>JAZHRO010000022.1:0-10000000 GCA_037157565.1 Thalassia testudinum | reverse complement strand
GACCCTAAACGGGTCAAAAACGACGAGTCTGCCCAGAATCAGACGTCTGGAACTTCTTGCAGACGTCTTAAAAGGTCGATCAAGTCATACCTCGGTCAGCGCAATCCTTCAGACGTCCAGAAGCTCGCTGGATCGTCTGGTCCTAGTCCCCAGACGTCCGATTGTCACCCCGGATGTTTAGAGGTCCTCTCCGTCGTCTAGTACCGTGGCCAGACGTCTGATCCGTGTGGGACGGCGAGCCCTCGCGCCCTCCCGAACATAACCTGTGCATACACACATCCGTTCTCATCATGAAGAGGCGCAGAAGAACGCGGCGGACGGCTGCATGGCCGTACACGCGTAAAAAGGAGAAGGTAGGAAAATATTGTACCTGTCAGACGTTTGGACCTTCCTCCAAACATCTTCGGCGTTGTCTGGACGTGAGTCCAGACGTCTGATTCTGGGAATTTTTCCCAGAATCAGGACCCTTTTCGCTCTCCACCCGCGACGCACGACCGCACCGCGCCGCGTCCGCCTGCTGCCCGAGCTGCAACAGCTCCTCCGCGCCACCCCACGCTCGTTGCTCTCCCGCCAGCCGGCTCTAGCTACCCCGGCAAGCTCGCACCTTCGTGGTCGAGCTTTCTTCTTCCTCTCGCAACACTCCTCCTTCCCGCACACTCGCAGCAGCCGCTGCTGCCGCACTCGCTCGCTCACGCTCTCACTAGCAAGGAGAAGGAGAAGAGAAGACGGTGGAGTGTGGGTGAGGGAGAGGGGGAGCGTTCTTATAAGGCAGCCGCGGGGAGAGAGAAGAAGGAAAGCGGCGCCTGCAGGGAGAGAAAAACGAAGGCTGCGGGTTCATTCTGCGTGCGCAGGCGTGCAGACGCGAACCTGTACGCCGAAAAAATTTATTACCAGACGTCTGGGAAGGGTTCCAGATGTTTGATGCCCATGTTTGTAACAATGGACCTGAACTCGAACTTGTCTCCTCTGGACTTCATACTGCATGGGTACCGGTATTGGTAAACCAGTACCGATATCACATATACTGAGTACCAATACTGGAGAACCAGTACCGATTTCCATAAACCACAGTTATAAGTTCTGCTCCAAATAAGTACAAGTACTAATGCCAAGTATTGATACTCATAAGCTACAATTTAGAACTCATGTCCACATGAGTACTCATACAATACTCACCATGTATCGATACACATGTTGAGTACCGATACTTAGTGAGTATTGGTATCTTTCCAAGAAAGAACTGGTCTCAACAAGTACCGATACTCATGAAGAGTACCGGTACTTGTTGAGTACTAGATACATCACCTCTAACCTACCAGTATCGGCACTTGTAAGCTACAGGTTTTGATGCTTTCAAGTCCAGAACCTGACCTAGGACTCATGTATACCGATATTCATGATAACTGTTGGTACATGTAAGTCCCAGTTTTGGACTTAAGTAAGCCTGGAGATAATCTGTTGCTTGTAAATACCGGTACTCATGAAGAGTACCAGTACTAGCAAGCTACAGTATACTTTAGGGTTCAAAACCTGTATCTTGAAACGACCCGTCACCTCTCGGTCCTTTAAGACATCTGGGATGTTCGCCAGACGTCTGTCCAGATGTCTGGAGAAAGAACCATACATCTGAAAAGACTTTCTCTTTTCGGCGTATATCGTGCGCACGCCACTCCCTTCGCCCATGCCTCACGCCTCACCCTACAAACGACCTTACCTCGCACCACTCCCTATGACAGCCATCCCTCTCCCCTCATCGTTCCTCCCTTCATATACCCCCTCCTCCTCTCCGTCTCACACCACCACAGCCGAGCGAGACAGAGAGAGAGCAGGGAGCCAGAGCAAGAGCAAGCGGAGAGTGCTGCGCTTGTCTGCTGCAGTGCCTGTGGTGAGGGAAGCTAGAGAGGTTCCGCGGAAGTCATTTTTCCGCGGAATCAGACGTCCGGAGTGAGATCCAGACGTCTTACCGGACGTCCGAAGGTAGAGTGAGACATCTGGTAGAAATCTACGTTCCGTATTTCCTCTTTTCCAAAGTCTTGACAGTGTACATATATCTGTCAGAACTTGGAAGGTGGACCGAGGCAGTTTCAAACGTCCGGGAGCACCTCCAGACATCTGACGGAACCCTTGGACGTCGGCACTAAGTTCCAGACGTCTGATAAAGGAACACCGAGAGAGGTATCCTTGAGAACTGTTTTAAGACGTTTGGGATCTTTCCCAAACGTCTGATTTTTGTCTGACCGCGTGTTTTTGGTCCTGTGCAAGGCCCTAATGTTATCGGTTTTCCACAAACAAAACGTCTCTGTTTTCCATACGAGTTTCTCTATGTAATGATACCTTGTCTGTATCATTCTAAACCTTTTTGGCCTATCGATCCATGTTTTAGGTCTCCAGTCCGTCAGGGGTATGGGACCTGCTGAGACGTCGAGAGCTACTATATGAGCCCCCATTCCACCCGGTTACCCTGGTAGAGTGGTTATAACCGTAAATCTCTAAATTAATACATGCAAGTAGTTAATCCTAGGACTTGAGATGAACCCTAGGAAGGAATAAACACATACTCTAGAGTAAATTCTGGAGCCCTAAGTTATGGCATGAACACTAGGGCTAGAGGAAAATACATGTGAATGATTGAGTAATCAAAAGCTATCTGTATTATCTGAAATGGACTACATACTGTGATAAAAATGGAAATTGAACTGCTTGTTCCACACATTCCAACTCGGATGTAGAAAAAGCTCTTGTATGAACCCTACGGGGAATGTAGACAAGAATACCATAGTATGGAGAACTGGATGGTTCTGGAATATGCCGCCCACGGCCAGCAATTAAGAGAAGTGAGCTGGCCTTCGTATAAGTGGTACAGAAGAGAACAACTATCCCTTGTATTAAAGGGGAGCTTGCCACCCTTGGGTTGAGACCCGGGGTGGGTTTGGCCACTCTACGTCGACTCTGGTCGGCCCTCGTGTACGTGGTATCGAGGTGAGCTACTTAGTGTAGAGGGAGAGCTAGTCACCCCAGGGGGCCCGGGGCTAGGACTAGCCACCCTACACCGACTCTGGTCAGGCCCAATGGGCAAATCGGGATAGTCGGTTGAGGGTACGCGGACTTTGGAAGGGTGAGACCTCTATTCTGTTTTGAGAGGGAAAAGCCTTGTGTTGTTCCGCACTGTACGCTTGAGCATACCTGCTAGCGGAAACAACTAACCATGTGCCAGTGCGGGGTAGCTACTCGTGCGTTTATCACGTGTGCCGTAGTCACCGTTACGTCGCGACCGTGACCTCGAGGTGGTAGACCGGGTGTAGGACTATCACGGGTGGGGACTCTCTCGGCCAAGAGGGTGCCACGTGTACATCCTACATCACAGGAAAACTACAAGCGAGATCGTTCCCATAGGGAACAAGAAGATTAAATAATGTGATGAATTCTGATTAGGGATCTCTATGCACCAACATGTATATGATAGTTGGAAACAGAAAGTTATATGTTAAACTACTTGTTAAATGCATGTTACTTCTTAGCCACCACTCTACTCAGTGTTAGCTGACTCCAGATGTATATCTTTGTACAGGTCAGGGATTTGAGCAGCCCGAGCTACCGGCTGCTGAGGACGCTGCGCCTAGTCAAGCCTAGTTTTAGTTCTACTGTTTGAAGTAGTGAGCTGCTATAGCCTTGTTTCCATTATATGTACTCTTTTTTTTTTTTGTGATGGTTGTATTATGACATGTAATATTGTAGTATTACTGTTCTTTTCCCCTGTTGTTGTCAATTTCTTCCTGTTTAGCTACTATACTCGTGTAATTGTGGTTTGATGAATGTTATTTGGTTATTTCTTGTTGGATGACTAGGTCTTGGGATTAGTCGAGGCAAGCCAGTCTCGGGTCGTGTAGGGATCTGAGATCGGGTCGTGACAAGATGGTATCAGAGCAAGGTCATCCCAAGAAATGAACCAAGTAGTTCGAAAATCACCACACTTGTACATGTAACTGAGATAGCCATCACAACGTTCCCTCTTGATTATCATTTCTGAGTCTTATGTCTTCTCTATAATCAACCAGTCACCGATAATCATGTTCCTCCTCAATCTCTACATAGGGGATGCCTCGCCAGGGAGCACTTGAGGTAGGCCACGGACAGTGGTCATGGCTGAGGGCGTGGTTGCAGGGGAGGGCGAGCGATGGTCGAGGACGAAGTTGCTCCACCTCTCCTTCCGGGCATTCAGTCCCTGGACCTTGCCCAGCTGATCCGGGATCTCATACGGGAGGAGCTCCATCAGCCTCCTCTTCTTGGGGATGCAGAGGGGGAGTCCTCCGTGGGGCAGGCGTGCCGCCACGGCACTGGACGAACTGGAGGAGGAGGGGGTGATCCTCCACCGCCCCCACCTCCTTCAGACACTTCAAGGCATGAGTCCTCCTTTCCTAGAGGTGCACGCCTTCCTCCGTTGTGGCTACACCACGAGGTCTTCAGCCAATTCAGGAAGCTGAAGCCCCCCTCTTTCAAGGGGGAGGAACGCCCGTCTGAGGCAGAGGATTGGTTGGAGCAAATGGAGAAGATCTTTGACACCCTTTGTCCTCCTGTAGAATGCCGCATGGCCTTCGCCACGTATCAGTTGGAGAGTGCAGCTCACAGGTGGTGGAGGGCGGTCAGAGGACAGGAGGAGGGAGAGCTAACATGGGACCGATTTGTGGTGCTCTTCTGTGAGCAGTACTTCCCACAGACTTGGCAGGATTAAAGGAGGCGGGAGTTTCACACTCTCCACCGGGGGGCCATGACAGTTAGCACGTATCGTACGTGTTTCTTGGAGCTGTCCTAAATTGCCCTGACAGCCATGTCCACCGAGGAGGAGCGCCTGTGGAGGTTCACCATGGGACTCCGACCTGTCATTCGGGGGTATGTAAAACCCCTGAAGCTGCCTACCTTCTCCCGTGTAGTCGAGGCCACCATGACTTACGAGGAGACCAACCCATCGTTGTGAGACATTGATGGAGGACGGAAGAGGCCCTACCCACAGGAGCACTCACAGGGCCGTTGAGAGAGGAGGCACCAGATACCAACAAGGGAGCCATCCCATTCTGTTGGTCCACCAGGGACCTTCGGGAGTCCCCAACAGGGATCAACCAACTGCAGCAACCCCCGCCCAGTCACCAGCAGGGACAGCAGGCAGAGGGAGGTCGCATACCCCTCTACTATCAGTGTGGCAAACCGGGCCACATACAGAGGAATTGTCCACCTAGAATCGAAGCGCAGCTGATGCTACTAGCACCGAGCACTAGAGGCCGATCTGGCAGCCACGGATACCAGGCCTGAGGAGGACAACAGCCGCAAGGAGGGGTACTGGCCCGCTGTCTCCTGCCCGACCCAGAGCACGGCTACTTCTTCTGTACCAAGGGCTGAGGGGCATGTCAATGCCCTGATTCATGGAGATGCTAGAGCTTCAGGTTCCGTAGTGGCAGGTATGGTTATTATTTTCGGCATGCTCGTTTACATGCTTTTTGCTTTCGATTTCACACATTCATTTATTTCTACAGAATTTGCTGTCAGCATGAGGTCGAGTACTCTTAGAGGAGCCCTTCCTGATTAGAGGACCAAGTGGGCAGGTGTTTGTTGTCGAGGAGGTTCTCACTGACTATGAGGTCACAATAAGAGGACACAGTCTTTCGATTGACCTAATCATGATCCCAATGGAGGATTTTGGGGTGATCTTAGGGATGGACTAGTTATTCGCATACCATGCTCTTGTAGATTGCTTCGGGAGAAAAATTGTTTTCTCCATACCACTGCTGCCTCCCTTCGAGTTCCATGACCAGCCAGTAGACGGAGGATTCAGGTGCATCTCCGCACTTCGGGCAGCGAAGCTACTGAGCCAGGGGTGCGAGGGCTTCCTTGCTTGCGTCCTAGCAGAGCCCGGCCCCGTGGTCAGTATACAGAGTATTCCGGTGGTTTGTGGGTACCCCGACGTCTTTCCCAAGGAGCTGCCAAGACTACCACTTGAGCGAGAGATCGAGTTCGAGATCTCACTGGTACCGAGGATCGGCCCCATTTCTACATCACCGTATCGGATGGTCTCGCTTGAGCTACGAGAGCTCAAGTCACATCTACAAGACCTGCTAGAGTAGGGCTTCGTGAGGCCCAGTGCCTCCCCGTGGGGAGCCCCCGTCCTATTTGTGAAAAAGGACAGTACTCTTCGACTGTGCATCAATTACAGACAGATGAACAGGGTCACTGTCAAGAACAAGTACCCGTTATCACGCATAGATGACCTCTTCGACCAGCTGAGGGATGCCACGGTATTCTCCAAGATAGACCTGAGGTCAGGCTACCATCAGTTGAGGATTAGGGAGACCGACGTCTCCAAGACAGCCTTTCGAATGCGGTACGACCACTACGAGTTCTTGGTCATGCCGTTTGGGCTAACCAACGCCCCTACCGCTTTCATGGACCTGATGAACCGCATCTTCCGGCCGTATCTGGATCAATTCGTTGTTGTATTCATTGATGACGTACTCATTTACTCTCGAGACCAGACACAGCATGAGCAGCACCTTCACATGGTCTTAGATACTTGGAGACGACATAGGCTGTATGCCAAATACAGCAAGTGCAAATTCTAGTTGAGACGGATCACCTTCTTGGGCCATGTGATCTCAGAGGATGGTTTAGCTGTGGATCCAACCAAGGTAGAGGCAGTACTCAGGTAGGAGAGGTTATGTTCAGTGACAGAGATTTGCAGTTTTTTGGGACTGGCTGGTTACTACAGATGGTTTATCAGAGGGTTCTTGCAGATTGCACATCTTCTGACTCAATTGACTCGGAAGGACATACCTTTCGCCTGGACAGACGAATGTGAGTCTTGCTTTTAGGAGCTGAAGGAGAGGCTAACCTCAGCCCCTATACTCACCATCCCCGACAACAGTGGAGGATTCATCGTTTACACAGACACCTCGTTGCAGGGATTGGGGGGTGTGCTCATGCAGCGGGGTCACGTTGTCGCATACGCTTCGCAGCAACTAAAGCCCCATGAGCATAACTACCCCACCCATGACTTAGAGTTGGCAACAGTTGTCCTCGCACTAAAGACCTGGAGACACTACTTGTACGGAGAGACTTTCGAGGTTTTCACTGACCATAAGAGCCTCAGATATTTGTTTGATCAAAAGGAGCTCAACATGAGACAGAGATGCTGGCTAGAACTCCTGAAGGATTACGATTGCAACATCTCGTACCACCCAGGGAAGGCCAATGTGGTGGCTGACGCCTTGAGCCTGAAGGCGCCCGCCCACTTGGCTTGTCTACGAGCACAGAGCTAGAGACTCATGGAGTAGTTGAGCAGCTGGCGACCCCAGGAGTCACAGGGGTACTGCGGGGCAGTGACAGTGGCGAGGCAGACACGACCAGAGCTGATGGATCGCATCATGATTAGATAGATGACGGATCCATACCTACAGGTGCAGCGAGACCGAGTATTTGTAGGGAACCCAGGAGAGTTCTCGTTCACTGACAGAGTCCTTCCTACGTATGAGGGGACGCTGGTGCATTCCTAGAGATGAGGAGCTGTTGAGGGAGCTGATAACACTGCATTGTACAATGCTAACTCTGCCAAAAGGGGAGGGTCTTAAAGGTAAAATGCACAGAGGATACAGCATAAATAGGAATAGAAGCATCGCATGCATTACACATCAAGATTTCTTATAGTGTAATATTAACGGCTATGTGTACAAGAACATGTTAAAACAAGCCTCAGACGAACGATCGACCACACGGATGGATTCAGAGCAACGAACGGAGTCCAACAAACTCGAAATCAGCTAAATTCGACATTCGGAGTGCCCGCAATTGGCCCAAGAAGTTCTGACCGTTGATCTTCATCCAACGCTCAACGGTCATGAAGACGCCACGTGTGATGATCAACGATCATGAAGACGCCACGTGTCAGCATCCCCGTGCTCCTCAACCGCAGCTCAGCACCAACGCTTCCACCGCAGGATGAATCTAAAACGTCCGATCTTCGATCGAACGGCTAAAAGGCTTTCTCCTCGCGCCCCACAGCCTCAGCACCTCACGGCCACAGTAGCTCACGACCATTAGATCTTCATCCAACGGTCGCCCGCACCACGCCACCTCCGCATCCCCGTGACACAACCAGGAGCATAGCGCAGTAGAAAGCGCCTCGCCCTTGCACAGTGGGGCGCAAGTTCGAATCGCCCTCCGCAGCGCAAATTCAAGGCAGGGTTGGCGCACATGATTTTAGCCGTCGATGCTTGATCTAGCGGCTGGCAGCAGGCGACGCGGCGCAATCCCGTGCATCAAAGGCGGATGCCCGTGATGACGCGTGGGGCGCGAGTGTAGCAAGCGCGATCCAAGTGCGCGCCCTACGAGTGATCTCGACAGTCCGATCCGCGATCTCACGGCCCTCAAGCCACGCACACAAATCGCGCGTGAGACCGTTGGGTAGGGGGCTTCACCGACGCTTTTAGCACGGGTTTAGCGATGTCCTGGACGTCGCTAAAGCCCATACTTAAATTAGAAACCCTTCTTTCTATATAAACCCCTCCCAACCACCCATGTAGAGCATTCAATTCACCTTGCAAGTGTTGTAATACCCCCTAGCCTCCTTTATCCTTTCTTGTAGTCAATGGAGTCGACGAGCCGCCGACGGAGCCTCCTTCCACCGCCGTGGCTGCCTCGCCGTCTTCCCTCTCTCTCCCTTTCCTTCTCTTTAAGCTAGCTTTACTTCCTTTTTATTTAATCATTTAGCTACCGTTGTATTTGTAAAACTTGATTTGCATGTTTAATATAATGTTGATGTGTTCTCCATCTTACTTTAAGCAATGGCTATGATTTAAAAGACTCCAACCCTACTCTCTCTCTCTCTCTCCCCCTCGTTTTTCTACTACATCTTCTCGCAAGTAAAAACTCGTTATCTCCGTGACACCAAGTGACAAAGAAAATCTGGTTTCTACGCCTCCATGTGATCGACACTCGGACTCACATCCATTTCTTCTTTTAAAACCGACGTACAGGCACGAACTATAACGATCCTTTTTAACAAACACGTCTTTCGCACATCAGTTTTTGGTGCCGTTGCCAGGGAGGCAACGGATTTATTTTGTCACTTCCATTTTACATCCATGCTCACATCATCTAACACCTTTTCTCCTTCTACTTGATGGTTGCAGGAATTCGGCACTTGGACGGCGAAGCAATGCAACTCGTAACGTAAAAGAGGGAGTAAGTGCAACAAGGACCGGTCGTGAGTAATTCTTCACCCATGGTTGTTTGCTTGCCCAAAAATCTAAAAAAAAAAATTGTAAAATCGAAAAAAATTGTCATGGTGCATGATTGCCTGATCCACATCCTTAACACATCACCCAACAAAAAAATACACTCTAACATTCTTAATGACCTAAGCTTTTTGGAGTGTTCTTCTTTCTTTTTGAGTGGTGTTTGCGAAGCCACCTTGAATTGACATGGGCCACACCACTCAACCCTAAAAATCAACTCATCTAATAGCAGTTGCATGAACACTAGGATGAGCACTTTAGGGTTTTAAAGCCTCTTCACATAAAAGGAAATCTGCTCTCACCAATTGTGTGCAAAACTTGGCATGCCCACCTGAAACTTGTCTGAAAACATTAAGACACGTAAACCCTAAAAGACACAAAAGTAAGGACAAAACATTAAAAGACACCACATTTTAAAAAAATCCTTGCTTCAAAACCATGTTTTGATAGAAGCACACACACTGGAATTGGAAAACTAAGAGGCACCACCCCAATCAACACCTCATCACATAACCCTAACACAAGCACTATCCTAGCCCTTTTAAAACAGAGTAGACGTACCCTAGGCAGGACTGGGTTAAGTCTCGAGAGGCGTGGTTTTGTTCGCTGGGCACTTGGCTTTCATTCCCTTAGTAGAATCCGGTGACTAGGCTGTGGGGAAGTGTCAAACGACCGCGGTTGTGGGGTCTATGGAACCGGCGGCACAAGCCAAAGGAAGAACATTCCCTACAATCCCCTCATAATCAACCTAGCCAGATTAGCTTCAAGAAGAGAAGTCCAGTGCTTACGGACTTGATCACCCCTTTGGAGATTTCTAGGTCCCCTAAGGAATACACCATAAGGACTAAGCTTGCTTGCATGGTTGCACACACACACACACTTCTCGCATCTGTCGCTCTCTGCATCCTCTCCTGTTCTTCTCTAGTGTATGCATGGGAGAAGATTACTTCATCCCGAGTTGTTTGTTTTGGGACGGGAATCTAGGTGACTTGATTCTACGAGAGACATGGCTGAACCTAGAGTAGATGAGGTTGAGGACCAACCCCTACTAGACACAATGGCCATCATCCAGGCCCAGATTAACACAAACCACCAGCTTCAACAGCAATAAATCCACACCATCATGCAAGCCATACACCGGTTGTAGTACCCACAAGGGCAACCACTACCACCTTTCCAAGGCCCACAAGGGCAACCGCCACTTGATCTACCACCATTCCAAGACCAACCTAGACCCCTCCGTGACTTCTACAATCCTTCCGCTATTCGAGTCGAGCCGCACCTGAGGATCTCCAAAGGGGGAGATGATTTTGAGCTGAAACCAAATGTCCTGAGTCTAATTCAGAGCCACTTCCATGGAATCTCAAATGAGGACCCCTTCCAACACCTAGAGGATCTTGACCGGATCGCCCGGACTGTGATGCCTAGGAATATTAGCCTTGACATTGTTTTGGTTAAGATGTTCCCCTTCTCACTGAGAGACAAAGCATCTCACTGGCTTAGAACCCTAGGTAGACCCATCACCACCTGAGAAGAACTAAGGCATGCATTCTTAAAGAAATTCTTCCTTATAGGAAAAATCAATGCCCTCAGAATAGCCATTACTACCTTTACACTCCAGGGCGGGGAACAGTTCCATGAGGCGTAGGAAAGATTTAATAAACTATTAAGGAAATGCCCACACCACGAAGTACCAAGGTGGCAATTGGCCCAGATCTTCAACCACAGTCTGGACAGCAACCTACGGAACTTAGTCGATGCCTCATGCAAGGGGAACTTCCTAAACAAAGGCGAGGAGAGAGCGTTTGAGCTCTTTGAGTTTACGAGCGAAAATTCACTCAACAATGCCTCCATGACCCAGTTTAACCGATCCAGTCAACCCCGTGGTGGGATTTATGAGGTACAAGCAAATTCTAGGATGGTTGACATGGATATCATTGCCAAGAAATTAGATCGAGTGAAATTGGTGGATAAAAAGATAGATGAGCTACTGAACCAGACCAGGAACCCATTACAGACCTTCTCCCTAGCAAAGGGAGCTCACAATGTTGACCTGGTCCAGCCCTTAAGCCAAATGTACCTGGAACAACCCCTGACCACGTTCCAGGGAGGGACCTTTGCTCCCTCAACCCTTGATTACTCTCTTCCCTCCCCCTCGACATCTGCTATCTTTGAAGATGTACAGGCTGTCCAAGGTTATGCTAAACCTGACCCTTTCTAAAACACTTACAACACCGGCTGGCGTAATCACCTAAACTTTGGTTGGACAAACCAGAAACTACCTCAATTCTAGAACCAGCCCAGGCCAAACCGACAGCCAAACTTGCCCCCCTATCAGCAAGGACCACCAGTTAGAGCCCCATATAATTCGAATAGGGTGGCCCCTCCCCCACAAAACCAAATGGACACCCTGATAAAAATGATGGCTGAAATGAACCAAAAACATCAGGAAGAAATAGCTTTAGTAAAGGGGCAGTTAAGCCAACTGTTGGACTGCAAACAACAAGGATCCCTGCCTTCCCAGCCACAACCGAACCTGCGAAACATGATTAACAGAGGCCCCAATTTGCAAGGGTTCCAAGGCAATCGTGGGCAGGCGCACATGGTCCAGCCAGCCCCACAAACACTCCCTCGGTTTGGTACTTCTTCGTCCTCATCTTCTCAAGGATCAACCCATGGTCCCAATGCCTCTGCAAATGCGGTAACCTTGAGAAGCGGCACCAAAACCCAAGATCCCAAATGGTCGACTCTTCGTGATACTTCACCTTCTGAAACACCCGACTCAGAAGAAGCACAGGAAAAACCCGAGGACCCAGAAATAGATACTATCCACATTCAGACACCATATCCTGAGGCCTTGGAGACAATCAAGAAGAAAAGTGTTGTGGAAACTGAGGAGCTTTTAGAGATCTTTGAGCAGATTCAGATTAATACTCTGCTCCTCGAAGCCGTCAAGCACATTCCGGCTTACGCTAAGTTCCTAAAGGATGCCTGTACACCCAAACATAAGCCAAGACCTCAAGCACGTAGGAAGGTTATGCTTTCAGAGCAAGCTAGTTTCGTAATATCAAGCAACCTTCCGCTCAAGCGAACTAACCCAGGAGCACCCCTGATATCCTGCAATATTGAGGACATGACATTTGATGGAGCGCTCATGGACTTAGGTGCTTCCATCAATTTGATTCCGACAACCCTATACCACCAATTTGAATTCGGAGAGTTGACACCCACACCTGTTACCATCCAATTGGCTGATAGATCTGTGAAAACCCCAAAGGGGGTTGTCGAGGACGTAATTGTGCGGGTCAAGGACTTCTATTTTTCGGTCAACTTTTTGGTACTCGACATGGAAGTCCCTAAGCATCGATAGAACACACCCATCATCCTAGGCAGACCCTTCTTAGCTACGGCTAAGGCAAACATCGATTGTGACATGGGATGCATGGAAATCGCTTTCGGAGACAAGAAAATGTAGTTGGATATCTTCCGGGTGACCAAGTCTTTTGATTGCGACTATATCGAGGAACATGATCCCGTGGAACCTTTGGTCGAGGAATGCCTCACCCTTAGTTCTATCTCAGACTACCAATCCTGTAACAACTGTTCTGACCCATCACCATCTACGCCCATGGACCTCTGTAGGGTTGATTACCATCAACCAACACCATTCGAGGAAATTGATGTCGATCAACTCCCGCCTTTCCCCTTTCCATCAAACATTGTGCCACCCACACCTAAACTAAAGCCGCTACCAGAGAATCTCAAGTATGTCTTCCTGGGACCTGACCAAACCTTCCCCGTAATTATCAATGCCAACCTAACTAGGGATCAGGAACTTAGATTGACAGCAACCCTATCAGAACATAGGGCTGCCATTGGCTGGACTATTTCAGATTTAAGAGGAATTAGCCCCACCTATTGTACCCACAAGATTTATCTAGAAGATGGGTCACGGCCCTCCCGTCAGATGCAGAGATGATTAAACCCAAATATACGGGAGGTCGTTAAGAAGGAAATTATCAAGTGGCTTGACGCCGACATCAACTATCCCATCTCCGATAGCCCCTGGGTGAGCCCCACTCAAGTGGTTCTGAGGAAAGTCAAGCTCACCGTTGTCACCAATGAACGTGGCAAATCCATCCCCACCCACACCACCACCACATGGAGGGTGTGTATTGATTACAGGAAACTCAATGAAGCAACCAAGAAGGATCATTTCCCCCTGCCATTCATCGACCAGATTCTTGAAAGATTGGCAAGGCAAAGGTATTTTTGCTTCCTGGATGGATATTCAGGATATAACCAAGTCGCAATTGCTCCTGAAGATCAAGAGAAGACCACATTCACTTGCCCGTACAGCACATTTGCATTCCATCATATGCCGTTCAAGTTATACAACGCACCCGCTACCTTTCAGCGTTGCATGCTAGCCATTTTTTCAGAAATGGTGGGTGAATACTTGGAGGTTCATCAAAGACTTTCCAAGCCTTCCAAACCCTTGACCGACCTTCTGGCCAATGACACCCTATTCCACATGACCTATGATTGCATCCAGGCTTACCACACCCTCTGGGACTTAGTCTCCATAGCACTTGTACTTCAGCCCCTAGATTGGTCCCAGGACTTTGAGATCATGTGTGATACATCAGATTTTGCCATAGGCGCCGTCCTGGGACAAATACAAGACAAGAAACCCGTGGTGATCTACTACGCGAGAAAGACATTGGACGAGGCCCAACGAAATTATATGGTCACAGAGAAAGAACTGTTGGTGCTAGAGCACCACGATCATTTGTTTTGATGATAACAAAACACGTGTTATTAACATTTGCAATTTGAGTCCTAGATTTCAGGTCAATTGCAAATGTGGACATGGTTAGACGGAACTCGAGCTCGCATCCAGGACGGATTGGAGGAGCTTGACGGAAAACAGAGGAGGTTCGCGTGGAGCGACATATTGAAGATAGAAGACAAGAAGAATAGGATAGATTCTTTTTAATCCTTTCTTATATCTCTTGTCTTTATTTTCTTGCTCTTTTTATTTTCCTTAGAAAATTATGTTAAAGAGCCTCAAAGAACCCTAACAGTAGTCCTAGGAACACCGGCACAACCCTAGGATACTTAGGTTTTCTGTAGAATACTTAGAAAACCAATATAGGGCTCAAACAGCACTTCCAGACGTCTAATTCCCAAATCAGATATCTGATAAAGTATTTTAAGACGTCTGACTGTTGTTTCAGACGTCAGATAACTGTTAGGCTGGACATAGGTAGTTCTGTCTGATGAAATCAGACGTCCAGACCTTATACCAGACGTCTTAGGAGACGTCTGATGGACTTGCCAGACGTCCAGATAGTGGACCGTTGGCTACCTTAGCAGGCACTCAAGAATATGACCGTTAGAGCCTTATCAGACGTCCTTAGGCATTTCCAGACGTCTGATAAATGACCGTTTTGCCTCGGCTGACCCAAAATCTCTTCTCAGAGATTTTCTAGCCGTTGCAACGTTTGGAAATCAATTCCCACAGTAAA
Organism: Thalassia testudinum; assembly: GCA_037157565.1. Lineage (NCBI taxonomy): Eukaryota > Viridiplantae > Streptophyta > Magnoliopsida > Alismatales > Hydrocharitaceae > Thalassia > Thalassia testudinum. The sequence goes on along the minus strand of JAZHRO010000022.1, from coordinate 9,985,191 downwards.
AGTAGGTTTCCAGACGTCCATACATAGTACCAGACGTCCTGTATGTCGTCTGATGGACTTGCGCAAAAACCCTGTTTAGATCTGATTCAAGTCAGGAGGAAACCCGCATAGAATCAGACGTCTGACCTTGAAATCAGACGTCTTAAAGTGGCCTTCCAGACGTCTGATGAAAGCGTTAGACGTCTGATTACCCTGTCAAATGTAATCATTGTCCTAATTTCGGCCTGATTCTCTTAGGCTTTGTTCCCAACAATTATAGAACCTTTCCTAAGCCTTCCAAAGCCTTCCTAAGGCCTCTATAAATAGAGGGGAACCTTTGCAACACAAATACATACTTAGAGACAAAAGATACACCAAGAGAAACACAAGACACACTTAAGCAACATAGTTCCACTCTCTTGTGTCCTAGCTAGATCTTGCTCTCTAAGCTCAAGCTCCATCATCTTGAGAGCATCAAGCCTTCGCGCACCCGCTCTCTCGCCATTGTTCACGAGAGCGACATTGCGCCGTTGCGTGGCTCACGCACCCGCGTCATCGTCGACGCACTCCTTGCAAAGGGGAGTTTCCTAAATCCTATAAAAGCTTAGGTTTATTACTTTGTTGGCTCTATAGGTTTGTTGTTTATTTTACCTTATCTTTTGGTTGGGTATTCGCTTTGCGAATTCCCGTCTCCTTCGTGGGACAAAATCCTTCTCGTGGAGAGAAGGGGTTGAGGAACGCTACCCTCGTACTTGTAGCGTGGTTGTACTGAGGTTGAATCACCATCGTTTCAAAGTGATTCGATTAGTGGATTTGATCAACTAGGTTGATCGGAAAATCCTAACTCGAGAGGGTTAGGTGGTGGTTTTCACCCGGTTTGGGTTTCCACCTAAAAATCTTTGTGTACTCGTGTGATTGCCTATTTGTGAGATTGTTTATTTTATTTCCGCAATTATTACGTCACCCCTCCTCGAAGGGAGAACCTACAATTGGTATCAGAGCAGGTCTCGCGAAATCGACGTTACAAACCGGCGAGGATCTAGATCATGGAGGGAAGCATAGCCGCAATCAGAATCTCCGAAGGGCAGTCAACCGTCCGACCACCCTACTTTGACGGGAACAACTACAGCTATTGGAAGCTGAGGATGAGGATGTGGCTTCAAGCCACGGACTTCGCTCTATGGGGACGTTGCGAAGCCTCATACGAGATCCCGGAGCGACCGGACGCAGGATACTCGCAGCAGCAGATTCAGGAACTCTCGCTCAACGCGAAAACAATGAACGCGTTGTATTGCGCGCTCAGCCCGGAGGAGTTCAACAGAATCTCGCAATGCGCCACCGCATACGAGATTTGGCACACACTTGAGGTAACTCACGAAGGTACCTCTAAGGTAAAAACTTCTAAAATTAATTTACTTTCTCAAGAATTTGAATCTTTTTCTATGAAACCTAACGAGTCTTTAAGTGAGATGAACACTAGGTTCACTCTCATTGTAAATAATTTGAAAGCATTAGGGAAGACCTTCATCAAGGGGGAGCTTCAAGGGAAGCTTCTTCGTTCCCTTGGACCGGAATGGGAACAGAAAGTCACCGCCATCGAGGAGGCGAACGAAGTAGAGGAGCTCAACATGGAAGATCTCTTAGGCAATCTAATGGCCTACGAGACAAAGTTGAAGCAAAAGAAGAAGGATACACCGGAGTCCAAACTGAAGAAGACTCTTGCCTTTAGAGCCGCGTCGAATAGCGAGGTAAGTTCCGACGACGAAGACTTTAGAATTTTACTTAAAAATTTTTCCAAGTTTTGTAGGGAATTAAAGAAAGAGAAAAAGGGGAAGAAGGAAAGCCTGAGACGTTGCTACCACTGCAACGAGAAAGGACACCTACGACCAGAATGCCCTCTTCTCAAAAAGGAGAAGAAGAAGGAAAAGGAAAAGAGATCTAAGAAGAAGGCATTCCAAGCCACTTGGGACGATTCCAGCTCGGAGGAAGAAGAAGAAGAAAAAGAAGAAACCGCTTGCTTTGGTTTCATGGCCAGAGGAACCAATAGCGACAGTGAAAGCGGAAGCGACTCTGACGACGAGGTAAATCTCGATCTTCAAGAAGCTTTTAATGAACTTTTTGAGATTAGTAAATCACTTAGAATAGAAAAATAAAAGTAATAAAAAGAACCTTAGTTTTCTTAAAAATGAAAATGATAGGTTAGAAAAACAACTTAAGGACATAGAAGCTAGTCCTAGAATTGATAACCTATTATTAGAAAATCACGACCTCATCAATGAAAATAATAAGTTGATTGAGGAAAATGATAGTCTAAAGTTAGAAATTTCTGATTTAAAGACTAAGATGGATATTATAGAAAAAGAAATCGCATGTCTTAGGGAAAACTCCAACAAATTAATCAATAAAGTCGATAATTTTTATAGCCCTAAGGTTGAGAAAGGATCTCCATCAAGGAGACCCGCTAACAGATCCAGATCCAAGCCCACTTGAATACCGAAAAAAAATTAGAATCTTGTTTTGTAGGGTTTAGGGATAATTACAACATAAAGGACTGGACCTACAAGCTCAAGTCTGGTCAACTCAAGTTGGGAGAACCAAGGAGTAGACCAAGAAGGAGAACAAGAAGACCGACGAGACGGCGAACAAACGACGGACCCGCCGCACGTCGACCACCAGACTGGAGACCGACACCGATGCCCGGGCCTCCAAGCTACGGATGGGAGCCCCATCCGATGTGGCATCCACCACCACCATTCGAGCCATTTTATTGGCCATGGTAGGTGAGGTAAAATCCTTTACCCTATCTTTGTTTATCAATAGCATTTAGATAGGGGGAGTTAAAATTTATGAGCTAATTGTCAATTTTTAAGGGGGAGAAATAAGGTAGCTAAATTTCCTTTAGTAAGGGGGAGAAAAATAATAGCTATCTTGTTGTTACAAAAAGGGGGAGAATATCACCTTTGTTAAAATAAATTCATAGAAGAGCATGTCTTAAGGTGAAGTTATAGGAATTTTAAAACCAATCAAACCTTTTTGATAATGTCAAAAAGGGGGAGGATTTTTATGCATTATTATTTACGATTTTGTCATCATCAAAAAGGGGGAGATTGTTGGTGCTAGAGCACCACGATCATTTGTTTTGATGATAACAAAACACGTGTTATTTAACATTTGCAATTTGAGTCCTAGATTTCAGGTCAATTGCAAATGTGGACGTGTTTAGACGGAACTCGAGCTCGCATCCAGGATGGATTGGAGGAGCTTGACAGAAAACAGAGGAGGTTCGCGTGGAGCGACAGATTGAAGATAGAAAACAAGAAGAATATGATAGATTCTTTTTAATCCTTTCTTGTATCTCTTGTCTTTATTTTCTTGCTCTTTTTATTTTCCTTAGAAAATTATGTTAAAGAGCCTCAAAGAACCCTAACAGTAGTCCTAGGAACACTGGCACAACCCTAGGATACTTAGGTTTTCTGTAGAATACTTAGAAAACCAATATAGGGCTCAAACAGCACTTCCAGACGTCTAATTCCCAAATCAGACGTCTGATAAAGTATTTTAAGACGTCTGACTGTTGTTTCAAACGTCGGATAACTGTTAGGCTGGACATAGGTAGTTCTGTCTGATGAAATCAGACGTCCACACCTTATACCAGACGTCTTAGGAGACGTCTGATGGACTTGCCAGACGTCCAGATAGTGGACCATTGGCTACCTTAGCAGGCACTCAAGAATATGACCGTTAGAGCCCTATCAGACGTCCTTAGGCATTTCCAGACGTCTGATAAATGACCGTTTTGCCTCGGCTGACCCAAAATCTCTTCTCAGAGATTTTCTAGCCGTTGCAACGTTTGGAAATCAATTCCCACAGTAAAAGTAGGTTTCCAGACATCCATACATAGTACCAGACGTCCTGTATATCGTCTGATGGACTTGCGCGAAAACCCTGTTTAGATCTGATTCAAGTCAGGAGGAAACCCGCATAGAATCAGACGTCTGACCTTGAAATCAGACGTCTTAAAGTGGCCTTCCAGACGTCTGATGAAAGCGTTAGACGTCTGATTACCCTGTCAAATGTAATCATTGTCCTGATTTCGGCCTGATTCTCTTAGGCTTTGTTCCCAACGGCTATAAAACCTTTCCTAAGCCTTCCAAAGCCTTCCTAAGGCCTCTATAAATAGAGGGGAACCTTTGCAACACAAATACATACTTAGAGACAAAAGATACACCAAGAGAAACACAAGACACACTTAAGCAACATAGTTCCACTCTCTTGTGTCCTAGCTAGATCTTGCTCTCTAAGCTCAAGCTCCATCATCTTGAGAGAATCAAGCCTTCGCGCACCCGCTCTCCCGCCGTTGTTCACGAGAGCGACATTGTGTCGTTGCGTGGCTCACGCACCCGCGTCATCGTCGACGCACTCCTTGCAAAGGGGAGTTTCCTAAATCCTATAGAAGCTTAGGTTTATTACTTTGTTGGCTCTATAGGTTTGTTGTTTATTTTACCTTGTCTTTTGGTTGGGTATTCGCTTTGCGAATTCCCGTCTCCTTCGTGGGACAAAATCCTTCTCGTGGAGAGAAGGGGTTGAGGAACGCTACCCTCGTACTTGTAGCGTGGTTGTACTGAGGTTGAATCACCCTCGTTTCAAAGTGATTCGGTTAGTGGATTTGATCAACTAGGTTGATCGGAAAATCCTAACTCGAGAGGGTTAGGTGGTGGTTTTCACCCGGTTTGGGTTTTCACCTAAAAATCTTTGTGTACTCGTGTGATTGCCTATTTGTGAGATTGTTTATTTTATTTCCGCAATTATTACGTCACCCCTCCGCGAAGGGAGAACCTACAAGAACTGCTTGCTGAAGTTTTTAGACTTGAAAAGTTTCGATCTTACCTTCTGGGATCCCACGTGGCCATCTATACGGACCATTCTGCCATCCGGCACCTATTTCCTAAAAAGGATGCGAAGCCCAAGCTTATCAGATGGATCCTTCTCTTGCAGGAATTTGACCTGGAAATCCGCGACAAAGCCGAATCAAAGAATGTGGTGGCTGACCACCTATCCAGACTTCACCCAGACCACATTGGGCCCTACCTACCTTTATCTGACACCTTTCCCGATGAACACATTCTGGCTGTGCAAGACAAGAAGCTACCTTGGTATGCTAACTATGTCAACTACCTAGTTGTAGGTCAGACCTTGCACAACTGGTCCAGACAGCAACGGGACAAGTTCTTGGCCGAGGCCAAGCATTATTTCTGGGATGATCTCATGTTGTTTCGCCTCTGTGCCAACTAGATCATCAGGAGGTGTATCCCTGAGGACGAAGTTCAGAGTGTGCTATCTTTTTGTCACTACCAGGCTTGTGGTGACCACTTCTCAGGAAAGCAAACGGCTGCAAAGGTTCTGCAGTCCGAATTTTACTAGCCTTCCTTATTTAAGGATGCACACAATTTTGCTAAGACTTGCTCTTGCTGCCTGACTCTGGGGACCATGACCAGAAAAGATATGATGCCCCTCCAGCTCATTTTGATTGTCGAGATCTTCAACATTTGGGGTATTGATTTTATGGGCCCCTTCCCACCATCCAACGACTTTGAGTACATCTTAGTCTCTATAGACTATGTCTCCAAATGGATTGAAGCCGTCGCCACCTGCTGATGCAATTATAAGGCTGTCATGGACTTTGTTAAGCAGAACATCTTTTCCCGGTTTGGAATACCAAAGGCCATGATCAGTGATAGTGGAAGTCATTTTATCCACACCCAATTCCGTGCCCTACTCAAAAAATATGAGGTTAACCACCACATTGCTACCCCGTATCATCCGCAAACAAATGGGCAGACTGAGGTCTTAAACAAGCAAATCAAGAATATTCTACAGAAGACTGTGAGACCTGACAGGAAGGATTGGTCCACACGACTGAATGATGCCCTGTGGGCATACCGGACCACTTTCAAGACCCCGATTGGCATGTCACCTTATCGCCTGGTCTATGGCAAAGCTTGCCACCTTCCTGTCGAGTTGGAACATCGGGCTTACTAGGCCGTCAAGCAGTGTAACATGGATCCCAGTTAGTCGGTGCGCAGAGGACGCTCCAACTCTCCGAGCTCGAGGAAATTCGTCGGGAAGCTTTTGAGAATAGTCGGCTCTACAAGGAGAAAATGAAAGCTGTCCACGACCGACTCATCCATAGAAAAACCTTCGAGCCTAATCAGCAAGTTCTGCTTTTTGATGCCCGTCTAAAACTCTTGCCAGGGAAGCTCAGGTCCAAGTGGATAGGACCATTTAGGGTGGTCAAGCCCTACTCCAATGGGGCAGTTGAAATCGCTGATCCGAATACTGGTTATACTTTCACAGTCAATGGCTAGAGATTGAAACACTTCCTCACCCAGGTTCCCCCGAAGGAGGTTGTCACCCTCATTGAGGGATGACACAAAGCACTACCCAGCTGGAGGCGTTAAACTCAGCGCTTCCTGGGAGGCAACCCAGAATATTCAGACTGATTTGGTATTTTATTTCACTCAGGTAATATCTTTTTGACTCCTATGCATCTACGTATTTGTCAATGAGGACATTGTCCAGCTTAAGCATGGGGACGGTAAATTGCATGATTCTGAGTTCATTTAATCAATCTGAATAGAATAAAATAAAATAAAATAATAAAAAAAAATTGAATTTAGGAAGAAAAACTTAGGCATTAGAAATTTGTCAATAGTGGGAAATAATGCGGAAAGAACCTGAACACTTAGATTTTTCAGGCCTTCAGGCTTAATCAGCCCTGGTGTCCGTTAAAATATGGATTTAACTTCAAATCCTTGCAACCTTAATCTATTCGAATCCACCAACTAAATAAGTGATAAGTATACGATTTATCAACTCACCCTCTAACTCAGAAGGACTTTTAGTCTAAGCATCTGCACATATTTTTTGCACAGACTCACTCCTCGGAGATTCTGACAGAAATTGGGTAGCTAATGAACTTTCTAGGGTGGTATGGCTGGCAAGCTGTCGTGGGTAACAGCCCATTGGCAGGTTGTCCGGAGCCCAGCCACGGGACCACCTTCTTTTTATTGCCTCTAGGTAAATTTGAGATCAGGGAAGTCACCTACCAAATAAAAAAAAAAGAGAAGAAAAAAAAAGAACAAAATAAGCCACACTTCACCGCACGAGTATAGCTGGCAAGTGATTGTGGGTAGCAGTCCATTGGTCCGTTGTCTAGAACCCAGCTCATTAAATGCACAAAAAGACCCAAAACACTTAAGAAAGAAGCAGGAAGTAGAGCAAGCCGGGGAGATATACATTGGAAAAATCCTTGTGTTGACCCCAAGTAGAACAAACGTAAGGAGAAAGCTACCAATCGAACAAATACACCTTCAGGCAAAACACTTCCTTTTCCGGTCACCTAGGGGTGTAGAAACCCGAAGTTTATCTAAATTACCGTTGAGTGAGTCTATCACGATCTTCACACCAAGATGCTTAGCACTCAGAATTTTTTTCGAGTTTTGGGTGGGTTGGGTAGCCGTAAAAAAGTTACCAACACACTCTTAACTCCAAAAATCTAAAAATAAAAAAGATGAAAAAAAACTATATATATATATATATATATATATATATATATATATATATATATATATATATATATATACACACATACATGCCTTAAAGCAAGGATACAGGCGATTCATATTTTGGCAGACACCCGAGCGCTACTTAGTTTTTGTAGATCAGGATCTTAGTATATTTCCTCCTATTGACAAGTGACGAAATGTCCAAGTAATTACTTCTTGAATTCTGACTGGAAATAATGGCTAGAATAAACCTTGCTAGGGACTAGCAAGGTGTAAGCATGGGGGTATGATAACACTGCTTTGTACAATGCTAACTCTGCCAAAAGGGGAGGGTCTTAAAGGAAAAATGCACAAAGGATACAGCATAAATAGGAATAGGAGCATCGCATGCATTGCACATCAAGATTGCTTATAGTGCATTATTAATGGCCATGTGTACAAGTACATGTCAAAACAGGCCTTAGATGAACAATCGGACCGCACAGATGGATTCAGAGCGACGAACGAAGTCCAACGGACTCAAAATATGCTAAATTCGACATCCGGAGCGCTCGCAATTGGCCTAGGAAGTTATGACCATTGATCTGATGATCAATGGTCATGAAGCTGCCACGTGTCAGCATCCCCGCGCTCCTCAACCGCAGCGCCTGGAAGATCGGACGACTGAGATTCATCCTGCAGTGGAAGCGTTGGTGCTACGCTGCTGTTGAGGAGCGCGGGGATGCTGACACGTGGCAGCTTCATGACCGTTCTCCTTGCGCCCCACAGCCTCAGCACCTCACGGCCACAGTAGCTCACGACCATTGGATCTTCAACCAACAGTCGCTTGCACCATGCCACCTCCGCATCCCCGCGACACAACCGAGAGCGTAGCGCAGTGGAAAGCGCCTCGCCCCCGCAGAGTGGGGCATGGGTTCGAATCACCCTCCGCAGCGCAAATTCAAGGCGGGGTTGGCGCGCGCAATTTCGGCCGTCGATGCACAATCCAGCAGCTGGCAATAGGCGACGTGGCGCAATCTCGCGCATCCAAGGCAGACGCCCGCGATGATACGTGGGGCGCGAGCGCAGCAAGAGCGCGCCCTACGAGTGATCTCGACCTTCCGATCCGCGATCGGACGACCCTCAAGTCGCGCACACGAATCGTGCGTGAAGAAGAACAGGCGCGTGCGTGAGATCGTTGGGCAGGGGGCTTCACCGACACTTTTAGCATGGGTTTAGCGATGTCCTGGACGTCGCTAAAGCCCATACTTTAATTAGAAACCCCTTCTTCCTATATAAGCCCCTCCCAACCACCCATGTAGAGCATTCAATTCACCTTGCAAGTGTTGTAATACCCCCTAGCCCCCTTTAGCCTCTCTTGTAGTCAACAGAGTCGACGAGCCGCCGACGGAGCCTCCTTCCACCGCCGTGGCTGCCTCGCCATCTCCCCTCTCTCTTCCTTTCCTTCCCTTTAAGCTAGCTTTACTTCCTTTTTATTTAATCATTTAGTTACCGTTGTATTTGTAAAACTTGATTTGCATGTTTAATATAATGTTGATGTGCTTTCCATCTTACCTTGAGCAATGGCTATGATTTAAAAGACTCCAACCCTACTCACTCTCTCTCTCTCCCTCTCTCTTTCTCTCTCTCGCTAGTTTTTCTACTACGTCTTCTCGCAAGCAAAAACTCATTATCTTCGTGACACCAAGTGACAAAGAAAATATGGTTTCTATGCCTCCCTGTGATCGACACTCGGACTCACGTCCGTTTCTTCTTTTAAAACCAACGTGCAAGAACGAACTATAACGATCCTTTTTAGCAAACACGTCTTTTGTACGTCAGGAGCTCCTGACTGAGGCACACGGATCCAGATTTACTATACATCCTAGGAACATGAAAATGTATCACGAGCTACGACGTGATTTCTAGTGGAGAGGCATGAAGCGGGATGTTGGCCTTTTCGTTCAGCAGTGTCTAATATGCCAGCAGTGAAGGCCGAGCACCATAGGCTTGCAGGGCCATTACAGCCACTTCCCGTTCCAGAATGGAAGTGGGAGAGTCACTATGAACCTAGTAGTGGGGTTACCTGTGACATAGAGGGGACACGATGCAGTCTGGGTGATTGTAGATAGATTGACAAAGACGGCATGGTTTCTGCCAATCCGAGTCGCTTTTGGATTAGCACAATTGGCAAAGAGATACATCAGAGACGTGGTGCGCCTTCACGAGGTCCCCTGCGAGATTATTTCAGACAGAGACACTCATTTCACTTCCCATTTTTAGGCGGAGTTTCAGCAGGCTTTAGGGACTCGTCTGAGGTTCAGTACAACTTATCACCCCTAGACAGACGAACAGTCGGAGCGCACCATTTAGACCCTTGAAGATCTTCTACGCGCTTGCTATTGAACTAGAGAGGATCCTGGGAGGAGCATTTGCCCCTGGCAGAGTTCGCATACAACAACAGTTACCACTTGAGCATCGGCACGGCACCATATAAGGCTCTGTACGGGAGGAAGTGTACGGCTCCCTTGAGTTGGGTTGAGGTGGGGACCATGTGGGAGGTCGGTCCTCGTCTGATACGCCAGAGTTAGGAGGTGATCGAGCAGATCCATCGACGACTGTGTACTGTCCGAAGCAGGCAAAAGAGCTACGCTAATCTGAAGTGTATGGAGGTACAATTTAAGGTTGGAGATCACGTTTTCCTCCATGTTTCACCTATGAAGGGCCTGCAGTAGTTTGGGGTGAGAGGGAAGCTTGCACCGAGATTTATGGGACCTTTTGAGGTCTTAGAACGGGTAGGACCTGTTGCTTATCGGCTTGCTCTTCCTCCCTAGCTCTCTAGAGTGCACGACGTATTTCACGTTTCCAACCTCAGGAGATGTATCGCCGATCCCAGCCATGTCCTTAGCCATGAGAGCATCGAGGTGGGAGACGACCTGATCTATCTTGAGAAGTTGGTACAGATACTAGACAGAGTCGTCCGGAGTCTAAGACTGAAGGAGGTACCCCTGGTGAAAGTTCTGTAGAGAAGCCAGCAGTACGAGGAGGCGACTTGGGAGCCTGAGGTGGTAATGCAAGAGCAGTACCCGGAGCTTTTCGAGGGTATGTCTCTTCGGATCTACTTCGGTCCTTTTTAAGTTTGTTATACGCTGCTACATTATTTTCCAAAACCCTAGTTAGTTCAAGTTTCGGGGATGAAACTTCCTTTAAGTTTGTTATATTGAAACGACCCGTCACCTCTCGGTCCTTTAAGATGTCTGGGACGTTCGCCAGACATCTGGAGAAAGAGCCAAATGTCCGAAAAGACTTTTTCTTTTCGACTCGTATCGTGTGCATGCCACTCTCTTCGCCCATGCCTCACGCCTCACCCTGTAAACGGCCTTACCTCGCACCACTCCCTGCAACAGCCATCCCTCTCCCCTCACCGTTCCTCCCATCATATACCCCCTCCTCCTCCTCTCCATCTCACACCACCACAGCCGAGCGAGAGAGAGAGAGAGAGCAGGGAGCCGAGCAAGAGGGAGAGAGAGCAGGGAGCCAGAGCGAGAGCGAGCGGAGAGTGCTGCATTGTGTTGCTGCAGCGCCTGTGGCGAGGGAAGCTAGAGCAGTTCCGCGGAAGTCATTTTTCCGCGGAATCAGACATCCAGAGCGACATCCAGGCATCTTACCGGATGTCTGAAGGTAGAGGGAGATGTCTGGTAGAGATCTACTTTCCGTATTTCCTCTCTGCCAAAGTCTCGACAGTGTACGTATATGTGTCAGAAGTTGGAAGGTGGACCGAGGCAGTTTTAAACGTCCGAGAGCATCTCCAGACATCTGACGAAACCCTTGGACGTCAGCACTGAGTTCCAGACATTTGATAGAGGAACACCGAGAGAGGTATCCCTGAGAACTATTTTAAGATGTTTGAGACCTTTCCCAGACGTCTGATTTCTATCTAACCGCATGTTTTTGGGCCTGTGTAAGGCCCTAATGTTATCGGTTTTCTGCAAATAAAACGTCTCTATTTTCCATACGAGTTTCTCTATGTAATGATACCTTGTCTATATCATTTTAAACCTTTTTGGCCTATCGATCCATGCTTTAGGTCTCCAGTCCGTCGGGTGTACGGGACCTGCGGAGATGTCGGGAGCTACTATACGAGCCCCCATTCCACCCGGTTACCCTGGTAGAGTGGTTATAACATAAATCTCTAAATTAATACATGCAAGTAGTTAATCCTAGGACTTGAGATGAACCCTAGGAAGGAATAAATGCATGCTCTAGAGTAAATTCTTGAACCATAGGTTATGGCATGAACACTAGGGCTAGAGGAAAATACATGTGAATGATTGAGTAATCAAAAGCTTCCTGTATTATCTGGAATGGACTACATACTGTGATAAAAATGGAAATTGAACTGCTTGTTCCACACATTCCAACCCGGATGTAGAAAAAGCTCTTGTACGAACCCTACGGGAAATGTAGACAAGAATATCATAGTACGGAGAACTGGATGGTTCTGGAATATGCCGCCCACGGGCAGCAGTTAAGGGAAGTGAGCTGGCCTTCATGCACGTGGTACCGAAGAGAGCAACTATCCCTTGTAGTAGAGGGGAGCTTACCACCGTTGGGTTGAGACCCGGGGTGGGTTTGGCCACTCTACGTCGACTCTAGTCGGCCCTCGCGTACGTGGTACCGAGGTGAGCTACTTAGTGTAGGGGGAGAGCTAGTCACCCCATGGGGCCCGGGGCTAGGACTAGCCACCCTACACCGACTCTGGTCAGGCCCAATGGGCAAACCGGGATAGTTAGACGAGGGTATGTGGACTTTGGAGGGGCAAGACCCCTAAGGGGCGAGACCCTTGTTCTGTTTTGAGAGGGCAAAGCCTTGTGCTATTCTGCACTATACGTTTGAGTGTACCCGCTAGCGGAAACGACTGACCGCTTGCCAGTGCGGGATAGCTACTCACACGTTTATCACGTGTGCCGTAGTCACCGCTACGTCGCAACCGTGACCTCGGGGTGATAGACCGGGTGTAGGACTATCACGGGTAGGGACTCTCTCGGCTAAGAGGGTGCCACGTGTACGTCCTGCATCACGGGAAAACTACAAGCGAGATCGTTCTTGTAGGGAACAAGAAGATTAAATAATGTGATGAATCCTGATTAGAGATCTCTACGCACCAACATGTATAAGATATTTGGAAACGGAAAGTTATATGTTAAACTACTTGTTAAATGCATGTTACTTCTTAGCCACCACTCTACTCAGTGTTAGCTGACTTCAGATGTATATCTTTGTACAGGTCAGGGATTTAAGCAACTCGAGCTACCAGCTGCTGAGGATGCTGGGCCTAGTCGAGCCTAGTTTTAGTTCTACTGTTTGGAGTAGTGAGTTTCTATAGCCTTGTTTCCATTATATGTACTCTTTTTTTTTTGTGATGGCTGTATTATGACATGTAATATTGTAGTATTATTGTTCTTTTCCCCCTGTTGTTATCAATTTCTTCCTATTTAGCTACTGTACTCGTGTGATTGTGGTTTGATGAGTGTTATTTGGTTATTTCTTGTTGGACGACTCGGTCTTGGGATTAGTCGAGGCGAGCCGGTCTCGAGCTTTGTAGGGATCTAGGATCGAGTTGTGACATATCTTGTCTGTACCGATACTCCTCAAGAGTACCGGTACTTATGACGGTTACAAAATGTGTTACGAGATTTTCTGAGAATTCCAAAAGCTAGATCTAATCATGTAGGTGATTTGATGATTACATGACTGAATAACAAATAAATAGATGCATATATGCCCAAACATGACTCATATAAACAAAATATAAACATGAATATCTGATATATTTAAGCTCTATTTAACATGCATCGAGTATAGAAAACATACCTGGGTTCATATTTACTGTAGAAGAAGAGGCCACGAGTTAGGCTTTTCCAAAGGTGTTCTTACCTCCTTTAGATCGAGAGTAATTATGAGATAATCTTCTCCTATGACAGTAGCCACCTAGCCACTCTTGTCTCTCTTTTCCTTCTCAACACACCATGGGGATGGAGTATAGAATAAGGTGAGAAACCCTTAGGGACCTAACCCCTCCAAATTAGTAATTAGGCAAAACTAATTACTATTAGTAAATTACAAATCCGCCCTTTGAGAAATTATAATTGCAAACCTGGTCTCTACACATACATTAAACCAAATCACACCATCCTTTTGCATTTTATGCCCATACCCTTAATAAAACTTAAATCAATCACTTTAATTGATGGACATTTACATGACAGTCCATAATCTTTATGTTATATATATATATATATATATATATATTGGATTATGATCCAACAGTGTCCCTATAATGGATCCAGGCTTTAAATTTGATTCCTATCCTGACCTGTCTTTGCATCCTTGTCAACCTGTTTGAGTTTTAGGATCAATGCCACCTACATTTTTTTTAATTTATTTGCTGGACACAGATATTCATTTTCCATGCCCTTTGATATGCAAATGTCAGTTCAAAATGTTTCCAACTGTTCATGTGGCCAAAAATGGGGCTTGAATAATACTCAAAGATGACTGGTAATCTCATTACCTTTTGATTTTTCTTTTGTTGTTGTAAGATGCCTTGAATATCATCTCAATTTAAGTGATATGGCGGCTTCTCATCATAATATTAGTCATCACCAATCTATTAGGAAAATGTACTGTGATCCAAAGATAAGGCTCAAGTACCTTTCCTCACATCCCAAGGATTTGCACTTCTGAGTAATCTTCACTTTTGTTGTTCCACCTTGAACAAAGCAGCACTTGCTGAAGCCAAAATTCTCAAATTAAAGCCTTTGTTTTGCTTGTTCCACTTGATTTATAATAAGACACTTCATAATGATAACATGCAGAGTGAAAATTACACTGCAAGAATCTTTTGGTCTAGGATTGGTTTAGCTAAGGTTGAATCTTTTCCAAGCTTCATAGGCAAAAAGACACCCAAGGAAAAAAGGGTAGCTGTTTTACTTGGCTGATCGACGAAAAGACATATGGTACACAAAGAAGGCATCCTTTGAAATCTATACATAGTTTTTCTGAGAATCACTATCCTTGGAAACAAACACCTGAAGAGTTGGATAGCTGCCTTTGCAAACTAAATAAAGTAATATGCAATTACTGAATAAGATTGCATCTCCTTCCTTTCTTAGTCGTTACCGTCAGATTGATGATTTCACCAAGAAGCTTTAAAGCCCAACCATCGCCAGAGTGCTCATACGGGCACAAATGCGAAAGAGCAGGCAGAATATTAGGGGAAAAAAAATCCCATTTGCAGTAAAGATGAAGGAATAGTTGGACACCAGATTCCAAGTGTTATATTCAAGGGAACATTCCCGCGATGCAGATTCACAGTTTCATTATTGTCAAGCAGTGTATCGATGTAAAGATATCTATTGGTAATTATTCCTAATGTAGACTAGGCATTCTTTCTGATTGGAAATCAGCTCTGTTTTCGCAACAGAATAGCACAGGATTAAAGGGCAACGCCTTAGTAACCTCTTCCAAGATGAAAAGATTAACTTAAAGGGACAAGCATTCTTCCACACCAGTTGAGTAGCTAACCACAGCAGTACTCCAATACATGCCTTCATAGTTTATTCTCACACCACATGATCCTCAAGTCCCTTTCAGTGATAAATCACCATTTGTGCAGCCGACAGATTTACCGTATTCGATACTTCTCAGCACATAAACCTCATCAATTCACCAAAATGAATAGGTTTACATCTAATTTGGATGCAGACCAAAGGAAAATCATTGTCAGTGTCAAACATTCTATGGGATGGTTAATTTTAGAGCAGAAATGAAATTTTCCGACCAAATGGTAGTATCCTTGAAAGTTTCCAGAAATGGGTAGATTTTACAAAACTTCCTGTGGCCTGGGACTTTCACATACTAAATACTCTTATAGAAAGAAGGACATGTCATTTATTATAGATGTCTACGTAGAGCACAAGTCAAATAACCTACTGGAAAGAAAGAAGTAGCACAAGTTGCAAGAATAGAGAGGCCTTTCAGGACGGGAGTTAAATCTGTGGTAAGCAATCAATGTTTACGGATTTATATGTGAAATGTGGAAATTAATAGAGGAACAACATGAATAAAATGACAAGAATGAGAATGAACAAGAACATTCCAAGGAGAAACCATGTAGGCAAGTATCTTCTAAGCTTGATGGGAAGTTGTGCAACATAAGGGAGACTATAATGTCTTTCATTAAGGCCCCGTTTGTCAGTGGGGTTAACCCAAGTTAAGGGTTATCCCAAGTTTTTCCATATTTTTCCCATCATTTTAACATAAACATCACATCAATACTGTTGGTGCTAGAGCACCATGATCATTTGTTTTGATGATAACAAAACACGTGTCATTTAATATTTGCGCTTTGGGTCCTAGATTTCAAGTCAATCGCAAATGGATACGTGATTAGACGGAGTTCGAGCTCGCATTCAGGACGGCTTGGACGAGCTTGATGGAGAACAGAAGAGATTCGCGAGGAGCGATATATTGAAGATGGAAGGAAATGAAGAATAGGATAGATTTCCTTCTTTTGTACTTGTTGTATTTTTCGTTTCTTTTGTTGTTCTTTATTTCCTTAGATAATTCATGTTAAAGAGCCTCAAAGTACCCTAACAGTAGTCCTAGGAACACCTGCACAACCCTAGGATACTTAGGTTTTCTGTAGAACACTTAGAAAACCAATATAGGGTTCAAACAGAGTTTCCAGACGTCTAATTCCCAAATCAGACGTCTGATAAAGTATTTTAAGACATCTGACTGTTGTTTCAGACGTCTGATAACTATTAGGATGGACATAGTTATTTCTGTCTGATGAAATCAGACGTCCAGACCTTAGACCAGACGTCTTAGGAGACGTCTGATGGATTTGCCAGACGTCCAATTAGTGGACCGTTGGCTGGCTTACCAAACACTCAAGGTTATGACCGTTAGAGCCTTATCAGACGTCCTTAGGCCTTTCCAGACGTCTGATAAATGACCGTTTTGCCTCGGCTGACCCAAAATCTCTTCTCAGAGATTTTCTAGCCATTGCAACGTTTGGAAATCCATTCCCACAGTAAAAGTAGGTTTCCAGACGTCTAGACATAGTGCCAGACGTCCGATATGTCGTCTGATGGACTTGTGCTAGAACCCTGTTTAGATCTGATTCAAGTCAGGAAGAGACCCGCCCAAAATCAGACGTCTGACCTTGAAATCAGACGTCTTAAAGTGCAGTTCCAGACGTCTGATGCCAGAATTAGACGTCTGATAAGCCTGTCAGAACAATGATTGTTCCTGATTTCGGGCTGATTCTCTTGGACTTTGTTCCCAACGGTTATAGAACCTTTCATAAGCCTTCCAAAGCCTTCCTAAGGCCTCTATAAATAGAGGGGAACCTTTGCAACACAAACACACACCTAGATACACTAAGAGAAACACAAGACATACTTAAGCAACATAGTTCCACTCTCTTGTGTCCTAGATAGCTCTTGCTCTCCAAGCTCAAGTTCTACATCTTGAGAGCATCAAGCTGTTGTGCACCCGCTCTCCCGCCGTAGTCCACGAGAGCGAAGTTGCGCCGTCGCGTGGCTCACGCACCGCGTTATCAACTCGACGCACTCCTTGCAAAGGGGAGTTTCCTAATTCCTATAGAAGCTAGGTTTATAATTTTTTTGTTGGCTCTATAGGACTTGTTGTTTATTTTATCTTTGTTATTTGGTTGGGTATTCACTTTGCGAATTCCCGTCTCCTTCGTAAGACAAAATCCTTCTCGTGGAGAGAAGGGGTTGAGGTACGCTACCCTCGTTTAAGTAACGTGGTTGTATTGAGGTTGAATCACCCTCGTTTAAAGTGATTCGGTTTAGTGGATTTTGATCAACTTGGTTGATCGGAAAATCCTAACTCGAGAAGGTTAGGTGGTGGTTTTCACCCGGTTTGGGTTTCCACCTAAAATTACTTGTGTACTTGTGGGATTGCTTATTTGTGAGATTATTTATATTTCATTTCCGCAATTATTACGTCACCCCCTCCGATTAGGGAACCTTCAAATACATCAATCATTCTCCACTCTCACTTTTACTACTAAAAAAAATCCATTATATGTAGTTTTCCTGCTAGGAGGGGGTGACGCAATAAAGTGCGGAATAAAAAATATAACAATCTCACAAAATGACAATCACACAATGAACACAATTATTTTTAGGTAGAAACCTAAACCGGGTGAAAACCACCACCTAACCCTCTCGAGTTAGGATTTTCCGATCAACCAAGTTGATCAAATCCACTAACGTACTACTTAAGCGAGGGTAGTACAACCTCAATTACAACCATGCTACTTTATACGAGGGTAGCGTACCTCAAACCCCTTCTCTTCATAGGAAGAATTTTGTCTTACGAAGGAGGCGGAAATTTGCAAAGCGAATATCCAACCAAATAATAAAGTAAATTACAAATATAGTCCTATAGAGCCAACAAAGATTTAAACCTAGCTTCTATAGGAATTAGGAAACTTCCCTTTGATGGAAGTGTGCTGGCTTGACGCGGATGCGTGAACCACGCAGTAGCGCTTCGTCGCTTTCGTAATCGTCGGCGGGAGAGCGGGTGCACAAATGATTGATGCTCTCTAGATGTAGAACTTGAGCTTGGAGAGCAAGAGCTTTTCTTGGACACAAAAGAGTAGAAAGTATGTTGCTATGTGTGTCTTGGGTGTGTTCTAGGTGTGTTTTTGAGTGGCAAAGGTTCCCCTCTATTTATAGAGGCCCGAGGAAGGCTTTGGAAGGCCTTGGAAGGCTTCCATAGCCGTTGGGTGCAAGCTCCAAGAAAATCAGGCCCAAATCAGGGTTAATCATTACACTGACAGGGCTATCAGATGTCTGATCCTGGCATCGGACGTTTGGAAAACCAGTTTAAGACGTCTGGGAACAAAGTCAGACGTCTGATTTTAGGTGGGTTTCCTTACTGAATTGAATCAGATCTAAACGGGGTTCTAGTGCCTTGTCATCAAATGACATACAGGACGTCTGGAATTAAGTCTAGACGTCTGGAAACCTATTTTCCTACAGGAATGGATTTCCAAGAGAGTGCAACGGCTAGAAAATATCTAAGAAGATATTTTGGGTCAGCCAAGGCAAAACGATTATGTATCAGACGTCTGGGGTCCTCTATGGACGTCCGATACGAGCCAACGGTCATTTCCTTCAATGTTTGCTAAGCCAGCCAACGGTCCACTAATTGGACGTCTGGCAAAATCATCAGACGTCTTCTAAGATGTCTGGACTAAGGTCTGGACGTCTGATTTCATCAGATAGAACTAACTAAGTCCAGCCTAAATATAGTCGAACGTCTAAATCAACATTTAGATGTCTTAAAAGTATTTATCAGACGTCTGATTTTCAGATTAGACGTCTGAAAAGGCTATTTGAATCCTATTTTGATTTTCTAAGTTCTCTACAGAAAACGTAAGTATTCTAGAGTTGTGCAAGTGTTCCTAGGACTACTGTTAGGGTTCTTTGAGGCTCTTTAACATGAATCTAAGAAACAAAAATAAAGAGCAACAAAATAAACAAAAGTACAACGATTACAAGGAAAGGAAATCTATCATATTCTTCATCTCCTTCCTTCTTCAAGCCATCGCTCCTCACGAAGCTCCTCTGTTCTCCGTCAAGCTGCTCCAATCCGCCATGGATGCAAGCTTGAACTCCGTCTAACCACGTCTCCATTTGCAATTGACCTGAAATCTAAGACTTCAAGTGCAAATGTTAAATGACACGTGTTTTGTTATCATCAAAATAAACGATCGCGGTGCTTTAGTATCAACGCTATACCCTCCACTCTCGCTTTTAATAATAAACAAATACCTACTAATATTCTCCACTCCCACTTATATTATTAAAAAAATATCCACTAACATCACATTAAAATACCAATCATTTTAACCCTATACTTAACCCTATCCTTATTCCACCACCCAAACAAACACTATTTCCACTTATTCCATTTTAACCTCCTTTAACCCCACCACCAAACACACCCTAAAAGAGTGGAGCTGGATCAAGTCTTATGGATCTCATGTAAGTCCAACATTAAGAATTGTATAATGTCTTTTCATTAAAAGAGTGGAGTTGGATCAAGTCCTAGGGATCTCATGCAAGTTGAACATCAAGAATTATTGATTATACCTTGAATGCTCACAACCCAATTATGGCCCGACACACAAAATTAAATGGATCTTGATAACTTGTTTAGTGAGAGGGTGGAGGCCCCGTAGTATGGATTTTTAGATCTGATTAGACATGCACTATATATACGTGTGTGTTAGAGTTTCTTGGGGGTTATTTCCTTTTTTCCGATTTTCGAGAGAGCGCTACCTTAGTCTCTATTAGGGTTCGAATGTGAGTTGTACTCCATATTTTTTTTTCTATAGTAGAATCTCTATCTCTCTCTCCCCGTCTCTCTTTGCCTGTTGTTTTTCCCCTCTACTCTAGAGGAGTTTTCTGCATGAACTGTTACAACCTAAGCCCCCACCTAGTAGAGACCTAAGTCAATTTCCTACACTTTCAAGATCTGGCCATCCAACATATAAATATAAAATATAATACACATGCATAACGCATCACATCACATATATGACAAAAAAAGGAAGAATAAACTAAACTAAAATAGTATCAAAAGAACATCATCCATAGTTACCATAATCCATGAGTACATAACTGAAGAAATCAATACAGAAGGAACTACTAAGAGAACAAAAAACTAGCATAACTATAACTACAACTGATAACTTAGACTAGTATCGTCACCTCCTACAATCGCACGATCTGGTTGTAGCTCACCAAATCAAAGTCCAATAAAAGAATCATCTGCAACAGCTGAGTAGAGTAGCAAAAAAATGGCAAAAAAGATTTAGAAGAACCAAAGGAAGTTGCGAGAGGCAAGGTAAACCACTACTATTCTCAGAATAAACTTATTTTCTATTTAATAATTACATTTTTATCTGAGCCCTCTCACTATTCCAATCATCAAGCACCCAAATCATTTCTTTTGAAAGGTTCGAGGAGATATGCTACGGTGTTCTAAATAGCAAAGTTGATACAGTACACCCTCTTAACCGAGAGGATAGCCCACATCTACTCTTTTACTTAGTTAACTGTCCTGAGGTCCCACAACCTAGGTGAAGTGGTGATATAGACTTGTGTGATGCACAAGCTAGGAGCTACTCTACATTGATGTACGGCCAGTCATCACCACTCTAGGGTGTGACAAAAAACAAGTTTCTCATAGTCAGCAACATGTATCCACTCACACCTGGCTACCCAGTTGGCTAAACAATCTAACAAATAAGTCATAGGGAGGCTAACTGCCCCTAAATCAATCTCTCCCTCTAAATTGCTATAGCCGATCATACCATTGATAGTAGATACAAGACTTATTAATTACCGGTACCACCATTTCCAAGTTTATTTACAATTCTACTATCCAATGTTCCAATCATTTCCAATGTTACGAAGCATAGCAAAGTAATTCCCATTTGTTTCGGTTAGTTCAAAACTCATCTTAATTTTAGAGTGTTCATGAAAATCATTAATACTAAAGGACAATTGTCACATAATGAAATTTTATTTGATTTCATAAGCTAAACAAGCATTGGCATCATTTAAACATGGGCTTGTAATCATTGATTTATCACTCCAACTATGCAATCAGGTTGCCATATAGAATTTAATACTTAACCATGACATTCAGGTTTATCATTAATCATGTATCCAAAACGAATAAACAACTCCGGGTAGGAGAAAATACTTAAGCACTTAGCAAGAGAAAATGCTACTAAAATCAAGCATGTCAATTGGCTAACATGATTGACATTGACTCATTCATCAAAAGCCATGATAAAAGGAATGGCTACTTGTTACGAACATGGACATCAGACGTAGTTTAAGACGTCTGGGAAGTGGCCCAGATGTCTAGAATCCTTCCCAGACGTCTGGTATTAATTTTTTCAGCGTACGGGTTCGCGCTTGCGCGCCTGCGCGCACAGACTGAACCCACCGCCTTCGTTCTTCGCTTTTCTCTCCCTCCCTGCAGATGACGCCGCTTCTTTCTCTCTCTCCCCGCGCTGCCTTCAAATATCACCGCCCACTCCCTCACCCTCACTCCACCACCTTCTTCTTCTTCTCCTTCTCCCAGCCAGCGAGAGCGTGAGCGAGTGAGTGAGCGAGTGCGGCAGCAGTGGCTACTGCGCGCGTGCGGGAAGGAGGAGTGTTGCGAGAGGAAGAAGAAAGCTCGACCGCGAAGGTGCGAGCTTGCCGGGGCAGCTAGAGCCGGCTGGCGGGAGAGCAACGAGCGTGGGGTGGCGTGGAGGAGCTGCTGCAGCTCGGGCAGCAGGCGGACGCAGCGCAACACGGCCGTGCGTCGCGGGCGGAGAGCGAAACGGGTCCTGATTCTGGGAAAATTTCCCAGAATCAGACGTCTGGACTTACGTCCAAACGACGTAGAAGACGTCTGACAGGTACAATATTTTCCTACTTCTTTTTACGCGTGTACGGCCATGTAGTCGTTCGCCACGTTCTTCTGTGCCTCTTCGTGATGAGAGCGGGTGTGTGTGTGTGCAGGTTCTGTTCGGGAGGGCGCGAGGGCTCGCCATCCCACACGGATCAGACGTCTGGGCATAGTACCAGACGACGGAGAGGACCTCCAGACGTCCGGGGTGACAATCGGACGTCTGGAAACTAGGACCAGACGATCCAGCGGGCTTCTGGATGTCTAAAGGACTGCGCAGACCGAGGTATGGCATGATCGACCTTTTAAGACATCTGGAAGAAGTTCCAGACGTCTGATTTTGGGCAGACTCTTCGTTTTTGACCCGTTTAGGGTCCGTTCGGAGTCCGTTTTCCGCGTTTCAAGTTTCATTCTTTCCAGATTTATTTCCTCTACCTGTTTACAGTAATTGTATACTGTTCTGAGAAACTCCTTGTGATTGATCCTTGTGTTAGGACCCCGTTCCGTTGCAGTTTTGGGGGTTGCAGAGGCGCGTGGGATTGCCGACCACGCCCCCAGTACTTCCGGTTTCGCGGGTAGAGTGACCCTTTAATTTAGTTAACAAAATTTATACAATTATGCAACAATTAATAGAGTCTAGGGCATTGCATGAACCCTAGGACTGAGAACTTAGATTGAATGATAGATCCTAGGGTATTGCATGAATCCTAGGACTGGAAAGCTAGATTAAATGATGGATCCTAGGGTATGGCATGAATCCTAGGACTGGAAAACTAGCTGGATATATATATACATTGCAGTCTTGGATAAGTGGATAAAATAATAATAATTGCCTGAAATTGGATGACAGCTGCCGGTGGAATGTAGAGTACTATTACTAATAACTGTTGCATGTAAATTCTGTTGGTTGAAATTAAATACGAGCTGTTTGTATACAAATTGGAAAGAAAAAGGAAGTTGAATGTTGGAACACGTATTATATGCGTATCAACCTGAAGTGATGAAACCTAGTATGGCTTGGCCTGACAAACACGAGCATGAACCCTACGGGGAATTAGGAGTAGAGCTCCTGGAAATAAATGGGATGGAGCTGGAAAAGTGAATGGGAAAGTTTGTTGTCCCTTGGGTACGTAGTACCAGGGAAAGCACCTGTTACCTCTTAGTGCAGAGGAGAGGCAGTCGCCCTAGGGACCCGGGGTTAGGTTTGGCCACTTTGTACCGACTCTTGGCCCTCATGTACACCGTACCGGGGAGAGTTACTAGTGTAGGGAGAGCACTAGCTGCCCCATGGGCCCCAGGGTTCTGCTAGCCTTCCTACACCGACTTGTTAGGCCCACTGGGCAAACCACGGTAGTCAGGCGAGGGTGCGCGGACTGTGGAGGGGCAAGACCCCTGTTTGGTTACTGTGGAGGGGCTGGACCCCTGTTACTGAGAGGGCTCTGCCCTATACTGGTTCTGTGCTGTGCTTTGGGTGCACCCGTTAATGGAAACGACTGACAACGTGCCAGTGCGCTTATCGCGCGTGCCGTAGTCACCGTTACGTCTATCAGCGACCTTGGGGTGGTTGACTGAGAGTAGGACCACCACAGGGGACTCTCCCGGCCAGGAGAGCACCACGTGTTACTTCTACTTTTCGGAAAAGACTGCAATCAAGATCGTTCCCACGAGAAACATTCAAGATCAAGAGAAGGATCTGAGAAATAAATCAACAGTGAATAAATGGAAAAATATGAATAAAGAAAGTAAAAATATAACAGCTACTGTACACTCTACTACTTCTTTTAGCTTTTAGTTGCCACTCTACTCAGCGTTTCGCTGACGTGTCACCCTTGTTACCCTTTCAGGACCAGGTGTTGGGCAGCCAGAGTCAGCGGCTGCAGAGGGCGCTAGGCCTAGTAGAGCCCAACAGTGTTACCTGTACTACCTTCTATACTTTTCTTTCCGCTGTAGTAAGTAGTTTTCTGTTATTACCTGTACTCTCTTTATTGTAAGCTTCGTGTTATGTACATGTTTATTTCTCTTCTGTTGTGGTGATGTATACTGTAGTATTTCCTTTCTTTACTGCTGTATTTTGTTACTACTAGTTATATACATGGTGAATGTGATTTATTTTACTACTCTTTTGGTTACTTTCTCGTTGGACGACTGGGTCTTGGGATTAGTCGAGTCGATCCGATTCTTGTGTCTCGTAGGGATTCGAGAATCGGGTCGTTACACTACTCTATCTAGAGTCATAGAGGGGTCACAGCGACTTCGGAAAATGGGTTGGAGGCTCCCACTACTTCCCTCATTACCTTGCATCTCGTGCACACTCCAAGGCTGTATTCCTAGGTCATTCATAACACAAGACAGAACTAAGAAGCATTTGATAACTTCTTTGGGTTTTAACGACAATTATAGTGGTCAAAATTATCAAAAGAAGAACAATATATCTAGTTAAGATGCACCCAAGCCATCATGGATTAAACGATTATGAGATAAAAGGAGAAAATTACTTTATTATCTGTGCAAAGATGTATACTGGGGGAGAGGGGGTGGGGGGATGATTACTTTTTGCATTTACATTTTTACATTAGGAATAGCATACTATTTTATGTAATTCAATGTAATAACCATTTATGTAAAAGTAATTGGCCTTAAGGAGTATTTAAAAAAAAAAAAGATGATAAAGAAGAAGAAAGAAAAAATTGTGATAAATGTCAACCAAAACAAACACAATTTCGATCCAACGCAAAAGTATTACTTTTTGCATTTGTACTTTTACATTAAAAATAGTGTACTATCTTATATAATCCAATGTAATAGCCATTTATGTAAAACTAGTCGGCCTTAAAGGGTATTTACAAAAAAAAAAAAAAATTGGTTTCGACTCCGGTGGTAAATCCCAACCAAAACAAATGTAATCTCGATCCAACGAGAAAGTATTACTTTTGACGGTTGCATTTTTACATTAGAAATAACATACTATTTTATCTAATCCAATGTTATAGTAATTTATGTAAAAATAGTTGGCTTTAGAGGGTATTTACAAAAAAAATAAAATGAAAAAGATTAGCTGCCAACTTCGATTGTAAGTCCCAGACACAACAAATAAAATCTCTCTTCAATGAGAAAGTATTACTTTTTGCATCTTCATTTTTACATTAAAATAGCATACCATTTTATGTAATCCAATGTAATAGTCATTAGTATAAAAATAGTTTTCCTTAAAGGATCTGTAAAAAAAAAATTGAAAAGAATGTCTTTTTTTTTTCTTAATAGAAGGGTAAATTTTATACTCAAAGCTAACTGATCGGAACAATTACGTGAACCCTTAAAAGAGGGAAAGAAAAGGTACAATAGGTTTAATAGTTTAGTGCCGTTACATTGAAAGTAATCATGTTAGCTACTGTCAAGTAGGAGAACGAGGGTTGGGAGTAAAGTCTATCATTTCACTCTTTCAAAATGCTCCAAATTGAAGCAGTTAAAATCTAAGCAAATTTCCTCATGCAAAAGTTGGAGTTTTTGGACTCCTCCCAAGCCTCTATGGGGGAGAGAGGGGGTGGCATTGGAGAAATAAATCTGGTCTAGACTATCCTCCAAATGGTGCTGGAAAAATTGCAGGCAAAGAGATGTTGGGTAGTTTCCACTTCATTATTGCAAAGAAGGCATTCATGAGGTGCCATCCCGTAAAACGAGCATGCGTAGGAAGTCGATTTTGAGCCGCTAACCAAGTGAAACAAGACTATTAAGGGACATGATCAGTCTCTTCCAAATATCCAACTCAATGCCCCTTGAGCGAAGAGTGTGCCATAGATGGGAAGAGGAAAGCCATCCATCAAGATGCAGTGGCCAAACCCAGGAGGTGCCATTGTGGAAGAGGTGGAGGGCGAGTTGCCTCATTGCTAGCATACCCTTCCAAATAGGGGAATCCGAGGCATGCCTTTAGCACATGGGAAAGTCACTATATCTCTTCCACATCCATAAACTCCATATGGAGTCATCAACATTAAGCAATCTCTAGATGCGCTGTAGGGTAGCAACCTTCAGAAGCTCATTAGGCGAGTGAAGCCCAAGCCCCCCCTTGGCAAGGGGTTTGCAAATGTCCTCCCATGCCACAAGGTGTGTCTTGCTATCCCATATGAAATTGGAGACCATCCTTCAAATACAGTCTAGGGTGCCAACCTTGACAATGGTATTAGCCAACTAGAACCTAAGCACCCCTTCCACCCCCCAAAGGGCCCAACGCACCCTCCCCGTATAGGAGAGGACCTTTCTTTTCCAGCCACCAAGAAATTCTTTAATTTTATCCTCCAAGGTTCGTGCCTACCCAAGATACTTGGATCCCAAAAGGGAAATGCCCCAGTACCTGGAGGGGAAACGCCCCGCCAGAATTCCAAGGGTGAGGCAGATGTGCCATCTCTCCTTGGCGTGAGGTGGCAAGAAGACCCAACTTTTATTCTCGTTAAGGTGAAGGTCCAACAACTCTAAAGACATCAAGCACATTGCATATTCCATTGGTAGAAATAGCATCAGCTCTGGAGCAGATTAGGATGTCGTTGGCGAAGAGTAAATGGGAAGGGAATCGCCCCCCCCCCCCCCCCCCCCCCCCCCCCCCCAAAGTGGCTTCCTTGATAAGGCCCTTGCCAACCTACAAGTTGAAAAGGAGGGAGAGAGCATTCGTTGCCAATGTGAAAAGGGGCGAAGAGAGGGGTCCCCTTGTTGCAAACCCGTTGAAGTGGAGATGAAACCAGCGGGGATGCTATTGACGAGAGGGGAGCACAAGGGGTTCTTAATGCAACAATCTATCCAAGAAATCTAGATATCGTAGAAACCCAAGGAATGGAGGATGATGATGATGAAATCCCTCCTTACAATGTCAAATGCCTTAGTGATGCCAACTTTGATGCACACGCAAGGAGCTACTCTGGCGCATCCAAATTTGTTAAGGAATTCTTGTGCAGGAAGGGCACAGTCGACAATGGACCTTCCTTTAATGAAGGCCATTTGGTTAGGTTCAACAAGCTTGGCTAGTAGAGGTGCGAGCCTTGTAGCCAAAATCTTGGATATAGCCTTGTAAATAACATTGCAGCAGGTAATGGGTCAGAAATCTTTAAGATAAGAGATGTAATTTCCCTTCGAAATGAGAATGAGGAAAGAGTGATTAATCTCACGAACAAGTCCCCCTCCCTCTTGGAAATAGAAGCGCACCCCATCGATGAAGTTGCAACCCACAATGTGCCAAGTTTTGCGAAAAAAGTTGGCATTAAAGCCATCTGAGCCAGGGGCCTTATCAGGCCCAATGCTCCAAGTGCATCTTTGATTTCAGCATCAGAGGGAATGGAAGTAATCCTGAGATTGTCTTCATAGGACACACGCCTTGGGAAAGGTAGAACCAAATTAGCAATTGAGGCCTCTCCTTTTTGCTTGGAGAACAAATCTTCATAGAATGCCAACGCTTCTTTTCTAAGGTTCTCCTCTTTGTCAATTTCCTCCTCATTAGCTGCAAGAAGGGAACAAAGGGAGTTCCGATTTTGACAAATTCTAGTGATGGTGACGAAGAACTTGGTTGATTTACCCCCAAGCTTAAGCCAATCAACCCTACTCTATTGCTTCCAATACTCCTCTTCCTCCTTCCGCGAATTGGAGATCTTGGTTCATAATTTGAGTTCCTCCAAGGCAATGGAAGGATTGGAGGGACCTTGACCAAGTAGAAGGTGCACGTCCTCCAAATTATTGGTGAGTTTAGCAATGGTGCTAGATATGGATAGGTCCTTTTTTGCCCATTCACTGAGGGTGTGAAATGACCCTCCCCGAGGGTCCCTAGGGATTCCTAGGGTTTTTCAGGGTGTTAGGGAAATTTTAACACCCACAAACCTTGTTCTATGGCCTCCACGGGAAAAGTACAAGACTGCAGGGCCAAACCTGCAATTTTCCCAAACCTAAAACCCTACCCAATGTCCCCTTAAAAACCCCCCTTGTAAGACCCACTTCCCCCCACACATTTCCTCGGGTGCCGTGCCCTACTCCCACCTCCAACGAGAGTGTGAGATCGAGAGAAGGAGAGGGTGGGAGAGAGAAGTGGCAAGTGCTGTAAGCGCAGCAGGCAAGGTATGCGGCTCAAGAGGCAGAGCAATGAGCGAAGTCGCTACAAGCGAGGCAGGTGCTGTGCGCAAGGCAAGGGCAAGCCCTGCATCCATCGAACATCTGCATCACCTTGCAACGGCCAAAGGGCTCTACGGACGTCCAAGGAAACACGAGGCACAAGGTGTCTGTGGCGAGGATGGGCTCGAGGCGCGTGCATCATTAGGAAGCATCACTCGTGCAAGGCGGTTGCAAGGGGAAGTGTGCACGTGTCGCACTCGAGGTGCTTTCGGACATCTGAGGGTGGTGCCAAACGTCCGGATAGAGCCTCAGACGGCTACGAGTAGTAACAGACGTCGGGGGAGGAGCAAAGGCACTAGATAGGGCTTTGGGCGAGTTTAAGACATCCAGGACACACTCCAGACGTTTGAGAGCTATGAGAGGCGTGCACCTACTACAGACAGGCGGCCGGTCCAACCAGACCAAGCCCGCCTGGTCCAATTCAACCAGGACTTTCCTGTGGCTGGTTCAGGGTTCGTTCGGACTTTAGATCACGCAAGTAAGGTATCGTCGAAAAGCTAGTGGAATTTCCCACATTTTAACATCTGTCCCATTGCGTTTGAATCTATTAAGCCTACTGGAAAATTAGAGTTAAGCATCTGATGTCCGTTGGGATTTTGGTTGGCACAGGTCTCTAGTCTAGGGTGCATGTGGGACCTGCAAAGGCGACATGATCGGTCTCTCGTGCCCCCATATCTCTTGTACATTGTTAAAATGTTTATAATTATATTTTTGATAATGACAAATGAGCTATTTCCTTGGAAAAGACTAACATATTGCAGAAAGGATTTAAAGAAAAGGATCGAGGAAAAGGAAGGGCAAAAGAACTTCTTTTGTAGTTTATTTTATTTGTTTATAATGTAAAAAAATCTTGAATTATCCTTAGGATGTCTTTAGAATCTTCCTATCTATATTCGTATCCTTAAATTTGTAAAGATTTATTTTTGTTGGTTTTTCAGACATCTCATTTTCCCTTCAGACATCTAAGTCTGTTTTATAAAACATCTGATTTACTTCACCAAATGTGTATGATCTTGTCCAGAGCCTAGATTCATAGCCATCTTTTCAACCATTGTCACCTAGGTTTTTCAGATGTTTGTTTTCTACATCAGATGTCTAGTAGTGTCTTTCAGACGCCTCCTTGAGCTTTTGATATCTCTTTAACCTCAATAGAATCTATCCAACGTTAAAATTGGCCGCAATTGATTATTTCAATTACACTTTGATTTTGGAATGTTGTCGACCCTAAGACGTCTTTATATTTTGTTGGATGTCTAATCATTCATTTTAAGACATCTCCACTTTTTACCAGACGTCTGATCATATGTCTTTAGATCCCTGTTTGGGTCCAACTTCATTTCAGTAACGACCACTTTGACCCTAAAGCTTTTTTAGACGTCTGAAATTAACTATTCAGATGTCTATTTTTTTATTTAGACGTCCTTGTATTTGATATTGTGAAATCCAGTAACGATTACTTTTCCTCTTGAGCTTTTTTAGACATCTGTCATGGTTTTTCGGACGTTTGATACACTCAGACTTTGAGTATGCATTGTAGCTGTTCTACCTTAATTTATTCCATTTTAATTCAAATTCTAACAACTACTTAGACCTAAATCAGATCCTATACACCTATATATACCCCAATAGGTAGCCTTAACCATACACAACAAAGAAAAATACATTCTACTCATTTGAAAAGCTCTCGATCTTATTTAGCTCTCTTGTATGCTTTCTTGCTTCACTTGTGTTGTTGCTTCTTGAGAGCAAACTTTCTTTCTGTTGCTCATAGGCTTGATAAAGGAGTATTCTAATCCTTTTATTTCATATTTCATTGAAGACTTATACGAATATATTTTGTTGTTTTTGATAGTTTATTTGGGTACCTAGTTTGTGGGTTTCCTGTTTTCTCTTAGTAGAGGAGCAGAACTTTTCTTGAGGTTTGTCCACGAAGAGGGGAATTGTAAGATTACTTGTTGTTAGTAATTTCTACTTGGGTAG
Source organism: Thalassia testudinum (assembly GCA_037157565.1). Classification (NCBI taxonomy): domain Eukaryota; kingdom Viridiplantae; phylum Streptophyta; class Magnoliopsida; order Alismatales; family Hydrocharitaceae; genus Thalassia; species Thalassia testudinum. Next base: position 9,955,024 of record JAZHRO010000022.1, on the reverse strand, counting down.
GGGCAAAATCTTAGATTGAGAGACCTAGGTAGAGGTTTTTCCCGCAAGGGTTTTCTCTTTAAATACCTACGTATTTTTTTTGTTGCAATTGTTTGTGAATTTTATTGCACAATTCAACCCCCCTTCTTGTGCCACTAACACCATACACCTAGGTAGAGTGGTCCTTCTCGTTCTAGTGTGTTTAGTTTCGTTTGAATGCATATTACAAGTAGCTAGTTAAAATTATTAAGATTTTACAAATGTGACTAGAGAATGAAATAAATGATTGTACAGACTTATAGGCGTATACACATACATGCATGCCTAAGTTTAAATTGATAAACTTTACACTTGATTTATATGTGGAGATTGATTAATGTTTGTCGTGAGGAAATGTTAACTCTGATGGTTGAGATAAAGGCTTTTATTGTGAAGCATCTAATTGTCTATTCCATGTTAAAATATAAATTATGAATTGAGATGCATGTATTTCCTGATGCTTGGAACATAATTTAAGGGATTATAAATGCTCTTAGTGACAACTAGAAAAAAAAACAACTTATCTGTCGTGGTATGAAACTTGGATAATGATGGGATAATTCGCCTACTGTGAGGCATGACTGTTGGATTGGGTTCTGGTATGGGAGTGAGCTGGCCCTCGGGTACGCACGTACTGAGAAGAGCTAATCATCTCTTGTGTAGGGAGAGATCTAACCTTCCCTCGGGTTAGGACCTAGGGTAGGAATGGCCTTCCTACACCGACTCTTATTTGGCCCCAGGCCGACGGGGCCAACTAGGATAATCGAGTGAGGGTACGTAGACAAGTGAGGGGTGCAGCGTCTATTCTGTTCTATGTTGTACGATTTAGAGCGTACCCATTAGCGGAAACAACTAACCACGTGCCTGTGCAGGGTAGCCCCCCGTGCATTTATCGCACATACCGTAGTTATCGCTACATTACGATTATGACCTCGAGGTGGTAGATCGGGTATAGGACAAATGCGGGGTGTTCTCTCAACCAGGAGAGCATCACATGCACGTTCTGCATCACAAAAAGCCGTAGCAAGATTGTTCGTTAAGGAACATGTGAAACTAGAGATAACGAGACCCTTCGTTAGAACAACTGAAATTACAAAACAACTAGTACCTAAAAATGGAGACAAAACATGAAAATGCCTGAAATGTTTACTGCTTTCCTTCTTTCAAATTAAGTTGTGATAGTTGAACATATACTTGTCACTCTACTCAGCTTTTGCTGACATCTACTTCTTGTGTCTAGGATAGGGAGGTGAGCAGCTAATTCCACCGGCTGCGGAGGGAGCTGGGCTTAGTTGGGACTAGTCTTAGTTGCTTTATTTCTTTTTTGCCATAGGTTGATTTCTCCCTTTGTTATCGTGAGTTTCTATTTTGGAACCAGTAGTTAAATTTTCGTTTTCCAATAAGGTGTGGTGGTTTTGTTCTAACTGTCTTACTCTCTTGTAGAACCTCTTTTCAGTTGCTGGTACCTTACAGTTTTTAGTCTTTTATTCTTTCTTTTAGCTTACTACATGTGTGGAAATGAATATGTTTGATTTATTACTCGTTGGGTGACTGGGTCTTTGGTTAGTCAAGGTGATCTAACCTGGGTTCCATGTGAAGTCAGTTCGGGTCGTAACAGGGTGACTTTGACATTGGCTAGCTTTTTGATACATTTGAATAGCTGGTTACCAGGAATGTGAGAAGCCCAAGCAGATTCCACGGTATCAAAGAAATTGGGACGGTTGGTCCAGTAATTGAAGAACCTATAAGGCTTCCTATTCATTTTAACATTAGCAATCCGAAGTACCACCGCAGCATGATCACTAAGGTCAGAAGGATGACAATCCACACGAATAGTGGGGAAAAGAGCCAGCTACTCGTGGTTAGAGCACAATCCAACCTCGAACAAATTCTTGTATCACCCTCCGATCTATTGGACCAGGAGAATTAATTTCCGGTAGAAGCAATTTTAGTGAGATCGTACTCTAAGATGCAGTCGTTGAATTCACCCATGCTGCTCCTACACACCAGGGCACCACCCCTATGTTCATCATTGAAGTGGACGACATTAAAGTCCCTTGTTATACCTAGGGACCATGAATGGGAGCCTTACATTGTCGCAAGGAGTCCTAGAGCTCCCTCTTCGACCCCCTATCGTTGTGGGCATAAACGAATGTGAGGAAGAAGGATAATCCTCCAACATTGGAAGCGCATACATGCATACATTAATTAGAGGCATGAATGGAAGAAACGTTCCATACGTTGGATTTTTAGATAATCATCACCCGAGCATAAGAAGCATGGTCAAGGTTGGATAAAGCATCCCAATCCGACTGGATCTTGGCAGTAATCTGATCCCATCCAAAATGTCAAAGATTTAAATACCTTAGATAAATAGAAAAGAATTTACAGTTTCCTTCGATCTCATAAGTTGAAAATTGTAGACCTTCTCGATATTCAAATCCTGTCATCTAAGTGAGATCAAATTATCATCCAAATTAAAAAAAATTAATGATAATTTCAATGACAAATATCTTAATCCAAAATAAGTGAAATCTCCTTCAAACATGTTAGCAAAGAAAAAAGAAAATCTCCATCCAGCGGGAAAGTGGCATTTCAAAACAAAAAAAACAGGGATAGCGAGTGAGGGTGGCAGACAATAAACGAAACAAACCTTCCCCTCGGCGCCATTCTCTAAATTTCCTATCTTACCGTTCTTCTTCCTTCCACCCTCAGCCCTCTCTTCCCCACTCGCACCCTCCGATATCCATCCCAACTCCATTACTTCTTCCATTCCATTCGACTCATACATTCATACATACATACATACATAATATGGTCGTAATCGGCGGAGGAGGACGACGTGATCGTATTCTTGAAGATTACAGTATTCCTCGTTGGGGTCGCCGGAAGCTCTTCCGCCGCCACATCCTCGATGATGTACCGGAGAACAACAACAGCAATCGTATTCAATCCACTCCTCCTCCTCCTCCTCCTGTAGCAACAGCAGCAGCAGCAGCGTCAGCAGAAGCCCCTCCTTCCATCCATCCTGCTGCAGCAGTACTCGCGCCGCTTCCTCCTCCTCCGCCACCGGTCATGAATGGTCGACGACGACCCTATCATAAAGAAGACGACAATGCTGATGGCGCTGGCGACCACCGTCCCTCAAACAAGAAGATTAAGATTAAGATCAGAGGCCCCTCCCGAGATAACTATGTGGGTGGCGCAAATCCTACATCATCCAAGAGCGGTGATACAACAACTACCAGGGTACTTCACGATCACTCTCTTCTCGCTGATGAAAAGGAGGAGAAGGAGGAGGAGACCAAGACTTGTTCTGTGGCGCCCGTTGAGGGAGGAGGGAATATTAATATCAATAACAAACACTGGAATCTCCGATCCATGAACAAGTCGTCATCGCCCTCGTCCACTGTGGACGACAACAAGAGAAGGCCCAAGTTCTCCCTCACCCTCTCCCGCAAGGATATCAAAGAAGATCTCGTCAAGTTGTTCGGAGCGCCGCCGGCCAAGGTGCCTAAGACGAGGCCTGCAAAAGTCCAGAGGGAATTGGATGTATGTGCTCTCATTTACCCCTTCATCTCTACTTTCTTATCATTATTAGTAGTTCCTTAATTTATAGTCAGATAGAATTTCCTTCCTTGGTCAGTCTGTTAGTTTGTTTAGTACTGAAGCATTGAACCATTTTGGTTTTCCATTTAGTCATTATTATAGTAGAAACTCCCTCATTTTGTGCTTCCTTAGGCCATTTTTCCAGGGAGCGGTTTGTTGGAGATCACTGCCAATCGTTACAAAGTTTCTCTGAGGTGGTTAATTGCTTGCTTTTAGATCCCCAATCGTGTTTGCCCTATCTTTAGTTCATCTTTATGAATAGGCTAACAGAGGGTTATCCTTTATATTTCAGGAAAGAGAAGTAAAAGATATGGATGATGATAACACACGGATGAAGTCAACTGGGGTCTCTGAATCTGACGAGTCAAATCTGTTGTAAGCGATTGTTGTTTGTGGATTTATACGTGAAGTGTGGAAATAGAGGAATAAGATGAATAAAATCCATGTAATCGACCCAGCTTTGGATCATGGCAAAAAGGATGGTATAAATAGCTCCACGTTTTGGACGGAATGGTGTGGGCTTTTATATAATGGTGGTGCTTGTTGGAAGGATAAGTTCCATAGTGGTGGTAATTTGCCACATCCATTGCACATATGGAAGCCTGATGGTGTTCATGAACTATTGACGTGTAATAGTCAACTGCCATTGAAATTTCTTAGCATGGATTGGATGCAATGATCTCCTTGTTTTCCACAGAAAGTAGAGGGAAGAAGCTTTCAAACACTTGGTCTCGATGAGCCTTCCCGAAAACAATATTATACATGCTTCTTTGTTCTATATTCCTTTTTTTTCATCTTTTCAAAAATATTCTTGCTTTTTTTACAAATAGAAAATTCTTGCTCAATAGTGTCATATCTTTGGAATTTACATTAAACATTGCTTGAAGGACAACCAGGATTTGCTTGTCATTGTATGTGCGTATGTATTTTTCAGGTTTGATATGAAATTTATACATCAGCATGTCCTCTCACGTCTTTGACAACATGATGAATCAGCGTTTGACATTCAATGACCTGAGAGCTAACAATATGACTTTTACGCTATGAGATTACCTATATTTGTATCCTAGAAATCTGCGGAATACCAGATGCATCAACCTTTTTATCCAGAATATGTTTCTCGGGTGCTCTTTGAAAATAAGTTAGGGTGGGGTGGCTAACTAGATGTGTCCCTATAATGGACCCAGGTTTTGAAATGGATCCCTATTCTGACTTGTCTTTGTATGCTTGTCAAGTTTTTTTCTTGCTGTTTGAGTTTTAGGCTAAATGCTGCCTCAATTTTTTTCTTTTCAATTTATTTGTTGGGTTCATAGAGGGTGGTATTTTGGAGGAAGATATCCATTTTTCATTCCCTTTGATCTGCCAATATGAGTTCAAAATGTTTCTAAACTGTTCATGGGGCCAAAAATGCGGCTTGGGTAACCATACTCAAAGATGAGTGGTATTCTCAATGTCTTTTGATCCTTTTTTGTAAGTGAACTTAAATATCTAATTTTAGGTGAGGGATGGTGAATGCCCGTAATACTAGTCATTACCTATTTGTTAGGAAAATGAAGCGATTCAACAACGACACTGAAAGTATACTTTCCCACATCCCAAGGATTTGGACATCTCAGTAATCTTCAAATTTGATATTCCACTCCGATCAAAGCTGTACATGCTGAAGCCAAAATCCACAAAGTAAAGCCTTTGTTTTGCTTGTTCCACTTGATCTATAGCAAGACACTTCATGATGCTAAGATACAGAGTGGGAGCTACACCACAAAAACCTTCTGGTTTAGGATTGGTTTAGCTAAGTCTGAATGTCTCCTAAACTACAAGGGAAAAAAGACACCCAAAGAAAAACAAAATGCTACCGGTTTGCCTTGGCTGATTGACATAAAGGGCATGAGAAGTTTTGAGGAGGCATCCTTTGAAGTCTCTGTATTTTTCTGAGAATTGCTATCCTCTGAAACAGCTACATAAAGAGTTGCATAGGTGCCTTTGCAGACCAAACGAATCTGCAATGCCTGAATAATATCACATGTTCATCGTTTCGTAATTGTTACTGTCATAGTGGTGTCTTCACGAAGAAATTCTTAGCCCAACTACCCCCTAAACTGTTCATATGGACACAAATGCGAAAAAGCAGTCAGAATATTAGGGGAAAAAACCTTACTGTTTGTAACAAGGGCAAGACAATAGTTAGATGCCAAATCTCAAGCGATATATGCATGGGAGTATTTCCATAGTACAGATTCACAACTTCATGGTTGTCAACCAAGGTAAGGAGTTCTTTTAAAAAAAAAACCAAGGTAGGGAGTTAAAAGATATCTATCTGTAATTATCCCTATAGGAAGTCAACTTTTGTTTCCAAGCATGACAGAACAATATAGGGCTAAAAGGAAACACTTTAGAAACTCATCCAAGACAAAAAGATATCTTAAAGTGACAAATGTTCTTCCATGCAAGTTAAGTAGTCAATGATAGCAATACCGAAATACATGCTTCCATACTTAAATCTCATGCCACATGATCCTCAAGTCCCTTTCACCAATAAATCATCATTTACAGCTGAAAGATTTAGCATACTCAATACTTCTTGGCCCATAAACCTCATGACATTAACCAAATGCATGGGTTTAGCATCTCTGTAAGCAGGCCAAAGGAAATTTGTTCCGGAAATGTCAATCATCTGATAGGAGGGTTAACTTTTTTCAGGATAAATAAAGGTGTCCTTGAAAGTTTTTCTAAAATGAAATAGACAGGATTTTACACATTTTTCTATGGCCTAGGATTTTCATAGAAAGAATATCCTATATAGAGAGAACATGTCATTTATTAAGGATGTCTGCCTTTAAGACAAGTCGACTAATCTGATGGGAGGAAAAGTAGAGTTCTTGAAAGTTTTCCAGAAAGAAATGGACTTGGTTTTACACAATTTTGTTATGGTCTAAGATTTTCATAGAATTCACTCTACAGAGAGAACATCTCAATTGTTAAAAGATGTCCAGCCTTGAATGCAAGTTGACTAGTCTGATGGGAGGGAAAGAAGTAGCTCACATTGCAAGAATATTGAAGCCTTTCAAGATGAGAGTTAAAATTATCTTAAACAATCATTGTTTATCGATTTATATGTTAAATGTGAAAATAGAGGAATAAAGTGAATAAAATCACAAAAATGTGAATGAACAAGGATTTTCAAGGAGAAACCACTCTGGGAAGTGTCTTCTGAGTTTGACAGAAAATTGTGCAAGATAAGGGTCAGTATAATGTTTTTTATTAGAAGAATGGAACTGAATCAAGTCTTAAGGACTTGTGAAATTCGAACACTAGGAACAAATAGAAAAAAAAGTGTTAATAGCCATCGTGGAGAATATCAGGATTAAGTGGGAGACTCATTTTTCATCATCTTTTATTAAACGGAGGGGGGTGGTGGAGATGCTGTGCAGTAGGTTTCCTATTTATTGGATACTTGTTTCTGCACACACCATTCTCTATTTACATCCTTTGGAGGTTTGTTATGTGTCCTTATCTATTAATTTGAAGATGCAATAACCGTTCTACTTTGATCCTCAGTTATTGATTTAGCTCTCCACTCGTTAATATGCTCACATTTATTTCCTTAAATCAATCCCATTTCCTCTTTTGTGATGTGAATTCTGTCGAATAGTTGCATTTATCTTTGCTCCTGATTTCTACTGCCATTCACTGTGTGTTTTTCTCTCCTAAGTGATCTGTGCTTGATTTGTTTCTGTTGGGAATAAGAGTGCCACGTGGCAGCCTAGTTTTGCACCCAAAAGGCGCCGGCCTTGAGGGGATTTTAAGTTGGCTTGGGTCCAAGTTTTGTGTTTTTAGTTGGTATATTGGTTTTTAGAAAGTTTATTTTTAGGATTTGATCTTTCCTAATTTTAGGGGATATGATATGATTGGATTTGATTTAGGTTTGTTTCTTAGTTTGCAAGATATGTGTTGTAGTCGAAAATCGTTGTATTTAGGAAAATATCTCGTCGTAGTATAACGATGAAAATCAATGCGACATTTAAATTTATAATACCTGAAAAATCGTGAGTTTCGAGATTGTTCGCAGAGAGCAAGTGTAACAAATCAATCACAAATCACAATGTTCAGAGAAAATGATGAAAATGAATCAAATAATCAAAATGATATTCAATTAAGAGTAAAAATGTATCTCAAAAGTTATGGACAAAAAATTTAAATAGAGGACTAAAAATGGTGGTTAAAATCACTAATTAAGCCCTAGAATTAAGCACAAATCCCAATAGTACTCAAGAGTCAAACAACTCGACAGTAACTTTCAACCACTTATCCACATTAGAGCCAAGTATCAGATAAATCCACAGTAATCTCAACTAATGTCATACGTCGGAGGCCAAGGTGAGATGGGTTAAATATCAAGTGCAATAGCTCCTCAGAATTGCCTAAGGGTTGGCATGCACTGGCATGTACCTCGAGGCACAACACTACAAAATCACCCTTCTCCCCCCTCAGATTTCCTTCTTTCTCTTTCTCAGATCTAGTTATAGGGTATACGGGTAAATAGTAAGCTGGTAATCAGGTTAGAGGGTCCAAGCCCACGTGCATGGGTTGCGGGCAAGGGTGCGCACGTGCAGTGAGCGGGGACCTCACCCCTGTGTGCTGAGGTGAAGAGTCTACAACAGCTAAACATTTTATGCACGTTTCTGATCTTGTTGCCCACGATGTAGGACTAAGTTGGTGGCGTTTTTCGCATATAGCCGCAGTGGACTTCTTCGTCGAATTGGAGTTGAACCTTGCTGCTGCTGCTGCTCGATTGAAGGTGTAGGCGCCTTCGTGAAGTTAGGCCATGTTTATTGGAAGTGGAAGTAGTGTGATTGGTAGTCGGTGATAGGTGAACAGTGTTGAGGAAGATGGAGGCGGCGGCAGAGCTCTGGCGACATACCTGCGATAAAAATACAGCCTCACGACCCAATTAAATGGTTCAAAAGTTTCACTGAAGCACGGTGGTCGTGAAGGTGGCAGTGATTTGGTGTGTGTGTGTGTGTGTGTGGTAGTCAGCCAGTGTCGGAGAGGACAGTCGAGGGTGTGTGTGTTCGGTAGAGGTGTAGAGGGTTTGCTTCACTCAATAGGTTTAGGGCTTTTGATGGTGGAGATCAAGCGAAGCTCGTGGAGGTGGTGGTGAGTGGTTTGGTGGTCGGATGTGGCCGCACGACCTTGCCGGATGCGCGGCCGGAGCTGGAGAAGATGGAGGGGAATCGAGGTGTATGGCGGCTAAACCTAGAGGCTAAGGGTGCAGGAAGGATCTAGAGAGGGAGAGGAAGTAGGTAACCTAGTCTAAGGGATGAAGGGGGCAGGATGACGTGTCGGTGTGACTTGCCAGACACGGAGGAGGTAAAGTCTCTGGTAATGTGGACAATGGCGAAAAGAGAGATAGGCGGCTCCAATTATGGCTAGCGAGGAGCGGAGGAAGGTGAGGAAGATGAAGAGCCAGTCAATTTGACTGGTCGGCCAGAGGAAGGGGTTGGAGTAGCTCGCCGAAGTCGCAGTTGGAGGCGACCAGAGAAGAGAGGGAAGAGTGGATTTAGGCCTTAATCGGACTGGCGAGAACGTTGGGACTTAGGGGGTTTAATTAGTCTTTTTCGCCCCTCCAAGAGCCAAATCAAGCAAGCTTCGAGTTGGTTTTTCAGCTCGAAAATTTTGGGTTCGTCAGCGGTGAAATCAATCGAGATTGTGCTTGAAACCAAGCTTGGCCGATCGACCAAGATCTAGGGAAGAAATATGTCAAGCTTGGCAATTTTAGATTGAGGTTTCTTCAATTGATTCCTCGATTAAATGTTGGCGATGAGGATTGGAAGATCCTGTTCAGACAGTCATGGCAGTAGGGACCGTTTTGAGAAAAATGGTGAGAAGTTAAGGGTCTAATGGAAAGGATATGAAAACCTAGGGGCTTGAGTGTAAGAAACAGTGTTTTTTGGGCTAAAATGCAAACTAGTCCAGATGAATTCTGATTGAGCCCAAATTTTGGTGCTAACCTAATTTGGACTTAAGGAATCTAATGGTGAACTTGGATTTGAGTTTTAACCACGTTTGACTTGGTAAATTGCACAGAAACCCAAATCAGGGTACATTCCCATCTGAAATTCTGTTCTAAGTCAAAATGGGTTCAGATGGTCAAATCAAAAGTATCAAATATCTTAGAATATTTTTCTATGAATTTTAGGAGATTTAGATTAATTTTATCCTGATCAGAACCTTTTTAATTTAAGTGGGGTTGATAATTAGGATTTTCAGCACTGTTTTCGCCCTCGAAATGCGTAAAATCCTGATTCAGTCCACTTTTTAGACTTTTATACTCAATTGATCTTTAATTAATCCCTGTGAACACCGTGGTTAATTTACATTTGTGATATGCTGATAAAACTACAGAATTAATCATGTTTTCTTATTTTCTCCCCAAATCAAAATATTATGAAATTGTGACTGTCAGATGTTCAAGTAGGAGCATTTACCAATTAAATATGACTAATTGTGGCTAGTTAGGACTCGTGATAGTGTTACCATCAATATGTTCTCTCTATAAAAAGGGAATTGTCTTGTAACTTATTTCTGGGAGTTAATATAATAATTGTTTTCACAAATCTCTTCTACAACTCCCTCTCTCTCCCTCTCTTCTTCTCAAGGCCGCCGGCTGCGATCTCTCCCTCTCTCTCCTGTTCACGCGTGCTGCCTCCATTGGCAACCACCTGCTGCTACTTATCTCTCTCATGTGGAAGAGCCTTTATGCTTTCGAATTGCTCCAAACTTCACAGTTTCCTTTCATCTGCTATCTAACCAGGGGATTAGGAATTAACTTTACATGCCAAAAGCCTTCAAAAATTAGGTACCTTAAATTATAAAGTAGTCATGATAGTGAAACAACAGAGTTTCGCTTGAACTACAAAGAAACATTTTTTGTAGACAACACTATGGAGAATCTCTACACTCTAGAAGAGTTTTGAGGCAAGGATGAAATGCTTGGTGAAAAGAACAAGGCAAATAAGTAAACCTAGAGAAGTGATCATATGGGCTAAAAAAATCATCCATTAATTGGTTGAGGTGATCACAGGTGCATACATGCCTATTTGAACAATTTTCCACCCAAAACAAATTGTTGTAGAAGCAAAGAAATGAATGTTGTACAGAGAAATGATAACAGGGAGTTCTAAATCAGAGTGCAGGGCTGTGGGTTTGAATTATGAAATGGGAAAAAGATGACAAAATTGCAGAAAAATTGTAGTTTTGTGTACATTGGCTTGAGAACACCATATGGTTAAGAGGATCAAGGGTTTAGGCGATATGAGAGAGAGAGGTCTGGCGATCGGGGCAGGGAGAGTTGGCCCGGGCTGGACGGTGGTGGGCGGGAGGCCGAGGAGAGAGGCGGTGCCGGTGAGGTGCTTCAAGTTCCTTGGGGAGGGGCACTTGGCGGCGGTGTGCAGGGACCCGGTGCGCTGCCTGCGTTGTGGCGTTCTGGGTCACCGGAGATCGGGCTGTGGGCGACGGAGGTCGGGTGATGTGGTTTCCTCAAGGAGAGGGGAGACGCCTCCGCCCCCTCCGGTGGGTGCGCCCCTCGTGGAGGTCGAAGCGCCGTGGTCGGAGGAGTTGGGAGAACTGGAAGGAAAGCTGGCCTCGGCGTTGGTTGCGGTGGTCTTGGAGGGTTTGGTGGAGGTGGAGACCCTGAGGGAGGCAGTCGTCGCCTACTTGGGGGCTGACGGGGGTCGGGTGAGGGTGGCTTCTCTAGGAGGAGGGCGGATGGTGTTGCTGGGGCTGAGCTGAGTGGAGCTGGGGCGGCTGGTCTTCAGGGTGCTCCGTTGTGGCGAGGGTGTGGATAGATGTCGGTGGCCTGTCAGGTCTGATGGGGCGTTGGCGGAGAGGCCGTCGTCTGGCGCAAGGAGGAGGGTCCTGATTGAGGGGGTCCCGCTTTTCCTCCGCACGGTGGAGGTGGTCGCAGCGGTGGTTGCCCCATTTGCGAGGCTGCGCAGGTGTAGCGGCACTGGCTTGAAGGAGGCGGACCTGTCGCGGATCGAGGCTTGGGTGGAGGTGAAGCCGGGGCGGCGGTTGTGGAGAGATCGGTGCTCCGGTGGGGAAGTTCCGCCTGGCTCCTCCGGGTCTCCTGGGGTTCTGAGAACCCTAGGTCCTTTGCTGAGGTGGTGGGTGGCGGAGCGGCGGCGACGTGTGGTGGCGATGGCGGCAGGCGGGCGGAGGTGGGCCGGACTGTTTTTGGGAAGACCGAAGGTCGTGGCGGAGATCATGGCGGGGATCTCGGGGTGAACACGATTCCCGTGGCGCGTTCAGTAATCGCGTTCAGTGGCAGACGATGCGGCGGGAATGCAGAGGGCCGCTGCGGTTTCGGCGAAGGAGGCGGGGGAATTGAATGCGACACTGAATTTGGGCAGCCCCGCTGGATGTGGGAGTGTCGGTGTCGACGCGCGGGCTCCTACTCTTGAGGAGGTGGCGGGGGGCGGTCTCGGGTCAGGTGAGCGCAACCCGGTTACAGGTTTTGGGGGCTCCAGTGCTGTAGCCGGGTCGGATCCCATTGCATGCTCGTCCCCGCGTCCCTTGGTTTCTGCGGAGGAGGGGTGGAAGGCTGCTGGAGGGGTTTCAAAGCTCTCCTGGGCTGGTCAGGGCCGGGCGGCAAGACTGGTGGTGATTGGCGGGGAGGGGAGAGGACGACGATGGGAGCGGAAGACGGCCGGGTCGCAGAAACTCCTCTATCGGCCGAGGTGGTCGTACCGTAGGGGGTTGGCTCAGAGGACCCCGTCTGGGGGGGTGGTTGGGGTAGACCGACGCCGTTCGCCGGAGGGGCTGGGGACGTCTGGTGGCGTTGCGTCGTCAGCGGCGGCGTCTGCTGAGAGCGGCGACGGGGACCTGTCTGCTCCGGGGTTCCCTGGGCTGGCAGAGGGGCGGCAGGCGGCGGAGGCTGGTGGTGGAGATGGGGAGCTGGGGGATGCGAAGGCGGGGAAGAGAATGACGGAGGCGGCTGGGCAGCTTGGGGGTGAGGCTGAGCTGCTGGGGGCTGGTGCCGGCGAAGAGGTTTTCGTGACTGTTGGGGATTTGGTAGCTGTGGGACGTGGAATTGAGGTATGTGATGGTGAGGGAAACTCGGAGGACCGATGTCGTTTGCTGGATGAGGAGGAGAATGTCGTGGCAGAGATGATGGGGTTTAGACGGCTGACGTCTGGAGGCGTTTCCCGAAGGACCACATGACTAAGGTCTTATCTTGGAATGTGAGGGGTCTGAATGATCCGTCGAGAAGAGCGGTTCTACGGGGGTATATTCAGAGATGGGGGCCTGATGTGGTCTTTCTCCAAGAGATGAAGTTGGGGAGTTGTGATGGAAGGTTGTGGAGGGAGGTGGGGGGAGAGAGATGTGGGGGTTTCGTAGCCCTGGATGCGGTTGGGAGTGCGGGGGGATTGTTGTGGGGTGGAGGGAGGAGTTCTCCTTGCTGGACTCTGTGATTGGATCCAACGTTGTCACTGTCAGACTTCAGAGACGTCGAGATGACACGTGTTTGCTCCTCTCGGTTTATGGCCCGACGGAGGGTCGGAGGAGACAGGTCTTGTGGGAAGATCTGAACCAAGCTGCGGCAGCTTTCCAGGGGGTCCCTTGGCTGATTGGTGGGGATTTTAATGTTACTCTGCGGGCTGAGGACAGACCGGGCGACCGAGGGAGATTGGACCAGGGCTCTGAGGCGTTTGCGGACTTTGTGGCAGACCAGGGGCTGATTGATATGCTTCCGTTGTCATGTCTCTACACATGGAGGAATGCGGGAGGGCAACGATCCCGTATTGACAGGTTTCTGGTTTCGACGGCGATGGCAGAGTTGTTCCCGATGGCGGAGGTTAGACCTTTGGAACTTCCGTTCTCGGATCACACCCCCTTGATATGGACGTCGAACGAGGTATGGAGGCATGGCACTTATTTTAAGTTTGACAAAGCGTGGCTTTTGGAGGAGGGCTTTAGGGGTTTGGTTGAGGAACGGTGGAGATCTACTCAGGTGGATGGGTCGGCGGCTGCCAGGTTAGAAGCGAAGCTGAAGGATTTGAGATTTTTCTTGAAGTCCCACATCAAGCGGGTTAGGGAGGAACGGGGGAGGAAGAAAGAGGAGGCTCTTGCTGCGATTACACGCCTGGACAGGGCAGAGGATGTTGGGCTCCTTTCAGAAGATGACAGGGTTTACAGAGCGAGACTGACTCAGGTGATTCAAGAGGAAGACAGGAAAGCGGAGGTGGAGTGGAGGGTGAGATCTAGGCAGAAGTGGCTGAAGGAGGGAGATTCCAATACTCGCTTTTTTCATATGACTGCGTCGGGCAGGAGGAGGAACTGGATTGACAGGTTGGTGGTGGATGGGGAGGAGTTTGTGGGAAAGGAAGCGGTGGGAGAGGCGGCTGTAAGGTATTTTAGAGATTTCACGGGGTGGAGGCGGGGGGGAAGGTGGAGGTGGTTGGGATCTGGGATACCACAAATCAGGGAGGTAGACGCGGATTTTTTGACGGGTTCTTTTGAGGAGGATGAGGTTCGTGAGGCAGTTTGGGGGCTGAACGCGGATGGGTGTCCAGGGCCGGATGGTTTCTCGGTTGCCTTCTACAGAGAGTTCTGGCCGGTGGTGAAGGAAGACGTTATGCAAGTGGTGCAAGAGTTTAGAACGGGCAAGTCGGGATTTAACAGACTGAACAAGTTCTATATGTTCTTATTGTCGAAGAGGGAGGGCGCTGAGGAGATTCGGGAGTACAGACCAATAGCTCTTTCGAATGCTATCTACTTGGTGGTGGCTAAGCTTCTGGCGAACAGATTGAGGAGGACGCTGGGTGGGATCATAGACTCAGTGCAGACAGCTTTTGTCCTTGGCAGGAATATCTTGGAAGGTTTTGTGGTAGCATCGGAAATCCTTTCATCCTGGAAGAGAGAAAAGAAGAAGGCTTTTTTATGGAAGGTAGATTTCAGCAAAGCTTATGACTCGATCTAGTGGTCGTTTATTTGGGTGTCCTTGGTAAAGAGGGGGTTCCCGCCGGCGTGGATTGAGTGGATGAAGAGGTGCGTCACCACGACATCTTTCTCGGTTCTTATCAATGGAAACCCAACTGGGGGTTGGGTCCAGCCTAGGAGGGGGGTGAGGCAAGGTTGTCCGCTGGCCCCGATGCTCTTTGTGATTGCTGTGGATGCTCTTGCTAGGGCGGCGAGGAGGTCCTGTGAGAGAAGACTGGTGAGTGGTTTCTCCCTGAGGGATGGGACGAGTATCCCTTTGCTCCAGTATGCGGATGACACGATCTTCTTTATTGAAGGTGGAGAAGTGGAGGCCAGAAGGTTGAGGTTCCTGGTTTTCTTGCTGGGTGAGGCATCCGGATTGCAGATTAACCTGGGTAAGTCGGATTTTGTCCCATTCAACATGAATGAGACGGAGGCAAGGGGATGCAGTTTGGGTCTTGGCACAGAACAGGGTAAACTTCCGGTTAAGTATTTGGGCCTGCCGTTGTCAGATGGGAGGATTCTGGTGAGAGACTGGACCCCCCTGGTGGAGAGACTGGTTGGGAGGCTGGAGGGGTGGGTGTCCAGGCTTTTGTCTAGAGGTGGGAGGCTGATCCTACTCAAGGTGGTTCTGTCGGCGATGCCGTCATATTTCATCTCTGTACTGAAGATGCCTCGACAAATGATTGCAAGGATTGAAAGAACCATGAGGGGTTTCTTCTGGTCCAATCAGGGGACATATGGACAGGGTGCCAGGTTGGTTGCTTGGAAGGAGGTCTGCAGACCACTGAAGGACGGGGGGCTAGGCGTGAGGGATTTGGAGAGGTCTAATGACAGTCGGTTGGCGAAGTGGGTGGGGCGCCTGTTGGAAGGAAGGGGGGATCTGTTGGGAAAGGTGTTTGAGACGGCATATGGTTGTCCGATGCGTTGGGATTTTCTGGTGTCTCCGCCTAGGGGTGCTTCTCACTTCCTGAAAGGCTTGTCGACGGTGGCCCCGAGGGTGAGGAACTGTTTCCTCCCTGTGTTGGGAACATGGGAGATTTTCAGATTCTGGCAGGATGACTGGACAGGTGGTGGTGCGCTTTGTAGAAGATTTCAGAGACTGTTTGCCTTATCCCAGAACAAGGTGGCGTCCGTGGTCGAGGTGTGGGATAGTGGGTGGTACCCGCGTTTTGTTGGCAGTCTGTCAGATGCAAGAATGCATGATTTCCAGACCTTACTGGCTGAGTTGGAGGGACTGCATCCGGCGGCTGGTACAGACATGTTTGGTTGGGATGAAGGTGAGTTTTCAGTTGCGGCTGCTTACAAGAGATTGTCTGCTGGTGATCCTGGGGTGGAGTTGGATTTGGTAAGGGACTGCAGACAGATGTGGAAAGCCGAGTGTCCGCTGAAAGTCAAGATTTTCGCCTGGCTACTTAGGAGGAGAAGGCTGGTGACTCAGGTGTGGAGGGCAAGGTGGGCTCCTGGAGTGTGTAAAGTCTGCTCCTTATGTGGAGGTGGTGAGGAGGATGTTGACCACCTTTTTTTCATCTGTCCTTTTGTGGTGCAAGTTTGGGATAGAATGGGCGAGAGATGGTGGGAGTGCCGGCTGTTTGAGGAATTCTGGCGCAGCTTCAGAAGCGGAGGTGGTGGTGGTGGACGATTTGTTTTCCGTTCGAAAAAGGAGCTGGCCAAGCCGTTGGCGGTCCTTTGGGGGATTTGGTTGGACAGGAATGCGGTGATTTTCCGGGGCCAGAGACCTTACGTGGAGAATTTTGTTGAGTCTATCGACTCCTTGTTTTCTCTTTGGGTTGTTTCGGTGTGAGTGGGGGACCTTGGGGTCCGCCTGTTGTAATGTTTGTTATTGTTGATTCTATTATATAAGTTTTTGGGTAGTTATCTCTCTGGATAACTACCCTTTCCTCTTTCAAAAAAACACCATATGGTTAAGAGTCTTTGTTTCCTTTATCTTCTTTGGGTGTATCTCATCGGTTCATTTCTCAATGCTCTGGCTATGCCACTTGTATAGCTTACATGTGTTTAATTATAACTTATCTTAGGAAAATATGTTTCCTGGCATTTCTCTATCTTATAGCTGCCTAGCCACTAATGCATTTGTAACCTTTTTTTTCTACACTGATGCAAAAAGTCTGTTCAATATACCATCATGGAAATTCTTTTGGGCTTGCTGCATTTATATTTCAACTTTCTGTTGTCTATAGTAGCATTCCATTTGTCATTGTCACCCATCATACTCTCCAAGTATAGCTCTCCCTGTTTCTGCTCTAGCCTTAAATCTCTTGCACTCAAACATTGGTTGTCTGTCCATTTTGTCATAGGTGTAATTTGATCCTGCAAAATATAGTTTCTGAATTTCTTTCAAATTTTCAAGTGCTCTATTTATTGATCTTTGGTTACTTAATATAGGCAGAGATAACTCATATTGGAGTTTGAGTATGGAGAAGTTCACATATTGTGGGGTAAAAGGCATCATCCTGATTCCCTTCCCGTTATTTCAGTGGGGCCCTTATTGAGATCCTACAAAAGTGGTGTGATTATAGAAAGTGATAGTCTTGGCATTTAAATTTGAAAATACACTATAAGGGTAATAAGCCTAAACTCTCTCATGCATTTATGCCCATGTCTTAGACAGGTTTGCTATGTTTGAGGTGTCGCTATATTCATTTTAATTGATGTGCATTTTTTCTCTTATTCAAATTGATAATTGTTGGAGTATTAGGGTTAGTTAGTAAAACGTCCTACTTTCTCTAGTTAGTCTACTTTTAGTAAGTTTAAGAGCCCTAGTTATTTTCCTATTCATGTTAGTTTCTTATTCTTGTTGAGTCTCTTATGTAACTTTTTAAACCCAATTCTTTATATAAAGAGGGTTAGAATTCCTAATTTCAAGAATAAGGAAAGAGATGCTTTCATTTTCTACAACATGGCATCGAAGAAGGACACGTGATTCCTGGGAAGACTCGTCACCCATCCTCCTAGCATCGACCTTCACCATGTGCCTCCTCCTTGTTACACGTGCATAGCACGTGGCTGCTACGTGCACCGTGTGCGCACCTTTGTGCGTGCCTCCGCTCTACGTCACACACACACAACACGTGCCCTGTGCCTATGACATGTCGTCGCACACACCTGTCCCTACCCACTGTGTGCCTACCTGCCCCTGCTCACCACACCTAGTGTGTTACACTCCTCCCTGCCATGCACACATAGCACATAGCTCTTATCCTTTGCCATACACGTAGTGCATGGCATTGCCTCCCAACCGTGCACGTGGTGCGTGGCTTTGCTTGTAAGTGAATCAATGTGGTGCACGCTCCTATGTGCAAGATAGTGCATCCATGCCTAACTGCCTGATTGCCAGCCCTTCTAATGGTGGACTTAGAATCTTTGCTACTGACCTCTTGTGATCATTTCCCAAATTGCTTGAGATTGACTCTCGTCTACTACTTGCTTGAGATCGTCTCTCACTTACTTCCTGCTTGGGATCGTCTCCTGTTTTACTACTAGTATTTTCTGCTTGGGATCATTTCCTACTGCTTGTCTGTTTGCTTACTCTTCCGATCTGCTACCTGCCTTGGGATCTACAATCACGTCTAACTTGCTCGTCTAGCCAAAGTCAAATTTTGGCTATTGTAACAAGTTAGGCATAATTGTTATCCACTCTCCAACTTGGGGGAGAGTGTTAGAATATTAGAATTAGTTAGTAAAGAGTCCTACTTTATTTGGGTTAGTCTATTTTTACTAAGGTTAAGAGTTCTAATTATTTTCCCTATACTTATTTATTAGTTTCTTATGCATGTTGGGTCTCATATGTAATTTATCTAACTGAAAGGGGGTTAAGGTTCCTGATTTCAAGAATAAGTAAAGAGACATTTTCATTTTCTCCATAACCTAACTTTAGATTTTGAAAAAAAATACACACACACAGTTATCAGCTCTATTCAAAGATAATAGGCTAGGTGCCAGTAACGTCATCAGGGATGTGGATCTTCTCCTTGGCAAGCACTCCGCAGTGCACTAATAAAGAAAATGTTACAGTATTCAGTCTAGTGAAATTTCCTCATTTATTAGAGGGATTGAGTTTACAATACCTTTTCCAAGTGCATAAATGAGGTGCTTGCTAAGCAAAAATCTAAAAACCGTCGTGAACAGCTGCATGACCAATCAAAATTTAATTGTACTAGATTAGAGGTGACCACAGTAAGCATTTACGTGTTGCACTGCATGTAACCCTATTATCTACTCGTCCACTCCATGTTTATAACCTCTCATGCAATCTTAGGATGGTGAAGATGCTGATGGTCCCTTTGCTTTCCTACGGGGATTTGATACTCATGACAACCTGAACCTCTCCAACAACCCAAGAACATCCTGGATGGCTGTAGGAAGTCGGGCTTGAGATTCATAAGAGGCCCTTCCACATTTGCTAAAAGAATAGCATACACCAATCTGATGCTCCTTGATGACTCTTTATTTCCATTGATTTCTTCTCTAAACGTCTACAATTTTTTCAAATTGACTTTGTAGGATGCTTCTTCACGACAGTGAGGGGGTTGCAGCATGCCACCCTCCTATGGGGATAAGCTGAAGCTTGTGAGGAAGTATGATGGCAATGGAGAGAAGTTCCAAGTATATGTGCAGCTTGCTAAGAAGTTGGAGCTCACGATCCCCCAAAGTGGCAATTGATGCTGACTTGATCTTTGATGTCTGATTGATATTTTCCTGGCATGGTTGATTGCCACAGCAGTTACTCATTGCAGATAAATAAGGAGAGATAATAAAAAAGATGCATGTACTCTCTCTCCAGTTCATGATGTGTCAATGATCATCCTGAACAATAAAGAATAGGATTGCTTTGATGATAGGAGATATAGGACCCTCACTGGAGAACACGTTGGTGATATCTTCATTTCCTATGCATAATTTTGTCTTCGAGGAAGCTGATATGGATTTAAATCACATTTTTGTTGACAATTCTCTTGTCAATATTGATTGACAAGTCGGGGGCAAACTCTTTCTAGAAGGGAATTGGCATCCCCTCCATATGCATCTTTGTGATTGTTTCCATCGTTGTCTGGATTCTCTACATGACACAGAGGTAGAAGGTGACTATGAACAATAGCTATTCAAGAATTGTCCCCTTCATAACATCAGTTCTTATCAATAGTTGATTTCTTGTATCATAAGATACACAATATACATAAAAATCTACTGGGATCTCACATATATATATATATATATATATATATAAAAGATTGAAAATGTCGATTTCAATGTCGTGTCGATGAAATTGTAAGTGTATTTCGTAGGCATGTTGAGGGTATGTCGTGAAAATACTCATTTTTCGATGGCAGGTTTTGACAATTTCGATGGCCTGAAAAAGTGTCATTTCGAAGGCACATTGAGGGTACATTGAGGGTATGTCGATGCATGTCGATAAAAATGATAGAAGTGGGTTAAAATGATATCAATTGTAAGAAAATCAAATGTTGATATGTTAAGAACATATTGAAGGTCATATACGATTAAAAAATGGACATAGTGAAGTCGAAAATCTTACGTATGTGTATATTTTGCCCTTAATAATTACGATAGTAAGATGACATGTGCGATTGAAATAAATAAATGAGAGAGAGAGAGAGAAAGAGTGTGTGTGTGTGACCCTTCAAACTCCAGCAGTATCCTTTCAGTTTCCTACCTCTATGTGTGTGTCCCCTTTTCCAGCTTCGTGTCTAGCACCACCCTTTCAAAATTCAAACTCCAGTAGCATCCTTTTAATTTCTCACCCAACAGCAGCACCCCCTTTCTAATTTCCGACCTCGTGCCCAGCACCACCCTTTCAAAATCCAAACTCCAGCAACATTGATCGACATGCCGTCGAAACCATCAGCAAACATCAGCAAATGCCGGCATACTAACGGCACACCTGTAAATCGACATTATTTCTATGTTGGCACGGTCCCACTTAGGAAATAGTCTTGTCGGTGGCATGTAAATCATTTTATATATATATATATATATATATATATATATATATATATATATATATATATATATATATATATATATAAAGGAATGATCCTATGAAAATGATTCTTTAATGAGAATATGAGAAAATTTAATATTGACCAATAGATAGTGGAGAGAAAGTGTTTTAATCTCAACCATTTACTATCCAATGGTGTTAAGATCCGTTCTATCCTGAGCCTTTTAAGATGTCTGGACTATGGGTCAGACGTCTGGACACCTTCCCAGATGTTTGGAAATCAAAATTTTTTGAGTACGAGCTCGCGTCTGCGCGTGGGTTGCGTGTAGACAGTATCTTCTCTTTTTCCTTCCCTTCTTCTCTCTCTCCCCGCCTCCAGCGAACCCTAACCCCAACCTTATAAAACCCTCCATCCTCCTCTCTCGTTCACCACACTCCAACCACTTCTGCCCTTCCCCTTCACCCCAGCGCAAGCAAGAGAGCGTAAGAGCGGCGTCGAGGAGGAGCGGCGTGAGGAGAGGAGAGTGAGCTCGCGAGCTCGTGTGGGAGCTCACCGGGAGTGCACGGCCGGAGCGACGTACATGCGCGAAAAGGAGTGCGTCGGGGGAGTCCTCCCTAACACTGCTACAGTCGGAGCTACAGGCGAGGGGGCAAGGCGTGGCCACGCGCGGCACTAGCGAGCGGAAGTAGGTTCTGGTTTTGGGTTTTTCCCAGAATCAGATGCTTGGAGTGACCTCTAGACGATGGTGCGGGTGTCTGGAGGCGGCTCCAGATGTCTGAAGAGAGGTCTTCGCGAAGGTACGTCCCCTTTGCGGATACGCCCATGCAGGCCGCTCCGTTGCTACCCTTTGCATGGTTTGTTTTGAGAAGATTTGCTGGTGGCCTGCATGATTTGCTTCGGGAAGGTGCGAGACATCCTCCCACGCATTTCAGACGTTTGGGGAGCTTACCAGACGACTGGAAGCACTTCCAGACATCCGAAGAGGTGGGTGGATGTCTAGAGCTGGGTTTAGACGGTCCAGAAGAGTTCCTGGACGTCTGAGGTTGGCGCAGAGCTTGTGGTACGATACTGGACACTTTTAAGACGTCTGGAAGTTGTTCTAGACGTCTAATTTGAGTTAGAAACCCTATTTTTGACCCGTTTAGGATCCGTTCAAGATCCGTTTTACACAAACAAGATATCGGTGTTTTCCTTATGAGTTCCTCGTTAAAAGACTTTTATACTATTCTGAATGTTCCATTGTGATTGTTCCTTATTATAGGACATTGTTCCGTTGTAGGTTCGGGGCTTGCTGAGGCACGTGAGCTTGCCGTTCAAGCCCCCAATACTCCTGGGTTTATTGGTAGAGTGGCTTCCCCTAATTTAATTATAACCTAAATGCATGTGTGGAATGAATGATTAAAACCTAGGATATAGCATGAATCCTAGGAAGAGAAATACTTGAAATGTCTGTATGCGTGATTGAATCGCAGTCTTGAATGAGTAGATAGAAATGTGAACCACTGCCTGTAAATGAACAAAAGCTGCCTGTGAAATATGAAATATCTGTGCTAGTTAACAGTGGCATGTGAATTTCCTGTTGTATACTTTAAATGATACAATACGAGCTGCACGTGTATAATCTAAGAATGGTAATGTGAATGATAGAAATATGAGCTGCCAATGTATAACCTGAGTATGGAAATGTGAACGATAGAGATACAAGCTACATGTGTATAACTAGAGAATGGAATTAGAAATGATGAAACCTGTTATGGAATGGCATGAGGAATATGAGCATGAACCCTACAAGGAAATAAGAGTAGAGCTCCTGGAAATAAATGGAATGGATCTGGAAGTGTGAGTGGGGAAGTGAGCTGGCCCTTGAGTATGTAGTACCAAGGAGAGCGACTGTTCCCTGTTTAGTGCAGAACGGAGCTAGCTGCCTTTGGGTTGGGACCCGGGGTTAGGATTGGCTACTCTGTACCGATTTTTTGGCCCTCGCATACACTACCAGGGAGAGCTATTAGTGTAGGGAGAGAGCTAGCCACCCCACGGGACCCAGGGTTTAGCTAGCTACCCTACATCGACTTGTTAGGCCCACTGGGCAAACCGGGGTAGTCAGACGAGGGTGTGCGGACTGTGGAGGAGCGAGACCCCTGTTTGGTTCTGAGGGGCTAGACCCCTGTTACTGAGAAGGCTAGGCCCTATACTGTTCCATGCTGTACTTTGGGCGTACCCGTTAGCGGAAACGACTGACCGCGTGCCAGTGTGGGGTAGCTACTCGTGCGCTTATCGCGCATGCCGTAGTTATCGTTACGTCTGTCTGTGACCTTGGGGTGGTTGACTGCGTGTAGGATCACCACAGGAGACTCTCCCAGCCAGGAGAGCACCACGTGTGCCTTCTACTCTTCGGAGAAGACTGCAATCAAGATTGTTCCCACGAGGAACATTCGAGATCAAGAAAGAGATATGATAAATAAACCAATGGGTGAAAATGAATAATTTGTGAAATAATGTAATTAGAAAACAACAGTTACCTATCCACTTTTACTGCTTTAGTTAGTTGGTTGCCACTCTACTCAACGTTCGCTGACTTTGTGTACTCATAACCCCTTTTTAGGTCTAGGTGTTGAGCAGCCCGAGTCTACGGCTGCAGAGGGTGCTGGGTCCAGTAGAGTCCAGTAGCAGTAGCTTCTGTTGTTGTACTCCTTTTGTAGTAGTGAGTTAGACTCTTGTACTTTTATGCTTTGTACTTTTACGTTCTGTACTTTATGTTCCTGTACCTTGTTACATTTCTACTGTTGTGGTGGTGATATGTACTGTAGCAGTTTTTACTTCTTTACTGCTGTACCTTTTTACTGTTAGTTGCTTAGCATAGTGAATGTGGTTTACTTTTTTGCTTTTTGGTTACTTTCTTGTTGGACGACTGGGTCTTGGGATTAGTCAAGTCGGGGCGATCTCGGGTCCTATAGGGATTTGGGAACCGGGTCGTAACAAATGGTCAATATTAAATTTTCTCATGTTCTCACCAAAGAATCTTTCTCATAACATATAAACTTTCAATCAAACGAGATGAGGGTAGTTACTACTGAAAACCTGGAGAAAGAGTCTCCGTCGGGCATACCCCTGTGGATGGATCATATCAATCATTCCGCTATTCCCTCCCGGATTCGCCTACCTTTCCCTCGCTCGGAACTTAGCTAGCTGAGAATGAACTTAACCAAGTTGGTTCACTCCTTGCCTAGCTTGCTCGAAGGTTAGTCAGAAGCTTATCCAGCATGCCAAATATGAGTCGGGAAGCCATCTTGATCCACTTTATGGGTATATTCATTCGTCGCATCCAACCCGGCGGAAAGATATGCAAATCCCCTTAAAACAACCCACTGAATAGCTCTCTTCATGGGGAACCGAACAGAGTTGTACTTTAGGTCCCCTCATGTAACTCATTCCCAATCACTCCCTGGGTCAACTTCATCGCTGGGAACAGACCTTCCCTCATCATTCGCTGTTGATTGACCAGAGTCTGACTTCTTGGATTCCGCTCTGAACTTCGCTCTTCACTTCTTACCTCGACCAAGCACCCTAGCCTTACTACTTGTTCCCCGAGAATTCACTCAACTCACATTCTATTCTTAGTAGTATTGAGCGGGTCGAAACATATGGTTACCAGGGTGGTTGAATGGCTTTCTCCAAGCTCTTTTCCCTGAACACTCTCTCCGCGCTCTTCGTCTTTCCTCGATGGAGTGTGAGTTTCATCTTGAGGGTGAGAAGTATGGGAAATCCACCTACTCTTATGCAACTAAAGGAATTTCATATGGAAGGTTTGCTTCCGCAAAAGGTAATGTTGAGTGTCCCAGTTCATTCGGATTCGATCAGTGGATCATAAATGAGCGTAGCTTAACTGACCTCGCACCATATCCATATACAGTTTGGATATGGGTTATATCGAAGATAAATAGATCATGACCGTCCTCCTCATAAACCAAATGCACTTTTGTCTTTTGGAGACTAAAAAAACCAAGAGAATGAGTTGCTCCGTCCCTCCTCCACCCCTTTGTTCTTTATGCCGGTGAATGTGCATATGCCTCTCACTGAAAACACGGAGTGAGCTTCTCTAGAATGGAGATGACTCTCTGGAGGTTTGTGGAAGTCGAAACAGCAAGAATGCTCTATGTGGGAAATGATCTCATTACACCCTCCGTGTATATATATATATAAACTTTCAATCACACATATATATTTTCATATATTTGATATTTATGTATATATTTTTATAAAATTTATTCGTTTTAATTATACGTTGATTCTATTTTTTAAAAATTAAAAATAAAATTATATTCATCTCCCTAATTATTCCAACATCTCTTCGCCACCTTTCACTCTTCCCGAAACGTCATGATGAGTTCTTAGGGTTTATATATATATATATATATATATATGGACATATGTATTTCTGTAAAGTTGTCCCATTGTGTTCGTAACTCTACCTTGTTAAATCCAACAAAAAAATATGTTTAAATAAATTTAAAAAATAAAAAAATTTATATTTTTCTTCCTATTTAACTCCAACTCCTCCTCCTTAACCTTTCACTCCTCCCTAACCTCCACGATGGTGGCCGATGATCAATGCCCTCGTCGCTACGCCCGGTATGTGCCCCGCTACCGACCACCTCCTTCTCACCGACTACTCTTCCCTACCCTCGCCAGCCACCATCATCAACCCCCTCCTCGTCACCCCATCATCGGCCCATCGTCGACCCCCTCACCCCATCACCGACCCCCTCACCCAGCGTGCTGGCACACCGTCCTCTCCCCGGTGCAACCTGCTTCCGAGACCTCCCTTGGACGTCCTCCTCCTCTCCACCTCCATCCTCCGCTCCCCACTTTTCCGGGACCTACTCGACCTCTGCAAGCAACACATTCTTCCAGGACCTACACCACCTTTCTTTCGGGACCTACACGACCTCTGTGAGCAGCTCCCGGATGTCCTTCTCCTCTCAACCTCCATCCTCTCCACCTCCTCCGTCCTCCACTACCTCCCCTTCCACCGCCTCCGCCGCAACACCCTCTTTGCCGGTATCCTCTCCGTCAAGGAGTTCCCCCGCACACTCCTCCTCCACTCCCTCCCCTTGGACTTCAACATCCTCTGCACCCACCCCATGTTCGGTCACAAGTCTGCCTTCCACAGATGGCGCAGCCTTCCATTCCTCTGCAACCGCGTACATGTCAGCGATGCCCCCTCCCGTGCCTCTTGCTACAATGCCTTCCTTGGGATCTTCTCATGTGACTTTGCGCGGTGGTCGTGGAGGGAGAGGAGCTCAGGGAGGAGGGAAGAAGGAACGGGGAGGAGTTGGAAATAAATAAGGAGATAAATATAATTTTTTTTTAATTTTTTTAAAATATATTTCATTGGATTTAATATATAATCATAATAAAATAATTTTGTAGGGATATGTAGGTAAATATGAGGTGCATCCTTATCATTTCACACCTATCAAATTATAAATATAAGGTTTTTACGTACATATATCACTTTCAATAAGATGTATGTTTCCCATGTATTTTGTATTTATATATATTACCCTACAAAGTTACTCTATTATGACTATATCCTTTTCCCATTAAATCCAATGCAAAATATTTTAAAAATTTTAAAAATAAAAAAATTTATATTCATCTCCCTATTTATCCCTTCTCCTCCTCTGACCACCTCTTCCTTCACGATAGTTACATAGAGTCGTGCAAGATCTCAAGGAAGGCATTGTAGAAAGAGGTGTGGGAGGGGGCGTTGGTGACATGGATGGGGTCATAGATGAAGAGGGAGGTTGCGCCATTTGGGGTGGGTGCAAAGGATGTCAAAGTTTAGGGAAAGGGAGTGGAGGAGGAGGCCAAGGGGGAACTCCTTGACGGAGAGGATGCTAATGAAGAGTGTGCTGCGGTGGAGGCAGTAGAGGGAGCGAAGGACAGAGGAGGTTGAGAGGAGGAGGATGTTTAGGTGCGAGTGCCGTGTAGGTCCTAGAAGGGAGATGCGAATAGAGGAGGTGAAGTGGATGGAGGTTAAGAGGAGGATGTTTGGGGGAGCATGTCCCAAAAGAAGGTGGCCTCACGGAGAATATAGTGTGCTCGCACATGGGGTGCGAGGTTGGTGATGGGGTGATGTAAAGACCCGTTCTGTTCTGAGCCTTTTAAGACGTCTGTGCTGTCGGTCAGACGTCTGGTTAGACGTCTGGACCCCTCCCCAGACGTTTGGAAATTGAAAATTTTATACGCATGGTTGGGTCTGCGCACTGGCTGCGCGCAGACAGCCTTCCTCTCTTCTCTCTCTCCTTTTCTCCTTCTCGAACCTTAACCCCACTCCCTATATATAACCCCTCTCCCCCTTCCTCTCTTCTCCACTCCACCACCACCACCTTCCTTCCTTCCTCTCCATTGCAGCAAGAGGGACGAGCGAGAGAGAGGCCGTGAGAGCGAAGAGCGAGGAGGAGAGGCGACGTAAAGAGAGGAGGAGCTTGAGCTCACGAGTTCGTGGGAGCTCGCCGGAAGACACACGGCTGGAGCGGCACGTGCGGGAGGAGGAGTGCGTCGAGGGAGACATCCCCGACACCCTACTGCAGCCGGAGTTGCAGACGAGGAGGAGATGTCGCTGCTGCGCGCGGTGAGGGGAGCGGGAGGTCGCTTTGGTTCTGGGTTTTTCCTAAAATCAGACGTCTGGCGTGTCGTCCAGACGACGGGTTGGACGTCTGGTGACGACACCAGACGTTTGAAAGCAAGGTTTCACGAAGGTACGTTCCTCTTGCGGTTACGACCATGTAGGCTGCACCGCAAAGTCGATCTATGCGGCTAAAAGTGGAAGATTTGGTCTGTCGCGTGCAGGGACAGCTTTGGGAAGGCGCGGGCACGCCCTCCCACGCATTTCGGACGTCTAGACAGCTTACCAGACGATCGGAAGCACTCCCAGACGACTGGAAGAGAGGTCGGACGTCTGAAGTCGAGTGTAGACGGTCAAGTAGGGGTTTTGGACCTCGCTCAACTAATTCTCCCGGGCGTTTAGGCTTAGGACCTCGCTCAACTAATTCGAGACATAGTACGAGAGGAGCTCCACCCACTTCCACGGTCACCTCTCCCTGGGGATGTGGAGGGGGAGTCCTTTGTGGGGCTGAGAGACCGATGCAGCGCTAGACGAGGGGGAGGGGATGGTCCTCCACCGCCCCCACCGCACTCTGACACTTCTGAGCATGAGCCCTCCCTGCCTGGAGGCGTGCCTGTTCCCCCACTGCAGCTGCACTACGAGCTTTTCGGACAGTTCCGAAAGCTGAAGCCCCCCTCCTTCAAGGGGGATGAGGACCCGTGTGAGGCAGAGGACTGGCTGGAGCAGATTGAGAAGGTGTTTGGCAGCCTTCGCCCCCCTACGGAGTGCCGCGTGGCCTTTGCCACGTACCAGCTGGAGAGTGCAGCACACAGGTGGTGGAGGGCAGTCAGAGGCCAGGAGAGGGGAGAGCCGACTTGGGACCAGTTCGTGACCCTCTTCTACGAGCAGTACTTCCCGCAGACTTGGCAGGATCAGAGGAGGTGAGAGTTCCACACTCTCCGCCAGGGGATGGTGACCGTTAGTGCATATCGTACGCGCTTCCTAGAGTTGTCACGTTTTGCTGCGACAGCTGTAGCTACAGAGGAGCGCCTGTGGAGGTTCACTGAGGGGCTCCGGCCTGACATTCGAGGGTATGTCAAGCCCCTGAAGCTGCCCACCTTCTCGAGAGTGGTGGAGGCAGCTATGACGTACGAGGAGACCAACCCGACCGCACGAGACACCGACAGTGGATGGAAGAGGCCCTACCAGCTAGAGTACTCACAGGGCCAACGAGAGAGGAGGTAGCGGCACCCGTAGGAGAGCCATCTCGTTTTGCGGGGCCGTCAGTGACCTTTGGGGGCCCCCGACAGGGGCCACCTGTCAGCACCGGACCCCCGCCCAGCTGTCAGTAGGGACCCACCAAGGGAGGAAGTCGAGTCCCTCTCTGCTACCAGTGTGTCCAGCCGGGCCACATCAGGAAGGATTGCCCGTCTAGGGCTGGAGCGCAGCAGATGCTCCCCGCACCGAGTGCTGGATGCCAAGTAGGTGGTCGTGGTTCCCAGACGCGTGAGGGAGGACAGCAGTCACGGGGAAGGTACCGGCCAGCGGCTACCCATCTGATGAGAACATCATCATGAACCCTAACTAGTGCATTTTGACCTAATTAAGTGTACAAAAGCTCCTATAAAACCTAAGGGAAAGCCTAGATCAGGGGATTGCAAATCTGAGTATAAAATAATTCACAAGAGGTAAAACTGTAATTTTACCATTGCAGTACATAAACGGGATTTCTAAGGGTCTAGACACAGGTCAAATGGGCTTAAGAGAAAAAGTGGGATGATTCGATCAGGAAAGGGTTATGACAAATTCTAGGAATTAAATGACATTCTGTAACCCTAAAACAAACCCACTTTAATTCACGAAGTTTTAGGCAAGATAAAAATCAATTAAACCCTCTAAAGTTCATGAAAAAATATCCATTAGGGTTTAGAACCATCAATTTGGCCATTGGAACCTATCTTGACCTAGATTGAGAACCATACCCAATTTTTGACCTAAATTGGATTTTTGTGCAAAATGTCCGATCAAACATGGTCAAACCTAAAATCCAACCTCACCATTGGATTCCTTAGATCCAAATTAGGGTTATACCAAAATTTGGGCCTAAGAAAAGGTCACCTTGACCCACTTTACAAAACGATCTTCAATAATTACTTTTTGACCCTTAGCTTTGTGGACTCTTGCAATTAGCCCCCTACCTTTCTCGTCTCTTTCTTCAACCATATCCTTCTGCCCCCGCACTGTGCAGGCCATACCTCCGGCGACTTTGCGTGGAGGATGGCGCTGCACAGACCTAGGGAGCTGGCCCCAGACTTGAAAGGAGGAACCCCTGCGTTGTCCTCTTCTGCATGGATTGGTTCCCATGCCCTGTCGGCCACCATACCTCTCGTGCGAACGCACGAGAGGTATGGCTCTTTTTCCGACCATGCCTCCGGCGAGGAGCCCACGTCGCCTCCTCGCGTTTCCCTCCCAGCCAGCACCTATTTAAGGAACGGCAGGGGCTGCCGCTTCCTTTAAGCTTGATTTGGTCGCAGACTCCCTCAGAATTCATCTCCCCTCTCTCCGGCCAAGTAGCCCGCAAGCTCCGACGATTTTTCCTCCTCCCTCTCGTCGCTCTACTACCATATCATCGGCAGGGTTCACTTCACCTCGTTCTTCCGCGTTGCGCCGCACCAGCGCACGCCTTCCTGTCCTCCTCCTCGTCGCCATTATCTCCCCCTCAGGGCCGTCTTCTCCGATGATGGCACAAACGCGCCGTTCGTCTCCTTCGCCTCCCCTTCGCTCCAAGTACCCCAGATAAGCTCCTCATCTCCTACTCTCTATTTTCCCTCAATCTATTTCACAGATTACCCTTCGACGACCACTGTCCGCCCGCATCTTCCCCATCTCCGGCCAACCTCCGGCAAGACGCACCCATCACTCCACACCTCCACACGTCTCGCCACCAACCTCTTCACCTCCTCCATCAACCATTGAACATCTTCCATCCATCCATCAACCACCTACACCTCCCTAAACACCACCCGACCTAACCGATAAACACAGCGACAGAGCGACCTAGGCACGCATGCCTAGGCTGCCCCGCGGCCAGCCAACTCCCGCCTCACCTTCGCTGTGATACGGCGAAGGTTTTCCTATGGTCTGACGTGGCCAAAAGGCCGTGCTACTTATTTCAGGGTCAAGCCGCTCTCCTCCATTGTCGCTGAGCTTGAAGCAAGCTTCAAGCTACTCCAGGTCGCGCTCAGCTTCAGCCAAAGCTCTCAGGTGGTGCGGGTTTGCAGCATGCACGCACCCAGACTTCGAGTGGAGTCAAGAGACTCCACGCCTGCTGCAATTGGGAGGCTTCTGCTACGGGCGCAAGCGCGGAAGTAGGTGGGAGTGGGACTTTTAGTCCCACCTCGGAAGTGTATGGGCGGGAGCCCGCACATAAATTGATTTTATGTTTCAAGCTTATTGCCTCGAAACACACTGGGGTGAGGTCCCTTACACCCCCGCCACGCCTCGTCCGCGACACTCTCCCCGCGGACCTGGCACCCGGATCCGATTAATCCCTGCCTGTGCACACCTTGTGCACCACCCACGCCGGTGCGCTTGGTCCCGGGCACGTCACCCAACCCGCTTACCCGATTAAGGCTCTGGGAGAGCAAACCCTGGAGTGAATTTGAGAGAGAGAGAGACGTGGGGTGGGTAGGGGTTAGGTTTTGCCTAACCTTACACTATGCAGGAAAGCAGGAGAAGAAGGAGGAGATGTGCAATAACAGAGAAGAAGAAAAGAAGAAGAGAAGGAAAGAAGACGAAGATAGAGAAGGCCTCACACAGCAGAGGGGAAGAAGAGAAAGAGAAGCAGAAAAAGAAGAAGAAGACTTGGCACAGCAGAGAAGAAGAAAAGAAGAAGATGCCAAAAGGAAGAAGAACTAGCAGAAGAAGAAGCCAAGAGGAAGAAGAACCAGCAGAAGAAGCAAAACACTGTAGCAAGTGGAGTTTAAGTCGTCTGACCCTTGGAGTCAGATGTCTAAAGAGAGAAAGAAAGAGGCAGACGAAGAAGAAGAAAGAGAGAAGAAAAGAAGAACAAATTTTCCTTTCTTTTATCGTTCTTGTAAAATATTATATATCTATATTGTAAATTGTGATTTTGTACGCTTCTAAAATCAAGTGTTGCTCCCTGAGTTCGACCACGAAAATTTTCTATTTTTGAGTAATAAAAATAAAAATACATACTTGACCACTATTTTGGCGCCGTTGCCGGGGAGCAATGGGTATTCTAGAAGCTACTAAATCATAATTTCGAATTGACTACTGACTTAATCTCTCTTTTGTTGTGCAGGCACAGGAAGGCAAGAAGGAACAAGCAGTCGCACAGCAACCACACCAAGGGACAGGTAATCTTCTATCCTCTCTCTTAAGCCCCTTAAATTCTAAAGAGGAAAAAGAAAAAGAAAATCAATTTAGGGTTACCTATCTTTTATACATTAGTAAATCACAAGAGTTGCCTGCTTTTTAATTTCAACATATTCTATTTGCATAGCCACTAAAGGTAATTAGGGCTAAAACCTTCTTGCTTGAGCCTTAGTTACCTAATCCTGAGGCAACTAACTGTACCAATTAGAGCCAACCTAGGATTCTAAGCTAGGGTTTTAGAGACACACCTTCTAATCAAGAACTGAAAATTCCCAAAAGAAGTGTGCCTAAGCCATTGCTTGAAAAGAGCTAATAAAGAGAAACCCTAAGCAATCCGGCTCTTAAGTCACTTGAACCCTAAAAGAAAGGACCTAATAAGCTCTCACAGGAACTAATAGGTGAAGTTGATCCCTTGGATCAACCAACCTTTAAATTAGGTCACTTTTTGCACACAAAAGGTTAAAGTTCAAGTGAAACCCTAAGCACCTTGATCCTAATTAAAAGTGGTACACTTAAGAGGTCAAGGTCCCCATTCTGGTCTACCTGGAATCTCAGTGACAAGAGAGGTTGGGTGGGGGAAACCCTGTAACTCGTGGGGCGCTCTACCATGTAGGGGTCTTCACGGGACTCACCCTCTTTGGCTGTCCAGGTAATTATCAGGTGGACGACCTTCTGATTAAGGGGTGTCATCCGCCCCGAACCTCTATAGTCACCCAACATTTTGGGTGTCTTGATTGGGTCCAGCACCTGCTAACCTTGTCAAATCCATCAGTGCATGTTCGGTAGAAGGTCCTTGAAACCTCATCTAGAAATTCACTCTCCCCGAGGCCAAGCCTCGGTACCCTTATTTGTGCGACAACCACTTCACATATACCTCTCTTCTGACTCTGAACCTAATTCTCCTTCTTCCACAATGGCTCAGCCCGTTGAAGAAGAAAATAATCTTGAGCACCAGCTCTAGTGACTCAATGATCTCTTCCAAAACTTCATGAACCCACCGCAGCGCCCCATGATGCGAGATCACTATAATCCCGCTGTGGTGGCAATTGAGCCTCGAGTTAGAATCCTGACTGGAGGACCTGATTCCAAATTGAAGCCCAACATGATTCATGCCATACCTAAATTCTATGCGCTAAACTCTGAAGATCCCTTTCAGCATATCAAACAGCTTAAGCATCTAGCCCAGACCTTCGGGTCAGATGCGCAGAATCGAGATATCTTGCTTATGAAGATGTTCTCTTTCTCCCTTATGGACAAGGCGGCTCATTGGTATCAAACACAGACCCGCCCGATCAACACTTGGGAAGAACTTCAGTCTGAGTTTTTGAAGAAGTTCTTCCCCGTTGGTCGGACAAACGTCTTGCGCCATCAGATTACTCACTTTACGCAACAGACGGGAGAACCTCTTCATGAGGCATGGGATCGATTCCAGGATCTCATGAGAAAGTGCCCCCATCACGGAGTTCCTAAATGGGAACAAGTCCAGTCTTTTTACCAGGGACTCTGCGAAGATATTAGACTATTCGTCAATGCAACTTGCGGAGGAAATATCATGGGTCAACATGAGGACACCGTGTTGGAGATTCTCGAGAATATGTGCGAGAACTCCATCAACAATGACTCCATGGGATTAATCGACCGAACGAATACCCGCGCAACGACGAACCCTAGGGGAGCACTTGAGATGTAGGGCCTGTCCACATCAATCGACCTGGAATTAATGGCCAGTCGATTGGACAAGGTCTCAATTATTGAGAAGAAGGTGGATGAGCTGACTCAGCACTTGCAGCGAGCCACCTCTGCACAAAACTCCTTCGCACAGCCCCCTCCCGTACGGGAAACTGTGCAGAACATTTTCCACCGACCTTCTCCTGGGATGGACTCTTATCCACCCCCATCTGACTTCAGGACCGGAGGGACCTCTGATCCTTTCTATTCTTGTCGGGGGAACCCCATCTCCCCCATCTCCAAAATGACCCATTTTCAAACACCTACAACCCTGGATGGCGAAACCATCCTAATTTCCAGTGGGCGGGAAATTCTCAGAACCCAAGACCACCCTTTCAGCCCCGTCCACAAGCCCCTCGTCCTTATCAATCGCCTTAGCCTCGGCCCAACCCCACTTATCCATCCGGGCCCAACCAAGATCAAATGTCCCTTATCCTACAAACTCTGGTTGGCATTCAGAGAACAAATGCAGCTATCTAGAAGCAACATAAGGACGAAATCACAGAGGTCCACAACCAACTTACCCAGTTGGAAAATTCTCGCCAACCGGGCACACTTCCTTCTCAGCCTCTTCTTAACTCGAATAGCGTGCCAACCCAGCGGCGCGTTATGAACCCAAACCCGAGCCAAACATACTTGATCTATCAGGCCCCTTCTGTTCCATTACCTGACGGGATGGAAGCATCAACCTCCTATGCGGGTTACCAACAGCAGTAGCCCATCCTACCAACCCCCAACCAGAACCAGGCAGGAATAAATTCTGTAACAACCCATAGTGGTAAGGCAACCCAAGATCCACCTTATCCAGACCACTCTAAGCCTGGTAGTGACCCAAACCCTAGGACAGTCATCCAGGATGTTCCTATCCCTGTCCCAGATCAAATACCTGGACCTATCCTAGAGGAACCAACCAAAGTTCCATTTCCCAAGGCCTTGACCAAGGGAAAGCGGACAACTAAACCCGTGGCTCTTGAGGAGGACCTGATCAAGCTCTTTGAGCAGGTCCAAATAAACATCCCATTGATGGATGCAATCCGCCACGTACCGGCTTACGCACGATTCTTGAAGAACATGCATACACCTCAATGTAAGCCACGAACCAAGAGTGGGAGTCCAATTGTACTGTCAGAGCAAGCCAGTTCTGTAATCCTGAGTAGACTCCCACCCAAGGCAAAAGACCTAGGCACTCCCCTGATTTCATGTAAGATCGATGAGACCCAGTTTGATAGAGCATTATTGGACCTAGGTGCTTCCATAAACTTGATACCCACATCCCTACTTAACCTAGAAGAATCTGAGCTGAAACCGACCGAAGTGACATTGCAGTTAGCAGATCGGTCTATCAAGTCACTTAAGGGAATTCTTGAGGATGTTATTATTAGGGTGTGGGATTTTTACTTCCCTGTAGATTTCATAGTTTTACATATGGACGCACCTGAAAACCCAAGGGATACACCAATCATACTAGGGAGACATTTTCTGGCCACTGCAAGGGCCAATATAAGTTGTGAAGAGGGCTAAATAGAGCTGAAATTTGGGAATCAGACTCTCAAAATTGATATCTTTAAGTCCTAACAAGGGTTGAATTGCGATTTCATTGAAAAAATTTGTGACATCAGAGCCGTGGTTGATAAATCACAAATTGAGGACAACATGATTATCCCCCATTAACCACAAGAAGATCTAAAACCGCAATTAGGGGAGTCAAAACTTGACCCAGACAGACCCATAACTCCTACCCTTGTACCCCACACCCACTCTGAACCACCCGCTGCAGCTGATAACCCCATTCTTGAACTCAAATCCCTTCCCGATCATTTGAAATATGTCTTTTTGGGTTCCAATCAGACATTTTCGGTGATTATAAACTCAAAACTCACACATGACCAGGAATCCCATCTGATTGCTGTTCTCCAGCAACATCACAGAGCCATTGGCTTGACTCTCGATAATTTGACTGGAATAAGTCCCTCTTATTACACACACCGCATCTATTCTGAAGAGGGCACACGACCTTCACGTGAGATGCAGAGACATCTGAATCCCAATCTACAGGGGGTCGTGAAAAAGGAGATCATTAAGTGGTTAGATGCAGGGATCATCTACCCGATCTCTGACAGTCGTTGGGTGAGCCCAATTCAGGTTGTGCCTAAGAAGGCAGGGCTCACCACCATCACGACTAAAACGGGAGAGGTCATACCTACCCGTATAGCCAACTCATGGAGAGTCTGCATAGATTACCGAAGACTCAATTCCTCCACGAAGAATGATCATTTCCCACTACCATTTATTGATCAGATTCTTGAGAAGTTAGCGGGAAATAGATTCTTCTGCTTTCTTGACGGGTACTCCAGTTATAATCAAGTGGCGATTCATCCAGAGGACCAAGAGAAGACCACGTTCACCTGCCCCTTCGGGACGTACGCGCTCCGAAGGATACCCTTCGGTCTCTGCAATGCACCTGCGAGTTTTCAGTTGTGCATGCTTGCCATATTCTCTGATATGGTACGTGATTATCTGGAAGTCTTCATGGATGACTTCTCAGTTTTCGGGGCATCATTTGACGATTGCCTCCGGCACTTGGTTCACATACTCAGGCGTTGCATTGACGTAAATCTGGTTCTTTCCTGGGAAAAGAACCACTTTATGGTGCCTGAGAGGATCGTCCAGGGACACTTAATTTCTGAGAGAGGCATCCAGGTGGATCGAGCCAAGGTTGATCTGATTTCTAGACTTCCTATGCCTAGCTCAATCAGGGACATCTAATCTTTTGTGGGGCACGTCAGTTTTTACCGTTGTTTCATCCCTGATTTCTCGAAAATTGCACACCCCCTGACTACTCTTCTCTCCAAGGATGTACCCTTTGAGATTTCCAAGGAATGCACTCAAGGTTTTGAGATCCTTCGTGACCGAGTCACCCAAGCCCCGATCCTACAGTCCCCTGATTGGTCTCAACCCTTTGAGATCATGTGCAATGCATCTGACTTCGCTGTAGGGTTCTGGGGCAGAAGATTGACGGGAAACCCGTGGTCATCTACTACGCTAACAAGACACTTGACGAGGCTCAGCGTAACTACATGGTTACAAAGAAAGAGCTACTAGCTGTAGTATTTGCCCTCGAAAAATTCAGATCTTATCTCCTGGGTTCCCATGTCATAATCTACTCGGATCACACAACTGTGAGGCATCTCTTTGCAAAGAAGGATGCGAAGCCTCGATTAATCCGATGGATTTTGCTGTTGCAAGAATTCGACCTTGAGATTCACGACAAGGTGGGAAGATAGAACGTGGTAACTGACCACTTGTCTCGCCTTCCTTCTGAGATCATCGATCCTTCTGGACCCATCACGGAGCATTTTCCTGATTAGCACCTCTTGACTATTGGTATTAGGCTTCCACGGTTTGCTGATATAGTAAACTACTTAGCATCACACTAGATCTCGTCTGATTGGCCGAAGGCCAAGAAAGACAAGTTGCGCTCCGATGCCAAGTACTACATCTGGGAAGACCCGTACCTATTCCGCATAGGTGCTGACCAAATCATCCGACGATGTGTCCCGGAGGGCGAAATCAATGGCATTCTCTCTTTCTGCCATGACCAGGCATGTGGTGGCCATTTTTCTGGGCATAAAATCGCATCAAAAATCCTCTAGTGTGGCTTTTACTAGCCCACTATCTTCAAGGACGCATATAGTCACTATAGGGCATGCAGTCGTTGCCAAACTCTGGGCAACATGAGCCATCACGACATGATGCCTTTACAGCTGATTCTCGTATGCGAGATTTTTGATATTTAGGGGATTGATTTTAAGGGCCCATTCCCTATCTCGGAAGGCTTCGAGTACATTTTACTCACTGTGGACTATGTGTCCAAATGGATCGAAGCCATTCCGACCTGAACCTGTGATCACAAGATCATCATCAAATTCATTCATTAGAATATCTTCTCACGGTTCGGGATTCCTCGTGCGATCATCTCTGATGGAGGGACCCATTTTACCAATGCTCAGTTCAGGTCACTGATGACCAAATACGGGGTGTCTCACCGAATCTCTACTCCTTACCACCCCTAGACTAATGGTCTAGCTAAGCTATCAACTCGAGAGATCAAGAAAATCCTGCAAGTTACTATTCGACCTGACAGGAAGGACTGGTCATCCCGACTCCCGGAAACTTTGTGGGCTTATAGGACCGCCCACAAGACCCAATTAGGCATGTCTCCTTTTAGACTAGTGTACGGGAAGGCGTGTCACCTTCCCGTCAAACTGGAACACAAAGCCTATTGGGCAGTACAGAGCTATAAATTAGATCTTTCTAAGGCTGGAACCTACAGAAAGCTTCAGATAAGCGAGATTGATGAATTACGCCTTGATGCGTATGAAAACTCGTGAATCTACAAAGAGTGGGTTAAAGCCTTTCGTGACAAGCAGATATCTAGAAAGATCTTCCACCCTGGTCAGAAGATCCTACTCTTCGATGCCTGATTCAAACTCTTCCTTGGGAAACTGCGATCCAAGTGGATAGGACCATATCTTGTCCGACAGATTTTTGGAAATGGAGCCGTTGAGATCAGTCTACTTAGCCACGATTCCGAACCTTTCGTCGTGAATGGTCAGATGCTCAAACCATTCATTGATGTAACCATTGCAGATTTGGCTGAGTCATCATTTATCCTCCATTCTCCTTGAGCTTATTACGCCCAGCCGATGGCGTAAAACTCAGCGCTTAACGAGAGGCAGCTCGTCATTCTTTTTGAAAAACCAAAACCCTTTCTGACATATCTTTGCACTTTAGGTTCATTCCTTAGGACAGCCAACTTTACCTCAGGTACTCGTACCTTAGATTAGAAATCATCCGCAATAGTCACCTCGACCCATCCACTCACCCAAATTTCTGTCCTAATGCTTGAACCTGACCAAATAAAAACCCACCTAATGTACAATGAGGACATTGCAAACTTTAGGCATGGAGGGGGTATGAAAGTGCAATGAAATGACATAACAAGAAAAGGTTTCAACAAAAAAAAATCCGCATAAAAAAACCTTTGGAGGAGGGATGAAAGTGCTGGTAAACTTAACAAAAGGAGGAGAAGAGTAGAATGCTAAAAAGGAGCACAAAATGAAAAAGAAAAGGGATAATCATTAGTAAGAGATTAAGGAATTAACCAAAGTTCTAGACCACATTAAGAAAAAGTAAAGCGAAAGTGCACAACAAGATTAGTAAGAACGCAAACCTTGGGCA
Organism: Thalassia testudinum; assembly: GCA_037157565.1. Taxonomy (NCBI): domain Eukaryota; kingdom Viridiplantae; phylum Streptophyta; class Magnoliopsida; order Alismatales; family Hydrocharitaceae; genus Thalassia; species Thalassia testudinum. The sequence continues at coordinate 9,916,456 of JAZHRO010000022.1, read as the reverse complement.
TTCCTAGGTAGACTCTTAGTACCCATTAAGATCTAGATATTCCTCAAGAGGTTGAGGAAAATGAAAAGCTTAAGTATTAGGTCTAAAGCTTAGGGAGTATTCGGCCTCGTTAACTGTCCTTCGGTTTACGGGACTCAGTAACCTAAGCACCCAAAGTCACACACAATCTGGTTCAGCGAGCATAAATATCAAAATCACGTAGAAGCGCTTCAAATATTCTGAAAATGTCACCTAGATTAGGAGCGGCCGATCAACACAAGTTGATTTGGACGAGTTCTCGGCGTGGAGAGGTGGGAAATTCCCCTCAAAGATGCATAACAACACATCATCTCCTCGGTGCTTGTCTCCTAGGATATTTACATATCCTACTAGGGGCATGTAAGCACTCTGCGGGTTCAGATTCCATGGATGGCATTATCACGAAGTGTCAATTGCCAGGGTCTGAATTCGGCCACGGAACACCATGGATGGGATTATCTCGAAATCTCGAAAGCTAGGGTTCTAGGGGTTACCATGGGCGGTGCTATCTCGAAGCATCGATTGCCAGGGACCTTTGAGGATTGATGATGGGAACGAGGAATCCGATACAGATCGAGTTGTGAAGCCAATCCTAAGCTAGAATTAAAAAGAAAAGAGAGAGAAAACTCAACAAACAAATAAACCTTCTGTCACTCTCTTACAAAACACACTGCAAATTGAACCAAGGCTAAAAATATCTCAAGCACGGGTGCTTTAACCACAGAGTCCAATAAACTGTAGGATAGTTTTTGAGGGCCTTAAAAACCTTTGCTAAAGTCTGAGGCTAAAGCTAGATAGATTTGGATCTTGGTTGGTACTAGAGTACCTCTTAGGCCCATGATTGACATTCTTATTTAATCAAGGAGACAAGAGAAAAAACACTTATTAAATTTGATGAAGGAATTCATGCTCTAGAATAGAGGTTAAAACCTTAATTTTTTTGCTAAGGGACTAGCAAAAGCTAGGCATGAGGGTATGATGAGAACCTCATCATGAACCCTAACTAGCACATTTTGACCTAAGTAAGTGTACAAAAGCTCCTACAAAACCTAAGGGAAAGCCTAAATTAGGGGATTGCAAATCTAAGTATAAAATAATTCACAAGGGGTAAAACTGTAATTTTACCATTAAAGTACATAAATAAAATTTCTAAGGGCCTAGACATAGGTCAAATGGGCTTAATAAGAGAAAAAGTGGGATGATTCGATCAGGAAAGGGTTATGACAAAATCTGGGAATTAAATGACATTCTGTAACCCTAAAACAAACTTGCCTTAATTCACGAAGTTTAAGGCAAGATAAAAATCAATTAAACCCTCTAAAGTTCATGAAAAAATATCCCCTAGGGTTTAGAACCTTCAATTTGGCCATTGGAACCTATCTTGACCTAGATTGAGAACCATACCCAATTTTTGACTTAAATTGGATTTTTGTGCAAAATATCTGGTCAAACATAGTCAAACCTAAAATCCAACCTCACCATTGGATTCCTTAGGTCCAAATTAGGGTTATGCCAAAATTTGGACCTAAGAAAAGGTCGCCTTGACCCACTTTACAAAACAGTCCTCAATAATTACTTTTTGACCCTTAGCTTTGTGGACTCTTGCAATTACCCCCCTACCTTTCTCGATTCTTTCTTCAACCAGGTCCTTCTACCCCAGCACTGTGCAGGCCATACCTCCGACGACTTTGCGTAGAGGATGGCGCTGCACAGACCTAGGGAGCCTGCCCTAGACTTGAAAGGAGGAACCCCTGCGTTGTCCTCTTCTGCATGAATCGGTTCCCATGCCCTGCCGGCCACTATACCTCTCATGCGAACACGTGAGAGGTAAGGGTCTTTTTCCGGCCATGCCTCCGGTGAGGAGCCCACGCCTCCTCACGTTTCCCTCCCAACCAGCACCTATTAAAGGAACGGCAGGGGGTACCGCTTCCTTTAAGATTGATTTGGCCGCAGACTCCCTCAGAATTCATTTCCCCTCTCTCCGGCCAAGTAGCCTGCAAGCTTCGACGATTTCTCCTCCTCCCTCTCATCACTCTACTGCCATACCATCGGCAGGGTTCACTTCGCCTCGTTCTTCCGCGTTGCGCCGCACCAGCGCATGCCTTCCGTCCTCCTCCTCGTCGCCGTTATCTCCCCCTCAGGGCCGTCTTCTCCGATGACGGCACAAACGCACTGTTCGTCTCCTCCGCCTCCCCTTCACTCCAAGTACCCCAGATAAGCTCCTCATCTCCTACTCTCTATTTTCCCTCAATCTATTTCACAGATTACCCTTCGACAGCCACTGTTCGCTCGCATCTTTCCCATCTCCGGCCAACCTCCGGCGAGACGCACCCATCACTCCACACCTCTACACATCTCGCCACCAACCTCTTCACCTCCTCCATCGACCACTGAACATCTTCCACCCATCCATCGACCATCTACACCTCCCTAAACACCCCCTGACCTAACCCATAAACACAGCAACAGAGCGACCTAGGCACGCACGCCTAGGCCACCCTGCGCCCAGCCAACCCCCACCTCACCTTCGCCGTGATACGTCGAAGGTTTTCTTGTGGTCTGACATGGCCGAAAGGCCATGCTACTGATTTTAGGGTCAGACTGCTCTCCACCATTGTCGCTGAGCTTGAAGTAAGCTTCAAGCTGCTCCAGGTCGCGCTTAGCTCCAGGCGAAGCTCTTAGGTGGTGCGGGTTTGCAGCACGCACACACCCAGAATTTGAGTGGAGTCAAGAGACTCCACGCCTACTACAGTTACGAGGGCTTCTGCTGCGGGTGCAAGCGCAGAAACGGGTGGGACTTTTAGTCCCACCTCGGAAGTGTGTGGGCGAGCGCCCGCACATAAATTGATTTTGTGTTTCAGGCTTATCGCCTCAAAACACACTGGGGTGAGGTCCCTCACACCCCCGCCATGCCTAGTCCACGACACTATCCCTGCGGACCTGGCACTCGGATCCGATTAATCCCTGCCTGTGCACACCTCGCACACCACCCACGCCGGTGCGCTTGGTCCCGGGCGTGTCACCCGACCCGCTTACCTGATTAAGGCTATGGGAGAGCGAACCCTGGAGTGAATTTGAGAGAGAAAGAGAGACGTGGGGAGGGTAGCGGTTAGGTTTTGCCTAACCTTACACTGTGCAGGAAAGCAGGAGAAGGAGGAGATAGTGCAACAACAGAGAAGAAGAAAAGAAGAGAAGGAAAGAAGACGAAGACAAAGAAGGCCTCACACAACAGAGGGGAAGAAGAGAAAGAGAAGTAGAAAAAGAAGAAGAGGACTTGGCGCAGTAGAGAAGAAGAAAAGAAGAAGAAGCCAAGAGGAAGAAGAACAAGCAGAAGAAGAAAAGAAGAAAAAGCCAAGAGGAAGAAGAACCAGCAGAAGAAGCAGAACACTGTAGCAAGTGGAGTTTAAGTCGTCTGACCCTTGGAGTCAGACGTCTGAAGAGAGAAAGAAAGTGCCAGAAGAAGAAGAAGAAAGAGAGAAGAAAAGAACAAATTCTCCTTTCTTTTATCATTTTTGTAAAACAGTATATATCTATATTGTAAATTTTGATTTTGTACACTTCTAAAATCAAGTGTTGCTCCCTAAGTTCGATCTCGAAAATTTTCTATTTCGAGTAATAAAAATAAAAATACATACTCAACCACTACTATCCGATGCAGAGTGTGGCTGCTTCTTCTGCATCGAGAGCTGAGGGGCATATCAATGCCCTGATACACAGAGACGCTAAGGCATCAGGTTCAGTGGTGGCAGGTATGGTTACAATTTCCAGCAGACTAGTTTATGTACTTTTTGATTCCAGCGCCACACACTCTTTTGTCGTTATGAGTTTTGCTGTCAGTTTGGGACAGGAATGAGTGTTGTTAGAGGATCAGTTTGTGATCAGAGGTTCGGGTGGTCAGCTGTTTGTAGCTGAGGAGGTTTACACAGATTGTGAAGTCAGTATTGGGGGACACAGCCTCCCCGTTGACCTGATCGTGATACCGATGGAGGACTTTGGCGTGATTCTGGGGATGGATTGGTTGTTCGCTTACCACGCCTTGGTGGACTGTTTTGGGAGGAAGATCGTCTTCTCCATACCGGAGATGCCTTCCTTTGAGTTTCACGGATAGCCGGTGGATGAAGGTTTCAGGTGCATTTCTATGCTTCAGGCAGCGAGACTTTTGGGCCAGGGGTGTGAGGGCTTTCTAGCCTGTGTGGTGGCGGAGCCCAGCCCCGTGGCAGAATTACAGAGCATCCGGTGGTCAAAGAGTACCCCGACGTGTTTTCAGAGGAACTGCCAGGACTACCGCCTAAGCGTGAGATCGAGTTTGAGATCTCACTGGTATCGGGGACCAGCCCCATTTCTACGGCATCGTACCGGATGGCACCACTTAAATTACGAGAGCTCAAGTCCCAACTACAGGACCTGTTAGAAAAGGGCTTTATGAGGCCTAGTGCGTCCCCGTGGGGAGCCCTTGTGTTATTTGTGAAGAAGGATGGTACCCTGCGCCTTTGTGTTGACTACAGACAACTGAATAGGGTCACCATCAAGAACAGGTATCCGTTGCTGAGGATTGATGATCTGTTTGACCAGTTGTGAGGTGCCACGATATTCTCCAAGATAGATTTGAGATCAGGCTACCACCAGTTGAGGATCAAGGAGACCAACGTCTCCAAAACAGCTTTCTGCACTCGGTACAGACACTACGAGTTTCTGGTCATGCCATTTAGGCTAACCAACGCCCCCTCTGCTTTTATGGATTTGATGAACCGGGTGTTCAGACCGTATCTGGATCAGTTTGTGATGGTATTCATTGATGACGTGCTCATTTACTCAAGGGATCAGGCATAGCACAGACAGCACTTGCGAATTGTTCTGGACACCTTGAGACGACGCAGGCTATATGCCAAATACAACAAATACGAGTTTTGGTTGAGGCAGGAGACCTTCTTGGGCCATGTGATCTTAGGGGATGGTTTGGCTATAGATCCAGCCAAGGTTGAGGCCGTACTCAGGTGGGAGAGGCCACGTACAGTGACAGAGATATACAGCTTCTTGGGACTGACAGGTTACTACCGACGATTTATTAGGAGTTTCTCACAGATTGCGTGTCCTACGACTCAGTGACCTGGAAAGACGTGCCTTTTTCTTGGACAGACGCTTGTGAGGCGTGTTTTTAGGAGTTGAAGGAGGGACTGACTTCAGCTCCTGTGCTTACCATCCCAGCTAGCAATGGCGGTTTTGTGGTCTACATGGACGCTTCGTTGTAGGGGTTAGGGGGTGTGCTCATGCAGCGGGGTCACATTGTCGCTTACGCTTCGCAGCAACTGAAGCCCCATGAGCGTAGCTACCCTACTGCTGGTTGACGGTTGTTTCGTCTTTATGGTTATTATGGTCGTTGTGGTATATTAAAAAACAGCCACCAGATTACTACAAATTTTTTTTACTCTGAATAACAAGTTTTCCCGAGGTCGAACTCAGGGAGCAACTATGATTCTAGAAGCATAAATGTTCACAATTATGTTACAAAAATTAAGAGATAGAGAGAGGGGGAGCAAAAGTCTTTTTGTTGGCTTCTTCTTCTCTCTTCCTCTTCTCTTTCTCTTCTTCTGCTTTGGCCGTTCCTCTTCTTCTTCTTTTCTTCCTACCTTCTTTCTTCTTTAGCCTACGGCTATGGTGATCTTCTTCTTCTTTCTCTTCTCTTTCTCAGCTTGCCTTCTTCTTTCTTCTTCTTCTCTGCTTCCTTCTTTCTTTCAACTGCAGAGTCTTCTTTCTTCCCCTTCTATTTCTTCTCTTCTTTCCTTCCTTGCGGTTGTGTCTTCTTTCCTCTTTTTCTTCTTTTTGCTCTGGCCTGCCTTCTTCTTTTCTTCTTTCTTTGCTCTGCTTCCTTCTTCTCTTTCTTTTTTCTTCTTTGCGCTCTGGCCGCTGCCCTTCCATCGTCTGACTTGGTGTTCAGGCGACTTAACTATGGGTTTGCTACAGTGCGGCTTCTTTTCTTCTTCTTCAGCTCCTCTCCTTCCTTTCTTCTTCAGCTGCTTAGTGCGGCTAAGCCTTCGATCGCTCCTCCTCTCTTCTTTCTTTCTTCCCTGCGCATACACACAAGGGTCAATGCAAAACCTACCCCTACCCCTACCCCTTCCCCGTGTCTCTCTTTCTCTCTGAATCTCTCTTAGGAATGCTCTCCCAAAGCCGGGTATTCGGGTTTGGGTAGCTCACCCGGGACCAGGCCCACCGACGTGCGGTAGTGGACGAGGAGTGCTTGGTCGGGTAGTTGGATCCGGCCCAAACCTGCGGGGCATGAGCGCGGGCGAGGGCGAGCAAGCATGCACGTGGCGCGCTGCGTGCGTGTGAGGGACCTGACCCCTGTGTATCGAAGGCAAACAGCCCGATACACTTTTTGAATTTAAGTGTGGGCGCGCGGCCGCACACTTACGAGGTGGGACTAAAGTCCCACCTGCAGATTGCGCACCCGCAGTTGAGGAAGCCGCTGCTAATTGGAGCAGCTGCGAGGCTCGCAACCCAAATCGCAAGCCTGGGTGCCTTCGCGGAATCAGTCCGCACTGCCTGGAGTGCGTGCCTGGGCTGGAGATGGCCTGGAGTTGCGAGCGAAGGAGCTGCAGCAGCTCAACAATGGCGGCGAGGGGGCACTGACCTGAAAACACAATGACGGCCTCTTGGCCACATCAGATAACATGGGAAGCTTCGCCGGAGTGTGGTGAAGGCAATGTGGGGGTCGGTGAGGCGCGAGAGAGCCTGTGGCAGTGGACCTAGGTTAGACTGTGTGCGCGGAAATGGGTCTGTTCGGGGGGGTGGTCGGGCTGTGAGTGGCGGTGTATTGAGTGGGGGAGATGGTTGAGTGGAGTGAGGGGGAGCTTCTAGGCTTGTCGGTGAGGGGTGAGGTGGTCTATGGAGGTGGGGTGACCTTGCCAGAGAAGGTGATCGGAGACGGAGCATATGGAGGTGGAAGTGGCGGTCGGTGGAGTAAAAGGGTAAATCAGGAAAGGGAAAATGTAAGGGAGAGAGAGAGGAAGATTTCTACCTACTTAATTGACGAAGGGGAAGAGGGAGGCATCCGACTCGTGCGTGTCGCAGCTGAGGACGAAGATGCCCAGGAGGAGGTTATTGGCGACGAGGAAGGGATCTGAAGACGCCAGCTGGTACGGCCTGGCGCGGACGACGGGGCAGAGTGAACTCTGCTGCAGGTAGGGCAGCAGAGCGACGAGGAGGAGGAGGAGAAGATCACCGGAAGCTCGGGCGTTTTGACCGGAGAGGGAGGAGATGAAAAGTAGGGTTTCTCTTGGCCAGAAGAAGCTTGAAGGAGACGGCAGACCCTGCCGCTCCTTATAAAGGCCTTGGCGAGGAGAGGGGACCGAGGAGGCGACGTGCCTACCTCGCCAGAGAGTGGCCGGAAAGGATACCCATGCCTTTAGTGCGTTCGCACGAGAGGCATGGTCGGTTGCAGAGGTCAGGGGAGGGTCCCTACGACAGAGGACGTCGCAGATAAACCCCCCGTCTATTCTTGAGGACAGCCGCCCTGCCCTGCGCGGCGCCATCCTCCGCGCAAGGTCGCCGGAGGTATGGCGCTGAGCAGAAATGGCAGGGAGGACCGTTATGCAAAGAATGATTAGAAGTTAGGGGGTTGAATGCAAGAGTTTCAAAAGATAAGGGTCAAAAAGTAAATTAAGAGGACCAATTTGTAAAGTCAGTCAAGATGGTCTTTTCTTAGGCCCAAATTTTTATACCAGTCTAATTTGAACCTAAGGATTTTAATGGTGAAATTTGATTTTAGGTTGGACCATGTTTGACTGGTCAATTTGCGTAAAAACCCAAATTAAGTCATTAATTGGGCATGGTTCTGATTTTAGGTCAAAATAGGTTGCAAAGGCCAAATTGAAAGTTCTAAACCCTAGGGAATATTTTTATATAAATTTTAGATGGTTGAGTTTATTTTTATCTTGCCTCGAACCTTGTGAATTAAAGTGGGTTTGTTTTAGGGTTACAGAATGTCATTTAATTCCTAGAAGTTGCTATAACCCTTTTCAGATCAGATCATCCCACTTCCCTCCTTATTAAGCTCATTTGAATTGTGTTTGGATCCTTAATTACCCTGTTTGCATACTGCATTGGTGAAATTGCAGTTTTACCCCTTATGATTTATTTTATTCTTTTGCTCAGAATTCTATGAGTTAAGCCTCTCTTTGGGTTTTTAGGAGCTTTTTCACACTCATTTGGATTAAATTGTGCTAGTTAGGGTTTATGATGAGGTTCTCATCATACCTTCATGCCTAGCTTTTGCTAGTCCCTTAGCAAAATTTTAAGGTTTCAACCCTTTTCTAGACCATGAAGTTCTTAATGATTTCAGATAAGTGCTTTTTTCTTTTGTAACCTCAATTAGGTCAGAATGCCAACCATAGGCCAAAAAGGTACTCTAGTACCAACCAAGATCCAGATCTATCTAGCCTCAGCCTCAGTCCTTAGCAAAGGTTTTTAAGGCCTACAAGAACTAACCTAAGGCTTATTGAACTTTGCGGTTAAAGCACCCGTGCTTGAGACAATTTTAGCTCTGCTCAGTTCGCAATGCGTTTTGTAAGAAAGAGAGGTAGAAGATTTATATGTTTGGAGAGTTTTCTCTCTCTTTTTCTTTTTAATTCTAGCTTAGGATTGGCTTCTCAACACGGTCTGTATCAGATTCCTTGTCCCCATCATCAATCCTCAAGGGTTCCTGGCAGTCGATGCTTCGAGATAGCACCGCCCATGGTAACTCTCAGAACCCTAGCTTTTGAGATTTCGAGATAATCCCATCCATGGTGTTCCGTGGCCGAATTCTGACCCTGGCAATTAACACTTCGTGATAATGCCATCCATGGAATCTGAACCAGCAGAGTGCCTACATGCCCCTAGTAGGATATGTAAATATCCTAGGAGACAAGCACCGAGGAGATGATATGTTATTACGCATCTTTGAGGGAAATTTCCCACCTCTCCACGCCGAGAACTCGTCCAAATCAACTTGTGTTGATCGGCCGCTCCTAATCTAGGTGACATTTTCAGAATATTTGAAACGCTTCTGCGTGATTTTGATATTTATTCTCGTTGAACCAGATTGTGTGTATGACTTTGGGTGCTTAGGTTATTGAGTCCCGTAAACCAAAAGTTAGTTAACGAGGCCAAATACTCCCTAAGCCTTGGACCTAATACTTAAGCTTTTCATTTTCTTCAACCTCTTGAGGAATGTCTAGATCTTAATGGGTACTAAGAGTCTATCCAAGAATGCCTAAGGTTTGCGTTCTTACTAATCTTACTGTGCACTTTCCATTTCTTTTCCTGAATGAGGTCTATAACTTAGATTAACTCCTTAATTTCTTACTAATGACTATCTCTTTTCTTTCATTTTGTGCTCCTTTTCATTTTGTTCCTTTTTCTCCTCCTTTGTAGAGTCCACAAAATTTTCTTTCCTCCTCTCATTTTATTATTCTTTTTCAAAAATTTTTTTTAAATTTTTATGGTGTTTTTGGCATATGTGATTTTTTTTGTTTAAAACCTTTTCTTACAAGTTTTGCACTTTCATACCCCCCCATGCCTAAGATTTGCAATGTCCTCATTGTAACTTAGGGGGTTTTTATTCAACTTTGTTCATACATTAGGACAGATGTTTTGTTGAGTGAATGGGTTGGGGTGACAGTTGCGGACGATTTCTAATCTCAGATGCAAGCATCTGAGGTGGAGTCGGCTGTCCTAAAGGGTGAACCTTAAGTGCAAAAAGGTGTCAAAAAGGTTTCGGGGTTATTTTTTCAAAAAGAATGATGGGCTGCCTCCCGTTGAGTGCTAAATTTGTCGCCTTCAGCCAAGCGGGAAATGGGATGTAGAGAGAATGGTCAAATCAGCAGAGTTTAGCATAACAAGCACTTTCATCAAGAGCCTGTTTGGTCCAACCAGGTGCTTGTTCAGATCAACAGGCTGATGATGCAGCCCAAACCTAATCAATCTGGTGGGTCGATAGATGTAGATCAAAAGGTGTGGAACCCACCATATACTATGAAGCTCAGATGGATGTGGAAATGTGAATGCAGGGTTTGGCTGAGTCGAATAAGCCTGGTCAGAGTAGGGACCCGTAAAATAATCAATGAATGACGCGGAAACCCTACAGGGATGATCAGAGAATGATGGAGCATGGTCTTTTTTCTGATCAGTGTTCGCAACCTGATGTGGAATTGCAATCGGCTCGGTGAGAGGTGAATTTGAATAGAAATTGAGTCCGGTTGCGTTTCGGGGTTGAGAAGAGGTTTTGATCAGTTCTGTGTATGTGGAAGAGGTGGCTTCAATGAGAACTGTGTATGAGGGCTCTTCTAGAAACGAATGATAGGTGGTCTCCTGTAGAGAGTCCTCTGGGTAACTACCAAATGCCTGAAGAGTGTTTATAGGATGAAGGAAATCTGAATTGAGAAAAGATTTGAATTCTGGGCTGCAATCATTCTTGGCATTTTGTAGTTTTGATTTCTGAAGATCGAAAAGGAATGATTCTATGTTATCACTGATCTCGGGAACCAAGACCTCAGAGTAGGAGTCAGAGAATGAGTCGTGTGAACTAAGGTCATAGATAGGTTTGGTGTGTTCAAGAAGGAGAGTCTCTCCGCAATTATAGTCAGATCCGAAGTTGTCGGAGAGTTTGCAAAAATCCAGTTCTAAATGAGATTCACGATCATGAATTCGACCGCAACATAAATCACATGATGTGGATTCAGCAGCCTGACTGGGGTCTAGCCTAAATGTCAATTCTGGGCTTAAAAAGGTGTTCTGTCTAGGCTCAAGTTCCAAGCTGGTAGGATAGATTCAATTGAAACCCCACTCATCCAACTCCTCGGTTTCTGTATCGTAAATTGGCATGTCTTCTGGAAAATCGATCAGATTTCCTGAGGATGTTGGAGAGGGATATTCATCAAATAAAGGCTCGGAATCATATTCTTTATCATATGGGACCTCATAATCTTCCCAATAAGTTTCGGATCTAGATTCTAGGTTTAGGATGTGGGTAGAATTATTAGAATCTAAGTCCGAATAACCTTCGAGGGTCACCTTATCAAAATAAGGGGCGGAATTTATACCCTCAAGAGGTTTAGTTCTGATCTCATTATTGCAGGAGTCTTGGACTTCTAAGCTTGGCAATTCATGGTCTAGGGTTGGCTCATCATTGTGTTCTCCTGCAACTTCCCAACCTAATTCAATGTTGTCTTCTATCTGGGTTGGGAATCCACAACCACCCTATGCCTCAGTCCCAAGGTCTGGGAAACCGGATTGATCCTTAATAATGTTCCAAGATGGCTCATCCTCTGTTTCCGGTATATACAGGTATTTCTAATTAATAGTTTGTTCTAGTGATCTCATCATTTCTACTCATTTTTCAAGAGCATCTTGGTGTTGTTCCCAAAGTACAAGATTTGTCAAGCATTGAAGGTATTTAGATTTGTGTAATTTTTCTATCTCAATATATCCTGTTAGGAGCATTTCTCGGGTTGATCCTTTTATGGCTTCTGTCAACAGAATTTGGGCACAATTTATGATGAAGGCTGTGGTTGTTGGGATATCAATCTGAATGTTTTCTATTGGTGTTGAGGGTTTATGCAAAGAATGACGAGAAGTTAGGAAGCTGAATGCAAGGGTTTCAAAAGATAAGGGTCAAAATGTAAATTAAGAGGACCAATTTGTAAAATCGGTTAAGATGGTCTTTTCTTAGGCTCAAATTTTTATACTAGACTAATTTGAACCTAAGTATTTTAGTGGTGAAATTTGATTTTAGGTTGGACCATGGTTGACCAATTAATTTGCGTAAAAACCCAAATTAAGCCATTAATTAGGCATGGTTCTCATTTTAGGTCAAAATAAGTTCCAAAGGCCAAATTGAAGGTTCTAAATCCTAGAGAATATTTTTCTATGAATTTTAGAGGGTTTAGTTGATTTTTATCCTGCCTCAAACCTCGTGAATTATAGTGCGTTTGTTTTAGGGTTACAGAATGTCATTTAATTCCTAGAAGTTGCTATAACCTTTTTCAGATCAAATCATCCCACTTCCCTCCTTTTTAAGCTTGTTTGACCTGTGTTTGGATCCTTAATTACCCTGTTTGCCTACTGCATTGGTGAACTTACAGTTTTACCCCTTATAATTTATTTTATTCTTTAACTTAGAATTCTTTGAGTTAAGCCTCTCTTTGGGTTTTGTAGGAGCTTTTTCACATTTATTTGGATTAAATTGTGCTAGTTAGGGTTCATGATGAGGTTCTCATCACCTACCCATGAATTAGAGCTGGCAGCTGTTGTCTTCGCGTTGAAGACATTGAAGCACTACCTTTACGGTGAGACCTTTGAGATTTTCACGAATCATAAGAGCCTTAGGTACTTATTTGATCAGAAGGAGCTTAACATGAGACAGAGACGTTGGTTAAAGCTCCTGAAGGACTATGACTGCAGCATCTTCTACCATCCGGGAAAAGCCAACGTGGTGGCTGACGCCTTGAGCCAGAAGGCGCTCGCCCACTTGGCCAGGTTACAAGCACAAAGTTGGAGACCTATGGAGGAGTCGGGCAGTTGGCGACCCCCAGATTTACAAGGGTATTGTGGGGTAGTGACGATGACACGATAGATGAGATCAAAGCTGATAGACCACATCATCACAGAATAGATGATAGATCCGTACCTGCAGTCGTTGCGAGACAGAGTACTGTCAGGGGACCTAGGAGACTTCTCTTTTACAGACGGGGTGCTGCATATGAGGGGACGTTTGTGCGTTCCCAGGGACGAAGAGTTGTTGAGAGAGCTTCTGACTGAGGCACACGGGTCCAGGTTCACTATACATTCCGGGAACACGAAGATGTATCATGATCTGAGACGTGACTTTTGGTGGAGAGGGATGAAGCGAGATGTAGGTGAATTCGTGCAGCAGTGTTTGGTGTGCCAACGGGTGAAGGCTGAGCATCAGAGGCCTACAAGGCCGTTGCAGCCACTTCCTATGCCAGAGTGGAAGTGGGAGAGCATCACCATGGACTTGGTGGTGGGCTTACTCGTTACCCAACGAGGACACGACGCAGTCTAGGTGATAGTAGATAGATTGACGAAGACGGCATGCTTTTTGCTGATCCGAGTCACTTTGAGACCAGCGTAGTTGGCAAAGAAGTATATTCATGATGTGGTATGTCTGCACGAAGTTCCGCGTGAGATTGTATCCGATCAGGATACCCATTTTACTTCCCAGTTTTGGGCTGAGTTTCAGCAGGCCTTGGGGACATGGTTGAGGTTCAGTACGGCGTACCACCCCTAGACGGACGGACAGTCAGAGCGTACTTTACAAACACTTGAGGACCTTTTGGTGCTTATGTACTAGACTAAAGGGGCTCTTGGGAGGAGTACGTACCCCTGGCAGAGTTTGCATATAATAACAGCTATCACTCGAGTATCAGCATGGCACCTTACGAGGCTCTATATGGACGGAGGTGTACTGCGCCCTTGAGTTGGGTTGAGGTGGGGACCAAGTGGGAGGTTGGCCCCAAGCTGATCCGCAGAGTCAGGAGGTGGTAGAGCAGATTCACAGATGACTTCGCACTGTCAGGAGCAGACAGAAAAGTTATGCCGATCGGAAACACAGAGAGGTGTAGTTCGAGGTTAGGGATCACGTCTTTCTTCGCATTTCGCCCATGAAGGGCCTGCAGCGTTTTGGGGTGAAAAGGAATCTTGCGCCGAGGTTTGTAGGGCCCTTTGAGGTCCTGGAGCGGGTAGGACCCATTGCTTACCGGCTTTCCCTTCCTCCCCAGCTTTCTGGTGTGCACGACGTGTTCCACGTGTTCAACCTCAGGAGGTACGTCATCGATCCTAGTCACGTTCTGATACACGACAGTGTCGAGGTGGGTGACGACCTGACCTACCCCGAGAGACCAGTGTAAATACTAGACAGAGTCATCCGGAGTTTGAGACGGAAGCAAGTACCCCGGGTAAAGGTCTTGTAGAGGAGCCAGCGGTACAAGGAGGCTACCTGGGAGCCTGAGGCGGCGATGCAAGAGCGGTACCCAGAGCTTTTTGAGGGTACGTCTTTTCGGATCGACTTCGGTCCTCTTTAAGTTTGTTATGCGTTTATATTTCCTTTTCCGCACCCTTGCTAGCTCAAGTTTCGGGGACGAAACTTCCTTTAAGTTTGTTATGATGTAAAGACGTCTGGACCCCTCCCCAGACGTCTGGAAATTGAAAATTTTGTACACATGATCGGGTCTGCGTGCTAGCTGCATGCAGATAGCCTTCCTCTCTTCTCTCTCTCCTTTTCTCCTTCTCGAACCCTAACCCCACTCCCTATATATAACCCCTCTCCCCCTTCCTCTCTTCTCCACTCCACCACCACCACCTTCCTTCCTTCCTCTCCATTGCAGCGAGAGAGAGGGCACGAGAGTGAGGAGCGAGGAGGAGAGGCGGCATGAAGAGAGGAGGAGGAGCTTGAGCTCGCGAGTTCGTGGGAGCTCACCGGAGGATGCACGGCCAGAGCGACGCGTGCGGGAGGAGTGCGTCGGGGGAGACATCCCCGACACCCTGCTGCAGCCGAAGCTGCAGACGAGGAGAAGTCGCTGCTGCGCATGGCGAGGGGAGCGGGAGGTCGCTCTGGTTCTAGGTTTTCCCCAGAATCAGACGTATGGCATGTCGTCTAGACGACGGGTTGAACGTCTGGTGACGACATTGGATGTCTAAAAGCAAGGTTTCGTGAAGGTACGTTCCTCTTGCGATTATGGCCATGCAGGCCTCACCGCAAAGCCGATCTGTGCAGCTAAAAGTGGAAGATTTGGTCTGTCGCGCGTAGGGATAGCTTTGGGAAGGTGCGGGCACGCCCTCCCACGTGTTTCGGACGTCTGGGTAGCTTACCAAACGACAGAAGAGAGGTCGGACGTCTGAAGTCGAGTCCAGACGGTCAAGTAGGGGTTTTGGACGTCTGAAGTCGACGCAGGAACTTGAGGTAAGGCCCTAGTGACTTTTAAGACATCTGGACCTTATTTTAGACATCTGATTTGAGTTTGCAGTTCTATTTTTGACCCGTTTAGGATCCGTTTGAGGTCCATTTTACGCAAGCAAGATATCTGTGGTTCCCTTGCGAGTTCCTTTACATGTTAGAAAGCCTTATATACTGTTATGAACGTTCCTTTGTGGTATGTTCCTTGGTATAGGACTTCGATCTGTTGCGTGTTCGGGGCTTGCTTAGGCACGTGAGTCTGCCGTTCGAGCCCCCAGTACTCCCGGATTGTCTGGTAGAGTGGTTTCCCCCTGTTTTAATTATAAAACATGAATGCATGTGTGAAAATTGACAACTAGAACCCTAGGATGTGGCATGAATCCTAGGACGAGAAACTGTTGCACTATTTGTATGTGTGTTTGAGATTGCAGTCATAAATGAATAAGTAGAATTGGAAACAATTATCTATTATAAATATGAGCTGCCTGTTGGAATATGAAATGTCTGTGCTAGTTAAACAGTTACCTGTCATATCACTTGTCGCATATGTTAATTGTGGAAATACGAGCTGCATGTGTATAATACGAGAATGATGAAACCTGGTATGGAACAACATGGTGAAAATTAGCATGAACCCTATGGGGAATTAGGAGTAGAGCTCCTGTGGATGAGTGGAAAGGATCTGGAAATGTGAGTGAGAAGTGTACTGGCCCTTGAGTACATGGTACTAAGGAAAGCGACTGCCCCCTGTTTAGTGTAGAGCGGAGCTAGCCGCCCTTGGGTTGGGACCCAGGGTTAGGATTAGCCACTCTACACCAACTTCTATTGGCCCTCGCGTACACTGTACCGGGGAGAGCTACTAGTGTAGGCAAAGAGCTAACCACCCCACGGGACCCGGGGTTTAGCTAGCCATCCTACACTGACTTGTTAGGCCCACTGGGCAAATTGGGGTAGTCAGACAAGGGTGCACGGACTATGGAGGGGCGAAACCTCTGTTTGGTTCTGAGGGACTAGACCCCTGTTACTGAGAGGGCTAGGCCCTATACTGTTCCGTGCTGTACTTTGGGCGTACCCGTTAGCGGAAATGACTCACCGCGTGCCAGTGTGGGATAGCTACCTGTGCGCTTATCGCGAGTGCCGTAGTTACCGCTACGTTTGTCCGTGACCTCGGGGTGGTTGACTGGGTATAGGATCACCACGGGAGACTCTCCCAGCCAAGAGAGCACCACGTGTGCCTTCTTATCTTCGGAAAAGACTACAATCAAGATCATTCCCACGAGGAACATGCGAGATCAAGAAAGAAATCTGAAAGTAAACCAATGGGTGAAAAGAAATGACTTGTAAAATAAAATAATTGGAAAAGATAAATTTACCTGTTAGTCTTTACTGCTTTAGTTAGTTTGGTTACCACTTACTCAGCTTTCGCTAACTCCGTTTTACTCGTGCCCCTTTACAAGTCTAGGGGTTGAGCAGCCCGAGTCACCGGCTGCAGACGGTGTTGGGCCCAGTCGAGTTCAGCGGTAGTTTCCTGTTTTTGTTGTCCTCCCTGTTCTACTAGTGAGTTTAGACTGTTGCTACCGTGTTGTTTCTGTACTTGGTTCTACTTTATTGTTGTGGTGGTGATATGTACTGTTAGTAGCTTTTACTTCCTTTACTTCTTGTACTCTTTTGCTGTTAGTTACTTTGTATAGTGAATGTGGTTTACTTTCCTACTTTTTGGTTATTTCTTGTTAGACGACTGGGTCTTGGGATTAGTCGAGTCGAGCTGATCTCGAGTCCTGTAAGGATTCGGGAACTGAGTCGTAACAGGTGAGGAGGAGGAGGAGGTTGGTGATGGGGTAAGGAGGAGGAGGTTGGTGATGTGGTGAGGAGGTCAATAATAGGCAACGATGAGGGCAACGATCATCGACCACCATCATGGTTGGGTAGGAGGAGAAGGAGAAGAAAGGGAGAAGATGAATTGGAATAAATAGGGGAATAAATATATATATTTTTTATTTTTTGAACATTTTCTATTAGATTTAATGGGGTAGGGGTATATGGTCGTAACAAAGTAACTTTGTAGAAGTATATACGTAAATATCAAGTATGTGAGAGTTTATATAATTTATCAAAAGTTTACACCAATATATATATGTAATTATTATAAATTTTTTATTAAAAATTCAATATTGTTAGATGGGCATTTATTCAAGCCTAGCATCTTGGAATCTTGAACCAAACCTATTCAAATCTACTTTAAGTGTCCTTGGGTCGGTTCTAAGTGGTTTTTATAGTTTGTTCTTGCACATTCTTTGTGCTAATGGATTGGGAATGCAAGTTTCAATCAACCCAACTTGAATTCAATCCAAAAAGAATGAGTAAAATCTAACTCATTTGAATTCGAGTATGGGTTTGGATACATATATACCCATTAACTCGACCCATATACTCAATTTATATTTTGTATATATTCTTGATTTTTTATATTATGTATGGTATATTGTTACTTTTTTATTGATAAAAAAACCTTATCGGCATGTTTCGTTCAAGGAATGAGATTTTGAGGAATTATATATGGAATTGACATTTTGTGGAATAAGCTTCTTTTAATGTTTTGGTCTAACTTTAGCTTTGAGGAAGAATAAATGATTGGTGTTCTATGTTTGGCAGAATGTAAGAGTAAAATATAGTTAGTCCAAGATCTCTTCATAATAACTTTATATCGGCATAAATAGGCTTAATTTGATGTAACTTTCTTCTTGATTTTCCCAACTGAAACATGGAAGGACTTACTTTATTTCCTTAAACAAACAAGCCCTATACATGAATGATATGATTATTATATTATTTGAATTTTATTTTAATTTAACAATAAATTATGATATCGATTTTATTTACTTGTTTGGCTTTATTATGGACATGATTTAATTGTAGGACACATTTGTAAATCGATATCTAATGGTTAGATAAGTATGGATGTAAGTCTAAATTTTCTTAGGATATGGAGACAAATTTTATAAATACATATGGATTTAACTAAATCTAATCCAAAATCAATTTGTTTGCAACTCGGACTCCATTTGCAGTGTAATACTTATTAGAAGGTCCTTTAGACTTGTTTAAGATCCTAAATTTTTTTTAAGTCCGAAATGCTCCAATTAAGCACATCTAACCCCATTTCTTAACGTGACTCACCTAGATATGTATATTTGGAGTATGTGCATTGTACTGAAATGCATAGGTAGTAGAGGAGACTCTTGGTGTTCGTGAGTTGCCTCGACCCGCTGTGCGTATGCCACCTTCTTTTTAACTATTTAGAGTCGTCGATTATTGTTAAGATATTTTCCTAATATCAATACTTAGTGATTGCTAATGCTTGTGATTGCTTAATAATGGTTGGAACTGTGAATAAGATAATGAAATTGCAGATTTAATTTAGTCAATTTATATGTATAAATCATTTGAATATTGGATGGAATTCAGATATTCTTTTTAGGTTTAAGTATGGATTATCTTGTTCACAAATGGTGTGTTATTAATGTTAAAGGCTGAGAATTAATGTTTGAAAACATGCCGATAATTGGGTAAATCTATAACATGATGAATGTGGAATAAGTTGTAAGCCTCGGATATGTGACATGGCATTAATAATTCAGGTATCCAGTAAATAGAATCTGTAACATAAAGGTACATTCAGTCCTACCACACCAGAATTTGGCTATTGAAAATAAAGAGATGTTTTGCTTCTTTTGTAACGTGATTTTGGTTTCTTAATACCAGTGATTGTACCATACAAAAATCAATTGCAATAATTGGGACTGAAATGAAACTTTTAGGGAACTTAATTGAAAATATTTTTATTCCTTTTTACCCTTAGAGACCAAATTGTGAAGGATAAACGTAAGGAATTTCATTATGGGTATAAGTGAAGGATTAAGCCCTGACAGTCATGATGAAGGCTAAGTAATCATGATTAAGGGAGACTAATTACAAGTAGAGACCCCTAATCATGATTAGGTGAAGTTAATAGCAATTAGTGAGTGTTAATTGCGATTAAGAATAATTAATCTTGATTCACATTAATTTATAAGAGTTCGCACTAATTAAGTACGATTAGTGAAACCATTGGCTATGGATAAGATTCAATGAAATTGTAGGCCATGCCTACCCATCGTTTTGAGCTGACACAGTAGCTGAGGTGGATACCATGTCACTAGGGTCACTTAGTTGGCATAACATGGTTGAATGATTGTGATCACTAAGATGATGACTAGGATTAGAAGGTCCTAGAACCCTGGGGTATGCACCCCTAAATACCCCCTACCTCCTCCCATTCCCATCCATACATCCCATAAACCACCTAGGCCCAAGATTGAGAGAGGAGAGGAAGAGAAAAGGAAGAAGGAGGGATCAAAGGGCACTGCCGAGGAGGAGAGAAGGGTGAATTACTGTCGAAAGGGAGGAGAGATCGAAAAGGCAAGGAAGGAGCTACCATAGGGTTGCAAAAAGGTAAGAAAGGTAGGAAAATCCCTTCTCCCTCAACATGTTAGGGATTCATGTGGGTTGCTTATAACTAGTGGTTACTATATGGTAAAGAATCTAGTATGACCTTTCTTGGACATGGCAACTTGGCCAATTGATGTTTTCATGTTGGGACATGTATAACATAGCCTACTACCTCATTTCATAACCTTGGGGAATCCTACACATGTCTTCTAGTGGATTAAAATGCAAGATGTCTTCTAAAGGTGAATTTTCATATCAAACACTACAAAAAAAGTGAAATACACTGACGGGTACACTCCAACAATGTTTCGATTACATTATTGTTTGTCACCCTTAAAGTATCACTAATTTCCTTTGTTTTTTTCCTCTCTTTTCCTTTTTTATCCCTCTTCCTCCCTCCATTGATTTTTCTTTTCCATCCTAAACCTAAACCCATGAAACCCTCCTCTCCAAGTTGATGCTCTTCAACCCCTGTCGCCTGCCCCCGAACACACAAGGATCTCTAACGCTTTTCAACCCAACGCCCACCCCCCCCCCCCATCGGGCACACACACACACTCGATGCCTCTCCCCTTCCCCCCACCAACGCCTCTCCGCACCACCGACAACGTCTTTGACAATGTCTTAATTATAAGAGTAGGTCTCTCCCACTCTACCTTACATTCCAATGTCTGGAAGCTACGGGGCCGGAGGACTGAAGATGAGGCCGGAGGCGTCAAGGCAGCGATGGAGCTCCGATGAGGGTGCTTGCAATAAAAGTACGGGCTATAAGCCCTAGTTAAAATGCTCAGGAGGATCACAATGATGCGGCGAGGGTGTTGGTGGCGATGGTGAGCGGCGAAAGTGGTCGTAGGTTGCTGACGAATACGAAGTAGGTCACGTGAAGGTGGGTTGTTCAATGGCGCTTTTGGGTGGATGGAATGGCAACTGGGTAGAGGGGTTTTGTGTGGAGGTGTACGGTGAAGCTTGTGGACTTGACGACAAGGTGTTTGGTGGCCTGTGGAGGTGGGGCGAACTCACCGAAGGTGTGGCTAGAGAGGAGGAAGATGGAGGTGAATGGCGGTGTCGGGGGCTAAATCTAGGGATAAGGAGTCCTACACTAACCTACGGAGCTAAAGGAAACTAACTAACCTAAATCTAATGGATGAAAGGGGAGGAAGTCCTTGTCGGTGGCACGCCAGACTTGGAGGGGATGAAGTCTTTGGTGGTGAAGGAGCGGTGAGGAAGATGAGATAGATGGCATCTGCTGGTATTGCAAGACGCGGAAGAATACAGGGAAGAAGGATCCACCCACTATTGTCTGTGAGGGTGGACAAAGAAGGTGGTTGGAGGGCTCGCCAGAGTTGGCAGAGAAGGAGGTCGGGAAGAAGGGGGTATCCGGCCTCCAAACCAAGCTAAGGAGGTGAGGAACTTGATAAGGGTTCTTTTATAGGCATTAGGAGGGCCTTCCAAGCTTGGAAGGTTGGGACTTATGCACAAAAGGGAAACCCGAACCTTTGAAAGGTTCGCATGAGCTTTTGGGAAGGAGTTAGGATTCATGGCTGGTCTTAATTGGAAGAGAATTCCTCAAGGAATCTCCGATTCAAATTTGGGATTGATTGATTGAGAATCAAGTGAGAAATCCTTGCTCGAATCTCAACGATGAGCTGTAGCTACTCCTAATGGTGGAAGGGACCTAGATGTGAAGGTGATGACAAAGTTAGGGGGTCTTTACAATATATTTCGAAAGCTGAGGAGACATTTGAGAGAAGAATCAGACTGAACTAGAAAGCAAATTAGGTCAAGATGATCTTTGATTGGGCCCAAATTTTGGTACAAACCTAATTTGGACCCAAGGAATCTGATAGTGAAGTCGTATTTTAGTTTTGAGTAAGTTTGACTAGGTAATTTATGAAGAAACTTAAATTAAGGCGACTTCTTGTCTGAGACTCTATTTTAGGTCAAAATGGGTTCTAATGGTCAAATCAAAGGTACCAAACCTTATAGAATATTTTTCTATAATTTTTAGAAGGTTTAGGTGAATTTTATCCTGACCAAAACCTCAGTTAATTAAGAGAGTCTGAAATTAGGGTTTCGGATGTCCATTAATTCTTGAAATACATGAAAATCCGTTTCTGTCTTCATGGACCCTCTTATTAGACATTTATGCTCATTTGACCTTCAATTATCCCCTGGAATCCCCCGTGATTGTTCTGCAATTATGATATATTGTTAAAATTGCAGATTTACCCCTGATTTAATGCTTTTCTCTCAGAATGAATATGCACTGAATTATGACTCTTCGGCGGTTATGTAGGAGAATTTGTCTATTGATTATGACTAATGAAAGTTAGTTATGGCTGATGATGACGTTATCATCAACTACTCTTCTGAAGCTCCCCCTTGAAGAAAATCAATTGTCATGGTGCAATGGCCCAAAGGGTGCTCATCAGATTTGCTGAAAGTTGGACAGGTTCCTAATAAACATGGAGTGGTGCTCTCTTTCCCCATCTAGGTGTCATCTCCCTAGAAGTAATTCGAACCACTCCCCCATCCTTGTCTTCTTAAAGTTAGACTCTATTATAGGTCTTGTCCCCTTCCATTTCAGAGCATATGGCTTAAACATGCTAACTTCAAAACATTGGTTGAGCAAACCTAGATCCCGAGTGACTTTATTTTCAACAACCATAATCCCCTCATTAAACTTTGTTTAAAATTCAACTATCTTAAGGAACACCTTATAAAGTGGAATCATACAACTTTTGGTGATATTGTTATGGCTTGCAACCACGAGGAATAGATTTACCTTGATTTGCATTCCCACCTTCAAAACAACTAGGACGATGAGATTTTTCTCAAATTTCAATGTGCAAAATAGAACCTTGACGACATCCAATGTAAAGGCAAAAATCCCAAGAATTGTGAATGATGAGGCTAATGCTAAAATTTCCTTCACTACTCTTAAACATCGCATTGCTAAATAAACTCACTTTAGACTTTCTCATTCTATTGGGGGAGTTTCTTGGGATTTGGCTAAAAGGAGGAGTGTTGAATTCTTTCAAAATCTCCTTTACTTGGTCTCCACTTCTGACCTTCACAAGATCTCCTTAATATCCCTATCCTTGTTTCCAAGGAGGAAAATTGATGCCTTACTGCACTCCCCTCCGAGCAAGAGATCTACAGTTGCCTTAAACAAATGCCCCACAATAAATCTCTTGGTTGTGATGGCTTCGACCCTGAATTCTTTGTCCACTGTTGGGACATTCTCAAGGACGATGTCATTGAGGCCATTCAACACTTCTTCCAATTCAAATCTACACCTCCTGCTTTTAACAATAGTTTCATTGCCCTCATCCCCAAAAAGGATCAAGTTGACTTTCTTTCTAATTTTCGTCCTATCAGCCTTTGTAATGTTTGTTATAAAGTTGCCTCCTTTATTATAACTTCTCGCTTTGGTCCCCTTATGACTCGTCCCATTTCTCTAAAGCAAGTTGGCTTCATCCAAGATCGTTCTATTTATGATTACATGCCCACCACCTTTGAGCTAGTTCAATGTACAGCAAGATAGGAAGTCTCATGGCTCTAATATTGTCCTTCAATTAGACCTTCAAAAAGCTTGCAATTGAGTCAGTTGGGAGTTCTTTTATAAGGTCCTCAACTTTTTTGGTTTCTTCGAAGATTTGATCTCCATGATTAAGGCCTCTGTCAAACATAGTGGATGTTCCATTCTTGTGGATGGAATCTCATATGAATTCTTCCTCATTTCACATGGCTTCATTAAGGTGAACCCCCTTCCCATTTTTATTTGATTTAGTTATGGAACAATTTGACAAGGGTCTTAAACATATGGTCATCGCTAAGGAACTCATCCCTTTCTAAATTAAGAGGGGGATTCAAGCTCACATAGTCTTACTCTAGTGATGATATTATTTGTTTCACTAATGGTGCTGCCACCAACCTCAAAAAGCCCTTTACTTCACAAATAACTTTAAGGAATCTTCAAGTCAAATTGTTAACAAAGCTAAGTGTTTCTGCTTTGTTGGAAAACATTTCCCCCTTGGTCGCTTGAATCATACCCTTAATATCACTGGCTACACCCTAGGAACCTTTCCTTTTACCAACTTAGGGTGCCCAATATTTCAAGGGCATGCATGTTGCTCCTACTTTCAACCCCTATCGACAAATTTTGAACAAGCTTGCTTGTTGAAAATCACATCTTCTTTCCTTTGGTAGCCACCTCCTCCTCATTAAATGTTTGCAGACTTCCATTCCTATACATGTTCTATCTGTTCTCGATGCTCCCGAGCAAATTAGTAACCAACTAAATTTAGCCTTTGCTAATTTCTTTTGGGGTAAGTCAGAATATGATCCCGCTACCCATTAGATCTCTTGGGTTTAGGTTTGTAAACAAAAGGTTTAAGGGGGTCTTGGTGTTCGTAATTTATAGACCTTCATCGTGGCTTTAAGAATGAAAAGAATGTGGTGCATTGCCTTCATCAATTCACCTTATTACATTTTAATGAGAAACTTTTATGGCTCTCTTTGTGTCTTATCCACTGGCCACTTCCTTGCCAGATGGCATCTCCTCTGTGAGGCTTGGCAGATGGCTACTCCACACATATCTTTGGAACTTCATGAGGAGAACATCAGTTTTTGAGTAGATCATTGGATCAAGGACTCTCCTCTAAGAGACTACCTTTCTATTAGCATATCCCCCAGTGCCCTCCTCCCCCCCATTAGTATTGTTAGAGAAATCCTTAGTGCAATGCACAATTTTCCTTTTTGTGGATATCTTCCTAGTTCCCTACTTTCTCAATTAAACTACCATAATCTTTTGAATACCCCCGATCGTCCAATTTGGAAGAAGGAATCTTTGGGATGGTTTACCACGTCTTCTGCATATAAGCTTCTCGAATAGCTTTCCCCTACTTGTAATTGGGGCATTGTCTTTTGGAAACTCTCCTTACCAATATCTCTCCATGTCTTTCTACATATGGAGATTCCTCTGCAAAAAGCTTCCCACTAATGATTTGATTAGATCTAGAGGCATCCCCCTCACTTTCCATTGCTATTGCTACCTTGATAACCCTTAACTTGAAACCGTCCAGCATACTGAAAGTCAACTTATAATTAATGTCCGTAATTGGGTGCATACCAAGGTCTATCTTGTCCACCAATTACCTGAAAATCTCTTAACAATCTTCAACTACACTTCCCTAACTCCCTTTTCTTGAAAAAAATTGCAAATCATTACAGTATTCATTATCCACACCACTTGGATTATCAGAAACCGATCAAAAAATGATAATGTGAAGCCAATTGCTTAAAGAGGACATCTTGAGATGCTTTGATATGAGGAACTAGTTCAAAATCGCTTGTCCTTCTATTGTTTATCTTCATTAAGCCTACCCTCCTGATGGTGTTAAAATTAATTTTACTTTCCAAAACTTTGGTGACTTGAACCATGGTGCTTGGGTCATAAGAACTCTTTAGCTCACTTCATAGCTACCAGGAGGAAGGGGCTTAATCGTCCCTTACCATGGAATTATAGGCCCCCTCCATGGGCTTTGCATTATACATTGAAAATAAGCTCCTGCCAGTGCACATCTCCACCTCCTCACCGGTCCACTTCTTTTGGTGGCAAAATCCCTCCCTTTACCATGGGACACTCAGGTACGTATTCCTTTTATCCAAAGGAACAAATCACTAATTGGACCTTTTTGTTTTGTGCACTGGATGGTGAACACCCGTCTGGATCTCAGTTGATTCCTTGAAGTCTCTACTTGCAAGGGTCAAAGGATTCATGCACATCAACTCTCTTACAACTCCCTACATCATTGCCTTTTAGGATTAGTTTACTTGGAAGATTAAGGAAATGGTGTTAAAAAATACGAAAGTGGTGTTAACCTTCAATTGTGTTTACTTGTAGAGAGATGTTAACATCAATTTATATTTACGTGAATTGATGTTAAGTTGAAGTATTAACCCTTATGACATTTACTTGTTAGTGGTATTAAGAATTTGAATCAGAAATCGCGAGAACACAACAAAATCGTGGAACTTAAACACGGATTTACCTAACACCAGTAGCAATTGATGTTAGACAAATTAATGTTAAAAACTCTTAACCCGTGTTAACCAAAAAAAGGTTAACCCTTCAAGTAAATAAAGGTTAACCCCTCACATAAACTAACCCTTAAAATTCATGGAATTGTCATCTACTACTCTAACCCATTGAACCACCCATCTAGCTTGACATGCTACAAACACTTCTCTCGCTTTAAAGTTCTATTAGACTAGCATGTATCTAGTCCGTGCCTGAGCCTTGGACTTACCAACATGCTAATAGATTCCTTAGTGGTCAATTTGATCAGGGCTGGCAAGCTCCCTTTTTTGGTCTATCTTTTTTCATGTACTTGTCTTTTCCTTTTGGATTTTATACTCGGAAGGTTTGGGATGATGTGCCCTTGCTCCTGCATGCTAACGAAAGCCGACTCCTCCTCTTCTTTTTCAAAAAAAAAACACGTTCTTTGATAGTTTTGTTTCCACGGTTATCAAGTTCAGAAGAAATGAAATAATTTTGATTGACTTTTTCATCCTCATCAAGATCATGTTGGTGAAATTAAGGACATGAAGTTCCCTGATCAGTAACAATAGACCAAGGTCCACAATTAGTAAGATATTTAACTTATACAAACACTTTATACTCTTAGTAGTAGGCCATATTATAAATGTAATCACTTCAAATCACAAGGGGTCTAACAACTTGTTTGCCACGATTTTAACAGGTCATCTGCTTGGGTAAGAGAGTATTCAGTAGAATAAGCAATTATCATCAGTGTTCACCATATAGCATGGAGTTTCAGCATCTCGCTAGTCTCGATAAATTTATTTCAAATTCACGGAACCAAGGGCCATCCGAGAGGAGCATTATAAATGTAACTCACCCTATTTTTGTCGCCATGCTGAGTTAAAGAACTCACTTTCAAATACGATCTAGAAGACAATAAAACTTTCCATTTAGAATCTTTTGTAGATGAAGATCTAATGGAGAAAGGGAGAACACACTCCGGCAATTACATAAATACAAATTCTGGGAAGAACTGAGGTCCATCTACTAAATACTAACGCATCATAAAGAGACATTACTGGATGAAAAGGAGGAAAATGAATGATATTAAATTTTGCTCTCGCCACGCAAGATTCTGCATCCATTGTTAGTCTTCATAAACCAATTAAACCACCATCATCATTCGCACAAATTCCTCGTAATTCACCTGCCCATCCCCATCCAGATCTGCTTCTTTAATCATCTGCTCCACCTCTTCATCTGTGAGTTTCTCCCCAAGATTGATCATCACATTTCTCAACTGCATAAACACAAACCAGACAATGAACAGAAGATGTTAAGATGGGAGAATTTTAGATAATCGAAACTAAGGTAGAAACTCCTTCAATCCATCAATTATTGGGGGCATTGGCCATATGAATATCTAATAGAAAAGCAAATGGCTTGGAACTGATACCCCTAAATCAAGTACCTTCCTCAATTTTAGGTATAGCATGTACAAATCCACTCCAAAAATGAGAACATTTTGGCATGTGTTAATGACGAAACAATAAGTATTTCATGCATATTTGTCATTTATATGTCAGTAATTGAATTCCAAGATAAGCATATTTAGTAATTAAATAAAATTTGAAGATAAATGCAAATATGCATGGATATGCAGCGTTCGATAATAGGTTCATCAGAGACAGGTTGATAGTCAACATCTAGACTTTTAAATATAATCGGGAGAAAAAAGAGTTCATGTAAGCATCCTCCAACAACATGATGAAAGTGATATCAATATGATGTTTACATTGCCCCTAGTTGACAATTAAACATGCACAACAATGTTTACCTCAGTAGCTGAGATGAATCCATTCTGATCCTTGTCAAATACCTTGAATGCTTCTCTAAGTTCCTCTTCTGCATCGGTCTCCTAAAATGGAAACAAAGTGTAGATAATTTAGAGTTAACTATGTGTTATCAAAAAAAACAAAAGAAAGAAACTGTGAGAAAGCTCAAATACTCAGGTGACCAATTTTTTTAAGCTTTGCATTATTTGTTCTTTGCAATTACCTTCATCTTTCTTGCCATAAGGTTGAGGAATTCTGAAAATTCAATGGTCCCATTTCCATCCACATCGACTTCATTGATCATCTCGTGCAATTCTTCATTTGTTGGATTCTGGCCTAGAGAGCGGATGACGGTTGCAAGCTCTTCAATGGTTATGCAACCTATTTAATATAAATTTTGTTAAGAACTCCAAATAGCCAATTATATACCGATTGCTAAACATCCAAATTGAATTAAAATGACATGAATTGAGACATATCTATATTGGAGGAAAGAAATCTATAGGGGAGCATTCTTAATTTAATTCACATTCTTACACAGAACACGTGTGTATATTTAGGTCATTTACATAAATTCTCCTATAATCACATATCCATCTCTGCAAAGTTTGCAATCCTGCTTACATATCCCTGACAAGGTTGCATGGTAAATCCAAAGAGTAACAAAGATCTTCCTTGACCTTTGGGGTAGAAAAACGTGATCAGTGCGTAGGTAGGTATATATACACACATGCATGCATGAATAATGAATTAATCCTATGAGAAATATATATATATATATATATATATATATATGTGTAGTTACGTACATATGCATAAACACAATTCAGACTATTGAACCGATGTCTCTTGATTATTATTAAACTAAATGGAATCATATATTTTCTACTGACATGAATTTGTAAGTGATCTAAAATTTTCTTTGGGTCCCAGATATATATAAGATAGGTAGCAGGAGGGTTAAGGGAACAGTTTTCCCTTGATCAAATTCGTATGACCTTCAGGTACTGACACGCATAACTAATATGATCTTTTAACATTACGTGATCTATTATTCATAGTAAGTGTACATCTTAATTCACGTTCTTGAATGAAATGCAGGGAAAAAATATATATATACAGAAAAAAGATAAAGGAAAACGCATGATGTATACAGAAGTGTACATCTCTCCCCCTTATTAGGGAGGAGGAACATGATCCATGGTATGTCATGTAAAAGGACGGTGTCATGTGGGATGGGATTGGGGTCAAAGATAAACACTCATTTGGTTTTAAGAAAAATTGTAAATTAGTTGTCAAGGGTGAAACTTTTATTTTTCTAAGAAAAGGCCTTTAGGAATATTCCTATGGATGAGAAGTGATGCTGCTTTCCATATGCGCGTGGACTCCATCCCTCTCACCACTCCCGTGGATCAGTCCAAACCACATCCTTGACTGAAAACCCCACAAATATTAAAAACAAAGCTGGAAAATGCTCAAATCCACCGAATTATAATAAAAGCAAGTAATTCCGGAAAAGTGAAAATAAAAAAAAAAAAAATATATATATATATATATATATATATTGATTTCCAGAGCATCTAAACCATACATGGAAGCGATAAGAAAGATAACAGTGAAGAGAAAAACCCTAGTTTATGTATACATCTTACAACGAAAAGATAAGGATGCCAGTAAGGTGAAGCTAAGATTACTTTAAAGAAGAAAGCAAACAACAACAACATGGTTGGTGATAAACAGCCAATATAAACGCATGAAGTACTTTAAAGAAGGGAACATATTACGTAATAATACAGCAAAGGGAAGTGGAGAGGACAAACCGTCGCCATCCTTATCAAAGAGGCAGAAGGCCTCTTTGAACTCGAAGATCTGTTCCTCTGTCAAGACATCCATCTCCAACTTCTTCCTTTCGTTGCTTCTCCCCCTTCTTGTTTGCAAACGAGAGAGAGAGAGAGAGAGGCGTACTAGAGCCGAGAGCGCCAGCTGTCGGGTGCCCCTTTTGTAGAGTTTTTGGTCGACGATAGATATGGTCAAACTTATCCATTTTTTTAATATATTTTTGTTTTAGATCTATTTTTATTTTATCTGGCAAACTCGACTCTTCTTCTTCTTCTGGTCTTCTCTTTTCTCTTCGGGCAAACTGCAACAATTTCTGATTTCCACATTTTCATCTGTTGATGTGAAAGAATAGAGAGTGAAGCACAAGGCTTGTTCGGCGAGGTTGGAAGTTTGACCGGATGAAGTATTGTAATATCCCCCCACCACCCCCTCCCCCGGCCTTTCCTTACCAAATTGGGGGCACCACTTTTGAAACGAGACTTCACCTGCCTTATTTGTCCGCTTGCCGAAATTCAACAGAGGAGAAAGTGTGCGTGGGGAGGACCGTGTGATCGACCGTACGTCCCCACTGCCCTTCTAATGTCTAATAAAGTTTGAGGTATCCATCCGTACCAATGTAGCCAGCATGTCGGAAAATTTTATTCATTTGCCCTATTTCTGAGCCTCCACGTAAGAACGGACGAGAGACTTCGCTTCTTGATTCCAAAAATCTAGAGGAAAACATATGGAGCAGAAAATACTGTAAGAAGGAGAGGTTTTGATCAATTCCCAATTTCCGACTTTTCTTTCTTCCACGTCTCACCGTTCCCCTCCATACCTTTGACTTCCCCTCACCAACAGACACAAAAGTTGGCTTTTATTATTTGCATAATAACTATTTCCATCTAATTATTCTCCATCCACTCTGTTATTAATTTAATAAGCCGTTTCATTTCTGTATTTTTTAAAGAGGTGTTGCCGTGGTTTCTGTGGCAGCGTACAGCTGTATCGTGAGATTTGAAAATTATGTGGCCGACGAGGGTTGAAGGTACGATCTGAGAGCTCACCAAACTATGGTATCAGATTTGACTAAAATAACCTTTCTCATATTTTAATAATAATAATATATATATATAATATACTTTAGAAAAAAAAAAAAAACAAGCATGATACCTCTTCCAATAACATCATGTAATTATTGAAAAAATTACGCCTCTTTCCTATCCTCTTTCCCATCTTTCTCCCCAACCTCCCGCCGCCTTCCTCGCCACTCCCACCTCTGCCTTCCCCACGACCCTTCCTCCTTCGCACACCCCCATTTCCTTCCCCTGCCTAAACACTCCAGCCATGCACGTGCGATGTCCCGATCGTCGGCCATCGCTAAAGCACCTCTGTTGCCCCTCCGCCTTCATTGTCCATTGCCACCTCCTTCTTGCAAAGAGCATCGTGGTGATGGAGCGACTTGCCGAGGGGATCCTGTATAGAGCAACGAGCTGATTTTAGAGTATCTTCATCTTTACAGAGATTGAGTTTAGAGTTATCGAAGATTGTTTGTTTAGGGATGCAATCTTCCTCCTTTTCTTCTTACCTTTTCTTCATGGAAACACGATGATGTTATGTGCTGTAGCATATTTTCTTTTTTTGATATTGCCTGATACTTGGTGTGATGGATGTCGTGCTTAGTATTGCAAGTTGTGCAGCTCTCCCATCCCCGTCGCAGCATCAA
Organism: Thalassia testudinum; assembly: GCA_037157565.1. Lineage (NCBI taxonomy): Eukaryota > Viridiplantae > Streptophyta > Magnoliopsida > Alismatales > Hydrocharitaceae > Thalassia > Thalassia testudinum. Next base: position 9,885,569 of record JAZHRO010000022.1, on the reverse strand, counting down.
CCATCTCGACACAGCCCTCGACTACAGGAGGCTAATCGGTGATGATGTGGTTGGTAGCTATTGAAATAATTGATTTTGTTTGCTTAAGTATTCTTGGGCTTTATGTTGTTGCTTTTCGTTTTCGTTACATAGGATTCCATAAGCTGGAGGTGATCAACGACAAGGAGCTCATAGATGAGATCTATGCTTGTAAAAGATCAAGTGGAATTGTTTGTTACATATTTTGATTTTTTGTTTGATTTGTTGGTTCTTCAAATTTTCTACATTGTAATGTTCTGATATCTTTCTCCTATGGAAAATTACCCAAAAAGAGGACATATTCTTTTTTGCAAAATTTACCTTGTTTGAGAGGGCCTATGACGATACTACGGTGCTGATAAGCAATTGAAGCATCAAGATTGACTTGGATGGGGACATGAGGATCATTGGGAAGAACCTATTGGTCTCATCCTTTTAGATTCTTGTTACAACCCGGTTCCTAAATCCCTACAGGACACGAGACCGGCTCGACTCGACTGATTCCAAGACCCAGTCGTCCAACAAGAAATAACCAAAAATAGGAAAGTAAACCACATCCACTATGCTAAGTAACTAACAGTAAAAGAGTACAAGCAGTAAAAAAAGTAAAGGCTGCTAACAATACATATCACCATCACAACAGTAAAGTGGAAACAAAGTACAAAAATGTAAATGGTAACAAGAGTTCTGAACTCACTAACAAAAGAAAGTACAACAACAGTAAGACTACTGCTGGGCTCGACTGGGCCCAGCACCCTCTGCAACCGGTGACTCAAGCTGCTCAACGCCTGGACCTGAAAAGGGTTATGAGTAAACAAAGTCAGCGAACGCTGAGTAGAGTGGCAACCAACTAACTAAAGCAATAAAAGCTAACAGGTAATTTTATCTTTTCCAATTACTTTATTTTACAAGTTATTCTTTTTCACCCATTGGTTTATTTTTTAGATCTCTTTCTTGATCTCGAATGTTCATCGTGGGAACGATCTTGATTGCAGTCTTTTCCAAAGAGTAGAAGGCACACGTGGTGCTCTCCTGGCCGGAAGAGTCCCTCGTGATGATCCTACACCTAGTCAACCACCCCAAGGTCACAGACAGACGTAGCGGTGACTAGAGCATGCGCGATAAGTGCATAGGTAGCTACCCCGTACTGGCATGTAATCAGTCGTTTCCACTAACGGGTACGCTCAAAGTACAACACAAAATAGTATAGGGCCTAGCCATCTCAGTAATAGGGTTCTAGCTCCTCAGAACCAAATAGGGGTCTCGCCCCTCCACAGTCCGTGCACTCTCGTCTGACTACCCTGGCTTGCCCAGTGGGCCTAACAAGTCGGTGTAAGGTGGCTAGCTGAACCCCGGGCCCCGTGGGGTGGCTAGCTCTCTCCCTACACTAGTAGCTCTCCTTGGTACAGTGTACGCGAGGGCCAAGAAGTCGGTGCAGAGTGGCCAATCCTAACATCGGGTCCCAACCCAAGGGCGGCTAACTCCGCTCTATACTAAACAGGGGACAGTCGCTCTCCTCGGTACCACGTACTCAAGGGCCACCACACTTCCCACTCACATTTCCATATCCATTCCATTAATTCACAGGAGCTCTACTCCTAATTCCCCGTAGGATTCATGCTCGTATTTCTCATGCCATTCCATGCCAAGTTTCATCATTCACAATTCCATTCTCAAGTTATACACATGCAACTCGTATTTCCATCGTTTAACATATACAACAGGTAATGTCACATGTAATTGTTTAACTAGCACAGGTAATTCATATTTCACAGGCAGCTCTTGTTTATTAACAGGCAGTTGTTAACATTTCTATTCATTTATTCAAGACTGCAATTTCAAACACACACATAGACATTGCAAGTACTTCTCGTCCTAGGATTCATGCCATATCCTAGGTTCTAGTTATTCAATCCACATATGCATTCAGGTTTTATAATTTAATTAGGGGAAGACCACTCTACCAGATAACCCAGGAGTATTGGGGGCTCGAACGACAAGCTCACATGCCTCGACAAGCCTCGAACCCGCAACTGATTGAAGTCCTATAACAAGGAACATACCACAATGGAATATTCAAAACAGTATAAGAGGCATTCTAACAAGTAGAGGAACTCACAAGGAAAACATCAATATCTTGTTTGCGTAAAAATGACCCTAAACGGGTCAAAACAAGACTGCAGACCTAAATCAGACATCTGGCACAAGGTCCAAACGTCTTAAAAGTAACCAGAAACTCACCTCAGGTTTTGCGTCGACCTCAGACGTCCAGAACCTCTTCTAGACCATCTGGACCCAGATCCAGACATTTAACCTCTCCTCCGGACGTCTGAGGGTGCTTCCGATCGTCTGGTAAGCTATCCAGACGTCCGAAACGTGTGGGAGGGTGTGCCCCACGCCTTCCCGAAGCAATCCCTGTACGCAATAGCCAAATCTCCTAGTTTTAGCCATGCATATCATAGTTGCGGTGCGGCCTGCATGGCCGTAACCGTAAGAGGAACGTACCTTCGCGAAGATCTACTTTCAATCGTCCGGTAGCGTCTCTAGACATCCAATATGTCATCTAGATGGCACACCAGACGTCTGATCTAGGAAAATCCCAGAACCAAAACCTCTTCCTGCTCTCCCTCGCCGCGCACAACCGCGGCCTCGCCTCCTCGCCTGCAGCTCCGACTGCAGCAAATGTCGGGGATGGCTCCCCCCGATGCACTCCTCCCACATGCGCTGCTCCTGCCGTGCACCCTCCAGCGAGCTCCCACGAGCTCGCGAGCTCAAGCTCTTCCTCCTCTCCTCTCATGCTCTCTCTCTCTCACACTTGCACCTCTCACTGCAGTGGAGAGGAAGGAGGGAAGGTGGCTGACTGTGGTGAAGTGGGGAAGAAAGGAAGAGGGGGAGAGGGGTTTATATAAGGGTGCGTTAGGGTTCGGTGGAGGAGGGAAGAGGGAAAGAGAGAGAAGAGAGGTACTGTCTGCGCACAACTCGCGCGCAGACGCGAAGGCTCATACCAAAATTTCGATTTCCAGACATCTGGGAAGGGGTCCAGACGTCTAACTGACAATCCAGACATCTTAAAAGGCTCAGGACAGAATGGGTCTTTACAGATCATGGGTAATTGTTGATAATGGAGCTCAATGTGTAAGCTGCATTACATTAAGGTAGTAGTCAGACAATAGAAAAACCAATCAAAAGATTGGTGATGAAAAATAAGGTGAAGGGTTCTAGACAGTTAAATTCATTCTCAAACATAGATGCTCATATATATATAGACAATAATAGCCAAGCATGCACGTCCCTCATAAATGCCATTAGGCATCAAAAAATGATACTTTTGTGGAGCGTTATGACTTAACGGTGCAAAATGTTAGACTAAACTTTCAAGTTGTAATTTTTGCACTTTAAAAGGTTACAAATTATATAAATTATCATGGAATTTATTGTAATTTACATAATTATATAGCCCTATGCAAGGACTTTAAAATCCCATAATTTATTTTAAAATTAAAATAAATTATATCCCTCAAATCGAGGGCCAAAGATTGCACATCAATGCAGCCCTGTGCGTGCGACTGCAGCTCCTGTGGGCACTTGTTTAGCACCATATTGGAAACTCTGGAGCAGGCAATGCACTATATCAATGTTTTGTGATGTCGCCTTCCCAGTCGTCACATGCGTCAGGCGCAAAACCTTATACAAATTATCATCTCTCTGATACCGATACTGATATGAGCATTTTGCATACAATTTGGGTGCGGTGCATGGGTTGAGGGTCGTGCACTGTGCGTGGGCCTGTGTGGGCCCAATAACGAACATTGAACTGGATAAAAGTGCACTTAATAATGAACTAGGGTGGCCGTAGTAGAGGACTGGTCCCACCCAGTAATGGGTGTTGTGTATCCCTCGAAAAGGTCGTCCGCCAATTAAACCAATTTTTGGGTTGAGAATCGAAGCGAGTCAGTCTGAACCAACTGAGAAGAAGAGTGAACTGTGAGAAAGAAGAGGAGTTGAAATTTGGCTAAGTATTAGAGCCCCTGTGTTGTGTCTGTGTGTGTGTTTGTAAGTTGTGTGTTATGTGCATGAGTGTGTATATAAGTATTGTGAGCATATATATATATATATATATATACACACACTCTGTAATAGTATAGATATAGTGTATATAAAGTATAAGTGTTTAAGCTCTTATATGTATATATATAAACTAAGGGCTTTAGTGACGAATACATCTGTCACTGTATATATATATGTATGTTAGTATAAGTAGTTTTGCCTTAGGTAGTGTAAATACATTACTAAGGCTACACTAACATTTATATATGTCACTGTACATAGATTATTTGTTAGTATAGATAGTTATTTTATCTTATGCTATGTATATAATTTTACTGAGGTTTTAGCAACACTTATATATGTTACTATAGATATTAGTATGTTATAACAAGTTAGTATAGTAAATATTATTAACTATTTTTGTACCTATAGTTAGATATTAACTATATTACTTGTAAATAACTAACATAGAGTAGTTATATATAAGTTTTAATGCTTATGTGTGTACGTTTGTTTTCAAGCATTGTAATGTATTTTTAATTCATTCCTTTGTACATAATTAACCAAGTTTTTTTATTCATTGATTCTTTCAATCATTTCTATAAATAAAATCAACATTTTTTGGAATTAAAGAATGTTTTTAGACTCAGAGAGTGATGTATATCAATAACTGCCTCTCAGTGAATGATCTGAAATAAACCAATAAAAATTAAGTATATAAGTAAAATTGATGCGACATCAGTTTGTATTTATGACATATACTATAATGATGACATTTTAAAATCATTTTTAGCACGAACCGGTCGTCGACGCTTCATTGTACACATCAAATATCATATTGGACAATTCTAATAAGATGCAACCATGACAAATACGGTTGTACTTATTCCACACATCCATAGCCTTTTGGCCTTCAGGAGTGGGTTTTTCCTTATCCAAAATCGGGCAATTGATTTCCAACACCGAGATCAAACCAATGGTGGTCAACCAAATTCTCATGTGTTGTTGCCAACGCTTGAAATTTTGCCCACCAAATTTCTCGAGCATACTAGATAAGTCTACACGTGATTTAAAAGTCATTTCTGACATCCCAAATATTTTAAATCTAAGCGATACCTTCTCTAAGATTATTAAATCAACGCATATAGGAAATAAATAAAAAAAACATATGCATTTCCAGCGTTTTTGCATAGATCAAAAATATTAAATTAAGTCAAATATGATTTGGCAAGATCCAAAATAAAATAAAGAACAAATAACATGCAATAGCACAAATAAACAAAACGACGAAGGATTAGAATTTACTCCGATCAAAGCATCTATTAAGGACTTTCCTTATAGAAGGTATCGCCCTCCACAATACCGATGCGTCGGGATCTAACGAACTCCTCTCAGGATACAACAATCCACCTCCAAGATTCGGCACACTCTGATCTTGAACGTTCTCGAAAACCACCTCAAGAGAATGAAGCCGAGGGAATTTGATTTCCAACTAAATTCCCGATTGATCTACCAATCGAATGATTTGATCAACCAAAAACTTTTTGTGGATCTCTCAATCTCCTCATGCAAGATTGACAAAAGTGATTAGAGATTTTTCTATCAATCTCACATCGAACGAACGCACCAAAAAAGAAAGACATGAACGAGAGAGAGGGAGAGAGTGGAGAGAGCTTTTCTACTCTTATTGTGTGTCAAATGATAGCCCTTGAAATGACCTGTCACCTTTTGGTCCTTTAAGACGTCTGAAATGTTTACCAGACGTCTCTCCAGACGTTGAAGAGAGAGCCAGATGTTTGAAAATGCTTTTCTTTTCGACGCGTACCGTGCGCATGCCACTCCCTCACCCATGCCTCATGCCTCACCCTGCAATGGTCTCACCCGCACCCCACGCCACTCCTTGCAATGCCACACCTCTCCCCTCACCTCCTCTCCCTTTATAAACCCCTCTCCTCCTCTCCGTCTCACACCACCATAGCCGAGCGAGAGCAAGTGGAGAGCAGAGAGCAGATCGCGAGTCTGAGCATGAGAGCGGAGGGCGCTGTGCTATTCTGTTACAGTGCCTACGGCGAGGAAGGCCAGAGCAGTTCCACAGAAGTCATTTTTCCGTGAAATCAAACGTCCGGAGCGACATCCCGACATCTTACCGGATGTTCGAAGGTAGAGTGAGATGTCTGGTAAAGATCTATTTTCCATATTTCTCATCTGCCAAAGTCCTGACAGTGTACGTATATGTGTCAGAAGTTGAAAGGCGGACCGAGGCAGTTTCAGACATCTAAGAGTTCCTCAAGACGTCTGACAGAACCCTTAGACATCGGCACTGTGTTCTAGACGTCTGATAGAAGTGCCCCGAGAGAGGTATGCCTGAGAGATGATTTAAGACGTCTGGGATCTCTCCCAGACATCTGATTTCTGTCAGAACCCTTATTTTTGGGCTCGTTCAAGGCCCAAACAATGTCGGTTTTCCGTAAACGAAACATCGTTGTTTTTCATACGAATTTCTTCACGTAATGGTAGCTTATCTGTATCTTTTGGAATCCTTTTGACCTGTCCATCCACGTCTTAGGTCTCCAGTCTGTTGAGCATACGGGACCTACAGAGACGTCGGGTGCTGCTGTACAAGCCCCCATTCCACCCGGTTATCCTGGTAGAGTTGTTCTAACTAATTCTCCAAGTTAACAAAATGCACGCAGTTAGTTAAAACCTAGGATGTGAGATGAATCCTAGGAAGAAATAAACGCATGCTCTAGAATACAGCTATTCAAGTAAACCCTAGGTTATGACATGAATACTAGGGATAGAAAAGACACTTGTGTAGAAAGATGGATGATTAAATAAATCATAAGCTACCTGTAATGAACTACATTATTGATAAAAAGAAAAAGAACCCGTACTATGAAAACAAAGATGCCTGTTTTGTATGTAACAAACCAGATATGGAACAAAAAAAAGTTCATATATGAACCCTACAGGGAATGTAGAACGAGATAAGAACACTGCCGTACTAGAGAACCAGATGGTTCTGGAATTGCCGTCCACGGGTGGCCGTTAAGGGAAGTGAGCTAACCTTTCTGTACGTAGTACCGAAGAGAGCAACTATCCCTTGTAGTATAGAGGGGAGCTTGCCGCCTTTTGGTTGAGACCCGGGGTGGGTTTGGCCACTCTACGTCCACTCTTGCTGGCCCTCGTGTACGTGGTATCAAGGTGAGCTACTTAGTGTAAAGGGGAGCTGAAACGTCGGTTTTGTTTTGTTATAACGTTGTAGTAAAGCCGGTTATGACCAACACTTCAAATATAAATTTTTTACTCGGAAAATAAAAGAGTTCCCGAGGTCGAACTCAGAGAGCAAGTTGTATTCTAGAGATATACATGTTTCTTTTACAAAATAAAGACAGAGAGAGGGAAAGAATTTGTTGTTTTCTCTTTGTTCTGCAGCGGGGATGCTCTTCTTTCTCTCTTTCTTTAGATCTCTTTCTTTCTTTTTGTTCTGCAGAGGTGCTTCTTCCTGCTGTTCCTGCTTTGTTGGTTATCTTCTTTCTTCAGAGCTCCTTGTTCTTCTTCTTCGTTCTGCAGAGGTGATGCTCCTCTTCAGATCTCTTTCTTCTTCTTCCTTGGTTTCTGTCTTGACCTCTCTTCTTCTTTTTCTGCAATTGTGGTGACCCTTTCTCTGTTCCCTTTTCCTCTTTATGGCTGCAGAGCTTCTGCCTTCAGCTACTAAGTCTTCCTTTCTTCTTCTTCTGCTTTGGCCGTTGCTCTTCCTTCTTCTTCAGCCTGCCTTCTTTCCTGCTCTGGCTGCTGACCTTCCGTCGTCTGACCCGGTACTTAGACGACTTAACTACGCATTTGCTACAGTGCAGCTCCTTCTTCTTCGCCTGTGCCTGCACAGAGGCAAAACCTACTCTACCCCCCTCCACCGCGTCTCTCTTTCTCTCTGAAACCACTCTTAGGAAAGCTCTCCCAGAGCTACCGGGTAATCGGGTTAGGGTCACGCCCGGGTCCAGGCCCACCGGCGTGCGTGGTGGGCGAGGAGTGCAGGTCAGTCTAAGTCGGGTCGGGTCAGGTCCGCGGGGCGTGAGCGCGGACGAGACCGGGTAACCGGGCGGGTGTAAGGGGACCTCACCCCGTGTACTGAGGCAATAAGGCCAGTGCACGAAATCAATTTAAACAGTGGAACGGGTGTGAGGCTTACCGATGTGGGACTAAACGCAGACCGTTCCTCGCGTGCACCTGCTGGGAGACCGCGGCCTGGCTTCTGCAGCTGCGGCTTCTATTTGCATAGGTTGCTGGCTGGCTGCCTTCGCAATACTCCCTGTACTCCGCAGCAGCTGGAGACCTGGAGTCCTCAAGCCTGGAGCGCGGGAGAAGCTGCTTCAATGTGCGTTAATGGCGGTCGAACCTCTAAACCTGTCGGACACGAATATGGCCTCGCGGCCTGATCAAACCACTGGGGAACCTTCGCCGTGGCACGGCGAAGGTGAGGAGCTGCGCGGCAGGCCGCAAGGAGGTGTCTGGCGGCAGCCCTGGGTCGGACTGCAACCGGAGGAATGGGTTTGTTCGGGGGAATGTTACGGAGGTGTGGAGTGGCAGTGGAGGGGTGGGGGGTGCTCAGTGTGATGAGGCGGAGGTTCGGTGAGGGTCGGCGAGCCGTGTGGGTTGCTGAGGTGATGGGAGCGGCTCGCCGGAGGGTGGTCGGAGGCGAAGGGGGTGAAGGTGGTCAGGGTCGGTAGAGGGCTTAATTGAATAAATTGAAAGCGGGGAAAGAAAGAGGAGGAGAAGGGGAGTAGCTCTAGCTTACTTGCAGGGACGAAGGGGGAGGAACAGGGCGACAGTCGTATCGACTGTCGCCGGAGAAGACGATGCTCAGGGAAAGGGGCGGCGGCGAGCAGAGAGCCGGAGAGGCGCCAGCTGGGTGCGGCGTGGCACGGGAAGAGCAGGGGAGGAAATCTCTGCTGCTGGTATTGCGGCAGAGCGAAGAGTTGGAGGGGGAGGAAACCGCCGGAGCTGGTGAGCGTCTGCCGGAGAAAGAAGAGAAGGAAGTTGGGGATTTTCTCCGTCAGATCCAGGCTGCTCTGGTCGGTGGAGCAGCGGGGGGTATTTATAGGGATGAAACAGGGAGGAAGGCGGAGGGAGACGACGTGTCTCCCTCGCCGGAGAATGGTCGGAAACACGAACCCATACCGTCCGTGCGTTCGCACGGCCGGTATGGTGGGCTACAATGACCAGGGGGTGCCCCTGCGACGGCTGACGACGCAGGGCACCCCCGGTTTACTTGCTAGGTCTCCCACCTCACCCTGCGCGGCGCCATGCTCCGCGCAAGGTCGCCGGAGCATGGTGCTGGCAGGTTTTTGCAGGAGGGACCTGATTGCAAAGAACGAAGGAGAGTTAGGGGCCAAAATGCGAGGGTTCAAAAGTTGAGGGCCAAAGAGTAAATATATGAGGACCAAAGTGTAAAGTCGGTCAAGGAGGTTTCTTCTTAGGCTCAAGTTTTTATACATGACTAATTAGGACCTAAGGAATCTGATGGTGAATTTCATTTTCATATTAAACCTTGTTTGACCGGTCAATTTGCGCAAAAACCCAAATTAAGTTATTAATTGGGCATGGTTCTCAATGTAGGTCAAAATGGGTTCTAAAGGCCAAATTGAAGGTTCTAAACCCTAGAGATTATTTTTCTATGAATTTTAGAGGGTTTATTCTATTTTTACTTTTCCTCGAACCTTGTGAATTGAAGTGGGTTGTTCTAGGGTTACAGATTTATCATTTAGTTTCTTGGAATTGCTGTAGCCCTTGCTAGATCATTTCATCCCACTTTTATTCTTATTAAGCTGCTTTGACCTATGTTTGGGCCCTGAATTACCCTGTATGCAGATTATACTGGTGAAATTGCATTTTTACCCCTTATGACTTGTTTTCTCCTTAAACTCAGAATTCTCTGAGTTAAGCCTTTCCTTGAGTTATGTAGGAGCTTTTATCCTTTGTATTGGGTCAAAATGAGCTAGTTATGGCTCATGATGAGGTTCTCATCAGGAGCTAGCCTCCCCAGGGGGCCCGGGGTTAGGTATGGCTACCCTACACCGACTCTTTTTAGCCCGTTGGGCAAATCGGGATAGTCGATGAGGGTACGCGAATTGAGGAGGGGTGAGATCCCTATTCTATTCTCAGAGGGCAAAGTCCTATACTGTTCCGCACTGTACGTTGAGGCGTACCCGCTAGCGGAAATGATTGACCCTGTGCCAGTGCGGGGTAGCTACCCGCACGCTTATCATGTGTGCTGTAGTCACCGCTACTCACGACTGTGACCTCGGGGTGGTAGATCGAGTGTAGGACTACCATGGAGGGACTCTCCTGGCCAGGAGAGTGCCACGTGTGCATCCTACATCACAGGAAAACTGCAAGTAAAATCGTTCCCTTAAGGAACAAGAAGATTAAATAATGAGATGAACCTTGATTAGATATCTCTACACAGAAACCCATTATAGGATAATTTGGATTGGAAAGTAATATGTTAAACTACCTGTTAAATGCATTTTTTTTTTTAGCCACCACTCTACTCAGCGATAGCTGACTCCAGTTATATAATTTTGTATAGGTCACGGATTTGAGCAGCCCGAGCTATCGGCTGCTGAGGACGCTGGGCCTAGTCAAGCCCAACTGTAGTTTCTACTGCTTGTTGTAGTGAGTTCCTGTAGTTATATATATACAGTACTTTCCGTTATGTTCTCTACCTATACTAGTTTTGTTGTGATGGCAGTTTTTCTATTCTTAAAAGTATGTAATATTCTAGAACTACTATTATATTTCTCCTTTCGTTGCAATTTTCTTTCTGCTTAGCTACTGTACTTGTGTGGTTGTGGATTGATGCATATTATTTGGTTATTTATCGTCGGACGACCAGGTCTTAGGATTAGTCGAGGTGAGCCGTCTCGGGTCTTGTAGAGATCTAGGTTCGGGTCATGACAGTCCCCTCGTGGCCCTTATATAGAGCTCACAACTTGACGTTTAAGGAAATTTTCGTTTTTTAGAAATATGGCAATTGATTGACCAATTAAGTTCATTAATCGACCAAAACAATTGGTCGATCAAACTTCACTAATTAGTCGACCAAACTAAATTCATTGATTAACTAAAACAATTGGTTGACTAATTTTACATTTTGATTGACCAATCCAGGTCAAAATCGTGAGATTAAAAATCCACAGCAAAAGGAGTCCAAGTTCCGAATTCCAAATTGATTCTCACTCGAGTCCAAGCCAGGGTGGGGCGAGGCACACGCTCATGCGTGCATGATCCCTGGCCCTACTACCTCTTACTCTTTGCTATATAAGTATTGGAAGGCATATGCCTTTTACACCTACCAAGAGATTTATCCACTTCCAATATGGGACTAAAAATCTCTCCCAAATCTCACTGACTTCAACATAAATTTCCACGTCATCATATAACAATTGTATCCTAATTAACATAATTAGACTCTCAAATCTAACAATAATTGTGTTAGATTGATTTAACCAACAATAATTAGAGCTTCTTCCCTATCCAAAAAGACATTATGTTGGAGTGACTTTAGAAGTTACAAGAAACTATAATTGTTTTGACCTGTCGTTAATATCATTTTTTAACAACCATAACCAAATGGAGGGTTCTATTTTAGAGAAGAGGATGTATTTTCAATGACATTTTTCCCAAAATATAAACTTGATTAATTGGTAATACAGTTTTAATTTTTTAGTTGCATTAAGCAAGCACATTGTATATGGGGTGGATTGGATCTGTGTAGAGTTGGATCCCAACTTCGATTTTTGACATTTTCAAACATTACCAACTAGATTTCACTTGCCGAAAGCATTCATCTATGGATTAAAAAAATATATGCATTTCTTCTTCATTGATTTCAGCACTAATCTTTCTAACAAAGTTTTGAAATAGAATATGGGATGTGGTAGTCTCTCATGTTTTTCTTTTCTTTTTGATTTGCAAGATTAGTGAAAAGAGTTGCCTTTGTTTATGGGTTCGTATTTTCTTTCTCTATTTGGGTTTTGATTGAAAAAAGTTGTTGCCTTTAGTTTATGTTCTTGAAAAGTTATGTGCTCTCTCTCGTTAATTATTCTCGATGCTCAAGGGTTCACCTACATGGGGGAGATTAGGGTGCTCTCATTGACTCCCATTGGCGTTAGTTGTTTTTGTCAAGATTCCTTTTGTTCAATTTATACCCCATAATACGACTTTTCCCTTTAATTTTTTTTCCATGAACGTATAGATCCTATGTTCATATTGCAAGTTCTTTTTGTTTGAAAGATGGGGCAGGGTTTTGACTCTTCTAGAAGTTTTAAGGTCTTGGCAAAAAGTGATATTCTTTTATCACCATGGGATCTCTTTTGAATAATATTTTTTTAGTATTATAGTTTTCTTGAATGGTACATTGTTCTTCTTGAGTGGGTAATCAAAGCTAGACTTGGAAATAAGAAAGTAAGGTAGAGTGCTTTTTCAATTACCATGCATTTTCTTATACAAAAGATTTGTTTTTTTGTGCAAATTTCATATTATGAGAGATTTTATACCTCATACATATCAAATGAGAAAAAGCATCATTCTTTTGGAAGTCAATTATCATATTTCATTTTATGTAAGAATTGTGAATAGGTGGATGGACATGTGTAGTTTTTATTTGAGAAGGTTCAAAGTATGAGGCAACATTTTCTGGATAGAATAATGATAAGTCAAATTTCATGCCATGATGTAATGGTGCAAAGCATTTATTTTTTATGATGCTAATGCCATGCTAGGCTCACATATGTTATTGCCTTGAGAACATGATAGCAACTTTTCTAACTTGCAATTGTGGTTATTGTAAAATGTTAATATGCAGATGCCATGCTTGATATAAATATTTTTCTTCTTAGCTTGAGAATACAAGAGCGACTTATTACATTCAAGTACTTTTCATTGTATCATACTTTGGGTCACATTAGGAACTCTTGCTTACATTGTAGATAAATATTCTCATGCAGGTGTCTCTAAAATAGAAATTAACATTCAATAAATGCAAATTCTAATAAATTGGATATCAAAAGTTCTTTGCATGTCCTATTGACTATCACCTCCTTTGATGTTTTTTTGTGGGGTGGGGAGGAGTTTAATATATAAATTGTACTCCCGCAGCAAAGTGCGGGTTATCAACTAGTTCCTATATAAAGACCTGCACACCCCTATTCTCATTTTGGCACTCCTATGCCAACGCATTGCACTAGGCCACATCCCCATGTCAGTCTTATCACATATGCCATGTTATGAGCAGAAATTCAGATTCGAGATTGAAGATAAAGTAAGCGTGATAAGATGAACTTATCAACACTTGTAAGATACAAATTGGGACAACATTATCAGAAAATAAAGAAACGTGGGCCTTGGTTAACCCTCAAGTAAAATTTACTTAGAAAGTGTCAAGCAGGATACCATTGTATTTCTCTCGTCGTAAGCTTTCCAACAATTCCTATTTCGAGGAAATTCGAGTTGCATAACAAAAGTTGTTCTTGAAACATGCTTAACAAGGATGTAAATGCATATAAACCAAAATCGAGAGTTCCATGGGTCATCTTTGTCAAAATACGAGTTTCGAGTCATTTTATAGGTGATTGCATCATTTCGAACCCATTACTAGCGGTTAGGGTTGGGATAGGTTAGAACACTTTGTAAAATACAAAAAATGTTCAATTTTTGTTAAACCTCAATCAAGTCTTCTTAAAAGGAGGTCATATGTGATACCGTTGCAAGCAACAGGCGTGCAAAGCACGGACGCGTGCATGATCACGCATAGGCGGTGCTCAAGTTATGTCAAAAAAAAAAGATGAATACGATTGAGGTAGGGTTGAACCAGTATTATGGGGGTATTTTTGTCATTTGGAGACCCTACTTCGCCTAAACCCTAATTAGTAACCTCAATAAAGCCCTAATTAGGGTTTTAGGTCATCAATCACATCCCCAAGCTGCACACATCTTGAAAGAGAAGAAGAAATAAGAAGAAGGAAGAGAGAGGAGAGAGGCGGCAGTTGCGCGTGATGTGCACGCGAAGGACCACACAGGTGCGTGCAGCGAGTGCGAGCGTGATGGGCACACGTAGCATGCAAGTGTGCGATGCGACAAACGTGCACTTCGCATGCAATGTGCGTAGCAGAGTGCGATTCTTTGTGTGCTAGTACTAGGTGCGTCATCACACACGGAGTGTGCAGGCATGTACGCACGTAGAGTTGGCATAGTTGATTCAAGCCCAGTTCAGGCCCAATTCCCGTACCTCACCTTTTTTTTAGCCCTTCTAGGCCTTCCTAACCTCGGAATCATGCAAATAAGGTTTCGTTGGATTCATATTTTGTAATATAAGTTCTTGTACTATTTAAAGTATATTTTGACCATATTCTAATGTGATACTAGTTAAAATATATTTTGACCATGGTTCTGATGTGATAAATTCAAAATAGTGCTTCTTGGCATATTGACCCATAACTTATCATGCAGGTTCAGAGGGTTAATTGTTGTGCTCCAATTTCGATGAGCCACCAGTTGTTGGAATCATCTCGAGATGAACTTTGATATGGTGAGTTTCGCACACACGTCATAACTGATAAATTATATTTTTACCCCTGAATACTCATATAATTGCATTTTGACCCTATTCCTCCCATGTTTGGCATAAAGTCAACACCCAGAGCATGCGTAGAGGATGAGGAGCATATGACCTATCTTCCAGAGTCACCATGACACCTCGGTAGTGTTAGTTAGAATATTCACCCTTTTCTTACATGAGATTGATGGCTAAATGAAATGAATCATATTTAATCACATACCCTTTTATATTGCCTACACCCTTCCTCTTGTTGAGTATAGAAGTCCTACCCTAAATGTTGCTTGTCTATATTCAGGTATTTGAATAGTTAATCATTCCTTATAATTATTTGACAATAATTATAACTTAACAATTTGGTTTAATATAAACTATCTTAATGGACCAATGAACACAAGCTTATGTATTGAAAATCTAAGTGGCAAGATTATTTTATTATTATTACTTAATTACCGAATCGAATAAACATGATCATGAAATAATTAGTTTGATGATCCTTATTAGCTTTCAAACATATCATGAATTTAGTTACATGATTAAGAAATTTGAGATCAATGAAAGAGACAGGAAAATGTATGTTATATCTTGTAATATAGTAAACGAGTTAATATAATGAAATGAATGATGGAAGATGTGAATGTAAACTGGTTGATGAACTCAAACTTGTGAAGAAAGCTTGAAAGTCAATCTTGTGGCTAGTGTTAATGACACATGACTAGCTATACATGGTATTAACTGTAGGTGTACCATAGGGGGTGAGTAGTACGGGATAAAAAATATGTGAAAATAAAATTATAATCACACAAACATTTACCACAAGACACAAGGATATTTAGATGGAAACCCAACCCGAAACCACCACTTAAGCTTCTCGACTTAGGATTTCCCAATCACCCGAGTCGATCAAATCCACTAATCATGTCACTTAAACGAGAGTGACACAACCTCAACACAACCATACTATTTTAACCGAGGGTATTGTGCCTCAATCACTCTTCTTCACGAAGAGAATTTTGTCTTGTAAAGGAGATGGGAATTCACCGCATGAATACCTAACCAACAAAATATAAAACAAAAACCTATAGAGCCCAAAATCTAAGGATTAAACCTAAGCTTCTCTAGGCAAGAAGACTTCCCTTATATGGAAGAGATTAAGCGTGATTACACAGTGGGTTGGTGCTCTCGTATATGAAGTGTAAGCTTGGAGAGCAAGGCCACAATCTTTTTCTTATTGAATTCTTCTCTTTGATCACTAAAAATTGTGGAAAGAATTGTGTCAAGGTGTAACTCCACAAAGGAGAGACTCCTATCTATTTATAAATGTGTTAGGAACCTTCAAGAAGGCCTTGGAGAGGACTCATAGCCGTTGGGAACAAATCAAAGAAAAATTAGGCTGAAATCAAGGTCATCATGACTCTAACAGCAGAATCAGATGTCAGATTTTTGGGTCAGATGACTGGTCAAACGACTGATGAAAGAGTTGGTTGTCTAATGCAAGAGTCAGAGTTCCTGATTTCGTTGGATGGAAATAGAGTCTAGGTCAGACATCTGAGATGTCATTTTAAGACATCTAGGTGAAAAATTGGACGTCTAATTTGTGTGGGTTTGTTCCTATTTTGGACCAGATCTAAATAGGATTCTAGAGTAAAGTGGTCAAACGACGTATTGGACGTCTGAAAGCAAAAGTTCTTTACGGGAATTGATTTTTGAGATGCAACGGTTAGATTTGGTCTGACATCTTATGATTTGGGTCAACGTCTCTTTATCAGACGTCTGGAAGGCTATACGAACATCTGAAAGAAGGGTAAATCTCCAACAGTCGGTTTTTATTCTAACAAAGGGGATTTGAAGATAATTAATCCTAATGGTAGTATTTTCAAATGACTAAAGGTGTTACAAGATGTCTGATAGGACTTGTGGACGTCTGGACTAAAGTTTTGTCGACTAAAGCCTAAGTGTTTATTGTGAAAGGCAAGCTACAGGGATATTGGATGTCTAATCTAAATATCAGATGACTTAAAAGTATTTATTAAACGTCTGATATCATTGTTGGACATTGGATAATACAGTCTGAATCCCATTTTGGCTTTCTAATTTACTTCTGATTTTTCTTAAGTGTTCTAGTATAGAGTAATTGTTCATAGGACTATGGTGTTATACTTTGGGATATTTAACATATTTCTAAGGGAATAAAGAGCAAAAAGAAGAACAAATACAAATACAATGAACATCTATCCTATTCTTCATTCTCCTTCTTCTTCAAGCTTTATCCCCAAGCAATGCTCCATCTCCTCCATTAAGTTCCTCTAATCTGCCATGGACACGAGCTTGAACTCCTCGCACTTGCTTCTATTTGCATTTCATCATGAAATCTTAAACTCAAATGCAAATGTCAAATAACAAGTGTTTTGTTATTATCAAAATCAATGATCGTGTGTACTTGTTAGATGCATAGAATGGCTCAAGGAGTGAGCTAGCCTCCTTACGACTTTTGGTTAGACTATTTAGCTAATCATGTAGTTTGGTGCAATGGATATGTGTTACTGTTATGAGGAATTTGTGTTGTTTACTTTCGTACCTTGTAGTGGAGATAACTAGTCGTGTGCTAGTGCAGGACAGCCCCCCACATGCATATCACACAGGTTACAGTCACCACTTCACCTAGGGTCAAACCTTGGGACAATCAACTAGGTAGTAGAGCGGGTGCAAGCCATCCTCTCTGCCAAGGGAGTGTTTGCAACTCTACTGTTTAAAATTCCGTGACGAGAGCTCCTCGAACCTTCCAAGAGAATTGATTTGAACAGATTAGACCGGAATATGGAAAGCACAGACAAATGGGATTAATAACTGGAAAATTAGAATAATTGAAAATAATACTCATTTAGATTGTTTTCTATAATTGCTTTAGTTTTTTCTCTTTTCATCGTTTCTGCTATTCCACTTAGCATTTGTCAATGTTTCTGGTGCACTCTATACTCAGGTCTTGGCGAGTTACAGCTGGATCCTGCAGCTATAGGAGTTGATGATGTCGGTCTGAGTGTAACATCGTGATCATGGTAGATATTGTAGTATTTCATTTCCAGTTTTCTATAATAGTACTATCAGTTTTGTACTTGTGATAATGATAGCTATGATTAATTTTCTCAATAGTATACAATTTAGTTTATTCTTTTTCAAAAGAAAAAAAATCAAGTTGTTGCTTCTTTTATTATGATATATGTGATGTGATATGTTGTGCATGTGAATGTTATTTTGTGTTTATATGTTACATGATGAGAGCTCGGGTCATAACATGCTACTGCCCTCTGAGAGAACCCATTGGTTGGACCACCAACCCCTCCCCCATTGCCTATCGGTCCCGATCGAGTGCAACACCCCAAGTTGAAGCACCAAATGCCCTAGCCAGGTACCCTTGCATGCCAGTCGATGCCCTAAGTGTGTTGTGTGCCTGCAAACCAAACTAATCACAACACCCACCAAAGCACATCTTGAGGGTGCACGTGCATAGTCTCTAGCCCTACCTCTCGTTGTTTGCTAAATAAACCATGAGAAACAAAAGCATTTTATATCCACCAAGAGGTTTGTCTACTTTCAATGTGATATTAAAAGCATCTCCCAAATCTCTTTGATTTCAACATGATTTTTCATGTTGCCATTAACCAATTGTTTCCCAATTGATACAGTAGGCCACCAAAAATCAACATTAAGACCCTATTCACAAGCAAATATAAAATTGACAATATAGATTATATTCATGCTCACATTCACACAACATAGACAATCTATCCATGATAATAGGATTAATTTAATTGTAGATAGGAAATCATATCCAAAAATCCTTAAGAAACCATGATTAAACCAGATGTGACGTCAAAATCTGAACAGAGAAAGTTAGAAAGGTTATACGATCGAAGCATCAGTAAGAGGACTCCCCTTAGACAGATGATGCCCCCACTTCATTGACTCACAGGTTTGGCATGTCATTTCCAAGGTCCAACGATCTCACATCCATGTCTGCGGTGCACTCTGCCTGTGGTCATTGATAAACGTCAGTTTATCATCATTCTTATGCCCTAAAACAGACCTAGCTCGTAGGGTTTTAACTCTATAAATGGTTTCTGAGTTGCATTTTAGGCATTCACCTAGGTTAGGCATGCATTGCATTCTGTTGTCTTTTTAATGCATTTACTTGAGTGTCAAGGATAAACAGAAAGCCAGATCCTACAAACCCTGACATTCTAAAAAGCAAAAGGTGAAAAAGAAGCTCAATTCAGTTGGATTTCAGCTCCACTAGCTCAGTTCCAGCTCAACTTAGTTGAGTCTAGCTCATCTCAGTTCTTGGGAGCTCAAGCTAGCTCAACTTAGTTGACACCAGCTCACTTCAACTCCAGTCCAACTCTCCCCAGCTCTACTTAGCTTACATAAGCTAAACTCCTTCTAGCTTAGATACTACTTGAATACTTAGTATCTAAGCTAGCTAAGGAGCCTTCAAGAGAAGCAAGTCCAGCTCAACCCAGCTCCAAAATAGTTAAGACCAGCTCAACTCAGCTCAACCTATTCAGGTTAGCTACTAGCAGAAGAACTAGCTAGCTAAGTTGAGTAGATAAGCTCTTGAGAAGATCTCTTCAGTCATCATCAGCTCTGGGAAGATTTATTTAGTTCCAGACTACCTCCAGTCAGCTCTTGGCTACTTCACCTCAACTCCTCCACTACTACCCTACTAGCTAAGCTAGCTTAGCTAGGCTCAACAGTACATCCACTATGTTGGTCGTCCACCTCATACAACCACCACCAACCCCCCTCCTTGTTGGCGCCAAAAACCATCTCCTTGCATCTCTTCAACATGGCGCCATAGGCACCCTTTCACGACGAAAAGCCACATCCCTCCACCACATAATTACCCTCTTAACGACCATAATCTTGGCGCCAAAAAAATCACTACAACCACCACCTATTTTGGCGCCAACTAGCTCCTACATATCCACCCTCCATCCACCTTAGTAACCCATCCTAACCATCCAATTTAAGTGCCAAAATACCTACCCTTCAAGAATCGTAGCTTGGCGCCAACCCCTCCTTAACTCCACCTCCATACACCTCTCCCTTTGGTGCCATTTAATGTCCACCCTCCATCACATAACAACCACCTCATAATCCTATCCTAGCCCTCCACATACTCCATGCCACTTCACCCTACACCATCCATACTCCATGCCAACCACCACCCCTACTAACCCACCATAGTTGGTGCCATTTTATGGTGCCTCTCCACCACCATAAACACCATCCACATACCCCCTCCTTTGGCGTCAAAGACACTCCACCATAGGATCATCTAACCACCACCAAAAATCAATCCTAGCCACCCATCTACATCCATGCCAAACCCCCCTCTACAATTCCTATATATGCCCTTCTAACCACCACCAAAAACCTTACCCTTGGTTATAGAATTTAAGTGCATATCCCACTTATACTCTACACCATTTTCGGTCAAGGTGAAGAAAGGGAGAAGAAGATTAAGGGGGCATACACCCACCCCCTTGGTACCTTCATCCTCTTCCCTTCTTCTACCTTGTGTCCACGCCAATCAAGAGGTCATTTCATTCGAGGAGGTGGCCAAGCAAGAGGAGATTTGGGGGTGGAAGTCGTTCACCCTAGGAGGAGCCAGGAGGCAGGCCATCTAGGCTTGCAAGGAGGACACCCAGGTAGGAGGGATTCCTTTTAGTTCTGGGGAGACTAGAACTGGAGCAAGAATTTCGAGCAACATCTTCATCATCACCAATCTTTCTCTTCCTTGTTGCATTTTTATTTTGTTGTAGTTAGTACTTTTTGTGGAGATTACAAGTGAGGAACCCTTCTCACTTGTGAGCTCTCCACTTTTGTAAAACAATCTCTATAAAAAGCATTCTTCTACTATTTGGCTTTGTGTTTTGATTTTTGTATTCTTGCTCCTCCATTATTCCAAGTCTCCCGTACTTGGAGTGGGCTGAAGAAGTAAGGCACTTATTGCTTTCAATTTTGCATTCCCACTTTCTGCTTTTTCTCCGCATCCATTTGACAAGTTTTTGCCCATATCAAAAACCCTAAAAAGATTACATATTCAAAAATCAGAAAAAGAAAGTTGATTTCAGTATCGCAAGCGAGAGATAATTAATCGCATTTTTTCCTCCCTTGGGCCGACCCGAATACTCTCTAAGTACTCGGTAATTATAAATTTTAAAAGCGATTGGATTTGCTTGTTGCAACGACATCAACTAAAATCCATTTTTAACAAATCACGCAAATTCGCTATTAGCCGTCCTTAAAAATCACCTCAGTAGAACACAAGTGAGGAAGTTGATCGATGAAAACTGGTTGATTAATCGACAAACACTGTCAGAAATGTGTTGTACCTTTCGCAAATTGGTCGATCAACCTAAGTTTCGATCAACCAATTTGTGTGTGTATCGTGCAAACAGAGAGAGAGAGTGTGTGATAGGAAGAAGAGAGTGGGTTGTGTTATGTTCACCAACGGCACCCTCGCATCTTTTATAAAGAGCATGAAAGATGTTGCAAATTGATTCTCACCTGAGTTCAATCCAAGGCGGGGTATGCAGGCATGTGCACAGTCGGCTACATAAGCTATGGAAAGCAAAATCCTTTTATACACACCAAGAGATTTGTCTACTCCCAATGTAGCACTAAAAAGCTCCACCAAATCTCTATTTCAACATGAATTCTTATGTCACCATCCACCAACCACCAAAAACCAACATTCCATGACAATATAGATGGTTGATTTGAGGTTTAGATCATGTGTAGGATGTCAAAAAATTTGGTGGTCAAAATTTTAAGCATTGGCAACAACATTTCAAGATTTGGTTAACAAGCATAGGACTAATTTCTATCCTAGATCTGATTGCTTTAATGTACAATACAATAATACAGATCCTGAAATCAGAAAGGCAATGGATTTGTATAAGGAACAAGACCAACTTTGCCATGGATGTATCCTATTGGCACTATCCAACATCTTATTCGACGTGTATTGTACCTCCATGACTACGACCACTGTTAAAGCTCTTGGAGATGAACTTGATAAAAACTATAATATAGAGGATCTGAGTATTGAAAAATACCTAGTCGCTAAATTCCTAAAGTTTTAAATGGTTGAGGGTCAATCAATGTTGGAACAAGCTCATGAATTTTTGTTATTGCTCCACAGGTTGGCTAAAGTTGAAATGAAGCTTCCTAACAAGTTTCAAGTCATGTCAATTATAGAAAATTTTCCAAAGTCATGGGAAGATTTTGATTGTCTCTTAAACATAGGAATGGAAAATTTTCTTTGGATGACTTGATGGTAGCTATAGCCATAGAGAAGAAGCATATAAAATAGAAACTAGTGGTGCTTGTTGAGATTCAAGCTAAGGTTAATGCAATAACTTTAAAGGGTAAGGGAAATAAGGGGAAAAACAAGAAAAGTAAGGTTAAGGCGAAAATCCAAAAAAACAACAAACCTTGTTAGCACTATGAACAGGTTGAGCATTGGAAGAAGGATTGTCCTTCCATAAAGACTCAAATCCACAAAGGCAAATCCTCATGTGAAAGTGATCACTGAGAGAGGCGGGCCAAACAAGGGGTATGTCTAAGTTAATCATAAACTTTATATTATCGATGAGACTAATGAGTGGATTGTTGATAAGGAAGCAAATGTACATATTTGTGTTGACAAATCACTCTTTTCCTCTAATTGGGCCTCTTTTGATGTGACCGTGATGATGGGGAATTAATCTGCAGCCAAGGTGCTTAGGTTTGGATGAGTCAAGTTGAGATTCTCATCTAGATGAATCTAGACATTCCATAGGATGTTGCATGTTCTAGAAATAAAAAAAGAATGTTCTATCTGGTCCTTTTCTTGTTAGAGATAAATTTGAATTAAATTTCAAATGCAATAAAGTGGTGTTTTTAAGGCATGGAATGTTCTATGGGAAGGGATATTTGTCTAATTATGATATATTATTTAGAATCATATTTGACATGGTTGATTTTTCTCCTTTAACTAAAATGCTATGAAAGTAGCATGTCCACACTCATTTACTATTCGTAAATTTGCAAGCCCAACACAAGGTTTTACGAGTAGCAAATAGAGTTCTCTCCACTCAGAATATCAGAAACATCAATAAACAAGTTATTGCATACCTTATCTTCCTATTGCTCACGAGTCTCCTTTACCTTTAGCTCGACCTTAGATACCTTCTCAATAGGAAAGGGGTACGCATACCCTTGCCTCATCCACTTAAGATAAGGTTGAAAATAGGGGTAGGTCCTCCTTTGAGCTAAGGGGAGGGATTTTTTTAAAAAAACAAGCCCAAAAAAATACTATTTCATTTATAAGAATAAGGGGGGAGATTGTTTGAGATCTCCAATGAAAGTATAAGTAATAGCAAAAGAAGACTCCAATAAACATATTCTCAATTAAAGGAGGGATATATTTCTTTGGAGATTGTGTGGATTGTTTTTTTGGAGCAAAGCCAAAAGATAATGCCATTCATCCAAAATAGGCCTAAATTAGGTAGAGTCTATTGCAAAAAAAGATAAGCATAGGTACTATGAACAACAATAATGAAAAGTCCCCAAAAAGGACAAAACAAAAACTAATCAAATCATGCAGGAAGAAACCACATCAAGACTAGTAGGAAGAACCATTGGAAGACTATCACCAAGACCATAGGGATTAGTGAAATGACTCTTTCCAAGGTCCATTTTATTTTTTTTTCTGAACTTTGGGGGCCTTATCATAATTTCTGCGCACCAAAAGGTTTCCGTGCGGAATGTTTTCGTCCTTGAGGAGTTTAATGCAAAAACCCCCCACCACACCCATGCCATACCACCATACCCCTCCATGCTACCATGCCTCTCCCCATCCCCACTCCACCTTACCCCCTCCCACCCCCCCATCCCTCACCACCCATAAAAACCCCCTCCTCCTCCATTTTTCCCTCCACCAGAGCAGCCAAGTGAGGGAGAAGGAGAGGGAGAGCGGGGAGTAGGAGGAGATCGAAGGAGAGGACGAGGCCGTGTGTGCGGAGAGCTTGCGAGGAGGAGACTGAGGGTGCTACAGGAGCTACTACAGCTCCTGAAGCAAGAAGGAAGCTCGCGAGGAAGTTCTATGGCATTTATTTCCGCATATCCAGACGTCTGCAACATTTTTCAAATGTCTGGAGGGGTCACCAGATGTCTAGGACGGACTCAACACATCTGGTGATCACGTAAAGTGTCGAGGTGCCAGAGACATTGGGAAGGCACGTTGGCACAGTGTTTGAGGCACTTTAGGATGTCTAGGAGTATCATCAGACATCTGACTACTCTCTCAGACGACTAGGAGCAATGTCAGATGACTAGAGACACCCTCAAACTATAGTGAAGGGTTTCAGATGTCTGAAAAAGATGCAGAAAGCAAGATGAGATCCCGCACTCGTTTAAGACATCTGGGACTCTTTCTAGACATCTGATTTTGGTCAGGATGCGTGTTTTTAGGCTGGTTCAGGGCCCAAGTGGAATCGATTTTTCGCAAACAAAATATCATTGGTTTTCTTTCGAAATTCTCTACATATTAGTATAGTGTCAATCCTATAATGAACTTGTTTGACATATTGGTCAACAATATAGAATAAGAATGAAACAACACCTATATAACACCCCAAAATATTCATGACTTCCTTATCTATTAAACATAAAAAGAATTCCCTAAGGATCAACAGAATGAAGTGCACCAGCAGTGTTGATTTGCCCTTTTATCAGAGTGTTGGCACAGCACAAGGGCAATAGGAAGCAAGGAGTAGTGAGCAAGTGATTTTCTAGGGAAATTGTATCTCAAGAGGTGTGTTTTGCCTAGAAGGGGTTGTAGTCTATTTATAGGCAAGCTTAGAACCTTCAAGAAGGCTTGGGAAAGGTCTCCTAGCCGTTGGAGGCAAGTCTCAAGAGATTAGGATGAAATCCAACACAAATCAAGGTGATTATGATTCTGACATCATATCAGACGTCTGATTTTTGGTTCAGACATCTTGTAAGACGTCTGAGTACAATTATGGACATCTGATTCTATTAATCAAGCTCACTGTTTTCATTGGATTGAAATAGGGACGTCTGATATATTCATATAAGACATTTAATACAAATATTGGATGGCTAATTATAAGTGGGTTCATTCCTGTTTTGACCAAATCCAAATAGGTTTCTAGATTTTCAGGAATAGACGTCAATCTGGACGTCTGTCGAATTTCCTAGATGTCTGGAAAAATATTAACGACATGCCTTGGTAATCTAAGAGTCAAACTTTGGTTTCTG
This sequence comes from Thalassia testudinum, assembly GCA_037157565.1. Classification (NCBI taxonomy): domain Eukaryota; kingdom Viridiplantae; phylum Streptophyta; class Magnoliopsida; order Alismatales; family Hydrocharitaceae; genus Thalassia; species Thalassia testudinum. The sequence goes on along the minus strand of JAZHRO010000022.1, from coordinate 9,860,560 downwards.
ATAAGTGTGTGCAAAAATAAATGGGCAACGGTCCATTGATAGACGTCTGGTGATATGTCCAAACGTCTAAAAGTGTACTTTCCCGTTATACCAACACGAAAGAGAAAAAATGGGCATTTGATTCTAACGGTTGGTTTAAGGACGTCCAGGCTATGTGTTGGATGTCTGGATAAGGCTATGGACATCTGATAGAAGGTTGCTTCGATTGATGCCTAAGAGGTCAGAATGTAAAGGTAAGGCTATAGGCAATTAGACGTCTGAAATAATGATCAAACATCTTAAAGTTTAAAATCGGACATCTAACTATTGTGATGGATGTTTGATTTGTGTCTTAGTGTTAGGTTTTTATTTCTAATTTATCCTAAGTATAGAGAGCCTAAGTTAACTATTTATAAGTTATGTTTGGGGGCTCTTTACAACATCTCTAGACTCAAATAAAATAAATATTACAACCTTTGAAAGTTTTCATAGAAAGCCTATGACCTATGACAAGACTTATGCTAATCTAGTCTTCACGCATTTAATCATCGGACTTGGAAAACGCCATGAAACCTGCAATTATGTTATTACAGAAAAAATATGTTATGCCTATATTTTATCTCTTTTTCTTTATTTTGTAAAATCATCAAAATATTATTTATGAGGGGTTAAACTAACAATCTCCCCCTTTTTGATGATTTTCAAAATATATCTGTAGGTTCTTATTTTCTCTCCTTGAAAGTTGTACTTAGTAATCTATACCAATTTTGAAAATATTTTTCGTAAGTTTGCATGACATGTCCTAAGTTCTTTTCATGTCATTTCCTAAGTTCTTCTCCCCCTTTTTGAATATCATCATGAAGGGTTTTGAAAGGGGTTGAATCCTAAACTATAAGTGTTATATAATGATGTTTATAAAGCAGAGATCATTAATAAAATCTGCATGCGGAAGTATAATAAAAATGGCAGAGCATTAAAGTAAACTAACTAGGAAAAGAATGTATGTGCCCTAAGCACAAACTAGCTATTATTCCCAAAATATATATATAAGTATGGGGTCAAAGCCCCTTAATACAAGCCAACATGGAAAGACAAAAAGAAAGAAAATAAAAGAACTAAACTAGTCTTCTTGATCATGGCTGTGGCAGCGACGAACGGGTCCTTGACCCATATGCAGATTGCGAACGTCGGTACGAAGTTCGTCAATGTCGCAGCGCAAACCTCCCATATAAGTGTACATCTCGCTGGTTCGTCGCAACAAGGGAGAGGTGCCCGAGGAGATGGAATCCGTGGCGGGATCCCATGTCTCATCAAAGCTCGATCGAGGAGCTTCTATTTGAAGGGGATTCTCTTCATGGAGATCTGGAAAGGTGTAACGACCCGATTCCCGAATCCCTACGAGACACGAGAATCGGACCGACTCGACTAACCCCAAGACCCAGTCGTCCAACGAGAAAGTAACCAAAAGAGCAGTAAAATAAATCACATTCAACATGTATATAACTAGCAATAACAAAATACAGCAGTAGAGAAAAGAAATACTACAGTATACACCACCACAACAATAGAGAAATAAACATATACATAAACATGAAGCTTACAATAAAGAGAGTACAGGGGGTAACAGAAACTACTCACAACAACAGCAAAAAAGTACAGTGGGTACTACAAGTGACACTACTGGGCTCTACTGGGCCCAGCGCCCTCTACAGCCGCCGACTCTGGCTGCTCAACACCTGGTCCTGAAAAGTAACAAGGGTGACACGTCAGCGAAATGCTAAGTAGAGTGGCAACTAAAAGCTAGAAGAAGCAATAGAGTGCACAGTAGCTGTTATATTTTTACTTTCTTTCTTTATATTTTTCCATTTATTCACTATTGATTTATTTCTCAGATCCTTCTCTTGATCTTGAATGTTCATCGTGGGAATGATCTTGATTGCAATCTTTTCCGAAAAGTAGAAGTAACACGTGGTGCTCTCCTGGCCGGGAGAGTCCCCCGTAGTGGTCCTACCCTCAGTCAACCACCCCAAGGTCGCTGACAGACGTAACGGTGACTACGGCACGCACGATAAGCACACGGGTAGCTACCTCGCACTGGCACGTGGTCAATCATTTCCGTTAACGAGTGCGCCCAAAGCACAGCACGGAACCAGTATAGGGAAGATCCCTCTCAGCAATAGGGGTCCAGCCCCTCCACAGTAACCAAACAGGGGTCTTGCCCCTCCACAGTCTGCGCACCCTCGCCTGACTACCCTGGTTTGCCCAGTGGGCCTAGCAAGTCGGTGTAGGAGGGCTAGCAGAACCCCGGGGCCCGTGGGGTAGCTAATGCTCTCCCTACACTAGTAGCTCTCCTCGGTACTGTGTACACGAGGCCCAAAAGTCAGTACAAAGTGGCCAGACCTAACCCCGGGTCCCTGGGGCGGCTAGCTCCGCTCTGCACTAAACAGGGGAACAGTTGCTCTCCTTGGTACTCCGTACTCAAGGGCCAGCTCACTTCCCCAATTCTATTGCATTCACTTTCCAGGAGTTCTACTCCTAATTCCCCGTAGGGTTCATGCCCTTTCAACTCAGCCAATTTAGGTTTCACCGTTCCAGCTTTATATTCATACAATTCATGTTCTCAACCGTATTTATCCATTCATAACAGGCAGCTGTTAACCAATTTACAGGCAGTTATCGTTTCCTTTCCACTTTTCCAAGACTGCAATGTATATATTCAACTAGTTTTCCAGTCCTAGGATTCATGCCATACCCTAGGATCTATCATTCAATCTAGTTTTCCAGTCCTAGGATTCATGCAATACCCTAGGATCTATCATTGAATCTAATTCTTCAGCCCTAGGGTTCATGCAATGCCCTAGACTCTATTAATTGTTTCATAAATGTATAATTTTTTATAATTAAATTAAAGGGCCACTCTACCCGCAAAATCGGAAGTACTGGGGGCGTGGTCAGCAATCCCGCGCGTCTCCGCAAACCCCAGAGTCGCAACGGAACGGGGTCCTAATACAAGGATCAAAGACAAGGAGCTACTCAGAATAGTATACAATTACTGTAAACAGGTAGAAGAAATAAATCTGGGAAGAATGAAACTTGAAACGCGGAAAACGGACTCCGAACGGACCCTAAATGAGTCAAAAACGACGAGTCTGTCCAAAATCAGACGTCTGGAACTTCTTCCAGACATCTTAAAAGGTCGATCATGCCATATCTTGGTCTGCGCAGTCCTTCAAACGTCCAGAAGCCCGCTGGATCGTCTGGACTTAGTTTCCAGATGTCTGATTGTCACCCCGGACGTCTGGAGGTCCTCTCCGTCGTCTGGTACTATGTCCAGACGTCTGATTGGTGTGGGATGGCGAGCCCTACTGCCCTCCCGAACAATTCCTGCACACACACACACTCGCTCTCATCACAAAGGGGTGCAGAAGAACGTGGCGGACAGCTGCATGGCCGTACACACGTAAAAAGGAGAAGATAAGAAAATATTGTACCTGTCAGACGTCTGGACCTTCCTCCAGATATCTTATGCGTCGTCTGGACGTAAGTCCAGACGTCTAATTCTGGGAAATATTCCCAGAATCAGAACCCTTCTCGCTCTCCGCCCGCAGCGCACGGCCGTGCCGCGCTGCGTCCGCCTGCTGCCCGAGCTGCAGCAGCTCCTCCGCGACACCACACGCTCGCTGCTCTCTCGCCGGCCGGCTCTAGCTGCCCCAGCAAGCTCGCACCCTCGCGGTCGAGTTCCTTCTTCCCCTCGCAACGGCTCCTCCCCACACACCCACAGCAGTGAGCTGCGGCCGCTCTCGCCCGCACGCTCTCTCGCAGACAGGGAGAAGAAGAGAAAGAAGGCGGTGGAGTGAGGGTGAGGAAGAGGGGAAGCGTTTTTATAAGGCAGCCGTTGGGAGACAGAAGGAGGAAAAACGGTGCCTGCAGGGAGAGAAAGAGAAGAACGAAGGCGGCAGGTTTAGTCTACGTGCGCAGGCGCGCAGACGAGAACCCATACACCGAAAAAATTTAATACCAGACATCTAGGAAGGGTTCCAGACGTCTGGCCAGACGTTTGGGCCACTTTCCAGATGTCTTAAACTACGTCTGATGCCCTGGTCGTAACAATATAACAAACTCAAAGGAAGTTTCGTCCCCAAAACTTGTGCTAACTAGGGTGCGAGAAAGAACAATATATACATAACAAACTCAAAGAGGACCGAAGCCGGTCCGAAAAGACGTACCCGCGAAAAGCTCTGGGTACCGCTCCCGCATCGCCGCCTCAGGCTCCCAGGTAGCCTCCTCATACCGCTGGCTCCTCCACAAGACCTTCACCAGGGGTACATGCTTTCGTCTTAGACTGCGGACGGCTCTGTCAAGAATCTACACTGGCCTCTCGGGGTAGGTCAAGTCGTCGCCCACCTCGACCCTCTCGTGGCGCAGGACGTGACCGGGATCGGCGACATACTTCCTGAGGTTGGACACGTGGAACACGTCGTGCACACCAGAAAGCTGAGGAGGGAGGGCAAGCCTGTAAGCAACGGGTCCAACCCACTCCAGGACCTCAAAGGGTCCCACGAACCTCGGCGCAAGCTTCCCTCTCACCCCAAACCACTGCAGGCCCTTCATGGGCGAAACACGAAGGAAGACGTGGTTCCCAACCTCGAACTGCACCTCTCTGCGTTTCCAATCCACGTAGCTCTTCTGCCTGCTCCTGACAGTGCGGAGTCACCTATGAATCTGCTCGACTACCTCCTGACTCTGTCGGATTAGCCTGAGGCCAACCTCCCACTTGGTCCCCACCTCAACCCAACTCAAGGGTGCCGTACATCTTCGTCCGTATAAAGCCTCGTAGGGTGCCATGCCGATGCTTGAGTGATAACTGTTATTATATGCAAACTCCGCCAGGGGCAAGTGCTCTTCCCAAGAGCCCCTCCAATCCAGTACACAGGCACGCAAGAGGTCCTCAAGTGTCTGTATCGTGCGCTCAGACTGTCCGTCCGTCTAGGGGTGGTAAGCTGTACTAAACCTCAACCGCGTCCCCAGGGCCTGCTGAAACTCAGCCCAAAAATGGGACGTAAAGCGGGTATCCCGGTCAGATACGATCTCTCGCGGAACTCTGTGTAGGCATACCACATCGCGGATATACCTCTCTGCCAACTGTGCTGGTCCCAAGGTGATGAGAACCTCATCATGAGCCATAACTAGCTCATTTTGACCCAATACAAAGGATAAAAGCTCCTACATAACTCAAGGAAAGGCTTAACTCAGAGAATTCTGAGTTTAAGGAGAAAACAAGTCATAAGGGGTAAAAATGCAATTTCACCAGTATAATCTGCATACAGGGTAATTCAGGGCCCAAACATAGGTCAAAGCAGCTTAATAAGAATAAAAGTGGGATGAAATGATCTAGCAAGGGCTACAGCAATTCCAAGAAACTAAATGATAAATCTGTAACCCTAAAACAACCCACTTCAATTCACAAGGTTCGAGGCAAAGTAAAAATAGAATAAACCCTCTAAAATTCATAGAAAAATAATCTCTAGGGTTTAGAACCTTCAATTTGGCCTTTAGAACCCATTTTGACCTACATTGAGAACCATGCCCAATTAATAACTTAATTTGGGTTTTTGTGCAAATTGACCGGTCAAACAAGGTTTAATATGAAAATGAAATTCACCATCAGATTCCTTGGGTCCTAATTAGTCATGTATAAAAACTTGAGCCTAAGAAGAAACCTCCTTGACCGACTTTACACTTTGGTCCTCATATATTTACTCTTTGGCCCTCAACTTTTGAACCCTCGCATTTTGGCCCCTAACTCTCCTTCGTTCTTTGCAATCAGGTCCCTCCTGCAAAACCTGCCAGCACCATGCTCCGGCGACCTTGTGCGGAGCATGGCGCCGCGCAGGGTGAGGTGGGGGACCTGGCAAGTAAACCGGGGGTGCCCTGCGTCGTCGACCGTCGCAGGGACACCCCCTGGTCGTTGTAGCCCACCATACCGGCCGTGCGAACGCACGGACGGTATGGGTTCTTGTTTCCGACCATCCTCCGGCGAGGGAGACACGTCGTCTCCCTCCGCCTTCCTCCCTGTTTGATCCCTATAAATACCCCCCGCTGCTCCACCGACCAGGGCAGCCTGGATCTGACGGAGAAAATCCCCAACTTTCTTCTCTTCTTCCTCCGGCAGACGCTCACCAGCTTCGGCGGTTTCCTCCCCCTCCACCTCTTCGCTCTGCCGCAATACCAGCAGCAGAGACTTCCTCCCCTGCTCTTCCCGCGCCACGCCGCACCCAGCTGGCGCCTCTCCGGCTCTCTGCTCGCCGCCGTCCCTTTCCCTGAGCATCGTCTTCTCCGGCGACAGTCGATACGACTGTCGCCCTGTTCCTCCCCCTTCGTCCCTGCAAGTAAGCTAGAGCTACTCCCCTTCTTCTCCTCTTTCTTTCCTCGCTTTCAATTTATTCAATTAAGCCCTCGACCGACCCTGACCACCTTCACCTCCTTCGCCTCCGACCACCCTCCGGCGAGCCGCTCTCATCACCTCAGCGACCCACACGGCTCGCCGACCCTCACCGAACCTCCGCCTCATCACACTGAGCACCCCCCACCCCTCCACTGCCACTCCACACCTCCGTAACACTCCCCCGAACAAACCCATTCCTCCGGTTGCAGTCCGACCCAGGACTGCCGCCAGACACCACCTTGCGGCCTGCCGCGCAGCTCCTCACCTTCGCCGGGCCACGGCGAAGGTTCCCCAGTGGTTTGATCAGGCCGAGAGGCCATATTCGTGTCCGACAGGTTTTGAGGTTCGACCGCCATTAACGCACATTGAAGCAGCTTCTCCCGCGCTCTAGGCTTGAGGACTCCAGGTCTCCAGCTGCTGCGGAGTACGGGGAGTCTTGCGAAGGCAGCCAGCCAGCAACCTATGCAAATAGAAGCCGCAGCTGCAGAAGCCAGGCCGCGGTCTCCCAGCAGGTGCACGCGAGGAACGGTCTGCGTTTAGTCCCACATCGGTAAGCCTCACACCCGTTCCACTGTTTAAATTGATTTCGTGCACTAGCCTTACTGCCTCAGTACACGGGGTGAGGTCCCCTTACACCCGCCCGGTTACCCGGTCTCGTCCGCGCTCACGCCCCGCGGACCTGACCCGACCCGACTTAGACTGACCTGCACTCCTCGCCCACCACGCACGCCGGTGGGCCTGGACCCGGGCCTGATCCGAACCCGGTTACCCGATAGCTCTGGGAGAGCTTTCCCAAGAGTGGTTTCAGAGAGAAAGAGAGGCGCGGGGGGGGGGGGGGGGGGTAGAGTAGGTTTTGCCTCTGACGAAAAACTCTGAAGTGTGCAGGCACAGGCGAAGAAGAAGACCCGCGGAAGAAGAAGGAAGCTAACTGTAGCAACAGGTAGTTAAGTCGTCTGATTTGGAAATCAGACGACGGCCTGAAGCAGCTAAGGAAGAAAGCTTCGCGTGACATCCCTGGCTGAAAAAGAAAAGAAGAAGCTGACACTTAGCCGCAGGGAGGAAAAACAAGAAGAAACTCTGAAGAATAGGCTGAGCAAGGCAGAAGAAGAGAGGCCAAGACAGAAACCAAGGAAGAAGAAGAAGGAGATCTGAAGAGGAGCATCACCTCTGCAGAACGAAGAAGAAGAAGCAGGAGCTATGAAGAAAGAAAGAAAGAAGAACATCACGAGGAGAAAACGAAGAGAACAACAAATTCTTTCCCTCTCTCTTTCTTTATTTTGTAAAAGAAACATGTATATCTCCAGAATACAACTTGCTCCCTGAGTTCGACCTCGGGAACTCTTTTATTTTCCGAGTAAAAAAATTATATTTGAAATGTTGGTAATAACCGGCTTTACTACAACGTTATAACAAAACCAAAACCCGGTCATCAAATCGACCGACTCCATTTTGGCGCCGTTGCCGGGGAGCAACGGCTATTCTAGAGGTAAACATTCCTGTTTCTTTTAATTTCTGATAATCTCCTCTCTTTTGTGCAGCTACAGGAACTCAAGAAGACAAGCAACCACACGACAACCACTCCGAAGACAGGTAAATTTTTCCTCTCACTATTAACCCCTAAACTCTAAAGAAGAAGAAAAGAAAAGAACAAGCAATATAGGGCTAACCTGCCTTCCATACTTAGTAACCATAAAGAGTTGCATGTTTTCAACTCATCACTCCTGCACACTATTAAGGGTATTTAAGGGCTAACACATTCTTGCTTGAGCCCTAATTGCCCAACAAAGAGTTAAATGGACCAAGTAGAGCCAACATAAGGTCAAACATTAGGATTTCAGTAGAGACACACCCCTTAATCAAGAATTGAGGAAATCCAAAAGAGGTGTGCCCAAGCCATTGATTGAAAATAATTAACAAGAAAAATCCTAAACAATTGGCTCTCTCTAAACACTTGAACCCTAAAAGACAGGACCTAAAAGCTCTTAAAGAAAACAATAGGTAAAGTTGACCCCTTGGGTCAACCAACCTTAAATTAGGTCACTCTTTGCACTTAAAAGACTAAAGTTCAAGTGAAAACCTTAAGCACCCTGATCTTAAAATTGGTAGACTTAAGAGGTCAAGATCCCCATTCTGGTCTACCTGGAACCGCAGTGACAAGAGAGGTCGGGTGGGGGAAACCCTGTAACCCGTGGGGACGCTCTACCGTGTAGGGGTCTTCGCGGGACTCTCCCTCTCTGGCTGCCCAAGTAATTCTCAGGTGGACGATCTTTCTGATCAAGGGGTTCATCTGCCCCGCACCTCTATAGTCACCCAACACATTTTTGGGTGTCTTGATTGGGTCCAGCACCTTCTAAACTTACCTCTTCCAAACAGTGCATGTACGGAAGGAGGTCCCTAAGACCACCCTTAAGACCTCCTTTAGAAATTCGCTCTCGTCAAGGCCAAGCCTCGACGCCCGTGTTTTTGCAGCAACACCCTCACATTATTCTCTCTTCTGATTCAGAACCAAGTTCTTCTTCTTCCCCCATCATGGCTCAGCCAGTTGAGGAAGAAAATAATCTGGAACACCAACTCCAGCGACTCAATGACCTCTTCCAAAATTTCGTGCACCCACCACAGCGTCCTATGATGCGGGACCACTACAATCCTGCTGCGGTGGCCATTGAGCCTCGAGTCAGAATCCCGACTGGAGGACCTGATTCCGAACTAAAGCCCAACATGATTCATGCTATACCTAAATTCCATGGGCTTAATTCTGAAGATCCCTTCCAGCACATCAAACAGCTAAAGCATCTGGCCCACACTTTTGGATCAGATGCGCAAAATCGGGATATTCTTCTCATGAAGATGTTCTCCTTTTCTCTTATGGACAAGGCCGCCCATTGGTATCAAACTCAGACCCGGCCGATCAACACTTGGGAAGAACTTCAATCCGAATTTTTGAAAAAGTTTTTTCCCGTTGGTCGGACCAACGCCTTGCACCATCAGATTACACACTTCACTCAACAATCAGGAGAACCTCTCCATGAGGCATGGGATCGTTTTCAGGATCTCATGAGAAAGTGCCCCCATCACGGAGTTCCTAAATGGGAACAAGTCCAATCTTTTTACCAGGGACTCCGTGAGGACATCCGCCTTTTCGTCAATGCAACTTGCGGAGGAAACATCATGGGTCAACATGAAGACACCGTATGGGAGATTCTCGAAAACATGTGCGAGAACTCCATCAACAATGACTCCATGGGATTATTCGACAGGACGAATACCCGCGCAGCGACGAATCTTAAGGGAGCACATGAGACGCAGGGCCTGTCCGCATCAGTCGACCTGGAATTAATGGCCAGTCGATTGGACAAGGTCTCAATCATTGAAAAGAAGGTGGATGAGCTGACTCAGCACTTGCAGCGAGCCACCTCTGCGCGTAACTCCTTTGCACAACCTCCTTCCACACAAGAGACTGTGCAAAACATCCTCCACCGATCCTCCCTTGGGATGGATCCATATCCATCCCCATCTGATTCTTGGACTGGAAGATCATCCGATCCTTTCTTCACCAGCCGGGGGAACTCCATTCCTCCTTTCCCTGATTCTCAGGAGGTTCCTCAGACCTGCGAGGACCTCAACGCCATCCAGAACGACCCATTCTCCAACACTTACAACCCTGGATGGCGAAACCATCCCAACCACCTTTTCAGTCCCGCCCACAGCCCTCTCATCACTACCAGCCGCCTCAGCCTCGGCCCAACCCTACTTATCCATCAGGGCCAAATCAAGATCAAATGTCCTTAATCCTTCAGACTCTGGCTGACATTCAAAAATCGAATGCGGCCATTCAAAAACAGCACAAGGACGAGCTTACTGAAGTTAAAACTCAACTGGCCCAGTTGGCAAATTCTCGCCAGCCAGGCACACTCCCTTCCCAACCCCTTCCTAACCCAAATAACGTGCCAACCCAGAAGCGCGTTATGAATCCAAATTTAGGCCACGCTCAATGGATTTATCAGGCCCCCACTGCTCCATCTCCAGACGAGATGGATGCCTCAACTTCTCGTGCGGGATTTCAGCAGCAGCCACCCCTCCTACCAAACCCAAACCAAAATCAGGCCGGATTAAATTCTGTAACAACACGTAGTGGTAAGACAACTCAAGACCCGCATTATCCAAACCACTCCCAGCCTGATAACCATGACCCTAGGATAGTTATCCAAGGTACCGCTGTTCCAGATCCACAACCTGGACCTATCCTAGAGGAACCAACCAAGATCCCGTTTCCCGAGGCCCTGACCAAGGGAAAGAAGACCACCAAACCCGTGGCCCCTGAGGAGGACCTGGTCAAGCTCTTTGAGCAGGTCCACATAAACATCCCCTTGATGGATGCAATCCGCCACGTACCAGCTTACGCACGATTTCTAAAGAATTTATGTACACCCCAGCGTAAGCCGCGAACCAAGGGAGGGAGCCCAATTGTTCTGTCAGAGCAAGCCAGCTCTGTAATCCTTAGTAGACTCCCACCCAAGGCAAAAGATCCTGGAACTCCCCTGATCTCCTGTAAGATAGGTGGTACCCAATTTGATAGAGCATTGTTAGACTTGGGTGCATCTATAAATCTGATACCCACATCCTTACTTGACCATCTAGAAGAATCTGAGCTGAAACCAACCGAGGTGACATTACAATTAGCAGATCGATCTATAAAGTCACCAAAAGGGATTCTCGAGGATGTTATCGTGAGAGTGCGGGATTTCTATTTTCCAGTGGACTTTATAGTCTTAGACATGGATGCACCTGAGAACCCTAGGGATACACCAATCATTCTAGGGAGACCTTTCTTGGCTACTGCTAGAGCCAACATCAGCTGTGAGGAGGGCCAAATAGAGCTTAAGTTTAGAGATCAAACACTGAAAATTGATATATTTAAGGCCCAACAAGGAATTAATTGCGGCGTCATCGAGCAAATTTGTGACATCAAGACTCTGGTTGATGAATCACACCTCCAGAATGACTTGAGTATGCCTCATCAACCACAGAAGGATCTTGACCCGCAAACAGAGGAGTCAAATCCAGATGTGAACAATCCAGTAACTCCCACCCTTGAACCTCACATCTATACTGAACCACCCGCTGCTGCTGAAAACCCCATCCTCGAACTGAAACCCCTTCCTGCTCACTTAAAATACATCTTTTTGGGTTCTAATCAGACCCTTCCTGTGATCATCAATTCTAACCTCAGTCCTGAACAGGAAGCCAGTCTGATTGTTGTCCTCCAGCAACATCGAAGAGCCATCGGATGGACTCTCGATGATTTGACTGGAATAAGTCCCTCTTATTGTACTCATCATATCTATTCAGAAGAGGGCACACGACCTTCTCGTGAAATGCAGAGACGCTTAAACCCCAATCTGCAGGAGGTCGTGAAAAAGGAGATCATCAAGTGGTTAGATGCCGGGATCATCTACCCGATCTCCGATAGTCGTTGGGTGAGCCCAATTCAGGTCGTGCCCAAGAAGGCAGGACTCACCACTATAACGACTGAGACCGGAGAAATCATTCCTACCCGATTAGCCAACTCGTGGAGAGTCTGTATAGATTACCGTCGACTCAATTCCTCCACGAAGAAGGATCATTTCCCACTACCCTTCATTGATCAAATTCTCGAAAAACTAGCGGGAAATAGGTTCTTCTGCTTTCTTGACGGGTACTCCGGTTATAACCAGGTGGCAATCCATCCTGAGGACCAAGAAAAGACCACGTTCACCTGCCCCTTCGGAACATACGCTTTCCAAAGGATGCCTTTCGGTCTTTGCAATGCACCCGCTACTTTTCAGCGATGCATGCTTGCCATATTCTCAGATATGGTAGGTGATTATCTGGAAGTCTTCATGGATGACTTTTCAGTTTTCGGAGCATCATTCGACGATTGCCTCCAACACTTGGTCCAGATACTCAGGCGGTGCATCGACGTGAATTTGGTTCTTTCCTGGGAAAAGAGCCATTTCATGGTGCCTGAGGGAATTGTCCTGGGACACTCAATTTCGGAGAAAGGTATCCAAGTGGATCGAGCTAAGGTTAATCTGATTTCTCACCTTCCTATGCCTAGCTCGATCAGGGACATCCGATCCTTTTTAGGGCATGTCGGTTTTTATCGACGATTTATCCCTGATTTTTCAAAAATCGCACGCCCCCTGACCACTCTTCTCTCCAAGGATGTTCCCTTCGAAATCTCCAAGGAATGCACTCAAGCATTTGAAATCCTGCGTGACCGAGTCACCCAAGCCCTGATCCTACAGTCCCCTGATTGGTCTCAACCCTTTGAGATCATGTGTGATGCATCCGACTTCGCTGTAGGAGCGGTTTTGGGGCAGAAAAATGACAAGAAACCTGTGGTCATTTACTACGCCAGCAAAACACTCGATGAGGCTCAGCGTAACTATACGGTTACTGAGAAAGAGCTGCTAGCTGTAGTATTTGCCCTAGAGAAGTTCAGATCATACCTTCTGGGTTCCCATGTCATCATATACTCGGATCACACGGCTGTGAGGCATCTCCTTGCAAAGAAGGACGCGAAACCTCGATTGATCCGATGGATCTTGCTGTTGCAAGAATTTGACCTCGAGATTCGCGATAAAACGGGAAAACAAAACGTGGTAGCTGATCACTTGTCCCGTCTTCCTTCTGAAATAATTGACCCTTCCGGACCCATCACTGAGCATTTTCCCGATGAGCACCTGCTGACTATTGGTACTAGCCTTCCATGGTTTGCTAATATTGTAAATTACTTGGCATCTCATCAGACCCCGTCCGATTGGCCGAAGGCCAAGAAAGACAAATTACGCTCCGATGCCAAGTATTACATTTGGGAAGACCCGTACCTCTTCCGCATAGGTGCCGATCAGATCATCCGGAGATGTGTCCCGGAAGGGGAAGTCAACAATATCCTCTCTTTCTGCCATGACCAGGCATGTGGTGGCCATTTTGCCGGGCATAAAACCGCATCAAAAGTCCTCCAGTGCGGCTTTTACTGGCCCACACTGTTCAAAGACGCATACAGTCATTGCAAGGCATGCAGTCGTTGCCAGACTTTGGGCAACATGAGCCATCGCGACATGATGCCTATGCAACCGATTCTAGTATGCGAAATCTTTGATGTTTGGGGGATTGATTTTATGGGCCCCTTTCCTGTTTCGGATGGTTTCGAATACATTCTGTTGGCTGTGGACTACGTGTCCAAATGGATCGAAGCCATACCGACCCGAACCTGTGATCACAAAATCGTTCTCAAATTCATTCGTCAACACATTTTCTCAAGGTTCGGGATTCCTCGTGCAATAATCTCTGATGGGGGGACCCATTTCACAAATGCTCAGTTTAGGTCACTGATGACCAAATACGGGGTGTCTCACCGAATCTCTACTCCTTACCACCCCCAAACTAATGGTCTAGCTGAGCTGTCTAATCGGGAGATCAAGAAAATCCTGCAAGTCACTGTTCGACCTGACAGGAAGGACTGGTCGTCCCGACTTCCGGAAGCATTGTGGGCCTATAGGACCGCCCACAAGACCCAATTGGGCATGTCTCCCTTTAGATTGGTGTACGGAAAGGCATGCCACCTTCCCGTCGAACGGGAGCATAAAGCCTATTGGGCAGTACGGAACTGTAATCTGGATCTTTCTAAGGCTGGGACCCACAGAAAACTCCAAATCAGCGAGATCGATGAATTACGCATAGACGCGTACGAGAACTCGCAAATCTACAAGGAGCGGGTTAAAGCCTTCCACGACAAACACATCTCGAGAAAGATCTTTCATCCTGGTCAAAAGGTCCTACTCTTTGATGCCCGACTCAAACTCTTCCCAGGAAAACTGAGATCTAAGTGGGTCGGACCATATTTGGTCCGACAGGTTTTTGGAAATGGAGCAATCGAAATCAGTCCACTCAGCCACGATTCTGAACCTTTCATCATGAACGGTCAGAGACTCAAGCCGTTCATTGATGTAACTTCTACTGATTTGGCTGAGGCATCTTATATCCTCCGTTCCCCTTGAGCTTATTGCGCCCAGCCGATGGCGTAAAACTCAGCGCTTAACGGGAGGCAGCCCGTCATTCTCTTTGTAAACCTGAAACTTGTTCTGACACCTTTCAGCACTCGAAGTTCACCCTTGTAGACAGCCGACCCCAACTCAGATATTTGCATCTGGGATTTGAAAATGAGGACATTGCAAATCTTAGGCATGGGGGGGTATGAAAGTACAAAAACTTGTAAGAAGAGGTTTCAAACAAAAAAATTCACATATGCCAAAAACACCATAAAAATTAAAAAAATTTTTCGAAAAAGAATAAGAGGAAAAGAGGAGAAGAAAATTTTGTGAAGGAGAAAAGAAACAAAATGAAAAAGGAGCACAAAATTATGAGAAAAAGTGATAGTCATTAGTAAGGAACTAAGGAATTAACCTAAGTTCTAGACCTCATTCAAGAAAAGTGCACAATAAGAATGCAAACCTTAGGCATTCTTGAATAGACTCTTAGTACCCATTAAGATCTGGACACTCCTCAAGAGGTTGAGGAAAATGAAAAGCTGAAGTATTAGGTCTAAGGCTTAGGGAGTATTCGGCCTCGTTAACTAATTTTTGGTTTACGGGACTCAGTAACTTAAGCACCCTAATCTCACACACAGCCTGGTTCAGTAAGCGTAAAAATCAGAATCACGCAGAAGCGTCGCAAAAATCTGAAAAGAATACCTAGAATAGGAGCGGCCGATCAACACAAGTTGATTTGGACGAGTTCCCAGCGCAGAGAGGCGGGAAATCCCCTCGAAGATGCGTAACAAAATATCATCTCCTCGGTGCTTGTCTCTTAGGATATTTACATATCCTACTGGGGGCATGTAAGCACTCTGCTGGTTCAGATTCCATGGATGGCATTATCTCGAAGTGTCAATTGCCAGGGTCTGGATTCGGCCACGGAATACCATGGATGGGATCATCTCGAAATCTCAATAGCCAGGGTTCCGGGGGTTGCCATGGGCGGTGCTATCTCGAAGCATCGATCGCCAGGAACCCTTGAGGATTGATGATGGGAGCAAGGAATCTGATACAGACCGTGTTGAAAAGCCAATCCTAGGCTAGAACTAAAAAGAAAAAGAGAGAGAAAACTCTCCAAACAGAAAAACTTTCTATCTCTCTCTTACAAAACGCACTGCGAACTGAGCCAGGGCTAAAATCATTTCAAGCACGGGTGCTTTAACCACGAAGTCCAATAAACCTTAGGTTAGTTCTTGTGGGCCTTAAAAACCTTTGCTAAAAGACTGAGGCTAAGGCTAGACAGATTTGGATCTTGATTGGTACTAGAGTACCTTTTAGGCCTATGGTCAGCATTCTAACCTAATCTATGCTCAAATAAAAAAGGCACTTATCTAAAACCATTAAAAACTTCATGGTCTAGAACAAGGGTTGAAACCTTAAGTTTTTGCTAAGGGACTAGCAAAAGCTAGGCATGGGGGTATGATGAGAACCTCATCATGAGCCATAACTAGCTCATTTTGACCCAATACAAAGGATAAAAGCTCCTACATAACTCAAGGAAAGGCTTAACTCAGAGAATTCTGAGTTTAAGGAGAAAACAAGTCATAAGGGGTAAAAATGCAATTTCACCAGTATAATCTGCATACAGGGTAATTCAGGGCCCAAACATAGGTCAAAGCAGCTTAATAAGAATAAAAGTGGGATGAAATGATCTAGCAAGGGCTACAGCAATTCCAAGAAACTAAATGATAAATCTGTAACCCTAAAACAACCCACTTCAATTCACAAGGTTCGAGGCAAAGTAAAAATAGAATAAACCCTCTAAAATTCATAGAAAAATAATCTCTAGGGTTTAGAACCTTCAATTTGGCCTTTAGAACCCATTTTGACCTACATTGAGAACCATGCCCAATTAATAACTTAATTTGGGTTTTTGCGTAAATTGACCGGTCAAACAAGGTTTAATATGAAAATGAAATTCACCATCAGATTCCTTGGGTCCTAATTAGTCATGTATAAAAACTTGAGCCTAAGAAGAAACCTCCTTGACCGACTTTACACTTTGGTCCTCATATATTTACTCTTTGGCCCTCAACTTTTGAACCCTCGCATTTTGGCCCCTAACTCTCCTTCGTTCTTTGCAATCAGGTCCCTCCTGCAAAACCTGCCAGCACCATGCTCCGGCGACCTTGCGCGGAGCATGGCGCCGCGCAGGGTGAGGTGGGGGACCTGGCAAGTAAATCGGGGGTGCCCTGCGTCGTCGACCGTCGCAGGGACACCCCCCTGGTCGTTGTAGCCCACCATACCGGCCGTGCGAACGCACGGACGGTATGGGTTCTTGTTTCCGACCATCCTCCGGCGAGGGAGACACGTCGTCTCCCTCCGCCTTCCTCCCTGTTTGATCCCTATAAATACCCCCCGCTGCTCCACCGACCAGGGCAGCCTGGATCTGACGGAGAAAATCCCCAACTTTCTTCTCTTCTTCCTCCGGCAGACGCTCACCAGCTTCGGCGGTTTCCTCCCCCTCCACCTCTTCGCTCTGCCGCAATACCAGCAGCAGAGACTTCCTCCCCTGCTCTTCCCGCGCCACGCCGCACCCAGCTGGCGCCTCTCCGGCTCTCTGCTCGCCGCCGTCCCTTTCCCTGAGCATCGTCTTCTCCGGCGACAGTCGATACGACTGTCGCCCTGTTCCTCCCCCTTCGTCCCTGCAAGTAAGCTAGAGCTACTCCCCTTCTTCTCCTCTTTCTTTCCTCGCTTTCAATTTATTCAATTAAGCCCTCGACCGACCCTGACCACCTTCACCTCCTTCGCCTCCGACCACCCTCCGGCGAGCCGCTCTCATCACCTCAGCGACCCACACGGCTCGCCGACCCTCACCGAACCTCCGCCTCATCACACTGAGCACCCCCCACCCCTCCACTGCCACTCCACACCTCCGTAACACTCCCCCGAACAAACCCATTCCTCCGGTTGCAGTCCGACCCAGGACTGCTGCCAGACACCACCTTGCGGCCTGCCGCGCAGCTCCTCACCTTCGCCGGGCCACGGCGAAGGTTCCCCAGTGGTTTGATCAGGCCGAGAGGCCATATTCGTGTCCGACAGGTTTTGAGGTTCGACCGCCATTAACGCACATTGAAGCAGCTTCTCCCGCGATCCAGGCTTGAGGACTCCAGGTCTCCAGCTGCTGCGGAGTACGGGGAGTCTTGCGAAGGCAGCCAGCCAGCAACCTATGCAAATAGAAGCCGCAGCTGCAGAAGCCAGGCCGCGGTCTCCCAGCAGGCGCACGCGAGGAACGGTCTGCGTTTAGTCCCACATCGGTAAGCCTCACACCCGTTCCACTGTTTAAATTGATTTCGTGCACTAGCCTTACTGCCTCAGTACACGGGGTGAGGTCCCCTTACACCCGCCCGGTTACCCGGTCTCGTCCGCGCTCACGCCCCGCGGACCTGACCCGACCTGACTTAGACTGACCTGCACTCCTCGCCCACCACGCACGCCGGTGGGCCTGGACCCGGGCCTGATCCGAACCCGGTTACCCGGTAGCTCTGGGAGAGCTTTCCCAAGAGTGGTTTCAGAGAGAAAGAGAGGCGCGGGGGGGGGGGGGGGGGGGGGTAGAGTAGGTTTTGCCTCTGACGAAAAACTCTGAAGTGTGCAGGCACAGGCGAAGAAGAAGACCCGCGGAAGAAGAAGGAAGCTAACTGTAGCAACAGGTAGTTAAGTCGTCTGATTTGGAAATCAGACGACGGCCTGAAGCAGCTAAGGAAGAAAGCTTCGCGTGACATCCCTGGCTGAAAAAGAAAAGAAGCTGACACTTAGCCGCAGGGAGGAAAAACAAGAAGAAACTCTGAAGAAGAGGCTGAGCAAGGCAGAAGAAGAGAGGCCAAGACAGAAACCAAGGAAGAAGAAGAAGGAGATCTGAAGAGGAGCATCACCTCTGCAGAACGAAGAAGAAGAAGCAGGAGCTATGAAGAAAGAAAGAAAGAAGAACATCACGAGGAGAAAACGAAGAGAACAACAAATTCTTTCCCTCTCTCTTTCTTTATTTTGTAAAAGAAACATGTATATCTCCAGAATACAACTTGCTCCCTGAGTTCGACCTCGGGAACTCTTTTATTTTCCGAGTAAAAAAATTATATTTGAAATGTTGGTAATAACCGGCTTTACTACAACGTTATAACAAAACCAAAACCCGGTCATCAAATCGACCGACTCCACAAAGTGACTCGGATCTGCAAGAAACGCACCGTCTTCATCAATCTATCAACGATTACCCAGACTACGTCGTGTCCTCGCTGGGTAACAGGTAAGCCCACCACCAAGTCCATGGTGATGCTCTCCCACTTCCACTCTGGCACTGGAAGTGGCTGTAGCGGCCCTGCAGGCCTCTGATGCTCGGCTTTCACCTGCTGGCACACTAAACACTACTGCACGAATTCACCTACATCCTGCTTCATCCCCCTCCACCAAAACTCGCGTCTCAAGTCATGGTACATCTTCGTGTTTCCGGGATGTATGGTAAATCTAGAACTGTGTGCCTCAGTCAAGAGCTCTCTCAATAGCTCCTTGTCTCTGGGAACGCACAGACGTCCCCTCAGGCGCAGCACCTGGTCTGTGAAAGAGAAGTCCCTTGGGTCTCCTGACAGTACTTTGTCGCGCAAGGATTGCAAGTACGGGTCAGCCATCTGTCCTGTGATGATGCGATCTATCAGCTCTGGCCTCGTCTGTCGTGTCACCGCCACTGCCCCACAGTGCCCCCGTAACTCTAGGGGTCTCCAACTGGCCATCTCCTCCAAAAGGCTCCAACTCTGCACCTGTAAACTGGCCAAGTGTGCGGGTGCCTTCCGGCTCAAGGCGTCAGCCACCACGTTGGCCTTTCCCGGGTGGTAGGAAATGCTGCATCATAGTCCTTCAGGAGCTCCAACCAACGTCTCTGTCTCATGTTGAGCTCCTTCTGATCAAATAGGTATCTGAGGCTCTTGTGATCTATGAAAATCTCGAAGGTCTCACCGTACAAGTAGTGCCTCCAGGTCTTCAGCGCGAAGACAATAGCTGCTAGCTCCAGGTCATGGGTAGGGTAGCTATGCTCATGGGGCTTCAGTTGCCGCAAAGCGTAAGCGACAACGTGACCCTCTGCATGAGCACACCCCCTAACCCCTGCAAGGAGGCATCCGTGTACACAACGAACCCGCCACTACTATCAGGGATGGTGAGCACGGGAGTCGAAGTCAGCCTCTCCTTCAGCTCCTGAAAACATGCCTCACAGGCGTCTGTCCAAGTGAAGGGCACGTCCTTCCGGGTCAACTGTGTCATAGGACGTGCAATCTGTGAAAAGCCCCAAATAAACCGCCTGTAGTAGCCAGCCAATCCCAGGAAACTACGAATCTCAGTAACCGTACGCGGTCTCTCCCACCTAAGCACTGCCTCGACCTTGGCTGGGTCCACCGCCAAGCCATCTCCGGAGATCACATGACCTAAGAAGGTCACCTCCCTCAACCAGAACTCGCACTTGCTGTATTTGGCGTACAGCCTACGTCGTCTCAGTGTGTCCAGAACCATCTGCAAGTGTTGTCCGTGCTGCATTTGATCTCGAGAATAGATGAGCCCATCATCAATGAATACCACCACAAACTGGTCCAAGTACGGTCTAAACACCCGGTTCATCAAGTCCATGAAGGCAGCGGGGGCATTGGTCAGCCCAAACGGCATGACCAGAAACTCGTAGTGTCTGTACCGGGTGCGAAAAGCTGTCTTGGAGACGTCTGCCTCCTTGATCCTCAACTGGTGGTATCCAGACCTCAAGTCAATCTTGGAGAATACCGTGGCACCTCGCAGCTGGTCAAACAAGTCGTCGATCCTCGGCAGCGGATATCTGTTCTTGATGGTGACCCTATTCAGCTGTCAGTAGTCTACACAAAGGCGTAGGGTACCATCCTTCTTCTTTACAAACAGTACCGGGGCTCCCCAGCGAGACGCACTGGGCCTCACAAAGCCCTTCTCCAAAAGATCCTGTAACTGAGACTTGAGCTCTCGCAGCTCAAGTGGTGCCATCCTGTATGGTGCGGTGGAGATGGGGCTGGTCCCTGGTACTAGTGAGATCTCAAACTCGATCTCACGCTCGGGCGGTAGTCCTGGCAACTCATTTGGGAACACGTCGGGGTGCTCTCTGACCACCGGGATACTCTGGAAGTCTGCCACAGGGCTGGGCTCTACCACCACACAAGCTAGGAAGCCCTCACACCCTTGGCTCAAAAGTCTCGTCGCCCGAAGTGCAGAAATGCACCTGAAGCCTCCGTCCACTGGCTGATCGTGGAACTCGAAAGAAGGCAACTCCGGTATGGAGAAGACAATCTTCCTCTCAAAACAGTCCACCAAAGCGTGGTAAGTGGGCAGTCAGTCCATCCCCAAAATTACGCCAAAGTCCTCCATCTATATCATAATCAGGTCAGCGGGAAGGCTATGTCCCCCAATACTGACCTCGCAACCCATGTATACCTCCTCAGCTACAAACAGCTAACCACTCGGACCTCTGATCACGAATGGATCCTCTAACAGCATATAATCTTGTCCCAAACTAACTGCGAAACTGGCTACGACAAACGAGTGCGTAGCGCCGGAATCGAAAAGTGTGTAAACGAGTCTGCCGGAAACTGAAACCATACCTGCCACCACTGATCCCGAAGCTCTGGCATCCCTGTGTGTCAAGGTGCTGATACACCCCTCAGCCCTATGTGCGGACGAAGCAGCCACACTCTACATCGGACGGGTAGCTGCTGGCCGGTACCCTCCTCGTGACTGCTGTCCTCCTCCTCGCGCCTGGAAATCACGGCCTCCTGCTCGCCCTCTAGTGCTCGGCGCGGGAAGCGTCTGCTAACCTCCAGCCCTAGATGGGCAGTCCCTCCTGATGTGGCCCGACTGGCTACACTGGTAAAAGAGGGGAACCCGACTCCTGCCCTCAGTGGGTCCCTGCTGTCGGCTGGGCGGGGGTCCGGTGCTAGCAACTGGCCCCTGTCGAGGGCCCCCAAAGGCCACTGATGGCCTTACAAAACGTGACAGCTCTCCTGCGGACGCCACGTGTCTCCTCTCTCGCCGGCCCTATGAAAAGTCTGGCTGGTAGGGCCTCTTCCGCCCGCTGTCAGTATCTCGCGCGGACAGGTTGGTCTCCTCGTAGGTCATAGCTGCCTTCACCACCCTCGAGAACGTAGGCAGCTTTAGGGGTTTGACATACCCCCAAATCGCAGGCCGAAGCCCCTCGGAGAACCTCCAAAGGCGCTCCTCCTTAGTGGCTACTGCTATCGCTGCGAAGCGGGAAAACTCCAGAAAACGTGTGCGGTACGCGCTCACGGTCATCGTCCCCTGGCGGAGAGTGTGGAACTCCCGCCTCCTCTGGTCCTGCCACGTCTAGGGAAAATACTGCTTACAGAAGAGGGTGACGAACCGATCCCAGGTCGGCTCGTCCCTCTCCTGTCCCCTGACTGCCCTCCACCACCTGTGTGCCGCACTCTCCAACTGGTACGTGGCAAAGGCCACGCGGCACTCCACCGGGGGGCGAAGGGTGTCGAAAACCTTCTCGATCTGCTCGAGCCAGTCCTCCACCTCAGTCGGGTCCTCATCCCCCTTGAAGGAGGGGGGCTTCAGCTTCCGGAACTGCCCGAAAAGCTCGAAGTGGCACTGCAGTGGGGATGCTGGTGCACCTCCAGGTAAGCAAGCCTCGTGCACAGAAGCGTCGGAGGAAGGTGGGGGCGGTGGCGGCCCATCCCCTCCCCCGCGTTCGTCGCGTGGTCCCACAGAGGACTCCCCCTCCTCAGCCCCAGGGAGAGGCGTTCGGGGCGGTGGGTGGAGCTCCTCTCGCACTATGTCTCGTATCAGCTGGGCGAGGTCCTGGGCCTGAATGCTCGGGAGCAGTGGCTGGTCCACTGAGACGTCGACCCAACACGCCCACCTCGCCGACCTCGTCCTCGGCAGCGCCCGCGGCCCGCCTTGCTAATCCCTCGTCGAGGCATCTCCTGCAAGGAGACGCAAAACAAAACGGAAACACATCAATATGGAACGATATCTAACGAAGAAGTCTAAGAGCTCATGTCAAAAGAAACGTTGTGGTGGCTACTCTAGTTACAGACACATGAATTGGTTATTTTCCAGTCAATTGGTTCACTTCTCGGGACGACCTTGCTCTGATACCATCTTGTAACGACCCGATTCCCGAATCCCTACGAGACACGAGAATCGGACCGACTCGACTGACCCCAAGACCCAATCGTCCAACGAGAAAGTAACCAAAAGAGCAGTAAAATAAACCACATTCAACATGTATATAACTAGTGAAATGCTTGGTTCGGGACAACCGGGTTTTATTCTTATAACGTTGTAGTATAGCCAGTTATTACCAACATTTCAAATATATAAAATTTTTTTACTCGGAAAATAAAAGAGTTCCCGAGGTCGAACTCAGGGAGCAAGTTGTATTCTAGAGATATACATGTTTCTTTTACAAAATAAAGAAAGAGAGAGGGAAAGAATTTGTTGTTCTCTTTGTTTTCTCCTCGTGATGTTCTTCTTTCTTTCTTTCTTCAGATCTCCTTCTTCTTCTTCCTTGGTTTCTGTCTTGGCCTCTCTTCTTCTTTTTTTTTTTTTTTGCAGTCTCTTCTGTGAAGGTTTCTTCTTCCTTGGCTCTGCTGTACTTCTTCTCTGCAACCTTTCCTCTTCTTCTGCCTTGCTCAGCCTCTTCTTTAGAGTTTCTTCTTGTTTCTCCTCCCTGCGGCTAAGTGTCAGCTTCTTCTTTTCTTTTTCAGCCAGGGACGTCACCCCTCCTTTCTTCTTTTCCTTTCAGGCCGTTGTCTGATTTCCAAATCAGACGACTTAACTACCTGTTGCTACAGTCAGCTTCCTTCCTCTTCCGCGGGTCTTCTTCTTCGCCTGTGCCTGCACACTTCAGAGTTTTTCGTCAGAGGCAAAACCTACTCTACCCTCCCCCCCCCCGCGTCTCTCTCTCTCTCTGAAACCACTCTTGGGAAAGCTCTCCCAGAGCTGCCGGGTAACCGGGTTCGGGTCAGGCCCGGGTCCAGGCCCACCGGCGTGCGTGGTGGGCGAGGAGTGCAGGTCAGTCTTAAGTCGGGTCAGGTCCGCGGGGCGTGAGCGCGGACGAGACCGGGTAACCGGGCGGGTGAAGGGGACCTCACCCCGTGTGCTGAGGCAGTAAGCCTCCAGCACTTTTGCGTCTTATGTCGCTGCGACTCTTCAGGCTTTTCCGAGGTGGGACTAAATGTCCCACCTCAATTGCGCGCCCGCAGCGGGGAAATCAGCGGGAGATTGCGGCGTCACGCGAAGCTTTCTGCCTTAGCTGCGAGCCTGGTGTTTTGCCAAAACGCCTCGCAAGGCCTGGGAGTTGAATCTGGGTGTGGCGCTGAGCGTGGCGCGCCTGTAGCTGCAGGTGGAAGCAGTTCCTCCCGCGCGGCAATGGCGGCGGAGGTCGGGTGGTCTGTTCACAAGAAAACGGCCTCTCGGCCTAATCAGAAAGTGCCAGGAGCTTCGCCGTGCGGGTGGTGGCGAGGCGCGGGGCGGCGTGCGAGGGCTGCCCTAGGTCGGACTGTGGGTCGGAGGATGGGTCTGTTCGGTGGG
The DNA here is from genome assembly GCA_037157565.1 of Thalassia testudinum. Classification (NCBI taxonomy): domain Eukaryota; kingdom Viridiplantae; phylum Streptophyta; class Magnoliopsida; order Alismatales; family Hydrocharitaceae; genus Thalassia; species Thalassia testudinum. The sequence goes on along the minus strand of JAZHRO010000022.1, from coordinate 9,836,503 downwards.
GTTGCAGAGGGTGATGTGGGGGAAGTGGCAGGGCGGAGGTTGATCAGGGTGAGGAGGCGGAGGTCCTGCGGTGGTCGGCGAGCCGTGTGGGTTGCTGAGGTGATGGGAGCGGCTCGCCGGAGGGTGGTCGGAGACGAAGGGGGTGACGATGGTCAGGGTCGGTCGAGGGCTTAATTGAATAAATGAAAAGCGGGGAAAGAAAGAGGAGAAGAAGGGGAGTAGCTCTAGCTTACTTGCAGGGACGAAGGGGGAGGAACAGGGCGACAGTCGTATCGACTGTCGCCGGAGAAGACGATGCTCAGGGAAAGGGGCGGCGGCGAGCAGAGAGCCGGAGAGGCGCCAGCTGGGTGTGGCGTGGCGCGGGAAGAGCAGGGGAGGAAGTCTCTGCTGCTGGTATTGCGGCAGAGCGAAGAGGTGGAGGGGGAGGAAACCGCCGGAGCTGGTGAGCGTCTGCCGGAGGAAGAAGAGAGGAAAGTTGGGGATTTTCTCCGTCAGATCCAGGCTGCCCTGGTCGGTGGAGCAACGGGGGGTATTTATAGGGATCAAACAGGGAGGAAGGCGGAGGGAGACGACATGTCTCCCTCGCCGGAGGATGGCCGGAAACAAGAACCCATACTGTCCGTGCGTTCGCACGGCCGGTATGGTGGGTTACAACGACCAGGGGGGTGTCCCTGCGACGGCTGACGACGCAGGGCACCCCCGGTTAACTTGCCAGGTCCCCCACCTCACCCTGCGCGGCGCCATGCTCCGCGCAAGGTCGCCGGAGCATGGTGCTGGCAGGTTTTGCAGGGGGGACCTGATCGCAAAGAACGAAGGAGAGTTAGGGGCCAAAATGCGAGGGTTCAAAAGTTGAGGGCCAAAGTGTAAATATATGAGGACCAAAGTGTAAAGTCGGTCAAGGAGGTTTCTTCTTAGGCTCAAGTTTTTATACATGACTAATTAGGACCTAAGGAATCTGATGGTGAATTTCATTTCTATATTAAACCTTGTTTGACCGGTCAATTTACGCAAAAACCCAAATTAAGTTATTAATTGGGCATGGTTCTCAATGTAGGTCAGAATGGGTTCTAAAGGCCAAATTGAAGGTTCTAAACCCTAGAGATTATTTTTCTATGAATTTTAGAGGGTTTATTCTATTTTTACTTTGCCTTGAACCTTGTGAATTGAAGTGGGTTGTTTTAGGGTTACAGATTATCATTTAGTTTCTTGGAATTGCTGTAGCCCTCGCTAGATCATTTCATCCCACTTTTATTCTTATTAAGCTGCTTTGACCTATGTTTGGGCCCTGAATTACCCTGTATGCAGATTATACTGGTAAAATTGCATTTTTACCCCTTATGACTTGTTTTCTTCTTAAACTCAGAATTCTCTGAGTTAAGCCTTTCCTTGAGATATGTAGGAGCTTTTATCCTTTGTATTAGGTCAAAATGAGCTAGTTATGGCTCATGATGAGGTTCTCATCAACTAGCAATAATAAAATACAGCAGTAGAGAAAAGAAATACTACAGTATACACCACCACAACAGTAGAGAAATAAACATATACATAAACATGAAGCTTACAATAAAGAGAGTACAGGGGGTAACAGAAACTACTCACAACAACAGCAAAAAAGTACAGTGGGTACTACAAGTGACACTATTGGGCTCTACTAGGCCCAGCGCCCTCTGCAGCCGCCGACTTTGGCTGCTCAACACCTGGTCCTGAAAAGTAACAAGGGTGACACGTCAGCGAAACGCTGAGTAGAGTGGCAACTAAAAGCTAGAAGAAGCAGTAGGGTGGACAGTAGCTGTTATATTTTTATTTTCTTTCTTTATATTTTTCCATTTATTCACTAATGATTTATTTCTCAGATCCTTCTCTTAATCTTGAATGTTCCTCGTGGGAACGATCTTGATTACAGTCTTTTCCGAAAAGTAGAAGTAACACATTGTGCTCTCCTGGCTGGGAGAGTCCCCCGTGGTGGTCCTACCCTCAGTCAACCACCCCAAGGTCACTGAGAGACGTAACGGTGACTACGGCATGCGCGATAAGCGCACGGGTAGCTACCCCGCACTAGCACGTGGTCAGTTGTTTCCGTTAACGAGTGCGCCCAAAGCACAGCACGGAACCAGTATAGTGCAGAGCCCTCTCAGTAACAGGAGTCCAGCCCCTCCACAGTAACCAAACAGGGGTCTTGCCCCTCCACAATCCGTGCACCCTCGCCTGACTACCCTGGTTTGCCCAGTGGGCCTAGCAACTTGGTGTAGGAGGGCTAGCAAAACCCTGAGGCCCGTGGGGTAACTAGTGCTCTCCCTACACTAGTAGCTCTCCACGATATTGTGTACACGAGGGCCAAAAGTCGGTACAAAGTGGCCAGACCTAACCCCAGGTCCCTGGGGTAGCTAGCTCCGCTCTGCACTAAACAGGGGGACAGTTGCTCTCCTTGGTACTCCGTACTCAAGGGCCAGCTCACTTCCCCAATTCTATTCCATTCACTTTCCAGGAGTTCTACTCCTAATTTCCCGTAGGGTTCATGCTCTTTTAACTCAGCCAATTTAGGTTTCACCGTTCCAGCTTTACATCCATACAATTCATGTTCTCAACCGTATTTATCCATTCATAACAGGCAGCTGTTAACCAATTTACAGGCAGTTATCGTTTCCTTTCCACTTTTCCAAGACTGCAATGTATATATTCAACTAGCTTTCCAGTCCTAGAATTCATGCCATACCCTAGGATCTATCATTCAATCTAGTTTTCCAGTCCTAAGATTCATGCAATACCCTAGGATCTATCATTGAATCTAATTCTTCAGCCCTAGGGTTCATGCAATGCCCTAGACTCTATTAATTGTTTCATAAATGTATAACTTTTGATAATTAAATTAAAGAGCCACTCCACCCGCAAAATCGGAAGTACTGGGGGCGTGGTCGGCAATCCCACGCGCCTCCGCAACCCCCAGAGCTGCAACCGAACAGGGTCCTAATACAAGGATCAAAGACAAGGAGCTACTCAGAATAGTATACAATTACTGGTAGAGGAAATAAATCTGGGAAGAATGAAACTTGAAACGTGGAAAACGGACTCCGAACGGACCCTAAACGAGTCAAAAACGACGAGTCTGTCCAAAATCAGACGTCTGGAACTTCTTCCAGACGTCTTAAAAGGACGATCATGCCATACCTTAGTCTGCGCAGTCCTTCAGACGTCCAGAAGCCCGCTGGATCGTCTGGACTTTGTTTCCAGACGTCCGATTGTCACCCCGGACGTCTGGAGGTCTGCTCCGTCGTCTGGTACTGTGTCCAGACATTTGATCGATGTGGGATGGCGAGCCCTACCGCCCTCCCAAACGATTCCTGCACACACACACTCGCTCTCATCACGAAGGGGTGCAAAAGAACGTGGCGGACATCTGCATGGCCGTACACTCATAAAAAGGAGAAGATAAGAAAATATTGTACCTGTCAGACGTCTGGACCTTCCTCCAGACGTCTTATGCGTCGTCTGGACATAAGTCCAGACGTCTGATTCTGGGAAATTTTTCCAGAATCAGAACCCTTCTCGCTCTCCTCCCGCAACGCACGGCCGTGCCACGCTACGTCCGCCTACTGCCCGAGCTGCAGCAGCTCCTCCTCGACACCCCACGCTCGCTGCTCTCCCGCCGGCCGGCTCTAGCTGCCCCGACAAGCTCGCACCCATGCGATCGAGCTCCTTCTTCCCCTCGCAACGGCTCCTCCCCACACACCCGCAGCAGTCACTGCGGCCGCTCTCACCCGCACGCTCTCTCGCAGACAGGGAGAAGAAGAGGAAGAAGGCAGTAGAGTGAGGGTGAGGGAGAGGGGAAGCATTTTTATAAGGCAGCAGCAGGGAGAGAAGGAGGAAAAATGACGCCTGCAGGGAGAGAAAGAGAAGAACGAAGGTGACGGGTTCAGTCTACGCGCGCAGGTGCTCAGACGCGAACCCATACGCCGAAAAAATTTAATACCAGACATCTGGGAAGGGTTCCAGACGTCTGGCCAGACGTTTGGGCCATGTCCCTTATGTCTTAAACTACGTCTGATGCCCTGCTCGTAACAATATAACAAACTCAAAGGAAGTTTCATCCCCGAAACTTGCGCTAACTATGTTGCGAGAAAGAACAATTTATACATAACAAACTCAAAGAGGACCGAAGCCGGTCCGAAAAGTCGTACCCGCGAAAAGCTCCAGGTATCGATCCTGCATCACCGCCTCAGGCTCCCAGGTAGCCTCCTCGTATCGCTGGCTCCTCCACATGACCTTCACCAAGGGTACTTGCTTTCGTCTCAGACTGCGGACGGCTCTGTCAAGAATCTGCACTAGCCGCTCGGGGTAGGTCAGGTCGTCACCGACCTCGATGCTCTCGTGGCGCAGGACGTGACTGGGATCGGCGACATACTTCCTGAGGTTGGACACGTGGAACATGTCGTGCACACCAGTAAGCTGAGGAGGGAAGGCAAGCCTATAAGCAACGGGTCCAACCCTCTCCAGGACCTCAAAGGGCCCCACAAACCTCAGTGCAAGCTTCCCTCTCACCCCAAACCGCTGCAGGCCATTCATGGGCGAAACACGAAGGAAGACGTGGTTCCCAACCTTGAACTGCACCTCTCTGCGTTTCCAATCTGCGTAGCTCTTCTGCCGGCTCCTGACAGTGCGGAGTCACCTGTGAATCTGCTCTACTACCTCCTGACTCTGCCGAATCAGCCTGGGACCAACCTCCCACTTGGTCCCCACCTCAACCCAACACAAGGGTGCCGTACATCTCTGTCCGTACAGAGCCTCGTAGGGTGCCATGCCGATGCTCCAGTGATAACTGTTATTATATGCAAACTTCTCCAGGGGCAAGTGCTCCTCCCAAGAGCCCCTCCAGTCCAGTACACTAGCACGCAAAAGGCCCTCAAGTGTCTGTATCGTGCGCTCAGACTGTCCATCCGTCTGGGGGTGGTAAGCTGTACTAAACCTCAACCGCGACCCCAGGGCCTGCTGAAACTCAGCCCAAAACGGGGACGTAAAGCAGACGTATATATATAAACCATCATTTATATATAACCATTTTTATACATAGCATATTTTTGTTTTAGCATATTTCCCTTTTATATTGCATATTAACAGGTTGGCCGGTGCTGAATATAATTTCAGGAGCAATTACAGGTGATTTTTACCCATTCTCTCCCTACAGCATTTATTTTCTTTTACATTCATGCATGAGGACATGCAAGAACTTAGGCATGAGGGGGTAGATACAGAAAAAATGAAAAAGATTTTATGCCAACACTTAGGAAAACCTCGGAGCTGCATGCAAAATGTACTTTAGGACCTTAAATAAAAGAACAACCGACTCCACCTCCAGTGCTCTCATTGGAGCTAGAAATCGTTCGCAACAACCAATTCCGACTCACCCGCGCACCTTTTGTTCTAAATTTAGGGTCAAGCTGATTGTAACCCGATACGGGAAATTCACGAAGTACAAATTATATGAGGTTACATGTTTATAGCATATATAGATATTGCATTCACGAACAAGATTATTTTATTAAGAGAATTCATTAGGGATTTTATCCTTTAGTTGATTCTTGTAATCTGGAATCCAGTACAACTTTTCACACACACGTAAAATTTGCAATGGATTTACGGTGAAGGCTGATAAACGTCTTCAGTTTGTCGAGAAGAAGCAGTGCTTCTTTTCCTGAACCCTTAGACAATGTTTTGCGAGTCAAGCAGATTTTCCTCCAAAAATCCACCAAATAGTGTGAGATGAGAGTAGAGTGTACTGGTGCTCCAAGATTAGTGCGAGGAATCTGGAATCCTAGATAATTAGGTGATGATGCTCTGCGATGAGACATAGTTTTCGCTCTCGGTTCTTGCGTATGCATTTTGTGCGAAATTGTGAGAGCCACCGAATAAGACAAATACGCGGAGAGCGAGTTTTCATAAAACTAGGGCTAAGGTGGATGGTTACGACCATTCTTTACGGAATCCTCGGCTGAAGGAGGGTATTGATGTCAAGGTCAGAAATACACCGTCCTATCCATCTCTCCCGGTGCCGTGAGCAGGCACTTCCACCAAATAAGCCACCCAATGTCTCTTGAGTACCACCAATCCCCAATAATGCCTCCTTAATAAAGTTCATGGAAGTATGCCAGTTGTGTTATGCTGAAAAAAAAAATAAAAAAAAATGGGAAAAAGAAAAAGAAAAAGAATGATGAAAAGAAAGAAAAACTGAAAAAAAAAATTAGAAAAAGAAGAAAAAAGAAGAAAAGAATGAATATTTAGTGTTTATCAAGGCAATACCACCAAATAAAATTGAGCTCCACCAAATATGGCCTTAACCTATTTTTCTTGTGTTTCTGACCGCCCGAATACTGGCTGAGGAATCCCAACTTAGTGTTAGGGTTATGAGAACTCAATTAAAGTGTTAATGCCTAGTGAGACCACCAAATACAGATCCTATGTGTGAATCTAGTGAGGTTGTGAGCTCTAAGAAAAAGAAAGAAAAAGAGTAAGAGAGAATGAATACAAAGGAATCAAAGAGAGCATAGTTTTTCTAGTCTTTCTCTAAGTTAAGTTACTTAGTAATTCGGGAATCTGGATTCTGTAGTACTAGTCTCTATGTAGCACCAAGTGAGAATGAGCCACCAAATATATAATCCTTTCCCTCAAAGATTCTCTATCTAAGTCCAAAGCCGGGGTGAAATTCATAGAATATCTTGAATACCCCAAGGGAAGAAATCTGTCTATCCCACTAGAATTTTTACTAGGGGTCAAGTACAGGCTTTAGAGGTGTATTAGTTTTCACTCGAATCCGTTGCAAAAGCTACATAGCTGCACCTTCACGATTGTCTGGATTTCTAAAGCATAGGATGAAAACAAAAAAGAGAAAAATCTTTATGCAAACACTTGATAAAATAACCAGTCCCTTAGGGACCCTTGCTGTAAATAATTTAGTCTTGCATTTGCTAGGGACTAGCAAGATTTAGGCATGGGGGTATGATTGCGTAGCAATCATAGGTCTTAATTGACCTAAATTAGGCTAGGACTTAGCATAAGTTAGGGTTATTCATGCATGCATACGCATTATTTACATCTTTACTGCTTTCCTTTAGCTATGCATAAAATAATGTTGTAATGTGCTGATTAAGTGCATTATGTCGATTGCAGGGAATAAGCTGATCAGGAGCTGGATCTGAAGCTGGATCGGGAATAACGGGAGTTGTAGCAAAGCTGGAGTAGAAGGCCTAGTTTAGATGTAGGAATAATAATGTAAGGGGGTTAAAGGTTTTCTATTCCATTAAGTAGAAATAAAGCAGTAAAATGTGAAGAGCTTAGGTCCATCCTAGCCCTAGGATAGCCTAGAGACTTCCCCAAGCCTTAGCCACCCTTAGATTAAGTCACAACACCCTAGAAAGCCCTAAGACCCTAGTTTCAACCCTTCTCTAGACGTCCAGATAAGTTTTAAGATGTCCAGGAACCTTAGCCAACTCCCGCACAATTCAAACCCACTTCTGCAGTGTTATTGGACGTCCAGACACTTTGTCAGACGTCTAATTTCTGCAGAATACTAAAAACAGAACCTGAAATCCTTCCTGACTCTGATTGGACGTCCAGACAACAAGTCTGGACTTCTGATTTTTGAGTATAAGATGTCTAATTCTATTATTAGACATCTGATACTACTCTCCAATTCCTGTTTTGAGATTTAAGCCTTGATCTTGGATCTCTAGGTCCCTAAACCCAATTCCAACCCCATAGGAACCTAAATTAAGGTGCCCTAACCCTAGTACATCACCTCTAGACCTCCCTAAGGACCTAATAAGGTCCTCACTAAACCTAATTGACTTGGATCTTAGTCAATTCCATCAGCCTATTCCATTGGACTCATTGAGTCCAATTGAGCCCTGATCTCAGCACACACTGTCCAATTGGACTCAGTGAGAGTCCAATTGACCTAGACCTAAATTAATTGAGTTGTTTTACTCTCAATTAAGTTTCCACACACCCAATTAAACTTGTATTCAGTTTAATTGCACTTTACCTTAGTGAATTAGGGTTTATAACCCTAATTTGAGACCTACCTTGACCTAAACCCACTAGAACCCAACCTAATCAACCTAGCCACCTAAGTTTCGACCCACACACACCCACACACACCATCCACACGAAAATATCTATCCTAGAGCTCTCTAGAACTCTCTACCATGTGTGGTTGCCTTGGTTGCCAAAAATAGCAACCAAGAGCCATTCAATTTTTAAATCCACATTTGGTGGATCTAAAAACCACCATCCACCCTCTCTCTCTCACTCTCCCACGAGCTCCCACCATAGGCCTCTCTAGAGAATTCCATAATTCTCTAGAGAGCTTCCCTTAGGTCTATAAAAAGACCCAATGGGTGGCCATTTGCACCCATTCACTTCCTTGGCATCCATTCCACTTAGGCTAGCCACTTCCATCTCCACTCCACCTCCACGAGTTGAGCACCACCATGGAGGCCACCACCTCCACGCCAGGAAGCTGGATCAGCTCCCCAACCTCTCTCCAAGGGCCGGCCTAAGTTACATTGGCCGCCCCTCCTTCTCTCAACCACTCGAAGGCCATCGGGGATCACCCCTGAATGCCCTTCCATTCTGCTAGATTTAGATTATTCTCTTTGTATATTTACTGCATTTATTTACTGCTTAGTAGTGTAGTCTTACTTCTCCCCCAATCATGCATGCGAAATCACCCCATCAATTCTTGTACGCGATCATTTTCTGGTAGCTAGATTTAATTTTCAAGCATTTATGTACAAGCTTTCCTCTAGATTCTTTATGCAACAACTCCCAAATGAATGAACGAAAACACATTTATATATATATATATATATCTGTATCTATTTGAAATCACCATGAGCTTAATGATTGCTATTATCTTTTGCGTGATTAATGTTGCCTGTTTCTAACTCTTAATATTCTTGCAACTAAGCATGTCGTATGTAAATACGTAATAATCACGAACCGGCATGCGATTCTAAACAAAGTAGAGCGGCAAAAAGATCGATTTCAAAAGTAAAAGCAATGCCTCCCAGAGACGAATGATCGGGACTCAAGTCTCATTATCTTTAGAAATCAATTTTTGACGAACGTTTTTAGACGACTATACTACGATTTCCGACAACTTTCAAATGCGCGAAAATGGGTTTATGTCGTTCTCCATATTTTCTGGGCGGTTGTGCATTGGCTAATGCAGTTGAATTCCTCCTACCTGAGTGCGCAGTAGAATGAGTTCATAGCCTTAGCATTCAGTCCAAGGTGATGAATCTGCTCCACCGTGTATCCCGTTTCTAGTTTCTCAGGAATGACGTATGCGGATTCGCATTTCTCCCAAATAGAGAAATAGTTGGCTTGAAACTACATTTTCATTCTCAGCTTCCAATATGTGTAGTTTGTTCCTTCGAAGAGTGGTGGTCGAGTGGTGGATTCCCCTTAGATCTACCAGTGGAAATGACTCTCCCCTCCATGTGATCTTTCACAGATGTAACTCCTAAAAAGCGGAAACCTGCTCTGATACCAAATGAAATTGCACTAGAGGGGGGGTGAATAGTGATTTCAAAATATATTGCAAGACAAAAATACAATCACAAAAAGAGGCACAAGATTTTTAGGTGAAAACCCAAACTGGGTGAAAACCACCACCTAAGCCAATCCCTTGACTTAGGATTTTCGATCACAAAGTGATTAATCCACTAACCACACTACTTAAACGAGAGTAGTGTACCTCAATTACAAATTCCACCTCCGATCCCTAAACGGAGGTTTCTCCCTTCACAAGGAAGAGACGAGGACCTGACAAGCCAGATACCTAAACTACAATAATAAAATAAGAATGAAACAACACCAATAGAACACCACAAAATATTAATGACTTCCTCATCTATTAAGCATAAAAGGAACTCCTTGAGGATCAGTAGAATGAAGTGCACCGAGAGTGTTGATTTTCCCTTTGATCAAAGTGTTGGCACAGCACAAGGGCAATAGGAAGCAAGTAGTCAGCAAGTGATCTTCTAGGGAAATTATATCTCAAGAGGTGTGTTTTTCCTAAGAGTGGTTCTAGTCTATTTATAGGAAAGTTTAGAACCTTCAAGAAGGCTTGGGAGAGGTCTCCTAGCCGTTGGAGGCAAGTCCCAAGAAATTGGGATGAATCCAACACAAATCAAGGCAATTATGATTATGACAGCAATATCAGACGTCTGATTTTTGGTTCAGACGTCTTGTAAGATGTTTGAGTACAATTATGGGCATCTGATTCTATTAGTCAGGCTCACTATTTACATTGGATCGAAATAGGGACGTCTGATATATTCATATAAGACGTTTGATACAAATATTGGACGTCTAATTATAAGTGGGTCCGTTCCTGTTTTGACTAGATCCAAACAGGGTTCTAGATTTTAAGGAACAGACGTTAGTCTAGACGTCTACCGGATTTCCTAGACATCTGGAAAAATATTAATGGCATGCCTTGGTAATCTAAGAGTCGAACTTTAGTTTCTGATAAGTGTACGCAAAAATAAATGGGCAACGGTCCATTGACAAACGTCTAGTGATATGTCCAAACGTATAAAAGTGTATTTTCCCGTTATACCAACACAATAGAGAAAAAATGGGCATTTGATTCTAACAGTTGGTTTAAGGACGTTCAGGCTATGTGTTGGATGTCTGGATAAGGCTATGGACGTTTGATAGAAGGTTGCTTCGACTGATGCCTAAGAGGTCAGAATGTAAAGGTAAGGCTATAGGCAATTAGACGTATGAAACAATGATCAGACGTCTTAAAGTTAAAAATCAGACGTTTGATAATTGTGATGGACGTCTGATTTGTGTCTTAGTGTTAGGTTTTTGTTTCTAATATTTCCTAAGTGTAGAGAGCCTAAGTTAGTTATTTATAAGTTATGTTTGGGGGCTCTTTACAACATCTTTAGACTCAAATAAAATAAATATTACAACCTTTGAAAGTTTACATAAAAAGCCTATGACCTATGACAAGACTTATGCTAATCTAGTCTTCACGCTTTTAATCATCTGACTTGGAAAACTCCATGAAACCTGCAATTATGTTATTATAAAGAAAAATATGTTATGCCTATGTTTTATCTTTTTTTTTTATTTTGTAAAATCATCAAAATATTATTTATCAGGAGTTGAACTAATAGTAGCTACCCGTGCGCTTATCGCGCATGTCGTAATCACCGCTACGTTGCAGTCAAGACCCTAGGGCAGTAGATCGAGTGTAGGACTACCACGAGGAGCTCTCTCGGCCAGGAGAGTGCCACATGCACATCCTGCATCATGGGAAAACTGCATAAAGATTGTTCCCTTAGGGAACAAGTGGATTGAGAAGTGTCATGGACCTTTACTAAAATAATCGAATCAGAAATATATAGTTGATATAAATGGAAACAGATGAGAATACATAACGGGTAAATTGTATGATTAGTTAGCTACTTTTCCCTTTATGTTTAATTGCATTTAGAATTTCATATACACCACTCTACTCAGCGTTAGCTGACCACAGATATATGTAACCATGTTCAGGTCAGGGAGTTGAGCAGTCGACACCACTAGCTGCAGAGGGTGTTGGGCTTAGTTGAGCCCTGCAATAATTGTACTTGCTTCTTTTCCATTTTCGAGATTTTCTGTTGTTAGTGAGTATTTTGGCTTATGTTGAAACCTATTGTTGTTACACTTTTGTTGGTTGTGATGGCTAGCTAGTGAACTGTACCTTTATTTCTCGCCTGTGGCATGTCGCTTCTATTGAACTTTATTCCTGTTTTCCATTGCCGATTTTTAATCAATTTTCTTAGTTACATTGCATGTGTGGTTGTGGAAATGTTTATCCTTGCATTTGGTTTGTTTCTCGTTGGACAACTGGGTCTTGGGGTTAGTCAAGGTGAGCCGTTTCTGAGTTCCAATAGGGAACCGAGATCGAGTCGTAACACTTAGTGACTGACAAGATTGAGACCAAGGGCCTTGCATACTCCCCGCCTAGCTCACCGCCTCTCCTCGCCATCTCAGGTAAGACCCTCCTCCTCCGTTCCTCCTCCCCGCCCCCTTCGCCTCTCCTCCTCCTCGACCATCGTCCTCCTCGCCCCCTTCGGCTTTCCTCCTCCTTGTCCTCCTCCGGATGCCACCTCTCCTCCTCCTCCTCCTATGATCCGCCCCCTCCGCCTCTCCTCCTCCTCGTCCTCCTCCTGTAGCTGCCGCTGCCTCTCCTCCTCCTCCTCTTGCGATCTACGCCCTCCCCCTCGTCCTCCTCAACTCCTCCCCCTCTTCCCCAGTTCATGCCCCTCCTCCTCTTCCTCTTCACCTCCTCCTCCTGCAAGTCCTCCTCCCCTCCCCCCTCTTCCCTTCCTCCTCCTCCTCCTCCTCTTCGTCTCCTCCTCCTCTTCCTCTTCACCTCCTCCTCCTCCTGCGAGTCCTCCTCCCCTCCCCCCTCTTCCCTCCCTCCTCCTCTTCCTCCCTGCCTCCTCCTTCTCCTCCTCCTCCTACGAGTCCTCCTCCCCTCCCCCCTCTTCCCTTCCTCCTCTTCTTCTCCCTACCTCCTCCTTCTCCTCCTCCTCTTCCTTCGTACCTCCTCCTCCTGCGAGTCCTCCTCCCCTTCCCCCATCTTCCCTTCCTCCCTGCCTCCTCCTTCTCCTCCTCCTCTTCCTTCACACATTCCTTAAATTAAGTACTCAAGTTTAAAAACCATAATAGGTAGGTATTTAATTAATTTTTTGTTATTGAAATTGTAGGTAGTTGACGACAATCACTCTTGGATGCTTCAGAGATATATTTTCAATTATTTAAAGTTATTTTCATGAAATTTTAGGATCATGTTAGATGTGGAGAGTGCCTACATATTGTCTTTTTTGTATTTTTGTTAAATTGATGGTGGGGTGTGCCCACTTTTATTTGTGTTTTGAATGGAAATTTTAGATTTTAATGGATGTGGAGTGTGCCTACATATTATTTTCTATGTGTTTTTGTATCCATTTATGTATTTTATTTGTTGCATTTTCACGGTGGGGTGTGCTGGTCATTTCTTACCTCAACTCAGTTAATTAAGTTAATTTCACTTAATTATGAGTAGAGAAAAGTCACTTAGGTTAACTCGAAGTTATGTCGATTAGTAGTATAGGATCGAATTAACCTAACATTTTAGAAAATTTTTACTGGTTGAGTCTAAGTCGTTCGCTGAGAGGTATAATTCATTCTAAATTCACTAATTATCTTTATTTTTCTTTATAAGTATAGGAGGTATATTTAAATTAATTACGGAAGCATGAATTTTGCTAAAAATTGGTTAACATGGAATAACAAGCAAAATCTCATATGAATTCTCATTTTCAACATTTAAAAACATGTAAATTCTCTATTTATTTCGAATGATTTAAGGCAAAGAAGAGTTTCTTTAGTCAACATATGTCTTAATACAACATTTAAGAGCAAAAAGAAATTAAAATATAACAAGAAAAATTGATTCTTTTCCTTATTCTTCGGTCTCTCTTCTTTCTCTTCTTCTCTTTATTTCTCTCTTTTACTTCTCTTTAACTTTATTCTTTCTCTTATATTTTCGAGTTCTTTCCTTTTTCCTTTCTATCTCTTTCTTTCTTCTCTTCTGCTTCTGTTCCTGCCCTTCTTCTTCTCCCTTATTCTTCCTTAGCTTCCTTTCTTTTTTTTTTTCCTTAGCTCTTAACTTCTCCAGCACCTGTGTCCTTAGCCTTCTCAGCTCCTTCATTCTCTCTTCTTTCTTTTCTAACTGAATCGAGTTAATTGCTTTTCAACCAAAAATTGTTTTTGATTTGCGGTGAGGTCCTTTTGAGGATACACAGCATCCTGAGATCAGGGTGGGACCAAGCCCAACTCAATCCTCGCCTAACTTCATTAGGGTTCAATTTTGGTTTATTTTCTCTTGAGCCAAACCAGCCCTCTCTTGAGCCGAACCGGCTCAACGCCTCCCAGGCCTCGCCCTCCCAGGGCCAATTGCACACACACGCCCACTCAGGCGCAAACCTGCAGGCGCACTCGCCCACAGACACACATGCATGCCCAAAGGTTTGACGTTTTCTTTTCGCACCAAGCGCTGACGACTGAATCGACTATATCACAAATTACTTTTATACTAAGGCGTGCACTCTGAATCTTCCGATGTGGGACTAACTTCTCCTCCTCCAGACCCGACTTCAAACGAAGTTTTCTCCCTACTCAGAGCTCCAAATCAAGCGAAATAAAGCTTAATGGAGAGCTCTAAGGTGTCTCTACAGGATTCTAGGGTCAATTTGAGGTTTAGAGAATGATTTCCTCTTCAATTTGAAGAGCAAAGCTAGGGGGTTTCTACGAGTTTAATATTGCCTGGAAATGGTTTTATGTCTACTATGTCTATAGGATGGCCATTTTAGCTTATCTAAGTGTCTGAACAATTTATACAGGTGATTCCGCAACTGCTTGTGTGGGTTTTAAGCTCTCAAGAGCTTCAGGAAGCACAGGGAAGCTCAAAGCTTCACTGAAATCTTCAAAGAGAGGAATTTCAGATGAAGAAAGGTGTAACAAACTCTAAGGATCATTCTAATTGATTCAAATACTCTAAGGAATGTAACAAGCTTATTTAGGCAAAATTTATGATTAAATCTCATCAGAAAGACACTACCATCAGTTTGGGTTCAAAAACTACCTAAACTGGCAGACTTGAATTCCAACCAAAATCACTCATCTGAGATTAATAAAATCATTCTAAAATCATCCAACAGAATCTCAGAAATGATTCTAACTTCTCAATTTCTCAGATTGGGCTCAGAATCAGAGTTTCCTGCTCAGGGTTGACTAGAAAGCCTCGAATTTTGACTTTCTATTTTAAACCTTTTCACATGGAATTAAAGCCTCAAACAACATCCTTTCAACCTTAGAAACCTGCTCAGACCCTTCAATAGGTGTCTGAACTAAAGATTTTAGGGTTTTAGCCTCATCGCCTGAGCTCTTAAAGTGGTTTGTTCATCAGAACAATCCAAAGGTTGTTACACTAATTTAAACACAGAAATGACTTCAATGCACTGCACTGAAGCTTTTAGACCTATTAATCGCAACTTACAGTTATCTGTCAGACTTCTCCAACTTTGCCGGAGTTGGAGAAGATGAATGTCTAACTCAAACTCCAGTCATCAAAATCTCAAAGAAACAAACTCAACATGATCAGTGAACTGCAATTCATCAATCTGGAGCCTATCACCAAGTTTTATAGGCTAAAGATCACTTTTGACTCGCCGGAGCTCCGGTGAGTCCAAAAAAAGGTGTAAAGTGTAAACAGAATGGTGAATCGTGCCATTTTTTACTTGAAAACGTTCCTGAGGTTGCAAGGAACCTCAAGATCGCATTAAATTCCTTAATTGATCATTAGAATTAAGAATTAGCAGTGAATTCAGTTTGAATGGATTTTATAGTGGGTTGAAGCACAAGACTTGTTCTCCCACTCAAAAAAGTGGTTGAGACAAGTCTAAAGAGAATTGCGATGATAAATATATAGATAATTTAAAGTTTTAACTGCTCCTGAGCCGCCATTGACAGCAAGCTCAGGAGCTTAATTAGATTTGGACGTTTGCATTATAAGTGGTAATTATACAAATTAAAGTGATAATGAGGATCCTTAGATTGTGAATAGGTGATGGAGGACCCTATGAAGGTGGATTTAAGCTCACTTACTGTCGCCATGGACAGCGACAGTAGCTATGAAGGTGAAGGTGAATTAGGCGAACAGTGATTAAATTTATGTTTTAATGAATTAGAAGTAGTCATGAGTGATAATAGAAGGTGAAAAATGAGTTAAAAGGATGAAATTAAGGCTCAGGCGAGCTCAAGGAACTCTCCGTAGTCGAAGAAGACGAACTCTAGAAATTCTGAAATTACTCTAATCTAACTAACTATCTAACTAGCTAAACTATCCTACTCCTACCTACGATTACCTGAACGAAGGAGTCAAAGGGATTCTATCGATGGCTCATAGCGGAAGACGAAATCAGAGGGAATAAGAAGAATCTCCGGCGGGCGAATGTGAGGTGAAGCAAAGGAGCTCCTTGGTCGTCGCTTTTGTCTAGAGACGCGGCTGACCTCGGCGAATCTCCTCAGTTAATCAAGATGGATGGAGGAAGTTGGAGAATGGCGTGGAAGATCACCGGAGTTGCAGACGAATAGCCTATTGGGTCGACTTAGTGTTAGAAGAGGGAAGGGAGCCAACTTGAGAGAAATCGAGGGGGTGAGGGGGTATTTATAGTGGATGGCGACAAAGAGAACGGTGGAGTTTGGACGAAGAAGAAGCTTGGGAAGCTTAACCTCTAACATCGTCTCCGACGACGATGAGGTTAACTTCCACCAAAAATTAGGATTTCAGAGTAATCCAGACCGATGGATGAAGATAGGATGGTGAGCACAAGCTCTAGGAGCTTGGAGAAGGAAGAATGATGTCGGTAGGGCGGTGATCGCGCAGTGGAGTCACTCTCTGTCGTCAACCGTTCAATTGGGTAAAGAAGAAGAAGAAGAAGGCAACAGGGACCTAGATGTGATGAAACTTAAGGATCTATATGAAAATTAAGGACCTGATTGCAATGCTTAGTAAGGACCTAAATGTAAACTCAGGTTTTAAAGGTTTATTTTAACTTAAATCTTTTTCAACTTTTTATATATGTTAATAAATAAGATAATTATTATGTTTACACCTTGACTTTACATTTTTGACCTTTTAAGGTTAATTTATTAAATTAAGTAAAGTTATTATATACTTATGTATACATTATGTTTAAGTTACTTAACATATCAATTAAGGGAATAGTTAATAAGATCTCAAGTCCAATTATTAATTAGATTGTTAATAATGTTAATCGAATGATAAAATAACATTTTTAACTTATTTTAAGGTCCTTTACTATTTATCCCTTATTTTATAATTAACCCTTTTATACTCATTTCCTTAGCTAATTAACTAGGAAGACTAGTTAATTAGGGGTGATTAGAGATCATGATGAGCCTCTCATCATGTGCCCACTTTTATTAGGTGGTGTGATGTTTCGAAATGCACTTTTATGTGAGAAATGAAATATTTAAGAAGAAACTCTGTCAAAATTTTTTAAAATTCATTAATGTTAAATATATTAGTTGGTTGGGTTTTTATTATGTTAGGGTTTAGGGTTGACTTGGGCTAGGGCTTGGACAATTGATTTGGGTTAGGGTTTAGGGTTTAGGATTTGACTTGGGCTAGGGTTTGGATAGTTGTGTTGTGTTAGGGTTTAGGAATATGGTTGGGTTGGTTATGATTTTAGTTACTTATATTTTTTGTAATTAAAGTGATATTTATTATAATTGGTAAATACCCACACTTGCATAATTTTGGAAAGAAGGTTTGCTTTAGAAATTTGGTTTGAAAGTAAAATAAGAGGAAAATGCATAAACAGTTTTGAAACAGATCGTGGGTTTGTTATTTTTTTAAAATCTTTGTTGATTAACGGTATGATTAACAAAGGACAAGGATTTGGTGATTCGATTTCACCTAAATGGATGTGCATTTGGGGAGGATCTATATGATCATCTACAAATTTTTGCCAAGTCCTTAAAATGAGAATATATTTGTTATTAACATTTAAGATTATAATCTGTTTTTAATTAATTTTGCTTTTGAAATTGCAGGTTATCAGTGCCGGATACACTTGGAGGATTGAGTAGTTGAAGGTATATATACAGTCAATATTTTTAATTTAATTGAATGATATTTTAGTTTTTTGGTGAATTTTTTTAATGTTCAAATTAGTTATTGCTTAAATACACACACGTGATAAAGAAGATATATGCACGTGAGGACAAACATTAGGTATTCTAACCCCTAGGGTAAAAGTCCTTCGAGTCAAATTGTGTCCAAATTACTCACCCGTTGAGACTTATGATCATGTTATACTGACAATGGAGGAAGTGTATGTATTCCTCACTTACAAGCATGATATGTTGTCTTTGTAGCATGCCATAAGACTCGATCAACTTTAGCTCGGTGAAATACCGAACTAAAGAAGGTCTTTAAAGATTTGGTCACAACTTAGTTTTGCTCGTTACATGTAACCTTGTGCGGTGAAATTTCGGTTGTTTCTTCCTACTCTTCTTTGGTATACCAACTAATCTTATCTAGTTTCCTACAGTGCCCTTAATTGGGTGTTAAAGGAAATCTAGCTAAGTTTAGTATTGGGGGGTATATTAGAGAAGTGTAGGGAGATGCTATCGAAATTTCACCGCACTAAGGTTACATGTAACGAGCAAACCTAAGTTATGATCAAATCTTTGAGGATGGGCAATAAAGTGAAAATCTTAATCAAGATACACATCATTCAATCATTTCCCTTCCTAATAAGTGATTTGTTTATATTAAATTTTAGGTTATAATGGATAAATCTTAGATTGGATTGCAAGGTTCATATTACACTAAATATAATGATGGAGTAATTTCATTCATGGATTGGACCTTTAATGATGATAGGAAGATATTAGGCGATGAGGTCAACTTGATAATATCTTCTACCCATGCAGAAGATGTTTGAATAGTTCCTTACATGATCGTAATACTGTGCTCGAGCACTTGATTTGTAATAGGTGGTGGCACCATTACACTAGTCGGGTAGCTCATGGAGAGGAGTTGACTGAGAAAGTCATAAACAATGAGAACATTGTTGATAAAGATATTAACGAGAATATTGTTGATAGTGGATGTGAAGAAATACAAAAAATGTTGAACAAGATGAGAGCAGGAGAGGATATGAATACAGATGACTAAGATCCATTCAGTTGCGATCCGTTCTATGATGCTGTTAGGGCGGTTGAGGATCCTATTGCTCTCGGTGTTACAAAAATATCAAAGTTTTCATTTTTGTTGAAGATGTTTCAACTGAAGGTTATGAATTGAGCTAATACTAAATTCATGTCAGAAATACTTCAGTTTATTGCTGAGCTATTGAATAACCCTAATGGTTTTCCAGCTTCATGGTATAAGGCAAGGAAACATATTCGCAAGCTTGGTGTTGACTATCAGAAGATCGATGAATGTTCGAATGACTACATTCTTTTTAGAAATGAATTCGCAAACTTGAGTAACTATCCCAAATG
This sequence comes from Thalassia testudinum, assembly GCA_037157565.1. NCBI lineage: Eukaryota > Viridiplantae > Streptophyta > Magnoliopsida > Alismatales > Hydrocharitaceae > Thalassia > Thalassia testudinum. The sequence goes on along the minus strand of JAZHRO010000022.1, from coordinate 9,817,363 downwards.
TGAACTTACAAGATATAAGGAATGTAAAAATGAAGGTAAGAGGAAACAACCTCAAAAGGTTCTTCGTTACTTCCCACTGATACCTAGGCTTCAACGAGATTTTATATCAACTAAAACTGCATGGTGGATGACATGACACCAGGATTGTAAATCTCAAGGTAGAAGAATACATCGTCCTACTGATTTAGAGAAGTGGAAGAGATTTGACGAAAGAAATAATTCATTCTCTTTAGAAGGAAGCAACGTGCGGTTGGGCCTTGCAAGCAATGGATTCAATCCATTTAAGAGTATGTACCCGTCGAACTCTATATGGCCAGTTGCGGTGGTCACTTATAACTTACCTCCTTGGTTGTGTGTGAGGTTGTCATTCATGATGCTAACCCTATTAATCCCAGATCCATAACAACCAGGAAATACAATAGATGTTTATCTCTAGCCATTAATCGATGAATTAAAACAGTTGCGGTACACCTACGTAAAGATGTATGATGAAGAAAAGAAAGAATTTTACAATATGCATGCAACATTGTTGTCGACCATAAATGACTTCCCGGCGTACGTAAATTTGTCAGGTTGGAGCACTAAAGGAAAGCTTGCTTACCCAATCTGTATGCAAGACTCTCATCACCTACAACTGCCAAAAAGTAAGAAATTCTATTACTTAGGACGTCGGAGATTTCTACCAATTGAACATAGATGGCGAACATCACAGTCCAGGAGTAAATTTGATGGTAGGACGTGTCGGTATTCAAAGAAAAATCCAAAAAATAAACTTAGTACAGATTCTATCAGGTTGTCGGGCCAGGTTATAATGGAGAGATTACAAGAAATGGGTGAGATACAGTTGGGTCGACCATTCAAATAAGACCAGACGGCCTCGAGGAATTCTGGATTTCGAAAGAAAAGCATTTTCTTTATGGAGTTGTCATAATGGAAAGATCTTACAATAGTCATAAGTTAGATGTTGTGCACATCGAAAAGAATGTGATGATAACATCTTAAACGTATTAAATCTGACCGATGATCCAAAGGACACAGTGAAAACAAGAAAATACATGAAGAGTCTGGGGATACATCCGGAGTTGCATATGTATAAGGATGATGGCTACTTCTCACCTGTTATTTACAGCTTGAATCAGGACCAGAAGAGTAGACGGTTCTCCTTAAAGGAAATTCGGGTGCTAGATGAGTTTTTCACACAGCTTTCTCGTTGTGTGAATGAAGTGCAGAAAAGGATATCTGGCTTGAAAAATCATGACTCCCACGTTTATATGCAAGTATTGTTTCAACTGGCGATACGGGGGATACTGCCAGAGCCAATTGTTGATTCATTCACAGAGATGAGCAGGTTTTTCAAAGCTGTTTGCTCGAAAACGCTACAAAATGATACGCTGGATCACTGGGATAAACAAATAGTCATTACTCTCTATAAGATGGAACAGATTCCTTCCCTACCCTTCTTCGATGTAATGGTTTATCTTACGCTGCATCTTGCAAATGAAGCAAGAATCGATGGACTTATACAATTCAGATGGATGTATCCTATGCAGCGACTTTTGAAAAAGCTTAAAGATTATGTTTTGAACAAGGCAAAGCCGGAAGGATCAATTGTAGAAGCCTATCTCATGAAGGAGTGTATAAATTTTACCTCCATGTACATGAATGAAATAGACAACCGCTTTAATAAACTTCAAAAGAACTATGAGTGGGAATACAATGACAATGATGAAGAATGTTTATCAATTTTTGATATCAGAGGAAAGTATTCTTCATACAGAGTATAAGGCTATTTCAGAAAATGACAGAGTTGCGCACATCTATATATTTTAAAATAAATTCCTGAAATTGATCCATTTTATGATGAATTTGAACAATTACCCCTTTCAAGAACAACCGAATTTGGCTTCTTAGATTGGTTTAAAGATCGAGTTAATCAATTGAAAGAGGATAAGGACCCACGATGGGTATCATATTTTGATGCAATTGCTAATTCACCATTACACTATGCACATTACTACTCTAGGTATATAATAAATGAGTTCAGATTTAGAATAAGAGAAATTGATGATAAAAAGGTTACACAACAGCTAGGAGTTGTTGATTCAGATCTTTCCATCGGTCCAGATGGATACTATGGTGAAATCAAAGAAATTATGGAGATCAGCTTTAGATATGATTGCAGAGTTGTCTTATTTAAATGTCATTGGTTTGATGATTTTAAAGAGGGCATTGGTTTCAAAATTGACAAGAAACACAATTTCTTGAGTTTAAATCTTAATCGTCAAATTCTTCAATGTAATGAAACATTCACATTGGCATGTCAAGCAACACAACTTTTCTATGTCCCCGATAATTACCAAAGGAGATGGGTTATATCAATAGAATAGTACCGCGCAATCATTTTGACATACAATTTGAAGCATACCAAGAATTAATGAAAGAATATCATATATATTCAAATGCAGTAGATGTGGACATCTAAGGTTAGTAACAATTTATTGACATTGCTTCATTTCTGTTTATATCAAATTCATATTCAAATTTAAGAAACCAAAACTTCTACTAGCATTTTCTATACATTATAAATACCAAAACTTAAACCAATCACACACATGTTCAACATATGTTACCCTTACTCTTGTGGCATTTTAATTACTTCTGTTTTTCAAATTACAAGTTATCGATGGCGGACAGACTTAGAGGCTGTTATACTTAGAGGTATAATTTGAATGTTTTAAATTTAATTGGATTAAATTATAGGCTTTTGCTAGACATGGAGTGTTTTTGCTAGATGTGAGATGTTTTTAATCGTGATTGGATGAATGTTTTTTTCTTAATATATGACTCTTGGATGTGGATGAATGGATTTAGATGTTTAATGAAGTTAGCTAACTTCCATTTGAATAACTTGCATTTACTTTGAGTTGTAAACATGCAAGTCCTTGTGATTTGTCTTTGTACCTTTTTTTTATGTGGGGTGTGCCCACTTTAATTTTAATATGCAGGTTTATAGAGAAACCTCCAAATTTAAGGGGAAACTCTGCCAAATATTTTTCATTAATGATTTATATATTAATGATTTTCAACTGTATTAATTATTTCATTTTATACTTGTTACAGAAAAAGTTATTTAAGAAAAAGCCCAAAAGAAAGGGTCCTCCTGAGACACAGCCATCCACCCAGCCCGATCCGTCTCCTCAGGCTCAGCCAACCCCCCAACAGCAGGTTCAACCACCCCCTTAGCACCAGGCTCCCCCCAATAACATTTCGTACGACCCAAGGAAATGCAACATTTACTACATGCAAAGGGAAGGGAAAGGGAAAGGAGATTACCCAGACCTTGCCAGAGTGAGTAGAGGATGATCAAGATTATGGAGCATTAGATGAGGGGGAAGACACGGTGATGATAACGTCATCATCAGTCATATCTAGCTTTAATTAGTCATAATCCATTAACAAATGCTCCTACATAACTGTTGAAGCTACGAGTTGCTACGCTAACGTAGTCAGTTTTGAAAACCTGTCGTTGTAATTTGAAAGCGAAGAACTCGTGTTCAACAAATAAAATTTATACCGGAATAGAAATCCTGGGTCAAACTCAGGGAGGCAAACGTTTCATTTAAAAATACGCATTTAATTTATTTGTCATGAAGTGAATTATTTGAATAGAAACTATCTATCTATTTACACTAAATAGAAGAGAGAGAGAATATTACAAACAAAAATCAAAAAGAGATGTAGAATGGACATGGAATTCATTATCAAAGGGATTTTTCGTTACACTAAACATTACGACTAGAAAGCAGAAAATGATTACACTAGAAAGAAGTAAATATGCTCGAGAAAGCATTAAAAAGAATGGAGAGAGAAATATCCTCCTTGACGGTCTCTTGGAGGACGAGCCGGACGAGATGACGCCTGGAAGACGGGGAACGGAGCAGGACAAAAGAGGACAAAGTGGGAAGAACGAGAATGGGGCAACATGTCGTCGTCGTCGCGAGATCCGCTTCCGAAATGGGGACAAAAATTTGACTTTATCTCTTGAGAAGCATCCCGAGCGTGGGGCAAGCATCTCTTGAGCTTTGAAGAGGGAGAAAAGAGAAGGACGGGATGAGAATTTCGTATGGAGGGGGCCTCCTTTTATAGTTGCAATGAGTGAGGGCAATTTGGTCTTTTAAATCTCAAAACATTAAATAAGGGGTATTTAGTGACGGATAAAACCGTCGCTAAAGCCCCATCGTGGGCGATGTGCGCTGCCCGCTCACCTTCTGTGCATGCAACGCACGCTCACGTCCACTAAATCTCAGCCGTTCAATCGTGAGATCAAACGACTGAGAGCACTCCTCGCCGCGCCTCCTCTGCGCGCAACGCCCGCGTCTGATGGCGCGTCACGTGCAGGCGTGCGATAGCGCGTGGGCGCTATTGAGCGCTCGCGGCCGCTCGATCACAATCAGACGGTCACTACGCCCACTCGCTCGCACCTGCCTCCTACAATTAGAGCGCTCGCCTGCGCTTCGCTTAAGCGCTCTCGCCCACTGTGCTACGCGCACGGATGGGCAGGCGTTTAACTTAAGCGCGGGTGCGTCCCAGCCGTTGGATCTTGATCCAATGGTGGGGAAACGTTGATGCGGAGGCCTTCAGCGGGTGCGTACGGATGGTTGGGCGGCCGAGATGGTGCCACGTGACGCCATCTTGGCCGTCCATCTTCTAGTTGATGTAGATTGTGCTACGGTTGTCGGATTGAGTCGATTTTCGCACCGTTAGGCTGCGATCGTCGATCTGAATCCATCCATACGGTCAGATTTGTCGTTTGAAGTGTGGATTGACACCATCTTGGCCCTTGATCTTTTAGGGTTCCTCGATCTCTATCTAATGCTACAGATGTCTGATTAGGGCGATCTTGGAGTCGTTGAACTCCAACAGTCACCTTGATAACATCTGTATAGTTGGATCTTCGATCTGAGGCCCTGATAAAATTTTTCCCTGTCTCTGAACATAAAAGGAGATAATTAACCTCCATTTTATTCAAACTAATCTAAATGCAAGATGATGCATGCTATACAATATTTATAGTATGTAATGCAATCCTATGCTTAAGAACATGCATAAATAGACATCTTAAATAGTGTAAACATGTTTACATCATACCCACATGCCTATCTTTTGCTAGTCCCTAGCAAAAACTACATGTTATTTATAAAAGAATCAGGTTGGATTATTTGGGCATGAGTTATTTTCAATCATTAAAAAAACATTTACTTAGGATCTGAACTTTCAAAGACACAATAGTGCCTGAGTATCTGCCAAAATGCAGATCGCCTCAAGTCCTCTCCTTATTCAAAGAAAAATTTCTTTTTCTCTTTTTCTTCTTTTCTAATTTTTTTGGATTTTCGAGTTTTAGGGTTTAAGAGTGGCTTTCTACGGCCATTCAACTCTCCCAAGATTTGATGAAAACCCTAAGTTCTAAGCATCTTATTGTGAATTTGATAAACTCGTTGATCGACAGTTAAAACGGGCTTTGGATTTCTACACCTCTAAGTGACCTTAAAAAGAAAATTTTGCCAAAAGGTGTATCTTTATAACCGGTAGCTTTCTCCCTACTTTTATTTTTACGAGGTCAACACAAGGGTGAATCCAGTGTATATCTTCCCGATTTATTCTACTTCTCTGCTTCTTCCTAAGTGTTTTGGGAATTTTCAGTGAACTTATTAAGTTGGGTTCTGGACAACCAGTCGATGAGATGTTACCACCGACAACTTGCCAGCCATACTCGTGCGGCGAAGTGTGGCTTATTTCTTTTTTTTTCTTTTCTTTTCTTTTTGACTTTCTTTTTCTTTTTTTTTTTAAAGTAGGTGGCTTCCCTGGTCAAAGTATTACCTAAAGGCAGCAAAAAGAGAATGGTCCAGTGACTGGGCTCTGGACAACCTACCTATGGGTTGTTACCCACGATAACTTACCAGCATATCACCCTAGAAGGTTCATTAGCTACCCAATTTCCGTTTAAATCGCCGAACAACGAGTCAGTGCAAAAAAAAGTGTGTAGATGCTTAAAACTCAAAATTCCCTCAAATCAGAGGGCGGGTTGATAAGTCATGTACTTATCACTCAAACTTATTTACTCCAATTATAATAGAATTAAGATTACGAGGACTTGAAAAATAAATCCACATTTTAGTGGAAGTACAAAGACCTGAAGGATCTTTGTTTTCAGATCATAATGTAGCATTTCCTAAGATTGAAAATTTTCTTTAGCCTAAGTTCTCTTTCCTAATCCCATAATTTTTTTAATATAAATAAAAGAAAATAAAACAAATCTACGGAGCTGATGAATAAATTCAGAGATGAATATCCACCCCCTGCCAATCTAATGCAATATCCTCATTGTATTAAAAAGATATAAAACAGAGTGGAATAGAGTAGAAAGCACCTGAATTGCATGAATGTCAAGTCCACTCCGAGATAAAAATTAAAAAGAACTGTATATGTGCTGAATTTAGTGCCTTCAGCTGGTCACACTATACAAAGAGGAGAAATAAAGAATTCACAGGTGCAGGTCAGAATCAAAATAAAAAGATGAAACCTCTAACCTACCAGTAGATGTCCACAGATGTGGACCAGATTGTGGTGCAGACCTATACGCCATAATCGAGAATATCTAAGGTTTTGGATAAAAATTACCCAAAACCCAAATCAGTATGCAAGCAGGGTCGAGCCTGCAATTTATGAGGAAGCAACCCAAGACCAAAAAGTCAGGTTACAGAGAATTCGATATCAAAAGGATAATTAATGAATGTATGCTTAGGTTGAACATCCTCAGAACAAATGTCATAAGGATTTTGGTTTGATGGTTTCAGATGAAATGAACCCTTAGACGCAGTCTTCTACTTCCTCCAGAATTTGCTTCCCAAATCAAAATTTCCCAGCTCCTATCCTCCTCATTCAGAATGTCAAATTCCGGGACCTCCTGCATATTAATCACCCCATCTGAAATTTTCAAGTCTAAAAGATGTGGCTGAATCAGAATTGACTTGAGTCTAGTTATCTCAAGAACAGAGTCATCGATAAGCTCAATGGGGTGTAACTGACAATCAGGGCATTAGATTGAATCCTCCAGAAAATGCGATTCTGGATCCGTAATGTGAGCCCTAATAAGATCAATTTCCTTAGTTATTAGGCTATCAAATAATCTATCAGATTCCTCAGGCCCAATCATCTCACATAAATCGTGTTCTGTAAACTCGCGTAAGACTTGACAACCTTAACCTTTACCATCAGAATCAAAGAAATCAAAATCCGTATTAATGTATGTCTCAAAATCATCCATCACTTTCTAGTCCATGGAAACATACATTTCCTCATTCTCCAGCTCAATGATTTTAGTTGAAGAAATCAAATCATCCATAATTGCTTGCTCTAATTCAATCTGGTCAGCCTCGTAACACTTATCCCCCCAACAGGTGCCTGAGCAGGTTCTAACCTTGGTTCTCCTGAAGGAGGTTCGTCCTGGGAATCATCCCACGATTGAACCAAAGTAACCACAAATCTCATTCTCAATTTCACTAACTTCCCAAGTAGAAACTCACTTGGGTTCTTATCCTTAACATCCTGGAGACAATCCAACAAATACTTGTTCAAATCATCAATCATTTCAATAAGGGGCTTTAATCTTTCAATGGAAGGTATTGGCTGAACTTCTAAAGATTATATGATATTCCTTAAGTTAGCGAGAACCTTATCTTGAACCTGGTTACCCTGAACCAAATGAGTTGGTTCAGGGTTGGGCGAGTTTGGGATTAGTGTAGAGGAGTTAATGAATTGAGATTCGTTAAACCCTTCATGATAATAAGTCATTTTGTATTGTTCAAAAGGTGGTGATGACCTAAAGGCAGTGTAACCAAAGGATGGGTAATGATCAGTGTACCCTTCTTGATTATAGATCGAATTAGGTTGTCCATGAAAGGTTGATGATCTATAATCGATGTGGCTCTGAGAAGGATAGAAATCACAATCGTAGTGTTCAGGGTTAGACCCTAAACACAGAGGTCTGGAATTGTATCCATAATCCGAGTGATCCCAACTAAATGATGGTTGATTACAATACGAATTGAGATAATCGTCATGTTGAGGATAATTCAAAATAGAAGGGAAAGAGTGGGAATGCGTATAGAATGTGGAAGGATTCATGATAGACGGGAGGAAGAAAGGCGTCCTGCAATATGATTGCGCAGCAATCATAGGTCTTAATTGACCTAAATTAGGCTAGGACTTAGCATAAGTTAGGATTATCCATGCATGCATACACATTATTTACATCTTTACTGCTTTCCTTTAGCTATGCATAAAATAATGTTATAATGTGCTGATTAAGTGCATTATGTCGATTGCAGGGAATAAGCTGATCAGGAGCTGGATCTGAAGCTGGATCAGGAATAACGGGAGTTGTAGCAGAGCTGGAGCAGAAGGCCTAGTTTAGATGTAGGAATAATAATGTAAGGGGGTTAAAGGTTTTCTATTCTATTAAGTAGAAATAAAGCAGTAAAATGTGAAGAGCTTAGGTCCATCCTAGCCCTAGGATAGCCTAGAGACTTCCCCAAGCCTTAGCCACCCTTAGATTAGGTCACAACACCCTGGGAAGCCCTAAAACCCTAGTTCCAACCCTTCTCTGGACGTCCAGATAAGTTTTAAGACGTCCAGGACCCTTAGCCAACTCCCGCACACTTCAAACCCACTTCTGCAGTGTTATTGGACGTCCAGACACTTTGTCAGACGTCCAATTTCTGCAGAATACCCAAAACAGAACCCAAAATCCTTCCTGACTCTGATTAGACTTCCAGACAACAATTCTGGACTTCTGATTTTTGAGTATAAGACGTCTGATTATATAATTAGACATCTGATACTGCTTTCCAATTCCTGTTTTGAGATTTAAGCCTTGATCTTGTATCTCTAGGTCCCTAAACCCAATTCCAACCCCATAGGAACCTAAATTAAGGTGCCCTAACCCTAGTACATCACCTCTAGACCTCCATAAGGACCTAATAAGGTCCTCACTAAACCTAATTGACTTGGATCTTAGTCAATTCCATCAGCCTATTCAATTGGACTCATTGAGTCCAATTGAGCCCTGATCTCAGCATACACTGTCCAATTGGACTTAGTGAGAGTCCAATTGACCTAAACCTGACTTAATTGAGTTGTTTTACTCTCAATTAAGTTTCCACACACCCAATTAAACTTGCATTAAGTTTAATTGCACTTTACCTTAGTGAATTAGGGTTTATAACCCTAATTTGAGACCTACCTTGACCTAAACCCACTAGAACCCACCTAATCAACCTAGCCACCTAAGTTTCGACCCACACACACCCACACACACCATCCACACGAAAATATCTAGCCTAGAGTTCTCTAGAACTCTCTACCATGTGTGGTTGCCTTGGTTGCCAAAAATAGCAACCAAGAGCCATTCAATTTCTAGATCCACATTTGGTGGATCTAAAAACCACCATCCACCCTCTCTCTCTCACTCTCCCACGAGCTCCCACCATAGGCCACTCTAGAGAATTCCATAATTCTCTAGAGAGCTTCCCTTAGGTCTATAAAAAGACCCAATGGGTGGCCATTGGCACCCATTCACTTCTTTGGCAATTGCACTCCATTGGTGCCATTCACTCCACCTCCACTTAGCCACTCACTCCACCTCCACGAGCTCACTACCACCACCATGGAGGACACCATGCCGGGATGCTGGATCAACCCTACTTCTCTCCAATGGCCAACCTAAGCTACATTGGCCGCCCCTCATTCTCCTCTCGACCACTCCAAGGCCATCGGGGACCACCCATGAATGCCCTCTACTCTTTTAGCTCTAGATCATAGTTTTCATAAGTTTTACTACTTTCATTTACTACTTAGTAGAGTAGTTTCTCTTCTCCCCCAATGATGCATGCGAAATCCCCCCGTCGATTCTTGTATGCAATCGTTTTCTGGTAGTTAGATTTAATTTTAAGCATTCATGTATAAGCTTTCCTCTAGATTTCCTGTACAAACAACTCTCCCCCAATGAATGAATGAAAATGCATTTATATATATATATATATCTCTCTTTATGTGTTTGAAATCACCATGAGCTGAATGATTATTTTATTTGCGTGATTTAAGTGCATGTTCTTTAACCGCCTATATATTGCACACCAGAATACTAAGTAGAGCGGCTTTAAGATTGATTTCAAAAACAGAAACACGCCTCCCAGAGACGAACGACCGGGACTCAAGTCTCATTATTTTACAAAATAATATTTTTGACGAACGTTTTGCACAACTATACTACGACTTTCGACGACTTTCAAATGCGCGAAAACGGCATTTCCGTCACAATACAATCAATCCAACCTATCCTTAAATAGGCTAGCCTAAAGACCTACGCACTCCCAGAACCCTGTTGGTGCTAGAGCACCGCGATCGTTTGTTTTGATGATAACAAAATACGTGTCATTTAATATTTGCACTTGGAGTCTTAGATTTCAGGTAAATTGCAAATGGAGACGTAACTAGACGGAGTTCGAGCTCGCATCCAGGACGGATTGGAGTAGCTTGATGGAGAACAGAGGAGATTCGGGAGGAGCGATAGATTGAAGATGGAAGGACAAGAAGAATATGATAGAATTCTGTTTATTTATTTCATATACTTTTGTCTTTATTTCCTTGCTCTTTTTGTTCCTTAGAAAATCGTGTTAAAGAGCCTCAAAGTACCCTAACAGTAGTCCTAAGAACACCGGCACAACCTTAGGATACTTAGGTTTTCTGTGGAAAACTTAGAAAATCAATATAAGATTCAAACAGCTTTTTCAGACGTCTAATTCCAAAATCAGACGTCTGATAATATGTTTTAAGACGTCTGACTGTTGATTCAGACGTCTAATAACAATTAGGTTGGACTTAGCTAGTTCTGTCTGATGAAATCAGACGTTCAGACCTTAGTCCAGACGTCTTAGAAGACGTCTGATGGACTTGCCAGACGTCCAATTAGTGGACCGTTGGCTGCCTTACCAAACACTCGAGGATATGACCGTTAGAGCCTTATCAGACGTCCTTAAGCCTTTCCAGACGTCTGATAAATGACCGTTTTACCTCAGCTGACCTGAAAATCTCTTCTCAGAGATTTTCTAGCCATTGCACTCTCTTGGAAATCCATTCCCGCATAAAAGTAGGTTTCCAGACATCCAGACATAGTGCCAGACGTCCTATATGTCGTCTGATGGACTTGCACTAGAACCCTGTTTAGATCTGATTCAAGTCAGGAAGAAACCCGCCTAAAATCAGACGTCTGACTTTGTTCCCAAACGTCTTAAACTGGTTTCCCAGAAGTCTGATGCCAGAATTAGACGTCTGATAACCCTATCAGTGCAATCATTGTTCCTGATTTCGGCCTGATTCTCTTGGGCTTTGCACCCAATGGCTATGGAAGCTTTCCAAAGACTTCCAAAGCTTTCCTAAGGCCTCCATAAATAGAGAGGAACCTCTTGCACACAAACACACACCTAGATACACAAGACACACCTAGTAATACACTTTCACACTCTTTTGTGTCCAAGAAAAGCTCTTGCTCTGCAAGCTCAAGTTCTACATCTTAAGAGCATCAAGCCTTTGCGCACCCACTCTCCCATCGTAGTTCACGAGAGCGACGTTGCACCGTCGCGTGGCCAACACACCCGCGTCATCGATTCGACGCACACCTTGCAAAGGGGAGTTTCCTAATTCCTATAGAAGCTAGGTTTAAATCTTTGTTGGCTCTGTAGGACTATATTTGTTATTTTACTTTGTTATTTGGTTGGGTATTCACTTTGCGAATTCCCGTCTCCTTCGTGGGACAAAATCCTTCTCGTGAAGAGAAGGGGTTGAGGAACGCTACCCTCGCACTTGTAGCGTGGTTGTAATTGAGGTTGAATCACCCTCGTTTAAGTGATTCATTTAGTGGATTTGATCAACTTGGTTGATCGGAAAATCCTAACTCGAGAGGGTTAGGTGGTGGTTTTCACCCGGTTTGGGTTTCCACCTAAAAAAAATTGTGTACCTTGTGCAATTGTTTATTTTGTGAGATTGGTATATATTATATTTCCACAATTTATTACGTCACCCCCTCCTGGTAGGGAATCCACAAACCCATCTTGAGATAGAGAAACGATTTGATCTGCTCCTGTCTATTCAATCCAACCAGTTAAAAGGAGGGACTGGGAAGAAGGTTCTTCCTTCGGCTTGCGCCTCCGGTTCCCAGTGTACCCCCCAGCCGCGATCGTTTGATTCTGCTCCCCTAGATATCAGATTGAGCAGTAGAAACAGACTAATCGAAAATAATCTCATTCTGGGCTCCGAAGAGCGAGTCGAATCCTTAAGGCTAACGTCTACTCTATTTTATTTAGGGCTAGGTTTGAATGTGCTTTGGAATTTGATGGGCCCTTTATCTGGGTTGTGCCCTTAATGATTGATTGATGTGTGTGTGCGTGCACAACCAGTGGTTTTCAAGCAAGATTATTTTTGATGCGGTGAATTTTAAGGTTCAAATCTTACTTAGTAGCTTTTAGGATTCAACTTTAGGTATTTTCAAACAAATTTTGTTGGCACACCAGGTTTTGAAAGCATAAGTGAAGATGTTTTCCTTTAAAACTTAAAAGAATGTGGAGTGCCTAGTAAATCCCTAAGAGTTGAACCTAAGCGGCAGCTACTTGATGAGTTGATTTTAATTAAAGTGGTGCGGCCCAATCAACTCAAACAATTGGCCTGTTGCACCACTTAATTAGGCACACAAGTGATTACCTAATCTGATTTTTACTCAATTATGTGTTTGGATGTGTGTACCGGCTCCACAGATCAGCTTACCGGTTGAGTTTGAAAATCAGATGAGGTTGTGTACCTCTGTGAGATTTTTTTTATTTATTTTTCTTTTTACATGTGGAGGTTGAGGCGGGTGTGGGTGTCAAACAAACAAACAAAACTAACCTTAAAGTTTATAAGAACACCTAGGTTGATTTATGTTTGTGTTATTATGTGGTGAAAAGAAAACTAATGGGTAGGAGGTGGGAGATAACTTATACAACCTTCAACAGCACTTTACTCCAATCTACCACTTTTGCTCGTCTTAAAAGAGTACCTACAATCACAATAAGAAAGGAGAGAACTGAGGTAAATGATTCGTAAGTTGGAAAACGCGAAAAAAAATCAAAGAGCGTCGTCTCCTCGGCAATGACACCAAAATGTTAAAACTACGAGTTGCAAAGCTAACGTATTTGATTTTGAAAACCTGTCATTGTAATTTCAAAGTGAAGAACTCGTGTTCAACAAATAAAATTTATACCGGAATAGAAATCCTGAGTCAAACTCAAGGAGGCGGACATTTGATTTAAAAATATGCATTTAATTTATTTATCATGAAGTGAATTACCTAATTACAAACTATCTATCTATTTACACTAAATAGAAGAGAGAAAGAGAATATTACAAACAAAAGCCAAAAAGTGATGTAGAATGAACATGGAATTTATTATCAAAGGGATTGTTCGTTACACTAAATATTATGACTAGAAAGCAGAAAATGATTATACTAGAAAGCAGTAAATCTACTCTAGAAAGCATTAAAAAGAATGGAGAGAGAAATATCCTCCTCAACGATCGCTTGGAGGATGAGCCGGATGGGACTACGCCTAGAGGACGGGGAATGGAGCAAGACGAAGGAGGACGAAGCGGGAAGAACGGGAACGGGGCAGCACGTCGTCATTGTCGCGGGATCCGCTTCAGAAAGGGGGACGAAAATTTGACTTTACCTCTTGAGAAGCATCCCGGGTGTAGGACAAGCTTCTCTTGAGCTTTGGAGAGGGAAAGAAGAGAAGGAAGGGATGAGAATTTCGTATGGAGGGGGTCTCCATTTATAGTTGCAGGGAGTAAGGGCAATTTGGTCTTTTAAATCTCAAAACATTAAATAAGGGGCCTTTAGTGACGGATAAAACCGTCGCTAAAACCCCATCGGGGGCGACGTGTGCTACCCGCTCACCTTCTGTGCATGCAACATGCGCACATGTCCACTAAATCTCAGTCGTTCGATTGTGAGATCAAACGGCTAAGAGCGCTCCTCGCCGCACCTCCTCTGCGCGCAACGCCCGCATCTGATGGCACGTCACACGCGGGCGTGCAATAGCACGTGGGCGCTATTGAGCGCTCACGGCCACTCGATCGCAATCAGACGGTCGCTACGCCCACTTGCCCACTCGCCCGTGCCTGCCTCCTCTGATTCGAACGCTCGCCTGCGCTTCACTTAAGCGCTCTCGCCCACTGCACTATGCATGCTGATGGGCGGGCGCTTAACTTAAGCGCGGGTGCATCCCAGCTGTTGGATCTTAATCCAATGGTGGGGAAACGTTGATGCGGAGGCCTTTAGCAGGTGCGTGCGGATGGTTGGGCGGCCGAGATGGCACCACGTCACGCCATCTTAGCCGTCCATCTTCTGGTTGATGTTGATGGTCCCACGGTTGTCGGATTGAGTCGATTTTCGCACCGTTAGGTTGCGATCATCGATCCGAATCCATCCATGTGGTCGGATTTGTCGTTTGAAGTGCGGATTCACACCATCTTGGCCCTTGATCTTTTAGGGTTCCCCTGTCTCTATCTGATGCTACAGATGTCTAATTAGGGTGATCTTGGAGTCGTTGAACTTCAATCGTCACCCTGATCACATCTGTATAGTTTGATCTTCGATCCAAAGCCCTGATAAAAATTTTACCCTATCCCTGAACATAAAAGAAGATAATTAACCTCCATTTTATTCAAACTAACCTAAATGCAAGATGATGCATGCTATGCAATATTTATAGTATGTAATGCAATCCAATGCTTAAGAACATGCATAAATAAACATCTTAAGTAGTGTAAACATGTTTACATCAATAACCACCAAAGGACCGTAATTCACTACACATCCTTTCAGAGTGTTTAGCATGAAACCAAGGTTAAAACTGTAATTTTACTATCATATCATGAATGCAAAACAACCATCAATTTTCTAAGGGGTTTACTAAAGGTCAAATATGCATTAAAGTCTAACAAGAGGGTCCGTCCAAACAAAAATGAGTTTTCACGCGTTACGAGAATTAAATGACATCTGAAACCCTAAAAATAGACCTACTTAATTCACTGAGGTTCTGGTCAAGATAAAATTTACCTAAACCTTCTATAAATCATACAAAAATATTCTATAAGGTTTGGTATCTTTGATTTCACCATTGGAACTCATTTTGACCTAAAATAGAGTCTCGGACAGATAATTGCCCTGATTTAGGTTTCAGCATAATTTACCTAGTCAAACTTAGTCAAAACCTAAATCTGACTCCACCAAAAAATTCCTTGAGCCTAAATTAGGTCTTTACCAAAATTTGGGCTCAATCAGAGATCATCTTGACCTAGTTTGTATTGTAATCCTGTTATAACTTTTTTCTTACAAAGAACCCCTCAGCTTTTGAAATCCTTGCAAGGACCCCCCTAACTTATTCATCTTCTTCACATCAAAGTCCCAATCGCCATTAGAAATAGCTGTAACACCTCCGACAAGATTCGAGCAAGATTTTCTCGATCGTTTCTCAATCAATCAGTCATAGATTTGAACTAAAGATTCCTTGAGGAATTCTTTTTCAATCAAACACGACCTTGGACCCTAAGTCTTTCCCAATCTCCCATGCGAATGCATGGGAGATGTGGGTATCCCACATGCGCAAGAAGCTGGGAGTTTCCAAGCTTGGAACTCCATCCTAAGAACTATAAAAGCATGCCCAATGCAAGGTCGTGCTCCTTAGCTAAGTTTTGGCCCAAAAACCCTCTTCAAACTCCTTCTCCAGCAACCACCTCCCTAGCTTCGGCAAGCCTCCTCCTCCGTCATCCTATGGCCTCCGGACGGCCAAAATGGGAGTGTCTCCTTCCTCCCCAACTTCCTCCGCCTCTCGACAGTCAACTCAGAGACACCCTAGCCCCTTCTTACTCGTCGTCTCCCTCGTCGAAGAAATCCTCATCTCCAGCGTCAACAATCACACTGGCACCAATTCCTCATCTCTTTCGTCCATAATTAGGTGCTATAACTCCCTCTCCCGCTCAACTTGCTTTCTCTCTCTCTAACGTCTCGATTCAACTCACGACTACCAGCCTCCCCCATCATCTTCTTCAACTCTGGCGATACTCCAGCAACACCAATACGCTGCTACACTGCTCGACTCTCACAGCTCTCACCCCAATAAGCTCCACCATACTCCCGCCATCAAAAGCCCTATCCTATTTTGCTCCATCGCTCGCCCTAGCTCCCCACCGACAAACTCATTGCAGTCCACCTTCATCGACTTCGACACACCACCTCACGCACTCTCACGCCACAAGACCACCACCACCGCACTCCACGTGGTTCAGCAACACCCCAGAACCTTTTGATTGGGGCCTTCACGCTCATATTCATTTTTCAGGGTAATCGCCGGAGCACCGTCATTGCCACCGCCTTATCCGACTCCAACTGCAGTTCGCCAGCCACATTCGTCCGCACTATCATCTCTAGGTGACCCGGCTCAGCTCTGGGTGCATCCTCAAGCCTCCAATCAGCCAAGACAGCAGTAGCAACACCGTTAATTTCTCCAACCATCAAGTCGCAGCTGCACGCGAACGAAGGCGATGATGATAGTCCCACATCGTGGGATTTTGGTGCTCTAACCACGCATAAATTGTAAACGTCTTCAGGCCTCTTTGCCCGAACACACTGGGGGCTGGGTCCCCCACGCATATGCCTTACAAGCCATGCCCGTGACCCATGCACATAGGCCTGGCCAACATGCTGGATCCGATTCCCCACATACCCAATCATAAACCCGATTCTGAGAGAAGGAAGAAAGAGAGAGTGTGTGGGAAAAGGGGGGGTTTTGCTCCTTTGAAAAAAGGGCTAAAACACAGCCATTGTGAGATCTAAGAAGCCCCTTGTGCATGAAGGAAAAGGAAGAAGGGTTGAAGAGGACAAGGCTCTGTGTTAAGACTCGTGCTGTTAAGCCTTTTTAAGATGTCTGGACTTTAGGTCAAACGTCTAGTAAGACATCGAGACGGAAGGTCAGATGTCTTATAAGATGTCTAGACTCATTCCCAGACGTCTGAAAATCAAAATTTTTGTGTACGAGCTCACGTCTGCATGCGTGCTCCGTGCAGACAGTACATGTCCCTCATTTCTTCTTCTTCTCTCACCTTCCGCCCGATGAAAACCCTAACCCCACACCCTTATATAAGCCCCCCACCTCTCCCTCATTTCACCCACTTCCCGGCCACCATCCTCTACCCACCAACGAGAGCGATCGAGCGAGAACGGCGGAGAGAAGGAGCGGCGTGAGAGGGGAGGAGGAGCAGCGTGAGAAGGAGAGGAGAGAAGGCTTGCGAGCTCGTGTGGGAGCTCGCCGGTGAGATCACGGCCGAAGCGGTGTGTGCAAGGTGGAGGAGTACGTCGGGGAGGTCCTCCCCAACACTACTGCAGCCGGAGCAGCAGGCGAGGGGGCGCGGCGCGGCCACACGCGACGCGAGAAGGCGGAATAGGTTTTGGTTCTTGGATTTTCCCAAAATCAGATGTCTGGAGAGACCTCCAGACGGCGGTGCAGACGTCTAGAGGTGGTGCCAGACGTCTGAGAAGGAGGCCTCGCGAAAGTACGTCTTCGTTGCGGATACGGCCATGCAAGCTGCTCCGCCAATGCACTGACTCATGTCCGATTTGAGAAGATTGCTTCCCGCTTGCAGGATACGCTTCAAGAAGGCGCGGGGCATGCCCTCCCACGCATTTTAGATGTCTGGGTGACCTACCAAACGACTGGAAGCACTTCTAGACGTCCGAAGAGGTGGTCGGACGTCTGGAACTGGGTCCAGACGGTCCAGCGGAGTTCCTGGACGTCTGAGGAGTGGCGCAGGACTTGAGGTATGGCACTGGACACTTTTAAGATGTCTGGAAGTTGTTCCAGACGTCCGATTTAGGTCAAAATCACTGTTTTTGACCCATTTATGGGTTCGTTTAAGGTCCGATTTCCACAATTAAGATACCGATGTTTCTCGTATGAATTCCCCTACTTGTTGGAGTACTTTCTACTCTGTTCTGAGTATTCTTTTGTGATTGATCCTTGTGATAGGACTTGTTTCCGTTGCAGGTTCGGGGCTTGCTGAGGCACATGAGCCTGCCGTTGAAGCTCCCATTACTCCTGGGTTTACTGGTAGAGTGGCTTCCCCTTAATTTAATTAAAACTTAAAAGCATGTGTGGAATGAATGATTAGATCCTAGGGTATGGCATGAATCCTAGGACTAGAAATACTGGAATGTTTGTATTGAATGAATGGATTGCAGTCTTGAATGAGTAGATAGAATGATAACAATTGCCTGTAAATGAATAACAGTTGCCTGCGAAATATGTAGTAATTGTGCTAGTTAACTGTTATATGTAACCTTCCTATCGCACATGTGAATTGACATAATATGAGTTGCATGTATATAAATTTGGAAATGGAAAGGTGAATGTTGGAAACACTAGCTACCTGTGAATAACCTGAATATGGAAATGTGAATGATAGTATTACAATGTGCATGCGTATAACCTGAGAATGGAAATAGAAACGATGAAACCTGGTATGGAATGGCATTAGGCATTTGAACATGAACCCTATGGGGAGGATTAGGAGTAGAGCTCCTGAGAAATATATGGAATGGCTCTGGAAATGCTTTGGGAAGTGTGCTTGCCTTGAGTATGTGGTACCAAGGGGAGCGCACGTTACCTCTTAGTGTAGAGGGGTGCTTGCCGCCTTTCGAGTTGAGACCCGAGATGGGTTTGGCCACTTTGCACCGACTCGGTGGCCCTCGTGTACACTGTATCAGGGAGAGCTACTAGTGTAGGGAGAGGGTTAGCCACCCCACGGGGCCTGGGGTTTAGCTAGCCGCCCTACACTGACTTGTTAGGCCCACTGGGCAAACCAGGGTAGTCAGGCGAGGGTGCGCGGACTGTGGATGGGCGAGACCCCTGTTTGGTTCTTAGGAGCCAGACCCCTATTACTGAGAGGGCTATGCCCTATACTGGTTCCGTGCTATGCTTTGGGTGCACTAGTTAACGGAAACGACTGACCGCGTGCTAGTACAGGGTAGCTACCCGTGCACTTATCGCGCATGCCGTAGTCACCGTTACATCTGTCCGTGACCTTGGGGTGGTTGACTGGGTGTAGGACCACCATGGGGGACTCTCCCAGCCAGGAGAGCACCACGTGCAACTTCTACTCTTCGGAAAAGACTACAATCAAGATCGTTCCCACGAGGAAAATTCGAGATCAAGAAAGAGACCTGATAAATAAACCAAGTGGTGAAAGAAAGAATAATTAGTTAAAGAAAGAAATTGAAAAACAACAGCTACCTGTCCACCTTTGCTGCTTTCGTTAGTTGGTTGCCACTCTACTCAGCGTTCGTTGACGTTTTGTACTCATAACCCTTTTCAGGTCCAGGTGTTGAGCAGCCAGAGCCTACGGCTGCAGAGGGTGCTGGGCCCAGTAGAGCCCAGCAGTTGTAGTTCTTTTGTACTCGTTTGTAGTAGTGAGTAGCTTCTTGTACTTTTATATTTTGTACTCTTTCGTTCTGCACATTATATTCCTGTACCCGTTTACTTTCCTACTACTGTGGTGGTGTGTACTGTAGTAGTTTTACCTCCTTATTGCTGTACTTTTGTTACTGTTAGTTGCTTAGCATGGTGAATGTGGTATATTTTACTGCTTTTTGGTTACTTTCTCGTTGGGCAACTGGGTCTTGGGATCAGTCGATTCGGTCCGATCTCGTGTCCTGTAGGGATTCAGGAACCGGGTCATAACAAGATGGTATCAGAGAAAGGTCGTCCCAAGAAGTGAACCAACTAGCTTGAGAATAACTAATTCACGTGCTTGTAACTAGAGTAACTGATGAGTGGCTACTCATCATAGCTAAAAAGCTGAAGTTAAGCTAGACACTAGGTTAAACAACATCAAATTAACAGATAAAAAGGGTTAAGTGTGGGAATCAAAGAAAAAGACCTAAAACCTTTATTCTGTGTAAAATTGCATAATTAAGTCACAAAACGAGATATTCTGAAGGTAAAAGGACAAATGGTGATCCATGAGTTAATTGAACACACAAATAAGTTTAAAAGGCCAAATCAAAAGTACAATTAATTTCTTGAATGTTCAATTAAACACATATAAAAATTTGAAAGCTCTTGGACATCATTTAGGCCTTGTAATATAGAGTTTACACTTAGGTCCTTCATGCATCACATTCTTATCTTTAAAAATCCTTTTTGGACCTACTTGTAAACCGCAGGGACCCCTCTGAAAGGCTACAGGGTCCATCCTGTTGCAATTCTCCACTTATGGGCCTGCACGCAACTTTTCTACCCCTTCAAGGTGGGGTCTTCCCTGCAATTTTCCCGACATTTCAAGATCAGCCTGCTACTCTTCGCACTCACTGTAGCACGCGAAGAACATGGCAGATCTCAGTGGTCTGCTGTTTCTTACGACTTCGATCTGCGGTTGGATTTGAATAGAAGCTTCGCACGAATCGGCGCATACGCTCACCCCTCCCCCAGATCCCATCTGACGGTCAGATTTTGAGTTGGCTCGCTGCGCGCTCCTCTCCTCTCATCCTTGCCGCCAGTTGCCTCATCGGATATTCTCACCCGCACAGTGATCTAAGTCACTGAGTTTGCTACTTAAGCACCTCAGTGGTCGCACGCGCAAAGGATCGCTCCCTCCTACATCTCTTAGCGATCGTTCGTCCACTCCAGTTTCTCCTCCCCACCAATTCTCTGATTTCACAGCCATCGGCTGTGAAATCACCACCTTCTTCTCGACCTCCTCGTCGCTAAGGACCTCATAACACCTGAGGACGACCCTGGAGCCTCACTAGCAGACTCTTCCCTCTGCTGGAGTCATCTTCCTCCCTTCTTCCTCCTTAGCCACAGGCTAAGGACCCATAGGTCCCATTCTTCCTGTTAGAGTAGATTTATCATCCTGCAAATTAGTAGTAGCTGTGGTTAAGCAGGTTTAGAGTAGAATCAAAGTAATTTGTAGTGTTTAATTTCGCTGTTATGATAGTGTAGCTGTAGCAGTAGATTTAGACCCAAATTCCCCCCATACCTCCTGTAATCATTCCAGATCAGAGGGGATGGTTTCACACAGTCCATAATTACGAATTTTCTCCCTCTCCATGTTTCCATAATCGCTTCTGATTTCCACGACTTGTTTCTCGCAAATTCACCCATTCATTCAGACCCAATTTCAGATCTGATTGGTTTTTAACCTCAGATCTAAAATTGGCATCAAAAAGTCCATTAGGGGCTTCCCATTCATCTCATTTTTGTTCACAAAAGCCCCTGATCTGAGCTTGAAAGTGATCAATTTGTCGGATTTTTCTTTAACTCAGATTTCAAGGATTTTTAATTAATTGGGTTTTGACTGTCTTGATCTGTCAAACTGAGGAATTCTGATTTTCATTCATTGTTTGGCAAGGAATCTGAGATGGTTCCGAAGTCAGAATTCATCACAGAAGAGCCATAATCTGATCTAAGTTTTTATGAGGTTTTTAATGCATTGAATGCATGATAGAACTAAGGAAAATCATTGTGGTGATTTGATGTTCTATCTTGCATTCATGAGTTTGTGGTTTGTTGAGAGCACTGATGAATTCTTAACCTAAGGAGCTCCCAATACTCCTTATGGTTCCAGAATCTGGGATTTGAATTGTAGATTTTAGTTGACTGATCCAACTCTTTCTACATGCTGTCTATAGCATTAGGAAGAGTTAGATCAGTGTTTCTTCCGATTGAATTTGATGAGAAATTATGGACAAGGGTTTGTGCATTTGAATTGGAATATTGAGTGTTTTTAAGAAGTGAAACCCTTGTCAAAGGGGGTTGAGGGAGTTTTCTAAGTCTGAATTTCTAATTTTAATCCCAAAGTCACAGTAAGTTGCTGCACTTGCAGCTACATTCCCTTTCTTTCCTTGAGTCTGATTTCATTCCAGATGGACTTACTGCAGTTGTAGTAAGCTGTCTAGAGTGAAATCTGATTTGATGCAGGGTTGGTGTGTATTGTCCTTAATGCTGCTGTGTCTGATGTCTTAATGTGCAGCATGAATTTTTGATCTTAAAACCCTGTAAAAGAAATTTTTGATCAGATAGTTGACATGTAGTTGTATTGCATTTCTTGTATACAAGCTTTCCTGTATAAGAAATTGAATTTTAATTTTGTGAATGCTTGTTGTTTGTCTTCCAACTGTTTGTCAGCTACTTCATTTTAGTTAACTGTCCAAACACATTAACTAAATGAAAAGAAAATGATTAGTGTGCTAAAATGGGTTGAATCCCTGTCAGATTTCATACTGACTGCAAATAAGGCAGTCAATGCCTTTTTAGATCTTTTAAGATCCATCCTAAGCCTTTAGGACCCCTTAGAAACCTTTTAAAAGGCTTAGGATGGATGAGATTTGAAATTCAATAAAAATCAGAAAAAATTCTAAAAAATTAAAATAAAACTGTCTAATCGAAGCTCAAAAAGTTTTTTTTACCACATTCCTAGTTACATGATATGCAAAACCCTCGACTTGGTAGAATTTGCCAGTCGATGGATTTGTATACCATGAAACTTAATAATAGAAGTTATAGCCAAAAAAAAAAAAATCAAAAACACCTCTTTCTCCTCGTCTAACTCTTCCCTTTTCATCTCTTATCTCTATAATATGTATAAAAACCATAAAAAGTGAAAAACTCCAAAAATACCTAAAAAATTACTTTGTATATTAAGTATACTCTTGTAAATATGAGCTTTATACTAAGTTATATATGTAAATAAGTAGCACATGTATATAAGCTGTACAAATAACTTATGTATATATTGTACACTATAAATTGGGCATTTAAGTTAGATTATACTATATACATATTAATTATACAACTATTTATTAATTAAACTAACTTATATGTACTCTTAGACTAAATAAATCAATAGACAGTATAAATAATAGTATTAAGCTATAAAATCGTATATACAAATGTATATGTAGATTATAAACAACTAAAATCTTGTACCTTAATTTAATTCTTTATACATAATAAATAATGAATTAAGTTAATAGCTAAGTTATTAGATTAAATTAGATAAATTAGTAATTTAGAGTTATAATTAACTTAACTGAATCTGTATACTTAGACTAATGTACTTTAAGTAATTTAAGCTAATTGAAGCAAGTTTATATCTTATTATATTATTTCAACTTAATTTACAAGTAAAACAGTTCAAATCTGCTATTTAAGTGTAAATAGAACGGAAATTAAATCTGTAAAATACAATAAAAATGTTTATGAAATACTTATACACGTATACTAACTCTGTATAAGGTCAATTAGACCATATAATAGCTAATTTATAAGTAATTAAAGAATTAAACATCAAAATCAGTATGTATAAACTGTATACTTTAGTTAATTTATTTATATAGTAAATATAATTAAAATTTCAAATCAAGTGTACAATTGTATAGTATTATATAAATAATTTATTTTCATATAATTTATTTTTATTTTAAAATAAATTATGGCCCTCGAATTGAGGGCCAAAATCCCCTTTGTTGAGCAGCCACACGCATTTTCAGCGTAGATGCGGCGCTCGAATAGCGCCACATCGTGCGCTGAAGAGCACGCGCTGTTATTTATATTGATTTTGTTCTCTAATGGCGCAGTCGTCACGGGCAGGCGCCCGAAACAACATTACCTTACACATCTTGAGCATATAAATGAGCTAAGCATTTGGGGGCGGGGGCCCAAGTGTGTGTGTGTGTGTGCGCGGGCTGAGAGGCCCTCTGATCTGAGCTGATAATACACAATTAAGCGACCTAATAACAATTAGGGCGTGCTTAGTAGAGGTCTGATCCCACCCTCTGGGTGCTGTGTATCCCTCGAAAAGCATGCCCGCAAATTAAACACATTTTTGATGAATTAAGAGTGTTAATGACAGCAACTAATCACCTGTGTGCTGCAGTGTTTTCAAAGACCTATAATGAAGAATAAGACTAAGAAGAAGAAGAAGAATAAAAGAGGAAGGGTAGTGTGGAAAGAGAGAGAGTGAAGATGTAAATACGTATAGTGAAATCAGAGAGTGAAAATACAGATACAAAGGATTGTAATATATATAGTACGTAGTATAGCCATTTACTTTTATGTAAATAAATTCGTACCTTTACTAACAGAATAAAACGTTGCTATAACCGTTGCTACAGACCCTGATTTCCCTCTTTTAGTTTGTATATAGCTTTTTCTGGGGTCTAGCGACGCTTGCATCTGTCACTATAGCTATTATATGTGTTACTGTAGGTGTCAGCTTAGTAAGTTAAATTAGTATACTATGTAAACTTAGTTGGTAGTGTACTTTTATGTAAGTATTAGTGATATAACTTATAAAGAGATAGTTTAGAGTGTAGTAATGAAATGTTTGGTGCTTGTTTATAGTTAGTTTTTGCAAGCATTCCAATTAATTCTTTGTAAGCAATCAATCAAAAAATTCATTCATTCTTTATTAGACATAAAACTTCTTTTTTTGGAATTAAAGGCTAATTTTGGAATTAGAGAGTGATGTAAATCAATAACTGTCTTCCAGTGAACGACCTGAAATAAAACCAGTAAAAATTAGTCAGGTAAATAATAATTGTCGTAATGATGGTTGGTATTCCATACAATCCACTACGATGACACTAATGATATTTTCATCCATCAATACAACCTCAACCATAATCACGACCCATTGCAGTAACCACCACAACGTGCCCTTTTGACACCCGTCCTGAGGTTCTTTCGCTGAAGTTCATTAGAGTTGACATCTTCTGTTTTGTCTTCCGTGTCTCCTTGCAGGAGATGCCTCGTCGGAAAATTCCTGAGACGGGCCGTGGACGAGGCTGGAGGGGCAGACGTGTCGAGCTTGGAGTACGTGCTACCCCTTCTCTCCTCCTGAGCATACAGTCTCAGGACCTCTTCCAATTGATCCGAGAGGTTGTTTGAGAAGAATTTCAGCTTCCACCCACTCTGCCACCCCCTCATCTCTCTTCCAAGGGTATGACGGGGGAGTTTTTCATGGAACGACATTTTCATTGTCGCACCAAGCCAGTCAGGAGAGCTCAAGGGAGGCACGCGGCGTCCGCAAGAGAGCCGTCTCATTTTGCGGGGCCATCAATAGCCTCTGGGGGGCCCCGACAGGGGCCAGCTGTCAGCACTGGACCCCCGCCCAGCCGTCAGCAGGGACCTACCGAGGGTGGGAGTCGAGTCCCCCTCTACTACCAATGTGGCCAGCCGAGCCACTTCAGAAGGGACTGCCCGTCTAGGGCTAGAGCACAGCAGACGCCCACCGCACCAAGCGCTGGAGGCCGATCGGGTGGTCGTGGGTTCCAGGTGCATGAGGGAGGGCAGCTATCACGGGGAGGATACCGACCAACTATCACTAGCTCCGCCCCGGGCCTGGCTGTTTTGTCCGCTCCCAGGACTGAGGGGTGTCGTGACGTCATGACTCACAAGGACATCATAGCTTCAGTTTTTGCGGTGACAGGTATGGTTACAATGTTTGGTCTTTTTGGAGTACGTATTTCTTGCTTCTAGTACGACGTACTTTCTTGCTCCACAAGTTTATCGCTACTTTGGGGTCCGATAGCACTCCATTAGGGGATCCGTTGTGATCAGAGACCTAGGTGGCCAGCTATTTGTAGCTGGGAAGATTAATACAGGCTGCGAGGTCAGTGTTGGGGGACACAGCCTCCCTGCTGACCAAGTTGTGATACTGATGGAGGACTTTGGCATGGTTCTGGGGATGGATTGGCTGTTCGCTTACCACGCTTTGGTGGACGGGTTTGAGAGGAAGATTATTTTCTTCACACCAGAGATACTTTCTTTTGAGTTTCACGGACAGCCGGTGGACGGAGGCTTCAGGTGCATTTCTGCACTTCGGGTGGCAAGACTTTTGGGCCATGGGTGTGAGGGCTTTCTGGCTTGTGTAGTGGCAGAGCCCAGCCCTATGGCAGACTTTCAGAGTATCCTGGTGGTTAGAGAGTACCCCGACGTGTTCCCAGAGGAGCTGCCAGGACTACTGCCTGAGCATGAGATCGAGTTTGAGATCTCACTGGTACCGGGGATTAGCCCCATTTCTACAGCACCTTACAGGATGGCGCCACTTGAGTTGCGAGAGCTCAAGTCCCAATTGCAGGACCTTCTGGAGAAGGGCTTTGTGAGGCCCAGTCATCTCCGTGGGGAGCCCCAGAATTATCTGTGAAGAAGAAGGATGGTACCCTATACCCTTGTGTGGACTACAGACAGCTGAATAGGGTTACCATCAAAAATAGGTATCTGCTGCCGAGGATTGACGACTTGTTTGACCAGTTGCAAGGTGCCACGGTCATCTCCAAGATAAACTTGAGGTCTAGCTACCACCAGTTGAGGATCAAGGAGGCCGACGTCTCCAAGACAACTTTCCGCACCCGGTACGGACACTACAAGTTTTTGGTCATGCCGTTTGGGCTGACCAACGCCTCCGCTGCCTTCATGGATTTGATGAACCGGGTGGTCAGACCATACCTGGATCAGTTCGTGGTGGTATTTATCGATGATGTGTTCATCTACTCGCAGGATCAGGCGCAGCACGGACAGCACTTGCAGATGGTTTTGGACACATTGAGACGACGTAGGCTATATGCCAAATATAGCAAGTGCGAGTTCTGGTTGAGGCAGGTGACCTTCCTAGGTCATGTGATTTCAGGGGATGGCTTGGCTGTGGACCCAACAAAGGTAGAGGCAGTACTCAGGTGGGAGAGATCACGTACAGTGACAGAGGTCCACCGTTTCTTGGGGCTAGTAGGCTACTACCGGCAGTTTATCAGGGGCTTCTCACAGATTGCACGTCTTATGACACAGTTGACCCGGAAGGACGTGCCCTTTTCTTGGACAGATGCTTGTAAGGCATGCTTTCAGGAGTTGAAGGAGAGGCTGATTTCGACTCCCGTGCTTACCATTCCAGACAGCAGCGGCGGTTGTGTACACGGACGCCTCTTTGCAAGGGTTAGGAGGGTGTGCTCATGCAGCGGGGTCATGTTGTCGCTTACGCTTCGAGGCAACTGAAGCCCCATGAGCATAGCTATCCTACCCATGACCTAGAGCTGGCAGCTGTCGTCTTCGCACTGAAGACTTGGAGACACTACCTGTATGGTGAGACCATTGAGATATTCACAGATCGTAAGAGCCTCAAGTACTTGTTTGATCAGAAGGAGCTCAACTTGAGACAGAGATGTTGGCTAGAGCTCCTGAAGGACTACGACTGTAGCATTTCCTACCATCCGGGGAAGGCCAATGTGGTGGCTAACACCTTGAGCCGGAAGGCGCCCGCCCACCTAACCAGTTTACAGGCACAGAGTTGGAGACTCATAGAGGAGATGGGCAGTTGGCGACCCCTAGAGTTACTGGGGCACTGTGGGGCAGTGACTGTGACACGACAGACGAGGCTAGAGCTGATAGACCGCATCATCACAGGATAGATGGCAGACCCGTACTTGCAGTCGTTGTGTGACAGAATACTGTCAGGGAACCCTGGAGACTTCTCCTTTACTGACGAGGTGCTGCGCATGAGGGGACGTTTGTGCGTTCCCATGGATGAGGAGTTATTGAGAGAGCTCTTGACTAAGGCACACGATTCCAGGTTCACCATACATCCCGGGAACATAGAGATGTATCATGATCTGAGATGCGACTTTTGGTGGAGGGGAATGAAGCAGAATGTAGGTGAATTCATACAGTAGTGTTTGGTGTGCCAGTAGGTAAAGGCTAAGCATCAGAGGCCTGCAGGGCCATTGCAACCACTTCCAGTGCCAGAGTGGAAGTGGGAGAGCATCACCATGGACTTGGTGGTGGGCTTGCTCGTTACCCAGCGAGGACAAGACGCAGTCTGGGTGATTGTAGACAGATTGACGAAGATGGCATGTTTCGTGCCGATCCGAGTCACCTTGGGACCAGCACAGTTGGCAGAGAGGTATATTCACGACGTGGTATGTCTGCACGGAGTTCCACGGGAGATTGTATCCGACCGGGATACCCTCTTTACGTCCCAGTTTTGGGCTGAGTTTCAACAAGCTTTCGGGACACGGTTGAGGTTCAGTACGGCAAACCACCCCCAGATAGACGGACAGTCGAAACGCACGATACAGATGCTTGAGGACCTTTTGTGTGCCTATGTACTGGACTGGAAGGGCTCTTGGGAGGAGCACTTGCCCCTGGTAGAGTTTGCATATAATAATATCTATCACTCGAGCATCGGCATGGCACCCTACGAGGCTTTGTACGGACGGAGGTGTACTGCACCCTTGAGTGGGGTTGAGGTGGGGACCAAGTGGGAGGTTGGCCCCAAGCTGATCCGGCAGAGTCAGGAGGTGATTGAGCAGATTCACAGGCGACTTCACACTGTCAGGAGTAGACAGAAGAGCTATGCCGATCGGAAGCGCAGAGAGGTGCAGTTTGAGGTTGGGGATCATGTCTTCCTTCGCGTTTCGCCCATGAAGGGCCTGCAACGTTTTGAGGTGAAAGGAAAGCTCGCGCCGAGGTTTGTGGGGCCCTTTGAGGTCCTGGAGCGAGTTGGACCCGTTGCTTATAGCCTTGCCCTTCCTCCCCAGCTTTCTAGTGTGCACGATGTGTTCCACGTGCCCAACCTCAGGAAGTACGTCGACGATCCCAGTCACATTCTGAGCCACGAGAGTGTCTAGGTGGGTGATGACCTGACCTACCCCGAGCGACCGGTGCAAATACTAGACAGAGCCATCCGGAGTTTGAGACGGAAGCAGGTACCCCTGGTGAAGGTCTTGTGGAGGAGCCAGAGGTACGAGGAGGCGACCTGGGAGCCTAAGGCAGCGATGCGAGAGCAGTACCCAGAGCTCTTTGAGGGTATGTCTTTTCGGACCGGCTTCGGTCCTCTTTGAGTTTGTTATGCGTATGTTGTTCTTTTTCCGCACCCTACCTAGCTCAAGCTTCGGGGTTGAAACTTCCTTTGAGTTTGTTATGATGTTAAGACCCGTACTGTTAAGCCTTTTTAAGATGTCCGGACTTTAGGTCAGATTTCTAGTAAGACGTCTGGACTCATTCCCAAACGTCTGAAAATCAAAATTTTCGAGTACGAGCTCGCTTCTGCGCACTTGCTGCGCACAAACAGTATGCGTCCCTTGTTTCTTCTTCTTCTCTCTCCTTTCACTCGACGAAAACCCTAACCCCACACCCTTATATAAGCCCCCCTCCTCTCCCTCGTTTCACCCACATCCCAGCCACCTTCCTGTACCCTCCAACGAGAGCAGCCGAGCGAGAATGGAGGAGAGAAGGAACGACGTGAGAGGGGAGGAGGAGCAGCGTGAGAAGGAGAGGAGAGAAGGCTTGCAAGCTCGCATGGGAGCTCGCCGGTCAGCTCACGGCTAGAGCGACGCGTGCATAAGGCGAAGGAGTGCGTCGGGGAGGTCTTCCCCGACACTGCTGCAGCCGAAGCAGCAGGTGAGGGGGTGCAGCACGGCCACGCGCGGTGCGAGAAGGCGGAAGCAGGTTCTAGCTCTGAGATTTTCCCAAAATCAAACGTCTGGAGTGACCTCCAGACGACGGTGCAGACGTCTAAAGGTGGCGCCAGACATCTGAGAAGGAGGCCTCGCGAAAGTACGTCTTCGTTGCGGATACGGCCATGCAGGCTGCTCCGCCGATGCACTGACTCATGTCCGATTTAAGAAGATTTGTTTTCTGTGTGTAGGATACACTTCAGGAAGGCACAGGGCATGCCCTCCCAAGCATTTCAGACGTCTGGGTGACCAACCAAACAACTGGAAGCGCTTCTAGACGTCCGAAGAGGTGGTCGGACGTCTGGAACTGGGTCCAGACGGTCCAGCGGAGTTCCTGGACGTCTGAGGAGTGGCGCAGGACTTGAGGTATGGTACTGGACACTTTTAAGATGTCTGGAAGTTGTTCCAAACGTCTGATTTAGGTCAGAATCACTGTTTTTGACCCGTTTAGGGTCCGTTGGAGGTCCGATTTCCACAATTAAGATACCGATGTTTCCCGTATGAATTCCCCTACTTGTTGGAGTACTTTCTACTCTGTTCTGAGTATTCTTTTGTGATTGATCCTTGTGATAGGACTTATTTCCGTTGCAGGTTCGGGGCTTGCTGAGGCACATGAGCCTGCCGTTGAAGCTCCCATTACTCCTGGGTTTACTGGTAGAGTGGCTTCCCCTTAATTTAATTAAAACTTAAAAGCATGTGTGGAATGAATGATTAGATCCTAGGGTATGGCATGAATCCTAGGACTAGAAATACTAGAATGTTTGTATTGAATGAATGGATTGCAGTCTTGAATGAGTAGATAGAATGATAACAATTGCCTGTAAATGAATAACAGTTGCCTGCGAAATATGTAGTAATTGTGCTAGTTAACTGTTATATGTAACCTTCCTATCGCACATGTGAATTGACATAATATGAGTTGCATGTATATAAATTTGGAAATGGAAAGGTGAATGTTGGAAACACTAGCTACCTGTGAATAACCTGAATATGGAAATGTGAACGATAGTATTACAATGTGCATGCGTATAACCTGAGAATGGAAATAGAAACGATGAAACCTGGTATGGAATGGCATTAGGCATTTGAACATGAACCCTATGGGGAGGATTAGGAGTAGAGCTCCTGAGAAATATATGGAATGGCTCTGGAAATGCTTTGGGAAGTGTGCTTGCCTTGAGTACGTGGTACCAAGGGGAGCGCACGTTACCTCTTAGTGTAGAGGGGTGCTTGCCGCCTTTCGGGTTGAGACCCGAGGTGGGTTTGGCCACTTTGCACCGACTCGGTGGCCCTCGTGTACACTGTATCGGGGAGAATGGTGGTTCCTACTGGTTTGTGTTGACAACCGGATTTTATTGTTATAGCGTCGTAGTATAGCCAGTTGTTGCCATCATTTCAAATATATAAATTTTTTACTCGGAAAAGAGTTCCCGAGGTCGAACTCAGGGAGCAAGTTGTATTCTAGAGATATACATGTTTCTTTTACAAAAAATAAAGAAAGAGAGAGAAAGGATTTGTTGTTTTCTCTTTGTTTCTCCTCGTCTCAGATCTTCTTCTTCTTTGTCTGCAGAGGTGATGTTCTTCTTCTGCAGTGGTGATGCTCTTCTTCTTCTTCCAGCTGTTCCTGCTCTTCCTTTTTCTTCTGTCTTTCTTCAGATCTTCTTCTTTCTTCTTTGTTCTTCTTCTTTCAGTTCTTCCCTTGTTCTTTTGTGTTCTCCTCTGCCTCGCCTTCTTCTGTTGTTCTTCAGATCTCCTTTTTTTTCTTTTTCCAGTCAGGACGTCGCCCCTTCTTCTTTCTTCTTTTCTCTTCAGGACGTCGTCTGATTTCCAAATCAGACGACTTAAACTGCCTGTTGCTACAGTGTCTCCCTCAGCTTCCTTCTTCTTCCGCGGTCCTTCTTCTTCACCTGTGCCTGCACACTTCAGAGCTTACGTCAGAGGACAAAACCTACTCTACCCTCTCCCCCCCGCGTCTCTCTCTCTCTGAAACCACTCTTGGGAAAGCTCTCCCAGAGTTGCCGGGTAGTCGGGTACGGGTCAGGTCCGAGTCCAGGCCCACCGGCGTGCGTGGTGGGCGAGGAGTGCAGGTCAGTCTTAAGTCGGGTCGGGTCAGGTCGGGTCAGCTGCGGCTTCGATTTGCGTCGGTTGCTGGCTGGCTGCCTTCGCAGGACTCCCCGTAATCCGCAGCAGCTGGAGACTTGGAGTCCTCAAGCCTGGAGCGCGAGAGAAGCTGCTTCAATGTGCGTTAATGGCGGTCGAACCTCAAAACCTGTCGGACACGAATATGGCCTCTCGGCCTGATCAAACCACTGGGGCACCTTCGCCGTGGCACGGCGAAGGTGCGGAGCTGCGCGGCAAGCTGCAAGGTGGTGTCTGGCGGCAGCCCTAGGTTGGACTGCAACCGGAGGAATGGGTTTGTTCGGGGGAGCGTTACAGAGGTGTGGAGTGGCAGTGGAGGGGTGGGGGGTGCTCAGTGTGATGAGGCGGAGGTTCGGTGAGGGTCGGCGAGGTGTGTGAGGCTGTGGAGCGATGGGAGCATCTCGCCGGAGGGTGGCCGGAGACGAAGGGGGTGACGATGGTCAGGGCCGGTCGAGGGCTTAATTGAACAAATTGAAAGCGGGGAAAGAAAGAGGAGAAGAAGGGAAGTAGTTCTAGCTTACTTGCAGGGACGAAGGGGGAGCAGCAGGGCGACAGTCGTATCGACTGTCGCCGGAGAAGAAGATGCTCAGGGAAAGGGGCGGCGGCGAGCAGAGAGCCGGAGAGGCGCCAGCTGGGTGCGGCGTGGCGCGGGAAGAGCAGGGGAGGAAGTCTCTGCTGCTGGTATTGCGGCAGAGCGAAGAGGAGGAGGGGGAGGAACCGCCGGAGCTGGTGAGCGTCTGCCGGAGAGAGAAGAGAGGAAAGTTGGGGGTTTTCTCCGTCAGATCCGAGCTGCCCATGTTGGTGGAGCAACGGGGGGTATTTATAGGGATCAAAACAGGGAGGAAGGCGGAGGGAGACGACGTGTCTCCCTCGCCGGAGGATGGCCGGAGACGAAAACCCATACCGTCCGTGCTTCGCACGGCCGGTATGGTGGGCTACAGCGACCAGGGGGGTGTCCCTGCGACGGCTGACGACGCAGGGCACCCCCGGTTTACTTGCCAGGCTTCCCCCCTCACCCTGCGCGGCGCCATGCTCCGCGCAATGTCGCCGGAGCATGGTGCTGGCAGGTTTTGCAGGGGGGACCTGAATGCAAAGAACGAAGGAGAGTTAGGGGCCAAAATGCGACGGTTCAAAAGTTGAGGGCCAAAAAGTAAATATATGAGGACCAAAGTGTAAAGTCGGTCAAGGAGGTTTCTTCTTAGGCTCAAGTTTTTATACATGATTAATTAGGACCTAAGGAATCTGATGGTGAATTTCATTTCTATATTAAACCTTGTTTGACCGGTCAATTTATGCAAAAACCCAAATTAAGTTATTAATTGGGCATGGTTCTCAATGTAGGTCAAAATGGGTTCTGAAGGCCAAATTGAAGGTTCTAAACCCTAGAGATTATTTTTCTATGAATTTTAGAGGGTTTATTCTATTTTTACTTTGCCTCGAACCTCGTGAATTGAAGTGGGTTGTTTTAGGGTTACAGATTATCATTTAGTTTCTTGGAATTGGTGTAGCCCTTGCTAGATCATCTCATCCCACTTTTATTCTTGTTAAGTTGCTTTGACCTATGTTTGGGCCCTGAATTACCCTGTATGCAGATTATACTGGTAAAATTGCATTTTTACCCCTTATGACTTGTTTTCTTCTTAAACTCAGAATTCTCTGAGTTAAGCCTTTCCTTGAGATATGTAGGAGCTTTTATCCTTTGTATTAGGTCAAAATGAGCTAGTTATGGCTCATGATGAGGTTCTCATCATACCCCCATGCCTAGCTTTTGCTAGTCCCTTAGCAAAAACTTAAGGTTTCAACCCTTATTCTAGACCATGAAGTTTTTAATAGTTTTAGATAAGTGCCTTTTTTATTTGAGCATAGATTAAGTTAGAATGCTGACCATAGGCCTAAAAGGTACTCTAGTACCAATCAAGATCCAAATCTGTCTAGCCTTAGCCTCAGTCTTTAGCAAAGGTTTTTAAGGTCCACAAGAACTAACCTAGGGTTTATTGGACTTTGTGGTTAAAGCACCCGTGCTTGAAATGATTTTAGCCCTGGCTCAGTTCGCAGTGCGTTTTGTAAGAGAGAGATAGAAAGTTTTTCTGTTTGGAGAGTTTTCTCTCTCTTTTTCCTTTTAGTTCTAGCTTAGGATTGGCTTTTCAACACGGTCTGTATCAGATTCCTTGCTCCCATCATCAATCCTCAAGGGTTCCTGGCGATCGATGCTTCGAGATAGCACCGCCCATGGCAACCCCCGGAACCCTGGCTATTGAGATTTCGAGATAATCCCATCCATGGTGTTCCGTGGCCGAATCCAGACCCTGGCAATTGACACTTCGAGATAATGCCATCCATGGAATCTGAACCAGTAGAGTGCTTACATGCCCCCAGTAGGATATGTAAATATCCTAAGAGACAAGCACCGAGGAGATGATATTTTGTTACGCATCTTCGAGGGGATTTCCCGCCTCTCCGCGCTGGGAACTCGTCCAAATCAACTTGTGTTGATCGGCCGCTCCTATTCTAGGTGTTCTTTTCAGAATTTTGCGACGCTTCTGCGTGATTCTGATTTTTACGCTTACTGAATCAGGCTGTGTGTGAGGTTAGGGTGCTTAGGTTACTGAGTCCCATAAACCAAAAATTAGTTAACGAGGCCGAATACTCCCTAAGCCTTAGACCTAATACTTCAGCTTTTCATTTTCCTCAACCTCTTGAGTAGTGTCCAGATCTTAATGGGTACTAAGAGTCTATTCAAGAATGCCTAAAGTTTGCATTCTTACTAATCTCATTGTGCACTTTTCAGTTATTTTCTTGAATGAGGTCTAGAACTTAGGTTAATTCCTTAGTTCCTTACTAATGACTATCACATTTTCTCATAATTTTGTGCTCCTTTTTCATTTTGTTTCTTTTCTCCTTCACAAAATTTCCTTCTCCTCTTTTCCTCTTATTCTTTTTCGAAAATTTTTTAATTTTTATGGTGTTTTTGGCATATGTGAATTTTTTTGTTTGAAACCTTTTCTTACAAGTTTTGCACTTTCATACCCCCCCATGCCTAAGATTTGCAATGTCCTCATTGTAACCTAGGGGGTCTTTATTCAACTAAGTTCATACATTAGGATAGCTATTTTGATGAGTGAATGGGTCGGGGTGACTGTTGCGGACGATTTCTAATCTCAGATGCAAGCACCTGAGGTGGAGTCGGCTGTCCTAAAGTGTGAACTTCAAGTGCAAAAAGCTGTCAGAACAAGTTTCAGGTTTTCAAAGAGAATGACGGGCTGCCTCCCGTTGAGCGCTAAATTTGATGCCTTCAGCCAAGCGGGAAATGCGATGGAGAGGGGATGGTCAAATCAGCGGAGTTTTGTACGACAAGCACCTTGATTAAGAGCCTGGTTGGTCCAACCAGGTGCTTGTTCAGATCAACAGGCTGATGATGCAACCCAAACCCAATCAATCTGGTGGGTTGATAGATGTGGATAAAAAGGTGTGGAACCCACCATATACTATGAAGCTTAGATAGATGTGGAAGTGTAAACGCAGGGTTTGGCTGAGTCGAATCAGCCTGGTCAAAGTAGGGACTCGTAGAATAATCAGTGGTTGATGCAGGAACCCTACAGGGGTGATCAGAGAATGATAGAGTATGGTATGTAGTCTGATCAATGTTCGAAACCCGATGTGGAAATGCAATCGGCTCGGTGAGAGGTGAATCTGAATAGAAATTGAGGCCGGTTGCGGGTCAGGGTTTGGGAGAGGTT
The DNA here is from genome assembly GCA_037157565.1 of Thalassia testudinum. Classification (NCBI taxonomy): domain Eukaryota; kingdom Viridiplantae; phylum Streptophyta; class Magnoliopsida; order Alismatales; family Hydrocharitaceae; genus Thalassia; species Thalassia testudinum. The sequence continues at coordinate 9,781,834 of JAZHRO010000022.1, read as the reverse complement.
TTGATCCGTTCTGTGTGTGCGGACGAGGTGGCCATTGTGTACGAGGGCTCTTCTAGAAACAGATGATAGGTGGTTTTCTGTAGAGAGTCCTCTGGGTAACTATCAAATGCCAGAAGAGTGTCTGTAGGATGAAAGGAATCGGATTCGAGAAAAAATTTGGATTCTTGGTTGTAATCACTCTTGGCATTTTCTATTTTTGGTTCCTGAGGATCGAAAAGGAATGATTCTGTGTTATCAGTGATCTCGGGAATCAGGACCTCAGAGTAGGAGTCAGAGTCATGTGAACTGAGATCATAGATAGGCCTGGCGTGTTCAGGAAGGGGAATCTCTCCGCAATTATAGTCAGATCTGAAATTGTCGGAGAGTTGGCGAAAATGAGATTCATGATCATGAATTCCACCACAGCAAAAATCATCAAATGTGGAATCAGCAGCCTGATTGGGGTCTAGCCAATATGTCAATTCTGGGCTTGAAAAGGTATTCTGTCTAGGCTCAAGCTCCAAGCTGGTAGGATAGACCCAATTAAAATCCAACTCGTCCAACTCCTCAGTCTCTGTATCATAAATTGGCATGTTCTCTGGAAAATCGATCAGATTTTCTGAAGATGTTGGAGAGGGATATTCATCAAATAAAGGCCCGGAATCATATTCTGTAAAAATTTGATCTTTCTCATAAGGGGCCTCATAATCTTCCCAATAAGTTTCAGATCTAGGTTCTAGGCTTAGGATGTGGGTAGAATTATTAGAACCTAAGTCCGAATAATCTTCGAGGGCCACCTTATCAAAATAAGGGGCGGAATTTATACCCTCAGAAGGTTCAGTTCTGATCTCATTATTGCAGGAGTTTTGAAATTCTAGGCTTGGCAATTCATGGTCTAAGTTTGGCTCATCATTGTGTTCTCCTGCAATATCCCACCCTAATTCAATATTGTCTTCTATCTGGGTTGGGATTTTACAACCACTTTGTGCCTCAATCCCGAGATCTGGGAAACTGGATTGTTCCTTAATACTGTTCCAAGATGGTTCATCCTCTGTTTCTGGTATATACGGGTATTTCTGGTTGATAATTTGTTCTACTGATTTCATCATTTCTACCCGTTTCATAAGGGCATCTTGGTGTTGTTCCCAAAGTACAGGATTTGTCAAGCATTGAAGGTATTCAGATTGGTGTAATTTTTCCATCTCAATGTATCCTGTCATGAGCATATCTCGGGTTGATCCTTTTGAAATTTCAGTCAATAGAATTTGGGCACAGTTTATGATGAAAGCTGTGGTTGTTGGGACATCAACCTGAATGTTTTCTACTGGTGTTGAGGGTTTGATTTCATAGATTTCAAGGGCATCCTCAATCATCTTATCTTTCATGGATCTCAGATATTCAGGTTTTTTGAATGGTAGTCTTGCTAGGTAATTAGGCTGCATAATTGGATCAGGTGGTGGACTCAAGATATAGAACCAAAGTTTGAATCAAGATGGAAGAAGGGGATTTTGTTCAGAATCAGAGGAAAGAGGGGCTATGTGAATGATTTCTGCAAAAACAAAGGAGCCGAGGCTTAGCCTCGGGGAGAGTGAATTTCTATAGGAGGTTTCAAGGACCTCCTGAAAAATACTGAAGGGCTGGATGAGATAAGCAGGTGCTGGACCCAATCAAGACACCCAAAAATTGTTGGGTGACTATAGAGGTTCGGGGCAGATGGACCCCTTGATCAGAAAGATCGTCCACCTGAGAATTACCTGGGCAGCCAGAGAGGGAGAGTCCCGCGAAGACCCCTACACGGTAGAGCGTCCCCACGGGTTACAGGGTTTCCCCTACCCGACCTCTCTTGTCACTGAGATTCCAGGTAGACCAGAATGGAGATCTTGACCTCTTAAGTTTACCAATTTTTACTTTAAGATCAGGATGCTTTAAGGTTTCACTTGAATTCTTAGGTATTTTGAGTGAGAAAGTGACCTAATTTTAAGGTTGGTTGACCCAAGGAGTCAACTTTACCTCTTGTTCCCTTGAGAGCTTTTGGGTCCTTTCTTTTTGGGTTCAAGTGTTTAGAGAGCCAATTGTTTAGGGTTTCTCTTTTGAATAGGTATTTTCAATCAATGGTTTAGGCACACTTCTTTTGGATTTTCTCCATTCTTGATTTAAGTAGTGTGTCTCTAAAACCCTAATGTTGAATCTTATGTTGGCTCTACTTGGTCCAGTTAGTTCTCTGTTGGGTAATTAGGGCTCAAGCAAGAATGTGTTAACCCTTAAATACCCTTAATAGTGTGCAGGACTAATGAGTTGAAAACATGCAACTTTTATGGTTACTAAGTATGGAAGACAGGTTAGCCCTATATTGCTTGTTCTTTTCTTTTCTTCCTCTTTAGAGTTTAGGGGTTAATAGCGAGAGGAAAAATTTACCTGTCCTCGGAGTGGTTGTTGTGCGGTTGCTTGTCTTCTTGATTTCCTGTAGTTTTCTGCACAAAAGAGAGGAGATTATCAAAAATTTAAAAAGAAACAGGAATGTTTACCTCTAGAATAGCCGTTGCTCCCCGGCAACGGCGCCAAAAATGGTGGTTCCTACTGGTTTGTGTTGACAACCGGATTTTATTGTTATAGCGTCGTAGTATAGCCAGTTGTTGCCATCATTTCAAATATATAAATTTTTTACTCGGAAAAGAGTTCCCGAGGTCGAACTCAGGGAGCAAGTTGTATTCTAGAGATATACATGTTTCTTTTACAAAAAATAAAGAAAGAGAGAGAAAGGATTTGTTGTTTTCTCTTTGTTTCTCCTCGTCTCAGATCTTCTTCTTCTTTATCTGCAGAGGTGATGTTCTTCTTCTGCAGTGGTGATGCTCTTCTTCTTCTTCCAGCTGTTCCTGCTCTTCCTTTTTCTTCTGTCTTTCTTCAGATCTTCTTCTTTCTTCTTTGTTCTTCTTCTTTCAGTTCTTCCCTTGTTCTTTTGTGTTCTCCTCTGCCTCGCCTTCTTCTGTTGTTCTTCAGATCTCCTTTTTTTTCTTTTTCCAGTCAGGACGTCGCCCCTTCTTCTTTCTTCTTTTCTCTTCAGGACGTCGTCTGATTTCCAAATCAGACGACTTAAACTGCCTGTTGCTACAGTGTCTCCCTCAGCTTCCTTCTTCTTCCGCGGTCCTTCTTCTTCACCTGTGCCTGCACACTTCAGAGCTTACGTCAGAGGACAAAACCTACTCTACCCTCTCCCCCCCGCGTCTCTCTCTCTCTGAAACCACTCTTGGGAAAGCTCTCCCAGAGCTGCTGGGTAGTCGGGTACGGGTCAGGTCCGGGTCCAGGCCCACCGGCGTGCGTGGTGGGCGAGGAGTGCAGGTCAGTCTTAAGTCGGGTCGGGTCAGGTCCGCGGGGCGTGAGCGCGGACGAGACCGGGTAACCGGGCGGGTGAAGGGGACCTCACCCCGTGTGCTGAGGCAGTAAGGCTAATGCACAAAATCAATTTAAACGGTGAAGAGGTTGTGAGGCTTACCGATGTGGGACTAAACGGAGGCCTCTCCTCGCGTGCGCCTGCTGGGAGACCGCGGCCTAGCTTCTGCAGCTGCGGCTTCGATTTGCGTCGGTTGCTGGCTGGCTGCCTTCGTAGGACTCCCCGTAATCCGCAGCAGCTGGAGACCTGGAGTCCTCAAGCCTGGAGCGCGGGAGAAGCTGCTTCAATGTGCGTTAATGGCGGTCGAACCTCAAAACCTGTCGGACACGAATATGGCCTCTCGGCCTGATCAAACCACTGGGGCACCTTCGCCGTGGCACGGCGAAGGTGCGGAGCTGCGCGGCAAGCTGCAAGGTGGTGTCTGGCGGCAGCCCTAGGTTGGACTGCAACCGGAGGAATGGGTTTGTTCGGGGGAGCGTTACGGAGGTGTGGAGTGGCAGTGGAGGGGTGGGGGGTGCTCAGTGTGATGAGGCGGAGGTTCGGTGAGGGTCGGCGAGGTGTGTGAGGCTGTGGAGCGATGGGAGCATCTCGCCGGAGGGTGGCCGGAGACGAAGGGGGTGACGATGGTCAGGGCCGGTCGAGGGCTTAATTGAACAAATTGAAAGCGGGGAAAGAAAGAGGAGAAGAAGGGAAGTAGTTCTAGCTTACTTGCAGGGACGAAGGGGGAGCAGCAGGGCGACAGTCGTATCGACTGTCGCCGGAGAAGAAGATGCTCAGGGAAAGGGGCGGCGGCGAGCAGAGAGCCGGAGAGGCGCCAGCTGGGTGCGGCGTGGCGCGGGAAGAGCAGGGGAGGAAGTCTCTGCTGCTGGTATTGCGGCAGAGCGAAGAGGAGGAGGGGGAGGAACCGCCGGAGCTGGTGAGCGTCTGCCGGAGAGAGAAGAGAGGAAAGTTGGGGGTTTTCTCCGTCAGATCCGAGCTGCCCATGTTGGTGGAGCAACGGGGGGTATTTATAGGGATCAAAATAGGGAGGAAGGCGGAGGGAGACGACGTGTCTCCCTCGCCGGAGGATGGCCGGAGACGAAAACCCATACCGTCCGTGCTTCGCACGGCCGGTATGGTGGGCTACAGCGACCAGGGGGGTGTCCCTGCGACGGCTGACGACGCAGGGCACCCCCGGTTTACTTGCCAGGCTTCCCCCCTCACCCTGCGCGGCGCCATGCTCCGCGCAATGTCGCCGGAGCATGGTGCTGGCAGGTTTTGCAGGGGGGACCTGAATGCAAAGAACGAAGGAGAGTTAGGGGCCAAAATGCGACGGTTCAAAAGTTGAGGGCCAAAAAGTAAATATATGAGGACCAAAGTGTAAAGTCGATCAAGGAGGTTTCTTCTTAGGCTCAAGTTTTTATACATGATTAATTAGGACCTAAGGAATCTGATGGTGAATTTCATTTCTATATTAAACCTTGTTTGACCGGTCAATTTATGCAAAAACCCAAATTAAGTTATTAATTGGGCATGGTTCTCAATGTAGGTCAAAATGGGTTCTGAAGGTCAAATTGAAGGTTCTAAACCCTAGAGATTATTTTTCTATGAATTTTAGAGGGTTTATTCTATTTTTACTTTGCCTCGAACCTCGTGAATTGAAGTGGGTTGTTTTAGGGTTACAGATTATCATTTAGTTTCTTGGAATTGGTGTAGCCCTTGCTAGATCATCTCATCCCACTTTTATTCTTGTTAAGTTGCTTTGACCTATGTTTGGGCCCTGAATTACCCTGTATGTAGATTATACTGGTAAAATTGCATTTTTACCCCTTATGACTTGTTTTCTTCTTAAACTCAGAATTCTCTGAGTTAAGCCTTTCCTTGAGATATGTAGGAGCTTTTATCCTTTGTATTAGGTCAAAATGAGCTAGTTATGGCTCATGATGAGGTCCTCATCAGAGAGCTACTAGTGTAGGGAGAGGGTTAGCCACCCCACGGGGCCCGGGGTTTAGCTAGCCGCCCTACACCGACTTGTTAGGCCCACTGGGCAAACCAGGGTAGTCAGGCGAGGGTGCGCGGACTGTGGAGGGGCGAGACCCTTGTTTGGTTCTTAGGGGCCAGACCCCTATTACTGAGAGGGCTATGCCCTATACTGGTTCCGTGCTATGCTTAGGGCGCACCCGTTAACGGAAACGACTGACCGCGTGCCAGCACAGGGTAGCTACCGGTGCCCTTATCGCGTGTGCCGTAGTCACCGCTACGTCTGCCCATAACCTTGGGGTGGTTGACTGGGTGTAGGATTACCACGGGGGACTCTCCCGACCAGGAGAGCACCACGTGCGACTTCTACTCTTCGGAAAAGACTACAATCAAGATCGTTCCCACGAGAAACATTCGAGATTAAGAAAGAGGCCTGATAAATAAATCAAGTGGTGAAAGAAAGAATAATTAGTTAAAGAAAGAAATTGAAAAACAATAGCTACCTGTCCACCTTTACTGCTTTGGTTAGTTGGTTGCCACTCTACTCAGCGTTCGCTAACGTTTTGTACTCATAACCCTTTTCTGGTCCAAGTGTTGAGCATCCAGAGCCTATGGCTGCAGAGGGTGTTGGGCCCAGTAGAGCCCAGTAGTTGTAGTTCTTTTGTACTCGTTTGTAGTAGTGAGTAGCTTCTTGTACTTTTATATTCTGTACTCTTTCGTTCTGCACATTATATTCCTGTACCCATTTACTTTCCTACTATTGTGGTGGTGTGTACTGTAGTAGTTTTACTTCTTTACTGCTATACTTTTGTTACTGTTAGTTGCTTAGCATGGTGAATGTGGTATATTTTACTGCTTTTTAGTTATTTTCTCATTGAATGACAGGGTCTTGGGATCAATCGAGTCGGTCCAGTCTCATGTCCTGTAGGGATTCGGGAACCGGGTCGTAACACTCTGTGTAGAAGAAGAAAGGGAAGAAGAAAAGTAGAGAGGGAGATGAACAGTGCAAAAGCATTGTAGCAAGCAATGAGTTAAGTTATCTGTTTTGTGAAGGCGATGTCTGATTTGGGTTGATGATGGTACTGTTGGAACATTTAAGTAACTAAGTGGCACGGTTGAGGGTACTGTAGCTTTATTTGAGTAATTTGATGAAGTGAGATGTATGCTTAATAATCTAAATAATTAGTGATTTAAATCACCATTATTTTGCTTTCCTTTTTGCTTCGCAACTCTATGAGCTACAATTACTTCCCATTTATATTTTTTTGAGTAATTAATTCCTTAAATATCATTATTATGCTTCATGTCCTGTGATCATTAATGTATTAATTGAGATTAGTGCGTAAATTGGAATACTTGCTCCCTATGTTCAACTTTGAACTTCATTTCGAGAATAAATCTTATTTGTTCTAGAGCGATTGAGGCGTTACTACAACGAACGAATATTTAAAACCCTCAATAGCCCTATCAACAGGCGGGAGAGGAGGGAGAGGAGGAGGCGAAGGATGAGATGGTGGGGACCCAGTTCATGTGGACCCCTTAACGGTGGGCACAAGTTTTGGTAAGAACTCATATACCTTTAAGTCGTAAATTACTTATATATTTTAAAGTTTATTATAACTTCATAAATATATAATAAATATGATTAATGTTTACACAGGTAAAGTAAGAAGAGGACGGGAGAAGAAAAGAATCTAGGCTTCCAGCGTGTCCCTGAGGACTTGAGAAAAATGATCAAGCTTAGAACCACAAGGGAGATGAAGATTACCCGGGCTTCATCAGTCGAGTAGGCACAATTGTTAAGTCCATTGTGCCAATTTACTACTTCGACTGGAGGAAGGTGCCCGCCGAGCTTAAGAGGCAGTTCCTTCATCAGTTGGAGGTAATTTTATCTATCAAAGTCATTTCTTTTATAACTTTATCTTAAAATTATTATAAAGTAAGATTGACATATTTTTTAAAAAAATTAATGTAGGCAAATTACGATTGGGGTGACAACCCCAATGCCTCCCAATATATCCTTTAATACGTCGCCAAAATCCACAGAGATTGCAGGACGGAGACTAAGAGAAATGTAATATTTTTTAAATATTTACATTTTTATTATATACATAATTTCATATATTATTTATAACCATTTATATTTGGTGTTTAATTTTTCTCGAACTGCAGTTCACCTGAGAAGGCAATGGAGAATTATCCTTCTAGTATCATGCCTGACGATTAGAAGAAGGCATACGAGCATTAGTTGAATTCGAAGACGAAGGTTAGTAAATGATTAAAAATTATTTTATTAATTTCATATATCTTAAATTCATAAAAAATATTATTGTATATGTCTATAGCAGTAAGCAAGAAAAAATAAGGCCAATAGGGCTAAAGCTCCACCACGGACCCATTATTTGGGTCGAAAGAGCATCGAGACAGTCAAGAGCCGTTATGTAAGTGTTGAAACTACTTTTCAGTTGAATATTACTTAATTTTTAAGTTATCTTAATATAATTATATCGTTTTTATATTTTCAGCCTACTACACATGATGGGATGAAAATGAGTAGGATGGATATCTACAAGTTTACCCACAATAAGGCTGTAGCTGAGGGTGCTCGTAAGTGGATTCATGAGTCATACCAGGAGAAACACATAAGTTACCTAAACTCAAAAAAATTATAACTTTGTGTGTATATATATATATATTATAATAATATTTTTTAATACATTTAGGAGCAAATGATGCACTTAGTATATCCCCCACTGACGAGACTTCCGACAACGTCCACCAGCCTTTGGATCCAGAGAAGGCATTTAGGAGAGTGATGCCACCGGACCATAGTGATTTCGTTCGTAGTGCGGAGAGGGCACACACGTTATCCACCTGATATGGGAGAAAAGGTGCCATCTCATCCAATGTCATCGATCAGCTACATCAAAAGATTGACACACTATAGAGACGAGAGGAGGAGAGGGAGAAGAGAGAGGTAGAGATGAAGAATAAGATGAATACCATGGATGGTAAGCTTCAGATGCTTCTAACCCTTTTTCCGAAGAAGGGTTAGTCAGAGCATCCACCTTCATCAGATCCCAGCATCTACAAACGAGACAACGACGACTCCATGGGTGGTGCAGGTGGAGCTGGTGGCATCAGGGCAGCTGCATTTTGATTTTTATTCATTTTCTTTTGTTATGTTTTTCATATTACCTTTCATTTTCAAACTTTTTATGTACTAGACTTTATATTTATGGAATTAAACTTCTCTTCATTTTCATTACTTGGTTTTCTATAAAAGTAAGTCTTGTAAGTAGGTTTTGTAGGTAGTTTCCATCATTTTGTAATTTTTTTTAAAAAAAAATCCATATATTTGCCATCACTTATTTGAATAAGCAATGGTATAGATGTGATGCTAACAATAGTTTTCCCATCACTTATCCTAATAAGCGACGACATATAAGGTTTGAGAGAACCACAATTCCCCTTTATGACGTCACTTATTAGGATAAGGGACGAAAAAACTATTTTTAGCGTCACATCTATGCCGTTGATTATTCAAATAAGCGACGGCAAAACTGTTTTTGTAGTCACTTGTATGCCGTCGCTTTTAAGGAAAAGTGACAGCAAAAATATATAAGCAATGGTAAATTTACTTAAATAACAGCAAAAATAAAAAAAGGGGACGTAAAGGCAAGAAAAAGTGGCTTTCATACAATTACCGTCGATTTTGAAATGACGTCAAAATATCCAATTTGTCTGTTGGTCAAACATTATTTTGACATCGGATGTACCCTTTAACCGACAACAAAATGAAACAGCGATGATAATAATGACGCCGCTTATTTGCATCGATAGAAACCAACAGTAAAAATAAAGTATGTTGTAGTGAATATTCCCTCTAGATAAACCAAATGGTTGTAGCCAGAGAAGCTTTGATAAGTCAATCGTTTGCACATTTAAGTAAAGCATAGTTTGCTTAGAGAAAATCATCGAGCAACTAGGTTGACCAATTGTTTGATGGCCAAAAAAGGGTAGTAGTGGTTTTTGTGAAAGAATAGTTGGAAGTAATGTGTACGACACTCTCTTCATGTTGTGCATGGAGTATACACCTATTTGGGAACTAGAGACCCATTTTTTGAAGCCTATCTGCAGTTGGGAGCTTGTTATTCTTGGCCATCCAAATGGAGACCTTAGGAGGGAAGAATTTCAACCAGATCCCTACATATAGGGCTAGTCTTAACCCTTCCATCAATTAAAGTTTGTTAAATAAATCTAGCCATCAAATGGTAACATAATGTTTATAATTAAAATTTCGTCTTACTTTTCAGTAAGAATGATAGAGTTTTTACTAGAGATAAGATTTTCAAGTTCATGTGCTAGGGGTTGTCTTGCTTTTAATGGCTTTTATCCAATTGTTCCTTGAGCTTAATGTACTTATTGCACAATTCTTATTATAAGCTAATTTGAACAGCTCCAAACAAAGGACTTTTAATGGAGGAAAGTCCAAAATTCTATCATGCCAAAGGAATGTTCTATTCCTATCCCCAATGGCAACTTTCTTTAAGTGTGTTAGGAGGTCACAATATTTCATCATGGTTCTCTAGTAGGGTGAGTAGAGTGAAAGGATTTTGCATTCTAATAAAATTGGGTGGCTCTTGTAATATCTACTTCAAACAATATGTGTGAGTAGGTCGAGCCTATCATTCATAAGTCGGATGAGGTTTTTCATTAGTAAAGCTTTAATGGCAATAAGGTCCAAAATGTCCCAACCATCGTTACGTTTTGGTCTATAGATAGACTCCCTTTGACCTAGTGAAGTTTATTTTTAAAGTTAATGCCTTTCTAAAGGAAGTCTCTTTTGTTAAGCACTCCAGCTATCTTTTTAGGTTACGTTTAGTTGTCGATTAAAAGGGTGAATTAGGTGACATGACATAATTAGGATGAATAGTATCATGCGTTGGGTGTGATTAATGTCACCTCTACACAACATATTACACCTATCACATATAACCCTCACTTGCTCCACTTTCGAACAAAACAATAATAAACAATAACCTAATATCAAATATAAAGTAAACAAACTATTAACATTATACTAGAGGGGAGGTGAATAATATGTGACTGAAAAATATGATGAACAAATACAAATATTCAATCACATAAAAAAAAACATTCACCATAAGGAGATAATCTATTTTTAGGTGGAAACCCCAAAAGCAAAAATCATCACCTAACTCCTACTCAACTTTGGATTTTCTTGATTAACCAAATCGATCAAAATCTATTAACACACTACTTAAATGAGGGTAGTGAAATCTCAATACAAAAACACTACTTTAGACAACGGTAGTGTGCCTAAACCCCCTTTTGATCCCAACAAAAGAGTGTTTTGTCTCCAAGGGACGCAAGAATCCACAACCCAGATGCTTGAACAAAAACAAATGGAAAAATAAAATCCTTTTGAGTCCAAATGTAAATTAATTAAATTAGCTTCTACATGAAAAGGAACTTTCATAAGATGGAAGTGAATCATAGTGAAGGGACAGAGAAATGATGCTCTCAAAGGTAGAGTGTTGTGCTTGGAGAGTAGCTAGGCAATATCCCTCTTTGGATTTCTCCCTAAGTATATGTAGTGGGAAGAATTGCTTCTTTTTGGTGTTTCTTTTTGTGTCTCTCGTGTATCTAAGTATGGGAGTGTCCTAACTTATTTATAAAAGGCTTAGAAACACACTAAATAAGTGTAGGAACAAGAAATGCCCATTGGAACAATAAAAGGCAATCAAAAGTTTGGTTAGAAATCTGGAAAAGAGAGTAGATTCACACAAGCCAGTCAACCACTAGTTAGCTTGCTACAATTGAGTTGGTCGACCAATACTTTTTGTTAGTTGGCACCCTACAATGGTGACAAAGGTCCAAACAAGGTATTCATCAATTAAATGAAGCCTGATCAGTTACTAGTTGTCCAATACAACAGTAGTTGGTTGACGCCTAGTTGAGTGGCTACTAAAGAACTTTTGATTCTGATCTTTCTAGACTTGGGTATTTCAGGCCATTGGCTGTTGAATTCTGAGTATCAGTGGATACCCTAATATAGGATTGGATGATGATTGAACGTTTGGTTAGTGAGACCTTCAAGCGTAATTAATACTCAACAATTCCTAAGGTTTTTTAATGTTAGATACTCAACATTTACCCAATCGGATGAAGCTTGGTTGTCCAATACTATAGTAGTTGGACATCTAATCTTGGAATTGGCCGCTGACTACTAAAGGATTGGATGGCTGATTTGGTAATTGACCAGTTGATTACTAAAGGATTGGATGGTTGATTGGTCAATTGGTCGACCGATTACTACTATAAGTAGAGTTTTAATGTGTTTTAAGTGAGGGTTTAGGTTTTGTATGTAGTCTAACAAGCAAAGACTTAATACCTTTTGTTTCTAGGGCTCCTTAACAATAATCTAAGGAAAACGAAAATAAAGATACAACATTTACAACATAAGAAAACTAAATCTAATCACTTTTCTTTAAGGGTTCATCCTCTCTCTTATTTGCTCCTTAATTGCTTTCCTTGAGATTCTTGCTTTGAGATCTCTCTTGAGCATAGAGCTTGAACTGGGATGCAATTCATCAAGCTTCAATCTAAGATTTTTTTCTTTGAGCATCCATTTAGTTAAACCTAAAATATTAGTCTCTAAAGACAATGTAAACATAGCCATTTTGTTATTATCAAAATCAACAATTGTGGTATTTATGCACCAACAATTACAACTCTATTTATTTAAATCACATCAATAAAAACTTTTAATGTATCTGCTCACCAATTACATCTATTCCTACATTAACCCTCCACTACTTCTACAACTTACCCCATCCTAACTTTCACCAAGGGGATAAGCATCCAACTATGACGTTAGGAAGTTGCAAACAAACATAAAAAGTATGTATATTTTTAGGCATGGGGATATGTTACTAGTTATCCTTAAGTTGTATTTGCTTAAGGAATAAGGTTACCTCGAGATAGAATACATGGCAAAATAAGTTGTGTGGGTGTTTGTTTAAAGAAATGGAATAAGGAGTGAGATAAAATGATTGGTATGTTGATGTGATGTTAGTGAAAAATATTTTAATATTATTATATGAGAGTAAAATGAGTTGATGTGATTTAGTGAATATATGCTAATAGATATGTTATGTTAAAGTGAATATGTTTTAACATATGTTGATATTAATGTGATATAGTAGGATAATATTGATATGAGAGGCTTAGAGAAATGATATTCTCTCCTAATTTCATAGATATCCTGATATCCACGAGATAGTCCTTTGATCCGAAACATTCCATGAGATATTCTACAAGCAAAAATAACCTTAGCAAGAATGTGCTATTTTAGTAGCTATTTTTGACAATAATGTACTTTATCCTATTCATTTCTTTCAAAGGAAAATATTAGATCCATATCTCTCCTCGTGTAAATTCATCTTTACCGTATCCTTTCTATCGTCACCAGCCGTATTTACTTGTGTATATATGTCCCTTTTTTGTTTTTTTTGATAAAGAGAGACTTGGAGTAGAATGTGGGAATGAACTACGATTTTTTATTTCTCTTCAAAAAATCACAACCTTAAGAAACACAAACTACCCGACTCTAGAATCTTCTTTGAAAATACCCGCAGCCTCTCCCCTTTCATAAATCCTCGAGGTGGCGATAGCACGTGGTCTCGTTCCTCTCCGTTACCTCCTCCAATCCATACCCGGACAACGCCAACAGCTCCGCCAAAGTAGCTCCGATGTCGGACGACTTCTGGGTGGACCCGTTCCGGCGCCTCCCCTGGCGACCGCCTGCCGCCGTCCTCCGGCTCGGCTCTGGCGCCACCCGCATGGATTGGCTCGAGACCCCCACGTCTCACATCTACAGGTTTGGCGTTCCGGGTCAGCTCTCTTGGTTGTTACTTGACCACAGCCTTTCGTAAGAGCAACCCCACTGGATTTAATTGGTTCGACTCCCATGCCCTTTGGTAGCCAAACACTTGAAATTCCTAATGTCTTCAGAAGAAACCCTCTTTTAATTAAAATTGGAGTAGATTGGATGGTCCCCCAAACATAGTAAACATCACTAGAAAGGGAATGATAATGAAATTACCGTAGTTGGTGCACTGGAGAACCATGTCATTGAAATTTCATAGGGAAGCATTCACTAGCGAGAAGTAGTACCGGGTTAGGTGGCACCCCAAGTAGGAGGAGTCGTGTTACACCCATTTGGGTAATTCCCACTTGATGCAGTGGTGGGAAACGGGGGGTAGATGTTGTCTTGGTTTTAGCATTGCGAAAATGACGTCGTGGCAGTTCGTGTGAAACGGATAAGTACGGTTCCCATTTCGAATCTTGCGGAAGTATTAAGCTAATCAAGTGTATGGGAACTGCATCTTGTTCAGCTGATTCAGAGGGTGAGGGAGGGTGTGGATGGGTACCTGTTTCTTGCAATTTCTTCTTAGCAGGCACCCCTGATGATGTGGACCATTTTAGTAAATTAAACCAACCTTTCTTTTCAATTGGAACTTGTGTACACTTGGCTTTAAGTCTTAAAGAATCTTTTTAGGTGGTAGGGTGTGACAAAGGTAAGGTTTGGGAAGTTTTCCAAAAATCTCCATTATACCAATTATTCGATCTGAAAAATTGATTGGAAAAGGAATTTTTTTTTGGTAGCCTATTTCGAGGCACAATGAAGTTCAAAACATGCAAGGATTTGGAGGATGTAGTTCAAAATGTGTAAGGGTTCTTGTACAAGGGTCATATGCAACTAAAGAGGCTAGTTTCACTACTCTCCCATCAAAGTATAATTCAAAAGAAGCTATGATTTAGTTCATGGAATATTGACACTTTGTCAAAGCTCATGGTAGTTGTGGATATGATGATTAGGAGGCGATCCAAATTCTTTTCTTGCAGAAGACAAAGTGGATTAAAGAAAAAGTCAAAGAGATTGAAAGGACGAGCTTTGAATTATAATACCTAGAAGAGGAGAAACTTCAAGATGGGTCTAGTATTATTGTCTACAATGTTTATAAAGAGAGATTTGATTATCTTGACAAAATTGTTCTTAGAAGAAGAGGATTTAGTTTATGCATTTCTAGTTAGTTTAGAAGAAAGAAAAAGAAAAGAGCTTTAAGAGGAACTTGATATGATAATTTGAAAATTTTTACAAAAATAAATTATTTGCTTGGTGGTCATGTGGGGAAGGATACTTTGGAGTGTGGACAAGTCTATGGGAACCATAGTTTTGGTAGCAGAAATGAAGAAGGAAAGGATTTTATTGATTTTTTGAAAGCTTATGGTTTTTGTTAGCAAATACTTTATTCAAAGAACAAGAATAGCATTTGATTACCTATAAGAATGGTCAAATAGGAACACATATTAATCACTTTGCTTTGAGAAGATGATGTCTTTTGTGCTACCAGGATTGCAAGGTTATTTGAGGGAGTGGCTAACTAAACACCGCATTTTGGTAATGGGTGTGTAGGTAAAGAAGCTAAAAAAATGAAAAGAAAATTGGTGTTCAAGAAAATGAGAAGCAAATAATGGAATCTTAAATAGGTGCAATTGCATTTCAAGGAGAAGATGATGCAACATCAGGCTTAGGAACTTGGTGTAAGTATTGTTGTCTTGGTGGTGACATGTTGGAGGTTGTATTAACTTGTATTAATTAGACTGAAAACGTGTAAAGTGTGTTTAGAGGATACTAAGGCAAAAGAAGGCGTAGTGGTAGAGTAAAGAAATGCTAGAAAACCTTAGAGCTAAAAGGGTGTACTTTAGATCCCTATATTAGTATAAAACTAGTGAAAGGATGATATATTAGAGAAGAGCAAAGAAGCCAATTGACGAAGCAAAACCAAAAGCTTGGATGCATATGTAATAGAATCATTCCAAAAGAGAAAAATGTCTTCACACTAGCTAAAGTAGGGGAGTAAAAATGAATGATCTTATACAAGTAAGGTGTATTAAGGATGAAGTAAGGATCCTCATAGCTAGTAAAGATATAGAGAAAAGGTGGAATAATTATTTTCATAAGCTTTTTAATGAAAGTAAGGTTATTGATGTTGCTTTAGTGGAGTTAGTCAATCAAAAGATTACTTGAATATTGTAAGCTATCAATGGATACAAAGAAAGATGTGTATGCTCTAAAGATGATAAATCCTCTGAAGGCTATTAGACTTGATATTCCTATATATGTTTGGAAAGTAATGGGAAGGAAGGCATAACTTAGCTTACAAAATTATTTAATGCTATTTGGAGGGGTGAGAAAATGAAAGATGAATAGTGGCAAGGCATTGTGATATCATTATACAAGATCAAAGGAGACATATAAACCTGCGCAGTTGTAGAGATATTAAATTGATGAGTCCTACATTGAAGTTTTGGGAAAGAGAAATTTAAGGAAGATTGTGTCAAGTCTCTAAAGTAATTGAGAACTAGTTTGACTTCATGCTTAGAAGATCTATGACTAAAGGAACTTGAAGCCATATGATGATCTACATAGTTAAGAAGAAGGATAAATGTATGGTTTTTACCAGCATTCAAGATGTTGATGACATGCCATTAATACGGTAGGTGTTGGGTGAAGGGGCCATATCGACACACAAAAGGTGTCGATATGTAGGTGTGTTGATGATATATCAACCACATCAATCGTATCAATGCCTATGCCAACCATATCAACTATGTTGTTGCTACTACTCCTGCGGCCACTGGCGATGGTCTCGCCGCGAATGTCATTTAAAAGCCAAAGGTCAATTTGCCCAGTTGATTGTTCTAAAGAACATTTTATAAAGGGCTAGCTTTCATATTGGGCTCGTACAAGAAGATTAGATGCAAATGTTGAAGATGCATGTTGGTATTTTTTTAAAGTATAGAAGTTGGAGTCTTAGGAGCAATTCTTTTAGATTTGACAAATCATAAACCTAGACCTTTCTAGACTGTGTTGGTAAAAGGGGACGTCACTTGACATTTCAGCAACATACATAATATGATATATTTGTGCCTATACTACTTTTGTGATCTAAGGATTAACAAAATTGCTTCCTTTTTTAAAAAAAAACCTATCATATGTTAATAATGTCAGTGTCACTTCTAGTGCATTTTTTAGCATGTAGGGAGAAATGCTCTAGTTGTTGCACTCCATTTTTCTCATTTCAATAAATTTATGAATGAGTAGTCCAAGTCATCTTTTTTCCCTTTTTAAAAAAAGTCTATGATACACATAGTATAGGATCAAAATGAGTGGCTCTGAAGGGTCATTTACACATGTATGCCTTTTTTGCATAACCTTTTAAGATTTTAAGTTATTTTGTGACGAGGTTCAGGAAGTTGATATGTGGTATGCGGTTGGTTGAGTCATCGCATAGAGTATATGGTATGCAAATGAGTATGTGGGCGAGTATGTAGTTTTGTATTTTTCATTTAAAAAAATAAAATAATTAGTCAACTTATTAAAATTTACGTTCTAACAAATAATATATAAATAATAAACATCAATCACAACGAAAATTGGACCTAAACTCACACTTAAAATCACAACAATAAGTTCTACAACAAAATCAGACCTAGAATACCTCTTTTTTAAAAAAAATAGACCTAAAATATATTTTATTACAAAATCGGTCGCCTACTCGACCGACTACACGGGTATGCGGTCTGGGTAATCGGCCTTACTCGCTTATTGGACTACCTAAGGATACTAGGTATAGAGAAGGCAACACTAACGAGTATGCACCTGCATAGTCGGCCTAGTTGGCCAACTTCCTAAACACTAATTTGTGATTTACTTACAATTTTAATAATGTAAATGAATTTGTCAACATGTGTCGGCTTGCCCTCGATATTGGGAATTTTCGAAGCATCGATAACCTCGATAACCCAATGTCGATACACAAGTATTTCCACGGTGTGCCTTCTGCATGCCTTTAATATGTACACTTGAAAATTTATCGACACAATGTCGATATCAACACTTAAAACCATAGAAACAAATATTTCGATATATCAATGATATCTCGCGACGATATGTCTATATTCCCAACATGACTCATATTGATATTACAAAAATATTTTTTTTTCAGAATATCCGTGTTATATCACCAATATCAATGGATCTCGTTAATATCCCTAAATATTTAGGGATATATGTGCAAATATTCTATAAAACACCTCTAAAAATATACCTATAAAACAATTGATGTAGGGTGATATGTCTTTGATATTGTAGTATCTATTACATTGTTCTCAGGACCAAAGGTTTCTTGGCTTTGGTTTGCAGTATTTGAGCCTCTCAGGTATTTAGCCCTTTCTCTTTTCTAATCTCTTTCAATTCTTCACTTTATGATTTAAGGTTGTATTCTCCTCTCCATCTTTGTTCCATTTATGTAAAATTTTTTTGGCTCACTATCACTAATTGACCCTTATCATATATTTGAACTGTGCTTAGTTCATGTTTTTGCTTATGTTGGCTTTCCTAATTAGCTATATGTGTAATCAACCCATGCTTATGTTTTTGTTTTGCCCTTTCAAAAAAAAAACCATGCTTGTGTTTTTTTGGCTTTCCATCACCAATTAGCTTATATCATATGTGTAAATTATGCTAATGCTTAGCTCATATTTGGTCTTGTATGTTATTTTCTCTTTTTTTCTCCATCTATTTCTCATGGATCACTTCATAAATAATACACTCAAAATCTGACTTAGCTCATGATTTGTTATATTTTTTCTTACTAGTATACTAAATGCTTTTAGCATTCTATGATCATTAAAGAGATGGTTGCCAACTTTGGCTATTTTCATTTTATAGTGAGTTTTCATACTATTTGTGAATTTATTATCATGTCTTTTATTTTTTCGTTTGAATGATTTGAACTTGTCTATAGTGTATTTCTATTGTATGTCATTGAAAACGTATAATTATGATCTTTATAGATATTTCTTTGTGTTTAGTAGTAATTAAATCATAATTTATATACTGTCAATAAAATTATCATTTTGTTAAATTTGTGGTATTTTCAGTCCTTTGGGCCATTTTGAATCAATTCTGGGATATCGGCAATATATCAGTAATATATCCTCAATATATCTCCTTTTTGACTTGTTAATACGGTGCCCATATCGACATCTGAAACCTTGCTTAAAACCTTTGTTTTTACTAATTTGGAGAAGGCTTGTAATTTTGAGCCAAGGAATATCTTGTGGTGAATTTTGGATATGCACAATGAAGTTTTATAGCTTATATGAAGAGTAAGGACTTGGGATGGGTTGACAGATTGCTTTGATATCACCATAGTTTACATCAACGATTAACTTTAAGTCCTTACCTTTTTACCTTGGTCATGGATGACTTAACAAAACAAATTCAAGATAGTGTGCCATGATATAAGAGCCACCTTGGAAGCTAAGAGCTTTCAATTGAGTAGGACAATGACCAGGCATATGAAATGCAAGTTTAGTAATAAAGGATACAGGTTGGGAAGTGAATATTGGAAGTACAACATGTCAAAGAAAGAAGTTTTTAAATATTAGATGAATTTTCAATAACATGGAGAAATTAATGGAGATGTCACATGTATAATCGGTGCAAGTTCGTTCAAATAGAGAGGACCATTTGTTGTTCTATGTGGCAAGAAGATTCCCTTGAATCTTTTTGAAGGATTTTTGTGAAAATTAAAGAGTACCATAGACTATAAAGTAGCCTTAAGATTTTTCATGGTATATGGATTTGAGTGTTGGATTATCAATTGTAGGCATGTGCAAAGAATGTACATGGTAGAAATGTTGACGTGGATGCATGATCACATAAGGGAGGATTGAATTCATGATAAGATTAACAAAGATAAGGTTCCTGTTGAGCCTCTTCAGTCATGCTTATTTTTATTTTTATGTGGGGTGAAGTTATAATTATTCCCATCTCTCTCTATATATAAAGGGGTAGGGTTTCTAAGATGAATGAATTGGATCATTTTCTCCCACTTGGTATCAGAGTGCAATCCTAGATCGGGCTTTAGTATCCCACCAAGCATCTAGCCCTCCAAACCCTACACCTAAACCCTATCCATTGGTCCCTCCTCTCACCAGCCTGTGCCGCCCCCTCTCCAACAGGCAACGCTGCTACCTGCAGGCAGTGCCGGCCATCTGTACAGGTCGGACCAGCCCCTGCAGGTAGCGTCAGCCACCTTTGCAGGCTGCATTGCCCTCCGCAGGCTATGCCCTCGTGTGATTGCTGCACATAACCGACAACGCAGGGACACTGCTGGTGCTTCCAGCCACCAGTAGAGGAGCAGGATCCCCTTGTGGATGTCGTTGGGGCCCGTCTAGGCTCCAACTCACATCCTTATTGCAAGTAGAGGTCCTTACATGATCTTAGACAAGAGTTTCAGGTCCCTGTTTGCCCAAAAATCCATGTTTGAAGTTTGACCTGCTGATCTGATGGCTTATATAATGTTCAATGATATGATGGTCTACCATTTTTCCGTGTTATTTTTTGTTTCATGGTTGTTTCATGGTTGAAGTTGTATGATGTTATCTAAATTTGAGGTGTGTGAAAGCCTCTTTATCAGATGGGATGCATTAATTTCGATGGTCACAAATGTGTATGATAACCATGGGAAGTCATGATCAGAATCATACTATTCTTCAACCAAAAGCCAAGAAGAAGATAAATCCAACCATAGATTATGCAGCATTTATGGTGACGAGAGATATTTGATATGGTTACTCTCTTTAGGAGTGAATATGAGGTATTACTCCAGGTGTATAGGCAGTATGGGACTTCCCAAGGAGGTTCAACCTGTTTGTCTCGAGTATGAGATGCAGATTGGCTTGTTGATTTAGGAGCTTCTCAACATATTTGTGGTGATGAGAGACAATTCACTACTATTCATCCAGTTCCACCAGGTAGATCTGTGCAGGTTGCTGATGGGAGGTAGGCACCCATATCTGGATAGGGGGGTCCGTGTAGCCCCGCACTTAAAGTTGGAGAATGTTCTTTTAACCCCAGACTTTCCACTAAGTCTGCTATCAGCGAGTAAGATTACGAAGGAGTTAAATTGTAAGGCAATCTTTAATGCTATGACCCTTACATTTAAGGATATTCTCACTGGATGCACCATTGGATGTGGTCGTGAGGAAGGTGGTGTCTATCGTCTTCTGCAATTGCCCTATGCAGGACATGCTTCCCTCTCTTCAGGAGATGCCACTAGCTACTTGTGGCATCTCAAGTTTGGTTATCTTCCTTTGTCGAAACTTAGACAGATGCTTCCACAGATTTCTCCTACCACCACTTTTCAGTGCGAGGCATGTCAGCTTGGGAAGCATCATTGGAGTACCTCTCTTAGGAGTCAGCATCAAGGTTCCCAAGCATTATTCCAGTTGCTCCATATGGATATTTGGGGACTTAGTCGGACTCCAGATCGTCTCGGACGTAGATACTATTTGACTGTTGATGATTTTTCTTGTCTTACCTGGATTTTTCTATTGAAGACCAAATCTGAGGTAGGTGACATGATTCGTGCTTTTCTAGTAGAGATTAGGACTCAGGATGAGGCGAAGGTGAAGACCATTAGATTAAATAATGCATTAGAGTTCTGCACCACTTCATTGCGCACCTTTTATGGTGAGCATGGCATCATCCATCAGACTATCTGTCCTCATACATCTCAGCAGAATGGTGTGGTAGAACGAAAGCATACACATTCTTGATGTTGCATGAACACTCTTGACTCAAAGCAGTGTGCCTAACAAATACTGGGGAGATGCAGTATTGACTGCCTGCTATCTTATCAATCGGATTCCATCCACTGTTCTCATTAGCAAGTTCCCTACTCCATCTTGTTTCTTGATAGTGATCTATTTGGAGTGCCTTCTAGGGTTTTTGGATGCGTTGCATTTGTGCGTATCCATGGACCCAACAGGGATAAACTTGCTTCTCGTGCAATCAAGTGTATTTTTCTTGGACATTCGCAGACTTAGAAAGAGTATCAATGTTATGATCCTGTTGAAGGACATCACTATGTCAATGCAAATGTCACCTTTCATGAGTCTGTTCCGTACTTTTCTATTGTTAGGAGACATCTTTCTCCTAAGCTTACTGAGGTTCCCATGCCCATTCCACCTGTACCACTAGGAGCGATTCCTATCACTGAGACTGGGTCTTTACCGTCAAAGCTGGCACCTTCTAGACCCGAGCGATTTCATGAGCCTCCAGCCACTTGTAGGTTTCTTGTTACATATCAATAGGTATGCTCTTCCTGTGATCTTGCTCCACTACAGCCTCAGATGCCCATAGGAGATGTCTATAGTGATGGTATCGGGAGTTCCCAAGATGATAGTAGAGGGTCTCCTCCTATGCCGGTGAGTGTTGATAATCTATTTACTGATGATATAATACGTAGTGCAGATCCTACAGGTCCAACAGTTCTGGCATCTACTTCAAAGCCTTTACAGGGGGACATACCAGATGATCTAGACCTTCCGATTGCCATACGGAAGGCACCTCGCCACTGTCCTAGACATCCTTATACAAGAGCAATTCCTACCAATGATCGAGGTACTGCATTTAGCCAATTTTGTCAGGCTCTTTCTACTGCATAGATTCCCTCCAGTCATCAGCAAGCCATGCTTGATCCAAAGTGGTACCAGGCCATGGAGGATGAGATGGTTGCTCTACAATCTCGTGGTACATGGGAGCTTATCGCACTACCTGAGGGAGCCACTGTTGTTGGGTATCGATGGGTGTTTGCCCTGAAGTACAACCTAGATGGGTCAATTGCTAGGTACAAGGCCTACTTAGTGACTAAAGAGTTCACTCAAACGTATGGAGTGGACTTCGTTGACAGTTTTTCCTCAGTTGCTCGTCTGTCCACAGTCAGGATTCTTATTTCAGTTGTAATGCACAATGGTTGGAAACTTCACTAGTTAGATGTGAAAAATGCATTTCTGTACGGTGATTTGCAGGAGGAGGTATACATGCAGCAATCACCTAGTTATGAGATGCAGGAGTGTGTATGTAAGTTAAAGAAGACCATTTATGGCCTTAAGTAGATTCCTAGAGCATGGTTCCAAAAGCTATCCCAGGTTGTGGAGTCTATGGGGTTCCAGAGATCGTCTATTGATCATTCTCTGTTTATTAGGAAGATGAGGAAAGGGATAGTGATACTCCTGGTTTATGTTGATGATTTGATAGTCACATGAGATGACGCTATAGGTATTACAGAGATCAAGCAGTGTTTGACATAGCAGTTTGTCATAAAGGATTCGGGCCTCCTCAGATACTTTCTTGAGATAGAGGTAGCTCATAGTAGGATTGGCATCGTTCTATCCTAAAGGAAGTATGCACTAAATATATTAAGGGAGACTAGTATGCTGGGTGCCAAACTAGCAAACATTCCAATAGACCCCAAGGCACAACTATATAACAGAGAGTCAAAGATAATGGATAGTAGGCATTGTAGGTAGTTAGTTGGCAAGCTACTATACTTGACTATTACCAGGCCAAACATCTCTCCGGCAGTAGACAAGCTCAATCAGTTTATGGATTGGCCAACCAAGTAACATTGGGATGCTGCCATGATGGTGCTGAGATACTTGAAGAAAGCACCAGGATAGGGACTTCTGTTTACCAGAGGGATATCCATGACTGTGGTGGCTTACTCTGATGCTAACTATGCAGGCTGCCTAGATGACAGGAAATTCACTACAGGTTTTTGTATGTATGTGGCTGGAACTCTTGTTACATGGAGAAGTAAGAAGCAACCAGTGGTATTCAGATCGAGTGTTGAGTCTAAGTACAGAGCAATGGCACAGACAGCTACAAAATTAATGTGGTTGCGATCTCTACTGACAGATCTACATGTGTAGATTGATGGGCTTATGGAGATGTGATGTAATAACCGAGCTACTACATACATCGCAAATAATTCCATATTTCATGAGCGCACCAAATATGTGAAGGTGAATTGCCATTATACATGAGACCAAAAGGCTTCTTATATACCACTTAGGGGACTTTTTGGTGATCAAACGACAGATATCTTCAACAAGCCTCTGGCTCGTTCTTCATTTGATGTTTGTTGTTCCAAGTTGAGTATGATTGATATCTATACTTCAGCTTGAGGGCAATGTTGAGCCCCTTCAGTCATATTTATTTTTATTTGGGGTGAAGTTATAATTGTTCTCACCTCTCTCTATATATAAAGAGATGTAGGGTTTCTAAGATGAATGAATTGGATCATTTTCTCTCACTGATGCAGTTGCACCAATAAAAGATAAAATGAAAGAGACAGATTCAGTAATAAAATTATCAAAGAAAACTTTGTGGTTGCGTTGATGAAGGATAAAATGAAAGAGTTGCATTGCATAGAAGGCCAATCTTCATGCCTCTTACAGGAGATGCGAGAAATAGGATGTTGAGGCTGTTGTAAGGGGTTAGGGAAGGTAAAAAAAAGTATTTACAAGAAATTATCAGGCACAGTCTTAATTACTTGGATCTAAGTCTGAAAATGGCTTAGGATAGATTTGACTGGCGGCAAAAAATGCATGCAATCGAATCTAGTTGATATGGGAAAAAGGCTTCGTTTTAAAATCACAAGACCTAGTATCTTAATTATTATGTGCATGATTTTGTTGAGCTGAAACCGACCTCTGTGGGATATTTGTTAATGTCAATCAATCAGACATGAATGGAGGATGAGTCCATGTCATAATTCGCAAGGCATATTGTATCAAGCTTACCACTTAGTCAAACTCAAACTAAACAATACAAGCTTAAAACACATGCACTCATCTTTTGCAACCAACCCTTATGCCGTCACAAAGCAAATACTGATTCACTGTTTATTTCACCCACCAGCTTATCCAATTAGAACTTATCCCAGTGCCAACTGCTGCCTAAATGTTTTCTTTCAGTGGCCATTAGAAAAATTAAGACTTTGAAGCTTTCATAGTTTGCCTATCACTTCATTTTTGCGTATTTGGATAATTTTATTTTCCTCCTCTTGTAAAATGCCATCTAAGGATGATGTGGCCACAATGAGAAAGGGGTAGAGATGATCCCTTGTCTCAAATTTCTGCATGCCTTAAAGAAGCCTTTGGATTTCTAAAATGGCAAGGTTTTAGGCATGGCAATAACACATTTTATAAAAACTTCCTTAGAAACGTATACTCTGTAAAATCCAATAAGAAAAACCCAATTTAGGGAATCTAAGGCTTTGGCAAAATCAATGCTGAAAGTAGTGGCTGTCCCTAGGATTTTGCTAGCAAGAAAACAATCACCAACACTTCTTTCAAGAAGGGATCTCATTGGCATTGGAAGATATATTCTTGAAATTAGGTGTGGGTACCTGTTGCTTTTGTTAGTGAATTCAAGGAGGTGTTAATATGTCAACTGTCCTATATTCTATTGAACTAAGAACTACTTTCGGAAACAAAATTATCAGAACACTACTATTGTATTTGAAGTCATTTCCGTTGAAATCTCTTCTAAAAGAGACAAAAGGGAGATGATGTCTTGTTAAACATATTGCAAGCTTTTCTTGGAAAAAGCTATTGGTAAGCATCCTAGGCAAGGAGATGTATTCAGGGATTTCCACCTTAGTAAAGGGTACTGATGCAGAGTGTTCTTTCCTTGTTTTATGAACCATGTTGGAGTGGAATGTAAAACTTTTGTTGCTGATATTTCTTTAAGAAGTTTGCCATGTTGATGCAATGACGTGAAGTAGTATCATAACTAGATCATAAGAAGGTGTTCATTTTCTTTGTTACTTTAGCAAACTAAAAGATGAATGTTGATGTTGCTTTGTCTACTGTAGTGGATTTCCGTGGAAATTAATTACATGGTATAAGTCGAAAGGGTCTTAATTCTTATATTCTTCACTGATTGCCAGTTGCATGCAATTGTAGGATTTGGGAGGGAGCATGTGAGGGTTCAGGTAGAGGAGGGCAATGTGCTTCACGTCAGTGGCTCTAAGGAGGAGGAGAAGGAGCAGAAGGAGGCAGTCTGGCATGTGGCAGAGAGGGGAACAAGGAGTGAGTTCTCACGTCGCTTGGAGCTGCCTGAGAGCGTAAAAGCTGATCAGGTCAGGGCAGCCGTGGAAAATGGGCTGCTGACTATTGTTGTGCCCAAGGAGGTGGGCCCTCCCAAGCCTAAGTCCAGGAATATTGCCATCTCCAGTAAGCTCTGAGCTGCTCTCTCCCACCCTACCCTAAGCATAGGAAGACCCGAAAAACATAAATAGATATGTGAAAGGCTTGTGGTCTTGATAAAATAAATCAAGAAGGGTCTCAGTTATGTATGCATCTGGTTCTTGCTTGTGTGGGTGAATAATAATTTGGGTAAATGAACCTATGCAAATGAATATAGCTAGAATGGAAAACAATATGATCTTGGCAGCTGTGAACATTCAGCTTTCTTTGTTGTACGGTTGTTACTAAAGCATTCCCTATCTGAAGTTCCAAAAGCATGCTTCATCATGTTGACTGATTCAGGGATAAGAGCAATCACTTCTCTGTGACAAATAACTTGCTTTGGTGACTCCCATATGTGTGGTAAAATTTCCTCTTATTTTGTGTTTGTGTTGCCTTGTAGACATGTTTGGCCATTGCATACCCTGTTTTCTGCCATCTTGTTCCCCCTTGACGTTTCCCTCAGTAAGTTTGTATTGTACATTCGCAATGAAGCAGATGGTTTCTAATAAATTAAATTAGTCTTAAATCACAGCAGAGCTTGAAGGTGGAAAACCAGAAGCAGAGAATTAGAGAAATCCTTCCTAAGATCTTCCATTGAGCAAGGTCTTCCTGTGAATTGTTCTCTCTGCTGAACATTCACGACAGAAGTTCTTTCCCTTGTGCTTTTTTTTGACAGGTTTCCCTTATTCAATTTTACTGAGTAAAATTAAAGTGGATCTACCAATCATCATGTGTACCAGTTTCACATAAGCTCCAGTGTAGATCCCATTTATGGAGGAAAATGGATGACTAACTGGGATTTGTAGCCAACATCTTACAAACTATCCCTTAAGAAGCCAAAAGATAGAGCACACTAGTCTAAACCAAGCTGTCTAAATGTCATGTCAGTTTGTGCTTTTAACTGTAGGTGTACCCAGTGCTTTGCCAACTTTATGTAGTCTCAGATAAATGCGTGTATTATTGACAGAAATTGCAATCTGCAAAGTAAAACACAATCAACTTATGCATATGACTTTTGTACTGAACTTTGTGTAGACTCTTTGATGAGGAATCAACAACAATTGTCCAAACTTCATTTTGGAGTGCTCAAAATCATACCACGCCCTGACATTTTCAGCTGTGACCAAAGCACCCTTCAATCATAACTGGTCAGAACTACCCTACAAACTTTAAGTTTATCCAATTGTTGAAGCTGAAAGATCCAACGCCTTCCATCTGTAGGTCAATATTGCAACATCTCCAGCACTGTATTTCCATCTCTGTCTCTCCCCTTTGGACAACAAAAACTGTGAAATCCTGTAGTTGAGTGGCTGGCACAGAAAAACAGTACAGCTTCAGGAATCCAGCTCAAAGAATATTATATAGAAGATCCCACCCTCTCAGTTGCAGTATTCACTCTGATCAGTGGTAATTGTTTGATTGCGGAAATCTGCCCCTTTCCTGCAATAAGAAATCCATCCTGCCTGCCATTCCCTTGCCTCAACGAGAAAGAACAACCCCTTTCATATGCAGCAATAATTGTTTTCTGCGAGAAAGGTCAATCCCTTTCATATGCAGAAGACATTGTCTCACCTTCTACCCTTTGCAGTGATGAAAACCTCAGCTTCAAGATCCACGATTGAATATCCATCAGGCTGCCTTGGCTGTGACTAAGATCCTGCAATCTAATTCTTGCAGAGGATGACAGATTTGAAGATGGCCGAAGCTATTATAGGGAATTACTGAGGTATCCATCAGGCCATGTTCATTTGACTTAGATCATTGGTGACCTCGTCAGTTGTTCAAAATTATTTTAAAATGTTCGAAGGCTAAAAGTCCAATATTTGGAGTGCATGTTTTTTCTTTACTTTTTACTTTCACCTGCACATGTATCTGCTCCTTAGATCCAAATCTCAAGCAACAAAATTCAAAAAAGTGCATGGCCTTTTCGAGAAAATATGCTCCATATAGTCCATAGAATACAAGGAGCTTCTTAGTTGCAAAAAATCCTTTATCATCTCTATGCAGTTTTATACGAAAAGACAATTTGGCTGCTTAATCTTACTGCAAAACTTGAACCAATACACTAGCTTGAGAATGATGAGAGAATACACACTGCACGTTTGAGAATTTTCCTTACATTTGTTCCAGATGCGTAAGGATTGGTCACCATTGGACAAGATTCCAAGGAAAGGATATTATTTCTTATAAGGTAGATGTTAATGCCTTTTCTGCCTC
The DNA here is from genome assembly GCA_037157565.1 of Thalassia testudinum. Taxonomy (NCBI): domain Eukaryota; kingdom Viridiplantae; phylum Streptophyta; class Magnoliopsida; order Alismatales; family Hydrocharitaceae; genus Thalassia; species Thalassia testudinum. The sequence goes on along the minus strand of JAZHRO010000022.1, from coordinate 9,754,086 downwards.
TTGTTAAATCCACCTCCAAGAACGAGAGGGAAGAATGAATGCTAACAGTTCAGCTGAAGTTAAAACGTGATAAAGTCGACTTGAAGCCAGTGTCTGGCACAGACTGATTTGTAAGAAGATAGATATGTGGTGAAGAAGATTCATATCTAGCAGCTGTGAATATGCTCAGATTATATACCTGAACTTCCTCCATAGTATAAAGAGTCCAGTGTATAGACATGGTAAGCAATGAGCCTGCTTGGAGCTAGACTCTGATGGTAGTTCAAAGTTGGGTACAGTATTGAAATCCTGTGACAAAAATGTACGGCTTATGATGACGTGGCTACAGATATGGACATCATGAAGGAGCACGAGGTCCAGGCAGCAGCACTCCCATCACGTCTGATACGGTCGGATTCCCTGTAGTTTGTTGGGATTGATCCTATTTGCTTTTCCTTGCAAGAGAAACGCTTTGCCAAAGCAAAAATCCAAGTCCCCTTACAAAAAAAAAAATGGGGAGGCAGCGTTTGGAGTCCATTTGTCCTCCTCTGCCATCAATCATGTTTGTCCACAAGGAGCTGATTGCCATGCTTGAGCTTATGGATAAGGTCATGTACGAAGTGCACAAGCACGTGGATGTCAACGACGTCTTATCCAAATCTTGGGATTTCCATCCTGCAGGTAAGCTTTTTGTGAAAATGAGGAAGTCGGTTTTCTTCAAAATCGTACAATGGGGATTAAAGCTCAGTGGATGGAGGCCTTCCGTTCCTCCGAAATCCCCTCCCATTAATTTATTATTATTTTGATCTCATGAGGGAGTAAAATGTTTTTTGATTACCAAGGAAAAATGGGGATGGAGGCGGTGGATACTTTCATTAGGAGGTGTTCTAGATGCAAGATGGATGTCCTTAAGTTTAATGAGAAGGAATATGTGTTCGGTCCATGGTGTGAGATATTTTCAGCGAGCTTTGCTTGCTGTAGTTGTTTGATGCGCAAGCATGCATCAAGGATGCTGGCAGACATGAATAGTGCATCAAGGACGATAGTGCTTTCGAAGGCAGATGGAGTTGATACGGGCCACGAATGGGTTAGCTACGTCAGGGTTGACATTTGTAAGGGGGACGGAGTTGATACAAGCTAGGGGATTGATGCCAGTGGATGTTATGAGCTGGGAGATCCTTGCCACATATATGATAGGCGTGAGAAAGATCAAGATGGGCTGCTTGGAGGAGAAGCAACACCTGTTGGTCAAGATTAGATGGGATATCTTGAAGGGGGGCAAAAGTTATGCATGTGGTGAGGCTTTTTGAGGGTGTCATGTAATGCATTGTGGGTATGGGTTGTAGTGTGTGTTGATTTTGTTGTCCTATAGTGAGGTTGTGGTGTGTTATGAAAAAAAGGAGGGGATGCCCTCTACATATATGTATGGCCCCATATCTGGAGGAGGGAGGCGAGTATTATCCCCTTTTTTTTCTACTTGATATCTCATCCTCCACCTAGTCTAACCATGTGATAGAAGATCCACCTCCCACGCTATAGGCTAGTGCACCTCTAACACCCACCGTCAATCACCTCGGGATCATTGGCTTGAAAGTTCTTACTCATCGCATTTCAGATTCATACGCTTGTGAAGTAGCAAGCGTGTATCACAACGTAGTAGATCACTAGCTTAAGTTTATTCGCAGTTTCAATTAACTCGATTGGTTTTCCTCTTTTGTGCCTCAGTAGCTTGTTTTCGCTTTGCCTTTGCCACAAGAAAAGGTAATTTGCAGCTCTCTCTTTGTGGACACGGATGTTGCAACCGCTAGAGCCTTTTATATTTTCACAAAAGATTTTTTTTCCCAATAGGCCATTTTGATGTTGAAGTAAAAGAAATTTGCATTTGGCATCAGCAAAGTTATGTACCAAGAAGAGGAACTATCTATGCTATAGGAAGTTTAACCAAAGTTGAAATATCAGTTACCAATCTAGAAGTCTTAGTTCGTTAAAATGCACCATCAACATAGCCTAAAAGAATTTGGTTAAGCACTTTGTGAGCACGATAATTACAATATTTACAAAAATCAATACATTTTTCACTTTCCGTAACTATGTACACCAATCCTATAAAAGAACTATAATATGGAGTGTGTATGTATTGAGAGTGATCGCGCAGGTTTGATGAGGCCTTGATTGCAGGTGAGGCATTACTCATCACTTTCCAGTAGATGGTTTCCCATTTCTAGCCTTAGGGCTATCAACCGATGGGTTGGATGTTGATCACTCTCAAGCCTCAACGGTACGAGGTGAATGCTTTAGAGTTTTTATCCCAAAGTTGCGATATTTTGTTATAGTGAAGGGTTGAGGGTGAGATGGGAGATGCATCACACACAACCACGAGATTTGATGCATAATTATGGTGGTTAATTAACAAGTGCTAAGAGGATTTTTTTTTTGATTTAGAATCTCATTTGGCTAAACTAGGGAGAATCGATTATCCTACACACATCAATTCTCTAAATAATGTAGGAATGGAGACTTAAACCTAAGCCTCTCCTGCCAAACTTGAAAGTTCCCACCATTCAACAATACCTTGGTGGTTCAAGAAGCAAATTCCATCAAAAGAAAATGAAAAGGACAATGCCCAACTTCTATCTTTCCTTCCTCTTTTACTCTTAGTTGGTATATGGAGTTTAAGGCTCTTTCTCTTGATCAACCAACAAACAAGACTTAAGCTTCTAAACCTCACAAAGCACACTTGGCATAAAAGGCAAATATCAACAAGATTGCCTACTCCTAATGATTTTGTGTTGATTTCATCTTGCTCTTCATCTACCTCACTTCACATTGTTTGACACTTTCATGCTCATCATCTGCCAATCATCTCTTGCAAGAATGTCTTTTCACTAAGGTACTCTCCTTGGTCTTTATTTGTAGGGAGTTTCGTGTAGGATCTGCACCAAATCTAGGTGTTTTTGTCATGCTTCTATTGAGCACATGAGTAACTCAAAATTGTTATACTTCTTGATTTAACACTGTCCTTCTCTTTTAACCAAGAACCATGCAATTATATTCATCTAAGGTGATTTGTTTCTTCTCCACATACTTCTACAATAAAAATCCCCATTTATCTCTCTTTTTACACTATTTGTTTAGGGAAGAATTAAAAACATAACAATTGACGTGACACTCTTCTCGTACACTCTTTTTGGCATTTGTTTTATGCACATTACTATACGTAGTCCCCTATTTACCCTGAGAAGTTCCCACAAGGATTTGATATTATTTAGATTCAACAATTTAAGAAAATTAGAGTCATTTCGTTTTTCTTTTTTTGAGGAGGTAGATATAATGGGCATGAGATTTGATCGCATGACCTCTTGCATGCCGGTGGAGTGCTCTACCACTAAGCCAACCTTTTTGTGGCAAATTAGAGTCATTTTAGTATTGGGTAAAAGTACAATACCACTAGGTACCATGGTATGTGACTTGAGTAGATTAAATTTAAGTTGGGGTATCGACTCATTGACAATGATAATAAATGCAACAAGTGATGCTATATAATAAGAATCCTAATCCTTAAAATTTAAACACACTATATGCCTCCTTGCATTTGATATCAAGATCCTCATTATAACTAGTAGCAATTCCAACCAAAGCCTCGTGTCTACTTTCATATTTAAGCTTATATCTTGCTAATTGGTAGCATCACCACTTGATTCCATGGAAGATACATTCTTTTTCATCAAATTGCTCCTATTTGTTCTACTTCTAACACTTTTTTAGCAATTAATTCATTTTATCCATTTTTAAACTCCAAACATTCCTGGCACCATTTCATGGTCAATAATGGGGTTTCAAATGAAGGATATTAATCTGTAAGTGTCACGACCTGATTCTAGATCCCTACAGGATTCAAGATCGATTCACTTCGACTAATCCTAAGACCTAATCGTCCAACGAGAAATAACCAAAAGCAAAAAATATTTCACAACCACACATGGAATGTAACTAGGCAAAAAATAATATAGAGACAGTAAAAGAAACAGAACGAAAAGTCGTACAATATTACATGCCATCACAATTACAACAGCAAAAGTAATATAAATGTAATAGAAACAGTATTATAGATATCAAATACTTACTACGACAATAGAAGCTCATAAACGAAAAGGGGACAACAGCTAAGGTTAGGCTCGACTAGGTCCAGCTCCTTCTGTAGTCAGTGGTGCTGGCTGCTCAACTCCCTAACCTGAACAAGGTTATAAAATCTGTGGTCAGTTAATACTGAGTAGAGTGGTAGTTAAGCTATTTATATGCAATTAACAAAAGAACATCAACTAATTTATTATTCAATTCCATTTAGCTCAACTAATTAGTTCTGATTTATTTATTCTCTTAAGAATCCGGTCATTTCTTGATCTTGATTGTCCCTCAAGGAGACGATCTTGATTGCAGTCTTTCCCGTGATGTAGGATGTACATGTGGTGCTCTTATAGCCAGGAGAGTCCCCCCGTGGTAATCCTACACCCAATCAACCACCCCAAGGTCACGGTCGCGACGTATCAGTGATTACGGCACGCACGATAAGCTCACGGGTAACTATCCCGCACTGGCACGCGGTCAGTCGTTTCTGCTAGTGGGTACACCTAAAAGTACAACACGAAACAACACAGGGCCGTAACATCTCAAAATAAGGGTCTCGCCCCTCAGAACATAACAGGGGTCTCGCCCCTCCACAGTCCGCGTACCCTCGTCCGACTATCCCGGTTTGCCCAGCGGACCTAACAAGGGTCGGTGTAGGGTGGCTAGTCCTAACCCCGGGTCCCGTAGGGCGACTAGCTCCCTCCTTAGACTAAATAGCTCACCTCAGTACCACATACGCGAGGCCAAGTAGGAGTCGACGTAGAGTGGCCAAACCCACCCCGGGCCTCAACCCAAGGGGCAACAAGCTCCCCTCTACTCTAAAGGGACAGTTGCTCTCCTTAGTACTGTGTACACAAGGGCCAGCTCACTTCCTGTCTACTTACAAGGTTCTTTCCGTATACAGGAGTTCTTCTCCTAGTTTCTCGTAGGATTCATGCTTGTATTCCTTTTATTCCATCTCTCAACATTCAGATCTTACTATTCACATTACGGGTTTCATTTTTTTAGAACAGGCAGCTCGTGTTTTAATAACTGAGAAAGCATCACATTAAATAATTATTACACTTGCTAGCAATTAAAGTTTAATAGGCATCTCAAAGTAAATAGTGTAGCTCAAGCAATATTCATTTGCTTCTGCCTTAGGGTTCATTTTACATCCTAGGGTTCAATCAAGTTATTCTATACATGCACTTTATTTATTTAAATCTTAATATTAAAGTAAACCACTCTACGGGGAAACATAGGAGGATTAAGGGCAAGAATCGCAGGTCCTGTTGTCTCCGCAGACCCCAAACACACTATAGGATAAAGACCTATACCAGTGATTAAGTCACATCAGACGAGTTCAAAATAGTATATAATTAATACTAACACGTAAAGAAATTCGAGCAAAAAATAATGGTATTTTGTTTACGTAAATCCGACTTCATTTGGGCCTTAAACAGGCTAAAAACATGCATATTGTCTAAAATCAGATGTCTGGGACTGAACCCAGACGTCTTAAATGATCTCAGAACCTCACCTTGCTTCCCTGTGTTGTTGGCGGACGTTTGGAACCCCTTTACAGTCATCCTGAGTCTTTCCAAACATCTGTTTGTGCGCCCGACGTCTGATGTGTCTATCAGATGTCTGTGAAGGCACCCAGACGTCCTAAAGCACCTCAAAGAGCATGCTTGCCCGCCTTTCCGAGGCCTGTACCTGTACATACGGTCGCAAGTTCAAAACCATGATAGCACACGCCACATACTTTACGTACGTGCATGAATGAGTGCTCAGGACGCTTACCTCAACACTCTACGAGTTTTCAAACATCCGGCTTCAGCTCTGGGCGTCCGCTGCTATTCCAGAGGTCTGGTAGATGCTCCATACGTCTGATACTGGAAAAATCCAGTACATAGAACTCCTTGCGATGTTCGTCTTCCTCGCTGCCTTCACTTGTAGCATGGCAACAGCAACTACAGGAGGTCAAGAAGCTCTCCCCCAGCATCCTCCTCTCTCCCATGAGCTCTCTCATCTCCCTTCCATGCCCTCCCTCTTCCTCGCTCACACCCTCTCCTTATCTTCCTCTCCTCCGCACTCCACCCTTCTCCTTCCTCTTCGTGGCTGCGAGGGGATGGGAAGAGCTGGTGGCTCGTTGGCAGCAAGGGAAGGAGATGGAGGTGGTGGAAGTGGTGGTGGTGGAGTGGGGTGGCATGGGGTTTTATGGAAGGATGGGTTAGGGTTTGGAGGGGAGGGGGAAGGAGAGGTGTGCGTGTGTGTGTGCGTGAGTGTGTGTGTGGTGTGGGAGGAGAGAGAGAGAGGAAAAGTTGTGTTACAATCCATTTTTAGGATCCCTACAGGACCCGAGATCGGCTCGTCTCGACTAATCCCAAGACCTAGTCGTCTAACAAGAAATAACCAAAAGTAGGAAAATAAACCACACTCACACATGCAATATAACTAAGCAGAAGAAAAGTATGAAGCAGTAAAGAAAGTAGAACAACTGTCTCAAAACATAGTACATGCCACCACAACAACAACAGAAAACGGAAAGGAAACAGAAAGTAACAGGAACAGTAAAGTATGTGTCCATTACTCACTACAACAGTAGGAAAGCGAAAGAGTTGAAAAACGACTACGGCTCGGCTCGGCTGGGCCCAGCACCCTCTGCAGCCGGAAACTTGGGCTGCTCAACCCCTGGTCCTGAACAGGATTACGAAAAGATAGAGTCAACGAACGTTAAGTAAAGTGGTGTTTACATTATTTAAGTGCAAGTACAGTAAAAACAACAACAGGTTTATTTCTCATTTCTATTTATCTCATTTATGTGTTTCTAGTTCATCTATTTCTCAAAGTATCCAAGTATTTCTTGATCTTGCATGTTCCTCGTGGGAACGATCTTGATTGTAGTCTTTTCCATAGAGTAGAAGGTACACGTGGTGCTCTCCTGGCCTGGAGAGTCCCCCGTGGTAGTCCTACACCCAGTCAATCATCCCGAGGTCACTGTCGAGACGTAGCGGTGACTACGACATGCGTGATAAGCACACAGGTAGCTACCCCATACTGACACGCGGTCAGTCATTTCCGCTAGCGGGTACACCCAAAGTATAGCACGGAACAGTATAGGGCCTTCCCCTCTCAGAACAGGGGTCTCACCCCTCCACAGTCCACGTACCCTCATCTGACTACCCTAGTTTACCCAAATGGCCTAACAAAGTCGGTATAGGGTGGCTAGCTGAACTCCGGGCCCCGTGGGGTGGCTAGCTCCCTTCCTACACTAGTAGCACGCCTCGATACCACGTATGCGAGGGCCAACAGGAGTCGGTGCAGAGTGGCCAATCCTAACCCCAGGTCTCAACCCAAGGGAGGCTAGCTCCGCTCTACACTAAAAAGGGATAGTTGCTCTCCTTGGTACCGTGTACACAAGGGCCAGCACACTTCTCGTCTACATTCCAGATTCCGTCTATCCACTGAAGTTCTACTCCTAATTCCCCATAGGGTTCATGCTCATATTCATCTCATTTATCCAGATCCAGATCTCATGTTTCATAGTTCGTTCCTCACCCATATACAGGCAGCTCATGTTTTCATAATTCAGTTCTCAATTATAAATATGCAACTTGTGGTTTCACAATTCAATTTCTCATTTACATACCAATAACTCATATTTTAACATGCATCTCGTAATTAAATTAAAGACATTTGCTAGTAATTTATCTTAACCATGCATTCGAGTAAATAGTATAGCTCAAACAGGTTCATTCATTTCTACCCTAGGGTTCATTCTACATTCTAATGTTCAATTTGACTATTCCAACTAAATGCATTCTTATTTAAATATTAACAACTAAATTAAACCACTCTATCGGGTATCACGGGAGGAATGGGGGCCTGTGCCATAGATCTCGTCGTCTCCGCGGGCCCCGAATACTCCACCGGCTGGTGACCTGTACCAACGACCATTGTACATTAGACGAGCTCAAAACAGTAGATACTCAACACGAACACGTAGAGGAACTCAAGTGGAAAGGAACGGTACTTCATTTGTGGAAATCCGATTCCGTTTGGACCTTAAACATGCCAAAAATGCGGTTACTGACTAAAATCAAACGTCTGGGACTAATCCCAGACGTCTTAAAAGACGTCAGAACTCACCTTACCCTTCCTACGGCTGATTCAGACGTCCAGACTCCCTCTGTGGCTGTCTGGGGGCAGTTCCAAACATCGAACAAGGTCTCTGGTCGTTTGGAAGCACTTTCGAACGTCTGACGACGTGATCAGATGTCCAAAAGTACTTGGGAAAGCACACCGCGGGCCTTCCCAAAGCCTGCACCTGCGTACGAGCACCCGCAGACGCAACGGTTAGCCGACATCCCCTGCATTATGATCTGCATAGCGTAGGAAGATACGTACCTCGCGATGTTGCGCTTTCAGACGTCCAGCCTGAGCTCCGGACGTCCTGATGCCTTGCCAGTCATCTGGACTTCACTCCAGATGTCTGATACTGGAAACTTCCAGTATCAAAACTTCTTCACGCCACTCGTCCCGCTCGCCCTCCGCCTGCAATGGTAGCTCCAGCAATTGCAGGAGCTTGAGTAGCTCCTCACTGACATCCTCCTATCTCCCATGAGCTCCTCCTTGAGCTCCACCAAGCTCCTGCGGTCGTCTCCCTCCTCCCCCGATCTCACTCCCTCGCACTCTCTCGCTCTCGCTCTTCCTCGTTCTCCATCGCCGACTCCTCTCTTCCTCACCACGGCTACAGCAGCAAGGATGGGAGGCTGGAGGGCACAACCGTTGCAGGAGAAGGTGGCGGTGGCGGTGGCTTGAGTGGTGTGAGGAGGAGAGGAGAAGAGAAGAGGGGGGTTTATATAGGAGGGAAGTTAGGGTTCGGGTGAGGGGGTGAAGGGGAGAGAGCAGGCCTCTGCGCGTCGCTCACGCGCAGAGCACAAAGCACAGTACAAAAATCTCACTTTCAGACGTTCAGGCATGTGTTTAGACGTTTGGACAGATATCTGACTGAAACTCCAGATGTCTTATCCGGCTAAAAATGTAATGGGTCATTACAAGTTGCAGATTCTCCCCCTCTAAGAACTCCCTTTTTCCCGTAGAACCCACACACTCAACTCAAAAGGGTCAAAATTTGTGTTCGCATCCCTAACTTTTCGGAAAACTCCGAACAGTCCTTGGAAAGGGTTATTTCAGTAAGCTTAGAATAGAGAACCCATGCAAAGGTGAGCATAAAAATCGACATGTGAAAAAATCATCCACTTTAGGAATTGGTTAGGATAGTGTATAGCATGAATTAGAATAAGGTTCACATTCACAATCTTTTGGGTGTTAAAATGAGGTGTGACCTTATGGAATATGCAATTGAGAAAGTTTGTCCTTTATTTGCACAACACTCTACTAGGAGTTGTGAACAAGGGTAGAGCTAGGAATTTGTAACAAAGGGGACCAACTCAATATGTCACTACTTTACAATTATATAATGACAATGTTAAAATAATGAATAATTATATAAAAGGAAAGATAAATAGTCTTACAAGGTCGTATGCCTTTCATTGAAGTTGTCCTCGACGATTCTTCAATACATAAAAACCATGAATGATTTCTTCGATATCGAACTTCTTGGCAATCTCCGTCCTAATATATATAATTAAGCAACTTCTAAGCAATTCATCTTCCATCTTATTAGGAGTCCTATTGTCATAAGATTTATACCTAAAAATTCTCATTTAGTTATTTCAATGGAAACTGGAAGAGTAAGATTAAGGGAAGGCAATCTATCCATTAAATGATACATTATTGATTTTCCCTTTCTGATGCTCAACATATTTTAGAAATTTTAATCAATTTTTTTATATTTGAAGTGTTTGACATTGCTCCAATTGAAATATTAAGAGATTTTTCTTATTTGTCGTGAAATCTTCTAGATAACAATTATTTACGAAAGAGCAAACACCATCAATTTGTAGCACTTTATATCCATTCTTAGGGTCCATTTTCAAACTACGACGAAGAAGTTTATTGCATCATCACTAAATTTGTTATTTAACTCATTTAATTGCAAATCAAATACAACATTAAAAATGTGAACATGAAAGTAATGCTCACTTGTAATGTCATCTTTTTCATGATGAAAATGTGCTCAATGTCTAGAACATCTATTTTTTGCTTTCAAAAATGATTCTACATTATTCAAAAGACTTATCCATCCATGTTCTCATATCTCTTGAATCAAAGTTTTCGTGTTAGAAATTAGATTTACAACATCAAAATGTATTGAGCCATATTTTGTAGGGAACAACAAAAGGACATCAATAATTCCTGGCATTTCCTTCATTAGGTGCAGGATAAATGCAAACTCAAAAGATATCATTGCATTACAAGTAGCATCAACATTGGGAATAGGTATATAGTGCCATATTACTACTTAGAATGGTGCAAGTTGGCTCAAAACGTTCGTACTAAACTAGGTACTAAAGAAAAATGAGATCTCCATCGTCTATCACCTGCATGTTGTAATATTCAAATTTGATTAACACCTCTTCTAGTTGCAATTTTATTCATAACTTTATATGCTAAACTTGATGCTTAAGTACCTTGTAATTCATCATTGTGCTTCCTTGAAGAGCCAATAATGTTAATGATAAAAGTAAGCTTTATGAAAAATTGGTGAATTGCAATAATTTCTCTTGATGCAATCTCGAAAGTTAATTACAGCCTATGAGCAAAACCAATGCATATTTACAATTATTAGTAAATAGAGCATGCAGTCTCTTCCACTCTTCATGTATATTTCTGACACTATCATAGCTTTGACCTCAAACATCTTTGGTATTGAGATTATGCCAAGAAAGAAACATTGAGATCCCATTCTTCAATATGATGGTAGTTATAACTTTCATATGAACAATGTCCAAAATATTTCTTAAATAAACTCATCAATATCAACAAATTGATTGACAATAGTCATTTGTTCCTTCTTAAATTTATCTCAAGCTCAATCTACAATGATACAAAACTTTGCATTTGTAAGTTTCTTAGAATAAATAATTGTAGATAACTATAGTTTATTGGAGTAATATGAATGATCTCCTTTTCCATTGTGGGTAATGTATACTTGACATTTTTAGACAACTTCTTTGTTATATTTTACCAATAACTTTATCTTTTTGAGAAGATTCATCATGATCCCTATATTCATATGCTTGGAAAACCAATCACATAACACAGCAATTGTAGCTTTTGGGCACAACCTATTACATTTAATTTACAATGTTTTCCGTCAATCTATCACTTTATCTACATGGCTAAATTGGCGCATCATGTCTTTACTAGAATGTTTTGCCACATTGTGAAGCAAACATATGCATCACTTTACATGTTCATTAAAATGCACAATTCCTTCCTTTGACCTTCCAATTTCAAAAAAGCATCAATTGTAAAAAATTTAAGCCAAAACATCCATTAAACAATTCACTAAATCAAAATATGGTAGACAAAATTAAGCATTCTCATTAGGAAAGTATTTTGACCATGCAAAAAATTTTTAAAACCATGAATATTGAATTGATGTTGATGATTTTCAAGACAAGATAGTTAATATGCTCCAACTTTTATATAAGCATGACATATTCTATCTTGTTCATTAGCTACAAATGTCCAAATTTAAAGCATCTTCTTGGGTCACAAATAATAGAAAAATCTTCTAAATCCTCATGTATTTCTTATTGTGGGTGATTTCTATTAGTCACATCAATATTTGAAGGATTGTGAGTAACTTTAGTGGCATCGCAAGAAATCAATGTATTACTTGTAGTTGATGGTGAGACTTCTTTCTGACCGTTGGGATTTGGCTTTTAGATATGAGAATCAATGATTTTTTTTCTAAAACAATAAGGTAGCCACATTTACCATTAAAAAAAATTCCTATAGTCAATATTTTAAAGTATTCTAATTCTTGATAGATCACATTCTAGGTATGAAAAAGAGTAACACTAGCATATTGGAGAATCATGTGAATGCTTAGCAAGATTAAAAAACATCTAGTAAAAATAATATATGACCATTGACTAGCAAAAAGGAAACCTAATGAAAAAACATCTACTACTTAGCATGTTCTACAACATTTCTTTAATAGGGAAAAGTTTTATTGCACTAACAACATAATAATGCTATGTAAAGAAGATAGCAGGACACTCAAATAAACTACATTTCATGGTTGCATTTTTACAATTTTTAGTGCTTTTAGAAATAGAGATGTCTCCTTTTAGTATAGAATAAAATGTAATAGGTCATTTCAAAATAAGTTAAGTGTCATAAATATTAATGGCAAGTTTACAATCATGTGCCAATATATTCCTTCTAGATTTAGCAAAACATCAAATTCCTATTTTCCTACGAGCAAGGACTATATCTCCATCAATTCAAGCCTAATCAATGATCACCATCGAAACATATACCAATTGCCTACTTGCCCAAAACTAACCTAATGATATATCCATATTTTTTTACATAATTTATGCCTGATTATTGTTAGTTTAAAGGTAAATTAGGTTACATTACACTATAGTAGGTTAGAATAGTCACTTGGTATCATTTTATAAATATTATATTTTTAGGAGTTTAGTTGTAATTTTATTATTACTTATATCTGGTATCTTGATGTCATTGTTCATACATGTACATGTGTCAGGTATAAATCTGATTAAAGTATAACAGGGAAGAGAAACTTAATTGAATTAAATTACACAGAAAGTGTAACGAATGTGTGCCCCAGACGTCTTTTAAGACGTCTGGGAGGTGGGTCAGACGTCGGACAAGACGTCTTGGATCACAACCAGACGTCTGATAAGACGTCTGGGATCGTTTCCAGACGTCTGGAAATCCGTTATTTTCGACACACGCGAGTCGCCTGCGCGCCTGAGCGCGCAGGACCGCATATTCCCTCTTTTTTCTCTCTGCGGCTGCAGGCGGCCTGCCACCTCCTCTCTCCTCCTCGCGCGGCCTTAAAAGGGCCACGCCTCCCCTCCCGTCTCCACAGTCTCCTCCTTCTTCTCCTTCCTGTGCGCGAGAGCGAGCGGACGCGAGGGCGGCAGCGACGGCCGCAGTGAGCGCGGAGGTGCGGCGTGCGAGGGCGGAGCTCTGCCGTGAGGGCGAGCTCGCCGGAGCGGCTTGGCTGGCTGGCAGAGGGCGCAGGGGGCGCGGAGCGACGCGGAGAGGGACCTGCTGCGGTCTGAGCAGCAGGAGCGCGAGGTGCGACGCGGGCGGCGTTGCGAGCGGAGGCCGAGCAGGGTTCTGATTCTGGAAAATTTTCCAGAATCAGACGTCTGGGTTGATAGCCAGACGGCAAGGTCGACGTCTGTAAGATCATACAGACGTCTGAAAGGTGAGTTTCCGCTTTCTTCTTCCTTCTTGTCGACTGACCGTACTGAGGGAGGGGGGTTGGCTGTGCGCAGGTTCGCTGATTCGCCATCCTTTGCGAATCAGACGTCTGGAAGTTGTACCAGACGGCGGGAGTGACCTACAGACGTCCTTATGGACCATCGGACGTCTGGGGTATAGGACAGACGTCCCCGCAGACTTCTGGACGTCTGGGAAACCACGCTGAACAGGTAATTCTCTGATCCACCGTTTAAGACGTCTGGAAGGAGTTCCAGACGTCTGATTTTGCACAGTATCGTCTTTTTCGACCCGTTTAGGGCCCGTTCGGGCTCCGTTTTCTGCGATTCGAGTTGCGTTCTTTTCAGAAGTAATTCCTCTACCCGTCTACAGTAGCTATACACTGTTTTGAGACACTCCTTGTGTTTGATCCTTGTGATAGGACCTCGTTCGGTTGCAGTCTTGAGAGTCGCGGAGGCACGCGGGATTCCCGATCACGCCCCCATTACTCCCGTTGTACCTGTAGAGTGGCTTTAAGTATTAATAAAATTTGTTAAAGTATGGAACCATAACTAGAACCTAGGACATTGCATGAATCCTAGGAATGAGAAATATATGGAATGATAGTTCCTAGGTGTTGCATGAATCCTAGGGCCGAAAAACTAGATTGTATGATAGACCCTAGGATATGGCATGAATCCTAGGATGGAAAAACTAGTGGAATATATAATAATGCAGTCTTGGAAAAATGGAAAGGAATATATGAAACTGCCTGTAAATTGAGTTCACAGCTACCTGTTATGAATAAAGAAACATGATTGGGATCATGGTTTGTAAGAACGTGAAACTGGAAAGTAAGACATAAGATGTTCTGGAACCCTACGGGGAAGTAGGAGTAAAACTCCTGGAAAGCGAATGGAATAGAATTGGGGAAGTGAGCTGGCCCTTGAGTACGGAGTACCAAGGAGAGCGACTGTCCCCCTGTTTAGTGCAGAGCTGAGCTAGCCACCCCAGGGACCCGAGGGTTAGGACTGGCCACTCTGTACCGACTTGTTGGCCCTCGTGTACGTAGTACCAAGGAGAGCTAGTAGTGTTAGGAGAGTACTAGCTACCCCACGGGCCCCGGGGTTCTGCTAGCCTCCTTCACCGACTTGTTAGGCCCACTAGGGCAAACCAGGGTAGTCAGGCGAGGGTGCGCGGACTGTGGAGGGGCAAGGCCCCGGTTTGGTTACTGTGGAGGGGTTGGACCCCTGTTACTGAGAGGGCTCTGCCCTGGTTCCGTGCTGTGCTTTGGGCGCACCCGTTAACGGAAACGACTGACCGCGTGCCAGTGCGGGCTAGCTACCTGTGCGTTTATCGCGCGTGCCGTAGTCACCGTTACGTCTGTCAGTGACCTTGGGGTGGTTGACTGAGGGTAGGATCACCACGGGGGACTCTCCCGGCCAGGAGAGCACCACGTGCTACTTCTACTTTTGGAAAAGACTGCAATCAAGATCGTTCCCACGAGGACATTCGAGATCAAGTAAAGGATCTGAGAAATAAATGAAATAGTGAGAAAAATTGAAAGATGTGAATAAAGGAAGTAATAGAACATAACAGCTACTGTACACCCTACTGTTGCCTTTAGTTAGTTTGCCACTCTACTCAGCGTGTTGCTGACGTGTTACACTCGTTACCTTTTTCAGGACCAGGTGTTGATCTGCCAGGGTCGGCGGCTGCAGAGGACGTTGGGCCGAGTAGGGTCCAGTAGAGTTACCACAGCCTTTTGTACCTCTTTTGTTTCTGTTCTAGTGAGCAGTTTTTGTTTCCGCTGTACCTTTTTTACCTGCAGTTCTTGTTATATGATAAATGTTGTTTTACTGTTGTGGTGGTACCTACTGTAGTACTTTCTTACTGTTAGTTATATTCATGCTGAATGTGATTTATTTTACTGTCTTTTGGTTACTTCCTCGTTGGACGACTAGGTCTTGGGATTAGTCGAGTCGGTCCGGTTCTCGTGTCTCGTAGGGACCCGGGAACCGGGTCGTTACAAGATGGTATCAGAGCAAGGTCATCCCGAGAAGTGAATCAACTGACTGGAAAATAACTAATTCACATGTTTATAGCTAGAGTAGCCACCACAACATATCTCTTGACATGAGCTCTTAGAAGTTTTGTTAGGTACCGTCTGTTTTGACGTTTCCGTTTTGTTTCGCGTCTCCTTGCAGGAGATGCCTCGTCGCGGGACTGGCGAGACTGGCCGCGGGCGCGGCCGAGGGCGAGGTCGGCGAGGTGGACGTGCTGTCGTTGACGTCTCGGTGGACCAGCCACCACTCCCTGGCATCCAGGCCCAGGACCTCGCCAGACTGATACGGGATATTGTACGAGAGGAGCTCCACCCACCGCCCCGAGCACCTCCTCCTGGGGTTGCAGAGGGGGAGTCCTTTGTGGGACCACACGACGGACGCGGCGCTGGACACGAGGGAGGGGATGGGCCCCTGCCACCCCCACCTTCCTCCGACACTTCTGTACACGAGGCACCTTCGCCTGGAGGTGCACCAGCACCTCCCCTACAGCGCCACTTCGAGCTTTTCGGACAGTTCCGGAAGCTGAAGCCCCCCTCCTTCAAGGGGGATGAGGACCCGACCGAGGCAGAGGACTGGCTTGAGCAGCTGGAGAAGATCTTCGACACCCTTCGCCCCCCGGTGGAGTGCTGCGTGGCCTTTGCCACGTACCAGCTGGAGAGTGCGGCACACCGGTGGTGGAGGGCGGTCCGGGGACAGGAGAGGGATGAGCCGACGTGGGACCAGTTCGTCACCCTCTTCTGCGAGCAGTACTTTCCCCAGACGTGGCAGGACCAGAGGAGGCGGGAGTTCCACACTCTCCACCAAGGGACGATGACCGTGAGCGCGTACCGCACGCGTTTCTTGGAGCTGTCCCGCTTTGCAGCGACAGCGGTAGCCACTGAGGAGGAGCGCCTTTGGAGGTTCACCGTGGGGCTCTGGCCTGCGATCCGGGGGTATGTCAAACCCCTGAAGCTGCCGATGTTTTCGAGGGTGGTAGAGGCAGCTATGACTTACGAGGAGACCAACCCGTCCGCGCGAGAGACCGACGGCGGGCGGAAGAGGCCCTTTCAGCCAGACTTCTCACAGGGCCGGCGAGAACGGAGACACGTGACATCCGCAGGAGAGTCGTCACGCTGTGCAGGGCCATCAGTGGCCTTTAGGGGCCCTCGACAGGGGCCAGTCGCCAGCACCGGACCCCCGCCTAGCCGACAGTAGGGACTCACTGAGGGCGGGAGTCGGGTTCCCCTCTGCTACCAATGTGGCCAGCCGGGCCATGTCAGGAGGGACTGCCCATCTAGGGCAGGAGGTCAGCAGATACTTCCCGCGCAGAGCACGGGAGGGCGCGCAGGAGGCCGCGGTTCCCAGGCGCGAGGAGGAGGGTACCGGCCAGCACCTACCCGTCCGATGCAGAGTGTGGCCGCTTCGTCCGCACCTAAAGCTGAGGGGCGTACAACGCCCTAACACACAGGGACGCCAGAGCTTCGGGATCCGTGGTAGTAGGTATGGTTTCAGTTTCTGGCAGACTCGTTTACACACTTTTCGATTCCGGCGCTACGCACTCGTTTGTCGCAGCCAGTTTCGCAGTTAGTTTGGACCAGGATTATACACTGTTAGAGAATTCGTTCGTAATCAGAGGTCCAAGTGGTCAGCTGTTTGTAGCTGAGGAGGTGTACACGGGTTGCGAGGTCAGCATCGGGGGACATAGCCTGCCAGCTGACCTGATTATGATACAGATGGAGGACTTTGGAGTGATTCTGGGGATGGATTGGCTGTCCGCTTACTACGCCTTGGTAGACTGTTTTGAGAGGAAGATTGTCTTCTCCATTCCGGAGTTGCCTTCTTTCGAGTTTCACGGGCAGCCAGTGGACGGAGGTTTCAGGTGCATTTCGGCACTTCGGGCGGCGAGACTTTTGAGCCAGGGGTGTGAGGGCTTCCTAGCTTGTGTGGTGGCAGAGCACAGCCCCGTGGCAGACTTCCAGAGCATCCCGGTGGTCAGAGAGTACCCCGACGTGTTTCCAGACGAGTTACCAGGACTACCGCCCGAGCGTGAGATCGAGTTTGAGATCTCACTAGTACCAGGGACCAGCCCCATCTCCACCGCGCCATACAGAATGGCACCGCTTGAGCTGCGAGAGCTCAAGTCCCAGTTGCAGGACCTTTTGGAGAAAGGTTTCGTGAGGCCCAGTGCGTCTCCCTGGGGAGCCCCGGTACTGTTTGTGAAGAAGAAGGATGGGACCCTACGCCTTTGTGTGGACTACCGACAGCTGAATAGGGTCACCATCAAGAATAGATATCCGCTGCCGAGGATTGACGATTTGTTTGACCAGTTGCAGGGTGCCACGGTGTTTTCCAAGATCGACTTGAGGTCTAGATACCACCAGTTGAGGATCAGGGAGACCGACGTCTCCAAGACAGCTTTCCGCACCCGGTACGGACACTACGAGTTTTTGGTCATGCCGTTTGGGCTGACCAATGCCCCCGCTGCTTTCATGGACCTGATGAACCGGGTGTTTAGACCGTACTTGGACCAGTTTGTGGTGGTTTTCATAGATGATGTACTCATCTATTCTAGAGATCGGACGCAGCACGGACAGCACTTGCGGATGGTTCTGGACACTCTGAGACGACGCAGGCTGTACGCCAAATACAGCAAGTGCGAGTTTTGGTTGAGGGAGGTGACCTTTTTGGGTCATGTGATCTCTGGAGACGGCCTGGCGGTGGACCCCGCCAAGGTCGAGGCAGTGCTCAGGTGGGAGAGACCGCGTTCAGTCACTGAGATTCGCAGTTTCCTGGGACTGGCAGGTTACTACAGACGGTTCATCAGAGGATTTTCACAGATTGCGCGTCCTATGACACAGTTGACCCGGAAGGATGTGCCTTTCGCTTGGACAGGCGCCTGTGAGGCGTGTTTTCTGGAGCTGAAGGAGAGGTTGACCTCGGCTCCCGTGCTCACCATCCCTGACAGTAGTGGCGGGTTCGTTGTGTACACGGACGCTTCCTTGCAGGGATTAGGAGGTGTGCTCATGAAGAGGGGTCACGTGGTCGCTTACGCTTCGCGGCAATTGAAGCCCCATGAGCATACCTACCCTACCCACGATCTAGAGTTGGCAGCTGTTGTCTTCGCGCTGAAGACATGGAGGCACTACTTGTACGGTGAGACCTTCGAGATTTTTACAGATCACAAGAGCCTCAGATATCTTTTTGACCAGAAGGAGCTCAACATGAGACAGAGACGTTGGTTGGAGCTCCTGAAGGACTACGACTGCAGCATCTCCTACCACCCGGGAAAGGCCAATGTGGTGGCTGACGCCTTGAGCCGTAAGGCGCCCGCACGCTTGGCCAGTCTCCAGTTACAGAGTTGGAGCCTTTTGGAGGAGGTGGGCAGTTGGCGACCTCTAGAGTTACGAGGGTACTGTGGGGCAGTGACGGTGACACGGCAGACCAGGCCAGAGTTGATAGACCGCATCATCACGGGACAGATGGCCGATCAGTACTTGCAGTCTTTGCGCGACAGAGTACTATCAGGGGACCCAGGGGACTTCTCTTTCACAGACCAGGTGTTACGCTTGAGGGGACGGTTGTGCGTCCCTAGAGACGAGGAGCTGTTGAGAGAGCTCCTGACTGAGGCACACGGTTCCAGATTCACCATACATCCCGGAAACACGAAAATGTACCATGACTTGAGACGCGAGTTCTGGTGGAGAGGGATGAAGTGGGATGTGGGTGAGTTCGTGCAGCAGTGCTTAGTGTGCCAGCAGGTGAAAGCCGAGCATCAGAGGCCTGCAGGGCCGCTTCAGCCGCTTCCAGTGCCAGAGTGGAAGTGGGAGAGCATCACCATGGACTTGGTGGTGGGCTTACCTGTTACCCAGCGAGGACACGACGCAGTCTGGGTAATAGTGGATAGATTGACGAAGACGGCACGATTCTTGCCGATCCGAGTCACTTTGGGACCAGCACAGTTGGCAGAGAGGTATATCCGTGATGTGGTGCGACTACACGGAGTTCCGCGGGAGATCGTATCCGACCGGGATACCCGCTTTACGTCCCAGTTTTGGGCTGAGTTTCAGCAGGCTTTGGGGACGAGGTTGAGGTTTAGCACAGCTTACCACCCCCAGACGGACGGACAGTCGGAACGCACGATACAGACACTTGAGGACCTTTTGCGTGCCTGTGTACTAGACTGGAGGGGCTCTTGGGAGGAGCACCTGCCCCTGGCGGAGTTTGCATACAACAACAGTTATCACACGAGCATCGGCATGGCTCCCTACGAGGCTCTGTACGGACGGAAATGCACGGCACCCTTGAGTTGGGTTGAGGTGGGGACCAAGTGGGAGGTTGGCCCCAGGTTGATCCGGCAGAGTCAGGAGGTAGTTGAGCAGATCCACAGACGACTCCGCACTGTTAGGAGCAGACAGAAGAGCTACGCAGATCGCAGACGCAGAGAGGTGCAGTTCGAGGTTGGGGACCACGTCTTCCTTCGTGTTTCGCCCATGAAGGGCTTACAGCGGTTTGGGGTGAGAGGGAAGCTCGCGCCGAGGTTCGTGGGGCCCTTTGAGGTCCTGGAGCGGGTTGGACCCGTTGCTTACAGACTTGCCCTTCCCCCTCAGCTTTCTGGTGTGCACGACGTGTTCCACGTGTCCAACCTCAGGAAGTACGTAGCCGATCCCAGCCACGTACTGAGTCACGAGAGCGTCGAGGTGAGCGACGACCTGACCTACCCCGAGCGGCCAGTGCAGATCCTAGACCGAGCCATCCGCAGGTTGAGACGAAAGCAAGTACCCCTGGTAAAGGTTTTGTGGAGGAGCCAGCGGTACGAGGAGGCTACCTGGGAGCCTGAGGCGGCAATGCGGGAGCGGTACCCGGAGCTTTTCGCGGGTACGTCTTTTCGGACCGGCTTCGGTCCTCTTTGAGTTTGTTATGGTTATTTGGACATCTTTTCCCGCACCCTAGTTGGCGCAAGTTTCGGGGACGAAACTTCCTTTGAGTTTGTTATATTGTAACGAATGTGTGCCCCAGACGTCTGGGAGGTGGCTCAGACGTCGGACAAGACGTCTTGGATAACAACCAGACGTCTGATAAGACGTCTGGGATTGTTTCCAGACGTCTGGAAATCCATTATTTTCGACACACGTGAGTCGCCTGCGCGCCTGAGCGCGCAGGACCGCATATTCCCTCTTTTTTCTCTCTGCGGCTGCAGGCGGCCTGCCACCTCCTCTCTCCTCCTCGCGCGGCCTTAAAAGGGCCACGCCTCCCCTCCCGTCTCCACAGTCTCCTCCTTCTTCTCCTTCCTGTGCGCGAGAGCGAGCGGACGCGAGGGCGGCAGCGACGGCCGCAGTGAGCGTGGAGGTGCGGCGTGCGAGGGCGGAGCTCTGCCGTGAGGGCGAGCTCGCCGGAGCGGCTTGGCCGGCTGGCAGAGGGCGCAGGGGGCGCGGAGCGACGCGGAGAGGGACCTGCTGCGGTCTGAGCAGCAGGAGCGTGAGGTGCGACGCGGGCGGCGTCGCGAGCGGAGGCCGAGCAGGGTTCTGATTCTGGAAAAATTTCCAGAATCAAACGTCTGGGTTGATAGCCAGACGGCAAGGTCGACGTCTGTAAGATCATACAGACGTCTGAAAGGTGAGTTTCCGCTTTCTTCTTCCTTCTTGTCGACTGACCGTACTGAGGGAGGGGGGTTGGCTGTGCGCAGGTTCGCTGATTCGCCATCCTTTGCGAATCAGACGTCTGGAAGTTGTACCAGACGGCGGGAGTGACCTACAGACGTCCTTATGGACCATCGGACGTCTGGGGTATAGGACAGACGTCCCCGCAGACTTCTGGACGTCTGGGAAACCACGCTGAACAGGTAATTCTCTGATCCACCGTTTAAGACGTCCGGAAGGAGTTCCAGACGTCTGATTTTGCACAGTATCGTCTTTTTCGACCCGTTTAGGGCCCGTTCGGGCTCCGTTTTCCGCGATTCGAGTTGCGTTCCTTTCAGAAGTAATTCCTCTACCCATCTACAGTAGCTATACACTGTTTTGAGACACTCCTTGTGTTTGATCCTTATGATAGGACCTCGTTCGATTGCAGTCTTGAGAGTCGCGGAGGCACGCGGGATTCCCGATCACGCCCCCATTACTCCCGTTGTACCTGTAGAGTGGCTTTAAGTATTAATAAAATTTGTTAAAGTATGGAACCATAACTAGAACCTAGGACATTGCATGAATCCTAGGAATGAGAAATATATGGAATGATAGTTCCTAGGTGTTGCATGAATCCTAGGGCCGAAAAACTAGATTGTATGATAGACCCTAGGATATGGCATGAATCCTAGGATGGAAAAACTAGTGGAATATATAATAATGCAGTCTTGGAAAAATGGAAAGGAATATATGAAACTGCCTGTAAATTGAGTTCACAGCTGCCTGTTATGAATAAAGAAACATGATTGGGATCATGGTTTGTAAGAACGTGAAACTGGAAAGTAAGACATAAGATGTTCTGGAACCCTACGGGGAAGTAGGAGTAAAACTCCTGGAAAGCGAATGGAATAGAATTGGGGAAGTGAGCTGGCCCTTGAGTACGGAGTACCAAGGAGAGCGACTGTCCCCCTGTTTAGTGCAGAGCTGAGCTAGCCACCCCAGGGACCCGGGGGTTAGGACTGGCCACTCTGTACCGACTTGTTGGCCCTCGTGTACGTAGTACCAAGGAGAGCTAGTAGTGTTAGGAGAGTACTAGCTACCCCACGGGCCCCGGGGTTCTGCTAGCCTCCTTCACCGACTTGTTAGGCCCACTAGGGCAAACCAGGGTAGTCAGGCGAGGGTGCGCGGACTGTGGAGGGGCAAGGCCCCGGTTTGGTTACTGTGGAGGGGTTGGACCCCTGTTACTGAGAGGGCTCTGCCCTGGTTCCGTGCTGTGCTTTGGGCGCACCCGTTAACGGAAACGACTGACCGCGTGCCAGTGCGGGCTAGCTACCTGTGCGTTTATCGCGCGTGCCGTAGTCACCGTTACGTCTGTCAGTGACCTTGGGGTGGTTGACTGAGGGTAGGATCACCACGGGGGACTCTCCCGGCCAGGAGAGCACCACGTGCTACTTCTACTTTTGGAAAAGACTGCAATCAAGATCGTTCCCACGAGGACATTCGAGATCAAGTAAAGGATCTGAGAAATAAATGAAATAATGAGAAAAATTGAAAGATGTGAATAAAGGAAGTAATAGAACATAACAGCTACTGTACACCCTACTGTTGCCTTTAGTTAGTTTGCCACTCTACTCAGCGTTTTGCTGACGTGTTACACTCGTTACCTTTTTCAGGACCAGGTGTTGAGCAGCCAAGGTCGGCGGCTGCAGAGGACAATGGGCCGAGTAGGATCCAGTAGAGTTACCACAGCCTTTTGTGCCTCTTTTGTTTCTGTTCTAGTGAGTAGTTTTTGTTTCCGCTGTACCTTCTTTACTTGCAGTTCTTGTTATATGATAAATGTTGTTTTACTGTTGTGGTGGTACCTACTGTAGTAGTTTCTTTCCTTACTGCTGTACTTTCTTACTGTTAGTTATATTCATGCTGAATGTGATTTATTTTACTGTCTTTTGGTTACTTCCTCGTTGGACGACTAGGTCTTGGGATTAGTCGAGTCGGTCCGGTTCTCGTGTCTCGTAGGGACCCGAGAACCGGGTCGTTACAGAAAGGTTGAGCCATTTGCTTACCTACACCTTAACCCAATTAAACAATACCTTTAGCCTATTTAAAAACCCAATTCTCATACCCACATACTTAACATCCTTGCCTCCCATCCAGCAAACATTTCCCACATCAATCTCATACAAACACCCTCCTATGTAATATCCTCACCCACCGAAAACACAGTCCCATGCCACCCTCCACCACGCACGTCAATTCCCTCGGAAATTCCCATGCATTCAAACAATTAATACCTAAAAAAAAAATCCCACCAATGCAACATTCACCACCCAATCCTTCCCATACAAAGCCATCAAAATTACCCTCTCCCATATCCAAACCCCACGTACTCAAATCCCATGCACCACCGAATGTCCCAAACCTATCCCCTCCACCGAAACCCACCGAACTCTTCCCTTTCCCATGAAACAAACCCCCTTCTCCCCAAAAATTTTCTTTTTCTATTTATTAAATCCCTCCTCCAACTTCCGATGGATCCCCATCTCCCTCTCCCTCTCCACTTCTTTGTTCGGTCCTCAACCCTCACCACCCACGTTCTCTCTCCCTCCTATTTCTTTTTCCGGTCGAGTGCCACACCCATCTCACGTTGATCTCAGCGCACCTCCGTTTCTTTCATCATCCTCTCAACTTCATTCTGCCTCCACAGAGAATTACTCTCCGATTCGATCATTTCTATATCTTTATTTTTAGTTATTGTTGCTTTTTTTAGTGTATGTTCTACTTAATTATAGTTATAATTTGATTTTATTCTAATAGAAATAAAAGTTATTTTTATATTGTAATCCGTATTTTTCATTTCTTTTCTAATTATTTATTACAGTAGATGATTTTTCATCTTTTTACCTCATTTTCATTATATACATATTACAATTAATTTTCTTTTTTTATTTAAAAATTTTAAACTAATTAGTTAATATTTCATTTTATATTTTTTTTATCTGGGTTAAAACAATCCTAAGTCTTTTTATATTTGATATGAAATTTACCAAAATTTCAATTATTTTATTTCTATATCAAAAAAATCACACTACAATTAATGTATTTTTATGTTTGTAATTTCGACGAGATCTCTTGTCTGAATTAATCATAAGAGCTACAAAAACAGTAAAACAAAAAAGGTCTAAGATCAAAGGAGCCGATGTTGATCTAAGATCTTTGCGGTGGTCACAACAAAATGAAAATGAAAATATTCTGATCAATATTCTCATGCAGTTTGACACAGCCACGTAGGTTGTGCGATGGCCCATGCGAAAAAATTACAAACAAAAAAGAAGAAGAGAGAAATGATGAATCACGTGAGCTTACGAGTAAAGATGAGATGCACATGGATTGTGCATTGTCCACTCTACCTAGCATTATTATTTTTTTTTTCATTTTAATTTTACTACGGTGCAGGCTCTCTCGGTTCCTCGCTCTCTCTCTCCCCGACCTCTACTTTTTCTCTGCTCTATCTCTCGTTTTCACTATTCTTTTTTTCTTATCTTACACGTTGTAGGGCATGTATATTCATTTTAAATTTTATCTTTGTCATTACTTCCTTATCTTTTAATTTTATTATTAGAGATTAATATTGAGTATACTTTTTTCTTGAAATAAAAAGGGGTGGGAGGGGGGAGACTCCACCCCCCGAGGGTCCCTGAATTTTCGCTTGTCACAGAGCATCTCCATGATCTTTGCCACGATCACTCTTCGACATCGAGTCGAGAACGACTAATATTGAGCATGTTTCAACAAAAATAACAAAACCAAGCAGTATAGACACCGATTGCAAATCAAAATGCATTGAATAATATATTTTGCAACATGCGGTATATTTCGATTTCCGATTAGTGTTTCTTCTTTCCCACAGGTCAAAAACTAAGATACACTAGACAATACATTTTTCAACGTACAGTCTATATATTGATTTTCCACCGATCGAAAGTCAAGATACATCAATTGAAAATCATATTAGACTTTCATATAATTGAGTTTTATACTTTTATAGTGATTAACTTTTACACTTCAACAACAACATGCACATTAAAAACTAGTTATGTTTGATATTGAGAGATGTAGAAGCTTATAAGTCCAAATTGAAGGTGGGAAAGCTTGTATAGAAAAACTTGTCATTTTTGGACTATAGATATGTGCAGCATTTCTTCTCCCTCTCTCCTACGACAAAGCTACCTGTCTACAGTTGAGGCTCCAATTGGCCATCGGGGCTGATTGGGGCCTCCCTTCCCTGTCGGAATTTCCCTCCTCCTTCCGAAGCTCTCCAATATCTCTGTGCTTGACATGCAAAGCATCTCACTCGTGCCCTATGGTGGTCAATCACCGAGAGGTGGTGGCGGGCATTTTGCTTTGTCGATTAGTGTGTCGACAACAGCGGCCTCTCCCCTGTTCATGCGGAGATCCATTGCGGTTTGGCTGGCATGCAGCGCTGATCAGTAATCGACGACAAGCAGCAATGGGGCCTTAGCGGTGAGCTACCGTTCGCTGGAAGCAAACTCCATCCGACGAGATACGATTCGAGTGTGTAGCGATTTCCTGATGTGCACGTCCTGCACGCAGCGGTCTCAGGCGATCTCGATGTGCATGTCGGTCGTATGGTGCAGAGTTTTGCTTGTTCTTATCCATTGATGTTGGATTGCTATTTTCTTTTTCTTTTTTAGTGTGTTTTTTTATGGGGACCACATGTGATTTAGAATTTTTTACGATCGAATTTTTTACATTTGTCAATGATCGAATTCGACCTTCGAGTTGATTATTTCGACTATCTTGTTAGTGTGATCTTTGATATTAGTCTTGTCAGTACTTTGTCTACATATGAACGTGACATCGACCTCCTTTGAGAAGTCATCCGATTTTCAATCTTATAGTACTTTTTTTTCTTTTTTTTTTATTTCTTGTCTTATTTTTTGTATTTTGAGTTCTCCTCCGGAAAATATTTTACACCATGATGGGTGAGGATATTTCTGTCTACCTCCATGTCTAATTATATTGGGTTCTTTTCCATTAGTAAAAATACTTCAAGGAGAAGAAGAAGAAGAAGAAGAACAGGGGAAATCATCTTCTTTGGTGGTGTGCAACGAGAGGGGCCGATAAATAAAAGACAAAATCTAATAGAAAAGAAATGATCGGATGTACCTGACGTAATGACGTTATTGATCTTGGTATTTTGAGGTGTAGGTGTCCAAAAGTCCAAACCGAAGGAGCTCTGTGCCGTTGTACAAAGGAGAGGCCAGTGGGTAAAAAACAGAACCTAGTAAAAGAGGGATAAAGGCATGTACGTGAGACCTATCATAATGCCTATTTTTTAAAAAATTATTATTTATATAATTGGCCATTGTTAGCACACTTTGTCGGTGACGCCATTCAGTTATCTTGGAGGCGTTTTCGAAATTATTATTCATATACATCAGTCAGCAAGGATGATTGTATTCATTGTTAACGCAATTGGTCACTGATTCCATTTAGTTGTCTTGGAGGTGTGGGGACGTTAATTTGAGACTTAAAACGTGCACACCAAACTTTCTTTATTTACATCCTACAAATAATAATTATTATAATCTTGTATTTCTTTTACATTTTTATAAATAATAATCATAATCTATAAAATTATTATAGGAATACTTTTTGATAATAATTATAAAAGTATAGGGATAAATAATTATAAAGATAAAAAATACATTTCTCCCTATTATTTATTATAATGTAAAGAAGATCTATCCCTGCCATACAATACATTTATCTAATAATAGAAATAAATATCTTAATTGATATGTAGATTTATTTCTTTTATACTAAAAGTATAGGGATCAATCCCTATATGATATAATTTGTAAAATTATTAAAGGGATATTTCTTTATAATAATTATAGGGATACTTTTTATAGTAATTTTATAATTTCTATAATAATTATTATAAAGAAGATTATTTATAGGAATACTTATAAATGATATAAAATTATTTATCTTCTATACTAAATAATAATTATAAAAGTAGGGATCTATAATAAAAGTATAAAAGAAATAATTATAAAAGTATACTTTCATATCTTGTTTAGTTTTACATATAAATAAATTATAATTATTTATTATTTTATAAAAGTATAGAAAAAATAATTATTATAACACATTTATAGAATGACTATAAAAAAATATATATACTTTGCAAGGTCATCTTGCAAATTTTATATAAAAATTTATAATTTTTTTAACATTTATAATATAGTGAAATTACACAAGGATTTTTATATATATGGTTTATAAGGATAGGATAAATTTATTTTCACGACTTATATTGCTTTAATTCCTAATTTTCTATGTGTTCTTACTACATTATTTATGTTAGACTTGCATATGATAATAAATAAAATAATTATCTATACTAGTTTATTATTATTATTTGCGTTCTCAGAATTATTATAATGAATATATCTCCAAATCCAATTTTCTTTTATATAAACTTCAAATCACCTTATATTGTTTGGATAAATATATTAGATTTAGTTTTTGGGGCATTGAGGCCTAATTGACTTAGAAATTGATTTTTTTTATTTTAAAAATATCATTATGATTAGATTACAAAGCTTACATTTTACTTACTAATTACAAGAAAATCCTATTTTTAATGCAAAAATTTTAACGAGACCCAAATTAGCCTATAAATTTATTGAAATTGATTTTTCTTTTTTTATTTAAAATTTTAAACATATCATTGCCTAATGTACAATGCGTATATTTTTACTTGATAATTGTACAATGACCCTATTTTTTATGCAAAAATTACAACGATAGCTTAATTGGCTTATAATTTTATTGAAATTTACGTGGCATTGCATATCAAAATGTTTTGATTTTATCTTTTAGAGGACTTTTTTTTGTCAATATTACTAAATATCCCATTAACGTTTTTCTACAAATTTCATAGGATCTTTATTTTTACACTATTAGTTAAAATATGTGCAACATAATACAATCTTATATCTCTGCAAAGCACAAGACTAAACACTAACACGTATTTGATTGTTGTAATTAAGGAGATTTGCAAGTTCTAGAGTCAAAGGAGAAAGGAGGTCCTCGTTGTTGCACTATGCAAAGGAGATGAGCTAATAGGTAATACATGGCATTATTCTTTTTTAAGGAGGCCATAGAGAAATATCCAATAGATTTTACAAGTTTGGGACGATGGCCCCTACTTGCCCCCCTCCCTCTATCCATGGATCCAAGTTTTATCAAGTATTAAGAGCATAAACACAAATAATAGAAAACAAAAGGTGAAAACAAGAAGTTACCAATATAACAAAAACTATAGCTTTCATCATAAACTGTATAGTCTCTTTCTTAGCACTGCATTCCGATTTAAGCACAACAAGAATAAATCAAGGCTTGAACAAGTGTTTGGAATGCTACCTATTGGTTATTAATTATTTTGATTTCCCATATCAATCACTTTTTAATATGATCTTTTAATTTACTATATTCCACCCATCTATCCAGATGTCCTCATTATCTAGACTAGGTATACCCACTCATACTTGTCCTCATTAGATGCTATTGTGTATTTATATTGGTATAATATACCTATATACTCAATATGTTGGCTGGCACTTCCATACATGTATGTACTTCCTAGATATATTGATCTTGATCCGTTACCCATACCATGCTACTCGTGGTGCTTGGCCTCTTAGCATCCATGGTTGTATAGAATTTCTATTGATAGACACAATCGACCATCCACCTCAAGTTCAATAGGCTACTAGGGTATATTCAATATTGTACTATCTTCTAGATCGATCCCTTGGTCCACCTACTAGATCAATGGCTACCAATACTGCAACTGTTTTAAGTGCCACAACTTAGGAGATAGTCGAACATTGCTTGTGGGCACTTGGATGATCTCACAAATCGTGGTCTTTGCCTAGATCTCACAACATATGTCATTTTGATGCATCTTCCAAGAAAAAGGTTCATTGAAGTTCGTAGGTCTTGCCACTTCCTTGGAAGTCCCCATAAATGGCACTTCCAAATTTTAGCACTTCTGTTATAGAAGACATCGCCTCCAAATTACTTGGGCATCGAAGGGTAGAATCAATACAACAAACAGTTCATTTTCATTTTATATAGGTGCTAGCTTTAGGTTGTCGCTTAGCTAAGCAATTAGAGATTTGTCTTTTGCCACTTTACACCAATCACAATG
Source organism: Thalassia testudinum (assembly GCA_037157565.1). NCBI lineage: Eukaryota > Viridiplantae > Streptophyta > Magnoliopsida > Alismatales > Hydrocharitaceae > Thalassia > Thalassia testudinum. The sequence goes on along the minus strand of JAZHRO010000022.1, from coordinate 9,724,711 downwards.
CATAGAAGTTTGTATAAATTATGAGTAGGAAGTCATGCCTTAGTCTGGAAAATGTCTTGCGCTAGATTCTTTACATTATTTCATAGTAATTCTCTATATAACTCATTATAGCTACCTCCAATTAGCTATGTTAATCCTCTTAGTTGGCCATGTTCACAAAGATATATATCTAAGTACATTTGTTTTTTCTTTTTTTTTTCATAAAAAGGTTGTAGCTAGTATCTTCACTTATAATATAACAAACTTGATGAACAAAACTTTTAAAATTAATGAATGTGTGTGTAGTTATACATGTATGCGTATCTATGAACCTATATCTATTATATATGTTTTGTTTTTAGCGAATTATACAATATAAGTTGACAAACCTTTTGTTATGGTTCCATCAAGTAAAGGAATGTCTAAGGTTGGGCATGAATTCAACTTATTTGCTTGTTGAAATGATTAATATAAGTAAGGCATGTAAAATTATTTGGTTTCATTTCCACAAATTATTGAATTGAATTGGATATTCATTTACTCTTAGATTAAGAAAGCAATTAGATTGAATTGATTTTTTCAATTCAATTGTTAATTAGTTTAAGTCAATTTGATTTCAATAATATTCCTTCAAAACCATACTAATGATTTTTTATACTTAAGAATAAAGGCACTGGTGGATTATTCAAATACTAGGAACTCTAGGATTAAGGACTCCATAAAATCTATTTCAACATTTAAATTGTCAATGTTATAAAACATTTATCTGTAATTATCCATATAAAGTCATCTACATTTGCACATAAATATCACTATATTTACCTACATGTAAACGAAATAAAATCAACTCAATTAAATTCTCTTTGAGTTTACAAGGGGTGGATAGATAATCCAATCGGAAATTTGAATTTAAAAAATAGTGATCCTTGATTATCAAAAAGGAAAATCTTAATTTAGTTATTGCATCCGATTCACTTTTGGACAAGATTTAAGAAACTAGATTGGAGATCAAAATGGAAAAGCTCTATTTCAAGTTAAACGTGGTTTAAATAGTGGCTCTGATTAGTTAGATAAGTGCTTTCATTCATATACAGAAAAAACCAAATTGCCTAGTTTTGAGTTGTTGGATTGGTCAAATAGATTTACAAATAATGTAAAAGCAAATCTTGTAACATGTGGGATACTTGTAACCTTTAAGAATCATTATATTTATTAGAATACAAAGTAACTAACAAATATGCAAATGACATAACCAGCATACTAGTATAAATAATCATATATATATATATATATATATATATATAGAGCATATGTATCCTATGAGCACTATGCTCATAAACACCCATATGAGCATAGTTATGAGCACAGTGCTATGATCGTTAGATGAAGTTAACATTTAATGAAACCACCTTTTACAATGATAAGTGGTTTTCTTTTAAATCAACAAAATCACCTTATCACAAATAGAAATTGTATTTATGGATATTACAGATTTGGTAGGTTATCGTAATGCAAACACGATTTTATTGGTATTTGTCATTTGACATCCATTATATCACTTTCGTTTTGTATTACGCCAAAAAGTGAAGTCATTTATTGTATCACATTATAATATTTTTTATCACATTCAACCCTTTGCATGCAACATTATCATGTATCTTTTTGTATTACTCCTAAACGTGAATCATTTGTTGTATCACAATATAATATTTTTTATCCCATTCAATATATTACAAGATAAATAAAGTAGTTATTGAATTTTGCAAGACTGCACCCCATCTTTTCACCCCCCTACACTCAACGTCATCATGTTTCCTTTTGTGCTACATCTTTTTTTTTTGTGAGAAATGCAGTTTGAAAGATGTATTACATTAATGTCTTTTCATATAGTGCATTACAAGTTTATATGTTATTGTTTACAGTACAACTTTTTTTACATTGTAAAATGAAATGCCATGGATTTCTTGTGGTACAAGAAAGTCTAGGTTACTTTACACAGACACATTAAAATAACCCTTTTTGTATTACAATTTAAATACCACTAAAGTTCATGTATACACAATGTGAACACACGTTACAACAGTCATACTATAATGTTACAAAACCCACTTTTATTGTTATAACACAATAGTGTACTCGTTACAACACCATTTGGAACACATTACAAGAGTATTATTAAGTTGTTATAATTGTTTAAGTATTCCAACACGTAATATATGTTGTTATTCAAATTTTTTGTGGTTATTGCGTTAGCTTAGTGATAGTTTGTGTATTTTAATTCATCGTGTATTTTCTATCAATGTGCCGGATTTGCATTTACCATCACCATGTTTTTGTTGCAACGTGCATGCTTTATTGTTACAAAATGCATTATAAATTTTACAAGTCTCCTATACATTTTTTATATCATGTTACTTTCTAATTATAATACATCTTCATTACTGTTACAATCTTTTTCAATTTCTTGAATGCAATCTATTCTAAAATCATAATGTGTTAACTTTACAACAATTATTGTATTACGATTTTAAATTTCGTAGGAGCAGTGTAATTCGTAACTATTTTTAGAATGTGGCTTCTATTAGTTTATAACAAATCCCTTAATTCAAGGAAGTTACATATTTATTCTTTAATTAAATTTGATCAATTTTGATAATTTTATCTAATCACTCTGTAACGCAGAATCATTATTGTGAACAAAGGTGATTTTTGTATCTATCGCACGATATCCATGACACTTATTATGTGGTGTTTATTTGGTCAATTTTAAGTACAGTGCTCACATGATAGGCCCCATATATATATATATATATATATATATATATATATATATATATATATATATATATATATATATATATATATATATATATGTATATATGTGCTGATATAAGTGTGTGTATTTGTATATATTCGAAAGGGATGGGGGATGGTGCTGGTCACCAGCATGCAAGTTGGGTGCAGGTCTTATCTCCACTGTTGGATATGGCTAAGAGGTGCTGGTCTCCATTGTCAGATATGGTTGAGATTAAATCCATTCCCCCCACCACGGTTTCCCCCAGCCCGATACCCTCTCCCAACAGCCCCCCTGATAGCCCTCTACTCCACAGCTCCTCCCTCTCCTGAAGACCGAACCATCCAGACCTTCCCTTTGCACTGAAACCCCCCCCCCCCCCCCCATTGCACTCCCCCCTCCCTAGTTGGATCGCTACCCTCTCTCCACATTGCACTAGCCCTCCCTCCCAGGATCACACCACCTCCCCCCTCCCTCCCCTTTCCTTTGCAAGACCGCCCTCACCTCTGCATTGGACAGTGGTCCCTCCCTCCCTTCTGTCTCTAACTCCATGTGGACAATGCTTGGTTTTCCCTCTCTCCTCCATCTCCGACTCCTCATGGAATAGCTTGCAATCTGTTGATCCGCCCCACTCAAACGCCACCTCGCTAAGGTATGCTGTGTCCATTGTCACCGCACGTCTGTCATTCATTTCATCTAGCCAACGACCACCAATTTCAAGATGGTTGTTGATCATCCATACTGATTTATAGATGTTGGTTACACAATAAATTTGTGTCAATATGTAATTTGCAATTTTTGATTATATTTGTAATGGTTAATTTTTTAGAAATGATCATTTTCATAGTGGTTCACCAACTATTAGATTGTAACTTATCTTATTTGTCACTTTAAATTAAAATTAGGTGAAAATGGAGAAGTATAACTTAAATGATGATCTTAATGCAAGTAAGCATGCATCGATTGATGGTCAATGTTGGAAGAAATGAATTTGGCAATGAACTAGAAGTTGATCCAATTCAAAATGACGATGTAGTCGAAGCAGAAGCTAATGTTAGAGCATGTGAAGCATCAGCTGATGGTAATTTTGAAAACGTGAATGTTGGAGGAGATAAACCAATAGTTGGTATGGAGTTTAAATCGGATGACAACTCATAAATTTTATAATGCATATATGAAATCGAAGGATTTTTCTATACGTAGGGATTAGATACGTCGATCGAGAAAATTGAAACTTATTGTTGCTTAAATGATTGTATGTTCTAGTGAAGGATTTAAAGATTTGAGGAAAAAGGGTACCGAAGGAAGAGAAGTTAAACGATGATGGAAAGTCAATATGGATGTAAAGCACATATTTATTTATGTCGAAATGAAGAATGAACTTAGTCTATGAAAACAATACACGATGAGCATAATCATGTAATAGCAAGTTCATCTAAGGTTAAGAAGTTAAGATCACATAAGAGTGCACCTTCCTTTGCAACATAAATGATAAGTACCTTACATACTTGTGGCTTGCCTCCATTAAAGATTGTTGCTGTCATGACTAAAATGGGTCTAAATGATATCAGTAGCAAGTTTTGTAGATATCAAATAAAAGTCAGTCGAAAGAATAATATTGGTAAGGAGTGCAGGTCAGTTGTAAGATCATTTTTGGAGAAAATGGCAATAGATACTAATTTCTTTTTTAAACTTGAAGTTGATGACACCAATCTTATGAGAAGTATTTTTCAGGCTGATGGTAGATCGAGATCATCTTATGTAAAATTTAATAACGTGTTGGTTTTTGACACTACCTATAGAACAAACAAATTCTCGATGCCATTTGCAGCATTTACAAGTATTAGTCATCATCGACAATCAACATTGTTTGGTTGTGCGTTACTTGCTAACAAAATTGCAAAAACCTTTAAGTGGTTATTTTGAAGTTGGTTAACTTGTATGTATGGTAAAATGCCCACAACCATAATCACAAACCAAGATCCAGCTATTTGTGAGGTAATTACAACAATTGTTCTCTCATCATTTCATAGATTTTGTATGAGGCACATTAGGAAGAATGCATTGATGCAAAAATTAAGATGTGTTGATCATTTCCAAGAAGATTATAATCGAGGGATCAATACATGTAAATCAATAGAAGAATTTGAGAGACGATGGATCGAATTAAAGGATAAATATGAAATAGCAAGTGGAAGTTGGTTATGCAAGATGTATGATGTTTGGCAACATTGGATGCCTATATATCTTAGAGACACATTCTGGCTTAAAATGTCAACGAGTTAAAGAGTCAAAAGCATAAATTCTTTCTTTGATGGCTTCATATATGCTCAAACACCATTGTCTGAGTTTGTTCAACAATATGATTGAGCATTATGTTCCCATCGGAATGGAGAGAGTCGGGATTTCAAAGGTTTAACGAGAAAACCACCATTGACTTCAAATCATCCTATAGAGTTGCAAGCAGGTAATTTCTACGATCCATCCAATTTTACAATATTTCAAGAGGAGTTCAAGAAGATGTCCAACTGTGAATCAAAGAAAATTTCAAGTGTTGTGAATAAGAGTTCTTGTGAGGTGTATATGCATGGGAATAACAAGAGAATCCCCATTGTTGAGTTTCTTATTAATGACAGAAGATGTTCATGTTCATGCAAGAAATTTGAGCAAGAAGGTATCGTGTGTTGCCATGTGTTGTTCATTTTTGGGGAGAAGGTATTTCTAGAGTTGCCTAAGTGTTACTTGTTGAATTATTGGGGAAAGGACAATAGATTTATGGCTAGTAGTCAACCTGATTACAATAATGCTACAAATGAACTAACACCACATATGTTGATGGGTTTTAACTCCATTTTATCCGAGTTATAAGAATGAGGAAGAGCAAGTACGGAAAATTTTCAGTTGGCTATGACTATGGTTGAAGAAGTTAGAAATTGTATGAATAAACATTCTAAGTCTCATGTTCCTCTACCTACATCTACCGGTCATTCAACAGCTACTGCAAGAGGCAACTCCACTCCTCTAGATATCTTGGAGTCACAAGGAAGCTTTTTAGATATTCGAGATCTAGAGTGTGTGAAGGCAAAGGCTCAGCCAAGAAAAGCAGAATTTTACAAGTCTACCATGGAGTCATTAACATCGAAGTTTAAAGGAAAGAAAAGAACATGTCATTTATGTGGAGAGAAATGACATTATCTCACCACATGCCTCAAGAATTATTTTTAAACTTGTTTTTTACATACATGTTTTAACTTATAAGTACATTTAATATTTACATTTTGTGTAGATTTTTAGGATGACTAAACATGAAGATGTAAAGAATGAAGGAAAATAAAGATCAACTTTTACATGTTTTGTGGATCACGATATATTCGATTACTTTAATGTTCTATTATTGTATCTTTGGTGAAAGTACTGAATTCTTTGATGTTGTATTATCATATCTTTGGAGAAAGTTCTCAATTTGTTTGATGTTGTAGTCATGTATCTTTGGATAATGTACTCAATTTCTTTTGGTGTTGTAGTACTTTATCTTTGGTGAATGTACTCAATTTGTTTTGGTGTTATAGTATTGTTTCTTTGGTGTTGTAGTATTATAGAGCAAACCTTTTGAGCAATTATCAAATAGTTTAAGTTTCAGAAAAATACTTTAAGTTTCAAACAAATTATTTATTTTTTATACAAATAAGGGGACGCATGTTACAACCCAGTTTCCGAATCCCTACAGGACACGAGATTGGACTGACTTAACTAATCCCAAGACCCAGTCGTCCAACGAGAAATAACCAAGAAACAGGAAAGTAAACAACACTCACTATGCTATGCAACTAACAGTAAAAAGGTACAGCAGTAAAGAATTAAAAACTACTACAGTACACATTACCACCGCAACAGTAGAAAAGCAACAAAGTATAGGAACATAAAAGTACCAAAAAGTAAAGGTACCAAAACAAAAGGTACAAGAGTCTAACTCATTACTACAAAAGGAGTACAACAAAAGAAGCTACTACTACTGGGCTCTACTGGACCCAGCACCCTCTGTAGCCGTAAGCTCTAGCTGCTCAACACCTGGACCTGAAAAGGGGTTATGAGTACACAATGTCAGCAAACGCTGAGTAGAGTGGCAACCAACTAACTAAAGCAGTAAAAGTGGACAGGTAGCTGTTGTTTTTCCAATTACTTTCTTTAACTAATTATTCCTTTCACCACTTGGTTTATTTATCAGGTCTCTTTCTTGATCTCGAATGTTCCTCGTGGGAACAATCTTGATTGCAGTCTTTTTCGAAGAGTAGAAGGCACACGTGCTCTCCTGGCCGGGAGAGTCTCCCGTGGTGATCCTACACCCAGTCAACCACCCCAAGGTCACGAACAGACGTAACGGTGACTATGGCACATGCGATAAACACACGGGTAGCTACCCCGTACTGGCACGCGGTCAGTCGTTTCCGTTAACGGGTGCGCCCAAAATACAGCACGGAACTGTATAGGGTCTAACCCTCTCAGTAACAGGAGTCTAGCCCCTAAAAATCAAACATGGGTCTCGCCCCTCCACAATCCACGCACCCTTACCTGACTACCCTGGTTTGTCCAGTGGGCCTAACAAGTTGGTGTATTGCGGTTAGCTGAACCTCAGGCCTCGTGGGGTGGCTAGCTCTCTTCCTACACTAGTAGCTCTCCCCGGTACAGTGTACATGAGGGCCACCGAGTCGATGCAAAGTGGCCAAGCCTACCCCAGGTCTCAACCCAAAGGGCGGCAAGCACCCCTCTACACTAAGAGGTAATGTGCGCTCCCCTTGGTACCACGTACTCAAGGGCCAGCACACTTCCTAACGTATTTCCAGATCTATTCTATTTATTTCCAGGAGTTCTACTCTTAATCTCCCCATAGGGTTCATGCTCAAATGCCTCATGCCATTCAATACCAGGTTTAATCATTTCCATTTCCATTCTCAAATTATACACATGCAACTTGTATTTCTATCGTTCACATTTCCATACCCAGGTTATACACAGGTAGCTCGTATTTCCATCATTCACATTACCATTCTCAAATTATATACATGCAACTCGCATTATGTCATTTAACGTATACAACAGGAAAGTTACATGCAACAGTTAATTAGCACAAGTACTTCATATTTCACAGGCAGCTGTTATTCATTTACAGTCAGTTGTTATCATTTTTATCTACACATTCAAGACTGCAGTTCAATCATCCAATACAGACATTTCCAATATTTCTCGTCCTAAGATTCATGCCATATCCTAGATTATAATTATTCATTCCACACATGCATTCAGGTTTGTATTTAAATTAGGGGAAGCCACTCTACCAGTAAACCCAGGAGTATTGGGGCCTTGAACGGCAGGCTCACATGCCTCAGCAAGCCCCGACCCGCAACGGAATGAAGTCCTATAACAAGGAAAATCACAAAGGAACTATCAGAACAGTATGGAAAGTCTTCTAACAAGTAGAGGAAATCACAAGGAAAATATTGATATCTTATTTGCGTAAAACAGACATCAAACGGACCCTAAACGGGTCAAAAATAGGGTTTCTGCCTCAAATCAGACGTCTGAAACAACTTCCAGACGTCTTAAAAGTGTTCAGTAACGTACCTCAAGTTCTGCGTCAATCCTCAGACGTCCAGAAACTCTTCTAGACCGTCTGGACCCAGCTCCAAACGTTCGACCACCTCTCCGGACGTCTGGAAGTGCTTCTAGTTGTCTGGTAAGCTCCCCAGATGTCTAAAATGCGTAGGAGGGCGTGTCCCGTGCCTTCTCGAAGCAAATCCTACAACGCCACCACACAATCTCCTCAAAAAGGCATGCAACAGGGTAGCAGCAAAGCAGCCTGCATGGCCATATCTACAAAGAGGACGTACTTTCGCGAAACCCTCTCCTCAGATGTCTGGAACTGCCTCCAGACGTCCGCTCCATCGTCTAGAGGTCACTCCAGACGTCTGATTCTGGGAAAAACGCAGAACCAGAACCTGCTTCCACTCTCTCGCATCGCGCGTGGCCGTGCCTCGCCTCCTCACCTACAGCTCCGGCTGCAGCAGCGTTGGGGAGGACTCCCCCGACGTACTCCTCTTCGCGCACGCGTCGCTCACGGTGAGCTCCCCCACAAGCTCGTGAGCTCACTCCTCCTCTCCTCACGCCACTCCTCGACACCGCCCTCGCGCTCTCTCGCTCGTGCTAGCTCTCTGGCTGGAGTGGAGATGAAGAGGGGAAGGTGGCTGGTGTGGGGAAAACGAGAGAGGGAGAAGGGGTTTATAAGGTTGAGGGGTTTAGGGTTTACTAGAGGCGGGGAGAGAGAGAAGGGAAGGAAAACGAGAGTACTGTTTGCGCACAGTCCACGTGCAGACGCGAGCTCGTACTCAAAATTTTTGATTTCCAGACGTCTAGGAAGGTGTTCAGATGTCTGACCCACAGTCCAGACGTCTTAAAAGGCTCAAATAACACAAGTCTTAACAACACATCACTTTTAAAAGAGGACAAAATATTTAAGTTTGAAACGTATTTTTTAAGTCTAAAATAGCTTATTTCAAACAGTGACTAATAGTTTAAGTTCTTAGACATATTATTTAAGTTTGTAACGGAATTAACAAGTGGTGCTCAATGCAGCCACAATGTAGCACTTTTAGTTCATCTTCGCCCCACTCGAAACCCGGTTCTTCGGCTTCCTCGACCGTCGAAGAAGCCCTCCTTTGCGATTGTTGTGAAGGGTTCAAGCGCTTCCCCCTCCCCACTACCTAATATTGGCCTTCAGGTTCATCTTCCGAAGATTCGTGATGGTTTGTCGTGTACGATTTTCTCTACTGATGAGATCTCTTCCCTTAGCAAGGGTTTTTCCTTCTGTCTGATAGCTAGTTGTTAAGACCCGAGACATCAAACGCTTTTTAAGACATCTGGGAGTTGGTCCAGACGTCTGGACACCTTCCCAGACGTCTGAAAATAAATTTTTGCATGTGTACGATTGCGAGTCTGCGCGTGTGCGCGCGCAGACTGAAACCCGCCGACCTGCAGGTGCCTTTTCTCCCCCCCACGCCTTCAAATACCCTTCCCTCTCCCTCACCCACCACCCCACCATCTCCTCCATCTTCTAGCGTGAGCATGAGAGAGAGAGAGCGAGGGCAGCAGCTGCTGCCGGGTGCGTGCGGAGAGGAGGTGCAGCGAGAGGGGAGAAGAGGGAGAGCGTGCGAGGAAGAGAGAGCGAGCTCGCCGGAGCAGCTCGGGGCCGGCCGACGGGCATGCAGAGGAGCGTGGTGCTAGGGAGGTTACCCCGGTGTTGCTGCAGCTCAGGCAGCAGGCAGGCGAGCGCGGCACGGTCGTGCGCAGCAGAAAGAAGGCGAGGAGGTTCTGATTCTGGGAATTTTTCCCAGAATCAGACGTTTGGACCTACGTCCAGACGACGCGAGCGACGTCTGGAGGGAGCGCTAGACGTCTAAGAGGTACGTATTCCTTCCTCCGCTTCCTTTTGCGGATACGACCATGCAGGTCGCTCAACCGAAAGTTCTGTCTCATGTTATGTTAAGAGTGTTGCATATGCGTGCAGGTTTCACTTTGGAAAGGCACGGGACACACCTTCCAATGCGATTCAGACGTCTGAGCACAGCACCAGACGACGGAGAGCGTCTCCAGACGTTCGGAGATGTGGTAGGACATCTGGAACTGGGTCCAGATGGTTCAGCAGGATCCTTGGATGTCTGAGGAGAAGCGCAGAGTGAGGTATGACCTGGACCACCTTTTAAGACGTTTGGAAGGTGTTCCAGACGTTTGATTTGAGTCAGAGTTGTCATTTTTGACCCGTTTAGGGTCCGTTTGAGGTTCGATTTCCGCATTTGAGATTCTGTTCTTCTCAGAATTTGTTCCTCTACCTGTTTAAAATACTTTGATTCTGTTCTGAGTGGTTCCCTGTGTTTGATCCTTGTGTTAGGACCTCGTTCTGTTGCGGCTCTCGGGGTTGCGGAGGCATGTGGATCTGCCGATCACACCCCCATCACTCCCGATTTTGCAGGTAGAGTGGCTCCCCTTAATTACTTACAAACATAAATGCATCTCTGAAATAAATGATAGATTCCTAGGGTATGGCATGAATCCTAGGACCTGAAAACTAGATTGAATGATAGATCCTAGGGTATGGCATGAATCCTAGGACCTGGAAACTAGATTGAATGATAGATCCTAGGGTGTGGCATGAATCCTAGGAACAGAAACACTGAAACGAATGTCTTGAATACCTGAATTGCAGTCTTGGATAGTAAACAGAATAATGATAATTGCCTGTAATTGGATAACAGCTGCCTGTGAAATGTAGAGTACTGCTGCTAGTAACTACTTCATGTATTCCTGATGTTTGGAAATTAAATTTGAGCTTCTTGTATATAAATTGATATTAAATGTTGGAAACACGGGCTAAATATGAATGAAACTGAAATGATGAAACCTAGTATGGCTTGGCCTGAAAATATGAGCATGAACCCTATGGGGAATTAGGAGTAAAACTCCTGGAAAACAAATAGAATAGAACTGGGGAAGTGAGCTGGCCCTTGAGTACGGAGTACCAAGGAGAGCAACTGTCCCCCCCATTTAATGCAGAGCGGAGCTAGCCGCCCCAGGGACCCGGGGTTAGGTCTGGCCACTTTGTATCGACTTTTGGCCCTCGCGTACACAGTACCGGGGAGAGCTACTAGTGTAGGGAGAGAGCTAGCCACCCCATGGGCCCCGGGGTTCAGCTAGCCGTCCTACACCGACTTGTTAGGCCCACTGGGCATACCAAGGTAGTCAGGCGAGGGTGCGCGGACTGTGGAGGGGCAAGACCCCTGTTTGGTTACTGTGGAGGGGCTGGACCCCTGTTACTGAGAGGGCTCTGCCCTATACTGGTTCCGTGCTGTGCTTTGGGGCGCACCCGTTAACGGAAACGACTGACCGCGTGCCAGTGCGGGGTAGCTACTCGTGCGTTTATCGCGCGTGCCGTAGTCACCATTACGTCCGTCAGTGACCTTGGGGTGGTTGACTGAGGGTAGAACCACCACGGGGGACTCTCCCGGCCAGGAGAGCACCACGTGCTACTTTTACTTTTCGGAAAAGACTGTAATCAAGATCGTTCCCACGAGGAACATTCGATATCAAGAGAAAGATCTAAGAAATAATTCAAGAAGAGTAACTAAAGAAATAAAGAAAGAAATTAAAAATAACAGCTACTTGTCCACCTTTACTGTTTTCTTAGCTAGTTGGTTGCCACTTTACTCAGTGTTTCGCTGACGTGTCACATTTATCACCTTTTTCAGGATCAGGTGTTGAGCAGCCAGAGCCTGCTGCTGTGGAGGGCGCTGGGCTTAGTAGAGCCCAGTAGTTGTACTTTGTTGTACCATTTTTCTGTAGTAGTGAGTATTTCTGTTTCACCTTGTATCTTTTATTGTAAACTCCATGTTTCTGTACCTGTTTTTAATTCTCTACTGTTGTGGTGGTATGTACTATAGTAGTTCTTTTCTTTACTGCTATACATTTGTTACTGTTAGTTACTTGCATGGTGAATGTGGTTTACTTTACTGCTTTTTGGTTACTTTCTCGTTGGACGACTGGGTCTTAGGATCAGTCGAGTCGGTCTGATTCTCGTGTCTCATAGGGATTTGGGAATCGGGTCATAACACTAGTGCTTGGGGTCCCAAACCCCCTCTTCAAGCTTTATCGGATTTCTTAGTGAAGAAGATTCAGATTTCTGCTTTCTCGATTGTTCCCCTTGATTCTTGTCATTTCTTCATCAGATGTGCCTTATATGCAGATTTTGCTAAGGTCCTTGTGCGCGAGTTGTTTTTCCTTGAGCGGGTTAGGATTCAACTGATTCGTTGGAGCCCTTCCTTCCGTTTGGATGCCCCTACTACGCGTGTTCTAGTTTGGGTGGCTTTCCCTAGGCTGAACCTTCATTTGTTGCATCCTAATGCATTAATATCTTTGGCTTATCAACTTAGGGTGCCGATTTGTGTCTACCCTCGTTCGCTCGAAGGTTTTCGCCCAGGTTACCCTTGTGTTTCGATTGAAATCAACTTGATGGTTCCCAGGCCTTCCTCCATTCGGTTCTTTAATGGTTCTGAGCTTGTTGAGCAAAAGGTTATCTATGAGCAGGTTCCGCTTTTCTGTCGTAAGTGCCTTAAGATAGGTCACTTGGAATCGATTTGCAATATTTCTGCCTCTGTAGGTGGTGCTAACTATGAGAAAGCTAAGCCTGAAGCTACTAGCTCCTCCCTCGTGCTGATCCTGCTTTATCCCAGTCTCCTGATGTTCCTAAGGAGGACAGCTCAGTTGATCGAGAACCGACCTCTGCCTCCTCGCCTGTTGATCAGGGTGGGGCCGAATCGTGTAATTCCTCGATCTGTAATAATTCTTCTCCTTCTTTAGGGCGGGAACCTTCTATATCTGAAGATCAGCATGCGAGGAAGGTCTAGCGTCATAAGAGCATTCTGTGGAGGCATAAAGCTAAGCGTATCCGTCTTGCTCATCTAATCTGCCTTTCTTCTCCTACTGCTTCTTCTCTTCCCCCCCTCTCGGGGGCGCAGGTGACTTCCTCTTCCTTTGGTGGTGATGGTTCTCTTGGATCTTTGATTTCTGAATGGTTGTGTTCTTGCTCTATTTTGATTTCTTTATCTAATGCTCATCTGGAGATTGAAGTGCTTTCACGTACCCGGTTACTTTCGATGACTCTGGAGATGTCGCCCTTAGTGGTAAAGTACTTAGGATGCTTGATGCTTCAAGTTTTCCATGATTTTCCCGATTTTAACTCTCTAAACTCTGTGCTTTGTGCTCTTACTTGTGTTGATTCTCGGCAGGATTCTAATGGTTTTCTTATTCTGATGGTGTCCATGAATTGTTTGTTCTGTCTAGCATTGATAGCCTTAGGAGTTCTCCTAGTGCTGGCAATCTTCCTATCAAATGGGGTATTTATTTGCCTCTTTCTACTCCTCTACCTCCACCTATTCCTGATCCCCCCTGATTTCTGAGATCCCTGTTGGTGATGAATCCTTTACAAGCTATGATGAAAACTCTTATGAGATCAGGTCTGATGAGGAGTTCTCAAGTTTTTCGGATTCTCTAGTAGTACCATGTGTTAAGGACTTGGCATATGTGGCACACTCTTCCCCTAAGACTAGAGGAGTCTGTGGTGGTCATTCCTTCAGTGGTACTGGTAGAGTTACTAGAAGTCGATCGAAATCCCGATCTAAATCCTTTGACTTATGAAGTGCCTCTTCTGGAATTGTAGGGGTATTCTAAATACCCCCACCCTCAATCGGCTTACTCATCTGATTGTTAAATTTCATCTTGATGTGATTGTTGTGATGGAGCCTTTTGCAGACTTAGCCCAATCCCAGATTGCTAAGGTTGCCTTGAACTTTGATAATGTTTGCGTTGATAGTAGAGTCCTAAATATATGGTGTTTTTCTAGAAAGTCGATTGACATTTCCATTATTGATGCCATGCCCCAATCTTTATCTATCCTGTGTAAGTTCAATTCGAAGATTATCTCCATCTCTGCAGTTTATGCTTCTTATGATATTGATTGCAGGCGCTCCCTTTGGCAGTATTTATTTGACTTCCATCAATCCTCTTCTCTTCCTTGGATGATAGGCGGCGACTTCAACTGTATTCTTCGGCCATTTGAAAAGAGTGGGGGTGCACCCTTTTAGGGATGCCCAAGCTGTAGATTTTGCCTATTTTATTGACTCCCTTTCTTTGGTTGATCTTCCGTTGGGTAGGAGCCAATTATCCTGGTGTAATGGTCGTAGAGGTTCTGCGCGCATTTATCAGAAACTAAACTGTATTCTCTCCTCTACTGACTGCCTTTCCTTCTCCCCTTTTGGTAAATACTTACCTCATTGCAACTCTGATCATGCTCCGATCCTCACTACCCTTTTGTCCCCAGCCGAATCCAAGTCCCGACCTTTTCGCTTTATGAACATGTGACTTAGGGAACCCTCCCTTTGTGATTTGGTTTCTTCAATTTGGGCCTACTCCTCTTCGTCCTCCCAAAATCCTATAGATCATTTTTTCTCCAAATTGATCATCTTAAAAAAGGCTATAAAATCTTGGAGTCAATCGACTGTTGGGGATATCCACTAGTAGGTGGACAAGCTTGAGACCCTCTATGAGGACCTGGACATGAGACTCTCTTCCTTCTGGAATGACGAGGTTTACACTGAGCTCAATTCAACTAAATCAAAACTCAATTATGCCTTGATTAAGCAAAATGATTGCCTTCTTCAAGTGGCTAAAGTTAACTGGATCAAAGAGGGTGAAAGGTGTAACAAGTTCTTCTCCTATATTAAATGGAAATTCGCCAAGAGGTTGCACAACTCCCTTCTCTCGTGGGAAATGGATCCTGGGATAGTGCTGTTTCCAATTCCATCAGTCACTTCCAGAATATTCTTTCTTCTGAGGGTTCCTCCACCCTTGACTACTTCCTTGATTTTGTTCTGACTCTGGTTTTTGATAATGATTCCTATTCTATTTCTCATGTGCTTTCGGAACATGAAATTTTCTCTATTCTTTCCATGCCCAACGTTCGCTCTCCTAGCCTTGATGGTTTTAATTATGAATTCTTTTTGGCTTTTTGGGAGATCATAAAAAAAGACTTGGTGGCTGTCATCATCTCCTTTTTCTCTCATACGAATCCCTCACATGCCTTCAACAATACCTTCATTTTGCTTATTGCCAAAAAGGATTCTCCTTTGCATCTGTCGGACTTTAGGCCAATTAGTCTCTACAACATTTGTTATAAGATTACCTCTGGGATCCTGGCGAACCGTCTTAGCAATCTTTTCTCTAAATTGATCTCTCCTGAGCAGGGTGGGTTTATCAAAGGTAGGTCTATGTTTGATCACATTGCGTCCACCTTTGAGCTTACCCAGAGGATTGATCGTAAAGTCTATGGCTCTAATGTTATTTTTCAACTCGATCTTGAGAAAGCCTACAACAAAGTGGAATGGTTTGCTCTCTACTGTATTCTGGAGAAATTTGGGTTCTCTCATAAATGCATATCTTTATTTAAAGCTTGTGTGGAGCATAGTGGGTCTTCTATTCTAGTTGACGGGGTGTCCTCACCTTTTTTCACCATATCTCATGGGCTTCGCTAAGGAGACCCCCTTTCTCCTTATCTCTTTGATCTCTTTTTGGAGACTTTTATTCGGGGCCTAAAGGACCAGGTTCTCATGGGAAAGATTTCTCCCTTTTCCATCAAAAGAGGAGTTTCCCCCCTATTGCCCTCCTTTGTGCTGCTAATATTATCATTTTCCTAAATGGCTCCATTAATTCCGTTTCCAACCTAGCTGCCTTCATCAAGCGTTTCGAGAACACCTTTCATCAAAAAGTTAGCCTGACCAAAAGCTCCTGTTTTGTTGGGAAAATTTTCCCTTCTAGTAAAATCTCCCGTATTCTCCAACTCACTGGCTTCCAACTGGGTACTTTCCCATTCACCTCTCTGGGTTGCCCTATTTTTCTGGGGAGAGCTAAGTTTTCTTATTTCCATTCCATCATTGAGAAATTACAGGCCAAACTTGCATCTTGGAAGGCTAACCTCCTTTCTGCTTCTGCGACACTTCTTCTGATCAAGCATGTCTTATCATCCATTCCTATAAATATTCTCTCCGTTCTTGAAGTCCCTAAAGCGAACTTTCGTAAGCTGGAAACTCTTTTTGCTAACTTCTTTTGGGGCTCGGGGAACCCTAGTAAAAAACATCATTGGGTCAATTGGAAGTGTATTTCGCGCCCCTATCATCTGGGGGGCCTTGGTATCCGGGATCTTTCCCTTCTGATCGATTCCCTTAGAATGAAACATGTTTGGAATATCCTTTTTCATGATTCCCCTTATGGCAAGCTGGTCAAGCAACTATATGGTGACCGTCTTATGGGCTTTCTCCCTCATAGGATTAAGGTCCTGAGGGATTCATTTATTCATATGAAGCCTTCCATCTGCTGGGAGATTCATGAGGGTCTTATTGATTTCTGGACCGACTTGTGGATTGGTGATCAACCGCTTAAGGACTTCCTTCCCCCCATCTATTGTTACTCTTCCCACTTTGGTCAAAGATGTTCTATCTAATGAGTACAGTTCACCTTTGCTTCACATGATTCCAAATCACATCCGCTCCCTCATCTCTAATTGCACCACTAAGAGTCTTCTGGATATTCCCATTTGGAAGGTTTCTACCTCCGATTTTATTTCGGTTGCCTCTGTTTATGGTAGTCATTTTCCCTCCCATACTCACAATAGATCATGGAAGCTCCTTCAGAATCTTAAACTCCCTCTTAGAATTACTCTCTGTACTTGGCAAATCCTTCATAATAGCTTACCTACGAATGATAATATCAATCAACTGCGTATTCCTTTGGCTTCTAAATGCATCCGTTGTAGTGTTCCTTCCTGTGAGACCACGCATCATTTATTTTAGGAGAGTCTGCTTGCCATCTATGTATTTGATTGGGTTTTTGATCAGGCACATCGACCCTTTATCTCTCCTTCCCGCTTTGCTGATATCCTGAATTCCACGAGCAATTCCACATCCTCTCAAATCAATAAAGGTCTAATTTGTTTCATATGGACTAATATCTAGCTCATCAGGAATCGCATTATACATGACTCCTTTCCTCTCAAGAATTTTGCCTCTATCCTTCAGCGCCATTGGGATGAATTCAATCTTCATTCCTGGTTTTGCTCTCATAACTCCTCCCCTCTCAAATTGTCTTGGGTCATTCCTACAGTTGGGTTCAAACTCAACGTCAGTATTTCCTTTGGGGATGGCATTATCTTTGGTGGTTGGGTGGTTAGAAATTGCAAGGGCGATTTTATTCAGGGTGCTGCTGGTAGTATGCGTGTTATTAATTCTGATTGTGATATCCTCCATATTCTCTGGAATGCAGTTTCTTGCTCTACTATTTCTTTGATGAATTTTCAAGTTGAGATTGATTCTTCTATGCTATATTATTGGTGGAATGGGAAGGTGGATGTTCCATGGTATGCCAAGTTGATCTTCCAACTTATTCAAGGCCATCAGCACCACATTGTCTTGCTAGATTTTTTGCATTGTATGGTCAACTCTTTGGCTCGCCATATTGCTGATCTTGGTGCTGTAGATTGGATTTATTTTGATAATGTCCACTCGCTTCCTTCGAAGATTCAGGGTATTCTCTTCCTCGACAAGGTGCAACTCCCCTATGTTTTTTAGTTTTCCCTTGTGGGGTTTTTGTTGTGCCGTTGTTTTTGCTGATCTTGTACTAAACCAGGAGTTGTGGTTCTCTTTCTTGTACTGATAGGTTTTGGTGTAGTCCCCCTATCTTTTTTGGTCTCCAGGGAGTGGGGGATGAATAAAATTAGCTCCCGATTTTGTTAAAAAAAAATAGCACTTTTAGTTAAGTTTTGAGCAAATAATTTAAATTTTTAACACAAGTAACCCACAATGATAAGCAATATAAACTTTGTCAAGTTAGACACAAATAGTTTAAGCCATGTGCAATTTAAGGTTTGTATAAGTGTGATATATTATTTAAGTTAGGGACATATTATTTAAGTTTACAATACATAATTTAAATCAGTAACACATAATTTAAGTTTTGAGCAAATAATTTAAGTTTTTAACACAATTAGCCTACGATGGTAACCAATATAGATTTTGTCAAGTTAGACACAAATAGTTGAAGTCATGTGCAATTTGAGATTTGTATAAGTGTGATACATTATTTAAGTTAGGGACATATTATTTAAGTTTAATTAAACACATAATTTAAGTTTTGAGCAAATAATTTAAGTTTTTAACACAGGTAACTCATGATGACAAGTAATTTATACTTTGTTAAGTTAGACACAAATAGGTTATGTCATGTGCAATTTGAGGTTTGTATAAGTGTGACACATTATTTAAGTTAGGGACATATTATTTAAGTTTACAACATGTGTATAATTTAAATTAGTGACACATAGTTTAAGTTTTAAGCAAATAATTTAAGTTTTTAACACAAGTAACCCATGATGGGAAACAATATAGACTTTGTCAAGTTAGACAAATAGTTTAAGTTATGTGCAATTTAAGGTTTGTATGAATATGACACATTATTTAAGTTAGGGATATATTATTTAAGTTTACAATACATAATTTAAATCAGTGATACATAATTTAAGT
Source organism: Thalassia testudinum (assembly GCA_037157565.1). Taxonomy (NCBI): domain Eukaryota; kingdom Viridiplantae; phylum Streptophyta; class Magnoliopsida; order Alismatales; family Hydrocharitaceae; genus Thalassia; species Thalassia testudinum. The sequence goes on along the minus strand of JAZHRO010000022.1, from coordinate 9,705,769 downwards.
TTTGAGCAAATAATTTAAGTTTTTAACACAAGTAACCCATGATGGTAAGCAATATAGACTTTGTCAAGTTAGATACAAATAGTTTAAGTCATGTGCATTTTGAGGTTTATATGAGTGTGACACTTTATTTAAATTAGAAACATATTATTTAAGTTTACAATAAATTATTTAAATCAGTGACATATAGTTTAGGTTTTAAACAAATAATTTAAGTTTTTAACACAAGTAACCTATGATAGTAAGCAATAAAAACTTTGTCAAGTTAGACACAAATACCTCAAGTCATATGCAATTTGAGGTTCGTATGAGTGCGACACATTATTTAAGTTAGGAACATATTATTTAAGTTTCCAACATATAATTTAAAGTAGTGAAAATTTAATTTTTGGGTAAATAATTTAAGTTTTTAACATAAGTACCCACGATGGTAAGCAATTTAAACTTTGTGAAGTTAGACACAAATAGTTAGACTTCCATAACTATGTGTAACAAATCCACTAGCCTATATCCAACTTCTTTCTTTGATCTTAGTGAAGTTGGAAAGAGTCATTTTGATATTAACTCCCAACTTCTTTGATTGTCTCCTACTTGTGATGCATCTTGACAATTAGTTCATTTTTTGATCAACGTCATTCACCATTGACCTCTCAATATTCCAAGAGATGTCTAGCTTGCCATACAGTCCAAGAAAAGGCTGAAGGAGTTCAAGAATCAAAGGTCTAGTTTTGCTTCCATTCATCCACTTTCTTTAGTCCTTTTCATAGTTCCAACCTTCCTTAGGTCAAATCTCTAGAGGTCTGCTTCTCATTCAACCTCTTTGATTTCTGCTCATCCTTTCTTTCGTCTGCATCTAGACAGACCAATTCAATCAGCAAAGCATCATTTATTGTGCAAAAGCATGATTGTGGGGGAGAATGACGTCATAGTTGGCAGAGGCATGCATATGTAGAGAGTGTTTGTAAGTTATTGTTTGCCCTGCTATTGACAATTCTAGGTTACCATGTTGAGAAGATATCTTCCGTGATCTGATTGTTATTTATGTTTTTTTTGCCCCCGCAGCATATACAAATGTCAGGGTTACAAATGCCTATGAAAACTTAGAGTGAGAAACCATTTTCTTGCACATAGAAACCTTTCTATCTCATAGGGCTCCCTACATGTATTTGCTTTCACATTCATTCGCATATGGACTTTTGTACCTCTGTGATGAATGCTTGCTGACACAAACACACTGTCGACCATAGGACTTCTTTTGAGATATGCTCAAGTTCCAGTCTCTTTAGTTGAAATGCTTGTGAGCTCTGGTAATGTAACGAATGCGTGCCCCAGACGTCTTTTAAGACGTCTGGGAGGAGGCCCAGACGTCGGTCAAGATGTCTGGGATCACATCCAGACGTCTGAACAGACGTCTGGGATCGTTTCCAGACGTCTGGAAAACAGTTATTTTCGCACGGGACAGTCGTCTGCGCGCCTGTGCGCGCAGACCCGCGATTCCTCTCTCTCTCTCTCTTTTTCCCTCTCTCTCTCTCTGCGGCTGCAGGCGGCCTGCCACCCCCTCTCTCCTCCTCGCGCGGCCTTAAAAGGGCCACGCCTCCCCTCCCGTCTCCACCGTCTCCTCCTTCTTCTCCTTCCTGTGCGCGAGAGCGAGCGGATGCAAGGGCGGCAGCGGCGGCCGCAGTGAGCGCGGAGGTGCGGCGTGTGAGGGCGGAGCTCTGCCGTGAGGGCGAGCTCGCCGGAGCGGCTTGGCCAGCCGGCGGAGGGTGTAGGGGGCGCGGAGCGACGCGGAGAGGGACCTGCTGCGGTCTGAGCAGCAGGAGCGCGAGGTGCGACGCGGGCGGCGTCGCGAGCAGAGGCCGAGCAGGGTCCTGATTCTGGAAAAATTTCCAGGATCAGACGTCTGGGTTGATAGCCAGACGGCAAGGTCGACGTCTGTAAGATCATACAGACGTCTGAAAGGTGAGTTTTCCGCCTTCTTCTTCCTTCTTGTCGACTGACCGTACTGAGGGAGGGGGGGTTGGCTGTGCGTAGGTTTGCTGATTCGCCATCCTTTGCGAATCAGACGTCTGGAAGTTCTACCAGACGGCGGGAGTGACCTACAGACGTCCGTATGGACCATCGGACGTCTGGGATCTAGGCCAGACGTCCCCACAGACTTCTGGACGTCTGGGAAACCACGCTGAACAGGTAATTCTCTGATCCACCGTTTAAGACGTCTGGAAGGAGTTCCAGACGTCTGATTTTGCACAGTATCGTCTTTTTCGACCCGTTTAGGGCCCGTTCGGGCTCCGTTTTCCGCGATTCGAGTTGCGTTCCTTTCAGAATTAATTCCTCTACCTGTCTACAGTAGCTATACACTATTTTGAGACACTCCTTGTGTTTGATCCTTGTGATAGGACCTCGTTCAGTTGCAGTCTTGAGAGTCGCGGAGGCACGCGGGATTCCCGATCACGCCCCCATTACTCCCGTTGTACCTGGTAGAGTGGCTTTAAGTATTAATAAAATTTGTTAAAGTATGGAACCATAACTAGAACCTAGGACATTGCATGAATCCTAGGAATGAGAAATATATGGAATGATAGTTCCTAGGTGTTGCATGAATCCTAGGACCGGAAAACTAGATTGTATGATAGACCCTAGGATATGGCATGAATCCTAGGATGGAAAAAAACTAGTGGAATATGTAATAATGCAGTCTTGGAAAAATGGAAAGGAATATATGAAGCTGCCTGTAAATTGAATTCACAGCTGCCTGTTATGAATAAAGAAACATGATTGGGATCATGGTTGGTAAGAACGTGAAACTGGAAAGTAAGACATAAGATGTTCTGGAACCCTACGGGGAAGTAGGAGCGGAACTCCTGGAAAGCGAATGGAATAGAATTGGGGAAGTGAGCTGGCCCTTGAGTACGGAGTACCAAGGAGAGCGACTGTCCCCCTGTTTAGTGCAGAGCTGAGCTAGCCACCCCAGGGACCCGGGGGTTAGGACTGGCCACTCTGTACCGACTTGTTGGCCCTCGTGTACGTAGTACCGAGGAGAGCTAGTAGTGTTAGGAGAGTACTAGCTACCCCACGGGCCCCGGGGTTCTGCTAGCCTCCTTCACCGACTTGTTAGGCCCACTAGGGCAAACCAGGGTAGTCAGGCGAGGGTGCGCGGACTGTGGAGGGGCAAGGCCCCAGTTTGGTTACTGTGGAGGGGTTGGACCCCTGTTACTGAGAGGGCTCTGCCCTGGTTCCGTGCTGTGCTTTGGGCGCACCCGTTAACGGAAACGACTGACCGCGTGCCAGTGCGGGCTAGCTACCTATGCGTTTATCGCACGTGCCGTAGTCACCGTTACGTCTGTCAGTGACCTTGGGGTGGTTGACTGAGGGTAGGATCACCACGGGGGACTCTCCCGGCCAGGAGAGCACCACGTGCTACTTCTACTTTTGGAAAAGACTGCAATCAAGATCGTTCCCACGAGGACATTCGAGATCAAGTAAAGGATCTGAGAAACAAATGAAATAGTGAGAAAAATTGAAAGATGCGAATAAAGGAAGTAATAGAACATAACAGCTACTGTACACTCTACTGTTGCCTTTAGTTAGTTTGCCACTCTACTCAGCGTTTTGCTGACGTGTTACACTCGTTACCTTTTTCAGGACCAGGTGTTGAGCAGCCAGGGTCGGCGGCTGCAGAGGACGCTGGGCCGAGTAGGGTCCAGTAGAGTTACCACAGTCTTTTGTACCTCTTTTGTTTCTGTTCTAGTGAGTAGTTTTTGTTTCCGCTGTACCTTCTTTACCTGCAGCTCTTGTTATATGATAAATGTTTTACTGTTGTGGTGGTACCTACTGTAGTAGTTTCTTTCCTTACTGTTAGTTATATTCATGCTGAATGTGGTTTATTTTACTGTCTTTTGGTTACTTCCTCGTTGGGCGATTAGGTCTTGGGATTAGTCGAGTCGGTCCGGTTCTCGTGTCTCGTAGGGACTCGGGAACCGGGTCGTTACAGGTAATTTCTGGTCTGCCTGTGTGGTCAATCACCTGTCAATAAACCTTGATCAGTTAAGGTAAATCAAAAGTAGCTGAATTTAGTGATTTATGAATTTAGACAACCTAATTGACATGTGAGGGAATTTGTGAACACATGCCTGGTTACACATGCATGTTTTCCATCTAACCTTTGTCCTATGATGGAGTTGCATGCACCAGTGTTGTAAACAATCAACCATAGAATCTGCAAATTGGTTGGAATTATCTCCTTTCTTGAAATTTTTATGAACTGGATTTCTACGAAACTTTGGAACTTTGAGTCACCTCCGACGAAGTTGCAAAATTACTAGTGTCATGCTAATTTATGATTTTTTACCTCACAACATCACAAACATACCAACAATAGATTGTTGGAATCCAAGTACACTATCATAAAAAAAATGAATGTCATAAACATCACAACCATATTATATGCACTACTGGAACCTTGGAAGCTAAAAGCATTCATTTACTCTGCTAATTTTGCATAGTTCAATGCATTAACACTAGTTTGAAACATTTACTCATTTACAGCTTACAAGTCATGACTCAACGAACTCATAAGAACAAGAACCTGATGGTCCACCTATACACCAATCACCTCTCCCCTTTAATCACCACCCATTATGTTATTAACATAAGGACCACACAACCCCAAAAGGCTTAGCCTACTCCAACTAAAACTCAAAACACCTTCAACCTGGCACAACACACCCAGCCCACAGCCTTATCTTTCTTGCTTATAGCGGCCTCATATATGTATTGAAGACCTGTACAGTACAAGTTCAATATTAGATCTAATAGAGTTCAAATTTCCAAATCGAGAGCAAAATTGAAAAGGGGTAAAATTTAACTACGTACAGAATTGTATTATTCACGTCCTCTTGATTTTAGCAACATAGTTGCAAGGTCAGCTCAATAAGAAGTCATGTCTTTATCATTGAAATTTATCGCTCGACCATGTAGAAGACATTCAACAAATTTGTCGACAAATAATCTACAGTTCAAACTCATTTTTGTTTGACTGGGGCAATACTCTTCAAAAATGAGATTCCATTTCCTTACATCTGAAATGTTAAAGTGCTCTTCTAGGAAATTTCCTAAAATTGACATCTTTTACAAAGAACAAAAGATGTTAAGCAAAAGTAAATTTCATACATTAAACAAAAGTGAAAGAAAAATGGTGAAGAATATACTAACCCATTCTATAACTAATTTCTCATGGAAAGCCTGTCTTTTAATTGAGTTAAAGGAGTAAAATTGCTTTGTCTCACAATCACAAATCACCAAGTGCCAATCGATGTTGGAATGTAAAATCAAGAACATTTTCTTTAAGCTACATTTAGGATCACACATTCCATAATAATTGTTCTTCAAATTTTCAATAAAAAAATCCAATTGATTCTTTTTTTTGTGCCATTGATATGTGGAAGTTGCACACATGGAAAATAAGATATGGTTATAGAGATTTGGTGTCAAATGACACATTTCTTTATGAATCTTATATAGGCAAACATTGATGATCTACAATAATTGACAATAGTACATTACAAACTTAATGATGAGTTATTATGAATGAACAATAAACATAATTATATATTACTTTTGTCATCTTCTATCATTACTCCAAAAAGCATGTCCTTTACCTGAAATCCACTCACATAATTGTCTTTAAACCCTTTGCATATGACCTCCTTATTTAGATTGAGAATAGACATAAGAAATGTGAAATTTTAAATTTAAACAATTAATGAAAATTGTAACATATCCAGTGATTAGTTCACCCAAAAAACTTTCCACTATCTCTTGCCTTACAGTAGGAAGACTTGAATATCCACATGATTTCTTAATCATGTCAGTTGACACAAAAACCAGAGAGTGTCAATCAATATATACTTTAAAATAGCATCATAAATGATAGAAATGAGTCAAGCTTAGTTGTATGTGTATACCATCTTTGTAGTGTCACTTTTTATTTAGCTATCAACATTTGTAACATCTTTCACCTTCCTTGTTTTTTTTTCTCATTCCAAAAATTTCCTTCACAGCAAATCTTTGAATGTGAGTGCGACAAGTTCTCTTTCGCTTGTTGGAAGTAGACTTTGGACTTGAGATATTCTTTGAAGCGACACATGCAGGAATGGCTGTTGATTCAACTATTTGCAAGTGTTTAGAAGACAGTTGAATCTTCAACTGTTTATTCTCCTTACGAAGTTGACATATTTCCTCTAGTGCCAAGAATCGACCATTGAATTTTTCTTTAATTTTTCTCTCAAGCTCACCGACATCAAACTTCATTCCATCATCCTCTTTTGTTTTGAACAGTTCTTTAGTACACTTAGCAGACTGACGATAACATTCAATATTGGTGTCTTCTTTGAAGTCAAGCATCTTTTGGGTTGAAGAATGCACGGGCCTTGCTACATTCTTTAGATTCAATCATTCTTCCTCTGCAATGATGTAACTCCTGTAATCCTCTACTTGAATGTTTACCAAGGACTTATGAGGGTCACTCATGTTTTTGTACTTTTTAATTCTTGGCCACTCATAAGGAAAGGTTGGGGTTAGGAGGTTTACATGTTTATATGCTCACAACTACAATTAAGTTTTAAACTTAATGAGAAAATTAAAAAATTTAATGCAACTATAACACATACAAATTAATATTACTTACCAACAAACAAATTGTGCATCCAAGTACAACCTTGTGCAGGCTTTGCAAGTCTCCATTCCGCATCTTCGGGTCATTGCAAATGCTTTCAACATTACGCATAATGCAATTGTGGATTGCCTCTGACCAGTTGTATGTATGCCATGTGTAAATGTCATCCACATATTTCATTAGTGTGCATGGAGCACACCCACGTGAATTTGGAAACAAGAAAGTGGCGCACATGTACAAAATCAATACTTTGCAGAACTTCTCAACCTCCTTTTTGCCCTTCTTATGAATCATCTTGCGCAACATGTTTTCCAATTCTTTTCTACCTAAAACAACCTCCTCTCCAAAAGTTTGTTCTTGGGTTAAAGTGGGCTTAACTCGACCATTGTAAATGATTTGTTTTTCACTAAATGGAAGACCAAGTATGACACTCATGTCCTCAACACAAAACTCAAATTGTTTCTTCCCAAGTAAAAATATGTTATACCCTTTAAACTCAAGAATAATCTCTTGTAGAAGTCTTACATTCATTGATATAACTTGTAAATACAAAAGCCAATGCAATGGAGTGGCCTTTATGACTTCTATATGCTCTTTTTTAAGATCCAATCTTTTCATCGTGTTAACATAATTAACTATGTAACAATGATGTTGTAACACCAAAAGATCTATGATAATTAAAAAATGAAGTAGTAAAAAACAATAGCCTTTAAAATTAACTAATGTTAGTCATAAGTCATTAAAAAAAGCAAATACCTTTCATTGGCCTACTCTCCCTATCACTCTTTTTTCCGTAGTTTTCAATTTTGTCTTCATTCCAACCAATGAATTAAGGACAACCAGCTGTATTTTACAATTTAAAGTAACAATGCCATGTCAAAATATCACATAAAAAAATACAAAATCTACCTTCTCGTAAATTAGTCCACTTGCTTACCCATCCCACATTTTTACTAAGAAAGATATAACTATAAGATTGATATGATGTGAGGCATAGTATATGCTATTCTTAAGCACTTCTACTAACAACAAATACAACTCCAAAATCCTCAAGCACAACTATGAAATTGAAAATACTACTTTATATTAAAAAAATCAATGTCATGCTACCAACATTTCAACACTACTTTATGTAAACAAGAGATTGAAAATACACTTTATAGAAAAAAAGAGAAAATATTTACCCTTTTAAAAGAAGAGGAAGAATAAGAAGAAACCAGGAAGAAGAAGACTGCTAAGAGGGTGGGGGTGCGGGCCGCTGCTGCATGCGAGGTGGAGAGGGCTACGATCGCTGCCTAGGGGGCAATGATGACTTTGGGAAGGTGTTGAGAGGTGGGAGAGAAAATGGTAGGCTGCAGAGGAGAGGGGGAGAAGCCTATCGGAGGGGGGAGGAGAGGGCTGCAGCCGTTGTCACCCATGAGGTGACAGTGACTTTGGGAAGGTAATGAGAGGTGGAAGGAGTGAAAAGGGGAGGCTTACTGTCTTTGGGGGGAAAAGTGATTTAATCTTAACCATATCCAACGGTGCCTCTCAATCATATCCAACGGTGAAGAACAACACTTGCATTGAACTTACCTACTGGTGACCAGTATCGTCCCTTTTGCCTATTCCAAATACTTTGATAACATGACGAAGGAAATCAAGAGACTTTAATTCTCCTATAATACACATATAATTTGAACAAAATCCCCTAAATATTCAAGTAAAAAATTTAATCTAACATTACTAATTTGGTTCTATCCTTTCTACTACCGACTTATTTAACTTAAGCTTCCACTTTTTTTAAATTAGTGAATTATTCAAATCAATCAATATAAAGTTGATTTTTGATTCAACCTAACTCATCTATCCTATCTTTTAAAATAATATACCGCTGACAAGCTTGTTCACTTATCGAACGCAATTATGTATTGCCAACAAAAATTAAAAATCAACATTCTTTCCTATGAATCTTTCGACGCAAAAAAAAAAAAAGAGAGAGAGAGTGAAAAATCCACGCATTAATGTCGCATTCCGATAATTGAACCTGACGGAGGAGATCCACCGGAGTAGATAAGCGTGGAAAAGCGCACTGACAAACTATTACCCTATTGATGAATACCATCCGGCAGCAGGAGTCAGTCAATAGACATGTAAGTAGGGATGTATCTATGCAACACTTTTTCTCATCTCCAATTAAGGACCTTCCCTGCACCTGGCGAAACCCTAAAAACCCCTCCAATGTGAGCACCAGGCTGCCATTTCGATCAGCAGAATGCAAGTCTAACCTCCGGTGACGATCGAGGGCGAAGATGGACGACTTCAGCGGCGCTGCGGCGAACGTGGTGCGCGCCGTAGCGGCTGCCGTGGACTGGACCTCCTCCCCGGACGCCCGCAAGGCTGCCCTCTCCTACTTGGAATCCGTCAGTCCAACACCCCACCACCTCTCTCCTCTTCCTATCAGCTATTTCTTCAAACAAAAACAAAAGATAACCTATTTGATCGTCGAAATTGCAAGTCTATTTATTATCCAAACTTTCTTCTGTACCTTTTTTTTTTTTTTTCTCCTTTTTGAAATAAAATCTAATTAGCACAACGCCCCGTCACACCTAGGCTCTCCCAAGATATTCAGAAACAAATTATTATAGGATCTCCGGCATCAGAATAACCGCTAGGTCAATCGAGTTTGACGTTGCACATGGAAAATGCACTTAATAGCCTCAAAGTTGGTTGATAGTAGGAAAGGTGCATAAGCCGAGAGACTTGATAAGAGAGCAAATGTGATGTCGGAGGCGAGATATCACAGTGCCCGGGTTTGCAATTATACTCAGCAGAGTTACTAATAGTAGAGCTATCAGTTTCGTACAGTTTATGCTATGTTACTCAAGTGGAATTGAGTTGGTGGGTGTATGTGTGTTGCGCGCGTCTCGGTGCAGTGGTAGTTGCATCAACTTCGGTCCCCAAGAAGGTACGGAGGGAGCCCAGAATTTTCGATCTTGAATTGCTCAAGACGTGTTGAATTCACAGTCGGTATAATATAGAGGTGTAGAATTACTAATACCCTCCTCTCCTCTCCTTTCCTCTCCCTGTGGATAAAACAAAGGATGGTATACATGAGAGCGTTGAGAACTGGAACTTGTCATGACTTTGTGAAGACTTGGAAAACAAGTGCATGGGGTTTCCTTGGATCTCTGTAACTTGCGTCAGCCTTTATCAATTTTTGCAAGCCCATGTGATTGAGCAAGGAGGAAGGTGAAGCTCATGTTCCCGTTTCTTTCTTCTTCATGACACTTGAGAAAAAGCTTGCTATTCACATTCCAAGTAGGAAATGCGACCATTGGCTCCTGGTGTTCCTGAACTCTCCTAGGTAGAGTGGATGCTATCACTTGATCGTTCCTGTCCCTGTACTTGAAAGGAAAGCCAGAAGCACTTCCCCTTTAACCTCCGCAAGTATGGGCATGCCACTCGAGATTGTCAGGATCTTGTAGTATGTTTGCAATGCATGGGGGTCGGACATAGAAGATGGTTGGGTCCTATGGGGTGGACAGGAAGAGAGGTTCAGGGAGGGATGGGTTTGGATGCTTTGATGGGAAAAATGCATGAGGTTGTTGCCCCATGGATAGAGGCCTTTCAGAGGAATGAACGGGCACTTCTTGGGAGCTTGCTGAGTGTAGTGGTGGATGGAGTACCTAAAAAAGAGGCCATTCTCAATGTCGTGGAAACGAAGGTTGGGGAGAAGAGTGGGTTTTGCATCACCTGTCACCCAAGGTCCTCTTTTGTGGCTATTCTGAGAAGAAAGGGAAGAGCTTTGCTTCTTGATGATGGAGTGTAACAACAGTGTAGTGAGGTGGGGGACTTTTGATGGTTGATGGTGCCTCAGATGAGTGTCCTTCGATGAAGATACTTCTAAGGGTTGCCCTATAGGGGATTATGTTGGTGCTCTACTACTTGAAGGTGGTTGAGGTCATGGTGGTAGCTTTTGTGCACCTTAAGTAGTGTGATGGACTTGGCCTATCAATGGAGGATCTTCGGAAGGTGGAGATCCTTGTTGAGGTCTTTTCAATTAAAGATATCCCTCCAAAGCTCGTTTTGCTTTTTGTTGGTTGATTTGTGGCTCCTGAAGATTTTGTTAGGGGGAAAGGGGCTATTTATTTTGTTGGTTTGTGGTTTATTTTGTGAAGAGGCCATCTTACGCATCGATGGTGGTGAGAGGATTGGAGGGGAGGATGCTTCCCATTGTTTGCCATAGCAACAACAGTCGTTGGAAAAAGGGTGATGGTTGTAAATTGTAATAGCATGTTGTTTTTAGCCAACAGTAATAGCATGTTTGGAGGCATAAAAAGGGGAATGGTGATTTGCTTCTCGAGTTGGCAGCTTGAGGCGTGGAGGATCGTTTGTTGAGCATAGTTTGTAAAAAAAGATAGTTTTGATGGATATACTGGTGGGGAAGATAAACAATTGGAGGCCAATTTCACTAGGGTAGCTTTGAAAATGGGTGAGGTGGGGTTAGTTCAAGCATCCTTAACCAAGTCGACATGTGGTGAGATAACCCTATTGTTGTCGAAGTTGGATTTGATTTTGGATTTGGGACCTTTGCACGACAGCTTAGGATATGTACCCCTTTAGAGTTAGAAGGGGAGGGTCCCTTCTTGGATATTGTTGCTTTGCGCATGACTGTGGAAGGGATTTTGGAGGTTTGTGTGCACAGCCAAAGTCTGATCCTGCTATAGCTACTTGCTAGGTGTATAAGTGCAGGCATGCTTGACTTTTAGCAAAGACTTTAACCCAATAGAGTGAGTGACATCAGGGTGGGGCAGAGTGTCTGTTGTTGCCTTGTTGGCGACTTTTTAATTTTTTTTTTTTGAAAAGCCAAAGAGCAGTTATCCAAATGATAACCATCCAAATTCATTCCATTCCAAAAAAGTGGATCACATCATATATTACATAATAGATCTCTAGAACACCACTTGGGAGGAAATCGAGGAAACAAAATTCTCCCCAGCTTGACTTGGTATTGCCTTTGTTGGGGAGGCATTGACACTTTAGCATCACTAGACTCTGAGGTAAATGCTCAGAGCTCTTCTCGTCTTGTTTGTGAAGATAAGGGTGGTAGGATGGGATAGATGGCCTGAGCGATAGGGATTGGTCGGAATCTCCTTTTGCAGTGGCGTGTATTGATGGCAATTAATGAAGATTTTATCATGGAACGTATGGCATTTTTGAGACTCAATGAGGAGTTGAGGAGTTGTTTATGTAGATGGGATGTGACGCTATTATAGAGATGTAGATGGAGTGGAGCTATTATTATAGGAGATGAAGATGGAGCCTTGCTTGTTGCAGGTTTGGGTGAGTGTTGGACTCCTGGGGAAATATTATGGTGATTTTGTGACTATTCCAATAGTGGGCAAATCTGTCGTGTTGTTAGCAACATGGAAAAAAGACTTATTTGATTTTTTTTCAAAAAAAAAAGGACTTATTTGATAAGGACCGTGATTGGTTGGGGTCACATGTGGCTGGGGTGTGTACGAAGTGAAGAGAAGATGGATTTGAATTTATGGTGATATGTGTATATCGGCCAAAGTTAGTGGAGAATAGGCCAGCTTTGTGGTCAGACCTTCGGCAAATATCATTACATTATGGTTATTCGCCAATGATCTGTGGAGGAGATTTTAGTGTGACTTTGGATGTTGACAACAAACTAGGCAATCAAGGGCATGGATGTGGATAAAAAGATTTTTGGAAATTTATGTATGAATTTGGACGGTAAGAAATGGGGGTGAGGAATTGACATTACATCTTAAGAAGTACAGCTTCAGAACTTCAAAATTTTTTTTCTTTTTTGAGAAGTGAAAGGGTGGTTATCCGATCAATAACCACCTAGATTTTCATTAATAAAGAGGCCCTAAGGCATGTTACACATGTTAAAAATTACAAAGCCCACCTTGAAATAAAAGTGTGAGCATCCTCTACAATATTTTCCATGTAAGGGTGTTGCCCTGTAAAGACCATGGAGTTCCTCCCAAGCCATATGGACCACAGAACGACAAACGGATGCACCCTCTCCTTGGATCGGAAAGAATTAGATCCAGCATTCTGAGTGCCTCTGCAAAAAGATCTCTAGAAGGCGTCAAAAGAGCCATGCTCCCACCAAACCTCCCCAGAGCGGTCCTACACCCTCGCTGCCATGGGACATGCGAAAGATGAGTGATCCACATCCTCCACCCCCCCATGACAAAGGGGGAAAATAGTAATCGCCCCTTGAACCCACCTTGCGCTCCAAGCCCTCGTCATGATCCAGCACCTCTTCAAGAGCCAAGCAGAAACCTTCACCTTCAAAGGGCGCTCGGCCTCCAAAAGCAACCGGTAGTCTCTGGCAAGGTCGAAGTCATCCACCATGACCCAATCTCCCAGCCTCTTGTAAGTCGCCCGAATCGAGAAGTCTCCCTCCTCTCACCCAAAGGTATTGACCCCCTCCTCCGGTTGGAAACCCTCGAGCATCTGCAACAGCTCCTGCACCTCTCCCAACCTCTGGTCTGATAGATTCCCCAAAAAAGTGGGACACCAACTGCCAGCATAAACATCTGCCACTACCACCTCTCTGTCCACTACCAACGTTGCAAGCCTAGGGAAGCGTTGACACAACCTTCCCTACTCAGTTCAATCATCCAGCCAAAACTTGAACTCCCTTCTTGCTCCAAGGACCAGTGTAAAGAAACCGCGGATTTTGGGCGCCACCTTGGATAGACCTTTGACAAAATGGGAAACTCCCCTAGAAGGAGAAGCCATAAGCCCCCAGGCACAAGGGATTGTATAATAGGACCTTAAGACTCTACCAACCAAACAGTTTTCCCTTCCAAGCAATCTCATGAACCACTTGGTTAGGAGATTATCGTTCATCTTTCCTACCTCCCTCACCCCCAGACCCCCCTATTTGAGGGGCCTGCAAATCTCCTCCCAAGTCATCAGCCTCGCGCCGTTGTCATCTGCCCCATAGTTTGGCCAGAAGAAGTTTCTCACAAGAGTGAGAATCTTCTTCTCTACTTGTCGTGGTATCTTCAATACCGCTGCAAAGTGGGAAGGGATAGCTGCCAGCATGGCCTTGAGAAGCACCAGCCTACCAATGCTGTCAATGCGAAAGGCGATAGCAAGGTGACACTACTCAAAATCGCCCGAGGCGAGAGGCGACAAAAAGGCGACAGCCTGAGTGAATTGAGGCGACAGCCTTAGGACCATTTCACTTATATATATATATATATATATATATATATATATATATATATATATATATATATATATATATATGCAATGTTATAATGTAACATACATATATAATATAACAACATACTTATGTATATACTTATAAAAATACTTATACATTACTTATGTCTTACTTATACATACATACATTATATATAATATTACATACATATGTATTTCTTATGTTATATATATATATACCATATATATATACATAGTTTACTGTTTACCGTTTAACATATATATATATATATATATATATATATATATATATATATATATATATATATATATATATATATATATATATATATGAGGATAACATATAACATATATATATTTAACATATATATATATATATATAATAGGAATGAAAGGAGTTCATTTCGTTTCGAGGAGAAGAAACGAAGCCGGAAGCCCTGACATGAAGAAGTGGCAGTGGTGTGGTTGAACTTGAAGAAGCTCGAGCTGAGGAGATACCTGGGCGACTGAGGTTGTTGATGAGGCATCGCAGATGGTAATCGGTGACGCTCGAGCGGCGATGGTGGTCGACGAAGCTCAGCTACTCAAGCTACTCCGCCGCGGAGGCGATAATGGCGTGAGGCGGTGAGGGTTGCCGTGGAGATAAGAAAGCTCTCCACAGAGGCATCTAGGGTTCGAGTGATGAGGCGGCGAGGCGAGGAGGCGCCGCCCGAGGCGAGGAAGCGCGTCGCCTGTTCGAAGGGCCTCGCCTGGGTCCTCCTCGAGGCGATGACCTCTTGATTCGCCTTGCCTCGTTGCTTGAGGCGACCGCCTCAACAATGTTGCAGCCTGCAATCTGCCTCTCTACCCTCTCCATCAGAGGAGACCAGTCATGCACAGAAATCCCACCGTCCGTCAGGGGTAGGCCCAAGTAAGAAATAGGAAGGACTCTCCTCTCTGTGTCAAGTGCAACACCGCAAGCTACAACCTCCTCGTTCGACAGCCTGGAAGGGATGAATGTGGACATCCTGTAGTTGATTTGCAGGCCCGACGCCTCACCAAACATCTCCAACAACAATCCTAGTTCTTTTCGCCTTTGCCACTGTCCCCTCTACAAAGAAGAGTCACCATGGTCTCCTGGTCCACGTCGAAACCCGTGAACAAACCCCTCTCGCATGTTCTGACAGAAGATCTCGCTAAGGCATTCGCAGCCAAAACAAAGAGCATAGGTGCCAGTGGGAAGCCTTGCCGCACCTCCCTCAGCTGAATCCACCTTCAAGTCATAAGCTAGAGGAAGGACCAATGGATCGAATCATAAGCCTTCTTGAAATCCACCTTCCAGAGGAAAGCAAGCCTCCTCTCCCTTCTCCAAAACGATAGGATCTCCATGGCAGCCACGAAGCCATCAAGTATATTCCTCCTCAGCACAAATACATTCTGCAGCTTCGAGACCACTCCCTCAACTACCCCCCTCAACCTGCTCGCCAGAACCTTCGTCACTATTAGGTAGATTGCATTGGATCAAGGTTCGAAATGCCGATTTCAACGTTGTACCGATGAAATTCTAAGTGTGCATTTCGTAGGCATGTAGTGGAAATGCTTATTTTTCGATGGCCATGCCGATGGGCATGTCGAGGGCACGCCGTGAAAATGCTGAGGGCATGCCGACAAAAAATCACATAAATACTCAAAATGATGTCAAAAAATACTCAAATTTTGTGTGTGTGCAAAAAATCACATAAATACTCAAAATGATGTCAAAAAATACTCTGTATGTGTGTGTGTGTGGTTTCCAGATTCCTTCCCAAACAACCATTTTGAGCCATTTCCTTTTTTATGGTTTCGAGGTTCCCTCCCAAATAGCCATTTCCCGTCTGCATTTCCCTCCAAGTGCAATTTGAATCTCCCTCCCAGCTTGGCATGTCGGCAAGGACGATTTCCAAAACTAGCCGTCAGCATTTGAAACACTGCATTGGACAAAGCAATGGGTTTAAACTCATTAATAGCCTTCGCACCATCCTTCTTGGGCAATAAGAACATAAAGAATTTTTTAAGTCTGTCAAAGCCTCTGTTCCCCTTCTCGAGCTCCGCCATCACCTCCAAAATATCCTGCTTGACCAAAGGCCAGAACTCTTTGTAGAAGAGCACTGGGAACCCATATGGACTCGGGCAACCATCCACATTTAGCCCCCACACCGCCTCCCGCACCTCATCCTTTGCAAAAGGTGCCACCAACTCTGCAGCTTGCTACTCCCTGATGGATGGGACATCTAGCTCCCTCCATCTCTAGCCTCCAGTCCTCCTACCCGTAAACTCCCTGAAGTAATCCGCAGTTGCCTTGCCAACCTCATCTCCACCACGAAACACTGTGCCATCCATTGCGAGATTGTCAATCCAATTCATCCTCCTGCCAGAAGCCACCATGTGGAAGTATCTAGTATTAGAATCCCCCTCTCTGATCCGCTTTTGCCTAGACCTCGTCCTCCACTCAACTTTCGCCTTTTGATCCTCCTCCTAGATGACCTTCATATGCTCAGCTCTAGCCACCCTTTCCTGCGCTGTCAATAAACCCAGATCTTCAATCCTGTCCAACCTGCCAACCTACCCCAGCACCTCCTTCCTCCTGGACCTCTCTTCTTTCAGCTGTCTTCTAAACTCTCTCGGATAACCTTTGAGATCCTTAAGCTTTCCCTCCAGCCTTGCCGCAGTCAACCCGGGAGGGTGCATGGATCTCCACTTATCCTCCACCTTCGCCCTAAACCCGTCCTCCAACAGCCAGGCCCTCTCAAACTTGAAGTACCACAGCTAGCTCCTTCATTCGAGTCCCACAGGAGCGGAGTTTGATCGGAAAACGACCTCTCCATCGCTCGCACCTTCGCCAATGGGTACACCTTCACAAGCTCCACCGAAGAAAGGAACCTGTCCAATCTGGACATCAGCCCCTCAAAGCTTCTCCAAGTGAAAGCATAAAACGAAGGTGCTATGTCAAGCAGCCCATGCGCGGCAATGAACTCCGCCAACTCCTGTGAACCACGGTCTTGTCTGCCTCTCCCTCCCAGTCTATCATCAGCTGATTGCATGACATTGAAGTCACCCCCAACCAGCCATGGACATCCCTGGAAAGCATATGCAACCTGGTTCAAATCCTCCCATAGGACATGCCTGTCGAAATCATCAATCGACCTATACATTGCAGAGATGGCAACGACAAAATCATCCTGTCGTCTCTTAAGCCGAACAGAGACAACACACCTCCCAACGACCGAGTCCTCCACGGAAAAGACATCCCCTTTCCATGCCACCACAATGCCTCCAAAGTGCCCCGCCGAGTCCAGAGCCATAAACTTCTCGTATGTGCCCCCCCAATCTCCCTCCAGACACGGGGATCACATTGCCGCAACTTCGACTCCTGGAGCAACACAACATCTAGCTCCCATCTCTGTAGATACGCCCTCAACGTCGCCCTCCCTTAACATTCCACGTCGGGACCTTCATTATTAGGAAGATATGTGAACCCCTCCTCCAGCTTGCCCAAAGCTTGCAGCCGCCACCACTTCATCAACCACGACCTCCTCAAAATCCGCAGCCCAGTGCTGACCATCCACCTCTCGAGTGTTCATCCCAGTGGCATGCGGGCCCCCCTCTGCATTAGCCCATCCCAGCTACCTTCAGCTACTGGTGGGCTAGCCTCTATCCCAACATCACCCAAACCGACCTCCAGGCTGCTCTGACTTCCTTGGTTAGCTCCGTTGCTGAGCATGGAGTTGTTACCCCCTTCCGGCCCTCCACTTGCTACCACCATCTTCTTTGCCAGCTTTGAAGCTTCCTCTGTTGCCAGAGGAGGCACAGCAATGGAGGAGCCCTTCGCCGGCACCTCTCTTCTATCAAGGGCCATCATATCCCCTGCTGGACCCATGACTCCTCCCTTCGTTGTCGAAGACGTTGCAGAAGAGATCCCCATCGCCGCCCGCATCTGCTCCATCCGACGTTGGTGGAAGTGCTTAGGTCCCCCAACCCCCCGAGCAAAGGGGGCCCATCTACCGAGGGGGCTCTTCGCATCAACTCTGTTGCCCCAGGTGCGGAGCACTCTCCCGCTCGCAACAAACCCTCTACCATTGAGATTGCTCAGTCATTAGGGCAGATTCTAGATTTTATATGAAACGATATCAGGTTATTAGTTGGATCGGGGTCCCCCACCATACCTGACTGCCCCAACTCGTTCGCTCGGTCATTAGGGCAGGGTTCGGATGGTTTTTGAAGTGGTATCGGATCTACAGGCGGGTCCCCCCCCCCCCCCCCCCCCCCCGAACTGCCTTGGTTGGTCCCTTCCTAATACGGAGATCTTCTCGAAGGAGCAAAAGATCTCCTGTACGATCTACCTCCCCCAACGCTATCCTCGGACACATCAATCGAGGTCGAGGGAACCGTGCCCCCAATCAGTGCCTCGTCCCTTCACCTTCCAAACACACTTGACGATCATTCACCTCCCCATGTGGTTGCCTCCCACACCATGGTTTGCACCACCAGTTGCCGCTGGTCCCCCAACTACAGCCCCTTGTGGCTGAGGCGGAGCCTCGACGAGAGCCTCTCTGAAGGATTTGGGTCCACCAGCAGCGGTTGCGACCTTGACGACCTATGCGGAGCAGCAAAGCTTCGGCACTACCTTTGACGAGATGTCCACCCCTAGCGTCATTTCCACCACCACTTCACACACGTCATGTTGCCCTCTGTCACCCCCAAGGGGGAACACCCACTGAGCGTAGTGAATGACGAGACCATCGCCTCCCTCGTTCGGATAGGGATCCCCTCGATGGCTAGCGTGACCTCCGCCTTCATCGATGGTCTCTCCGACAAAGCCCCATCGTGCTTGGTTGGCCACCTCCATCGAACACACACTCCACCAAAACCGACCGTGTCGAAAGCTGCCCTACCAGCCAGCTATCGGCCAATGCCAAAGATGAGGCACCTCGAGGGAGATAATAGAGCCGCCCTCCCGCCATAGCATCTACATCATCCTTCACCCGCGGCCAAAGCATGACCCCCTCAACCACCTCCCTCACCAGTGCGCCCGCTAGCTCCTGCTTAATGGTGTGCACCTCCGGAGACCAAGGGACATCCGCCTACACCACAGGAGCACCATCCGGCAGCTGAGGGAAGACCTTTGTCGCCCCTCGTCCACCCTCCACGTCTCCACATGTGGAGCACCCTGCCCTTCTGTGGCCAAGCCCTCCGCACCAAAGGCACCGAATGGGGTCCCTGCATTTCACAGCGATGTAACCCCTCCCAAGGCACTTGAAGCAAAGCACAGGGGGTCACCCTCCTCCTGTCCACCATCCTCCATCGCCCTCACCCGTCACCCCCATTGCTCTCTTACTCACTCATGGTCGCCTACTCAGAACTTAAAAATTAAGACTGGATTGTCTCTTATGTTTGATTGCTATGATGGAGGCATATCCTTTAACATGGTTTAGGGATAGGCTCGCCCTTCTTTTGATCATATGCTATTGATATGGTCTTTGAGTGAGGGTTTAAAACTGTCTACTTATTTCAAGTTTGAACCAATCATGGTTGCTTCAGCTGGGTTTGTAAAGAGGACATGGGGTGATGGTGGACCTCTTCTTTTGAGTATGGCATAGCTACTTGTACACTTGCTTGGTGATTATGGGGGTTGAAGGGTAGCTATTTGATTTCAAGAAGAAATTATAGGCTGACAGAGAAGAAATGGTAGAGGCTTTGGTGGTTATTCAGCATCTAGATTGATTGAAAGATTCATACCACTTACGGAGTCTGAGGTGGTTGAGAAGTGCAAGCAATAGCACATGGTTAGAGATGAAAACAAAAGATTAGAGGTGGAAGGGTGCTAGAGATCTAGACATCTTTATTTGATAGGAGACTCTGGTGCCAGAGATCTAGACATCTCTATTTGATAGGTTGCTTCGATACTTGCTTTTTTCACATTGTTGCTAGTGAATGTAGGCATCGGAATTTTATCCAAAAGTAGTAGTCGATGGTAGAGAGAGTATCGGTAGATAGGAAGTTGGGCATGCATAAGTAGAGCATATTTACCACTTTAATAGGGGGTAGAGGGGGAGGTGGCACTGGAGTGGCAAAGGAGCACATCTTTCTTTTGAGCAGGCATCTTTGCTAGAAAGGTGGAGTACAAAGGAGGAAACGAAGGAGGTTCTATGTGATTTGAATGGTAAAGGAGCATCAAGAGTAGATGGCTTCTTTGTCCTATTTTCTAGGGAGTTCTGGTGTAGTTGGGAAAGGATATCATGGCCATGATCTAGGAGTTTTAGGAAGGGAATGTAGGTTTTGAATTGCTAAATAATCCCTATTATTTTTGTTGCCCAAGAAAGAAGCCATCAACATGTCCAATACTATAGACCAATTTCTCTATCCAATGTTGTGTATTTGATTGTGGCCAAGGTGTTAGCCAATAGGTTATAGGTGGTGGTTGATGATTTAATTCGTAATGTGTACTTCGCCTTTGTCCCTTGAAGATGCATGTTGGATAGTATAATCTTGGCAAACGGGATTGTTAGTCAGTGGAAGTGGATAGGTAGAAAATGGTTCCTTTGGAAAGCGGTGTTGTTAAAAGCAAGAGGTGCTAAAAGGTGAGAGGGGTCTAAAACACCCAAGGCGTTAGGTGCTCTCTCAAGAAACACGAGGTGCTAAAAGATTTGTAGATACGTATACATATATACACATGCACACATACATATGCATACATACTTATGTAGTAATAAAAATATGATACATTATGCATAGATATGATATATAAATGCTTAAACAAACACAAACATGTAATACATGTGTATTTATGTATATACAATTTCCTATATGTACATTCACACACATATCTAGAAGTATACATTTATGTTTGTATCTAGAAGTATACATTTATGTTTGTGTCTACATGCATGCATGTATATGTTTATATTTACGTGTATATGCGTATGTGCACATGTACATAGATACATGCACATACATATATCTGCATGCATGCATATTTATGTCTATAGGTGTTTATTCGTGTACATATCTATGTATGTGCAATTATATGTATGTATGTAAATGTATATATCTATGAATATGCATATGTATGCATTTAACTAAGAGAACACTCAACGATTAGGTAAAAAGAAATTAAAAATTCAAAAATCATTTTAAACATGAGAAACTACAAATTTGATTTGAGCACTTGCTTTGGATGCTTAACGCCTTGGGCAGATGGCCTCATTTGGTGCTTGGCTAGGCATTAAGGCCTTACCTTGTCTCACCTTGGTGCTTAGGTGAGTGGCTTGACAACACTGTTGGAAAGCAGATTTTACTAAGGCTTATTTTTTTTTGAAAAACGAAAGAATAGTTATCCGAGTGATAACCACAAAAAATCATTTCATTCTAACAAAATAGGTTACATCAAAATTACAGGATAGATTCCCAAAACACCACTTGAGAAGAAATAGCCGAAACAAAATTCTCAACAGAAGGCCTCTCTCCCCTAAAAATCACCCCATTTCTCCCCAATCATACGCCTCACAGGACCACCAAGACCTTTACCCTATCTTTTTTGGATCTAAAGGCAAAATCTCCGCCGTAGGCATTACTCTTGCGGAAAGATTCCCAGAAGCTGCCCGCATCCTGATGGGCGATCTAGTCGATTCCCATCCACTGCCAAACCTGCGCCACAAAAGGGCACTGAAAGAAAAAGTGCTGAATATCTTCCCATGCTCTATCACAGAGGGAACGTGCAAGATCATCCGAATGGGCCTATCTAGCTCTCCACTACTTCATCATAATTCTTTCCTTCACCAACCAAGCAAAGATCTTCACCTTCAAAGGATATTCCACCTTCCACATCAGACTGCAATCTCTCAAAAAATCGGTGTCAAAGTTGATCGTGCCACTCCCCAACCTATGGAAGACTTTTGCCACAGAGAAGTCTCCTCCCTAATGAAAACCATCATCGCCCTCCTCTGGTGCCCAACCCTCCAGCTCCTGTAGCAGACGTTGGAACTCCTCACACCCCTGGTCAAAAAGCCCTCCCCAAAAAGTTGGACGCCATGTTCCATCCCAACAACTTTCCACCGTAGTTGATGGGTCCACAAGACCCCCAACAAGGCGAGGGAATCTTTCCGCAAGGGTTGAGCCACCCCTTGTCAGTCGTTCTACCAAAAATGGAATGCATCGCCCTTCCCAAGAGTAGGAGAAAAGAAATCGCGCACCTTCGCCGTCACTGACGCCAAGCCCTTAAGAAACTGTGAGACACTTGGAGGGGGGGACCCCAGAGGCGCCCCAGAGAGGAAAAGGTCGTAGCCCTGCTGCATAACATCACTGAAGAGCCCCAGCTCCCGTCCCACCAATCTCACTATCCATTTGGTCAGGAGGCTGATATTCACCTTATCTACATCTCTAACCCCCTGATCCCCTTCCTGTAGCGGTCTGCATACCTCCTCCCAAGCTACCAACCTCGTCCCCCTTCTTGTCGACCCTGCATTGGCCCAAAAGAAATCCCTCATCAAACCCGATATCTTCTTAATCTGGCACGGTAGTATGAAAACTGAGAGAAAATATGACAAAATGGAGGCTAGCATAGCTTTCGCTAGGATCAACCTTCCACCTCTAGAAAGAAGTCTAAATGACCATCCAGCTAATCTTCCTTCCATCCTCTCCAGCAGAGGAATCCAATCCTGTACCCTGAGGCGTCGATCTGACAGCGGAAGGCCCAGATACACTAGAGGTAGAGAACTCACCTTCGTCTCCAAAGTCCCCCTCACCCTCCCCACCTCTTCAGCCGACAAGTTGAACGGGACAAACGTTGACTTTTGGTAATTGATTTGCAACCTTAACGCTTCGCCACAAAGTTCCAAAAGGATTCTCATCCTCTTGGTCTCTAACTCCATTCCTTCGACTAGGAATAACGTATCATCAGCATATTGTAGGATCGCTGTTTCCTTATCCTCACCAACCATGAATCCTCTGACCAAACCCCTATCGCAGGCCCTCTGTGTAGCCTGTGCCAGCGCATCCACTGCCAACACAAACAACATAGGTGCAAGGGGGCAACCCTGTCTGACCCCCCTCTTAGGTTGCACTCATCCTCCTGTCGGGTTCCCATTGACTAGGACTGAGAAAGATGATGTCGTCATACACCTCTTCATCCAATCAATTCACATCGTAGGGAGCCCCCTCCTCCTCAGGGAAACCCACACAAAATCCCACTGCACCAAGTTGTAAGCCTTGCTGAAGTCAACTTTCCATAGGAAGGCCCTCTTCTCCCTCCTCCAGAGGGCTAAAGCCTCCATGGCAGCCACAAAACCGTCCAGGATTCCTCTGCCCGGGATGAAAGTCATCTGAACAGATGAGATCAAGTCTCCAAGAATGTCCCTGAGCCTATTTGCCAGGACTTTAGTGACAATAAGGTACATGGCATTCGAGAGCGCAATCGATCTGAAGTCTTGGATTGCCTCCGCCCTTTCCTTCTTGGGAAGCAGAAAAAGATAGTATTTGTTTAGCTTATCAAAACCTCTGTTCTCAGCCACAAACTCCTCCATCATTTGCAGCACCTTTGCCCCCACCAGGTGCCAGAATACCCTGAAGAAGAAAGGGAAACTATCTGGGCTAGGACACCCCTCCGCATTCAGGCTCCACACCGCCTGCCTTACCTCGTCCTCTGAGAAATCAGCTGTGAGTCTCGCTGCCTAGGTCTCTGTGACACGCTGTACATTCTCCCCTCTCCACCTCCAACCCCCCTGACGCGCCTCCTAGTAAACTCCCTGAAGTAATCTTCAGCGGCTTGACCCACCTGCTCCCTACCAGAGAAGCTGACCCCATGAATTAACATCCTGTTTATCCGGTTTCTCCTCATCAGGACAGATGCCATTTGGTGAAAAAATCTGATATTAAAATCACCCTCCTTCAACCATCTTTGTCTCGATCTCGTCTTCCACTCCACCTCTTCCTTCCTGTCCTCTTCCTGAACTGCATGCGTCATTCTCGCTCTACCCTCCCTATCCTCTGAAGATATAGGGGCTTGGTCTTCCTGCCTATCGATCCTGGTAATCTCCGCCAGTGCCTCCTCCTTCTTGCTCCTCTTGGTCGCTCTGATCTCCCTCCTATACACCCTCAGGTGATCACGTAGCATACCCAACTTTTTTGCTAGACAACATGCAGCAAATCCCTCCACCATCATGGAGTTCCATTTCTCCTCTACCATATACCAAAACCCTTCTTTCAACAACTAAGATCTGTTAAATTTATAGTAAGTGCCAATAAGCGCCCCCTCATTAGACCTCCACATGAGGGGCGAGTGATCAGAGAAAGGCCTTTCCAAGGCGGACACATCCGCAATCGGAAAAGATTTTGCTAGCTCCACGTTGCAAAGGAATCTGTCGATCTTGGACATCTGATCACTGTTATTCCTTCACGTGTAAGCTCAGGACGCTGGAACCAAATCCACAAGGCCATGCGTAGCCATAAAATCCACAAAAAGATCTTACCCAGGATCTTGCCTACTCCGCCCTCCAGGCCTGTCCCCTATCTGTAAGGTGATGTTGAAATCTCCTCCAAGCAGCCAAGGAAAACCTTGACACTCCGTTGCGACGGTCGTGAGCTCCTCCCACATGATTCCTCTGGCCTGGGCGTCCAACGGACCATATACCCCTGTAACACACATTTTGGTGCCTCCCACCCTCCTGATCAACCTCGCAGAGATGACATGTTCCCTGCAGTAGAACTCATCCAAGGAGAATACATCTTCTCACCATCCCAAAATTTGCCTTCCTGAGCGGCCATTTGCCCCAAGGGATTGGAACCCCTCCATCCAGGAACCCTTAACCTCCTTCCAAGTTCGGGCATTGCAATTGGCCATCTTCGTTTCTTGAAGCAGCACAACATCGGCTTTCCACATACGAATATAGTGCCCCAGTGACGCCCTTCTACCTGGGTCATTGAGACCTTGCACATTCCATGTTATCACTCCATTCATTTAACAACGAATGTAGGCCTCCTCCATAGATTGTCGGAAGCCACATGCCTCTGCCATCCTACCCACCTCACCATCTTCACGATCCAACAACGTCGTCTAACGTGGTAGTTGTGGCGTCTTGCCTTGACCATCAACCACCACCCTCGATCCCTGATTTCCACGAAACCTCCATCTCCTCCTATAACGAAGAGCCCCGCCTCTGCCACCCTGCACCATCCGCGGTCTCCACCCTGTTAAGGTAATCTCCTCCCTACACTTGGGCGACACCGAAGTGCACCCCAACTGTTGCTGCGAAGGAGTATCCCCGGGACCACCAGCATGAATCTCAGCTTCCTCCACCTCGCGCTGGCCCCTGACCATAGCCTCGTTGGCCCTCAGACCACTAGACGCCTCTCTCGATGCAGTCGGTGCGTCCGCCACCTCTCCTACCCCTCGCAATGGAGTCGCAGCAAGGGAGATCGCGTCTTTCACCCCGACCGAGGCTCGGGCACACACCTCTTCCCCAGCTCCACCGGCCTCTTGCCGATCATCTACCCCCTTTGAGGTCGAGGGATAGGGAGAGCTCTTCTCCGAGCAGGCGCTAAACGGGGATCGAGTTCGGTTCTTTGCACCTTTCGAATCCAGCGAAAGGTTTTCCCCGGATCCCGCACGCAGATTCGGCTCTGCACTCCAGCCACGTGAGCATGCCTCCGCATGTGCTGTGGATGTAACCCCTTTAAGAGCCCTCGCTAGCTGCTCAATGCGGGGTCGTCTCTCATCAATGCCCTTCCTCGCCTCTTCCTCTCTTGTAGCTTCCGGAGCAGCACCAATCTTGGGCGATGCTAGCGAAGTAGACGAGATCTGTGCAGATCTCTTAGGCCTCGGATCCACATCAGTGACTGATTGAGTCGCCCTCGCCATCACCGGATGGTGCTTCATGTTCCTCCGCACCGGCACTGCAGTTTTGATGACCCAACCTGACCCGAAAAGAATGGGTAAAGCCCGACCCAAACTCGATTAGGTTCAGGTATGGGTTTTGTTTAAAAAACTCGACCAGTTTTGGGTATGGGTATGAATCTATACCCGATTACCTTACCTGAATACCCGAATAACATCTCCATTTACCCGAGATATATATTACTCCCACCTTAAGTCCCTCATTCCCCAAACCTTAATCTTCTTCATAATTCCCTCCATGATTTTGAAGGCTAGGAATGCTTCTGAAGCTTCCATTAAACATTTATTTTGGAGACATGGATTTTTTGTTTGAAATGTACTTGTATTTAGTCTTTCTTTGTATTTTTTGTATTTTTATTTTTGATGTATTCCCCTTTGAAGGTTCTTTTTGTAATAATTTTAGTAGAGATCAATAAAATTAAAGTAAGCCGAGTTCCTATATTGAGAGCTTGCTAAAAATAAACAATTGTGTTATAGATTTTTCGTCTTTGACTCTAATTTGACACGATTTGATTGCAAGATCAATTTATAAATGGATATCCGATGAGTAGGTGGGTATGGGTTTAGGCAAACCCAACCCGAACCCGACCCGTTTTCATCCCTAATCCCCGATGAGCTCCCTGAATTGCGCAGGAAAAGACCCAAGAGGAGCTCCCCAGTCGTAGCATGACCTTCTCCATCAACCTCGCTCCGATCTTCATCTCGACCTCTGCCACCACCGGACCCTTGGAGAGGTCGATTGCCATGCATCTCTTGAGGCGAGTGAAAGGTGAGACGATCGCGTTCACCAACTCCACCGATCTCAGCCACCAAGGGATCCCCTCGATGGACACCTCGAACATCGGTCTCTCCGGTGGCGGGGATGGGCGTCGCCATCTCCACCTCCCCATCTTGGTGTCGACCTCCAAGAAGCAAAGCTCTTCCCTCCTCTCGACAGGGAGGCCGAGGACCAATAACCTCCTGCCTTCCAACATCAAAACCCTAGCCCCCTCCCACTCCAAATCCCAGCCCAAAGCTTCCTCCACCATTGCCTTAGTCACCCAGAGAACCTCACCCACCAGCCCACCCTCCACCTCCTCCTTTAGGCATCTAACCCCCTCTAACTATGGTGCCTCGATCTTCGCCTGCGGCAATCCCCCGGGTGGTGGTGACGGCAAGCTCCCAACATCCCAAGCGCGACCGCCACAGCAGTTGAAGCTCTTGTGCCCTATGCTACCACATTTCCAACAACGCCACGACTTGCGGCATTCACGTGCCCAGTGGTCAACCCCCAGACATCTGAAACATCTTCCCCTCTCTGCCGCGTCTCCTCCCCCATGAGAAACCCTCTGGAGACCAACCAAGGTTTGGCTCTCCTTCCTTCGCCTTGCCACCATTGACCAGCATGCGTCAACCTTGGGCCTCACAACCTCGCCCTCCCTCTTAGGCGGGTATCCCTCCTCCCCCTCCTCTTCCTCCCCACGGTCTCTCTCTTTGTCGCCCCTCCTTCCGCTCTCTCTCTCTCGCTCATCTTGCACCCCCGATCAGAATGATTGGATTAATCCACAGTGGGTCGATTATGATGACTTCATCAAGAAATTTCCTCGGCCATCTAGCCTCTTTTGTGAGGTCTCTTTGCCTGGGAAATGGATTCTCCTGGCTCGAATAAGCAATTGAGAGTCTTGGATCTCATTGTTACTAAGGCTTATGACCCCTTGAATTGGTCTTTTCTATGGGGCTCTCTTCATAGGTGAGATTTCTTAGGCGGATGGATTGGGAGGATGGAGCACTACATAATGAATAATTGCTTCGTTGTACTTATTAATAGGAGATTGGAAGAGGGTTGGATTCGGCCACATAGGGTAATCAACAAGGGTGCCCTTTAGCTCCTCTTTTCATTTTGGCAATAGATGCTCTTGTAGTTTGTACATACATAGCTTGTGATGGTGGTTTTCATTGGTTGCTCTCTTGCTAGTGATGAGATTATGATACTGCTATTGTAATATGCAGATGGCACTATATTTTTTTGTAGAGGGGTCAATTGAGGAGGCAAGGAACACTTCCATTTTTGTTGAGCATTCAAGGACTTTTTTGGGCTTAGAGTTAATAGGGAGAAGTTAGCTTTTACATCCTTCAGGATCCAAGAGGATGAGGAGATTACTTGCATTAATTTATTGCAATCTCCCATTTGTTCTTTGCTAGTTAAGTATTTGGCCCTCTAATAGCTAAAAGCGTGACACCAGAAGATTGGATGCTTGTGATTTCTTTCTTGGAGAGGAGACTGTAGGGCTAGAGGTTAAGACTCTTATTTAGAGGTTGATTATTCCTTTTAGGCTCTGATCTCATGGCTATTCCTTTATTTTTAATATCCTTGTTTTTATGCTTGCAAAGGTAGAAATGAGGTTGGAGCCATTTGCAAAAGATTCTTTTGAAGAGGAGCAAGTTAAGTTTATAAGGTCAGGATGTCCTTTTGTTACTTGAGATAAGGCTTGTAGGGCAACCTATGCTGGTTGTTTGGGAGTTCACCTATAAACCATGGACCATGCTTTATTGTCCAAGTAGGTCCTTAGTATTATGGACAAAAGAATGGACCTTCTCTCCACATTCTTGTCGAGTTGTTATGGGGAGAGAATTGGTTGGTGGGACGTCTTACTACCTAGTTGTGGAGCTCCATCCTTTTGGAAAAGGCTTGATGTAGGTTACACTCCCATTACTTGTATTGTTTTTTTAATATGAAGCTTTGGAATGGCAAGTAGTCTAGATTCTGACTAAATGCTTGGAGAGGAAATGGGCCATTGGTTGAGTGATACTAGAGATTGTTTGCTTTGTCATCAGAATCCCAAGTGACTACAGTAGACTTATGAGATGGAAGTGTATGCATGCCTTTGTTTTTAGCCTTTCTATTGAACAAGGACTAGAAGAATTTTTATCTTTCTTGCAAGAATTAAATGACCTCTGGCCAGGCTAGATGGAAGCGATGGTTGGTTGTGGCAAGATGATGATTACTTTGTCAAAGAGGCCAGTGTTGTAGAAGTTGTTAGTAGATATTTAGTTAGTTGGGTTACCGACTAAGGAGTATATAATATACAAGAGAGTATTCGATCAGGTACTTATATATATGTGTTGGGATTTGTGGTGATTCGGAGCGTGAAGAAGTCTTGTAGAGGTTGAAGGAGCATCTAGTCTGCTGTGTAGACCAAGGGACAACCTGATCTGCGGGATGTAAACTGGTTTGAACGGCTGGAAATCGGTTTGCTATGTGCATATTGGCCTTTGCAGGCAGGACAGGTGGGCCGGTCTTGATGCAGATCAGCTTGCAAAGTGCCAGGGATCGGCTGGATTTCCTATGGAGCTAGCTGCGAGGCTTCTTGCCTCTGTGGATGGTCGACTGCAGCACTAGGAGTAGAGAGAGGGGCTTAATTGATTGGAAGAATTTTTTTATTGCTCAAAGAAAACATATGAGAATGCTCTCTATTTTATAGAGTACATATCCCTTAAAAATAGTAAACAAATATTCCTATTTTTAAAACTATACTCAACTAATCAAATCTAATCAAAATTTCTAGATTGGAGCAACCAAATCTTTACAAATCTCCTTAAAACAAATAAACTAAATTAGGCTAATTGCTAACTAATAAACCAATTCCTATTTTTGGTCCTATAGACCTAGAACCGGTGGCCCAAGTGGCCTTCTAGATAACTGCCATGTGGTTTGATGGCTACCACATGGCATGTGCCATGTGTCTCTTCTTTGATTCCCAACAATATATATATATATATATATATATATATATATATATATATATATATATATATATATATATATATATATATATATATATTCAACAAGTAAAATATACCATCACATAAAGATCAACAGTTTTGAAGTTCAAGGTAATGAAAATAAGCTACGAACCATAAGTCAAGAGGAAATACCTAATTTAAGCTCAAAGTTTTTAATCATTTTAACTTATAATTAGGTTGGGTTGGGACTTGATAATGGACCCGCATATAGAAATCGACCTTAGTCACCCGATTAGGCCAGCTACTTGGTTGAGTAGTCAGGTCGGTTGACTATTGGCTTGAGTATGAGTACTTGGGTCGATGGGGGGATCAACTAGAACTACTCGGCTAAGTGGTCAGCCTAGTTGATTGATTTTTACAATACTCTTCTTACAAGCTTCCGAGGGGAGATGATTTTTTTCTTGAAGCAATTTAAGGGCAAACGATATAACACAAGATGCCAATTTTAGTAGAGAATGCAACTTGATATGAAAAACTATTGCGCAACTTAAAATTAGCATGTGTGCTTGGTTTCTTAAAGGGGATAGCCTGTTGACAAAAGCGTATCAAAGGAAGTTTGTCTGAGATTTCAATGCTACATGTGCACTTTGTCACGGTGATGCGAAGGATTGCTCGCATTTATTGTTTTTGTGTCCTTACCAAGCAAGTTTGGGAGCATGCAAATGTCCGTTGGATAGATTTAGTAGTTACATTTTGGAGCTCTCTTGGTGGTGGCACATTTTGGCTAAGGAAAGAAAGGGCTTATCCTTTGATGATTTTGTGAGTGTTGTGGTTGCAAAGGAATAGGCCCTCTTTTCTTTTTGTTGAGCCTAGGGACTTTCGTAACATTTATGTTTGTTTTGGGGTATCTTTGTAATTTTCCTAAACCTCTCTTATATAAAAGAGGTTAGGGTTTCTTTTTTGAAATAAGATATTCATTTTCTTCAACATGGTATCAAAGTAGTGGTTCTAGGCCTGTGCTCTGATATTCCCCCAAATATTCCACCATAGGATGATTGAATCACCAATATTGTGGTGATTCGATCAATGATTCGAAGATGGCAAGGAGCAGCAGTAGCGTTAGTGCCTCCTGCCTCTGCGCCACCACCGTCGCTGCTCCTGCAGGGAGTCCCACTGTCGCCACTGTTCCTGTTGAGGGTTCCACCGGCATTACGGTCCCTGCTGGTGGTCCCTTTGCACCTGTCGCCTCTACTGGCGGCTTCAAAGCCAGTGTTGCTGCCCAGCAGATGGTTGGCGATTCGACCGGCCATGCACTGCAGGTCATCGGCATCTCCATCGATGCCAGTAGATTCATTAAAGGTCCGCCGGTGGCCTAGTCAAGGCGTGCACTACCTTGGTTTGTAGTTCTTGATACAGCCTTGTGCATGATGAAGTATATGTCACACTTCCTAATCATGGTGATGAGCTTTCTCTCACCGTTGGTAGCAAAGTTTGCTCCCTCAAGCGCGATGAGCCTTCTCTCGTGCACCAAAGAGGTGATTCATTCACCAACAAGTCAAGTTTCAGATTTGAAGGGGTTTGCATTGGCAACCTAATGAACTGGATGAAGGTGGATAATGGACTCCGGCGCTTCCATCCATCTTACGGGAGACGTACGTCTTATGGATCCCAAGACTGTGTGGGATCAAGGAAGTTAGGGTAGCCAATGAAGCCACATCACCCATCACAGTTGTAGGGCATGTATGTGCTTCCTCGAAGATGTTGATTGGAGTTCATTGTGCCCCCGAGTTCCTGATGAATCTGCTATCGGTGTGTTACATCTGCAAGGAACTTGGGTGTCGCGTTGCGTTTGATGAGGGCTATTGCTACTTCCAGGATAGGTAGACAGGAGATATTGTAGGTGGGGATATAGAGCGGGATGGACTCTACTATCTTAACACACCTACGTTATTCGAATGAGCAACATCCATAACTTTTGATTCATCGCTATGGCACAGGAGACTTAGGCACCCCTCGCTTAAGAAAATGTGACAGATGTATCCAAGTTTGCCAGATTCTCTGACGTTGCAGCGTGAGAACTGTCAGCTTGGGAAACACCACCGAAGTACTTATTCATAGAGGGACATTGGAGTGAGTACTGCCCTCTTTGCCTTAGTACATTGCGATGTATGGGGATCATTTAGGGTGTCTACTTTAGGACACCGATACTACATTGTTATTGTGGATTATCATAGCCGCCTCGGGTGTTTTTGATGAAGACCCGTGCAGAGATTTTCCATATTATTCAACAGTTCTTGGTAGAGGTTCAGACTCAGTATGAGAGTACAGTTCGTGTCTTCCGTAATGATAATGTCTTGGAGTTTATGCAGTGAGATGTACATAGTCTTTTTTCTTCTCGAGGCATTATTCACCAGACGTCTTGTGCTTACACGTCCTAGCAGAATGGTGTGGCTGAGTGCAAGCTTCGATGTCCTCTCGATATTGCTAGGACCCTGATGATCCATATGAAGGTTCCTAAGCAATTCTAGGGAGATGCCATACCTACTGCTGGTTACCTGATTAATCAGGTACCTTCGTCGGTTCTTTGAGGATAGATCCCCTTCTAGGTGATTCATCCAGACAGTGATAGGCCATTTGCTCTACCCTTGTGGGTTTTTGGATGCAATTGCTTTGTCCAAGTATATGGTAACCAAGACAAGTTTTCTCTTAGAGTAGTAAAATGTGTCTTTCTTGGGTATTCCAGGACACAGAAGGGATACATGTGTTATGACCCGAGTCGTAGGAGGTATGTTGTAACTGCAGATGTTACCTTCTTTCAGAAGATTCCTTACTTCTCAGAGAAGGGAACATCTATACAGGCTGCCTTGGAGGAGACTCAGGTTTACCACCGGAGATTGCATGCGTTGCCAGACACTGGACCTTGTCCTAATTTGGCAGATGAGAGCAGTTCAGACACAGAAGAGCAGTTACCTTTGAGGAGACCTAGTAAAGCGCTCCATCCTTTCTCTTAGCCCATAGGTGTTGCTCACCTTGAGGATGGCGTTTAACAGTTTGCTTCAGCTATTACTGCCTCTATTATTTCTAAAGATTTTACTCAGGCTTCCCATGATCCTGGGTGGTAGGGTACGATGGATGAAGAGCTGCATGCCCTATAGTCACAAGATACATGGAAGCTAATACCTTGCCTTGATGGCCCTACCGTGGTGGATTGCAGATGGGCCTACACTATTAAGTATAGACTTGATGGCACAGTCGACAGGTATAAGGCTAGGTTTGTTGCCAGAGGCTTTATTTAGACATACGGGGTAGATTATTTTGGGGCATTTTCTTAAGTAGCTCGTATTACCTTTTCAGGATTACCATTTCTGTTGTTGTGATCAGGAAGTGGCCTTTACATTAGCTTGACATTAAAAATTCTTTTTTGTATGGTGATTTATCTGAGGAGGTGTACATGAGATAGCCACCAGGTTATAACAGCTAAGGGGAGCTTGTTTGTCATATGAGAAAGGTGCTACATGGATTGAAACGGAGCCCTTGTGCTTGGTTTGAGAGGCTTAGTACAAAGATTTAGAAGATTGGGTTCCAGCTATCTACTATTGATTACTTCGTCTTCATCAGGAAGATGGGGTATGGAGAGGATACCCGTGTTGTTGTTTTAGCGGTGTATGTGGATGATGTGGTTCTTACAGGTAATGATGAGGATGAGACTGCCTAGACTAACTCCTTTTTGCAGTCTACTTTTGTTACCAAGGACTTGGAAGAGTTGAGATACTTCTTGGGGATTGAGGTAGTACAACAGGGGTAAGGTTTGTCCTTGTCACAGAGGTAGTATACACTTTAAATTCTTCATAAGGTAAGTTTACTTGGGACTAAGCGCTCAGGTATACTTGTGGAGCCACCTCCTACACGCTCTTTTGACGAGGAGGATCCATCGTATGAGGATGTTACTCATTACCATAGTACATTGGGTCGCTTACTCTATCTTACTATTACGAGGTTTGATATCAGTTTTACAGTGAGTAGAGCTAGTCAATACATGTAGGCTTCACGTTACAGCCATTGGCGTGAGGTATGCCTCATCCTGAGGTACCTTAATGGGATACCAGGTAGCGGGCTATGTTACAGAGATGGTGGAAGCTTAGAGATACTTGCTTACTTTGATGTAAATTATGCTAGGTTTATGGATGATCGATGTTCTACCTTTGATTTTGCAGTTTATCTCAGGGGGAATGTTGTCTCCTAGAGGAGCAAGAAGCAGAGCGTTGTAGCTCGCTTGAGGTCTGAGGTAGAGTATAGAGCCATGGCTCAGGCTACTTGTGATATCATGTGGATTGTTTCTTTCTTGCAGGATCTTAGTATCTAGACTACTCTTTCTGTTTCATTTCTTTGTGACAATAAATCAGCCACTTATATTACCTCGAATTCGATCTTTTACGAGAGAATCAAGCATACCGAGGTTGACAGTCACTTTGTTCGCTATGCTGTTCTTAGTAGCAAGATTAGTAACCTATATGTCTCCTCAAAACTTCAGCTTGTTGAATTACTCACCAAGGCTCTAAGGAAGGAGCGTCTTGATTTCTTGTGCGACAAGTTGGGTCTTGTAGATATTTATGCTCCAACTTGAGGGGGAGTGTTGAGCTTAGGGACTTTCGTAGCATTTATGTTTGTTTATTGGTATCTTTGTAATTTTTCCAAACCTCTCTTATATAAAAGAGAGACTAGGGCTTCTCTTTTGAAATAAGATATTCATTTTCTCCAACACTTTTCAAAGGGAATGAATAGGATTGATAAAGGATGAAATGAGAGAGATGTTTTTATGGTGGTTTAGACATTTGTAGAGAAGGCCGATAAATGTCCAAGTCAGGTGATCTAAGGAGTTGGATGTTGAACCTCCTAAGAGGGGGTAAGGAAAACCAAAGAAATGACGAAAATAAACTATCAAGCATGATTTCATTTAATTTAATTTTAACCTAGAAATGGCTCAAAATACATTTGAGTGGAGGCAAATAATCCATGTAGCCAACATCACTTAGTGTAGGAGAAGGGTTTGTTGGTGTTTTTTTTTTTTCTTGAGAGGGGCTTTGTTGGTGTTGTGGAAGGAATGGGGCCATTTTAGGGGAGAATGTCTATATGTCAGGTATGTTCTTTCCCAAGAATTACATTATCAAAAGTTGCAGATAGCTTTGTAAATGAGGGCTATGCCCTTCTTGAGATCAAGGGTCGAAATATCGATTTCGATGCTGTTTCGATAAATTTTCAAGTATGTATTTCGCCTGCATGCTGAGGGTATGACGTGGAAATGTTCGTGTTTCAACGTTAGATTTCGATGATTTTGATGTCCCAAAAATAGTTCATTTTGGAGGCATGCCAACGCTTATCAACGAAAATGACAAAATTGGTTAAAATGATTGGAATTTTAAAAATAACTATTTAAATGGATAATGTTTCCATTTAAGCCTTAAACCCTATCTTATACTTCCTATTTAAATGGATAATTATTTTTAAAATTAAGGGCTACAAGAAGTGTTATACTAATTCAAAAGGGGATACATTGGTGATATATTATTGATATTTGGGAATTTTGAGGAAATTACTAAAAGTGACTTAAAATGGGTAAAAATGTTATAATAAGAAAAAATGTATAGACTCTAGAAGATCAAAATCATATTTTGAGGAGCCCCCATACAATATGGATCATCAATATCTTTTAAGTTGGCGATATGCGATATATAACTCGTGCAACAGTAGCAGCAGCCCACCAGCAACCAACAGTAGCACTAGCGTGCGACATTCGACACATGCACGTGACCTAGTAGTAGGTAACAATGCATGTCGACATGCCGTCAGCATGCCAACAATTTCAGTAGCTTGCCGGAGATATTCTTGTATTTCGATAAGTATATTGTGTTGATATAACATCTCGTCAAAAACCCCTATTTCGTCATCATGTCGGAGGCATGCTGACGGTGTTTGAATCATTGCTTGAGATTGTAACCTGCTTGGTTGATTGAATGAAGGTGGAGGATCTCAACCAAAGCAATAATAAAAAGAACCAAACATTGTAAAAAGTAAAGAAACCACAACCTCCAATTCTCTATCTAAATCACATCATCCTACCTATCATATCTGATGCAATGCAATTCTAGTAGCTGTCCAAATACTATCATTTAACATAACACCTCCTAAAAGTTATCTAGCTTTAAACTTAACTCACAACTAAGACAAAAAGAAACAAGGAGACAAACAAATACGAATTTACTCAGGTCGATCCTTGATAGGTCTTGAATTTCTGACTTCATTGTCTTTGTTATGCCTCTTAAATGGCTCTTCATCAATAGTTCAAAGTTTAGGTGTGTTATGAGTGCATAATGAAGGAACCAAAATTTTCTACATGCTGTTATCATTGCAGAGGTGTATCTTCTATTCAAATTGCCCTAACCTCTATCTGTTAACTTTTGAATAGGTTACTTTTCCCTGTATGGCTCATTTGTGGATATTCATTTAGCTAGCTATATTTTGATTGATCCATTGCAGTTAAAAGATGGAGATATTCGAATTCTAGCAAGTACGTCACTTAGTTTGGTCAAGAAGAACCAATCTTCAGAGATACGGTTGCATGGGTTCAAAATGTTGCAGGTTAGTTTGATATTGCTCGTCGATTATTGGGATGCATTATGTTATGGTAATGTGATATTATTGTAAATGCAAAATTTTTATGTTTATGCATTGTCACAATTTTCAATGTATTTGTTAGGAAATAAATCAAATTAAATATTTGATTAGTGTTTACTATTTTTAGGTTTTGGTTGGATTTCCATGTATGTTTTTTGCCTCTTTATATAAAGAGCGTTAGGGCATCTCTAGTTGATCAAGAACAAGAATTATTTTCCCTCAAAATTCTCTATATGATATTAGAGCCACCGATCTTAGTGATATAGGGTTTAGAAGAAGGAAACCTAAAGGGGGAGGCCTTTCGGTGGTGCCGTCGGCCTCCGATGAGCCACCGGAGAGGCTCTCTCCTCTCCCACAACCTCTATTCTTCCTCCCCTTTTTCCGCTACTGCTATTGTTCGTTGCCAGGAGGAAAATGCTCATTGGTGCCACCTCCAGCCACCTTTGGTGAGGGATCACCAGTGGGGTGGTCGCTGAAGCCCTGGTGACTAGACTGACCACCTCCGATGGTCCTCTAGCGAGCCACGTGCCGCTGGCAATCCATCTCTCGTCTGACGCTGCCCATAGAAGCGATGGTCTAGATCTTTGTTTTGCCCTAGCAAATCTCGTTCGATAGGGGGTTTGAGGGTCCCTCTCTACTCCTTGAGGGCCATACTACTGGGCCAAGGTGGTCCGACCCTCACTTGACTTTGCCGGAGCACCGCCATGCTCCTCCTCCCCTACTATGCTGCCGATACACACAAAGATTAAAAAAAAGGGAAGAAAAGGAAAGAAGAGGGGGCAGTGGTGGTGATTATCTCCGACAGTGGGGCTCCTCTCTGGCCGACTGTGCTTCGAGGCCCTTCTCTCCAGCGGCGCACAATAGCGGATATGCCCCTGTGTCGATCGAAGAAGAAATAGAAAAGGGTGGATGGACCCCTCCTTCAAGACCTTAAGGATTTAAAAAAAAGGGGGGTTATTTATGTTTTTAGGTCCTATTAGGTTTTTCAAGTTTATGTTTTAGTGTTCAAGATGTCAAAGTTCAGGTAGTACTTTCACATACCTCAAGAGAAACTAAGCATTGATTGCCTCTGTGAAGGCATACAAGAAGAGACACCCAGAGTTGAAGACACGAAGAAGAGACTACTACGTCGACAAAGTTGATCTCCACTACTTTAAGGATCCAAATCTTTGCCGTCTCCTACGTGTCGACTTATTGGGGGGTGTTAGGAAATAAATTAAATTAAATATTTGATTAATGTTTACTATTTTTAGGCCTTGGTTGGGTTTCTATGTATTTCCTTTACCTCTCTATATAAAGAGGGTTAGGGCCTCTCTATTTGAGCAAGAATAAGAATTATTTTTCTCTCAAAATTCTCTACAGAATTTATCTATTCGGTGATGATAGTGCTAAAAAGTGTTTAATCTGGTAGTTAATTTTGTTAATGTAGTCTTCTTTCTAGGCATATAAAAAGGTATCTGACGTGATATTTTTCTTGTTTTTATGTAGCTCTTTCTAATTTCTCTATCAGTAATAAACAACTATAAGAGTCAAGCCTTTGCCTGCATTAAGTGAGGTTGGCTATGTGATCCTTTGCTTCATTCATATCTATTCTTAGTTGATCATTTTGGGATTTAAATCCACGGTGTCAAAATATTTTGAAAAGATCCAAAAAAATCAAGATCATTTATTGTATTTCTTTTCCAACATAGAAGAATAAGTCCTTCAAAACAAAAGAAGAATAAATCTTTAGGAAGCTGTTTAAACACATGCCAAGATGGAGGCGAACAAGTGAATGGGAGAAAGGAAAGAAGGTTGGAGAATTGTTGAAGGCACGGGACTCAGGTGGGGCCTAAGGAGAGAAGCAAAGATGGTTTGGGGTGGCAAAAAGTTGGTTGCATGGCCTGTGGGGCTCCACGGGTTGGTCTTATTGAGTTCTCCATCTTTTTGTTGACCATGCAACCTGAAATTGTCACTCAGCCTTTGGTTCTCATTACAGAGGAGCATTCATCCATGTGCTGCAGCATGCTGCCAAAAAGGGGCATTTCAGATTTTGACCATCTTGACATAGTGAACATGTCGAAATGTTGACCAATTTGCCAAAATGGAAGGATTCTGGTCTAATTTTTGCATTACTTTGGTCAACTGTACCAGCATGGCTGGTACTTTGCTGATGCTTGCCCAATTTTACGTAGTTTTTCTTTATTGTTTTAAATTTTTGCAGTTGCTCTCAGTCTTCATTCTTCTTGCTGCTCCTGAGGGTTGATTTCAGGTCTTTTTCTTTGATTTGGATTTGACTGGAGGTCTCTCTTCTTCTCTAGCTGTGTATTAAGTTAGAATCTTTAGATTGAATGGATTTCTTGTTGGATTCAGGGGTTAGATTTGTAAATTAATGGAATATATGCTGGTTAATGCTAAGAATCTCACTTAATATAATTAAGCACATGGTTGTTTGATTTATAAATTTGTGTTTTATAAAGTTAGTTTGATTGAAATTCAAAATCAACATTTTGGCTTTTCTTTGGCATGCGACTGGCATGTCTTTAAAGCATGCATTATTGGAATTGTCAAAACGACATCAAAATTGGCTTTTAGAACCTTACAAAGGACTCATGGCTCACTGATCTTACATGTAATGAGGGGAATCAATACGTAGAGGAGTTGTTTCTATTGTTGAGACATCAATTTTAGAAGATTGGGTGAATCTTTTTAAGGTTCTTTCTACATATTTGAATAGTGAAGGTAGTTGATGGAGCATGGGCTCTAGAATTGCTTGACATTTGTTAGGCTTTAAAGCCTGAGAAGTTTTTTGATTGTCACACATTTCATCATTGAAGATTCTTGTAGTTGTGGATGATGTAATCTTTCAAACGAGGCTTTTCAACTTGGGCTTGCATCTTTCACACCTAATGGACAATCATGACATAAAATGACCAATACTATCTGTGCAACAACCTCTTCTTTAGTTGTGGATGTGCTTTGTACTTACAAGGTGCACAACCTCTTCTTTAGTTGTGGATGTGCTTTGTACTTACAAGGTGATGATCTTAGTACGATTTCCCTAGGAGCATTCGTCTATAGATGATGGATATGGCAGCGCTGAGTTTAAGGAGGACAAGGAGGCATTCATGTTGGCTATGGGCTTTCATTGCAATAACAGTATGAAGTTGGGTTGTGTGGTGTGGTTTCTTTTGCAGGATGAGTGGTATCTTATGTTGATTTGCTTTATGCCATCTTTTGTGTTCATGGGCATTTTCAAGTTTCAACTAGGGTTTTGTAGGGAATTGTTAGAGGAAGGTCTCAAGTTCCTATTTGGAGATTATGCTTATCTCTATTTCCACTCTTGTGCACTATTAGAGTGAACTTTCGCAATTATGCTTGCTTGACTCTGATTTCTCTGATTAATGCAAGTGGGTGGCTACCACAAGGATAGTCTCACTTTCACTTTTCTTAAAAAAAGCCTTGGACTTGCCACCGATGGCAAATGGTTTGATGTGATGGTCAGTGAATCGAAGATTAATGGTGTTTTCATAGTTTCTTTAACATAGTGATTGCATGAAATCCTTCTCGACCTTTGGTATACAAAAGTGGTGGAGTCTCGAAGGGAAACAATGAGTGAGTGGAGAGGGAATCTCCAGTAGGAGGGAGAGGGGAGGATGGTTGGATGGTTGTGTAATAAAGAAGGGTTGCTCGAAGTGTCTCCAACCACACCCCAATCATGAACTCATTAGGTGATTGTGTCATCTTGGTGCTTCCTTTTTTAGGGTTTTGGCCATTTTGCACAAGCTTGTAGAGATCCTATTCTTTGCCTCAGGTGTGGTTGGTTAGGCCACTGAAGGTCTACATGTTCGTGGAGGTGGGAATGACATTTCATGGTTTAGAAAATCAGCGAGGATGTATATACAACAATGATGGGTTCTCCGATGTGCCATGTGATCGGAGGTCTTACAAGTTTGCGATGAGTGTTGGTCTTCATCTGTCAACTGGTTAGCGATGAGTTTCGCTTATCACGGAGGAAGGTGCTAGGCTTGGTTTTAGTGCGGGTGGTAGAGGTGATGCTTAGGAGGTTGAGGGTTATTGTGACTCACCGTTAAGGTGGAGGCTATGTCCATTGGTCCAACCTAGAAGAGATGTGACAACGAGATGGTGGCTTGAAAGGATGCCTTGTTGTAGGGTTAGGGGGTCTCCTAGAGAACCTACGAAGGTTCCATGTGCTTTGATGACGTTGTTTGGTAGGCTACGGTGGTGCTTGTTGATTGATGGGAATTTGACCTTTGCTGTGGACATGGTTTTAAGGGAGGTGGTTCCATCCAAAGGTCTCGTTGGAGGAACCAAGTGATAGGATTGCAAGTTCTCTATGATTGTTGTGGGCCTTTTTGGCTAGTGATTAGCGAGTCTTCTATGATGGTTGTGGGACTTCCTTTGCCAGGTTAGGTTGGCCATGGGTGATTTGAAACATCTCCAATTAGGTTTCAAGGTTAAGTGTGTTTTGTGGACCCTCCTACCCGGACCTCCCTGTTGCTGGTTGATGTTGCCCTAAACCCCTTCCCTTTTGCATAGAGGTCAAGTCCTACAATCTTTTGGAGGTGTCGACCACTAGTGATGATGCTTGGTTGGGTAGCAATGTTGGGGAGGTGGGCTCCATGTTGGAGTTGTTGCAACAAGGTGGGGCCTCCCTAGCTCTTGTTCTGGTGGTTGCTTGGGAGTGTCCTTGCGATAATAGTGCTGTGGGTTTGGCAACTATTGGCATGGTTGGGGTTGCACGGTCGCCTAACATTAAGGAAAGGGATTCTTGTTG
The DNA here is from genome assembly GCA_037157565.1 of Thalassia testudinum. Lineage (NCBI taxonomy): Eukaryota > Viridiplantae > Streptophyta > Magnoliopsida > Alismatales > Hydrocharitaceae > Thalassia > Thalassia testudinum. Next base: position 9,664,804 of record JAZHRO010000022.1, on the reverse strand, counting down.
CAAACATAAGGAGCGAGGTGGTAGACTTAGGGGATGAGGCTCCACATGGAAGCCTTCCCTATGTCCTAGGTCGAGGCTTTTCTACAAAAGGAAGCACCTTAAGCGTCTTACAACCCTATGGGTGGGCTTCGGTCCTACTGGGGATGCGAAGTTGGTACAAGAGCTAGATATGATGAAGATTTTGTTGGCCCTTGTGATTTGATTTTGAGAGAAATGGTGGATTTAGGATGATGTGGACTCAGTCAAATCAAGATGGTTAGAATGCTTACATGGAATGTTAAGGGGCTTTCAGATTAGACTGAGAGGGATGCTTTGCTTAGATATTTTATGGAAGGGAAGGCTGATTTTTTCTTCTTGCAAGGTGCTGAACTTGAGTGCTTGGACGAGGTAACTTAGAGACAGATTGGGCGACACCTATTTCGAGGCTTTCTACATGTCAACTTAGTGGGAAAATCTGAAGGCATCTTGATGGGTTAGCATGATTCAAATTTTAAGCTTGTGGACCACTACAATTGAACATGGGAGTTGATTGGATGCTTCAGGAGTTGTTTGATGACTCCACTTTTGTTCTTCACCAACGTTTATGGCTCGTGCGATAATTTGAGGTCAGAATTTTGGGAGGACCTTTGTTAGTTTGGGAATTATGTAGATGGAAGGTTGTGGCCGTTGGGGAGAGATTTTAATGCTACATTGTCCATAGATGATAGATTGGAGGGCAGGGAGGATAGGTCAATGGAGCCTTTTGCTGACTTGGTGGTTGATTTAGAATTGTATGATATACTCATATTGAGGGCTTAATTCATTTGGAGTATAAGTAGGGATGCTCCAAGTTGGGACGATTTCCTCTACTTCATTTGCATGGGTGAACACTTTTAGTTGGTGGATTTGCCTCCTTGCCATAGATCGTTCTCTAATCGTACTCCCTTGATTTAGAACTCTAGAGAAGTTTTGGTTATGACTACATATGTTGAGATATCCCCTTCAATCTGTATTATTTTCTATTTATTTTGACTCTGTTTGCTATTTCTTTTTTTTTGTGTGGATATGTTATATTGTTTTCCCAACACCTCTCTATATATAAAAAGGTGTAGAACTCTTTGGAATAATTGAATTGATCATTTTGTCGAACTTGGTATCAAAGCACAATCTTAGGTCAGGTTCTGATATCCTACCAAACAAGGCCTCCAAAACCCCTTGTCTCCTCTCCACCGGCAACGATAGGAGGGAGTAGGTCCCATTTGTAGGTGCTGTTGGGCCCCAATGCATCCTGTTGCTGCATGTAGGGGTCTTTATGTGGCCTTAGGCATAGATTTTAGGTCTCTATTCTCTCAAATTTCCATGTCTGAGGCCTAATCTGGTGATTCTAATGCTCTTGATGATATGAAAATAGTTTTAAATCTATGTTTGGGCGTATTTTCTCGTCTATAGGGTGTGTAATGGCTTCTTCTAGCAGTTTTGAGGTGATATCGGGTATTGTTCCCAAGTTTGGGACCTACAAAAGTTCGTTTTTCCATCCTATAATCAAGTTGGATGAGACCAATTACCTTAGGTGGTCTTAAACGTTCTTGATGACAGTGGAAAGTCATGACAAGGAATACTTATAGGAGTTTGAGCTCACGGAGATGTGATATGCCACATAGAAGAAAGATAATGCTATTATCAAGGCATGGTTAATGAATTGTGTGTTCCCACAGATTGGGGATGAGATTATGTACTGCCCGACAACCAAGGAGATGTGTGATAGCCTTCTACTTATCTCGGGTTTTTCATATTAGTTACGAACTATCTCAGTTGAAGCAGTAGGGGCGCTCTCTTTCATAGTACTTCACCCTTCAGGAGAAGGACAATGCCTGCAGGTCTGCACATGTGCTGCACAGAGGGAATACCGTAGAGAGGCTGCAGTTTATAAGTTCTTGTCGAGACTTGGCCCAGAGCACATTGCTGCCCGTTCACAGATTCTTACACCTTTTGAGCTTCCTACCTTGGAGGAAGTATATAGTCGCTTGAGTCGGATGGAGGTGACCGTACCTCAGACTAGAGATGGTGCTAGTCAGATTTCTGCCCTTGCTGCAATTACTGGACGTGGTGATAGGGGAGCACCTTCCACTCGTGGATGTGGGAGAGGATGAGTGTGTTTGGTAGGTCTCGTACTACGTGCACCTTTTGTGGTAAGGTTAGTCATGTGGAGGCCTCATGTTGGACTAAACATGGGAGACCTCTAGTTGCTAACCAAGCCTCAGTGACTTCAGAGGAGCAGTCAGATGTTATACCTGTTCCCTAGGTTGACTATGATGCCTTACTTTAGCACCTCTCTCAGCTGACTCAGGGGCCATCCACAACATTTACTGAGACTGCTGCCTTCTCCTTATTAGGTATAGATATATGTGTTAAGGCCTCTGCAGGTATGTCTTAGTTGGTGGACTCTAGTGCTTCCCATCATCTGTCAGGAGATTAGGGATGCCTTGGCAGATTACAGTCAGTGCCCTGTGACAGGACAATGCAGGTTGTAGATGGTAGACATGCTCAGATCAATGGTTAGGGGGAGGTGGCAGTGACCTCCACCATGAGATTATCTAATGTCTTTTTTGTTTTTAATTTATCTCTGAATTAATTGTATTACAAAGCAACTCAATTGTCATGCTATCTTTGATGATGTAGGGTGCATTTTTCAGGACAAGCTGACGGGGGGACGATTGGTGGAGAATATGAAGAAGGGGGTGTGTATCGCCTAGTCCAGACTTCACTTGCAGCTGCTTGCCAAGGTGATGTTAGTTGGGAGTGCTTTGCAATGGCACCGTCTCCTTGGTCACTCGCCTCTGGATAGGCTCAGACGCATTATCCCTCACATCTCACATTCTACTAAGATACATTGTGACGCATGCCAGATAGGAAAGCACTAAAGATCATCTTTTCCTTCCAGCACTGAATCGGAGACTACTGCTGTGTTCCAGTTTTTGCATATGAATGTTTGGGGCCTGAGTCGGATTCTTGACCGACAGGGTTACCGTTACTATTTGGTTGTAGTAGATGATTTCTCCTGGTTGTCTTGGTTATTTTTATTGAAGAATAAGTTCAAGGTTGGGCAGACCTTTTTATTAAAAATAGAAAATCAATTTTCTCTTACTGTTAAGACTTTTAGATCCAATAATGCGTTGGAGTTTTGTACTACCAGATTAGCTGCTTTTTACAAGTTTCATGGTATTATACGTTAGACCTCTTGCCCACATACTTAACAGCAGAATAGTGTGGCAGAGAGGAAATACAAACATTTGTTAGATGTGGCTTGTATTGGGGTGCTGCAGTTCTTATAGTATGCTATCTCATTAATAGGATGGCTTCTTCTGTGTTGCATGAACGAACCCCTTGGTATATTCTTTATCGTGAGAGATTTATTTTAGCTACAACCTCGTGTGTTTGGGTGTGTAGCATTTGTGCACCTCATAGAGAGATAAGTTGGCATCGAGGGCGGTGAAATGTGTTTTTCTTAGATATTCATTAATATAGAAGGGGCATCAATGTTTTGATCCTGGTAGGTATTATGTGAGCGCAGATGTTACATTCATGAGTAAGTTCACTATTTTTCATTTGCAGCACGAAAATGATCACTAGAGGTGGAGTTTGCACTTATGTCTATTCCTTTAGTTCCTATGGATGAGATTCTAGTTTTTGAGACTAGTCCTGCACTTGGCAGTGGTAGTCATGATCCTAAGATTAGTTCTATACCTGATAGTGGTAGTGATGTCTGAGATTCAGAGATCTGCTTGTTACATACCAGTTGCTAGTTACCTACATGCAACACACCCTCTCCCCACTTTAGACGCACCATCCTCCCCGAGTTGGGTATCTGTTGAGCATCTAACCATTGTGTGTCTGGTGGTGATTGTGCAGGACTAGTTGATGCTGTCCCAAATGATGACCTTTCGATTGCTATTTGGAAGGCACATCGTACTTGTGCGCAGTACCTTGTGGTTGAAGTTGTGTCTACAGCTAATCTGGGGACCGCATTTGGATTTTTTACTATTTCACTAGCTGCCACAGAGATACCTTCTATGTATCAGCAGGACTTACTTGATCTAAAATGGCGTAAAGTCATGGAGGATGAGATGGTCGCACTTCAGGCTCGACAGACGTGGGAGCTTACTCCACGTCCAACTGGTGCCCATCTGGTGGGATCTCGTTGGTTCTGTCTTGAAATACAACTCCGATGAGTCTATTTTAAGATACAAGGCTTGATTGGTGGTGAAGGGGTTTACCCAGACGTTTGGGGTGGACTTTTTCGATACTTTCTTCCCTGTTTCTCGCCTGTCGACGGTCTAAATTCTTATCTTTGTTGTTGCTCATAAGGATTGGATGCTTCACAGGCTTGATATGAAGAATGCTCTTCTATATGGCGATATTTAGGAGGAGATTTACATGCAGTAGTCCCCTGGGTTTGAGATTTAGGGGGAGTGTGTGCAAATTGAAGGTCATCTGTGGCCTTAAGCAGAGTCCGAGAGCATGATTTCAAAAGCTCTCGGAGGTGGAGAAGATGGCTCTGCAGCAATCTTCGTCAGACCATTCTCTATTTGTCAGGAAGACTAAGAGGGGCATTGTGGTCCTGTTGGTATATGTTGATGATCTTATTAATACCAGTGATGATAAAGCCAAGATAATTAAGGTCAAGTGGTCTCTTTCTGAGTAGTTTGTTATGAAGGACTTGGGACAACTTTGGTATTTTCTCAATATAGAGGTGACCAGAAGTATAGGATATGTTGCCTTAGTAGCCCGTAGATAGTTGGGCATAGAGGTAGCTTGTGGGAAAATTATTGTATCTAATGATTACCTAACCGAACATTGTTCTAGTTGTGGGCAAGCTAAGCTAGTTTATAGACAGACCAACCAAGCAACATTGGCAGGTGGCTATGCAGGTGCTTAGATACCTGAAGAAAGCACCTAGGTAGGGGATACTCTTCTAGAGAGAATCTCCCATAATAGTAGTTGGATATTTTGATGCTGTTATGCAGGATGTTTGGTTGATAGAAAATCCACTATTGGATTCTGCACATTTGTAGATGGGAATCTAGTTAGTTGGAGGAGCAAGAAATAGGGAGTGGTTTCCAGATTCAGCGTCGAGTCAGAGTATAGGGCTATGACCCATACAACTGTAGAGATGATCTGGGTGAGATCTCTACTACGTGATTTACATGTCCAGATTCATGAGCCTATGGAGATGAGATGTGACAATTGGGCAAACTACATATATTGTGAACAATCCCATGTTCCATGAGCACACCAAGCATGTTAGATTACCACTACACCAGAGACTTGGTCTAGTTTGGGATGTTTTTTTTTTTTTCGAAACAGGGAAGGGTGGTTCTATGTTTAATAACCACCTAAATTCATTCATAACCAAAAAAGTTACAAAACGTGCCTGTTACAACGAGGACTTCTAAAACACTACTTAGGAAGAAATAAAAGAAATAACATTCTCAACATAAAGTTTGTCTCCTAAATACCACTCCATTTCTTCCCAACCAGATACCCCAGAAAACCGTTAGCACCTAGGCTCTCTCCTTCTTAGATCTAAACACATTATGGTTCCCTTGTATCCCACCCCTCTTGAAAGAGGACCAAAAACCATCCACGCTCTCATGGTTGATCCAACCTATCCTCACTCCTGTCCAAACCTGCTCAACGAAAGCACACTTGAAGAACAAGTCTTCAACATCCTCCTCTTCCCCAACACAGAACGCATAGGCCTTGTCATCTATCGATGCTTATCTCGCTCTTTAGGCCTTTGTAATGATTCTCCCTCTCCTCAGCAACCGTGCAAAGATTCTCACCTTAAGCAGGCAATTCGCCGACCACACCAACCTACAATCCTGCAATAAATCTACGTTAGTCGCCTATATAGGCCCTTGCAATTTGGTGTACACCTTCTTCATTGAAAATCTCCTTCTTCCTAGTGGAGACCGTCCACCCCATCTTTTGGCTCCTATTTCTGTAAGCATTGCAGGAAGACCTGCAACTCCTCCAACCTATGATCGGAGAATGCCTCTTGAAATTTACGGCACCGAGCACTAGACCAACATCTCCTCACTGTTGCCTCTCTATGGGTAACATTGGAGAAGAGGCTAGGGAATCTGTCACACAAGTCATCACTCATCCAATCGTCCATCCAAAACCTGATCCAGCGTGGGATGTTGTGCACTACCTTTGTTGCATATGAAGACCAGACAATAGATGTGTTCACGAAGCCTCTTCTATGTTTTGCTTTTGATGACTGCTGTTCCAAGTTGAGCATGATTGACATCTATACTCTAGCTTTAGGGGGAGTGTTGAGATATCTCCTTTGGTCTTTATTATTCTATTTGTTTTGACTCTATTTGCCATTTCTATTTTCGACGTGGACATGTTATGTTATTTTCCCAACATCTCTCTATATAAAGAGGTGTAGGGCTCTTTAGAATAATTGAATCGATCATTTTGTTCAATTACATACTTCATGTTTGACAAGTCTTAGTTGTTGGAATTGGGATTTAAGGATTTTGTGTGGGAGAAGTGGGAGGAAACCCCACTAGGGTTGTTGGCTAGAACCTTGATGAATAGATTACAACAACTGAGGTTCGAGCTCACCGAGTTCAAGAAAGATCTCTAGAAGAGAAGGGAGGCTGTTAGAGAGGAGGCATTCCAAGTAGTCACTTCTTTAAATAGAATTGAGGACTCCAGGGAACTTACAATACTTGAGAAGGAAGAGAGAAAGAAGATGCAAGACGTTGTGCTGAGGTGGACCTCAAAAAAGAAATGAATTGGCGCCAACGATCTAGACAGTCGATGATTAAAGCAGGGATTCAAACACATGTTTCTTCCACATGCCCGTAAGTTCAATGAGGTGATCGAATGTTATCAATTCTATAAGGGTTGGTGAGGAGATCATAGTGGGAAGAGAAAAGGGTACTTGAGGAGTTTAAGAACACTTCCACAAGTTTGCGAGGAGAAGAGGGCCTGGGGCTTGGGAGTGGTTTAATAATGATATTGCTTCTGTCTAAGTAGGTGATGTTGCAAATTTGGTTAGAGAAATTCCTAAGGATGAGATTTTGACAACTATTAAAGGATTAAAAGTAGAGGGGTTTCCCGATCTAGATGATCTTCAAGTTCTCCTTTAAAGAATTTTGGGATGTCCTGAAAGTAGACTTCATGGTGATGATTAGGGAGTTTATGGAAGGAATGTTGCCTTTGAAAAGATTAATAAATTCTATCTGTTCCTTCTTTACAAGAAGCTAGGTGTAGAGGAAATTAGGGATTATCCAACTATAGCTTTGTCCATTGTGGTTTACATCATTGGCCAAGGTTCTTGTTAATAGGTTGAAGGGGGTCTTGAAATTGGATAGGAAACGGATTAAGTATGGCTAAGGTTCTCGTTAATAGGTTGAAGGGGGTCTTGAAATTGGATAGGAAACGGATTAAGTATGGCTATTTTTTTAACTGCATTTGTTTGCATAAAGTGAAATATGGATTCATGTAGATTGGATACAATTTTCTCTTAGCATATCTCAAGAAAATTGGTTATAAATTCGATTTGAATAAAAATCATACGAGGATATAAGTCGAATATTAATATAAGGTATAATTGATATAGATAAATATTGGATAAAATTGTGTGCATATGGTAAGAGTTTCAATGTATCTGTAAATATATTAAGGGTTAAAAATAGCCTTTTAGTTTTTTTTTTTTGAGAAGTAAAAGGGTAGTTATCCGACTGATAACCACCTAAATTCATTCCACCAAAACGTTAGACCATCACAAATTACAAAGCAGACTCCTAGGAGGCCACCTGGGAGGAGATAGATGAGAGAACATTCTTCACATAAGGCCTCTTCCCCCTAAATACGACTCCATTCCTCCCCAACCACACACGCCACAATATAGCCAGCACCCTGGCTCTATCTCTCTTGGACCGGAAGGTGGTCACCCCAGGCGTGGCGCTACCTCTCCAGAACGACGACCAAAAGCTAGAACATCTCGGTGGTCTATCCAGGGCTGGTCCAACTCTACCAAACAAATGAAACAAAAGGGCACTGGAAGAAAAGATGCTGCACGTCTTCCTTTGCCTCTCTGCAAAAGGAGCATTTCACATCGTTCATCTACGTCCATCTTGCCCTCCACATCTTTGTCACAATCCTTCCTCTCCGCAGGAGCCAAGAGAAAACCTTAACCTTCAACGGACATTTCGCTTGCCGAAGCAACTTGCAGTCTCTGGAGAGGTCCGCGTCCGCGGGCTGTGCAGTGCCACCCAGCTCTCCAACACCTTCGCCACGGTGAACTCCCCATCAGACCAAGAAAAAGCATCTCTCCCCTCCTCGGGTGCCCAACCCTCCAACTCCTGAAGCAACTGCTGAAACTTTGCAGCTCTCTGATCAGAGAGGCCTCCCCAAAAAGTTGGGCACCACACCCCATCCCAGCAACCTCCAACCGTGGATGTCGAAGCCCTCGCCCTCCCGAAGAGGCGAGGAAACCTGTCACTGAGGTTGCTCCCCTACCCCTGTCAGTTGTCAAAGCCAAAACCTGAAGGTGTCCCCCACACGGAGCTCCGACGAGAAGAAGGGTCTCACCTTTGGTGTCAGCTTCGCCAAACCTCTGAGGAAGTGGGATGCCCCTGGAGGATGGGGGGGCCTCCAGCGGCTCCCACGAGAGAAAAGAGCTGTAGCCGTGTCGCATGACATCACCAAAGAGACCCCACTCTTGCTCAACCAACATGGCGATCCACTTCTTGAGGAGGCTCAGGTTGACCCTCCCCACATCTCTAACCCCCAACCCACCATCCTGTAGTGGCCGACACACTTCCTCCCAGGCCACCAACCTCGCCCCCCGCCCGACTACTACATTAGACCAAAAGAAGTCTCTCATAAGCCTCGAAATCTTCTTCTCCACCCAAAGGGCACCCGCCACCTCCACAACCTCCTCAGTCGTCATGTTCATCGGAATGAAGTTGGGACTTCAGATAGTTGATCTGCAGTTCCGAGGCCTCTCCAAAGAGCTCCAACAGTATCCTCAATCTCCTCGCCGCCACAACCGACCCCTCCACCAAAAACAACGTATCATTTGCATATATTGCAGCAGAGGGACCTCCCTTCCGCCACCACCCCTAAAGCCACTAACCAGTCCCCTCGCACAGGACCTGTGTGTTGCTTTTGCTAGAGCGTTTGCCGCTAGTATAAAAAGCATCAGAGCTAGTGGGCAGCCCTTCCAAACTCCCCTTCTGGGCTGCACCCACCCACCCGTAGGGTTCCTGTTGACCAACACAGAGGAGGTCGTGGTCATGCACCGCTTCATCCAGTCAATCTAGAGCTGGGGGAAACCTTTTCTCACCAGAGATGTCCACAGGAAGTCCCACTTTATCGAGTCAGGCCTTACTGAAATCAACCTTCCAAAGGAAGGCCTTCCTCCGCTCCTGCTTCTACACCGCGAGGGCCTCCAAGGCAACCACGAAATCGTCTAAAATACCCCTTCCCGGGATGAATGCCATCTATACCGGTGAGATAAGCTCCCCCAGGATTGGCCAAAGCCTAGGATCTTAGCGATAATAAGGTAGACTGCATTGGAGAGGGCAATAAGACGGTAGTCCTCAATTGCATCCGCATCTTCCTTCTTGGGCAACAGAAAAAGGTAAAACCTGTTCAACCTGTCGAACCCCCTATTAGTTTTAAATATACAATAATTTAAGTTAAAGCATATGCAAATTCTGGTTAAAAAAATATAAACAATTCGAGTCTTATTTCAAAAAAAAAAAAACAACAATTCAAGTCTCGTGATACCTAAATGAATAATGTACATAAAGCAAAGTGCACAACATATAAGTTTAATTTGCTAGATAATGGAATCCAAATGCAAAATTGATTCGAATTTTGAAATACTATATCCAAATCTGTATCTGACTGACTTCTGAATTTGTCATCTGATGTATCCAAATCCGACAAGTATCCGAATATGAATATCGAAATCCAATTATTTTTGGATATAGTTGTTGGATATCCAAATTGATATCCAATCTGTTTTCATCTCTTCTAGTCTTGCCCAATCTCGCTGGTCCATTCTAGTTTGCCTTTTTCCAAGAGAAATCATTGTAGGAGTCTATCATGGTTGAGGACATGGTGGTGGTTTGGTGTAGGAGTGGAAAGAAATGCTTCCTGTGGAGCCACCAAGGGCGTGGCTTAGTGGTAAAGCCTCCTGTTGGCATCCAAGAGGTCATGGGATCAAATCCCATGGCCCATACATGTACTTAAAAAAAAAAAGCTTCTTGTGGAAGGTGGATTTTGCCAAAGTGTATGACTCAGTCCCCTAGTCCTATCTTTATACATCCTTAGAGGATTCTTTGACTTGTGGATTATATGGATGAAGATTTACTACTACCTCTTTCTCAATGCTTGTGAATGGTAGGCCAACTGGTGGCTGGGTCCAACCATAGGGGAGAGTTAGACAGAGGTGCCTGCTAGCTTCCATGCTGTTCATCATTGCTACTGACATGCTGGCTTTGATGGTTATCTTTGAGTTCTCTATTATGACCAATGGCTCATTGGTGATTCCCATCTTGCAACATGTCAATGAAACTCTTTTTCATAGAAAGTAGGGAGAGGGAGGCTTGTCATCTGGGTTCTCAAATTTGCATTTTTGCTTGGGATGAACCATAGCAAGTCTATATTCGTTCCTTTTAATATGATTGGGCATGAGGTGGCTGCGTGTTCTGCATGGTACATACATAGTCCATCCACTTGCCTTTTTTGTACTTGGAGCTCCTATTCAAGGGGAGGATGACGGCAATGGGTGCTTGGTTAACACTTCTTAATAGATTGGAGAAGAGGTTGGCTGATTGGAGGTGTCAGGTTTTGTCCAGAGGAAGACGACTGGTGCTTTTGAAGTCAGTCCTTTCTGCTATATTGGTTTTTCACCTCTCTGTTTCCAGTCCATTAAAGAAAGTGATAAGGAAAATTGATGCGATTAGGAAAATATTCTTTTGGAAGGAGGCAAATCATGAGGGTGGTTTCTTGCATTTAGTCAAATGGAAGGGGTTCTATAGGCCCGCTGCACAAGGCAGTTTGGGGACGCTACCCCTCCTGTACATTAATGATGCTCTTCTATCTAAATGGGTGGTAATTATGGAATTTTGAGGGACTGTTATGGTGCTATATTGAACTGGAGTAATGGGAGGTATGTCCCGTGTGGGGCATTAACATTCTAGAGAGGTTTTTGCATAATCATAAGACGTATGTCTCATCTTTTTGAGCCAATTCTAGGATGGAAGGACTTTTAGATTTTGGGAGAATGATTAGGGAGGTTCTAGAAGCTTTGCAACTTGCACGCCTTGGTTGAATGCCTTGGCACCTAATAAGTTATGCCTAATGCCTAAGGTCTGTGATGGGCTTGCCGAGAAGAATTCTAGCTCTTAGGCTATGTTGGATGGAAAGAATGATTCTATTTCAAAAGAAAACCCTAACCTCTCTTATATAGAGAAGAGCTATGGATAAATTATATGAAAAGTTCAATAGAAAATAAGAAATTTTAACTAAGGCAACTAAGGCAACATAGCCAACATAAAATAAACGAAAAAACACAACATCGAACCCTCCCTCTTAAGTTGGAGTGTAGATATCTTTTAGGCCCAACTTGTTGCATAGGAAGCAATGTCGCTTTCTGAGAAGTACCTTAGTGAAAATATTAGCCAGCTGGAGCTCGGAGGAGATGTAAGGTGTAGTTATCTTGCCTTCCATCATAGCATTGCATATGAAATGATAATTTACCTCAATGTGTTTTGTTTTCTCGTGGAAAATAGGATTTGAGACAATATAACTGTCTGATTTGTTATCACAATATATGGGAGTAGGACCCTTCATTGAAATACCTAAATCATTGAGAAAAGTAGTAATCCACATCACTTTAGAAGTTGTATGAGCCATTTATCTGTACTCAACCTCTACACTGAAGCACCCTACAACAGTTTGTTTCTTGCTCCGCCAAGAAATAATATTCCCTCTAAGAAAGATAACAAAACCAATGGTGGATTTCCTATCATCATAAAAGCCAGCATAATCTGCATCTGAATAGGAAGATAACTTCAAACGACCATTTTTTTCTCTAAAGGAGGCCTTTGCCAGGAGACCCCTTTAGATACTTCAAAATGAGACATACATTATTCCAATAGCCATATTGAGTTTTATTCATGTACTAGCTGGCTTAACTCATAGCAAAACTAATATTTGGATGGGTGATGGCTAGATATAATAGCTTCCTCACAATACTCTTGTACTTGTGCACATCCTCAAACATAGTATCTCTAAAGTGATCGTACTTGCTTTTCTGCTCTATAGGAATAGCAGAAGGCTTAGTACTAAGTAGGTCAACATCCTCTAGAATTTCATGGGTATACTTCTTCTGAGATAATGCCATACCAAGTCTATTTTTGACCATCTCAATCCTTAGAAAATGATGCTGCTCGCTTAAGTCTTTAATCACAAAGGACTGCTATAGATAGTCCGTGACCTTCTGAATTCCAGTAGTGTCATCTCCTGTAAGGACCATATCATCTACATAAATGACAAGTATCGTAGTGCCAGATGCTATCTTCTTGATAAAGATAGAATGGTTAGATGTAGATTTATGAAAGCCAACCCTTATAACCTCAGTGTTGTTTGTTAAACTGTGCTCGTGGGTTCTGTTTAAGGCCATAAATAGCTTTTTTCAATTTGTAGACAAACTCTCCCTCAACCTTGTAACTTGGAGGTTGACGCATGTAAACTTCTTCATGGAGATCAATATATAGAAAAACATTTTTAAGATCAAGTTGATAAAGAGTCCAGTCCAAAATCACTGTAATAAACAAAAAATAGTTTTGATGGAGCCGATTCTTGTCATTGGAGAAAAAGTCTTAAAAAAATCCACCTCATAGATTTGGGTGAATCCTTTTGGAACCAGCTTGGCCATGAATCTATCAACAACCCCATTTACATGATACTTGACTGTATAGAGTATAGACCCATGTGCAGTCCACCACCTTTGCCTCCTTAGGAGCATGAACAATATCTTAGGTGCCCCTGGCAATAAGAGCCTCCATCTTTGCATTTATAGCAGCCACCCACTTTGGATCTTGAGCCACGCCATGATATGACCTGGGTAGAATAGTACCTCTAAGTGCCTGAGAGAATTGTTGCATAGAAGAATCCAAATGGACAATAGAAGTATATTGAGACATATGATGCAATGTATAGGAACGAACCGTTATCCTTAGAGCAATCGACCGATTATCATCACCCCAATGTGGCCCTTCACCTGGGGGAACATTCGAAATAGTGTTGGTAGGGGGTGAAGTACCTGCATCAATATCAGGAGTAACAGAACAAGAAGGGGCATAGATATATTTGGTGATGGATCCCTTCTGTGGTACACATGGGGCTAAAATTGGTCATCACGACCCTTAGGAGAGTAGGAAATTCTCTCAAAGAAGGTAACATCAACATAAATACGATATCGTTTGCTAACTTAGCCAAAACATCTATAACCCTTTTGGATATATGAATATTCAAGGAAGACACACCTGGTAGCTCTAAGTGACAACTTGTATGGATTATTAAAATTTTAAACAAAACATACACACCCAAAGGTGCATAAAGGTAAAGGAAACAACTTCCTGTTTGGATAGAGAAGCTTAAAATGGATATCACTTCCAAGCACAAAAGAGGGAAGCTTATTAATAAGGTATGTAGCATTGATTTAAATGCTGACGGCATGCCGTCGGCAAGGCCATTTCCTTGCAACGGTCGTACTGACATGAAGAAAATGTCGATTTACAGGGATTTCGTCGGCATGCCGTCGGCATGGTTGGCATGCTGGCGAAATTGGTGCCCATGTCGAGGTTTCTATTGATTTTTTTAATTACTTTTGCTATTTTTGTTGGTATGCATCGGCATGCCCTCGGCATGCCCACTAAATGCACACTTGGAATTCATCGGCACGACATCAAAATCGGCATTTCGAACCTTGGTATGTAGCAGTAAGGATAACATCACCCCAAAAAGATTTGGGAACACTCATAGAGAATAGAGTGTCCTAGCAACATTGAGTAGATGTTGCAACTTCCTTTTAGTAACCCCATTCTACTATGATGTATAGGGACAAGAAGTTTGATGGAGGGTGCCATTATCCTCAAGAAAAAGTTAGAGAGGACACTGAACAAACTCAAGGGCATTACTAGGCCTAAAACCTTTAATCTTGGTAGAAAAGGAATTTCGCACTTCAAAAGAGAATTTATTTATTATTGAGAATAGCCTAGATTTGCCTTTCAATAAAAATACCTAAGAAGCATGGCTAAAATCAACAACAAAAACATCAAAATACTTATGCCTAGACATGGAATTGACAGGACATGGACCCCGCACATTATAATGAACCAAATCAAGAACACCAAAACTGTCTCTCAATGCGAGAGTGAAATAACTATGATGATGCTTTCATACTCGAAGGTCGTAGGCATCACACTCGAAGGTCGTAGAAGGATGAATATTAAGAACCATCTCGCGAAGCTTTAGACAAGGAGGGATGACCAAGTTTGGTATGCTATAATAGAGGATTGGATGAAATATGAGTAGCTCTAGCAACAACAGAAGGCAAGTCCAAGTAGTAAAGTCCACGGTGTTTATAGCCCCCACCAATCATCTATTTTGTTCATTCGGATGTCCTAAAAATACAATGATGCTCATCAACTATAGTATGGCATTTTAGTTGCTTGCAAATTTGATTGACATATAATAAATTGAGGAAAATCAAGAGCACAATAAACATCTGACGACTGCAAACAAGGAGAGAACTGCATGGTGCCCATAGACATAACAGGGGACATATTTTTGTTTGCCAATTGAACAGATGTAACGATATCAAAGTTCCAAAGGAAGACATACCCAGAATCAATAATCTAGTTGGCTGTACTTGTACAAGCAGCATAGGCTGCAGTATCTGTGGTAGGAGTAGCAGTGGAGGAACTTTGATTAAACCTTAGAAACTATCGTAAATGGTCCAATTCATTAACAATAAATGGAAAGCTAGTTTGGTCAGCAACAACCTTAGTCTTAGGAGCGGGCATAGAATTAGTGGAAATTTGATTGGCTTAGGCAGGCCTCCTAAACATCACCAAGCACCAATTTGAGGGATGGTTGGTCATTTGGTAGTGGACACATTGGGGATAAGTGCGACTACCACGACCTCCATCATGGCCACGACCATGTCCAGATCCACTAGACCGACCACCTCTTCCCTCCGAGGCTGTAAGAATAGTAGGCTCAGGCATAGTAATTGTAGTGGCTGGGTTGGAATCAACATCTAGTTTCTGGAGGCGACCATAGACTGTCTCCATACTGGGAATTGAATTAGTTGCCATGATCTGACTAATAACGGGTAGATAATCCATTAAGAAATCTATGTCTGTCATTCTACCCTCTAATTTACTTGCCTGTCGCAGCAGGCTAGTTGGAACACTGAATGCTCCTCAAAGAGTCCAATGTAGCAATCTAATCTACTAAAGTCATATCACCCTGGTTAGTTCTCCAAATCCTCTTATAGATATCCGCTTGTTATGAGTTGCTAGTCTGCATAGAATACTTGTGCTCCAGGGCTTCCTAAATATCCTTGGTTGTCTTTTTACATAGCATATTCACTGCAATCTTTGGATCAACACTATTCATTATCCAGTTCATGACTAGATAATTGTCCTTCTACTTTTTGAAGTTCTCATCCTTAGTTTCCAAGCAACATCTGTTAGCACCTGTAGGTGATCCTATCCTCCAACAAAAGTGTAGAAGGCTCTTGACCAAAGTACGTAGTTCTGGGATCCTGAAAGCTTTATCGTGGTCCCTTGAATAAAGTAGAGGCATAAATCTTGCCCTCAGATGTAAGGATCAAGGCCTCCACATTAGCCATGAGGAGAAGGATAAAAAATCAGGTTCAGAAGTTGATGATCATGTGTAAATATAGGTGCATCAACAAGTGTGTAGAAACACGCATGAGATAGACTTTCTCAAAAATAAAAAACACGCATAAGATTGACACGAGGGTGCTTAGGTCATGCGTGCACCTTTAGGGAAGGTTACGTGATGATTTGTGGTCCAAGTTGAGGCTGTGCACCACCCTAAAAGTGCTTAGGCGATGAGAGCCTCAGGCGATGAGAGCCTCAGTAGAAAACCAAGATAGAATGTGTAGCAGAGTTGTGAAGTCTCTCCTAGTGACAAATCAGGAGGGAAGGGTAGCAACCTCCCAGTAGTGAAGGGAAAGGGCTCCTGGCAGCACTGTAGGCTTCTCCAATCACCCCACAACTAAGGTTTGAAATATTGATTTTGATGCTATTTTGATAAATTTCTAAATGTGCATTTCGACATCAGATTTCGATAATGTTGATACCCTAAAAATAGTTCATTTCGGTCAAGGGCATGCCGGAGGCATGCCGACGTATACCGACAAAAATAATAGATTTAGTCAAAATACTTAGAATTTCAAGCAAAGCATAAGGTTAAACATATTTATGTAAGAATAATAATGTTATATTCTAATATCCATATACAACATAGTCTAGTATACTATGTTTAAGTTCAAGAATCAAATATTAAATAATTACTATGCGAATTGAATTAGGTCATGCAAAAATAAAAGTTTTAAATATATAGTTTGCAGAAAACTAAAATAAAAATGTGAAAGCTAAAATTTAAATATCTAATCAATTGATCTTAAATTAATTTATCAGGTAATTTGAGGTCTTTCACTATGAACCAATCTGTATAGATTAAAATTAACACAACAATGTGTTGTGTTAGCTATTTTTATTTGTGCCATCCCTTATAAGTTACGTTTAGATCTAGTTGTATTATATTTATGTATAAAAAATATAGGTTGTCACATTCAAACATGGGATCGTGAGTTTCTAGGTTTGATGCTATCCTTGAAATAAATAATGATTAATTCATGAAGTAAACATGCCTTTAGCATTTGCAATTTTTAGGTTTTATTCTCTTATGGATGGATGAAAATTCTTTATTTTCTAATGTTAACTTAAACTTAAGGTTTTATTTTTTTGAATTAAACAAATGTTTCCTCAATTCTAAATGTAATTAAACTTATATGTTTGTAATAATAGTAGATGCAGAGTCTAGTATGTAAATGTACTTTATAATTATGGATAGGTGTGGAATCAAACCTTAAGGGAGTTGGAAGAGAGCAACAAGACAAGAGGAAGCAGCAGTAGCGTGAGTGACACTAGCAGTAGTAAAGAATGGGAGAATTGAGAGTGAAAAGAAGCAATGGCAACAAATCGAAATGCCGAATGCATTTTGTCACTTGTCGATACTTGGTAAAATTTCATCGAACCTTGTGTTTCGACACTATATTGATGCCGATATGGCCTAACATCAAAAATAACCATTTCGACAACATGCCGTTAATTTAAATCACTTACAAAAAATAGGAATGGGTAGAAACTGGTTAATGAGACACATATGTTAACCTTAAAATGTGGTAACGATTTAATAATTGTACTTAATGCTACCCATTTCTTTGAACTTATCAACATATCATCCATATTTGGTAAAATATTGCTGATACTCCTGCATTTTAACATTACATGTGTGTCGATACCGCTCCACATTAGAAGAAGGCCATTTCGTGGACATGTCGTGGGCATTTAGAATAATGCTCACAATAGGCAAGAGGAGCGCTGGGGCTACTGCAGGCCGCTGCGACAATAGCAGATGCTATCAGGCAACGAGGGACGACGACAAGAGCTCCTCTTAGGGTCGGCAGTGGCGTTGGGAGGGGTCCTCAAGGGTTGATGATGGTGGAGAAGACCCCTGCAAGGGGATTTCCCCACAATAAACCCTCTCTAGATTAAGGATTCAACAATTTGCATAGAGAAATTTGGTGATATTTGGTGGGATATCGGAATATCATGTTAGGATTGCTGCACTGATATTATGCTGGATGGAAGGAATGATTCTATTCTAAAAAGAAAGCCTTAGCCTCTCTTATATAGAGAAGAGCTGTGGGCAAATTACATGAAGAGCCCAATAGAAAATAAAAAATTACAATTAAAACAACTAAGGTAACATAGCCAACAAAAAAACCAAATGACACATCTAATCGGCTCCACACTTTGGAGGTAATCTTTTATGGGAAAGGATACAAGACTTGCAATAGTTGTTGGCATCTATTCAGATTATTTAGTCCAGTGTTGGAAATTTCTCGGCTAAGGGAGCTTTTAGGGTCTCAACGAAGAGGTTACTGGTGATGATATCGGCTAAGGGAGCTTTTAGGGTCTCAACGAAGAGGTTTCTAGTGATGATATATTTTTGGGCTTTGATTGCTCCATTCTTTGGAAGATGAAGGGCCCTTTTATAATTAATATCTTATGGTTGCTTAGAAGAGGTTGAGTAATCATGAAGGTCAAACGTGTGGAGCCAAAGTCAGGAAGCTAGGTGCATGCTTTATGGGATGGAAGACAAGGACTGCAACATTTATTCTTTGATTGAGCATTTAGGAAGGAGATCCTTGCTAACTTGGGCATTCCAAGCCTTCCCAACAGCTTAGGCAAGGGAGTTTTGAAGGGCTTTTCAGTGTGGCCCTTGGATTAATCTAGGTATGTGATGAGCCCTGGGAGGCCATTAAAGAATTTGTTGACGTAGGAAACATAACATAGTCACGAGAATATAAAAATTAGCAAGCAATCACAAGGAAAACAGAGAGATTGGTGACTCAGTTCCATTGCAAGGGGTGTACATTTGTGGGGAGGACAAGGCTCCTGTAAATCCACTAGAAGTAGTGGTATTACAATCTCTCGGAGTCTCTCTCTCTCTCTCTCTCTCTCTCTCTCTCGGATTGCATGTTCTTGCCTTGCATCCTCTGAAGAGCAGCCTCGAGAGCCTTTCTTTGTTATTTATAGTACCGGAAGTATCTTACTAATGTAAGATCTTTAGCGGTCTTTTCGGACTCTCCGTCACGTTCGTTGTTAGGGCATGTCCACTGTCAGGCTATTAATAGCATCGGTAACACTATGGTTATTGCTGATGTAGGCGTCATAGGTATTTCCACCGCCTCTCTGATTTCAGTAAAACTAGGTTCTCGGGTGGGTCGGGCCTATCCTGATCTGCTAAGATACAGGTGGATTCGGATCTAAGGGCTAATTGTGCTCTATCCTGTGAGGGTTATTTTCGTCCTACATCAGTGTGTATGCTAGATTGGCCTTGCCCTTTGGAGCATTTGGATCCATAGAAACGACACCATTTTTAGGGTTAAAGGGTTTAGGCAGAGTATGTTGTAAGGAATTCTTTTCGCTTTCTATTTTTTGGTAACAAATTTTGTAATGCCCTATCAATATTCTAAATGGGATGAAGGTTGGAGATGAATGGCTACTCACCTCTAGTAGCTACGTCTTTACTTTGCAAAAAAGAAGTGGAACCTTTCATTTAGTCTTGTTTACCCTAGAGAGGTTTGACAAGCTCTTCCTTTTTGTTTCCAATTTTTTTGAGGTGAAATTAGGTTGGATATTTTCCATGAAATGGAATATTTTCAAACTTATATCTTCAGTACGGAGGGCATTTGTATTGTAATAGAGGTTCTTCTAGGCAAAGTTGATCCATTAAGGAGAGCTAGGGAGTGGCTACATTGTTCAGAAAAATGGCCACTTAGGCTGAGTGCTCCTAGGTAGCCTAACCACATTGCAAACATGTAAATGGACGAACCATTATGTGCTTGGCCGAGTACTTTAAGTAGTGCTTTTTTACTCACCCACTTTTCTAATGGCAACTTTCCCTCCCAATTTTGACCCCTTCACTCCCCCAAAAAGGAAATCTCTGACGTGACCTTATTAAATTCAAAATGGATGTTTAGAATGAACATTGTTTTATGAGACTTTCTTTTTGAGAAATGATGTTGTTCCCTAGAATATTTCACTTTGCAACTTTGTTTTTAGGCCTTTTCTTATGTTATAGAGTTTCTTTTGAATGGTGCTTTTAGCACTTATGTTTGTGTTTTGGTACTAATGCATTTTTAGTGTAATTATTTATGATCTTATTTAATTAATAGTATAAAATACTTTATTAGAATTATTTTTATATTTTAATTATTTGAAATTCAAAACTTCATACTCATCCAAATACTCGTCCTCCTACCAAGTCTTACTATGTGGTGACCAGTCTGCATAAATATCGCATACCGTTTTTCTGTACATCATGGAGGAAGCATTAGTTGGATGGTATATCCAAAGGGTAAGTGACATCTTCCAGTCATGGAGGAAGGGCAAATTTATAGTTCTACATTCATCTTTTCAAGGTAGAGTCACTAACTATTGAAAAGTTCGGATCAGAGGAAATGATTATGTATCATTTGAAATGGGGTCTGATATGATTACTTGGGAGTGTACCGAAACACCCACTCCAAAGGTTCATGTAATAATTGATAATCAAAGTCAAACATAGGACTTTAAGCAAATTTATCCACGAAAGGAAACTATTTTTCATTCATAAATGTATTGCTTTATATTTACAAGATAGGCCTAATAAAGTAGCCTCAAAAAGTGAGTTACATAGTTAGTCACAGGAGTTAAATAGAAATTAAAGCATTCTCTACTCGTGTCAAAAGGACTTTTGCAAGGAAACTCCTAGCCCTTCAGGCTTCTTTTATTGCATGACATAGTATCTCCAGAACCGGGCATTGTTTTGAATGCCCATGATGTGCACACATGCCCAAGAAATAGCTCTTTTCTAACATGGGCGATATCGGCACACATGTATTGTCAAAATACAGGAGTATTAGCAATATTTTGTCAAATATGGATAATATGTCGATAACTTAAGAGAAATGGGTGACATTAGGTACAATTTTTAAATCGTTACCATATTTTAAGATCAATATAGGTGTCTCAATAACTAGTCTCTACTCATTACTATTGTTGTAATTGATTTAAATTTTGATGATATGCTGTCAACATATCCTTGAAATTGCTATTTTTAGGGCTGCCATATCGACATCAATATAATGTTGAAACATAGGGACTTCATCAATAGTTGACAGTGATGAAATGCACTCGGCATTTTGACTTGTTGCTGCAGCTTCTCACTCTTAGTTCTTCCAATCTTCTCTACTGCTGCCACTGTTGCTCGTGTTGCTGCTACTTCCTTTCATCTTCTCTTGCCTAACTTTCTTGAGGTTTGATTCCGCTTCTATCCATAATTATAGAGTAGATTTACATACTAGACTCTAAATCTACTATTATTACAAATATATAGGTCTAATCACAATTTAAAATTGAGGAATCATTTATTTAATTCCTAAAAATAAAATCCTAAGTTTGGGTTAGCATTGGAGAATAAAGAACTTGCATCCATCCATAAAAGAATAAAACATGAAAATTGTAAACACTAAGAGCATGTTTACCTCATGAATCAATCATCATTTACTTTTAAGGATAACATCCAATCTACCATGTTGCCATGTTTGGAGGTGACAACTTATATTTTTCATACATAAATATGATACAACTAGATCTAAATGTGACTGATAAGGGTGTTATAAATAAAAATGGCCAACATAACACACATAATTACGTTAATACAGATCAATTCAAATTAATTATTCTGTGAAGATATCTTAATTTACCTTTAAAAAAGATAAATTAATTTAAGATTAATTGGTTAGATATTTAATTTTAGCTTTTGACTTTTCTTTTTTTTTGAAAAGGCAAATGGTGGTTATCCCGTAGATAACCACCCAAATTCATTCCACATCAAAACAATATTACATCAGAAGTTTATAAACCAGTCCTCCAAAAACCAATATGAGAGGAGATAGATGAGACAAAATTCTCAACATAAGGTCTCTCTCCCCTAAACACCACCCCGTTCCTCCCCAGCCATACCCCCCACAAAATTGCCAGGGCCTTTGCCCTATCATGCTTGGAGCGGAAGGTGTACACTTCGCCACCCACACTTCCCCTGTGAAAGGAGGGTCAGAAGCTAGCGGCATCTTGGTGGGAGATCCTGCCAATCCCCATCTCCTGCCAAACCTGCACTACGAATGGGTACTGGAACAGAAGATGTTGGACATCCTCAACACCCTCCCCCCCCCCCCCCCCCCCCCCCCCACAAGGGGGCACGCTAAGTCGTCTGTCTGGACCCATTTAATTTTCCACTGTTTCGTCATGATTTGTCCTCTTCTCACCAGTTAGGCAAAAATCTTCACCTTCAGGGGGTATTCCACTGTCCAAATTAGTCTACAGTTCCGCATGGAGTCAACGTCCGAGGGGGCCCCACCAGGTCTCAACCTGCGATAACCTCTGCTACCGAGAAATCTTCCTCCTAGTGAAAACCATCAGGGCCTTCTCCTGGAGCCCAGCCCATCAACTCCTGCAACAGTCGCTGGAAGTCCTTACAACTCTACTCAGAGAGGCCCCCCTGAAAATGGGGCACCAGGATCCGTCCCAGCAATCTCAAACCTCCGTCGACGCATCCACCACACTACTTAGTAGCCGAGGGAACCTTTCCCCTAAAGTAGAGCTGTCCCCTTGCCAATCATCCTGCTGGAAATGGAAGGAGTCTCCCGTACCAAGCACCAGGTCAAAGAAGCTGCGCACTCTCATAGCCGCCGTCGTCAGGCCCCTGAGGAAGGATGCTCCAGACGGGGGGGGGGGGGGGGGAACAGAGAGGTCCCCATTCCATGAAGTTGCCGTAGTACCGCCACATAACATCTCCAAGGAGTCCCTATTCGTGCCCCACCAACCTTGCAATCCATTTTGTGAGAAGACTGATGTTCACTTTGTCCACGTCCCTGACCCCAAGACCCTCCTCCCAAGCAACCAGCCTCGCCCCCCTGCCTGCCGCCCTTACAGTAGACCAGAAGAAATCTCTCATCAGTCCCGAGACCTTCCTCTCAATCTGACGTGGCAACCGGAAGACCTACAAGAAGTAAGATGGCATGGATGCCAGAACCTCCTTCACTAAGGTCAGCCGCCCGCCCCTAGACAGCAGTCTGGAGGACCACCTTGCCAGTCACCCCTCCATCCTTTCCAGCAACGGGAGTGAGTCCTGCACCCTTAGACGACGATCCGACAGGGGTAGGCCCAAGTATACCAAAGGTAAGGAGCCCCTCTCGGTCTCCAAAGCAGCACCAACCCTCTTTGCTTCCGTGGCAGACAAATTGATCGGGACAAAGCTAGATTTCTGATAGCTGATTCGTAGCCTAGACGCCTCACCAAAGAGCTCCAGCAGGATCCTCAACCTCCTTGCTTCCAACACGGATCCTTCGACCAGGAGGAGCATGTCATTCGCGTACTGCAAGACCACCACCTCTCTGCCCCCTCCAACAATGAAGCCTCTGAACAACCCTCTGCTGTAAGCTCTGTGTACCGCCCATGCAAGTGCATCTGCCGCAAGAACAAAAAGCATGGGTGTAAGGGGGCACCCCTACCGTACCCCTCTTCTAGGCTGGATCTAGCCTCTCGCCGGGTTCCCATTGATAAGGACTGAAAAGAATGTTGTTGTCACACATCTCTTCATCCAGTCAATCTAGATTGTTGGGAAGCCCCTCCGTAGAGATGTTCACAAGAAGTCCCACTGAACTGAGTCGTACGCCTTGCTGAAGTCCACCTTCCATAAAAAGGCCTGCTTCTTCTCCCTTCTCCATGTTGCGAAGGCTTCCATCGCAATCATGAAACCATCCAAAATTCCTCTTCTAGGCACAAAAGCTGTCTGAATAAGGGAGACCAAGTCCCTCAAGATGTCCCTCATCCTGTTAGCCAGGACCTTTGCCACAATAAGGTAAACTGCATTAAACAGGGCAATCGGTCTGAAGTCCTGAATGGCCTTAGCCTTTTCATTCTTAGGCAGCAGAAACAAGTAATATCTGTTCAACTTGTCAAAACCTTTGTTGTCGGAAGTGAACTCGTCCACCACTCGCATCACATCTGCATCCACCAGATGCCAGAACTCTCGGAAGAAAAAAACAGGGAAGCCGTCTGGGCCAGGGCATCCCTCCGCATTGAGGCCCCACACCGCCTGCCTCACCTCCTCTGAAAAGCCAGTCGTAAGACCCTCCGCCTGAGCCTTCGAAATACGCTGTGAATCCTCCCCCCTCCACCTCCAGCCTCCCTTGGGTCGTCTCCCAGTGAACTCTCTGAAATAATCCACCGCCGCCTGTCCAACCTCCTCCTTGCCCGAGAAAGCATCCCCACCAACCATCAGCTTGTTTATCTAGTTTCTCCTCCTGGCAGAGGCTATCTGGTGGAAAAACCTGGTGTTGGAGTCCCCTTCTTTCAACCACCTCCGCTTGGATTTCACCTTCCATTCCATCTTCGTCCATCTGTCCTCCTCCTGAATCACCTTCAACATCCTCGCCTTGATCCCCATGTCCTCAAGGGAAGTGGGAGCCTGGTCTTCTTGTCTGTCAATTATGCTAATCTCTGCCAAAGTCTCCTCCTTCCTGCCCCTGTTAGATGCCCTGATCTCCCGTTTAGCCAGCTTCAGATAGTCGCGCAGCAAGGAGAGCTTCTTTGCCAGACAGAAAGTTGCCAAACCTTCCACCTCCATCGAATTCCATTTCTCCTCCACTGAAGCCTTGAACCTCTCCACCATCAACCATGATCTGTCAAATTTAAAATGTGTCGAATTGCACCCCCTCATTCGCTCGCCACAACAGAGGGGTGTAGTCCGAAAAAGGCCTCTTTAGTGCACGGACATCCGCCACAGGGAACGCCTCAACCAGCTCCACATTGGATAAAAATCTGTCAATCCAGGACCTCTGGCCACTGTTATTCCTCCATGTATAAGCACAGGACACAGGAGACCAGTCCACAAGCCCATGGGTCTCAACAAAGTCCACAAAAAGATTTAACCTTGGATCCTACCTCCCTTGCCCACCTGGCCTATCCTCCACCTTTAGAGTCACATTGAAGTCCCCTCCCAGCAACCAGGGGCTCCCAATGGACTCCACTGCCACTGCCATTAGCTCTTCCCACATGGCCCTCCTCGCCTGGGCGTCTGTGGGACCGTACACCCCTGTAACCTTCAACCTGGTGCCTCCTACCTTCCTGATCAAGCTCATCGAAATAGTATGCTCACCACATCTGATGTCCTCCAAAGAGAAGACATCCTCCCTCCACCGAAGGATCTGTCCTCCTGATCAACCATTCGCGGCAAGGGACCGAAATCCCTCCATCCAGGAGCCTCCGACCTCTCTCCAAACTCGACCATCACAATTAGCCAACTTGGTCTCCTGTAACAAAACAATGTTCGCCCTCCACTGTCTGATGTACCTCCCCAAGATGGCCCTCCTCGTCAGGGTTATTGAGGCCCCGCACATTCCAAGTGAGCACCCCACTCATCTAGGTGATGTGGTGATCTCCTTCGTGGCCTGCCTGAAGCCACCTGCCTCCGCCATCCTACGTACCTCCTCATCTTCCCCATTCAGCGCCTTCCTCGGCCTTGGGCTCTACGGGGCCCCCCCACAACCGTCCACCACCATCCGTGGTCTTCGCCTGCCACAGAATGACCACTTCCTTTGGTAGCGGAGAGCACCACCGCGCCCCCCGCTCACTAAGAGCGGTGCCCATCTTGCCAAAGGAACCTCCAAAGGGTCACCCCCCGTCGAGGGGTTCCCAGTTGTCTGCTGCTGTCTTGGAAACGCCTCTTGCCGTTCCGAAGACTCTCCACGCTGGAGGATCACCTTGCCTGTCGCTGTCAAAGGAGGGTCTACTCCCCTCGTCACCACCGATCTGGCCTCCCCCGATAGGGGCCACACCTCCCTCCCCGACACGTGTGGCACCACCTCCTGGCTTTCTCCCTCTCGCATCGAGCATGGCACCTCCTCCGACGACCCCAGGGGCTGCGTGAAACCACCTGAGGGACCATCGCCCCCGACATGGAGCTCCTGCTGCTCCAATAGCTGAACTGAAGTTTCGGACTCGGAGTATGGATCCGGATCTGGGTTCGCCCCAGCAGGCGACGCGTACGTGCTAGGGTTTAAAAGCCCTGCATCATCGCCTTCACAACGCCGCCTCGTAGAGTCGCCCTCCAACCTCTTCGCTTCTGAGGCACCAGCAGCCCCACGATCTTTGGTTGTCCTCTGCGAGATCTTCGTGGATCTCTCGGGGACTGAGACCGCGTTAGGGTCGAGGTCCGCACCCTTCTCGGTATTCCCCTGCGTGGTCCCCGTGAAGCCTTAGGGCCTCGAGTTCACGTCAGCGGCCCTTCGCCTCCTCACAGCAATCGTGTGCCGCTTTGCCTTCCCCATCGCTGAGCCCGCAACTCTGGTTGCCACAGGCCGCCATCCTCTCTGACTCGAGCACTCCACCACCCATGAGGAACCTCCAAGCCGTAGTAGGACCCTGTTGATCAGTCTCGCTCCGACCTTCAGCTCGAATAGCGCCCCGATTGGTCCCTCTGCTAGCCCCAGCGCCTCGCACCTCCTGACCCGAGCGAACGACGCCACGATTGCCTCCACCACCTCGATCGAGTGCAGCCACCATGGAACTCCGACAATGGCGATTTCCACCACTGTCCTCTCTAGCGGGATTCCTGTAGGGCCCCATCGTGTAGTGACGGGCGCCTCCACCACCATCTCCCTCCCTCTGCAGAGCACTCCGTGAACAATAGCTCCCTCCGCCTCTGTGCCGAGAGCCCTCTTGCCACAAACACCTCCACCACCTGCAGAACCTCGACCCCTCCCCTCCTCGCCTCCTCGCCCAAAGAAGTTTCCACCATTGCCTTCGAGACCCCTCCATCCAATACCACTCCCACAATATTCTCCTCTACCACCTTCCTCAGAGCCCTAACTCCTTACGACTAAGGGGCCTCCACCTCCGCCTCCAGCAGCCTTTTCAGCGGCGGCGGACCCTTCTCCCTTCCCCTTTCGGATCCCCTCCGACAACTGCCACTTCTATGGCCAAGTCCTCCACACCTCCAGCACCGCCAGGGCTCCCTGCACTCCCAGATCCACTGAGGCATTTGTAGCGCCTCCCCTGCTTGGCTGCACCTCCTAGACCTCGCATGGCCGTCCTTCGAGCGGCCTGATCTTGTTTTTCCCTGTTCCTGCCCGCTACCATCGACTAGCGCCAAATCTCCAGTCACGCCTCCGCCGTCCTCGCTTCGAGGGGTACCCTCTCCGCCCTTCGCTCCACTTCCACCTCCTCCCTCCCCTTCCTGCCCCGGAGCTCGCCCGTACTCACTAGCGTCCCTCCACCCTGGCACACGCTCTCTGTTGCTCTCGCTCTCTCTCTCTCGCTCTCCATCTTCGGTCCCCAAAAACCTTTAGCTTTTGAATTTCTACTTTAGTTTACTGCAAACTATATATTTAAATTTATTATCTTTGAATGACTTAATTAAATTATTTGTTGTTTGATTCTTGAACTTGAACACGATTTAGTAGAATACAAGTTGTATATGAATATTGGGATATAATATTATTATTCTTATATAAACATGTTTAAGCCGATGATTTCTTTGAAATTCTAATCATTTTGACTACTTCTGCCATTTTTGTCGGCACATATCGGCATGCCTTCGAAATGATCTATTTTTGGGGCATCGAAATACGAGTGTTTCTATGGCATGTCCTCGACGTGCCTCCGAAATGCACACTTAGAAATTTATTGAAACGATGTTGAAATTGGCATTTAAAACCTTGGAACCTAGTCCATCAACAATAAGTGGACCTTCTCCTTGAGGCTTACCAATGGCTTAGGTTCCCTGTGGTCCTGTTTGGATGGTCAAAACCCAATTCCTCAGGGAGTCTTACCTGGGTACATGCATTTCGTGGTGGCATGTTAACTTGAAGGGGGGTTTTCCAAAAGGTATGAGTCTAATATTAAACAAAAAGGAGTGAAAATGAAAGATTGCCAAAAGAAACACTAGTAAACAAAATTAAAATGAACAAAAGGAAATAATTTTGTGGCTTTAAAGGAGCATCATCCTAGAAGAATGCTCAATTACGCTTACAAAAGAGTTCCGAATTCAACCTAATGTTTAGCGATCATCCTAGGATAGCTAGGATCAAAATTTCTCAAAATCATATCCTCGTTGTCATTAGGTAGATCTCATATGACTTCCCAAGCTATCGGTCCATGTGGCAAGCCTCCGTCAGTGGCAATTTTACTCCCCATGATCCACACATCTAGGTCATCATCATAGGACTTGTAGCAATAGTGTTTGGTGTGGGACGTGCTTCGGAGGACTCACAATATCTTCTTTCGAATTGGAAACACCGTGAAGCTCCTTAAAATTTTATAGATATTTCTAGGCTAGTGTTTATGTGTGTGGTCCAACCGTCGTTACTATCTAGTTGGATTCTTCGTATTCGACTAAGTAGGTGAAACCAAGGAGTGATCCTCTTAGAAGAAAATTAGATACTTATTAACAATCCGAGGGTTCCCTTTGTTAACACATGCATCTCAATTAGAGTTCATCATTGATTTGACTCTTAAGGTGTTTCGTAACACATGGTAAATTTTATCTACATAGATTCTCCTTAAATAAAGAACACAATAATAACTAAGTTCATGAGAAATTAGCATAATGTAATTGTAGAGTATTATTTTGAAAGGCTATACTTTAAAATTCATTGGATTGTAGTAGTCTCATCTATATTATTTTGAAGAAGGTAACTTAGCAATTATTTACTACAATTTCATAATTGCCAACATCATTGACTAGCTGCTATTGAAACGCATACGCTATTTCAACTAAGTAGAATTCTACTGTCTTCCTGTCTTCATGAATTAAGTCTTGCTTAATGATAAAATACACTAACGTGAAAAGATGAGCATTCGTAGATCCACCTTCTATAGTCTAGGTCTTAATCACAGAATCCCTTTCCTTCAAACCAAGAATTTGATCTTGTGGCTAGTAAGAAGTGCTTTGTACATAGTGAATAAAAACTATACCCTGTCTAATATCTTCTTAGCTTAG
Source organism: Thalassia testudinum (assembly GCA_037157565.1). Taxonomy (NCBI): domain Eukaryota; kingdom Viridiplantae; phylum Streptophyta; class Magnoliopsida; order Alismatales; family Hydrocharitaceae; genus Thalassia; species Thalassia testudinum. Next base: position 9,635,848 of record JAZHRO010000022.1, on the reverse strand, counting down.
GAGGACGATTAACATGAAATCCATATTTCCATTTCCAATCATATAAATTGCAACCTAACCATTCAGTATGTGAAGATTGCATATGCCTTGGTAAGATAAAGAGAAGTCAGAGATCTCAAAGGGAATTTCAGAGCTTGGGATCAAGAGGGATATAAAACTCCTTCCAGTTTCCGCGAAAAGATTGATTATTATGAAAAGCTCTCCCATGAATCTTCGGAACTCTAAATCAGTCAAATTATTCTTCCAATTCAACTTGAATCTAGGGATATTTGGATTAGAGAATTTAATTCTAGGCTATGTGGATCTTCCTACGGCCTCCTATTCTTCTGTCTCTTCTTCTCCATCACCCCTTCCGCCTGCCATTTGGCTGCTGCTGCTCTTAATGCTGCTGTTCCTGCCCTTAATGCTACTGCTGCTGCCACACTCTCTTCCCATATCTTGATCTTGTCACCCTGTTTTTTCTCCCAGCCAAACTCCCTCCCTCCCTCTCTCGCTTTTTAGACCCCAATGGAGTGTTCTCCTTAAAACCTGTTGCACGACACATGGTTGGGGACTCCCCAACCTGTGCGACAACTGTTTTACATATATATATTTTTGGTTGCTGTTGGATATTATTAAGAAAATTCCAGCCATACCCTCATCTCTTTTAAATTGTGTTATTGGCTTCCTAGAGATCTCTCTACCAATTATGTCCCTATAAATGACTTCTCTTGCATTTTAAAAATGAATTATTACATATTTCTATGAGCACTACCAATTATCTTGCCTTTCTTGGCTGTCATTAATTATAAGGTCAGCAAAAAATTGTGCATCATAAACTTATGAACTTGATTAGCATATAATAATAGATAGAGAATTGCTTTCTAAAAAAACTAAAGATTGACAATTACTTGTATCACTTCTTTGTCACTTCTGTATCTTTCTCCATTTTGATGGACAAAAGGCCTGATGATGGAAGGATACAACCTTTGAGAGGAGTTGGCAGGGTTGCCTTTAGCTCTCTTCTTCATCTTAGTAGTTGACTTCTCGGCTGATGCATATTTCTCTGTATGCTTTACTAATGAATTGCATGGCTCTGAGGCAAGAAGAGGAGGCATGATTGTGCCTATCTTACACTATGCAGATGACACCATGCTCTTTGTAAAAGGAGCAGTGGATAAAGCAAAGAAAGTCGGATCACTCATGCAACTTTTTAGGGAGGACTCTAGTTGGAAGTTAATCTATAAAAGTCTTGCTTTCTTTCCTTTCAGATGCAAAACAAGGAGTCATTGATATGTGTTCAGACACAAGGTTTTAAGAAACACGAGGCGGTTTGAGGCGGTTTGCCTTCATTGAGGTGAGGCGTAAGCCTCGAGGTAGTTGAGGCGTAAGCCTCAATTTTTGAATGAAAAATAAAAGAAAATGACACCCCAGATCTTCACTTCCAGTTCTAGGAACAAGTTTCTGTCCAACCCCAACAAATAAATCCATTGGACCTACCGCCACTTTTGCACTACTTGATCCTGTAGGTACATTTTCTCCGTGACCAGATGGCCCCTGTACTGTATATCCACCTATGCAACGAATTTCTTCAATTTCTTCCAGCATTTTTCTCCTATCAACATCCTTCTTGACCAAGTATTCCTTAATCTCAATTTCAACTTCAAGTGGGACCTTAACACATGGTCCCACATTTTTGTGTTTCTTGGTCGAGTGCTCCTTCAATCGTGCAATTCCACTGTGATATTTTTCCCACAGAAATTACACTCAACATATTTATATCCTTTCCCCTTTTGAGTTCCTTCTAGCTCAATTTTTGAACAATACTTCCATCCAGGATTAGACTTGCCACTAGATCCATCTCTTCCTCCCCTTTTTGCTCTTGGTGCCATGTCTGAAAGTAGAGAAAATCAACCAAAAATCGATCAAACCTCCCCTTTTGACCAAAAATTTCAATTTCAGTGATTGAAATAAGAATTTCACAAACTCAAACCTGACCTCTTAACATCTCAAATGAAGACAGTGTGCACATTACCACCCTAAACCTTAAATAAAATCCATTACCTCTCAAATGCATCCTGTTGGAGAGTGGAGCAACCTGCTAGAGGGTGCTGGAGCCTGCACTGGAACCTACTGGAGGGTGCTGGAGCCTGCTTGGCTTGCTGGCGCTGCTGGCACTGGAGCGATGCTGGCACTGCTTGCGCTGGAGCTTGCACTGGAGTGCTGTTGGCGATGCTTGCGCTGCTCGCCAGTGGAGGTTGCGATGCGGTGGAGGAGCTGGCGATGGAGCAAAAGCTATCGCCGATGATGGTAGGACTTTATGGGGTTTGGATTTTAGGTTTAGGGTATCTAGATTTTAGGTTTGGGTCAAAAAAATGGTTATGTGACTAGCACATGACCATTTTTGAAGCTCATCTAGCTGAGGCGGTGACTCTCCATCGCCTTAGCGCCTCAGTAACGCCTCGGCAAGATGAAGTGCACGCTTCACAGACAACAGCTGAGGCTATAACCTTGAGGTGAAATTGGCCCGCCTTGCCTTGAGGCACATGCCTCACGCGTCTTGAGGCACGATTTTTAAAGCCATGCTCAGACCTAGGGTGTTAGTGTGTTCCAGTTACAAATCAAGTACCTAGTAGGCCTACCACTCATGCTTGGAAATACTATGTCTAAGGATTGGATCCATGTCATCAAACAAATGGAAAAGCACCTGCAAGGTTGGGTAACATGTCTTCTGTCTAAAGGGGAAGGCTTGTTTTGCTTTCCTTGGTGCTTTCAACGCTATCCATGTACTTCCTTTCTATTTTGAAGACACCCTCTTGTGTTTTGCAAAGGATAGATTCTATCAGAAGGCTATTCCTTTGGGGATGGATTCATGCCCTTAGTGAGCTTTGATGGGGCATGTAGACCTAAGAAAGATAGGGACTTGGGAGAGTAGAATGATGAATTGCTCTCTAAGTGGATTTGGCAAATTATGGGGCCTTGATTGCCATTTTGGAAGATCTTTTGTGAGTCCTCTGGGAATGTTGTAAACTAGGATGATAGAAGAATGACCATTAAAGATGTCTTCGCATTTTGGAAGTGTTTATGCAAACTCTTTAGAAAAGTCTATGTGCATTGAAGAGCTGTTGTTGGAGATGGGATGAAGTGGACCACTTCTTGTTAAGTTGATAGCATTAACTCTTTAGGAATGGAGTTTTCATTCGATATGTGCCACATAATGAATGAGTAACTGCCTCCAATCTATAGTCCCAACTACTTAAAATTATCTATTTCTACATAATACTTGTGAATGGGATCCAACCTTATTTAATGACATTCTCCACAAGATTCCTCTTTTCTAAGCAATCCCTAGGAGGGTTTGGTGGATCCATGGTTTATGTTTTGATATTCTTTTCTTTTTGTTTGTTTTGAGAAAGATATTGATCAATTTTGATTATTTTTTTCATTGATCATTTTGTGATCAAGATGTATGGATCCATGAGTCTCTGTGGCTTACATTGATCCTATTCATGGATTAACAAAAAGGTAGGTCTCTATTTGCCTCTACCATTAAATGAGTCTTTGTGCATGGCATTGCCACTTTCTTTAGTAGCATTAGTTGATTACTTAATTTGAAAGTTGACTTAGGATGCACACAATAATAGGGCGGGCAATTGAATCACACTAGTCAAATTTGAATTAAATTCGATTGGGTAATTATTCAATTTGAACTAAACGAATTGAATATGATCCTTTGATAACTTAATGAATTGATTTTTTTGTTGCATTCAATTTGAAAAGAATATTAATTGAATATTTTATATAAAATTATTCTAGCTATAGAGGTATCAAACTGATGAGTCATACGATGAAGCTTTAGGAAAGATAATTGAAAGAAGGTTGAGGTAAGTCTCCATAGTAACTAAAGTTGGTTTGGATTTATGCTAGGCCAACCTATTAATACATCTTTTGAGGCATATGATGATCTACAAAGTCAAGAAGAAGATTTAGTGATTTGAAGAAGGTTTATAACTTTGCTCCAAGAGATATCTTGTGGAGAATTTCGGAGAAGAGATGGGTATTGGTTCCATATATCAACCCCATAAAGGATATTTGTTATAGAGTTGTGGCTAGTTAAGAACTAAGTTTGGATTGGTGAGTAACTTTAATATCATCATTTGTTTGTATCAAGGATAAACTTTAAGCTCTTACCTCTTTAGTTTGGTCATGGATGAGTTGACAAAGCATATTTAAGCTAAGGTGCCATGGTGTATTTTTTTACTGATGACATTGTGTTGGTTGATAAGCTAAGAGATGGAGTGAGCAAAAAGCTTGAGCTTTAAAGAGAAACCATGGAAGCTAATGGTTTTCGTCTAAGTAGGTCAAAGATTGAGTATATGGAATGTGAATTTAGTTGTAGAGGGAATGATGAAGGGATAGATGTGAAAATTGGTGCAGAGTACATTTTGAAGAAAGATGTTTTTAAATACTTGGATCCATTTTTCAAAAAGATTATGAAATTGATGGTGATTTTACAATTAATGCAAGGTGGTTGAAATCAAGGAGAGCATTTGGTGTTCTCTGTGATAAGAGGGTTCACTTGAAAGTTAAAAGAAAGAATATACAATATCTGTAAGACCTACTGTGCTATATGGTTCTAAATGTTGGGCTGCCAATTATAGAAATGTGCAAAAGATGCCTATGGAGGAAATGAAAGATGTCTTTTTTTGAAAAGCCAAAGGGTAGTTATTCAAATGATAACCACCCACATTCATTTCATTTTACAAAAATGAATTACATCAGAGGTTACACGAAATGATGATGTTAGGATGGATTTCTGGTCATATAAGGAAGGAGTGGATTTCAAATGAGATTATCTAATATAAGGTTGGGGTGGAATCAATAGAGAAACATCTAATGTTGTTTGGACATTTGCCGGGAAGGTTGGTAAATGCCTCAGTTAGGAGATATGAGTAGTTGGAGGTTGAACCTCCTACAAGAGAGCGAGGAAAATTAAAGAAGTGTTGGAAGGAAACTATTAAGCATAATCTTAATACCTAAAAATTAAGCCTAGAAATGGGTCGAAATAGATCTCAGTAGAGGCAAGTAATCCATGTAACCAATTGCACTTAGTGTGAAAAGAGGCTTTGTTGTGTTCGATTTGAAGAGTATATATGTGTGTGTGTGCATGTGTGCATGCATGCATGTAAGTAGGGTACGAGGAGAGTATCTTAACATCCAAGGTGGGAATTTGTCCTCCTTGAGTCACATGAACCAGCATAAATCGAACATATAAAACATAAATCCTCATTAAAACATAAACTAAACTTATAAAACACAAATCCTTGTTAAAACATAAATCAAACTTATGAAAAATGGACAAAAGAAGAAATAGTTGATCATCTTGTATAGTTTGGTATCATATAAATATTTGATGAATATTTGAATAGTTAGGTATCATATAAATATGCTGTTGTTCCTTTCGATATGGACCGTACCTTGGAGGAGGCCATATCGTCCGCTCTTGACAACCCCCTTGTTTATTTGCCTATTACTTATTTAGGACTTCCTTTGAAGGGGAAAAAGTTGGAGGTTGTGGATTGGAGCCCGGTGGTGTAGGTTCATAAGAGGCTTGGTAGTTGGAGTGGGCATCTTCATTCTAGGGGTGGTAGGTTGGTTTTGATTAAGGTGGTGTTGCCTGTTATTCTTGTTTTCTTTATGTCTTTATTCCGTCCTATGAAGGGGGTGATTTCTATGATGGAGGTGCTTATGAAAAGGTTCTTCTAGAAGGGTGGAGATCATGAGGGTCATTTTTTTTTAGCTGGTGCCTTGGAAAGAGATTTGTAAGCCCAAGTGTAGAGGTGGTTTGGGGTTATGCATATTAGCTGATGTTAGTGATGCACTGTTGTTAAAGATGGCTGCCAAATTCCTTGCTTGCAATGATAGTCTTGTTGGAAGGATTCTCAGGGATTCAGATGGCTCCCCGGTGGATGCAGTTCTTGGTTGTATTCTCCAGCGTGGCTCCTCTGCTTTCTGGCATAGTCTTCTCCCTATTATTCAAATGGCCTTCACATACTGACCTGTTATCTTTGCTGCTGGGGAAGGGGGAACATTTCCGATTTTGGTTGGATGACTGGACTAGCCTTGGGCTATCTGCTACTCTGTTCCCATGTTTGTTTGGTTAAGCGGTTGATAAGGAGGTTTGTCTCTTAGCTTTGGGATGCCACTTCAAATTCTTGGGCTGCTGTCTTCCATCTTTCTTGTCGGGAGCCACTTTTATCCAACTTGAGAGATTACTGGTTCACCCCCACTGAGAGTACTAAGGATGCCTTCTTTTGGAAGGAGGGTCGCCCTTCCATGGGGAAGATCTATAAAAGAATAATGTGGGAGGATGGTCAGGTGTTCAGTCATTGATAGTGACTGTAGCCTAATTTTTAAGTTGAAGCTTCCACACTATTCTTTTAGATCAAAGTGGTTGCTTAGAAGAGAGAGATTGGCGACAAAGGTTTTTAGATCAAAGTGGTTGGTGGACTAGGATCTTTCATGCCGTTTTTGTGGAGATGGCAAGGAGGATGTGCAACGTCTTTTCTTTCATTGTCCTTTCTCCTTGGGAGTTTGGAGTGAGTTGCAGGTTAGAAGTGCTGATTGGTCTACTCCAGCTCTTGGGAGTCCTTTGGCAGTACTTTGCATGCAGACATGCCCAATTGGATTTTGGGGTTAGACGGTATTTCTTGTGTTTTGATTCAGCGTAATGTGGTAGTTTTTAATAATGAAAGGGTGTGCCACGTGAGTGGAAAATGTGGTGAGGGAGGCACGTGGCTTTTCAGAGTTGTGTCTTCATGTACGGTAAGTTCGTTTCAACTTTTGCTTATTAATGATACTTGTTGGATGAATATCGACCTCCAGTAATCTTCCATCTTTTTTCAAAAAAAAAATCATATAAATATGTGATAAATATTTGATGAACCTAATATGAATCCAAGTTTTCAAATTCAAAGCAGATTCCAAATTTGATTCAAATTTTCTTAACAAACTGAATCAAAATCAAGGTGGATTAGCGAGATTAGCACTCGTACTTGATAACCAACCAATGGGAAGCTTTTTTCATTTGTGTAGATCCTACTACAATAGGAACTTTACCAGTTGATCTGCCTAGATGTCTTGTTTGTACTGCTATATTGGGGATTACTCCAAATACTGATGTAAAATAAATGGTGGATCTGTTTCTTTCATTTTTTGAATCATTTTCATGGCTTGATGGATGACTTGACGAGTCAATGGTTTTTTTTAATGTTTTATGACACAATTAACCAATAACCAACACATAAACTAATTGATTACGATAATTAGATTGGATGGGCATGAAAGAAGCTAAAGAGGCAATTTTCCTGTTACAAGAGATTATTTTGGTTTTTTGACCCCTTAGTGTGGGGTGCATACTAAAACCTTGAAAGATCTTCCTTCAAGTCCCACGTACAACATTCAGTTGCATATAACTTTTCAAGGAATTCTATATGTATCCATGGTTAGAGCATGCAATTCTATTTATTTACCTTAAATTGAGTTTTTGAATCCTTCCTTTTCTTACAAGGATTTGAATATTGTAGTTTACATATAAATTTTATTGGGTTTCCGAAATAGTGCAATCTTCTAATCACTGCTATTCGATTAGGACCTTTTTCATAAAAGTTGAGGTATTTTCCATGACTTCTGGTTACTTTGCCACCCATTTTGATGTCAAGTTTTTGTGAAGTATATATTATATATACATGCATACACACACCGCGCGCGAGCACACACACATGTGTATATATTACAATATATAGAGGAAGCTTCAAAAATTATAATTTATAGGGGATTGAGAGTTTACACTAAAGTTTAGTTTTCTACACCTATGCTCATATCTTTGTCCACGTGTAATTTTTTGAAATCAAATTATTCACTAACAATAATATGTGTTTCAAATTTCAGCCAATATGGGCACCCTAACCCCTTTATCAGGTTAAATTTTGACAATTCTTGGATGGATAAAAATTGATGAAAGTTCATTAGGTTTAGTGTAAGGATTAGATGTGTTGAATTGAGTTGCAATTTGCTACATGCTATGCTCATTTGAGGTGATTTAGATCCTCAAAGTTTCATTTCAAAATCTTACTCTTGGGCAAATATACAAGCATAGATGTAGAAAACTTTTCCTATACTTGAATGTACTCCCCCTTTTAATACGTGTAGATGTTGACTCACACAGATCATTTTTAGATTATAGCTAGAACCTCTTCTCTTTATGGAGTCTATCTCACATGAATAACTTTGCCACTTCCACCCATAGGTATTTTTTCTAGTGTAATCTGAGGATATATTGTTGAGAGAATTGTGTGTGTTAGAATATTCATTATTTTTGTTGTTTACTTTTCAGTCCCTGATATTTCTTTTTAGTCCCTGCATATTTTTCAGTCTGGTCCTTGTATTGTTTTTTTCCCTTGGGTTGCTTTCTATATAAAGGACCTAAGGGACCCATTGATGATTTTAATGTCATTTCATCCTAACATGGTATCAAAGCAACAATCCTAGATTGGAGCTTGATATCCCACCTAAAATGAAACCTGCCTCACCCCTCCACCTCACGCCCTTCTTTCCCTCTCTCTCGCTGGTGGTTCACATCATTAGCGTGATTCATCAGCAGGTGATTCATCATCCAGCTGGTAATTGTCATTGTTGCTGCGGTGCAGTGTGATTGTTATACGAGGTCAGCTGTTGTGAGATTTGTGTGATTGTTGATCTACTGGTGGTGTTAGTGTGATTGTTGCCTTCTGATCACCAAGAAATCAGAGAACAGATCAAGAAAGTTGTTACACGACTGGTTTTTTCTGATCAGCAAGAGATCAGAGATCAGTGTGTTGATTGCAAGATCTGCTAATTTGTTACACGGCTGCTGCTGTCATCTGTTGATCTTCTAATTTGTAGCAGCAGTGTTGATCTGTTGCAGATTACCAACAGATCTGTTCATCTGATTTGTTGGTTCTACTGCCAATTTGTTGATCTGTTGGTTCTGATTTGTAGCAGCAGTGTTGCTTTGTTGATTTGTTGCTATTGTTAGTTTGATCAGTTGGTTGAAGTCTGCAGTAGATCAGGTTGTTGCTGAAGATCGAGTAGGTTGTTACAGTTGATTGGTTGATTGTTGTTGATTAGGTTGTTACTGTTGGTGATCTGGTTGATTGATCCAGATTGATTGACTGATCTGCTATAAAGGTTGTTGCTGAAGATAGTTGAAGAAAATAAGTCTTCTTATACAGAGAAAGGTGAGGAAAAATTATACCACAAGTCCAATGAAATAAAAATATATCAAAATAATCCTCAAGACATAGTGTAACACTCATCTTCAAGTTGGAGCATATATATCAATCATGCTTAGCTCGTTTTTACGCTTCTCAAACATAGGGCAAGATAACAGCTTAGTAAACATATCTGCAGTTTGATATGAAAAAGCAAGGCAAGCAATACGCAGTAACCTCTGTTGGATAAGACTCCTGGTAAAATGACAATCCACCTCCATATGCTTACTTCTCTCATGGAATATGGAATGTTAGCTATATAGGTTGCAATCCTATTATCACATTACATTTCCATCAGCTCATCAACTGTAACATGCAGGTCACGTAACAATGACCATATCCAAATCATCTCCGCTACTGTATGTGTCATGGCACAGTATTCAGATTTAGCACTGGCACGGTATTTTGATTCAATACTTGAACGTGACACCACACTTTGTTTCTTTCTCTTCCAGGTCATAAGGTTTCTTGCTATAAATGTATAGAAACTTGTAGTAGATTTTTTTTCCACAATAGCACCAGCATAGTTAGCATTAGAATAAGCAACAACACTCATAAGAGCTTTTCTCTGTAACAGAAGACCACAACCTGGACAGTCCTTGATATATCTCAACACCTGCATCACTACTTCCCAATGATCAGTAGTAGGTTTGTCTAAGAACCGACCTAGCTTACCTACTGCAAGACTAATATCTGGCCTTGTAATAGTCAAATATAACAACTTTCCCACTAGTTATCTATAGGCCTTCGTATCCATCAGTTTTGTTGTGTTATCAAATAAGTGAGCTTTTGGATCCATAGGGATATTAGCACCCTTAACCCCAAGCATGCCTCCCTCCTAGAGAATGTGTAGAGTATATTTTCTCTGGGACATAACAATACCCTTCTTGCTTGTACCAATCTCAATGCCAAGAAAACATCTAATCCTCTCAAGGCCTTTCATGATAAACTGGCGAGCTGAGTACTCCTTCATTTGAGAAATACCAGCTGCATCATCACCTGTGAGTATCAAGTAATCCACATAAACAAGTAAAGCCATAGTACCACTATTGGTCCTTCTCACAAATAGGGAATGGTCAGAAAAAGACCTCTGCAACCCAACCATAGCCAAGGCCCTTGACAGGCATTGAAATCAGTCTTAGGGACTTTGCCTAAGGTTATAAATAGCCTTTCTAAGCTTGCAAACACACTCCCCCTGAACTTCAAAACTAGGAGGCTGCTGCATGTATGCCTCCTCCTGAAGATCCCCATATAACAATGCATTTTTGACATCTAGTTGGTATAACGCCCATTCGTAGTGTGCTGCCATAGAAACAAGTATATAGATAGTGGAAAGGTGAGCAACCGGCGAAAAAGTGTCAAAGAAATCTATCCCATAGGTTTGGGTGAATCCTTTGGTTACAAGGCGAGCCTTATACTAAGAAATAGACTCGTATGGGTTGTATTTCAAGGCAAAGACCCATCTAGTACCAACAAGGTGCGTACTGGAGGATAACAGAGTGAGCTCCCAGGTGCCCCTGGCACAGAGAGCAGACATCTCTTTCATAATCGACTTTCATTGAGGATTAAGTAAAGCCTGTTGATATGAAGTAGGAAGCTCCGAGCTAGAAACTGCAACAGTAAAAGCATGAAACTCAGTACTTAGAGTATTTGTTCAAATTACATGCCCTGCAACGCGGTACTGAGCACAAGAACATAGAGCTTTCTAAATGGCAATAGACACATCATCATCAATATCCACAGACACCTGACTTGAGGAAACATCAATAAGAGAAGCACTATCAGATGGCTCAACATATACCTAAATGGGCGAGGACGATGGTGGTTCAGTAGTCACTGGAGGGGGGGTGTGTATGATTCTCTCTGTAACTTATAGGTAGCTGATATGTAGTGCCTTTGAATATCTTCTCATCTGGTAGTACTACTCTGAATGTGCTCATAGGCTGCTCTGAGGAGGTAACAGTTCTACTACTACTGGCAAAGTCATCCATAGATACTAGAGGCACAAACATAGGCACAGCAGTTTCCACATCCTGTAACTGGTATCCCGATGTGGAGAAACAAAGAATAGACTCATGAAATGTGACGTCCGCACTGATATAGTGTTTTCTAGAGATGAGATCAAAGCATCTATATCCTTTCTGAATGCGACAATAGCTAAGAAACATATACTTGGCTGCTCTAGAGGCAAGCTTATCCCAATCAGGTCCAAGCAAGTAGACAAGAGTTACACAACCAAATGTCTTAAGAGGCACAAGAAACAATTCCGTATCAGGGTACAACACTATCCATAGCACTTGCTTGTGGATAACAAACGAAGAAAATTTGTTAATAAGGTAACAGGATGCAAGTACTGCATCTTTCCAGTAGATATGTGGTACACTATTTTGAATGAGTAAAGCCTGAGCTATATCCAGAACGTGTATGTTTTCGTTCTGTAACCTCATTTTGTTGTGATGTGTGGGGGCAGGAGGTCTGGTGTACAATGCCAAAAGAGCTGTAAAACCCCACCAACTACTTGGTGCAAAACTCTAAGGCATTGTCAGTTGTAACAATTTTAATGTAGACCTAAAACTGGTTCTTCACAAAATCCACAAAATGCTGAATAATGGTACCAACATCAGATTTATTATGCATCAAAAATAGCTATAAAAGGCAAGAAAAATTATTCATTAGAATCAAATAATAACAATAGCCTTGTTTATTTGCCATATGGCTAGGGCCCCAAACATTACAATATATCAAGTCAAAACAAGCAAAACTATTATGATGCATGGAAATTGGAAAACTGGATTTGTGATGCTTCTGCAACTGGCATGCATCACACTGAATCTTCGTAGTTGGTGACAAATGTGCAAAGAGCCGGCATAGCTTGTCTAGAGACGGATGGCCTAGTCGTCTGTGCCATTGCAAGACACTCCCAGCAGGACTCTTCTGATAGGTTGCTACAACTGAACTCTGCACTAGCTGGTACACACCCCCTCCTTATGTTCACCACCAATCGTCTTCTACGTCATGTAGTCCTAAAAAGTACATTCAACAGCATAAAAAATGACACAACAATTCAATTGCTTTGTAATAGTGCCAATAGAGAATAATTGCATAGTCATATCATGAACATAATAAACATCTGAAAGGTGTAGAGTGGGCGAAACTGACACCCCCCTTTCTAGAAATGGGGGCATGCCTACCATCTGCAAGCTGGACTGAGCATCCTGGTGGAACCTCTTGTATACATCCAAAGCACTGGGGATTCCCAAACAAGTGATCTGAAGCACCTGAATCTGTCAATCAAGTATTACTTATATCTAAAGCTGATGCATAAGTCGTGTCTGAAGATTGTGGCTGATCATGAGTTAATTGTGCTAGACACTATACTACCGCATCATAATCTGCATCTATAAGGGTAAGGGGCTTGGTAGAAATCACTGGAGCAGGTGTTACAATAGCTTAGTTGGCTATAGTAGGCCTTTTAAGCTTGTTCCAGCACTTAGCTTCAACATGGTCAATCCTCCCACAATACGTGCATGTCGGCTTACCATGTGTACCGTTGCCACATCCTTTTCCTTTACCACAGAAGAATCCACCCTGATCACGGGTGCTGAGCTGCATGGGCAAAAGATGTATTGGTGGCAACTATATCATGAGTGGACTCAACCTGCAACCTGTTCAGCCTCCTGTAAATCTCCTCAATAGGAGGAAGCTCGAAGAGAGTAACAATCTGAGAGCGAGCCGTAGAATAATCATCACTTAGCCCTACAAGAAATATATGGGCTGAGAACTCTTTCCTGTGATCCCTGCATGTAGTAGATTTACACATCGGTCTGTAAGCATTATATTTTTCCAATAGTCCCTTCATAGTAGAATAATACTGTGGCAGACTCATCGACTTCTGCTTGAGATGGCATAGATTATAGTGTATCTGAAATACTTGAGTTGAATTCAACTCATGTGAATAAGCAACCTTCAGGCCATCTCACATCTCTTTGATCGATGTGTAATACATAATTTCATCTCCAATGCGGGGAATAACGCTATTCAAGATCCAAGCCCTTACCATTGCATCATCTTTATTCCAGGTTGCATATTTTCCTGTTTTCTGCTTTAGCAGTGCTTCCATAAGTACATGTTTCTTCTCATGACCTTTCACAGTAACAAAGAAGGTTGATACCAATGGGGGAATTGGTCTCATCCAATTTCACGATCGGAGTAGAGAATTTGCTTTTGTATACTCCACTTTTTGCACCCTGTCCTGAAGACACTTCAGATTCTGTTGATGAAGCCATGCTAACTCCAAACACACAAAAAAATCTCAAACTGCAGATCTAAATTTTAGTATGAAACACCAATATCCGGAGAATATACACCTCGTAATCCACACACAATATTGTCAACACTTTACAGGAGAATACACACCCCAAGAATCATCCAACAAAGGGAATACACATCCCAAGAATCATCAAGGGGAATACATACCCCAAAATCAAACCACAAGTTTGAAAAAAGTCTTACCACAGTTTGGTGTTGTACCACTACACCGGTAGGAAGGTTCTTGATCTAGAACTCGATCACCAAGGCACCAAGAACCTTCCTAGACATTGCCAGAGAGAGAACCACGACCTAATACCCTCTCCCTACTGCCAGAAATGACCTGGTAGGGAGAGAAGGTGGCGGCGATGAGAGGTCGAGCCCCCCCTTGCTGCGCACTGCCGCTAGCTAGGTGACGCTGGCCCTACTATGGCAATGGCGGGCGACACTACCGCCGGTGGCTGCGGTGGCAGCGGTGGAGAGGTTGTGAGGTAGGGTTAGGGTTTTCTTGATGGAGTCCCTAACTTGGCTCTGATACCAAGTCGAAGAAAATAAGTCTTCTTATTTTACTAAGCCAGTCCTATACTTATTTATATAGAGGTGAGGAAAAGTTATGACATAAGTCCAATGAAATAAAAATATAACAAAATAACCCTCAAGACATAATGTAACAAAAATCATTTGATTGAGGTTGTTGAGATTTGTTAATATGATTGGTAGGTTGTAAGGGTTGTTGGTTGTTGATCAAGGTTGTTGAGAGGTGTGTTACAAGTGATTTGAATAGTGTATCTCCTATCCAACAACAGTAGGTCTTCTTTCTTCTCTCTTATTTCCTATTTATAATGGAGTAATCATGGAGAGGTGTAGAATGATTTGATTTCTCTGCACGATTGTGTATGCTTCTGTTTGTGTTGTTGATGTGATTGTGTAGTGCAAGATTATCGTGGTTGATTGTGTTAAGTATGGAAGCTTGCCTAGGTAGAAGAGGCGCTAGATTTTGTGGTTGTCATTCTTTCTTTGCTTGTGACTATTGTCACAAGATTGGGCACACAATTGATCAATGTTGGGCAAAGCATGGATATCCTCATAGGAAATCCACTCAGTTCTTAGAGAAGGTCATGATCTCAAGAGATGCGTATGTCAGATTGATTGCTTCTCAGTCTTCTAGTTCAGCATCTGTTATTCAGCAAGATGAGTAGGTTGCATTGTCAGCTAGACCACGCAATCCACGGTGGGTAGTTGCCTCTGGAGCATCTTTACACATTACGGGTGATTTATCTGTGTTTACATCTCTTCGCCCACTTGATAGGTCTTTCCAGGTCCATGTTGCTGATGGTGGATTATCTTCTGTCATTGGGCTGGGTGATGTGACCTTGACTGATACTCTTCCTCTTTCTGATGTTATGCATGCACCTAGTTTTGCTATGAACTTGACATCTATCAGTTAGATTACTAGGGATCTTCATTGCATGGCCGTATTTTATGATAAGTATTTTTTGCAAGACCTCCAGACAAGGAAGCGGATTGGTGGACTTGAATAGAATGGGTTGTACTATCTCTCCCACCCACCGTTGCTGCAGCTTCTGGTGCTACTACTGCTTTACAATGGCATCTTCACCTGGGTCACCCAAGTCCCCTTGTGCTACGTCGCCAGTTTCCTGACCTTCACGTTCCTGATCAGTTCTTTTGTGATGCTTGTCAATTGGGCAAGCATCATAGGTCCTTGTTTCCTTCAACTAATAAAAGTAGTTCTTTTTTCTCTCTGGTTCATGCTGATGTGTGGGGCCCATGCCAGGTCACCAATGTTAGGGGATTCCATTTTCTCCTTGTTCTTGTTGATTATTCAAGAATGTCTTGGGTTTTCATGATGAAACAAAAATCGGAAGTGTCCATTTTGATTAAAAATTTTTTCAATAAAATAAAGACAATTTTCTAAAACTATACATGTCTTTCAAAGTTACAATGATATGGAATTTGTGAATGACCGATTATCTAGTTTCTTTGCTTAACAGGGTGTTATTCTTCAGACTTCCTGTGACCTCACAGCAAAATGGGGTTACTAAACGGAAGCTTCGACACCTCATTGATGTTGTTCGGACATTATTGTTTCATATGCATGTTCCTGCTCATTTATGGGCTGATATTGTTTTGACCACCACATTTCTTATTAATCAAGTTGTTTCTCCTGTTTTAGGTGGTTGTACACCTTTTTCACTTTGTTTCCAGATCAGGAACCTTTTCTGCTATCGCCTGTTGTTTTTGGTTGTGTAGCGTTCACGTTTTTGGTAGGGACAAGTTAGCTCCTTGCTCAGTTAAGTGCATTTTTCTTGGATATTCTCGAATGTAGAAAGGGCATCGGTGTTAGGATCTAGTGAATAGAAAATTTTATGTGTGTTGAGTTTATCTTTTTTGATGAGGTTTCATATTATTCTTTTGATAGGAAGGACTCCTCTAGTACTCCATCCACTGCTATCCCTTTGCCAATTCCTTTTGCTAAGCCTCCAGGGTCCTTTGAGGTTCCTACCACTATTATGAGCCATCCTGATAATGTTGAGCATACATCTTATCTTATTCCTCCATATACACATCATTTTCATAGTCAACTTAAACCTACTATCGAGCCAATTACTACCATTCCTATTCAGTCCAATACCATTTATATGGACTTCGATGGTGGTTAGGTAAATTCTCCCACTGATGAGCATGATTTGCATCTTCCCATTGCCCAGAGGAAAGGGATTAGATCTTGTGGCCAATATGATATTTTTCATTATATGAGTTTTGATGGTTTATCATCTTCAGGATAGATGCTTTTAGTTGCTATTGATAGCTAGCGTATACCTCGCGATCATGTTGAAGCCTTTCAGGATGAGGCATGGACCATAGGTATGAAAGAGTAGATAGAGGCAATTTTATCTTGGGGCACTTAGGAGTTAGCTGACCTACCCCTTGGAGCATCTGTTGTGGGGTGTAGGTGGGTGTTTACCTTGAAGTACTTACTAGATGGATCCATATAGAGATACAAGGCACGGTTAGTAGCAAAAGGCTATACTTAGACAGATGGCCTTGATTATTTTGAGACATTTTCTTCTGTTGCACGTTTAAATTTAGTACATATTCTTCTTTCTTTGGCGATGAATAAGCATTGACTTGTTTTCCAGTTGGATATTAAGAATGTGTTTGTTTATGGAGATCTTGATAAGGAGGTTTATATGCAGCAGCCTCAAGGGGGAGTGTTATAAAGTGTGCAGGTTGCGGAAGGTGATTTATGGGCTTAAGCAGAGTCCACGGGCTTGGTTTAACAAATTCAGTAGGGTAGTACATGAGTATGGTTTTTCCAGATCTTCTTTAGACTATTCTATGTTTTCTAAACATACTCGGTCTAGATTAATTATCCTTATTATATATGTTGTTGACAGGTAGTAATATGGGTGGTATTGAAGATACCAAGGCCTTCCTTTATTCATAGTTTGTTACGAAGGATTTGGGACATATTAGTTACTTTTGGGCATTAAGGTGCATCGTTTGCAGGGTGGTATGATTTTGTCTCAAAGAAAATATGTTAATATGTTATGTGAAGTTCGTATGGTAGAATGTAAAGTTGTAAAAGTGCCACTTGATCCTTCTCAATTTGTGGATGATGAAAATCCTCTTTTTGAGGATGTGACGAGATATAGGGCCGTGGTTAGCAAGTTGCTATATCTTTACTGGACCAAATATTGCATTTGTTGTTGGTCGCTGCTTGAGTCAGTTTATGCAAGCTCCCAGGGAGATACATTGGTTAGGAGTGTTATGGATGTTACGATATTTGAAAAATGCGCTTGGAAAAGGATTATGTTATAGAGCTCATGGGGGAGTGTCCAAACAAGGATATTCAAATGCTAATTATACAGGGGCTTATGAGGATCGATGGTCTACTACAGGTTGTACTTTTGTTGGGAGCAACCTTGTGATATGGAGAAGTAAGAAACAAGTTGTGGTCTCTCGATCTAGTGCAGAATCTGAATATCGTGTTATGGCCTATACAACATGTGAGCTTCTTTAGGTTAAATCTCTGTTGCATGACTTTGAGTGGATGTTTAAGGAGCCATGCCTATGTATTGTGATAATAAGTATGCTACATTCATTGCTAATAATCCAGTCTTTCATGAAAGAACAAAACATATTGAGGTGGATTATCATTTTATTTGAGATGCTATGCTACAGGGCAAGATTCTACTCCATACATTTCTACCAAGGACTAATTGGCAGACATATTCACGAAGGCTCTTCAACGGAAATAGTTAGAGTATCTTTCCACCAAGCTGAGCATGTCTGACGCTTATGCTCCAGCTTGAGGGGAGTGCTAGAATATTCGTTATTTTTGCTGTTTACTTTTTAGTCCCTGATATTTCTTTTTAATCCCTACATATTTTTTAGTTGGTCCTTGTATTGTTTTTTTCCCTTAGGTTGCTTTCTATATAAAGGATCTAACGGACCCATTAATGATTTTGATGCCATTTCATCCTAACAATGTGTAAGTGGCCATTAAGAACCACATCGTATGTTGTAGGAATGTAGAGTGTGGTGGCTTATAAATAGGCATATACTTTTCACTTGTTTCTTTAAGATGAATAAACTGAAACACACACCTATAGGGTGCTTCTCTCGTGGTTTTCTCCCTGCTCTTTGTGAGTGGGGTTTCCATGTAAATCTAAGTGTTCTCATTCTTTATGTTTTGATATTATTTTGCTTCCAGTTATTTATATTATTCAACTTGGTATCAGAGCAAGTCGATCTTGGGGATTATCTTTTGTTTTAGATGTTATATATTCTTTATCTTTTGGAATTCTGTTTTTTGTTCCAAGTTCGTTCAGAGAGGAGGAAGCTTGGGAAGGAGGCATTGAAGTTTTGTCCAATGCTCAAGAGAGATCTTCTCCATGGAGAACATGGTGAGGTGGCAACTAATGGTGTTGACCTTGGTTGCGCCGCTAAAATTGGCCTAGGAGTGGTGCTCAACAGCACGATGCGCATGGTGATGAGGGCCACTTGCATCACCTCAGATATGGCGATGGAGGTGTGCTAGTGTCAAGTGAGGTGGTGGCGAGCTCAAAGGTTGCGTCGATCTCACGTGAGCTTGGTTGTGGTTGCAAGATTAGCCAAAGAAGAAGAATCGCGAGGTCCAAGATTGCATGACCTCACTAGCGACAACGGAGATGGCGGTGAAGAAGGCAACGGTCTCGGGTGAATGTCTTACGAGAGGCGCAACGGTGTAGAAGTCAGAGGAGATTACGAATGCGATTATGGGTTCTTTTGAACCTCACAAGAAATATCTTTGGTATTTTATATTTTTGTCCCTTTTCTTTTGTTATACTTATTGGGAATTTACTTGGCTTTGCAAAAGAAAAAAAGGGATAGGAAAGAAAGAAGAGGAGAGAGTAGGAGAAAGAAAGGAGGGGCAAAAATGAAAGAAAAAGAAGAGAAAAAAATGAATGATGGTGATGTTGAAAAGAAGAGGTGGAGAAGCTCTTCTTTATTTTATTTTTATTTCTTCTCTATGTTATTTTCTTCTCTCATAGATTAAAGGGGGAGTGCGGATCCTATTACAGTCATCCCTCATTTAGAAGTTTCTTTGTTTGAGATCACCACATGAGAAATCACAACTCTGGGAGGTCCAGAGTTTCGAGGTCTCCAAAAGGGAGATCTAGCTTTGAGATCCTCAGAGGAAGGACCCATGTTAGGTTTCTATGTGGGGGAGTCAGTTTCGTGGACTCAGAGGGGAGATCTAGTTTCGAGGTCTTCAGAGGATGGCCCATGATAGGGATACTGAATGAGGAGCTACTAGCACCAATCAAGGTCTTTAGAGGAGAGGCCCATCTCTGAGCCGACTTTAGCAATCCATCATCAAGCTTTAGCCTTGTTGATGTGTCATCAACATACCTACCTACAAGCATGAACAAGAGTGTAGCTGCCGTTTGTAGAGGAAAGGCAATTGTACCGGTTGAGAAAGTTTTTTTTTTTTTTCTACTGTGTAGATGGGTTTTTTTGTGTTACAAACTAGGCATTCCATGCTCTAGCTCGAGGGGGAGTGTTAAGAAAATTGTAAGTGGTCATTTAGAATCACATCGTCTATTATGGGACTGTAGAGTGTGTGGTGGCTTATAAATAGGCATGTACTCACTTTTTTTTTTTAGAAGAATAAATAGAAACAGATGCCCATAGAGTGCTTCTCCAGTGGTTTTCTCCCCGCTCTTTGTGAGTGGGGTTTCCACGTAAATCTAAGTGTTCGCATTCTTTGTGTTTTGATATTAGTATACTTCTGCCTATTTATATTTTTTAACTTATATGGTTGTAGGGGATTTTTTAGTTGTGGTATTTCCTTTTCTTGGAAAAGCCTCATGATATTTTATTTATGTTGTGTGGAACTTGGTGCAGTGTGGAGACTTTTTGACATGGAAACACCCACATGGTGACAGGTAGTACGTGGACGGAGAGAGAGAGAGAGAGGAGAGGAGTTGAGAGAGAGGGATGTTGGAATATAATGCATTCAACTAAAACATAAATTACACAAGTTCTCTCTTTATGTAGAGTTATTCTTAATTTCTAAATGAGGAAACAGATCAATCAAATATTTAAAAATAGGAAATAACATATTATCTTAACAAATTAATTACTTAACACTTAATCATACTAAAAATATGAAACTTAGACTCTAAGGAACTCTAATCAAATCCCTTAGGGCCAGTGCCCCTTGGGTGACACACAGATGTGCCACCTGGTTCTTTATTCTTCACAATACCCTTTAAGCCGAGGCCAAGAGGACGATGACTTTCTCTGTAACATTGTGAGGCTAGATGTCCTACCATTGTTCATCTTCTTCGAGCCTGGAGCTTACCAACTTGTCGTTTTAGAAGTTACGGTGTAACCTCTTGCAATCTCCGAAGTTGTTGCCTCTTTGTCAACCTCACTAGTCGTTGTGATGGCTGCCATGGTCTTCTTCTCCTTTTCTTCTTGAAGCATGGCTTGTATCTTCTCAAGATCGACAAGTGTAAACGAGCCCACTTGTGAGTTACTAGTAGCCCCAAATGATGGCCTCTCAAATCGATCCCAACACTTATCCTACGAGTGATTGGTGTATCCACAATGTTGACATGGAGGGTAGACACGGCTTGAGACTCGACCGCATCCTCTCCCACGCCCTGCACCAACATCTGGAATAGCAAGTGTGGAGTTGTCGCTCTTCATAGTAGCCTCTATCTCCGGGACCTCCATCTTCTCAAGACGGCCAAAGATGGTTTTAAGATCCATATTTTTGTTCGATGTAAGAATCTAATTGCGTGCCAGATGATAGCGGGGATATAACCTCGATAAGAACTTGGTCGCCTGCCATCAAGCATGTGTCTCCCCCTATTTATTACAACAGACGTGCTTGTAGATGTCCAGTTCCTCGAATAGTGCCTCCATCTTCGCGTAATAATTACTCAATGAGAGATCTCCTTGACTAGTAGTCCATATGCGCGTATAGAGGTCGGTGATGAGCGCATTATTTGATTTCTGGGAATACCTCTTCTTTGGAGCCTTCCAAATCCCGCACGGGCTCTTTTTGTATAGCATATTCGAGGCGATGGAAGGATTAACTGAATTCATGATCTAGTAATGAATTCATAACCCAGTTCATCATGAGGTAGCTTGCCTTCTGAAGCTTCTTCTTGGCTCCATCTTTTGGTTTAGGTGCTCCTTCAAGTAGAACACTAAGTTTGTCTTGGCCCCCAATAAATATCTTGAATGCATAGGCCCACAAGACGTAGTTGGAAGCACATTGAAGCTTGATAGTCATTCGTTGAACGACCACCTTGCCTTTTCCTATCAACAACGTGGCCTTGGTGTCGGTCATCTTCCTTGATCTACGATCCTCTTTCTATTATGCATAAGGTGCTTGATATAGTAGGAAGAGGATTTGTCAAGAATCCTTACACGATCCCTTGGGCCTTGTGTAAGGCGCCAAGATATTCCAATGAATTCGCTAGGTGAATTCTCCACATTGGAGAAGAAAGCCACGCATGTGTGGCCTTGTTGTTGACATGAAGAATCCACGCACAAGAGAGTTCTCTTTATGCATGAATTCGTCCTCTTGAATGTCTCTCCAATCCATGCACGCCAAGAGCCTAGATTGAAGGCTCTGATACCATGTGGAACTTGGTGTAGTGTGGAGGCTTTTTTATGCATAGGTGGAAAAACCCACGTGTGGTGGCAAGTAGCGCATGGACCAAGAGAGAGAGAGTTAGCTAGAGAGGAGAGAGAGTTGAGAGAGGGATGTTGGAATATAATGCATTCAACTCAAATAAAAATTACATAGGTTCTCTCTTTATATAAAGAGTTATTCCTAATCTCTAAATAAGGAAACAAGATCAATCAAATCTCTAAAAACAGGAAATAACATATCTTCCTAACAAATTAATTACTTGACACCTAATCATACTAAAAATAGGAAACTTAGACTCCAAACAACTCCAACCAAATCCCTTAGGGCCGGCGCCCCTTGGGTGACACAGACCACACGCAGACATGCCACGTGGCTCTTTATTCTTCACATGTTGTTTACTTTTGGTGAATGTTTTGGACCATATTTTTCTGAACTTCAGAGTCGAAACTTGATTTCCTATCATCTCATTATCCACTGCAGCATTTGGTCCGTTTGAGGTGGGATGAGTTTAGTATCGTGGAACGAAGAAATTTTGCCAATGCTGCAATGAATCTAGTAGCTGAAATGGTAGACCCTCGTGAAGAATGGGCGTTAAAGAGTCAAACTGCCGCTCTAGTTGCTGAGGTCTTTACTTTCTTCGTCTATTTTTCTATATGTACTTTAGACCATTATGCCACTAAAATTCAATCCTTTAAACTGACAGGTAGTACGAAGAGAAGGGTTACATATTTGGCAAGAACTTCTATCTTCTTTGACTTCTATATCAGGCAGAGGGCCTATAGAGGTGTCTGTTAAATCTAGCTCTTTATTCATGATTTCTTCATGGGAATATATGGTATCAAAAATAAATGAAATTGGTTGAATATCAGGGTGAATTGGTTGCTATGGTTCTTAGATGGCTTCCTGAAGATATTACGGTTCACAATGAAGACTTGGAAGGTTTACTTTTGCTTTGACATCTGTACTACCTTTTTTTTTTTCAATTTTAGTGGCATACCAAGTGCTATATACCCATACAATATAGTGTATGGTATACAGGAGATCGCCGGAGGGAATTACTTTGTGGCTTGACTCAATCTTTGCCGGATCTTTTTCCTCTCTTATATAATGTAAGTTGCATTTTGTGCATTTGGTGGTGATAGCTGAAGACTAACAGAAGAACTGCTAAAATGTATTGCAACTGAACATTTGAATATAGCTACTTGAAAGACACTTTGGAGCCGCCTTGGAGGATGCTGGCAGACAAAATTTTGATGCAGCAAAAGTACATGCTGCCACAGTGACAGCTGCTTTGAATGCTGTAAATGCATATGCTGAATGGGCCCCTATCCCAGATCTCGCCAGATGTGGTTTGATCGAGGGGTATGCAGTATTGCAAATTTGATTGTCGCTCTAGTATCTATTTAGGTAAACTAGAAAAGATTCATTTTATGCTCCATTGGAAAACAGATGTGGCTTTCTACTGTCGTCCTTCGAGTTTCGACTCCATGCTGGTGAATTTTTCAAGCTTCTGTGTCAAAGGTATGGATTGTAAGTTTGTAACTTTAATTTACTGTTGAGGAAGTGTACACTCATGATTTGATACATTTTCTTGAATGTTGTAATGCAGGAAAAGGCCTACCGATGAATCTGCGTCTGAATTTGATTCTGCAATGGCGGGCACCTTCCACATATTAATAAATATCTCAATCGATTTTTTACAAAGATCAAGTGCAAATGCAGCTGCAATCGATGAAAGTGAATTTGAATTTGTTGAATGCATATGTGAGAGTATGGTGTCTTTGGGGCAACTGAATTTGCAATACGTTGCTAGGGAAGGCAATACACTTTACTTGTATCTTCAGCAGGTATTCTTTATTTTTTATATCTGATTACTTGTTTATGCAAAGTTTGTAAATTGATAACAATGCATTATCACTGTATGTATAATATTTAACAAGTACTTTTAATAAACTTCTATTTCACGAATTTGGTTTTTGTCATGTTAAACCATATTTTCCACCATCACCCGCTGATTACTGATTAATTCAAATAAGGTAGTGGACTTGTTGAGAGAACAGTACTCTGTCTAAAGACGTGGAAAGTGGGCAATTGAATAATACAAGCATTGGGCCTCGCCACCCAATCTATTTGGTTTTGAAGTTGGATACATCACACACACGCATGCACACACGCACGCACGAAGGCATGTTCATGCAAAGAATTATATTCCACTATATTTCTCATGATCTGAGGGCCTATGCTGAATCATACATGCTATGACATCCATGCCCTTGTACCACCTACGTTTATATTTGTCCCACCTTTGAACTGCTTGATGATGCTATATCCCTAGTGCTTGTTGCCGGCATTTGTGTTAAGAGACTAGATTCTTGGGTTGGTTCTTGTTTTTTTCCCAATCACTTTCTCACTTCATCTGTATGGATATCTGCCTGATATACTATTTTTTATTGTGGAGGGGAGGAAGAAATACTGTGAAGAAATCCCAATCATCTGGCTGCACTCGTAGATCCAGCATTTCCAGGCTGTACAAGTTGCCAGAGAACATATCTAACATTATAACTGGTATATATAAGTAACACAGATGTTGAAGAACATTGGGAATGAATGAGTGGGATGATTGCTACCTTCCTGGTGAAGATATCAAGATGTGGAAATGGAGAAAGGAGATTCAAGTTCTATAGCTTCTGACCAATCTGAATTTTGAGTACAGTGAAGTGAGGATGGGGCATCTTGGTTCACGCTGAATGATGCCTTCATTTGTGTTGCTCGGTTCTTTTTAATCCCAATAATATTCCATTCAGTATGGATAATCCATTGGATGGGCCTTATTGGCAGAGTTTGCAACTTCTAGCGGCAGGGTTAATAGTAAAACTCCTCAGTGGAATGTGCTCGAGGATAATAGTACATTTTTTTGTAGTGTGTAGGAACAACTCTAATTTCATTCCTTTTCAAAAGAAAAGAAACTCTAATTTCATTGATGAGGGAATATGCGAGTGTGATATGTTGATATATGTCTCTTCCTGAGCCTTTATTCTTGTGGATGGAGAATATGTTGCTCCAAATATTTATTTGGCATAAAGCTTACAGATTTAGATCCTGATTTTGAACTTGAAAGTATGGGAAATTGACAGAAAAGAAGGGCAACCATATGGATCTTTGGTTTGTTTTGAGTTCCTAAAAGAATGGTGAAGTGCAGGAGAAATGTTGGCTCTGGTATCCGTTGCACGTTACTTGACATCCTGGTTGTTTGAGCTCCTCATAACTAACAAGCTAGAACTTCCCTTTGAAGCAGCAAAATCTGGATGGAGGGTGCATATATTTCTCTCATGTATAGATGATTGTTATTTTTATTGTTTCTAAATGTCAGCTCAGATCAAAGTTATAAACTGCATTTTATGTTCCAATGGAAACTTTCAACAAGCTCATCAAGTTCATTTTAGAGTATAAACAATCTCATTGCTGTCAATTCTTATATATCAAAGAAAATTACCACCAATTTCTGCTTGCATCTCTTAGGAGGAAGCTCCATAATAGGAATGCGCAAACGGCAAAGAACCATTGAAGATATGAAATTGAAATGATGGCTTTACCTCTTTTCAAAATTTCCATGCATGTATCTTAGATTTTTGCCTGTTCTGACAGGATCGAATCCTGGTTTTGTGGTTTGTTGACTCCACTTTTGGAGTATGCTTGTTTGCATATTTAACTCTTACAAGATCCGCATTACTGAGCCTGGAGAGTGACTCTGGAGTTCTCATCATGTCAACTGTCTATGCTTATGGTTAATTGTGCATGTGGTCAACATTGCAGATGTTGGGGTACTTTCAACATTTCAAGCTTGCTATTCATTTCCAGTCTTTACAGTTTTGGCTGGTATGGTGGAGACCATCTTTGAACACAGTTTTTGTAGCTACTTGCCTGTCTTGATCATCATACTGATTTCTCGTTCAACTTTATGCAGTCAATGATAAGAGAAATAATTTCAAAAGGGAAGGTTACCATCCAAAGTTCTAGGGAGAACCTTGATGATGAAAGAAAAGTGATAGTTGCTCTCATAAATGATGAATTTTGTGATTCTATACTAGATGTGTCCTTTCAGCGCTTGATCAAGAAACCAGTTTTACCTGGTTCTGTTCCCTCTCCTGGAGCCCTGGAACTCTGGAGTGATGATTTTGATGGAAAGAGTGACTTCAGTCAATATCGATCTAGACTGGTATTTAAGATTTTGCCACCTTATGCTCTTTATATTGTTTCCACTACAATGAACAGAAACATATGCCATTATTTCTAGAAATTATAGCCGTGTTGTGTCAGTTATTTAATGTTTTCTAGAATAATCCACTTTATGAAAAAGTACGAAGTTGGGTAGAAAATTTACCGAACTTCCTGCATGTCAAGTAAGTGTCAAATGGCATTGAAATTTCTCAAAAATTTTGCTAAGTCATACTTCCAAGGTAAAGGGAATTTGCTCTTTAAGATTTTTTTTTTTTTGTCAAAATATAGACTTTGAGATTTCACTGAAATTGTGGTGAATAATTGAGATTTTTTTTTTACAAGAAAAAGGATGGTCATATAGACTAATGCCCATTTGCTGCATTAAAAAGGTACAAGAAAAGTAGAAGGATGCCTTAGAGACCTGCCCAAATCCTCGTAACAGCTTCTACATTTCTACAAAGATTCTTTGCAAAAGCTCCTCTCCCCTGTAAAGATACATTCCTTCGCAACCAAATTGCCCAAATCACCATAAACAGAGACAATTGTTCTTTACTGGTATGGAAGGATCTTCTGCTGAAGCTCCTCCAAAAATCCATGAATGATGGGGTGTCCACCAATTGTGGCCTACTTTGATCGTAGATTGATCTTGTAAATGAGCAAGGAAAAAATAAATAATCATAGACTTCTTGCATCTGACCATGGAGAGAAAAATGGTGTTAGAATAGAGTGCAAACTTCAGGTGGTAGACCATTGTCACTGTCCTTCTCTGCAGCTGCTACCTAAAACTCCTCACCTTCAAGGGTTATTCTCTCCCTCTAGATAAGTTAGTGAATGTGTTGAGAGAATAAAAGCAACTCATTTTACTGTGAAACCCTAGGCCTTTAGAGGAGAGGGCAGGGGGAAACTGAGAACTTGTCCCTCTACACTAAGATAATAGAGAAAATGGTAATACAAACAAATGCGGAAAAGACTAATATGAAAAAACATGAGTCACGTAAGGAACGACGACAAAAGAAGAGATGTTGCGGTAGGTAGTAGAGGCAGTAGGCTTTATGTCTATCGTGGGGGGGAGCAAGTTGTTGCTCAATGACGGGAGTCCTATCATGGAATGTTAGGGTTCTAAATGATCCCGTTAGGAAGGTGGTGGGGGGGGAGCAAGTTGTTGCTCAATGACGGGAGTCCTATTGTGGAATGTTAGGGTTCTAAATGATCCCGCTAGGAAGGTGGTGTTGGGGGGGGGGGGGGTTATGTCAAGCAATGGAGAGCGGTTGTGGTTCTTCTGTAGGAGATGAAGCTGGTGGTGTGTGTTAAAGCCTTTTGGAACCAAGTGGGTGGTTCCCACATGTAGGAGTTCCTGGCTCTCAATGGAACTGGCCGTGTGGGAGGGCAGTTGGTAGGTTGGCGGGAGGACGTTTTCGAGATGGAGAGTTCTTTATGGGGGTACACGTGATCTTAGTTACGCTTAGAAGGAGAGGAGATGGGGTGAGGATGCTGATCTCAAGAGTCTATGGCCTGGCAGATGTGGTGGTGAGAGCAGCATTGTTGAAGGAGCTATCCTCGATGGTGATGAGTTCTTAGGGGACTTCGTGGCTGATTGGTAGGGACTTCAATGCCACATTAAGGATATATGATCGACCTGGCAGGAGAGGGAGGTAGGATCCTGGTTTTGATCAATTTGCTGAGTTTGTCGCAATGTATGGCCTCATTGACATGGTGCCCACCTTGTGCACGTGCACATGGAAGAGCTCAAATGGCCTGAAGTCCAGGCTTGATTGCTTCCTATCTAGTGTGTAGCTAACGGAGGCCTGCTCAGTGGCCTTTGTCAATTCAATGGATAGGTCTTTTCTCGAACCACATACCTTTGTTTCAGAAGTCCAGTGAAGGATTATCTTTTGGCATGTACTTCAAGTTTGATAGATCCTGGTAGTTGGAGGTTGGCTTCAGGGAGGAGAGAAGTGGCGATCTCTACGGGTGGAAGGTTCGGCAACGGCCTGGCTGGCGTCCAAGTTGATCGCCTTAAGAAGACACTTGAAGGAGTACAGGAAGGAGGTAAGAGAGGCGAGGGGAAAAAGGAAGAGGGAGGCCTTGGCAAAGATCTGTGAGCTGGACAGGTGGGAGGATGTTGGGTCGTCTTCAGAAGAAAGGGCACACAGGGTGAGGTGGATGCACGTAGTGTAGGATAGGAAGGTAGAGGTTGAATGCAAGTCAAAATCCAGGTAGTAGTTAAACGAGGGTGACTTGAACACTATATTTTTCCATCAGATGGCACTAGCTAGGAGGAGGAACTGGATTGACAGACTTAGAGATGTAAGTTTCGGTAAATCTAACTCGAACCTGACAAAACCTGACCCGAAAAGAATGGGTAAAACCCAACCCTAACCCGATTGGGTTTGGGTATGGGTTTTATCTTAAAACCCGACTAGGTTTGGGTATGGGTATGAATCTATACTCGATTACCCTACCTGAATATCCAAATAAAATCTTCAATTACCCAAGATATATATTAGTCTCACCCTAAGTCCCTCATGCCCTCAACCTTAATCTTCTTCATGATTTTCTCCATGATTTTGAAGGTTGGGAATGCTTCTGGAGCTTCTATTAAACATTTATTTTGGAGATAAGGATTTTTTGTTTGAAAGGTACTTCTATTTAGTCTTTCTTTGTATTGTTATTTTTTATATGTTCCCCTTGAAAGGCTTTGATAATTTTAGTGGAGATCAATAAAATTAGAGTAACCCGAGTTCCTACGTTGAGAGCTTGCTAAAAATAAGCAATTAATAAATTATGTTATAAATTTTTCCACTTTTTTTACTCTAATTTGGCATGTTTTGATTGTAAGATCAACTTATAAATGGGTACCCGGTGGGTAAATGGATACCCTATGGGTAGATGGGTATGGGTATATGTTTGAATTTTTATATCCGATGGGTAAATGGGCTAAGGTATGGGTATGGATTTTCTAAATGGGTATGAATATGGGTTTAGCTAAACTCGGTCCGAACCTGACCCGTTTGCATCCCTAGACAGACTGTTGGTGGGTGGGTTGTGTCACTCGGGTAGAAAGGAGGGAAAGGCGGTAGTAGACTATTTCAGAGAGTTCACTGGGAGGCGCAAGTGAGGGAGGTGGAGGTGAATAGGGGAGACCGTACAGGATATTTCTAGTTCTCAAGCAGCAAATCTCACAACGGGCTTCTTGTAGTATGAGGTTAGGACAATAGTATGGGCGATCAATGTGGACGGTGCCCAGGGTTGGATGGTTTTCCTATACTTTTTTATAGAGAGCTCTGGTCACTTGTCAAGGGGGAGGTGATGCAAATGATTGAGGATTTTGCTGAAGGAAACAAGGGCTTTGATAGGATTAATAGATTAGATGTTTTCTTACTGTTAAAGGAGGGAGTAAAGCCAATAAAAGACTTAAGGAAAATCACGCTATCCAATGCGATCTACCTGATTGTTGCGAAGGTCCTGGCAAAGAGATTGAGAGTTATGCTGAGAGAAGTGGTCTCTGAGGTGCAAATGGCTTTTCTACTGGGGAGAGGTAGTCTTCATGTCTTTGTGGTGGCTTTGAAGGCCCTTACAGCGTAGAAAAGAAGATAGATGAAAGCTTTCCTTTGGAAGGTGGATATCAGCAAGGCCTATGTCTCGGTATAGTGGTATTTTCTGTAGGCTATCCTAACCAAGAAGGGCTTCCTACAGAGACAGATTGATTGGATGAAGAGATGTGTCACAACGACATCATTCTTGATTTTGACTAATAGGAACCCCACCAAGGATTGGGTGCAACCTAGGAGAGGAGTTTGGCAGGGGTTCCCGTTCACCCCTTTGTTGTTTATCTTGGCAGCTGATGCCTTGGCAAGGGCCGTGTCTAGGGTATGTTCAGGAGGCCTCTTCATAGGCTTTTTGGTAGGTGGAGAGCTTCATATTTTGATTCTTCAGTATGCGGATGATACCCTCCTTTTGGTGGAGGGTTCCTCCTCGGTGGTGGTGCATTTGCACACTTTGCTTGAGCTGTTTAGTGAGGTTTTTGGTTTGTTGATCAATTATGGGAAGTCCATCTTTATACCTTTTCACTTTTTGAAGATGGAAGTGAATACTTGCAGTGGGCTGCTTTGAACGGGGGTTGGTTCCTTACTGCTACTCTACTTGGGTCTACCTTTGGTTGATGGGCGCCTAAGGCTTCAACATTGGATACCAGTGCTTGAGAGGATTGAGAAGAGGTTGGTGGGGTGGCATCTAAGCTATTGTCCAGGGGTGGAAAGTTGACGTTGGTCAAAGTCGTGTTATCTTCCATGTCGAATTACTTCCTCTCTGTTTTTAGGACGCCAAAGAAGATAGAGAAGATGATCATAGGTTTGATGTGAGATTTCTTCTGGATGAACTATGGGGTTGTGGGCAAAGGTGCCAAGCTAGTGGCATGGGAGGAGGCGTTTCGGCCAATGCAGGAGGGAGACCTTGGGGTTCGTGATGTGGGATGCATGAACATGAGTTTGTTGACGAAGTGGATTGCCAGGCTATTGAAGGGGGACCAAGACCTTTTTGGGAGAGTTATGCATAAGTGCTATGGATCCTTTCTTTTGCGATTGACTTTGGAGTCACCTGTGGCTTAGGCCTCCTTTGTCAGGGGGGTTGGTGTCGGTGACCCAGCTGGTGCATGACTTCTCCCTTTTTTGGGGATGAGCGAGGCTTTCAGGTTCTAGATAGATGATTAGATGGGTGATGGCCCTCTGTGTGACAAATTCGCTACAATTTTCATTAGGGCTACTCAAAGAGAGGTGACAGTGAAGAGCTACTTGGATAATGCTTGGTGTCTTGCTTTTTGGGGGGCGTTCTCCGACCAGCGGTTGGCAAAATTGGGGGAGCTCCTACGGTGCTTTCAGGAGTGGGAGCCGAAAGATGGGATGGATGGTTTCCACTAGGTTGAAGGAGATTTTTCAGTAAGCCAGTTTGCGGGGGTCCACGTAGACGACGAACATTGACTTCCTGCGGGACTGCAGAATGATATGGTTGACGGATTGTCTGTTGAAGGTGAAGATTTTTGCTTAGTTGCTACGAAGAGGACTCGTGGCGAAGGCTTGGCGGGCAAGGTGGGCACCAGTGGACAATAGGACCTACCCACTCTATGCTGGGGATGAGAAGGATGTTGAGCACTTATTTTTCAAATGTACTTTCGTGGAGCAGACGTGGAGGAGGCTGGGATAGATTGGATCAATCATGGTAGTTTGGATAGTTTTTGGGGCTCTTTTAAGAGGGGCAGGAGGCAGAGGAGGCTTAACACTTTTGGATCGAAGGAGAAAGCCAAGGTGTTAGCAGCTCTTTGTGGTATTTGGTTGGGGAGAAACAAAGTGGTTTTTAGGGGGGCAAAACCCCTATGTAGAAATTTTGTTTCTTCCATCTCATCTCATGTGGTGTCTTGGGAGTGTTTCTGTAACCGTCTCGTTTGTGATCATTTTGAGGATTAATGCATGATTTTGGGTGGTTATCATTTGGATAACCACCCTTCTTTCAAAAAATAATGTGAAAAAACTCTCAACACATCCGACAAGTTGGAGTATAGATGTCTATCATGCTCAACTTGAAATAGCATCTCTCGAAGGTGGAACTAGGGAGAGCCTTGGTGAACATGTTTGTTGCTTGATGTTCAGATGGTACAAGCATAGTGTGAATGTATCCCTTCTGGATCATATCCTATGTGTAATGACAATCTACTTCCACGTGCTTGGTTCTCTCATAGAACACAAGATTGTTGGCAATGAGCAATGTAGCTCTATTGTTGCACCTCATTTCCATGGAATCTGCTATAGGAATCTGTAGATCCATAAGTACTGATAGAACCCACATAAGTTCCATTGTAGCTTGAGCCATGGTTCTGTATTCTGACTTTGCACTTGATTTGACCACTACGATTTGTTTCTTACTCTGCCATGTGATAAGATTTCCTCCAACAAATGTACAGAACCCAGTAGTGGACTTCCTATCCGTTGGGCACCCAACATAGTCTGCATCAGTATATGTTGTCACCCTTAATGAATCACCTCAGGTAAAAAGTAGTCCTTTTCGTGATGCAGATTTTAGGTACCTAATAATTGTATTCACCATGTCCCAACAAACACTTCGTGGTTTGTCCATGAATTGGCTCATGCTAACAAGAAGGAAAATATTAGGTTGTATGACAGATATATACATCTTTCCCACAAGTCATTTAAACTGCTTTGCATCCACTAGAGTAGAATCATCCTCATACAGGTGCACATTTGGGTCCATTGGAATGGAGGCTGGCTTGGCATCAAGCACGTTCGTCTCCTAAAGAAGATCAAGTGCATACTTCCTTTGAGAGAGAGCAATTACGTTGGCATTGCGAGCAATTTAAATGGCAAGAAAAAATCAGAGTAGGCCTAAATCCTAGATCTTTCGTGGAAAAATGTTTCACTTGTTGTTCCTTGGTGATAGCGATGCTTCTAATGTCATCTCAAGTTAAGATAATATCATCTATATAGATTAGCATCACAACTCTCCCTTTTTTGATCTTCCTCACAAATGAGTGATTTGCCATAGACATCTTAAGCCTAATGTTCTTAACAACGTTTGATAGTTTTTGAAATCATGCATGTGGGCTCTATTTAAGGCCATAAATGGTCTTAAGTAGTTTGCAGACCTTGGAACACCCTCCTTGTACTTCAAATCTAAGGGGTGGCTGCATATAGACATCCTCTTAGAGATCCCCATAAAGGAAGGCATTCTTGACATCTAGTTGATGCAGCTGCCAATCAAGAGGAATTGCAACTGAAATAAGAATCCGAAATGTAGGGAGCCTTGGCCACTAGGGAGAAAGTATCAAAGTTGTCAATCCCATAGGTTTGGGTATGTCCCTTCTCCACTAAATGTGCCTTGTAGTGCTCCACAAATCCATCAAGTAAATATTTAATTGTAAAGACCCACTTGCATCCTACTATAGTAGCATCAGATGGTGGGCCAACAAGGCTCCATATCCCATGTGATAGTAGTGTTGAGATCTCATCATCCATGGCCTTCCGTTACTTCAAATCTCTAAGTGCCTACTGATGCATAGCAGGTACCTGTACATTGGAGAGAGCCATGACAAATTTCTTGTACTAAGGGGAGAGGTTGGTCATAAAGACATCCTTGGAGGGGGTGAATGGCACATGCCTTAGTCCCCTTCCGTAAGGCAATCGATAGATTAAGATCAGCATCCCTTCAGTCATTTACGGATTGACCCGTCTCAACCAACTATAGTAGGGGAGAATTATCTTGAGATGTTGGAATGTTGTAGACGATATTTGGTACACCACGACCAAATGGAGTATCAGTACTATCAGGAGTACATGATGCCTTTAGCATTAGAGGAGGAGGATCTTGTTTGTCATGTCTAGGGTGATGACAACAGATGCTTGCGAACATGTTGTCAGGGTGACCATTAGGAGGAGGTGGACCCTTAGGTGATTACCTTCATGGTGCATCTAAGGGTACAGGAAGTAGGATGATAGCTACACCTTCAGGTGTAGGAATGCTAATTTGGGAGTCAAATGTAGAATAGTAAAGGACAAACTCATGGAATGTAACAAAAGCACTAACATAGTGGTGCCTACCAGCTGGGTTATTACATTGGTACCCCTTTTGGGTCTTTGATTATCATAGGAAGATGCAATTGATTTCACGAGGGGTAAGCATATCTCGGTTGGGACCATAAAGATGCATAAATGCCACACAGTCGAAGACCTTGGGTAACAACCCAAAGAAGTCACGATCAGGAAATAGGATGGAATAAGGAACCTACTCATCTAGAACTGTATATCGCATCCAATTAATAAGATAACATGCGGTCAACACATCTCCCTGGTACCTATCTGGTATACTATTCTGTATCAAGAGAGTCTGTGCTCTTGGAGTTCTTAAATATATAGAGAGAACTTGGAGCAATTGGAAGCCTTGGCGGAGTAATATGTGGTGGTTGTAACTACCATAAGTTGTATTGTTCTTCCCTTTATATAGAGAAACAATGTACAAATTACAATATACACCCTCAGCTTATCATTACGCTATAGTACAACGCACACGTAAAGCATAACATGACAACACCTCCCCTCAAGCTAAAGCTTTTGTCGAAGCTTAAGCTTGTGACAAAATTTGCCAAAATTGAGCCAAGATAATGCTTTTGTTAGTCCATCAGCAGTATGGTCTATGGTAGAAATAAACTAAATAGAAGGATCCTGTCTTATGACTTTATCTCGTGCGAAATGAAAATCTACTTCAATGTGTTTACTTCTAGCATAAATGATAGGGTTGGTAGCCATGTAAGTGGCTCTTACGTTATCACACCAAAGAAGAGGAGGTGAAGGGAGAAATAGGTTGAGCTCAGACAAAAGAGATTGCAACCATGTTACTTCTACTGTGGCATTAGCTCAACCTATTTCTCCCTCTTTTGTGTCTCTAGTCCTATTTTACTGTCATTGTGGACTCATGTTGCTATTTACCCTACACCCCTCTTCATATAAAGAGGTGTTGGGTCATTTGTCACCGACTTTTACAACAGTGTAGCCTCCTAGCTCTGTGCACGTGTGCATGTGTGTGCTTGTGCATGCGTGCGTCTCTGTTTTAGGGGAGGCGGGAGGGGGGGTGGCGCCGCACTTGTCTTGGGTGAGCACATTGTGCTTTGGATATTTTGGACACCTATTGCATTTTGATGCATTTTACCTTTAACAGCACTGCTTACTAATTATCTCTCTTGGGCTACAAAAGGGGTTGGAATTTTCTTCTTATTCTGACAAGTGCATTGCAAACTTGATTTTTTTATTTTGTGCATTGTGAGCAAATCCATTCCTTTGGTTCTAACAATTGAATTCTAGTGCAGCTGGAGCTTGTCCGTCATGTTAGCACTTACAAACCAATTGTAGCTGTAGCAAAGATTTGTCTTAAAATAGATTCGATTATGAAGGGCTGCAGTCAAGATTCTGCTTCTCAGGCATGTTTATTATGCATTCTCTGTGGAATTTCTGTTGAGGATGTGATAATACACATTTTTTATAGACTCATGATATGGCTAATCAGGGAACATCAATCAATATGATATAATTTATCCCTTTCAAAAAAAATCATATAATTATGTTCTTTGGATCAGGCTTTCTTATATTAAGTGTTTTTTTAAGAGATTTCTCATATTAAGTGTTGTTTTCCGATGCATGAATTTTCAGGTACTTCCTTTATTAGAAAGTATGCATTTAGGACTAGAAACTGTTGTTAGTGCTGCTTTTGATGGATCATTGGAGTTGCTCCACGGTACACCAGAATTTCAATTTGGAGTGTGCAGAATGCTTGAAGGTTGTCCTGTGAGTTCCTTTTATGATGATATATTGCTCCCTTGTCAGCTCTTTTCCTAAGGGCATGCAATCTTTTTTCGTTGAAGGTTTTCTTCAACAGCTTCTTTCTTTGAATTGGAAAGAACCAGCCCTTGCAGTACTCTTGGGGCGGTATTTAGATGCATATGGCCCCTATTTGAAATGTTTTCCAGATTCAGTAGGTGGAGTCCTCAACAAACTCTTTGAAATGTTAACTTCCCTTCCATGTGTACTTAAGGTACTGATTAGTTGGTAAATATCTGCATCTCTTTTTTCCTCCTTTTTGATCAATCTGGCAATGTCCGAAACAATTTTTTTACCAGGACCCTTCTGCCAGCAATGCTCGGCATGCAAGGTTGCAATTATGTGCATCATTCGTACGGATAGCTAGAGCTGCTGACAGAAGTCTTCTCCCTCATATGCGGGTTCATTTCTCTACCTTGCTTCAATATATTATCTATTAGGAGTTATGTTCCTATAAAATTGTAATTTTGGATGTTGCCAACCTTTCAACTCGGAGATTAACATGGAAAATTGTATTGGAATCATGCTATATTCAGATTAGGTTTAGGGTAGGCTCAAATTGAAAATTATGAAAGAAACAACACTTAGGGATTTGGCTTGATTGAGTGGAAAGCATCTTGAATAACATTAACTTTAATAAAACATGAGGGTGTGCAAGCACCATATTGCGTTCCACCTTTCCAGAGAAACTAAAATGGCCATGAATCATAGCCTTACAGAATTAGCATGTAAAACAACAAAAGAAACAAAAGTATGTGCAACCAACCCAATGATAGTCAAAGCTAGAACACTCGAATGCTAGAAAACCCTGTTAAATCTGAGAAAGGCACTCCTTTTTCCCTACTGAGGCCAAGCTGTAGTCCTTCAAGTAATTTGAATTAAGATCCTCTTTGCAAGTGAATTGGTTGATTATTCATGCATGAGTAAACCTTGCTTTATGTCTACTACTTGATCCTTTTCAAGGGCATTATCATTATCACCATTTTAATATTGTTCTGAAGTTGTAACATTCCATTACTGTATCTAGTATTAATGCTTGGTCGATTTTTGACGAGCCCTTGTAATCGGGCCAAATAATTGGTCACTTACCTAAATAGTTGGTGATTTCTTTGTGGAGATTTTCATGACATTTTGTTTGTTCATTTTCAAGTATTTAGCTTTATTTTGTAAAGTGTTTCCATGATTTTGGCACTATATTTATTAATATGCTCGTATTAATTTCTTTCCAAAAAACTATGCCCATGGTAATCAAATAGTTTTGCATTTAAACGTGAAAAAAGTAAACTACTCCCTTGTATACCACATACTCTTTAGTCACTGACCTCCATGACTAAATACCAAATTGATTTTTACAACCTTGGCCTCACATAAATGGAACTCCCCTGAATCCCAGGGTAGTGAACCCTATTCATTATAGGAACAGTCACCCGTGTTAACGTGCAATTGTGTGTAATTTGGGATCCTCTTTTCAACAACCCTACCACTATAGACAACACACACAAGCGCAAACCTCAACCTTGCCCCAACCCCTACCCTCCCAACCCAGCCATCCTCCCCACGCAGAACCCCCATCCAACATTGGAGACACTGCCGTTGCTGGAGTCATTGATCCCTACACACCTCCTTGGTATCCTCGTCGACTGTGGAGTGGTGAAGTTGATGGAAATGGCTGGATACTTGTCATGCATCACCATTCCTCCTGCCAGAGGTTGAAGATCAAAACTACGTGCTTCTGATGCCTACACCATGGTCATTGTGCCAAGGCTTGTAATCCCATCTCTGCCATGGTGTTGGACATCGGGCATCAGTGTGCCCTATGTTGCTGGTTTGGGGGCTCTTGTGACTTGCTCGGCCATTGTGGTTGATGGTAAAGTGCCAAGGGCAGTACTTATTGGATGCAGTGCAACATTTATGGATGCTCCTCGAGTTCATTCTCTTGACAACTGAAGAACTTTGAAGATAGGGAGAGGCTCTGACCACCTCATCTTGGTTGTTGACTATAAACTCGATTGTCTTTTGATTGGGATGATCTGACACCTCTGTCCTGGAGGCTCTGTGGGGTTATCGAAGGCATCTCTAGTCCGGGTCTCCATGAGAAGCATCTCTCGAGGGGGATTTGATGCCATAGAGCCAGTGGACCAGTCGTTGGTCCTTTGTTGTGAGGCCAACCATTGATGCCCTCAAGAAGCCTCTCGGGTGTGGAAGGCCATGAGCCATTAGATTCAGTCATCATCTCCGGATTCCTTGCAAGACAAAGCAACCATTCAATTAATTGTTGTGGGGCCACAAGAAACTTCATCCATGGTTTCTGCACATGGTGTACGTACCCCATCTTCGATCCAATTGCAGATCTGTTCATGGACGCATTGCTTCACTCAACTGCTTTGATTACTCACCCAAGCTCCTGGAGTTTAATGCAGCTCAGATACTTAGATTTGGTAGCTCTGGACCCCTTCAAGCGAAACCTGGTCTCTGCTTGCTGAGTGGGACCTCCCCCACCTGCTGACCTCCGTTGATGGTGAAGAAGACTGCCACCCAGCATCTGCTACCAAGGGTTATTGCCCAGTCAATGGTGGCAGTGGATACCACCCAGTTGCTGGCTGCAATGGCTGCCTTCCACCTTTTGGTGGCAATGGATGCCTCCTCATCTGACCATTCCCAATGGTTGAACCATTGTAATGGGCTACCTAGCCAGATTCGTCCTTGCAGTAGCTTCTTGGATCCAGCTAGAATGGGTACAATCAATCACCTTCCGACTCTTTTTCTTCTCCTCATCTGGTTTTCTCCTTTCCTTCTTCTCATGACTCCCTTCGTGTTGAGGTGATAGCTGAGGTTCTGCTAGAAAATCTTAGCATGGGACTAATTCTAAAGATTGACGAGCAACCCTAGGAGGTTCCCTACACGTGCTTTGCACCCAATCGGCTTCAGACCACCATCTTGGGTCTGATTTCAGCAGGTACGATATCTCATACTACTTTGATGAGTTTTTTTTCTCTCTGACTGTGCTCCGTCTTTACCTCCCAACACTCATGCTCTTTCTATGTGCTCGTTAGCTGTGGATGAAAAGGAGCCTTATCCCGCGGTCCACACTGGTGACTGTAGGTGTCAAGGTTGTAGCAAGGGCATTCTACACAAATGCCTTTTCCTAGGCTGGATCCACCTTTAATCAACATTTTGGATCCAATTTGCCAGCGTATGACCCCTCTGCCCCTCTTGATGTTCTTAACTCCCAAATAGCTGTTGCTGGACTTGATTTGTCATTTTCACCTTTTATCCTGCAATCTGTGTATGAGGGACATCTGTTGCTTGTGTCCTCTGTGCCTGATGATGCCATTTCCAGATCAGTGAGATTTTCAGCAATCACGTGTTGATCCAAAGCAAGTCTATGAAAGAAACAGCTATAAGAGGGTGCCTCCTAACTTCATTCAAGAAAGGGGGATGGGAGTATGGTGGACAAGCATATGGTGCCCTTGTTTGACACCGAGAATAGGGGGATCCTTGGGTAATATATTTTGGAGTGGAAGCTTGACATTGTGCTCCTAAAAGAGACAAAATTGGAAGATTGCGACTAACGAGGTTTTAACAAAATTGGGGTTGGCACATTGGATGAGTTCACGACTCTCAATGTGATGTGACTGAAAGGTCTAGAGGTTTATTGGTAGGATGGAGTAAGGAGAGCTTCTCCATGCTCAGTGTGACTAGGCAGACCCACTCTATAGTTGTTGACATGCAGAGGAGTGATGTCTCTTTTGGAGTGGTTAATGTGTATAGTTCTTATATGACAGAGCACAAATTGTTCTTCTGGGCTGTGCTGCTTGACTAAGGTTACAAGGGGTACTTGGGTGTGCACTGAGGATTTCAATGCTGCTCTTAGCTCAGACGACAGACTCGACAACATGTGGGGGAGATACAGGAGCACGAATGACTTCGTTGATTGGATCTCCGTTGTGGGGACTCTGGAGTTTGAGATGTTGAACTGCAGATTTAAGTGGAGGAGCTCCAAGGAAGGTGGCTCTAGATTCCTCCTTGACAGGATCTTGAGCTATATGACCTTCAACAAGTGACTCCAGTTGGACCTGGCTAAGGCACTTCCTCAACCGTCTTCAGGTCACGCTCCCTCGGAGGACTTTGGTGAAGACAAAAGGGTCGACACTTAAAGTTTGAAAAGGCATAGTTCTTAGAGGAGGCTTCAGGGGGAAGGTAGACCGATGGTGGAGGGAATGTGATGCCTTAGGTCATTTGGCACAGGTATACCTGAAGAAGATTCTCCTTTTGTGTGAAAAATCAGAGGGATTTAAAAAGGAGATGAAGGAAAGCTGTACAAAAACCTGAGATGAAGCGCTAGTGAGCATCATCAGAATTGTTTGTCTTGAGGACTCTTGAGAGCTCACACTTGAGGAGTCTAAGGGAGAGGGTTGAATTCTGACAGAAAGTACAGCTAAAGGAAGAAAGGAGGAGTTTACTTGAGACATCGCTATAGGAAGTTATGGCTAAGAGATGGTGATGCTAATACCAAGTTCTTCCATTCCAATGCCAATGGTAAGAGGGATTTAATTGACTCCATCTAAAATGGCCAGGGTGGTTGGGTTAATTGACAAGAGGTGGGTAATGAATTTGCTGAATATTATCGCCAGCTATACTGCTAGCATCAAGACAAAATATGGCACTTGGGAGGGTATAGACTGCGTCAATTTTCAGCTAATGATGCAACTGCTTTCATTAGGCCATATACGGAGGAAGTAGTCCTTGATGTGGTTCGTTCCCTTAAGCAGGAGGGATCTCTTGGCTTGGATGGGTTCCTAGCGCCATTAATAAGAGAATTTTGGTCGCTGAAAAAATAACATCTAGCAATTTTTGACTCATTGACCTCTAGGAATAGCTATTCTAAGATAGACCGCTTCTCATTCTTGCTACCTAAGCAAGAAGTCACAAATTCTGTAGAAGATTATTGGTTCATTGTTGCAGCGACCTGATATCTAGCGGTATTGGGTTGTCGGTCTAATACTGTATAACCAATATTAAATTTGTAGAAATAAATATAACAATTAGGTTCAAATCGCAATCGAAACAAGAGCTAATCACAAATCAAGGGAGATAGGTGAAGTCTAAACCTTATTAGGATGCTTGTTGACACCTCATTTGTAAGTCTTTCAAAGATTACTTGTCTCTGGAGTCAGGCTAATGAGAAAAATTCCTAGTAGAATGCATTAAAAACTTAGGTAAACTAAATTTATAGGCAAGCAAGGTGAGGCATCAATATAAATTGCAGAAGAAATAGGAATAATAGGAATGCATGAGTAAGGCTAAATCATGTCTAGTAACTAGCATTTAAATGAACCAACTAATCATAATTTAGATCATTACTTGTGTATTTAATGCATTTCTTAACCATCATCTTAATCATTGAAGTCTGAGTTATGGATATGTGCTTGTCTTTACTTGTAAAGTCCCTCGAATTGGATGCAACTGGAGCCAGTGGCATCTTTCCCACCTCGAGGACCCACGACATACATAGGATGCAATCAACATTGGACCTCAAACACAAAGTTAAGGGTGGCTACCATCTCGAGGTAAGCTATCATCTACTCTGGATAGCTCTTCCACCCGCAACACCTACATACAGAATACTCAACATCTAATACTCAACACAAAACTTGAGGTTGAATCCAACTTGACTACAAGCTCGAGTCCTAAGGAGGCTTGCTACTCCTTAGCCATACATGATTATTGGCTAACTATATATTTGTAATCATGATCAAGACAACGATTTATTAACAACTTTTACCAAACAACTTTATAATTATCTTATAAAATTGTTATTTGATTATTTATGACAAAATTTATAATATCTTTAATTATTCATAATTTCTAATTCACATGTGTAAAGGGGTTTAGATCACATCATGTCAAAAAATAGTTGTTAAGCTACTTATTTTCTAATTCTGTCACTTGTCCCAATCAAGCTATTAATTAAGGATTACAACATGACCAATTTCATGAAAAACATAGGCTTTTTTACACATGTAATAATAAGGTCTTTTTTAATCAAACTAATAATTCAATTAATAGACAAATCAAAATATAATTTCGAAACTCAGTATTTATTCATGTTTAATTAATAAATTATCCACTAGATCTCACATTGAATCCAAATCATCCATTCCAAAATGGGCTAATAGGTATTGGCATTCAAGTACCAATTCAAAGAAAGTTTACAAGGTATAGGTTGTTTATGTTTAATTTCATTCGTCCTAAGTGTCCAAGTTTTAAAAGAAACATTTTTATAGGAGAATAAGATGATAGAGGTATCAAGGGGTAGCGTTCGTACATGTGAGCACAAGCACAACAATCCTCCCTTGCACACTCACACACTTGTGTCCTTTAATCTATGCCTTGAAAATCAAAGCAAAATATGTACGATTTGATCGTACAAATGTGTCCAGCATGCCCAAAAACCCTGAGTTAGAGTCTTGGATGGTCAAAATTGGGTTTCAAGTCCCTTTGATTTGTGCAACCAATTCTTGACAATTAGATTAAAGTATTAATGTAAGCCCTTCACAGGGATTGAAATACAATTACCAAAACTTTTAATATTTCATTCACAATTTTCATATCCCTTAAATAGAACTCCTCCATTTTCTTTTGTCGTTCCCCTTCTTACGTTTGTAGGTGGAAATGTACCAACACCAGCCACTACCAGTCACTTCCCGAATCTTCATTAGCCTCTGTCTGCCCTCGTCAACTTCTCTAAACATCCTTCAGCAACCTCCTTTGGTCGTTCTTCATCCTCTTTGTTTCTTTAGCATGACTAATGACCCAAACTGACCACTAGCTGCTTAACACTGATCAAGCCCTCGTCACTTGCTACCATGCTCTCCGACTTCCACGTTGATCTCCAGTGGCCCTCCAACAACCTCCTCCCTTTATATTGTAGGGTAGGAAACCCAATGTGGGATGGGTTCTTCCTCAAGTTCCCAGTAACAGCCGGTCGTTGCTTCTAGCTTGCATGTCGCCTTGTGTGCACCTTGAGTCCTTGATGCAACTCTGTAGTCCCTTAACTTGGCTAGTGTTGTTCTTCTCTCTCTCTCTCTATATATATATATGCATGTGTTGAGATCTCCCTTCCAACAGATCTCCTTTATCATTCTCTCTTTTCCTTAACTTTCACTCTCTGCCCCTTGCTCGCACGACCTCTCTTTCTCTTCGATCCCTCTCTCACACGTGTGGGCACAAGGAGTAGGAGGGGAGGGAACGAGGGTTGGGGGAGAGGTGGTGATGGTTTCTGTTCGTGTGAGTGGGGTTTGCATGGTTGTTTTAAAGAAGGGGATGTGTAGGGAAGGGGTAAGATAAGGATTTTTTTTTTTTTTAACTAGGAGTGCTCTTGGTAATTGGGTCAAACAACCTCCAATTCTCGCAAACAAGGTATCATCAAATTTGTTATTGAATGACAAATCCAATGCTAGTCTTGGAACACGAATTCCAAGGTCATTTGTATTATGTGGATCCCTAAACACATCGCACACGGCTGCATGCACGCTTCGCAGATCTGAGGTTCAATCTCATGCGAAGTATACTATGGAAATCTTGGTGATGCAAGGAATCCAAAACCATTTCCCTATTGCTGATCCAAGGTTCAGGTTATGAAAATTTACACATTTTTTTTTGTTGATCGCATGCTAATGATTAAACAAACTCCAATTTATGAATGATGAGCGTCGCCTGGTTTGTTACACATGTATGATCTGATTATGAAGTTGGATCTTCCATCTAGGTCATTAAAATTATTGTCTCCAATTCCATTTATTTAGTGGTGACAAGTCCCTGGTTCATCATCTCTCTTCTATACTGAATGCCTTGATCAAACTGGTGCAATCTGCATTCACATGAGATAGGTCTATACTTAAGAATTACATTGTCGCCTTTGAAATCTTGGTTGCTTGGAAATGAGATAGGACCAAAGCCTTCAGCTGAAAGCACAAGGCTTGTGATGGGCTTGGTTGGAAACTTCTATGGTCATCTTTACGTGTTAGAAGATCACCACTTGCTTGGATTACATGGATTAAGACTTTTACTACCTCGGTGCCATGCTTTGTTCTTGGGAATGGCACACCGGAAGGTGGTTGGCTTCAGCTGAAGAGGAGAGTAAGGAAGAGGTGCCCCTTAGCCCCAATGCTCTTTGTTCTTGTTGTGGACTTCTTGGCAGTTGCTTGCTTTTACTCTCTGCGAGGTTGATGAACTTAAGGGGCTTTGACTCTTGTAGAAGTACAATTGCCCCCCCCCCCCTTGAATATGCAAAGGACACCATTATCTCTATGGTGGGTTTTGCCAAAGAGGCATGGACTATAGATTGCTTATGGGGATTTTCAGAGAAGCCACTACATTGAAGATGAACCTACAAAAGTTTGGGTTTCTACCTTTTGGCATGATCTAGGAGAGAGTGGCGCAATGTAGGGAAATCCTCGATGTCTAGACTCTTCCCACATCGTTTAGATATTTGGGTTTCTTGTTCACTAAGGGCCATGTTACCTCCAAAGTTTTAGTTATGTCAATTGAGAGAATGGAGAAGAGATTACAAGGTTGGGCCTCGTGGCTATTATCTAGGGGTGGTAAATTGGTGTTACTTTCTTCGATCCTGTTGACTCTCTTGATCTATTCTCTCTCCATGATGAGGATCCCTGCTACTAAGGTCTAGAAAAGAACTGATTCCCTAGGTAGTGATTCCCTCAGGTAGCTGGCACAGGTGATAGCTTCCGTCCATTGGTCTCATGGGATGAGGTTTTTAGATCACAAGAGCTTATAGAGGTCTGGGGGTCCTTAACCTGCAAATAGTGAATAATGCATTATTGCCTAAGTGGATTTTATAGCTCGTAGGATGTGATGAGTCATTTTAGAGAAGTGATTTTAGTGATTCCTATGGTGATACACTGGATTGGGAGGAGAGGAGAGTCCCTTTTAGGGCCTCATCGTAGTTTTGCTTGGACCTTCAAAAGCTATTGTGAAGGATTGTGCCATATTGCAGAGCTCAACTTGCGGATAGATCTGTTCATTTCTGATCGCATGCTTGGTCCTTGCTTGGGTGTTTGCAAAGGT
Organism: Thalassia testudinum; assembly: GCA_037157565.1. NCBI lineage: Eukaryota > Viridiplantae > Streptophyta > Magnoliopsida > Alismatales > Hydrocharitaceae > Thalassia > Thalassia testudinum. The sequence continues at coordinate 9,591,386 of JAZHRO010000022.1, read as the reverse complement.
ATAACCTCTTTCATCAAATCTGAGGATCTTGGTGGATGATTGTTTCTAGGATGGTTGCTGGTCTCCACCGCTGCCACAATCACTTTATGATGCTAGGACAGACGAGCTTATGCTCCTACTTCAAACCATTCAAGAGCACATATGCACTTTGGCTTGGGACACATTCCATCTGTTAGGAGCATAGTTTTAAAATCGCGCCTCGAGGCTATAGAGGCGTACACCTCGAGGCAGCCTCGAGGCGAGGTGACCCCAAATACCGCCTTGGGGTGCATTTAAGAGGCGTGCGCCTCGGTTGAGCCGAGGCGGTCCGAGGAGCACATGAGGCGCAGCCTCAACTGGTCTAAGTGTAGCTGCTGCAGCGACGTCGAAGCTCAAGGAGGAGCATCGCCGCAGTAGTGTCGAAGGAGGAGCATTGCCGGTGTTGCAGCTACTGCAGCAGTGTTGGAGCTCGAGGAGGAGCATCGCTGGTGGTGTAGCTGCTGCAGTAGTGTCGGAGGAGGAGCATCACGTAGCAACGTTGGAGGAGGAGCATCACGCAGCAGCGTTGGAGGAGCATCGCCGGTGGTGCAACTGCTGCAGCAGTGTCGGAGGAGGAGCATCGCGCAGCAATGTTGGAGGAGGAGCATCATCGGTGGTGTAGCTGCTGCAATAGTGTTGGAGGAGCATCGCCGGTGGTGCAGCTGCTGCAGCAGTGTCGGAGGAGGAGAATCGCGCAGCAGCGTTTGAGGAGGAGCATCACCATTGGTGCGGCTGTTGCAGCAGTGTCGGAGGAGGAGCATCGTGCAACAGCGTTGGAGGAGGTGCATTTGCATTTATCATCAAGGTGCTTAGGGTTTTGTGTTTTTTTTTTTTTTTTGGTTTACTTGATTGTGTTTCATCATTGTCAAATATCTTTAGGATGAGTTTTGAGGTGTGTTTTAGGGTTTGAGGGGAAAGTTTGGATCTTAGTAGGGCTTGGTTGTTAGGATTTTAAGATGAATTTTGTTCTTTCAATGTTGTGATAGAGAAAATGTTATGAAAGTGTATTATTTAGATTATTATTTTCTTATTAGCACTTAATAAGTATATATCATTTCCTTTTTCTATGTTTTTTATGCAATTCTTGAGGCTTACGCCTCACCTCGATGAATGCAAACTGCCTCGGTACCGCCTCGCGTTTTTTAAAACCTTGGTTAGGAGTGCTTATACTTTGTTCATGGGTGACACATTCCATCTGCAGCAAGGTCTGGTAGCTGATCATGGGAAGATATGGAGAGCCAAGATCGAAAGTTAAATTTTTTGTTTGGTCACCCTAGGCTGATGCTACTTGAGCTTTTTGTGGATAGGAGGAGGAAGACACCAATCATCTTTTCTTTTTTTTTCCATTTGTCCTTTCAGTTGAGCCTGCTGGAGTGCTATGGACTGCTCAATCGACTATAATTCCAACTCTAACTTCTGGAAGAGCATACATGGAGCCCTTGCAATTGTGAACATGCTAAGCAAGGCACTTATTGTGCTTTGGTGTGCTTGGTTTGAGCATAACAAGATAGTCTTTTGAAGGGAAGATCTTCTACTAAGGGAGTTCTCTCCCACTTTAATATACCCTACACTTAGTGGTGTAATTAGCTCCTTTTTATTAATGAAAATGACAGGTTAACAACCCTTGTTATCCTCCTTTTTCCTTTTCAAAAAAAAAAAAAAACTTACAACTATGCTCAAACCATGAGCCTTCTTGAGCTTGCACACACTCCCCTTGATTCGCATAATCGGGTGTTTGTCGCATATACATCTCTTCTATCAGATCACCGTAGAGATATTTTTAATATCTAACTGATGTAAGGGTCAATTGTTGTTGACATCAACAAATTGGAGAATACGAATAGATGATACACATGCCACAGGTGAGAAAGTCTTTGGGTAATCAATACCATATGTCTGCATAAAGCCCTTAGCAACCAGATGCACCTTGAACCGATCAATAGATTCCTCTACCAAATACTTGACTGTGTATACCCAACGACAGTCCATAAGTGTAGCACCCTCTAAATAGGGTACAAGCTCCCAGATGTCACGAGAGGTCAATGCATTCATCTCCTCATCTGTAGTTGCTCTCCAAAGGTGGTCTTGAGTGGCCTCAATGTAATCCTGGGGAAGAATAGTACTAGTAAGCATTGAAGCAAAGTGTTGAAATCCTACTGAAAATGGGCAGTGGTAGTAAAGTCGGACATTGGATGAACAATGCATGATCTGCTAGACTTCTGTAATGTTATTGGTCTGTCATCATTCTCATCTAGAGTAGGTTGTGTAAAGCCTCGTGGTGAATGATCGTCGATTGATTCTGGGGCAGTAGGTAATGGAGTATCTTGCCAGTGATACACAATTGTCCCTTGAGGAGTGAGGTCAATACTGTCACCTTCCTCCGAATAATGACCTTCTTAAAGAAGGTAGCATTACCAGTCACAATGTAGCATTGATGAATTGAATCATGGTATCTGCAGCCTTTTTGGGTACGAGAGTAGTCCAAAGACATTTTATTGCCCTAGGAGAAAACTTATCCTTCACCTCAAAAGCCTGAACAAAGCAAGTACATCTAAAGATGCAAAGTGGGAGCACAAACAGCCTCTCCAAGTTAGTATGTAGCACCTGGTAGGGTATACCTCCATGTAAAACTGATGATGAAACATGATTGATGAGATTAGTTGTTGTCAATACAACATTTCCCTATAACTACATATATGTCATCAAGGTCCTTGCAATATCCAATAAATGATGCAACTTGTGTTCCGCCACACTTGTTTGCTAAGATGATTGTGAATAGGATGTTTGCTATAGTGTCCCCATGCTGATGATGTCTTGGAACTTTCTCTGCATAAACTTCAAAGCATTATCACTATGAAAAACTTGTATGGAGGTTGAATATTGTGTCTATATCTCAGCAAAAATTCTATGCACAATCTGAGGAATCTCTGATTAGGTCTTCATCAAGAAAACCCACTTAGATCGACTGTGATTGTCCACAAACACAACAAAGTATCGATGTTCGCCAATACTAGTAGCACATGCTGGACCGCATACATCACAGTGCATAAGACCAAAGGAGGAGTTAATCCCTTTGGTACACCTAGGGAATGTATTCCTATAGTGCTTCCCCAGTTGATAGGCATTACAATCTAAAGAAATACTCACTGGCAACTTTGGATACATTTGGTGCATCTTCCCAACAGAAGGTTGACCAAGGTGCTTGTGCTATAGCAATGGATCATCTGAAATAGAGATGAGTCTTGTAAGGTATCTGGGGACATCGAGGAAGCAGAGATCGTCCTTCTCAATTCCCTCTCCAATGATCTCATTAGTCTTCTTATCCTGAAAATAATAATGTCTATCATAAAAAATCACACAACATTGGAGATCTTTGCACTGATAGGAGATTCATCGAGACTTAAAGAGTATAGTGTACATCTGGAAACTCCATGTTAGGGCACCTGAACCTTCCCAACTATAGTAACTGGAGATATTGACCCATTGGCCACCTTCACTAACTTGACTTGTCAAGGTTTTGTCAATGTTCTCAATAGAGTGGGGTCTCCTGTCAAATGAATCGATGACCTGCAGTTGATTATCCAATAGGTTGGGCTTTAGGCATTGTTCACCTTTTATCAGATGAAAAGGCAAGGTTTTAAATATAGATATCGATGTCATATCGACAAGTTGAAAAAGGGACATATCGCTGATATTTGTGAATTTTGGTAAAATCACTCAAAAAGGCCTAAAATGTCACAAATTTGATGAAAATTAACATTTTAATAAATAGTACATCATGAAGAAATGTCTATAAGATGAAAATAATAAATTTTAAATGAAAACATAATAGAAATACACTAGTCGCATATCGACAAAGTCATATATTGCAAAGAAAGTGTACATAACATGATAATAATTGAAAAATGTTCATAGTAATGCTACTCACCAGAAGAAATGAAATATCAATAGTGTTAGAGTATCAGTAGACCACACAAAGCACGGAAGCATTAGCCAATGCCACTAAATCAATACCAGGTTGATCTTCGACCTGGCTCGATATCTCTCATCCGATTATCTTCCTCTATTCGTAGCACTTTAACATATTCACAATATCACTCCCATGCCATATAGCTGTATCAAGTATTATATTCATTGATGTATCATTAATAATCTTCATCACTGCAACATAGAAATATTCCAAGACGTGGATATCAACTGTGACTGTCGGAGAAGTTGCTCTTACTTTTAGTTCTAGATCTACCTTGAGTAGGCTCATCTTGATGCCCTCTTGAATTTGTGGACCCGATAGAACCACCTCGTTTTAATGTAGAACCTGATAATTCACAACGTTCACGTTGTTTCATTGATGAACTTTGTGGTGGTCGAGGAGGAAGTGGTGCAGCAGAGTAGGAAGGTTGATAAGAAAATGGTTGAGGCCCTTGAGATGCAAAATACTCGAGGAACATCTCATACCCATGACTTGCCGATGTAGGATAACTTTGGATACTATCACTTTGGTGCCAACCATCATACCCATAGGAGGAACCATATAAGATGGAGGGCTAATGTAACTAGGGAAATAATTAAATGAACTTTGCACCTCATATTGGGGTTGGTGTAATGAGATCCGTAGCCACCATAGTAACTTGATGATGATAACCCTAGGCCACCTTCAAAGATTGATTTCGCTGCTAGATTAAGGGATCCCACGGATGAACTTAAATCATTGATGGACATCATAGAATGGCCTGAGGCATATCCATATCCTGTCTATGCGTCATAGTCACAAGGTGGACTTGGCACGGGGTCTCCACATATATTTGTATATCTTTGTGTGTATTCATATTGGGCATCCTTTCTACTAGGACCTTGATAATGATATCCCTCATCTCCTCAACCACTATGTTTTGCCTATGGCTCGTTAACCATCATTGCATCATCATCTCCATCATCATCATTATCATCATAATTTTGTATTCCTCTTGAAGGTGGTGAATCTTCCTCTAGACTCTCATCAGTTTCAAGGCCAGCAATTACTCTTTTGTCAGATCTACTGCGCTTCAATTCAGATATATCCGTCATCCTCTCTACTATGTCTGGATCGGGACCATCATTTTTGTCAAGTAATGGTTTTTCATTGTTATTCAACCATTGTTGTAAAACATCTCTGTCTTCTGTGTCTCCAAAAAGATAAGCCACATCTATTGAGTTCATATACTCTTCCTTATTTTCTCCTTCCCATACATGCTTCATCTTTAATCTGATGTTGTAGTGCACGAATACCAAGTCCAGCTTGTCACTGCTGAGGCAATTTCTTCTTTGTGAGTTAATCAAGTTGAATGTACTTCAATTTCTTTCATAGCCTCCTGCTGATGCTCTTTGAGATAAGATTTTTACAGCAACTCACCGAAGGTGTGGAGCAACTCATCGATTAGTATTTTATGGCTTTTTATAATTTAGTCTGTCGATAAATCATGTGTTCATGTGAGCTTCACAGGGCAGGGGACAAGAAAAGAAATGAAAAGAATGTCTATCCTTGTGAGTTACACAAGTAGACAAAGATATGTGACCGACATATCTCCCATATCGATCACATATCATTGCCACATTAAGGAGGCGATGCGGGGAGGGGGAGATTGGGAAGATGGATTAGAGGAGAGTGTCGCTCCGAGCCTGTCAATGGGGCGATGCACTCTAGGAGCAGAGATGGCTGTTCGTGTTGGAGCTTCGAGGCAGATCGCTGTGACGACAAGAGAAGTGGGTTGAGGCTTGTCAGTTCGGTGGGGGTCACTGGGGTTGTGGAGGTGGCGATTCCCGTGGGAGAGCCGGAGCGAGTGGTCAAGGTAGGGGTGGTGGCTGATGATGCTAGGACTGATGGAGGGGAAGCAGCGATAGTGGCAAAGAAGGGGCTGGCAGCAAGGAATGCATCGAAGCTCCATGGGGCAGCAGGTGGTTTAGAGCAACTAGAGCACTCAGCTAGGATCAGTACTATAGGTTGGAAGCCACGCATTGTGGCAGGAGGCCGAGGTGGGGAACTTCGCTACAATCGAAGGTGGAGGTTTATGAGGGGCAGCAAGGGGGATCGGGTGGTGGTCGATGGCCGTGGGGGGGCGAAGGCTGGGGTGCTGAATGGGGAGGATGAGGAAGTGTGCCGGATGGCAGAGGCTATAGATTTTCGTCCGTGCACGAGGGAAAAAGTTTCGATTTCTCGATGAACAGAGTTCTCTCCTTGAATGTTAGGGAACTAAATGACCCTTTGAGGAGGTCGGTGCTGGGAGGATACATCAGACAGTGGAGGGCAGATGTGGTGCTTCTTCAGGAGTCGAAATTGGCTACATGTGATGTGAGGTTGTGGAGGGAGGTTGGGGGTTCCTGGATGGAGGGTTTCTTGCCCCTCGATGCAGTTGGTCGTGAAGGGGGCCAATTGATAGGGTGGCGTGAGGATGTGTTCACTTTGGAGGACTACTTTAGAGGTAACCATGTTGTTTCTGCTAGGTTGATTAGGAGAGCTAATGGGGTCAAAATGACAGTAACGGATGTGTATGGCCCATCGGAGGTTCAGGCGAGAGGTGCGATGTTGGAGGAGCTGGCAATGGTGGCGGCGGGTACCTAGTGGGTGCCATGGCTCATTGGAGGGGATTTCAACACCACATTGCAGGTGGATGATAGGCCTGGTGGAAAGGGTAGACAGGACCCTGGGTCTGAGAGTTTTGTGGAGTTTGTGGCTTTACACAGCCTTGTCGACTTGATCCTGGTCTCTTTCACCTATACCTAGAGGAATGCTGCTGGTCAAGAGTCTAGGATAGACAGATTCCTCTCTAATGTGGAGTTGATTGAGGTGTACCCTTTGGCGGGTGTTTCTCTTATGGAGAGGCCATTTTTTGATCAAACACCCCTCTTGTGGAGAAATAACGAGGGGGTCTTTTTTGGCACCTATTTCAAATTTGAGATGTCTTGGCTGATGGAAGATGGCTTCAGGGCATGGGTGGAAGAGAAGTGGGCCTCGCTGGAGGCGGAAGGGTCTGCTACAGCCCAATTGGTGAAGCTGGCAAGGCTACGAGACATGTTGAGGATATATAGGAAGGAGATCAGGGAGTCCAGGCAAGGTAGGAAGACGGAGGCTCTGTTAGAAATATCTAGGATCGGCAAGCAAGAGGATCTTGGTTCTATTTCTGTGGACAGAAGTTGCAGGGAGAGGATGGTCCAGGTGGTGCGAGAGGAGAACAGGAAGGTGGAGGTTGAGTGGAAGATGAGATCGAGACAGAGGTGGTTATAGGAGGGCGATTCAAACACTAAGTTCTTCCACCAGACGGCCTCAGCGAGGAGGAACTGGGTTGAGAGTCTGCAGGTGGGAGGGGAATCCTTCAGTGGAAGGGAGGAGGTTGGGCGGGCGGCAGCAGCTTATTTCAAGGAATTCACAGGGCGAAGGAGCAGAGGGAGTTGGAGATGGAGAGGGGAGGATGTGACGTGTTACGGCGATTCAGTCATCGAACCTCACATCGGCATTCACAGAAGGGGAGGTGAGGAAAGCAGTGTCGGGACTAAATGGCGAAGGTTGCCTTGGTCCGAATGGTTTCCCTATTATCTTTTTGAAGGAATTTTGGGGTCTGGTGAAGGATGAGGTGATGCAGATGTTGGAGGAGTTTGCAGCTGGCAATAGGGGGTTTGACAGGCTGAATAGATTCTATGTGTTCTTGTTACCTAAGATGGATGGAGCAAAGGCGATTAAGGATTTCCGACCCATTGCGTTGTCCAATGCAGTCTACCTCATTGTCGCCAAGGTCCTGGAAAATAGACTTCGGGTCCTACTGGATCTTGTTTTGCCGGTGCAAACGGCTTTTGTGCTGGGGAGAGGAATTTTAGATGGCTTTGTGATCACTTTGGAGGCTTTGGCTGCATGGAGGAGGGAGAAGAAAATGGCCTTTCTGTGGAAGGTCGATTTCAATAAGGCTTATGACTCGATGCAGTGGGATTTCCTCTGGGCATCGCTAATGAAGAGGGGTTTCCCACATGCTTGGATTGATTGGATGAAGAGATGCGTAACTGCATCCTCCTCGATTTTGTTGAATGGGAATCCTGTGGGAGGCTGGGTGCAACCCAGGAGGGGGGTCAAACAGGGATGCCCTCTTGCTCCGTTGCTTTTCATGCTGGCGGTTGATGCCCTTGCAAGAGTGGCGCACAGATCCTGTGCTAGGGGGTTGGTCAGAGGTTTTGGGGCTGGGGCCGAGCGAGAGGTCCTGGTGCTTCAGTATGTAGATGATACACTGTTTCTGATAGAGGGGGCTGGTTTAGAGTCAAGAAGGATGAGAATACTGCTGGAACTCTTTAGAGGGCTTGGGGACTGCGGGTCAATTATCAGAAGTCATGTTTTATTCCTTTCAACCTGGCTACTGAGGAGGTGGAGGCGATGGAAGAGGCCCTTGGGACCAGAGTGGGGGAGCTGCCCTTGGTCTACCTGGGGCTACCATTGTCAGATCGTCGCCTTAGACTACAGGATTGGATTCCGCTATTGGAAAGAATTGAAAAGAGATTGGCAGGGTGGTCGTCTAAACTGCTGTCGAGGGGGGGGAGGTTGACTTTGGTGAAGGTGGTACTATCGACAATGCCAGCATACTTGTCATTTTTCAAGATCCCACGGCAAATAGAAAAGATCACAGGGCTTATGAGAGATTTTTTCTGGTCAAATGTTGGGTCTGCAAGGAAGGGGACGAGGTTGGTAGCATGGGAGGAGGTCTGTAGACCACTTTAGGAAGGGTGGTTGGGTGTTAGAGATGTGGGAAAGGTCAATCTAAGCTTCCTTACGAAGTGGATTGCGAGGTTGGTGGGGCAGGAGAGAAGTATTGTTTGTGACAATATGAGCCAATGCTATGGTTTGTTTCAATCTTGGGGACTATTTGTGTCCCCGCTTGTGGGTGTATCCCATTTTCTTCGAGGCTTGGCAGCGATGGTATTGAAGGTGCAGTCTTTCTTTTACCCGGTCCTTGGGGAAGGTGATGCCTTCCGCTTCTGGCTTGATGATTGGCAAAGGGGTTGGGGATAGCCTTGGTGACAAGTATCCTCGTTTACTTGGGTGGGCTACGGATCATAATATTATGGTTGGTGGTTGTTGGGATGGAGCATGGTGCCCGTCTTTTTGGGGGGGGCTCTTCAATCAGAGGCTAGCAGAGTTCCAACAGATGCTACAAGATTTGGAAGGATGGACTCCAAGTATGGGAGAAGACAGACATGCTTGGGATAGCGGTGACTTTTCTGTTGCAAAGGTGTCTGTCGGCTTGGTCTTACATCGCATAACACAGTTCCCGATCTTGCCAGAGATTGCAAACTTATTTAGTCAATGGATTGCCCCCTCAAAGTCAAGATCTTCACCTAGATGTTGCAAAGGGGAAGAATTGTCACGAAGGTTTGGAGGGCAGGTGGGCCCAAACGGACTATGTGAGGTATGTCTTCTGTGGTGAGGACATGGAGCACCTTTTCTTCCAGTGCCCATTTGTAGAATAGATATGGGGGAGAACGAGCATTGGTTGGATGGACGATAGAGACATGGCCAGTTTCTGATCATCTTTCCGGAGAGGCAATGTCCATGTGTGTGCGAGCTCGTTTCGGTCCAAGAAGGAGAGAGTCAAAGTGTTGGTTGTGTTATGGGGTGTGTGGCTGGGGAAAAATGGTGTGGTGTTTAGGGGTGATAGACCGTCTCTGGAGAATTTTGTCGCATCCATTTCTTTCTTGGTGTCTCTGTGGGGGTCCTCTTTGTAAGTCGGATGGTCTTGTACTGATACTTTCTTGGAATGAATTTGAGCAATTGTCTCTCAGATAATCGCCCTCTTATTTTTCAAAAAAAAAAATCATTGCCACATTAAGGGAAAAATTGAGCTACAATCCTTTGTTTTTGGCGGTATATCGTCGATATCCTAGAAAAAGATATGGTACATGATATCGATATGATTTAACCAGTCGATATCGATATATCGGCGATATGTCAAATCTTGAACAACGTCACAAGTGCACAATCCATGTTATTCCCAACACAACACAACACGAATCAGAGAGAACATGGACATAACATGGTAGACGATCCCAAGCACAATTAAGGAGGCATGAATTACTTCCATCATTGGTACAATCAAGGATGCACATCTTTTCAAAAACAAAACAATCAAGAATGCACACGATTAATACCAACAGCAGCAGATCTGAATCTAACATAAAATATGCACCTCCAGCAGCATCAACACCATCATCGCCTAGCAGCAGCAACACGCACCAGATCGGGAGGACATCCGCAGCAGCAGCAGCGTGCCAGATCTGTCACGTGATCGTCGCAGCAGCACCCTGATCACGAGCTGCGCCCAAACCTAGAACAGATCTTGCACAACAGCAGATCATGACCCAGAACAGATCACGATCCCAAGATATGTTCACGTGATCCAATGGGATACGGAAGATCAGATCATGCTCAAACCCAGATGCAATCCAGATCTGCAGCAGCATCCTGATCAGTTCAATCCGTGAACACAGATCTGGATGATACGAAAGTTCATGCCTTGACTGTTGCATGAGGGAGAGGGAGATACTTGGTGGGATATTGGACCAGCAGTCTAGCACCGTTGTTCTAATATCATGTGGAGAAAAAAATGTGTCATTCATTCATCAAAAGAAACCCTAGTCTGTTCTCTATGGGAAAGACTTGGATAAATTACACAAGCATCCAATAAAACAGAAAAATAACATTAACTGTCCCTGGTAACACGCGCACATCAATGTTAATGCTGTATGTCTCATGGAGCTTTAAGCATTCTCTTTTGAAAGATCTCGTATATTAAAAAATACCTCACAATCAATATCATTTTGCTATCACAGTCCTACAAAAAAGTGTTTTGATTCTCTTTTTTGGTGTTGCATGCCTGTTCTTTATCAACAAAAATCAACCATATTTCTTGCAATTTTGCAAAGGTTACTGTATCAGGGTTTATGTTAGTGTTAACCAAACTTTATGCCACGTGTTTTCAAGTACTTAACAAAGGAGTTCACAGTAATGTTTGAAAATATGTTGGCATTGTGCACTTAGATATGCATCATGATAATCGCTGTTCCTATAGGTATGGCAAACACAACTAGTTCCCATGATTAACCTTATTTTGTGATAGGACCATTATGATGCCTCAGATAGGCCTGGGTCCGTCAATCGACTGGCTATGTTTCTGTTGGTTTTCTGAACCACCCATAACAATACAAGCATAGCCACTGTGATTATTTTAGGACTACCATTCTTGACAGATGTGAGTTCAAGGAGTTTTTTTTTTTTTGAAGGAAGTGCATTCAAAGAGTTATGAAAGAAATTGTTCGATTCGTTATTTTGTTGTTCTCATAGGATACAATTTCTTGCTATCTCTTCCTAGGACTTTAATTTTCTCTGCTACAGGTAATTGCAGATACCATGAATCTTTTGGAGGCTGAAGGCCGTCTTCTTCGCGGTGAGCGCAATCTTCTTAGTGAAGCATTTCTTATCATTGGATCCTCGGCCAGGTAATTAATCCAGGAGCTCATTATCCTGGTCCCTTTTCTTTGGAATGTGTTGCAGATAGTTATAATTTTGCTATTTTCCCCAAACAGCATTGAACAACATCAGGAGGTTCTAGCATGGCTACTTGAACCTCAGAGCAGGCAATGGACACAATTAGAGTGGCAGAACACTTTCTTGTCTGAACCCCTCGGGTTAGCCCGTTTATGTTCTGATACACATTTAATGTGGTCAATTTTTCATTGTGTTACCTTCTTTGAGAAATCTCTGAAAAGGAGTGGAATGAAAAAGAATACCGGAACTCCAAATGCTTCTACTACAGTCCAAAATTCTACATCTTCACCCACAAATCCAATGGCTCCTCATTTATCCTGGATGCTTCCTCCCCTTTTAAAGGTGTGTTTCAGACACCAATCCTAAAGGGGATTATTTAAGCGATCATTCTGCAACATTCTCAGCATATTCATCATTGTTATATTTATTATAATTAGCTTGTCTCTGAGGAACCCCTTTTTTTTTTCTTTCCCTAAATTTTGCAGCTACTTCGCTGCATACATTCACTTTGGTCCCATCAGATAGCCCTAGCTTTACCCACAGAATTGAGAGCAGCACTGAGTATGAGCCAAACAGAGCAGGCCAGCCTTTTAGGGGAGGGGGTTTCCAAACTAACCAAGTCTCATATTTTAGATGGTTCTCATACTGGTGCAAATGCTGATGGGCTTTCGGAGACGACTGAAAATGATTTGAGAAACTGGTTAAAGGGTATTCGTGACAGTGGGTAAGCATAGTTCTCATTTATAGTTGAACTTGTATAACATTAATTTACATTGATGCAATACCTTTATCTTCTAGGCCATAGACTAGTTATTAAATAGAAACATGATGCCTGTTTACATAGAATGTATTTTTGTGATTGACATCAACAATCTGTAGAAAATTCACTTATTATTTAAACTTAATTTTACCTTTTTAGAAAAAAAATGATTATAAAAAATGAAAGGGAAACAGTCCATTCATGCTTCTTTGATGCTTATTCCCATTATAACAGTTTGCACATGATTTCTTCTATGCTTCCCTTTTAGCATTACCATGGGCAATTCCAGTGTTGTGTAAAATAGACCTGGCCTTTTTTTTAAAGTTTAGGACTTTTTTTCTCATATGATGTGTGACTAATCAAGTTTCTCAATGGAGACCTTGATGTAGGGTTGGTTTTATTATGTATGTAGCTTATGTAAGACATGATGTTACACAAGTAAGTTTCATCCTTGTGTTGTTCTTTACTTAAATTTGTGAAGCAGCTCACCTCTTTGAAAACAATATTTATATATTTGAAAGGCTCTTCAAAAAAAAATTGTGAAGCAGCTTATTCACAATGGAGACAAGTTGTCATTTGCTCTCAAATCAAGATGTTCTGGGTCTAATGGTGCTCTGCATCCTCTTTTAACTTTTATCTGATACAATCTGTGTTAGGAATATTCTGCACGATCATTTCTTTTTGTGATTTGGAAACTGTGTTTTTCTTCCATGTTGTAAGTTTACACAAACCATTTAATTCATTTTGCTTTCTGTACACAAATTGGTCCAGCCCAATTCTTACCTGTAAATTCTGTAGGTATAATGTATTAGGAATGTCAGCAACCATTAGTGAGCACCTTTTCAGATGCTTGGACAGTGCTGAAGTTGCTGTATCTCTTATGGAGAATATACAATCAATGGAATTCAGACATATTCGCCAACTTATTCATTTGACTATTATTCCTTTAGTCAAATTCTGCCCTCCGGATTTATGGGGCACATGGATAGAAAAGCTTCTCCTTCCATTGTTTATTCACTTGCAGCAGTCTCTTAGTTGTTCATGGTCAAGTCTTCTGCATGAAGGAAGAGCAAAAGTTCCAGATATGTTTGGCAATCTGGCTGGATTGGACCTAAAGTTGGAAGTGATGGAGGAGAAGCTCCTTAGGGCTTTATCACGTGAGATTTGTTTGCTGCTTTCAGTTGCGGCATCTCCAGCTCTGAATAATGGAATTCCTTCTTTGGATCAGCTTGGAAGTTCTCATCATACTGAAATCTCTTCATTGAAAAACTTGGATGCATTTGCCTCGAACTCATTGACGTGGTAAAAGAATGGCTTGAAACTGATGTTTGGTTCACCATTTTGTTGCTTTCACTTTCTGCTTGTGATCAATTATGTTAATGGCATGTTAATCTACTTGTCAATTTGCAGCTTCTTCTTTATGCACAAGGACCTTGCTGTTCCCGCTTTGCAGATTACATTACAAGCATTTACATGGACAGATGGGGAAGCAGTTAGCAAAGTTGCTTCTTTTTGTGGAGTTGTGATTCTTCTAGCTATTTCCTCAAACAATGTTGAGCTCCGTGAATTTGTTGCTAAGGATTTGTTTTTTGCCATCATTCAAAGCTTAACTCTTGAATCAAATGCTATTATCAGTTCCCAGCTTGTTGGCCTCTGTCGTGAAATTTTCTTGTATCTCTCGAGTAGAGATCCTGCTCCCAAACAGGTTCTTGCAAAAATTCATTCTACTGATTGCTGCTTCACCGAAACATGCTAATGAGTTTGATTGTGTCTTAAAATTCATGGCTTACAAGATTTCTGGGCTATTTATCTGTTTGGCAGGTACTTCTGTCAATTCCTGGTATCAGTCCTAGCGATTTAGTTGCTTTTGAAGATGCCCTGGAAAAAACAAGCAGTCCCAAAGAGCAAAAGCAGCACATGAAGAGTTTGCTTCTGTTGGCTACAGGAAATAAATTCAGAGCTCTTGCTGCTCAAAGAACCGCTAATGTCGTAACAAATGTATCAAGTGAGCATAACCACTAAGCTTTCTTGACATTCTGCCCTTTAGCCTTTCCTGAAAGTTTGAATGTGTTTTTTTGTTGCCATTGGTGTTAACCTCTGTTCGCCCTTCTCTTTTGGATGCTAAGGAGTTCACTAAAAACGATTAAGATTCTTCTTTTTTTTTTGAAAGAATCAAAATTGACATGGATCACATAATTTCATTCTAAAAATGTAGGTTACTTCAAACGTTATTTGTACACTGAAGCCTGAAATTCTTCAATTGTGCTTCATTTTAGTTCGTGTGCATTTATCATAGACAAGTACCCAGTGTTTGTTCTGTGTATCAACAGATTAAAACTTGAGTGAAATCAATGCCTGCGAGCTAAATCTATACCAGAGAAGATTGTGAAGAAAAATTATGACTCCGGAATTTCTTGGACTCTATCCAAGCATTCTATGAAAAAGAGTGCACTGCTAAAACATGTAAACTCTCTACTAATGTCATATAAATCTTTTTGTGATTTTTCACCTTTTCTTTAATAAAGGATTAAAGATTCATAAGGAATTATTTGGAAATTATTTCAGTAATATGCTGGGGCATTCGAATGTTCACTAGCCATGTGTCATCATCATGTCCTCGTTGGAAAGAATATTCTGCAACATACAAGAATGATATTCTTCTCACCTTATATAGTTACATAAGGTTCTATTCTAATGGCCCTTTATCAAATAGAGGTAATTAATGTATAGATGTGAACTTTATATATTTTTTAAAGAATTGTGTCGGTTGCATAGTTTCTTAACTGCAGTTGTTTCACTTCGTTTTTCCTGATTCAATTCTTTTTGTGCAGTCAAACCCCATGGTTTGGCATCAGTTTCTGGACACAAAAATGGAGATGAGGAAACTGTGGGATTAGCTGCCATAATTTGATGTTTGGTATTCCCTTGCTCCTCCAGACTTGATTAAATTTTGCACATAGTACAGTACGCATAGCAGATGGCTGACTCTGCAAACCAGTATTGACCTGGGAAGCAGCACTGTACTTATTAGTGGAAGATGTAAATTGTGCAATGCTTACATATGCGTAAATGCTCACCGTTGTCTGGTGCAATGGCAGCTTGTCTGTGCCTTGTACATTTTTATCATGTACTGGCCCTTGCACAGTTTGCCATGACAACCTCACTTTATTCATAGTCATTAATAAAATTTATTTTTGTTTCCGAAGGAAAGCAGGTTTAAGTCTACCTATTTTATTTTGGAAGGCCATCTTGCCAATAGATTCAGATGTCTCATGAAATCATTTTACTTTTTGCTTCAATTTGTATACTTTGGGGGATATTGTGGATTCAAAATGTGTGCATGCTACTTGCACACATCAGAAGGCACTCTTCTGGATCATGCTTATTTCCTGGTAATGTTTCAGATGCCTCTAGTTGAATCGAACCACATAATATCTGTATTTGACTCTTTTTTGTTATTGCTTGTGTCATGCAAGGCTTTTGTGTTCAGTGGGATACGTTTAAGCATTGTTGATATGTATTTATGCTTGTGTTATGTAAGGGTTGTATTCAGTTGATATGTTTGAGCATTGTTGACATCTGTGATATTTGGTGCAACGCAAAGTTGATGGTTTCTACATTTTCCAGTCTTGGCTTTATCTGTACCTCAATCTAAGCCTGCGTTTTGCAGCAGGACACGTTGTACTTGGGATAAGTTAATAGGTGATATAAGTGTAGGTGTTTGGTAAGATAAGTGATGAGTTAAATAAAATAGTTATTGTAGTGGAAGTTAATGGAACTTGAAAAAGTTTGTGGCAGAGAATAATGCATTGGGAATCGTAAAGAGAATTTCAAGGAGGGTTGTCGCGCAGCCTAAGTTTCCTGAGTTCTCCATTGCCCTTTGTCATGACAGATCAATGAGCAGTGTTCAGCTTGTTGCTTAATGGTAAGTATATGTATTTAAATTTATTCGATCCAATTGTATAAATCATGACTATTCCGTAAGCTCAGTTAAAAGTGAAGCTATCTGTCTAAAATGGAATCCTTGATTAGGCAGAAAACCAGTTTGGTATGTAAATACGGTTACATTGTATGATACTTTCTGGCTTATATGCACGAGCTGATTTCTGATCGTTGTTACTATTCTGACATTGTAAAATCAAAGGTGTTCAATGTATCCATCAAGCCCACGCCATGATTATGGCATATCCATTTTGGATCGAAAGAATGGACATTATCTCTTTTTTACTTTGCAATGGTACATTGAGAGAACCTTTAAAAAAAAAAAAAAAAAAAAAAACAAAGAAACAAGTTTTGTTCCAACTGGGAATGATTTCAAGAAATCAAATGGCCAATCAATTGCAGCAAGTCATGTGAATCAATTAATTATTGTTGCATTTTATATCAGAATCGTCTATGCAAATCGACTCGTTTGTTGCAAGTCCCATTAGCTTTGATGCAGAAACTGAAATAAAGAGTTAATCAACATAACTTGAATTCTCATATATGCGTATGCCATCGTGACTGTGGAGGTCTCAACATTGATTTGTTCAGAGTAGCCATAGTTGATGCCCGTTTGTTGATTAGCCCCTGATCACAGAGTTACATAATCATTTTAATGCCTAGCATTGGATAATGAGCGTATAAGACAATGTGTACCAACCATCAAATGAGCAAGCTATTACCATTAAACAACAAAAAACACAATCAAGAGTCCAGGGGGAGTTTGGCTTTTGGATCCTCGTGGCCTTCCCCCAAAAAGGGTATACCTTCATACTCCGTAGCCAACTGGAAAAACAAGAAGCATATTTATAAAACGATGACTGTAGGAAGTTATAAAATGGTATTGCAAGTGGACTATTCTTCTGGGGGTACCTTCGAAGGTCTAAGTTGATTCAAAAGTTTGATAGGATTTGGAACTTACAGAGGACTGGCTGTCCTCGTCTGGCTCTGCCACGAGGATCCCGACTGTTAAGATCACGACTAGAGGCATGCAATGGTCCACATGCGGGGGTGCATCTGTGACCCCATTGGAACGTGATCCAAAGATTTGGCACTAAAATCACAAGACCCATGGTACTAGGGAGTCTTGCCAAATAGCAAGGATTTTAAATCTTGGACTTGTGACCGGTGTCTTAAAAATCAGATCGAACAAAGAACCTAACAGAAAAATATTTGGAACGGACAGCTTGTAAGGGAAGCTGTGAGTTGGTCAAAACTTTTTTTGACCATTTAACTGGATGAACCGCAGACTTCCCCATCCCTTAATCTCCCTGTTGACCCTTCTGGTGCAGCTTATATTTGAGGTTACGTGTGCTTCCAATCCATCTATTCTTTAGTCTAGTTTGCTTAATTTTTGTAGACTTGTGTTTAAATAGAAAACGTTTTCATATGTGATCCTATATATTACAGTAAAAGAAAGCTTACTCAGAACCAATTTGTATGTATGTAGAGTTTAACCCGAAACAGAAGCCTAGTTGAGATATATAATTGAATATAGGGTAATATTTCTCACTGATATATATTTACATGTGTAAAGATACAGGAGATTGCAACCACTACTAAGTTTTAAGTATTCTCTGACTAATAGTTACATAGGCACATATTACGTTTTACTAGCTTGTTTAATGAGGTCCTAGAATCAATAATGATAAAACCCATTTGAAGAGGGTCATACATAAAAATTCTCAAAATAATTAGCGGAGGGCATTCAATTAAGTGAGATCCAAAAGTTGAAATTTCACCTTTATGATTTGTGGAAATTGCCAACATTTACTGCCTCCTATGCTTTGACGTCAGACGAAGACCAACACTTCTATTTGTCGCGTCGTATAGAATTTCACGAAGCATGCATTCTCCAACTCCACTTTCAAGTCTTGATCCCATTGTTCTCATCTATGGATAAGCATCATTGCAAGTAGCGTTCTTTTGGTTCTTACAGCCATGCCAACTCCAAGTTTTAGCACTAACTACCACAATTAGCATAGTTTTAGATTTATTCTCATGCTAATCCAGTATGAAATTTCAAGAATCTAAGAAAGCACTCTAATTGATGGGGTAGACTTTCCAGGTATCATGCACTCGCCACGCGTGCACATTTGGATATAGATTGCTTTGCAAAGGATGGGCCTCTAAATAGCTCCACGAGACTATCACACTGGATGTAGGCCGATTAATCTTTATAAATGTCTTCCCAAGACACATTAGAGTTATTTATCCCTTCAAGAAAGCATGCTAAGTGCAGAATAGGATCACAAGCCCATTTGAATTGATTATTTTCTTGAAACATGACCTTTATGTGTCGTGAAGCCTAACTTGTGGCTAGGAATTCCACTTTAAAAGAACATGTGGTTGGTTGAGAAGCCAAGCACCCATTAAATAAATATATCTGGCCACAAAATAGCCTGCTTACGGCTACATCCTCTAAAACATCCATCCTAGTGTAATGAGGGGGGTGACAATCACTCCATAGTTGTAGTAACTACTTTCAATTTTGGTAATTTGTCTTCTTTTCTTGTAGCCACGATCCCTGCAATGTCTCTTGTGGAAAGAATCAAGGTGGCAACTATAGATGGAAAATCTTCACAGAACATGATCTTTCAAGAACCCTAATATAAGATCTTCTTCAAATCTCAGAATGTGACATTCTTTGATTTGTGATGAAGTATACTAAAACCAAGATTATGGAAGTCTATAAAAGAGTGCAAAGAGATACTAGCAGGATCCATTCCATTTCTTCCTCCTTCTATGCTCTATTGCAAGTGATTGTATTTTGTTAGAAAGTATCCCTGTACTCAATTTCTCAATCTCTTAGTGGAATTTTGAGGGTTCCCTCCATGGACATACATCTTCATTGGTGGAACCGAGTCACTAATCTTCTTGCATTTTCACGATTCTCTTGGTGCAATTCTCTATGCTATCATTTACGTGATTGAGCCCTTCCTCTACTTGGACCTACGAGAAACTGTAGGTTACTTCTCCAATTAGTTGGTGCCATCTTTAGGAGGTATTGCTTTCTTGTCAGCCTTTACTGGTTGTTGAAGTTGGATCCTCATCACTAGCCTACTAGTGTGGCCAATGCTGTGGACGAATCCTCTGATGGTGAGATGGAGATGGTCCAATGTCTTGGCCCCACTATTGATTCACCACCTAAGTTCCTAACCAATAATGTGGAATCATAATCTTCTAATCCCTAAGGAGGACAAGCAGGCCTCCTAAGGTCAAAAACCCGAACATGCCTTCACTCTCCCTACCAAAGAGTTCTCCTTTGGCGCATCAGGGAGTTGGAGGAGGAGCTTGCTGTTGTGCTGTCAAGCAAGTCATTCAACCAAGCATCGTAAAGGTTTCAAACCCCTTACCTAGGTCTCAGGGGAGGAGCATCCATAATGAATGGTTCATGGAGACTAATTTGTGCACCTTTCTCATGGAGAGGAGGCAGTGTAATGAGCAAACTAAAAGTACCTACCACCCAACAAAGTAGGAGCATTCCCCCAAGACCATTGTAGACTACAATGACCCAATTTATTTGCAGAGGGAAATTATCAAGGTGGTTGATGCCCACGTGAAGAAAGTGAAGGGATACCATGCATCCATCAGCAATAAGTATGATTACCCCTTTACTGATGAGATTATGGAGGCATCTCTCTCATAAAAATTCAAGATGCCTTCCACACCCATCTATAATGGTACTACCGACCTTGATTTCATCACTTACTCTAAACAAGTGATGATGGTTTAAGGGGGCCAAAGTGCCATCCTCTATAAAATTCTCCCCTCCTTCCTCACGAGGAAAAGGATAGATTGGATAGAGAGTCTTCCACCATAGTCCATTAGCAATTTCTGTGAGCTATAAGAGAAGTTTATTAAAGCCTTCATTGTTGCTTGACACTTGTGAGAGAATTGCAATCTCTTGTGCATGATAAAGCGAGAGAAGGGAAAACTCTATGATCCCACATAGACCATTTTAACTATCAGTACAACAAGTATCTCTACCCTTCAATGAGGTAACCATCACTGCTAACATGGATGGCCTACATACAAGCCCCCTTTGGGATGGCTCTACCATGAAGGAGTTATGGATCAAAGCTTGGCACTTCATTGAGAAGCCTAACCTCCATTAGAAGAAGTATAAATTAGAAATGGCCTAAGGGGTCAATTCGCATATGGATAACTCTCCTAAGCCTAAGACTTAGGAAGGTGGTTCTAATAGCCAAGCTAGCTATAAGAAGAACAATGGGGGGCAGACAGCAAAAGCCTTAATCAAATAACAAGTATGGCAACTCCATGGAAATAATGGAAGGGAATCCAAATCCTTCCTAGCCCAAATTCAAGGAGTACACTTCTCTCAACTGCAATGTCTCAAACGTACTCCAGTTTGTGCTTGCAGTAAGGCAACATCAACTCAACACCTTCCTTTAGATAGTACTGCCAATTCCACAAGGATTATGGGCATCCTATAAACATCTATAGGGAACTTTGAGATGAGATCTAAGGATAGATCTGGAAAAGGAATCTTGTAGAGTCCGTTAAATAGAACTTTGAAGGAAAGGATAAGCAAAGGATCCTCAAGACTTCCATAAAGATGGTTGATCTAAAGATCAACAACATAGTCTTATACCCCCAAAGACCTCCTCTCCTCCATTGGCATAACTTAGTGGTTAGAGGAGATGGAGGGTATTTGGACATAGCTCACTCTAGCCAAATATCAGAAGCAAGTCCTACAGGCCATGGCCCAACTAAGGGGCTTACTTCTTGCTCTTCTAAGTGACAATGACATCAACGTCACCTTCAGCATTACAACCCAAACTTTAGATGCTTCCACTCTAGAAACTTTCATTGAAGAGGCCCTTCAAAGAGTCTTTGGATCGTATTCTTACTTTCCCTATGGCTAGCTAGAGGAGAAGTAATTTGCATGGGTGAACACCATCAAGCATCACTTTGACCTACTAATGATTACCTTTATGGTCATAAGACAAGAGTAGTTGTAGCTCCTAGTGGAAGAGGGCAATGCAATGGCAATCCTCCACTATGCTACCTTAAAAAAGTTTAGATTCCAAGACTCTGATCAGCCCCAAGCTTCCTTCAAGTCGTGGGTTTTAAGAATTACAAGGCCATGCTTAGGGGGAGTTCACCCTCCCCATGACTATCAAGGATGGCCCTAGATTCCTCAGCCATATGGACAACTTCTTGATAATACATACCTCCACCTTCAACGGGATAGTTGAAAAGCCTACCACACAATTGCAAGACAATCCTATTCTATTAGATTGTAAGCTTCCCAACCCCTAGTAAGATTGGGATGATTTATTGGGACTAAGATGCTAGATGAGAGCTAATTCACCTACAACTTAAGAAAGGCCTAAAAAGGATCCCCCCTAAGACCAAAAGGTAAGGAAAGAAGAGGAAGGTATAAAACGGAGCCTCTCCTTAAGAAGAAGAGCAATATGCCCCATCTAGTAAAGTGTAGGACTTTACACTCAAATCGCAACAAGCATCTCTACAATGCATTTTGGAGCTAAACCCAAGTCAAATGGTTTAGCTTTCCTCTAAGCTAAACCCCAAAGAGGTAATGGATCTACTTAACTTATTATAAAAAAATTTTGATGTTTTGGTTTGGTTTACCGTTCAAATTGAAGGGGTAGGTCCAATTGTAATCTAACGCCATCTAAATATTGTTCCTTTTGGCAATCCCGTTGAATATTCATGCTGCCACAAGTTCCTGGAGCAATGGACTACTATTGAGGAGGAAAGAAAGAAAGTGCTCTATGCTAGTTTTATAGAAGAGCTCCTCTACCCTGACTAGATCTCAAACATAATCATGGTCAAGAAGGTTAACAAGAAGTGGCACTTGTGGGTAGATGTCACAACTATCAATGATGCTTTCTCAAAGGAAAACTTCCCCCCTTGAAGATCAACGCTCTCATTATTTTCAACGTAGGGTGAAGATACATGTCCTTCGATGCAATTTCAAGATATCTTCAGACCTTCGTAGCAATTGAAGACTGGCCACATTGCTTTTATAATAAATAGGACATTGAATCGGTATACTATAATGCCTTTCGACCTAAAAAATTCCAGGGCAACTTACTAGTGCTTCTACAATTTCATTTTTCCAAATCTAATACAAAAATGTTTTGAACTTTATATTAATGATATGCTTGTTAAAGCCTCTTGTTTTGAAGATCATCTAAAAAATCTAAGTGAAGTATTTTTTCTCTTAAGAAAATACAAACTCAAATTGAATCTTGAGAAGTGTGTATTTGATGGAGATTTCTAGGGTTCTTAATATCCCATAAGGGAATCAACGCCAACCCCAAGAAAAACAAGGTGATTATGGATCTGAAGTGATCCACCATGTTCAAGGATGTGTAATCCCTTGTAGAAAAATACATGTTTTTACAAAAGGTTCTCATCCCGTAGGAATTGAGTCCAATCCCAAAAAAATAAAGGCAACTATGCATCAAGAAAGGAAAGGGGTATAGCCTAAACTATTAGACACTTGAGTGTTAAGAGGCCTTAAATGAACCTAAGGCCCACCTGTAATCCCCTCCCATCTTCTTTGATTTAGTTATAAGATAGGTGTTTTTCTTATATCTGGTCACCTTCAACCAAGCAACAAGTGCAACCCTAGTAAGGGAAGATGAAGGGTTCCAGTGCCATATATATTATGTTAGTAAAACTCTCTAGAGGGCAGAGAGCAACTACTCCCCCTTGAAGCTGTTAGGATTGGCATTAGTGTTGGCAGCAAGGAGGTTAAGCTTGTACTTCCAAGCCTACATCATTATTATTCTTACATATTAACCATTGAAATAGACATTATTCAAGCCCCTCACATTTGCCTAATACATCTGCTAGTCCATAGAACTAAGCAAGTTTGATATTAAGTTTCAATCCTTCCTATCCATGAAGGGATGAGTCCTAGAAGACTTCATTGTCGAAATAACCCCTAAGGAAAATCTAGATCAATAGGTAGTTTAGATGCTATGAGTTGGGGGGTCTTCCTCATCATCCAAAGCAAGGGAAGGCCTAGAATTTAAAGGGCTCGAAGCTTATTTAGGAAAGTATGCACTACAGCTCAAATTCCTAGTAATAAATAACATTGTAGAGTATAACGCCTTGTTAATATGACTTAGACTCTCAAAGATGATGGAGGCATGGCAAGTCTAAGCCCTAATAGACTCAATTGGTCACTAATTTGGTCAATGGCAACTACCAAACCAAGGAAGATCCAATGACTCTTTATGCTCATCAAGTCTAAGGCCTTGATGAGCGATTTTGATCAAGTTATGTAATTACAATACCATGAACCGAGAACGCCTTGGTTGACACTCTCATGACAATGAGGACACTTGTTCCTTAAGAAGCTTGATACATCCAATATCAGGTTATAGTTTGTTCTTACATTCTAGACAACACATATGTGAGTAGGCCCTATATGAGAATATATTACTACAAGATAGTTAGCCTAAGAGTGTAAGGACCCTAAATCTTTAGATCTTAAGGCCAACCGCTACAACATAGCGGATGGTCCTCTATACAAAAGGGGATTTTCTACACCCTTACTAGGATGCCTCACTCTGGTAGAAGCCAAGCAAGTTCTTGAAGAAGTGCATGTTGGAATATGTGGAAATCACAAGGGAGCTAAAACTTGCCTTTAAGCTACTCACTTATGGGTACTATTAGCCTATCTTGACTAAAGACTCCAAGGATTGTCAAGAAATATGATAAATGCCGAACCTAAGCCTTAATTCTATGTTTACCACTAGTAGAAATGATTGCTCTTACTAGCCCCATTTCCTTAGCAAGGTAGGGGTTAGATTTCATTGGAGAGCTCCTAACTACTTCAGGGCAAAGGAAATATGCCTTACTAGTGGGTAATTACTTTTTCAAACGTGTTGAGGAAAAAGCAATGGCCAAACTTGAAAGTGTTATATCTTTCATAAGGAAGAATATTAAATGTCACTATGAAAATATCACATATTATAGTTGCGGATAAAGTGGACCTTAATTGATCTTTAAGAGGTTATAGGACTTCTATAGCAATCAGGGGGATAGAGTTGGAGCCTATCTTTGTAGCTCACCTCCAAGCCAATAGTCAGTCAGAAGAAGTGACTAATAGAAGCATCATATGTACTTTAAAAACAAAGCTTGATGATGCTAAAGGGAAATAAGCAACCATACATCTTATGGGATTATCAGAGCACCACAACACTAGCTATGGGTCAAACTCCATTTCAATTGATCTATGGTTGCGATTCAAGGATCCCCATAAAGATGGGTCTTTCCTTTCAAAGAAGCCTTTGGTTTAACGTGGAGAAGAATAAAGAGGCTATGGAGATTTTGTTGGACTTAGTGGATTTTGCTTGCGATGAGGCATCAAATAAGGCAAGAGTGTGCAAGGATGCAATGATCCAATACAACAACCAATGAGTCAAGAAGAGGGAGTTCTCCATAGCCATAGGACACTTGAGCCTATGAAGGGCTAAAGCATCTTCCCCTAATCTTGCTTGAGGCAAGTTTGTGTCCAATTGAGAGGGACCTTATAGGGTCATGGTAACTTACCTTAGTTGTTCCTACAATCTAGAAGCATGGATGGATGGCCAATTGGCTAGAGACAGCATGCACTCAGCCTAATGAATTCTCAAGGACTATAGTCTACATGATATACTTTTCTCAATTTTTCCTATGTGTTGAAGTTCCTCCTCAAAAAGGAAAATACACCTAGATGAATGAAAATCATTTTTCAATAAAGAATTATTTTGCAAAAAGAAAAGCTTTCATTAGACAGGATATTATTTGCCACAATGGCAATACTGCATATTATATTCACAGATAAAATGGACCTCAATTCATCTCTAAGAGGTCCTAAGACTTCTGTAGTGATTGGGGACATAAAGTTAGAGCTTATCTTTATAGCTCACACTCGGGTCAATGGCCCAGAAGAAGTGACTAGTAGAAGCATCATATATGCGTTAAAAACAAAGCTTGATGATGCTAAAGGGAAATGAGAAACCATACATCTTGTGGGAGTATTGTACCACTATAAGAACAGTTATGGGTCAAACACCATTTCAACTGGCCTATGGCTATGATGTAAGGATTCCCATAGAGATGAACCTTTCCTCCCACAAAAGCCTTTGGTTTGACCTAGAGAAGAACAAAGAGTCTACGGAGGTTTCATTGGAATTAGTGGATTTTGGTCACGACAAGGTAGCAAATTAGGCAAGATAGTACAAAGATGAAATGATCCAACACCACAACTAGTGAGTCAAGAAGAGGGAGTTCTCCATAGGAGACTTAATCTTGTAAAGGGCTAAAGCATCTTCCCCTAATCTTGGCAGAGGCAAGTTTGAGCCCAATTGAGAGAGACCTTATAGGGTTGCGGAAACTTGCCTTAGTTGTTCCTACAATATAGAAGCCATGGAAGGACAACCAATTGGCTGGAGACAACATGCAATCAACCTAAGGAATTCTTGAGAACTATGGTCTACATGAAGTACTTTTTTTTCAATTTTTCCCATGTGTTGAAGTTCCTCCCCAAAAAGGAAAACATACCTAGATGAATGAAAATCATTTTTCAATAAAAAAAAAAATTCACAAAAAGAAAAGTTTTCATCAAGAAGAATATTATTTGCCACTATGGCAATATCGCATATTATAGTCACAAATAAAATGGATCTCAATTCATCAATAAGAGGTCATGAGAATCCTGTAGTGATTGGGGGCATAAAGTTAAAGCTTATCTTTATAGCTCATCCTTAAGTCAATTGTTGGGAAGAAATGACTATTGGAAGCATCATTTATGCTTTAAAAACAAACCATGATGATGCTAAAGGGAAATTAGCAACCATACATCTTGTGGGAGTATTGTACCACTATGGTCAAACCCCATTTCAATTGGACTATGGCTGTGATGTAAGGATGCCCATAGAGATGATCCTTTCGTCTCACAAAAGCCTTTGGTTTTGACCTAGAGAAGAAAGATCTACGGAGATTTCATTGGACTTTGTGCATTTTGGTCGTGACAAGGTAGTAAATAAGGCAAGAGCATACAACGATGCAGTGATCCAACACCACAATTAGTGAGTCAAGAAGAGGGAGTTCTCCATAGGAGACTTAATCCTATGAAGGGCTAAAGCATGTTCCCCTAATCTAGCTAAAGGCAAATTTATGCCAAGTGAGAGGCACCTTATAGGGTCATGGTGACCTATCTCAGTCATTCTTATGATCTTGACGCTGTGGATGGATGACCAATTTGCTAAAGATGGCATGCAATCAACCTAAAGAATTCTCTAGGGCTACGGTCAACATGATGTTCGTTTTTCAATTTTTCTCATGTGTTAAAGTTCCTTCTCAAACAAGCAAACATAACTAGATGAATGAAAATCCTTTTTCAACAAAAAAATGTTTCACAAAAAGCAAAGTTTTCATTTCATTTCATATACCATATGTCACTATATCACCCTCCACTTACTTCATGCTCCAACTTATCCTCAAAAACAAAAACAAAAAAAAGAAGCATGAAAAGCTACGACCCAATAGATCCCTGATGGTAACACCATGATTCACCATAACTAGCTTGAATTAGTTGGAAACATATGATAAATGCTCCTGGATAATTGCCTGAGGACCGTAATTCCTCTCAGATCCATTTTAAGGAGAGAGCAATAAAATAAGACTAAATCTACGATTTTAACATCACATAATGAATGCAGAGTAACCACAGGGTCACCCAAGGGTTAATCAAAGATCAATTGAGCATTAAAGACCAAGAAATGAGTTCACACTAACAGAAATAGGATTTCACGCAAGTCAAGAATCAAAACAATACATAAAACCCTAATTATCATCCCACTTGAATTAAAGAGGTTATGGTCAAGATAAAATTCATCTAAACCTCCCAAAATTCATAAAAAAATATTCTAAGGGGTTTGGTACCCTTGGTTTGACCATCTGAACCTATTGTGACCTAAAATAGAGTTTCAAACAGAATTCTACCCTAATTTGGGCTTCTGTGCAAATTGCCCATTCAAACATGGTCAAAACTCAAATCTAACTTCACCATCAGATTCCTTAGGTCCAAATTAGGTTAACACCAACATTGGGACCTAATCAAAGTCTATATTGACCTAGTTTGCAATTCAATCCTTAAAATCTTTGTTCTTCACATCTAAGCCCTTAACTTTCAGATTTATTGCATTTGGGTCCCTAACTTCTCGTCATTTTCTTCATTTAGGTCTCTACCACTATTGACGGTGAGAATGCACTTTCAGCAAGATTCGAGGGGGGTTTTCTCCCTCGAATCAAAGCCAATCGCTTCCAAATTTTGAGGGAAGAACCTAGATGAGATTCCTAATCTCTCGAGATACCTTAGAAACTCCAAATCGACCTATAGAGCTCAAATGAGCTTGAGAAATTCAAGGATTTTCTTCCCTAAAAACTCAGCCAAATCAGGCCTCCTTCTTCAAGTAGAGCTCATTCTTGAGCTCCATAAGAAGTTCCTGATCCTTGACCGTTCTCTTTAGTCTAGTTTGGCCCCAAAATCTTTTTCTTCCTTCTCTCTCCAACCAACTCCACCGTGACTCCAGCGAGCTCCTCAACCCCTTTGTCACCCTCTACCACGTACAATAGCCAAAGGGAACATCTTCCCCGACTTCATCCACGCCTGGTGGGCCAAAGCCAGAGCTGCCTCGACCCCTTCCTCCTTGCCATCCTCATCTTCGAAGTATTCACCTTCTCCATCATCGACCAATCACAACCAGCATCGAATCCACCCCCTTTCGTCCGTTAGCTAGGCCTATTCTCTCCCTCTCCCTCTCTAGCATCTCCCTAAATCCTTATCCTCTCAATTCAATCGCCAAATCACCTCCTTCCCCTCCATCTTCTCCACGGTCGACGACACCTCCGGCGAGCCTGCCATGCCACTGTAGACCACCACACGCCTAACCACCACCACCAGAAGCTTCCTCACCCTCCACCAATCAAAATCCCTCTACAAATTTGAAGATTCATCCACTCTACACCCACGTCAACCAAACCCACAACCCACGATCATCTCTGACACCGTCCGTCTAATCCACACCTCGCCATCACCACCATCGCCTTCCTCGCCTCACGGCGACGCTCAGGAGCCTTCTAATTTGGGCCTAGAGCCCGTATTCCATGTTTCAGGAAATCAACGGAGCTTCGCCTGCCACCGTCATCATCCGCCGCCACTCTCCATCTGCTGACCTTGCTTCCACTTCCACGCACTACGGACAACCACCAAGAAGCCTACTGCATCTTCAATTGATGAAAACAAAGCAGCAGCATCAGCAATTTTGTCTCCAACTCCACGCTGCATCGCACAAAGGAAATAGGAGACATTAGTCCCACATCAGATAGCTATGACTACAATACCACGTATAAGAGGAATTCAACGTGAGGGCATGTCGCTTCTTCAGCGGGGGTGAGGTCCCCGTATCGCACTCTCTCTCACTCCTCACCCGCAACCACTACCCATGGGTCTGGACCCAACCCAGATCCAATTACCCAATTAGCAATCAGATTAGGAGAATTTCTGAGGAGGGTAGGGGTAGGTTTTACCTCGGGCTTCGTTCCATGTGCCTCAAAGTGTGTGCCTTGTGTGCAAACACTTAGCCATTTCGAGAAGCCTTATGCTTTATGACTCGTGTGGTTCTATGATCACTTAAGGCGCCTGGTCTCTGTGGCCGACATCTAATTTGGGTACTGTTGCTATATTTGAGTTACTGTGGAGATACTTGGTTCTTGGGTTGATGTGGAATTTGAGAATAAGTAGTCCTAACCACTGTTGAGAAATTGATACATTAGGATATATGCTTGATTATGGAGATTAATTAGTGATCTAAATCACCATTTTTAGAGTTTTTCTTATTCTTTTTATCCTAATAATTTCTGAGATACATTTACTATTATTGAACAATATTTTGAGCAAATTCCATTATTCATTGAATGTCTTGATTGCAATTCATTATTGTGCTCATCTATTATTAATTACAATTAATGTTGTGAATTTCAAATTTACTCCCTACAAACGACCTCGAACTTAATTTTATTTTCGAGCATTTATAAATTTTAAGTGTTGTTACGATTATCGTCCTATATTACGACACTATACATTCTTAAAACGACAATTTTCGCCAACAACAATCCCTATTCATCCTTAGGGTCTTCTTCATTGGTGGCCTCTAAGAATTCTCAAGGGCCCTCTGGAGTGAGAGTTGCATCAATCAACTTGATCTCATACTGCGAATACCCTCCTTTGCCAGAAGTTAGGTGGACTACTCAGCATCCCCTAACTCAAAAGTATCTTCATCATTCTTTAATGCTTCAAGCTACTTTCTACGATTAGTAGTTGGAGTAGGAAGAGAGTCATGACCTGCTTTTTTATCAGGACAAACTTGGAGATCAACACCAATAATAGACCTCTCTTCTAAGAAATGGTTTCCCAAGGTTACCTTGTCCTACTACCCAATAACAAGGACTTTCTCTTTTTCTTCTCCTTCCTCCTCACCCTCCGACTAAATAGGCTCAAGTAGCTTAAACTCATTGTTCCTTAAGCCTTGAGTATAAAGGAGATTCATACAATGCACATTAAGGTCAAGGAATTGTTCAATCGTAACCTATGCCATGGTAAAGGGGCGTTTGCCCAATGACTAGAGTGTGAAACGACACAAGAGGGGAGGTGATTTGTACTTAAAGAAAAAAAATATATAAGCAATTAAAAATAGCAAGCAACAAATAATGGACACAAGGATTTAGAGAGGAAACTCATCAAGGGAAAAACCTCTACCTAGATATCTCTATCTACGATATTGCCCCTACAATTGTAGGAATCACTAAAACCACACCACAAGAACTCGAGGGTGGTTCTCCTCTAATACTTTGACCCTTCTTGGACAAGCCCAAAGAGGATTTTGTTCCTCTTCCTCGAAAAAGAACAGAAAGCCTACAAAGTTAGATACCTAATGAAAGTATAACTGATGATAAAATATACACAAGTCCTGTAGAGTCAATAAGCAAGTGATTAAGTGCAATAGGACCAAAGAATAGTCCCTTAATACTTCCTGATTTTAGGGTAAGAGAGTCGAGTATGTAGGAAGCGTAGTACCAAAACTTTTCACAAGCAGAGTTGAAAAAATAAGCACTTTGTATAGAAATAATCTCTCAAGAAGATTTTAATGTAGAATTAAATAAGAGAGAAATGTGTGAATTCATCCAAAGTCATTATAGGATACTTATAGAAAGATTCAAGGCTTAGAAACTACTAGATAAATGTTTCATTATGTTTCGATTTTTAATTGAAAAGGTATCAAGTTGAAAAGTGTCAAATTTAACAAACACAATTCAGAATAGTTCGACATTAATTGATTAATGCCCACATTAGTAGATTAACACCATTAAATAACTGATTAAAGGTTTAAAAATAAATCAATTAGACATATTCTAGAAACCTTCTACCAGGGGTCTTAATCAATTAACCAATGCCTTTGATAATGGAATTTTGAAGAAATTAATTGATTAACCGACAACATTGATTGACTAACACCACTCTAGAAATTTTTGGTAGGTGTGTTAATTGATTAATTTACAGCATAGATTGATTAGCCGATGATCTTAATCAATTAATTATTTGTTTTAAGCATTAGAAGTTTGAAATCTTACATCTTTTGGCCAAGGGGTACAATAACTACGTTTCTAGAATATCTCAAACGGTCTTAAATGTTTAATAAACATTTAAATTGAATTTTAAATAATTTTCTATGTTTTCTAAAAAAAATGTTTAATCCTAAAGGTATATGATATATGCGAAGTGTGCTCATGGCTCTTGAACAACTTATCTAAATTAAAAAATAACTTTCCAAGAGCTTTAGCATCTTCGTGTGAAATCCTTTAGCAATCTTTTTGAAGCTTCATCACATGTAGCCAATAACTTCTCATCATCATCACATATATAAGCTTTCCATATATCTTTTTGTAAGCTTAAATACTACATAAACACAATTATAACTACCCAAATAATGTGACTTATTTTGTTAACATCAAAATTAAGATACATTAGTATTATAGTACTAATAATCTCCTCTTTTTTGATGTTGGACAAAATAAGATAAAGATATAATCAAATATGAACATTTTCTATAAGAAGAGAAAACATACTCCCCCTATCAAAAATATTCTATGCTCTAATTATCAAATAATATCTTTACGCTAGAAATATTTTCTCTCCCTTTTGTCAATATTAAAAAGAGTAAAACATAATTTAAAGGAAAGCCAAGTGCTAAGTTCATATAAAAACCACACAACCAATTTAAGCACAAACAAATGCCATCCAAGCCATACACGAGTGCAACACAACACACCAAAAAAGTCACAACATAGATCTAAAGAGTGTGTTAAGAGTCCAGACCATACTGAAATTTACACTAAAGAAATTAAAGCAAAAAGAAGATCCTAAATCTTCGTGTGTTTCTTTCCCTTCTTAAGCTCTTTAAGGTCTTTCTTCATCTCTACCAAGTCATTCTTGGCACTTACTTCAAAATGAGTGTTGCAGGCTTCAATGCTATCCGAGACTATAGCTATGCAATCTGTGTCTTCCTCTTGTCACCTCATAGCAAGACCCAATGCTAGCCATGTATACTAGATTGCAATCTTCTTGCATATAATCCCAAAGAAATTAAAGCAAAACGAAGATCCTAAATCTTCAAGTGTGTTTCTTTCCCTTCTCTTTAAGGTCCTTTTTCATCTCTAGCAAGTCATTCTTAGCACTTACTTCAAAATGACTATTGCAAGCTTCAATGCTATCCAAGATTATAGCTATGCGATCTCTATCTTTTGCTTGTCACCTCATAACAAGACCAATGTTAGCCATGTATACCAGATTTCAATCTTCTTGCATATAATCCCAATCCACCTTGTAGGCATGCTCAACATCGCCACTAGGTGTGGCTGAAGTAGGGGTTACTTCATCATCTCTTACTCTCACTGTAGCCTTGTTCATTTGTTTAATGGTGGTACTATCAAAATATTCCAGTTTGGTGTCTAATAATTGCTACGACAAGGTTTGATCTCATAAAAATGTGAGACAAAAGAATACCAAAAGGAAGATTACCATAATGATTCTCATCCATGTGAGTGAGAAGCACAAGAGGCAATTGAGTTTGATTTTGTGGATGATGCAATAGATAACATAAGCAGTATGGCGAGGACAATGGTTGAATCCACCATCCTGTCCAAAGAAACTCCAATCAATGACACGAGCAATAAAGCGAGGGACAAAATCAAGTTTCTTAGAGGGTATATCTTGTTTAGGATGTTTATACTCTTCAAGAGGCAAGAAAGCCTTGTGAACATCAAATTCCACCTCTTGGGCTACTTGTTCCCAAGTTTTGCCCTTGAGAACAATCTTTGAAATGTTTGCAATCAATTTTGCATCAACACGAATAGTAGTGTTAAGGACATTGAATTCAAGAATAATGTCAACACCTTCACCAACTTCTTGAAGATTGGCATAGCTAGAATAACCAAACAAGAGAAGGGTCCATGCCCTTGACAACCAATCCAACATTCAAGCAGGTATGAAAATAGGTTTTGATGTTTTGAAAGGTAAAGAGAGCATCATTGTCCACATTCTCAACATTTTTCAAATCACCAAACAAAAGAGGATGAAGTGTAGTGCAATTAGTCATCCCAAGTTTTGAATAATAGCGATGTTCAACCTTGGAAGAGTACAAAAAGAGGGATACTGGATTAGACTTTGTGGGGGTCTTAGAAGATGCTCCCTCACCACTCTTAATTTTCTTCTTAGGTGCCTTTGTGAAGAGAAAACAAGAATACTTGATAGACATTGAAATTAATCGATTAAGAGCCGAAAGTTAGAAGATCCCAACAATAGCATGAAAGATAGGAATGCAAACCAAGAGATATTCAAAGAATGAGAATGCGTGGCAGTTTTGGATCCATTTTGAAACAAAGAAACAAGTTCAACACCACGGTTAACAACAAACCTTAATATCAAAAATCATCATCCACAAGAACCCAAAACAGGTAATGAGAGAATCTACAAATAAATCCTAAACAAGGATGATCCCCACTTAGAAACACTCCTTGCAACCACCCAACGAGCTTAAGCACCAAGATCGCACTAGATTTCCTTGGAGAGGCTATGCTAGGGTTTAAGAAAAGATGATTTTTCTTGTAGGGAGGAGAGAAATGGAATTACCATCCAAAGAGACTCACATGAGTCAACTAAAAAAAGAGGGATTCCCTTTGGAGCTGACACAAAAGCGCAAAATACCAAAATGCCTCTCATCAAGAATTTCCCATCACAAAAAGCATAACCATGTCAAATTAAGCAATTAATCAATGCAGTTAGTTGATTAATTTAGCATTTTTATGTTTCATGAAGATGTAATGTGAGATTAAAGTATGAAACTAGGATACCTTGATAATGCTAAACATTCTAAGGATCATAGGGACGGATAAAAGAGCATTAAACACATAAAGTGGAAAGATATCAAGAATCCCCATCATATTTGGATATTTCCTGACAAAACAGCAACCAAGAAAAATTAATCAATTAGCCTTATCGATTTATTTTAGAAACAATGCATTCTGAAAAGATATCAAATAATACCACTCAAAGTGCAAATTCCAAGGTTATTTATAATGTGAGCGAAAAGTCCTCTTTTTTTTCCCTTTTTTTAAGCTAAATAATAAGAGCTCAGAATCATTATAAAGGATGAAAATGGAAGGGCTCCAAATCCACATTCAGTTTGGGGTTAGATTTTTGGATATATATTTTTCTCACTTATTCAAACGTTAATTTTGACCCTCTCAGGACTCCTCAACTAGAGAGCATACATATGCACATGATCGTATCCAACTTTTCCCAGCATAATTTATTTTTATAAACCATACCTATTAGCTAGAGTGGTGATATATGGACCACCTTAGCTGGGATCGATACATAATAATTAAGGCATATATATATATATATATATATATACCATGCATGCTTGCACGCTCTTCCTCTAGCTTCATTCATTCAATCTTCCACCAGTGCATAAATTAATGACCACAAGCTAGAGATCATGCATGATCAGTTATCGAGGGAACCATGGTGGCGATGAAAGGTGTCCGACTGAGTCGGCACCGAGGTCCTCAACTCCCTCGAGGGACCTGAACCAGCAAGTCCTCTCCAACTTCGCAGCATTGCCGGCGACGCCCTCCATCACTGCCTCTTGACCCTCGGGGTAATATATGCCTGTCCTCCAGTGGGGAATCCACCACACTCCTTCGCCGCCC
This sequence comes from Thalassia testudinum, assembly GCA_037157565.1. NCBI lineage: Eukaryota > Viridiplantae > Streptophyta > Magnoliopsida > Alismatales > Hydrocharitaceae > Thalassia > Thalassia testudinum. The sequence continues at coordinate 9,556,749 of JAZHRO010000022.1, read as the reverse complement.
TTCTCTTGTTTCTCGTAGCATTCGTCAGCCCTCTCCCAGCTCTCCCTAAGCACGTGCCCTTGCCTCGTGTGTGCTCGCCGTCCCCCACCACTGCCAGCCCTTCAACAAACACAACAAGGTCATATATATATATATATATATATATATATATATATATAACTCAGATGCATGCACTGAGTGGATATATATATAGTGAGATAGCAAATAGAAATACATATTAAAATATGAAAGCATTATATATAACTAATGATCAGCATATTCACCGGAGAAGAGCGTTGAATTTCCCAAAGAAGGGCCTCCCAAAGCGGACAACCATGATCTTCTAAATGATATAAACTGGTTTTGAAGATAGCACAAATGTTATCTCCACAGAAATATCTATCTATAATATAACTGCATTGCCATTTGGAGGACATCATCTCCAATTAGATCGGTGGGATAAGACGTGATGTACGGCTCCAAACGATAAGTTCAAAGGGGAATCCAATTCTGCTGACACGGAATTCACAGCGCAGGTACGTATCTTTACTTAGGAAGGCAAAAGATTAATTATTTAAGTACAGGACGTACACTGCTGGGGGTGAAAAGGGACTTTTGGCTGGTGGTATGTATAGGATGGTTCCATTTTTGTCTTGTCGTTCACACTTTATTCCTCGTTGCCTCCTTAGGCTTAGTGGTTCACAGAGCCTTGGGTCTAAAACTTTTTTTTTTTATTTTCCAATCAGCCATTTTTGTTTGAGGAGAATATTGCTTAAATCCTGGAAAGGAGAAAACTATACGAATGCAAAGCACAGCACAAGAATGAGTGGGAGAAGAAAAGAAGGAAGAAGAAGATAGTAAAATGATGATTAAATCATGAAATGAGGGGGAGAGTAAGCAACCACAAGCACGAAAGAATGTTACCATGTTCTTGCTATTAGGCACTACATCTTAGGAAAAAGTGGGGTTCCTCAAGCGATTGCCATGAGCCAACAAATTAAGGTTACATGTGAAGAGAAAGTGGAGTTCCTCGAGCGACTGCCATAAGCCAACAAAGGTTAAAAGTGAACAGTGTTGTGACTGGAGTGCAGCATGCAAGAATAAGAGTCGAGGGCATCCTTTTCTTGGTCATATCACGCATTATATTCTGATCAGAAATGGTTGGTTCACCTGAAAAATCACCAAAAATCTCACCCAGGTATCCTCGGATGAATTGGCACGAACCCTCACATGTGATGGGATTCCCATCTGACGGTGAGAGGCATCCAAGCTGAGATCTTTGGTGATCTCCGAGGTGCACCTACTACTTCTCTTATATTCTAGCAAGGGAGATTGCGTTACTCAAGACTCAATTGCTAGGCGGTGCCACGGTAATCTCGCTTATTGAGGTAGACATTTATTTCCTTTGGTTTTGCGATCACTTCATTGAGCAAGATTCCAAAGGTTGATAACCCGTAACTGCATTGATTGCTAAATCACTCTTGAGAAATATGGATGATGCTACACCTTTTGGATATTTGATTGCTGCTAGAAAAGGGGATGTGTTGGCTGGTGTTCATGTTTAACCACTCTTTTTAGACATTAAAGACTAGCTTACCTGGGGAATTAGAAACTTAGTGTTAGTAAATGTGAAAATAATGTTAACTTTCATTTATATTTATTTATACAATAGTGTTAATATCAATTTCTATTTACTTGAACTAGTGTTAAAGTGTGGTGTTCACTTGATAGTGGTGTTAGGAATATGAAAATGACCATTTTACCCTCCATGATATTTGAATATTTCAATTTTTAATCAAATATTACCGATGACATTTGAACCCATTGAGGGATTAGGCGTAGGGTTAGAAGAAAAGGGCAAGAGGATGGAGAGTATTCAAATTAGGATGGGGCATTGAATCCATGTCATCCAAGGTGAGGGCAATTTGGGCAAGAGTGAAGGTCGATTTGGGCATCAGATCAAGAAGGGGCAACTGCGGTTAGCTGGGGGAGGTGTTAGATGTCAGAGATATGGGAACAAGAGATAATGTTAACCCATGTTTGCTTAATACTGGTGCAAAGTATTGTTGGCAAAACATAGGTTTTCACACCCCAAACCCGAGTTTTGCAAATGCAAGTTAAGTTGAGAAGTAAATAGGGATTAACCCCCAAAAGGAGGTTAACTCGAGAAGTAAACTAACCCTAAGGGTTCAAACAAGCAGATTGTCTAGAGCATGCCTAAAGGTGACGTGAGGTCCAAGGCATGATTTTTACAGTTTGGGGCTTGGTTTTTGGTGAATTAGATGCAAGGGTAAAACCATAATTTTTGAAGTTGAGGTTTAGTTTAGCAATCTCGATCTAAAGCCAGGGGATGTGGGCATCATCAGTAATCAGCTTAATGAGTTGCCTCCACTCTACCTAACTAGTTAGCGAATAGACTAATTGGAAGTAGCATAATTGCTTTGGAATATGAGTCAAACTTGAAGTACAAGGTATTTTTCTTCTAGAACCTAATGTGTGATGCAATGGCATGGACTCTCCCCATTTGGATCAAACATTAAGGCCCCTGGTTTTCCATGTGGCAAGGATAACTGTTGTAGTAAGGTTTATCCAACTTCCCTCTCACAACCCCCACCCCCCACCCCACCCCTCCCTCTCATGTCATATCACTGTCAAATCTTCATTAATCATCAATCTCATCGATCTCCCACTTACCCACCACATCCACCACTACTATCAAAACAAACAAATGACGTGAAAACTAATACATCACATCTATCCTCTACTAACAAAGTAAATAAATAATATTATATCTTTCAACACATCATTTCACCTAGATATCCATCCCACTCAAACCTTTCACTCACTGCAACGCCCAAGCAAACATTTCCACACTGGATTTTAACTAGTATTTTCCCATAACACTCAACCAAACAGACCTCAAGCCTTAATTCCTCAAAAACATTTTAATTGGACGTCAATTTGGATTTTGAGTCGGACTAGTTACCGAGAGTCCATACCTCGAGTTGGCAACAAGTTCTACCAAAGTAGAAGTCCTTCAAATAACATAGGATTAGTTCGTAAGGATTATGGATGGACGTAGAATTAGATCCTGAAAAGTCCACCCTTACATCAAATATTAGGTTATGCCTAAGAGAGAATTGTCTAAGTCACTTGGGATTTATTTTTTAAGGGAAATATAGATGGACCTCAGTTCATACCTTGAATTAGAGTAGCTTTCACTCTAGGACTAGTTTCCTTGAAAGGTTAGTAAAGTAGTGTTAAGAAATGTGAAATTAATGTTAACCCGTAATTATGTTTATTTACGATGTGATGTTAACATCAGTTTACATTTACTTAAATTGATGTTAAGTTGTAGTGTTAACCTTTATAATATTTACTTGATAGTAGTGTTAGGTATATAAAACATGAGAGATGTCAGAGACATAAGTGATGTAAAATTTTAATACGGATTTGGCTAACACCAGTTGAAACTGGTGTTAAACAAATCCGTGTTAAAATTGCTAAACCCGAGTTAGCAAATGAGGAGTTAATTAATCAAGTAAACGGAGGTTAACCCCTCTTTTTAAGAGGTTAACCTTCCAAGTAAACTAGGCTGGAGTCTATATCGTGAGTTAGACATTAGTTTCTAGTAAAGAAATAATGGCCTGAGTCACTTTAATTCCAAGAGAAATAAAAAAGGCACGGTGGTTTCCACATCAAATTTTACCCTTGCCTTCTTATCCCAAAGAGCATATAATGTCCAGTATGAGATTTTTGTCCACTAGCCAACACCTCAAATAGGCAATGGGCTTGCGTGAGATAAGCCATGGAAAAGCTCAAGTATTAATTATTTTTCTAATTCCAAAGACCCTACGAGCAAACCTTAATTTTAACCTTGGATTAGACTTTCGTTTCTAGTCTAGGAAGTCACCTATGTCAAATTAGGCTTCAATCTGGGTTAATCATATTTGGACCTAGCTTCATATCTTTACTCAAAGTAGCTTCCCACAAAGCCTATACCTTAGGTAATGACATTAGTTTTCATTGAAGAGAGAATTAGCCAAGTCACCTAGGCTTTAGTTCCTTGGGGCCACGTGGGTGTACCTCGATCCAAACACCAAGTTAGACATCTAATTCTAACCCAAGAGCGACCAACATGAATGCGCATCCGAATCCATTACTCCTAATGAATATCGCAAAATAAAGCAAGCAACTACTCTGCTCTCTTCACCAACTAGATTTCCCATGTCACATCAAACTCAAATTGATTGAAGAATAAGAACATAGATCCTCATCCACTTATCAATTATAAACTCTTGAAAAGGAAGATGTCTGATTAGCATCATTATGATCATTACCTTCATTGTCAACCTTCAACCTCCGCGGTGAATCAGTAAGACCTATTCCATAGTGACCAAAAACTCAACCTTATAATTATCTTTGCATTTCCCTTTTTACCCTTCAATAAAAGGAGTAAACAAGAATATATAGCTTAAAGCATTCGGTATGGAAGAGATAGCACAATGCATGGAGTATTCTGTATAGATCACATACCCTGTATTCTCCACATGCTCATGTGCACATGTTATTTTTCATGGAGGTCCCATGTCCTTAAATTAAGAATAGTAGAGCAGCTGAGGATGCATGACCCTCTAACCCATCGAGAACTAATCCTTCTTTCCTTTGGTAGAGGAGCCTCATTAAATTTCATTGACTTTCATGGTTTGCTTACATTAGTCCTCTTTCCAAATGATCTGCAAATGTTGATGTTGGTTCACCATTAAAGATGATTTCATATTTGATAATATAAGTGGAAGATTCTAGTTGCAATTAAAGATATTCTTTATCATTTATTTTTATTTATGTTCCTTTTTTCATAGTGATAATTTTTTTTTTTTTTTTGGAGAAGAAAAGGACAGTTATCCAAAGGATAACCACCTAAATTCATTTCATCAAAACATCAACAACCACCAATTACATGGCAGACTCCCAGAAGACCACCTGGGAAGAAATGGACGAGATAAAATTCTCCACATAAGGCCTCTCTCCCCTAAACACCACACCATTTCTCCCCAACCACACACCCCACAATAAAGCCAACACCTTCGCTCTATCTCTTTTGGACCGAAAAGTGGACACTCCAATGCTGGCGCTACCTCTTCGGAAAGACGACCAAAAGCTAAACATGTCCCAATGATCAATCCAGGTTATATCCAATCTCTACCAGATTTGTGAAACAAAAGGGCATTGGAAGAAAAGATGTTGTACATCCTCGTCCGTTTCTCCGCAAAAGGAGCACCTCACATCGTCCATCAGTGCCCATCTCGCCCTCCATACCTTCGTCACAATCCTTCCTCTCCGTAGAAGCCAGGAGAAGATCTTAACTTTCAAAGGACAATCCACCATCCAAAGCAACCTGCAGTCTCTGGAGAGATCTAAATCCGGGATTTGTGTGGTGCCCCCAAGTTCTCTAAACACCTTCGCAACAGCAAACTCCCCATCGATCCAAGAAAAGGCAGCTCTCCCCTCCTCAGGTGCCCAGCCCTCCAACTCCTGGAGCAGCTGTTGGAACTCTACAACTCTCTGGTCCGTGAGACCCCCCCAAAAGGTGGGGCACGATGCTCCATCCCAGCAATCACCAACCGTGGATGTTGGAGCCCTGGCCCTCCTGAAGAGACGAGGAAACCTGTCACTGAGGCTACTCCCAAGCCCCTGTTAGTCATCAAGCCAGAACCTAAATGTATCACCTACACGGAGCTCTGGTGAGAAAAAATACCGCACCTTCGACACCACCGCCGCCAAGTCTCTGAGGAAGTAGGAGGCCCCTGGAGGAGGAGTCTCCAGCGGTCCTCAGGAAAGAAAAGAACCATAGCAGTGCCGCATGACATCACCAAAAAGACCTCGCTCCTGGCCCACCAACCCCATGATTTACTTTGTAAGGAGACTCAAATTGACCCTCCCCACATCTCTTAACACCCAGCCCACTCTCTTATAGCGGTCGACACACCTCCCAAGCCACCAACCTCGCCCCTTTTCCTATCGTCCCTAAGTTGGACCAGAAGAAGTCTCTCATCAGCCCTGTGAGCTTCTTCTCCACCTAACGCAGCACCCTGAAGACGGAAAGGAAGTATATCGGAATCGAGGACAGCACCGCCTTCACCAAATTCAACCTCCCTCCCCTGGATAAAAGCTTCGAGGACCAACCCGCCAACCTCCTCGCCATCCTCTCTAGAAGTGGAATCCAGTCTTGCATCTTGAGACGACGGTCAGAAAGCGGTAGCCCCAGGTACAAGGGTAGCGCACCCACGCCTATTCGAAGAGCATCAGCAACCTCCACCACTTCCTCGCCCGTCGTTCATCGGAATGAAGCTGAATTTCAGATAGTTAATCCGCAGCCCCAAGGCCTCCCCAAAGAGCTCCAAAAGTATCCTCAATCTCCTTGCCTCCAAGACTGACCCCTCAACCAGAAATAAGGTATCATCTGCATACTAAAACAGAGGGACCTCCCTGCCAGCACCACCCCTAAAGCCACTGATCAGTTCCTTGCACAAGACCAATAGGTTGCTCTCGCAAGAGCATCCGCCGCTAGCACAAAAAGCATTGAGGCGAGTGGACAACCCTGCCTAACCCCCCTCCTAGGCTGCACCCACCCTCCCGCAGGATTCCCATTAACTAAAACGAAGGATGTCGTAGTCACACATCACTTCATCTAGTCAATCCAGACCTGAGGGAAGCCCCTTCGCACGAGAGACATCCAGAGGAAATCCCACTGCACGGAGTCATATGCCTTGCTGATGTCAACCTTCCAAAGGAAGGCCTTCCTCCCCTCCCTCCTCCATGCCGCGAGAGCCTCCAAGGCAACCACAAAACCGTCCAGGATTCCCCTCCCCAGGATGATAGCTGTCTGCTCCGATGAGATTAGGTCCCCTAGGAGGGCCCAAAGCTTGTTAGCTAGGACCTTTGCGACAATGAGGTAGACGGCGTTTGAAAGGGCAATAGGACGGAAATCCTCAATTGCCTCCGCACCTTCCTTCTTGGGTAACAAGAAAAGATAGAATCTATTCAACTTGTCGAATCCCCTATTACTTCCGCAAACTCCTCCAAGATCTGCATTACCTCATGCTTAATCACAATCCAAAACTCCTTAAAGAAAACAACGGGGAAGCTGTCCAGCCCAGGGCACCCCTCCCCATTGAGGCCCCATACCGCCTCCCTCACCTCACCCTCTGTAAAGGAAAATGTGAGCCCCAAAGCCTGATCCACCATAACACTCGCCACATCCTCACCCCGCCACCTCCATCTCCCTCTGCTACGCCTCCCTGTGAATTCCCTGAAGTAGGCCGCAACAGCCCAGCGAACGTCCTCTCTGCCAGAGGACTCCTCTCCCACCTGCAAACTCTCAATCCAGTTTCTCCTCCACGCTAAGGCCACCTAGTGAAAGAACCTGGTGTTGGAGTCGCCCTCACGCAACCACTTCTGTCTCGATCTCGCCTTCCACTCCACCTCCATCTTCCTATCTTCCTCCTGCACCACCCAAGTCATCTCCACCCTATGATCTCTATCTTCCACAAAAACAGACTCAAGGTCTTCATGCCTATCTATCCTGGAGATCACCAGAGCCTCTACCTTCCTAATGCGCTTGGACTCTATGATCTCCCTTTTGTAAACCCTCAAGTGGTCCCTTAGGCCAGCTAACTTCTTCGCCAGTCAGATCGTAGCTGATCCCTCTACCTCCATCGAGCTCTACTACTCCACCATGACCCTGAATCCATCCTCCATCAGCCAAGACCTATCAAACTTAAAGTAGGTGCCAAAGCAAGTCCCATCATTAGTTTTCCACATAATCAGCGTGTGGTCAAAAAAGGGCCTCTCCACTGGGGCCACACTCGCCAACGAGTATGCCTCTGTCAACTCAGTATTGGACAAGAATCTGTCAATCCTAGATTTCTGACCAGTAGCATTCCTCCAAGTGTAGAAACAAGAAGCAGGGACCATGTCAAAGAGGCCATGCAACGCCACAAACTCCACAAAGTTCTCCAATCCAGGGTCCTACCTGCCTCGCCCTCCAGGCCTGTCATCAGTCTATAACATGACATTGAAGTCATCGCCAATCAGCCATGGCATCCCCTGGTTTCCCACTACCACTGTCTCGAGCTCCTCCCACATCATCTCCTTCGCCTGTGAATCGGATTGGTCGTAAACACCAGTGATAACCGTCCTGGCCCCATCTGCATTCCTGACTAGCTTGACAGAGATAATGTGGCTCCCTACGAAACTGTCCTCCAAGGTGAAAACATCCTTATGCCATCCGAGAAGTTGCCCCCCTGCACAGCCAATCGCATCCAGATTCAGCAAAACTCCATCCAAGAGCCCCCGATCTCCCCCCACAACCTCCCATCACAAGTACGCAGCTTCGTCTCCTAAAGCAGTACCACGTCCGCTCTCCATTGCCTGATATAACTCCCCAACACTAACCACCTCGAGGGGTCATTAAGAACCCTAACATTCCAAGATAGCACACCATTCATGGAGTAACCACATAGACCTCCCTCGCAGCTAGGCGGAAGCCTGCGGCCTCCGCCGTCTGGCGAACCTCCTCATCCTTCATGTCCAGCACACCAGCCTCCGAACCTGGGCCTGGCGGTGATCCTCCTTGGTCGTCAACCACCACCCGATCGCTCCTTCTGCTCTTTCTGAATGACCACTGTCGATTGTATTGGAGACTGCCCCCCATCCCCTGTTCACGACTCGCAACTTCCACCTAGCTGTGTAGATCCCGACCTATTTCCCAAATCGGTCGGGTGCAGTCGCCGCTGCCACTTCAGACTCCTCAGCCACCGTCTCTGCCGCTGCGCCCACCTCAGTGATCTCACACGTTGCCACTGACGCTATTGTCTCCGTCGCCAGAGCCCCCTCCTCCTTCGCCTCCTCCTCCATCGCAAGAGCCACGGTCTCTACCTCACCCTCCCTGTTCGGCCCTGGCTATGCCGAGGCCTCCACCTCGACCTTCGCTCCAACCGTAGGAGCCATCTCCTTCGAATCTTCCTCTCGTGGGTTCAAGCAGAGCGGCGTGGGAAGATCTTCCAGCCCACCACCTCCAGGGACCCCGCCCGGCAGCTCCCGCCGCGCTTCCCTCTTCCCGGAGGAAGAGAACGCATCGTCAGGGTTCGAAGAGTCACCCCAAGGCAGATCTCCCAATGATGGCAGACCTACCGCGCAAGTGCCAAACCTGCATTCACAATCCACTTCACATCCAAACGGGTAACCCCACTTGAGAAATAGGTCCTCCATCCGAGAGCCGTGTCCGGCTAATCAGGTTATAGTACCCGCATCCGACCCAACTCCCTCTGGACGCATAAAACAGCTCGCCAGCTAGGTAGCGACACCATCACCCGACCTTTCCGCTTCTCCAGGCTGCTCCCACGCCCCAGATCTCTCATGCTGCCCCACGGATCTCGGTGTCTCCCCCGAGGGCGACGCCTTGGATTCCACGTCGATTTAAACCTCCTTCTGCCTAGGTTTCCACTCCGACCTCAGACCCGCGATGCCGCCTCAGCCGACGGAGCACCGACCACCCCCCCCCCCCCCCCCCCCCCCCCCCCCCCCCGATCGGCTGCGGTGAGCACACAACCAACCAGGAGGCTCCGCCCAATCTCAAGGTGACCCTCTCCATCAAAGGGATGCCGACCTTGGGTTCGATCTCCGCAAGAAGCGATCGAGCGGCGAGGCCAGTGTTCCAACAATGCCGGAGCCAAGCAAACGGCCTAACCAAAGCCTCCACCACCTCAACCGTCCTCAGCCACCATGGCACACCAGTGAGGAGCACCTTAAGCAGTGGCCGCTTCGGAGGGCACTCCGAGGAGGCCCCATCATGGACACATGGCCTCCGCCACCACAGCCTGCCCTTCCTCATCCGAAGCTCCTCAAAGCACAACCTCTCTCTCAGAGATGACGGGAGACCAAGGACCAGAAACTTCCCCTCTTCCACCGCCACGACCTCCACCCCCTTCACCTCGAGGGCTCCGATGATCTCCCTACGTCGAACCTGACCCTCCAAGACCTCCCCTGCCAAACCCTCTTCAACCGTAGCCCTCAACTTGATCACCTCATCCAACCACGGTGCCTCAACCTCAGCCATCGGCACCTTCGTCGCTAGCAGAGAAGGCAAGGCACCCTCAACTCTACCACACTGATAGTGCATGCTACGGTGACTTAGGCCCCCGCATCTCCAACACTTCCACGGATCGTGGCATTCCCTAGCCTAGTGCTCGCGACCAAGGCACTTGAAGCACTTCACCTTCGTCTCCAATCCTCTGCCACCAACCGCCCCAACCCCAAGTCGCCTCCCACTCCTCGCCACCACGACCCAACCGTCCCCTCCTACCTCTTTAACGCTTTTGGCGGCTCATCCTCTCCGCAAGAGACTTCTCTCGTGTTAGTTGGTTGTTCTTGATCCATAGTGATAATCTTATTAATATTAACTTGATATTCAAGCTTAACCTGCACAACAAACAAACTTGTTAATGATGAGAGGTAAAAACACAACCCTAGGATTTGCCATAGGAAGCCCTAGCTGACAAGCCACATCTCATGTTGATCACTAGTTGGCCTAAGCTAGCGATTAGTAGTAAGCCTATGGGATGCCCCCTGCCCCCTATGTGCATGTAGATCCTCCACTATAATGTTCCGGCAAGATGCATCCTATTGTGCTAGGAGGCAACACCAACCCCTTAACCATGCGAGAGATCTTGTAATGTTCCAACATTGCCCAGCATCCCTTTAATTAATAGATGGCATCATCAACCAAACCATCAGCTAATGGTCCCATTTTGATCGGGTATTTACAAAGGGTTAGGAACATCTTGGTCTAATTACGGCCTTTGTAACTTTTCTGGATGACCACTACCTAGAGTATCCTAATAAGAAAACATACAGTAGTTGCCCTCTCATGCATGACGATGCATATGCACCCAACTAGGGTCGAGCTCTCATTAGTCCAAGTTCCTTAGCAAGCTTGGCTTGCCTACAGGGAAGGTTGGTCGTGTATTCAGTAAGCATTGATCAATGCACAGCATCCCTATCTTGATCTAGCTGGACGACTATCTTTCTAGGTATCCAGGGGCATCAAACCTTATGGATGCTTAAGGCCAAGATTTGGTGGAGGTTTGAAGCTTAAGATCGGGTAAAATTTAGCAAGTCTAAAGTTTAGGAATGATGGGATAAGTGATAGGTCAGTGAAGTGTAAATGCGATAGTTGAGTTAATATATTACTATTAATTTCTTTTTGCACAGTGGGAGTGGGTAAGTGGGGTAGTTGTGATAGGTGGGAGTAGGTTAGTGGGGGAAGATGTGATTGATGGAAGTAGGTTAATAGAGATCCATGTGATAGATGGTATCATAGTAGTGGATGTGATAGGTAGGAGATATTAATTAGGATAACTCCCCACACCATTCACGTATTCTAGCAATTAAGAAGTCCACGTGGGAAAGCACCCCACTTTAACTTTAAGCTGCAATCAAATGGGATCTAGTGGACTTCATGCACGTCGCCCTTGAATTTCCTCATCTAACTAACATATCATTCCACAACTTAGCTCTCTCCATGTTTACCCCATGACTTGACTAAGATTGACTAATTTAGCCTTTCTACCTAATTGAGTTGAGCTCCAAGGCACAACTGGTTTGATTGGCTGAATAGGCATGACCTCTCGGCAAAAGTTGTGTGCATGTGCCTTGACAATTCTTCAAGTAGAGTTTCACTCAATGGCATATCTGCATGTGGCAGCCTCAGATTGGACTTAAGGGGGAGCACGAGAATTACCATCCTTGTCATGTGTAGGTGGTACTGTTCACTCCCCTCTTCCTGTACCATAAAAGGGAGGGGGCACTCGTGACAAAGGGTTTACACCTACCTTCATTTACCTGCTCACCACTTGTACCCCTTGTTCCTCTTCTCGTTCCACCTTTATCCTCTGCCGTGGAGATGCTAACCTGTGACGAAACCAAGATCGGTTGGTGTCTAAGGAATTGCTTTCATTGTTGATCATATGCCCCCCAACTAACCCACAAAATTCCAGTGATCATAGCACTATAATCAATGGATACCAACATCATTACCTCTAACCAAAATGACTCATATAAACAAAGAAATCCCCACATCCGGAGGTAACTTCAAGCCTTCGTCACACCTGTCGCTCGAATTCCATTTCAAGTCTATATTGAGAGTGACCTCCTAACTTGAGTCACAGAGAGACTTAGAGGTAACAATTAATAGATGGTTGACCCATGACATTGCAGGGGAGTTTTAACTACCATGCCTACTTCCACCAATCTTACGAAACAATAATGATCCAACTTTACGCTCCAGTCTAATTGAGAAAAATTAACTTTAATAACATATTGGATATATGGGCTTGGTGGATCCAAAGCAATCATTCAAAATGCTTAAGAGAAAGTTATTAAATAGTAATTCCTGATCCTTTATATTCCATTACTCATTTTCATTTTCATAAGTTTCCCATGTAAAACTATTTTCAAAATGCTACGTCTCACAAACTTAAAATCCTAGTATTCTCATCAAGATATGATCAATGAATATCTCCCATCCCAGTAGTAGTGGTGACACCACCTAATGGTATATTCCTTGGCCGTGTAAAGGACGACCCTTTCCTCCTACTAGAGGAAGTTCGACACCAATGTCATTCGTAATGAGTTGAGCCTAGACAAGTCTGATTATTAGAAAAAACTGGATATGACCACTTGTTGGGTATGGACTTGGTGGACGTAAAGCAACCATCCAAAATGTTAAAGTCCTAATCGTTAAATAGTAATTCTCTGTTCGCTATATCTCACTACTCACTTTCATAAATTTTTCATGTAGAACCATTTTGGAGGCATTACAATAACTCTATAATCTTTATGACCGATTTGAATAATATTAAACAGATTAATGCTTTTACTAAAGTACTATTCTAAGTGTAGTTTTTTAAGTTACCCAACTCAACGTTATCTATAATGCAACGTATCTTGTGAAATGACTCATTACATTTTTAGTCAGATAAAACGTCTAAAGTTTTAGTCAAACATCTATCCAGACGTCTGGACACGTGCCCGGATGTCTGAAAGTGAGATTTTTCGCATTGTGCTTCGTGCTCTGCACGCGGGCGGCACGCAGAGGTTTCTCTCTCCCCGCAAACCCTATTTCCCCTCCTATTTAAACCCCTCCCCTCCTCATCCCCTCACCACCAATCACCACCACCTCCAGCACCTATGCGGCAGTGGCGAGGTCAGACGAGAGTGGCGAGAGGGGGCGAGCGAGGGACAGCGAGAAAGAGGAAGGAAGAGAGCGTGGAAGGTCGAAGGACCTTCGAGAGCTCGGCGGAGCTCGCACGGCCGACGGCAGGCGCATGCGCGCGAGGATGCTAGAGGGGAGCTACTCAAACTCCTACAACTGCTAGAGCTGCCACTGCAAGCAGAGGACAAGCACGACGAGCGGCATGAAGAGGTTCTGTTACTGGAAGTTTTCCAGTATCAGACGTCTGGAGTGAAGTCCAGATGACTGGCGAGGCACCCGGACGTCCAGAGCTAAAGCCGGACGTTTGAAAGTGTGTATATCGCTAAGTACGTATCTTCCTGCGCCATGCATATCATAGCGCAGGGGACGTCAGCTGACCGTTGCATCTGCGGGTGATCGTATGCAGATGTAGCCTTTAGGAAGGTGCACAATGCGCTTTCCCAAGCACTTTTGCACGTCTAATCACCTCTCCAGACATCCAGAGGTACTTCCAGACGACCGGAGACCTTGTCCGACGTCTGGAACTGTTCCCATACGGTCATAGAGGGAGTCTGGACGTCTAATCAGCCGCAAGGAAACACAAGGTGAGTTTTGACATCTTTTACGACGTCTGGGATTAGTCTCAGATGTCTAATTTTGATAAGTAACCGCATTTTTTGACATGTTTAAGGCCCAAACGGAATCGGATTTCCGCAAATGAAATACCACTGTTTTCCACTCGAGTTCCTCTACATGTTCATGTTGAGTATCTACTGTTTTGAGCCCGTCTAATGTACACTGGTCGCTAATACAGGTTACTAGCCGGTGGCATGTTCGGGGTCCACGGAGACGAGATCTACGGCACAGGCCCCCATTCCTCCCCTTATACCTGGTAGAGTGGTTTAACTCAGTTGTTAATATTTAAATAAGAATGTACTTGGTTAGAATAGTCGGATTGAACTCTAGGATATGGAATGAATCCTACGGAATAAATGAATGAGCCTGTTTGAGCTGTACTGTTTACTTGAATGCATAGTTAAGATAAATTGCTAGCAAATACCTTTAATATAATTACGAGATACATGTTAAAATACGAGCTGCCTATATGTAATTGAGAAATTGCCTGTGAAACCACAAGTTGCATGTTTTTGATAATTGAATTATGAAAACACGAGCTGCCTGTATATGGATGAGGAACTAATTGTGAAACATGAGATCTGAACCTGGATAAATGAGATGAATATGAGCATGAACCCTACGGGGAATTAGGAGTAGAACTCCTGTGGATGAAAGGAAATCTGCAATGTAGACGGGAAGTGAGCTGACCCTTGTGTACGCGGTACCAAGGAGAGCAACTGTCCCTTTTTAGTGTAGAGCGGAGCTAACCTCCCTTGGGTTAAGACCCAAGGTTAGGATTGGCCACTTTACACCGACTCCTGTTGCCCTCGCATACGTGGTACCGAGGCGAGCTACTAGTGTAAGGAGGGAGCTAGCCACCCCACAGGGCCCAAGTTCAGCTAACCACCCTACACCGACTTTGTTAGGTCCTCTGGGCAAATCGGGGTAGTCGGACAAGGGTACGTGGACTGTGGAGGGGCGATACCCCTGTTTAGTTCTGAGGGGCAAAACCCTTGTTCTGAGAGGGTAAGGCCTTATACTGCTCCGTGCTGTACTTTGGACGTACCTGCTAGCGGAAACAACTGACCGCGTGTCAGTGCGGGGTAGCTACACATGCCCTTATCACGCATGCCGTAGTCACCGCTACATCTTAATAGTGACCTTAGGGTGGTTAACTAGATGTAAAACTACCACAGGGGACTCTCCTAGCCAAGAGAGCATCACGGATACCTTCTACTCTACGAAAAAGACTGCAATCAAGATCGTTCCCATGAGGAACATGCAAGATCAAGAAATATCTGGATACTTTGAGAAATAGATGAAACAAAAATACATAAATGAGATAAATAGAAATGAGAAATAAATCTATTGTTGTTTTTACTATACTTGTACTTAAATGATATAAACATCACTCTACTCAGCGTTCGCTGACTCGTCTATTCATAACCTTGTTCAGGACCAGAAGTTGAGTAGCCCAAGTTTCCGGTTGCAGAGGGTACTGGGCCCGCCCGAACCCAGCCGTAGTCGTCCTTTCAGCACTTACGTTTTCTCTACTATTGTAGTGAGTAATTGACATATATTTTACTGTTCATATTACTTTCTATTTTCTTTCCGTTGTTGTGGTGGCATGTACTACGTGTTGAGACTGTTGTTCTACCTTCTTTACTGTTTCGTACTTTTCTTCTTCTTAATTATATTGCATGTGTGAATGTGGTTTATTTTTCCTACTTTTGGTTATTTCTTGTTGGACGACTAGGCCTTGGGATTAGTCGAGGCGAGCTGATCTCGAGTCCTGTAGGGATCTGGGAACCGGGTGGTAACAAGATGGTATCAGAGCAATGTCGTCCCGAGAAATGAACCAACTGGTCCCAGAATAACCACTCACGTGCATATAACTAAAATAGCCACCACAACGTATCGCCTTTATATTCATTTCTGAGTCTTTTTCCCAATATAATCCTGTATCGTTGACAACTCTTAACCTATCTCTTGCGTCTCCTTGCAAGAGATGCCTCGTCGGAGAGTTCCCGAGGCAGGCCATGGTCGTGGCCATGGATGAGGTCAGAGGGGCGGACGTGCCGAACCTGAGGTACCAGTTGACCAACCTCTTCTCCCGGGCATTCAAGCCTAGGATCTCGCCCAACTTATCAGAGACATCGTGCGAGAGGAGCTCCACCAACCTCCACAGGCACCTCTCCCTGAGGACGTGGAGGGGGAGTCCTCGATGGAACAGAGAGACCATCGCAGCGTCGGACGAGCAGGAGGGGGAGGGGGTGGTCCTCCACTACCCCCACCACACTCTGACACTTTCGAGCGCGAACCCTCCTTGCCTGGAAGCATACCCCTTCATCTACTGCAGCTGCATCACGAGCTTTTCGGATAATTCCGGAAGTTGAAGCCCCCCTCCTTCAAGGGGGATGAGGACCCGTCTGAGGCAGAGGACTGGCTGGAGCAGATAAAAAAGGTGTTCGACACCCTTCGCCCTCCCACGGAGTGTCGCGTGACCTTTGCTACGTACCAGCTAGAGAGCGCAGCACACAGGTTGTGGAGGGCAGTCAAAGGCCAGGAAGGGAGAGAGCCGACATGGGACCAGTTCGTGCTCTCTTCTGCGAGCAGTACTTTCCACAGACCTGACAGGACCAGAAGAGGTGGGAGTTCCACACTATCCGCCAAGGGACGATGACGGTTAGCGCGTACCGCACACGTTTTCTGGAGCTATCACGTTTTGCCTCGACAGATGTGTCTACTGGGGAGGAGCGCCTGTGGAGGTTTACTGAGGAGCTCCAACCTACTATTCGGGGGTATGTCAAACCCCTGAAGTTGCCCATTTTCTCTCGTGTGGTTGAGGCATCCATGACTTACGAGGAGACCAACCCAGCCACGTAAGACACTGACAGCGGACAGAAGAGGCCCTACCAGCCAGAGTACACTCAAAGTCGTCGGGAGAGGAGGCACACAGCGCCCACGGGAGAGCCGCCTCATTCTGCAGGGCCATCAGTAGCCTTTGGGGGCCCCAGACAGGGGCCAGTTGCCAGCATCGGACCCCCGCCCAGCCGCCAGTAGGGACCTACAGAGGGAGGAGGTCATGTACCCCTCTGCTACCAGTGTGGCCAGCCGGGCCACATCAGGAGGTAGTGCCCATCTAGGGTCGAAGAACAGCAGATGCTCCCCGCACCAAGCACTGGAGGCCGAGCTGGTGGTCATGGTTACCAGGCACGTGGGGGAGGGCAGCAATCACAAGGAGGGTACCAGCCAGCTGCTGCTCGCCCGACCTAGAGTGTAACTGCTTCGTCTACACCGAGGGCTGAGGGGCATATCAACACCCTAACACACAGAGACGCCAGGGCTTCAGGTTCAGTGGTGGCAAGTATGGTTACTGTTTCTGGCAAATTAGTATACGTATTTTCTGATTCCGACGCCACACACTCCGTCGCTACAAATTTTGCTGTCAGTTTGAGGCAGGGCTGTGTACTGTTAAAGAACCCGTTTGTGATCAGAAGCCCAAGTAGCCAGTTGTTTCTAGTCGAGGAGGTCTACACGGACTGCGAGGTCAATATAAGAGGACAGCCTCCCCGCTGACCTGATTGTGATACAGATTAAGGATTTTAGCGTGATCCTAGGAATGAACTAGCTATCCACCTATCACGCCATGGTGGACTGTTTCGGGAGGAAGGTTGGCTTCTCTATATCGGAGTTGCCTCCCTTTGAGTTTCACAGACAGCCGGTGGACGGAGGTTTCAGGTGCATCTCCGTGCTTCGGGCGGCTAGGCTTTTGAGCCAGGGGTGTGAGGGGCTTTTGGCCTGTGTAATGGCAGAGCCTAGCCCCGTAGCTGACTTTCAGAGTATCCCGATGGTGTGCGAGTACCCCGACATCTTTCCAGAGGAGCTGCCAGGACTACCGCCTGAACGTAAGATCAAGTTTGACATCTCACTGGTACTGGGAACTAGTCCCATTTCTACTGCACTGTACCGGATGGTACCCTGCGACTTTGTATCGATTACCGAGAGCTGAATATGGTCACCATTAAGAACAAGTATCCGCTGCCGAGGATTGACGACCTCTTCAACCAGTTGCGAGATGCCACAGTGTTCTCCAAGATAAATCTGAGGTCGGGTTACCACCAGTTGAGGATCAGGGAAACCGACGTCTCCAAAACAGCTTTCCGTACCCGATACGAGCACTACGAGTTCTTGGTCATGCCATTTAGGCTGACCAATGCCCCCACTGCCTTTATGGATTTGATGAATCGTGTTTTTAGGCCGTACTTAGACCAGTTTGTGGTGGTGTTCATCAACGACGTGCTCCTTTACTCTTGGGATCAGGCGCAGCATGGACGACATCTACGCATGATCCTAGATATCTTGAAGCAAGGCAGGTTGTATGCCAAGTACAGCAAGTGCGAGTTTTGATTGAGGTAGGTGACTTTCTTGGACCACGTGATTTCAGGGGATGGTTTGCCTATGGATCCAGCCAATGTTGAGGCCGTACTCAGGTGGGAGAAGCCACGCACAGTGACAAAGATACACAGCTTTTTGGGACTGGCAGGTTACTATCGACGATTTATCAGATGATTCTCTCATATTGCGCGTCCTATGACCCAGCTGACCCGGAAGGACATGCCCTTTGCCTCGACAGATGAATGCGAGGTGTGTTTTCAGGAGTTGAAGGAGAGGCTGACTTCAGCTCCTATGCTTACCATTCCAGACAGCAATGGCGGTTTTGTGGTTCACAACGACGCTTCATTGCAGGGTTAGGGGGTGTGCTCATGCAGCGAGATCACGTTGTCGCTTAAGCTTTGCGGCAACTGAAGTCCCATGAGCATAGTTACCCTACCCATGACTTAGAGCTGGCAGCAGTTGTCTTCGCGTTGAAAACATGGAGGCACTACCTTTACGGTGAGACCTTCGAGATTTTCACAGATCATAAGAGCCTCAGGTACTTGTTTGATCAAAATGAGCTTAACATGAGACAGAGATGTTAGTTAGATCTCCTAAAGGACTACGACTACAGCATCTCCTACCACCCAGGGAAGGCCAATGTAGTGGCTGACGCCTTGAGCCGGAAAGCGCCCGCCCACTTGACCAGTTTACAAGCACAGAGTTGGAGACTCATGGAGGAGTTGGGCAGTTGGCGACCCCAAGAGTCATAGGAGTATTGTGGGACAGTGATAATGTCGCGAAAAACACAACCAGAGCTGTTAGACCGCATCATCGCAGGGCAGATGGCCGATCCATACTTACAAATGCTACGAGACAAGGTGTTGACAGGGGACCCAGGAGACTTTTCCTTTTCAGACGAGATACTGCGCATGAGGGGATGCTTATACGTTCCTAGGGACGATGAGTTGTTGAGAGAGCTCCTGGCTGAGGTGCACGAGTCCAGGTTCACCATACATCTCGAGAACACAAAGATGTACCATGATTTGCGACGTGACTTTTGGTGGAGAGGGATGAAGCGAGATGTTGGTAAGTTTGTGCAACAGTGTTTGGTATGCCAGCAGATGAAGGCCGAACATCAGAGGCCTGCAGGGCCATTGCAACCACTTCCTGTGCCAGAATGGAAGTAGGAGAGCATCACCATGGACTTGGTGGTGGGTCTACCAGTTACTTAGCGGGGAGACAACGCAGTCTGTGATAACAGACAGGTTGACGAAGACGGCGCGTTTCTTGCCGATCTGAGTCACCTTTGAACCAGCACAGTTAGCAGAGAGATACATCCGAGATATGGTGCGCCTGCATGGAGTCCCACGTGAGATTGTATCCGACAAGGATACTCGTTTTACTTCTCAATTCGAGGCTGAGTTTCAACAGGCCTTGGGGACGCGTTTAAGGTTCAATACTGCTTATCACCCCCAGACGGACGGACAGTCAGAGCACACCATACATACACTTGAGGACCTTCTACGCGCCTGTGTACTAGACTGAAGAGGCTCCTGAGAGGAGCATTTACCCCTGGCAGAGTTTGCATACAATAACAGTTACCACTCGAGCATTGGCATGACACCTTCGAGGCTCTGTACGGATGGAGGTGTACTGCACCCTTGAGTTGGGTCAAGGTGGGGACCAAATGGGATGTTGGTTCCAGGCTGATCCGGCAAAATCAGGAGGTAATAGAGTAGATTCACAGACGACTCCGCACTGTCAGGAGCAGGCAGAAGAGCTACGCTGATCGGAAGCACAGAGGTGCAGTTCGAGGTTGGGGATCACATCTTTCTCCGTGTTTCGCCCATAAAGGGCCTGCAGCATTTTGGGGTGAAGGGAAAGCTTGCGTCGAGGTTTGTGGGGCCCTTTGAGGTCTTGGAGCGGGTAGGATCCGTTACCGGCTTGCCCTTCCTCCCCAGCTTTCTGGAGTACACGACATGCTCCACGTATCCAACCTCAGGAAGTACGTCGTCGATCCCAGTCACGTTCTGAGCTGCGAGAACATCGAGGTGGGTGACGACCTGACCTACCCCGAAAGACCAATACAGATACTAGACAGAGTCGTCCGAAGTCTGAGACAGAAGCAGGTACCACTGGTGAAGGTCCTATAGAGAAGCCAGCGGTACGAGGAGGTGACTTGGGAGCCTGAGGCGGCGATGCGAGAGCGGTACCCGGAGCTTTTTGAGGGTACGACTTTTCAGACCTACTTCGATCCACTTTAAGTTTGTTATGCGCTTTTATGTTCCTTTTCCACACCGTAGTTAGCTCAAGTTTCGGAGACAAAACTTCCTTTAAGTTTATTATGATGAAATGACCCGTTGCCTTTTTAGTCGTATAAGATATCTGAAGCTTCAGTCAAACATCTGTCCAGACGTCTGGACATGTACCCGAACGTCTGAAAGTGAGATTTTTCGCACTATGCTTCGCGCTCTGCGCGGGGGCGACGCGTAGAGGTTTCTCCCTCCCCGCACCCACACCCCCCAAACCCTATTTCCCCTCCTATTTAAACTTGTCCCCCCTTCATCCCCTCACCACCAGTCACCACCACCTTCAGCATCTCCTGTGCAGCAGTGGCGAGGCCAGACGAGAGTGGCAAGAGGGGGGAGAGCGAGGGAGAGCGAGAGAGAGGAAGGAAGAGAGTGTGGAAGGTCGAAGGACCTTCGGGAGCTCGGCGAAGCTCACACGACCGACGGCGGGCGCGTGTGCGCGAGGATGCTGGTGGGGAGCTATTCAAACTCCTACAGCTGCTGGAGCTACTACTGCGGGCGAAGGGCGAGCGCGGCGAGCGACGTAAAGAGGTTCTGATACTAGAAGTTTTCTAGTATCAGACGTCTGGAGTGAAGTCCAGACGACTGGCGAGGCACCCGGACGTCAGGAGCTGAAGCCGGACGTCTGAAAGCGTGTATATCGCCAGGTAAGTATCTTCCTGCGCCATGCATATCATAGCGTAGGGGATGTCGGCTGACCGTTGCGTCTACGAGTGATCATACGCAGGTGCACACTTTGGGAAGGCATGCGGTGCACTTTCCCAAGCACTTTTGGACATCCGATCACGTCTCGAAACAACCGGAGGTGCTTCCAGATGACCGGAGACCTTATCCGACGTTTGAAACTATCCCCAGACGGTCATAGAGGGAGTCTGGACGACTGATCAGCCGCAATGAAACACAAGGTGAGTTTTAACGTCTTTTAAGACATCTGGGATTAGTCCCAGACGTCTGATTTTGATCAGTAACTGCGTTTTTTAGCCTGTTGAAGGCCCAAACGGAATCGGATTTCCGCAAACAAAGTACCGCTGTTTTCCACTCGAGTTCCTCTACGCGTTCGAGTTGAGTATCTATTGTTTCGAGCTCGTCTAATATACATTGGTCGCTGGTTGATGAGAGACTCATCATGATCTGTAATTACCCCTAATTAACTAGTCTTCCTAGTTAATTAGCTAAGGTTATGAATTTATAAGAGTTAATTATAGAATAAGGTATATTTAGTAAAGGACCTTAAAATAAGTTTAAAATGACATTTTATCATTCAATTAACATTATTAACAATTTAATTAATAATTAGACTCGAAATCCTATTAATCATTCCCTTAATAAGTTAAGTAACTTAAACATAATGTATAACTAAGTATATAATAACTTAAGTAATTTTACTTAATCTAATAAATTAACCTAAAAAGGTCAAAAATGTAAATTCAAGGTGAAAACATAATATTTACCTTATTTACTAACATATATAAAAAGTTGAAAAAGTTCTAAGTTAAAATAAACCTTCAAAACCTGAGTTTACATTTTGGTCCTTAAAACTTACTACAATCGGGCCCTTATTTCTCACATAGGTCCTTAAGTTTCATTACATTTAAGTCCATTTTCGTCTTCTTCAACAGAATGGACAACTAGCGACGGAGAGTCACGTCACCGCACGATCACCGCCCTGCCAACATCACTCTTCTTTGTCCAAGCACTTGCAGCTTGCGCTCACCACCTCCTCTTCATCCACCGGTTTGGATTAACCGAAAATCTTAATTTTCAATGGGAGATAACCTCACTGTCATCGAAGATGACGCCGGAGGTCAAGCTCCTCAAGCTCCTTTTTTCGCCAAACCTCGCCACTCTCTACGCCGCCAACCTCTATAAATACCCCCTTACCCCTCTGATTTAACTTAATTGGCTCCCTTCCCTCTTCTCACACTGCAGCCAACTTCGATAGGGTATTCGTCCAAAACTCCGGCGACTTCCCATCTCACTTTCCGACTTCATCCATCTTGATTAGCCGAGGAGATCCGCCGTGGTCTGCCACGTCTCTGGACACAGGCGCCGACCAAGGAATCCTCTGCTTCACCTCAAATCCATCCGCCGGAGATCTTCCTCTACACCCTCTAATTTCGTCGTCCGCTATGAACTTTCGGCGGAACCCTATTGACCCCTTCGTCCAAGTAACAGTAAATTAGGAGTAAGAGTAGGAGTAGGAGTAGGGCAGTTTAGGTAGGTAGTTAGTCAATTAGATTAGTTGTAATTTTAGAATTTCAGTGTTCATCTTCTCCGACTCCGGCGAGCTCAAGGCCTTAATCTTATCTTTTTAACTCACTATCCACCTTCCTTTAACCCCCACGACCATTTCTAATCCATTAAAACACTTAATTGATCACCTAATCACCTAAATTAACTTCACCTCCACTGACTACTGTCACTGTCCATGGCGACAGTAGTGGGCTTAGATTCACCTTCATAGGGTTTTCTCTCATCTATTCATTACTTAAGAACCCTAATCGACACTATAATATGTCGAATTACCACATATAAATTAAACGTCCAATTTTAATTAAGCTCCTGAGCTCTCTGTCAATGGCAGCTCAGGAGCAGTTCAAATCTTTAATTAACTATATAATTATAACTGCTAATACTTGTTGACTTGTTTTAACCACTCAATTGAGTGGTAAAACAGGTCCTGAGCTTAATCCACACAGGTCTTTTGAAAAATGAATTTTTCTGTTAAATCTTAACTCTAATGAAATAATGAAGAATTAATTGAGTTCTTGAGGTTCCTTGCAACCTTAGGAACCTTTTTAGATTAAAAATGGCAAGTTTAACCAATCTGAACACAATTTATACATTTTCTGGACTCACTGGAGCTCCGGCGAGTCATTTTTGTTCTTCAGCCTGTGAAACTTAGCGAGAAGCTCCAAAATGATATAAGTGTGATCACTGATTAATTTGAGGTCATTTAGTTGGAATTTTAACCACTGGAGCTGTAGATTGAGGTTCATCTTCTCCAACTCTCCAACTTCGGTGGAGTTGGAGAAGTCTGATAGAGAGATCTAAGAAGTATTTAAGGAACCTAGAAGCTTCAGTGCAGTGCACTAAAGCTGTTCATGACTTCATTCTACTGTAACAACCCTTAGATTTCTCTGACAAACAAAGTGGTTTTGAAGCTCAGGCAATGAGCCTGAAACCCTAATTTCTAGGGTTAGAACACCTATCTGAGAATCTGAATGAATTCCTGATGTTGAAGAGACTCTATTTGAGGTTTTAATTTCTTGAGAGAAGGCTTTGAATAGAAAGTCAAATTTTAAGCCTTTATAGTCAAACATGAGTCTGATTATGGAGTTCTGAGCTCGAGCAAAGGAATTGACGAGATAAAGTTGATTCTGGAATGTCTGTAAAAAGTTTTAGAACGATCAAAATGAGCTCAGATGAATAATTTGGTGAGAATTCAAACCCTGCTAGTTTGGGTTATTTTCGAACCCAAACTACCAGCAGTGGTATTTTGATAAAATTTGAGATTAAATCCTGCCCAGATACGTCAATTTCAACCCTTAGAATCTGTTTTAATCAGTTAGAAATGTTCTTAAGTGTCTGTTCCACATTTTTAGGTTATAAATTTCGTTCTCTGAAGCTTACAGAAAAGCTTGAAGCTTTAAGAGCTTCGAGACTACACCAGCAACTATGGAATAATTTGTATAAACTGTTCAGACCTTTAGTTAAGAGAGATAAGTAAAGATAAACTCACTTTCCAGGTATTTTTACCCGTAGGAATCCCTTGATTTTACTCTTCAAATCGAAGAGGAAAACATCCTCTTAACTTTAAATTAACCCTACAACCTTATAAATCTACCTTAGAGCTTTCCAACAAGCCTTGAATCACTTGATTTAGAGTTCTGAGTAGAGAGTTATGATCGATTGAAGTTGGGTCTAGAAGAGGGGAACATAGTCCCACATCAGTTAACTATGAGCAGGCGCCTTGGAATAAAAGTGATTTGTTGTATAGGCTCCCCAGTCGTCAAGCGCTGGGCATGAACTGAGAATCTGATCTTCTGAGCATATGTTTGTGTGTGTGCGGGCATGTGTGCCTGCAGGTGTGTGCCTGAGTGGGCGTGAGTGAGTGTGCCCTGGGAGGGCGAGGCCTGGGAGGCAGTTGAGCCAGATTGGCTCGAATCTGTGAATCGGAAAAATAAATCGAAATCGAACCAATAGGATCTGGTCCCACCCTAGTCTCATGATGCTGTGTATCCTCAAAAGGACCTCGCCGCAAATAAAATAATTTTTTGTTAAAAAGAAAAATAAACCCGATTCAGTTGAAGGATCTAAGGAAAGAAAGGAGAACAGGCGTTAAGGAGTATTAAAGAAGAACATACAAAAGAAGACTAAGGGAAGAGAAGAAGAAGGTAGGAACAGAACAGGAGAAAGAGAGAAAAGAGTCGAGAATAAAAAGAAGAGAAAGAAAGATAGAGAGAAGAATAAGAGAGGCTGAAGAGATGAAGTTTAATTTCTTTTTTGTACGAATTTCTTTTAATTGTAATAAGGTATATTTTAATAAAAGAACTCTTATTGCCTTAATTTCTTTGAAATAAAATTGGAAAAGTAACATGTTTACTTGTCAATAAAGTAGATCATTTTGAGTAAATATGTTCTCTTATGGGATTTTGCATATTACTTCATTTTAATCAAATATTTTGGCAAAATTCATGCTTTATAATTAACTTAATTATACCTCCTAAACTTATAAAGAAAATAAAAGATAATTGATGAATTTATAATGAATTATACCTCCAAGCGAACGACCTGGACTCAACCAGTAAAAAATCTCTAAAATGTTAGGTTAATTCGACCCTATACTACACAACCGACACAATTTCGAGTTAACCAAGTGACTTTTTCTATTCTTAATTAAGTAAAATTAACTTTATTACTGAGTTGAGTAAAGTGACCGACCACTGGTACAGGTTACCAACCGGTGGCGTGTTCGGGACCCGCAGAGACAACAAGATCTACGGCATAAGCCCCCATTCCTCCCGTGTTACCCAATAGAGTGGTTTAACTCAGTTGTTAATATTTAAATAAGAATGTACTTGGTTGGAATAATCGGATTGAACTCTAGGATATGGAATGAACCCTAAGATAGAAATAAATGAGCCTGTTTGAACTGTATTGTTTACTTAAATGCATGGTTAAGATAAATTGCTAGCAAATGTCTTTAATATAATTACAAGATGCATGTTAAAATACAAGTTGCATGTATGTAATTGAGAAATTACCTTTGAAAACACAAGTTGCATGTTTTTGCGAATTGAATTATGAAAACACGAGCTACCTGTATATAGATGGGGAACGAATTATGAAACATTAGATCTGAACCTGGATAAATGAGGTGAATATGAGTGTGAACCCTACGGAAAATTAGGAGTAGAACTGTTGTGGATGAAAGGAAATCTGGAATGTAGGTGGGAAGTGAACTGACCCTTGTGTACGCGGTACCAAGGAGAGCAACTATCCCTTTTTAGTGTAGAGCGGAGATAGTCTCCCTTGGGTTGAAACCTTGGGTTAAGATTGGCTACTTTACACCGACTTCTATTGGCCCTTGCGTACGTGGTACCGAGGCGAGTTACTAGTATAGGGAGGGAACTAGCCACCCTACGGGACCCGGGGTTCAACTCGCCACCCTACACCGACTTGTTGGTGCTAGAGCACCACGATCATTTGTTTTGATGATAACAAAACACGTGTCATTTAACATTTGCACTTGGAGTCTTAGATTTCAGGACAATTGCAAATGGAGACGTGATTAGACGAAGTTCGAGCTCGCATCAAGGACGGATTGGAGGAGCTTGATGGAGAACAGAAGAGATTCGCGAGGAGCGATATATTGAAGAAGGAGATGAAGAATAGGATAGATTTTCTTCTTATGTACTCGTTGTATTTTTCATTTCTTTTGTTGCTCTTTATTTTTGTCACTTAGATTCATGTTAAAGAACCTCAAAGTACCCTAACAGTAGACCTACGAATACTCGCACAACCCTAGGATACTTAGGTTTTCTGTAGAAAACTTAGAAAACCAATATAGGGTTCAAACAGCATTTCCAGACGTCTAATTCCCAAATCAGACGTCTGATAATGTATTTTAAGACGTCTGACTGTTGATTCAAACGTCTGATAACGTTTAGGCTGGACATAGTCAGCTCTGTCTGATGAAATCAGACGTCCAGACCTTAGACCAGACGTCTTAGGAGACGTCTGATGGCTTTGCCAGACGTCCAATTAGTGGACCGTTAGGCTGGCTTAGCAAACACTGAAGATCTGACCGTTAGAGCCTTATCAGACGTCCTTAAACCCTTGCAGATGTCTGATAATTGATCGTTTTGCCTCAACTGACCCGAAAATCTCTTTTCAGAGATTTTTTAGCCGTTGCAAATCCATTCCCACGAAAAAGTAGGTTTCCAGACGTCCAGACATAGTGCCATACGTCCTGTATGTCGTCTGATGGACTTTCGCTAGAACCCTGTTTAGATCTGATTCAAGTCAAGAAGAGACCCGCCCAAAATCAGACGTCTGACCTTATTTTCAGAAGTGTTAAAGTGATCTTCCAGACGTCTAATGCCAGGATCAGACGTCTGATAGTCCTGTCAGTGCAATAATTGTTCCTGATTTCGGGCTGATTCACTTGGGCTTTGCACCCAACGGCTATGGAAGCTTTCCTAAGAATTCCAAAGCCTTCCTAAGGCCTCTATAAATAGAGGGGAGCCTTTGCACACCAACATACACCTAAGCAACATACTTTCTACTCTTTTGTGTCCAAGAAAAGCTCTTGCTCTCCAAGCTTAAGTTCCATCATCCAGAGAGCTAAATTCCCTTTGCGCACCCGCTCTCCCGCCGTAGTTCACAAAGAGCGACATTGCGTCGTCGCGTGGCTCACGCACCCGCGTCATCGACTCGACGCACTCCTTGCAAAGGGGAGTTTCTTAATTCCTATAGAAGCTTAGGTTTAAAATTACTCTGTTGGCTCTATAAGATTATTTGTTATTTTATCTTTGTTATTTGGTTGGGTATTCGCTTTGCGAATTCCCGTCTCCTTCGTGAGATAAAATCTTTCTCGTGGAGAGAAGGGGTTGAAGAACGCTACCCTCACACTTGTAGCGTGGTTGTA
The DNA here is from genome assembly GCA_037157565.1 of Thalassia testudinum. Lineage (NCBI taxonomy): Eukaryota > Viridiplantae > Streptophyta > Magnoliopsida > Alismatales > Hydrocharitaceae > Thalassia > Thalassia testudinum. The sequence goes on along the minus strand of JAZHRO010000022.1, from coordinate 9,529,055 downwards.
ATTGAGGTTGAATCACCCTCGTTTAAAGTGATTCGTTTAGTGGATTTGATCAACTTGGTTGATCGGAAAATCCTAACTCGAGAGGGTTAGGTGGTGATTTTCACCCGGTTTGGGTTTCCACATAAAAATCTTTGTGTACTTTGTGTGATTGTATTTTCTGAGATTGTTTATATTTTATTTCCGCAATTATTACGTCACCCCTCCTGGTAGGGACAAAATCTACAATTGGTATCAGAGCAGGTCTCGCGTTATCGGCGTTACAAACCGGCGAGGATCTAGATATGGAGGGAAAAGCATTCGTGTGCACCGAAGGACACGATACCTCGCGACTATCATACTTTGCAGGTATAGATTTCATTTATTGGAAAAATCGTATGACTATGTGGTTGCAGGCCTACGACTTCCGGGTGTAGGAAAAATGAGAATCCGCATTTGTGATTCCCAAGAAACCCGCAAGAGGTTACTCAGAAGGTCAGGTTCGGAATCTCAACTTCAACGCAAAGGCAATGAATGCCTTGTATTGCGCGTTGAGTCCGAAAGAGTTCGAGCAAATCCAAGAGTGCACTACCGCCCATGAGATATGGAGAAAGTTAGAAGACACTCATGAGTAGACAAGCTCGGAAGAAGATCTCAAGAAGAAGACCACGTGCCTTGGATTCATGGCCATCACGGATAACGACAGCGACAATGAGGTAAACTCGGATTTACAATATGTTTTTAATGAGTTGTATGAGCTTAATAAATCACTAAAAATAGAAAACAAAAGTATGAAAAAGAATCTTAGTTTTCTTAAATCTGAAAATAAAAGGTTAGAAAATAAACTTAAGGATCTAGAAATAAGCCCTATTTCTAACACTTCTGAAAATAAAAATTTGTTTCTAGAAAATAAAAACCTCATCAATAAAAATAATAAATTGATTGAGGAAAATGATTGTCTAAAGTTAGAAATCTGTGATTTAAAGACTAAGATGCACACTATAGAAAAAGAAATCGCATGTCTTAGGGAAAACTCTAACAAATTAATCAACAAAGTAGATGATTTATATAGCCCTAAGATTGAGAAAGGATCTCCATCAAGGAGACCCGCTAACATATCCGGATCCAAGCCCACTTGGATACCGAAAAAAGAATTGGAATCTTGTTTTGTAGGTTTCAAGGATAACTACAACACAAAGGACTGGACCTACAAACTCAAGGCTGATCAATTCGAGTTGGGAGAACCAAGGAGTAGACCAAGGAGGAGAATAAGAAGACCGACGAGACGGCGAACAAACGATGGACCCGCCACACGTCGACCACCAGTCTGGAGACCGGCGCCAATGCCCAGGCATCCAAGCTACGGATGGGAGCCCCATCCGATGTGGCATCCACCACCACCATTTGGGCCATTTTATTGGCCATGGTAGGTGAGGTAAAACCCTTTACCCTATCCTTTTATCATAAGCATTTAGATAGGAGGAGCAAAAAATTATAAGCTAATTGTCAATTTTTAAGGGGTAGATATAAGGTAGCTAAATTTCCTTTAGAAAAGGAGAGAAAAATAATAGTTATCTTGTTGTTATAAAAAAGGGCATTACCTTTGTTGAAAGAAATTTACAGAAGAGCATGTTTTAAGGGGAGTTATAAAAAATTTAAAATCAATCAAACCTTTTTGATAATGTCAAAAAGGGGGAGGATTTTTTGCATTATTATTTATAATTTTGTCATCATCAAAAAGGGGGAGATTGTTGAAGCTAGAGTACCACGATCATTTGTTTTGATGATAACAAAACACGTGTTATTTAACATTTGCACTTGGAGTCTTAGATTTCAGTCAATTGCAAATGTAGACGTGATTAGAGGAGCTTAGAATTTGAGTTCGCATCCAGGACGGATTAGAGGAGCTTGATGGAGAACAGAGGGGATTCGCGAGGAGCAATAGATTGAAGATGGAAGGACAAGAAGAATATGATAGAATTCCATTTTATTCCTTTCATGTACTTTTGTCTTTATTTTCTTGCTCTTTATTTCCTTAGAAAATTATGTTAAAGAGCCTCAAAGTACCTTAACAGTAGTCCTAGGAACACCGGCACAACCCTAGGATACTTAGGTTTTCTGTAGAGAACTTAGAAAATCAGTATAGGGTTCAAACAGCATTTTCAGACGTCTAATTCCAAAATCAGACGTCTGATAATGTGTTTTAAGACGTCAGACTGTTGATTCAGACGTCTGATAACATTCAGGCTGGACATAGTTAGTTCTGTCTAATGAAATCAGACGTCCAGACCTTAGACCAGACGTCTTAGGAGACATCTGATGACTTTGCCAGACGTCCAATTAGTGGACCATTGGCTCTCCTAGCATACGCTCAAGGATATGACCGTTAGAGCCTTATCAGACGTCCTTAAGCTCTTCCAGACGTCTGATAATTAACCGTTTTGCCTCGACTGACCCGAAAATCTCTTCTCAGAGATTTTATAGCCGTTGCAAATCCATTCCTACGAAAAAATAGGTTTTCAGATGTCCAGACATAGTGCCAGACGTCCTGTATGTCGTCGATGGACTTGCGCTAGAACCCTGTTTAGATCTGATTCAAGTCAAGAAGAGATCCGCCCAAAATCAGACGTCTGACCTTATTTTCAGACGTCTTAAAGTGGTCTTCCAGATGTCTGATGCCAGAATTAGACGTCTGATTACCCTGTCAGTGCAATGATTGTTCCTGATTTCGGGTTGATTCACTTGGACTTTGCACCCAACGGCTATGGAGCCTTTCCTAAACCATCCAAAGCCTTCCTAAGGCCTCTATAAATAGAGGGGAACCTCTTGCACACCAACACACACCTAGATACATAAGACACACACCTTCAATACACTTTCAAACCATTTTGTGTCTATCTTGCTCTCTAAGCTCTAATTCTACATCTAGAGAGCATCAAGTTGTTTTGCACACCCGCTCTCCCGCCATAGTTCACGAGAGCAACGTTGCGCCATCGCGTAGCTCACGCACCCACGTCATCAACTTGACGCACTCCTTGCAAAAGGGAGTTTCTTAATTCCTATAGAAGGTTAGGTTTAAAATTACTTTGTTGGCTCTATAGGATTATTTGTTATTTTATCTTTGTATTTGGTTGGGTATTCGCTTTGCGAATTCCCGTCTCCTTCATGGGACAAAATCCTTCTCGTGGAGAGAAGGGGTTGAGAAACGCTCCCCTCGCACTTGTAGCGTGGTTGTAATTGAGGTTGAATCACCCTCGTTTAAAGTGATTCATTTAGTGGATTTTGATCAACTTGGTTGATCAGAAAATCCTAACTCGAGAGGGTTAGGTGGTGATTTTCACCCGGTTTGGATTTCCACCTAAAATTTATTATGTACTTTGTGTGATTGTATTTTGTGAAAATGTTTTATTTTCATTTCCGCAATTATTACATCACCCCTCCTGCTAGGGACGAATCTACACGACTTTGTTAGGCCCTCTGGGCAAACCGGGGTAGTCGAACGAGGGTACGCGAACTGTGAAAAAGTAAGACCCTTGTTTGATTCTGAGGGGTGAAACCCCTGCTCTAAGAAAGTAAGGTCCTATACTGTTCCGTACTGTACTTTAGGCGTATCCGTTAGCGAAAACAACTGACCGCATATCAATGTGAGGTAGCTACCTGTGCGCCTATCGTGCGTGCCGTAGCCATCGCTACGTCTTGACAGTGACCTCAAGATGGTTGACTGGGTGTAGAACTACCACGGGACTCTCCCGGCCAAAAAAACACCACGGGTACCTTCTACTCTATAGAAAAGATTGCAATCAAGATTGTTCCCACAAGGAACATGTAAGATCAAGAAATACCTGGATACTTTTAGAAATAGATGAAACAGAAACATAAATGAGATAAATAGAAATGAGAAATAAATATGTTGTTATTTTTACTGTACTTGTAGTTAAATGATATAAACACCACTCTACTCAGCGTTCGCTAACCCTATCTTTTCATAACCTTGTTCAGAATCAGGAGTTGAGCAGCCCGAGTTTCCTGTTGCAGAGGGTGCTGGACTCAGTCGAACCCAACCATAGTCGTCCTTTCAGCACTTTTATTTTCACTACTGTTATAGTGAGTAATGGACATATATTTTACTGTTCCCGTTACTTTCTGTTTCCTTTACGCTGTTGGGGTGATATGTACTACATGTTGAGACTGTTGTTCTACCTTCTTTACTGTTTCGTATTTTTCTTCTACTTAGTTATATTGCATGTGTAAATGTAATTTATTTTTCCTACTTTTAGTTATTTCTTATTGGATGACTACATCTTGAGATTAGTCGAGGCGAATCGATCTTTAGATCCTGTAAGGATCCGAGAACTGGATCGTAACATCTTGTCATCCCCATCTTTGATATCTTTAAAATAGAGAAATAACCTTGAATCTCTTGTCATATGCCTAGGCAACCACACTCCATAAGCTACTTGGATTTCTTGGATGTCTTAGGAAACGGAGTTTCAAAATATATTTTTGTATTCATGTTTTCCTTAAGTCGTTGGATGTTAGGCTTCTTTCCCTGACAACTCCATTTTGGAAACCACCTTCTCTTGACTTAGCTGATAAATGAAGGTACAATTCTTCTTTTACTCTCAATATGGGAAACATTTGCCTAGTTCATTAAATTTCAAAAACAACATTTTTTCTAATTTATATTTATTGTACATATAACTAAGTTCTTATTTGTAAATGGGATGAGTACAGTTAAGTTGATGCATTATGCTAGCTTAGATATATTTAATGAAGTAATGGAAGATCTAAAACATCAATATGAATGAAGCCATGCTGATATATGAAGAAGGATGTTAGCTTGAGAAGAAATCACAATCTTTAACATAGATTGTTGCTCCATTGATGTGCTAGAATGGATATTTAATGTGAATAAATATTTCAAGATGTCATGTAAATGAAATCAAAGAAATGACTTGATGACAGAAAAATAAGGACCTTCCTGGTTACTATGATGAAAAAGGGTCAGATTTTAACCAGAGTTAAATATGAATCTCTATATCAGTATCTAAGTTTGGCTGATTAATATGGATGCACCAAATGTAAGACTCTATATTGGAAAGTTACAATTCAGACAAACGAGACACATGACTTCTCAAATGAATCAAATATGTTTAATTGTTGAATTGTAAGAGAGAGATCGGTATGAGTATTTTGGGATATAGTAGCTTCACAGACGATCCGAGAGTCCTAATTGGACTTAGCATATGAGAGCAATATAGTTCTTTTTGAAAGGTAGAGATTTTCGTGCTCCTACCAATATAAAGATTACCATATGTAGTTCCTAATTGAGAAGAAAATGAAATATAGGCATTAATCTCAAAGACTTTATAATCTTCCATTGAGTTTGCAAGGATTGAGAATATAAAAGGCAACTATATCTATAGAGATCCCAAATATCAAATGCTCCAGCATTAATGTGACAAAACTGAAATCAAATTTAGTGATTCCACATTGATTAGTTGATTTTTATCACACGTCGAGGACTCTATGCAGACTAGCTTCTTTTGTTGATTGCCCGTTACATACCATCATTATGGTGAATCACATGTGACTCATCAGGGGAATTTGTTGGTAGGTGGATCCTCTCCGCTAGCTAATGGTAGGTTCCATTGCCATGTCTCTTCTTCATGGTCACATCGAGATCAACCTTGTTCCTCGGGGATGATCTTCACAATGTGGCGATCTCGTACGTGTCACATTCATATATAGTAGTGAGTAGGTTTAGAGCCAACTGGGATTGACGTTGTGTTTTTCTTATATAAACATGGCCAAAAATGTAAAGCCCTCAATCCTAGAACTAATTGGAAAACTCAAGAAACTAAATGAAGGAGGCTATACTAAAGAGAAAGGCCTTATCAATCAAGTCATTATTTTATTATGCTTGAATCATTTTATCCTACCAACACGCCTACCTTGTACCACTTTCAAAGCAAGATGATGGCATGTGGAGTTACTCCTGTGATGGTCAAAACTATTAAGTCCAATGCCAGGTGTTTAAGGAATTGACTAAAGGATTGTAGGATCCTTCTACCAACGTCCAATAAGGGAAAGAGACAGTGAACGGGGGTGGGAAGGCTCAATGCAAAGGAGTGGCAGGATCTTGCAAGGTTTGTTATTTCTAATTGAATAGGCATGTTGATGAACTCGATGTGCATCTTAAAGATCGAAGGTAGGAGTTGGTCTTGGGTAGTTTAGCTTCTTTTGTTTGGAGGATATGGGAGCACACTTCTCTTTCTATGTGAAGTTGAACTTAAATTTGATGGTGATGCTCTAATAATCGATTGGATTAAACACTTCGTCATTCTTATACCAAAAAGAAAAAAAAAAAAACTTTTCTTAACACTTGTTTAGTCTAAACAGTTACATTTTATTACGAGTAATATTGTAAAAATTAACCTACTCGATCAAGTAATCCTATATGGTATCCTATCGACTGAATAATCTATAGTCAGGCCTATAGTCGACAATACCGACTACTCGGCCGAGTAGTCTGTGTAATCGACCAAGTAGTAGGCCTCTTTTTGCATAGAGGGAAAAATAGGTATGTAGGTATCTTTATTTTTTTAGGTCAAATAAAATCCCACTCAACCCTCCTCCCCCGACCACTCCCCTAAAATCGATTATTTTCACCCAAGACTCCTCTTCAACCAAGCAAAAATCCTCCATCACGAAGCATATATTACAATGTATTTGATTCAAACATAAATTAATTCTTGATTTATGTTGCTCTATTGTTGATAATGTATTTGTAATAATTTATACCTTGATTTAATTATTAAATTTGTAATGAATTTGATATTATCTGTATTTGGTAGCTTATTTTATAACGTTGAACTTGAATATGTTTACTTTTATATAATAATATATTTTACTTCTTGATATGTGTATGTCTATATATACATACATACATATAATATATATATAATATTTAAATATTTAAAAAATGCCTAACTGAGTATTTCCCGACTACTCCCCTGCATACCATATACTCCTTAGTCAGTGGCCTGACGGACAAAATACTTATTACCAACTTTTACAACATTGGTTATGAGATTGTTTGTGTTATTTTTATTTTTATTTGAAGTCTTGTAATAATTTCCCCACCTCTCCCTATAAAAGAAGTGTAGGATTTTTCTTTATAAAATAGATTGCTTCATTTCTTTCAACTTGATATCAGAGCCAAGTTAAGGGTTCCACCAAGGAAAACCTAACCCCACCGCAAGCCCCACCACTACTGTCGCCACCGAAGCCACCGGCGGTAGTGTCGGCCACCGGCATAGCAATAGCGCTACTGCGTTGCCCAACGTGCAGTCAGGCCAGCACAGTCGCCCAGTGCACGATGGGGGGAGGGGGGGCCTTTGACCTCTCATCGCCACCTTCTCTCTCTGCTGGGTCGTTTCCAATGGTAGGGAGATGGCAGTAGACCGTGGGTCTCTCTCCAACAGTTTCTAGGAAGGATCTTGGTGGCTTGATGATGGAGTTCTTGATCAAGAACCTTCCTACCAGTCTAGTGGTGCAACACCAAACTGTGGTATGACTTTTTTCAGGTTTGTGGTTGATTTCGGGGTGTGTATTCCCCTTGTTGGATGATTCTTGGGGTGTGTATTCCCCTTGTTGGATGATTATTGGGGTGCATATCCCCCTATGAAGTGTTGGCGATATTGTGTATGGATTACGAGGTGTGTATTCCCCTTATAATTCAGTTATGTGGTGTGTATTCCCCTGTGTTGAATTAAAATCAGATTTGGGCAGTGTGATTTTGTGAACATGGCAATTTCTCAGTCAAAGATTGTGCTAGGAACTGCCGTGAGTGACTCCTCTCCAACCACTGGTGTGCCGTGGTTGATTAACTCAGGTGCCTCCAATCATTTATCTGGTAATCCGCAGTATTTTAGGTAGATTCAATCTGTTTCGCAAGGTCGCACCATACAGGTGGTTGATAGGCGACATGCTCCTATTAGTGGCAAGGGGAAAATTAACATTACCCCATCTATGCAATTAAACCGTGTCTTACTTGTTCCAAATTTGTCTATGAATTTGCTCTCTATCAGTGAAATCATCAAGCAAATAAATTGTCATGTCATCTTTGATAAGCTTGGATAAATTTTCCAAAATCAAATGACAAGAAAGACTATTGGTAGTGGATATGAAGAATGAGGTATTTACCGACTTATGCAAGGTTCCATGGCTGCAATTTGTCAGATTAGTACCACTTCAGGGAGTGCTCTACAGTGGCATAGACGGTTAGGTCATCCTTCTTTAGAAAAATTACACAGACTCATTCCACATGTATCCCAACTACACAACTTTTCTGTGATGCATGCCAACTTAGGAAGTACCATAGATCTTCCTTTCCAGCTGCTACTAGACCACGTACGTCCTCATGTTTTCAGTTGGTGCATCTTGATGTTTGAGGTTTCAATAGGACTCCTGATAGAGCAAGACATCGATATTATTTGATTGTGGTTGATAACTTTTCCCGACTGTCTTGGTTGTTTCTCATGAAGAACAAGTCTGAAATGAGTCTCCTAATTGAGAAGTTCGTGTTGATGATAAAGAATCATTTGATGTCTGCATCAAGATTGTTAGATATGATAATGCATTGGAGTTTTGTATTCGCCAACTAGCAGATTTCTATGGTTTACATGGTATAATTCATCAGACCTCATGTCCCCACACGTCTCAGTAGAATGGGGTTGCAGAGAGGAAGCACAGACACATTCTTGATATAATCAGAGCTCTTCTTATTCATAACAGTGTGCCACATAACTATTGGGGAAATGCAATTCTCACAGCCTGCTACCTTATTAATAGATTGCCCTCATCAATGATCCACGGGCAGGTATCATGGCAAGTGTTATATCCAGATGCTGAGTTGTTTGATCTTCCACTCAAGACATTTGGATGTGTGGCTTTTGTACATCTTCTTGGACCTAGGTGAGAAAAATTAGCACCTAAAGCAGTCAAGTGTGTCTTCCTTGGGTACTCCCATACTCAGAAAAGGTATCGGTGTTTTGATCCCCTACACCAAAAGCATTACATTAGTGCAAATGTCACCTTTTATGAAACTATACCTTATTTTTCTGTTGCTGCCAGACAAGTGCAGAGTGTGCCAAAGTATGCCCCTATGCTAGTTGCTCCTATATACCATTCGATGTATTCACAGATAGTAGCAGTTCTTCTCAGGCTACTGGGCCATCTGTCAACAGATTCAGGCCAATACCGACAGAAGAAAGAACCTTCAAGGGTCACACTTATCAGTTACCAGTTGTCTACAGGGCAAAGCCTCTTTCATCTATTCTATAGTCTCCTCAGGCTGATGTTGATAACCTGGAGGCTACTTCTACTCAGGAGATTCCTATAGGTACAAATACTCGCACAGAGGAGGCTCCTTTAGATACAATGTCAGTAGGTGTGGAGGTTGAGACCACTGAGAGTGCACCAGTGGATATTTCTCCAAATCTTGTTTCCATGAGTACTGATGATGATATGCCTATTGCTATTCAGAAGGCTCCTCGATCATGTGCTCATTATCGTGTGGCTGGAAGTGTAGTGTCTACTCGTTCTCTAGGAGCTGCTTTCCATGGCTTTACAGCTACTATGTCTAGTTCTAAGATACCTACGTCATATCAGTAGGCACTTTTGAGTCCACATTGGAAGGCTGCAATGGAGGAGATGACTGCTCTTCGTGATCCGGGCACCTGGGAGCTGGCCTCATTACCTTCTGGCGCACATCTTATTGGAGCAAGGTAAGTCATTACCTTGAAATACAATCCTGATGAATCTATTGCTCGATACAAGGTTCGTCTCGTGGCCAAAGGATTCGCTCAGACTTACGGAGTGGATTTCTTTGGCACCTTCTCACTAATGGCTTGGCTCTCTACTATTCGTATTCTTATCTCTATGGCTACGCACTATGGTTGGGCACTTCATCAGCTGGATGTCAAAAATGCCTTCTTGTATAGTGATCTTCAGGAGGAGATATATATGCAGCAACCTCCAGGTTTCGAGATTTAGGAGGAGTGTGTGTAGATTACATAAGGCAATATATGGCCTAAAGTAGAGCCCCAAAGTATGATTCCAACGACTATCAGAGGCATTATCTATGATTGGGTTACAGGGGTCTTCGTCTAATCACTCTTTGTTTGTGAGGAAGACCAATAGGGGTGTTGTGGCTCTACTTGTGTATATAAATGATTTGATTCTCATAGGTGATGACATAGCTGGTATATCCCACGTCAAGAAGTACTTAGCACAGCAATTTGTGATGGACCTTGGGAGACTTAGGTACTTCCTTGGTATTGAGATTGCTACTAGCAATTAGGGGATTATTATATCCCAGAGGAAGTATGCCTTGGATATTTTTCAGGAAGCTGGCATGCTTGGGTTTAAGGGAGCAAATATCCCTATGGATCCAAAGGTTCAGCTATTTGATGAGTCTGCTCGACTAATGGATAAGAAGGCATATAGACAGCTTATGGGAAAATTGCTCTATCTAGCTATCACGAGGATAGATATCAATCTTGTAGTAGGCAAGCTAAGTCAATTTCTAAACAGACCTACAGATGAGCATTGGCAGGCAATAATACAGGTGTTAAGGTATACCAAGGAGTCTCCAGGACAAAGACTTCTTTTCCATAGAGGAGAACCTATGACTATTCTTGGGTACTCTGATGCTGACTATGCAGGTGATATTGGGGACAGAAGGTCCACCACAGGTTTCTACATCTTTGCTGCAGGAAATCTGATGACATAGAGGAGCAAGAAGCAGAGCGTTATGTCCCATTCTGGTGCTGAGTTAGAGTACCGTGCTATAGCACATACTGCTATTGAGATGATTTAGATACGGTTATTACTAAAGAATCTCCATGTTACTATTGAGGAGCCTATGGAGATGTACTGTGATAACAAGTCTGCCACGTATATAGCTAATAACCCCATGTTTCATGAATGGACGAAACATATGTTGAGGTCAACTGTCATTATTCTAGAAGCCTGATTCAGCAAGGCCTACTCTGCACTTCATGTTTAGCTTCGTCAGAGACTCAGAGTAGACCGCAAACATGTTCACCAAGCCTTTGTCATGCCCCTTGTTTGAGAAGTGTACAAACAAGCTGAGCATAATTGATATATATACTCCAACTTAAGGGGGAGTGTTACATTATGTTATGAGGGAGTTTGTGTTATTTTTATTTCTATCTAGAGTCCTATAATATTTTCCCTGCCTCTCTCTATAAAAGAGGTGTGGTGTTTTTCTTTATGAAATAGATTACTTCATTTCTTTCCAACTTAAACATCTAAATAACTATGGCTCTATCTAAACATTTCATCAAATTAACGTCAAGTTAGATCTATCGTGAAATACTCTATTAAGACGTTCGGTCTAAACATCTTAATATTTAGTCCAAATGTCAAATTAGATCTATCATGGCATACCCTTCTAAAATGTTTGGACTAAACATCTTGAAAAGGTATGTCATGATAGACCTAACTTGACATTTATTTTAGTTAAACGTCAAGATAGTATGAAACCTATTTGGGCATTTAAGAGACTAACTTCAAGAAAGGTCTCTTTTTTCTTGAAGTGTTATGTTACGACCCGGTTCCCGGATCCCTATAGGATCCGAGACCAGCTCGCCTCGACTAATCCCAAAACCTAGTCGTCCAACAAGAAACAACCAAAAGCAGGAAAATAAACCACATTTACACATGCAATATAACTAAGCAGAAAAAAAGAAAGAAGTAGTAAACAAAAGTAGAACTGTCTCAAAATAGTACATGTCACCACAATAACACAGCGGAAAGAAAGCAGAAAGTAACAAAAACAGTAGCTCAAGGGTCCAGTACTCACAACTACAGTAAGAACTAAAGAGCTGGAAAGAAAAACTACGGCCGGGCTCGACTGGGCCCAGCTCCCTCTGCAGCTGGAAACTCGGGTTGCTCAACTCCTAGTCCTGAACAAGGTTACGAAAAGGCAGAGTCAGCAAATGCTGAGTAGAGTGATGTTTACATTATTTATGTGCAAGTAAAACAACAAGCAAGTTTTATTCTCATTTCTATTTATTTCATTTATGTACTTCTGATTCATCTATTCCTCAAAGTATCCAAGTATTTATTGATCTTCCATGTTCCTCGTGGAAACGATCTTGATTGCAGTCTTTTCCGTGGAGTAGAAGGTACACGTGGTGCTCTCCTGGCCAAAAGAGTCCCCCGTGGTAGTCCTACACCCAGTCAACCACCCTGAGGTCACTGTCAAGACGTAGCGGTAACTATGGCATGCGTGATAAGCGCACGGACAGCTACCCCGCACTGACATGCAGTCAGTCGTTTCTGTTAGCAGGTACGCCCAAAATACGGCACAGAACAGTATAAGGCTTGCCCTTTCAGAACAGGGGTCTCGCCCCTCCATAGTCCGCGTACCCTCGTCTAACTGCCCTGGTTTGCCCAGTGGGCCTAACAAAGTCAGTGTAGGGTGGCTAACTTAACCCCAGGTCCCGTGGGGTGGCTAGCTCCCTCCCTACACTAGTACGCGAGGGCCTATAAGAGTCAGTGTAGGGTACCACGTACGCGAGGGCCTATAAGAGTCGGTGTAGAGTAGCCAATCCTAACCCCGGGTCTCAACCCAAAGGAGGCTAGCTCTGCTTTACACTAAAAGAACCACTGTGCTCCTTGGTACTACATACACAAGGGCCAACTCACTTCCCGTCTGCATCCCAAATTCCTTTCATACACAGGAGTTCCACTCCTAATTCTCTGTAGGGTTCATGCTCATTTTTCATCTCATTTATCCACATTCAGATCTCATGTTTCATAACTCGTTCCTCATCCATACACAGGCAGCTCGTGTTTTCACAATTAAATTATCAATCATATACATGCAGCTTATGGTTTCACAGTTCAATTTCTCATTTACATACAGGCAGCTTGTGTTTTAACATGCATCTCAAGTAAACTAGAGTAATTCAACATCATGCTCATACATTTCTACCCTAGGGTTCATTCCACATCCTAGAGTTTCAATCAATTTAATCTAAGCAGGCATATTCTTTATTCATGTCTTAATAAATGCATTAAACCACTCTACCGAGTATCATAGGAGGAATGTGGGGCCTGTGTCGTAGATCCCGTCGTCTCCGCGAGCCCCGAACATGCCACCAGCTGGTAACCTATACCAGCAACTAATTTAGATTAGACGAGGTCAAAACAGTAGATACTTAACACGAACACATAGAAGAACTCGAGTGGAAAACAGTAGTACTTTGTTTACGAAAATCTAATTCCATTTGGACCCTAAACGGGTCAAAAACGCGGTTACTGACCAAAATCAGACGTCTAGGACTAATCCCAGACATCTTAAAAGACGTCAGAACTCACCTTACACTTCCTCTGGCTGCTTCAGACGTCCAGACTCCCTCTGCGACCATCTGGGGGCAACTCCAGACGTCGGACAAGGTCTCCAGTCGTCTGGAAGTACCTTCTAACGTCTGGTGACGTGATCAGGCGTCCAAAAGTACTTGGGAAAGCGCATCGCTCGCCTTCCCAAAGCCTTCACCTGTGTACGGACAACGCAGGCACAAAAATTAGCCGACATCCCCTGCACTGCGATCTACATGGTGGAAAAGTAGCACAGGAAAATACGTACCTCGCGCGATATGTGCTTTCAGATGTCCAGCTTCAGCTCCAGACATCCTGATGCCTCGCCAATCGTCTAGACGTCACTCTAGATGTCTAATACTGAAACTTCTAGTACTAGAACTCCTTCATGCAGCTCACCCCGCTCGCCCTCCGCCCGCAGCGGCAGCTGCAAGAGCTTGAGAAGCTCCTCACCGACGTCCTCCTCTCTCCCACGACTCCTCAAGCTCCATCGAGCTCCCGCGGTCGTCGTCCTCCTCCCCTGCTCTCACTCCCTCGCACTCTCTCACTCTCACTCCTCCCTGTTTTCCCTTCGCCGGTTCCCCTCCTTCCTCGCTGCGACTGCAGCAGAGACAGGAGGGGGTGTGGCCATCGCAGGAGAAGGTGGAGGTGGCGATGGCTTGAGTGGTGTGAGGGGGTGAGAAGAAGAGAAGGGGGGTTTATATAGAGTGGGTTTAGGGTTCGGGTGAGGGGGGTAAAGGAGAGAGAGCAGGACTCTGCGCGCAACCTGCACGAAGAGCGAAAAGAATATGCGATATTCTTCTACTTTCGGACATCTGGACATATGTCCAGACATCTGACTGACAGTCCAGACGTCTTATTCGACTAAAAAGGTAATGGATCATTTCATGTTATTTGTTAATGTAATTGTATACATGGTTCATGTTGGACTAACCAATGTAATAAGTGGTGTGGGAATAAACAACACTAAAGGGGAATGAATAATCCCTATTAATCCAACACTTATAGCAATTATGTAGCGAAAACTAAATTAAGCAATTGCACTGCAAATAAGCAAGCACCACAAAATGCACACAAGATTACATTGGTTCCCTTTCCTTTAGGCTAAGCCAATGCCTATTATTAGCCGACTCAAGTTTCCACTACCAATATTTGAGTCTAAGTAACGGCTAGATTCAAAGCACTCAAGGAAAAAGCCTTCTAAAGAGTAGTTATTATCCCTTTTGAGGAAAAAGTGTCATGCCACATATCCTCTCACTCATACCGATCGATGAGAACTAAAAATGCAAGTATAGATCGGTACTAGCCCAAGATTTATCTATAACCTGAACCTATTATGCATTTTTATGCAATTATGATATTGTGTTATGTTGACAGACATACTATTCACAGTAGAAAATAAATAGTAGTTACTGGCAGGTTTGGAGAACCACCATGCTCTATTCTTTACACAATCTACCACCAAAAAGGGGAATCTCAATTTAGATTGGATAGAGATTTGACTGGAAAGATCAACAATCATGCAAAAGAGACATCGGAAATGATTACCAAGTTCACATCCTCAACAATGGACTCTGTTTCAAGAGAAATGCGGGTCTCTTGATTCACTATTTTGACAAGAGTACAACGATTACATGAGATTCAATGAGGATTGTTGTAGGATTATGATGACCATGCCTTTCCCTTAAGGGATCCATAGGCTTTATGTCCACCGAGACCTCCCATAGGGCAGGAAATCATCATTGGATTATTCCTATAATTGTAATGGTTATTGTCTTCCAAGATGGGTTGTCAAGTCATGATTACAATTGTGTCTAGTCAGGGATTATAATATTTGTCTATGTAACCCTCTTGCAGGCGGACAGGATGACTTTTCATTGATGACACCTCACCTTCCATGCCACTTCTTGTGTTGGCAAGTCACTGAACCCCCACTAAACCCTCTGGTGTCCAATCTTGGTGACATCTTGTAGGCAGTGTTGGAACCTTCTCCTGGGGCTTGGGGATTCAAGCTGACCTAATAGGAGTGTTATTGGTCGAAGGGAGCGAGTTAAGGCCCAATCCCTATCATTTGCCTGCTACTTCCTACAGCAGTGAAGTCAAGTGTAGGAAGTCATTTTCTTGCAAGTGTAAGAACTCTACTGATGAGCTTGGGGCTTTTGCTCCCTTTCTATGAGGCTTTGTTGCTTCTAAATTGGAGGCTCATGCTTATTATGCTATCAGTATAAGGAGTTGTCAAAGGCTTTTGCTCCTAATGCCCTCTTGAGGGATCCATAAGCTTTATGTCCACCAAGACCTCCCATAGGGTATGGAGACTGTGGTGACAACAAAGGTTGCTCGCATTTTTTCTACCCTTAAGCAGATGGCTTGCTATGCTAAGTCCCTCTTGTATGGGTTTAGGTTGCCCTTGAATCCATTCTAAGACCAACTTCTCCTTCATCTACAGAAGCCCCCTTCATAGTTGTTGCCAAACTATTGTCTCCTATTTAATGCTTTTTGCTACCATGCCTTCATTCCTGGCATTTGGCCTATGCCTAAACTATTCCTCCATCTTCATTCTATGGCCAATATTGGGAAGACCAATGCAATCAACCTCTTTCCTTGCCCCGATTACTAAATAATGGTACCCCTATGATCAAATAAAGGGTGAAGAAGTTTTGGTTCTTCTTGAGGTATGCCAGTACCTATAGGTTCTAACAGGAGTGGCACCACCCCTTTTCACACTAGGAGAAGGTGATAGTTAGGCAAGCTTTATGACTCTGTCACCGACAATGGCATAGGTTGTTGATTGGTGGCTTCGCTGACAGAGAGGCCTCGATGGACTAAGCCCTTCAAAAGGCCCTTACTTGGTCTCCCAAGGAGGAAGATAAAGAAGGCTTGTATTCCTTCTAGCACTCCCTTTTTTGTCTATTGAGCTTGTTTTTCATTTATGACTAGCTTTTTGTTTTATGCACAGCAATAGCCACATGCCGGCCCTGTACTTGTCCCTAAACATGCACTTCCTAGTATTGATGCCTCAAATGACGAGAGACTATCTGACGAGCCACCAATTCCTAAGGTAGAACCTTAGGTTAAGCTTCCACATCCATGGTGCCCCCTCTCTCATCAAGGTAATGAGGGAATGGTCCTTCATGAAGCCCTGTCGAAGTCTCCATTCCCTGATCCTAAACTGAATGGGAATGTTGGGGGAACTAAAGTACTGAGGAATGCCCCGGTCCTTCGTGGGAGGAACAAGTGCCAGTTAAAATAGGGAAGATTCATATGTTACTTGTAATACATGGAAGTATCACTGCAATCTCCCAGAAATACGGATCTGCAGATGCTACTTTCCTTATTGCAGGATTTCCATCCTTTGCCGATCATGGCAGATCATTTAGACTGGAATGGGGGATCTTTTTCCCTTAAGGTGTATGTGTATAATATGCTGTGTGGTGTGGACAGCGGTAATTGTGATGTGGTGGCCGATTGTCGCATATTCTGGAGGATGAAAATTCCCTTGGAGGTTGTAATTTTTATGTGGCTTTAAGGAGTGGCAAGCTTGTTACAAAAAAGCAGAGGAGCCGCTGGGTGGTGGACGCCGACATGGGTTGCCCAATGTGTGGACAGGAGGAAGAAGATCCTCAGCATTTGTTCTGGCTTTGTGATTTTGCTGACAGGATGTGGGTGGATTTTGCTGAGAGGATGTGGATGGAGCTGGGCCTGAAAGGTATTAATGTGATGTCCATGGAGGATTTTTGGGCCTCCTACATGAATGGTATTTAGACGGATATTTATGCTTGGATTACTGCGGCAGTGGGCTTATGCCTTACGGTCATTGTGGCTTCAGTGAAATGCAATGGTGTTTAAGGGAGAGAGAGCATGGGTTGAAAATGTTGTGAGGGAGGCTTGTACTTTGGCTGATCTTTGAACGTCATATTTGTAATTTGTTTTCCAGGTTGAATGAAGTGGATGGCCACTAACCTCCAATTGCAGTTTGGGAGAAACTAAAAGATTATATTATTCAGAAACCTTACCTCTCTTTATATATAGAGAGAGAGGTGGGACAAATTACAATAGAACTCCAACAAAAAATAAAAAATTACTAGTACACCCTCCCAGACATAAAATATGGAGTACAACACTCTCCTCAAGTTGGAACATAGATATATATCATGCTCATCTTGGAACAACACACATCAAAATTAGACTTGATAAGTGGCTTGGTAAATATATCTGTTATCTGGTCGTCAATAGAAACTAGAGTTGTGTAGAGCAACCCTTTCTAAATGATGTATCTAGTGTAATGACAATCGATCTCCACATACTTTGTGCACTTATGAGACATAGGGTTATTCGCTATATAGGTGGTTGCTCTATTGTCACACCGCATCTCCATAGGTCCATCAATCTCAATATGCAAATCAGCTAGTAAGAATCAAATCCACATCATCTCAACTACAGTCTGGGCCATTGCCATGTACTCTAATTCTGCACTGGGTCTAGAAATTGCTACTTATTTCTTGCTCTTCCAGGTCACAAGATTTTCATCTATATAAGTACAAAAACCTGTAGTAGACTTACGATCCAAATGACATCCAGCATAATCTGCAACAAAATAGCCCACTACTGTCATAGAAGTCATTATGATGAATAAAAGACCCTTGCTAAGAGCCTTCTTGATGTATCTGAACACCATCATTGCAACATCCCAATGCTGCCTTGTGAGATTAGCCATAAATTGACTCAATCTACCAACAGCATAAGATATGTCTGGTCCAGTAATAGTAAGGTATAGCAACTTCCCAACAAGCTGTCTATATTGCCTAAAATCTACAGCATTAGCCTCAGTATCATACAAATGCCCCTTAGGATCCATCGGTATATTGGCTGCCTTGGCCCCTAGTATGCTAGCTTCCTGCAGAACATCTAGAGCATACTTCCTTTGGGACAATACAACACCACTCTTGCTACGAGCTACTTCTATCCCAATGAAGTATCTCAATGGACCCAGATCCTTCATTACAAATTGATTAGCCAAACATCTCTTGATTTCTATTATCCCCTCGTAATCATCTCCTGTAACAATCAAATCATCCACACATGTCAGTGGAGTTTGAAGGACAATCCGATTGAGCCTGCTATATGTCTCCTCAAGAGACGGAAGCTCAAGTAAGGTCAAGATCTACTCCCTAGCAGCAGTAAACTCAAGGCCAAGAGCTAATAGGAAAATGGAAACTGCTAACTCCTTCTGAAAACCACGCCAAGAATCACAGGTGTAACTAGGCCGATATGAGTTATGTCTCTCCAAAATACCCTTCACAATAGAATAATACTATGCCAAAGAGTGGCCCTCCTGGCGAAGGTGAAACAACTCATGATAAACCTAGAATACTTTAGATGAATTCTTCTCATGAAAATGTCTCACAAAGAGAATTTCACATCTACTTGGCTGTGGTGTAATACATGATATCATCACCAATACGGGATATAACGCAATTCATCATCCATGCACACACTGTTGCACTATCTCTATCCCAAGTAGCATTCACACCTGTCTTCTAGGCAAGTTCTAGACTACTAAGAATGTGCTCCTTCCCATGACCCCGGATGATCATCAAGAATGTATGGGACCACCTAGAATAATTGGTCTCATCAAGCTTTATCATAGGACTAAAAAATGGACTTTTATAAGTCCCGGTGTCCACTGTATAATCCGATGTGACTTCGGACGAACTCGAAGAAGCCATCTCTCTCTTGTCCACGAACCCACACCGCAGGAAATGATTCAAATCACAGATTAAATCTGCAAACATCCAATCTGTGATCTGAAATCACAAAAATTGTATCCTCCAAGCCAAAGACTCCTTTGATCTAATTAAGAACAATCAGATCATGAGGAAGCAAGAGCCTAGAACACCAAAGCAGACCCCGATCTAGTGGTTGCTGGCTGCAGCAACACCCAATCAGGGCCAACGAAGGGCTACAGCAGAGATTGGGCTCTGGAATCGGGTTCCTAGAACCCTACCGCTGCCACTTCAGATCTGGCCACACCCACTGCAACACTACAGGTGGTGCTGCCAACGACGATCAGAGGTAGCAGGAGTGGTTGGGGCGACGCTGCAAGGAGGGGGATCAGCTGGAGCGGCAACGCAGCTATGGGGGCACCACCACCAACAGCGTTGGTGGCACCTAGGGTGCAGGTGAAGATGCTTGACCGGTGGGAGATTGGATCGGGAGATTGGTGGAAGGGATTGGAGGCTTATTTAGGTGAGATATCACGAGCTCCAGTCTAGGACTGTCGCTCTGATACCAAGTTGGGAGAAACCAAAAGATTACCTTATTCAAAACCTTACCTCTCTCTATATAAAGAGCGAGATGGGACAAATTACAACACAACTCCAACAGAAAATAAAAAATTGCTAACACACCCTCATAGACATAACATAAAATATGGAATACAACAAAGTCCTTTTACTTTTCGCAAAAAGAAAAAAGGTCGGTCCTTGATGCCCCTTGGTAAAGGTAAATGATCGCTTCTGCTTAACCACAAAGGTTGCTGCTTTGTATGTATCTGGACATGCTATGGCAACAATGGACTGACAGGGGAAGAGTTGCTGCTAACACTACTTCTTTAGCATCAACCTCACTATAAGTTCCTCTCCACAAATCAGCCACTAAGAAAATTGTGCCAATATCTATATACTTTAAGAGATCATACAAATGTAGACCTCCATAGAATTAGGAAGATGGTAAAACTCAAATCACAAAGCCACTATAAAGCCCCATATTTTTCACTGAAGGTCATCTGTTGCATGGAATAATTAATCTAGTTACAATGGAAAATGAATGACAGGAATCTCAAAACTTACAAGGCTTGGCGGCATGCAGAAAGTAGGCTGGACTATGTATGATACATAGAGGTAATCTGGATTAAGTCAGAGTTCCTTTTCCAAGTTGATAATCAAGTTCAAAGTTCAAGAAAAAGAACTGGATGAGGTTCTAGTAAACACCCACAGTTTCTTTCATGTACTAGATTTCTATGTCGATTATTTGAGTCATATTTGGTGGCATCATACATGTTTCATGGACTTCCAGATGTCTTTACAGGAAATCTTCCCACTGAAAGAATCATCCTATATTTGCTCAGCACCCACAATTGTGGATAAAAGGAAACTCCTCCATGTTTGTAAGATAACCATCCCATATAAGTCATCTAAAAAAAGGCAAAGGAAGTACTAAAAAGCACCCCATCTTTGCATGAAGTCCCATCTCAAAGATATTACCCACACGTTCAAATTTAAAAAAAAAAAGTCATGTGAATTCCCTCCCCCAAAATTGTTAGCAATCCACGCAACATCAGGGTTTCCTCTTCTACATCTTGCAACTCCTTTTGCAACTCATGCTTCTATACATGAGGTAGATCTACAACAATTCAACCCAGACAAATCCTTGCGACTCAACAATGTCTTTGTTGAGTTATAAGGATGTATTTGATATTTTTTAATTATCTAATTTACCTAGTCCTCTTTTATATAAAAGAGGGACTAGGGTTTCTTTTGAGGCTAATGCACTTCATTTAGTTCCATTTAGTATCAGAGCAACGGTCCTAGATTGGTGCTCCAATATCCCACCAAAAAGGAAACACTCACAACATGATTGAATCACCAACTTGGAGGTGATTCAATGGAGAAACGCTTCCACGCCGCCACCACCATCACTGACAACGGCAGCACCAATGAGGAAGGCAATGGCGGGACTACAGCCACCATCAGACAAATCGACGATGCTGGATACGCCACTGCTGGCCTGTCCGGCAAGCCCAACATCGTCGCCAGTGGGCTTGTGTCGCTGACAGGGGCCATGGTTGTTGCTGGTGATCTTCGATCTATAGATATTGGAACCATGTTTTGCATGATGAGTCTCTTCTCATGCTTGGTTTGGCTGGCAATGAGTCTTCTCTCGCCCGTGATAGAGAAGTTCAATCTGAGAAGATCAACTTCATAATCTACTAGAATTGCATGTGCATCCCAAGAAGTTGTGGAGAAAAAAAGGAGGGCCAAGAGCACGTGGGTGATCAACTTCGACACCTCTATTCATCTCATCGGAGACAGACCGTTTACAGGATCTTGTAGTTCCACAGGGGATCCAAGATGTGAGGGTAGCCAATGGAGCTACTTCCCCAACCACTACAATTGGGTATGTAGATGCAACACTCAAGATAAAGATAAAAAAGGTATATTACACTCCTAACTTTCCTATGAATCTCTTGTCTGTGAGTCGTATTTGCAAGAATCTTGAATGCCACATTGTCTTTGATAAGAGCATTGCTACTTCCAAGATTGTCAGACAGGAGAGATAGTAGGAGGTGGCATAGAGAGAGATGGGTTATACTACTTAAACATGCCCACCTTATTTGTTGGGGCTGTGTCAATCATCCATAATCCATTACTGTGGCACAGGAGACTCAGGCATCCCTCAATGAAGAAAATGCAATAGATGTACCTAGAGTTGTCAAATTCACTTACTCTAGAGTGCGAGAATTATCAACTAAGAAAGCATCACAGGAGCAGTTATCCTCAAAGAGATGATGGAGTTAGTACGGAGCCTTTTGCCTTAGTACACTATGACATTTGAGGGCCTTCTAGAGTTACACCAGGCAAGCACAGATATTTTGTAGTGCTTGTTGATGACCACAATCGCCTTACCTAGGTCTTTCTGATGAAAGCCCACAGTAAGATTTCCTCTATTGTTCAGCAATTTCTTTCCGAGGTCCAGACGTAGTATGATTTCATAGTTTGGATCTTCCGTAGCAATAATGCAATCGAGTTTATGCACAAAGATCTACAAGAGGTATTCCATTCTAGGGGAATCATTCACCAAACGTCATGTGCTCATACCTCCCAGAAGAATGGGATTGTTAAGCACAAGTTGCAACATCTCCTTAATTTTACTAGGACCTTAATGTCTCATTTGTAGGTTTGTGGACAGTTTTAGGGTAATGCCATACTCACAACAACGTATTTGATTAATTGGGTGCCCTCCTCTATGCTTCATGGTTAGATTTCGTATCAGATTATATACCCAAAGTGTAGCAGGTCGTTTCCTTTACCCTTAAGAGTGTTTAGGTATACATGCTTTGCTCGAAATCATGGCAGTCAAGATAAGTTTGCTCCCCATGCGATGAAATGTGTTTTCCCTTGGTTACTCCAGGACGCAGAAGAGCTACAAATGCTATTATCTAGTCTGTAGGAGATATGCTGTTACTGCCAACATGACCTTCTTTGAGATGATTCCCTACTTCTCAGAAGAAGGGTTGTCTAGAGAGGTTGCCATACAAGAGATCACAGTTATACAGTTTCCAAGGAGACGAGACTATACAGCATCCTACCTCCTCAGACAAGAGTGACTCAGATGGGGATGAGGAGCCTATGCTGAGGAGACCTATTATTGTATGTACTCTTCATCCCATGTCCCAGTACACTACGATTTCCCATCTAGAAGAGGACAACAGACAGTTTGCCTTAGCAATTACCACTACTATTGTCCCCCGAGATTTTACCTAGGCCTCATAGGATCCAAGGAGGAGACATGCTATGGATGAGAAGATGCATGCTTTACAATCCAGAAAGATATGGGATATTGTGCCATGTCCTAGAGATGTTACAGTTTTTTGTTGTTGATGGGTGTATACCATAAAGTACAGATCCGATGGGATAGTTGATAGGTACAATGTCAGACTAGTGGGCAAGGGGTTCACTCAAACATATGGAGTTGATTACGTTGAGACTTTTTCGCCCATTGCTCGCATTACCTCCATTAGGATTATTCTCTCTGTGACAGTGATTTAGAAGTGGCTTTATACCAGCTTAATATTAAAAATACTTTCTTATATGAAGATCTAGCTGAGGAGGCATACATGAGACAGCCTCCAAGATATGATGTTCAGGGGGAGCTTGTGTGCCAATTACGAAAGGTTATTTATAACTTGAAACAAAGTCCACGAACTTGGTTTGAGAGGCTTAATTATGAGATCAGGAAGATAGAATTTCAACGGTCTACCACTAACCATTCTATTTTTGTCTAGAGGACAGAGCATGGTGGTATCCGGAGAGTTGTTGTTTTGGTTGTCTATGTAGATGGCATGATCTTGACTAATGATGATGCAGATGGCATAATGCAGACGAAGGCATTTCTACGATCTACTTTTGTCACCAAGGAGTTAAGGGACCTATGGTACTCCTTGGGGATTGAAGCCATCCACCAGGGAACCAATTTATCATTATCCCAGAGGCAGTATACTTTACAGTCACAAATTCTTGAGGAGGCTGGGTTACTTGGGTCCAAGCCATCTAGGATACCAGTAGAGCCACAGTCTAGTCACAGCACAAATGAGAATGATCCATTGTTTGAGAATGTTACTTGATACCGCAGTATTGTTGGTTGCTTGCTATATCTCACCATTAACCAGCCTGATATCAATTTTGTTGTTGGTAGAGCCAGCTAGTTTATGCAGAATCCACAATACAGTCATTGGCGAGAGGTTTTTTCATTCTGGTATACCTCAAGAATACTCCAGGTAGAGGTTTGTACTACAGGGAGAGTGGATCTCTTGATCTTCTAGCATATTCAAATGCTGACTATGCGGGATTTGTAGGGAATAGACGATCTACATTAGGCTTTGTTATATATCTGGGAGGTAACCTAGTTTCTTGGAGTAAAAAGCATAATGTAGCAGCTCGCTCCAGTGTAGAAGCAAAGTACAGATCAATGACCGAAGCAGCTTATGAGATTATGTGGACGGTCAGTTTTCAGCAGGACTTGCGGATAAAAGTTTACATGCCTATCCAACTTTACTGTGACAATAAATTAGCCACCTACATTACATCGAATCTGGCCTTTCATAGAAGGACCAAATATATTGAAGTTGATTGTCATTTTATACGAGATGCAATCTTAAAAGGAAAAGTAAGTACCCCTACATATCTTCAGAGCTACAGTTAGTTAGCAGATATTCTCACTAAACCATTGAAGAAGAAGCGTCACGATTTCCTCAATAGCAAGTTGGGTCACATAGATATATACGCCCCAACTTGAGGGGGAGAGTTGAGTTACAAGGATGTATTTGATATTTATTAATTTCTTGTGAGATACTTATGTAATTTGCCCAGTCCTCTTTTATATAAAAGAGAGGCTGGTTTCTTTTAAGACTAATGCATTTCATTTAGTTCCACAGTCTTCCCTGGTCATTTTGCACTGAACCTACACTTCCTCAAGGTGAATGAGTGATGGATTTACAATCCCTTGATCCGGCCTCATGAAAGATCCAGGGCTCCACAAGGGAACAGGCAGCAACTTGTGAATCCGCAGCTCTGCACGGAGGCTTCATGGCTGGGGTTCTGTGTGTCATGGTATTCCAAAGGCTTCATAACAGCTGCACCATGTGGATCCATGCACAATGAATCTTCAATGGCTCAATAGGCCCTTGAGCTTTTTTGTTCTACTACCTTTCTATGACCTTTTTTTCCCTGAAAGGGCTGCCTTTCTATGACCTATAACTAATCTAGCAAATTGCTTCTTACATGTCAAATGATACTACAGCATCTTCTACCTCATGACTCTATAATTGTCATGCACCTTCATATGCCATGGTTCCACCTCTCTCACAGAGTCTTTGCAGCAGCTGCAACTCACCCTTGCCGCATTAATACTACATGTGTTGTGCTTCAACCATGCAGGTACTCACTTTAATGACATATGATAGGCATTTTCCTTAACACATTGCCGATGCCTCTGTCAAAATGCTGTTGAACTTCTATTCTACATCTCTTCAAGACAGTTTATGCTGATCTAAGCTTTCCATTCTTCACCTCACCATGTCTTACGGCAATCAAAATGTCTAAATGTCCGTGTTAGGCTATGGTCAACCTTCTTCGAAATTGATAATAATTTATCTTTCTCCGGAAAAAAGGTATCCATGTGCACAAAAAGAGATTATATACATGCAAAAAACTCCCAAGGGACATAGTTCCTCATGAATGCATATATCTGCAAACAACCTCAGAAAAGGGGATATGCTGTGCAGGAAAACATATATCTGAAATAAATACGTGTATATTCTGCTTCAATGCATGATATACAAGAAAACAAATGCAAATATATGTTGTGCCTCAAAGGGGGTCTGGTTGTTCCATGAGCTACAGATTACAGAAAGAATAAACAAAATACTATAAACAATAAAATGGAAAACCACATGCATAGTTAAATTGCAAGCTAAGTAAAAGGCCAGATTAGAGTAGAACCAACATGTGAGAACAAAAGCATCTGATTACAAAAATCTTAGGTAGCTTACTTTGGAGAAGAAAGACCCACAAAGTTCCGGAGCCCGATACCATCTAGTTGCCATGTAGTCCTTCAAAACAAGTGGGTGAGTGAATGCGTGACCAAGAAAAAATTGAATTATCTGCAAACAATCAAACATGATTATTTGCTAGAGACCCACAAAAATCACCAGTTTTATGGGCACATACTGTCCAAAAAATTGCTGACGGAGCATCATTGAATGATACACGAGCAAAACCGAAATCAAATATTTTCAGTTTGCAATCTGCATTTGCAAGGATGTTCTTTGGCTTCAAATCACAGTGGAACACATTTGCTGCAAAACGACAGCACAGAATTTAGGGTCTCACAGAATGATGAGATCACAGCTAAAAAATATACAGACATACAGAAATTAAGGTCTCACAGCATAATGAAATTATAAGTAAAAAAATCACACAGAAAAAAGATCACGTTGGAGCTCCCAAGAGACGCCAACATATTCCCATCGAAATTCTGCTGCAATGGTTATTTCCCCTCCAATCCAATAGATTATGACAACATAGCTTGAGCTTCTAATCATCTGGTGCAGGTCGGACTCCATGAGCTCGAACACGACGTAGATGTCCCTGAACTCGCGAGGAGGGAGGGGGGGAGGGGGGAGCATGATGTGCTTGATCTCGACGATGTCCGGGTTCCTCAGCAGCCGCAGCAGCTTGATCTCCCTCAGTATCCGTGTCGCGTCCGGCACGTGCTCGAACACGTCGTTGATCTTCTTGATCGCCACCCTCTCCCCCGTGTGCAGGTCCGCGGCGGCCCCCGGTAGCTCCCCTTCCCTATCACCTCCTGCACCTGGTACTGGCTCGCCTCCCCGTACTCCGTGAAGAACTCGCTGTCCAGCGCCCCCCTGCAAGCAAACGAAGCCACGTTCAAGCATAAGAGAATTGACGGCGAAACCGTGAAGAAGAAGAGGAGGAGGAAGGGAGGGAGGGAGGGAGAGAGGGGCACACCTTCTTGTGGGGGTCGAAGGGAGCAGCCATGCGGGAGGAGCGCATGGGGACGCGGCGCAGATGGGGGGGAGGGAGGAGAGGTTGAGGAGGGGGACGAAGGGGAAGTCGATGAGGTAGGAGGAGATGGGGTCGGAGGAGGAGGAGCCACGGGAGCGGCGTTGGAACCAACGGCGGACGCCGTCCACGAGAGTGCTGCCGCCCCCCACCATAAAGGAGGAGGGAGGGGGAGGGGGCCGGAGGTCGAACTGATCCGACGGTGGAGGAGGGGATGGATCGGACGGCGGTGCCCCCGAGATGTGCTCTCGATGGGTCGCGGTGTGGGCTTTTGGACGTGAAAGGCGGAGGAAATAAGGTCAGGGAGGTGGGAGACAAAAGAGCAGGCGACGACAGGTAGCGGTTAGCCTCCAACACCACCGGTCCGCCACCTCCACTCTACCTCCTATGTTTTAGGGGAAATATTATGCAGATGTCCCGATAAAATTATTAATGTTTTCCTTGAGTTCCGAAAAAGTTTTCAAAAAAACGTATCGAGACGAAGAGGTGCACGAAAGGTTGCTTCTGTTTTGCGATGCTGGAAGGGAGATCCAACGTGAAACGCGATTTGTAATGCATTATGAAAATGTGACATGTGGCTGTTCCCTCTTGCTAGACGACGGATTTGCTGAGTCACCCCCACGCCCCCCAGCCAATCAGAATCAAATAGCGGTGATTTTTATATGTGGACAAAATCTTAATTTTTTAAATATTATTCCTAATTATAATTTTTTAATTTTGTAAGTAAAATACCACCGATAATTTTTATATTTTATCGACATTCTTGGGTTATAAATAAAAATTATCGAGGATTTTTTTTAACCTTAATGAGTGATAGACTCTGCTCGTGAGTTCCACTTGGATGGAGGAAGTGCGTGAGAGAGATACTGTTAAGATTCGAGGTATCAAAAATGCTTTAAGACGTCAGGAAGTTGGTTCAGACGTCTGAAAAATAAATTTTTGCGTGCGTACGATCGCGAGTCTGTGTGCGTGCCGCACGCAGATTGAAAACCCACCAACCTGCAGCACCTTTTTCCCCCCCGTGCCTACTTATATCCTCTCCCCTCTCCCTCGTTCACCACATCCACCCGTCTCCTCCTTCCTCCAGTGCGAGCGTAAGAGCGAGAGTGAGAGCGCGCCGCCGCTGCTGCCGGGTGCAGTGGTGGAGAGGAGAGGGGCAGCGAGAAGGAAGAGGAGAGAGCACGCGTGCCGTGAGGGAGAGAGCTCGCCGGAGCAGCTCGAGGCCGGCCGGTGGGCGCGCGGAGGAGCGTTGTGCTGGGGAGGTTCCCCCAATGTTGCTGCAGCTCAGGCAACGAGTGGACGAGCGCGGTGCGGCCGCGCGCAGCGGGAAGAAGACGAAAGAGGTTCTGATTTTGGAAATTTTTCCCAGAATCAGATGTCTAGACCTACATCCAGACGATGTAGGCGACGTCTGGAGGGAACTCCATACGACTGAGAGGTACGTATTTCCTCCTATACCTCCCTTTGCTGATACGGCCATGCAGGCCGTTCCGCCGAGGTTCTGAGACGTGTCGTCTTGAGGAAGTTTTCGTCGTGCGTGTAGGATTCGTTTCGGGAAGGCACGGGGACACGTCCTCCCACACAGTTCAGACGTCTGGGTAAGGCACTAGACAGCGAAGAGCGTCTCCAGACGTCCAGAGAGGTGGTCGAACGTCTGGAACTGGGTCCAGACGATTCAGCAGGATCCCTAGACATCTGAGGAGCAGCGCAGAATGAGGTATGACCTGGACCACTTTTTAAGACGTCTAGAAGGTATTCCAGACGTCTGATTTGAGTCAGAGTTATCTTTTTTGACCTGTTTAGGGTTCGTTCGAGGTCCGATTTTCGCGTTTAAGATTCCGTTCTTCTCAGAATTAGTTCCTCTACTTATTTGAAATACTTCTATCTTATTCTGAGTGGTTCCTTGTGATTGATCCTTGTGTTAGGACCTCGTTCTGTTGCGGCTTTGGAGGTTGCGGAGGCACGTGGACCTACCGATCATGCCCCCATTACTCCCAGTTTTGCCGGTAGAGTGACTCCCCTTAGTTAATTACAAACATTAATGCATCTCTGAAATAGATGATAGATCCTAGGTATGGCATGAATCTTAGGATCTGAAAACTAGAATGAATGATAGATCCTAGGGTATGGCATGAATCCTAGGACCTGAAAACTAGATTGAATGATAGATCCTAGGATATGGTATGAATCCTAGGACCTGGAAACTAGATTGAATGATAGATCCTAGGGTGTAGCATGAATCCTAAGAACAGAAACACTGAAACAAATATCTTAAATGCCTGAATTGCAATCTTGGATAAGCAGATAGAATAATGATAATTGCCTGTAATTGGATAACAGCTGCCTGTGAAATGTACAGTACTGTTGCTAGTAACTACTACATGTAATTCCTATTGTTTGGAAACTAAATTCGAGCTGCATGTATATAAATTGATATTAAATGTTGGAAACATGGGCTATATGCGAATAAAACTGAAATGATGAAACCTAGTATGGCTTGGCCTGAGAAATATGAGCATGAACCCTATGGGGAATTAGGAGTAGATGTAACGACCCGATTCTCGAGTCCCTACGAGACACGAGAACCGGACCAACTCGACTAATCCCAAGACCTAGTCGTCCAACGAGGAAGTAACCAAAAGAGCAGTAAAATAAACCACATTCAACATAAAATATAACTAGCAGTAACAAAAAACAGCAGTAAGAAAAAGAACTACTACAGCATGTACCACCACAACAGTAGAACAACATTTATAACATAACAAGAACTACGATTAAAGAAAAGTACAGAGAGTAACAAAAACTACTCACTACAGCGGAAACAAAAGGGGTACAAAAGAACAGTGGTAACTCTACTGAACCCTACTCGGCCCAGCGTCCTCTGCAGCCGCTGACCCTGGCTGCTCAACACCTGGTCCTGAAAAGTAACGAGTGTAACACGTCAGCGAAACGCTGAGTGGAATGGCAGCTAAACTAAAGAAACAGTAAAGTGTACAGTAGCTGTTTTATTTTCTTTCTTCCTTTATTTATGCCTTTCTATTGTTTCGATATTTATCTATTTCTCAGATCCTTCACTTGATCTCGAATGTCCCTCGTGGGAACGATCTTGATTGCAGTCTTCTCCGAACAGTAGAAGTAACACGTGGTGCTCTCCTGGCCGGGAGAGTCCCCTGTGGTGATCCTACTCTCAGTCAACCACCCCAAGGTCATGGACAGACGTAACGGTGACTACGGCACGCGCGATAAACGCATAGGTAGCTAACCCGCACTGGCACGCGGTCAGTCGTTTCCGTTAACGGGTGCGCCCAAAGCACAGCACGGAACCAGTACAGGGCAGAGCCCTCTCAGTAACAGGGGTCCAACCCCTCCATAGTAACCAAACAGGGGCCTTGCCCCTCCACAGTCCGCGCACCCTCGCCTGACTACCCTGGTTTGCCCCAGTGGGCCTAACAAGTCGGTGTAGGAAGCTAACAGAACCCCGGGGCCCGTGGGGTAGCTAGAGCTCTCCCTACACTAGTAGCTCTCCTCAGTACTACGTACACGAGGGCCAGCAAGTCGGAAAAAGTGGCCAGACCTAACCCCGGGTCCCTGGGGCGGCTACCTCCACTCTGCACTAAACAGGGGGACAGTCGCTCTCCTTGGTACTCTGTACTCAAGGGCCAGCTCACTTCTCCAATTCTATTCCATTCACTTTCCAGGAGTTCTACTCCTAATTCTCCGTAGGGTTCCAGCTCTTTTAACTCAGCACACTCAGGTTTCACCTTTCCAGTTTCACGTTCATACATCCCATATTCTCAATCATGCTCATTTATTCATAACAGGCAGCTGTTAAACCAATTTACAGGTAACTATTATTTTCTTTCCACATTTTCCAAGACTGCAGTATTCATATATTCCACTAGTTTTTCCCATCCTAGGATTCATACCATACCCTAGGATCTATCATACAATCTAGTTTTCCAGCCCTAGGATTCATGCAATGTCCTAGGTTCTATTTATGGTTCCATAATTTAACATATTATACTAATAAACTTAAAAGCCACTCTACCAGTTACAACAGGAGTACTGGGGGCGTGGTCGGAAATCCCGCATGCCTCCGCAACCACCGAGACTGCAATGGAATGGGGTCCTATCACAAGGATCAAACATAAGGAGCTTCTCAAAACAGTATCTAATCACTGTAGACGGGTAAAGGATCTTATTCTGAAAAGGACGCAACTCGAAACGCGGAAAATGGACTCCGAACGGGCCCTAAACGGGTCGAAAACGACGAAACAGTGCAAAATCAGACGTCTGGAACTTCTTCCAGACGTCTTAAAAATGGAGATCAGATGGTACCTTGTCCTGCGTAGTCTCTCAGACGTCCAGAAGCCTGCGAGGGCATCTGGCCTAGTTCCCAAACGTCCGATGGTCACCCCAGACATCTGGAAGTCCCTCCAGTCGTCTGGCACCGCTGCCAGACGTCTGATTCGCGTTGGATGCGAATCTCAAAACCTGCGTGTATCCATCCTCGTGCTCAGTACGGACGGTCGAAGGAAAGGAAGAAGGTACGAAAATAACTTACCTTTCAGACATCTGGACAGTCCTCCAGACGTCTTCCCCATCGTCTGGTTGGAAACCCAGACATCTGACTCTGGAAAAACTTCCAGAATCAGAGCGCGACTCGCCCTCCTCCCGCAACGCACGGCTGTGCCGCGCCTCGTCCGCCTGCTGCTCGAGCTGCAGCAGGCCTCCCGCGCCACTCCGCGCCCGCTGCGCCCCCGCCGGCCGGCTCTAGCAGCCCGACAAGCTCGCCCTCACGGCCGCGTGCCTCCTCCCTTGCGCAGCACCTCCTCCCGCACTCACCGCGGCTGTCGCTGCCGCCGCTCGCTCGCGCTTGCACTCGCGCACCGGCTGGAAGGAGAAGAGGAAGGGAGCGAAGGTGATGAGAGTGAGGGAGAGGGCGTGGCTTTTTAAAGCCGCGCGGGGGGGGGGGGGGGAGAGAGAGAGAGAGAGAGAGAGAGAGAGAGAGAGAGAGCGCCTGCAGAGGTGAGAGGGGAAAAGAGCATCTGCAGGTCTGCGCGCGCAGGCGCGCAGACGGAAACCTCCGTGCCGAGGAAAATCAAATCCCAGACGTCTGGAAAGGGTTCCAGACGTCTGGTCAGACATCTAGGCCAGCTCCTAGACGTTTTAAAAGACGTTTTGAAGCTGTGTTTGTAACAGTAGAGCTCCTGGAAAATGAATAGAATGAAATTGGGAAAGTGGATGGAGAAGTGAGCTGGCCCTTGAGTACGGAGTACCAAGAAGAGAGACTATCCCCCTGTTTAGTGCATAGCGGAGCTAGCCGCCCCAGGGACCTGGGGTTAGGTCTGGCTACTTTGTACCAACTTTTGGCCCTCGCGTTCACCGTACCGAGGAGAGCTACTAGTGTAGGGAGGGAGCTAGCCACCCCACGGGACCCGGAGTTCGGTTAGCCATCCTACACCGACTTGTTAGGCCCACTGGGCAAACCAGGGTAGTCAGGCGAGGGTGCAATGACTATGGAGGGGCAAGACCCCTGTTCGGTTATTGTGGAGGGGCTGGAACCCTGTTACTAAGAGGGCTCCGCCCTATACTGGTTCCATGATGTGCTTTGGGCGCACCCGTTAACGGAAACGACTGACCGCATGCCAGTGCGGGGTAGCTACCCGTGCGTTTATCGTGGGTGCCATAGTTACCATTACGTCTGTCAGCGACCTTGGGGTGGTTGACTAAGGGTAGGACCACCACGGAGGACTCTCCCGGCCAGGAGAGTACCACGTGCTACTTCTACTTTTCGGAAAAGACTGCAATTAAGATCGTTCCGACGAGGAACATTCGAGATCAAGAGAAAGACCTGAGAATTAAATGAAGAAAGAATAAATAGAGAAATAAAGAAAGAAATTAAAACCAACAGCTACTTGTCCACCTTTATTGTTTTTCTTAGCTAGCTGGTTGCCACTCTACTCAGCGTTTCGCTGACGTGCCATATTTGTCACCTTTTTCAGGACCATGTGTTCAGAGCCAGAGCCTATGGCTGTGGAGGGTGCTGAGCCTAGTAGAGCCCAGTAGTTGTACTTTTGTTGTACCTATTTTCTGTATAGTGAGTATTTTTGTTACACCTTGTATTCTTTTATTGTAAACTTCATATTTCTATACCTGTTTTTAATTCTCTACTGTTGTGGTGGTATGTACTGTAGTAGTTCTTTTCTTTACTGCTATACTTTTGTTACTGTTAGTTACTTGCATGGTGAATGTGGTTTATTTTACTGTTTTTTTGTTATTTTCTCGTTGGACGACTGGGTCTTGAGATCAGTCGAGTCGGTCCGATTCTCGTATCTTATAGAAATTCGGGAATCGAATCGTAACAGATACATGATACAATCTTTACTTATTTTACGTTGTTAAATATATTTATTTACATGTTACCTTATTTTTACATTCACCCCTATCTTAACATAGGGTTACGAGTGGATCATGAACAAGCTAATGCTTGAGAGGGTGTGAGCAGATGCATATTTGGTAAGTTTTATTTATTTTAGGGGTTAAGCAATTGATGTTAGAAAATATGAAGTTGATATTAATCTTGATTTTTATTTATTTGTAAGGTAGTGTTAACAGTAGTTTCTGTTTACTTAAATTTATATTAAGATATATTAATCTTTGTGGTGTTTACTTGAATTAAAGTTAATTTCTAAAAAATAGAGTTTAGATATAAGAAGTTACAAAGTTAGCACATATTTTACTAACATCCATTAGAATTGATGTTAGTAAAATGATTATCAACCCCTCAAAATAAGTGTTAAAATTATACAAATTAATCTCTCAAATAAATGGAAGTTAACCCCTAGCACCTTAAGTGAACTAACCTGTACTTGGTCAGGGGCACAAAAGCTATGCTATTGCTCCACACTTTCATTGATGTTTGACTTAATTGAATGGTCTCACCCCTGTTGCTTTGCATGATATAGAGATTTTCTCATGTGAGGAAAAATATGATGTTAATCCCCTCCTTAGGTCATAGAAGCGATGAAGTTTCAGGTTACAACGTATCTTATTGAAATATTGCCTAAGGAAAAGAAATGGAATAGGGAATAGGTTGTCGTCATGATTTGTTTGCTATAAGTGATTGAAGTCAGGGTGACTTCGTTAATTTTTTTGATAATGATGGTAAAATTTTTCTGATGGAGCTTGACACAACGAGCATTTGCATGAAAGACGTCCACTTCGAAATTTTATGTACATGGCATTGGCGAGGTTTTGATGATGAGGATCAAACTCTTCATATCAAATGGGGTCAAAATGCGTGGACTTCATGCCTGCATCTAAAAGTACCAAGTGTAGGTAAGATCGTACTTAGCAACTATCATCTAACACTTTCTTCAATTTTCCGCAACCTCTCATGTAGAACTCAATATCCACCTACTCGCACCATTGAGCTTATACATTGGAGCCCTTCTTCCCCTCCAATCTCTTAGTGGTGCACGAACCATGAAAATTATAGAGATAATTTTTTAATGGAAAGAGATTAAGGGATGTCTATATAGAATATCTTTTTAAGATGGATAGGGTGGAGGTGAGAGGAAGGTTCGGACGGGTTAAGTAATTAAATATTTTTAATATGATGTCTTAGGCATTGACTGTTTATAAGGGTTGAGTCATTTACCTTGTATTGAAATTTTTTAATTTAGATTATAATAATCTTGAGATATAGTTATCAATCTTAGAATTATCCAATTCTAGAAAAAGAGGATGGGATAAATATATTTCAAAATTATGTAAGAGAACACATACAACTCTCTTCAAACATCTCATAATTTAATCCATATTTTTCTCAAATACAAAAACTTTATTATCTCATATTTATTCCACAATCCATCACTTATAAAATTAATCTCTCAAAACAAGTAATATCTAAAGAGTGGAATTGGCACGTACATCCCTAATCCAAAAAAATTTAAATTTTAGCTAAAGTCATCCAATTGTTTGCCGTAAAGTTGGAGTTGATGACAACCGGAGGTTAGCTTAGAATGGTCTTAGTTGAGGTTATTTACACTTGTAAATACTTTCCACTCTATGCAACCGGTACTTTGTGAGGATAATACACGATTTCTCTCATTTAAAAATAAAATAAAATAAATTATATGGACATATACTCTTGTTTTGGTGTAGAATCTAAAGTTATTTACATGCACATATACATATATGTGTGTGTGTCAAGCAAAAAGTGGTGAATGTGAGGATTTCACCTTGTGGTGTACATAAGTAACACACAATACGATAAAAGTTTAGATATTCACTACATGAATGACTACTTTTCACGATGGTTCAAAATCATCTCCTAATCAGTGAAAAATTATTGTATACTGTTGTCGCAAAAGTATGAGTCACGTTAGTATATACCGTCGTTTGATAACAATTCACAATGGATTTTGAATCATCTTCTATGCCTTATTTAGATCCAGTGCAAATAATACACGACGGTTTTGCTAACTGTTGTTTATCTTGCTAAACGACGATTTTTGTTTAAAATCGTCATTTGATAACAATAAACGACGGGTTCTCTAACCATCGTGTATGACATCAACTGGGAGGTGGCTTTTCCCACACAAATACTAAAGAACAGTTGTTAAATCGTCATTTATATATATACACAATGATTTCTATAACCGTTGTATATATATATCTATTTTTTTTAATATATATAATGTATGTATTATCTAATCTTATAACACCTTTAACAACATACATACACAACATACACAACATGTAACATTCAACATACAACATGCAACATTCAACGTACAACAAATATACATAAACCTAATGAAAAGAGTATGTCATAACATCAAAATATATATACAACTAAGCAAAATACAAAACTTAACTAAAGAAAAGATAAGTAATCTAAACCAATGCATTAGCTCCTACCCCATGTCCTACTCAACCACCACCAAGGTCATCGTCGTCATCTCTGCAATGCAAGTAATGATAGAAAGTGTGATCACGACCGCTACCCTGTAGAAATGCCATCATCTCTCTCATCTTTGCTCTCTACTGCTCCATCTCCTTCCTCTGCTCCTCTATAAATTTCTTAGCATCTTGCCAAGCTTGAGTTTGTTGTTAGAACTATGAACTGACACCATGATGTTGTGTGGTGACATCATGGAGCCATGTCTGCATCGCTAGATGATGACTGTTGACGCTGACCCCCTCCACCCATACCAACTGGAGATCGTCTGATTCCTCCCCTTACTATGAACGAAACATCCGTGCTCCAGAGGCATAACGCTCCTAAAAGCCTCCTCAGGTGTCATAAGAGGGTGTCGCTGAGTGCTGGAAGTAGCCTTTGGGGGGAGATTAATTAAGTTCATCATTTCTCCCTACAAATTACAATAATTTAATGCCATATTAAAGTAAGTATAAAATTTAAAGTAGTTGATAATTAAATGTCAATTACATGCTTCGTCTGGTATGTCTCATGTATCCATGTTCGCCCGCCACTGGTGGTGGGTTTTCTATGGGTAACCTCATATACACCAACCTAATCTAACGTGACACCATCATGTGAATGTGCCTGTAAATATATTTCAAATTACAGGTAATAGTAATAATTAAAAGTTTAATTAAAAATATAGAAGTGACATAATAAAGAATTACTTGCATATTTTGCCTTAACTCTACCTATATTAATTCGACCTAAATAGTGGGTCTGTGATGAAGCTTTGGTCCTATTGGCCTTGTTCCTCTTTGTCTGATCCTTTACGTATAACATATTGTAATGGTAAAATAATTAAATCATTTATCTCAAAATACCCTTAAAAGTATTTATACTTACCTCCATCTCAGGCTTATTCTAATGCTCACAACATTCTTTCTACACATCTATTGCTATTTTACGAGGCACGTTCATAAATGCCTCCTCATTAGACAACATTTTATTATAAAACCAAATTATACAAATAA
This sequence comes from Thalassia testudinum, assembly GCA_037157565.1. Lineage (NCBI taxonomy): Eukaryota > Viridiplantae > Streptophyta > Magnoliopsida > Alismatales > Hydrocharitaceae > Thalassia > Thalassia testudinum. The sequence continues at coordinate 9,492,339 of JAZHRO010000022.1, read as the reverse complement.
ATTTTCAGAAGAAATTAATTATGTAAATAATGAAAAATGAAAAATATTACAAATTTCACCTTTATCTTCATTGTCATCCTCCAATCTCGATGTCGTCTTGCAGCATGATCGAGGTTGTACTTGGTGACATTCGGATCGTCACCGAAATAAAAAATCACTTGTTTAAGTAATATCAATTTAAGTAAACATCGTAAAAATTAATATCATAAATTAATATCAATTTAAGTAAATAGAAACTAGTATTAATTAACGCAACGGTGTAAGTAAATATAAACGAAAGTTAACATCAATTTCACATTTCTTAACATAAATTTCTTAACCTCCACTAAATTAGCACATAATAAAAAAGTATTGCTGTATCGCTACCTGAATTAAATTTGGGTTCTGTGCCTTTTGCTACAAGTTGGAGAAAGGCTGAAACACTCATCCTTACTGAGTAAGCCCCTCCTTTGCTGGACTTAGAAGGGCACACTTTATCTAGACATCCATTTTAAAGCTAACAATCTTTTGGATGTCTAACCCACCTCTTCACGAAAAAAAGAAACAGAACTTTTGTTTTCTCCATATATATTATATATATAGTGACCTGCATGTTCTCACCCTCCCGCCAAATACCCCGCAGCACGTGCAACTCACACTGCATCAAAACAAAAAGGCAGAAAACAATCATGGATACGAGCACAGCCCTCCACTTCATCTCCTCCCTCCCCAATAATCTCCCTCCTCTTCCTCCTCCTCCATCTCGCGGTCCGCGCCGCCCTCACCTTCATCCTCCTCTGCACGCCCGACCCGTGGTTCGACTGGTCCTCCCTCGATCTCCACCGCAATACCCGCTCAACCACCAGTACTGCCATCCGCTCACACCACCACCACGCCGCCAAGTCCCTCCAATACGCGAAGCTCAAGGTCACCCTCTGCGCGGGGTCGCACGCAGTCGAGTGCGCGGTTTGCCTCAACGAGGTGGAGGACGGGGAGGAGGTCAGGGAGCTCAAGTGTAACCACTTCTTCCGGCCGCAAGGGTTGCCCAGACGACTGAGTCGACCACAAGTGGTCGACCTGCCCTAGCGGCAGAGGAGGCCGCAAGGAATGACGGATGCGTGTATGGGTACGTTGAGGAGGAGGAGGAAGAGGAGGATGAGATGTCCCCTTCGGGGTTACCATACATGGTATGCCTTGGGAGTGGGGGATGGTAGCTAAGGTTGATCATTAGCGCAATTCCAAATATCTAGTTGGTTAATCGATCGAAGTTGGGCTGCCCCACGCCGTGGGCCCTAATCGAAACGGGTTCTCCGCGATCCCGATCGTGGTTAATGGCGGCGGCGGCGGAGGTGCTACTCCTTCCTTGGTCTTTGCTTTGCTTCCTCGTGTGTGGATATATATAGAGAGTGGAGAAGGGGAGGCTGCGAAGGGATGTTTGCCACGTCAAGGGATTTGAAGCAGTTGATTAGGATTGGTTAGGATATTTTTGTGTAGTAAATTGAAATGTGTTCCCCGTATGGTGGAGATTTGATAGGGCTTTGTCCAGTAATTGATATTAATTATTCTCTCTCTCTCTCTCTCTCTCTCTCTCTCTCTCTTTATTTTTTTTCTTCCTTTAAGCTAAAATGGACGCTCATCCTGCTAACTCCATTGAGTAACAATCACCGTTCTCTCCCTTCCTCGGTTCAAAAAAAAAAAAAAAGGGATACCATGAGAGAACGAACGGCCGAGAGGTTATGGGGCATTTGATATTTTGGAGATTCGTACTACTGTGATGCTTATAAATCTTAACCTCGTATAGCCTGATAAAAGGAAAAGAACGCTAGCTTTTCCGTAGGTATTTTGCCATCTATTTCTGAAATGGAGAGGGTCTCCATCGATAAGAATTAGTTCTGACGGGATTTCACAATAAGATTCCACGTAGAATTGAACCCTTTTTATTTCGTAATACAGACAAAAGTTCTTTAAAAAGGGGTAAAGATAATAAGGCTTTCTGGATCCGTAAACAAAAGACACAATCTGCTAATCTATAGGTGCACAATCTAATCTGCTTTTTAAAATTTACATAAGATATTTAAAATTTACATTAGGGACAATGATTAACGCCATCGAATGATATTTAAAATTTACGTAAGATGGAGAAAACCAATAAAAGAGCACCAATCAAAGGTCTGAACGTGTTATACCACCCATGCACAACCAACATCTAATAAAGAAAAAAAAAGGAAAAAAATAAAAAAAAGATAACCACAGAACCACCGAGAACCAATAGCACCAGAAATGAAGGCTTATATATATATATATATATATATATATATATATATATATATATATGGTGATTTGTGTTAACATCAAAAGAATAAAATTAAATTAATAACTCATTGAAAAATCATTATAAGTATTTTTTAGATTAAATAAATATAGGTAATTATGAAAGTTTTAAATATATTATAAGTCACAACATATATAGAATGAATATATATACTCAACCTGAAATCATGGGATAAATTAGTGTATAACTACTCTCCTCTACCTTTCTACTTTTGGATCCTTTCTTAGGCTTTCTCTCAACTAAATAAGAGATTTCTCCTTTTTATTCCACACGTCAAATGGTGGCACCTCCTAACTACCACACTGACATGAGGATAGAGGTGTTAAAGAGAATGGAGGAACACAAGGAGGCATGGAATCCCCTTGGTGATATTTACTGACAAAGGGCGTAAGTTTAGAGTTAAGTTATACTTTGATTTGGCATGATACAAGTGAAAAAAAGGAAAAAGAAAGGGAGATGAGTTATTCCTCCTTCAAACGTGGATTTGGCTAAACTTGGGTTGTAGCATGAACACGGTTTTCAATATATCCTATCATAAGTGAGGGTTATCAACTTCTTCGAAGGTATGGCTTTAGCGGCAAAGATGGGTATGATTCTAAGTGCAGAGAGGATGCAAAGGATAAATATCAAACAAAAGAGGGTGAGAAAATGGTTGTTGGAGTCTTGAAATCTATTTATAAATCATATGAGATAGAAAAAGAAGAAGAAAAATCACCAAAACATCAACATTATAATGCTACACAAGCACTACAATAAGACTGCAACATTTATGTTGCAAGATCAATGCTACACTATTCATAAACATTATACAACCAGTGTGGCATAGCATTGAAGATACAATAGCCATGCTATAGTATTGATGCCCTTAGCATATAGATAGTAAAAAATTGGCACCATGTAGCACAGGTGCTACCATACTTCTACATAAAGAACTCTAATATCAATACTAACTTCAATGTGGGCAGGATATCGAGTTGTACACATTGAGATGCATGTGCGAGTGGGTGGGCATATTTCTATTTTTTTCTCTTTTTCAAAGTGTATTGTAAAGATCCGTTCTATTTTGAGCCTTTTAAGACGTCTGAACCCCTTCCCAAATGTCTGGAATTGAAAAACCTGTACGTGCGGTTGCTTTCTGCGCATAGATAGCACGCAGTTCGTTCTCTCTCCTCTCTTCTTCTTTTCCACCTCCTCGCCAAACCCTAACACATTGCCTATATAAGTGCCCCCCTTCCTTGTAGAAAACGACCCTACCAGGACGTAGTGACGTAATAAATTGCAGAATTGAAAATAAACAATCTCACAAAAAATCAATCACACAATGTACACATAATTTTTAGATGAAACCCAAACCGGGTGAAAACCACCACCTAACCCTCTCGAGTTAGGATTTTCCGATCAACCAAGTTGATCAAATCCACTAAACGAATCACTTAAACGAGGCTGATTCAACCTCAATTACAACCACGCTACAAGTGCGAGGGTAGTGTTCCTCAACCCCTTCTCTTAACGAGAAGGATTTTGTCCCACGAAGGAGACGGAAATTCGCAAAGCGAATACCCAACCAAATAACAAAGCAAAATAACAAATATAGTCCTATAGAGCCAACAAAGATTTAAACCTAGCTTCTATAGGAATTAGGAAACTCCCCTTTGCAAGGAGTGCGTCGAATCGATGACGCGGGTGCGCGAGCCACGCGACAGCGCAACGTCGCTCTCGTGAACTACGGCGGCAGAGCGGGTGCGCAAAGGCTTGATGCTCTCAAGATGTAGAACTTGAGCTTGGAGAGTAAGAGCTTCTTTTTGGATACAAAAGAGTGGAAATGCTTGTTCTTGGTGTGTCTAGGTGTATCTAGGTGTGTATGTGAGTGCAAGAGGTTCCTCTCTATTTATAGAGGCCTTAGGAAGGCTTTGGAAGGCTTTGGAAAGCTTCCATAGCCGTTGGGTGCAAAGCCCAACAGAATCAGGTCGAAATCAGGAACAATGATTGCACTGACAGGGTTATCAGACGTCTGATCCTGGCATCAGACGTCTGGAAGATCACTTTAAGACGTCTGGGAACAACATCAGACATATGATTTTAGGCGGATTTCTTCCTGACTTGGATCAGATCTAAACAGGGTTCTAGTGCAAGTCCATCAGACGACATACAGGACGTCTAGCACTATGTCTGGACGTCTGGAAACCTACTTTTTCGTGGGAATGGATTTCCAAGAGAGTGCAACGGCTAGAAAATCTCTGAGAAGAGATTTTGGATCAGCCGAAGTAAAACGGTCATCTATCAGACGTCTAGAAAGGCTTAAGGACGTCTGATAAAACTCTAACGGTCATATCATTCAGTGTTTGCCAAGCTAGCCAACGGTCCACCAATTGGACGTCTGGCAAATTCATCAGACGTCTTCTAAGACGTCTGGACTAAGGTCTGGACGTCTAATTTCATCAGACAGAATAGCTAAGTCCAGCCTAATTGTTATCAGACGTCTGAATCAACAGTCAGACGTCCTAAAACATATTATCAGACGTCTGATTTTGGAATTAGACGTCTAGAACAGCTGTTTGAACCCTATATTGATTTCCTAAGTTTTCTACAGAAAACCTAAGTGTCCTAAGGTTGTGCCGGTGTTCCTAGGATTATAGTTAGGGTACTTTGAGGCTCTTTAACATGGTATTCTAAGGAACAAAAAAGAGCAAGAAAATAAAGACAAGAGCACATGAAAGAAATAAAAAGAATTCTATCATATTCTTCTTGTCCTTCCATCTTCAAAATATCGCTCCTCGCGAATCTCCTCTACTCTCCATCAAGCTCCTCCAATCCGTCCTGGATGCGAGCTCGAACTCCGTCTAATCACGTCTCCATTTGCAATTGACCTGAAATCTAAGACTCCAAGTGCAAATGTTAAATAACACGTGTTTTGTTATCATCAAAACAGATGATCGTGGTGCTCTAGCACCAACATTCCTCTCCTCTCCACTCCACCACCACCACCTTCCTCCCCCCTCCACAACCGTGAGAGAGGCGCGCGAGAGAGAGGGAACAAGAGCTAGGAGGAGGAGCGGTGTGAGGAAAAGGAAGCCAAGGTCGCGAGCTCGTGGAGGCTCGCCGAAGTGTTGCACGGCCACCGCGACGCGTGCGGGAGGAGGAGAGCGCCGGGGCGTCGTCCCCAACTTCCTGCAGCGGCTGGAGCCACAGCCGAGAGGGAGGAGTCGCGACGGAGCGCGGTGAGAGAAGTAGGGGCGCGTTCTGATACTGGAGTTTTTCCAGTATCAAACGTACAGGGTGCCTTCCGGATGACGGGCTGAACGTCTGGTGACGACACCGGACGTCTGAAAGCGGGTTTTCGCGCAGGTACGTTGTTACGAACATGGGCATTAGACGTAGTTTAAGACGTCTGGGAAGTGTCCCAGACGTCTGGAACCCTTCCCAGAAGTCTGGTATTAATTTTTTTCGACATGTCTGTGCGCCTTTGTTTTTCTCTTTCTCTCCCTGCAGACGCCGCTTTCCTTCTTCTCCCTCCCCGCGGCTGCCTTATAAGAACGCTCCCCCTCACCCTCACTCCACCGTCTTCTTTTCTCCTTCTCCCTGCCAGCGAGAGCGCGAGCGAGCGAGTGAGCAAGTGCGGCAGCAGCGGCTGCTGCGAGCGTGCAGGAAGGAGTGTTGCGAGAGAAGAAAGCTCGACAGCGAAGGTGCAAGCTTGCCGGGGCAGCTAGAGCCGACCGACGGGAGAGCAGCGAGCGTGGGGTGGCGCGGAGGAGCTGCTGCAGCTCGGGCAGCAGGCAGACGCGGCGCGACGCGACCGTGCGTCGCGGGCGGAAAGCAAAAAAGGTCCTGATTCTGGAAAAAATTTCCAAAATCAGACGTCTGGACTCACGTCCAGACGACGCCCAAGACGTCTGGAGCTCTACTCATATTCTTGTTTAAAATACATCAATTAAAAATAAAAATATATCAATTAAAAATAATTTTTACTTTAAAATTTATTTTCCACCTAAAACCAACAAATCAATCAAAAATAAAAGCACTCCCCTAAAAATCATTATCCACTTCGACAGATAATTTTTCATTGAAAATTAAAATATATGTATTGAAAATAAAAATACAATAGATAAAAATAATTTTACTAGAAAAATTATTTTTTTTTATAAAAATTAATTTTTATCAATAAAAAATTAAAATACATTAATTAAAATCACCATGTTCTCTCACGACATACATCGTAAAACACATTATGTTGCACCTTTTTTTACTTTTTCACTATCATATTTTGTTTGATAAGAATTGCATACTTGCCGAACTTAGAAATAAAACTACCAATGCGACAAGAGAGCTATATTCTCATTATGGGACCTCTCGACCATGTAAGAAATTCACATCCATTGGAACTACAACAACGTTAAGCTCGATCGAACATATAGATTCCTAACCTCCATCCAAATCCTTTTTTGTCACTCATAGACTTGCATTCACCTGTGAGACAACCTTCGACTTCGATCAAATTGGTGCATCAAAAGATAAAACATTCTCTCTAGATGTCTGCAACCATTGAGGTTCTCATCTTATCTTCTATCGGCACCACACCGATCTTTCAGCATCAGTATCCTTGGGTCTTTATTAAAATAAAAAGGGAAAAATCAAGCAGCAAAATAGATCTCCATTCGATGCCATTGCCAAAGAACACTATGAAACGATTGCCACAATCTCCTTGAGAAAAGGGCAACTTAACAACTACTACCACACACGTAAAAGATAAAGGAAATTTATTTTGAAAAGGGAAAATGTGTGGGTCATAAGACTAGATTCAGTGACCTCTTGGATGCTAACGAAGGTGCTGCACCACTTAACCAATCCCTTGGGAGTTAAAGTATAAAACAGATGCGACAAACTAGAGGCACAAAAAAACTGTTTTATGGCTAATCCTCAAAGTTAGGATCCCCTCTGTTTCCGATCTCCACCCTTTCATTTCCTTTCTTTTGTCAGATTGCCAAATAAAGAAAATCGAATTCACAACTTGGAATAAAAATAGTCCTTTCTTTTCGAGATGCGAGAACAATCCAGTTTTGAGTATTGTCAACTTACATACATGTACTCATCCAAAGAGAGGATCAGAGTTCTGGAACAGGATAGCACGAATGCTGAGAGTTTGTCTTCCTTTGGAAGAGCACACAACTTGGTTTCCATATCCTATTGCCAAAAACCTGGGCTTCCAGACAGGCTGCACATTCTTAATAGGATCACAGCCTTTCTCAGGCATAGGCTGGATATAACAAGTGGAACTCTGGTAGATGTTGCAGTTATGGTTAACTTAGATGAGAGCCATCAAACGCCAAGTAAAAAACCATCAGCAATATATGTAGCTACAACGGACAAATTAATTCATTCTTTGAAAATAAATGATAAAACAAATGGAAGGGTTTCCTCAAGGTCTTGTAGAAGGATAATACAGAAAGCAGAGAGATTGTCCTCTTTAGCAAAGAACTAGTAGAGAGGAAGATGCCATGGAAGTTTTTATTGGAACATACCGTAGTGAATGGCAGATAGAAATCATACCTAAAGTACTCACTATGCCTACTTATGATATGATTCTTGGGTGATCATCAACAGGATAAAAAAAAAGTACTCACCATGCAAATTGCATGGGCTTCGACGGTTTATGCTACCTGAAAACGTACACGGGGGATGATGACACATATATGTGACATGGTTAGCAAAAGGTTAGATGCATACAATGTCCTTTTAGTACGAGAAATACATTGGACTTGGAACTCCATAAATTAACAGTCAAAACAAATATATTACCTTAAACAAATGCCCTGCACTATTCCACGGAAGATACAATGAATACAAAATTTTGAGGGTGAACGACCCACTTCAATTTGTTAATAAACTCCGAGAGACCCAATTACAAAAACTGCCTTTGATTTTCCCTATCTATGCTTAGCCTTCTTCCTCTTTTTAGATCCATGAGATCCTTTATGATTTACATTGTCATTTTTCATTTCCATGTTTGGTTGCTTGGGAGATTTCTTTCTCTACATCCACAAAAAAGATAAGAGATAAAATTGCAGTCAAACAAAAATTTTCAAAAAATAAGCAAAGATAAGAGTGGCTATTGCTCATAAGTAATAAGAAAAAGAAGCAGTGATCTTTCTTATTCAACAGTAATCTCAAGCATTTCATCAATGATTTTATCCTTGTACACTAATTTCCTGCATTAAAGTGGCATCCACGTATTAGGTGCATTACTCTACATCTGAAATGCATGCATCATTACATTATTGTTCTTTCTGTTTTAGCATGTATTTCGCAATTCTATGGTAAACCATGTGCTTTTATAGACTCCCATCGCCAGAATCATGTGATTGTTGTTTTAAAGCACCCACACACCCCCACATACACACATACATAACTAACAGGCACACATGCACGGTAACACACGCACGCGATTTTCGACATTAACATCCAGCAATGCATGATCTTTGCAATACTAACACCGAAGAAAAATGTCTAGAAGTTCTCGGATGGATAATTTGCAAACAATACTTATTAACCATAAACGATCCAAGGTAATTTAAGCATTTCATTAAAGTAGATCAGTCTTAAATCTAGAGGTTGCAAAGATTAATCTTTGCTACCAAAAACAAAATCGTTAGTTCCAGTAAAGACGTATTTTGTTTTAAATCTTTTAAGATGTCTGGACTGTCAGTCAGATATCTGGTCAGGCGTCTGAATCCCTTCCCAGACGTCTGAAAATTGAAAAATCTATACGCAAAGTTGGTTCTGCGTGCAGCCAACACGCAGACCCTTTTTCCTTCTCTCTCTTCTTCTTTCTCCCCCTCACTGAACCCTAACCCATTGCCTATATAAGTGCCCCCCTTCCTCTCCTCTCCACTCCATCACCACCACCTTACTCCCCACTCCACTGCCGTGAGGAGGCGCATGAGAGAGAGGAAGCAAGAGTGAGGAGGAGCGGCGTGAAGAGGAGTTCAAGCTCGCGAGCTTCGTGGGAGCTCGTCGGAGGGTTACATGGCCGCCGCAACGCGTGCAGGAGGAGAGCGTCGTGGTGTCGTCCCCGACTTCCTACAACGGTCGGAGCTGCAGCCGAGCGAGAGGAGTCGCGGCGGAGCGCAGCGAGAGAAGTGGGAGCGCGTTCTAACACTGGAGTTTTTCCAGTATCGGACGTCCGGAGTGCCTTCCAAACGACGGGCTGGATGTCTGATGACGACACCGAACGTCTGAAAGCAAGTTTTCGTGCAAGTACGTCTTCCTCGCGGTTACGGCCATGCAGGTCGCACCGCAGTGTGATTTGCTTGGCTAAATAGAGGGCTGTTGCTCTATCATGCGCAAGAGCAGCTTTGGGAAGGCGCGCTGCACGCCCTCCTACGCTTTTCGGATGTCTGGACAGCTTACCAGACAACCAGAGGTATTCCCAGACGACCGAAGGACAGGTCGGACGCCTGGAGCTGGGTCCAGACGGTCGCGGAGGAGTCTTGGACGTCTGAAGTCGACACAGGGACTTGAGGTGAGACTCTAGTGAATTTTAAGACGTCTGATTTGGGTCAGCAGACTTGCTTTTAACCCGTTTAGGGTCCGATCGATGTTCGTTTTATGCAAACGAAATATCTGTGGTTTCCTTGTGAGTTCCTCTACATATTAGAAAACTTTATATACTGTTCTGAACATTCCATTATGGTATGTTCCTTGGTATAGGACTTCGACCTATTGCGAGTCGGGCTTGCAGAGGCACGTGAGTCTGCAGTTCAAGCCCCCAGTACTCCAGATTGTCTGGTAGAGTGGTTTCCCCATGTTGTATTTATAAAGCATGAATGCAGCCATGAAAATTAGATAACTAGAAACCTAGGATGTGGCATGAATCCTAAGACGAGGAATAGTTGTACTGTTTGTATGCGTGACTGAGATTGCAATCATAAATAAATGAGCTGAATTGTAAACTGCCTGTTAATAAATACGAACTGCCTGTTAGAATATGAAATGCCTGAGATAACTAAACAGTTACCTGTGATATCACTTGTTGCATATGTTAAATTGTGGAAATACAAGCTGCATGTGTATAATATGAGAATGGAATTGTAAATGATGAAGTCTGGTATAGAATAATATGGTGAATATGAGCATGAACCATACGGGGAGTTAGGAGTAGAACTCCTGTGGATGAATGGAAATGTCTGGAAATGTGAGTGAGAAGTGTGCTAGCCATTGAGTACGTGGTACCAAGGAAAGCGACTATCCCCTTTTTAATGTAGAGCGGAACTAGCCACCCTTGGCTTGGGACCCGGGGTTAGGATTGGCCACTCTACACCGACTTCTATTGGCCCTCGTGTACACGATACTGAGGAGAGCTACCAGTGTAGGGAGGGAGCTAGCCACCCCACGGGGTCCAGGGTTCAGCTAGCCACCATACACCAACTTGTTATGCCCACTGGACAAACCGGGGTAATCAGACAAAGGTGCGCGAACTGTGGAAGGGCGAGACCCCTGTTTAGTTCTGAGGGGTTAGACCCATGTTTCTGAGAGGGCTAGGTCAAATATTGTTCTGTGCTATACTTTGGACGTACCCGCTAGCGGAAACAACTGACCGCGTGCCAGTGCATAGTAGCTACCCGTATGCTTATCACACATGCCGTAGTCACCGTTACGTCTGTCTGTGACCCCGGGGTGGTTGACTGGGTGTAAGATTACCACGGGGGACTCTCCCGGCCAAGAGAGCACCACGTGTGCCTTCTACTCTTCAGAAAAGACTGCAATCAAGATCGTTCCCATAAGGAACATGCAAGATCAAGAAAGAAATCTGAAAGTAAACCAATGGGGTGAAAAGGAATTATTTATAAAATAAAATAATTGGAAAAGATAAATTTACCTGTTAGCTTTTACTGCTTTAGATAGTTTGGTTACCACTCTACTCAGTGTTCGCTGACTCCGTTTTCTCATAACCCTTTACAGGTCCAGGGGTTAAGCAGCCCGAGTTACCGGCTGCAGAGGGTGCTGGGCCCAGTCGAGTCCAACAGTAATTCTTACAGTTTCACTTCCTTTCTGTTAGTGAGTTTCAGATTTTATTTACTGTTCCTGTTACTGTACTTTTGTTCTACTTTCCTGTTGTTGTGATATGTACTGTTTAATAGCTTTTACTTCATTTACTGCTTGTACGCTTTTACTATTAGTTACCTTGCATAGTGAATGTGGTTTATGTTCCTGCTTTTCGGTTATTTCTCATTAGACGACTGGGTCTTGAGATTAGTCGAGTCGAGCCGATCTTGGATCCTGTAGGAATTCAAGAACCAGGTCGTAACAGTCACTTACCAAACCCAACATTTCAATGTACAATAATTCCTATTGTCATCTTTTTTTTTGTGAATATTAACACCTATCCATCCAATAAGCTACTCTGTCCTCATTTACACAATGCCTACACATCATGGCTTCTACTTTTAACATCGACAAACAATTTGAATAGAATTAATATTCATTGATGTTAATGCCACGACAGTACTTTTGAGCATAGTTGATAAATATAATAAGTAGAAATATAACAAGATATCAAAAGTATAAAAGCAATCAGGTTTACGTGGAAACCACACTCACGAAGAGCAGGGAGAAAACCATGGGAGAAGTATCCCTATAAGCATGTTTCTCTTTATTTCTTCTCAAAAAATAATTGAGGGAGTACAAGCCTATTTATAAATCACCATACACTAACAATCTACATTAGTAGATGTGGCACTAAACACCACACACTACTCTCAACACTCCCTTCAAGCTGAAGCATGAAATGCTCAGCTTGTAACAAAACACAATCCTCACTCTACAGCAAAACACACTCCTCTCAATTAGTTCTCGCTTGTAGATAGGAACATCGGCTGCTACTAGAATGAACTGCTGATGTCTCTAACAAAGGTCTCTCCTTTGGAGACCTTAACTGGTGTTAGTGACTCCCCATTCAGTATCTCTGTAATGGGTCTTCCTCTAAAGACCTCAAAGCTGGATCTCCCCTTTGGAATCCACAAAACTAGATCTCTCGCATAGAAACTGACCGGACCCTTCCTCTGAGGACCTCGAAATTAGATCTCCCTCCTTGGAGACCTTGAAACTCTAGACCTCTCAGAGTTTGGTTTCGCATGTGATGATCTGCAACAAAATGACTCCCAAATGTGCGTGACTACAATAAGCATCCACACTTCCCCTTTCTCCATACTCATATGGGAGAAGAATAAAACAACGAGAAGAAAAGACAAAAAAGAATATCATGAAGAAAAGAGCTTCTCCCCCTCTTTTCTTTAATTCAAACTCTCCTCTCTCTTTTTGGAAATTTTTTTCCTCTTGTTTTTTTTAAGATTTTCTTCTCTTACCTCTTCTCCTTCCCTTTTTTTTCTCTCCTTTTTTTTCGATATCCTCTTTTTATTTCTGCTAGCCTCTTCCTTTCCCCTCTTTGTTTGTTTTGAAGGAGGCTGAACAAATGAAAGGAAGCATCAAAAGACCGCACCTCAAATCTCCTCCACTCGGTAGCGTGAGACCTCCACCTCACTCTTCGTCGGAAAGCACTCCTCCCTCCAACTATAGTGCTTGATCAACACCTCCTACCTCGTGCAATCTCAACCGAGATTCACATCGTCAAATCGATGTTGTGATCTCCTCGCCAACTTCATCGTCACCATCATCGCTAGCGGAAGGGTTGCCACTTCACCTTCTTCGCCCTCTTGCTCGCAGCAACAGCGACACAAACGCCCTAACTCCCACATGTCGCTACCACAAGGACTTACGAGACCTCTGCCGCAACACCGTGGCCACCTCGCACAAACAATCACACCTCTCACGCAAGATCTTCACGACAATCGATCGCACCCGGCAGAATGCCTCCATCATTGCCCTTGTCTTCTTCGCCTTCCTTCTGATCACTGCCAGCAAGGAGGACCGAGCCGCCACCAGCAGGAAGGATCGAGCTGCCACCATCACCTCCTCCGATCTTCTTCGCTCTTGCGAGAGAGCCTCGCCTCCTTCATCTTCCTCAACTTCTCTGAGTCACAGTATATTCTGAGGGGGTACAAGCCTATTTATAGGCCACCACACACCCCAACAATCCACATTACTAGATGTGACACTAAACACCACACACTCTTCTCAACAAGCATCTTTCAAGAATTTATAAACCAAAACATTTCTCTATAACCATTAAGGTTTCAAGGCCATGCAGAAACAAGCTTATGCTGACATAAAGTACTTCTCTTTGCAAGTCACAACTGTAAGACAATGGTCATAAAAATCATAAAGAACAAAAGATTTACAGGTAATAAAATAGGCATGGGTATGGAAAAGATCTTATTAGAACTTCTGTGTTACAACTGACCTCGGCAGAAAATGTTCTGAGGGGATCTCTAGACTTGCCAAATCCTCTCCTAAACCCTGGTTTCCTCTTGGAGGAATTTATATTCATTGCAGCCTGTGAGAGTTTGACGATCTTGCTAGCTTCCTTGGTCTTGGGATCAACCAAGTACTCCGGTACCTCTTGCAAATGTGAGGGAGGAGGCTTCTTGCTCAATACTTTGTCATGCATTAACAAATCTGGAAAATAACTTAAATTACGATGCCTAAAACTCACATGACTATCTACAGGATTATCTGCCAATAGGCATACCTAGGTCCCTCGGATTGTCTTCAAAGTGTGCCTTCAGCCTGAAAAAGATTTAAGTCATCAAATATCAGATCTTTTTTTTTTTCTTAAAAAAAATAAAACTGAAACTCTGAAAAGTTTCTTGAACAGAAATAAGTATTCAGATCAAAATCCTGATAAAGCCGATGGACATGTAACAGAGTGGGGTAATCTGATAATGGCAGTGTACACCAAATATGTATAAAGCAACCTAGAGAGCAATCTTAAGTAGGAATATTAGAAATTAGAAGTGAAATGTTTCCAACGGAAAGCTTCTTGGCAACAGATTTTACAAGTTAATATCCTCATCTAAAAGTTTTTCATTTAGCCATAAATCCTGTAACAGTCAACCATCTACAGGTTCCTCATATCATTATTAGTGGATGTCTATCTTCTTCAACAGCAGGATAGAAATACTTTGAATGGCCTTGATATTGAGATAGAGCTTACTTTTCAGAATTAAGAATTTCATTCCTCAAGTCTTGCGCACGTGATTCTCTAATTGCAACTTTAGTCACACTTTTAGCTACATCCTGTACCATGAAGTAATACACTCAGAAGATTCATCTCAGATCACAATCTAAACTAGCCTAGATTCCAAATCTGATAATGCATAGGAAAAGGATACCTCAACTCGATATCGCAAACATTCCACAGCTTTGTTGGTAAGTAACGGAAATGGTGCAATTAAGTTTGTTGATTTGTTCTCAACCTCCCCCAATAGGAGCTTAATTTCTTCAAAAACATCAGCCTCCTCAGGAGAAACCTGTTAAGAAAGCATTTTTCCATGCAAGTTGAGATCCAAGAGAGAAAATGAGAGGGCAGTCAAGAAACAAAATCCACTCCTAATGAACCTCATCCATCGACCTTCCCCAATCAGAAGAATTTCTCATGAAAAGAAGAATAGACCACTTTGACCCCTGGTGACTAAAATCATTGCTGACACTTTACTGTTGCCTTTCTGTGCATGTGTGCGTGCATGTGTGTGTGTGTGTGTTTGTGTGTTTTTTTCCCTTTTTTCTGTGGGGAAGGGGGTGTAGGGATGAAGATGCATGAAGAGTAAAAATCACAAGAGCTTTGTAATCTTTTGTTTGACTTTACCCTGAGATTATAGACTCTGAGTTGCCAATATATCCCTTTTTAGCGGGCCTCCTAGTAGCACTTAACCAAATGAAAACAAGACAGTCTAGTGACAATCCATGCATTATATACAAAGTATGACAGATTTTAGCTAAAACACTTACAAGTGATATAGCAGCCCCACTATTGTGTGCTCGCCCTGTGCGACCAGTCTGATGTACATATCCAGCAGAATTAAGAGGCATATCAAAATTAATAACCTGGAGAGATTGAAGATGGATTCTCCATAAACAAATGAAAATAAGAAGAAAAAAAAAGCTACTTTAGGAACAGCAAGGCACACATGGTTTGGATGGAAACGAGACAAGAGAAATAAGCACTATAATCTTCAACAAATTGACTAAAGATAAGAGGGATGTCAGCCCCTATTCCAGGCAATCTCTGATTCCAAGTCCACAACATGGAAAGTGTCCCTTAGGTTAAGGAGCAACTCTTAGTTTCAGAATGTGCCAATGAGGCCGTTATATGGCAAAACGAACTGCACTGAGTTACAGACCATAAGAATGAATTCAGCATTCATACCAATAATCTATCCATATAATGGACAGTATATAAGTTGGCTTGTACTGTGTAAAAGAATCTTGCTTCAGGATCCATATACATGTTACTGTGTGTATTGTTAATGCCCTACCGAAAGTTAATGTAAGGATCATTGCAGGAAAATGTAATCTAAGATTCTTTCTTGAAGAATAAAAAAGATGAGGGCAATTTAGTGAGGTCCTGAAGGCATCTTGTTCCTTCATAATACGAATGTTCTTCCCATTTTATAAAAATCTTTAGAAATCATGGTCGAAAACCAAGTGACAAAGATTTCTGAAATCTCGTGGATTACACTTCCATGCAATCCTTTTGGAGCTCTTTGGCAGCAGGACGGGGTAGGATCCGGCCCAAATTGTTTCAGATCAAACCTGGAGCAGGCAAGACCTTTTGCAGTGTTATAGGCTAGTTGGTTGCCAAGGAATGGTGATGTTTTTATAGGGGAGAGTCCAAGAGTAGATGGGGTTTTGTATGTCATTAACACATTGTTGGGGCTGTGGGGTTCATTCATGTAATGGGGTGATCCTTTCATTTGATTAACAAAAATCCTGGATAGTCATTTGTTACCATGTGACTATCCTTTGACTTCTTGAAAAAGAAAAGAAAAGGAATATTATTAGTAAAAGGATCAGAGTTGATTGGATATATTTCCCAGGTTTGAATCCCTGTCATGTAGAGTTTCCCAAGCAAGATGATAGAAAGTCAAGATTCTCAGAAGCATCAAAATCAGCCTGAAATCCAAACCACAAAGACAACTGCTTTCTCTTGCCGAGTTCTTCCACATGTTTTTTCATGGAAATACTCTTCTACATGTTAATACAACAAGCACCCATCTACAATTTTAATATCTATTCCCAACAATGGGTTGCAATATTTCATTACATTTGCAGCTGACTTGGGATTTTTCTTAAGAACAATGGCATAAAGTTCCAAGCTAGAGGACCTTTTCAAAAAAAAAAATCCAACCTAGAGAATAACTTTTCTGCATAACATATCGACATGAGGATTTGTCAAAACAAACACCCTTCACTCTTTGAGCTATGGACTGCAAATTCACATTGAGTTGTGAAGTTTACAATCCACTTGCAACTCGAGTCCCTAGTAGAGGTCATCGAGTCATCTTCAGACATGAGAAGTCTGTGGATGAACCACTCTGAGGCAAGCATTCCATGTTGATGCTAAGTGGAGAAAGGGCTTCTTTTTTGGTTTTGGCTTCTAATCTTCTTACTGAAATCTTGTAGTAGGTGGAATGAACACAATGAATTGTATTGACAGAAACATGACCACCATTTTTATTTACCTTTCCATTAGATAGGATGGATTGGTGGACTTGGTGGAATCACTTGAGACTACGGTAAAGCTCACAAGCTACAACCAAATTGAATGGGTTCCACTTTGGATTTCATACCAATGTAGACTATATTGAAGACTTGGACAAACTACAACACCTGGAACCAACTTTCCAGATAAAAATTAAAGGTCTGATAGCACGAATTACCATTTGATGGTAGCTCTCATGGCCAAAATGATGTCTATTGGAGCAGCATATTTATACTTAGATCAAACATGAGTAATCTCGAGGGAGAAAGAAGCTATGAATCCAATTTAAAACATCTTCAAGGAGATGCTGGACTCACGACAAATTTGTCGAGTTCAGACGCTAACCTAACGTAAGTTAGAAGGGAGCAGAATTCTAGATCTAAACAACCAAAGTTTTGGAACTTAGACCCAATTGAGTGACCATCAATCAAGTGAATAAAATACTTGTGAATAATCAAGAATTTTAGAATCAATGCATAGATGAAAGACAAAATCTCCAAGAAACCCAGAAATTAACGACCAGGTTACAAATGAAAAAATGCAACCAATAAGAGAATCATTCAATGAGACTGAAGTATCACATTATCCACTTGGTGAAGGGGAGTGAGAGAGAGCCAGGGAGAGTAGTGAGTGGTGGTGAACAGGCGGAACAGGAGAATGAAGAGGCAGCAAAGAGAGAAGGTTGGCAATGGTGGTCTGCTACCAGAATAAGGGAAGGGGTTAAATTGCATGCAAAAGCCGTGATCGTGTGAGGTTTTTGGCATGCAGTGGTCTTGGACATCGACAGCCTTCTTGTCCAAGGACTTACAAGTACCCTTTATCAAAAGTCAAGGTTATGACAGTTTTTGGAGGTGCAAGAGCCATGATCATGTCGTTGAAGGAACTTGATGCACCTCCACATTGGTTGGCGATGTTATTGCAAGTAGGCAATCATTGTATTCTGTAGCAAGGGCATTACAAGGATCTTGAGCATAGACCCAAGGGCAGCGCTCACGGAGGTAGATGATTGAATGTTTTTACTGCATGATTGCGCTGGAAGGACTCCATGGTGTTTGCACTTCTGCAGTGAAGGGGCAGAGGTAAGGTGGTGAGAGTTAGTGCATGCGAATGGTATAGAGGAAAGATAGCCATCAAAAATGGTAGTACGTGTCAAGTTTTTTGGGATACCTCTTTGCCTTAGGTATCTCGAGGTGATTGAAGCTGTAGCCAGGGACTTCAGGAGATCGTGTGCATATAGCAAGGTGGGTCTCAATAATGGGGCCCTCTGAGCAACCGATGCAACTGTCAAGGTTGATGTGATACCATCAAATGTGGTGTTGCGGTCTAGGAATGCAGCATGGATAGTGTGGACCCAAAGGTGATGGAGAAGGTGCAGTGATAATATGTGGAGGCAAAGTCAGCCTTTTCCACAGAGGTATATGGCGAAGGGGGCACTGGAAGGTTTGGATTTGAAACTCCCAACAATGGTTGTGTTTCTGCATTGATAGTGCTGCAAAATGAGGTAGGGCACCCAAAATTGACCAACGTCATCATAAATGCCTGAGATATTAGCAGTCATTTTGGAGAAGAATCACAATGTCAACAGGAAGGAATGAAGATTGAGTGATACATGGCTCCTTATTTACGAGGAATCAAATATCGCAACATATCACCAATATATTGCCTATAGGGCCCATATCGATACCCACAAAATATTGTTATTCCAGGATATCAATTATATACCGGTGGTATCAACATATTGCAAATATCAACAAGAGTTGCAGTACAAATATTCCATATATCAGTGGATATATGGCTGATATGGAGATATATCACATGGAAATGTCACTATTGTCAAATCTAGTCCCATGCATTGCCATTGTTGGTGTTCTTTGGTCCTGTTGCCCTCTTTGCTTATGATGGAAGCTCAGATATCCCGTTTGAGTTGAAATAATCATTTTATTTATCATCTGAGTCTCTAAAGTTATTAATCTTCGAATAAACTCTTCTTTTATGCTTTTTATTAGCTTTTTTGAGTCTTAATTCCAACCTTAAACATGTGTTATTGTTCATTTTGAGTTTGATCTCTTCATTTATTGGGTAGATTAGCATTCTATACCTATTGTACCTGTCAAATAACAAAATAATCTTCAGTTTTATGGTATCATAATTTTGAGGTTCAAGATCTCATCACAAAACCATATTTGTTGTCCATTTCGAATTTTATTAACTTTTCTCCAATTATTAAGTAGATTAAGATTTTCGACCTATTCTATTAGTCATAACAAATTAATCTGCAGTTTGAAATTTAGTCTTCAGGTGGATTTCTTCAATTATTTTGTATTTATATTGTGCTTCACTTAAAATTTATGATTTTAATCATTATAAAAATTTCTTCATGCATATATTAGTAATTTAAATCATAATTCATGAAATTTGTGATATTTTAAGCTATATATATAAAAAAACAAGTAAAATATACCATTGCATTAAAATAAATCATTTTCAAGCTAAAGATTATAAAGATAACCTACAAACCATAAGTCCAACGAAATAAAAGCACACGTTCAAGATCACAGCGGCAGCAACAGCTCGAACCTCAGTGCTGCAACAGAGTCGAGCAAGATCAAAGCAGCAGCAGCAGTAGAGTCAGTTGCAGTTGGAGCAATGATCGAAGCATTAGGTACGATCGGAGTAGCAGCAAGGTCAGGAGATCCTCAAAGCAGCAGCACTAGCGGTCATTAGAGCAGCAGAGGCAGGGTTTTGGAGCTTTAGACAGGGGTCAGGACCGAGGGGAGGGTTGTAACCACAATCGAGTACAACCTAAACCGATTACATCTCTATGGAGAAATTAGCCACAAAATCGATTGAGTAATTGGGCCTCAGGGATCTAACTAGGAGTAGTCGACCAATTTTTACAACATAGACAAATTGCATACATATTCATGAAAAAATAGAAAATATCAAAGAACCATAGATATCACTATGCTAACAAGCTCAATTTTGTTCTCTTCAGTTTATGGACCTGAAGGAGATACCAATAAAGGGAAGTTGTGGGAAAGGCCAAGGCAAGTTCACTCCTCTTTCCCAGTTGTGCCTTGAGTGATACATAGGGATTTTAATGCCACATTAGATGCAAATGGTAGGCTAGGTGATAGAACTACTGGAGAGAGCAGTTAAGGTGTTCAAGGATTTGCTAATAGAGTTGGAGCTTATGGTGGATTCACATGGAGGTGTTTGGCATCAGGAGATGCCTACCTGGGCATAAACAAGTTGCTTGCTTCTGCCAAGTACACGGAGCTTTTTCCTCTCTGCTACGAGGTTCCAATGCATAGACTGTTTTTAGACCACACACCTTTATGATGGCGATCACGTGATGACTTGAATTGTGGAGATCCTCAATTTGAAAAATTACCAATACATGAAGAGGGCTTCAAGGATCTTTTGGTGGAGCAGTAAAGGAGAGTCCTATCTCCAAATTTGACAGCACTAACTTTTGCGAGAAAGTTGTGTACCCTGTGTGATCATCTAAGGTACAAAAGGCAGCTGAAAAAAGGGAGACCAGAAGGAGGATGCAAGCATTTACGACTATCTCGACCATGGACAGAACTATATGATTCATGCAGCTTGCAAGCAGATGAAATGCAGATGAGAATCAAGCACCAAAAGTTGCCGAAAAATAAGACTGAAAAGTGGAGATGGAAGGAAACAACACTCAAAGCAGGTTTGATTGAAGGAGAAGCCAATACATGGTTCTTCCACACTTGTGCAAGTGGGATGAGAAGGAAAAATCATATTGATAAGCTAGTTGTGGGGAATGAGGAGGTTAAGGGAAGGCAACAAGTTGTGGAGTTTTTAGTCCTCAATGGAGGGGGCAAAACCTTCCAAGGATATTAGTGACATAGCAGAATGAGCTGGTTGCAGAGGTCATGGAGGATGAGGTGAAGACGTCCACTGGTAAATTAAATGCATAGAGTTCACTAGATCCTGATGGTTTACCAAGTTTCTTCTATAAATTTTCTGGGAATGTAGTAAGGATACCTTAGCAGTGGTCAGGGAGTTTATGACTGGCAATTGTAATTTTGATAGGCTGAATAGATTTTGATATTTCTTCCACTGAAGAGGGGATGCGGTACTAAAGACAGCTGATGACTTACACCCCATTGCCCTCTCCAATACCATCTACTTGATAGTGACCAAGGTGCCGGCTAACAAGTTGCAGTTGGTGCTTGACTCCCTAATTCATCCAATTCAAACTGTTTTTTATATGTAGTAGACTTTTTTTTTGAAAGGTTTTTATACAAGTTAGATATCTCACAAATTGCTTTTTTCAGCCTTGGAGGTGATTTCTGCTTGGCAATGGATGGGGATTTCTGCTGGCATTTTTTTTGAAATGTTGACTTTGCAAAAGCTTGACTTAGTCAATTGGAGCTACTGTGGGCTTCATTGGTTGGGAAGAAATTTTTGAACACTTAATCCAATGGATAGAGGTGTGTATCACAGCCACATCCTTTTTGGTACTCATAAATGGTAACCTCACTGGAGGCTAGGTGCAGCTAAGGCAAGGGTTTAGCCAAGGGTGTCCACTTGCATCCATAATTTCTTATTGCTTTAGATGCCCTTTAACAGTTGGGTCATGTGCAGCAAGTTTTGTAGGACTATTTTCAGGGTTATCCATTGGTATAGGTTCGGGCATGGTGGTTTGATGTTGGCAGCCTTGATACTTGAGAACATTTATTTTTATTTGCACAATTATGACCATAAATAGGTTGAATGTAATCCCAGAGTTAATGGTTTCAAATTGCCGGGTGATGGTGATAAACAAATAAAAAAAACAGCTCTTCACGTGCAGTTGGATTTGAGGGTTGAATGTGGTAAAATATGGCTTGAACTTTTTTTTTGTTTTGGTTTGTGTGTGTGTGTGTGGCTGGGGTGGGGTGCTGCTGTAGATTTTGTATCCAAATTCGATATCTTCCCAGGAGTTCGATTTGTTTTCTCAATGGCATAGGAGTGAGGTAGGGTGTAGAACCATTGGCAGAGAGGGATGCTGCTAGGGAGCACGTTAGGAAGAGTAAGTGAATGTTGGTGAGGACCAGGTGGTGGCGTGGTGCTAGAGATGGAATTGGGGCATGGAGGCAACATAAAGAAGGGGCAAAGGGTGGGCAAAGATGCGGGCAGGCAGCATGAAGGACAGCTCTGGGTGGTGGTATCAGCAGTGGAGTGGCAGTGGGAGGGTCTGCAGAGAAAGAAGAGGTTGGGTGGGGGAAAAGTGTTCACAAGTAACTCAATGCGATTTTTTTTTCTGCAACTTAATGCCTATATCATTAAATGATCCCCCGTTTATAGTAGGGAGATACATGAAAAAAAGGAAAAAAATCTCCTATTCTTAAAAAATTCTAAAATAAAACAGGATACAAAACTTCTGCACTTGACAAAATTGCCACAAGTTACAGAATTTCTATGTGAGTGGTCCTCTAATCCAAATCAAGAAATGGAGGCTACATGGGTTGTAGCTTTGTTACTACAGTACATAGTCATAGGAAGGATAGTGGTGACTCCAAGACCAGGTAAGAAAGAACAAACAATCCATGTGCTGGTAGAATTTGGAACCAAGTGTGTGCAGTGGTACTTTCAGCAAAAGAAGCAGTAGCAAAAGGCAGAGTCAAGATTGGTAGGCCAAAGCTTTAGAGCTGCAAACTTTGCAAGCTCCTAAGTAAAACCTGGAAGAATAGTAGTGGTGGTGCTAGAATCCTCTATGAGCTCAGAGGAAGATGTGTACTATAATTGGCATGCATCCATGTGGCTGGTTTTCCAAACTTATTCCAACACTCTTTTAGACAGGAAATTGGCATGCTTGCAATGGATGCATCAAGAATAGTCACCACCACCACATTCTCTGTTGTAACCATGGCCACAGCAACCACCCCACACCGGTGACTCCCAGAAGAAAGATGCATGCTATTCTTTTTATGTCACTCGCTGATTGCCATACTATCAATAGCATCATACTGAAACTAAACTCTCTGCAGATGGCTGAAAAATCACCTCCATATCAGGCATGGTATCACTCAACAATTTGGTTCCTTGCCGCACGAAAATCACATTCAGACTACCAATAAATTGATACAAAGATATTGCAGCAATGCGGGTTCCCATATAGGACTCTAGACAGGTATAGTAATCTGCCAAAGATAAATCACATGAAAAGTGTTCCAAATAAGACAGCAAAGATAGCCAAGTGCTGCATTACTAGACATCTATGAGTACTTTTTGGCCAAGGTATCCCCCATTTCCTATGCAATTTTTACAGCAAGTTTGCAAAAATCTTCAGCTCAGTGCTGTTATGAAACTATTTCACCACGAAAGTTATCCCATTCCCATTAGTTGGAAATTGGATCCTTCTCATCATGCTTTGCTGCAGAGATGGTATATAGCTTCTTTTGCCCAGCACAAATATACCAAAAGAATGAGACCGCAGTAGCAGTTAACGTCACCAGAGAGCTTAATCAAGGTGCCTTAAATCACAACAATAGTACAGAAGCCAAAATAGGAGCCTTTGGCTCGGTAGAACCTTCCACACAACCAACAGATGGACCAGAACACATGAAAGGCAGAAACAGAATGAACACACCGGATAACAAGTAAATGTAGTCATAGTGGCAAAGAGGCGGGCACACCAAGGAGCAGACTAGGAACTCTCTATTCATGCATCACAATGCAAAATAAAGAGGAGAACCAACCTTAGCTCAAATCACATTAATAATGAATTATGAATCATTCTCTCCAAATGCAACTCTCATGCACAATTGGCCCTTATATGTGATGCAAAAGTCACACACTACCAGGGTGAGGTCAGAAGATAGTAAGTGTGGTGATGTAGGCCCCTTAGCCAAGTGACGGTTGCAGACAATGAAGAGGTCTCCCTGATCAAGCAATGGCTAACAGGCAGGGATAAAAGTGGATGGGAATTTGATCCAAATGTCTGGTAAATGCATCCACAAAAGAGTTGATATGGACTCCCATATCTGGATATTATTTACATCTTGATGCAAATATGGTAGTTCTCAAAAATATTCAAATGCAGATATGAATCTGTTTTCGGGATAAAGGCTGGCTTTGGATCCATATGTTTGACTAAATGTAAATAGTATGTATATATGAATGCATGTATGTATGTACATAAGAGGAATTAATCAGTCCAAAATAAGATCTCACAATCCTCTTAAGCAGCATAAAACTTTCAGAGAGAAACAAAGGTAGGCCTAACTTTTTGTTTATTTGTAAGGAGGTAAGACTAAATGTTATCAGCAATATCAGATGTTCGAGCTGTTTGCAATGCTTTGCATGTGAGATATTGATCTATGGTCATTTGCAGGACAAAGCTCGATTATTGTTGTGTGCTGTAGTCATGCGGCGTGTGTGATGTGCTGATGAGGTGCTCTAATGATCTTTAGATTCTGTAGGTAATAGAGTATGTGAGATGTTTCTTGATTTGGTTGCATTGATTCTCATCTTGTGATGTTGGTAGTGATAAATATGCTTGCTTTGGAATTTGTGGATGACACATGTATCAATTTTTGGTACTAGAGGAACTTCTGAGGAAAGGCATGTCGGAAACAAAAAATTAGTTTGAATACCTGTGAGGAGCATTTGGGGACGGATGTGGGAGGATTAGTGATGCTAAATAGATTGGATGGTTGGATTCATATTGCTAATTTGGAAATGGTCCAGCACCTGTAAGTTTCTACCTTTTCAGTGTTTCATGTTGTTGGATGTGTACTCACAAGTTAACATCACAACAAGGATGTGCTTGTGGTCCATACCAGCTACATGACTGGGTCAAAGACATACTGGAAATCACGCGAGGAACTGGTAGTGGGTGCTGATTGAGCAAATCACATGGAATGAGTTTTGGGCAAAAAAGTGAGTGCTGTTAAGAAGCTGCAGTAGTTCTGTGAGCTCAAACCTTACAAATCAACACAGTATGCATGGCAGCCAACAAAAAAACTAGAGAGAAGCAAATGCAATAAGGATAGTCCATATCGTTGCTAAGATTTTTGTCCAGTTTAATGTAAAGTTACAAATTTTGAAGTAAAAGTGCAGGAAAGGCTATGAACTGTCCTGGGTTGACTGCAATCAGGAACCTCAGCTTCACATTATCAGAAGGATAAGCAAGTAATGAGTTCTCTTTCAACTAATCAATCATTGTGAATAACTGCCACACATCTGAAGTCTTCATTTCATTCTTTCTGATAAGAAAAGCTTATACTTCTGCTTGATATGTGCAAGCATATCAGATTTACTTCTAAGTATGATTTTCTGTCACATTTGTGCAAATACATAGTGGATTGGAATTCGCATCGATTCAGGTCTTCTTCCAAATTGTTTCCATGTTTGATCCATCTAATTCATATCCAAATTCAACCTTAATCCAACCAATTCCAAATCTGATTTTCCTCGTATATGGCCATAACACCCATGCAATTGGTGTCCAAATTCACATTCATATTTGTTGGGATTTAGAGCAGGCCACGTGGCAGCATCTAAACCCACAGCTGGACGGCAGCAAAGGGTCCAGTTGGATCAATTTTGGTGCACCAAGTTTGTTCGTTTCCTATCTTTAGTAAAGTGTTTTGTTTAGGAATATGTTTTGAGTTTGTTTTTTTAGGAGATAGCATCTTTCCTAATAAGATAAGATCTTTCCCAATAGGATAAAATCTTTTGTTACTATTTTTAGGGATATATTCTCTCTATACATAGAGAGCCTTTCTGACTATTCTAATTTGAGTCCATTAATAAAAGTATCAAGTTCCAAAGACTCCTCTCCTCTCCGCTTCTCTCTTCTCACGTGTGGTGGCCCTCTCTCCCTTAAAATCTATGCCAACCTGCAGCAGCAGCAACAGGGAATTTTCTCCCTGATTTCAATGCAGAACCAGTCCCACATTGGACTATTTTTCCCACGCCAATTAGGCTCTACGCTTCCTACATGCGCACCAACTCCAACATGATATTAGAGCGGGTGTTCTAGGCATGATTGGATGTGGATTGAAGGAGAATACACGCACAAAACATAGAAAAAAAATTTTTCTTGTGCGTGCACCCTCTTGGCCATGCAAAGGCTTCATCCAAACCACAAGTTGGTGGTTCTTGCATCCAAGAAGTCCTCCTCGACAAATCCAACGCCTTACGCAAAGGAGACTAGAAGAAGATGGCGGAATCAACCACGACAGTCGGAGATGCCACGCTCGGCCCGGAGAAAGCAAGGTGGTTGTCTCCAAGACAACTATCAAGCTCAGTGGGGATTCCAACTACATCTTGTGGGCACACGCCTTCAAGATTTTCGTTGGAGGCCAGGAGAAACTAAGTATTCTCCTTGAGGGGGTGTCAGACATCAAAGATGGCAAAAAGAAGTACGAGAAGGAGAACTACGTCATCATAAACTGGCTCATGAACTCGATGAAACAGTCCATAGCCTTGAATATGCTCTACAAAAAGGGCGCATTCAAGATTTGGACAGCCCTCAAGAAGAGATATGCCCGAACCTCGAATAACGCCCGCATCACCAAACTCTACACCCGTATCTAGACAGCCAGTCAAGGAGATCTCTCATTGACAAAATACTACGAGAAGGAGGCGTTGTTCAAGGAGTTGAGATCTACGAGCCTCTCTATTGCAACAAACAGGGGGGAACACGTGCAGTATGGCAATCTACCAAGTTTTTGTCAGGGTTGAATTCCTATTATTGAGCCGCACATGATCAGATTCTTGTTTTAGAAGGGAAGATGGATCCGGAAACCATCTTCTGTTGTCTCCTCAAGATAGAGATTCCTGAGGGGGAAGACATGCCAAAAGGCGAGAGCTCTGCACTTGCTATTCCAAAAGCAAGTGCGAGGCATGGACGAGGAAGAGGACGTGGGTCATTCTGCGTCTATCCGAAGTGCCAATACAGAGGACGCAACAACCATCCGCAAGACAAGTGCTAGGAGAAGTTCAGGAAACCACCACGTGAGGCTACTAGCACATCATATGTGGACTCCCTGACTCAAGAAGATCTTGAGAAGCTGTGTGCTCTTCTCAAAAAAGACAAGTCCACAGCAGCCGTTGCAACAAGTACTCAGGTTGCCATAGAAGCAATGACTCTAGAGGTCACAGAAGGGTTCACCATCGACTTGTCCAAAGAGAAAACCGAGACCTTTGTCCTCGAAGAAGATGAATGGTGGGGCGTCTAGCCTCACAAGTTGAAGACCAAGTTGTCGACCTCGTGGCCTTCGACTTGAGGGAGAGTGTTGGGATTTAGGGTAAGCCACATGGCACTACCACATGGCAACCAGCAGGCCACGTGGCATGTGCCACGTGGCAGCATCTGAACCCACAGCAAGACGGCGGCAAAAGGGTCCAATTGGACCAATTTTGGCGCACCAAGTTTGGTCATTTCCTATTTTTAGTAAAGTGTTTTGTTTAGGAATATGTTTGTGATTTGTTTTTTTTAGGAGGTAAGATCTTTCCTAATGATATAAAATCTTTTGCTACTATTTTTAGGGATATATTCTCTCTATAAATAGAGAACCTTTCCAACTATTCTAATTTGAGTCCATTAAAAAAAGTATCAAGTTCCAAAGACTCCTCTCCTCTCTAGTTTTCTCCTCACATGTGGTGGCCTTCTCTCCCTCAAAATCCATGCCAACCTACTGCAGCAACATTAGGAAATTTTCTCCCTGATTTCAACGTGGAAGAAGTCCCACATTGGACTATTTTTCCCACTCCAATCAGCCTCTACGCTTCCTACATGCATTGCAACTCCAACAATATTCACATCTGATATTTTGAGAAAACAATGATGAACATGGAAATGATTAATCTGAAATGCACTCATTTCATCCCCAGCCCAAGATATGATGTGAGATATCTGAAAGCTGAAAGCCAGAATGTCAAAGCACTGGTAATGGGGTTGTGTTCAAATGTTCAACATCACTTCATCCTAAAAACTTTCCAATCTAGTTATCAGGCAATGAGGCTCCAATCAGGCAATGAGATCAGGCCAACCAGGTGGTGGTGGTGTTGCTTGACAGAATTGTCAAAAGTTAAGGCTTAGTTTACTTGAGGGGTTAGCCCCCTTTCCTTTAACACGGGTTAAGGTTTTAACACCAGTTTGTCTGACACCAATTGTTACCAGCATTTAGCAAACCCGTGTTAAACACCCACGATTCCCTCACGCCCTCAACTTTGGAGCCTCACGCCTGACTCCTCACGATTGTCTCCTCTCAGCCCACCACCACTTCTATCAACCATAAAGGAGCTGATGAGGGAGATCCTCTCGGTCTCCTCATAGGGTGATCCCCGCAAGCTCCCACGTGCCCACCACACCCCTCCCCCATGCTCGAGTCCATCATCCATATCGACGACTCCCCCACGGCGAACACCCCCTCGAGTAGACGCTTCAAGGGCTCGCGAGGGTCAAGGGAGATCTTCACCTCCATGCTCGACACTCCTTCGCCTCACCAATCGCTTGACGCTCCAATCGAACACCTCATCGAGTGAAGCCCCACCAGTCTCACTTCCTCTCACCACCAATCACCCCTCCTCTCGCTGACAAGTGAAACCCACTGTTCTCCTACCATCGTCCTCCCCCCTCTATGCATTCCCTACCGATCAGACACTCCACAGCCCCTCTGCAACCTCCTCCACCTCCTTCCCTTCCCCCTTCCACTCTGGTCCCCCACCTCCACTACCTGACCACCTTCACCCTTGCTTGAAATTTTGTGCTGGTTTGATTAAGATGTCAAAACTCCGAATTATATGAAATTATAATAGCTTTTGAGAAGTGTCAGAGAGAACATGCATGGTTAATTTAATATTTTGTGAGGGGAGGAGATGGGCTTATTGGGTTGCACGATTTTGAGATTGGCTGTGGTGGCCGGAGGAGGAGCTTCGGGCATGTGAATTTCTCAAGGGTAAATTATCATCCATTACCACTTTTGGATGAAATGATTTTAATGATAGTTGTGTGCCTTATGTTGTTTCTGAATAAGAATTTTCCCCAAAATGTTTTTATTGCAAATCACTCTTTTCCATACATCAAGAATCATTTGTTCCAAGGTGTCGTCACCGTCGTAGTTGTTATAGGAACAATTAGTCTTGGTGATCAATATTGAGGGCTTGGGATGACGAAGATTTTTCAAGGAAAACATAGATTTTGCTTGTCGTTGATGTGTGGAGAAGTGAGCAACCCCTATTTGACAATAAGATACAGGTACTGTCATTGATGTCCTGAGAATAGATGAGCATTCCAAGAATGCAATATGTGTAAAGTTTGTTGTAAAAATATTGTAAACGACCAATGATCTACAAATTAAACATGCCATAGGATGAATATTGTCTATAATAATTAGAAAACATGGAGGTTCTGTCTCAACGCACCACAACCAGAAAAGAGGGCAAACAGCTAAACTAGTTTGCTCATTTGTTTTATTGACATTCTGGTTTGTGTGGGTAGCTTAGGCATGTATTTATGTGAGTTGGAAACCTATCTGTTCAAATGTATTTATCATTTTAATGCAACTGTTAGGGAAAAATGAAGTCCCTGTTCAGAAAAAAGAAACCATAGCCTCTTTTTTATAGGAGAGAGGTTTTGGGAAAATTACAATGATCCTCTACAAGATAATGAAATAAAGAAAAGGCCCTATGTATACACTCAACACTCCCCATCAATTTGAGGCATAAATATCCACAAGATCCAACTTGCTACATAAGAAGTCCAAACGCTTCTTTCCTAGGGCTTTGGTAAACATATCACCCAACTGAAGCTTGGAGGAAACATATAAGGTACTAATCTTCCCACTGAGGACAACATCATAGACAAAATGGCAGTCGACGTCGATGTGCTTTGTCCTTTCATGAAAGACTGGATTTGAAGCAATATAGGTGGCAGACTTGTTATCACGGAAGAAAAGAACAGGTAGAGCAGTCTGAACACCAAGATCCTGTAGAAAGGAGACAATCCACAAAACCTCACAAGCAGCCTGAGGCCCTAAGTCATGGCTCTATACTCTAACTCTGCACTCGAACGGGCCACGACACTTTGCTTCTTGCTCCTCCAGGAGAGAAGATTTCCCCCAATATAGACTGCAAAACCTGAGGTAGACTGACGATCCTCTATAGAACTAGCATAATCAGCATCAGAATAAACAGATATGTCAAGATTGCCATTATCTCTGTAATACAACCCTCTACCTAGTGTCCCTTTAAGGTATCTTAGGATGAGACAAACCTCGTGCTAGTGGCTATAACGTGGAGTCTACATATGCTGACTAGTCCTGCCAACTGCAAAACTGATATCTGGCCTTGTGATGGTAAGGTAGAGCAAACAACCCACTATACTGCGATACTAGGTGACATCCTCATATAAAGGATCTTCCTCATCAGAATGTCGTGTAGGAGGTGACTCGATGGGTGTACCAAAGGGCTTAGTCCCAAGCAATCTAGCATCCTGAAGAATTTAAAGCGTATACTGCCTTTGCGACAGGGATAGGCCTGGCTCTTGCCATACAGCCTCAATACCCAAGAAGTATCTCAATTCGCCCAAGTCCTTGGTGACAAATGTGGCTTGCAGGAAGGACTTGGTCAGAATGATGCCATCCTCATCATCTCCTGTAAGAATCATATCGTCCATATACACGGCTAGAATAACAACACATGTATGCATTCCATGCATTGTTTTCTTAATGAAGATTGAATGATCTAGCACAGATTTCTAGAATCCAATCTTCCCAATCTCAGTACTAAAGCCTCTCGAACCAAGCACGTGGACTCTGTTTCAGTCCATAAATAGCCTTCCTCAGGCGACACACAGGCTCCCCTGAATGTTGTAACCTAGTGGCTGACACATGTATACCTCCTCAAATAAGTCACCGTATAAGAAGGCATTTTTTGATATCAAGATGATGCAGGGACCACTTCCTAGTTCCTGCAACAGATAGAATGATTCTGACAGAGGTAATATGTGCCACAAGAGAAAACGTCTCAAAGTAATCCACTCCATATGTCGGTGTGAAGCCTTTGGCAACAAGCCTGGCTTTATACCTATCTACTATCCCATCGGGTCTGTACTTGATAGTATAGACCCACCTGCAGTCAACCAAGGTAGCACCCTCAGGACATGGAACTAACTCCCAAGTCTGTCGTGACTACAGAGCCTACATCTCCTCATCCATGGCTACCAGCCATCTCAGATCATGTGATGCCTGGATAAAATTTCTAGGAATGACAACAATAGTGATGGCTAAAGCAAACTGGCAGACACTCGCGTCAAGATGAGCAATGCATGTGTATTGGGATAAGGGATGAAGAGTACCATCTCTACTGGGTCTCCTCAAGGATATTTGCCCCTTTGTATCTGAACTATCCTCATATGTCGCCTCTGAACCAGTCCTCCTGTCAATCAAAGTAGTGGATAGTCTTCGGTGATACATCTGAATCTCCTACAAAGTAGCTTGTATAGATGTTCCCTCCTCTAAGAAATAGGGAATCACTTCCAAGAAGGTAACATCTGTGGTAATAACATATCTCCTGCAACTAGGATCATAACACTAATATCCCTTTTGGGTTCTGGAGTACCCAAGAAAGACACATTTAGTCACCCTTGGAGAGAACTTGTCCTGGTTACCATATGCTAGAACAAAACAGGTGCATCAAAATCGGAGAGGTAAAGAAAATGGTCCTATCACACTCTGGATGAATCACCTAATAAAGAATCTGTCCATGAAGGACTGATGAGGGCACCCTATTTATCAAATAGGCCGCAATAAGAATTGCATCTCCCCATAATTGTTTAAGAACCTTCATGTGAATCATTAGGGTCCTAGCAATATCTACAAGATGACAAAACTTGCGCTCAACCACACCATTATGCTGAGATGTGTGAGCACAAGATGTCCGATGGATGATGCCTCGGGAAGAAAAGAGATCCTGCACCTCTCGCTGCACAAACTCCAGGGCATTATCGCTGCAAAAGACTCTAACAGTACCATCATACTGAGACTGAACCTCAACCAAAAACTACTGAAGAATCTGTGGAATCTCTGCACGAGTCTTCATCAAGAAAACCCAGGTAAGCCGACTATGGTCATCTACAATTACTGCATAATACCGATGTCCTCCTACAGTAACCCTGGATGGTCCCCATACATCACAGTATACCAAAGCAAAGGGAGTAGCACTTACCGCAGCATCCCTCCATGAGTAAGTACTCCTACGGTGCTTCCCGAGCTAACAATCCTCACACTGTATGCATTTTCTTGGGCGAGGGATACCCAGGTCTCCTGTGCCACATCCATGGATCAAAAGTTATAAATGCGGCTCCAGCAAACAATGTGGGTGTATCAAGATAATAGAGTCCATCACGATCTATACCCCCACCAACAATGTCTCCTATCTACTTGTCCTGAAAATAGCAGTAGCCTTCATCAAATATAACGTGACATCTCAACTGTTTATAGATATGACTGACTGACAGCAGGCTCATAGGGAACTCTGATGCACAATGAACTTCCTCTATCGGCATCTTCTGAGAAGCACGTACCTACCCCACTGTTGTAATAGGGGACGTGCTTCCATTAGCCACCCTAACCTCCTTAATTCCAGACAGAGGCTTGGGATCTTCAAGTCGTCGCATATCTCCTGTGAGGTGTACAGAGGGGCCAGAATCTATAATCCAACACCCTCTGACCCTGTTCTTCTGCCGTGTATTATCTTGGGTTGCCATAGCAAACCCCTCTCTTGATGGATCTCTTGGAGGATCCATCACCTTCTGATTTAGTGAGAGAAGACTCGTCGCTTCCTGACTCCGTATCAGGCCCATGTTGGATCTATAGGAGGATTGGGAGAGGTCAACGACCTATTGTCCACATGCAGCAGCGTCATCAATAGATCTGCAACAACCCACAATGGCCGATGTTGAGTAGCCTACGATGTTGGACTCGTACTGCCTTTGGATCGCCACATCGCGTCGCCTTGCATCATCACAGCAGCCTTGCACCGCCTCTGGATAGTCGCATCGCCTGCGCAACCCCTGCTGCCTCGTCGCACCACCTCGTCGCACATGCCTCGCACCAGGCCTACATGTCGCAACATCGCAGTAGCCTCACGCCGCCTTTGGATCGCCGCATCGCCAGCGCAACACCTGCTGCTTCATCACGTTGCCTCATCACACATGTCTTGCAAGTTTTGCACCAAACCAGGGCCTACATCGTGTC
The DNA here is from genome assembly GCA_037157565.1 of Thalassia testudinum. NCBI lineage: Eukaryota > Viridiplantae > Streptophyta > Magnoliopsida > Alismatales > Hydrocharitaceae > Thalassia > Thalassia testudinum. The sequence continues at coordinate 9,459,146 of JAZHRO010000022.1, read as the reverse complement.
TCACCGCATGTGTCACAATAGCCTCACGTCGCCTCTCCATCGCTACGTGTGGAAGATGGGTGCTTCAAGATGAGAACGACGGTGATAGAGGGGCATCACGTGCTACCGCAGCCACTGCTCCTCTTCATCATCGATTCTAGGGTTTAGATCTTCATAGGTTCGAAGATTCAATCATTTTTGGGAAAATATTTGGTGGGATATCACAACACCGGTCTAAGACCGCTACTCTGATACCATGTTAGGAAAAAATGAAGTCTCTATTGAGAAAAGAAACCCTAGCCTCTCTTTTATAGGAGAGGTTTTGAAAAAATTACAATGATACCCCACAAGATAATGAATTAGAGAAAATGCCCTATGTATACGCTCAACAGCAACATTTTAGAGGTTTTCATGTACAGGAGAATTTCTTAGCTATGTCAAATACTACCGAATGTTGTATAGTTATATGCTTTTACAAAGATTTCTTATCTATACAGCACCATGTTGTATGGTTATACGCTATATAATTAATTTAATTATTAATTGACTGAACTAATTTAATTTAAGTTTAAATTAATAATCACCAATATAACATGATACCTAAACATATTTAATAACACATTATTTATATTTAACATCGTAACATTACTTATAAAAATAATTACCAATATATAATACAAAACAACAAATACAACTACCACAACCATCTTCATATTTAAATATATTATCCTAACAAATTTAACTACCATTTAAATTCCTAACACCACTACCAAGTAAACGTCATAAGAGTTAACACTCAAACTTAACACCAATTCAAGTAAACATAAATTTGTGTTAACACCACTCTACAAGTAAACACAATTGAGGGTTAACACCAGTTTCACATTTCTTAATATCACTTCCTTAACCCCTCAAGTAAACTAGCCCTAAAACCATGCTAGGCAATGGCCCAGAAACCTAGGTGATGGTAATGAGGGGTGCAGTGGAGGTGCCATGGGAATGGCATGAACAGTGGAAGACAGTGAGGTGTGGGGTTATACACACAACCTTATGAGGGGTTGCTCCAATATCATGTCAATAAAAAAAGGTAGAGAAACATACTCCAATTTTTAGTCCTCACCTCTAATATATAAAGATTTGGTGGGCAAATTATGAAGCACTACTCAAAGAAACAAAAGAAACAAAATAAGAACAAAAGCATATGACAAATATACCATAAACATGGTATAAGACAGAGTTTGTGTAGATAATGATTTTTTTTTTGTGGAAAGGGTAGATAATGTTGTGAGGGAGGCATGTCTAGTGCTTTTGAACGAACTTTGTAATTGACTCTTTTTCGGAAAGCAATGAAGCAGATGACTTTGACATCTAGTAGTCTCCTTACCCTTTCAAACAAAATATATCAGAAGACAATATACCAACAGTTTTCCAACAAGATGCAAGCGAAGACTAAGAACCTATGATTATGAAGATCCTGCCTTGCACTTGTGACCCTAAACACACAATAAGGCTACTTAAAAACTTGCATAAATGCCATTTTCTTGGGGTTGGGATTTCAATATTTTACTCTATAGCATGCTATTAATGATGCATATATATTTTAAGACTCGATGATGTTGGTAAACATGGAAAGAATACAACAGCTCTTTTTTTTGAAAGGTAAGAATACAACAGCTCTGTAAACATACCGTATAAACATTTTTAAAATCAATGCCCCTCACAACCCCAAACTCCGAATCCAATCTGGGTCTGGAATGCTTCTTCTTTTTTGATTGACTCTGGTCCTTGGCCATTTCTTCCTTTTCATTTGTCTTGCTCATATCAGTTGCAATCAAATAATCAAAAAGCCCAGCATTGAACTCCTACAAATAGTATTGACAGAATAAACAAACGATTATTGGATACACCGAATTCTTCTATTAACATGTCATGAGCCAAGTAAGACATTTTCCAATCACAAAAAAATCAACATATTAACCACCATCATATATAGACACAAATTGGATCAAATGTGACTTGGATATAGTTATTTACACATCCATATTTGCTTTTACAATGTCGAATATGGCCTTGAATTTCGACATAGATCAGATGCTTGTTTTTTACCATATCCTAATTAACTTTGATTTAAGCTTAAAAATTCAAAATAGATCTAAGTAGTGACAAAAATACATGTAGCTGACCCCACTTAGTGTGAAAAAACACTTTCTTGTTATTGTTGTATCCTAAGGAAATTGGGTATGAATTTCAGTTCCCTTTAAATATCAATACGAATATAAATTGGATATAACTTTTCTTTCAAGAAAATAAATTGGACATAACTAAAGTAATAATAAATATGAATAAATTTGGATAAAAATGGGAGCATCTTAAGAGTTTTAATCTTTCAATAAATAGAATAAGTGATCAATATCGCTTTTTAGATTTTACCAAAAAAAATTCCTTTAGGTCTAAATATACAATAAAATAGGGTTTAGGTATAACTATACAATAAACTAAGTTATATCATTTGCAAATGATTGTTAGCTAATATGAGTACTCTAAGTCTAACAATATTTTAAACATTAACATATTACGCATTTGATTCTAACAACATATAGATATAGTTCACTTGGGTATCCGAATCCACATCCAAATCTCATGTGAATTTCCCCATACCATGTCCTGATCTGCATCTGTAAAATTCTGAATTCATTATCTAAATTTGTATTATCCTTGATGATCGGTCTTAAGTGTTCACACAATTCGGAATGATGGTGATTTTTCTGAGTTTGCACTCAAATTCTCATGCTTACCTACAGGGCCCACCACACAGCTTTCTTTACACAGTTGATCTTATCGCTCCTCTTCAACCTTGGAGATACCATCACAATCACTCCTTTTGAGCAATTCGTGGATTTGTTTTCAACCCAAATACAAGCAAGCTTTCGTCACCTGTGTTCGACATATAACCAAGAAATTGTCTACCACACATCACATTGGATGAGGCAGATGCTAGTGTAGACTTCATTCTAGCAAAGGAGTTAAGGGGACTGAGGGACAAAGTATGGAAAAGAGTGGTTATAGATTGTACAAAGATACTATCAGTAGATCATCGGGAGTGTGTGCTTTCTCCAAAAAAAACACAGAGCCCCATCCCATTTTGTTTCCCCTATTTGTCTTAAGATCGAGACAAGGTCAAAGCTAGGGGATGCATCATCAACAACTTGGAAAGGGTAACATCCAATTGTATCTGCATAACCAAGCCAAAGAACTTGTAAATGCTCCTCTAGAAAGAAGGGTCATAATAAAAAGGTTCAATTTTCCATGCTCTTGCACATAGTGAAATTTATGTTTGTTCTTGGAGTAGAAATAAGGTGACACCTAATCCTAATACATCTACTAGGAATTTTTGATAGTTCTCAAATAGAGTCCTTAGCTATATCCAAAAGCAGCCTATTCTCTAGCAGGAGAAAGGAGAGCGCTTTTGGCTAACTTGTGCCCTAACCATCCAATTCACTCCACAAGATAGGCATGGTTCAATAGTCAACTAAACTTAGGGGAACCACGTTCATATTGAAACACCTAGCAATCATGCTTCTAGCAAGGACAACCATCAACACCAGAAGAGAACCAGAATTCGAAGGAGCTCAATGCATGATGTGCTTCTTTTAGCAATTTACCATGCTAGAAAAAAGAACAAAGGGATCTCCAAACCAAAAGAGAACAGTGGAAAATGTCAGTTCAATGCCAGGGCTTTTTTTGTTCAAAAATCGTAGCTGGAGGAGCTATGTCAATAAAGACATGCAAAATCCCTACAAATTCAATATATTACAATGTGATAAGAAAGCATATAAAATCCAAGGAATATTAAGAATGAAAATTTTGATAAAGGGGACCTTTTTACTTCTACACAAAATGTTTTTGACTTTTCTTCTTTGTTTTTGGAAATGCAAATAAAACATAATGATATCATTCAACCTCAAACTCTTCTAAGTTTAGCAGGAAACAATAAAGCTTGCTAATCAAGAAAAACCTCTTCTACCTTAGAGAAAAGGGCACTTATCTTTATCTATACTATAACTACAAGAGGGTGTGGTGCACCCCCTTCCACCATGTGTCACGTCATCCCCACCTGCTCCCGAACACCACCCCGCCGATATCTCCACTACCTTCTCCCTCTCAGCTCCAGCACAAAGCTCCAGGTTATCTCCAACCCCAAGACCCTCAAGAAGATCGCCAAGTCCAAGAGGAAAAGGCTCCTCAAGGTCATCCCTGACGACCTCAATAAGAACAAGGCAAGAATAAAACAACGTAAGTCGTTGTTGATATAAGGCTTAAGGCAAGCATGTCTGGGATGCATTGACTAGTCTAACAGCTGAACAAATTTGGTATTGTTGTTGGATTAAAATTGTCAACATCAAGTTGATGATGACCATGTGGATGGAGTTTAGGTTTTAAGTTGTTCCTTTGCAATCACTTTTTAATTAAAATTGCATGGGTCTTGAAGACTTCTTGATAAGTTCATTGGAGAAGGATCTTAAGAATTCTTGATATAGTAATCTTTTAATTGAACATCTAAAATTGTCAAGCATTTAACGATGGACAAACACTATTTGATTGTGAAAAAAAAACAACCCACACATCATCTATTTCATCAACAAACACAACACAACCCTATCCAGAGATGTACGTAGCTACAAAACCATCAAAAACATCATCTTTTTACATCCTAAACGGATCATCCAACCTCCAAAACACCCTCACCCACATTGAAACCCCCCAAAGGTCCCATATTTCCACCATCCCAATCCCTAATACCCTAAATCCCCATTGGAGGACGAACGAGAGACAATCAATCGATCTAGCAATGATGCACATCGAGGGGGAGAGCTCACCTTCTTGACGACGAGGGAGCCAACGAGGCCTATGACGACATAGACGTAGTTGAGATTGCCGTCGCTGACCTCTCTCATGGCGAGGCCATTGTCGAGGAGACCCCCAAAGGTGGAGAGGAGGGCCAATGTGGACTCTATGTAACAGAGGAGGGAGGCCTCCTCCGACGACCGGAAAGCATCGTCATTGCTTTTCTTTTTTAGACCAACATAAAGTATATGGTTTGAATTTTCAATATGTTTAAATGATAGTTTAGGTATTTGAAAATATTCTATGTTATGGATATATATGTAAAGGTAAATGGGTTGTTTTGTTTTAATGACGAAGTTGTGTTTATCACAACTTATCTGCTACGGTGTTGTTTCTTTCTTTGATACATAGTAGAAAGAGTTGTTGCATTACCATTTGGCAAAAGAAGAAAAAAAAAAAGAAAAGGTGTATATAACAGCACCAATCTTGTCAACTGCTAAACCATGCATCTCACGACATCGCATTTCCTTGATTGCATTTCGCTAGATTGTCACTGTTGTAGCTTGTCAACACTTCAATGTATGAGGCACCCTCCCCTTCATAGCACAATCATGCGTTGCACCATTGTCGTCGCTATTATCTTTATCATCTCCAGTATAATATGTCAGATCAAGAGCCTTCTCCACACACTCCGCCAACAAGTCCTAACATCGACTACTTCCATCAGCTTCACTACCAAACCCCATCTTCTTATCCTCCTCATCACTCATGGCAATACCCAAAATCCCTCACCTACATACATCAACTCATCATTCCCAATCTTTTTCAGAAGTGAATTGGATTACTTTCATATCAAATGGTCATTTTGTATTAGTAATTGTGGTTCTTTCCTTTGACATTGTAGACTAAGTGAACGGAACCTACCTTTATTGCTGGTAACATTAATGGTGGAGGCCCCAGAATCTTAACTTCCTGTGAGTCTTATCGGATGTCACTTTCCTCTCGAAAGAGGGACACGTGGGAAGAGGTTGGGTGCGATGGCAGAATCAGATGGGAAGTGTTGAGAGAGGGAGTGAGGTGACATGGAGGGACGAGATGCATTGCACCTTTTAATTTATATTTAGATATAGATTTAGTCGTGAGATGGACTCTCTCAATTTCTTTTCTTTTTTTAATCTTCACTCAACAACTAAACAGAATGCAAAAGTTTTTGTTGGGAGGTAACATTAAGGTTTCATGTGTTGTTTTTTCTAAACTAAGTACGCCAAGCAATATCAATAATCATTCACAAGAACGTATATAAGAGAATATCTCTGGTAATGTTTGGTAGGTGGGTTAAGGCACTTAACCCCTATTTGTCCATCACTTAACCTACCACTCATTTGCGTCGGTTAAGAGAACTTAACTCGATGCAAACTTATTCCACCCCCACTATAGAATAAGTTTAACATGCCTAAACTCCCAAACGTCAAACCCTACTTATTCCACTCCTTTATTCCTTTACTTATTCCACATTATTTCCCTTTCCAAACACCACTTAGGAGTTCACACATCAATCTCATATTGCAAAAATTTATAGGATTCCCACTCAACCTATCATCCAAAACAAGTCATATAATTCACAATGTACAAAGTTCAAATTAGGAAGATAGAAAACAATCAATTTGCTAGACAAAAAATTTCTATAATTTTTTAGAACAAAAACATGTATCACATATACCTTTGAAAATGAGAAGTCTAAAAATAAGTTTTCAACCCTAGATGTTTAGATATAATTTTTTTGCCATTTTTATTCATACCAATGTTCTTTGAATACATGTTTAGTCCTTCTACCTTTCCCTCATGATCCATTTGATATAACCACAACCAATAAACTCTCCCCTCTTATCCATCACTTTCACTAATTGTATCACCAACTACTTACACTCCCATTTCTGTTAGCAACATCTCAGGACCTCTATCCTCTTCATATTATATCCTTTCTAACTTAAACTTTTAAATAATAAAAGCACAAGGTGCCTTATCTAAGATGACTTTATTCAACTCGAACTTAAATTATCTTAATAGAGCCGATACATAAGCTCCATATAGTTATAGATATAGAAATGAATATTCAAAGAATCTTTCTATTAGAATAGTGATGCATTTACCAAATTGACAAGAAAAAAGTACTTTGACATGTCAAGCCATTCCGAGTTACTTTTTAAACATCAAAGAAAAGACTAATGCATGAAATTTTAAAGGAATTTTTTTTATAAAAAAAAAGGCTTAATCAGAATATAAACAAATCTTAGCATGCAATTTAAAAGCTATACATCTAAAATTCCATTAAAACATTTAATTACTTGGAGCATCTTTTTCTATGTAAATAAATTTGTGCCAATCATATTTGAATTTTAAAAAAAAAGTACGGTACATCTCGCAGCATCGCATGAGTTAATCAACTAATATTTACTAAAGGAGGGTGCTAAGCACCTCCTCACATGTATGCCCCCTCCACCCGACCCCTCTCTATCTATTATCTATTTCCATCCCATTTCATGTCCTTCCTTGCTTAAGAATCCTGTCATGATTTCTTTTGGCTAAAAAAGGAAAATGGCATCGCATTTTCTTTCCATTGTTATCAAAGCCTGCAACTTTTTGTAGCATCATCTTATGTATGCACCCCCCACCCATCTCTCTCTCTCTCTCTCTCTCTCTCTCTCTCTCTCTCTCTCTCTCTGTATGTATGACTTCAGTTCTCTTGAATCTCATGTCATGTGTCCGTCGCAGTTCTCTCGCTCTCAACACCACCACCTACTCCTTATGGGTCCTCTTTTCTTCATCCTCTTTCCTCCACTTTCTCCCAACTCCACTGCACAAAGCACTTCTACCAATACCTCCGCAAACCCTCATGCAACACCAACACCTACAACTTTACCCTTCTCTACGTCAGCTCCTCCCTCACCACCAGTGCACATGGTGAAAAGGGAGAAGTAGAGGGCATTGACAAGGAAGTGCATGTTATCGGAGAAGTGGTTGCAGGTGAGCACATAGACGGTGAGTGCGCCTCAACGCTACATCTCTCACACAAAACCCCTCCTCTCACAATAATCCCAGTCAATTCACCATCGCAAGCAACATGAAAGTCGGTGCCTCCCCCCTTCCAAGTCAAACTACTTCCTCCCCACACCCATGACACCCCTCTTCCCCCCAACAAGAAGACCTCCTTCCTTTTACCTCCACCCAAAGAACAAGAAGTAAGATGAAGGACCCATCACTGTGGTCCTCAAGACGGACTTGCATTGCGAGGGTTGTGCCAAGAAGGTATGTCGATGCATCTCCACCTTCCAAAGTATCATATCATATACATACACATGTACAACTTACAAATTGCTGTGGGTGTTTTGTTGGTGGTTTGCTTAGTTTTTGGGTTATGGGTGATGTTAAAACGGTAGAGAAGGTGAACGTGGAGTTGGAGAGCAGCAAGATGGCAGTGGTGGGAAAGGTGGACGCATGGAATCTCTAGGAGAAGCTGGAGGTCAAGACCTACAAGAAGGTGTGCATCACCAGACTACCCCAAAGAAGAAAGAGAACCCCAAGAAGAAAGGAGGGGAGGAGAAAGCTAACCCCTTCCTCCCTCCCTCTCATGCCCATTCTAGATCATCTAAGTACCCATCCCATGACAACTTCATGGACTGCTTCAATAAACTAGTTCAATCTTTGATGATCATCAACATTGTTATTTTGGAGCAAGTTTAGGCCAGATGTATTTGCTGAGACAATACTTACAGAGTACAAACTTTCAAAAAGAAATGCTTATATGCTGAGGCTTATAAACCATTTCAAAGAACCAATATAACTAATTATTTAAAATGCTGGTCGAAGTTGAAGAACTATTAACTGCCACAATCTAAAATGGCAATGGCTCACCCTGCTCAAACAAAGTGAAAAAAGATAACTGATAAAGTACAAAATACCTCGAGGATATGAAGGCGTGAATTTTGTGGCAGTTCAGCATTTATCACCACGGACCGCAATCCAAACTATCAGAAACCAAAAGTTCAATTCTTATTGAAAATAAGAATTGAAATATCTCAACTGATATACTACAGAACACTGAGAAGCCAAAACAGGAAAAAAGCAATAGCACCCAACATTTGATAGTTTCTCGACACACGTGCACTAAGTAGTGTACACAACATTATGAAATTCAGACAGACACCAAGATACAATTATCAAGAGAATACAAAATCTCCACTAACAAATTAACCTTTTTATGCCAGGATGACCAAAAACAAAGGCACTTGTTAACACACAAATTTTACAGATATCTCCAAGGACCAAAAGAGGATTTTTATAAGTTACTGATCGACAAAAGGCACACATTGAAGGTCCTGGAAAACAGATCTGGTGGATTTTACAAAGAAAGGACTTTGTAGCTGTCAAGGCTACCTTATGACCAAGCAGTTATTGGTGTCCAGAAAGAAAATGCACAATTTACCCTCTCACGTTAAGATTGTCTGGATATCCAGTGTCATTTTTCAGCCATAATTTAAACCAGATTGGTGAGGAGGATCATCAAGAAGATGATCCATGGTATATGTTCCACTAATATTTTATCAACAAATTAAAAAGATTGCGGAGTTATCACAAAATAGAGTACAAAGAATTACAATGTATCTGGAGATTTGATCTTAAAGACTAGATTATTATCTTTCTTCGGAAAAACTTGATAATTATATGAAGTGCTGACTGCAACCAAATCCAAGCATCCTGGAAATGTAGTGGTACAATCGAGAACAATCTAAGAGGTATGTCTTCGATACAAAGTTGCCAGATCCCACCAACAACTTAACCAAGCCACTCAATATTTAATATCCCTAGCAAACAGCACAAATGCCTTTTCTTGCATGACACAAACACAAAGAGTAAGGGAGAAATACAAGCTTGCAAATTCTATGATATCATGTTGACGACACACATAATGAAACTTTTCCAAGCCACTTAATGAAGCTTAAGGAGAGGGTAAGTTAAAGGAGGTCAAAAGAAGTTTCAAGCGTAAACAATTCGAGTTTTTAGGTCTATGGCTAAGCTGATGCACTTTTCAAAGCCAAACGGAACCTAAAAATAGGCCTACTAATTGAATTGGACATGTTTGAATTTAATTCAAGTTCATTTTCTAATAGTTTGAAAATTTTTCGTTCGATTGAAAATGAATTGAATATGAACTTTTAAGATTATGTTCGTTGGCTTAACGATCTAAACATGAACCAAAGGCGTGTTCATTCGATAAAAGTTTGAGTTCAATAACATATATATGTATATGTATGTATGTATGTATGTCTGTAAATGTACTTGTATTTATATACATTATATATTAATTTTATACATATACATTAAATTTTAGTACCATGTATCTCTATACATTCTGCAATAATTTATCAGTTTCAACTTTATTCATGTATCATATATGTTAATACATACGCTAATACAGTTTATTAGTTTAGACTGTGTGTGTGTGTGTGTTAAAAAAATACTTCTCAAAAAAAATATATGCTATAAAATATTAAAGAAAAGTAACTACAAAGAACCTTAATCTAATCCCCACTTCTATAGTTTGCCGAAATCATGTAGCATTATTAACACTTCAATTAGTAAACATTTCAGGTTACACTATTATCAAACCTGGATATTGAACTTGTTATCAAACTATTATCAACATTAGATATCAAGCTTATCATCAAACTATTATTAAACATGCTCATTCAAATAGTGCAAACGAACTATTAATGAACCGAACTCAAACATCCGATCTTGTTATCGAACTAAACTTTAACACAAGTTATCGAACAATTATTGAACTCAAACTTCAAGCTTCTTATCGAACTCAAATTCAAACATATGTATGTTAGAGTGCATATACCTAAAGGGTTCATAATAACACTCCAATGGATATCATGTAAAAATTCTCAAGAAAAGGGCACCAATTTCATTTTTTTTCTTGTTTACCAAGTTTGTATGTCACCCTTCCAAAATCCAACATTGTATGTCAACCTTACAAGATAAGCATGATTCAGTTGTTGTGTGAGCTCTCAAACTAGATTGACATACCATCTAAGTAAATAGTGGCCTAACCAAGAATCAACCTTGAACCTTTACCTCTTTTCTTTTTATGAATGGATTGATGCACATCCAAGACAGAGTAACAAAAGACAATGTGTTGATGAATGCAATGAGAGATGGAGTAACTGAAAGCTCAAGAGTTGAAGATAGACACTAATATATACAGGTTTTCAAATTGGTGAACAAACAATGACTGTGCAGACAAAGTAGTAGTGAAGATCGAAACTTGGAGGGTTTTGAATAAAGATGCTCTCGAGTACTCAGGGTCAGATGGCAACAAGATGATGAAAGAGATGTAGCACATAGAAACAATATGCACAGGTTGAAATGGAGAGGAGCAAGAGGGTGTCTATACAACAAAAAGATTTCTTTGAAAGTAAAGAGCAAATACCACCACTCTATACAAGTCTAAGTGTCACCACGCATCTGCAGAGGATTATATGGCTACACAAAAAATGAAATGGATTCATAATGCAACTCTCTGGCAAAAGGTTGGTTTGGCACCCATGGGAAAAGAAAATAAGAAGACACATCTTAAGTTTGCAGAGAAGGCCAATTGATGCCATAATCTAAAGGTGTGAAAGCACACCTTGGATAATGAACCTTGTTACAGAGGCAAGGGAAAATAGAAGAAGCTTCGGAAGCACAACATTAAGCATAATTTTGATCTAGGTCAAGAAAAAGACTAAGGATGGATCTACCCCATTTAATGTAGGAAAATGCTTAGTTTTGGTGTAGGAATTTATCAAAGAAAAATAATTAGATTCAAATGGAAGAAACATGATAGCCATAGGATGTAAACATCGATAGCACATATCACAGAGAAAGTGAAAAAGAAGTCATCCAACAAATTATGTGTTTGATATTAGACAAAAAGCCTTGAAAGTATATAAAAAAGAAGTCATCTAACAACTACCAATGAAATGATGTTATCTGACAAGTTCCATTACACCAGTCTTTCATCTACAAAATGGATATTTCAGGTATCTTCGCATGTGTGACTAGTTGATTCTATACAAATATAAACCAGAAATGAAGTGCATGCCTTAATGGAATACCTGTTCAAGGAAGAGCCTCAATCTGAATCCCATATCAATAGAGTTAACAAATATAAGCACTTTTTTCCGTATGATCTCTAATTTTAAGAGAGCAATTGTTCCTGCTACACGAATAACAGGAGAGGGGGGATGAGAGGTCTGGCGACAGTATGGCTGACGTCCGGGCGGCTGGCAGATGGGGTGAGGAGAGATGGCCCTGGCTGGAGGTGGTGGGCAGGAGGTCGTGGAAGGGTGCGGAGCCGGTGAGGTGTTTCAAATGCCTTGGGGAGGGGCATTTGGCGACGAAGTGCAGGGATCGGTGCGGTGCTTGCGCTGTGGCGACCTCTGGGACATCGAAGGTCGGGCTGCGAGCGTCAGGGATTGAGTGAGGTGGTTTCCTCGAGAAGGGGGGGGGGGGGGGGGGGGGGGGGGGGGGGGGGACACCTCCGCCCCCTCCGGAGGGGGCACCCCTCGTGAAGGTCGAGGCGCCGTGGTCGAAGGAGTTTGGAGCGCTGGAAGGGAGGCTAGCGTCGGCGTTGGTAACGATGATCTTGGAGGGGAAGGTGGAGGTGGAGGCCTTGAGAAAGGCGGTCACCGCCTACTTGGGGATTGACGGGGGACGGTTTGGGGTGGCCTCCCTGGGAGGTGGGCGGTTGGTGCTGCTGGGGCTGAGTCGGGTGGAGTTGAGGCGGCTGGTCTTCAAGGTGCTGCAGTGTGGCCGTGGAGTGGTGCGGTGTCAGTGGCCGGTCAGGTCAGATGGCGCTTTGGCAGAGAGGCCGCCAACTGGCGCGAGAAGGAAGATCCTGGTTGAGGGGGTTCCACTCTTCCTCCGCGTGGTGGAGGTGGTGGCGGCGGTGGTTGCCTCTTTTGCGAGACTACGCGAGTGCGAAGGCTTGGGCCTGAAGGCGGCCGACTTGTCGCGGATCGAAGCCTGGGTGGAGATGAGACCGGGACAGCAGCTTGTGGAGAGGTTGGTGCTCAGGTGGGGGAGCTCCGCCTGGCTAATTCGTGTCTCGTGGGGTTCAGGGAACCTTAGGTCTTTTGCTGAGGCAGTGGGTGGCGGAGCGGCGACGGCGCGTGGAGGCGATAGTGGCGGGCAAGCGGAGGAGGGTCAGGTTGCTCTTGGGAAGGCCGAGGGTCGCGTCGGGGATTGCGACGAGGATCTTGCGGCGGTTGCGATCCCCGTGGTGCAGTTGGTGGCAGGCGAAGGGATGGGGATGCGGGATGCCGATGCGGATTTTGCGGAGGGGTCGGGAGAGGTGAATGCGACGCTGAGGCCGAGCGACCCCGCTGATTGCGGGTGCGTTAATGAGACTGAGTTGGCCCCCGATTTTGTGGGAGGAGCTCGTGGCGGACTCGGGTCGGGTGGGCGTGACCCGAGTGCGGGAGTTGAGGGCTCCGACGCTGGTGTCTTTCGGGTCCTCCATTGCGCTCGACTCCGCGACCCCAGGTCTCTGCGGATGAAGGGCGGGGGACCGTTGTTGGAGGATCGAGGCGCACCTTGGCCAGACCGATCCAGGCGATGGGGCAGGATGCGACTGGTGGGAAGGGGAGCGGGCGACGACGAGAGCGGAGGCTGTCTGGCTCACAGCAGCTCGTCTACAGGCCGCGATGGTTTTACCGTAGGGGGTAGGCTCGGAAGGCCTCGTCTGGGAGCGTTGCTGGGGTCGACCGGCGTCGGTCACCGATGGAACAGGGAGTCACCGATGGAGCTGGGTCGACTGCGGCGACCCTTGCTGGGGGCGATGACGGGGGGATTTCTGCTCCGGGGTCCCCAGCAGTGGCAGAGGGGCGCAGGCGGCGGGAGCTGGTGGTGGAGCTGGGAAGCTAGTGGATGCGGTGACAGTGAGGAGGGCAGATGCGGCGACTAGGCTGCCTGAGGGCGAGGTTGTGGTGCTGGGGGACGCGCAGATGTTGGCCGCAGAAGGTATGGAGGTTGCGGGGCGAGGAGGGGTGGTGGGTGGTTGTGAGGGGAGCTCGAATGATCCGCATTTATTGATGGAAGAGGAGGATGATGTGGCTGCAATGATGGGGTTTAGGCGGTTGACGTCAGGAGGTGGTTCCCGGAGGTCCTCATGACTGTCATGTCGTGAAATGTGAGGGGTCTGAACTACCCGTCGAGGCGGGCAACTCTGCGGGGCCATATTCAGAGAAGTGGGGGAGCTGTGATGGAAGGTTGTGGAGGGAGGTGGGGGGAGGTGTTTTTGGGGGTTTCTTGGCCTTGGATGCGGATGGAAGTGCGAGGGGAATTGCTGTGGGATGGAAGGAGGAAGAGTTCTCCTTGCTGGACTCTCTGGTTGGGTCCCATGTTGTCACTATTAGACTTCAGAGACACCGAGATGACACATGTATGCTCCTTTCCTCGGTTTATGGCCCGACAGAGGGTCGGAGAGGACAGGCCTTATGGGAAGATCTGAGCCAGGTCGCGGCAGCTTTTCAGGGGATACCTTGGCTGGTTGGTGGCGATTTTAATGTTACTCTGCAGGCAGAAGACAGACCAGGTGACTGAGGGGGGTTGGACCAGGCATTGATTTAAATGCCGACGGCATGCCGTCGACAAGGCCATTTCCGAGCAACGGTCGTGTCGACATGAAGAAAACATCTATTTACAGGGATTTCGTCGGCATGCCATCGGCATGCCCTCGGCACGGTTAGCATGCCGTCGGCATGCTGGCGAAATTGGTGCCCATGTCGAGGTTGCTATTGATTTTTTTAAATACTTTTGCTATTTTTGTTGGTATGCATCGGCATGCCCATCGAAAAATGGGCATTTCCACGGCATGCCCTCAGCATGTCCACGAAAAGCACACTTGGAATTCATCGACACGGCATCGAAATCGACATTTTGAACCTTGAGACCAGGGCTTTGAGGCGTTTACAGGCTTTATGGCGGATCAGGGGCTGGTTGATATGCCACCGTTGTCCTGTCTATACACGTGGAGGAACTCTAGAGGACAACGATCCCGAATTGACAGATTTCTTGTCTCAACGGCAATGGCAGAGATTAGATCCCTGGAGCGTCCGTTCTCGGATCACACCCCCTTGCTGTGGGTGTCGAACGAGGGATGGAGACAAGGTACTTTAAGTTCGACAAGGTGTGGCTCATGGAGGAGGGCTTCAAGGGGTTGATTGAGGAACGGTGGAGGTCATCTTAGGCGGATGGTTCGGCGGCTGCTAGATTGGAAGCGAAACTGAGAGATTTGAGATCCTTCTTGAAGACCCATATCAAGCAGATTAGGGAGGAACGTAGGAGGAAGAAAGAGGAGGCTCTTGTTGAGATTGCACGTGTGGACAGGGCAGAGGACGTTGGTCTCCTTTCAGACGCTGACAAGGTTCACAGAGCGAGACAGATTCAGGTGATATAGGAGGAAGACCAGAAGGTGAAGGTGGAGTGGAGGGTGAGGTCTAGGCAGAAGTGGCTGAAGGAAGGCGATTCCAACACCCGATTTTTTCATATGGCTGCATCAGGTAGGAGGAACTGGATTGACAGATTGGTGGTGGATGGGGAAGAGTTTGTGAGAAGGGAGGCAGTAGGAGGGGCAGCTGCGAGTTATTTCATAGACTTTACTGGGTGGAGACGAGGGGGAAGGTGGAGATGGTTAGGGTCTGAGATACCACAGATCCGGGAGGCAGACGCCAGCTTCTTGACAGGCTCTTTTGGGGAGGATGAAGTCCATGAGGCAATTTGGGGGTTGAACGCGGATGGCTGTCCAGGGCCGGATGGCTTTCCGATTGCCTTCTACAGAGAGTTCTGGCCGGTGGTGAAAGAAGACGTGATACAAGTGGTGCAAGAATTTAGAGCTGGTAACTCGAGATTTAATAGGCTAAACAAGTTCTACATGTTCCTGCTACCGAAGAAGGAGGGCGCTGAGGAGATCCAGGAGTACAGACCGATAGCTCTCTCAAATGCTATCTACTTGGTGGTGGAGAAGCTTCTGGCAAATAGATTGAGGACTCTAGGTGCGATTGTAGATTCGGTGCAGACGGCCTTTGTTCCTGGCAGGAATATTTTGGAAGGCTATGTGATGTCCTCGGAAATCCTTTCGTCCTGGAAGAGAGATATGAAGAAGGCTTTCCTATGGAAAGTCGATTTCAGCAAAGCTTATGACTCGATCCAGTGGTCGTTTCTTTGGGCGTCCTTGGTGAAGAGGGGATTCCCACCGGTGTGGATTGACTGGATGAAGAGATGCGTCACCACGACGTCGTTCTCGGTTCTTATCAACGGAAACCCAGCTGGAGGTTGGTCCAACCAAGGAGGGGGGTGAGACAAGGTTGTCCGTTAGCCCCGATGCTCTTTGTGATTGCCGTGGATGCTCTTGCTAGGGCAACTAAGAGGTCTTGTGAGAGAAACTTGATGAGAGGTTTCTCCTTAAGAGATGGGACGAGTATCCCGTTGCTTCAGTATGCGGATGATACGATCTTCATTGAAGGTGAAGAAAGGGAGGCCAGAAGAATGCGGTTCATTGTCTTCTTACTAGGTGAGGCGTCAGGATTACAGATTAACCTGGCTAAATCGGATTTCGTCCCTTTCAATCTGACTGAGACAGAGGCAAGGGGGTGTAGTTTGGGACTTGGCACAAAACAGGTTAAGCTCCCGATTAAATATCTGGGCTTACCGTTGTCAGATGGGAGGATTCTGGTGAGAGATTAGGCCTCCCTGGTGGAGAGGTTGGAAGGGAGGTTGGAGGGGTGGGCGTCCAGGTTACTGTCAAGAGGTGGGAGGTTGATCCTGCTCAAGGCGGTTCTGTCAGCAATGCCGTCGTACTTCACTTCCGTGCTGAAGATGCCTCGACAGGTGATTGCAAAGATTGAGAGAGCTATGAGGAATTTCTTTTGGTCCAACCAGGAGACGAGTGGACAGGGTGCCAGGTTGGTTGCTTGGGAGGTCTGCATACCATTGAAAGACGGGGGACTCGGCGTGAGGGATTTGGGGAGATCTAATGACAGTCTGTTGGCGAAGTGGGTGGGGTGCCTGTTGGAAGGAAGGGGGATGTGATGGGCAAGGTGTTCGAGACGGCGTATGGTGGTCCGGTGCGCTGGGATCTCTTGGTGTCACCGCCTAGGGATGCCTCTCACTTTTTGAAAGGTTTGTTGACGGTGGCTCCTAAGGTGAGGAACTGCTTTGTTCCTGTGTTGGGAACGGGAGAGATTTTCAGATTTTGGCAGGATGATTGGACGGGTGATGGAGCGCTTTGCAAAAGATTTCAGAGACTGTTTGCCTTGTCCCAGAACAAAATGACGTCCGTGGCTGAGGTATGGGAAGATGGGTGGTGCCCGCGCTTCGTAGGCAGTCTATCAGATGCGAGAGCACACGATTTTCAGGTTTTACTTGAAGAGTTGGAGGGACTGCATCCGACATCTGGTACGGACATGTTTGGTTGGGACGAAGGTGAGTTTTCGGTAGCGGCTGCATACAGGAGATTGTCCACTGTTGGTACTGAGGTGGAGCTGGATCTGGTAAGGGACTGCAGGCAGATTTGGAAAGCCGCGTGTCCACTGAAGGTCAAGATTTTTGCCTGGCTCCTTAGGAGGAGAAGGCTGGTGACTAAGGTGTGGAGGGCGAGGTGGGCTCCTGGAGAATGTAAGGTCTACCCTTTGTGTGGTGGTGATGAGGACGTTGACCACCTTTTTTTCACTTGCCCTTTTGTGGTGCAAATTTGGGGCAGGATGGGCGGGAGGTGGTGGGAGTGTCGTCTGTTCGAGGAATTCTGGCATAGCTTCAAAAGCGGAGGTAGTGTTGGTGGACATTTCATTTTCCGTACAAAGGAGAAGGTCAGGCCGTTGGTAGTTCTTTGGGGTATTTGGTTGGGCAGGAATGCGACGGTTTTCAGGGGTCAGAGACCTTACGTGGAGAATTTTGCTGAGTCTATTAACTCCTTGTTTACTCTCTGGGTTGATTTCTTGTGAGTGGGGGACCTTGGCGTCTGCCTGTTATATTGATGGATATTGTTGATTCTATTATATATATTCTTGGGTAGTTATCACATCGGATAACTATCCTTTCCTTTTTCAAAAAAAAGAATGTAAAGCAACTTATCACGATGACTACATGAAATCTGCTTCAGGAGAATATATCAAATCATGTTAACAAGCATAACTAAGACAAAGATAGCGGAACATGATAGAAAACACAAGTTACAGATGTTTATATTTAAATGCTAAGACTTCAGAAAATATACTTCCAGAAATCAAGTTTAAATCATAAGGAAACGAGGACAGATGTGGAACATGGAACATTTTTCTTGAGACCAGTTATTGTCAATTTTCATATTTATACTTGTGGAGATATTTGGATAGAATATTTATTTTATTCTATAACAAAGCCAAGCCTCTCTTTATATATAGAGAGAATTTATTTTTTTTTGAAAAGTCAAAGGGTAGTTATCCAAGTAATAACCACCCACATTCATTTCATAGAGAGAGTTTGTTACAATAAGTAAAACATCTAACTAATTAGATCCTTGACAACTAACTAATTAGATCCTTATTTATTTAGTTCCACTAATTTATTTCCTAACAATACTTTTTATCAAGTACGTTGTCATAACTTTCGCTTTAATCCTCTATATAAGGGATTACAATTTTTAGTAACCAACTTAATCATTTGCTTTAACATGGTAGTAGAGAAGAGACAATAGACCAAAGATGATCTTATGTGGATCAGTATACATCAATCGATGGTTTTTTGAGATCATCTTATGTTTTGATATTTGATATCTCCATCTGGTGTGGAGGTTGTTAACAAAAAAATTCTACTCAAAATAAAAATCCAATTAAATGCCATAGACTCATAGTTATATTCTGCAATGTGATAATGCATTGGAATTTTGTCAAGAATTTCTGTATGACTCATATAGATCTTATAGGATTCCTTGTTCGAAGAGCATATTAAAGTGGAGAACCTGAGCACAAGCATCACCATATTTTGGATGTGGCTAGGAAACAACTGATTCGCAACAGCATTCCTTCTTCTGCCATAGTAATTTTTTGAAAAGCGAAAGAGCGGTTATCCGAGTGAGAACCACCAAAAATCATCCACTCCAACAAAACGGGTTACATCAAAATTACATGATAGATCCCCAAAACACCACCTGGAAAAAAATAGCCAAAACAAAATTCTCAACATAAGACCTCTCCCCCCTAAAAATCACCCCATTTCTCCCCAGCCATACACCCCACAGGACCGCCAAGACCTTCGCCTTATCCTTTTTGGATCTAAGGGCAAACTCTCCACCATAGGTGTTTCCCCTGTGGAAAGATTCCCAAAAGCTACTCATATCCTGATGGGCGATCCAGTCGATTCCCGTCCACTGCCAAACCTACGTCACAAAAGGGCACTGAAAGAAAATGTGCTGAATATCTTCCTCAGCTCCATCACAGAGGGAACATGTAAGATCATCCGATTGGACCCATATAGCTCTCCAATGCTTCATCATAACTCTTCCCCTCCTCACCAGCCAATCGAAGATCTTCACCTTCAAAGGACATTCCGCCTTCCATAGCAGACTACCGTCTCTCAAAAAATCGATGTCAAAGTTGACAGTGGCACTCCCCAACCTACGAAAGACCTTTGCCACGAAGATATCTCCTTCTTCCCAATGAAAACCATCATCGCCCTCCTCTAGTGCCCCCAACCCTCCAGCTCTTGTAACAGACGCTGGAACTCCTCGCACCTCTGGTCAGAAAGCCCTCCCCAAAAAGTTGGACTCCACGCCCCATCCCAACAACTTCCCACCATAGCTGACAGGTCCACAACACCCCCAACAAGGTGAGGAAACCTTTCCGCAAGAGTTGAGCCACCCCTGCCAGTCATCATGCCAAAAATGGAATGCATCGCCCTTCCCTAGAATAGGGAAAAAGAGATCGAGCACCTTCGCCATCACCGTCGCCAAGCCCCTAAGAAATTGGGAGGCACCTGGGGGAGGGGACTCCAGAGGCTCCCAAGAGAGGAAAGGGCCGTAGCACCGCCGCATAACGTCACCGAAGAGCCCCCACTCCCGTCCCACCAATCTCGCTATCCACTTGATCAGGACGCTGATGTTCACCTTATCCACATCTCTAACCCCCAGACCCCCTTCCTGAAACGGCCTGCATATCTCCTCCCAAGCTACCAACCTCGCCCCCTTCCTGTCAACCCTACATTTACCCAGAAGAAATCCATCATCAATCCTGATATCTTCTTAATCTGGCACAACAATCTAAAACCTAAGAGAAAATATGATGGCATGGAAGCCAGCACTACTTTCACTAGGATCAACCTTCCACCTCTAGAAAGAAGTCTAGAGGACCATCCTGCCAATCTTCCTTCCATCCTCTCCAATAAAGGAATCCAATCCTGTAACTTGAGCCGTCGATCTGACAACGGAAGGCCCAGATACACCAGCGGCAGAGAACCCACCTCCGTCTCCAAAGTCCCACTCACCCTCTCCACCTCTTCAGCAGACAAGTTGAATGGGGCAAAAGTTGATTTTTGGTAGTTGATCTGCAACCTTGACACCTTGCCAAAAAGTTTCAAAAGGATTCTCATCCTTTTGGCCTCCAACTCCGTTCCCTCGACCAAGAATAAGGTATCATCAGCATATTGCAAGATCGCCGTTTCCTTATCCTTACCAATCATAAATCCTTTGACTAGACCCCTATCACAGGCCCTCTGTGTAGTCCGTGCCAGCGCATCCGCTGCCAACACAAACAACATAGGTGCAAGGGGGCAACCCTATCTGACCCCCCTCCTAGGTTGTACCCATCCTCCCACCGGGTTCCCATTGACCAAGACTAAGAAAGATGACGTTGTCACACACCTCTTCATCCAATCAATCCACACCACAGGGAACCCCCTCCTCCTCAAGGAAGGCCACACAAAATCCCACTGCACCGAGTCGTATGCCTTGCTGAAGTCAACTTTCCACAGGAAGGCCCTTCACTTCTCCCTCCTCCAGAGGGCTAACGCCTCCATGGCAACCACAAAACCGTTCAAAATTCCTCTCCCCAGGATGAAAGCCATCTGAACAGGTGAGATCAGGTCTCCAAGAATGTCCCTGAGCCTATTTGCCAAGACCTTAGCAACAATAAGGTACACGGCATTCGAAAGCGCAATCGATCTGAAGTCCTGGATCGCCTCTGCCCCTTCCTTCTTAGGAAGGGGCAATAGATAGTATTTATTCAACTTATCAAAGCTTCTATCCCGGCCACAAACTCCATCATTTGCATCACCTCCGCCCCCACTAGGTGCCAGAATTCCCTGAAGAAGAAGACAGGGAAACCATCCGGGCCAAGACACCCCTCCGCGTTCAGGCTCCACACCGCCTGCCTCACCTCATCCTCTGAGAAGCTAGCTATGAGACTCGCTACCTAGGTCTCTGTGACAAGCTGTACATTCTCCCCTCCCCACCTCCAACCCCCCCTGACGTGCCTCCCAGTAAACTCCCTGAAGTAATCCACAGCGACTCGACACACATCCTCCCTACCAGAGAAGTTGACCCCATAAATCAACATCCTGTCTATCCAATTTCTCCTTTTCCTGGCAGATGTTATTTGGTGAAAAAATCTGGCATTAGAGTCACCCTCCTTCAACCATCTCTGCCTCGATCCCATCTTCCACTCTACCTCTTCCTTTATGTCCTCCTATACCGCACGCTTCATTCTCACTCCAACCTCCCTATCCTCTGAAGATATAGGGGCCTGATCTTCCTACCTATAGATCATGGTAATCTTCACCAGTGCCTCCTTCTTGCTCCTCCTGGACGCTTTGATCTCCCTTATGTACGCCCTTAGGTGATCATGCAGCATACCCAACTTCTTTGCCAAACAGCATGTAGCAGACCCTCCAACATCATAGAGTTCCATTTCTCCTCGACCATACGCCTGAACCCTTCTTCCATCAACCAAGATCTGTCAAATTTAAAATGTCAAAATGTGTCTCCTCATTAGACCTCTACATGAGGGGCGTGTGATCAGAGAAAGGCCTCTCCAAGGTAGACACATCTGCAACCGGAAAAGACTCTGCTAACTCCACATTGCAAAGGAATCTGTCGATCCTGGACATTTGGCCACTATTGTTCTTCCACATGTAAGCACAGGATGCTGGCACCAGATCCACGAGACCATGCGTAGCCACAAAATCCACAAAAAGATCTAACCTAGGATCTTGCCTACCCCGCCCTCCAGGCCTATCCTCCATCTGTAGGGTGATGTTGAAATCCCCTCCAAGCAGCCAAGGAAAACCATGACACTCCGCTGCAGCGATCGCAAGCTCCTCCCACATGATTCCTCTGGCTTGGGCATCCAACAGACCATACACCCCTGTAACATACATCTTGGCGCCTCTGACCCTCCTAATCAACCTCACAGAGATGACATGTTCCCCACAGTAGAACTCATCCAAGGAGAAGACATCTCCCCGCCATCCTAATACCTATCCTCCTGAGCGGCCATTTGCCCCAAGGGACTAGAACCCCTCCATCCAGGAACCCCCAACCTCCTTCCAAGTTCGGGCATCGCAATTGGCCAATTTTGTTTCTTGAAGTAGCACGACATCAACTTTCCACGTACGAATATAGTGCCCCAGTGACGCCCTTCTAGCCGGGTCATTGAGACCCCGCTCATTCCACGTCATCACCACATTCATTTAACAACGAATGTAGGCCTCCTCCATGGATTGTCAGAAGCCACACACCTCGTCGTCTTCACGATCCAACAACGTCGTCTGTTGTGGTAGCTGTGACGTCTCACCTCGACCATCAACCACCACCCTTGGTCTTTGACCTCCACGAAACCTTCACCTCATCTTATAACGGAGAGCCTTGCCTCTGCCACCTTGCACCATTCGCGGTCTCCACCCTGTTAGGGTAATCTCCTCCCTACACTTGGACGACACCAGAGTGCACTCCAACTGCTACTATGACAGAGTATCCCCAGGACGACCAACTTGAAGCTCGATTTCCTCCACCTCACGCTGGACCCTAATCACAGCCTCGTTAGCCATCAGACCACCGAAAGCCTCTCTCGATGCCGTTAGTGCCTCCGCCATCTCTCCTGTCCCTCGCAGCGGAGTCACAGCAAGGGAGACCACGCCTTCCACCCCGACCGAAGCTCGAGCATGCTCCTCTTCCACAACTCCATCAGCCTCTCGCCGATCATCCACTCCCTTCGAGGTCAAGGGATCGAGGGAGCTCCTCTTCTCCGAGCAAGCGCTCAAAGGGAGCCGGGTTAGAGTCTTTGCACCTCTCAAACCCGACAAAAGGTTCTCATCGGATCACGCACACAGATCCAGCTCCATGCTCCAACCACGTGAGCACTCCTTCGCACGTGCCGCGATCGTGACCCCTTTAAGAGCCTTCGTCAACTGTTCAACGTGGAGCTGCCTCTCATCAATCCCTTCCCGCCTCTTCCGTTCCCGGTGCTTCCGGAGCAGTGCCAATCTCGGGCGATGCCAGCGACGCAGACGAGATATGCATGGATTTCTCAGGCCTTGGATCCACGTCAGTGACCGATTGACTCACCCTCGCCGAACAACGATACCCTTCCTCCACATTAGCACCACTGTTCCAGCCATCGCCATGGATCCCCGATGAGCACCCCGGATTGCGCAGGAGACGACCAAAGAGGAGCTCCCCAGCCGCAACACGACCTTCTCCATCATCCTCGCTCCAATCTTCATCTCGATCGCCGCCACCACCGGACCCCTAGAGAAGCTAACTACCATGCACCTCTTGAGACGAGCGAAAGGCAAAACAATCGCTTCCACCACCTCCACCAACCTCAACCACCAAGGGATCCCCTCGATGGACACCTCGAACACCGGTCTCTTCGGTGGCCTCTCCACAGATGCTCCATCGTGCGGGGACGAGCGTCGCCATCTCCACCTCCCCATCTTGGCATCGACTTCCAAGAAGCAGAGCTCTTCCCTCCTCTCAACAGGGAGGCCGAGGACTAATGTTACGACCTGATTCTCAGATCCCTACAGGACCCGAGACTGACACGCCTCGACTAATCCCAAGACCTGGTCGTCCAACAAGAAATACCCAAAAGCAAGAAAGTAAACCACATTCACATATGCAATATAACTAAGCAAAAGAAACGTGCAAAGCAGTAAAGGAAAATAAATCTGCTATTTCAGTACATACCACCACAACAACAATAACAGAAAACGGAAGTAAACAGTAGAATCAGAACAATATCTAAAAGTTCATTACTTACTATAACAGTAGAGAAAAGAAAAGGAAATGCTAAAAAAAACTACGGTTGGGCTCGACTGAGCCCAGCACCCTCCACAACCAGAAGCTCGGACTGCTCAACTCCTAGTCCTGAACAGTGTTATGGAAAGACAAAGTCAGCGAACACTGGGCAGAGTGGTATTTATATTATCTAAGTACAAACAGTAAAAGCAACAGATTTAATTCTCATTTCTATTTATCTGTTTTATATATTTCTGTTTCACTCATTTCTCAAAGTATCCAGATATTTCTTGATCTTGCATGTTCCTCGTGGAAACGATCTTAATTGCAGTCTTTTCCGTAGAGTAGAAGATACATGTGGTGCTCTCCTGACCGGGAGAGTCCCCCATGGTAGTCCTACACCCAGTCAACCACCCCGATGTCACTATCAAGACGTAGCGGTGACTACGGCACACGTGATAAGCGCACGGGTAGCTACCCCGCACTGACACACGGTCAGTCGTTTCCACTAGCGAGTACGCCCAAAGTACAGCACGGAACAATATAGGGCATTGCCCTCTCAGAACAAGGGTCTCGCCCCTCAGAACCAAACAGGTGTCTCACCACTCCATAGTCCATGCACCCTCGTCTGACTACCCCGGTTTACCCAAAAGGCCTAACAAGTCGATGTAGGGTGGCTAGCTGAACCCCGGGACCGGTGGCCGTGCAAACTCTGCTGAGCTTCCACCGAAGCTCCTCCGACCTAGACCTCCTCCCCCTTGCTCTCCCTCGCTCGCCTCCTCTCGCCACTCCTGCACAAGCACTGCAGGTGGTGGTGGCTGGTGTATGGAGTGGAGATGATATTTTGGGGGGGGGGGGGGGGGGGGGGGTTGGTTATATAAGAGGCGAGGGTTTTAGGGTTTGGGAAAGAATGAGGAAGGGAGAGAGAAGAAGATGGTCTCTACGCGCCGCCCGCGTGCAGAGCGCAAAGCGCAGTACGAAAATTCTACTTTCAGACGTCCGGGAACGGGTCCAGACGTCTTAAAAGGCTAAAAAGTAACGAGTCCTTACAACCAAGAACCTCCTGCCTTCCAGTATCAAAACCTTAGCCCCCTCCCGCTCCATATCCCAACCCAAAGCCTCCTCCACCATTGTCTTAGTCACCCAGCCACTGAGAACCTCACTCACCAGCTCACACTCCACCTCCTCCCTTAGGCACCTAACCCCCTCCGACCAGGGCGCCTCGATCTCCACCTGCGGCAATCCCTCGGGTTTCGGCGACGGCAAACTCCCCACAACTCGAGCACGACCACCATGGCAGTTGAAGCTTCTATGCCCCATGCCACCACACTTCCAACAACGCCACGGCTCACGGCACTCACACACCCAGTGGTCACTTCCTAGACATCTGAAGCATCTTCCCCTCTCTACCACATCTCCTTCCCTGTGAGAAACCCTCCGAAGACCAACCGAGGTCCGACTCTCCTTCCTTCGCCTCGCCACTACCGACCAGCCTGCACCATCCTCGAGTCTCACAACCTCACCCTCCCTCTTCGACGGGTACCCCTCCTCTCCCTCCCCACGGCCTCTCTCTCTATCGCCCCTCTCGCACTCTCTGTCGCTCATTTTTCTTCTTCCCTCTGTCAAGACAATAAATCCAAATCACTAACATGTTGAGTTCGACATGACTCAATCTACATCTTTTCTGCCATAGTAATGTAGTGTTAACAGCATGCTATCTCATTAATAGAATTCTTTCATTTATTCTTCATGAATAGATTCCTCTACACGTGCTTTTCTCTAACACAAGTTGTTCATCATTCATCCTAGGATTGGCTAAGTTGCCATTGTTCACCTCGATAGGATAAGTTCGAAGTAACACCAATGACTATAAAGGGTGTTCTACTCATGTATTCCAAGATACAAAAGGGGTATTAATGTTGTGATCTTGTGCAACTTCATCCATGTGTCAGATGTCACCTTCTTTGAGTTAGTCCTATATTTTTCTATAGCCAATTCCAAGGATACCATGATGTCATTCAATACTTCTTCTTTTTTGAAGGACTCAATACTACTCTTATGTTGGTGCCTCTATTCCACCGGAAGACATTCCCATAGTGTAACCTACTGCATCTCAACCATCATCTAATTTCTAGGATCCCCCACTTACTTTGACCTAGTCAGTCCCTTCCTCTATAGCCATGCTACTACCTCTCCAAATGATAGCCAGGCATCTTTTCCAATTAATGATGCTTTGGATATTGGTGCTTCAAGCTTTGCTTTTCGGAAAATTATTGCTTCAGGTTCTACAGATGTTGAGAACAATATCGAGTATGGTCCTAATATTAACGAAGTTGCACAAATGGATGAAGGCAATTATGATCTGAACTTCCTGATTGCCATGAGGAAGGAGGCTCATAATTGTACCATGGTTCCCACATACAGCATGTTTCTATGGCATGGTCATCTTAAGCTCTAGACATTTTGTTACAGCTCTCACCATCATCATTGCTCACACTTCATCTCAACAGGCACTCATTGATCTAAAGTGGCATCTCATGGAGAAAGGCATCTAATCTTACATCCATCAGCACTTAGAAACTCAGATCCACAGCCACATTCTATATGTTGGTTTGCAAGTAGGCCTTCACAGTCTCTCAGAAAAAAAAAAGGCCTTCAAAGTAGATTACAACCTAGATGGACTAACACAGCAATGCAAGGTCAAGTAAGTAGCTATAGGGTACACTCAAACTTATAAAGTGGACTTCTTCGATACATTCTTACTTGTGACACAGTTTCCAATAGTTCAGATTCTTATCTTAATGGCGATACAAATTGATTAGCAACTTTACCAGTTGAATGTAGGGAATGTCCTGCTATAATGGAAACCTACATGATTTAGGGTCTCAGGGAGAATGCTTAAAGATCTGTAGGTAAAAGAACACTATTTACAAACTCAAGCAAAATTTGAGGCACAGGGTTTGAGAAGCTGGCCAAAGTGGTTGAGACTCTTGGGTTTCACAAGCCATTGACTTATCATTCATTATGTGTATTAAAAATCGCAAAAGGAAAGAGGGTAATGCTCGTATATGTGAATGGAATCATCTGGCCATTATGACCAAGGACGATAGCCATTAGGCCAAGAGACATTTAGCAAGTTATTTTGTTATCAAGGACGTGGCTCTCTAGGATACTTGCCATGAATTCAATTTGTCAAGCTGCCCATAGTAAACAAGAAGTGTTTTCCTTGAGGAAGTACGTGGCAGCTCTACGATCAATATGTTGAATGCTAAACTAGCATCTACCCAATGGACCCAAAGGTCCATCTCTTCATGGAGGGTCATTTCTGTTTTTACTGCATCATCTACTTGAAGGTAACTCTAAGGCAAAAGATGCTAGACAATTCAGAGGATTGGTAAGTAACCTCATGTCACAATTACACCTCCGGATATTTTCCTAACTGTTGGAATAGTTGGTCAATTTATAGAGAAACATACTGACACTGATATTATAAGAGAAAATCCCCTAATGAAATTATCAACTTCGTATTTTATTTTTAGGCATCAGTTACATATATGTTTTAAGTTTATTAGAGATTTAATTAGATTTAAAGAGATTATTTATTTCCTATGAGATAGAATTAGGATTGATTCCCTCTCTATATAAAGGAACCAAACTCTATGTTTTATTCTTGACATTTCATACGAATATTTCCAATTCCCTAAATCTCCACATGGTATCAAAGTGGGAATAGTCCTACGGAACTCCCCTAGACTGCAAGCCTCTCTCTCCTACACACGACCTCTTTCGCATGTTCTTCTTTGTACATGCCATCGTCATGCGTCGTATCTGTGGCTGCACAACCAAAGTCGCAGTAAAAAACACAAACTCAAATTAAGTACCTACGCAATCTGTTTAAGGGTGAAGAACCCTCATCATCTACTATTGCTATTGCAACCACTAAAGAAGTCACCAAAGTAGTATTTGTGTAGCCTATACTTGGCCTGAAAGAATGTGTTGAAACTTCAAGTCATGTCATCAACACAGAAGACACTAATGAGTGGTGGGGAATCTGAGTCACAGGCTCAACCCCATTTGTACTTGGGAACATTTTCCAATGTGTGGTCTGCTAGGCTGCTACGACCATTGTATATGTGATTGCTACTACTGCTACGACCACTGTGAGACTGCTACTTCTACAATCCTCGTATCAATGCTTGGGATCAACTCTCGTTGAAGACGAAGTGTATGTGTGCCTTGCACGTGTGCTCCAGCCTCATATGCATCAAATGGGGGGAGCATTTACAAATATTACTCTTTCAAGTTGGGCGTGCACGCTCCAACTTCAGGGAGAGTGTTTGAAAAAATATCGTTAGGAGTGGAATTATTCACTTCCCATTTTAGTGTTAGAGAAAATCTTGTTAGGAACGGAATTATCCACTTCCTATTTTAGTTTTTCTTATTATGTTTTTAGATATTTGTTAGAGATATGTTTTAGGTTTATTAAAGATTTAATTAGATTAAGAGAGATATGATTTGTTTTCTTTGTGATAGAATTAAGATTGCTTCCCTCTCTATATAAAGGGACCAAACTTTATGTTTTATTCTTGAGATTTCATAATAATATTTCCAATTCCCCAGATGTCCACCTCTCAATGAAAATAAAGACAATCATGCTAATCAATTCAAAGCTCACTAAAATTCAGCAAATTAAATCCAAATAGAAAGCAACAATCAACCACTGATTGGAACAAAAGACAATTATCCATTCCTTCATCAGCGACAAGCCATGTAAGCTATCTTGCAAGTTACAATGAAACTTACATGGACTTCCAAAAAAGTTCTCAAAAACCTTTCAAAAAAAAAAAAAGTTCTCAAAAATAACAGTAATAACAAATGACAAGGGATGCAAATGTTGGCCACACACGAGCCAAGGAAAAAAAACTACACAACAGATAAGCGCATGCAACACCTAGACAGGTTGTGGTGGAGAACTGTGAGCATTGAGGAGCAAATTGGGATGTCTATAAGGTTGGAGGTGCCTTTGGACATTGGGTAAGTGGCAGTGTGACCAGGGCAAATGTTACAGGATGATTAGTGATGATAATGGTGCTCAGAAAGGGAGGGCAAGGCTAAGAGTGAACAGAAGAGGCCACAATGCATGACTGGAAAGACATGAACAGCAGTGGCATGCAGTTAAAAGGCAAGTCAAAGGTTTAGTCCCCTACTTTTTGCACAATATATAGAATGCAGCAATGCATATCTTTCCATCATATTTATTCATTGTTTGCACACTTCTTAAGAGTTTATTTTTTGAAAGGAACTTCTTAAGAGTTTATTCCCTACTAAAAAGTCAGACTAGATAAATCCACGAGACTGAAATAAAGATAACTAGCAAATTATTTTCATTAAGAGAATAGAATAAAGAACTAATGACCATGACATCACAAAGTTCTTTAAGGAGCATTGAATTTCCACAAGACATTTAAAAGAACTTCGGACTTTTATATGTGCTCCTTTCAAAAATTTTGAATCTAGAAAGAATATTATCCTTTTTTAAATCTCGAATAAGCAATATGATGTAGCTAATGATCTCCTTGACCAAGTACAAAAAATGAAGCCCATTCAATGATTTAGAATCCAATACGTAAATGGATCTCTTGGCAGATTTGTCAAGGGGATCCAAGCAGCCCCTGAGTTTTATTTTATCAAAAAGAAGTGGAAAGGTAGGCTTTCTATTGGCAATTGCAAATGAGAAAGTAAGTGCAATAAAACAAGAACTAAAAGGTATGCCCACATGGCCTAGCAAAAGGAGAATTCTATTATCAAGGAGGCCTTTGTCAAAGCAAGTTATCTACATCTAAACAAGAGAAAGATTGCTAGAGTCAAATTGCAACAGGGGGGTTAGCTCATTACAATGGTTCAGAACTCCCAATGCAACAGCCAAAGCGTTTTGTCTAGCTGAATGCAGACAGTAATGCTTATTTTTCTTTTTGACAATAAGACAGTAATGCTTATTTAAGAAGCTCTTTCCAGATTGGAAAAGAGAAAAATCAAGCCGGTCAGGAAAAGAACCCTGCTGTCTGAGTTCAGCTTTACTGAAAAGGAAAAGGAACTATTTTTTTCCCCGACAGGGAAAGGAAAAATGTTGATACAATTCAAATTACAAACCAACTCAAGCATTAGCTGTAGCCTGTAATTCTGTATACCATTGTTAGGATTTAGCAAAGAACAGTTCTAACCAGCTTAAACTGCACCACCTTGAATCTCCTACAAGTCTGGATAGATCTTGTTGCTTGTATTTGACTCTTCCATTTTCTAGGAAATTGGCAATGCCTTTGATGCCACTATAAATGTGAAACTGTTCCACAAATTGCTTTTGCAGTCTCTTTGATAAAGTCCACTACAGCTTTGAATCAGGGCTAACCTGAAAAACGACATGGGGACAATGACGTTCTTGCTGATCTTTGTTGTTTGTTGGGTTAGGAAGGCATCACTTAGTTCACCAAATTATTAAGCACAACACTACCAAAAGATAAGATAAAAAGTATTGTAATATCTTATACATGGACAATGAAGACATACAAGAATGAAAAAAAGTATTATGATACTTTATGCAAGAACAAAGAAGACATACAAGATTGTTTGAACTATAGGAGTAACAAGTTGACAAGATGCTGTGAAGCTTCAAGACAAGACTCTAGTGTAGGAGAGATCAAGATTCTCTCTATGCTTGGAAGGCTGACAACCGAAGTGATGCCCCAAGGTGCACATAATTTGAAATCTTCACATCTGAGAAAGACCTACATATAACTTTTAATGACTGAAGGAAAAGCTATACTTGTTCTAAGAGATATCTTACAGTGTAAGATAAGGGAAGGGTATGAGCTTTATACAGACCTCATAAGAAACATCCTTATTTGAGCCTTAGATGGTCTTGAGGACTGAAACTCAGTTGACAAATTACTTTGGTATACCATCTGGATACATGAAGGATCAACTTTGCCCCTCATTTTGATCACGGTTCGAGTCCCTCACTTTGATCATGGTTGAATTAATGATGCAGAATGATGATAAAATCTCATGGTACATCCTCTTCAAAAATGATATTCTGCTGGTAGATGAAACAAGCGATGGATGAAATAGAAAACTTGAGTAGAGGAGGGAGAGAGGCCCCAAAGCTAAAAACTTACCGAGTAAGGCAAAGACAAAGGCTAAACATGTAGAGAATAGAACAATGTGAGAGGGCCCCTAGATTGAGAGGTAAAAGTTAGAAACCACTGCATTTCAAACAAAGAGGGTTAGTTGCGGTCAATTTTTGAGAGGGTGACTTTGAATTTAAAATCCAAAAAATGCCTGTGATATATCTCAATGGAGATAAAGAATCCATGTCATTAGGACCCACTCAATGTGGGAAATAAATTTGGTTATTATCGCTATGCATGTAGCTAGCATGGAATTGTCAATTGTGTTTCCTATTGAAACCCTAAATCCTCAACCACTGAAATACTAGTTATTTTGTGGACACTCTCTGTTAGGATCTTTCGACACATCTGTTATTCTTGCAATAATTCTTTATAATAATGAAGGAAAATAGCCACTTGGTGTTACATTACTAATTTGAAATATGTCTAATTGCAGTCTTTTCCCCCTTTTTTTTTTTTTTGAAGGGTGTCTCATTGCAATCTTGCCTCTCAGATCTTACAGATAAAGTTGCTTTCAACTATGAAAGTACAGCAACAAATTAGAACCACCAAAAACATAGAAATCAGATAGATACAAAACAAGCATCAAACAATCAGAATGTATTCTTGTGGCCCTTACCCAAAACTGTCTTTTTTAGTTTCCAGATCTTCTGACAAGGTTAAAACAACTGGACTGTGGAGAACAAGTTTCTTCAACTTCTCAATATCAGCACCACCAGATCCATCACTTTCAACACAAAAATTCAGTAGTGTCAGAAAGTACTGTTAAAGGGTATTGTGCCAGAGAAATCAAGGGATGCAGTTAACCAAAAAGAATTTCCAAGAAAATTATCAAAATGGGCCTTCAAGAGTTTGAAACAAGGATTATATCATTTCTGGGATGTTGAGCCGACCTCCAGCAGTCACTTTTTTATTTATAATAATAATAATAAATAATACGCAAGTGTATGCATGGAAAATAGTACAGAAATTAAAAATCTGGTATGTGGTGTTGGCCTAAGCATATACAAAGTAGGTTAAATATAGGTTTAACATGTATTTTAAAACAAGAAAAGGAGATTACCTTGTTCCAATGATTAGCAAGGCATCTCTGATTGAATATCAATTTCATGGAATGTGAATTACACTAAAGATGGACAGCAATGCCATGACATGCCAAAAGCCAGAGATGTGTGAGCACACCAAGAATGCTGCTTTTGTGGCATTTTGCCATAATGTGGCAGCATGTCAACACATATTGATGACATGAGAAGCATTCCATGCAATTTTACTGACATGTCACCAATATTGAGGGAATTATTTAGGCATTCTGAGGCATTTGTCTTTTTATTGATTGTTTCTCGATCTGAGTATGGGGCTTCATCTACTATTCACTCTTGCTGGTACAAGTTTATCCATTCAAGATATCCTTCACCTCTTCTCAGTCTACATCTACTTCATCTCCTTGTAGCTTCTAGTAGCCTTTTTTTTGAAAAGAAAGTCTTTCTACTCTATTGCCTGTGGATCTTCTCAAAATTCACTCCACTTGCTCCAGATATCAATATCCATGCCCATCTCTATGCCTCTCTAGCACCACTAGAACCAGATTTCACCATCTCCACCGTACAGCAGTAAAATCAAGAGACATGCTCTAACATGTAAAACATAGAAACAATATCAAGTATTGCACCAATAGGACCTCATACTCCGGTTTCATGAATAAAGTCCTCAAGAGAATTTCTTGTAACAAGTTAGCACGCAATAACAGATCAGTGCAGTCATTACTTAATTTAGCCAAAACCTATAATAAATAGCCAAGCTACCCTTGTGTAATTTAGGTAATCCAATGAGCTTTTTTCTTTCCACCTCAGCCTTTGTCCCTCCACTACAACCCACTCCCCTCTTCATTCTTCAAGGCTTCCTCCTCCCCACCATCCTTCCCTTCTTCCTCACTCCTGCCATCATCACTTTGCCTCACCTGCAAAATCTCCAACCTTTCCATCTTTCCTAACATCAAGAGTCAAGACCATGGGAGACCTCACATCTGGCAGAAGGTTGTATTCTAGAGTGCAAAGGGGTGGCTCCAAACCATAATACACTGCAAATTCACATCTTTGATGCCCAGGAATGGCTTTAATCTGCAACATAGAGAGGAACTCAAACTTGGTGTCTATCCAAGGATTTTGGTGGTGACATGAGGAAAGAGACCATGCAGTCGATCACCATGAGGAAGCAATTCTTTATGGAACTACTGACAGCAGCAAATTGATTTGCAAAAGAAAGAGAAGCAATTTGGGGCCCTTCGGTTCCTTCCCTTCAAATTTTGAAGCACTCCTATGGAGGGAAATATGCACCTTCTTTTTATGAGTAAATGGGTCAGCTGCATGCCGAGGAGGTGGCAATGTCCCAATAAGTCCTGCTTTGCCTTCCCATTGCTGGTAGGAATCTCACTTGTGAGTTTCTCTATACTAATTTATCTTAGTGTTGTCTATTAAAACCATGATAGGCCTCCATGTACCTAAAGCTTGACAAGGCTCGTTTTGATCCTTGTATTGATGACAAGAGCACTTGCAACAATAGGCTTGTCGAAAACTCAGGGAGCCTCTATTATGGTTTCAACATGATCTGAAGGCCTTCTGACTCTCCTTACCCTCAGACCTCTGCTCAGCAGCAGTAGCCACAACTGGAGAGCCAAGTGGGTCAAAAGATTAACAATACTGGCATCATGAATAGGTTCCAGCCTCAAACATTGTCAGATCCTTCACAGACATCCACACCATTGGATTCTGCCTCGCAAGAAGAAGATCTGCAACTCCATTCAATTGACATCACTGCTAATGATTGGCACAATATGTCCTCGCCACCAACCCCTTTCAGCTCCCTTACGAGGTCTGTCAAGCTGCACTCGACATCCTTCACACTTAAGCAATGCATCTAATGGAGAGCAAACATGGTAATAGAGGGACATGTTGGATGTGGATGATGGAGGGAAGTGGTCTAGAGGAAAGGATGCAAGAAAAGGCAATTGGTGAGTGGACATTGTTTTATCTCAAAAAACGAAGCTTGACTCAAGTGATCATAGATAGTAGTCAAAATTTGGAGGTTCTGTTCTTGGTGGTTCTACGGCCCCTAAATGCAAATGGAAGATCTAGAGGCATGATTTGAAAGGAAGATCTAGAGGCATGATTATTGGATTGAATAAGGAAAAGATCAAATTATAGGATGTCCAAAGGCGCAGATATGTATTGTCAGTTGTGAAGAGAGGGAAGGAATGACACGATATTCTTCTTGTCATCATTATGAGGCCCAAATTTGAAAGGGGCAGACAAAAGCTCAGGGAGGTAGTCACTACTGTGTCTGGAACCTTCCCTACTTCCTGTTTGACTGGTGGGGACTTCAATGTAATCCTCCATATAGATGATAGATCAAGACGAAGAAGGGGTCAAGATACAAGGACAGAAGCATTTGCAAGCTCCACAGCTTAGCATGGCCTAATTGAGCTTCCAGCGCATTCATGATGCTACATGAGGAGTTCAATGGACCGAATTCGAGGTCCAAACTTGATAAATTCCTCTACAGCATGGAGTTAGTTGAGATCTTCCCACTCTTTGGTGTGAGTTCCATGCTCCATGGATTTGCCCTTCTCAGACCACAAACCCATCTCAGGAGATTTAATGAAGGGAAAAGATTTGACACATAATTCAGGTTTGCCATATCGGGGCCACCCAAGAATGGATTCAAGGAACTCCTTTTAAAGGAAATGAAGAGAATAGATGCCGGAAGGGACCACAACAATGAGGCTTTCCAATAAACTTCACTCGTTGAGGGACTTTTTGAAGACCAACAATGAACAAATCACGGAGAAATGAGAAGGAAATTCAAAGCTCTTGCCAAAAAAACCAAAATTAATAGAGCAAAGGATGATAAAGATCGTAGGGAAGGAACAATCTCTGTGAATAAAAATGAGTGCACCAAGAAAATAAGAAAAGGAGACAAAATGGAGACAGCATTCAAGGTAAACTTGGCATCAAGATGATGACTCTTAACACCAAACTCTTTCACCTACTTGTTAATGGGGAGTGAAGGGACATGATAGACAAAATTGTTGTGGGAGAAGTCAAAGGTAGAGAAAGCAACAAAGCTACTCTTTCCTCTTATTTCAAGTTGTTCAGTTCCAAGAGGGCTATAGGCCAATGGCAATGGGTTAGTTTTGATCTCCCCTTCCATCTCTAACGACCAGCAGTTGATGTAAATGGAGCAATTCTTAAAGGATGAGGTAAGAATGATTATTTAAGACATGACTGCAGAGGGATCCCCTGGTCCAAAGGACTCCCTAATTTCCTTATGTAAGGAGTTTTGTAATCTCCTCACAGATGATATCAGGGAGGTAATACAACTTGGGTAGGAAACCATTTTTAACAAGCCAAATAGATTCTTGATATTCTTGTTGCTAAGAATGTAGGGGGCCTAGGGGCAAATAGAAGGTCAATGAGTAATAAACAAAATGGAGGATGGAAGGTACAACCTCCTTCCAGGCTCGCACCTACCAATCATACACAAACTGCTCTATACTTTCCAACGAGCGTCCATTGAATGGAAAGAGGATGGAGGAAGCAACAAAGAGTTCCCATCCCATTCTATTTTTTTAAAAGGAGTTCGCATCCCATTATAACTATTAGTGTTAGGACCAAATTGATAGACTTTACTTCAGAGAGACCTTTGGCCTTTATATAGGGAGGCTCTAAAGAGAGAAGTCTAAGAATGCTCGTTCACTACAAATAATAAATAAAAATACTACATAACTCAACACTCCTCCTCAAGTTGGATCATAAACATCAAACATGCTCAACTTGAAACAAATATAGTGCAATCTCTTCTTAAGAAGTGCTTTAGTGAAGATGTCTGTCAATTAGTCTTCAGTACATATGTAGGATCTGGAAATCTTCTTAACTAAAATGGCCTCTCTAACAATCCACTTCAATATACTTGATCCTCTCATGGAAAACATGATTATTTGCAATAAATGTGATAGCCTTATTGTCACAATGCATCAGAATAAGATCAGGTACGTGTATTCCAAAGTCTCCTAGAATGGAACAGAACCAGAGTAATTCACAAAGTCTAAGACATAACCTTATATTCTGACACAGCACTAGATCTAGATACCGCTGCTTGTTTCTTGCTTTTCCATTTAACCAGATTATCCCCAACAAATGTGCAGTAACCTGTAGTGAATTTCCGATCCTCATGGGCACCTGCATAATCTGCATCAAAATATTCACAAACATCCAAGTACCCATTGTCTTTGAAAAGAAGCCATTTCCCAAGTACACTTTTCAAGTACCAAAGAACCTGGCAAGCACCATCCCAATGGACTTCTCTTAGCGATTGCATGAACTGGCTCAACCTTCCAACTGCAAAGGCAATATCAGGACGAGTAACAATGAGATACAATAGCTTACCAATTACTGCATGGTATGTAGTAACATCTTGCAGTAGAGGGCTATCACTATCTACAATAGGCAAGGACATATCCATGAGCACATATGCCAGTTTGCACCCCAACATACCCATGTCTCTCAGCATGTTAAAAACATACTTACGCTGAGATAGCACAAGTCCTCTTCCAGTGTGTTGCACCCCAATACCAAGGAAATAATTGATAGGGCCTAAATCCTTGGTAACAACCTGTGATTGTAGCATCTTCTAAGTTTCCTCTATGCCTCGCCTATCATTGCCAATCAGAAAAATGTCATCTACATAAACAACAAGTATGACTGAGCCTGTCTTTTTATACAATGTAAAGATAAAATGATCGGCAGAAGATTTGATGAAACCATAATCCTGAACCACCCTGCTTAAACCTCTCAAACCAAGCTCCGAGACTTTGTTTTAGTCCATAGATAGCTTTTTTCAGTCTACACACCTTCCGACACTCCCCCTCAGTAAGAAAGCCCAGTGGCTGCTCCATGTAGACTTCCTCCTCCAAATCGTCATACAAAAAGGTATTTTTGATATCAAGTTCATGGGCAGTCCAATGCCTATTGACAGCAAAAGGCGGCATTATCCGAACTGAATTAAGATGAGCTACCGGGGAAAATGTCTCAAAGTAGTCATCCCCGAACGTCTGAGCATAGCCTTTGGCAACCAAGCGTAAGCGTGCCTTGTTTTTTTCCACAATGCCATTAGGACGGCACTTGAGAGTAAACACCCATCTACACCCCACAACAGTAGCACCTGGGGGTAGATCAACAAGGTCCAGCGTGCCACAGAATTGTAAAGCTGTCATCTCTTCCTCCATTGCCAAGGTCCAAGATGGATCTCGGAAGGCCTCATGATGGTCTTGTGGTACCTGCACACTGTCAATGGCCAAAGAAAACTGGAGTCCAACTGTAGACAAGTTGTCAAGTGACACAAACTGAGATACAAAATATTTGGCACAAGAATGTGGAGCCTTCCTTTGTGCAATAGAAAGATTCAGAGTAGTATCCTCAGTGGTAGTGGGTACCTGGTCCTCAGACAAATCATCAGCAGTCAATGGGGACTAAGCAGAAATAGTAGACAATAGTTCTTCCACCTGATAAGCATCCTAGGTCCTATGCTGAAAATGCTTAGCAAATGTATCTGTATCTGGAATCTCAGGACAATATGGGAAAAGACCCAGATCAAGCTGATTGACCCTAGATATAGGTGGCTCAGTGGGTTGTAGTGGCTCAATAAGCATAGGAAGAGAAACCACATGTGGTGGCTTAATAGGTTGCTCCCCCTATTTTTGGTAATATGGAATCTCCTCAAAAAACGTGACATCAGCAAAAATATAAAATCTCCGTGAAACAGGACATAGCATTTGTACCCTTCCTAGGTCCTAGAGTAACCCAGAAACATACACTTCACAGAGTGAGAAGAAATCTTATCCACTTTAAGTAAGTGGACAAAACACACACAACCAAAAACAACCAGAGTGACAGAAAAAAGGTCCTTACCAAGAAACAACATAAAGTACAAAGTTTTACCTCCTAAGATAAACGAGGTTCACCAAATAAGTAGCAGTGAGAACAGCATCAACCCAAAAATGTGTCGGCAGTGAGAACATTCATTTAAAACATAATAAAGCGGGCTACATCAAGTAAATGTCGAAGCTTACGTTCAGCAACCCCATTTTGTTGGGAAGTATGAACGCAAGTGGTCTGGTGAATAATACCAAATGACTTGAAAAAAGCAGTTGTCCTGACATTCACAAACTCCAAACCATTGTCACTTCGAAAAGTTTTAGTGACAATGGAAAACTGAGTCTTCATTTCCAGAACAAAATTTTTGATAATATCAAAAACTTCGGACTTTTCTTTCATCATAAAAACCTAAGACATCCTAATATGGTCATCCACAAGAATAAGAAAATACCGAAATCCACTAACACTCCGACCCTACAAGGACCCCAAACATCAGCATGAACTAAAGCAAAAATATACTCTGATCTTTTATTCTTTGGTGGAAACGAAAACCTATGGTGCTTGCCCAACTAACATGCTTCACACCTCAAAACATCAGGAAAAGACAACTCAAGAAACTGACTGCGTAGAACGTGCAAATTGGGATGACCAAGTTTCAAATGCCACTGAAGAGCAAAAGTGGCACGCACAACATCAGCACTGAAAGGTGGGACATGAAGATAGTAGAGACCATTCTGCTCAGGTCCAACAATCTGCCTCATCGTCTGGAGGTCCTGCAAGAAGAAATATTGGTCATGGAATACAGCCCGACATCTCAAATCTTTGGTAATCTAGCTAATAGACATTAAATTGAGAGCAAATTTAGCAGCATGCATAACATTTGAGAGAGGTAAAGTACTAGAGATAGAGATATTTTCGACTTCAGTGACTGGTGACAGACCCCCATCAGCCACTTTAACCTGAAAGGGTGTAGCAAGGTCTCGTAGAGAAGAAAATAGGGTAGTGTCACCAATAATGTGGAATAAGGCACCTGAATCCGCAAGCCAGACGAGAGCTTGGGATTTAACTAACATGGCAGAAGTACATGTAGATCTCTGAACTAAGGCAAAAGTAGATACTTGAGAAGCTATGAAACGCTCATTATCAGCCCTGGAAATAGTCATCTGGCTATCCTCCTCCTACACCTGAGTGTTATCCTCTACAAATACTTGGTGAGCACATAAATCCATACCCTGTGGATAACCATGCTTGACCCAGCATCGATCCACAGTATGTCCATTCCTATGACAATACTCACAGAAGAAAGAATTCTGACCACGACCATGTCCACGTGCACCACCACTACCACAAGCTCTGCCACCTCTTCCACACGAATTTGATCTACCACGACCAACAACAGTCATGGCAGAGGCATCAGAAGTAGGGACGAAATCTAAAGTAGTAAGCCTGGAGAGACGAGCATAAATCTGTTTTAGTAAAAGAATCTAATCCAGAGTCATGAACTGATCTTTAACTACTTTGTACTCAGGGTCAAGTCCAGACACAAGCTGAATGGAACGAATGGCTTCTCTCTGCTTGGCTATAACAGATACATCTATAGAGAGGTTGGTACACATCTTGCTTATCCCAAAGACTTTTCATGGTGCCATAATACTCGGATAAGGCCATGGTGCCTTTCCGAAGGTTGAGGATATCCTTCACAACTCTGTACAGCTTAGTGATATTACTCCTGTGGGAGTGTATCTCATGCGGTACCTCCCACATCTTCTTGGCTGAGGCATGAGCCATGACTTGCTTGGCAATGGTCTGTGTAACATTGTTAAGGAGACAAGTGGCCACCCAATCATTGTTAGCCTCCCAATATATAGACTTCACATCAAGCACAACATTGGTCAAGATGTATTTCTTCTTATGGCATCCAACGAACCATGAGAAGAAGGTGGACCAGAGCAAAAAGTTGGATCCATCCAACTTAATTGATGTTCACTGCATATGAGGGGGGTGCTTGTGGTAGAAATCTTCCCCACCGAGTCACCCACAGATTCCTTATGATCCCCCATAATGTCTGGAGTCTAGATTCACAAAGAAGACTGATTTATAGGTCTGAAAATATAATCATAGGGTCTGAAATTAGAGTTTTCAGACCAAGAACACCTCCAAATACTGCATCCAAGCCACACCAAGATGATTTTCAGATCATGTACCCTATTGGTACACCAATAGGGCTTGATTGCACATGCTAGCGCATATGAAAAGCCCTAGCAGTCCCTTTCAAAGTATAAAAACTCCTCTAGTAGGACCTATAAGACTAGATGTGAACCAATAACCCTGGTTCTAGCAGTAACAAGGAGTCCTCACAAACCCTACTAGTAGATCAGGAGAAGAGAAGTCCCTTTCGTCTTTAATCTAGGTCAACACAGCCCCTAGAAAGCAATTTAGAGGCAGTGCAGACCCACCACAAGGAGAACGACGCAAGGGGGAAGCCCCTCCACCTCCTGACGATGCGTCAGGCGATGGTGCAGGGAGGAGCGACGGTGTAGGAAGCCCCTACACCACCTCACAACGCGTTATGCAGCGGTGCAGGGAGGAGCGGTAGCACCTCCTCACCACTACTGGTCTCTAGCTAGGCGAGGAAGAGGCTGGCGATAGAGGGAGATCGTTGTCGGTCTGCTGTGCCTTGCCGCCACCGCTAGCTGGCTACTGGCGATGGCCAACGGCGCTGGTGAACCTCGCCGCACTGCTAGCCCGATTAGTGGTCAGCGACACTGGAGAGGGAGGAGGGGGTTTTGGTGTTAGGGTTAGGAGACTAGGGTTTGGTCGAATACCAGAACCCCAGTCTAGGACCATTGTTCTGATACCATGTTAGAACCAAAATGAGATACCTTATTTCAAAGAGACCCTAGACCTTTATATAGAGAGGTTCCAGAGAAAGAAATACAAGAATACCCATTCACTACAAATACTAAGTATAACACTACATAACAATTAGTATGACTTCTATCATGGGTATGGACTCATAGTCTAAAGCAAACCGTGGAAAGTTCTCCCTGAAAGAACAAAATGATAGCTACTAACTTTTCAAAAAACAAAAGGGGGATAGCTACTAAACTCCAGTAGTTATCCATCCAGTAGCCATCCACTCCATTAACCTCCAACAAAATTATAGATCACGGAACATTTGGCGAAAGCTTTAGCTAAGAGGCTGAAGATTAATAGTGATGTGATTTGTTGAGTTCAATCAGCCTTTGTCCCTAGACAATCCATACCACATGGAATTGTGACAGCATCTAAAGCTATTGCCTACTGATGGAGGAGTGGAAAAAAGACATTTATGTGAAAGGTGGACTTCTCTAAAGCTTTTGATTTAATGCAGTGGTCATTCATTTGGGTGTCCCTTTCCCAAAGAGGGTTCCTACGACTATGATTTATTGGATGAAGTAGTGCATCACTATCACACAATTCTCTATCCGGGTGAATAAAAATCCAATTGGGAGTAAAAACAACCTACACAAGGAGCACAACACGAGTGCTTTGGCACCAATGCATTTTGTGTTGGTGGAAGATCCTGCATCATGCAAAGGGCACACTATTCTTCATGGTACGCCTTCTGGAGATAATCATAAATTCATCACGCCTAAAGATTAACTATGACAGGTCAACTTTTATTCCTATGGGAATGTCGAATACTATGCTTAGGCATTAAGTATGTGCCATTAATTAGGGTGGTTATCCGATTGATAACCACCCAATTGT
Organism: Thalassia testudinum; assembly: GCA_037157565.1. Classification (NCBI taxonomy): domain Eukaryota; kingdom Viridiplantae; phylum Streptophyta; class Magnoliopsida; order Alismatales; family Hydrocharitaceae; genus Thalassia; species Thalassia testudinum. The sequence continues at coordinate 9,417,141 of JAZHRO010000022.1, read as the reverse complement.
ATTAATCAGGCCAATAAAGAAAGCGACCAAACAACTACATCAAGTTTTCTGAAAAGTGCATCAAAGAGGAAATAGTAGAAATGCAATTCTCAAGATAAGCATGTTGCCCCTTGAATGCCATTGCATTCCTTCCAAACCAGATGCCTTAGAGCACCGCCGAGACTTTGGCTTTCTCCCTCTTGGACCAGAAGGTATTCAACCCCACCTGTTGTCCTCTCCTGATGGACCTCCAGAAATCCACTTGGTTAGAGTATAGTACGAGGGTTCCTGCGAATCTTAATGGTATACTAGAGGGGAGGGGTGAATAGTATCGCTTAAAAAATTCAATTGCAATAGATCAATCCACAAAATATTCAAGCACAGATAACACCTGGATTTATAGTGGAAACCCATCCCAGGTGAAAAACCACTACCTAAACCTCTTAGCTTAGGATTTTTCCGACTAGGTGAAGCTAGTCAATCCACTATCGTACCACTTGAACGAGGGTTGCACAACCTCTTATAACAATCCCTTTTCTTTCCAACCGAAAGACAAGCAAAACAATAATGGATCTTCCCAACAACATGGGATCCGTAATCAAAGCAACAAGTAAAATAAAAATAATATAATCCTATAGAACCTTAAGAAAAGTCAAACTAGATTTTTGCAGAAGTTCGAATCGACATACTTTGGAAAGTGTGAAAGCAGGAGCATAGAAGCACTTTGAGAGAAAGCACGAGAGCTCTTTTTCAAGATGGATTTTTCTTTTGAAAGTGTGCTTTAAAAAGGCTACGTACGACCTCTATTTATACTAGAAAATCAACTAGAAAAGGAAGTCAAATTGGTCGATCAATTAAGGTAATTTGGTCGATCAAAATGAGTTTTAATCGATCAAGCTAGTTATTTAATCGATCAATGATTGGTCGATTAATTAACCTAAATGGTCGATCAAATGTGTAGTTATCAACTTCCTAAAATGGGCTAATTTGATCGACTAACTAAGCTACTTGGTTGATCAATCCATTTAGGCGATCAATATTATTATTTGGTCGATCAATTACCCTAAAAACTTGATTTTTACATTAAATGTGAAAAACCATTTGAATCTCATTTGAGGTTCATTACAAGATAATCTAGGCTCAATAAAAATAAAAAAGATACTTTAATCCAAGAATCCTTGAGTGTCCTAAAAAATTAGTCCAGCAGATAACATAGTTTTGGTTCATCAAAACAAGAGTACTTACATGTGCCATTAATCTCTCCCTATTTCATATATGGGCCTTTCTTCAACAGATAGATCATTGTCACTGAGAGATTGGAACGATGGATGGAAAGGATGGAGAAATGACTACAAGCTTGGGCTTCTAAGGTAGGGGGGAGGTGGGGGGAGGGGATGGTCCTGCTGAAATCAATCTTGTCGGCCTTAACCAGCCTACTTTATACCCATCTTTCACTTGCCTTTGAAGGTAGAGAATAAAGCAGTAAGTCTTATGCGAGATTTCATTAAGAAAAACTATGTTTTCTCGGGAAGGAGTTCTCATTTGGTAGCATGGGGCATAGTTTGCAAGCCCATACTAGAGAGCAACCTTGTCTCAGGCATCTGATAATCATGAACAATGCATTGCTTGCTAAATGGGTAACCACAATTATTACATAAGGTGATAATTTATGGCATAGGGTATTTGATACTGGTTATGGCAGGACTCTACACTGGAAGCAAAGACATGTGTTGCCCAGGGGAATATCTGCTTTCTGGACGGGAGTGGCAAACGTTTGCCCTAGTCTAGGGAACTTCTTCATTATGAAACTTGGTATAGGGAAATATTTTTACGTGTGAAAAGATGACTAATCAAGCAAGGGATACATGGGAGAAGTATATTTCCACCTGTTTGCATTAGCAACAGGCAAAATGGTCTATATGGTAGATTGCTAGTCAGCCTAGTCAATGGAAACTTAGGAATTGTTTAATGCACACCTCCCCACCCCACCATAGATTCTCAATTTTATTAAAGCTACTTGAAGACATTGAAAAATGCCATCTGATTGGGGACAAGGCTGCTTTGGCATGGGAGCACAGAGAGATCTCAATTAATGCTGCATACAAGAGGTTGAGAGATACCCTTAATTATGTGAACATTGACCTGCTCCAGGATTGCAAACTTATTTGAGCCACAAAATGTCCTTTAAAATATAAAATAAAAATAAAAATAAAAATAATCCTAGTTGTGAAGGTGGAAAAGATATTAACAAAGGTGTTCAAGTTACAATGGGTACAAGGTATGGACATTGGACATCACATATACTCTTTCCAGAGCCGAGGTGGACATTCTGCACCACTTCTTCATTTGCACTTTTGCCAAGGAGGTGTGGAATCCAGGTGCCATTTGAGTGGATTAATCATCAGGGCGTGGAACAGTTTGGCATTCTTCTAGATGAAGAAGTACAAATCATAGAGTGGCCCAATTCAACTCGAAGGTGGAATCGGCAGAGATCCTCATTATTCTTTGGGCAATTTGGCTAGGAAAATTGGTTAATTTCAAGAGTGAAAGGCCTTGTGGAGGAAATGTTTTAACATAATGTGACCTCCTGCCTACGAGTTGGGATAATACTTTCTAACTTTGCAATGCTTGTACCCCTATTTTGAAAATGTGCAATACAACAGGTGACTCCTAGTAGTGGGCGGTTACCCTTCACCTTCATCATTTAAAAACAAGGATCAAACTAAGACCTGCTTGAGTATCAAGGAAAGCTCACCTAAAAAGCACAATATGGTCACTCTCGGAATCCCTGTAAGATAAGAACTACTAGAGCTATCGTGACATCACATTTGGTAATACTGAGTAGTTGTATGTACTATAATGATTTTGGCAATAGGGGTGGTAAACCCGGTTCAAACTTGAGAGGACCGTAAAAATTTGCCTCAACAAAATAAGGGCTGGGAAAGTTGCATAATGCAAAAACAGACTACTAACAAAGAAGAAAAGTCAAGTCAGAAATTAATAGTGAAATTGGCATAACATTCAAATAAATGCACTGAATTAGCACAAGGAGTTCAAAAATGATATTGGCAGACCTCGGAGTTGCAGTCATAAGTAGGCATTGACAGCTTCTAGGAACATGATGAACCAGTGCCTTGATGTCATCCTCGTAACCAAATGATAACAGAAGATCAGCCTGCAAAACATGTGAATCCAAAAAAAGAAACTTAAATACCACCTCTGCAGTAATATTACCTCTTTATTAGTATTTAGTGACAGAGATGAGAGGATTTAAACCTCCAAGCCCTTGTTTGCCTTTTTTCTGTTGAGAGATAAAAAGGAGAAACCCATGATCAACAGCTATCATGCTTCATTAAGAAAAGTAACTGCTACACAGGACCAAACAGTGAACCCCCACAGACATTTTTCCCAGGACCCAGTAGAGTTGAGCCACAAAAATCTTCAAGACCCAAAAAGGATAGAGTTCCTCTGCAGCAAGATAGCTATGGCCAGGCATCCATAGGGCTACGGCACAAAGGAGGATGCTATTAACATAAAATCTTGAGGCCCTGAACAATGTGGAGTTACTTTGTAACCAAACAGCTATTGCTAGGCACCCAGTTCGGGCTACTGAGCTTTGTGTCAAGTTCAACTCAACAAGGGCTTGCAAGCCAAGCTTATTGAAAACTTAAGCCGAGCTTGAGCCCAATACCTAGTAACTTCATACTTTATTGTAAACTTTAAATCTACATAACACAAATTGCAAAAAACCAAGTAAAGAAGCAAAATTTCCCAGCTTAGAATGCAAATTGTAAGTCTTATGGCACCATCCACGGGTATGATAACTTGGATAGTCCATATTTTCACAGGTCATTGATGACACTTTGTAGCTTTCATTAAGCAGAGTATGAGACCAAAAGATAAACTGGGCAATAAAAGAGCTTACAGTTTTTTTTTTGCAAAGTAAAGGGTAATTATCCTTTATATATATATTTATTTATTTATTTATTTATTGAAAGAAATCAGAACCTATACAGCAGTGTTAACAAAGTAAAAGAGCTTACAGTTGCTGTAAGATGGTTGCTATTACACTCGAATGCTCAAAATATATGCAATTATCAATCCAATGATCACTGGCTTATCTGGATCACAGGCACAACTCAATCCAAAGAAGTGAAGCTTAAGCTTGAGCTCCAGAAAGAGTTCGAGCCAATCTAGGCTTATTGAGTCCCTTCCCAAGCCCAGCTCATTCATTTGGCTCTGTATGCACGCCTACAAGCAGCCCTTTCCTACTTTCATATCTAAATCCCTGTCCCTATATTTTTTTTCTCGAAAGGAAATTCCCATCCCTTTTAAAAAAAAAAAAGGAAAAAGGATGATCACATATGATTGGTATCATCCACATTTATTAAAAAAAAACAGGTACAAAGTTATCAAGTTACAAAGAAGACCACAAAGGCAAAAGCAGAGATACTTCCCTGTAAACCTTCTCAAAGAATGGTCTTTCAGCCTTGAATTAAATCCACATGGCCCACAAGACCACAAAAGGCATTTCCCTCTCCTTCGTTGTCTTGAAAGATCCTCTATGCATAGAAGCCCAAAAAACCTCTCATGAAGAATGATCCACCCAAGATGGTCCCACCGCCAAACATTGGCCAAGAAAGAGCATCCACAAAAATAAATGATCAACCATCTCTCGTGCACTCCCACATATAGGGCACACCGAATCATCAAACTAGGCAAATTTACTTCACACGTCTTCATCACCAATCTTCTCCTTCTCAACAGCCAAGCAAAAATTTTAACTTTTAAAGGTATGTATACTTTCTACAGCAGTCTACAATCCTTAAAAAGGGTATGATCTCTTTTTTCAAGGGGACCTGTAGAGGCCGATATGCCCCTCCCACACTGAAGTCACCATGCACCCAAGACATAGAACAGCCGATCCTAATAAAGCATCACGTGTGATTGATTCATGAAGTTTTTTTCAGGGATCACCTGATTCCAAACTACCCTCTTTGCATTGAACTTAAATTATGGCTAGAATTCACCAGATAGTTTCTTGTTTTACAGGGGAAACAAAGTACAAAGTCTGCTATTCCGCATTCCTGCTATGTTCCAAGAGCCAACATTTGATTGAGACTTTTTCTCCACTTAAAACTTCTCCCTAATCAACCTTTAGAACATCTATAAAGCCATGTGTGAATGTAAAACAACATACACATCCACAAACTCGATGCATCATCAACCCAATCGCTCAAACGGTTCCCTCTGCAATTACAACGAGAAGAAAGAAGGAAAAAGAAAACAAGCTCACCTCATCAAGAACCAGTACAGAGAGCATATCCCGGAGGGTCTTCGGTTGAAGCATACCTCTTGCCAAGCACGTAGAGACGCAAGACGGAGTCGACACTATAACTTCAGGATGCCCAGCCAAAACCATTTTCTACCAACACAATCCAAGTCAACACCACTTCCATCCATCAATACCGAAACGAGAGACACGATACAGCAAGAGAGGAAAAACGAATGGGCAGCTAACCGACCAGGTCGGAAAGAGGCATGTCGCTGAGCAACTGCACCACCTTCAGCTGGACTCTGCAGTGGTCGAGCAACGACATCGCCACATCATGAACCTCCATGTCCCCCACCATGACAATAACAACAGCACCGTCACCAACAAGGAAAACAAGATGATGCCACGGCATTCAGGGTGGGGGGGTGGGGGGAGAGCTACCTGCTTGCAGAGTTCTCTGGAGGGGACGAGGATGAAGGCCCTGACGCCACCGCTTGCGCCTTTCGTGGGGGAATCGGGGTCGAGGATAAGCTTCTGTAGCATGGGTAGGAGGTAGGTGAAGGTCTTCCCGGAACCGGTGTTCGCCCGCGCCACGACGTCCTTCCCACCCTGTTGATTAGTTTAAGGACACAATTTCATTTCCATTGGCGGTTCATCTCGTATAGGCGGTGATGCAGTTGAGGTTGATGTGGTTTAAAGGAGGAGGAGGGACCAGGATCAAGGGGATGCCGACGCGCTGGATGAGGGTGGGGTGTGCGACGGAGATCTTGGAGAGGGCGCAGACGAGGCGGGGGTCGAGTCCGAGAGCCTCGAAGCTCTGCTGGCTCTCGTCGACGACCTCTTCCTTGTCGGGATGACCAGCCATGAGTTCGGAGCGCCGTGCCGGTGGAGGAGACAGAGGGAACCAACGGGAAGAACTCTTTCCGTCCAGGGTAAGAGTTTAATTGAGGCGCGGTCGTGCAATGCAAAGACGGAACCGGGGGAGGGGAATTCGGAGCTCCGATTAGATCGTTAGTGTCTGTGCTACACGGCCAGTGATTTTTAAATAATTTTTAAAATAATAATAATAATAATAAATATTTCATCATTTGAAAATAAAAATAATCATTTAAAAAATTAAATAAATATCTATCATTCTCATACAACACTAATGAAAGAAAGATAAAAGATTAAAATGAAAGAGAGAAAACCATCGATCAAAATTTTAAAAAAATAATAAATAGTGTCATATTAACGACTCTTTATATATATAAAAGATATAAATGATCTTATAATTTTATAATTAATATATCATTATTTTAAAAAATTTATTTACATACATGATCTTTATAAATTAATTTATGTTTGTATTATTTTATCTTAATCGGTATGTGTTAATTCTTATTTTTAACTGTTACGTTAAAGTTAATAAAGATAAATTAATGAGTAACAAAAAAAATCCATGTATTAAATTTAATTGATATGAAATAGCAGTAATAAATTTTCATTTAGATATCTCTTCATCCTATCTCTCTCCCTCTTTATTTATACACATACACAAGAGACAAGGGAGGTTGTTGGTGACCTGCACCCGAGTTAAGTTCAAGTCATTGATACGAGTCATCGAATATGATCGATGATGCACATTCAATCCATAAATCCTCCCTCACCCTATCTCCTCCCCTCCTTCCATCCTTGAAATCCCTAAACGCTTCCATACGTCAACGCCAACCCAATTTAACACCCCTACCTTGCACCAACGCCACCAAACGCAGCGCACTTGAGCCATTCCCTCCCTCGAGCCTCCTCTTTGCCACCCATCATAACACCAATGAAGTACACTAATCCATCACAACGACGATCGTTCCCCCCCCTCAACTTCAACCCTCTGACGGAGTACGCCAACCCATCACAGCAACGATTGTTCCCTCAACTCTCCCCTAACGGATCAAGATACGTCACCCTTCCTTCCCATCGCAACAATAACTGTCACCAAGGTATGGTTACTGTCACCGACCCTCCCTCTTCCTTTTCCTTTAGTCAACCACGACGACCAACTTATTCCTCTTCCTCATTCCTTCAGTTGTCCATCACCTCCCTGCCACACCTAGCCACAACACTCACCCGTCCCCTCCCCCCCCCCCCCCCCTTTTTTCCTCTTCATTCAACCATCCCCTACCAGCCCCTTGCCCTACTACCGCATATCTTCCCTCTTTCTTTTCCTTTAGCCATCCACGACCACAGACCCTCCCTCTTCCTCTTCGACAATTCTTCTTGCTTTCTCAATCCTGTTAAACATCCATAAAGATTGCATTTCATTATTTTATTGTATTACTGTGTTATATAATAACATTGCTGAACCAGTTGTTATTTAAATTAATGAATAATGCACATAATTATATTGGTTATTATTTAACTTGCGTGAGATGTTCCATAAATAGTTATCATGGTAATAGTGGTAATTATTTTTAATTCAACAACCGAATGATGGAAACATAATTTCTTGGAGATCATTTTATTGGAAAAAGTTCAATGACCTCTGTTATCATATTATTACTAGTTATATTTTGCTTGAATTGAATAGTATTTTAGTATATTTTTCATTAACTTAGGCAATGTATGTAGCCTAACATACACTTAATCAATTCTTAGAAAGGGAAATGGCAACAAACGAGTCATCTTTTCCTCTTTTTTTAAAATAAAAACTCAACACTTAACATTTGCATTACATGATTTGAGACATATGCTATAAAGATCTTTCATAATTTGCCATCCATCTTCATTATTCTAATTCTAACTTATATGATATATAGTAAGGTAGAAATAAATTAGAAATGAAGAAGGAATTGAGAGCTTCACAAGAAAATATAGGAGAGAGGAGGCCTATGAAAGATATATGCCTTTTACAACAATTTACATTATGAAATTTATATGACAATTATTTTTATTGTTTATTATTTTTAATTATTTTAGATCTATTATTTTTTTTTTTTTGAAAGGATAAGGAATGCTATCGGGGACGATAGCAGATCGGATAGATCCATTGCTGTTAGAATATCAATATTACGTAGTTAATTACATTAACATCATAAAGATATTGGATCTTAGAAAATATCATATGAAAGTGATAAATGTCATTCCAATCCATATTCTGTTAGATTTACAACCCTTATTAGTAAATGTTTGACTTATACAAGAGATTCTTCTTGGGTATAAAGAGGGTAACATATTTTTACTCTAGAGGAAACAATTTGAGTTTACTATTGATAACGTTAGTGTCATACTTACTCTACTATCGAGTGACGAATAGATTATTTATAGAGGGTATATAAAGTCCACTTTAACCCAAGAAGAAAATTTTTGAGATGAGGTTTTTTTAGCTAGAAAATATTTGCAAAATATTCTTCAAAAGATGATTCATATGGAGGGTAAATAAGATGTGGAGAATTCCTGTAAAATCTTAATTTTATATATGTACGCAATAATTTTGTTGCCGAATTCAGGAGGATGTGTTTCACGCATGCTACTACGATTTGTATATGACATATGTACTGCAAGCATATAACTGGCCAAAGGCAATTCACAATTGCATCATGTTTAATGTTGAAAGTATTTTCAATGATTTAAAGATGGTGTGGAAAAAGAATTGCAAAGTCCGCACAAGATTCTCCTTGGATGCATAATGCGCATGCTTATAAGTAATATTTATTTTAATGTGTTATATATTTTTCATTTATTATTTTTTATTTTCTTATTATGTTAAAAGCTTTTTCTATATATGGACATATAAGCACTTAAACCTGCTAACCCCAACTTTTCCATATGAGTTAAGACCCGTGCTGTTTGAGCCCTTTAAGACGTCTGGACTGTGGGTCAGACATCTGGTTAGACGTCTGGAAATCGAAAATTTTGAGTACAAGCTCACGTCTGCAAGCGTGTTGCACGCAGACAGTACACCCCTCTCGTTTTCCTTCTCTCTCATTCCGCCCTAACGAAACCCTAAACCTACACCCTTATATAACGCCCCCTCCTCTCCCTCGTTCCACCCTACTTCCCAACCACCTTCCTCCTTTCCTCCAGCAAGAGCAGCAGAGCGAGCGAGAACGGCGTGAGAGGAGAGGAGAGCAAGCTTGCGAGCTCGTGTGGGAGCTCGCCGGTGAACTCACGGCCGGAGCAGCGCGCGCGCAAGGCGGAGGAGTGCGTCAGGGATGTCCTCCCTGACACTACTGCAGCCGTAGAAGCAGGCGAGAGGGCGTGGCGCAGCCAAACGCACGCGCGAGAAGGCGGAAACAGGTTCTGGTTCTGGGTTTTTCCCAGAATCAGACGTCTAGAGCGATGTAGCCGACGTCTGGAGGAGGTTCCAGACGACTGAGTAGACTTCACAAAGGTACGTCTTCTTTGCGGATAAGGCCATGCAGGCCGCTCCGCCGAGGCACTGCTGCATGCCTTTTTTAGGAGATTTGGTTGATTCGCACAGGAGTTACTTCGGGAAGGGACGGGATGCCCTCCCATGCATTTCAGACATCTGGGCGAGGCACTAGACGACGGGAAGCGCTTCCAGACGTCTGAAGAGGTGGTCGGACATCTGGGACTGGGTCCAGATGGTCCAGCGAAGTTCCTAGATGTCTGAGGTTTGACGCAGAGGCATAGGTACGTTACTGGACACTTTTAAGACGTCTGGAAGGTGTTCTATACGTCTAATTTGAGTCAGGAACACTGTTTTTGACCCGTTTAGAGTTCGTTTAAGATCCGATTTCTGCAATTAAGATACCGATGTTTCCCGTATGATTTCCCCTACTTGTTGGAATAATTTTTATACCGTTCTGAGTATTCTCTTGTGATTGATCCTTGTGATAAGACCTCGTTCCGTTGCGGGTTTTGGGCTTGCTGAGGCACGTAGACCTGCCATTGAAGCCCCCACTACTCCTGGGTTTACTGGTAGAGTGGCTTCCGCTAATTTAAATTTAACCTGAATGCATGTGTGGAATGAATGATTAGATCCTAGGGCATGGCATGAATCATATGACTAGAAATACTGAAATGTTTGTATTGAATGAATGGATTGCAGTCTTGAATGAGTGATAGAATGATAGGAATTGCCTGTAAATGAATAACAGTTGCCTGCGAAATATGTAGTGCTTGTGCTAAATAACTGTTGTATGTAACTTTCCTGTCGCACACATGAAACAACATAATATGAGCTGCATGTATATAATTTGAAAATGGAAAGGTGAATGTTGGAAACACGAGCTACCTATAAATAACCTGAAATGTGAACAATAGAGTTACATGTTACATGTGTAGAACCTGAGAATGGAAATAGAGATGACGAAACCTGGTGTGGAAAGACATGAGGAATATGAGCATGAACCCTACGGGGAATTAGGAGTAGAGCTCCTGAAAATAAATGGAATGGAACTGGGAATGCGAGTGGGGAAGTGAGCTAGCCATTGAGTATGGAGTACCAAGAAGAGCGACTATCCCCCTGTTTAGTACAGAGCGGAGCTAGCCGCCCTTGAGTTGGGACCCGGGGTTAGGATTGGCCACTCTGTGCCGACTTCTTGGCCCTCGCGTACACCGTACCAAGGAGAGCTACTAGTGTAGGGAGAGAGCTAGCCACCCCACGGGGCCCGGGGTTCAGCTAGCCGCCCTACACCGACTTGTTAGGCCCACTGGGTAAACCCGGATAATCAGGCGAGGGTGTACGGAGTGTGGAGGGGCGAGACCCCTATTTGGTTCTTAGGGGCTAGTCCCCTATTACTGAGAGGGTTATGTCCTATACTGGTTCCATGCTGTGCTTTAGACGCACCTGCTAACGGAAACGACTGATCGCGTGCCAGTGCTGGGTAGCTACCCGTGCGCTTATCGCGCGTACCGTAGTCACCGTTACGTCTGTCTGTGACCTTGGGGTGGTTGACTGGGTGTAGGATCACCACGGGGGACTCTCCCGACCAGGAGAGCACCACGTGTGCCTTCTACTCTTCGGAAAAGACTGCAATCAAGATCATTCCCACAAGGAACATTCGTGATCAAGAAAGAGACCTGATAAATAAACTAAATGGTAAAAAAAGAATAAGTAGTTAAAGAAAGTAATTGAAAAACAGCAGCTACCTATCCACCTTTACTGTTTAGTTAGTTGGTTGCCACTATACTCAGCGTTCACTGACTTCGTGTACTTATAACCCTTTTTAGGTCCAGGTGTTGAGCAGCCAAAGCCCACGGCTGAGGGGGTGCTGGGCCTAATAGTTGTAGCTTCTTATTGTACTCCTTTTCTGTTTTAGTGAGTAGTTTCTTGCACTTCTGTACTCTTTCATTTTTAACATTATATTCCTGTACCCGTTACTTTTCTACTGTTGTGGTGGTGTGTACTGTAGTAGTTTTACTTCTTTACTGCTGTACTTTTGTTACTGATAATTATTTATCATGGTAACTATGGTTTACTTTCCTGCTTTTTGGTTACTTTCTCATTGGATGACTGGGTCTTGGGATCAGTCGAGTCGGTCCGGTCTCGTGTCCTGTAGAGATTCGGGAACCGGGTCGTAATAATAAAAATATGAATGACCTTCAAAAATCCTTTGCAAACATTCAACTAAAGGACTATAAAAATTACATCATTACATATGAGGAAAGGTTGAACCAGAAGAATGCAATAAGGCCTCTACGTTCTTCAAACCCTAGGGTCGATGAAATCATAGAAGAGTTTCATAATTTTTTTTATCATCATTCTGATGGGTGTCATAAGGGAGAGTTGAAAACAAATATGAATAAGGGAATCAAGTTTGATCGTGCTGACCTTGAGAGAAAAATTAAAGTAGATCTAAGAAAAGAGTTAAATAGTCACTTTTTGATACTACGAGAGGAAATAAAAAACTTTAAGAGGAGAATAAGCAATTGAAGAGTCAACTTTATTATAAACATTTGGAGACGGTGGATTCCATAGTCATTCCTGCTTGTGTTGCTTTTAAGAAAAACATATGTCTGAAGTCGAATTTGAATAAGTAAAAGAGAACTCTTCGCTGCAATCTAAATTTGATGTCAATGAGATTTTTTGAATGAAAAAAAATGCAAAGAAGACAAAAAGCTCTAAATGCACGTAGCCAAGCAGAAAGTAGTCATACAAGAATGGTATGCACATACAACTAACTTGATTTATTTTCATTCTTTTGAACTTTCTTTTAAATCATATATTAATTGACCATTTTAGTTTGTTGTGTCAATTGATATGATTAATAAGGTATGTCGCTATTCAAGTCTTCCTAATGAGGAGCGAACTATCGTAAAAAGTTTTTTAAGTTGATCTATCACTAGGTACGTTCAAACTTCATGTATTTTAACTATCCATGTGACATTAAGAGCTCTTATCCCCACTTTATATAAGGAGATGATATGCAAAGGTTTAAAATAAAATTATATCAATGGGTTTCAAGTGAAAGGGCATGTTATTTAGAGGCATGATGGAATATGATATAACTATTGTCTTTTCTTTTATTTTTTTCTTATTAATAAATCATGAAATTCACAATGTATTATTATAAATTCTTATAAATTATTGATGTTTGATTGTACAACATTTACGAAGAGAGATGTCATTTGTGTTGGTGCTAGAGCACCACAATCATTTGTTTTGATGATAACAAAACACGTGTTATTTAACATTTGCAATTTGAGTCCTAGATTTCAGGTCAATTGCAAATGTGGACGTGTTTAGACGGAACTCGAGCTCGCATCCAGGACGGATTGGAGGAGCTTGACGGAAAACAGAGGAGGTTCGCGTGGAGCGACAGATTGAAGATAGAAGACAAGAAGAATATGATAGATTATTTTTAATCCTTTCTTGTATCTCTTTACTTTATTTTCTTGCTCTTTTTATTTTCCTTAGAATATTGTTAAAGAGCCTCAAAGAACCCTAACAGTAGTCCTAGGAACACCGGCACAACCCTAGGATACTTAGGTTTTCTGTAGAATACTTAGAAAACTAATATAGGGCTCAAACAGCATTTCCAGACGTCTAATTCAAAAATCAGATGTCTGATAAAGTATTTTAAGACGTCTGACTGTTGTTTCAGACGTCTGATATCTGTTAGGCTGGACATAGTTAGTTTTGTCTGATGAAATCAGACGTCCAGACCTTATACCAGACACGTCTTAGAAGACGTCTGATGGATTTGCCAGACGTCCAATTAGTGGACCGTTGGCTGGCTTAGCAAACACTCAAGAATATGACCGTTAGAGCCTTATCAGACGTCCTTAGGCCTTTCCAGACGTCTGATAATTGACCGTTTTGCCTCAGCTGACCCAAAATCTCTTCTCAGAGATTTTCTAGCCGTTGCAACGTTTGGAAATCAATTCCCACAGTAAAAGTAGGTTTCCAGACGTCCATACATAGTGCCAGACGTCCTATATGTCGTCTGATGGACTTGCGCAAAAATCCTGTTTAGATCTGATTCAAGTCAGGAGGAAACCCGCATAGAATCAGACGTCTGACATTGAAATCAGACGTCTTAAAGTGGCCTTCCAGACGTCTGATGCCATAATTAGACGTTTGATCACCCTGTCAAGTGTAATCATTGTCCTGATTTCGGCCTGATTCTCTTGGGCTTTGCACCCAACGGCTATGGAAGCATTTCCAAGCCTTCCAAAGCCTTCCTAAGGCCTCTATAAATAGAGGGGAACCTTTACACACCTAGATACACCAAGAGAAACACAAGACACACACTTGGATACACTTAGCTACACACTTTCACACTCTTTTGTGTCCAGAAAAGATCTTGCTCTCCAAGTTTAAGCTCCATTCTCTTGAGAGCATCAAGCCTTCGCGCACCCGCTCTCTCGCCGTTGTTCACGAGAGCGACATTGCGCCGTTGCGTGGCTCACGCACCCGCGTCATCGTCGACGCACTCCTTTCAAATGGGAGTTTCCTAATTCCTATAGAAGCTTAGGTTTATTACTTTGTTGGCTCTATAGGACTTGTTGTTTTATTTTATCTTTGTCTTTTGGTTGGGTATTCACTTTGCGAATTCCCGTCTCCTTCGTGGGACAAAATCCTCCTCGTGGAGAGAAGGGGTTGAGGAACGCTACCCTCGTACTTGTAGCGTGGTTGTACTGAGGCTGAATCACCCTCGTTTTAAAGTGATTCGGTTAGTAGATTTGATCAACTAGGTTGATCGGAAAATCCTAACTCGAGAGGGTTAGGTGGTGGTTTTCACCCAGTTTGGGTTTCCACCTAAAAATCTTTGTGTACTTGTGCGATTGATTTTTTGTGAGATTGCTTTATATTTTATTTCCGCTTTTATCACGTCACCCCTCTTCGAAGGGAATTTCAATTTGATGCCAAATTTATGTAACCATCTAATATATTATCGGTGTGTGTAACCTCTATATTTCAATGACATAAGAAAGAAAATAAATTCTATAATTTTGAAAAAACTTGAAAGATAATTATTATGGCCGGATGAGTGATCCTCGACTTAACGTAAATAAAATGTTCTTGGTTTTGCATTATAATATTCACTGGCACTTGCTAATTTGAGATTGTGAGGCGAAAATTTTTCGCTCTTTTAAGTCAATCAAAGGCCAATCTTCATAAGATAAATTAGTGATAGAATGGATAAGTATAGCATTTTGCATTATACTTTCAATTCACATTTATGATTTAAATTTGGTTATCTTTTAACATTGTATGACTTTGTAATAGGTGTCCACTTTAAGAACTTTTCTAGAAGTGTATTTTTAATTTTCAGATGCAACAAATTGGAATATCATAGTCGACAAGAATTATCCAACTCAATTAGATATTAGCTTAGATTGTGGGTTATTTGTGATCAAATTTGTAGAATGTATTTTAGGTGGTCAAGATAAAGATTTCAACGATGAAAATATGACTACCTACAGAGCCCACTGATGAGGTGTAGCTCATCATAGCTAAATTGCCAAGTTAAGCTAAAAATTAGGTTAAATACTATACAATTAATACATAAAAAGGGTTATATGTGAAAAATAACAGAAATGACATAAAACATCCAATTTATGCTAAAAACATGAAATTATGTCATAAAATGAGGTATTCTATTCATTAATGTAAATTAATGATCTAATTATAAATTAAACACATGTTTGGGTTCAAAACTTCAAATCAAAAGTGAAATCAACTTCTAAAATATTCAATTGGGCTTCAGTAAAAACTTGGTGACATTTGGACATCACTATGACCTTACATTTAGAGTTTTATATATAGGTTATTAGTACATATACATTTATTCAAGATTGAAATCTTTGAGGACCTCTTTGATAATTGATATGGACCTTCTTGCAATTCCTAGGGATTGCGCCACATTGATCTTCACCGCTTATGGGTCTTTGTACAATGTTTCCATCGTTTCGTCATAAGGGCCTCAGTGCAAAATCACCAAAACCCGTGTGGCGCCAACTCTCATCGCGGGTGCACTATTCACCAAAGAACACAGTGACCATCCACTATTGATTCATTGAGCCCATGATCTAGCGGCCAATCCTCGATCAATCTTCGCGCGCCTTTGTGCATAGGTTCACCGCACACCTAAGATCCCATTTAACAGTGGGATTTTGATTTGAATGCTCGCGTGCCCCTCTCTATTCATCTTCACCTCCTATACCCTAGGAGCCTAATCTCATCACTGCGGTGAGTGCAATCACTCTGCTACTTAAGCACTGCACAGCTCCTTGCACGCGCAACCATTTTCCTATTCCTCAAGTGGTTCCCTTTGTCTATCTCTTCAGCCTTTCACCTCCTTTCTTCGACTGGGGCGACAAAGCAGGTCCCTCTCCCTCCATAGAATGCCTCTAGCCGCCGGCTATTGGCTCTTGGACACCTTTTTCAGCTGAGGGTCTCCTCCACTTCGTCGCCATCGACGTCCGAGCGGTGGACCTTGGACACCACCTTCATCTGTTAGCTAGATCTATTGCTTTCCTAGTGTAGTTTTCCTGCCTTCTAGATTAGTTTTAGTGTAGTTAGTGAAATTAGATTAGCTTAGGAGTAGATGATATGATGGAATTCACTAGTTTAGTGTAACGAGCGCGTGCCCCAGACGCCTTTTAAGACGTCTGGGAGGTGGCCCAGACGTCTTGAGGGATCACATCCAGACGTCTGACCAGACGTCTGGGATAGTTTACAGACGTCTGGAGAACAGTTATGCTCGCACGCGAGATTCGTCTGCGCGCCTGTGCGCGCAGACCTGCGTTTCTGCCCTCTTTCTCTGCGACCGCCTTCTCTCTCCTCTCCGCGCGGCGTTAAAAGGGGGGGGGGCGCCTCCCCTCCCGTCTCCACCATCTTCCTCCTTCTTCTCCTGCCTGTGCGCGAGAGCGAGCGGACGCGAGGGCGCAGCGGCAGCGGCAGCCGCAGTGAGCGCGGAGGAGCTGCGGCGTGCGAGGGCGGGGCTCTGCCGTGAGGGCGAGCTCGCCAGGAGCGGCTTGGCCGGCCGGCGGAGGGCGCGGGGGGCGCGGAGCGTCGCGGAGAGGGACCTGCTGCGGGCGGAGCAGCGGACGCGCGAGGTGCGACGCGGGCGGCGTCGCGAGCGGAGGCCGAGCAAGGTTCTGATTCTGGAAAAATTTCCAGAATCAGACGTCTGGATTGATATCCAGACGGCAAGGTCGACGTCTGTGAGATCATACAGACGTCTGAAAGGTGAGTTTCCGCTTTCTTCTTCATTCTTGTCGACTGACCGTACTGAGGGAGGGGGGTTGGCTGTGCGCAGGTTCGCTGATTCGTCATCCTTTGCGAATCAGACGTCTGGAAGTTGTACCAGACGGCGGGAGTGACCTCCAGACGTCCGGAGGGACCATCGGACGTCTTGGATCTAGGCAGACGTCCCCGCAGACTTCTGGACGTCCGGGGAACCAAGCCGAACAGGTAATTCTCTGATCCACCGTTTAAGACGTCTGGAAGGAGTTCCAGACGTCTGATTTTGCACAGTATCGTCTTTCTCGACCCGTTTAGGGCCCGTTTGGGCTCCGTTTTCCGCGATTCGAGTTGCGTTCGTTTCAGAATTAATTCCTCTACCCGCCTACAGTAGCTATACCCTGTTTTGAGACTCTCCTTGTGTTTGATCATTGTGATAGGACCTCGTTCGGTTGCAGTCTTGAGAGTCGCGGAGGCGCGCGGGATTCCCGATCACGCCCCCATTACTCCCGTTGTACCTGGTAGAGTGGCTTTAAGTATTAATAAAATCTGTTAAAGTATGGAACCATAACTAGAACCTAGGGCATTGCATGAATCCTAGGAATGAGAAATATATGGAATGATAGCTCCTAGGTGTTGCATGAATCCTAGGGTCGGAAAACTAGATTGTATGATAGATCCTAGGATATGGCATGAATCCTAGGGTGGAAAAAACTAGTGGAATGTATATTACTGTAGTCTTGGAAAATTGGAAAGGAATATATAAAGCTGCCTGTAAAATTAATTAACAGCTGCCTGTTACGAATAAAGAAACATGTTTGAGATCATGGATTTTGAGAATGTGAATCTGGAAAGTGAAACATATGATGTTCTGAGATAAAGAGCTGGAACCCTACGGGGAATTAGGAGTGGAACTCCTGGAAAGAAAAAGGAATGGAACTGAGATGTAGTTTGTACTGTCTCTTGGGTACGCAGTACCAAGGGAAGTACCTGTACCTGTTTAGTGCAGAGTGGGGCCAGCCGCCCCAGGGACCCGGGGTTAGGATTGGCCGCTCTGTACCGACTTGTTGGCCCTCGTGTACGTAGTACCGAGGAGAGCTAGTAGTGTTAGGAGAGTACTAGCTACCCACGGGCCCCGGGGTTCTGCTAGCCTCCTTCACCGACTTGTTAGGCCCACTAGGGCAAACTAGGGTAGTCAGGCGAGGGTGCGCGGACTGTGGAGGGGCAAGGCCCCGGTTTGGTTACTGTAGAGGGCTTGGACCCCTGTTTCTGAGAGGGCTCTGCCCTGGTTCCGTGCTGTGCTTTGGGCGCACCCGTTAACGGAAACGACTGACCGCGTGCCAGTGCGGGCTAGCTACCTGTGCGTTTATCGCGCGTGCCGTAGTCACCGTTACGTCTGTCAGTGACCTTGGGGTGGTTGACTGAGGGTAGGATCACCACGGGGGACTCTCCCGGCCAGGAGAGCACCACGTGCTACTTCTACTTTTGTAAAAGACTGCAATCAAGATCGTCCCACGAGGACATCCGAGATCAAGTACAGGATCTGAGAAATAAATAAAATAGTGAGAAAAATTGAAAGATGTAAATAAAGGAAGTAATAGAACATAACAGCTCCTGTACACTCTACTGTTGCCTTTAGTTAGTTTGCCACTCTACTCAGCGTTTTGCTGACGTGTTACACTCGTTACCTTTTTCAGGACCAGGTGTTGAGCAGCCAGGGTCGGCGGTTGCAGAGGACGCTGGGCCGAGTAGGGTCCAGTAGAGTTACCACAGCTTTGTACCCCTTTTTGTTTCTGTTCTAGTGAGTAGTTTTTGTTTCCGTTGTACCTTCTTTACCTGCAGTTTTTGGTTATATGATAAATGTTGTTTTACTGTTGTGGTGGTGCCTACTATAGTAGTTTCTTTCCTTACTGCTGTACTTTCTTACTGTTAGTTATATTCATGCTGAATGTGGTTTATTTTACTGTCTTTTGGTTACTTCCTCGTTGGACGACTGGGTCTTGGGATTAGTCGAGTCGGTCCGGTTCTCGTGTCTCGTAGGGACTCGGGAATCGGGTCGTTACATTTAGTGTAGCTTAAGAGTAAATTAGCATAGATTTGATCTCATCCTCTCTGATCAATTCAAATCAGAGAGGTGTTTTCCATCTTCATTTCGACTCATACAGCTTTCTCTAGGCATCACAATTCGTTTCTGATTCTCCCTCATATTTTAATCGATGATCACCCCTTCATCAGAGCCTAATTCAAATATGGGAATCTTGGTTGCTAGATCTGAAATTAGCGCCTAAAATCCATTTGGGGAGTCTCCTATTCACTCCATAAATTCACAAAGACCCCTCGATTTGGTTTTGATTGAACCGATTCGCTCAATTCTTTCAGATTTGTGTTTCACACCTAATCTCATGAATTGGAATCAATTTGGTTTTAATGGAATTTTAATCAAGTGATTCAAGTTTGAATTTGCTTAATTGGGTGTATTGCAATGAGTTTGATGTGTTTTGATCGATGATTTATTCTTAAATGAGCTTATACCCAATTAAAGCCTTGTTTTGGGTAGTTTAGGCCAAGAAGAATCAAATGCTGATTTAAGGCTTTAAACAATGACCCAATGTTTTGTATATAATCATTTGAGGTTCTAACACTATTATATGGTGTTTAGAAGTTCATGGTTATCAGACAATCAGAATGGATCTTAAATTAACGGCCTAGATAGGGCCACATGAATTCTTATACCAATCTGATTTCACCCTAGTTTTAAAGGAACAAATGCTTATTTCAAGGTCTTGATGGAGATTTAGAGTTGCTTTGAGGTGATTTCAACATCTAATGTGATCTTCTTCTCTACATTGTTTAAAATGTAAAGAGAAGATCATCTTAGGGTCTTTTGAGAATTATAAAGAATGAGAATTGATCCTATGGATTTCAGGTTTCTAGAAATGGATTTTAAAAGAGTTTGGATAAATATGACTTGATAGGGCATTGATTTAGACATTCTTGAGCCAAGATCAAACTTTCTCAGGTTTGATCTTGGCTAATTTTTAATCTGATTAGCAGCGAGGATATCCTGCTGTTGAAAGAGCAGCATTTTGACCTAAATTGAGCAGCACAGCAGCTGTTGAGGGTTTGATTGCAAGTTAAGTTGTCTGAGTAGCTGAGGCTACATCTCATCCTAAAAGGCAACATCTGAGCTGCTGACCTGAGCTGCTATTTTAAGCTGCATTGTCAACAACTTAGCAGTTGAACTTAAGCAGCTATCTTAGCTGCTACACTCGAGCTTTCTGCTGGGATTTTGAAGGTTGTAAAGAGTTGACCTGTGCATTAAATTAGAACTTATGTAAACAAGCATTCATGGACTCTAGGTTGAAATTCAAGTAGAATTACTTGTAATTCAGTTTTAAATCTACATTGTTAGCTATATTCATGTGTTACCTGTCCAATTTGATCTATCAATGAAATTTATATTGAAAATCTTGTTTAATACTTTAAATATCTTTCATATGTTGTGTGGACATTTGTGAATGTGTGGACACCCTTCCTAGAAATTAGAACTCATTTTAGGGCCTTTTGTTTCACTTCTAACACTCATTTAGACCTAAAATTGGTTAACTTTGTATATAAATAAAAAAACATAAAAAATTATAAAAAAATAAAATAAAGTTGTCTTGAGTAGGATTAGGTATTTTTGTAGGTGTGTGTCGAGTTACAAGGGATTCTGAATCCCCAGCTTAGTAGAACATATCAATCGACTGTTCAGTATACCTTGGAACTTAATAAAAGATGAAAATCCAAAAACACTAGAAACAACTCTCTCTGATATCACTCTTTCTCTCTCATCCCCTAACTCTCCTAAACCTCTAAAAATCATAAACATCAGAAAAACCCAAAAAATACCTTGTATACTATATATATATTTGTATGTATATACATATTAAATCTAAGCTAAGTGTATATGCTATAGTATAAGTACATAATGAGTGGTAATAACTTATATCTGTATTCTATATATTAAAGTAGTATTTACAATAATTTATTATATATATAACTTTAATATATTATTATATATTAATTTATATAAACTGAATGTATATTAAACTAAGTAATTATATAAATCTATCTATATGTACATAATTCAGTCTAATACTGTACATATATATTTATATATGTATTATGTATTATATAACACCTGTGATTTTATTTAATTATATATTTATAGTAAATAATTAAGTTATTGAGATAACTAGGTAAATTAACTTAAAATAGAATAAATTAGTAATTTAATGTAATACTGAAGTAGGTTATATTGTATAGTTGTATTATATTATATTACGTATTTTCAACATATTTATTCTTTATTATATGTAAAACTATCTAAAACATATATTTAATTGTATATAAATTAAAATATAGCTTATAAGATATAATAAAAATGTGTAATAAATAATTTATCATGTATATTAACTCTGTATAAAGTCAATTTTGTAATTAAGTCACTAATTTATACTTTAATTAATAGATTAACCTATACATTAACATATATAAATTGTAAACTTCAACTAATTTTATTATATATGTAAATAACTTATTTATGTAAATTAATTACATAATTATGTAGCCTTAAATAAGGACTCTACAATGGTATAATTTAATTTTAAATTAGATTAAATTATGACCCTCAAATCGAGGGTCAAAATCACACAATCAAACATCCGAGCACTGGTAGCAATGCCAATTTGGGCAACCTTTTAGCACCACATTGTTAGCTGAAGAAGTGCCGACCTTGTATAAATTGCTTTTGTGAAGTGAGCCCTTTGGTTGTTAGGTTAAAAGAAACTCTTGAGCATATAGGTCATGGTCTCGCTTTGCGTGCAGCGTGCACCTGTGGCCGTGCATGGGTGCGTGCGTGTGCGCGTGAGCGCGCAGGTGTGTGGGCTTGTGTGGGCCCAAGGATGAGCCTGAATCGGATAAAATACACCTAATTAAATATTAAGTTTGGCTCACCAGTAGTGGTCTGGTCCCACCTAGTAATATTATTTTACTAAGGCTTTAGCGACGTTAATATATGTTACTGTATATATTATATATGTTATTACAAATATTGTATGTTATAATGATTTAGTATTGTTACGACCCGATTCCCGAATCCCTACGAGACACGAGAATCGAACCAACTCGACTGATCCCAAGACCCAGTCGTCCAACGAGAAAGTAACCAAAAGAGTAGTAAAATAAATCACATTCACCATGTATATAACTAGCAGTAATAAAATACAGCAGTAAAGAAAAGAACTACAACAATATACACCACCACAACCTCAAATTAATAAACAGGTACATAAACATGATGCTTACAATAAAATAGTACAGTGGTAACAGAAAATACTTATTACAACAGAAGGAAAGGTACAGTGGGTACTACACAAGTAAAACTACTAAGCTCTACTAAGCCCAGCACCCTCTGCAGCTGCCAGTTCTAGTTGCTCAACACCTGATCCTGAAAAGGTGACAAAGGTGACACGTCAGTGAAACGCTGAGTAGAGTGGCAACCAAAAGCTAAGAAAAACAGTAAGGTGGACAGTAGCTGTTATATTTTAATCTCTTTCTTTATTTTCCATTTACTCATTATTGAGTGATTCCTCATATCTTTCTCTTGATCTCGAATGTTCCTCGTGGGAACGATCTTGATTGCAGTCTTTTCCGAAAAGTAGAACTAACACGTGGAGCTCTCCTGGTCGGGAGAGTCCCCCGTGGTGGTCCTACCCTCAGTCAACCACCCCAAGGTCATTGACAGACGTAACGGTGACTACGGCACGCGCAATAAACGCATGGGTAGCTACCCCGCACCTGCATGTGGTTAGTAGTTTCAGTTAACGAGTGCGCCCCAAAGCACAGCACGGAACCAGTATAGGGCAGAGCCCTCTCAGTAACAGGGGTCCAGCCCCTACACAGCAACCAAACAGGGGTCTTGCCCCTCCACAGTCCGCGCACCTTTGCCTGACTACCCTGGTTTGCCCAGTGGACCTAACAAGTCAGTGTAGGAGGGCTAGCAGAACCCCGGGGCCCGTGGGGTGGCTAGTGCTCTCCCTACACTAGTAGCTCTCCTCGGTACTGTGTACACGAGGGCCAAAAGTCGGTACAAAGTGGCCAGACCTAACCCCGGGTCCCTGGGGTGGCTAGCTCTGCTCTGCACTAAACAGGGGGATAGTCGCTCTCCTTGGTACTCCGTACTCAAGGGCCAGCTCACTTCCCCGATTCACCTCTCAGGAGCTCTACTCCTAATTCCCCGTAGGGTTCATGCTCATATTTCTTTCACTAAGCCAGTTTCATCATTTCAACTTTATATTCATATAGCCCATGTTCTCAACAGTTAATAGCTATTCATAACAAGCAACTGTTATCCAATTACAGGCAGTTATCGTTTTCCTTTCTACTTTTCCAAGACTACAATATAGATTCAATTTAGTTTTCTAGTCGTAGGATTCATGCCATACCCTAGGATCTATCATTCAATCTGATTTTTTCAGTCCTATGATTCATGCCATACCCCAGGATCTATCATTCAGTCTAGTTTTTCAGTCCTAGGATTCATGCCATACCCTAGGATCTATCATTCAATCTAGTTTTTCAGTCATAGGATTTATGCAATACCCTAGAATCTATTAATTATTTCATAAGTGCATAATTTTGATAAATAATTAAAGGAAGCCACTCTATCCGCAAAATCGGGAGTACTGGGGGCATGATCGGTAAGTCCGTGCCCCTCCGTAACCCCCAGAGCCACAACAGAATGGGGTCCTAACATAAGAATCAACACAAGGAACTATTCAGAACGTGATGCAAATACTGTAAACAGGTAGAGGAACTAATTATGAGAAGAATGAAACTTGAAACGCAGAGAACGGACTTCGAACGGACCCTAAACAGGTCAAAAATGACAAGTCTGCCCAAAATCAGATGTGTGGAACATCTTCCAGACGTCTTAAACGATGGCTCAGGTCATACCTTGATCCTACGCGGTCCTTCAGACGTCCAGAATCCCGCTGAACTGTCTGGACTTAGTTTCCAGGCATCCGACTGTCACTCCGGACGTCTGGAGACCCTCTCTGTCGTCTGGTGCTATGCCCAGACATCCGACCTGTGTGGGAGGGCGTGCCCTTGCGCCTTCTCGAATGAGACATGCACACATATGCGACCGTCCTCAACACGGAACAAAGCAGAACCCTTTGGCGGAACGGCTGCACGACCGTACACGAGAAAGAAGAAGGGAAGGAAAAATATCGTACCTTTTAGACATTTGGACCTTCCTCCAGATGTCTTCTGCGTCGTCTAGATGTATGTCCAGACGTCTGATTCTGGAAAATTTTCCCAGAATCAGGACCTTCTCGCCCTCCGCCTACTGTGCACGACCGTGCCGCACTGCGCTCGCCTGCTGCCTAAGCTACAACAGCTCCTCTCCAACACCACACTTTGCTGCGCACCCGTCGACCGGCCCTGGCTGCTCCGGCGAGCTCGCACCCTCGCGATCTAGCTCTCTCCCTCTCGCAGCAACCCCTCCTCCCCACACACTCACGGCAGCAGCTACTGTTACCCTCGCCCACTCACTCTCTCGCTAACAGGAAGAAGAAGAAGGCGGTGGAGTGAGGGTGAGGAAGAGGAGAGGGGGAGTGTTTGAAGGCTACCGTGGGGAGAGAGAGAAAAAGAGGGCTGCACCTGCAGGGAGGAAAGAAAGAGAAGAAAGGAGGGAGGTGGTTCAGTCTGCGCGCGCATGCGCGCAGACACGAAACCGTACGCTGAAAAAATTAAATTCCAGACGTCTGGGAAGGCTTCCAGATGTCTGACCAGACGTCTGGAACAACTCCCAGACGTGTCAAACGGCGTTTGATGCCAGGGTCATAACAAGTATAGTAGATATTGTTAACTATTTTTGTACCTATAGTAGTTATATACAAATAACATAAAGCAATTATATATAGTTTTTTATGCTTGTTTGTGTACATATGTTTTCAGGTATTTTAACAATAACTAATTAATTCTTTTGTAAATAATTAACCCAATTCTTTCATTCATTTATTAATTCATTCATTTTGTAAATAAAATCAATATTTTTTGAATAAAAGAATATTTTTAGACTTAAGGAGTGATGCATATCAATAACCGCTTCCTAGTGAACTACCTAGAAACAAACTAGTAAAATAGTAAATAATAAAATTGACGCGACATCGATTTGCATTTTGTGACATATACTACAACGATGACATTTTTAAACACTATTTTTAATGCGAATCGGAGGTCGATGATCGTATTTTTTGGCATCGTTGCCGGGGACAAAAACTCCTCAGCAGCGCTTTATGATGATTGTTTGACAAATGTCATAGAAAGTTCGATTACCCACCTTACAACAATGTTGCTAAAATGGGGAGGATAGGCATGTGGATTCCCTACCAGGAGGGGATGACGTAATAAAATGCGGAATAGAATATAAACAATCTCACAAAAAAATTCAATCACACAATGTGTATAATTATTTTTAGGTGGAAACCCAGACCGGGTGAAAACCATCACCTAACCCTCTCGAGTTAGGATTTTCTGATCAACCAAGTTGATTAAATCCATTAAACGAATCACTTAAATGAGGGTGATTCAACCTCAATTACAACCACGCTACAAGTGCGAGGGTAGCGTTCCTCAACCCCTTCTCTTCACGAGAAGGATTTCGTCTCACGAAGGAGACGGGAATTCGCAAAGCGAATACCCAACCAAATAACAAAGTAAAATAACAAATATAGTCCTATAGAGCTAACAAAGATTTAAACCTAAGCTTCTATAGGAATTAGGAAACTCCGCTTTGCAAGGAGTGCGTCGAATCGATGATGTGGGTGCGTGAGCCACGCGATGGCGCAACGTCGCTCTTGTGAACTTCGGCGGGAGAGCGGGTGCGCAAAGGCTTGATGTTCTCAAGATGTAGAACTTGAGCTTGGAGAGCAAGAGATAATTTTTGGACACAAAAGAGTGGAAATGCTTGTTCTTGGTGTGTCTAGGTGTATATTTGTGTGCAAGAGGTTCTTCTCTATTTATAGAGGCCTTAGGAAAGCTTTGGAAGCCTTAGGAAAGCTTCCATTGCCGTTGGGTGTAATGCCCAAGAGAATCAGGCCGAAATCAGGAACAATGATTGCACTGACAGGTTTATCAGACATCTGATCCTGGCATCAGACGTTTGGGAAACCAGTTTAAGACGTCTGAAAATAAGGTCAGATGTCTAATTTTATGCGGGTTTCTTCTTGACTTAAATCAGATCTAAACAGGGTTCTAGTGCAAGTCCATTAGACGACATATATAACGTCTGGCACTATGTTTGGACGTCTGGAAACCTACTTTGTTGTGGGAATGGATTTCCAAGAGTTGCAACGGTTAGAAAATCTCTGAGAAGAGATTTTGGGTCAGCCGAGGCAAAACGGTCATCTATTAGACGTCTGGAAAGGCTTAAGGACGTTTGATAAGGTTCTAACGGTTATATCCTCTAGTGTCTGTTAAGCCAGCCAACGGTCCACTAATTGGACGTCTGGCAAAGTCATCAGACGTCTTCTAAGACGTCTGGACATAGGCCTGGACGTCTGATTTCATCAGATAAAGCTAACAAGTCCAGCCTAAATGTTATCAGACGTCTTAAAACATATTATCAGACGTCTGATTTTGGAATTAGACGTTTGAAAAAGCTGTTTGAATCCTATATTCATTTTCTAAGTTCTCTACAGAAAACCTAAGTATCCTAGGGTTGTGCCGGTGTTCCTAGGACTACTGTTAGGGTACTTTGAGGCTCTTTAACATGATGTTCTAAGGAACAAAAAGAGCAAGGAAATAAAGACAAAAGTACATGAAAGAAATAAATAGAATTCTATCCTATTCTTCTTTTCCTTCCATCTTCAATCTATCGCTCCTCGCGAATCTCCTCTGTTTTCCATCAAGCTCCTCTAATCCATCCTGGATGCGAGCTCGAACTCCGTCTAGTCACATCTCCATTTGCAATTTGCCTGAAATCTAAGACTTCAAGTGTAAATGTTAAATGACACGTGTTTTGTTATCATCAAAACAAACGATCGTGGTGCTCTAGCACCAACAAGGCATGATACATTTCTATAAGTAAGGAAAATTTAGCTTCTCACTTAAACTTTGGATTATGGGTGTGTACATTTCTATTTTAAAGTATTGCCTTCATTTGGATGTTTATTGATGATACCTACCCTTCTGATGGATATATTAACAACTGATTAAAGCCTTAGTTTCCATATGTTTAATAGATGGAGGATATGAACATCTATCATAAATGCTCTCATTTGGGAAACTCTGGCCTTTATTTGCTTTAATACTTTCCTTGTAGGTTGCAAATTTTGAATACATAGAGGAGGTTGAGGTTGCTGTAGCCAAGGAAGAGGAGGTAAGGAGGTAGGATATTTTAGTGACTGATTGGTAAGGAGCCAAGGAAGAGGAGTCTGAGGTCGAGGTCTCTTTGTAAGGCTAAAGAAAATTGTTCTTGATTTTCAAATTGAACAAGCACTTGACCCTTTCTCAAATATTTTGTTGGGGATTATCTGCATAAGAGTATCTTAATCATTCATATTGATTAATGCAATAGTATTCTATAAATATATTCTCTATCAGTATTATGAAAATTACATTTTAGTATTTTAATTTCATATTAATTATTTGTACATCTTTAATCATCACCACATATTCTGTCAACATCAAGATCACTAAAGCGATAATATTTTGACATTAATCTAATCCCTCTATAAAGCTTCCATTTTCCCTCGATTTCTTAAATCACTTGATTCTAGGTTAATTTTCATGAAATTCTCTTAAGGACTATTTATTAGAGGTGTTCTACAATGTTCCTAGTTTGTTATGAAGCTAGGTTACAACTAGCTAGGTCAAATTGAATTGATTTGCATAAGAATTAATTGAGATTGAATGTGTTCCTCTGCAATTTCACAATTTCAACTAATTCCAATCAAAAGTGGGTTG
Organism: Thalassia testudinum; assembly: GCA_037157565.1. Lineage (NCBI taxonomy): Eukaryota > Viridiplantae > Streptophyta > Magnoliopsida > Alismatales > Hydrocharitaceae > Thalassia > Thalassia testudinum. The sequence continues at coordinate 9,389,239 of JAZHRO010000022.1, read as the reverse complement.
ACAACTTGTAATCGATTAGATGTAGTTGGTTACTTAGATAGAACAAGGTTGATTTTGGATGCTTCTCATGTGCAATCAATCTTTTCTAATTCCAAGAATTCGAGGATTTGAAAATTCTTTCAAGCATTTAAGTATTTTATTAGGTAAATTATAATCATGGCCTTCCTAAAGTATTATTTTCTTATAAGGATTAAAGTTCTAGAGCATTGTAATTCTAGTTGGGTATTGGGGTGTGGGAACTCAAATTGTAATGCTTATTGTTGGCATAGTTGCTGATGAGTTGTAGTTTCTCATTTTACTTTAATTTTTGCTATTTATGTATTTTATTTTTTAATAGTTAACGATATAACCTAGATTAGAAAAATATAATGATAGATAAGCAATAAGGTGATTTTATAGCTTGGTGAGTAAGTTGACATTAGAATTTTGATTCGATATATTGATCTTTGAGCTATAATTTAAATAAGCTGATTTTTCCTTTGCTATGGATGACATGCTCAATGAAGTTAGCTTTTAAAATGGATAATTTGACTTATCCCTAATTATGAAGATAATACTTGGTAATGTCAATTGAGTTTGACTTTAACTTACATAGAAGGACTTCTATTTAACATATATGAGGTCATAGTTAGTGACTTTAATTTGACCATATTTCTCACAATATAAGAGTTATGAAATAAGGAGATGATGGGTAAATAGAAAGTAATTGCTTGATATTTGGATACCTAGTATCTCGTTTCATAAAAATTACCTGTAGACCTAACTTTTCCAAAGCAACAATTAAGCTATAAGGAATATTTCGACATCTGAAGCTTAGCCTTTCCAAGACTCCCTTTAAGACAAGTGCATGACATGTGCATTTTAATTTTTGTTATTTTGATCATCATATATCAAAAGTGAAAAATATAATTCAAATTAGTTATTACGAAGGTGACTATAAATATGCTAAAAATTTTATTTTTTTATGGATTCAAAGAAATCTAATTTTAGATATCAAAAGTAAAATCATAAGATATTTTAGAATATGAAAAAGTTGTTAAACTTAGACCACTTAAAAGATAAATTAAAAGTCTTTAATTGAATCTAGATATTAGTCATCACGATTTCTCATCCATGCTATTTAGTCCTAATAATTTATAAGCAAATCCTCACCTTTAAATAAAAAATGTAAACACCGGGAAAATCAAAATATCAAGTTTTTATTCGTAAATAGAAAGGAAACAAAAAAAAAAGAACTTTTTTGTTTAACAAATTTGGCGCTGGATAAAGGTTCCAGACGGCCCTTGGAAAAACGCAGGAAAGTGAAGGAAAAGGGTGAGACCACACCCACACCATCCCACCGAACGACGCGAACGAGTCCCGTTGAGTCTCCTCCACACCCACCCTCCCCCCCCTCTCTCTCTGGCTTCGATTTCGCCGTTGCTCTCAGCGCCGACCTCCGTTCCTCGTGATCCGGTACGCGCCAACCTCAATCCGATGGCATCGCTCCACCAAAAAGCTCCCCCTTTCCTCGAAATGGAAGTCCCGCTTCCGCATTCTGAGAAAGTCGTGGCATTTTGCACCCATCGCCGCTTTCTCTCGCACTTCGGTTTCCACTTGGGTAGAGTACGAATTTGGGTTTTGGATCTTCTTTTCTTATCAAAATTTGTTCTTTTTGACCCGCAGATGGCAGCGGAGCTTCTGGACGTCGAGCCCGGGGAGCTCAAATTCATCTGTAAGTGGAGCCCCGTACCTACTCTTCGGGTTTTACGTTCTTCGATTCGGGTTCAAGCGCGGCAGATATAGTTAACGGCGAATTTTAAGAAAGAAGTCGAAATTGATTTGCGATAGTCAGTAGATATCATGTTAAATGTGAAAAAATAGGTCTGACGATATTTTGCATGGATGGGATTTGCTTGAGGAGTTATTGAAAGATAGGTTTTGCAGTTTTGGGTTGTTATTTAAGGAAAATGTGGCATCACCTGTTGAATTGTAGTAGTTCTAGACGAAGCGAAATAGCTGACAACTATGGTTAAGATTTATACTAGAAGAGCACCTGGCATTTTAGACTTGCTTTTGATACGCGTGTGATTTATCGTAACCTTGGTTCCAAATGCACCTTTTGGTAGGAGAAGCTGTGCAGTTCTTTTGGATATTCTGTTTGTTTGGTATATCTGTTATCGTTTAGAAGGCGTGCTTTTGCTTTTGGTGTCATATTGGTTAAAGCAGTGCACGTGCTTGACATGCTACCTTCTTTTGTCTCCCTGCCTTGTAGTTGAATTGAAGAAGCAAAGCTCCTGTTCCGTGCAGCTTACCAATAAAACAGGGGAATACGTGGCATTCAAAGTAAGCACTTACTGTTATATGATTGTGTTGATGCAGTGTAATTACTGTTATTATCTGTTTTTTCTTGGGGGGGTTGAAATTCTAAAGAGGCACATAGGATTTACCCTAGGTGGATGATTTCTTTAAGTTATCCTTTTTAGTTCTTGCTTTTCTTCTTCCTTTTCTTAGCTCTTCATTCAGACCAAGTCCGTGGTTGGATATTTGGTTGTTTTGAGGAAAGAGAGCACTCTATTTCTTTAAAGTTTGATTTTTCTTGTTCATTTCATATTTTTTTTTAATGTTTGAATCTACTTATTCTTCATGTAAATGTAAGCAGATTTTGTTTTATATTAGTCAAGTATAGAAGGAGCATTGACTAACTGATTATCAATCTGTTTGAAATGCTAGATGAAATATATTGTTGGATAGGCATGTTTTTGCATCTATATATGCATGTGTTTATATGTACATGCCTGGTTATATTGTCATGTTAATAGACGTGTCTAATGAACATGCATATACTACATGTAGTCCTCTGCCTTCGTCCTATCTATCTATGTACATGTACATATACATAGCTATATAAATGTAATAATCTGTAAATATGTTTAAGCATGCGCATGGTTTCAAGAAGCTGTCTTTTAGGGTAGCTGTGAGGATTCTTGTAGTTTTAACATATTGTTTAGTTTTTTATTAGTTGCCTGATAAAGAATTTCTGTACTACAGAACCATAATTTTTTTAAGATGCTTCATTCTTGCAAACACAAACATGACTCCCAATTCACAACGCTAATAGCATATGCATACTGGATCTGATGAAGTTGATAGAAACAGTAAGTCAATGTCTTGCCTATTACTTCCTCATCTCCAACCTTTAAACCAACCAAACATATACACAACAACACACGAGTTCTTCAGGCTCCATTGTTTCTCAAATTTGGGTGTACAACCATATATTTTCTTATTGCCTGGAATCAGAGAACAGTATCCTAACATTACGTGAGGTTTTTTTCCTTATCCTCCATTGTTTTTTTTTTCTTTCTGAGTCTTGGCTGCAAAACCTGTAAGTCAATTTTAAACTCTTTTATGGATATATCTGGATGATTACCGGCCTCAGGAAATCTTCCTATCTTTCTTTCAAAAAAATTACATGAGGTTTCCTGCAATTCTTTTTTTTAAGTTTTAACAATAAGAGCACTTCTCTATCTGTTAACAAATCTCTTATTATTATTCATTTGTTTCTATTTTGCATTTTATTTATTTCTATAGGAGCTTGTTTGAATTTTTCCCACTAACCTTCCATATATTAAGAACTAGGGTTTTAGTAAGACCTACTCTCGCCTTTCTCACAACATTGTATTGAAGTAGAATAAACATAGATTTTTTGCAGTACGTTTAGCATGCATTGGTAGATATGTGTGCACCATAAGAATAGTGCAACAAGCTACACTAGATTGGTGGGAGGGGGGGCGAGTGCCACTATGTTTGTGCTAGCACTTGCCTTCCTCTCATGATGTTGGTGACTGTGTCTCGTTGTTGATTTTTTTTTTTGAGAGAAGTCTCATTGTTGATTGTTGTGTGTACATGTTGTCAGTTGCAATTGTAGTCATGCACATGTATGAGCATTGTCGTGTTAAAACCTTTGCATTGCATGCTAAGCTATGTATGAGAACTTTACCCTTTACACTATTATGTGTGGTGATGTGTGATAATGACTTGGTGTTGCCAATGGTCGTACACCTATTGGTTCCAACACGTCAAAGTATTTAGCTCTTGCCTATTTTTGTTGTTCGAGGCTTGAAGTTCGGAGATGGCATTATCGGCATTTTCGAGATAGCTCCAAAGATGATCAAAGTTACATAGAGTTGGATTTAACAATCATTGGACACCATTCCTGTTTTGTATATTAGTAAAGTTCAATTAATATAAGGAGCTTTTAATTCTTGGATCTGAGGTTTGCTACAGGCTAATATGCCACTTGGGGGACAATAGTGTGGTTGGCTTTAGATCATGAGTGTTGTTATCCCTTGTGTTGAAAATGAGACAATGTTCTCCACCATGCTAAAAGGATGTAGGACTTTGCATGATAGATACAACTAGGAGTACACTTGGATTCTTCAGATTCATCAGGAAATTGCTATGTCTAGATGATAGAAAACTCTTTGGCCGTATATTATACAAACTCTTAAGACTACCTTTAAGAAGTAGAAATGTATCTTAGGAGCAGCTTGATAGGAGACTGTAGGGCTATATTTGGAAACTCTCTAATTGGCTTGGCTTAGCCACATTTTGCTGTAAACAATTGGATATTGATTTCCTAGGAGATTCTGGGTATTGGGAGAGGCTTATGGCCACCTCGATAGACTAATTATTACCCCATCAACCACGAGCTCAAACATCTACCATACAGTCTCTTTTGACAGAAGGCAAGGGCAGGCTGCTGCTATTCATGGTCGGGGGGGGGGGGGGGGGGGGGGGGGTGCAACTAGAATAGGATGCACTCAGTGCATGTGTTGTGGGAACATTGGTTGTCACGAGGACTCATGATGGATTAAGTATAGGAAGCCCATTGTTTCCCAATAGATTGTTATTTCATCCAGTTCCTTTTATGGTATTTATTTAGGCACACAAGTAGAGTAGTAAACTTGCATCAAATCTAAATCAGATGTTTGTTGCACATGCTTTGCGGTCTCTGGTCTATCAAATCTTAATCCTACAATTGTAGCTTTAGCTACATCCTTAAGTATATCTCTTGCTTATGTTGCTAGCCTAGTGAACATGCTCATTCCGATTGGCCATTAGATTCTAGTTCCTATAGGGTAAAAACACTTTTTGGGTGATATGAGAATGCTTGACAAACTATAAACACTACATTAGAGGTGTGATATAGATTACCCATTCGATCATTCTTGTAACATTAGAGGTTCAAGTTGCTGACACCTTTACTAATGCAACACTTGTTAAGCTGTTAGGACTCAGATTGGATAAATTGAAGGAAGTATTACGTTGAAAATCATGATTCTAATGTGGGATAAGGAGAATTGGAAGTTGCACTTTGCATGCTTTATGTTTGATATTGAATTGTTTTATTAATTTTTTTTTTTGGTATTAGGATAAATGGAGGATAAAAAATGATGTGACATGTGAGTGAATATGTTGTAAGTAGAGATGAAATTGTTGAACGCATACGAATGGCTACGCTAACGTGTTTGGTTTTAGAAAATCTGTCGTTATAGTTTGAAAGTGAAGAATTCGTGTTCAACAAATAAAATTTATACCGAAATGAAAATTCCGGGTCGAACACAGGGAGGCGGATGTTTGATTTAAAAACTACGTGTTTCTTTTTATTTGTCACGAAGCAATTCAATTTAAAATTATCTAATTATTTACAATAAATAGAAGAGAGAGAGAGAGTAAGAGAGAGAGAATATTACACAGAGAAATCAAAATGAGATGTAGAATAAACAGGGAATTTATCATTAAGGAGATTGTTCATTTCAGTCTTACAACTACAAAGCATAAAATAATTACTCTAGAAAGCGATAAATTTACTCTAGAAAGCATTAAAAGAATGGAGGGAGAAATGTCCTTCTCGACAATTGCTTGGAGGACGAGCAAAACCACTCTATAAAGCAGTAAATCTATACTAGAAAGCAGTAAAAAGAATAGGGAGAGAGAAATCCTCCTCGACGGTTGCTTAGAGGACGAGCCGGATGGGACGACGCCTGGACGAACGGGAACGAAGCAGGACGAAGCAGAAGAACGGAAACAGAGCAGCACGCCGTCGTCGTCGCGGGATCCACTTCCGAAGGGAGATGAAAATTTGGACTTTATCTCGCGAGAAGCATCTTGGGTGTGGGACAAGCTTCTCTTGAGCTTTGGAGGGGTAGAGAAGAGAAGGAAGGGATGAGAATTTCGTATGGAGGGGGTTTCCTTTTATAGTTGCAAGGAGTAGGGGCAAAATGGTCATTACATTTTCAAAATAATAAATGAGGGGTCTTTAGTGACGGATAAATCCTTCACTAAAGCCCTCAATGTGGGCGTAGCTTCCGCGCCCACGCGCGGCTGCTCAGCTGCTCGCGCGCGCAACGCATGAGCACGTTCAGCAATCCTCAGCCGTTCGATTGCGAGATCAGACGGTTTAAGTCGCGCCTTCACCCGCTGCGCTGCGTGCCCGCCCGCGTGCGATCGCGCGTGAAAGCTATCGGGCGCGTGCGGCCGTTCGATCAAGATCCAACGCCCGCCCACGCCCGATCGCCCGCGCCTTCCAGCCCTTCCCTGCGGCTTGAACCTGCGCCCGCCGCTTGCGTAAGCACACTCGACCGCTGCGCTACGAGGCACGGATGGTCGAGCGGACGCTTTTAAGCGCGGTTGACCACAGTCGTTGGATCAAGATCCAACGGCGGAGAGCGAGCGGGTGCGGGATCTTCAGAGGCTGCATGCGGCCGAGATGGCACCACGTGGCGCCATCTTGGCCGTCCATCTTCTGGAAGTTGTAGATGGTGCCACGGATGTCGGATTGACTCGATTTTTGTGTCGTTGGGCTGCGATCGTCGATTCGAATTCATCTGTGTGGTCGGATTTGTCATCTGAAGTGCGGATTTACACCATCCTGACCCTTGATCTTCTAGGGTTCCCTGGTCACTATCTGATGCTACGGATGCCTGATTAGGGGGATATTGGAGTCGTTGAACTCCAATCGTCGCCCTGATCACATCCATACAGTTGGATCTTTGATCCGAGGTCCCGATAAAATGTTTGCCCTGTCCAAGCACATAAAAGGAGACAATTAACCTCTATTTTATTCAAACTACTCTAAATGCAAGATGATGCATGTTATGCAATATTTATATCATGAAATGCAATCCTATGCTTAAGAACATGCATAAATAGACATCTTAAGTAGTGTAAATATGTTTACATCATACCCCCATGCCTATCTTTTGCTAGTCCTTAGCAAAAATTATATGCTATTTATAAAAGAATTAGGTTGGATTATTTGAACCTGAGTTATTTTCAATCATTAAGAAATTGTCTACTTAGGAACTGAACTTTCAAAGACATAGTAGTGTTCGAGTATCAGCCAAAATGCAAACCGCCTCAAGCCTCGCCTTATTCAAAGAAAAATTCTTTTTCTCTTTTTACTCTTTTCTAATTTTTTTGAGTTTTCAAATTTTAGGGTTTAAGAGTGGCTTTCTACGGCCATTCAACTTACCCAAAATTTGATGAGAACCCTAAGTTTTAAGCATCTTATTGTGATTGTGATAAACTCGTTGACCGGTAATTAAAACGGACTTCAGATTTCTACGTCTCTAGGTGACCTCAAAAAGACTTCTGCCTAAAGGTGTATCTTTACAACCGGTAGCTTTCTCCCTACTTTTATTTTTTTCGTGGTCAACACAAGGGTGAATCTAGTGTATATCTCCCTGGTTTATTCTACTTCTCCGCTTCTTCGTAAGTGTTTTGGAAATTTTTAGTGCATTTACTGAGCTGGGTTTTGGACAACCGGTCGATGAGCTGTTACCACCGACAACTTGCCAGCCATACTCGTGTGGTGAAGTGTGGCTTATTTCTTTTTGTTCTTTTCTCCTTTTCTTTTTGATTTTTTTTTTTAAGTAGGTGGCTTTCCCGGTCTAAGATTTACCTAAGGGCAGGAAAAAGAGAAAGGTCCAGTGACTGGGCTCTGGACAACCTACCTATGGGCTGTTACCCATGATAACTTGCCAGTCATATCGCCCTAGAAGGTTCATTAGCTACCCAATTTTCGTTAAAATCGTCGAACAACGAGTCAGTGCAAAGAAAGTGTGTAGATGCTTAAGACTCAAAATTCTCTCAAATCAGAGGGCGGGTTGATAAGTCGTGTACTTATTAGCCAAACTTATTTACTCCAATTACGATAGAATTAAGATGGCGAGGACTCGAAAGACAAATCCACATTTTAGTGGATACACGGGCTGATTAAGTTCAAAGACCTGAAGGGTCTTTGTGTTCAAATCATAATGTAGTATTTCCTAAGATTGAAAATTTTCTTAAACCCAAATTCTCTTTCCTAATTCCGAAATTTTTTTTATATAAAAGAAAATAAAACAAATCTACGGAGCTGACGAATGAATTCAGAGATAAATATCTACCCCCCATGTATATCTAATGCAATGTCCTCATTGTATTAAAAAGACATAAAACAGAGTGGAAAAGCGTAGAAAGCACCTGAATTGCGTGAATGTCAGATCCGCTCCGAGATGAAAACGAAAAAGAACTGTATATGTGCTGAGTTTAGTGCCTTCAGCTAGGCACACTATACAAAGAAAAAAAATGAAGAAATCACAAGTGCAGGTCAGAATCAGAATGAACAGAAGAATCCTCTGACCTGTCAGCAGAGGTCCACAGATGTGGACCAGATTGTGGTGCAGACCCACACCCCATAATCGAGAATATCTTAGGTTTTGGATAAAAATTATCCAAAATCTAAAATTAAAATGCAAGCGGGGTCGGGCCTGCGATTTATGAGGATGCAACCCAAGACCAAAAAGTCGGGTTACAGAGAATTGAAGCTCAAAAGGATAATCGTTGAATGTGTGCTTGGGTTTGACATCCTCGAAACAAATGTCGTAAGGGTTCTGATTTGATAGTTTCAACTTAAAAGGAACCTTTCGACTCAATCTTCCGTTTCCTCCAAAATTAACTTCCCAAATCAAAACTTCCCAGCTCCTATCCTCCTTATTCAGCATACCAAATTCCAGGACCTCTTGTATATTAATCACCCCATCTGAAATCTCCAAGTCTAAATGATGTGGCAGAATCAAAATTGACTTGAGTCTAATTATCTCAGAATTAGAATCATCAATAAGCTCAACGGGGTGTAACTGACAATCAGGGCATTGAATTGAATCCTCCAGAAACTGCGATTCTGGATCCGTAATGTGTGCCCTAATAAGATCAGTTTCCTCAGTTATTGGGCTATTAAATGATCTATCAGATTCCTAAGGCCCAATCGTCTCACAGAAATCGTGTTCAGAAAACTCGCGTGAGACTTCGCAACTTGAATCTTCACCATCAAAGAAATCAGGATCCGTATCAATGTATATCCCAAAATCATTTGTCCTTTCTGTTCCAAGGAGATATACGTTTCCTCGTAACCCGGCTCAGGGATCTTAGGTGAAGAAATCAGATCTTCCTTAATTGGTTGCTTTAATTCAATCTGGCCAGCCTCGTAACACGTGTCCCCCCAACAGGTGCCTGAGCGGGTTCTGTCATTGGCTTTCCTGAAGAGGGTTCATCCTGGGAATCATCCCAAGATTGAATTAAAGCAACCACGTATCTCATCTTCAATTTCGCTAATTTCCCAAGTAGAAACTCACCCAGGTTCTTATCCTTAACATCCTGGAGCCAATCCAACAATGACTTATTCAAATCATCAATCATTTCAATCAGGTGCTCCAATCTCTCAATGCAAGGTATTGGCTGAACTTCTAAAGATTGTATGATATTCCTCAAGTTAGCCAGAACCTTATCTTGAACCTGATTAACCTGAACCAAATGAGTTGGTTCAGGATTGGGTGGGTTTGACATCAATGCAGAGGAATTAACGAATTGAGATTCGTTATACCCTTCCTGATAATAGGTCATTTCAGATTGTTCAAAAGATAGTGATGACCTAAAGGCAGTGAAATCATAGGATGGGTAATGATCGGTGTATCTTTCTTGCTTGTAGATCGTATTAGGTTGTGTATGAAAGGAAGGTGATCTATAATCGATGTAGCTCTGAGAAGAATACAAATCAAAATGAAAGTGTTCAGGGTTAGACCCTAAACACGGAGGTCCGGAATTGTATCCCCAATCCGAATTATCCCAACTGACTGATGGTTGATTACAATATGAGTCGGGATAATTGTCATGTTGAGGATAATTCACAACAGGAGGGAAAGAGCGGGAATGCGTGAAATATGTGGAATGATTCATGAAACATGGGAGGAAGAAAGGCACCCTGCAATACAAACAATCAAACCTGTCCTTAAATGGGTTAGCCTAAAGACCTACAAACTCCCAAAATCCATCTTGAGAAAAAGGAACGATTTGATCTATTTTTGTTTGTTCAATCCAACCAGTTAGAAGGAGGGATTGGGGAGAAGGTTCTTCCTTCGGCTTATGCCTCTGGTTCCTAGTGTACCCCCCAGCCGCGATCGTTTGACTCTGCTCCCCTAGCTAGACATCAGATTAAACAGTAGAAACAGACTAATCGAAAATAATCTCGTTCTGAGTTCTGAAGAGCGAGTTCAATCCTTAAGACCAACGTCTACTCTGTTTTATTTAGGGCTAGGTTTGAATGTGCTTTGGAATGTGATGAGCCCTTTAAATAGGTTGTGCCCTTAATGATTGATTGATTTGTGTGTGCGTGCACAACCAGTGGTTTTCAAGAAAGATTATTATTTTTTTTGATGCGGTGAATTTTAAGGTTCAAATCTTGCTTAGTAGCTTTTAGGATTCAACTTTAGGTATTTTCAAACAAGTTTCATTGGCACATCAGATTTTACAAGCACTGGTGAAGATGTTTTCCTTTAAAGCTTAAAAAGAATGTGGAGTGCCTGGTAAATCCCTAAGAGTTGAACCTAATTGGCAGCTACTTGATGAGTTGATTTTAATTGAAGTGGTGCGGCCCAAACAACTCAAACAACTGGCCAAAAATGCACCACTAAGTTAGGTACACAAAGATGGTTAACTTAGAATGATTTCTACTCTTTTATGTGTTGCTTTATGTGTACCGGTTCCACAGATCAGAACCCGGTTGAGTAGAAACAAATCAATTCGGTTAAGTGCCTTTGAATGTGGGTGTACGTTGTGTGTTTGTTGAAAATTGCCCCACAAAATTATCTTTTTTTTTTATAAATGAAGGTGGAATGAATGTGAGTGAGAATCCAAATAACCAAACTATTCCTAGGATTTATGCAAACACCTAGGTTAATTGAAATTTGGATTTAATGTGGCGAATGAAATCTATGGAGGGGGAAAGAATGGAGGATAACTTACAAAACCTTCCACAGTACTTTACTCCAATCTACTGCTTTTGCTCGTCTCAAAAGAGTACCTGCAATTATAATAAGAAAGGAGAAAAGTAAGGTAAATGGTTTGTAAGTTACAAAACGCGAAGAGAAATCAAAGATCGTCGTCTCCCCGGCAACGGCGTCAAAATGTTGAACGCACGAATGACTACGCTAACGTGTTTGGTTTTAGAAAACCTGTCGTTGTAGTTTGAAAGCGAAGAATTCGTGTTCAACAAATAAAATTTATACCGAAATGAAAATTCCGGGTCGAACACAGGGAGGCGGACGTTTGATTTAAAAACTACGTGTTTCTTTTTATTTGTTACGAAGTAATTCAATTTAAAACTATCTAATTATTTACAATAAATAGAAGAGAGAGAGAGTAAGAGAGAGAATATTACACGGAGAAATCAATATGAGATGTAGAATAAACAATGAATTTATCATTAAGGAGATTCTTCATTTCACTCTTACAACTACAAAGCATAAAACAATTACTCTAGAAAGCGATAAATTTACTCTAGAAAGCATTAAAAGAATGGAGGGAGAAATGTCCTCCTCGACGATTGCTTGAAGGACGAGTAAAACCACTCTATAAAGCAGTAAATCTGTACTAGAAAGCAGTAAAAAGAATAGGGAGAGAGAAATCCTCCTCGACGGTTGCTTGGAGGACGAGCCGGACGGGACGACGCCTGGACGAAGGGGAACGAAGCAGAAGAACGGGAACGGAGCAGCACGCCGTCGTCGTCGCGGGATCCACTTCCGAAGGGGGACGAAAATTTGGATTTTATCTCGCGAGAAGCATCCCGGGTGTGGGACAAGCTTCTCTTGAGCTTTGGAGGGGTAGAGAAGAGAAGGAATGGATGAGAATTTCGTATGGAGGGGGTCTCCTTTTATAGTTGCAAGGAGTAGGGGCAAAATGGTCATTACATTTTCAAAATAATAAATGAGGGGTCTTCAGTGACGGATAAATCCGTCACTAAAGCCCCCAACGTGGGCGTAGCTTCCACGCCCACGCGCGGCTGCTCAGCTGCTCGCGTGCGCAACGCATGGGCACGTTCAGCGATCCTCAGCCGTCCGATCGCGAGATCAGACGGCTTAAGTCGCGCCTTCACCCGCTGCGCTGCGTGCCTGCCCGCATGCGATCGCGCGTCCATGCCGCGCGTTCAATCGCGCGTGAAAGCTATCGGGCGCGCGCGGCCGTCCGATCAAGATCCAACGCTCGCCCGCGCCCGATCGCCCGCGCCTTCTAGCCCTTCGCTGCGGCTCGAACCTGCGCTCGCCACTTGCGTAAGCGCGCTCGACCGCTGCGCTACGAGGCGTGGATGGTCGAGCGGACGCTTTTAAGCGCGGCTGACCACAGTCGTTGGATCAAGATCCAACGGCGGAGTGCGAGCGGGTGCGGGATCTTCAGAGGCTGCATGCGGCCGAGATGGCGCCACGTGGCGCCATCTTGGCCGTCCATCTTCTGGAAGTTGTAGATGGTGCCACGGATGTCGGATTGACTCGATTTTTGTGTCGTTGGGCTGCGATCGTCGATTCGAATTCATCCATGCGGTCGTATTTGTCATCTGAAGTGCGGATTTACACAATCCTGACCCTTGATCTTCTAGGGTTCCCCGGTCACTATCTGATGCTACGGATGCCTGATTAGGGCGATCTTAGAGTCGTTGAACTCCAATCGTCGCCCTGATCACATCCATACGGTTGGATCTTTGATCCGAGGTCCCGATAAAATGTTTTCCTTGTCCAAATACATAAAAGGAGACAATTAACATTCATTTTATTCAAAGTACTCTAAATGCAAGATGATGCATGTTATGCAATATTTATATCATGAAATGCAATCTTATGCTTAAGAACATACATAAATAGATATCTTAAGTAGTGTAAATGTGTTTACATTAGAAATTAATAGTTATTTTCATTTTTTATTAGAAGTTGTATTGCATTTGAAATCCCATCCACCTTATTTTAACCCATATGCATTGTAGTTACGAAGCCTGCTTGGGGTGGGATAACCCACTAGTTAACCCTTTATAATGCAACCAGATCCATCGCCATGTCTCCACTTTGATTGTTGCATATCCAAGCTGAGCATGTTAGACATGTATGCTCTAGCTTGAGGGTGCATGTTGACGGATCCATGTTTTCTCATTTGTTTCTCTTTCATGTTGGTCATTTCTGTAGGCACATGCTTCAACTTTTTCCTACTGATCCTCTACATATTGACATTTAGGATTTAATAAGACTTCAGTCTTTTCTCTCAAAACTATCTTCTCTACGTACTTCCAGGCCTCATTTTCCTTCAAGTAATGAACGATTGCCCATACCCTCTTTGAAAAATGTCAATGACCCGAAAACAAATATTGCAATCCTATTGGGTGTGGAGCCATGGCCATTGTTGGGAATGGCCATACTGTAGTTGAAGATGCCTGGTAATAGTATGGTGCATTGAAGGGTGAAGATGGTGTGGACTTGCCATAGCAACTTTAGTATTTGATCTTATATGTAAAGCTTTTTATTGGTGCCACTAGATCTAGTCATTGGAAGATATGGACTGTGGCTTTGTTTCATGATGAGGCAATTGACTTCTTTCACTGATTTTTGTTTATTTGTTTTTGAAAAGAAAAAAAAAGGATAGCTACTGGAGGTTAGTAGCCATCCACTTTATTACCACCTCCAAAAATTAAATTACATGTGCTGCAACCAATCTTGAATTCTCTCCTGATTTGATGAAAGTGAGGACAGGCATGCATCTAGATTGTCTCATTATGTGCACAACTTCCTTTCTCAAAGGGGTTGCTGGCTTTGCGCAACCTCCCTTTTACCTACCCAAAAAAACCCTCTCTTTCTCAAAGTTGGAATGATAAAATTCTTCTCAGTGAGTTGACATTGATTGAACAGGATAATTAAACTGGAAGGCTGTAACAAATTGGCAGGTTCCTTAAACTTGCGTTTGCATCATGATATTTATTTATAAATACTAATTTCATGTAAGATCTCTGACCTACACAATGGGACGGCATTCTGAACTTCCAAGAATGTTCATGCAGCATATGCATTTGTGCCTGAGTGAGAGAAAGGCAGTTTGCCTTGTGTTTTGGTGTGTGTGTGTGTGTGTGTGTGTGTGTTGGGGGGGGGGGGGGAGTGTGATCCCTAGCTTGGGGTACTATATTTCATTTACAACCATAAATCCTTCAACCACTGAAAATTTGCATGTGCAGGTGAAAACCACGTCGCCGAAGAGATACTGTGTACGGCCAAATGCAGGCATTATCCCGCCTAAGTCTATGCTTGATTTCACTGGTAAATTTGTTTTACTTTCATCTTAAGCAAGATTTTGCCATATACTTTTCCCAAAAAAAGTTCATTGCAATATTTTTTCAGAGTCTCATTGCAATATTACCGTAATGTTTTGTGGGTTTATGAGATCTTTCCTTTAAACTCTACTTTCAGATATTGAAACATCTGCTGAGCATTAAGAACCACACTCTGGAATGTTGCAGGAAAACTGATGCAATTCTGTTGCATATCATATGGTTGAATACTTCTAAACAATGATATGATAGATACAAGTGTTTAAGGTGTGACTTGTGTGTGCTTTAAAAAAAAAAGAACAAACACAACATTATTTTGTTTTGGGATTTTTTTATTGCACACTTTTGTGTGAAGTTAAACCTTTTACTTTCTAGAAGCTTCTCAAGCTTCAATGCTGTCACCTCCATTGGCCCTTTTAGATTGCAGCAAACTATTGCACTCTAACACATTTAGAATAAAATCTAGCCGGCTTGTTCGACATTGCTAGAAAAATTTTCAATGCCGTAGAGCAACTGAGTATTATTTTTTATAAGAGGACATGAGCTTCAATGTTTATATTGCAGGTGTAATGTGGTTTGATATAGGTGATTATGTTATGGTCCTTATGAAGCCTTATGATTTTATAGTAGTGTTGACTTACATTATGTATTCAGCAACTATTTATGTATGAACAGAAATGCTTGAATACTATTGAATGATTGTGTCATCTATGTACAGAAAAGTATGCAAGAAGATATTGCATAGAGATCAAAATATGAAAAACACCTAAAAGGAACAACACATAAAAGGAATGTGATAGGACTACAGAAAATATATAATGAAGTGACAAAGTCTACAACACTTTCAAAGTTAGAGCATATTAGTCCATCATGGAACAAGGTGTGAGCATGGTAGAGCTTTGATGAAGATGTCGGTTGGCTCTATATCAGACATGGAGTACAAATCTAGCTCAAGGAGCCATATCTTGGATGACATAACTGGAATGTGGTAGCACTATAGATACTATATAATTAAATGACTAAATACTTAAAACTCCCCAACCTAGAGCATATATGTCCATAGTGTCTAGCTTGTAGAGAATAGCAAAAGCACAAGAGCATGGTAGAGTTTCGGTGAAGATGTTAGTTGACTCTGTGGTTATATGGTTACACAAGGAGTAGAAATTTGGTCTTGACTGTGCTTTTTATACTTATGAAAAGGTAAATTTCTTGCAAGAATAAAGGTAGCGGTTTTGTTTTGCAAAAGAAAGAATAGGCATGCCATCAATGAAGCAGGTGGTGGCTATTGCTACTTGCTCCAAAGAAAAAGGTGACTGCTGGTAATGGATAGTCACCCTTTACCTCCTAAAAAGAAAAGCATGTTAGCTTTTACCAAAATCTATAGTAAATCATTGAAGCACACAAGAAGTATGAGTCATTACTCTATATTTTGACTTTTTTAGCCTTCCTTTCCCTTTTCCAGAAGTTGCTTTTTAAGTTACTAGGTTGCCACCAACAAATGTGCATAGCCTAGTAGTGGGTCACTTTTTTATCTTAATAATCATGGAAATAATCCAACTGGTAAATCAATGAACCTGAAGACGCACATTGTTGCAAAAAAGTCCATTTTGTAGAAAGGATCTAAGATATTTCAGGCATGCAGCTTTTTGGTGTCTTTTTTTTTTTAACTTTTTTAGAAAGGGACTTGTTGGTTCTGTTGTTGCCTCTCCGTGAATTGACCAATCTGGCCAATAGAAAAATATCAAGACTAGACAATCTTGAAAGGGAATTACACAATGAAAGCTCTATGGAATCTAGTATCATGATTGTTGAGATAGATGATTTATTAATGATATGTTGTTATGTAATTTAGTTCCACATAGTGTAAATGGGACTTTGTGAGGTATTGGGTTGCCTATATAAAGGCTCATGTACCCCTTATTTGTTTCTTGAGAACCATAATAGAAGATTTGCCCATAAGGGCTATTCTCCTATGGTTTTCTCCCTTTTTCTTGGAGAGGGCTTTCCATGTAAATCCTAGTCTTCTTTGCATGCTTTTGATGCTTATGTTTATTTTACTTATTTATTTTCCAAAATGGTATCAGAATAAGTCAATTTTGGGTTTTATCTTGTTCATGTTTGATTCTTGTCGTTATTGGGATTCCTATTTGTTCGTGCCATCTTCTCATCAAGAGCGACATCGACGTGCATCACTGGAGAGGTTTCGTTATTTCTTAGGAAATCGATGCAAGGTGGAGATCCAACATCAATGACTTAATGTGAAATGCTCTTGATGATCTTGTCTCCCCCTCAATTAGAATCGTGTTGGATAGTTTGCTCCTCCCTTCTGAGAACGCCTCCTACTCTTGATGATCTAGTTCTGCAGGGGCGTGAAGCACCTTATGAGCAAACATACAACATCAATGACTTTAGACCTTCATGGCCATTGATTGGGTGATGACAACTAATGAATGCTTGCTTAGGAACTAGAAGTTGGTTGTGTTCAGCTTCATCCTTAGATTGTTGCAATCCCTCAGTTAGGTCTCTAGCGGTACCTTCTCAATTATGGCGTAGGATCTTTTGTTGAGATCTCTGCTGAGACTTCCTCTATGTGAGATCTGCAATGCCCTTGATCTCGTCGATTGCTGCTAATCTTCTTCATAGATAGTCGCAGATCTTGTAGCCATCTAAGCTAACGCCACCTGTGATTAGGCCTTTGCCTCTTGGTTGTATGCTGGGGTTCCCTGGGCAACAATCGGGGCAGCAACCATGGGGCTAGAGACCATAGTGTTGTCCCGCAATCTAATTAGGGGCACTAAGGTTACCTTGCTAGAGAACCCTGATGACTCCATCGAGGTGTTTGTGGACGACTACCCTGCGAAGCTTCCTTGAAAAAGCAGTGGCGACAATGCTCTTTTGGGTTCCATCAAACCTTAAGGTGTTATTGTCTTGGAGCATTTTATCTCTTTTCCCTTGTTCTTTAAGGAACGAAAGAAGGGGAGAGTGACAAAAAAAAGAGGGAGAGAAAAAATGAAGAAAAAAATTTAGGTACAAAAAAAGGAAAAAAAAGAAAAAATGAATTGAAAGAGGACAAGTTAATAGAGGGTTGGATGGAGAGTGAGTGAGAGAGAGAGAGCAGGAGAGTGAAGGTGGTTGGATGAGGAGAGGACGAGGATGGGCGAATTCGTGTAGTGGGAAGGAGGTAGAGGGTAAGGAGGACTTCGAGGGGACTAGTTTGCTTCAAGTGTCGCGGTTTTTGGGCACTTTATGCATTAGTGTCGCAACTTTGTTCGTTGCCTTAAGTGTAGAGGGCTTAGGCATTGGCGCTCCATTTGTGGTAGGACACGACCTTCTGTCTTGTTTCTGCCGCTGCTTCAGAAGGAGATGCACTCACTCATTCCTTGGGAGCGGTTGTTGTGGGGATAGTTGACAGGGGGGAAGATGTTGCTGGAGACGTTGAAGTGAGATCTTCCTGTGTGATTGAGGGAGGAGGAGGTGAAGGTGGCTTGTTTCACTCTAGGAAAATTATTGTTGCTCAATCTTACAAAGTTGGTGATTAAATCACTGTTGTTCAAAGTTATGGAGGTGGATAGTGTTTGGATTTAGTGGAGGCTTCCATCTATCCATGATGGTGCTAGGGGGGAATGCCCTATGGAGAGAGCGAATGGAGATATCCATTGATGGGATCCCTTTGAGGTTGAGAATGGTTGGGCGATTGAGGCTCTCATCTCTCCCTTCGTGAAGCTGAGGTAGTGTGTGGGACTTGGTCTCACTACTAGGGATATCTCCACGATTGCTGCAGAGGTGGAGATCTATGTAGGTCAAAGTGTGTTGAAGAAGATTATCCTCCTATATGGGGGGTGTTCATGGGTGGTGCTGAACAAGGTGAAGCTCTTGACGTGTGGGGATGCAATGACGAGGGGAGCTTCCTACGCTTAGGTTGTTGCTAGCGGGGTCTTGCTGTTGTCACCAAGGAAGATTTGGAAGGTGAAATGACTCCACGATTTGCACACGCCATCACCAAAATCCTCGCCGATGGGAGTACCAAACGCGAGAATAGTGAGGGACCCTTTTGACATGGGGGGGGGGGGGGGGGATTTCGAATAGAGTGGATGACGTGGTCATCTGCTTGCGTAGTTCACAGGGGGAGTCCAAATCCGTTTGTGAATCTAGAGCCGGTACGCTTTTGCTTAATATTCTTCTCACCTGTAAGGCCCTTGCTTTATTGCTTTTCCCTCCTTCGTTCCCCTTTTCTTGCGCTTCTTTGCTTATGGATGAAGGAAGCTTCACCACTTTTGGAGGAGCTGCAACCGGTAGCTGATGTAGTGGTAGTTAAGGAAGTTGGAGTAGATACGGCAGGCCCGATGTCGCCACCTTTAAAGGAGGGGCTGCATCAGGTAACTGATGCATCCTTTTTGTTGGCAGCTGCAGAGGCAGACATTGGCTAGGGGCGAGCATCAAGTTGCAAACATGGGGCCTGCTGAGGCTTCGCTGATGGTAGCGTTGGAAAGGGACGATGCTAGTCCCTTTGGAGGACTATGCATCACAAGGTGGAGGTTGTCGCGATGTCAACTACAACGACAATGCTTATTTTTTTCGACCTCGACACATATACAAGGGCTGGGATCGAGGGCAATGACGATTATGGAGGTGGCATGGGTCTTGAGGGCGGTTCTGGTGGAGACGAGGAAAATGAAGTAGCGAGGTTGGAGGTACTTAGCCTCTGGTTTTTGACGTGTCCACATGGGCGATCACCTTGTTACCCATGACATTGATTCTCTTGTGGAACATTTGGGGCCTAAATTATCCGACTTGGAGATCAACTTTGGGGAGATACATCTATTCCTGCGGTGCTGAAATTATAATGTTGTAGGAGACAAAGCTTGTCTTGTACACAGAGGATTTGGATTGAGATAGGTAGAGGCTTCGTGGAGGGCTTTGCCATTATTAATGCCACAGGCAGATTGGGGGGGGGGGGGGGGGGGGGGGATCTTGTTAGGGTGGAAGAAAGACTTGTTCATTATGCAAGGCCTTGTTGAAGGAAAACATTTAATATTTGCGAAGGTGGTAAGACAAAGAGATAATAAGGAGATGATCTTGTCTGTGGCATACGGTCCTATAGAGGATATTGCTAGGGTGCAATTGTGGGAGGATCTGATGGAAGTGGCTGAGAGATTCAGGGGAACTTGGTTGAT
Source organism: Thalassia testudinum (assembly GCA_037157565.1). Taxonomy (NCBI): domain Eukaryota; kingdom Viridiplantae; phylum Streptophyta; class Magnoliopsida; order Alismatales; family Hydrocharitaceae; genus Thalassia; species Thalassia testudinum. Next base: position 9,369,403 of record JAZHRO010000022.1, on the reverse strand, counting down.
AGCTGGTGATTTTAAAGTTACTCTGTCGGTGGAAGACAGACCAGGGGATAGGAGAAGAGACCGTGGTTCAGAGGCATTTGCAAATTTTTTCGCCTTCCATGGTTGGATTGATATTCCACCTAAGTCTTGTGCGTGTTCATGTGGAGGAGCACGACAAGTCTGAAATCTAGAATAGACAAATTCCTATGCAGCTTGGAGTTGGCAAAAGCGTTTCCTTTGGTATATTTGAGCTTATTGGAGAGACCCTTTTTGACCATACCTTGCTTATATGGACGGAAAATAATTTGGGACCTAATTTAAGTTGATAAGTCATGGCTCATGGAGGAGGGATTCAAGGAGATGATTGAGTAGAAATGGCTCTCCTTTCATGCAGAAGGATTGACAGTAGCTAGGCTTGTGGCAAAGTTGTTTGAGTTTAGGGGTTTCCCGAAAACATATAAGAAACACACTAGAGTTGAGCATAACAAAAAGAGGTCTGAGGCTTTAACGCAGATTGAAAGACTAGATCATGTTGAGAATTGAGGAGACATCACACCTGAGGAGCAAGTAGAGAGAACCGAGAATCTTCAGACAGTCTATGAGGAGCATAAGAAAGCGGAGGTGGAGTGGAGGATACAATCTAGATAGAGATGGTTAAAGGAGGGGGGTTCCAACATGCGTCTCTTTCATTTGGTGGCTTCTAATAGGCAGAGGAGGAACAAGATTGACATGGCAACTATGAATGGGACTGAATATGAAGGGAGGGATAGTGTTGGTCAAGCAATCGCCAATTTTTATAGAGAGTTCTCATTCAGGGGGGGAGGGGGGTGGAAAATGGAGTTGGAGGGGTACGAATGCTCAACTCATCACGGTAGATCAATCTGTGACTCTTATTGAGGATTTTTCAGAGGATGAGGTTAGGAAGGCTGTTTGGGGCTTAACGCTGGAGGCTTTCTTGGACCGGATGGCTTCCTCGTCTACTTTTATAAGGAAGTTTGGTTTGTGGTTAAGGCTGGTGTCATGGCAGTCATGGTAGGACTTTTGCATGGTAATTCTAGCTTTAATAGAATAAGTAAAATTTTTATGTTCCTCCTGCCTAAGAAAGTGGGGGCTTAAGCAGTAGAAGAATATAGACCCATTGCCCTTTCAAATGCTGTATATCTTATCATTGCTAAGGTCTTGGCTAACAAATTGAGAAGTGTGCTTCATGACATTATCTCCCCTGTTCAATTTGGCTTCGTTCAAGGAAAAGGTATTTTAGATGGCTTTGTTATAGCTTCTGAGTTTTGGCTTGGTGGAGGAGGAAGAGAACAAAGGCTTTCATATGGAAGGTACATTTTAGTAAAGCCTATGGTGAAGAGGGGATTCCTACCCCTTTAGCTTGATTGGATGAAACATTGTGTGACGACGATCTCTTTCTTGGTTTTGGTCAATGGAAATCTTGTAGGCGATTAGGTCCAACCATAGAGAGCGGTTAGGTAGGGATACCCTTTAGCTTCGATGTTATTCGTCATTGTAGTGGATGCTCTAACAAGGGTGATTTTTAGTGCCTGTTCGGTAGGAATATTGATGGGATTTATCTTGGTTTTGAAGGGGGGAGTTCGGTTCTTTGCTACATTATGTAGATGACACCATTTTCCTTATTGAGGTTCAGGTGACTATGCAGAGAAGTTAAAATTGCTGTTGGAGATTTTTGGAGATGCTTCAGGTTTGAAAATAAATTATTCCGCGTGTACTTTTGTTCCTGTGCAGATGACGTAGGTAGAGTCTTAGACTTGCGTAAATTTGCTTCTCATTCCTAGAGGTCATCTTCCTCTTAATTTTCTTGGTCTTCCCTCGGATAGATCAATATTCTTCTATGATTGGATGACTTTGCTTAAGAGAGTGGAGTGAAGGCTTTTGGGGTGGGCCTTTCGTGCTCTATCTAGAGGGGGCTACTTGGTACTACTTAAGTCAGTGTTATCATCCATACCATCTTATTATTTATTTGTCTTTAAATTGCCAATAAAGGTTAGGAAGTATTTAACTAGCCGTATGAGTGATTTCTTTTGGATAAATTATGGAACTAATAGAAGGGGTGCTAGACTTGTGGCATGGGAGGAGGTGTGTAAACTGCTTAAGGGGGTCTAGGAGTGAGATTTATGGTTGATGATGTTGACAGAGCGCTCTAGTTATCTCTATACTTACTATTTTGGACTGTTTTATTATTTATTTTGCCCTCTTGGACTTATATTGCAATCTACCCAACACCTCTCTCTATATGAAGAGGTGTGGGGTTTCATTTGAGAAATATGATGATTCATTTTCTCTGACTTGGTATTAGAGCTACGATTCTAGATCGGCGCTCTGGTATCCCACCAACACTAGCCTCCGAAATCCATCTACCCTAACCTTAAACCTCTTGCTAGGCCTCCGCCAGACAGCTGCCGCTCGCCAGTGGCCTTCCCCAGGCTGTCGTCGGCTAGTAGGGTTTACACAACCCTTGCAGACCTTGCGCGTGTTGCCCAGGTAGGGTAGTGTCGCTTGTAGCGCCCCTGTGCGCATCGCCCAGCAGGGTAGCACCACTCCAGCACCTTTGCGCGTGCCCAACAAGGTGCAGTGTTGCTGATTGTTGCTGCCATCCACAGTTGCTGTGGGTGGTGGCAGTCGTTGGCAGCTAGATCTTGCCGGCGAGGGGGAGTAGCGCCTTTTAAAAGCGCTGTTAGGGCCTTCCCCATATCTTAACATGTGCTAAGCCTTGATCTAAGGGTGCTAGTGACTCTTAGGATGCTATCTAGGATCTCTAGATTTTAGATCTCATGATCAAAATATCACGCTCTCTGATTTCAAGTTCTTCGGATCTAAATAGTGATTTTAGATCATGTTTGTGGCGCCTTGTGGTAGTCCCAAGGCATGATGGCTTCTTTAAGCTCTTCGGAGGTGTTATCGGTTACCACTATGGACATTGGGAGTTACAAAATTCCTTTTTTGTTCCTATTGCCAAGTTGAATGAGACCAATTATGTTAGATGGTCTTAGATGTTTCTCATGATCGTCGAGGGACATGAGAAGGAACACATTTTGTTGGAGTTGAAGCCACAAGACAAGATGAGAAAGAATGCCACATGGAAGAAAGATAATGTAATGGTTCGTGCTTGGATCATGAATTTTGTGGAGCCTCAGATTGGTGATGGTCTTATGTATTACAAGATGGCCAAGGAGATATGGGATTCTCTGCGTGACACGTATTTTCACGAGAAGAATTCCAGCAAGGCGTTTGAGATTCATCATGCCATTGGTGGTCTCAAGCAAGAGGGCCAGCCACTTTCTCAGTATTATGCTACTTTAAAGGGGTTCCTAGAGAAGTACAATGCTTGCCATCTTGTCTGCACCTGTGCCACTCAGAGGGCACATAGGAAGGAGTATGCCATCCTCCAGTTTCTGGATGGACTTTGACTAGATTATGAGGCCACAAGATCCCAGATCCTGACTCTGGCTGAGCTTCCATCACTTGAGGAAGCATATAGTAGGGTGGTTGTTAAACCACCCCTGTCAGATGTTGGACAGACTCCTGTCTTAGTAGTTGTTGCATGTGATGGACGTGGTGCTCCATCTACAAGGGGGAGAGGACGTGGTGGTCGGGGTATGACTGGCAGACCTCGCACCATCTCTGCTCGCACTGTGGGAAGGTTGGTCATTCATAGGCCTCCTGCTGGACGAAGCATGGTAAACCTCCTATGGCCAACCAAGCTATTTCTTCTGAAGAGACAAGCGACACGGTGTCATGTGCTGACTACGATATAGTTGTCCAGTGTCTCGCCTAGTTGACTTAGGAGACTACTACTACTGATACTGTTGCATTGGGCTCCTTAGGAATAGCTCCTACTTATAGTTCTGGTAGTGATATTTCTGACGCCTTGTGGTTAGTAGATTCCGGCGCCTCCCAACATCTCAGTGGTGACTAGACATGCTTTATACAGGTTCAGATTGTCCCCTCTGGTAGATTTGTTCAGGTGGCGGATGGTAGACAATGCAGAGTACATGGCAAAGGAGATGTGGTAGTGACTCCTTCACTGACTCTACCCAAGATGTCATGATTATTTCTATTAAAGAATAAATCAGATGTTGGGTCTGTGATTCAGACGTTTATTTTACAAATAAAGACTCAGTTTTTTGCAATTGTGAAAATTGTACTATTTGATAATGCCTTGGACTTTTACACAGCTTAGTTAGCATCTTTTTACAGATCTCTTGGGATTGTTCACCAGATATCATGCCCCTACACTTTGCTGCAGAATGGTGTAGTTGGGAGGAAATACCGTTATGTGTTAGGTGTGCTAGAACATTACTTATACAGCATAATGTGCCACAAGTTTGCTAGGGAGATGCGATGTTAACTGCATTCTATTTGATTAATAGATTGCCCAATTGAGCTATTTAGGAACAGGTTCCATAATAGGTTCTTCATTTAGAGAGAGAACTATTTATTGTACCACCTTGTGTTTTTGGCTGTGTAGCTTTTGTCCATGTTTTAGGACCTGGTAGAGATAAGTTGGTACCAAGGGTAGTGAAGTGTGTCTTTCTGGGCTACAGTAGCACACGGAAAGGATATAGATGTTATGACCCACGGGGCAAGAGGCATTATGTGACTGCAGATGTCACTTTCCATGAGCCTATTCTCTACTTCTCTATAGATGGTCATCAAGTGATATTTGAAGGAGGCTCAGTTCTTATTCTTGTTCCACCAGTTTCTTTGGAGCAGATTCCTATCACATATGGTGAGGATACCACTACCACAGAGACTCCTACAAGGTAGGAGGCAGAGATTACTCATGTATACAGGTTACCTATTACATACAAACAACATGCATGGCGACAAGAGCACGCCCCTCCACCACCTCAGCTACCTGTCTCCTCCCTTGGTCAAGTATGGGTTGATACTGAAGTGAGTTGTCCTAGTGGTGCTTATGCAGGTTCCTCTGATGAGTCTCCTCCTATTGATACTGATCCTATAGAGGAGGATCTTGACCTTCCGATTGCTGTTCGGAAGGCTTTCCGTAGCTGTGCCCATTACCATACTGCAAGAGCAGTGTCTATTGCCAACCTTAGGAGATAATTTGCTACTTTCATTGCTACTCTTTCTGCGACACACTCTTATGTCCCATCAGCAATCCATGCTAGATTCAAAATGGCGTCAGGCCATGGAGGATAAGATGGCTACTCTATGCTCCAGAGGGACATGGGAACTGACCACTCTGCCTCCTCACGCCAATACAGTGGGGTCCGCTGGGTCTTCGCTCTCAAGTACAATCCAGATGGCACAGTCTCTTGCTACAAGACGAGATTGGTAGCAAAGTGATTTACCTAGACATATGTGGTAGATTTTTTTGATACCTTCTCTCCTATAGCCTGACTCCCTATTGTTTGCATTTTGCTGCTCATTGCTGCTCACTATGATTGGCCTCTTTATCAGTTGGATGTAAAGAACTTTTTGTATGGAGATCTTCAGGAGGAGGTCTACATGCAACAACCTCCGGGGTTTGAGATGCAGGGGGAGTGTGTATGTAGACTGAAAAAGGCCATCTATGGCTTGAAGCAGAGCTCGAGGGCTTGGTTCCAGAGATTGTCAGGGAAGGTACAGGTCATGGAGTATGTGAGATCTTCTATTGATCATTCGCTCTTTGTCAGGAAGAGCACATGGGGAGTTGTGGTACTCTTAGTTTATGTGGATGATCTCGTCCTTTTTGGGGATGACATTGTTGGGATAGCAGAGGTGAAGAAGTTGGTTGAAGCCTTTGTGATGAATGATCTGGGTGAACTCAGATATTTTATTGGCATTGAGGTGGCACGCAGCAAAGAAGGTATTGTCCTCAGTCTGCACAAATATGCTCTTGATGTGTTGCAGGAGACATGAATGATGGGGTCTAAGCCTGCTAACATATCTATGGATCCCAAGGGGCACCTCTATGATATAGATTCTTCGCCTATAGAGAGTAGATCTTATAGGCAATTAGTTGGTAAGCTGTTATATCTTGCTATTACATGTCATAATCTCTCTTACAGTGGGAAAACTCAGTCAGTTTATGGACAAACTAACCAAGCAGCATTGGGATGCTGCTATGCAGATGCTTAGATACGTGAAGAAAGCACCTGGCAAATGTATCTTGTTTCGGAAGAGTAAGCTTATGAGTATTGTTGGCTATTTTGATGTTAACTATGCAGGTTGCATGGCAGACAGAAAGTCGACAACTGGGTTATGCATTTGTGGCAGGAAATCTAGTGACTTGGAAGAGTAAGAAGCAGTAGGTGGTATCCAAGTCCAGTGTAGAGTCTGAGTAATGTGCTATGGCACAGACAGCTACTGAGATGATCTGGGTCAAATCAATGTTACAGGATCTCCATGTCTAGGTGGAGGGATCAATGGAGATGAGGTGTGATAATTGCGCTGCTACTTACATTGCAAACAACCCAATGTTCCATGAATGTACGAAGTATGTTGAGGTAGCTTGCCACTATACCAGAGACCTGATATTGGGATTATCTACACTACATCAGCACCTTTTGAAGATTAGATTGCGGATATATTCACGAAGTCCCTTCCTAGATCCGCATTTGATAGATGTTTTAAGCTAAGCATCATTGATATATATACTCCAACTTGAGGGGAAGTGTTGATAGAGTACTCTGGTTATCTCTTTGCTTATTATTTTGGACATTTTATTATTTATTTTGTCCTCTTGGACTTATGTTGTAATCTAGCCAAAACTTCTCTCTATAGAAAGAGGTGTAGGGTTTCAATTGAGAAATATAATTATTCGTTCTCTCTAATTGAAATAGGTTACAAAGATAATGTCCCCTAATGAGTGGTTTATCTCATTTCTTTAAAGGTGTGGCCGTTGTCTCTTAAAAGTTGCGGCAATATTATCCACCCTTAGTTGGAATAGGTGATCACTTTAGGTTCTGGAAAGATGATTGGATGGGGCAGGGGCAATTGCGTGTAAGTTTCCCTAGATTGTTTGCACTTGCTGTGGATAAGGATGTATTAGTGGCTAGATATTGGTATGGAAGCTAGGTTCCTACTTTTCTTAGTAGTTTCTTAAAGCAAAGGCTATTGGATTTGATTGAATTGTTGGAAATGATTCGGGGATTTCCACTGAAGGGGGGAGCTAATGCTTATGGATGGGACAATGGTACTTTCTCTGTTAAGGAGGCCTACACAAGATGACAGGACCAACACGGTTGGTTGATATTGATCTCATTAGGGGTAGGAGGTTGTTGTGGACATCGACATGTCCCCTCAAAATCCAGATATTTGCATGGTTGTTGAGAAGGGGAAGACTCATGATGCATTGTTGGAGAGCCAGATGGGTGGGTGATGCGGACACTGTGTTATTCGTGGGTCTGGACGCGAGGATATCAATCGTCCTTTTTTCCAGTGCAATCTTTTTGATCAACTATGGAGACATTTCAATATAGATTGGATTGATTTTTCCTCAAATGCTAGCTTTGGGGCTTCATATAGGAGATGAAGAAGAGATCAATGACCAACATATTCTGTTCAAAATCTGAGAAGGCTAAGGTCCTTGCTATACTATGGGGCATTTGGTTAGGATGAAATGCATCTATTTTCAGAGAAGAAACACCCTACTTTGAGAATTATGTTACTTTGATTTCTTCTTTAATCTATGTTTGGGATAAAGCTTTGTAATATGGTCTGTTTCGGTGATTATCATGTGGATAATGACCCTTGTACCTTTCAAAAAAAAAAAATTGAAATGGAAGAGAAGAGGGGGAGATCTTCTCTATTTGATTTCTTCATGCGATCATTGATTTAAATGCCGACGGCATGTCGTCGGCAAGGGCATTTTCGAGCAACGGTCGTGTCGACATGAAGAAAGCATCGATTTACAGGGATTTCGTCGGCATGCTGGCGAAATTGGTGCCCATGTCTAGGTTGCTATTGGTTTTTTTAATTACTTTTGCTATTTTTGTTGGTATGTATCGGCATGCCCACGGCATGCTCATCGGCATGCCAATCGAAAAACGGGTATTTCCACGGCATGCCCACGAAATGCACACTTGGAATTCATCGGCACGGCATCGAAATCGGCATTTCGAACCTTGCATGCGATTTCTTCTCTAATACGAGAAGAAACCATTTGAGATACCAACACTATTTGAGATCTCTACATAGACTAGTTAGAGAGCTTCAGTTCGATATTTCTTGGGATCGTCTCTTAAAGCCTGCTTACTCTTGTTGCTTGCCTGCTCCTTCAGTCAGAAGGTTCTTATGTGAGGGGTAGTTTTGTTTCGTCCTTTGTAGCATGTTGGGCTCGATTATTATTTATGGTCCAACTTGAGAGGGAGTGTTGGAGTATGAGAGAGTTATTAGCGTTGTTTGAGTCCATTTATATTAGGCTTTACTTCATTTATCTTAGGTTTGAGAGTCCTAGTTAAATTTATATTTCTTTCTTTTCTACCCTTACTCTCTTTATAAGAGAGGTTAGGGATCTTGTTTTCTATAAGAGGCTTTATTTTCTCAAATATGGTAACAGAGTGGGTTTAGGGTTAGAAAATCAAAACCATAATCCTCCTTTTCCTTGCTCTTTCTTTCCCTACTTCCTTTTTTGGCGTGTGGACATCACTTGACCATAGGAAGGCCTCCTCCACCGCCTTTGGTTGGTGGGAGGGCTTAGACGGTGGCCCTTTAATATTAACACTGTAGGGCCTTTTTATATATAGAGAGAACTCCCAGTCCTTAATAGGAAAATAGGAAATAAGAATAAAAGAGAAAACAAAAAATAGTAAGACATAACTGACCCAACAAACTCTAATTATCCTGCTAAAAAAGGTGCCACAAGTTGGCAAAACTTTAACTCCAAGCAACTTTCTAAACACCTAGGGTCGGTGGTCCTTTATTGGAACCAAACACGTGCCTACATGGACTGCTGATGTGGTACTTGTGCCATGCGGTAGTCCGTGTGGTTTTGTTCCTTCACAATTACCAATGTGAAACTTTGGATCCATGGGAAAGGAATTAAGTTTACAACCTTGTAAAGTAGATCAAATGCATACCTCCTCTGAGAGAATAACTGCGAGACCTTAGATATTTTTATGCCATCAATGGTAGTTGAAGAATATGATAAATATGTACAGTAGGGATTGGGTACCACAATTTTATGCAGCATAAAATTGAGTGACCTGTAGAGAAACCATAATTTTAACCATGGAAATAAGTTTGTTAAACCATGCATGTGTGCATGCTTAGGACTACAACATTTAGTAATTTGCTAACCTTTGGACTATGTCCCCCCTTAGCAGCAAACGTAGGAGCATGGAAACAAAAATCTCGATATATCAATGATATATTGGTGATATATCCATATCCTCAGTATGACTTATATTGATATCACGAGAATATATTTTTTCGAAGATATCGGTGATATATCGTTAATATCAGTAGATCTTGATTGACATCCCTAAATTTCAGGGATATTTGTGCAAATATTTTATAAAACAAGAGATATTGGGTGATATGTCTTCGATATTGTTGTCTATTATATTGTTCTTAGGTTTGAAGGTTTTTTGGCTCTGGTTTGCAGTCTTTGAGCCTCTTCTAAGGTATCTAATCCTTTCCCTTCTCCGATTCTCTACTTTCTCTATGATTTAAAGTTCTATTATTCTTTCCTCCATCTTTATTTTTTTTTATGGGAATGTTTTTTTGCTTATTGTTACTAATGAACCCTTATCATACATGTAAGATATGGTTTGCTCATCTTTATACTTACATTGACCATCCTAACCAGCCATATATGTGATCAACCTACACTAACATTATTTTGGCTTATTATCACCAATCAACTCGTGCCATACGTGTAAATTTTGCTAATGCTTAGCTCATATGTAAGCTTGTATGTTAGTTTTCCCATGCTTTCTCCATTTATTCCTTATGGATCATTTTATAAATATTGCACTTAAAATCTTACTTAGCTCATGATCTATTTTATTTATTCATACTGGTAAACTACTAATACTCCTAGTTTTCTATTATCATTAAAGAAATGGTTGTCAACTTATGACTATTTTCATTTTATAGTGAGTTATCATATTAATGAACTAATTATCATGTCTTTTATTTTTCTTTTTAAAATATTATGAATGTAGTGTACTTCTATCATGTCATTTAAAATTTACAATGCCATTGTAGTGATTAAAATTATAATTTTATACACTATTCATAAAATCATATTTTTATAAAATTATGGCATTTTCAGTCATTTTGAACCAATTATGGGATATCGGTGATACATCAACGATGTGTCCTTGATATGTCCTCTTTTTTGATTTGTCGACATTTGAAACTTAGGAGGTTGTTGCATATAAGCATCTTAAATAAGATCTCCATAAGGGAATCTTGATATGATGCTGATTGCGATGTCGCCCGAGAGTTAATTGCCATAGAAATCACGATTCTCACTGAATTTGATCAAGCACTAGGTTAGAAAATCTTAAAGTAATCAATGCTCGTAAGTTTGCTTGTAACTCTTGGCTACAAGATGAACCTTCCACCTCTTAGTCATCCCACTAAAGATATTTAACATTGAAAATCCAATGGCGGATATTGTATTTGAAGGAGCATCATCCAACTCGTTATTGCTTTTGCATTGGAGCAGATACCTTTCTTCTTGCATCACAAATTTCCAAGAGGAGTGTGCAACACTTTTACGTAAGACCATGAAACATGAATGGTATTGTTTGAAAGGTTAACTTATCCCATTGCAAAACTCAATGAGACAAGACATATAACAAGACATATTCCTTCCAGGAATATCGTAATGGAAATCTCCTTAAGATGAAATTGATATGGTAAGTGAAGTGGGACTTTGAAGAGTATTTGTTAGAAAATAAATTAGTTAGATATTTTAGGGATAAATTAGTTAGGTTTGGGTGCTATACTATTTTTAGTCTTTTTATTTTTGGTAAGTGAGTTATTGAGTGTTATTGTGCTTCCTTGTATACTTAAGCCATCTCTCTATATAAAGAGTGCTAAGGCTTTCTTTTCTAAATAACATAATCAAGCTTATCTTTTTCAATATGGTATCGGAGATCCCATTTGAGAAAAAAGGGGGAGAAACCCACTGAAAGCCTTAAAAAGAGGTCCACTGGCGGCGTCGTTGACCCTTATGGCTACTAGTGAGTCTCCGATGGCCCTCCTCTTCGGGTGACCCTTTCGGGGTCTTTCCTCTTTCTCCTTGCTCGATTAAGGTAGATATCAACCTCCTTCTCTCTCCTATGCATTTGGTGGCTGCTAAAGATTGCCACTAGCGCCACCTTTAGTGCCTAGGGTTTCGGCGAACCCCTTAGGTTGTGTCAGCAGGCCCTATGGGCACTCCAATGGTTACGCAACACTGCCTCTCATTGTTGCACTGCCTACGAGGTCATCTTCAATTTGTAGCACCGCTGCAATGGTCGGATCCTCTCGCTGCTGTAGTGTTGCCTCTCGTCGGCGACCCCCTCTTTACGTGTTGCTTAGCCTTGTGGGACTCTGATGAGCACACATTGCCACCTCCTCTACTGTGTCGGCTGTAGGCCTTTTTCCAACCTGCAACGTCGCCTCTTCCACTCGAACCTACTGTGCTACTCTCCTACAATGTTGTCAATGCTCCATCCAGCCACTCTGACACTCCGGTGATGCGCACATACTCTCTCTCTCTCGTTCTCTCCTAGCCTCTTGTTTCAAGCGACGTAGTTGGGTTCATCAAACCCTATCGGAAGAAGAGGAAGGTGATTATGGGTTCTTTTTGTGTTGTTAACCCTTTGCTTTTTGGTTTTATTTGTTAGCACTACCAAAAAAAAGAAAAAAAGGAAGAAGAAAAAAAGAAGAAAAAAGGGGGCGGGTGAGGAAGAAGAAAGAAGAAAATACGAGATTCATTATTTCATTATTCGAGGTCCCCACCTGAGAGAAGCTCTCTCATGGTCTCCATAAAAGAGGCACACTTGGAGTTTCTATGTGGGAAAGGCTTACTCTTGAGGTCCCTACACGAGATAAGCTCACTTGAGGTCTCCAAGGAAGAGGCACACTTCGAGCTTTCGTGGAAAGGCCCATTCTTGAGGTCCCCACATAAGAGAAACTCACTCGAGGCCTCCAAGGAAGAGGTACACTTCGAGCATTCATGTAGGAGAGGCCTACTTCAGAGATCTCCCGTTCTATTGCAGTTGCTACTTCTGTTATAATTGCCTTCTACTCCTCTGACCTATTGCCTGCTTCTACTCCTTCAAATGTCTACATTGTGGGGGAGTTTACTTATGTAATAAGTTGGGCGTTGCATGCTCCAACTTGAGGGGAGTGTTAGGAAACAAATTAGTTAGATATTTTAGGGATAAATTAGTTAGGCTTAGGTGTCATACTATTTTTATTCTTTTTATTTTTAGTGAGTGAGTTGTTGAATGCTATTGTATTTTCTTGTATACCTAAGCCCTCTTTCTATGTAAAAAAGGCTAAGGCTTTCTTTTCTAAATAACACAAGAACCAAGTTTATCTTTTTCAATAGTATTAAAAGGTTCTTTTATAGGTAATTGGGTAAAAGATATTTTATACCAGTAGCTATAGACAATTTTCTGTAAAAAAGTGGTCTCTTTTCTCAATGGTGGCTGTGATGGAGTTAGTTATGTAGTTGTTGATGTGACATAAGCATGTGGTGGATTTTTAGGATAAGGAAGTGGTAAGGGAGTCTTTGACATATATGCCCTTGCATTGTAGCAAGCAATATTCTTAAAAAGGGTAACATTGGCACTCAATATCTGTAGGTAGTATGATTGTAGCACCAATAACTCATTTGAGTCCCAGAGGTTGCATTGTGCATGATGATAATATTTATAAGAGGCACATAGCCTTGAAATTTTGGATCTTAATCAACTCAAAGTCATGGGACATTAAACTTTTGAGGATGTTGAAAAGAAAAAAGGATGGTTACAAGAGGTTAGTGCTCGTTCGCTTGGGGATGACTTATATGCGAGGTATTTTACATATTCTCAGTAATAAGAACTTTGACGTAGGTTTTGTTCATTATGACTTCATGTTTTTTTTTGAAAAGTGAGAGGGTAGTTATCCAAATGATAACCACCCATGATCATTTCATTCCACCAGAAAGAATTACATAAAAAAATTACATTTGGGATCTCCGGAACTCTACTTGGGACATAATGGAATAAGAAAAATTTTCAACATAGGGTCTCTCTCCCTTAAAAGCACCCCATTTCTACCTAGCCAAATGCCCCATAGCACAGTCAAAATCTTAGCTCGATCCTTCTTGGATCTAAAGGAGATGTGCCCCTCTTGAGTATTCCCCCTGCGGAAAGATGACCAAAAGCTAGTCGCATCCCGATGTACAATCTAGTCGATCCCCATCCTTTGCCACACTTGCTCTACAAATGGGCATTGGAAGAAGATGTGCTGAATGCCCTCTTCTGCTCCTCCACAAAGGGGCAGCTCACGTCATCCATTTGGGCCCACCTCGCTCTCCACCTCTTCGTCATGATCCTCCCCTTCATCAACCACCCTAAAATCTTCACCTTCAGCGAACACTCTGCTTCCCAGAGAAGCCTGCAGTCCCTCAAAAGATCAACGTCTGTGTTGGCCACGCCGCCACTCAATCTGCGAAAGACCTTCGCCACTGAGAAATCACCTTCTTCCCAGGAGTATGTGTTACCACCCTCCTCTAGCTCCCATCTTTCCAGCTCCTGCAACAACCTTTGGAAATCCTCACATCCCCTCGAAAGATTGGACACCAACCTCGGACCAGCAATCTCCCATCGAGGTCGACGGGTCAACCACACTCCTAAAGAGACGAGGATATCTGTTGCTGAGAGATAGGCCAACCCCCTGCCAATCATCCAACCAGAACCGGAAAACATCTCCCTCACCCAACATGGGAGAAAAGAATGTCCGTACCTTTCTTGTCATCGTTGTCAGCCCCTTGAGAAAGAAAGATGCCCCTGAAGGAGGTGACTCCAAAGTCTCCTAAGAAATAAAGGATCCGTAGCAACTCATGATGTCACCAAACAACCCCTGTTCACGGCCCACGAGTCTGGCAATCTACTTCGTGAGGAGGCTAACATTCAGTTTTTCCACCTCCATAACTCCCAGGCCCCCCTTTTGCATTGGTCTACAAACCTCCACACAGGCCACCAGCCTCGTCCCTCCTGCTGTTGCCCCCACATTATACTAGAAAAAGTCATGCATCAGCTCAAAAATCTTCTTCTCTACTTGTCTCGGTATCCTAAAAACAGATAGGAAATATGATGGAATGGATGTCAAAATAGCCTTCACCAGAACAAGCCTTTCACCTCTAGACAACAGTCTAGCTGACCACCCTGCTAATCTCTTCTCCATTCTCTCCAGCAAAGGAAGCCAATCTCGCAGTCTAAGCCTCCTATTCGACAAAGGAAGGCCCAGATAAACTAGTGGTAAAGATCCCACCTTTGTCCCAAGCGCTCCACCCACCGACTCCGCCTCTTTAGTCACCATGTTAATTGGGACAAACGTCGATTTCTGGTAATTTATTTGCAGTCTAGATGTTGCGCCAAAGAGCTTTAGGATGATTCTCATCCTCCTAACCTCTAGTCTCTCTCCTTTAACTAGAAAGATGGTATCATCAGCATACTGCAGGATTGCCGTCTAATCACTCTCTAGTCTGGAAGCCACTGATCAGACCTATATCACATGCCCTACGAGTCGCCCTTGCCAAGGCATCCGCCGCTAGTATAAACAACATAGGAGCCAAAGGACACCCCTATCTGACCCCTCTCCTAGGCTGCACCCAATCTCCTACCGGGTTCCCATTAATTAAGACTGAGAAAGATGTCATCGTCATGCATCTCTTCATCCAGCCAATCCACATCGTGGGGGTAGCCTCTCCTTAGTAAGGATGCCCATACGAACTCTCACTATATTGAGTTGTACGCCTTGCTGAAGTCTACCTTCCATAGAAACGCCTGTTTCTTCTCCCTCTTTCAAGTAGCCAAAACCTCCATAGCGATGACAAACCCATCCAATATTCCCCTTCTCGGTACGAAGGCCGTCTGCACAGGGGATATCAAGTCTCCGAGGACATCTGAGTCTGTTTGCCAGGACCTTAGCAACAATAAGGTAGACAACATTGGAAAGCGCAGTCAGACGAAAATCCTGAATCTCCTCTGCACCTTCTTTTTTGGGCAACAAGAACATATAAAATCTATTCAGCTTGTCAAATCCCCTGTTCCCTGCCGCAAACTCCTCCAACATCTCCATCGCATTCGTCCCCACCAAAGACTAGAATTCCCTAAAGAAAAAGACAGAGAAACCGTTCGGCCCAGGGCATCCCTTCGCATGTAACCCCTAAACCGCCTGCCTTATCTCATCTTCCGAGAAACTGGTCATAAGCCTCTTCGCTTGGGCATCAGTAACGCATTGTATATCCTCCCCCTTTCCATCGCCAACAACCTTTGCTGCATCTGCCTGTGAACTCTCTGAAGTAGTTCGGTGCAGCTCTGCCCACCTCCTCCCTACCTGAAAATTCCTCCCATTGAATCAACAGCCTCTCTATCCAATTCCTCCTCCTGGCGGAAGCCATTTGGTGGAAGAACCTGGTGTTAGAGTCACCCTCCTTGAGCCACTTTTGCCTTGACCTCGTCTTCCATTCCACCTCAGCTTTTTTGTCCTCTTGCTGCACCACACGTGACATCTTCATCCTAACCTCCTTATCCTCAGCCGAAATAGGGGCTTGGTCCTCCTGCCTATCTATCCTGGTGATTCTCGTCAAAGCCTCTTCCTTTTTGCCCCTCCTGACTGCTCGGATTTCCTTCTTATATGTTTTGAGATGGTCCCGCAACATAGACAGCTTCCTTGCTAGACGAATCGTAGCTGATCCCTCCACCACAAAAGAGCTCCATCTCCTCCACCATACCTCGAAAACCCTTATCAAGTAGCCAAGATCTGTCAAACTTGAAGTAAGTGCCAAAATGTACTTCCTCATTAGATTGCCACATTAAGGGTGTATGATCAGAGAATGGTCTCTCCAAAGGGGACACTTTCGGCACGGGGAAGGCCTCTGCCATCTCCACGTTGGATAGAAATCTGTCAATCCTGGACATCTGACCGCAATTGTTCCTTTAGGTGTATGCACAAGATGTCGGGCACAAATCTATAAGGCCATGCGTGGCTATAACCTCAACAAACTTACCGGAACCAGGGTCCTGCCTCCCTCGCCCCCCCGGTCTATCCTCCAACTGTAGAGTAATGTTGAAGTCTCCTCCAACCAACTAGGGACACCCATGGTAATCCGCTGCCATTGTCGTGAGCTCCTCCCACATCACCCCTCTTGCTTGAGCATCTGACGGTCCGTGGACCCCCGTGATCACCATCCTGACACCACCTGTCTTCTATATCAACCTCATCGAGATGACATGTTCACCCTCAAAGCAGTCATCCAAGGAGAAGACATCTTCCCGTCACCCCAACATCTGCCCCCTAGAGCGGCCAGCTGCTCCAACATAACGACAACCTTCCATCCACGAGCCTCTGATTTCTCTCTATGTTCTAGCATCACAATTAGCGAGCTTCGATTCCTGCAACAACACAACATCCACTTTCCATAAGCAGATGTAGTGCCCTAGTGCCCTCGACGGGTCATTGAGACCCTGCATGTTCCACTTAAGTACTTCGTTCATGAGGAATATGTGGAGGCCTCCCTCGTCTTCAAACGAAAGCCACATGCTTCCGCGGTTCGAAGAACCTCCTCATCATCAAGGTCCAGATTTGTTGTCTCCGATGGCTGTGGTAAGCTGCTGCGGCCGTCCACCACTACCCTCTGTCCTAGGCATGAACCTCGATATCTCCACTTCTGATTGTATCGAAGAGCTCCTCCCCGGCCACCATCCACTACTTGCGACCTCTACCCTAATCGAGGGATGACGACGCGGTCGCCTGCTGTCAGGGGTACATCTGCCTAGCATTGCAGCGAGCCACCAGCACGACATAAATCCTGTGCCAACACTTTTGCTCCTAGGCCTCCAGTCCCCTTCTCTCCCATCGAGGGGGGTCCGGTGGATCCTTCCTCTTCCGTGCCCAGCGTAGACCGACTTCGAGCTCCTTCTCCAGCGGTAGCATCCCCCATCGCAGTGAGAAGGTTCCGTGCAGCCTTCTCTGTTGACTCCGGTCGTGTTGTCGAGGGAGGGTCCGAGCCACATGCCCCCAAACTGGTCTTCGTCAGACCCGGGTCTTGGTTCTCCGCATTGCCCGAACCGTCGTCACCATTTGGATCCGGAGCGGATCTGACCCGCTCGCCTAATAGCTCAAAAGAGGGAGTCGGCAATAGCCCCTCTTTGAGAGCCTTTGGTCCCGACAGCTCATCATTGTGCGCCAAAATCACCTCCTCTCTCTCCTTCGATCGTGCCACAATCAGCGTCGCTTTTGCTTCCAGACGTAATGTCTCCTCCGAGGTAGTCGCATTCAATGGCTGTTGTGCTGCGATCAGTGGAACTGTCTCCACGTCAGCCTCTAGACGTTTGGGCTCCTGAGTAACGCACGAAACCCTAGCCCGGGGATGCGATGGCTCCATTGTTGCGTTGCCTAAGCTCACCGCTCCTTTAGCCACCTCCGCATACGAGGCCATCCTCCTGGAGGTCCTCTTGCGAGTGTAAGAGACCACCCACAGATGTCCATGTCGAAGGATCACCTTCTCCATCATCGTCGCCCCCACCTTCAACTCCACCACTACCTCAAGCGGTCCAGCCGAGAGACCGGTTCCCCGACATTGACGGAGGGGTGCGAACGGGGACACCATCGCTTAGAGGACCTTTACCGTTCGGAGCCACCACGGTATCCCCTCGACCACCAGTACCATTGGCACTCTCTCCGGTGCACGCTCTTTCTGTGCTCCATCGTGGACGATGTCCTTCGTCAGGCCACCGTTCCCGACCTCAATCGAGAAACCGTGAAACAAATCTCCATCTTTGCTGGAGAGAGCCCTACCACAAGGACCCTCCTGTTACTCGAAGGAAGCACCTTCATAGCAAACCCCTTCAGTTCGACGTAGAGGGCCTCCATCACCTCGGAGATCCGCAGCTGGCTCGAAGTCAGCTCACCCACAAGACCACCATCTACCAAGATACGGAGGGTGGCCGCATCTGCCGACCAAGGAGCCTCCACCATTGGTAGAGGTGGTGAAGGGCATCCCGCATCCGGACCTCATGCATTGCTTCGCTGTCTAGAACCACCACACCACGCTCGCCAATGTCTAAGGCCCCCACATCCTCAGCATCGCACGGGCTCCCGGTAGCCCCTCGCCCAGAGGCCAGCCCTCAAGCACTTGAAGCAACGGTCAGCACCAACCCTCCCCAGATCTGCCGCAGCGTGAGCCTCCGCCTCATCACTGACCCTCCCCCGATTTGCCGTAGCGTGGTCCTCCACCTTCCTCTTCCTCTGCTCGACCACCCTCCACTCTTCGAGGCCTTTGTCCTGGCTGTCCCGCAGATGAAGAGGACTCTCTCTTCTCCCCACCTCCCTCCTCCCTTTCTCTTGAAACCTCTCTCTTGCTCTCGCTCTTCCTCTCTCCCGCTCCATCTCTCCTCCCCCTCATCGGACAAAATTCCAATGCATTATCTGATCTCACCTTTCTTCTTTTTGTTGTTCAAGTGAAGGCAAACCGTAAGTGCTAGTGGGCACTTGGCTTCATGCTATTTACCATCCATGTAGCTACAAGTACGTTATAAGATTACCTTTAGCAGTTGAACTAGTCTTCCCTACTGGTTCATGTTGAGTACAAATGTGCTCCTCTCTAGAAGATAACTAATTATAGTAACAATAACAAGAAATTAGTCCATTTGGTTTGATACCAATTTCTTAGATGTGGTGTAAGATAGTAGGTGATGTAGGCCAATATAGATGCCATGTCGATAAATTTTCAAGTGCACGTATTGGAGGCACGTTGTGAAAACACCCGCATTTCAACGTTGAGTTATTGAGGTTATCGATGACCCAAAAATTATGCGTATCAAGGGCATGTTGAGGGCATGTTGACGGCATGCTAACGAATCTCGACAAATTTACTTAAATTGCAAGTCAATCACAAATTACCAACTTAAAATCTTAAGAGGTTATGAAAGAAGGGCATATATGTAAAAATACAAGTGTTGAATCAATATATAATCAAATAAAGCAGTCTACCACCTCGAGGTTTGAACTTTGAAGTAGGTAGTGGCGATATATTATCAAATAAGGAGGTGTTGGTTGGTGAGGTTTGGGTTGGTCTCCTACCTTATAGCCTGGATTATCTGAGGCCAGAATTAGAGATTTTCAGAACATGATGGAACTGCTACATGACTCCAAACCTGACCTGAATGTGTCTGACAGTTTCGAATGGAAGTATGGGACATTTTTGGTAGGGAAGGCGTTCGGCGTGGTACATGGCCTGTAGTCTGATTTTTGGACTGATTGTTCACTTGTTCCAGAAAAATTAAAATCTTTGACGGGAGAAGATTGTGACAATCATTTAGAAGGTGATGGTCTGATGATCCAGATATTTCTTGTCCTCTTTGCAACTCAGTAGATGAAGATTTATACCACTTGTTTGGTGCATGTGGTACTGCAGAAGCTGTTTGGACAGAGTTCTCCTTGACAGGAATTGATTGCTTCTCTTTGGATAATTTGTGGGCTTCTTTTCAGAGGACTGTATACGCCAACATGGCAAGATGGGTGACAACTTCTGCCATCTTGTGGAGTATTTGGCTTTAGAGGAACGATCTGATGTTCAGAGGGGAGAAGGCTTGGGTCAACAATATTTTAAGGGAAGCTAAATTTCTTTCTAAAGTTTGGCTTCAAAATTTGTAAGTCCATTCTTTATTTGAAATATATTTTTGGATGATTACAGACCTTTGGTAATCTTCCTTTTTCCTCTAAAAAAAAAAAAAAAAAAATCAATAGACTTATGATCTTAGGAAATTACTTAATTAGAGTATTTAGAAAGTTTAAATATAAGACCGTTGTGAATCATATAAGTCATTGAATATGTGCAAACCAATACTGGCCACCATCTGCGCTCCTTGTTCAGCCCGTGTGTTGTGCAACACCAACCACCTCTACCTCTTCCAATGTCATTCAACCACTCGTGACCTGTCGCTACCACCTTTTGCTGCCGTTAACCTCCTCCAATGCACCCTGAAGTAGTAGCAGTAGCAACAACATGCAGGAGCAGCAGTGTCAAGGCATAGACAAAACATGTACAGGTGAAATGTTGAGGTTATTGTCAGCATTACCGACATCATACTTGTAAATTGACAACTATTGTGTCGATATGGCCATTTCCCCAAAATCCCCATTATGGACTGCATGTTGTTGGCAACTTGATCATTAATGTAGACTTGTTCTGTAAGTCCTTGATAGTAGATGAAGATTGGCCCAAGAAGAAGATTTGAAGAAAATTTCAAAGTTTAGTGTCTCCTCGTGACGGATGAGAAGGCATTCAATTGGTCATCCTCCACGAAGAGGAGTGAAAGACAATCGACACTATGCTCCAAGCAAGAGAGTATGTGCAAGTTGGCACATCATTGCCTTGGACCTGCATTTGGTGGTGGTCCACACCATTGCACTCGCTTAAACATGGTGCTACCTGGAGCATGCTTAGTAGCACCTGTTGCATGTTATAGCACACGTAACACTAGAGAAGCATGTATTACATGCTTAGTAATACGTGTATGCATTATGGGTGCCTACATTGTAAATTGCCTTGCTTGTTGGAGCATTAGCACTTGCTATATCATCGCTGCCTGGAGGTATAGGGAGTGCCATTTAAGATTGCTCTGTACATGAAGTATCACATATGATGGATGAGAGCATGGAGAAGAGGGTGTGCTACCAACGACAAGAGAGAGTGTGGAAATTATTCATAGAAAGACATGGATTGAGAAGGTTCTAAGAGTTAACCTACTCTTTGATACCATTTGAATAGAATTACTTGAATATTGTTAAAGGGGTGTGCTGTCAATACATAGAGAAGCATCTAAGAAGAAATTACATGGAGATGTAAACATAAAAGAAATGAATCACAACAAGAAACACCCATGATGGAATAACACAGAAAAGGATGTGAGAAGACCGTGCTTTGTAATCTCCACCACAATTTTTTGTCAGGAATCACAACAAGAAACACTAAAGATGGAAATGTTAAAGAATAGATTAGATTAGATATGTTAAGGCCAAATGAGTTAGGTTTGGTTTTCTTGCTATTTTTAGCTTTATCTTATTTTGGTAAATGTACTATTACTTTCCTTTTATACCGAGGCCATCTTTCTATATAAAGAAGGTTAAGGCTTTCTTATGAAATGAACAGCAAAGTTTATTTTCTCAACATAGTATTAGAGTGGGTTTGATCCCCTTATTGCTACTGTTGGCTTGTAGCCACTATTTGCTGTTACTACTGCTATTGTTGCAATTGTTGTTACTGCTGTTACCTTGTGAAAGGCAACTAAGGGTTTAACAACCCTCGTTAAGAAGTTTAGCAACCCCTTTTCCATGTTGGTGACCAAATCTAGCTGCCAAAAAAACTAGATTCGATGGAAACCACGTTTGGGTGGTGCTGCTAGTCAAGATTTTGGCATCTGCGAAGCCCCCGTGACACTAGCAACTGATTCGGAGCGCTCCTATTGAGGTGTTGCAAACTCCGTTTGTAGGGTTTGGTGTTCTGACCTTGTTTGGTACCTCATCTCTTTTTTTTCGCTCATGTCTTGTTATGTGTCCAAATCTGAAGCTCCGTAGTGCCGATTGGGATGGTGAAGTTGAGAGATAAAGCAGCTCTGTAGCGGTGACAATGGCTCTTCTACATTCCTTTGGGTTCCTTGAACCTTAAGGAGGAGATGTTTTTTTTTAATGTTTTCAACCCTCTTTGATTTTGTTATATCATTTGTTACTTAACTTTACAAAAAAAAAAGGTGGTCATTAAAAAAAGGAGAAAAGGGGAGTGTGTATGAAAGCCTATTGTGGATTCCATATGGAGTCACTTTTCAAGGTCCTCACATGAGAGAAACTGATAACACCTGGGACCTCAAGATGCAACCGAGGGGACTTACGTAGGTGGAGTGGCGGTCGCGGGTGTTTTTGTGGCGTCGTTGCGGGTGATTGAACGAACGACCACAACACACAATGAGAGACGTAAGAACACATGCAATAGGTTGCCTTTCCATTCATGAAGTTCTAATACACATATAGAGGTTCATCCTCACATCCTGGCTACTAACCAATAGGATGTTGCAACTCCCAAGAAAAGACATGATAATCCACAATATCTTGCCAAATCTTCCCTTTACATGCATTACATTCTGCCCAAGAAACATAGCTATTCCTAATTATCCCAAAATGGTGTTTGCCTTCTTAGGTGCCTGCTGTGCAGCTCTGGTTAGCCTTGACCTGCTCCATCGTCCTCTAGTTGCGTGAGCTTGGGTCATCTCAAAATGGGTGGATCAGCGGGTCCACATGTCCTCCCACCCTTGGGCCACGTGCTAGATATCTTGGGTGTGTATCAACCACTCCTACCCTGGAAGCACATGTTGTCCTTGAGCGCCCAATCGGGGTACGGTGTGTGGAGCGCCTGGGAGTCCTCCCATGTGGCCGTGGACTCGTTGCTGCCGCTCTAGAGTAAGAGAACTTCTGTGGTCGGGGCATTGTTGCGGTAAACCATTCATCGGGCTAGAATGCGGTCGGGGTAGCACCCGTGTTGATCACGAGGCGGCTAGTGCTGTGGTGGGGATGGAATGGGAGGTTGTGGCTCGTGGTGCAATTTGGGTTGGGAAACATGGAACATGGGGTGGAGGCGGCAGTTTGGGGTTAGCTGGAGCTCGTACTCTACCTCGCTGATCGCCTGAAGGATGGGGAAGGGTTCGTAGTACTTCGAAGAAAGTTTGTTGCAGGGCTTTTTGAGAAGGAGGCCGGAATAGAATGGAGAGAGCTGCAAGTAGACTTACTGGCCGGGTTTGTACTGCACATCGCATCGGTGGTGATTGGCAAGGGTGCGCATTCGATCCTGTGCTTGCCGGAGCCGTTGTCGTAGTTCCTTGAGGATGGTGTCCTTGGAGAGAAGGGTGCAAGCTACCTCGGCTGAATGGGACTCCTTGCAGATGTAACTGCAGAGTGAAGGTGGGGGCCACCCATAGATTGCCTCGAACGGGGACATATCGGTGGAGGAATGGTATTGAGTATTGAAAGAGTATTCTGCCCAAGGTAGCCATCGGAGCCATGAGTGCGGGTGTTCGTTGCAGAAGCAGCGAAGGTAGGCGCCCACTATGCGATTGACGACCTCCGTCTGATCGTCTGTTTGGGGTGGTAGGCGGAGCAGAACTGGAGGTGTGTGCCTTGGAGCTTGAAAAGGTCGTGGCAGAACTGGCTGGTAATGATGGAGTCGTGGTCACTGACGATTACGCGGGGAATGTTGTGGAGGCGTACAATCGTATCCATGAAGAGGTGCGTGACCTCGACTGCCGTGAATGGGTGGCACGGGGGGGGGGGGGGGGGGCGGATTTGGAAAGGCAATCGATGACGAGGATGATTGTGTATCTGTGGTCACGTGGAAGCACCTTGATGAAGTCCATGGAGAGCTCCTTCCAAATAAGATTAGGAATCGGGAGCAGTTGAAGAAGGCTGGCAGGGGCTTTAGTGGAGACTTTGTGACACTGGCAGCAGTCGTAGGAGCGTATCCACTCGCAGACAGAGTGCTTCATGGAGTACAAAAAGAAGTCACGATGAAGCTGATGGAGGGCCTTGTTGTAGCCAACGTGTACTGCTGTTGGGGACGCGTGATATTCCTGCAGGAGAGGGCAATCAAAGGGGAGTTGGAAGCAATAAAAAAGCATCCATGGTAGTTGATGAGTCCGTCGTGTAGGGTCCATCGGGCCAACTCCGGGTAGTCGTCTTGGGCAAGCTGAAGTGCTTGGCTGTAGTCGACGTGGTGGGGGTACTCCCCTTGCAGTTGTTTCGCCCAAGTAGTTTGGATGGTAGAGATGGCTTAAAGGAGCTCTGGCTTGTCGCGTCGGGAGAGCACATCAGCCACACGGTTGAGGGTCCCGCGTTTGTAGACAATGTCGAAGTCGTACGTGGATAAGCGGGCGACCCATTTTTGTTGCCACACGGATGTGAGGCGTTGCTACAAGAGGTAGCGGAGAGTGCGATGGTTGGTGCGGACGATTAATATGCGAGTGAGGAGATAGCGATCCCATTTTTGCACGGTGAGAACGAGGGCATAGAGCCCCTTCTCGTAAGTGGAAAATGTGGATTGGTATTGGGTGAGGGGTTGGCTGAGGTAGGCAAGGGGGTGATCATGTTGCATCAAGACTGCACCGACCCCATTCTCCAAGGCGTCACACTCCACGATAAATGGTATGGAGAAGTCTGGTAATACCAATACATGGGTGGTGGTGAGGGTGCGTTTGAGGGCAGCAAACGTGCGCTCGGCCTTGTTCCAAATGAGGGTGCCATTCTGGAGTAAGCGGTGGAGGGGAGTTGCAGTAAGGCCGTTGTTGTGAATGAAGCAGCGATAGTAGGTGGCAAGGTCGAGGAATCCACGTAAGGCACAGATAGTCGTCGATGTAGGCCATGTGAGTATGGCGTTGATTTTGTGGGGGCCCACCTCAACCCTACGTGCAAACACTGTGGCATAAGTAGTCTATTGTAGTGACTCCAAAGGAACATTTGGGGAGCTTGACAGAGAGGTGTTGCAAACGTAGATCTTCCAAGACCGTCCTGACATGACGGAGATGAAGGTCCCAAGAAGGATTGTAGATAATAATATCGTCGAAGAAGACAAGAACAAATCGACGTAGATAGAGATGGAAGAGATTATTCATGATACGTTGGAAGGTAGAGGGGGCATTACATAGCCCAAAGGGCATGATGAGAAATTCATAGTGGCCCTCATGTGTGCGAAAAGTCGTCTTATAGACGTCATCCTGCATACGGATTTGATGATATCTAGAGCGTAGATCCATCTTGATGAAATAGGAGGCACCTCGGAAATTGTCGATTACGGGAATCGGGTAGCAGTCCTTCATTGTGCGCTCATTGTAGGCACGATAATCGACGCAAAAGCGCTAAGTACCATCTTTTTTTCGAACCAACAGCACCAGTGATGCAAATGGACTCTGGCTGGGATGGATGAGGCCTTCATGGAGTTGAATATGGCGCTTGATCTCATTTTTTGAGCCTAGTTGTGGTGATAGGGTGTGATGGCCATGGGTTGGGCATTTGGTTGGAGGGAAATGGCATGGTTGTCGTCGCACGCCAACGGCAAGCCATGGGGCTCGTAGAAAACGTCCTGAAATTCCTCTACGAGGGCGCACATGGTGGGTAGGAGCTCGGAGATGTAATCTCTTTGCTTGAGTGGTTCATTCACGCCACGTGACCAGATGAGATACAACTCGTCTGCTTCGACGAGAGCTTGGCGAAGTTCATCGGCCATGAGGACCTCACCCCCTGGTAGGACTCCTTGCAAGGCAAGGGGACCACGTGGACCCTGATAGGTTAGCGTTAGGATGTCGAAGTCCCATGCTGTCCTTCCCAGCGAATGTATCCACGAAACTCCTAAGATGGCATCGAAGGTGCCTATGTGGAGAACGTAGGCATCGATGGTAAGGAGACGCCTTGTATGGTGAAGGGAAGGTCGTGCACCTTAAAGGATGTCCCCCCCACACGATGACTCTGACCAGCTGTAGTAAGGTGGAACAGGGGTGGGAGGAAGGTATCGGCTCGGGTACGATAAAGTTGGTGGAACTTCCCAAGTCGACGAGGGTGAGGCTGCTATCGGCAACGGTGACGACCTCAAGTTTTATAAGTGTAGCATTGGGTCGGCCGATGATAGCGTGGGTGGAGACTTGCTCCTTCGTGTCCATGTCATCTGCCAGGGTCTCCAAGGCTTCCTCGTTGTCGTTATCGTCATTTATGACCATATAAAATGCTTTAGTTTTACATTTATGGCCCGGTACATACCATTTGTTAGCGTTATAGCAGAGGTTCTTCTGGCGACGCTCGGCCATCTCCTCGGTGGGCAACTTAATGGGTGGGAATGACTCGG
Organism: Thalassia testudinum; assembly: GCA_037157565.1. Classification (NCBI taxonomy): domain Eukaryota; kingdom Viridiplantae; phylum Streptophyta; class Magnoliopsida; order Alismatales; family Hydrocharitaceae; genus Thalassia; species Thalassia testudinum. The sequence continues at coordinate 9,343,356 of JAZHRO010000022.1, read as the reverse complement.
CTTGGGTGGAAATGACTCGGCTTAGGTGGGGGGCGTTTGCTAGGGCGGCGGTGACTGTAGCACCTGCTGGGGTTGGCAGAGACGCCGAGTGGGAAGGGTGGGGTCCCGACCAAGGACCTGTGGTCCTAGGCCGCCTTAGGTTGTGTTCCTCGAAGGCCTTGGCGTAGTGCACGGTTTTCACCATGTCTTAGGCTTGAGGATGACTATGGTGCAGATCTCCTTGAGGCCGGAGACAAATATTTCGACGAAACTCTCCTCTCTCATTGGGGGAATTAGGACTTGCAACGCCTCAAATTTGCTATAGTGGTCGGCAACAGAGGTTACCTGTCGAAGTCGGCACAACTTGCTCAAGGGCCTCTCGTACACGCGCCTACCGAACCATGCTAGGAACTCCTCGTGAAACTTGTCCCATGTGTTGATCCGGCCATTTCTCTCCCTAGTGCAACTACTGGTCCTCATTGCTGTTATATTGAGGGAAGGTGAGCTTAACGGCCTTGGTAATGGCCCCAGCTCCTATGTTACCCGCCTCTTGCGATCTCACCATTGCACGGTGGAATCCATCGCCATGATTGGACTTGGCGTGGTCTGGTACTCGTGTCTCCTTGAGAAGGTGGATAATCGCCTTGAGGGAGTTGGATTGTTGTTGCATGAGGTTGATCATCTGCTGAGAACAAACCGACTCCAGTTGGCCATCGCCAGGGTTGGCCGCGGGTTGCTGCATGAGTTCAAGGCCGCAGGGCTTTGATAGTAGCTTGATAACGTTCGGGACCTCAGGTTGCAACCGAGGGGACCTACGTAGGTGGAGTGGTGGTTGCGAGTGTTTCTGCGGCATTGTTGCGGGTGGTTGTACCAAGGACCACAACACACAATGAGAGACGTAAGAACACATGCAATATAGCTTGCCTTTCCATTCATGAAGTACTGATACATATATAGAGGTTCATCCTCATGTCCTGGCTACTAACCAATAGGATGTTGCAACTTCCAACAAAAGACACGATAATCCACACATATCTTGCCAAATCTTCCCCTTACATGCATTATGTTAAGAGTTGTTGAGTTTTTGTTATTTTCTTATTATGTAAGGGTGACTTTGTAATTTACCCATTAGGCCTCTCTCTATATAAGAGAGCCTAGGGTTTCTGAAATAAAATCAACTCTTTCCTCCTACATGGTATCAGCACAGCGGTCTTAGACTAGCGATCGATATCCCACCGAGAATAGCCTCCGTAACCCACCACCATCGTACCCTTCTCTTTCTCCTTTCTCTCGCCGGTGCTTGCAGACCCAATAGCATAGTTGCCAGCTACCTTAGGGGCGACTGCCAGAGGTCGCCTGTTGCGCTGGTAGAGTCAGTGAGCGTCGCCAGCGTTGTCTGTAGTGCCAGCAATAGTGCCATCGCAATGCCACCAGTGTCGTTTGTAGCGCTAACAACGTTGGCGAAAGCGCCGCTGCCGTCACCATCGCCAGCACCGTTGAGATCGCCTGTAGTGCCTTTAGGCACGTTGCTAATGGTTGTGTGGTGACTGATGGGGCCGATCTTGGCTTCCTAGGGCTCTCCTTGTACTGTTGTTGGGGTAGGCATTGCCTTGGTAACATTTTCATGCCCTAGAAAAGCAGATCACCCCTCCTTATTTTTGTAGTCCTCTGATCATCATATGCAGTTCTAGCGGCTTTGATTTATTGGTCCACACGAATAAGTTACCATGGCAGACATCAAGGAGATCGTTGGTGACTCCATTGGACAGGTGTCTACCACTAGTGTTCCATCTCATATGCAGGGAACCAATATTAAAGTGGTTGGTTCCAATTTTTTGTTATGGCCTACTTTTGCACGATTCGTTGGATCTCATAGAAAGAAATATATTCTTTTGAGGGATGAACCAGCGGACTCCAAAAAGACCAATGACTGGGAGGCAAACAATGATTGGGTTGCAACTTGCATGGCTAATAGTATGAAAGAAAATATTGCTAAACAAGTTATGTCTTATGCTTTTGTGAAGAAAATCTGGGAGGTGTTACATGAGATCTAATCATAAAAGAGTAACATCGCTAGATTGTGTCGTGTTATCGAGGATATCCACACATTTAGAAAGGGGACTATGCCCTTGGCAGAGTGTTATGGGATGCTAAAAACAACGATTTAAATGTCGACGGCTTGCTGCCGGCATGTTGTCGGCAAGGCCATTTTCGGAAGGGGAGCTTGCCGACACGGGTAAGTTATCGAAATGCAGGGATGCCGTTGGCATACTGCGAATATCGTCGGCATGGCGATGATATTGGCAGCATGTCGGTCAGATTTCAACGTAGCCTGTGAAATCTGAAATGGTAGGTTGGAGGGAAGTGACGGGAGGTCTGAATTTCGAAATCTGGTAGGGAACCCAGGAGGGAGGTCTGAAATTTGGGAGGGAGGGCCACACACACAGATACACACAACACACATATGAGTATTTTAACATCATTTTGAGTATTTATGTGATTTTTTGTTGGCATGTTGTTAGCATGTTCTCGGCATTTCCACGGCGTGCCCTCAGCATGCCCATCGGCATGACTATCGAAAAATAGGCATTTCCACGGCATGCCCCCACGAAATGCACACTTAAAATTTCATCTGCACAACGTCGAAATCGGCATTTTGAACCTTGGCTAAAAAATCTGTGGGATGAATAGGATACATATTAGCCATAGACATCTGATGTCACAGTAATGGCAAAATATAGAGAGGCAATCAGATCTATACAATTCCTTGCTACATTGGGTCCAGAGTATAAATTCGTAAAGGTCCAGTTGATGACTTCTGAGGAGATCCCCGCTTCTGCTTAGATCTCCGCCCATCTCTCTAGAATAGAGATCTCAGAGCCTGTTCCCAGTTCTGATTCATCTGCCTTGGCTTCCTTTGGTCATGGTCGTGGTTCACCTGTTAGTGGTAGACAAGGGTGCCAGAGGATGGGTTTAAGGTGGATGAGGCCATGGCAGAGGAAACTTTGTATGTGAATATTGCCATAGGGTTGGACATACCGTGGACAAATGCTGGATTAAGCATGGGTACCCTCATAGCCAGGGTCCTCGTGCTAATCAGGTTATCTTAGAGGAAGATGGTGCACAGTTCCAGGATATGGATAGTCCGATTACTATTTCCAGGGCAGAATATGATAGGCTGCTGACTTCTTAGATCACTACTACAATTGGGGTGTCGGTTTCTCATCCCACAGGTACTAGTGCTCCATCAGTTAGTATTCGTGCGTCGGCATGGATAGCAGATTTAGGTGCTTCTTCTCATATAACAGGAGATTCCACTCTTTTTCATCCCTTCACAGTCTTGCTAAGCCCTTCCAGGTTAGGGTGGCAGGTGGTGGTTTATCCCTTGTTACAGGCCTTGGAGATATACCTCTCTCTTCCTCCCTTCCTTTGTTAGATGTTATGCACGCCCCACAATTTGCTTTTAATTTGATGTCCATTAGTCAGATTACTAAAGCTCTGAGATGCTAAGTAGTTTTTCATGACTAGTTCTTTTGCAGGAACTGCAGACGATGTGGCAGATTGGTGGACTTAAGCAAAATGGCCTCTACTATCTTAGCCTGCCACCTACCACCCCTACTGCTGCTGCTGATGTTCTTGCCACTACTCTACAGTGGCACCTTCGATTGGGTCGAGTATTCCTGTTCTTCGTTGTCAGTTTCCAGATTATTTTCTATGTGATGCCTATCAGCCTGGCAAACACTACCATTCTTTTTTTAGTCAAAATAAGAAGTCTAAGTCTCCTTTTGATCTTGTGCATGCTGATTTATGTGGCCCATGTAGGGTTCGTAGTGTTAGGGGTTTTCGTTTTTTCCTCATTTTAGTTGCTGATTGTACCCGTGTGTCTTGGGTGTTTATGTTGAAGGAAAAATCAGAAACCCTGCACTTATTTAAATTTTTTTTTAATGAAATAAAGACTCCGTTTTCAACTATTATAAAGATCTTACATTCACGCCTCCCAACAAAATGGGGTTGCTGAACGCAAATTACGACACTTATTGGATGTGGCTTGATCCATAATGTTTTAGATGAATATTCCATCTCATTTTTGGGCTGATACCGTTCTTATTGCCGCATTTCTCATAAATAGGGTGTCTTTATCTGTGTTAGGGGCCAAGATACCCTATTCTGTTTTATTTCTTGATAGGGATGTTTTTCCTTTGACTTCCATGGTCTTTGGTTGTGTCTGGTTTGTTCATCTGTTTAAGGTGGACAAATTATCTTCTCGGTTAGTGAAGTGTATTTTCTTAGGATACTCGAGAACCCAAAAGGGATATCGTTGTTATGATTCGATGGCTTACAAATTTTGTTAGTGCTGATTTTAGCTTCTTTAAGGATCTTCCTTTTTACTCCCATAAAGGGTGCCAATCCTCACTGTGCCAAACGATATCCCTCTCCCTGTACCATTTGCACCGCCTCCAGAGCCCACTGAGCCATCCCATCCACCAAATACAGCTACACATGATGCAGAGCCATTCAATTATTATCCACAAACCTTCCACCGCAAACCTAAAGATTCCCATCCACACGTGGAGGAGCCTCTCTCCGCTATCCCTGCACAACATGATTCTGCTCAGTCTCCTACTGCTTCTGCTGATTCGTTTGGAGATCAGGTATCGGCTTCCACTTAGGGTGCTGACTTGGAGCTTCCTATAGCACAACGGAAGGCTCCATGGTCGTGCACTCGTTACTCTTTAGCATATTATATGACTACCGATCAATTATCTGTAGCAGGATAGTCACTTTCTTTTGCAGTTGACAGTTGTTAGGTGCACGCAATTACAAAGAGGCTCTTCAGGATCCTGACTGGACCCAAGCAATGGAGGAGGAAATGTCTGCTCTTCAGTCTAGGGGTACATGAAAACTTGTTGATTTACCACCTGGAGCGACAATTGTGGGGTGTAGATGGGTATTCACCATTAAATACCTCCCTGATGGCACAATTTAGAGATACAAGGCGATGTTGGTTGCCAAGGGTTACACTCAAACCTTTGGCGTGGATTATTTTGAGACCTTTTCCCCAGTTGCACGGTTGGATTTTGTTAGGATTCTTCTTTCTATAGCAGCCAATCAAAAGTGGCCCGTACATTGGCTTGATATAAAACATGCCTTTTTGTTTGGTGACCTTGATGATGAAGTATGTATGGAGCAGCCTCCTGGATTTGTTATACAGGGGGAGTGTTACAAGGTGTGCAGGCTTTACAAGGCAATAAATGGCCTAGAAAGAAGTCCTAGAGCTTGGTTTGACAGATTTAGCACTACAGTTCAAAGTTTTGGATTTCTTCGATTTACTTCTTATCACTCTGTGTTCACTAGGTACACACGGGCAGGATCTATTATTCTAATTGTGTATGTTGATATTTTGTTGACAGGAAGTGATTTGCAGGGTCTAGAGGAGACTAAGGCCTTCTTACATGCACAATTTGTTACTAAAGATCTTGGCTTGATTAGTTATTTTCTGGGTATTGAGATACATCACATTGATGAAGGAATGGTCCTATCCTAAAGGAAGTATGTACTGGAGTTTGGACATGCTCTGAGAGCCAGGGATGCTAGGGTGCAAACTTGCTGGCATACCTTTAGATCCAGTTGCTCGCTTTGTGGATACTAATAGCTCGGCTAGATGTAGAGCTATGGTTGGCAAGTTGTACCTCACTGTGATGTGGCTAGATATTTCACATGTTGTAGGGAGGCTGAGCCAATTTATGCAGGAGCCCAGAGAGATACACTGGGCTGGAGTATGCTAAGTATTGAGATACTTGAAAGGATCTCTTGGAAAGGGTCTTTTTTTTCAGAGACATGGCCATCTTTAGGTATGTGGATATTCTGGTGCAGACTATGCTGGTGCTCATGAGGACAGACGATCCACGACATGATACTGTACCCATGTAGGCGGCAATCTAGTTATATGGAGAAGTAAGAAGCAATTGTTGTCTCTAGATCTAGTGCTGAATCAGAATACATGGCCATGGCTCACACTACTTGTGAGCTCTACTGGATCAGATCTATTCTTTGTGATGTTGGAGTAGAAGTTTTGGATCTCGTACCTATGTATTGTGACAATAAGGCAGCCACCTTCCTTGCCAACAATCCAGCATTTCATGAAAGAACAAAACACATAGAAGTGGATTGCCATTTTGTTCGTGATGCGGTACTAGCTAAGATCTCTACACCTTATATTTCCAGTCAAGACCAGATTTTTGACATTTTCACCAAGGCCTTAGCGAAGAAGAGACTAGAGTAATCTTTGTTCCAAGTTGAGCATGTCAGATATTTGTGCTTCAGCTTGAGGGGGAGTGTTAAGAGTTGTTGAGTTGTTTTTGTTATTTTCTTATTATGTAAGGGTGACTTTGTAATTTACCAGCCTCTATATTAGAGAGCCTAAGGTTTCTTAAATAAACTCAACTCTTTTCTCCTACACATTACATTCTACCCAAGAAACATAGTTATTCCTAATTATCCCAAAATGGTGTTTGCCTTCTTATGTGCTTGCTGCGTAGCTTTGGTCAACCTTGACCTACTCCATTGTCCTTCTCTAGCAGCATGAGCTTGGGTCATCACAAAATGGGTGGATCAATGGGTCCACGTGTCTTACACTTGGGTTACATGTCAGATATCTTGGGTGTGTCAGAAACTCACTCGAGGTCTCCAAGGGAGAGACATACTTCAAGTTTCTGTGTGGGAGAGGTTCAACATTGAGGTCTCCTGGGGAGAGACCCACTTCTAAGATCTCTTGCACTTGGTTGGGATCGTCTCCAGTTCTACCATGATTGCTACTTTTGCTATGACTACCATCTGCTTCTCCGATCTACTGCTTACTCCTCTAGATGTCTACCTTGGGGGGGAGTGTTAGCGAATAAATTACATTAGATTTTTTTAGGTCAAATTAGTTAAGTTTGGTTGTCTTGCTATTTTTAACTTTCTATTTTTTTGATAAATATATTATTGCTTTCCTTTTATCCCTAGGCCCGCTCTTTATATAAAGAGGGCTAAGACTTGCTTGTCAAACGAACAACAAAGATTTATTTTCTCAACAGGAACTATGCTTTATAATCTCCACCGCAATCTTTCATTCTCACTCTATTTTCCTTAGCCATTTTTGGTCCTCTATTCTGTTTATTTCTCGGTATTATTGTAATGTTACTGGCCTTTTCTTTTGCAGTTACTTTACAAGCCATGCGAGTAGCTCCAGCTGACATGCAGTGTAAGGATAAGTTTCTTGTTCAGAGCACAGTTGTCCCTTTTGGAATGACTGAGGATGAGTTGAAACCTGAATTTGTATGTAAATGATAGTGCATGGTGCATTTTCTTCCCTTTTTTATACATTTTTTGTGCTGACTATTGTGTTTTCCTCTTTTTCTTGCAGTTTTCTAAAGAAAATGGCAGATATATTGAAGATAAAAAACTGCGTGTCATTTTTGTGACCCCATCTTATTCTCCTGTGCTTCAACCCCTTAATAGATCTTTGAAGCAGGAAGAGGTTACCCAAATTCCTGTTCCTAAAGAAGTTGGCGATTCAAGGGAAACTGTTCCTTCTGAAGAAAGCATCTCTTGCGAGGAAGTCCCTGTTAATATCTCTTCTGAGGATGTTCCTGTCAACTTCTCTCCAAAAGAATATCCTGTCTCGAAACAATCAGACCCATTCAAAGAAAGGGGTATATTTGGTGGGTTTGATTGGCTTGAATCAACTAAAACTGGAGGGGTTCAACAATTAAATGTGAGTATTTCAATCTCATAGCCAAATGCATTATATTTGAGGATGTTGATAGGAAAGCTGTCAGGCAGGTTATTAAAATCAGCAGATCCAATTGCTTCTGTAATCCTATTCAAAATATCTGTCCTACTTACCTAAGGGGGATGTAAACTCAAACCCATCCCTTAGTCTGCTTTCCCGTGGAACCTGTACATGTTCAAGTTAACCCCGTAAAGCTACCGATCTCAAAGTCTAAAATTAACTTGCTATACTATTTATTGGCACAAAAATTACTAAGAAAACTACCAAGTAAACTTGGAATTTCAAAGCCTGCAACTTGCCTAATATCTAATTCACAAGGAACTAATATCTCCTGTACAAAGGAACTAATATCTAATTCAATATGCAACGTCGGGACTAATGATATAAATCAATAGCTTACTGTATACCTAATTATACATGGAGACAAAAATTAAACTCCACCAAGAATCTTTCTATAACCTGCAATCCTATAGAATATGTAGTGCCCAGAAAATTTAAGTTGAAAATAACCTTACCCACATGTAAAGCTCCCTATAGCTACCTGCAGATTCTGCTGTTTCACATAATCAAAGTCAAGGACTCAAGATACTGGTCCTGTGAGTCATTATCAAGTCATGATTCACATAAACTTAACAAAAATGTCAGAATAAAGTTATCTCCTGTACAAAAAAGAACATCAAATATAAAGGTCCTGACTCCTAACAAGAATGCAATTTCCATACTCCCCTGAAGCTCACAAAATTTGGTGAGATCCATCTTTATCTCGTGTGCATTAAAAAAAAGATACTCTCCTGAAGCTCGTAAAATGTGGTGAGATCCGTCTCAATGCAACAACAAATTTGGGAGGAGATATGCAACTGTTTTCATAAGTCTCTGCACCATGGAAAGAACCAAATCCTTAACATTTAGATTTTCTAATTAAGATTCATTTTCTTTTTGGTCATTTAGAGGCCCGTCTAAGATGGTTTGGATATTTACAAAGAAGGCCACTAGATGCTCCAGTTAGGAGATACGAGAAGTTGGAGGCTGAACCCACTAAGAGGGGGCGAGGAAGATCAAACAAGTGTTGGAAGGAAACTATTAAGTATGACCTCAATTACTTTAATTTAAGTCCTAAAATGGCTGAAAATCGATCTGTGTGGAGGCAGAGAATCCATATAGCTGACCCCACTTAGTGTGGGAAAAGGCTTGGTTGTTGTTGTTGTTGTATTCATTTTCTTTTTGCAATAAGTTAAAGCGTGCACCACATTACCTGGCAGCTTAAACAAGATTTTCATCCAGCAAGACTGGAGCAAAAACATTGAAAAAGACTTTTTTTTGTTTATCATTCCCTAAGGAACTCTCAATACAGTCTTCATAAGGGAGGGTTTGCCTTCTTGCTTTTACATGTAATTAAAGCTTTGTAATGAATGCTGGAGGATCACTGGTTGTGAGCGACCCTCCTATTACTTGATAAAGAAAAAAGAACTCTCAATGCATATTGAGGACTCTACTAAAGGACCAAGTCCAGAAGTTTTTGTATTAGAAGTCTTATATGTGCACTGATAATAGATACGAAAGGAATGACAGAGACAAGAAATCAGGAGCATATCTACCAATTATCTAGCAAATTAGCAATTCCTTGTAAACTGGGAAACACAATTCCATTTTTCTTCACCACCCTGGTAGATAAGTTTGGTACCATAAAGAATAACATCCTCGACATGACAAACTAACTCTGATGTCATGTTTGCACTGCTTTAATTTTTTCCCGAACAATGCTATCGTAATTGGAGAAAGTGATTCCTGACGAGGAGATAAGAAGGATCTCCAAAACATTGGAGAGCATCCTTTTTTGAATCATTTCAGGTTTTTATTCTCCAAATATTTGATTCAGATAATGATCTCCATAAACAAAAGTAAAATGAATTCTAACAGCCTGATCTTATAAAATCGATGGACTGCTCTTAATGATATAGATTGTTAGAGTATTAGATGGTTATTATAGTCTTTAGTGTCCTTTGAGTTTATTTAGATTATGCTGGAGTCTATTTATCTTAGGTTTGAGGGTTCTAGTTAATTTTATATTTTTAGTTGGATTTGTTATGTAATTTTTCTACACTTATTCTCTACATAAGAGAGGTCAGGGTTCTTATTTTCAATAAGATCATTTTTCTCCAATGTGAAATTAGAGTAGTGGTCTTAGAATGGTGGCTTGTTCCATCCTTGCCCCCCTTCTTTTCATTCTTTCAACAACAAAGAAAAAGGAGAAAAGATGTAATTTGTTGTGGTTTTCTACTACCGTTAGCTCTCTAAGCAACCGCTGTTGCTGCCACCAGCCTCCGACCACCCTTGGAGGCCTTGTCACTTGCCTACTTGTGATTGGCAACCCTTTCGGTGGTCAGCCATTGATTGAATATCACTGACAACGGTGGCAACCAGGCCTTCCAAGGAGCAACTCTGTTGCTGACCTCCAACCACCACTAAAGGACTCGCCATTGATCTACTAGTGATCAACGACCCTTCAGGTGGTCTGTCCTTGGTAGTAGCAGCAATTAGCCTCCAGCTGGGCTGGCGGCATTGCTAGTGACCTGAAAATTGCTCCTACCACTATTTGGAGTCGTGTCCTATCTATAGCCCTTAGTTGTTTGCCCATGTTGGATGCAACAATTGGTTGGAGGTAGGGTAAAGAAGTCAGGTCCTGCGTTGTTAGGCGAGATTTGTCCATGGGGAGGTAACTACCTAGATAGAATCTTGCATCATCTCCTTGTAGCGCATGATTCTCTCTTGCACGCACTCCAAGCATGCCTCTCCTACATCTAGCAAGCCCTACATGAACTAGGTGCACTATGCTTCTTTGCATGCATCTTGCACGCCTACTGTGCACTTTTGTTGCACACCTTACTATATGATCGTTGATTCTTTCTGCATGACTGCTTGTTCTTGTTCCCATGGCAGATGTGGATTTCGCTACTGTGACTTGAGGCCAAGATCTCAGCCTCTATTGTGGTTTAGGAGGTGATGATCATGTTGACTAGGTCCTCGAATTATGTGTTGTGGTCAAAAGCTTTCTGTATATTCATTAGGGGGCATGCTTGACTGTACGTGCTGACCGATAGGACTTTTGACCCCAATGATGCAGCGAAATGCACGAAATGGAAAAAGGATAGCTACTTGGTCATGAATGGGTTAATGAACAACATTGATTCGACAATTGCTGCGAATATGTTGTGTTGTATAATAAAATGATCAAGGAGATCCGAGAGACTCTAGAGAAGAGATACTCCCTTCAAACGAGCAGCTTTTGTCGTGTTGATATCTACAGGCACATTTGGAATACTGACCAAGGTGATATGCCCTTGGTTGAGTATTTCATGACCTTAGAAGGTATATTTGAAGAACTTGCCATCTTTCAACTTGTCTATTGTGTGAAGCAGGTTATTTAGTGAGTAGTGGCAGACTTATCGTTTTTTGGATGGCCCAACACCATGGTATCGGTCGGCTAGAGATCTTATCCTATCCTCATATGTGGTGCCAGATCTAGAGATAGTTGATAGTTGCCTCAAGTAAATCAATGTTGATGCACCACTTGCTGTTCCTATTGTTGTTCTTGACACCTCTACTTCATTGCTTCTGGAGGGAGAGGTCGCTCTAGTGGTTGTGAACGAGGTGGTTGTATCTATTCTCCTTGCACCTCAGAACGAACCATCCTTTTGAGAAGTGCTACTAGAAATTTGGCAAGCTTGTGTGGGCTAATTAGACATCTATTGTTGAGGCTCTGATAACTGAGACCACTACAGTTTAGTCTTTGTTATTTACTATTGAGAAGTTGGAACATCTGAGGATTGTATTGAGGAGCAAGCCATCCTCCTATAATGTTACTGTTGCCACCAACTTTCTGGCCAATTTTGCATCTGTTTCTACGAGTTCTTCTAGAACATTTGTCCCTCCTACTAGAAATTTGGATGATCCTGATGACTGGTGGGGGATTTGAGCAAGATTCTCATCCCTACTATTGCTTGTAGTCTACTACTAGTGTTCCTACTTGGGATTGTCTCCCGAGTTGCTTGAGATTGTCTCACTTTTGCCTACTATGGTTACTACTGCTTGGGATTGTCTCCTGTCTTTACCTACTTCCTATTACTCCTGCTTGTTTTTTCTACCTATTTGCTCCTCTAATCAAAAGATGTCCTATGTGAGAAGTTTTTTGTTTTGTCCTTAGTAGCAAGCTGGGCTCAATTGTCATTTACGTTCCAACTTGAAGGGGAGTGCTAGAGTATTAGAGGGTTATAGTCTTTAGAGCCCTTGAGTCCATTTAGATTATGTTTGAGTCTATTTACTTGAGATTTGAGAGTCTTAGTTAATTTTATATTTCTAGTTGGATTTCTATTGTTAGAGTAATAGGAAAGTTGTTACTTTAGGATTAGGATTAAGTCTATTATTAGTAGGTTTAGAGTCCCAGTCAGTTTTACATTCTTGCTAGTCAATTTGATAGTCCTATTGGGTTATTTATGTAATTTTTTTAATCCTACTCTATATAAGAGAGACAACGGTTCCTATTTTTAATAAGAGGCATTATTTTTCTTTAATATGGTATCGAAGCAGGGCTTCAAGAAGAAAAAAGAGGAAGGAACCCTAAGGTTTATCGATTCTCCAACGAAGGCCTAGCCAAGATTTGGTCGCCGTTGCCTTAAAAAAGGCCCCAGGCCCTGCTATTGCTGCTATCTCTTATTCTAAAGGGGGGCACTAATTGTCGGCATCCCTTGTTTGGATTTGATCCTTTGATCATCGGTGATGGTTTCTTTGATTGTTGCTCTTTGATTGGGCATCAATCCTCTCTGTGGCAAAATTCCAATCCTCTCGATCGATCTCATTAACCAAATTGATCAGATTTGGCTCTCTTGTGAGCGGGTTCGATTTACACAAGTTTCAACCCTCTTGATTGTTGCTGTTGACTGGTTGCTTTTCTGGTCATCTTGCCTCGTGCACTCGTTATGTGCATACATGAACCAAGAAATTTATGCATCCCTACGTGTGTGCATGCCTATTGTGCACTTTGATTGCCACCCTACAATTCTTACCTGCCATCTACTATTATTAACTGCTTAGGATCGTCTCCTGACTTGCTTGAGATTGTCTCTTATCAACTGTTGCTACTGCTTGGGATTGTCTCCTATCTTTGCCTACTTGATGCTGCTTGAGATTGTCTCTCAAATTAGATGAAATGATTCAAATCATTATTGAAACCCTAGTACTCTTTTATATAGAGAGACCAAAAAGGGTGAAAGTACATAGATGCCCCTGAGGAGCAAACCCCACAACCGTACAATAGAGAAATAGAATAAAAACATATGCTAACACTCCTCCTTAAGCTGGAGCATAGATATCTATCATGCTCACCTTGGATGCACTTGAATCAAATAGAGATTTGGCTAGTGGCTTGGTGAAAATATCTGCAATCTACTCCTCAGATGTGGCTGGTGTGGTATATAGCGACCCCTTCCAAATGATGCCCCTGGCATAGTGGCAATTAACCTCAACATGTTTCGTCCGCTTGTGACATGTTGGGTTGTTGGCAATGGAGGTGGCTGCCATGTTATCGCATCTTATCTCTATTGGGGTAGAAAATTGTATATGCAAGTCAGTAAGCAGGGACCTAATCCACATCATCTCTGCAGTTGTCTAAGCAAGGTTCAAAATGCCGATTTCGACGCTGTGCCGATAAAATTCTAAGTATGTATTTCGTGGGCATGCTGAGGGCACGCCATGGAAGTGCCCGTTTTCGATGGCCATGTCGATGGGTATGCTGAGGGCACACCGTGGAAATGTCAAGGGCATGTCGACAACATGCCGACAAAAAATCGCATAAATAATCAAAATGATATTATTTTTAAAAAATAATGATTGTGTAACAATAAAGGTATTTCATAATGACCGTGTGTGCGCCCTTAGATCCTTGCATTCCTCAATATCGACCTTCTATGCCCTTAGGATTCCAGAAATCAGCCTGTGGCAGCAGTACCTACGCCCAGCAGCATCAGACTCGGCACCACCATCGGCATGCCTCGGCATGCCCTCGAAATCGTCGGCATGCCGTCGGCACACCTGTAAACCGATACTATAATCATTTCGGCATGGCCCCCTCCCCAAAATAGCCTTGCTGACGGCATGCCGTCGGCATTTAAATCACTGTGTCTGTGCCATGGCTCTGTACTTAGACTCGGCATTGGATTTTGCAACTGTGCCATGTTTCTTGCTCCTCCAAGTGATCAAACTCCCTACCAAAAAGGTGCAGAATCCAATAGTGGATTTGCGGTCTACATGACGTCCAGCGTAGTCTTCATCAGAGTAGCCAACCAAGGTCATAGAAGACCCCTTGGAGAAGAGGAGAGCCTTCCTAGGAGCCTTCTTGATGTATCTGAGTACCATCAATGCTGTCCCAGTGTCGATGTGTTGGTTTGGCCATGAACTGACTTAGTCTCTCCATCGCAAAGAAGATATCTAGCCTCGTGATAGTAAGGTATAGCAGCTTGCCCACAAGTTGCCTGTACTTCCTGCTGTTCACCAACTATGCATCCTCATCATAGAGTGACATCTTGGGGTCCATAAGAATATTGACCTCCTTGGCCCTAAGCATGCCAACCTCCTGCAACATGTCTAATGCATATTTCCTCTGGGACAAGACCACCCTTTTTATTGCGAGCCACCTCAATAGGGCTCCCAAGTCTTTCATGACAAACTGCTCTGTGAGGATGCGCTTAATCTTAACAACACCCTGTTGATCATCACCTGTGACAATTAGGTCATTAACATAAACAAGAAGCATCACAGTACCTCGCCCAGTCCTCTTGATAAAAAGAGAAAAGTCAGCTGTTGATCTCCCGAATTTGACTGCCTCTATAACTTGTGACAACCTCTAGAACCAAGCTTTGGGGCTCTGCTTAAGGCCATAAATGGCCTTTTGCAGTTTGCAAACACTCTCCTCCTGAATCTCAAAGCTTGGTGGCTAATGCATGTTGTAGACTCTCTTGGAGATTACCATAGAGGAATGCATTTTTCGCATTTAGCTGGTGTAAGGGCCAATCAAAGTGTACTGCAACTGCTACCAATATCCGTGTTGTGGGAAGTTTGACAACTGGTGAAAAGGTGTCAAAGAAATCCACCTCATAGGTCTCGGTGAACCCCTTTGCCACTAGATGTATTTTGTACCTGGCAATGCCCCCATCTGGATTGAATTTCATTGTGAATACCTATCTATAGCCAACAATTGTAGCTCTGTAGGGAAGTGGAGTGAGCTCCCAGGTCCTACGATCCCGAAGCGCAGCCATCTTGTCCTCCATGGCAGCCCGCCATTTTGGATGATGGATGGCTTGCTGGTAGATAATTGGGATCTCTACAGCTGATAAGGCAGAAGCAAGCTGGACAAATGACTTCCCAAGATGGGCACTGGGAAGATCACCTGCAACGTGGTAGTGAGCACAGGAGCATGGAGCCTTCCTAATAGCAATAGGAAGATCCTCAGTAGCATCAGGCACCGTAGAGTGACTTGTGGGACCATCGTTAACAGGTAGCTCAATGGAGTCAACATGCAACTGTGCAGGAGAGTCTAGTGGCATAGAGGAAGATGTAGTACCTGTCTTAGGTGGTGATTGTGGTCTAACAATCTGTGGCATAGACGGAGATGGCCTCTGCAGAGTCAAGTGAGGTCTACTGTACATGCGCATTGGGCCATGTAGCTTCTCAAAATCATCCATAGACTCCTTGGAATCTGAAGTGGGAGGCGGGGGAGTCGAAACAGGAATATTCTCAAACTGGATAGGGGGAAGGGGCATCGGTGCAGGTGCATCTGAAGTAGGCATCTGGTGGCCCCCCATAGAAAAATAAAGCATTTCCTCATGAAGCATGACATCCATGCTAATATAATGTTGCCTACCAATGAGATTATAACATTTGTAGCTCTTCTGGGTGGCACCGTAACCCAAAATTACACACTTGACTGCATGGGGTGCAAGCTTGTCCCTGCCAGGACCAAGAATGTGAACAAACGAAACACAACTGGAAACCCGAGGAGGCATTACAAATAAATCTCTATTTGGATACAGTATCTGATATGGAATTTGCTTATGAAGGACCGAACTAGGCATCCTGTTGATTAGGTTGCAAGTAGTCATAACGACGTCTCCTTAGTAGGAAGATGGAACATTGTGATGTATCAGCAATGTCTGGGTCATGTCTAAGAGATGTCTGTGTTTCCTTTCTGCCATGCCATTCTGCTGGGACATATGAGGGCAGGAGGTCTGATGTTTGATGCCTAGGGAGATGTAGAATTGGGTTAATCTTCTGGTGCAAAACTCAAGTGCATTGTCAGCTCTAATGATCTTTACAATTGTAGAAAATTGAGTCTTTATCTGATTAATTAACATCTCAATCGTTTTTCTTGCATCTGACTTACTACGAAGCAAAAAGATCCATGATAGTCTGGAGAAATCATCGACCGCCAAGTAGAAGCAGAATCCCTGCCTATTTGGAGTATTACTTAGGCCCCATATGTCCATGTGGAGTAAGTCAAAACATGCAGATGACGCAACCATAGTGCTAGGAGAATAGCTGGAACGGTGATGCTTGCCTAGTTGGCAAGCATCACAAAGAAGATCAGTAGCAGGTGATAAATGAGGAATAACTTGTCTCAGTCGATCTAAAGAGGGATGTCCCAGCCGACGGTGCCATTGAAGTGCTATCCCTGCCTTGTATGCCATATCTGATTGTCCAACAATTGCCAATGGAGACTGAGCTAAGCGGTATACACCTTCCTCGTGTCTACTACCAATAGTTTTCCCTGTGAATTTATCCTGGAAAACACACCCCACATCATAAAAAATTGCTTTGTAGTTGAACTCTTTGGTAATCTTGCTAACCAACAACAAATTGATCGGAAAATCAGGAACAAATAGAACATTGGGCAGTCTCAAGGTAGGAGATATAGTAAGCTCCCCCTCACCCTGGACCTGAGAAAGATGTCCATCAGCTACCTGAACTGTCCTGCCAGGAGGAATATCACATACCTTGCGGAAGTACTCCCGGTCTCCACTAAGATGCCTGGATGTCCTAGAATCAATTAACCATCCATCATTTGTAGAAGAAGCAAGGGTTGCAGTATCTAAAGTAGTAGACACAACATCCTCATCCTCTTTCCAAATAATCCCATTGGTCCGCTCTGTAGCTTCAGTCACAGTTTGAACATGACCCATCTTGCCAAGAAACATACTTGTGGCCCACTGCCTGCTACCCTGTCGACGGCGATGCCCCCTACCTTGTGTAGAAGGGCCTCCTCATCTATTCAGATGACATTGTCTGACACGATGATCTCTGTCAAGATTGACTTGTCTTGCTTCCATAGCGGCCTCCATCATGAACTCAATAATTCCTGGTGAGTTCAACATGTTCAAAGGGAGCTAAACAACTCCTTATCAATTAATGAAACGAACTGATCCAAAGGCATCCATCAATCACACAGAAGAAATCTATATTCATGTCAAGGAAACACTGGCAGATCTAGAAGAAATCTAGTTCAGATCTGCATCTTCATTGGAAGACGACCCCCTTAGACAAATGCTGGCCTTGCTCGGGTGCGGGGAAGAACACCTGAGATAGCCCCAAGGAGATCTAGGTGTCTCTCTCCTTTGCAAGGGAAGAGAATAAGCCCTAGAAATGGGTTATCAACTCCAACTGCAGGTGAAGCATTGCAGATGACGCCGCGTCGCTATAGAGCACGCTGTGCTGCCCCTATTGCTCTACGTCAGCCACGCAGGGTTGCTGCAGCACTTGCCGACGTTGCTGGAGTAGCAGATCATTGCCAGCGCTGCCGTAACACCTACTGTGGCCTGCAGCATTGCCGTTGGTGTGTCATTGAATTTGCTGTGGCTTGCAGCAGTGCTGCTTGTGCGTTGTCGGAGCACCCACAATCAAATCACGCAGGCCCGAGCGTCGCCGCACGTGGTGCAGCGCCCAAATTGGGCACCGGAGCACCGTCGCACGCGGTTGCATGCAGATCGGGCTGGAGGTGGATGTGCTCCGCTGTGTGCGCCGTTGGAGAAGATTCGGTGTTGCTACTGCCACTAGGAGAGAAGAGGGCGTGGGTGTAGGGTTTTGGCGGCCTTGAGGGTGGGATATCAAGAGTCACGGTCCAGGATCGGTGCTCTGATACCAAATTGGATGAAATGGTTCAAATCATTTTTGAAACCCTAGGAGTCTCTTATATAGAGACAGGATAAAAGTGCATAGATGTTCCTGATGAGCAAACCCCACAACCGTAAATAGAGAAATAGAATAAAAACATATGTTAACATCTTACTTTGCTATTGTTTCTGTGCGGGATTGTCTCCTACTGCTTGTTTACTCCTACCTGCCTATGACTACTACCAACCTACCCTTCAGCTAGAAGATGTCGTGCATGAGGGGTAGTCCTTTTTGTCCTTTATCCTTTGTAGCAAGTTAGGCTCGATTGTCATCTACACTCCAACTTGAGGGGGGGTATTAGAGTATTAGGAAAGTTTTTAGAGTCTTTAGGATTATGATTGAGTCTATTTCTAGTAGATTTAGAGTCTTAGCCAGTTTTATATTTCTATGTTCTGCATGAAGGGGGAGTCCTTTTTTGTCCTTTATCCTTTGTAGCAAGTTGAGCTCGATTGTCATCAATGCTCTAATTTGAGGGGAAGTGTTAGAATATTAGAAAAGTTTTTAGAGTCTTTAGGGTTAGGATTGACTCTATTTCTAGTAGGTTTAGAGTCCTAGCCAGTTTAATGTTCTTGTTAGTTAATTTTATAGTCTTGTTATATCTTTTATGTAATTATTTTAATCCTACTCTCTGTATACGATAGCAGGGTTCTTATTTTAAATAAGACTCTTATTTTTTTTCAACATAGATCATAAACACGGTTAGAAAACAAACTTGCCAACTCTTTCAACATCTTGGAAACCATTCTTTTAATGACATCTTCGTCTAGCCAGTGGCTAAGATGGTGCCACTTTGATCTCAAATATTCTGAGAAAAAAGAAAAACTTGACTGTGAGGTATTTGGTTTTACAAACAATTAATGATTTGGTATTATATAATGGTTATTTTTGCCCTCTCAATAAAAAAATATAATGATTTTCATTTTCTTTTCAATGAAAATGGGCACTTGCATTATTTGAGTTAACTCAGTATCCTCTTCAGATGCACATCTTAATCTATGTAAAACATCCTTATATGTGATCTCTATTTGAAGCACTAAAAGGGTAGCTTTTGAACCATTTAGACTAATCTTTTGATATTTGAATCATTTAGACATATATGTGAAAATAATACATGTAAGGTGTATCAAAGATAAAGAAGGGTGCTTATAGCTAGTGATGATGTAGAGGTAAGGTGGAAAAATCATTTTTATAAGCTTATTATTGTATATTAAAAGGATGATATCATTTTAGGGTAGTTAGCTAATTTGGAAGATTACTTGAATTGGATAAGCTATTAGAGGATACAAAAGAAATTATTGGATGCTTTAAAGATTATGAAAATTAAAAAGGTTGTTGGATTTGATGATATTTTGACAGATGTTTGAAAATTAATGGGAGAAGAGGATATAGCTTGGCTCACAAAATTATTTAATTTTATTTAAAGAGGTAAGAGGATGGCAAAGGAATGGATGAAATGTTTTTTAATATCTTCATACAAGAATAAAAGAATACAACATTATTCTAATTATAGAGGTATCAAATTGATGAATCATACGATGAAGCTTTGGGAGAAAATATATTTTGTTTTCGAAAAGCTTTAGGTGAGAATAATTGAAAGAATGTTAAGGTAAGTCTCTATGGACAATCAGTTTGGATTTATGCCATGTTGATCTACTATTGAGACAATACATCTTTTGAGATATATGATGGAGATCTACAGAGTCAAGAAGAACGATTTACATATGATAAAGGATTACGCATAAGTAGGACGAAGACTGAGTGTATGGAATGCAAGTTTAGTAGTAGAGGGAACAATGAAGGGATTGATGTAAAAATTGGAAAAGAGTGCATTCCAATGAAAGATATTTTTAAGTACTTGGGATCCATTTTCCAACATGATGGTGGAATTGATGGAGATGTTACACATAGAATTAATGCATGGTGGTTGAAATGGAGGGGTGCTTTTGGTGTTCTCTGTGATAAGAGGGTTCCTTTAAAAGTTAAAGGAGAATACTATCGAGCTGTGGTAAGACCAGCCTTGTTGTACGGTTCTGAATGCTGGGCTATAAATTATAGGCATGTACAGAAGATGTCTGTGGCAGAAATGAAGATGTTAAGATGGATGTGTGGTCATACAAGAAATGACCGTATTTCAAATGAGTTTATTAGAAAAAGGGTTATGGTGGCACTGATAGAGGATAAAATGAGAGAGGCTCGTCTAAGATGGTTTGGACATTTACAAAGAAGGCCACTAGATGCTCCAGTTAGGAGATGCGAGAAGTTGGAGGCTGAACCTGCTAAGAGGGGGCGAGGAAGACCAAACAAGTGTTGGAAGGAAACTATTAAGTATGACCTCAATTACTTTAATTTAAGTCCTAAAATGACTGAAAATCGATCTGTGTGGAGGCAAAGAATCCATATAACCGACCCCACTTAGTGTGGGAAAAGGCTTGGTTGTTGTTGTTGTTGTAAGGAAGGTCTATGACTCTTGTGAGAAGCTTGGAAGAATTAGCCACATGGCAGTGCCATGTGGCAGTCTGTGTATGTGTCCATGTGTGTGCATGTGCATGTGTGGATGCCGTGGGTTGTGTTAGAGCTTAGTATCTTGTGTGGCAAGTTTGTTATTTTGAGATAGTTATCAAGTTAAATCCTTTAGGTACTGTTTGTTTCAAAGGATTGATTTTGAGGGATTAATTTTGTTAAGTGGTGGGATTGTCGAATAAACATGGGATTGTGAAGTTTTTGTGTTTGGAGGAAATATGAGTCAAATCATGAGCTATTTAGGGGAATAGGTGTCGGTGTTCTCTCACACAATCCTGTAATAAGTTCATCCCACCCTCCCTGTTGGAATTGGATAATCCCAGGATTGAGGGCTTTATGCCAGGATTGTTGTAACCCGGGATTGAAAGACTCAAACCAACATAGACGACACAATTCCTGCAAACAACAGTGCCTTAGGAAAGTTTGTTTAGGATTATGATTTGATTATTTCTTAATCAACAAGTTACTTTGTTATGATGATTGCCTCTCTATAAAAAGGAGGGCAATATACCAAGTTATTTTTTGAGTTCAATCAATAATATTTTCCATCATCCAAAGGAACTCCTTTCCTTCCTCTCCACGCGTCACTCACTCTCTCTCTTGCCAACTTTTTCTCTCATGCGTGGCTATCTCCACCTCAAGTTGTGTGTGTAGACTCTACTCAAGTGAAAGAGAACTCCACCCCATTTTTCTCACATGGTATTAGAGCAAGCGATTTTGTGTCACCAAGTTTTAGGATTTGCATGAAGATCATAGTTTGTGGAGAAGAAGCATCGGTGGCCCAACTTTGAGAGAGGTTCACACCCTTTCCTCATTTTTGTAAGGAAGGTTCGGGGTGTCCCCTTGACTCCACGCATGTACCCAACAAAGATCAGGGTGTCCTTTCGACTCTGGGAAGAAGTTTGTTTTACGGACGAGTTGTGCGTAGGCCATGGTGGATGTAGAGTTTTCAGTCACTACAGAGGAAAAGATCATAGTTCTAGGCACCACTATCAATTTGATGGAGGCTTCGAACTACATTCTATGGGCATGTGGCTTCAAAATTTTTGTCGGTGGACATGAGAAGCTCCACATGCTTACCAATAGGGCTCTTGAGGCTTATGAAGGAGCAAAGGGGAAGAAGTGGGACAGGGAGAATTATTTGTTAATGAATTGGCTTATGAATTCCATTGATCCTTCTATTTCAACTAATATGTTATATAAGAACACTGCTAAGGGTCTTTCAGTGATTTTGAGTAGCCCTTCTATGGAAGATTTGGGCTGATTTTTTGATGTGGAAGATGAAGACCGTTGGTGGGTGATTAGCCTTACAATTTTTTCTTTGACAAGTCTTTCCTCCTCTTTAGGAGTCTGACTTGAAAGGGAGTGTGAGAAGCTTCAAAGAATCAGCCATGTGGTAGCCTGTGTAAGAAACGTGTCCATGTATGCGCATGTGCGTATGTGTATGGTTGACGTGAGTTGTCTTAGAGTTTGGTGTCTTGTGTGACAAGTTTGTTATTTTAAGATAGTTATCAAGTTAAGTTCTTTAGGAAAGTTTGTTTAGGATTAGGATTTAGTTTAGGATTTGATTGTTTCTTAATTAGCAAGTTACTTATTTTGTTATGGTGATTGCCTCTCTATAAAAAGGAGGGCAATACACCAAGTTATTTTTTGAGTTCAATCAATAATATTTTCCATCATCCAACGGAACTTCTCTCCTCTCTCCCTCTTCACGCGCCACTCTCTCTCTCTCTCTCTCTCTTCAACTTTCTCTATCCTCACATGTGGCTATCTCCACCTTGAGTTGTGCATATAGACTCTTCCCAAGTGGAAGAGAACTTCATCCTATTTTTCCTTACAACTCTGTTTTAAGAGATCATGTGGAGAATTTTGGAAAAGAGATAGGTACCAATTTATATATCACCAACATAAAGGATATATATTTTGAAGTCACAGCTTGTGTAAGGATTAAGGATGGATTGACGGACTACTTTGATATCACCGTTGTTTTGCATCAAGGATCAACTTTAAGCCTTTACCTCTTTACTTTGGTCATGGGTGAGTTGATGAAGCATATTCAAGTTGAAGTGTCATAGTGCATTTTTTTGCTGAAGACATTGTGTTGGTGTATAATATACGAGATGGAGCGAGCAAATAACTTGAGCTTTGGAGAGAAATCCTAGAGGCTAAAGACTTTTGTTTAAGCAAGACAAAGATTGAGTGTTTGGAATGTAAGTTTAGTGGTAGAGGGAATAATGAAGGGATGGATGTGAAAATCGGGATGAAGCTCTCTTCCACCTGGGGGGAACAATGAAGGGATGAATATGATGACTCGATTAAGAGGTTGTCCTAGCATGGGATATCTACTGCACCTCCTGTTGCTCGTAGCTTGTTCTCTGGACTTGGAGATACAACTGCATGTATACTTTCTCCCTTATCGTAACCACCACCTCCACCCTGCTGTGCCCCCCCTGCCATGTCGCATCCGACCACTCGATTCCATCTACCACACCACCTATGTCACCAACTTCGATCTCCACCATCTTACCATTGTCATGACGGTGGCCCGAACGACTGTGACCATTGTTACCACAACTTGTGTCGCCCCTCTTTGCTGACCTCACTGTCGCTCGTTGAAATCCAGTGCCTTGTAACGCCTATGTACGGAGGCTACAACACCCTACTCCTATTGCGATCTGTAGTTCTGACACTATTGCACTACTACTCCTCGGTATCTTAGACGTGCAAACTCCTCAATTACCCTTTCCCCTATTCTCTCCCAATTTATTTTGCTGTTTTCAGATTTTGCTTGGAATTACTTTGAGAGAAGGCTTGTGACTTGTTGCCTTCTTGATTTGAGCAACTCTGTTTGACTTTAATGTTGGGGTATTTCGCATAACTTGATTGTAATCCTACTTGTGTTTGATGGGTGTTTCTATTATTAGTCCCCATTTGCTTTGGTGACGCTATTCGTGATAGTCGAAAACCATTTTGACAGATGTGCTATTTGGTTATTTTATTAGAACTTGAGTTTGATTTTTGTAGCAATTTAGGTTGCATCAATCGAGGATTAGCACACCCTTGACCACCTTGTTTATGTTCACAACTATAAGTGGATTGCTATGATTGAAGGGAAAAAGGGAGATAACAAGTCTGCTCAAACGATTGTAGGCCTCTTGCATAGTGAATATCTTTGGCAT
Organism: Thalassia testudinum; assembly: GCA_037157565.1. NCBI lineage: Eukaryota > Viridiplantae > Streptophyta > Magnoliopsida > Alismatales > Hydrocharitaceae > Thalassia > Thalassia testudinum. The sequence goes on along the minus strand of JAZHRO010000022.1, from coordinate 9,319,689 downwards.
GGTCAACATCTATGCTCTTGCAGCCTTAGAGGATGGGTTTAATTCGGCTAGAGGATGTGTTTAACTTGGCAGGTACAACAATCCTTATTTGCCTTGAGGAAGGGGACTCGGTCATGCACCTTACATCCATTATCACAACATGTGTCACTTGCCCGTTTATCTCTTAAGCATCAGTAGTTCATTTCTACTGTCAGCCATCCAAATACCTACCACTCATCACTTGGTTCTTGGTGATCCTTTGTCGAAGCATGCCATGGAAGACAAAATGGCTGCATTATGTTCCAGGGGTACATAGACACTAGTTGATCCTCTAGCAGATGCCAAGATTGTTGGTTGGTGCTAGGTTTTCATAGTTGAGTACCAACTAGATGGGTTCGTGGACTGATACAAGGCCCGCCTAGTTGCTAAAGGGTACACCTAAACTTATGGGTTTGGCTACTTTGACACTCTCTCCAGTGGCATGCCTACCTACCATCCGAATTCTTGTCTCCATTGCTGTCCATTTGGATTGGGGCCTTCATTAGCTTGACGTCAAGAATGACTCTCTATGGTGATTTTGATGAAGTATACATGCAACAACCTCCGGCCTTCAAAGTTCAGTGGGAGTGTACCAAAGTGTGCAGACTTCACAAGGCCATCTATGGCCTGAAGTAAATCCTAAAGGCATGGTTTTAGAAACTATCTAAAGTTGTAGGGTAGCTTGGCTTCAAAGGGTCTGCAGCGGATCACTCTTTGTTTATTCACATGGGAACATATGGAAGGGTTGTGAATCTTGTGTTGATAGTCTATGTCAATGACATTATATCGATTGGAGATGACACGGGTGGGATTGCTACCACAAGGAGTTTCTGTAGCAACATTTTGTCACCAAGGACTTGGGTCCACTCAAGTACTTCCTTGGCATCGAGGTCGCTCGGAATACCAAAGGAGTGGCCATGTCTTAAAGGAAGAATATCTTGGATCTTCTCTAGGAAACTGGCATGTTTGGAGCGAACCAACATCGATCCCTATGGATCCGAATGTGCACCTCTACGAGGAGAGTTCTGAGTTAATTGATGCAAGACCTTTTAGAACTTTGGTGGGCTAGCTATTGTATGTGACAACGACAAGACCAAACATTGCTTTTGTTGTAAGAAAGATAAGTTAGTTTATGGAGAAACCCTACAGGGTACATTGGAAAGTTGCTATTATGATATTGAGATATCTAAAGTTTGCCCTTAGAAAGGGTCTCTTTTTCTCCCGAATGGGTACCTCTGGAGTCATGACACATACTGATGCAGATTATACTGGGTGTCCCAAGGATAGGAAATCTACTTCTGGATTTTGTACCTTTGTGTATGGGAACTTGGTTACCTGGCGAAGCAAGAAGCACACCGTGGTAGCTGGGTCTAGTATAGAATCCGAGTACCACATCATAGCGCAAGCTGTTGCATAGTTGATGTGGATCAGGTTCGTGCTCATGGATGTTCAGGCCACTGTTGCTGGTTTTATGGAAATGAAATGTGACAATAAGGCTGCCATGTTCATTACTAACAACCCAACCTTCCATGAGAGAACAAAATATGTTGAGGTTCATTGCCATTATATCGAGGACATGATTCAGAGAGGCTACATTCATACTTATGTTTCTTCAGATGAGCAGGTGGTTGACATGTTTACGAAGGCACTTCCTTGGTCTTCATTCAAAAAATGTTGTTCCAAGCTGAGTATGATTGTCATCTATGCTCCATCTTGATGGCGAGTGTTTGAGACTTATTTTCTTTGTGCATGTCTTAGATTTTCTCTTGTTTCTTGCCCAAGTTGGGCTTTCTTGTTAGTTTCCTAAGCACTCCTATATAAGAGCCTATAGTTTTACGCTTTGAATAGTGAATGCAACTCTTTCTCTACATACGTTGTTAGTTAGACAGATTTGGTCGACGCCTTAGAATGGGATTGGACGGTCCTTGGTTAAGGGTTAGACGTCTAGCTGGAGTTTCTACCTAGGGTAATTAGTAAAGTAATTAGGATTATTAATTGGACACAAGTTTTAAGGAAATCAAACATTAATCAACCAATGTCTATTAAGCCTGATTTCAATTACTTTAAATTAAGCTAGAAATGGCTCAAGATAGGTATGGGTGGAGACAAATAATCAATGTAGCCAACTCCACTTAGTGTGGGCAAAGACTTTGTTGTTTTTGTTGTCACTTCAAAAAAAAAAGATCTCACATCCTTCATCGCATACAAATTTCAATTGCATAGCACCCTTTTTAAATTGCTCGTCTGTGATGATGTAAATAAGGCAACATTATCTCTATGTTTCTCAATTGCATTACACAATAAATGTACAACCCATAGGATCGAATTTGAAACATGTTTCAACAATATATGTGGAATAATCTGCAACTCATAATATGATCGCAACTATTGAAGGCTTCTCCAATTAAACTTCAACGACCAGTTCATATCTACACAATCTTCCTTTATGGTCCATGATAACTTTCAATCACACTAGAACCTAACTTTTGTCTGGAACATTTGAAGGTAATTCCGAAGTCTGTGGCTAATGAACATAGATAAATGTCTCATACCAATAATGAAATCTATCAAGATTGACACTGTTGTTTGCACAATAAAGAACTGCCAGCCAAATTAGCAACTCAAGAGAAGATACTGAATTTCTGGAATTCCAAAACCATTTCAAAGATTCATATTAAACACACGGTGTTCGATTTTTATTTTTTTATTTTTTTTAAGCTGTAATTTCTACTCTGAGTATGAATCATTGAACATGAGGCTTGTAATTGATGGTTATATGTGGGTTTTAATGATTTCTTGAGATATCTTTAGATACACTATTATCTATCTATTGAGTTCTATTTTTGAGTCTTGTATTGGCTTATTTATTTCATTTTATTGTGAAAGGATATCCCTATTATTTCTTCTTTGGTGCCTCTCTATATAAAGGCACCAGGCCTCTCTGGAATAAACTAATCGCATTACAACTTTACTTGGTATCAGAGTAGCGGTCCTAGATTGGGGCTCTAGTATCCCATCAAACCCTAGTCACCAACACACCACCGAACCCCTTCCTTTCTCCTCTCCAGTGTCGTCGGCCTCCAACAGGGCCAGTAGCACCGGCAGAGGGCAGCATCACCCTCCTCCAGCATCGTCGCCCCTGTAGGAGGCTAGCAAGCCACTAACGGCGCCGCCGACCCCCTTTGCTGTGGTTGCTGGGTCATTACCCAGCCATGCGCCATGGACAGAGCCACCGCATGGTGGTGTAGGGCCCTTCCTACTAGCGTTGCCCCTCTCTTGGTAGGTCTACATGGTCTCTAGGTCCCTTTCCAGAGACCGTGTTGGCTTAGATCAGGGTTTTTGGAACTCGTGAGTTCCTTTTCCACCTAGTTGGGATTGTGAAGATTGACAGTTACTACTAGAACCAGAGCTATTGGTTCTCTTCTATCTACACAGTCCCTTCTAGAGGAGTTTTTTACACGTGGAAGTCACCGCTAGGGCTTGTTCTATGTCCTAGCATGTGCAATCGAAGCATTCTTTGGTACCTAAAAGGTACATGTCACTTTTTTGTGTGGATTGGAGGCAACTCAGGTCTGAAATCAGAGTTTTCAAACCTTATGATTTGATTTTCAGACCTAGAAGATACTGTTTTTTGTGGATCTCAATTCCAGACATCATGGGAGATTAAAAGGAAGCCGTGAGTGACTCGGTGGGGAAGATTTCTACCACAAGCGCTCTCCCTTACATGCAGGGGACATCTATTAAGTTGGGTGGATCCAACTTTCTGCTTTGGTTCACTTCTTTTTCTCGGTTTGTCGGATCTCATCGGAAGAAGTATATCCTGATAGATGATGTTCCTACTGTGAAGTCTGCAGATTGGGAGGCAGACAATGACTGGGTTGCTACATGTCTCCTTTATAACATGACTCAGACCATTGCCAAGCAGGTCATGGCATATGCCTCTATGGAGATGTGGGAAGTGTTGCGTGAGATTCATTCCCATAGGAGCAACATTACTAGGTTGTATCGAGTTGTAGAGGACATTCACACCTTCCGGAAAGGCACTATGGCCTTGTTCGAATACTAGGGCACCGTGAAGAATCTATGGGACGAGCAGGATGTTTACTAAACTATTTCTACTGATGTTGCAGTTATAACCAAATAGAGAGAAGCTATTCGCTCAATCCATCTTTTATTTGGGCTTAGCTGGCAGTGAAAGATCAATTCATGACCATGGATGAGATACCTACACCGACATAGATTTACGCTCGTCTCTCTAGACTTGACACTTTTGATCCCGTGTCGACTTCTGATGCCTTTGCTATGCTGCTGTTGGTCGTGGTAGGGGATCATTTGGGGGCAAAGGTGGTCGGTCTCGTGGTGGTGGTGCATGTGGTCACGGTCGAGGCCGAAACTCTTTCTTTTGCGAGTACTGTCATAGAAACGGACATACCGTGAGCCGATGCTGGGTGAAGCATGGATATCCACAGGGTAAGGATCCATGTGCTCATCAGGTATCTATAGAGGATGCTTTTCAGGCACAGGAGGATGATAGCCAGATTTCAGTCTCCAGAGCTGACTACGAGCACTTCAGGGTTTCTTAGGCATCTACCTCTGCCTTAGTTCAGAGATCTGCAGGTATTGCAGCGGTGTCAGCTATATCTCAAGCCCCTACTTGGCTTGCAGATTCAGGTGCCTCTTCTCACATCACTGGTGATTCCACCTTATTTTCTCCTTTGTGGGATCTTGCTACTCCATTCTAGGTTAAGGTAATATATGGTGGTTTGTCACTAGTGACTGATCTTAGGAACATCTCTATCTCCTACACTTTACCCTTATCAAATGTTGTGCATGCTCCCCAGTTTGCACTTAATTTAATGTCAATTAGCCAGATCACAAAGGATTTGTAGTACATGCTGTTTTTCATGACTAGTATTTCTTCTTGCAGGGCCTCCAGACGATGAAGTGGATTGGTGGAGGACTTGAGTAGAATGGCCTTTACTATCTCCCTGTTCCTGAGTCTTTTAGGTGTGAAGCTTGCCAATTGGGCAAACATCATAGATCTACTTTTCTGTCTTGAAATAAACGGACTGAGTTTGTATTTGATTTAATTCATGTTGATGTTTGGGGCCCATGTAGGGTAAAGAGTATTCGTAGTTTTCGGTACTATCTTGTTCTTATGGATGATCATACTAGGATGTCCTTTGTTCTTTCACAAGTCTGAAGTTTTTGATCTTGTGAAAAATTTTGTTCAAGAAATAAAGACTCAGTTTTTTACTGTTATTAAAAATTTTTGCAGTGGTAATGGTTTGGAGTTTGTGAATGCTAAGGTTACACATTTTTTCTAGTCTTTGGGTATTATTCACTAGACTTCTTATGCCTATACTTTCCAACAAAATAGGGTAGCTGAATGCAAGCTTCGACATTTGTTTGATGTGGCTCGTACTATTATGTTTCAGATGAGTGTTCTTTCATCCTTTTGGGCTGATGCTGTTCTTATGGCTACATATTTGGTGAATTGTATCTCTTCACCTATTTTGGGGGGTAAAACCCCTTTCTCTCTTTTATTCCCTGGCCAGGAAATGTTTTCTATCACTACGGTTGTTTTTAGCTGTGTTTTGTCTACTTACACCACGCAGATAAGATTTCTCCTCGTTCCGTGAAATGTATCTTTCTGGATTATTTTATAACCCAGAAAGGGTACCATTGCTATGATCCCATTTCACGGAGATTTTATATTTCTGTTGATGTTACTTTCTTTGAGGAGATTCCCTGCCATCAGAAATAAGGGGAGCAACTTGTTACGTCTCATCCTACTGATGTTACTTTTCTTGTCATATCTGAGCCACTACAACCCATTGAGCCACTTATATTCAGGATTGGTCATCTTGATCCTGGTCATTTCCCATGCCACCCTGAGGTTCTTGATACATACACCTTTCTTAACCACTTTCAGCGTAGGACCCAGGATATCCCTCAGGTGGAAGAGCCTATGTTTACTATTTCTGCTCAGCCTCCATCATCTGTCAATGATTTGTCTGACTAGGTACCTACTGCCACTGAGGATATTACTTTGGACCTTCCTATTGCACAATGGAAGGCTTCACAATCTTGTGCTAAATATTCTGTATCTCACTTTATATCACTTGACAGTTTGCCTGCAGTTGGACGTCAGTTTTCCTTGGCCATTGACAGCTTACTGGTACCACGGGATCACCATGAGGCCTTCCAAGATCCACCTTGTTGTGGGGTGTAGATGGGTTTTTACCCTCAAGTGTCGTCCAGATGGCATTGTGGAAAGATACAAGGCACGCCTGGTGGCCAAGGGCTACACTCAGACCTTTGACGTTGACTATTTTGAGACATTCTCTCCAGTGGCTCATCTCAATTCTGTCAGGATCTTGCTCTCTTTTGCAGTCAACAGGAACTGGACTGTTTATCAGTTAGATGTCAAAAATGCTTCTCTATGGAGACTTGGAGGAGGAATTCTACATGGAGCAGCTACCGGGCTTTCCTACAGAGGGGGAGTGTTAAAAGATGTGTAAGTTGAAGAAAACTATCGATGGACTAAAATAAAGTCTTAGAGCATGATTTGAGAGATTTAGCAAGGTAGTTAACGAATATGACTTCACCAGATCTTCTAATTACTCGATTTTTACTTTGTATTGGCTCATTTATTTCATTTTATTGTGAAAGCATATCCTTGTAATTTCTTCTCTGATTCCTCTCTATATAAAGGCACCAGGGCCTCTCTGGAATAAACTAATCGCATTACAACCTAATACTAGCAATCAACTATTAAAGGCTTTGTGGTCTTCTTGATCAGATGTCAAGGTTTGGTAAAGTTTGCGTGTTGTATTGATATTATGAGCTTATGTATGTAAAACTCTCATGTATTAGGAAACTTATACAAAATCCATAATCCTTTATGAAAAAAAAAAGGCGACCATGTGCTCTTCCATCACTCTTTGCTTAGTTGTCTATGATGATGGCAAAAAGACTTTAAATTCTTTCTTTTCATTGCACGTAAAATCTCAAGAATGTCATTGGTCATGGCATTATGATCACAAGAAACTATATCCACTTAGAGGTTTTATACTAGCTAGGCATGTCTTGGAAGTCTAGTTATTGAGAAATTCTTGCAAGACTTTATATGAGCAAGATTTCTTTGTAAGTCTCTCAATGAAAGTAATAGTTTTTAAGAATCCACTAGCTTTCCTTTTTGTCCCAAGTAGAAGTTGTTTTTTAATAGGCTCATATTTTTGTTTTCTTCTGTAACTAACAAATAGCAAAATGATATGGTAATGATGCTTCGTTTTTTAAATGCACATCCTAATCATTTATACAATAATTATTAAATAACCTTCTAACTAACATTTAAACTTTATAGGAATGGTTCACAAAGTAGGTGTACATCCCCCTTTTATATGTGCATCTTGATGGAGATTAATTGGTCCAAGTCTCGGGAATTTATTGTAGTTGTGCCAGTGTTTTATTGACCAGGTTATTGGCTGTCGAGTGGAGTTGCAGAACATTTTATAATTTTTTTGTTGTTTCGATTTAATATGAAGGAAAAATATTTGATAGATATCGTTCCATTTGTAATGAGTAATTCTATTTTTATATATAAAGCATCTCATAATTGAAATCTTCAAAAAAAATATTCTAAAAAATAATCTAAACTTGTAATGTTACATTTCAATGTGACATGGTTGTAATCTCAAATCAAACCTTGGCACTGTATTGGAGGTGGAGGTTTACAAGTGGTTGAATATTGGTTTTGATGCCTGAATGCAAATTAGATGCATGAAACTGCTGAGAGGAGGTTTCTTGTCAGTGTTAAAGATTTCGAGCTGTGTTTTGCAGAGAATTAACTCTACTAGGATGATTCTTGTGTTTCTGGGCAGAGGTGGCTTTTTGCCTTTAGTGGCCTAGGATCAATTCTGCAAGCCCAAAAAGATGGATGGCCTTGGAGTTCTCCATTTAGGGGAAATGAATGATGCTTTGATCACAAATTCGATATCAAAGATTGCGGGCCTGCTTTTGCCTTTTCGGAAAAGGGTCTTGTGTGATTCTTATGGTGATCCTATTGATTGGGATGAAAGACGCGTACTAGTTAGAGGTGCTTCCACTTTCCGAAGGGGTTGGATGAAGCTCTTAGGAATGTCAAACCTACTTGTAGTTCTTTTAGGGACGATAACAAATTTCCCTTTTGGACTCATTAGTGGTCCTCTTGAGGTAACATCAGTGAGGTGTATCCTCACTTGACCCCTTTGGCACCAGTGCCTATGGTCTCTGTGGCAGATTGCCATTTTGATGGTGAATGGATGTCGAGCTTGCCCTCAATCTCCTTTATATTAGGGGTAAGGAGCTTCTCTACACCATTAGGGCTCTTCAAGAGATTCGGTTGGGTAGTGGAAGAGATGAAAGAAGGCTTATCTTCTATATAAGGAAGTAAATCCTTTGTAGAACCCTCAACTGCAAAATGATTGCAAGAGGATTGGAAAGATCCGTCCCTTTAAAGGTAAGATTCTTCCTTTGTCTTTTAAAGAGAAAATAAGTTGCTATGTGTTACTTTAGGTGGACATGGTAGCTAGACTTGGAGGTCTTTTATGCCCCTTATGGTGTGGATGTGGAAGGCATTGAACATCTTTTCTTTTCTTGCCCCTTCCCAAGAGATTGCCAGTATGGGCTTGGAACTTTAGTTTTGAGGAGGCTTTTTGGGATGGCTTGTGAGGCAGTTCTCTGAAGACCGACAATGCCAGTTAGAGATGCTTGCTATACTCCTTAAGTGTATTTGATTAGAGTATAATGTCTTTAGAGGGGAGAGTTCTCAAGTTCAAGGTTTGGTGTAACACTTTTGCTCACTGTAATGCTTGGAGCAATTAGCTCCATTTTCTAATGAAGGCAATTGGCATTCCTTGTTAATCTCCTTTACATTTGACAAAAAAAACTGAAGGGGCAATACAAAACTAGGTGTAGTGTCAGTTGGAGGGAGGCACACAGGTTGTGACGTGGCAGTAATTCAGTTACAAAGTTACTAAGCGAAAGGAGCATAGAGTGATGGAATCAGAGCAAGGGATAGTGACTATTTTGACTAAATAAAATATGGAAGCACAACTTCAAAGTGTACCACAACAAGACCTTGCTTTACATGGAAAACCCCTTTTGTTGAAGGGGAAAATTATGGGAGAAGGCAGCCTAAATATTACATCTCTTCATTTATTCTTCTCAAAGGAAACAAGAAATCCATACGCTCCCACGTATTTTCCAACTTGAGTGGCATGGGACTAAAAATAATCTAGTGTAAATGGATCAGGAGGTGGATTCACTTTCCCATCTAACTTATGTATATAAACATTATTCTCAACAAATCCCTTCAAAATGAAGCTTTTCAATCTTCTGCTTGTTACATAGGATAGAATAACTCAACCCCCTTTCCCCAAATAGTGGGAGAAGCAGGTAGGTACGCTTGACATAGCAACCACATATAAACAACTAGGTGGGTATGAGCTGATTCCAAGCAAAATACTCAAAGCAAATGTAAGATACAAAGCCAAACAGCATAATGCGAGACAATCCCTGCCCTGGAGGACTGCTCGATGGATGCTGTTTGGTGGGCTTTTAGGCGAGATGCTCGGGCTGATCTGACAATCCGAGTAAAGGTTGCTGCCGGGTTGTGGTTTATTTGGCTGCAAGGGAATGATGCCATCTTCAAAGGTGTGTTTGGTTCGACAATGTAGTAGGGGAAGCAAAATCTTTATTTTTTTGGATGCAATTGCTGTAATTCTGCTAATGGCTTCTTTGAAACTCCTTTTTGGTAGTAACGAAGCGGATGGCTACTATCTCCGGTAATCATCCTTTTTCCTATGCAAAAAAATAATACGACACAATCCCAAGCACAATACAATAGACATTTCCAAGCAATGTAAGAGATGACTGGAAGCTGCATAACAGAACCCTATAACTCTATAAATAAAATCGGGCAGAGTTCCATCCACTGGGAGGAGAATCAATGGGCAATTACCTCAAAGTCAATAAGTGCAAATGCTCTACTTTGGTTCACTTCTTTTCTCCTACATTTGTTGGATTCGTAGAGATATCCAATCAAGTTGAGAGAAAATGATGAAAAGAATTGATGCTCCAAGGAGATAGAACACAAAAGCTGACCTTGTCCTTTTTTTATTCTTCTTTTTCTTTTACTTTTAATCTCATTTTTTTCTCCTTTTCAAGCAATCAAAAATATTTTCCCAGTAAACTCTTAGGAAATAGACAAGAGTATTTGGAATGGTTGGACTAATTTTTCAAGCTTCCAAGAGATAGCATATGAAACAAGAGTATATAAAGCTATATACAGGCCCACACCTTCTCCACACGTTTTCAGCTTCAGTGGTATTAAAGTTAACTTGGTACTAGACAGATCTAGGGGAGGTTCCGCTTACCTGTATAACCTAATACATTATTTCAACAATTATGAAGGCATGATCAGCATGAACCTAGAATTATGTGATCATTATAGTGAGGGAACTTTGGGATTTTGGAGAACTATAAATTTATAAGTGAAGTATGTCAGGGATCCAATTATCTGAGGATGGATCTGACCATGATAGGGCCCCCATACATAAAAACACAACAGGTGTCAGGTTGAGTCCCCATTGAAGAAATATTAGATTGAAATTTCAGCTTGAACCTTGGTGTGACTTTCCTTTCTCCCAGCAAGAAAATCTACTTGAACCACATATCATGTCTTTGTTCTGGACATTTTGTATTATTATTTTATGGATTACGTTTAAGTTATTATTGCTGTTTTGTATTTGGCTAAGGTAGTATTCAGATTAAGCCCTTCAAAAGTTGATGCTTTTGCTTTCACAAGCAAACTGGATGTTGCTGTTTGGGGCCAACTTCTTCAAGGACCCAGTTATGGTGTCAAGCAAGAACAAAGACTACATGTAAAAGCAATTTATTCTTTTGTTCAGGTTACAAAGTCCTTGGAAGAATTAAAGTTTTCAAAAGATGTGGAAGAACTTAAGTCAAATATAAGCATTTTGCAATTGAGGTTAACAGAGGTAAATAAAAAAAAAAGATGGTTTCCTGTAATTTTTTTAGTTACAGCACTCCTCTTGGGAGATCAGCCTTCTCAAACATCCCATAATATAATTCTTCTCTTTATTAACCTCTGCGAAATCCAGACCGAGAAGATGAATGCTGCACTGAAAGAGGAGAAGAGTTTAGTCCTTACAGAGAAAGAGAAGCTAAAACAGGAACTTGTAAGTCATTTAGTTTGGTCGAAGTTTTATTTATTTAGGTTTTGGTGTTTTGTACGCTCAATAATCTGATTTTTTTCCATTTTTAGAAGTATACAATTTTCAAAATAAACTGGAATTACTGCAATATATTATGCCACAGCTGGAGAGTGGTTTCTTCTTTTATCTTATTAATTTGGAAAATGGATGAAATAGCTAGATTTTTGTATCGATAGGTGCCATTTAGCTTACCATAGCAATGCTGAGTTTGCTTGATCAGTTTTCATTGACAAAAGTAGGTCCTTTATTTCTGGACATTTGGGTATTCTCGTCTCCCAACGTTTGCAATTACTTTCAATGGGTTCAGCAGCCTATTCTAGAGTTTAAGTGGATACCAGGGTACAATGATTTTTCCCCCTTCCTCTTCGAGAATTGAAGATCTAAACCTTTGTCTATTGGATATGAAGCCAACTGCCCAACCACTAACAGGTTTCAGTATGTTGATCCCAGCAACATCATTTTGGACATTTTCTCTATACTGAACTGCATGATTTGTAGCTTCAACTTCTGTGGAGCAATACTGCCTATTGGTATATATTTTTCAATTAGAAATGTGAGAAATAGCTGGCTCTTTGGCGTACCTGAATATTTTCCAACAGTTCTGGTGTATCTACTGTTCTCACAATGAAACTTGATGCCTGGATTCCCTGATAAAGCTGTATTCAAGCTTGATTTGGACCATGCCAGGGCCTTGCACACTTCTTTTACTTGTGTCATGATTCATCCAGTCAGTTTGTTGATCACTCATGGATTATGTAGTGTGATCAGTTTTGTCTGCAGCTCAGATCATTTGCCGAATGTTTCTGCATATCCTGCAGCTGATGTTACGCAACAAGCTGTGATTGCAAGCAAAAATGTACTAGTAATTTAGGGCAAAAGCCAAATATTTCATGTTTGCGGGGATTTTTATTAATTATAAGCAACAAATGTGTCCTTCCTTTTTTTTTTTTATGCTTTATTGACGAATAAAATATGTTTACATTCATATTCAGGCAATGATGAAGCACAAGCATGTTGCCAGTGTTCGAGTAGGGTTTCCTTTCTTGTTTGTATGCTTCATCGGGCTGGTCGGCATCGCCATCGGTTACATGTTACGTGGAGAGTGAGAATTCTGAGGGAGGCATCAGAACAATGGGCAATTGGAGTCTTTGTAATCACCATTCAAATATTAGGATTCTACCAAAAGTATGTGACCCTAATCCTGTGACCATCACAATTTAAACAAAGGCTCTTACACGTCTTATCTTTTCTTTGTAGGTATGTGTTTTTCGTTATATAATGTAAATCATGTTCTTTCTTATCTTCCTTTTCTTCATCAGATTATGTGGGACTGTTGCCATAAGTTGGCTTTCATCAACTGATCCAAGGAAGAATTATTGACAGCTTGTTATGAGTATTATTTGGTTGGTAGTATGTTAAACTAACTTTGGTTTTCCTCAGGAACCCTCTTAATTCCAATATCTAAACGTAGTGTCAAAGCCATATGTCAATCTTTGTATCTCAATATATATCATGTCCCTTTTTCAGAAAAAAAGTATAGATGCTTGCTGGTGCCATACGCTGAATCGGGTATTTGGATGTGCAAAATTTCCCAATGTAATCCAAAACGTTTGCCCAGAAGGTAGAGCTAAAAAGAACAGTGTAAAAATAAGAAGTAACCAAAGTTCTAAGAATTATTTGTCTCTTCTAACTAGTAATGCTTGAGTCCCAGAGATAATGAAAGTTACGCCAAACCAACTGCGACAAAAAGTAAAAAAACATGGCCGATAAGATGAAAAATTGTGTGAAGTAAATTTTGTTGAATTCCACAGCCAGGCGAATCTGCTTCGACATCTGTGATGACTAGGCTTCGAGTAGAGATATCAACAATGAGTTAACTAGCTAAGTAGGAATGTAAATTACATGAGAAGAATTTGGTTGTAAGAATCCTAGATACAAGCCGTGCGAATGTGCTAAATCATCTGAACAGTTCACTAAGGAGCTTTAGATCATCTCATTGCAGTAGTTTGTCACATTCAGTTCTAGTTGTGATGTGTCCCTTCTTGGGCCTTGAATTGAAGAGCAACGGCGGAGTGGAGGACCAAGAAAGAACCTCAATTCGTGCATCTGTAATAGTGAATAGTATTATTAAAACTTGCTTTGATATTGTATGTCCCTGTTTATGAGATTATCCGACCTCATAAATTGAACCATCTCATATTATCTTGCATTTTTGGGGTCTACGAACGCGCCATCATAAGAGCAAACCTCAAGGCCTTGATCAAGCCAATGGGAATCTTATTTGTTGCTATCTTTATTTAGTTAATCACACAATAAGTGTTGGCTTCAAGTCTCGAAGCCGCATTCTTGTACCATCATAAGAGCAAATCCTATGTGCATCATAAGAGCAAACCTTGAGACATACTTCATTGGGCCAACAAGAATCTTATTTGTTGACATCTTTCTTTAGCTTATCGTATGGTAAGTATTAGCTTCAAATCTCAAAGCCGTTGAGTGGATGTAAATCTTGAAGTCACACTACCTTAGTGGATGGACACCTTGAAACTTCTATAACAGGCTTATGGCTAGTCCAAGAAAGTCGACATCCATTCCTGCAATCTTGCATGACTAACGGAAGGCATGCATCCATAAGGTTCTCAGTTATCATTGGCAAGTCTATTGCACCTTAAATTCCCAGTTTCCTAGCCATATCTCACAATAGGCCAAAATATACACTTGAAACATATCTTCTAGTTGTTATTACCTTCTTTGGAGGTTAGGATTAAACTTAGGTTTTTAGCTTAATGCATGAATAATAAAGGCCTTTAGAATTGCATAAGATACACGAGTGGATAACACAATAGGCCATTCTAGAGTTTCTTGGATGATCAATCTTGTTGGTTGGGCAACTGAAAGGCCCTTGCTTAGCCTTGGTGGCTCCACAACGTTGATTTGTTTACTAATTGTTTGTGGCCTAGTTGACCAACTCATTCCATTCAAAATGATTTGTGTTATTTAAGCATCTTTCCACTTCCACGATTGATTCTCACCACCAAACTCAAAACCACAAATCTAAACACTGATTAGGTCATCGAAGAAGCTTGTAATGTAATTCCCACAAAATGCACATTTATCACATCTTGTTCAATCTCTCACTCCCTCTTTGATTTCCACCTATAGAACTCCATTCCTAGGAAAGCACATGTGGCTAGGAAGGCAAATTTGGCAAGTGAGCCAATCTCATGCCCTTCCTCCTTTTAGTTTAATTCCAAGTTACTCAAAAACGATAAGGGACTATCTTTTCTTAAGTGCCTTTCTTTAGATGGAAAGCTCACCATTTACTATCCATGGCAACAATGTGTCCCTTTATGGGATTATTTGGTAGTTTCATTATCCCCATTATTCCATGATTAGGCCATTAGTTAGCCACTTAAGATCCATTTTGGTCCCATTTAAGAGCTTGAAGCTCAAATAAAACCCTTTATTAGACCATTAGGGCTTCCTTACAACTTAACGCATCCCATTAGGGTTTAAGTCATCTGTTAGTTCCAATTTAAGGTTTAGAATCAATGAGGCAGTCATATTAGGTGTAATTAGGGTTAGATTTAACCCAAAATACCATTTTCATCCAAAATTAAGCTTCTTAACGTTAGTACCAGCCTCCAGAGAATCGTCAACAATGTTCCTAATGTTAGGAACCACTCCTAGGGCACCTAACATTAGCTACTAAAGTTAGGTCTACTGGACATTTTTCCAGCAAGTCACACATGATGATTTTTGGCTCCTAAACCTTCATTGAAGGCCCCTACTTGATCTTAGTCCCTTTCAAGGGGTTCTTCACTATTTAAGAAAAACATAAAAACCAAGAAAAACTCCAAGAAGCTTGATTTGATTTGAATAATAGAATATCAAGGCTACCATTTTACCCCCTAATGAGCCCAAAATTCTTCACATGAAAGCTAAACCGCAACATGTAACAATACATCAGATATCTATGCACATGCAAATTAAATCCTAACGGTAGGAAATCAAGAGAAACATCACAAGGAGTTAGAAGTCCCTACCTTAGTTTTGAGGGTTGGACCATTAAGATCTCTTCTTGTTCATGAAGAATTTTCTAGAGTAGCTTGAGTCCCTTTTCCTCCTTTTTCCTTATTCCTATTCTTTTCTTTGCCCTAAACCTTCTCCTTGGTCGAACACTTGAAGCAAGAAAGGAGAAGCATGGTAAACTTCCTTCTTACCCATCTTCTCCCTAAATAACATGAAAAGAACATGATTTAAATCTTGTTTCTTATTTAGAATAGGAATGGAAGGGATTTACCTTCACCTTGGGCCTTGATTGCTACAAAGGATGAGAAGTAGGGCAAGGAAGAGAGGAGGGTTGGTGGAGAGGACGAGAAGAGGTGCTTTTCGTTGCAATGAAATGAGGCTTTATGGCTTCATAAAGTATTATATATGGGTCGAGTATTTTACACTTTGGTTATCCTACCCAATAACTTAAGTTATAAAGAGGTCTTCCAAATCCTTTGCCACATCAAATGGACCCTCATCTCAATTTTGTTGATGACATTCATGCTTTGCTTAACCATTGAAGACATAAATGAAATGGTTAGCCCATAAGCACTTGTAGAATTGCCAATTAGCAATCCAAAGAGAATTAAATTTCCCTAGTTAAGCTTATTTAAATTCAAGTCCTTACAGCGCACCCTTTGTATGCCCAACTTAGTTGGGAAATCCTGAGTAAGTTGGAAGAACCATCATTCAAGTCGGCTCCCTTAGCCATGAAGCTTCCCTCCTAAGCAAGCTCTTCCTCGACAAAGAGCCACCTTGCTGCCTCATGATCCTTACTACACCCAAGGGAAATCGCTCAGGTAGCATCGAAAAGAAACCCAACAGAGAAAGGAACAAGGAGAGCTTTCCAAGCTCCTTTAAGGGGAAGTCGCTACCATCCCATTTTGGAAGTTGAGAAACCTAACACCGATGCCTTGTCTCATGTTAGAATGTTGGGAGCATCTATTAGCTCACCATTGCATGATATCATTTGGATGGGATAGATCTCCTAGGCCAAAAGAGGAGGGCATAATTGCACCAGAGGAAAATGATAGAGGGAGTGTGCTTTAGAAAGGTAGAGACCATCACCCAAACCTAACTTGTTGACCCACTCCAAATTGAAACCATCCAATAAAAATAATGGCTTGTCCTTTTGTTTTCCAATGTAATTTGTGAGGTCACCTATTTAAGGACCCATAAGGGCTTGCTTGCTGAGAGTACTATTATTCAACCTTACATGCATTCCATCCTCTAAGAGCTAGGACAAGGCCCCCAACTTGTAACAAACACTTGCATAGTGAATAGAACATATTCTCCAAGATTGTTACGACCTGAACTCTGTCCCTCATGGAACCCGGGGATGGCCTACCTTGACTAATCCCAAGACCCAGTCGTTCATCGAGAAACAACCTAAATGCACGAAACATACAACCACACATGAAATATAGCTAAGCAGTTAAATCAAAAGGCAGTAACAGAAATAGAACAAAAGTTCAGAAATGACAACATGCCACAGGCGGAAAAATAGAATTCGCTAATTAGCCATCACACTAGAACAGAAGACAAAAGCAACAACATACGTTCCAACATGCAAAAAGTACTCACTACAGTAAAGGTGTCATAAAAGCGGAACGAAAAAGAGACAGTCTACTGCTGGGCTCGACTGGGTCAAGCACCCTCTGCAACAGGTGGTGCTGACTACTTAACTCCATAACCTGAACATGTACGCATATAATTATTGTCAGCTAAATGCTGAATAGAGTGACACATAAGAACATTAAGGCATCTATAAAAAAAAAAGCAGTAAACCATTCATGCATTTTCCAGTTACTTATTATCATCTGTTTCCGTTTGCAATTCACTATGTGTTTAATTATTCACGTATTCTAGTAAAGGTTCACATCATTATTTAATCTACATGTTCCCTAAGGGAACGATTTTGATGCAGTTTTCTTACGATGTAGGATGCCCACGTGGCACTCTCTTGGCCGGGAGAGTACCCCGTGGTAGCCCTACACCCAGTCTGCCACCCCAGAGTCATGGTCGCGATGTAGTGGTGACTACGGCACAAGTGGTAAACGAGCAGGTAGCTACCCTATACTGACACGTGGTCAGTTCTTTCCACTAGTGGGTACGCTTAAACGTACAGCACATAACAGAACAAGGGCCACACTATTTATCGAGTTTTTAGGAGTTTAAATATGTTTTGTTGTAGTAAAGTCTCCTAAATAGCTCAATCAACAGATACAATTTATAAACTTGAAATCAAGAAATGAAGTCCGAGATCGAATACAGGGAGCAAGTATTGTAATTCATGAACTAATCAAAATGAATATATATATATGAGTACAAGAAATAAGCCAAATACAAGATATTCAATGAATGAAAACCTATCACATTAACTATTCAATGAAGTCTAATGTATCTTAAGAATATGATGACAAAAAGAAAAGAGTATCAAAAAACAATGGTGCTTGGAATCACCACTTATATCCTCCTTAAGTTAAGCATGCATCCAACTATCAATTATATCAAATAAACCAACAGTAGCTTGGATGCTACAGTGATCAGACGTCTCTTTGGCAAAT
This sequence comes from Thalassia testudinum, assembly GCA_037157565.1. NCBI lineage: Eukaryota > Viridiplantae > Streptophyta > Magnoliopsida > Alismatales > Hydrocharitaceae > Thalassia > Thalassia testudinum. The sequence goes on along the minus strand of JAZHRO010000022.1, from coordinate 9,301,772 downwards.
TAGACGACTTAAATGTCGTTGATACAGTACACGCACAAGCCTTTCTTCTTTTCCTCTTCTTCTTTCCTTCTTCCTTCTCTTTTTCTTTAGAGCCTCCTTTCACTTCCTTAAGGCTTCTTTTCTCTTCTTCTCTTCAGCTTCTTCTTCTTCTCTTCTCCGTTACAAGCACAAGAGCTCTCATGGCTAAGTGTTCAGCCACGACTTAATACAAGAGAGCAAATCCCCCCTCTCATTTCCTCTTCTATTTCTCCTCTCAAATAATCGAGTCATAATCGGTATTAGGATTGGGGTAATCGAGTTTGACTAGGCTTGCGTGCCGTGTGCATGAGCGAGGAGTGAGCGCGAGGAGGCACGTGTGGGGGACCCGACCCCCCTTGTGTCCGGGTGACAAGGCAAGGGCACAATTGTGTAAAATACTCCTGCAGCTGCTTGGACTCCCACGATGTGGCACTATGCATTCATGCTTTCTTCATGCAGCAACAGAGGTGTAGCTCCTTCAATTGTAGATGCTGCAGCTGCTAAGGTGCCAATTGGAGACACGGTTGGTGTCGTGGAGTGAAACCGCATCTCCTGGATGTGAAGGCAAGGTCGAAGTAGGTCGAATGGAGGTGAATGGAGTCAGAGTTGACGGTGGCGACAGCGGAGGACAGTGTTCACCTGAAACGTACAATAAGGCCTCATGGCCAAGTTAAAACAACTCAGGAGACTTGCCAAGTGATGGCGAAGGTGTTGGTGGTGTTTTTGTTATGAGTTAGGGCATGCGGTGGTCGGATGGAAGCAGAGAAGGTAGTCGGCAATGGGTTCGTTCGGTGAGGAGATGGACTGGGCAATAGGCCTAGAAAGGTTAGGGCTTTTATTATAGGGGCCACGGAGGAAGTTTTGGCAGTGGTGGTGTGATGTTTGGTGGAGTGTGGTGGTGGCACGGGCTCGCCGGAGCCCTTGCCAGACTCTGAGAAGATGGAGGGGGAGAGCTTGAACGATGGTTGAAATTGGAGTTTAAAGAGAGGAAGAGGATGTAGAGGGGAAGATGAATCTAAGGCACCTAAAATTATGGAAGAAACGAGGGAGATTCCCATGTTGGTGTGATTGCCGGATGTGGGGAAGACGAACCCTCCGTGATGGAGACGACGGTGAAGAGAGAGGGAGAACGCTCTCACGGTGACTGGCGAGATGCGGAGGAAGATGGGGAAGGTCTCTACATCTCCAAAAATGTTTAGTCGAGTTTTTAAGAGTTTAAATATGTTTCGTTGTAGCAAAATCTTCCAAATAGCTCAATCAATAAATACAATTTATAACTCAGAATCAAGAAATGAAGTCCGAGGTTGAACACAGGAAGCAAGTATTGCAATTCACGTGCTAATCTTAAGCAAAATATATAAATGAGCACAAGAAATCAAGCCAATAATGATATTCAATGAATCGATATATTAATGAGAAGTAATTATAGCTCATAGAATTGTGAAGCAAAAAGAAAGCAAAATAATGGTGATTTAAATCACCAATTATTTAGATTATTAAGCATGCATCTCACTTCATCAAATTACCCAAATAATGCTACAATACTCTCAATCAGAATTCCTTGCTAGCTTAAGTTTCAATAATGCCATAGTGCACAATGTCAGAGAAATCAGGCGTCGGCTCCTCAAGGCAGACGACTTAAATGTCGCTTGCTACAGTGCTCTATAGAGAGCCTTTTCTTCTTCTTCTTCTTCTTCTTCAGCTCTTCTTCCTTCTCTTCTTTCCTCCTCACGCACAAGGGGCTTGTCAATTCTCACAGCGGCTAAGTATTGGGTTTTCTCTCCGAAGAGCAAAACCCTCCCCTCCCATGCTCACAAATTTCTCCTCTCTCCTCTTATGAAATCTGGGGTTAATTGGGTATATGGATCTTGGTATGGATTTAAGCAGTATTGGGCCCAGGCTCAACGGCAGTGGGTGATGAGCAAGGAGTGCTGGCTATGTGAGGGGACCTCACCTCCAGTGTCTGAGGCGATAAGGCATTAGCAAAAATTCCATTTATGCACAGCTGCACTCTTTTCTCCCACCGATGTGGGACTAATCCCACAGCCTTCTCGCGTGCATGCAGTTGCGGATGAAGTCTCGTTCAATAAGGCATGCTCTGGTAGCTGGAACCTCCAATTGAGGACCTGGATGACTTCCTGGGGCTGTTTCTCTCTGCCTAGAGGTGAGACCTGGAGTTTTCGTGGCCTGGAGCTCGGAGAACAAGGTGGAGATGACAGTGGTGATGGCGGAGCACCGGTGAAACCTAAAAGCCATAAATATGGCCTTGCAGCCCAATTAAACTCACTTAGGACCTTCGTCGAACCACAGTGAATGTGTGGGTGGTGGCCTTCTGGCGTGAGAGGGCATGAGGTGGTCGGACGGAGATGAACGGAAGTGGGTTTGTTTGGTGGTACTTTGGAGTGGGCAATAGGGTGGAATAGGAGAGGGGTTTTGGTCGGAGGTGTGCGGCGGAGGTTTTAGGAGTGGTGGCAAGGTGTTTGGAGGTGTGTGGTGAGCGGAAGACCTTGTCGGAGGTGCGACTAGAGATGGGAACGAAGGTGGATGGTGGTGGCATAGAGGGTAGATTTGGAGTTTGAAAGAGAGAACTAGAACCTAGGGAGAAAAAGAGACTTAACTAACATAATCTAAACAGACGAAAGGGGAGGAAGTCCTTGCCGGTGGTACGCCGGACTTGGAGGGGATAAAGTCTCCGGTGGGCGAAGTGGCGATGACGAGGGGAGGTAGGCAGCATTCACTGGTATTGCGACACGCGGAAGAAGTCGAGGAAGGAGAATCCACTTGCTATTATCAGTGAGGGTGGATGGGGAAGGTGGTCGGAGGTTTCGTTGGAGTTGGTAGAGAAGGAGGTTGGGGAGAAGGGAAAAGGGGGTTTCGGCCTCCAAACCAAGCTAAGGAGGTGAGGAACTTGATCAGGGTTCTTTTATAGGCATTAGGAGGGCCTTCCAAGCTTGGAAACCAAGCTTGGAAGCTTGGGACTTATGCACAAAACAGAAACCCTAACCTTTGAAAGGTTCGCATGAGCTTTTGGGAAGGAGTTAGGATTCATGGCTGGTCTTAATTGGAAGAGATTTCCTCAAGGAATCTTCGGTTCAAATTTAGGATTGATTGATTGAAAATTGAGTGTGAAATCCTCAATCGAATCTCAACGGTGAGCTGCAGCTACTCCTAATGGTGGAAGGGACCTAGATGTGAAGGTGATGACAAAGTTAGGGGGTCTTTGCAATATATTTTGAAAGCGAGGGCCCATTTGAGAGAAGAATCAGATGGACCAAAATGCAAACTAGGTCAAGATATCTCTGATTGGATTCAAATTTTGGTACAAATCTAATTTGGCCCCAAAGAATATAATGGTGAATTCGAATTTTGGTTTTGACCAAATTTGACTAGGTAATTTATGTAGAAACCCAAATTAGGGCAACTGTTCTTCTGAGACTTTGTTTTAGGTCAAAATGGGTTCTAATGGTTAAATCAAATGTAATAAACCTTATAGAATAATTTTCTATGATTTTTAGAAGGTTTAGGTGAATTTTATCCTGATCGAAACCTCAGTTAATTAAGCAGATCTATTTTTAAGGTTTTAGATTTCCATTAATTCTCGAGATGTGTGAAAATTTGTTTCTGTCTGCACGGACCTTCTTGTTAGACTTTAGTACACATTTGACCTTTAATAAAACCCTGGGAAACCCCATGATTTCTTTGCATTTATGATCTTATGTTAAAATGTAGATTAAATCCTATTTTAATGTATTTTTCTTAGAAATGATATGCGATGAATTACGGCTCTTCAGTGGTTATGTAGGAGCATTTGTTTGTTGATTATGACTAATTAAAGCTAGTTATGGCTGATGATAACGTTATCATCACACACCCCTCAACAGTCTATGTACCCTCGCCTAACTATCTCGGTTTGCTTAGTGGGTCTAACAGGAGTCGCTGTAGGGAGGTCAATCTTAAACTCGGGTCCCAACCTAAGGGGAGGCTAGCTCTCTCACTGCACAAAAGTGATGGTAGCTCTCCTCAGTACCACGTACACGAGGGAGAGCTCACTTTCCATACCAAGGTCCAAACAACCAACCAAACATGACTGTATAGGCAAAGTGTTCCATCATACATCAATATTCATGTCATTGTACTTTGATTCCTTTCCTAATTTCCCGTAGGGTTCGTGCATAGTACTCATCTCATTTCAATACATGGCATGCATCTCTATTCACATTCTGGTTTCATAATCATTGATGTAAACATGTTTAGATTACATAAAATGTTTATTTATGCATGTTCTTAAGCATAGAATTGCATTACATACTATAAATATTGCATAACATGTATTATCTTGCATTTAGATTAGTTTGAATAAAATGGAGGTTAATTGTCTCCTTTTATGGTTAGGGGCAGGGCGACTTTTTATCGGGGCCTCGAATTGAAGATCCAACTGTACGGATCTGATCAGGGAGACGATTGGAGTTCAACGACTCCAAGATCTCCCTAATCGGATATCTGTAGCATCAGGTAGAGACTGAGGAACCCTAGAAGATCAAGGGCCAATATGGTGTTAATTCGCACTTCAGACGACAAATCCGACCGCACGGATGGATTCGGATCGACAATCGCAGCTTAATGGCACGAAAATCGACTCAATCCGATACCCGTGGCACCATCTACATCACCCAGAAGATGGACAGCCAAGATGACGCCACGTGACGCCATCTCGGCCGCCCAACCGGCCGCATGCAACCACTGAAGCCCTTAGCGCCATCGCTTCTTCGCCGTTGGATCAAGATCCAACGGCTGTGAGGTGCCCACGCTTAAGTTAAGCGCTCGACGCAAACGCACCCACAGTGCGTTGGTCGAGTGCCTTAACTCTTCGTTGAGGCGCGGGTTCGAGCCGCTGGGTGCCTCTCTTGGAGCAAGCACGCGGGTGCACAATCGACCGCATGATGGAGATTGGGCAGTTGTGCGTGCCCAATCAGCTGGACGCGCCATCCCACGCGTTGAGGCGCACGAATGAGGCGGGCAAGGAGTGCTCTTAGCCGTTCGATCTCACGATCGAATGGCCGAGATTTAAAGAACGTGAATGCGTGTTGAGGCGCGGGGAGGTAAGCGGGTGCGCCCGAGCCGCCCACTACGGCCACATTCAGGCCTTTAGTGACGGATTTATCTGTCACTAAAGGTCCTGAATTAATGATTTTCAACATGTAATGACTAAAATGCCCTCACTCCTTGCAACTATAAAAGGAGACCCCCTCCATACGAAATTCTCATCCCTTCTCTTCTCTCACCCCTTCCAAAGATCTAAGAGCTTGTCCCAAACCCGAGATGCTCCTCTAGAGTAAAAATCTTAATTTTTCCACCTTCGTCCCCCTTTGTGGAGCATCCTGCGGTTATCCTCTCTCTGCATTCGAGAAGCAGATCCCGCGACGACGACGATGTGTTGCTTCATTCCCGTTCTTCCCACTTCGTCCTCCTTCCCGCTCCATTCCCCTTCTTCCAGGCATCGTCCCATTCGGCTCGTCCTTCAAGCGATCGTCAAGGAGGATATCTCTCTCCATTTTTTTTACTGCTTTCTAGAGTAGATTTACTGCTTTCTAGTGTAATCATTTCCTGCTTTCTAGTCGTAATGAGTAGTGTAATGAATAATTTCTGATAATGAAATCCATGTTTATTATACATCCCTTTTGCTTTTATTTATAATATTCTCTCTCTCTTCTATTTATTATTTATTAAATAGCTTTCAACCAGCTATTATGTTTCATGACAAATAAAACAAACGCGTATTTTTAATTAAACATCCGCCTCCCTGTGTTCGACCCAGGATTTCTATTCCGGTAAAAATTTTATTTGTTGAACTCGAGTTCTTCGCTTTTCAAACTACAACGACAGACTTTCAAAACCAAATTCGATAGCGTAGTACTTCGTAGCCTCAACAATCATAGAATAGGTAGCTCGTGATTCAACAGGATAAGCATTCAATCTTATCAATTTACATATTCAATTGCTCACAGTCGAGAAATGTAACTACATGCATTCTCAAATTATAACAAGCGAGGTTCAAATAGTGTACATACCACATTCTCAACCCTAGGGTTCATCTCATGTCCTAGGTTTCAAGCAGATATTTCTAATTTATCATGCACTTAACAAATTAAATCACATGAGTAGAGAGGACCACTCTACTAAAGTGTACGGGTGGTATGGGGGCACGAACAGTGGATCTCGATGTCTCCGCAAGTCCCATGTGCACTACGGACTGGAGACCTATTCCAAACGGTTGGTCATACCAGACATTAATAACGTTGACCAAAATTCCCGCATGTCAAATAAGCTCAAAATAGTATGGAAATGACCTAACACGTAGGAAATTTCAAAAGAAAGCCAACGATACTTCGTTTACGCAAAATCGACTTCATTCGGGCCTTGAATCGGCCCAAACACTCTTCTCGGTTCACCTGAACCAGACTCGGCAGGCTGGTCTAGCTGGACCGGTTGCCTGGTGCCTGCATTAGCACAATCAGGCCATAATCAGACGTCTGGGGTGAGTCCCAGACATCTTAAAAGTGCGTAGAGTCTCACATTGCTCTCCTGCGTTTGTTCCAGTCGTCTGTGGCCCCTTACAGCCATATGAGGGTGTCTCCAGACGTTTGACACTACTCCCGGTCGTCTGGGAAAGCAATCGGATGTCTGACGCTGCTTCCAGACGTCCTAAAGTGCCTCGAACGCCACGCCAATGCGCTTTCCCAACGTCTCTCGCACCTGCGCATACACACGTAGCAGAACATGACACCTAATAACTACTGCAGTACGCATGCACAACACAGAGTTCGGGTAGAGAAATACCTTGGCACTCTGCATGCTACTAGACATCCTGAGCTCCCTCCAGACGTCTGACGATCCCTTCAAACATCTGACAAACGTCGCAGATGTCTAATAATGCAGAAAAATAACTCCTACCTTGGTGCATATGAGCTTCCTCACAGTGGCTCTTCTTGCTTCGCAGCAGCAGCTTCTCCTCTTGCTGCTCCACTTTTCCTCCCGCACACACTCCTCTTCCCTCACGCTCTCCCTCTCCTTGCTGCTCTCACTCTCCCTCACTCACGGTTGCAAGGTGGAAGAAGGGAAGGAGGTGGGTGGCCGTGGAAGCAAGGAGTCGAGGGGGGTGGTGTGGGTGTCGCTGGGGATGGAGAGAGTGGAGGAGGGGGGTGTTTTATAGGAGAGAAGGTAGGGTTTAGGGGTGTATGTGGGGGGTTGTGTGGGTCGGGTCATTTGCGATTTCGACCCCGTAGAAATCCATTTTTGCCCCGTAGCCCACAGAACAAATCCCAGCGGGTTTAAACTTGCGATAAACCCCTCCAGAAGTCAAAAACTCCGCACGGGATCTTTTTGGTGTCTAGAAAAATTACAAGAAAATCCCTAAAATTTCAGAAAAATCCAAACGACCCTTGGGAAAGATTATTTCAAAGATGTAGCACATTGATTTAAGGTGAACTTGGCTAAAATTATCTATCTCCTTGTGGTGCTTGTCTCATTTCCAATCCCAGCATTTTGGCGAAGGGACCAAACCATCCTATGATACCGGGTAGCTCAAAAGGTTAAACGGGTTCAGTCCGTCGTACGTGTGACCGAAACCCTACCCTTCAAGTCCTTGATCCTAGCATGTTGTCTTTGTCTTAAGGTGATCAACGAGGGCAATCTAGTTAAATTGGTTTTTTTGTACAATTTCCATCCTTGATAGTGACATAAATGAGTTGGCTCACATATCATCTACCCAAATTAGTGCTGACGGTTCAATGTTTTCTTTCCATTCTTATACTTTTGTATTAAACTATTGTGCTTAAGGGTTCTATCATTGTAAAGTGGGCCAACTCTATTCGCATCTATTGTGTGTGCTAGTTCGATTACCGTGTTGTTTGATTTAGACTTTATTTGAAGCCTGGACAAAATCTGGTTGTGTTTATTTTAATCAATTGACAAGTTTATGCACCGGCTTAATTGAAATCCAAGTTACCTTATGCTTTAGAATTTGCCTTCATAGGATCTACCAAGTATAGAGAATATTTGAGCTAGATTATATACCCTTAAAAGAAATTCAAAGGATAGCCTACGCCTAAAACAAGTTAGCGGTATGAAATCAATCTTCTAATTAGGCTAGATTTAATTTGCACCGCTGAATCTGAACAGATTGAATGATAATAAAATTCCTAGGATTACTTCATATTTGCGTATAAGTTGTTGCACTAGAGTTGCACCTTCTATCATAGTTAAGCTTTGTTTTGCTTTTTACATTCATAGCTTTGCACAGTTGATTTCACCATCTTTTCATCCCTAATTTCAGTTGATAGATTGCAGTTTAGTACGTCCCAAATGCACTCTTACACTGCCTCCCTTTAGGATTGACTCCATTTGTTGCTAGCATGAAGATTAATTTAGATCTCACGATCATGCATGATCATAAGACATATTGATGTGAGTTGTCATTTTATTCATGATAGAATTCTTTGAGGTCAGGTCAACAATGCATACACGACCATGCATGATCATTTCTTCACCAAAGCATTACACTAAAGCAGATTATCCTTGATTCTATCCACGTTGGGCAATGCCTAAGATGTGCTTCAATTTGGAAAGTGCTAAAATAATAGGATCTTTTTACCATCCCATCCTTTGTGGTACTTTGTATTTAGGGGACCTCTCTCTGTCACTTCGCCGCTGTGCACCTCCCATCACCATAACGCCACACTGTTCCATACAAATTATCTTGTTATTTCTCCAAAACGTAGAACACCTCAGAAGCAAATAACCAACTATGATATCCCGTCCCTGAAATAAAGGAGATGGAGCTAAATGAAGCAAAACGATTTTCCATGAGATGAGAAGTATAGACAATTAGCCTCACGCGAGGTTTGTGAATAGGGATATCTAAAATTTAAGCTTCCTTGCAATTTCAAGACCACGGTTGATGGCCACTTCTCAAAAGCCATTTCTGTTTGCACCAATTCCATCAAAAGCCTTTTGAAGAGAGACTAAACAATATTGAGTTGACATTGCACCTATTTGTAGCCATGCCACTCTAGGATATCCAAGTTGTAGTTCCAAAGATCAAATTCTGCAAGAGCAGCAGAATCTATCAGGAAAATGGGTAGAGTTCCCCAAGCGTGAAAGTTAACAAACCGAAAATAAATTTATTATGTCACGTTTTTAATTTTACAGAGATGTAACCACTCAGTTTCATGTGCATTCTAACCAATAGATCAATGCTTCGGCAAGACCAAACTGTGGACGGGCAGCATAGACAAGGATGGATTTGCAAATAGGATGATGGCAACTACGTTTTCTTTATGAAAGTAACGTATATTTTGCATGGTAAGTAGATGGTGTAAAAGCTTTGTACATTTCGTAAGGATATAGCTGCAGATGCAAGCCAGAGAAGAAAAACACTAGAGCATACTTTTTTTGGGAGGTATTCTCATTAAGAAAACAATACGTAACAGTAACATACAAGATTTACATACATCTGTGTTCAACTATAATCAAATGACTGATGCACGTAACAGAAATTTTTACGCATTGAGGATCAGTGTTCGGAAGGAGAAGGATCAGTTTGGATCTCGCTATAATTTGGCTCAGGGGTTGCATGTCCGCTCTGCTCAATTGGTGAACCTGGAACAAAGGGTACAAAGCCTCGGCCACCAAATACAGGGCGCATGTAAGCATCATCAAATTTCCGCCAATAATGGTGGATTCTGTGAGTGGGCATGGTAAGGAGTAACTGGAGGCTGCTCGGCTGGGCATTATTCTGGTTCTGTGCTTCAGTATCGCATCCATTCTCAACTAGTGGTGACAGCAATGGCCTCGGGCTTCCAGCATCTGATGAAATACCGTTCACATGTGCCAAGGTCCCCGCCAATAAAAGCCTCAATAGAGGCTTAGTCAGCAAACCAAAAACCTGGGTGGAGTGCAATTTTCAGTTGTTTAATCTTAAATAATTGATATAATGATAACAGTAACACAATCTAAATAAAGAAATAACAGAATAATCAACTCATTGCTTACTAGCTTTGAGGTAAACACCAATTTTATTTAGAGCATTTGGATGTCATTTTTTGAGGTAACAGCAATATTAAGGCTCCGGGAGGATTCTAAGTATCACTATCATAGGTGGTGGAACCCTATAACTTGATGGATGAGAAAATATTGAGAGCCAAATCAGCAACCTCACATTGTTGTCAAGCAAATCAAACAGGACAGAATTATAATGGACACTCCTGCCCATATTGTTGTAAGCTATCTTGTATGGTTCATACAGGGAGTAACTTTACACATCGACGTAGAGCTCAGTGTGGGGTCTGGATCATTAGGCTAAATCCCAATAAAATTTACCAGTCTCCGGTTCAACCCAGACTAGAAAAGTTCAAAGGCCAAACACTAAATCTGAGTTGCTTAAGGATCGGTATCTGATTGGGACCAGGACCAGGACCAGATTGGTACTTATTGCTGCCGATACACATTACCCAGTCTGCTCGTAGTTCAATAAGTTTTTAAACTTGACACTGCAGTACATGATAGGGAACTTACCACATTGGTGAATAGGACAACGGTTATGGTACTGGTGATCATTACTGCATTTGCTGGCAGCTGAGTATAACCAGACTTGGTGAACTGAAACAATAATCAGGTAAACTGAATGAAATGAGGAACTTTTATTTTTTTTAAAAAAGTAAAGGCAGTTACATAATCACAGAAAACGTGGTTTATCAGAAATGACAATTGTGGAGCCCTTTTTGTCTTTTCACAAATCTGGACTCCAAGGAGATAGGGTTGAGCTTTCATGCAGAGGTTGAAATGAATTTTCTGGAAACAGAAAATTTGCCTGATTGTAGGCAAGTGCCATTGACACAGCTCCTCTCAAAAGACCAGCCCACCAAATTGTGACCTATAAATAACATCAGTTGATACAGGAAGAAACATCAAATAAATCATAAATAAATAAGATAACTTAAGAACAAAAATGCCCACTTGTTCATTAATGCCAATTTTCTCTTGTGAAGACTTCTTTGATAAGTTGGACAGTAATGACAATGGGAACACAAAAGCTGCTCGCCCAACCAGGATGAAGCCCAACAGGATAGAGCTCACAGCAACTGATTCTCCAGGGCTGCAATGAAGATGAAAGATGAGAGGCAATAACTTGGTCATTCTTTAACCAATCTTACTGCAGATACTTAGTTGGACTATGAAGTCAAGAAAAGGGGAGTAGGAGATTCAATAAACCCACACCTATGAATGTCATTCACATTTCATCACATGCAATGTTTTATATAACTGCATAATGCAATATATTATCATGAACAATGACAAAGGCATGAAGTCATGTTTTCCATCCCTAGCAGTCCCTAGTCCCACTTATCCACGAAGTCATTCATGCCTCCACCCCTCAATCTCATATCCTAAAAACCAAGACAGGTTCTACGTTGACAATATCCCATCACGTGGATGCTTGGCCTACCTCTCCCTTGTGATCAACATCAATGGATTCCAGAGGTGTTATATTGAATGTCCAGAAGACAATAAACTTCCAGGAGGAAAGGACAAGGCTTCATTTTGCAATTATGAGATGCAATCGTGGGGAGGTTAGACGGAGGGATCCAACCAAGACTGATGAGGCAATTATGGATTTTGCTACCAAAGTGGATGTCGAGGTGAAGATTCCTGGGATTCTTCTGCGATGCAGCACCTTGAGCTTTTCAAGGTGATTGTGTAAATATTTGGGAGGTTGAGGGCATGTGGGGAAGTGTACTGGAGGCAAATGAACTTTGCACAGTTGAAGCTATGATGGAAGTGTCCTCAGTGAAAGAGACTCCTTGACACATGATGCTCCAGGATGGTGGGTCTGCTTGGATCCTCCTCAGACCTGTGATCAAGGGGGTAGGTGGGAAGGAGGGTATACGCAAAGGTGGTTGAGTCCTCTTCCTAAATGACATGCTTGCTGGCAGGTTTGGGTTCCGAAGGGTTCTAGTCTCATTGATGCCCTGTTCTCCATGAAGTTTGCAACGAAGAATCGGGGGGAGGACATTAAGAGATTGATGTCATTACAGAAGATATGTTCCACCATTTTTTGGAGGAATACGAGGAGTTTCTATGCTAAATTTCAGGGGGGGTGAATGAATCTTCTGCAGGGCCTTATTTTCTCAGATACTTTGCAGGGGGGATATTATAGGTACCCCTTTGAGTCCTAAGAAGTGGGGTGAATCTTTGGGTCTGGATTTAACTTCTCTCTCAGATCTGAATATGAATCTGCTTCTTTCGATCTGGGCCTGAGTTGCAATGGGCAGAGGCACAATGGTGACTGGCTTGGGTTATAGACTTACAAAATCCCATCATAGGTAAGATGCTTTCATCCAGGAAGCCAAGTACAGAGGCTGCTAGCCTTCTGAATGCGGGGGCTCCTGAAGGCTCGCTCCACAATCAGAATTGGGGTCTCCTGACCTGCTGTGGAGAAGGTGGCATTTAGGAGGTTGGAGGCAGTTGGCTGGTAGTGGTGAGCATTTGTGAGCAGTTCCAATGCAGGTGGCTGAACCTGGTGGGCTGCTAATGTCACCAATCAGATAATGCTGGTGGTGGCAGCTTGAACTTCAAGGTGTGTGTGCAAGTGGCAACAAGAGTCTTGTGCAACAACTCTGAAAAGCAGGCCAAGGGGCTGAATCATAGGACCCAATGAAGATCCTTTCATGGAACATGTGTAACATGTGGGATCCAGGCCATGGAAGATGCTTGGACAGATATCTAATGGCACAATATCCCTCAATCGTTCTATTGCAATAGACAGAGATTTCCAATAGGAGTCATTGGATAGAGTTTGCTGATTTAAGCTTGACAGATCTATTAGGAGGTTGGCTTGTTGCATAGGAAAATTGACATTTTCACTAGATATGGGCTGCAAGCAGTACCAAACAGGGGAGAGTTATGTGAGGAAATAAGAAGGATCAATGCTCTTCTTGGAGTTGCCTTGGTTGGTCAAAGGCAACTTCAGTGTCACTTTGGAGGTAGATGATCAACTGTGGGTGAGAGCCAGAGAAAGAAGCATTGAGGAGGTTAGTGACTTGCTAGAAAAGCTTGAGATGGTGGTTTTCCTAATCACCGGCTACCGCTACAAGTGAAGTTCCTTGTTGGGAGAGGTTTGTTCATGCATAGACAGTTTTATCACTTCAGTAGAGTACATGGAGCTCTTTCTTCTTTGAGATGTGATATTGTTAAACATGACTTAGATCACACTTTGCCATGTCAGAGGTCTAATGACGATTTGAGGTATTCAAGTTTGAGAAGATTTGGATGAGAGAACTGGTTTTTCAGGAGCTTGTAGAGGTCTGGTGGAGGAATGTGCTCAATTCTAACCTGACAGCTCAGACTACGGTCACTGGACTTTCTATTTTAAGGGATCAGCTAAGAAGTTAGGAAGCAATTGAGGGAGGATTGGCCAAGTGTCAAATTGAGGCTTTTCAAGAGATTGCCACATTGGACAAAGTGCAAGAGTTGTGGTCGAGAGGGGGTGTGGTGGAACAAACAAAGCATCAAAAGACTAATGCAAGACGAAAGCAAGATCGAGATCCAATTGAAACAACGATCACGCCAGATGTGGCTAAGATAGGGAAGGATAACAAAGAGTGACTGATTGTAGGTGGCAGGGAAATTCATGACAAGCAACAAGTTGGCGACTTCTCGACTTCACAATTCAGGCTTTTCTATGTTGCTATTTGGAAGGTACCTTGTAGTTGTGCCAAATATTCAGTTGTAGGCAATCTATCAACTAAGGGACTGGGGTTTGCCTTTGGGAGTTGCTGTCGTGCACTTTCTACCACCTAGATTCCCACTATGTGCTAGCAAGCCATATTTGATCCGAAATGGCGTCAAGCCATGAAGGGTGAAATGGCTGCTCTTTGTTCCAAAGAGACAAGAGAGCTTATTTCACTTCCTGCAAGAGGTCGAGTTGTTGGATGTCGTTGGATCTTCGCCTTGAAATACAATAATGATGGATCTATTTCATAGCATAAGGCTCGTTTGGTGGCAAAAGGGTTCACCCAGACCTATCGGTGAACTTCTTTGGTACATTTTCTTCGGTGCTTGCCTCCCTACAGTGCCTATTCTGATTTTTGTTGCAGTGCACAAGAATTGAGTTCATCAGTTGGACGTAAAGAATGCCTTTCTCTATGGCGATCTTTATCAGAAGGTATACATGCATCAACCCCCTAGTTTTGAGGTTTAGGGAGAGTGTGTATGCAGGTTGAAGAAGGCGATCTATAGTTTGAAGCAGAGCTTGAGAGCTTGGTTCCAAAAGCTCTCAGAGGTAGTTGAGGTGATTGGTCTTCTGTGATCTACTTTAGATCATTCACTTTTTGTTAGGAACACTAAGAGAGGTGTAGTAGCTCTCTTAGTCTATGTGGATGATCTTATTATTATAGGTGATAATGAAATCAGGATAGCTGAAGTCAAGTGGTGTCTAGAAGAAAAGTTTGTCATGAAAGACCTAGAACAACTGAGGTACTTTCTTGGGATTGAGGTGGCTAGAAGCAAACAAGGCATAGTGTTGTCACAATAAAAATATGCACTAGATGCCTTCCAGGAGACAAGCATGCTGGGAGCTAAGCCTACCAACATTCCCATGGATCTTAAGGCACATCTCTATGATGAAGATTTTGAGGCAATAGACAATCGTGCATATAAATAGTTGATTGGCAAGCTCTTATATATGATCATCATACGACCAAATATTTACTTATTTGTGGGCAAGCTAAACCAGTTTATGGATAGACCAACCAACTAACATTGGGAGGCATCTATGTAAGTGCTTAGATAGCTGAAGAAAGCACCTAATCGTGGGATTCTTTTTAATAGAGGGATTGTTATGACGATGGTTGGTTATTTAAATGCAAATTATGTAAGGTGCTTGACAGGTAGAAAGTCTACTATAGGCTTCTACACCTATGTAGCAGGGAGCCTAGTTACTTGGAGGAGCAAGAAGCAAGCGATAGTGTCCAGGTCTAGTGCGAAATCTGAGTATAGAGCTATGGCCTGCTGAGATGGTTTAGGTGAAATCCCTGCTTTGTATCTACACGTCCAAATTGAGGAGCTTATGGAGATGTGATATGACAATCATGTAGCTACCTAAATTGCCAATAATCCCATGTTCCACGAGCGCACCAAACATGTGAAAATAAACTACCACTATACCAGAGATTTGATTTGATTAAACATGGGATTTTGCACATCACTTTTGTCACATCGAAGGACCAAACAACAAATATCTTTACCAAGGCCCTTCCTCGGTCTACTTTTGATGTTTGTTGTTCCAAGTTGACCATGATAGATATCTACGCTCTAACTTGAGGGGGAGTATTGTGATACTCTTTTGGTCTTTCATTATGATAAGTTTTATGGTGCTTGTACCACTTAATTATTTTTCCTTTCCTTTATGGGTTTGTACTATTATTTCTCCTCACCTCTTCTCTTTATAAGAGGTGTAGGGTTTCTGGAATAAACTATGTTCCTCATTTCCTTCAATGATCTCCCTATTCTGTCATTTTCCTGGATTGGGAACTCTTTGGAGTCTCACCCAAGGTGTTTGGATGTGTGGCATTCTTACATCCTTATGGCCATAATAGAGACAAACTTACACCTTGAGTTATCAAGTGTGTCTTTGTTGAGTACTTTAAGATCCAAAATGGGTATAGAAGCTATGATCCTGTTGGGTGACATTATATGAGTGTTGATGTCACCTTCATGGAGCCCATCCCTTACCATTCCACATTTGACTCTCATGTTAGCTCTCCTACATCTGAAGATGTTGTCATCCAACTTTCTATACCCTCTGATGAACCACAATGGCAATCACCTAAAGGTCTACAAATAGCTATATATGGTCCACCACTTTCTAATGCTTATCGAGATAGCATGTTTGACAAGAACTACTCTCGTCGCCCGATCCAACAGGAAGAGTCAGTACAACCTACTTCTAATGAGGCTCATGTACTAGTTGATACAGAGAACATTATTCCTGCTTCCCAAGAAAACTTTGATATCCCTCAGCATCCCAAAGGTACAGTGAATGAAGATCCTAAGCTTGAGCTCGAGAAGGTAAACGACTGAGTGGATGACAGTTTGGATTTGGCTAATGTCTTGTGGAAAAGTACTAGGTCATGTACTTTATGCCTAATGTCCAAGTACATGTCTATGGCAAGTCTCTCTCCTCAATATCAATAGTTTGCTATTGCTCTCTAGTGTTTAGATACCTACCACCTATTAGGAGCACTCTGTCATCCAAAATGGCGATAGGCCATGGAGAAAGTGATGGCTGCTCTAGTCTCTCATGAAACCTGGAGTCTCATTCAACCACCACCTGATGTCGTAGAAGTTGGATGCAAATGGGTGTCTACTGTTGAACACCGCCCAGATGAATCTATTAAGAGGTACAACACTCTCCTTATACTCAAACATATGGCATCAATTACTTTAATGCATTTTCTACGGTTGCTCAACTTGCCATTGTTTGCATACTCATTTTAGTTGCCATTCACTGTAATTGGGCTCCATCAATTTGACATTAAGAATGCCTTCCTCTACAAAAATCTAAAAGAGAAAGTCTACATACAACAACCTTCGAGATTTGAGGCAGAAGGGGAGTGTTCCAAGGTTTGCAGATTGCATAAGGCAATTTATAGACTTAAGCAAAGTCCAAAAGCATGGCTTCAAAAGCTCTCAAATGTGATCGAGAGGGTTGGCTTCAAGAGATCGTCTCTTTATTCATAAAGAAGACCAACAAAGGAGTGACTACGACACTTGTGTATGTCGATATTATACTCATAGGGGATGATACCAATGGCAATACACTTACCAAGGAATTTCCAACGAAGAGCTTTGTTACAAAGGATTTAGGCCCACTTTGATAATTCCTTGGAATTTAGGTGGCTCGAAATGCACGTGTAGTTCTTTCCCCAAGAAAATATGTTGTAGATCTACTCCAGGAGACAGGCATGCTGGGAGCAAAGCTTGCGCCTATTCCTATGAACCCCAACATGCATTTTTATGAAAATAACTCAAAATAGGTTCCTTCTAGGTAATTCAAAAGCTTAGTAGGGAAACTACTTTATGCCACTATTACAAGGCTTGATATTGCGTTGGCAGTAAGTAAAGTGAGTCAATTTATGGACAAGCTAAGGAAGCTACACTAGGATGTAGCCATGATGATCCTTAGGTACCTGAAATTGGCTCTACAAGAGGGCCTGCTATTTAGCTATAGGGAATCTCTTAACATGGTAGCTTACACGAACGCAAATTATGTTGGATGTCTTAGAGATAGGAAGTCCACCAATGATTTCTACACGTTTGTTGGAGGTAACCTAGTCACATGGCAAAGCAAGAAACAAACCATGGTAGCTAAGTCAAGTCCAAAGTTATAGTACAGAGTTATGACTTAAACCACATCTGAGCTTAAGTGGGTTAGATCTATTCTCATGGATCTACACGCTCCTATATCTAGCTCCATGGAGATGAGGTGTGACAATAAAGCATCACTTTTCATTGCTAACAACCGGATATTCCATGAAACAACAAAGCTTGTGGAGGTGGATTTCCATTACACCCATGATATGATCCAGAAGGGATATTTCGAGCCTCATATGAGGCATCTGGAGATCAAGTTGTAGACATATTCACCACTTCCACGTGCTTTCTTCGACCAATGTTGTTCCAAGTTGAGCACGATGGATATCTATGCTCCAATTTAAGGAGTGTTGAGGAAGATATTTCTTACTATTTTTTTTTGTCTTTTTGATTGTCTACCCTAATTTCTTCTTTGAGGATATGATTGTAATTGTTCCTTAGCCTCTCTAACTATATAGAGGCCTAGGGTTTCTTTTGTAGAATCTTCCTTCTTCTTACAAAACTATAGAAAGTTCAAAGAGCAACTCTATGCTAGAAGCTGAAGAAAGCAACATGGAATCACATGTTCATATAAAAGCTGCTTTGACTACCCTATGCAAAATGGACGGACAATCAACTGCCGAAACCCAGCCACTTACCCAAAGAGCCATCACAAGGCAAATTTTGCTGAAACCCACAAAAAGGATGCATTGTTAATCAAACAAAAACAAGAAAATACATCCTTACCTGTTACTGACAATTTTCCATTTCTGAATATCCAATGCATCCATGCCAACATAAAGAAAGATGAAAATTTCGCATATGAATGATAATGTTGCAAAAGCATGCCTGAAAAAGAAAGATAAAAAAGAGTGTTATACACATCAGCAGTGATGGGTGAATTAAAGAAAACAAGTACCAATAATATGAAAGAAATATACTTGGTTGTAATTCTTGAACTCTCTGTCACATTATGCCAAGTATAATGTGACATCACTATACCACAGAAGAATACTGTCAGAATAGCACTTAAGTTTAACAACTGCAAAACAGATAAGAGCATCGTCATGGAACAATAGGACAGATCAGTTAAATTTAGATAAAAAGGGCCATTATAAGCACAATCACAGACGAGACTCACATCTCCCAATATGTAAGATAGGTAAGCCATCAGCATCATGAGTGAAACTTCACGATCCGTCGAATGCCTACAAGCCTCCAGACAAACATCATTAGCACACTCTACGAATGATTCATTCCCTTCGTAGATAAACATTTAACTTCTGGAAGACCATGCATAACCACTAGTGGCAAGAAGTAGCTGTACAATTACAAAGCATATGCACCTTCCAAAGTATAGCTTTCTGATGATATATGCACTTAGCAATCCAACCTGCGGTTGGAGGATAACTAGACATGTTAAAGGAACTATAAGCTGTTTGTAAAGATAACAGGTGATATAGGGTGCTGTAATTCAAATGAAACGTACAACCACTCCAAGAAGGGTGCTTGTGACAAATAGATACAAGAAGTCACCAACAAACTCCAATACAGATGTCAAGTTGATACGATCAAGATCAACATTCTGAATTGCATTGAATAAAACCACAGAAGTGGCATCATTGACAACACCTTCCCCAAAGACCAAGCTATAGAGGAGAGGTGTTTCATCTTGTTTAAGAACCTGTTAACATCACATTTATACTTCATGAATAAAAGCCTCAATAGCAACAGTGATGCCCTATATTAGTTACAAAATACAAAAGCAAAAACAACGATCCGTGACGAAGTTTTTAACCTGCAAGGTGCACACAGAGTCTGTTGCTGAAAAAATTGCTCCAATTGCTGTGAGCATCAAGACACAAAATGCCTAGATTATTTAAAGAGAAGACATGAACTAAGGATAAGGTAAATATAGCTAGCAGAAGACTGAAATAAGAAAAAAAATGAAATGATGTTTCGTCATACCCAGATAATCCCTAAGTTCAAGTCCTTGAATCAGGTTTCTAAGTGAATAAGTGGCACCTGGACAAAAATTGCAATGATGAACAAACCCAGTTCAGTCATTAAAAAAACTGTGATAAACCATCCATTGGGACATAGGTAGGTCAAAAAGAAATTAATCATAGATAGTTGGTGCAATGACCTGGCCTAGGCCTCGATCTAAATTGAGAAAAAATAGCCTTGAAAACTTGCCAAGTCATTTATAACCTATTACTCAATTTCATAAGTTATGAATCAAAAAAAAATCATGAGTTTCCAGTGCGGGATTGTTTTTGGGCTATTACAACCTTTTCCACTTGAGGTCTTTATGTCCTCATTAGGTTCATACAATCGATCAATTAATCAATTACCAAACAAGTAGGGGATTCTAGAGGTGGCTCCTACAAGCTCTAGGGATGGGCCCTACCATCAATTTATTGATGCAGCACTTAGCCCTACACAGCATTTAGCTCAACCATTTTCAGCTAGTTCATGACTCTTATAGTATTTGTAACAACCTGGGCTAGGCCCGAATCTAGTAGAGCAAAACTAGCCTTGGCAACTTGTGTATGGGCTTAGTGGACCTAAGGTAATCATCCAAAATGCTTAAGTCTAAGTTGTCAAGTATTAATTTTCAATTCTTTATAACCTACTACTCAATTTTATGAGTTTCTAATACATGACCACTTTTGGAATGTTACAATTGGGCCTTATATTCTTTGCTTAGAGGCCCAAATATCTTGACAAACGACTACATAGCCAAGCATTATTTAGAAATCAACAGAAAATTTAAGAGGCAAAAGAGAGCACCAAAGCAAACGCAAGAGGACTCTAGAAGCAAATTTCAATTATGCAACTCTTTCAAACCGTTTAACACCCTCTTAGGAAAGTCTGCCAAGCAATCAGTATAAAACAGCAAAATGTTGTTTCCTTACTACCTCAGGAATGCAAAAAGGAGAACCCAATTTTCACACCTGCCCCTAACATAATAGGGCTTCCATGAGTCAGATGCCATACTGTTTTCAAAATATTTCTGCTCCAATCAAGATATCAAGTCAATTAGAGATGCAATGGAGTCCTTTAGACTACCATCAACGTATTATTAGCTCTTTGGCCACTATGAAAAGCACAAGACACTGTTAGGACCGAAAAGAATTGATTCATTTAGAGAGACCTTGGGCAGATTTCCTCCATGTAACCAAATTTCCTCCAACGAATGTGCAGTATCTTGTAGTGAACTTCCTATCCTCATGAGCACCAGCATAGTCTGCATCAGAGTATTCACAAACATCCAAGTGCTCATTGTCTTTGAGAAGGAGTCCTTTCCCAGGTGCACTTTTCAAGTACTTGAGAATCTGGCAAACACCATCCCAGTGGATCTCTTGGCGATTGCATAAACTGGCTCAATCTTCTGACTGCAAAGGCACTATCAGGATGAGTAACAGTTAGATACAGTAGTTTACCAATCACTGCATGGTATTTGGTGGCATCTTGCAGTAGTGGGCTATCATCATCTACAATAGGCAAGGACATGTCCATGGGCACATATGCTGGTTTGCACCCCAGCATACCCATGTCTCTCAGTATGTCAAGAACATACTTGCGCTGGGAAAGTAGAAGTCCTCTAGAGTGTTGCACCTCAATCCCAATGAAGTAGTTGATAGGGCCTAAATCCTTGGTAACAAACTGTGACAGTAGCACCTTTTTCGTTTCCTCTATGCCCTGCTTGTTACTGACAGTCAAAAGTATGTCATCTACATACACCACAAGTATGACGAAGCCCGTCTTTTTATGCAATGTAAAGACAAAATAATCGGTCGAAGATTTAGTGAAGTCATAATCTTGGACCACCCTGCTAAATCTCTCAAACTAAGCTCTAGGACTTTATTTTAGTCCATAGATGCTTTCTTTAGTCTACGCACCTTTTGACACTCCTCTTGAGTAGGGAAGCCAGGTGGTTGCTCCATGTAAACTTCCTCCTCCAAATTGCCATATAGAAAGGTATCTTTGATATCTAGCTGATGGACGATCCAATGTTTGTTGACAGCAAGAGATAGCAGTATCCGAATAGAATTAAGACGAGCTACCGGGGAAAACGTCTCAAAGTAGTCAACCCTGAACATCTGAGTATATCCTTTGGCCACCAAGCATGCCTTATACCAATCCACAATGCCATTAGGACGACATTTGATGGTGAACACTCATCTACACCCCACAACAGTAGCTCCTAGGTGTAGATCAACAAGGTCCCAAGTGCCATGGGACTGTAAAGTTGCTATCTCCTCCATTGCCAAGGTTTAAGATGGATCTTGGAAGGCCTCATGATGATCTTGAGGTAGTTGCATGCTGTTAATGGTCAGGGAAAAATGATGTCCAACTGTAGACAGGCTATTAAGTGACATAAATTGAGACATAGAGTATTTGGCACAAGAACGTGGAGCCTTCCTTTATGCAATAGGAAGGTCCAGAGTAGAGTCCTCAGTAGTAGGAGTTACCTGGTCCTTGGATAAATTATCAACAGTTGGTGGGGACTGAGCCTAAATAGTAAACAGTGGTTTATCCACCTGAGGAATATCCTGGGTCCTGCATTGGAAGTGTTTAGGGAAGGTATTTGTATTAGGAATCTCAGGATAATACGGAAAGGGACCTGGATCAGGTTGAGTAGTCCTAGGTATATGTGGCTTAATGGGCTGTGGTGGCTCAGTGGGCATAGGAAGGGGAACCTCATGTGATGGCTCAATAGGTTCCTCCCCCTATTTTTGGTAGTATGGTATCTTCTTAAAAGAGGTGATATCAGCAGAAACATAGACTCTCCGTGAAATAGGGTCATGGCATTTGTGCCCTTTCTGGGTCTTAGAATAGCCCAGAAACACATACTTCACAGATCGAAGAGAAATCTTATCTACTTTATGCAAATGGACAAAACACACAACTAAAGACTATAGGAGTAACAGAAAAAATATCCTTACCAGGAAATAACAAAGAATATGGAGTTTTACCCCCTCAGACAGAGGAGCAAACTCTGTTCACCAAATTAGTAGTAGTAAGAACATCGGCCCAAAACTGCGAGGGAACAGTCATGTGAAACATGATAAAATAGGCCACATCAAATGTCGAAGCTTATGTTCAGCAATCCCATTTTGTTAGGAGGTGTGAATGCAAGTAGTCTACTGAACAATACCAAATGATTTGAAGAGAGTATTTGTCCTAACATTCAAAAATTCCAAACCCATTGTCACTCCAAAGAACCTTATCAGTAGTAGAAAATTGAGTTTTTATTTCCAAAATAAAATTTTTGACAACATCAAAGACTTTGGATTTTTTGTTCATCACAAAAACCTAGGACATTCTGGTATGATCATCCACAAGAATAAGAAAAAATTGAAATCCTCTAATACTCTTGACCCTACAAGGGCCCCAAACATCAGCATGCACAAGAGCAAAAACAGACTCATCTCTTTTATTATTTGGTGGAAAAGAAAACCTATGGTGTTTGCCCAACTAACAGGCTTCACACCTCAAAACATCAGGAAAAGACAATGCAGGAAATTGATGACGCAAAACATGCAAACTAGGATGATCAGGTCTCAAGTGCCACTGAAGAGCAGTGGTGGCACAAACAACATTAGTACTGGATGGAGGGGGGATATGTAGGTAGTAGAGCCCATTCTGCTTAAGTCCACCAATCTGCCTCATCGTCTAGAGGTCCTACAAGACGAAATACTGATCATGAAAAATAGCTTGGCATCTCAAATCTCTGGTAATTTGGTTAATAGATATTAAATTAAGCATAAATTTAGGAGCATGCATGATATTAGAAAGAGGTAAGGTGTTAGAGATAGAGATATGTTCGAGCTCAGCAACCGGTGACAAACCTTCATCAACAACTTTGACCTGAAATGGTGTAACAAGGTCCTGAAGAGAAGAAAAAAGTGTACTGTCACCAGTACTGTGGGAGGAGGCACCGGAATCCGCAAGCCAAACAGGAGCTTGGGATTTAACTGTCATGGTAGAAGTACTTGCAAACCTCTGAACAGAGGCAGAAGTAGATCCTTGAGAAGCTATGAATTCCTCGTAATCAGCCCTGGAAATAGTGATCTGACTATCATCCTCTTGCACCTGGGTAGGCTCCTCTGTAGATACTTGATGGGCACGTAGATTCATACCCTGTGGGTAACCGTGCTTCACCCAACAATGATCTACAGTGTGTCAATTCCTGTGATAGTACTCGCAGAAGAAGGAACTCCGACCACGAACACGTCCACGTGCACCACCACTACGAGCTTTGCCACCTCTTCCCCTTAAGTTTTCTCTACCACGACCAATAGCAGCCATAGCAGAGGCATCAGTAGTGGGCATGGCATCTGAGGTGGTAAGCCTAGAAAGACGAGCGTAGATCTGCTCTGGTATCAAGATCTCGTCCATCGTCATGAACTGATCTTTGATTGCTTTGTACTCGAAGCTAGAACCAGACAAAAGCTGAATAGAGCGAATAACTTCTCTTTGCTTGTCTATGATAGAAGCGTCCATAGAGATAGGCTGGTATACATCTTACTCATCTCATAGATTCCTTATGGTGCCATAATATTCGGGCAAGGACATGGTGCCTTTCCGAAGGTTGTGAATATCCTCCACAATGCTGTATAGCCTGGTAATGTTACTTCTATGAGAATGTATCTTATGAAGTACTTCCCACATCCTCTTGACTGAAGCATGAGCCATGACCTACTTGGCGATTGTTTGGGTGACACTATTGAGAAGACAAGTAGCAACCTAGTCGTAGTCTGCCTCCCAATTGGCAGACTTAATAGTAGGAACAACATCAATCAAGATATATTTCTTCTTATGGGATCCGATAAACCGGGAGAAAGAGGTGGACCAGAGCAAGAAGTTGGATCCATCCAACTTAATCCATGTCCCCTACATGTGAGGGGGAGTGCTTGTTGTAGAGTTCTTCCCCATCAAGTCACTCACATTCTCTTTCTGATCCCCGATAATATACGGAGTCAAGATCCATGAAGAATAACAGATCTATGGGTCTGAAAATCAGATCATGAGGTTTGAAAGTTCGGATTTCAGACTTGAACGCCCTCCAACAAGTTTTGCACACGCTAGGGCATAGAAGAGGCCCTAACGATGCCTTTCATAGTGTTGGAGCACTTGAAGAAGCCCCGACGACGGTGCTGGGTTGATTGGAGGACCTAGGCGGCGGCGTTGGAGGGCTACAGCACCGATGGTGGTGCCTTAAATGCACTGCAGGCCCCTGTGGTGGTGCTACAGGGTCCTGCGGTGGCGCTGCTACAGATCTTGATCGGCCTGCTGTGACGCTTCAGCTCTATGGAGGTCGAGGTGGCCGGTGGCGACGACGCTGTTGGCCCGAGAACCGACCTGCGGCGCTACTGCTGGTGATTGGGAGGCTAAGGTGGCCTTGCTACGATAGTGCTAGCCTAGGTGGTCGACGACATCGTGGAGAGGTGAGGGGTTAAGGTTTTAGTGGGAGGGAAGAGAGGTTAGGGTTTGGTGGGATACCAGAACCCCAGTTTAAGACTGTTGCTCTGATACCATGTTAGGATCGAAAAGAATTGATTCATCTAGAGGGACCCTAGGCCTCTTTATATAAATAGAGGCACCGGAGATGAAATTACAAGTATACCCTTTCACCTTACAAAATAATAAAACACCCATTACATATAACTCAACAACACCAAATCCTTCTCTTTTTCTTAAAAGAATAAAGGATGGCTACCAAAGGCTGATAAATATACAATTAGTCAATTAATCAGAAAGATTGCATCAATCATTCCAATCTGCATATAAGTATGAAAATGGAAGCATCACATTCTCTGAATAAGATATTTCGTTTTTAGAAGCATCATGTTCTTATGCAACCATAACAACCAAAGGACCATGAAGATCCATGCACTTGTGCAAGCTACCTCATCCATCACCTTTCTAAAAGCCTCCGACATCACCACTTGTTCAAAAGAAGACATGCCAAGGGATACTATGGTTACTCTTGCCAAAGTACACTTCCAAAGTTGGAACCAAACAGCAAGTTTGTTTTTATCCTCCTCTTGGTCCTTACAACAAAACTGGTGCCATCACCTCCTAAAGCCCACTTGCTCCTAAACCATTCTTACCAACCTCATCCTAAGAAACCACCTAAAAGATTGATTCAAAGTGGGGTTTTCATACCCTAAAGAACTTTGCAATCAACAACAAATACATAATCCAGTGCAATAGCATCTTTACACAGAAGCAAGAAGACCAACCTCACCAAGAGATTTCCCTTGAACCAAACCATGGCATCCGCTACACCTCGCCACCACCAAGTCCTGAAGGACAATAGAAGCACTTGTAACTCCATGAGCCTGACATTTGTAGTCACCTTTCACCTTCTCAACTAGCTCTTCTCTATCTATCATGCAACTCAACCTTCTAGTTTTTGAACCGGCTTGTGTACCTTCGACAGATGTTCCACATTGTTATGCATGTGATTGCATTTTTAACTATTTCTATTTTTAAAGGTAAGGGACCTTTAGTTATAAGTATTAAGATATAACTGTCAGCAAAGAACAAATTCTACTGTACCAGGGTGAAAGTGGTTGCAAAAAAACCAAAATATGGTCTTTTGAAAAAAAAAGGAGATGGTCATTTATATAGTCATTTGAATGTAAGACCACTGAAATATCTAACAGAATTTGTTGTGGTAGCATGTTTCTCATAGTTTTGGAAAGTAAAATTAACTTTGGGATTTTTACGTAAATTCCCCTATAGTCTTTGAATGTTACACCTATATCCTTAGGTTCCTGATATTATTATATATACCCTTTAAAATTATGAAATTTTTTATATGTATAAGTTAGAAAAATTGAACCAAGTAATTTATTCTATAACCTGGCCTCTCAATATATAGAGGTGGGAAAATTACATAAGTACTCATTAAGGAAATGAAAATAATACAACTAAGGAAATAACAAAATACAAAAGATCGTAGGGGTTAACAGTATATCCTTTTGAAAAATGGGTATTAGTAATTAAAGAACTTTATGAAAAAAGTTATAATTTTTTCTTTTTTACTTTTAATTATTCTTCCCTTTCTCCTCCTCACTTCTTCATCTCCAACAACGGCGGGTTAACCGGGGGGTAGAGTGCTCTACTATCATCGCTATTGATCTTGCCTCCATCAACGTTAACTGCCTGCTTCCTTCCACCCTCCTCTTCCTTCCTTTCCTCCTCTCCTCTGATGGTGGGTTCGCGAAGCTCATGCTTTAGCCTCTCCCCAGAACTCCATGTAGTCCATTCTTAACACCCCTTCATCCTCCTTATGGCATACATAAACATGATCACCCTTGTATCAGGTGTCAAATGGTGCTTGCTAGGTGTGCTAGAATGCCACTATTAGAATATAAAAGCGGATTAAAATAAGCACAATATCAAAAGCATCACAATCATGAGCACTTGGGTTTATGTCAAAACCTCACTTATGAAGAGTAGGGAGAAAACTACGAAAGAAGCACTCCTACAGGCGTGATCTTATGATGTTTCTTCTCGAAGACAAATGAGGGGGTACAAGGCCTTTCTATAGGCCACTGCACACCTCTCTTTCCTACTCCACTATGTGGGATTGAAATAACATGTAATTGGAATTCTATATTATTCAATTGCCCAACAATAAACACTCATCTCTCTTAAGACTCCTCTTCAAGTTGGAACATAAAATGCTCAGCTTGTACAACATAACTCCTCACTCTCACAAGCTAAACACAATTCTCAACTAGTGCAACTAGGTCATGACTCTCCAGGCAAATGACAATAGTTCCTTCCTTGTTCTTACTTGTAGGCAGGTGTGCTAAAGACGGCACATCAATGAGGTCGAAGTCTAGTAGATGAACTACTAAAGTTGGCTCTAATTGGTCTCTCTCCTAGAGACCTCAATTGTTGATAGTAACTCCCTCATTGGAGATCTTAGTAGTGGATCTCTCCCTTAGACACCTTGAGATTGGGCCTCTCCCATACAGAAACTCGAAGTAAGCCTCTCCCATAGAAACCTAGAGGCCAGCTTCTCCCATACGAGAACTTGAATTGGGTTTCTCCTTTGGAGACCTTAAGACTAGCCTCTCCTATATAGAAATCCCTTTGTAGATTTCTCTCATATAGAGACTAGAAACATGTTTCTCTCATATAAGGACCAAGAAGTGAGCTTCTCTCATGTGGGGATCTTGAAGAATGAGTCTCCCTCATATAGGGGTCATGATAGGCTCTCACTCATACTCCCCCTTTCTCTGATACTTCTATGAGAGAAGAAATCAAAATAGAGAAGAAAAATAAATTGAGAAGAGTCTTCCACTCACCCTTTTTTTCATCT
The DNA here is from genome assembly GCA_037157565.1 of Thalassia testudinum. Classification (NCBI taxonomy): domain Eukaryota; kingdom Viridiplantae; phylum Streptophyta; class Magnoliopsida; order Alismatales; family Hydrocharitaceae; genus Thalassia; species Thalassia testudinum. The sequence goes on along the minus strand of JAZHRO010000022.1, from coordinate 9,273,994 downwards.
TTTTCCTTAATCTATCCCTTTTTGCTTGTTTTCCTTTCTATTTTTTTCACTTCTTCCTCTCGTTTTTCTTTCTTTCCTTTTTCTTAACCTAACAAATAAAAACAAGAAAACAAAGGACTGAATAAGTCAAAACCGCCAAATATCTCCTTTTAGGGTTTGAAAGAATCCAAATGTGTTGCCACCTCCATTGTTAGCCATCAAGGGGCCTCACTGATGAGCATTATCCTTTGCTGTTGCTCGCACATCTCCCTCCTCTCCTTGCTGCTAGGCAATGTTGGATTTGGCCAAGAGGTGGTTGGATTTAATGAGTTGGTCGAAACATGAAATCTCGCAAACGGAGTTTGCAACTCCCCTGCAAGAAGTCATCGCATTGATTGCCGAGGTTGTTAGAACATCGTCGGTGCTGGAACAGGGTAGGGCGACGCCGCCCAAGGCTCCAAAAATGTCAAACGCGACTCCCCTTTTCAAGGTCTAGACTTGTCTCACCATGATGCTCTCTACACCAATCGTAGGGGGTGATCTCAACCCTCGATATGCTCTTTTGATCCTGATCTTCCATCGCAGAGCTTCTCCCCCCTCATGCATCTCAATCTCACTACAACCACCCACGTGGATGCTAGCTTTGTGGTTTACATTACCCCTCCTTGTGAGAAGTGGTGCACATTAAGCCTTTTAATCTGGATCTCCAAGATCCTCCGTTATGCGTCGTGGCCTTCTTTCTTCTCTCCATCCACGTGGTTGGCGATGACCTAAATAAAGACACGATCGAGATCTTGGTTGATCTTGCAATTTTTTTGACCACCATAACCTCGGGCTTGTATTTGATCACTCAAACAATAAGAATTAAGCTAATCGAAATAAAGAATGAACCAAGATAAGATCCCAAGAATGACTTGCTTTGATACCATGCTAGAATATAAACGCAGAATGAAATAAACACAATCATGAACACTTGGGTTTACATGGAAACGTCACTCACAAAGAGCATAGAGAACCATAGGAGAAGTGCCCCTATGGGCATGATCTCATATTGTTTCTTCTCAAAGACAAATGGAGGGTACAAGGCCTTTATATAGGTTATCGCACACCTCTCTCTTTCCCACTCCTCTGTAGAACTAAAATAACATGTAATTGGATTTCTATATTATCCAATTACCCAACAATAAACATTCATCTCTCTCAATAGCCACTATTTAGTATAGCCGCAATGTCTTGAGCACCATGACATGGAGGTACACCATCTTAGCTCCTTTGTCCCTAGCACGATCTATGGCACGTCCCTTTGGTGCACTCGCAACTCCTTAAGCAACTTATTGAGAACCTACGAGTGGCAAGATATGAGCCAGAAGAATAGGGAGAGCCCTAAGGTGATGCCATTCCTTTAGGGTGAGCCCTAATGTGCTGCAAGAACATGTTGGACCTGAATAGCTCCTCAGTAGTAAGGAGTGAGGCTAAGATGTCGAAGAAGGGCTGTTGTTGCCCATCAGGGGAACTGCAACAAGACTTCCTACGCTCCGAGATGATGCAGTTGATATAGGGCCCATGTGCTTTTGCATTTGAGTTACGGCAATTTCAAGCATGACCGCTCAAACAAATGTTTGCTTAAGCACCTAAAATAATGGCCAAGCCCTTGCTATTGCTATAAACACTCCAGCCATGGTCATAACTTTTTCCTATGGCCAAGTTGTTTTATGGTCAATGCAATTGTGGTTATGCCACAAACAAATGAACCAATAGTGGTCAATAGTCTACCACACGTGAGCCACCTTACATTCAAGATGTTAAGGCAACGGAGAAGCTTCCAAACAAGGACAGGGAGGGCATGGCAAATTGTGGACCTTTCTTTAGCTTCATCCATGGCCTTGGAGAAGGGGATGTCAAATAGGATGAAGGAAAGGAAGAAGGGAAGGAAGAGGGGGAGGAGGACAAAGACGAGGAGGTTGATGTCAATAAAGGCAAGGTCAACGATGATAGAGGTGGCAGAGTTCTCAATGTTCCCCCATCTTAACACCCTCATCGAAGATGAAATAGGGAAGAGGAGGGAGCAGGAGAAGGGGAAGAGGACTAAAAATAAAAGGAACAAAATATTATAAGAACATTTTGCAAAGGTTCTTTAATTTTTAGTACCAATTTTTTAAAAGGGTATACATGCAAGAAATTTTGTGATTTCAAGGGTATCCATGATAACATCGAGAATAAAGGGATATAAGTCTAATATTCAAATATTACGGTAGAATATATGTAAAAACCGCACTAACTTCCGTAAGGCTTGGGTTTAAGGCAAACGTACTTGCTACCAGACTAAACATATTCATTAAGGTAACAACTCCTTGAGGGTTGTGATAATATATATTTATTTATATCAAGTGGGGATGTCTTTTTATGATTTTAGTATTTGGCTGGAATCTTTATGTAATTCTACCACTCAAATCCTCCCATATTAAAGTGGGGATGTCTTATTACTTACCTCCCACATCGTATGAAGGTGGGTGCCTTAGGTATTTACTAAAACCCAGTATATTCATTGTCACCAAGTCTCGTCCACACCTTCCAACCTCTTCTTCCTCTCCAAGCAAGTGGTGGCACTCAAATTCTTAGTTTTATGGGCCCCTAACTAGCCTTCCCAATTGCACATCACCCTCCACACCAACCTGCCCAACCCAATAAAAAGGAGCCCTAAGTAGAAGACCCTCCTACCCCCTATAGTCCTTTTTGCTTTCCCAGAGGTTGGCTACTACCCCTAAGGATGGAGAGGCGAAGAGCCTACTGGAGACACCTAATGCCACTAGACCCTAGTAGGGGGTTATCCTCTATTGCTTTCTCCTCACTGCAATAAAATTATGAATCCAACCTAAGCTGAACCAACTCTAGTGACTCCTTACCATGTCCAACATTGATATAAAGACCTTGTTAAGAAATAAATAATGTGGAAAAAACATAAATACTAAAGCATAAATAATAAGAATGCTTGGATTTATGTGGAAACTCCAATCACAAAGAGCAGAGAGAAAATCACAGGAGAAGTGCCCCTATGGGCCCAATATGATTCCATTCTTCTCAAAAGACAAATGAGGGTACAACAACCCATTTATAGGCTCCCACACACCATACTTTTCTTTGCTCCATTATGTAGTACTAAATGTACCACTACAATAAACCACATCTCTCAATACTCTCTCTCAAGCTAGAGCATGGAATGCTCAGCTTGCACGACAAATATCCCTACTCTACAAAGCAAAAAACAAGCACACCACAAATCAAATGATGTTGCCAGGTCAGGACTTCCTCATGCCTCTTGTGTCACTGGCTTCTTTGTATCCTCAACTAATGTTGCTGGGTCATGGTTGCCTTGTGTCACTGACTTCTTGCATCTTCAACTTGCTAGTAGACGAGTGCAGGTAGGAGTTCGAAGATAAGTCGTAGACAATTAATCTAGTGTTAGTGCCATCCCATTTGAGAACTCTGAAAAGTGCCTCTTTCATGGAGACCTCAAAGACAAAGGAGTCTCTCTTGGGATTACAAAATAAGTTCTCGCACTCCCTCTTTCTCCAGTACTTGTACGGGAGAAGAAATAAACATAGAAAGGAGCTTCTCCTCCTCTTGAAAAAAAAATCCATCATTTTTTTCTTTTTCGTCTTTTCTTTTTATCTTTTTTTCTATAATTTTTTTTTCTTCCTCTTTTTTTTTCTTCATATTTTTCTTCTTCTACCTTTTCCTTTTTTTTATCTACCCCTCCTTTGCACTAAGAAGCCAACATGAATGAAACTACGATGTAAAGAGGTAAAAATAACAAAGTAAAAAAAGCTTCTAAGGGTTTGAAATAACCCAAATCACAATTGAAGACCCCATTCATTCCTCCTTCAGCGTAGTCATCATTGTTCGTGCCTCTTGACTCACGCGAGCAATCTCAAGCGAGATCTTTGCTACAATCCTCATCGGAGATTGTTGCCTTCTACGTTTTCTTCCTTGAGATCTCGCTACTCTTCTTTGCTCTGCTTTGCCGCTATCTTCAAAACCGTGGGGAGTAGACTCATCGTCACCATTTACACCAACCTCAGTGGAAAAAACCTTGCATGCCTCCAAGTGCCGCCATTTACGTCGCCATGAGCACCATCGTCTTCATCGCCATCGCTTCTTTAAAGCCATGATGGCAACGAAGACCTGATTGATCTAACTCCTCTCGGTGTTACTACTGCCTTTCTTCTCTCCTGATTGCTGCTAGAAGGGGAGGCCACCAACTCCCCTAAGTCCCCTTCTCTCCGAATTGCTGCCACTATGGGCCATTGGCTCCTTTGCTCATTGCAAGGAGCACCGCCAGGCCTTCTTCACCACCAGCGGGGCTCTCAGCCTCACACGGCAACCCCCAGCACTACTAAGACCTTCATCGCCACCAGCAAGCACTTGGGATCTTCGACAGGTAGGGGCGCTGCACTGCTTGGTGGCGTTGAGGCTCTGCTATGCTACTTAGTAGCTCACCTAGGGCTTGTAGTGCCAACCATGATCTCCACCAGCTCAAGAACCACTCCTGCGATTTCACGCGAGATTGTTGCCACACTCTCACCACTACAAGGTTAGCTCTGTCTTCTGCTGTTGCTGCTCTACGAGATGCCCTTGTTGGTATCTCCTCCAAGAACTCAATAACATGAATAAAGATATAACAATAATATTTTAACAAGAGAACTCAAGATAAACTTGCTCTGATACCATGTTAAGAATAAATAATGCAGAAACAAACATAAATATCAAAGCTAAACAATATGAACGCTTGGGTTTACGTGGAAACCCCACTCACAAAGAGTAAGGAGAAAACTACAGGAGAAGTGCCTCTATGGGCGTGATATGATTCTATTCTTCTCAAAAGATAAATGATGGTACAACAACCTATTTATAGGCTCTCAGATGCCATATTTTTCTTTGCTCCACTATGCGATACTAAACATACCACTACAATAGACCACATCTCTCAACAGATCTCATTTAAGACAACTCTGAGAACACATGTTTACTTGAGTTTTCAAGTCCGTAATGATTGATATTAAGGGACCAAAGACAGAGAATTTGTCCAACTCCACCATCCATCTTTGGGAAATATGAAGTCCCAAGGTACTTGTTTATGGCTGTCTCTACTACCTATATGATGCAAACTATGCACCTAGTCACATGTTTCTAAGGTCTATTACTGGTTGTGAGAAGAATTTCATCCACAAAGAACATAATCTGAAGCCAAAGTTGGGAAGCCAGTGCTGTGGGAAAAAGTACACACACAACTTACAAACAACATTGTTATAAATATTGTAAAGCAAGCCATACATTACCCTATATAAGAGGTTTTGGGTGATTCCATGCCTTTTCTTGTAAAGGGTGAGTAGTGGAGATTAGTAGCCATCCACTTCATTGCATAGGATATAAGAGATTTGGAATAGTCTATACTACACATTCGCAATAATACAAATGAGAGTACAGTATATAAATCAAACAGTGCTCGTTGAGGCCAACTATAGGAAGAGCCATCAGTGAGTGGAGGGCGGAAAAAGAAAGGCTATCAAAATCTAGTTAGAGGCAAGGTCTCAAGTAGAAAACATGCTCCTGGATTGACTAATCTAATATTTAATCTAGCCAAGAAATGATTGAAGAGCTTTCTAGCAATTGGCATGGTACACTGATTGTGCAGTCAACTAACATAACAAGGGGCCTCTTCTAGTCATAGAAAGTTTGCATATCACCTACTTTGTGGTCATATTATGATGCCATATATGCCATATATGCTCACGAGTTCCCCATTAGTTTTCTCTTAGCTACATAACCAAGGAGTTTAATTGTGGAGATATTTGATTTTTTTTTTTCAGGAATTGGGAAAATGACTGGTAGAGGTTCATGAAGAAGGCAGTATGTACTATCTTCATCAGTAAGTCATCCTCAACGAATCTACTGTGTGAAATACCAGCATCTGCTTCCAAGTCATCATTCCATTCAAAAACTTCATTGTTTGCTACTTCAGATCTCTCAGTTGGTGTCCTTTGATCGCAGGGGATAACATCTTAAGAAATTAGTTGTATTCAAAAGTCAATTTGTTTCATATGGATACGTGGGGTCTTATTGCCTTGTCCCTAGTTGCTAGAGGTACAGGATATAATCCAGTCCTAGTTGATGATTTTGCCATATTTTGGTTGTTTCTTTCAAAATAAGAGGTCAGAAACAAAGCCTATTATGAATACTTTGATCAATAAAATAAAATGTGAGTCAACTGCTATTTTTTTTTCAGGACAAAATGTTTTCTCAATTTTCTCGCACCCATGAAATCATTTGTCAGTCTTCATTTTCACAAACCTCAAGGCGAAATGGGACAGCAAAGCCTATAGACGTATAAAACATAATAGTATGACATCTCCTATTGGGTTGATGTTGTTCATAAATCAACTGATTGGTAGACAGACTGGCATCCTCTATTACTGATGTACAAATTTCTTTTTGGGTCTCATACTTGAGAAGCCCTTGTTCAGTGTCAATTCCAGAGTGTTTGGTTGCCTTGATCTTCAATGGGTTAAACTTAGCATCCACTCCATAAACACAGATGTACAAATTCCTTTTCAGATTTCATGCCCAGCAAGCCCTTGTTTACTGTTAACCCCAGTGTTTGCTTGTTCTAATTTACATGGCTTATCTAATATTTGTTAGCACCAGGCCTTAAATAAGGTGTTTAATGTAGCCAAGCAGCAGTTCAAAACACTCGAAAATAGTATGATATAGTATGATATAGTCTACAGTCGTCTGGAAACAATTTTGAAGGATCAAGATACTCATTTTTGATATTGATGGAAGACATACCTAATGAAACAATGGCAAAAGATACCAATGTACCCACTGCTCCAAATAACATGATTGTCATGAAGTTCCGGAAAAATTGTTTCTTTTTCACCTGAAATCTACGAAACGAAATAAAAGAGAACTAAGGAAGTTAGTGAATGCAGAAAACACATAAAAGACTCCAAGTTGGAACCAAGTAGTTGGTAAAGAAAAAGGATGACATACCGAAGGTCAATGTCATCCAAGAGTTTTTCATTGAATAAAAGTTAAAGCGATAACTTGTTTCCACAGATGCACTAATTCCTACTATCTAAAATAAACATTTTCAATCCATACATGGTCCCTCCAAACAAAATACCATACATCTGAAGCCACAATGCCCACAAGATTACCAAACACTTGGATCTTCAAGAAAAGAGAAAAAAGAAAAGAAAAGAAAAGAAAAGAAAAAGATTGCCAAACACCTCTCTATCCATCCTTCTAAACCAATACCACCATTCCTGAGCATGTTCCAAGAAGCAGTTGCACTAGCATCTCAAGAAAACCCTATCCTTGCACAGACTGAAGCTGAGAACTCACAGTCCAAAAAAAAGAACAAATGGTCTACATAGTTATGTCACATCCACTATCAAGGAAATGAAGTCACCCCTCAACAATCAAACTGGATGAGCGCTACACTGGCATCTCATCCTGTCTTCCTTTAAAAAAAAAAGCACCTCCTCGCATAGAACCTTGTAGGCTCCAAACAAGGCATCATATACTCCCTCAACCTAACTGAAGGTGTTAGTTGATGACAACAAGAGTTGAATATCAGTACATGAAGCCTCGGAAAGGTGATTACCCACCTAAGGCAACCAGCAACCCTGTCCCGTCACTAATGGAGCAACCTAGCACTAGGAAATTTGTGGCCGCCCTCTGATCTGCAAGACTGAACAATCTAGGCATAAAAAGGACAAAGGTATTGGACCCAGTCCAATTATTGCTCCATAACATAAGTATACCTTCAATCACAACATGAGAGAGTTAAGAAAACACTTTTTGGCATGACCATGCATATACCCTCCTAAAAGACAGAAGCCCCCAAGAACAAACAGTCCTTCATTCCAATCCCCACAGCAAGCTGCAATTACGTGACTCCAGAAATCACTCTCATTCTCCATCAGCTTAAGCATACCCAAGTTACCTTGATAAAGTTCCTCATTAAGATACTGCAAATGAGAACTACAGCATCCTAAACCACAAGCCAGAAGACCCTGTTCTAAGCAACTAGACTAGCAAAATGACTAGTAGAATTAGCTCCCCTCTAAATGGACTGGCAAAATGCCATACAACTAAATGGTTTCCTCCCAGGCCTTTTTGTCGTTTCTTACCTCCTTGGAGGCTCAACCTTCAACTCGTCTGATCTCTTGACTATGGTATTAGCTGGCCTTCTATGCAAATGTCCAAGCACCTTAAGCATGTCTCACATTTTATCCCTTATCAATGCTACCCCAACCTTTACCCTGATAATCTCCTTAGGAATCTAATCCTTCCTTGTATGGCGGCACATCCACCCTAACATCTTCATTTGTAATATATACATCTTTTGCGCATGGATACAATTGACAACCCACACTTAGAACCATTCAACACAACAAGTTTTACAACTGCTCTATAGTACTTCCATTTAACTTTCAAGGGAACTCTCTTGACATAGAATACCAAATGCTCTCTTCCATTTCAAACATCTTGCATTAATTCCATCAATTTCTCTATTTTGTTGAGAAATAGACCCTAAGTATTTAAAAGCACCCTTCATCAAAATGCATTCTGCTCCAATTGTCACATTTATCCCATCTTTGTCTCTTTTACCATTAAACTGACATTCCATATACCCAATCCTTGTCCTACTTAGTCAAAAGCCTTTAGCTTCCAAGGTGCCTCTAGATGCGGAAATGGATTCGGAGTTGGTGAGTTCCATTTTGGATCTTTTTTGAGTCTGATTATGTTTGGACCCAATAACCCAGCACTTTTTTCCTCTCCTTGTTCTGCTACTTGTGGCTTTTCCAACCGTGTTTGCAGGTGCAGTGGGGCCTCCTCATCAGGGAGTGTGACTGAGGTTGGTGTGGGTGTTGCAGGGGATGCAGTGGTCCTGGTGGGCCCTGCAAATGGTAGTGGTGTGTCTACGGCTGTCGACAGAGGTGATGATGTGTCTATCGGTGTTGTTGCTCCTGTCATCTCCGAAAGGGCCTTTGCAGAAGGCTGAGGCTAATCTGGAGGTTAGGAGCGTCACTGGGGTTAAGGCTCTCATGTGGTTATTTCCAATGGCAGACATGCTGGTGGAGTTTGGCAGCAACCTAGCACAGTTCGTGGCTCCTCAAAAGCGGCTACATGTAGAAAGGGAGTTGGGGCTTCCTCCACCGATTCGAGGGGATCAGGGGTTGGTAGATCTTTATGTGTTAAAAGTGGCCTTCTCTATTATTCTTGTTACAAGAGAAAATTTATGGACAGGAAGACTGCTGGGGGCGCAGTGTGGAGGATGTGCAGACGAGTGTTGCCAGAGCTTTGAATCTGAAAAAGGTTTCCCCGACTCGTGACCATGGGGGAATATGGCTTCTCATGGTTAGAATCCTTTCTTGGAATGTTAGAAGCCTTCGGGATAGGGCACAGAGGTCTATTCTGACGAGCTACCTGGTTGATTGTAAGGTGGACATAGCTTTGTTGCAAGAAACACATTTCGAGAGTTGATTGTAAGGTGGACATGGCTTTGTTGCAAGAAACACATTTCGAGAGTACGAACGGATCGACAATTGATATTATTGGAATGGGTTCATTGTCCGATTTTCTTGCTGTTGATGCGTTGGGCAAATTTGGGGGACACTGGCTTTTGTGGAATGAAGGTTTATTCCGGCTTGATCATTCTTTGGTGGGATCCTATGCTGTCACTGGTTCTTCACTTGCAGGATGGATGGCACCAGCTTTGCTTTCTCTGGTGTTTATGGACCTTGTGACTCTTCCTTACGTGGCTCCCTTTGGGATGACTTGAGACAGGCAGTGACAAAAGTTGATGGTGGATCTTGGCCAATTGGTGGTGGCTTCAATGTTACATTGTCTGTGGATGATAGGCTGGATGGGAGGTTGGATTTTTCTTCCATGCAATTTCTGGAGGTGGTTGATTTAGATTTGATGGAGCTTCCGGTTTCTGGAACTTGTTTTACATGAAGGAATGTGGTCGGGCAGATTTCGCGGATTGATAGATTCTTCTGCAGTGTTCCTCTTATTGAGTCATTAAATGGGGCCTTTGTTAAGGCTATGGTGAGGCATTTTTCTGATCATACTCTTCTGTTGTGGGGCATTAGGGAAGAAGCCTTTTCTGCAACTTATTTCAAGTTCCAAGAGTCTTGGCTGTTGGAGATGGATTTCAAGGATCTGGTGAGAGAGAAGTGGCAGGGTGTTCCTATTGGTGCCTTAGCAGCCTGTAGGGTTTGAAATATCGCGATATATGGGCAATATATCAGTATCACCGAGGTTGCGAATATCGATACCATTGATAGTATTTTTTTATCATGATATCAGTGATATATTGCCCATATCGCCAATATATCAGCGACATATCATCGATATTATGCACTTTTCATGACAAAAGTGTATCGTGATTTCTTGTCGAATTGTTTGTGATATGTGCGACTGTCGAGTAGTGTGAATTATAAAAACACGAAGGATTAAATTATAAAAATCATATAAAATATTAATCGATGAAAGATGTTTTCGATTGACGAACATGTTGGTAAAAATTCAATAAAAAATCACTTGAATAAAATGATTTGCATTTCGATGCTGCGATTGTGCGACATAAATGACGTTGACGAGTAAACAATGGACGAAATAGACAATTACAAAAATCACATAAAATATTAATAGCTAAATGAATTCTTCGACCAACAGATATCTTTGTAAAAATTTAATAAAAAATCATGTGAATAACATGATTTGCAAATCACGAGTCGACGACGAACAAACGGACTAAATTACGCAAATCACATTTAATATTAATCATTGAATGAAATCATCCACCGACGGATGTATTTGTAAAAAATCAATGAAAAACCTATCAAATCGTACGATTTGCACTCACACCGTCACCGATTCACCCACCGATAGATTTAATAATAAAAATCTCATAAAATATTCATACTGAAACATCTTCGACTGCCTATAAAATCCGATAGAAGTCACGACTCACAATTCACAACTCAAAAAGTCAGTGAGTCAGTGTGAGTCAGTGTTTGGTGAGTCCATATTTTTGCAAAAGCCACAAGCGTAAGGTTTTGGTTACAACTTTCAGGTGAGTACCTATTAATCTCTACTAGCAACTTCAACGTGATAATGATGCACAAGAATATGTGTTTAGTTGTTTTATGAGATTATTATTATTAAGCTTTATGAAACATAATATTCGTCATTTTAATAATCTCATAAAAGTTTTATGTAAGCGGATGCAACTTGCTTACAATAATATATTGATCGTCATTTTATTACTAATGTTTTTGCTCTCTTATAGTCCATCAAATATGTCAACTTTAGAGCTGTACAATGACTCATGCTTTGTATATAATAATACTCCCCATGCTTTGTATAGTTGTCCTATAATAAGGGTAACATGACTAAACAATAACGACAACAATCACGAGGCCCCATTGTGATCATCCCAAGGGCACCTAATGGTAAAATTGAGATGATAAGCTTGGCAATCCAATTTTGCCATTGCATCATCGCAACTTTAACAAGTAGCGCAAGCTCTCGTGATCCACATGAACCACAAAATGGATGGCGACAAAGACATGCTATTTTGCACCAAAACAACTAAGGTGAGCAACTCCTCGTACTCATTGAAATTTGCTATCAAAATTTCTTCGATATACCTCCAAAATTCACATTTTTAAAATTGTCAAAATAATGTTGAAACTTAAAATAGACACTTAAAACCTCAATTGAAATTTACCACAATTCTACTAGACTACTACCCAAGCCTAAAAAAAAGTAGATGCACGAACTAAGTTGGAAGTTTGGAACTTGGATACTTGTCTAAGTCAGATTATACTTAATTGGCTCATTCTGAGACCTTATCGACCTGGACCAACTAGTGACAAAACGGGTCGATGCGATAACCGCGTTAACCTTTATTGGTGTCCTGCCATGCTGGGTGTCCTAGGGGGTCCCACCCATCTGGCTGGCCAGGTAATTCAAGGGTCGGGGTAATCCAATTAAGGCTAGTACGACTTGGATTAGGACTAAATTCCAAATGATCATGTTTTAACTTTTATCCTCAATTACTATTCATTTCGAGATTATTCATGTTAGTTAAATTGTGATAGTTTTTTTCTTACTACAATGGTAGGTGTTCAATCATGTCAGGGTCGGGGCTGTCGGGTCACTTGGTGAGGATGTTGGAGAAATTAGGTGAATTATGCTACTCCCATAAATGGAGACAAATCAAAGCCACAATGTAACTTTTGTGGTAAAAGGATGATGGGAGGAGGCATCACAAGGTTGAAACATCACTTAGTAGGTGGATAAAAAAATGTAGCCAAGTGCAGAAATGTACCTGAACAAGACAAGACGGGCTATTAGTGCTAAACAATTTAGAGTGAAGGAAAACAAAAGGCAAGGAGAAAGCAAGGAGAGAGATGTTTTAAGAGAGAACGTGGGGAAAAGAGTACACTGAATGGATGACTCGAATGATGATTCAGATATTCAGTATCCTAGTAATTGTGAAACTCCTTGATAGAGACGGGCATACAGGAATGCTATTAGAGAATCTGTAAGGAGTGAACATGAGAGGTGAGAAGAAGAATTTGACCATGAGAGGCCTTTTTATGAGAGAGGAGGTGGAAGTGCCCGTATCAACATCCCTAACAATCCTACAAAAAAATAAAGGGGGATAGAATTTGGGAGATCGACTAGCATAAAATATATTCCTAGTCAGGATAAGAAGTAAAAGACCATCAAGGGAATGTTTGGGAATGTTAGAGAAAGGGTAGAGAAGGTCATTTCTGAACTCTTTTTTGCACAGTCCATCCCAGTAAATGTAGCAAATGGACCATTTTTGCAGCATGCTGTGGATGAGATTGTCCAAGGAGGAATAGGGGTAAAGGCTCCTACTGCACATGAGATCATGAGCAAGTACTTGTATATGCACAAGGATGACATTAACTACATAAATGGGTTGAAAAGGATATGGACAGATTATGGTGTGTCCTTAATATGTGATGGGTAGACCAGTTTCACCAGAAGGTAAATAATAAATTTCCTTCTTTATTGTGATGGGAAGACGATCTTCTTGAAATTTGTGGATGCATCTAATCAAGTCAAAGATAAGTACATATATTGTTTAATGGTAAACGTTGTTAAGGAAGTTGGACCTGAACACGTGGTCCAAATTATTACCGATAATGGCAGCAATTTTAAGAAGGCTGGCAAGAAATTGATGAAGTCTAGAAAGTATACAGTCTTTTGGACTTCTTGTGCAGCTCATTGCATTGATCTCATTCTTAAGGACTTTACAAAGAGGAAGGCAATAAATAACTTTGCTCAAGATGCACGGTCAATCAGCAGTTTTATTTACAATTACTCACATATATTGGCTATGATGAGGCATTTTTGTAAGACTGAACTTGTAAGACCAACCATCACCCGATTTGCAACAAATTACATCACATTGCAAAGTTTTCTAGATAACAAAGTTGGATTGAAGATGTTTATCTTGGATGTTTGGTATGCAAAGAAAGATAGCAGAACATAAATCGAGAAGAATGTGGAGGGATTGGTGACCTCCACAAAATTCTGGGACAGCTGTTCATGGGTTGTGAAGATAATGGAACCGGTTGTGATCGTGCTAAGGATGGTTGATGGTGATAAAAAATCAACCTTGGCAAGTATATATGCAGCCATGGAAATAATAAAGCAAAAGGTCAAAGAAAATGTTGGGAAGTCAGCTCACCAATACATGAAAATAATTGATGAGAGATGGCAAGACATGCTCTCGCATTCGCTTCAAAAAGCTGGTATGAAACTATGAATTTATTAGTATGTACATTGTACTAGACTACTAGTGATTGCTCTTAAATCATAATTTTGCAGCATATTATCTCAACCCAAAATATCACTGCAAATATGGATTTCGTGGTGATAACGAGTTCTTCAAAGAGGTACAAATGGTTATCTGTAAGCTTGTAAAGGACGTATAAGTACAAACAGCTTGTATGAATGAGGTGAATGTGATTTATACTATACTTTTTGACAGTTTTGCCTAAGAGTAAAATGTTAGCTTATTAGTACTTACACATTTAATTTATTAATTGAAATTTGAAATCATTTTGGATTACATATAAAATATTTCAGAGATCAGTCGCTATCTTTCGGGACAAATACTGCCACACATGCTTGAAATAGAACTCTTCCTGGTATGGTCATCTGTGATTTTGTGAAATTTGAATATATTTATGTGAATTCGTTTTTATTTTTCTATTATAGTTGAATGGTGACATTTGCATGGCACGGATGCTCCACACCTTCGCTGAGTTGCTGTCAAGATTTTATCTCAAACGGCATCGGCAAGAGGCTGTGAAAGAAATTGGGGTACCTTCAACTTAATTCACTCATAGAGAAGAAATCACCTCGGCAGTGATAAGTTAATGGACTTGGTATTCATGCACAACATCAGATTAAATATGAAGTATATACGAGAAGGAGAAAGTAAGGAAGACTATATGGACCCAATAGATGTGGCTTATCTTTTTCGTGACAGAAGACAGAGATGTTTTACAAGAATGGTTGGATAGCAATGGAGAACCATTGCTTGACAAAAATGATCTCGATCCAGAGATAACGCAGAAAATGGGGGCAGATGTATCTGAATTTACGCGTAGTAGATTTGGCAAAAGAGTAATCCATGGCCTTGAAACTGATGAGAATCCAAAGGAAGATTCACCACCTTCAAGAGAAACACAATGATGATGATGATGGTGGTGATGATGTAGTGATGGTTGACGAGCCACAGAAAGAAAGTAGTGGTGGAGATGAGGGATATCATCATTAAGGTCCTAGTAGAGAGGATACCCAACATGAATACACACAAAAATATACAAATATACATGGAGATCCCATACCAAGTTTACCTTGTGACTATGATGTAGGGACAAGCCCAACAGGGTATGGGTATGCCTCAAGCCATTCTATGATGTCCATCGATGATCTAAGTTCATCAGTGGGATCTCTTAATCTGGCGTCGGAATCATTCTTTGGATGTGGATCAGGATCATCATCATTAAGTTACTATGGTGGCTACGGATCTCATTACACCAGTCCTCAGTACCAACTCTAAGATGAGGTGCAAATTTTATATAATTACTTCCCCAGCTACGCCAACCCTCCATCTTATTATGATTCTTCATATGGCTATTGGCACGATAGTCGCCACCAAAGTAATAGTACCCAAAGTGCATATGTAAATTATGGCTATAGGGTTTTCCCTGAGTATTTTGCATCTCATGGTCTTCAACAATTTTCTTATCAACCTTCTCACTTTGCTGCACCACTTCCTCCTCGACCACCACGAAGTTCATCGATGAGATAGTATGAACCTTGTGAATTATCAGGTTTTACATTGAAACGAGGTGGGTCTACTGGATCCACAGATTCAAGAGAATATCGAGATGAGTCTACTCAGAATCAGGGTAGATTTAGAACTAGAAGAAGGGGTAGCTTGTCCGACAGTCAGTCAATATTCACGTCTTGGAATACTTTTCTATTGCAGTGATAAAAACTATCAACGATATATCAATGAATACAATACTCGATATAGCTACATGGCGTGGAAGTCATACTGTGAATACGTTAGAGTGCTACAAATCGAGGAAGATAATCGGGGGAGAGGTATCGAATCAGGTCGAAGCTCAACCTGGTATTGATTTGGTGGCATTGACTAGTACTTCCGTGCTTGGTGTAGTCAATTGATACTCTGACACTTTATATTTTATTTTTTTTTGTGACTAGTATTATTATGAACATTTTTCAATTATTATAATGTTCTATATACCTTTTCAATATATGACTTTGTCGATATGCAACTAGTGCATTTCTATTATGTTTTCATTCAAAATTTATGATTTTTGTCTTCTAGGCATTTCTTTATGATGTATTAGTTATTAAAATGTTAATTTTCATAAAATTTGTGACATTTTGGGACATTTTAGACCTTACTGAGCGATTTCCCTAAAATTCACCGATATTAGCGAAATATTCTCGAAATATCCCTTTTTTGACTTGTCGAGACGATATCGATATTTAAAATCTTGGCAGTGCACACTATGGCAAAGCGCATTAAGGTTGTCAGGCAACCAATGATGGAGTTTAGGAAGGAGGTGAAAAGAAGACAGGATAATGCTAGGGAGGAAGCTTTAGAGGCTTTGGCTGAGCTGGATAAGAAGGAAGGAGATAGGTGAACTTGGTGAGGTTGACTGGAGTGAAAGGGTGGTTTTGCAGAATAAGATTAAAGAGGAGGATTGAAAAAGAGATTGACTAGAGGTAGAAGTCCAGGCAGTTGTGGCTTTGGGAAGGGGATTCAAATACAAACTTTTTTCATTTGACGACTAGTGCTAGAAGGAGGATGAACTTGATTATAACCATTCGTGTTGATGAGGTGACACTCATAGACAGATATGCATGGCTTTTGATGATCATTTTCATAACTTTACTAGGAGGCAACTGTAGGGTAGATGGAGATTGGGTTCCTCTAAGATAGGCCAATTGGATAAGGCTATGAAGGACTTGCTTAGATCTGTGTTGGGGGAGGTACTTTAGGCGATTCGTGGTTTGAAGGCAGAGGGGTCCCCTAGTCTTGACGGCTTATCAATCTTATTCTATAGGGAGTTTTGGGATGTGGTTGGGGAAGACGTCTTGGCGATGGTGAGAGACGTCTTTTAGGAGAATGGAGGTTTTGGGAGGCTGAATCATTTCTTCCTTTTTCTGCTTCCTAAGAAGCCTGCAAATTCTGTGGATGAGTTCAAGCCTATTGCTCTCTCTGATGCGATCTACTTGATAATGGTCAAGACTTTTGCAAATCACCTGCAATATGCCTTGTCATTGCTAATATCCCCTATTAAGTCCACTTTTATCTCGAGTAGATCTATCATGGATTCTTCTTTTGCCTTGGCTAAGGAGATGGTTGCATCTTGGAATAGATTGTCTCAGGTTGTATTCTTGTGACCCAATCTCTTGGGCCTACCTTTGGGAAATCTTCAGAAGAAGGGGCTTTCCAGAGGCCTGGGTCAAACTCATTAGGTGGTGTGTCATGACGACGTCTTTTTCGATCCTTATTAATGGCAAGTCTTCTGGGTTTTGGACACAACTGCAGAGAGGGGTCAGGCAGGGATGTCCTTTAGTGCCTTCGCTTTTTAATATTGTAGTTGATATGTTGGCTTTTATGGCCTTTAGATGTGAGGTTGGCCTTTTCAGTGGGTTCACTCTTGCCAGTGACGGATCTTTACTTACCCTACTTTTATAGTATGCAAACGATATGGTTTGCTTTGTTTAGGGCAGTGTTAGGCTAGGCTGAGCATGTGGCATGTTTGGTTGGTTTGTTTGGAGATATATCTGGTTTACAGGTTAATGGAAGAAAGTTTGCTTTTATCCCTTTTCATTTGAGTAGGGATTCGGAATATTGCATTTCTGAGATCCTTCATACGCCCGTTAAGCTGCATGTTACATATTTGGGTTTGCCCCTGAAGGGGAAGTGTCTGGTTATGTTCGATTGGAGGCCTGTTGAGGAAAGGCTAACAAGTAGATTGAATGGGTGGAGTGGGAGACTTTTATCCACAGGTGGTAGGCTGGTTTTGGTAAAGGCAGTGTTATCGGCAATTCCGGTCTTTTACCTTCTTTGTTTAGACCCTTGAAGAAGATATTGGCAAGTTTGGAAGTGGCTTGGAAAAGATTTTTTTGGAAAGGTCCTAATCACCAAGGCCATTTTCTGCAACTTGTGCCATGGAAGGAGGTATGTAGGCCAAGGATGAGGGGGGCTTAGGTGTTAGACGCTTAGATGAGTTTAACGTTGCACTTCTTATGAAGTGGGTGATGCACTTCTTAGCAGGTGGTGATGGCCTCCTGGACAAGTTGTTGAGAGATTCGTATGGAACACTAAGGGAAGTTGGTCTTGGACGTCCTCGAATGGTGCAGTTGGCCTCTTTTTGGGCCTCAATCCAGCCTTTCATTTCGCATGGCACATCATCCGAATATTTTGGGTCGATGCTTAGGGATTAGTGCTGGGTGTTCTTTTCGTTTTTGGAAAGATGATTGGATGGGTTGTGGTAAACTTCAACTTTTATTTCCACTCCTATTTGGTTTGGCCCAAGATAAGGATACGCTTGTTTCTGAGGTTTGTGTTAGCATATGTTATTAGTTATATTTGTATGGCTTGAGTTTGTAGCTCCTTAGGGGCACTACTGTACTTTTCCTCTTTTGGTCTCTCTTTATATAAGAAAGACTAGGGTTTCTAATAAGAAATTGAATTATTTCAACCAATTTGGTATCAGAGCAGTGGTCCTGGACCAGGGCTCTAGGTATCCAACCCCCATAGCCTCAAAACCCTAACACCTAAATCCCTTTCTCCTCTCTCCTTGTGCACCCAATGTGGCAGTGGTCGACCTCCAAAGTGGCGGCGGTCGTGCGGCCATCGCAGTGCAGATAGTGCGGCTAGGGTGATCAGCCACCTGATCGTGCGATCGTAGCACTACTTCGAGCGCGGTAGCAGGACTCGGTGGCGAGGGTGATCATTGCCTCGAGCAGCAACGCAACACCTCTGCGACAATCCTTGTGGCGACGAAAGAGATCAGTGTCGCTGGAGTAGGTGTGGCGGCACTTGTGTGAGGTGCTGTGGCTCTCCTAAAGGTCGGCGATGCTCACGCGGTGCTCCGGCAGTGCTTCTACCAGTCGGCGGTGCCTGTGTGACGCTGCTGCAACGCGAGTAGGTCCTTGGTGCTTGGTCAACGGGAATCTTGAGGGGTTTGTAGCCCTGTTCTAAGGGCTACATCTCTTGTAGTCATAAAGAGAGAGACACCTAGGTCCCCTTGGGGCCGTCTCGAGTGCTCTCCCCGCACTCGGGTTAGGCCAACACATGTCCAAGGGGGCTTTCCTCGAAGATGCAGGTCTGAACATATCTGGTTTTAGATCTATTGATGATTTCTTAGACATAGAAGGTTGATTAAGGCTTCTGGATTACGAAGATGGCTTTAGATGCTTAGTTCGAGGTGACATCGGGCTTTCTTTCGGACACTAGAGTACTTAAGAATCCGTTTTTCAATCCTGTCATCAAGTTGGATGAGATCAACTACCCGTGGTGGTCCCAGACATTTCTCATGACTATCGGGGGTCACAAGAAGAGCCACATTCTTATGGATTCGAAGCCCCCAGACAAGACTGGTGCAAACGCCAATTGGGATAGTGACAAAGCCATGGTCTGTGCATGGCTTATGTAGACAGTTATTCTCCGAATAGGGGATGAGATCATGTATTATACCATAGCGAAGGAGATGGAGTCCTTGTGTGACACTTATTCACATGCCACGAACTCCGCATGGGTTTTCCAGGTCTTTTTCAACCTCTTCTACTTGCGTCAACAAGGATGCTCGCTGCAACAGTAGTATTCCCTCATGAAGAGAAAGCTGGAGATGCATCACTCCTATCTACTGGGGTGTGCCTGTGAGTCCTGGCGAAGCTTTAGGAGACAGTTGACAGTCTCCCTTTTCCTGGCAGGTATCGGACTTGAGTATATGGTAGCCAGAGATTAGATCCTCACCGCTCTTGAGCTTTCTACCCTGGAGGAATCTTATAGCAGATTTAGTAGAGTAGCAGTGCGCACTCCTGCTCCTGACTTTGGTGCTCAGACGTCCGCACTGGCTGCGATCCCTGGACGTGGTAGGGGTGCTCCCTTTCCTGCACCTAGTCATCGACGTGGACGCTCTTTTGGTACATGCACTAGGACTCCGTGTACCTATTGTGGCAGACTTGGCCACTCTAAGGCTACATGTTGGCAGGAGCATGGTAGGCCGACCACCTGTGGCCAATCAGGCAGTCGAGATTACAGATGGAGATCTCCCCAGTCTCGATGTTAGTTCTCTGAGCACAGAGATTGAGACCTTGCGGAAGCAGATTGCTCAGTTGACTTAGGCAGCTTCCTCTCAGTCTTCAGATACTGCAGCTTTTTTTTTTGAGAGGGGAAAGGGTGGTAATCCTTTAGATACCACCCAAAAATATATTAATCAACCACAAAAGAGTACAATGCTCACATCATACGCAAGAGCTCCACTCCAAAATAAAAGACATCGCAGACCCAACAAAATTCTCCACATATGAGCACTGCCCCCTAAACATAACAGCATTCCTATCTAGCCAAATAGCCTAAAAAATCGCCAGCAGTCGAGTCCGTTCTCTCTTCGATCGAAACATGTTGCACCCAACGTCAACCCCTCCACATCTGAAAGACCACCAAAAGTTGGTAAAAAAGTCATGGGCCCACCACCGATCCCCCATCTGCTCTCAAACTCGCGTCACCACTGGACACGCAAAGAACAAATGATTGATGTCTTCTTTCGCTTGACCACACGACGGGCAAGACCTCTCCACATCTGGGACCCATCGTGCCCTCCACTTCCTGGTCTTCAATCTCCCTCTTCTGAGGAGCCAAACGAACACTTTCACCTTCAGCGGGCAAGAAGCCTCCCAGAGCTACTTGCAATCTCTAGCCAAATCAATATCCCCCAGCGTGCCTGAACCACTAACCCTTCTATAAGCATCCTGCACGGAGAAATCACCTTCCTCCCACCCAAAAAAGTCCACACCATCCTCTCTCCTGCAGCAATACCTGTATCTCCCCAAGCCTCTGGTCTGACAGATTGCCCAAGAAAGTGGGATACCACGTGCTGCCCCAGACCTCAGTCATTGAGGCTCTCTTGTCAACCGCCAACGCTGCAAGTCTGGGGAAGCGCTTTGCTAGAACTCCAAGCCCCGTCTAGTCATCCGTCCAAAACCCGAAAGCCTCGCTCAACCCAAGGGGTAAGAAAAGGTCGAACCTTCGGCGCCACCAAAAATAGACCTCTAAGGAAGTGGGAAGCTCCTTGAGGGGGTGAGGTGAGGAGATCCCAGTTTGATGGCCCCCTATAGCAAAAGCGCAGGACCCTCCCCACCAAACATACCTCTCCTTTAAGAAGCCTCGTAATCCACTTTGTCAGGAGGCTGTCGTTCATCCTCCCTACCTCCCTGACTCCCAGTCCCCCATCCCTAACAGGCTTGCACACCTCACTCCAAGCCACCAACTTCGCACCCTTCCCTCCCGCTCCATAATTGGTCCAAAAGAAGCTTCTCATCAGGCTTACAATTTTGTCTTCAATTCTTCACGGCATCTTCACAACTGAAGTACACACTGGCATCGTCAGCAGAACTACCTTAAGGAGGACCAGCTACCCTCCTCTCGACAGCAACTTGGACGCCCACCCTGCCAACAGGTCTTCGATCCTCTCAAGAAATGGAGTCCAATCCTGTGCCGAGACCCTCCTGTCCGTCAGGGGCAGACCCAGATACCGGAGGGGTAGAGCCCTAGCCTCCGTACTCAAGGCCTTCGAACATGCCCCCAGCCTCCTCATTAGCCATACTAAATTGGACAAAAGAAGATTTAGGGTAATTAATCTGCATGCCCGATGCTTCATAAAACAACTCTAGGAGGATATGGCATCGCCTCACTTCTACCACCGCCCCTTCCACAAAGAAGAGAATATCATCCGTGTACTGCAGCATTGAAATACCCTTTCCTCCCTTAAGAGAAAGCCATACATCAGACCTGCCACACATGCCCTGTCTGATGCCCTCGCTAAAGCATCCGCTGCCAACACAAATAACATAGGTGCCAGGGGGCACCCCTGCCAGGTTCCCGTCGATGAGAATCTAGAACGATGCTGTAATGACGCACTGCTTCATCCATCTAATCCAAACCGGCAGGAAACCCCTCTTGGCCATAGTCGCCCACAAGAAGGACCACTGTACTAAGTCATAAGCCTTCTTGAAATCAACCTTCCACAGAAAAGCCTTCCTTCTCTCCCTCCTCCAATGTGCAAGGATCTCTGTCGCCGCAACATACCCATAAAAAATGCATCTCCCTAGCACAAACGCTGTTTGCACCTCCAGCACAACTCTACCAATCACCTTCCTAAGCCTATTAGCCAATATCTTCGCCACGATCAAATATGCAGCATTCGAGAGAGCAATTGGTTTGTAGTCATCAATAGCCTTTGCCCCCTCTTTCTTAGGCAACAGGAACATGTAGAACTTGTTCAGTTTATTAAATCCCCTGTTGCCTTCCCTGAACTCTATCAGGACTTGCAAGATCTCAACCTTCAGCAACGACCAAAACTCCTTAAAAAAGAGAACCGAGAATCCGTCTGGACTCAGACACCCTTCTGCATGCAGACCCCAGACTGCCCTACAAGCTTCATCCTTCGTGAAAGGTGCCACCAGCCCCTTTGCCTCTATCGAGTCCACCACCGAAGCCCCCAGACCCCTCCATCTCCACCTCCCGTCCCTCCTCCCTATAAACTCCCTAAATTATTCTGCCATTGCCTTGCCCACAGACTCCTTACCAGAACACTCCGCTTCACCCACTTGGAGCTTACCAATCCAGTTCCTCCTATGCCTGGCTGATGCCATCATATGGAAGAATTTGGTATTCGAGTCTCCCTTCTTGATCCATTTCTGCTTGGATCTCGTCCTCCACTCCACTTTCACACTCCTGTCCTCCTCCTGGATGGTCTTCATGTGGTTCGCCTTGCTTTGTCTCTCCACCGCTGTCGTCAAGCCTTGATCCTCCACTCTGTTCAGCCTTTGAATCTCCTCAAGTGCCTCGTCCCACTTCTTGTTTCGTTCTTCTTTTACCTGCTTCATGTAGTCCTTCAGAAATGTCTCAGCTCCTGAAGCTTTGCCTCAAGCCTTGCAGCAGTCGAGCCATCCGGGTGCATAGCCATCTATTTGTCCACCAAACTCCTGAAGCCTTCCTCCAGCATCCACGCCCTATCAAACTTGAAATACGTACCACATCGAAACCCTTCGCCAGACTCCCACAACAAAGGGGAGTGGTTTGAAAATCGCCTCTCCAGAGCATGGGCCCTTGCCAGTGGGAATACCTTTGCTAACTCCACCGAGCACAGAAAACGATCCAGTCTGGACATCGAACCTCCTGAGCTCCTCCATGTGTACGCATAGGAAATGGGGGGTATATCCTACAGCTCGTGTTCGACAACGAACCTTACGAAGTCCTACGAGCCTCGGTTCCTACCTCCTCTCCACCCCGACCTATCCTCTGCTAAGAGGGTAACATTGAAATCCCCTCCAATGAGCCACGGGCTCCCCCGAAATCTCTTGACGACCTGGTGCAGCCTCTCCCAAAGAGAGCTCCTCTCGGAGTCATCAACTGGTCCATACACAGATGAGAACGCCATCACGAGCCCATTGCTCCTCTTCAACTGCACTGAGATCATTCCCACCCCACCAAGGAGAACAAGTCCTTCCAATCGACGACCACCCCCCTGATCTCTCAGCTGCATCCAAAGCCAAAAAACCTCCTAGTAGGCCACTCCAATCTCTCTCCAAACCCTTTGATCACACCCTTACAACTTCGTCTCCTGGAGAAACACCACATCTGAGTTCCACTTAAGCAGGTATGACCTCAGTGTCCCCCTGTGAGAAGGGTCACAAAGACCCCTAACATTCCACGTAAGCACCTTCAACATGGGGTACCAGCATCACCTCTCCCCACCGAGCGACCGAACCTGGCGCCCTCAACCACCTACTCCACTTCCCCCACCCCATAACCACTAGACCATGTCACTCCAAGCTCCCCAGCCCTCCAGTCACCCCCCTGCCACCTCTTCCCCTTCCAAAATCCCTTCCCCCTCACCGCTGCCCAACCATCCCCCTGCAGCCTCAACAACCCCCTCCCCCTCCAATCGCACCGGCTCCTCCAACGAAGCCCCAGCTCACAGCCCATCTCCGTGGAGCCCCTCTGCCACAAAGGACCCCTTCCCCTCCTCCGAAGGCCAGCCACAGTTGCCGTCGAAGGCAATGTCGCCAACACCACCCTCATCCCCCTGGAGAAGCCCCGCATCGCCTCTCGGACCTCCTCCGCATGTCAGGGGGGTAGCCGATGTCGAAGAATCCCTGGCCGGTACCCCTCGTGCCGTGGGGAACCCTTGCGTCGCCGTCCAGATCTTCTCCATCCTCTTATGGAGGAGCTTGATTGCTCTGATCTCGCCTTCGCTCCCGCTAAGGACGATCATCTTCGCTCGACACCGGCGCTCCGCGCCTCTCAGCTCTCCAAGATCTGGTGCGTTGCAAGCTAGCCCCAAGGGGACCCTTTGTGGGCCAAAAAAAGAAAGGGTACGAAGGGCTACAGGGTCCAGGAGCGGATCCAGACAAGGATCTGATCCCCCCCGCCTTAAAAGCCTTCAAACATAGCACCTCTTTCTCCCCCGAGAAACGCGTCTCCTTCAATGTGCCGCAATCTCTCGAGATGCCCTCCTGCTCCCCTCGCCGCAGGGCCTCGACGGCCCTCAGAACCCCTCGTCTTCCCTGAAAGGCCACATGCAGCCCGCCAAGCCCTTCCCTGCATTGATCGCCCTCTTCTCGACCTCCGGTCCACCTCCAGTCGCCACGCACCTCAAGCGCAGTTCCTCGAGGGGTGCACATACACCCAGCTCCGAGTTCCGCGTTACTGACTTAGCCCACGATGCGCCTCCCCTGCCGGCGACCTTTGGTCTCCACACTGCCCCACGTGCTAGAGCGCCTCCCCCTAACGCGAGACCTATGGCCGATTGCTCCACCACCTCCACAAAAGACCTCGATCTTCTCTCAATCGGCTCAACCAACACGACCCACGACGCGCTCCCCAAGCACAACGTCATCTTCCTTTAGAGCATCTTGTTCGTTTGCATCTCCATTGAAGCCTGTATCGACCTAAGATCCTCTCCATCGAGCCGAGGCCCTTGCACCATTGCACCCACGCGAAGGGGTCGACCACCGCCACGACAACCTGCCTCATGCGAAGAAACAGTGGTACACCCTCCAGGTCCACCACCATCTCCACCCTCTACGACAACCGCTCCCTGATTACGCCATCCGACCTCACTGCCCACCACTACCTGACGACTCCGCCTAAGCATGGAAGGTCCTTGAAAAGGAGTCGTTCGGCCACCTTCGACGACACCCCCACAAGCAGGAACTTCCCCTCCCCCACCATCTTCAACCTCAGTCCTTTCGCCCCGCCCTGCAGTGACCTCATCACCTCGTCCTCTAAGGCGCCCAGCACCACATGGCCCTCCGCCACCACTCTGACCCAGGCCGACGCGAGGGCCCTTTCGAGCCTCCCAGCCTCCTCTGACCAAGGGGCCTCCACCTCGACCGACGGTACCCCTTCCGACGGGGGTGGGGGCATAGTTGCTCGCGTGCTCGCATCCGCATCCCTTTGCAGCTCCTTTGTGCAGGACGACCTTCGATGGCCTAGCTCCTTGCACTTGAGGCAACGCTCTGGATCTCTGCAATCTTACACCAAATGCCCCACCCTTCTACACTTGAAACAAAGCACCTCCGGAGCCACCTTCTTCCTCACCTTCCCAACCACCAGAGTCCAGCCTCAACCTCCATCTCCTTCACGCACTCTCGTATTTGGTGGCACTCATCTCTTCCGCGTGACACTATCTCAGGCAATGGAGCCCAATCTTATACTGAGACCCTCCTGTTCGTCAGGGGTAGATACTGCAACTATTGCCACCTCTTCTTAGGCACCTATACTGGTATGTCGTCACTTTTGTCTTCTAGTGATTGGTTGATTGATTTTGGTGCATTCAAGCACCTATGTGGCGACAGGAACTCTTTCTCTTAGTTAGCATCAGTTGCACCAGCCAGGACCATACAAGTGGTCGATGGGAGACATTCGCCACTAGTTGGAAAGAGAGATATGTTGTTATCTCCTACTTTGAGACTGATAGATGTTTTCAATGTGCTTGATTTTCTTTTGAGTTTACTGTCTGTTAGCAGTATTACTAGACACCTGAACTGCCGAGCTATATTTGATGTGTCTTCTTGTGATTGCAGAATAAGTTCACCGGGAAGACGATTAGTGGAAGATGTGAGGAACGGGGGGGTGTATCGTCTGAGCCATACCATTGTTGTTGCTTCTGCTACCCAGGCCTTGCTTCTGTTGGATCTCCTCTCCAGTGGCATCACCACCTTGGCCACTTGCCTATTGATTACCTCAAACATGTCTTGCCACACATACCCTCTATTACTGCTCTTACCTGTGATGCTTGTCAGCTGGGAAAGCACCACAGAACTAATTTTTCCAGTTCTACTTCTATTTCGTCTGTTGCTACTTTTGACTTGATTCATATGGATGTTTGGGGTCCCAGTCGTACTCATGATCAACTTGGGAATAGATATTATCTTGTTTCAGTGGATTTTTCCCGTGTTTCCTTGATGTTTCTCTTGAAAAATAAGTCCGATGTGGGACAAATTATTAAGAATTTTGTTAAAGAAATAAAGACTCAACATTCTTGCTTGGTGAAAAGTTTTCAGTCTGACAATGCCTTGGAGTTTTGTACTACTCGTTTGCACAGTTTCTTTTCTTGTTGCAGCATTATTCATGAGACCACGTGCCCCCACACCTCTCAGCAAAATGGTGTTAGTGAGAGGAAACATCGCCATATTCTTAATGTTGATCGTACACTGTTGATTCATCATTCGATTCCCTCTCTTTACTGGGGTGACGCTGTTTTGAATGCCTGTTTTCTGATTAATAGGATGCCTAATGCTGCTTTCATGAACGGATTCCATTGTAGGTTATGTATCCTGATCGACCCCTATTTCACGTCATCCCTCGAACTTTTGGTTGTGTTGCCTTTGTCTACTTGTTGGGATCGGATCGGGATAAACTAACACCGAGAGCAGTTAAGTGTATTTTCCTTGGGTATACTCGCACACAAAAAGGATATCGGTGTTTTAATCCGATTACTTCTCGCCATTTTGTTTCAGCAGATGCTACTTTTCATGAGGCGATACGCTTCTGGTGTAAACACGTTTACACTACTTAAGATGTCTATTTATGTATGTTCTTAAGCATAGGATTGCATTGCATGCTATAAATATTGCATAACATGCATCATCTTACATTTAGAGTAGTTTGAATAAAATAGAGGTTAATTGTCTCCTTTTATGTGCTTAGACAGGACAAACTTTTTATCAGAGCCTCAGATTGAAGATCCAACCGTATAGATGTGATTAGGGTGACGATTGGAGTTCAACGACTCCAAGATCACCCTAATAAAGCATATGTAGCATCAGATAGTGACCGGGGAACCCTTGAAGATCAAGGGCCAAGATGGTGTGAATCCGCACTTCAAACGACAAATCCGATCGCACGAATGGATTCGGATCGACGATTGCAGCCTAACGGTGCAAAAATCGACTTAATCCGACAACCGTGGCATCATCTACATCATCCAGAAGATGGACGACCAAGATGGCGCCACGTGGCTCCATCTCAGCCGTCCCTCAAGTCCACCGCTGCCTTTCCAAAGAGAATCCAACGCGCGATCTGGGCCGTTGGATCTCGATCCAACGGTCCTGAACGCACGTTCAAAACTTCAGCCGTCTGCCCCATCCACGCGCGCAACGCAGTGGATAAGGCGCTCGGCTGCCTTCAGACGCACGATCGAGTCTTCACGAGCGGGGGAGCGGGCACGGGCGAGTGTCGGATCGTGATCGAACAGCCGTGTGTGCCCGATAGCGCCCACGCACTATTGCACGCGCGGCGAAGACGCGGGATTGTACGCGGGCGGGCGCGCAATGCAGGCGGGCGAAGGCGCGATCTGAGCTGTCCGATCTCGCAATTGGACGGCTAAGAATGGCTGGACATGCGCATGCGTTGAGCATGCGGGCAAGCAAGTGGGCGCGCACACGCCGCTCACTACACCCACGTTCAGACCTTTAGCGACGGTTTTATCCATCACTAAAGGTCCTGAATTAATGTTTTAAGAGTTGTAATGACCAAATTGCCTCCACTCCTTGCAACTATAAAAGGAGACCCCCTCCACACGAAATTCTGATCCCTTCTCTTCTCTCCCTCTCCAAAGCTCAAGAGAAGCTTGTCCCACACCCGGGATGCTTCTCACAAGATAAAGTCAATTTTTCGTTCCCCTTCGGAAGTGGATCCCGCAACGATGACGACGTGCTGCCCTGTTCCCGTTCTTCTGCTTCGTCCTGCTTCGTCCTCCTTCGTCCAGGCGTCGTCCCGTCCGGCTCGTCCTCCAAGCGACCGTCGAGGAGGATATTTCTCTCTCCATTCTTTTAATGCTTTCTAGAGTAGATTTACTGCTTTCTAGTGTAATCATTTTCCCACTTTCTAGTGTAATGAACAATCGTTCTAATGATGAAATTTTATGTTTATTCTATATCTCATTTTGGTTTTTGTTTGTAATACTCTCTCTCTTTCTTTTCTATTTATTGTAAGTAGTTAGATAGTTCTAATCAATTGAATTATTTCGTGACAAATAAAAACAAACGCGTTGTTTTTAAATCAAACGTCCGCCTCCCTGTATTCGACCCGGAATTTCCATTCCGATATAAATTTTATTTGTTGAACACGAGTTCTTCGCTTTCAAACTACAACGGCAGGTTTTCAAAATCAAACACGTTAGCGTAGCAACCCGACATTCAACAGCTTCTTTTCTACTTCTACTACTGAGATGCTTTCTGAGGGTGATATGGCACCTATGTCATTTACACCCATTCACTTTGGGAGTTTTCCGGAGATTCCTGTCCCTACTGCACCACCACCTGCTACGCAGTCCTTTCCTCATCTAACTGAGCCCCTTCAGACATATGTTCGCCCTCATACTACTTACTAGGGCCCCCTCGCCTTCACCATCGGTTTCTCAGGTGAGTCCTTTTGACACTGACGTAGGTTTGCCATGTGATGATTATAGGGACAAGACAAGTGATGTGGCAGGTGCTCATCTAGATCTTCCGATAGCCATTCGGAAGTGACCACGGACCTGCACTACTTACCCCACGACCGAGGCACTTGCTATTGACGGCTTAACCCTCGAGTTTACTGGACTTACTCAGGCGTTGGCTGCTACTCCGATTCCAGCGACTCATCATAAGGTCATACTTGATCCAAAATGGCGAGCAGCTATGAAGGATGAGATGGCCGCTTTTCGAGGTCGTGGGACCTAGGAGCTCACTCCACTTCCAGATGATGCTACACTTGTTGGCTACCAGTGGGTGTTTACTGTGAAATTCAACTCAGATGGAGGTGTTGCCAGATACAAAGCACGCCTCGTGGCAAAGGGGTTCACCCAAACCTATGGGGTGGACTTCTTTGACACCTTTTCACCAATTGCCAAACTTCCTACGATAAAGGTGTTGGTCGCAGTTGCAATTCAGTTAGATTGGCCTTTGCATCAGTTGGATGTAAGGAATGCCTTCCTCTATGGTGATCTCCAAGAGGAAATCTACATGCAGCAGCCACCTGGCTTTGAGGCTCAGGGGGAGTGTGTATGCCAACTATGGAAGGCCATTTATGGCCTTAAGTAAAGCCCTAGAACCTGATTTTAGTGGTTGTAGAGGTAGCTGGATTCAAAAGATCGACAGTCGATTTCTCTCTCTTTGTCAGCAGAACTGGACGAGGTACCGTGGTACTGCTTATTTATGTTGATGACTTAATTGTCATAGGAGAAAATGAGCAGGGTGTTGCTAAGATTAAGCGCATTCTAATAGAGTAGTTTGTCATGGACTTAGGACCTTTATGATACTTTCTTGGTATTGAGATTGCTTGTAGCAAAAAGGACGTAGTCCTGTCCTAGAGGAAGTCTGCATTGGACATCTTGTAGGAGGTGGGTATGCTTGGGGCCAAGGAGGCCAATATTCCTATCGATCCCTAAGATGCTACTTTATGATGAAGATGCACAGTTAGTAGATAGCAAGCAGTATAGGTAGCTTGTGGGCAAGCTGCTATACCTCACTACCATGATGCCAGATATTTCCTTTGCGGTAGGGAGATTGAGTTAGTTTATGACCAAGCCAACCAACACGGGGATGCAGCATTGATGGTGCTACAATATATCAAGAAGGCTCCTAGGAAGGGTCTCCTCTTTTCTAAGGGGTCTCCTATGAACTTAGTTGGCTACTCTGATGCGGACTATGTTGGATGTCATGTGGATCGCAAATCCACTACTGGGTTCTGCACCTTTTTGGCAGAGAGTCTGATCACGTGGAGCAAGAAACCGGCACAGCTGCGAGATCTAGTGCCAATCTAAGTACAGAGCCATGCTTAGACGACTGTAGAGATGATGTGGATCAGGTCCCTACTTATTGACTTGCAGATACAGTTTTCTAGCCCAATAGAGATGCGATGTGATAACAGAGCAGCCACCTTCATTGCCAACAACCCAGCATCTCACGAGAGAACAAAGCATGTTGAGGTTGATTGCCATTATACCAGGGACATATTCATAAGGGGTTACTATATACCACACAAGTCATATCTGAGGAGCAGATCGCTGACATTTTCACCAAGCCCTTAGCCAGATCGTTATTTGATTCAGGTGTATCCAAGCTGAGCATGATAGATATCTATGCTCCAGCTTGAGGAGGAGTGTTAGCATATGTTATTAGTTATATTTGTATGGCTTTTGAGTTTGTAGCCCTTCAAAGGCACTACTGTACTTTCACCCTTTTGGTCTTTCTCTATATAAGAGAGCCTAGGGTTTCCAATAAGAAATTGAATCATTTCAACCAATTGTTTAGGACTCCACTACTAGTTGTTAGTCCCCGATCTTGCAGCCTGGTCTCTCATATGCGTCTTTACAGGAGTTGTAGGAGATGCTTGAGATTTTGCAAGGTATTTCTGTTAATGATGGACCTATGATGGCTTTAGGTGGGAGAATGGTGTTTTCTCTATGGCTAAGGCTTATAATAAGTTAACTTTGGAAATAGGCTTAGTGCCTCTTGTTTGGGAGGATTGTTCTATGATCTGGAGACCACCCATTCCTTTGAAGGTTAAAATATTTTTATGGTTGTTCAGGAGGAGAAACTGGTGACTAAAGTCTTCCATTCGAGATAGGCAGGTGATGATGACCTCGATTTTATCTTTTGTGGGGCGACACTAGAGAATCTTGAACACCTCTTCTTTCAGTGCGACCTCTCCAAGAAGGTTTGGGAGAGATGTAATGTGAGGCAGGCTGATGTCTTCTTTTGACTCTTGGTGGGAGTCCTTTCGCTCTTTGGTGCATGCAGATACGACAGTGGTGAAGGCGATTGCCGTGTTGTGGTCTATTTGGTTGCAACGAAATGATTTCATTTTTCAAAAGGGGAGGGCTTAAGTTGAAAATAATGTTAAGTGTCCTGTTGATCTAAGTTGTGGTTGAACATTCTGTAAGTTTGTTCCAATTTTCTTTTAATATTATTCATAGCCAGTAAATGTCCTTTTTTCACAAAATAAAATAAAAAGCATATACCATGACATCCCGTTTGAATGTGTTTCATCAATTCATCCACAACCTAGGTAAAGAGATAAGAGCTTAAAATTGATCCTTGATGCACATCAATAATGATACTAAAGTAGTCCATCAGTCTAACCTGAGTCCTCATGTAAGCAACAGCTCTATCATACATATCCTTCATGAGGTTGATACACAAAGCTAACACCTATTTCTTCTCCAAAATTCTCCACAAGATATCTCTTGGAACAGAGTTATAGATCTTCTCGAAATCAATAAAAACCATATCTAAATCCTTCTTGACTCTTTATATTTCCATTATAAACCTCACAAGATATATTGCTTTAATAGTACACCTGCCGGGCATAAATCTAAACCAATTCTCAATTACAATAGAGCCTTGCCTCAATCAACTTTTAGTT
Organism: Thalassia testudinum; assembly: GCA_037157565.1. Lineage (NCBI taxonomy): Eukaryota > Viridiplantae > Streptophyta > Magnoliopsida > Alismatales > Hydrocharitaceae > Thalassia > Thalassia testudinum. The sequence continues at coordinate 9,242,196 of JAZHRO010000022.1, read as the reverse complement.
TTCTCTCACAAAGTTTCGTTGTATGACTCATCGGTTGTATACCTTTATAGTCAAAACAGCTTTGTATCTCTTTTATTTTTGTATTAAAGTATTAGAATACTTTTCCTCCATTCCTTCAGCATCCTCTTACCTCGCAAAATAGCATCAAATAATTTTATGAGCCAAGTTATGCCTTCCTCTCCTATCACTTTCTAAACATCTATAGGAATAGCATCAAGTCCAATAGCCTTCCCAAGTTTCATCATCTTTAGAGCATCAATTACTTCTTTCCTCTTATGTGTGAACAACTTACCAAATTCAACTAAGGTTCTCAATTGGATAGCTCCCCTGTACTACCACCCATCTTGTTTTTATTGAAAAGCTTATGAAAATAGCTTTTTCACCTTATCTCTATGTTCTCAATTGTTGAAAGCATCCTTCTTCATCCTTAGTACACCTTATGTGTAAGGTCTTTTATTTCCTACTCCTTTGCTTTAGCTATCTTGAAGATATCCCTTGCACCTTCTTTATAATCAATTTTCTTCTAATATGCTCCCAAGCTTTTACTTTATCTTATCAAACTTCCTTCATTGCTCCTTTGTACTTTACCAAGTTTTCATTAGTCTTTTCTCAACATAAGGCTTTGAAGAACACCCTTTTAACTCTAAGCTTCTCTTACACTTCACCAACCACCAAGCTTCTTTCTCCGTAGTGCTCCTCCTTTAGACATGCTTAAGAACTCAGCCATTTTTTAATACAATTTTCTATAGGCTCCCACATGTTATTAGCACTCCCATTAAATTCCTAAGTTCCTTATTATAGCATCTTCTTGAAACTCCCCTGCTCTATCTTAAGATTCTCCTATTTAATTTTTATATTTTTGATCACCATATTTTTTTTCTTTGACTTCTTTATATGCACATCCACTACAATAGACAAAGTTAAGCAATTAAACTATCTCCTGGTTCTCTTCTTCTCAAAGCAAAATAATCCAATTATGTGCTTGCTAGATCATTCTTCTTGGAACAACCATTATCAAACAGAAATCGAGGCAATGCCTTAGTGAAAATGTCTATTGTCTGGTCCTTAGAAGAAACATGTGAGGTGCGAATAAAGCCTCTCTGGATCAAGTCACATGTGTAGTGACAGCCTACCTCCACGTACTTGGTTCTCTCATGGAACATGAGATTATTAATGATGTAGCTAGCTGCCTTGTCACATCTCATCTCCATAGGAGTATCAACAATCACGTGCAGGTCTTTCAGGAGCGATTTCACCCACATCATCTTTGCCTTCGTATGCGCCATAGTCTTATACTCGGACTCTGCACTATATCTAGAAACAATGTTCTACTTTTTGCTTTTCCAGATCACTAAATTCCCAACAACATAAGTACAAAAACCAGTGGTAGATTTTCTATGTGCTAAACGCCCTGTATAATCAGCTTTAGAGTAGGTCTCAATACTCATGGAGGCCTCCCTCGTGAACAAGACTCCCTTCCCTAGTGCCTTCTCCAAGTATCTCAACACCATCATTGCAGCATCTCAGTACTGCTTAATAGGCCTATCCATAAACTAGCTCAATTTCCCGACTGCAAGGGAAATATCAAGTCTCGTAATTAGCAAATATAGAAGGTTGCCTACTAGCCCTCTGTTAACGACTATCTATTGCTTTTGCTCCCTCATCATACAGATGTGCCTTAGGATTCCTAGGGATACTTGCTGGCTTTGCCTCCAGCATGACAATCTATTACAGCCAATCTAATGCACATTTCCTCTAAGAAAGCACAACACCCTTTCTGCTTCATGCAACCTTTATCCTAAGGAAGTATCCAAGTATTGAAGATCCTTCATAGCAAAGTTCCTTGGAAGACATTCCTTGACCTCAGTGATGCCAGGCCTATCATCCCCTATAGAAAAATATCAACATAAACAAGGAGTACCACCATGCTCTTTGCAGTTTTCTGACAAATAATAAGTGATTTGATGACCACCTGTGGAAGCCAACTGTCTCAACAACCTTAGAAAGCTTTTGAAACCAGGCCTAGGGGCTCTGTTTTAGATCATATATGGCCTTACGCAATCGACAGACCCTAAAACACCCCTTGAACCTCATTTGTTGCATGTATACCTCCTCCTACAGGTCCCTATATAGGAATGCATTTTTCACATTCAATTGATGAAGAGGCTAATCCTGCTACACTACAACAGATATAAGTATACACATTGTAGGAAGTCGTGCGACAGGGAAGAAAGTGTCAAAGTCCATACCATAGGTCTGTGTGAACCTTTGGCTAGAAGACGAGTCGTATTTCTCACGACCGCTCCATTTAGGAGATACGTGATGGTGAAGACCTATCTACACCCCACAACAGATGCACCTAGTGGCAAATCAGCCAATGCCTACGTCCCTCGTAAGTAAAGTGCAACCATATCATCCTCCATGGCTTGACACAATTTTGGACTAAGCATGGCTTGCTGGTGAGTTGTGGGAACCTGCATGGTGGAAAAGCTTGGCAAAACCTACTATACGCTCCTCAAAGAAAGGTTATTGATACAACATTTGAAATGGGATATTTGGCATAACTTTATGGGGCCTTCCGAACTGCAAGCGAAAGATTCAGGTCATCTGCAATGTGGTCATTGCCACTGACCTCCCCTAATTGCTTAGAATGGGTTGGAGGAACACCATTGTTGCCCTGTAATAGTCTTGCATCATCGCTAGACGTAACCCCATTAGTCTGTAAAGTACCTGTAGTCGCTTGAGGTGGGAGAGGCTATGGTGCAGAAAAGGGAAGGGGAACCCTGTACATAACAAGAAGCCTATAGGTAATTGGCAGATCATGAAACCTCACAGGCTCAGGGGAAGGTGGCACAGACAATTGTGACTCATTAATCAGGATAGCCTCTAGAGGCATACAAGGAATGAGTCTAGGCACCTCACTGGCCTCGAGAGAGATGCCCTGCCTAACAATAGAAAAATAAGGGATAAACTAGTGGAAGGTAACATCAGCACTGACAGTGTCTATGAGTGAGAGGATCATAGCACCGATATCCCTTTTGAGTGCAAGAATACCCTAAGAACACACACTTGACCACCCTAGGAGCAAGCTTATCTCGACTAGGCATGGTGATATAGACAAAGGCAACACAACCAAACACCCTGAGAGGAATGTGAAACAAACTCCCCTCAGGATAAAGAATCTACAAGGGAACCTACTCAAAGAACCACATAGGAGGGCATCCTATTAATCAAGTAATAAGCTGTGAGTATTGCATCTCCTCAATAGAGAGAGGGAATACTATAATATATGAGTAAGGTGTGTGCAACATTGAGGATATGTCTATGCTTCCTCTCAGCAACCCCATTCTGTTGGGATGTGTGAGGATAAGTGGTCTGATGAATAATCCCATGACATTTATAAAAGACGGATGGTCACTGGGTATAGAACTCAAGAACATTATTCGAATGAATAGTTTTAATAAAAGTGCCAAACTGGTTCTTTACTTCCAAAATAAATTGTTCCAACACATGACCCACATCAGACTTATTTTTCAATAGAAATAACGACGATAAATGGAAAAAATCATCAACAAGAATTAGATAGTAATGGTAACCCTGCCAACAAAGAATATGGCTTGAGCCCCAGACATCAGAATGAACCAGTTGACACATCTTTGTGGATGTGGGGCTCTGATTAGTAAGATAGGAACTATGGTGATGCTTGCCCAGCTGACAGGCATTACAAGAAATAGTAGTAGACAGAGAGATATGGGGAATACATGGCAAAGCCTGTCCAGTGAAAGATAACCAAAATGGAAGTGCCACTGAAAGGGAGACCCATCAATAAAAGCGACACCCCCATGGCAAGTAGCAGTGTAAGGCAATTGGACCAGCCGATAAACCCCTCCCTTTTCACAACTGCCACCAATCATCCTCCCTGTCAGGATATCCTGAAAAGTGCAAGTAGGGAAGTTAAATATCGCATGGCAATGCAATTCCTTGGTTATTCTACTAACAGATAGCAAGTTGATGGGAAATTTGGCACAAGTAAAACATCTATCAATCTCATGGTGGGACTAACTGAGACCTCCCCCTATCTAGCAATCAAGGAATGTATCCCATCTATAACCTGCATCATTTTGCCTAGGGGAACAAGCCTAAGATAGCGAAAGCATTGCTGATCTCCACTGAGATGTTATAAGAGGCTCCTGAGTCAATTAGCCAATCTATATAGTATTGATAATCATCCAGAGGTGAGAGGGCAAACTCTATACTTGACAAGGAGGCAATAGTAGTAGTCTCTGAAGTAGTAGGTGTCTCCCGTGACAGCTGAAGAAGCTCATTATAGTCCACCTTTAGCACAAATACAATGTTAGATGGTTGGTTGACCATGCTTGGTCCAGCAATTGTTCTCCATATGCCCTTCCCACAATATGTGCATGTACGGTCTCTTCCTCTATCGACGGGTCCATAGCCCCTACCTCTGCCTCGTGTAACAAGAGTACCCCAGCCACGGCACTGGGTAGCTACAAGAATGAAGGTCTATCCTATAGTCTCAATCCCAGTAAGGCTGATAGATATCCTACTCATTCTGTCGTATGCTTCCCTTAAGGTCGGAAGCTCCGAGAGAGTAAGGAGTTGTGACCAAGCCACCATATTTCTGGTCCAAGGCCAACCAAAAACTGTAGGATTGTCGCCTCCTTACAATAGGCTCTCTAAGTAACAAATGTGAAAACAAGTCTACACGTATTGCAATTCTCTAGAAGACCCTTAAGGGTCGAGTAGTACTGGGACATGGTACGCCCCTCCTGGAATAGTTGTAACAACTCAGTATAAATTTGAAAGACTCTGCTTGAGTTATTCTCGAGGGAGTATGTGTCTCCTAAACTGTCTTACATCTCCTTAGAGGTCGTAGTACATGATTTCATCTCCAATCTTAGGGATGACACAGTTCATGATCTAGGTGCAGATTGTGGCATTATCCTTTTCCATGAGACATTTCTATATGTCTTTTCTATTGGTTCTGGGTAAAGGAGAATATGCTCCTTATCATTACCTACAATCATCAAAAAGGTCAATGACCACCGAGCATAATTGGTTTCATTTAGCTTCACCATCAGACCAAAGAAAGGGCTCTTGTATGCCTCAGTCTCAACATGTGCTCTAATGTCACTTTGGACGAGCTTGAAGATGCCATCTTTGCTTCAACCAAACCTCAGCTAATATCAACGTGCAAAAAAGAAGAAAATCAAATCATCAACTTGGAAACAGGAACTCCCTTATTGCTGTAAGTCACATAAGGATCCGTACCAACCAAAGGGGACCATAACCAATCCCTGTTGGGGCATGGGTGCACCCAACAGGGGTGATGGAGTTGATTAGGGAGGTTGGGGAGGCATGCTCAGTGTTGCATAGAAGGAAGGGCCCCGTTAAGGGCGATGCAGGGTGAGGCAACGGTGCCAGGGGTCAAAGGCAACCCCTAGGAGCACTATTTAGGGCAAGGCAGAGGCACTGGGGGTCGAACATAACCCTTGGCGATGCTGTGCAGAGCAAGGCAGCAGTGCTGGGATTCAAGGGTAACCCCTTGCAACACTGCTTGGCATCGCACAGGGGAGGTGTGCCTCACTAGAGATGAGTCAAGGCCAATGGCACACTAGAGGAGGTGAGGTAAGGCTAGTGGCCGCGAGGATGAGGCCACCAACCAACCTAGGGGTTGGCGACGTCAGAGAAAAGGACCACCAACAGCCTCCTTAGGGTTTTTTGTTTTGGTGGAGAGAAAAAGGGGTATGGGAATCAAAGTGAGTATCGAACCTCAGCCTCAGACTGCGGCTTTGATACCAAGTAGAACGAAATGACTCAAGTTGTCTTATTCGAAACCCCTACCTCTCAATATATGGAGGTGGGAAAGTTACAAGGATACTCCTCAACAAAATAATAAAAATTACAATCAACTCTAAGCAACAACAAATAATGATAAAACATAGATACATAAGACTGAAGGGACTCTTAACACTTCCCATAACATCGACCTACTAACCATGTCACATGGCACACAAACGGTCAATATCACTAGCTAGAGCTCATTATTTTTCATGATATATGTCCTATAAGAACAAATCTATCCACCGAACAGCTAAAGTGCCAACAACTCTTTCAAGCTAAGCTAGCATCATACCACTAAACATGCCTGCAACATCAATTGCAAAAGAACATGTGAATAGGGAGTTCCCACCATCCCTCCACACACTAGCATCCAAAAATTGCAATTTAGTTTCTTCCAAAAAAGAACACATCAGCCTTCCACTCTACCAAATACGCACCAATTATGCATCCCTATGGCTGAAATCACATTCCATGACAAGGCCTTGATCATGAAGACATGTGATGAGATGTAAACATCAAGCTCGTGCCTTAAGGCATCACTAACCCATGATAGTTAACCCATATGTAATTTTCTACTTCTGAACTAGTTGCAATATAAATACAGCAGTAGCCAAATACCAATCTTTTTATTACCTAGCAATTTTTGCCTCTTTAGCAACTAAAATCCAAATACTTTTGCGTTAATAAGCCATTTGAAGAGGTTAACATGCAACAATGAGGTCTGGGACTCAAAGGAAGATTCTAAGGTTTGCCAACTAAGGAAGAATATCCGTGTTCTCATGTTGGTGAGGCTAGTTTGACAAACCTAAAAAAGGATGTAAAGAAGGTAAGGTCCTGAATTTTTTTTTTTTTTTTGAAACATGAAAGGGTGGTTATTCGATTGATAGCCACCCAGAAAATATATTAATCAAGGGCCAAAAACACAACCAAATTATAAAGTAAGATGCTGGATATTGATTGTTCCATAGATAGTAACCAAATTACCTTAGGTGTAAGGCTTTTAAGTGGTATAAATGGATCAAATCATTCTTATCAATGATGTCTCTCCTGATGAAGCTACCCTGAAGCCTTATTAATTTTAGGTGTAGCAGAATACATATCAAACATGAACGGCATACACGAAAATATGGATATATAATTTAACGATGGTTAGTCACCCCTTGCAAGAACTAGAAAAGAGAACTTTCACTATAAAGAAAAATAAAATATAACTCTCTTGAATTTCGCTCTCTTTCTCTCTTCTCTCTCCAATTGATGTCCAAAGTTTTGAGACCTCGCTCCTTTATTTATAGACATGATACAAGACTCTAGAATCCTACCTCTAATAGAAATCTAGACTCTTGTTTGGACTCAAGAATTCTAAACCTATTAAGACTCCCAATTCTTGGAAATTAAGTCAAATAGAAATAGGATTACCCTTAAATTCCCAACAATCTCTTCATGGACTTACATTCCATTGCACAAGTCACTTCTCATCGAGTCTTGCATTGATCCATCTTCATCTGCAGATCCTCTTCCATAAAGTTGCACTCGCCTCTAGGTGCTACCTCCACCTAGGGTGCGTGCATAGCTCAACATTGCGACATCGGCTGATGTGGCACCATTCATGTCATGTGACTAGAGAATGCCCTATCATCCTCATCTAAAGCAAACTTCACTCGCTTCTTCTTACATGCTTTTGCAAAAGAGATTTGACAATTTGCTACTTTTCTTCTTACACTACTTGCCTGGAGAATAATTGGAGCTCTATCATCTATCACCACTATCCCCTCAAACTTGTACAATTTGTTCAATATTCTTCTACGCATTAGCATGTGTACTCCTCAGCTTATTCTTAGAACTCCCCCTTGAAGATAGAACCAATGGCCCTCAAACTCTAGAGTTCCTAGTGAAATTAGATTCTTCCCAACAATAGGCACATGTATGACACCTCACAGAGTTCATGCCCTTCCATCAAACAAGCATAATTGCCCCAATCCTACTCTCGTGACATTGTGGACTTCTCCACCTACCTATCGATTGTTCTTCTTTCATTAATGCTTAATATGTGCTAACCCATTCCCTAAATGAGCATACATGATATGAATTTACTGAGTCCACAAACCATCTTGAATCTGATTTCTCTTACATTATCAAGTAAGTTTCCATATCTCCTAATAAGACAACAAACACAGAGTCATCTGAGCTAATATTAAATTTCTTCCTCAAATTTTCTTTATTTCTTTCTTCATCTTCCTATCTTTCTTACATCTCAAACAATGAGTTGTTACATGACCTTCTTTGTCACAGTAGAAGCACGTATGAGGTCCATGCTTGGATTATCTTATACCCGTCTTGCCCTTTGATCTTCGTTGGATACTCTTGGTAATCAACACTCAATCATCACTGAATGTCGCCTGGTTTGCATTCTTTCATCATGACTCATTCATCATCAAAAAGGCAACAGTCTCATCCAACGTGATTGTCTCCTTTCCATGGAGTAGCATAATCACTATGTAACTAAAGAAGGTGGAAGCAAACCAACAGAATTAGTGCTTTGTCCTCCTCTTTAGGGGGTATCCTCCTCCCGTGTCTTCTCTTAAAGAGCAACTACATCTATCATGATCTTGTTGAATTCATCCAAATGTGCCTTCAATCTAGATCATTCAGCCATCCTTAGACCGTACAACCCCTTCTTTACAAATAGCCTATTAGTCAAAGATTTGGACTTATATTTGATCTCAAGCTTCACACGGATATCAATTGAATTATCAAACCCAGTGATCTCATGAAAGGTGTTGTCCACGAAGAACAATTACCTTGTTGTTTACAAGATCTCTTTTCTCTTGTCATTCTTCATTTATCAATTTCTCCAGCCTTTTCTCTTTCTTTTGGATAACTTTAACAAGTCCTTACATGAAGATATTCTTCACCAACTACTGCCACAAGTTGAATTTGTTCTCCCTATCAAAAGGCTCCATGGAGAATGAACTTCGCCATTAGATCTGCGAATGTAGTGCTTTCACAATCTTTGAGTGTCTGATTGCCTTTGATCAAATCGGATCTCCACCGACCGCCTTGAAAATGATGAAAATTGATTTAGCACAGACAATCTAGAAATATCAAAGCCAAAGCTACTTGATTTAAGATATCCACTTTGCTTGAGCTGTAAAGTGTGCTAAAACCTCAATTTGACTCCTGGATCACCTAAATTGGTCATCGATTGCCTTCGATTTGACCTAATGAATCTGAAACATCAAATCTAATGCACTAAAGGTATACCCTTCACTTTAGCTCATGACCCATCTCCTTGGCTCGAGGTTGCTGCTACAATCTTCTCCTTCACGTCAAGGCCACCTTCGTAACCTTCTCCCTTGGTGGTGGTTGGGATCTAACAACCCCATAACAATGATAACCGTCAATGGCATCCTCCTTATGGTCGAGCTTCAACCACAGTAATTTTGATACCAGTTGTTGGGTGTAGCGGAATACAAACCAAACATGCACGACATGTACAAAATACGGACACATGGTTTAATGATGGTCAATCATCTATAGTGAGCACTAGATAAAAGTTTTTTTCCACTATAAAGAAAAATGAAGTATAATTGTCTTGACTCTAGCTCAAATTGTCTATTCTCCCTCTGATTGGCATTTAGATTATGGCCGACTCTATTTAAAAACACGATACAAGACTTAAAATCCTACTTGAAGTTCTATCCTAAATAGGAATCCAAACTCCCATTTAAACTCAAGAATTCTAAATCTATTAGGACTTTCACTTGCTTTGAAATCAAGTCAAATAAAAATAGGAATACGCTCAAATTCTCGATAATTAACAAGTGAGAGTGAAAAAAGTGACATTTCAAGATAATATAATATAATCATAACTGTCTTTCTAGAGTTTTGGGTTTGGAAAAAGATTGTAACAAAAACAAAGTAATATCACGTGTAAATTCGTTTCCATTTTCTTTGAGAAGGATAAGATTTGAACTATGGACTTTACATGAGAAAGGCCAAGTGCTCAATCACCGATCATCTAAGTAGGTCAGTATGTATTTCGTAGTTATTCACAAAGATCACCTTTTCCAAAGGGTGCCTTATTATGCTTGCCCAACTGCTTTCCCATGAAAAAAAAAAAAGACAAGGCACCTCTTCCTCTAAGTAAAAAATGAGTTCCCCTCAAGATCAATAAGGTTAGATACAAACTGCATAACATGCCAATATTTCAATCCCACAATTCTCCCAACCTCATAACGTCCCATGAAAAAACTCACTGAAAACATCAGGATTCAAGCCACAAGAAACCAGAAGAAGAGAAGCTCAGCTCACCCTGCATTAAATATAATGGGTGGCAATAGATATATAAAGAAAAGATCCTCGCTGAAGATGAGAATATGAGATCTCTTCCCCTTTGTGGTCAGCAAAACTATCACCCCACCGCACAGCCCCTGCCATCCACAAAAAAATTCCACCTTTCACTGCTACACACAATTCTCAGAACAAAATAAGAAAATGGGGAAACTCACAATGATTAGAGCGGTGATGGATTCGTTCATCCATCGGTTCTCCTCCAGCAGGTGCCCAAGCACGATGCAGCAGCATAGGAGAGCAATGAAGAGGCACGGGGAACCAACAGAGAATTCCTCTGAAATCGAACCCAACGACGACTTCACCACCATCTCCTCCTCCATATGCCGCACCCACGAAGATCCCAACTTTCTTCCTCGGGATGTAAATCCGACCGATTCGCCACTTACCACTTTCGAGAGAATCAATGTCAGAGTCAAAGGTGGAATCTTTCGGTCTTTCTTCCCTTCAAGGGACGGCCTTTCCGTGATGTTCTCGGCGAACCCTCGTTGCAGAGTGCACTCGGGCACTTCTGGATGGGGTGATTAAGTGTGGGGATGAAAGATGTTTTTTTTTTTTTTTTTCACGAAGCAAAGGATGTGATCTTCTCCTCGACTACCAGTCTCCTCTCGGACGTTGAATCGACCGTAGGCGAGGCGGGTCGTTCTTGGATCGCTGTTGGATACTCCGCACAACTTGGGTGTTATGGTTTGGAGGTTTTTTTTACTTATGTGTCACCGTGAAGTGCTAGTGTTACACGAATACCCATGCATTTCTTTTATCAACGCTTATAGTCCATTTGGTAAATATTCTTAGAATTAAGTTACGGTGAAGTCAATTCTTTCAACCATGAATTACTTTAGATGGTCATGGGAGGGTCTTGAAAATATGTTTTTTCCTTATAACCTTACCTTGTGTAAAGAGTATAGGTGTTCTTTTCACAAATATAATTTCATTGAAGGTCAACCCCTTGCAAAGCAAATAAGAATAGAGATAAAATCCTCGTTACATCCTCGTACGAAGTAAATACAAATAAGTTTTAAGCTCATGTTCATATATGCAAATTTTCATTTCAAAGTTGCAGTGTAAACTACCTTCATAACTATAATTACAATTGGGGTTAATTAGGCAGCACAGCTAGTGCGCCCGTTCCCCATAAGGCGTTCTTTGTGCGGGGTGCATGGGTTCGTAACCCCGTGACTTGCCTAGAAGCGCATAGTGCCATTATGGGTGGATGTGCCGTTGGTGTGTGTCCAGCCATCCCGACTTGATGCCAGAGAGTGGCTGTGGCTCTGATCACGGAGAAGCTATGTGATAAGCAAGAAATTCGGGACCCTTTCTCTTCTAAAAAAAAATAACCATAATTACAATCTAGTTATCTTCCTAGTCATATGCATGACCTTGAGTGAAAAAAAATTACCTTTTTATTTTGCCATCTAACTAAACTAAGTCCTACTCTTGCACGTTTCTAATAAGAATCGTATTAGCCAATAATGTTATTTTCCTTCCATCTTTGTCTCCATATACTCTCTTAAAGAGAATGACAACTTATGCTCGATATTTCTAAGATCACAACATATTTTGTGCTCAAATTGATCTATTTAGGCAAATAAGATAATGAGCTATATGGAGGACATTTAAAACTTTTGACTATGAGTACAGTATATAAAATAAAGAGTCAAACAATATGATCTTCGATGTACAAGATGGAATTTAATTGTAGCCACTTTGTAAGTTAGTTCATGGGCCATTATTTGTACTAGTTAAGGCCTAAAGAAAGCAACAAAGCAATTGAATAAGGCCAAGACTATTAAGGAAATGATGGACAGTTCTAAGAGTAAACTTTCCCAAGGATAGTGTAGAATCTTTGATAGTTATAAAAAAAATAAGAAAAATAATTTAGATAGTTGGTTATAAAAAAATAATGGACCTTTGATTGTTAACACCATTTCTCATGCAGAAGTTCATGTGCATCTCATTCTCACTCAACAAATGAATGCAGTCCACCACCAAGTAAATTCCACTCATCTCATCCCCACTCAAAAACCTAACCAAAAGGTTAGGTGCCCAACCTCTCAAACTATGCCTCCCTTTCCTCCACTCCGTTAACAACGATATTTGAACAAAACAATCTACCTTTCAAAGCTTCACAAGGATCATCATCTAAAGATGCAATGAAGGAGAAGAACAACACCAATGTGAAACAAGAGAAGCAAAAAAATAGAAGAAATGAGATACACCTTTGAAAATGAAATCTCACCAATGATTTCTGAGAAAAATCAACAATTATATATGTTGTGATTGTACAAAATGACTTAGGACAAACAAAGAATGATACAGTGATTTTTTATTTTGATCAAATAAACATGCGATGATTTCTAACTATACAAATATAACCCTAATTTTGCAAATCCTCACGAAAATCACTAGCTATATCCAAGTATCAACAATGATATCCCTTTAATTGTTTCACTGTCTCTAACACTAAATATGAATGAAAACTTATGCATGCAACCATGACAAGGCCACTGTTCATTCCTTCATGTAACATGATTGGATGAAATGTCTTAAATTTATAGACACCCTATCTTAATGAAGCATGACACTCAAGTTTTGTACCTTAAATGAAGGTTCATAGTAATGGTTGATGTCTTCTCTACATCAACTTAAGGGGTCAAGGTAGTCAAATTTCATAATATCCCGAAATGGTAATTTCTTGAGTAAATTATTATATTCATGCTTGGCTTTGATTCCTAAGCATATTTGTAACAATCCCAACATCTTTTAAACATAATGAGTGTTTACAAAGCTATCATAGAATGTGAAGCAAGATATGCCCAATAGATGTGCCTACATTATGCACCCATTAAACATGAATATCTTTGTTAAGACCCGTACTGTTAAAACCCTCTAAGACGTTTGGGATTTGGGTCAGACGTTTGGTCAGACGTCTGGACATCTTCCCAGACGTCTGGAAATCAAATTTTTCGTGTACGTCCTTACGTCTGCACGCGTGCTACGCGCAGATAGTACGCAGCCTCATTTTCTTCTCTCTCCTCTCGCCGATGAAACCCTAACCCAGCGCCTACTTAAACCCCCTCCTCTCCCTAGTTCACCTCACCTTCAGCCACCCTCCTTCCTCCAGCACAAGAATAGTGGGCGACGAGTAGCGAGCAGCGGCCGTGAGCGCCGTGAGAGGAGAGGAGGAGTAGCGAGGGGAAGAGAGGAGAGCAAGTGCGCGAGCTCGTGAGAGAGATCGCTAGAGAGCGCACGGCTAGTCGGGCGTGCGCAAGGCGGAGAGGTGTGTCGGGGAGGTCCTCCTCGACACTGCTGCAGCCAGAGCAACGGTCGAGCGGGAGCGGCGCGGCCGCGCACGGTGCAAGAAGGCGAAGGCAGATCCTGGTTCTAGGATTTTCCCAGAATCAGACGTCTGGATCTACATCCAGACGACGTAGACGACGTCTGGAGGAGGTTCTAGACGACTGAGAGGTAAGTTCCACGACGTACACCTTCTTTGTGGATACGGCCATGCAGACCGTTCCGCCGAGGTACTATTCCGTGCCATATTGAGGAGATTTTGTGTTGATGCGTGCAGGATTCGCTTCGGGAAGGCACGGGACACGCCCACCTACGCAGTTTAGACGTCTGGGTGAGGCACCAAACGATGGAAAGCGTCTCCAGAAGTCCGGAGAGGTGATCGGACGTCTGGAACTGGTTCCAGATGGTTCAGCGAGGTTCCTGGACATATGAGGAGTAGCGCAGAGTTGAGGTATGGTTCTGGACTCTTTTAAGACGTCTGGAAGGTGTTTCAGATGTCTGATATGAATCAGAATTACTGTTTTTGACCCGTTTAGGGTCCGTTTGAGGTCCGATTTTCGCAATTAAGATTCCGTTGTTCTCCGTATAAATTCCTCTACTTGTTGAAATACTTTTTACCCTGTTCTGAGTAGTCTCTTGTGAATGATCCTTGTGATAGGACCTCGTTTCGTTGCGGATTTGGGGTTTGCTGAGGCACGTAGACCTACCAATCAAGCCCCCATTACTCCTGGGTTTACTGGTAGAGTGGCTTCCCCTAGTTTAATTACAAACCTGAATGCATATGTGGAATGAATGTTAGATCCTAGGGTATGGCATGAATCCTAGGACTAGAAACACTGGAATATTTGTATGGAATGTATGGATTGTAGCCTTGGACAAGTAGATAGAATAATAACAATTGCCTGTAAATGAATAACAACTGCCTGTGAAATGTAAAGTACTTGTGTTAGTAAACTATTGCATGTAAATTCCTGTTGTTACGTTAATGTCATAATATGAGCTGCCTGTATATGAACTGGAAATGGAAGATTAAAGGTTGGAAACACGAGCTGCATGTATATAATTGAGAATGGTAATATGAATGATGGAAATACGAGCTACCTGTGTATAACTCCTATATGGGAATATGAATGATAGAAACGCAGGCTGCATGTATATAACCTGAGAATGGAAATAGAGATGATGAAACCTGGTATGGAATGACATGAGGTATATGAGCATGAACCCTACCGGGGGGGATAGGAGTAGAGCTCCTGGGAATGGAATGGATCTAGAATGTGTTGGGAAGTGTGCTGACCCTTGAGTACATGGTACCAAGGGGAGCGCATATTACCTCTTAGTGTAGAGGGGTGCTTGCTGCCTTCGGGTTGAGACCCGGGGTGGGTTTGGCCACTTTGCACCGACTCGGTGGCCCTCGTGTACACTATATCGGGGAGAGCTACTAGTGTAGGGAGGGTTAACCACCCAACGAGGCCTGGGGTTCAGCTAGCCGCTCTACATCGACTTGTTAGGCCCACTGGGCAAACCAAGGTAGTTAGGCTAGGGTGCGCAGACTGTGGAGGGGCGAGACCCCTGTTACTGAGAGGGTTATGCCCTATACTGGTTCCGTGCTATGCTTTGGGTGTGCCCGTTAACGAAAACGACTGATCGCGTGCCAGTGCGAGGTAGCTACCCGTGCGTTTATCGCGCGTGCCGTAGTCACCGTTACGTTTGTCAGTGACCTTGGGGTGGTTGACTGAGTGTAAGACCACCACGAGGGACTCTCCCGATCAGGAGAGCACCACGTGCTACTTCTACTCTTCGGAAAAGACTGCAATCAAGATCATTCCTACGAGGAACATTCAAGATCAAGAAAGAGACCTGATAAATAAACCAAGTGATGAAAGAAAAAATAATTAGTTGAAGAAAGAAAGAAATTGAAAAATAACAGCTACCTGTCCACTTTTACTATTTTAGTTAGCTGGTTGCCACTCTACTTAGCGTTCGCTGATTTCGTGTACTCATAACCTTTTTCAGGTCTAGGTGTTGAGCTGCCAGAGCCTACGGCTACAGAGGGTGTTGGGCCCAGTAGAGCCTAGTAGTGGTAGTTTTCTGTTGTACTCCGTTCCTGTTGTAGTGAGTAGTTGTTGCACTTCTGTACTTGTTTATTGTAAACTTTATACTCCTGTACCTGTTTAATTTTCTACTGTTGTGGTGGTGTGTACTATAGTGGTTTACTTTTTTACTGCTGTACTTTTGTTACTGTTAGTTGCTTGCATGGTGAATGTGGTTTATTTTACTGCTTCTTGGTTACTTTCTCGTTGGACAACTGGGTCTTGGGATCAGTCGAGTCGGTCCGGTGTAACGACCCGGTTCCCGAGTCCCTACGAGACACGAGAACCGGACCGACTCGACTAATCCCAAGACGCAGTCGTCCAACGAGGAAGTAACCAAAAGACAGTAAAATAAACCACATTCAGCATGAATATAACTAACAGTAAGAAAGTACAGCAGTAAGGAAAGAAACTACTACGGTAGGTACCACCACAACAGTAAAACAACATTTATCATATAACAAAAACTGCAGGTAAAGAAGGTACAGCGGAAACAAAAACTACTCACTAGAACAGAAACAAAAGAAGTACAAAAGGCTGTGGTAACTCTACTGGACCCTACTCGGCCCAGCGTCCTCTGCAGCCGCCGACCCTGGCTGCTCAACACCTGGTCCTGAAAAAGGTAACGAGTGTAACACGTCAGCAAAACGCTGAGTAGAGTGGCAAACTAACTAAAGGCAACAGTAGAGTGTACAGTAGCTGTTATGTTCTATTACTTCCTTTATTCACATCTTTCAATTTTTCTTACTATTTCATTTATTTCTCAGATCCTTTACTTGATCTCGAATGTCCTCGTGGGAACGATCTTGATTGCAGTCTTTTCCAAAAGTAGAAGTAGCACGTGGTGCTCTCCTGGCCGGGAGAGTCCCCCGTGGTGATCCTACCCTCAGTCAACCACCCCAAGGTCACTGACAGACGTAACGATGACTACGGCACGCGCGATAAACGCACAGGTAGCTAGCCCGCACTGGCACGCGGTCAGTCGTTTCCGTTAACGGGTGCGCCCAAAGCACAGCACGGAACCAGGGCAGAGCCCTCTCAGTAACAGGGGTCCAACCCCTCCACAGTAACCAAACCGGGGCCTTGCCCCTCCACAGTCCGCGCACCCTCGCCTGACTACCCTGGTTTGCCCTAGTGGGCCTAACAAGTCGGTGAAGGAGGCTAGCAGAACCCCGGGGCCCGTGGGGTAGCTAGTACTCTCCTAACACTACTAGCTCTCCTCGGTACTACGTACACGAGGGCCAACAAGTCGGTACAGAGCGGCCAATCCTAACCCCGGGTCCCTGGGGCGGCTGGCCCCACTCTGCACTAAACAGGTACAGGTACTTCCCTTGGTACTGCGTACCCAAGAGACAGTACAAACTACATCTCAGTTCCATTCCTTTTTCTTTCCAGGAGTTCCACTCCTAATTCCCCGTAGGGTTCCAGCTCTTTATCTCAGAACATCATATGTTTCACTTTCCAGATTCACGTTCTCAAAATCCATGATCTCAAACATGTTTCTTTATTCATAACAGGCAGCTGTTAATTCAAGTTATAGGCAGCTTTATATTCCTTTCCATTTTTCCAAGACTGCAGTATTATACACTCCACTAGTTTTTTTCCATCCTAAGATTCATGCCACTTCCTAGGATCTAGCATACAACTAGTTTTCCAGCCCTAGGATTCATGCATCACCTAGGAGCTATCATTCCATACATTTCTCATTCCTAGGATTCATGCAATGTCCTAGATTCTAGTTATGATTCCATACTTTAACAGATTTTAAAAATAACTTAAGCCACTCTACCAGGTACAACGGGAGTAATGGGGGCGTGATCGGGAATCCCGCGTGCCTCCGCGACTCTCAAGACTGCAACCGAACGAGGTCCTATCACAAGGATGAAACACAAGGAGTGTCTCAAAACAGTGTATAGCTACTGTAGACGGGTAGAGGAATTAATTCTGAAATGAACGCAACTCGAATCGCGGAAAACGGAGCCCAAACGGGTCGAAAAAGACGATACTGTGCAAAATCAGACGTCTGGAACTCCTTCCAGACGTCTTAAAAAGTGGATCAGAGAATTACCTGTTCAGCGTGGTTTCCCAGACGTCCAGAAGTCTGCGGGGACGTTTGCCCTAGATCCCAGACGTCCGATGGTCCCTCAGGACGTCTGGAGGTCACTCCCGCCGTCTGGTACAACTTCCAGACGTCTGATTCGCAAAGGATGACGAATCAGCGAACCTGCGCACAGCCAACCCCCCTCCCTCAGTACGGTCAGTCGAGAAGAAGGAAGAAGAAAGCGGAAACTCACCTTTCAGACGTCTGTATGATCTTACAGACGTCGACCTTGCCGTCTGGCTATCAACCCAGATGTCTGATTCTGGAAATTTTTCCAGAATCAGAACCCTGCTCGGCCTCCGCTCGCGACGCCGCCCGCGTCGCACCTCGCGCGTCTGCTGCTCAGCCCGCAGCAGGTCCCTCTCCGCGTCGCTCCGCGCCCCCTGCGCCCTCCGTCGGCCGGCCAAGCCGCTCCGGCGAGCTCGCCCTCACGGCAGAGCTCCGCCCTCGCACGCCGCACCTCCGCGCTCACTGCGGCCGCCGCTGCCGCCCTCGCGTCCCCTCGCTCTCGCGCACAGGAAGGAGGAGAAGGAGGAGACGGGAGGGGAGGCGCGCCCCTTTTAACGCCGCGCGGAGAGGAGAGAGAGAAGGCGGCAGGCCGCCTGCAGCCGCAGAGAAAAGAGGGAATATGCGGTCTGCGCGCTCAGGCTCGCAGGCGACTCGCGGGTGTCGAAAATAACGGATTTCCAGACGTCTTGAAACTATCCCAGACGTCTTATCAGACGTCTGGTTGTGATCCCAGACGTCTTGTCCGACGTCTGAGCCACCTCCCAGACGTCTTAAAATACGTCTGGGGCACACATTCGTTACATCCGGTCTCGTGTTCTGTAGGGATTTGGGAACCGGGTTGTAACAATCTTGGAGGCTTCAGGTATAATGCTAGTATTTGTATGATGCATAAAATTGACATATGTTAATTATCTCTCAGCTACGACAAACTCATCTAACTGTTGTAGCATCGAAGAGGCACCAAAAGCCAAATATGTAGCATCTAAAAGAGGCATCATCATCTACTGCAATTACAACTAATAAGTGATCAAACTATCAAGTTCCTCTTACAACATGAATACATATTGGCATACTCAAAATGGGATCAATGACTTCATCTTCACAATTGCACATTGATGATCTTTTTATGCCATGTAGCATAGCAATCAAAGTATTTGGACTACTATTGAAAATATTCATGAAGTAGTCTTGACATGTACCGGTCATTTTTTCTATGAGGTGATGATTTCCTAGAAATTTCTATATTCGCATAAACTACAAATGAAAAGCATCACTAGACTTAGGGCTGAGTAATGGCCTTGGCCCTTTAAGGCCAACTTAGGCCTAACCCAAACCCATTTAATTAAGTAGGTCCATGAGATGGGCCAAGCCTATTTAATTTGTAAAATCCTAGCCTAGTTTAAAGTAAATGGGCCAAGACCTCGATGATCCAGACCCATTTATTTTTAAAAAAGAAGGATGAAATGTGCAAAATCCTAAAAATGATTAAGAAAATTTATGTGACTTAATTCTATTTGATAATAAATACAAAAGTACCAATCATTAGAGTAATAAATCGATTAAACTATAAATTTTTAAATTTAGTATACTTACCTATGACTTCAACAATGTAATGAAGAAACAAGGAATATTTCAATAGGTAACGAAGAAACTAGGGAGAATTGTGCTATTTACTGAGTTATTCTTGATATTTTCTCTTTTTTAGTTTGAATATAGGTTATTCATTTATGTATATATATAATACATATATGTATATATTAATATATGTGTCCTAAACGGACCAAGCTGAGCTTGGACCAACCTAGGCCCTGTCCTTGGCCCATTTAATTAATGGGCAAAAATCTTGACCCAAGCTTAGCCCTTAAAGTTATGGGCTCAAGCTTAAGCCAAGGCATTCCGACCTAATGCTCAATCTTAACTAAACTACAAGATACCTTTTTTTGGAAACTACACTGTAAGGTACTATTACTTGTAGGAATCTACCTCAAGAGCAATGATGGAAAATAAAAAATAAAACCAATATCAAAATTGCCACATAAGCTTCAAAAAGAGAGAAAAGTTATTGGATCAATCTAAATCCTTTAAATTTCTCTTATTTTCTTCTTAAGCAGCCTACTATGTACTTAAGGTGGCAAAGTTTGTAGCAAATTGCTTGTTCTTCATTTATGGTGTTGGATTTGAGAGTCTAATTGCATCAATTGAGATGTTATTATTATATGGTGATGTGGGAATTCATGTTGAAATTAGTGAGATTTGGGAGAGGTTTTTTAGTTCTATATTGGAAGTGAACAAACCTCTTGGTGAGTGTAAAAGACTTCTGCCTCCTATGGCTTATGTAGCAAAGAGTGAGAGGTAGGGTTGGGGACCAGGCAAGCACGCGCGTGCACCCTATTGCTCGCATGCTAAATCGGTGTTTTAAGATTGTCGCATTGTAGTATAGCCAAAATAGTGCTTAAACAAATAAATTTATTACTCGAAAAAGTTCTAAGGTTGAACACAAGGAGCAATATGGAATTCAAAGCTCAAGATCACAATTTAAATCAAGAATAAAGATTGTAATAAAAATAATGTCAGGATTAATATGCAAAAAGAATGGAGTAAAATTGTGATTTAAATCACCAATTACTCCTCAAATAACACTTAAATCAAAGCCTCAAATAGATGTTAATCAAATGATATCAAACAGCTTAAATACTTTATGCTACAGTGCTAGAGACTCAAGGGTCTCTCTCTCTTCTTGTGCAGCTTTTCTTCTCCGTCTGTCTCTTTCTCTGTTTCTTCTTCTTCTTCTTCTTCTTCTTCTTCTTCTTCTTCTGCTTTTCTCTTTCTGTCTCTCTTCTTCTGCCCTTGTTCTTCACTTCTTTTCTTCTCTATTCTCCTTCTTCACACAAAGTGGGAAGGCCTCTTGAATTTGGCTAAGTGTCAGCCATTTCTCTCTACAACAAAACCCCCCTCTACCCGCGCAGACTCTCTCTTTCTCTCCTCTTAGGTTCCACCCTCCCAGGGCCTCTCAGGGTATAGTTGGGTAATCGGGTAGGCACGTACCAAGGTCCAAGGCCGCGGGCGTGGTCGCACCCAAGGAGTGTAGGCTTAGGTGGGTCGGGCGCACCAGGTCCGCGGGCAATGTGTCGTGGACAAGGTGCAGGGTGCGTGGGTGAGAGGGACCTTACCCTGTGTTTGGAGGCAAAGAGCCCTATTGACAAATTCAATATATGCGTGTGCACCGCTTCAATGTCTTCCAATGTGGGACTATCTGCTCCCACTCCTTCACGCGTCTGCAGTAGCAGTGAAGATGGCTCGAATTGGGTCATGGCTGTGTTGCTTCCTTCCAATTGAGAACCTGGGAACCTACAGCTACTGAATCCGCACCATCTGAGCGTGTCGCCTGGAGCTGCAGATGAAGAACAAGCTTTGAAGCTTGCTTCAGAGCTGTGCGTCAATGGCAGAGAGGGATCGGTACTTGAAATCAGTAATACGGCCTCGCAGCCCAATTAAACTCGCTCAAGACCTTCGTTGGACCATGGTGAATGTATGGGTGATGGTCTTGTGGGGTGAGAGGTCGTGTGGGGGGCAGTGGGTGACGGAGTGGATGAACGGAAGCAGGTTTGTTTGGTGGAGCGTTGAAGGGGCAATAGTGTGAAATAGGAGAAGGGAAATGATCGAAGAGATGTGATGGAGGTTTTTAGGTAGTCGGCAAGGAGTTTGGTCGCGTGTGGGCGAGATGTCCCTCACCGGAGGTGTGGCCGGACCGGTGGAAGACGAAGTCGCGGAGGTGTGGTCGAGGTCGAAATAGCATGTCGACAGTGTTGGTGTGATGAGGAAGAGGTTCGGGAGTAGTTGAGGGTACTAACGGACAACATGGGAAGGAGGAAGCACTGGTTGTGTGGTGTTGCCGGCACCGGAGAAGAGAATAGCTCCAGAGAGAGAGAGACAGCGAGGAAGAGGGAGGTTAGGGCGCTAGCTGGTACAGCTCGACGTGGGAAGAAGCGAGGAAGATGTCTCCGCTGTTGGTATTGCAAACGGAGGACGAAGATGGACGGAGGGGCTCATCGAACGTCGAGGAGCTTTCGGCCGAGAGAGAGAGGAATTAGTGGGGATTTCGAGCGCGAGGAGAACGGTATGATCAGGGGGTTCTTTTATAGACCTCAAGGGGCAATTTTGGACTTGGGAAGCAAGCTTCCTAAGCTTGGAAAGCTCGCCGGAGTTGGAAAATTCCTTGATACCCAAATCTCTCATGTGTTCGCATGAGATATTGGGTAAGTTTTAGGGCGTGGGATTGGGTTTAAAAGGAAGGGAATTTCTTGACGAACTTCCCTTTCAAATTTGAAAGGGATTCGTAAAGAAATCAAGAAGTTCTTTCCAATTAAGGTCACCGGAGCAAGTAGAAATAGGTTTTAATAGCAGAAGGGACCTTTTTGTGAGAACGACAACAAAGTTAGGGGTCTATTTGAAAATATTTTGAAAGTTAAGGGTAGAAATGTAATTAGATAGGACCAAGTTGCAAACTAGGTAAAGTCAAACTCATCTTGGGTCCAAATTTTGGTACAAACCTAATTTGGACATAAGAAACCAATGGTGAAGTTGGATTTTGGTTTTGACCACGTTTGACTGGGTAATTTATGCAAAAACCTAAATTAGGGCAAATGTCTGTCTGAGACTCTGTTCTGGGTCAAAATAGGTTTTGATGGTCAAATTGAAGGTTCCAAACCCTAGAGAATATTTTTCTATGAATTTTAGAGGGTTTAGGTGAATTTTATCCTGACCAGAACCTCAGTTAATTAAGCAGGTCTGTTTTTAGGATTTCAAAAGTCATTTAATTCTCAGAACACGTACAAACCCTTTTCTAATTTTTCTAACCCACTTGTTAGTCTTTTAGGACCATTTGACCCTTAATTAACCTTAAGGAAAACCCGTGGTTGTACTGCATTCATGATATGTTGGTAAAATTACAGTTTTAACCTTAGTTTCTTATTTTTCCCTCAGAATAATTACGTAGTGACTTATGACTCTCTGGCCGTTATGTAGGAGCATTTACTGACTTAATTGGATCAAAATGAGCTAGCTATGGCTCATGATGATATTCCCATCTGTTATAACAAGGGCATCAAACGTCGTTTAAGACTTCTGGGAAGTGGTCCAGACGTCTGGAGGCCTTCCTAGACGTCTGGAATTAAATTTTTTTGGCGTACGGGTTCACGTCTGCGAGCATGCGCGCGCAGACTGAACCCGCCGCCCTCCTTCTTCTCTTTCCTCCCTCCCTGCAGACAGCTTTTTCTCTCTCTCTCCCCTCAGCAGCCTTCAAATACCCCTCTCCTCTCCCTCACCCTCACTCCACCGCCTTCTTCTTCTTCCTGTCGGTGAGAGCGTGAGCGGGTGAGGGCAGCTGCAGCGGCTGCTGTGAGTGCATGGGAGGAGGGGCTACTGCGAGAGGGAAAGAGAGCTCGATCACGAGGTTGCGAGCTTGCCGGAGCAGCCAGGGCCGATCGGCGGTTGCGCAGCAGGCACGTGGTGCTGGGGAGGAGCTGCTACAGCTCAGGCAGCAAGCGGGTGCGGTGCGGCACGGCCGTGCGCTGCGGGCGGAGGGAGAAGAGGTCCTGATTCTGGGAATCCCAGAATCAGACGTTTGGGAATACGTCCAGACGACGTAGGAGACGTCTGGAGGAAGGTCCAGACGTCTGAAAGGTACAATATTTTTACCTTCCTTTTTCGCGTGTACGGCCATGTAGCCGTTCCGCCAAAGATTCCTGCTCATTTCGTGTTGTGGACGATTGCGTGTGTGTGCAGGACCCATTCGGGAAGGCACAAGGGTGCGCCATCCCACACAGATCGAATGTCTGGGCACAGCACCAGACGACGGAGAGGGTCTCTAGACGTCCGAGGTGATAGTCGGACGTCTGGAAACTAAGTCCAGACGGTTCAGCGGGCTTCTGGACGTCTGAAGGACCACGCAGATTAAGGTATGACCTGAGCTATCATTTAAGACGTCTGGAAGAAGTTTCAGACATCTGATTTTAGGCAGACTTGTCGTTTTTGACTCGTTTAGGGTCCGTTCGGAGTCCGTTTTCCGCGTTTCAAGTCTCATTATTCTCAAATTTAGTTCCTCTACCTGTTTATAGTAATTGTATACTGTTCTGAGTAGCTCCTTGTATTTGATCCTTGTGTTAGGACCCCATTCCGTTGTGGCTCTAGGGGTTGCGGAGGCACGCGGGCTTGCCGATTACGCCCCCAGTACTCCCGGTCTTGCGGGTAGAGTGGTCCTTTCAATTATTTATCAAAAATTATGCACTTGTGAAATAATTAATAGAGTCTAGGGTATTGCATGAACCCTAGGATTCAAAAACCAGATTGAATGATAGATCCTAGGGTAATGCATGAATCCTAGGACTGGAAAACTAGATTGAATGATAGATCCTAAGGTAATGCATGAATCCTAGGACTAGAAAACTAGCTTGAATGCATATACATTGCAGTTTTGGAAAAGTAGAATGGAAACGATAACTGCCTGTAATTGGTTAACAGTTGCTTGATTATGAATGAATAATTATGGTTGAGAACATGGGCTATATAAATATAAAGCTAAAATGATGAAACCTAAATTGGTTGAGTTGAAAGAGCACGAACCCTACGGGGAATTAGGAGTAGAACTCCTGGAAAGTGAATGGAATAGAATTGGGGAAGTGAGCTGACCCTTGAGTACGGAGTACCAAGGAGTGCGACTACCCCCCCTGTTTATTGCAGAGCGGAGCTAGCCGCCCCAGGGACCCGGGGTTAGGTCTGGCCACTTTGTACCGACTTTTGGCCCTCGTGTACACAGTGCCGAGGAGAGCTACTAGTGTAGGGAGAGCACTAGCTACCCCACGGGTCCCGGAGTTCTGCTAGCCCTCCTACACCGACTTGTTAGGCCCACTGGGCAAACCAGGGTAGTCAGGCGAGGGTGCACGGACTGTGGAGGGGCAAGACCCCTGTTTGGTTACTGTGGAGGGGCTGGACCCCTATTACTGAGAGGGCTCTGCCCTATACTGGTTCCGTGCTGTGCTTTGGGCGCACCCGTTAACAGAAACGACTGACCGCGTGCCAGTGTGGGGTAGCTACCCATGCGTTTATCGCACGTGCCATAGTCACCGTTATGTCTGTCAGCGACCTCGGGGTAGTTGACTGAGGGTAGGACCACCACGGGGGGACTCTCCTGGCCAGGAGAGTACCACGTGTTACTTCTACTTTTTGGAAAAGACTGCAATCAAGATCGTTGCCATGAGGAACATTCAAGATCAAGAGAAGAATCTGAAGGATAATTCAATAACGAGTAAACGCAAAATATAAAGAAAGAAATTAAAAATATAACAGCTACTGTCCACCTTACTGTTTTTTAGCTTTTAGTTGCCACTCTACTCAATGTTTCGCTGACGTGTCACCTTTTCAGGACCAGGTGTTGAGCAGCCAGAGCTGACGGCTGCAGATGATGCTGGGCCTAGTAAAGTCCAGTAGTTTCTACTTGTGTAGTACCCACTGTACTTTTCCTTCTGTTGTAGTGAGTAGTTTCTGTTACCCCTGTACTCTTTTGTTGTAAGCATCATGTTATGTACATGTTTATTTCTTTACTGTTGTGGTGGTGTATACTGTAGTAGTTCTTTTCTTGACTGTTGTATTTTGTTACTGCTAGTTATATGCATGGTGACTGTGGTTTATTTTACTGTTCTTTTGGTTACTTTCTCGTTGGACGACTGGGTCTTGAGATTAGTCGAGTCGGTCCGATTCTCGTGTCTCGTAGGGATTCGGGAATCGGGTCGTAACACCATCATACCCCCATGCCTAGCTTTTGCTAGTCCCTTAGCAAAATTTCAACGTATTTACTTTAATTCTAGACCATATGACTTTTGATGCTTAAAACTTTGATGTGTGCTTTCTTTTGTAGATTAGGTTAGAATGCCGATAGTAGGCCTAGAGGTACTCAAGTACTAACCAAGATTCAGACCTGATCAGTTCTAGCCTTGGTCCACCGTAAATGTTTCTAAGGCCCACAGGAACTAACCTATGGTTCGTTGAACTCCGCGGTTAAACCACTCTTGCTTGGAACATGTTTTAGCCCAGGTTCAGTTTGTAGTGTGTTTTTGTCAGAGAGAGATAGAAGAACTTGGCGTTGTTTTTGGAGAGTTTTCTCTCTCTTTTCCTTTTATTTCTAGCTTCGGATTAGCTTTACAACACGGTCTGTATCGAATTCCTAGTTCCCACCATCAATCCTTGCAGGGTCCTTGGCAATCGATGCTTTGAGATAGCACCGCCCATGGCAACCCCCAGAACCATGGCTTTCGAGATTTCGAGATGATCCCGCCCATGGCGTTCTATAGCTAAATCCTGACCCTAGCAATCGACATTTCGAGATAATGCAGCCCATGGCATCTAAACCAGCACAAGGTGCTTACATGCCCCCGGTAGGGTATTTAGATATCTTAGGAGACAAGCACCGAGGAGATGATATGTTATTGTGCATCTTCGAGGGGAATTTCCCGCCTCTCCGCCCCGGGAACTCGTTCAAATTAACTTGTGTTGATCAACCGCTCCTAATCTTGGTAACTTTTTTCAGAATAGATTTAACGCATTTGCGTGATTTTGATACTTAGGCGCACTAAACCAGGCTGTGTGTGGATTGGGGTGCTTAGGTTACCGAGGCCGAATAATCCCTAAGCCTTAGACCTAATACTTAAGCTTCGCATTTTCCCCAACCTCTTGAGGACTATCCAGATCTTAGCGGGTACTTGAATTTTTAAGCCTACGATCATAGCCCAAGAGGCTTAAGATTAGCATTCCTACTAATCTTGTCTTTGTCTCTTAGCACTTTTTGTCTTTCATTTTCTTTCTTTTTGATGTGGTCTAGAATTGAGTCAATTCCTTAATCTTTTACTAATGACTATCTCTTTTTCTTCTTTTCTTTTCAAATTGTGCTCCTTTTTGTCATTTTTATCTCCTCCCTTTTTCTCCTCAAAATTGATATGCCATCAAAATTTCCTCCCTTCTCATATTTTTGTTCTTTTTCAATTTTTTATTTTTTTTGGTTTTTTGGAATATGTGATTTTTTTTTATGAAACCCTTTCATGTGAAGTGATTTTCACGGCGTTTTGCACTTTAGTACCCCCCCATGCCTACAATTTGCAATGTCCTCATTGTAAATTAGGTGGGTTCGAGTTCAGCTTAGATCATTCATTAGAATAGGTGTTGGGTGGGTGAATGGGTCAGGGTGGCTGTTGCGGACGATTTCAAGCTCGAGTACGGGTACCAAAGGTGGAGTCGGCTGTTCTAATGGATGAACTCTAAAGTGCAATATGAGTTCAGCATAAGATGTGTCAGGAAGGGTTTTGGATTTTTCAAAATGACGGGTTGCCTCCCATTAAGTGTTGAGTTTAACGCCATCAGCCAGGCTCAATGAGATCAAGGAGAATGGAGGGTAAAAGATACATCAGCCAAGTTTGTATCGGTGAGTTCAATGAACAATTTGAGTCTCTGACCATTCACAACAAAAGGTTCTGAATCGTGGCTAAGTTGACTGATTTCGACAGCTCCATTTCCAAAGATTTGTCGGACAAGGTATGGTCTAATCCATTTTGATCTGAGTTTTCCTGGGAACAATTTGAGTTTGGTGTCAAAGAGTAGGACTTTCTGACAAGGGAAAAAAATCTTTCTGGAAATGTGCTTGTCGTGAAAGGCCTTCACCCGCTCTTTGTAAATTCGCGAGTTCTCATATGCGTCATGGCGTAGTTCATCGATCTCGCTCATTTGAAGCTTTCTGTGGATTCCTACCTTAGAAAGATCGAGATTGCAGTTCCGTAACTCTAATTTGATGGAGAGGTGACATGCCTTCTCGTACACCAATCTGAAGGGAGACATGCCTAATTGGGTTTTGTGGGTGGTCCTATAAGCCCACAAAGCTTCCGGAAGTCGGGATGACCAATCTTTCCTGTCAGATCGACCAGTGACCTGAAGGATTTTCTTGATCTCTCGATTTGATAACTCAGCAGACTGTTAGTTTGGGGGTGATAAGGAGTTGAGATCCTATGTGACACCCCATACTTGGTCATTAGTGATCTGAACTGAGCATTCGTGAAATGGGTCCCTCCATTGAAGATTATGGCACGTGGGATCTCGAACCGAGAAAAGATGTTTTGATGAATGAATTTGATAACCACCTTATGATCATTGGTTCGGGTTGGAATGACTTCAATCCATTTAGACACGTAGTCAACAGTGAGAAGAATGTATTCGAAGCCGTCCGAAATAGGGAAGGGTCCTATGAAATCAATCCCCTCGATATCGAAGATTTCGCACACGAGAATCGGCTGTAAGGGCATCATATTGGGGCGGCTTATGTTGCCTCAGGTCTGGCAACGAGTGCATGTCTTATAGTGATTGTATGTGTCTTTAAAAATCGTGGGCCAATAGAAGCCGCATTGGAGGACTTTTGTTGCGGTTTTATGACTAAAGAAGTGTCCATCGCAGGCTTGGTCATGGCAGAAGGACAAAATGTCCTGAATTTCCACTTCCGGAATGCATCGTCGGATGATCTGATCAGCACCAATGCAGAAGAGATACAGGTCTTCCCAAAAGTAGTACTTGGCATTGGAAAGTAATTTGTCCTTCTTGGCTTTTGGCCAATCAGACGTGATCTGATGTGATGCCAAGTAGTTTACTGGATCAACAAACCATGGAAGTCCTGTATTGATAGTCAGGAGGTGCTCATCGTTAAAATGTTTAGTAATGGGTTCGGAAGGGTTGATAATGTCAAAAGGAAGGCGGGATAAGTGATCAGCTACCACATTCTGTTTTCCCGCCTTGTCTCGAATCTCGAGGTCAAACTCTTGCAACAGTAAGATCCAGCGGATTAGCCGAGGTTTCGCATCCTTCTTCTCAAGGAGGTGCCTCACAGCAGTGTGATCTGAGTAAATGATAATACGGGAACCCAAAAGATATGATCTGAACTTTTCCAGGGCAAATACTACTGCTAGCAGCTCTTTCTCAGTAACTGTGTAGTTACGTTGAGCCTCGTCAAGTGTCTTGTTAGCGTAGTAAATGACCACGGGTTTCCCGTGTATTTTCTGCCCAAGTACCACACCTATAGCGTAATCAGATGCATCGCACATGATCTCAAAGGATTGAGACCAATCAGGGGGCTGCAGGATAGGTGCTTGGGTAACTCGATCACGTAGGACTTCAAATGCCTAAGTGCACTCCTTAGTGATTTCAAAAGGGACATGCTTAGATAGAAGATTAGTCAGGGGCACACAATTTTCGAGAAATTGGGAATGAATCAAAGGTAAAAACCAACGTGCCTTAGGAAGGATCAGATATCTTTGACCGAGCTAGGCATAGGGAGTTTGGAAATCAAATTTACCTTGGCTTGATCAACCTGGATGCCCTTTTCAAAGACGAGATGTCCCAGGACAATTCCCTCAGGTACCATTATGTGGCTCTTTTCCCAAGAGAGAACCAAGTTCATGTCGATGCACCGCTTGAGGATCCGGACCAAGTGCAGGAGGCAATCATCAAATGATTCACCAAATACTGAGAAGTCATCTATGAAGACTTCAAGGTATTTACCTACCATATCTGAGAATATGGCAAGCATTCACCGCTGAAAGGTAGTAGGGGCATTGCAGAGACCGAATGGCATCCTTCAGAATGTGTAAGTTCTGAAGGGGCAGATGAAGGTGGTCTTCTCTTGATCCTTGGGATGGATTGCAACCTGATTGTAACCGGAGTACCCGACCAAAAAGTAGAAGAATTGATTTCCC
Source organism: Thalassia testudinum (assembly GCA_037157565.1). Lineage (NCBI taxonomy): Eukaryota > Viridiplantae > Streptophyta > Magnoliopsida > Alismatales > Hydrocharitaceae > Thalassia > Thalassia testudinum. The sequence continues at coordinate 9,212,701 of JAZHRO010000022.1, read as the reverse complement.
ACTAGTTTCTCGAGAATCTGATCAATGAACGGTAGTGGGAAATGTTACGAACATGGGCATCAGACGTAGTTTAAGACGTCTGGATCTGTGCACACAGGCACGCAAACGCGAACCCGTACGCCGAAAAAATTTAATACTAGACGTCTGGAACCGTTCCCAGACGTCTAGTATTAAATTTTTTCGGCGTACGGGTTCACGTTTGCGTGCCTGTGTGCACAGACTGAACCTGCTGCCTTCGTTTTTTCTCTTTCTCTCCCTGCAGGTGTCGTTTTCCTCTTTCTCTCTCCCCGTGGCTGCCTTATAAAACTACTCCCCTCTCCCTCACCCTCACTCCACCATCTTCTTCTTCTCCTTCTCCCTGCCAGCGAGTGCGCGAGCGAGCGAGAGCGGCAGCAGCGGTTGCTGCGAGCGTGCGGGAAGGAGTGTTGCGAGAGGAAGAAGAAAGCTCGACCGTGAAGGTGCGAGCTTGCCGGGGCAGCTAGAGCCGGCCGGTGGGAGAGCAGCGAGCGTGGGGTGGCGCGGAGGAGCTACTGCAGCTCAGGCAGCAGGCGGACGTGGAGCGGCCGTGCGTCGCGGGTGGAGTGCGAAAAGGGTCCTGATTCTATGAAAATTTCCCCGAATCAGACGTCTGGACTTATGTCCAGACGACGCCGAAGACGTCTGGAGGAAGGTCTGGACGTCTGACAGGTACAATATTTTCCTACTTCTCCTTTTTATGCGTGTACGACCATGCAGCCGTTCGCAGCGTTCTTCTGCGCCTCTTCGTGATGAGAGCGGGTGTGTGTGTGCGCAGGTTCTGTTCGGGAGGGCGCGAGGGCTCGCCATCCCACACGGATCAAACGTCTGGCCATAGTACCAGACGACGGAGAGGACCTCCAGACGTCCAGGGTGACAATCGGACATCTGGGAACTAGGACCAGACGATCCAGCAGGCTTCTAGACGTTTGAAGGACTGCGTAGACTGAGGTATGACCTGATCGACCTTTTAAGACGTCTGGAAGAAGTTCTAGACGTCTGATTTTGGGCAGACTCATTGTTTTTGACCCGTTTAGGGTCGGTTCGCAGTCCGTTTTCCGCGTTTCAAGTTTCGTTCTTTCCAGATTTATTTCCTCTACCTGTTTACAGTAATTGTATACTGTAGTATTTCCTTTCTTTACTGCTGTATTTTGTTACGGCTAGTTATATACATGGTGAATATGGTTTATTTTACTGCTCTTTTGGTTACTTTCTCGTTGGATGACTGGGTCTTGGGATTAGTCGAGTCAGTCCGATTCTCGTGTCTCGTAGGGATTTGGGAAGCGGGTCGTTACAAGATGGTATCTGAGCAAGGTCGTCTCGAGAAGTGAATCAACTGACTGGAAAATAACCAATTCACGTGTCTGTAACTAGAGTAGCCACCACAACGTTTCTTTTGACATTAGCTCTTAGACTTCTTCGTTAGATATCGTTCGTTATTGACGTATTTCCGTTCTGTTTCGCGTCTCCTTGCAGGAGATGCCTCGACGAGGGACTAGCGAGGCGGGCCACCGGCGCAGTCGAGGACGAGGTCGGCGAGGTGGGTGTGTTGCGGTCGACGTCTCAGTAGACCAGCCACTGCTCCCGGGCATTCAGGCCCAGGACCTCGCCTAGCTGATACGGGATATAGAGCGAGAGGAGCTCCACCCACCACCCCAAGCGCCTCTCCCTGGGGTTGCGGAGGGGGAGTCCTCTGTGGGACCACGCGACGGATGTGGCGCTGGATGCGGGGGAGGGGATGGGCCGCCACCGCCCCCACCTTCCTCCGACGCTTCTGTGCACAAGGCTTCCTTACCTGGAGGTGCACCAGCATCCCCACTGCAGCGCCATTTCGAGCTTTTCGGGTAGTTCCGGAAGCTGAAGCCCCCTCCTTCAAGTGGGATGAGGACCCGACCGAGGCGGAGGACTGGCTCGAGCAGATCGAGAAGGTTTTCGACACCCTTCGCCCCCCGATGGAGTGCCGCGTGGCCTTTGCCACGTACCAGCTGGAGAGTGCGGCACACAGGTGGTGGAGGGCGATCAGGGGACAGGAGAGGGACGAGCCGACCTGGGACCGGTTCGTCACCCTCTTCTGCGAGCAGTACTTTCCCCAGACGTGGCAGGACCAGAGGAGGCGGGAGTTCCACACTCTCCACCAGGGGGCGATGACCGTGAGCGCGTACCGCACGCGTTTTCTGGAGCTGTCCCGCTTCGCAGCGATAGCAGTAGCCACTGAGGAGGAGCGCCTTTGGAGGTTCACAGAGGAGCTCCGCCCTGCGATTCAGGGGTATGTCAAACCCCTGAAGCTACCTACGTTCTCGAGGGTGGTGGAGGCAGCTATGACCTACGAGGAGACCAACCTGTCCACGTGAGATACTGACAGCGGGCGGAAGAGGCCCTACCAGTCAGACTTTTCATAGGGCCGGCGAGAGAGGAGACACGTGGCATCCGCAGGAGAGCTGTCACGTTTTGCAGGGTCATCAGTGGCCTTTGGGGGCCCTTGACAGGGGCCAGTTGCAAGCACTGGACCCCTGCCCAGCCGACAGCAGGGACCTACTGAGGGCGGGAGTCGGGTTCCCCTCTATTACCAGTGTGGCCAGTCGGGCCACATCAGGAAGGATTGCCCGTCTAGGGCAGGAGGTCAGCAGACGCTTCCCGCGCCGAGCACTGGAGGGCAAGCAGGAGGCCGCGGTTTCCAGGAGCGAGGAGGACAGCAGTCACGAGGAGGGTACCGGCCAGCAGCTACCCGTCCGACGCAGAGTGTGGCTGCTTCGTCCGCACCTAGGGCTGAGGGGCGTATCAACGCCCTGACACACAGGGATGCCAGAGCTTCAGGATCAGTGGTGGCAAGTATGGTTTCAGTTTCTGGCAGACTCGTTTACACACTTTTCGATTCCGGCGCTATGCACTCGTTTGTCGCAGCCAGTTTCGCAGTTATTTTGGGCCAGGATTATATGCTATTAGAGGATCCGTTCGTGATTAGAGGTCCGAGTGGTCAGCTGTTTGTAGCTGAGGAAGTGTACACGGGTTGAGAGGTTAGTATTGGGGGACATAGCCTTCCCGCTGACCTGATTATGACACAGATGGAGGACTTTGGCGTTATTCTGGGGATGGACTGGCTGTCCGCTTACCACGCTTTGGTGGATTGTTTTGAGAGGAAGATTGCCTTCTCTTTACCGGAGTTGCCTTCTTTCGAGTTCCACGGTCAGCCAGTGGACGGAGGCTTCAGGTGCATTTCTGCACTTCGGGCGGCGAGACTTTTGAGCCAGGGGTGTGAGGGCTTCCTAGCTTGTGTGGTGGCAGAGCCCAGCCCTGTGGCAGACTTTCAGAGTATCCCGGTGGTCAGAGAGTACCCCGACATGTTCCCAGAAGAGTTGCCAGGACTACTGCCCGAGCGTGAGATCGAGTTTGAGATCTCACTAGTACCAGGGACCAGCCCCATCTCCACCGCACCATACAGGATGGCACCACTTGAGCTGCGAGAGCTCAAGTCTCAGTTGAAGGATCTTTTGGAGAAGGGCTTTGTGAGGCCCAGTGCGTCTCCCTGGGGAGCCCCGGTACTGTTTGTAAAGAAGAAGAATGGTACCCTACGCCTTTGTGTGGACTACCGACAGTTGAATAGGGTCACCATCAAGAACAGATATCCGCGGCCAAGGATCGACGACTTGTTTGACCAGCTGCGAGGTGCCACGGTATTCTCCAAGATCGACTTGAGGTCTGGATACCACCAGTTGAGGATCAAGGAGGCAGACGTCTCCAAGATAGCTTTCTACACCCGATACGGACACTACAAGTTTTTGGTCATGCCGTTTGGGCTGACCAATGCCCCCGCTGCCTTCATGGACCTGATGAACCGGGTGTTTAGACCGTACTTGGACCAGTTCGTGGTGGTATTCATTGATGATGTGCTTATCTATTCTCGAGATCAGACGCAGCACGAACAGCACTTGTGGATGGTTCTGGACACACTGAGACGATGTAGGCTGTACGCCAAATACAGCAAGTGCGAGTTCTAGTTGAGGGAGGTGACCTTATTAGGTCATGTGATCTCTGGAGATGGCTTGGCGGTGGACCCAACCAAGGTTGAGGCAGTGCTCAGGTGGGAGAGACCACGTATGGTTACTGAGATTTGTAGTTTCCTGAGACTGGCAGGCTACTACAGACGGTTTATCAGGGGCTTTTCACAGATTGCACATCCTATGACACAGTTGACCCAGAAGGATGTGCCCTTCACTTGGACAGACGCCTGTGAGGCGTGTTTTCAGGAGCTGAAGGAGAGGCTGACTTCGGCTCCCGTGCTCACCATCCCTGACAGTAGTGGCGGGTTCGTTGTGTACACGGACGCCTCCTTGCAGGGGTCAGGGAGTGTGCTCATGCAGAGGGGTCACGTTGTTGCTTACGTTTCGCAGCAACTGAAGCCCCATGAGCATAGCTACCCTACCCACGACCTGGAGCTCGTAGCTGTTGTCTTTGCGCTGAAGACCTAGAGGCACTACTTGTACGGTGAGACCTTCGAGATTTTTACAGATCACAAGAGCCTCAGATACCTATTTGATCAGAAGGAGCTTAACATGAGACAGAGACGTTGGTTGGAGCTCCTGAAGGACTATGACTGCAGCATTTCCTACCACCCGGGAAAGGCCAACGTGGTGGCTGACGCCTTGAGCCGGAAGGCGCCCGCACACTTGGCCAGTTTACAGGTGCAGAGTTGGAGCCTTTTGGAGGAGATGGGCAGTTGGTGACCCCTAGAGTTATGTGGGCACTGTGGGGCAGTGACTGTGACATGACAGACGAGGCCAGAGCTGATAGATCGCATCATCATAGGACAGATGGTTGACCCGTACTTGCAGTCCTTGCGCGACAGAGTACTGTCAAGAGACCCGAGGGACTTCTCTTTCACAGACCAGGTGCTGCGCCTGAGGGGACGTCTGTGCGTTCCCAGAGACGAGGAGCTGTTGAGAGAGCTCCTGATTGAGGCACACGGTTCCAGATTCACCATACATCCCGGAAACACGAAGATGTACCATGACTTGAGACGCGAGTTTTGGTGGAGGGGGATGAAGCGGGATGTGGGTGAATTCGTGCAGCAGTGTTTAGTGTACCAGTAGGTGAAAGCCGAGCATCAGAGGCCTGCAGGGCCGCTACAGTCACTTCCTGTGCCAGAGTGGAAGTGGGAGAGCATCACCATGGACTTGGTGGTGGGATTACCTGTTACCCAGCGAGGACACGGCGTAGTCTGGGTAATCATTGATAGATTGACGAAGATGATGCGATTCTTGCCGATTCGAGTCACTTTGGGACCAGCACAGTTGGCAAAGAAGTATATCCGCGACGTGGTACGTCTACATGGAGTTTCACGGGAGATCGTATCCGACCGGGATACCCGCTTTACGTCCCAATTTTGGGCTGAGTTTCAGCAGGCCCTAGGGACGCGGTTGAGATTCAGTATAGCTTACCACCCCCAGACGGACGGACAGTCTGAGCGCACGATACAAACACTTGAGGACCTTTTGCGTGCCTGTGTACTGGACTGGAGGGGCTCTTGGGAGGAGCACTTGCCCTTGGCGGAGTTTGCATATAATAACAATTATCACTCGAGCATCGGCATGGCACCCTATGCGGCTTTGTACGGACGGAGATGTACGGCACCCTTGAGTTGGGTTGAGGGGGGGACCAAGTGGGAGGTTGGCCCTAGGCTGATCCGGCAGAGTCAGGAGGTAGTCGAGTAGATTTGCAGGCAACTCTGCACTGTCAGGAGCAGGCAGAAGAGCTATGCGGATCGGAAACACAGAGAGGTGCAGTTCGAGGTTGGGGACCACGTCTTTCTTCGTGTTTCACCCATGAAGGGCCTATAGTAGTTTGGGGTGAGAGGGAAGCTCGCGCCGAGGTTTGTGGGGCCCTTTGAGGTCCTGGAGCGGGTTGGACCCGTTGCTTACAGGCTTGCCCTCCCTCCCCAGCTTTCTGGTGTGCACGACGTGTTCCACGTGTCCAACCTCAGGAAGTATGTCTCCGATCCCAGTCACGTCCTGAGCCACGAGAGCATCGAGGTGGGCGACGACCTGACCTACCCCGAGCGGCCAGTGCAGATTCTGGACAGAGCCGTCTGCAGTCTGAGACGGAAGCAAGTACCCTTGGTGAAGGTTTTGTGGAGAAGCCAGCGGTACCAGGAGGCTACCTGGGAGCCTGAGGTGGCGATGCGGGAGCGGTACCTGGAGCTTTTCGCGGGTACGTCTTTTCAGACCGGCTTCGGTCCTCTTTGAGTTTGTTATGTATATATATTGTTCTTTCCCGCACCCTGGTTAGCGCAAGTTTCGGGGACGAAACTTCCTTTGAGTTTGTTATATTGTTATGAACATGGGCATCAGACGTAGTTTAAGACGTCTGGAACCCTACTCAGACGTCTGGTATTAAATTTTTTCGGCGTACGGGTTCGCATTTGTGCGCCTGCGCGCGCAGACTGAACCCGCTGCCTTTGTTTTTTCTCTTTCTCTCCTTGCAGGCGCCGTTTTCCTCTTTCTCTCTCCCTGTGGCTGCCTTATAAAACTGCTCCCCTCTCCGTCACCCTCACTCCACCGTCTTCTTCTTCTCCTTCTCCCTGCCAGCGAGTGCACGAGCGAGCGAGAGCGGCACAGTGGCTGCTGTGAGCGTGCGGGAAGGAGTGTTGCGAGAGGAAGAAGAAACCTCCACCGCGAAGGTGCGAGCTTGTCGCGGCAACTAGAGCAGACCGGCGGGAGAGCAGCGAGCGTGGGGTGGCATGGAGGAGCTGCTGCAGCTCGAGCAGCAGGCGGACGCGGCGCGGCGCGTCCGTGCGTCGCGGGCGGAGAGTGAAAAGGGTCCTGATTCTGGGAAAATTTTCTAGAATCAGACATCTGGACTTACGTCCAGACGACGCCGAAGACATCTGGAGGAAGGTCCAGATGTCTGACAGGTACAATATTTTCCTACTTCTCCTTTTTACGCGTGTACGACCATGCAACCGTCCGCCGTGTTCTTCTGCGCCTCTTCGTGATGAGAGTGGGTGTGTGTGTGCGCAGGTTCTGTTCGGGAGGGCGCGAGGGCTCGCCATCCCACACGGATCAAACGTCTGGCCATAGTACCAGACGACGGAGAGGACCTCCAGACGTTCGGGGTGACAATCAGGCGTCTGGGAACTAGGACCAGACGATCCTGCGGGCTTCTGGACGTTTGAAGGACTGCGTAGACTGAGGTATGACCTGATCGACCTTTTAAGACGTCTGGAAGAAGTTCCAGACATTTGATTTTGGGCAGACTCGTCGTTTTTGACCCGTTTAGGGTCTGTTCACAGTCCATTTTCCGCATTTCAAGTTTCATTCTTTCTAGATTTATTTCCTCTACCTGTTTACAGTAATTGTATACTGTAGTATTTCCTTTCTTTACTGCTGTATTTTGTTACGGCTAGTTATATACATGGTGAATGTGGTTTATTTTACTGCTCTTTTGGTTACTTTCTCGTTGGACGACTGGGTCTTGGGATTAGTCGAGTTGGTCCGATTCTCGTGTCTCGTAGGGATTCGGGAATCGGGTCGTTACAGGAAATGATCCTTCTTTGTGGAGGAATTGAGTTTTTTGTAATCAATGCAGACTCTCTACGAGTTTTCTATACGAGTCGGTATGGTTTCTCCGATTTTAGTCATGATGATGGTGAGTCCTGCCTTTTTAGGCACAACTTGGATTGGGCTCACCCACCGACTGTAGGAGATCAGGTAGATGATCCCCGCATCTAACCACTTGATAATATCCTTTTTCATGACATCCTTCAGATTTGGATTCTGGTGTCTCTGCATTTCATGGGATGGTCGTGAGCCCTCTTCAGTGTAGATGTGATGTGTGCAGTATAAGGGGCTGATATCAGTGAGATCATTGAGAGTCCATCCAATGGCTCTTCGATGTTGCTGGAGAACAGAAATCAGGCATGTTTCCTGATCAGGTGTGAGTCGGGAGTTGATAATCACAGGAAACGTCTGATTGGAACCCAAAAAGGCATACTTGAGATGATTGGGAAGAGGCTTTAATTCCAAAATTAGGTTTTCAGCAGCAGCGGGTGGTTCAGGAGGGGTGTCGGGAGTAAAGGAAGGAGCTATGGGTGTGTTTAGGTTGAGTTCGGGCTCCTCTAATTGTGGGTTTTGATCCTCTTATGATTGATCAGAAATAGTTGGTTTTTCCTTGATAAAGTCGTCAACCACAGCTTCAATATCGCAAATTTGTTCTATGACCCCGCAATTAATTCCTTGTTGGGCCTTAAAGATGTCGATCTTTAGTGTCTTACTCCCAAATTTTAATTCAATTTGGCCCTCCTCACAATTGATATTGGCCCTAGCAGTGACTAGAAAGGGTCTTCCTAGTATAATCAGTGTATTCTTCACATTCTCAGGAGCGTCCAGGTCTAAGACAATGAAATCCACTGGAAAATAGAAATCATGCACCCTAACTATGACATCCTCGAGAATTCCTTTTGGTGACTTAATTGATCGATCGACTAATTGTAAAGTCATTTCTGTCGGTTTAAGTTCAAATTCCTCGAAGTAGTCTAGTAGGGATGTAGGTATCAAATTTATGGAGGCTCCTAAGTCTAATAAAGCTCGATCAAATTGTATATCATCGATTTCATAGGAGATCAAAGGGGTGCCTGGGTCTTTTGCCTTGGGCGGGAGTTTGCTCAAAATGACAGAGCTGGCTTGCTCTGACAGTACGATCGAATTCCCGTCTTTGGTTCACGGCTTACTCTTAGGTGTACATACGTCTTTCAGAAATCGTGCATAAGCTGGTACGTGGCGGATTACATCCATGAAGGGGATGTTTATATGGACCTGCTTAAAGAGCTTAACCAGGTCCTCCTTAGGTGCCACGATTTTGGTTGTCCTTTTTCCTTTGGTCAAGGCCTTAGGAAATGGAAGCTTAGATGGTTCCTCTAGGATGGGTCCAGGTTCTTGATCTAGGATAGAGGTGTCCTGGATGACTATCCTAGGGTTAGGGTTTGTATTACCAGGCTGGGTTTGGCTTGGATAAGGTGGGTCCTGTGTTGTTTTGCCAATACGGTAGTAACAGAATTCAATCCTGCCTGCTATTTTGGTGTGGGTAGAAGAGGTGCTTGCTGTTGGTAACCCGTATACGATGTCGAAGCCTCCATCCGGTCGGGTGATGGAGTAGAAGGGGCTTGATAAACAAAGTGAGCTTGGCCCAGATTTGGGTTCATAACTCGCCTTTGGTTTGGCACGTTATTCAGATTAGGCAGAGGTTGTGAAGGAAGTGCACCAGGTTGGTGAGGATTTGCCATCTGGGCAAGTTGATTGCGAACCTCTGTGATCTCGTCTCTATGCTGTTTTTGCATAGCCGCATTTGTCTTCTGAATGTCAGCTAGAGTCTGAAGGATAAGAGTCATTTGATCTGTCTGAGTTGGCCCAGATTGATAAGTTGGGTTAGGCCGAGGCTGAGGCGGCTGATATGGACGAGGAGCTTGTGGGTGGGGTGGATATTGAGGTCTCTGATTTTGATTATTGCTTGACCAGGTGAAATTGGGATGATTACGCCATCAAGGGTTGTAGGTGTTGGAGAATGGATCATTCTGAATGGCGTTGAGGTCTTCGCAGTTCTGAGGAACCTTAAGAAAATCAGAATATGAGGGTTCAGAGTTTCCCCAACTGGAGTAGGTGGGTTCAGAGTTTCCTCCAAAACCAGAATCAGACGAGAGTGGATAAGAATCCATCCCTTGAGAAGGTCGGTGATAGAAGTTGTGCACGGCCTCCCTGCCAGAGGGGAGGTGTGTGAATGGGATTTGCGTAGAGGTGGCTTGTTGCAAATGTCGAGTTAACTCATCCACCTTTTTCTCAATAATAGAGACCTTGTCCAGATGACTGGCCATCAGTTCCAAGTTGACGGAAGAGGACAGGCCTTGCATCTCATGTGCTCCCTTTGGATTCGTCAATGCACAGGCATTCGTCCGGTCGAACATGCCCATGGGTTCATTATTGATGGAGTTTTCGCACATATTATTGAGAATCTCCCACACGGTGTCTTTGTGTTGACCCATGACGTTTCCTTCGCAGGTCACATTGATGAATAATCGAATATCCTTATGGAGTCCCTGGTAAAAAGACTGGACTTATTCCCATTTAGGAACTCTGTGGTGGGGGCACTTTCTCATGAGATCCAGAAAACGATCCCATGCTTTATGAAGTGTTTCTCCTACTTGTTGTGTGAAATGTGTGATCTGGTGCCGTAAAGCATTTGTCCGACCAACAGGGAAGAACTTTATCAAAAACTCGGATTAAAGTTCCGCCCATGTGTTGATTGGATGCGTTTGGGTTTGGTACCAGTGAGTAGCTTTATCAATGAGAGAGAAGGAGAACATTTTCATGAGTAAAATATCCCAATTTTGAGCTTCTGACCCGAAAGTCTGGGCTAGATGCTTGAGTTGTTTGATATGCTGGAAAGGATCTTCGGAATTACGCCCATGGAATTTGGGAATGGCATGAATCATATTCGGCTTGAGTTCAATGTCAGGACCTCCAGCGGGGATTTGTACTCGAGGTTTGATCGCCACCGCAGCGGGATTATAGTGATCTCGTATCATTGGATGCTGCGGTGGGTTCACAAAGGCTTGGAATAGATCATTGAGGCGCTGAAGTTGATTTTCATGATTATTTTCTTCTGCTGGTTGTGCCATGATGATGGATGAAGGAGAATTAGGTTTAGATGAATTAGAAGAAATATCAATAGGATTGGGTTGTCGCGCAAACAAGGAGGTCGAGGCTTGGCCTCAACGTGAATGAGTAGCTAAAGGAGGCCTTAAGGATGGTCTTAATGACCTCCTCCCGAACATGCATTGATGGAGTAGATGAGAGGTATAATGTGATGGACCCAATCAAGACACCCAAAAAAGTTTGGATGACTATAGAGGTTCGGGGCGGATGTTATCCCTTAGTCAAAAAGCCATCCACTTGAGAATTACCTGGGTAGCCAGAGAGGGAGAGTCCCGTAAAGACCCCTACACGGTAAAGTGCCCCCATGGGTTATAGGGTTTCCCCCACTTGACCTCTCTTGTCACTGATGTTCTAGGTAGACCAAAATGAAGACTTGACCTCTTAAGTCTACTAATTTTAATTAAGAGCAAGGGTGCTTAAGATTTCACTTGAACTTTAAGATGTATTGAGTGCAAAAAGTGACCTAATTTGAAGATTGGTTGACCCAACAAGGTGGGTCAACTTCACCTATATTGTCCTTGAAATTTTTGGTCCCTCTTTTAGTGTTCAAATGAATTTAAGAGCTTAATTTTAGGGTTTTGCTTGAATAGATCAGTTCAATCAAGGCTTAGGCATACATTGTTTTGGAGAGATAATTTCTTGATTAAGCAAGTGTGTCTCTAAAAATCCTAAACTGGAATCCTTAATTGGTTCTAATTTGGTCCAATTTAATTTGTCAAAATGTGGTACCTAGGGCTTAAGCAAGAATGTGATAACCCTAGATACCTTAAGGTTTAAGTAGGTACACAGATCAGGATTTGTTGTCTAAATAAAATGTATTAAATCAGGCAACTTGATGAATTATCTAAGGATAGAATGCAAGAAGCCCCAATTGATTTCTTCCTTTTATCCTTTTCAGAATCAGGGGCTTAAGAGAGAGAAAGTAATCAGAACTTACCTGCCCCTGGCATGTTTAATGTGTGGCTGATCTTCCCTAAATGTATCCCCCTGAAACAATCATAGCAAAAAGAGATATAGCAAGTTAGAATCTAAATCAGGAATTGCAATCAAGAGTTCTAAATTGCCCGTTGCTCCTCGGCAAAGGTGCCAAAATGCTCGCGCGCTAAATCAGTGTTTTAAGATTGTCGTATTGCAGTATAGCCAAAATAGCGCTCAAACAAATAAATTTATTACTCTAAAAGTTCCGAGGTCAAACACAGGGAGCAATATGGAATTTAAAGCTCAAGATCACAATTTAAATCAAGAATAAAGATTGCAATAAAAATAATGTCAGGATCAATATGCAAAAAGAATGGAGTAAAATAGTGATTTAAATCACCAATTACTCCTCAAATAACACTTAAATCAAAGCCTTAAATAGATGTTAATCAAATGATATCAGATGGCTTAAATAGTTTATGCTACAGTGCTAAAGACTCAAGGATCTCTCTCTCTTCCTGTGCAGCTTTTCTTCTCCTTCTGGCTCTTTCTCTGTTTCTTCTTCTTCTTCTTCTTCTTCTTCTTCTGCTTTTCTCTTTCTGTCTCTCTTCTTCTGCCATTGTTCTTCACTTCTTTCCTTCTCTGTTCTCCTTCACATAGAGGGGGAAGGCCTCTTGAATTTGGCTAAGTGTCAGCCATTTCTCTCTGCAGCAAAACCCCCCCTCTACCTGCGCAGACTCTCTCTCTTTCTCTCCTCTTAGGCTCCGACCTCCTAGGGCCTCTTAGGGTATAGTCGGGTAATCGGGTAGGTGCGTACTTGGGTCCAATGTTGCGGGCGTGGTCACAGCCGAGGAGTGTAGGCTTAGGCGGGTCGGGTGCACCAGGTCCGCAGGCAATGTGTCACAGACTAGGCGCAGGTGTGCGTGGGTGAGAGGGATCTCAACCCGTGTTCGGAGGCAAAGAGCCCTATTGACAAATTCGATATATGCATGTGTGTTGCTTCAATGGCTTCCGATGTGGGACTATCTGCTCCCACTCCTTCGTGTGTCTGTAGCAGCAGTGAAGATGGCTCGAATTGGGTCATGGCTATGCTGCTTCCTTCCAATTGCGAACTTGGGAACCTACAGCTGCTGAATCCGTGCCATTTGAGCGTGTCGCCTGGAGCTGCAGATGAAGAACAAGCTTTGAAGCTTGCTTCGGAGCTGTGCATCAATGGCGGAGAGGGACTGGTACGTAAAATCAGTAATACAGCCTCGTAGCCCAATTAAACTCGCTCAGGACCTTTGCCGAACCATGGCAAATGTATGGGTGTTGGTCTTGTGGCGTGAGAGGTTGTGTGGGGGGCAGTCGGTGACAGAGTGGATGAATGGAAGTGGGTTTGTTCGGTGGAGCGTTAGAGGGGGCAATAGGGTGAAATAGGAAGGGGGAAATGATCGGAGAGATGTGGCGGAGGTTTTTAGGTATTCGGCAAGGAGTTTGGTGGTGTGTGAAGAGAGATGTCCCTTGCTGGAGGTGTGGCTGGAGCGGTGGAAGATGAAGTCGCGGAGGTGTGGTTGAGGTCTAAACGGCGTGTCGACAGTGTTGGTGTGATGAGGAAGAGGTTCGGGAGTAGTTGAGGGTACTAACGGATGACGTGGGAAGGAGGAAGCACCGGTTGTGGTGTTGCCGGTGTCGGAGAAGAGAATAGCTCCGGAGAGAGAGAGATGGAGAGGAAGAGGGAGGTTAGGGCGCCGACTGGTACGGCTCGACGCAGGATGAAGCAAGGAAGATGTCTCCACTGATGGTATTGCAAACGAAGGACGAAGATGGACAGAGGGGCTCGCTGGATGTCGAGGAGCTTTTAGCCGAGAGAGAGAAAGAGGAATTAGTGGGGATTCTTGGCCGATTTCGAGTGTGAGGAGGACAGTATGATCAGGAGGTTCTTTTATAGACCTCAGGGGGCGGTTTTGGACTTGGGAAGCAAGCTTCCCAATCTTGGAAAGCTTGCCGGAGTTGGGAAATTCCTTGATACCCAAATCTCTCATGCGTTCGCATGAGAGCGTGGGATTAGGTTTAAAAGGAAGGGAATTTTTTGACAAACTTCCCTTTCAAATTTGAAACGGATTCGTCAAGAAATCAAGGAGTTCTTTCTAAATTAAGGTCGTTGGAGCAAGTAGGAATAGGTTTTAATGGCGGAAGGAACCTTTTTGTGAGAACGATGACAAAGTTAGGGGTTTATTTGAAAAGATTTTGAAAGTTAAGGGCAGAAATATAATTAGACAGGACCAAGTTGCAAACTAGGTCAAGACAAACTCTTCTTGGGTCCAAATTTTGGTACAAAACTAATTTGGACCTAAGAAATCCAATGGTGAAGTTGGATTTTGGTTTTGGCCACGTTTGACTAGGTAATTTATGTAAAAACCCAAATTAGGACAAATGTCTGTCTGAGACTCTATTCTGGGTCAAAATGGGTTCTGATGGTCAAATTGAAGGTTCCAAACCCTAGAGAATATTTTTCTATGAATTTTAGAAGGTTTAGGTAAATTTTATCCTAACCAGAACCTCAGTTAATTAAGCGGGTCTACTTTTAGGGTTTCAAAAGTCATTTAATTTTCAGAACACGTGCAAACCCTTTTCTGATAGTTCTAACATACTTGTTAGTCTTTTAGGACCATTTGACCCTTAATTAACCCCAAGGAAAACCCGTGGTTGTATTGTTTTCATGATATGATGGTAAAATTATAATTTTAACCCTAGTTTCTTATTTTTCCCTTAGAATGATTATGTAGTGACTTATGACTCTCTGGTCGTTATGTAGGAGCATTTACTTAATTGGATCAAAATGAGCTAGTTATGGCTCATGATGGTATTATGTGGATTCGTTGTACTTATATGCATGCATGCCCTCGTGGAATTGCTGGTTACATTTGCTCGTGGAATATCTTATGAGACTAACTCTAGCACATCAACATCATCTCACTATATCACATCATCAACTAAGAATATTAAAATATATCAATCCTAACAGAATAGATGATCTATTAGAGCATTAGTATATCCCATCCTTATCCCATGTCCCATTCCTCACTCACCAACCCCTTTAAAAGCCCCTTCTCCACTCTCCCCCCCCCCCCCCCCCCCCCCCCGTGCGTATTCCACACATGCCTATCCCAGTACCCTGTTGGAGCACCACCCATCACACATGACTACAAACCTCCACTGGCATTGCACATTGTCGCTACCACCACTAGCCTCCTCCTCCCCTCTTAATGCTCCTTCTCCACCCTCCCATCGGCAACATCCCACTACCATGAGAGCACATGCCACGAAGTAGCCTCACCATTGGCCTCCTCCTGCCTTGTGCTCCTCCTCCACCCTCTCTCTAGTAGCATCCCACTACCACAGGAGCACACACCACCGCACATACCATAACCTATCACCCTCGTCCTAACCACCATCTCTAGTAGCTACCAGCAACTTTAAAGGGAGATGAAGAGGAGGAAGACAAATGGGGATGCACCAACTACAGCACACCTATGGAGCCTTAAATCTGATAATCCATAGCACCAAATAAATTAACTTGTAATTTACTTGCACATGTAACATATCTGTACCTATATGCATATACATGATTGCACGATACATCCACAAATAAAAACATGTGCAAGCGAAATCAGGGCAAGGAAAACCAGAAGTAAACCAATCACACCCACAAGAAAACATAACATCAACTACCATCATCATCATATCACATAGCTATTTATAAGAATCATGAGTTATACATTTCGTTTGCATCCATCATCACATTGTAACTGAAGTTTAATAATTACATGCCTTGGGATCATAGTACATATATAATAACAAAAGGTGTGGTCCAACAACAGTAAGCGAGCAACAAGAAAACAAGTTAGCCTACTCACTATCTAAAAACTACCAAAAAGAAAAGGGTTAATCGTTATCATCCATTAGCTTTTTTTTTTTTCTGAAAAGTCATTGTCGTCCATTGTCAAATTATGTTGCGTTGCTCCACGAGATCCATTAGGTCCAACATCATGCCTATGAACTCGTGGATATACATCTGCAACAACTTCTCCCTACCCCTACCAATGAAAACAACCTCCACCTCCCAAGGCACTAGGAGGAGGATCCTAGCCAGCAAGAGCCTCTCTTGCAAGAGTTTTGCATGCCTCTACATGGCTCGAATGCGAAGACAGCAAGGGACTTGTGCTCCCAGCTGGCATTTTGTCCTGACAATAGAGCATGACGTAAATGTGAGCCAAGTGGTTCAATAGGGCTCTAGCTAGTTGTTTACATATATATATATATATAAGTATGCAATAGACTACTGCTTGTGAACACATGTTTACCCATAGATATCACTATATCTATAAACTACCACAACTCCATACCCAACACGACTTGTTGACTTGGCGATGCGTTAACCCTTTGACCAACCCAAGAATCAAGCCCTCCCCACAGGGATACAAGGTAGATTTCGCTTGTGCACTCCCTTCTCTGAGGTTTGAGGTTTGAACTACCTTGGCCTTTGGTAGCTTACGCCCCTAGCCTCAGCCTAGAAGTAATCCAAGATAACCATGGTTAGTTACTATTTACACCCAACGTCCAGCTTGGTGAACTAACCCCCCTGATGGAGCATCACCAGGAAACACCACTGGCTACCCAACAGACGCTTTTCCAAGTCACCTTCAACTTTGAGCAGTTGGCTTGCGATTTGACGCACTCATCGACCACCCTGCCTTAGTACCAAGGGCCCAACACCTTATCATTTAACCCATGTTAATCCCATGAATAGTCTCGGTGTTTTTCTTCATCGAGAGAATTTTATTTGGTAAGTATTCTATACTTATATCGTATGATTCCCCGTAGAGATATCATCAGGTGTCTCCACTAAACTTCTTTTTCGGGCACTCGCTCTTGAGTCCCTTAGTGGTAACCTACAACTTACTGTACAACCAGACTTGAGGTCAGAATTAGCTCTGTATTGATATAATAGTATCATATGTCTATTCTTTTGTTTAAATGTCTGATTATGATGTCTAAATCAAATGTCAACCTAGTGCAGTATCAGTTTCACCCTTCCTAACCCTTGCTCCTCAAACATCAGCCCCATTAGAAGACATCTAGGGCACATTCATTAAACATCTAGTCATCTGATCAGATGTTGCTGATTGCAAAATAAGGTGTCCACCTTATTTGTCAATGTTGCCTGGGCCTTCTAGTGAAATGACCCAAGTATCCCAACTATCAACATCTAAGTCCTCTCAATTTCTTTCATTGCTGGACTTTTTTGCTCAAGTGATCCCCTTTATCTCTTTAATTTTCCCTTTCCTCTACTTGGCTTCCATCACTCCAATGCCCCTCCACTTAGCTAACCGCCATTAAATCCATGTTTTGGGCATTACCATGCATATATGGAACCCACGACTTAGGTTCTCTAAAGTTTCTAATCCCTTAATATTTCAATTGGAGTGACTAGGACTCTAATTTACAATTAGAAGGGTTAATTGCATATTAATCCTTGTCAATTTTGAAATTAAATGTGAGCTCTCATAACACTCAAGTAAAACAAAATCAAACCAAAAAATAAACTAAAAAATAAATCCAAAGCAACTATAGATTAAATCTAAAGCACATTGCAAGGACCAAAATCAACACACGACAATTAGAAAATGAGGTTAATGTACATGTGATCTATCTTCTAAAATCCAACACAAAGCAAAGCACACGGCACAACACACCAACATTTGAAAATGCAACACATCACGCAACACGTCAAATTTGAAAATATAGCACATTGTCTTAGGAAGGAACAATTTTTATTGGATTTTGTAAGATTTACCTCAAGAAGGCAAAAGGGTGTAGATTTGGGTGTGGAAAAGGATTTTTATTTTTTATTTCTCTATCCATTAACATATATTCACTCGATCACATTAGCCCACCTTACTCTTATATAATAATATTAAAATATTATCCACTACGTCATCTTAACATACAAATCATTTTATCTCTTTACCTATCTTATTCACTCAAACAAACACTACACAACTTATTCTACTAGTTATTCTACCCTAGGATAACTTTATTCCTCAATCAAATGCAACCTTAAGCACTATTTAGTTGGGGGATATCTCTTGTCAAAGGAATCAGGATGGAATAAATTTTTCAAAAGATGGGATTTAAATTTTCCATACTATCAAATCAACATCAACATCTATTAAATTATATACTACTCTGAAAATTATTCTATTACATTACAATATATATATATATATATTAAAATATACTTATTATAATATAATATATCAATTAAATATATTTATTACATCATAGCAATCAATCTCGTACTCATGTCATAATATTGAAATGCAATTCACTAATATCATATTCCCATACTAGTTATTTTTTATCTCTGTTGATTCCATCCCCTCGAACAAATATCTAATACAACTTCTCCCTTGCCAACTCTCTCCATGAAAAACTTATCCCCGGTAGAAACGTGTGCCAACTATTAGATTTGAGAGTTTAATTGCATCAATCGGGATGCAATTGTTATATGGTGACGTATGAATTCATGTTGAAATCAGTGAGATTTGGGAGAGGTTTTTGGTCCCATACTGAAAGTGGACAAACCTCTTGATGGGTGTAAAAGGCTTCAGCCTTCCATGATTTATGTAGCAACAAGTGAGAGGTGGGGCTGGGAACCACGCACGCACGCGCACCTTTCCCCGGCTCAGGCTCAGCTCGTGCTTGGGTGAGAATCAATTTGGAACTTGGAACTTAGACTGCTTTTGTTATAGATTTTAATCTCATGATTTTAATCTGGAATGGTCGATCAAAATGTAAAATTGGTTGACCAATTGTTTTGGTCGATCAATAAACTTAATTGGTCGATCAATTGGTTTGGTCGACCAATTTGTTTTGGTCGATCAATTGTCGTGTTTCCATAAAACGGAAAATTTCTTAAATGTCTGGTCGTGGGTTCCATATAAGGGCCACGAGGGGGCTCTCATTTAACATACAACAAGAGCAGAAAAGCTCTGTCCACTCTCTCCCTTTCTCTCTCGTTCTTGTCTCTCTTTCTTGGTGCATTCGTTTGACGTGAGATTGGTAGAAAAATCTTCAATCACTTTTGTCGATCTTGCACAAGGAGATTGAGAGATCCACGAGAAGTTTTTGGCTGATCAAACCATTCAGTTGGTAGATCAATCAAGAATTTGGTTGGAGACCAAATTACCTCGGCTTCGTTTTCCTAAGGAGATTTTCGAGGACGTCCAAGATCGAAGTGCGCCGAATCTTGGAGGTGGATCGTCAGTGTGGTTTACTCTCTTTTGTTGTGTCCTATTATTGTCTAGTTAGTAATGTGCTTGGACTAGGTGGTTCTTCGTAGGAACCATGTTGGAGGTTGCAATTTATGGTTTATGGAATGAATTTGAACATCTTTGGACCAATTTTCTTTATGGATCTTAAGAAGAAAGTAATTACGTATTTCAAAGTAATTTATGAAATTTCATGGATGTCATCCTTGGGTACAACTAGTAGTGAAGTAAGTACTTCCGAGTCTTCTACTAATGATTGGAGCATGACACCAATGCGAAGGAGGATGAGGACTTAGTGGTGGTTCAAATGATGGTGCCCATTCTAGTGATGGCATTGTTTGCGGTACACAACAGAATCCTATGAAACACAAACCCTATGACTGGTCACTTATGGGTGCACGATATGTTGTATAGCCATTATTCCAAGTGTCATGATGAGTTTCGAATGCATATACCTTCTTTTATTGCCTTCGTTGACCTATTAAAAAATAGAGCATTTTTTAGGGACACGAAGAACACAAGTGTAGAAGTGCAGGTTGCAATATTCCTATCCGTCCTCGGATATGAAGGCTCAAACCACCACTTAATGGAGCACTTCCAACATTCTGCTAAGACGATTAACTGTTACGTGAATCGAGTGTTGAATGAAATTCTTAAGCTTAGGTAACTTCTAATCAGATTACCTAGTGTAAACTCACCAATATTGGATAAAATTAGGGAAAACACGAAGTATTTCCTATTCTTTAAGGTATGCCACAACCTTTTGATCCACTATGGTAATTTACACAATCCCCAAGGGCCTTATGTCTCTGGTTCTTTTATTTCCATTGAAAGATGTCGTTGGAGTGATCTATGGTTGTCATGTACACGCAACTGTTCGCCACAAGCTTCAGGCAAGATTTCAATCCAAGAAGGGATGGATTAGTCAAAACATTCTAGCAATTGTGAACTTCGACATGGAGTTCATTTTCATAGTCACTAGTTTCGAGGGATTTGCAATAGATATGCACATACTGAATTGGGCACTAGACATGGGTAAACTATGCGTGCCACAAGGAAGAAGGTATCTAGTGGATTTGGGTTTTGGCAACACCAAAAAGTTCATTGCTTCGTTTCATGGACTATCATACCATCTAAGTGAATACAGAGGGAGAGTGTATCGAAATGAGGTGACCTACAACCATCGTCACGCTCAACTCTGCAATGTAGTTGAATGGACGTTTGATGCTCTTAAAGCCCAATTTAAGATGTTTGACCATTGTCCCTTTTACAGTTTCAAGACGCAACGACGAATGGCCATGGCTGCATGTATCATACACAACATTTGATGTTTTGATAGAGATGATGAATTCTTCGATCAACCTTTTGAAGAGGAAGACAACAATGATGACGATGGCGATCTTGATGGGGAAGTACAGCACTTAGATGTCAGGGCAAGAGAAGTTGTATGAGACAAGAAAGCTAGGAATTTGTGGAGTGATTACACTAGTTGTTGTCATAGACAACATTAGTTGGTCAATAATAATGTTGTGATTTGATTATGTCGTTCATTGTGACTTCATATGCAATGTATCACTAGTTGGTTGTTGTCATTCATTAGATAAATAACTTTGATCGAATGACCATTGGTCTTAGTATTAATTTCAATTTGTTTCGAATGCAATTCATAACGGAGAATATGTATTGGGATGATTGGCCCAATGTTGTTTCATCTATTAAGTGTTGCACTTTTTAAGGAGTAGTACCATCAATTCAAACATACATGTTTATAACTATTGATTTCCCTTAATGGATTGGGTAATTTGCAGTCATGGCCAGCAGACCACTTGTATTTGAGCATGGTCATAGTTGCACTTGTGGTCTGTTCTGCACTTTAAACATGCAAAAACAAGGACAATTGAGATTGCCTTCCAAGTGCAGGGTCATCTACACTTGTCCTAAAGGCATGGATGAAGCTAGGATTTCTGACTTGTTAGGGCCAACTAGAAATCCTATTGTAATGAATTATTATACTATTATATGGTATGCAAGGTAACTAATTTCAAACAACAAATTACACTTAAAAATATCACAGCATACTTAAACTATTATGTTGTGAATGCAAGCAAAAAAGAAAAGACAAGACATTTTGAAAATAATTAAAACTAGTACTTCCATGCCAATAATTTTCTCACGCCAATTAGAAACTAAATATGATAAATTTCAAAATCAACTAGAGATCTTCTACTAGTTATTGTTTTGTGGTACCAAGGTCCAAAGGGAGAGTTGGAGAAGATCATCTCATAGGAACAATTGAATATCTCACTTCTGGTCAGGGACAGATAGATGGTAAGAAGAGGCAAAAATAGTATTTATGATGAGAAATTCGACAATAGGTATAAGATTAATGTCCACATATGGCTGCTTTAGTTTTCTCCTAGATTTTTCATTTCAATTATATCTTGTTCGAGCATGTGTATGAGTCCTTCTTGTGGCCCCATATTGCCACATTACTGGAAAGCCAAAGATTTGATGCATTTGCTTGATTGATTGTTGGGTTCCGCTGATGGGCTTGTTGAAATTGGGATTGGGATTTGGGAGCATTTATGGAGTTGTGAAAAGTGCAACGGGAATTGGGGGAGTTTTATTTTAACAAAACATCTTATCCGTACCATCTGCTCCTTGGGGGGGCCCAAGTAATTGGAACATTTAGGTTAAAGTGAAAATAGCAAGAGGAACATTGGAACAATTCCATTTCCTTAGGGGGACTAGCCCCCACCAGCTCCCCCTCCCTCCATCCCTGCTTGGAGGCATAGAGGTAAACCTCGAATTCTTTCCATACCTTACCCTAACAACAACATATAACAATTGAATATGTGAAAAAATGACACATGTAGGGATGTGATTACATGAAGTATACTGCCAATCTATGACTAACTCTCCAAGCCATGAAAGCTGAGTATGAATTCGTCTCCTAAAAGTCAGATAAGTTCAAGGGTAAATACATTGATGCCCGTCAAGAACTAGCACACTATTGTCAATGGACCTTTGATTTGCTGGAAAAGACTAAGAAGCAATATGAGGAAATAAGTGTTCATGAGGACACAATCTAGGCAAGGAGTGGAGGTTGAGACGGGCCAAGTAGAAGAGTCTTAGATCTAGACTCTTTGGGCTTAAAACAGGCTTGAAAACTCAAGTATTTACTAAGATTTGGACTGCTTTCCGAGTTCTTGAAGAGACTAAGAAGCCAAAGTATTAAGTCAAAGGCATGGAGAGTATGGGCTAGGCTTCTATCACCCTTAAGGGTTGGACAATTTTGTAAGATTGAGCTTCTTATGCTTGCACAAAGCACACTAAATTGGCTTGTAGGGTGCTACAAGATAATGGAGTCTTGGATCCTTGTCTAAATCGTCAAAGAAGTGTCTAAAAATCTACTTGGGATGAGTCTCTTGTGAACCAGATTCAACGCAAAAGCAATAGTTCCTAAGACCTCGATTCCCGTGCGTAGTTTGTATGCATTGTGCAACCAGGCACCGCTCAAAGAATGGGATAAGACCAAAGTATGCGGAAGGTGTCTCTTACGGTGTCATCTTGAGGCGTTGGAGTGACGGGCCTTCCAAGGGTGACTCTTACGGCATCGTCCTGAGGTGTCGGAGTGCACGACCCTTTACAGGATCACAAGAGTATTATGACTCTTAAAGATAATATGAAGATAGGTTGATGGTGTAGTTATAGAGTAAGCAAGTAGAGCATTAAAGGCAAGCGCCCTCTTGCTGAGATAGTAACACACACCGA
This sequence comes from Thalassia testudinum, assembly GCA_037157565.1. Classification (NCBI taxonomy): domain Eukaryota; kingdom Viridiplantae; phylum Streptophyta; class Magnoliopsida; order Alismatales; family Hydrocharitaceae; genus Thalassia; species Thalassia testudinum. The sequence continues at coordinate 9,189,978 of JAZHRO010000022.1, read as the reverse complement.
AGAGGCTTCTATTTACCAGGTCGGTACAACCTTGTGGGTGGAGTTCCGGGTCTAACAAACCAATGTCGGTGACCCAAGTCTGTGGCCAATTGAAATCCGATTAGACAAAGAGGTGTTTATCTTAGTCGATACTGTAATACCTCTGAGTTTGAATCCAGAGATTCTAAACTTATTATCCAAGGGTTGATCAGATGAAGGTGACTTGACTTCTCTATCCTAACTTGAAGAACTATACTCTTGAGCATGGTATTTTACTCGGGACTATCAAAAGTTAAGCATACATTAATATTTACGTTTGATTGCAAAATAAATAAATACATCAGAATCGAAACTTGCGCGATTTTCTTGCATTCTGCATTTTGGTTAGATAAATAATGATGTGTGTTTATTGTGCAGGTACCTAACTAAAAGCTACGTTGTGCATCATCTCTAAATAAATCCTCGTAGCATTTGAGCATCACCATAAAATCTCACCCATGCATAAATAGCACACCTTTTCTTTCTCTCTTCTCCCAACGGCAAGGGCACCCAACAGCATATGGACCCACTCCTCAAATCTCGCATCTCTCTCTCTCCCACACAAAAATATCTCACGCGCGGGACACCATCATTTTCCATCGCACACACACAGCATCGCACCCCATTTTATTGCCCACCCAACGACACCACACAGCCGCTATTCCACTCCCAAAGTACCCAACGGCCTTCCCGATATTCCCCCAGAACCCGTAGGCCCCGGCATTTCCTCCCAATCGCTACCTCAGCGCACATCTATCTCACCACCCTATACGCACATCCCACCCAGCGCTCTCCCTCTCTCGTTTCCTCTCAACCAATATTCCAACGCAGAATTTAAAAACAAAAAAATCCCAACGGCACCCACAACACGCCCGAATCCTCTCGATTTTTCCACAGAGACGACTCCCTCGTTTTCCTATCTATCGCAAAGAGCCCTCCCCACCGATCGCCAACAGCCACCCGAGAGCTCCCTCTCCCCTCCTCCTCCGTCACTCACCGACAATCTTCCTATCCCAACATCACTCACGACCACCACCTTCACGAGGCTGACCACCACCATCCTAACCCGAGGAGGGGACATCTTCTCACCGCTGCACTTCTTCTTCGACTCCCTGGGCGCAGAGGTCCAAGAGGAGCGTGCTTCACGCCGGGAGGAGGAGACTACACACTCTCTATGGTGACGGCATGAGAGGGCAGGGCAAACCATCCTCATTCCACGCCATGGAGGAGGGGAGGGGAGTCCACCATCTACGGTTCTCGTTCCCTCTTCTTGTGCTTTTATAGTTTTTCTTTCGATTCTTGTTTTGATCCGAACTTATGAATGTTGCTATTGCTTGTGTTTGAATAAGACCAAGATGTTTGTCTTTAGTCTCCTTGTGGATGGACTTAGCCACTATATTTGTGGTTGGATTTCTCTTTTTTTTTTTTTTTTCTATTCGTACGATTTGCCACCACACACAACGATATCGATTTATATTTTCTCACTGGTGAATCGGCCGATCAATCACCCGAGAGGAGGTGTTATGATGCATCGCAATATACATGGGAGGAGAGTAAGGATAATCGAGACTCTCCATCAAAACATCGAATTTCACCAAAACCTCAATGCCATATACGTTCAATGTAAGCTAGATGTCGAACCCTTTGCTAATGTTGGAAAGGTTGGCATAGAAAAAATGGCAAACCATGAGATCTATGCCCTTGATGCGATTGCCTCGAGCACCCACATTAAAATTCCTATCAAAGAGATGATTGATTTTATGATAAATGAATTTGTCTCTAAGTACGGGAAAGATGTGCTCAAAGTAATTGAAATCGATGGCATTCTCCACATAAGGTGATAATTAGTGTTAAAATAACAATAGAAGGTGTTGTCGCAAGAGGACGAGGAATCATATTGACATATGCATTTTGGTGCCATTTTTAGGTTTTGGCACATTTTTTATCCGTCAAATAAAGATGATTGGTCGATTAAAAAATAGGAGTTCATCGGCCAATCAAAATTGAAAATTTTTTATACTAGAATTGATTGTATTGATCGATCAATATTTGATTTTGAATCAAATAAAAATTGATTTTGCAAAAAAATAGTTCGGAAACTAATTGAAACCAATCACAATATAAGCCCACACGCACGAATTTGGCAAGATTGGCAAGGTATTCAAGATTAGAAAATCACACGAAACCAAAATAATCAAATGGTTAACATCAAAACAATTTCACATAATTGATAAACAAAATGTGTACAAGAGATTAGGTAAGGCTTATACCAAGATCGATTGGATCAATCGATAAAGAAGACAGCGAAGGGGGCAGTCGGGCGGTCACTGGTGAAGAGGAAGAATCAACAGAGAGGATCGCTGACAAGAGGGTGGAGGTAAGAGGCGGTGGTGAGTGGTCGCTGGAGGTGCTTGACCTTGATCGACCAACGACGGCGGTGTGATTGGTCGTTGGAGGGGGGGCTTGGTCGATGGTGGAGGTGTTAGTTGGTGGTGATGTTGGATTAGGCGAGGCACAACTATGTGGTAGGAAAGGTTTGGTTTGATTGGTTAAGGTGGGATAGAATGGTAATTGGTGGCTATTTTGTTTGGTAAATGAGATAAGAAATGATGATAAAAAAATTGTTTTTATAGGATATGGTTTGAGAAAATAAGATAGGTATAATTTAGGAATCGAGATAAGTGATTAGAGGGTGATCAAATCAAGGTTATTAGAGAATAAAATCACAAATCACAGCGAAGTAGATTTCGCCTAGATTTGATCAATCAAAATATACCTTATTGGTCGATCAAAAATAAATTTGATCGATCAAAGACATAATTTGATCAACAAATTTGAATTTTCAATAGAGAGAAATCTCCTACTAAAGCATTGATCTATCAATATTTAGGGTTGATCGATCAATCAAGCAAAATTTTGGAGGGAGTTTTGCTGCTCAATTTGATTGGTCAAGCTTCCAGATTTGATCGATTAAAGGTTTTGATCGATCAAGTGGATAATTTTATCGATCAACAATAGACAAAAAGTAATTTTTTAAGGAAAAACTTCAAGTTCTTACGGTCTTGTGAGACCTAGTTCACATCTAATTGTTATAAACCTCTCTTTAGCTAATGGTTTTGTGAATATTTTAGCTAGTTGTTTAATTGTTTCAACAAATTCTATTGTAATCTCCTTTTTAAGGGCATAATCCATTAAAAAATAATGTCTGATATCTATGTAATTTATCCTAGAATGTTGTATAAGATTCTTGGACAGATTAATTACACTAGTATTTTTAAAAAAAAATTATGTTTTTAAGGCTAAGTCCAACATCTGCAAGTGTTTTCTTCATCTACAAAATTTACAAACTTACTAAGGATGTGGCAATGTATTCTACTTCAGTTGTAAATAAAGAGACATAATTTTGTTTCTTAGAAACCTAAGAGACTAGTGAATTACTGAGAAATTGACACATTCCACTAATACTCTTGCAATTTATCTAACTTCCCACATAATCATCATCATAATAGGAATATGAGTCAAGTGTAGCTGACTTGGGATAGAACAGACCAAGGTCAATAATATTTTGTAAGTACCTAAGTATTCTCTTTACTGCATTTAGGTGTGACTCCATAGGATTCACTTGAAACCAGCACAGAGGTAGATACTAAACAAAATCTCTGGTCTACTAGTAGTTAAGAACAAGAGAGATCCTATCATGCTCCTATAAAGTTTTTGATCAATAGACTTACTTGTTTGTGTTTGTTGAGCTAAGTTGTTGCCACCATCAGTGTTTCCTTTCCTTTTATAGTTTCCATGCCATATTTCTTCAGTATTTCCTTCATATACTTCATTTGGGAGATGAAGATGCCATCCTTTAGTTCATCAATTTGTAACTCTAGGAAGAACTTTAGTTCTCCCATCAAGCTCATCTTGAACTGGTCCTACATTACCTTTGCAAACTCTTGGCACAAAAAATCATTAGTAGCATCGAATATAATATCATCAACATATATCTGAATTAGGATAAGTTCATTATCTTTTCTTTTGGTGTATAAGGTAGGATCATCTTGTCCTTTTTTTTTGTGGAAAGACATCTTGTCCAATTTTAAATTAATTATCCAGAAGATAGTTTCCTAATCTTTCGTATCATGTTCTAGGAGCTTATTTTAATCTATAAAGGGCTTTGTTTAGTTTAAAGACAGTCAGGTTTTTAGAATCTTCAAATGCAGGAGGTTGTTTCACATTTACCTCTTCCTTAGTGAATCCATTAAGAAATGTACTTTTGACGTCTAATTTGAATCCTATATGAGCAGCAAAAGCTAACATCATCTAAATGGATTTTAATCAAGCCATAAACACATGTTTCATCAAAATCAATACTCTCTTCTTGATTGTGGCCTTAAGCCACAAGTCTAGCTTTGTTTCTAACTACTTTTCCTGATTCATCAAGATTATTCCTAAAGACCCACTTAGTTCCAATTATCGATTGTGATTTTGGTCTGGGAACTAATTGCCAAACATTGTTTCTTTCAAAGTAATTCAATTCTTCTTGCGTTGCAACAATCTAGCAACCATTAGTAAAGGCTTCTTTAACAATTTTTTGTTCTAATTTTGATACAAACACACTTAAGGCAATAGTATTTACTGAAGATTTGGTCTAAACACCTTTAGTAACTTCTCCAATTACTAGATATTTGGGATGGTCCTTCAAATACATTAGATCTTTGGGTAAGTTACTAACAATGTTATCCTTAGAAACATTTAATGGATTGTCTATAGTTAAGTCATCATCATTAGTTGAAGATCATTCCTTATGAGTTGGTTCATCAAAAAAGGCATGTAGAGTTTCCTCAATGGTAGAATTCTTTTTATTGTAAACTCTATAGGGTTTGCTTCTAGAGGAATATTCCAAAAATATTCCTTCATTACTTTTAGCATCAAATTTATCCAGATTTTCCTTTGTATTCATGATAAAGCATTTACATCCAAAAGCTTTGAAGTACGCATTTTTGGGTGATCTATCATAATATAATTCAAAGGGTATCCTCTTCGGAATAGGTCTAACTGAAGGCCTATTTTGTTTATAGCAGGCAATGCTTACTGCCTCTGCCTAAAAATATCAAGGTAGCTTTAACTCACATAGCATTATGTGGGCACACTTTTGTAGGGTTCTATTCTTCCTTTCAACTACACCATTTTGAGGAGTTGCTTTGGGAAATACAAATTCCTGTTTAATGTCATAATTTGAGCAAATATCTTGAAAATTCTAATTCTCAAATTCTTATCCATGATCACTCCTAATTCTTGAGATTGAATATCTGATGCGCAAAACCTGCTTAAGGTTAAATCTTGTCGTTGTAACATGAGAATACACGATTGCTCAAATCAAAATTCTAAACTCATAACGGAATAAAATCATAGTAAATAGGAGTCCAGGTTGTATCTCAAGGAGGCTTTTGGTTGGGTTACTTTTTAACTAATCCTAAGTATGAGTACTGACAAAATTACATGATTTTTTGAAGTGCGGAAAAGTCGTAATGAATTTTGGAAAGTAGAATTGCGAAATAGCCAAAACACAACACACATGCACTTTTTTGATTTTTCAGAATAATAAAGCAAATAAGCAACTAGTTAACAAGCAAATAGAGAGGGAGATATGCAAAATCAAGAATATATTACTACTAATCAAAAGTTAATACCTACAACTATAAGAAGAATTAGTAGTAGTAGTAGTAGTAGAGAAATAAGAAGAGAAAGAGTAGAGAAGCAAAAAAAGCCAAAATGATGAAAAGTGCGAGGAAGGTTGAGACGGTTGAAGAAGAGCGTCAGTACAAGCCCTCGGATGTAGGAGAAAGCTTCGGAAGAAGGCTAAAGAAGAAGTCATGGAAAAAGTCGAAGAAGTTCCTTGAGAAGAAGAACTTTGAGGTAGAAGGTGGGGGCAAGGGAGAACCTAACTTGAGAAGAAGGAAATCCTAAGCTACTAGAGGACCTAAGGAGGGACTGGCAGGTAGAAGAAAGGTGGAGAAAGGTGAAGGACCTTGGAAGAAGAAGGAGGTGGAGGTAGGAAGAAGCATTGGAGGAGGAAGAGGCTAAGAAGGTAGAAGAAGACCTAAGGAGGAAGGAGAGATGAGGAGAGTTGTATGCAAGTAATGGAGGCCATGTGGTATTTAGATAGGCACAAGGAGAGGGGGTGCACGTCCATAGGTGTCATGGTGGCCAAGGAATAGATTTAGGTTTTGGAAATTAGGTTTAGGATTAGGTTTATCTAAATAGGAAAGTAGGAATCTCGTATTGTCTCCAATTTTCGACCTCTGTGTGTTCCGAATTTGAAGTTGCATATAAAAATAAAGTTGTAACTCTTGAAATCATCTTTCAAATGCAACTTGAATAACTCGATTTGGATTTAAAATAAGAAAGTTACGATCAAAATACTGAAAGTGTGTCAGGCTGTCACAAATTTCAAGATTGGAATTGGAATCTTGATTTGCTAAAATCATGGGATGTGATGGAAATCTAATTGCCACATTTTATCAATTAATTCCAAATAATATTTTTTGCAATTTAATGTAGAAAAATTATGTGACACATGTGGATAAGGTATAGGCTTCTAGAAAATAAGGTTAAGACTAGAATTGAGTTAATGGCACTGGTTGTGTGAGCAAAGTTTTTAGGACTAGGTTTAGGATGTTCGCTAGGGTTAAGGCAAGGGTTTAGAGAGGTAAATGGAGCTAGTTTATGATTAGGATTAGGTATTAGGATTAGGGTTTTGGTGAGGCTAAAATAGGTAGGTTCTGACTAAGGTTAGGGTTAAGGTTTTTATGGCCAAATTGATTCTTCTCCTCTCAATTATAGTTCTGATGATTTGGATTTTGGCTTCTCCTCATGAGCCTGAGTAAAGGATTTCTGCACCTAGCAAAACTAAAAATTATCATAAAATAGGCTCAAAATGACAATTTTACCTTTAGCATACAAATATGCAATTATGTATATGATGACCTAAATCTAATGCAACACCCAAAACTAACAAAACTAAGCATGTTAACATATAATTATGCGCACTTATCAATATCCTTTCTTAGTTTGTATTCTTTTTGCAAAATTACAATATTCATCAAAAGTTTAATCTTTGGTTCTTAACAAGGGTACAAAAATCAATCTATGTGGTCGATTAATCGGCAGCATAATCATATGCGGACAAAAAATGAACCAAGTACCTATATTCGACCCTATAGTCGGTCTACCTGATTAATTAGTTGATTATCTGATTCATCAACCGATTAATCAACTGAGTAAGCTTTAATGTTTCAATTGTTTTTAGCTTTGATGCACGTGCAAGGCACCCCCAAACCAAAATCCTACTAAACCTAACACTTAAATGCACCCAATTAAACCTAACTTCTCCCATTACCCCAAGTTTCCAACGCATGAAAGCCTCAGCCCTAAGCAAAACCCTCGATGTTGAATCCCTTTTCTTATCTCCTTTACCCCAAGTTGTCTCATTTGGATTTATGATTCACAAATCTTAGTTTATTTGTCTTATTTTATGTATTGTGATATTAACAACTATTTGTTGAAGCTATATTGAGAGAATATGTATATCAGAAAAATAATATTAATATATATGTGATATTTCAATTCATATATATGTATACTTAATATGTATAATGGTATATATAATTATTTTTAAAATTTTAAATATTAAAAAATACTACACGATTAATCTCCAATTAATCACCTGCATACCATATACTCCTTAGTCGGTGACCTCACCGACTGAATTCCAACTATCAATTTCTACAGCTATAGTTCTTAAGAATAATACCCAAGTAAATTAAAAAAAGTGATCAATAATGACTAAACAATATCTACACCCGCTAAGGCTTTTGAACTTTGTTGGTCCGAAGAAGTCTAGGTGAAGTAACTTTAGTGGCTTTGAAATATAGACCATGTTTTTAGGTTTAAAAGAGATTTTATGTAATTTACCAAGTTCACAGGATTTAGATATACTCTTTTTCTTAAAGGATATTTTAGGTAATCATTTTACTAAGTCATGTTTCACAAGCATGTTTATGTTACACGTGTGAACATATCCTAGTCATCAATGCCATAATATTGACTCACCATCTGATGCAACTAAGCAATTATAAGTGTTGTATTTGTCAAAGTCAATAGTATAAATATCTTTAAATCAATTTCCTTTTAAGAGAGTTTCTTGTCTTTTTATCCTTAATTTTAAAGCCTTTAGAGGTAAAATTTACTTTATAATCTTTACCGCATATTTGATTTACACTAAGTTATGCTTTAAACCTTGAATTGGATGCACATTATCAAAAGAGGTTTGAGAGTTACAAATTTAGCCAGTATCAATAATACGGCCCTTGTAGTAACTATGCCACATTCTTTGCATTGTGCTTGAGAAATAGTTCTTCTCCAATCATGTGATTGGAGCAACCACTATCCATTACCTATCTTCCTTTTTCTTCAACTTGTCATTGGTTGAATTCTATAAGATCCAGAGATTTTTTTAATGACCTTGAGATTTCCATCTCTTTCTTTGTACAACCAATCCTTATAAGCTATTTGGCCTTTGGGAGGGTGACCTACAAAATAAGATTGCAAGATTATGTTTGGTTTCCATTTTTTCTTTTGAGGTCCACTTTTGTTAGCGGATGCCAGATAACGAATGTTATTAGACATGTACTGTTTCTTGACATTTTGACTAGAAACCTTATGTGTGTTGAGCTTGAAGTTTCGTGATCATTTTTAGAGATATATCCTAAACTAAAATTATTAGTGGTTTAGGTATGTATCTTTAATAGTTTCTCTAGATTATCTTTATTCTTTGTAAATTTAACCCATTCAGTTACAAGAATAACAGATTTTTGTTTTAACTTTTGCAAGTTTAATTGAAGATAATCTGTGCCGTTTTTCAATGAAGTGATTTCTCGTAAAAGTGCAAATTTTGTGAGCCATATCTATGTTTAAAATATGATATTTGCAACCAAGAAAATGATTAGGCTTATAAATGCAACGAGAGTAAAGTAGATCATCCTCCCATTTGGATATAATGGTAGCACCTCCGCGAGAAGCCCCTTCCGACACAACGGTAGTAACGGCAGCCCCTTCTGCCACGGTACCTACTGCATTTTCTCCGGCTGTATAGAGTGCGACAGTAGCATCGATACCTCGCATCCTCTCCCACCAATTCTGCATGCATAGGTATGTAATACGTAATAAATCTTAAAAAATGAAAAAAAATCAAAATCTGTCTGATTCAAGTACGTATACGTCGGAAAACTAATGATTTGATGAATTCTTGTGTTGAATACGTGCCATGTCAAAAGCATTTTCAGAACTACGGGCTTCTTTTTCTCTTTTGACAAGTCTAATCATTTGATCCATAAAGTATTACATGAAAAGTACAAAAAATCATGATCTTTTCAAATTTGGAAACTTTTCATTTTTTTAACAAGTGACATGCGATTTTAAGGACACTTGGATGTCAAGGATAGAACAAAATTAATGATCAGATTTAGATATGCAAATGCTCACATGACTTAGTTGAGAGGATGAGATCTCGATGAGGATGAGTATAATGATCTTGGAAGCACTGGCCAATCTTCACACTCAACTTGTGATGTCGTGATGGTTTAAACTCTAGAATTTGAGACGCGCAAGGGATCATTTGCTTTATTTACAGTGACTCTTATCTACAGCAAAAAAAGACTGTAGTCATGGTTGAAACGAAAACCCTAAAAGTCATTACCGATTAACATAAGTAATAGTGTGGAAGAAATTTTTTTTATGATTTCACCCAAAATCATAACCAAGATCCTTGACTTTTGCTATAATTTCACTTAAAATTGTAACCAAAACCCCTCACCCTAACTGAGTTCAAGAGTTTTTGGTCATGGTTAAGAACCGTGATTGAGGATTATTAGTGATGATTTTTAAACCATAACTAGAGACATTTTGTTATGATTTTTGAATCATGACGAAAAGGCTTTAATGACTACTTTTAAATCATGATAGAAAGTCTTTCATCATCAATTTTTAACCGTAACCAAAGACTTTCCGTATGAATTCATGAACTATGATGGAAAGTCTAGTCATGGTTTAAAGATCATGATTAAAAGTCCTTTTTCATGAAAAAATACCCATTTTTTAACATATTTTATCAAAAAACCTGCATAATCTACCATATGCATTCTTCACCAACGCAAACATACTCCTATAATTGTTATAACATTGGAATAACTGAATCACAATAACTTGATAAAATTAATCTTTGACATAATACATCATTTTTATGAAAATTTAAATATAAAATACTTGTTACACTATTTTCAAGAATTATAAAAAAGAATAATGGAAAAGAATACATCATTTTTCAAATTATTGGTTTGCTCCATGGTAAGAGCTTTGGATGCTCTTTCAGCTTTAGTATAACCTAACTTGTATGCATCGCTCTTGTTTTCAACCTAAGCCTTCTCTTGCTCTTCCCTTTTTGCCCGCATCTTGCCATCCTTCTTAGACCCCAAGTCACCCACTCCAGGTCCAGCAACTTTAGCTTTTGCTTTTAGGGTATCTAAATATAGCTTCTCTTTTCCTTATAGACTTCTTTTTCTTGGGTTTTTTGAACCGAAACATCTCGTCCTATGTAATAACAATCCGATGATATCTTTCCGGAAGGTGTCAAATCCTCCATTCTCCTACTTGAGGATGCACATTTTATCCTTCTACGCAGCTGTGCAAGAAATGAGCTAAATAGTTATTAGCCAAATTCAAAATCACTTATGGTGGAACAAAAGATAGATATACACCAAATAAAATCTCTACATAATTAAATGGCTTATAATATGCTGAAATGTTGAATGAGACGAATAAAATAAGTTTTCAATAACAATGAAAACTAAAAATCCCTAAAAATCATAGAAGTGGAGTAAGGTTTACAAGACCTTTTCAATCTACCCTGCAAATGAAATTTCCATGCTTGAGACGTCTGCAGCAATTCCATACTCCATTTAGGTGGGCGGTGTTTGAATGGTTTTGCTTGAGGTCTGGATTGTGTAGAGTTTGGTATAACCAGTGGGGTGTATTATAGAAAAATGACAAGGATGCAAGTATCTAGTATGAAAACTAGGAAGAGTTAGCTTGGCTCTCAAGCCTTCTTTCTTGCTCTTGCTTTTTCCTCCTCTCCTGGAGAATCTTTGAAGTTTTAAAAGAGGGAGCAGTACTGATTCATTGTGCAAAGAACAAGCGTTGATGATGAGCAGTCAGAGATTGCATCACTGGATGATGTCAGATGGTTTCATAAATTTACCTAAATCATATAATTTTTAATTTTCAGTTCTTTTTTTAAAAAAAAGGAGACTTTCACTTATATAAATATGGTTTAACTGTCATATGGTTAAAGGATGCACCTTTTATCCTTCTACGCAGCTGTGCAAGAAATGTGCTAAATAGTTATTAGCAAAATTCAAAATCAGGTCTGGTGGAACAAAAGATAGATATACACCAAATAAAATCTCTACAAAATTAAATGGCTTATAATATGCTGAAATGTTGAATGAGACCAATAAAATAAGTTTTCAATAACAACAAAAACTAAAAATCCCTAAAAATCATAGAAGTGGAGTAAGTTTTACAAGACCTTTCAATCTACCCTGCAAATGAAATTTCCATGCTTGAGACGACTGCAGCATTTCCATACTCCATTTAGGTGGCCAGTGTTTGAATGGTTTTGCTTGAGGTCTGGATTGTATAGAGTTCGGTATAACCAGTGGGATGTATCATAGAAAAATGACAAGTATGCAAGTATCTAGTATGAAAACTAGGAACAGTTAGCTTGGCTCTCTAATCTTCTTTCTTGCTCTTGCTTTTTCCTCTTCTCTCCTGGAGAATCTTTGAAGTTTTAAAAGAGGGAGCAATACTGATTCATTGTGCAAAGAACAAGCATTGGTGATGAGCAGTCCAGATTGCATCACTGGATGATGTCAGATGGTTTCATAATTTTGCCTAAATCATATGATCTTTAATTTTCAGTTCTTTTTTTAAAAAAAAGGAGACTTTCAGTTATATAAATATGGTTTAACTGTCATATGGTTAAATAATTTTGCCTAAATCATATGATTTAACTGCCAGTTCAATTTCCAGAAATGTTTCTATTAGTTGTGAAAGCAACATAGAAAAGACCAGAGTTAATGCTAATGTAGAATATTAAGTAAATATAATAATACGATGACCTGGTAGTAGCGAACATGTTGATGCTGCAAGCGAGTGTAGCTACTTCCCTGTGTAGCTTGTCAAAAAAAAAATAGAGATTCAAAGAGAGCACAAGCTAGCAATTTCACCGGTAGTGCAACAAATAAAGGGGTTTTTTTTTTTTTTAAGTGAACCACCCAGATTTCTCATTACCAAAAGGGAGCCACTAGGCCAAATTACAAATTACATCACCATTCGGAAAGAAAAGAGAACAGACTTCACAAAATTCTCCACATGTGGACATTGGCCTCTAAACACCGCCGCATTCCTTCCAAGCCAAATCACCCGTAAGATCGCAAGGGGTCGTGCCCTCTCCTTCTTGGATCGGAACGAATAATGTCCATCACTCTTGTTGCCCCTTCCATAGGACTCCCAGAAGGTGTGAAACGAGTCATGGGCCCACCACCCATCCCCAAAACGACTCCACACCAATGCCGCCACGAGACACGTGAAGAACATGTGCTCCACATCCTCCACTCCCCCTGAGGAAAGCGAACAAGCGATATCTGCTCCCTAAACCCATCTTGCCCTACATGCCTTTGTCACGATCCTCCCCTCCCCAAGAAGCCAAACAAACACCTTCACCTTCAAAGGGCACTCGGCTTCCCAAGCCAGCCGGCAATCTCTTACAAGGTCAAGAGTCGGCATGAAAGAGGGGTTCCCCAGCCTTCTATAAGCATCCCACACAGAGAAATCACCTTCCTCCCAGCCAAAGGCATCAACCCCCTCCTCAGGTTGGAAGCCCTCCAGCTTCCGCAACAATTCCTCCACCTCCCCAATCCTCTGATCCAACAAATTTCCAACAAAGGTGGGGCACCAGCAACCCTCCCACAATTCTGCAACCAAAGCCTCTCTATTTGTTGCCAACGCTACAAACCTTGGAAAGCGATCGCAAAGCCTACCATGACTCGTCCAACCAAAATCTGAACTCCCTGCCCTCGCCAAGAACCAATGTAAAGTTCTGGATCTTCGGTGCCACCTTGGACAGGCCTCTAATGAAGTTGGACGCTCCCCTCAGTGGAGACACCAACATATCCTAGGCCAAAGGGGCTTCATAGCAAGATCGTATGACCCTACTGACCAAACAGTCCTCCTTACCAAGTAGTCTCGTAACCCACTTAGTTAGGACGCTGTCATTCATCCTTTCCACCTCCCTCACCCCTAGGCCCCCATCCTTGAGTGGCTTACAAACCTCCTCCCAAGCCATCAACCTCACCCCACTTCCATTTGCCTTACCATTCTTCCAAAAGAAGTTTCTCATGAGATTGAGAATCTTCCTCTCCACCTAACGAGGCATCTTCAATGTGGCCATAAAGTAAGATGGAATGGCTGCCAGCACAGCCTTGAGAAGCACTAGTCTACCTCCCCGAGATAGGAGCCTCAATGCCCAACCCACTAACCATCCCACCATCGCACCGCAGCTCTTCTATCTGTCAGATGTAGACCCAAGTAGGAAATGTGTAATGCCCCCATATCCATGCCCAACGCCTCAAAGCATGCCCCAGCTTCCTCCTTTGACAAACCAAACAGAACGAATGTCGATTTGCTGTAATTGATTTGTAGACCCGACAACTCGCCAAATAGCTCCAGCAACACTCTGAGCCTCCTCGCTTCCGTCGCCTTCCCCTCAACAAAAAATAGGGTATCATCTGCATACTGGAGTACCGGAACCACCTTCTCCTGATCTGCGCCGAAGCCTCTGAGTAGGCCCCTCTCACAAGCTCTACTTGATGCCCTTACCAGTGTGTATCTATAGCCATAATAAAGAGCATAGGTGCCAATGGGCATCCCTAGCAAACCCCCCTCCTCAGTTGTATCCAACCCCTGTAGGGTTCCCATTGACGAGAACCAAGAAAGAGGTTGTCGTGACACATTACTTCATCCACTAAATCCAAACTGGTGGAAAATCCCTCCTAACCAAAGAAGCCCAAAGAAAAGACCACTGGACCAAGTCATAGGTTTTCTTAAAATCCACCTTCCATAAGAAAGCCGTCGTCTCCCTCCTCTAGAAGGATAAGATCACCATGGCTGCGACAACCATTAAGGATATTCCTCCTTAGCACGAACACCATCTGCACTGGAGAGCCCACTCCAACAATCACACCCCTCAGTTTGTTCGCCAACACCTTCGCCACAATCAGAAAAAATGCGTTGGACAGAGCAATGGGCCTGAACTCGTCAATAGATTCCGCCCCCTCCTTAGGCAGCAAGAACATGTAGAATTTGTCGAGTCTATCGAAACCACGGTTCCCCCCTCCCTGAACTTGGCCAACACCTCCAAGACATGCCCTTTAAGCATCGTCCAGAACTCCTTGTAGAAATGGATTGGGAAACCATCTGGGCCCAAGCATCCGCCCGCATTCAAGCCCCAAATCGCTCTCTGTACCTCATCCTCTATGAAGGGATCCACCAGCTCCTCGATCTATTGCATACCAATGGACGGAATACCTACTCACCGCCATCTTTAGTTTCCAGCCCTCCGTCTCCCCGTGAATTCCCTAAAAAAATCTGTCGCTGCCTTGCCAACCACCTCCCTACCGAGAAATTCTATGCCCCTTACCCAAAGCCTATCAATCCAATTTCTCCGTCGCCTACCAGACGCCACCATGTGGAAGTACTTAGTATTAGAGTCCCCTTCTCTAATCCACCTCTGCCTGGATCTCGTCTTCCATTCAACCTCAGCCTTGTGATCCTCTTCCTGGATGGTCTTCAAATGCTCAACCCTGGTCAGTCTCTCCTCTGCCGTTAGCAATCCAAGATCCTCAACTCTGTCCAGCCTATCAACCTCTCCTAGTGCCTCGTCTTTCCTCCTAATCCTCTCCTCTTTCACCTGCCTCCTAAACTCCTTCAAGAAAACTTTAAGCTCCTTAAGTTTTACCTCCAACCTTGCCGCTGCCGACCCCACTAGCTGAAAGGATCTCCATTTGTCTTCAACCTTCACTCTGAAGCCCTCCTCAAATAACTAAGCCCGGTCAAATTTGAAATAAGTACCACACCTAGCAGCTTCATTGGACATCCACGTTAGAGGTATGTGATCTGAAAACGATTTCTCTTAGGGGTGTACGCGGGTTGGGTTGTAACTTAGATTGGGTTAGGTTGGGTTGAGATTTTCCTTTGGGTTTGAGGTCTAATAAACCCAACCCAACCTGCAACCCGATACACACACACGAGAGTATCCATTAAAATTTTAAAGGAAAAAAAGCTACCCTGTTTAAACTTGAAAAGAGAAAAAAAATCCATGCAAATAACGCACGCCACTCCTTCAATTTCACTTTTCCCTCTCCCTATGTGCTCTCCATCGTGTGCCTCTTTTCAATTTCCCTCCCCCTCGCAAGCCCTAAACCGAGCTTCCTCTCTCGTCGTCGCCACCAACTTTTCTCGCAGCTCTCTTCTCGTTGTCGCCATTGTTCACGTCATTACCACTCAAGGTTAGCATCTTCCTCCTCTCTTCCTTCTCTACATTAGTAACAACCATCACCTCCCTTCACTAGAGCCACTGCCACCACCACCACCACCATCACCACACAACCCACCACCCCCTCATCGGTCATCCATTGTCATCACTACCGTCCCTCTACCCAGCTTGAGCCTACCACCAGAACCGTTGGCCCACTACCACCGATCCACCACCACCACCACCACATAGCCCACCACCCCTCGCCGGCCATCCACCATCCTCTCCACCTTCCCCTCCGCCCAGTCTATCACTAGAGTCGCTACCACCACCACCACCACACAACCTACCAACCCCTCACCGGCCATCCTCCTTCACTATAACCAATAGCCACCACCCCCTCTCTCAGCCATCCTCCTCCCCCTCTACCTTCCCTTAATTTAGCCTAAATTATTTGAAACATCAACATAGGCATTCAAACTTTAATGATTAAATTAGACATCATTATTTAGGTTCTCATCTAATTCTTTGTTTAGATAGAATTAAAAGACATCCACACGTACGTCTTGATTTTTTTCTTACTAATAAAAAATAAAAATTATTTTGATTCTCGTCTAATTCTTTGTTTTGAATGACTACATCTATGAAAAAAATTACATTGATAAAATAATCATCTTGTAATATGTATTTACTTTTCTACAGGAAAGAGGAAATTACTATTATACAACTATCAAGTTTTTTTTATCTGTACCTATTTTATTCGCTTTTTTAGAAGATATAAGTTATTTATAAGTTTAAAATATTTTATTATAAGTATGAAAGACATAGAGAATATGCAGGAGATAAACATAAGTTTTAAGTCCTTTAACTACTTAACAACTCGCTCAACCAAACCCAACTTGACTCGATTTTTATGGGTTGGGTTGGGTTAGGTTTGATAGTGTAATGGGTTGGATTGGGTTGGAAAATCCCAACCCGAAAACTATGGGTTGAGTTTGGGTTGAGTCCCAACACAACCCGTGTACACCCCTAGTCTCTCCAAAGCCCAAACACTCGCCAAAGGGAACACTTCCACCATCTCCAAAGAATAGAAGAACATGTCCCATTTGGACCTCATTCCTCCAGAACTCCTCCAAGTGAAGACACAAGAAGGGAGTTGGTCCAACAACCCATGAGTAGCAATGAACTTCAAGAAATCCTCAGAACCACGATCCTATCCACCTCTACCTCTCGGTCTATCATCAACAGACAAAGTGACATCGAAATCACCACAAATGAGCCAAGGGCATCCCTGGAACCTCATTGCAACCTGGCTCAGATCCTCCCACAAGATGTGTCTGTTGGAGTCATCAACTGGCCCATACACCGCGGAGATGAAAACAATGAAGCCATCGCTACGCCTCTTGAGCTGAATAGGAAGCACGTTCCTTCTAGCAGAGTCCTCCAAGGAAAAGACTTCCCCCTTCCACGCCACGATGATGCCCATGGAACAACCCACCAAATCTAGGCCACAAACTCCTCAAAGGAGGCTCCCCCAACGTCCCTCCAAGTCCTAGAGTCACACTGCTAGAGCTTAGACCCCTAAATTAGCACCACCTTCGATCCTTCTGCAAATATGTTCTCAACGCCATCCGTCTAGAAGGGTCATTGAGACCCCTGACATTCCACATCAAGACCTTCATTAATGGGCTCCACCGACTCTCCCAAAGCTAGTAGCTACTGCCACTTCATCAACTTCGGCACAGTCGAACCTTCCAATCCATGGCATGTCCTCAATCCCACCAACCTCAGATCCACAGCCCTGATGCCCCCTACCTCGACTGCACGGGCTTGCGAGATGGGGACCTCCAAATCTAATGATGACGTCGTCCCATCTGCTGCTGTCGCCTTGGCCACCTCGCCTCCTGCCACTGCATGGAGGCGCAGCATACTTTTCAAATGAAAGGTAGCCACCCCAAGAGCGTGACCCCCAACATCACTGAGGTATTGATCCTCTGTCAAGGAGGCCCCCCATGTCTCTGCCTGACCGTCGTGCTCCGCCTCTCCACCGCGATGCATCCCATCAAACTCCCACACCACCTCCTCTGTCTACATATCTATGAACTCCTTAAGGGAGTCGCAAACCACGTCAGTCGGGTCACGGAAATGCCCTCTTCGCTGCTCATATCCATCCAAAAGGTTGAGTTCGGGTCCTCAGTTGGGTCACAAGCCGGGTCCGACTCATTACGCGTAGGAGGTGGGTCCCCCAAACTAACTCCAACTGGCATTTTTGAAGAAGTGCCAAAAACACCATCTCCTAAAGCAGGGCCCTCATCAACTCTGCTTTCAAAACCCTTACCTACATAAACGGCAATCAATTCCGCAAAATTGGTGTCGACACCCTTGCCACGACCTTTCACCTTCCAAACTCATTGAACTGCCCTTCCCCTTCCCTTCACGACGCCACCATCCCTGCCACCATCGCCCCGACCACCGTCGGCTTCTTTCCACTTGTCGTTCGATGGAGGGGGGTCGCTCCAACCAACGCCTCCTTGAATGAATGGGGGCAGTCAGTCATGACAGCTAGCTTAACCACCCAAGCCGATCGTCCCAACCTCATCACCACCTTCAGTGGGATGGTCGCTCCCAGTTTCAACCCCACCACCGCCGACATGATTGCCATGTCACCCTCTAGGATTCCTAGAGAGGAGCATTCCCTGAGGGTGGAAAAAGATGCAATCATCGCCTCCACCGCCTCCTTGGCCCGAAGCCAGATGGGGATCCCCTCAATCCCTACTGTCACCTCATCTTTCACCAGGGGCCTCTCCGCCAAAGCTCCATCGTGTCTAAACGGCCATCTCCAGCGCACCATCGCTCCTTCGAAGCGAGTCGTGGCAAACACCATCTGATGAGCCACTTCCTGCCTAATCCCAAAGAGAAGACATCTCGATGGCGACAGCAACGTCGCCCTCCTGCTCATCGAAAGGGCATCAGATTTCATCTTCAGCCACACTGCGTTCCACAACCTTCCCTACCAGCGCTCCAGCCAACTCCTGCTCAATGATGGGCACCTGCGACAACCACAGCACCTCCACCTCCACAATGGGCGCACCAAACGGGGGTGGAGGATGCTCCTCCACCGGCCTCTCCTCCTAAGCCACCTGCCTCACGACACAAACCGCTCTGTGGTGCCCAAAACCCCGCACCTGAGACAACGATAGGGATCCCTACACACCGCAGCAACGTGACCCAACCCTAGGCATCTAAAGCACCAGGTCGGGGTCTCCTCCTTCCTCCCACACTTCCTCCTGTCCACCTTCCTCCACCCTCCCTCCTGACCACCACTATCACTCTCTCCACCCTCTCTCATCCTCCAAAATCTAACACTTGTGCGAGAATTATTTTCAAACAAAGATGTTTTCAAGTACTTGGAATCCATTTTTTAACAAGATCAAATAAAGGGGTTTTATTTATATGCAACTGCAAAAGCTTCACGCACATATATTCTTGCTCAAACCATAAAAAAAGTGGTGGTTTCTAGAAGGACAATATTGAAGCATAGATCTTCCCACAATGTCCTTCACAAGACGAGGCCCCCTGAACTCCATAAAAAAAGGGGTGAGATATTGGTTCTCCAAATTAATATTATTTAAGAAATACTAGAGACTTGTTATGAGAATCAAAATTGTAGTTCCTATTATATCTCATAACAAACACATAGCCCTTGGGAACAAGCTGCAAGCAGGTAGCAGAAATTATGGTCGTGACTCACAATTAAATGCACATGGAGAATTTACTTGTAAATGACTTGTATGGGGAGAGAGAAAAAAATACCACTGGTTCCATCTCATAAGCAAGTGGCTCTAGTACGAAATCTTCATCTTGGACAATGCCATACACCATCAATTTCCCATCCTTGAGCTGCTGAACTTTGCAAAACATGAGCTTGATTGCAGTTTCACGTCCTTATAAAAATCAAGGAATCATCTCAAAATAATGAACAGATAATTCAAGAAAATCGCAATGTAAAAACAATTAATGCGTTGCTTGCAAAATGGTCGATGAGAATTTGCCTTATGCAGCCATCAGCTGCACCTGATCTCAAATTATGTGCAAGATTGTATAAGATTACAATCACTAAAAGATATGCACATATAGGTATAAGATTGTTATCATTGCAAATTAGATCCCGAAATAAATACTAGAGCAAAATATGTCATCAACCAACCATGATCATAGTCCATTGCAATCATCTCTCCAGTCAGGGAATTTAAAACCTTTACCAAACTAAGATTCTACCTGCTTTGATGTGAGAAAAGGCACTAATTGCAACATTAAACAGACAAGAAAATAATCTGACTATGGAATTGCCTGGCATCCCACCCAATAAAACATTTTACAAAAAAATGCCTCGTTATCTCAGAGCATCATTACATAATGATTTTCTTGAGTCTTTTTTTCCTTATCAAATGGAGAATATATTAGTTCAAAATCATCACGATTGTTGATTTTTAGAAGCCGGACAGACCTTTCATACCATGATGAGATGGAAATTAAAATCTAACCTTTCTGCAAGCATTGTTGAGCCTTCTTCACACAACTCTTCAATTATTTTTTGAAAGGAACAACTCTTCAATTATACTAACAGTTGATAGCCTTTTCGTATGCTTATTTGTAGAGTCACTGGTTGACTTCCTTAAAAAGAAAGACCTCAACTTATTTGATCTTTTGGGAGGAGGTGATGGTGGTGGTGTAGATCAGTCAGGTGGAATTATATCCACTACAATGCAAGTAGTATCATCTTTTAGTCCTCTTGTCTGAAGTGCTTCCTGAATTGTCCATAAAGGGCAATGCATATTTGTCATCATCATACAAAGCATAATGAATCAAAGTTCAACCCAGTAGTTGACTTGAAAAAGAGATTGCATTCACTTGTTAAATTAACTGGTATAAAAAAAAGAATAGATTACTACTAATACCAAGAGCTATAAACGAGAAGAACCTTAAGCAGTTACTTACATGCTCTAGAAGTTGAACAATTAGACTTCTATTCTATGCATCATGGTTCAAATCTTTCCAACTTGGGAAAATAATGAGAATCATATAAGAAATCAAGATTAACAATTATATGGACAGGTGGATGAGCAACTAGCCAACCACCCTATAAACCAGAATTCAAGCTTTTAAAGCTTAAAAAATAACACAAAAAATAATTAAGATCACCTTTACAACTTGACGGGCAGCAAGTTCGGATGGGAAACCACAGCAGCACTTTGCAGCCACATCTGATGGTAGTGCATCTATATACCATCAGATGTAATGATGAGTCTCCCCCCTTTAGTTGAGTGGTGGTGCAACATTCTAAACAATTAGAGACCTAAAGAATATATTTTTCCGTGACAGAGATAAGGTGAAAGCATATTAAGGTGTCAGCGAGTGAGATTGACTCATATCAACAACAAGAAGGTGTGATGAATTTATTGAATTGTTGCAAAAAAAATGTAAAGGAAATCTGTTATGACCCCACCTCCCCTAGAAGCCCACACAAAAAAAAGGAAAAGCAAAAGCAAAAGAACCTGGAAAGGGGGCCAGATTCACAACATTACCACTTTTCAAAAAAAAAAGACTCACCATTACTAGTACGGCAGACACCCTTTGGTAGCCATCTGTGCTGAGTGCGATGGGAAGAAATGGAACAATGTAAATGACATTCAAAGCTAAAGAAGTCCTTTGCTTTAATCTCCAATCAAATCCGATTCAATTAGTACTCAGTTTTGAGCAATAAAGATCATTTCAAAAGGATACTGATACATCTTAAATTCATAGCATTGGCTTTGTGATAGTTGTTCCTGTTAATTTTAAAGATATCCTAAGAGTAGAGCAAACAGATAAACTACCTGAGTTCAATCAACAAATTTATTATGTTATCTAATGCAGACATGCATAACTGGGATTGTACAAGAAGTTTGAATTCTCATACCATCCACGAGCAAGGTTCAACAGGTGTGAACACCAAATACTGACAAAGTTCAATGTTTAGATCCCTCTATAATTATTTTGATGTCTATTTCACAGCAATCATCTACAGATTTTCCAGATCTAACCACATGAGTGTGCATACAAAATAATATAGCAGGTCGATACATAAATGGAGATCTAACCGCCTCAGTGTGCTATATTTTTCAAGAAAGCTTAGCTCAATTAGAAGATAATGATGGAAAGGAATCCTTTGCATAAAATTAAATGTAGAAACAAAAGTTTCATCTTGTTTATCCTATTATCTCCTATGTACTAAATGCCAAACAAACATAGCACTATACAGTCAACTTTCGTACCTATCGAACAAGGATGGTGTTTGTATTTGTCACCTCAAAACATTGAAAATTGTTAATAGATTTCGAAATATTAACTTTTCGGCTCTAAATTGCCTAGAAATGGCAATGAGAACCAGCTACATTTTAATATGATAAGAATCCAAAATTGGAAATAAGGCCAAATTCTTTCAGTTTAATCATAAATGAACCATCTCATTTCCTGGAGCTTAGAAACCAGCTCACAACAAATTATGGTGACAAAATGGCCACCTCCATAACAAACCTTTTTTTTTGACAGTTCATCAAATAGTTGTCAATAAAATAAAACTAGATGTGATAGGTGCCCATTTCAAATTGCAACCAAAAACCAATCAACATTGAAGGTAAATATGAGAACACAACACTTAGAAGCATCATAGACATATATTTACCTTCACTTGTTTAACATAAGGTATCAGTATAATAAATTCACCAGCGTCCATGTTTTCAATAGATCATGAAAGGCATAAGCCACCAGGCCAACAATGTGATGGGCCAAATTGAAAGGCAAATAATGGTAGATGCTTTTGAAACATGCAATGTACTACATAAATACAAATTATGCCAATGCAAGGATAAATACCTCCACCCCACCAGCAATACTCAACCTACCTACTTCCCCTCCACTTGCAGTCACACGTTCTCTCTTGGAAACCAATACCAGTTTAATGGAAAAGGAGGGAAAAATGAAACTCTAGAAGATTTAGCAAGTTGGAAAAAAGCTCTTACTCTTCAGCATTTTCTTCTAACCCATGGTCCACCATCGAAAGAGTAACTTCTCAACCTTGAGCATCCAAGATGCAACAGGAATCACCAACAGAAGCAACAGTAATTGTCCACCCATTAACTATTACAAAAGTTACAGTAGTTCTAGATGTCTCACCTGATTAAAGATGCAAATAAAAAAGCAATAAACATGGCATGCTGCAATTTTGTTTGTTTTGAAAAGAGGTATGCTACAAGTTAGCTAAGAGAAAAAGACATCAACTTAAGTAATCACCTCTCTTCTAAATTTCTCTATCAGTCTTCACAAAACCAGCTAATAATGCACACGTTAGCGCTTGAAGCCACAATCCCCTTCCAAGATCACGTGGAACTGCTGTCATTACATGACTTAATAAGTGTTCCTTAGAATATATTGTTGCTGTAGTTCCATTATGGCCATCAAACACCTAAAATTTGAACAGTAAATAATGAATTCCATACAAGGATAAATATAATGTTATAAGGTTAGGTGAAAACACAGGTGAATGTGAGTTGTGATTGGGCAACCAAGATCCCAAGCAGGTTAGCTTAGGTGATCCAACTGAATCACATTATCTACTAACTTTTACAGGAAAAATAAAATATCCAAGATATTTTTTTAGAGATAAGGAAAGCCAAATAAGTGTTAGAAGGAAACTATACCTCAATTACTTCAATTTAAGTTCAGAAATGACTCAAAATAGATCTGGAGGCAAAGAATATATATAGCCGACCCCACTTAGTGTGGGAAAAGACTTAGTTATTGTCATTGTATTTTTTTAGGGGGAAAAGATGTGAGCGAACTGGGAAAAGGTGTTTAAATATTGATAGGAGATGTCCAGAGACCTTCCATAGCTTCACTTGAAATAAAAAACACAAGTTCTTTTATAAAGAAACATATCAATGACTGATATACAATCTTATACAATCTCAAATCAGTTCTATTAATTACACACCTTGCTTTGGAGTCCTCCTTGAGGGATAGGGTATCCGAATCCAATTGATTCGTATTTGATTCCATTTCATGTAAGTTCAATGTGCATTCGTATCAAACAGGTACGAGCTAGCTAGAGAGAGAATCACCTGAACGAATTCAGCAACAATGCTCTTGATGAACACATCACAAGAGCTCTATCCAATGATAACTAAGTCGGTAACTTTGGGTTTCCTGAAAAAATATGGTACCCACAATCATAACCAATATACCAAAGAGTTACGCAAAAAATTGAGAGGGAACACAAAACCTTCAGAACACCAATGCATAAGATAAGATCCCCTTTGGATTGTTTCCCATGTAATTGGGTTGCAGTTGTAGTTAAACCAGCTTTCATGATTAATAAAACGAGATCACAACTGAAAAATGTTGGAATAAGATTTAAGAATGGAATCCAATTACATTACGGCATAATCCAAAGTACCTGACCTTCTCCGCCAGAATTCGGTCCCCAGCGTCAAGGGTCGGGTACATCAACCGTGAAGAGATCGACCGTGGCTCTGCCATGCATGACCGCTGCATCAGGGCCACCGCCAGCACTTCCCGCGAGGGCGGCCTTGCATGGCATTCTCCTGGCAGGAACTGAGGAATTTAACAGCCACCAGGAGTAGCAGTAGCAACCACCCGATGTTCAAACAGTGCGAGCTTTGCATTGGGCACAAGCAGCCACCCGATGAACGCCCAGCGCAGGGCGTAACTCAACCGCAGAACCTTGTTTGGGGGGTGGTGTGTGCAGCAGATGAATGTCGAGGCGGCGGAGGAGGGAGAGGAGGAAGGGGTCGAGGGAGGGGGAGCGGACGCGGAGGAGTAGGGGGTGGGTTGGAGCCGGAGAGGGGGAGGAGGAGGTAGAGGTAGGGTGTTCGTGAGTCGGGTTTCCACCCCCATTAGTACCTGATCCGACCCAATCTAAAGTGTAAAAATCTAATCAATATGATATCTAATTATATTAAATTGGGTCATGGATTTACGTTAGATATTACCTAAAATATAAAAATGTAAAGATATAAAATATAACTTAAAGAAAATTATAAACAAATAAAAATATATATGACAATATTTTAAAATATTTTTATAATTATATAAAAATATTTAAAAATATATAAAAAATAATTTTCTATAAAATATAATTTTAACAAGAAAATGTTATTAAATAAAAGTAAATTTAAAAATAAAATAATAAATAATAATAATTTTAAAATTCAAAATTTTAAAAATAAATAATAAAAAAGATAAAAATAAAAATAAAAATAAATCTAATATCAATAAATCTTGATGAGTAGTCATTTATTTCTTTAAAAAAAAAAATGGAAATTTTAAGCATGTAACAATATCTTCAAGATGTGATCGGGGGAATGCATACGATTACCGAACTATGTACGCATTAATGACGATGGGAAATAACTCACTGGCATCAAGTGTTGTCGGGAAAGTGTGTGTGACTAAGAATGATGAGAAGGGGATTTGTCGCATTAAAGAATCGAGGGAGAGAAGAAAGCATAGAAGCACTGAAACCATCATGGTGAAATCCTCTCCGGTGGTCACGTCACACTCTACATCTTCGCCTACTCTCGGTTCAAGTTCCATGAGCTCAAGTGCCTCCTCGCCTCCAAGCTCAACCACGTCCACGACCTTGTAAGTTGGATCAAGTCTAGATTTATCAGCCTGGGGAGCCTCTGTAATTCCCTACTTGGAGGGGGTGAGATCAGCGTGATGTAAAAATAATGCTGAATTATAAATGGAACAATCTCACAAAATAACAATCACACAATGTACACTGATTTTTAGGTGGAAACCCAACTCGGGTGAAAACCACCACCTAACCCTCTCAAGTTAGGATTTTCCGATCAACCAAGTTGATCAAATCCACTAACGTACTACTTAAACGAGGGTAATACAACCTCAATTACAACCACGCTACAAATGCGAGGGTAGCGTACCTCAAACCCCTTCTCTTCACGAGAAGGATTTTGTCTCACGAAGGAGATGGGAATTCGTAACGTAAATATCCAACCAAATAACAAAGTAAAGAATGACAATAATCCTATAGAGCCAACAAAGTAATTCTTAAGCTAAGCTTCTATAGGAGTTAGGATGCTTCACTTTGCTAGAAGTGCGTCAACGATGCAGATGCGTGAACTACGCGATGACGCAACGGTGCTCTCGTGAACTACGGCGGGAGAGCGGGTGCGCAAATGATTGATGCTCTCTAGATGTAGAACTTAAGCTTGGAGAGCTAAAACTTCAACTACTTCTCTTGAACACAAAAGATGTGGAAAGTGGTTTGCTTAGTGTGTCTTGGTGTGTGTTTGAGTGGCAAAGGTTCTCCTCTATTTATAGAGGCCCTAGGAAGGCTTTGGAAGGCCTTAGAAGGCTTCCATAGCCGTTGGGTACAACATCCAAGAGAATCAGGCCAAAATCAAGATTAATCATTACACTGACAGAGTTATCAGACGTCTGATCCTGGCATCAGACATTTGGAAAACCAGTTTAAGACGTCTGGGAACAAAGTCAGACGTTCGATTTTAGGCGAGTTTCCTTCCTGACTTAAATCAGATCTAAACAAGATTCTAATGAATTGTCATCAGACGATATACAGGACGTCTGGAATGATGTCTGGACGTCTGGAAACCTACTTTTTCTGCAGAATGGATTTCCAAGAGAGTGCAATGGCTATAAAATCTCTGAAAAGAGATTTTGGGTCAACCGAGGTAAAACGGTCATGTATCAGATGTCCGGGGTCCTCTACGGACGTCTGATACGAGGCAATGGTCATTTTCTTTAGTGTTTGTAAAGTAACCAATGGTCCACTAATTTGACGTCTGGCAAAATCATCAGACGTCTTCTAAGACGTCTGGACTACGGTCTGGACGTCTGATTTCATTAAACAGAACTAACTAAGTCCAGCCTAAATGTTATCGGACGTCTGAGTCAACAGTCAAACGTCTTAAAAGTCAATATCAGACATCTGATTTTCATATTAGACGTCTGATATGGCTGTCTGTTACGAACGGGCTCTTCAGACGTCTTTTAAGACGTCTGGGAGGTGTCCCAGACGTCGTACCAGACGTCTGGAATTACTTACAGACGTCGGACAAGACGTCTGGGATCATTTCCAGACGTCTGGAAATCGGTTATTTTGGCATGCTACTGTTCGTCTACGCGCCTGAGCGCGCAGACCTGCATTTTCTCTCTCTCTCTCCCTCTTTTTCCCTCTCTCCTGCGGCCGCAGATGCCTCTGTCGCGTTCTCTCTCTCCTCCTCGCGCGGCCTTAAAAGGGCCACGCCTCTCCCTCACTCCCGTCACCTCCGCCTCCTTCCTCTTCTCCTTCAGCCAGTGTGCGAGAGCGAGTGCGAGGGTGCAGCGGCAGCGACAGCCGCGGTGAGCGTGGGAGGAGGTGCTGCACGTGGGAGAGGCGCTCGACCGTGAGGGCGAGCTCGCCGGGGCTGCTAGGGCGAGCTCGCCGGGGCTGCTAGGGCCGGCCGACAGGGGGCGCAGCGGGCGCGGAGCGACGCAGGAGGACTGCTGTGGCTCGAGCAACAGGCGGAGCACTCGCAGCGTGGCCGGGCGTCGCGAGCGGAGGGCGAGTGGCGCCCTGGTTCTGGAAAATTTTCCAGAATCAGACGTCTGTGCTTCTAGACAGACGACTGGAACGACGTCTGGAAAACTGTCCAAACTTCTGAAAGGTGAGTTTTTCCGTCTTCTTCCTTCCCTTCGATTGACCGTACTAAGAGAGAGAGGAAATGGGTACGCGCAAGGTCGGAGATTCGCATCCAACGCGAATCAGACGTCTGGCTGCAGTGCCAGACGGTGGGAACGACTTCCAGACGTCCTGGGTGACCATCGGACGTCTGGGAACTAGGCCAGACGCCCCCGCAGGCTTCTGGACGTCTAAGAGCCCACGTAGAGCAAGGTAATTCCCTGATCCACTTTTTAAGACGTCTGGAAGAAGTCCAGACGTCTAATTTTGCACTGTTTCATCGTTTTCGACCCGTTTTGGGCCCGTTCGGGCTCCGTTTTCCACGTTTCAAGTTGCGTTCTTTTCGGAATTACATCCTCTACCTGTCTACAGTAGATGTATACTGTTTTGAGAAGTTCCTTTTGTTTGATCCTTGTGATAGGACCCCGTTCCGTTGCAGTCTCGGGGGTTGCGGAGGCACGCGGGATTCCCGACCACGCCCCCAGTTCGCCTGTTGTAACCGGTAGAGTGGCTTTAAGTATAATCTGTTAAATTATGAAAACATAAATAGAACCTAGGACATTGCATGAATCCTAGGAATGAGAAATAGATTGAATGGTAGATTCCTAGGGTGTTGCATGAATCCTAGGGCTGGAAAACTAGATTGTATGATAGATCCTAGGATATGGCATGAATCCTAGGACGGGAAAACTAGTGGAATGTATGAATATTGCAGTCTTGGAAAATGTGGAAAGGAAATAATAGCTGCCTGTGAATTGAATTAACAGCTGCCTGTTATGAATAAATGAACATGATTAAGAATATGGGATGTATGAACGTGAAACTGGAATGGTGAAACTGGAATGTTCTGAGTTAAAGAGCTGGAACCCTACGGGGAATTAGGAGTAGAACTCCTGAAAAGTGAATGGAATAGAATTGGGGAAGTGAGCTGGCCCTTGAGTACGGAGTACCAAGGAGAGCGACTGTCCCCCCTGTTTAGTGCAGAGCGGAGCCAGCCGCCCCAGGGACCCGGGGTTAGGACTGGCCACTCTGTACCGACTTGCTGGCCCTCGTGTACGTAGTACCGAGGAGAGCTACTAATGTAGGGAGGTACTAGCTACCCACGGGCCCCGGGGTTCTGCTAGCCTCCCACACCGACTTGTTAGGCCCACTGGGGCAAACCAGGGTAGTCAGGCGAGGGTGCGCGGACTGTGGAGGGGAAAGGCCCCTGTTTGGTTACTGTGGAGGGGTTGGACCCCTGTTACTGAGAGGGCTCTACCCTGTACTGGTTCCGTGCTGTGCTTTGGGCACACCGTTAACGGAAACGACTGACCGCGTGCCAGTGCGGGTTAGCTACCCGTGCGTTTACCGCGTGTGCCGTAGTCACCGTTACGTCTGTCAGTGACCTTGGGGTGGTTGACTGAGAGTAGGATCACCCGGGGGACTCTCCCGGCCAGGAGAGCACCACGTGCTACTTCTACTGTTCGGAAAAGACTGCAATCAAGATCGTTCCCACGAGGAACATTCGAGATCAAGTGAAGGATCTGAGAAATAGATAAATTGTGAAACAATAGAAAGACGTAAATAAAGGAAGAAAGAAAATTAAACAGCTACTGTACACTTTACTGTTTCTTTAGTTTAGCTGCCACTCTACTCAGCATTTTGCTGACGTGTTACACTCATTACCTTTCAGGACCAGGTGTTGAGCAGCCAGGGTCAGCGGCTGTAGAGGACGCTGGGCCGAGTAGGGTCCAGTAGAGTTACCACTGTTCTCTTGTACCTCTTTCTGTTCCGTTATAGTGAGTAGTTCTTGTTTCCGCTGTACTTTTCTTTACCTGCAGTTCATATTATGTTATGAATGTTGTTCTACTGTTGTGGTGGTATATACTGTAGTGGTTTCTTTCCTTACTGCTGTATTTCCTTACTGTTAGTTATATTCATGCTGAATGTGGTTTATTTTACTGCTCTTCTGGTTACTTCCTCGTTGGACGACTAGGTCTTGGGATTAGTCGAGTCGGTCCCGTTCTTGTGTCTCGTAGGGACTTGGGAATCGGGTCGTTACAATGTCTAAACCATATTTTGGTTTTCTAAGTTCTCTACAGAAAACCTAAGTATCCTAGGGTTGTGCAAGTGTTCCTAGGACTACTGTTAGGGTACTTTGAGGCTCTTTAACATGAATCTAAGTAACAAAATAAAGAGCAACAAAAGAAATAAAGATACATAGAGTACAAGGAAAGGAAATCTATCCTATTCTCCATCTCCTTCCTTCATCAAGCCATCGCTCCTCGCGAAGCTCCTCTGTTTTCCGTCAAGCTCCTCCAATCCGCCATGGATGCGAGCTCGAACTCCGTCTAACCACGTCTCCATTTGCAATTAACTTGAAATCTAAGACTTCAAGTGCAAATATTAAATGACACGTGCTATGTTATCATCAAAATAAACGATCGTGGTACTCTAGCACCAACAATCTCCCCCTTTTCGATGATGACAAAACCATAAATAATAATGCAAAAAAAAAATCCTCCCCCTTTTTGACATTATCAAAAAGGTTAAATTGATTTTAAATTTCCTATAACTCCCCCTTAAAACATGCTCTTCTATAGATGGGTTGAATTTCTTTTATCAAGAGTAATGTCCTCCCCCTTTTTGTAACAACAAGATAGCTATTATTTTTTCTCCCCCTTACTAAAGGAAATATAGCTAATTTATATCTCCCCCTTAATAATTGACAATTAGCTCATGATTTTAACTCCCCCTATCTATATGCTTAATGATAAAAAGATAGGGTAAAGGGTTTTACCTCACCTACCATGGCCAATAAAATGACCCAAATGGAGGTGGTGGATGCCACATCGGATGGGGCTCCCATCCGTAGCTTGGAGGCCCGGGCATTGGCGTCGGTCTCCAATCTGGCGGTCGACGTGCGGCGAGCCATCTCGTTGGTCTTCTCGTTCTCCTCCTTGGTCTACTCTTTGGTCCTCCCAACCCAAGTTGACCAGCCTTGAGCTTGTAGGTCCAGTCCTTTGTGTTATAGTCACCTTTGAAACCTACAAAACAAGATTCCAAATCTTTCTTCGGTATCCAAGTGAGCTTGGATCTGGATTTGTTAGTGGGTCTCCTTGATGGAGGTCCTTTCTCAACCTTATGGCTATGCAAATTTTCTATTTTGTTGATTAATTTGTTAGAATTTTCCCTAAGACATGTAATTTCTTTTTCTATAATATTCATCTTAGTCTTTAAATCAGAAATTTTTAACTTTAGACTAGCATTTTCTTCAATCAATTTAGTACTTTTATTGATTAAATTTTTATTTTCTAATAACAAGTTATTATCCTTAAGACTAGTTTCTAGATCCTTGAGTTATTTTTCTAACCTATCATTTTTATTTTTAAGAAAACTAAGGTTCTTTTTAATATTTTTATTTTCTATCTTAAGTGATTTACTAAGTTCAAATAGTTCATCAAAAACATCTTATAAATTAGAATGTACCTCATTGTCAGAGTTGTCGCTGTCGCTGTCACTTCCTCTAGCCATGAAACCAAAGCAAGCGGTTTCTTCCTTGGGGTTCTACTCTTCTTCTTCTTTTGAACTCAAGTCGTCTCAAGTTGCTTGGAATGCCTTCTTCTTAGACTTCTTCTCTTTTTCCTTCTTCTTCTCCTTCTTGAGAAGTGGGCATTCTGGCCATAGATGCCATTTCTTGTTGCAGTGGTAGCAACATCTCGGGCTTTCCTTCTTCTCCTTTTCTTTCTTTGATTCCCTACAAAACTTGGAAAACTTTTTAAGTAAAATCTTAAAGTCTTCGTCGTCGGAACTTACCTCGCTATCCGACGTAACTCTGAATGCAAGGGTCTTCTTCGGCTTTGGCTCCGGTGTATCCTTCTTCTAATTCAGCTTTGTCTCGTAGGCCATAAGATTGCCTAGGAGATCTTCCATGTTAAGCTCCTCCACCTCATTTGCTTCCTCAATTATAGTGACCTTCTGCTCCCATTCTGGTCCAAGGGAACGGAGTAGCTTTCCTTGAAGCTCTCCCTTGATGAAGGTCTTCCCTAAAGCTTTCAAATTATTTACAATGAGAGTGAACCTAGTGTTCATCTCACTTAACGATTCATTAGACTTCATAGAAAAATATTCAAATTCTTGAGAAAGTAAATTTATTTTAGAAGTTTTTACCTTAGAGGTACCTTCATGAATTACCTCAAGTGTGTGCCAAATCTCGTATGCGGTGGGGCATTGCGAGATTCTATTGACCTCCTCCGGGCTGAGCGCGCAGTAGAGGGCGTTCATAGTCTTCGCGTTCAAAGAGAGTTCACGAATTTGTAGTTGCAAGTAGCCTCCCGTGGGTTTCTCTGGGATGTCAAATGGCGTCTCGCACCTGACCCAAATCGTGAAGTCATTAGCTTGAAGCCAAGTCTTCATCCGTAGCTTTCAGTAGGGGTAGTTGCTCCCATCGAAGAATGGCAGATGGGTTGTGGACTACCCCTCGGAGATTCGGATTGCGAAACTGCTCCCCTCCATGATCTTCTTGCCGGGTGTTACTTCGATTTTGCAAGAACTTGCTCTGATACCAATTGTAATTCCCTACTTGGATGAAGTGAGATCAACGTGATGTAAAAATAATGCGGAATTATAAATGGAACAATCTCACAAAATAACAATCACATAATGTATACAATGATTTTTAGGTGGAAACCCAACCCAAGTGAAAACCACCACCTAACCCTCTCGAGTTAGGATTTTCCGATTAACCAAGTTGATCAAATCCACTAACATACTACTTAAACGAGGGTAGTACAACCTCAATTACAACCACGCTACAAATGCAATGGTAGCTGATGAGAACCACATCATGAACCCTAACTAGCACAATCTAACCTAGATATGCGAGAAAAAGCTCCTACATAACTCAAAGAAAGGCTTGACTCAGAGTATTCTGAGTTTAAGAAGAAAACAAGTCATAAGGGGTAAAAATGTAATTTCACCAACATAATCTGCAAACAGGGTAACTCAGGGTCCAAACATAGGTCAAACTAACCTAATAAGAAGGAAAGTGGGATGATCTGATTCAACAAGGGCTACAGTAAATCCAAGGAATTAAATGACATTCTGCAACCCTAAAACAAATCCACTTCAATTCATGAGGTTTGAGGCAGGGTAAAAATCGACTAAACCCTCTAAAATTCATAGAAAATTAATCTCTAGGGTTTGGAACCTTCAATTTGGCCTTGGGAACCCATTTTGACCTACATTGGGAACAATGCCCAATTAATGATTTAATTTAGGTTTTTACGTAAATTGGCCGGTCAAACAAGGTCTGACTTAGAATTAAAATTCACCATTAGAATCCTTAGGTCCCATTTAGTCATGTAAAAAAACTTGAGCCTAAGAAGAGACCTTCTTGACCGACTTTGCAATTTGGTCCTCATCTATTACTTTTTGACCCTCAACTTTCGAAATCCTTGCATTTTGGCTCCTAGGTTCTTCGTCGTTCTTTGCATATAGGTCCCTCCTGCAAGTCTCTGCACAACACCATGCTCCGGCGACTTTGCGCGAAGCATGGCACCGCGCAGGGTAAGGGAGGCGTCCTACAGGATGAACCCGGTGTTCCCTGCGACGTCTGCTGTCATAGGGACACCGCCATGCCGTCTGTCCTCGCCCACACCTTCCGTGCGAACGTGCAGAAGGTATGGGTCAAAATCCCGGCCATTCTCCGGCGAGGGAGGCACGTCGCCTCCCTGCGCCCACCCCTCCGCCACCGCCTTTATAAGGACCAGCGTCGCCAGCCGACTCTGGTACCTTGGTCCTGACGGAGAAAACCCCTACCATTCCTCTCTTCCCACTGTGGCAGAAACCCACCAGCTCCGGCGGCTCCTCCTCCTCCGTCTCGTCGCTCTGCTGCAATACCAGCAGCAGAGCCACCTTCGCCTGCTCTTCCCGCGTCGCGCCGTACCCAGCGCATGCCCTCCTACTCTCTTCCTCGCCGCCACCCTCCCCCTCTGGGTATTTCTTCTCTGGCGACAGTCGATACGACTGCCGCCCTGCTCCGGCCCCCCTCGTCCTTATAAGTAGGTAACAGTTATCTCCCTTCCTCCCCTCTTTCTTTTCCCCAACTCAATTTGTTCAACCGCCCCTCGACAACACCTGACCACACTCGTCTTCCACGCCTCCGGCCAACCTCCGGCGAGTCGCCCCCATCATTCCGCCACTCCACACGACTCGCCGATCGACCCGAAACCTCCGCCTCATCATGCTGAACCACTTCCGCCCCTTCACTGCCACTCCACACCCACACAAAGCCCCGTCGAACACACCCACTTTTCCGGTCACAGGTCGACCTAGGCACGCACGCCTAGGCCGTCCTGCGACCTGCTACACCCCGCATCACCTTCATCGTGCCACGGCGAAGGTCACCCTATAGTCTGATTAGGCCGAGAGGCCGTGTTTCTGTCTGACAGGGTCGGAGCCCCAGCCACCATTGACGACGACTGAAGGAGCTTCTACACAAGCTCCAGGCCCTGCAGCAGCAGGATCCCAGCTGAGGCGAGCTGCAGGGACTTGGGCGAAGGTAACGAGCAGGTCTGCGAAGAGAGGCGAGGACGCAGCTGCTGAGGCCAGGTCATGGCTCTCCTGCGGGCGCGCGCGAGAAGGGCGAGCAGAATAGTCCCACATCGTAAGTTTTCGAAACGCCGCACTGATTTAAATTGATTTTTTGTTTTCTCTTAATCGCCTCGAGACACCTGGGGTGAGGTCCTGCACCCCACTCACCCACCCGGTCCGTGAGTTCACCACGCGGATCCGACGGACCCGACCCGACACCACCTGCGCACTCCTCGCGTACCATACATGCCGGTACGCCTGGTCCCGGGTACGCTACCCGACCCGATAACCCAGCTCTAGGAGAGCTTCCTATGAGCGGTTTGCAGAGAGAGAGAGACGTGCGGGTAGAGGGAAGGGTTAGGTTTTGCTTTGTGTAGGGACAGGGTGCGAGGAAAAAGATTCACACTTGGCCGCAAGAAGAAGAAGAAGAGGAGCAGAAGAAGAAGAAGCCTTGCAGCTGAGCAAGGCAGAAGCCCAAGGAAGAAGAAGAAGAAGAGAAGAAGGAGAAGCAGCAAATGAAGAAAGGGGAAGCACTGTAGCAGACCGCTGTTTAAGCCGTCTGACTGAGATATCAGACGACGGATGAAGCTCCAAAGAAGATAGAAAGAAAATAAAGAGAAGAAGAAAGAAGACCCGTAAAGAAGAAAAGAGAAAGAAGAGAAGAAGAAAAAGCCAAGAGACAGAAATCTACTTCTCCCCCTCTCTCTCTCTCATTTTTGTAATAAAGAAACATTGTACTTCTACAATTCCAGTAGCTCCCTGAGTTCGACCTCGGGAAACTATTTCCGAGTAAAAAAATTGTAATGACAACGACAACCGTAGCTATTTTATCTATACCACAACGATATTTCTGTAATAAGCACTAAAACAAACAAAGACTAACCACGGTTCTGTCGGGACATCCGCCATTATCATTGGCGCCGTTGCCGGGGAGCAACAGCTATTCTAGAAGCTTTAAACTCTTTATCAAGAATTTCTAATCTTTTCCCTCTTGTGTGCAGGTACAGGAAAAATTAGGACGCAGCCGCACCACAGCCACTCCAAGGACAGGTAACTTCTATCCTCTCACTATTAAACCCTAAATCTTAAAGAGGAAGAAAAAGAAAGAAAATAAATATATATAGGTCTAACCTGTCTTTCATACTTAGTAACAGCTGCATGTTCTCAAAACTACTATTCCTGCACACAGTACTAAGGGTAATTAAGGGCTAACACCTTCTTGTCTGAGCCCTAATTACCAAATAAGTAGTTAACTGGACCAAGTAGAGCCAACATAAGATTCAACATTAGGGTTTTCAGAGACACACTTCTTAAGCAAGAATTGGGAAATCCCAAAAAGAGTGTGCCCAAGCCATTGGTTGAAAATATACCTATTCAGAAAAATCCTAAACAATTGGCTCTCTAAAAACACTTGAACCCTAAAAGACAAGACCTAATAAGTTCTCAAAGGAATCAATAGGTGAAGTTGACCCTTTAGGGTCAACCAACCTTCAACTTAGGTCACTCTTTGCACTCAAAAGGCTAAAGTTCAAGTGAAAACCTAAGCACCTTAATCTTAACTGAAAATTGGTAGACTTAAGAGGTCAAGATCCCCATTCTGATCTACTTGGAATCTCAGTGACAAGAGAGGTCGGGTGGGGGAAACCCTGTAACTCATGGGGACACTCTACCGTGTAGGGGTCTTCGCGGGACTCACCCTCTCTGGCTGCCCAAGTATTTCTCAGGTGGACGATCTTTCTAATCAAGGGGTCCATCTGCCCCGCACCTCTATAGTCACCCAACATTTGGATGCCTCGATTGGGTCCAGCACCTGCTTATCTCATCCGGTCCTTTAGTATTTGGTAGGAGGTCCTTGAAACCTCCTTTAAAAATTCACTATCCCCGAGGCTAAGCCTTAGCTCCCTTGTTTTTGCAGAAACCTTCCACATAGCCCCTTTTCCTCTGATTCTGAACAAAGCTCCCTTCTTCCATCTTGGCACAGCTTGAGTCTACAACGAACTTCTGATTCTATATCCTGATTCCACCACCTGATTCAAAGATACAGCCACACCAATTAAGACTACCATTCAAAAAACCTGAATATCAGAAATCCATGAAAGATAAGATGATTGAGGATGTCCTTGAATTCTATGAAATCAAATGTAAACCCTCAACACCAATAGAAAACATTCAGGTTGATGTCCCAACAACCACAGCTTTCATCATAGACTATGCCCAAATTCTGTTGACAAAAATTACAAAAGGATCAACCCGAGACATGCTCATGACATGATACATTGAGATAGAAAAATTACACAAATCTGAATATCTTCAATGCTTGACAAATCCTGTACTTTGGGAACAACACCAAGATGCCCTTATAAAACGGGTAGAAATGATGAGATCACTAAAACAAAGGTTAAACCTTAAGTTTTTGCTAAGGGACTAGCAAAAGCTAGGCATGGGGGTATGATGAGAATCGCATCATGAACCCTAACTAACACAATCTAACCTAGATATGC
This sequence comes from Thalassia testudinum, assembly GCA_037157565.1. Classification (NCBI taxonomy): domain Eukaryota; kingdom Viridiplantae; phylum Streptophyta; class Magnoliopsida; order Alismatales; family Hydrocharitaceae; genus Thalassia; species Thalassia testudinum. The sequence continues at coordinate 9,153,479 of JAZHRO010000022.1, read as the reverse complement.
AAGAAAAAGCTCCTACATAACTCAAAGAAAGGCTTGACTCAGAGAATTCTGAGTTTAAGAAGAAAACAAGTCATAAGGGGTAAAAATGTAATTTCACCAACAGAATCTGTAAAAAGGGTAACTCAGGGTCCAAACATAGGTCAAACTAACCTAATAAGAAGGAAAGTGAGATGATCTGATTCAACAAGGGTTACAGCAAATCCAAGGAATTAAATGACATTCTATAACCCTAAAATAAACCCACTTCAATTCATGAGGTTCGAGGCAGGGTAAAAATTGAATAAACCCTCTAAAATTCATAGAAAAATAATCTCTAGGGTTTGGAACCTTCAATTTGACCTTGGGAACCCATTTTGACCTACATTGAGAATCATGCCCAATTAATGATTTATTTTGGATTTTTACGTAAATTGGCTGGTCAAACAAGGTCTGACTTAGAAATAAAATTCACCATTAGAATCCTTAGGTCCCATTTAGTCATGCATAAAAACTTGAGCCTAAGAAGAGACCTTCTTGACCGACTTTGCAATTTGGTCCTCATCTATTACTTTTTGACCCTCAACTTTTGAAACCCTTGCATTTTGGCCCCTAGATTCTTCGTCATTCTTTGCATACGGGTCCCTCGTGCAAGTCTCTGCGCAGCACCATGCTCCGGCAACTTTGCGCGAAGCATGGCGCCGCGCAGGGTGAGGGAGGCGTTCTGCAGGATGAATCCGATGTTCCCTACGACGTTTGCTGTCGCAGGGACACCATCATGCTGTCTGTCCTCGCCCACACCTTCCGTGCGAACACGCAAAAGGTATGGGTCAAAATCCCGGCCATTCTTCGGCGAGGGAGGCACGTCGCCTCCCTGCGCCCACCCCTCCGCCACCGCCTTTATAAGGACCAGCGTCGCCAGCCGACTCTGGTAGCTTGGTCCTGACGGAGAAAACCCCTACCATTCCTCTCTTCCCACTCCAGCAGAAACCCACCAGCTCCGGCGGCTCCTCCTCCGTCTCGTCGCTCTACTGCAATACCAGCAGCAGAGCCACCTTCGCCTGCTCTTCCCGCATCGCGCCATACCCAGCACGCGCCCTCCTGCTCTCTTCCTCGCCGCCGCCCTCCCCCTCTGGGTATTTCTTCTCCGGCGACAATCGATACGACTGCCGCCCTGCTCCGGCCCCCCTCATCCCTATAAGTAGGTAACAATTATCTCCCTTCCTCCCCTCTTTCTTTTCCCCAACTCAATTTGTTCAACCGCCCCTCAACAACGCCTGACCACCCTCGTCTTCCACGCCTTCGGCCAACCTCCGGTGAGTCGCCCCCATCATTCCGCCACATCACACGACTCGCCGACCGACCCAAAACCTCTGCCTCATCACGCTGAACCACTTCCGCCCCTTCACTGCCACTCCACACCCACACAAAGCCCCGTCGAACACACCCACTTTTCCAGTCATAGGTCGACCTAGGCACGCACGCCTAGGCCGTCCTGCGACCTGCTACACTCCGCATCACCTTCGCCGTGCCACGGCGAAGGTCACCCTGTAGTCTGATTAGGCCGAGAGGCCGTGTTTCTGTCTGACAGGGTCAGAGCCCTAGCCGCCATTGACGACGATTGAAGGAGCTTCTATGCGAGCTCCAGGCCCTGCAGCAGCAGGATCCCAGCTGAGGCGAGCTGCAGGGACTTGGGCGAAGGCAACGAGTAGGTCTGCGAAGAGAGGCGAGGACGCAGCTACTGAGGCCAGGTCGTGGCTCTCCTGCGGGCGCGCGCGAGAAGGGCGAGCAGAATAGTCCCACATCGTAAGTTTTCGAAACGCCGCGCTGATTTAAATTGATTTTATGTTTTCTCTTAATCGCCTCGAGACACCTGGGGTGAGGTCCCGCACCCCACTCACCCTCCCGGTCCGCGAGTTCACCACGCGGATCCGGCGGACCCGACCCGACACCACCTGCGCACTCCTCGCGTACCATACACGCCGGTACGCCTGGTCCTGGGTACGCTACCCGACCCGATAACCCGGCTCTGGGAGAGCTTCCTATGAGCGGTTTGCAGAGAGAGAGAGACGTGCGGGTAGAGGGAAGGGTTAGGTTTTGCTTTGTGCAGGGACAGGGTGCGAGGAAAAAGATTCACACTTGGCCGCAAGAAGAAGAAGAGGAGCAGAAGAAGAAGAAGCCTTGCAGCTGAGCAAGGCAGAAGGCCAAGGAAGAAGAAGAAGAAGAGAAGAAGGAGAAGCAGCAAAGGAAGAAAGGGGAAGCACTGTAGTAGACCGCCGTTTAAGCCATCTGCCTGAGATATCAGACGACGGATGAAGCTCCAAAGAAGATAGAAAGAAAATAAAGAGAAGAAGAAAGAAGAAGACCCGTAAAGAAGAAAAGAGAAAGAAGAGAAGAAGAAAAAGGCAAGAGACAGAAATCTACTTCTCCCCCTCTCTCTCTCTCTCATTTTTGTAGTACAGAAACATTGTACTTCTAGAATTCCAGTAGCTCCCTGAGTTCGACCCCGGGAAACTATTTCCGAGTAAAAAAATTGTAATGGCAACGACAACCGTAGCTATTTTATCTATACCACAACGATATTTCTGTAATAAGCACTAAAACAAACAAAGACTAGCCACGGTTCTGTCGGGACATCCACCATTATCAGTAGCGTACCTCAAACCCCTTCTCTTCACGAGAAGGATTTTGTCTCACGAAGGAGACGGGAATTCGCAACGCGAATACCCAACCAAATAACAAAGTAAAGAACGACAATAATCCTATAGAGCCAACAAAGTAATTCTTAAATTAAGCTTCTATAGGAGTTAGGATGCTTCCCTTTGCTGGAAGTGCGTTGACGACGCGGATGCGTGAACTACGCGACGGTGCAGCGGTGCTCTAGTGAACTACGACAGGAGAGCAGGTGCGCAAATGATTAATGCTCTCTAGATGTAGAACTTGAGCTTGAAGAGCTAGAGCTTCAATTACTTCTCCTGGACACAAAAGACGTGGAAAGTGGTTTGCTTAGTGTGTCTTGGTGTGTGTTTGAGTGGCAAAGGTTTTTCTCTATTTATAGAGGCACTAGGAAGGCTTTAGAAGGCCTTGGAAGGCTTTCATAGCCGTTGGGTACAACCTTAAAGAGAATCAAACCAAAATCAGGATTAATTATTACACTGACAGGGTTATCAGACGTCTGATCCTAGCATCGGACGTCTGGAAAACCAATTTAAGACGTCTGATTTTAGGCGGGTTTCCTTCCTGACTTGAATCAGATTTAAACAGGGTTCTAGTGAATTTTCATCAGACGACATACAGGACGTCTGGAATGATGTCTGGATTTCTGGAAATTTACCTTTCTACAGAAATGGATTTCCAAGAGAGCGCAACGGCTATAAAATCTCTGAGAAGAGATTTTGGGTCAGCCGAGGTAAAATGATCATGTATCAGATGTCTGGGGTCCTCTACGGACGTCTGATATGAGGTAACGGTCATTTTCTTCAGTGTTTGTAAGGTAGCCAATGGTCCACTAATTGAACGTCTGGCAAAATCATCAGACGTCTTCTAAGACGTCTGGACTACAATCTGAACGTCTGATTTCATCAGACAGAACTAACTAAGTCCAGCCTAAATGTTATCGGACGTCTGAGTCAACAGTCAGACGTCTTAAAAGTCAACATCAGACGTCTGATATGGCTGTCTAAACCATATTTTGGTTTTCTAGGTTCTTTACAGAAAACCTAAGTATCCAAGGGTTGTGCAAGTGTTCCTAGGACTACTGTTATGGTACTTTAAGGCTCTTTAACATGAATCTAAGTAACAAAATAAAGAGCATCAAAATAAACAAAGATACATAGAGTACAAGGAAAGGAAATCTATCATATTCTCTATCTCCTTCCTTCATCAAGCCATCACTCATCGCGAAGCTCCTCTGTTTTCCGTCAAGCTCCTCTAATCCACCATGGATGCGAGCTCGAACTCCGTTTAACCACGTCTCCATTTGCAATTAACCTGAAATCTAAGACTTCAAGTGCAAATGTTAAATGACACATATTTTGTTATTATCAAAATAAACGATCGTAGTGCTTTAGCACCAACAGCCTCGACATCGCCCCCGTCGACGTAGACTACGACGCTACCTCATCCTCCACCTCCCGACCCTCGCCCCCTACTAGCAGCCCCCTCTCCTTGATCTGCCTGAAGGGATAAGGATTGTAATAACTAATGGGTTGGGATTGAGCTGTGAGCACAATGAGAACCAAGGAAAGGGGGGTCACAAGTTGGCTTAGTTGGATTACGAGATTGACAATATAGATGGATCATGGATAGGTCATATGATAGGTCAATTTACAGGTACCCATGGATGTCTTAACGGATATCCAAACAGATATCCAAGAAATAACGGGTCATATTTAATGGATACCTAACTCATATTTTATAAATGATTACCCGATCCAATAAAGTAAAAAATGATGGATCGGATTGGATACTCAAAATTAATGATTTTTTGAACATCCCTAAGTAGAGGTGGTGAGAGTCACAGGAGAGGTGGAGATAGGAAAAAATTTTGGTATTAATGGCAGTTGTATAACGTAATTTGTTAATTTTTACTAGAAAAAGATTAAATCTTTAAATATTCTTTGCTATTTACCTGGAAGTCATCCAAAATATGACTTTGCTATCTACATGAAAGTTATGTTTCAAATACATGCATGTTTTGAAAATAGACCAAAATATGACTTTGCTATCTACATGAAAGTTATGTTTCAAAAACATGCATGTTTTGAAAATAGGTCTTTACCTTCCACATGCCACCAAGCTCATTTATTCATTCTTTATATTCTCTTTTCCTTGCATTTCTCCCTAAAAGAAAAAACAAAACTACAAATTATGACACCCCCATAAGACACACATAGCAATCCTCATTTTGAAATAAAGACATATATTCATAATAATGATCAAAGCTTAGATACTAACAACAAGTCTTAACCTTGATTTGAACAATCCTGGTGATCCAATGATCATACTCTCAATGTGACTCAAAGTCTGCTCACATCCAATGACCATACTCTCAATTTTAGATATTGGTAGCTTTCCAATAATGGATCTCCATACCTTATCAAGGTACCATCAACACAACTCTACTTTTCACCCATCCAATAGTCATACTTTACCAAAGATCCAATTCTAAACCACCACGACACACATAGACCACATACAATTTATCACTTTTGTGAAGTTCATGTGCAAGCCTTCAAAGCCGGTCAATGTAAAAACATGTGTTTATTATATTCAAACCCCATATAAGAACATATGTTTGTCTTTTTTTCTTTTTAGGGGGGGGTGGGGGGGGAGCTACGGAGATTGTTAGTTTTGTTTTTTCTTTCAAGGGAAAAATGCAAGGAAGAGAGATGACAAATAAGATATGAATGAAAAAAGAGAGGGTGAAGGGTAAAGTTACATTTTAAAAACATGACTTTTGTTCCTCACATGAAAATCGTATTTTCAAAACACTACTTTCAAATAAATAATAAAATCATATTTTAAAAATATGACTTTGTTGTAAATAATAATTTAAATGTTTTCCGATAGTAATTAACAAATTAAAATTTACAACCATAAGAAATTTTTTCGAGGGTATAGGAGAGGGGGGATGTGGGGTCGAGTTCAAGAAGGGGGTGGTGGAAGGGATGAGAAGAAGATGGGAAGGAGAGGAGATAGAGGGTGAGGGCAAAGGCAAGAGGTCACGTGTGGTGAACGACTAGGTTGGAGAAGGGGACCCACTGTTAAGACTTTTCGTCGTAGTTTTGGAATTGTGACGAAGGATTGTTGGTCACGATCTCACCTAAATCGTGACGAAAGGTTTTTTATTACAATTTCTAATATTATGACAAATATTTAGTACAGAATTAATCTGCTTAACCTCTTTTATAATGATTCTACCTGTGACGATAGGTTAATTTTTGTTATGATTTCAAAAATCACGATCAAAATTAATTTTTTTAATAGTAAATTGAGAAGTGCATATTTACCTTTCATGAATTGTAAGATGATCTTGATTTTTCAATAGATGGTGATACTATTGTCTTTATAGATGTTGGCATTGCTGGAAATCTCGTAGTGCATGCATATCCATCTTGGAAATTTTTCAAACAGCGAGGCATTGGTATGGTTAATGAATATACAGAGGTAAAGTTAATTATGCCCATACTTGTTGACATATAATGCACCTTAGAATGTGGAATGCGATTAACAAAGCAATGTAAATGATGGAATAATTTAAATTCAATTGTTTCACATAATTAGACATAAGAACATGTTAATTTATTGTTAAGATTCTATTTGGCAGGTATATGAATTAATTTTTGTCTAGGAATGCCATCTTATGTGACCTTGTAATCGATGATTAGGAAATGAACTTGATAGAATTACTAGAACATGTAAAATCATATATTAGATCACTCTACAACAAATGAGCACTAATAGCGAAAATAATAATACCTATCAAAGTTATAATCAATGGTGAGGCAATAAATGTGTTAGTATTTCTGAAGCGTATGGAACCATATTTTGGATCGCTTTGTAGCAAATGAGCATCGATAACAAAAATGAACTGATCTATTTGAGGGAATAGAATAAGTAATGAGATAATATGATTGGTATTAACGTAGACATGATGTTAGTGGATAATATTTTAATAATATTATATGAGAAAGAGATGGGTTGATGCGATGGAGGGAATATATGTAGGGATGCAAGTTTTGTTTAATCTGACTTGAATTTAATTCAACCCGACCTGAAAGGAATAAGTAAAACACAATTTAAACCAGACAGTGTTTAGGTATGAGTTTTATCTAAAAAATCCATTTAAATATGGGTCTTGGTATAGATTTTTATCTAATTATTCGATCCGAGTACTCGAATAAAATCTTTATTTACCCGAGATATATAAGTCTCACCCTAAGTCACTCATTCCCCCAACTTTAATCTTCTTTATAATTTCCTCCATAATTTTGAAGGTTGGGAGTGTTTCTAAATCATTCATTGAATATTTATTCCTAGGATGGGGATCTTTTATTTGAAATGTACTTATATTTTATTTTTGTTTCTATTTTTTATTTTTGATATATTCCTTTTGAAGTTTTTTGTAATAATTTCAATGGGAATCTTTAAAATTGGAGTAGCCTAAGCCCCTATGTTTCAGGCTTGGTAAAAATAAATAATCGATAAGTTGTGTTATAAATTTTTTTTTCTTCTTTAACTTTGATTTGAGTACAATTTGATTGTAAGATTAATTTATAAATGAACACCTAATGGATAGATGGGTATGAGTATGTTTTGAACTTTTGTACCCAATGTATAAACAAGTATGGTATGAGTATAAACTTCGTAAATGAGTATAGGTATATGTTTAGTTGAATCCCACCCGAACTCAACCCGTTTACATCCCTGAATATATGTTAATGGATGTAACGAGCGCGTGCCCCAGACGTCTTTTAAGACGTCTGGGAGGTGGCCCAGACGTCTGTAAAGACATCTGGGATCACATCCAGACGTCTGACCAGACGTCCGGGATAGTTTACAGACGTCTGGCGAACAGTTATGCTCGCACGGGATATTCGCCTGCGCGCCTGTGCGCGCAGACCTGCGTTCTGCCCTCTTTCTCTGCGGCTGCAGGCGGCTGCGACCGCCTTCTCTCTCCTCCCCGCGCGGCGTTAAAAGGGGGGAGGGGGGCGCGCCTCCCCTCCCGTCTCCACCATCTTCCTCCTTCTTCCCCTGCCTGTGCGCGAGAGCGAGCGGACGCGAGGGCGCAGCGGCAGCGGCAGCCGCAGTGAGCGCGGAGGAGCTGCGGCGTGCGAGGGCGGGGCTCTGCCGTGAGGGCAAGCTCGCCAGGAGCGGCTTGGCCGGCCGACGGAGGGCGCAGGGGGGCGCAGAGCGTCGCGGAGAGGGACCTGCTGCGGGCGGAGCAGCGTACGCGCGAGGTGCGACGCGGGCGGCGTCGCGAGCGGAGGCCGAGCAGGGCTCTGATTCTGGAAAAATTTCCAGAATCAGACGTCTGTAGTGATATCCAGACGGCAAGGTCGACGTCTGTGAGATCATACAGACGTCTGAAAGGTGAGTTTCCGCTTTCTTCTCCCTTTTTGTCGACTGACCGTACTGAGGGAGGGGGGGTTGGCTGTGCGCAGGTGTTCTGATTCGTCATCCTTTGCGAATCAGACGTCTGGAAGTTGTACCAGACGGCGGGAGTGACCTCCAGACGTCCAAAGTGACCATCGGACGTCTGGGATCTAGGAAAGACGTCCCTGCAGACTTCTGGACGTCTGGGAAACCACGCCGAGCAGGTAATTCTCTGATCCACCGTTTAAGACGTCTGGAGGGAGTTCCAGACGTCTGATTTTGCACAGTATCGTCTTTCTCGACCCGTTTAGGGCCCGTTTGGGCTCCGTTTTCCGTGATTCGAGTTGCGTTCGTTTCAGAATTAATTCCTCTACCCGCCTACAGTAGCTATACACTGTTTTGAGACACTCCTTGTGTTGATCCTTGTGATAGGACCTCGTTCGGTTGCAGTCTTGAGAGTCGCGGAGGCGCGCGGGATTCCCGATCACGCCCCCATTACTCCCGTTGTACCTGGTAGAGTGGCTTTAAGTATTAATAAAATCTGTTAAAGTATGGAACCATAACTAGAACCTAGGGCATTGCATGAATCCTAGGAATGAGAAATATATGGAATGATAGCTCCTAGGTGTTGCATGAATCCTAGGGCCGGAAAACTAGATTGTATGATAGATCCTAGGATATGGTATGAATCCTAGGATGGAAAAAACTAGTGGAATGTATATTACTGCAGTCTTGGAAAAATGGAAAGGAATATATAAAGCTGCCTGTAAATTTAATTAACAGCTGCCTGTTATGAATAAAGAAACATGTTTGAGATCATGGATTTTGAGAACGTGAATCTGGAAAGTGAAACATATGATGTTCTGAGATAAAGAGCTGGAACCCTACGGGGAATTAGGAGTGGAACTCCTGGAAAGGAAAAGGGAATGGAACTGAGATGTAGTTGTACTGTCTCTTGGGTACGCAGTACCAAGGGAAGTACCTGTACCTGTTTAGTCCAGAGTGGGGCCAGCCGCCCTAGGGACCCGGGGTTAGGCTTGGCCGCTCTGTACCGACTTGTTGGCCCTCGTGTACGTAGTACCGAGGAGAGCTAGTAGTGTTAGGAGAGTACTAGCTACCCCACGGGCCCCGGGGTTCTGCTAGCCTCCTTCACCGACTTGTTAGGCCCACTAGGGCAAACCAGGGTAGTCAGGCGAGGGTGCGCGGACTGTGGAGGGGCAAGGCCCCGGTTTGGTTACTGTGGAGGGGTTGGACCCCTGTTACTGAGAGGGCTCTGCCCTGGTTCCGTGCTGTGCTTTGGGCGCACCCGTTAACGGAAACGACTGACCGCGTGCCAGTGCGGGCTAGCTACCTGTGCGTTTATCGCGCGTGCCGTAGTCACCGTTACGTCTGTCAGTGACCTTGGGGTGGTTGACTGAGGGTAGGATCACCACGGGGGACTCTCCCGGCCAGGAGAGCACCACGTGCTACTTCTACTTTTGGAAAAGACTGCAATCAAGATCGTCCCACGAGGACATTCGAGATCAAGTAAAGGATCTGAGAAATAAATGAAATAGTGAGAAAAATTGAAAGATGTAAATAAAGGAAGTAATAGAATATAATAGCTACTGTACACTCTACTGTTGCCTTTAGTTAGTTGCCACTCTACTCAGCGTTTTGCTGACGTGTTGCACTCGTTACCTTTTTCAGGACCAGGTGTTGAGCAGCCAGGGTCGGCGGCTGCAGAGGACGCTGGGCCGAGTAGGGTCCAGTAGAGTTACCACAGCTTTGTACCTTCTTTTTGTTTCTGTTCTAGTGAGTAGTTTTGTTTCCGCTGTACCTTCTTTACCTGCAGTTTTTGTTATATGATAAATGTTGTTTTACTGTTGTGGTGGTGCCTACTGTAGTAGTTTCTTTCCTTACTGCTGTACTTTCTTACTGTTAGTTATATTCATGCTGAATGTGGTTTATTTTACTGTCTTTTGGTTACTTCCTCGTTGGACGACTGGGTCTTGGGATTAGTCGAGTCGGTCCGGTTCTCGTGTCTCGTAGGGACTCGGGAACCGGGTCGTTACAATGGATATATTCTATTAGAGTGGGTATGTTTGAATATATGTTGGTGTTGTGATATAGTGGAATAATGTTAATGTAATGGAGTAAGAGAATTGATATCCTCTCCTAATTCCTTGAGGGTGTGTTTGGTTGGCGGAACAAAGGGGGAATTAGGGTCGAATTCCATGTTTGGTGGCTTTTATTATGGCATCGGTGGATTCCGAAATTGAGGGGTAGATTCCGGAATAAATGAATTCCGCCGAAGAGGTGGAATTAGTTTATTTCACCTCTCTCATCTCCTTCTCTCAACTTTATTACATAAAATTTGTTTATTTCTCCTACCAAATACCTCGGACAGAATAAATACTTCAAATTCTTTAATGTGATAACAAGCACAACCAAACATTTAAATGAAATAAAAATTCCTAATTTTTCCTACTCTTTTACATCCTTATTCCTCCAACCAAAGAAACCCTGAGTATCCCATGAGATATCCTACAAGCAAATGCTCCTAAAGTATTATGATAAAGTTTCAATGAGTCTTGCTTGGTACAGTGGAAAACTGCAGGGTCATAAATAAATTCAAACATTCAACGTTGATACAAGGACTCATATTCAATCCCTCGACCTATTGCCTATGGCAACACCATTAATCGATGCCCTACTGAAATTTCAAGAGTAGTGTTTTCCCATGTTAACCAATGTCTTACTTCATTGAATATTAATTTCTATGAGTAATGAGCATTTATCTATCCAATAAGGTTGAAGTTGGAAACGGCTAAATGAACATGAGGCTATGATCACTAGCATGTACAATGAGGCTATGATTTTGTGACTTTAAGAAAATGGGGGGCCTGGTGTACATGACCTCCATTCTTTCCTTCTATATAGCACTTAGAGTGAAAAGAATACGGAGAATTTTACTCCGTGTTAGCCTTACAGCAGCAACCATATGTGAACTCTTTAACTGTCCTTACGCATTAATATATATTAATTAGATATTACTAACTATTCTTATCATACTATAGTAGTCACCCACATACTTGTGGCTCGGCCATGCACATAGAAACAGAATGTTACTGGACACACACTTTTACAATATATAACTATCTATTTCATTCACCATGATATTTTGGTGCTGGTATTCCACGAGCTGGAAGACAAGTACTTTATTTATTTCTTATACGACAGAGCTTATTCTGCAGATCTAGGGATAACACGTGTCACATACATGCATATATGTCTTTTATTTAGTTATGCCACCGGTAAGACGTTTTTTTTTTCCCGAAGGGAATAACCATTTCATTGGAAAGGAAAGAAACCAATGCAAGAGATGCATCTTCGCGGGCGAAGGGAGAGTAGAAAGAGAAAAGTAACTTCCTATAGAACTGGGCGAAAATATCATCCCACGGAAATAGAAGTAAACAAAAGATAAGAAATAAAAGAAAAATAAGAAGAAAATATATTTAATGCAAGAGATCCAGTCAAACTGCTCCAAAATCTAAATGAGAATTAACTTCATATTCGTTAATACGACAGCGCCACTGAGATGAGATCTCCAAGAATCGCGTTAACAAGAATATCGAGTTAAATCGACATCCAACTCATGTTAAAAATTTCGATCGTAATAAGTATAGGGTCACACGTAGCCCCAACAACAAAATAAAAAATACAAGAAAAAAGAACCAAACCAACTCCATCAACCGAGAGATCAAGCCACATCGATCGAGCCCCACCACCTGCTGCGACACACGACAAGGCCAACCAATCAAGTCCTCACAACCGTCGTGTTGGATTAAAATCCAACATATGGATTTATATATGTAAATTCATATACATAGATATGATCAAACAACAATAAGTGAATTAACTGTCATCTAAAGCTCATTTCAAAGTGATCAAATTAAGCTATTTTCAAGGATATGGATATAAATGCAAATGGTTTAGTGTGATATTTTAAAACATATGTGTAGAGCCCGATTTGTAAATATACATCTCCCCGATGAGCGAAGATGTAATTCACCTATACATTAATTAGGATGACTAATTACTGATTAAGTGATTCTAAGGGTTATGGTCCCCAAAAGGCCCACAAGTAATTCTAGGTTTGCACCCCCATCATGTGCCTAGGTTTTTGAGAGAGATAGAGAGACCTGACAGCAAGGAGAAGAAGAAGAGGAGAACTCCTTCTATTGGTCTTTTTTTATCAAGGATTCAAATCCATAGCAAGTGGGTTCTTTTGGAAGCTCCATTTAGCAGTCCCCTCCCTTTCTCTTCCCTTAAGATGAGCACAGGTATTTTGAATGTTCTCTGCTTCCTTGAATCATCAAAACCATGTCTCCATATGTGCATGTATACTTGTTGGTAGATAGAATCATGTTGCATAGTTCATTTTATTCATGAAATGTTTCATTTAATGTGAAGTCCAATATACTATCATGTTTGTATATCTGTTGTCAATCAATTCTTATTTCATGCAATTACTTGTAACATATCTATAGGTGTTTCATATTCCTAGAAAATACCATATTATATATGTAACTGTCAACAAGTACCGGTACTAAAATTTAATACTGGTACAAGCAAATCCCAGGTAAGGTACTGGACTTCAGGTCTTCAGGAACTGTAGCTTACAAATACCGATACTAGTCACCGATACCGGTACTTGTTGGCTACAGGAAATTTGCCGGTACTCGTTGGCTACAGGCAATTTGCCGGTACTCAACAAATACCGGTACTCTTCAATCAGGTCCTGAAGTGTTACCAGTACTCATGAAGTACCGGTACTTAGCATGAATACCGGTATATGATAAGTACTGGACGAGTACTCATTTAAACTTGTGTTCTAAACAGTAACACATGAGTACCAGTACTTGGCATCAGTACTGGTACTCATGTAATATGGAACCTACGACAGTATGTCATGAATATCGGTACCGGTGCCCAGTCAACATAAAGTCCAATTGAGATTAGATACAGGTCCATCGTAAGTCAGAGGTGGGTTAACTTATGTTAAGCCCCTATGGGTTTAAGGAAATCCTCAACATGCTGATCACCGATCATCAGATCATTGCACGCCCAACCTCCTCAGCCCACAACCGCGAGCACACCACAATCCCAATTGCAGCCCCGCGACCACCATCGCAGTCCATGACTGTAGCATGCTACGACCGCGACCGCAACCCTCGACCACCAGCATGTCGCAACCACACAACCGAAGCCATGCGCTACTGACTGTCGCAACCATCGAACGCGCCACCGACCGCCACAACTGTAGCATGTTCCACGACCACTGCGATCGTGAGCGATGACTGGCCCCCTCAAGCAACGATAGGCAGGCACATGATGAGGAGTAGATCCAATCGATGACAAAGGAGTGGTCTAAAGGGAGAAGAGAGAACTGCAGGGTGGGGGGCTATGTAGTAAGACGTTTGGAATCAAGAAAATGATCAGGCTTACACATCCAATGAGAGCAAAGTACATCATGCTTCGATTTGGATACAGCGGTAGCACCTCTCTAGGAAGAAGCTGTGTCTGAGACAACGATAGTAATGATAGCCCCTTCTGCCACAATACCTACTGCATCTTCTGTTGCATATTTTCCAGCCGTATAGACCGCGACGGAAGCATTGATACCTCGCATCCTCTCCCCAATTCTGCATGCATAGGTATATAATATGTAATACAACTAAAAAAATGAAAAAACTCGAAATCTGTGCGATTCAAGTATGTATACGTTGGAAAACTAATGATCTGATAAATTCTTGAGTTGAATACGTGCCATGTCAAAAGCATTTTTTGAATTAGGGACTTCTTTTTCTTTTTTAAGCCTCCTTGAGGTAATCCTTTAATTCGTATAGTGTTACATGAAAAGCAAAAAAAGTTATTATCTTTTTAAATTTAGAAAATTTTCATTTTTTAATAAGTTACATGGAATTTTAAGAACACTTGTTGTCTGCTCAAAATTAGTGACCGAATCTAAATCCTAAAACCCTTTGAAGAGAAATTCACATGGGGTCATGCCGTTGGATGAGCCACTAGCAAAAACTTTTTTTTCTGCCCTCCTTCCACTATCTCTCTTGATCATCTGGATGCTTATACGTATACATTATTTTATATCAGTTACATATACTTCAGGTTTCAAGTCATTTAAAAATGGTTAATGTCATTTCAGAGTTGTATGCGTGCATTGGGATCAGTGTAGGTATGAAAACCTTGTGAAACATGTAAAAACATGTATTTTTGGTTATTTAAAAAAAAATATGTATTTTTGGTTAAGTCGTAGTCAAATCTCATCAAAAAGATCCGACATTTGTTTTGCACAAATCCAACTTAAGTTATATCAAAAAAAAATTAAAAATGATCTAAATGTAAGGTGAACTAAATCTAAAGGTAATTTTGATATTTTACCTACGAAATCTAAACCTAAAGCTAATGTTGGGTCTATAAAAAACGCTCTTGGAAGTTAGAGATCACTACCCTCCAAGTGCCACCAAATTTGAAAAGAAAGTAAGAGAGAAAGTGGCTCATTTTGGAAAGTTAAGGACTTATGCATAATTTCGAGAAGTTTGAACTTTCCACTGCAATTTTCACGAAAGCAACGACAACTACAATTGAACATCGTTTTACCTAGCAGCCCACGTTGAATGGGTACCACGTGTCGAGTGCAGGAGATGCGAAGAGCGCACACTCGCGATGCATTCACGTGACGAGGGGCAATGCACAACTGTTGGATGTGCAACACATGTTGCTGCATGCGACGTTGATCGAGTGCCACAGTTGGTGATCTACGTGAGGCGCGTGCATACATAGTCTCGAATCCACTTTTCAAAATCATTTTAAAGTTAAACATATCGAGATGGACTCATCGATATTTGTCGGACGTGAATCAACTTTATATATTCTAAAAATATATCAAACTTAATACCATTAAATTTTTCTTATCGTAAGATTTTAAACGACGTGTGTTTCGTAAAATTTTAAGTTCCATGATAAAAATCTCGTATAACATACGAAACTACACAGATAATTTTAAATGATAACATTTTAAAAAGATAATAATAGATTGTTACAAATGTAATAACTAATTAGCTTATTCGTGTGCTATAAAAGGTAATGGGTGTTTGAGTTCATTTTTATTTTATTTTTTTTCTTCCCTATTAGTGTGTGGAGCCGTCAGATAGATCGGAGGAACAGAAAGAGGGGGAGAGAGAGAGGAGAGATCGAGAGAGGGAGAGGGAGAGGGGGAGGGAGATCGGAAGGGAGAGAGGGGGAGTTGCGTGAGAAAGAGAGAAGCAAAGAGGGAGGGGAAGAGGGAGAGACCGTGCAGGGAGGGAGTGGGGGAGGGAGAGATCGTGAGAAAAAGAAAGAGAGATCGCGAGCGGGAAAAGAAAGAGAGAGAGGAATAGAGATATCGTGGAAAGAGAGAAGAGGAGAGAGAGCACCGTTTGGGGTGCGTACGTCGAAGAAAAAAAATATAGACAGAAAGGAGGACCGCGCGGGGAAAGGTTCGACGTTGACGTCAGCGGCACGACTTTTGAGGTGTCAGTTTTCATCCATTTCACGTTTACTTCTTATTTTGATCCGTTAGATCCATTTCCTACTTTACACGACTCGTCCGAACCGTATACGCACTAATTACGGAATGGTAAACGTAAAACTTGACTTTGAGATTGATCAATTTTGTAAACATTGCAGTATATTTTTAATGAGGATTTTAATATATTTTCTTACATGTCTTGATGTTAATTTAATTTTCGGAGTGTACGTGGGATACGTGAGCTCTCAAAGTATACATTGACATATTTTGAAGTTATTCTAATCTTCCACGATATTAGGTAGATTAATTTGTCATATATTTTTTATGAGTTATTATTATATTCTTTTTTATTATATTCATTATTTTTTAAACATCTCTTTTTTTGGTTAAGTACGAGAGTGATATGTTTAAATAAGTAATGACTTATACGTTCAACATATTGATATCTAATAATATAATATCTCCTTTATGAAGTTACTATTTATTTATAAAATTAAATAATTAGATTCAAAATGTTATAAAAGAAATAAATATATCAATTTTGATAAATATAAAAGATATATATATTACATTTTTTGGTTGGATTAAATAAATAATACAATAACTCCCCTTATCGCATCAAAGAACAAATTATGAAATTGGTTTTTACCTGAAATTGTCAATTGACAATTATCCTGGTGATAAATGAATATGGGGATATTACGGAATTGATAATTGAAAATGGACAACTAGATGAGATGATTTGGCAAAATTGGTTGGAGGATCAGGAAGTGGGCTAACCTCTCTATAACTCTATAATAGGCCCATTGGCTAATTGGGTAGTAAGGTAGGGGTACGTGGGTACATACATATATATGATAATTGGTTGGATATATACCCAGGTCGTGGAAAGGGTTATCTACGAGCTAGCATGGGTTGCATTTATGTGTATAGCTCATGGTATGCAGTCGCTACACTACCTGCGGCAGGACCCCGAGGTGTTGGAATGGGACATAAGGAGAGTGCAGAGTTTCCTTCCAGCCAAGTTGAGGACACTATGTACATGTTATACCTCTCAAGAAATCGCAACGAGATCTCCTCATGTCTTCCGAGGAACTGATATGGAACAATTATTACCATAATATCAGAGGCCACACACAATTAAATTAAATAATAAATAATTGAGAAGTAAATGGATAAAGCATAAGAAAAGTAACATATTAGTACCATTTTTCTGCATATTTAGTTTGTTCGGTCACTTTCCTTTACTTGCACTATTCTATCAGTGTTTGCTGATGACTACTTTGGGCTTCATACTTAGGTACTGTTGAATGGTCGGGAGCAGCCATATACGAAGCGACAGGTGCGGGAACTAGTTCAATTCCTGTAGGCAATATGTGACGTCAGGAATTCTTTGTCATCTAGTCTTTTTCATACTTTTCTTTCCACGGTTAGATTTGTGATTATGATTATTGTGGATAATATTTTTGTCTTTATTTTCTTCTTGCAATGCAATATGATTAGTTGTTTGGCTATGTTCATATTTTATAATTACGTACTGGATGACTACGGTCATGTTTTAGTTTGACTTCGCAACATGCATTTCACCATTTTAAATTACATGATGGGGTTCGGGTCATCACAGATGATATTAAAGTAAGGTCACCCGACTAATCATAAAATAACCTGGAAGGGCATACAGACATTTATATTGTGTCACAGATGGAATACTCAAC
This sequence comes from Thalassia testudinum, assembly GCA_037157565.1. Lineage (NCBI taxonomy): Eukaryota > Viridiplantae > Streptophyta > Magnoliopsida > Alismatales > Hydrocharitaceae > Thalassia > Thalassia testudinum. Next base: position 9,136,121 of record JAZHRO010000022.1, on the reverse strand, counting down.
CTCATAGTGATGCAGTACCCCTAGTCCTGATTTCCCATAGTATTCTGACATACTTTCTGATCTTCTCAATTTTCGATCCTTTCCTTGTCCTATTTAGTTTCTTTTGCTTCTCCGCCAATTCTAAGGATCAAGGTTGTTCCTTTAGGCTTTGAGCTGAGCAAATTAGGGGTCTTGTTAGGGCATTGCTTGATTTGAATGTGATCCCAAGAAACAATCGAATAATTTCCTAGTTTGTCTAATAATTCTGTGACCATATAGTTTCTAGGGCATTGCTTGTGGATTTGTCTAGTAATGAATTTACCAGGCCAATTATGAACACATTATTTTGTAGTGCTGCTTATGTTGACTGTGTACATGTGATGCTTAAACTATGTATCCATATAGTACCTATCCTTCTCGTAGAATTACGCAACCATTGTTTGTGTAAATATACATGTAGATCATATATATTTTCATGGCATATATAAATGTTTATGGGATAATCTATAATAATGTATTTCAATTAATAGTGGGTTATGTACAATATCAATCACTTAAAAATGGTAGATTATAGATTTCTAAACACATTCTATTTCACATTCTGAATCCCTTTTTCTGTACTAATAATTATTTGATGGTAACCTGACAATATTTTTGCAACTTGGAAAGTAGTTAGCTATTGTGAATAACATTGGCCTTAACTATTTGTTTAGGATAAACTTTGTAAAAATTATCATACCCTCTGACCAATTAATTTTATTTGTGATCTTACTGGGTCAAATGCCAATATTATTCAGTTAGTATTTGTTTGGTCTAGCTCTTGCATGGCATGTTTTCTATCTATGTAAGTGTGAAATATATATATATATATATATATATATATATATATATATATATATATATATATATATATATAACATTTTTCTTATTCACAAGGAATTTAATTTGTAAAATGCCTTAACATATCAATATATATATATTGAAAGCATGTGAGGGATTGAGTCGAGGATCTACTGGTCACTGCACTGTTAACTTATTTTCTTGAATGGTCAAGTATTATTTTAATAATTATTGAAGGAAGATGGTTGTCTTGATTTCTAGTGTAATTGGTAATTGATGTTAGCTGCGGAGCTTACTATTGCAGGGATGTGTGCTTGAATCTTGTAGAGACTAATTTTGTGAAGCATCTTATTTGAATTGGAATGGAATTAAGTTTATTTACTTATTTGGATTAGAATGAAAGTAATCAATTACTCATTTGGATTAGCATGAAATTTATTAATTACTGTAACGACCCGATTCCCGAGTCCCTACGAGACACGAGAACCGGACCGACTCGACTAATCCCAAGACCTAGTCGTCCAACGAGGAAGTAACCAAAAGAGCAGTAAAATAAACCACATTCAACATGAAATATAACTAGCAGTAACAAAATACAGCAGTAAGAAAAAGAACTACTACAGCATGTACCACCACAACAGTAGAACAACATTTATAATATAACAAGAACTACGAGTAAAGAAAAGTACAGAGAGTAACAAAAACTACTCACTACAGTGGAACAAAAGGGCACAAAAGAACAGTGGTAACTCTACTACACCCTACTCGGCCCAGCGTCCTCTGCAGCCGCTGACCCTGGCTGCTCAACACCTGGTCCTGAAAAGTAACGAGTGTAACACGTCAGCGAAACGCTGAGTAGAGTGGCAGCTAAACTAAAGAAACAGTAAAGTGTACAATAACTGTTTTATTTTCTTTCTTCCTTTATTTACGTCTTTCTATTTTTTTTCATAATTTATCTATTTCTCAGATCCTTCACTTGATCTCGAATGTTCCTCGTGGGAACGATCTTGATTGCAGTCTTTTCCGAATAGTAGAAGTAGCACGTGGTGCTTTCCTGGTTGGGAGAGTCTCCCGTGGTGATCCTACTCTCAGTCAACCACCCCAAGGTCACGGACAAACGTAACGGTGACTACGGCACGCGCGATAAATGCACAGGTAGGTAACCCGCACTGGCACGCGGTCAGTCGTTTCCGTTAACGGGTGCGTCTAAAGCACAGCACCGAACCAGTACAGGGTAGAGCCCTCTCAGTAACAGGGGTCCAACCCCTCCACAGTAACCAAACAGGGGCCTTGCCCCTTCATAATCCGCGCACCCTCGCCTAACTACCCTGGTTTGCCCAGTGGGCCTAACAAGTCGGTGTAGGTGAGCTAGCAGAACCCCGGGACCCGTGAGGTAGCTAGTATTCGCTCTACACTAGTAGCTCTCCTCGATACTACGTACACGAGGGCCAGCAAGTCGGTACAAAGTGGCCAGACCTAACCCCGGGTCCCTGGGGCAGCTGGCTCCGCTCTGCACTAAACAGGTAACAGGTGCTTCCCCTGGTACTACGTACCCAAGAGACAGCACACTACCACGTCTTTCTTTCTCAGTTCCATTCCTTTCTCTTTCCAGGAGTTCTACTCCTAATTCCCAATAGGGTTCCAGCTCTTTTAACTCAGAACATCTAGGTTTCACCTTCCAGTTTCACGTTCTTACAATCCATGTTCTCAATCACGTTTATTTATTCATAACAGGCAGCTGTTAAATCAAATTACAGGCAGCTATTTATTCCTTTCCACTTTTCCAAGACTGCAGTATTCATATATTCCACTAGTTTTTCCATCCTAGGATTCATGCCATACCCTAGGATCTATCATACAATCTAGTTTTCCAGCCCTAAGGTTCATGCAACACTCTAGGATCTATCATTCAACCTAGTTTCTCATTCCTAGGATTCATGCAATGTCCTAGGTTCTATTTATGGTTCCATAATTTAACAGATTATGCTAATAAACTTAAAAGCCAATCTACCAGTTACAACGAGAGTACTGGGGGCGTGGTCGGGAATCCCGCCTGCCTCCGCAACCCCCGAGACTACAATGGAACAGGGTTCTATCACAAGGATCAAACACAAGGAGTTTCTCAAAACAGTATATAATTACTGTAGACAGGTAGAGGATTTAATTCCGAAAAGAACGCAACTCGAAACGCGGAAAATGGACTCCGAACGGGCCCTAAACGGGTCGAAAATGACGAAATAGTGCAAAATCAGACGTCTGGAACATCTTCCAGATGTCTTAAAAAGTGGATCAGAGGATACCTTTATTCTGCGTAGTCTCTCAGACGTCCAGAAGCCTGCGGGGGCGTCTGGCCTAGATCCCAGACATCCGATGGTCACCCCGGATGTCTGGAAGTCTTTCCCGTCGTCTGGCACTGCAGCCAGACGTTTGATTTGCGTTGGATGGCGAATCTCAGAACCTGCGCGTACCCATTCCTCGCTCTCAGTACGGACGGTCGAAGAAAAGAAGGAAGTACAAAAATAACTTACCTTTCAGACGTCTTCCCCGTCGTCTGGTTGGAAACCCAGACGTCTGATTCTGGAAAAACTTCCAGAATCAGAGCGCTACTCGCCCTCCGCCCGTGACGCACGGCCGCACCGCACCTCGTCCGCCTGCTGCTCGAGCTGCAGCAGCCCTCCAGCGATGCTCCACGCCCGCGGCTCCCCCGCCGGCCGACTCCAGCTGCCCCGGCAAGCTCGAGCCCTCACGGCCGAGCGTCTCCTCCCTCGCGCGACACCTCCTCCCGCACACCCGCCGCGGCTGCCACTGCCGCCGCTCACGCTCGCACTCGCACTCCGGCTGGAAGAGGAAGAAGGGAGCGGAGGGGATGAGAGTGAGGGAGAGGGCGAGGCCTTTTAAAGCCGCGCGAGGAGAGAGAGAGCGAGAGAGGGGGGCAACGCTGTGCCTGCAGAGGAGAGAGAGGGGAAAAGGGGTATCTGTAGGTCCGCGCACGCAGGCGCGCAGACGAAATCCACCCTGCCGCAGAAAATCAAATCCCAGACGTCTGGAAGGGGTTCCAAACGTCTGGTCAAACGTCTGGGCCACCTCCCAGATGTCTTAAAATACGTTTTGAAGCTGCGGTTGTAACAATATAACAAACTCAAAGGAAGTTTCATCCCCGAAACTTGCGCTAACTAGGGTGCGGGAAAACGTCATATAAAAACATAACAAACTCAAAGAGGACCGAAGCCTATCCGAAAGACGTACCCGCGAAGAGCTCCGAGTACCGCTCCCGCATTGCCGCCTCAGGCTCCCAGGTAGCCTCCTCGTACCGCTGGCTCCTCCACAGAATCTTCACCAGGGGTACTTGCTTTCGTCTCAAACTGCGGACGGCTAGGTCAAGAATCTTCACTGGCCGCTCGGGGTAGGTCAGGTCGTCGCCCACCTCGACACCCTCGTGACTCAGTACGTGACTGGGATCGGCTACGTACTTCCTGAGGTTGGACATGTGGAACACGTTGTGCACACTAGAAAGCTGGGGAGGGAGGGCAAGCCTGTAAGCAACGGGTCCAACCCACTCTAGGACCTCAAAGGGCCCCACAAACCTCGGCGCGAGCTTCCCTTTCACCCCAAACCGCTGCAGGCCCTTCATGGGAGAAACACGAAGAAAGACATGGTCCCCAACCTCAAACTGTACCTCTCTGCATCTCCGATCCGCGTAGCTCTTCTGTTTGCTCCTGACAGTGCGGAGTCGCCTGTGGATCTGCTCGACTACCTCCTGACTCTACCGGATCAACCTGGGGCCAACCTCCTACTTGGTCCCCACCTCAACCCAACTCAAGGGTGCCGTACACCTCCGTCCGTACAGAGCCTCGTAGGGAGCCATGCCGATGCTCGAGTGATAGTTGTTGTTGTATGCAAACTCCGCCAGGGGCCGGTGCTCCTCCCAAGAGCCCCTCCAGTCCAGTACACAGGCACGCAAAAGGTCCTCAAGTGTCTGTATCATGCGCTCAGACTGTTCGTCCGTCTGGGGACCTCAACCGCGTCCCCAGGGCCTGCTGAAACTCAGCCCAAAACTGGGACGTAAAGCGGGTATCCCGGTCGGATATGATTTCCCGCGGAACTCCGTGTAGTCGTACCACGTCGCAGATATACCTCTCTGCCAACTGTGCTGTCCCAAAGTGACTCGGATCGGCAAGAATCGTGCCGTCTTCGTCAGCCTATCTACAATTACCCAGACTGCGTCGTGTCCTCGCTGGGTAGCAGGCAAACCCACCACCAAGTCCATGGTGATGCTCTCCCACTTCCACTCTGGCACTGGAAGCGGCTGTAGCGGCCCTACAGGCTTCTGATGCTCGGCTTTCACCTGCTGACACACTAAGCATTGCTGCATGAATTCACCCACATCCCGCTTCATCCCCCTCCACCAAAACTCGTGTCTCAAGTCATGGTACATCTTCATGTTTCCGGGATGTATGGTGAATCTGGAACCGTGTGCCTCAGTCAGGAGCTCTCTCAACAGCTCCTCGTCCCTGGGAACGCACAACCGTCCCCTCAGGCGTAGCACCTGGTCTGTGAAAGAGAAGTCCCCTGGTTCTCCTGACAGTACTCTGTCGCGCAAGGACTGCAAGTACGGATCGGCCATCTGTCCTGTGATGATGCGGTCTATCAGCTCTGGCCTAGTTTGTCGTGTCACAGTCACTGCCCCACAGTGCCCCCGTAACTCCAGGGGTCGCCAACTGCCCACCTCCTCCAAGAGGCTCCAACTCTGTAACAGTAAACTGGCCAAATGTGCGGGCGCCTTCCGGCTCAAGGCGTCAGCCACCACATTGGCCTTGCCCGGGTGATAAGAAATGCTGCAGTCGTAGTCCTTCAGGAGCTCCAACCAACGTCTCTGTCTCATGTTGAGCTCCTTCTGATCAAAAAGGTATCTGAGGCTCTTGTGATCTGTGAAAATCTCAAAGGTCTCACCATACAAGTAGTGCCTCCAGGTCTTCAACGCGAAGACGACAGCTGCCAACTCCAGGTCGTGGGTAGGGTAGGTATGCTCATGGGGCTTTAGTTGCCGCAAAGCGTAAGCGACAATGTGACCCCTCTGCATGAGCACACCTCCTAACCCCTGCAAGGAGGCGTCCGTGTACACAACGAACCCGCCACTACTGTCAGGGATGGTGAGCACGAGAGCCGAAGTCAACATCTCCTTCAGCTCCTGAAAACACGCCTCACAGGCATCTGTCCAAGTGAAGGGCATGTCCTTCCGGGTCAACTGTGTCATAGGACGCGCAATCTGTGAAAAACCTCTGATGAAACGTCTGTAGTAGCCTGCCAGTCCCAGGAAACTGCGGATCTCAGTGACTGAATGCGGTCTCTCCCACCTGAGCACTGCCTCAACCTTGGCTGGGTCCACCGCCAAGCCGTCTCCAGAGATCACATGACCTAAGAAGGTCACCTCCCTTAACCAGAACTCGCACTTGCTGTATTTGGCATACAGCCTACGCCGTCTCAGCATGTCCAGAACCATCCGCAAGTGCTGTCCGTGCTGCGTCCGATCTCGAGAATAGATGAGTACATCATCAATGAATACCACCACGAACTGGTCCAAGTACGGTCTAAACACCCGGTTCATCAGGTCCATGAAAGCAGCGGGGGCATTGGTCAGCCCAAACGGCATGACCAAAAACTCGTAGTGTCCGTACCGAGTGCGGAAAGCTGTCTTGGAGACGTCTACCTCCCTGATCCTCAACTGGTGGTATCCAGACCTCAAGTCGATCTTGGAGAACACCGTGGCACCCCGCAACTGGTCAAACAAGTCATCGATCCTTGGCAGCGGATATCTGTTCTTGATGGTGACCCTATTCAGCTGTCGATAGTTCACACAAAGGCGTAGGGTACCATCCTTCTTCTTCACAAACAGTACCGGGGCTCCCCAGGGAGACGCACTGGGCCTCACGAAACCCTTCTCCAAAAGGTCCTGCAACTGAGACTTGAGCTCTCGCAGCTCAAGCGGTGCCATTCTGTATGGAGCGGTGGAGATGGGGCTGGTCCCTGGTACTAGTGAGATCTCAAACTCGATCTAACGCTCGGGCGGTAGTCCTGGTAACTCGTCTGGGAACACGTCAGGGTACTCTCTGACCACCGAGATGCTCTGGAAGTCTGCCACAGGGCTGGGCTCTGCCACCACACAAGCTAGGAAGCCCTCACACCCCTGGCTTAAAAGTCTCGCCGCCCGAAGTGTCGAAATGCACCTGAAGCCTCCGTCCACTGGCTGTCCGTGAAACTCGAAAGAAGGCAACTCCGGCATGGAGAAGACAATCTTCCTCTCAAAACAGTCTACCAAGGCGTGGTAAGCGGACAGCCAGTCCATCCCCAGAATTACGCCAAAGTCCTCCATCTGTATCAAAATCAGGTCAGCTGGCAGGCTATGTCCCCCGACGCTGACCTCGCAATCCGTGTACACCTCCACAGCTACAAACAGTTGACCACTCGGACCTCTGATTACGAATGGATTCTCTAACAGCGTATAGTCTTGGCCCAAACTAACTGCGAAACTGGCTGCGACAAACGAGTGCGTAGCGCCGGAATCGAAAAGTGTGTAAATGAGTCTGCCGGAAACTGAAACCATACCTACCACCATCGAGCCCGAAGCTCTGGCATCCCTGTGTGTCAGGGCGTTGATACGCCCCTCAGCTCTAGATGCGGACGAAGCAGCCACACTCTGCGTCGGACGAGCAGGTGCTGGCCGGTACCCTCCTCGTGACTGCTGTCCTCCTCCTCGCGCCTGGGAACTGCGGCCTCCAGTGCTCTGTGCGGGAAGTATCTGTTGACCTCCTGCCCTAGACGGGCAGTCCCTCCTGATGTGGCCCGGCTGGCCACACTCGTAACAGAGGGGAACCCGACTCCCGCCCTCAGTGGGTCCCTGCTGTCGGCTGGGCGGGGGTCCGGTGCTGGCGACTGGCCTCTGTCGAGGGCCCCCAAAGGCCACTGATGGCCCTGCAAAACATGACGGCTCTCCCGCGAACGCCACGTGCCTCCTCTCTCGCCAACCCTGTGAAAAGTCTGGCTGAAAGGGCCCCTTCCGCCCGCCGTCAGTGTCTCGCGCGAATGGGTTGGTCTCCTCGTAAGTCATGGCTACCTCCACCACCCTAAAAAACGTAGGCAGCTTCAGGAGTTTGACATACCCCCGAATCGCAGGTCGGAGCCCCTCGGTGAACCTCCAAAGGCGCTCCTCCTCAGTAGCTACCGCTGTCACTGCAAAGCGGGACAGCTCCAGGAAACGCGTGCGATACGCGCTCACGGTCATCGTCCCTTGGCAGAGAGTGTGGAACTTCCGCCTCCTCTGGTCCTGCCACGTCTGGGGAAAGTACTACTCGCAGAAGAGGGCGACGAACCGATCCCAGGTCGGCTCGTCCCTCTCCTGTCCCCTGACCGCCCTCCACCACCTATGTGCCGCACTCTCCAGCTGGTACGTGGCAAAGGCCACGCGGCACTCCACCGGGGGGCGAAGGGTGTTGAAAATCTTCTCCAGCTGCTCGAGCCAGTCCTCTGCCTCGGTCGGGTCCTCATCCCCCTTGAAGGAGGGGGGCTTCAACTTCCGAAACTGCCCGAAGAACTCGGAGTGGCGCTGCAGTGGGGATGCTGGTGCACCTCCAGGAAAAGGTGCCTCGTGCACAGAAGTGTCGGAGGAAGGTGGGGGTGGCGGCGGCCCATCCCCTCCCCCGTGTCCAGCGCCGCGTCCGTTGGGTGGTCCCACAGAGGACTCCCCCTCCGCAACCCCAGGGTGAGGCGCTCGGGGCGGTGGGTGGAGCTCCTCTCGCACAATATCCCGTATCAGCTGGGCGAGGTCCTGGGCCTGGACGCCCGGGAGTAGTGGATGGTCCACTAAGGCGTTGGCAACGGCACGCCCACCTCGCCGACCTCGTCCTCGGCCGTGCCTGCGGCCCGCCTCACCAGTCCCACGACGAGGCATCTCCTGCAAGGAGACGCGAAACAACACGGAACCCGTCAATATGGAACGATACCTAACGGAAACATCTAAGAGCTCATGTCAAAAGATATGTTGTGGTGGCTACTCTAGTTATAGACATGTGAATTGGTTATTTTCCAGTCAGTTGATTCACTTCTCGGGACAACCTTACTCTGATACCATCTTGTAACGACCCGATTCCCGAGTTCCTATGAGACACGAGAACCGAACCGACTAGACTAATCCCAAGACCTAGTCGTCCAACGAGGAAGTAACCAAAAGAGCAGTAAAATAAACCACATTCAACATGAAATATAACTAGCAGTAACAAAATACAGCAGTAAGAAAAAGAACTACTACAACATGTACCACCACAACAGTAGAACAACATTTATAATATAACAAGAACTACGAGTAAAGAAAAGTACAGAGAGTAACAAAAACTACTCACTACAGTGGAACAAAAGGGCACAAAAGAACAGTGATAACTCTATTGGACCCTACTTGGTCCAGCGTCCTCTGCAGCCGCTGACCCTGGCTGCTCAACACCTAGTCCTGAAAAGTAACGAGTGTAACACGTCAGCGAAACGCTGAGTAGAGTGGCAGCTAAACTAAAGAAACAGTAAAGTGTACAGTAGCTGTTTTATTTTCTTTCTTCCTTTATTTATGTCTTTCTATTTTTTTCATAATTTATCTATTTCTCAGATCCTTCACTTGATCTCGAATGTTCCTCATGGGAATGATCTTGATTGCAGTCTTTTCTGAACAGTAGAAGTAGCACGTGGTGCTCTCCTGGCTGGGAGAGTCCCCCGTGGTGATCCTACTCTCAGTCAACCACCCCAAGGTCACGAACAGACGTAACGATGACTACGGCACACGCGATAAACGCACAGGTAGCTAACCCGCACTGGCACGCGGTCAGTCGTTTCCGTTAACGGGTGCGTCCAAAGCACAGCACGGAACCAGTACAGGGCAGAGCCCTCTCAGTAACAGGGGTATAACCCCTCCACAGTAACCAAACAGGGGCCTTGCCCCTCCACAGTCCGCGCACCCTCGCCTGACTACCCTGGTTTGCCCAGTGGGCCTAACAAGTCGGTGTAGGTGAGCTAGCAGAACCCCAGGGCCCGTGGGGTGGCTAGTACTCGCTCTACACTAGTAGCTCTCCTCGGTACTACGTACACGAGGGCCAGCAAGTCGGTACAAAGTGGCCAGATCAAACCCCGGGTCCCTGGGGCGGCTGGCTCTGCTCTGCACTAAACAGGTAACAGGTGCTTCCCCTGGTACTACGTACCCAAGAGACAGCACACTACCACGTCTTTCTTTCTCAGTTCCATTCCTTTCTCTTTCCAGGAGTTCTACTCCTAATTCCCCGTAGGGTTCCAGCTCTTTTAACTCAGAACATCTAGGTTTCACCTTCCAATTTCATGTTATTACAATCCATGTTCTCAATCACGTTTATTTATTCATAACAGGCAGCTGTTAAATCAAATTACAGGCAGCTATTTATTCCTTTCCACTTTTCCAAGACTGTAGTATTCATATATTCCACTAGTTTTCCCATCCTAGGATTCATGCCATACCCTAGGATCTATCATACAATCTAGTTTTTCAGCCCTAGGGTTCATGCAACACTCTAGGATCTATCATTCAACCTAGTTTCTCATTCCTAGGATTCATGCAATGGCCTAGGTTCTATTTATGGTTCCATAATTTAACAGATTATGCTAATAAACTTAAAAGCCACTCTACCAGTTACAACGGGAGTACTGGGGGCGTGGTCGGGAATCCCACGTGCCTCCGCAACCCCCGAGACTGCAATGGAATGGGATCCTATCACAAGGATCAAACATAAGGAGTTTCTCAAAATAGTATATAATTACTGTAGACGGGTAGAGGATTTAATTCCGAAAAGAACGCAACTCAAAACACGGAAAACGGACTTCGAACGGGCCCTAAACGGGTCGAAAACGACGAAATAGTGCAAAATCAGACGTCTGGAACATCTTCCAGATGTCTTAAAAAGTGGATTAGAGGATACCTTTGTTCTGCGTAGTCTCTCAGACGTCCAGAAGCCTGCAGGGGCGTCTGGCCTAGATCCCAGACGTCCGATGGTCACCCCGGACGTCTGGAAGTCTTTCCCGTCATCTGGCACTGCAGCCAGACGTCTGATTCACGTTGGATGGCGAATCTCAGAACCTACGCATACCCATTCCTCGCTCTCAGTACGGACGATCGAAGAAAAGGAGGAAGTACGAAAATAACTTACCTTTCAGACGTCTGGACAGTCCTCCAGACGTCTTCCCCGACGTCTGGTTGGAAACCCAGACGTCTGATTCTGGAAAAACTTCCAGAATCAAAGCGCTACTCGCCCTCCGCCCACGACGCACGGCCGCGCCGCGCCTCGTCCGCCTGCTGCTCGAGCTGCAGCAGCCCTCCAGCGACGCTCCACGCCCACGGCTCCCCCGCCGGCCGGCTCCAGCTGCCCCGGCAAGCTCGAGCCCTCACGGCCGAGAGTCTCCTCCCTCGCGCGACACCTCCTCCCGCACACCCGCCGTGACTACCGTTGCCGCAGCTCATGCTCGCACTCGCACTCTGGCTGGAAGAGGAAGAAGGGAGCGGAGGGGATGAGAGTGAGGGAGAGGGCGAGGCCTTTTAAAGCCGCGCGGGGAGAGAGAGAGCGAGAGAGGGGGGCAGTGCTGCGCCTGCGGAGGAGAGAGGGGAAAATGGGTACCTGCAGGTCTATGCGCGCAGGCGCACAGACGAAATCCACCCTGCCGTAGAAAATCAAATCCCAGATGTCTGGAAGGGGTTCCAGACGTCTGGTCAGACGTCTGGGCCACCTCCCAGACATCTTAAAATACGTTTTGAAGCTGCGGTCGTAACAATTACTATTCCAACACTGTCAACTTATTATTATTTTAATAACTATTAAATGGATATGACTGTCTTAATTTCTAGTTGATTATACTTATTATAAGCAAATATAAAAGTATAAATAATACAATTGCCCCTCCTGTATATTATAATGTAAAGAAGATTTATTATACCATAAAGCATATTTATTTACATAGTTTATAAGAATAAGATAAATATATCTTCACTACTTATATTGCTCTAATTCTAAATCTTTGATGTATTCCTACCATGTTATTTATGTTGAACTTTCATATCATAATAGGAAAAAAAAGGAAGAACAAAGAAAATTTTTATGTGGTCGTTATTGTTACCATTTGCATTCTCAAAAGTATTGTAAAGAATATAACTCCACATCCAATTGTCTTTGTTAGACACTTCAAATGATCTCATGTTATTTGCGTAAATATATATCTACAAACATAAGCTTTATTTTTGGGGGCATTGAGACTCTAATTTGCCTAGATATTGAGCATTGAGACTTTAATTAGTCTAGAAATTGATATTCTTTTTTATTTTTCTTAAAATTTGAAACATATCATTACTTAGAGTACAAACCTTACATTTTACTCGTTAATTATAAGAAGTTTTATTAATTACTTTGAAAACCTGAGTTTGACCTTTGAAAGTACCTAAAACTTGAAATTTTTACATTCCCTTGTGCTTGATGTGAACACGTTTATATCATATAAATCATCTATTTATGCGTGTTCTTAGGCATAAAGTTGCATCATACATTATAATTATTTCATAACATGCATCATCATGCTTTTAGATTAGGTTGTATAAATTTTATATTAATTTTTCCTTTTTGTGGTCAGGAAATAGAGCAATATCATATTGGGGCTACAGATTAAAGATTCAACCATATGGATTTGATCAGGGCGATGATTGGAGTTCACTCCAAGATCGCCCCAATCGAACTTTCATAATATCGATGTAGTCCAAGAAAGATCAGAGGCCAAGGGGCCAGGTGGTGTAAATCCACACTTCAAATGACTAATCTGACCGCATGGATAGGTTCGTATCAACGATTGCAGCCCAACGGCACGAAAAGTAGTTCTATCCGACATCCGTGGCACCATCTGCAAGACATAGAAGATGGATGGCCAAGATAGCACCACGTAGCACCATCTTAGCTGCCCACACCGCCCAAGGCACCGATGATAACGTCATCATAAGCCATAACTATCTTTAATTAATTACAATCAAGAGATAAATGATCCTATATAATTGCCGAAGAGTCATAATTCATGACATATCCTTTCTGAGAAGAGTGCATTAAAGCATGGATAAATTTGCAGTTTTAACAACATATTATGAATGTAGAATAATCACGGTATTTCCCAAGGGTTAAACTAAGGTCAAATGTTCATTAATGACTAATAATAGGGTCTGTGTAGATAGAAATGGGTTTTCGTGCACTTCGAGAGTCAAAACAACACTCGAAATCCTAATTTCAGACCCGCTTAATTAACAGAGGTTCTGGTCAGGATAAATTCTATCTAAACCTTCTAAAAATCATAGAAAAATATTCTATAAGGTTTGGTATCCTTGATTTGACCATCTAAACCTATTTTGACATAAAACAGAGTCTCAAATAGAAGTTGCCATAATTTGGATTTTGCATAAATTACCCATTCAAACTTAGTCAAAACCAAAATCCAACTTCACCATCAGATTTTTTGGATCCAAATTAAGTTTGTACCAAAATTTGGGCCCAATTAAAGATCATCTTAACGTAGTTTGCATTTTAGTCCAGTCTGATTCTTTTTCTCTTAAATAACCCCTCAACTTTTGAAATATTCGCAAGAGGCCCCTAACTTTGTCATATTCTTCACCAACAGGTCCCCGCTGCCTTCGCATATGCAGAATCCTAAAACCCACCATGCGCCGACCTTCAATCAGAAAGATCTCCCTGATTTCACGGCCAATGCATTCCAAAATTGGAAGGGAGGATCTCAAGACCTTCCTCTTCCATCTAAATGCAATCTCGAGCTCAAATTTGAGCCGAGATGCCCAAGCTAACTCCTTGAAATTAAGAGTCCTAATCCCTGATTTTTCAAACTTTCAAGCTTGTTTCCAAGCTTGGAAGCTCGACCCAAGCCCTATAAACGGACCTTAATTGCAAGGTCATGCTCTTTAGCTTGGTTTTGGATCGAATTCCACCTTCTTCTCCTCTCTCTTAACAAACTCTCCGCAAGCTCCGACAAACTTCTCCGTCCACCTTCTTTGATGGCCGCCACGGACTATAATTGACCAGTTCTTCCTCCTCAAGCTCGTCCCCGTCTTGCAATACTAGCAGGTGTCACCTTCCACCGTCTTCCTCGCAGTTCTTCTTCAACGGAGGCTTCACCTTCTCCGACGTCGGCCATACCAAAACTGACACCTTCCTCCCCTTTCATCCAGTCAGACTAGGTTAGTTAGACTCCCCTACTCTCTTTCCCCCATGTTATCCTTCAACTCAACCGCTGATATGCCCTCCACACCATCGTCATCTCTACGTCTGGCCACACCTGCAAAGAGTCCTCCACACCACCACAGACCACCATTTGGCTTGCCAACACTTCCTACACCTTCGCCGTGTCCATGCAAACAAAACCCCTCAAGAAATTGAGGGGATTGCTGCGCCCATTGTCTCCCCGAACACCTCCACCTTCGCTTTCACAGTCTGCCTTCGCCAGCCCCCTACTACCACCTTCGTAGCTTGCCACCGCCACCACTACCCTCGCCATGCCGCAAAGAAGCTTCTGAGTGCTTCTAACGTGGCCGTAAGGCCGTTTTCATCTTTGCAGGTACTCGACCCTCGCCGCCATTGACGGAGATTCTTCGCGCGACCTTGGGTACCCAGCTTCAATGCATTCAACCTCACTTGCACCTCCAGGTCACGCGAGAGACTCCCAGGCATCCTTTTAGACCCTCAATTCCACGCCACAAGCTTGCCTTCGACTTCAATTGGAAGCCCCTCTATCTGCTGCTGTGCTGAGAAGACTTTGGGGCAAATAGTCCTACATTGTAGGATTAGGAGTGGAAGTTGCGGGATAAATTGTTTTTGTGACTCGAACCCCTTGCTCAATACACGAGGGGTCGGGTCCCTCTTCACTAACAACCGCTCACTCCTCGGCTACCTCTCACACACGGTAGCCCTAGTCCCTATGCCTGGATGCGATTACCCGAATACCCGATTAGCTACCTGGGTTTGAGAAAGAGGAGGGAAATTGTGAGAGAGCGGCGGAGGGTTTTGCTCTCTGTGCATGTGCCTCGGGGCATGTGCATTGTGCTAAAACACTTAACACTTAGGCTCTGTGAAGAAAGGAAAGAAGGCTTAGAGAAAGCCTTAAGGAAAAGAGAAGGCTCGTGAAGAAAAGAATAAGGAAGGAAGCTGAAGAAAGAAAGAAGAGGAGAGAAGAGAAGCAGAAGAAGGAGAAGAAGAACAAGAGAAAAGGCTTAAAAGCCTTGTGCCTGTGCTTACTGATGATTAATTAAGTCGTCTGAAAATAAGAGCTGTCGTTTGATCACTATAACATTCAAGCTACTATTCATTTATTTGATATAATTGAGATTTGACATGCATGTTTGATTAGGACTAATAATTAGTGATTCAAATCACCATTATTTTGTCTTGACTTCTTTTTATTATTATAAACTATTGAGATACTCATGTTTATCATTAAATGTCAATTTAACTAGGTTATTATTCATTGAATACTATTTAATGCTCAATTAATTATGCTCATTGATTCTACGTGAGATTAATATTGTGAATTTCATATTTGCTTCCTGTGTTCGACCTCAGACTTCATTTCTTGATTTTGAGTTTATAAATTTTATCTGTTGATTGAGCTATTTAGGAGTGCGACGAAACATTAAACTCCTCGATAGCTCGTGTGAACAGGCACCCGCTGCGACTCTCTCCTCATGTGCTTGGTTGATTTCAGCCGTTGGATCTTGATCCAACAGTTGAAAGCAAGAGCGCCTGGAATCAAAAACTCGTCAAAGAAGCAAGATGGCACATTTTTCTTGACTTCAAATGCAAAGGAAGGGGCGCGCGTTCGAAACGCAGTGCACCCAAAATCAGCCGAAGGTGCTTGCACGGCGAAATTAGGCCGTCGGATCAAAGATGAGCGGTGGCAGGAGCGCCACATGGCATGCCTAGATGTGAGGAACCCCGCACGCGTGATCAGACGCACCTCTACATGCGTGATCGCATGCGGGGGGTGTTTTGAAGCCATGGGCACGATGTATTCTTAGCTGTCGATCGCAAGATCGGACGGCTGAGATTTTTGCAATCGTGCATAAGACGTTGCAGCAGAGGAAGGAAAAGAGGTGCGCGGGCGGATGACCTACGCCCACGTTCAAGGCTTTAGTGATGCTTAAATCCATTACTAAAAGCCCTTGCATTAATGTTTTAAACATGAAATGACTTAATTGCCCTCCATTCTTCACTTATAAATAACCTTACAATCCCTACACTTTCTTCATCCCTTCCTCTCTTTTCTTAACCCCTCCAAAATTTTAAGAACTTGTTCCAAATTTAAGATACACAATAAACTTTTTGAGACGAAAATTTAAGAGGTATAAGTGAAATCACCTCAAATAATTAAAACCTAGTCGACAAAAATCCTTGCCCGCTGCCCCCTCCTCCCCCTCGTAAAACAAAAAGAAAATCGCTCAAAAAACCCCCACCCAGCCCTGAAAAAAAACTCCCGCCCCCTCAGACAAATCCCACCCCATGGAGAAAAACCCTTCCCTCTGACAACTCCACGCGCAGGCAGCGCAACCCTTCCCGATCTCCCTTTCGCCCGCTACTCCACGCGCAGCCCTTCCCGATCCCCCTTCCGCAGCGGCGCGCGGGCCCCTTCCCCAGCGAGCAGCGGCGCGTAGCCCCCTTCCCCAGCGACCAGCGGCGCATCCCCTGCCTAGCAATCTGCAGCGACGCACGGACCCCTTCCCCAGCGACCAGCGGCACGCGGCCCCTGCCCAGCAACCTGCAGCGACGCGCGGCCCCTCCCCAGCGGCGCGCGGATCGTTCAGCAGCCCCGTTGATCGCATAGTCCCCCAGCGGTGCGTGGCCCTTCTTGATCGATCTCATCATCGATCGTTCACCAGCCCTCCGTCCGGTCATCTCCTTCGCCATCCCGGGTCCATCGTCAGCTACAGGTCCTCTTCGTAAAACTATAGGTTATGATCATATTCATCCTACCAGTATTATACCAGTATCATACATATTCGTCATCTTCATTTGTATTATACCATAAACTATAGTATGGTCTGCTTCATGAATAGCTACAAGTCCTATTTTATTCTTGTTAACTGGCACCATCGTCCTATTTTAATGAATTAATAATAGGATTAGTTAACAGTATATTTACTATCTCTTCATGTAGAGTTTCATTTTCGACATTGCAAATCAGTGTATGCTTTTATTTCAAAATGATGTGTATCGACTACAGGTTCTATTTGGAATGGATTAGGTCTTTGTTAACAGCCACAATGTTATTTGGCATGGATTAGGTCCCATCTTTTTTACAATGTTATTTGGCATGGATTAGGTTGTATTAATTTGGCATCTAGTCGTCAAGTGAGTATACTTCAAGTTCTTAATGTTTTGGCTATTTTGAAACAACTCTAGGCTCATGAGGTGATAAAAAACAACTTGTGCTTAGTTGATCTTGTAGATCATCGTCTTCTTACTCAATCTTATCTCAAGATGCTCCTATTAGAAATCAATTCCAATAAAAAGTTAGTAGAACTTATTTCCTCTTTCAGAGTCTCCAAGATGATAGTTTTATGTCCTAGCACCTCACTAGATTTGTCTAGCCAAATCAAGAATCATCACCTCCATTGACATGGCGCATTAAGTACATATGCTAAATCCATTTCACATAGGTGCTAGACATGGGTTATACGTTATCTAAGCAATCTTATAGCTCTACTCCATTCATTTTGCATCACTTGTGGTGCTCGAATATTCATTAGAGTAAGAATAGGAAATTATAGGGGGTGAATTGTAGACAAAAATTGTAAATAAAAACAAACATATAAAAAAAGATAACATATTTAGAGAGAAATTTTTTTTAAAGGGAAATCCTTTACTTAGATGGTATTAATAGGTTGTAACAAAAATAATGCAGAATAATTTAAGATTATGGATGGCACAATTGTGGATGGCATCAGTAGCTAATTTGCAACATTAACTAAATTGGACAATAAAGCTATACAACAAGAGAATATAAATCATTCTAAAGTAATATGTTTAAGCTTTTTCCTCTCAAGATTTCTAGTACATCTATTTGTTAGTAGACATTACTTTTAGAAAGTGTGGGTTCTATATGGTTTGATGAATAAAACAATTTGTGATTTTTTTTTCTAATTCCAACATATTATTCACTACCATGCTTGGTTTTACAACTTTTATCCCAAGTTTGTAGTTTATGGTATCTAAATTCTTTACCTTATCACTCAACCCAACTAGGTGTTGCAAAACAATGTTAAGGCTTAGAAACATTGATTTTACAAAATAGTGTTAACGCTGAGAAACATGGGTTTTGCAATATTTGGATGTGAAGGGATGTTATATCTTAAGTGATTTTTACATTCGCACAATAAATAATTTTCACCCTCCTCCTCCTCTCCCTCTCGGATATAACCTTGTTGTGATTTTGGGCAAAATGCTTGTAGTATTGTTGTATACTCTAGCTTAGAATTATTCAAGGCATGATTTAGGAAAAAATTCTAAATATGGTATTTCCAACCACTATTTGCCTTTAAGCTGAGATAGATTCTCATCTGATTAGGCTAAAGTTGTTTTCTAACTAAGTGGTTCTTCATAGAAGGTTTTCCTTGTTGTCTCTCCACATAAGTGTAACAAATGGTTGGACTTTTGTTGATTGTAGGTACTAGATTTTCTTCAACCTAAAAATATCTTTTTTTATGCATAAGTTAAACATATTTTCATGAAATCTACTTATTAATCATTTTGGTTATTGATTTAGGTACCAATGGATAAATCATGGATGTATTTGCGTCGAATTGATATCACAAAATATAGTCTCGGAGTAAAGAGATTCTTAGATTGGGCTTTTCATAATGAATGAAGATCATATAGAAGTGGAGTAGAGAAGAACTTGATTTTTTGTCCTTGCAAAAATTGCAAGAATGGATGGTTGTATGAGCGAGTTGTGTTAGAACATCTCATTTGTTATGGCATATGGTCATGTTATACAATCGTCAAGGCAACGTGAACTGGGTGATCATATAATCGACTCTGAACAAAATCATTCACAAGATGGGGATCGAATAATGGATTTGTTAAATGATAGTAGGCCTGATCCTAATTCGTTGAATGAAGATGAGATAAATGATGAAAGTAGTCAATTTTATTTTGCACTAAATGAAGCCAATTATCCAATTTGTCCGGAAATCAGCTCAATGTTACATTTAAGCTTCCTATTGAAACTGTTTAGAATGAAGGTGATGAATAGAGCAACATAAAAAATGATGTCAGATGTTCTAGATTTTATTGCAGAGCTATTGGGTCATCCTGTGAACTTTCCAAAGAATTGGCATGATGCTAAGAAACGTCTTCGTGTATTGGGATTGAACTGTGAAAAGATAGATGCTTGTTAGAATGATTGTATATTATTTTGGAAGGACAAAGAAGGGCTTGAACATTGTTTAGAATGTTTTGCACCAAGATACAAGTTTAGCAATAATGTTAGCGAAGGAAAGAAACGTTGTCCAGAAAAATAACTTCGTTACTTTCCACTTATTCCACGACTACGTCTCTTTATGTCATCAAAGATTGCAAAAAATAATGTCTTGGCGTAAGAATGGAAGGAAAGAAGATTCAAATGGACTAATGCATCATCCAGCTGATTGTGAAGAATGGAGAAGTTTTGATATTAAACATCCACTATTTGCAGTAGAGGCTTGAAATTGAAGATTAGCGCTATTAAGTGATAGGTTTAATCCATTTGGTAACATGAATGTTAATTATATAATTTGGCCAGTAATGGCTGTCACATATAACTTATCTCCATGGTTGTGCATGAAGTCATCATTTATGATGTCAACATTGCTAATTCCAAGTCCTAGCGCTTCAGGAAATGTAATCGATGTTTATATGCAACCTTTGTTAGAGGAATTGAAGTTATGGTTTACAGGAGTGTAAGCATATGATGCATCGTAGAAGCAAACGTTTACAATACATGCAGCATTACTTTGGACTATCAGCGATTTTCCTGCATATGCCAACCTCTTTGGATGGAGCATGAAAGGAAAAAAAGCATGCCCTATTTATGTGGAGGATACGAATAATACCTGGCTTAAAGAGAGTAAGAAGTTTTGTTATTTGGGCCACGTAAATTCCTTCCCATACGACATAGGTGGTGAAAGAATGATTGCAAGTAAAAATTTGATGGCAAACCTGTCTCAGGTATGATGAAAGAACGATTATCAGAAGAGGATGCATAGATGGAACAAAAAAAGCTTGGATATGTTAAACTTGGAAAGTCCTTTAAGAAGGAATTAAAAAAGCATGCAGAGAAGATTAGTGATTGTTATGGTTGGAGGAAGGAAAGCATTTTCTTTAGAGAATTACTATATTGGCAAGATCTTCAAATTTGCCACAGTCTTGATGTTATGCACATTGAAAAAAATGTAATGGAGAACATCCTTGAAATAATGAACCTTTTAGGGAACCCAAAAGATAATTTGAAGGCAAGATGAGACTTACAAGATATTGGTATACGATTTGCGTTGCAATCAAAGAGTCTACCAAATGGAAAATTTAGATTAGAGGATGCAATTTATACACTAAATGGAGATGCAAAACAAAAAAATATTTAAGTTTCTATCAAGCATTAAATTTCCAGATGGATATTCTTCATAAATATCAAGATGCATAAATGTAACGACCCGGTTCCCGAGTCCCTACGAGACACGAGAACCGGACCGACTCGACTAATCCCAAGACCCAGTCGTCCAACGAGGAAGTAACCAAAAGACAGTAAAATAAACCACATTCAGCATGAATATAACTAACAGTAAGAAAGTACAGCAGTAAGGAAAGAAACTACTACAGTAGGCACCACCACAACAGTAAAACAACATTTATCATATAACAAAAACTGCAGGTAAAGAAGGTACAGCGGAAACAAAACTACTCACTAGAACAGAAACAAAAGAAGGTACAAAGCTGTGGCAACTCTACTGGACCCTACTCGGCCCAGCGTCCTCTGCAGCCGCCGACCCTGGCTGCTCAACACCTGGTCCTGAAAAAGGTAACGAGTGTAACACGTCAGCAAAACGCTGAGTAGAGTGGCAAACTTAACTAAAGGCAACAGTAGAGTGTACAGTAGCTGTTATGTTCTATTACTTCCTTTATTTACATCTTTCAATTTTTCTCACTATTTCATTTACTTCTCAGATCCTTTACTTGATCTCGAATGTCCTCGTGGGACGATCTTGATTGCAGTCTTTTCCAACAGTAGAAGTAGCACGTGGTGCTCTCCTGGCCGGGAGAGTCCCCCGTGGTGATCCTACCCTCAGTCAACCACCCCAAGGTCACTGACAGACGTAACGGTGACTACGGCACGCGCGATAAACGCACAGGTAGCTAGCCCGTACTGGCACGCGGTCAGTCGTTTCCGTTAACGGGTGCGCCCAAAGCACAGCACGGAACCAGGGCAGAGCCCTCTCAGTAACAGGGGTCCAACCCCTCCACAGTAACCAAACCGGGGCCTTGCCCCTCTACAGTCCGCGCACCCTCGCCTGACTACCCTGGTTTGCCCTAGTGGGCCTAACAAGTCGGTGGAGGCTAGCAGAACCCCGGGGCCCGTGGGGTAGCTAGTACTCTCCTAACACTACTAGCTCTCCTCGGTACTACGTACACGAGGGCCAACAAGTCGGTACAGAGCGGCCAATCCTAACCCCGGGTCCCTGGGGCGGCTGGCCCCACTCTGCACTAAAACAGGTACAGGTACTTCCCTTGGTACTGCGTACCCAAGAGACAGTACAAACTACATCTCAGTTCCATTCCTTTTCTTTCCAGGAGTTCCACTCCTAATTCCCCGTAGGGTTCCAGCCCTTTATCTCAGAACATCATATGTTTCACTTTCCAGATTCACGTTCTCAATTTCCATGATCTCAAACATGTTTCTTTGTTCATAACAGGCAGCTGTTAATTAATTTCACAGGCAGCTTATATATTCCTTTCCATTTTTCCAAGACTGCAGTAATATACATTCCACTAGTTTTTCCATCCTAGGATTCATGCCATATCCTAGGATCTATCATACAATCTAGTTTTCCGGCCCTAGGATTCATGCAACACCTAGGAGCTATCATTCCATACATTTCTCATTCCTAGGATTCATGCAATGCCCTAGGTTCTAGTTATGATTCCATACTTTAACAGATTTTTTTAATACTTAAAACCACTCTACCAGGTACAACGGGAGTAATGGGGGCGTGGTCGGGAATCCCGCGCGCCTCCGCGACTCTCAAGACGGCAACCGAACGAGGTCCTATCACAAGGATCAAACACAAGGAGTGTCTCAAAACAGTGTATAGCTACTGTAGGCGTGTAGAGGAATAAATTCTGAAACGAACGCAACTCGAATCGCGGAAAACGGAGCCCAAACGGGCCCTAACGGGTCGAGAAAGACAATACTGTGCAAAATCAGACGTCTGGAACTCCTTCCAGACGTCTTAAACGGTGGATCAGAGAATTACCTGTTCGGCTTGGTTCTCCGGACGTCCAGAAGTCTGTGGGGACGTCTCTCCTAGATCCCAGACGTCCGATGGTTTCTCCGGACGTCTGGAGGTCACTTCCGCCGTCTGGTACAACTTCCAGACGTCTGATTCGCAAAGGATGACGAATCCGAACACCTGCGCACAGCCAACCCTCCTCCCTCAGTACGGTCAGTCGACAAAAAGAAGGAAAAAGCGGAACTCACCTTTCAGACGTCTGTATGATCTCACAGACGTCGACCTTGTCGTCTGGATATCAGTCCAGACGTCTGATTCTGGAGATTTTTCCAGAATCAGAACCTCGCTCGGCCTCCGCTCGCGACGCCGCCCGCGTCGCACCTCGCGCGTCCGCTGCTCCGCCCGCAGCAGGTCCCTCTCCGCGACGCTCTGCGCCCCCTGCGCCCTCCGCCGGCCGGCCAAGCCGCTCCCGGCGAGCTCGCCCTCACGGCAGAGCCCCGCCCTCGCACGCCGCAGCTCCTCCGCGCCTACTGCGGCCGCCGCTGCCGCTGCGCCCTCGCGTCCGCTCGCTCTCGCGCACAGGCAGGAGAGAAGGAGGAAGATGGTGGAGACGGGAGGGGAGGCGCGCCCCCTCCCCCTTTTAACGCCGCGCGGAGAGGAGGGAGAGACGGTCGCAGTCGCCTGCAGCCGCAGAGAAGATGCAGGATCGCAGGTCTGCGCGCACAGGCGCGCAGATGAATATCCCGTGCGAGCATAACTGTTCGCCAGACGTCTGTAAACTATCCCGGACGTCTGGTCAGACGTCCGGATGTGATCCCAGACGTCTTTACAGACGTCTGGGCCACCTCCCAGACGTCTTAAAAGACGTCTGGGGCACGCGCTCGTTACAATATAACAAACTCAAAGGAAGTTTCGTCCCCAAACTTGCGCCAACTAGGGTGCGGAAAAAGGATGTCCAAATAACCATAACAAACTCAAAGAGGACCGAAGCCGGTCCGAAAAGACGTACCCGCGAAAAGCTCTGGGTACCGCTCCCGCATTGCCGCCTCAGGCTCCCAGGTAGCCTCCTCGTACCGCTGGCTCCTCCACAAAACCTTTACCAGGGGTACTTGCTTTCGTCTCAACCTGCAGACGGCTCGGTCTAGGATCTGCACTGGCCGCTCGGGGTAGGTCAGGTCGTCGCTCACCTCGACGCTCTCGTGACTCAGTACGTGGCTGGGATCGGCTACGTACTTCCTGAGGTTGGACACGTGGAACACGTCGTGCACACCAGAAAGCTGCGGGGGAAGGGCAAGTCTGTAAGCAACGGGTCCAACCCGCTCCAGGACCTCGAAGGGCCCCACGAACCTCGGCGCGAGCTTCCCTCTCACCCCAAACCGCTGTAAGCCCTTCATGGGCGAAACACGAAGAAAGACGTGGTCCCCAACCTCGAACTGCACCTCTCTGCGTCTGCGATCTGCGTAGCTCTTCTGTCTGCTCCTGACAGTGCGGAGTCGTCTGTGGATCTGTTCAACTACCTCCTGACTCTGCCGGATCAACCTGGGGCCAACCTCCCACTTGGTCCCCACCTCAACCCAACTCAAGGGTGCCGTGCATTTTCGTTCGTACAGAGCCTCGTAGGGAGCCATGCCGATGCTCGAGTGATAACTGTTGTTGTATGCAAACTCTGCCAGGGGCAGGTGCTCCTCCCAAGAGCCCCTCCAGTCTAGTACACAGGCACGCAAAAGATCCTCAAGTGTCTGTATCGTGCGTTCCGACTGTCCGTCCGTCTGGGGGTGGTAAGCCGTGCTAAACCTCAACCTCGTCCCCAAAGCCTGCTGAAACTCAGCCCAAAACTGGGACGTAAAGCGGGTATCCCGGTCGGATACGATCTCCCGCGGAACTCCGTGTAGTCGCACCACATCACGGATATACCTCTTTGCCAACTGTGCTGGTCCCAAAGTGACTCGGATCGGCAAGAATCGTGCCGTCTTCGTCAACCTATCCACTATTACCCAGATCGCGTCGTGTCCTCGCTGGGTAACAGGTAAACCCACCACCAAGTCCATGGTGATGCTCTCCCACTTCCACTCTGGCACTGGAAGCGGCTGAAGCGGCCCTGCAGGCCTCTGATGCTCGGCTTTCACCTGCTGGCACACTAAGCACTGCTGCACGAACTCACCCACATCCCGCTTTATCCCTCTCCACCAGAACTCGCGTCTCAAGTCATGGTACATTTTCGTGTTTCCGGGATGTATGGTGAATCTGGAACCGTGTGCCTCAGTCAGGAGCTCTCTCAACAGCTCCTCGTCTCTGGGGATGCACAGCCGTCCCCTCAAGCGTAACACCTGGTCTGTGAAAGAGAAGTCCCCTGGGTCCCCTGACAGTACTCTGTCGCGCAAAGACTGCAAGTACGGATCGGCCATCTGTCCCGTGATGATGCGGTCTATCAACTCTGGTCTGGTCTGCCGTGTCACCGTCACTGCCCCACAGTACCCTCGTAACTCTAGAGGTCGCCAACTGCCCACCTCCTCCAAAAGGCTCCAACTCTGTAACTGTAGACTGGCCAAGCGTGCGGGCGCCTTACGGCTCAAGGCGTCAGCCACCACATTGGCCTTTCCCGGGTGGTAGGAGATGCTGCAGTCGTAGTCCTTCAGGAGCTCCAACCAACGTCTCTGTCTCATGTTGAGCTCCTTCTGGTCAAAAAGATATCTGAGGCTCTTGTGATCTGTAAAAATCTCGAAGGTCTCACCGTACAAGTAGTGCCTCCATGTCTTCAGCGCGAAGACAACGGCTGCCAACTCTAGGTCGTGGGTAGGGTAGGTATGCTCATGGGGCTTCAGTTGCCGCGAAGCGTAAGCGACCACGTGACCCCTCTGCATGAGCACACCTCCTAACCCCTGCAAGGAAGCGTCCGTGTACACAACGAACCCGCCACTACTGTCAGGAATGGTGAGCACGGGAGCCGAGGTCAACCTCTCCTTCAGCTCCAGAAAACATGCCTCACAGGCGTCTGTCCAAGTGAAAGGCACATCCTTCCGAGTCAACTGTGTCATAGGACGTGCAATCTGCGAAAACCCTCTGATGAACCGTCTGTAGTAACCTGCCAGTCCCAGGAAACTGCGAATCTCAGTGACTGAACGCGGTCTCTCCCACCTGAGCACTGCCTCGACCTTGGCGGGATCCACCGCCAGGCCGTCTCCAGAGATCACATGACCCAAAAAGGTCACCTCCCTCAACCAGAACTCGCACTTGCTGTATTTGGCGTACAGCCTGCGTCGTCTCAGAGTGTCCAGAACCATCCGCAAGTGCTGTCCGTGCTGCGTCCGATCTCTAGAATAGATGAGTACATCATCTATGAAAACCACCACAAACTGGTCCAAGTACGGTCTGAACACCCGGTTCATCAGGTCCATGAAAGCAGCGGGGGCATTGGTCAGCCCAAACGGCATGACCAAAAACTCGTAGTGTCCGTACCGGGTGCGGAAAGCTGTCTTGGAGACGTCTACCTCCCTGATCCTCAACTGGTGGTATCCAGACCTCAAGTCGATCTTGGAGAACACCGTGGCACCCCGCAACTGGTCAAACAAGTCCTCGATCCTTGGCAGCGGATATCTGTTCTTGATGGTGACCCTATTCAGCTGTCGATAGTTCACACAAAGGCGTAGGGTACCATCCTTCTTCTTCACAAACAGTACCGGGGCTCCCCAGGGAGACGCACTGGGCCTCACGAAACCCTTCTCCAAAAGGTCCTGCAACTGAGACTTGAGCTCTCGCAGCTCAAGCGGTGCCATCCTGTATGGCGCGGTGGAGATGGGGCTGGTCCCTGGTACTAGTGAGATCTCAAACTCGATCTCACGCTCGGGCGGTAGTCCTGGTAACTCGTCTGGAAACACGTCGGGGTACTCTCTGACCACCGGGATGCTCTGGAAGTCTGCCACGGGGCTGTGCTCTGCCACCACACAAGCTAAGAAGCCCTCACACCCCTGGCTCAAAAGTCTCGCCGCCCGAAGTGCCGAAATGCACCTGAAACCTCCGTCCACTGGCTGCCCGTGAAACTCGAAGGAAGGCAACTCCGGAATGGAGAAGACAATCTTCCTCTCAAAGCAGTCTACCAATGCGTGGTAAGCGGACAGCCAATCCATCCCCAGGATCACCCCAAAGTCCTCCATCTGTATCATAATCAGGTCAGCTGGCAGGCTGTGTCCCCCGATGCTGACCCCGCAACCCGTGTACACCTCCTCAGCTACAAACAGCTGACCACTCGGACCTCTGATTACGAACGGGTTCTCTAACAATGTATAATCCTGGTCCAAACTAACTGCGAAACTGTCTGCGACAAACGAGTGCGTAGCGCCGGAATCGAAAAGCGTGTAAACGAGTCTGCCAGAAACTGAAACCATACCTGCTACCACGGATCCCGAAGCTCTGGCGTCCCTGTGTGTTAGGGCGTTGATACGCCCCTCAGCTCTAGGTGCGGACGAAGCAGCCACACTCTGCGTCGGACGGGTAGGTGCTGGCCGGTACCCTCCTCGCGACTGCGGTCCTCCTCCTCGCGCCTGGAAACCGCGGCCTCCTGCGCGCCCTCCAGTGCTCTGCGCGGGAAGTATCTGCTGACCTCCTGCCCTAGATGGGCAGTCCCTCCTGACGTGGCCCGGCTGGCCACACTGGTAGCAGAGGGGAACCCGACTCCCGCCCTCAGTGAGTCCCTGCTGTCGGCTAGGCGGGGGTCCGGTGCTGGCGACTGGCCCCTGTCGAGGGCCCCCAAAGGCCACTGATGGCCCTGCACAACGTGACGGCTCTCCTGCGGACGCCACGTGTCTCCGTTCTCGCCGGCCCTGTGAGAAGTCTGGCTGAAAGGGCCTCTTCCGCCCGCCGTCGGTCTCTCGCGCGGACGGGTTGGTCTCCTCGTAAGTCATGGCTGCCTCTACCACTCTCGAAAACGTCGGCAGCTTCAGGGGTTTGACATACCCCCGGATCGCAGGCCGGAGCCCCTCGGTGAACCTCCAAAGGCGCTCCTCCTCAGTGGCTACCGCTGTCGCTGCAAAGCGGGACAGCTCCAAGAAACGCGTGCGGTACGCGCTCACGGTCATCGTCCCTTGGCGGAGAGTGTGGAACTCCCGCCTCCTCTGGTCCTGCCACGTCTGGGGAAAGTACTGCTCGCAGAAGAGGGTGACGAACTGGTCCCACGTCGGCTCGTCCCTCTCCTGTCCCCGGACCGCCCTCCACCACCGGTGTGCCGCACTCTCCAGCTGGTACGTGGCAAAGGCCACGCGGCACTCCACCGGGGGGCGAAGGGTGTCGAAGATCTTCTCCAGCTGCTCAAGCCAGTCCTCTGCCTCGGTCGGGTCCTCATCCGCCTTGAAGGAGGGGGGCTTCAGCTTCCGGAACTGTCCGAAAAGCTCGAAGTGGTGCTGTAGGGGAGGTGCTGGTGCACCTCCAGGCGAAGGTGCCTCGTGTACAGAAGTGTCGGAGGAAGGTGGGGGCGGCAGGGGCCCATCCCCTCCCTCGTGTCCAGCGCCGCGTCCGTCGCGTGGTCCCGCAGAGGACTCCCCCTCTGCAACCCCAGGAGGAGGTGCTCGGGGCGGTGGGTGGAGCTCCTCTCGTACAATATCCCGTATCAGTCTGGCGAGGTCCTGGGCCTGGATGCCAGGGAGTGGTGGCTGGTCCACCGAGACGTCAACGACAGCACGTCCACCTCGCCGACCTCGCCCTCGGCCGCGCCCGCGGCCAGTCTCGCCAGTCCCACGACGAGGCATCTCCTGCAAGGAGACGCGAAACAAAACGGAAACGTCAAAACAGACGGTACCTAACAACACTTCTAAGAGCTCAAGTCAAGAGATATGTTGTGGTGGCTACTCTAGCTATAAACATGTGAATTGGTTATTTTCCAGTCAGTTAATTCACTTCTCGGGACGACCTTGCTCTGATACCATCTTGTAACGACCCGGTTCCCGAGTCCCTACGAGACACGAGAACCGGACCGACTCGACTAATCCCAAGACCCAGTCGTCCAACGAGGAAGTAACCAAAAGACAGTAAAATAAACCACATTCAGCATGAATATAACTAACAGTAAGAAAGTACAGCAGTAAGGAAAGAAACTACTACAGTAGGCACCACCACAACAGTAAAACAACATTTATCATATAACAAAAACTGCAGGTAAAGAAGGTACAGCGGAAACAAAACTACTCACTAGAACAGAAACAAAAGAAGGTACAAAGCTGTGGCAACTCTACTGGACCCTACTCGGCCCAGCGTCCTCTGCAGCCGCCGACCCTGGCTGCTCAACACCTGGTCCTGAAAAAGGTAACGAGTGTAACACGTCAGCAAAACGCTGAGTAGAGTGGCAAACTTAACTAAAGGCAACAGTAGAGTGTACAGTAGCTGTTATGTTCTATTACTTCCTTTATTTACATCTTTCAATTTTTCTCACTATTTCATTTACTTCTCAGATCCTTTACTTGATCTCGAATGTCCTCGTGGGACGATCTTGATTGCAGTCTTTTCCAAAAGTAGAAGTAGCACGTGGTGCTCTCCTGGCCGGGAGAGTCCCCCGTGGTGATCCTACCCTCAGTCAACCACCCCAAGGTCACTGACAGACGTAACGGTGACTACGGCACGCGCGATAAACGCACAGGTAGCTAGCCCGTACTGGCACGCGGTCAGTCGTTTCCGTTAACGGGTGCGCCCAAAGCACAGCACGGAACCAGGGCAGAGCCCTCTCAGTAACAGGGGTCCAACCCCTCCACAGTAACCAAACCGGGGCCTTGCCCCTCCACAGTCCGCGCACCCTCGCCTGACTACCCTGGTTTGCCCTAGTGGGCCTAACAAGTCGGTGAAGGAGGCTAGCAGAACCCCGGGGCCCGTGGGGTAGCTAGTACTCTCCTAACACTACTAGCTCTCCTCGGTACTACGTACACGAGGGCCAACAAGTCGGTACAGAGTGGCCAATCCTAACCCCGGGTCCCTGGGGCGGCTGGCCCCACTCTGCACTAAAACAGGTACAGGTACTTCCCTTGGTACTGCGTACCCAAGAGACAGTACAAACTACATCTCAGTTCCATTCCTTTTCTTTCCAGGAGTTCCACTCCTAATTCCCCGTAGGGTTCCAGCCCTTTATCTCAGAACATCATATGTTTCACTTTCCAGATTCACGTTCTCAATTTCCATGATCTCAAACATGTTTCTTTGTTCATAACAGGCAGCTGTTAATTAATTTCACAGGCAGCTTATATATTCCTTTCCATTTTTCCAAGACTGCAGTAATATACATTCCACTAGTTTTTCCATCCTAGGATTCATGCCATATCCTAGGATCTATCATACAATCTAGTTTTCCGGCCCTAGGATTCATGCAACACCTAGGAGCTATCATTCCATACATTTCTCATTCCTAGGATTCATGCAATGCCCTAGGTTCTAGTTATGATTCCATACTTTAACAGATTTTTTTAATACTTAAAACCACTCTACCAGGTACAACGGGAGTAATGGGGGCGTGGTCGGGAATCCCGCGCGCCTCCGCGACTCTCAAGACGGCAACCGAACGAGGTCCTATCACAAGGATCAAACACAAGGAGTGTCTCAAAACAGTGTATAGCTACTGTAGGCGTGTAGAGGAATAAATTCTGAAACGAACGCAACTCGAATCGCGGAAAACGGAGCCCAAACGGGCCCTAACGGGTCGAGAAAGACAATACTGTGCAAAATCAGACGTCTGGAACTCCTTCCAGACGTCTTAAACGGTGGATCAGAGAATTACCTGTTCGGCTTGGTTCTCCGGACGTCCAGAAGTCTGTGGGGACGTCTCTCCTAGATCCCAGACGTCCGATGGTCTCTCCGGACGTCTGGAGGTCACTTCCGCCGTCTGGTACAACTTCCAGACGTCTGATTCGCAAAGGATGACGAATCCGAACACCTGCGCACAGCCAACCCTCCTCCCTCAGTACGGTCAGTCGACAAAAAGAAGGAAAAAGCGGAACTCACCTTTCAGACGTCTGTATGATCTCACAGACGTCGACCTTGTCGTCTGGATATCAGTCCAGATGTCTGATTCTGGAGATTTTTCCAGAATCAGAACCTCGCTCGGCCTCCGCTCGCGACGCCGCCCGCGTCGCACCTCGCGCGTCCGCTGCTCCGCCCGCAGCAGGTCCCTCTCCGCGACGCTCTGCGCCCCCTGCGCCCTCCGCCGGCCGGCCAAGCCGCTCCCGGCGAGCTCGCCCTCACGGCAGAGCCCCGCCCTCGCACGCCGCAGCTCCTCCGCGCCTACTGCGGCCGCCGCTGCCGCTGCGCCCTCGCGTCCGCTCGCTCTCGCGCACAGGCAGGAGAGAAGGAGGAAGATGGTGGAGACGGGAGGGGAGGCGCGCCCCCTCCCCCTTTTAACGCCGCGCGGAGAGGAGGGAGAGACGGTCGCAGTCGCCTGCAGCCGCAGAGAAGATGCGGGATCGCAGGTCTGCGCGCACAGGCGCGCAGATGAATATCCCGTGCGAGCATAACTGTTCGCCAGACGTCTGTAAACTATCCCGGACGTCTGGTCAGACGTCCGGATGTGATCCCAGACGTCTTTACAGACGTCTGGGCCACCTCCCAGACGTCTTAAAAGACGTCTGGGGCACGCGCTCGTTACAATATAACAAACTCAAAGGAAGTTTCGTCCCCAAACTTGCGCCAACTAGGGTGCGGAAAAAGGATGTCCAAATAACCATAACAAACTCAAAGAGGACCGAAGCCGGTCCGAAAAGACGTACCCGCGAAAAGCTCTGGGTACCGCTCCCGCATTGCCGCCTCAGGCTCCCAGGTAGCCTCCTCGTACCGCTGGCTCCTCCACAAAACCTTTACCAGGGGTACTTGCTTTCGTCTCAACCTGCAGACGGCTCGGTCTAGGATCTGCACTGGCCGCTCGGGGTAGGTCAGGTCGTCGCTCACCTCGACGCTCTCGTGACTCAGTACGTGGCTGGGATCGGCTACGTACTTCCTGAGGTTGGACACGTGGAACACGTCGTGCACACCAGAAAGCTGCGGGGGAAGGGCAAGTCTGTAAGCAACGGGTCCAACCCGCTCCAGGACCTCGAAGGGCCCCACGAACCTCGGCGCGAGCTTCCCTCTCACCCCAAACCGCTGTAAGCCCTTCATGGGCGAAACACGAAGAAAGACGTGGTCCCCAACCTCGAACTGCACCTCTCTGCGTCTGCGATCTGCGTAGCTCTTCTGTCTGCTCCTGACAGTGCGGAGTCGTCTGTGGATCTGTTCAACTACCTCCTGACTCTGCCGGATCAACCTGGGGCCAACCTCCCACTTGGTCCCCACCTCAACCCAACTCAAGGGTGCCGTGCATTTTCGTTCGTACAGAGCCTCGTAGGGAGCCATGCCGATGCTCGAGTGATAACTGTTGTTGTATGCAAACTCTGCCAGGGGCAGGTGCTCCTCCCAAGAGCCCCTCCAGTCTAGTACACAGGCACGCAAAAGATCCTCAAGTGTCTGTATCGTGCGTTCCGACTGTCCGTCCGTCTGGGGGTGGTAAGCCGTGCTAAACCTCAACCTCGTCCCCAAAGCCTGCTGAAACTCAGCCCAAAACTGGGACGTAAAGCGGGTATCCCGGTCGGATACGATCTCCCGCGGAACTCCGTGTAGTCGCACCACATCACGGATATACCTCTTTGCCAACTGTGCTGGTCCCAAAGTGACTCGGATCGGCAAGAATCGTGCCGTCTTCGTCAACCTATCCACTATTACCCAGATCGCGTCGTGTCCTCGCTGGGTAACAGGTAAACCCACCACCAAGTCCATGGTGATGCTCTCCCACTTCCACTCTGGCACTGGAAGCGGCTGAAGCGGCCCTGCAGGCCTCTGATGCTCGGCTTTCACCTGCTGGCACACTAAGCACTGCTGCACGAACTCACCCACATCCCGCTTTATCCCTCTCCACCAGAACTCGCGTCTCAAGTCATGGTACATTTTCGTGTTTCCGGGATGTATGGTGAATCTGGAACCGTGTGCCTCAGTCAGGAGCTCTCTCAACAGCTCCTCGTCTCTGGGGATGCACAGCCGTCCCCTCAAGCGTAACACCTGGTCTGTGAAAGAGAAGTCCCCTGGGTCCCCTGACAGTACTCTGTCGCGCAAAGACTGCAAGTACGGATCGGCCATCTGTCCCGTGATGATGCGGTCTATCAACTCTGGTCTGGTCTGCCGTGTCACCGTCACTGCCCCACAGTACCCTCGTAACTCTAGAGGTCGCCAACTGCCCACCTCCTCCAAAAGGCTCCAACTCTGTAACTGTAGACTGGCCAAGCGTGCGGGCGCCTTACGGCTCAAGGCGTCAGCCACCACATTGGCCTTTCCCGGGTGGTAGGAGATGCTGCAGTCGTAGTCCTTCAGGAGCTCCAACCAACGTCTCTGTCTCATGTTGAGCTCCTTCTGGTCAAAAAGATATCTGAGGCTCTTGTGATCTGTAAAAATCTCGAAGGTCTCACCGTACAAGTAGTGCCTCCATGTCTTCAGCGCGAAGACAACGGCTGCCAACTCTAGGTCGTGGGTAGGGTAGGTATGCTCATGGGGCTTCAGTTGCCGCGAAGCGTAAGCGACCACGTGACCCCTCTGCATGAGCACACCTCCTAACCCCTGCAAGGAAGCGTCCGTGTACACAACGAACCCGCCACTACTGTCAGGAATGGTGAGCACGGGAGCCGAGGTCAACCTCTCCTTCAGCTCCAGAAAACACGCCTCACAGGCGTCTGTCCAAGTGAAAGGCACATCCTTCCGAGTCAACTGTGTCATAGGACGTGCAATCTGCGAAAACCCTCTGATGAACCGTCTGTAGTAACCTGCCAGTCCCAGGAAACTGCGAATCTCAGTGACTGAACGCGGTCTCTCCCACCTGAGCACTGCCTCGACCTTGGCGGGATCCACCGCCAGGCCGTCTCCAGAGATCACATGACCCAAAAAGGTCACCTCCCTCAACCAGAACTCGCACTTGCTGTATTTGGCGTACAGCCTGCGTCGTCTCAGAGTGTCCAGAACCATCCGCAAGTGCTGTCCGTGCTGCGTCCGATCTCTAGAATAGATGAGTACATCATCTATGAAAACCACCACAAACTGGTCCAAGTACGGTCTGAACACCCGGTTCATCAGGTCCATGAAAGCAGCGGGGGCATTGGTCAGCCCAAACGGCATGACCAAAAACTCGTAGTGTCCGTACCGGGTGCGGAAAGCTGTCTTGGAGACGTCTACCTCCCTGATCCTCAACTGGTGGTATCCAGACCTCAAGTCGATCTTGGAGAACACCGTGGCACCCCGCAACTGGTCAAACAAGTCCTCGATCCTTGGCAGCGGATATCTGTTCTTGATGGTGACCCTATTCAGCTGTCGATAGTTCACACAAAGGCGTAGGGTACCATCCTTCTTCTTCACAAACAGTACCGGGGCTCCCCAGGGAGACGCACTGGGCCTCACGAAACCCTTCTCCAAAAGGTCCTGCAACTGAGACTTGAGCTCTCGCAGCTCAAGCGGTGCCATCCTGTATGGCGCGGTGGAGATGGGGCTGGTCCCTGGTACTAGTGAGATCTCAAACTCGATCTCACGCTCGGGCGGTAGTCCTGGTAACTCGTCTGGAAACACGTCGGGGTACTCTCTGACCACCGGGATGCTCTGGAAGTCTGCCACGGGGCTGTGCTCTGCCACCACACAAGCTAAGAAGCCCTCACACCCCTGGCTCAAAAGTCTCGCCGCCCGAAGTGCCGAAATGCACCTGAAACCTCCGTCCACTGGCTGCCCGTGAAACTCGAAGGAAGGCAACTCCGGAATGGAGAAGACAATCTTCCTCTCAAAGCAGTCTACCAATGCGTGGTAAGCGGACAGCCAATCCATCCCCAGGATCACCCCAAAGTCCTCCATCTGTATCATAATCAGGTCAGCTGGCAGGCTGTGTCCCCCGATGCTGACCCCGCAACCCGTGTACACCTCCTCAGCTACAAACAGCTGACCACTCGGACCTCTGATTACGAACGGGTTCTCTAACAATGTATAATCCTGGTCCAAACTAACTGCGAAACTGTCTGCGACAAACGAGTGCGTAGCGCCGGAATCGAAAAGCGTGTAAACGAGTCTGCCAGAAACTGAAACCATACCTGCTACCACGGATCCCGAAGCTCTGGCGTCCCTGTGTGTTAGGGCGTTGATACGCCCCTCAGCTCTAGGTGCGGACGAAGCAGCCACACTCTGCGTCGGACGGGTAGGTGCTGGCCGGTACCCTCCTCGCGACTGCGGTCCTCCTCCTCGCGCCTGGAAACCGCGGCCTCCTGCGCGCCCTCCAGTGCTCTGCGCGGGAAGTATCTGCTGACCTCCTGCCCTAGATGGGCAGTCCCTCCTGACGTGGCCCGGCTGGCCACACTGGTAGCAGAGGGGAACCCGACTCCCGCCCTCAGTGAGTCCCTGCTGTCGGCTAGGCGGGGGTCCGGTGCTGGCGACTGGCCCCTGTCGAGGGCCCCCAAAGGCCACTGATGGCCCTGCACAACGTGACGGCTCTCCTGCGGACGCCACGTGTCTCCGTTCTCGCCGGCCCTGTGAGAAGTCTGGCTGAAAGGGCCTCTTCCGCCCGCCGTCGGTCTCTCGCGCGGACGGGTTGGTCTCCTCGTAAGTCATGGCTGCCTCTACCACTCTCGAAAACGTCGGCAGCTTCAGGGGTTTGACATACCCCCGGATCGCAGGCCGGAGCCCCTCGGTGAACCTCCAAAGGCGCTCCTCCTCAGTGGCTACCGCTGTCGCTGCAAAGCGGGACAGCTCCAAGAAACGCGTGCGGTACGCGCTCACGGTCATCGTCCCTTGGCGGAGAGTGTGGAACTCCCGCCTCCTCTGGTCCTGCCACGTCTGGGGAAAGTACTGCTCGCAGAAGAGGGTGACGAACTGGTCCCACGTCGGCTCGTCCCTCTCCTGTCCCCGGACCGCCCTCCACCACCGGTGTGCCGCACTCTCCAGCTGGTACGTGGCAAAGGCCACGCGGCACTCCACCGGGGGGCGAAGGGTGTCGAAGATCTTCTCCAGCTGCTCAAGCCAGTCCTCTGCCTCGGTCGGGTCCTCATCCGCCTTGAAGGAGGGGGGCTTCAGCTTCCGGAACTGTCCGAAAAGCTCGAAGTGGTGCTGTAGGGGAGGTGCTGGTGCACCTCCAGGCGAAGGTGCCTCGTGTACAGAAGTGTCGGAGGAAGGTGGGGGCGGCAGGGGCCCATCCCCTCCCTCGTGTCCAGCGCCGCGTCCGTCGCGTGGTCCCGCAGAGGACTCCCCCTCTGCAACCCCAAGAGGAGGTGCTCGGGGCGGTGGGTGGAGCTCCTCTCGTACAATATCCCGTATCAGTCTGGCGAGGTCCTGGGCCTGGATGCCAGGGAGTGGTGGCTGGTCCACCGAGACGTCAACGACAGCACGTCCACCTCGCCGACCTCGCCCTCGGCCGCGCCCGCGGCCAGTCTCGCCAGTCCCACGACGAGGCATCTCCTGCAAGGAGACGCGAAACAAAACGGAAACGTCAAAACAGACGGTACCTAACAACACTTCTAAGAGCTCAAGTCAAGAGATATGTTGTGGTGGCTACTCTAGCTATAAACATGTGAATTGGTTATTTTCCAGTCAGTTAATTCACTTCTCGGGACGACCTTGCTCTGATACCATCTTGTAACGACCCGGTTCCCGAGTCCCTACGAGACACGAGAACCGGACCGACTCGACTAATCCCAAGACCCAGTCGTCCAACGAGGAAGTAACCAAAAGACAGTAAAATAAACCACATTCAGCATGAATATAACTAACAGTAAGAAAGTACAGCAGTAAGGAAAGAAACTACTACAGTAGGCACCACCACAACAGTAAAACAACATTTATCATATAACAAAAACTGCAGGTAAAGAAGGTACAGCGGAAACAAAACTACTCACTAGAACAGAAACAAAAGAAGGTACAAAGCTGTGGCAACTCTACTGGACCCTACTCGGCCCAGCGTCCTCTGCAGCCGCCGACCCTGGCTGCTCAACACCTGGTCCTGAAAAAGGTAACGAGTGTAACACGTCAGCAAAACGCTGAGTAGAGTGGCAAACTTAACTAAAGGCAACAGTAGAGTGTACAGTAGCTGTTATGTTCTATTACTTCCTTTATTTACATCTTTCAATTTTTCTCACTATTTCATTTACTTCTCAGATCCTTTACTTGATCTCGAATGTCCTCGTGGGACGATCTTGATTGCAGTCTTTTCCAAAAGTAGAAGTAGCACGTGGTGCTCTCCTGGCCGGGAGAGTCCCCCGTGGTGATCCTACCCTCAGTCAACCACCCCAAGGTCACTGACAGACGTAACGGTGACT
The DNA here is from genome assembly GCA_037157565.1 of Thalassia testudinum. Classification (NCBI taxonomy): domain Eukaryota; kingdom Viridiplantae; phylum Streptophyta; class Magnoliopsida; order Alismatales; family Hydrocharitaceae; genus Thalassia; species Thalassia testudinum. The sequence goes on along the minus strand of JAZHRO010000022.1, from coordinate 9,099,413 downwards.
ACGGCACGCGCGATAAACGCACAGGTAGCTAGCCCGTACTGGCACGCGGTCAGTCGTTTCCGTTAACGGGTGCGCCCAAAGCACAGCACGGAACCAGGGCAGAGCCCTCTCAGTAACAGGGGTCCAACCCCTCCACAGTAACCAAACCGGGGCCTTGCCCCTCCACAGTCCGCGCACCCTCGCCTGACTACCCTGGTTTGCCCTAGTGGGCCTAACAAGTCGGTGAAGGAGGCTAGCAGAACCCCGGGGCCCGTGGGGTAGCTAGTACTCTCCTAACACTACTAGCTCTCCTCGGTACTACGTACACGAGGGCCAACAAGTCGGTACAGAGCGGCCAATCCTAACCCCGGGTCCCTGGGGCGGCTGGCCCCACTCTGCACTAAAACAGGTACAGGTACTTCCCTTGGTACTGCGTACCCAAGAGACAGTACAAACTACATCTCAGTTCCATTCCTTTTCTTTCCAGGAGTTCCACTCCTAATTCCCCGTAGGGTTCCAGCCCTTTATCTCAGAACATCATATGTTTCACTTTCCAGATTCACGTTCTCAATTTCCATGATCTCAAACATGTTTCTTTGTTCATAACAGGCAGCTGTTAATTAATTTCACAGGCAGCTTATATATTCCTTTCCATTTTTCCAAGACTGCAGTAATATACATTCCACTAGTTTTTCCATCCTAGGATTCATGCCATATCCTAGGATCTATCATACAATCTAGTTTTCCGGCCCTAGGATTCATGCAACACCTAGGAGCTATCATTCCATACATTTCTCATTCCTAGGATTCATGCAATGCCCTAGGTTCTAGTTATGATTCCATACTTTAACAGATTTTTTTAATACTTAAAACCACTCTACCAGGTACAACGGGAGTAATGGGGGCGTGGTCGGGAATCCCGCGCGCCTCTGCGACTCTCAAGACGGCAACCGAACGAGGTCCTATCACAAGGATCAAACACAAGGAGTGTCTCAAAACAGTGTATAGCTACTGTAGGCGGGTAGAGGAATAAATTCTGAAACGAACGCAACTCGAATCGCGGAAAACGGAGCCCAAACGGGCCCTAACGGGTCGAGAAAGACAATACTGTGCAAAATCAGACGTCTGGAACTCCTTCCAGACGTCTTAAACGGTGGATCAGAGAATTACCTGTTCGGCTTGGTTCTCCGGACGTCCAGAAGTCTGTGGGGACGTCTCTCCTAGATCCCAGACGTCCGATGGTCTCTCCGGACGTCTGGAGGTCACTTCCGCCGTCTGGTACAACTTCCAGACGTCTGATTCGCAAAGGATGACGAATCCGAACACCTGCGCACAGCCAACCCTCCTCCCTCAGTACGGTCAGTCGACAAAAAGAAGGAAAAAGCGGAACTCACCTTTCAGACGTCTGTATGATCTCACAGACGTCGACCTTGTCGTCTGGATATCAGTCCAGACGTCTGATTCTGGAGATTTTTCCAGAATCAGAACCTCGCTCGGCCTCCGCTCGCGACGCCGCCCGCGTCGCACCTCGCGCGTCCGCTGCTCCGCCCGCAGCAGGTCCCTCTCCGCGACGCTCTGCGCCCCCTGCGCCCTCCGCCGGCCGGCCAAGCCGCTCCCGGCGAGCTCGCCCTCACGGCAGAGCCCCGCCCTCGCACGCCGCAGCTCCTCCGCGCCTACTGCGGCCGCCGCTGCCGCTGCGCCCTCGCGTCCGCTCGCTCTCGCGCACAGGCAGGAGAGAAGGAGGAAGATGGTGGAGACGGGAGGGGAGGCGCGCCCCCTCCCCCTTTTAACGCCGCGCGGAGAGGAGGGAGAGACGGTCGCAGTCGCCTGCAGCCGCAGAGAAGATGCGGGATCGCAGGTCTGCGCGCACAGGCGCGCAGACGAATATCCCGTGCGAGCATAACTGTTCGCCAGACGTCTGTAAACTATCCCGGACGTCTGGTCAGACGTCCGGATGTGATCCCAGACGTCTTTACAGACGTCTGGGCCACCTCCCAGACGTCTTAAAAGACGTCTGGGGCACGCGCTCGTTACAATAAATGTTGTAGGTAGAAAGATAAATTCTCTTAAAAGTCATGATTGTCATGTATTTATGCAAGTTTTATTTCCACTAGCAATTAATGGTATACTGCTAGATGATGTGTTCCAACCATTATTAGAGCTGAGTCGCTTTTTCAAAGCTGTATGTTCTATGGTTTTGAACCCAATTTCACTATCAAGATGGGAAGAAGATATTGTTATTACCTTGTGCAAGATGGAACAAATCCTTCCTCCTAGTTTATTTGATGTGATGATTCATCTTGTCATACATTTGGCTTATGAAGCAAAGATTGCTGGACTGGTACAATATAGATGATGTATCCTATAGAGCATTACCTGAAGAAGCTGAAGGATTATGTTTTCAATAAAGCACGTCTAGAAGGTTCAATAGTTGAGGGGTATTTGTTAGAAGAATGTATAAATTTCTGTGCAATGTATATAGATGGTCTAAATAATCATTTTAATAGAATTGAGAGAAATTGTGATGGTGGTCCTGTTGAAAATGCAAAAGGTAATTTGTCAATCTTCGCATAAGGAGGGAGACCTTTCAATCAATCAAGGCGAAAGGAGATGTCTGATGAAGATAGAAATTTGGTTCACTTATATGTATTAATGCAGGTGACTAAATTAGATCCCTTCATTCAAGAGTTTAAATGTTAATTTGGCTGCACAAAAAGAGAATTCATTCAATGGTTTAATAAAAAAGTTGAACAACTTAAAGTATCAAATGATGTGAGATGGTCGCCTGAATTTGATATATTGGAACAAAAACCATATGCTTATGTGATTTCGCATAATGGATATATTGTCAACAGATTTCAATTTTGCCCAAAAGCCATTGATGAAACCAAAGCAACACAATTTTCCGGTGTGATAGTAAAGTCCTCCCAACTTGGAGATTGTGACGACTTCTATGGTGAACTTGACATTATTGAAATAAGTTTTGCATAAGATCAACATATAGTTTTATTTCAATGTAATTAGTTCGATGTTTATGGAAAAAATAATGGGTATCGGGTCGATAACGGGATTCTCAGCTTAAATAAAAATGCAAGATTGAGAACAAATGAACCATTTGCATTAACCTCTTAGGTAGAGCAAATGATGTGTATGAATAGCCTAAATTGTCTATTATGCATGTTTTTAGTGTCATAGAAACATCATGCATTGTAAATATTGTATAACATGCATCATCTTGCATTTAGGTTATATTGTATAAAATTTAGGTTTATTGTCTCCTTTTATGGTTAGGTGACAGGGTGACATTTAATCGGGGCCTTCGATTGAAGATTCAAATGTACGGATCTGATCAGGGTGACAATCGGAGTTTAACGACTCCAAGATTGCCTTGATTGAACTTCTGTAGCATCAGATGCAGTCCGAGAAAGATCAGATGTCAAGGGGCCAAGATGGTGTAAATCTATACATCAGATGACAAATCTGATCGCATGGATGGATTTGGATCGACGATAGCAACCTAACGATGTAAAAATCAGTCCAATCCGACATCCATAGCACCATCTATAAGGCATAGAAGATAGACGACCAAGATGGCGCCACATGGGGCCATCTCAGCTGCCCACACCGACCCAAGAACACCTGCACGACTCTCTCCTCAATTGCTCGATCAATCTTAGCTATTGGATCTTAAATCCAGTGGTCGAGATTCAATCAAGGCCGCGCCTCCTCTTCTGAAGGCCAACGCTCGAGTGCCCTTAGGCATTGGATCTTCATCCAACAGTTGAGGGTGCTTGAGCTCAAAACTTAAATGCGACCATCCATCGCGGTAGCGCAGCGGTCATGCGCTTATGGGTGAATCACAGGTTGCGAGTTCAAGCCGTGCGAAGCCTCAAATCAAGGCGTAAGCGTGGGCATGGTCAATTTCAGTCGTCAGATGAGGATTGAGCGGCATTAAAAACGGCGACGTGGCGCAATGGATGGGCAAGGATTGCGTATGCGCACGATGACGTGCGATCCAGCGTGCCATCGCACTCACAGGTGCACGATGAGGAGGCGAGCACGATGCACTTTAAGCCATCCGATCTTGAGATTGGATGGCTGAGAAGGGTTGAACGTGCGTAAGCATTTCGTGCGTAGGAGAGGAGGAGAGCGGGTGTGAGCGCACTAAGCTCATGTTCAGGGCTTTAGTGACGTTTAAATCTATCACTAAAGGCCCTTACATTAATGTTTTTAACTTGAAATGACCTAATTGCCCCTTCAAACCTTGCCTATAAATAACCCTATGACCCCCACGTATTTGTCATCCCTTCCTTCACTCTCTCCCTCTCCAAAGCTCTAAAGAAGCTTGTCTTAAATTTGGGATGCTCTTCTAGAGTTAAAATCAAAGTTTTATCCACTTTTCATCCCGTTTGTGGAACTTTTGTGGTCGTGTTCTCACTCCCATTTTGGAAGGGGATCCCGCGACGACGACGTCCTGCCTTGCCCCTAGTTCTTATCGCTTCATTCTCGGTCTTCCGTGTCCGCTCTCCATCTTCCAAGCATCTCCCATTCCAGCTCGTCCTCCAAGCAACGGATGAGGAGGATAACTTCTTTCCACCTTCTCTTTTATCACTTTCTAGAGTAGATTTTACTACTTTTTAGTTGTAATATTTCTCGCTTTCTAATTGTAAAAATATTATCTATATTATAAAAGTGTTTTGTTCTCTCTCTCTCTTTTAGTTAGTTTCGATTCATTGTGATTATCTCGCCTTTAAACAAAAATTACAAAAAAAAAATTATGGATTTCAAATCGACGTAGCCTCCCTGTGTTCGATTCATAATTCTTTTCGAGTTTCGGTAAAATTATCTATTTACGGATTTCCTCGCAAATTGTACTATAACGACGGGTTTTGAAAACTCAACTTTTTTGCGTAGAATTTCTGACTAAAATATTTTGGCGTCGGTGCTGGGGAGGTAACGAATCTTGATTTCCTTTTCGTATTTCCACGCTCTTATCTGTTTTCTAACTTGCTTTTATTTTTTTTCTATTGTTTTGCATGTACCTCAACAGGGAATCTTCAAGCGGTAGGAGTAAAGTGCAGTTGAAGACAACTGTAAGTGCTCTCTATTCTTCCCTCCTCCATAGAATTCATTTCATAACCTTAATTCAAACCCTAATTAACCTAGGTGTTCTCATAAACCTTAGGATTAGTTTTGATTGTTTGATTTTCACCTCCACCCATCCTACCCTTCGCCTATGAAAACAAAAAAAAATCTAAAAAAAAACACAGAGGCACACAACCTCTTCTGATTCTCAAATTCAACCGGTCAATCGATTTTTTGAACCGGTACACACACCCAAACACATAATCGAGTAGAAATTAGATTAGGTACCTCACTCAGTGGTGTATTAAGGCTAATTGTTTGAGTTGTTTGGGCCGCACCATTTCATTTAAAATCTACTCATCAAGTAGCTTCCCCTTTGGGTTTATAATTTTGGTCAATACCAGGCACTCCACTTTACTTTTGATTTCAAAAGGAAAAGATCTTCACCCGTGTTTTGAAAATCTGGTTTGCCTCTTGAACTTGATTGAATTTACCTAATTTTAAACCTTAAAAGCTACTTAAGTAAGATTTGAATCTTAAAATCTACTCATCTAAATAATCTTGGTTGAAAACCCTGGTTGTGCACGCACTCACATATATTCAAACAATCATTAAGGGCACAACCCATTTTATGGGTCCATCACATTCCATAAGCATTACAAGCCTAAGCCTAAGTTAAAATTGATTAGACGTTGGCCTTAAGGACTGATTCGTTCTTCAAGGCCCAGATTGAGATTATTCACGATTTACCTACTTGTACTAGTTAATCTGATGTCTAGCTAGGGGAGTAGCACCAAACGATCGTGGTTGGAGGGTAGACTAGGAACCAGAAGCGCATATCAAAGGAAGAACTTTCTCCCCAGCCCCTTCTTCTAACTGGTTGTATTGACTGGATACAAGTAGAATAAATCGGTTATAATCATAAGACGGATTCTGAGAGTCTGTAGATCCTTAGGCTACCAAAGTTAAGGACAAGCTTGTTTTGTTGTGTTGCATGGTTCTTATCCCCAGTCCTTCCGACCTCTTCTTAGTTTATGCTTGGAAGGAGGTCATTGAATCCCCAATTGGAAGGACCATTAGATCATTCAAGGAGGAGTAAATTGAATTTTGGCCAAATTGATCCCATGGCCGATCAACAACCTCCTCTACCTTAGAATCAACAAGAGATGTTTCAAAGGCAGATGGAACAAATGCAGAGAATGCAAGAATAGTTCCAGAGAATGCAGGGTGCTTAGCCTTTGAAGGATTTTTATAATCCTTCAAATTACGGGGAACGTCCTGGCATCCAGATTCCAGCCGGAGACGTTGAAATCAAGCCCCAAAGATACGTCGTTTGATTTCAATGAATCATGTTGCAAGGCATTCGATTTTCTTAAAACGACAATCACTTGTGCTCCGGTGTTGCAACCATTGGTCTGGATAGCTCCATTTGAGATCATGACTGACACTTCTAATTATGCGGTCGGGGCTATTTTGGGTCAAAAGATGGACAAAAAACCCTTTGTCATCTACTACATTAACAAAACTCTAGACGAGGCTTAGAGGAATTACACAATTACTGAGAAGGAATTGCTAGTTGTAGTATTTGCTTTAGAAAAATTTAGGGCTTATCTCTTATGATCTCACGTCATAGTTTTCACTTATCACTTGGTCTTGAGATATCTCTTGGCCAAAAAGGATGCTAAACCCCGGCTCATTCGATGGATTCTTCTGCTTCAAGAATTCGATCTTGAAATTAAAGATAAATCCGGGGCACAAAATATAGTGGCGGATCATCTTTCAAGGCTTCTAAGTGATTCTTCTCGTCTGGATATTCTGATTACCGATACTTTTCTGGACGAGACTATTCTGGCAGTTTCTGGTGTCCAAATCCCTTGGTTTGTAGATATAGTAAATTATTTAGCTATTGGTCAAATCCCCTAGGATTGGACTAAACAACAATGTGATAGATTCAAATCTGAAGCAAATGTTACTTCTGGGATGACCCTGAACTGCATTGCATCGACTCTGATCAGATTATTCGTCGATGTGTACCGGAGAATGAGTTTCAAAGCATACTTAAGTTCTGCCATGCATCTACGTGTGGTGGACATTTCTCCGTGAAAAAGACGGTTGTAAAAATACTTCAATCTGGATTCTATTGGTCGTTTTTATTCAAGGATGTCTAGGAATTCTTGAGGTCTTGTTCCTAATGCCAGGCACTCGAGAACATAACCAAGAGAGATATGATGCCTTTAAACCCAATCCTTCTCATCGAAATTTTCGACGTTTGGGGCATCGATTTCATGGGACCTTTCGTCCCTTCATTTGAACACCAGTACATTCTTGTTGCTATTGATTACGTGTCAAAGTGGATCAAGGCTATCCCTAACCGAACTAATGACCACAAGGTGGTCATCGATTTCGTCAAAAAGAACATCTTCAGTCGGTTCGGGATTTCAAGGGTCATCATTAGCGATGGTGGTACTCACCTCAGAAATGCTCAGTTCCGTAGTCTACTGGCAAAATATGGGGTAAATTATAGAATCTCAACACATTACCACCTTTAGACGAACGGACAGGCCAAGATCTCCAATCGGGAGATCAAGAACACCCTGCAGAAGACTGTTAGGCATGATCGAAAAGATTGGATTCAAAAGCTTGAGAACACTCTTTGGGCCTACCGGACGACGTACAAAATGCCTATCGGCATGTCTCCGTTTCATTTGGTGTATGGAAAGGCGTGCCAGTTACCCGTAGAGATTGAACATCGGGCATTCTGGGCGATCAAGAAATGCAACTTTGACTTAAGTTTAGTTAGAAAGATCAGGAAGCTCCAACTATCTAAGTTGGAGGAGATTAGAAACGATGCGTACAAGAATGCCAAGATTTATAAGGCTTAGACCAAAGCTCTTCATGACCAACTGATTTCCCGCAAGAGCTTTGAGTCGAACTAGAAGGTCTGGCTCTTTGATTCTCGACTTAAGCTCTTTCTGGCAAGCTTAGGTAAAAGTGGGGCGACCCGTTCATCATCGATTGAATATTTCCCAACGGAGCCGTTGAGATCTCCGACCCAACGGGTAATTCTTTTAAGGTCAACGGATAATGCCTGAAACCTTATGTTGACCGTGTTATTCCAGAACCCGTCTTCGATAAGGTTGCTTTAACCTTAATGTGACTTCTTTGGCTGGATTTCGCCTAGCTGATGACATTAAACTCAGCACTTGTACAGTCTGACTCGGAGCTGACTCGAGCATCATGGAATACAGGTGATATTTTCTTCATTCTACCCTGCTTCTCATGCCTTTTATTTTCAATGAGGACATTGCATCAGTTAGGCATGAGGGGGTGGATTCATTTCTGAATCATTTTGTTATCTCTGTGAAATTCTTGTAAATTATACTTATTTTTCTCTTTATTTAAAAAAAAATTGAATTAGGAAAGAACACTTGGGCATTAGGATTTTTCAACATTAAGGAATATTATAGTATGATCTGAACACTTGTACCCTTCAAGTCTTGGGCTTAATCAACCCAGGTATCCACTAAAATGTGGATTTGTTTATCGAGTTCTCGCCATTTTGAATATATTTCTAATTTGGTTAAATAAGTTAGGGTGATAAGTACACGACTTATCAACCCGCCCTCTGATTTGAGGGAACTTTAAGTTTAAGCATCTACACACTTTTTGCACTGACTCGTTGTTCGACGGTTTTTGTGGAAATTGGATAGCTAATGAACCTTCTAGGGTGGTGATTGGCAAGTTATCGTGGGTAATAGCTCATTGGTAGGTTGTCCAGAGCTCAGTTACACAACCATTCTTTTCCTGCTGCCTTTAGGTAAATCTTAGATCATGGAAGTCACCTACTTAAAGAAAGAAAAGAAAAAGAAAAATATCCAAAAAGAAAAGAAAAAGAAATAGAAACGGAGAAAAGAAAAAAAAAGTTACACTTCACCGCACGAGTATGGCTGACAAGTTATTATAGGTAACAACCTATTGGTAGGTTATCTAGATCCCAACTCAAGAAATACATGTATAATTCCTAAACACTTAGGAAGAAGTAGAGAAGTAGAATAAGTTGGGGAAATATACACTAGGTTCACCCTTGTGTTGACCCCATAAAAATAAAAGTAGGGAGCAAGCTATCGGTCGAATAGATGCACATTTAGGCAGAATTCTTTTTTAAGGTCACCTAGGGACGTAAAAACCCGAAGTCCGTTCTAATCGCTGATTAGTGAGTCTATCACATTTTACACATAAAAATGCTTAGAACTTAGGGTTTTTTTTGAGTCTTGGGTGGGTTGAGTGGCCGTAGAAAGCTGCTCCGAAACCCTAAACTCAAAAATTCAAAAAAACAGGAAAAAAAAATTGAAAAGAAGAAAAGAAGAAAAAAATCCTTCTTTGAATAATACGAGGGCTTGAGATGGTTTGTATTTTGGCAGACACCTAGGTGCTGTTGTGTTTTTGTATTTCAGGTCCTTAGTAAAACTTTTCTAGTGTTGAATAACTTTTGCCTAAAAAATTCGATTCTAATTCTTTTATAAATATCATATAGTTTTTGCTGGGGACTAGGAAAAGATAGGCATGGAGGTGTGATGTATATGCATTTGAATAGCCTAAAATGTCTATTTATGCATGTTTTTAGTGTCGTAGAAGCATCATGCATTGTAAATATTGCATAACGTACATCATCTTGCATTTAGGTTAGATTGTATAAAATTTAGGTTAATTGTCTCTTTTTATTATTAGGTGATAGGGCGACATTTAATTGGGGCTTCGGATTGAAGATCCAAATGTATGGATCTGATCAGGGCGACAATCAGAGTTTAACGACTCCAAGATCGCCCCGATCGGACTTCCGTAGCATCAGTTGCAGTCTGAGAAAGATTAGAGGCAAGGGGCCAAGATGGTATAAATCTGTACATCAGATGACAAATTTGACCACACGGATGTGTTCGGATCGACGATTGCAGCCCAACGGTACGAAAATTGGTCCAATCCGACATCCGTGGCACCATCTACAAGACACAGAAGATGGACGACCAAGATGATGCCACTTGGTGCCATCTCAACCGCCTACACCGGCCCAAGAATGCCCGCATGACTCTCAATTGCTCAATCAATCTCAGCTGTTGGATCTCAAATCTAACGGTCGAGATTTAATCAAGGCTGTGCCTCCTCTTTTGAAGGCCAACGCTCGAGCGCCCTCAGCTGTTGGATCTTCAACCAACGGTCGAGGGCGCTTAAGCTCAAAACTTAAACGCAACCATCCACTGCGATAGCATAACGGTCACGCGCCTGTGGGCAAACCACAAGTCGCGAGTTCAAGCTGCGTGGAGCCTCAAATCAAGGTGTGAGCGCGGGCGTGGTCAATTTTAGCTGTCAGATGAGGATTGAGCGGCATCAGAAGTGGTGATGTGGCACGATGGATGGGCGAGGATTGCGTATGTGCACAATGACACACGATCTAATGCGCCATCACACGCACATGTATGCGATGTGGAGGCGAGCGCAATGCACTTTAAGTTCGATCTTGAGATCGAATGGCTGATAAGCGTTGAACGTGTGTAAGCGTTTCGTGCGCAAAAGGTGAGGAGGCGTGCGGGAAACCCATGTTCAGGGCTTCAGTGACGCTAAAATTCGTCACTAAAGGCCCTTATATTAATGTTTTTAGCTTGAAATGATCTAATTGCCCCTTCAAACCTCACCTATAAATAGCCCTATGACCCCCACATATTTCTCATTCCTTCACCTCTCTCCCTCTCCAAAGCTCTAAAGAAGCTTATCCCAAACCCGGGATGCTCCTCTAGAGTTAAAATCAAAGTTTTATCTACTTCTCATCCCATTTGTGGAGCTCCTGTGGTCGTCTTCTCACTCCCATTCCAGAATTGGATCCCGCGACGACGACATCCTACCTCGCCCCCAGTTCTTCCTGCTTCGTTCTCCGTCTTCCGTCTCCGCTCTCTGTTTTCTAGGTGTCGCTCGTTCTGGCTCGTCCTCCAAGCAACCGACAAGGAGGTTAATTTTTCTCGACCTTCTCTTTTACCACTTTCTAGAGTAGATTTTACTGCTTTCTAGTTGTAATATTTCTCGCTTTCTAGTTGTAAAAATATTATCCATATTATAAAAGTATTTTGTTCTCTCTTTTAGTTAGTATCGATGCATTGTGATTATCTCGCCTTTAAACAAAAGTTACAAAAAAAGATTACAGATTTCAAATCGACGTAGCCTCCCTGTGTTCAACTTAGAATTCTTTTCGAGTTTCGATAAAATTATCTGTTGACGGATTCTCTCGTAAATCACACTACAACGACGTGTTTTGAAAACTCAACTTTTTTGCGTAGAATTTCTAAATAAACAGTAGGTATTCTGTGTTCCAGATAATAAGAGACGAGATTAGATCATACCAATTAGAATCATGCCAAGAAACTATTATGATATTACGGATATACCTAATGAGTTGGTAGATGATTCATTACCTTACCGAAAAGATGCAATTGATGACACGATGACTCCAACTAATGTAAATGACATTGATATTACTTCAGTTCAAGGTACTTCACATATTGATGTGAATGAAGCATGATACTTAAAATCTTAAATTTTAGTTCCTTTTTATTATTTATTTATTATTATTTTGCATGTAATCTTATTTTTATTTCATTGTATGATCAAATGTTAACTTTATGCAAATGGTGAGCACTCGACGTGAAGGACGAGTAATAAGTACCTGCCATGACCCTTAGGATTTCATTTCTAAAGGTATAATGTGATTGTATTTATAAGTATCTTTGTTTTATTTTATTTGATGCATTAATGGAAATAATTGACTTTTTTATAGTACGACGTTGTAGGGGAAATGCTGTTAACAAGGACCTTAAGTATATGGCTCCTGGAGAGCGTCGTCCTTTACAGTTTGACAAGAGAGGTGTTATTGTAGGATGTTTTCACTAGAAATTTGCTAGTTGGCTGGGGATCATTGTACGTTCCCACATTCCGATATCCACATTAGATTGGAGGGATGTAATAAGTATATAAAGGGATAATCTTTTACGAGAGGTTGAGGTAAAAATAACGAACTCATATTTAAACTTTGGATATTGTAAAAAAGTTAAACTTAAGTAGAATTTATATTTATTGTAGGTTGTTTATTCATAGGAGAGATACATTCAATGATAATGCTATTTTAAGGCAAGTTGGAGACATAAATAGAAAGAACAGGAAAAACTTGACAGAGAAGGTATCTAATTACTTTTTAAGTTAGGTTTGTTGAATTTTTCATTTTGAAATCATATTAATAATATCTTATATTTTTTTTCTGAAGTACTTTAAAATTAAGGATTTGGTCGAGATACATCGAAATATACCTCCTAAAGTACAAAAGGATGATTGAAACATTCTTGTTGGTTATTGGATTACTGGTGTGACAAAGGTATAAATTAAGCAATCTTTATATGTTAATTAGTTGGGATATATAATGCATAATCAATTATATATATAAATAGGAAGAGGGAAAAAAATCATGAAAATCATGTGAAGGCCATTCAACCTACCCATTGATTGGGTAGGAAAAGTTCAAATAATTGCGTTATGAATTTGTAAGGAATTATTTATTAATTTGGATATTTATTCATTTATTTTTCACATTTATTTATTAGTACTATGCGTTGGTTGCTTAATGCAGTACGAAAAGGAAGGACGTAAACTTAATTGAATGGAAGTATATTTATTTTTGAGAAGTAGGAAGGAGGATGATGGAAGTATTTCTTGGATAGATCCAAGATGTCAAGAGAAATATGTAAATTTATGTTTATTGTTCATGTATGTAGGCTTATTGTAATGGAATGTAAACTTTTTCTAACATAATTCATTCAATGATGGAATTAACTTTGGGTTAAATAGTAGGATTGCAAAATGATCTTTTTAATTGCATATATTTTGGATTAATTAGAATCCACCCCTAAGACCCAATTACCTGGTTACACGTACAACTCAACATCTCCTAACCTAACATGATGGATTTACATACTCCAACTTTAGGGAAAGTGTTAGAGATTAGGTTGTTTAGTTATTAGGATATGCTAAGAGAAGGTAAAAGAATGTGCTCATGAGAAAAGTAAGAAAAGTTAAAATGATGAGCCTTTCAAGAATAACCAATGTTAGAAAAAGAAGAGGTTGGAAGAACCATTATGTTTGATCTTCCTTTTCTTGGAAATAAGTGCATGTGTTGCAGCATATAAGAATGCCAATGAAAAATTCATCTAGACTCTCCCATGATGCAGGAAGGCCAGATTTTTCATTCTGGCCTTTGGAAGAATTCTTAACCATAACAATAGTACTCTTTAGTTGAAAATAACCTAAAAGAATATCAATCTTTAGATGGTGAGCCTGGCATGAATAATCTGCGATAAAAAAAGAAAATGTTGGAACCAATAAATGTGGTCTTCCTTACTTTGGAAATAAGTGCAACTCTTAAGTGTACAAAAATGGTAATGGACAAAAAATCCATCTAGGCCTACCCTTGATATGGGAATGCATGAGTTTTTGTTTTGAATTTCTGAAAAATTCTTAAGCATTAAAAAAAACTCTTTAGTAGAAAATAACTTAACACATAGCATACAAAATTGAATCTCTGTCTCTTGTTCCCTTATGTTAAAGATATTAATGTTTTAAACATAAACAACATTTTTCTTTTCCATTACTTTTTTAATTTTAAATGTCTTTCCTGTTAAATGTCTTGTAGGAGATGTTGGTGCTTGTTAATCGAGTTCCAAATGAAGATGATGAAGCAGACCATACTGTTGAACCACTATCTCCTGAAGAAGCATTCCGCAAAGTCCTACCAGATAGGCATCTTGAATGTGTAAAATGTGATGGTTGTGGAGTCACAATCACCAATTGGTATGGAAGTCGTGGATCCTCTTCACAATCAGTGGGAAATCATAATCTCGAGGCAACAGTGTCATCTCAGCATACACAATTAGAAGAAAGACAAAAATTGAACTCCACAGTCAAAAACTCATAGAGGAGAATTTGAATAGATTGAAGAGTATGGTTGGAAGACAAGTATTGCAAGAATCTTAGTTTGATATAGATTTATTAAGAATTAAATGCTAACTTTCCTTTTTATAGCTCAGATATGTAACTTTTAGTTTCATGTGAAATTTTGATTTTTTTCAATGCATGTAGAAGATTATTTTTGTTACTTTCTTTGATAGAAGATGAGTTCTTATTTGGATCCTTATGATTTTCTTATTTAAATTGTGAATGTTATGAATGGAAGTGAATATAAATTTTGAATAAATGTTATTCATACTTACAGGTAATAGTAACAGTTTTAGTAACTGTTATTGTTAGATGGTACAATGACCTTTGAATTATTATTTTGTAACCAATGAAATGCCTTTTAGTGACGATTTTTAGGGATGGTTGTATCAAAAAAAACATATAACGATTATTTAAAATGTTAGTTGAACTCTAGTGATGGTTCCTGGTGGTTTTTTGATATGGTTGTAAGCGTCACAAAAAATAAAGTAGCGGTTATTTCAAATGTTTGTTTGAAATTTGGAGGCGGTTTACAATCGTCCCTAAAGAAATCTTTTAGGGACTGTTTTTAATAACCGTCTCAAAAAATCATTTGGAACGTCACTTTTAGGGACGGTTGCCAAACCGTCACAAAAGTCCTTTCGAGGCAGTTAAAGACCATTAGTGATGGTTTTGCAACTGTCTCTAAAAGCTTACTGTGTTGTAGTACTAGAGTTTAAATTAGAATTTTTCCACCTTCTCATTCCCGTTAGTGTAGCACCTGTGATTGTCTTCTCACCACCGTTCGGGAAGTGGATTCCACTGCGACGTTGCCCTGCCTCATCCTTCGTCATCCGTCTTCGTTTTCCTTCGTTCCATATCTCACTACCTTCGTCCGGGTGCTCCGTCAACACGGCTTGTCCTCTAAGCAGCCGTTGAGGCGGATAACTTCTCACCACCTTCTCTTTTATTGCTTTCTAGTATAGGTTTCCTTCTTTCTAGTGTAACGAGTAGTTGTAACGAACTTGATTATGTGGTTATGAAATATCTATTCATTCTCTCTCTCCTCTGTTAATTATTCTTTAAGTAGATAGTTAGCGTAGATTCAATTCAACTAGTTAATCTGCTTCGTGATAATAAATAAAATGCGATTTTGATCAAACATTCGCTTCTCTGTGTTCGACTTAGAATTCCTTTTAAGTTTCGGTTAAAATTATCTGTTGACGGATTTTTCTCGCAAGTTACACTACGACGACGGGTTTTCAAAACTCAACTCTTTTTGCGACGATTTTCCGCCTCAACAGGGCTCCATATATTCAAGTTCACAGTTCATGATCATTTCACTTGCATGGATCTAAAATTTTAAGAGATTGTGTTTTGCTCCTTGAAATTTTTGTGTGGGTCTGAAAGCATCTTCCAGTTTTATTAAGTAATATCCATTAATTGTGAATTATTCATGAATTATGTATCGTAGGTAATTGATTTTTCCTTAACAATGTTATAGATTGCCACTTTCCAAAAAAAAATGCTAATTTGGATATGTAGATCAAGTCCTTAAAATTTCAATCGAAGATTTTGTACCTTTATTTAATGAGTTTAACTGTCTAACCTACATCTATGGGAGCATTAAGAAATTGCCACTATCATTATTAACTTGGTAATTAGATTTATAGGCATACTGATTTAAATCTATTTAGATGTTGACACCATAGATTGTAAGAGATTAACTACTTACACAATTCTAATTAGGTTGTGCTTTATGTAAATAATTTGATAATTGGAAGCTTGGAAGTCAAATAGGAGAGAGTTAACGGAGAATCCTCCCATTCGATGATTTGAGTCATCCTTGGGCATATTTAGAGGTTCATTAGCCACATAGGGGGACCATAAATTCTTCCTTGACTTGCTCCTTTAATTGTTACAAATTGATGAAATTTGGCATTAGTGGATGATGAATCCTCTATTTAGTTCTCGCTTGCTTGTAAAGACATGAAATCCATTTTATACAATAGTTCTTTTGACAACTCACTAACTTCCTACAAGGTTGCCCATTCGTTGTTTTCATGTTTAGTATTGACTTAGAGGGATTTCTAGACAAACATTGCAATCCTTGTGATTTTGAGATCAGCACATTACAAAAGATAGCGATGTTAAATTATTTGAAAATTCTAAAATAAAATATTGGTGATTATTTTTTATTATTGAATTCTGATAAAGGTATTGAGATCTCGAATGGGGAGATTGCTAATTTATTCGTACTCTTATATCATCACCTGACCTCTAAATAACATGATCGTACTAATGAAAAATGACTTTGTCTGACTTAATGCGTTGTCACTAGATTCACCATTCTTTATGAAGGATAAATGACATAATATCTATCTAGAATCATCTAATTTATGGTGCAATCATTAGCATCAAATGATTGGTGTAGCCTATCGTCTATAGTGTTGTAAAGAGTGTGTTGTTGATTGTTAAATGAAATTTTGTTCTTGAATTGAATGTAATTTAAATCGATGTGCCTTTTTGCACATTTTCTTTGTGGGGCTGCAGCTCGGTCTATTCTTGGGAAAACCATGTGCTAATGTGCTTTTGTCGGGTTTTAAGAAATACGTCGTAGTATCGTAATGAAAACGAGTCAACACTTAAATTTATAATGCTAAAAATTTGAAAGAATTCTGAGGTTATTCGCAGGAAGCAAATTAATTACAATTTAAACACTAATTAATGAATACAAAATAGAAGCACAAGAGCTCAATATAAAAAGAAATAAATACTCAATTTATTGCAATATCAAAGCTCAAAGTGAAATCCAAGTGTTTGAGTGACAAAAATATGCTTCAAATAATTCAACTCAACATTGAGTACTCTGATTAGATGTCTAGAACTAATGTCAGACAACAAACTTCAAATTTGGATGTCTGATCTAAAGTCTGATAAAGCAAAAACCCCTCACCCTTCTCTTAGATAATCCCTTTTCTTTCCCTCTCTTTTCTTGTAGACCGGATCGGTTCAATCCCAGACCAACCCCAAAATTCAGTCCAAGCTCTCGCCCAGGTATGCACCTGCATGAGTATGGGCATGCACGTGCGTATGTGCGTGTTTAGAATGGGGACCCGACCCCTTGATATTAAGGCAATTGGGTAATAGGTGCAAAACTATATGAATCAAAATTCAAATCGGCTTACCACGATGTGGGGCTAAAGATAGGATCTTTGGTTCACTGCAGCTACGTGTGGATGCTTGCTTGAGCGCTTGCTGTAGCTACTGTTGTCCTTTGAATTTAAGGTCTAGATGCGCTCTTGGAGCAGTTCCACACCCAATGAAGGTGGTAGCTCCTTGAATGAACGTTGGATGGCTGTGGACGGTGTTGGAGAAGACGACCGGTGACGGCGGAGATCTAAAAGCAAGAATACAGCTGATGAGGCCCAATTAAAATGTTCAGTAGCTTCTTCGAAGTGTGGCGAACATGCTGGTGGTGGTGATTTGGTGGGTGGTGGCGTAGCGTGGTTGGACGGTGAAGCTATGAGGAGCTTTGGTGAATAGGTCGGGGAGGATGGCGGAGGCAGCATATTGAGCAATTAACCTAGGCAAAAGCTTGGGTGTGATGAGGGAAAGCTTCTGCGTAGGTTAATTAGGAGGAGGGAAGTGGATGAAGCGAGGTGGTGAAGGTGGTTGGAGCAGTGTGTGCCGATATCAGAGAAGATGGAGTGGGAGAATGGAGGTGTGAGTGAACCTAAACTTAATTGAAGGGGAGAGGAAGAAAATCCCTAATCTAATTTGGGAACAGGGGCGAGAAAGTGATCACCGGTGGTGAGCCGATGACGAGGAAGGAGATAGAGTGGCCAGAGTGGAAGAAGGCACAGGGAGGTTTGAAGCTTCGCGAGAAGCGTCGTTGAAGAACAGGGAGAAAAACCCCTCTGCCTATTGTGCGTGGCAGAGGGTGAGGGAGGTGGTCAAGGAAGCTCTGGTGGTGATTCAAAATACAACGGTGAAGAGAAAGAAGGGGGGGATTTCGACGCAATTGAGCACGCCTTAGGCTTTGCAAAGTCAAGGCCTTTATATAGAGTTCAGTCACAACTCAATTAAGCCAAGTTAGGTTTAATTGGCAAGTGTTTTGACTGACTTTGAACTTGGGTTTCTTGAGTTTGCAGGCGGCAAAATTGGAGGTGATTGAGCTCATGACAAGACTTGAACAATCGACCACGATCTAAGGAGTGACTTTGCCAGGTTTGGCAAATTTTGACTGAAGTTTCTTCAATCATCTTGCCAATTTAAATGTCGACAGTTGGGTTTGATTCTCATCTGTTGCTGCATTCCCACGTTGAAGAAGATGACAGGGGGCTGTTTGCAAGAATTAAAAAAATCTAGGGGCCTATTTATAAGGAAAATACAAAAGATAAGGGCCCAGGTGCAATAAATAGAGATCTGGGGGCTAAAATGCAAACTAAGTCAAGATGGGCTCTGATTGGGTTCAAATTTTGGGCTTAACCTAATTTGGACCCAAGAAATCTAATGGTGACCTTATATTTAGGTTTTGATCACGTTTAACTGGGTAAATTACACAGAAATCCAAAACAAGGTAAATTCCTGCCTAAGTCTCTATTTTTGGTCAAGATGGGTTCCTTTGGTCAAAGTAAAGGTTCTAAACTTCATGGAATATTTTTCAATAATTTTTAGGAGGTTTAGATTGAATTTATTTCCACCAGAACTCGTTTAATTTGAGTAAGGCTAAAATTAGGGTTTTTCTGTAAAAAATAGTCCTCAAATTTCATAAAATCCTTATTCAGTTAATATGAGCTCACTTCTTGGAAAATTAAGTTCATTTGACCAATAATTAACCTTTGATTAACTCCTCAGTTAATCTGCAATTGTGATTAGGCGATTAAAATGACAAAATTAACTTGTTTTCTTATCTTTTTCTTAAATTCAATTTAGAGCAAAGTTCTAATCTTCTGATGAATATTAAGGAGCATTTATTATTGTAGTTAGGCTAAATTAGTCTTATTAACACTAATGACGGTGTTTCCATCTCCATACATGCAATTAAGTTGTGATAAACTATACATAAAATTGATAAGCTAATTAATGATTTTCTGGATCCAAGGCAAGTTGCCATAAGTCATAATGTAAATTTGTCACATTGGAAGTAAACAAGTAAATTCTCTACTGAAGAAAAAAAAGTCTATCTAATTTTCGTTGTATCTTGCTATTATTGTTTGCATTTTCTCCTCCGATGAAAGAAAGGATTTCTTAACCTTTATTTAGCATATCATATAATATGGTTATATTTCCTTTATTTCCCGATGATTGACAAGTTTTATGCTTCTATTAAGTTCGAAGTCCCCAAGTCTGCATTTAGTTTCTTTATTTTTTATTCTGGGCTTTTCAGAAAATGTTCCTAGTTTGGTGGTGAGATAGGTAGTGATTAGGTTGGATAGGAAAGTTAATGTCTAGTAAATATGAGGTTAATAATTATGATTTATTTATTTTATAGTTGATGTTTACTTTAATAATTTTTATTTGTAGCTGGCTAGATTTAGCAAATTGCATGTAACTAGTAATTTTATTTGCTAAAGTTAGAAAATGGGAGTTTCTTATTGTTTGTTTAATTCTAGTTGATTTTTGTTGTGAGTTCTTATACATTGCATATTTCACACTCCACCTACTACTTAATCCCCTTCATGCTTAGTTCTTGTACCCTGTAGTTACCTTACTTACAACTAAATGTATTCTGAATAGATTTCTATATTATTCTTTTTAGTTTATTATCAAGGAATCAGAGTTTCTTATTTAGTAAAAGAGGGAGAGAGTGATCGAGAGAGGGAAAAAGAAAGAGAGAGGGAACAGAAAGAGGGAAAAAGAGATCGAGAGAGGGGAAAAGAAAGAGAGAGAGAGGAGATTAGAAGGGAGAGAGAGGGAGTTGCATGAGAAAGAGAGAAGGACAAAGAGAGAGGCTGTGTAGGGAGAGAGAGAGAGATCATGAGAAAAAGAAAGAGAGAGATCGCGAGTGGGAAAAGAAAGAGGGTGAGAGAGAAAGAGATATTGCGGAAAGAAAGAGGAGGAGAGACAGTGTCGTTCGGGGCACGTACGTCAAAATAAATAGAGAGAGAAGGGAGGATTGCGTGAGGGCACGCACGACGTTGACGTTAGAGGTGCAACCTTTGAGGTGTTTGTGGGAATCTCTTTCACATTTTCTTCTTGTTTTGACCCGTTAGGGGGTCAAACGATGTCCGTTTCTCGCGTTCCAAGACTCGTTCGAACCATCTCTTTACAAACTACGTAACGATAAACTCTAAACTCGACTTTGAGATTGATATACTACGTAAAAGTTTCAATAGATCTTCTATGAGGATTTCAATATGCTTTCTTGCATGTGTGACATTAATCTAGTTGTTAGAGCATGTGCGGAATACGTGGGTTCCCAGAATGCACCAGGGCATATTTCGAAGTCAGCATGACCCTTCAGTGACATTAAGTAGAGCAGCCTGCCATGTTTTTGTTAGGAGTTATTATTCTGCCCCTCTTTGTTATATTAATTATTTGTGTGCAACTCTCCCTTTTGCTAAGTATTGGAGTCCGTGAAATATTATGATGTTTGATTATCCTCTCGTGGGTACTATAAATATCAGAATGATACGCTTAAATGAATAATGGCTTATACATTCGAGATATTGATGATTTAATAATTCATATCTCGTTTATGGAGTTGGTATTGATTTATAAAATTAGACAATTAGATTCAGATGTTATAAAAGAAATAAATGTGTCAATTTTGATGAATTGAAAAAATATATATATTGCTTCTTTCGTTGGATTAAAGAAATAAGATGATAACTCCCTTTATTGCATTAAAGGATAAATTATGAAATTGGTTTATACTTGAAATTGTCAATTGACAATTATCCTAGTGATAAATGAACATGTGGTATTATGGAATTGATAATGGAACATGGACAACTGGATGAGATGATTTAGCGAAATTGGTTGGGGGATCAAGGAGTGGGCTAGCTTCCTTGCGACTCTACGATAGGCCCATTGGCCAACTAGATAGTGAGGTAAGGGTACGTGAGTATATGCATATATGATAATTGGTTGAATATGTAACCAGGTCATGGAAAGGGCTATCTATGAGCCAGCATGGGTCGTGTTTACACGTATAGCTCATGGTATGAAGCTGCCACACTATCTACGCTAGAACCACGGGGTGATGAAACGGGATGTAAGGCGAGTGCAAAGTTTCCTCTCGGCTAAGGAGACACTATGTACATGTCATACCTCTCAAGAAATTGCAACGAGATCTCCTCATACCTTCCGAGGAATTGATATGGAACAATTATAGCTATAATATTAGAGGCCACACACGGTTAAATTAAATAATGAATAACTAAGAAGTCAATGGATAAAACATAAGAAAGCAACAAATTAGTACCCCACTTTTGCATATTTATTTTGTTCAATCGCTTTCCTTTATTTGCATTACTATACTTAGCGTTTGCGGATGACTACTTTGGGCTCCATACTTAGGTACTGTTGAACGTTCGGGAGCAGTCGTACAAGAAGAGACAATTGCGGGACCTAGTTTAGTTCCTTAGACGGTTTGTGACGTCAGGAATTCTTTGTCGTCTAGTCTTTTTTGTACTTTTCATTCCATTGTTACATTTGTGATTATGATTATTGTGGATGGTATTTTTGGCTTTATTTTCTTTTCACAATGCAATATAATTAGTTGTTTGGCTATGCTTATATTTTATGATTATGTGTTGGGTGACTGTGGTCTTATTTTGGTTTGACTCGGCAACCCACATTTCACAATTTTAAATTGCATGGTGGGGTTGGAGTCGTCATAGCGCATATGCCACGTGGCAAGGGCAGGTCGGCGTGTGGTTCAAGAGAACCGACTGGTCTATTTTATGTCTATTGACCCCTTGCATTGTTTCGAGCGGTTTAAGGCCTTCCGGACCTCAAAATTCAACAAATAAAGTATCGTTGTAATCGTCTCGACCCATACTATGCCTTGGTGCAATTTATTTTCATTTTTGAGTACTATTTTCTTAGTGAAAAATTACAAACATGCCTCAGTGATTCCAAACCTATTTTTGGTGCGTGGAATCTAGGACTTTGCTTCGGTGCATGCATGTAGTACGAGGCAGGCGTGGAGACTATTCCCAAGTCCTTTACGCACAGTTCGAAGTCACCGTGACCCTCTGGTGATGCTAGGTAGAGTAGACTATCTCGTCCCTATTTTTGGCCTGTTTCGTGTACTCTAGACCTAATTTCTACTTTGTGCTTAGTGCATACTGTTGTTTGCACATGTTCTCATCCTCTTGCTAAGTATGGAACCCTATGATGTTTGGTTACTAATTTGGGTACTTAAAATCACACTAAGATAATGATTCGTGAATAATTATCGCTTTAGAACAATTAGTCTGAACCAAGTTAAAACTCAGGAATTCGGGTGGATTCCAACACTGTTAAAACCTTGTGTTTGCCATTGGAATTTACGATAAGTTAATACTGATTTTTAGGGTGAATTTAATTGATTTTATCTTGTAATTATTTGAGTTGAATCAATAGGTGTGAATAAGAAGATTATTCTACCCCTCACTTGTTTCCAATTCAATTTTAGGTATTGTGAACCCATTCCGCATGATTCTTCACTTATGCCTTGTTGATAGGCATATGTTATTTTCCTTGTTGAATTTGAAACTCTTTTAGGATTTAACTTTGATCTTGAGTACTTGGATATGAAATAAATTGATACTACGTGAATGATCAAGATTAAGAACCTTAAATGTGACCCTATTATCACATTCGTGAAATGAACTCCGTTTTTCGTGAAATAAGTATCGTTGTGATCGTTAATTAGTATATTACTTGGATCCACTATTGTAAATTAGAAATAAATTGATTAACAGTTGATTATGAGTATGATGCAAATTTTTTCATAATCTTAAATAATGAATGTAATGGTTGGAATCATGGCCTGGATAAGGAATGCTATTAACTTAATCATTGGGCAATAATTGTGAGATCAAAATGATGGAATTGTCAGGATTAGAGACTAGATAACTAGATTTAGCCTTGTTACTCACTAGATTGAGCTGTAGCTTTGGTTTTTTAGACCAATTCTGGGCTGATTTAGGGAGTTGGTGGCCTTCCTACGACTCTTTGGTTAGGCTTAGTAGCCAACTAGGATAGCAGGATGTGTGGCTCGAGGTTTGGAGTGGTTCCTTTCTTGGCTGATGGGTGGGTCCTTGGCTGTCTGTGGTTTAGCGTACATAGCACTTATACGTGTTCACGCCACACGACGTAGCTGCCACCCCTTTCCACTATGACCCTAGGGTGACAGATTGTGGTGACTTGATGGGTATAAACTACCTTCTAGGCCAAGAAGATGGCTTATACCTGCCTTGCATCTTAGAAACTTACACGAGATCACCTTGTGCCTCAAGGTGTTGATTAATGTGTTATGGACTGTAATAACTTAGGCTTCCAATATATAAAATAGAACATGATAATGAAATGCCTACAAAAATGGACTAATTAAAGATAAAGTACCCATTTTCTCTTACTCTCTGCTACTGTTGTGCTCAGTTGTTTCTACTCTACTCAAATTTTATTGACATGATTCTTGGGTTTCGTACTTAGGTGTTCTTGATAGCTAGCAAAGTGATTATCGTTTGTGCATCTCTTGGCTTATGCACTTACGTTATGCGGTATACCCTTTGGTTAGTACTTCGCTTCTTTTTCTTTTCATTATTGCTTTACATTTTGTTTGATTGACTATTGTTATTTTATGATTATGTGTTGGGTGACTGCAATCCTGTGATTGATTGTACTTGATGTCAGCACTCGACGACTCAGGTTTTGTCAATTAGCGAAACTTGGGTAGTCACACATTATATGAGCTTACAAGGCTAAACATGTTCAATAATTTTGGATTGAAAAAGAATAAAGTATTTACTTGCAACGGTTGTAGGAGGATCATCGAGGGAGTTGGCCAGTTGAGAGGATGAGATCACAATGAGCATGAGGAGGACGAGCATAGTGATCTTGGAAGCACTTGCCATCTTCACACTCAATTTGTGATATCTTGAACGTATCTCTATGCTTCCCTTGGTTTAAGCTCTATGATTTGAGACATGCCAAGGATCGTTTGCTCTATTTATAGTTGCCCTCGATGGAACTCTCTTCCCTTGCACATAATAAATGGGAGACACTGATGTCTTGGGTACATGCCTAACTCTTTTGATATCTCCTTTTGCCGAGTACATGAGCTCTGCCTATGATTGCTATTCATCTTATGTACATAATTATTTGGTTAATTGAATGTAATGGTTAAGTATTGAATATTATCTAACTTGATGGTATAATTGGAATAATGATTTGGGTTGTTACATATTTGATTCATCCATTTGTGCTCTCCCTTGGAACACATCTATGCTAGTCTTTATAGTGAATTAACTAGTGCAAAGGGATTGATATCTTCCAAGAATATTCAATAGATAGTTTATCATATATGTAGGATGAGGTTCAGGTTGTTACGTATTTAATGCATCCATTTGTTCTTTCCCTTTAAACAACCTTCTTTGCTAGTCTTTATAGGGAATTAACTAGCACAAAGGATAGTTCCCCTCCTTTCTTATTAGTTCTCTTTTATACTTCATCATTTAAGCAGATTTTTGGGTTGGGAATTTGCCATGGCTACTACATTATTTTCAAATTGAGATCTACTAATTTCAGATGAAGAGGATGACATTGATTTTTGAGGACTAAGATTTTAGCTTGAAGATGGGGAAATGTGTGTATCCTTTTTAGGATATGCACACAAAAAATAAGTTCCCTATCTTTTCCCAATAGTTCTCTTTTAGATTTCTCATTAAATTAGGCCTTTGGGTTGGAGTTTTTATAGTTACCGTTAACGTGCTAGAGTTGAATTTAAAAACTCGCATTGTAGTATAGCCGATAATAGCAAAATCAACACTTAAATTTTTAATCTTGAATTATGAGAGTAATTTGAGGTTATCTCTAGGAGCAATCAAAAGCGCAAACACCACTATCAAGAATTTTAGTCTTAGGAACTAGATTATATTTAATCTGCTTTTCTACATGCAAAATCTAGTTCAAAAAGAAATACAAGAATTAATGCCAAAATTGAGGAGCTTGTAATTTAATTAATGTTTAATAAGAAATAATCATGGAATTATGTGACTAAGCATTAAAAACACCATGTCACCAATGTGTGGGTATAATATTTCAATAAAAACTTCAATTATCCAATAATTGAAACAAATTCTTAATCAATTAATAAGATTTTCAGATCAGTTCCTGGAGAGTCATGATCAGGCCCCTCAAAATTCATGTTTAGGTCCCTGGAAATCCATGCAATTAGGTTCTTTTCTTGCGCAAAGGTCCCTAGAGCCTTTTTTTCTCTTCTTCTTCTTCAAAGTTTGTGGAGCTCTCTGGTGAGCCACCGGATTTAAGCTCCAACTGTCATTGAGGTCCGATAAATGATGGAGGAGGATCGCCTAGAGGTCGATGACTTCATGGTGGTGACGGTTCAACGGTTGGTAGTGAGGAAAGTCGTGGATGGCGCTGTTGGAGTTGAGGGAGATGGTGTAGCTTCGGTGAGGACTAGCAAGACGAATACGGGTTGCTTGACCCTCGTTAGATGCCTAGAAGGTCTTGCATGAGGTGCTGGAGCAAAGCCCTAAGGTAATTGAGCGAGAGGGCAGCCAAAGGACGTCGACGGTGAGAGCCTCCTTGGCCGTCAATAGCGGCTTGAAATGGAGGAGGAGGAGGCTATGGATGGAGCCAAAGAGTTCCAACAAGCTAATTCACACCTAAACTAAGGGAAGCCCTAAACTAATTGGATGAGAGGAGGAACAGAGCTACTTGGCGGACATGGCTAGTCGGCAAGGAAAATGGAGGAGAAATTGGAGTGGAGGGAGAGACGAGTCATGAAGCTTCACATGAAGCTTTGTGGCAGGATGGGGAAGAAAAACCCTCTTCCAATTTCTGCGGAAGAGAGGTGGATAAGGAGGTCGAAGAAGCTCTAAGGTGCTTCAATGGAGGTCATTGGCATTAGAGGAAAAGGGTGGTTCTTTGGTCTAATTGAGCACAAAGAGGAAGAGTGGAACTCAGCGAAGCTTTATAGACTAGGATCATGTGACATACGACGAGAATTCGAACTTATCTTTTGACTTGAAGCATGGGTTTCTCGCCTTACTTTGATCAAGAAATATGTGCTCCATGGTTGAAGAGATCAGCTGGAACCCACATCAAAAGATGTGGAATTGGTCGAAGAACAATTCCACCAATTTTGGTTGGATTTGATTACTTGAAGCTGGAGCAATTGCTCCTCAAAGATCGCCCTTGACCATAGGCCTGAGCTGCTTTGAGCTCACTGGAAAGGAGACGACTAATGTCATCATGATGTCAGCTAGGGACTGTTGGATCCGAAAATCGTCACAAATAGATTTGAATTCGAAAAACCTGTCATTGTAGTATGATTTGCGAAGAAATACGTTAACAAATAAATTTTACTCAAACTCGAAAAGAATTCCGGGAAGAACATAAGGAGACTATGTCGATTTGAAATCCGTGATTATATTTTTTTGTAATTTTTGTTTAAAAGAGAGATACTCACAATGAATCGATACTAAACTAAAGAGAGAGAGAGAACAAAACACTTTTATAAATTGGATAATGTTTTTACAACTAGAAAGCGGGAAATATTACAACTAGAAAGCAATAAAAGAGAAGGGAGGCAATGCCTGGAAGACGGAGAGCGGAGACAAGAGACGGAGAATGAAGCTGGAAGAATTAGGGGTGAGGCAGGATGATGAGAACCTCATCATGAGCCATAACTAGCTCATTTTGACCTAATACAGAGAATAAAAGCTCCTACATAACTCAAAGAAAGGCTTAACTCAGAGAATTCTGAGTTTAAGGAGAAAACAAGTCATGAGGGGTAAAAATGTAATTTCACCAATCCAATCTGAAAACAGGGTAACTCAGGGTCCAAACATAGGTCAAAACAACCTAATAAGAAGAAAAGTGGGATGAAATGACTCAACAAAGGCTACAGCAACTCCGAAGAATTAAATCACATCCTGTAACCCTAAAAACAAACCCACTTAAATATACGAGGTTCGAGGCAAAGTAAAAATAGAATAAACCCTCTAAAATTTATAGAAAAATAATCTCTAGGGTTTAGAACTTCAATTTGACCTTAGGAACCCATTTTGACCTACATTGAGAACCATACCCAATTAACAACTTAATTTGGGTTTTTGCATAAATTGACCGGTCAAACAAGGTTTAATCTAGAAATAAAATTCACCATCAGAATCCTTAGGTCCTAATTATCATGTATAAAAACTTGAGCCTAAGAAGAAACCTTCTTGACCAACTTTACACTTTGGTCCTCATATATTTACTTTTTGGCCCTCAACTTTTGAACCCTCACATTTTGGCCCCTAACTCTCCTTCGTTCTTTACGTTTAGGTCCCTCCTGCAAAAACTGAGCAGCACCATGCTCCGGCGACCTTGCGCGGAGCATGGCGCCGCGCAGGGTAAGGGAGGGAGCCTGCCAAGTCAAATGGGGGTGCCCTACGTCGTCAGCCGTCGCAGGAACACCCCCCTGATGGCTGCAACCACCCATACCGGCCATGCGAACGCACGGACGGTATGGGTATCCTTCCTCTGGCGTCCTCTGGCGAGGGAGACACGTCGTCTCCCTCCGCCCTCCTCTCTGGTTTTGCGCCTATAAATACCCCCGTCGCTCCGCCGTTCTTTCCAACTCGGATCTGACGGAGATACCCCCTCACTTCCTCTCTTCCCACTCCGACAGACGCCCCCTTGCTCCAGCGGCTTCTCCTCCTCTTCGTCGCCCTACCGCACTACCAGTAGCAGGGTTGCCTTCCCTCGCTCTTCCCGCGCCGCGCCGCACCCAGCGCACGCTTCTCCGGCCCTCTCCTCGCCGTCGCCCCTTCCTCTGGGCAATTTCTTCTCCTGCGACAGTCGATACGGCTGTCGCTTGCTCCAGCCCCCCTCGTCCCGCTAAGTAAGTATAAGCTCTCCTCTTCCTCCCCTCTTTCTTTTTCTCACTGTAAATCTTTACTGTCGCCCTCGACCTCGCCCAAACACTCTCACCTTCCCCATCTCCGGCCAAACTCCGGCGACTCGCTCCCGTCATTCCACCACCCCACACGGCTTGCCGACCCTCACAGAACCTCCGCCTCCTCACCCTGATCAACCTCCGCCCTTCCACTTCCCACCAATCGCCCTCTGCAGACCCACCGACCAAACCCATCTCGCCACCTGCAGTTTGACCTAGGGCGGCCCTTAGGCTCCGCCCCGCCACCTGCAGACCCCCCGATCACCTTCGCCGTGCTACGGCGAAGGTCTTCCACGTATCTGATTAGGCCAAGAGGCCGTTTCCCTGTGAGCAGGTACTCCGCTCGCCGTCGCCATTGCTGAGTGAAGCAGCTTCCTCAACCTGCTCCTCCAGGCGAGCCACGCCCAGGTCAGGCTCCCAGGCTGCGCGGGGCATCTCTGCAAAGAAGTCCCAGGCTGCAGTTGGGGCAAAGCCATCGCGTGGAGCCTCGATTGGGCGCTGCCTCCTCCGCGCAGGCGTCCAATTGAGGTGGGACATTTAGTCCCACCTCGGAAACTCACCGAGGCAAGCAAGCGCTTAAAGGCAAAAAGTGCCTTAAGCTATTTGCCTCAGATTACGGGGTGAGGTCCCCTTCACCCGCTCGATTACCCGGCCTCGTCCGCGCTCACGCCCCGCGGACCTGGCCCCGACCCGATTAGCCCGACTTGCACTCCTCGCCCACCACCGCACGCCGGTGGGCCTGGACCCGGGCGCGACCTGCGTACCCGATTAACCGGTTGCTCTGGGAGAGCTTTCCTAAGAGTGAATTCAGGGAGAGAGACGCGGGGAGAGGGTAGAGTAGGTTTTTGCCCTCTGACCGAACTGTGAGTGTGCAGGCACAGGAGAAGAAAGAAGGAAGGAGGACGCACTATAGCAGCGGGTTACTTAAGTCGTCTGATTGAACAATCAGACGACGCTCTGAGGACGAAGAAGAAGGAGAAAAGACGAGCAGGACCGCAAAGAAGAGAAGAAGCAAGAAAAGAAGAAGAAGAACACGAGAAGAAGATCTGAAGGAAGCAAGCAAAAGAAAGAAAGATTCAAGAGCCAAGAAGAGAGAAGACAAGAAGAACAGGAAGAGAAGAAAGAAGAGACAAAGAGGAAGAAAGAAGAGAAGAAGAAGAAGCCACCAAATTTCCATCTCTCTATCTCTCTCTCCCTTTATTTTTGTAATAAAAACTTTGTACCCCTAGAATATGACTTGCTCCCTGAGTTCGACCTCGGGAGAACTTTATTTTCCGAGTAAAAAAATATATGTAATGATGGCAATAACTAGCTGTACTACAACGCTATTTCTGTAACAAAACCTAGTTATCGGCCGATCATCACAGGACATCGTCATCGTAGCATCCACTTTCGGAATGGGGGCGAGAAGACGACCACGGGAGATCCACGAACGGGATGAGAAGTGGACAAAATTTTTGCTTTTAACTCTAGAGGAGCATCTCGGGTTTGGGACAAGCTTCTTTAGAGCTTTGGAGAGGCAGAGAGGTGAAGGAAGGGATGATGAATTCGAGTGGTTGGGGTCACCTTTTATAGTTGTAGGGATTGAGGGTAATTTGGTCATTTTATGCTTAAAAACATTAACTCAGGGTCCTTAGTGACGGATTTAGGCATCACTAAAGCCCTTGAACACGGGTGTAGGTCGCGCGCATGCCGCGCCTCCTCCTCTCCCCGCGCTTCAATGCCTACCCACGATCAGATGATCTCAGTCGTCCGATCGCGAGATCGAACAGTTTAGATCATTCATCGTCGCTTCTTCTTCAACGCCTTCACCCGCTCACGTGTGATGGCGCGTTGGATCAAGCGTCATCGCACGCATGCGCGAGCCAAAGCATCTCCGCGCGTCACGTAGCCTGCCATCTGAGCATCCGCTTGCCATCCAATGGTTCAATTAATCCGATTTCGCGCGTCTGCTTGATTTGAAGTGAGGCGCACTTCAAACTTGCGCCTGTTGGTTGCTAGTAGGGTGGTCGACCAATGCGCCAAGGCTGCCTCTTCGTCAAGTTTCCATCCAAAGCGCGTGCGCCCATGGTCGTTGGATCAAGATCCAACAGCATAGATCTGATCGCATGGTTGAGGAGAGAGAGGGAGCAGGGATCCAACGGCTCAGATCTGATAGCATGGTTGAGGAGAGAGAGGAAGCGGGCGCCTTTGGCCGGTGTGGGTGGCTGAGATGGTGTCACGTGGTGCCATCTTGGTTGTCCGTATTTTGTGTCTTGTAGATGGTGCCACGAATGTCCGATTGGACCGATTTTCGTGACGTTGGGCTACGATCGTCGATCCAAACCCATCCGTGCGATTGGATTTGTCATCTGAAGAACATGTTTACACCACATAGCCCCTTGACCTATGATCTTTCTCGGATTTCATCTGATGCTACGGAAGTCTAATCGATGCGATCTTGGAGTCGTTGAACTCCAATCGTCACCCTGATCAGATCCGTACAGTTGGATCTTTAATCCAAGGCCTCGATTAAATGTCGCCCTACCACCTGACCATGAAAAGGAGAAATTAACCTAAATTTTATACAATCTATCCTAAAGGCATGATGATGCATGTTATGAATATTTATAATGTATAATGCAACTATATGCCTAGAATGCGCAAAAATAGACGATTTATGTGATATAAACATGTTTACATCACACCCCCATACCTATCTTTTGCTAGTTCCTAGCAAAACTACAAGCTATTTATAAGAGAATTTGGTCGGATTTCTTAGGCAATAGTTATTTTTAAACTCTTATGAATTTCAACTAAGACCTAAACTACAGAGACACAACAGCGCCCAGGTATTTACCAAAATGCAAACCTTCTCAAGCCCTCCCCTTATTCAAAGAAGGATCTTTTTTTCTTTTTCTTCATTTCTTTATTTTTTTTTAAACTTTTGAGTTTAGGATTTTGGAGCAGCTTTCTACGGCCACTCAACCCACCGAAGACTCGAAGGGAACCCTAAATTCTAAACATCTTTATATGTGAAATGTGATAGACTCACTAATCGGCGATTAGATCGGACTTTGAGTTTCTACGCCCCTAGGTGACCTTAAAAAGAAATTTTGTCTAAAGGTGTATCTATTCGACCAGTAGCTTTTTCCCTACTTTTATTTTTATGGGGTCAACACAAGGGCGAACCCAGTGTATATCTCCCCGGCTTATTCTACTTCTCTGCTTCTTCCTAAGTGCTTTGGAATTATACGTGCATTGCTTGAGCTGGGATCTAGACAACCTACCAATGAGCTGTTACCCACGATAACTTTCCAGCCATACTCGTGCGGTGAAGTGTGATTTATTTCTTTTTTTTCTTTTCTTTTGTCCTTTTCTTTCTTTTTGGATATTTTCTTTTCTCTTTTTTTTCTTTTAAGTAGGTAGCTTTCCTGAAGTAAGATTTACCTAAAGGTAGCAGAAAAAGAATGGTCGTATGACTAGGCTCTGGACAACCTACCAATGGGTTGTTTGCCATGATAACTTGCCAGCCATACCACCTTAGAAGGTTCATTAGCTACCCAATTTCCATAAAAACCATCAAACAATGAGTCAGTGCAAAAACTGTGTAGATGCTTAGACTTAAAATTCCCACAAATTAGAGGGTGGGTTGATAAGTCGTGTACTTATTACCCCAACTTATTTAACCAATTAAAACTTGAATTTAGAATGGCGACGACTCGATAAACAGGTCCACATTTTAGTGGACACCGGGCTGATTAAGTCCGAAGATCTGAAGGGTCTAAGTGTTCAAGTCATATAGTTTTATTCTCAAAGGTTGAAAATTTTCTAAAGTTCAAGTTCTCTTTCCTAATTCCACAATTTTTTTTAATAAATAAATAAAAAGAAAACAAAAAGAATCTACAGAGATAACGAAATAATTCGGGGATGAATATCCACCCCCC
Source organism: Thalassia testudinum (assembly GCA_037157565.1). Taxonomy (NCBI): domain Eukaryota; kingdom Viridiplantae; phylum Streptophyta; class Magnoliopsida; order Alismatales; family Hydrocharitaceae; genus Thalassia; species Thalassia testudinum. Next base: position 9,067,295 of record JAZHRO010000022.1, on the reverse strand, counting down.
CATGCTTATCTAATGCAATGTCCTCATTGTATTAAAAAGTCATGAAACTGAGTGGAGTAGAGTAGAAAGCACCCGAATTACGTGAATAACAGGTCAGCTTCAAGATGAAAAGAAACTGTATACGTGCTGAATTTATTGCCTTTAGCTAGGCACACTATACAAAGAAAAAGAAACAAAGAATTCACAATTGCAAGTCAAAATCAGAATAGGAAAATTTAGCTTTGGACCTGCTAGGAAAAGATGTCCACATATGTGGACCAGATTGTAATGCTGACCCATACCCCATGGGCGAGTATATCTAAGGTTCTGGATAAAAATTATCCAAAATCTGAGATCTGTATGCAAGTGGGGTCGGGCCTGCGATTTGTGAGGATGTAACCCAGGACCAAAAAGTCAGGTTACAGAGAAATCAAGCTCAAAAGGATAATCAATGAATGTGCTCTTGGGTTGGACATCCTCTAAATCAAAGATGTCATAAGGGTCTTGGTAGAAGGTTGGTGGTTTCAGGCAAATAGGCACCCTTAGACTCGGTCTTTTACTTCTTTTGGAATTGGCTTCCCAAATCATCATTTCCCAATTCCTATCCTCCTTCAGAATTTTGAATTCTGGGACCTCCTACATATTACTCACCCCATCTAAAATGTCCAAGTCCAAGATTTGTTGCGAATTCAGAATTGACTTAGGTCTAGTGATCTCAAAATCAAACTCTTCAGTAAACTCAATGGGGTGTGATTGAGGATTGGGGCTTTGAATTGAATCCTCCATGCAATGAGGATCTGAATCCACCTTGCGAGTCCCAACAGGATCAAATTCCTCAATTTTTGGGCTATCAAATGATTTATCAAATTCCTTAGGCCTAGGCATCTTACTAAAATCGTGTTCTGTAAACTCATGTAAGACTTCGCATAATGATTATTCACCTTCAGAATTAAAGAATTCTAAATCTGCATTAATGTATGTCTCAAAATCATCAATCACTTTTTGTTCTATGGAGATATATATTTCCTCGTACCCCGGCTCAGGGATCTCAGGTGAAAAAATCAGTTCATCCTTATTTAATTGCTTTAGAACAACCTAGTCAACCCTGGTCTCGTAAAACATGTCCCCCTACAGGTGCCTGAGAAGATTCTGACATCGGCTCTCCTGTTAGGGGTTCATCCTAGGAATCCTCCCAAGATTGGATTAGAGCAATTACAAATCTCATCCTCAATTTCGATAACTTGCCAAGTAAAAACTCACTCGGATCCTTATCCTTAACATCCTGGAGCCAACCAACAAATACTTGTTAAGATCGTCAATCATTTTAATTAGGGGCTTCAATTCTTCAGTGCAAGGTGTTGGCTGAGCTTCTAGAGATTGAATGGTATTTCTTAAGTTAGCCAACACCTTATCTTAGACCTGGTTAACCTGAACCAAATGATTTGGTTCATGGTTGGGTAGGTTTGGGTTCAATGCAGGGGAGTCAATGAATTGAGGTTCTTGACACCCTCCCTGATAATAGGTCATTTCAGGTTGTCCATAAGGAGGTGATGACTTATAAGCAGTGTAATCTGAGGAAGGGTAAGGATCATCATATCCTTCTTGATTGTAGATCATATTAGGTTGTCCAAATGAGGGTGGTGATCTATAATCCATGTAGCTTAGAGAAGGATAAGAACCAAGATTATGGTGCCAGGGTTAGACACTGAACACAGAGGTCCAGAACTGTATCCCCAATCAGGATTATCCCAACTAGACGATGGATGAGAATAAGTCTGGTTGGAATAATAATCATTTTGTGAATAAGTAGTGGTAGGAGGGTAGGAGTGGAAGTGCGAATAGGATGTTGAAGGATCCATGACAGACAGGTGGAAGAAAGGTGCCCTATAATACAAACAAACCTGTCCTTAAGTGGGTTAGCCTAAAGACCTACAGACTCCCAGAACCCGTCTTGAGATAAAGAAACGATTTGATCTACTTCTTTTCGGTCAATCCAACCAATTAGAGGGAGGGGTTGGGGAAAAGATTCTTCCTTTGGCTTGCACCTCTGGTTCCTAGTGTACTCCCCAACCGCGATCGTTTGATTCTGCTCCCCTAGCTAGACATCAGATTGAACGGTAGAAACAGACTAACCAAAAATAATCTCGATCTGGGCCCCGAAGAGCGAGTCCAATCCTTAAGGCCAATGTCTACTCTATTTTAATTAGAGTTAGGTTTGAACGTGCTTTGGAATGTGATTGGCCCTTTATCTGGGTTGTGCCCTTAATGATTGATTGATATGTGTGTGCGTGCACAACCAATGATTTTCAAGCAAGATTATTTTTTTGGATGTGATATATTTTAGGGTTTAAGTCTTGCTTAACAGCTTTTAGGATTCAATTTTAGGTATATTCAATCAAGTTTAGTTGGCACACTAGTTTTTGAAAACATAGGTGAAGATGTTTTCCTTTAAAGCTTAAAAGAATGTGGAGTGCCTAGTAAATTCCTAAAAGTTGAACCTATGTGGCAGCTACTTGATGAGTTGTTTTTAGTTGAAGTGGTGTGACTCAAACAACTCAAACAATTTACCTAATGCACCACTTAATTAGGCACACAAGTGATTACCTAATCTGATTTCTACACAATTATGTGTTGATGAGTGTATCAGTCTCAAAGACCGGGTTATCGATTGAGTATGAAGAATCAGAAGAGGTTGTATACCTTTGTGAGATATTTTTAAATTTTTCTTTATATGCAGAGGGTGAGGCGGGTGGAGGTGACAAACAAACAATCAAAACTATCCTTAGGGTTTATGAAAACTCCTAAGTTAATTAGGGTTTGTGTTATTAGGTGATGGAATGAAATCTAGTAGGTAGGGAGGTGGGGGTAAACTTACAGATCCTTTAACAGCACTTTACTCCAATCTACTGCTTTTGCCCGTCTCGAGAGAGTAGTTGCAATCACAATAAGAAAAGAGAGAAGTGAGGTAAAAGATAAGTAAGGCAGGAAAATGTGAAAAATCAAAGAGCGTCGCCTCCCCGACAACGGCACTAAAATGTTGGATCGGAAAATCATTGCAAATAGATTTGAGTTTGGAAAACCCGCCATTGTAGTATGATTTGCGAAGAAATCCGTCAACAAATAAATTTTACCGAAACTCAAAAAGAATTTTGGGTCGAACACAAGGAGGTTACATCGATTTAAAATCTGCGATTATATTTTTTTTGTAATTTTTGTTTAAAGGCGAGATACTTACAATGAATCGATACTAAACTAGAGAGAGAGAGAACAAAACACTTTTATAAATTGGATAATGTTTTTACAACTAGAAAGCGGGAAATATTACAACTAAAAAGTAGTAAAATTTACTCTAGAAAGCAGTAAAAGAGAAGGGAGGTGAGAAATTATCCTCCTCGTCGGCTGCTTGGAGGACGAGCCAGAACGGCCAATGCCTAGAAGATGGAGAGCGGAGATGGGAGACGGAGAACGAAGCTGGACGAACTGGGGACGAGGCAGGATGTCGTCATCGTGGATCCACTTCCGGAATGGGGGCGAGAAGACGACGATGGGAGCTCCACGAACAGGATGAGAAGTGGACAAAATTTTTTGCTTTTAACTCTAGAGGAGCATCTTGGATTTGGGACAAGCCTATTTAGAGCTGTGGAGAGGGAGAGAGGTGAAGGAAGGGATGATGAATTCGAGTGGTAGGGGTCTCCTTTTATACTTGTAGGGATTGAGGGAAATTTGGTCATTTTATGCTTAAAATCATTAACTCAGGGTCTTTAGTGATGGATTTAAGCATCACTAAAGCCCCTCAATGTGGGCGTAGGTCGTGCGTACGCCGCGCCTCCTCCTCTCCCTGTGCTTCAATGCCTACCCACGATCAGATGATCTTAGCCGTCCGATCACGAGATTAGATAGCTTAGATCACGCATCGTCGCTTCTTCTTCATCACCTTCACCCGCCCACATGTGATGGTGCGTTGGATCACGCGTCATCGCACAGGTACGCGAGCCAAAGCATCTCCGCACGCCATGTCGCCCACCATCTGAGCGTCTGCTTGCCATCCAATGGCTCAATTGAGCCGGTTCTGCACGTCTACTTGATTTGAAGTGACGTGTGCTTCGAACTCGCGCCTATTGGTTGCGAGTAGCGCAACCGACCAATGTGCCAAGGCCGCCTCTTCGTCAAGTTTCCATCCAAAGAGAGTGCGCCCATGGTCGTTGGATCAAGATCCAACGACTCAGATCTAATCACACGGTCGAGGAGAGAGAGAGGGAGCGGGCACCTTTGGTTGGTGTGGGCAGCTGAGATGTCACCACGTGGTGCCACCTTGGCTGTCCATAGTTTATGTCTTGTAGAAGGTGCCACTGATGTCGGATTGAACGGATTTTCATGTCGTTAGGCTACGATTGTCAATCTAAACCCATTCGTGCGGTTAGATTTGTCATCTAAAGAACAGATTTACACCACGTGGTCCCTTGACCTCTGATCTTTCTCGAACTTCATCTGATGCTACGGAAGTTTGATCGGGGCGATCTTGGAGTCGTTAAATGATGAGAACCGCATCATGAACCCTAACTAGCACAATCTAAACTAGATATGCGAGAAAAAGCTCCTACATAACTCAAAGAAAGGCTTGACTCAGAGAATTCTGAGTTTAAGAAGAAAATAAGTCATAAGGGGTAAAAATGCAATTTCACCAACACAATCTGCAAACAGGGTAACTCAGGGTCCAAACATAGGTCAAACTAACCTAATAAGAAGGAAAGTGGGATGATCTGATCCAACAAGGGCTACAGCAACTCTAAGGAATTAAATGACATTCTGTAGCCCTAAAACAAATCCACTTCAATTTACGAAGTTCGAGGCAGGGTAAAAATCAACTAGACACTCTCAAATTCATAGAAAAATAATCTCTAAGGTTTAGAACCTTCAATTTGGCCTTGAAAACCCATTTTGACCTACATTGAGAACCATGCCCAATTAATGATTTAATTTGGGTTTTTACGTAAATTGGCTGGTCAAACAAGGTCTGACCTAGAAATAAAATTCACCATTAAAATCCTTAGGTCTAATTTATTCATGCATAAAAACTTGAGCCTAAGAAGAAACCTTCTTGACCGACTTTGCAATTTAGTCCTCATCTATTACGTTTTGACCCTCAACTTTCGAAACCCTTGCATTTTGGCCCCTAATTTCTTCATCATTCTTTGCATTCAGGTCCCTCCTGCAAGTCTCTGCGCAGCGCCATGCTCCGGCGACTTTGCGCAGAACATGGCGCCGCTTAGGGTGAGGGAGGTGTCCTGCAAATTGAACCCGGTGTTCCCTGCGACGTCTGCTGTCGTAGGGACACCGCCATGCCATCTGTCGACGCCCACACCTTCCGTGCGAACGCGTGGAAGGTATGGGTCACACTTCCGGCCATTCTCCGGCGAGGGAGGCACGTCGCCTCCCTGCGCCCATCCCTGCGCCCACCCCTCCGCCACCGCCTTTATAAAGGCCAGTGTAACGACCCGGTTCCCGAGTCCCTATGAGACACGAGAACCGGACCGACTCGACTAATCCCAAGACCTAGTCGTCCAACGAGAAAGTAACCAAAAGAGCAGTAAAATAAACCACATTCAGCATGAATATAACTAACAGTAAGGAAGTACAGCAGTAAGGAAAGAAACTACTACAGTAAATACCACCACAACAGTAGAACAACATTTATCATATAACAAGAACTGCAGGTAAAGAAAGTACAGCGGAAACAAGAACTACTCACTATAACAGAAACAAAAAAGGTACAAAAGACTGTGGTGAACTCTACTGGACCCTACTCGGCCCAGCGTCCTCTGCAGCCGCTGACCCTGGCTGCTCAACACCTGGTCCTGAAAAAGGTAACGAGTGTAACACGTCAGCAAAACGCTGAGTAGAGTGGCAAACTAACTAAAGACAACAGTAGAGTGTACAGTAGCTGTTATGTTCTATTACTTCCTTTATTCACATCTTTCAATTTTTCTCACTATTTCATTTATTTCTCAGATCCTTTACTTGATCTCGAATATCCTCGTGGGAACGATCTTGATTGCAGTCTTTTCCAAAAGTAGAAGTAGCACGTGGTGCTCTCCTGGCCGGGAGAGTCCCCTGTGGTGATCCTACCCTCAATCAACCACCCCAAGGTCACTGACAGACGTAACGGTGACTACGGCATGCGCGATAAACGCACAGGTAGCTAGCCCGCACTGGCACGCGGTCAGTCGTTTCCGTTAACGGCTGCGCCCAAAGCACAGCACGGAACCAGGGCAGAGCCCTCTCAGTAATAGGGGTCCAACCCCTCCACAGTAACCAAATCGGGGCCTTGTCCCTCCACAGTCCGCGCACCCTCGCCTGACTACCCTAGTTTGCCCTAGTGGGCCTAACAAGTCGGTGAAGGAGGCTAGCAGAACCCCGGGGACCGTGGGGTAGCTAGTACTCTCCTAACACTAGTAGCTCTCCTCGGTACTACGTACACGAGGGCCAACAAGTCGGTACAGAGCGGCCAATCCTAACCCCGGGTCCCTGGGGCGACTGGCCCCACTCTGCACTAAACAAGTACAGGTACTTCCCTTGGTACTGCGTACCCAAGAGACAGTACAAACTACATCTCAGTTCCATTCCTTTTTCTTTCCAGGAGTTCCACTCCTAATTCCCCGTAGGGTTCCAGCTCTTTATCTCAGAACATCATATGTTTCACTTTCCAGTTTCATGTTCTCACAATCCATGATCTCAATCATGTTTCTTTATTCATAACAGGCAGCTATTAATTCAATTTACAGGCAACTTTATATTCCTTTCCATTTTTCCAAGACTGCAGTATTATACATTCCACTAGTTTTTCTATCCTAAGATTCATGCCACATCCTAGGATCTAGCATACAACTAGTTTTCCAGCCCTAGGATTCATGCATCACCTAGGAGCTATCATTCCATACATTTCTCATTCCTAGGATTCATGCAATGTCCTAGATTCTAGTTATGGTTCCATACTTTAACAGATTTTAAAAATAAACTTAAGCCACTCTACCAGGTACAACGGGAGTAATGGGGGCGTAATCGGGAATCCCGTGTGCCTCCGCGACTCCCAAGACTGCAACTGAACGAGGTCCTATCACAAGGATCAAACACAAGGAGTATCTCAAAACAGTGTATAGCTACTGTAGACGGGTAGAGGAATTAATTCTGAAAAGAACGCAACTCGAATCGCGGAAAACGGAGCCCGAACGGGCCCTAAACGGGTCGAAAAAGACGATACTGTGCAAGATCAGACGTCTGGAACTTCTTCCAGACGTCTTAAAAAGTGGATCAGAGAATTACCTATTCAGCGTGGTTTCCCAGACGTCCAGAAGTCTGCGGGGACGTCTCTCCTATCTCCCAGACGTCCGATGGTCACCCAGGACGTCTGGAGGTCACTCCGGCCGTCTGGTACAACTTCCAGACGTCTGATTTGCAAAGGATGGCGAGTCAGCGAGCCTGCGCACAGCCAACTCCCTCCCTTAGTACGGTCAGTCGGCAGGAAGGAAGAAGAAAGCGGAATACTCACCTTTCAGACGTCTGTAGGATCTACCAGACGTCTTCCTCGCCGTCTGCCTATCAACCCAGACGTCCGATTCTGGAAATTTTTCCAGAACAGGGCGCCACCCGGCTTTCGCTCGTGACGCCGCCCGCGTCGCACCTCGCACGCCTGCTGCTCAGACTGCAGCAGGTCCCTCTCCGCGTCGCTCCGTGCCCCCTGCGCCCTCCGCCGGCCGGCCAAGCCGCTCCGGCGAGCTCGCCCTCACGGCAGAGCTCCGCTCTCGCACGCCGCACCTCCTCCGCGCTCACTGCGGCCGCAGCTGCCGCCCTCGCACTCGCGCTCATGCTCACTGGCTGAAGGAGAAGGAGGAGGAGACGGTGGAGACGGGAGGGTGACGTGCCTTCGTGCGTGTGTGTTAAGAGGTGTCGTTATAGTTGCACTTGATACGTCGGTTTTAAAAGAAGTAGACGGAGGTGAGTCCGAGTGTCGATCTCAGGGAGGCGTGGAAATCGGATTTTGTTTACCACTTGTTGTCACGAAAAAGGCGGAGTTTTGCTTGCGAAAGAAACGGTTTTGAAGAGCGAGAGATAGAGAGAGTTTAGGGTTAGAAAGCTCTTGATTTTGATCATGCACTTTAAACAGAAATTAAAAAGGAAACTAAATGAAAAACAATTTCATTAAACATGCATTCATAGTTCATGGTTTACAACATTAAATACATGCTTCAACATAAGTAAATGAAAGCTTAAAAGAGAGAGAGAGAGGTAGAGAGAGAGTGGAGAGCGACGAGGCAGCCACGGCGGTGGAGGAGGCTCCGTCGGCGGCTCGTCGTCTCCGGCGATTACAAGAGTGCCTAAGACTAGCTAGGAGAGGAGTGGAGTAGTTGCAAGTGGGAGAGGATGCCTTGAATGGTGGTAGAAGGGGGTTTAAATAGAGTTAAGGGCTTCCTAAAAGAAGACTGTGCTTTAGCGACATCCAGAACGTCGCTAAAACCGCTTCCATATACGTCGGTGAAGGTCTTCTGCCGCCGGTCAGCCGCCCGCCCCTCTCTCTCTTCAGGCGCGATCCGTGGGCGTCGAACGAGAGCCGTCCGATTGATGATCGGACGGCTGAGATCCTCCCGCGCCCGCTAGGATCGCGCTTCGGGCGCGCGTGCGCGCGCACGTTTCCGCCCGGCGTGCGCGCGCGCGTGGGAGGTGGGGCGCTGTCGTCGCGCCGCGTGGCGCGATCCTAGCCGCTCGCTTCTGATCGCGCGGCTCAATTTTGCCGCGCCCTTCGCCCGCAGATGATTTTCGCTCCGCGCGAATCGAACGCGCGTCGCCGCGACGCGGGCGTGCGCGCTAACCGTTGCGCCACGCCCGCGCTTTGTCGCGGCGACCGCGGGCGAGCGCGCGGATCTCGGCCGTTCGATCGAAGATCAACGGCCGAGATGCGTCCTTGGCTGGCTTGGGGGCGTGCGGCCGGCGGGGGCGGGGCGACGTGGCGCGTTCTAGGCCGTTGATCTCCAGATCAACGGTCAGGATTTCTTGGGCCCATTGTGGGAGCTCCGGATGTCGGATTTGGCCGCTTTTGAGTCCGTTAGACTCCGTTCGTCGTCCTGAATCCATCCGTGCGGTCCGATTGCTCATCTGAGGCCTGCTTTGATAAATGCTTTACACAAATGGCCATTAATACAGTTTATAAGCAATCTTGGTACTTGATGCATGCAATGCTCCTATTCTACTTTATGTTGTGCCTTTTATTCTAAAGATGGGCCATATTCAACCTAATTACTACCCCCTTGCGTGGTGTTATCATACCCCCATGCTTACTCCTTGCTAGTCCCTAGCAAGGTTTATTCTAGCCTTTATTTTTTTGGCGAATTCAAGAAGTAATTGCTTAGGCACTTCGTTACTTGTTAATAAGAGGAACTATACGAAGATCTTAATCTACAAAGACTAAGCAGCGCCCGGGTGTCTGCCAAAATACGAATCGCCCGAATCCTTGCTTTGTATATATAACTATACTTATGTATACGTATATATCTATATATGTCTTTTTAGAATTTTTAGAATTCAGTGTGGGTTGGTAACTTTTTACGGCTACCCAACCCACCCAAAACTCGGTCAAAACCCTAAGTGCTAAGCATCTTGGTGTGAATGTTGTGATAGACTTACTTAACGGTAATTGAGACAGACTTCGAGTTTCTACGCCTCTAGGTGACCGGAAAAGAAAATAAATTTTTTTGCCTAAAGGTGTATTTGTTCGATTGGTAGCTTTCTCCCTGCGTTCATTTTACTTGGGGTCAACACAAGGATTTTCCAGTGTATATTTCCCCGGCTTGTACTACTTCCCCGCTTCTTCCTTAGGTGTTTTTGGTCTTCTTTTTTTGTGCAATTATTGAGCTGGGCTCTGGACAACCGACCAATGGGCTGTTACCCACGATCACTTGCCAGCCATACTTGTGCGGTGAAGTGTGGTTTATTTTCTTTTTTTTTTTTTTTTTTTTTTTTTTTTTTTTTTTTTTTACGTAGGTGGCTTCCCTAATCTCAAATGTACCTAGAGGCAGTGAAAAAGAAATGGCCTGTGGCTGGGTTCTGGACAACCTGCCAATGGGCTGTTACCCACGACAACTTGCCAGCCATACCACCCTAGAAAGTTCATTAGCTACCCAATTTCTGTCAAAATCTCCGAGAAGTGAGTCTGTGCAAAAATGTGTGTAGATGCTTAGACTCAAAGTTTTCCTGAGTTAGAGGGTGAGTTGATAAGTCGTATACTTATTACCTTATTTATTAGGTGGATTAGAATAGCTTAAAGTTGCAAGGGTTCGCCGCTAAATCCATATTTTAATGGACACCAGGGCTAATTAAGCCTGAAGGCCTGAAAAGTCTAACTGTTTAAGTTCTTTTTGTATTATTTCCCACTATTGACAAGTTTCTAATGCCTAAGTTTTTCTTCCTAAATTCATTTTTTTTTTTTTTTTTTTTTAATCAATTAATTTATTCATTCAGACTGATTAATTAAGCTCAGGATTATGCAGTTTACCATCCCCCCCATGCTTAAGTTGGACAATGTCCTCATTGGCAGATGCATGGATGCAAAAGGGTTCAAAAAGATAGTACCTGAGTGACGTAAACTACCAGACCAGTCTGAATCCGCTGGGTTGCCTCCCAGGAAGCGCTGAGTTTAACGCCTCCAGCTGGGCGGTGCCTGGTGTCAGCCCTCAACAAGGGTGACACTCTCCTTGGGGGGTACCTGGGCCAGGAAATGCTTCAATCTTTGACCATTGACTGTAAAGGTGTGCCCGGTATTAAGATCGGCGATTTCGACTGCCCCATTGGAATAGGGCTTGACCACCCGAAATGGTCCTGTCCATTTGGACCTAAGTTTCCCTGGAAAGAGTTTCAGGCGTGCATCAAATAGCCAGACTTGTTGGTTTGGCTCAAAGGTTTTCCTATGAATGAGTCGGTCGTGGACGGCTTTCATTTTCTCCTTATATAGCCGACTATTGTCAAGGGCGTCCCGACGAATTTCTTCAAGCTCAGATAATTGAAGAGTCCTTTGCGCACCAGCTAACTGGGGATCCATGTTACATTGCTTAACAGCCCAGTAAGCCCGGTGTTCCAATTCGACAGGGAGATGGCAAGCTTTGCCAAAGACCAAGCGGTAAGGTGACATGCCTATCGGGGTCTTAAAAGCGGTCCTGTATGCCCACAGGGCATCATCAAGTCGTGTGGACCAGTCTTTCCTGTCAGGTCTCACAGTCTTCTGTAAAATGTTCTTGATTTGTCTGTTTGAGACCTCAGTTTGCCCATTTGTTTGTGGATGATACGGGGTGGCAATGCGGTGGGTTACCCCGTATTTTCTAAGTAGGGCACGGAACTGGGAATGGATAAAATGGCTTCCACCATCACTGATCATGGCCTTGGGTATTCCAAAATGGGAAAAGATGTTCTTCTTTACAAAGTCCATGACCGTCTTGTGATCGCATCGTCGGGTGGCGACGGCTTCAATCCATTTGGAAACATAGTCTACCGAGACCAAGATATACTCGAAGCCGTTGGATGATGGAAAGGGGCCCATAAAATCGATACCCCAAACGTCGAAAATTTCGACAATCAAAATGGGCTGAAGGGGCATCATATCTTTTTTGGTCATTGTCCCTAGTGTTTGGCATCGTGAGCAAGTCTTGGCAAAGATGTGTGCATCCTTGAATAGGGATGGCCAATAAAATCCAGACTGTAAAACTTTTGCAGCTGTTTTCTTGCCAGAGAAATGGCCGCCACATGCTTGGTCGTGACAAAAGGAAAGCACACTCTGAACCTCGTCTTCGGGGAGGCACCTCCTGATGATCTGATCAGCACAGAGGCGAAACAGCATGGGATCATCCCAGAAATAGTGCTTGGCCTCAGCCAAGAACCTGTCCCGTTGCTGTTTGGACCAGCTGTGCGGGGTTTGTCCTATAACCAGGTAGTTGACATAGTCAGCATACCATGGCATTTTCTTGTCTTGCACGGCTAGGATGTGTTCATCAGGGAAGGTATCAGATAGAGGTAGGGAGGGTCCAATGTGGTCTGGATGAAGTCTTGACAGGTGGTCAGCCACCACATTTTTCGATCCGGCCTTGTCTTGGATTTCCAGGTCAAATTCCTGCAAAAGCAGGATCCATCTGATGAGCCTGGGTTTTGCATCCTTTTTGGCCAACAGGTGCCGGATGGCTGAATGGTCGGTGTAGATAGTCACGTGGGATCCCAGTAAGTATGATCGGAATTTTTCCAGTCCAAAGACTACAGCAAGCAACTCTTTTTCTGTGACCGTATAATTACGCTGGGCCTCGTCCAACGTTTTGCTCGCGTAGTAGATCACCATGGGCTTCTTGTCTTGCCTTTGTCCCAGGACAGCGCCTATGGCAAAATCTGATGCGTCACACATAATCTCAAAACCCTGGGACCAGTCTGGGGGTTGAAGTACCGGTGCGGTGGAGACTAAGTCCCGGAGGGTATGATAAGCCTGGGTGCAATCAGGAGACATGTGGAAAGTTGCGTCGTTGGCTAGAAGGTCGGTCAAGGGTTTGGAAAGTTTGGAAAAGTCTTTGATGAACCTTCGGTAGAAGCCAACATGTCCTAGAAAAGAGCGAATCTGTCGGACCGAACTAGGTGGAGGAAGTTTGGAAATTAAATCAACCTTAGCTCGATCTACCTCGATGCCCTTATGCGAAACGATGTGTCCGAGGACAATTCCTTCCTGAACCATAAAATGGCTCTTTTCCCAACTTAACACCAAGTTAACCTCGATACATCATTTCAGGATTTTCTCCAAGTTGCTCAAACAATGGTCGAATGAATTCCCGAATACAGAGAAATCATCCATAAAGACCTCCAAGTATTCACCCACCATTTCTGAAAAAATGGCTAGCATGCAACGCTGGAAGGTTGCGGGTGCGTTGCATAACCCGAACGGCATTCGACGGAATGCAAATGTGCCATACGGGCAAGTGAATGTGGTCTTTTCCTGATCTTCCGGAGCAATTGCGACTTGGTTATATCCTGAATATCCATCCAGGAAGCAAAAATACTTCTGCCCTGCCAATCTTTCAAGGATTTGGTCAATGAATGGCAAGGGGAAGTGGTCCTTCTTAGTGGCTTCGTTAAGCTTCCTATAATCAATACACACCCGCCATGCGGTGGTGGTGCGGGTGGGAATGGATTCGCCATGATCATTAGTGACAACGGTGAGCCCAGCCTTCTTTGGAACCACTTGAGTGGGGCTCACCCAGGGGCTATCAGAGATAGGGTAGATGATATCGGCGTCGAGCCACTTGATAATTTCTTTTTTAACGACCTCCCGCATGTTAGGGTTTAACCGTCTCTGCATCTGGCGGGAAGGTCGGGCCCCGTCTTCCAGGTAAATCTTGTGGGTGCAATAGGTGGGGCTAATTCCTCTTAGATCTGAGATGGTCCAACCAATGGCGGCCCGATGTTCTGAAAGAGTTGCAGTCAATCTTAGTTCCTGATCCTTGGTTAGATGGGAATTAATAATCACTGGGAAGGTCTGGCCAGGTCCCAAGAAGACGTACTTGAGATTCTCGGGCAATGGTTTAAGTTCAGGTGCGGGTGGGACCACAGTCGATGGGAATGGAAAGGGCGGTAGTTGATCAACATTGATTTCTTCAAATGGTGTCATGTGATGATACTCAGCCTTACAGAGGTCCACAGGTAATGATGGTGGCGAGTCAGAACTACGGGTTTGGTGGTCTGAGACAGAATTGAGGGTAAGGCATTCCTCGATTAAAGTTTCCACGGGATCATGTTCCTCAATGTAATCACAATCAAAAGACTTTGTTGCCCGGAAGATATCTAATTGCATTTTCCTGTCTCCGAAGGCGATTTCCATACATCCCGTGTCGCAATCGATGTTTGCTTTAGCCGTGGCTAAGAAAGGTCTGCCTAAGATTATGGGTGCGTTCTGTAATTTTTCAGGGACTTCCATGTCGAGCACCAAAAAGTCGACTGGGAAATAGAAGTCCTTGACCCGTACAATCACGTCCTCGACAACCCCCTTCGGGGTTTTCACTGATCTATCCGCCAGCTGGATGGTGACAGGGGTTGGTGCCAGCTCCCCAAAACCAAATTGGTGGTACAAGGTTGTGGGAATTAGGTTGATAGAAGCACCTAGGTCCAGGAGCGCTCTATCAAATGTCATGTCCCCGATGTTGCAGGAAATCAGGGGTGCTCCTGGGTCAGTTCGTTTGAGTGGAAGGTTGCTTGATATCACGGAACTGGCTTGCTCAGAGAGTACAACCTTCCTAGGTGCTTGAGGTCTCGTCTTACGCTTGGGTGTACAGGCATCCTTTAAGAACTTGGCGTAAGCGGGGATGTGTTTGACAGCTTCTAGAAGCGGAATATTAATCTGTACTTGTTTAAAAATTTCCATCAGCTCCTCAGTTTCCACAGTATTCTTTTTTCTCTTGATTGTTTCCAAGGCCTCAGGATAGGGTGTCTGGATTGGTTCCATGCTTGGGTCCTTGGTTGGTGCTTCTTCTAAGTCGGGTAAAGTCTCGGGGAGAGTCGGCCATTTGGGATCCTGGGTTTTGGTGCCGCTTCTCAAGGTCACCGCATTTGCAGAGGCATTGGGGCCATGGGGTGATCCTTGAGAAGATGAGGATGAAGAGGCGCCAAACCCAGGAGGTGCTTGTGGAGCTGGTTGGACCATATGAGCCTGCCCGGGGTTGCCTTGGAACCCTTGCGAATTGGGGCCTCTGTTAATTATGTTTCGCGGGTTTGGTTGTGGTTGGGAAGGTAGAGATCCTTGCTGTTTACAGTCCAAGAGTTGGCTTAACTGTCCCTTTACCAAGGCCATTTCCTCCAGATGTTTTTGGTTCATGTCAGCCATCATCTTTATTAGGGTGTCCATTTGGTTTTGTGGGGGAGGGGCCGCCCTATTTTGGTTATATTGGGGTCTAACTGGTGGTCCTTGCTGATAGGGGGGCAAGTGTGGCTGTTGGTTTGGCCTGGGCTGGTTTTGGAATTGCGGTAGTTTCTGGTTTGTCCAACCAAAGTTGGGGTGATTACGCCAGCCGGTGTTGTAAGTGTTGGAGAAAGGGTCAGGTTTTGCATATCCTTGGACGGCTTGCACATCTTCTAGAATAGCCGATGTTGATGAAGAAGGAAGGGAGTAATCAAGGGTCGAGGGAGCAAAGGTCCCTCCTTGGAACATGGTTGGGGGTTGTTCCAAGTTTAGTTGGGTGAAGGGTTGGACCAGGTCAACATTATGTGCTCCTTTTGCTAGGGTGAAAGTCTGCAAGGGGTTCCTGGTCTGGTTTAGAAGCTCATCAATCTTCTTGTCCACCAATTCCACTCGATCCAACTTTTTGGCAATAATGTCCATGTCAACCATTCCAGAATTTGCTTGTACCTCATAAATCCCACCACGGGGTTGACTGGATCTGTTAAACTGGTTCATGGAGGCATTGTTGAGCGAATTCTCGCTCATAGACTCAAAGAGCTCAAACGCGCTCTCCTCGTCTTTGTTTAGGAAGTTTCCCCCGCATGAGGCATCGACGAAGTTCCGTAGGTTGCTATCCAGACCGTGGTAGAAGATCTGGGCTAATTGCCACCTTGGAACTTCGTGGTGTGGGCATTTCCTCAAAAGTTCATTGAATCTTTCCCACGCCTCATGAAATTGTTCCCCACCCTGGAGTGTGAAGGTAGTGATAGCTCTTCTGAGGGCATTGGTCTTTCCTATGGGGAAGAATTTCTTTAAAAATGCATGCCTCAGTTCCTCCCAGGTGGTGATAGGTCTACCTAGGGTTCTAAGCCAATGAGAAGCCTTGTCTCTTAATGAGAAAGGGAACATCTTGATTAGAACAATATCAAGGCTAATGTTCCTAGGTTTTACTGTTCTTGCTATGCGGTCGAGATCTTCTAGGTGCTGAAAGGGGTCTTCATTTGAGCTTCCATGAAAGTGGCTCTGGATTAGACTTAATACATTAGGTTTTAGCTCAAAATCGTCTCCCCCTTCGGGGATCCTAAGGTGTGGCTCGACTCTAATGGCAGAAGGGTTATAGAAATCACGGAGGGGTCTTGGCTGGTTCTGAAACGGTGGTAAATCAAGTGGTGGTTGTCCTGGTATGTCATTGAAAGGTGGTGGTTGTTCTTGCGGGTTCTGTAACCGTTGTATGGCTTGCATGATGGTGTGGATTTGTCGTTGCTGAAGCCGATGGTTAGCATTGATTTGAGCCTGGACGACAGCCATAGCATCTGGTGGGGGTTGATCTTCAGCCTCATCTACCCTAGGTTCAGCCATGTTTTCAACAGAGTTACGTCGTCTAGATTCCTGCCCCAAAACACACAATTCGGGATGCAGTGAGCGCCTCCCGTGCATACACTAGAGAAGAACTGGAGGGGATGCGGAGGGCGACAGATGCGAGAAATGTGTTTCAATCAAGCACGCAAGCCTAATCCTTATGGTGTATTCCTTAGGAGACTTAGAAATCTCACAAAGGGTGATTAAGTCCGTAAGCACTGGACTTCCCTTCTCAAGGCTAATCTGGCCAGGTTGATTACGAGGGGATTGCAGGGAAGGTTCTTCCTTTGGCTTACGCCTCCGGTTCCATAGACCCCACAACCGCGGTCGTTTGACACTGCCCCGCAGCCTAGCCACCAGATTCTACCAAGGGAATGAAAGCCAAGTGCCTAGCGAACAAAACCTCACCTTTTGAGACTTAACTCAGTCCTGCCTAGGGCACGTCTACTCAGTTTTAACGGGTTAGGATAGTGCTTGTGCTTAGGGTAATGTGATGAGGCGTTGATTGGGGTGGTGCCTCTTAATTTTCCACTTTTCAAGGTGTGTGCTTCTACAAAACAGGGTTTTAAAGCAAGAATTTTTAGGGTGTGGTGTCTTTTAATGTTTCATCCTTACTTTAGTGTTTTTTCAGGGTTGACGTGTCTTAATGCTTTCAGACAAGTTTCAATGGGCACGTCAAGTTCTACACACAACTTGGTGAAAGTAGATTTCCTTTTTATCTTGTAGAGGCTCTAAAAACCCTAGTGTACTCATCCTAAAGATCGTGCAGCTACTATTAGATGAGTTAGTTTTTAGGGTTGAGTGATGCGGCCCAGGTCAACTCACGGTGGCTTCGCAAACACCACTCAAGAGAAAAAGAAAAGAACACTCCAAGAATTTGTCCAGTATATTAGAGTGTACATTTTTTTGTAGGGTGGTGTGTTAAGAATGTGGGTCAAGCAATCATTCACCACGCCAATTTTTTTTTAGTTTTTATGATTTTTTTTAGCTTTTTCACGCAAGCAAACAATGAGAGAGAGAGTACTTACTATCGGTCCTCGAGGCGCCTACTTCCTTGCTACCATAGTGGAATGCGTCGCTTCGCCGTCCATGCGCCGAATTCCTGCAACCATCAAGTAAAAAGGAAAATAGGGCATTAGACGATATGAGAATGAAGGTGGAATGGAGGTGATAAAACAAATCCGTTGCCTCCCCGGCAACGGCGCCAAAAACTGACGTGCCTTCGTGCGTGTGTGTTAAGAGGTGTCGTTATAGTTGCACTTGATACGTCGGTTTTAAAAGAAGTAGACGGAGGTGAGTCCGAGTGTCGATCTCAGGGAGGCGTGGAAATCGGATTTTGTTTACCACTTGTTGTCACGAAAAAGGCGGAGTTTTGCTTGCGAAAGAAACGGTTTTGAAGAGCGAGAGATAGAGAGAGTTTAGGGTTAGAAAGCTCTTGATTTTGATCATGCACTTTAAACAGAAATTAAAAAGGAAACTAAATGAAAAACAATTTCATTAAACATGCATTCATAGTTCATGGTTTACAACATTAAATACATGCTTCAACATAAGTAAATGAAAGCTTAAAAGAGAGAGAGAGAGGTAGAGAGAGAGTGGAGAGCGACGAGGCAGCCACGGCGGTGGAGGAGGCTCCGTCGGCGGCTCGTCGTCTCCGGCGATTACAAGAGTGCCTAAGACTAGCTAGGAGAGGAGTGGAGTAGTTGCAAGTGGGAGAGGATGCCTTGAATGGTGGTAGAAGGGGGTTTAAATAGAGTTAAGGGCTTCCTAAAAGAAGACTGTGCTTTAGCGACATCCAGAACGTCGCTAAAACCGCTTCCATATACGTCGGTGAAGGTCTTCTGCCGCCGGTCAGCCGCCCGCCCCTCTCTCTCTTCAGGCGCGATCCGTGGGCGTCGAACGAGAGCCGTCCGATTGATGATCGGACGGCTGAGATCCTCCCGCGCCCGCTAGGATCGCGCTTCGGGCGCGCGTGCGCGCGCGCGTTTCCGCCCGGCGTGCGCGCGCGCGTGGGAGGTGGGGCGCTGTCGTCGCGCCGCGTGGCGCGATCCTAGCCGCTCGCTTCTGATCGCGCGGCTCAATTTTGCCGTGCCCTTCGCCCGCAGATGATTTTCGCTCCGCGCGAATCGAACGCGCGTCGCCGCGACGTGGGCGTGCGCGCTAACCGTTGCGCCACGCCCGCGCTTTGTCGCGGCGACCGCGGGCGAGCGCGCGGATCTCGGCCGTTCGATCGAAGATCAACGGCCGAGATGCGTCCTTGGCTGGCTTGGGGGCGTGCGGCCGGCGGGGGCGGGGCGACGTGGCACGTTCTAGGCCGTTGATCTCCAGATCAACGGTCAGGATTTCTTGGGCCCATTGTGGGAGCTCCGGATGTCGGATTTGGCCGCTTTTGAGTCCGTTAGACTCCGTTCGTTGTCCTGAATCCATCCGTGCGGTCCGATTGCTCATCTGAGGCCTGCTTTGATAAATGCTTTACACAAATGGCCATTAATACAGTTTATAAGCAATCTTGGTACTTGATGCATGCAATGCTCCTATTCTACTTTATGTTGTGCCTTTTATTCTAAAGATGGGCCATATTCAACCTAATTACTACCCCCTTGCGTGGTGTTATCAGAGGGGAGGCGTGGCCCTTTTAAGACTGCGCGAGGAGGAGGGAGAGAGAGAGCGCGGCAGGTCTGCAGCCGCAGAGAGAGAGGGAAAAAGAGAGAGAGGGGAATCGCGGGTCTGCTCGCACAGGCGCACAGACGAATCTCCCGTGCGAAAATAACTGTTCTCCAGACGTCTGTAAACGATCCCAGACGTCTTGTCAGACGTCTGGATGTGATCCCAAACGTCTGGTCCGACGTCTGGGCCACCTCCCAGACGTCTTTTAAGACGTCTGGGGCACGCGTTCGTTACAGCCAGCGTCGCCAGCCGATTCTCCCAGCTTGGTCCTGACGGAGAAAACCCTAACCCTTCCTCTCTTCCCACTCTAACAGAAACCCACCAGCTCCGGCGGCCCCTCCTCCTCCGTCTCGTCGCTTTGCTGTAATACCAGCAGTAGAGCCACCTTCACTTGATCTTCCCGTGTCGCGCCGTACCCAGCGCGTGCCCTCCTGCTCTCTTCCTCGCTGCCGCTCTCCCCCTTTGGGTGTTTCTTCTTCGGCGACGGTCGGTACGACTGCTGCCCTGCTCCGACCCCCTTCGTCCCTATAGGTAAGTAACTGTTATTTCCCTTCCTCCCCTCTTTCTTTTCCCCAACTTAATTCGCTCAATTACCCCTCGACCGTGCCTGACCGCCCTCACCTTCTCCATCTCCGGCCACTCTCCGGCGAGTTGCCCCCGTCAATCCACCGCTCCACACAACTCGCCACCTACCCCAAAAGCTCCGCCTCACCTCATCCGACACCCCCCGCCCCTCCACTGCCACTCCACACCTCCACAACACTCCCCCGATCAAACCCATTTTTCCGGTTGCAGTCCGACCTAGGGCTGCCACCAGGCATCGCCCCGCAACCTGCTATACCTCACATTACCTTCGCCGTGCCACGGCGAAGGTCTCCCTGTGGTCTGATTAGGCCGAGAGGCCCTGTTTGTGTTCGACAGATCTTCACCCCCGGCCGCCATTGGCGACAAGGCGAGGAGCTTCCAAGCGAGCTCCAAGCCCTGAAGCAGCAGGATTCCAGCTGAGGCGAACTGGAGGGACTTGGGCGAAGGCAAGGAGCAGGTCTGCGAAGAGAAACAAGGGCGTTGCTGCTGAGGCCAGGTCACGTCCGTCCTGCGGGCGCGCGCGTGCGAGGGACAAAGTTTAGTCCCACATCGTGGGATTTCGAAGCGCCGCACCCATTTAAGTTGATTTTGTGTTTTCACTTAAGCGCCTCAGAACACGGGGTGAGGTTCCCTCGCCCACTCGCCTGCCTCGTCCGCGACCCACACCACGCGGACCTAGCCGACCCGTTTACCCTGCACTCCTCGCGCACCACCCACGCCGGTGCGCCTGGTCACGGGTACACTACCCGACCCGATAACTCGGCTCTGGGAGAGCTTCCTATGAGCGGTTTACAGAGAGCGAGAGAGACGTGCGGGTAGAGGGAAGGGCTAAGTTTTGCTGTGCCTCGTGCAGGAACCGGGTGCGAAGGAAGAAGGTTCACCACTTGGCCGCAGGAAGAAGAAGAAGAGGAGCAGAAGAAGAAGCTATGAAGAAGCCTTGTAGCTGAGCAAGGCAGAAGACCAAGGAAGAAGAAGCGGGAAGAAGAAGAGAAGAAGAAAGAGCAGCAAAGGAAGAAAAGAGAGGGGAAGCACTGTAGCAGACCGTCGTTTAAGTCGTTTGATTACGATATCAGACGACGGATAAAGCCTCAGAGGAGATAAAGCAGAGAAGAAGAAAAAGAAGAGAAAAGGTTCCGCAGAAGAAGAAAGAAAGAAGATAAAGAAAAGAAGAAGAAGAAGAAGAACTGAAGAAAGGAAATGGAAGACAAGCAGAGGAACTGAAGACAACCAGAAGACCAACGAAGAAGGCCCGTAAAGAAGAAAAGAGAAAGAAGAGAAGAAGAAGAGAAGCAAAGAGAGAAAGAAGAGAAGAAGAAAAAGCCAAAAGACAGAAATCTATTTCTCCCTCTCTCTCTCTTATTTTTGTAATAAAGAAACATTGTACTTCTAGAATTCCAGTAGCTCCCTGAGTTCGACCTCGGGAAACTATTTCCGAGTAAAATTTTAATGGTAACGACAACCGTAGTTGTCTTATTTGATATCACAACGATATTACTGTAATAAGCATTAAAACAAACAAGACTAACCGAGGTTGCGAAAACGTCACCATTAAACTCCAATTGTTGCCCTGATCAGATCCGTACGGTTAGATCTTCAATCTGCAGCCCTGATTAAATGTCGTCCTATCACCTGACCATAAAAAGGAGAAATAAACCTAAATTTTATACAATCTATCCTAAATGCATGATGATGCATGTTATCTAATATTTATAATGTATAATCCAACTATATGCCTAAGAACGCGCAAAAATAGACGGTTTATGTGATATAAATATGTTTACATCAGCAACCAAGATGCAAGAAAATTAGACTATATTATAATAATTCAAAAGTTAAAGGCCAAAATGGAAAATAGGTGAAGTTTGATTGTTCTCAACTTTTTAGGGTAACTTAATTTAGACCTAAGGAATTTAATATTGACTTTAATTTTGGGTTTTGACGAAGTTTGAGGGATCAATTTACGTTTTAACCCAAAATGTATTAAATATACGTTTAGGTCTCTAATTTTGGTCAAAATTGGTTCGTTTTGTCAAATTGATTATTCTAAAACTTAAGAATATTTTTAAATGATTTTTAGAAGATTAGATTACATTTATTTCCATCAGAATCCCTTAAATTAAGGTGAGGCTGAAATTAGTATTTTTAATTAAGAAATCACATTCAATTTGAATAGAAATCCTACATTACTCAGTATCAACCCACCTCTTAGAAATTTAATCTTATTTGACCTTTAATTAATCATAGGTTCATCTCATAGTTAATCTGCACTTAAATTTGTCTGTTAAATAGTAGAATTAACCCAATTTAGCGCTGGTCCTCTTGATTTAGCCTTAATTCAATTATACCCTTTAATGTATCAATTATGTGAAATTAGCTTTGGAATTTAGTCAAATTCAGTTAGATAAAGAGGATGTGGTGTTACCATTAGTTACGATCGATTTTTCAAATGGAGAAATGAATTCTTCTTGTCAGTAGAAGTCTGAGATTTGTTTTCAAAGGATTTGAGTTTTCATAGAGCACTTATTCCCATTGGATATGTGCCAAAATTGTGAAGATTGGTCAATCTAATTATAGTTTCCTATTGAGATCTCTTGCAACCATAAATTTCAGAAGAAGAGTGCATGGTAGGGGACTTATTTCAGCTTGATGCATGATCTTAAAATTGGTGGCTTGAAGCTCTATTGAAGAGGGTTATGTTGTTGAGGGAGAGCAATGGAGCATGGAACTGATGTATAAAGACAAAATTCGGACAGTGGGGCAGGTGCTACAGTTGCTAATATTTTGAAGATGGTTGTTAAGGATAGTAGCAAGCTTTAGTGTGAATAGCTTGGATTTGTTTTGTTCAATTTTCTTGTTTCTTTGTAATTTTTTCCTACTCTGTTGTTTTCCCTTGAGAGGGGTTATTTGTACCTTGAAATTTTGGGGTGTTTAATGGAGGGGGGGGCTTTGTATTGAAAAAAAACCCTAATGCAAAGTGGATTGATCTCTTCCAAAAATATTTTGAAGATAGGCTATAGTATGTGTAAGATGACATAAATTTAAATTTTATCATTGACCTAGCTAACTTCATAGAGTTAACAAAGGACCTCTTCATCAAGAATAACTTGGCATCAGATTTAGAGGGGGAGAAGTACAGGAGTGGCATGAGGATGCAGTTATGAGTAAGAATCATGATGATGTTATTTAGGGTACCTACGTAATTTCTTCTACCATAGAGTGTGGAATTTCCTCATCTTTCTTGTCTTACATCAATAAAATGCATATTTTTTCTCTCATAATCTTAAGATTAATGCAAGATTAAGGAATCTTTAATTTTGAGCCCAAATTATTTATAAAATTTTGAGAAGTTTAGAGGGAATTCGGAGGTCTAATACCATGTGAGCACAATGCAACAGAGGCCCTCATTCTCAAATTCAATTCAAAGACATCTTCTCACAAATTCAATTCAAAGATGTCTTCTCTAGAATATATCTCTTTAAGGGAACCTACATATCGTAAGCTACACTAAGTGGGGGGGAGGCAGTGATTAGTGTAGCACCTGTTATGTTTTAAAAATTTAAGCACAAAGAGAAGCTATAGACCAATCCCAAATCAATAACTAACTAATCCATAATATTGCACATGTATTTATAGTAGAAACCTCTATAGGTAAAAACCACTACTGCAACTTCTTAGCTTAGGACTTTCAAGATCGATCTCCACTGATCAATCCACTATACCAAGATAGTTAAACTACGGTAGCTTAACCACAAACAACAACTTTGGATCCTTGAACTAGAGAACTTTTATCTCTCTCGGAGAATGGAAGCTCGACACACCAATCACCTTCACAAATATTGCAAAAGAATATAGAAATGAAAGTACACAAGTAATCTTATTAAATCTCAAGATGAATATGAAAAAGTAATAGGATTAACCAAATCGCTTTTGGCATGCCCAATAAAGAATGAAGATTAAGATCTTGGGGCACATGAGTGGAGGATCTCAAGAATGAAGAGCGTTAGTGTAAGGATTAAGAACTTTCTCCAAAAAGCATTTTACCTCTTTTTGTGTGTTGGAGAAAGTAGATGTAATTTGTTTAAATGGAAATGGTTCTTTATTTATAGAGCTTAGTGTTAGTTAAAATTGGAAGGTCATTAATGTAAACGACAGTCATAATAGTCAAAATATTTTAAAATTTGAAGTAGTTTAATCGATCAAAATTATGGTTGATTGATCAAGAGTTGATAGATTAATGACTAATCAAAAAGACCATAGAAAATTGATTTCAAAACATATGTAGCTTGATCGGTTAAGGAAAAATGTTGATCAATTAAATTAGATTTTCGATCAATCTAAAATGTATGTTGGTTGATCAAGAATGTGTTGGATAAAATTTTAATCTCACGCACTATGGTCAATTAACCTAAGAATTGATAAATCAAAATGGTCAGTCAATTAATCAGTAAAAAGTGTTGATCGATCAAAACCTAACATTATTACAATAACTCTTTGGACTTTCATTTTACTTTCTTCAAGCATCCGTTCTTCTTTGTTTGAGATACTATCACTCTTGTTTTCATTTGCACCATATTTGGATCGATGAGGATATCTCGTACTTTAACTTTTGCAAACTTTGATATAAAATTTTAGAACTCCTTCCTTGAAACGTTAGTACACCAAATTATAAATTTACGGATTTTGTTATCATCAAAATCAAGGGTAGCAACACACTCTACTCACCCTGTTTAGCTTAATTGCATCGAAACACCTCATCTTTATTTATAAAGTAGATATGATTCGAACCTATGACTTTTAATTTGCAGCTAGTTTAAGGGGCTTAACCCGTATTTACTTCTTAGGTTAACTCCCATTTGCAAAACCTAGGTTTGGGAGTGAAAACTCATGTTTTGCCAACACGATTCACATAAGTGTTAAGCAAACATGGGTTAACCCAATCTCCCATCTTGACATCATTGACATCTGACACCCCTCACAGTTGCCCTTCCCTACCCTAGATATTTCAAATATCACTAATGATATTTGGTTTATGATATTTCAAATATTACCGGTGATATTTGGTTTAGAACTAAAATATCACAGGTGAAATTTAGTTCAAAACTCAAATATCATCTATTCATGTCTAAATATCATCGGTGTAATTTAATTCAAAAGAGATAAATGAGCAATTTTCATATTCCTAACACCACCACCAAGTAAATATCATAGTAGTTAACACCACAGCTCAACACTAGTTCAAGTAAACAAAAATTGTTCTTAACACTACTATGCAAGTAAAAAAAAAAAGAGGCTTAACACCACTGCTACATTTCCAAACACCAATTTCCTAACCTCTCAAGAAAACTAACCCTTAGATGCTAGCTGAATGCTCTACCATTGAGCTAATCCCTTGGTAGCTATTTATGAACTTTAGAATATTAAAGCAATGAGGGCTTTGGAGTGACTTGATGAGGATTATGTCTATCCTAGGAAATAAACCTTTGATTAACCATGTTGGATCCTATTCTTCCTCTTTTTACTTCAAAGCAACTACTCACAATTGTTTGATGCATGCTAAATCCCTATCAATCGAATAAAATTCAGATATGCACGTAGAGAAGAAGTCATCACTCATCTAGATAATGCATATGTAACAATACAATATATAACTATTAACACAAATGAGTACCACAGATACATATATGCAATCAGTGGTGGGGCACTCATTTTCCACCATTGGCAATTGCCCAAGTTAATTCCTTAGGATGCAACATGTTCATCTTCCTTTGATCGCCAATACAAAAAGGCTTAATTACGGACTATTCATGTAGCTGTGCTATATAACAACCCACTTTGAGGTGACTAGGGTATATAGAATATAGTGAGCTATAACGATGGCATCAATTGTCTTTTTTTTTTAATTTTGAAAATGCATGAAATTCTTTTAAATTGATACACACGTATTGTGCTAAGTCATGGACCTATTTATGGAGTAACATATAAATAAAAAAGAGACTCCATTTATTGGCATATTTCTCTCCCTCACACGTCTTGACAATTAAGATGATTTCAAATTCAACCAAACTATGGAAAAGAATGTAATTCTTCGTAATAGTAATGTATCTTTGATGAGAATACCAAAAGTATTTAAATTTGCAAAATTTTTGAGAAGCCAAAACATATTGCCTTACGTAATATATATTAGATATTAGTTCCTATTCTTATAGTATCATGATAGTTATTGTGCTCACATATTTGCGGCTCTACCATGGCACACGGAGATACAATGTTACAAGACACACGCTTTTACAATATATAATTGTCCACTTCATTCATCATAATATATTGGTATAGATATTTCATAAGTTGGAAGACAAGTATTTTATTTATTTCACATACAACATACCTCATTCTATAGAACAAGGGATAACAAAAGCCACACACATGCATTTATTTATTTCTCATACAACATACCTCATTCTATAGAACAGGGGATAACAAAAGTCACATACATGCATATACGTCTTTATATAGTTATCCCACCATATATATCACGAGGCTATATATATGGTAAGATATGTGAAACTGAGAAAACGATTGGACATATAAATCCAACATGAGTAGAGTAGATCAGGTTGCCATCGATTATATACAGCAGAAGCACCTGTACCACCTGTAGCAAGTCCGCGATCTTGGCGAGGTGCGAACGCAAGCGTGGTAAGGGAAGCCCCTTCTGCGACAGTAGCGAGAGCAACCTCTTTTACAATGACTTAGAGGACAGTAGTAGCGCCCTGTTCGAATCCGTGTAACCGTATGTTTGTCTCCCACAAATTCTGCATCCATCAGCATGAAATATATAATAAAACTAAGAAAAACAAAAAAAAATTAAAATGTGTGCAATTCAAGTATGTATAAGTTGGAAAACTGATGATTTGATAAATTCTTGAGTTGAATACATGCCCTGCCAAAAGCATTCTCAGAATTAATTAGGATTTCCTTTTTCTCTTTCGACGAGTCTCCTTACCTCCTGAAGTAACCATTTGATCCAGAACGTGTTACATGAAAAGGACGAAAAATTATTGTCTTTTCTAGAAAAAAAAAAAAAAAAAAATCATCTTTTTGAACTAAGTTATATGGAATTTTAAGCACACTTGTTGTGAGGAGATAGATCGAAATTAATGGTCGAGCCTGATCCTAAAACCTTCTTAAAAAGAATTCACATGGCACATATGATCGGATGTGCCATTAGAATAATCTTTTTGCCTCCTTCCGTTATCTCTCTTGAACTGCATGCTATACGTATACATTATGTTATATCAACTAGATATACACATAGATATGTTACATATATGAGCTTAGAAGGCTAAACATTTTCAGTAATTCTGGACTGAAAAAGAATGAACTATTTACTTGCATCAGTTATAGGAGCATCATTGACGGAGCTGGACAATCGAGAGGATGAGATTACGATAAGTGCAACGAGGATGAGTACAGTGAACTTGGAACCACTTGCCATCTTCGAAGTACTCAACTTGCAATATCTTGAACGTATCTCTATGCTTCCTTTGGGTGAAGCTCTACAATTTGAGTCTTCCGAAAGATTGTTTGCTCTATTTATAGTTGCCCTTGATGGAAATCTCTTCCCTTAACAAGGTCTTTCTTATCTTTAAGAAAGATGTCTCTTTTATCTTTCGTGAACCCTAAGGTGATCTTGATTTTTCCATATATGATGACACTACCATCTTTATAGCTTTTTAACGTTTTTCAAAATTTTGTGGCGCATGCATGACCATCTCCGAGAATTCTTCAAATGGTGAGGCATTAGTACAAATATTGTATATTCTAAGGCATAGTTAATTTTATTTATGCTTGTTGACCAATAGTGCAACAAATAATGTGGAATGTGATTAACAAAATGACATGAATGGTGGGGCAATTTAAATTAAATTACCACACAGTTCGACATAAGGGTATGCTTATTGTCAAGGTTTCATTTGGTAGGTATTTAAATTAATTCTGTCTAGGGATGTCATCTTATCTAGCCTTGTAATCGGAGGTTTGGCAATGAATGTAATAGTATTACTAGAACATCTAGAACCATATCACTCTATAACAAATGGGCATTGATGGTGAAAGTGACAACTTGTCTAAGTCATAATCGATGCTTGGGAAATAATGTGATATTATTAATGGAACATGTGGAACCATGCCTTATTGGACACCTCACTATTTTTGGATTTTTATGAGATTTTTGAATGCACATTGTTTTGGGGATTTTTTTTCTTTGAAAAGCTACTTCCTCCTACTACTTTATTTTCTTGGGATTTTCTCCTTCTTCTGCTCTTATTTTTCTAGGTAGATAGCTTCCCTAGTGCCATTCAAGAGCATCTCCTAAACAAATGCACAAAAAGCTAAAGAATCAACTCTACATCTAGGGAGGATGCTGGATTTTCAAAAATTCAACACCAATAAGGAGGTGGTGGAGAAATGAAGCAAATAAGCACTCAAATCAATTTTAAGGTTCCACCACCCAAACTTTTTCTTGTTTTATGGATTTTGATATTTTAAAAGATTTTTTTAGAGATTTTTATGAAATTTCAAGAGATTCTAGCTTGGGTACTTACCTGGGGAAGACAAGATAACTTGAAGCTTTTGCTCCAAGCGATTCCAAATCTCGTTCCTGATTCACACCTGAGTCAAAATCAAAACAAAACTAGTGAAGACCTAATGAAGAAAGAGACAAATAAAAACTAAGCCATGCCTCCTAGACAACGATACCAAAAAATGGTGCAAAAAATCACGTAATTTATAAAAGTGGATTTTGGTCGTTGTAACATGCAATCTCACAATCGCTTTTGAATTTCTAAACCTAGATAGTGGGGTATCTAAGGTCATTCAAGGAGGCTAATTCTTAGTCAAATAGCTGATTCTCTCTCTCTCTCAAATCTTCATTTCATATTTTTGTTGTTTTGATATTTTTAGGGTTTATGAAATAGTAATTGGGATATCAAGATGAGAAACACGCGATAAATAAAATTACGCCTAAGTGACAAAAACTAATGCTCTTTTCTAAGCTCACCCTAAGCAAGTGTGCCTAAGGTAATTAGAAAACTGGAGTAAAGTGCACTAAGTAAATAATGAAATACTTGAGATAAAAATACATACAAATTGAAAGGCAAACTTGGTTTTTGTATTGCTAAAACTAGTAGAGTCACAAGTGGAACAAAGCTTGCGATTACAAATGAAAGCAATTAGTTAATACAAAATTTCTAAGATAAGAACATAGAAAAATCCTCTAATTGAAGCTTGAAAGGACCTTTGCTCCAAGCTTGATAGCTCCCAGGCTTGAAGAAGATCCTCCTTTGCTTCTCCTCTTAATGATGCTTCAAGATGTTCTTCTCTGTCTCCTCCACCCTAGCTTATTCTCCTCTGCCTGGCCGTCCCCCTATGGTAGAGTGCTCCTTAGTGTGATCCAAGGAAGAAGGAAGAAGAAGAAGAAGGCACCAAGGAGGCAAGGGATTCTCCTTAATCTTTTTTTCTTCTCTCCTCCCTTTGGATGGCTATGTAGGATGTAGGTGTAGGAAATTAATGTGGCCAAAGGTTGGTGGTGGTAATGAGAGTTGGTGCCAAAATAAGGAAGGAGTAGGTGGTGTTTTTGGTGGAGCTAGGTAGGAAGGTGGATGGCTATGGAGTAGAGGAGCTATGGTTAGCTTAGCTAAGCTAACTTAGCTAGTAGATGAGTATAGGAAGAGTTAGGGTTTTGTTGAGAGGAAGGAGACTTGAGCTACATAGGTCTTGCTGGTAGGGGTGTTTGTGGGTCGGGTATTCGCCCCATTCTCACTTGACCCAACCCGACCCAATCTCAAGTAGGTCATGATCCAAACAAACCCATTCAAATAGAAATCCAATAGATATGGTATCCAATTGTGTTAAACAGGGTCATGGGTACTCGTTGGGTAGCCGATTAACTAATTTTGCTAAAATATAAAAATATAAAGACATGAAATATAATTTAAAGAAATTATAAAAAAATAAAAATATATATGACAATATTCATTAAAATGATAAAATACTTTTATAGATATATAAAAAATATTTATTAAAAAATAAATTTATGTAAAATACAAATTTAACAATAACAATGTTATTAAATAAAATTAAATTTAAAACTAACAAATTAAAAATAAAAATTAATAATAATAATAATAAATAATAAATAATAAATAAATAATAAAATATAAAAATAAAAATAAATCTCATATCAATAAATCTTAACGACTACTATTAATTGTAGTAGCCATTTCTTTCTTTCAAAAAAAAGGAAACTTTAAGCATGTAACAATATCTTCAAGATGGGGTTGGGGGGAATGCGCATGACTACTGGGCTATGTACGCACTAGCAACGATGGGAAACGGCGCATAGGCATCACGCATTATCGAGAAGGCGTGTGTAACTGAGGATAGCGAAGATGAACTTTGTCGCATTGAAGGATCGAGGGAGGGAAGAAAGCACTGAAGACATCGTGGCGAGACCTTCTCCTATGGCCACATCACTTTCCACATCTTTGCCTACTCTCGATCCAAGCTCCATGACCTTAAGTGGCTCCTCACCTTTGAGCTCGACCACGTCCGCAACCTTGCAAGTTGGATCGAGTCTAGATCCACCGGCCTGGGGAGCCTCGACGTCGCCCCCGTCGACGTCAACTACGACGCGACCTCCTCCACCTCCCGACCCTTGCCTCTCGTTAGCATCCCCCTCTCCCCAATTTGCCTGAAGGTATAAGGGTTGTAATGGCCAATGGGTTAGGATTGAGCTGTGAGCACAGTGAAAACTGAGGAAAAGGGGGTCGCAAGTTGGCTTAGTTGAGTTATGAGATTGGCAATATGGATGGATCATGGACAGGTCATATGACAGGTCAATTAACACTACAACATAAATGACTTTTGCCGTCGGTTGAGGACGGCAAATCCATTATAACCGACGGCAATAAGCGACGCCATTAATATCGTCACATTTAGATTTGTCGCCGGTTACTAGGATAATCCGACGTGGAAATAATGTATGACCATCTGACGAATTAAAGCTTTCGAAGTCGTTTCATTTGCCATCGGTTCTCTAAAAGCCGACAATATATGTAAGTCACTTCTTCGTGTATTTACGTGCCCTTTTTGTCTTTACCCCGTCGTTTAAGCCAGTTTACCGTCGCTTATCTAACCGACGGTAAAAATATTATCACCGTCGCTTATATTTATCATCGATGGCAAAAACCTACTTTTTGATTTACCTTGCAACATTTTTTGTCGTTGCTTATTTAAATAAGAGACGACAAAATTTTGTTTACCGCCGCTTGTATGCCATCGCATATTGAAGTGAGCAACGGCATATATGTGACGGTAAAAATATTTTTGCAGTCGCCTATTTGAATAAGCGACGGCAAATGTATGGGTTTTTTTTCTAATTACCGGCGGATGGAAACTACCTACTAAACATACTTAAAAGTCATGCTTTTATAGAAAAACAAGTAATGCAAATGAACAGAAATTTATATTTCATAAATATAAAATGTAGTACATTAAAAGTTTGAAAAGGAAATATTTACATAAGAAAAGAAAATGGATAAAAATCAAAATGCAGCTGCACCAATGCCACCTCCACTACCCATGGACTCGTCGTCGTTCCATCTATAGCTGCTGGGATTCATAGAAGATGGATGCTCTGACTGACCCTTATTTTGAATAAGGGCTATAAGCTACTGAAGCTTATCATCCATCACATTCATCTTGTTCTTCATCTCTACCTCTCTCTTCTCTCTCTCTACCTCTCTCTCTCTACCTCTCTCTTCTCCCTCTCCTCATCTCGTCTTTGTAGTGTGTCAATCTTTTGATGAAACTAATCGACAATACTAGATGAGACAACACCTTTCCTCCCATACCAGGTCGATAACGGGTATTCCCTCCCCGCACTACGAACGAAACCACCGTGGTCCGGTGACATCACTCTCTTAAATGCCTCCTCTGGATCAAAGGTTGCTGGACGCTGTCGGAGGTCTTGTCAGCGAGGGGATGTACTAATCGTACCATTTGATCCTAAATGTATCAAAAAATATTATTGTAATATATATATATACAAAGTTATAATTTTTTTGATTTGAGGAAGCTTACGTGTTTCTCCTGGTATGACTCATGAATCCACTTACGAGCACCCTCAACTGCTCGCTTAATGTGGGTGACCTTGTAGATTTCCATCCTCGTCATTTCCATCCCATCATGTGCAGCAGATTGAAAAAATAAAAATGTTACAATTAAGTTAAAATAAATTAAAAATTGAGTAATATTTAATTGAAAAGTAATTTCAATACTTACATAACAGTTCCTGACTGTCTCGATGCTCCTTCAACCCAAACAATGGGTCTGTGGTAGAGCTTTAGCCCTATTGGCTTTATTTCTTTTTGCTTGCTCCTATAGACATACATAATAACATTTTTTTATAAATTTAAGATATATGAAATTAATAGAATAATTTCTAATCGTTTACTAACCTCCGTCTTTGAATTCATCCAATGCTCGCATGCCTTCTTCCAATCGTCAGGCATGACATCATGAGGAGCTTCACCCATTAACTCTTCGGGTGAACTCTTGTTCGAGAAGCACTAAATACCAAATATAAATTGTTAGAAATAATATAAGAAATTATGTATATAGTAAAAATGAAAATGTTTAAAAATTCTTATGTTCCTCTTGGTCTCCGTCATCCAATCCCTGTGGATTTTGGCGATGTGTTTAAGGAGATATTGGGAGGCATTGGGGTCGTCACCCCAATCTTAACTTTGCTACATTAATTTAAAAAAAAATATATGTCAATGTTACTTTAAAATAAATTTAAGATAAAATTATAAAAGAAATAATTTTTGTAAATAAAATTACCTACAACTGACAGATGAACTGTCTCTTCAGCTCTGCAGGCACCTTCCTCCAATCGAAGTAGGAAATGGGCACAATGGACTTAACAATTGTGCCCACTCAACCGATAAAGCCCAGGTAATCCTCCACCTCCCTATGGATCGGAGCCTAATTGTTAATCACACGCCTTCGGGGATACGCTGGAGGTCTAGATTTTTTGTCTTCCCCCACCCTCTTCTTAGTCTACCTGCGTAAACATTAATCATATTCATTATATATTTCTGAAGGAATGTAATTTACTTCTTAAAGGCATATGATTTCTTACCCAAACCTATGTTCGCCAGTGAGTGGTCGACATGAACTTGGGATGTACTCCTCACCCTCTCATCCTGTGTCTTCTCTCCCTCCTCCTCTCCTTCCTCCTCCCCCTCAACGTCATCTGATCCTCCATAATCTAGATAATCCTCTACTCAATCTGGGAAGGTCTGAGCAATCCCTTTCCCTTCCCTCCCCCCCCGCCTATGGTAAACATGCCATCTCCCTGGGTCGTACGAAACGTGACTAGGGGGGGTGGCTGAACTTGCCGTGAGGGGGGTGGCAAAGCCTGCTGTTGGGGGGGTGGCGTAGAGGGCTGTGTCTCAGGAGGACCCTTTCTTTTGGATTTTTTTTTAAACAACTTCATCTGTAACAAGTAAAAAATGCAATAATTAATATAGTTAAAAATCATTAATATATAAATCATTAATGAAAAAAGTTTGCTAAACATAAAAAAAATTCATTTAAATAGAAATGAAACAAAGTAAAGAAATTGTTACTAACCTTAAACATCAGCATCTATTGCAAATAAATGACTTTCTTCTATTAATTCTTAGTATGCTTCAGGCTGTGCATTAAAATGGTTACGCGATACTATTCTTATGGGTATAACATATCCCCTTTGGCAATTATCGGAAACATAAAAAAACTTGTGCCGCTTGACATGCCAATATAAATGGTTCATCGGACTGAAGAATTTGATGATTGGGATTTAAACTCAAGAAATTGTGTTTCTTATCAATTTTGAAACTAGTGCCCTCTTTAAAAAACATCAAACCAATGACATTTAAATAGGACAACTTTACGATCATATCTAAAGCTGATTTCCACAATTTCTTTGATTTTACCATAATATCCATCTGGACCAGTGGAAAGATCTGAATCAACAACTCTGGAATGTTGTGTAACCTTCCTATCATCAATTTCTTTTATTCTGAATCTGAACCCATTTATTATATACCCAGAGTGGTAATGTGCATAATGTAATGGTGAATCGGCAATTACATCAAAATTTGGTACCCAACGTGAGTCCTTATCCTCTTTCAATTGATGAACTCGATCTTTAAACCAATCTAAGAAGCCAAATTCGTTTGTGCTAGAAAGAGGTAATTGTTCGAATTCCTTGTAAAATGGATCAATTTCAGGTATTTCTTTTAAAATATATAGATGCGCAACGTCTGTCATTTTCTGAAATAACATTGTACTCTGTATGAAGAATCGACCTTCCTCTGATATCAAAAATTGACAAATATTCTTCATCATTGTCATTGTATTCCCCCTCATAATTCCTTTGAAATTTATTAAAGTGGTTGTTTGTTTCATTCATGTACATGGATGTAAAATTAATACACTCCTCCACGAGAAAGCCTTCTACAATTGATCCTTCCGACTTTGCCTTGTTTAAAACATAATCTTTAAGCTTTTTCAAAAATCGCTCTACAGGATACATCCATCTGAATTGTATAGGTCCACATATTCTCTCTTCATTTGCAAGATGCAGTGTGAGATGAACCATTACATTGAAAAAGGTTGGGGAAAGAATCTGTTCCATCTTACAAAGAGTAATGACTATTTGTTTATCCCAGTATTCTAGCGTGTCATTCTGTGGCATCTTCAAACTAACAGCTTTGAAAAACCTGCTTATCTCTGTGAATGAATCAACAACTAGCTCTGGTAGTATTTCTCACATCACCAGTGGAAACAATACTTGCATATAAACTTGTGAGTCATGACTTTTCAAGCCAGATATCTTTTTCTGCGCTTCATTCACACAATGAGAAAGCTGCGAGGAAAATCCATCTGGCACCCGAATTTCCTTTAAGAAGGAGAGCAATCTACTCTTCTGGTCTTGATTCAAGCTGTAAATAGCAGGTGGGAAGTAGCCATCATCCTTATGAATATGCAACTCTAGACGTATCCCCAAAGTTTTCATGTCTTTTCTTGTTTCACCGTGTTCTTTGGATCATCGGTCAAATTTAATACGCCTAAGATGTTATCCATCACATTCTTTTCGATGTGCATAACATCTAAATTATGACGTATTCTAAGATCTTTCCAGTATGGTAGCTCTAAAAAGAAAATGCTTTTCTTTCAAAATCTAGAATTCCTCGAGTCCATCTGGTCTTATTTGAATGGTCGACCCAACCGTATCTTACTCATTTTTTGTAATCTCTCCATTATAATCTGACCCGACAACCTGATAGAATCTGTACTAAGTTTATTTTTTGGATTTTTCTTCGAATACAGACATGTTCTGCCATCACATTTACTCCTGAACTGTGACGTTCGCCATCTATGTTTAATAGGAAGAAATTTGCGATGTCCTAATATAATTTCTTACTTTCCGGCAGTCGTAGGTGATGAGTGTCTACCATACAGACTAGGCAAGCAAGCTTTCCTTTAGTGCTCCAACCTGATAAATTTGAGTACGCCGGGAAGTCATTTATGGTCCACAACAATGTTGCATGCATATTGTAAAATTCTTTCTTTTTTGCATCATACGTCTTCACGTCGGTGAACCACAACTGTTTCAATTCATCAATTAATGGCTGAAGATAAACATCTATTGCATTTCCTGGTTGTTTTGGACCGGAGATTAATAGGGTCAGCATCATGAATGAAGATTTTATACACAACTAGGGAGGTAAATTATAAGTGACCATTACCATTGGCCATATAGAGTATGACGGGTACATACTCTTAAATGAATTGAATTCATCACTTGCAAGACCCAACCGCACGTTCCTTGCTTCTGAAGCGAATGGATTGTTTCTTTCATCAAATCTCTTCCACTCCTCTAAATCAGTAGGATAACGTATTCTTCCATTTTGAGATTTACAATCCTGATGCCATGTCATCCACCGTGCAATTTTAGTTGATATAAAAAGGCGTTGAAGCCTAGATGTTAGTGGAAAGTAACGAAGAACCTTCTGAGGTGTTTCCTCTTGATTTCATTTTGACCTTCCTTATATCTTTGAAGTCTACATTCGGGATAGTTACTCAAGTTTACGAATTCATTTCTGAAAAGAATGCAGTCATTCGGACATGCATTGATCTTTTAATAGTCCAAACCAAGTTTACGAATTTATTTCCTTGCCTCATACCATGAAGCAAGAAAACCATTAGGGTTATTAAATAGCTCAGCAATAAACTGAAGTATTTCTGACATGAATTTAGCACTAGCTCTATTTATAACCTTCAATTGAAACATCTTCAACAAAAATGACAACTTAGACATTTTTGTAACACCGGGAGCAATAGGATCCTCAACCGCCTTAACATCATCATAGAACAGATCACAACTGAACAGATCTTCCTCATCTGTATTTATATCATTTCCTGCTCTCATCTCGTTCAACATGTCTTGTATTTCTTCACCTCCGCTATCACTAATTTCCTCGTCGATCTCTTCATCAACAGTATTCTCATTGTTTATGACTTTCTCAGTCAACTCCTCTCCACGAGCTACCAAAGTAGTGTAATGCTACCACCACCCATTACAAATGCAGTGCTCGAACATAGTATTACAATCATGCAATGAACCATTCAAAGATCTTCTGCATGGGCAGAAGATATTCTCAAATTGATGTCCTCGCCTGAATATCTTCTTATCGTCATCAAAGGTCCAATCTAGGAATGAAATTACTCCATCCTTATATCTGGTGTAATCTGAACCCTGCAATCCAATCCAAGATTTATCCATTGTAACCTAAAATTTAATATAAACAAATCACTTATTAGGAAGGGAAAGGATCGAATGACGTGTATCTTGATTAAGATTTTTACTTTATAACCCATCCTCAAAAATTTGATCACAACTTAGGTTTGCTCGTTACATGTAACCTTACTGCAATGAAATTTCGGCAGTATCTCCCTGTAATTCTCCAGTATACCCCCCAATACTAACCTTAGCTAGATTTCCTTTAACACCAAATTAAGGGCACCGCAAGAAGCTAGATAAGATTAGTTGGTATACCAGATAAAAGTAGAAAGAAGCAATCGAAATTTCACCAGACAAGGTTACATGTAACGAGCAAAACTAAGCTGTGGTCAAATCTTTAAGGACCTTCTTTAGTTCGGTACATCACCGAACTAAAGTCAATTGAGTCTTATGGCATGCTACAAAGACAACACATCATGCATGTAAGTGAGGTATACATACACTTCCTACATTGTCCGTATAACATGATCATAAGTCTCGATGGGCGAGTAATTTGGACATATTTTGACTCGAAGGACTTTTACCCTAGGGGTTAGAATATCTAATGTTTGGCCTCGCATGCATATATCTTCTTTAGTAAGTATGTGAATCTAAAATAATACTAATAATTACAAAGAAATTTATATAAATATAAGCAATCATCTGATAAGAAATGAAATTATTTTTATTATCATGTTAAAAGGAAATGTATAATAAATTAAAGAAAACGACAAAGTGATGACGTAGCTTTAGAA
The DNA here is from genome assembly GCA_037157565.1 of Thalassia testudinum. Classification (NCBI taxonomy): domain Eukaryota; kingdom Viridiplantae; phylum Streptophyta; class Magnoliopsida; order Alismatales; family Hydrocharitaceae; genus Thalassia; species Thalassia testudinum. Next base: position 9,030,112 of record JAZHRO010000022.1, on the reverse strand, counting down.
CAATAAATTATTAGACTTTAAAGACTCTAATAACTACATTTATGGCATGAATAGGCTAGAGATAAACTTAGGAATGTAGCCCTAAGAAAACTAACTTTTCTTGCTCAAATCTAAATTATCACACTCTTTGATTTGTGAAAATTAAGTAACCAGAGAATAGCCTCAATATAGGGAAAATTTATGCTTTCAATTGATTTTTAAATCCTTCACCTTTGTGATTTTCCTAAAATACATCTAGAGTCTTAAGTGTTATATCTAACTTAATTTGTCCTAAGTGTTATATTTTTAAAGTTTTTCTAATAGCCTACACATCAAAATAATACATATAATCAAAGTGGGCACACCCCACATTAAAAATGCATCACATATAAATAAAGTAGGCACACCCCCACATTCATTCATTGAAACATAAACAATATGTGGGCACATCCCCACATCTAACATACACCTAAAATATCATAAAAATAAATTATACATAATAAAATTATACCTCCAATTATCACAGCGTCCGACAATGCCCAAAAACAATACCCTATAATTTAAATAACATAATTAATTAAATAACACATTAATTAATTAATTATTATGTAGAATGGGAGGAGGAGGATAGGTAGGAGGAGAGGAGGGAGGGTAGGGTAGTAGTAGGAGGAGGAGGACATGACGGGGAGGGAGCAAGGAGGAGGAGGGGGCTGGTCAGGAAGAGGAGGAGGGGGAGGAGGTGGGGAGGTGGGCGGTCAAGAGGAGGGGGATGGTTAGGAGGAGGGGGACGCCAGCGGAGGGGGGAAAGGAGGAGGAGGAGGGGGAGGAGGGGGTAGGGAGGAGGAGGGGGAGAGGGTCGCTGGAGGAGGGGAGAAGTCTGGAGGAGGAGGAGGAGGAGGAGGGGGTAGGGAGGAGGAGGGGGAGAGGGTCGCTGGAGGAGGGGAGAAGTCTGGAGGAGGAGGACGAGGGGGATGGGGCATATCGGAGGAGGGGGGCGGTTGGAGGAGGAGAAGGAGGAGGGAGGCGACTGGAGGGCATCGAGGAGGAGGGCGGCGACTGCAGTCGGTTGGGATGGAGGAGGAGGATGGCAGGAGGGGGAGAAGTAGGAGGAGGAGGTCGTGGAGGAGGAGGGGGGCGGCGGGAGGGGGTCGTGGAGGAGGGGGGCAGCAGCAGTAGGGTGTTTGGGAACTGGGGGTCAGCGCGAGGGGGTCTGGGAGGAGGAGGGCGGCGGCGACAGGGAGTTGGGGGAGGACGAGGAGGATGGCAGGAGGGGGAGGAGGAGGAGGTCGGGGAGTAGGAGGAGGGGGGTGGCGAGAGGGTTTCGGGGAGGAGTAGGGCACCGGGAGGTTGTTGGGGAGGAGGACGACCATCAGCGGAATCGGGATCGGAGGAGGAGGGTTTCACTACTTGAGGAGGTGGAAGAGAAGGAGCGGCGATGGGAGGGGCGCTGTCATGTTGAATAGGAGGGTGTTGGTGTTTGGGGAAGAAGATGAACAGGAGGAGGGGCAGGGGCTTACGCGTGATAGATGAAATACTCTACGCCGTCGGTTATACTCAAAATCGACAGCAAAGGGTCAATTCAATTACTTGGCCAACACACCCAAAATTTTGGAATCCCTCCAAAACCTTAAATTCTTAGCATCGCTTACACAATTAACTGACGGGGAAAATATTTTCCTCGTCACTTAATCCGCAAAACAACGGTGAAAGATCAAATAAATCCACCCTGGGTATAAAATATAACCAACCTTTTATCGGCGCTTATGTAATCAACCGATGGTAAATGAAAGTATAACATAATCTTTATCGATAGTTTGGGTGAAAATTGTAACCGACCTTTTGTTGTCGATTCTTCATATAAACGACACCAAATCTTCCATTATAAGACGTCTGGAAAAAGTGTCAGACATCTAATACTAAGATGGTTTTTTTCCTATTTTCACAAGATTGAAACAAGGTTCTAGATAAGTTGTCCAGACAACAGGTCGGACGTCTGACATTATGTCGAACGTTTGGAAAGACAAATCACTATGGAAATTGATTTATGATAATCCTTTGCTGTCTCTTATTACAAAAATCGACGGTATTAATAATTTTACCGTCGTTCATTCAAGGAACCAACAGTAAAAATATATTTGCTATCGCTTACTACAGCGACAGCGAATATTAATGACAATCGCCCGCCCAATCACTTTTGTTCAACCGATGGCCAGTCAAGTACAGGCCTTCGTCGTCACTTACAGTAATAAGTGACGGCAAAAATAATATTGTGGTCGGTTTTGTTAACCGACAGAAATGAACCGACGGCATAACCCATTTTTCTAGTAGTGTAATGGGTACCCGTGGATGTCTTGACAGGTACCCAAATGGAAACCCAATAAGTAACAGGTCATATTTAATGAGCACTCGACCCATATTTTATAAATGGGTACCCGACCCAATAGGGTTAAAAATGATGGGTCAGGTTGAATACCCAAAATTAACGAATTTTTTGAGCATCCCTACTTCCTAGAGTTGATTGATGCTTAAGAAGAGGTACTAGTGAACTCAATAGCTTGCTTAGCTAGCTAGTTCTTTGCTAGCAACTAAGCTAAGCTAAATTGAGTTCACTTCTTCTTGTCTGCAGCTGAGGTGAGCTAGAGCTGGTCTTCTTGAAGACTTCCTAGCTAGCTAAGCTAGCTAACTTAGGTATGGTAGCTAAGCTCAATTGAGTTGGGCTAGGTTAAGTCTTTAAAAGCTAGAATTAATATGACTCGAGCTAGTTGAGGACTCTTCAGCTAACCAAGCTTAGCTAGTTGATAAGTAGTAGCTAAGCTTGATCAAGTAGAGCTTCCATGAGCTATGTGGAGTTGGAATGAGCTGGATCCAGCTGCATTGAGCTGGGTTGAGTTGGAATCTAGTTGAGGTAAGATGGATTGAGCTAAGATCCAACTGGAATAAACTCAATCTTCATCTTCTACCTCTCACATTGCAAGGGTTTAGGTGATCTTCACTGTGAGATCATCCTTGACAATGTCATGAAGTGTATGAAAGCCAAAATAAGGAGAAAACAATCTCATGCATGCCTAAACTAAGAAATGCAACCCAATACCATAATGTATTGTGGAAAACCTAGGAACTAGATGTGATTTTTAGGTTAAGAATGATGATCAACTGGTGTTTATCACACCTCCATGCTCATCTTTTTGCTAGTCCCTTAGCAAAAATTATTTTACAAAATGGTATTAGGGTAAACTATATATATATATTTTTGAGGAGAGCATTTTACAGGACCTTGGCTGATTGAAAAATATGGATGGTACGGGATTTGTTTAAGATAAAACATCTGGAGTTTTCCTTAGATCCAAAGGCTAGCATAAATAGGATCTGTGTATCTACCCGAGAATTCGACAAATTTACCTTGTCTGATTCCAATTATCCCGTCAACCATTTTCGTAGTAAAAACCTCCTTGACCTAAGTCGATCCGGAATTTGCGTAATTATGAAAAGTCAAGTGTTAGTGCTTTGTGATTTTTGCCGACATTTTTGGAAAAAATAAGGTCGTGTTTTTGATATCATCATTTTTTTCAAAGAATAAATTTTTGTTTGTTTTCTCCCCCATACTTAGCCTCAGATTACCCATCAACAAAAATGTGTCGAAATCATCATTCTCATTATTGATCCTTGAAGAGGCCCTTACTCCGATGGTTTGAAAGCACCGTCCAAGGCACCTCTAGGAGCCCTACACCCTGACACCTCATGGCACCGTGAGAGGAACTCCCAGTGAATCCAGGCACTCGCTTTGATACTTCGGGTTAATACCCTTCGAGACACCTGAATCGCAAAATGTACTTATGTGCTCCATATAGAGATATGAAATATAGATATGGAGCAAGTATTAAGGGGGAACATGTTGGCATCACATCCTAGAAGGAGATTTCTCCTTCTTTGTGGTAGGGACTCAACCAATCAAGACTATTTCAAGTTTCATCTAAAACTAGACAAAGGGAAATTGATTACGCAATGTTTTTGGGCTTGTTGTCTTTTTCCTTTTTGTGTGTGCAAAAATTTTGGCACTTGAATTTCAAAAAGGAATTCAAATTTCTAGATCGAAAACTAAGTCAAAGCGCTATTTAAACTACTAGATGGAATCAGGGCCGATTGGTTTCTTTAGGGGTTAAGGAGGATTTCTATAGGTGAAACACTTACCGAACCTAAATTTTTAGTCCTAAGAACTCTGATCAAAGGATCCTTGAATTTGTCCTTAAGTTTGTTAAAGATTAACTCCCATGTGTGCCTTTTTTTGAAATAAAGTTACAACCTTGGTCCCGTGTATTGAAAATTATTTGATTTTTTTTTGTTATGTTTTTGAAAATGTATGCAAAAAGGAAAAATGTATGTAACAACAAATAAAAAATTAAAAAATTTTCTTATGTGGTTTTAGGTTCCGTAAATCTTGAAAAGATTGAATGTCCGCATGCATATGGAAGGGAAAAAGATATCACTTGAGGTCGCAGTCAGGATAGGCAAAACCTGGGAAAAGAAAGGAAAAGGGAAAGCTGGAAAATGATGGGTTACCTCCTACCTAGGGCTATCTTTTGCACCTTTTTGGTTGGGCATAGGGTGCAGCATGGTTGATGGAAAATCATGAAGAAAATTGGACACTTGAATGCCGGATCATCAAATAGATCTTCCTTTTGGTACCCAAAAAGATAAGAAGTAGAAATGAGGGACTAGAATGAGATGGAAAGGGGTAGAGAAGACCCGAGTCTCGCCTGGGTTTTATCTCTGGATGCAGGCCATGCTCAGGAGGATTAGGTGGAAGGTCTAAGGGATAGTGGAAGTTAGAATAGTCAAGGGTGAAGGTGGGAGTGGAAAGTGAGGTTGGGGTGGGAGGGTGAGGTGAAATCAGAGTGAGAGGGTATGGTGATAAGCCAAGAAGAGAGGTAGAATGAATGTAAGATCCCAAATCTAAATTATTTATTGTGTCGTCGACCACTTGCTCTATTTCGGATTCTAAATCATCGAAAAAATCATTTACTAAAGTGGTCAAAGCAAAACAAGACTCAACAAACATTGTTTCTTCCACCAATTTATCCATTTCAGTATCAGAGTCCTTTATCGTCCATCCGGAGTGCTTGTTAATTTGGGTTAATTATCATTATTGTAGTATAGTATAGCAATCCAGAAGGATGTTATTTATTTATACAATTTTTATTGATTTTATTCCAAGTCGTTCACTAGGAGGCAGTTATTGATATATATCACTCTCTATTATCCAAAAATCATCTTTTATTCAAAAATGTTAAGTGTATTTACATCAGAATGAATTATGAATGAACGAATCAAATGATAAACTAATCTAAGTTAAACATATACAAAAATGAATGAATTATTGTTAATGACAATACCTCAATAATATTTACAAGTCTAAAGGCATCAAAAACTACTTTAAACTAATCTAGGTTAATTATCTACACAATATCAAATTATGCCTTAAAAACATTTACAATCAACACACAAAAAGAAGCTATTTAAGATACTTATATACTTCTAACCTACATATGTATAAACTAATACTAAGCTAAGAAACTAATTATCCTAATCATACATAATATACAATATATATAGATTATATGTACTATCTAATATATATATATATATATAACACTACTTATATGTATACAAAAATAAGGCCAAAAATAACATATAAATACATATTTACAATCACCATATATATATATATATATAGTTAACACACACGCCTAATACTTATATATTTACATATCTAGCACTCTTATATACATCACACACTAACTCTAACACTAACTAAACTCAGTGATTTATGTGACGACGACATGCTGCTGATACAGTTAGTTTTTGGAAGAAGCCATATCAACATGAAAAGTATTTTGATATACAGGCGTATCGCCAGTATATCGAGGTTATTGACGGTATGCCGATGCAGGTGCCGACAGTATTCCGATGCCGGTTCTGATGGCTGCAGCTGCTACCTTGTTATTCTCCTGCAGTTGTGCCCTTGTTGCTCTTATAGGCTATGCCTGCTCGGTGGTGGTGTTACGGTGGCAATGGGTCTTGATTGAGTTGATTGTTGAGTCTCAATGGTGGAGTAGAACAGTAGAAGTGACACTATAGCTCACGAGTCACACCCGGAGAGGGGGAGGTGGTGGATTTTTTGCTCTTGTTCACCTCACATGTACACAAAAGAGAAGGTGGGGTTTGTTGTTGTCTTGGTGGGAGAAAGATGAAGAGATGAGATAAGGAGGAGATTGTGAGGAGATGATATGGATTATGTTATTATTTACGAATATTACCGGAATAAGATAAGGACCTTGAGGTGAGGAGAGGGGAAAAAAAGAAGAGATGAGAACATGTTTTGCACCGACGGGCATCATTATAAAAAAGCCATAAAATATTAAAGAAAGTATTTGCATGATGCACACGGAATAAGATGAGAACCATGAGGTGAGGAGAGGGAAAAAGTGGAAGAGATGAGAACATGTTTTGTATCGATAGGCATCTTTATAAAAAGACCATAAAATATTAAAAGAAAGCTTTCGCATGATGCACACGGAATAAGATGAGGGCCATGAGGTGAGGAGAGGGGAAAAGAGGAAGAGATGAGAACATGTTTTGCACTGACTAATATCTTTATAAAAAATTCATAAAATATTAAACAACAGCATTTGCATGATGCATACAGAATAAGATGACTATGAGCTGAGGAGAGGGGAAAAGAGGAAGAGATGAGAACATGTGAGCATCTTTATAAAGAAACTATAAAATATTAAACGAAAGCATTCATATGATTCACACAATAAGATGATGACTATGAGGTGAGGAGAGGGAAAACGAGGAAGAGATAAGAACATGAAATGACCCTTCCCAAGGGTCGTTCGAAGTTTTCCGGAAAGGTAGGGGTGTAAGCACAATTTTAAACCCCCTGGGTTTAGGTTTGTGGGCTTTGCGGGAAAGGAAAAGTCTTGTGGGGGGAAATCCCACAATTTTTCCCTCTCTCTCTCTTCCCCCATAACACACCCATGCACACACACCCCCCCTCACAAACCCTAACCCTCTCCCTTCTATTTAACACCCCCCTGCACCCTCTCCATCACCACCACCTCCACCTTCACTCCTCCACCACTGCCGGCGACCACATCCTTCCCCACCCCCCTACAGCCTCGAGTGGGGAAGAAGGAGGGGAGCTCGAGATGGAGGAGAGGGAGAGAGGAAGAGAGTGTGCAAGGGGAAGGAGCGGGGAGCTCGGAGGAGCTCGAAGAACGTGGGAGAGAGAGAGGTGTGGCCGAGGGAGCTCGAGCCCAGAGGAGCTTTGGAGAGAGGTGCGTGCAAGGAGGAGGAGCTCGTGGAGAGGAGTTCCACGACCTCCTACAGCTGCTGGAGTAGCAGCTGCAGCTCTGCGGGCGGAGAGGCGGAGCTCGCGGGAAGAACTTCGCGAGGAAGTTCTGCGCACGAATGTTTTCCGATATCAGATGTCTAAGATGCTATCCAGACGTCTGGAGGAGTCTCAAGATGTTTAGAGCTGGCGCCCGACATCTGACAGCACGTAGTGTGCCGAGGTATGTACTCTATACGTGCCTACATGCATGTACGTTAAACCTTAGGTGTCGCGGTTTTAACCCACGTAAGCATGCGCAGGTATAGGACATTGGAAAGGCGCATGGGACGCCCTTCGAGGTGCTTTAGGATGTCTGGACATCTCTGTATACGTTTGCTAACCATCTCAGACGCCCGGGTGCACTGACAGACATCTGGAAGGACCCCAAGACAGCCGTAAGGGGTTCCAGATGTCTGCAATCAGCGCAGGAAAGTAAGGTAAGCTTTTGTGGTCGTTTAAGATGTCTGGGTCTAGTCACAGACATCTGATTTTAGTTAGAGTGCACATTTTTGGCCCATTCAGGGCCTAAGCTAAGTTGGTTTTACACAAACGAAGTATCGTTGGTTTCCGTTCGAATTTCTCTACTTGTTAATGTCACTCGTATACTGTTTTGAACTCGTTTGATGTGATTTGGTCAATAGTATAGGTCTTGAGCCAGTAGCATATACGGGCCCCCGCGGAGACGACGGGATTTGCGATTCGAGCCCCCATTCCACTTGTGTATCCTGATAGAGTGGTTTACCTTAATATTAAGATTTAAATAATTAGAGTGCATGCTATCTTAAAATGATTTAATTGAACCCTAGGATGTGGAATGAACCCTAGGGCAGAAATGAATGAATGAACATTGCTTGAGCAACACTGTTTACTACAATTCCGACGACTATTTTTACAAACTTATTTGTGACTAACTTTTTGCATGACTATACTACAATTCCGAAGACTTTCAAATGCGTGAAAACGGGTTCCGTCAAATGGCGCTGTTGCCGGGGAGGCAACGTCATTTCTTTTTTTTGATTTCGATCTTTGAAACCATCCCTGACAAATCTCTCTCTACTTTGTTTTTGATGTGCAGGAAAAACGAAAGAGAAATGGGATCTGCACACACATCGAGTGTGGCAAAGAAAAGTCAGGTGCACATCATCTCTCCTTAGATTAGTTTTTTTTCTAAACCCTAGGAGTAGATTTACTTTCTGTAGTATCCTTTGAAAATTTCCTTCTGAAAAAAGAAAAAAGATCTTACTTATTTTTGTAAAAAAAAATCATCAAAAAAAAATTTTGAAAAAAAAAATCTAAATTAGGTTTCCTTTCGAATCTATATTAGTTTGAAAAAAAAAGTAAAAAAAAAGATATTTTTGTTGAATCCTTTGAAAATTCTTTTTGAAAAAAAAATGTGCAAAAGTTTTGAAAGAAAAAAAGAAAAAAAATATATTTTCTTTGCGGTGGAAAGCTTAGATTTTAAGTTCAAACCTCTTTAAAAGCTTTCCTACCATCTTCTGATTTTCAGCAAGATTTCAAATCTGATTCAAAAATTCAATTGCCAAAAAATTAGTAAGCGAAAAATTCTGAAATTTGGGCCAAACCTTCATTTTCAAACCACCTTTCAAACGCCACCATTCGTTTTAAAAAATTCTAAGTATATAATTTTTAAAAATTCGTGAAGTGCACAAGGGTTAGACTGACCCAGAGTCAAAAATTTTCAAATTCAAAAAGTGATTCAGAGTAATCCGTGAATCTGTTTTAACTAAAAATGGTGGGGTTTGAAAGTTGATCTAATTGGCTTTATTTTCCATATTTTTCCCGAATTTTTGAAGGTCAATTGATATTGTTTCAAAATGAAAAATCGACCAGGGATTAAAATTCCAAATCTGACCCCCTGATATTCAAAACTTCCTAAAAATTCGGTGAAACAGTAAAAATTTTAAAAAAATATTTTCTGGAAAGATAATTGAGAAAGGAATCTACTCGCAGAATTTCAAGTAAATTAGATTCCAATTATTATCAGAAAACAAACATTGCTTTTGTGGTCTGCTGAAACAGAGAAAAACCCTAGAAGTGTATGAACCTTAGGTTGAATCTTTAGGGTTACAACTTAGAGACCACACCTTGGGCTAACCTAGACTTAATCAAGTCTAGCACTTAGCCGATGAGCTTGGTTACCTTGTGGGCCACTCGCTAAGAGAAAACCCCACTGAAGAAAATGGGCTAAAATTAATTTTTAAACACGAAATCAACCCGAGTTTGTTGTCATACTACTGGGTGTTTGCAACCTCTCTTGCCAAAGCTGGTGACTAAGTCTGCGGGGTAGTGTTAAACAACTGCGGCTCGGAGGTTAACGGAACCGGAGGCGTAAGCCAAAGGAAGAATCTTCCCCTTAGTCCCCTCGTAACCAGACTGGCTAGGTTAGCTTGAGAGGCGGAAATCACTTTCAATCGGTTGAACGACGAATTTTTCTTCAGGAATTCAAACTTCTAACGAAAAATTTGGTCATCTGATTCATAAGGACCATCTGATTGACAGGACCTTAGCCTTGTTTAGTTTGGCTACACCAACCAAGGGGTTGGGTGGTGTACGCGAGGAAGGAGGTCACTTAGACCTCGACTGATTGGACCTTGGGAGTTGCTCCCAAGGAGGCGAGTCACTTCTATTTGCTTAGCCGAAATGGCTAACCCTGGATCTGGACCTAATCAGGATCCAGAAGAGTTAGACCCACAAGCTTATCTGAGAGCCCGGGTCACAGAATCAACTCAACCTTGGGATCAAAACCCAAGGTGGCGAAGACGACTTTTCACGTCGCCTGATCCTTCTCCTCGGGTTACCGAAATGGTTAACCCATATCCTAACCCTAGATATTATAACCCATACCAGCTGGTCCCTCAAAGGACCGCATCTTATAACCCAGGATATGGATTTCATACACCTGCTTCTCGCCCATGGAATATGGGTAGACCTGATTCACCCCCTAGAACCCCTAAAGAGCTACCGGTGCATATGCGACCGCATTACAGAATATAAAGAGCTATAGCTAGTGCTAAGGAAAAGGCCGCATCTTATCTACATAAAATCCAAGCTATCACTGAGTTGAACCTAAGACAAAGCTGGATTCTACATCAACAAGCTGTGATGGATCTCCTTCAGGAAACAACAGAGATAACAAGGCTAATGGGACAAAATCGGGAAACTCAAGAACTATTGCTTTTGAGATATCAAGTGAAAATAGCCTTGAAGACCTCGAAGAATCTGAAACGACTACGCCAGAAGGATACACAGAAGATTCTCGGGAGCATATGCTGGAAGATCATTCAGGGGAAGAAGAATCTAGCTTGGCTATGAGACAGGAGTAGGAAGTATGCTGAATGGGTTCGTCTGAGAATTCCATTCAGGAAATTGAGGAGGAAAGGACTGATGTCTCCAGGACTGAGCCACAATCAGACTATCCTAAACCTTGGGAGACACCTTTTGGGTTGGATAACCCAATCGAGATAAGGGAAGCAGATCTAATTGAGGATATGGATCCTGAGGCAAACATTACATGCGACACTACTAATCAATCTAGGCTACTTCCCATTGTAGGTGAACCTGTGCTAGAGCCAACATCTTATGATCTGCACTCTTCTTCTTTCACCTACGTCCCTAATTCGAATGTTAGAGATTATGGGATGACACTTTCTATCCCTGATCCTGACATCCGAAGACCAGAAGTAGCTATGGATGACTTGAATGAAGAAATAAATATGCTGCCTGGGGCAGGAATTACTGAGGAACTCAATGCATATGAGGGTGAAACTTTGAGCAGAATGAACTGGGGATGCACTTATCATCCTAGTCAATGGCTCGACCTCGAGCCTGAAGAGTCAGCCTCCGATGAATCAGAGATGAGTACTGATGAGGACGAAGTAATTTCCGACAAAGATTTCAGTAACCTCCCCACACAAAGATTTCAGTGACGAAGTAAAATGTTCAACGAATGTTTCTCTCCTTCACACGATTCTTTGTAGGCACACACCAACAGATATTTTTATAACAAAATCATAAAATACTAACGAATGTTTCATTACTCACATCGATAAGTATCTTTATAAAAAAAATTAAAAAATATTAAACAAAAGCATTTGGGTAATGCACACGGTATAAGATGAGTAACATGAGGTAAGGAGAGAGGAAAGGAGGTAGAAATGAGGACATGTTTTGCATCGATGGGTATCTTTATAAAAAAAATATAAAATATTAAACGAAAGCATTCGAATGATGGACACTGAATAAGATGAGTACCATGAGGTGAGGAGAGGAGAAAGGAGGAAGAGATGAAACATATTTTGCACCGATGATCATCCTTATAAAAAATCATAAAATATTAAATGAAAGTATTCATACGATGCACACCGAGAAATTTATAGATATCTTTATAAAAAATAAATAAAATATTTATTGAATGTTTTGTTTCTTCACACGACGTACACTAACCGGCATTAATATAAAAAAATCATAAAATATTATATGGATGTTTTGTTCGATGGACATCTTTATAAAAAAATTATAAAATATTTAACAAATATTTCATTGTATTCGCAGAGCGTACACCGATGAGCATCTTTATAAAAAATAATAAAATATTAAACGAAAGCATTCGCATGATAATAAGATAAGGATTGTGAGGTGAAGAGAGGGAAAACAAAGAAGAAATTAGAACATATTTTGTATCAACGGATATTTTTATAAAAAGTCATAAAATATTAAATAAAAGCATTCGCATGAAACATCAATTGAATATTTTATGATTTTTTTAAAGATGTCCGTCGCTGTGCACATTGTGAAAGAATGAAACATGTATTAAATATTTTATGATTTTTTAAAAAAAATGTTTGTCGATGTATGTCATGCAAAGGTAACAAAACATCCATTAAATATTTTATTATGTTGAGATATTCCATTCTATTTTCCAGTACTGTCTATGATTTATTCTACTTGGTTATAATGCATGTGTGGTTATGGAATGTTTTCTACAATTGATTATTTTTCGTCGGACGACTGGGTCTTGGGATCTAGTTAAAGCGAGCTGATCTTAGGTTCTCTAGGAGGCTGGGATAGGGTCCTAACAAGATGGTATCAGAGCAAGCTCGTCCCAAGAAATGAACCAAATGGTCTGGAAGTAACCACTCATGTGCATGTAGCTAGGATAGCCATCGCAACGTATTACCTTGATCTTCGCTTTCGAGTCTTGTTTCTTTCTGTAACTTGCTATCGTTGACAGTCCCTGTCCTTTCTCTTCTATCTCCTTGTAGAAAATGCCTCGTCGAAGAGCTCATGTGGTAGGCCGCGGACGTGGCAGTGGGCGTGGACGAGGGGGCAGACGTGCCAGGCTCGAGGCAATAGTCGATCCACCCCTCCTTCTGAGCATCCAGGCCCAGGACCTCATCCAGCTAATTCAGGAGATCATACGAGAGGAGGTTCAGCATCTACCGCCTCTGCCGTCTCATGTCTCTTCAGAGGATGCGGAGGGGGAGCCTCCCATGAGACATAGGAGTCGCCGCAATGTTAGGCAAGCCAGAGGGGGACAGAAGAGGCCCTACCAACCCGGCCACTCCTAGAGCCGTCAGGGGAGGTGACACTTTTTGCCTAGTTACCAGCAGGGATAGATAGAAAGAGGAAGTCGTTGCCCTCTCTTCTACCAGTGTGGTCAGCCAGGTCACATGAGGAGGAACTACCCATCTAAGGCTGAAGCAAACCATATGCTCCCAGCACCGAGTACTAGAGGCTGATTTGGCGGCCAAGGTTACCTGACACGAGGAGGACGGCAGTCACAAGGAGGGTACTGGCTAGCTGCCACTCGCCTAACCCGGAGCATGGTTGTCTCTCCCGCACGTAGGGCTGAGGGGCGTGTCAAAGCCCTGACTCACAGAGATGCCAAAGCTACAAATTATGTGGTGACAGGTATGGTTACAGTTTCCGACAAATTAGTTTACGTACTTTTCGATTCTAGTGCCATGCACTCTTTGTTTCCGCAAAATTTGCCGTTAGTTTGGGGCAGAACAACACTTCGTTAGAGGATCCGTTCTTGATTAGAGGCTCAAGTGGACTGTTGTTTGTCTTAGAGGAGGTCTTCACATACTACGAGGTCACTATAGGGGGATACAGTTTTCCCGCCGACCTGATCGTGATCCTGATGGAGGAATTTGGCGTGATCCTAGGGATGGATTGGTTGTTTGCCTATCATGCCCTGGTGGACTATTTCGGGAGGAAGATTGTCTTCTCGATATCGGAGTTGCCTCCCTTTGAGTTTCACGGCCAACCGGTAGACGGAGGTTTCAGGTGCATCTCCGCGCTTCAGGCAGCGAAGCTCTTGAGCTAGGGGTGTGAGGGCTTCCTAGCTTGTGTTGTAGCAAAGCCTAGCCCTGTGGCCAACTTACAGAGTATCCCGGTGGTCTGAAAGTACCCCGACATCTTTCCAGAGGTGCTACCAGGACTACCGCTTGAGCGTGAGATCGAGTTTGAGATCTCACTGGTACTGAGGACCAACCCCATCTCCACTTCACTGTACAGGATGGCTCCACTTGAGCTACGAGAGCTCAAGTCTCAGTTACAGGATCGGTTGGAGAAGGGCTTTGTGAGACCCAGTGCGTCTCCGTGGGGAGGCCCTGTGTTGTTCATGAAGAAAAAGGACGGTACCCTTCAGCTTTGTGTCGACTATAGACAGCTGAATTGGGTCACCGTTAAAAATAAGTATCCGCTACCTCGCATCGATGACCTCTTCAACCAGCTGAGAGACGCCACGGTGTTCTCCAAGATAGACCTGAGGTCAGGTTACCACCAGCTGAGGATCAAGGAGACCAACATCTCCAAGACAGCTTTCCGTACTCGGTACAGATACTATGAGTTCTTTGTTATGCCGTTTGGGTTGACCAACACCCCCGCTGCTTTCATGGATCTGATGAACCGTATTTTCAGGCCATACTTAGACCAGTTTGAGGTGGTGTTCATTGACAACGTACTTGTTACGAACATGGGCATCAGACGTAGTTTAAGACGTCTAGGAAGTGTCCCAGACGTCTGGTATTAAATTTTTTCGGCGTACGGGTTCGCATCTGCGCGCCTACGCGCACAGACTGAACCCGCCGCCTTCGTTTTTCTCTTTCTCTCCCTGCAGGCGTCTCTTTCCTTCTTCTCTCTCCCCTCGGCTGCCTTATAAGAACGCTCCCCCTCTCCCTCACCCTCACTCCACCTTCTTCTCTTCTCCTTCTCCCTGCCAGCGAGAGCGAGAGCGAGAGCGCGAGCGAGCGAGTGAGCGAGTGCGGCAACAGCGGCTGCTATGAGCGTGCGGGAAGGAGGAGTGTTGCAAGAGGAAGAAGAAAGCTCAACCGCGAAGGTGCGAGCTTGCTAGGGCAGCTAGAGCCGACCGGCGGGAGAGCAGCGAGTGTGGGGTGGCAGGGAGGAGCTGCTGCAGCTCGGGCAGCTAGCGGACGAGGCGCGGCGGGGCCGTGCGTCGTGGGCGGAGAGTGAACAGGGTCCTAATTCTGGGAAGATTTCCCAGAATCAGACCTCTGGACTTACGTCCAGACGACGCCTAAGACGTCTGAAGGAAGGTCCAGACGTCTGACATGTATAATAATTTCCTACCTCCCCCTTTCTACGCGTGTACGGCCATGCAGCCGTCCGCTGCGTTCTTCCGCGCCCCTTCGTGATGGGAGCGGGTGTGTGCGTGCACAGGGTCTACTCGGGAGGGCGTGAGGGCTCGCCATCCCACACGGATCAGACGTCTAGCTACAGTACCAGACGATGGAGAGGTCCTCCAGACGTCCGAGGTGACAATCGGACGTCTGGGAACTAGGACCAGACGATCCAGCGGGCTTCTGGACGTCTGAAGGACTGCACAGACCAAGGTATGACCTGATCAACCTTTTAAGACGTCTGGAAGAAGTTCCAAACGTTTGATTTTGGGCAGATTCGTCGTTTTTGACCTGTTTATGGTCCGTTCGGAGTCTGTTTTCCGTGTTTCAAGTTGCGTTCTTTCCAGATTTAATTCCTCTACCTATTTACAGTAATTGTATACTATTTTGAGAAACTCCTTGTGATGATCCTTGTGTTAGGATCCCGTTCCATTGCGGCTCTGGGGGTTGCGGAGGTGCGCGGGATTGCCGACCACGCCCCCAGTACTCCCGATTTCGCAGGTAGAGTGGCCCTTTAATTTATTTAACAAAATTTGTACAATCATGAAATAATTAATAGAGTCTAGGGCATTGCATGAACCCTAGGGCTGAAGAATTAGATTGAATGATAGATCGTAGGGTATTGCATGAATCCTAGGACTGGAAAACTAGATTGAATGATAGATCCTAGGGTGTGGCATGAATCCTAGGACTGGAAAACTAGTTGAATATATACATTGCAGTCTTGGAAAAGTGGAAAGGAAATGATAACTGCCCGTAAATTGGTTAACAGCTGCCTGTCATGAATGAATAAATACGGTTTAGAACATGGGTTATATGAACATAAAGCTGGAACGGTGAAACCTAAATTGGCTGAGTTTAAAAAGTATGAACCCTACGGGGAATTAGGAGTAGAACTCCTGGAAAGGAAATGGAATAGAATTGGGGAAGTGTGCTGGCCCTTGAGTACGGAGTACCAAGGAGAGCAACTATCCCCTTGTTTAGTGCAGAGCGGAGCTAGCCACCCCAGGGACCTGGGGTTAGGTCTAGCCACTTTGTACCGACTTTTGGCCCTCGTGTACACAGTACCGAGGAGAGCTACTAGTGTAGGGAGAGTACTAGCTACCCCACGGGCCCCGGGGTTCTGCTAGCCCTCCTACACCGACTTGTTAGGCCCACTGGGCAAACCAGGGTAGTCAGGCGAGGGTGTGCGGACTGTGGAGGGGCAAGACCCCTGTTTGGTTACCGTGGAGGGGCTAGACCCCTATTACTGAGAGGGCTCTGCCCTATACTGGTTCCGTGCTGTGCTTTGGGCGCACCCGTTAACGGAAACGACTGACCGCGTGACAGTGTTTATCGAGCGTGCCGTAGTCACCGTTACGTCTGTCAGCGACCTTGGGGTGGTTGACTGAGGGTAGGACCACCACGTGGGACTCACCCGGCCAGGAGAGCACCACATGTTACTTCTACTTTTCGGAAAAGACTGCAATCAAGATCGTTCCCACGAGGAACATTCAAGATCAAGAGTAGGATCTGAGAAATAAATCAACAGTGAATAAATGGAAAAATATAAATAAAGAAAGTAAAAATATAACAGCTATTGTACACTCTACTGCTTCTTTTAGCTTTTAGTTGCCACTCTACTCAGCATTTCGCTGACGTGTCACCCTTGTTACCTTTTCAGGACCAGGTGTTGAGCAGCCAGAGTCAGCGGCTGCAGAGGGCGCTGGGCCTAGTAGAGCCCAGTAGTGTTACCTGTAGTACCTTCTGTACTTTTCTTTCTGCTGTAGTGAGTAGTTTTCTGTTACTCCTTGTACTCTCTTTATTGTAAGCTTCATGTTATGTACATGTTTATTTCTCTTCTGTTGTGGTAGTGTATACTGTAGTATTTCCTTTCTTTACTGCTGTATTTTGTTACTGCTAGTTATATACATGGTGAATGTGGTTTATTTTACTGCTCTTTGGTTACTATCTCGTTGGACGACTGGGTCTTAGGATCAGTCTAGTCGGTCCGATTCTCGTGTCTCGTAAGGATTCGGGAATCGGGTCGTTATAGTACTAGTCTACTCTCGAGATCAAACACAGCATGGACAACATCTACGTATAGTCCTGGATACTCTGAGACAACGCAGGCTATATCCTAGTACAGCAAGTGAGAGTTCTGGTTGAGACAGGTAACCTTCTTGGGCCACGTGATTTCAGGAGATGGATTGGTTGTGGATCCAGCCAAGGTCGAGGCCGTACTCAGGTGGGAGAGATCATGTACAGTGACAAAGATACGCAGCTTTTTGGGACTGGCAGGCTACTACCGGCGGTTTATTCGGGGGTTCTCTTAGATCGCACATCAAAGGACCCAGTTAACCTGGAAGGACGTGCCCTTCACCTGGATAGACGAGTGTGAGTTGTGCTTTCAGGGGTTGAAGGAGAGACTGACTTTAGCTCCTGTACTAACCATCCCAGACAGCAGTGGCGGGTTTGTGGTTTACACTAACTCCCCGTAGCAGGGGTTGGGTGGTGTGCTCATGTAGCGGGGCCATGTTGTCGCTTACGCTTCGTGGCAACTAAAGCCTCATGAGCATAACTACCCCACCCATGACTTGGAGCTAGCAGCAGTTGTCTTCGCGCTGAAGACATGGAAGCACTACCTGTACGGTGAGATGTTCGAGATCTTCACGGATCATAAGAGCCTCAGGTACTTGTTTGATTAAAATGAGCTCAACATGAGACAGAGACATTGGTTAGAGCTCCTGAAGGACTACGACTATAGCATCTCCTACCACCCAGGGAAGGCCAATGTGGTGGATGACGCCTTGAGCCGGAAGGCAACCGCCCACTTAGCCAGCTTACAGGCACAGAGTTGGAGACTCATGGAGGAGGTGGGCAGTTGGCGACCCTAGGAGTCATGGGGGTATTGTGAGGCAGTGACGTGGCAGACACGACCAAAGCTGATAGACCGTATCGTTACTGGGCAGATGGCCGATCCATATTTGCAGACACTGCGCAACAGGGTGTTAACAGGGTACCCAGGAGATTTCTCCTTTTCTGACTAGATACTGTGCATGAGGGGACGCCTATACATTCCTAGAGATGAGGAGTTATTGAGAGAGCTCCTGACTGAGGCACACGGGTCTAGGTTCACCATACATCCTGGGAACACAAAGATATACCATGATCTACGATGCGACTTTTGGTGGGGGGAGATGAAGCGGGATGTTGGTGAGTTTGTTCAGCAGTGCTTGGTATGCCAGCAGGTGAATGCCAAGCACCAAAGGCCTGCAGGACCACTACAGCCACTTCCTATGCCAGAGTGGAAGTGGGAGAGTATCACCATGGACTTAGTAGTGGGGCTACCGGTTACACAACAGGGACACGATGCAGTTTGGGTGATAGTAGACAGGTTGACGAAGACAACGTAGTTCCTGCCGATCCGAGTCACCTTCGAGCTAGCACAGCTAGCAGAGCGATACATCAGAGATGTGGTGCGCCTTCACGGAGTCCTTCATGAGATCATATCCGACAGAGATACTCGTTTCACTTCTCAATTCTAAGCAGAGTTTTAGCAGGCCTTGGGGACTCGCCTGAGGTTCAGTACCGCCTACCCCCCCAAACTGACAGACAATCAGAGCGCACCATACGGACACTCAAGGACCTCCTACGTGCTTGTGTGCTAGACTGGAGAGGCTCCTGGGAGGAGCATTTGCCCCTAGCAGAGTTTGCATATAATAACAGCTACAATTTGAGCATTGGCATGTCACCTTACGAGGCTCTGTATGGGCGAAAGTGTACTGCACCCTTGAGTTGGGTTAAGGTGGGGACCAAGTGGGAGGTTGGTCCCAGGCTGATCTGTCAGAGTCAGGAGGTGATAGAGTAGATCCATAGATGACTTCGTACTGTCAGGAACTGACAGAAGAGCTTTGCCAATAGGAAGCGCAGAGAGGTGTAGTTCGAGGTTGGGAATCACGTCTTCCTCTGTGTTTCGCCCATGAAGGGCTTGCAGCGTTTTGGGGTGAAAGGGAAGCTTGCGCCGAGGTTTGTGGGGCCCTTTGAGGTCTTGGAATGGGTAGGACCCGTTGCTTACCAGCTTGCCCTTCCTCCCCAACTTTCTAATGTGCACGACATGTTCCATGTGTCCAACCTCAGGAAGTACATCACCGATCCCAGCCACGTTTTGAGACACGAGAGCGTCGAGGTGGGAGACGACTTGACCTATCCTGAGAGGCTAGTGCAGATACTAGACAGAGCCGTCCGGAGTCTGAGACAGAAGGAGGTGACACTGGTGAAGGTCCTATGGAGAAGCCAACGGTATGAGGAGGCGACTTGGGAGCCCGAAGCGGTGATGCGAGAACAATACTCGGAACTTTTTGAGGGTACGTTGCTTCTGACCTACTTGGATCCTCTTTAAGTTTGTTAAGCACACTTACATTTATTTTCGCACCCTAGTTAGCTCAAGTTTCGGGGACGTAACTTCCTTTAAGTTTGTTATGTTGAAATGACCCTTCCCAAGGGTCGTTTGAGGTTTTTCCCAAAAGGGTAGGGGTGTAAGCATAATTTTAAACCCCTGGGTTTAAGTTTGTGGGCTTTGTGGGAGAAAGGAAACCTTGTAGAGGAAATCTCATAAATTTTCCCTCTCTCTCTTCCCCTACAACACACCCACGCACACATCCATGCATACGCCCCCCTCACAAACCCTAACCCTCTCCCTTTTTAATACCCCCTCCACCCTCTCCACCTCCACCTCCACACCACCACCACCACCTCCACCTTCACTCCTTGCCGTCGACGACCACCTCCTTCCCCGTTCCCCTTGCAGCCGTGAGTGGAGAGGAAGGAGAGGGGCGGAGCACAGAGGAGGAGAGAGGGAGAGCGTGGGAAAGGGAGAGGGATTGCATGCGAGGGAGAACGAGGCGTAGCCGAGGGAGCTCGAGCAAGGAGGGTCCATTGCTGCGGTTGCAGCAGTTGGAGTTCACAAAGGGGGCCGCTGGAGTTTCGTGACCTCCTGCAGCTGCTGGAGTAGCAGCTGCAGCTCTGCGGGCGGAGAGAAGAGCTTCATGAGAAAGTTCTACGAACAGACTTTTCCGATATCAAACGTCTGCAATGCTATCGAGACGTCTGGAGGAGCAGCAAGACGTTCGAAGCTGACACCAAATGTCTGACGGCACGTAGAGTGCCGAGGTACTGTTGGAGCGACCTATCGAGGATTTAAATCAAAGTATTGTCGGCGTAGTTTGAAATCCACAATAAATTGAACAACAAATAAAATTTATAAGCTCAGAATCAAGAAAGGAAGTCCGAGGTCGAACACGGGGATCAAATATGGAATTCAATCACTAATCGCAAATAAAATGTAATTGAACACAAGATTTAAGACAAGAATAATATTTCAATGAATAACAAATACTCAAAATTGATTATCAATGTCTACCATGAGTATGACAAGAGATTAATGTAGCAAAATGAAACCTAGAGCAAAAAGAATGGTGATTTATATCACCAATTATTCATTAAGCACATATGGTTAATTTACTTAAATAAATGAACAGTGCCACAAACATTTGATTTATTAATCAAACGACTTAAAGTGCTTTTGCTATAGTGCCCTTCTGTTGTTCTTGTTCTTCTTTCTACCTTTGGTTTTCTTCCTTATGCTTTTATCTTCTTTTGTTCTTCTTTCCTTCACGAGCCTTCCCTCTTCTTTAGCTTCTTCCTTCTCTCTCTCTTCTTCAAACGCACAGTCCTAAGCTTTGGCTTTTCTTCTTCTTCTATAGCCCTCTTCTTTTGCCTTTCTCACGACTAAGTGTCGCACAGTTGCCTGCTAGAGCAACATCCCCCTATCCCCAATCTCTCTTTCTTTCTCTCTTTCTAAATATCTGGGGGTATTCGGGTAAACAGGTATGCGCACCTGGGTCCAAGCTAACCCGCAGTAGGTGATGAGCGATGAGTGCTTAGGTTAGGCGGGTAATCGGGTTTGGACCAGGTCTGCGTATAGGTGTCACGGGCGAGGCGTGAAGGGGTGCGGGGGTCCTCACCCCCCAGTGTCGAGGAGAACAGCTGTGAACACAAATTCAATTTGTATGCTATGCGGGCGTCTGTGTTCCACGATGTGGGACTATTCCATAGAAGCTCGTTGCATGCGGCTGTAGGTGAAGACCTTGACAGATTAAAGCAGCAGTTGAGGTCGTGATGCTCAATTGCAAACCTGGAGACCTGCCTAGAGCTACTCCATGCAACCTGGAGGGTGCACCTGGGGAAATTGTAGCCGAAGGACTGAGGATGTGGTCGGCAAACGCACGGGCGGCGATGGATGTCCGACAGATACCTAAAACACAAATACAGGCTTGAAAACCCTCGTCAGATGGTTCAATAGGATCGCTGAATAACGAGGAAGATGATAGCAATGTCCGTGGGGTGTGGGAGTGTGTGAAGTGCTCGGGCGAAGTCGGGGAAGGTGAACAATGGAGGGTGAGTTAGGTGGAGCGATTTAGTGGGTGAACAGCAAAATAGGAGAGGGGTTTTGGTCGTGGTGGGACGATGGAGCTTTTGGGAGTTGTGGCGAGGCGAACGATGGTGTGTAGCGAGCTCTCGACCTCGCCGGAATTCGATCGGAGCGGGAGAAGATGACGGGGGAGAGGCGTGGTCGGTGGTTGTTCTGAGAGATAGAGAGAGGGAAAGGGAAGTAGGGGAATAGAGGAAGCTAAAGGACCTAGTTTAGGAATGAAAGGGGGAGAGATTCCCATGCCGGTGTGATAGCCGGACGTGGGGAAGATGAACCTCCTTGAGGGAAATGGTGGCAAAGAAAGGGGCTAGAGTGCCTCCACTTTGGCTGGCGAGAGGCAGAAGAAGGTGAGGAAGGTCGTGGCCTGGCCAATTTGGCCATTGGCTGGCCGTAGGATGAAAGGGAGGACGATCGCCAGAGCTTAGGTCAGAGGAGGCCGAAGTTGGAGAAGGAAGATGATTTTGGCTCATAACCTAGCTAGGGAGCACGGCCTTGCATTGGGCGTGCTTATATAGGGCTTAGGAGGGAGTTCCAAGCATGGAAACAAGCTTGGGAACCTTGGAGCTTACATATAAGTAGGATACACATTCCTTCAAGACGTTCGCATGAGCTTTTGGGAAGGAGTTGAGATCCAAGATTGGCCCCATTGGAAAGAGGATTTCCTAAAGAGTCTCCGGTTCAATTTTGGGAAAGTTTCATCAATCAATTAAGGAGAACTCTCCAAATGAAGCTCTCCGGAGTAGGATTCTTGAGCAATAATGGCGAAGGGACCCACTTGCAAAGAATGATGATAAAGATAGGGACCCCATTGCAAGGATTTCGAAAGTTAGGGGCATGTGTGTGAGAGAAAAGAGTTAGACAGGACTAAAATGCAAATTTAGTCAAGATGATCTCAAATTGGGCCCAAATTTTGGTAAAAACCTAATTTAAACCCAAGGAATCTAATGGTAATATCAGATTTATGGTTTAACCAAGTTTGACTGGGTAAATTGTGTAGAAATCCAAATTAGTGTAACTGTTTATCTAAGACTCTATTTTAGGTCAAAAAGGGTTCTGATGGTCAAATCAAGCATACCAAACCTTAGAGAATATTTGTCTATGAATTTTAGAGGGTTTAGGTGAATTTTATCCTAACCAGAAACTCAATTAATCAAGCGGGTCTATTTTTAAGGCTTCAGCTGTCATTTAATTCTCGAAACGCGCGAAAACTCGTTTCTGTCTGCACGGACCCTCTTATTAGACATTTATGATCATTTGACCTTTAATTAACCCCTGAGAAATCCCATGATTATTTTGAAATTAAGATATGCTGTCAAAACTACAGTTTTACCCCTATTTTCATGTTAATCTCTCAGAATGGATGTGCAATGAATTACTGACTTCCAGGGTTATGTAGGAGTATTTAATGATGGAATATAACTAATTAAAGCTAGATATGGCTGATGATGACGATATCATCAGGTACGTACCCTGTATGAACCTACATCCTCGTACGTTAACATTAGGTGTTGCAGTTTTAACCCGCGCATGCATGTGCAGGTATAAGGAGTTGGAAAGGCAAGTGGCACTCCCTTCAAGGTGATTTAGGATGTCTGGAGACCATGCTAAGCGTCTGACTACATTCCCAAATGACCGAAAGGAGTGTCAGATGTCTGGGATCTAACTCAAACGGCTGCGGAGGGGTCCGGACGTCTAAGGAAGCCACAGGAAAACAAGGTGAGCTTCTGTGAACATTTAAGACGTCTGAGACTAGTCCCAGACAACTAATTTTAGTCAGAGTGCACATTTTTGGCCGGTTCAAGGCCCAAATGGAGTCGGTTTTATGCAAACGAAGTATTGTTATTTTCTATTCGGAGTTCTTTACGTGTTAGTGTCGCTAGTATGCTGTTTTGAACTCATTTGATGTGATATGGTCAATCATATAGGTCTCCAGCCAGTAGTGTATACGGGGTCCACAGAGATGACGGGATCTACAGTTCAAGCCCCCATTCCACCCGTGTATCCCGGTAGAGTGGTCTTCCTTAAAACTATGATTTAAATAATTGAAGTGCATGTTATCTTAGAATGATTTGATTGAACCCTAGGACATGAATTGAACCTTAGGATATGAATGAATGAATGAACATTGTTTGAGCCACACTGTTTTCTCTAAATTGCATGCTAAGGTCTTTACTGCTAACAATTGAACAGTTAAATGATGTGATGCTTCTTTCAGTTAGTAAATTACAAGCTGCCTGTTATAAGATTAAGAATCATGATGTGGACAACGAGATATGTATGTCGTGAAATGAAATAATATGAGTACGATGCATGAACCCTACAGGGAACTAGGAGAGGAACTCACGTATACTGAACGAATATCAGATGAAGAAGGGAAGTGAGCTAGCTCTCGAGTACACGGTATCGAGGAGAGCAACTGTCCCTTTGGCATGGAAAGTAAGCTGGCCCTCATGTACGCGATACTGAGGAGAGCTACTGTTACTTTAGAGTAGGGGGAGCTAGCCACCCCTTGGGTTGAGACCCGGGGTTAGGAATGGCCACCCTACACCGACTATTGTCTTTTTAGTGTGGGAAGTGAGCTGTCCCTCATGTATGTAGTACAAGGAGAGCTACTGTCACTTTAGTGTAGAGGGGGTGCTAGCCACCCCATGGGGCCCAAGGTTAGGACTGGCCCCCCAACACCGACTCTTGTTAGGCCCACTAGGCAACCCACGATAGTCGGGCAAGGGTACGCAGACTGTTGAGGGGCGAGACCCCAGTTCTGAGAGGGCGAGGTCCTGTTCTATTCTGTGTTGTACGTTTAGGCATACCCGCTAGTGGAAATGACTGACCGCGTGCCAGTGTGGTGTAACTATCCGTGCACTTATCACGCATGCTGTAATCACCGCTACATCGCGATTATGACCTCAGGGTGGTAGACCGGGTGTAGGGCTACCACGGGGGCTCTCCCGGCCAGGAGAGTGCCACGTGTACATCCTACATCATGGGGAAAACTGCAATCAAGATCGTTCCCTTAAGGAACAAGAGGATTAAGAAATGTTGTAGATCCTTATTAGAATAATTGAACTAGAAACACATAAATGAGATAAACGAAATGGTTGATAATAAATAACTGGCAATTGTATGTTTAGTTAGTTGCTTGTTTAATTATGTTTAATTGCATGTAAATGGCTTAATCACCACTCTACTCAGCATTAGCTAACCACGGATTTATATAACCATGTTCAGGTCAGAGAGTTGAACAGCCAGCACCACAAACTGTCGAAGGTGCTGGGCCCAGTCGAGCCCAGCCATAGTTGTCGTCACTTTTTCTGTTTCATAGCTTCTTTTTGTAATAGTGAGTACTTTTACTTTATTATACCTGTTTATGTTATATTTCTCCCTGTTCTAGTTGTAATGGCTATGTATGTTATAATACTCTTCCGTTTATGGCATGTAATATCTTTGAGATATTCCGTTCTGTTTTCCAGTACTATCTATTATTTATTCTGCTTAGTTACAATGCATGTGTGGTTATGGAATATTTTCTGCAATTGGTTATTTCTCATTGAACGACTAAGTCTTGGGATCTAATCGAGGAGAGCTGATCTTGGGTTTTGTAAGGAACCGGAATCGGGTCGTAAAATAATCCCCTCACCCACCATGGGTTGCTCTCTCCGATGCCATCAATTAAATACCTCCGCTCCAGCAATACCCCCGCTCTTGACGCCTCTGCTCCAGCGATAAGTTGCAACACCCTTGCGTGTGAGGGAATTGAGGGAGAGGATGGTGAGGATGGGTGCTTCAACACATGATAAGCGAGGAGCGGCAGAGGAGCAGAAAGGGCTCTGGCGAAAATAGGGCGACGCCACTGCCTAGGGCTCCGACTCTCTTGAGGCAACGCCGCCCCTCCTCCTTCCCCCATTGCTGCTCCCCCTCATCCTCCTCCATGTCTGGCTATAGGACATTTGCACAAGGGGGCATGGGGCCATGGGAACATAGCGGTCCGTCGACACCGCGGCCATGCCTTACATCCTCAACCTCCTCACACTGGGATTAAAAAGAAGTGGCTTCCCCTCTCCCCTCTTCATCAACGCTGCGAGGTATTTGATCTTGTTTGTTGTTTCTAAGATTCATTGTAGTTCCCTTATTGCTCTATTCTGATCTTGATGACTCTTTTGGGTTGAAATTTTGGATTAGTGTATTTCACATATATTGAATTTTCTTTATCAATGTTCAAGATTGAAACAAAAGCAAATGCTATTAAATCTGTTGCACCCTCAAATTATCTTATGACAATGAGTTTAAATAAAGTGGTTTTGACATCTGGTGTTCACTTTAGTTAACTTTCTAATTTCTTCTAGTTACTTAGGTAAACTCAAGTGCTGATCCAACTTTGATACATACAAAACTGAAAGAGGCCCTTCTACATGCACTGGAAAAGCAACTAGTAAAAAGTCTATCTTGTTTTCTTAGGCATTTTTTTTACTTTTGATTAGAAGTTCATTTTCTTTTTTGGTATATGAGTCATGGACTTTGATTTTGTTGTGCTGTAGAATATGTGGCCTACCATTATTGACCATATACTCAATATGTTCATGATAGTATGACCCTGTTATTCTTCACACTTCATTTGCAAGACTTTCAAGGCCTCCTAATACACCAATTAAGGTATAGTTTCTCTAGGAGGATTTTGTTCTTACTTTATTCTAATGACCAAAACATTTAATCCATTTTTTTCATGAGAGCTCATCGTATTCTTGGTGCTCTAGATGATGGTTTCCAAGGACCTCCCACAAGTCTTCTTCTCCCTCTACAAGCAAATAAATGGTGTTCATTTTGTTGCATAAGATCTCTAAATAATCTTCCAATATCATGTGAGTTGCAACCAAGTTGTCTATATTTTTTGTTAACATCATACAAGCTTTACGATTAGGAAAAATGTGTTGCCAAACCATTTCTTCTTCTTGTTTGGTGTCGAGAGACCTAATGGCCCTTATCATTGGAGTTTACTACGTAATCAAAAGCATGGATGTTATGGCGTTGATTGGTATCTTTAATGGTACATTTTGTTATATGTCTACTATACTCTTGTTGAAGGTTCTTGCTGGTTATTCTTGTTATAGAATTGAGTCGTGGAATAGTTGTAAAAGCACTGTCAAATGATGTTTTTATTTTTTAGTTTTTACAAGAGACTATATGGAATCATAGCTGAGATTATACCAACTAAAGTGCAACATGTTAGGAATATGGCATATTCAATCTTATATGTGTATAATTTGTTTCCTTTGCCACACCAAACTTGCATTGCATACATTCGGTGTTTGACTTTGCTTTAACAATTGCTACGACCCGATTCCCGAATCCCTACAAGACCCGAGACCAGACCGACTCGACTGATCCCAAGACCCAGTCGTTCAATAAGAAAGTAACCAAAAAGCAGGAAAGTAAACCACATTCACTATGCTAAGCAACTAACAGTAAAAAGCTATAGCAGTAAAGAAGTAACAACTGCTACAGTACATATTACCACCACAACAGTAGAAAGTAATAAGGTACAGGAACATAAAGTATAGGACGTAAAAGTACAAAACATAAAGGTATAAGAGTTTATTCACTACTACAAAATGAGTACAACAAAAGAACTCAACTACTGAGCTCTACTGGGCCCAGCACCCTCTGCAGTCGTAGGCTCTGGCTACTCAACGCCTGGACCTGAAAAGGGGTTATGAGTACACAACGTCAGCGAATGCTGAGTAGAGTAGCAACCAACTAACTAAAGAAGTAAAAGTGGACAGATAGTTGTTTATTCCATTTACTTTATTTCACAATTTATTACTTTTCACCAATTGGCTTATTTATCATATCTCTTTCTTGATCTCGAATGTTCCTCGTGGGAACAATCTTGATTGCAGTCTTTTCCGAAGAGTAGAAGTTTCACATGGTGCTTTGCGGGCCGTGCACTGCGGGCAGAGGGCGAGGAGGTCCTGATTCTGGGAAAATTTCCCAGAATCAGACGTCTGGACATACATCCAGACGACGTAGGAGACGTCTGGAGGGAGCTCCAGACGTTTGAAAGGTACAATATTTTTACCTTCCTTCTTCTTTCACGTGTATGGCCATGCAGCCGTTCCGCCGAAGGTTTCTGCATCGTTTCGTGTTGAGGACGGCTGCGTATGTGTGCAAGACTCGTTCGAGAAGGCGCAAGGGCATGCCCTCCCACACAGATCGGACGTCTGGGCACAGCACCAGATGACGGAGAGGGTCTCCAGACGTCCGGAGTGACAGTCGGACGTCTGGAAACTAAGTCCAGATGGTTCAGCGGGCTTTTGGACGTCTGAAGGATCGCGCAGGATCAAGGTATGATCTGAGCCACCATTTAAGACGTCTGGAAGATGTTCCAGACGTCTGATTTTGGGCAGACTTGTCATTTTTGACCTGTTTAGGGTCCGTTCGGAGTCCATTTTCCGCGTTTCAAGTTTCGTTCTTCTCATATTAGTTCCTCTACCTGTTTACGGTAATTGTATACTATTCTGAGTAGCTCCTTGTAATTGATCCCTGTGTTAGGACCCCGTTCCGTTGCAGCTCTGGGGGTTGTGGAGGCGCGCGAGCTTGCCGATCACGCCCCCAGTACTCCCGATTTTGCGGGTAGAGTGGCCCCTTTAATTATTTATCAAAAATTATGCACTTGTGAAATAATTAGCAGATTCTAGGGTGTTGCATGAATCCTAGGACTGAAAAACTAGATTGAATGATAGATCCTAGGGTATGGCATGAATCCTAGGAGTGAAAAACTAGATTAAATGATAGATCCTAGGATATGGCATGAATCCTAGGACTGAAAAACTAGATTGAATATATATATTACAGTCTTGGAAAAGTAGAAAGGAAAACGATAACTGCCTGTAATTGGTTAACAGTTGCCTGTTTATAAATGGATAATTATTGTTGAGAACATGAGTTATATGAATATAAAGCTGAAATGATGAAACCTAAATTGGCTGAGTTAAAGAAAAATGAGCATGAACCCTACGGGGAATTAGGAGTAGAGCTCCTGAGAAGTAAATGGAATAGAATTTGGGAAGTGAGCTGGCCCTTGAGTACGGAGTACCAAGGAGAGCGATTGTCCCCCTATTTAGTGCAGAGCGGAGCTAGCCACCCCAAAGACCCGAGGTTAGGTCTGGCCACTTTGTACCAACTTTTGGCCCTCGTGTACACAGTACCGAGGATAGCTACTAGTGTAGGGAGAGCACTAGCCACCCCACGGGCCCCGGGGTTCTGCTAGCCTCCTACACCGAGAGGCCCACTGGGCAAACCAGGGTAGTCAGGCGAGAGTGCGCGAACTGTGGAGGGGCAAGACCCTTGTTTAGTTACTGTGGAGGGGCTGGACCCCTGTTACTGAGAGGGCTCTGCCCTATACTGGTTCCGTGCTATGCTTTGGGGTGCATCCGTTAACGGAAACGACTGACCGTGTGCCAGTGCGGGATAACTACCCGTGAGTTTATCGTGCGTGACGTAGTCACCGTTACGTCTGTCAGTGACCTTGGGGTGGTTGACTGAGGGTAGGACCACCACAGGGGACTCTCCCGGCCAGGAGAGCACCACGTGCTACTTCTACTTTTCGGAAAAGACTGCAAGCAAGATCGTTCCCACAAGGAACATTCAAGATCAAGAGAAAGATCTGAGAAATAATTCAATAATGAATAAATGGAAAAATAAAGGAAGAGATTAAAAATATAACAGCTACTATCCACCTTACTGTTTTCTTAGCTTTCGGTTGCCACTCTACTCAGCGTTTCGCTGACGTGTCACCTTTGTCACCTTTTCAGGACCAGGTGTTGAGCAGCCAGAGTCGACGGCAGCAGAGGGTGCTGGGCCTAGCAGAGCCCAGTAGTTTTACTTGTGTAGTACCCACTGTACTTTTTCTTCTGTTGTAGTGAGTATTTTCTGTTACCACTGTACTCTTTTATTGTAAGCATCATGTTTATGTATCTGTTTATTTCTTTACTATTGTGGTGGTATATACTGTAGTATTTCTTTCCTTTACTGCTGTATTTTGTTACTGCTAGTTATATACATGGTGAATGTGGTTTATTTTATTGATCTTTTGGTTGCTTTCTCGTTGGATGACTAGGTCTTGGGATCAGTCGAGTCGATCCGATTCTCGTGTCTCGTAGGGATTCGGGAATCGGGTCGTAACACCGCTCCTCCTCGACGCCGCCTTCGCGCTCTCTTGTTCACGCTGCCTCTCTCGCTGGAGTGGAGAAGAAGAGGGGAAGGGCTGGTGGCTGAGAAGTGAGGAGAAATGAGAGAGGAGGAGGGGTGTTTATAGATCGGTGGGTTAGGGTTTTGCTGGAGGCGGGGAGAGAGAGAAGGGGAGAAAAAATGAGAGTACTGTCTGCGTGCAGACGCGAGCTCGTACTCAAATTTTTTGATTTCTAGACGCCTGGGAAGGTGTCCAGACGTCTGACCCACAGTCCAAACGTCTTAAAAGGCTCAAACAGCACGGGTCTTAACAACGATCCCTGTAGCGCTCTAGTTTCCTATTGATTTAGTTCTTTGTCTAAGAAGAGAATGTTATTTTCAAGAAGCATGTGCCATGTTAGTCTATATTAGATGTTCTTTGTCAACTGCGATGAATAATTAGTAGTGGGATCGCTTATTATTAATAGGTCTATCTCATGGCTAGAGCAATGATATTTCCCACATCCCTTCATGTTTTTTGCCATTTTTGTCCATCCTATTGGAAAAAGAAATCTAGATTTCAAACTCAGCCTCATGTACTTCTTTGTAATCATAATTGTCAAGATAGATAACTTACATGTGCTTAAAGCTTTGAAGATATTATTGCTTTGTCAACCTATCAAATCATACAATCCAATCCAATTCAACTACAATTTAGAGTAGAGCTCATGGGATTATCAGTGTTTGTATTATAGTTGAATTCCTATTTCTCCACATATCTAAGGATGACAGTGTTCGTGATGTCCTCCTACTTACATTTATGGTAGAAGAATGAAGGTGACATCATGATCAATGCTCATTGATGTTTGGTGTGTCCCTATAGATTTCCATGCTAGGTTTAGGACCCAAGAGCACACATAGGTACATGAACGATTGGAGGCTTTGAAGCCCATGCATAAAAAACTTCTTGGGCAATGGCGGCAATCCATGTAACATGTTTTTGTTCTCCTTATTGAGCAATACCACTAGTAGAGTATAATGTACTTTTGGTAGTTCTTTCAACCTATAACTTTGTAATTAACCTCATATTATTTTTTGACTATAGATTATAGCTATTTCTGCATTCTCTCTAGCGTGCACTAATGAATCATTTCTCATCCTTTTTAATTTGGTCAAAATCTTAATTTTTCCTTGACACTTTTGATTTCGCATTCTCCTCTCCTTAAGCTCTATTTTGTTTTCTTTAGTTCTCTTCTTTCTTCTTTCAGTCTATCCACCCAGGTAGGCAGAGCATTTGTTTAGAATATACATAGCTACTGACAGAGATCTCAAACAGGTTCTACATGCTCTCTTCTTCAAATCAGAATCAATTAATGTTATAGGAATGCTTGTTCTACATTAAGCTTCTTCAGAAACTCATCTAGTTCATATTTACTTCATGATCTGCTTTGAATTGTGATTAAAGACTTTATTCAAACCAACTGATCAGTAGCTGCTGTCAAATATGATTCAGACCATCTAAGATCTGATCTATGTATTCCCAGTATCTCTCAATAATTGTCATATAGAATTGAGTACTTGTCTATTTTAGAAACCTCGTTACCAACTCAAAAACATTCAAAAGCCGTGCACATTCTCCTGTCAAAACTCTTTTATAGAATATCCAAATAAGCAACAACTGTTGCTAACAAATGATTTTTTTTGAAACACCTTTCATTTAGATTTAGATGGCTACTATGGAGAAAAAATTGAAATTGTTGAGATCAATTTTATGCATTGTATACATGTTGTTCTTTTTAGGTGCGACTGGCTTGATGTTTTTAACAAAGATTTAGGATTCATCACAGACACACATGCCTACATAAGTCTAAACAGAATCGTAGATTGGGAACAGAAGAGCCATTTACCCTTGCAAGTCAAGTTGAGCAAGTGTTCTTTGTTTCAGATAATTTTCGAAATGGATGGATCGTACCTATAAGAACAATGTCGAGGGAATATTATGATGTCTTAGAAGGATCTACAACTTCTAACAATAATGATGAAGCCTACAGAGAAGTTCCAAATGAAAATGATCATTTACATTAAAAAATTATTCTAAAGGTATAATACATTTGGTTGGCTTTTATATGAAAATAATTTATTTTTTGCACAATAATTGATTTTTTATAATAATTGATTTGTTTGATTTTTGTTTTTCACTAATATGTTTTTCTTTGTTAATTTTTAATGTAGATGGCTCCAAAATGTCCAACTCATTGATTGCACAGCAATCATAGGCCCTAATTCGCTTGAATTAAGTCAGAACCCAGCTTAACATGGGCATTCTACATGTATACGCATCGTACTTTGCATCCTAGCTGATTTATATGTTTTATACATAATAATGTGCTATTTGAGAGATAGTAATCATTGCAGGTAATTTAAAGCTGCGGATGACTGATCCAACCTTATGGATCTGCTCAGAACGACAACAGGAGTCCAACTCTTCCAAGATCTCATCAATCAGATTCCCGTAGCACCCTATGGAGTCTACAAAAGAGCAAAAGACAAGGGGAAAATAGAAGATTCGGACCTCAGAAGACAAATCCAATCACACGGATGGATCCAGATCGACGATCGCAATCCAACGGTGCAAACATTGACCCGATCAGAGGCCTATAACACTGTCTACGAAGAAGAGAAGATGAACGGCCATGATGGTGCCACGTGGCACCATCACAGCCGCCCACCGTTGTCACCCCAGCTCTTGAAGGACCTCCTCGCGCTTTGTGGGCCGTTGGATCATCATCCAACGGCCACAGAGGCGCCACAACACTCGCTCTCTCTCAGCTTCATCAAGAGGATCAAGCCTCAGCCGTTGGATCTTCATCCAACGGATGAGGGTAGCCGAACGAAGAAGTGGAAACACATCCATTTGCGCACACAGTGCAATGGTTAGCGCACGCAACAACCGGAGCACGATGTGGGTTCGAGCCGCAATGTGGGATTTGCTCGCACGCAGAATAAATTCAACCGTAGGATCTTCATCGAGCAGCGAAGACGCGATCGCGTGGGGAGCTCGAAGGCGTCAGATGAGAACGAGTGTGATGATGCGCGAAGAGACGTGCATGCACCTGCTTTAGGATTTAAGAGGGCGCGGTGCCACTCGATCGGACGGCTGAGATGAGGCAAAGGCAATGAGGCGTGTTTTGTGCGCTTGCAATGCACGCGAGGTAAAGCGAACTCAGCGACGAATGCACACAGCTGTGCGATGAGGATCCAAAGGTGCATAGAGTGCCACGTGTTGGCTCCAGGTTGAATCTGCGAATGGAGAAGGATTTGGAAGGTATTTTTAGGCCTAATCAGGTCCGATGATCTCCCAATCAATGAATCTGATCAAACCACAAGTTGTTGCACAAAATTAGGGCCTGCAATGCCCTAAATACCCTTCACAACAACTGTAAAAAGAGGCCTAAGAGTCCCCTTTGAAGGCATAAAAAGAGAATTTTCTTCTTCTTCCTCCTTCTACAGCTCCTCTACCTTCTTCTTCCTGTCTTCTTTGCCTCCATCTCTGCATCTTCTTCCAAAGCGTCCGTTGAGCCACCTCGGTGGATCAGTGCTACTCTCCTCAACCTCTCTAGAAGGCCACCATGGACCTCCCGTGGTGTCCTTATTCTGCTACATAAATAGTTTATGTTAATGCTTAAAATTTGTGTAGTTATAATTACATGTATGCAATTCATGTTCAAACTCTCTGCTTGATATATATATTGCGATTTATTGTCTATGCCATTTAGTAATTAGATTTAGAATAAGGGCATGAAATCAAAAACGTTTCCTACCTCCCTGAAATCAACCGGGACTCACCAATTCCGTTAATTTATTTGCTTGAGACATTTCGCGCTATACTACAACGTGTTCATCTTTTACGCGATCTACACTGTGAACACTCATAGACGTACAGGACATACTTGTCATCAAGCATGTCCCAATATTGGGACTTCTAATCATATTGCTGGTGTAATGATTTTTCATCGAGAAGAAGATAACGAGGTGATATACTTTTTTTTTGTCAGTGATATTTATTTATTACGCTTTATATTTTACAACTTTTTGATGTACTATATTTTATTTTAAATTTTTATGCAGCTGATGCCTAATTGCTTAACTCGTCGACGTTCTGCAATATTCCTCGCCGTTCAGAGACATTTGAACAACATGAAGATGAAGACGTAATGGTATATAGTAGTCTTTTAGAATTTAAAAAGTTTCCCAAACCTGCATATATCACTTGGATCACTTGAATCATTAAGTCAAATTTAAAATTGTAATTTCCTTTGGAGCAACTTTGCTCGTATGCATTTCTCATGCAAAAACCTTGTAGAATTAGCTTCTTGCATGCATCCTTCATGCAGCATGTTCCGTTACAACATGCTTTGATGTGGTGGCCCTTACCAATTTCCATCCTTCTTGCTTGGATCCATCCTTATGCATGCGTGTCATAAAGCGGGGTTCTTTTCCACTTTGGCTGTTGTATGCCAAGATGCGACTCCTCAGTAGATGTATTCCACTTGTATTCTACCAACTTTGTGTCATCCTTCTAATTTATTTATGTCCATATAATAAGCATTATGGCCAACAACATCATTTCAATGGTGCAGAACCCTCTTCCAATACAAAGAGAAAAATCCCTCGAGCTGAATAGAGCTGCCCTGCCAATTTTCAGCATTAACATTTTGTCGTAGTTTTCTGTCTAAGCAACTTGACACCTTCCTCACAAGGATCACAATGTCTTGGCCAATGCACCTGTTGATATTTAGGTTTACCATTTGCTTAACTGACTTTCTTATGAGGCTTAAGTAGAGGGTTTGATGCTTGGAATTGGTATTTGTTCAAAAATTTGACCACCTTCAGATATCATAATTCCTATGGGTTTTTCTTTCCAAAAAATAAATCCTAAGACTTCTACAGCTTAAATCTCCAAAACGGTATAGTAGCGGAAAACATACAAAAAGCCCATAAGCAATCACGTCTCATCTTACCTCAATCATATTGACAGTGGGACAGCATTGAGGATTCCTGTCCATTGCACTCAGTGAGTAGTGGGGTTGGAAGGTTCCATGTTGATGAACTGCCATTACCTTGAGTAAGTCTGCTTTTTTCTCACTTTACCCACTAAACCACAGGCAATGCTAATACTCCTAGCCAGACTTTCCCCCTCACCTGTGTAAAATAGGCACTTCTTTTTAGTCTGATATATTTTGTGGCAATAATGTCCATTCCATTGACTTCCTGGTTTATTATTTATCATGGTTGTACACAAGTTTCTTGCATAGCTACACCTCAAATTTGTACTTACACTTGTTTTCATGTAGTGTGTAGAAACATAAAGAGTAATTGTATTTATCGGACTCCACCCTATTTGGAGTGCTTAGTTTCACTGGACACCTTCCAAAGAGGTTCTAAGCAAAACACAAGAGTAATTGTACCCATACCGTCTTTTGGGAAACAGTTGCCACTTGCATTCTGATCTTTTGTTAATCAAACTGTTGTTGTACTCTGTTGTGCCCCTTTTAGTAAGCAGAGAGGGAGTGGTAGCGGGGCAGGGAGCACAGGAATGATTTTCTGAATTTCAAACTACTTGTGTTTCTTGATTGAGGAGTTCCCTCTTGTTGTTAGGTGATTCACACAAATGATCCTCTAACTGTCACCAGAACAAGAGACCGAGTCTGTCCCACCACTCAGTTGATCTGAACACTCAACTAACTTAACCACCTCAGACTTATGTTCTCTCTCTCCTTCACTAGCAAATTGGATTGACCCAAGACCTCCTCCATCACTCTGAACACTGCCATTAGACAAATCAGAACTACCCACCTCACATGAGAAGCTATCAAATCTGAGGTGGACACTCAGGCCCTTACACAACGAAAACCGAACACCCAAATCTGGAGAAGACGTGATCTTTTTGCGATTCGAACTGTCACAATCCAACTGGCAGCTTAAAGAAGATAGAAGAGAGGCATTCCGCGGATGGTTCAGCGTGACTCCAATTGAAGCGAGACGAGGAACCTGATGACAGCGTGTGGTGGAACCAATCCGTGCTGCCACATCCTCCTGTCGGTTTACGACGACGGAGAGATTCCTCTGCTTTCCTCTGGCTGATGGAGATTGGATTACTGATGCTGCTCCCAGAAGTTGGGGTTCTACCATCAAGAAGATCACACAAAGATCTCGCCTTACCCGACTCTTTCGAGCGCGTAGAAGGAACACGATGCATATCAACTTGCTTCTCCCTAGAATCTGGAAGCCAACAGTTGAAACTGAGCGATTCTGTGGCCTTCCTCCTGATGGTTCTCCTGGAAGTTGGTCTTCTTGGAACATTAAGATTAGACAAAGATGCCACCTTTCCTTGCTCTTTCGAACTGTTGGAAGGAACCCATTTCACCTCTTCTCTATCAGAATCTGGAGATGGTCCACTGCAGCTGGAACAAGAGCTGTGCACAGGAATGGCCTGGACGGGTGGTGTGGGTGGCTTCTTCTTGCCACCATGGTGGGGCCTTTTCCCGGTGGAACCTGAGAAAGGTGGGATCTTAGAGGGACCCAGATACTTTTTATGCGACCCTTGATCGACTTGGTGGGCCTTCTGGGGTGTGGTGGGTGTTGGGTTGTCATCAAGGTGGGATCTTGGAGGGGTCTTGGGGTGGTTCTTAGTTGGGGAAGGGGAGAGGAGGAAGCTGAAGCAGACAGGTCTTATTCTGGGGAAGGAGCAGCCGTTGATCTCCTGCAATGGGTTTCTTCTAACTCTGGAGTAGCTTGAAGCTGTTGCTTCTTTGCTCCTTTGCTTTGATGGCTTGTTCATGGCCTCTCCCTCTCCCTCTCCCATTCAGAGTTTGAATTAAAGATTGGATTCATCTGTTCAAAAGAGAATATCAAAGAGGAATAAGGGGAAACAGAAACCTAATTAGAAAAAATTGGCCTGAAGTGATCGTTGGAGCAGATCTGGATCAGTGGAGCGGATATGAATTCTGAAATGTCATTGGAGCTCACGCTATAGTGGGCATTTGGTAGGTGATGGTGTTACGATCCTGTTCCCGAATCTCTATAGGATACGAGACTGGCTCGACTCGACTGATCCCAAGATCCAGTCGTCCAACAAGAAATAACCAAAAATCAAGAAAGTAAGCCACATTCATTATGCTATGTAACTAATAGTAAAGAGTACAAGTAGTAAAGAAAGAAAAGCTGCTAACAGTACATATCGTCACCACAACAATAAAGCGGAAATAAAGTACAGAACGTAAATAGTAATAAGAGTCTGAACTCACTAACAAAAGAAGGTACAACAAAAGGAAGACTACAGCTACTGGGCTCTACTGGGCCCAGCACCCTCTACAGCCAGTGATTTGGGCTGCTCAACACCTGGACCTGAAAAGGGTTATAAATAAACAAAGTCAGCGAACGCTGAGTAGAGTGGCAACCAACTAACTAAAGCAGTAAAAGCTAACAGATAAACTATCTATTCCAATTCTTTATTTTACAAGTTATTTCTTTTCACCCATTGGTTTATTTTTCAGATCTCTTTCTTGATCTCGAAAGTTCCTCGTGGGAACGATCTTGATTGTAGTCTTTTTCGAAGAGTAGAAGGCGCATGTGGTGCTCTCCTGAGCGGGAGAGTCTCCCGTGGTGGTCCTACACCTAGTCAACCCCCTCAAGATCACGGACAGACATAGCAATGACTATGGCACCTGCAATAAACACACGGATAGTTACCCCGCACTGGCACGCAGTCAATCGTTTTCGCTAACGAGTACGCTCAAAGTATAGCACGGAACAGTATAGGGCCTAGCCCTCTCAGTAACAGGGGTCTAGCCCCTCAGAACAAAACAGGAGTCTCGCCCCTCCACAGTCCGCACACCCTCGTCTGACTATCCTGGTTTGCCTAATGGGCCTAACAAGTCGGTGTAGGGTGGCTAGCTGAACCCCAGGCCCCATGGGGCAGCTAGCTTCTCCCTACACTAGTAGCTCTCCCCGGTACTGTGTACGCGAGGGCCAAGAAGTTGGTGCAGAGTGGCAAATCTTAACCCCGGTCCCAACCCAAGGGCGGCTAGCTCCGCTCCTCACTAAACAGGTGTTACGACCTGGTTCCCGAATCCCTACAGGACATGAGAATCAGACCGACTCGACTGATCCCAAGACCCAGTCGTCCAACGAGAAAGTAACCAAAAAGCAGTAAAATAAACCACATTCATCATGCAAGTAACTAACAGTAACAAAAGTACAGCGGTAAGGAAAGAACTACTACAGTACATACCACCACAACAGTAGAGAATTAAAAATAGGTACAGAATATGAAGTTTACAATAAAATAGTACAAAGGTGTAACAGAATACTCACTACTGTAGAAAATGGTACAACAAAAGTACACTACTGGGCTCTACTAGGCCCAGCACCCTCCGCAGCCGTAGCCTCTGGCTGCTCAACACTTGGACTTGAAAAAGGTGGTAAGTACGACACGTCAGCGAAACGCTAAGTAAAGTGGCAACCAGCTAGCTAAGAGAAACAGTAAAGGTGTGCAGGTAGTTGTTGTTTTTAATTTCTTTCTTTATTAATCTATTTACTCTTTCTTAGTTTATTTCTCAGGTCTTTCTCTTGATCTCGAATGTTCCTCGTGGGAACGATCTTGATTGCAGTCTTTTCCGAAGAGTAGAAGTAGCACGTGGTGCTCTCCTGGCCGGGAGAGTCCCCCGTGGTCGTCCTACACTCAGTCAACCACCCCAAGGTCACTAACAAACGTAACGGTGACTACGGCACGCACGATAAATGCACGGATAGCTACCCCGCACTGGCACGCGGTCAATCGTTTCTGTTAACGGGTGCGGCCAAAACACAGCACGGAACCAGTATAGGGCAGAACCCTCTCAGTAACAGGGGTCCAGCCCCTCCACAATAACCAAATAGAGGTCTTGCCCCTCCATAGTCCGCGCACCTTCGCCTGACTACCTTGATTTGCCCAGTGGGCCTAACAAGTTGATGTAGGATGGCTAACTGAACCACAGGGCCCGTGGGGTGGCTAGCTCTCTCCCTACACTAGTAGCTCTCCCCGGTACTGTGTACGCGAGGGCTAAAAGTCGGTACAAAGTGGCCAGACCTAACCCCGAGTCCCTGGGGCGGCTAGCTCCGCTCTGCACTAAACAGGGGGACAGTCGCTCTCCTTGGTACTCCGTACTCAAGGGCCAGCTCACTTCCCCATCCACTTTCCAAGTTCTATTCTATTTATCTTCCAGGAGCTCTACTCCTAATTCCCCGTAGGGTTCATACTCATATTTCTCTGTCCAAGCCATTTTAGGTTTCATCATTTCAGTTTTATTTTCATATAGCCCGCGTTTCCAACATTTAATATCAATTTATATACAAGCAGCTCAAATTTAATTTTCAACAACAGGAATCACATGTAGCAATTACTAGCAACAGTACTCTATATTTCACAGGCAGCTATTATCCACTTACAGGAAATTATCATTATTCTATCTACTTTCCCAAGTCTGCAATTCATGTATTCACGACATTCGTTTCAGTGTTTCTATTCCTAGGATTCATGCCACACCCTAGGATCTATCATTCAATCTAGTTTTCAAGTCCTATGATTCATGCCATACCCTAGGATCTATCATTCAATCTAGTTTTCAAGTCCTAGGATTCATGCCATACCCTAGGATCTATCATTCAATCTAGTTTTCAAGTCCTAAGATTTATGCCATACCTTAGGATCTATCATTTAATCTAGATATGTATTAATGTTTGTAATTAACTAGGAGAAGCCACTCTACCTGCAAAATCGGGAGTAATGGGGGCGTGGCTGGCAGGTCCACGTGCCTCCACAACCCCCAAAGCCGCAACAGAACGAAGTCCTAACGCAAGGATCAAACACAAGGAACCACTCAGAACAGGATAAAAGTATTTCAAACGAGTAGAGGAACTTAAACGGAGAACAACGGAATCTTAATTGCGGAAATCAGACCTCAAACGGACCCTAAACGGTCAAAAATGACAAGTCTGACTCAAATCAGACGTCTGGAACACCTTCCAGACGTCTTAAAAGGTGGTCCAGGTCATGCCTTACTCTAAGCTATTCTTCAGACGTCCAGGATCCCGCTGAACCATCTGGACTTAGTTCCAGACGTCCGACTATCACTCCAGACGTCTGGAGACTCTCTCCGCCGTCTGGTGCTATGCCCAGACGTCCAATCTGTGTGGGAGGGCATGTCCTTGCACCTTCCCGAAGTGAAACCTGCACGCGTACGCAAACTCTCTCAAACACGGCACGCAACAGAACTTCGACGGAACGGCCAGCATGGCCGTATCAGCAAAAAAAAGAGGATGAGAAATATCATACCTTTTAGACGTCTGGATATCTCTCCAGACGTCGCTCGCGTCGTCTAGACGTAGGTCCAGAATCAAGACCTCCTCACCTTCTTCTTGCTGCGCACGGCTGCGCTCGCCCGCCTGCTGCCTAAGCTGCAATAGCACCGAGGTAATCTCCCCAGCACCACTCTTCCGCTGCACGCCCGTTGGCCGGCTCCGAGCTGCTCCGGCGAGCTCGCTCTCTCTTCCTCACGCGCTCTCCCTCTTCTCCCTTCTCGCTGCACCTCTCCTCTCCGTACTGCACCCGGCAGCAGCTGCTGCCCTCGCTCTCGCGCTCACGCTGAAGGGGAAGATGGGTGGATGGGAGTGGGTGGTGTGAGGGAGAGGAGGGGTATATTTGTAGGCATGGGGGGCTCTGCAAGTCGGCGAGGGAAGGAAGAAAGAGAAGAGGGTGGCGGGTTTCAGTCTGCGCGTGGCATGCGCACAGATTCACTCTCGTACGCACACAAAAATCAATTTCCAGATTTCTGGAAAGGCGTCCAGACGTCTGACCAGATGTCTGGACCAACTCCCAGACGTCTTAAAGTGGTTTTGGTGCCTCGAGTCTTAACAATAGGTGACAGTCGCTCCCCTTGGTACCACGTACTCAAGGGCCAGCACACTTCCCGCTCATATTTTCAAATCCATTCCATTTATTTCCAGGAGCCCTACTCCTAATTCCCCGTAGGATTCATGCTCGTATTTCTCATGCCATTTCATACCAGGTTTCATCATTCACATTTCCATTCTTAGGTTATATACATGCAGCTCGTATTTCCATCATTTAACATATACAACAGGTAATGTCACATGTAACTGTTTAACTAACACAGGTAATTCATATTTCACAGGAAGCTCTTGTTCATTAACAGGCAATTGTTAACATTTTTATTCATTCATTCAAGACTGCAATTCCAACCACGCATACAGACATTTCAAGTACTTCTCGTCCTAGGATTCATGCCATATCCTAGGTTCTAGTTATTCAATCCACATATGCATTCAGGTTTTATAATTAAATTAGGGGAAGACCACTCTACCAGACAACCCAGGAGTATTGGGGGCTCGAACGGCAGGCTCGCATGCCTTGGCAAGCCACGAACCAGCAACGGATCGAAGTCCTATAACAGGGAACATACCACAATGGAATATTTAGAACAGTATAAAAGGCCTACTGACAAGTAGAGGAACTCACAAGGAAAACATCGATATCTTGTTTGCGTAAAACGAACCTCAAACGGACCCTAAACGGGTCAAAAACAGGGCTACAGACCCAAATCAGACGTCTGGCACAAGGTCCAGACGTCTTAAAAGTAACTAGAAACTCACCTCAGGTTCTACGTCGACCTTAAACGTCCAGAACCTCTTCTAGACTGTCTGGACTCAGCTCCAGACGTCCGACCTCTCCTCTGGACGTCTAGGAGTGCTTCCAGTCATCTGGTAAGCTGTCCAGACATCCGAAATGCATGGGAGGGCGTGTCCCGCGCCTTCCCGAAGCAATCCCTACACGCAACAGCCAAATCTCCTATATTTAGTGATGCAAAAAGTAGCTGTGGTGCAACCTGCATGGCCATATCCGTAAAACGAACGTACCTTCGCAAAGATCTGCTTTCAGATGTCCGGTGTAGTCACCAAATGTCCGCCTCGTCGTCTGGACGTCACGCCAGACGTCTGATTCTGGAAAAATCCCATAACCAGAACCTCTTCCTGCTCTCCCTCGCCGCGCGCAGCCGCGGCCTCGCCTCCTCGCCTGCAGCTCCGGCTGCAGCAAGTGTCGGAGACGGCTCCCCCGACGCACTCCTCCCGCACACGCTGCTCCGGCCATGCACCCTCCGGCGAGCTCCCACGAGCTCGCGAGCTCAAGCTCTTCCTCTTCTCCTCACGCCGCCTCTCCTCCTCGTCGCCGCTCTCGCACTCTCTCTCGTGCTCGCTCCTCTCGCTATGGTGGAGTGGAAGAGAAGAAGGTGGCTGGCTGTGGTGAAGTGGGGAAGAAAGGAAGAGGGGGAGAGGGGGTTTATAGAGGTGCATTAGGGTTCGATGGAGGAGGGAAGAGGGAAAGAGAGAGAAGAAGGGTACTGTCTGCGCGCAACCCGTGCGCAGACGCGAAGTCACATATCAAAAATTTCGATTTCCAGACATCTGGGAAAGGGTCCAGACGTTTGACCAGACGTCTAACCGACAGTCCAGATGTCTTAAAAGGCTCAAGACAGAATGGATCTTTACAGATGGTCTTTTTTTTTTTGTCAAGTTTCATTTTTTTTTATTATTTGAATTCTTTTGGGCTATGGATGAGAGTATTTTGGTGTCTTTGTAAGCCTTGTTTTCTAAGTTGGAGTGTAAGTCTTTATCAGGTTGTACAGAGATAAAAGGGGATAACCTGAGTGTCCATGCTTCAGGTTGGTTATCAAGAAAAATCTAGAAGGGGATTAAATTTTTAGTTTGTTAAATACTGGAAGTGTTGATGAATCATTTACATGTAAATTGGTGAATTATTTTATTGTTTCCTTCTGGTTCATGGTTTGGGTTTGGTTTTGCTTTTTCCTGTACACCTTGTACACCAAATCTAGGTGCTCTGATAGATAATTCTGTCAATTTTTTGATCCAAGAG
The DNA here is from genome assembly GCA_037157565.1 of Thalassia testudinum. Lineage (NCBI taxonomy): Eukaryota > Viridiplantae > Streptophyta > Magnoliopsida > Alismatales > Hydrocharitaceae > Thalassia > Thalassia testudinum. The sequence goes on along the minus strand of JAZHRO010000022.1, from coordinate 8,987,447 downwards.
AAAACTTGCAATAATTTGCAATATTTGCTGACATTTTGTGTATCTTGACATGGTTGAAGTATTCAATTTGGATACATGGTTATTTTCTGGATAATTTGTTTTGAATTTTTCTAACTTTGGCCGGAAGAATCTGAATGGTGAAAAGCAACTAAAAGGAAGAGTACAAGGGGAAAATGTTAGTGAACTATGAATTATTTACGGAATGGTCAGTAATGAGGCTTACTTTCTTTTATTCGGTATAACAAATTCAACATAGAAACACCATTTAATTTCTAGTTATGGCTGAAATATCCTTGATAAAATTGAAAACTTAGGCTGCGAAAAGATCGGGAATTAGCATAAGGATGGACAACCAATTATACATGGCTGAAATTAAATAGATGCAAGAAACCATGCTTACATTGTCTTGATGCCCATCAAGCAATCAATTGTATCTTCCTCAAATAATATCCATGCATCTTCAATTACACTTGAACATTTAAGATCCTTTCATTATCTTATGTTTACCTGAAAGATGACCCTTTTATAGCTCCAGATTTCTTGATATTTCCGATAAGAAGTTGCACTTTGGCATTTTCATTTTCTATACACTGCGAACTTCTTTTTTATGTTTCATAACACAATTGATTGTCATTATAGGTTTATTGCTTAAGTTTCCCTTTCCTTTCGATCCATGATTTTTATACACCTATTTATAATATTTTAGATGGTTGCCGAACGTTCACTTTTTCGACATTCAAGAGATACTCATCATCAAACACATCTTAGTGTTGGAGCTCCCAATCATACCATTGGTACAATGACCTTCCAACAAGACGAAAAGGTGACATTTTATTTGTTAATGATTTTTAAGTGTGATGCAATTTTATTATAGATTAATTTGATGTATTATATTTTATTATAAATCTTCATGTAGCTATTGATTTTCATAAAAGATCCATTAAAAAGTTATGTACAAGTGAAATAAATGTACTTGATACTAAATTAAGAGATAATTCAAGAAGAAAATCTTTGATAAAATCTATTTGATAAAAATCTTTTATACATAAATGCAGTATATATAAATGTCATGCCTAGGTGTTGGTAAAACTCCCCCCCACCCCCAGGGAAAAAGATAAATGAGACAGTGGGGATCTCACATCATTCGGAGGTGGAGCTTTTATTTTATAATAATAATAGGAGGGGATAAATAGGAAATGTGGTTGGGATTCCGGTGGGAGGGAGATGGGATCTACGGAGGAGAGGGGATAAATCGGACTTTATTATTATTATTTTTATAGGAGGGTATAAATATAATCGGATGTTGCTGGGATTTTGTTGACATGGGAAATATTAGGTGTGGTCGTTTCGTTTTTTGCATGGGAATGGATAATGGTTTGGGAGTGGTGGATATGGATGGGTTACCGTGCAAATGATTCGGATTTGGAGGGAGACGCAGGTGGGTTTGGGTTGGTTTCAGTGGATATGTGTACACTCTGGTGTCCGGATTGGCCAGTCGGGGTGAGTTGTGGCTGCGATGGTTCGACGTGCTGAGGTGTATTGGGTTGTGGCAGGTGGCGGTACGGCAAGCTGTGATGGTCATTGGTGGCTGTGGCGGTGTGCTCTTCGTGGGGCAATGAGTTTGTCGTTGTCATCGTTGGCTATTGCAGGAGCAAGAGTTGGTCATTTTGTCATGTTGGATGATTTTGTTTGATAGAGTGGTTTGATCTTCTTTTTCTTTTTTTTTTTAATGTAGTTTTGTTTTTGTCTGTTTCTTCTCCTTGACGGATGAAATGTTCCTCCCCTAGGAGGTTGATGTTTCTTTGGGGAACATGCAAGAATCCGTGCTTCATACGACCAAGTTTGGCCAACCATTGTATCGGTTCCAACTTTGGTTGGATCTCTCGTTTGTGCTAATGGCTAGGAACTCTCATAGTAGCACAGTCGTATTGTTGAGCATGTCATGGAGACTCGGTTCTCGATCACTGTTTGAAGTCCATATTAGTGATGCTTCTTTTCTGTTTGTTTTAAACTTAGGTCGAAGTTTTGTTCCCCATGTGGGTGGAGGCTTTTCCTCTAATCTTGCATCACTTGTATGGGTTCAACCTCTGTTAATGAAAGGAACTCCTTTTGCAAAAAAAAAAAGTGGATATGTGTGGGTATGTTTAAGTTGATGTGCATGGGTATGGGTGTGCATGAACGTGAATGTCTGGGTGTGTTTAAGTTATGTAGGTGGGTATGTATGTGTACATGGGTTTATGTGGTCTCTAAATAGGTTTCCTAGGGCGTGTGGTTGATTTCCTAAGTCAACACAGGCATAATAGGGCCTCTAGCTCCAAAATAGGAACTAGAGAGCAGTATCAGAAGTCCAGGGATTCTATCAGACGACGTAAACTTCAAAATTAGACGTCTGAATAACATGTTAGATGTCCAATACTGGCGCAGTGCAGGTTGTAGCCTCCTGGATTGGTTTTCTACAGAAATCAGACGTCTAACCTAATATATGGACATCTAGAAGAGGGTTGGAATGTGTTTTAAGGTTTTTCTAGGGTAAGTTTTGATTCCTAAGTGTTTGGGAGATCTAAATAGGTTTTAGGCATTAGTGCTAAGGGATTAGGTCTAGCTTGGCTTGGGTTAGGATAAGCCTATTTGGTGGTGGATGGGGTAATAGATTTATTCCTCCTCCTCTCTTATCCCTTTACTTCCTTTGTTATTCTTTGGCTTCCTAGATCTTTTCTTCTCTTTTTCTCTCGCCTTATTTCTTGGTCTTCTTTATTCACACATGGATATGCAATCATAACATAGGACATTATAGAATAAATTGGTCTATAAAACACATTATTTATTGATAAACAAGTAAACATGATGCAAATGCAAACTATGTATGAAATAAATGCAATATTTATAACTATGCTAGAATCTACTGTTGACAGAGCGAGATCGATGTTTAGAAATGCTGCGTTGTAGTATAGCTGAAATCGCTTTGAAAACAAATACAATTTCTTACTCGAATTTGAAGTTTGAAGTCGAACACAGGGAGCGAATATGAATTCAAGCACTAATCTCAAATATAAATGAGCACAATTAATTACTCAAAAGCTAATATGCAATGTATAACATGAATATATGAAGGGATAAAAGAATTCTAGACAAAATAATGGTGATTTGGATCACCAATTATCAGTCTAACACATATATAGTATTTACTGAATATAATCAAATGAAGGAATAGATAATTAGACATCAGATTTTACAATCAGATGACTTAAAGTGCATTGCTACAGTGTTCCTTCTTTTTACTTCTGCTTCTGCCTTTGATTTTTTTCTCTTCTTCTCTTTCTCTTTACACACGAGCCTCCTTCTTTTCTTTCCTCTTCTGCCTTCTTTTTCTTCTCTGCTTTCTCTTCCTCTTCTTCTTTTCTCTGCTATTTTCCTTCTCTTCCTTCACTGCTTCTCTTCTTCAAGCACAGGGGAAAGGGTCTTCAGATTTGGCTAAGTGTTAGCCAATCCTTTTCAAAGCAAAACCTCCCTGCCCCCAGCGCTCTCTCTCTCTCTTTCTCTCCTTGGGTTTCCTCCTTTCATTCGCCTTCACAAGGCCATGCACGGTACCAGGTTATCGAGTATCGATTATGAGTGCACCCGGGTCCAGGGTCACCGGCGTGCTGTAGTGACCGAGGAGTGTACAAGGCTTAGGCGGGTAATCAGGTTTGCGCCACATCCGCAGGGGCAATGTCTCGGACGAGGAGCGTGAGAGGGTGCGGGGGACCTCACCCCCCAAGTGTTGAGGCGATAAGCCCTCAACACTTTTTCAATTTATGCGAGTGCAGACTCTCCTTAGCTTCCGATGTGGGACAAAGTCCCACCCTTCTTCGCGCGTCCGCTGCCGCAGCGAAGATGGCTTGAATTGGCACAACTGCGGAGGACGATGCCTCCAACTGATGCCTTGAGATCCTACCTGGGAGTATTCCGCGCGACCTGGGATGGCTACTTGGATCTTCAGGTGCTGAAGAAGGCTTCAAGCAAGCTTTGAGCTTGCCTGCTAATGGCGGCTGGAGCTCGACACCTAAAACATGAAATACGGGCTAAAAGGTTCAACAACATCGCTGTGAGGCGAGGAAGCAAGTGGTGGTGATTTCGTGGAGGATGGTGGCCCGTGGTGGTCGGTCAGACGCTGATATGGCCAGAGGGAGTGGGTCTGTTCGGGGGTGAGTTTGGGTGAGCGAGAGGATGAAACAAAGAGGGGTTTTGTGCTGGAAGGTTAGGTGGAGGTCTTGAGGTGGTCGGCGAGGCGGATGGAGGGCTATAGCGACAGAGGCACCTCACCGAAGGTTCTGTCAAAGATGGAGATGATGAGGGTGAGTATGTCAAGTTGAGGGTATTTTTGGGTTTTGAGGGTATAAAACTGACCTAAGGAGACTAAGGGATCTAATCTACCTATTCTAATTGGACGAAAGGAGGAGGATGACATCGGCTGGTATGGCCGTCGTCGGGGAAGATGAGTTCTCCGGGGACGAAGAAGCGGCGAGGAAGACGTGGAAAAGGGTGTCCGCTGGTATTGCGACACGCGGAAGAAGTCGGGGAGAATGAATCCACTGCTCATTTTGCAAGATGGACGAGGAATGTGGACGGGTAACTCGCCGAAGCTTGTGGAGACTTGCGACCGAAGAGGAGAGAGGTAGAGGAGGGTTTTCAACCAGAATTCAAGCTCAGGAGACTCGGTGAGATCTAGTGGTTCTTTATATAAGCAGTAGAGTGCGGTTGAAGCTTGGAATCCAACCTTTCAACCTTGGAAGGTTCGCCGGAGTAGGAAACCCTAATCTCTCATGCGTTCGCATGAGAGATTGGGAAGGTTATGGAGGTTGAAATCAGATGCGTTGAAAAGAGCACTCAAGGAATCTCCCTTCCAATTTTGGACGGGAATCATTGATCAGAGGAGTTCTCTTCAATCAAAGGTCGTCGGAGAAGGATTCCTCCGCAATAATGGTAGAGGACCTATTTGCAAAGAGTGACGACAAAGATAGGGCCATTTTTGCAAATAATTTGAAAGTTAGGGGTCTGAATGAGAGAGAAAGAGTCTGACTGGACCAAAATGCAAACTTGGTCAAGATGATCACAGATTGGGTCCAAATTCTGGTACAAAACTAATTTGGACCCAAGGAATCTAATGGTGAAGTTAGATTTAGGTTTTGACCTCGTTTGACTAGGTAATTATGCAAAATCCCAAATTAGGGCAAATGTGAGTCTGAAACTCTGTTTTAGGTTAAGATGGGTTCTGATAGTCAAATTGAAGGTATCAAACCCTAGAGAATATTTTTCTATGAATTTTAGAGGATTTAGGTAAATTTTATCCTGATCAGAACCTCAGTTAATTAAGTGGGTATGTTTTTAAGGTTTTAGAAGTCATTTAATTCTCAAAACATGCGAAAACCCTTTTTTATCTGTTCTAACCAACTTGTTAGCCTTTTAAGACCATTTGACCCTTAATTAATCCTTGGGAAAACTCGTGGTTGTATTGAATTCATGATATGATGGTAAAATTACAGTTTTAACCCTATTTTCTTATCTTTCCCTCAAAATGATTATGCAATGAATTACAGTCCTTTGGCTTTTATGTAGGAGCATTTAATGACTTAATCAAATCAAATTGAGCTAGTTATGGCTCATGATGGTGTTCCCATCATACCCCCATGCCTAGCTTTTGCTAGTCCCTCAACAAAATCTCAAGAAATTTAACTCAAATTCTAGACCACATGCCTTTTTATGCTCAGAACTCTGAGGTGTGCTTTTTTGTGTAGATTAGGTTAGAATGGCAATAGTAGGCCTAGAAGTACTCAAGTATCAACCAAGATCCTGACCTGACCTGCTCTAGCCTCAGTCCATCGCGAAGGTTTCTAAGGCCCACAGGAACTAACTTAAGGTTCGTTGAACTTCGCGGTTAAAGCACTGGTGCTTGTAACATGTTTTAGCCTAGGTTCAATTTGCAGTGCATTTTTGTAAGAGAGAGATAGAAGAATTTTTTCTTTATTTTTGGAGAGTTTTCTCTCTCTCTTTTCTTTTTATTTCTATCTTCGGATTGGCTTTTCAACATGATCTATATCGAATTCCTAGTTCCCACCATCAATCCTCGTAGGGCCCCTGGCAATCGATGCTTCGAGATAGCATTACCCATGGCAACCCGCAGAACCCTTGCTTTCGAGATTTCGGGATAATCCTGCCCATGTCGTTTTGTAGCTAAATCCAGACCCTGGCAATTAACATTTCATGATAATAACGCCCATGGCATCTGAACTAGCACAATGTGCTTACATACCCCCAATAGGATATTTAGATATCCTAGGAGACAAGCACCAAGGAGATGGTATGTTATTGCGCATCTTCGACCCGCTTCTTTATGCCGGGAACTCTTCCAAATGAACTTGTGTTGATCAGCCGCTCCTAATCTAGGTAGCTTTTTCTCAGAACAAATTAACGCATTTGCGTGATTTTGATAATTAAGCGCACTGAACCAGACTGTGTGTGGATCGGGGTGCTTAGGTTACCGAGTCTCGCGAAACAGAAGTCAGTTAACAAGGCCAAATAATCCTTAAGCCTTAGACCTAATACTTAAGCTTCGCATTTTCCCCAACCTCTTGAGGACTATCCAGATCTTAACGGATACTTAAATTTTTAAGCCTAAAATTACAGCCCAAGAGGCCTAAGATCAGCATTCATACTAATTTCTTTTTATCTCTTAGCACCTTTTGTCTTTCATTTTCTTTCTTTTTGATTTGGTCTAGAACTAAGTCGATTCCTTAATCTTTTACTAATGGCTATCTCTTTTTTTCTTTTCGAATTGTGCTCCTTTTTGACATTTACATCACCTCCCCTTTTCCTCCTAAAAAATGATATGCAATTAATTCACTCAAAATTTCCTCCCTTCTCCATTTTTTTGTTCTTTTTCAATTTTCTATTTTTTTGATTTTTTGGAACATGTATTTTTTTGTGAGATCCTTCCGAACTATGATTTCTGTATGTTTGCACTTTACCACCACCTCATGCCCAAGTTTTGCAATGTCCTCATTGTAAACAGAGGGTGTGAAACAGTTTTGGGTTCAAGAATTTGAACAGGATTATCAGGTGGGCGATGAGTTGGAAATGACTGTTGCGGATGATTTCAAGCCCTGGTACGTGTACCAAAGGTGGGATCGACTATTCTAAAACTAAACTCAGAGTGCAATAGACGTGAAGTATAGAAGATAATCAGAAGGATCTCGGGTTTTTTTGGAATGACAGGTTACCTCCTGTTAAGCGTTAAATTCAACGCTTTCAACCGAGCGGAAAATGGTATGGAGAAGGAGTGGTGAAATCAGATGAATTTTGTAGAACAAGCACCTTGATCAATAGCCTTGTTGGTCAACCAGGTACTTGTTCAGATCAGCAGGCTGATGATGCAGCCTAAACCCAATCAATCTAGCAGATTGATGAATGTGGATCAAGAGATGCGGTTCCCACTAGATACTATTGAGCTCAAAAGGGTATGGAAGTGTATAGCTAAGGCTTGGCTGAGTCAAATTAGCCTGGTCAGAGTAGGGGTCCTCAAATGAAAAAGAATCATTGGAGGATGTAGGAACCCTACAATAGTGATTAGAGAAAGATGGGGCGTGATTTGTAGTCTGATCGATGTCTGAAACCTGATTGGAATGTGGAGGAGAATCATATGCTACCGGATCATCGAGAGGGGAGTCAGAGTAAAAATTGAGTCCGATTGCGGATCAGGGTTGAAAACGGGTTTGGGAAGGCTCTGTATATGCTATGGAAGAGGTGTGTTCTTTCAAAACATTGTCCTCAGTGTCAAAATCAAAAGATGGGTCATAGTTGCCGAGGTCGTAAATGGGCTCATTGTCATCAGGAAACAACAGTTCTCCGAAATCAGAGTAAGATTCGAAATCGTCAGAGAACTTGTGAGAATCATGTCCTGAATCTGATTCGGGATCAGAGGTTCCACCATAGAATAAATCAAAAGATGTAGCATCAGCGACCTGACTTGGATCTAGCCTATTCTCATATTCCAAGCTTACAAAGGTGTCCCTATTAGGTTTAGGCTCGGGTTCTTGGCTTGTATGGAAGACCCAATCAAATCCCAACTCTTCCGACTCCTCGGTTTCTGTATCGTGGATCGGCATGACTTCCGAAAAATTAATTTGTGTTTTTGAGGATGTTGGAGAAGTGCATTCATCAAATACAGACCCAGAATCATAATCCACATTCAAACTCTGATTTTCATCACATGGGGCCTTGTAATCATCCCAATAAGGCTCAGATCCAGATTCTAGGTTAAGGGTGTGGGTTGGATCACTAGAATCTAGGTTGGACTCTACAGGGGTGTCAGAATTGCTCTCGAGGGTCACCTTATTAGAATAAGGGATGGAATTTACACCCTCGAGGGGTTCTACTTCAATCTCATTATCACAGGAGTCTAGGAAATCTAAGCTTGGTGAACCAGGGCTTTGTGTCTCTAGGGCTGTCTCGAAATCGTGTTCCCCTATAATTGGATCCTCCCAACCCATCTTAAGATTAGGAATGTTCTGTTCGTAATATGAATCGGGTTCCATTTGGGTTGGGGGTCCATAACAAACTTGACCATCAAATTCGAGATTTAGGAGATTATGCTGGTTCATCCAAGATGTCACAAGGGTGTACTGATGCCTCTAATCGATAACACGTTTCAACATCTGCATTACCTTGTCTCTTTTTTCAAGGTCATCTTGGTGTTCTTTCCATAGTGATGGCTCAAATCTACGCAAGATATACTCACCATTATTCTATCTCTCAATTTCCTGGTATTTTGGCATGAGAACATCCCAAGTTGCCCCATTTTCTAGTTGTGTCAAAATTAGCTGTGCTTGTTCTAAAATGAATGTTATTGTGTTTGACACATTAACCTGTATATCCTTAAACGAGTCTGCTAACGTGTTAGGTTGCATCATTGAATCAAGTGGTGGAATCAAGATGTAGAATCAAAATTCAAGATTAGATTGAAGTTGATCATATCTGAAAGAGATTCCCAAGAAAATCTATGTATGTGCTCTAATAAAAGGGCTGAGGGGCTGGATGTGAGATTTGACCCAATCAAGGCACCCAAAAGATTCTTTGGATGACTAAGGCAATTTCGAGGCAGATGATACCTCTGAATCAAAAATTCTCACACCCGAGAAATACCTAGGCAGCCAGAAAGGGAGAGCCCCGCAAAGACCCCTACACGATAGAGCATCCCCACGGGTTACAGGATTTCCTCCACCCGACCTTCCTTGTCACTGAGGGTTCAGGTAGACTGAAATGTACGAACTTAAGACCTTAAGTTTACCAATTTTATGTCCTAATTTGTGACTTGAGTTTCACTTGATTAGAAGTTACTTTCAACTTGTGACCTAATTTGGAGGTTGGTTGGCCTACAATGTAGACCAACTTCACTTGACCTGCCCTAAAGATGGCAGAATGAACTCTAGGTCAAGACCTAGAAGTCACCCCGATTTGACTTCTCGGTTATTAGGTCCAAGGATTTTAGGGTTCAAGTGAATTTAGAGCCTAATTTTAGGATTTTTGTGATTAGATCTTTTCAATCAAGGGCTTGGGTAGCACACAAAGGGGGGTAGGTTTGTTTCCTTTTAAGCAGGCAAGTGTGAACTAGCACTTCAAAAATCCTAAAAATTGAAACCCTAATTGGCTCTATTTCCAAGTCCAATTAATCTTTTAAAAATGTTCACCTTGGGCTTCAAGCAAGAAATGTGTTAGCCCAGAGTGATTAGAAATTAAGTGTAGATCCTAATAGGCAGAGGCAATTTGGGGTAGGGAATTCTAAACAAAATCGTCTCAATCTTTAATTAGATTTGAATAGAATTTTCGCAAATCAGGAAACTTACCTTTTAAATGATGATTACTATGAAAAATAAGGTAGGTGATTCCTAATTAATTGTCTCCTTTTTTTTGCCTTCCTAAGATTAGGAGGTTAATTAGGGAAGAATAGAGAAGTTACCTACCCTGGAGTGGTTATTTTGCGCGGAAGATCTCCTCGTAAAGTACCTCGCAAGATCACAAGCAAGTAAATAGGACAAGTCAGTGCTCAAATATAATCAATAATACAGAGAATAGTGGTAAATTGCACGTTGCTCCTCGGCAACGGTGCCAAAATGTTGACAGAGCGAGATTGATGTTTATAAATGATACGTTGTAGCATAGCCAAAATCGCTTTGAAAACAAATAATATTTATTACTCGAATTTGAAGTTTGAGGTCAAACACAAGGAATAAATAGGAATTCACGCACTAATTTCAAATATAAATGAGCACAATTAATTACTCAAAAACTAATATGCAATGTATAACATGAGTATATGAAGGGATAAAAAGAATTCTAGACAAAATAATGGTGATTTGGATCACCAATTATCAGTCTAACAGATATATAGTATTTACTGAATATAATCAAATGAAGGAACAGATAATCAGATGTTTGATTTTACAATCAGACGACTTAAAAGTGTGTTGCTATAGTGTTCCTTCTTTTTTACTTCTGCCTTTGATTTTCTTCTCTTCTTCTCCTCTTTACGTACAAGCTCCTCCCTTTCTTTCCTCTTCTACCTTCTTTTTCTTCTTTGCTTTCCCTTCCTTTTCTTGTCTCTGCTCTTGTCCTTCTCTTCCTTCACTGCTTCTCTTCTTTAAGCACAGGGGAGAGGGTCTTCAGATTTGGCTAAGTGTTAGCCAATCCTTCTCAAAGCAAAACCCCCTGCTTCTGGCACTCTCTCTCTTTCTCTCCTTAGGTTTCCTCCTTCCTTCCGCCTTCACAAGGCCATGCACAGTACTGAGTTATCGGATATCGGGTATGAGCACACCCATGTCCAGGATCACCGGCGTGTAGTGATCAAGGAGTGTACAGGGCTTAGGCTAGTAATTGGGTCTGCGCCACATCCGCAGGGGCAATGTCCTGGATGAGGAGCGTGAGAGGGTGCGGGGGACCTCACCCCCCAAGTGTTGAGGCAATAAGCCCTCAACACTTTTTCAATTTATGCGGGTGTAGACTCTCCTTAGCTTCCGAGGTGGGATTAAAGTCCCACCCTTCTTCGTGCATCCACTGCTGCAACGAAGATGGCTTGAATTGGCACAACTGCGGAGGGCGACACCTCCAACTGATGCCCTGAGATCCTGCCTGGGAGTATTCCATGCTACCTGGGATGGCTACCTGGGTCTTCAAGCACTGAAGAAGGCTTCAAGCAAGCTTTGAGCTTGCCTGCTAATGGCGGCCAGAGCTCGACATCTGAAACATGAAATACGAGCTAAAAGCTCTGGTTAAAAGGTTCAACAACATCGTCGTGAGGCGAGGAAGCGAGTAGCAGTGATTTCGTGGAGGATGGCAGCCCGTCGTGGTCGGTCAGACGCGGATATGGCCGAAGGGAGTGGGTTTGTTTCGGGGTGAGATTGGGTGAGCAAGACGATGAAATAAGAGAGGGGTTTTGTGCGGGAAGGTGAGGTGGAGGTCTTGAGGTGGTCGGCGAGGCGGATGGAGGGTTGTAGCGACAGAGGAGCCTCGCCGGAGGTTCGATCGAAGACAAAGACGATGAGGGTGAGTGTGTCGGGTCGAGGGTATTTTTGGGTTTTGAGGGTATAAAACTAACCTAAGGAAACTAAGGGATCTAATCTACCTATTCTAATTGGACGAAAGGGGGAGGACGACACCGGCTGTTATGGCCGTCGTCGGGGAAGATGAGTTCTCCGGTGACGAAGAAGCAACGAGGAAGACATGGAAAAGGGCATCCGCTGGTATTGCGACATGCGAAAGAAGTCGAGGAGGATGAATCCACTGCTCATTTTGCAAGATGGACGAGGAATGTGGATGAGCTTATGGAGAATTGCGACCGAAGAGGAGAGAGGAAGAGGGGGGTTTTCGGCCAGAATTCAAGCTCAGGAGACTCGGTGAGGTCTGGTGGTTCTTTATATAGGCAATAGAAGGTAGTTGAAGCTTGGAATCTAACCTTTCAACCTTGGAAGGTTCGTCGAAGTAGGAAACCCAAATCTCTCATGCATTCGCATGAGAGATTAGGAAGGTTATGGAAGTTGAAATCATATGCGTTGAAAAGAGCACTCCTCAAGGAATCTCCCTTCCAATTTTGGAAGGGAATCATTGATCAAAGGAGTTCTCTTTATTCAAAGGTCGTCGGAGAAGGATTCCACCGCGATAATGGTAGAGGGACCTATTTGCAAAGAGTGATGACAAAGATAGGGGTCTTTTTTGCAAAGAATTCGAAAGTTAGGGTTCTGAATGAGATAGAAAGAGTCTGACTGGAACAAGATGCAAACTTGGTCAAGATGATCTCAGATTGGATCCAAGTTCTGGTACAAAACTAATTTGGACCTAAGGAATCCAATGGTGAAGTTAGATTTATGTTTTCGCCTCGTTTGACTGGGTAATTTATGTAAAAACCCAAATTATGGTAAATGTGAGTCTGAGACTTTATTTTGGGCTAAGATGGGTTCTAATTGTCAAATTGAAGGTATTAAACCCTAAAGAATATTTCTATATGAATTTTAGAGGGTTTAGATGAATTTTATTTTGACCAGAACCTCAGTTAATTAAGTGGGTCTGTTTTTAGGGTTTTAGAAGTCATTTAATTCTCAAAACACGTGAAAACCCTTTTCTGTCTGTTCTAACCCACTTGTTAGCCTTTTAGAACCATTGGACCCTTAATTAACCCCTGGGAAAACCCATGGCTGTACTGCATTCATGATATGATGGTAAAATTACAGTTTTAACCCTATTTTCTTATCTTTCCCTCATAATGATTATGTAATGAATTACAATCCTTTGGCGGTTATGTAGGAGCATTTAATGACTTAATCAGATCAAATTAAGCTAGTTATGGCTCATGATGGTGTTTGCATCATCTACCCTAATCTAGGCATGTTAGAACCTATGATTGTTGCGCAATCATACCTACATACCTAAATTTTGATAGTCCCTAGCAAATGCAAGAATGGAAAATGAATGCAAAGTGTATGATTCATGCTAATTACAACTCGACCCCCAAAGGACTACTTATTCCATTTTATCAAGGATTTGACAAAGATTTCTTTCTATCTTCTTCCAAAAAATTTAGAGATCCAGACAAACATGAAAATGTTGTGATAGTAGTCTTAGCATCGAATCCAAGTGAAAAGCCAACCTACACTTAAAGTTAGTACTTGACCTTTGGTAAAAATTTTATAAGGATAGGCAAGCTTCTTCCCTTAGGGATAACATAACAAATAGTTTGTGATTTCTACCCCAGCTTTTTTGCTTAAGTAGATGTCAAAGAATGATTTTATATTTAGTGGCTCACACTCATCTGGTGCTACATATAGGCTAGTATTACAGACTCTAGATCTCTAGACTATCAAACAAGTCAACCCAGAGAAAGGCTAAAAACTATGCTCTCTTAGCATTCCTTTAAGCTCACTTTTTCTCTCTATTTTTTTTTAAGCTCACAATCTCACCAAATTTTGTAAATGCATTCAATATTTGGTGGCCTCACAAGGTATTCACACTTTAATTAGAATTCTAATAATCCTATAATTAAGTCAGAATTCCTCAACCAGCATTCGAACAGTCAGAAATACTGAAAAAATAGGTATGGGTCATATTTGGTGGATCACAATAGCAGTGGGTATTGTTGCCTTAATGAAATTGACTCATAATGAATCAACACATAAACACAATTATAAACTCAAACACTTTTTATTTTTAGACTTGTTTTATCTTTCTCTATTTTTTCTTTTCCTATTTTTTTCTTTTTTTTCATAACTACCAACACAACACAACACACGCGAACTTTTATTTATAAGGGATTATTGGGAAATGATGATGTGTAAGAGGATATTGGATGGCTTATTTGGTAGAAGTGCCTACTCTCGACATTGGGAGAGGATGATGGGAAACGTAGTTCTGACCTTTGACACTAATGCCCTCCTTCAGCCGAGGATTCCATAAAGGACAGTCGAAACCATCCACCTTAGTCATAGTTTTATTAGAACTCGATCTCTACATATCAGCCTTATTTGGTGGCTCTCGTAAATTCACACACAATGTTTGCACGCAAGAACCAAGAGCAAAAACTATGCCTAACTTTGAAGTATCATTATCCAATTATCCAGAACTTAAGAGTTCTCGCAGTAGCCTTAGAGCACCAATAGACGCTCTACTCTCACCTCACAAATGTTTGGTGTATCTAATGAAAGATAGTTTGCCTGACTCCTTAACTAACTATCCAAGGGTTCAAGCAAAGAAGCAATTCTTCTCCTCGACAAACTAAAAATGTCTATTGGTTTTCATAAAGGATCAATTACAAAGTCTACGTACAAGGGAAATAAATGTACTGGATTCTAAACTAAGAGACAATTCAAGAAGAAAATCTTAAGTAAAACCTCCTTGATAAAAATCTTTTATGCATGAATGTAGTTTATATAAATGCTATGCCTCATATCCTACCATTTTTTTTTCAAAAACCTGTTTATTCAAATAGAATCCATAAATGCATGACTTTACACTAGATACAATTATGAAAAAAACTAGGTGTTGGTAAAAAGTATTCAGAAAATGTATTTTACCCCCCTTCCCCCCATGCCTAAATTCGTGTGTGTCCTCATGCATGAAAATAAACTTGAAACATATAATAATTTGAAGTGTAGAAAGGGAGAAAAAAGAAGAAATAACCTGAAACTATTCCTAAATATTAACAATCAGCATATTCCAACACCTAGGTAGATGAGAAGACAAATATGCTATATATAAAAATAAATAAAAGCTATGTATATATGTATAAATAGATAAATGCTGAGTTTAACGCCTCCACTTGGACAAAAACTCTATCACACATCCTCAAGAAGATGTATCGTTTCGTAAACAAGAGGAGGTTCATAGGGTTAAAAATGGCTTGAGGTGCTGGCCATTTATTGTGAAAATATGTCCAATTTTCGGGCCCTAGATTTGGACAGCCCCATTTGGATATGGGCAAATCACTATGAAGAATCCAATCCATTTTGATTTGATCTTCCCCGCAAAAAATTTCAGTTTTGAATCAAACAACCTGACTTACTGGTTGATAAAAAATGATTTTCTCCGGAAGTGGCAGTCATGAAAAGCCTTGGTTTTATCCTTGTAAATTTTTACACTCTCATAGGCCTCCTACTGTATTTCCCCTCGCTCACTGAACTTGAGCTTCCTTTCACAACCTCTCGCATCGAGGTTGAAATTACATTTTCGCACTGCCCAAAAGGCGCGGTGCTCTAGCTTAACCGAAAGATGACAGGCCTTTCCATACACCATTCTATATGGTGACATTCCAAGAGAGGTCTTGTACGTTGTCCGATATGCCCAAAGTGCATCGATCAACTGATCGGACCAATCTTTCTGGTTGGGTCTAACCGTCTTCTGAAGAATGAGTTTAATTTACCAGTGACACCTCAGCTTTCCCAATAGTCTGTGGGTGACATGGGGTAGCAATGCAGTGTTGAACCCTATATTTCTTCAATAAAGCTCTAAAATGAGGACGTATAAAGTAACTTCCCCCATCTCTAATCAATGCACAAGGGACACCAAATCTCGCAAAAATGCATTCCCGGAGAAAAGAGATAACAATCTTATGATTAGCACCCCTCACAGGAATAGCTTCCACCCACTTTGAGACATAATCTACCCCTAGCAGAATATACTTGAAGCCATGCAAGTTTGGGAACGAGCCCATAAAATCAATGCCCCAGATGTCAAATACTTCCACGACCAAAATCGGATGGAGAGGCATCATGTCTCGCCTAGTCATGGAACCTATTGATTGGCATCACTTGTAGTTCGTGGCATAAAGGTGTGCATCCTTAAAAATTGAAGGCTAAAAGAAACTAGATTGCAAAATTTTTGCAGCGATTTTTCTACCAGAAAATTGCCCGCCACAGGCCTCGATATGGCAAAAGGATAACACACTTGAGAACTCAAAATTTGGGATGCATATCTTGATCACTTGATCAGAACCAATCCGAAACAGTAAGGGATCATCCCAAAATAATACCTGGCCTCAGAAAGAAATCTTATCCTTTGGTCCTTAGATAATCCCGAAGGTATCTTGCTTGCGACAAGATAATTCGCAATATCTACATACCAAGGAAAATCAATAGAGCCACTGGGCAACAGAGATTCATCTGAAAATTTATCAGAAATAGCAAAGGAAAAAGGTATATGGGTTGGGTCAATCCTTGACAAATGATCAGCCACAATAATCTGGGCTCCAGCTTTGCCTCTTATCTCAATGTCAAATTCCTGAAGAAGAAGGATTTATCCAATAAGGCATGGTTTGATATCCTTCATAGCCAGTAAATGTCGAAGGGATGAATGATCTGTATAAATAATGACCTTGGACCCAAGTAACTATGATCTAAACTTCTCCAGCTTGAAAATTACTGCTAGTAGTTCCTTTTCTATAATAGTATAATTACGTTGGGCCTCATTCAGTGTTTTGCTAGCGTAGTATACAACAAATAGGTGGCACTCCCAACGCTAGCCTAAGACTTCTCCGACAGCAAAATCAAAGGCATTGCACATCATCTTGAAGTCTAATGACTAGTCGAGTGGCTAGAGAATAGGAGAATCAGATATAGCCTTTCGTAGAGTCATGAAAGTGCTGTGACAGTTAGAATCAAAGTCAAATGGGACATCAACAACTAGAAGATTTGTTAGTGGTTGAGCAATCTTAGAGAAATCTTTAACAAATCTTCTATAGAATCCAACGTGCCCCAGGAAGGACCTAATATGCTTGACCGAGCTAGGAGGAGGTAAATGAGAAATGATATCAGACTTAGCATGATCAACTTCTAATCTATCTTTCGAGATCCTGTGACCTAGTACTATGCCATCTCTCACCATGAAATGACTCTTCTCCCAAGATAGTACCAGGTTGACTTGAATGCACCATTTAAGGATCTTAGTGAAATTATCAAGACAAGAGTCAAAATCATCTCCGAAAATGGAGAAGTCATCCATAAACACTTTCACATAGTCCCCAATCATGTCAGAAAAGATGGCTATCATGCAATACTGAAAGGTAGCAGGTGCATTGAACAGGCCAAAAGGCATTTGCTTGAAAGCGAATGTGCCAAAAGGACATGTGAAAGTTGTCTTATCTTGATCAGCTAGTCTAATAGCTACTTGATTATACTCAGAGTATCCATCCAGAAAATAAAAATAACTCTATTTGACTAATCTTTCCAAGATTTGGTCAATGAAGGGCAGGGGAAAGTGGTCCTTCTTAGTAGCCGAATTGAGTTTTCGATAGTCAATGCAGACCCACCAAGAAGTCGCAATGCTGGTTGGGATGGATTCACCTTGTTCATTTTTAATCACGGTGAGTCCAACCTTTTTAGGAACAATTTGTAGCGGACTCACCCATTGGCTGTTTGAAATAGGGTATATGATATCAGCATCTAGCCATTTGATCATTTCCTTTCTGACAACCTCCATCATATTTTGATTTAGTCTTCGTTGAGGTTGTCACGTCAGTTTCGCCCCCTCATCCGTATATATATGATGAATGTAAGTAGGATGAGCGAATATCACGCAGATCATAGATACTCCACCCAATAGCAGCCCTACGATCTTGGAGCACAGTAATCAATCTAAGGTCATGTTCTTGGGTTAAGTGGGAGCTAACAATGACAGGGAAATTCTAATGCTCACCCAAGAACACATACTTAAGAGTGTCAGGAAAGGGCTTCAATTTGAGCATAGGTGGAGGAGAATAAAAAATAGCATGGCAAAGAGGGGGAAGAGAAAGCTCAAGAAAGTATACCTGATTATCATTATGCTCAGAATCATCAAACTCAACCACCGCAGGAAGGGTAGTAGTGGTTGTAGCAACAAGATGATCATGTAATGCTGGAGAGGATAATAATGGATCATGAATCTCATAAGAATACCTCTCATACAGACTGAATTTGTTCGTACTGACCACACTAGTCTACGAATGCAGTAGTGAGTTAGAACCATGAAGTCCTCTAAAAGTATGAGGATATACCAAGTTTGGGGTGGTGGAATTAAACATACACCCCAAGCAATCAGCTGTAGGGAAAGGTGAAATATGTAGAGTAGTAGTTTCAGTCCCCGTATAGAAATCAATCGACCCTTATGAAGATGAATAAGACATTGGATCACTATAGAGAAGCCCAATGTTGCCACAATACTCCTGATCATCATCCTCATGCTCATCCCCGATTAGATCAAAATCTAAATTTTTGGATGCCTTGAATATATCCAATCTTAGTCTCTCATTCCCCAAGGCAATCTCCATGCGACCGGATGCACAATCGATGTTTGCACGAGCGGTCGTCCAAAAATGGGCGACCTAGAATAATAGGTGCATCGCGGAGATCAACGGGAACCTTGATATCAAGAATAAAGAAGTATGCTGGAATACATAATTCACAGACTTTCACAATGACGTTCTCAACAACCCCCCTCGGTACCTTCACCGATCGGTTTGCCAATTGAATAGTGACCGAGGTGGGCTTCAACTCCCCAAATCTAAATCGATCATAAACAACAGTGGGAGTCAAATTGATGGAGGAACCCAAATCAAGAAGGGCTCTGTCAAATGGTGAGTCTTGTAAGAAGCAAGAGATCCAAGGTGTACTGGGGTCATTTTTAGGTGGTAAATTACTTAGTATTACCGCACTTGCTTGCTCAGACAAAACCTCCTTGCTTTTGTTCCCTTCTTGTGTTGTCGCCTCGGGTTACAGTAGTCCTTGAAGAACCTGGCAACAACAGCAATGTGATCCATAGCATCAAAAAGAGGAACCTAGATATGCACTTCTTTGAACATAGCCATGAGATCCTCATGATTCTTAGCTCCCTTTTTCTACCTCAATGAATCTCTAATGACAGCTCTGAGAAAAGGGAGAGGAATCTCAGGATTTTCAATCATCGATCTTTTCCTTTGTCTTCCCTAGGTGGTTCCCTATTAGAATAAGAGTGGGAAGAAGAATCGTCCTAAGGAAGAGGTCGCGATAAATCATGATCCGCCTGCGTATATGGTGGATCTTTTGTGGTAGTTCCACTCCTTAATGTAATAGCTTTTGCATCGACAAATTGCTCATGAGGTGGGGGAGGAGCGGAAGGAACATTTTGGGAAGGATTAGGTAACAAACCAAGCTGATTATATCCAGGTGATACAGGAGGTGCCTAAAGTATCGCATGTGCCTAGCCTTATGGTGCTGGATACCTAGGTGGAAGACTTGGGTTCTACACATTCCTTGGGTTCGAGATAGGTTGGGAGGGCAAGGCTCCCTGCATCCTAATCTCTTGTAGTATTTGAAGCTGGTTCTCATGTATTTTCTGAACTTAGTTATTTAATTGCACATGACTCTTTGCCATTGATCGAATTTCTTTTCTTAGCTCTTCCAACGCATCAAATTGCAAATGAGGGTCATGTATTGTATCGCAAACTGTCTAATATATAGATCGAGATTGTTGCTGATATGGAACCGGTTGCTGTCTAGGAAATGAAGGTGCAAAGTTCACATACTTCCTGGGCTGGTGCTGAGGAGAAAGAGTAGGTCTCTATTGATTTCCACCCCAGGAGAAATTAGGATGTTGGCACCAACCAGGGTTGTACGTCTCAGAATATGGGTTGTTACGCCCATAACCATGAAGTGCGTCGACATCCTTGCAAGCTGAAGATGCCTAAGATGCCACATCATATGAGTCAAGGCTCATATCATCTCTATAAAAGTTTGCCTGATTAACAGACGCCAACTTAGGATTGTTCATAGGCTCCCAATAGGAAGGACCCATGAAGAAGTAGCAAAAGAGTAGATAGATGCATCCCGAGTAAGAAGATGAGGTCTAATAGGATGTACTCGGGATGGAGCAGCAGATGGAACAAATGATGGCATAGAAGATGCGACCCTGGATCTCACTACACAAGATTAACTAAGCTCATCAACCTTTTTATGCAGGAGATCCATACTATCCAGCTTCTTCATTATAATGTCCATATCATCCCAGGATGACTTGGCCTGGGCCTCATGGACCAATATGCTCTACTGGGTAGGGTTTGAGAAATGGCTCATGGATGCGATGTTGAGAGAATTTTCCTCCAAGGACTTAAATAACTCGAAAGCTCCTGCCTCATCCTTGGCAAAGAAGTTCCCACCATTAGATGCATCAGCCAAACACTGATGTGTCCCATCTAGCCCATGATAGAAGATCTGGGCAAGGTGCCAATGAGGCGCCCCGTGGTGCGGACACTTCCTTAGAAGATCATGAAAACACTCCCAAGCTTCATGCAACTTCTCACCTGATTGCTGGGTGAAAGTCGTGATGGGCTGCCTCATAGCATTAGTGCGACCAATAGGGAAAAACTTTTAGAGGAACTCCCTACATAGATCCACCCAGGTGTAGATCGGTTTCCCTATTGTCTTGAACCAATAGGAAGCTTTATCCCTCAAAGAGAAAGGGAAAAGCTTCATGAGAACAATCCCAATGGCTACATTCCTGGGTCGGACTGTCTCAGCAATCTGACTTAGGTCCTCAAGGTGCTAGAATGGATCTTCATTTGAGTTACCACGAAAGTAAGTCTGAATTAGACTTATTACATTAGGCTTAAGCTCAAATGCATCACCATCTGCGAGCATTCGGACCTGGGGTAGCACATTACGTGCAACCGGATTGTAATAGTCCCACAATTATTCTCCACGTGGGGGATTTTACTGATTTTGCATTCTATCTAGGGCAGTGAGGATGGCATCGAACCAAACATGGTTCTGCTGATCTTGCGTAGCCAATCTCGCCGCAACCCTAGCCATTAATTGAGCCTCCTTCCCCTCAAGGGGAGGAAGAGGAGGCTTTTGCTCAGCCATTGCAGTTGTGGAAGAAGGAAGGGAAGAGGAGATAGCAGGAGGAGAAGTAGGCAAGTGGTGTCACCTATGTACGGTAGATAGTTGCCTTGGGGGAGACTCCCAAGGACTAACTAGGATAGGTGTAAAGACCCGTTCTGTCCTGAGCCTTTTAAGACGTTTGGACTGTCGGTTAGACGTCCGGTCAGATGTCTGGACCCCTTCCCAAACGTCTGGAAATCGAAATTTTTGGTACGAGCCTTTGCATTTGCGCGCGGGCTGCGCGCAGACAGTACCCTTCTTCTCTCTCTTTCCCTCTTCCCTCCTCCACCGAACCCTAATGCACCTCTATAAAACCCCTCTCCCCCTCTTCCTTTCTTCCCCACTTCACCACAACCAACCACCTTCTTCTCTTCCTCTCCACCCCAGCGAGAGGAGCAAGCGTGAGAGAGAGCGTGAGAGCGGTGATGAGGAGGAGAGGCGGCGTGAGGAGAGGAGGAAGAGCTTGAGCTCGCAAGCTCGTGGGAGCTCGCCGAAGGGCGTGCGGCCAAAGCGGCACGTGCGGGAGGAGTGCGTCGGGGAGCCGTCCTCGACACTTGCTGCAGCCGGAGCTGCAGGCGAGGCCACGGCGAGGGAGAGCAGGAAGAGGTTCTGGTTCTGGGATTTTTCCAGAATCAGACATTTGGCGTGACGTCCAGACAACAGGGCGGACATCTGGTGACTACACCAAACGTCTAAAAGCAGATCTTCGCGAAGGTACGTTCCTTTTGCAAATACGGCCATGCAGGCCGCACCACAGCTACGTTTTGCGTGGCTAAATAAAGTAGATTTGGCTGTCGCGTGTAGGGATTGCTTCGGGAAGGCGCGGGACATGCCCTCCCACTCATTTCGGACGTCTAGGCAGCTTACCAGACGATCGAAAGCACTCCCAGACATCCGAAAGAGAGGTCGGACATTTGAAGCTGGGTCTAGACGGTCTAGAAGAGGTTCTAGACGTCTGAGGTCAACACAGAACCTGAGGTGAGTTTCTGGTTACTTTTAAGACGTCTGGACCTTGTGCCAGATGTTTGATTTAGGTTTGTAGCCCTATTTTTTACCCATTTAGGGTCCGTTTTACATAAACAAGATATCGGTGTTTTCCTTGTGAGTTCCTCTACTTGTTAGAAGGCCTTTTATATTGTTCTGAATGTTCCATTGTGGTATGTTCCTTGTTATAGGACTTCGATCAATTGCGGGTTCGGGACTTGCTGAGTCACGTGAGCTTGCCATTCGAGCCCCCAATATTCCTAGGTTGTCTAGTAGAGTGGCTTTCCCTAATTTAATTATAAAACCTGAATGTATATGTGGATTGAATAACTAGAACCTAGGATATGGCATGAATCCTAGGACGAGAAGTTACTTGAAATGTCTGTAGGCGTGTTTGAATTGCAATCTTGAATGAATGAATAGAAATGTTAACAATTGCCTATTAATGAACAAGAGCTGCCTGTGAAATATGAATTACCTGTGCTAGTTAAATAGTTACATGTGACATTACCTGTTGTATACGTTAAATGATAGAAATACGAGTTGCATATATATAACCTGAGAATGGAAATGTGAATGATGAAACCTGGTAGAATAACATGAGAAATATGAGCATGAACCCTACGGGGAATTAGGAGTAGAGCTCCTGAAAATAAATGGAATAGATCTGGAAATGTGAGTGGGAAGTGTGCTGGAACTTGAGTATGTGGTACCAAGGAGAGCAACTGTCCCCTGTTTAGTGTAGAGCAGAGCTAACCGCCCTTAGGTTGAGACTCGGGGTTAGGATTGGCCACTCTGCACCGACTTCTTTGCCCTCGCGTACACTGTACCGAGGAGAGCTACTAGTGTAGGGAGAGAGCTAGCCCCACCCCACGGGGCCCGGGGTTCAGCTAGCCACCCTACACCGACTTGTTAGGCCCACTGGGCAAATCAGGGTAGTTAGACGAGGATGCGTGGACTGTGGAGGGGCAAGACCCCTATTTGGTTCTGAGGGGCTAGACCCCTGTTACTGAGAGGGCTCGGCCCTATACTGTTCCGTGCTGTACTTTGAGCGTACCCGTTAGCAGAAACGACTGACCGCGTGCCAGTGTGGGATAGCCATCCGTGCGCTTATCGCGTGTGTCGTAGTCACCGCTACGTCTGTCCACGACCTTGGGGTGGTTGACTGGGTGTAGGATCACCACGGGGAATAAATAGTTTACCTATTAGCTTTTACTACTTTAGTTAGTTGGTTGCCACTCTACTCAGCATTCGCTGACTTTGTTTATTCATAACCCTTTTCAGGTCCAAGTATTGAGCAGCCCGAGTCACCGGCTGCCAAGGGTGTTGAGCCCAGTAGAGCCCAGTAGCAGTAGTCTTCCTTTTGTTGTACCTTCTTTTGTCAGTGAGTTCAGACTCTTGTTACTGTTTACGTTCTATACTTTGTTTCCGCTTTACTGTTGTGGTGGTGATATGTACTGTTAGCAGCTTTTCTTTCCTTACTGCTTGTACTTTTACTATGCTATTAGTTACATAGCATAGTGAATGTGGCTTACTTTCCTGCTCTTTGGTTATTTCTTGTTGGATGACTGGGTCTTGGGATCAGTCGAGTCGAGCTGATCTCATGTCCTGTAGGGATTCGGGAATCGGGTCGTAACAAGATGGTATCAGAGCAAGGTCGTCCCGAGAAATGAACCAACTAGTTTGAAACTAACCAATTCATGTGCATGTAACTAGAGTAACCACCACAATATACCGCTTGACATCTGTTCTGAGTTTCCTTTGCTAAAGTTCGTTAGAATTGTCTCCTTTTTTTTTCTGCTTTCGCATCTCCTTAAAGGAGATGCCTCGACGTGGAGTCCTTGAGGCGAGTCGCGAACGCGGCCATGGACGAGGTCGGAGGGGCGGACGTGCCGAGCCCGAGGCGTCAGTCAACCAGCCACTCCTCCCGGGCGTTCAGGCCCAGGACCTCGCACAGTTGATACGAGATATAGTACGAGAGGAGCTCTCCTGCCTCCACGAGTGCCTCTTCCTGGGGACGTGGAGGGGGAGTCCTCTGTGGGGCCGCGAGACTGTCGCAGCGCTGGACATGGGGGAGGGGGTGGTCCTCCACCGCCCCCACCGCACTCTAACACTTTTGAGCACGAGCCCTCCCTGCCTGGAGGCGTGCCCGTTCCCCCACTACAGCTGCACTACGAGCTTTTCGGACAGTTCTTGAAGTTGTAGCCCCCTTCCTTCAAGGGGGATGAGGACCCGTATGAGGCCGAGGACTGGCTGGAGTAGATCGAGAAGGTGTTTGACACCCTTCACCCCCTACAGAGTGCCGCGTGGCCTTTGCCACGTACCAATTGGAGAGTGCGGCACACAGGTGGTGGAGGGCAGTCAAAGGCCAGGAGAGGGCAGAGCCGACGTTGGACCAATTTGTGACCCTCTTCTGCGAGCAGTACTTCCCGCAGACGTGGTAGGACCAGAGGAGGTGGGAGTTCCACACTCTCCGCTAGGGGACGATGACAGTTAGTGCATACCGCACGCGCTTCCTGGAGCTATCACGTTTTGCTGCGACAGTTGTGCCTACTGAGGAGGAGCACCTATGGAGGTTCACTGAGGGGCTCCGACCGGCCATTCGAGGGTATGTCAAACCCCTGAAGCTGCCCACTTTCTCGAGAGTGGTGGAGGCAGCTATGACGTACGAGGAGACCAACCCGACAGCACGAGACACTGACAGCGAATGGAAGAGGCTCTACTAGCTAGAGTACAAAAAGGGCCAGTGAGAGAGCAGGCACACGGCGCCCGTGGGAGAGCCATCACGTTTTGCAGGGCCGTCAGCGGCCTTTGGGGGCCCCCGACAAGGGCCAGCTGTCAGCACTGGACCCCCGCCCAGCTGTCAATAGGGACCTACCGAGGGAGGGAGTCGAGTCCACCTCTTCTACCAGTGTGGCCAGCCGGGCTACATCAAAAGGGACTGCCGGTCTAGGGTCGGAGTGCAGGAGATGCTCCCCACACCGAGCGCTGGAGGCCGAGTAGGTGGCTGTGGTTCCTAGGTGCGTGGGGGAGGACAGCAGTCGCGGGGAGGGTACCGGCCAGTGGCTACCCGTCCGACGCAAAGTGTGGCTGCTTCTTCTGCATCGAGAGATGAGGGGCGTATCAACGCCCTGACACACAGAGATGCCAGGGCATCAGGTTCAATGGTGGCAGGTATGGTTACAATTTTCGGCAGATTAGTTTACGTCCTTTTTTATTCCGGTGCCACGCACTCGTTTGTTGGTGCGAGCTTTGCTGTCAGTTTAGGACAAGACTGTGTATTGTTAGAGGATCTATTTGTGATCAGAGGTCCGAGTGGTCAGCTGTTTGTAGCTGAGGAGGTCTACACAAACTGTGAGGTCAGTATTGGGGAACACAGCCTCCCTGCTGACCTGATTGTGATACCGAGGGAGGATTTTGGCATGATTCTAAGGATGGATTGGCTATTTGCTTACCACGCATTGGTGGACTATTTTGAGAGGAAGATCATCTTCTCCATACTGGAGATGCCTTCCTTTGAGTTTCATGGACAGCCGTGGACGGAGGTTTCAGGTGCATTTTTGCACTTCGGGCGGCGAGACTTTTGGGCCAGGGGTGTGAGGGCTTCCTGGCTTGTGTAGTGGCAGAGCCCAGGCCTATGGCAGACTTTCAAGGCATCCCGGTGGTCAGAGAGTACCCCGACGTGTTTCCCGAGGAGCTGCCAGGACTACCACCTGAGCGTGAGATCGAGTTTGAGATCTCACTAGTACCGGGGACCAGCCCTATTTCTACGACACCGTACAGGATGGCACCACTTGAGCTGCGATAGCTCAAATCACAGCTGCAGGACCTATTGGAGAAGGGCTTTGTGAGGCCCAGTGCATCCCCGTGGGGAGCCCAGGTGTTATTTGTGAAGAAGAAGGATGGTACCCTACATCTTTGTGTTGACTATAGACAGCTGAATAGGGTCACCATCAAGAACAGGTATCCGCTGCCGAGGATTGATGATTTGTTTGACCAGTTGCGAGGTGTCACGGTTTTCTCCAAGATAGATCTGAGATCAGGCTACCACCAGTTGAGGATCAGGGAGACCGACGTCTCCAAGACAGCTTTCAGCACCCGGTACAGACACTACAAGTTTTTGGTCATGCCGTTTGAGCTAACCAACGCCCCTGCTACCTTCATGGATTTGATGAACCGGGTGTTCAGACCGTATCTGGATCAGTTTGTGGTGGTGTATATTGATGATGTGCTCATTTACTCGCGGGATTAGGTGCAGCACGGACAGCACTTGCGGATGGTTTTGGACACGTTGAGACGATGCAGGCTGTATGCCAAATATAGCAAGTGTGAGTTTTGGTTGAGGCAGGTGACCTTCTTGGGTCATGTGATTTTAGGGGATGGCTTTGAAGGTTCCCTTGGAAGAGGGGTGACGTAATAAAATTGCGGAATTGAATATATAAAGCAATATCACAAATAATCAATCACAAAATGTACACAGGTATTTTTAGGTGGAAACCCAAACAGGGTGAAAACCACCATCTAACCCTCTCGAGTTAGGATTTTCCGATCAACCTAGTTGATCAAATCCACTAAATGAATCACTTTAAAACGAGGGTGATTCAACCTCAGTACAACCACGCTACAAGTACGAGGGTAGCGTTCCTCAACCCCTTCTCTCCACGAGAAGGATTTTGTCCCACGAAGGAGACGGGAATTCGCAAAGCGAATACCCAACCAAAAGACAAAGATAAAATAAAACAACAGGTCCTATAGAGCCAACAAAGTAATTAAGAACCTAGCTTCTATAGGAATAAGGAAACTCCCCTTTGCAAGGAGTGCGTCGAGGATGACGCGGGTGCGTGAGCCACGCAACGGCGCAATGTCGCTCTCGTGAACAACGGCGGGAGAGCGGGTGCGCGAAGGCTTGATGCTCTCAAGATGATGGAGCTTGAGCTTAGAGAGCAAGATCTTTTCTGGACACCAAAGAGTGTGGAAGTGTGTAGCTAAGTGTATCCAAGTGTGTCTCTTGTGTTTCTAAGTGTATCTCTTGTGTGTCTAGGTGTGTAAAGGCTCCCCTCTATTTATAGAGGCCTTAGGAAGGCTTTGGAAGGCTTAAGAAAGGTTTTATGGCCGTTGGGAACAAAGCCCAAGTGAATCAGCCCGAAATCAGGAACAATCATTGTTCTGACAGGCTTATCAGACGTCTAATTCTAGCATCAGACGTCTGTAAGTTCACTATAAGACGTCTGATTCAAAGGTCAGACGTCTGATCTTGGGCGGGTCTCTCCCTGACTTGGATCAGATCTAAACAGGGTTTTTACGCAAGTCCATCAGACGACATACAGGACGTCTGGCACTATGTCTAGACGTCTGGAAACCTACTTTTACTGTGGGAATTGATTTCCAAACGTTGCAACGGCTAGAAAATCTCTGAGAAGAGATTTTGGGTCAGCCGAGGCAAAATGGTCATTTATCATACGTCTGGAAATGCCTAAGGACGTCTGATAAGGCTCTAACGGTCATATTCTTGAGTGTCTGCTAAGCCAGCCAACGGTCCACTAGTTGGACGTCTGGCAAAGTCATCAGACGTCTCCTAAGACGTCTGGTCTAAGGTCTGGACGTCTGATTTCATCAGACAGAACTAACTATGTCCAGCCTAACAGTTATCAGACGTCTGAAACAACAGTCAGACGTCTTAAAATACATTATCAGACGTCTGATTTGGGAATTAGACGTCTGGAAAGTCTGTTTGAACCCTATATTGGTTTTCTAGGTATTCTACAGAAAACCTAAGTATCCTAGGGTTGTGCCGGTGTTCCTAGGACTACTGTTAGGGTTCTTTGAGGCTCTTTAACATGAAATATCTAAGGAAATAAAGAGCAACAAAAGAAACGAAAAATACAACAAGTACAAAAGAAGGAAATCTATCCTATTCTTCATTTCCTTCCATCTTCAATCTTTCGCTCCACGCGAACCTCCTCTATTTTCCTTCAAGCTCCTCCAATCCGTCCTGGATGCGAGCTCGAACTCCGTCTAAACACGTCCACATTTGCAATTGACCTGAAATCTAGGACTCAAATTGTAAATGTTAAATAACACGTGTTTTGTTATCATCAAAATAAATGATCGTGGTGCTCTAGCACCAATAATCTCCCCCTTTTTGATGATGACAAAACCATAAATAATAATGCATAAAAATCCTCCCCCTTTTTGACATTATCAAAAAGGTTTGATTGGTTTTACATTTCCTATAACTCCCTCTTAAAACATGCTCTTCTATGAATTTATTTTAGCAAAGGTGATATTCTCCCCCTTTTTGTAACAACAAGATAGCTATTATTTTTCTCCCCCTTACTAAAGGAAATTTAGCTAACTTGCATCTCCCCCTTAAAAATTGACAATTAGGTTATAAATTTTAACTCCCCCTATCTAAATGCTACTGATAAAAAGATAGGGTAAAGGGTTTTACCTCACCTACCATGGCCAATAAAATGGCCCGAATGGTGATGGTGGATGCCACATCGGATGGGGCTCCCATCCGTAGCTTGGAGGCCCGGGCATTGGCACTGGTCTCCAATCTGGTGGTCGACGTGCGGCGGGTCCGTCGTTTGTTCGCCGTTTCGTCGGTCTTCTTGTTCTCCTCCTTGGTCTACTCCTTGGTTCTCCCAACTTGAGTTGACCAGCTTTGAGCTTGTAGGCCCAGTCCTTTATATTGTAATTATCCCTGAACCCTACAAAACAAGATTCTAATTCTTTTTTTGGTATCCAAGTGGGCTTGGATCCGGATCTGTTAGTGGGTCTCCTTGATGGAGATCCTTTCTCAATCTTAGGGCTATAAAAATTATCTACTTTATTGATTAATTTATTGGAGTTTTCCCTAAGACATGCAATTTCTTTTTCTATAATACTCATCTTAGTCTTTAAATTAGAGATTTCTAACTTTAGACTATCATTTTCCTCAATCAATTTATTATTTTCATTGATGAGGTCTTGATTTTCTAATAATAGGTTA
Organism: Thalassia testudinum; assembly: GCA_037157565.1. NCBI lineage: Eukaryota > Viridiplantae > Streptophyta > Magnoliopsida > Alismatales > Hydrocharitaceae > Thalassia > Thalassia testudinum. The sequence goes on along the minus strand of JAZHRO010000022.1, from coordinate 8,958,566 downwards.
TCATTTTTAGGACTAGCTTCTATGTCCTTAAGTTGTTTTTCTAACCTATCATTTTCATTTTTAAGAAAACTAAGGTTCTTCTTCATGTTTTTGTTTTCTATTTTTAGTGATTTACTAATCTCAAATAATTCACTAAAAGCTTCTTGTAAATCAAAATTTACCTTATTGTCGCTGTCGCTTCCGCTTTCGTTGTCGCTATTGCTTCCTCTGGCCATGAAACCAAAGCAAGCGGTTTCTTCTTTTTCTTCTTCTTCTTCCTCCGAGCTTGTCTCCTCATGAGTGCCTTCCAACCTCCTCCATATCTCGTGGGCGGTGGTGCACTCTTGGATTCGTTCGAATTCCTTCGGACTCAATGCGCAATACAAGGCATTCATTGCCTTTGCGTTGAGGTTGAGATTCCGAACCTGATCTTCTGAGTAACCTTTTGTGGGTTTCTTGGGAATAAAAAATGCGGATTCGCACTTTTCCCACACCCGGAAGTCGTAGGCCTGCAACCACATAGTCATACGATTTTTCCAATAAATGAAATCTATACTTGCAAAGTATGGTGGTCGCGAGGTATCGTGTCCTTCGGTGCACACGAATGCTTTTCCCTCCATATCTAGATCATCCCCGGTTTGTAACGCCGATTTTGCGAGACCTGCTCTGATACCAAATGAAGGTTCCCTTGGAAGAGGGGTGACATAATAAAATTGCGGAATTGAATATATAAAGCAATATCACAAATAATCAATCACAAAATGTACACAGGTATTTTTAGGTAGAAACCCAAACCGGGTGAATTGATTTCCAAACGTTGCAACGGCTAGAAAATCTCTGAGAAGAGATTTTGGGTCAGCCGAGGCAAAACGGTCATTTATCATAGGTCTGGAAATGCCTAAGGACGTCTGATAAGGCTCTAACGGTCATATTCTTGAGTGTCTGCTAAGCCAGCCAACGGTCCACTAGTTGGACGTCTGGCAAAGTCATCAGACGTCTCCTAAGACGTCTGGTCTAAGGTCTGGACGTCTGATTTCATCAGACAGAACTAACTATGTCCAGCCTAACAGTTATCAGACGTCTGAAACAACAGTCAGACGTCTTAAAATACATTATCAGACGTCTGATTTGGGAATTAGACGTCTGGAAAGTCTGTTTGAACCCTATATTGGTTTTCTAGGTATTCTACAGAAAACCTAAGTATCCTAGGGTTGTGCCGGTGTTCCTAGGACTACTGTTAGGGTTCTTTGAGGCTCTTTAACATGAAATATCTAAGGAAATAAAGAGTAACAAAAGAAACGAAAAATACAACAAGTACAAAAGAAGGAAATCTATCCTATTCTTCATTTCCTTCCATCTTCAATCTTTCGCTCCACGCGAACCTCCTCTGTTTTCCGTCAAGCTCCTCCAATCCATCCTGGATGCGAGCTCGAACTCCGTCTAAACACGTCCACATTTGCAATTGACCTGAAATGTAGGACTCAAATTGCAAATGTTAAATAACACGTGTTTTGTTATCATCAAAACAAATGATCGTGGTGCTCTAGCACCAACAGGCTTGGCTGTGGATCTAGCCAAGGTAGAGGCAGTACTCAGGTGGGAGAGGCTACGTACAGTGATAGAGATCCACAGTTTCTTGGGACTGGCAGGTTACTACCGGCGGTTTATCAGAGGTTTCTCGCAGATTACGCGTCCTATGACTCAGTTGACCCGGAAGGACGTGCCCTTTGCTTGGACATACGCTTGTGAGGCTTGTTTTTAGGAGTTGAAGGAGAGGCTGACTTTGGTTCCCGTGCTTACCATCCCAGATAGCAGGGGTGGTTTCGTTGTTTACACGGACGCTTCGTTGTAGGGGTCAGGGGGCATGCTCATGCAGTGGGGTCACGTTGTCGCTTACGCTTCGTGGCAACTGAAGCCCCATTAGCATAGCTACCCTACCCACGACTTAGAGTTGGTAGGTGTTGTCTTCGTGCTGAAGACAAGGAGGCACTACCTTTACGGTGAGACTTTTGAGATATTCACGGATCATAAGAACCTCAGGTATTTGTTTGATCAGAAGGAGCTTAACATGAGATAGATACGTTGGTTAGAGCTCCTGAAGGACTATGACTGCAGCATCTCCTACCATCCGGGGAAGGCCAACGTGGTGGCTGACGCCTTGAGCCGGAAGGCACCTGCCCACTTAGCCAGCTTACAGGCACAGAGTTGGAGACTTATGGAGGAGTTGGGCTGTTGGCGACCCCTAGAGTTACAGGGGCATTGTAGGGCAGTGACAGTGACACGACGGACGAGACCAGAGCTGATAGACTGCATCATCACAGGATAGATGATAGATCCATATCTGCAGTCGTTGAGAGACAGAGTACTATCAGGGGACCCAGGAGACTTCTCTTTTTCAGACGAGGTACTGTGCATGAGGGGACGTTTGTGTGTTCCCTGGGACGAGGAGTTGTTGAGAGAGCTCCTGACTGAGGCACACGGGTCTAGGTTCACCATACATCCCGGGAACATGAAGATGTACCATGATCTGAGACGTGACTTTTGGTGGAGAGGGATGAAGCGAGATGTAGGTGAGTTTGTACAGCAGTGTTTGGTGTGCCAGTAGGTGAAGGCCGAGCATCAAAGGCCTGCAGGGCTGTTGCAGCCACTTCCTATGCCAGAGTGGAAGTGGGAGAGCATCACCATGGACTTGGTGGTGGGCTTGCCCGTTACCCAGTGAGGACACGATGCAGTCTAGGTGATAGTAGACAGATTGACGAAGACGGCACGTTTCTTGCCGATCCAAGTCACCTTGGGACCATCGCAATTGGCAGAGAGGTATATTTGTGACGTGGTACGTCTGCACGGAGTTCCATGTGAGATTGTCTCCGATCAGGATACCCATTTTACTTCCCAGTTTTGGGCTGAGTTTCAGCAGCCTTTGGGGACACGGTTGAGGTTCAGTACGACGTACCACCCCCAGACGGACGGACAGTCAGAGCGTACGATACAGACACTTGAGGACCTTTTATGTGCTTGTGTACTGGATTGGAGGGGTTCTTGGGAGGAGCACTTACCCCTGGCAGAGTTTGCATATAATAACAGCTATCACTCGAGTATCGGCATGGCACCCTACGAGGCTCTGTACGGGCAGAGGTGTACTGCACTCTTGAGTTAGGTTGAGGTGGGGACCAAGTGGGAGGTTGGCCCCAGGCTGATCCGGTAGAGTCAGGAGGTGATAGAGCAGATTCATAGATGACTTCGCACTGTCAGGAGCAAACAGAAGAGTTATGCCGATCGGAAGCGCAAAGAGGTGTAGTTCTAGGTTGGGGATCACGTCTTTCTTCGTGTTTCGCCCATGAAGGGCCTGTAGCATTTTGGGGTGAAAGGGAAGCTTGCACCGAGGTTTATGGGCCCTTTGAGGTCTTGGAGCGGGTAGGACCCGTTTCTTACCAGCTTGCCCTTCCTCCCCAGCTTTCTGGTGTGCACGACGTGTTCCATGTGTCCAACCTCAGGAAGTACGTCGCCGATCCCAGTCACGTTCTGGGCCACAAGAGTGTTGAGGTGGGTAATGACCTAACCTACCCCGAGCGACCAGTACAGATTCTAGATAGAGACGTCTAGAGTTTGAGACGGAAGCAGGTACCCCTGGTGAAGGTCTTGTGGAGGAGTCAGAGGTATGATTAGGCTACCTGGGAGCCTGAGGTGGCGATGCGAGAGCAGTACTAATGTAAACACATTTACACTACTTAAGATGTCTATTTATGCATGTTCCTAAGCATACGATTGCATTTCATGATATAAATATTGCATAACATGCATCATCTTGCATTTACAGTAGTTTGAATAAAATGGAGGTTAATTGTCTCCTTTTATGTGCTTAGACAGGGCAAACATTTTATCGGGGCCACGGATTAAAGATCCAACCGTATAGATGTGATCAGGGCGACGATTGGAGTTCAACGACTCCAAGATTGCCCTAATCAGGCATCCGTAGCATCAGATAGTGACCGGGGAACCCTAAAAGATCAAGGGCCAGGATGGTGTAAATTCGCTCTTCAAATGACAAATCCGACCGCACGAATGAATTCGGATCGACGATTGCAGCCCAACGACGCAAAAATCAAGTCAATCCGACACTCGTGGCAACATCTACAACTTCCAGAAGATGGATGGCCAAGATGGCACCACGTGGCGTAATCTCGGTCGCCCAAACGGCTGCATGCAATCTCTGAAGGCCCCGCACCCGCTCCCTCTCGACCGTTGGATCTCGATCCAACGGCTGTGGTCAGTCGCGCCTAAAAGCGCCCGCTCGACCATCTGCGCCTCGTAGCGCAGCGGTCGAGTGCGCTTACGCGGGCTGCGGGCGCGGGTTTGAACTGCAACGAAGGGGAGGAAGGTGCGGGCGTGCAGGCGATGGCGGGCGTTGGATCGTCATCGGACGGCCATTTGCGCTCAATTGAGATCACGCGCAATTGAACATGCGGAGTCACGCGACATCGCACGCGCTGGGCGGGCATGCAGCAGCGGGCGAAGATGAATCTTAAGCCATCCGATCTCGCGATCGGACGGCTAAGATCTGATGAACGTGTGTAGGCGTTGAAGAAGCGGGCAGCTGAGGAGGCGCGCGTGGGCGCGGGAGCTACTCCTACGTTGGGGCTTTAGTGACGCATTTATCCATCACTAAAGACCCCTCATTTATTATTTTAAAGTTGTAATGACCATTTTTCCCCCACTCCTTGCAACTATAAAAGGAGACCCCCTCCATACGAAATTCTCATCCCTTCTCTTCTCTACCTCTCCAAAGCTCAAGAGAAGCTTGTCCCACACCCGGGATGCTTCTCACGAGATAAAGTCCAAATTTCTGTCCCCCTTCGGAAGTGGATCCCGCGACGATGATGGCGTGCTGCTCCATTCCCGTTCTTCTACTTCGTCCTCCTTCGTCCTGCTTCGTCCTCCTTCGTCCAGGCGTTGTCCCGTCCGGCTCGTCCTCCAAACAACCGTCGAGGAGGATTTCTCTCTCCCTATTCTTTTTACTGCTTTCTAATATAGATTTACTGCTTTCTAGTGTAGTTATGTTCGTCCTTCAAGCAATCGTCGAGGAGGACATTTCTCCCTCCATTCTTTTAATGCTTTCTAGAGTAAATTTATCACTTTCTAGTACAATTGTTTTATGCTTTCTAGTTGTAATGAACAATCTCTTTAATGATAAATTCTCTATTGATCTACATCTCATTTTTTATTTCTATGTGTAATATTCTCTCTCTCTTACCCTTTCTCTCTCTCTTCTATTTATTATAAATAATTAGATAGTTTTAAATTGAATTACTTCGTGACAAATAAAAAGAAACGCGTAGTTTTTAAATCAAACGTCGACAGGTTTTCCAAAACCAAACACGTTAGCATAGCGATTCATACGTTCAACAGGTACCCGGAGCTTTTTGAGGGTACGTCTTTTCAGACCAACTTCGGTCCTCTTTAAGTTTGTTATGTGTATATAGTTCTTTTTCCTCACCCTAGCTAGCTCAAGTTTCGGGGACGAAACTTCCTTTAAGTTTGTTATGATGTAATGACCCGTTCTGTCCTAAGCCTTTTAAGACATCTGGACCCCTTCCCAGACGTCTAGAAATAGAAATTTTTGGTACGAGCCTTCATGTCTGCGTGCGGGCTATGTGCAGACAGTACCCTTCTTCTCTCTCTTTCCCTCTTCCCTCCTCCACCGAACCCTAATGCACCTATATAAAACCCCTCTCCCCGTCTTCCTTTCTTCCCCACTTCACCATAGCCAGCCACCTTCTTCTCTTCCTCTCCACCCTAGCGAGAGGAGCGACCGCGAGAGAGAGTGCGAGAGTGGCGACGAGGAGAAGAGGCGGCGTGAGGAGAGGAGGAAGAGCTTGAGCTCGCGAGCTCGTGGGAGCTCGCTGGAGGGCATGCGGTCGAAGCGGCGCGTGCGGGAGGAGGAGTGCGTTGGGGGAGCCGTCCCCGACACTTGCTGCAGCCGGAGCTGCAGGCGAGGAGGCGAGGTTGCGGCTGCTCGCGGCGAGGGAGAACTGGAAGAGGTTCTAGTTCTGGGATATTTCCAAAATCAGACATCTAGCGTGACGTCCAGATGACGAGGCGGATGTTTGGTGACTACACCAGACATCTGAAAGCAGATCTTCGTGAAGGTACGTTCCTTTTGCGGATACGGCCATGCAGGCCGCATCGCAGCTATGTTTTGCGTGGCTAAATATAGGAGATTTGGCTGTCGGGTGCAGGGATTGATTCCAGAAGGTGCGGGACACGCCCTCCCACAAGTTTCGGACATCTAGATAGCTTACCAGACTACAAGAAGCACTCCCAGACATCCGGAGGAGAGGTCGGACGTCTAGAGTTGGGTCTAGACAGTCTAGAAAAGGTTCTGGACGTCTGAGGTCGACGCAAAACCTGTGGTGAGTTTCTGGTTACTTTTAAGACGTCTGGACCTTGTGCTAGATGTTTGATTTAGGTTTGTAGCCCTATTTTTGACCCATTTAGGGTCCGTTTGAGGTCCGGTTTACGTAAACAAGATATCGGTGTTTTCCTTGTGAGTTTCTCTACTTGTTAGAAGGCCTAATATACTATTCTGAATGTTCCATTGTAGTATGTTCCTTGTTATAAGACTTCGATCAGTTGCGGGTTCAGGACTTGCTGAGGCACATGAGCCTGCCGTTTGAGCCCCCAATACTCTAGGGTTGTCTGATAGAGTGACTTTCCCTAATTTAATTATAAAACTTGAATGTATATGTGGATTGAATAACTAGAACCTAGGATATGGCATAAATCCTAGGACGAGAAGTTACTTGAAATGTCTGTATGCGTGTTTGAATTGCAGTCTTGAATGAATGAATAGAAATGTTAACGATTGCCTATTAATGAACAAGAGCTGCCTGTGAAATATGAATTACTTATGCTAGTTAAATAGTTACATGTGACATTACCTGTTGTATACGTTAAATGATAGAAATACGAGCTACATGTGTATAACCTGAGAATGGAAATGTGAATGATGAAACCTGGTATGGAATGGCATGAGAAATATGAGCATAAACCCTATAGGAAATTAGGAGTAGAGCTCCTGGAAATAAATAGAATGGATCTGGAAATGTGAGTGGGAAGTGTGCTGGCCCTTGAGTACGTGGTACCAAGGAGAGCGACTGTCCCCTGTTTAGTGTAGAGCGGAGCTAGCCGCCCTTGGGTTGGGACCCAGGGTTAGGATTGGCCACTCTGCACCGACTTCTTGGCTCTCGCGTACACTATACTGGGGAGAGCTACTAGTGTAAGGAGAGATCTAGCCACCCCACGGGGCCCGAGGTTCAGCTAATCATCCTACACCGACTTGTTAGGCCCACTAGGCAAACCAGGGTAGTCAGACGAGGGTGCGCGGACTGTGGAGGGGCGAGACCCCTATTTGGTTCTGAGGGGCTGGACCCCTGTTACTGAGAGGGCTAAGCCCTATACTGTTCCATGCTGTACTTTGAGCGTACCCGTTAGTGGAAACTACTGACCGCGTGCCAGTGCGGGGTAACTACCCGTGCGTTTATAGCGCGTGCCGTAGTCATCGCTATGTCTGTCCGTGACCTTGGGGTGGTTACTGGGTGTAGGATCACCACGGGGGACTCTCCCGGCCAGGAGAGCACCACATGCGCCTTCTACTCTTCAGAAAAGACTGCAATCAATATTGTTCCCACGAGGAACATTCGAGATCAAAAAAGAGATCTGAAAAATAAACCAATGGGTAAAAAGGAATAACTTGTAAAATAAAGAATTGGAATAGATAGTTTACCTGTTAGCTTTTACTGCTTTAGTTAGTTGGTTGCCACTCTACTCAGCATTCGCTCACTTTGTTTATTCATAACCCTTTTCAGGTCCAGGTGTTGAGCAGCCCGAGTCACCAGCTGCAGAGAGTGCTGGGCCCAGTAGAGCCCAGTAGCAGTAGTTTTCCTTTTGTTGTACCTTCTTTTGTTAGTGAGTTCAGACTCTTGTTGCTATTTACGTTCTGCACTTTATTTCCACTTTACTGTTGTGGTGGTGATATGTACTGTTAGCAGCTTTTCTTTCCTTACTGCTTGTACTCTTTACTATTAGTTACATAGCATAGTGAACGTAGCTTACTTTCCTACTTTTTGGTTATTTCTTATTGGACGACTGGGTCTTGGGATCAGTCAAGTCAAGCTGGTCTCGTGTCCTGTAGGGATTCAGGAATCGGGTCGTAACAATAGGTCTTAGAGACCTTTTACTGTGCATAAACCAGCACAAGGGTTGGTTAAGAGACCTAGGCTAGAGTGTTAAGTGAAGGAGGGTGTTAAGTAAACACTTAACCCCTCTTAATCAGTTTCTAACCTAGTGATTAAGGTCTGAATGGAGGCACTAATATGAAATGTAAACCCTATAGTGGAAGCCTAGGGTTTATGCTCCTAGAAATTTAGGCCTGCAAACCCTATTCTTAGATAAAACTACTCTCTGGATTAATGTAGAAGTCCAAATAGTATGAAATTTCACAGACAACTTCCTTTGTCAATTATCTTTTCAGAGAATATTTTTCCAAGATTTTATTAGATTTGAACAAATAATTATCAATTTTATACTGTTAGGGGGTCAGACAGTCCAATCAGACCCCTAGGGATTAGTTTGGATCAAATCAGCATAAAAAATTCTAAAAATTCTGAAAATGTTATTGAACAAAGTAGATTTAAGTGGATTTCTAATGTCACAAATTTCCAATCAATCTGATTTGTGTAGTGGTTGGAATAATTCTTCAAAGTTCGGACAGACTCTAAAGAAATCAGGATGGACCCCTACAGAGTAGGAATTTTTAAAAATTCCACAGGTCAAAATTTCTTTTTCAACTATGGTGAGAATTTTTAGAATTTTTGGTGATCTATAGTTCTGACAAGTGAATTTCCAAACAAGATTTAGGTGCTGGCCAAATTACCGAAAATATGATCAAGGGTGTTAAATAGATAGAATGCTATTAATAACCACCTTGATAAAAAAATATCAAGAATACCATGAAATAAACCTAAATTTGAAAAATTAAGTTTATTTTTATTTCCTTGATTTTTCTTTCAAAACAAACTCTAACTATAAAAGATAAGATCCTAAAATGGATGTTTTTTTTTTAATAATCTTTAAATCAAATTCTAACTTAAAATACTAACTAAGATAAAGTGTACACTTGATTTTCTTCATCCGCACTTGATGCGTGTACGGATTCACTCTTGATTTCTTACACACCAAAAAGGCAATAAAAAACACAAATATCAGAAATCAAAATCAAAATTGCCTTGCCTCCTGGTAACTGCGTTAATTTGTTGGAACGTAAAATTACGTTTTCAAATTTTTTTCGTCAATTGTATAACATGAAAATTTGTTGACAATTAAAATAGCGAGATGGTAAGTCTTAGTCGAACTAAGTGAGATGAAAATGTGACTATAAAATTAATAACTAATTTTTTCAACAATACGTTGTTATTTTGTTAACCCAATTACCAAGGCTCGAACCTAACTACATAATTTAGTTTTTTTTATTTTCTTTTTCAAAATTTTTTGTGATTTGTGATTTGGAAAGTAAAAATCTACTACTAAAAACAACCAACAAGATATCAAAGTAAATCAACTTTTACCTAAAATAAAGATCATGAAATTGTTCACAACTAGAAATAAAATAAGTTCTGGAACTGGTGGACCTAATGTATACTAAAAATTAATTAAAAAACTAATGAGAAAGTTACTTATAGAAAGAGGATGTCAAAGAGTAGTCTTTGGTGTCCTTTGGAATATGTGGAGAAGTAGAAATGGTACATCAAGAATGACCTAGGTATACGTCTTGATGTGGAGGAGGAGACCAGAAATGGTGGTTGAACGGAAGAGAAAGAGGACAGGGGAGAGGAATGGCTAGAGGAGGGGGGGTCAACTACTCGGTGGAGGGGAGTCTACGGTGGAAGGGACGTGGGAAATTCGGTGTAGAGATATTTGACGTGGGAGTACGGTTGAGAGGGGAAAAGATAAATGAGAGAGTGTGGATTTAAGATCGTTCGGAGGTGGAGTTTTTTTTATAATAATAATAGGAGGGGATAAATCGGAAATGTGGTTGGTATTTCGGTGGGAGGGAGATCGGATCTACGGTGGAGAGGGGATGAATCGGGCTTTCTTTGTTTAGGATGGGTTACGGTGCAAAGGATTGGGATTTGGAGGGACACGTAGGTGGGTAGGGATTGGTTTGAGTGGATATGTGAGGGTATGTTTAAGTTGATGTGCATCGGTATATGGTGTGCATGAAAGTGCATGCATGGGTGTGTTTAAGTTATGTAGGTGGGGATGTATGTATACATGGGTTTAGGTGGTTTCTAACTAGGTTGCTTGTGGGTTATTTGGTTGGCAGAATAGAAAGGGAATTAGGGTCGAATTTCAAGTTTGACAGCTTTTATTCCGACGTTAGCGGATTCTAGAATTGAAAGGTAGATTTCGAAATAAACGAATTCCGCTGAAGAGGTGGAATTCATTTATTCCACTGGTTTCTTTCGCCTCTCTCATCTCCCTCTTTCAACTTCATCACATAAAATTTGTTTATTCCTCTTATCAAACACCTCAAGTGGAATAAATACTTGTAATTCTTTGATTTGACAACAAACACAACCAAACATTTAGACGAAATAAAAATCTCCAATTCCTCCTACTCTTTTACATCCTTTTTTTAGCCCTCCAACCAAATAGGCCCCTAGGGTGTGTGGTCGGTTCCCTAAGTCAAAGGAGGCATAATAGGGCATCTAGCTTGAAAATAGGAACTAGAGAGCAGTATCAGACATCCAAGGAGTCTATCAGACGACTTAAACTCCAAAATCAGACATCTGAATAACATGTTAGATGTCTAATACTAGTGCAATGTGGGTTTTAGCCTCTTGGATTGGTTTTCTGCAGAAATCCAATGTCCAACCTAATATCTGGACATCCAAAAGAGGGTTGAAATGTGTTTTAAGGGTTTTCTAGGGTAGGTTTTGGTTCATAAGTGTTTGGGAGACCTAAATAGGTTTTCGGCACTAGTGTTAGGGGATTAGGTCTAGGTTGGCTTGGGTTAAGATAAGCCTATTTGGTGGTAGAAGGGGTAATTGGTTTATTCCTCCTCTCTTATCCCTTTACTTCTTCTGTTGTTCTTTGACTTCCTGGATCTTTTCTTCTCTTTTTCTCCCGTTTTATTTCTTGGTCTTCTTTATTCACACATGGACCAGTAATCATAACATAAGACATTATAGCATAATAGGTCCATAAAACACATTATTTATAAATAAGCAAGTAAACTTGATGCAAATGCAAATTATGCACGAAATGAATGCATTTATAACTATGCTAAAAATATATCATAATCTAGGCATTTTAGAACCTATGATTGCTGCACAATCAATAGGTGTTACTATAAGAATATTGCGTATTGCCAACCATTAAAAACGATCGGAAATGTTAAAATAATCGCTGATAAAAAGGGTCGAGGAATGTACTGTCGCTATAGGTTTTTTCGACCGTTCTAAAACAATATTATTGGGAAAAAGGTGGACCACCACTCAACGTTTGATTATTTCTCTCGTCCGTAATAGACGGTCGCGAAAGTGTTTTTTCGACCGTTATAAATAAACGGTCAACGAAAATATTTACCTCGACCGGTATTTAGGCAGTCGAGTAAGATCATATTGTCGACCGTTTATCAATAATCGTCGAGAATGTTTCTATTTTCATCCGTTTGTGAGCGGTTGAGAAAATTAATATTCTCGACTGTTCACATATAACTATCAGAAATTGCAATAGTCTTGTCCGTTCAAATATAAATGTAGGAAATTGCAATATTCTCGTCCGTTCTGGATCGATCGAGAATATTAATATTGTCGACGTTTCTAAAATAGTGGTTGACAATAGTAATATGTTCATTCGTTAAAAATGCTCGAGAAAGCTTTTTTTTAATGTGTTTAATTTATGTGGAAGATTTGTAAAGAACTACAAATCTAGTAAAAATATAATCAATTACACAACTTAAAATATTTTTGCATCTATTTAAAATATACGAAATCAGAAAAAAAATTTCATATATGAAATAACGTATACAGAGTTCATTACAAATGATAATGTATATAAAAAATATAATTATGCTGTGGCACCAATGCCTCCAGCACCGCTACCACTTAAATTATCATCATCACGATGATCTCTATACTGATGAAGGGACGGATGATCAATATTTACCTTTTAAAGTAATGCCAGCAGCTCCTTGATGGTCTTGTTGAATTCCTTGGTGTGCATCGTGTTGTCCCTGACTAATGTCGTCAGCTCATTGCTTTGCTGGTCCTTCTCCTTGTCTTTGCGGTGTAATGCTGCAATCTCCTTCCTCATCTCATGAACCTCAGCTGAAGAGGATGATGCTCCCCTTCTCCCATACCACCCTGAAACGGTCTCGCTCCTCCCTGCGTTACGGACATACCCGCTATACTAAGGTGGCATGACGGTCCGATAGGCCTCCTCTGCTGTCAGTGGCTGCTGAACTGTAGCAGAGTTGACGTCTTTAGGAGGATGCATTAAGTTGATCATATTATCCTTAAATATATTGAATTACGTTAAGTAATTTCAATTAATTATATAATTACGAAATCAAATAAAAGTATTGTCTTTTTTAACTTATGTATCTTTGTTGCTATGTGTCATGAAGCTACTCTCTATTTCCGTCATCAATCAGTTTGCTATAAGTGGCCTCATATACTCCCACCCGATCAAGTTGGGCACCTTGATGTTTGGTGGACTACAATAATTTGAAATAGTTAATTTTAACAAAATTAGAAATTTTTGTAAGGTTTAAAAGAAAATAATAATTAAAGGTACTTACGTATATAGATTTTATTGAACCTATGCTCCTCCTACCCAAGACATAGGTCTTCGGTGGAGCCTTAGTTCTATTTTCCTTATTCTTCTTGGCCTGTTCCTAAAATAAAGGTACAATTTATTAACTTAGAAATTAATTAAATAAATAATAACATATGAAATACTTTTACTTGTGTCGTTGGATCATGCCAATGCTCTCACACTTCCTTCCAAGTGTGCGGTTGTATCAAAAGAGGCACATTATGCAGTGCCTCATCATGATTCATTTTCTTATAAAACTAAAAAATATAATTGTAATGTTAGAAATAATATTTGAATTATGGTAAAGGAAATAAACAAATACAGTTAAAATTTATCTTTTACTTTATTCTTCATCTCCAATCTCTAATTTTAATGAATCTTCGCTGCATGTTTAAGGATATATTTGGCGATGTTTGGATCATTGCCCTAATCGAAGGTGGCCTGCATTAATAAGAGAATAGAAATTGTTACAAAATTTAAACTTATATAAAGCAATGTACATAAGTTATTAATTTTTACCAATTACCTTTAACTCTCGAATGAGCTGCATTTTCAGGTCGTTTAGCACCTTCCTCCAATCGAAGTAGGATAGTGGGATGATCTCCTTCGTCAGTGTACCCAGTCTGTTGACGAATGGAGGATAGTCCACTGCTTTCCCCACCAGTGTGATCCGCACTAAAATGCAGATCCCATGTGGAGTTCTCTCTAAGTCCCTATTCCACGTGGGACCTCTTCCCCTACGTGTACCTATAAGATAGAATTATAACATAGAATTAAACAATAAAGAAATAAATAAATCGTAACATTTACTAAACCTTAAATTCATACCTAAACTACGGAAGGGTGGTGGTGGTGCATGACATCCCGGCTGAGAAGGATCTGGGTTAGTCATCTGCTTTGGCTGATCATCCAAGCCAACGTCCTCCTCATCAACTGAAGTATTATCCTCCTCATTGGCAGCTGCATCCTCCTCGTAGTCAGAATCCTCTATTGGTAGATCCGTCGGAGGAGGCATCGGACTCTTCCTCTTCCCCCTACCTCCCCTCCCCTAACTCTGGAAATATCAAGCCACATCTCCAGGCCTCAAAAATTGTTGGCAAGGTGCCTGGGGTTGAGTGGGCTGCTGCTGATGGTGAGTCTGAGGCTGAGGCTGAGGTTGCTGGAAGGCCTGAGCCTCCTCCCTACGACTCCTATTAGCCTTCTTCTTAAAATTATCCTCCATAAAAACATCACAAATAATCAGATATTTTTTTAAAAAATTTGGCAGCATTTCCCATATACATTGTGATATTTCAAAAGTCCTGTATAAAATAAGCATACGAATAAATGAAAATGAAATAAGTATATATAAATGAAACTGAAAATAAAATGATATCTCCCTTCCCCTTTCCCCTTCCCATTCCTCCATTTCCCTTCCCCTCCCCTCCATTTCCCTTATCTTCCCCTTCATTTCCCTCCTTTTCTCCCTCCTCTTTCTTCTCCTTCTCTTTCTCCCTTCTCTTTCCCATCCCTCTATTTCCCTTATCCTCCCCCTTCATTTCCCTTCACTTCTCCCTTCCTCTTTCTAGTACTTCTCTTTCTCCCTTCTCCTTCCCATCCCTCCATTTCCCTTATCCTCCCCTTCATTTCCCTCCACTTCTCCCTTCCCATTCCCCCTCTCCTTCCAATCCTTCCATTTCCCATATCTTCCCATTCATTTCCCTCCACTTCGCCCTTCCTCTTTCTTCTCCTTCTCACCCTTGTCCTTCCCATCCCTCCATTTCCCTTCCCCTCTTCTCTATTTCCCTTTGCCTTTTCATACCTCTTCTCTTTTCCTCCATTCTCCCCTCCATTTCCCTTTCTCCTTCTCCACATTCAACAGAAAACATTCAATATACAAAAAGTAAATAAATGCATCATTCCACACAAAAAATAAATCTAAGTGAGTACACCCCACACAAAAAATAAACCTAAGTGGGCACACCTCACATTTAACACGATAACAACATTTTAAAGAAAAAAGTAGTAAAAAACTCACCATAGTGACAAAATAATCCACAAACTATGCAGAAACAATAGGAGAATGCGAAGAACCTATATGACAAAACAATAAAATAAATTTAAGTTTTGAAATATAAATGAACATAAGCTTTGATAAACGATAAAATAATTTAAAGGGAATTTAAACAAAACAGACAACTAAGAATTTCTTAAATTATTTATATTTATGGTTATGGATCAATACTTTTGACAAATTACCTTATATGTCAATGTCAGTTTCATAAGGAGCAAGTTCTTCACTTTGTGGGTTTTGTTGATATGCTTCAGATTCAACACCTGGGTGAAGATCATTTCCTGCATCGTATTGCTCACGCGATTGAGCTCTAACTAGTATAATCCACCCATTTCTGCTATTATTAGGCATGTAGAATATTTGTGTTACTTGACAAGTTAGTGTGAATGATTCTGATGATTGGAGGATGTGACGGTTCTTACTTAAGCTCAAGAAATTGTGTTTCTTATCGACTTTGAATCCAATGCCTTCTTTAAAAACATTAAACAAATCACACTTGAATAAAACCACCTTATGGTCAAACCTGAAACTTATTTCTACAATTTCTTCAATTTGACCGTAATACCCATCACAACCAGTGCTTATGTCACAACTGACGACAACTCCTACCTGTTGTGTGGCCTTCGCATCATCAATGGATCATACTCTGAATTTGAAACCGTTAATTGGTATCTCGAATGATAATGTCCGTATGTCAAAGGTGTATCATCAATTATATAAAAATTTTGTACCCATCGTTGATCCCCATTTTCTTTCAGTTTATTTACACGATCCTTGAACCAATCAAGGAACTGCAAGTCGTGTGTAGATGATATAGAGGATGCTTTGAGTTCATTGTAAAATTCATCCACTTCTAGAATTTACTTCAGAATGTACAAGTGTGTCAATTGTCGATCCATTTTCGAGATGGGTTTAACCTTCATCCGAAGGATCGACCTTCCTTTGATATTAAATATGGACAAACAATATTCATTATTAACATTAAATTATCCTTCATAGTTCCGTTCGAGATGATTAAATCGATTGTCTGTTTCATTCATGTACATGGTACAGAAATTAATACATTCTTCTACAACATAGCTTTCAAAGATTGACCCTTCTGGCTTAGCCTTATTCAAGACATAATCTTTCAGTTTCTTCAAATATCGTTCAATTGGATACATCCATCTGTACTGCATAGGTCCAGTAATTCTCACTTCATTCGAAAGATGAAGCGTGACATGAACCATGACGTCAAAGAATGCAGGCGAGAAAATCTACTGCATTTTACAAAGTGTGATCGCAAATTGTTTATCTCAATAGTCTAACAATTCGGGATGTAATGTCTTTGAACGGATGACTTTAAAATATCTGATCTTCTTCGTGAAACAATCGACTATCGGATCAGGCATCACTTCACGTATCACTAGTGGAAATAAGATTTGCATGTACACATGAGAATCATAACCTTTTAACCCAATAATCTTCTTTTGTGCTTTATTTACACAATGTGAAAGCTGCAATGAATACCCATTTGGATCTCGAATGTCTTTAAGGAACGAGAAAATTCTTCGCCTCCGCTCTCCGATAAGATTGTATATAGCTTCTGGAAAGTGAGACTTTCCTTCTTCAATGTGCAATTGATGTAAACACATTTATTGAGGTTAAAATGCCTATTCATGCATGTTCTTAGGCTTAGATTTGCATTTCATGTTATAAATATTGCATAGCATGCATTATTCTGCATTTAGAGTAGTATATAATTCAGGTTAATGCGTCCTTCTTGTGGTTAGGAGAGAAGAATATTTATTCCAGAGCCTCGGATTGACGATCTGACCGTACGGATCTGATCAAGACGATGATCGGAGTCCAACGCCTCTGAAATCGCCTCGATTGAAGTCCCGTAGCCCCATATGCAGTCCGAGGAAGATCAACGGCCAAGGGACTATGTGACATAATTCGGAGCTTCAAATGACAAATCCGACCGCGCGGATGGATTCGGGTCAACGATCGCAACTTAACGGCGTGAAAATCGACTCAATCCGACCTTTGTAGCAGCCCCTACAACAAGAAGATGGATGGCCCAGACTACGCCACGTGGCGCAGCCCAGGCTGCCCATGCACACGCACATGCCAATGCACGCGCGCAGCAACGCGGGTGTGCGCACGCACACGTGCAGGTGCGCATGCGCACAGCGTAGCGCCAGCATGTGGGTGTGCACGCGACAAAGGCAGGGGAGCGTAGCTCTAGCTATACATGGGTTGGACCTACAACGACGCATGAGCTGGACTTACAACGACCCTTACAGCCATCGCTAATTCATTGCATGCCAGCAAAGCCAGCTATGGGTGCCAGCGGGCATGAGCTGCCTACAACAACGTTTCTAGCGACGGCCTGGATGTCACTAATGGTCTCATACCTATTTTTTGCCTCTTCTCCTCCACTATAAAAGGACCTACACCCCCTCCCTTACAAGGCATCTCTACCTACTCTACTCCCACCTACTCCCAAGCTCTAGCAAGCCTACCAACGCTCCATTAGAGCTTGTTCTCAAGCTCCGAAGGCTCCTATCAGTGTAGTAAACCTCTGCCTCACCAAATATTCGTCCATCTTCCCATCCCCATTCATAGGCCGCCTTGGAGTCGTCCTCCCACCTCTATTCGGTAGCCGAACATCTCCGTCTTCTCACCTCCAATCCGGAGCCACGCTGAAGCTTTCCTCAACACGACGTCCTCCTACATCTCACCTCCGTCGTCCTGCTCCTCACCTCCTTCATCCGAGCTTCCGTTAGGCGCCGTCGTCTCGCTGAATAGCCGATTTGGGGGATTTCCTCTCACCCGCCTCTTTTTTTATACTTTCATAGTTTATTGTAATTGACATTAGAAGTAATATATATCAGATTTGTTCCACATCTTTATCTTGTGATTCATTTGCTTGTTTTCTTCTTACAAAAATACAAAAAAATAACAAAACCTTAAAATACTAAAAAGAAACAAATCGAAGCGTGGTTTTCAACTAAAGTAAACATCGCCTCCCTGAGTTCGACTCAAGACTCCCTTGGAGTTTCGGTATAAATTTTATCTAATTGACGTGTTTTGCAACTACGACAATGGGTTACTTGTAACCCCGATTTCTAACACGCGAAATTTACTTTGTTGTTTATTGCATTTCTTTGCATTTACATAGAACTAACCCTACTTGTCTTTGATCATTGTCTTGAAGGTACCCTAGCATGGAGATCCAAGTACAGTTGACCGGAGTAAAGTGCAGGTAGAGTGTTTTGTAAGTATCCCCCACACCACCCCTACCTTAGTTTTCATTATATAACCTAATAACTCAAACCCAAATCAACTTAGGTGCTTTTTATAAACCGTAGGATAGATTGGTTGTTTGTTTGCCACCTCCACTCATCTCCCCATCCACATAAATAAAAATAAAAAATAAAAAAAAGTGTTAACTGATTATGGGATTTTCTGAAAGAGATACACCTTAACACCCACAACTCTCGATTTAAGGCGCACCACTCCACTTTGATTCTACCACTTAACTGGGATCTAACCTATGGACCTGCTACACTTCAACTCAAAACAAATAAGTGAGTAGAAATCTGATTAAGCTAAGACATTGTGTGCCTTAATTTGTGGTGCGATTAGGCTAATTGATTGATTTGTTTGGGCTGCACCACTTAAGATAAAAGCGATTCATCAAGTAGCTTACCACTTAGGGTTGATTTTTAGGACTGAACCGCGCACTCTACATTTTATTTCTAATTTTTAAAGGAATATATCTACACCAGTGCTTTCAAAACTTTGAGTGTTCTACTGAACCTTAATTGAATATACTTAAAGATTAAATCCTAAAAGCTACTAAATTAGGTTGAACCCTAAATGACACATCATCAAATAATCTTGTTTGAAAACCCTGGTTGTGCACGCACACACATTTTAACCGATCATTAAAGGCATAACCCATCTAAATGGCACATCACATTTCTGAAGCACCATTGTCCCAAGCCTAACTAAAATTGATTAGACGTTGGCCTTAAGGACTGGTTTGTTCATCGGGATCCAAATTGAGATTGTTCATGATTAATGTAACGACCCGATTTCCGAGTCCCTACGAGACACGAGAACCGGACCGACTCGACTAATCCCAAGACCCAGTCGTCCAACGAGGAAGTAACCAAAAGACAGTAAAATAAACCACATTCAGCATGAATATAACTAACAGTAAGAAAGTACAGCAGTAAGGAAAGAAACTACTACAGTAGGCACCACCACAACAGTAAAACAACATTTATCATATAACAAAAACTGCAGGTAAAGAAGGTACAGCGGAAACAAAAACTACTCACTAGAACAGAAACAAAAAGGGGTACAAAGCTGTAGTAACTCTACTGGACCCTACTCGGCCCAGCGTCCTCTGCAGCCGCCGACCCTGGCTGCTCAACACCTGGTCCTGAAAAAGGTAACGAGTGTAACACGTCAGCAAAACGCTGAGTAGAGTGGCAAACTAACTAAAGGCAACAGTAGAGTGTACAGTAGCTGTTATGTTCTATTACTTCCTTTATTTACATCTTTCAATTTTTCTCACTATTTCATTTATTTCTCAGATCCTTTACTTGATCTCGAATGTCCTCGTGGGACGATCTTGATTGCAGTCTTTTCCAAAAGTAGAAGTAGCACGTGGTGCTCTCCTGGCCGGGAGAGTCCCCCGTGGTGATCCTACCCTCAGTCAACCACCCCAAGGTCACTGACAGACGTAACGGTGACTACGGCACGCGCGATAAACGCACAGGTAGCTAGCCCGCACTGGCACGCGGTCAGTCGTTTCCGTTAACGGGTGCGCCCAAAGCACAGCACGGAACCAGGGCAGATCCCTCTCAGTAACAGGGGTCCAACCCCTCCACAGTAACCAAACCGGGGCCTTGCCCCTCCACAGTCCGCGCACCCTCGCCTGACTACCCTGGTTTGCCCTAGTGGGCCTAACAAGTCGGTGAAGGAGGCTAGCAGAACCCCGGGGCCCGTGGGGTAGCTAGTACTCTCCTAACACTGCTAGCTCTCCTCGGTACTACGTACACGAGGGCCAACAAGTTGGTACAGAGCGGCCAATCCTAACCCCGGGTCCCTGGGGCGGCTGGCCCCACTCTGCACTAAACAGGTACAGGTACTTCCCTTGGTACTACGTACCCAAGAGACAATACAAACTACATCTCAGTTCCATTCCTTTTTCTTTCCAGGAGTTCCACTCCTAATTTCCCGTAGGGTTCCAGCTCTTTATTTCAGAACATCATATGTTTCACTTTCCAGATTCACGTTCTCAAATTCCATGATCTCAAACATGTTTTTTTGTTCATAACAGGCAGCTGTTAATTAAATTTACAGGCAGCTTTATATATTCCTTTCCATTTTTCCAAGACTGCAGTGATATACCTTCCACTAGTTTTTCCATCCTAGGATTCATACCATATCCTAGGATCTATCATACAATCTAGTTTCCGGCCCTAGGATTCATGCAACACCTAGGAGCTATCATTCCATATATTTCTCATTCCTAGGATTCATGCAATGCCCTAGGTTCTAGTTATGGTTCCATACTTTAACAGATTTTATTAATACTTAAAGCCACTCTACCAGGTACAACGGGAGTAATGGGGGCGTGATCGGGAATCCCGCGCGCCTCTGCGACTCTCAAGACTGCAACCGAATGAGGTCCTATCACAAGGATCAAACACAAGGAGTGTCTCAAAACAGTGTATAGCTACTGTAGGCGGGTAGAGGAATAAATTCTGAAACGAACGCAACTCGAATCGCGGAAAACGGAGCCCAAACGGGCCCTAAACGGGTCGAGAAAGACAATACCGTGCAAAATCAGACGTCTGGAACTCCTTCCAGACGTCTTAAACGGTGGATCAGAGAATTACCCCTTCGGCTTGGTTCCCCGGACGTCCAGAAGTCTGCGGGGACGTCTGCCTAGATCCAAGACGTCCGATGGTCCCTCCGGACGTCTGGAGGTCACTCCCGCCGTCTGGTACAACTTCCAGACGTCTGATTCGCAAAGGATGACGAATCAGCGAACCTGCGCGCAACCAACCCCCCTCCCTCAGTACGGTCAGTCGACAAGAATGAAGGAGAAAGCGGAAACTCACCTTTCAGACGTCTGTATGATCTCACAGACGTCGACCCTGCCGTCTGGATATCAATCCAGACGTCTGATTCTGGAAATTTTTCCAGAATCAGAACCTTGCTCGGCCTCCGCTCGCGACGCCGCCCGCGTCGCACCTCGCGCGTCCGCTGCTCCGCCCGCAGCAGGTCCCTCTCCGCGACGCTCTGCGCCCCCTGCGCCCTCCGCCGGCCGGCCAAGCCGCTCCTGGCGAGCTCGCCCTCACGGCAGAGCCCCGCCCTCGCACGCCGCAGCTCCTCCGCGCTCACTGCGGCTGCCGCTGCCGCTGCGCCCTCGCGTCCGCTCGCTCTCGCGCACAGGCAGGAGAAGAAGGAAGAAGATGGTGCAGACGGGAGGGGAGGCGCGCCCCCCCCCCCTTTTAACGCCGCGCGGAGAGGAGAGAGAAGGCGGTCGCAGCCGCCTGCAGCCGCAGAGAAAGAGGGCAGAAACGCAGGTCTGCGCGCACAGGCGCGCAGACGAATATCCCGTGCGAGCATAACTGTTCGCTAGACGTCTGTAAACTATCTCGGACGTCTGGTAAGACGTCTGGATATGATCCCAGACGTCTTTACAGACGTCTGGGCCACCTCCCAGACGTCTTAAGAGGCGTCTGGGGCATGCGCTCGTTACAATTAACCTACTTATACTAGTCAATCTGATGTCTAGCTGGGGCAGAAGCATCAAACAACCGCGGCTAGGGGGTACACTAAGAACCAGAGGCGCAAGCCAAAGGAAGAACCTTCTCCCCAGTCCCTCCTTCTAACTGGTTCGATTGCCTGGACATAAGTAGAGTAAATCGTCCATAATCTTAGGACGAATTATGAGAGTTTGTAGACCTTTAGGCTACCCAACCTAAGGACAGGCTTGTATTTTTGTATTGCAGGGCTCCTTCTTTTTCTTCTGATTTCCCTCCTTACTTCACCATGTAACCTTCCACATCTTACACACATTTTCAATCCTATCCTCCTACCACCACTTATCCCCAAGATGATTACTATCCCGACTTGACTTGTAAATACCCATCCACTAGTCGGGATGACTTTGATTGGGGAAATGAATCCGGACCTCAGTGTCCAAGGTCTAACCTTGGACAACAAGACTATGATTACTATCCTTTCCGGAGCTACAATGTCTATAAATCTCCACCCTTTGATGATCAACCTAACCATATCTACAACCATGAAGGATATGCTGATTATAACACTTACCCTCCCCAAAATTATGCTGAATATAGGGCACCACCATTCTTTGAACAACCCAAGACGACCTACTATCAGGGAGGAACCCGAGAACCTCAACATCTTGACTCCCCTAGAATGAACCCAAACCCACCCAACCCTGAACCGAACCAGTCGGTTCAAGTGAACCAGATCCAATACAGGGTGTTGGCTAACTTGAGGAACACCATATAATTTTTAGAAGCTCAGCCAACACTATGCACTGAAGCATTGGAGCTTATGATAAAAATGATCGATGAGCTGAATAGCTCTTTATTGGATTTGCTCCAAAGTGTTAGGGATAGGGACCTGGGTGAGTTTCTTCTTGGGAAATTGTTGAGGTTGAGGATGAAATTTGTGGTTACCCTAGTCAAATCTTGGGATGATTCTCAAGATGAACCCTCTTCAGGAGAGCTAATGTCTGAACCGCTCAGGCGCCTGTCGGGGGGGATACATATTCTGAGATTGGAGATGACCAGGTTGGTCTAGAGCAACCCTTTGAGGATGAACCGAGTTTCTCACCCGAGATCCCCGAGCCAGGGAGCGAGGAAAAATATGTCTCTTTGAACCAGAAAATGATAATCGATTTTGAGACATATATAAATGAGGATCATGGATTCTTTGATTCTGAGGGTGAGGAATCTCTTAGTGAAGTCTCACTTGAGCATAAGGAAAATGATTTTAGTAAGACAAACGGGCACGAGGAATCTGATGAACCATTTGATAGCCCATTCATTGAAGATTTTGATTCGGTTGGGACTAACTTGGAGGATTTGAATCCTCATTTACTTGATTCAATTGGTGACCCCATTCCTGACCTGCACCCCGAAGAGCTGACTTCTGAGATCATTGTGCCTAAGTCAATCTTGATTCAGCCACGATTTCTAGACTTGGGTAAATCTTATGGGGTGAATAGTATGCTAGAGGTCCCGAAGTCTGAGCCCTTGATGTTGGAAGATAGAATTGTTGAAATAAAAATTTAGGAGGCTAATTCTGAGAGAACTTTGATTTTGGATATAAGGGTACCTATTGACCTGAAACCACCTACCTTCTTTACGGACCCTTATGATATCTTTCACGTGTAACCCAAGCCTGGAATAACTAATTATTTTTCTGAGCTAGATGTTAAGTGGACAACCGCACCTATTGAACCATCTTTACCCATTGTTCGACACTTTGGTTTTGGGTTGCACACCACTAAACCGGAGGCTCAGCCCCACAAACACAACCTTCGGTTCTTGGTGATTTTCATCCAGAACCTTAGAACCACTCAACCTTGGGGCATGGGTCTGCACCATAATCCGGTCCACGTCTGTGGACATCTTCTGCTGGTGGGGTTTAGGATCAATATTTTGATTTTGATTATGAACCGCACTTGTAAATTCTCAATCTCTTCTTTGTATGTATGCTATGCCTAGCTGAAGGAATTAAACTTAGCATGTGTGTATACACTCTTCTCTCTGCGAAGCTGACCGGATTTTCACGACACTCAGGTGATATTCTATTTACTCCACTTTTTTCATGTATTTATTTTTACAATGAGGACATTGCATCATTTAGGCATGGGGGTGGATAATCAATTCATGAAATCATCATGTTAACTCCGTAGAATTTCTTTTAGTTTCTTATAAAATTAAAAAAAAATTGAAAATTTGAAAAAAGATAAAAAAAGAAAGAAATTAAGAAAAGAGAACTTAGGCATTTGGAAGTTATTAACTTTAGGAAATGATATGAGAGGACCTAAACACTTGACTCTTTAGGTCTTCGGGCTTAATTAGCTCGGGTGTCCACTCGAATGTGGACTTAGTCTCGAGTCCTCGCCAATTCAAATTCATTGTTAATTTGGCTAATAAATTGGGATGATAAGTATGCGACTTATCAACCCGCCCTCTGATTTGGAGGGACTTTAAGCCTATGCATCTACACACTATTCGCACTGACTCACTTTTCGGTGATTTTTACAGAAATTGGGTAGCTAATGGACTGACTTGGGTGGTATGGCTGGTAGGTTGTCAGTGGTAACAGCTCATCAGCCAGTTGTCCAGAGCCCAACCACAAGACCATTTTTGTTGTACTACCTTTAGGTAAATCTTAGATCAGGGAAGCCACCTACTTAGAAAAAAAAACAAACACTCAAAAAGAAAAGAAAAAAAAATAGACAAGGAGAAAATAAAAAAACAAATAAAATCATACTTTACTGCACGAGTATGGCTGGCAAGTTGTCGGTGGTAGCAGCTCATCGGCCGGTTGTCCAGAACCTATCTCACAAAAAAATGCACAATAATTCCCAAAACACTTAGGAAAGAAGCAGGGAAGTAGAATAAACTGGGGAGATATACACTGGGTTCGCCCTTGTGTTAACCCCATAAATAAAATAAACAAAACCCTAAAATACCAAAAAGAAACAAATCAAAGAGCGGTTTTCAACTAAAGTAAACGTCACCTCCTTGTGTTCAACCCGAGACTCCCTTAGAGTTTCGGTATAAATTTTATCTGATCGACGCGTTTTGCAACTACGACGACGGGTTACTTGTAACCCCGATTTCTAACACGCGAAATACGCTCGACCAGCAACTCAGGAAGAATACCCAAAATTTTTATATCATTCCTTATTTTAACTGTATCCTTCGGGTTGTCTGTTAGGTTTAATACATTACGAATGTTTTCCATTACATCATTCTCGATATGCATAACATCTAAATTGTGTCGCACTGTCAAATCCTTCCAATATAGAAGCTCCATAAAAAATATGCTTGTCTGCCTAAACCCTGAATGTTACAAGGAAGTCAAATCAATCTTGAAAAGATGACCCAAACGTATTTCTCTGAGCTGTTGCAATGTCTCCATGATTTTCATCCCCGACAGCCTAATAGAACATGTATTGAGTTTATTCTTTGAATTCCTCGACGAATATCGACATGCTTTACCATCAAATTTGTCCTTGAATTGTGATGTTCACCATCTATGTTCAATGGGCAAAAACCAGCAGTGCCCTAAGTAATAGAACTTCTTGCTTTCAAGCAATCTAAGGTGATGAGTATCATTCATACAGATTGGACAGGCGAACTTCTCCTTCGTACTCCATCTTGACAAATTCACATATGCTGGAAAGTCATTGATTGTCCACAGTAATGCTGTGTGCAACTAGAAGAATTGTTTCCTCTGTGCGTCATATGTTTGAACACCACTGTACCATAAGACTTTTAGTTCATCAATCAGTGGCTGGAGATAAACATCTATTGCATTTTCTGGTTGCTTGAGTCCTGGGATAAGGAGCGTCAACATCATGAATGCAGATCACATTCATAGCCATGGGGGTAAGCTGTAAGTTACCATGACCACCGACCATATAGAATATGATGGATACATGCTCTTAAATGGGTTGAATCTGAAGGTTCCTACTAGGAGGGGGTGACGTAATAATTGCGGAAATAAATATAAACAATATCACAAAATAGGCAATCACAAAATGTACACAAGTAATTTTTAGGTGGAAACCCAAACCGGGTAAAAACCATCACCTAACCCTCTCGAGTTAGGATTTTCCGATCAACCTAGTTGATCAAATCCACTAACCGAATCACTTTGAACGAGGGTGATTCAACCTCAATACAACCACGCTACAAGTACGAGGGTAGCGTTCCTCAACCCCTTCTCTCCACGAGAAGGATTTTGTCCCACGAAGGAGACGGGAATTCGCAAAGCGAATACCCAACCAAAAGACAAAGATAAAAGAAACAATAGTCCTATAGAGCCAACAAAGTAATTAAACCTAGCTTCTATAGGAAATAGGAAACTCCCCTTTGCAAGGAGTGCGTCGACGATGACGCGGTGCGTGTGCCACGCGATGGCGCTACGTCGCTCTCGTTATCTACGGCGGGAGAGCGGGCGCGCAAACTGTTTGATGCTCTCAAGATGTAGAGCTTGAGCTTGGAGAGCAAGTGCTTCTTGGACACAAGAGAGTGGAAATACTTGATCTTAGTGTATTGCAAAGTGTTTGTCTTAGTGTGTATATGTCTCTCTAGGTGTTTTTGTGTTACAAAGGTTCCCCTCTATTTATAGAGGCCTTAGGAAGGCTTTGGAAGGCTTGGAAAAGCTTCCATAGCCGTTGGGTGCAAAGCCCAAGAGAATCAGGCCGAAATCAGGACAATGATTACACTTCACAGGGTTATCAGACGTCTAACTCTGGCATCAGACGTCTGGAAGGCCACTTTAAGACGTCTGATTCCAAGGTCAGACGTCTGATTCTATGCGGGTTTCTCCCTGACTTGAATCAGATCTAAACAGGATTTTTGTACAAGTCCATCAGACGACATAGAGGACGTTTGGCACTAAGTCTGGACGTCTGGAAACCAACTTTTACCGTGGGAATTGATTTCCAAACGTTGCAACGGCTAGAAAATCTCTGAGAAGAGATTTTGGGTCAGCCGAGGCAAAACGGTCATTTATCAGACGTCTGTGAAGTCCTATGGACGTCTGATAAGGCTCTAACGGTCATATTCTTGAGTGTCTTCTAAGCCAGCCAACGGTCCACTAACTGGACGTCTGGCAAAGTCATCAGACGTCTCCTAAGACGTCTGGTATAAGGTCTGGACGTCTGAATTCATCAGACAGAACTAACTATGTCCAGCCTAACAGTTATCAGACGTCTGAAACAACAGTCAGACGTCTTAAAATCCTTTATCAGACGTCTGATTCGTGAATTAGACGTCTGGAAAGTCAGTTTTAACCCTATATTGGTTTTCTAAGTGTTCTACAGAAAACCTACGTATCCTAGGGTTGTGCAGGTGTTCCTAGGACTACTGTTAGGGTTCTTTGAGGCTCTTTAACATAATGTCTAAGGAAAATAAAGAGCAAGAAAATAAATACAAGAGATACATGAAAGGATAAAAAAGAATCTATCCTATTCTTCTTGTCTTCCATCTCCAATCTTTCGCTCCACGCGAACCTCCTCTATTTTCCGTCAAGCTCCTCCAATCCGTCCTGGATGCGAGCTCGAGTTCCGTCTAAACACGTCTTCATTTGCAATTGACCTGAAATCTAGGACTCAAATTGCAAATGTTAAATAACACGTGTTTTGTTATCATCAAAACAAATGATCGTGGTGCTCTAGCACCAACAATCTCCCCCTTTTTGATGATGACAAAACCGTAAATAATAATGCATAAAAAATCCTCCCCCTTTTTGACATTATCAAAAAGGTTTAATTGATTTTATATTTCCTATAACTCCCCCTTAAAACATGCTCTTCTATGAGTTTCTTTTGACAAAGGTAATGTCCTCCCCCTTTTTGTAACAATGCGATAGCTATTATTTTTCTCCCCCTTTCTAAAGGAAATTTAGCTACCTTATATCTCCCCCTTAAAAATTGACAATTAGCTCATCCTTTTTTTTTAACTCCCCCTATCTAAATGCTTATGATAAAAAGATAGGGTAAAGGGTTTTACCTCACCTACCATGGCCAATAAAATGGCCCGAATGGTGGTGGTGGATGCCACATCGGATGGGGCTCCCATCCGTAGCTTGGAGGCCCGGGCATTGGCGCCGATCTCCAATCTGGTGGTCGACGTGCGGCGGGTCCGTCGTTTGTTCGCCGTCTCGTCGGTCTTCTTGTTCTCCTCCTTGGTCTACTCCTTGGTTCTCCTAACTTGAGTTGACCAGCCTTGAGCTTGTAGGTCCAGTCCCTTATGTTGTAATTATCCCTGAACCCTACAAAACAAGATTCTAATTCTTTTTTCGGTATCCAAGTGGGCTTGGATCCGGATTTGTTAGCGGGTCTCCTTGACGGAGATCCTTTCTCAACCTTAGGGCTATAAAACTTATCTACTTTGTTGATTAATTTGTTAGAATTTTCCCTAAGACATGCAATTTTTCTTTCTATAATTTGTATCTTAGTCTTTAAATCAAAAATTTCTAACTTTAGACTATTATTTTCCTCAATCAATTTATTATTTTCATTGATGAGGTTTTGATTTTCTAATAATAGGTTATCATTTTTAGGACTAGCTTCTAGATCCTTAAGTTTTATTTCTAACCTATCATTTTCATTTCTAAGAAAACTAAGATTCTTTTTAATGCTTTTGTTTTCGATTCTAAGTGATTTACTAACTTCAAAAAGCTCATTAAAAGCATCTTGTAAATCCAGGTTTACCTCATTGTCGGAGTCGCTTTCGCTGTCGATGTCGCTTTCTCCGATTGCCATGAAACCAAGGCACGTGGTTTCCTTCTCTCCGAGATCTTCTTCCGAACTCGTCTCCTCATGAGTGCCTTCCAACCTCCTCCATATCTCGTGAGCGGTGGTGCACTCTTGGATTCGTTCGAATTCTTTCGGACTCAACGCGCAATACAAGGCATTCATTGCCTTTGCGTTGAGTGAGAGCTCTAGAATCTGCACCTGCGAGTAGCCTCCTTGGGGTCGCTTCGGGATCTCGTATGGGGTTTCGCAACATCCCCATACCTCGAATTCAGTGGCTTGGAGCCACGTCTTCATCCTCAACTTCCAATATCCGAAGTCCCTCCCGTCGAAATAGGGTGGTCGGACGGTGGATTGCCCTTCGGAGATTCTGACTGCGGCTATGCTTCCCTCCATGATCTAGATCCTCGCCGGTTTGTAACGCCGATTTCGCGAGACCTGCTCTGATACCAATTGAAGGTTCCTACTAGGAGGGGGTGACGTAATAATTGCGGAAATAAATATAAACAATATCACAAAATAGGCAATCACAAAATGTACACAAGTAATTTTTAGGTGGAAACCCAAACCGGGTAAAAACCATCACCTAACCCTCTCGAGTTAGGATTTTCCGATCAACCTAGTTGATCAAATCCACTAACCGAATCACTTTGAACGAGGGTGATTCAACCTCAATACAACCACGCTACAAGTACGAGGGTAGCGTTCCTCAACCCCTTCTCTCCACGAGAAGGATTTTGTCCCACGAAGGAGACGGGAATTCGCAAAGCGAATACCCAACCAAAAGACAAAGATAAAAGAAACAATAGTCCTATAGAGCCAACAAAGTAATTAAACCTAGCTTCTATAGGAAATAGGAAACTCCCCTTTGCAAGGAGTGCGTCGACGATGACGCGGTGCGTGTGCCACGCGATGGCGCTACGTCGCTCTCGTTATCTACGGCGGGAGAGCGGGCGCGCAAACTGTTTGATGCTCTCAAGATGTAGAGCTTGAGCTTGGAGAGCAAGTGCTTCTTGGACACAAGAGAGTGGAAATACTTGATCTTAGTGTATTGCAAAGTGTTTGTCTTAGTGTGTATATGTCTCTCTAGGTGTTTTTGTGTTACAAAGGTTCCCCTCTATTTATAGAGGCCTTAGGAAGGCTTTGGAAGGCTTGGAAAAGCTTCCATAGCCGTTGGGTGCAAAGCCCAAGAGAATCAGGCCGAAATCAGGACAATGATTACACTTCACAGGGTTATCAGACGTCTAACTCTGGCATCAGACGTCTGGAAGGCCACTTTAAGACGTCTGATTCCAAGGTCAGACGTCTGATTCTATGCGGGTTTCTCCCTGACTTGAATCAGATCTAAACAGGGTTTTTGTACAAGTCCATCAGACGACATAGAGGACGTCTGGCACTAAGTCTGGACGTCTGGAAACCTACTTTTACCGTGGGAATTGATTTCCAAACGTTGCAACGGCTAGAAAATCTCTGAGAAGAGATTTTGGGTCAGCCGAGGCAAAACGGTCATTTATCAGACGTCTGTGAAGTCCTATGGACGTCTGATAAGGCTCTAACGGTCATATTCTTGGGTGTCTTCTAAGCCAGCCAACGGTCCACTAACTGGACGTCTGGCAAAGTCATCAGACGTCTCCTAAGACGTCTGGTATAAGGTCTGGACGTCTGAATTCATCAGACAGAACTAACTATGTCCAGCCTAACAGTTATCAGACGTCTGAAACAACAGTCAGACGTCTTAAAATCCTTTATCAGACGTCTGATTCGTGAATTAGACGTCTGGAAAGTCAGTTTTAACCCTATATTGGTTTTCTAAGTGTTCTACAGAAAACCTACGTATCCTAGGGTTGTGCAGGTGTTCCTAGGACTACTGTTAGGGTTCTTTGAGGCTCTTTAACATAATGTCTAAGGAAAATAAAGAGCAAGAAAATAAATACAAGAGATACATGAAAGGATAAAAAAGAATCTATCCTATTCTTCTTGTCTTCCATCTCCAATCTTTCGCTCCACGCGAACCTCCTCTATTTTCCGTCAAGCTCCTCCAATCCGTCCTGGATGCGAGCTCGAGTTCCGTCTAAACACGTCTTCATTTGCAATTGACCTGAAATCTAGGACTCAAATTGCAAATGTTAAATAACACGTGTTTTGTTATCATCAAAACAAATGATCGTGGTGCTCTAGCACCAACAGAATCCATCACTTGCAAGACCTAGTCTTACATTTCATGCCTCTGCGAATAATGCGTGATTCTCGTTAAATATGTTCCACTCATCAGAATCTGTTCGATGACGGATGCATCCATCTTTTAATTTATTATCCTAATGCCACGACATCAGTATTGTTGTTTTACTGGAAATGAATAGGCGTTGTAGCTTAGGGATCAGTGGAAAATAACGGAGAACCTTCTCCGGTTATTTCTTCCCACCGGTGTTTGTTGACTTACCCACCTTATATCTCTTCTCACCACATTCAGGATAGTTAGTCAACCATGAGTACTCATTTATGTACAAGACACAGTCATTACAACAAGCATCATCTTCTCGCATTTTTGTCCAAGCCCACGTATTACATCATACCATGACTTAGGATACCTAGGAGGATTATTCAGCAGATCTCCAATGAATTCTAGAACCTCAGACATTAATTTCATTGTGGCTCTGTTCATCACTTTCATATGAAACAATTTCAGAAGGAATGACAACTTCGACATTAATGTTATTCCAGGAGCAATAGGATCCTCTGCTACCTTGACTGCATTGTACAACTCATTACAATCTTGTAATATCTCATCGTCATCTGCATCCTCATGATCTACTACTCTCATATCATGTAGCATTTCATCCAATTCATCTCCTTGATTATCATCACTTCCTTCAAAGGCTTCAATTATCTCATTTCTAACTTCCCTCATTTGCTCACCATGAGCTGTCCAATTTGTGTAATGTTGTCACCAATCGTTACATATCACATGCTCCAAAATTGTCTCGATCGTAGAAAAATCCATTCAAATCGTGCATACATGGGCATAAAATCAGCTGAAGGAATTCATCTTGTCTAAATGTCTTCCTAGCATCATGAAATGCCCACTTCAGAAATGAAATCACTCCACTCTTGTATCCGTGGTAATTAGAATTCCTCATACTGATCTATGACTTATTCATGATAATTAACCTAAATGTAAAAGACAACCACTCATAAGTTGAACTCGAATAAGGTAAAAATGTGTATTTTAAGATTACTCACAAGTTAGACTCGAATAAGGAAGAAATGTATATTTTAAGAAGATTTTCACTTGATAGCTCATCCTTGAAGATTTGATCACAACATTACTTCTTACATGCAACTACTGTTTAGAGAAATTTCGGTAGCATTTCCCGACACTTCTCCAGTATACCCCCTAAGACTAACCTTAACTACATCCCTAATAGCCCCCACTAAAGGACACTTCGAGAACGGAGCTAAGATTAGTTGGTATACCAGAGAAGAGCGAGAAAATGCGACCGAAATTTCTCCAAACACTAGCTACATGCAAGAAGTAACCCTAAGTTGTGATCAAATCTTCAAGGACCCCACTTTGTTCATAACTTCTCTGAACAAAGGACAACGACACTTATGGTATGTTGTAATGACAACGTATCATGCATGTAAGTGAGGTATACACACTCTCTGCATTATCCGTATAATATGATCATAAGTCTCGACAGGCTAGTATTTCGACATAATTATATCTCTCCCACAACCTGTTACCTAGGAGTTATAATTCCTATTGTTTGTCATGAAGTGAATCTAAATTTATGCAAGTGTGTATCTACAAAGTTGTAATAAAAATTTCATAATCAAATATAAATATCAAATAATTCAAACAATTTAGGAACACAATATAAGCATGCAGTTCAGTTCAGTTATTAAGAACACATGATCAGTGTCGTTTCAACATGTAGCTACTTATGACAGTCAATGTCATCATGAAGTAGTTGCTGCTGTCCAAACATGAATCATACCATCTCATTCTAATTTAAAGTTCCAATTCTTCATCAAAAACACGTTTACAATCATGAATGTTAAACCTTAAAACACTAAATTGTAACCTGAAATCATAAAATTGAAACCCAAACCCTCTAAACCTAAACCTAAATCAATGTTTGAGTAGAAATGGGGACACAAGAATGTGCACCCTAACCAGTTCCCATCTAAGTGAAGTAGGGTTAACCCACTCACCAACAAAAGACTAACGAAATGACATTTATGGTTAACCTCCCCTTCTTGCACCGTCTAATCTTTCCTGTTAAATAAAGGCTCTTATTTCTACAACGGTAACGACCCCCTTCTCCTCCCTTCCCCATCTCGACTCACCCAACATCCTCATTTAAAGCATCCCACCGCAAAACCCTAAACTCCCCATTTTTGCTCAAACCTTGTTAGTTGGCGTTGACGAGGCTAGATCGTGTTTTAAAAGATGTTGCGTTGTAGTATAGACGAAATTGCCTCAAAAATAAATAAGAATTTATTACTCAAAAACCTAAGTATTCGAGGTCGAACACAAGGAGCAAATGAAATTTATTCACTAATCTCAATAATGTAATTGAACACTTAGAGTTACTCAAAACTTAATTCAGAATATAAATGCAAGAATTTAAGAGTCAATTATAGCAAAAAAATAGAATTGGACGTCTGATTCTATAATCAGACGTCTTAAAAAGATATTTCTCTTTAAGCTCTTATTTCCATCTCTTTCCGGAGTTTTCTTTCTTCTTCTCTTTTCTTTCTCTTTGTCTCTGCTCTTTCTTATGTTCCTCTGTCTTCTGCCTTTCTTCTTTCTCCTTTGGATCTCCTGCCTTTGCCTTTCTCCTTCTTCTTCCTCTGCAGTCTTCTTCTTCTACCTTATTCTTTGACCTTCTTCTTTTACTTCTCTTCTTCTTTCTTTCTTCTTTCTTCTTCAGCCTTGATTTCCTTCAGTCTTAGCTCTCCTCTAACTTTCTCTTCTTCTCTTTGGCCTTCCTTCCTTGCTTCTTCCTTTCTGCAGCTAAGTGTTCTTCCTTCCCTTCTTCGCTTTCACCTTGCCTTAGCTACGCCTTCTTCTTCCCCGCGCATGCACACAGAAGCAAAACCTATCCCCTACCCTCCCTTACGTCTCTCTCTCTCTCTCTATATTTCTCTCTTCGATACACTCTCCCATAGCCAGATAATCAGGTCGGGTATCGTGCACCCGGGTTCAGGTGCATCGGCGTGGGTGTGATGCGCGAGGAGTGCATGGGAAGTAATCGGGTTGGGTGAGAGATCCGCGGGGGCAGGTCGCGGACGAGGTGTGAGCGAGGGCGAGGGACCTCACCCTTGTGTTACTTGAGGCGATTAAAAGAAAGCACAAAAACAACTTATACTACACTCCGCGCTCATGCGTTCACGAGGTGGGACATTTGCTTCTGCGCTCACGCCCGCAGGAAGTTTCTCACCTAATTGGGGCAACAAGGCTCCTTACAGAGATACTCACTTGGCTGGAGACGTGCACGCCCACATTGCGCATCACTTGGGTTGGTTTGCCTAGATCGCAGCAACCTAGGATGAAGCTCGCGACCTTCTTGCTGTGTGCTTCAATGGAGGCAGGTGCTCAGATCTGACACACACAAACACGACTTTGTGGCCCCATTAAAACGCATGGGAAGCTTCGCTGCATCTTGGCAAAGGTGATACGGTGGGTGGCAGGCCGCGGGGAGGCCTATGCATGTGTGCCTAGGTGACACTGTAGCCGTGCTTATGGGTTTGTTCGGTGGGTGTTTAGGGCGGTGATGGCGGTCAGTGGATGGGCAGAAGGTGATCAGTGGACGATGGCGGAGGTGGTGAGGTGTCTGGCGAGGCGTGTGGAGGTGTGGAGCGGTGGAGGCGCCTCACCGGTGGGTGGTCGGAGATGGAGAAGATGGCGGTGGTCAGTGGCTGCGAGGGGTCGAAAATGGAAATAGAAAGAGGGGAATTGAAGAGGGGATAGAGAGGAGTAATTCTAACCTAGCTAAGTGGACGAAGGGGGAGAGGTGGCGGCTGGTTGTACCTGCTATCGTCGGAGAAGATGGTGTCTAGTGAAGGGGTGACGGCGAAGATGACAGGGCTAGAGGTGCGTGCACTAGTGTTGCACGACGCGGAGGAAGGTGGTGAAGGTAGCTCTGCCACTGCCATTGTGGCAGAGCGACGAGAAAGAGGAGGAGGGCTCGTCGGAGCTCACTGGACTCCTGACTGAAGGAGAAGGAGATGAAATTGGGGTGATTCTCTGGCCAAGTCGAGCTAAAGAGATGCGGCCGGGGTTGAGGATCCTTTTATAGTCACTGGTAGGGACTCTTATGCTTGGAAGACAAGCTTCCAAGCACAAGAGTCCTCGCCGGAGATGGAAACCTTTGGAGACGCAAATCTCTTATGCGTTCGCACGAGAAATTGGGTGCGAATAAGATATTAGGATCACGCTCAGATGAAAAGGAATTCCTCAAAGAATCTCCCTTCCAAGTCTGGGAGGAGATCTCTGAGGAATCAGGGAGTACTCCCCCTCTATTCCTCGCCGGAGTAGGATTTCTCCCCATTAATGGCGGAGGGGCTTGTTTGCAAGAGTGGCGAGGAAGCTAGGGGGGTATACGTAAGAGTTTTCAAAAGTTAGGGGCCAGAATGTAATTGGGTGGACTATTTTGCAAAATAGGTCAAGATGACCTCCCCTTAGGTCCAAATTTTGGTACAAACCTAATTTGGACCTAAGAAATCCAATGGTGAAGTTGGATTTTAGGTTTGACCATGTTTGACTAGACATTCTACACAAAAATTCAAATTAGGTCAAATAATGAGCTGGGACCCCGATCTAGGTCAAAATAGGTTCCAAAGGCCAAATTGAAGGTTCTAAACCCTAGGGGATATTTTTCCATGAATTTAAGAGGGTTTAGTTGATTTTTATCCTGACCAAAACCTTGTTGAATTAAGCGGGTCTATTTTAGGGTTATAGAATGTCATTTAATTCTTGGATTGCATAATAACCCATTTCTGACTGAACCAACCCACTTTTTATCTTATTCAGACCATTTGACGTATGTTTTGCCTCTGAGAAATCTCGTTTATGTATTGCAATGGTAAAATTACAGTTTTAACCTTTGTTTCATGTTTTCTTCTCAGAACATTAATTCCTTGAATTAGGTCATTCTCTAGGTTATGTAGGAGCTCTTATTCTCTTTCATACATCAAACTGAGCTAGTTAGGGCTCATGATGAGGCTCTCATCAGTTGGTCGAATTCCTTCTAAACCTAACCTAAATCAAACCTAACCATAAAACCTAAACCCAAACTCTAAACCAAAACCTAAAACCTAAACTCTAACTTTAAACCAAAACCTAAAGCCTAAACTTTAAACCAAAACCTAAAACTTTAACCCTAACTCTAAACCAAATACCAAAACCTATGTCCTAACTCTTAAACCCTAAACACATCCCACATCTTACTACTATAAATAAATCAAATTGAACATGTGGGCATACCCCACATGTCACATTACATTTACATTTAATTTACACGAGAAATTTAACATCAAATTCAATTAACATGCAATAATTTAGATCAAATTTCACATTAAATTAAACAACTATGAAATATTTTCATTATTAACAAAAATAATAAAAATGATCAAATAAAATTTTGCAAAAAAATTAAACAAGGGGTGTAGGAGGAGGGGGTAGGGGGTTGGCCATGATAAGGGGGAGGAGGAGGGGGATGTGGCAGGGAGGGGAAGGTAGAGGAGGGTTGGGGGATGGGGGAGGAGGAGGACAGGTGGAGACAAGGGGATGGTAGAGGGTGGTGGTGGTGGCTGCAAGGTAGTAGTGGTGGTGTTGGTGGCGGTTGGTGGTGGTGGCCGTAGGGAGGGAGGTGGTGGCGGCGGGTGGTCCTGGTGCGGCTAGTGGTGGGCGAAGGGGAGGGGAAGGGCAAGGTCAGCGACAAGGGGGAGGGGAAGGAGGAGGCGGGCAGTAGGGAGGGTGGAGGATAAGGGTGGTGGCGAAAGGGAGGGAGGAGGACGGTGGCTGCGGTAGGTGGTGGTGGTGTTGGTGTGGGCACAGAGGCAGGAGGTGGTGGCTGCGGTGGTCGTGGTGCAGGTGACGGCTAGTGGTGCTAGTGGTGGGAGAGGGGGAGGGGAAGGAGGAGGAGGGTGGCAGGGAGGGAGGGAGGAGGAAGAAGAGGAGGAGGATGGGTACCCCTTGAGGTCGCGAAGGAGGAGCCGCAGCGACGGTTGCAGGGGAGGAGCTGATGCAGAGGAGCCGAGGGGAGGAGGTTGCGCGGCTACTGTAAGGAGGGTTTGGGACGAAGGGGAGGGAGTCGGGTATGCGGTAGGGATTTTACTTAACATTCTTGACCGTTCCTAATAAACGGTTGAAGATAAGATTATTACCGACCGTTAATAATGGTCAGCAATAATGCTTTTCTCAACAATTATGAATACACGGTCAATGATAGACTTTGAAAATTTGGCAACCCACGCCGGCAGGTTATGAAACATCATCATCGAGCGTTAATATAGAAATCGTCGACAATATTATTATGCTCGACCATTTTAAACGATCAACAATGGTGTCAACTAGATGTCTTAACGTTACTTCACTTGCTCGACCCTTATATATTTCAAGGTCGAGGATGTTATTTATCCTCGACCGGTTACATAAGAATGGTCGACTAAAGTTTTATTCTTGACTGTTTATAATGGTCGAAATTGTCTCAACCTTCTCGACTATTTTGCAGGGGTAAAGTTAATGACCGGACTTTTGGCAACCGTTTCTCTTGTAACGGTCAAGAATATGTTTATTACCGACCGTTACTTAAATGGTCGAGAATTTCTGTCGCGAATAGTACTTTTTCTACTAGTGTGTACACAATTATAATTTGGGAAATGAAATAGCCTTCGATGGTGGCCCCTTTCACTATCCGTGGAACCCATTTATGTCAAACCCGTACATGATTTGAAAATGATTGAAAAATTAAAACTTGAAAGTTTATCTTTTTCGTAGACTCAAACAGTTGCTACCAGCAGTCCACCACTAGCTAATTGCTCGCACTCCAAGTCTCCAAGCTACGCTCCATCTGGATTCCGGATCTTCATTTGAATCTCCAACTCCAACGCATCTTAAGGCTCAATATTTTCCAACCAAACATTTGGAAGGTTTTTCCCTTATTAATATTTATGGGTCAGCCTCTTAACGTAATGTATTTATTTTTGCTTCTAAATTTGTTACCTTGTATGAACTATGAACAATATATCTAGAAAGCCCTACTACTAGTAGAGGAAGTGATGCCAGCAAAGAGGATATTGGGTGGTTGTACTACACAAAATTAGAAGGAAGCAAATATCAGATAGAGTGTAACTTTTGTGGGAAACAGTTACGCGGTGGTGGAATAACATGATTCAAGCACCACCTAGTTGGAGATGAAAAGAATGTGGCAGTGTGAAGATTGTCCCGATGATGTGAAGGAAGTGATTGTCGAGTCAATGATGTCAAGGCGGGAAAAGGAAGCCAAGGAGTAGAAGGCTAAAGAAGCAGCCCGTGAGGTTTTATTTGGCGTTGGTCAACATTATAGAGATGTTGACTCATATTCTGATTCTAATGATGGCTTGCAATATCCAAGTGATGTTGAAATGACCCGCTTCCTTTTTGGGTTGGTTAAGACGTCTGGATTATCCATTAGACGTTTGTTCAGACGTCTGGATAGAGGGTCAGACGTCTGAAAGTAGAAGAATCGTACCTTATTTTCTTTTTCATGCGCATGCAGCATGCGCACCTCCTTTCTCCTCACCCCCAAACCCTAAATCCTTTCCTATTTAAACCCCCACCCCCATGCCACTCTCTCCATCTCCACCAACTACCACCTCCATCCTTCCCTCCTGTCGGCCGCCACCTTCCTCCCAACCACCAGTGCAGCGAGTGGAGAGGAAGAAGAGAGACGGGACACGGAGGAGGAGAAGGGAGCGAAAGCATGGGAGGAGCTCGTGAGGGAGCCGTGGGAGCTTAGAGGAGCTTGTGCGGGGAGGAGGAGAAGCTCAAGAAGGTGATCTTTGTGACCTCCTGAAGCTACTGGCGTAGAATCTGCAGGCAGCACGGAAGGGTCCGTACAGAGGAGAAGGCTCGCGAGAGTTCTACGTACTGGATATTTTCCAATGTTACAACCCGATTCCCGGATCCCTATAGGAGCCGAGACCGGCTCACCTCGACTAATCCCAAGACGTAGTCGTACAACAAGAAATAACCAAAAGCAGGAAGATAAACCATATTCACGCATGCAATATAACTAAGCAGAAGAAACATACAAAGGAGTAAAGGAAGTAGAACAGCTGTCTTAGTACATACCACCACAACAACGGAAAGCAAAAAGGAAACAGAAGTAGCAGAACAATAACTAAGTGTCCATTACTTACTACAATAGTGGAGAAAAGAAAATGATGAAGAAAAACTATGGCTGGACTCAACTAGGCCCAGCATCCTCTGCAGCCGAAAACTCAGGCTGCTCAACTCCTGGTCCTGAACAGGGTTACGAGGAGACAGAGTCAGCGAATGCTGAGTAGAATGGTGTTTACATTATTTAAGTGCAAGTACAGTAAAAGCAACAATAGGTTTATTTCTCATTTTTATTTATCTCATTTATGTGATTCTATTCCATTTATTTCTCAAGTATCTAGGTATTCTTGATCTTTCATGTTCCTCGTGGGAACGATCTTGATTGCAGTCTTTTCCATAGAGTAGAAGGTACACGTGGTGCTCTCCTGGCCGGGAGAGTCCCCCATGGTAGTCCTACACCCAGTCAACCACCCCAGGGTCACTGTTGAGACGTAGCGGTGACTACGGCACGCATGATAAGCGCACGGGTAGCTACCCCGCATTGACACGCGGTCAGTCGTTTCTGTTAGCGGGTACGCAAAAGTACAGTATGGAACAATATAGGGCCTTGCCCTCTTAGAACAGGGGTCTCGTCCCTCAGAACCAACTGGGGTCTCGCCCCTCCATAGTTCGCGCACCCTCGGCTTACTACCACGGTTTGCCCAAAGGGCCAAAAAAGTCGGTGTAGGTTGGCTAGCTTAACCACAGGCTCCGTGGGGTGGCTAGCTCCCTCCCTACACTAGTAGCACGCCTCGGTACTGCGTACGCGAGGATCGACAGGAGTTGGTGTAGAGTGGCCAATCCTAACCCCGGGTCTCAACCCAAGGGAGGCTAGCTCTGCTCTACACTAAAAGGGAACAGTTGCTCCCCTTGGTACCAAGTACGCAAGGGCCAGGACACCTCCCATCTACATTCCAGATTCTATCTATCCACAGGAGTTATACTCGTTATTCCCCGTAGCGTTCATGCTCACGTTCACCTCATTTATCCTGATCCAAATCTCATCTTTCATAATTCATTTCTTATCCATATACAGGCAGCTCGTATTTTCATAATTCAATT
Source organism: Thalassia testudinum (assembly GCA_037157565.1). Taxonomy (NCBI): domain Eukaryota; kingdom Viridiplantae; phylum Streptophyta; class Magnoliopsida; order Alismatales; family Hydrocharitaceae; genus Thalassia; species Thalassia testudinum. The sequence goes on along the minus strand of JAZHRO010000022.1, from coordinate 8,918,672 downwards.
CTCAATACATACAACTGGTGATTTCACAGGTAATTATTCTTTAAATATAGGAAGCTCATATTCTAACAGGCAACTCACAATTGTAATACAGGCATTTTCTAGCAATTTATCTCAATTACGCATGCAAATACACCATATAGTACAAACAGGTTCATTCATTTCTCTATCCTAGGGTTCATTCCACATCCTAGAGTTCCATTTGGCTAATTCAACCAAGCACATTCTTATTCAAATATTAATAAATGGATTAAACCACTCTACCAGGAAATACGGGAGTAATGGAGGCTTAAACCGCAGACTCAGATGTCTCTGCGGGATCCAAACGTGTAGTAGGTTGAAATCCTATACCAAGGAATACATCACAAAAGGAGAGTTCACAATAGTGTTAAACAGACTTTAGTACATAGAGGAACTCGAGAGGGAAGTACAGGTATTTTGTTTGCGTAAAACGGACCCCGATCGGACCTTAAACAGGTTAAAAACGTGCCTACTGTTCAAAATCAGACGTCTGGGAATAATCCCAGACGTCTTAAAAGGCGTCAGATCTTACCTTGTGTCTCCTACGGCTGATCAGACGTCCAGACCTTCTCTGCGACCCTCTGAAGACAGTTCCATATGTCGGACAATGTCTCTGGTCGTCTGGAAGCACCTCCGGACGTCTGGTGATGTGATCAAACGTCCAAAAGTGCCAGGGAAAGCGCAGCGCGTGCCTTCCCGAAGCCTACCCTGCGTACGAAAGACAGCAAAGAAATCAGTTCCACAGCTCCTACGCTGAGATACTCTACATGGCGGAGATCAGTGCAGGAACATACATACCTCACACAAACTCATGTTCTCAGACGTCCAGCCTTAGCTCCGGACGTCCAGATGCCTCGCTAGTCGTCTGGACTCCACTCCAAATGTCTGATACTGGAAAGCTTTCAGTATCAGGAACTCCTTGCAGCTCGCTCCGCTCGCTCGCCACACACCGCTGCAGAGGGCCGGGAGGCCGCCTCCCCAAGGCCCCTCCTCCTCGCGCACGCGCTCGCCATTGGCTGTGCGAGCTCCGCCGAGCTTCCACCGAAGCTCCATCGACCTTAGGCCTCCTCCTCCTGCTCTCTCCTCCTTCCTCCCTTTCACTCTCCCTCGCTTGCCCCCCTCTCGCCGCTCCTACACAAGAACTGATGGTGGTGGTGGCTGTGGTGTGTGGAGTGGAGAGGAGAAAGGAAGGGGGTTTATATAAAAGGGTGTGGGGTTTAGGGTTCGGGGGAGGTGAGGAAGAGAGAGAGGAAGGAACAGTTCTGTGTGTCACCTGCGCGCAGAGCGCAGTGCGCAGTACAAAAATTTCACTTTCAGACATCCGAGAATGGGTCTAGATGTCTGGACAGACGTCTGACTAAGACTCCAGACGTCTTAAAAGGCTAAAAAGTGATGGGTCCTTACATCGTAACAAACTCAAAGGAAGTTTCGTCCCCGAAACTTGAGTTAGCTAGGGTGTGGAAAAGGGAACATAAAATGCATAACAAACTTAAAGATGATCGAAGTAGGTTCGAAAAGACATACCCTCAAAAAGCTCTAGGTACCGCTCTCGCATTACCACCTCATGCTCCCAAGTCGCCTCCTCGTACCGCTGGCTTCCCCATAGGACCTTCACCAGTGGTACCTGCTTCCGACTCAGACTCCGGACGGCTCTGTCTAGTATCTGCATTGGTCTCTCGGGGTAGGTTAGGTCGTCACCCACCTCGACTCTCTCGTGGCTCAGAACGTACTAGGATCAGCGATGTACTTCCTAAGGTTGGACACGTGGAACACGTTGTGCACTCCAGAAAGCTGGGGAGGAAGGGCAAGCCAGCAGGCAACGGGTCCCACCCACTCCAGGATCTCAAAGGGCCCTACAAACCTCGATGCAAGCTTCTCTTTCACCCCAAAACGCTGCAGACCCTTCATGGGCGAAACATGGAGAAAGATGTGATCCCCAACCTCGAACTGCACCTCTCTGCGTTTCCAGTTAGTGTAACTCTTTTGCCTGTTCCTGACAGTGCAGAGTCATCTGTGAATCTACTCTATCACCTCCTGACTCTACCAGATCAGCCTGGGGCCAACCTCCCACTTGGTCCCCGCCTCGACCCAACTCAAGGGTGCAGTACACCTCTGTACGTACAGAGCCTCGTAAGGTGCCATGCTGATGCTCGAGTGGTAACTGTTATTATATGAAAACTCTGCCAAGGGTAAATGCTCCTCCCAGGAGCCTCTCTAGTCTAGTACATAGGTGCGTACAAGGTCCTCAAGTGTCTGTATGGTGCGCTCCGACTGTCCGTCCATCTAGGGATGATAAGCGGTATTGAACCTCAAACGTGTCCCCAAAGCCTGCTAAAACTCAACCCAGAACTGGGAAGTAAAATCGGTATCCCTTTCGGATACAATCTTACGCGGGACTCCGTGCAGGCGTACCACATCTCGAATGTACCTTTCTGCCAACTGTGCTAGTCCTAAGGTGACTCGGATCAGCAAGAAATGCGCCATCTTCGTCAACCTGTCTATTATCACCTAGACTGCATCGTGTCCTCGCTGGGTAACCGGTAGACCCACCACCAAGTCCATGGTGATACTCTTCCACTTCCACTTTGGCACAAAAAGTGGCTACAATGGCCCTGCAATCCTTTGATGCTCGTCCTTCACCTGTTGGTACACCAAACACTGCTGCACAAACTCACCAACATCTCGCTTCATCCCTCTCCACCAAACGTCACGTCTCTGATTATGATACATCTTTGTATTCCCGGGATGTATGGTGAACCTGGACCCTTGCGCCTCAGCTAGGAGCTCTCTCAAAACTCCTCGTCCTTAGGAACGCATAAGCGTCCCCTTATGCGCAATATCTCGTTTGTAAGGGAAAAGTCTCCTGGGTCCCCAATCAACACCCTGTCTCACAGCGTCTGTAAGTACGGGTATGTCATCTGCCTTGCGATGATGCGGTCTATCAGCTCTAGTCGCATCTACCGCGTCACTGTCACTGTCCCACAATACCCCTGTGATTCCCGGGGTCGCCAACTGCTTAACTCTTCCATAAGTGTCCAACTTTGCGCCTGTAGACTGGCCAAGTGGACGGGCACCTTCTGGGTCAAGGCGTCAGCCACCACATTGGTCTTCCCTGGGTGGTAGGAGATGCTACGGTCGTAGTCTTTCAGGGGCTTTAACCAACATCTCTGTCTCATGTTAAGCTCCTTTTGATCAAACAAGTACCTGAGGCTCTTATGATTCGTGAAAATCTCGAAAGTCTCACCGTAAAGGTAGTGCCTCTATGTCTTCAGTGCGAGGATAATAGCTACCAGATCTAAGTCATGGGTAGGGTGGTTATGCTCATGAGGCTTCAGTTGCCGCAAAGCGTAAGCGACAACGTGACCCCGCTGTATGAGTACACCCCCTAATCCCCTGCAACGAAGCGTCTGTGTAAACCACAAAACTGTCACTGCTGTCTGGAATGATAAGCACAGGAGCTGTAGTCAGTCTCTCCTTCAACTCCTAAAAATATGCTTCGCGCTCATCTGTCCAAGCAAAGGGCATGTCCTTCCGGGTCAACTGGGTCATAGGACGTGCAATCTGAGAGAATCCACTGATAAATCGCCGATAGTAACTTGCTAGTCCCAAAAAGCTACGTATCTTTGTCATTGTACGTGGTCTCTCCCACATGAGTACGGCCTCAACCTTAGTTGGATCCACAGTCAAACCATCCCCTGAAATCACGTGACCCAAGAAAGTCACCTACCTCAACCAAAACTCGCACTTGCTGTACTTGGCATATAGCCTGCGTCATCTCAAGGTGTCCAGAATCATGCGAAAATGCTGTCCGTGCTGCGCCTCACCTCGCGAGTAAACGAGCACATCGTCGTTGAAACCACCACAAACTGGTCCAAGTATGACCTGAAAACCCGGTTCATCGAATCCATGAAAGCAGCGGGGCATTGGTCAACCCAAATGGCATGACCAAGAACTCGTAGTGCCCGTACCGGGTACGGAAAGCTGTCTTGGAGACGTCGGTCTCCCTGATCCTCAATTGGTGGTAGCCTGACCTCAAATCTATCTTGGAGAACATTGTGGCATCTCGCAACTAGTCGAAGAGGTCGTCAATCCTCAACAGCGGATGCTTGTTCTTGATGGTGACCCTATTCAGCTGTCGGTAGTTGACATAAAGTCACAGGGTACCATCCTTCTTCTTCACAAATAATACAGGGGCTCCCCACGGGGACACGTTGGGCCTCACAAAGCCTTTCTCCAACAAGTCCTATAGCTGTGACTTGAGCTCTCGCAGCTCAGGCGGTGCCATCTGGTACGGTGCAGTAAAAATGGGGTTGGTTCCCGGTACCAGTAACATCTTAAACTCGATCTCACGCTCAGGCGGTAGTCCTAGCAGCTTCTTTGGAAAAACGTCGGGGTACTTGCAAACCACCAGGATACTCTGAAAGTCAGCCATGGGGCTAGGCTCTACCACTACACAGGCCAAAAATCCCTCACACCCCTAGCTCACCTGGAGCTACGGTGACTTTGCCATCCCATGGAAGGCTCCCCCTCCACACCCTCGGAAGGAACATGAGGGGGCAGCGGAGTCGGCGGAAGCTGAAATTCTTCTCGGACGACCTCTCGAATCAACTGGACGAGATCCTGGGCCTGGACACTCAGGAGGAGAGGCGGGGAAGCGTTGATCCCAAGCCTGACATGTCTGTCCCCGCGCCTACAACAAGGCATCTCCTACAAGGAGATGAAAGAGGAAGAACAAGGATCGTCAACAACACCAAAATACACGAAGGAATACGACTCAGAAGCGAAGATCAAAATTAGATGTTGTGACAGCTATCCTGGTTATATGCATGTGAGTGGTTATTCTCAAGCCAATTGGTTCATTTCTCGGGACGACCTTGCTCTGATACCATCTTGTTACGACCCGATTCCCGGATCCCTATAGGACCCGAGACCGACTCGCCTCGACTAATCCCAAGACCTAGTCGTCCAACAAGAAATAACCAAAAGTAGGAAAATAAATCATATTCACGCATGCAATATAACTAAGCAGAAGAAATGTACAAAACAGTAAAGGAAGTAGAATAGCTATCTCAGTACATACCACCATAACAACAACGGAAAGCGGAAAGGAAACAGAAGTAGCAGAACAATAACTAAGTGTCCATTACTTACTACAACAGTGGAGAAAAGAAAGTGTTGAAGAGAAACTATGGCTGGACTCAACTGGGCCCAGCATCCTCTACAGTCGAAAACTCGGGCTGCTCAACTCCTGGTCCGAATAGGGTTACGAAAAGATAGAGTGAGCGAGCGCTGAGTAGAGTGGTGTTTACATTATTTAAGTGCAAGTACAATAAAAGCAAAAGTAGGTTTATTTCTCATTTTTATTTATCTCATTTATGTGATTCTATTCTATTTATTTCTCAAGTATCTAGGTATTTCTTGATCTTGCATGTTCTTCGTGGGAACGATCTTGATTGCAGTCTTTTCCGTAGAGTAAAAGGTACACGTGGTGCTCACCTGGCCGGAACAGTCCCCCATGGTAGTCCTACACCCAGTCAACCACCCCAGGGTCACTGTCGAGACGTAGCGGTGACTACGGCACGCGTGATAAGCGCATGGGTAGCTACCCCACATTGACACGCGATCAGTCGTTTCCGCTAGCGGGTACGCCAAAGTATAGCACGGAAAAATATAGGGCTTTGCCCTCTCAGAACAGGGGTCTCGTCCCTCAGAACCAACTAGGGGTCTCGCCCCTCCATAGTTCGTGCACCCTTGGCTTACTACCACGGTTTGCCCAGAGAACCAAAAAAGTCGGTGTAGGTTGGCTAGCTTAACCACAGGTCCCGTGGGGTGGCTAGCTCTCTCCCTACACTAGTAGCATGCCTCGGTACTGCGTACGCAAGGGTCGACAGGAGTTAGTATAGAGTGGTCAATCTTAACCTCGGGTCTACCACGTACACTAAAAGGGAACAGTTACTCCCCTTGGTACCACGTACGCAAGGGCCAGCACACTTCCCATCTACATTCCAGATTTTGTCTATCCACAGGAGTTATACTTTTTATTCCCCGTAGGGTTCATGCCCATGTTCACCTCATTTATCTCGATCCAGATCTCATCTTTCATAATTCATTTCTTATCCATATACAGGCAGCTCGTATTTTCAGAATTCAATTCTCAATATATACAACTGGTGATTTCACAGGTAATTATTCTTTAAATACAGGAAGCTCATATTCTAACAGGCAACTCACAATTTTAATACAGGCATTTTCTAGCAATTTACCTCAATTACGCATGCAAATAAACCTTATAGTACAAACAGGTTCATTCATTTCTCTATCCTAGGGTTCATTTCACATCCTAGAGTTCCATTTGACTAATTCAACCAAGCACATTCTTATTCAAATATTAATAACTGGATTAAACCACTCTACCAGGAAACACGAGAGTAATGGAGACTTGAACCGCAGACCCAAATGTCTCTGTGGGCCCCAAACATGCAGCAGGCTGAAACCCTATACTAAGGAATACATCACAAAAGGATAGTTCAGAACAATGTAAAATAGACTCTAGTACGTAGAGGAACTCGATAGGAAAGTACAGGTATTTTGTTTGCGTAAAACGGACCCCAATCGGACCCTAAACAGGTCAAAAACGTGACTACTGTTCAAAATTAGACGTCTAGGAATAATCCCAGACGTCTTAAAAGGCGTCAGATCTTACCTTGTGTCTCCTACGGCTGATCAGACGTCCAGACCTTCCTTGCGACCATCTGAAGACAGTTCCATACGTCGAATAATGTCTCCGGTCGTCTGGAAGCACCTTCGAACGTCTGGTGATGTGATCAGACGTCCAAAAGTGCTTGGGAAAGTGCACCGCGTGCCTTCCCAAAGCCTGCCCTGCGTACGAAAGATGCAGCAAAGAAATCAGTCCCACAGCTCCTACGTTGAGATACTCTGCATGGCGGAGATCAGTGTAGGAATGTACATACCTCGCGCAAACTCGTGTTCTCAGACGTCCGGCCTTAGCTTCGGACGTCCAGATGCCTCGCCAGTCATCTGGACTCCACTTCAGACGTCTGATACTGGAAAACTTCCAGTATCAGGAACTCCTCACAGCTCACTCCGCTCACTTGCCACGCACTGCAGCATCTCCAGTCGCTGCAGAGGGCCGGGAGGTCGCCTCCCCGAGCCCCCTCCTCCTTGCGCATGCACCCACCGTTGGCCGTGCGAGCTCTGCCGAGCTTCCATCGAAGCTCCACCGACCTTAGGCGTCCTCCTCCTCTCGAGCTCTCCTCCTTCGTCCCTCTCGCTCTCCCTCGCTCGCCCCCTCTCGCCGCTCCTGCACAAGAACTGAAGGTGGTGGCGGCTGTGGTGTGTGGAATGGAGAGGAGAAAGGAGGGGCGTTTATGTAAGAGGGTATGGGGTTTAGGGTTCGGGGGAGGTGAGGAAGAGAGAGAGGAAGGAACGGTTCTGCGCGTCGCCCGCGTGCAGAGTGCAGTGCGCAGTACAAAAATTCCACTTTCAGACATCCGGGAACGGGTCTAGACGTCTGACTAAGACTCCAGACGTCTTAAAAGGCTAAAAAGTGATGGGTCCTTACATCCAGTATCAAACATTTGGAGCACATCCCAGACGTCTGGAGTAGCAGGGGGACCTTCGGAGTTGAAGCCAGACGTCTGAAAGAACGTTTGTGTCAAGGTACGTGCTTCTACACAATTTCCGGCCATGCAGGCCTTATCGCAGGGGATTTTGGTTGGCCATTTTTAGCTCTACGCATACGTACGTAGGGGCAGAGCATTGGAAAGGCGCACGGTGTGCTCTCCGAGGCACTTTTGGACGTTGGACACATCGCAGATGTCTAACCGTACTTCTAGACGACCAGAAGGGGAGTTTGACGTCTAGAACTCTCCTCAGATGATCGCGGAAGGATCTGGACATCTGAGGAAGCCGCAGGAAACTGAGGGTGAGTACTAACGCCTTTTAAGATGTTTGGGATTAGTCCCAGACGTTTGATTTTGGACAGTGTGCATGTTTTTGGCCCGTTTAGGGCCCAAACGGAATCAGATTTTCGCAAACAAACTACTGTTGTTTTTCACTTAAGTTTCTCTACGAGTTAGTGTCACTTGTATACGGTTTTGGGCTCGTTTAATGTGGTTGGCTTATTCTATAGGTGTTGAATGCTCGAATTGCTACGCTAACGTGTTTGGTTTTGGAAAACCTGTCGTTGTAGCTTGAAAGCGAAGAATTCGTGTTCAACAAATAAAATTTATACCGAAATTGAAATTCCGGGTCGAACACAGGGAGGCGGACGTTTGATTTAAAAACTAGGCGTTTCTTTTTATTTGTCACGAAGTAATTCAATTTACAACTATCTAATTATTTACAATAAATAGTAGAGATAGAGAGAGGGTAAGAGAGAGAGAGAATATTAAGCATAGAAATCAAAATGAGATGTAGAATAAACAAAGAATTTATTATTAAGGAGATTGTTCATTACAACTAGAAAGCATAAAACAATTACACTAGAAACCGATAAATTTACTCTAGAAAGCATTAAAAGAATGGAGGGAGAAATGTCCTCCTCGACGATCACTTGGAGGACGAGCAGAACTACTCTAGAAAGTAGTAAATCTATACTAGAAAGCAGTAAAAAGAATAGGGAGGGAATAATCCTCCTCGACGGTCGCTTGGAGGACGACGCCTGGACGAAGGAGGACGAAGCAGAACGGGAACGGAGCAGCACGCCGTCGTCGTCGTGGGATCCACTTCCGAAGGGGGACGAAAATTTGGACTTTATCTCGGGAGAAGCATCCTAGGTGTGGGACAAGCTTCTCTTGAGCATTGGAGAGGTAGAGAAGAGAAGGAAGGGATGAGAATTTCGTATGGAGGGGGTCTCCTTTTATAGTTGCAAGGAGTGGAGGCAAAATGGTCATTACATCTTTAAAATAATAAATGAGGGGTCTTTAATGACGAATAAATCCGTCACTAAAGCCCCAACGTGGGCGTAGCACCCGCGCCCACGCGCGCCTCCTCAGCTGCTCTCTTCTTCGACGTCCGCGCACGTTTTTTAATTCTCAGCAATCGGACGGCTTAAGATGCGTGATCGCCCATTGCTGCGTGCCTGCCCAACGCGTATGATCGCGTGTCCTTGCTGCGCGTGCAATAGCGCGTGATCTCTATTGAGCGCAGACGGCCGTCCGATGACGATCCAATGCCCGCCATCACTCGCTCGCCCGTCCCTTTCTCCCCTTCGCTGCGGTTCGAACCCGCGGCTGCAGCTCGCGCAAGCACGCTCGATCGCTGTGCTACGAGACACGGATGGTCGAGCGGGCATTTTTAGGCGTAGCTGTCCACAGCCATTGGATCGAGATCCAATGGTGGAGAGGGAGCGGGTGCGGGGTCTTCAGAGAATGTAAGCGGCTGTTTGGGCGGTCGAGATGGCACCACGTGGCATCATCTTGGTCGTCCATCTTCTGGATGTTGTAGATGGTGCCACGGATGTCGGATTGACTCGATTTTTGCGTCGTTGGGCTGCGATCGTCGATCCGAATTCATCCGTGCGATCGGATTTGTCATTAGAAGGCGGATTTACACCATCCTGGCCCTTGATCTTCTAGGGTTCCTCGGTCACTATCTGATGCTACAGATGCCTGATTAGGGTGATCTTGGAGTCGTTGAACTCCAATCGTCGCCCTGATCACATCCATACGGTTGGATCTTTGATTTGAGGCCCCGATAAAATGTTTACCCTGTCCAAGTACATAAAAGGAGACAATTAACCTCCATTTTGTTCAAACTAATCTAAATGCAAGATGATCATGTTATACAATATTTATATCATGAAATGCAATCCTATGCTTAAGAACATGCATAAATAGACATCTTAAGTAGTGTAAATGTGTTTACATCATACCCCCATGCTTATCTTTTGCTAGTCCCTAGCAAAAACTGTATGCTATTTATAAAAGAATTAGGTTGGATTATTTGGGCATGAGTTATTTTCAATTATTAAGAAATTGTCTACTTAGGATCTGAACTTTCAAAGACACAACAGCGCCCGAGTATCAGCCAAAATGCAGACCACCTCAAGCCCTCGCCTTATTCAAAGAAAAAAAATTTCTTTTTCTCTTTTTACTCTTTTCTAATTTTTTTGGATTTTGAAATTTTAGGGTTTAAGAGTGGCTTTCTACGGCCATTCAACTCACCCAAGATTTGATGAGAACCCTAAGCTTTAAGCATCTTATTATGATTGTGATAGACTCGTTGACCGGCAGTTAAAACGGACTTCGGGTTTCTACGCCTCTAGGTGACCTCAAAAAGAATTCTGCCTAAAGGTGTATCTTTACAACCGGTAGCCTTCTCCCTACTTTTATTTTTTAACGGGGTCAACACAAGGGTGAATTCAGTGTATATCTCCCTGGTTTATTCTACTTCTCCGCTTCTTCCTAAGTGTTTTGGGAATTTTTTTAGTGCATTTACTGAGCTGGGTTCTGAACAACCGGTCGATGAGCTGTTACCACCGACAACTTGCCAACCATACTCGTGCAACGAAGTGTAGCTTATTTCTTTTTGTTCTTTTCTCCTTTTCTTTTTGATTTTTTTTCTTCTTTCTTCTTCTTTTTTTTTAAGTAGGTGGCTTCCCTGGTCTAAGATTTACCTAAAGGCAGCAAAAAGAGAAAGATCCAGTGACTGAGCTCTAGACAACCTACCTATGGGTTGTTACCCACGATAACTTACCAGCCATATCACCCTAGAAGGTTCATTAGCTAGCCAATTTCCGTTAAAATCGTTGAACAACAAGTCAGTGCAAAGAAAGTGTGTAGATGCTTAAGACTCAAAATTCCCTCAAATCAAAGAACGGGTTGATAAGTCGTGTACTTATCACCCAAACTTATTTACTCTAATTACGATAGAATTAAGATGGCGAAGACTCGAAAGACAAATCCACATTTTAGTGGATACACGGGCTGATTAAGTCCAAAGACCTGAAGGGTCTTTGTGTTCAAATTATAATGTAGTATTTCCTAAGATTGAAAATTTTCCTAAACCCAAATTCTCTTTCCTAATTCCGATTTTTTTTTATAAAAGAAAACAAATCTATGGAGCTGACGAATGAATTCAGAGATAAATATCCACCCCCCCCACGCCTATCTAATGCAATATCCTCATTGTATTAAAAAGACATAAAACAGAGTGGGAAAGCGTAGAAAGCACCTGAATTGCGTGAATGTCAGGTTCGCTCCGAGATGAAAACTAAAAAAAACTGTATATGTGCTGAGTTTAGTGCCTTCAGCTAGGCACACTATACAAAGAAAAGAAATGAAGAATTCACAAGTGCAGGTCAGAATCAGAATAAACAGAAGAATCCTCTGACCTATCAATAGAGGTCCACATATGTGGACCAAATTGTGGTGCAGACCCATCCCCCATAATCGAGAATATCTTAGGTTTTGGATAAAAATTACCCAAAACCTAAAATCAGAATGCAAATGGGGTCGGGCCTGCGATTTATGAGGATGCAACTCAAGACCAAAAAGTCGGGTTATAGAGAATTGAAGATCAAAAGGATAATCGTTGAATATGTGCTTGAGTTTGATATCCTCAAAACAAATGTCGTAAGGGTTCTGATTTAATGGTTTGAACTTAAAAGGAACTCTTCGACTCAATCTTCCATTTCCTCCAAAATTAACTTCCCAAATCAGAACTTCCCAGCTCCTATCCTCCTCATTCAGCATATCAAATTCCAGGACCTCTTGTATATTAATCACCCCGTCTAAAATCTCCAAGTCTAAATGATGTGGCAGAATCAGAATTGACTTGGGTCTAATTATCTCATAAACAGAATTATTGATAAGCTTAACGGGGTGTAACTGATAATCAGGGTATTGAATTAATTCCTCCAGAAAATGTGATTCTGGATCCGTAATGTGTGCCCTAATAAGATCAGTTTCCTCAGTTATTGGGCTATCAAATCATCTATCAGATTCCTCAGGCCCAATCGTCTCACAGAAATTGTGTTCAGAAAACTCGCGTGAGACTTCGCAACTTGAATTTTCACCATCAAAGAAATCAGGATCCGTATCAATGTATGTCCTAAAATCATTTGTCACTTTTTGTTCCAAGGAGATATACGTTTCCTCGTAACCCGGCTCAGGGATCTCAGGTGAAGAAATCAGATCATCCTTAATTGGTTGCTTTAATTCAATCTGGTCAACCTCGTAACATGTGTCCCCCCCAACAGGTGCCTAAGCGGGTTCTGTCATTGGCTTTCCTGAAGAGGGTTCATCCTGGGAATCATCCCATGATTGAATCAAAGCAACCACGAATCTCATCCTCAATTTCGCTAATTTCCCAAGTAAAAACTCACCCGGGTTCTTATCCTTAACATCCTGGAGCCAATCCAACAAAGACTTGTTTAAATCATTAATCATTTCAATCAGGGGCTCCAATCTCTCAATGCAAGGTGTTGGCTGAACTTCTAAAGATTGAATGATATTCCTCAAGTTAGCTAGAACCTTATCTTGAACCTGATTAACTTGAACCAAATGAGTTGGTTCAGGGTTGGGTGGGTTTGACATCAATGCAGAGGAATTAACGAATTGAGATTCGTTATACCCTTCCTGATAATAGGTCATTTTAGATTGTTCAAAAGATGGTGATGACCTAAAGGCAGTGAAATCAGAGGATGGGTAAGGATCGGTGTATCCTTCTTGATTGTAGATCGTATTAGGTTGTTCATGAAAAGAAGACGATCTATAATCGATGTAGCTCTAAGAAGGATAGAAATTAGAATCAAAGTGTTCAGGGTTAGACCCTAAACATGGAGGTTTGGAGCTGTATCCCCAATCCGAATTATCCCAATTAACTGATGGTTGATTACAGTACGAGTCGGGATAATCGTCATGTTGAGGATAATTCACAATGGGAGGGAAAGAACGGGAATGCGTGTAATATGTGAAAGGATTCATGATACACTAGAGGAAGAAAGGTGCCCTGCAATACAAACAATCAGACCTATCCTTAAATGGGTTAGTCTAAAGACTTACAGACTCCCAAAACCCATCTTGAGATAAAGGAACGATTTTATCTACTTTCGTCTGTTCAATCCAACCAGTTAGAAGGAGGGGCTGGGGAGAAGGTTCTTCCTTTGACTTGCGCCTCTAGTTCCTAGTGTACCCCCAAGCGGCGATCGTTTGATTCTTCTCCCCTAGCTAGACATCAGATTGAATAGTAGAAACAGACTAATCGAAAATAATCTTGTTTTGGGTTCTGAAGAGCGAGTCCAATCTTTAAGGCCAACGTCTACTCTGTTTTATTTAGGGCTAGGTTTGAATGTGCTTTGGAATGTGATGGGCCCTTTAAATGGGTTGTGCCCTTAATGATTGATTGATTTATGTGTGCGTGTACAACCAGTGATTTTCAAGCAAGATTATTTTTGATGTGGTGAATTTTAAGGTTGAAATCTTGCTTAGTAGCTTTTAGGATTCAACTTTAGGCATTTTCAAACAAGTTTCATTGGCACACCAGGTTTTGAAAGCACGGGTGAAGATGTTTTCCTTGGAAGCTTAAAAAGAATGTGGAGTGCCTGGTAAATCCCAAAGAGTTGAACCTAATTGGCAGCTACTTGATGAGTTGATTTTATTTGAAGTGGTGCGGCCCAATCAACTCAAACAATTGGCCTGATGCACCACTTAATTAGGCACACAAATGATTACCTAATCTGATTTCTACTCAATTACGTGTTTGAATGTGTGTACCGGCTCCTAAGATCGGTTTACCGATTGAGTTAGAAAATCAGATGAGGTTGTGTACCTCTATGAGATTTTTTTTAATTTTTCTTTTTTTTAATGTGGGGGTTGGGGTGAGTATGGGTGTCAAACAACAAATAATCTAACCTTAAAGTTTATAAAAACACCTAGGTTGATTGATGTTTGAATTATTATGTTGTGGAATGAAATCTAATGGGTGGGAGGTGGGGGATAACTCACAGAACCTTCCACAGCACTTTACTCCGATCTACCACTTTTGCTGTCTCGAAAGAGTACCTGCAATTACAATAAGAAAGGAGAAAAGTGAGGTAAATGATTTGTAAGTTACAAAACGCGAAGAGAAATCAAAGATCGTCGCCTCCCCGGCAACGGTGCCAAAATGTTGAATGCTCGAATTGCTACGCTAACGTGTTTGGTTTTGGAAAACCTGTCATTGTAGCTTGAAAGCGAATAATTCGTGTTCAACAAATAAAATTTATACCGAAATTGAAATTCCGGGTCGAACACAGGGAGGCGGACGTTTGATTTAAAAAGTAGGCGTTTCTTTTTATTTGTCACGAAGTAATTCAATTTACAACTATCTAATTATTTACAATAAATAGTAGAGAGAGAGAGGGTAAGAGAGAGAGAGAATATTACACATAGAAATCAAAATGAGATGTAGAATAAACAAAGAATTTATTATTAAGGAGATTGTTCATTACAACTAGAAAGCATAAAACAATTACACTAGAAACCGATAAATTTACTCTAGAAAGCATTAAAAGAATGGAGGGAGAAATGTCCTCCTCGACGATCGCTTGGAGGATGAGCAGAACTACTCTAGAAAGTAGTAAATCTATACTAGAAAGCAGTAAAAAGAATAGGGAGAGAGTAATCCTCCTCGACGGTCGCTTAGAGGACGACGCCTGGACGAAGGAGGACGAAGCAGAAGAATGGGAACGGAGCAGCACGCCGTCGTCGTCGTGGGATCCACTTCCGAAGGGGGACGAAAATTTGGACTTTATCTCGGGAGAAGCATCCCGGGTGTGGGACAAGCTTCTCTTGAGCTTTGGAGAGGTAGAGAAGAGAAGGAAGGGATGAGAATTTCATATGTAGGGGGTCTCCTTTTATAGTTGCAAGGAGTGGGGGCAAAATGGTCATTACATCTTTAAAATAATAAATGAGGGGTCTTTAGTGACGGATAAATTCGTCACTAAAGCCCCAACATGGGCGTAGCACCTGCGCCCACCCATGCCTCCTCAGTTGCGCTCTTCTTCAACGTCCGCGCATGTTCTTTAATTCTCAGCTGTCCGATCGCGAGATCGGACGGCTTAAGATGCGTGATCGCCCGTTGTTGCGCGCCTGCCCAGCGCGTACGATCGCGCATCCTTGCTGCGCGTGCAATAGCGCGTGATCTCTATTGAGCGCAGACGGCCGTCCGATGACGATCCAACGCCCGCCATCGCTCGCTCGCCCGTGCCTTTCTCCCCTTCGCTGCAGTTCGAACCCGCGGCTACAGCTCGCGCAAGCACGCTCGACTGCTGCACTACGAGGCGCGGATGGTTGAGTGGGCGTTTTTATGCGCAACTGTCCACAGCCGTTGGATCGAGATCCAATGGCGGAGAGGGAGCGAGTGCGGGGTCTTCAGAGAATATATGCGGTCGTTTGGGCGGCCGAGATGGCGCCACGTGGCACCATCTTGGCCGTCCATCTTCTGAATGTTGTAGATGGTGCCACGGATGTCGGATTGACTTGATTTTTGCGTCGTTGGGCTGCGATCGTCGATCCGAATTCATTCGTGTGGTCGGATTTGTCATTAGAAGTGTGGATTTACACCATCCTGGCCCTTGATCTTCTAGGGTTCCCTGTCACTATCTGATGCTACAGATGCTTGATTAGGGCGATCTTGGAGTCGTTGAACTCCAATCGTCGCCCTGATCACATCCATACGATTGGATCTTTGATCCGAGGCCCCGATAAAATGTTTTCCCTATCCAAGCACATAAAAGGAGATAATTAACCTCCATTTTATTCAAACTAATCTAAATGCAAGATGATGCATGTTATGCAATATTTATATCATGAAATGCAATCATATGCTTAAGAACATGCATAAATAGACATCTTAAGTAGTGTAAATGTGTTTACATCAATAGGTCTCCAGCTAGTCGAGTACGCGAGACCAGCGGAGGCGATGGGATCTGTGATTCGAGCCCCCATTCCTCCCATGTTTTCCGGTAGAGTGGTTTACATTAATATTATGATTTAAACAAATAAACTGCATGTTTAGAATAACTTGAATGAAACCTAGGATGAGGATGAACCCTAGGTCAGGAACAAATGAGTATGATTTGAGCTACACTGTATTCTTGAGATGTATGTAAAACCCTAGGATGAGAATGAACCCTAGGCAGGAACAAATGAGTATGGTGGAGCTACATTGTTTACTTGAGATGCATGTAAAGCTCTAAATGCTAACGAATGTATTGGTTATTTTATTATGATGCTTTCTCAGTTAGCAAATCACGAGCTACCTATTATAAGAATGAAATCGGAAATGTGAATAGAGAGATTGAAATGTTGGAACATGAAACGAAATGAATACCAGCATGAACCCTACGGGGAATTAGGAGAAGAACTCCTGTAGAAGGGAAGTGAGTTGGCCCTTGTGTACGCGGTACCAAGGAGAGCAACTATCCCTTTAGTGTAGAGGGGTATTAGTCGCCCGTTGGGTTGAGTCCCGGGGTCAGGCCTAGTCACTCTACACCGACTCTGTTTGGCCCTCGTGTACGTGGTACCGAGGTGAGCTACTTAGTGTAGGGAGGGAGCTAGCCACCCAGGGGGCCCGGGGTTAGGATTAACTGCCCTACATCGACTCTTGTTTGGCTCACTGGGCAAACCGAAATAGTCGGACAAGGGTACGCGGACTATGGAGGGGCGAGGCCCCTGTTCTATTCTGGGAGGGCGAGAACCTGTATTGTTCCGTGCTGTACCTTTAGGTGTACGCGCTAGCAGAAATGACTAACTGCGTGCCAGTGCGGGATAGCTACCCCCACGCTTATCACGTGTGCCGTAGTCATCGCTACATCATGATCGTGACCTCAGGGTGGTTGACTGGGTGGACTATCACGGGGGACTCTCCTGGCCAGGAGAGCACCACGTGTACATTCTACATCATGGAAAAGATTGCAATCAAGATCGTTCCCATGAGGAACAGGCCAGATCAAGAAATAATTAGATGAATAAAGGAACAACAAATTTGAAGTACTTGGTTGAGCTAAATGAAAATGATAATTACTTAGTTGCATTAATTAATTACTTGTCTTAACTACATGTAAATGGCTGAATTACTACTCTACTCACCATTCGCTGACTTCAAAAATTTTATAACCTAGTTTAAGTCAGGGAGTTGAGCAGCCAGCATCACTGGCCGTAGAGGGAGTTGGGCCCAGTCGAGCCCAGCCTTAGCTACATTTTCTTACTGTTTCCCCTAGCTTCTGTGGTAGCACTAAGTATTTTGTTCTATGTAATACTATTTTAGTTACTTTTCCGCTGTACTTTCCTTTGTCGTAGTTGTGATGACCTATAATATTGATAGACTATTCGCTCTGTTTCTTTTATTGTCTTTGGATTATTTTCTCCTTAGTTACATTACATGTGTGGTTTTGAATTATTTCCTACTTTTGGTTATTTCTCGTTGGACGACTAGGACTTGGGATTAGTCGAGGTGGGCCAGTCTTAGGTCCTGTAGGGATTTAGGATCGGGTCGTAACAGATGTGGAGGTGATTTGAGTAGGAGGAGATAATTTAGAAGAGTTATGAAAGACTCACTAAGAAGTGAGCATGAATGACAAATACTTGCTGGTGACAAAAGAGCATAGAGTGTGAGGCATGTAGGTCTTGGAGTTGGTACAAGTGGAGGCGCAGAACCTGCTAAGAAGCAAAAGGGTAGCATCACTGGTCTCTTCCAATTTGGGAGTGTTGGGATGAGATGTGATTCAAAATAAAAAATGCTTAAGGGTATGTGGGGCAATGCACGGGAGATGGATGGTAAAGCAGTGACGAGCCTTTTCAATGCTCATGTAGTTCTAGTAAATGTGGCAGAGGGACCATGGTTGCAGAATGTTATTGATATCTCTGCTAAAGCTGGGACGAGAGTTAAGGCTCCCACACTGTACAAGATAAGGTACAAGTACACACCTATGCAGAAGGTTGAAATAGAGGAATACATTAATAATTTGAAGGGGTTATGGCCACAGTATGAGTGCACAATTATAGCTACTGGGTGGATTAACTTCACAAAGAGGCAGATTATTAATTTTCTTTTGAATTGTGATGGCAAATCCATTTTCCTCAAATCCGTGGATGCTTGATGAGGTGTGGCTCATCATAGCTAAAATGCCAAAGTTAAGCTAGAATCTAGTTTAAATGCTATCATATTAACATAATAAATGGGTTAAGTGTGAGAATTAGTGAAAATAACCTAAAACACTCAATTAATGTTAAAAATGTATAATTAGGTTATATTTAAGATATTTTATTCACAAAACACAATTAAATGATCCAAATGACAATTGAACATCAATTTGAGCTTTAAAGTACAAATTAAGGGTTCAATTATGTTCCAACATGTTCAATTAGCATTTCATCAAAATCTCATTGCATTTAGACATCACTAGGCCCTTGTATTTAGAGTTTAACACTTAGGTCCTTTTGACATTACATTTTATTCACATATAAAAGTCGCAAGGACTTACTTGCAAAACTTAGGGACTTATTCGCATTGATATATGCCACTCATGGGTTCTTTCTACAATTCTTCTACCGGTTCATTTGTGTGGGCTCTTTGTGCAAAATTCCCTTTAGACCTGATGCCCAACGTTTCAGTTCTTTGTACTATTCATACGAAGAACAGGAGATACAACAGCCGTCCATCCCATATATCATGCAATCAATGGTCGATCCTTGACCGATCCCTTGGCGCCAATGTGCGATCCACTGCACCCTCATTTAGATCACATCCTATGGCAAAATTTTGGTGTGGCATTTCCCACACTCGTCTCCCTCTCATATCTACCATTTAGCCCCACCCATTCACCTATTTAAGGAGCTCCAGAGCAACCTTGGCTTAGGAGGTAGCTCCCCACTGCACCTCTCGAGCTATCGTTCTTCCCCTCTAGTCATCTTCTTCCAAAATTCATTTGTTCCGCTTGCGGAATTGCCTTTCCCAATTCATCCTTACTACTAGGGATGATGTACGCCTGAGGGCGACTCTAGAGCTCCTCTAGAGGGCTCTTCTTCAACCAGAGACTTCTTCCTCTCCAACTAACGGTTGGAGACCCATTGGTCCCATTCGTTCGATTAGTATAGGTTTTAATTACTTAGATTAGATTTACTACTTTATTAGATCAATTAGATAATGTAGATCGTAGTTTAATGCTAAATTGATTTAGATTAGACTTAGCTTAGAGTAGAATTAAATTACGCCCAAATCACACCTCTCTGATCAATTCAGATCAGAGAGGCAAATTCAATTGCATTCGCATGTTCATTGATCTTCCTCTACACCTCACGATCACTTTCATCTTCTTCCCTCATGTTTTTAATCTGCAATTCAGTCCCTCCACCTGAGCATATTCGAATATGAATCTAAATAGCTCTCAAATCCACCTAAGGTTCTCTCCATTCACTTCATTTGATCACAAGGACCCTCCATCTGGTTTTGATTGCATCAATTCGCTCGATTGATTTAGATTTGAGTTTTACGCCCAATCAACAGATCTGGAGTCAATTTGATTTGAAATAGATTTTATCAAGAGAATTGAGTTTTTATTCATCTAATTGGATGTATTGCAATGACCTTGAGGTGTTTCAATCGGATTTTTAGTCTCAGATGAGCATACGCGCAATTTCTTCTTCGTTTTGGGTAGTTTTGGCCTAGGAATCATAGATTCACTGAGATGAGGCCTTCACAATGACCCATTTGGTTTTCTAGGATCACCCTGAAGTCCTGAACACTAATTGATAATGTTCAGGAGCTCTAGGTGGTCAGATTACCTAGGCAAATCCAAATTAAAAGCCCAAACTGGCAACATTATTCCTTGAGTTAAAATGAGTTCAATTTGTGGGTCAAGGTATAAATGAGGATTAAATGATTCTACTGGAGGTTCTGAATCATGTTGCAAGTGGAATTGATGTTAAGATTAATTCAAGTCTCTTGTGTTGTCTATGACGAAGAGAAAGGATTGAACTAGGGTTTTAGGGTTTATCACTTCTTAATTGGGTTTCAAATGATTTCCAACTCTTCTTTGGAGGTTTTACAATAGATGAAATTTGAACTTCAATGTTTGAATCAGATCTGAGTGGATCTGAGCAGCAGATGCTCATATGCTCTATTTTTGCTAATTTGAAAAAGCTTTCAATCCTTTATTTTTGAGTGATTTGTGAATGAATCAATTTTTCTTGTATTTACTGTACTCCAGATCTGAGAATGTTTTTTGGAGCAGCAAATTAGAACACCAAGGTCCGATCCATTCATATTGCAGCAGTAGCTGAACTGTTGCAGAAGCCATTGACTTGATTTCAAAAGAGGGTTGAGATGGATTTTAGGTTATAATTGAGTTATCTGATGTTTGTATTGTAGAATGTTCATGTTACATACCATTATTAGATTTAAATCTGATTTATATAATTTAATTCATTTCGATCAGTAGCATGACTACTGTATCACTACAGCACAAATTTTTTAGACACTCGTTTGAGATGGAAAAATAGAACTGTCTGGAATAATATGAGATCCCCTACCCCGCAAACAAAAAATCCAGAGCCCTCTTTCCCTCCCTCCCAAAAAAAATCCCCGCGCTTGCTACCCTCCCCCATGCGCCCCTGACACACACACACACACAAGCACAATTCCCACGGAAGCAGCTCACAAGCACGCACAATTCCCACGGAACCAACTCCCACACGAAAGTTCCCTCTCCTTCTCTTCTGCCTTAATCGTCCCGTTGTTTCCTTCTTCCTCTCAGGCCGTCTCGTCCCACTCTGCTCGTGCCTCCTTCCCGCCGCGATCGGCCGCTCCTCTGCCCGCGCCCTCCTCGACCCTTTGCCCACCCTTGTCTCCTCCTCCCCTCCACGCGTCTCCTTCCCTTCGCCATCGGCTGCTCCTCCGCCCTCCTCTACCCACTCCTCTCACATGCCTCCTTCTTCCCCTTGTTGCCTCGGGCGACTACTCCCCAACCAACGCCCTCTACCTTCGATAGATACCTCCTCTCCTCCCAGGTACTCCCAATCTCCTTGTTTCCTCTTCTCTTCCTCTACCCCTCCCATCCTGTCTACCCTAACCACCATCTTTCACACCCTCCCACCACCACTTACATCCCCTTCCCACCGCCAGCATTACCACACAGATGAGACAACTACAGAAGCAGCAACACCATCAAGTGTGTTTCTCACAGATGGTGCAGCAACAAGGATTCGACCATGTCAGGAAGATGGATCAAGAGCGGGATCGGGTGGGAGGGGACATTTAGGAGGTGACAATGGATCTTCTTCTTTCGCCACTTCTTCAATCGACAAGAACATCAAGAAGGTGAGCGATTTTGCATCCTTATCCTTTTTTATTCCTTTATCTCCTATTCATCCTTTTGTTTCTCTAGCATTTATATAGTTTCTTACTGTCTTTTTTTAATGTCTGCATCTATGAGAAATGGCATTACCTTTTGAATGGGTGTTATTCCGCTCTCTTAATCACTGTGATTTCAATGAGGTGGAGGAATGTCTCAAATTTGGGGCTGAGAGTGAAGATGGATTTTGGGGGCATGTTTTGTCAAATTTCTCTTGATCTTCCCATGCATGTATGCTGTTCCAATACAAGTTTTTGCTCCTTCATTGTAGTATTTACCATGTTGTAGAAATTGACGTCCCAATGTAACGAGAATTTTGCGTGAACAAGTTTTTTGGTATTTTTCTTTCTGGGAAAATAAGGACTAGATAGGGTGTGTTCTTTCTGTTTGTGATCTCCAACGGGTTTTTTGATCCTCTAAGTGGGCCTCGATGAGAGTCGGCACAAAAGAATTGGTGTATGTTGCTCCACATGGGATTTAGACATGAACAGTACATGGATGGAAATTTTCTGTGACTTACATGGATCGCATTGGAGCAGGTAAGTTCTGCGATTAAATATTTTCATATTCGTTAGTTACAAAGGCTTAATAGCAACTTATGTTATCTGTTATATTGTTTTGATAAGAACACTTTTCCATAATTTTCTAGATATACAACAACCTTCATTTGTCATGCTTCTTATGTTATGTCATTGGCACAAAATCATTTTGTCCATTTGGCCTTGAGGATGGAGACAGTGAAGAGGAAGGCCATTTTGGCCTTGAGGATGTTAGCCAATCGCTAATGTTAGATTACTATCTCAATTTTTAATTTTGTTTTTGCTCTAATGAGTTATGGTTGTAGGAGGCATTACCTCTTTTTCAGTCTCTCAGGGAAAGGGAGTAAGACAGGCTAAAGAAGAATATAGTAAGGTATGCCTCAATTTATCTTTAACCTTTACTCATGATATGGTCAATAAGACATTGAATTGCATGAAGATTTGTTGATTTTTAACTTCAGGTGATATTCTAATTTTTTTTTTTTTTTCCTTTTCCCCTCTTAGCATTATTCAATCTGCTGCAAATGTGTTGTTCATTGGAATGACAGATCAATATGACTGATGTATGTGCAAATTTTGTAATCTTTTGGTAATTATGTATATAGATTGTCAATGGTCGAGAGATTTAGATTCATGGATTTTGATGTGTTGAAGCTTCTTTTTACTTGGAAACCGTAAGATATAATAATCCTA
Organism: Thalassia testudinum; assembly: GCA_037157565.1. NCBI lineage: Eukaryota > Viridiplantae > Streptophyta > Magnoliopsida > Alismatales > Hydrocharitaceae > Thalassia > Thalassia testudinum. Next base: position 8,896,064 of record JAZHRO010000022.1, on the reverse strand, counting down.
TCACTTGCTTGATTCTTCTCTACCAATTTCTCAATTGTTAATTTTTTAATTGCCAAAGTTTGTGATACAAGTTTTTGTTCTTAAGACTAAGGGTTGTGATATGTATGTAAATGGTAAGCCCCAACACAAGCAATGCATATCATACATATGTTTTAACCACCTATGTTTGCCATCCTAATGTTTTTACAAAGGAAGAATGGAACACTATATTGCAAAGGCATTATAGCCCACTTAATCTAGAACACCATATCTTGGTTCTTAAATGTTTGATTCCAAACCTCTCAGGAAAATGTTCTACATACCATACTAAAACACCAAACCAATTTCTTGCTTGGCTATTGGATTATTCTTCTTAGTAGTTAGGAAACCACTTTGATGGGAAGTTATTTTTTGAATGATGAGATATACCTTTAATTGTAACTTAGTATTACGTATTAACTAATCTATGTGCATACTCCTACCAAATATTATTCCCTCAAGTTCTTGAAATCAATAACTTGCTATAAGCCCCTTCAAAAAACTATCTATAAAATGTTCTTACGCATCTAGTTTGGAATCACTTTCTTTCTATAGTAAAAGAAAGAGATCATATAGGAATTTTTTATAGAAATTTTCATTTCATCTTATTATTGTTATTTTTTTTAATGCTTAAGAGACGTTTCAATTTAGATAGATCTAAGGCCAAGCACAACAAAAATGTCTCATAATTCACCCAAAATTTCTAGAAAATGTATCACTTTTCCTCATACGATAATACTTCGATTAGCTCATAGAAAATGTATGAGGGGTTTCCATAATATATTGCTGCATATTAGACTTTGCTAAATTTTAATGTTTGAAGACTAAGGTATAGATCATAGAATTTCATGACAGCATCAACTTAAATTGAATAGAGATAAATTTTTATCATTATCTTCCTCATTATATTTATCCCTAAACTTGTTTTAACGCTAAAATTAAATCAAGAGTTTTATGTTGATGTTAAAATATCTTTCTCGTTAAATGTCTTTGTAGGAGGTAATGCTAGCACTTGTTAATCCAGTTCTCAATGAAGATGAAATAGGCCATATTATTGAATCACTTTCCTAAAGAAGTTGTGATGATCTAAGTCCCGCCAACTGATGAGATCCGAGTTGCCTTATGCTATCATTAACATGAAAACCTACAAGATCGCAGTCACCTAACATAAAGTCATAAAACATAATAGCCAACATTTATTTATAAAACATTAAACGAAAGAAAGCAAACGTGCTAACAATAAAAGTAAAGTTCACCTAGAGCAGAAATAAATGAGTCTCGTATAACTATTAAGAAGATAGGAAATAAAATCAAATAGTAGAAAGAACTACTCCTATGAGTCACTGGCTCAATACAGACCATTTCCTCAGGTAGGACCTGGTTCTGTAGAGGCCTAATCAATTGCAGCTGCGACATCCAACTGCTCAGCAACACTTGAGTACGGAACTTGAGACAAACGTCTGTGAAGATTAAGTAGAGTAGTATAACCAAACATGTAATTCAACTAACAGAGTACATGAAAAGGTACTATGTGATAATTCGTTTGTTTGACAATCTATCTCATATCTAACCCCTTTCTTTTTTTTTATATATGTGGTTTGCCCATTTTCTTATTGGTTTCAAATCGTCAATCAATGTCTCGGGTACAAGATAATCTTGTGTGACTTTCTGTGGTGCAAGATTGGTATAAGTCACCTTCTTGGCTGGGAGGAGCAGTTATACTCGTCAAGTCACCACGTTTGGCTACTTTGTGTAGCGTGAACACGTACAAGTGCTATGTACGTTGAATCACAGATAATCAATAATCCACCCATCGATCGAAAAGAATTGTTTCAAATCTTGAGTCCTGCAGTCTGCTATCCTAGTTGGTCGTTAAGCCTAACAAAAGAGTCATAGGGAGGTTAGCAACTCCCTAAATCAGCTCCTGAGCCCGATCTGAAAAGATCTGAAGCTACGGTCGAAATCCTGACAAGTAGCGAGGTTGAAATGTGTTATCTAATCCTTTTATTTTCCTGACATATCTGTCGTATTATCTATCCAATTTTCAGATAATTGTATTCCTTATATTGCCAATTATGAGAATCTTTAGTAATTTTTGTATTAGTAATTCTAGGGTTAACAATGATTCATATTATCTCTCAAGTTCATTCACAAGAAATTCATCTTTACCGGTGGTTTTATATTATATAGATAGTTTTAAAGACATTAGACCTTATTTTATGAAAAATGGGTTTTGTTTCTTGCATGAGATAACAATGGTATATATACTTGCTAATTCCTCATTATTCACGTAAATCCATTATGTCTTGTTTATAGTGTCAAAAAAATCAGGAAAACATTGAAGGGTTCCAACTCAGCAAAAGAGGATGCACATGATCCAAGGCAGTACGCACGAAAATCACACAGGTTGGGTTCTCAATTACTTGAAAATACGATTGAATCGCAAAAACGGATAGACTACTTTACATAATGCCATCGAAGGGTTACGGTAACTCTGAATTGTGCGCACCGGGCCTAAAAACAGTATTCGCACCGGGAAGAAGATTCAGTTTTGGACTCACGATGGGGTCAGAGATATCTAATTATGTTTTTAATTTTTCAAGTATAACGAACTCAAAAGTCGAAATAAGCTATACCAACATGTATGCGTCGATATGATTCCAATGGTTCTTATTTGTCAAAATCTGAGGTCGGGAAGACCTTGAACCTGACAAAATAGCACGAAGGGATTTAGAGACAGACCAAACTGCCCTCACATGCGTTGCTCGATGCTCTCGCACACACGCCCTACGTTGCACTTGGATTCGCGCACACCTCGTGTCGTGGATCACCGTGTGCTTGCCTGTAGTCGTGGATGCCTGTTATGCGTCGCGAATTGTTGCGCCCAACCTTGCAAAATGCACTTGCGCTCGCGCGAAATCTTGTGCTGCTGCTCGCCACGCGTCGCTCGCATGCCGCCATCGCTATGCGTTATGCTATTGCTGCGCGTTGTCGCTGTCGTTGCGAAAATTGCGACAGGAATCGTGGGTTTTGCTGAATCGCAAATGGGTCCCTATGAATAAATTTTTGATTTTTGGGAGAAGAAAAATTAAGGTTTTTCTCCTCTCTTTCTCTCTTGATTAGAGAGAATTAGGCGTTAATGATGACCCAAGGGACCCAAGGGGTCCTTTTATAAGCCTAGGGATGGGTGCAAGTCGGTTTAGGTGGGTGAAATACCTAAATTACCCTTAGGGTTTGGTTCACCTTACATTTAGGTCCCTTTTGACTTCTTTTGACCCTAACTTGAGTTATACACCTCGGAATCACATGAAACAAGCGTTGCTGGAAAGTTTGCGATGAAAAAAATCCAATGATATTATATATGGCATCCTTTTGACAGTTTTGACTCGAAATACACAATTCTTGGCAAATTAGAGGATTCTGACATCGACACCAAACCCTGATTGGGTTTCCGAGTTTGAACTGACTCGAATCACTTTGAAATGACTTGAAACCTGGATTTTAGGACGTTACAGAGGGTGCAGTGGATACCTTGCTTATGTATCCGCAACCCCCGAAGACAAACCGGAGATGGGGATTCTACCTGTCATACGGGAATATATTGACATATTCTCAGAGGATCTCCTGGGACTTCCATTTGAGCGAGAGATCGAGTTTGAGATCTTTCTCATTCTGGGGACTATTCTTATATCAATTACCCCATATCGGATGACACCTGTGGAGTTGAAGGAGTTGATGATGTAGCTCTAGAAAGTCCTGGAGAAGGGGTTCATTCGGGCCAGTGCCTCACCTTGGCAGACTCCACTTTTGTTTGTGAAGAAGAATGATGGCATCTTACGTCTCTGCATTGACTACAGCCAGCTAAATAAGGTAAGCATCAAGAACAGATATCCCCTTATGCGGATCGATGACTTGTTCGATCAGCTCCGTGGGCCACGATCTTCTTTAAGATTGATCTGCGTTCAAGCTACCACTAGCTTAAGATAAGGGAAGGGGACGTATCGAAGACTGCCTTCCAAACTCATTATGGTTATTACGAGTTCTGGTGATGCTGTTTGGATTGACGAACGTCCCTGCCGCATTCATGGACTTGATGAATCGGATTTTCAGATCCTATCTTGACCGCTTCATTGTGGTATTCATCGATGATGCCCTCATCTATTCTCGCGATGAGGTGCAGCATGAGTACCATCTCCGGGTGGTCTTGGAGACACGAAGGGAGCATTGGTTATAGGCCAAATTTAGCAAGTGTGAGTTCTGACTACACTAGGTGGAGTTTCTAGGACACGTAGTGTCAGGTGTAGGGATTTCTGTAGATCCTTCTAAGGTTGAAGCAGTACTGAGATGGGAGCAACCCAAGGCAGTGATAGATATTCGTAGTTTCCTGGGTTTAGTAGGATATTATAGGTGTTTCATCCAGGGCTTCTCATAGATCACTCTCCCGTTAACCCAGTTAATGAGGAAGGATACTCCTTTCGTCTGGATCGGTGAGTGTCAGACCAGTTTCCAGACGCTCAAGGAGAAGTTGACTTTAGCCCCTGTGCTTACCATTCCAGGCAGCAGTGGCAGATTCATCGTATACACAGATGCTTCCCTCCAAGGACTAGGCTGTGTTCTGATGCAGCATAGGAATGTGGTTGCCTATGCCTCGAAGCAACTGGAGCCTCATGAAAAGAACTATCCGACACATGACTTGGAGTTAGCAGTCATAGTCTTTGCCTTGAAGATTTGGTGTCACTACTTGTACGAGGAGATCGAGATCCACACTGATCATAAGAGCCTGAAGTACCTTTTCGATTAGAAGGAATTGAACCTGAGACAGAGATGCTGGATGGAACTCCTTAAGGATTACGACTATTCGATAGTCTATCACCTCAGGAAGGGGAATGTTGTGGTTGATGCTATCAGTAGGAAGCCCTCAGCCAGATTGGTAGTTCTTCAGGTATAGAGATGGACCAGTATGGTTGAGGTAGCCCAGTGGAAGCCTTTGCAGGTGAGAGGACATCTGGGGGAGTTGATGGTGATGCGGAGCACTCGCCTTGATCTGGTCTCTTGTATAATTGACTAGCAAATGGACGATGCCAAGTTATAGATTCTTCGGGATCAAATGCTTGCAGGAAACCTTGGTGAGTTCACCTTTGAGGATGGAGTGCTCAGACTCTGTGGAAGATTGTGTTCCTAGAGATGAAGTGCTTCGAAAGGAGCTGTTGTTCAAGGCTCATTGCAGTAGGCTCACCATTCATCCCGGGAACACTGAGATGTATCATGACCTGAGGGGGGATTTTTGTGGCGTGGTATGCAGAAGGACGTAGGCGAGTTTGTGAAGCAGTGCCTGGTATGTCAGTAGGTGAAGGCTGAGCATCAGAGACTAGTCGACCAGTTACAGCATCTTCCCATCCCTGTGTGGAAATGAGAGAGTATATCCATGGACTTTATGATTGGATTACCATTGACTTACAGAGGACACGATGCTGTATGGGTGATTGTAGATCGTTTGATGAAGTCAGCTCGATTTTTACCGATCAAGGTGACTTATGGTCCTTCGTAATTAGCAGAGTTTGAATAGATCCTTCACAATCAAGAACTTATGGAGGAGAATTTGAATATATTGAAGAGTATGGTTGAAGAACAAGTATTGTCTTAGTCTTGGTTTGATTTAGATTTAGTAAGAAATGAATGATAGTTTCCTGGTTATAGCTCACATATGTAACTTTTAGCTAGTTTCTTATGTGACTTTATTTTTTCAATTTGGTATGCATGTAAAAGATTATTTTTGTTAGTTACTTTCTAGAATAGAAGATGGGTTCTTATTTGATTCCTTATGATTTTCTATTCTTATTAGATATAGAAGTGTGAATTTCATGAATGAAAGTGAATTTAAATTTTGACTAGATAATATTTTGATTCACAGGTATTATTAATGGTTCTAGTAAATGTTATCGGAAGGTATAGCGAAGTTTGAATCACTTTTTAGCAACAATTAAAATATTTTTTTAATGATGGTCACAAGTATCTCAAAAGAGTATAATGGTCATTTTAAATGTTATTCTAAATTTTAGGGATGATTTTTAGGAATAGTTGTAAGCGTCACAAAAAAAATTAGTGATAGGTTTTAACTATTTTTTAGATGGTTAGAAATGTCACAAAAAAAAGTAACGGTTACCTCAAATGTTAGTTTAAACTTTAAAGATGGTTAACAATCATCACCAAAGGAATCTTTTAGAGATGGTTTTTAATAATTGTCAAAAAATCTTTTGGTACGTCACTTTTAAGGATGGTTGCAAAATTGTCACTAATGACCTTTATGGATGGCTAAAGGTCATTAGTGATGGTTCCACAATCGTCTCTAAAGGGCTAAAGTAATTATAATATATTGTAACATATCCTTATATTTATTTATTTAAGTATTTGTTGTATATAATCATGTTATTAGGTTAATTAGCTAGATTTTTAAGTTAAAATAAATTAAATTAGTAAATTAATTTATTATTGAAGTAATTATGTTGTGTACTTGTATATAATAATTTTAAGTATTTTTAATCTATTTATAATGTATTTATACTATGTAATAGTGTTTATACTGTAATTATGTATTTATCTATGTAAAATGTGTAATTAAATGTATAGAAATTTAAATCATAACTAAAACAAATTAAAAATGTGTAATAAATAATTAATAATGTATATTAACTAAATTATAAGTTAATTGAGTGATTAAGTTATCAATTTGTATGTTAATTAAGTAATTAAATAATAAATTAGTATGGCTATTTAAGTAACTTTAACAATTTTTTAAATATAATTAAATAATTAATTATTGTAAATTCAATACACCAATAAGTAGCCTTATGTATAGTTTTGCTGAATCGATGATTGTCGTCGATTTTAGGGGAGAATCGCGTTGTAGTATGGTGAAGAAAATTGAATTGACATTTAAAATTTGTAATTGCTCGAAAAATTGTGAGTGTCGAGGTTATTCGCAGGAAACAAATATTGAAATTCAATCCACTAATTAAAATAATAGAAATGAGCATAATAATCAATTCACAATAATGATATGCAAAGAATAATAAATTACAAAATATATTCAATAAATACTCAAATTGAATATATGTAAAAGCTTAAAAAGTGATGGTTGAGACCACCAATTTACCCTCAACACTTAGGCTCAATTCCCAATCGGACTTCTCAAATCCAACAGGAGTCAAATCAGAATAAAATCTCATCACAAATCAAACATCTTCAGCAAGCTTCAGATGGCTTAAGTTTCAACTCTAAAGTACTCAAGATTCGCTTAAGTGTTTAGGCACATTTCTCGAGGCAAAACCCTACCGCACTCTCACAAATCTTCTCTCAAACCTGGACCAAACCTGATTCATAGCTCAGATCCAAATTCGGTTCAGCGTGGGCTCCACGTTTGCATAGGCGTCGGCGAGCGTGTGGTGTACACGTGATAGTGGGGACCTGACCCCTGTTTCGAAGGCGATAAGCCAATGGAGATGAAATGTTAAATATCAAAATCCAATTTATCTCCCACTGATGTAGGACTAATATTGGGCCCTTTCATTCTTTCACTCATTGTTATGAGAGCTCCAATCAATTGGAGCTGTTGCTATCGTTGCTTTATGCAATGGAAGGCCTAAACCCCTTTAGGACTTGAATCCACTGCGATTGGGAGTGGTAGCAGGGTTGCTTGATGGCTGGAGAATGACGGTGATGCCAGGCACTCCTGCAAGATCCCTGAAATCAATAATAAGGGCTCTGTGCCCAAATTAAAATGCTCATAAGGGTCGCTAGAGTACGGCGAGTGTGGTGGTGGTGTTTTTTGGTGTTTAGAGGTGTGTAGGCGGTTGGACGACGTTGAGGTGGTTGGCGTAATAGTGGGTTGTTCAGGGGAGTGGTGGAGTGGTCAATAGCCTCAATAGGGGTAGGGCTTTTGGTTGCTAGGTGGTGAGGAAGCTTTTAGCGATTGTAGTGAGTTGGTCGGTAGCATGGAGTGTGGTGGCAACCTCGTCGGAGGCGTGGCTAGAGGCGGAGAAGAAAGGGAGGGAGAGAGTGAGTTTAAGGTCTAAACTAGGTTTAAGGGGCCTAATCATATTCTAGAGAGGGAGAGCAAGAGAGAGAACCTAATTAATTGAACGAAGGGGAAGGAAATCAATGATGGCTTGCTTCGCCGATGCCGTGGATGATGAGGTCTTCGATGATGACGACGGAGATAGGGGCTCCTGCTTGGCATGGTGAGGAGAGGGAGAGGATGAGGGAGGTATTGGGCCACCTAATTTGACCGTTGGGTGGTTGGACGATAGGGAAGAAGAGGGTCACTGGAGCTATTGGAGATCGTGGCTGGAGAGGAGGGAAGAGGGTAGTTTTTGGCGTAGAAACTAGGGGAAGTCGGTGTGTTTGGGTTTAAATTCTGTTCAGACATCAATGGTGGAAGGGACTTGTTCGCGAGAGAGATGAGAAGCTAGGGGCCTTTTTGTAATAAAATATAGAACTTAGAGATTTAGATGTGAGAAATAGAGATTCAAGGGCATAATTGCAAACTAGGTCAAGATGGATTCTGATAGGGTCTGAATTTTGGTGTTAACCTAATTTGGACCTAAGGAATCTAATGGTGAACTTGGATTTGAGTTTTGACTACATTTGACTGGGTAAATTGCACATGAGCCCAAATCATGTAAATTTCTATCTGAATTTCTATTCTTGTTCAAAATGGGTTCAGATGATCAAATAAAAGGCATTAAACCTCTTATAAAATTTTTCAATGAATTTTAAGAGGTTTATATTGAATTTATCTCAACTAGAATCCTTTTAATTTAAGTGCGGCTGATAATTAGGATTTTCAATGATATTTTAATCCCTGAAATGCATGAAATTTTGATTCACTCAGTGTGAGCTCACTTAGTCTTTTCAATTCATTTGACCTTGAATTAACCCTTGATCAACTCCTTAGTTAATCTGCATTTAGGATTAGATGTTAAAATAACAGAATTAACCCTGTTTTCTTATCTACTTCTCAGATCAATTTGATACGGAATTGTGATCCTCTAACAATCATCTAGGAGTATTTATCACTGAATTTTCACTAATTTAAGTTAGTTATGACGAATGATAGTGTTACCATCAAGTCTTCATGTCTATATAATTTGATTTGAAAATAAGTATTAATTAGGCACTTAAATTGATGCCTCAAGGTGTCGATTTCACACACTAAATCACTTAATTGAACACCTGATTTCACCACTGGAAAGTCCCACATTGGCCAGCACTGATTCTCGACAGTCGCATATAATGAACTCCATCCTTTATCCTCCCAGTCATCATGCATTGGGTGCAAAATAAATGAGTATACAAGTCTTTGTGCGTGTGCGCATGCACTTGCGGGCATGCATGTGTGCGCGTGTGCGTGCGGGTGCGCACGTGTGTGCGTGTGAGCGAACATTGGCATAAGACTATAACCTAATCCACAACTAAATAAACTAGGGTCCACCTAGTAATGGTACGGATCTGGTCTCGAAAGAGGACGTTGATCTCGTGAAAAGTGAGCCCACTAACCAATAATTTTTGGTTAAGGTTGAATTTGGGTTTAATTAAGTTAAAATCTAAGTGAGCATTAACGTAAGTGAAGTGTTTGTGTGTCGCGTGCGTGCGTTGGGTGTTTAAGTGTTAGGTGTATCTATGTGTAGAGTTAATTAGTTAGTTTAATTGTATAGTTAGTATAGGTGTATATTAAGTATAAATGTATGTATATATATAGTGTACGTATAGTATAATATACATATTATTTGTGCCTTACTTTTGTATATAAATGTTTTTAAGGACTCTTTAGTGACACCTATATATGTCAATGTAGATGGTAGTAATAGTTAGTATAATGTATATTTAGTCTCTTTTTGTGCTAACACTTAGGCATTACTTAGCATTAGTGTAAACGATTAACATAAATGGGCTTAGCCTAGTTTTTAGTACCTTTAATATGTGTATATGTTTAAGTCATTGTAATTAACACTAACTAATTCATTTTGTATATGATTGACTTGTTTAATTCATTCATTTATTTTTTGATTCATTTGTAAATAAACTCAACATTTTTGCAATAAAAGATTATTTTTGGAACATAGAGAGTGATATATAAATCATTAAAAATTGTAATTAAATAAATGACATAACTTCCGTCTGGATTGCATCTATACTAATCATTTTGTATATGATTAACTTGTTTAATTCATTTATTCATTCCTTCATTTATTTGTAAATAAACTCAACATTTTTCCAATAAGAGTATTTTTGGAACATAGAGAGATATGTATCAGTAACTGACTTTTAGTGAATGATTTGGAATAAATCAGTAAAAATTGTAATTAAATAAATGACATGACTTCCGTCTAAATTGCATCTATACTACAATACAATGACTTGATTAATTAATCATAATTAACATGCAATCTAAATATTCAATCATTTTTTGGATTAGTTGCCGATGAGGCAATTCTCTATATGTTAAAAATTCTTTTATTCTTTATTTTGTCAATATACTTGATTTCTTTGAATGTAGTCATTCTTTTATTCAAATTTGTTCTTATATAAGCATTCTTTGATTCATATTTGATTTGTTTGTACATAATTGTATTACTAATCATTGGTTGTTTTTGCAGCAACTGAGTAGTAGGAGTGTCGTCTTCCTAGAGGAGTTTTGCTTCCCGAAGGATTCGTTGTGCTTCAAACTCTACTTTCAGGTGGAGTTATTTCCCAATGAAGCTGTATATTTTTCCTACTTAGTGTAGTTTAGATAGTAGTTTGGGTTTAGGTTTATATCTTAGGTTTATTTTGTTAGGCATAAGTTGGGAGAGTTTGTTTTCACACTTGTAATAACTTGACCTATGATTTTTCTCTCTCATTGAATCAAGTCTTTTGAATCGCTTTCTTTTTCGATTTGATTTTGTTTGATTGCATTATCAAAATCCAAAAAAAAAAAAAAAGAAAATCAAAAATACCAAAAATACTCCATCTTTTATCTAGTAGCATCATATACTTAGGGATTCATTCATATATTGCATCTTTCCTGCTAGACTTAACTTCATTGTCAAGTTGCACTACTTGTTGAGTGTTGGAGCCAAGTGTGCATTTTCTATCTTAACTTTCATAACAAGACCATCTCTTGTTTGAAAGGACTAAGAAGCGAGATCTTCCTGTATCTCATATCTTAAGAAGAATCTAATTCAAAAAGAGACTTAAAAATTTGATTAATACCTTGTGTGTAGTTTTTCACCGCATACATCTGTTGATTGCTTATCGTGTACACACTACATGATCACATTAAGGTACACATATAAGTTTTTATCTCATCTCTTTGTGCACCCATAGGAGATTGGATTCGCACGTCGATCTTATCCAAGTTCTAGGTGGATTGTAGAGGTCTGCATTATCTTAGGTCTTCCTTAGGATGCATATAATTATAGTGAGATAGTTGTTTGCATACTATCTACTTTTTGTAGCAGACCTTAGGAAAAAAAATGTGTTTTCATCCTGCTTGATTGTTAGTGATTGGTCTTGTGATTGTCATTGTGAGATTGGGATTTTTGGTTTTCTGATTTGAGATTTAGATTGATATACTTTCATTGAGTTTTTGACTGTTTAATCACGAGTTTTCAAAAATCAAACTCATGGACATTAGGAGATCCTATAACCCACCCTTGTACCTCCTTGGGTGCTGATGCCCAAGCTTCTGCTACTTCCATGCTTTCCACATTCAATGCTGTACCTCTTGAGCCTCAAACTCCCATCCATCATACTATTCATCTAGAGAATGATAACGATTCCGCATAATTTGAGGATTTTAAAGAGAATCCTCATCTCTTTGCACATCATACTCCACCACCTCCACCTCCACAAGCGTTCCTACCTCCTTATCCTAACTTCCTTAATCAACCTCAATCAGAGAGTGGTGCACTATTGGTGCATAAGTAATTAAGCACCACATTAATCTTTAATGATGGTTTTGATGATAACAAATATCTCAAGTAATTGGGATTAAAATTGGATCTTATGCGTAGATATTGCAAGATTGATTTTTAGGTTGAAGCTCTCTTGATGAAATTCGAAGCCAAGAAGAAAAAGGAGGTCATGCTCTTCAAGTTTAGATTTTCTTGTATTATAGGAAGTGTGTTGTGATATTTTATTTTTTAGAATGTAAGGAGAGTCTTAATCAGATTTCATATTAATATAAACATAAGGGGTTCATATATAATTTTTACAAGAACATCGCACATAATCTAAATAGGTCAAAATATAATAAAACATATCTTTAGGTGTTAATGAATCATCCTAGAATCTTATAGGATCAAGAAGGCTAGTTTGGACAATTAGATGACTTTTTACAGGTCATCTAACGTTAGGTATATGAGACCTAACATTAGGTAATAAGGTCGGTGTCATTTAGAAGCTCTAGGAGTTAGCGAATTTTGTATCTAATTGAGCACCTAAAGTTAGATAGTTCACCTAACGTTAGATAACTTTTACCTAAAGTTAGGTCATTTTGGGTCAAATCGAGCAATTCCAGGAAATAACGAATTTTGTACTGAACTTGGTATCTAACGTTAGGTAGTTGACTTAATGTTAGATAGAGGTTACCTATTGTTAGGTAGGTTATTCTAGGTCAAATTGAATACCTCCAGGAGATAGCGAACTTTGGATCTAATTGAGTGTCTAACGTTAGATGACTTTTATCTAATGTTAGGTAAAGCACTTTTGGAGTATATTAATTAGTTGTCAAATCTAATTGGGAAGCATTTTAGTCGTTGAAGATGGGTTTTATGCATACCAAAATTAGTCCATTCATTCCTCTATATATATGAGATGGTTTCCCACTCTTTGGAAAACATAAATGGTTCGTTAATTTTCAACACAGTTAATTAAGTTATTTAAACTTAATTAAATGTGCAAGAATGTAACTTAGGTTAACTCAAATTAATGTTGAGTGTAGTATATGGTCAAGTTAACCTAACATTTTATATTTTTATTTTTTTTTAACTGGTTGAATCTAGGTTGTTCACTGGGAGGTATGATAGTAAGCTTAATTCACCATTAATTCTCTAAAACATAATTAAGAATCATTTAATTAATCACATAATAATTAGAATACTTTTGGCACATGAATCTTGCGTAAAAATGGATCAAATAAGAGCATGCAACATTTCATTAGAAAGAAACACATTTACACATGTGATTTATCATTAGGATTCAAGTAAACATGTTATTACATCAAGTATGGGTAATTACAAAATGTTAAGGCAACAAAATGCTAAACAAATGAATGTAAATGTCTTGTTTCATCATTTAAAGCTCAAAATTTCGAAAGAGAAAAGGATATAACAATGTAATTACAATTAGATGTCTAAAAATAATAATGGATGTCTTAAGAATGGAAATTAAATATCTAAAATGATGGTAAGATGTCTTATTCTCATTTTTATCTTCTACATTTTTTTCTTATTCTTTAGCCTTCAACCCATCTCTTCCTCTTCTCTTATTCCCTTACTGCTCAGTTGTTGCTTTCCCTCTCTCTTTTCTTTTATCTTTTCCTCGAGTTCTCTTTCTTTCCTTCATATTTTACTCTTCCTTCTTAAGTTCTTCTCAAGCTTTATTTTCCTTAAGTGCTCTCTTTACTGTGCATTTATGATGTCCACACTTAGACATTTTCACCAACTTAACTCGTTAACTATCTTCGATTATAAAATTTTGTATTTTTAATGGGTGGCTCAAGTTCGTTTGGGGATACACAGTGCCTAATTGGGTGGGACCAAACCCTCATTAAGCTCGGACATTGTTCTCTTAATTGGTAGATTTTTCATCTATTTCAGAGCAAGCATAGTATCCAGCCTCCCAGGCTCACATACATCCACGCCCTCCTGGGCCCATGCACACACGCCCACAGGGACACACACACACACACCCGCACCTAATGCCCATAAGTTGCGTCCTGCGCTGATGGTCGAAGTGTTGTATTTAGAATTTGGTAATATACCATGGCATGCGGTCGTGTACTCCCAATGTGGCACCAAATATCCTTAGTTCAGGCTGACTTTAATAGATGATTGTGGCTGCTATGGTTCACGGTTTTGATCGAGCAAAGGCTTGATCGAAAGCCCTTGACCTTCTCTATAAGGATCATGAATCAATTTGATGCTCAAGGATCGATTTGTCCTTCGATTTGAAGGGCGGAAACATAGCTGCAGCACAGCCATTAATGGCTGCAGGAGGAAATTGAGTTTAATGTGTTGTTGAAGGTCTTTTGACCTTGACTGAAGGTCTGAATTCCATCAGGACTACATTCCGCGCTCTTTAAGTCAAGAATAGAGCTTCTGCGAAGCTCTAGGGAGGAAGAGAAGCTCATGGCTTCGCTCTCATAGTACATAACTCAAATTTAAGTTCTGAAAAGCTCAGCAGAGAAAGGAATTGCTGTTTTGGGATTTTGAACAACCTCAGGAGGTTGTAACAAATCGATCTGGGTGGAATTGAGGTTCAAATCTTACCAAATAGACCCAGAACAGTGTTTGAGCTCTAAACAACCCAAAGAACACAGTGGGTCTAATCTCCCATATTTCTCAATTAAACGCATTAAAATCAACTCAATTGTAATGTACATCACTCCAATTCTCAATTAAATCAATTAATTCAATGACTGCCTCATGTAATCCCCAATTAGCACTTAGGTTTGACTCATTCTCACTCGGAGTTGACTTTCTCGATTCATCTTTCTCAAAGCCAATTGAGGTGCTGAATCAGACCTATTTCACTCAAGGAAGTCGATGAACAGCTCAAAACTCAATTTTGAGCTCAACAAACATGGGCTCAGGGTCGTCGCCTGAGATCAGAAAGGCATGTGTTTGGTGGAAGAATCTAGAAGTTCTCAAGCCTCAACAAACTCTGTAACAAACTCCTAGGACTCTAGGAAAGCTTTCTGACCTGTTAAGTTGTTAAAATCCTAATTGAATTTGCTTCTCTAACTCTGCTGGAGTTAAAGAAGACGACGGGCAGGGATGGTCCTTAGACATTAAAACACAAAATAAGTTGTTGAATCTGAATCCTGAGACACTGTAAGACCATTCTAGAACTTTTCAGGGTCTCTAAAGGGCTGGAACTTGAAAATGGCTCATTGGAGTTTCGGTGAGTTCGATTTTGGCCAACAGAGATAAAGATCTGATCAAAATAGCTCGTTAATGGGTTAGAAATTTTCTGAAGGATCTCAAGAGGTTTTCAATTAAGTCAAACATTGAATTAAAACATGAATCTTCAAAGAATTTCAGAAAACAAAGAATATGAGTTCGTTAGAACTCCAGGGTGTTCCTTTGAGTGAGGGGAAAGGATTTAATGCGCACAGCGATGGTGTATAAGTGATCAAATAGGTGTTTTAACTCTTCTAAGCTTGCCATTGATAGTGAGCTCAGAAGTTGAGATGTAATTGGGCGTTTTCTACATAGATGATTATTTCTTTAATTGGTATGAGGCACTTAAGTGATGTAGAAGCGGTGGAGGGCCCCAATTGAATGTGGTCTATTCTCGGAGACCTTCGTCGTGGACAACGGAGGTCGTCGGTGAAGGTGACAATGTACGAGGCAAATTAAGTGATAGAAATGAGGGAAAGAAGGTGGAAATGAAATATGAAAAGGTAAAGAGAGTGGAACTGTGCTTAGAAGTGTGAAAGAAGGCTCGGTGAGGTCGGACATGGCCTCGTCGGAGCTGAGGAAGGTGAACCTAAAACATTACCTAAACTAATCCTAACTGAACTAATTGAGCTAATCCTAATCTAAACTAAGTAATATACGATTACCTGGACGAAGGGAGAGGGAGATCTCTGTTGAAAGGTCCGTAACGGAGGACGAAATTAGTGTTTGGGGGAAAGAGCTCCGGCGAGAAGTTGAAAGCGGCGAGAGAGAAGATGATGCTTCAAGGCTCTGTCACACCTGTTAGGAGAGGAAGAGGAGGTGAGAAAGACGAGTCCCTCGCATAGAGGAGCTCCGATAAGGGAATGAGAGGTTGCCGGAGGTGTAGGAGGACTAGCCTATCGTCGGCTACGATGGGGGGAAAGGGAAGGGAGCCGACTCTTGGGATCGGAGGGGTCGAGGCCTATTCATAGGCTTCGGCGACGGTTGTGGGTGAAGAATCCAGATGGAAAGAGGTTTAAGTGCAAGCTAACCATCGGCATCGTCTCCAACGTCGGTGAGGTTATCGCCGTGCCCTAATTAGGATTTAGGATAAATTCGGACTGATGGATTGGAAGAAAGAGGTGAGTGCAAGCTCTAGGAGCTTAGCGAGGGAGGAATGACGATGGATGTGAGGTGATCAGGTGGTGTCTTCATCGGCGCGCATCAGTCGTTGAAGCAGCTGGAGAAGAAATTGAAGAAGACGTCTTCATAGAGACCTATGCGTAAAGAAAGTTAAGGATCTAGGTGAAAGGAAAGAACTTGATTGCAATGAATTACAGGGATCAGAATGCAAACAGAGGCTTTTTAGGTTAATTGAAATTCTTTTCTTTTCTAACTTTTTATATTATTTATAAATTAGCTAAATATTATATTAAAACTTTGTATTTACATTTTTGACCCTTTCATGTATATTTATTTTAATTTATTAAATTACTTACATTATTACATACTTAGGTATAAATTATGTTTAAGTTAAATGAATATTAATTAGATAACTAAATATTTATAATTCGATTCCAAATATTAATTAAATTATTAATAATATTAATTGACTTGTAATTTAGTGATTTTAACTTATTTTAAGGTCCTTTACTTATTTGTTTCTTGTTACATAATTAAACCCTATATATGCATATTTCTACCTAATTAACCAGGGTTTGTAGTTAATTAGGGGTATTTAAGAGTCATGATAAGTCTCATCAATAGAACACCCCCAAACACACTTTAAAGTGCATTCAAGTCTACATTCCAGCTAAAGTATATATTTGGTGTTTTTGGAAGTGATTGAAGCTTTGCTTCTCCAACTCACACTTGTTTGAAGTTTCATTACTTCAACTCCCAGCAGCATCATTTCCTCACAATCATTAAGGGAGTTCACTTTAGTCTCCTAGATAGCTAGTTTATATAATTGATTGCATATCTTATTGGAGTTATCTAGAGGAGTTAAATTGTGTTTTAATTGTGTTTTATTCATTCATCTAATTATAATCTGAGGGCTTGAGTTGTGGGTTCCCTTCCTCTTGAGAAAGAGGGGTTTACTCTTGATTGGAATATCAAGAGGGATTGAAAAAGGGTTGGGTACCCATTGTTCTTGATTGGGATATCAAGAAGGCTTGTAAAAGGATTTGGTATCCCATAAGTAGTAGTTAGTATTTCGAGTTGGACTCGGGGCAAAATTCTAGATTATGAGATCTAGGTAGTGGTTTTTCCTGGGGTTGAGTTTCCACTGTAAATTTTTGTATTCATTTGTGGATTGCTTGAGTTTATCTTAAATTTGTATTATTTGCAATTAGTAATTTGTTTACCGCCTTTAACACTAATTACCCCCCTCTAGTGTACTTTTATGCAGCACCTAATCCTCAACACCTGTACAATACACAATTGCAAATGAACACACTTACACAATAGATGCAACAGCTTACTCAAGCTGTGAATTTACTAGCAAACCCCTGTCCCAAGGCTTGTAGACCTCAACTACCGGATTACTATAATCCCATAGTTGCACATCCTATGTTTGCGGTCTAATTTCCCGTTGGGGGCCATGTTGCTGAATTGAAGTTGAATATTATTGCACTTATATCCCACTTCCATGCTATTGCTTCTGAGAATCCTTTTCAGCATTTAGAGGAGCTGAAAAACTTAACTCAGACTCTGGGTCTGCAGGGCCATGATTAGTATACTTTTAATGAAAATATTCTCTTTTTTATTAAAAGACAAAGCTGTCTTCTGGTATAGAACACTTACATGGACTACACCAATAGAGACCTGGCCTTCTTTGGAATATGAGTTCCTAAAAAAGTATTTTCCTGTAAGCCATACAAACGCCTTGAGGCATGCTATTACTACTTTTTCACAGAATTCTGGAGAATAAATGCATGAGGCTTGGGAGAGATTTCACAAGCTTCTGATAAAATGTCCCAATCATGGTGTCCCAGGTTGGAAACAGGTTCATATCTTTTATGATGGGCTCCATGATGACACAAGAAATTTTGTTGATACCACTTATGGAGGCAATTTCTTGTGTTGGGGTGAGAATTCTACCTTCAAGTTCTTTGAAAGTATGGTTGGAAATTCTATTAATAACGCTTCGATGAGCATTTTTAATAGGAAATCCTCACATTCTCACAAGCTTTGGGGTACATGAAGTCCAATCTAGCACACGTGTATGGAAATAGTGGCCAATCAACTGAATAAAATGGGCTTAATTGAGATGAAAGTTGATGAAGTATGGAAGTTCCTCTCGAAACCATCTTCTTCTCAGTCACCTACACAACACACTTATTCTCAGTTTCCTACAGGGAGGGAAACTGTGAATAACCTATTTATGACACCATCACCGCCTTCTAATTATTCATATGCATATCCTTAACCACTGGCCGGAGGAACCTTTGTTCCCCCATACCCTAAATTCCCTGCACTTCTCGGAGCTTCGAAGGAGCTCCACAGCATTCACAATAACCCATATTTTCAAATTTATAACCCTGGATGGCGTAATCATCCAAATTTTTCGTGGTCAGGAAATTGACAGAGATCGAACTACAACAACATTCTATACCACCACTGCAAAACCTGACCCAAGCACCACCTCGACCACAAAACAGCTATCTACCGTGTGCCTACCAGCAGCCCCAACCAAGGCTCACCTAATACTCTTATTCTGGATCTACTCAAAATGAGCAATTGGGTTCTATCATGAAAGCTCTTGCTGACATGTAGCAACAGAATATTGCTATGTAGCAAAAACAGGATGCGGCTTTAGCTGAGATGAGAGCCCAGCTATTGTAGTCGACAGATTCCCATCAAGCACATTCACTTTCATCTTAGATACAACCCAACTCTAGGAACGTACCTGACCGGAGGTATGTGCAACCTAGACCTCCTGTGCAAGGTCAAGCACATCTTATCTCACAAACCTTGCATGAACCTGAATTCTACACTGATCCTAATTCTTCCTATTGACAACCTTAACCACTTATCCTGCCTAATTCTGATACACCGTTTACATCTAGGGCTGAACTTAATGTCATCACAACTAGGAGTGGTAGAAGCACCATAGATCTACTAATTTCTACTTCTACATCTCTATCTGGACCTTCCACTCCATCTGATTTACCTCTTTCTAACTCTTCTGAACCTAGGATGACCCTCCTATTACCACTTCTGTACCTTTTCCGGAGGCTTTAAAGAAAAAGGGCAAAGGAAAGAAGTGGATTGGTGTGGCTCTTAAGAAGGATTTGCTTAAGTTTTTTGAGTAAGTCTATATAAACATCCCTTTGTTAAATGCGATTTGCCACATCTCACTTTATATTAAGTTTTTGAAAGACTTATGTACACCTAAGCTTAAAGCTAGAGTGCAAAACGGGAGTAGTCATATTTTCCTTTCAGAACAAGTAAGTTCTATTATTTCCAACAACCTCCCTTTGAAAAAGAAAGACCCAGGCACCCCTCTATTCTCCTATATGATAGGAAACACCACATTTAATAGAGCCTTATTGAACTTAAGGTGCTTCCATCAATCCTATCCCAACCTCCCTCCTGACTCACTTCAAGGTTGGTAATCTAAAGCCAACCGAGGTGTCCCTATAATTAGCTGACTGATTAGTTAAGACATCTCAAGGAGTGTTGGAATATGTTATAGTGTGGGTCAAAGACTTTTATTTTCTTGTGGATTATCCTTGATGTGGAAGTATCTGAGGATATACAAAATACACCCATCATACTAGGACGACCTTTCTTGGCAATGATGACAAATATAGATTGTGAAGAGGGCTTGTTAGAATTGAAGTTTGGAGATCAGAAAATGAAAATTGACATTTTCAAGGTATAGAAGGGACTATCTTGTAGTTTAATTAAGGATATCTACTTTTTGGATTCTTTCGACAAGTTGGTCGAGGATACACTAATTGATTCACTTACCTTAGAGCCTCAATTCCCTTCCACATCTGATTTGACTCCTCCTGAGATACCTACTAGAGATACTTTGGATTCACCTCCAATTCCTTTAGTGTCTTTAGGATCTTCTGAGATCTTCGCACTTGCACTTTCACTTGATCCTACACCCGTTGAACTTAAACCTCTTCCTGATTCACTCAAATATATCTTTTTAGGACAAGATCAGACTTATCATGTGATTATCAATTCTCACTTATCCTTTGATCAGGAATTGCAACTCATTTTTGTCTTGAGAGCACATAAACAGGTGATAGGATGCAGCCTACCTGACCTCACTTGCATTAGTCCTTTTTACTGCACCCATAGGATTTTCACTAGTCGTTAAAGTGTAGTGTTGTAGCCTATGCAACGGATCCAAGTGAAAAGTCAATCTACTTCTAAAGCTTGTACTTGATCCTTAGTGAAATTCTACCGAGATAGGTAAACTTCTTCCCTTAGAGTTATAAAATAATTTGTAATTTCAGCCCTGGCTTTTGGGTTAGGTAGAAAATGTCTGAGTTAAGTGGGTTTTTATTTGGTGGCTCACACTCCTCTGATGTTATATATAGGCTAGTACTACAGAACCTAGATATCCAGACTATCAAGTAAATTAACTCAGAGAGAGGCAGAGAAATTGTGTTATCTTTAGTTCCTTTGTACTCACTCACTCACTCTCTCTCTCCTTTCTCTTTTCTTTTCTTTTTCTTTTCGAGCTCACAATCTTACCAGATTTGTAAATATATTTGGTAATCTCTCATGGCATTAACACATTAATTAAGTTCTGATAACTTTATAACTAAGTCAGAAATCCTCAGCCAGTGTTCAGGCTGTCAGAAATTCAGAAAAGTAGGTTAAGGCTATATTTGGTGGATCGTAATGGTAGTAGATATTGTCTCAATGCACTTGACATAAAATGAAATAAACACACTCAACACTTTTTTTTTTCTTTTCTTTTCTTTTCTTTTAATATATATTTATATCTACCAATAAAGCGCAATGCAGCATACATGCACATTTTTATTCACGAGACATTATTCGGAATTGGGGATGTTCAAGAGGATATCGGGTGGCTTATTTAGTAGAAGTGCCTATTCTTGGCACTGGGGAAGGAATGAATGGGAAATCGTATTTCTAACTTTGACATTAATATTCTCCTTCACCCGAGGATTTCATAAAGGACGGTCGTAACCATCTACCTTTGTTCTAGTTTTTTTAGAACATACTCTCTTCGTATTTGTCTTATTTGGTGATTCTTAAAAATTCAAACAAAGAATTTATACGTAAGAACTAAGAGCGAAAACTATGTCTAACTCTAAATATTATTACCCAATTACCTAGAAACTAAGATTTTTTATACTAGACTTAGAGCACCAGTAGACCCTCTACTCTTATCTCGTAATTGTTTGGTAGATCTATTAGGAGATGGTTTTCTTGATTTCCTAATTATTATCTAAGGGTTTAAGAAAAGCAAAGTTTCTTCTCGATAAATTAAAGATGTTTATCAGTCTTCACAGTGGATTCATTGTAAATTCTACGTGCAAGTGTGAAATTGTACTGAATTCTAAATTTGGGAATCAATTAAAGAACAAATTCTTAATAAACCCTTTTTGACAAAAATACCTTATGCATGAATGTGTGATTTTTTTTTTATTAGTTCTAACAAAAATAAGACATGCAATGTCCACATCCCATGCCTATTCATTACAATATTCTTATTGAAATGTATGTAGGAAAATCAAAATGTAATAAGCGACAGAAGGGGATATCGCCTGATTGAGCTTGTTAATCTAGGTTAGCTTGGGCAGAAAAATACTTGTACAGAATACTGGGTTGTCTCTTAGTTAACGTTAAGTTTAACGTCATTTGTCGGATCTAAATCCAAAAGATATCTGCATTTCAATATTGTGGTTCAAGAGGAGTAATAATTGTTGCTGAGAGGTTCAAGATTAATATGAAGATATGATCGTGTGGTTCAAGGATCAGTGATCCACAGATGCGAATCAACTGATGATGTAGCCTCACTTCAAAGGGTTTTTCTACTCTGAGATACAAATTGGAGGGAGAAAGATGAACATGGTAAAAATAAGGTTTATAGTGTTGGCCCTACTCATTGATCCAATTCCAAAGTTCAAGAAGAGGTGGTAGAGGATCTGGATTGAAATCATGATTAAAATTTCAATCCAGTTCTGAATTAAAATCATAAGGATCCTCGTAATGGTGATTGATGTTAAAAATCATGAATTCTCAAGGCTCCGGGTCATATGAGGATAAAAAGAGTTATGTTGAATTTCTCAAAATCCTCATCAGAAATTATTTCTTCCTCAGAATTAAGCCATCTATTTGAACTAGTTGGATTATAATTTCTTGCTGGATCTATCACGATTTGAGCTTCTTTTTCTGAGGTTTCTTCCCTTTCCTCGTATATTGAATCATGGTTCATGTCCTCAAAATCCAATAATTCTTAAATTTCAAGGTGGATATACTGAGGATTCTTTATATCATTAGTTAATTTCTCATAAGATACTCCCAATAGTTCCTCGATTTCATAAATGTCTTTTCCATAAGGGGATTGTTTGTTTTGTTCAATCTGGAGATGTTGGGGATAAGAGTCAGGGTTTTCCTTAGGACTCTAGTGGATGAGAAGAGAAGGGTGAGAATTGGCTGATACAGAAGTGAAAGTAGATTCGGCTTCTATACGGAATATCTTAGAATGATCAGTATTGTCCAATCCACATATCGAATTATCTAAGCACATTTGATCATGGTAATCCTCAGACAAAATCATACCAGAACCATCCAATTGTGCTTGACTAGGAGTGTCTCTATCCTCAATCCTTATATCTTCTTGATGAGGCTCTTCATAATCATGTTCTGATTCTCCCAAATTTTTTGAGATATCCAAATCCGAATCATCCGCATGGTCCAATTGTACGCCTTTTAACATAAAGGACTCGTACTTAGGCCCACCAGAGGTTTGTTCCTCAAGATAGAATGATTGTAATTCAGGTTTTGAATCAATATTTGGATCCTCGAGTGAGTCTCCCTCCTCAAAGTTAGTCTTTGGGATATCAGAATTATCTATTAGTTTAGATGTAGAATTGGGTAGGATTTGTTCTAGATAATCACAGGGCTGGTGGGTGGGCTCGATGCATGTAGAGGTTGGGATTGAATAAGATGTCATACTTAAGGATGAATCCTCAACCCTGAGCGATTTACTACCAACTTGTGGCACACTTGGATCAGGTTTATCACGTTGTGCTTCTCGGATTTTATATATTAAGCTCTTTTGTCAGGTTATCCGTATTTTTTGTATTAGCTTCTCTCATCTCCTGGACTAATTGGATAATCTTAGGGTCACCGCCATGGCTAGGGGTTTGAGTGGGCTAAGGATAATAATTTCTAGGATTTTTAACCTTAGTCAAATAAGAATAGTTATCATTGTCGGGATTTAAACACCTAGAGTAAGAATCATATCCTTGGTTGGTTGGTGTAGGGTTATCCCAATAAGAAGGTGGAGTGGGTCGAGTGGAATTGGGGTAATTTGCAAAGTGATTTCGAGGATATGATTGATATCCTAGGTATTGGGACTCTGAGAAATATCCCCAACCAAGGGAGAGATGAGTTTGGTTGAACCGGTCAAGATAGTTGGTCATGTCGATCAGGTGCTGGTCCTCAATGGAGTGTCTCTTGAGATTGTAGAGATCTTTGATATCTAGAGATTCGTGTAGAATTTAGTAAGGACGAGGTAGGCCTAGCTATACCCGAGGAATATGAGGTGTAGGTAAGGGAATTAAGTTCCGGGTGTTGAAGAAGGCTCTCCCATCCTGAAGAAATTGGAGTAAGGGAAGGGTTGGGATTGGGAGAAAAAGAGGAATGGTGGGGACCAAAAGAGTATGGGTCTAAGTTCTTTCTCATGGTGATTACTCATGGGAAAGGATTTAGAAATAGAAAAATTAGGTCTTTTCCTTAGATTACTCTCTGAAGGTGATACAAACTCAGGGTTTAGAGACTTTCTACCTTGCAAGCACTAGAAGAAGGTTGATAGATGAGAGAGAAGATAGATGCGAGAATACCCACCATCACAGTACAAGCAATCAAGCTAATCCTTAGAGTGTAAAAACTAATTAGATTTAATCCTGGCTCTCCAAAATATGATTAGGTTAAATCAACTCTTGAATTACTTAGCTGTCCAGAAGGGTGGGACCCCCTAGGACACCCCACATGGTAGGACACCAGTAAAGGTTAACGTAGTTATCGCATCGATATTTCTCATCACCAGTGGGTCAAAGTAGATAAGGCATTGATCTTAACCCAATCTAACTTCAAGTTACCAAAAAAATTAATTCTACCTAGGGCATGTCTACTCAATTTTAGGCTTAGGCTTGAAGTGCTTTTGGAATATGATAGGCATTAGGGGGTTGTTGCCCTTACAATTGATTTCAAATGTGTAGTGCTTAATCAAGGGGTTTGCCACACAAGCTTAGTTGATGTGGTTGCTTTTAAGGTTCAAGTGCTTGTATTAGTGAATTTTAAGATTCACTTGGATAGATGTCATCAAATAATGGTTTTGATTATGCACACAAGAGGTTTTGCAAGTCCCAATTGTTTAATAAATTTTCTTTAAGTATGGAGATGCAAGTGTGCTCTATCTTAATGGGAAACCTTAAGAGTAGATAGTGCTAAATGATGGAGTCCCAAACAAGGTAGTGCGACCCAATCAATGCAATCAATTGATTTTATTGCACCACCAACTAGGCACTCAGAAAATATTTTTTAAGAATTTTAATGCACGTTTTCTATTTTTTTAAGATTTAAAGTGTTTTGGGAGTTCTGCAGTCTATTTTGACTCCTAATTAGTGATCGAATATTCCGTGCAATCAAACGTGCACCAAATATTTTGTTTAGATTTTTCCGTGATTCAATATTATCACAAAATTTTAACGCAACAAATTTCGGATAAATTAGAGTTGTATAAAAATTTTCGTGATTTTTTGAATTCTGAAAAATCAGGAGCAACAACATACTTGATAGCAGTTCAGTTAAAATTTTTTTAAAATTTTTGTATAAATCTGAATGGCATGAAATTTGGATATGTTTCTGACTTCAATACCCACATCCAGTAGAAATTTCATAATTTTGGGACGTGTAAAATTTTGAAAATTGAATTTTGAAAATAAAATTTTGTTGCAGCCCAAAAATGTAGAAGGTGATTTTATTGATTTTCAAAAGATAATACCCACCAACAGGAGGTTTTTTTTTTTGAAAAGCAAGTAAATACTAACCTAAGGATTATGCAAAGCACTTAATTTTTTTTTCGAAAGGAAATCTAACCTAATTTAAGATATGAGTACTATCCTGAGATTAAAAACCTGCAATCTTTCCATTGTGTTTCTTTTCGAATTTTCGTGCTTCCTATGCACACGAAATCAATAGAAATAAAGAAACTAGAAATCTCAAATAAGTATTAAGAAGAAAATCTTCAAGAATAACTTTGTTGCCTCGACAACGATGTTAATTTTTTTTCGTGAAACACGTAAAAATATTTCTACGTTATCGTTGTAATTGCGAATTGCGTTGAAGCAAATAAATTCATAAATCAGAAATGGTAAGCCTTAAGTCGTTCGCAGGGAGGCAAAACAAGATTCCTAAAGCCTTTTGTATCAACTAATCTAACGTAATAAAAGCATATAGGGATACAAGATAGTCATTGAATTACACTTTTTATTATTACCTGCAGAAAGTTCTAAACTATGAATCAAAGCAAATATACTAAAGAGTAGAGAGAGAGAGATAAATGAAGAGTGGAGTTGCTTGAGGGATGCTTGTAGGAAACTTGGCAGAGCTTCGGATCCAGGGCATCGGAAAGAAGGCCAGAGAGATGCTGTAGAGAAAGAGGAACCAGAGATGTGTGTAGGTGGAATTATCTCTCAAATGGAGGCTCTGGGTTCTTTTTATAGCTAAAATGAGGGGCAAAGTAGGTAATTTAGGCCCCCAAACCATGCAACACCCTTGGATTGATTAGATCTGTCGATCGAGAGATTAACGGATCAGATTGCACCTTAAAAGGACCTCCATTGTGCCTTCATCGCGTGTGTTTCACCAGAATGTGCCATGTGGCACACACATTTGCTCGATCTGCTGCCTCTAGGCTCCTCGCACGCACGCGTGCATTTGATTTCAGTCGTCTAATCTTATGATCAGATAGCTTAAAATGCACGGTACACCACCTCTCATCGTTGCGTACATCGATGCGTCCAACCGCGCATGATCTCGCATGTTCATCCGCATCGCTTGATCTAGCGCTCCATCGCTCTCCATGCATCTTGTTGCTTGCTGCTCGATCTCCACCGCACGGCGTAATTTCACGTGTGCTCGCTATTGCCTCGATTTTGCGTTGATCGTGCCTCGAACTCGCACCTACGCTCCACGTTTGGAGGTAGTGACTGTTGTGACACGCGCGTGCTTTGTCGTGGTTATGTTTTAATGTGCGGCCACCCTCAGCCATTGGATGAAGATCCAACGACTGAGGTGAAGTCCTTTGATGAGGCACTGGGGAGGGGCGACGTGGCTTCATCGTGCTTGTTGGGTGATGATCCAGTGACCCACGTTTTGTGCTTCAACAATTAGAGGTGCAGAGGTGGGTTGTTGGGATGGTGCCACGTGGCACTATCCTAACCGTCCATCTTCCTGCCTTTGTAGTTGGTGCTATAGGACTCCGATTGAGTTGATTTTTGCATCGTTGGATTGCGATCGTTGATTTGGATCTATCCGTGTAGTTGGATTTAACATCTGAGGTTTAGATTTATGTTATCTTGCCCCTTGGCTTTGATCTTCTGCAGACTAAATGTGATGCTACAAAAGTTCGATCAAGACGATTTCGGAAGTGTCGGACTTCAATCGTCGTCCTGATTAGATCTATATGGTCAGATTTTTCATCCGCAGCCTTGAATCATTTGCAATTGATATCGCCTCTCACTTAGAGCATAAAATAGCATTATTATTTACAAAGCTAACAAATCAACTATGATGTAAAATATACTGCTCATGCATGCATTATTCCTAAGTTAAGCTAAAATCTAACTTAATTCAGGTAGATTAGGTTCTATGGTTGCTGCGCAATCAGTAGAGCACCCTTTTGTCTATATATATATATACTGTGGTCTTAAGGCATGTAAATACTGAACTATTGATATGACATGAACTGCGGAGAATCATGATGTGATATGTGATGATTTTAAGGTTTGGATGTGGATGTGAATGGTTTGTTTGTTCTTAGCTTCTTTTCCTCCGATCTTGCTTCCGTATGTTTTGCTTGGTGGGTGTATAGTGCATATGCATGTATGTACAGATATAGGTATATTACAGGTGCACGTAAATTACACGTTAATTTGGGGTGCCATGGGTCATCAAATCCAGAGTGCCACAGAGTACCAGTAGACTTAGTGAGATGTTTAAGCCGAGATGAAAGCCATGGGTGTTTGGATTGGATTTAGGTCATCAAACTTGAATCTGATGAGAAGGTTAGTAATATAGTGCTATTGAGAAAGAAGAATTCTTGAAGGCATACATGATATCTCAATGCCCAAAATGAATGCTGGATAGCCCAAGTTGCTTACATGAAATGTCTTTGCTAAGTCATTGTAGACTTGCTGAATAGTTGAAGGTATTGAGCCAAGGATGAGGATATCATCAACATAGATGAGAAACAATATGACATCATTCCTAGAAGTTTCAATAAATAAAGATGTGTCTATTTTGGAATCATAAAAATCATTGGACAGAAGGTACTTTGATAAACGCTGGAACCAAGCATTAGGTGCTTACTTGAGGCCAAATAGTGAACAATTTAATTTGCAAACATGATGAGGATAGTTCGAATGAATAAAGCCTTGAGGTTGGGTCATATATATATCTTTAGTAAGAGCACCATCAAGAAAGGTATTGTGAATATCAAGTTGCTTCATCTCCCAATTGTTGACAATAGTAAGAGCTAATGACAATCAAATAGTAGTGGACTTAACAATCATACTAAAGGTTTCAAAATAATGAAGTCCTTCAATTTGGTTGTAGCTCTTAGCAACGAATCATGTCTTATATCTAGCAATGGAACCATCAACATTCCTTTTTAGACAATACACCCATTTCGAACCAATAATATTCATATGAGATTGAGGTGGAACCAACGTCCAGGTATTATTTTATAAGGGGGCTTGAAACTCACCAAATATAGTCGAAGCCCAGTTCATATTTTTAATAGCATTAGTAAAGCAAGTAGTTTCCATATTAGTAAAAGAATGCTGCAAATTGGATGGCAAAGGATGTCTCATAGTTGCATAAACTTTCTTCTTGGAGATCCCATGCATTGAGCGAGTGGTCATAAAGTGAGTTCTTGTGGGTGGAAGGGACAATATTAGAAGGGATGGTAGTGGTGGTGGGTGGGAAGGGGATGGGGGTGGTGGTGACAAGAAATTATGAGTGGGGAAGGGGGTAGTAGATAATGAGGAGTTTGATGGTGAAGCGGAGGAAGGTTGAATAGGTGAAGGTGATGAGGAAGAAGTGGTACAAGGGGATGAAATAATGTCAAACAGTAGATGGAGAGGTATAGAGAATGGTGGAGTTGGGGATGGGTGAGTTGGCTGCTGTTGGGTAAAGGGAAATAGCTTTTCAGCAAATATGACATAGCAAGTGATGAGGGACAAAATATTCCTAATATCTTAAGGCCAACAAGGATTTGATTACACGGAGAATTGATCGGATTCGACTATCCAAGGGGTTTGGAAGATTTGACTATCCAAGGTTCAGGACCCAATCACCTGTGGAAGTACGATGGATCCGTTGAAAAGCAATTACCAGATCCGACTGAATGTCGGACCTGACAGAAATATTCAGCTAACTGCCGAAAGCCAGGTCTTCCTGCGTGAGACTGATTGTCGAGGCCAACTTGATGAAGCTTCAATTCGCCCAGCTTAGCAAGTAGGTTGTCGACTGTTGCGATACATTATGATAGTAATGACAAAATGTATTTTAACGATAGCCAAGACGTCCAAGTTAATGACAATTTATAATAGTAACCACCGTAGTCAAATGTTATTGCCAAATCGTGGGATCGTGGGGAACTCCCCATGATCTCCATCACCTATCTAATCTCCCCTATAAATAGTTGAGTGAGGTTAACTTTTGCAGACGTGATCTGTGAGAAAAAGAAGCAGAGCACTTGTAATATCAATTCTAGTGAAATCTTGGGAACATAACTTTCCCCCCAGCACACCTATTAGGTGGAACTTGGTTAATAACTCTTGTGCTTCTTTGTGATTGTTCTTGAGCAATAATGGGAAACAACCACAACAAAAAAATTTAAATATGAGTAATCAGGTTTCTACTTGTAAAGAACCTCATATGGAATGGCATGGATCACAAAGGAGGGTAGCAAGTTAATTATATAAGTAGCATAGTGGATAGCATAAAACCCATACTTGAGTATTGCTCTGGAATAATAATGCCTAAGCGAGTTCAACAAGATGTTTGTTCTTGCGTTTAGGGATCCTAATTCGTTGGGGTGTGTAAGGAGTAGAAATCCTATGATGAATACCATGAGCTTTAAACCAGGAATTTAGACATCAGGAGACAGTTGATGTCGAGCTATATGTTGTTCATGGGCAAATAAGAGGCCAAGAAGCCCTTCATAAGAAATAGCATCAGTTTTGCTGGTCACAGTAGTGACAACATAATCATAATCACCACCTAAGCCATTTAATATAGCAAGAACAAGTTCATTAACATCGAGTGCCTTGCCAGAGGTAGCAGTTAGATTGGTGTCGAGTAACTTTGCTTTATTTGTGAAATTAGTAATGATTTTCCACAGAGAACAAATTTGTATTGAAAAACTCATGCTCATGTGTGTTGCAAAATACCTCCCCAAAAATGTTTAGCCTTCGGGAGAGATGGTGAGATGAGAAATTTGAGCTCAATTTCTTTGAAAATAGAGGCGAGGATCTAGCATAGGACAAGTTGATCCTTGCATTTCCAAAGTATAAATTCATTGTTTAGGAGCTTTGCTCTAGTAGAATCAGGGAAGGTTTTGGTTGGCTCGGTAGATGAGCCATCAACTAAAGAACACAAATCATAAGCGTGGAGAAGGGAAATCATTTGAGCTCGCCATATGTGATGTGGTTGTGCTGGGCTTAAAAGAAACAATTTGTTGAATGTCAAATGGAGGAGATATGGTGGGAAAAGTTTTGGCGCTGGAATCGCTAGTCTATAAGAAGTCAGACATGGTGGAGGTTCCTTTCTCAACAGATTGCTATGTGTTGTGCTCTGATACCATGATAATTTGAGTAGGTGAAAGAATTTAGAGAGGTGGCACACAACCACACACCTCAAAGTATGCATTTATAGGATTGTTTCTAATAGAAATGTTAGAGGCCCAAATGACCTTGTAGAGCAAGCCACATCTTTATGATAATTTATAGAGATACCACTTTTGTTGTTTAGGTTATATAGCTACAGATTATTACAATGACACCACTAACACTACTAAGGTCACCCATAGATTAGGACTGAAAGTATGGAAATAAGCAGGACAATCTAATTGCATGTGATCTAGACCGGGTGTGCAAGCTAAAGGGGGAATATGGCTTTTGTTTGAGCCTATTGATTTTTCTGAAAGGGGATTATGAAATGTTTTCTATTTCTCATCTTGTTGGTAAGAATATAGAGGCATTGCTACATTAGCATGTATACACTACAAGAAAAAAGATCTTTCTTGACATTTGTTTTCTTAAACATCCAATTATAGTGCTATCTAGACTTTTAACTAAATAAAAGTCAATTAGATCTATCGTGACATAACCTTTTGAAACATTTGGTCTCAATATCTTAACGTTTGATCCGAATGTCAAGTTAGATCTATTGTGACATATCCTTTTGAGACATTTGAACCAAGCAGACATCTTGAAAGGATATGTCATGATAGACTTAACTTGATATTTACTTAATTTGATTGAACGTCAATGAAGTTATTTTGATGTTTAGAAAATAAATGTCAAGAATGGTCATTTTTTCCTTGAAGTGACAATTCCCTACTTAGCTTAACTTGCATGATTGCCATGAAAATTGGTAATTAATCTAAACAACATGGAATGAAAGATAAGTGATTACCCCACAACACCATCAGAATCAACATTTGCATTTTCAAGATCCAGAAATGTCAACTTTCACTTAAGAACCTTATCAATCAGCACTTGTTGCTTGCGCTCGGTGTACGTCTCGACAAGGTATAGATAGAACTACGCTAAGCAAATAGTGCACATCAAAATCCATAGGATAGCAAATGCACGACCTCCCATTGTTGAAAAGCTTACATTTCCATAGCCCAATGTTGTTATGTTGGCACAAATACAGTAAATGGCATCAATCAAATCTAACTTCTCGATGGCATAGAGAAAGATTGTTCCAATGATCAACAGTAATAATAGAACTACTGCCGTCACGATGAATTTATATTTTGCTCTATTTATCCCCACATTTTAGAACATGGTTGCCTCATTAGCTTTGCCACGTCCATAAAGTGCTTTAATTAGCAAAAGCTCTTGCTTCTCCACAAGGTGATCAGTTGCTTTGCTCAAAATATATCCAACCATAGCCATGCCACTGAAGACATAAGCGCAAGCCAATAGCTTAGCCAGAGTGTTGCTTGGTACAAGATCTCCATAGCCAACAGTGGTCATTGTGACAATGCAGAAGTGTATGGCATCAATAACTTAATTTATTTGTTATTTTGCCTCCAATTTGATCATTTATCATGAAGAAGCAAGTTGTTCCAATTACCAAGTAAATAGCTAGGACCATAGCC
The DNA here is from genome assembly GCA_037157565.1 of Thalassia testudinum. Classification (NCBI taxonomy): domain Eukaryota; kingdom Viridiplantae; phylum Streptophyta; class Magnoliopsida; order Alismatales; family Hydrocharitaceae; genus Thalassia; species Thalassia testudinum. The sequence continues at coordinate 8,864,060 of JAZHRO010000022.1, read as the reverse complement.
ATCCACCGAAGACTTGGACGCAGTCCCACAAACAAAGATTCATCAGTAATGGGACCAGAATAAGCGTTGACAGGAGCACCTGCAGGAAAATTTAGACAACGCCAAATATTTCTTGTAGCAGTCCGTTCTGATTGGGGGAGCAAAGGGTCTGCCTTTGAATCACCAGCCATTTATGATTAATCTAGGAAAAATACCCTGAATTATATCCTCAAATCAATAGCACAATTAGCATTGCAAGAACTCTGTTAAAAACACACACAAGAAAATCATACCAGTAAGCATCAGTTAAATAAGGCAATAACCAGAAAGAAAATCCTAGTTTATAGATCGATGGTATGGTTTGAAACTTTTAATTGTTAAACAACATGAAAATGGTGATCGAAGACAACAGATTATGCTTCAAAAACACAGAATACTATGTTTTCCATATGGTATGGATTTGATGACTACTACTAATAATTATGGACATGCACTTAGTTTTGATCAGGCTAACCCCTCAAACTTAACCCTTCATCCACCCATCATAATGACGAAGGAATTAAGAACCCCTGAATAAGGAGGAAGGGGCCATGGACTTCCTCAATTTTCCAACAAATAGTCACTTGAAAAATATAATAAAGAAAGTGAGCATGCATATAAATTTGCTATTTAGTAGATAAATACTTTTCTACTTTATGACAAATTATAAAGGAACATATTTGATATGATTACCTACAAGACAAGAGATCATCACTGGTAATTACGAAAAAGTTAATCCTATATGCTTATTCTTTCACCATAAACATATCATTAGTGCCTATCACACCTTATGTAAGAGAATTTTCTGTATTTCTTTTTACAAATCCACATATTGTTTTAGTTTCAATAGCCACATCGGAGCTACCCTCAAAGCTCAGCGTGATGAGCTATCCCCTTTGGCAACGAACAAGGCCTTAAAGATCTTCATTGGAGGCTCCATTTTCTGGCTAAGCCTAAGATCGGGGAGAAGATTAATTGGTATGCTTGACGTGGTCAATGGGAGAATGGATAGGCAATTTAGGACAAACCGAAACATAGTCCTTTGGATACAATACCGTATCTCCATAATTAGAAATCTCTCAACCATGATATGTCCAGTAGGTCAATTCTTTATGGGGACTCCACCAGTTGTTTGTGGTTTTTACACGTTTTGAAGGAATCCAGTAACTTTGCGTGGTACAATTTCTTATCTAAGGCAGAAAATGCCACGGCACATACATCTCACGTGCTTCTTCTGATCTCTACTTATTCGCCAAATATATATCTCCTTTCTTTACACTTATCAAAATTGAAAAGATATTTGTTGCAAGGGATTTGGCCAATAAGAAGACAAAACATATGCAGGTGGACTTCCACCACAACCCTTCATAGCAAACAACAAACTTAGTGGTCGAACCGTTAGAATAAATGCGGGATTGCACAAATGGTCCCACATAGAGATCTCTGAGGGGAATTCATGACCCTAAGAGTGACATGAAACTTCCACAAGCAGGCAATTCTCATGGTGAGAAGATCTGATCATAGATTAATGAGAACGAGGGTTGTGATACATGAATGTACATACATGTGTACACATAGGAAGGAGAAGGTGAGACCTGTGAATGAGAATGGAGGGGCGATCTGAGCAGCGTCCGAGGAAGAAGAGAGCCGCAGAGGAACGCAATGCTTCAGGGAAGGGGTAGGAAAGAAACCGCGGTGAATTCTGCTATATTTGGCCTTGCAAGTGGAGGCAAGAACGTTTATTTTTTCTATTTTTTTCGATTTTAATTGGATGCCACTATGATTATTTAGTATTACCGTGTACGCCCTAATTTTTAAGTACCTACATGCATATATGCCCTCGTGGGTTTGCTTGTTTAGCATTTGTTCCACCACCACCACACCCCCCTTCCCCTTCCAAGAGGTTTAAGCTGATTTGGATTTTTAGATTTATGATTAAGGTGATTGAACGCAAAAGATGACATCAGTTAAATTTTAGGATTCAAGAGGTGGGAGAGAAGGATAACCATCTCTCTACATTTACCATAGAGAATAACAAGTATGCATATCTTAGCTTTCTAAAGATATTTATGTAAATGGTATCGAATAAATATGAAAAATGTAGACAGAGATCAATGAAATATCTTAATTAATTTTTATGGATGATTTGCCTTTCTCCTTTTCTTTTTTGAGGAGTTTTGCTTCCGATCGTAAATGTTGGGCATTATATGTGTAACCCTAAGATTTGCCATACTTGCATGCATGTGCTTGTGGGGTTACTTGTTTGAACACTTGAGATTCAACCAAAATTTTGGAAGATGGATGGAAAATAAAAAAAAAAATGATCTTGTCATCGAGATCTCAATGGTGCAGAAATTTGAACCTAAGTGGATCGGCGATTGAAGTGGTTGAAGGCAAAAAGATGGTATCGGTATAAATTGTCCAAGATAGTAAATTTTTTTTCAGAGCTTATATTCAAGGTATTTGTGCAAGGATGTTGACTTTACAGGGGGTATGTGTGCAAATATGATAGATGATAGAGAACTTTGTATAATATCTATGTAATATTAATAATTGATAGAGACAGGGAAAATCCCTTTGCCTATTTTGTTGGCTAGGATGACTTTGGTCAAGGAGTGGAGTACGTTAGTCTATATCTTTTCAAGGGTCTTTTCTTCACTTCTTTTTCTTCGAGGCGTCAATGGAGGTGATTGACGTCTCATTGCAGCATGGCATTTTTGAAAGGAAAGAATAAGAAGGTGCATCATATCTTGTAGGCATTTTTGGATGTGGGGGTCACACGAGAAAAAAAAGAAAGCTCTTGGAGCGACCCACGTTGAGCTACTTGGAACAAGATTGATTGGGAACAACCTATCAATGTGATATTCTTTGTAGACATGGTGAAAAGATATTCATCCGGACAAAAACATCAAGAAAAGATTGATTGTGTGAAAAGATAAAAGTGCTGCTATACCCTAAAATTAAGATTTATTTAATTAATTGTAAATTTTTAAAGATATAAAATTAGGTAAAATATAAGAGCCTGAGTTATCTCATACGAAAACAAATTATTTATATTATTTTTTACTATTATGAACTACGTAATTTTGTTTTATTTTTTTTAGTTATTTTTTACATTTTTAGGAGGACTAAACCTTTGAAAACTATAGACAGGGACTAAAGTGTAGCAACATGGACTTAAATGTAATTCATGTAAAATTAATTTTCAAAAAATTTAAAATTTATAATAAAATGATTGAATGTACATGAGATCTTAAATAAGACTACTTTCAATTTTCACACAAAAATAAGATGTAAAACATATAAAATGTTTTGGAAAGAAATTATAAGTGTAATTTGTAACAATGCAAGGAGCTAAACGTAAACTTTTTTTTTTTTTTTTTTCTGTATAGAATTTTTGAACAAAGTTTTATAAGTATCCTAACCTAACATATGAAAACATAATCGATAGTTTTTGAAATTTTTGATGCACGTAAATAAATGTAAAAATTCATAATACAAACATGAATATCTAAGTATAATAAATCAATCATTAATAAATAAACACAAGTCAATCAAATAAGTAATTAAATAATTTTTTTTTTCAAATTATTATTGAAGAAGTATTCAAGTGTCAGAAATACAACTAAAAGTCAAATGCTACCACTAGAAACGTAGAAAAAAACAAACGAGGAAGAAGAGAGAAGGAGATAAACCAAAGTGGCGGTGGTGGTGGAGATGGATGGAGGATCAAGGTGGAGGGTGACGTCGACAGCTATCAAAGACCGCTCATTTGAAGGAGAATCGAAGGAGAGGACGTGGAAGGGAGGAGAAGATGGAACGAGAGGAAATAAATAACCCCCTCCGCTTTACTATTGATGCCATTTTAGACCTCCTATGCTCCTCATTTTAGTAGGATAAGGAGGAGATTCGGAATGAGAATTTGTTAGACATCAGAACTCTTCATGTCACCTTAAAAGAAAAAATTCGGCTAAATATCCCTTTACGAAATGGATCCTTATCATTGTTTTCGTTTTTTTTCTAGGTCCATTTTCATTTGGGCACGCTGCATGAGGAGAGAGAGAGAGAGAGTGGGGGGGGGGGGGGGTGGGGATGCGTGGGCTATGTTAAGATCATTCCTCGTTGATGTCGGGAAGGACATACGCGAGACCTCCTTTTCTTTTACTTTTTTAATGTTTTCCTTTATCTTCCCCCCTTTTGCTTGTATGATTATTGTAGTCGAAATCTGTCTTCGTCACTGAGTTTTCGGGTTCTTTTATATGAGATCGTATATTTTACTCATATTTTCTCTTTCTATATTAAAAATTAAAAAAATAGATTAGTTAAAAATACAAAATAAAAATATTAAAAATATTAAAAAAATAACGAAAAAAAGGTTGGTAAATTATACAAAATTATGATGTGATTAAGGATGGACAAGGTTAGACAAAGACAAAAGAGAATAGGAAGAAAAAGATAAGAGGTGGAAGGGGAGGGGGAAGTTGATTGTAAAATTAACATAGCCTATCATTGATCCGTACCGAGAGGATAGGAAAGTGTATGAGAAATATAGATACATTTAGAAGATGTAGAGAAGTAGAAATGGCAAGCATTAACTACACAGGTTAGCCAAAAGTTAGATGTAAATGGCTACAAAAGGGTAGTAACTTAAAGTTTGAGCAAGAAGTTGATTAGCTAACTATGGCCTGTTGCACCCAATGGTAACCATGTAACTACATTATTGACCACTAGGAATTTATATGGACTTTCATAATCTTAATGTTGTAACTCATAAGCCAATTATGCTCAAGAGAATTGTCATCAAAATCCTCTATAAATAGGGTTGAAGATGGATCAAATAGATCATGTTAACATGTAAATCCAACAGGTTTGTGGAATAGCAAACTTTAAAGAGTCATATCTAACTATAATTGAAGATTTAAGCACAAATTAGTAAAAATTCATAGAGGCAATGAATAATCAGGAGGATGTGATACAAGAGGGACAACAGGAGCTTTAGAAAGGATGCATTGACTAAATAGGCAGTGAATCATGTAAGAAATAATGACCATCCAAAGTTTATTTTTAATGGAATAGTGCTCATAGGTTTGAGCTACCTTAAGGAAGTTGGCCATTCCATAAAAGCCATTTGGGATTCAAATTATTCTTAAAAGCTCAAATGAGAATTCTACAATCTTGAGTTTGTTTATAGATCCTATCTTTCATCAAGTGAAATAGACTTTCTGAGTTTTCCTCTACTCTAGTTTCTATAAAAATATTAAGATTTGAGCTAGAAATCATAGAAAGTAAACTACCATAAAAACTTGATTTGGGGTTTAAAAGGATTGGAGCTTAAATTGAAATATTTTTGAGTTATTTTGTGTGCAATTGGAGTGCATAGAATATAATTTCATAGGATTGTCCTCACTATGGTAATTAATTATGCAAGACAATAATTAGCTCGGCAAGTGTTGAGTTGAGGAAAGGCATAATAACATTAGAGAGGAGGTGAATAGTACTTATTCTTTAGCTTCAAGTTAAATATAAAAGTTGAATATAAAAATCCTTACATAATTAACTTCTCCAAGTAATAGCATAAGCCTACCTCCCAAAATCAATTTATATATCACACACAAATATTTATAGATATTTAAATCATAAATAAGCAAGCCACAAGTGACACCAATTCCACCACCAAAAGGTTTTAACTTCAGGAATTATGCATGACTTTTCGTACGAAATCAACTACAACGATAACTAGGTTACTTATAGGTGTAATCTAAATTGTTACAACAACAGTTAGTTCACATACATCATACACATTTGTATGATGTAAAGAATTTCAATAATTCATTATACACATTTTTTACTTTACAATAAAATAGTTAATTGACAATAATTATTAGTAATTTTAATCTTGAGAATAATCAGATGGTCTTGTTAGTAATTTTAATCTTGAGAATAATCAGATGGTCTTGTTCTTGTGATTGGATTTCTTGAGAATGTCCCCCAATTCACATACATCGATACAAATCAAGAGTTTAACATTGAAGCATGATTATTTTACTCATTATTTGAGAACAAGTATAAAATATCCGGCAAGTTATAAGATAAGCAGTTCGACACTTTAAATTCTTCTTTAAGATTCTTATTAAGAAAATGCCTCATCATTTTTTGATACATGCAAAGTTGATGGAGATAGAAACTTGTAAAGTAATTCAAACCAATCAAAACATGAAAGATATTATAAAGAAGAACAAATAACATGCATATAAACATTTACTTTAGAATAAAAGAAGGAAGTATTAAATCTTAGAGTAAAAAACTCACATGTTGCCCATGGACAAAAGGGTATGGGATAGTTGGGTGCTATTAGAAATAGAAAGGACAATCTTTTGGGAGAAGGAAGTAGCAAAATAGGAATTGCTGAGAGCTTGACGTAGGGTGTTAAGAAGGGGGCATAGCACCAAAGGGGAGATGAACGATGCTCCTTCTTTGGCTTCAGCATGTTCAATAATTTTTAGAGAATTAGCTTATTTATATTATGTTACGAATGTGGGCATCAGACGTAGTTTAAGACGTCTAGGAAGTGACCTAGACGTCTGGGATCCTTCCCAGACGTCTGGTATTAAATTTTTTTCGGCATACGGGTTTGCGTCTGCGCGCCTGCATGCGTAGACTGAACACGCCACCTTCGTCTTTCGCTTTCTCTCCCTGCAGGCGCCATTTTCCTCCTCTCTCTCCTTGCGGCTGCCTTATAAAACGCTTCCCCTCTCCCTCACCCTCACTCCATCCGCCTTCATCTTCTCCTTCCTGCGAGCGAGCGAGTGCGGCAGCAGCGGCTGCAGTGGCCGTGTGGGAAGGAGTGTTGCGAGAGGAAGAAGAAAGCTCGACCGAGAAGGTGCGAGCTTGCTGGGGCAACTAGAGCCGGCCGGCGGGGGAGCAGCGGGTGTGGGGTGTCGCGGAGGAGCTGCTGCAGCTCGGGCAGCAGGCGGACACGGCGCGGCGTGGCCGTGCGTCGTGGGCGGAGAATGAACCGGGTCCTGATTCTGGGAAAATTTCCCAGAATCAGACGTCTGGACTTACGTCCAGACGACGCGTAAGATGTCTGGAGGAAGGTCCAGACGTCTGACAGGTACAATATTTTCCTACCTTTTTCCTTTTACGTGTGTACGGCCATGCAGCCGTCCGCCGCGTTCTTCTGCGCCTCTTCGTGATGAGAGTGGGTGTGTGTGTGCACAGGTTCTGTTCGAGAGGGCACGAGGGCTCGCCATCCCACATGGATCAGACGTCTGGCCACAGTACCAGACGACGGAGAGGACCTTCAGATGTCCGGGGTGACAATCGGACGTTTGGAAACCAAGAACAGACGATCCAGCAGGCTTCTGGACATCTGAAGGATTGCACAGACCGAGGTATTGCCTGATCGACATTTTAAGACGTCTGGAAGAAGTTCCAGACGTTTGATTTTGGACAGACTCGTCGTTTTTGGCCCGTTCAGGGTCCGTTCGGAGTCCGTTTTCCGCGTTTCAAGTTTCGTTCTTTCCGGATTTATTTCCTCTACCTGTTTACAGTAATGTTCTGAGTAACTCCTTGTGTTGATCCTTGTGTTAGGACCCCGTTCCGTTGCGGCTCTGGGGGTTGCGAAGGCACGCGGGATTGCCGATCACGCCCCCATTACTCCCGATTTTGAGGGTAGAGTGGCTTCCCTTAGTTAATTACAAACATTAATGCATATCTGAATTAAATGATAGATCCTAGGGTATGGCATGAATCCTAAGACCTGAAAACTAGACTGAATGGTAGATCCTAGGGCGTGGCATGAATCCTAGGAACATAGAACATGGAAATAAATGTCTTGAATGCCTGAATTGCAGTCTTGGATAAGTGGATAACATAATGATAATTTCCTGAAATTGGATAATAGCTGCCTGTGGAATGTAGAGTACTATTACTAGTAACTGTCGCATGTAAATTCTGTTGGTTGAAATTAAATACGAGTTGCTTGTATACAAATTGGAAAGAAAAAGAAGTGGAATGTTGGAACACGTATTATATACGAATCAATCTGAAATGATGAAACCTAGTATAGCTTAGCCTGAGAAACATGAGCATGAACCCTACGGGGAATTAGGAGTAGAGCTCCTGGAAATAAATGGGATGGAGCTGGAAAAGTGAATGGGAAAGTTTGTTGTCCCTTGGGTACATAGTACCAGGGAAAGCACCTGTTACCTCTTAATGCAGAGGAGAGCCAGCCGCCCTAGGGACCCGGGGTTAGGTCTGGCCACTTTGTACCGACTCTTGGCCCTCGTATACACCGTACCAGGGAGAGTTACTAGTGTAGGGAGAGCACTAGCTACCCCACGGGCCCCGGGGTTCTGCTGGCCTTCCTACACCGACTTGTTAGGCCCACTAGGCAAACCAGGATAGTCAGGCGAGGGTGCGAGGACTGTGGAGGGGCAAGACCCCTATTTGGTTACTGTGGAGGGGCTGGACCCTTGTTACTGAGAGAGTTCTACCCTATGCTAGTTCCGTGCTGTGCTTTGGGCGCACCTGTTAACGGAAACGACTGACCGTGTGCCAGTGTGGGGTAGCTACCCGTGCGTTTATCGCGCGTGCCGTAGTCACCGTTACGTCTGCCAACGACCTTGGGGTGGTTGACTGAGGGTAGGACCACCACGGGGGACTCTCCCGGCCAGGAGAGCACCACGTGTTACTTCTACTTTTTGGAAAAGACTGTAATCAAGATCATTCCCACGAGGAACATACAAGATCAAGAGAAAGATCTGAGAAATAAATCAATAGTGAATAAATGGAAAAATATGAAGAAAGAAAGTAAAAATATAACAGCTACTGTCCACTCTACTGCTCCTTTTAGCTTTTGGTTGCCACTCTACTTAGCGTTTCGCTGACGTGTCACCCTTGTTACCTTTTAAGGACCAGGTGTTGAGCAGCCAGAGTCGGCGGCTGCAGAGGGCACTGGGCCTAGTAGTGTTACTTGTAGTACCTTCTGTACTTTTCTTTCTGCTGTAGTGAGTAGTTTTCTGTTACTCCCTGTACTTTCTTTATTGTAAGCTTCATGTTATGTACATGTTTATTTCTCTTTTGTTGTGGTGGTGTATACTGTAGTAATTCCTTTCTTTACTGCTGTATTTTGTTATTGCTAGTTATATACATGGTGAATGTGGTTTATTTTACTGCTCTTTTGGTTACTTTCTCGTTAGACGACTAGGTCTTGGGATTAGTCGAGTCGGTCTGATTCTCGTGTCTTGTAGGAATTCGGAAATCGGGTCGTTACAGATTATAATACCAAAGTATCTCTAAATATTAATCCAATATCAAGCATAATTTTCAACAAATATTCAAACCATAAGTTTAGAGTGATTCTTCTATTCAGAGTTTGTCCACTACCTAACTCTAGCTTCCCTTGGGATTTGTTATGACTTCCCATCACAAAATTCGCTATAGTAAAAACTAGGTTACCCATGAGTATAACCTTTACAATAATGGGTCCTTGACCAATCAATCAAACAAAGATGATTCATGGGAACCTTAAACTAGAACTATTTTTCATGAGTAGCTTAACCCAAATAATCAGCCAAGTGACTTCACCAATTCATTTGAGTACTCATCACAATAACGTAACGCAACATCCAAGTACAACATAAACAGTATGACCACATTATCTATGCTATAGCTTTTATTAGAATATATAAAGATTTAAGCACCATCTAATAAGATTATCTATTGTAATTTTCTAATAATCTTAAATCGAGAAGTTCCGAATTACTGCACTTGAGAAGCGACAGGCAAATTCTTAATTTGTCGGCGATAGGGTGGTCATGCTTGTAGTCGACGTGTGCAGTTTAATCAAAATCAACTTTAAAAATATGGTAGGTAGGGCAAGTCGGGTCGTATAAGTGCATGTGATTCCTTAGCGAGTGAAAAATGTCTCCTTCTGATTTGGTGATTTTTAGGAAAAAGGAAATTTTTTTTTGCTATTTTTAATTCGGATGGGGTGCAGAAATGCAGATTTGACGTAGATGAAAAACCTGATGTTGAACCCTAAACTATTGACGTCAGAAAATTCCGCCAATTTTCTGGATGTTATTCAAATGCCATATACCGTGAATTCAAATAATTGTGACTAGTAGAAAAATAAATAAAATTCTTTGGTATAAGAACTCCAGGTCTTACATGTTCACGTCAAGAATTTTATCTTTTTCTATTATTATTAGATGTATGTGGAAATAAAAATGTCTCTTCCTTTAAAGTGAACATCTACTAAAAGTGTCAGCTAAAATTTCTTCTTGACAAGAATCAATTTTCAAAGATTAACTTCAGAATCAAGATGGGAAACGAAATAGAAGAACCAAAGTTGGAAGGGAAAGGAAGAGGTAGAATGGGAAGAGGAGATTGAAGGAGAGGACCTAAAAATAAATAAGAAAAAAAAATTCAACATTTTCACACTTCTTTAATTTTTAATATCCATTCTTCAAAATTTTATACAAGTAAAAAATTTTGTGATTTCGAGAGTATCGACAAAAATACCAGGAATCCAAGGATATGAGTATAATATTCAACAATTACGGAACCATTAATGTAAAAATCTCGATCATTTATAATGTACATCTACATCCTGCTAGGATAAGATGACTTCGAGTTTTTAGGTAATGCACAAGAAGGATTATTGCAACGTATCCCGCATCTAAAGATCCCTGCAACTTAAAAGGATTTAGAGGCAATCGTTATCATAAGATGAGAGATATAATCAATTGGAAAGAGGAAGATCTTTATATGTGTGAATATATAACTGCTATTACATGCCCATTTCTAGAATTTAGTTGTAACGTCCATTGCTGATAATTAGCTGTAGCATATAAGTAAACTTAAACTATAACACATGATGCAGCATACAGGTAAGTTTCAGCAAATATCTTATTTATTTGAATTCAAAAAATGAATTCTTTTACATATATGCTCTTACAGAGATTTGATGTCACACGTATACCCTAAGTTTATTAGACTTCCAAAAATGCCTCGTAAAGTTACTCGATTCTACACTCATACTCCATCAATGTAACCTTACAAATTAACTATATGATATAAGATATATCAAAGATGGGATTAATCAAGATATTAGTATGCATATAAAGATTGATAGATGTCAAAAAAAACTAAAAATTTAACGAGAGTAAGAAACTCTTATAATCAAGATCGACATGTTGCATAAGCTCAGGACATTGATGGACATGTGGTTGAGGTGATCGATGACTGCTACAGTTGAAATTGGTCTGAATATTAGCATATGAGGTAGGTAAAAAGGAATTTAGCTTATGACAAATCTCATTAAAAATAGCAAATTTCTTATTAACGCTTACATCCAGAGGCATTGTGTAAAGAATAGCTATTATCTAAGGATACATGCATAAATCCTGAAAGCACAAGGACGTCTAATGAGGTATCTGTAATTCAACAGTGACATGCATCCAACCACTGCAATAGAAGAAGAAAAGAAAAATATACATACAGTTGAAAGATTCAGAATGTTTGATTTTTTTTCTGAAAATTTTGAATATTTAGCATTTAGCCAAATGAGCCATCTCACACATCAATTTTGCAAGCTGAAATGGTTATTGTGGGGTGGTTTTTACAATGAAAGAAAGAGATACACAACGTAACAGATTAACATCAAAGATTTAAAGCGTGAGAAATTTGTACAGTTCCGAAAAAGCCTGTGAACTTGCATCATTATCTAAGATTGGAATGAGCAATCAGTAGATCCTCCTTGGTTAAAGTCCCTGACTGATCGGCATCCAGAACCTCAAACTGCTCCAGCACCAAAGCAATATCATCTTGGCTGATTTTTCCCATTTCCTTGAGCTTATAAATTATGAACTCTGCAGCACTGTATGGAATGCAAAAAGAATTATGCCCAGAGGAAGTTGGCACACTTATCAAAACACAGCTAATGATTCAAAGCAAATTAAATTCATTTTATGAAGAAACTAATTGCAGCTGAATTCAGAATTGTCAACTTTTTTGTTAGAAAAGTCAGATGAATAAGTTGTAGAGAGGGCTAACAAAAAAGCTTGGACTCGACAGCATCAGGTCAATAAGAGCTCATGGACTCAGTCAGTTAATGAGCCAAGTCCAAGCCGATATCTAAGCTTGATATCCTTATCAAGCCAAGTCTGGCTCAGCCCCCCAAGGACTTAGAACTTGATAAGAATAGAAGTGTATTTTGAAAGTATCATACTATGCAACACGGCCAACGAGGGGCATTAGTTCAACATTTGAGCATTCCAAATTTACCCTTTCTGTTGCTTTCAAAATACCACAGCAGTCCTCAACCTTATCCAATTGTGTCCCTTCATTCACTTAGAAAGTAGGTGATCATTAATTATGCATGGACGATATAATATAGGAGACTAATTCAACAGACGTTTAGAACCATCACAAGTTTGCATAAGATACTAATCCTATAAAATGTAAATAAAGGATAACCCATTAAATGAGAAAAAAGGTCCACAAAAGTGGATCCTTCATCTACTATTTGCTGAATCTCTTGGAGTGCTGTATCTTGTCATCGTCATATTTCGCAACTCGCTAGCATTAATTAAAACAGTTGTTCAGACATACATTTTATTGCCTATTCGCCTTCCATTTTTAACCACATTTTTCTGGATGCTACAGCTTATTCTCCAACCATTATATATTACTTTTCAGATCATTTTACTGCTTATTTACACACAAAGATCATTTTTGAAGCATTTTTTTCAGGCCGTTCCCTGAAAGTCACACAGGAACATATTTCTTTGGATCAAGGGATATAATCTCACTATCTATGTTGGCACCTGCCTGGCTTTCTAATCCTATTTAATTTCTTCTAGCATGCGTTAGTATCTTCAACCTCAAAAGGTGATGAACCAAAATGCATGTCATGGAACTTTCACTACATCATCACTTAAAAAGAATTTGAAATTTATACAGATTGTCTAAACGTTTAAACCCGTAGGTTTGTTATATTTATACATATGTCCTTGTGCAATATATGTATCAAATGGTATAATATATCTATTGTCCTAAAAACAAGTCTCATTTCCAGTGGGTGATTTACCACTGAGAATGACCTACAGAGAAGACTCTAAACTGATCATTGTTGGTGGATGCCAGCGATACACAATAGGGATCCCCAGAAAGAAAATTGGACAGAATGCAGCTACATGGCCCTTGATGATGACTGCTCAGGAGGAGCTGGTGGTGGTGAATTGGTCACAGCTAGCGTTTTTATGAGCGAGTCTGAGTGGTGGGAAGCCCCCCCCCTCTTTCTAGCGTCTTTGCAAGCCCGAATCAAGTCAAATCATTCTTCTATGTATATTTTCTCAAAGAAGTTGAGCTTATACAAACGAGAGTGCCATCAAAGAGCGTCACTGTGTTGGTGAGCGACAGGTAGGCTCTGAGACAACTCAAAGGAGATACAGGAGTTGGCGGTATAGGAAGCAGCATGGAGTTCAATTCTCCTTAGTGGAAGCATGATTCCTGACAGAAATAAGGAAGTAACTCAAAGAAGGTGACATCCAATCATAGGTTCTAAATGCTTAGATTAGGGTAGATTTCTAGCATAATTATTGTTGATACTCCTATTTATCTAGCATTTCATTATTAATTATTTCTTTATAGATATGTACGACTATTTATCCATACCTCTCTCTCTATATAAAGAGGTAGTGGGTTCCTTTCAATGATAAGACTAGTTATTTTCTCCTACTTGGTATCAGAGCATGGCCCTAGGCCGGATTCTGGTATCCCACCGAACATCACCCCCGAAACCCTAACCACCTAGAGCCCTAGTTTCCTCCCTTCCGCCAACCTTCTCCTCGCCGGTGCAGAGGACCATCGCCAGTCCTCCTCACCGTCAGGAGGGCCTGTCCAAGGGGCTTGTCCGAGGGGCCTACCGGCAGAGGTGACGCTCCTCCTGTCGCAGCAGCAGCCATCCTCGCTGCCATCGCCATCGCCGACCAACCGCTTCCTCGCTGCTGCAGCGGTGGTTGCTGCTGTGGTCGTTGTTGCTGTCCCCATTAAGGGAAAGGAAGAAGAGAGGAGGAAGGAAGAGCCTCCTCTTCCCCTCTCCATCGCCGCAGTCGCCATCGCCGGAGAAGAAGCTGCTACGGTGGCTGTTGTTGCTGCAATTGAGGCTGCTGCTGATGTTGTGCGAGACGAGGAGAGGAAGAAGGAGAGGTGTAGCCGTTGCCGATGTGGCTGATGTTGGAGCTGTTGTTGCTGCGTGTTGGAGCTGGTGCGGCTGCTGTTGTTGCTGCGTGGCATGGGAAGTGAAGAGACGAGGAGAAGCAAAGGAAGGGAAGCTGCTGCGATTGCTACAGCCGTTGCGTTGCTGCTGCTGCTGCGTGCGAAGCAAGGAGGAGGAGGAGGAGGAGAATGAACTCCATCTTCGAGATGGGGTTTTTCCCCTTTTTTTTTTGCTCATTCAGAGTTCTATGATCTGAATTTTTTTTTTTTTTTTCAGATCCATTTGTGTCATATTTCTCCAGGTATTTGATTCATAGATGGCGAGTTCTAGCCCTCAGTGATCCTCTTCATCCTTGCTAGACACAATGTCAATCTAAGGAGTAGAGATGGCATTAGATACCGCTACTGTGATGGAGATGGTAGAGTATGCAGGTTTGATGTTGCAGAGGCGTGACAGGAGTCACTATGGTGTAGGATGGTTGGTTGACTTTGGTACTTCACAGCATCTTTGTGGGGATTAAGGCTACTTCCGGTCACTCAGTTCTGTTGCACTAGGAAGAACGGTACAGGTTGCTGATGGTAGGCACGTTCCAGTTGTTGGTCAGGGGGAAGTATCTGTCACCCCTATGTTGCAGCTGCCAGGAACACTACACGTACCAGAGTTTCCTATGAGCCTATTGTCTGTGAGCAGGGTCACGAAGGATCTTCATTGTAGGGTTATCTTTGATGAGATAGGATGCATTGTCCAGGATAAGTATGCTGGGAAAACTCTTGCCAGAGGTACACAGGAGAATGGTCTTTATCACCTTGATTAGGAGCTTTTTGCTGGGGCCAGTAGATATGATGGTGGAAGTGCCTTACAGTGGAACACTCGTCTAAGTCATCTTCCTCTGGATCACCTTAGGAGGGTGATTCCACATATTTCACTTGCCACGACTATTCAATGTGATGCTTGCCAATTAGGTAAGCATCATCAGTCCTCCTTTCCTACTAGTACTTCTTTTGGATCAACCGCTGCTTTCGAGTTACTTCATATGGATGTTTGGGGACTGAGTAAAGTTCCGGACAGGATGGGACATCGGTATTATCTCGTAGTTGTTGATGATTTCACCAGAGTATCTTAGGTCTTCCTCCTTAAGATCAAGGGAGATGTTGGACGTATCATAGAGACTCTTCTCTTGGAGATCAGGACTCAGTATTCTACCACGGTAAAGATTGTACGGATGAATTCTGCACTGCTAGACTTACTGAGTTTTACAGAACTCATAGGATTATCCACCAAACTACTTGTCCCCATACTTCACAGCAGAATAGGGTTGCAAAGAGAAAGCACCGACACCTGGTAGAGGTTGCCCGCACTCATTCACCACAGTGTTCCACAGAGATACTGGGGGGATGCTGTTTTGACAGCATGCTACCTTATTAACAGGATGTCGAGTTCAATTTGTCACGAGCAGATATTGATTCTTCTGTTACATCTAGATGACAAACTTTTTCACGTGTTCCCCAAAACCTTTAGATGTGTTGCTTTTGTTCATATACCATCACCAGGTCGTGACAAGCTTTCTCCTCGCGCTGTTAAGTGTGTATTCTTAGGATGCTCCAAGAGTTAGAAGGGATACTGGTGTTATGATCCCATCCATCACAGGTATTATGTCAGTGCTGATGTAACTTTTCATGAGATGACACCATATTTTTCTGTTGCTGAACAGACGAGTATTCATGATGATGCTACTCTTATGCTTATTCCTCTTGTTCCACTTGAGGCGATTTCGATCTCCACACCTCTGCCAACTTCTTCAGGGTCTACTACCCTCTTGGATGACTACCAGAGATTGCACGGTTCGCTGCAGACATATAGTAGACCTCATGCTACACTACAGAGACCTCTACTTGCACCAGTGACTGATGTTCCACAGGCAGTTGAGATGGGTTCTGATGACAGAGATCATCTAGTTAGACCTGATTCCCCTAACAGTGCAGTTCCCCCTCAGTCAGAGATACGAGATGAGTTCGACCTTCCTATTGCTATTAGGAAGGCGCCTCGCACGTGTGAATCTATATATCGGATTGCAGGTAGTTTGGCTATAGATAGTCTTGGTTCTCAGCTTAGCAGCTTCTGCCAGGCGCTTACAGCTTCACCCATTCCGTCTACCTACCAGCAGGCCATGCTTGATCCAAAATGGTGTCAAGCCATGGAGGACGAGATGACAACACTTCGAAACAGACAGACTTGGGATTTTACCTTGCTTCCTACAGAAGCACGATTTGTTGGTTCCAGATGGGTCTTTACCCTAAAGTACAACCCTGATAGGTCTATCTCAAGGTATAAGACCAAGTTAGTGGCAAAGGGGTTCACTCAGACATATGGAGTGGACTTCTTTGATACTTTCTCTCCTGTTGCGTGGCTTGCCACTGTTCGGGTACTCATCTCTGTTGTTGCCCACAGCAATTGGAAATTACACCAACTTGATATGAAAAACGCTTTTCTCTACGGTGATCTTCAGGAGGAGGTTTACATGCAGCAGCTCCCAAGTTTTGAGGTTCAGGGGGAGTGTGTGTGTGTAGACAGGAAGGCCATTTATGGCCTAAAGCAGAGTCCAAGAGCTTGATTTCAGAAGCTCTCAGATGTGTTGCAGAGGATGGGGATGTAGAGGTTTTCTTCAGATCATTCTCTGTTTGTCAGGAAAACAGAGAATGGCATTGTAGCACTACTGATTTATGTAGATGACCTAATTATCACTGGCAGTGATGAGGATGGAATAAGATAGGTCAAGGAGTCTCTTGCATAGCAGTTTGTTATGAAGGATCTAGGCCAACTTAGATACTTTCTGGGGATTGAGGTCGCTAGAAGCAGAGATGGGATTATTCTTTCGCAATGCAAGTATGTGTTAGACGTCCTTCAGGAGATAGGCATGCTGGGGTCCAAGCCAGCCAATATTCCTATGGACCCCAAAGCACATCTACATGATGAGGAGGCAAAGGCAATTGATAGCAGAGCATACAGACAGCTTGTGGGCAAGTTGTTGTACCTGACCATTACTAGACCAGATATTGTCTTGGCAGTAGGCAAACTCAACCAGTTTATGGAGAGACCAACGAAGCTGCACTGGCAGGCAGCTATGCAAGTGCTAAGATATTTGAAGAAAGCACCAGGTCGTGGTATTCTCTTCTAAAGAGGCTCTCCTATGACAGTGGTAGGATATTCTGATGCAGATTATGCGGGATGTGTGCTTGACAGGAAATCCACCACTGGTTTCTGTATTTTCGTAGCTGGTAATTTGGTTACTTGGAGGAGCAAGAAATAGGGGGCAGTTTCTTGCTCTACTGTTGAGTCGGAGTACAGGGCAATGGCCCAGACTGTTGCGGAGATGATCTGGATACGGTCTCTCTTGCGTGATTTGCATGTCCAGATTGAGGAGCCCATGGAGATGTGATGTGACAATCGGGTAGCTACTTACATAGCTAACAACCCGATATTCCACGAGCGCACCAAACACGTTGAGGTAGACTGTCACTATACCAAAGATCTTATACAGCGTGGTTTGCTGTGCACTACTTATGTGGCATTTGAGGATCAGACAACCGATGTATTCACGAAGCCTCTACCTCGTTTGGCGTTTGATTCCTGTTGTTTCAAGCTGAACATGATTGACATCTATGCTCTAGCTTGAGGAAGAGTGTTGATACTCCTATTTATCTAGCATTTTATTATTAGTTATTTCTTTATGGATATGTATTGCTATTTACCCATACCTCTCTCTATATAAAGAGGTAGTGGGTTCCTTTCAATGATAAGACTAGTTATTTTCACCTACTATTATAAATATTGCATTCATTCCATGCATAGTTTGCATTTGCATTATGTTTACTTGCTTATTTATAAATAATGCATTTTATGGACCTAACTATGATATAATGTCTTATCTTGTGATTGCAGGTCCATATGGGAATAATAAATCAAGAAAAAGATCAAGAAATAAGATGGAGTAAATGAGAAAAAAAGATCCAAGAAGAAATAAAAGGAGAAAAGAGGAAGATGAATAAACCTATGAATCCATCCACCACCAAATAAACCTAATCCTAAACGCACCTAATTAAGCCCCAAGCCAATTTCACTTTTATGGACCCACCTAGATCCTAATTAGATCCCATCTATTCCTAACTAGACCCACTACGTCCTAATATGGGCTAACCCAAAACCTATGCAACTTCACCCCAAGTCCTACGTCCACCGTCATTGCCATAAAATCCCACCAATTCATGTCACTTTCCAATCCCATCCCCATCCAACTCCCATGCAACAACATTTCCCACATTATGCCCTAACCACGTAAACCCAATACCTCCACGTAACACATGCATATAAGCCACCACCGAAAATAGCCATAAATCCCATAAACACCCACACACCTCAACGAAAATTCAACCCATGCAATCCCACGTAACCCCCCTCCCCCCCCCTCTTCTCTTTCCAACAAATATCTCCTCCAACGTACGACCATCACCATCGACTCCCACCCAATCGGAATTATCTTTTCTCCTTAAAAAAATCCTCAAAATCCCATAACTCCAACAACTTCCCCCAATGACCATGCCTCCTCTCCTTCCCTCTCAATTATTTAAAGTCCACCGTACCTCCCTATCGGCCATTCCCATCATCCTCTGGCCTCCTCTTTGTCTCCTTCCTCCACCGTCCACCAAGGCCACCCTTGGTGGACCGTTGTTGCTCAGTCACGCATTCCAAAAGCCATCAAGGATTACTCCGTGGTGCCCTCTTTCTATAGATAATTTTTCTCATTAGTTTTCTTAGTTAATTTCTAATATATTTAGTTCCAGTAGTTCTAATACTTATCTTATTGTCAAGCATTCAACTAAATATGGAACCATTATATGATCTTTCTAGCATATGGTTAGAGTAGATCTTTACTTTCCAAATCAGAAATCCAATATATATATATATATATATATATATATATATATATATATATATATATATATATATTAGGAGTCAAGTTAATATATCGATTTCAACTTCACATCTTTCCACCTCTTTAAGTTCGACCGGGACTTATCAAGTTCTTGTTACATTTTATTTGTCGACATATTTTCGTACTATACTACGACGGATTATTTAAAATCATGATTTTATTTCGACACACTCTCTCCTTTAAATTAGATCATAACACCTATAACCATTTTGAGTCTCGGAAAACTCCAAGCAGGACTTCATAGAGCAGGCAGCAAGCTTGTCTCTTTTACTCCCAAATCATGGATAAAATGGGCACTCCCAGGGGCTTTGGTGGCTGGTATTAATGATCTATCTAGAAATAGAAGCTACTACAGAATCTACTGTTCACGAATGGAAAAGGACATGCAATTGATAACGTAGCAATCTATTAGTACTACATCAGCAGGCTGCAAGTACTGTGTCATCCCAATAAGATGGATATGAGCCACATCAATGAGATGTCTATGCCTCCTACTAGTCATCCCACTTTTGCTGCTACATAGGGAAGAAGAGGGCTGCTGAACCATCCGATGGGAACAGAAGAGCTCTCGCAAACTGGTAATGCAAAAGTGAAGAGCATTATCGCTTCAAACTATTTTGACGGTAGTCTTAAATTGTGCCTTCAGTTAAGTCATAAATGTCTTAGAGAGTCTCCTACCTCACTTAAAAAAAAAATGCCTCCAAGCTCAGATGTATTCTTCAACATGCCCTAATCATAAAAAAAACTTCTATTCTTACATGCATACCCATGATAGGCAATGAGAAATCAACAATGACCACATAATGTCTGTGTCCCTTTTGGCTAAGATCGGACTCTGTACATCGGCATAAATCAGATTAAATATCCTATCACTAGAACAGCATTAACTGTAATCTGGCATGAGTCTGTTTCCGAAGCTGATATGCCTAATAGTGAAAGCAGATAGTGAGATCTGAGTCAGAAGTCAATAAAACTTCTGCTAAGGGAAAGAAATCAAGTTGAGCAGTGAAATACAAAATATACTCCAGATAGAGAAAGGGAAGAAGGTATTGTTTTTTCTGAAGAGAGGAAGGGTGGTTATCCTCATGATAACCACCCAAAAATAGTTTCATTTCATTCTAAAAAGCAAAGGAACATATTACAACAAGGTCATACTTTGGACCTCCAAAACTCCACCTGGGACACAATGGAATAAAAAATATTCTCCACATAGGATCTCTCTCCCCTGAAGAGCACTCCATTCTTGCCCAGCCACATCCCACAACACTGCCAGGACTCGCTCGGTCACTTTTGGATCTGAAAGCATTGTGACCCACATGACCACACCCCCTCCGAAAGGACGACCAGAAGGCAACCTTGTCCCAAGGAAAAAACCCAATCGATCCCCATCTTCTGCCACACCTGAACCACCAACGGACATCTGAAGAAAATGTATTGAATGTCTTCCTCCTCACCACCACAAAGAGGACAACTCACGTCCTCCATCTGAATCCACCTCGCTCTCCACTTCTTCGTCACAATTCTACCCTACCTCACTAGCCACGCAAAGATCTTCACCTTCAGTGGACAATCCGACTCCCAAATAAGTCTGCAATCCCTCCAAAGGTCAACGTCCATGTCCACCCTACCACCACTCAACCTACAGAAGACCTTTGACACAGAAAACTCACCTTCATCCCAATTGTATACGTCCCCCCCTAGCCTTCCAGCTCCTGCAACAGCGTTTGAAAGTCTCTGCACCTCTGATCAGATAGTCCCCCTTGAAAGGTAGGACACCAGGTCCCAAACCAATAGTCTCTCACAAGGGCCATCGGGGTCGCCGCACATTCGAAGAGACGAGGGAACTTGTCCTTGATGGGCCTTCCAACTCCTTGCCAATCACCCATCCAGAATTTGAAAGCATCACCCTCATCTAAAACAGGTGTGAAGAAAGGGAGCACCTTGCTCGTTACAGCTGCTAACCCCCTGAGAAAGAAAGAAACTCCCGAGGGCGGTAAATCCAAGGGCTCCCAAGACACAAACGAACTGTAACTTCTCATAATATCCCCAAACATGCTACTCTCGTGGCCCACGAGTTTAGTGATCCACTTCGCGAGGAGACTGACATTCATCATCCCCACATCTCTGACCCCCAATCCTCCCTCCTGCACAGGCCTACACACCTCCTCCCAAGCCACCAACCTCTCCCCTTTCTCTGTTGCTCTCACATTGGACTTGAAAAAATCATGCATCAACCTAGTAATCTTCTTCTCTATCTGCTTCGGTATTCTGAACACAGACAAGAAATAGGAGGGAATGGATGCTAGAACCACCTTCACGAGGAGAAGCCTCCCCCCTAGATAACAACCTCGCTGACCAACTTGCCAACCTCTTTTCCATACTCTCCAACAGAGGAAGCCACTCACCAAGCCTAAGCCTTCTGTCTGACAGAGGAAGGTCCAGATAGACCAGCGACAGGGATCCTACCTCTATCGCAAATGCCTCACCCACCATCTCCACCTCACCCTCCATGTTCATCGGGACTAAGCTTGATTTCTGGTAATTAATCTGCAGGCTAGACGCTGCCCTAAAAAGCTCCAGCATGATCCTCATCCTCTTAGCCTCCATCCTCCCTCCTTCAACTAGAAAGAGGGTATCATCCGCATATTGCAGAAGCGCAATCTGGTCACTTTCTCCGGCCTGAAACCCAGCTATCAAACCTGTTTTGCACGCTCTGTGCATCGCTTTCGCCAACACATCCGCTGCTAACACAAACAACATAGGGGTAAGAGGGCACCCCTGTCTAACACCTCTCCTAAGCTGCACCCAACCTCCCATTGGGTTCCCATTAATCAGGACTGAGAAGGATGTGGTCATCACGCATCTCTTCATCCACTCAATCCATCTCGAGGGGAAGCCTCTGTTTAGCAGGGATACCCAAAGGAAGTCCCACTGCACTGTGTCATACGCCTTGCTAAAGTCTACTTTCCACAGAAATGCCTGTTTCTTCTCCCTCTTCCAAGCCGCCAGCACCTCCATAGCACAAACAAAGACATCCAGAATGCCCCTGCCTAGTATGAAAGCTATCTGCACAGGTGATATCAGGTCCTTGATAATACCTCTAAGCCTGTTTGCCAACACCTTGGCCACTATAAGATAGGCAGTGTTTGAGAGTGCAATCGGGCGAAAGTCTTGGATCTCCTTTGCTCCATCCTTCTTAGGCAACAGGAACATGTAGAATTTATTCAGTCTGTCAAAGCCTCTATTCCCTTCTGTGAACTCCTTTATTATCTCCATCACATCTGTATCTACTAGCATCCAAAACTCCCTAAAAAAGAGAATCGGGAAGCCGTTCGGCTCAGGACATCCATCCGCATTCAGTCCCCACATCGCCCTCCTCACCTCGTCTGCTAAGAAACTGGCTATGAGTCCTTCTGCCTGGGTCTCTGAGACCAGATGGATATCCTCCCCTCTGCAACTCCAACCACTTCTGCTGCACCTGCCTGTGAAGTCTCTAAAGAAATCTGCCGCAGCCCTCCCCACCTCCTCCCTACCTGCAAACTCCTCCCCGTGAATCACCAGTCTCTCTATCCAATTCCTCCTCCTCTTGGTAGATGCCGCTTGGTGGAAGAATCTGGTGTTCGAGTCCACTTCCTTGAGCTACTTCTGGCGCGATCTTGTCTTCCATTCTATCTCGGCTTTTTTGTCCTTTTTCTGCACCACTCATGACATCTTCATCCTCATTTCTCTGTCCTTGGCTGAAACAGGTGCCTGATCTTGTAGTCTGTCCATCCTGGTGATTGTTTGCAATGCCTCTGCCTTCTGTCCCTCCTGGACGCTCTGATCTCCTTTCTGTATCTCTTGAGGTGATCCCGTAACAAAGACAACTTTCTCACTAGTCAAACTGTAGCCGAACCTTCCACCACAAAGGATCTCCATCTCTCCTCCACCATTCCCTGAAACCCTTCCTCGAGCAACCATGATCTATCAAATTTGAAATACGTGCCAAAATGAGCTCCCTCATTTGGCCGCCACACAAGGGGGGTATGATCTGAAAATGGTCTCTTCATCGGGAATACCTCCACCACCAGGAAAGCCTCCGCCAGCTCCACATTGGCCATGAATCTATCAATCCTAGACATCTGTCCACTGTTGTTCCTCCATGTGTACGCACATGCGGATGGGCACAGATCAAAGTCAACAAACTCATTTGAACTAGGATCTTGCCTCCCTCGCCCCCCAGGCCTGTCTTCCAACTGCAAAGTCACATTGAAGTCTCCCCCAATCAGCCAAGGACATTCTTGGCAACCTGCTGCTATCAAAGTAAAGCTCCTCCCACATCATCCCTCTAGCCTGAGAATCTGTCGATCCGTAGACCCCTGTGATCACCACCTTGGTCTCGCCCATCCTCCGCAATAGCTTTGCTGAGTTAACATGTTCACCTTCAAAGAAATCCTCCAAAGCAAACACATCCTCCCACCACCCCAAGATCTGACCCCTAGATCGACCTGTCGCTCCAACACAATAGAACCCCTCCATCCATGAGCCGCCAATATCCCTCCACGTTCTAGAGTCGCAATCAGCCAGCTTCAATTCTTCAAAAGCACCACGTCCACCTTCCACTATCTGATGTACTGCCCCAGAATTTGCCTCCTCGATGGGTCATTAAGACCTCATACATTTCATGTGAGAACTCCATTCATGATGAAACGGTGGATGGCTCCCCCATCTTCATGCGAAAGCCACAGGCTTCCGCTGTGATGATGACCTCATCATCCTTGATGTCCAGAGATGCCACCTTCGAGGCTCGTGGGTTGACGCCACGAGCATCCACCACTACTCTCCTCTGATTGGGCCCATGATAACTCCATTTCCGCTTGTATCTGAGAGCACCGTCCCGACCCCCTTCCACCAGCTGTGGCCTCCACACTGTCAGGGGCACTCCAGCTGCATGCTCTCGCGGCGGTGCCTCCTTGCCATCTGCTCCAAACGGCGCTCCCGGCGGCGCCCCCTCCCCCACGTCTGCCTCCTCCTCCACCTGACATCGTCTTCATGTTTCCCCTCCAAATTGAAGTTCTCATTATGTATTAACATGGTATCATAAGAAATTTTTGTATGTTAGTGATGGAAGATTTTGCAAAGCTACTCAGTCATCCATCTCCCAGATACTTGTTCCAGAGTCTTAATCAACTTTGTTTTGATCTGTTCATGCAAGCTTGGAACAAAAAATACCTATCTGGATAAGTAACATCTGTTATCTTGATCCATTTCTGTCACCCTTGTTCAGCTCCAGTGACATATGGAATGTATTTACCTGTGAATACTCATCTTCAATCAACCACTGCCCCCATCAGAAAGTAGAACCAACTTGCAGGTACCTTCAGAAAAAACCAGGCGCCTCAGATTTGAGAACATCAGCATCAACTTTCTGCGAGCAGCGCAATTATCTCCCAGGGAGAAAATAGTCCCCCCAGCTACAAACCATTTGTTGATTGAGGCATTGAGGCCAGCATTCTTGCTGCTTCTATCTGAGACACAGAAATGGGGTTATTAAGACTTATTACGTTTAAAAGGAGCCTCAAGGTGCACAGGGAAGTTGATCAAGGCAGATATCCTTCATTCAAATTGAAGATCCTCATATACGTGAAAAATTCTATGCATCAAAAATCTGCTATGAAGGCTCCTCACTCATGTGTTTCTGATTTGCTGGCTTTTTGTATGATACAATCATAGGTACAAACCTGATAGTGAGCAAGCTCATAATGGGATAATTGCGCTTGACATGGTCAGCATTATCACTATTATTATCAATGTGCAAAATCGCTCAGGAAATTAAGTTTCTCATCTCTGAAAAAACCTTAAAAACATGTGGCAAATGAGATGATGCAACCAGTAGACTTGATTGAAGTTTGCACACCAACTTGATTGATGTTCCATGATGAAAGCATCATAGAGAAAGAAACGAATAAACAAGATGGTAATCACAAGAAAAAGCAAGAGGATCCCAAGCACAACTCTGGTAAGAGTTGGGTATGACAGAAGAGGAGAAATTGGATCAGGGATATCAATCATGTGAGCAGAAAACCAAAAGAGATCAGAGTGCAAAAGAGGACCAACCCCCTTCAATGACTACTAGTTTACTGACCATTTGGCTTAACAATGGTGGAAACTTTGATCAGGAGAATGACTAATTGGATGCATTCTAATAGATCCAACATGTTATACCAATTCAAATTATTCTTGACAACACTATACATTTATGCACCCGTTCACTTGATTAAATTCACCAACTTGAACATTTTTTTAAGTGTACCCCAAAACTTTTTCCACCTCATATCTGTCTACATCTTCGGACATGATGACCATTGAAAGAAGCGTAAGGGCATAAGGCTGAAAAGAGACAACAAAAATAAGGTGGAAGTAAGAGTAAGACCAAGGTGACAACCACCAGTTTTCCATGTTCAGATGATCAAATCTTCATTTCACTCCATCCTATGAATGAACCTCAACCCCCACCCCTCCAAACTTATCACATATCTTATTTTACTGCACAAGTATAATGTAATATATAGAAGCTTTTGAGCAGGAGGTGGACAACAAGGTTCTGATCACGAAATATTGTTCTGTTTCTCACCTTATTAACAAGTATGATGGTGCATTTCCTTCCTAGCACATACAATTACGTACTTGCATGATTGACAAGAAAAATTAGTAATTAATATAAACAAATGGAATTAGAGATGAAATGATTACCACACATCACCACCGTAGTCAAGATTTGCAGCTTCAAGATCTACGAATGTCATCCTTCGCTTAGGAACTATATTAGCCAATACCTGTTGCTTGTGCTCACTTTGCATCTCGGCAAGGTATAGATAATATTGGGCCAAACATATGGTACCCATCATTATCCACAACATAGCAAATACACGAGCACCTTTCGTTGAAAAGCTTTTATCTCCAAAGCCTAATGTTGTTATGGTGGAACAAACACAGTAAAAGGCATCAATCAAACTCAACTTCTCAACATTGTGGAGAAAGATTGTTCCAATGATCAACAGTGATAACAGGACTATTGCTGCCACAATAAATTTATACTTCACCCTATTTGTCTCCACCTCCCTAAGCATGGCTGCCTTGCCAACCTTGCCACTTCTATAAAGTACTTTGATTACCAAAAGCTCTTGCTTCTCAACAAGGTAATCAGCTGCTTTACTCAAAATAAATCCAACAACAGCCATGCCACCAAAGACCAAAGCACAAGCCAATAGCTTAGCCAGACTGCTGCTTGGTAGGAGATCTCCATAGCCAACAGTGGTCATTGTGACGATGCAAAAGTACAAGGCATCAATAACTCCATTTGTTTTTTTGCCTTCAATTTGATCACTTATCACAAAAAAGCAAATTGTTCCAATTCCAAAGTAGACGGCTAGGAACAAACCCACCCATCTAAAACTAGGATGCACTTGCATGAGTAATGGTCTAGCAGTAAGAGCAGAAGAAGCACTTGCTGGTTCAAGAGGAGCATTTGAAGGAGCAGTTTGACAACGTCGATATCTCCTTACGGCAATCCATTTTGATGCTTCGTCTTTTACTTCTGATTGAGAAAGCAAAGGTTTTGTGCTTGAATCATCAGCCATTTAATATGATCAACCTAAGAAAGATACCCTGCGTGCCCTTAAGTCAATAGCACAATCAGAAAAGACAGTCTCTGTCATAGAAGTACAAGGAAAAGGAAAAATATAACAGTAAGCATCAAATAAAACAAGGCACTGAGCAAAAAGAAGATCCATAATTGCATGCCGTGTAATGTGATTTATTAACTGGTAAACAAGATGAGAATGGTTATAGATAACAAAGGCAAACTTCAAAAAACAAGAGATTATGTTTCCCATATAGTAAGGATTTGATGACCACTACTAACAGAAGCCATTCAAAATCTTAATCAAGTTGACCCTTCCATCAGCTCATGATAGTGACAAAAAACAATTATGAACCCTGAATAAGGAGAAGGAACCATGTAGTAGTCCCTCATCATCATAAAAAATAGTAATTTAATATAAAATTTATCTGAAAGCGAAAAAAAAAGAGAGAGAATGGGCATCCATGTGAATTTCTTAGTAGATAAATAGTTATCTACTTCCTGATGGACTAGAAAGAAACAGTCTTGACATGACTACTTGCAAAGCAGGAGATCATCAACGTTAACCACGAAAAATTAACATTTTCTTCTTACTCTATCTGCATAAGCAAGACTATTTCCTTTTTTTTTTTTCCATGTATGAGAAGTTAATTACGTGCTAGACACGATCAGGAAAACCAAAATGCCTTATGCTACCATTCTGTATCCTAGGAGCCCAATCGAGGACGATTATGGAAAATGCAGGTTTAACGAAAATTCTTACGCTTATTTTTTTGATTGTCTGCTCGAGCCACCTAAACAGACAATCCAGCATAAAAAGATGTGCGAGGAAAAATGACCCAAGACTGACGTAAATTTTCAGCAAAAGGGCGATTTCCTCTGGAGGGCGTTCTGATCATAAATTAGTGGGAATAGAGGTTTTGATAGATAAATAAATACACATACATATATACATAAATACGTACACACAGATATATATGCATGCATAAAGGAAGGAAGCGATGAGACCTGTGAGCGAGAAGGGAGGGAAGGAGGAGAGAACGGCGGAGGACGGAAGTGTGGGCTCCGTGGAGGGAGGAGAAAAGAGACCGTCTTTATTGGATTCCATCGTATACTTCGGTCCCGCAAGTGGGAAGGAGGGGGGTGTGGCGGGCCGGTGGGACTGCTGCCTTTCCTCCTCAATTTTTACGTGGATAGCATTACGAATGTTTAGTATTATGCGCCTACTCCTGGATTTGTTGTGCTTACATGCATGCCCTCGTGGAATCGCTGGGTTACATTTGCCCGTGGAATATCTTGCAGGGTATTTAAGGTATCGAAAATCAATTCTCTCACTCAAGTATGTCGACATTACCTTAATATATCACATCATCATCAAAAAGAAATATTAAAATATATCTATCCTAACATAAAATATCAATTAAAGTATTAGTATATCCCCCACCCCATTCCACACCCACCTACCCATATAAAGCCTCTTTCCCCCTTCTCGGAGGACTACCGATTGCACATGATTACACACCTCCATTGACACCACATGTCGTCGCCACCACCACTGGCCAGCTCCTCCTCCACCCTCCCATCGGCAACATCCCATTGCTATGAGAGCACACGCCACAAAGCAGCATCACCACTAGCCTCCTCCTTTACCCCTTGTGCTCCACCTCCACCCTCTCTCTAGCAGCATTCCACTACCACGGGAGCATACGCCACCACACATGCCATCACCTAACACCCTCATCTTAACCACCATCTCCAGTAGCTACCAGCAGCTCTAAAGGGGGATAAAGAGGAGGAAAACCAATGGGGAGACACCACCTACAACACACTTGTGGCACTTCAAATTTGGTAATCCTTAACACCCAATAAACTTGTAATTTACCTATACCTGCAATGTACCTATACCTATATGCATACACATGATCACATGATACATCCACAAATAAAAACATGCGTAAGCAAGATTAAAGGAAGGAAAATTAGAATCCTTTCTTGGAATGTTAGATGTCTTTGGGATAGGGCACAGAGGTCTCTTCTGAGGAGCTACCTGGTTGATTGTAAGGTGGACATGGCTTTGTTGCAAGAAACACATTTTGAGAGTACGGGCCGATCGACGATTGTTGGTATTGGAAGGGGTTCATTGTTCAATTTTCTTGTTGTTGATGTGTTGGGCAGATTCGGGGGAAACAATGGCTTTTACGGAATGAAAATTTATTTCGGCTTGATGATTCTTTGGTGAGATCTTATGTTATCACTTGTTTGTTCACTTGCAAAATGGATGGCACCAACTTTGCTTTCTCTAGTATTTACGGACCATGTGACTCTTCCTTGCATGGCTCCCTTTGGGATGACTTGAGATAGGCAGCGACAAAAGTTGATGGTGGACCTTGGCTAATTGGTGGATGATAGGCTGGATGGGAGGTTGGAGTTTTCTTTTGTGTAATTTCTAGAGATGGCTGATGATTTAGATTTGATGGAGCTTTCGATTTATGGGACTCATTTTCCATGGAGGAATGGGATTAACCAGATGATGCTGATTATAGATTCTTCTGCAGCGTTCCTCTTACTGAGTCCTTATATGGGGCCTTTGTTAAGGCTATGGTGAGGCTTTTTTCCGATCAAACTCCTTTGTTATGGGACAATGGGGAAGAAGCTTTTTCTGCAACTTATTTCAAGTTCCAAAAGTCTTGGCTTTTGGAGACGGATTTCAGGGATCTGGTGAGAGAGAAGTGGAAGGGTGTTCCTATTGGTGCCTTAGCAGTCTGCACTATGGGAAGGCTCATTAAGGTTGTCAGGCAGGCAATGATGGAGTTCAGGAAGGAGGTGAAACGAAGACAGGATAATGCCAGGGAGGAAGCTTTAGAGGCTTTGGCTGAGCTGGATAAGAAAGAAGGAGATAGGTGAACTTGGCGTGGCTGACTGGTGTGAAAGTGTGGTTTTGTAGAATAAGATTAAAAATGAGGATCGAAAAAGAGAGATTGACTGGAGGTAGAAGTCCAGGCAGTTGTGGCTTTGGGAAGGGGATTCAAATAGAAAGTTTTTTCATTTGGTGACTAGTGCTAGAAGGAGGATGAACTTGATTACATCCATTCATGTTGATGAGGTGACACTAAGAGATAGGAGATCTGCAAGGCTTTTGTGGATCATTTTCATAACTACATTAGGAGGCAATTGCAGGGTAGATGGAGATTGGGTTCCTATGAGATGGGCCAGTTGGATGAGGGTATGAAGGAGGACTTGCTTAGATCCGTGTCTAGGGAGGAGGTGCTTCAAGTGATTCATGGTTTGAAGGTAGAGGGGTCCCCTGGTCTTGATGGCTTACCAATCTTATTCTATAGGGAGTTTTAGGATATGGTTGGGGAAGACATGTTGGCGGTGGTGAGGGAGGTCTTTTGGGAGAATTGAGGTTTTGGGAGGTTGAATCGTTTCTTCCCTTTTCTGCTTCCTAAGAAGCCTGGTGCAGATTCTGTGGATGAGTTCAAGCCTATTACTCTCTCTAATGCGATCTACCTGATAGTGGCCAAGACTTTTGCAAATCGCCTGCAATTTGTCTTGTCGTTGATATCCCATGTTCAGTCTGCTTTTATCTCGAGTAGATCTATCATGGATTCTTTTGCCTTAGCTAAGGAGATGGTTGTATCTTGGAACAGATCGTCTCGGGTTGTATTCTTGTGGAAGGTGACTTTTCTAAGGCATATGACTCAATCTCTTAGGCCTACCTTTGGAAAATCTTCAGAAGGAGGGGCTTTTCGCAAGCCTCAGTCAGACTCATGCGACGGTGTGTCATGACGACGTCTTTTTCAATCCTTGTTAATGACAGGACATCTGGGTTTTGGACACAACTGTAGAGGGGGGTTAGGCAGGGATGTCTTTTAGTGCCTTTTCTTCTTAATATTGTAGTTGATACTTTGGCTTTTATGGCCTTTCAATGTTGTAAGGTTGGTCTTTTCAGTGGGTTCACTCTTGCCAGTGATGGACCTTTACTTACCCCACTTTTATAGTATGCAAACGATACTATTTTCTTTGTTCAGGGTAGTGTTAGCTAGGCTGAGCATGTGGCACGTTTGGTTGGTTTGTTGGAGATATATCTGGTTTGTAGGTTAATGGAAGAAAGTCTATTTTTATCCCTTTTTATTTGAGTAGCAATTTGAAATATCGCATTTCTTAGATCCTTCATATGCTTGTTATTAAGATGCCTGTTACATATTTAGGTTTTCCCTTGAAAAGGAAGCATCTGGTTATGTCCGACTGAAGGCCTGTGGAGGGAGAAGTGGGAGACTTTTATCCAGGGGTGGTAGGTTGGTTTTGGTAAAGGAAGTGTTATCGGCAATTTCGATCTTTTACCTTTCTTTGTTTAGACCCCCAAAGAAGATATTGGCAAGATTAGAAGTGGCTCGAAAAAGATTTTTTTGGAAAGGTCCTAATCACCAAGGTCGTTTTTTGCAACTTGTGTCGTGGAGGGAGGTATGCAAGACAAGGAAGAGGGGGGGCTTAGGTGTTAGACGCTTGGATGAGTTTAATGTTGCACTTCTTATGAACTGGGTGATGCGCTCTTAGCGGGTGGAGATGGCCTCTTGGACAAGTTGTTGAGATATTTGTATGGAGCCCCAGTGGAAGTTGGTCTTAGACGTTCTCGAATAGTGCAGTCGTCCTCTTTCTGGGCCTCTATCCAGCCTTTCATTTCGTAGGGCATATCATCCAGATATTTTGGGTTGATGCTTGCTGTTGGGTGCTCTTTTTATTTTTGGAAAGATGATTGGATGGGTTGTGGTAAACTCCAATTTTTATTTCCACGTTTGGTTTGGCCCAAGATAAGGATGCGCTTGTTTCTGAGGTTTGGGACTCCACTATTGGTTGTTGGTCCCCGATCTTGTAGCCTGGTCTCTCATATGAATCTCTACAGGAGTTGCAGGACATGCTTGAGATTTTGCATGGTATTTCTATTAATGATGGACCTATGGATGGCTTTAGATGGGAGGAGGGTGTTTTCTCTGTGGCTAGGGCTTATAATAAGTTAACTTTGGAAATAGGACTACTGCCTCATGTTTGGGAGGGTTGTTCTATGATCTAGAGACTGCCCATTCCTTTTAAGGTTAAAATATTTTTATGGTTGTTCAGGAGGGAGAAACTAGTGATTAAAGTCTTCATTAGAGATGGGCCGATGATGATGACCTAGATTTTATCCTTTGTGACACAGCAATAGAGAATCTTAAACACCTCTTCTTTCAGTGTGACCTCTCCAAGGAGGTTTGGAAGAGATGTAATTGTTGGTGTAAGGGCACCACAATCGTTGATTTTGATGATAACAAAACACTTGTCATTTAACATTTGCATTGAGTTTAAGATTTCAGGATAAAATGCAAATGGAAGCAAGTTTGAAGGAGCTCAAGCTCACATCTATGATGGATTGGAGGAGCTTGATAAAGGAGAAGAGGAGATGGAACTTCGCTTGGAACGAGAGCTTAAAGATAAGAAGAATAGGATAGAAATAAATTGTTCTTTGTATTCATTTGTTTTGCTCTTTATTTTCTTAGATACATTGTTAAAGAGCCCAAAAAGTATATCACATTAGTCATAGGAATACTTACACATCACTAGGACACTTAACTAGACAAACTTAGAAGTGTCTTAGAAAATCAAAATAGAAATCAGACAGTCTTATCAAACGTCTAACATTATTATCAGATGCCTGATATTGACATTTAAGACGGCTGACCTTTTGTCCAGATGTATAATAAATTAAGTTGGGGACCCATAATCTGTGCATCTACCTTTAGATGCCCAGCCCATAGTCTAGACGTCTTAGAAGACATCTGATGACCTTGATAGACGTCCAGAAATAGGATTGTTGGCCTTTCAGGAGAATATCTTCGAGGATCACCTTTTAATTATTTTAATATTATTATTAGACGTCTGTAAAGCCATCTAGATGTTTGATAAAGAGACGTTAGCCTAAATCTAACCCAAATCTTGATTTATTAGACCATATAACTGTTAGCTTCTCAAGAAATTCATTCCCACAGAGAATCCTCAAACCAGACGTTCGATCTGTCGTCTGACCAATAAATAGTAGAACCCTATTTAGATTTGGACCAAAATAGGAACAAATTTGCCTATTATTAGACGTCCAATCTTATGTTCAGACATCTTATGATAGTACTTTAGACATCCACTTAGATCCCTATTTAGATCCAATAAAATCAAGGGCTCTAACCCTTTAGAGTAGACGTCCAAATTGTCATCAGACGTCTGATAACTCTGTCAAAGTCATAATGACCCTGATTTTGTTGGAATTTTGGAATGATGTTTTGAGATTGTTCCCAATGGCTACCCAAGGCTTCGTAAACCTTCTAAAGCCTTCTTAGGACCTCTATAAATAAGAGAGGACCCTTCCTGAGCTACATACACTTAGAGATACTACTTCCACCACTATTTGTGTCAAAGAAGAGAAAGAATCAAAGAAGATTGTGTCACTGCTCTCCAAGCCTTATTCAAAACATTTGAGAGCACCGATGCTCTTTCGAATTCACGGCGAATCTCTTCCATCTAAGGGAAGTTTCTTAGCCTATAGAAGCTTAGGTTTAATCCTTACTTTTAGGCTCTATAGGACTTTTGTTTTACTTTTTGTTTTGTGGTTGGGTATTCACATAGTGAATTCTCATCTCCCTCGTGAGACAAAATACTCTTCATGGAGAAGAGTGGTTTTAAGCTATGCTACCCTCGATTCAAAGTAGCATTGTTATAAGAGGTTGAATTACCCTCGATTAAGTAGTTCGTTAGTGGATTTGGTCGACTAAGTCGATTGAGAAATCCTAAGTCAAGAGGCTTAGGTGGAGTTTTTACCTGGATTTGGGTTTCTGTAACAGCCTGAATTTCTAATACTCTTAATGGGCTAATTAAATCCTTAATTGGTTGCTGAATGTGAGATTAAGGGCTGGCTGCTCTCGTCTTTCGCGGTGTTTTAAAGTTCTATTCGTTGTAGTATATTGCAAATCACGATCACCAGTTTAATTTATTTATTACTCGAGATTATAAAATATACTGAGGTCAAACTCAGGGAGCACACTAAGATTCGAGAAGCATATAAATTCACATCTATATAATGTTTTACAAAAATTTAAGAGAGAGGGAGAGAGTTAGCAAAAATTTCTCCTTTTCTTTTTCTTCTTCCCTTTCCCTTCTCTTCTTTCTTCTTCTCTCTTCTCTGGCCCTTCTCTTGGCTTCTTCTTCTTCTTCTCTACTGTGGTTCTTTTTTCTCTTTCTATTCTCTCTTTCTTGGCTTCTTCTATGCGGCAGAGGCTTCCTCCTCTTTTCCTTTCTTTTTCTCCGGCCTTTCCTTCTTTCTTCTGCATCTTCTTCTCCGCTCCTTCCTTCTCTTTTCCTCTGCGGCTAAGTCCTCGCCGCTACTCTCCTTCTTCCTCACCTGTTCCCTGCATACACACACCAGCGCACAACCTACCCCTACCCTTCCTCGCGTCTCTCTCTCTCTGAATCTCTCTTTGGAACGCTCTCCCAGAGCCGGGTAATCGGGTCGGGTCGCGTGCTCGGGTCCAGGCGCACCGGCATGGGTGGTGCGCGAGGAGTGCACAGGCAGGATAATCGAGTCGGGTCACCAGGTCCACGTGGGCAATGCCGCTGACGAGGCGCGTGTGAATAGGTGAGGGACCTCACCCCTGTGACTGGAGGTGAATAGCCTCAGTCACTTTTTCAATTTATGTGTGGGCGTGCGCCCACACACTTCCGAGGTGGGACTAAAGTCCCACCTCTGCTTCGCACGCCCGCAGGCAGGAGACTTCGAGCAATTGGGGCAGCAGCCGAGGCTCGCGACCCCAATTGAAGACTTGGGCACACTCGTGGAAGTCTTCCGCATCGCCTGGGGCTTACGCCTGGAGCTGGAGAGGCTGGAGAAGCTCGCTAAGTAGCTCCTTGCTGTTCGTCAATGGCGGCGAGGGGGCAAGACCTGAGAACACTAAAACAGCCTCGCGGCCACGTCAGAAAGCTCAGGGAGCTTCGCCAGAGCACGGCGAAAGTGGTGCAAGGGTCGGCGTGGCGTGGGGAGGCCGGAGTGTGCGTGCCTAGGGCACACTGTGTGCGTGAGAGTGGGTGTGTTCGGGGGGTGTTCTGGGTGTGTGGAGTGGTGGTGTGAGTGAGGGGAAGTGTTGAGTGGACTGAGGGGTATGGGCTTGTCGACGAGGGGTGGGATGGCCTGTGGAGGTGGAGCGGCCTCGCCGAAGTTGGTGGCCGGAGGTGGAACAGATGGTGGTGGTAGCGGCAGTCAAGGGGTGGAATCAACAAAGTAATAAGGGGGAAATAAATGAGAAAGTAAGGGGAAGTGTTTCACCTATTTAATTGACGAAATGGGAGAGAGGAGGTGCTCGGCGCATGCCTGCCGACGCCAGAGACGAAGGTGCCCAGAGGGGGGTAACGGCGATGAGGAGGGGATCTGGAAGGCGTCAGCTGGTGCGGCTTTGCTTGGGAAGACGAGGTAGAGTAAACTCTACTACAAGTGTGCTAGCAGAGCGACGAGGAGGCGGAGGAAGAGTCGCCAGAGCCTGTGGGCATTTGACCGGAGGAGGAGGAGACGAAGATCAGGGGTATTCTTCGGCCAAAGCAGGCTTGAAGGAACCGGCTGCCCTTGCCGCTCCTTATATAGATGCTGGCGAGGAGAAGGTCTCGAGGAGGCGACGTGGGGAGCTCGTCGGAGAGTGGCTGGAGATGAGGCCCATTCCTCTCGTGCGTTCGCACAAGAGGCATGGGCAATGGTAGGGCATGGGAGTGCATCCAAGCTGAAGAGGACGACGTAGGGAACTCCCCTTTCATTTCTAAGAGCGGCCCCCATACCCTACGCGGCGCCATCCTCCGCGCAAAGTCGCCGGAGGTATGGGCAGCTACGCGGGGTGGCAGAAGGACCGTTCTGCAAAGAATGAAGGGAAAGATAGGGGGTAAAGTGAAAGGATTCAAAAAGTTAAGGGTCAAAACGTAATTCATGAGGACCAATTTGTAAAGTCGATCAAAATGGTCATCTCTTAGGCCCAAATTTTTGTACCAGCCTAATTTGGACCTAAGAAATTCAATGGTGAAATTTGATTTTAGGTTTGACCATGTTTGATCGATCAATTTGCATAAAAATCCAAATTAGGTCAAAAATTGGGCAGGGTTCTCAATTTAGGTCAAGATAGGTTCCAAAGGCCAAATTGAAGGTTCTAAACCCTAGGAAATATTTTTCCATGAATTTTAGAGGTTTAGTTGATTTTTATCCTGCCTAGAACCTCGTGAATTAAAGCGAGTTTGTTTTAGGGTTACAGAATGTCATTTAATTCCTAGAAGTTGCTATAACCCTTTTCAGATCAGATCATCCCACTTTCTTTCTTATTAAGCCCATTTGACCTATGTTTAGACCCTTAGACACCCCGTTTGTGTACTGCATTGGCAAAATTGCAGTTTTACCCCTTGTGAATTATCTTATTCTTAAATTTAGAATTCTTTGATTTAGGCTTTCCCTTAGGTTTTGTAGGAGATTTTGTGCACTTATTTAGGTCAAAATGTGCTAGTTAGGGTTCATGATGAGGCTCTCATCAAGGGCTTTAAGAACCTTAATTTAGTGATGGTAGCATTGTAATTAAGAAATACCTTAAAAATGTTAACAAAATGTTAATAAATGGGAAGTTGAGGGGCTATCTGTTAAGAAAATAGATTTGGAGGCCTTTCTTGGAGCCAAAGCTTAAAGTGTAAGGGCTTGGGTGCAAGATTCATGACCCCTACAAATAAGGGGTGAAATTAAAAATAAAAAGGGAAAAATCCTCATTTCTTCCTCCCATTTGCCGAAGCCACTTCCTCCCCTCCTCATTTGGTCTTCAACAAGAAAGGAAAAGAAAGGAAGGAAGAGAAGGAGAAGGAAAGGAGGCCTGCTGCTATTGTTGTTGCTAGCGTAGCTATTGTTGTTGTTCCTGTTGTTGTTGCTACTGCTGCTACGTGAGGGAAAGAAGGAGAAAGGAAGGAGAAGAATTGTAGCTGCTGTTGTAACCATTGCTGAGGAAAGAAGGAGAAGGAAAGGAGGTGTGCTGCTGCTGCTATGGGCTGCTGCAGCTGTTGTTGTTGTTGCTGATCCTGTTGCTATTGCTATTGTCGTTGCTGTTGCAACCGTTAAGAGGAAGGGGAAGAGCTCCTCATTGCAAGTAGGGTTTTCTCTCTCTGATACCCTCTTTTGTTCCTATGACTAGGAATGGTAGAAAAGGCGTTGGGTATAAAATCCATGGTTGCATGTGGAAAGGTAGGGACTTTTCCCCCTTTTGTTCCGTCTTTGTTTCCTATGATTAGGGGTGATCAAAGGGAGGGTTTTGAGCAAGATAGTCGGGTAGGCTTACAGGTAACTAGATAAGTATTTGGCAGTTCAGTTTGGGTGCTGGAAGCACCTAGTACCGGTACTGGAGATCAGTACTGGTACAAGATGATTTTAGCATTGGCTGGTAATAAACATAAAAAGGGTATCGAAGGCACCCAATACCGGTACTGGATGCATTCGGTCGACATGGTTGGGATTTCCCAGTACTGGTACTGGCTGGGGTACTTGGAAATAGGCTATTGGTGGTATTATATTGGGATTGCCCAATACTGGTACTAGTTGGGTTACCTAGAAGAGCGTTGTGGGCGCCCAGTATAGGTGCTGGTGTCCAGTATCGGTATTGGCTGGAAATTGTGAATGTGTTGAGGGTGTGTTTGTGCTAAGAGGCAAGGAACTCTTGAGCTCGAAGAATATGATAAAAAGGCAATGTGATTTAGTTAAGTAAAGGCACGAATCCAAAATGTTGAACCTATTAATGACTCGGCTAGAGTCTAATGAATGAGATGCTTGGATCCTAAGGTCTTGAGTAAGATCCCAAGTGATCCAGTTGGTTTCTAAGATTGCCTGATCTGGTATCGATCAAGGGAAATGGAATTAGGAACGATTAGGTCCAACAGGTGAGTCCGTTCGGTGAGACACTGGGACTTGGTGGACAATGGTTCATTGTTGCGGGTTAGAAAACCCGAGAGCTTGGTAGCTTGAGGCCATTACGGTTCAACCTGGGGACTGGGATAGTTCCTGGTTGGGTGCCACCAGGTGCCGTCATGGGGATGAGGCACTGGAAGGTGTCTTGAGTCTGACTCGACGAGAGGCGCCCTGAGATCTTGTGTGGAATAGCTTTCCAGGGATTCTCGGGTGACGAGGGATCGTGCGGGTCATGTGTGGAATAGTCTTCCAAAGAACCGGATGGGTGAGGGAGCGTGAAATCTTGTGTGGAATAGTTGATTGTGGAGCAATTCACGTCTTTAATTAGGCCCTCTTATGCTATTTTCTAACATTAAGCATTTATATTAGATAGCTATGCATGCATCATGTAAATATTTGCATTTGTGCATTTTATGGAGAGGAAGATAGAGAGAGAGAGATTGAACCTCCATTTTTACCTCATTCCATTTCATTTCCACCATATTTCTACCGACACAACACCACATACTTAACCTACAACAATTTGATGACACTTTAAGTGCATACATGCAAAAACCCCACACACAAGTCCTACACCCCAACGGCCTCCCTTTGTCATCTTCTGTCCCCCCTTATCTATATAACTCCCTTCACCTCACTCCACATAAGTTGTCGGCACCCATAACTCCCCACACCTTCACACATTCCCTCCACCTCCATATCCTTGAGATGCACACACACACCCGGCCACTCCTAAGCTCTCTTCTCTCCCTCTCTTCCCCTCCTCACACTTAGCACCCTCTCACAAGTTGAGAGGCATGTTGAGAATAGAGGAGTTCTTTCTTGTGGCTGCATCCACCATAGTGAGAGAGCACCACCGCCCAGCTCCATCACGAGCAGGTGGGAGTGGTGAATTCTTCCTTTTATTTTGTTTTTGCTTGTTTTCTTTTGTTTTCATTTTGGTTCTCTGTTTTTGTTTTTTTTGTCATCGCCATTTTCAGAGCGTGGAGCTCTGAAGCTTCTCCATCGTTCACTCTCTCCAGCCCCACCGCATCCCTCGCGCGCTTCCGCACGCCTCTGCCAACCACTTAGCGCACCACCGGGCACTTTCCAGGCGTTTCGCACTCTCCCTTAGTGCATTCACCGCCTTCCCTGCGCGCGCACCAGCCGATCTCACCGGGATGAGCTAGTTGCATTTTTGCCCCTGCACTGTAGTTGCGACCTCACGCGGCTACAGTGCGCAACTAGCTTGCTTCTCACTTATCTGGTCACCGCAGCTCTCTCTCTCCTCCACGTGACCTGCTCCAGCCGGTTGCAAGACCCCTGTGCGGCACTTAAGGGCGCACCACACCTCGCCTGCGCATTGTACGCTGGTCTGCACACCCTTCCCAGCGCCTTAGCTTGCTGCACGCCCTTGCCCTTGCACGCCTGCATGTGGTGCAACATCTCCTCCCAACTCCTGCGCGTGGTGCACTCCAGACACACACACACACACCCTCTCTCTCACAAACACAAACATACACACACATCCAGACACTCACTCACACACATACATATTCATAGACACGCATATATACACATAAAGATATATATACTTATGTATATATACATATATATACATATATACATACACACATATATTTCACTTCCTCCTTCACACACTTACACATATCTCTCACTCACAATACCGTGCATGTATCCATTCACCGCGCATCATATTGTAGATATATTCGCACCGGTTGTGTATATTCCTCGATATTCGTGCATATCAAGCCTTCCACCCACACTTCCACACATTCGCTCCACACTTGCATGCAGAACGTAGCTAGGTTAATCCCTTCTTTCTAGATGATGGTTAACCTAGCATTGTGCTACATTTCTATTGAATCCTAGATTCAATATTCACTATCCTATTATCTAGTTATATATACTTATACATATATATATATATGTGTATCCTATATATATTTATGTACATAGATTCTACATATATATAAGCTAAGTATTTCCATTCCTTTCCGTTTCGTATTTTCCTTTCACATTTCTTTTCCTTGTCTTTTATCTTGTTGATACAGAAAAGAAAAAAAAAAATCTAAAATAGAAAAGATAACTCTTGTCTTTAAAAGTACACAATCTTGCGTGTAGCAAGATCCATTTTGAACTTGATTTTTGGCGAATCGCCAAGGATCAACTTTTGGCGATAGCCAAGAATAAATTTTTGAGGGCGTATCTCCAGGACAAGACCATCCAAACAAATTATAAAATAAAAAAAACCCAAAAATATAATAAGCGAATGGAATTGATGCGAGTCATAGGAATCGCGTAGAAACAGATTAACGCCAAACCCGCCTCCTTGAGTTCAACCCTGGCCTAAAAGTAACAATCTTAAAATCTGAGTTAGCTAGAATAATAAATTTTTGATAAACTAGTGTAGATTTGCTTGTAGGTTAACCACTTCCACTATACACAATTTGACACTAATTTCACCTAATTAAATAACCCTACTCGCGATCTAACAATAGCCTTCCAGGGATCTCATGCAACAATGCAGGGAATCTTGTGTGGAATAGCTTTCCAAGGATCATGGGCTGCAGGAAGTTGCTCCTGCCAAATCTTTTGGATTGGATACTCAGGGATGTCTTGTATGGAATAGCTTTTCAGACCAAAGCGGGTGTCCTTTGTCTGGTGGACATGAGTGCTTTGGTCCTTCCTCTGGCCAAGGAGGGGTTAAGGTACATCGAGATCTCCTTCGGCAGGAAGGGCTGATTTGGTCACTCCAAGACTCGGAGTGGCAGGTAACAGGATCTTGGATCATAGGATAGTTACGTTAGAACATGTAGCATTAATAAAGGGATTGATTAGTAGGCTAGGACCATGGTGGTTGATCCGGTTGGTCCAGGTTCGGGTTGAATCTTGGGGATTCTGAGTTAGGCTAGGGATCTAACCGGTTAGTCTAGCTGTACACTACCTTGTTTTATTGGATTATAGTAGTTATTTGTTCCCTACTAAGCCGATATTCTCATCCCTACTTTGTGACCTAATTTCAGGTGTTGTCGCATGTCGTTGACGTGTGGGATTTCGGAGTAGTGCGGGATTCACTGCACATTACTGGATAGGTAACTTTTAAAGCTTTAGTTGAGGTCATTTTATGTTTAATTTGTGCCATACCTCCCGTACTTTTCCATTTTATTGGTTAATAGAATATTTTTTGGTAGCTCGATGTTAATGCAACTTGAATTAAATAAACCAGCGCCTTTTTTTTCACCCTCAAAACCCTTCCCTTCGATTAGAGGCCTGGATTTTAGGGTGTGATAGTTTCCACCTAAAAATCCATTGTCTTTGTGTAATTACTTTTTGTGAGATTGTTTATATTTTATTTCTGCATTATATTTCGTACAATGCAAATCTCAACCCCCTTCGTTAGAACCTACAGTAATGTGAGGTAGACTGATATATCTTCTTTTGACTCTTGGTGGGAGTTCTTTCTCTCTTTGGTGCATGTAGATATGACAGGATGGGTGACGGCTATTACTGCGCTATGGTCTATTTAGTTGCAATGAAATGAGTTCATTTTTCGAAAGGAGAGGGCTTAGGTTGAGAATATTGTTAGGGAAGCATCCTATCGATTTGAGTTGCGGTTGAACATTCTGTAAGTCCGTTCCAATTTTCTTTTAATATTATTCTGGATGGTTATTGATAACCGATAAATGTCCTTTTTTCTCTCTAAAAAAAAAAAGAAACAAAAAGCATATAACATAACATCTCCTTTGAATGTGTTTCATTAATTCATCCACAACCAAGGTAAAGAGATAAGTGCTTAAATTGATCCTTGATGCACATCAATAATGATACTAAAGTAGTCCATCAATCCAACCAGAGTCCTCATGTGAGCTACAACTCTATCATACATATCCTTCATGAAGTTGATACACAGAGCTAACAACTATTTCTTCTCCAAAATTCTCCACAAGATATCTCTTGGAATAGAGTCATAGGTCTTCTCAAAATCAACAAAAACCATAGCTAAATCCTTCTTGACTCTTTATATTTCCATTATAAACCTCCCAAGATGTATTACTTTAATAGTAGACCTGCCAGGCATAAATCCAAACCAATTCTCAATTACAATAGAGACTTGCCTCAACCGACTTTTAGTTTTCTCTCACAAAGTTTCGTTGTATGACTCACCAATTATATACCTTTATAGTCAAAATAGTTTTGTATCTCTTTTATTTTTGTATTAAAGTATTAGAATATTTTTCCTCCATTCCTTTAGCATCCTCTTACCTCGCAAAATAGCATCAAATAATTTTATGAGCCAAGTTACACCTTCCTCTCCCATTACTTTCTAAATATCTATAGGAATAACATCAAGTCCAACAGCCTTCCCAAGTTTCATCATCTTTAGAGCATCAATTACTTCTTTCCTTTTATATGTGAATAGCTTACAAAATTCCACTAAGCTTCTCAATTGGATAGCTCCCCTGAAGTACTACCACCCATCTTGTTTTTATTGAAAAGCTTATGAAAATAACTTTTTCACCTTATCTTTATATTCTCAATTGTTGAAAGCATCCTTCTTCATCCTTAGTACACTTTACATGTAAGGTCTTTCATTTCCTACTCCTTTGCTTAAGCTATCTTGAAGATATCCCTTCCACCTTCTTTATAATCAATTTTCTTCTAATATGCTCCCAAGCTTTTACTTTAGCTTATCTAATTGCCTTCATTGCTCCTTTGTACTTTGTCGAGTTTTCATTAGTCTTTTCTTGACATAAGGCTTTGAAGAACACCCTTTTAACTCTAAGCTTCTCTGACACTTCTCCACCCACCACTAAGCTTCTTTTTTCGTAGTGCTCGTCCTTTAGACATGCTTAAAAACTCCTTTGCCATTTTTTAATACAATTTTCCAAAGTCTCCCACATGTTATTATTGCCATAGTCTCCCACATGTTATTAGCACTCCCATTAAATTCCTAAGTCCCTCATTATAGCATCTTCTTGAAATTCCCCTACTTTATTTTAAGATTATCCTATTTAGTTTTTATATTCTTGATCACCAATTTTTTTTCTTTGGCTTCTTTATATGCACATCCACTACAACAGACAATGTCAAGAAATTAAACTCTCCCGAAATAATCTTGCAATTAGGATCTCTTTTTCTCAAAGCGAAATAATCCAATTATGTGCTTGCTAGACCATTCTTCTTCTTGGAACATTAGTTATCAAATGGAAATCAAGGCAATGCCTTAGTGAAAATGTCTATTGTTTGGTCCTCAGAAGAAATATGTGAGGTGCAAATAAGGCCTCTTTGGATCAAGTCACGTGTGTAGTGGCAATCTATCTCCACGTGCTTGGTTCTCTCATAGAACATGGGATTATTAACGATGTAGCTAGTTGCCTTGTTGTTGCATCTCATTTCCATAGGAGTATCAACAATCATGTGCAGGTCTTCCAGGAGCCCACATCATCTCTACCTTTGTATGCGCCATAGCCCTATACTCAGACTTTGCACTGGATCTAGAAACAATAGTCTACTGCTTACTTTTCCAGGTCACCAAGTTCCCAGCAACATAAATACAAAAACCAGTGGTAGATTTTTTGTCTGCCAGATGCCCTGCATAATCAGCATCAGAGTAGGCTACAATACTCATGGAGGTCCCCCTTGTGAATAGGACCCCCTTCCCTAGTGCTTTCTTCAAGTATCTCAACACTATCATCGCAGCATCCTACTGCTGCCTAGTAGGCCTATCCATAAACTATCTCAATTTCTCGATTACGAGGGAAATATCAGGTCTCGTAATTGTCAGATGCAGAAGCTTGCCCACTAGCCCTCTGTACTAATGACTATCTATTGCCTCTGCTTCCTCATCATACAGATGTGCCTTAGGATCCATAGGAATACTTGCTAGCTTTGCCCCCAGCATGCCAGTCTATTGCAATAGATCCAACACACATTTCCTCTATGAAAGCACAACACCCTTTCTGCTTTGGGCAACCTTTATCCCAAGGAAGTATCTAAGTGTCTAAGATCCTTCATAACAAAGTTCCTTGGAAGACATTCCTTGACCTCAGTAATGCTAGGCCCATCATCCCCTGTAGAATAATATCACCAACATAAACAAGAAGTGCCACCATGCCCTTTGTAGTTTTCCTAACAAATAATGAGTGATTTGATGACAACCTATGGAACTCAAGTGTCTCAACAACCTTAAAAAGCTTCTAAAACCAGGCCTTGGGGCCCTGTTTTAGACCATAAATGGCCTTACGCAATCGACAGAGCCTAGAATACCCCACTGAACCTCATTTGTTGCATGTATACCTCCTCCTATAGGTCCTTATATAGGAATGCATTTTTCACATTCAGTTGACGAAGAGGCCAATCCCGCTACACTACAATAGATATAAGTATACACATTGTAGGAAGGCATACGATTGGGAAGTAAGTGCTAAAGAAATCCACAACATAGGTCTGTGTGAACTCTTTGGTTATAAGACAGGCCTTATATCTTGCGACCGTTCTATTCAGGTGATACTTGATGGTGAAGACCCATCTGCACACCAGAACAGATGCACTTAGTGGTAGATCAG
The DNA here is from genome assembly GCA_037157565.1 of Thalassia testudinum. NCBI lineage: Eukaryota > Viridiplantae > Streptophyta > Magnoliopsida > Alismatales > Hydrocharitaceae > Thalassia > Thalassia testudinum. The sequence goes on along the minus strand of JAZHRO010000022.1, from coordinate 8,819,645 downwards.
TCAATGCCCACGTCCCTCATGAGTGAAGTGAAACCATATCATCCTCCATGGACTGATGCCATTTTGGACTAAGCATGGGTTGCCGGTGAGTTGTGGGAACCTGCGTTGTGGAAAAGCTTGGCAAAACCAGATATGCGCTCCTCTAAGAAAGGCTATGGACACAACATTTGAAATGGGATATCTAGCACAACTCCATGGGGCCTTGCGAGCTGTAATCGAAAGATTCAGATCATCTGAAATGTGTTCATCGCCACTGACCTCCCTTGATTGCTTAGAATGGGTTGGAGGAACACCATTGTTGCCTTGTAATAGTCTAGCATCATCACTAGACACAACCTTATCAATTTGTAAAGTATCTGTAGTCACATGAGGTGGGAGAGGCGCTGGTGCAGAAGAGGGAGGGGGAACCCTATAGGTAGCAAGAAGACTGTAGGTAATTGGCAGATCATGAAACCTCTCAAGCTTAGGGGAAGGTGGCACAGATGACTGTGACTCACTGATTGAGATAGTCTCCAGAGGCATAAGAGGAATGGGCATAAGCACCTCAATGGCCTCGGAAGAGATGCCCCACCCAGCAATAGAAAAATAAGGGATAGGCTTATGGAAGGTAACATCAGCACTGACATAGCATCTACGAGTGGGAGGATCATAGCACTGATATCCCTTCTGAGTGCAAGAATACCTTAAGAACACACTTGACCAACCTAGGAGCAAGCTTATCTTGACCAGGCATGGTGATATAGACAAAGGCAACACAACCAAACACCCTCCGAGGAATGTGAGACAAACTCCCCTCAGGATAAAGAATCTACAAGAAAATCTACTCATCCTATTAATTAAGTAGCATATTGTGGGCACTGCATCTCCCCAATAGAGGGAGGGAACACTATGATATATGCAACATCGGTGATATGTGTACGCTTTCTCTCAGCAACCCTATTTGTTGAGATGTGTGAGGACAAGTGGTCTAATGAATAATCCCATGACATTTATAAAAGGCAGATGGTCACTAGGTATAGAACTCAAGAACATTATCTGAATGAATAGTTTTAATAAAATTGCCAAATTGGTTCTTTATTTCCAAAATAAATTGTTCCAACACATGACACACATTAGACTTATTTTTCAATAGAAATAGTGAAGATAAATAGGAAAAATCGTCAACAAGAATCAAATAGTAATGGTTACCCAATCGGTTAGGAATATGGCTTGGTCCCCACACACTAGAATGAACCAGTTGAAACATCTCTGTGAATGTGGGGCTCTGACTAGCAAGATAGGAACTGCGGTGATGCTTGCCCAGCTAACAGGCATCACAAGAATAGTAGTAGACAGAAAGATATGGGGAATACATGGCAAATCCTGTCCAGTGAAAGATAGTCAAAATGGAGGTGCCACTGAAAAGGAGATCCATTAGGTAAAGTGACACTCCCATGGCAAGTAGCAGTGTAAGGCCATTGGACCAAGCGATAGATCCCTCCCTTTTCACAACTGCCACCAATCATCCTTCCCATCAGGATATCCTAAAAAATGCAAGTAGGGAAGTTAAATACTGCACAACAATGTAATTCCTTAGTTATTCTACTAACAGATAGCAAGCTGATGGGAAATTTGGCACAAGTAAAACATTTGTCAATCTCATGGTGGGAGTAACTGAGACCTCCCCATGTCTAGCAATTAGGGAATGTCTCTGATCTGCAACCTGCATTGTCTTTCCTAGGGGAACAAGCCTAAGATAGCGAAAGCATTGCTGATCTCCACTGAGATGCTATAAGGCTTTTGAGTCAACCAACCAATCTATATAGTAGTGATAATCATCAAAAGATGAGAGGGAAAACTCTATACTTGATGAGGAGGCAAAAGCAGCAGTCTTTGAAGTAGTAGGCGTCTCCTGTGACAACTGAAGAAGCTCATCATAGTCCACCTTTAGCACAGATGCAGTGTCAGATGGTTGCTTCATGCTAGTCATAGCTTGATTTTCCATAGAAGGTTGACCATGCTTGGTCCAACAATTGTTCTCCATGTGCTTCAGCTTCCCACAATATGTGCATGTGAGGTCCCTTCCTCTACCGACGGGTCCATGACCCCTAGCAACTTGTACCTCATGTAATAGGAGTACCCTCATGGCACACAAGCGATCAAGATCACTAGCTGGAGCTTATTATTTTTCATCATATATGTCCTATAAGAACAAGTCTATCCACCAAACAGGAATGACAACTAAAGTGCTAACAACTCCTTCAAGCTAAGCTAGTAGCATGATACCGCTAAACATGACTACCACATCACTGCAAAAGAACATGTGAATAAGGAGCTTCCTACCATCCCTCCACACACTAGCATCCAAAAATTACAACTTAGTTTCTTGCAAAAAACAAAAAAAAGAACACATCAGCTTTCCACTCTACCAAATAGGCACCAATTATGCATCCAGATGGCTGAAATCACATTCCATGACAAGGCCTTGATCATGAAGATGTAATGAGACGTAAACATCAAGCTCATGCCTTAAGTCATCATTAACCCATGATAGTTAACCCATATGTAATTTCTACTTTTGAACTAGTTGCAATATAAATAAGGCACTATCCAAATGCCATCTTTTTATTACCTAGAGGGTAACATGCAACAATGAGGCCTAGGACTCAAAGGGAGATTCTATTGTTTGTCAATTGAAGAAGAATATCAGTGTTCTCACATTGGTGAGGCTAGTTTCACAAACCTAAAAGAGGTTGTAAAGAAGGTAAGATCCTAGATTTTGTTTTTTGAAAATGAAAGGGTGGTTATCCAATTGATAACCACCCAGAAAATATATTAATCAAGGGCCAAAAACACAACCAAATTACAAGGTAAGACACTAGATATTGATTGTTCCATAGATAGCAACTAAATTACCTTAGGTGTAAGGCTTTTAAGTGGTATAAATGGATCAAATCATTCTTATCAATGATGTCTCTCTTAATGAAGCTACTCCGAAGCCTTATTAATTTCAGGTGTGGCAGAATACAAAACAAACATGAATGGCATACACGAAAATATGGATGTACAATTTAACAATGGTCAATCACCTCTTACGACAACTAGAAAAGAGAAAACTTTCACTATAAAGAAAAATAAAATACAACTCTCTTGACTTTCACTCTCTTTCTCTCTTCTCTCTCCAATCAATGTCCAAACTTTGGAGGCCCCTATCCTTTATTTATAGACACAATACAAGACTCAAAATCCTACTTGGAATCCTACCTCTAATAGAATTCTAGACCTCTTGTTTGGACTAAAGAATTCTAAACCTCTAATAGAATTCGCTGCTCTTCTTCTTACACTATCCGCCAGGAGAATAATTGGAGCTTTATCATCTATCATCTATCATCACTCTCCCCTCAGACCTGTGCAGTTTGTTCAACATTCTTCTTCCACGCATTAGCATGTGTAGTCCTTTGCTTATTCTTAGAACCCCCCCTTCAAGATGGAACCAATGCCCCTCAAACTCTAGAGTTCCTAGTGAAATTAGATTCTTCCCAACAATAGGCACATGTCTGACACCTCACGGAGTTCATGCCCTCCCATCAAACAAGCATAATTGCCTTGATCCTACTCATGTGACATTGTGGACTTCTCCACCTACCTATCGATTGTTCTTCTTTCATTACATGCTTTATATGTGCTGAACCATTCCCTAAATGGGCATACATGATATGAATTTACTGAGTCTACCAACCATCTTGAATCTAGTTTCTCTTCCACTATCAAGTAGGTTTCCATGTTTCTGTTAAACGAATTTCGTTGAATTAAGAGAAATGCATCGTAGTATAGTCGATGAAAAATGAGTCAACACTTAAATTTATAGTGCTCGAAAAATGTGAGTTTTGAGGTTGTTCGCAGAGAGAAAAATAATTGCAATTCAACCACTAATCAAAGGAAATAAAATGAGCACAATAATCTGATTTCACAAGAAATAATATGCAATGAATACTCCTCTCAAATATATATAAAAATGAGTTTCCAAAGAGCAAAAAAATAATAGAACATAAGGCAAAAAAATCGGTGTTTCAACTTAGCACATAGAACCTTTATTCAACACTTAAATTTCAACTTAAGCACAATTTTGATCAACCAAATCAGACGTCCAAAGAGCCCGCCCAGACATCTTAAAATGCAAGCCTTAAATCCTTCACAAAATCAAGGCCCAAACCTTGCATGAATCCTAATGCAAAACACCACTGCCCGTGAGTGTGCACATGTGTGGGGCCTGTGCATGCGTGTGTACCGTGTGGGGACCCAACCCCCTGCAAGTTTGGCAAACACTAAGGGTGCAAAAATCCTCTTATGGCGATTTTTTTTTTCTTTCTATGATGTGGCACCAAGGTGTGGGCTGTTTGACGTGTTGCAGCAATGGCTTCCTTCTTTCAACGTGGGATGTTGATGATGATGGGAGAAGATCCAACCATTGGATCTTCAATCCAACACCTTGGATGGCTTCCTTGAGGCAATCCACACAAGGAGAGGACCTTCACTTTGAGCTTCAATAGCCAGATGTGGTTGACGACGTTGGTGTTGATGGGCGAAAGAGGAGGCTTAAAATATGCGTTCGTTGTAGTACACTCCTAAATCTCACAACAAAACATTTAAATTTATAAACTCATAATTTAAAGGGAGTCCGAGGTCATTCGTAGGGAGCAAATGTGGAACTCACACATTAATCTTCATTCAGAATCAATAAGTACAATAAATTGAGTACAATAATAGATATAAATGGATTGCTCTAATTGATATTCAAATGTAAAGAATTATGAGACAAAAAGAGTAGAAAGATAAAATAATGGTGATTTAAACCACCAATTATTCATCTTTAATTAAGCTTATATCTCATACTCAAATTATTCAATAGTATTCTTAATTGAATTAACTTAGATACTTAAATAATCCAACAGTACTCAGAACCAAATCAGATGTTGCCTTACAGAACTAGATGACTTAACCTTCACATAGCATAGTGCCTCACAGAAGGCACACAAGGGCACAAGGCTTTCTCTTCTAAGCCTTCTTTTCTCAAGCCTTCAAAGACCAAGGCTTCTCTCACAAGCCCTTAAGACCAAGGCCTTCAAGCACAAGCACACGGCTAAGTGTTAGCCGTCCTTCAGCATAAGGCCAATTTCCTTAGAGAGCAAAACCCACCCCCTCCTCTCACAGATCTCTCCTTTCTTTTCTCTTAAACCTGGGTGCAATCGGGTTCAATACGCGGGTTAACGGATCCAGGCAGGGGACCAAACTCACCAGGCGTGAGGGTAAGGTGTGCATGAGCGGGGGACCCAACCCCCAGTGAGTTGGGCAGACAGTGGATAACACAAATTCCACTTATACGCTATCGGGAGCTCTTCACTTCATGATGTGGCACTGAAGTTCCACCTTCTTCTTTGCGTGCATGAGCTGAGGGAGCATCGCTCGATTGCAGCTGCTGGTGGCCTTCACATCTCAATTGCTGCTGTGAGGGAGCACTACGATGGTTCCGCGTTGATTGCAGGTGTTTTGAAGTGGAATGGTGGTTGGAGTACTGCGTGTGAAGTCGGCTAAGGCAAGGGCGGTGGCGGATCTCCGGTAGCAACCTGAAAACATACATACGGGCTCAATAGCCTCGGTTAAATGGTCTAGGAGCATCGTCAAGTGATGGCAAAGGTGATGGCGGTGATTGTGTGGCGTGGGAGTGCGTGTGGAGGCCTGGCAACCTTGGAGAAGGTGTTCAGTGGAGGGCATGTTCGGCAGGTGATTTGGATGGACAATCCCCTCAATTTCTTGAGGGGTTTGTTCGTGGAGGTGTGGTAGAGCTTATGGGACTCGTAGTGTGGTGATTGGTGGCTTGTGGAGGGCAGACGACCTCACTGGAGTTTGGCCGAAGCGGGGGAAGATGGTGGGCGTGTGGTTGTGTCGGTAGTTGAATAGGAAAGGTATAGGTTAGGAAGGTTTAGGAGAAGGAGAGGGGGAGGTTGGACCTAAGCGAAGGGAAGAAAGGACGGGAATGGCGTCGGCTGTGATTGGCTGGCGCCGAAGAAGGAGAATCCTCTGGTGGAAGGAGCGACGATGATGAGGGGATCTGGGAGCTCCTGCAGTGGCTGGCGAGGAGCGAAGGAAGGAGCTGAAGACGTTCCTACTCCTATAGTGTGTAGCAGTGGGCGAGGAAGTCAGAGAGAGAGGAGTCGCCGAAGCTGTGGCGGAGGCGGTCGGAGAGAGGGAAATTTGAAGAATTGAGGCCTGAACTGAGCTAAAGAGCACGGATTTACAAAGGGGAAGTTTTTAGAGAGCTCCGGTCGAGCTCTAGACAAGGAAACAAGCCCACAATGGCTTGTGCTTGATGCAAGAAACACCCACTGATCTCGTGGGTTTGCTAGGGCAATCAAATGAGATTTGAGATCCCAAATTGCCTTCAGATGATTCCTCACAATGTGAACACCAAGCCCACCAAATTTGGTGGGATTTGGTGTTGATTTGAGTAGGATTAGGTGCGATCAAAGGTTCCTTGGAGGTCAGTTGACCTCCATTGGAGGCAGGGGCTGTTCTGCAAAGAAGACAAAGTTAGGGACTGATATGCAATGATTTTCAAAAGTTAGGGGCTTGGATGTGAAGAATAGAGTTTTAAAGGACTAGAATGCAAACTAGGTCAAGATGAACTTTGATTGGACCCAAATTTTGGTATAAACCTAATTTAGACCCAAGGAATCTAGTGGTTAAGTTGGATTTGAGTTTTGACCAAGTTTGACTGGACAGTTTGTGTAGAAACCCAAATTTGGGCAGAACTTAGTTTGTGACTCTGTTTAAGGTTAAAATATGTTTCAAAGGTCAAATCAAGGGTACCAAACCTCAAGGAATATTTTTCTCTGAATTTTAGAAGGTTTAGATGAATTTTATATTGACCAGAACCTCTATTATTTAAGCGGATCTAAAATTAGGATTTTAGGTGTTGTATTAGTTCTTGAAATGCACGAAACCTTGTTTCTATTTGTATTGACCCACTTATTGGTTTTTAATGCTCATTAGACCTTAGATTAGCCCTTGTCGAACCCCGTGGTTACTCTGCTTTCATAATATGATGTTAAAACTGTAGAATTAACCCTATTTTAATGTATTCCTCTCAGAATGGATGTGTAGGGAATTGCAACTCTCAAGCGATTATGTAAGAGCATTTGTCACTTGATTCTGATTAATTAAAGCTAGTTATAGCTTATGATGATGTTATCATCAGTTGGAGACAGCGGGATTGACATGGAGAACCTAACATAGAAAACACAGACTTTGAGGTCTAATTAGAAGGTTAATAAGCTTCTATACAAAGCAAGGAAAATGGTGGTGGCGTTGATTTGGTGAATGGAGACTTGTGGTGGTCGGACATGTGGCGTGGATGGCGGGTTTGATGGGTTTGTCTGGTGTGTGTGTTGGGTGAGCAGAAGCCTCAATTTCTAAGGGCTTTTGCTCCCTAAGGTGTGGGCATGCTTATGGACTAGATGGCATGGAGTTTTGTAGTGTGGCATGGCCAGACGATCTTGCTAGAGCTTCACCAGAGTCAGGGAAGAAGAAGAAAGAACGAGAAGATGAGTGGCTAAAGCTAAGTGCTAATGACCTAAACCTACTGTAGGAAGAAAGGGGAGAAAGAGAACCTAACTAATTAGACGAAAGGAGGGAGTTCCACATCCGGCTTGCCTCGTCGGATTTGGAGATGAAAACTCCAATGAGAGAAATGATGAGAAGAAGAGGTTAGGAGTGACCTAACTATGGTTGGCTAGCATCAAAGGACCTTGGGGAAGAAGATGGTGCACCTAATTTGTCTGTTGAGTGCCCAAAAGAGGGAGAATGTAGGGGTCGCTGGAGTTGATGGAGTTCATGGCTAAAGAGGAGGAAGAAGGTGGGGATTTGACCTAAAATCAACTAGGGAACTCATAAGAAGATGCTAGGACTTAAATAGAAGAAATTGCGACTCCTAATTGTGAAGATTATGCGAGATTTGCTCACGATTTTGGCAAGTGAATCCATGGAATCCAACGAGCTTGTTGGCACTTCTTGCTTCAAGTTAAAATGTGAGATCAAGTGCAATCAAAAGCTCTTGATCTTAAGAGCAATCCCTCCGAATTTGGAGGGATTTGGAGTGGATTTGAGGGGTTAATCCCTCGATCTAGGGAACCATTTTTGGGTTTCCTTTTTTGCTTGGTTGCTGTTGTGTGTGGGATGGAGACAGTGGCGGTGGGGGTTTAAATGAATGTTGACTAAGGACTTAGGGAAATCATGCAATAACATGGGTAAACAAGCTCAAATGCAAATGAGTCAAAATGGACTCTGATTGGGCTCAAAATTTGGGGTTAACCTAATTTTGACTCAAGGAATCTAGTGGTGAGCTTAAATTTTGGTTTTTACATAGTTTGACTGGTTAATTTATGCAGAAGACTAAAATAGAGCAGAATTCCCGTTGAGTTTGTTTTTGGTCAAGACAGGTTCCGATGGTTAAAGCGAAGGTACCAAACCCCTTAAAATATTTTTAAATGATGTTTAGGAGGTTTGCTTTCCATTTATTTCTAGCAGAACCCGTTAAATTGAAGTGAGGCTGAATTTAGGGCTTTTATTAATAAAATATTCCTCAAAATACGTGCAAACCATGTTTCAGTTAATGTGAGCCCACTTCTTGGACAATTAAGTTCATTGGACCATTAATTGACCCCTCAAATATTCTGCATTTGTGTTTATCTATTAAAACAACAGAATTAAACTATTTTCTTATCTTCTTCCTAAATTCAATTTAACATGGAATTAAAGTTCTCAGATGATCATTAAGGAGCATTTAACATTGGATTCTGACTAATTTAAGTTAGTTATGATGAATGATGGTGTTACCATCTATCTCCTAATAATACAGTGAACATAGAGTCATCTAAGTCTGAGCTAATATTAAACTTCTTCCTTGAATTTTCTTTATTTCCTTCTTCATCTTCCCATCTTCCTCACATCTCGAATAATGAGTTGTCAGATGACGGGGTCCATTGTTTCGTCATGACTCGTTGGATTATCTTCTACCTGTCTTGCCCTTCGATCTTCGTTGGCTACTCTTAGTAATCAGCACTCAACTAGCACCGAATGTTGGTTTGCATTCTTTCATCATGACTCGTTCATCATCAGCAAGGCAACAGTCTCATCTAACATGATCATCTCCTTTCCACAGAGCAACATAATCACTATGTGACTAAAAGAAGGTGGAAGCAGACCAACAAAATCAGTGCTCTATCCTCCTCAATAGATGTATCCTCCTCCCAAGTCTTCTCCTAAAGAACAACTACATCTATCATGATCTTATTGAATTTGTCCAAATGTGCCTCCAATCTAGTCCATTCAGCTATCCTCAGACCATAACTCTTCTTTACTAATAGCCTATCAGTCAAAGATTTGGACTTATATTTAATCTGAAGCTTCACACAGATATCAACTAAATCATCAAATCCAGTTATCTCATGAAAGGTGTTGTCCACCAAGAACAATTACCGTGCTGTTTGCAAGATCTCTCTTCTCTTGTCACTTCATTTATCAATTTCTCCAACTTTTCTCTTTCTTCTAGATGGCTTTAACAGGTCCTTACATGAAGATATTCTTCACCAACTACTGCGACAAGGTGAATTTATTCTCCCAATCAAAAGTCTCCATGGAGAATAATATGCCCTTTAAGATGAACTTCGCCGTTAGATCTGTGAATGTAGTGCTTTCTCAACCTTTGAGTGTCTGAATACCTTTGATCAAACCATATCTCCACCAATCACCTTGAAATTGATGGAAATCGCTTTAGCATGGACAATCTAGAAAAATCAAATCCAAATCTACTTGATTTAAGATATCCACTTTGTCTCGAGTTGTAAAGTGTGCTAAAACCCCAATTTGACTCCTAGATCACCTAAATTGGTCTTCGATTTGACCCAATGAATCTGAAACATTAGATCTAATGCACTAAAGGTATACCCTTCACTTTAGCTCATGACCCATCTCCTTAGCACGAGATTGCTGCTACAATCTTCTCCTTCACATCAAGGCCAACTTCATAACCTTCTCCCTTGGTGGTGGTTAGGATTTGACAACCCCATAACAATGATAACCCTCAATAGCATCCTCCTTATGGTCGAGCTTCAACTTCTTAACCACATTAGTTTATATATTACTTGTTGGGTGTAGCAGAATACAAACCAAACATGCACGACATGTACAAAATACGGACACCCGATTTGATGATGGTCAATCACCTCTAGTGAGCATTAGAAAAAAGTTTTTTTGGCTATAAAGAAAAATGAAGTCTAACTCTCTTGACTCTAGCTCAAATTGTCTATTCTCTCTCTGATTGGCATTTAGATTATGGAGACCCCACTCTGTTTATAAACATGGTACAAGACTTAAAATCCTACTTGAAATTCTATCCTAAATAGGAATCCAAACTCCCATTTAAACTCAAGAATTCTAAATCTATTAGGCCTTTCACTTGCTCGGAAATCAAGACAAATTTAAATAGAAATACACTCAAATTCCTGATAGTTAACAAGTGAGAGTGAAAAAAGTGACATTTCAAGATAGTATAATATAATCACAAGTGTCTTTCTAGAGTTTTGGGTATGGAAAAATATTGTAATGAAAACAAAGTAATATCATGTGTAAATTCATTTCTTTTCTCTTTGAGAAGGATAAGATTTGAACTATGGACTTTACAAGAGAAAGGCCAAGTCCTCAATCACTGATCATCTAAGTAGGTTAGTATGTATATCTTAGTTATTCACAAAGATCACCTTTTCCAAAGGGTGCCTGATTATGCTTGCCCAACTGCTTTCCCATAAAAAAAAAAGACAAGACACCTCTTCCTCTAAGTAAAAAATGTGTTCTCTTCAAGATCAATAAGGTTCATACAAACTGCATAACATGCCAAGATTTCAATCCCACAATTCTCCCAACCACATAACCTCCCATGAAAAAACTCACAGAAAACATTAGGATTCAAGACACAGGAACCCAGAAGAAGAGAAGCTCAGCTCTCCCTGCATTAAATATAATGGGTGGCAATAGATATATTAAGAAGAGATCCTCGTTGAAGTTTAGAATATGTGATCTCTTCCCCTTTGTGGTCAGCAAAACTATCACCCCACTGCACATCTGATCATTGACTATCTGCCTGCGATAAAAACATTGTTTTAGGTGTCGTTATTGTAGTATATTTGTCAGAATGTAAACAAATGTTGCGTCATTTTATTTAAGTATAATTTTTATTGGTTAGTTTCCAAGTTGTTCACTGAGAGACAGTTATTGATATACATCACTCTCTAAGTCCTAAAATGTTCTTTTATCCCAAAAATATTAATTTTATTTACAAAATGAATAAATGAATCAACTAATGATAAATTGATTAATTATATACAAAAGAATCAATTAATAAACAATCCAATGCCTTAAACAAATTTACAAATAACAGGCATTAAAAACTAACTAATACTACACTATGTTAATTATATACAACAACTCTAAGTAATATATAAAATAGGTACAAAAATAGTTACTAATATGTACTATACTAAGTTATATTAACATACTAATATCCTTAGTAACATATATTCTATATATAGTAACATATCATGTGTTGCTATAGCCTTAGTAACATATGTACATAACATAAGAAAAAAATAAATACTTATACTGACATATAAACATATTTACAATGACAGATGTATCTGTCGCTAAAGGCTAAGGTTATTTATTTACATATAAGAGACTCAAAAAAGTATCTACTCTACTACTACATGTATACAAATATAATATACACTATCTATGTATACATTATTTATGTACATCCATATGTTATTTATATTTACTATTATACTTATAATATGCTGTTCCGAATGCGTGCCCCAGACGTATTTTAAGATGTCTGGGAGGTGGCCCAGACGTCGGACCAGACGTCTGGGATCACTTCCAGACGTCTGACCAGACGTCTGGGATATTTTCCAGACATCTGTAAAACAGTTATTTTTCTCACGAGAGATTCGTCTGCGCGCCTGTGCGCGCAGACCCGCGATTCCTCTCTCTCTCTCTCTTCTTCCCTCTCTCTTTGCGGCTGCAGACCTGCCGCGCTCTCTCTCCCTCCTCCTCGCGCGGCCTTAAAAGGCCACGCCTCCCCTACTGTCGTCTCCACCGTCCCCTTCCTCTTCTCCTTCCTGTGCGCGAGAGCGAGCGAGCGCAAGGGCGGCAGCGGCGGCCGCAGTGAGAGCGGAGGAGGTGCGGCGTGCGAGGGCGGAGCTCTGCCGTGAGGGCGAGCTCGCCGGAGCGGCTTGGCCAGCCGGCGGAGGGCACAGGAGGCACGGAACGACGCGGGCGACGTCGCGAGCGGAGGCCGAGTGGTGCCCTGTTCTGGAAAAATTTCCAGAATCAGATGTTGGGTTGATAGCCAGACGGCGAGGGAGACGTCTGGAAGATCATACAGACGTCTAAAAGGTGAGTAGTCTGCTTTCTTCTTCCTTCCTGCCGACTGACCGTACTGAGGGAGGGAGTTGGCTGTGCGCAGGCTCGGTGATTTGCCATCCAACGCGAATCAGACGTCTGGCTGTTGTACCAGACGGCGGGAGCGACCTCCAGACGTCCGGTGTGACCATCGGATGTCTGGGAGATAGGCCAGACGTCCCCTCAGACTTCTGGACGTCTGGGAAACCACGCTGAGCAGGTAATTCTCTGATCCACTTTTTAAGACGTCTGGAAGAAGTTCCAGACGTCTGATTTTACACAGTGTCGTCGTTTTCGACCCGTTTAGGGCTCGTTCGGGTTCCGTTTTCCGCGATTCGAGTTGCGTTCTTTTAAGAATTAATTCCTCTACCCATCTACAGTAGCTATACACTGTTTTGAGACTTTCCTTGTGTTTGATCCTTGTGATAGGACCTCGTTCAGTTGCAGTCTTGGGAGTCGCGGAGGCACGCGGGATTTCCGATCACGCCCCCATTACTCCCGTTGTACCTGGTAGAGTGGCTTTAAGTTATTAATAAAATCTGTTAAATTATGAAACCATAAATAGAACCTAGGACATTGCATGAACCCTAGGAATGAGAAATAGATGGAATGATAGCTCCTAGGTGTTGCATGAATCCTAGGACTGGAAAACTAGATTGTATGATAGATCCTAGGATATGGCATGAATCCTAGGATGGGAAAACTAGTGGAATGTATAATACCGCAGTCTTGGAAAATGGAAAGAGATATAAAGCTGCCTGTAATTTGAATTAACAGCTGCCTGTTGTGAATAGATAATGTGGTCGAGAACATGGATTGTAAGAATGTGAAACTGGAAAGTGAAACCTGGATGTCTGAGTAAAAAGGATGGAACCCTACGGGGAAGTAGGAGTAGAACTCCTGGAAAGTGAATGGAATAGTTTTGGGGAAGTGAGCTGGCCCTTGAGTACGGAGTACCAAGGAGAGAGACTGTCCCCCTGTTTAGTGCAGAGCGGAGCCAACCGCCCCAGGGACCCGGGGTTAGGACTGGCCACTCTGTATCGACTTGTTGGCCCTCGCGTACGTAGTACCGAGGAGATCTACTAGTGTAGGGATGTACTATCTACCCCACGGGCCCCGGGGTTTTGCTAGCCTACCACACCGACTTGTTAGGCCCGCTGGGGCAAACCAGGGTAGTCAGGCGAGGGTGCGCGGACTGTGGAGGGGCAAGGCCCCGGTTTGGTTACTGTGGAGGGGTTGGACCCCTGTTACTGAGAGGGCTCTGCCCTGGACTGGTTCCATGCTGTGCTTTGGGCGCACCCGTTAACGGAAACGACTGACCGCGTGTCAGTATGGGTTAGCTACCTGTGCGTTTATCGCGCGTGCCGTAGTCACCGTTACGTCTGTCAGTGACCTTGGGGTGGTTGACTTAGGGTAGGATCACCATGGGGGACTCTCCCGGCCAGGAGAGCACCACGTGCTACTTCTACTTTTTGGAAAAGACTGCAATCAAGATCGTTCCCACGAGGAACATTCGAGATCAAGTAAAAGATCTGAGAAATAAATGAAATAGTGAGACAATTGAAAGATGTAAATAAAGAAAGTAATAGAACATAACAGCTACTGTACACTCTACTGTTGTCTTTAGTTTTAGTTGCCACTCTACTCAGCGTTTTGCTGACGTGTTACACTCGTTACCTTTTTCAGGACCAGGTGTTGAGCAGCCAGGGTCAGCGGCTGCAGAGGACGCTGGGCCGAGTAGGGTCCAGTAGAGTTATTACTGTCTTTTGTACCTCTTTGTTTCCGTTATAGTGAGTAGTTCTTGTTTCCGCTGTATTTTTCTTTACCTGTAGTTCATGTTATATGATAAATGTTGTTCTACTGTTGTGGTGGTATATACTGTAGTAGTTTCTTTCCTTACTGCTGTACTTTCTTACTGTTAGTTATATTCATGCTGAATGGGGTTTATTTTACTGCTCTTTTGGTTACTTCCTCGTTGGACGACTAGGTCTTAGGATTAGTCGAGTCGATCCGGTTCTCGTGTCTCGTAGGGACTCGGGAACCGGGTCGTTACAAGATGGTATCAGAGCGAGGTCATCCCGAGAAGTGAATCAACTGACTGGAAAATAACCAATTCACATGTTTATAGCTAGAGTAGCCACCACAACATATCTCCTGACTTGAGCTCTTAGAAGCTTCGTTAGGTACCGTCTGTTCTGACGTTTCCGTTTGGTTTCGCGTCTCCTTGCAGGAGATGCCTCGTCGCGGGACTGGCGAGACTGGCCGCGGGCGCGGCCGAGGGCGAGGTCGGCGAGGTGGACGTGCTGTTGTTGACGTCTCGGTGGACCAGCCACCACTCCCGGGCATCCAGGCCCAGGACCTCGCCAGATTGATACGAGATATTGTACGAGAGGAGCTCCACCCACCGCCCCGAGCACCTCCTCCTGGGGCTGCAGAGGGGGAGTCCTCTGTGGGACCACGCGACGGACACGGCGCTGGACACGAGGGAGGGGATGGGCCCCTACCGCCCCCACCTTCCTCCGACACTTCTGTACACGAGGCACCTTCGCCTGGAGGTGCACCAGCACCTCCCCTACAGCGCCACTTCGAGCTTTTCGGACAGTTTCGGAAGCTGAAGCCCCCCTCCTTCAAGGGGGATGAGGATCCGATCGAGGCAGAGGACTGGCTTGAGCAGCTGGAGAAGATCTTCGACACCCTTCGCCCCCCGGTGGAGTGCCGCGTGGCCTTTGCCACGTACCAGCTGGAGAGTGCGGCACACCGGTGGTGGAGGGCGGTCCGGGGATAGGAGAGGGAGGAGCCGACGTGTGACCAGTTCGTCACCCTCTTCTGCGAGCAGTACTTTCCCCAGACGTGGCAGGACCAGAGGAGGCGGGAGTTCCACACTCTCCGCCAAGGGACGATGACTGTGAGCGCGTACCGCACGCGTTTCTTGGAGCTGTCCTGCTTTGCAGCGACAGCGGTAGCCACTGAGGAGGAGCGCCTTTGGAGGTTCACCGAGGGGCTCCAGCCTGCGATCCGGGGGTATGTCAAACCCCTGAAGCTACCTACGTTTTCGAGGGTGGTAGAGGCAGCTATGACTTACGAGGAGACCAACCCGTCCGCGCGAGAGACCGACGGCGGGCGGAAGAGGCCCTTTCAGCCAGACTTCTCACAGGGCCGGCGAGAACGGAGACACGTGGCATCCGCAGGAGAGCCGTCACGTTGTGTAGGGCCATCAGTGGCCTTTGGGGGCCCTCGACAGGGGCCAGTCGCCAGCACCGGACCCCCGCCTAGTCGACAGCAGGGACTCACTGAGGGCGGGAGTCGGGTTCCCCTATGCTACCAGTGTGGCCAGCCGTGCCACGTTAGGAGGGACTGCCCATCTAGGGCAGGAGGTCAGCAGATACTTTCCGTGCAGAGCACTGGAGGACGCGCAGGAGGCCGCGGTTCCCAGGCGCGAGGAGGAGGACAGCAGTCGCGAGGAAGGTACCGGCCAGCACCTACCCGTCCGACGCAGAGTGTGGCTGCTTCGTCCGCACCTAGAGCTGAGGGGCGTATCAACGCCCTAACACACAGGGACGCCGGAGCTTCGGGATCCGTGGTAGCAGGTATGGTTGCAGTTTCTGGCAGACTCGTTTACACGCTTTTCGATTCTGGCGCTACGCACTCGTTTGTCGCAGCCAGTTTCGCAGTTAGTTTGGACCAGGATTATACACTGTTAGAAAATCCGTTCGTAATCAGAGGTCCGAGTGGTCAGCTGTTTATAGCTGAGGAGGTGTACACGGATTGCGAGGTCAGCGTTGGAGGACATAGCCTGCCAACTGACCTGATTATGATCCAGATGGAGGACTTTGGTGTGATTCTGGGGATGGATTGGCTGTCCGCTTACCACGCCTTAGTGGACTGTTTTGAGAGGAAGATCGTCTTCTCCATTCCGGAGATACCTTCTTTCGAGTTTCACGGACAGCCAGTGGACGGAGGTTTCAGGTGCATATCGGCACTTCGGGCGGCGAGACTTTTGAGCCAGGGATGTGAGGGCTTCCTAGCTTGTGTGGTGGCAGAACCCAGCCCCGTGGCAGACTTCCAGAGCATCCCAGTGGTCAGAGAGTACCCCGACGTGTTTCCAGACGAGTTACCAGGCCTACCGCCCGAGTGCGAGATCGAGTTTGAGATCTCACTAGTACCAGGGACCAGCCCCATCTCCACCGCGCCATACAGAATGGCACCGCTTGAGCTGCGAGAGCTCAAGTCCCAGTTGCAGGACCTTTTGGAGAAAGGTTTCGTGAGGCCCAGTGCGTCTCCCTGGGGAGCCCCGGTACTGTTTGTGAAGAAGAAGGATGGGACCCTACGCCTTTTTGTGGACTACCGACAGCTGAATAGGGTCACCATCAAGAATAGATATCCGCTGCCGAGGATCGACGATTTGTTTGACCAGTTGCAGGGTGCCACGGTGTTTTCCAAGATAGACTTGAGGTCTGGATACCACCAGTTGAGGATCAGGGAGACCGACGTCTCCAAGACAGCTTTTCGCACCCGGTACGGACACTACGAGTTTTTGGTCATGCCGTTTGGGCTGACCAATGCCCCCGCTGCTTTCATGGACCTGATGAACCGGGTGTTTAGACCGTACTTGGACCAGTTCGTGGTGGTTTTCATAGATGATGTACTCATCTATTCTAGAGATCGGGCGCAGCACGGACAGCACTTGCGGATGGTTCTGGACACTCTGAGACGACGCAGGCTGTACGCCAAATACAGCAAGTGCGAGTTCTGCTTGAGGGAGGTGACCTTCTTGGGTCATGTGATCTCTGGTAACGGCCTGGCGGTGGACCCCGCCAAGGTCGAGGCAGTGCTCAGGTGGGAGAGACCGCGTTCAGTCACTGAGATTCGCAGTTTCCTAGGACTGGCAGGTTACTACAGACGGTTCATCAGAGGATTTTCGCAGATTGCGCGTCCTATGACACAGTTGACCCGGAAGGACGTGCCTTTTGCTTGGACAGATGCCGGTGAGGCGTGTTTTCTAGAGCTGAAGGAGAGGTTGACCTCGGCTCCTGTGCTCACCATTCTTGACAGTAGTGGCGGGTTCGTTGTGTACACGGACGCTTCCTTGCAGGGGTTAGGAGGTGTGCTCATGCAGAGGGGTCATGTTGTCGCTTACGCTTCGCGGCAACTGAAGCCCCACGAGCATACCTACCCTACCCACGACCTAGAGTTGGCAGCTGTTGTCTTCGCGCTGAAGACCTGGAGGCACTACTTGTACGGTGAGACCTTCGAGATTTTTACAGATCACAAGAGCCTCAGATATCTTTTTGACCAGAAGGAGCTCAACATGAGACAGAGACGTTGGTTGGAGCTCCTGAAGGACTATGATTGCAGCATCTCCTACCACCCGGGAAAGGCCAATGTGGTGGCTGACGCCTTGAGCCGTAAGGCGTCCGCACGCTTGGCCAGTCTACAGTTACAGAGTTGGAGCCTTTTGGAGGAGGTGGGTAGTTGGCGAACTCTAGAGTTACGAGGTTACTGTGGGGCAGTGACGGTGACACGGTAGACCAGGCCAGAGCTGATAGACCGTATCATCACAGGACAGATGGCCGATCCGTACTTGCAGTCTTTGCGCGACAGAGTACTATCAGGTGACCCAGGGGACTTCTCTTTCACAGACCAGGTGCTACGTTTGAGGGGACGGTTGTGCGTTCCCAGAGACGAGGAGCTGTTGAGAGAGCTCCTGACTGAGGCACACGGTTCCAGATTCACCATACATCCCGGGAACACGAAAATGTACCACGACTTGAGACGCGAGTTTTGGTGGAGAGGGATGAAGCGGGATGTGGGTGAGTTCGTGCAACAGTGCTTAGTGTGCCAGTAGGTGAAAGCCGAGCATCAGAGGCCTGCAGGGCCGCTTCAGCCGCTTCCAGTGCCAGAGTGGAAGTGGGAAAGCATCACCATGGACTTGGTGGTGGGCTTACCTGTTACCCAGCGGGGACACGACGCAGTCTGGGTAATAGTGGATAGACTGACGAAGACGGCGCATTTCTTGCCGATCCGAGTCACTTTGGGACCAGCACAGTTGGCAGAGAGGTATATCCGTGATGTGGTACGACTACACGGAGTTCCGTGGGAGATCGTGTCTGACCGGGATACCCGCTTTACGTCCCTGTTTTGGGCTGTGTTTCAGCAGGCCTTGGGGACGAGGTTGAGGTTTAGCACGGCTTACCACCCCCAGACGGACGGACAGTCTGAGCGCACGATACAGACACTTGAGGACCTTTTGTGTGCCTGTGTACTGGACTGGAGGGGCTTTTGGGAGGAGCACCTGCCCCTGGCGGAGTTTGCATACAACAACAGTTATCACTCGAGCATCGGCATGGCTCCCTACGAGGCTCTGTACGGACGGAAGTGTACGGCACCCTTGAGTTGGGTTGAGGTGGGGACCAAGTGGGAGGTTGGCCCCAGGTTGATCCGGCAGAGTCAGGAGGTAGTTGAGCAGATCCACAGACGACTCCGCACTGTCAGGAGCAGACAGAAGTGCTACGCAGATCGGAGACGCAGAGAGGTGCAGTTTGAGGTTGGGGACCACGTCTTCCTTCGTGTTTCGCCCATGAAGGGCCTACAGCGGTTTGGGGTGAGAGGGAAGCTCGCGTCAAGGTTCGTAGGGCCCTTTGAGGTCCTGGAGCGGGTTGGACCCGTTGCTTACAGACTTGCTCTTCCCCCGCAGCTTTCTGGTGTGCACGACGTGTTCCACGTGTCCAACCTCAGGAAGTATGTAGCCGATTTCAGTCACGTACTGAGTCACGAGAGCGTCGAGGTGAGCGACGACCTGACCTACCCCGAGCGGCCAGTGCAGATCCTAGACCGAGCCGTCCCTAGTTTGAGACGAAAGCAAGTACCCCTGGTGAAGGTTTTGTGGAGGAGCCAGCGGTACGAGGAGGCTACCTGGGAGCCTGAGGCGGCAATGCGGGAGCGGTACCTGGAGCTTTTCGCGGGTACGTCTTTTCGGACCGGCTTCGGTCCTCTTTGAGTTTGTTATGGTTATTTGGACATTTTTTCCCCGCACCCTAGTTGGCGCAAGTTTCAGGGACGAAACTTCCTTTGAGTTTGTTATATTGTTACGAACGCATGCCCCAGATGTATTTCAAGACGTCTGGGAGGTGGCCTAGACGTCGGACCAGACGTCTGGGATCACATCCAGACGTCTGACCAGACGTCTGGGATATTTTCCAGACGTCTGTAAAACAATTATTTTTCGCACGAGAGATTCGTCTGCGTGCCTGTGCGCGCGGACCCGCGATTCCTCTCTCTCTCTCTCTTTTTCCCTCTCTCTCTGTGGCTGCAGACTTGCCGCGCTCTCTCTCCCTCCTCCTCGCGCGGCCTTAAAAGGCCACGCCTCCCCTCTTGTCGTCTCCACCGTCCCCTTCCTCTTCTCCTTCCTGTGCGCGAGAGCGAGCGAGCGCGAGGGCGACAGTGGCGGCCGCAGTGAGCGCGGAGGAGGTGCGGCGTGCGAGGGCGGAGCTCTGCCGTGAGGGCGAGCTCACCGGAGCGGCTTGGCCGACTGGCGGAGGGTGCAGGAGGCACGGAACGACGCGGAGAGGGACCTGCTGCGGTCTGAGCAGCAGACGCGCGAGGTGCGACGCGGGCGGCGTCGCGAGCGGAGGCCGAGTGGTGCAATGTTCTGGAAAAATTTCCAGAATCAGACGTCTGGGTTGATAGCCAGACGGCGAGGGAGACGTCTGGAAGATCATACAGACGTCTGAAAGGTGAGTAGTCCGCTTTCTTCTTCCTTCCTGTCGACTGACCGTACTGAGGGAGGGAGTTGGCTGTGCGCAGGCTCGATGATTCGCCATCCAACGCGAATCAGACATCTGGCTGTTGTACCAGATGGCGGGAGCGACCTCCAGACGTCCGGTGTGACCATCGGACGTCTGGGAGATAGGCCAGACGTCCCCTCAGACTTCTGGACGTCTGGGAAACCACGCTGAAGAGGTAATTCTCTGATCCACTTTTTAAGACGTCTGGAAGAAGTTCCAGACATCTGATTTTACACAGTGTCGTCGTTTTCGACCTGTTTAGGGCTCGTTCGGGTTCCGTTTTCCGCGATTCGAGTTGCGTTCTTTTAAGAATTAATTCCTCTACCCATCTACAGTAGCTATACACTGTTTTGAGACTTTCCTTGTGTTTGATCCTTGTGATAGGACCTCGTTCAGTTGCAGTCTTGGGAGTTGCGGAGGCACGCGGGATTCCCGATCATGCCCCCATTACTCCCGTTGTACCTGGTAGAGTGGCTTTAAGTTATTAATAAAATCTGTTAAATTATGAAACCATAAATAGAACTTAGGACATTGCATGAACCCTAGGAATGAGAAATAGATGGAATGATAGCTCCTAGGTGTTGCATGAATCCTAGGACTGGAAAACTAGATTGTATGATAGATCCTAGGATATGGCATGAATCTTAGGATGGGAAAACTAGTGGAATGTATAATACCGCAGTCTTGGAAAATGGAAAGAGATATAAAGCTGCCTGTAATTTGAATTAACAGCTGCCTGTTGTGAATAGATAACGTGGTCGAGAACATGGATTGTAAGAATGTGAAACTGGAAAGTGAAACCTGGATGTCTGAGTAAAAAGGATGGAACCCTACGGGGAAGTAGGAGTAGAACTCCTGGAAAGTGAATGGAATAGTTTTGGGGAAGTGAGCTGGCCCATGAGTACGGAGTACCAAGGAGAGCGACTGTCCCCCTGTTTAGTGCAGAGCGGAGCCAGCCGCCCCAGGGACCCGGGGTTAGGACTGGCCACTCTGTACCGACTTGCTGGCCCTCGCGTACGTAGTACCGAGGAGAGCTTCTAGTGTAGGGAGGTACTAGCTACCCCACGGGCCCCGGGGTTCTGCTAGCCTCCCACACCGACTTGTTAGGCCCGCTGGGGCAAACCAGGGTAGTCAGGCGAGGGTGCGCGGACTGTGGAGGGGCAAGGCCCTGGTTTGGTTACTGTGGAGGGGTTGGACCCCTGTTACTGAGAGGGCTCTGCCCTGGACTGGTTCCGTGCTGTGCTTTGGGCGCACCCGTTAACGGAAACGACTGACCGTGTGCCAGTACGGGTTAGCTACCTGTGCGTTTATCGCGAGTGCCGTAGTCACTGTTACGTCTGTCAGTGACCTTGGGGTGGTTAACTGAGGGTAAGATCACCACGGGGGACTCTCTCGGCCAGGAGAGCACCACGTGCTACTTCTACTTTTTGGAAAAGACTGCAATCAAGATCGTTCCCACGAGGAACATTCGAGATCAAGTAAAAGATCTGAGAAATAAATGAAATAGTGAGACAATTGAAAGATGTAAATAAAGAAAGTAATAGAACATAACAGCTACTGTACACTCTACTGTTGTCTTTAGTTTTAGTTGCCACTCTACTCAGCGTTTTGCTGACGTGTTACACTCGTTACATTTTTCAGGACCAGGTGTTGAGCAGCCAGGGTCAGCGGCTGCAGAGGACGCTGGGCCGAGTAGGGTCCAGTAGAGTTACTACTGTCTTTTGTACCTCTTTGTTTCCGTTATAGTGAGTAGTTCTTGTTTCCGCTGTACTTTTCTTTACCTGCAGTTCATGTTATATGATAAATGTTGTTCTACTGTTGTGGTGGTATATACTGTAGTAGTTTCTTTCCTTACTGCTGTACTTTCTTACTGTTAGTTATATTCATGCTGAATGGGATTTATTTTACTGCTCTTTTGGTTACTTCCTCGTTGGACGACTAGGTCTTGGGATTAGTCGAGTTGGTCCGGTTCTCGTGTCTCGTAGGGACTCGGGAACCGGATCGTTACATATGCATATTATTATACATATACATATGTACAAAGCACTCACAAGCATACACAACACCTAGCAAATTTTCTAACTCTCATCTCTTCACTTTTCTTCTTATCTTTTCAACACTTGGTCATTTTAGGACTCTTCTCTTACTTATACATGCACAGTTACTGTTCATCAGACCAAAAATTGGTTTTAATAGGTGGGCCAGCCCCTTTTCGAGGGAAGCGCAGCACCTTGAAGAGGTGGGATTGGACATTTACTAGCAGGCCAGCCTTAGTTTTGTTTAGGTGTATTTTATCCAATTTAAGCCCAATATCAGGCCCAATACCCACGTGTTTACGCACACACACACACACACGCACCTCCAGGCACGTGCGCATGCACAGCGTGCAGGCATGCATGCACATCAGGGACCTGTATGCTCATGTATTTATGCCCAACACTGATGACCGAACAACTTCTGGGGGCAAAACAAGTTATACCGTGTCAAGAGCATGGCATCTCACGATGTGGGACAAACTGAAGCGCCAAATTGACACTATGCGATGCTTTGTTGTGTTCGGATTCGAGGATTTTGGCCCTTGATTTGAGGCCATAATTTAGTCTAATTTATAAATAAATTATATGGTTACATAGCCCTTATATAGGGCTATATTATTGTACAATTAATTTAGGATTATAACTTAGTTAATTATATATAAAAATTAGTTAAAGTTAGTGATTTATACATGTTAAATTAAGGGTTAATTTCTTAATTAAAGTATAAATTAGTTAATTAAACATGCAATTGACTTAATACAGAGTTAATTTACATAATAAATAATTTATTATACACTTTTAATGTATTTTAAAAATTTATTTTAATTTATTTATATTTAAATACACCTTTTAGATAATTATATACATAAATAATTTATAAATACTATAATATTGTACAAATACAGTACAAATAGGTCAAAAATACTTAATATAACACGATACAAGTATACATTATAAATTACTTCAGTATTAACTTAAATTACTAATTTATTTTATTTTAAGTTAATAATTAACTTAATAACTTAATTACCTACTGTAATTACCTAATTAAAGTAAATTACGGGTACTATACAATATATAATACATAGTTAAGTATGTATATACAGTATTAGATATAATTATGTACATATATATAGGTCTATATAATTACTTAAGTTAATATACATTTAGTTTATATAAATTAATATATAATTATACAATAAAGTTATATATACAATAAATCATTCTAAATATTTAATTTAATATATAGAATACATATATAAGTTAATTATACAAAATATTTACATATTATATAATATACATACTTAGCTTAGTTTAAAGTTATATTTACAAGTATATACACAATGTATAAGGTATTTTTTGATATTTTTGATGATTTTCTGATTTTTATAGTTGTTATATATATAAGAGAAGTAGGGGATAAGAGATAAAGGGTGAGATGAGAGAGAGAATTTTCATTTTGGTCTTTTTGAACTTAGGTCTTTTATTAAATTCGAAAGTATATTGAATCATCAGCTGGTATGTTCTACCAAGCTTGGGATTCAAAATACCTTGAAACTTTGTGAATACTTAGAAATATAATTGATCTTGCTCAAGACAGGTTTGTTTTATTTATTTTCAATTTTTTTATAAATTTTTATATTTTTATAAATTGACACAAGTAAGGCTTCAAGGGGTATGGAAACAAAGAACCTAAGCCTTTAAAATGATATTTAGAGGTCTGAATTGTAGTGCAAAGCCTTATAAACACTCAGACAACATCATGCAATATGATTGATCATTAAAACATGATTTTCAACTTTGATTTCATCAAATTCACACTTTGGACAGTTTTAACAAGAGATATGCTGTTGATAATGGATCAAAAGAAGTTTACAAGCCATTTTAGATCAAATCAAAGCCCAAACTTGTACATGAATGCTTGAATATACTATTCCATCATTATAATACATGAATGGTTCATTTAAACATCAAAACCCAACTCAGATCCAATTTTAGATTCCAATTCTAGACACACTGCTGTTGTCAGCAGTTGTTCAGTTGATCATGTTGGGATGCTACTCAGTTGGAAGACCAAACCATTAAGGTCGGATTTGAGGCTCCCGACACTTTAGATCTAGATAACCCAAATCTAAGTGTCATTAAACCCAAACAGACCTTAAATCACAAATCAATTGAAATAATGATCAAACCCACTCAATGTAGCTGCTGCTCAAATCTGATGAAAATCACATGAAAATTCACTGTCGCAATTTCTCTTTTGAAGATCTAGACCCAAATTAAACCAAATCAAAGGTTGAAAATCCATAAAACCCTAACCTGATCTCAATCCTCAACTGTAGACAGTGTAAAAGACAGAGATCAAATTAGACCTGTAGATCAACTTAAAACCATTCCCAAATCTTCATTGAAACCTTTCACACGTCAATCACCCTTTTAAAAATAGATTAAAACTTATTTTGAATATAGGAACCATGTTGCCTAGGTGGGTTGCTACTCACGTGCCAAATCGGTATTTAAAAATCGTTGTGTTGTAGTACAGATCAAAATCGCTTGTCAACAAATAAGATTTATTACTCGAATGGAAGTCCGAGGTCAGATCGACAGGCTGATGATGCAACTCAAACCTAATCAATCTGGTGGGTTGATAGATGTAGATCAGTAGATACGGTGCCCACCAAATGCTGTGAAGCTCAAAAAGATGTGGAAGTGTAAATCCATGGTTTGGTTGAGTTGGATCAGCCTGGTCAGAGTAGGGATCCTCAAAAGAGAATGAATCAGTGGAGGATGTGAGATCCCTATAAGAAGGATGGGACGTGATTTGTAGTCTAATTGATATCCGAAACCCGATCAAAATGCAGAGGAGAATCATGTAAAATCGGATCATCAAGAGGAGAATCAGAGCAGAAATTGAGTTCAGTTGCGGGTCGGGGTTGAGAACGGGTTTTGGAAGGTTCTGTATGTGTAGAAGAGGTGACATCAACAAGAATTGTGTGTGAGAGCTCCTCTAGAAAGGGTTCCAAGGTAGGCTCATCTAAAGAGTCCTCATAAAATCCATCAAAATCAAAAGTAAATGCCTGAAGAGTGTTTATAGGATCATGAAAATCTGATTTAAGAAAATATTCGAACTCTGGATTGTAGACACTCTTGGCACTTACGACTTCTGAATCCTCCAGATCATAAAGGAATGATTCCATCTCAATGGAACATGATTGTGAATCAATGATCTTGGGATCAGGGACCTCAGAGTTGAAGAATGGATCATGGATGCTGAGGTCGTAAATTGGCTCATAATCATCAAGAAACAAAAGATCTCCAAAATCAGAGTAGGATTCAAAATCATCGGAGAACTTGCGAAGATTATGTTCTGAATTCGATTTGGGATCAGAGGTTCCACCATAGAATAAATCAAGAGATGTAGAATCAGCAACCTGACTTGGATCTAACCTAGTTTCAGATTCCGAGCTCAAAAAGGTGTCCCTATTAGGTATGGGCTCAGGTTCATGGCTTGTAGGGAAGATCCAATTGAATCCCAACTCTTCCAGCTCCTCGATTTTTGTATCATAGATTAGCGTGACTTCCGATAAATCGATTCGTATCTCTGAGGAGCATGAAGAGGTGCAATCATTAAATATAGGCCCGAAATTGTAATCTAGATTCAAAATCTGATTCTGATCACACAGGGTCTCATAATCATCGCAATTAGGCTCAAATCTAGATTCTAGGTTAAGGGTTTTGGTTGGATCACTAGAATCTAGGTTGAGCTCTATAGGGATATCAGAATTGCTCTTGAGAGTTACCTTATTAGAATAAGGGACAGAAGTTACACCCTTGAGAGGTTCTGACTCAATCTTATTATCACAGATGTCTAGGAAATCTAGGTGCGATGGACCAGCTTCATGATTTCCTAAAGCTGGTTCGAAATCATGATCACCTGCAATCGGATCCTCCCAACCCTCATTAAGATTAGGAATGTCAATTGCTATGAAATTTGAATCTGAATTCATTTGGGTTGGGGGTCCACTATAACCTTGATTCTCAAACTCGGGATTTGGAAAATGTTGATCACTAAACTCACTCCAAGATGTTTTATTAACTTCTGACAAGTATTTTTGGTCAATGGTTCTATATAACCTATTCAGCAGTTTTCCCCGTATTTCTAAAAATTCCTGGAGGTTTTCTGAAAATAAAGGATTTGACCAACATTGTAGACAATTGTTGTTGTGTAATTTCACCAATTCACTGTGTTCTGCTAGTAGATCATCCCAGGTTGAACCGTGGTTCATTTGTATCCAAATTATCTCTGCACGGTTCGCGATGATGTCCATTGTTTTCTTGAATTTATCCTGAATGTCCCTTTTACAATATTCTTCATGGTGTCTATAAGCATCCTTAATTATCTTTTCTTTCATGCTCATTTGGGACTCAGGTTTCCTAAACACTTTTCCTAACATGTCAGGCTGCATTTTTGAATCAAATGGTGGAATCAAGATGTAGAATCAAAAACTTAGGTTAGATTTGAAGTTGATCAGATCTGAAAAGAGATTCCCAAGGAAATCTAATGGGGTCTCTTAGGTTAAAAACCTAATGACCTTCCTGTGTGTGCTCTAGAGACAAGATAAGGGACTAGATGTTATTTGGACCCAATCAAGCCACCTAAATATTTTTGGATGACTAAGGTAGTTTCGAGGTGGATGATACCTCTGAATCGGAAATCCGTACACCTGAGAAATACCTAGGTAGCCAGGAAGGGAGAGCCCCGCAAAGACCCCTACACGGTAGAGTGTCATCATGGGTTACAGGATTTCCCCCACCCAACCTTCCTTGTCACTGCGATTCCAGGTAGATCGGAATGTACGAACTTAAGTCCTTAAGTCTACCAATTTTAGCCTAATTAGTGCCTTGAGTTTCACTTGATTAGAAGTTAATTTGACTTGTGACCTAATTTGGAGGTTGGTTGGCCCTCAATATAGACCAACTTCACCTGACCTGCCCTAAAGATGGCAGAATGAAATATAAGTCAAGACCTAGAAATTACCCTGAATTGACTCTCAGGTTATTAGGTCTAAGATTTTTATAGTTCAAGTGAAATTAGAACCTGATTTTAGGATTTTTCTTGATTAGATCATTTCAAAGAAGGGTATGGGTAGCACACAAATGCAGGAGAGTATGTTTCATTTTATGCAAGCAAGTGTGAACTAGCACTCCAAACCCTAATGTTGAAAACCCTAATTGGATCTATTCCAAGTCTAATTTGATCTCCAAATGTGTACCTTGGGCTTCAAACAAGAGATGTGTTAGCCCAAAGTGATTTAGGAATTAAGCGTAGTCCTTAATAGGTATAGGCAATTTGGGTAGGGGATTCTAAATAGAAGCTTCAATTAGATATGAAAATTTTTCGTAAATCAAGAAACTTGCCTTTTTAAATGATGATTTACCATGAAAATAAGGTAGGTAGTTCCTAATTGATTTGTTTCCTTTTTTATCTTCCCAAGATTTAAAGATTGATTAGGGAAGAAAAAGAGATTACCTACCTTGGGAGTGGTTGATTTGCGTGGAAGATCCCCTCGTGGTGTACCTCGCAAAATCACAAGAAACAAACAGGGTAAGTTAGTACTCAAATATAATCAATTAAAATAAAGAATAGTGGTGAATTGTGCATTGCTCCCCAGCAACGACGCCAAAATGCTCACACAGAAAATCGGTATTTTAAAATCATTGTGTTGTAGTACAGACCAAAATCGCTTGTCAACAAATAAGATTTATTATTCGAATGGAAGTCCAAGGTTGAACAGAGGGAGAAAATATGGAATTCACGTGCTAATATCAATAATAATATAAATGAGCACAATAATGATTTTCAATGAATAATAATTGCTCAAAACTAATAATCAATGTAGCACATGAGTATATCAAGAATCTAATGAGGTAAACACATCTAAGGTAAAATAATAGTGATTTGAATAACTAATTATTAGCTTAGATACATGTATAGCAACTAAATAGATGTTAAATATACAGTACTCAGACGTTTGATTTTATAATCAGACGACTTAAAATGTCATCTACTACAATGCTTCTGATTTCTTCTCTCTTTTCTCTTGGCTTCTTCTGAGGCACGGCACCTCTTCTTTTCTTTCTTTCTTCTCTCTTTTCCTCTTCTCTTTCTGCTTCTTTCCTTCTCTGGCTTCTCTTCTCTTTTCAAGTCTTCTCCTTCCTTCCTTGGCTCCCCTCTGAGCTTCCTCTTCTCTTCTTCTTTCTTTTCTTCTCTTCCTCTTCATGCACAAGGGAGGAACCCACGAAATTGGCTAAGTGTTGGGGGTTCCACAAAGCAAAAACCCCCCTTTCCCCACACACACTCTCTCTCTCTTTTCCTTCCTCTTCTCTTTCTCAATATCCGGGTGTAATTGAGTAATCGGATATGCCCATACCCGAGTCTAGGGCTACCGGCAGTGGGTAGTAACCGAGGAGTGTATAGGGCTTAGGTGGATACGGGTGAGCGGGTGCAAGGGGACTCGACCCCTTCCTCGCACAAACAGTAGCAGCTTCTCGCGTTCAATTGAGGTATCAGGAGCGGTTAATGCTCCTAATTGAAGACCTGGACTAATGCTTGGGGGTCTTCCGCGTCACCTAGAGGTCTCAGCTGGGAGCTTCGAGGCCTAAAGCTCCAAGAATAAGGCGAAGAACATGGGAGCGATGGTAGCGGTGGCGGAGAATGGCGAGTACTTGAGAATCAAGAATACGGCCTCTCGACCGCATTAGAATAGTTCATAAGCATTGCCAAGTGATTGCGAGTGTAGTGGAGGTGGTTTCGTGGCGGATGGCAGTGCGTGAAGGTCGATCGAAGGTAGGAACGGAATGCGAATGATGGGTTGGTCAACGAGTGGTTTAGGAGGTTGAGAGGATGCAATAGGAAAGGGCTTTGGTTGGTGGAGTCGCAGCGGAGGTCGTGAGCTTGTCGGTGAGGGGTTTGGAGTTGTGTAGCGAGTGGAGGCCCTCGCTGGAGGTGCGGACGGAGACAAGGAAGACGAGGGTGAACGGCGGCATTGAGGAATATTTTTGGGTTTTTAGATTTGGGATTTAACCTAGGAAACTAAGGAGACCTAGCTAGCCTATTCTAATTGGACGAAAGGGAGGAATCCGCGTCGGTTTTGGCACGCCGGCAACGAAGAAGATGAAACCTCCGTTGAGGTGGATGGCGAGGAAGAGGGGGTCAAAGGGGCACTTGCTGGTGTTGCGAGACACAGACGAATGAGACGAAGAGGAATTCGCCAGCTATTGTCCGTGACGGCGGACGAGGAAGGAGGTCGGAGAGGCTCGCCGGAGCTCATGGAGGATCTCGGCCGGAGAGGAGGGAAGAAGGTGAGACACCGGTTAAGAACAAGCTGAGGATGTACAGTTTGCATTGGTGGTCCTTTTATAGTCATCAGGGGAGCAATTCAAGCTTGGAATCCAAGCTTGAAAGCTTGAAGTCTTCGCAAAATGGGAAACCCACATCTCTCATGCATTCGCATGAGAGATTGGGAAAGAGTTAGATCCCAAGAATAGGCTTAGATCGTAGAGGATTTTCTTAGGAATCTTCCTTCCAAATTTGGAAGAGATTGAGCTTGAAATTAGGAGAAATATCTGATTGAAGATCGCCAATGAAGTAGGTTTAGGAGTCGTGGAACTTTGAAGGTGACGGGAACCTAAACGTGAAGAAGATGATGAAGTTAGGGGGCTCTTTACAAAGAATTCAAAAAGCTAGGGGTCTGAATGAGATAGAAAGAGTCAGATTGAACTTAAATGCAAACTACGTGAAGACGATCTTTAATTGGGTCTAAACCTAATTTGGACCCAAGGAATCTGATGGTGAAGTCGAATTTATATCTTGACCAAGTTTGATTGGGTAAATTGCATAGTTACCTAAATTAGGGCACCTGTCCATCTAAGACTCTATTTTAGGTCAAAATAGGTTCTGATGGTCAATTCAAGGATGCTAAACCCTAGATAATATTTTTCTATGATTTTTAGAGGGTTTAGATGAATTTTATCCTGACCAGAACCTCAGGTAATTAAGCGAGTTTGTTTTAGGATTTCAAATGTCATTTAATTCTCGTAACGCGTGAAAACCCATTTTTGTCTGTATGAACTCACTTATTAGACATTTATGAACATATGATCTTTAATTAACTACTGAGAAACCCTGTGATTCTTTTGCAATTAGGATATTCTGTTAAAACTACAGTTTTACCCATGTTTTCATGTTTATCTCTCAGAATGGATATACAGTGAATTAGGGTTCTTTGGCGATTATGTAGGAGCATTTATCCATTGAGTATGACTAATTAAAGCTAAATATGGTAGATGATGATGTTATCATCAGTTGCTGATCTTAGGTCGCCATAAGGATTTGACCCGTAGGACACCTGCACGCTGTTAATTAGTGTAGAGGTGTCCATTGCGATCCCCTTTAGTACATTAGGTCATCGCCAAAGCCTCAAGTTAGTACATTGAAAACCATAGGCTTTGGCTACCTCCGGCAATGCACGCAAACAAGAAGTCAGGTTGAAATTGGGCACGAAACACACATTCAGTGAAAATTCAAATTAAAGAGGTCCAATTCATCGCCAAAAGCTCAATTGGATCTAATGAAGACAATTCACTCAATTAAAACCAAATGATCACAAATTGGATCTTAAATTCTTAGATCGTACATAAACCAAATTTCATTTCAATCAAGCAAACCATGTCAATTAACACATAGGGAGGCCTTTATGAAGAACTCTAAATACAAGGTCCTCTTGTTGTCCAAATGTAATAAAGTTTTTGTTGAAGCTCAATTAAACATTTACGAATATGATTTTACTTTCAATTTGATCTTTTGAACAAAAATATGTATTCAGTTTGTAATTGGATCACCAAATTACACTTTTAAATAGAATATATCATTTTGTGACCTTATTATATATTTTTAACACCGATGGGATGTTTTAGGTTATTGTTATTAATTCTCACAATTAATCATTTTCTTGTGTTAATTGTGTAGTGTTTATTATAATTTTTAGTCTAACTTAGATATTTTAACTATGATGAACCAAATTTCATCAACAACCCCTGCCATCCAAAGAAAAAAAAGTTCCACCTTACACTACTACACACAATTCTTACAACAAAAGAAGAAAGATGGGGAAACTCACAATGATTAGAGCGGTGATGGATTCGTTCATCCATCGATTCTCCTCCAGCAAGTGCCCAATCACGATGCAGCAGCATAGGAGAGCAATGAAGAGGCACGGGTAGCCAACAGAGAATGCCTCTGAGATCGAACCCAACTTTCGAGAGAATCAATGCTCAGAGTCAAAGATGGAATCTTTCGATCTTTCTTCCCTTCAAGGGATGACCTTTCCACCGTGTTCTCGGCGAACCCTCATCGCAGAGTGCACTCAGGCACTTCTGGATAGGGTGATTACATGTGGTGATGAAAGAAGGTTTCTTTGTTTTTTCACGAAGTAGAGGACGTGATCTTCTCCTCGACTACCAGTCTCCTCTTTGGACGTTGAATCGACCAGAGGTGGGTTGTTCGCGGATCGCTGTCGTAAAGTCCGCTTAATTTGGGGGAAAAAAAATAGTACGGACGGTAGTAGTAAAAGTTAATTTACTAATTACCATTGTAAAAAACTTAAATGGTTATTTGTGGAAAAGTTTTATTTTGAAAATGTGACTGTGTTATTTGTATGGAAGTTGTGTTTAGAGAACATAATTTTGATATAAAAATACAAGTGTTTTGAAAGGAGTATTTTGCCCTCCACTGAGCCCATTCATTTCTTCTTTGTCAAAAAAATGAAACTGCTAAATTATGACGACACCACCACCACACAAACCGCGCCCCCCCCCCCCCCCCAGCAATCCCCATTTTGAAATAAAGGCATGTATTCGTAATAATGCACCAAAGCTTAGATACCAACAACAAGTCTTAACCTTGATTCCAACAACCTTGGTGATGCAATGGTCATACTCTCAATGTGACTCCAAACCTACTCATATCCAATGACCATACTCCCAATTTAAGAAATTGGTAACTTTCCAGTGGATCTTATCAAGATACTATCAATACGACTCTACTTTTTAGCCATTCAGTAGCCATACTTTCGTAAAGATCCAATTCTAAAGCACCACCACACACATAGACCACAAACAATTTATCATTGCTGTCAAGTTCATGTGTAAACCTTCAAAGCCATCCAATGCAAAAACGTGTTTATATTCAAACCTCATATAAAAACATATGTTTGTCTTGGGGGGGGGGGGGGGGGGGGGGGGAGAGTGTTTTTTTTTTTAGGGAGGAAATGCAGGGAAGAGAGATGGCAAAATAGGTGGAGGGTAAAGTTATGTTTTGAAAATACAACTTTAGTTCTTTATATCAAAATCATATTTTCAAAACATGACTTTCATATAAATAGTATAGTCGTGTTTTGAAAATATAATTTTATTGTAAATAATGATTTAAATTTTTTATCAAAGTAATTAATGAATTAAATTTTGCAATTGCCATCCGTAAGAAATTTTTTTTCAATTTGGGTGTATTGGTTTGAAGGTTTTTTTTCACTTATGTGCCACCGTAAAGTGTTAGTGCTACACAAATACTTTTTCATATCTTTTATTAACAATTATAGTCCACTTAGTAAATTCCTTTGCAATTAAGCTATGGTGAAGGCAATCCTTTCAACCCTAATTTACTTTAGATGGTTCTAAGAGGGTCTTTGAAATGTGCCTTTTCTTGATAACCCTAGTTTACACAAAGAGCATGGGTGTTCTTTCCACAAGTACAATCTCATTCGGGGTCAACCCCTTACAAAGAAAACAGGAATAAAGTCGTTATGCCCTCCTATAAAGTAAACACAAATAAGTTTTAAGCTCACATTCACAAATGCAAATTTTCATTTCTAAAGTTGTAGTGTAAACTACCTTCATTTTCATAACCATAATTACAATCTAGCTATCTCCCTAACTATACACATGATCTTGAGAGAAAAAATTTTACCTTTTCATTTTACCATCTAGCTAAACTAAGTCGTGCTCTTCTGCACATTTATAATAAAAATCGTATTAGCCTATAATGTTATTTTCCTTCCATCTTCTTCGTCATATACTCTCTTAAAGAGAATGACAACTTATGCTTGATAATTCTAAGATTGCAACATAGTTTGTGCTCAAATTGATCGATTTAGACAATTAAGACAACAAGCTATATGGAACACATTTGAAACTTTTGACAATGAGTACAATATATAAGATAAAGGGTCAAATAATATGGTCTTCGATCTACAAGATGGAATTTAATTGTAGCCCCTTTGTAAGTTAATTTATGGGACATTATTTGTACTTGATCGAGGCCCTTAGAATAGAACTTCAAATCAACAATCATAGAGAAATGCACGCATGAAATTTGATGATCCAATTCCACAAGGGAAAAGGTGTATGTATAGGGCGAGGATGATACTCCCAATATGCACTAGTATTAAGGTGATACAAACTCTTTGTTTTTCTCTCTCTGATCACGTAAAAAATAAAAGCTAGTTCACCCCTAGTATTTATAGGGTGGACTTCCCTCGGTTACGGGCCTCTTTTTCTGTTCCCACAATCTTGGGATTCTTGCTAAAAATAACATGTTATGTAGTAACTGATAGGCGATTACAAGTCGATTCTGTACTTCGCATGACTTAGTGGCGATAACAAGCCTGTTGGCTAGTGGTTTTTCGAGCCTAGAATGACCTGCCATTCTGCCAGGTATACAGATCTAGGTAAACGAGTCCGCCCTGAGGTGACGGGTTTTCGCCATTTGCCGGGCAACCAGATCCTCCTTGCGGCCTGACTCGTGGGGTGATTTTTGTCCCCTCATTAGTTGCCCAACTCTCTTTATCCGAGTTTGTCGGCAGAGAGAGTAGAGCTTTTTTTACTTCGTGTCTACCATGCCCCCGATGATGGGTTGAGAGGTTCCCGATAGTCCCATCATTGAGAACTAGCTATGAAGCCTGTACCGCATGCTAGCGGGTAATTAGCCGCCAGCTACTTTAATGGATAGGTTAAGGCCTATTTATTAGTGGGTTATGTAGGTGGGTGGAGTGCCACTCGTACACCCGATAGCAATCATTCAGGCGGGAAATGCGTCAAGTGCTTAAGTCAGAGGCATATCATCGCCTATTTGTTTTAGGGAAGAATAAGCATAGCACCGCCTGATTTTCCCTTGGCCTTAAGAGGCCGTCTGCCGGGGCATTTAATCGTACGATGTAAGCATCATTTTCCGCAAGTGATGGCTGGTGACATGGGTTTCTTGTCGTTGATGTGTTATTATATACGTTGTAGTATATCACAAGAACGTTACCAGTTTAATACAATTTTTTACTGGGAATGACAAGTTTCCCGAGGTCAAACTTAGGGAGCAACTATAATTCTAGAAACATAAAGGTTCACAATTATGTCACAAAAAGAATAAGGGAGAGGGAGAGAGGGAGCAAAAGTTCTCTTTTTTTGGCTTTGATAGCGATTTCACGCGGTTTGTTAAATACGTCGTTGTAACGCACAAAATCGATCAACTCTTAAATTTATATTCCTAGATAGGGGAGTATCTAGGGTCGTCCAAGGAGGCCAAATGTTTGCAAAATTGATTCTCTTGCTTGGAATACAAATCTCAACTTTCTTTTTGGTATTTTTCAATAAATCATTTTTTTTTATTTTTTAAACTAAGACAACATGCGAAATGGTGGCGAGAAAGTGATTTACAATTCAAATTCAAATACTACTTCTAAGTGGCAAGTAGAGTCTCTCCCTAAGCTCACTCTAGGCAAGTGGAGGCCTAGAATAATTAGGGAGAGGGAGTGAAGAATGCTAAAAACAAAGTAGAAATGCAAATAAGAAATTGCAAAGAAGGCAACTAGAATAATGAAAAGTGTTTTACAAAAAGGCCTAATAGAGGAATGCTTCTATTACTAGAAAAATTAAAATAAAGAAAAGCAAACACAAATCCTCTAGATAGATGGTGAAGAAGAGGGCTTCTTGCTCCAAGGTTGGTGGTTCCCAATCTTGAAAAGAATCCTCCAACTCCTTCCTTGCTGTGCTCCGCCAAGGTGATGTCCTCTAAGCCAAGCCCTAAGGGGGCATGCCCTAAGCTTCTCTCCAAGGGTGGACATCCACCCTAGGTCCTTCTCCCTTACCTGGCCATCCTCCTTAAAGTGGAAGAGTCCTCCTCCTTGGCGTGGCCCAAGTTGAAGAGAGTGGGGAGAAGAAGGCACCAAAAGGGCTGGTGATGTGCCCCTTTAATCTCCTTCTCTACTCCTTCTTCTTGGTTGTAGGTATAGGTGGTATAGGTAGCAAATTACACTAATGGAGGATGCCCCAAAATGGTGGTAGGTGGTGGGTTTTTATAGAATAGGAAGGGGGCTAAGGTGACTCTTAGAATGGAGGGCTAAGATGAAGAGATGGAGGTGGTTAAGGATCCAATAGCCAAGGTGAATTGGCGCCACCTTAAGGGACACCTAGGGGGTGGTTATGGGTGTTGACATCCCTTGATATTGGCACCAAAATGGCTTCTAGAAGGGGGTCTAAGTTGGCGCCAAGAAGGGTTCTAGAAGGAGGGGTAGGTGGATGGCTAGGATGGATTATGTGGGTAGGTGTAGGGTGGATTAAGGGCTGAAAGTTGGCGCCAATATAGAGGTGGTTAGGGGTAGTTTTTGGTGCCAACTTTTGGTGTCTTTTGGTGGTGATAATGGGGTGAAGGGATGGCTAGAAGTTGGCGCCAACTTGAGTAGGGTAGCTAGCTTAGGTAGGCTTAAGTTGGTGGAGCTAGCTAGGGTTGAATTTGAAGGTGGTGGATGGCCAAGGAGCTGGTTGCTAGCTAAGCTAAGCTAAGCTAAGCTAGCTTCGCTAAAGGGGGAGTAGAGGAGAAGGTGTTGGAGCTAGGGTTTAGAGGGAGGAGCTGAGGAGAAGTCTGGAGCTGGAGCTGGCTGCTGCTGAAGAGGCTGGCATGGGGCTACTCTAGCTGGCTTAGCTTGCTAGTTCTTTGCTGGTTGCTAAGCCAAGCTAAAGTAAGCTAACTTCTACCATAATGAGCTGAGGTGAGCTAGGTCTGGTGCTCCCGGGGAGAATCAAGCTGGTTGAGGCAGCTAAGGTAGCTTAGCTCAACTGAGTTGAGCTAAGCTAAGTCCCCGGGAGCTGGACTTGAGCTTCCTGAGCTGGGATGAGTTCTTCTTCAACTGGCTGGAGTTGAGTGGAGCTGGATGTAGCTGGATCTGAGTTGGGGTGAACTCCTGTCAACTCAGCTGAGCTAGCTAGAGCTCCCTGTGGACTAGTGGGAGCTGAGATGAGCTAGACTCAACTAAGTTGAGCTGGATCTGAGCTGACTTGAGCTAGGGTGAGCTAAGATGAAATCTCTTGAGCTGCCATTCAGCTGAGATTAGCTGAATGGAGCTAGGATGAGCTAACCCTAGTTCAAGTGAGCTAGGTTCTAGCTGTGGTGAGTTGGATCAAGCTGAGTTCCAGCTAGTCTGAGCTTCTCCTTCACCATTTGCCTTCCTGAGTGTTAGGGTTTTAGGGATCTGTATATCTGTTCATCCCTAACACTCACAAAAACATATTAAAAAGACAATAAAAATTCCAATGCATGCCTAACCTATTTTATGCCTAAATGCAGCCCAAAAACCCGTTTGCGGAGTAAAATCCTAAGAGCTAGGTTTGTTTTAATGCATAAGAATGATGATAAACTGGCGTTTATCAGGCTTCTTCTTCTCTCTTCCTCTTCTCTTTTCTTCTTCTCTTTCAGTTGGTTCTTCTCTTCTTCAATCTGCCTTCTTCTCTCTTCTTTTCTTTGCTGCGGCTGTGATGACCCTTTCTCTTTCTCCTTCCTCTCTGATTTTCTTCTCTTCTTCCTTGCGGCTGCAGAGGCTTCTGCCTTCTCTCTGATTTCCTTCAGCTGCTAAGTCTTCCTTTCTTCTTCCTTCTTTTCTTCTTCTTCTTCTTCTTTTTCTTCTGCTCTGGCCGTTCCTCTTCTTTCTTTCTTATTCTTCTTTTTCTTCTTTCTTCTGCTCTGGCCACTGACCTTCCGTCGTCTGACTCGGTGTTCAGACGGCTTAATTGTGCGTTTGCTACAGTGCGGCTCTTCCTCTTTTCCTTCAGCTCCTCTCCTTCCTTTCTTCTTCAGCAGCTGCTCAGTGCGGCTAAGTCTTCAGCCACTCCTCCTCCTCTCTTCTTCTTCCTTCGCCTGCTTCTTCCTTCTTTTTCCTTCTTCCTTGCGTGCACATACAACTATTAGTGCAAAACCTACCCCTACCCCTTCCCCGCGTCTCTCCTTCTCTCTGAATCTCTCTTTGGGAAAGCTCTCCCAGAGCCGGGTAATCGGGTTCGGGTTGTGCGCTCGAGACCAGGCCCACCGGCGTGCGGTGGTGGGCGAGGAGTGCTCGATCGGGTAGTTGGGTTCGGCCCAGGCCTGCGGCGCGTGAGCGCAGGCGAGGGTGGGTGCGAGCGCGTGGTGCGCTGCGTGCGTGGGCGAGGGACCGGACCCCTGTGTATCGAAGGCGAACAACTTAATTCACAAAATCAATTTAAGTGTGGGCGCGAGGCCACACACTTACGTGGTGGGACTAAAGTCCCACCTCCAGTATGCGCGCCCGTAGGCGAGAAGGCGCTGTCAATTGGGGCAGCAGTGAAGGCTCGCGACCCCAATCGCGAACCTGGGCGCACTCGCGGAAGTGCCCCGCACTGCCTGGGGCACACGCCTGGGCTGGAGGGGTCCTGGAGCTGCCTGTGAAGAAGCTTCAGCAGCTCGTCAATGGCGGCGAGGAGGTGGAGACCTGAAATCACAAAGACAGCCTCGCGGCCACATCAGACAACGCAGGGAGCCTCGCCGGAGTGTGACGAAGGTAGTGCGAGGGTCGGCGAGGTGCAAGAGCGCCTGTGTCAGCGTGCCTAAGGCAGACTGTGTGTGCGGAAGTGGGTGTGTTCGGGGGGTGGTCGAGTGGTGAAGGGCGGTGAATGGAGTGGGGGAAACGTTTGAGTGGAGTGAGGGGGAGCTTCTGGGCTTGTCGGCGAGGGGAGAAATGGTCTGTGGAGGTGGAGCGACCTCGCCGAAGATGGCGACCGGAGATGGGGAAGGTGGTGATGGACAGTGGCGGTCGGTGAGTCAAAATCGTAAACTAAGAAGGGGAAAATATAAGGGAAAGAGAGGGGAAGATTCCTACCAACTTAGTTGACGAAGAGGGAGAAGAAGACATCCGGCTCGTGCCTACCGGAGCTGGGGACGAAGGTGCCCAGGAGGGGGTTATCAGCGATGAGGAGATCTGAGGATGCCAGCTAGTGCGGCCTGGCGTGGGAAGACGGGGCAGAGTGGGCTCTACTGTAGGTATGGCAGTAGAGTGACAAGGAGGAGGCGGGAGGATCGCCGGAAGCTAGGGCTCTCTGACCGGAGAGAGGAGAGACGAAATCTAGGGTTTTTCTCCGCCAGAAGTAGCTTGAAGGAGACGGCAGACCCTGCCGCTCCTTATAAAGGCGTTGGCGAGGAGAGGGGACCAAGGAGGCGACGTGCCGTGCTCGTCGGAGATGATCGAAAATGGACACCCATGCCTGTCGTGCGTTCGCACGAGAGGCATGGTCGGTTGCAGAGGTCAACGGAGGGTCCCTGCGACAGAGGACGACGTAGGGAACCCCCCGCTCGTTCCTAAGAACGGCTACCTTGCCCTGCGCGGTGCCATCCTCCGCGCAAGGTCGCCGGAGGTATGGCGCTGCGCAGAAATGGCAGGGAGGACCATTCTACAAAGAACGACGAGAAAGTTAGGAGGCCTTTTGCAAGGGTTTCAAAAGATAAGGGTCAAAAAGTAATTCAAGAGGTCCAATTTGTAAAGTCGGTCAAGATGGTCTTTTCTTAAGCCCAAATTTTTATACCAACCTAATTTGAACCTAAGGATTTTAATGGTGAAATTTTATTTTAGGTTGGACCATGTTTGATCGATCAATTTGCGTAAAAACCCAATTTAAGTCATAAATTAGGCATGGTTCTCATTTTAGGTCAAAATATGTTGCAAAGGCCAAATTGAAGGTTCTAAACCCTAGGGAATATTTTTTCATGAATTTTAGAGGATTTATTTGACTTTTATCCTTCCACGAACCTCGTGAATTAAAGTGAATTTATTTAAGGGTTACAGAATGTCATTTAATTTCTAAAAGTTACTATAACCCTTTTCAGATCAGATCATCCCACTTCCCTCATTAAGCTCATTTGACCTTCATTAAGACCCCTAATTTTCCTGTTTGCACACTGCATTGGTAAAATTACAGTTTTACCCCTTATGATTTGTTTTATTCTTTACTTCAAAATCCTCTGAGTTAAGCCTCTCTTTAGGTTTTGTAGGAGCTTCTTCACACTTATTTAGATTAAATTGTGCTAGTTAGGGTTCATGATGAGGTTCTCATCATACCCCCATGCCTAGCTTTTGCTAGTCCCTTAGCAAAATTTTAAGGTTTTAACCCTTGTTCTTGACCATGAATTTCTTATTGAGTTTAGATAAGTGCTTTCTCTTTTGTAACCTTGATTAGGTCAGAATGTTAACCATAGGCCTAAAAGGTACTCTAGTACCAACCAAGATTCAGATCTATCTAGCTTTAGCCTCAGTCTTTAGCAAAGGTTTTTAAAGCCTACAGGAGCTAACCTACGGTTTATTGGACTTCATGGTTAAAGCACCGTGCTTGAGATAATTTTAGCCTTGGTTCAGTTCGTAGTGCATTTTGTAAGAGAGAGAGCTAGAAGATTTATTTGTTTGGAGAGCTTTCTCTCTCTTTTTCTTCTAGCTTAGGATTGGCTTCTCAACACGATCTGTATCAGATTCCTTGTCACCATCATCAATCCCTAAGGGTCCCTGGCAGTCGATGCTTTGAGATAGCACCACCCATGATAACTCCCAGAACTCTGGCTTTTGCGATTTCGAGATAATCCCATCCATGGTGTTCCGTGGCCGAATTTAGACCCTGGTAATTAACACTTTGTGATAATGTCATCCATGGAATCTGAACCAGCAGAGTGCTTACATGCCCCCAGTAGGATATGTAAATATCCTAAGAGACAAGCACCGAGGAGATGATATTTCGTTACGCATCTTCGAGGGGAATTTCCCACCTCTCCGCGCTGGGAACTCGTCCAAATCAACTTGTGTTGATCGGCCGCTCCTACTCTAGGTGTCATTTTCAGAATTTTTTCAACGCTTCTGCGTGATTTTGATAGTTATGCTTACTGAACCAGACTGTGTGTGTCAATTTTTTGGGTGCTTAGGTTACTGAGTCCCACAAACCAAAAGTTAGTTAACGAGGCCGAATACTCCCTAAGCCTTAAACCTAATACTTAAGCTTTTCATTCTCCTCAACCTCTTGAGGAATATCTAGATCTTAATGGGTACTAAGAGTCTATCCAAGAATGCCTAAGGTTTGCGTTCTTACTAATCTTACTGTGTACTTTCCATTTCTTTTTCTGAATGTGGTCTAGAACTTGGGTTAATTCCTTAACTTCTTACTAATGACTATCTCCTTTCTTTCATTTTGTGCTCCTTTTCGTCATTTTGTTCTTTTTCTCCTCCACAAAAATTTCCTTCCTCCTCTCATTTTATTTTATTTTTTTATTGTTTTTATTATTATTTTTTTATGTTATTTTTGGTCTATGTGAATTTCTTTATTTGAAACCTTTTCTTTGCACTTTCATACCCCACCATGCCTAAGATTTGCAATGTCCTCATTGTAAATTAGGAGGTTTTTATTTGGATTAGTTCATGCATTAGTACAGGTGTGTTGGTGAGTGGATGGGTCAGGGTGGCTGTTACGGATGATTTCTAATCTCAGATGCAAGCACCTGAGGTGGAGTCGGCTGTCCTAAAGGGTGAACCTTAAGTGCGAAAAGGTGTCAGAAAAGGTTTCCGGTTTTTTTTTTTTCAAAAAGAATGACGGGCTGCCTCCCGTTGAGCGCTGAGTTTTACGTCATCGACTGGGCGCAATATGCTTAGGGAAAATGGAGGATAAATGATGACTCAGCCGAATCTGTAGAGGTTACATCGATGAACGGTTTGAGTCTCTGGCCGTTTACGATGAAAGGTTCGGAATTATGGCTGAGCGGACTAATTTCGACGGCTCCATTTCCAAAACCTTGTCGGACAAGATAAGGTCTGACCCACTTGGATTGCAGTTTCCCAGGGAAGAGTTTGAGTCGGGCATCGAAGAGTAGGATGAAACCTTCTGACCAGGATGAAAGATCTTTCTAGATATGTGCTTGTCATGGAAGGCTTTAACCCGCTCTTTGTAGATTCGCGAGTTCTTGAGGCATAATTCATCTATCTCTCTTATCTGAAGCTTTCTGTGGGTTCCAGCCTTAGAAAGATCTAAATTACAGCTCCGTACTGCCCAATAGGCTTTGTGCTCCAGTTCGACGGGATGGTGACATGCCTTCCCGTACACCAGTCTAAAAGGAGACAAGCCTAATTGGATTTTGTGGGCGATCCTATAAGCCCACAAAGCTTTCGGAAGTCGGGACGACCAGTCTTTCTTGTAAGGCCGAACAGTGACCTGCAGGATTTTCTTGATCTCCCAATTTGACAGCTCAGCTAGACCATTAGTTTGGGGGTGGTAAGGAGTGGAGATTCGGTGAGACACCTCATATTTGGTCATCAGTGACCTGAATTGAGCATTCGTAAAATGGGTCCCCCCGTCAGAGATGATTGCACGAGGAATCCCGAACCGTGAGAAGATATTGTGATGAATGAATT
The DNA here is from genome assembly GCA_037157565.1 of Thalassia testudinum. Lineage (NCBI taxonomy): Eukaryota > Viridiplantae > Streptophyta > Magnoliopsida > Alismatales > Hydrocharitaceae > Thalassia > Thalassia testudinum. The sequence goes on along the minus strand of JAZHRO010000022.1, from coordinate 8,777,564 downwards.
TGATAACGATTTTGTGATCACAGGTTTGGGTTGGAATGACTTCGATCCATTTGGACACGTAGTCCACAGCCAGCAGAATGTACTCGAAGCTGTCCGAAACGGGGAAGGGGCCCATAAAATCAATCCCAGAAATGTCGAAGATTTCGCATACGAGAATCGGCTGTAAAGGCATCATGTCGTGATGGCTCATATTGCCCAAGGTTTGGCAACGACTGCATGCCTTGCAGTGATTGTATGTGTCTTTGAAGATGGTGGGCCAATAAAAGCCACACTAGAGGATTTTAGATGCGGTTTTGTGCCCAGAGAAGTGGCCACCGCATGCCTGGTCATGGCAGAAGGAGAGAATATCAATGATTTCACCCTCCGGGACACATCGCCGAATGATTTGGTCAGCACCTATACGGAAGAGGTACGGGTCTTCCCAGATGTAGTACTTGGCATCAGAGCGCAATTTGTCTTTCTTGGCCTTCGGCCAATCAAACGGGATCTAATGGGATGCTAAGTAGTTTACTATATTAGCAAACCATGGAAGCCTAGTACCAATAATAAGTAGGTGCTCATCAGGAAAATGCTTTGTGATGGGTCCAAAAGGGTTGATGATCTCAGAAGGAAGGCGAGACAAATGGTCAGCTACCACATTCTGTCTTCCCGCCTTGTCACGAATCTCGAGGTCGAATTCTTGCAACAGCAAGATCCATCAGATTAATCGAGGCTTTGCGTCCTTCTTGGCAAGGAGATGCCTCACAGCCGTGTGATCCGAGTAAATGATGACGTGGGAACCCAGGAGATATGATCGAAATTTTTCGAGGGCAAATACTACGGCTAGCAGCTCTTTCTCCTTAACTGTATAGTTACGCTGAGCCTCGTCAAGTGTCTTACTAGCATAGTAGATGACCACGGGTTTCCCGTCAATTTTCTGCCCCAGAACAACTCCTACAGTGAAATCAGATGCATCGCACATGATCTCAAAGGGTTGAGACCAATCAAGGGACTATAGGATCGGAGCCTGGGTGACTCGGTCACGAAGATTCTCAAAGGCTTGAGTGCATTCCTTGGAGATCTCAAAGGGTACATCCTTAGAGAGAAGAGTAGTGAGGGGGCGCGTGATTTTCAAGAAATCAGGAATGAAACGACGGTAAAAACCGATGTGCCCCAGAAAAGAACGGATGTCCCTGATCAAGCTAGGCATAGGAAGTCGAGAAGTTAGATCAACCTTGGCTCGATCCACTTGGATGCCCTTTTCGAAAATTAGATGACCTAGGACGATCCCCTCAGGCACCATAAAGTGGCTCTTTTCCCAGGAAAGAACTAGATTTACATCGATGCAACGCCTAAGTATATGAACCAAGTGCTTGAGGCAATCATCAAATGATGCCCCGAAAACTGAGAAGTCATCAATGAAGACTTCCAGATAATCGCTGAAAAGTCGCGGGTGCATTGCAGAGACCGAACAGCATCCTTCGGAACGCGTATGTCCCGAAGGGGCAGGTGAATGTGGTCTTCTCTTGGTCCTCTGGATGAATAGCTACTTGGTTATAACTGGAGTACCCATCAAGAAAGCAGAAGAATAGATTTCCCGCTAATTTCTTGAGAATCTAATCAATGAAAGGTGGTGGGAAATGATCCTTCTTCGTGGAGGAATTGAGTCTTCGGTAATCTATGCAGACTCTCCATGAGTTGGCTATTCGGGTAGGAATGACTTCTCCGGTATCAGTCGTAATGGTGGTGAGCCCTGCCTTTTTAAGCACAACCTGATTTGGGCTTATTCAACGACTGTCGGAGATCGGGTAGATGATCCCTGCATCTAACCACTTAATGATCTCCTTTTTCACAACCTCCTGCAGATTGGGATTCAAATGCCTCTGCATCTCACGGGAAGGTCGTGCGCCCTCTTTAGAATAGATACGGTGGGTGCAATAAGAGGGACTTATTCCAATCAAGTCATCGAGAGTCCAACCAATGGCACTGCGATGTTGCTGGAGAGCAGCAATCAGACGGGATTCCTAATCAGGAGTGAGCTTGGAATTTATAATCACAGGAAAAGTTTGATTAGAACCCAAGAAGATGTATTTCAAATGGTCGGGAAGGGGTTTAAGTTCGAGGATGGGGTTATCAGCAGCAGCAGGTGGTTTAGGGTGAATGTGAGGTTCAATGGTAGGAGTTATGGGTTTGTCTGAATCAGGGTCTGACTCCTCTAATTGCGGTTTAAAATCCTCTTGTGGTTGATGAGGTAAAATCAGGTTATCCTCAAATTGTGGTTCATCAACCAAAGCTCTAATATCACAGATTTGTTCAATGACACCGCAATTGATTCCTTGTTGGGCCTTAAAGATATCAATTTTGAGAGTCTAGTTCCCAAATTTCAGTTCTATCTGGCCCTCCTCACAACTGATGTTGGCCCTAGCAGTGGCCAAAAAGGGTCTCCCTAGAATGATCGGTGTATCCCTAGGGTTTTCAGGTGCATCCATATCTAAGACTATAAAGTCTACAGGGAAAAAGAAATTCCGCACCCTTACAATAACATCCTCAAGAATCCCTTTTGGTGACTTAATAGATCGATCTGCTAACTGTAGTGTCACCTCAGTCGGTTTTAGCTTAGATTCTTCTAAGTGGTTGAGTAAGGATGTGGGTATCAAGTTTATGGAAGCACCTAAGTCTAGCAATGCTCTGTCGAACTGGGTTTCACCGATCTTGCATGAAATTAGGGGAGTGCCTGGGTCTTTTGCCTTGGGTGGGAGTCTAATAAGGATTACAGGGCTAGCTTGCTCTGACAGTACAATTAGACTCCCACTCTTGGTTCGCGGCTTACACTGAGGTGTACACACATTCTTCAAGAATCGTGCGTAAGTCGGTACGTGGCAAATCACATCCATCAAGGGGATGTTTATTTGGACCTGCTCAAAGAGCTTGACCAGGTCCTCCTCAGGAGCCACGGGTTTTGTTGTGCTTCTTCCCTTGGTCAAGGCCTCGGGAAATGGAACCTTGGTTGGTTCCTCTAGGATAGGTCCAGGTCTTTGATCTGGGATAGGGAGAGGAACGTCCTGGATTACTGTCCTAGGGTTTGGATCACTACCAGGCTTGGAGTGGTCTGGATAAGGTGGATCTTGGGTCTCCTTACCACTATGGGTGGTCTGGTTCTGGTTAGGGGTTGATAGGATGGGTTGCTGCTGATAACTCGTAAACGAAGTTGAGGCCTCCATCCCGTCAGGTGAAGGAATAGAGGGGGCCTGATAAACCATGTGTGCATGGCCCAGGTTTGGGTTCATAACGCACCGCTAGATCGGCACGTTATTAGGGTTAGGAAGAGGCTGAGAGGGAAGTGTGCCTGGTTGGCGAGAATTCGCCAGCTGGGCCAGTTGGTTTCGAACCTCTGTGATTTCGTCCTTGTGTTGCTTTTGAATAGCCGCATTCGTTCTCTGAATGTCAGCCAAAGTCTAAAGGATGAGAGACATTTGGTCTTGGTTTGGCCCGGATGAATAAGTAGGGTTGGGTCGTGGCTGAGGCGGCTGGTAAGGACGAGGTGCTTGTGGACGGGGTTGAAAGGGTGGTCTTTGAGTTTAGGAATTTCCTACCCACTGGAAGTTGGGATGGTTTCGCCATCCAGGATTGTAGGTATTGGAGAATGGGTCATTCGGGATGGCGTTGAAGTCCTCGCAGGTCTAAGGAGCCTCAGAAAAGTCAGAGAATGGGGGAATGGGATTCCCCCGGCTAGTATAGAAAGGGTCGGAGGGTCCTCCGATCCGAGAGTTAGATGGGGGTGGATACGGATCCATCTTAGGAGAAGATCGGTGGAAAATATTTTGCACAGTTTCCCATGCGGGAGGAGGTTGTGCAACGGAGTTCTACGCAGAGGTGGCTCGCTGCAAGTGCTGAGTCAGCTCATCCACCTTCTTCTCAATGATAGAGACCTTGTCCAATTGACTGGCCATTAATTCCAGATCGACTGATGTGGATAGGTCCTGCGTCTCGTGTGCTCCCCTAATGTTCGTCGCTGCACGGGTATTCGTCCTGTCGAATAGTCCCATGGAGTCATTATTGATGGAGTTCTCGCACATATTTTCGAGAATCTCCCACACGGTGTCCTCATGTTGACCCATGATATTACCTCCGCAGGTTGCATTGACGAAAAGTCTAATATCCTCATGGAGTCCCTGGCAAAAAGACTGGACTTGTTCCCATTTAGGAACTCCGTGATGGGGGCACTTCCTCATGAGATCCTAAAAACGATCCCATGCCTCATTAAGAGGTTCTCTTGTTTGCTGCGTGAAATGGGTAATCTGATGGCGCAAGGCATTGTACCGACCAACGGGGAAGAACTTCTTCAGAAACTCGGATTGAAGTTCCTCCTAATTGTTGATCGGCCGGGTCTGGGTTTGATACCAATGAGCGACCTTGTTCATAAGGGAGAAAGAGAACATCTTCATAAGGAGAATATCCCGATTTTGTGCATCTGACCCGAAAGTCTGGGCCAGATGCTTTAGCTGTTTGATGTGCTGGAAAGGATCTTCAGAATTAAGCCTATGGAATTTAGGAATAGCATGAATCATGTTGGGCTTCAGTTTAGAATCAGGTCCTCCAGTCGGGATTCTGATTTGAGGTGCAATAGCCACCGCAGAAGGAATGTAATGATCCTGCATCATGGGACGCTGCGGTGGGTGCATGAAGTTTTAGAAGAGGTCATTGAGTCGCTGGAGGTGGTGCTCCAGATTGTTCTCTTCCTCAATTGGCTGAGCTATTGTGGAAGAAGGTGAGTCAAGTTCAGAATCGGAGGAGAGGTCTTTGTGGAGTGTTGGTTGCACATGCAAGGGTACCGAGGCTTGGCCTCGAGGAGAGTGAATTTCTAAAGGAGGTTTCAAGGACCTCCTACCAAACATACACTGATGGAGAGGATGAATTTAGCAGGTTCTGGACCCAATTAAGACACCCAGAATTTTGGGTGACTATAGAGGTTTGGGGCGAATGGACCCTTTAATTAGAAAGTCGTCCACCTGAGAATTACCTGGGCAGCCAGAGAGGGTGAGTCCCGCAAAGACCCCTACACGGTAGAGCGCCCCCACAGGTTATAGGGTTTCCCCCACCGGACCTCTCTTGTCACTGAGATTCCAGGTAGACTAGAATGGAGACCTTGACCTCTTAAGTCTACCACTTTTAGTTAGGATCAAGGTGCTTAGGATTTTCACTTGAACTTTATCCTTTTAAGTGCAAAGAGTGACCTAAGTTCAAGGTTGGTTGACCTAATGGGTCAACTTCACCTATTAGTTCCTTTGAGAGCTTGTTAGGTCTTGTCTTTTTAGGGTTCAAGTATTTTTAAGAGCCAAATTGGTTAGGGTTTCTCTGAATAGGTGCTTTCAGACAATGACTTGGGCATACCTCCTTTGGGAAGTTCTTTTTTCTTGCTTAGAGAAGTGTGTCTCTAAAAACCCTAGCATTGATCCATATATTGGCTCTAATTGGTCTAGTTAGTTGCCTTTAGATTGGGTAATTAAGGCTTAAGCAAGAAAGTTTATTGACTGGTGACATGGGTTTCTTGTCGTTGATGTGATATTATATGCGTTGTAGTATATCACAAGAACGTTACCAGTTTAATATAATTTTTTACTCGGAATGACAAGTTTCCCGAGGTCAAGCTCAGGGAGCAACTATAATTCTAGAAACATAAAGGTTCACAATTATGTTACAAAAAGAATAAGGGAAAGAGAGAGAGGGAGAAAAAGTTCTCTTTTTTTGGCTTCTTCTTCTCTCTTCCTCTTCTCTTTTCTTCTTCTCTTTCAGCTGGTTCTCTTCTTCAATCTGCCTTCTTCTCTCTTCTTTTCTTTGTTGCGGCTGTGATGACCCTTTCTCTTTCTCCTTTCTTCCTCTCTGATTTTCTTTTCTTCCTTGCAGCTGTAGAGGCTTCTGCCTTCTTTCTGATTTCCTTCAGCTGCTAAGTCTTCCTTTCTTCTTCCTTCTTTTCTTCTTCTTCTTCTTTTTCTTCTGCTCTGGCCGTTCCTCTTCTTTCTTTCTTCTTCTTCTTTTTCTTCTTTCTTCTGCTCTGGCCGCTGACCTTCCGTCGTCTGACTCGGTGTTCAGACTGCTTAACTGTGCACTTGCTACAGTGCGGCTCTTCTTCTTTTCCTTCAGCTCCTCTCCTTCCTTTCTTCTTCAGCAGCTGCTCAGTGCGACTAAGTCTTCAGCTGCTCCTCCTCTCTTCTTCTTCCCTCGCCTGCTTCTTCCTTCTTTTTCCTTCTTCCCTCCACGCACATACAACTATCAGTGCAAAACCTATCCCTACCCCTTCCCTACGTCTCTCTTTCTCTCTGAATCTCTCTTTGGGAAAGCTCTCCCAAAGCCGGGTAATCGGGTTCGGGTTGCGCGCCCGAGACCAGGCCCACCGATGTGCGGTGGTGGGCAAGGAGTGCTCGATCGGGGAGTTGGGTTCGGCCCAGGCCCGCGAGGCGTGAGCGCGGGCGAGGGCGAGTGCGAGCGCGTGGTGCGCTGCGCGCGTGGGCGAGGGACCTGACCCCTATGTATCGAAGGTGAACTTAATTCACAAAATCAATTTAAGTGTGGGCGCGAGGCCACACACTTACGAGATGGGACTAAAGTCCCACCTCCAGTCTGCGCGCCCGCAGGTGAGAAGGCGCTGCCAATTGGGGCAGCAGCGAAGGCTCGCGACCCCAATCACGAACCTGGGCGCACTCGCGGAAGTGCCCCGCGCTGCCTGGGGCTCACGCCTGGGCTGGAGGGGTCCTGGAGCTGCCTGCGAAGAAGCTTCAGCAGCTCGTCAATGGCGGCGAGGAGGCGGAGACCTGAAATCATAAAGACAGCCTCGCGGCCACATCAGACAACGTAGGGAGCCTCGCCGGAGTGTGGTGAAGGCAGTGCAAGGGTCGGCGAGGCGCAAGAGCGCCTGTGTCAGTGTGCCTAGGGCAGACTATGTGTACGGAAGTGGGTGTGTTCAGGGGGTGGTCGGGCGGTGAAGGGTGGTGAATGCAGTGGGGGAAACGTTTGAGTGGAGTGAGGGGGAGCTTCTGGGCTTGTCGGCGAGGGGTGAAATGGTCTGTGGAGGTGGAGCGACCTCGCCGGAGATGGCGACCGGAGATGGGGAAGGTGGTGATGGACAGTGGCGGTCGGTGAGTCAAAATCGTAAATTAAGAAGGGGAAAATATAAGGGAGAGAGAGGGGAAGATTCCTACCTACTTAGTTGACGAAGAGGGAGAAGAAGACGTCCGGCTCGTGCTTGCCGGAGCTAGGGACGAAGGTGCCCAGGAGGGGGTTATCGGCGATGAGGAGGAGATCTGAGGACGCCAGCTGGTGTGGCCTGGCGTGGGAAGATGGGGCAGAGTGGGCTCTACTGCAGGTATGGCAGCAGAGCGACGAGGAGGAGGGAGGATCGCCGAAGCTAGGACTCTCTGACCGGAGAGGAGAGAGACGAAATCTAGGGTTTTTCACCGCCAGAAGTAGCTTGAAGGAGACGGCAGACCCTGCCGCTCCTTATAAAGGCGTTGGCGAAGAGAGGGGACCGAGGAGGCGACGTGCCGTGCTCGCCGGAGATGGCCGGAAATGGACACCTATGCCTTTCGTGCATTCGCACGAGAGGCATGGTCGGTTGTAGAGGTCAGGGGAGTGTCCCTGCGACAGAGGATGACGCAGGGAACCCCCCGCTCGTTCTTGAGGGCGGTCGCCTTGCCCTGCACGGCGCCATCCTCTGCGCAAGGTCGCCGGAGGTATGGCGCTGCGTAGAAATGGCAGGGAGGACCGTTCTGCAAAGAACGACGAGAAAGTTAGGGGGCCTTCTGCAAGTGTTTCAAAATATAAGGGCCAAAAAGTAATTCAAGAGGACCAATTTGTAAAGTCGGTCAAGATAGTCTTTTCTTAAGCCCAAATTTTTATACCAGCCTAATTTGAATCTAAGGATTTTAATAGTGAAATTTGATTTGAGGTTGGACCATGTTTGACTGGTCAATTTGTACAGAAACCCAATTTAAGTCATAAATTAGGCATGGTTCTCATTTTAGGTCAAAATAAGTTGCAAAGGCCAAATTGAAGGTTCTAAACCCTAGGGAACATTTCTCCATGAATTTTAGAGGGTTTATTTGATTTCTATCCTACCTCGAACCTCGTGAATTAAATTGAGTTTATTTTAGGGTTATAGAATGTCATTTAATTTCGAGAAGTTGTTATAACCCTTTTCAGATCAGATCATCCCACTTTTCTCCTTATTAAGCTTATTTGACCTTCATTAAGATCCTTAATTTCCCTATTTGCACACTGCATTGGTAAAATTGTAGTTTTACCCCTTATGATTTGTTTTATTCTTTACTTCAAAATCCTCTGAGTTAAGCCTCTCTTTAGGTTTTGTAGGAGCTTCTTCACATTTATTTAGATTAAATTGTGCTAGTTAGGATTTGTGATGAGGTTCTCATCAATGGCCAATCATTGCAGGTAAAATTTTGCCGCTTTATGCTGACAAAACGCATATTAATTATTGAAATTATGGCAGAATCGCATCTCGATAGTTGGGATGGATTACAGGGTCTATGCCTGTGATGGGAATACCATCATAGGCCCTAACTGGCCATTTGTAGTCAGATTTTATGGATAAATGCTCCTACATAATCATTTGAGGGCCATAATTCCATGTCATTCTGATTTGAGAGGAAAATGAGAAATCAGGGTTAATTATGTAATTATAACAGCATATCATGAACACAGATTAACCACAGGATTTGTTAGGGGTAAATTAAAGGTCAAATGAGCATTAAAGTCTAATAAGTGGGTCCATACAGATAGAAATAGGGTTTCACATTTTTCGAGAACCGTAACACATAAAACCCTAATTTCAGACCTGCTTAAATAAAAGAGGTTCTGGTTAAGATAAAATTCATCTAAACCTCCTAAAATTCATAGAAAAATGTTATGAGAGGTTTGGTATCCTTGGTTTGATCATCTGAACCCATTTTGACCTTGACAGAGTCTTAGATGAAATTTTTCCTTAATTTAGGTTTTTATGCAAATTACCCAGTAAAACTTAGTCAAAACTGAAATCCTATTTCACCATTAGATTCCTTGGGTCCAAATTAGATTTGTGCCAAAATTCGGGCCTAATTAGAGTCCTTCTTAACCTAGTTTGCAATTTGGTCCATTAAGTCTCTATTTCTTTTAGCCAAGACCTCAACTTTCGAATTATTTGCAATGACCCTACTAACTAGTCATCGTTTTCTTCAAACAGGTCCCATCCACCATGGCAGGTGTGAACCCATGGCAATTGACCTTCAATCAGAGATTTCTCTCTAATTTCTCAACTGAATCCCTGCAAAATTAGAGGGATTGATCATGAGAACCTTCCTAATCGGTTTAGCAACATCTTGAACCTTGATTTGAGCCCTAAAGATCATGTGAATGCAAGAATCCTGGGGATGTTCTTCCCTAAAATTTTGAGCTCTTCAAGCTTCTTCCTAAGCTTGGATCCCACCCTGAGGCCTTTAAAAGGACCTCCTACAATCAGTCGTCCTCTTCAATAAGTTCTAGGCCAAAAACACCTCTCTTTCCTCTACCTCCGGCCTGCTCCAAGCTTGCTCCGACGACCCTCCTTGTCCAACCTCTTTGCCCTCTGCCACATACCATAGGCAGAGGGAAACTTCTCCTCTCCTTCATTCGCACCTCACCATACTTGCGAGGAGCTCTCAGACCTCTCCTTGTCACCGTCTCCATCTCTGGAACTCTCTGTCTCCGGCACTGGCCAACCATAGCCGTGCCATACTCGCTTCCCCTTCATCTGTAAACACCCTCCTCCAAACTCCGCTCACCTCCCTGACTTCTCCTAACTCTTTAGACTTTAGATTCACTCACCATATCGCTTCATGATCTCTAATTACTCCTAATTAACTAGTCTTCCTAGTTAATTAGCTAAGATTATGAATTTATAAGGGTTAATTATAGAATAAGGGATATATAGTAAAGGACTTCAAAATAAGTTAAAAATGACATTTTATCATTCAATTAACATTATTAATAATCTAGATAATAATTGGACTCGAAATCCTATTAATCATTCCCTTAATTAATAAGTTAAGTAACTTAAACATAATGTATACCTAAGTATATAATAACTTAAGTAATTTTACTTAATCTAATAAATTAACCTAAAAAGGTAAAAAATGTAAATTCAAGGTGAAAACATAATATTTACCTTATTTACTAACATATATAAAAATTTGAAAAAGATCTAAGTTAAAATAAACCTTCAAAACCTGAGTTTACATTTTGGTCCATAAAATTTATTACAATCGGGTCCTTATTTTTCACATAGGTCCTTAAGATTCATTACATATAAGTCCCTTTCCTTCTTCTTCTTCTTCAGCCGAATGAATGGCTGGCGGCAGAGAGTCACACCACCGCTTGATCACCGCCCTGCCGACATAAACCTCCTTTGTCCAAGCTCTTGCAGCTTGCGCTCACCACCACCACTTCATCTTCCGGTCTGGATTAATCGGAAATCCTATTTTTCATCGTCTTCGGAGATGACGCTGGAGGTTAAGCTCCTTCTTCGGCCAAACCCCGCCATTCTCTTCGCCGCCAACTACTATAAATACCCCTTGACCTTTTAGATTTCACTCAAGTTGGCTCCCTTCCCTCTTCTAACACTGCAGTCGACCCAATAGGCTATTCGTCCAAAACTCCGGCGACTTCCCATTTCACTTTCCGACTTCATTCATTCTGATCAGCCGAGGAGATCCGCCATGGTCTTCCGCGTCTCTGACACAGATGCCGACCCAAGGAATCCATTGCTCCACCTCAAATCCGCCCGCCAGAGATCTTTCTTTCACCCTCTGGTTTCGTCGTCCGCTATGAACCTTCAGCGAAACCCTATTGGCCCCTTCGTCCAGGTAACAGTAGATTAGGAGTAGGAGTAGGAGCAGGTTAGCTTAGGTAGTTGGATTAGAGTAATTTTAGATTTTAGTTTCATCTCCTCCGACTTCGACGAACTCCTTGAGCTCGCCAGAGCCTTAATTTCATCTTTTGAAATCACTGTTCAATTCCTCCTTTCTCTCATGACCATTTCTAATACATTTAAACACCTAATTGAATCATCTAATTGCCTAATTCACATTTCACCTCCACCAACTACTGACACTGTCCATGGTGACAGTAGTCGAGTTAATTCCACCTCCATTGGGTTCTTCATCATCTATTCACCACTTTAGAACCCTAATCGACACTATAATACATATTATTATCACATATAAATTAAACGCCCAAATCTAATTAAGTTCCTGAGCTCGCTGTCAATGGTAGCTCGGGAGTAATTCAAATCCTAAATTAAATATATATTTATGATCATAAACACTTGTTGATTTGTTTTAACCACTCAATTGAGTGTTTAAACAAGTCCTGAGTTTATTTCAAATCAAATTTTTAAATAAACGAATTCACTGTCAAATCTTAATTCTAATGAACAAAATGGGAATTAATTGAGTTCTTGAGGTTCCTTGCAACCTCAGGAACTATTTTAGATCAAAATTGGTATAATTTCACAGTCTGTATACAGATTACATATTTTCTGAACTTACCGGAGCTCCGGCGAGCCAAAACTGTGTTTCAACCTCTAGAACTTAGCAAGAAGCTCCAGAATGGTATAATGATGATCACTGATTGTTCTAAGGATGTTTATTTGAGGATTAAATATCTGGAGCTGTAGATTTGACTTCATATTCTCCTACTCCGGCAGAGTTGGAGAAGTCTGTTAGGAGAGATCTGAAGAACATTGAAGAAACCTAGAAGCTTCAGTGCAATGCACTGAAGCTGTTTAAACCCTCAGAATACTATAACAACCTTCCATTAGCTCTGTCGAACAAACACATTTTGAACCTCAGGCAGCAAACCTGAAACCCTAGGAGTCAAGGTCAGAACACCTACCTGAAGATCTGAATAAGTTCCTGATGTTGAGGAGACTCTATTCGAGGCTTTGATTTCCTGTGGAAAAGCTTTGAACAGAAAGTCAAACTTGAGGCCTTTATAGTCAAACCTGAGGAGGAAACTTTGTTTCTGAGTTCAATCTGAGGAATTGAGGAGTGTAAATTGTTTCTGAGAATTTGTTGAATGATCTGAAAGTGATTAAAGTGAGCTCAGATGATTTATTGTGTGAGAATTTGAATCTTGTCAATTTGGGTTACTTTCGAACCCAAACTAATAGGAGAAGCATTTTGTTGGAATTTGAACTTGAATCCTATCCAGATAAGTCTGTTATAACCCTTAGAATTAGTTTAAATCAATTAGAAACATTCCTAATTGTCTGTTGCACATAATAAAGTCTGAAAATCTGAACTCTGAAGCTTTCAGAGAAGTATAGAGCTTCTCTGCTGGTTCTAAAGGTTTCAAGAGCTTAGAAATTACTCTAACAGAGGTGGAATTAATTATATAACCTGTATAGACCTTTAAATGAGAGAGATAAGTCCATCTGAGGACTCTGCAAAGTTAAAACCATTTCCAGGCGAAAAATAACCCGTAGGAACCCCTTATTTCACTCTTCAAATTGAAGAGGAAAACATCTTCAAAACCTTAAATTGACCCTGCAATTGTATAGATCTATCTTAGAGCTTTCTAACAAACTTTAAATCACTCGATTTGGAGCTCTGGGTAAGAAGTTACGATCATTTGAAGTTGGGTCTGGAAGGGGTTAGATAGTTACACATCGCTAGTTTCTGAGCGCACGCATGGGGATAAAATGATTTTGTTACATGGGCTTACCAGTCATCAGCGTTGGGTGCACCGGTTACCGATCTGATCTGAGCATTCTGAACATTCTGAGTATGTGCATGTGTGTGTGTGGGCTTGTGTGCCTGCGGGTGTGCACCCTTGCGAGCGTGAGCGAATGTGCCCTGGGAGGGCGAGAGGCCTAGGAGGTCGGGTTGAGCCGAATTGGCTCGAGACTATGGACCGATATAAAATGAACCAAACACGAACCTAACTGAGATTAGGCGAGGATCGAGTAGGGTCTGGTCCCACCCTGGTCTCAGGGTGCTGTGTATCCTTGAAAGGTCCTCGCTGCAAATAAAAATAATTTTTGGTTAGTAAAGAAAAAAACCCGGTTCAGCTGAAAGTTTAAGGGAATTGAAAGAGAAGAGAACAGGCGCTAAGGAGTGTTAAAGAATAGGTACGAAGAGAAGAAGGCAGGAGAAGACTAAGGGAAAGAGAATAAGAGACAGGAAGAAAAGAAGGCAGGAACAACAGAAGAGAGGTAAGAAAGAGAGTTCGAGAGAGAGAAGAAAATAAAAGAAAGAGAGAAGAGAGAGGCTGAAGAAAATAAATGAAGAATATCATTTCTCTTGCATCATTTTAATTACTTTTTGAATTTATTTTAATTGTAAAAAGGCATGTTTTAATAGAACAACTTTTATTACCTTAATTTCTTTTGAAATAAAATTGGAAAACTAACATGTTTACTTGTTAATAAAGTACATCATTTGAGTAAATATGTTTTTCAATATGGAATTTTGTATATTCTTATAATTTAAAAATTTTTGCAAAATTCATGTTTTTAAAATCAACTTAATTATACATCCTAAACTTATAGAGAAATAAAAGAAAATTGGTGAATTTGGAAAATTATTATACCTCCCAGTGAACGACCTGGACTCAACCAGTAAAAATTTCTAAAATATTAGGTTACTTCGACCCTATACTACACAACCGACACAATTTCGAGTTAACCTAAGTGACTTTTTCTACTCTTAATTAAGTGAAACTAACTTAATTACTGAGTTAAGTGAAAGTCACGCGATCACTCAACATATCACTTGTACCACCTCCACCTTCCCCAGCGTCGGCGTACCTCCGGTGAGCTTGCACGCCTGCTCCACTGCACCAATCTACCTGCCACCACGCCCATTAGCTTTGCCATCACCCTACGACCAAAAGCCCTAACAACATTAGGGTTAGTGATCACTGCAACCACCCACTGAACATCACCTTCGCGCACCTTCCTCGACTTCGCCATGCACGCACACACCTCACAGCACGCAACCACCACCACCAAGTTTGCCACCCTCAGGTGATCATCCTGAGCTATTATGACAGGACCGATAGGCCGTATTCATCTTTTCAAGTGTACACCAGAGCTCCGTCGCCACCACCACCTTCTCTGGCTTTGTTTGTAGCGATCTAGCCGAGTCCATCCCCAATACCACCTCCAGGTGTTGCAGATTAGTTCCAAGATCACCTCCAAGGCTTCAATCGAAGCAGCAGGCATTGTCTTCGATCCCAATCAGAGGATTCATCAACTACTACCGAGTGAAGGAACAAGGGGACCACATTAGTCCCACATCGTGGACTGAAGAACTGCCAGCAGCATATAAAAGGAAAAGCTCTCCTTCGCTTATCACTTCAGCAGCACGGGGTGAGGTCCCTCTCCACGTGCCGCGCACATGCTCCCACCCGCTACACCACGTAGGCGGGTCTGGGCATTGGATCTGATAACCTGGCTAATTACCCGATACTGTTCACCTGGGTTGGAGCTGAGAAAGAGGAAAGAGATTCAGAGAGAGGGAGGGAGGGTTTTGCTCTGCTGAGGATTAGTACACTTAGCTGAAAATTGAAGAGACCCTTGCGCCTCTATGGGTGAGCTGCTGCTGTGCCTCTTCAGTGAGGCGTAAGGTAAGGCCTTATGCCTTTTGAAGTCTTGCTAGTTAAGGTGTCTGAGGCCTTCTACTGTCATCTGGCACTTGATTGGTTTTACTGTGGAGATATTTATTCGGATATTTGATTGAGCATACTGTTCAAATATTTAAATGGTTGTGAGCTTTAAACTTAAGGGTTAATGTGGTGATTCAAATCACCATTTTAACCTAATCTTTTTGCACTGACTCTCTATTCTTTATTAAAATATTTTTTTGAGAATTTCATTGGTTTCAATTGCATATTATTTTTGAATATTGTGATTAGTGGATTGAAATTGCCATATTTGCTCCCTACAAATGACCTCGGACTCCAAGTTGATTTCGAGTTTATAAATTTAAATGCTGTTGCGTTTTCGTTGACTATACTACGACGTATACATTTCTTAACTCGACGAAATATGCATGCAACAACTTGACATTCGAATCGCACTGCAATGATTACGTGTGCAGGGGCAGTAATTGCACCCGGTAATTATTGGGATTTAATAGTGCTAGAGTCTACACGTATCCTCAGTTATAAATAGGAGATAGTTGGGCAGTAAATGCCCTTACCCCACATTTACATTAGGAGGAAGAGGAAACCCTAAGCACTGCAGGCACCGCCGTCCTCGGAGGTGCAACCTCGTCGGAGAATAAAAGCATTTTCTCGTCGGAGCCCTTTACTTTGTGAAAGATGTCGGGCATTTCTGGGAAAGGTGAGTCATCTTTCTCTATGCCTCATTTCTCTAACGAGATGTTTGGGTTGTACACCTTCAAGTCTGTTTTTGGTAGTAAACTCTCTATTTAGGGGTTTTTGAGAGAGTACGGGCTTGGGAACGTCCAATTTCAGGTATTAGAGATGTTGACCTGCCTTTGTTCCTCGACCGGAGATGGTTTTTTTATTGTTTGTAAATATGCCATTGAAACTGAAATCAAGGTTCCTTTGAACCCTTTTTTGATGTCTTTCCTTTCGTACTACTACCTCACTTTGTCCCAACTTAGCCTCAACTGCTAGCCTATTTTGAATATTTTTACCATTCTTTACTTTCATTTGGGTATTAGCCCCCGAATGGGACTTTTTCACTTCCTTTCTGGACTGATGTCCCTGAAAGTGAAAAGGGGTAAGCTGCCCTCCAGGACCTACACTTTTTACAGCAAGTAGACTAAATATAGAATAACTGACCTGCTTGATAGTTTAAAGGGGCATGACCATCATTTTTTCCTTCTCCACATTGTGGAGAAGTTAGAAGTCCCCAACTCTTGGCAGAATCCGCCTGAGAAGGTCCTGTTGCTTAGCCCTAACAAGCTTTACTTGGATGTAGAGGACAACACCAAGAAAATAATGGAATTTGGGCCCATAGCCCATTCTAAGTTGAGGTGGTTAGCTGTGAGGGTGGCCCTATCGTGGGTGGTGGAGCTCCTACCCCACGCCACATAAGTCATGGGGACATGGCTTTAACTCTTTTTACCTTAATTTGACATTGCCTGCTTGTTTTTCTTTTTTTTTTGCTGTAGCTTTCAGGCAGTTTGCCAAGCTAGATACCCTGAGGTGACGCTTGGGGAGCTCTCATAGGGCTAAGAGGGAGGCAGCGAAGCACGAGTCTCAAGGGGCAAGTGAAAGCAGTCGGCCCCCTCGCCGCTAGGAGAGCAAGAGGAAGGGAAAGGAGGAGGCATCCACTAGCTTAGAGGATATGCCCCTTCGACGGAGGAGACACACAGGTGCTGTGCATATCTCCTGTAGTTCTGAAGAGGTGGGTGGCAAGGGAGGCGTTCCCTCCTCGTCTTTCCATTAACCAGCCTCGGCAGGGGTCGGAGGTGCTGAGGTCCCTACTGAATGGGACGAAGGGGGTAATAATAATCGATGTTCTATCTGCGATTGCGATTCGTATAAAAAATTGTCATTGTTGTAGTATATGTCACAAATACAAATCGTTTTCGCATCAATTTTATTTAATTTACATAATTTTTACTAGTTTATTCGATGTCGTTCACTGAGAGGTAATTATTGATATACATCACTCTCTTAGTCCAATATTACTCTTTAATTCCAAAAAGATCAATTTAATGTACAATCAAGGATGAATGAATTAATAGTTTAATTATATACAAAAAGATTCTATTAAAATGCTTGTAAACACTTAATTACAAACAAGCACCAAACACTACTAATATATACTTTATACTATCTATTTGTAACTTATATTACTAATACTTACATATATATACGATAATAAGTAATAATACAAACTATACTAACTTAACTCAATATATGAACATATACAGTAACATATATATCATCTACAACGACAGATACAAACGTCACTAAACCCTAGAAAAACTATGTACAAACTCTAAAGTAAAAACTAGGATCTAAAGCAACACTTGTTTTATCTATAGTGACAGTCTATTCTGTCAGTAAAGCTATAAAATTATTTATATACATATATAGCTCAAACACAACTATACTATGTATATATACCATACATATACTTAGTTATATATATATATATATATACACACACACACACTATACACTCTACGCTATACACTATACTTCCTTTCTATTCTTTTACTCTAACACTTCAACTTTCTCTTCTTGTTCTTCTTTATCTCTATTTTCATTTCTGTGTACTCCTCTTTAACACTTAGATTCTTTTGCTCTTTCTTTTCTTCTTTCTCTTGCGACACTTAGTCGTTTTTCGTTCACTCTTCTTCGTCTAAGTCCTCTCTTCGACTCTATACTTAACCAAAAATTAATGTTATAATTAGCGGGCAGCTCCGTTCGAGGGCTACACAGCACCCACTAAGTGGGTGGGACCAAACCTCTACTTAGTGCCGCCCTAGTTCTTAATTAGGCCGGTTAATTGCGTATTATGTTCAGATTTGGGCTTAATCAAGCCCTCGCACAGTATCAGGCCCCCGACCCACACCGCTCACAAATATCACATTTCAATGCTCAGTAATGGTCTGAGGATAGGTATGTGTTGTGCGCCGAGCGCATGACGACCGAAGGGGCCTCTACACTTTTGCATCTTATAGCGCTCAAGGCGCTCCGCAACTAACGATGTGGCACTATGTGTGTTGGTGCACAATGCTGGATTTCAACCGTAATTGCTAATTTCATGTATTTGGCCCTCGCTTCGAGGGCCATAATTTATTATAAAATAAAAATAAATTATATGATAATAAAGTATTTATATATTACTTTAAAATTGTACAATTAATTTGGAAATTTAATTATATTTACTATATAAATAAATTTAGTAAAGTATACAATTTATACATACTTAATTTTAGGCTTTATTCCTTAATTACGTATAAATTAGTTAATATCTGGTCTAATTGACCTTATACAGAGTTAGTATACATATTAAAGTATTTTATAAAGATTTTTCTTGTATTTTATAAGTTTTATTTCGATTTTATTTACATTTAATTAGCATATTTTGGACTATTTTGTGTATAAATAAAGTTTAAATACTATAATACATTATAAATATACTTAAATTAGCTTAATTTACTTAAAATACATTAGTATAAATATACAGTATAAGTTAGCTTAGTTTTAACTTAAACTACTAATTTATTTTAATTTAATCTAATAAATTAACTAGTAACTTAATAAATTAATTATTTATTCTGTACATATAATTAAATTATGGTACAGGGTTCCTAATGTTTATTATATACATATAAATACGTATATACAGTATTATTACTAAATATGCTTATTTATAGTGTTTATTAATTTATCTAGCTTATTAGTACATATAAATTAGTTTAATTAATAAATAGTTATATAATTAAGATATATACAGTCTAAGTTAACTTAAATACTTAATTTACATTATACAATATTTACTTAAGTTATTTATACCTTATATATGTCTAATTTACACTATAGATATATATACTTATTATATACCTTATATTTACAAATATGTACATAGTATACAATGGATATTTAAGTATTTTTAGAGTTTTTTTCACTTTTTATGGTTTTTATGTATTTTGTGGAGGTAAGAGATGAGAGGGAAAGAAATAGATGAGAAAGAGGGAGTATTTTTGGTATTTTTATATTAAGGAGTTTTATCGAATTTTAAGGTAAATTAAACTGTCAGCTGGTATGTTCTACCAAGTCGAGGGTTTAGAATACCATGAAACTTGGTATATGTATAAAAATTTACCTAATCTTCACTAAGACAGGTTTATTTTATTTTTTTAGATTTTTTATATCATTTTTATTTAATTTGAAAGTTAACTCATTCTAAGCCCTCAAAGGGGTTTTCTAGGTGTCCTAAGGCTAAGAATGGAACTCTAGAACTTTGAAAGATAGTGAACTGTCTCAAACTAACTCAACACAAGTTATGGAAAAGATATAAGCAATAAAGCATGTAAATCAGTGTAGATTTCAATTAATTGATTGTTATTGGACAGTTAGGCAATAATATAATCTGACAAAGGAAATACTTAATCAAATTACAAGCATTCAAATGATGTTTAAGGTCAATTACACTACATGAAAGCTTGTACAAATGCAAAACACCTTTAAACACAAGTTAGCTATTACTACAATTTAAACCTAAGCCTAAAGTTCACAATTCTTCACTTCATTTGCTGCAACAGCAACAGAAACAAAGCAGCACACCAGCTGAAATACATCTGCTGGAACATATCCAGCAACACTGCTACTAGCAGCAGTAGTACTACTGAACTATAGCAGCAGCAGTAAGCCAGACTTGATTTCAGACAGCTTAACTGTTGCTACAGTTAATCCATCAGTCAAAAAACAATTCTGCAACAGGAAGGGACTTAAATTCAGCTACCTGATAGCTTGAATCAGACATTCATATTCCAGATCAGACTAAAAAGACATCTGAGTAGGAATACAAATTAACTAATTCAGGATATACTTAGCTGGATTTAGTGGAAATGTAGCTGCATCATGCAGCAATTTGATATGGGGACTTGGGATTCAAAACTCATAACAGAAAGCCTCTTAAAATATTCTGACAAGGACTGAAATCACATAGAAATCACATAGAAATCATGCCTGGAAATTCAACTCTAAATCCAAGCTCTTTGTCACAAGGATCATAACAATTCAAATCATAAAAACTGTTGGTCTAACCCTTTCTAATGCTATAGACAGCATGTAGAAAGGATTAGGATCAACTCAGTAAATCCAGCTGAATCCCATGATGCTACAAACCTTAAGGGATATTGAGAATCCCTTAAGTGAAAATCAGATTCTCAGAAAACACTTTAAGAATAAAATCCCTAATAAAACCTCAATCAACATAGTTGATCTTCCTTGGCTTTATAAGGCATTCAACACATTGAAAATCTCATAAAAAACCAATCTAATCATGGCTCATTTCAGATGAATTCTGACATCAGAATCATCTTAGATTCATAGCCAATCAGTGAATCAAAATCACAATGCCTCAGTTTGCTCGATTAAAACCATTCAAAACTCAATCGGTTCAAAATCTCTGCAATCCAAACTCAAAGTAAATCGAGTAAACTGATTCTATTTTTAGCTCAGATCAGGGGCTTTTGTGAATAAAATGGATTGAATGAAAAGCCCCTAATATGGATTTTGACGCTAATTTCAGATCTGAGGTTAAAAACTTCATATCTAAAATTAGATCTAATGAGGGGGGTGAATTGCGAGATTAAAATCGAGGAAATCAGAAATGAGATGAAAACATGTAGAGGAAGACAAATCATGAATAGTGATTGGGTGAATTCATCCCCTCTGATCTGAAATGATCAGACGAGGTGAGGGAGTGTATTTAGGCTAACTCTTTCAGATCAGAGGAGGTGGAGTGTATTTAGGCTAACTCTACTCCTAAACTAAACTGAAAGCACGCAGCGCAGATTAACACTAATTCTACATCTAAGTCTACTGCTAAGCTACCTAACTAATGCTACAGCTAAACTATAAAAAATAGTAAATCTACTCTAACAGGAAGAATGGGACCTGTGGGTACTTAGCTGGCGGCTAAGGAGGAAGAATGGAGGAGGAAGATGCTCAAGCGGAGTGAAAACTAGCCAGTGGAGTTTAGGGTCACCCTCAGGTGCTATGTGATCCTTAGCGGCGAGAAGAGTCGGAGAGGTGGAAGAATCACAGCCAATGGCCGTGAAACATGGAGAATGGTGAGGAGAAGAAACTAGAGTGGATGAATGATCGCTAAGAAATGTAGGAGGGGGCGATCCTTTGTGCGCGCGACCGTGGAGGTGTTTAAGTAGATTGAAAAGTGGATCTCCTCACCGCACAGGTGAAATTAGGCGTAGAGGGCATGGGCGGAGAGGATGAGAGGAGAGAGCGCGCGCGGCTGCCAAATCAAAAACTGACCGTGGGATGAGATCTACGAGGCGAGGTGACCATACGTGCCAAATCGCGTGAAGGTTCAAATCAAAATGAGTTGCAGATCAAACCAGATGAGAGATCAACGAACAAGATCATGCGAGTTCATCACGTGAACAGTGATTGCGCTGGCAGCAGCAGGCGTTGAAATCTGCTAGTGAATTTGCAGGGATACCCTTTTACGAAGGGTTATAAAAATTGTAGGTAGGCCCATAAGTGGTTAAAATATGTAACAGAACAGTCCTTAAGGGCTTACAAAAAGGTCCCTATGGGTTACAAATAGGTCGTAGGAGGTTTTCTAATGAATGAAATGTAATGCATAAAGGACCTAAATGTAAATCTTCAATTTCAAGGCCTTAATGATGTCCAAATGCCTCCAAGTTTGTATATAAGCTTAATTGAACTTTTGAGAAGTCAATTATACTTTTGATTTGAACTTTTAAACTCATTTGTGTGTTCAATTTACACTTGGATCACCATTTAACCTTTATCACAAGAATATCTCATTTAATGACCTAATTATGCAATTTTAAAACAGAATTAATGTTTTAGGTCTTTTTCTTTGATTCTCATACTTAACCCTTTTTACCTGTTAATTTGACATTATTTAACCTAGTTTCTAACTTAACTGTAACTATTTAGCTATGATGAGTAGCCACAAATCAGGGGGCCAGGCAGGTTTTCCGCCTACTTTGTCCAGCACCCCCATTGCACTTGCCTGCGTGGCCGAGCAAGCGGCCATGCGGGGGAGTTTTGCAGTCAGCAGCATACTCAACCACAACTGGAGCCCTTGGGACTAGTGCCCCTGCTAGTTCTTAGGATGTGGGTGGATCCTTAGCTCTTGGGTGGAGGAGCGTCAGCTCTACCAAAATCTCACTTCAGGCGGCACCTCCTAGCCCGAATCTTGTCGCCGCTCTGCAGGTCATCATGTCCAGCAGTCCTTCGGCTACTCCCGGGAGTTCCTCGATGCCTTAGGCCCAAGGCATCAACCCTACCGTGGCAGTCCTGGAGAGGTAGGTTGATGAGCCGGATCTCGTCGTGCGGAAAGGATTCGAGTTTGGAAAACTTGTCGTCGTAGTTCAATTCGCGAGAAAATCCATCGATCAGATAAAATTTATAACCAAAACTCGAGGTGAGTCCCAAATTAAATACGAGGAGGTGAACGTTTGGTTTTATGAAATCCGTGTTTCGCTTTATTTCTTTTTTGTCGTTTTTATCTTTTATAATTTTTTTGGAATCTTTACAAAGCAAGAGACCAGATCAACAAATGCTTATCTAACTAATCTACTTGCAAAATATTAGAGAGAGAGAATCACATATATTTCTAAATCAAATGTTTGCTACAACTAAGAAAGTGGGAAAGATTACACTACGAAAGCAATAAAGATAGAAAGAGGTGAGAGAATCCCCCTCGATGGTCGCTCGGAGGACGACTCGCTCTGACGTCACCTGGAGGAAGGTGGAGAGGAGCGGGACGAACGAGGACAGAGCCGGAGGATGGAGGGTGGGGCAGGACGACGTCGCGGCGAGGATCTTCTTCCTGAAGGGAGGTGAGAAGACGGCCACTGGATGCTCCACGAATGGGGATGAGAGGTGGGAAAAAGTTTGTTTTCTCCTCTAGAGGAGCATCCCGGGCTTGAGACAAGCTTTCTTTAAAGCCTTGGAGGTGGGGAGAGGAAGAAAGGAAGAGATGATGAAGAATGGAGGTGTAGGGGTCCTTTTATAGTGGATGGAGGAGGAAGAAATTCGTGTAGAGGGTTGTAGCGACATCAAATGCATCGCTGAAGATCTGCGCCAACCACTCACCCAAATGTCGCTAAAGGTCGGCGCCAACCACGCACACACCCACGCTTCACAACTACGCACACGTTGTCAAAGGAGGACCGTTCGATTGGAGATGGACAGTCTTGATTGCGCGGAGATCGCGCCTCTTGCTTGGCGTTGGATCGCGCATGGAGATGTGCATCGACGCCCGCATGATCACCTCTCCTAGATCGGCTGTCATCCGTGCGCCCACGTAGCTGCATCTCGGCTGCTCGTCCACGATCAAGCGGTTGAAATTAAGCATGCCTTGCCACTGGGTTGGATTGGAAGCTCGGTGGGATTTGACCTCGCGCCTTTCGTTTGCAAACCGTGTGCGCTACCGTTGAGGCAAGGGTGCGTTTGAGTCGTGAGGATAGCATGGGAGCCCTGGGCATGGAGGGAGCTCCAATAGTTGCGGTGTGAGATCTCGGATGAAGAAGGGGCGCCAGTCGTCACTGATGGCAGGTGTTTAGCAGCCTAGATGGCGCCATGTGGCGCCATCTGGGTCGTCCATCTTCATTCTGATGTAGAGGATTCTATGGTGCTCGGATCGAGGTGATTTCTACATCGTCGAACTACGATTGTCGCTCTGAATCCATCCGTACGATCAGATTTTTTATCCGAAGCTCATAAGAATATTGCATTGCCCCCTTGCCGTTGATCTTCCTCGGACCATATAAGATGTCACGGGATTCCGATCTAGATGATTTCGGAGGCGTTAGACTCCAATCGTCATCCTGATCAGATCCGTATAGTCAGATCATCCATCCGAGGCCCTGAAATAAATCTCCTTCCCTCCTAGCCATAAAAAGGACGTAATTAACCTAAAATATATACAACTACTCTAAATGTAGAATAATGCATGCTATGCAATATTTATATTATGAAATGCAAATCTAAGCTTAGGAACATGCATGAATAGACATTTTAACCTAAATAGATGTGTCTACATCATACTCCCATGCCTATCTTTTGCTAGTCCCTAGTAAAATTAAATTACATGTTATGTATAAAAATAGAATTAGGACTCAATTGTTTAGGCCTAAGTCGTTTATTAGCAATAGAAAATTCCAACTAAGGTTCTAAACTACGAAAACTCAACAGTACCCGAGTGTCTGCCAGAATACAGACTGCCCAAGTCCTCGCCTTATTTGAAAAGGGAAGATACATTTTTTTGTTTTTCTTCTTTTCTAATTTTTTTGGACTTTTGGAATTTGAGATTTTCGGGATAACTTTTTATGGCTACCCAACCCGCCCAAGACTCGAAAAGGACTCTAAGTACTAAGCATCTAGTGAAAAGAGTGAAAGACTCACTAGGCGACTATTAAAATTGACTTTAGGTTTCTACGACTCCACGTGACCTTAAGAGTTTCTGCCTAAAGGTTTATCTTTTCGAACGATAGCTTTCTCCCTACTTTATTTTTTATGGGGTCAACACAAGGGCGAACCCAGTGTATATCTCCTTGATTTATTCTTCTTCCACGCTTCCTCCTTAAGTGTTTTGGGAATTATTTGTGCATTTTTGTGAGCTAGGCTCTGGACAACTGACTAATGGGCTGTTACTCACGGTAACTTGCCAGCCATACTCGTGCGGTAAAGTATGATTTTATTTTTTCATTTTCTCCTTTTTTTATTTTTTTCTTTTTTTTCTAAGTATTTCTTCTTTCTCTTATTTTTGAGGTAGGTGGCTTCCCTGATCTAAGATTTACCTAAAAGCAGCAGAATGACTGTGGTCATGTAGCTGGGCTCTGGACAACCGGTCAATGGACTGTTACCCACGACAACTTGTCAGCCATACTACCCTAGACGGTTTATTAGCCACCCAATTTCCGTAAAAACCTCCGGAAAGTGAGTCAGTGCAAATAGTGTGTAGAAGCTTAGACTTAAAATCCCCTCAAATCAAAGGATGGGTTGATAAGTCATGTACTTATCATCCCAATTTATTCACCAAATTAAACTAAAATTACTTGGCGAGTACTCGAGACTAAGTCTACATTCGAGTGAATACCCAGGTTGATTAAGTCCGAAAACTTGAAGAGTCTAAGTGTTCAGGTCCTATTGTTTTATTTCCTAAAGTTAATAACTTCCAAATGCCTAAGTTCTCTTCTCTTAATCTCTCTCTCTTTTTTCTTCTTTTTTTTCAATAAACTAAAAGAAATTCTACGGAGTTAATAAAATAATTTCAGGAATTAATTATCCACCCCTCATGCCTAAATGATGCAATGTCCTCATTATAAAAATAAAGACATGAAAAGGGTGGAGTAAACAAAATATCACTTGAATTTTCGCAACAATTTGGTCAGCTCTACAAAGAGAAGAGAGTATACACATGCGCTAAATTTAATATCTTTAGCTAGGCATAAAATACATACAAGAAAGAAATTGAGAATTCACAAGTGCAGGTTAGAATCAAAATTAAAAGATTAATCCTCAGACCCGCCAGCAGAAGATGTCCACAGATGTGGACCAAGTTGTGGTGCAGACCCATGCCCCAGGGTTGAGTGATTCTCAGGTCTGGATGAAAATCACCCAGAACCTAAGATTGTTGTGTTTGCGAGGTCGGGCCTATGGTTTAGTGGTGTGCAACCCAAGACTAAAGTGTTGGACAGAAGGTAGATTTGATTCACTAGGTTCAGATATCCACCTAAAGGTCAGCTCAGAAAGATAGTCAATTATTCCAAACTTAGGTTGCACGTCAAAGATATCGTAAGGGTTCTGGTAGAAAGTAGATGGTTTCAAGTCAACAGGAAGCCTTAGATCCAAAATCATAGTTCCCTCAGAATTAGCTTCCCAGATTTTAACTTCCAAAGTCCTATCCTCCAACATCAAGTGTTTAGATTCTGAGACCTCTAGCACATCATTCACCCCATGTGATTTACCCAAGTCCAGAAATCATGGCTGAATCAAAATTGACTTGGGCACAATGATCTCAAAAGTATGATCATTCAGCTCTTCGGAATGTGGTTGAAGATTAGGGCTACCGATTGGATCATCTATTATATTAGGATCAATATCCTCCATGTTAGCCCCAATCAGATCACAATCTTCAATAATTGGACTATCAAATGGTTCGTCATACTCCTCGAGCACATTAGTCTCACTAAAATCATTCTCCTTAAGTTCTAGTGAGACTTCACTAAGAGATTCTTCACCTTCAGAATCAAAGAATTCTTGAACCTCATTTATATATCTCTCAAAATCATATATCATTTCATGGTCCATGGAGACATTTTTCATCATTCCCTAGCTTTGGGATCTCGGGTGGGAAACTCGGTTCATCCTCAATGGGTTGCTCTAGCCCAACTTGGTCATCCCCGATCATAGAACATGTATCCCCCCAACAAGCGCCTGAGCAGGTTCAGACATTGGCTCTCCTGAAGGGGGTTCATCTTGAGAATCATCCCAAGATTGGACAAGGGCAATCACAAATTTCATCATCAATCTCGATAATTTCCCAAGAAGAAACTCACCTAGGTCCCTATCCCTAACATTTTGGAGCAAATCCAATAGAGAACTATTAAGTTCATCAATCATTTTGATCATAGGCTCCAATGCTTCATTGCATGGTGTTGGCTGAGCTTCTAAAGATTGTATAGTATTTCTCAAATTAGCCAACACCCTATCCTAGATTTGGTTTACTTGAACAAACTGGTTTAGTTCAGGGTTGGGTGGGTTCTGGTTATCTAGGGGAGTCAAGATATTGAGGTTCTCGGGTCCCTCCTTGATAGTAGGTCATCTCGGGTTGTTCAAAAAATGGAGGTGACCTATATTCAATGGAATACTAGGGAGGGTAGATGTTATAATCATCATATCCTTCCTGATTGTAGATCGGGTTGGTTTAATCATCAAAGGATCGAAATCTATAATCATTTTAGCTCTGAGAAGGATAGTAATCACAGTCTTGTTGTCCAGGGTTAGGCCCTGGACACTGTGGTCCGGATTCATATCCCCAGTCAAAGTTGTCCCGGTTAGGAGATGTGTAGTCATAAGTTGGGATAGTAATCATCTTAGGGATAAGTGTTGGTAGGAGGGTAGGATGAGAAATGCGTGTAAGATATGGAAGGATACATGATAGAATAGGAGGAAAATCAGAAGAGAGAAAAGAGCCCTGCAATACAACCAATCAACCATAAATTTCATCCTCAACCTCGATAATTTCCCAAGTAGAAACTCACCTAGGCCCATATCCCTAACATTTTGGAGCAAATCCAATAAAGATCTATTCAGGTCATCAATCATTTTGATCATAGGCTCCAATGCTTCAGTGCATGGTATTGGCTGAGCTTCTAAAGATTGGATGGTGTTCCTCAAGTTAGCCAACACCCGGTTTTGGACTTGGTTCACCTGAACCGAATGGTTTGGTTCAGGGTTGGGTGAGTTCAGGTTAAATCTAGGGGAGTCAAGATATTAAGGTTCTCGGGTCACTCCCTGATAGTAGGTCGTTTCAAGTTGTCCAAAGAATGGTGGTGACCTATTTTCAATGGAATACTGGGGAGGATAGGTGTTATAATCATTATATCCTTCCTGATTGTTGATCGGGCTGGTTTGGTCATCAAAGGATGGAGATCTATCATCATTGTGCTTTGGGAAGGATAGTAATCATAGTTTTGTTGTCCATGGCCTAAGGTCCGAATTCATATCCCCAATCAAAGTTATCCCAACTAGTGGATGGGTAATTACAAGTCAAGTCGGAATAGTAATCATCTTGGGGATAAGTAGTGGTAGGAGGATAGGATTGGAAATGTGTGAAAGATGTGGAAGGATACATGATGAAGTAAGGAGGGAAATCAGAAGAGAAAAGGTGCCTAGCAGTACAATCAACCAAACTTGTCCTTAAGTGGATAGCCTAAAAACCTACAGACTCCCAGGATCCATCCTAAGATTATAAACGATTTAGCCTACTTTTATCCGGTCAATCCAACCGGTTAGAAGGAGGGGCTGAAGAGAAGTTTCTTCCTTTGCTTGCGCTTCCAGTTCCTAGTGTAACCTCCAGCCACGGTCATTTGACGTTACTCCCCTAGCTAGACATCAGATGGATCAGCAGAAGCAAATTAATAGAAAAAAATCTCATCTGAGCCCCGAAGAGCAAATCAATCCTTAAGGCCAACGTCTACTCAGTTTTAGTTAGGCTTGGGATGATCATCCTCTTGGAATGTGATGGGCCCTTTAGATGGGTTGTGCCCTTAATGATCAGTTAAAATGTGTGTGCGTGCACAATCAGGGTTTGCAAACAAGGTTATTTGATGATGTGTCTTTTAGGGGTTAACCTTGTTTAGTAACTTTTAGAGTTTAATCTTTAGGTTCGTTCAATCAGGGTTCAGTAGAACACTCCAGATTTTACAAGCACTGGTGATGATGTATTCCTTTAGAAATCAGAAAAAATGTGGAGTGCCTGGTTTAGCCCTAAAAATCAACTATAAGCGGCAAGCTACTGATGAATCACTTTTATCTTAAGTGGTGCGGCTCAAAAGATCAATCAATTGACCTATTGCACCACTTGTTAAGGCACACAAGAATGTTTAAGCTATTCAAATTTCTACTCACTTATGTGTGTTACGTTGAAGTGTACCGGGTCCACATGTCAGATCCCGGGTTAAGTGGTAGAATCAAAGTGATGTGTACCTTAGGATTAGAAATTGTGGGTGTTAAGTGAGTCTCTTTTAAGTTAATCCCACAAGAAGAGAAGAGTATAACTTTTTTTATTTTGTTTATTTTATATATGCGAGCGGGTGAGATGAGTAGAGGTGGCAAACAAACAACCACATCTATCCTAGTGTTTGTAAAAAGCACCTAAGTTGATTTGGATTTGAGTTATTAAGTTATGGAATGAAAACTAAGGTGGGGGTGGTGGGGGAAAACTTACAAATGTCTCTACCCGCACTTTACTCCAATCTGCTGCCTTCAGCTCCTCGATCAGGTTCTAGCAAGACAATAAATCGAAAAAGAAAGATAGGTTAGAAAAATATGTAAGTGATGAGGGAAAACGTGAGAAAAAATCAAAGAGAGTTGCCTCCCCAGCAACGGCGCCAAAATGATGAGCCGGATCTCATTGCACGGAAAGGATTCGAGTTTGGAAACCCCGTCATCGTAGTTCGATTCGCAAGAAAATCCATCGATCAGATAAAATTTATAACTGAAACTCAAGGTGAATCCCGGGTCGAACATACGGAGGCGAACGTTTGGTTTTATGAAATCTGCATTTCGCTTTATTTCTTTTTTTCCATTTTTATCTTTTATAATTTTTTTGAAATTTTTACAAAGCAAGAGATTAGATCGACAAATGCTTATCTAACTAATCTACTTGCAAAATATTAGAGAGAAAGAATCACATATATTTCTAAATCAAATCTTTGCTACAACTAAGAAAGCGGGAAATATTACACTATAAAAGTAACAAAGATAGAAAGAGGTGAGAGAATCCCCCTCGATGGTCGCTCGAAGGACGACTCGCTCTGACGTAGCGTGGAGGAAGGTGGTGAGGAGCGGGATGAACGAGGACGGAGCCGACGGACGAAGGGCGAGGCAGGACGGTGACACGGCGAGGACCTTCTTCCCAAAGGGATGTGAGAAGACAACCATGGGATGCTCCACGAATGGGGATGAGAGGTAGGAAAATGTTTGGTTTTCCACTCTAGAGGAGCATCCCAGGCTTCCTCTAGAGGTGGTGAGAGGAAGAAAGGAAGAGATGATGAAGATTGGAGGTGTAGGGGTCCTTTTATAGTGGATGGAGGAGGAAGAAATTCGTGTAGAGGGTTGTAGCGACATCAAATGCGTTGCTGAAGATCCACGTCAATCATGCACACAAATGTCGCTAAAGGTTGGTGCCAACCACGCCCACGCTTCATAGCTGCACGCGCGTAGTCGAAGGAGGACCGTTCGATTGGAGGTGGACGGTCCTGATTGCATGGAGATCATGCCTCTTGGCTGGTGTTGGATCGTGTAGGGAGATGTGCGTCAACGCCCGCGTGATCACCTCTGCTAGATCAATGGTCATCTGTGTGCCCACGTAGCTACATATTGGCCGCTCATCAGCGATCGAGCGGTCGAAAATAAGTGTGCCTTGCCACTGGGCAGGATTGGAGGCTCGGCGAGATTTGACCCCGCGCCTTTTATTTGCAAACCGCGCACGCTACCATTAAGGCAAGGGTGCGATTGAGTCGCGAGGATAACATGGGAGCCCTGGATGCGAAGGGAGCTCAGCCATTGGATCTTGATCCAAGAGCTGTGGTGTGCGATCTCGGATGAAGACCTGAAATAAATAAATAAATAAGATCTTACCCCCTAGCCGTTGATCTTCCTTGGACCGCATTAAATGCCACAGGATATCGATCTAGACGATTTCAAAGGCGTTAGACTTCGATCGTCGTCCTGATCAGATCTGTATGGTCAGATCGTCCATCTAAGGCCCTGAAATAAATCTCCTTCCCTCCTGGCCATAAAAAGGACATAATTAACTTAAAATATATACTACTCTAAATGCAGAATGATGCATGCTATGCAATATTTATAATATAAGCCTAGGAAATGCATGAATAGGCATTTTAACCTAAATAGATGTGTCTAAATCACAGGTGCTTCGACATCTTTAAGATGTCGTGACCTGGGCTAACCCTCCTAGAGGGAGGGTTAACCTGAAGAACATCTATTTCTACTACCTTCGGGTGGTAAGTCATTTTCTGAAGCATGTCCCTAATGATACTTTTTCCAATATGTTTTAACGCTCCCCGTCTTGTTGCTATGTACGTGGATACCTTAGGGCTAAGGTTCATTCCTGGCTCTATAACGATTGCATCCTTCTTTGAGGCCAGCTTCACCACCCCAGAGGCAGAGAAGGAGGTGGAGGAGGCCAACAGGAGGGTGAATTCCCTTGGGAATCTCCTTGCATACTTCGTCCACGCCTGCAAGGAGGCGGAAGCCGCCACGCTTGGGCTGAGGGCGATTGGGAAGATGGCTACCAAGCTGGAAGACTCCCTTGGGAAGATCCATGAGAAGGATATCGTGAAGATAGGGGAGCTCAATGACAAGCTTGAGGGCACCGCCACTTGTTGGTGCTAAAGCACCACAATCATTTATTTTGATGATAACAAAACACGTGTCATTTAACATTTACTTTTGAGTCCTAGTTTTCAGGTCAAATTACAAATGGAGACAAGTGTAAAGACGGTGTTCGTGCTCGCATCCATGGCAGAATGGAGGAGCTTGACAAAGGAAAAGGAGCTTCGCGAGGAGCGAGAGCTTGAAGAAAGAGATGAAGAATAGGATAGATTTCCTTTCCATTATACTTTGTATTTTGTTCCTTTTATTGCTCTTTACTTTATTTGTTAGATTCATGTTAAAAAGCCTCAAAGTACTCTTACAGTAGTTCTAGGAACTCTTGCTCAACCCTAAGATATTTAGGTTTTCTGTAAAGAACTTAGAAAATCTAAATAGGCTTCAGGCAGCCTTTTCAGACATCTAAACTGAATATCAGATGTCTGATAATGACTTTTAAGACGTCTGACTGTTGACTCAGACGTCCAATAACTTGGGTTGGTCTTAGAACCTCCTGTCTGCTGGTTTCAGATGGCCGACCTTTGGTCCAGACGTCTTAGAAGATGTCTGATGAAATTGCCAGACGTCCAATTAGTGGAACGTTAGCTTAGAAAGTAAACGTTGAGGAAAATGACCTTTAGGGTTCTATCAGATGTCCATAGAGGATAATAGACGTCTGATATATGACTGTTTTACCTCGATTGAGCCAAAATCAATTTCCTAGGCTAATATAGCCGTTTGGCTATCTTGGATAGCAACCCACAGCTATTTCTAGGTTTCCTAATATCCAGACCTTTTGCCAGATGTCTTATATATCATCTGATTAAATCACACTAGAACCATGTTGAGGTCTTAACCAAGTCAGGAAGGAAACCCGCCTAAAATCAGACGTCTAACTTAGCTTCCAAACATCTTAAGAATGTCTTCCAGACGTCTGATCTTTTTCCCAAACGTCTGATGACCTTATCAGAATCATTAATGATTCTGATTGTGCCTTGCCTTGCCTTGGGATGAACCCCAACGGCTACCTAAGGCTTATAAGGCCTTCCAAAGCCTTCTTAGGCCATCTATAAATAGAGGAGTAGTCCCCCCTTGTTTAGATACACCTTGCATGACTACTTTCCACTCTTATAGTGTCACATTGATCTTGAAAAGAAGTTTTAAGCTCTCCAAAGCCCTTGTCCACACTTGAGAGCTTCTTCATCATCGTGCACCCGCTCTCTCGTCGACATTACGAGAGCGTTGTTGTGTCGTCGCGTGGTTCACGCACTCCACGTCTATAGCCGACGCACTTCCATCAAAGGGAAGTTTCTATTGCGTATAGTAGCTAGATTTAAATACATACTTTGTGACTTTATAGGATATTTGTTTTATTGTCTTTGGTTAGGTATTCGCTTTACAAATTCCTGTCTCCATCGATGGGCAAAATCCTTCTCGTGAAGAGAAAGGGTTTGAGATACGCTACCCTCGTATAAAGTAGCGTGGTTGTATTGAGGTTGAACTACCCTCATTCAAAGTAGTTCGGTTAGTGGATTTAATCGACTAGGTCAATTGGACAATCCTAACTCGAGAGGGTTAGGTGGTTATTTTTACCCGTGTTTGGGTTTCCACCTTAAAATCCTTGTGCCACTGTGTGATTGCTTATTTTTGTGAGATTGTTATTCTATTTCCGCATTTTATATTACGTCACGCAAATCTCACCCCCTTCGGAAGGGATTTTACAATTGGTATCAGAGCAGATTTTCGCTTTTTAAGAGTTACATCCGTGGAAGATTGGATGGAGAGAAGCAACTCTACGACGAGGACTCTGGAGGGGCAGTCTACCACTAGACCGCCATTCTTTGACGGGAACAACTACCCATACTGGAAGCTACGGATGAAGACGTAGCTTCAAGTCTACGACTTCATCATTTGGGCCAAATGCGAGACGCCTTTCAACATCCTGGAGAGACTCGCTGCAGGATACTCGTAGCAGCAGATCAGGGAACTCTCGCTCAATGCGAAGACCATGAACGCCCTATATTGCGAGCTCAGTCCGGAGGTTAAACAGAATCTCGCAATGCGCCACCACATACGAGATTTGACACACACTCGAGGTAACTGACGAGGTTACCTCCAAGGTAAAGGCTTCTAAGATTAATATTTTATCACAAGATTTTGAATCTTTTTCTATGAGGCTGAATGAATCCTTGAGTGAGATAAACACTAGGTTCACTCTCATTGTAAATGGGTTGAAAGCTCTAAGAAAGACCATCAAGGGAGAGCTTCAAGGGAAACTTCTCCGCTCCCTTGGACCAGAATGGGAGCAGAAGGTCACCGTCATCAAGGAGGCGAACGAGGTTGAAGAGCTTAACATGGAGGATCTCCTAGGCAATCTAATGGCCTACAAGACGAAGTTGAGGTAGGACACACCAAAATCGAAGCCCAGAAAGTCTCCCTCCTTCAAAGCTGTATCGGATAGTGAGGTAAGTTCCGATGATGAAGATTTTAAAATTTTACTTAAGAAGTTTTCAAGGCTTTGTAGGGACTCGAAGAAGGAGAAGGAAAAAGAGAGCCCGAACCATTGCCATCATTGCAACAAGAAGGGGCACATTCGACCTGAATGCCCTCTTCTAAAGAAGGAGAAGAAGAAAGAGGAGAAGTACAAGAAGAAGGTGTTCCAAGCGACTTGGGACGACTCAAGCTTAAAGGAAGAAGAGGAAAATCCCGAGGAAGAAATCGCTTGCATGGGTTTTATGGCGACGGCAAGCGATAGCGAAAGCGACTCCGACAATGAGGTAAATTATAAACTTCAAGATGCTTTTGATGAGTTGTTTGAAATTAGTAAATCACTTAAGGTAGAAAATAAAAATATTAAAAAGAATCTTAGTTTTCTTAAAAATGAAAATGAAAGGTTAGAAATAAAATTCAAGGATCTAGAAGCTAGTCCTAAGAATAATAATTTGTTATTAGAAAATAAAGACTTAATTAATGAAAATAGTAAATTAATTAAGGAATACACAAGTTTAAAAATTGAAATTTCTAGCTTCAAAACCAAGATGCATGCTATTGAAGATGATCTTGCATATCTTAGGAATAAATCAATTTGATCAATAAGGTAGAAAATTTGTCTAGTCCTGAGGTTGAGAAAGGATCTCCTTCAAGGAGACTAATTGACAAATCTGGATCCAAGCTCACTTGGATACCGAAAAGTCAACTAAAATCCTGTTTTGTAGGTTTCTAAGGAGGATACAACACAAAAGATTGGACCTATAAGCTCAAGGATGATTAACTCAAGTTGGGAGGATCAAAGAGTAGATCAAGGAGGAGGACGAGAAGATCGGCAGATGTCCGAACCGCCTCACGTCGACCACCAGATTGAAGACCAACGCCGATGCCTGGACCTCCAAGCTACGGATGGGAGCCTCATTCGGTGTGGCATCCACCACCATTTGGGTCATTCTATTGGCCATGATAGGTGAGGTAAAACCTCTCAACCCTATCTTTTATTTATAGCATGTAGATAGGGGAAGATTATTAAAATGAGCTTTTTGTCAATCATCAAGGGGGGAACTTCTTAAGTTAACTATATTTCCTTTAAAAAGGAGGAGAAAAATATATAACTATCTTGTTGTTACAAAAAGGGAGAGGACATCATTCTTGTTAAAAGAAATTTAACCCAAAACTAGAAGAGCATGTTTTAAGGGGGAGTTTAGGAGAATTAAAATTGATAAAACCCTTTTAATAGTGTCAAAAAGGGGGAGATCATTATGGAATATTATCTATAGTTTTGTCATCATCAAAAAGGGGGAGATTGTTGGTATTAGAGCACCACGATCGTTTATTTTGATGATAACAAAACACGTGTCATTTAACATTTGCTTTTGAATCCTAGTTTTCAGGTCAAATTGCAAATGGAGACAAGTGTAAAGACGGTGTTCGAACTTGCATCCATGGCAGAATGGAGGAGCTTGATAAAGGAAAAGGAGCTTCGCGAGGAGCGAGAGCTTAAAGAAGGAAGGAGATGAAGAATATGATAGATTTCCTTTCCATTGTACTTTGTATTTTATTTCTTTTGTTGCTCTTTACTTTATTTCTTAGATTCATGTTAAAGAGCCTCAAAGTACCCTTACAGTAGTCCTAGGAACTCTTCCACAATCCTAGGATACTTAGGTTTTCCATAGAGAACTTAGAAAATCTAAATAGGCTTCAGACAGCCTTTTTAGATGTCTAAACTGAATATCAGACGTCTGATAATGACTTTTAAGACATCTGACTGTTGACTCAGACGTCCAATAACTTAGACTGGTCTTAAAACCTTCTGTCTGCTGGTTTCAGACGACCGACCTTTAGTCTAAACGTCTTAGAAGACGTCTGATGAAATTACCAGACGTCCAATTAGTGGAACGTTGGCTTAGAAAGGAAAAGTTGAGGAAAATGACCTTTAGGCTTCTATCAGACGTCTGTAGAGGATAATAAACATCTGATATGTGACCGTTTCACCTCGATTGAGACAAAATTGATTTCCTAGGATAATATAGCTGTTTGGCTCTCTTGGATAGCAACCCCCAGCTATTTCTAGGTTTCCTGACGTCCAAACCTTTTGCCAAACATCCTGTATATCGTCTGATTAATTCACACTAGAACCCTGTTTAGGTCTGAACCAAGTCATGAAGGAAATCCGCTTAAATCAAACGTTTGACTTAGTTTCCAGACATCTTAAGAATGTCTTGGAGATGTCTAATCTTTTTCCCAGACATCTGATGACCCTATCAGAATCATTAATGATTCTGATTGCACCTTGCCTTACCTTGGGATGAACCCTAATGGCTACTTAAGGCTTCTAAGGCCTTCCAAAACCTTCTTAGGCCATCTATAAATAGAGGAGTAGCTCTCCCTTGTTTAGATACACCTTGCAAGACTACTTTCTACTCTTATAGTGTCACATTGATCTTGAGAAGAAGTTCTAAGATCTCCAAAGCCCTTGTCCACACTTAAGAGCTTCTTCATCATCATGCACCCGCTCTCCCACTAACGTTACGAGAGCATTGTTGTGTCGTCGCGTGGTTCACGCACTCCGCATCTATAGCCAACACACTTCCATCAAAGGGAAGTTTCTATTGCCTATAGTAGTTAGATTTAAATACATACTTTGTGGCTCTATAGGATATTTGTTTTATTTCTTTGGTTGGGTATTCGCTTTGCGAATTCCTGTCTCCATCGAGGGATAAAATCCTTCTCGTGAAAAGAAGGGGTTTGAGGTACACTACCCTCGTATAAAGTAGCTTGAGAGGGTTAGGTGGTGGTTTTTACCTGGGTTTGGGTTCCACATTAAAATCCTTGTGCCATTGTGTGATTGCTTATTTTTGTGAGATTATTATTTTATTTCTGCATTTTATATTACGTCACACAAATCTCACCCCCTCCCGAGGGGATTTTACACCACCAACCTCACCTGGCTGATGGAGGTGGTGCAGGTGTTTAAGATGTACCACTCTTCCACCCTGGAGTATGAATGGTCCTTGGAGGAAGAGTGCCTTCGCATGAGCAGTGTGGTGGATGACCTTTCCAAGTCAAGGGAGGCGTAGGAGAAGGTGGAGGCAAAGGTTCAGGAGGCGAGGTGGAGCTCATCGCGGCCCGCCAACTTACAAAGGAGAGGGCCAGGAAGATCTGGGAGTTGGAAAGTGCTCCCATGCTCGAGAAGGATCCCAATGTCGTGATGGAGTTCTTCACTCTCGATCCTTCTATGCAGGCCAGCTGAGACCTCGTCTCCACTAAGGTTGGCAAATATACCTTGGCAGTAGCTCAATCTCTTTTGGAGGGAGGGCATACCTTGGCACAAGAGCTTTGTAGTTGGTTAATAGACCAACTGAATGCCGAGTTTGTCCGTCAGAAGAAGGTGAGCCTGATAGAAGACAAGGCCCCTATCTCTCCTCCCAGGGCCCTGGCTGGGAGCCCAGCTCTTGAGGAGGGGCCGGGCAAGGCCAGCCCTGTTGAGTCCCCACGCGTTATTGGAGAGGGGAGTTAGCCTCCTAGTCGCCATAGCTCCTCCTACGAGGTCGCCTCAACTTCACCAACTCCCAGGGTCAACCTTCCAAAGGACTTGCCGTGACTCCCCAGCGTGATAGTTTAGTTGTTTTCCCACACTTTTTTAGATTTTTCTCCTTTTTTTATAGGTTGTTTGATGGGAACGACCCTTATAAATACTAGACTTAATATACTGTTGGCAAGTTATCAATACAACACGTAAGGAATTTTCTATATATTGAGACTTAGTTACAATACATTCTTAAGTTATCGGCATGCCATGTGCGAGAGACTGGCTTGCCACTAAGTGTTTGTAACTTCTAGTAGTCGGCATTGTTATGCTTACATATCTTGTAAGGCCCTTCTCAGTTGGCATCCAACTTGCCGCCTGACTCCATTGGTTGGGATGCCCCGCTGTGACGCAACACTAAGTCTCCCTCTTTTTATTTTTTCTTCTTGACCCACCTGTCATGGGAGGCTACTAACTTCTTCTACATGCCTGCTGCCTTTGATGCTTCCTCCCGAACCTCGTTTACCAAGTCTAATGCTAGGCATTCTTAGTCTTCATTGGTGAGTGGGTCATACAATTGGGAATGGTATGTGGGAAGAAGTGTTTCTACTGGTAGCCGAGCCTTAATACCATATACCAAGCTGTAGGGCATGTGGCCAGTCGCAGTTTTCTTACTTGTGTGATATCCCTAAAGGACATCGGACAGTTCGTTCACCCAACTTCCTTTTATCGCATCTAGCCATCTTTTCAGTGCAGAGATGATTGTCTAGTTGGATACCTCTACTTGTCCGTTCGCCAAGGGGAGGGCAACGGATATGAAACACAGCTAGATGCCCTAGCTTGTGCAGAAACCCTCAAATTTTTTGGAGGCAAACTGCGTGCCATTGTCAGTGACAATGGCCCTTGGGCACCCATATCGAGCGATAATATTCTTCCGTAGGAAGGTTACTAGACGTCATTAATGATTCTGACAGGGTTACCAGATGTCTGGGAAAAGTATCAGACATCTGGAAACTACTTTTAGGACATCTGGAAAGTAAATCAGACGTCTAATCCTAGACGAGTTTTCTTACTGACATGGTTCAGACCTAAACAGGGTTCTTGTGTAAGTCAGTCAGACAACATCTTAAATGTCTAGCGCTAGGTCTGGACGTCTGGAAACCTAGATTACTGCAGGAATGGATTTCCCGAGACACAAATGGCTAGACCTTTGATGATAAGTGATTTTAGCTTAATTGAGGGCTAACGTCCATTTATCAGACATCTAAGGTCCTTTACGGACGTCTGATAGAAGATTAAGGGTCAATTCTCAATGATTATATTTCTAAGTCAACGTTCCACTAATTGGACGTCTGCCAAAGTCATCAGACGTCAGCTAAGACGTCTGGAGTAAGGGTTGGTCATCCAAATCTTGCAGACAATAAGTGGTTCTCCAGCCTAAGTGTTTTGAACGTTTGATCAAATAGTTAGAGGTCTAAAAAGTCAAGATCAGATATCTGAAGTCCAGATTGGACGTCTAATTAGGCTGTCTGCTGCCTATTTTGATTTTCTAAGTTCTCTACAAAATGTTTAAGTGTCCTAGGGTTGTGCAAGTGTTCCTAGGACTACTGTATTGTAACTTTGAGGTTCTTTAACAAGCAATCTAGGCAAATAAAGAGCAACGAACGAAATATACACAGTACAGACTACAAGACAAATAGAAATCTATCATATTCTTCTCGTCTTCAAGCTCTTGCTCCAAGCGAAGCTCCTCCTCCAACGAGCTCCTCCAATCCACCATGAACCCGAGCTCTTCACACTTGCATCCATTTGCAATTGACCTGAAATCTTGGACTCAAAAGTAAATGTCAAATATCAAGTGTCTTGTTATCATCAAAATTAACGATCGTGGTGCCCTTGCACTAACAGGAATATCCCCTTTTATACAGTTGCTCGCCTATTAGTGTGTAACGCGAGGCCTTTAGCCGGAAGGTCCTTGGGTGAGGCACACCCGGAGGTACCTCGCCTGTCTTCAGGAAGGTTACTATCGGAGTCATCTAGAAGATGACTAGCTCGATCATCAGCACTTACAAGAGAAGCACTGAAGGTTTGCTTAGTGCCTGCAAGAGTATGTCATCCTCCAATCCTTTAGGAATGGCCAAGGCTAGGTCGCTAGGGCATTTGCTAGCGGGTTGTCGGATATGGGTATCCGCTTAACCATGGCTGCCGTAAAATTTAACATCTCTCCCTCAACATGCTCCACGTAAAGGCTCATGTTCGGGTCCTTCGTCTGGTACTCGCCATTAATCTGGTTGGCCACTAGTTGAGTCTGTGTGGACCTCCAAACATGAGGCTCCCATGGATTTAGCTACTCTAAGACCAGCTAATAAAGCCTCATATTCCGCTACGTTGTTGGAGGTGGGAAAGGCTAATTTGATGGCATACTTATGAGTAGTGCCGTCAATGGCACTCAAGGCAATTCTGGCGCTAGCCCCTGCCATCATGGAGGACCCATCAACATATAATTTCCACAGCAGTGTGGTAGGACTAGGATTTGTGAATTCCACCATAAAATCCACCAGGACTTAGCACTTAATGGACTTCCATGGATGATACTTTACATCAAACTTTCACCAACTCCATGGCCCACTTCATCTATTTGGTTAACCCGATTGGCAAATAAAGCATCTGGCGCAGGGGGTAATCCGTGAGTACAATTATCGTGTAGGCCTAGAGGTACGGGGGAAGCTTTCTAGCAAACATCACCAAGG
Organism: Thalassia testudinum; assembly: GCA_037157565.1. Lineage (NCBI taxonomy): Eukaryota > Viridiplantae > Streptophyta > Magnoliopsida > Alismatales > Hydrocharitaceae > Thalassia > Thalassia testudinum. The sequence goes on along the minus strand of JAZHRO010000022.1, from coordinate 8,737,955 downwards.
TGAGGCCTATCTTTTCTATTATAGTGTAATTTACTTCTGCCCCTTGGTAAGTTTGGCTCACAAAATACACCGGCTATTGTATAAAGTCACATTCGCATAACAGGACGGCACTAATTATCATCATTGAGGTCTCTAGGTAGGGGAATAAGGTTTCCCCACCCCTGGGGACTGCAAGGATGGGAGGCTCTTGAAGGGATTTCTTGACTTCTTCGAGGGCCTGCTGGCGTTAGGAGGTCTAGTGCATGAGTGAATACCCTTTTCTTTCTTTGATGCATTCAAAAAAGGGGAAACATTTGTCGGAAGATTGAGATAAGAATCAACCTAAAGCGGCGATCTTGCTGGCCAATGACTGTATTCCCTTTAGGTTCGTCAGGGGTGTTAAGGCCATAATCACCTGGATTTTGTCGGGATTTGCCTCTATTCCCCAGTTGGAGACTATAAATCCCAGGAATTTTCCTGAAGCTACGCCAAATGCGCACTTCTTAGGATTCAAGCGCAGTCGGGTGTCTCTCAAAACTTGGAATACCTAGGTTAAATTTCATAACTGGTGGGAGAAGTTTAATCCTTTAACAAGTATATCATCGATATACACTTCAAATAACTTTCCAATTAAATGGACAAACACCTGATTTACAAGACGCTAGTAAGTAGCATCAAAATTTTTCAAGCCAAAGGACATAACTCTATATTGGAACAGACCCCTATCTGTTACAAATGTTGTATGGGGTAGTCAGCCAAAGCTAGACTTATCTGGTGATAACCACTGTAGGCGTCAAGGAAAGACACATGGGACTACCCGCTACAGGAGTCCACGAGGGCGTCGATCTTAGGTAGGGGGAACTCGTCGTTTGGGTAGGCATTGTTCACATTCATGAAGTGCACACACATCCTCTACTTTCCGTTTGACTTCCTGACCATCAAATATTAGATAGCCACTCTGGGTAAACAAACTACTCGATGAAGACTACTTACAGTAGTTTGTCTACTTCTGCAGCGACCGCTTGCTATTGCTCCAATGATTTATGTCGCCAAGCTTGCTTGATCGCTCAAGAACCCAGCTGTATATTGAGCCGATGCTCGATACAGACAGATCCACTCTCGACAAATCATTGGCTGACCAGGAGAAAATGTCTGCATTGGCCCTTAGTAGCAGGAGTAGCTCGTGGACTTCATCCGCAGATAACTTGGTCCCTAAGTGAACCAGCTTATCAGTTGCATTAGGGTACAACTGAATGGCCATGGTTGAAGAACCAGGCTTCATCTCCTGCATAGGCAGCTGAGTAGGGGGTTTGTCCTCTCACAGGGTGTGGACCAAATTTATCTTTTTCCCTCATTTGTGAGGTTTGTGGGGGTTCTCTCCATCGAGCGCTTAAGCTCAATGCATAGCAATTCCTGGCCAGCGGACTGGTCTCCATGCATAATCCTGATTCCACGCGGGGTGTGGAAAGTATGAACTGGAAGTACAAGGAGGAGATTGCATGGAAAGTGTGAGTCGTGGGGCAGCCGATACCTTCAAAGGCTACCGTTAGCCCCACCACTATGAAAGGAGATGACCTATTGAGGTGTTTTTCTCTGTCGCACATCGACATCGGCTGGCTAATTTCTCCTTTAGGCATCACTTCATGATTCCTAAACCCTACCACCGACACAATTGACGGGGACAGGTGTTCCTCCCTGAGACCTAGCTGCATGAGGGTCTTAAGGAAGAGGACATCCACAATGCTACCCTCGTCCACAAGGAGATGGGGTTGTCGACGCCCAACCAGGAGGAGTATTACTAACAAAGGGTTTGTGTGGTCCGCCGGGTTTGGCAAGGAGGAGAAGAGTCTTGAGGCAGCTTGCCTGGCGGAACTCCTCTCTCCCCATTGCAACTTAGGATACACCTCACAGGTGGCCTTCTCAAGGGTGGGTGCTGCATTAACACCAAAGATTACGTCTACCTATCATTCAGCCGAGTGTTGGGGGATTGGGGCGATAAGGCCCCAACCGCTTGATTTTTCGGCTGTCCAGCCTTAAGTGCCGCCAAAACCTGGTGATGATACTCCTCAGGCAGGAGCTTTCCGTTGGACCCCCAGGGCCTTGTTTGAGCGAAATCGTCGATGTTTAAGAAATACGTTATAGTAGAGGACAAAATCGCATCAAACAAATACAATTATACTCGAATGAAATCCAAGGTTGTTCGTTGGTAACAAGTAGGAATTTAATCTCAAAATCACAATTCTAAACAAGAATATATCAAATTGAAGCACTAATAAGATGAATATATAAGAGCAAGAATCAATATAGAAAAATGTTAGGATAAAATGGTGATTTGAATCACCAAATTATCCTATTTACAATGATATTCAATAAAGCAACAGTATCAAAGGCACTTCTATTGAATCTCAGAAGTCTGCTCAGTCGATCAGACGGCTTAACTCGCTCTGGCTACAGTGCAAGGGCACTGCTCTTCTTTTTCTTCAGCACCTTCTCTTCTTCTACAGTCCTTTTGTTCTGCCTTGCTTCCTCTTTCTTCTTTAACTCCTCTTCTTTCCTTCTTTCTCCCTTGCCTTGGCCTTTCTTCTTCACGCACAGGGAGAACTAGGTGCTCACAGCGACTAAGTGTCACAACAGGGGGAACCAACTCAGAGCAAAACCCCCCTTAATCTCGTACTCTCTTCTCTCTTCTCAAGGATAACCGGGTAATCGGGTTCGGACAAGAGCACACTCGGGACTAGGGCTGCCTGCAGTGGGGTAGTTGTCGAGGTTTGCGAGCTTAGGTGGGTAAACGGGTCATACCAGGCCCGCGTGGAGAGTGTCACGGGCGAGGCATGTGAGGGTAGCAAGGGACCTCACCCCCAGTGTTGAGGCAAACAGTCAGTGTGACTTTTTCCTCTTATGCGCTGTAGGAGGCACATCGCTACATGAGGTGGGACTATCCCACAGAAGCTTCAGCACATGAGACCGCAGGTGGAACCTCCTTCAATTGAAGCTGCAGCTGAGGGTATCTTCCCCAATTAGAGACCTGAGTACGTGCCTAGAGTAGAGCTGTAGCGCCTGGAGGTGTTGGTGATGAAGAACACGGAGGTCGAGGTTGAGGAAGATGACCTGTAATGGCGGAGAACCGGTGAGCACCTGAAAAGGATAAAATAGCCTCTCGGCCCTGTCAGAATAGCTCAGGAGCTTCGCGCGAGTGCAGCGAAGGTGGTGGTGGCGGCGGCATGCTGAGGGAATGCGTGTGTGCGTAAGGCGAGATCGAGGCGGAGCTGCGAAGGTGGTGGTGTTCGGTAGGTGGTTAGGGCAAGCAAACCCCTCAATTTCTTGAGGGGTTTTGCTCGCGTGGATGAGATGAAGCTTTTGGGGTAGATGGCGAGGCTTATGGTGTGGTGTAGCGGATGGAGAGCCTCACCAGAGTGGTTGCCAGAGGTAGAGAAGACGGAGATGGATATGAGTGGTTGGCGGTTGCGTATGTGTTGTGAGTGTGGGAAAGAGAAGTAGAGGGAAAGAGGAAGACGTAGAGGGCCTTAGGAGCGAAGGAGGTAGGCGGATGGCTCTGGTTGTGCTGACCAGAGCTGGAGAAGAAGGTAGAGGCGGCGATGAGGACGAAGGCAGAGGCACAACCTCTCTTTGACCGGAGAGGTTCGTGAGGACAACGAGAAGAAGATAGGCCATCCATTTTGATGGTTGGACGGCCGGAAGAGAGGGGTCAAAGGTGGTCACCAGAGCAAGATCTGAAGGAGGCTAGAGAGGGAAGAGAAGAGGGTTTCTCAAGCCAAGACTTGCTAAGGAGCTAGGGTTCTTGCCCCTACTCCTTTTGTAGGCCATGGGAGGAGGTTTAAGGCTTGGAGACCAAGCTTCCAAGTTTGGTAAGCTCGCCGAAGAGGGATGCCCACTTTTCTCATACGTTCGCATGAGAGATTGGGAAAGAATTGGAGCCTAAGAATATGCTTAATTTGAAGGCAATTACTTGACGAATCTCCCTTTCAATTTTGAGAGGGATTCGTCAAGTAATTGTCACGTTCTTGCCAATCAAAGCTTGCCGGAGTAGGATTCCTACTCAAAAATGGTGGAGGGACCCTTTTGCAAAGAGTGACAACAAAGATAGGGGCTTTTTGTAATAAATTCAAAAGCTGAGGGGTTAAAAGAGTCAGACTTGGACTAAATTGCAAACTAGGTCAAGGAAGTCTCTAATTGGATCCAAATTTTGATATAAACCTAATTTGAACCTAAGGAATTCAATTGTGAAGTTGGATTTTGATTGACTTAGTTTGACTGGGTAATTTATGCAAAAACTCAAATTAGGGCAATAGTCTATCTGTGACTCTGTTTTTTGTCAAAACGGTTTTGATGGTTAATTCAAGAATGCCAAATCCTAGAGAATATTTTTCTATGAATTTTAGATGGTTTATGTGAATTTTATCTTGATTATAATCTCAGTTAATTAAGCGGGTCAGTTTTTACGGTTTCAAATGTCCATTAATTCCTGTAATGCGTGAAAACCCGTTTTGTTCTACATGGACCCTCTTGTTAGACTTTTATGACCATTTGACCTTCAATTAGCCCATTGAATATCCCGTGGTTATTCTGTATTTGTGACATGATGGTAAAATTGCATAAATAACCATGTTTTCATCTCTTCTCACAACAAATTATTAAGCAATTAGGTCCCTCTGATGGTTATGTGGGAGCTTTTTTTCACCTTGTATGACCAATACAAGCTAGTTGGGGCTCATGATGGTGTCCCCATCAGGCCCTAGTCTCCATCACCCCTTGCTCCGGGAGGGATATTACCTGGACTCCCTAGAGCTGTTGGAGTTTCTCTCGATGATAGTCTTCGGAACCCTCGACAGGGCACTTCCCCTTGACTTTGCCTTCATTTCGTTCAACGAAATGAGCTAGATTGTCGTGCCAGATCTAAGACTTGATCTGGTCGTGTAAATCACGGCAGTCTTCCCCGGCATGCCTCCAGGCCTGATGGTATTTGCAGTAAGGCCATTCTCCGACTTCTTTAGGGACTTTGGTGGGGGAAGTAGGTCTTTATTAGTGGACCACACATCTGCCAGCACGTCCGCCTGATTAACAGCCAGGGGGGTGTACTCTTTGTAGATGTCCCGCCTGGCTTAGTTGGGACTGTTGGGCCGATTCCTATTGAGGCAATCCCTTAGATTCGAGAAGTTCCCCTTCTTTTTAAGGCAGTTGCCATTCCTAGCTAATATCGGTGTCGTCTCAGTTGGGATCCTCCTTACCTCGGGGGAGGCATGGTCTTCATAGTGTCCATCCGCCAAGCGACTCTAGGAGCGGAAGGAATCATCCTGTTCGGTAAACTTATTGGCGCGATCCCAGAGCTCTGCCATGTCCCTTGGAGGAAATCATCAATGTCATACCAGAACCTCTGAGTCAGTAAACCTAACTTGAAGTACTGGATAGTTATAATGTCATGAGGATGCTTGTATTTAAAATATTAAGTCTTGAACCGATCCAAATAGGATCAGAAAGACTCTGGCTTCCTCTGCTGGATTTATGACAGCATCTCAGGGTTATCCCTAATCCGCTGTTGACTGGTGAAATATTGGCAGAACTTGTCAGCCAACCCCTGGAAGCATGTGATTTAGCCCGCCGGCAATTCACTGAACCACTCATAAGCCATCTCGGACAATTAAGACAGGAACACCCGATAGAGAACTTCGTCTAGGCACCTGTGGACCAGCATCATTTTCCTATAACTCCCGATGAAGCTGTTAGGGTCCGACGTCCCATCGTATTGAGCCAAGACGGGCTACTTGAATTTCTCGGGGAGTGGCGTGGTCATCACTTCCTCCGAGAAGGGGTACATGGTTACGTATGCTCGAGGCCTCACGCTTCTCATGGCCTAGGTGACCTGGCGGACGATCTCAGGGATTGAACCTTCGAAGGTGGTCACCATTGGATGAGCCCCCGACTGCTCGTCCAACTCCCGTGGAGGCGGGAGAGAGGCCTTTGGCAGGCCAAGAAGGACTCACCCTTCTGGCTACTGAGCTCGCACTTCACCTTTTCGAGCTATTCATGTAGGCGTGTGTTTTGTTCTTCCAACACGTGACGCCACTTTAGCTAGTCGTCGGTGGGGCTGGAACTCTAGGGTTCTTCAATCTAGTCCTTCATCAGCCAGATCTCCTGTAATTGCTCCGCCACCAGCTGTTGCTCGACCCTTAGGGCAGCCATCTTAGCCTCGTACTCGTCCTCCTTTGCTTACATATCGAGGAAAGTGTCCTTCGGAGGGCCCTCCTGGTGGGGAGGCTTTTGAGGCATACTTGGTGGTCGTACGTCCTCGCCCTTGCTTAGCCTAGGGGGCTACCAGCATTTCCTTAACACGGAAACGCTGGATTCCGCTGGGCCAGGTTTTTCTAGGTTAACACTAGAGGAGTGGCACGTAGAAGGAGCCATAATAAGAGGGATGGAGTAGAGAAATGTAGTGCTGCACTTTTCCCACAGACGATGCCAATTGATCGAGGCCTTTAGAATAGAAACCTCAAATCAACAATCATAGAGAAATGCACGCATGAGGTTTGATGGCCCAGTTCTACCAGGGAAAAGGTGTACGTCTGGGGGGAGGATGATACTCCTAATACGTACTAGTATTCAGGTGGTACAAACTCTCTATTTCTCTCTTTCTGATTGCGTAAAAAATAAAAGCTAGTCTACCCCTAGAATTTATAGGGTGGACTTCCCTCAATTGCGGGCCTCTTTTTCTGTTCCCACAATCTCGAGATTCTTGCTAAAAATAGCATGTCATGCAGTAACCGATGCGATCATAAGTCAGTTCCGTACTTCACATAATTCCTTCTCAGTGGCGGTGACAAGCCTGTTGGTTGGTGGTTTTCCAGACGTAGAATGATCTGTCATTCTGCTGGGCATATGGATCCGAGTAAATGGGTTCGCTTTGAGGTACCATTCGTCACAAAACGCGTAAAAAGATTTCTACGTTATCGTTGTAGTTGCAAATCATGTCAAAGCAAAATAAATTTATAGATCAGAAAATAGTAAGTCCTGAGTCGTTCTCAGTGAGGCAAAACGAAATTCTTAAAGCCTTTCATACTAACTAATCTAATCTAATAAAAGCGCATAAAGAGAGATAAGATACCCATTGAATCAAACTTTTTATTGCTACTTGCAGAAAGTTTTAAACATAAACTATGAATCAAAGCAAATAAACTAAAGAAAGAGTAGAGAGAGAGAGAGATGAAGAGCAGAGCCGCTTGAGGGATGCTTGTAGGAAACTCGGCAAAGCTTTAGATCCAAGGTGCCGGGAAGAAGACCGAAGAGAGAGGCTGTAGAGAGAGAAGGGGGTGTGCACTATTATGGTCTATTTTTTTCTATCTCTAAGTATCTAAGTTATGTTCCAAAGGGTAGAGGCTAGGTCCTTTTATAGAAAAGTAGGTGGCTTCCTATTGGTTGATCTTGAGTGCTTAGGATCACTTATTTGGTTGGTTTAGATTTGATCAAAAATTATGCCTAGGATTGGTTGAATAGGGACCTTAGGATCTAAGTTATAGGGCTAGGATAGGATGAGGGTTTTCTAAAAATAGGCAACCTAGGTGGGTGGCTATCAAGGGATAAAATCTTGCCAAGAGATAAGATCTTATCTTTTAACCAACCACTAAGGGATAAAATCTTCTTAAGTTGCCACTAACATCAAAGGATTAGGCTAGGATTTTCGTGGGTCTTATGTAGGTAGGGTTAGGAATAGACAGGTTGTGAGAATAGGTTCCTAATTGGGCTAGGTTGACCCTAAGTCTAGTGGGTTGGTTCCAAATAGGTTCCATGAACCCAATTGACTTATACTAAGTCAATTAAGTGAGTTTATGGACCTAAATAGGTTCTTGGGTTAAGGATTGGATCTAAAGTAGGTTGGATAGGTTTCTGGATAGTAGGACAACTCTGTGAATAAAGGGTCAAGATCATGGATAGTGTTATCCATGATTTTGGCTTTTAAACTCACTTATTCATATTGAGTTGATCTAAGAGTAGGAGTTAGGATAAGGGTATCCTAGGGTTTTAAAGGTAGGGTTAGGTTATCCTAGTCCCTCTCTCTCTTCTTCTTTACTTGGATTTTCATTTCTTCCTTGATCAAATCTTGGTCTTCAACCAGCTCCTAATTCTGCTGCAGTTTCTTTTCCTATTCAGCTCAATGCTCCTGCTTATTCCAAGTCCTTAACCTACATTATTCACAAAAGACTAAAATTAGATAATTAGGTCTAAACTTAAACATAATGCACAGAATATGCATGCATGCTCTAAATGCATCATTTATACTCTAAATGTGTGATTTTATTAAGGAGCTAACCCTAGAATAAGCCAATTAGGGTAATAAATTAGACTGTTATCAAGTACCAGGTTTTCGCCATTTGCCGAGCAGCCAGATCCTCCACATGGCTCAACTCGTCGGGTGATTTTTCTCCCCTCATCCATACTAGTTAAGGCCTAGAGAAAGCAATAGAGTAATTGAATATGGCCAAGACTATTATGGAAATGATGAGTAGTTCCAAGAGTAAACTTTCCTAAGGATAGTATAGAATCTTTGATAGTTATAAAAAAGATAAGAAAAATAATTTTGATAGTTGGTTATAAAAAATAATGGATCTTGGGTTGTTAACACCATTTCTCATGTAGAAGTACATGTGCATCTCATTCTCACTCAACCAATGCGTGCATCCACCACCAAGTAAATTCCACTCGTCCCATCCACACTCAAAAACCTAACCAAAAGCTTAAGTGCCCAACCTCTCAAACTATGCCTCCCTTTCCTCCACTCAATCTCATCAACACAAAGCTCCATTAACAACTATATTCGAACCAAAAAATCTAGCTCTCAAAGCTTCACAAAGATCATCATCTAAAGATGCAATGAAGGAGAACACCAATGTGAAACAAGAGAAGAAAAAAAAGAGAAGAAACGAGATACACCTTTGAAAATGAAATCTCACTAATGATTTCCAAGAAAAATCAACAATTATATATGTTGTGATTGTACAAAATGACTTAGGACAAACAAAGAATGATGCAATGATTTTTTGTTTTGATCAAATAAACATGCGAAGATTTCTAATTATACCAATATAACCCTAATTTTGCAAACACTCACGGAAAACACTAGCTATATCCAAGTATCAACAATGATATCCCTTTATTTCGCTAACTCTAACACTAAATATGAACGAAAGAACTTACGCATGCAACCATGACAAGGCCACTGTTCATTCCTTTGTGTAACATGATTGGATGAAATGTCTTAAATTTATAGACACCCTATCTTAATGAAGCATGACACTCAGGATTTGTACCTTAAAAGAAGGTTCATAGTAATGGTTAATATCTTCTCTACATCAACTTGAGGGGTCAAGCTAGTAAAATTTCATAATATCATCCCCGAAATGGTAATTTCTTGAGTAAATTATTATATTCATGCTTGGCTTTGAATCCTAAGTATTGGTAACAATCCCAACAATTTTTAAACATAATGAGTGTTTACAAAGCCATCATAGAATGTGAAGCAAGATATGCCCAATAGATGTACCTACATTATGCACCCATCAAACATGAATATCTTGGAGGCTTCAGGTATAATGCTAGTATTTGTATCAGGCATAGCAAAAATTGGCATATGTTAATTATCTTTCAGCTATGACAAACTCATCTAACTATTGTAGCATGGAAGAGGCACCAAAAGCCTAATATGTAGCATCCAAAAGAGGCATCACCATCTACTACAATTACAACTAATAAGTGATCAAATTACCAAGTTCTTCTTACAACATGCATACATATTGGCATATTTAAAATGGGATCAATGACTTCATCTTCGCAATTGCACATTGCTAATCTTTTTATGCCATGTAGTATAGCAGTCAAAGTAGTTGGACTACTATTGAAAATGTTCATGAAGTAGTCTTGACATGTACATGTCATTTTTTCTATGAGGTGATGAGATCCTAGAAATTTCTATATTCCCATAAACTACAAACAAAAAGCATCACTAGACTTAGGGCTGAGCAATGGCCGTAGCCCTTCAAGGCCAACCAAGGCTTGGCCCAAACCCATTTAATTAACAAGGCCCATGGGATGGGCCAACCCTATTTAATTTCTAAAATCCTATCCTGGTGTTAAGTAAATGGGTCAAGACCTGGATGAACCAGACCTATTTATGATTCAAAAAGAAGGATGAAGCGTGCTAAATCCTAAAAATGATTAAGAAAATTTGTGTGACTTAATTCTAATTTATAATAAATATGAAAGTACTAATCATTAGAATAATAAACTAATTAAAACTATAAATTTTCAAATTTAGTATACTCACCTACGACTTTAACAATGTAATGAAGAAACAAGGAATATTTCAAGAGGTAACAAAGAAACTAGGGAGAATTGTATTTTTATTAAGTTATTCCTGATATTTGCTATTTTTTAGTTTGAATACATTACACATATAGGTTATTCATATATATATTTTTATTTATTTATTTATTTATTTATTTATGGGTCCTAAATGGATCAACCTAGGCCTTGACCTTGTCCCATTTAATTAATGGGCAAAAATCTTAACCCAAGCTTAGCCCTTAAGGTTATGGGCTCAAGCTTGGGCCAAGGCATTCCAACCTAATGTTCAATCCTAACTAGACTACAAGATACTTTTTATTGGAAACTATATTGTAAGGTACTATTACTTGTAGGAATCTACCTAAAGAGTAATGATGGAAAATAAAAAATAAAACCAATATCAAAATTGCCACAAAAGTTTCAAAAAGAGAGAAGTTATTGGATTAACCTAAATCCTTTAAATTTCTCTTATTTTCTTCTTAAACAACCTATCATGTACTTAAGGTGTCAAAGCTTGTAGCAAATTGCTTGTTTTTCATTTATGGGTCTTTGGATTGTTATCATTTTATTTTATTTTGGATAGGAATTGTTTTAAAGAGAATGACTTCAATTTTTTAACTAATGCAAAAGGAAAAATTATGGTAAATTATGCTACATCTAGAGATCCCTACAACATAAAGGTGTTGGCATGCTCTTTCTTGTTATCATAAAGTGACAAATCTGCTCAATTTGAAGCAAAGATCTTTAAGAGTCCATTTCTAGTATTTGGTTGTATGTTCACAAGCAGAATAGATCATGGTGTATATAAGACTTAATGTAATATCAAGATAAGTAAGGCCAAGGTTTGTGGTGGTGGAGGAAGCACATCAAAAGAAACTAGTGATTCTAGTTATAAAATGTCTAATTAAGCCATAGTTGGAATTGAGATCTCATTCAAAGAGAAGGATAGTCAATCTATGGAATTTCTTTTTTTAGCTTATATGGATGCTCGATATGAAAGGACTAGGATTGGGAATTATTGGATAGTCTTTCTTTGAAGAAGGAAGGAAACGTCAACTCAAATTTGCGATAGCTATTCAAAATCTTTGGATGCACTTGATTTGTCATCTCATGTCAACCTTTTGTGAAAAAATGATGAGTGGAAGGGTAAGGTTTCCTAGAACAAAGAGTTGAGGCCACTATTTATTACAACAAATTATTTTTCAAATCCACTTAAAGGATTTCCATAGATGCTCATATAAGCATTTGATATTGAACATATGCCCTAAGTTTATCATATTGAAAGAGGCCTAATAATTTTTTTTCTGGGATAGTAAATGTCTTAGTTGCTTGATTTCACGTGTTTCTCCATGAATTGATGATTACAAATTAACAACATGAACTAACTTATACCAAAGATAGGAGTAATTAAGTCATTAATATTTGTTTAAAGATTGATATTTGATTAGAATACTAAAAAGCTAATGAAATTAAGGTGGAGAATCTTGTAATCATGACCTACATGTCACATAAGCTAAAAACATAATGTGTTGGTGTAATAAGTGGTTGAGTCAAAATTAATCTGAATTTTTGGATACGAGGCAGAAAGAGTATCCATTTTTAAGCATCTTATCAAAAAGAACAAATTTCTTATCGGAACTTAATTTTAGAGACGTTTATGTAAAAGATTGCCATTACATGAGGATATGTATATAAATCTTGAAAAACACAAGGGCATCCATGTGCATATTTTGATGGGGGCATGCATGCAACTTCTCTTCACAAAAAAGGAGAAAAATATTCATACAATTGAATACAGGATGTTTAAGTTTTTCAAAAAGCTCAAAATTCAAAATATATAGCCAAATAAGCACTCATGTATCAGTTTTTGCAAGCTGAACTATTGATATGGGGCTCATTCACACAGACTAAGAATGAGATACACAATGTAATGGATTGATAGCAAAGATTTTGATTATGAAATAAATTTTTACAGTCGAATAAGGAACCTATGAAGTTGCATCATTATTTGCGAATGGATTGGGTGCGACTAGATTGGGCAAGTCGTATATCCTCCGGGGTCAAAGTCCCTGATTTATTGATGTCCAAGTATTTAAAGTGCTGCAGCACTGGAGCAACATCATCTTGGCTGATTTTTCCCATCTCTTTGAGCTTATATATGATAAACTCTGCAACCCTATACGGAATGCAAGAAAAGGATTAGGTTGACAGGGGGTTGGCACACTTATCAAAGGACATATTATGATACAAAGTATGTTAAATTCATTTTGTAAAGCTAGATTAATTACAACTGAAGAGCTCCCAATACCCATTATCACATTAAATTCAAGATTGTCAGCTTTTGCCTTGGAAAGATCAAACGAATAACTTGCAGCAAGGGATAGCAAAAAAGATTTGGCTCAACGGGCTCAACTCAAGCTCCACAACAAGAGTTGCTCAGTAGCCTAGTTGATTCACGCTACAATTTAAGCTCGATAATTTATCAAGCCAAATCCGGCTCAACTCCATAAGGAGTTGGTCTCAGCAAGAGTAAGTATGTGTTTTCAAAGAATAAAATATGTCTATCAAATAGCATAATACATGTTCCAAATTTCTATCAGCCTCATCTTGTATACAAGTCTCACTTCCTATGAGTGTGTTAGCACCAAGTGCTGACAAGAATAACCTCTAGAGAAAACTTTGAATAGATCTTGGGGTAGGTGGATGCCAACAAGATACAACAGGGAACCTTGGAATAACGATTGGGCAGAATACAACTGTATAGCCTCTGTTGACAAATAGACAGGTGGGGTTGGTTGTGGCAACAATCACTAGCGAGCTAGACAACTCAGAGGAAATGGAGGAGCTGGTGGTACGTATGGAGGTTGAGAACTCTCTTTGACAGCAACATGGTACCCAACAATAGAAAATTATATAAACTGACTTTAAGAAAGTGACATCCTCATTAACATGCTTTGTCCTTTAAATTGGATCATAACATACTCTCAGAACATGCACATCGCAGATTTAGCAGCATGTTTATCTTTCTCTACTCCCAGATCATAGACAAAATACCCGAACACCTTCGACGTTATGGTATATGTTTAGGACCAATTAGAACATACAGCTGACAAATCATCCATGAAAAGGAACACCCAAATTTATGTGGAAAATTTCTTTCAAAGGGTAAGAAACCACGAAGAGAAGCTCATCACTATAACAAAGGAATTATATCAAAACCTTTTTTTGAAAGAAACAATCAAACTTATTATGGAAAATCCTCATCGTGAGGGAGACTTTACGCTTCTCAAATTGAAAATCCACTCAACTACATTGTGACTCCCAGACTAAAAAAGACATAGGATGATTTGGTATAATGGAGTACATGCATATTTATAGACCCAAATGCCATTCTACTTTACTAAAGCATCCTAACAATTAAGTGATACGATTTCATATCATATCAATCACACTAATTATGAGAGAATCGCATAAAAAGACTTGTGTAATACCTTAAATTTTAGCCTAGTAAATTTCATTTAGCCTTTAGGGGATTTTAAGGGAGAAATTTACCCAAATTTATAACCAAGTATGGCCAAAGAACCTGAAAATCCCCATTCTATGAGTCCATAGCCAACTATGCAGGGTACTTAGCTAGCTATGCTTGAAGAGGTGTAAATCGCCATTTCAAAAATTGAGTGGTCATTGGGCTCAAATAGTTGGCAATAATTGTTGCATAGCCAACTACAATTGTTTGTTTGTACATAGACAGTGGCCTTTCCATCTCAAATTTTGCGCCATCAATGTCATAACTTGCATGACCATAAATCCCACTTGTCTTCACACTTGAGCCCACATCTTTTGGCTGAAAATGAGGGTAAAGACATGCCTATATTGCGAGAATACACACAATTACATAGGAAATTGCACTGAAAAGTAATCTACACCATTTTTTCATGCAAATGGGTCAACTATGGATGGATCGACTGCAATTTGACCCTTAGCTATCTACAGATGTTGGGGAGCACCTCCTATAAATAGCACAAAGCATTTAGAGGTAAAAATCAACATAAATCTTGTGTTTTCAATGGTTGAGCATAGAAAGGCAAGTTTGGGTGCTCTGAGAGTTGAGAAATTCTATTTGATCCGGGAGTGGGATGACATGATCTTGATGTCATTGGAGAGCTCACGAGACGGTCGCTCCATTCAACATCTTCAATGGGCAGTGTGTTGGGAAACAATCTCGATCCTACTTGACAATCGAGGGGGTATGAGGACTCAAACAATTCGATCCCCAATTTCTGTGGCATCACAAACGTGTGAAAACATAGACATTTAAAATTTTCATTGAATCGCAACTCGATTCAATGCCTAGAAACCCGAATAATCAAGAAACATGAATAGCAACCTATGTAACTAAAACTACATGGGAAGATTTAGTATCTTTGTGTTCCGAGATCCCTATGAGTAAGAGATTATACTTATCGTGGCGCAGCACAAAAACTCGTGTTGTGCCTCCTCAAATAAGTCTCTCTTAGGACTCCATTTTGGCAGGAGGATGAGGCCATTTGAGTTAATTATGCTTGATCTCATCACATGCAACGTGAACACTTCATGTCTCGCAAACTCCTTCAAGATCCGGGAGGCAACCCTTTGATGGGAACACCATCATGAGCCTTAACTAGCCACATTTAATCAGGTTTGATTGATAAAAACTCCTACCTAATCATCTAAGGGTCATAACTCCGCATTGTTCTGATTTAACGAAAGAATGGGAAATCAGGATTAATTTTGTAATTTTAACAGCACATCATAAACACAGACTAACCACGGGTCACTCAGAGATTAAATGAAGGTCAAATGAGCTCAAAAATCCAAAAAGTGAGTCAACACTGACAAAAATGGGATTTCACGTATTTCGAGAACCAAAACAGCACATAAAACCCTAATTCTCAACCCGCTTAAATTAAAGGGGTTATGATCAGGATAAAATTTATCAAAACCTCTTAAAATTTATAAAAAATATTCTAAGAGTTTTGATCCCTTAGTTTGACCATCTAAACCTATTTTAACCTAGAACAGAGCTTTAGATGAGATTTTGCCCTAGTTTGGGCTTTTGTGCAAATTTTCCAATCAACGTGGTCAAAATTGAAATCCAAGTTCACCATTAGATTCCTTAGGTCCAAATTAGGTTAAGGCCAAAATTTGGGTCCAATTAAAGTCCATCTTGACTTAGTTTGCAATTTAGTCTCAAAAATCTCTATTTCTATCGATAAGACCCTTAACTTTCAAGTTTATTACGAATAGGTACCTAACTTCTCGTCGTTTTCTTCATTTAAGTCCCTGTCACCATTAGCGGTGGGAACGCATCTGCAATGAGATTCAAGGGAGGATTTCCCCCTTAAATCGAATCCAATCTCCTCTAAATTTGGAGGGAAGATTCTAGAGGAGATTCCCAATCTCTCAAACTGCCTTTTGATCTCCAAATCAAGCCCTCGAGCTCGGACGACCTCAAGATATTCAAGGATTTTTCTTCCTTGAAAACTCAGCCAAATCAGGCCTCCTACTGCAATTAGAGCTCATGCTCGAGCTCTATAAGAAGTCTTCGACCCCAGACCATGCTTCTTAGCAAGGTTTTAGGCCAGAAACTCCTCTTCTCCTTCCCCGACCTGCTCTAACCTAGCTCCGGCAAACTCCTCGAATCCTCTTCGTCGCCCTCTGCCACGTACAATAGGTAGAGGGAACCTCCTCAACGTCTTCCACTTCTCACCGAACCAAGCAGGAGCCGTCTCAACCTTTCCTCCTCGCCGTTCTCATCACAGGAGCATTCGTCTTCTCCGATGTCGACCAATCATAGTCGGCGCCAAATCCTTCTCCCCTTCGTCCATAAGTACCCTCTCTCTCTTCCTCTCACCTCCCTACTTCTTTCTACACCTTTAGACCTTAGGTTCGAGCACAACACCCACACCTCCTCCGTCTTCTATCGCATCGACGGAGCTTCAACGAAGCCACGTGCACGCTACATCGCATGAAACACTACACCACCACCTCCACTACCTCTGCTGAATCGCACTGAGTGGAAGCCCTCAAGAAATTTTGGGCTTCATACTCTTCCTCTCCCTGTCGAGCAACCCATCACCACATCACCTCCTACTTCGGCAAGCGCCCTTCAACCACCACACGCCTTCCAATCACCACCACCGCGTTTGCCTCTTCAAGGAGAAGCTTGTGAGCTTTTTTAGGTCTATGCTGGAGGTCCAGCCGCTGCCACCGTCTTCTCCGACTCCGCTTGTTCATCTCCGACCACCATTAGCCCAGCTGCAGCATGCAATTAAAGTAGCTTCAGGTGCAGATGCACTCCAAGTCTTCAATCTCACAAGGAGGCCGAAGCTACTGCCCCAACTCCTCGAATCCATCAACAGTTGGCGCACGCAAAGGAAGGACGTGAGATTAGTCCTACATCGTGAGTTCAACACCTTGCCACCACACATAAAAGGAAATCATGAAGTTGGCTTATCGCCTCCAAGAGCACGAGGGTGAGGTCCCTATACATGCCCCCATGCAGGCGCTCCCTCACGCATCCTCATCCGCGGCTCACGCCATGTAGGTCTGGGTTTGAGTCCGGTTACCCGAGTCCGCTCTGGTTCTGAAGAGAAGAAATCTAAGAGGGAAGAAGGGGGTTTTTGCACTATTCATACCCCGGGATATGTGCCCCTCTCCCGCACTTGTGAGGCCCTTGTGCCTTGTGTTTATGAGACCCTTGTGTCTCTCTGCTGCTGCTGTGCCTTAGCTCCTGCTAAGGCTCTTGAGGTTAAGGCGTCTGAGCCTTTAACTTGACGTCTGACTGGTTGGTTCTGAACATTGCTGTGGATATTGGATTGCATTTACTATTGAGGTATTTGAGTTAATTGTAGAGCGTTAAATTAGTGGTTCAAACCACCATTTTTAACCCCATCTTATTCTAATTTATATTGAACATTTTTCTGATTATATTTGCATATATTTCTTGATATTGTGATTAGTGGATTGAATTACCAATTTGCTCCCTACGAACGACTTTGGACTTACATTGATTTCGAGTTTATAAATTTAAGTGTTGTGGTGATTTTTGTCCTATACTACGACGCTAAACTTTAAAACGACGATTTTCGCTAACAGCACCCTTACCTCAAAAACATCAAGAATTTGGCCTTAAGGATCATATCCTCATGTCCAAGGACAAGCAGGTCGACCAAAACCTTCCCTTGGTCAACACCCAGTACTTAGAAGCAAGAAATCGGAAGAGACCACAAGCCCTCAAGGATCAAATTCATGATCCATGTATTGGCTGAACATCTGGGAGCCTTCCTGGGCATCCTACTTGTACATGGCTATGAGGGAGGGTGTCAGCTATGGGATTGGCTAGTCGTCCCCTTCCTTCTTCTCAAGAAGAAGGGGGATGCCTGGTCCTCTTTCAATCTTGACTCCAAGAATAATGAGAGAAGAACAGAAGAAGATGGCCGGTAGCGCTTCTTCCTTTCTCTCTTGGTGGTGGCTACACACACATTGATTGATTATGTTGATTAGAATCAAAATTAGGGTTTCTCTTTTAGCTTGGGAGATATTTATAGGGTTTCCATTAAATCCTAATATGGTGTGAACCCTTGGATCTCCATAAGAGGGTTGGGATCTAATCCCACTTGAATTTTATATGATTGGCTCATAATAACTTATGGTATGTTTAGGTCAAGTATCTAAGCATTAATTAATTGTAATCCAACCTTTGATTTTGTACCTAATCAAATTAGGTGCAATTAATCACAAAACTTAATGTGATTTAACTTCTTAAATCACATTAATTAATCCTTTAAGTAGGAACATATCAAAATGATTATTGATTTCATTACGTCAATAATCAAGGATTTAGGATTAGTGAAATTATGCCACTATGCCTCCCTAAGGTATTTCAAATACCAACGAATCCTTCACATTGGAAGACATATGTAACCCTTAGGATTAAATCCCATATTTACTGTCCATTCCATTACGGGTCACATATTTTTCACACTCTCCTTGTATCATTGAGATGATAAGATCCTTTCCCAAAGGATTGTTTTCTTCTCTTCATGTATGGGTTTGATCAGGACCCATACGACCATGCATGGAATTTCGTACTTCCCAATATACACTGAGGGAGCTTGAGTCTCCCGATCTACTTTGTACACCTACGACAATGGATTTGTATGATCCCTTTGAGAAATTATGTGTCTCATGTTCCCTCATCTGCACACCAACTTTCTAGTTTCAATACCAAGGAGAGTGCATCCACTATCGGCCCACCAATGTGCAACTCAAACACAGAGACGCATATTTGCCTCAAGTTAAAGGATGCACCTTCTCTGTGACAATGATAAGAGAACGACTTCCGCATCTTCATTTCGTCGAGTTAACTTAACTCACGTGATAGCGTCGAATCTCTATTCTCATACAGAGGATGTGCATCAAGGGCATCAATCAAGCAACAGTCTTTAGAGAAGATTGACATTCTTCTCATATTGGAGACAAAGTTGGATATCATGATAGTTCTTGATGACTTATGGAAATCCTCGATCCAAACCATTTGGATCCTTCAATACTCGTCATTGGTATATCTAACATGGCATAGTATATTATCTCAATTGTACTGAGGGACCCATCTAATCGTATTAGTCTGTCCACATGATCTGACACTCAGATCTACATCGATCGAGTGATTTAACTCAGGTTGGTTAGCTCAAGGCACAAAACTCCAACATAACAATGTGAGGTAAGGAGAATTTACCCATTATTTCCCTACATTTCAGAATTTGGGCAATTTTTCATTCACCATCCAATTTGAAGTTCGATTTGTAGGAGGCTCTTTAACGAGATCTTTGCATTCCAAAGTTTGGTGTTAGGTTGAGGAGATGGTCACCTTGAATGTTATGACCCAACGCGAATCCAGATAGGAGTTGGGCCAAACCGCGTTCATTACCCAAGATCTCACCGTTCAACAACTAATAAACGTAAGATACGTTCCACAAGCAATCATAATAAAATAGGAAATGTTTATGGAAAGTAGGAAAGATAATTGTTAACCAGAAATAAAGTGCAATACATAGCCATCAACACACATGCTAAAGTGCGAAAAGGAAACAAGTTCCATGACTATTACATCAGAAAAGATACTACAATAGGGAAGCAAAACTAGACTACAGTTACTAGGACTAATAACGACCACAACTATGGTACCTGACTAGGTCCAACAAAGCTGAGTAGAGTGGTGAGAGAAAGCAAGTGTAAACAACGAACTATAGTGAAATAAACTGACGATAAGACCTAACAGTGGATGTTGTTATTACTACTATTGACGTTTAG
The DNA here is from genome assembly GCA_037157565.1 of Thalassia testudinum. NCBI lineage: Eukaryota > Viridiplantae > Streptophyta > Magnoliopsida > Alismatales > Hydrocharitaceae > Thalassia > Thalassia testudinum. The sequence goes on along the minus strand of JAZHRO010000022.1, from coordinate 8,718,272 downwards.
CAAGTTCATGCTGGTTCCCTTTAACTCCTTTAATCCCCTGTTTCCCCCTGTAACACCCTCGTAGTCAGGTCAAGTTTACTTTCCAAAATTTTTATCTCCTGCATAGAGATGATCTCATTGCAATTTTTTGAGTTGCAGGGCCACCACGGGACACTCTCTTAGCTAAAAAACCACCCCGTACCTGACCTACTACCCAGTCAACTGCCTCAGGGTCATAGTCGGAGTCTAGTGATGACTACAGCATGTGTGATAAGCACATAGGGAGCTACCCTGTGCTGGCACACAATCAATTATTTCCATTAATGAGTACACACAAGTAGAACCAACCACTCTACAATACCACACACCCCCTCACCCTGCTACACAATTTGCCCTAACATGGGCCCAGCTAAGAGTCCACGTAGAGAGGCCAACGCTCTCCTAGACCCAGGTCATGGGGAGGTTAGCTCTTTCTCTACATCCACATGGGTGGTCAACTCTCCTTGGTACTCATATACCCGACGACCAACACATCCCCCCACACCTATATCCTTAAGTTGATCTATTACCCTAATTTCCCTTTTTATCAAGTATAAACTATTCCTAATTCAAAAATATGTCCCAAGTTTCATCAGAGTTCCTCATTTCAATTCACACGTCTCTTGTTTTCCTTAGGGTTCAAAAATTACCCTAATTGGTTTATTTTCCACTATCTAGTTGTCCCTAGGGTTTAGAAATTCCCTTATCTTAGTGTCTAATCAAGCTTATAGAGAGAGTAGTTTCATGTTTTAGGTAATTCAGTTCTCTATCCATTAGTTCAAGCTCGAGGTTCCAATCCAGTTTAGTTCACATCTTAAGTGGTTAATTGTCATTATCGCATTAATCATCATCTGATACATCATCTCTATTAAAGTGGGCAAGAGGGTCTATGTACTCAGCAAAAAGAATGAGGAAAACCAGGTGATAAGTACATGATAACTATACATAACATGCTTAATTTATGCTTAGTCCCATAGCATAATTGCACGATTTCGTTAGCTTAAGTGCATTACATATACAAGCATCCATCCATGCATGATACATTAATAATGTGTTGTTAAATCTAACTTTATAATTATTACTATGCAGGGGAGGACGGATGAATTTTCCATTCATCCAATCCTATTTTCCCCATCACAATCCAATCACAATATAATCTCCCTTCATGTCCTACCTAATTTTAGTGCACATCCCTCGTCAAAACTCTCATCATACCTATTTCCATCCCCCTCCATTCACGCAAAACCCATGCACTTGACACTGCCACCTTCCCATTCCTAAATTCCTAAAATCAACACCTCTCATGTCTCCTAATCCCATGCACTCACGCACGTACGCCATCTCCCTTTCCAAATCCACGTACGCAATGACCCTTCTCTCTCTATTCCTAATTCGTGCGCTACTTTCCCTTCCCCATGGAGCTACCATTGCCCCTCCTCTCTATTTATTTTCCACCTCACCCGAACTCATGGAGACAAACCACAATTCTCGCTCCTTTCTCTCTATTTATTTTAATTCATGTTGTGCACTTTCTTCTCACATCACAACCCGCGCCTCCACTCTCTCTTCCTCTCATAGCACAACACCCCTGACGCCCTCTCTTCTCTCTTTCGCTCTCGATCTCTCATGCCCAGCACTCCTCGTCCTCTATTCTTGCGACAACGTTCCCTTTCATGCTCTCCTTCGACAAGTCCATGCTCCTCTCTCTCGTTCTTCTCGTGACACTTCCTCCTTCGCTTCACATCGACTCATGATGCCCGCGACATCCCTTCTTCATGCCACCTCTTCCTTCTCCTCTTCTTCCTCCGCAATAGGTCTTCTTCTCCCTGCCCTCTCCTCTATATCCTACTCTCCCTTTTCCTCTTGTTCTTCTTCTTCGTCTTTCTCTTTTCACATCCTTGTTCCTCCTCTTTTCTTCTCTTCCTCTTTACACGCTCCTCCCTCCTCCATGTTCTCTTCTTCCTTATTCTTCTTTTTCTTCACCTCCTTCACTTCTCCTTCTTTCATGCCTTCTTTATTCTTTTTCTCCTCTTCATCTCTCCTTTCTCTTCTTATTCTCACGATTCTCCTTCCTCCACATTCTTCTTCTCCACATTTTTCTTCTCTCCTTTTCTCCTTTTTACATGCTCCCTCTCTCCCTCTCTTCATCTCTCTTTACACCACTGCCGCCACCACCACCTTCTTTTCCTCTTCATATTCTTCTTCTTCCCTTGCATATACCTCCTCTTACTCTCTTCTTCTCTCTCTCTATCTCTCTCTACACACCCATCACCACCTTCACCTTTTCTTCCCGCCACCAAGTACGTTCCTCTTCCTTCTCAGCATTTCCTACATCTCCGTGATAAACACCAGTTTATCATCATTCTTAACCTAAAAATCACATCTAATTCTTAGGTTTTCCACATTATATTATGGTATTGGGTTGCATGTAAGCATTTTATAGTTTAGGCATGCGTTGCATTATTTTCCCCTTATTTTTGATTTTAATACACTTCATGTCATTGTCAGGGATGATCACGCAATGAAAATCACCTAAACCCTGGCAATGTGAAAGGCAGACTATCAAGAAGAAGAAGATACAAGCCCATTCCAACTAGATTTAGCTCACCTCAGCTGGATTCCAACTCAACCTAGCTCATTCCAGCTCCACACAACTCATGGCAGCTCTACTTGACTAAGCTTAGCTACTACTCTTCAACTAACCAAGCTTGGTCAACTGAATAGTCCTCAACCAGCTAAGGTTAGCTCAATTCCAGCTCATGAAGACTCAACCTAACTCAACTTAGTTGAGCTTAACTACCAGACCTAAGCTAGCAAGCTTAGCTAGCTAGAGAGTCTTCAAGAAGATCAGACCCAGCTCCCCTCAGCTCCAGAATAGTTGAGACCAGTTCAACTCAATTCATCCTACTCAGCCTAGCTACTAGCAAAGAACTAGTTAGCTAAGCTAGTGGATGAACTCACTAAAGGTCCACCTCAACTACAGAACTACTACATGCAGACTTAGAGCAAGTCCTCCAGCTAAACCCTAGCTCTTCCCCTACTCCTCTACTGGCTAAGCTAACTAAGCTAAGCTCCTCCTAATCCTACTCTTAATGACCGACCACCATACCTACCTAACTCCACAAAATCCTAGCTAACCTCCACTACTCCCTCCTACTTTTGGGGCCAACACACATTACAACTACCAACCTTGGCACCCTTTCAATGTTGATGCCAAAACACCCATCTTTTCACCCTCTAACCAACTTTAAAGATGGCGCCAATACTCCCCTTAAATCCCTATCCTACACATCACCACAACCACCATCCACACCCTTCAAGTTGGTGCTAAAATAAGCCTTTCTAGAAGCCCTCATCTTGGAGCCAACTTGATGGCAACCTTCCACCATAACTACCCCCTTTACATCTCTTAAGGTGGTGCCAACTCTTCCTAGCCCTAGATCCTACAACCACCACCTTAAAATCCATCCTAGCCATCCATCCAATCCACACAACCCTCCCCTACTCTACCCTATAAATAAACCCCCATTCCACCATAAAAACCTATCTCTTTGTCATACATTAATTTCCTATACATCTACCATATAGTCGACTATAGGAAGGAGAGGGAGAAGGTGATTAGGGAGACTCCCTTGTCTTCCTGGTGCCATCTTCTTCTTCCTCCTTCCTTGTGTGTAAGCCAAGGAGGTCTTACACTTGGAGGACGGCCAGGCAAAGGAGAAGAAGCTAGGGTGGTGGACGTCCACCCTTGGAGAATACTAGAGAGGAGGAGCAACTCTAGGAGGGAAAAGTCCTTTTCAAGTTTAGGAGCCTCTGGACTTGGAGCAAGATTTCTTCTACTTCATCTATTCGAGAGAATCTTCTACTTTCTTTGTATCTTATTTTTGTAATGGCAGGCATTCCTCTACTTGAGGATTACTTGTGTGGTATCGTTCACACAAGTGACCTCTTGAGGTAGCTTTTGTAAACCTTACTTGCAAATCTATAGAAAATCCTTGCCTTTCAACTTGTGTGTTTTTACTTTCAAGTGTTTATTCAATTGCATAGTGCACTTCACTCCACTTTTCTAATTACCCTAGGCACACTTGCCTAGGGTGAGCTTAGAAAAGAGGGCCTTTCCTTGTTCACATAGGCATAGTTTATTTTATTGCATCTTGTTACCTCGATTATTCTTTTCAAAAACTTTAAAAACAACAAAATCTTAAAAGCACAAAAAAGGAGATTTGAGAAAGCGAGAGAGAACCAATAACTGACTAATAATTTTGCCTCCTTGGATGACCCTAGATACTCCACTAAGTTTTACAAATTCAAAAGTTGATTGAGATTTACGCGTACAACTTAAGAATCCACTTTTACAAATCACATATTTCTCACATCACTCTACATGTCTCCGCAACTTCTCGCATATCTCTGCATCTTTCCACAACTTCTTCGACTTCTTGCCTCCATGCACGCTTTCACCGACGACCGTTGACTTTCTCCGCACTCATCATGACCTCGTTGGCCTTCTTCCTAAGCTTCTTTACCCTTTTCTCCTTCTTGTTATTCTTCGCTTTATCTATTTTTCGTACTCTCGTGAACTCAGTGGTAATAAAAATTCCTATTTTTGTTTCCACGTTCTCTTCATATTTGTCTTTGCTTCATTTATTTGCTTTCATTATAAAAAATTCTTAAAAAAAATAGTTGGCTTAGTAAGCCAGGAACCATCTAGACATTATTGCCTCCTTGTGAGACGACGATGATATTACTCATATTTTTAGGAGACAATTTTATAAATTTAAATGATGTGTTTTCGCAACTACAATAATGCATTTATCATTTACATGATTCCACAATCATCAAGTAGCTAATTTTGCAAGGACATGCGCTCATGGAAATAGGGGGTAAGCCACTCTACCTCTAATCACTGGAGGGTCACTGTGATCGACAAACACTCCACCAGAAACCAAAAGTGCTTGCCTATGCTCCACTTCCCTCGCATTGGCGGCGGGTACCAATCCTGAGTCAAGAGGGGTGAAACTAGGGTTAAAAGAACCCCAATTAGAGGCTAATCAGGAATTTCAAGGGTGGCACAATGGTCAAAAAGCCAATTAATTAGTCTATAAAAGTGGAAAATTGAATAACGAATCCAACGATACCTTAATCACCCAAAAGCAAGGTTGTTTGGGCCTTGAATCAACCAAAATACCCCAAGGAATTCACCTGGACTGATTTTGGACTGCTCATGGATCGTCGATCCACATGAACTGGTCACAAGCACCGACCCGTCCCATTACTGCCACGTGTCACACGTTGATAGGTGTGCAAGTGTGGCTCTGGACCATAAGCAGACGGTTATGATGTGCATGTACGAGCGCGCATTTGTTTTCATCCGATTAATGGGCTTCACATGGGCTATCATGCACTATGCGTGTTCCTTGCCGTTTGATGGAGATCGAACGACTCAAATTGCCTCCTTCCGTAACCCTCTTGCATTTTCCCGCACACATTTCACCTCCTACGCGTGCGACGTGGCGCGCGGATAACCATTAGATGGAGATCCAATGGCGAGATCTCTCTTCTCCCCACAGTGCCTTCCTTCCTCTTTGCGTGTGTCACCTCTCTCCTGTGTGACGTAGCACGCTTGTCACCATTGGATGGAGATCCAACGACGATTGTTGCTTACTCTCCCCCTCTCTTTGGATCTCTTGCTCGGTTGTTGTGCACCGCAGAGGAAGGTGGAGATGATCGAGCATGTACCTCAAGGTGGGGGTAGGGGAAGCTTTTATAGAGTTAGGGTTAGGGTTTCTTTTAGGCATGGGTAGTAGGGGAATTTTTGTGGTTTTATTCCTAGGTTTTCTTTTCTTTGACCTAGGGCCCAAACCACCCATTTTATGTGTGCAGAAATTGTACAAGGCCCCTCAAGATGGGGGAAAATGCACATTAGGCCCCTTAGTGCACTCACAAGTGCACAAAAATGAGAGAGGTAAGACCTTGGGCTAACTAGATTTCCACGGCGGATTATTAAGGATTAGAGGCAGGACCAAATGAGAGAGGGAGAGAGAGAGAGGTCTGGCAACGGGGGCGAGGAGGTTTGGCCAGGGCTGGACGGTGGTGGGCAGGAGGTCGGGGAAGGGTGCGGCGCCGGTGAGATGCTTCAAGTGCCTTGGTGAGGGGCACTTGGCGGCGGTGTGCAGGGACTCGATGCGGTGCCTGCGATGCGGCGCTCTGGGTCATCGGAGGTCGGGTGTGGTGGTCTCTTCGGGGAGAGGGGAGACACTTTTGTCCCCTCCGGAGGGAGCGCCCCTCGTGGAGGTCGAAGCGCCGTGGTCGAAGGAGATGGGAGCACTGGAAGGGAGGCTGTTGTCGGCGCTGGTGGCGGTGGTTCTGGAGGGGTTGGTGGAGGTGGAGGCCCTGAGGGAGGCGGTTGCCGCCTACTTGGGGATTGACGGAGGTCGGTTGGGGGTGGCCTCTCTGGGAGGTGGGCGGATGGTGTTGCTGGGACTGAGTCGGGTGGAGTTAAGGCGGCTGGTTTTCAGGGTGCTCCGGTGTGTTGGTGGTGTGGTGAGATGCCGGTGGCCGGTCAGGTCTGATGGAGCTTTGGCGGAGAGACCGCCATCAGGCGTGAGGAGGAGGGTCTTGATTAAGGGGGTTCCGCTCTTCCTCCGCACGGTGGAGGTGGTGGCAGCGGTGGTTGCCCCATTTGCAAGGTTGCGCGGATGTGGGGGCCTCGGCCTGAAGGCGGCTGATCTATCGCGGATCGAGGCTTGGGTGGAGATGAGGCCGGGGCAGCGGTTGGTGCTCAGGTGGGGTAGCTCCGCCTGGCTCCTCCGTATTTCCTGGGGTTCCGGGAACCCTAGATCTTTTGCTGAGGTGGTGGGTGGCGAAGCGGCGGCAATGTGTGGAGGCGGTAGCGGCGAGCGGTTGGAGGGCCAGACTGCTCTCGGGAAGGTCGAGGGTCGTGGAGAAGATTGCGGCGAGGATCTCGGGGCGGTTGCGATTCCCGTGGCACAATCGGTGGCAGGCGAAGGGGCGGGGATGCGGAGGGCCGCTGCAATCGTTGCGGAGGGGTCGGGGGAGGTGAATGCGGCGCTGAGGCCGGGTGACCCCGTTGAATGCGGGTGTGCTGGCGGCGACGTTTTGACTCCTGGTTTTGAAGGAGTGGTGGTTGGCGGACTCGGGTCGGGTGTGTGTGACCCGGTTACGGGGTTTGAGGGCTCCGATGCTGGTGCCGAGTCGAGCCTTCATGCACGCGCGACTCCGCGCCCCCAGGTCTCTACGGAGGAGCGGCGGGGTGCTACTGGAAAGGGTTTGAGGTGCTCTTTGGCTGGTCCGGTCCGAGCGGAGAGGGGAGTGGCAGGACAGGACGTGACTGGCGGAGAGGGGAGCGGGCGACGACGGGAGCGGAGGTTGGTTGGTTTGCAGAGACTCTTCTACCGGCCGCGGTGGTCGTACCATAGGGGGCTGGCTCGGAAGACCCCGTCTGGGGGGGGTGGCTGGGGTCAACCGACATCGGTCGCCGGAGGGGCTGGGTACGTCTGGTGGCACTGGGTCGCCAACGACGGCGTTTGCTGGGGGCCGCAGCGGAGGTTTGTCTGCTCCGGGGTCCCCGGAGGTGGCAATGGGGCGGCAGGTGGCAGATGCAGGTGGAGATGGGGGGCTGGTGGCTGTAAGGGCGGAGAAGAGGACAAATGAGGTGGGTGGGCTGCTTGGGGACGAGGCTGGGCTGCTGGGGGCTGGTGTTGGCGGCGGGGAGTTGTTGGCTGTAGGTGGTCTAGAGACTGCGGGGCGAGAAAGTAGGGTATGGTGAGGGAAGCCAGGAGGTCCAACGTTTGTTGAGGGAAGAGGAGGATCATGTGGCAGAAATGATGGGGTTTAAATGGCTGACGTCTGGAGGCGATTCCCGGAAGACCTCATGACTAAGGTCCTGTCTTGGAATGTGAGGGGTCTGAATGACCCGTCGAGAAGAGCTATTTTGCGGGGGTATATTCAGAGATGAGGGCCTGATGTGGTTTTTCTCCAAGAGACGAAATGGGGGAGCTGTGATGGAAAGTTGTGGAGGGAGGTGGGGGAGGGAGTTGTGGGGGTTTCCTGGTCCTGGATGCGGATGGGAGTGCGGGGGGAATTGCTGTGGGGTGGAGGGAGGAGGAGTTCTCCTTGCTGGACACTCTGGTTGAATCCCACGTTGTCACTGTCAAACTTCAGAGACGCCAGGACGACACGTGCTTGCTCTTTTCCTCGGTTTATGGCCCGACGGAGGGTCGGAGAAGACAGGTCTTATGGGAAGATCTGAACCAGGTTGCGGCAGCTTTCCAGGGGGTTCCTTGGTTGATTGGTGGTGATTTTAACATTACTCTGCGACCTGAAGACAGACCGGACGACCGAGGAGGTTTGGACCAGGGCTCTGAGGCGTTTGCAGACTTTGTGGCAGACCAGGGGCTGGTTGATATGCCTCCGTTGTCCTGTCTCTACACTTGGAGGAATTCTGGAGGGCAGCGATCCCGTATTGACAGGTTTCTGGTTTCAACGGCGATGGCAGAATCATTCCCGATGGCGGAGGTTAGGCCTTTGGAGCGCCCATTCTCGGATCACACACCCTTGCTGTGGGCGTCGAACGAGAAATGGAGGCATGGCACTTACTTTAAGTTCGACAAAGCGTGGCTCATGGAGGAGGGCTTTAGGGGTTTGATTGAGGAACGGTGGAAGTCATCTCAGGCGGATGGGTCGGCGGCTACCAGACTGAAAGCGAAACTGAAGGATTTGAGATCTTTCTTGAAGACCCACATCAAACAGGTTAGGGAGGAACGCGGGAGGAAGAAAGAGGAGGCTCTTGCTGCAATTACACGCCTGGACAGGGCAGAGGATGTTGGGCTCCTTTCAGAAGATGACAGGGCTTACAGAGCGAGGCAGATTCAGGTGATTCAAGAGGAAGACCGGAAAGCGGAGGTGGAGTGGAGAGTGAGGTCTAGGCAGAAGTGGCCGAAGGAGGGTGATTCCAACACCCGTTTTTTTCATATGGCTGCGTCGGGCAGGAGGAGGAACTGGATTGACAGATTGGTGGTAGATGGGGAGGAGTTTGTGGGAAGGGAGGTGGTGGGAGGGGCAGCTGCGAGTTATTTTAGAGATTTTACGGGGTGGAGATGGGGGGGAAGGTGGAGGTGGTTAGGATCTGGGATACCACAGATCCGGGAGACGGACGCCGACTTCTTGACAGGATCGTTTGGGGAAGATGAAGTCCGTGAGGCAGTTTGGGGGTTGAACGCGGATGGATGTCCGGGGCCGGATGGCTTTCCGGTTGCCTTTTACAGAGAGTTCTAGCCGGTAGTGAAAGAAGACATATTGCAAGTGGTGCAAGAGTTTAGAACGGGCAACTTGGGTTTTAATAGGCTGAACAGGTTCTATATGTTCTTGTTACCGAAGAGGGAGGGCGCTGAGGAGATTCAGGAGTATAGATCGATAGCTCTTTCGAATGCTATCTACCTGGTGGTGGCGAAGCTTCTGGCGAATAGATTGACATTGGGTGGGATTATAGACTCGGTGCGGACGGCCTTTGTTCCTGGCAGGAATATTTTGGAGGTTTTGTGATGGCCTCGGAAATCCTTTCATCCTGGAAAAGAGATAAGAAGAAGGCTTTCTTATGGAAGGTCGATTTCAGCAAAGCTTACGACTCGATCCAGTGGTCGTTTCTTTGGGCGTCTTTGGTGAGGAGGGGGTTCCCGCCGGTGTGGATTGAATGGATGAAAAGGTGCGTCACCACGACATCTTTCTCGGTTCTTATCAACAGAAACCCAGCTGGGGGTTGGATCCAACCTAGGAGGGGGGTGAGGCAGGGTTGTCCGCTGGCCCCGATGCTCTTTGTGATTGCCGTGGATGCTCTTGCTAGGGCGGTGAGGAGGTCGTGAGAGAGACATTTGGTGAGTGGTTTCTCCTTGAGGGACGGGACGAGTATCCCACTGCTCCAGTATGCGGATGATACGATCTTCTTCATTGAAGGTGGAGAAAAGGAGGCCAGAAGGTTGAGGTTCTTTATTTTCTTACTGGGTGAGGCGTCCGGATTGCAGATTAACCTAGCTAAGTCGAAGTTTGTCCCTTTCAACATGACTGAGACAGAGGCGAGGGGATGCAGTTTGGGTCTTGGCACGGAGCAGGGTAAGCTTCCGATTAAGTATTTGGGCCTACCGTTGTCGGATGGGAGGATTCTAGTGAGACTGGACCTCCCTGGTGGAGAGGCTGGTTGGGAGGCTGGAGGGGTGGGCGTCCAGGCTTCTGTCTAGAGGTGGGAGGTTGGTCCTGCTCAAGGCGATTCTGTCGGCGATGCTGTCGTATTTCATTTCTGTACTGAAGATGCCTCGACAAGTGATTGCAAAGATTGAGCAAACTATGAGGAGTTTCTTTTGGTCCAATCAGGGGACGAGTGGAAAGGGTGCCAAGTTGGTTGCTTATGAGGAGGTCTGCAGACCGCTGAAAGACAGAGGGCTCGGTGTGAGGGATCTGGGGAGATCAAATGACAGTCTGTTGGCGAAATGGGTGGGGTGCCTGTTGAAAGGAAAGGGGGATTTGTTGGGCAAGGTGTTTGAGACAGCGTATGGCTGTCCAATGCGTTGGGATCTCCTGGTGTCTTCGCCTAGGGATGCTTCTCACTTCTTGAAAGGCTTGTCGACGGTGGCCCCTAGGGTGAGGAACTGCTTTGTCCCTGTGTTAAGAACAGGGGAGATTTTCAGGTTCTGGCAGGATGACTAGACGGGTGATGGAGCACTTTGTAAAAGATTTCAGAGACTGTTTGCCTTATCCCAGGACAAGATGGCGTCTGTGGTTGAGGTGTAGGAGGATGGGTGGTGCCCGCGCTTCGTTAGCAGTCTATCAGATGCGAGAACGCTTGATTTTCAGACCTTACTTGCTGAGTTGGAGGGACTGCATCCGACGGCTGGTACAGACATGTTTGGTTAGGATGAAGGTGAGTTTTTAGTTGCGGCTACATACAGGAGGTTGTCCGCTGGTGGTCCAGAGGTGGAGCTGGATCTGGTAAGGGACTGCAGACAGATTGGGAAAGCCGCGTGTCCGCTGAAGGTCAAGATTTTTGCCTGACTACTTAGGAGGAGAAGGCTGGTGACTAAGGTGTGGAGGGCAAAGTGAGCTCCTTGAGAATGTAAGGTATGCTCTTTGTGTGGGGGTGGTGAGGAGGACGTTGACCACCTTTTTTTCACTTGCCCTTTTGTGATGCAGATTTGGGGTAGGATGGGTGGGAGGTGGTGGGAGTATCGGTTGTTTGAGGAATTCTGGCATAGCTTCAGAAGTGGAGGTAGTGTTGGCGGACAATTTGTTTTCCGTACAAAGAAGGAGATAGCCAGGCCATTGGCAGTCCTTTGGGGAATTTGGTTGGGTAGAAATGCGGTGGTTTTCCGGGGCCAGAAACCTTACATAGAGAATTTTGTTGAGTCTATTGGCTCTTTGTTTTCTCTTTGGGCTAAATCCTTGTGAGTGGGGGACCCTGGTGTCTGCCTGTTGTAATGTTGTTTATGTTTGTTTCTAATATATGAGATTTTGGGTAGTTATCACTCTGGATAACTACCCTTTCCTTTTTCAAAAACAAGTGCACAAAAATTGCCGAAGCCACCATATGGTTCGAAAAACTATTCTAGTGGTCCTTTAATACACTAATTAGCATGCCAAAATTGCAGGACTCATAGGGTTTGGAAAATTACCCAATAACCCCCAGAGATCAATTTCTGTGTTCGAATTAGGTCATTTCAGCATAACATTCTTAAAAAAAGTTTCACCCTCGAAACTTGACTCGCATTATGGTTCTAAGAGGTGGGAAAATAAATTATTGAAAAGCATAACAATCTTAAAGAGGCCTCAAGTAAGATGTAAGTGTGTACCCTCGAAGAAATCTAGGTACTGATCTGGCATTTCTACCTTGGGCTCCCATATCGCCTCCTCGGACCTCTAGCTCCTCCAGAGGACCTTCACTAGAGGCACCTCCTTTTGTCTTAGCTTATTGACGACTCGGTCTAAGATCTGCACGAGTCGCTCCAGGTGTGTCAAGTTATCTCCAACCTCGATGCTCTCGTGGATCAAGATGTGGCTTGGATTGCTGATGTATCTCCATAGGTTGGACACATGGAAGACATCGTGCACGCACGGACAATTGAGGTGGAAGGGCAAGTTAGTAAGCAGCGGGTCCAACCCACTATAAGACCTTAAACGACCCCATGAATCTTGACACGAGCTCCCCTTCACCCCAAATCTTTGGATGCCCTTCATGGGTGATACACGGAGGAAAACATGGTCGTTGGCTTCAAACTGCACATCCTTATGCTTTCAGCCAGCGTAGCTCTTTTGCCTACTCCTGACTGTGCGAAGTTGGCTATGGATCAACTCTATCACTTCCTGGCTCTGATAGATCAACCTCAGACCAACCTCCCACTTGGTCCCAACTCAACCTAACTTAAGGGAGTCATGCACTTCTGCTTGTAGAGTGCCTCGTATGGTGTCATGGCAATACATGAGTAGTAGTTGTTATTATATGCAAACTCTACCAGAGGTAAATGCTCCTCCCACAAGCCCTTCCAATCCAATACACAAGCTATAGTAGATCCTCCAAGGTCAGTATGGTACGCTTAGACTACCCATCAGTTTGCAGGTGGTACACAGTGCTGGAACTTAGTCGAGTCCCCAAAGCCTGTTAGAATTCTCCCTAGAATTGGGAGTTAAAACAGGTGCCTTGATTAAATACAATCTCCCAAGGATCCCATTGAGGCATACCATGTTCTGGATGTATTGCTTTGTTAACTATACAAGTCCAAAGGTGACTCAGATTAGTAGGAATCGTGCCGTCTTCATCAACCAGTCCACGATTACCTAAATGGTGTCATGAGCTCTCTGTGTAACGGGAAAACCAACCACCAAGTCCATGGTGACGTTCTCCCACTTCCATGCTGGCACGGGAAGGGTCTGTAATGGGCTTGCAGGACTTTAGTGCTTAGCAAGGTTCAAAATGCCGATTTCGACGTCGTGCCGATGAAATTGTAAGTGTGCATTTCGTGTGTGTGTATGTGCGTGCGCCGAGCAACTCCAGCACCCTTTCGAATTTCGAACTCCCGCTCGAGAACTCTAATCCCCAGCAGCAGCGTTGATCGGCATGCCACCGAAACCATCGGCAAATGTCAGCATGTCGGCGAAATCGTCGGCATGCCGACGACACACCTATAAATCGATATTATTTCCATGTCGGCACGGTCCCCCTCCAGAAACAGCCTTGTCGATGGCTGCCGTCAGCATTTAAATCACTGGTGCTTATCCTTCACCTGCTAGCACACCAGGCACTTCTGGACGAACTCCCTAACGTCCTTCATCCTTCGCTACCAAAAATCATGCTGTAAGTCATGGTACATCTAGTTGTTGCCGGGGAGAATAGTAAGGCAAGACCCTTGCACCTCTACCAAGAGGTCTCCTTGTAGCTCACTATCTTAGGGAATACATAGTTGTCCCTTCATCCGTAAGATCCCGTTTGTGAAGGTGAATGATGGTAACACCATCATCCACCATAACTAGCTTAAATTAGCAAAAGTCAAGTGATAAATGCTCCTTAATATTCATCTGAGGGTCATAATTCTAGTCTGGATTGAATTTAGGAAGAAGACAAGAAAACGAGTTAATTCTATCGTAAAACTTAATTATAACTGCAGATTAACTAAGGGGCTAATCAGGGTTTAATATAAGGTCAAAAGAATTTAATTTCCCAAGAAGTAGGCTTGCACTAATCAAATCAGGGTTTTCTACTATTGGAGGATTATTCTAATGAGAAAAACCCTAATTATAGCCTCAAATTAAATGGGTTTTGGTGGAAATAAATGTAATATAAACCTCCTAAAAATTATTTTAAAATATTCTATGAGGTTTGAAACCTTCAGTTTGATCAAAGGAACCCATTTTGACCAAAAACAGAGACTTAGGCGGGAATCTACTCTATTTTGGGCTTCTATGGAAATTACCTAGTCAAAACGTGATCAAAACCCAAATTGGAAGTCACCATTAGATTCCTTAAGTCTAAATTAGGTTAACCACAAAATTTGAGGCCAATCAGAGTCCCTCTTGACCTAGTTTGCATTTTACTCCAAGATTCTCTATTTATTACATAAAACCCCCTAAGTCTTCAATTCTGGCCCCTAACTTCTTGTCATTTTTACCAAAATTCCCCTGCAGCCATCATCTTCCTCGCGGCCTAAGAAGGAAACTACAAAGAGAGTCAACCCAAACTGGCAAGTTTGAATTGATGATTTGGAGGATCAAAATAGGATCAATTTGGTGGGATTGATCCTAAGACCATTTCCTATCATATGCACCTACTCTCGAAACCAACTATTGCCTGAATTGCTCCGGTGGTCGTAAGGAATTCGAACTCAAAGAGGCAGCTAGAACACCTGCCTAACGTGCCTAACTTGGCTTATTTGAGTTGCATTACACCTCTATAAAAAGGTTCCTCACCTTCATATCATTTTCGTGCGTGAATTAGCCATATCTCTCTTCTTCTCTGACCAAGCTCTGCCGCAACTCGAAGCTCCCTCGCCCACCTTCTTGGCCATCTGTCACGTACAATAGGTAGAGGGCTTCCTTATACGTCTAAAAAGCTTCACGCGAAGCTTGGGCAACTCTACCTCCTTCCTCGACTCCGATCCCTAACTCTCTTCCTCCTCATCAGGGGCCAAACCGACAACCCATCCCCATTCACCCATTAGGAAAATTAGGTTAGAGATTTTATTTCTCTCTCTCCCAATTAGGTTTAGCTCAAGTCTCAGCCCCGTTCTTCTCCTTGTCTGACTCCGGCAACCACCACCACAGCCACCTTCATCACCAGACTTCCTCCGCCTGCCTCCACCCAAATTAGGTTAGGCAAAAGCTCACGCACACCTCCACGACACTTTTGCCCAACCTAATTTAACACTTCAACGCCTCTGTCACCTTCTTCGACTCCATTCGTCGGAACCACCACCACCTTCACTGTCCAACCACAACAAAGCACCAACCACCAAATTACCACCACCACTAGCTTTGCCTCATCATGGCGGAGCTTCCTGAGTATCTAATTTGGGCCGTAAGGCCGTTTCTTCTTGCAGGGTCACCGCAGTTGCCATCATCTTCTTCACCTCCGACCATCATCATCCGGCGATCATCCACAGCGCCACCACCTCCAATCAACGTGCAACAACATAGGGGACTCACTTGGGTCTCCAATTTGAAGAACAAACACCAGTAGCAGTAGCAATTGACCAAAGATCCTACGCAGCTGCAACAAGAAGGCTGCTATTTTTAGTCCCACATCATGGGATGTTTTTGAAATTGGCTTATAATGTTTCATGTGTGGTATCTGTTCGCCCATGATCATAGGGGTCAGGTCCCCTAAACCCTACCCATACACACGCACATGCACACGCTTGTCCACGCCATGCAAGCGTGGGCCCCAATTCTGAATTGGGTTTGAGAAAAGAGGAAGGAATTTGGTTCAGGGGTAGGGGGTTTTGGTCTTGGGATGTGTGCCTGGTCTTGGGTAGATTTTGAGTTTGGCTTGAAGTTGAACCACAGATGACTGATTTCTAACTTTAAGACCTCTGAAAGCTTAGTTTGGATGTCTGATTTGAGTAGAATAAAGCCTAAGTGTTAAGGTTGTTTGTGCTAGTTGGAAACCAAACTTTTTATCCAGTGACACTTCATTTATTTTTGGGATTTGAGAGTTGTATTCATTGCATATTATATTTAATTTTGAATAAGATTATTATGCTTATTTTTATACATGATTAGTGGTTACATTGCAATTATTTGCTCCATGCGAATAACCTCGGAACTCATACTTTGAGTATTATAAATTTAAGTGTTGTTTCGTTTTCGTTGCTATACTATGATGCATTTTTAAAATATGACGAAAGTGCATTTAACATTTTAGCATCGTTACCTGAGAGCAACACAGTTTTACCACTAGTCATATCATTCTTGTTATCTGATTTGATTTCTAACTTGCTTTATTTGTGTTGTTTCGAGGTGAATCTGCAAAGCAGATCGTTCACTCAAGCAACTACTCCAAGGACAAGTAAGCAGCTTACTTCTTCCCTAATCCCCTCTCCATCTTGGGAAGATAAAAAGGAAACAAACGAAATTAAGACCTAACCCTACCTTAGTTTTATAGTAATATCATTCAAGGCATAAGTTTCCTGATTTGCATGATTTAATTGAAATCTAATTTGAAGAGATTCAATTTGATTAGAGAGAGCCAATCCATACTTCCTATACCTATTAGGGACTCGCGCTAATTTTCTCAACACCTTGGATTACTCACCTTCTTGTTTGAGTCCAAGGTGTCATATTTGGAATCAAATTGGACTTGGAATAGAGCCAATTAGGGTTTACAGATTAGGGTTTTGAAGTGTCAATGCACATTTGCCAGCTAAAAAGGAAACTAATCTTCCCGCATTTATGTACTACCTAAACCCTTCATTAAGCTGACTTAATCACCAAAACCCTAAAATCAAGGCTCTATATTCACTTGAATCATAAAAGTTGGACCTAATAACCTGTTGCGAACCAAACCAAGGTGGTTCAGGTGACTTGATTCGAATCCCACCCTCAACCTTAGGGCAGGTCACGTGAAGTTGGTTCACTTTGTAAATCAATCAACCTCCAAATTAGGTTATAATCTGAATCAACTTCTAATTCAAGTGAAATTCAAGGCACAATCAGATTTAAAATTGGTAGACTTAAGGTCTCAATTCACGCATTCTGATCTACTTAAAACCGCAGTGACAGGGAAGGTTGGGTGAGGGAAACCCTGTAACCCGTGGAGACTCTCTACCGTGTAGGGTTTTTGCGGGACTCTCCCTTCGTGGCTACCCAAGTAATTCTCGAGTGTGTGAATTTCTAATCTAGAGGTCCATCTGCCTCAAACAACCTTAGTCATCCAAAATTTTTAGGTGCCTTGATTAGGTCCAAGACACATCCAATCCCTCATCTATTCTCTAGTGCACAAACATAGGAAGAGGTCCCTAGGTCTGTCCCTAGGTCTGACCTAGAAGCCTCCATTAGAGTCCGATCATCTTGGGTGAAATTTGATCTAACCTGATCAATTCTATCTGGACCAGAATTTGATTCTTCATCCTGATCCACCACCCGATTTAAATATTCAACCTGATAGAATAGGAAAGATGTTCACTAACCCTGAACCCTGTAAGAGCATGAAAGATCGAATGATTGAGGATGCTCTCAGATATAGCGAAGAATTTTACATAACCTCAATCCCTATTAACAAAGTTCAGGTTAGTAAACCAAAGATGACGAACCTCATTTCAAACCACATCCAGATGATTGCAACACAACTAGCATGTGGTTTGACCCGGGAGACCATCTTACAACAACTCGATGCATTGAGAAGATTGCATAGGAATGGGGGTTTACAATATTAGTCAAATCCACAACTCTGGGAAAAGTACCAAGATGCCATTTCACAACGTGGGGATCCATTAGACCAATTGGAAGAAGTGATTAGTTAAAGATACCCAGACCCCACCGGAAAATTGATGATAAATCTTGGAGCAATTTTGAGGATCAATATGATTTTCCAAGCCCGAGTATGAGCATGGAGGATATTATGATGAAACCCCAACCCAAATGGAACCAGACTATAATTTTGTGTAGAATGAAATGCCTGACCAATTCATGGGTTGGTCGGATTCCATTTCAGGTGTTCTCAACCATGGGCTACCCATTGAAAACTTCGAAGCTGGTCCATCTTAAACAGAACTTCAAAACACCTGTGATGAGCAGTGATTTAAATGCCGATAACATGCCGCTGACATGCTGTCGGCAAGGGGGTTTTTGGGAAGAGGATATATCGACACGAATATAGTGTCGATTTACAGGGAAACCGTCGGTATGCCAGCGAAATCGCCGACATGCTGACAGCTCCCGACGAAACGGCATGCCGCTGACAGGAGGGCGGAAAAGTTTCTGGCCCTCCCGCGCACTGCGCTGGACAGGAGGGAAAGAGGGAGGGGAGGGCCTCCCGTGCGCTGCACTGGACAGGAGGGAAAGTTTGGAGGGGGGAGGGCGCGCTGGAGGGAAAAGTTTTTTGGCCCTCCCGCGCTGGAGGGAAAAGTTAGCCCGCTGGACAGGAGGGAAAGAGGAAAGAGGGAGGGGATTTTGGCCCGACACACACACACGTTGATTTTTTGTCATATAGGCTATAAATAACCTGATAAACATGTTTCTAATATTTTCGGGTACACTGCACGTCTGAGATCATCATTTGATCTCCAACACTATGGCCCGAGAACACACACGTTGATTTTTGTCATAGGCTGTAAATAACCTGATAAACATGTTTTTAATATTTTTGGGTGTACCATGTGCTAGTCCGCTCCTTTAATGGGCCTATTCCTTTCCAAAAAAGAAATCCAACTCACTATTTACACTGGTGCTCCTATATAAGGTCTCTAAAGCAAGGTTCACAGAGCAAAAATTTCTTGAATTTGAAGTACACTGTATGCCTGAGATCATCATTTGATCTCCAACACTGTGGAATGTGATCAAAGAAAGGTCTATCCAAGGCAGTTCACCTCAAATAAAGGGAAAAGCTCCACAAAATTAATGTAGTAAACCTGTAATTGCATGGACACTACTTCTGTGTGTGATGCTTCACCAAGTAAAATAGTAGTTGCAGATTATACAATCAGATAATGCAAGCTCAGCCAGAACGTCACTGAACTCCATCTCGTCCCTATCCCTTGATACTTTATCCCCTAGTCGGTCATGTATTCCAACTTAATATTAGAATCTCAACCTACACTTTGGTAAATTGGAAAAAGGCCCTGTGCATGTGTCTCAAATCTTCTTGCAGTACCCTTCTCTCTATCTCTGCATGTGGCCCATACAGAGAACTAAAGAGGAATCCATTTTTATCTAATATATTGCAACATCACTAAAAATAAAATGTTTCCAACCACCGAATCCTCTTGCAAAGTTTCCCACATCCTAGGCAATCAGACGCTTGCCTAATAAGCCATCTGGATTCTGAGCCACAAAATCATTCCATTATGTTCCCCCAACTGGCCCCAACAGTTAAAAACAACAGACCTCCAACGTTGCCCCTTGAAAAAATATAAGCACTGGACTCTAATATGACAAGCACCTCCCAAAAGTTCTATGATAGGCAGTGTCCCACAAACCCTCGTGTTCCAACTATCTTCACCAGAATATAAGACAAAGCCCCCGCTTCCAGAGTTCCAACTGTCTACCACAAGCCTGCCCCCTGACCCCCATCACAACTCTAGCCACTGCATCCATAGTCTATTTGAAGTCTAATGTAATTCAATTGTTGCAACCCCATTGTTAGCCTCCTTTTATGAAGTGTAAACATGGTGGTTTTGAGTGTGGGAGACTTCTTCAGATCCAGACATCACATCTGGAAATCAAATTCGAGAGCATGGTGTCTAATTTTTTTTTTGAAAGGAAAAGGAAAGCTATCGAATCGCCAATAGCAATCCAGCATGCTGTCTAATTTTAAATATAGTTGAGCATAATAGGTCATTGACTTTGCTGGAAACTTATGGTAGTCTCAATTTTTCTATTCAACAAGATTTTCTAGCCAACCACGATTCTTTCTTAGCAACATGATCTTCTAATGAAAGTAAACAACCAAGCGAACTTAAGACAGCATAAAACCAAGATAAATACCACCATGAACACTGAGAAGGAAACCTCAAAAGGTCACTCTTATACAATGTTGCATAATACAAGATGAAGCAAGAATAAGAGATAATCAAGAAATACTGTGCTTCATCACAACAAACTCCCCTACAAGAGAAGTGGATTAAAGCTAATTCATTCTTCTCAGAGAAGAAGACAAAGGGGAAAAAAGGACCCACCTCAACTTGAGTAGTATGCCTTATTCACACCTAAAAAAAAAAAAAGGAAAAGAAAAAAAGAATGGTATGCAACTAACACCCTGAGTACTAACTGGATATAGAGGTAGATCCAGCAGGCCATCTAATCAGTTACCTTACTCAACATAGAGTCTTCATCATTCAACTTGGATGCCAATCTTCACTCTTAGTTTATATTCTACGCCTCTTCATGATTAACAGTAATTTCGGTAGTGTTTCTGCCTAAATCCATAAACCATGATTCATGCATGTTGCTTTGGGGTTGATTCTGAAACCCTACTATGCATGTTCATATATTATTATTCCATTAAGCATGACTTATGCATCTCACTTAGGGTTTTCTTCCGTTAAATAGTGTATTAATGGGTTGTAGCTAAGATTTCTAGTAAAGGCATCTTATTGTTTTTCCCTACTTTGCTGTTCCTCTATGATTTTGCGACTACATTTAGATGGAAGGATTAGTTTAGATACATATACACCTATACATTAAGACTAACATTGCACTGACCAAATATTGTTCATGGTGCTTCATGTACAGATACAAGAGGAGCCAGTTACATACAAACCCTTCTAACCTGACCTTAGGCACGCTAGGATCCCGGTCCATCTGAAATATGTCCCTAGTTCAAGTCAATATATAGATGAGCACAGTGATTTAAATGCCGTCGGTAAGGGGGTTTTTAGAGAAAGGCCATGCCGACACAAAGATAATGTCGGTTTGCAGGGAAATCGTCGGCATGCCGAGGGTTTCGTCGACATGCTGACAGTTGTCGACGAAACGACAGCATGCCGACCGTCTGCTAAGTGACGCTAGGAATTGGAGCGGCGGGAATTTGAAAAGGAATTGGAGGTTTAAATTTGAGAAAGAGGGACAGGTTATACTTTTCAAAATTCGGGAAGAGTCCACACACACACGTTGATTTTTTGTCATATAAGCTCAACCTATAAATATGTTTCCAACATCTTGATTTAGTTGTCTTTCATATTTTAATCATTCCTGCACACACACGTTGATTTTTTGTCATATAGGCTTAATAACAATTATTTTTTTATTCATATCGGCTTACATACAACTGTAAATATGTTTCTAACATTTTGATTTAGTTGTCTTTCAAATTTTAATCATTTCTATCATTTCTGTCAGCATGCATTGGCATGCCCTCGGCGTGCCTCGAAATGTTATTTTTTCGGGCCGTCGAAATCTGCCATCAAAAAACGGGCATTTCCACGACATGCCTTCAGCATGCCTACGAAATGCATACCTACAATTTCATCGGCACGACGTTGAAATTAGCATTTCGAACCTTGGTGATGAGTTCCAGTCAGAACCCCTCGATGATGGTAAGGTATTCCTCAAGAGCAGTTCTAACAACCCAATCAAACCAAATGTAGATTCTAGTGACCCTAGCCCTATACCTAACTTGGAATCTAGATCTGAGCCTATTTGGGATGATTATGAGGCTCAATGTGATGAGAACAAAATTTCATATTTGAAATATGATTTTGAACCTATGTCTGATGATGAAACCTCTCCAGACTCCTCAAAAGAACAAATTGATTTATCAGAAGTAAAACTGATTTACGATACAGAATCAGGGGAGTTGGAAGAGTCGGGACTAAATTGGATCTACCCTAGATGCCCTGAAATCGAGTCTACACCTAATAAGAATATTCCTGTGAGCTTGGAATCTAAAGCTAAGTTAGACCAAAGACAGGTTGATAACTCCATGCATCTTGATTCATCTTGTGATGGAAATCTTGATTCCGAGTCAAGTTCAGAAGATGATTTTCACGAATTCTTCTATGCTGACTTTGATCCATATTCTGATTCAGGGGAATTTTTGTTTCCAGATGATTTTGAGCTAATTTATGACCTCAATGTCCATGAACCATATTTTGACTCTGATTCTGAGGTCATTAATTTACAACTCGAAGTAGCCCCTCCACCTAATCCAAAGCCAAAGCCTTTCAGAAACTGACCTCCACCCCGTTACACCACCAAAATCCATTTCTACTCTAATTTACCTCTATCCAATCCGATTGGAACTCATTTACCACCACGGTTGAACAATGAATGAGACATTGATCAAATCAACAGTCATTTACCGTTAACTTCTGATCCTATAAGTACGGCTCTTACATTCCCCACCACTCCATGATCTTTTGAGGACTCCTACTCTAATCTGGCTAAACCAATACAGCCAAACCCTCAATTTGCATTTCCACATCTATTTGAGCTAGAATTCATCTAGTAGGCTCCACACTTACCGATCCACATTTTCTGGCCCACCAGACTAATTGGATTTGGTCTGCATCATCAACCAGTTGATCTAAACAAATACTGGGTTGGACCAACTAGGCTAGTCATCAAGGTGCCTGTTCCACAAAATTCCAACAATCTGATCACTCCTCCTTGACCATTTCTGCTCGGCTGAAGTCATTGAATTTAACGCTTAACGAGAGGCAACTCGTCATTTCAAAAACCTGAGACCCTTTTGATTCATCTTGAGCTGCATTCCTATTGCACTTTAGGGTTCAAACTTTAAAATAGTCGACTCCACCTCTGATATTCGTATTGGAGCTTGAAATCATTTGCAACAGTCATCCCTACTCGTTCACCCACCCTTTGAGCCTGTTCTAAACTTTGAACTAAACTAAATTTGAACCCACCTGGTTTGCAATGAGGGTATTGCAAAACTTATGCATGAGAGGTATTAAAGTGCAAAACAAATGGGATATTCAATTCTTTTGAAGGGTTCTCAAAAAAAAAAAATAAATGGAGGAAAACGGGAGGAAATTTTCAGAGCTGAATTGAAAATTCTTTATTGAGGAGGAAAAAGAGGGAAATACAAAAAGGAAAAGAAGCAAAAATAAAAAAAAAATCGTGTTAGTCCTAGTAGTTGATTATGGAACCTACCTAAGTTCTGGACCAAATCAAACAAGTCCTGACATGCTACAGAAAAGGAGATAAGTAAAGAATAGTGACTTTAGGCCTCTTGGGCTTGATGTTGAGCTTAAACACTCACGCATTTGTTAAGATCTAGACTATTCCATAAGAGATTAAGAGAGTTGCGAAGCTGATGTATTAAGTCTAAGACTTAGGGATTATTCAACCTTGTTGTCTGCCCCTTGGTTTGTGGGACTTGGTAACCTAGACACATAAAAATCACACACCGGTTTGGTTCAGTGCGCTTAACGAAAAATAATGCCATAAAATGTTTTGTTCTGCAAAATTTTTTTTCCCGAAGATCTGGCTTAGGAACGGCTCGAAGGCACAAGTTGATTGGATGAGTTCCCGCCATGAAGAGGAAGAGTAAAATACTCCCCTTGAAGATGCATTATAACATATCGTCTCCTCGGCGCTTGTCTCCTAAGATACCTAAATATCCTATGGGGGGCATATAAGTGCCTTGTGCTGGTTCAAGTGCCATGGACGGCATTACCCTGAAATGTCGATTGCCAGGGTCTGGATTTAGCTATAGAACGTCATGGGAGATATTATCACGAAGTGTCGAAAGCCAAGGTTCTAGGGATTGCCATGGGCGGTGCTATCTGGAAGCATCGATTGCCAGGGACCCTTTGAAGATTGATGATGGAGACGAGGAATCTGATACAAACCGTGTTTAGGGTCAATCCGAGGTTGGATTTAGGGGAATCTAAAAATAAAAGAGAGAAAACTCTCAAATACGTATCCCTCTCTCTTCTCAAAATACACTGGCAAATTAAACCTGGACCTTGCTGTAAGTATGCACAGGTGCTTTAACCGTTGGGGTCAATGAACCTCTGGGCAGATTCTAGGGCCTTAGAAACCTTTGTTGCAAACCCAAGGTTGAGGCTAGTCAAGTCTGGATCTTGGCTGGTACTTGAGTACCTCTAAGCCTAGAGTTGGTATTTTGATCTAATTTCTATATAAGTGCCACAAGCAGGCATCCTAATAGTAAAAATCCAATGTAGAGATCTGGTCTGTTCCATAGGATTTTGCTAGGGACTAGCAAAAGTTAGGTATAAGGGTATGTTGCGTGCGCTTTCATCGATTTTTAGGAGAAAATGCATGTTGTAGTACAATCAACAAAAATGCCATAGCATTTAAATTTGTAAAGTGCTCGAAAATAAGAAATGAGTCTGAGGTCGTTCCAGGGAGAAAATGTGGGATTCACGCACTAATCAAAATTTAAAT
Source organism: Thalassia testudinum (assembly GCA_037157565.1). NCBI lineage: Eukaryota > Viridiplantae > Streptophyta > Magnoliopsida > Alismatales > Hydrocharitaceae > Thalassia > Thalassia testudinum. Next base: position 8,694,170 of record JAZHRO010000022.1, on the reverse strand, counting down.
CAATGAGCACAATAATACAAATATGTAATAAGAATCAATAATCGAAATATATTCAATAATAGCTCAAATTGTATCTCAAGAAATAATGGGATAAAAAGAATGGAAGAGCTTAAAACAATGGTGATGTAAATCACTAATAAGATCCTCAATTTCAGGATATCCTTCAACTTAAATTTTGCTACAGTGGTTAGGACCACTAATGCCTCAATATCCACATTAGCACGGAGAACAAATATGTCCACAGTGTCATAATTCCAAGCCAAATCAAACGTCAGACTAGAGAGCCAGACGACTTAACTGTTCAAAGCTTAGAACAGGCAAAAGGGTGCCAAGCCTTAGAGATGCTAAGTATTAAAGTGGGCATGCACACATCTTGAGGCATGAACAGCGTAAAACCTACCCCTACCCTCCTTAAATTTTCTTCCTCTCTCAGGACCAGGTAATCAAGTTTATAAGCGGGTAAAGGGTCCAGGCTCACCAGGCGTGTGAGCTGAGCGATGAGTGCGTGAGAGTGAGGGACCTCACCCCTCAATGTTGAGGCAAGTAGCCTAAGTGAGCTTCGACTTTTATGTGCCTCTGCAAATTTGTCCCACACGATGTGGGACTAAAGATTGCAACTTCCTTCGCATGAAGCAGCTCCATGTTCAATTGACGTGTGATAGACGCCAGTTTATCATCATTATTATGCCCTAAAATAGATCTAGCTCTTAGGGTCTTAACTCCACAAATGGGTTTTCAGGCTGCATTTAGGCATTTACCTAAGATAGGCATGCATTGCATTTTAGTTATATTTTTTATGTATTTACTTGAGTGTTAGGGAGACATAGAAAGACAGATCTCGCATGCCTTAGCACTCGGGAAGGCAGAAGATGAAGAAGCTCCTATCAGCTGGATCCCAACTAGATCCAACTCATCCCAGCTGGATCCCAACTCATTCTAGCCAAATCAACTTATTTTTAGCTCCATTCAGCTCATCTCAGCTAAATGGTAGCTCTAGCTAGTTCACCTTAGCTTCATTTAGCTCACCTTAGCTGCACGACAGCTCAAACTAGCTTAAGACAGTTGATCCCAACTCCATTCCAGCTCCTCCAGCCTAGAACAGTTCACTGGAAGCTCAACTTAACTAAGACTAGCTACTAGCTAGACCTGGTCAGCTGAAGATGACCTCAACCAGCTCAGGCCAACTCAAGTCCAGCTCCTGAAGGCTCAACTCAGCTTAACCTAGTTGAGCTGAGCTACTTGACCTAAGCTAGCTACTCCAGCTAGCTAGGCAATCTCCGGGAAGACCAAACCCAGCACACCTCAACTCATTTCAGTAGAAGCTTAACTCATCTTAGCTTGGCTTAGCAGCTAGCAAAGAACTAGCAAGCTAAGCCAGCTAAGGTAGCTCCCTGCAACTCTCTTCAGTAGCCACCAACTCCAGTGCAGCTCAAGATAGCTACACCCAGCTCTTCTCCCTTAAAACCCTAGCTCCCTTTACCTCCTACCCTACTTCCTACTAGCTAAGCTAGCTTAGCTCAGCTAATCACCTCCTTGGAACCCTTACATAACCCTAAAACCTACCTACCTAAGCTCCACCAAATAACCCTAAACCTAGTCCACCTAAGCTCCCTACTCCCAATCCAACTTGGCGTCACCTAACTCACCACCTTTCAACCCACCACCACCGCCAAGAGGCACCTCAATTTTGGCACCAAAAACACCTACTACCCCCCCTCCCCCATCTTGGCGCCAAAATGAACCCCTATCCTAGCCCAACATCTTACCACTTAAACCATCTCCACCCTCCAATGTTGGCGCCACCTAGGACCCCTTCTAGAAGGCCATTTTGGCGCCCACTTGATGTGTCTCTCCAACCCTTAACCACCTACCTAAGCAACCCTACAATTAACGCCACCTATGGTAGCCCTAGGATCAATTAACTACCCTAAAAACCCATCCTAAAGCCACCTACTTCCCCTTCAAACCCCTTCATTTGGCGCCACCTTTCTTAGCCCTTAGATCACCTAACCACCATCCAAAACTCATCCTAGCCCTCCATCTTATTCCACGCCAACTACCTTTCCCCCTACTCCTAAAAAAACACCACTAACTACCACTTAAACCCCATCTTCTCCCTTAGTTAGGTTCCACCCATACCACCTACATCTCCATACCAAGGAAGGAGAGAAGAAGATCAATGGGGCAACCTACCCACCCCCTTGGTGCCTTCTTCCTCTCTTTCTTCTCCCTCAGCCATGCCAAGGAGGAGGTCATCTTCACACCTAGAGGGGGCAGCCAGGCAAGAGGAGGAGACTTGAGGTTGTTGATGCCCACCTTGAGGAGAGACTTCCTGGAGGACAACTACAAGAAGAAGCTAAGGAGAATTCTTTTCAAGTGCAGGATGACTACACTTGGAGCAACAGCTCTCCAAAAACTTCTACAGAGGATTCACCTTCTTTATCTTATTTTATCATGTATTAGCTAGTTTAGTTTTTCTTTTTCTTGTGAAGCATTTAGCTACTTGTAATCAACTTTGCTAGTAATACAAGTGTCCTTTGCCTTCCAAATTCATGTTTAAATTTTAGTGTGTTTTTCTTGTTATTCCTTTAATGCACCGCATCTTCTCTTCTAATTACCCTAGGCGCACTTGCCTAGGGTGAGCTTAGAAGAGAGGGTTTCATTTTGTCAGTTAAGCGTAGTTTTAGCGTAATTAATCTTCGCATCACAAAACCTGATTGTTTCTTAAAACCCTAAAAACAACAAAACGAAAAAAATACAAAAATACATGTGTTGATTTGAGAGGCGAGAGAGAACCATCTTTATGATTAACAAATTGGCCTCCTTGAACAACCCTAACTTAACACTATTTAGGAATATAAATTGTAAAAGTTGATTGCAAAGATACACATTACAACGACATCAAAACCCACTTTTAACAAAACACGTATTTTTCGCACCAACGTGCTATTGCTACTCTTCTCTTTGATTGACACTGCATGTAGCTTCGTTGAGGGGGTCTGCAGGTCTTGGAGGTAGTAGCAGTGTTGATTGATGGTCAGATGACGTTGGCTTGCACCGGAGAAGACGACAGTCAATGGCAAAGATGGCGAACACCTGAAAGTCAAAATACGAGCTCTAAGCCCCAATCAACACATTCAATAGAGTCGTCGTGAGGCGAGGAAGACGATGGTGGTGTCAGCGTGTTGGTTGGAGGCCTATGATGGCCGAAGGGTGAAGGGATGACCGGCGGAGGTGTGGATTCTCCGACCGAGCTCACCGTAGACCAAAGCTCTTAATAAGTGGACGGATTTTGGTCGCAGGAGTGCGGTGGAGGTTTTGGTGAAGGTGGTGTGTGATTTTGTGCGGTGTAGTGGCAACGTGGCTTCGCCGAAGACGTCGCCAGCCGTGGAGAAGATGACAGGGGAGAGAGATGAATGGCGGCGAAATTGAGGTTCTGAGATGCTAAAGCTAACCTAGGAAGATAGAGGGAGAGAGAAAACCTATTTTAACGGACGAAAGGGGAGGAATGACGCCAGTTGTGATTGACCGACGTCAGAAATGGTGAATTCTACGGTGGGAGAGATGGCGAGGAGGAAGGGGGTAGACGATGCTAGCTAATGTGCACTAGACGAGGATGAATTTGGGGAAGATGTTCCCTCTGCCTATTGTACGTGGCAGAAGGCGACGACAAAGATCGGGGAGCTCGCCAAAGTTGTGGCGGAGGCGACAAGAGGGAGAAAAGGAAGAGTTTTGTGGCCAAACCGAACTAGGAAGCACGTAAAAACATGGGGAAGCATATATAGAAGAGCCTAGGCCTCTGAATTACATGAAATCAACGCAATTCCCTTGTGAAATTCGAAAGGAATTTGCACTGAAATTTGTGGGTTCGTTAGGGTTTTAGTTAAAGAATCAAGGTTTAGGATTAGGTCCAAGAGATTAGGAAACTCCTCAAGTGCAATCCTCCAAATTTGGAGGAAATTAGCTTCGATTTGAGGGAGGAAATCTCCCTCGATTCCTTTGCATTCCCACCGCCAATAGCGAAAGGGACCAAAGTGCAAGGAAGATGACAAAGTTGGCCACCCGTTTGCAATAAAATTGAAAGTTAGGGGTTTAAGTGAGAGAAAAAGAGATCTTAGGGACTAAAGTGCAAATTATGTCAAGATGGACTCTGATTGGGCCTAAATTTTGATGCTAACCTAATTTGGACCCAACTAATCTAATGGTGAACTTGGATTTCAGTTTTGACCATGTTTGACTAGGAAGTTTGCACAGAAGTGCAAATTAGGGCAAAATCCCATCCGAAACTCTATTCTAGGTGAAAATGGATTCAGATGATCAGACCAAAGGTACCAAACCTCTTAAAATATTTTTCTATGTATTTTAGGATGTTTAGATGAATTTTGTCCTGACCATAACCTCTTCAAGTTAAGCAGGTTTGAAATTAGGGTTTTGTGTTCTAATTTGGTTCTCGAAATGTGTGAAACCCTGTTTCTATCTATGTTAGCCTACTTCTTGCACTTTAATGCTCATTTGACCTTCAATTAACCCCTAGGTAACCCCGTGGTTATTCTGCATTTATGATGTTATATTAAAATGTAGAATTAACTTTTTTTGTTGTTTTCTTCTCAAAATGAGTGGAATTACTGTCCTCAGACAATAATTTAAGAGCATTTGTCACTTGATCCTAACTAATTTAAGCTAGGTATGATGGTAACACCATCATCCATCATAACTAGCTTAAATTAGCCAAAGTCAAGTGATAAATGCTCCTTAATATTCATCTGAGGGTCAAAATTCCAGTCTGAATTGAATTTGGGAAGAAGATAAGAAAACAAGTTAATCCTGTCATTGTAACACTTAATTATAAATGCAGAGTAACTAAGTGGCTAATCAGGGTTTAATATAAGGTTAAATGAATTTAATTTCCCAAGAAGTGAGCTCACACTGATCAAATCGGGATTTTCTGTGATTCGAGGATTATTCTAATGAGAAAAATCCTAATTATAGCCTCACTTAAATTAAATGGGTTCTGTGGAAATAAATGTAATATAAACCTGCTAAAAATCATTTAAAAATATTCTATGACGTTTGGAACATTCACTTTAACCAAAGGAACTCATTTTAACCAAAAATTGAGACTTAAGTAGAAATCTACTCTACTTTGGGCTTCCGTGTAAATTACACAATCAAACATGGTCAAAACCCAAATTTGAAGTTACCATCAGATTCCTTAGGTCCAAATTAGGTTAATCCCAAAATTTGAGCTCAATCAGAGTCCATCTTGACCTAGTTTGCATTTTAGTCCAAGATTCTCTATTTATCACATAAAACCCCCTAAGTCTTCAATTCTGGCCCCTAACTTCTCATCATTTTTACCAAAATGCCCTTGCCGACATCATCTTCCTCACAACCTAAGAAGGAAACTGCAGAGAGAGCCAACCCAAACTGGCGAGTTTGGATTGATGATTTGGAGGATCAAAATATGATCAAATCCCACCAAATTTGGTGGGATTGATCCTGAGGCCATTCCCTATCAGATGCACCTACTCTCAAAACCAACTATTACCTGAATTGCTCCGATGGACGCGAGGAATTCGAACTCAAAGAGGCAGCTGTTCTAACTTGGCTTATTTGAGTTGCATTACACCTCTACAAAAAGGGTTTCTCTTCCTCAGATCATTTTCGTGAACGAATTGGCCATATCTCTCTTCTTCTCCGACCAAGCTCCACCACACCCCGAAGCTCCCTCGCCCTCTGCCATGTACAATAGGCAACGAGCTTCCCTCCCTCATACGTCTACAAAGCTTCACGCGAAGCTTGGCCAGCCCTACCTCCTTCCTCGACTCTCTTCCTCCTCGCCGATGGCCAAACCGACAACCCATCCTCGTTTGTCCATTAGGTAAATTAGGTTAGGGCTTTTATTTCTCTCTCCCAATTAGGTTTAGCTCAAGTCTTAGCCACATTCTTCTCCTCCTTGTCCTTTTTCGACTCTGACAACCACCACCATGACCACCTTCATCGCCAGACTTCCTCCGCTTGGCTCAACCCAAATTAGGTTAGGCAAAAGTTCACGCACACCTCAATGACACTTTTGCCCAACCTAATTTAATTCTTCAATGCCTCCAGCACCCTCTCCGACTCCATTCGCCGGAACCACCATCACCTTCATCGTCCGACCACATGAGACCACCAACCACCAAATTGCCACCACCATTAGCTCTGTCTCATCACTGTAAAGCTTCCGAAGTATCGGATTTGGTCCGCGAGGCTGTTTTCTTCTTGCAAGGTCACCGCCGTCGTCAACTTCTTCGCCTCCAATCATCGTCGCCTGACGATCATACATAGTGCCAACACCTCCAATCGGCGTGGAACAGCATAGGGGACTCACCTAGGTCTCCAATTTGAAGAACAAACACCAGCAGCAGCAACAATTGACCAAAGATCCCACGCATCTGCAACGAGAAGGCTACTATTATTAGTCCTATATCATGGGATGTTGTTTTCGAAATTGGTTTATAACATTTCATGTGTGGTATCTGTTCGCCGATGATCACAGGGGGTCGAGTCCCCTAAACCCTCCCCATACGCACGCACATGCACGCGTTCGTCCATGCCATGCAATCGCGGGCCCCAATTTTGAACCGGGTTTGAGAAGAAAGAAAGGAAGGAATTTGGTTCAGGGGTAGGGGGTTTTAGTCTTGGGATGTGTGCCTAGTCTTGGGCAGATTTTGAATTTGCCTTGAAGTTGAATCATAGATGACTGATTCCTAACTTTAAGACGTCTGAGAGATTAATTTGGATGTTTGATTTGAGTAGAATAAAGCCTAAGTGTTGAAGCTATTTGTGCGAGTTGAAAACCAAACATTTTATCCACTAACACTTCATTTATTTTTGGGATTTGAGAGTTTTATTTATTTTATATTATATTTAGTTTTAAATCAGATTATTATACTCATTTTTATACTCAATTAGTGGTTACATTGAGATTATTTTGTTCCCTACAAACGACCTCAGAACTCATACTTCGAGCATTATAAATTTAAGTGTTGATTCGTTTTTGTTGCTATACTACAACGCATTTCTAAAACCTGACGAAAGCACGTTTAACAGCAAAGTTGCCCGGATCCCCTACTAATACTCTGTCCTACAGCAACTATAAGATCTACCATGTGCCCCTCGATGATGCGGTTTAGAATCTTAGGCCGTGCCTACTTTGTCAATGTCGATGGCCTAATGTGTCCAATAGTCTCTCGAGGTCGCTAGCTACCGACCTTCAACATCAGTCGCCAACTCTATGCCTGCAAACTAGCCAGGCAAGCAGGCATCTTCCTACTCAAAGCATCGACCACTACATTGACCTTCCCCGGGTAGTAGGAGATGCTACAATCATAATCTTTCAGGAGCTCCAACTAACACCTTTGCCTTAGATTTAACTCCTTTTGATAAAAAAGATACTTGAGGCTCTTGTGATCGGTGAATATCTCAAAGGTCTCCCTGTACAAGTAGTGCCTCCAAGTCTTTAATGAGAAGACTACTGTAGCCAGCTCTAAGTCATGTGTAGGGTAGTTGTGCTTAGGGGGCTTCGACTATCGGGAGGTGTAAGTAATCACAAAGCCCCTCTGCATGGGCACACCACGCAATCCCTATATGGAGGCATCAGTGTAAACCACAAAGCCGCCATTGTTGTTCAGAATAGTGAGTACAATAGCTGAAGTCAGCTTCTCCTTCAACTCCTAAAACAGGCCTCACACTCATCTATCCAAGTGAATGGTGCAACGTATGTGAAGAGGAAGGCGTGGGAGGGGGAGAGAGAGAGAGAGATCTTGCCATTGGATCTTCATCCAACATCTATCCACATGCCACATCGTGCACGTAGGAGGTGAAATGCGTGTGGAAAATGCGAGAGGGGCGCGATTGGGGGTGATCTGAGCCTTTCAATCTCCATCAAATGACAACGAACACACACGATGCATGATAGCTCGCACAACATACATTATTGAATGGAGATAATTCTTGGCATGTATCGCTAATTTTCATGTGAAAAAACCTTATAACTAGAGTTTTAGGCATTAATCTTCACCTTCTAAGAATTTTTTGGTGAAATTTAAGATTTGAAAATCTATTAAAAAAATTCCCTATCAGAGAAAAGAAATTATGGATTAAACTATGGTAAGGACAAGTTCCAAGTCGATCTGACTCTAAGTTGGCTCTAAATCAATTTTGTCCACAACTAAAATTTATTGTCTTAGCCAACTTTGCAAGGACTAGATGAGGCTTAGGCCTACTTTTATTGTAGCCAACTATAGGGTTACATGGCAACTACAATAGGGAGAAAGAGGGATTTCTCTACGGCAAAACCAATGGTGATTTAACTGATTAACCTAATTAAGTAAGGAAGTCAACTTTTAAGCTCAATCAAAGCCATTCTAGATATGAACTATGGACTACTTGAGGTCCATAACCAACTATGAAGACTCATAGGTGGCTATAACAAGGATTCCATGAAAATTTGTCTTATGCATGAAAGTAGAATTTTCAATATAGTAAATGGCTATGTGTAGAATGGTATGTTTACTTCAAGATCCTAAATAACTGATTTTGACCTTCTATGATCCTTTGATAATGATGTAAACCTAGATAAAGGATGATCTTAAGTGAATGTTCACATAATATAATATCAAGGGACATTTTGTGTGACCACATAATCTCTTTTCAGCCAAGCACAACCTATAAATCTAGTACTTTATGATATGTAATCTAACAATGTTGAGATAATTGAGTGGTTGTTTAGTGTCACATTGGAAAGTGTGGGCTTTGTGTGTGAGTGGTGGCCTATCAATAGGTGTATAGTCCTCCCATTTATAGAAAACGCATCCATAAGGTGCTTCTCCCATGGTTTTCTCCCCGCTCCTCGTGAGTGGGGTTTCCAGGTAAACCCAAACATTCCTTGATCTGTTATGCTTTGATATTTATGCTTCCACTTTATTTTAAAGATTTTAACTTGATATCAGAGCAGTTCGTTCCTTGGGTTATCTTTTTTATTTGATATCACGTGTATCTTTTTGTTCTTGTGGTGGATCTGCCATGTTCATGGCAACCACTCCTTGATTCATTCGGAGGAGCCAATCTGGAGGCTTTGATCCTGCATAAGGAAGAAGAGGGTGCGGCCCTGTTGGCATTGGTGGCGACCACTAGTGGCATCTTGGTCAAGATCAAGAGAGTAGAGACGCTGTAGGAGGTGGCCCGAGGACCTTGGCGAAGAGGAGATGCTGAGGAGGCGACCGAAGAGGGCAGCCCTCATATCAGGGACCACTGGAGAGGGTAGCCCCCTTAAGGGTGCGGTCGCCGTGCAGACCAAGAGAGGAGGAGAAGAGGTGGAGGCATTGCTACACAAATAGGCGACGCTGTCCGCTGTGAAGAAGAGCAATAGCCTTGTTGAGAGGAGAGGGGGCTCGCCGAGGAAGGTGGTAGCAATGAGGCTGCGTTCGATGAGGGCGGCCATGTCGTCATAGTAGCAGGTCTGCTTGGCGATGTGGGCAAGGTAGAAGCTCTCACACCACGACGATCACGGCGAGGAGGCTTGGTATTGATGGCAGCAATGGCAAGCATCGCGGCAAGGAAAGCGTGAGCAGCAAACGATGTGGATCTCAGCAATGGAGTGGAAGAGGTTTTCGCTCTTTATGAGCTACGATGCCGGCGACACTCATGGGCCCAATCTGAGCACAACACCCCATGCGGCGGTGCTCGTGGGCTCAATCTGAGCGCAACACCCCGTATGGCGACTCTCGCTGGCCTGATCTGAGCATAGCTGTGCCTTCTCTGCGTGCTTCTCCTCCGACGAGGCACTGATGGTCGAGGAGCATCCAACGGAAGTGGCGCGACCTCGCAACACAGTATCGACGGCGATGAAGTCGGCAAGGATCGTGCCAAGAATCTCGCTACGAGATTGGAGGAGCGATCTTCAACGATACGCGTGGTTAAGAGGAAGATGGCGATGACAAGGAGGTTTATTTCCTACCTATCTCTTAGGTTTAAATAACATGAAATGAAATGATTTGGTGTACCGGTCGGGAGGAAAAATATCGGAGAAAAAAATGAAACATGTAAAAAAGGCAAAAAAAAAAAAGAGAGAGAAAGACAAAAAAAAAAGAGAAAAAAAATTTAAAAAGGGAGAAACATTAAAAAAATCAAAGAAATGATGAAAAAAAAAAAAGATTTATGTTTAAGAGAAGATGTGAAGAAATCTTCTCTAGTTGGAGAAAGGGGGAGTGTAAGGAGAGAAAAAAAAAAGATAGAAAAAAAAAGAGAGGAAAAAAAATTTTAAAAAGGGAGAAAAATTAAAATAATCAAAGAAATGATAAAAAAAAAAGATTTATGTTTAAGAGAAGATGTGAAGCAATCTTCTCTAGTTGGAAAAAGGGAGAGTGTGGGAACTTGTTGTAGTCACCTCCGCTTGAGAGTCCCTTTTGTTCATAGACTCTACATGAGAAACCCAACTCTGGGAGATCCAGAGTTTCTATGTTGGAAATCCAATTTCGTGGACTCCAAAGAGGGAGATCCACCTTCGAGATCTTCAGAGAAAGACCTAATTTCTGGGATACTGAACAGGGAGCCATCAGCACCAGATCTTCAGAGAACCACAATTCCTTCAGCAGTTCCAACCTATGTTCCTACCTATGTAGAGTGGGTTCCTTTATGTTACAAGCTAAGCATTCCATGCTCCAACTTGAGGGGAAGTGTTGAGAGAATTGAGTGGTTGCTTAGTACCACATTGGAAAGTGTAGGCTTTGTGTGTGAGTGGTGGCCCATAAATAGGCATGTACTCCTCCCATTTTTCTTTAAGAAGAAACATAGAGAAAACACATCCATAAGGCACTTCTCCCATGGTTTTCTCCCCGCTGTGCTTCTCCCGTGATTCTCCCTGCTCCTCGTGAGTAGGATTTTCACGTAAACCTAAACATTCCTTGATTTGTTATGCTTTGATATTTATGCTTCCGCTTTATTTTAAAGATTTTAACTAGCAAGATTGCTTGTTAAGTGTTAAAAGTTAAAACATGCCTTTTGAAGGCAATGACCCCAATGCTACAGGTAAGAATTATTGAGTGGATTGGTAGTGTAAATAGGGGTAGAGGTTCCATAAGTCTATTAGTGTGATGGTGCTCAAACTAACTACCCAAGGTTCCCATCATCTACAATACACAATAAATCTCCCAATAAAATGGTGACAACAAAAAGGGTCTGTGAATTGTGAGATAAGCTATAAAGCCATTATTGGCATTTTCAGTCTCCTAATTACCAAATCTAGTTGATTTTAGTAGGCAAACCTGGGTCATTGGAGGACTGGAGAGTCTTGTTTGAGGTACTATTGTAGTGTACTGGTGATGCACAAGTGTGAGTAAACACAGGAGGGCCCATTCCACATTAGGTTGTTAACCAATTCTTGGTTAGAGGATGGATCTGAAAAATATACCTAGGGAGGTCTAAAGATTAAGAAAAAAACACAAGAAAACCTGCAGAGGAATGGGTAAAGATCGTATAGAGAAATAGATGATACTAGCTAAGTTAGCCAAATAGAACATGAGCTAACAAAACCTTACAAAAGATTCTTGGTAGAGAAATAAGTTACCAAGGGTTGGCCAAAGAAACGTGCTTAGATATTATGATAATAAGATAAAGATAAAAGGAAATTGGATTAAACATGCAGATAAAGGGTTGGGGAATAACAAAGAAAATTATGGGAATGGATATGGTAATAAAAAATCTATAGTTTTACCTTTTTTCCCTTGCTAAAATTTGGCTTTGCTTTTTCTTTGATGGTTTCCTTACCCATCTAGGTGGCAATAGAAGACCAGTAGACTACCAGTAGAGTAGACCAGCAAAGAAATGCGTAAGCTGCCACTTCTTCCTTTATAGCTGGCAATTTAATTATGGACTTTAAATTGCTTTATGTTGTAATTTCTATGACGTGTGTTTTACTTCTATACTTAATATTGATGGTAATATTATGTCTTACTAAAAAGCAATTGAGAAAAGATCTTGAGTCGTTTTATGGAATGCCACGTGTTTCCTAACACGTGATTATTAAAGAGTTAGGTCGTGACAATTTGATGTCATATTAAATATGCCATCTACGTGAACTACCCATAATCAAGGAGAATACCTTATTAATTGCATATAAATCATGCCAACTCTAGGGAGATTCCACCTTCAAGAGAAATTTGGTGAGATTCCCACAAACAAGGCAAATTCAAAAGGTGTTCAAGGTGAGATCCCAACAGCATGGAATGATTTATCTTGAAATTGATGCTAACACATCTACTCTTACTTTGATCTACTCATGTAATTTTGGGACAGAAAATACCCATCTAAACATTATCCATCTGTTACCTTGATCCATTTGTATCACTCCTGTTCAGCTTTGGTTACAAAGGAAGGTATTTAAATGTGAAGACTCATTTGCAGTAAACTGCCATTGCCCCATCAGGAAGTACACCAACTCACAAGTGACTTCAAAATAAACCAGGCATCTAAGATTTGGGAGCATCGGTCCTACATCAACTTTTGAGCAAACAATGCAATCATTCCTCAGTAATGAAGCAGTCACCTTAAATACAAGGCCATTGTTCTTGTTGCTTCTATCTGACATAGAAATGGGGTTATAGAATTTATGACTTTTGAAAAGAGCGTCAAGGTTCTTGGAGAAGTCAACCAAAGCAAATAACCTTCCTTCACTTCAAAGATCTTCTCATGTATGTGAAACAAACCAAGCATTATGAATCTACTATGAAGGCTCCTCAATCGATCTGATTTGTTGGCTTTTGTACAATACAATCATGGGTGCGAAGCTGATAGCAAGCAAGCTCATAATGAGGTAGTTGTGCTTGACACACTTAGCATCAATTGCTTTCATTATCCAATTAAAAAATAGTCAAGACATTAAGTTTCTCATCTCCACTAAGGATGTTTAAAGCATGTACTTCGATGTGATGGTGCAACCACTAAACTTGATTGAAGTTTGTTGTACCACTTTGCATGATGTTCCAAGATAGCAAATTTGAACTAGAAATGCAACAAATCAACAAGGCTAGTGGCCACAAGATGACTCCAATCAAAACTCTGGTAAACATTGGCATGATGAAAGAGGTAAAAAGGGATCATTGATATCATGTGAACAAACAAAGTACTGTGAACTTGAACCAGCCTCCTTTGATTATTACTAATGTACTGATCATTTGGATCAATAGTGGAAGAAACATTGATTAGGAGAATGAATATTGGTGCTGACAAAAATTAAGGTACTACTTGATAGTTTGAGTAGGTGGAAGAATTTTTTAGAGAGGTGGCACAAAACCACACACCTCAAAGCATGTATTTATAGGAATGTTTCTAATGGAAATGTCAGAGGCCCAAACGACCATGTAGAGCAAGACACAGCTCCATGACAATTTACAGAGATACCACGTTTGTTGTTTAGGCTATATAGTTACAAAATATTACAATGACACCACTAACACTGCCCCTCAAACTGAAGGCTTCATTTGAAGTTGAAGTTTGCCTCTAAGGTTATGAAATCTTCTAATTGATTGTGGCTTTGTAAGGATGTCTGCAACTTGAAAATTTGAGGGAATGTACTTAACAAGGAGATCATTGCTTGAAAGGCGATCATGAAGTGATAATTGACCTCGATGTATTTCATTTTGGAATGAAAAATTGGACTAGCTGTCAGGTATTTAGCCCAAATGTTACGACAAAGCACAATAGGAGCCTAAAGCAAGGATATGGTGAGTTCACGCAGTAGAGACTACAACCAAACAACTTCACCAGAAGTGTTGGTGAGAACTTGATACTTGGCCTCGGTGGAGCAAGCTACTGTCAGTTGTTTCTTAGAAGACCATGAAATAGGAGCAGCACCAAGAGAAATAACAAATCCTATTGTTGATTTGCGATCATCAAGACATGAAGCCCAATCCTCATTGGAGTAAGCAAGCTAAGGTAAAGGGCACGAATGTGGAAAATGCAAGGCAAAATTACATGTTCCTTTCAAATAGTGAAGGATTCTTTTAAGAGCATAAAAGCGAGAATCAATTGGAGAGGCCATGATATGGCTAAGTGATTTGACTGAAAAAGCTACTTTAAGCCTTGCAAATAGCATATATTAAAGAGAACCAAGAATCTATCTATATGATGTTGAATCAGAAAGACAAGTGTGTGAGATCCCATTAGTGACTACGAAATTAATTGAGGGTAATCATGAAATTATTCCTTTTAATGTCAACTAGGACTCCAATCACCTGATTTAGGGAACTAAGGACCTATTCCATGGGTATCAATGCCAAAACTATTGGTTAATTGGGTGATTAGCCAATTGGAGGGGCATTGGGTCATAAGGCTAAACACTTGGTAAGAGGAGCTCAAAGAATAAGGAATATGGGAACCACCTGAGAAATTGCCCAACCTTTTAAAAGAATTTAAGAAAGATAAGGATGACCCACCATCACTAATGATATCTCTATTTTGATAAAACAAAATTATGTTTATTTGTGAGCTAATTTTTCAGGCAATATAGCATGGACCTTACCTTGCTAAGAGACAAGACAAGGAAAGATGGTCTATTAGACTATGGTCTATTAGTTTTTTTTCCTCTTTTACTTGAGTCTAGATCTTTGTATGGAACCTCAAATATTTCGATCAAACTTAAAAATGTTTGTTTAATTATGATTCCATAAACCTTTGATCGACTAAAACTAATTAATCGACCTAAAGGAAACATTGATCGACCAAACAACATAGATAAGGAAATCCAACTTTCATAGATTAATTGATTAAAATAACTTTTTAATCGACCAATAGTTGATCAATGAGGATAGTTATTTAATGGACTAAACATTATTTTGATCGACCAACAATTATTTTTGATCAACCAATGAGATTTGAATTATTACCCAGTTTTGAACTATAAATAGGACCTTCCAATTAACAACCTTTTTCTACACACATCTCAAAGCAAATCTCTAAGAGAAAAAGTGCTCCTACTCTTTCATTCTAAAGTACTTTAGTGCTCATTTTTCTATGTTTTCCAAAGCACTCTGATCTACTTTATTCCGAAAATAACGGTTTGATTTCATTTCTTATTTGAGGTTACTTAGGTTATAAAGTTATATACTTTTTATTCTATTTATTTCATCTGGGTCCTAAGTTGTCAGGGAGACCGTACTTGTTTATCTTCACTCAGATGCACAAGAGAAGAGTCTTTGTAAAAAGTTGTGCCACTCTCGTTCAAGTGGCATTTATTTGTGGATTGGCTAGATCTATCTAATCAGAAAAATCCTAAGCTGAGAAGCTTAGGTAGTGATTTTTACCCGAAAGGATTTCCACTATAAATCCAAGTGCATTCATAGGATATTATTTGTGGTTTGATTTATTTTAAGGTTTATCAGAGTTTTGCAAATTACACTATCCACTCCCCTTTGATTTATTTTAAGGTTTATCAGATTTTTGCAAATTACACCATTCACTCCCCTTTAGTGTAGATCCCTAGATCATGTAGGAAACTACAATCACCACATTCTCCTTGTCTCCTTCGTCAACTCCTTCCAACATAAGAGAAAGAGAGAGTGTGAGAGTTGGGGAGGGGTATCTACAGCAGTAACAGTAGAAGGAGAAGGAGAGATCGGAGGGGGAGAAGGAGATTTGGAAGCCCTATCTAAGGAAGAGAACACCACCAATCTCTCTCAGCAACCATTTCTAGGTAGTAAGCCACTCTTTCTCATTCAGGTTTTTGGGGTTCTTGAAGGACCTTCTCTCCCCTTGAATGTCATGGATTTGAGAAGGTGCGGGTTTGAAACTCTTTTTCCTCAAATTTCTTGGCCACAAACTTGACATTCCTGCACCCATTTTGGTTTGATGATGCTACAGGGAGGTTGGTTCCAGCAGGAGGAAGCAGCAACAGGAAGGAGAGACAAAGGCAGTAGCAACAACACCTTCTGCAGTTCTTCAAATCTAAGATAGGGCACCTATCTTCTTGGACTTTGGTGATTTGCAGTAGTATAGTGATAGTCATGCAGAGGTAGGACCAGAGGATCCTCCTCCATTGGTGGTAGTCTAGAGATAGAGGTGGTAGAAGCCACCCACTCCCTTTAAAAGACTGAATGCATGTTAGGTAACCTGAGTCCAAAGGGGTTTTCTTGGTATTGGGGGATTAAAGGTTCACACCAACCCACAATAGTAGTACAGCTCTAAGAAAGGGACATTCTATCGCAGAAAGAAAAAGAAAACTACGACTAAGACTAAGCGTGGCTAGGACCAGCTCTAGCGCCCTCGACAACCCGTGGAACTAGCTGCTCTCATCCCTGATCTAAGTATACAACCAAAATAGGTGTCAACAAAGCTGAGTAGAGTGGCAAGAAAGAAAGGAACATGTAAAAACAAAAACGAAAGTGTAAGTGGTGGTTTGTTCAAGCCTTAATAACTTCATACAGCATCTTATCAATTTCATACTTCCTTATTAGGTTTGTTTAGTGGCTTGTTATCTCGCTTGTATTCCTTCCACAAACCCACTAAGTATGGTCATTCTCTCTTGTTAGTTCACATGTCCCCTAGTGAGACAATTTCATTGCAATATTCTGGGTCGCAAGGCAACCATGGGATGCTCTCTTGGCTGAGAGAGCACCCCGAGCCCTCCCTATCACTTGGGTACTACCCCGGGTTCATTACTGTAGCGTAGTGGTGACTACGGCATGCGCGATAAACACACGAGGCATTACCCCATGCTAGCATGTGATCAGTCATTTCCACTGACGAGTATACATAAAAAGGAACTGTATAGGAACCACACCTCTCAACAGCACTACGTACCCTCGTCCGGCTATCCTAGTTGGTCCCTCGTGGGCCCAACAAGAGTCTGAGCAGAAACATCATTCCTCCCCCAGTTCCCTACCTAGGGAGATCAGCTCTCTCCCTGCATAATGGGGTAGTTAGCTCTCCTCGGTAAGCATGTACTCGAGGGTCAGATCACTCCCACAACCAACCTCAACATGGCCAGTCACCGGCCCACCCTCAAAATTCTATCCCGTTAGAGCTTTCATACACATTTTAACTTGAGTGCCATCTCTAGTTTACCTTAAGGTTCGCGTAGATTCCTAATTGGTTGCTAACGAGTTCAAGCGTCATCAATCCCAGTGTTTTGCACAATACAAATAAGTATCTAGCTTTACCCTAGTGCTCAAGTTCACCCCTAGGTTGTTGTTAATAAGTGCATGCCAACATAGTTTATTTGTGACCATCAATGACGAAGCTAAAACGTGGCAACTACATTATTCAATCCAGGTCCTAATCAAGTGATACCTATCCTCCACAAATATATACATATTTTTATTTTGTTCATACAGGAGGTCAGGTCGCGCAAGTACTATTACCGAAATTCAGAGTCACACGGGACGAGTTAATATTCTAGGCCATTCAAACACTAAATCAAAGAGGGTAGAGGGAAAACCACTCTACCTCGACTCTCCGGAAGGAAATGGGGGTGTAGCGGCCAACCCATGCCTATGCCAGCCATCGCGTGGCCTCTCCCGAGAATCGTGTCGGTCCCGAAGGCGAATCCTAGGGCATCAATGGGTCCAAAAAGGGGTCATTAGGCTTTAGTCAATTTGTCAGTATGCTAAATGCGCACCAACAGTATCAAAAATGATACTAAAATAAAGGAAATTTAATTCACTTTTCAACTGTACCTTACTTGCGTGATTCCAAGATCGTTT
Organism: Thalassia testudinum; assembly: GCA_037157565.1. Taxonomy (NCBI): domain Eukaryota; kingdom Viridiplantae; phylum Streptophyta; class Magnoliopsida; order Alismatales; family Hydrocharitaceae; genus Thalassia; species Thalassia testudinum. The sequence continues at coordinate 8,676,432 of JAZHRO010000022.1, read as the reverse complement.
GGGCCTGAACCAGCCCAAAACCACCTTTTGGTTCACTTACACCGACCTTGGGCTGATTCGGTCCAATCGACCCAACTAAATGAGTTGTAGGCCGCTAGTCCGCCTAGGCGCCATGCGGCGCGCGCATATTCGCGCACGCATATTGTCGCGGATCGCACACCGGGGACGTCTCCACGCCGTTTTATCGCCTGCTCACCTGCGCGTCGTTGGATTCACCTCCGCCCGCCTTATGCACGCGCACATGCATGTTTGAACTTCAGCGCCTGCCCCTTTTTTTCCTAAGCCCACGCGCACGAAAGAGAGAAGAGGGAAAGTGCGACGCAACTCCTCTCTCTCTCTCTCTCACTGGGTAACTGCGGCTTGCCGCCCGATGGTGGGAGAAGGGTGTGGGGGCGTCGGTTTCAAGGAGTGGGGCTGTTTATAAAGGAGGGTTTTGGGGAAAAATATAGGTTCTGCCCCAAATTTTGAGTCTTTGAAGAGAGAGCCCACGTTGTTGGAGTTTGGGGCCATGAAAATTGCACAGTACAACCAAACGTGGAGAAAACTTCGTGACAAGGTCCTTAGGTACACTCCCTAAGTAGAATAAAAAAAATTATGGGCAAAATCCTTGGAGTCACATGTGGGTCCCAATGTAGACCACCCGGTGTGTAGAAATTACGAAAAGACCCTTGGAGTTTAAGGAAACACTCCGAGATCTTAAGACACACTAACATGCATGCAGAAAATGAGGTTAAACCCCTAGGGTTTGGAAGAATTGCAAAGTGGCCCTAGGTGCACAGTTAGGCATGCAAAAATTATAAACACCACCCTAGGGTCCCGAAAATTCCTCAATGACTCCTAAATGTCAATCAAAAGGTCCAGAACAAATCATTTCACTAGGTGATGTCTAATTGGTTAATCAGACGTTTGATGGTGTGGTGCCAAATGTGTGAACGTTTGACTAGCCATCCATTGGAGAAGAAATTTCTTTTGACATGGATAACCTACGGCATTAGATCTCTGATGATGCCACCAGACATCTGATGGTGGGGACACAGGACGTTTGATAAGGGATCATACGAACCTTGTAGCCATGCCCACCCCCGGAGTTCGAGGTGGTGGACTATCAAATGCTCGGAGGCAATGCTAGACATCTGATAGCTTGAGTGTTGGAACTCCAAGAAAAGGAAGTTCCGAACGACGACCGAAACAAGAAATTGGTTAACGCCTTACTTAAGGAGTAGATGTTTGACTAATACCTCAAATGTCTAATTTTAAGGAATTTGGCCTGATGAATAAGGGTCAGGAGAATCACATCCTCACATGCTGCCAGGAGACTTGAGAGTGTTGTTAGACATCTTTTGAAATCATATCAGACATCTAACCAAGACGACAGATGTCTGATGCTAAGGGCAGTAGTGGTTATAGTTCCGGGTTGGGGACCCACTCATTGATGAGTCAGGATGAGACTCGGGAAAACATTGAAAGTCGTGCGAGTTTTGTGCGTGCACCCACAATAGGGGCTCAAGAGTGAGTGCCTAGTAAGGTAATTCGATGGGGACGCCTGATGATGCATCTACGAGGAGTCATCTAGTACACACATGAGATCAATGACCAATGCCATTCCATCGGGGAAGGAAAACACCAGGACTACTCATGAGATCAACATGGGTTAGTTGATGTAAAGACCCGTCCCACTTTTAGCCTTTTAAGACGTCTGAAGTCTTAGTCAGACGTCTGTCCAGACGTTTGGACCCTTTCCCGGATGTTTGAAAATGAAATTTCTATACGTGTACTGCCCCTGCGTGCGCACGGCACGTAGGACCTTTTCTCTCTCTCCTTTCTCCTCCTCTCCCTGCCGAACCCTAAACCCCAGCCACCTATAAAAAGCCCCCTCCTCTCCTCTCCTCTCCACTCCACACACTGCCACCATCCCCACCTTCAGAGTTGCGAGAGCCACGAGAGGAGGCGAGCGAGGGAGAGCGCGAGGGTACGAAGGAGAGTGCAGGAGGAGGAGGAGGCCGAGGTCGGGAGCTTCGGTGGAAGCTCGGCGAAGCTCGCACAGCCACCGCGGGTGCGTCCGAGAGGAGGAGAGAGTCCGGAGAGGCGTCCTCGACCACCTGCAGCGACTGGAGCTGCGGCGGCACGAGGAGGTGCGCGCCAAAGAGCGCTGGTATCGAGTTCTGATACTGGAAATTTTCCACTATCAAACGTCTGGAGTGGAGTCTAGACGGCTGGCGGAGCATCTGGATGTTTGGAGTCAAGACCAGACGTCTGAAAGTTCCTTTATCGCGAATGTACGCTCTTTTCGCGGTTACGGCCATGCAGGTCGCACTGCAAAAGGATTTGTTGTGCCTGATTTGGGTGGCTGCAACTGTCGTACGCAGAAGCAGCCTTAGGAAGGAGCGCAGAACACTCTCCCACGCACTTTCAGACGTCTGATCAGCTCACCAGACGACCAGAGGAGTGATCCGACATCTGGAACTGCCTTCAGACGATCGCAGAGGAGGCCTAAACGTCTGAGGACACCGCAGGGACTTGAAGTGAGGCTCTGTATCTTTTAAGACTTTTGGACTTGTTCTCAGACGTCTGATTTTGGTCAGTAGACACGTTTTTGACCCGTTTGGGGTTCGATCAGGATCCGTTTTACGCAAACGAAGTATCTGTAGTTTCCTCACGAGATTCTCTACGTAATAGAAGCCTTTATACACTATTCTAAATCCTCCTTTGTGATGTATTCCCTGATATAGGGTTTCAGCCTGCTACGTGTTTGGGGCTTGCAAAGACGCCTGGGTCTGCGGTTCGAGCCCCCAGTACTACCGAATTGTCTGGTAGAGTGGTCTACTTCTGTTAATCATATTAAATAAGAATGTGCTTGTGGAATTAGCCAAATGGAACCCTAGGATGTGGCATGAACCCTAGGACCGAGAAATGAATAAACCATTTGTACTACATGATTATATTTGTATACATGATTAAGTTAAACTGCTAGCAATTGCCTATAATATAGTTACGAGCTTCCTGTTAGAATATGAGTTGCCTGAGATAAATGAACAATTACCTGTGAAATCATCAGTTGCATGTATTGAATTATGGAAACATGAGCTACCTCTATATAAATGAGAACTGAATTGAGAATGGTGGAATCTGGATCGGAATAAATGTGGTGAACATGAGTATGAACCCTACAGGGAATTAGGAGTAGAACTCCTGTGGTTAGTTGGAAACCTGGAAAGGTAGACGGGAAGTGTGCTGGCCATTGAGTACGTGATACCAAGGAGAGCGACTGTCCCCTTTTCGTGTAGAGTGGAGCTAGCTGCCCTTGGGTTGAGACCCGAGGTTAGGATTGGCCACTCTACACCGACTCCTGTTGGTCCTCGTGTACGTGGTACCAAGGCGAGCTACTAGTATAGGGAGGGAGCTAGCCACCTCACGGGACCCGGAGTTCAGCTAGCCACCCTACACCAACTTGTTAGGCCCTCTGGGAAAACTGGGGTAGTCAGACGAGGGTGCGCGAACTGTGAAGGGGCGAGACCCCTGTTTGGTTCCGAGGGGCGAGACCCCTGTTTCTGAGAGGGCTAGGCCCTATACTGTTCTGTGCTGTACTTTGGGCGTACCCGCTAGCGGAAACGGATAACCGCGTGTCAATGCAGGGCAGCTACCCGTGCGCTTATCACGCGTGCCGTAGTCACCGCTACATCTTGACAGTGACCTTGGGGTGGTTGACTGGGTGTAGGACTACCACGGGAGACTCTCCCGGCTAGGAGAGCACCACGTGTACCTTCTACTCTTCGGAAAAGACTGCAATCAAAATTGTTCTCACGATGAACATGTAAGATCAAGAATATCTGAAAGTTTGAGAAAAATGGGTGAAAAGGAAATACACATAAAACAAATAAATAAAAAAGAGAATTAAACTTACTGCTTTTACTGTTTTAGATAGTGTAGATACCACTCTACTTAGCATTCGCTGACCTGTCCTTTCATAACACTGTTCAGGACCAAGAGTTGAGCAGCCCGAGCTTCCGGCTGCGGAGGGTGCTGGGCCCAGTCGAGCCCAGCCGTAGTTTCAGCACTGTCTCGTTGTTTTCCCCTTACTGATGTAGTGAGTTTCAAACTTTTAGCTACTGTTGTTGTTACTGTTACTTTCATTTCCGTTGTTTCTATTGTTGTGGTATGTAATGGAACAGCAGTTTTACTTTCCTTTACTGCTTTGTACATTTTTACTACTTAGTTATATTGCATATGTGAATGTGGTTTACTTTCCTACTTTTTGATTAGTTCTTGTTGGACGACTAGGTCTTGGGATTAGTCGAAGCGAGCCAGTCTCGGATCCTGTAGGGATCCGGGAACTGGGTTGTAACAGTTGATAAGGGGTTGGACCTCAAGTACCAAGGCAAGGTGGTCGATGAGTTGCATTGGACATAGGCCAACTCCTCATAGGAGGTAGGTAGCTCGATGGAGCGCCTATTGGGAAGCCTAATGGGGTCACCCGGTGATGCTCTACAGGGGTCACTAATGGTGGGGAGTTAGGTAATCACCACCTTACGAAAAAGTGATTGACCATAGCTATCTCGGGCGACTTTTGGATCGAGTCTAAAGGTGAAGCTACTGAAGGCCAAGGTAGCCCAAGTCTTGAACCTCAAAGGAAAAAGTGCACAAGAGAAATCTACCTCAAAACCTCATAAGGGAAACTTGATTTTGGTTGACTAGAGGGTTGACATACCGATAAATCAACAAGTCAATTATTAGGAATAGAGTCGAGGTAGGCTATGCCTATAAATAGGCACATGGGTTAGATGTATACATGTATATATACATATATGTGTAGGAGTGCATACGGACGCACTTGAGGGATGAGTGTATCTTTAGTAGTATGGAGTCTACTGTACATATACATATGGTGGTAAGATAAAGCCCTACTGAGCCACTTGACTCATACCTACATCGTGTTCCATTTGCAAGACAAAATGCCCGAAGCATGAGTCCCTCGTTGTCTTCATATCAAGGCTATCTAGAGGCATGCCTAGCTCCTATGGGAGAGGTTGCAGTTGGCCAGGATCCTCTTGCTAGTGCCCCGTGAGGAGGAGGTCATCTTCATCAGTAGGGGATAGGAGGAGTTGTTGCGGATGTGGATTCGGGAGCTGATTGGCGCGATGATGAGCCTGGTGGACCTCTTGGAGCAACATGGCATCACGTGATGGCAGGCAAGGAGACAGTGACCAACAATTTCTTTTTGTGTTCTCTTAATTAGTGAGTGGCAGTCATTCCTTTCTTTTGCTCGCTGGTGATGTAGACCACCCTTTTGTCTATATATATATATATATACACCATGGTCTTAAGGCATGTAAATACTAAACTATTTATATGACATTAACTATGGCAAATCATGATGTGATATGTGATGATGCTAAGGTTTGGATGTGAATGTGAATGGTTTGTTTGTTCTTATCTTCTTTTCCTCTGATCTCGCTTCTGTATGCTTTTCTTGGTGGATGTATCGTGCATATGTGTGTATGTACAGGTATAGGTATATTGTAGGTGCATGTAAATTACACATTAATTTAGGCTATCATGGGTCATCGGATCCAGGATGCCATCGAGTACCAGTAGACTTAGTGAGATGTTTAAGTTGAGATGAAGCCATGGGCTTTTGGACTAGCTTTAGGTCATCAAACTTGAATCTGATGAGAAGGTTAGTAATATAACGCTATTGAGAAAGAAGAATTCTTGAAGGTGTACGTGATATCTCAATGCCCAAAAAGAATGTTGGATAGCCCAAGTCGCTTACAGGAAATGTCTTTGCTAAGTCCTCGTAGACTTGCTAAACAATTGAAGGTATTGAGCCAATGATGAGGATATCATCAACATAGATGAGAAAGAATATGACAGCATTCCTAGAAGTTTCAATAAATAAAGATGTGTCCGTTTGGAAGCATAAAAATCATTGGACAGAAGGTACTTTGATAAATGTTGGAACCAGGCACGAGGTGCTTACTTGAGGCCATATAGTGAATGATTTAATTTGTAAACATGATGAGGATAGTTCGGATGAATAAAGCCCTGAGGTTAGGTCATGTATATATCTTCAGTAAGAGCGCCATCAAGAAAGGCATTGTGAATATCAAGTTGCTTCATCTCCCAATTGTTGGCAATAGTAAGAGCTAATAACAATCAAATAGTAGTGGACTTGATAACCAAACTAAAGGTTTCAAAATAATGAAGTCTTTCAATTTGGTTGTAGCCCTTGGCAACCAATCATGCCTTATATCTAGCAATGGAACCATCAACATTTCTTTTTAAACAATACACCCATTTTGAACCAATAATATGTAGTTTCCCTACCAGGAGGGGGTGACGTAATAATTGCAGAAATAAATATAAACAATCTCACAAAATACAATCGCACAAAAGGCACAAAGATTTTTAGGTAGAAACCCAAACCGGGTGAAAACCACCACCTAACACTCTCGAGTTAGGATTTTCCGATCAACCAAGTTGATCAAAATCCACTAAACGAATCACTTAAAACGAGGGTGATTCAACCTCAAATACAATCACGCTACAAGTGTGAGGGTAGCGTTCCTCAACCCCTTCTCTTCACGAGAAGGATTTTGTCCCTCGAAGGAGATGGGAATTCACAAAGCGAATACCCAACCAAATAACAAAGATAAAACAAAAATCCTATAGAGCCAACAAAGTAATTTTAAACCTAGCTTCTATAGGAATTAGGAAACTCCCCTTTAAAAGGAGTGCGTCGGCAACGCGGATGCGTGAACAACACGACGGCACTACGTCGCTCTCGTGAACTACGGCGGGAGAGCGGGTGCGCAAAGCTTGATGCTCTCAAGATGTAGAACTAGAGCTTAGAGAGCAAGAGAGACACAAAATGGTTTGAAAGTGTATTGCAAGGTGTGTGTGTTGGTTGCAAAGGTTCCCCTCTATTTATAGAGGCCTTAGGAAGGCTTTGGAAGGCTTAGGAAAGGTTCCATAGCCGTTGGGTACAAAGCCCAAGAGAATCAGCCCGAAATCAGGAACAATCATTGCACTGACAGGCTTATCAGACGTCTGGAAGATCACTTTAAGACGTCTGAAAATAAGGTCAGACGTCTGATTTTGGGCAGGTCTCTTCCTGACTTGGATCAGATCTAAACAGGGTTCTTGTGCAAGTCCATCAGACGACATACAGGACGTCTGGCACTATGTATGGACGTGTGGAAACCTACTTTTTCGTGGGAATGGATTTGCAACGGTTAGAAAATCTCTAAGAAGAGATTTTCGGGTCAGTCGAGGCAAAACGGTCAATTATCAGACGTCTGGAAGGGCTTAAGGATGTCTGATAAGGCTCTAACGGTCAAATCCTTGAGTGTTTGCAAAGAGAGCCAGCGGTCCACTAATTGGACGTCTGGCAAAGTCATTAGACGTCTCCTGAGACGTCTGGTCTAAGGTCTGGACGTCTGATTTCATCAGACAGAACTTACAATGTCCAGCCTAAATGTTATCAAACGTCTGAATCAACAGTCAGACATCTTAAAACACTTTATCAGGCGTCTGATTTGGGAATTAGAAGCCTGGAAATGCTGTTTAAACCCTATATTGGTTTTCTAAGTTCTCTACAGAAAACCTAAGTATCCTAGGGTTGTGCCGGTATTCCTAGGACTACTGTTAGGATACTTTGAGGCTCTTTAACATAATTTTCTAAGGAAAAAAAAGAGCAAGAAAATAAAGACAAAAGTACATGAAAGGAATAAAATGAAATTCTATCATATTCTTCTTGTCCTTCCATCTTCAATCTATCGCTCCTCGCGAATCTCCTCTGTTCTCCATCAAGCTCCTCCAATCCGTCCTGGATGCGAGCTCGAATTCCGTCTAAACACGTCTACATTTGGAATTGACCTGAAATCTAAGACTCCAAGTGCAAATGTTAAATAACACGTGTTTTGTTATCATCAAAACAAATGATCGTGGTGCTCTAGCACCAACATAATATTCATATGAGATTGAGGTGGAAGCAACATCCAAGTATTATTTTGTAAGAGGGCTTGAAACTCACCAAATATAGTCGAAGCCCAGTTCATAATTTTAATAGCATTAGTAAAGCAAGTAGGTTCCATGTCAGTAAAAGAATGTTGCAAATTGGATGGCAAAGGATGTCTCATAGCCGCACGAACTTTTTTCTTAGAGATCCCATGCATTGAGCGAGTGGTCATAAAGTGAGTTCTTGTGGGTGGAAGGGACAATATTAGAAGGGATGGTAGTGGTGGTGGGTGGGAAGGGGATGGGGGTGGTGGTGGCAAGAAATTATGAGTGGGGAAGGGGGTAGTAGATAATGAGGAGTTTGATGGTGAAGCGGAGGAAGGTTGAATAGGTGAAGGTGATGAGGAAGAAGTGGTACAAGGGAATGAAACAATGTCAGACGGTAGATGGAGAGGTGTAGAGAATGGTGAAGTTGGGGATGGGTGAGTTGGCTGCTATTGGGTAAAGGGAAACAGATTTTCAGCAAATATGGCATAGAAAGAGAGAAGAATTTTGGAAGTGGAAAGGTTGAGACATTTGTATGCTCGATGATGAGTGCTATAACCCAAGAAGACATAAGTGTAGATTGTTTTTGTAGCTTATCCTATTATAGGCTCGCAACAATGGGAAACAACCACAACAAAAAATTTTTAAATATGAGTAATTAGGTTTCTGCTTGTAAAGAACCTCATATGGAATGACATGGATCACAGAGGAGGGCAGAAAGTTAATTATACAAGTAGCATAGTGAATAGCATAAAACCCATACTTGAGTATTGCTTTGGAATGCCTGAGCAAGTTTAACAAGACATCTGTTCCTGCGCTTAGAGATCCCATTCTGTTGGGGTGTGTAAGGATTACAACTCCTAAGATGAATAACATGACCTTTAAACCACGAATGTAGATGGTGATACTCCCCCCCCCCTCCCCAATCAAAGTGAATAGCTTTGATGAAGACATTGAATTGGGTGTGAATATATTTGTAGAATTGAAGGAAAATACTATACGCATATGGGTTTTGCATTATTGGAAACACCCAAGTGTGCGCAATCATCAGTGAAGGTAATTGCATAACGATAACCATCATGAGAGAGACATGGTGAAGTCCAAACATTTGGATGGATTATATGAAATGGATATTTCCTGGTAGTAGAAGTAGGATAAAGAGGCAGGCGATGAGCCTTGGTTTGTAGGCAAATTTCACAAACATTTGGTATGACATAGAAGAACTAAGAGGAAATTTCATGGTGGCAACAAGCTTTTTAATAACTTCAAAATTTGCATGATCCAACCGTTGATGCCAGATAGTAAGTGGTGCTTTTGCTGCCAATAGGATTTATGCAACTAAAGAGGAAGCAGTCTCTTTAGTAAATTATATAACTCTTTTGAGGGTAGCCAAAGATTATATAGCCTTACTCATGTCGTTCCCTATAGAAGCAGTCTCTTTGTTTCCTGATCCTTCACAACAAGACCATCATAATATAATTTGAAGTAACATGAGTTATCTTTAGTAAATTTGCTAATAGAGAGTAAATTCTTGGTGGCCTCAGGAACATGGAGAACATCATTAAGGGTAACATTGTGTAATGGAGAGGAGATAGGGCAATAGCCAATAAACTAAATGATTGAACCTTTTCCATTGCCGAAGATTACTTCATTGGGGCCATGATAAGTGCGTGCATGATCAAGATTAGCAACTGAGTTTGTAATGTGATGGGATGCCCCCGAATTAGGAAACCAAAGCTCTTATCCATAGGTACAGCAGCATTAGTAGTGGAAATAGTGGCTAAAGGATTATCATCATAGCGATACTAGCAGGTGGGGACAAAATAGTTAAATCGGCAACAAATTTGACAAATAGCTCCTCTAAGTGAAGGGTGCGTAGAGTGATTAAAGGGGGCACGAGTTGTTTCTTCCACAAAATGGCCAATGACCACACCCACAAGAAAAACCATAGCTACGTGAAACATATGATTAATTTAGACATCAGGCGACATATGATGTCAAGCTATACGTTGTTCATGGACAAATAAGAGGCCAACAAGCCCTTCATGAGAAATAGCATCAATTTCGTTGGCCACAGTAGTGACAATAGAATCATAATCACCACCTACGCCATTTAATATAGCAAGAACAAGTTCATTAACATCGAGTGCCTCGCCAGAGGTAGCAGCTTGATTGGTGGCAAGTAACTTTGCTTTGTTTGCGAAATTAGTAATGGTTTTCAACATAGTTAGATCATATTTGTATTGAAAAACTCTTGCTCATGTGTGTGTTGCAAAATACCTCCCCAAAAATGACCAGACTTCATGAGCGATGGTGAGGTGAGAAATTTGAGCCCCAATTTCTTCGGAAATAGAGGCGAGGATCTAGAATAGGACAAGTTGATCCTTGCATTTTCAAAGTATAAATCCATCGTTTAGGAGCTCTACTCCAGTAGAATCAAGGAAGGTTTTGGTTGGCTTGGTAGATGAGCCATCAACTAAAGAAAACAAATCATAAGCATAGAGAAGGGAAATCATTTGAGCTCGCGATACGTGATATGTGGTTGTGCTGAGCTTAAAAGAAATAATTTGCTGAATATTAAATGGACGAGATATGGTGGGAAAAGCTTTGGTGCTGGAATCGCTAGTCTCTAAGAAGTCAGACATGGCGGAGGTTTGTTTCTTAGTAGGCTACCATGTGTTGTGCTTTGAAACCATTATAATTTGAGCAGGTGGAAGAATTTTAGAGAGGTGGCGCACAACCACACACCTAAAAGCATGTATTTATCGGAATGTTTCTAATAGAAATGTTAGAGGCCCAAACGGCCTTGTAGAGCAAGCCACAGCTACATGACAATTTACCGAGATACCACCTTTGTCGTTTAGGCTGTATAGTTATAGAGTATTACAGTGACACCAATAACACTACTAAGGCCACCCATAGATTGAGACTGGAAGTATGCAAATAAGCAATCCAATCTAATTGCATGTGATCTAGATAGGGTGTGCAAGGTGAAGGGGGAATATGGCCTTTGATTGTGTGGTGTTATTGGCCATGATTAATTATTAGGCTTGTATTAAATCTTATATTATTAATTGAAGATATGTCATGTACATCTCAACATGTTTTGCCAATTCACGTCATTTTTCACAACATTATACATTTATGCACCGATTCTCTTGACTAAACTCGCCAGCCTACATGTGCATTTGTTTGAGCCTATTGATTTTTCCTGAAAGGGGATCATGAAATGTTTTCTATTTCTCATCTTGTTGGCAAGAATAGAGATGCATTGCTACATTAGCATGTACACACTATAAGAAAAATGATTTTTCTTGCTATCTAGACTTTTAACTAAATAAAAGTCAAATTAGATCTATCGTGATATAGTCTTTTGAAACATTTGGTTTCGATATCTTGACGTTTGATCCGAATGCCAAGTTAGATCTATCGTGACATATCCTTTCGAGACATTTGGACCAAACGTACATCTTGAAAGGATATGTTACGATAGACCTAACTTGATATTCAAGAAAGTTAGTTTGATGTTTAGGAAACAAATGTCAAGAAAGGTCATTGTTTTCTTGTAGTGACAATTCCCTACTTAGCTTAACTTGTACGATTGCCACGAAAATTGGTAATTAATCTAAACAACATGAAATGAAAAATAAGTGATTACCCCACGACACCATCAGAATCAATATCTGCATTTTTAAGATCCAGAAATGTCAACTTTCGCTTAAGAACCTTATCAATCAGCACTTGTTGCTTGCGCTCAGTGTACGTCTCGGCAAGGTATAGATAGAACTGTGCCAAGCAAATAGTACCCATCAAAATCCACAGCATAGCAAATACACGACCTCCCATTGTTGAAAAGCTTTCATCTCCATAGCCCAATGTTGTTATGGTGGCACAAACGCAGTAAATGGCATCAATCAAATCTAACTTCTCGACAGCACAGAGAAAGATTGTTCCAGTGATCAACAGTGATAATAGAACGACTGCCGTCACGATGAATTTATACTGTGCCTTATTTATCTCCACATTTTCGAACATGGCCACCTCATTAGCTTTGCCACGTCCATAAAGTGCTTTGATTAGCAAAAGCTCTTGCTTCTCCACAAGGTGATCAGCTGCTTTGCTCAAAATATACCCAACCACAGCCATGCCACTGAACACATAAGCGCAAGCCAGTAGCTTAGCCAGAGTGCTGCTTGGTACAAGATCTCCATAGCCAACGGTGGTCATTGTGACAATACAGAAGTATATGGCATCAATAACTCTATTTGTCTTTTGGCCTCCAATCTGATCATTTATCATGAAGAAGCAAGTTGTTCCAATTACCAAGTAAATGGCTAGGACCATAGCCACCCACCGAAGACTTGGACGCAGTCCCACAAACAAAGATTCATCAGTATTGGGACCAGAATCAGCGCTGAAAGGAACACCTGCAGGAAAGGTTGGACAACGCCAAATATTTCTTGTAGCAGTCCGTTCTGGTGCTTCATCTTTAGCAACTGATTGGGGGAGCAAAGTGTCTGTCTTTGAATCACCAGCCATTTATGATTAATCTAGGAAAAATACCCCAAATTATATCCTCAAATCAATAGCACAATTACAATTGTAAGAACTCTATTAAAAAACACACACAAGAAAATCATACCAATAAGCATCAGTAAAATAAGGCAATGACCAGAAAGAAAATCCTAGTTTATAGATTGATGGTATAGCTTGAAACTTTAACCATTAAACAACATGAAAATGGTGATCGAAGACAATAGGTTATGCTTCAAAAAAATAGGATACTATGTTTTCCATGTGGTAAGGATTTGATGACCCCTACTAATAATTATGGGCACTCAGTTTTGATTAGGCTAAACCCCCAAACTTAACCCTTCACCCACCTATCATAATGAGGAAGGAATAAAAACCCCTGAATAAGGAGGAAGGGGCCATGGCCTTCCTCAATTTTCCAACAAATAGCCACTTAAAAAATATAAAAAGAAAGTGAGCATGCTTGTTATCTAGTAGATAAATGGTTATCTGCTTCATGACAAACTATAAAGGAACATATTTGATATGATTACTTACAAGAGGAAAGATCATCAATGGTAATTATGAAAAGGTTAATCCTATATGCTTATTCTTTCACCATAAGCATATTATTAGTGCCTATCACACCTTAGGTAAGAGCATTTTCTGTATTTCTTTTTACAATCCATGTATTATTTAAGTTTCAATAGCCACATCGGAAGTATCCTCAAAGCTCAACGTGATGAGCTATCTCCTTTGACAACGAGCAAGGCCTTAAAGATCTTCACTGGAGGCTCCATTTTCTGGCTAAGCCTAAGCTCGAGAAGAAGATTAGTATGCTTAGCGTGGTCAGTGGGAGAATGGATAGGCAATTTAGGACAAACCGATCGAATAGTCCTTTGATACAATATCGTATCTCCACACTTAGAAATCTCTTAACCACGATATGTCACGTAGGTCAATTCTTTATGGGGACTCCACCAGTTGTTTGTGGTTTTACACGTTTTGAAGGAATCCAACAACTTTGCATCGTACAATTGTTGACCATCTTTTGTCACCTAACGCAGAAAATGCCACGGCACATACATCTCATGTGCTTCTTCTGATCTACTTATCGGTCAGATATGTATCTCCTTTCTTTGCACTAACGAGATATTTGTTGCAAGTGAACTAAATTGATTAAGGGACAAAAACATATAGAGGTGGATTTCCACCACAACCCAAAGCAAACAACAAGCTTAGTGGCCGGACCACTCAAACAAATGCAGGAAGGAACAAATGGTCCCGCATAAAAATCTCTGAGGGGAAATGACCCTAAGATTCACAGGAAACTTCCACATTCCCATGGTGGGAAAATCTGATTATAGATTAGTGAGAACAAAGGTTTTGATATATAAATGTACACATAGATACATGTGTACATACAGGAGGGAGAAGATGAGACCTGTGAGGGAGAATGGAGGGGCGACCTGAGCAGTGTCCGAGGAAGGAGAGAATCGCAGAGGAACGCAGTGCGTCGGGAATGGGGGAGGAAAGAAACTGCGGCAAATTCTATAATATTTGACCCTGCACGTAGAGGCGGGAACGTTTACTTTTTCTATTTTTTTTCATTTTTAAGTGCGTGCCACTACGATTATTTTGATATTACCGTGTACCCTCTAAGTTTGAAGTACCTACATGTATATATGCCCTCGAGGGGTTGCTTGTTTAGTTATTTGTTACTCCCACCCTTCCCCTCGAAATAACCATGCAAAGGATTTCAATGAATTGATAAGGGTGGCGGGTGTTAGAATAATAATGTAACTCTACGTATATTATTATTATAAAATTATATGTTTAATGTGTATATATATTTAAATATCATATTTATGATCATTAAAATAATCTGATTATGTAAATTGATCATTCACATCTTACTAAGATATGAAATTTAATGCATAAAAATCTTAAACGAAAAATGTAATTTTGCGATGGATGGATATTATTTTATTTTAAGTGATTATGGTTCCTGGAGAGGTGAGGGTAAAGTAGGCATTTATTTTTCTACATCCCATCACAGAAAAGTTATAAATAGAACTCATTACATAACCCAAAGGGTACACCCCCATTCAGTTCTCTTCCGCTCTTACCCTCTGAACCATCTGAAAATACCATTGTCACCACCTTTGTTGGAGAAGCAGACCCACGACTCCAGAGGATCTCCATGATCTCCTCATCGCCTCCGCTATAATGGATTTAGGTATCGCTCCATCGTTTTCTTTTCCATTTTCATTTTGGTTGATGGTATGGGGAATAAATTGTACTTGGGATTATAGAAAATCATTTGGTTTGATTTTTATTTGATTTTAATTCTATCAAGTGGTATCAGAGCCCTTTCTATCCGTTATATCATTGCTTTAATGATTCAGATTTTGAGAAAAATAATTTTCCATCCAATTTTTGAGGATTGTTCTTCAATTAGTTTTTGGATTGATTCGATCCCATCTTGATGAATCAATGCCAACTAATGTTTATTTTTTTATTTTCATGTTCATTTGTATCTCATATATGATCATAGAATCGAGTTTTTTGATCGAAATCGTGATTTGGAGTGTTTTCCTCAAATTTTGATTTTAGATCGTCGCCCTGGAATCGAGCCATAACCAATCCGGTACTTATGATGAGTATTGATACTGGTAAGACACGGGTACCCATCAGGCGCTTCTCGGAGCACCACCAGTATCGATGGAGTACTGGTACTCATCATGATGAGTACTGGTACATGTGGGATACTGGCCAGGCTCCAAGGGGTGCCGCCAGTATCGATAGAGTACTAGTACTTATCACGAGTACCGATACATGTGGGATACTGGTCACGCCCCAGAAGCATTGCCAGTATCAAATGAGTACCGATACTCATGACAAGTATCGGTACATGAGGGATACAGGTCGGGCTCAAGATTGTTCCAGTATCGATGTAGTACCGATACATGTGGGATACTGGACATGCTACAAGAGTACTACTAGTATCAATCCCAGGATCGGTCCAATATCGATGGGGTACCGGTACTTATCATCAGTACCAATACATGTATAATACTGAACATGGTTCTAGGATCGGTTTAGTACTAATGTAGTACCGGTACATAAGGTCAGTACCGATACATATCATTCTGGTATCGGTACAGAAGGACCACTACCAGTACTCGGTCATTGCTGTTGGTACCGGTGATAAGTATCGGTACTGGCGTGTTGATTGGGATACATTGATGATGAGAGCCTCATCATGAACCCTAACTAGCACAATTTAATTTAAATAAATGCGAAAAAGCTCCTACAAAACCTAAAGAAAAGCCTAACTCAGAGAAATCTGAATTGAAGAATAAAACAAGTCATGAGGGGTAAAACTGTAATTTTACCAATGCAGTGCACAAACAGGGTATCTAAGGGTCTAAACACAAGTCAAATAAGCTTAATAAGGAAGGAAGTGGGATGATCTGATCTGAAAAAGGTTATAGCAACTTCTAGGAATTAAATGACATTCTGTAACCCTAAAACAAACCTACTTTAATTCATGAGGTTCGAGGAACGATAAAAATCAACTAAACCCTCTAAAATTCATGAAAAAATTTTCCCTAGGGTTTAGAACCTTCAATTTGGCCTTTGCAACTTATTTTGACCTAAATTGAGAACCATGCCCAATTTATGACCTAATTTAGGTTTTTACGCAAATTGACTGGTCAAATGTGGTCAAACCTAAAATCAAATTACTCCATTAAATTCCTTAGGTTCAAATTAGGTTGGTAGAAAAATTTGGGCCTAAGAGAAGACCATCTTGACCAACTTTACAAATTGGTCCTCTTAAATTACTTTTTGACCCTTATCTTTTGAAACCCTTACAAATAGCCCCTATCTTCCCCTTCGTTCTTTGCAGAACGATCCTCCCTTCCACCCTGCGCAGGCACCATACCTCGGTGACCTTGCGTGGAGGATGGCGCCGCGCAGGGTATGGCAGCCGCTCTCAGGAATTAGCGGGGGGTTCCCTGCGTCGTCTTCTGTCGCAGGGACCCTCCCCTGTGACCTGCGGCTGCCCATGCCTCTCGTGCGAACGCACGAAAGGCATGGGTCTCCATCTCCAGCCATCTCCGACGAGCTCTCCACGTCACTCCCTCGAGCCCCTCTCCTCGCCAGCGCCTTTATAAGGAGCAGCAGGGGCAGCCGTCTCCTTCAAGCTAGTTCTGGCCGAGAAAACCCCCCTCCTTCGTCTCCTCTCTCTCCGGTCAGATGGCCCAAGCTTCCGGCAAACTTTCCTCTCCCTCATCGTCGCTTTGATGCCATACCTGCAGCAGGACTCACTCTGCCTCGTCGTCCCACGCCAGGCCGCACCAGCTGGCGTCTCCAGATCCCTTTCCCCGTCGCCGTCACTCTTCCTCTAGGCATCTTCGTCCCCAGCTCCGGTAGGCACGCGCCGGGCGGTCTTCCTCTCCCTCTTCGTCAATTAAGTAGGTAGAAACTTTCCTCTCCCTCTCCTCTCATTCTTCCCTTCTTAAATTGGCACTTTAGACCCATCAACTGCCACGACCACCTCCATCTGCTCCACCTCCGGCCACCATCTTCGGCGAGCTCGCTCCACCTCCACAGACCTTTCCGCCCCTCGCCGACAAGCCCAGAAGCTCCCCCTCACTCCATACAAGCATTTCCCCCACTCCATTCACTGCCCTACACACTCTGAGCACCCCTCGAACACACCCACCTGCATCTCTGCCATGTGCCCTAGGCACACGGCCACAGCCACTTTTCCGTCACGACGACCCCCGCACCACCTTCGCCATCCTCTGGTGAAGCTCCCTACGTTGTCTGACGTGGCCGTGAGGCCGTCTTCGTGATTTCAGGTCTCAGCCTCCTCGCCGCCGTTGTCGGACAGCAGGAGCTACTTGGCGAGCAGCTCCAGGTCCCTGTAGCATCAGGTGAAGGCCCCAGGCAACGCAGGACACTTCCGCGAGTGTGCCCAGGCCTTCAATTGGGAGCGCGAAGCCTTCACTGCTGCCCAATTGCCAGCTGTTTCTCGCCTGCAGGCGCGCGGAGCAGAGGTGGGACTTTAGTCCTACCTCGGAAGTGTGTGGCCGCACGCCCACACTTAAATGGAAAAAGTGCTATAGGCTGTTTGCCTCCGAAAGCACTTGGGGAAGCCGAAGAAAATAAGAGGAGCAGCGGCCGAGACTTAGCCGCGCAGGGAGGAAGGAGCGGAAGAGAGAGAAAAGAGAAGAAGAAGACGCAGAGAAGAAGAAAGGAGAAGAAAGGAAGGAAAGAAGCTGAAGGAAAAGAGGAAGAGCAGCACTACAACCACTGAGCAGTTAAGGTGTCTGATTTTTGAATCAGACGTCGGAAAGAAGAGTAGAGAGAAGAAGAAAGAAGAAAATCAGAGAAGGAAGGAGGACTTAGAAGCTGAAGAAAGAAAGAAAATGCAGAAGCCTCTGAAGAAAACGCAGAGAAGAAGAGAAGGCAGAGCCTCTGAAGCCGCAAAGAAGAAGAAGACGCAGAAGAGAAAAGAAAATCAGAGAAGAAGAAAAGAAAAAGGAAGAAGCAGAGGAGAAGAAAAGAAGAAGGAAGAAGAAAACAAGCTGAGGAAGAGAGCCGGCTGAAGAGAGAGAAGAAGAAAAAGCCAATTGCTCTCTCTCTCTCTCTTTCTCTCTCTCCTTTGACTTAATTTTTTTGTAAAACATTATATTGTGAATTTATATGCTTCTGGAATTATAGTTTGCTCCCTGAGTTCGACCTCGGGAAACTTTTCATTCCGAGTAATAAATTATATTAAGCTGGTGACCGTTTCTTTATACTATACTACGACGAAACCCTAGAGATGCAACCAATTGATCATGATTATTTTGGTACGAACATTAGTAATAGGTTTTAATGTATTAAATACTCTCACATTTAGTAAATCTTGCCAAAGTGGGTTGCTTCTTGTGGTAGTTTATTTAAAACATTAAAATGATTGTGTGTTGTACTCCTGTATAGGGCACTTAACCCAAATGCGAACCGCCTCATGACTGAATGCATATGTATACATTTAATAATAAATTATCTATTGAATTATTATGTTTCATGTGGGTAGTTAAGTTAATCCAAAGATGATTTAATTACTGACATGATTGTTTTCAATAGTTATTTATCATTCTTAAGATTGCTCTTTACAATATTAATGTTTATTGTCCAAAGGCTAAATATTAATGATTGTATTATTTAGTTTAATTTATTCTGAGCATGTATTTGGTTTATTTTCTTTATTTTTCCAATTAACTCCTCTACATCTGCTATAACTATCAATCTAAATTATATTCCAGAGCTAAATGGATCTAATTTTAAATTCTGGAAAGAAAATGTCCTTAGTGTTCTGGGATGCATGGATCTGGACTATACACTTCGGGTTGATCCTCTCTCCCCTCTTACGGATGAGAATTCTTCTGATGAAATAAAGAACTCTGAGAGGTGAAAACGATTAAATCGCATGTGTCTGATGATCATGAAGCGTGCTATTCTAGAAAACTTTAGGGGTGCTATCTCAGAGGAATTGAATGCTAAGAAATTCTTTGATGAGATTGAGAAAAGATTTGCTAAAAATGAGAAAGCTGAGATAAGCAATCTCTTTAGAAAACCTGTCTCACTTAAGTACAAGGGTATTAGAAATATTAGGGAGTACATTATGGAAATGTCTCATGTAGCCTCGAAACTAAAGGCACTTAAGTTGGAGTTATTAGATGACCTCGTGCATTTAATTTTAATTTCCCTCCTTGCACAATATGGGTAGTTTAAGGTCAGTTATAATTGCTAATGGGAGAAGTGGACTCTTAACGAGCTCATTTCTCATTGTATGCAAAAGGAAGAGAGGCTGAAACAGGATAAACTAGAGAGTGTTCATCTGGTTTTTGGGCCCAAAAGGAAGCGAGCTAAGGATACAGCTGCTCCCAATTCATCCTCCTCCAAAGGGAGTCAGAAGAAGCCTAAGGCATCCTACTTCTTCTACAAGAGAGAAGGATACGTGAATAAAGATTGTACCAAATATCATGCTTGATGTGAAAAGAAAGATACATAACTCTCTTCGGTTTGTTCAAAAGTTAATTATACTTCTGTACCCTCAGACATTTGGTAGATAGATTCGGGAACTATTATTCACATTAGTGTGTTTGTGAAGGGTTGTCTAAGCTATCGAATGTCAAGTAATGGTGCAAGATACATCTATGTGGGCAACGGCAAAAAGGTGGAGGTAGAAGCCATTACGGATTTTAGACTATCACTAACTACCAATCACCAATTAGCTTTGAAAGAAACATTCATTGTACCGTCGTTTAGATGAAATTTAGTTTCTATTTATCTATTGGACAAATTTGGCTGTTTATCTATTGGACAAATTTGGTTATTCTTGTTCATCTAGAGATAGAAAATTTTAGTTGTTTCTTAATTCAAATTTAGTTGGTTCTGGTTCTTTGTATGTTAGTGATAAATTATATATGCTGCATATGTTTTCCTGCAATTTAGAAACCTTCAATGCAACTTTGAGTGGTACAAAGCGTAAAATAACTCAGGAGAATTCTACTTTACTGTGGCATAAGCGTTTAGGTCATATCTCTAAACAGAGAATAGATAGGCTTATTTTGAATGAAATTCTTGATTCCCTTGATTACATGGATTTGGATGTTTGTGTAGACTATTTAAAAGGTAAAAAAACAAACAAAAGAGGTGTAGGTGCCACTAGAGCTACAGATGTCTTAGAACTAATAAATACGGATATCTGTGGTACATTCCCTACGGCATCTTAGAATGGGCAACAGTACTTTATTACGTTCATAGACGACTACTTTAGATATGGGTATCTATTTCTTCTTCACAAAAAGTTACAATCTTTGGTTGCATTCAAGTCCTATAAGGCCGAGATAGAAAACCAACTCGGGAAAATGATTAAGGTTGTCAGATCTAACCGTGGTGGTGAGTATTACTGCAGATATGATGGATTTGGAGAACAGCATCCAGGACCATTTGCTTTTTTTCTAGATGAGTGCAGCATAGTACCTCAATACACCATGCTTGGGACACCAAGTATGAATGGTATTGCTGAACGCCACAACATGACTCTTAAAGATACGGTATGGAGTATAATTAGTCATACTTCTTTACCTGAGTCTCTATGGAGAGAAGTGCTCAAGACACCTATGTATGTTCTCAATCAAATACCAACTAAAGTAGTGCCTAAAACCCCAAATGAAATGTGAACTAATAAGGTACCTAGTCTGAAACATTTTCATATCTAGGGATGTTCAGCTGAAGCTAAGCCATACAGGCCTACTAAAAGGAAACTGAACTCTAAAACGGTCACCTACTATTTTGTAAGGTACTCTGAGAAGTCAAAGGGTTATAAGTTTTATGACCCAACGACTCGCCCATTTTTTAAGACTAGAAATGCCCATTTTTTTGAGGATGTTGGTTTGGGAGGTGATAGTCGCTACATTACATTTGAAGAACCAGATCCTGTTCATAAGGAAATCATTGAACAGGGTCAAGTTCTTATTCCAAACATTGTTCCAACAACATCAAGGGAAGAAAGTAATGTAGATAATCTTCCATTAATCAAACCAAACAACCTCAAAACATTCAAGATCGTGCACCCATTAGGAGATCCAGTAGAGAAAGAAGTGCAATATCTAGTAATTACGTTGTATTTCTTCAGGAACTAAAGGCAGATCAAATGGATACGGATTCCATTTTGGTCACTCATGCCATGAGGAGTTCCCATTCTCGGTACTGAATCAATGTCATGAATGAAGAGATGAAATTCATTAGTGACAACGAGGTTTGGGATGTTATCCCATTGACTGAAGGTGTGAAGCCCATTAGTTGTAAATGAATATTTAAAACCAAACAGGATTCACGAGGCAATGTGGACAAATATAAAGCTCGTCTTGTTGCAAAGGGATTTACTCAAAAGGAAGGCATAGACCATAAAGAGACATTTTCGCTAATTTCATCTAAGGATTCATTTAGAACCATAATGGCTTTAGTAGCTCATTTTGATTTGGAGCTACATTAGATGGATGTAAAGATAGTGTTTCTTAATGGAAATATTAATGAAACAATTTACATGATGCAACCAGAAAACTTTGCATTAGGAGATGCAAAGAAAATAATTTGTAAATTAAATAAAATCATTTATGGACTAAAGCAAGCTTCAAGACAGTGGTATTACAAATTTCATCAAGTAATTGTCTCATTTGGTTTTGAGACAAATCCGGTTGATGATTGTGTATACCATAAATTTTGTAGGTGAAAATATATTTTCCTGATTTTATATGTAGATGACATCCTCATTGCATGTAATGACAATGGTTTGCTTCAGGAAATCAAGACATTTCTCTCTGGTAATTTTGAAATGAAGAATCTTGGTGAAGTCTCTTTTGTATTAGGAATCTAGATACAATGAAATCGTTCTTGAGGTATCCTTGGATTATAAAAAAAGAGATACATGGATACCATTTTAAGGTGATTTGACATAGAGAATTGCAAACCAGGAGATACTCCAGTGGTTGAGGGAGATAAATTCTCTCTTAACCAATGCCCCAAGAATGAATTTGAAGTTAAAGAAATGGAAAATATTCCCTATTCATTGGTAGTAGGAAGTTTGATGTATGCCCAAGTCTGCACACATAGTATACATTGTTGTCATGTTGAGCAAATATTTAAGCAAGCTTGGGCCCGACCACTGGAAGGCAGTCAAACGGGTCATGTGCTACCTACAAAGAACAAATGATTTAATGCTCACATACAGGAGATCAGATCATTTGGAGGTCTTCGGATATTCTGACTCTAACTTTACAAGATGTTAGGATACCCGAAAATCTACTTCAGGATACATTTTTCTGTTGTCTGGAGGGGCTATCTCATGAAGGAGTGCAAAGAAAACCTTGATAGCTACCTCCACTATAAAAGTAGAATTTATAGCGTGCTTCGAGGCCTTAAATCATGGAGTATGGCTTAGGAATTTTGTCACAGCACTCCGAGTCATTGATGGTGTCGAAAGACCACTTCTACTTTACTGTGACAATAATTAGGCGGTGATGTACTCCAACAGCAACAAAAATTCTTCAAGGTCGAAGCACATTGATATCAAGTATTTAGCATTCAATGAAATAGTTCAAAGTGGACAGGTGTCCATTGAACACATTGGAACTAACTCCATGGTAGCAAATTCGCTCACTAAAAGGCTAACGTCAAAGGTTTTTCATGAGCATGTTGTCTGTATAGGTATTGTATCTATTTTGTAATACAACAATTCAATGGGAGTTTGTTCTATTTTGGTATTTCATGTATAGACATATTTTGGATTATGCACATAATAATAAAGTTTTCCATTCTTTGAACTCATTAGTCCTTGCCATTTGATCTCTTATATGATAAAGTTTTGGAATCGTTGAAAATAGACATGTGTAGATCACATTACAATGCAATTTTCATGCTATACAGCTATATCAAATCTATGTCATTACTTGTGTTAATGTGTGTGATCATTGTTTGGTATAGTCAACTTTATAATGGCGAAAATCAACTTTGGTCATATGTTAACAAAGTATGGACGAGATTAGTGGAGATGTGGTTTATTGTGATATTATATTAATGAGCTTATACAGGTATATATGAACGTATGATTATAAGGATCATATATGTGGTTCGAGTGAGAGATTGTTAGAATCATAATGCAAACCTACATGTATTATTATTATGGAATTATACGTTAAATGTATACATATATTTAGACATCACATTTACGGTCATTAAAGTGGTTAATTATGTAAATTGATCATTTACATCTCATTAAGATATGTGATTTAATACATAAAAACCTTAAGGGAAAAATGCAATTCTGTGATGAGTGGAATTGTCATTTTATTTTAAGCGGTTATGGTCCCTGGAGAGGTGAGGGCAAAGTAGGCATTCAATTTTCTGCATCTCATTGCAGAAAAGTTATAAATAGAGCCATGACAGAATCCAAAGAATATGCCCTCATTCAATCCTCTGGAAGTACCATTGCCACCACCTCTCGTTAAAGAAGCAAGCCCACAGCTCTAGAGGACCTCCGTGATCTCCTCATTGCTTTCGCTACGATGGATTCAGGTATCCTTCCATCGTTCTCTTTTCCATTTTTTTTTTAGTTGATGATATGAGGAATATATTATTCTTGAAATTATAAAAAATCATTTGATTTTAATTTTTATTCGATTTTAATTCCATCAGGGACATTGTAAGAGGTTTAAGCTGACTTGGATCTATTAAAGCAATGGAACGCAAGAGATGACATGAGTTAAATTTTATGATTGAGAGTTGGGAAGAAGCATGACCATCTTTGTAAAGAATAACAAGCTTTCTGTTAAAAGCTTGATTCTAAAGATACTTATGTAAATGGTATCAACTTTTCAGGATAAATAAATAAATATGAAAAATGTAGACAAAGGCCCATGTAATATCTTAATTTGTATTGATGATTTGCCTTTCTCCTTTTCATTTTTCCAGAGTTTTGCATCCAACTTTAAATTTTTGGCATTATACGTGTAACCCTAGGTTTGCCGTACTTGCATGCATGCCCTTGTAGGGTTACTTGTTTGAACACTTGAAATTCAACCAAAATTTTGGAGGATTGATGGAGAAAAAGGACCTTGTCATCGAGATCTGAATGATGCAGAAGCGTGAACCTAAGTGGATTGGCGATTGAAGTGGTCAAAGACAGTATCAGTTTAAATTGCCAAAGATAGTAAATTTCTTATTAGAGCTTATATTCAAGGTATTTGTGTAACAATATTGGCTTTTGAGGGGGTATGTGTGCAAATATGAAGATGGCAAGGAGATTTGTATAATATCTACGTAATATTAATAATTGATAGAGAATGCATGCACGAAGCGTTTTCCTTAACTGTTTGTTGGCCGGGATGACTTTGGTTAAATTGCAATACAGGCCAAGAAGTGGTGTACGTTAGTCTATATGCTTTCAAGAGTCCTTTTCTTAATTTCTTTTTCTCTGGGGGGTCAATGGAGATGATTGACGTCTCATTGCAACGTGCCATTTTTGAAAGAAGAGAATAAGAAGGTGCATCATATCTTGTAGGCATTTTTGGATGGGAGAGTCGCAGGAGAGAAAAAGAAAGCTCTTGGAGCAACCCACATTGAACTACTTGCAACAAGATTAATTGGGAACAACCTGTCAATGTGAAATTCTTTTGTGGATGCAGTGAAAAGATATTCATATGGACAAAAACATCGAGTGAATTGATCGTGGGTATAGCGGTAAAATTATGATTGTTTAATTAATTTTTAAATTTCCAAAGATATGAAATTAGATAAAATATGGGAGTCTAAGTTATCTTAGGAAGACAAATCATTCAAATTTTCTTTTACTATCCTAAATTAATTATTTTTTATTTTTTTTTAATCATTTTTGTGCTTTTAGGAGGGATAAATATGAGAACTACAATAGGGATTAAAGTGCAGTAATATGGACCTAAATGTAATTCACATAAAAGTAATTTTGAGAAAACATAAAATTATAATAATATTAATAAACATACAAAAAGATCTTAAATAAGACTACTCTCAATTTTCACGCAAACATAAGTAGTAAAAACTACCAAAAAGATTTGAAAAGAAATTATAAGACTAACTTGCTACAATGTTAGGAGCTAAACATAAAATAATTTTTAATTTTTTTCTATAGAGAATTTTCAAACAAAATTTTGCAAGTATTCTAACTTAATATGTAAAAACATAATATAAAATTTTTGAATTTTTTTAATACACATAAATAAACGCAAAAATTCATAATATAAATATAAATATCTAAGCGTAATGAAAATGTGCAAATAAATCAACTAGTAATTATTATTATTGAAGAATTATTCGAGAGTAAGAAATACAACTAATAATAAAATGAGGATCAAGGTGGAGGGTGACATCGACGGTCGTCAAAGACCACTCGTTGGAAGGGAAACTAGAGGAGGAGAGAACCTGGAAGGGAGGAGAAGAAGATGGAATGATAAGGAGTAAATAACCCCTTCCCCTTTGACCTTGATGCCTTTTTTATAGACCTCCCCTACTCCTCATTTTAGTAGGATAAGGAAGATCTCCCTAGAGATGGGTTGCCTTGTGCAGCAAGCAACCTTTGCTCGTCTCCCTCAACTTCATCTGAAACTACCACTTGGGACCTCGATCGGCCACCAATCGTCGATCGCCTCCCCACGCTCCGCTCGCCTTCCCCTCCCCTTCCTTCTTTCTGATGTGTGTCCTTGTGCAATGGTCTCTCCTCAACAACTTCTACCGGTGTCTTCGGTGGCAAAGTGGTGGTCAAAGGGCAGTGCAGCAGCAACGTCCACCGACGGTTGTTGCAGACACTACGTTGGAGGAGGGTTTTACTGGACATCAATCTATCACCTTCGCTCCGCCTCCACGTTTTGACATCGTTTTTATTGTGGAGACATCTTAAAATCAGACTCACCACGATTAGGTTGATGGTCAACCTTGCTCCGACCGCTTGTCACCCGTTGACACGATACGTGAACAACATTGGCAGTGTCTTGTCATACTTAATGCATATTACTTATTCGTTTGCAGTGGAAATTATTTCTTGGGTATTTCTTTTATTTTTTTTCTTTTTATTTTATTTCATATTGATCTTTTCTGAGTTTCACCTCTTGAGGGGGGTTTATTTCCTCCTATCTTCCTTTCTTGACCTCTTCTGGAAGTAAGTTTTGTGAAAAAAAAAAAAGTAGGATAAGAAAGAAATTCGTAATTGAAGGAATGGGAGTTTGTTGGACATCATAACTGTTGATATCACTTTAAAAACGGAACTTTTCGGCTAAATATCCCTTTGCACATTGGGCGTTATCATTTTTTTGTTTTTTTTATTCTAGGTCCATTTCCAATTGGGCACGCTGCATGAGAAGAGAGAGAGAGAGAGAGAGAGAGAGAGAGAGAGAGAGAGAGAGGGTGGAGACAGTGGTTCGTGGGCTGTGTCCAGGACCATTCCTCGTTGACGTCAGGAATGACATCTGCGAGACCCCCTTTTCTTTTTTTTTTAATATTTTTCTTTATCTTCCCACCGCTTGTATGATTATTGCTTTCGAAATCTGTCCTCGTGACTGAATTTACCGTTTCATGTTCTTTCGTACGAGATGAATAGTCGGTATATTTTGCTTGTATTTTTTTTCTACATTAAAAATTAAAAAAAAATCAAATTAGTTAAAAATATAAAATAAAAATCTAAAAAACATCTAAAAAATAGTAAAAAACATGTAGACAAATTATACAAAATAATGATGTAATCAAAGATAGACAGGTGGGATAAAGATAAAAGGAAATAGAAAAATAATATAAGAGATGGAAGGGGAGGGAGAAGTTGATTGTAAGATTAACATTGGTTACAATTGATCAGTATCAAAAGGATCAAGTGATGGGCAAGTGTGAGATGTGTAGACACAATTAGAAGATGTAGAGAAGTTGAAATGGCAATTATCAACTTCCCTAACTAGCTAAAAGTTAGATATAGCTCGCTACAAGAGAGTAGCAACTCAAAGTTTGAGTGAAAACTTGATTAGCAAACTATGGCCTGTTGTACTCAACCATGACCATGTAGCTACATTATTGACCATGAGGAATTCACATGGACTTTCATATTCTTAATGTTGTAACTCATAAGCCAATTATGCTCAAAGAGAATTGTCATCGGATTCCTCTCTAAATAGGGTTGAAGATGGATCAAATAGATCATGTTAACATGCAAATCCAACAAGTTCGTGGAATAGCAAACTTTAAAGAGCCATATCTAGCTATATATCATTAGCAATGTAAGCACAAATTAGTAAAATTTCATTGAGGCGATTTCAAGGGGATGCGATGCAAGGGGGACAACAAGAGCTCTAGAAAGGATCATTGACTAAATAGGCAGTTAATCATATAAGGAATAATGACCATCCAAAGTTTACTTTTAATGGAATAATGTTCATAAATTTGAGCTACCTTAAGCAAGTTGGCCATTCCATAAAAGCCATTTGGGATTCAAACAACTCTTGAAAGCTCAAATGAGAATTCTACAATCTCGAGTTTGTCTAAAGATCCTATCTTTCATCATGTGAAATAGACTTTCCAATTTTTCCTATATTCTAGTTTTTATAAAAATATTAAGATTTGAGTTAGAAATCATAGAAAGTAAACTACCATAAAAACTTGATTTGAGGTTTAAAAGGATTGGAACTTAAATTGAAACATTTTCAAGTTATTTTGTGTACAATTGGACTGCATAGAATATAATTTCATTGGATTGTCCTCACAATGGTAATCGATTATGCAAGATGATGATTAGCTTTGCAAGTGTTAAGTTGAAGGAAAGCGTAATAGTATTACATGGGAGTGAATAGTACTTGCTCTTTGGTTTCAAGTTAAATATAAAAATTCTTTAGGAATTAGCTTATCCAAATAATGGCATCACATATCTCCCAATATTAATCTATATATCAGGCACAACTATCCATAGATGTTCAAATCATAAATAAGCAAACCACAGGTGACCAATTCAATTTACCTAAAGCTTTCAACTTCAGGAATTATGCATGACTTCCCATACGAAATCCACTACAACAATAACTAAGTTATAGGTGTAATCCAAATTGTTACAACAATAATTACTTCACATACATCATTCACATTTGTATGATGTAAAGAATTTCAATAATTCTTCGTACACATTTTTTACCATACCATAAAATGGTTAATTGACAACAATTATTAGTGATTTTAATCTTGAGAATAAACAAATATTTTTTTTCCTGTGATTGGATTTCTTGATAATGTCCCAAATCCAGACATATCGATACAAATCAAGAGTTTAACATAGAAGCATCATTATTTTACTCATCATTTGAGAACAAGTGCAAAAAATCTGGCAAGTTATGAGATAAGCAAATTAACACTTTAAATTCTTCTTTGAGATTCCTTGTTAAGAAAATACCTCATCATTTTTTGATTCATGCAAAGTTGACGGAGATAGAAACTTCTAAAGTAATTCAAATCAATCAAAATATGAAAGATATTAGAAAGAAGAACAAATAACATGCATATAAACAAATACTTTAGCATATCCTTAATTAATGAATAAAAGAATAAAGTATTAAATCTTAGAGTAAAAAAACTCACACGTTGCCGATGGATGAAAGGACAATCTTTGGGAGAAGGAAGTAGTAAGATAAGAATTGCTGAGAGCTCGATACGGGGTGTGAAGGAGGGGGTATAGCACCAAAGGGGAGATGAACGATGCTCCTTCTTTGGCTTCAACATGTTCAATAATTCTTAAAGAGTTAACTTATTTAGATTATAATACCAGAGTATCGGTAAATATCAATCCAATATCAAGCACAATTTTCAACAAATATTCAAATCATAAGTTTAGAGTGATTCTTCTGTTCAAAGTTTATCCACCCCCAAACTCCACCTTTGTCATGACTTCCCATCACAAAATTCACTAGAGTAAAAACTAGGTTACTTATGAGTATAATTTAAATCTTTACAATAATGGGTCATTGCCCAATCAATCAAACATAGTTGATTCGTGGGAAGCTTAAAGTAAACTATTTTTCATGGGTAGCTTAGCTCAAATATTCAGCCAAGTGACTTCACCGATTCATGAGTCCTTGCAATCTTGTTTATAGTAATGTAATGCAATATCTAAATACAACATGAATTTTTTTTTTTGACACAAGTTGGAAAACGTAAAAGTTGACACAAAAAATGACACACATCGTTGTAAATGTGATCCTCACTTGATATATCTCCTTTTTATGTAAAAAAATTACTCACACGTAGTAGGATCCACCAATGTTGAAACCAATAACAAACCACTTTTGTACAAATACAAACCACTCAAATCATCTTCGAAACCACTTTATACTTGTACAATCTTATTTTACATTGATACAAAATCACTTTACACCTTCGAAATAATTTTACACCGATGCAATCTTATTTTGAATTACTTTGCACCGATGCCAATCTTACTTTGCACCGATGTAATCTTATTTTGAAGTACTTTACACCGATGCAAAATTAAATTCAAAGTGTTTCTTCATTTATGACAAGTGATTTTTCACCTTAAGGTTTAGTTTTTGATTTCGCTAAACCCTAAATTCTAAAGTGAAAAATTACCTTTCAAATAAAAAATCACTTCTCATATGTGAAACCACTTTTCATAATCCTAAACCTTAAATCATAAATTATAAACTTATAAGTCAACATCACTTTGCACGAGTTAAACTACCTTTAGAATAATGTTTAACCTATGCAAAACGAGATTACATCGATGCAAAGAAAACTTACAATATAATTTATCACCAATATAAAATTATTTATTACCTATACATTTAGTTCAAAATGATGTAACGATTTTTTTAAATATGATAAAACACATCACGTAACAAATCTTATATTTTTTTATTTCTTTACATTAAATATTAATTATCAAATAAAATCTACATTTACACTGCCTTACATCAACTTTTAGACTTCTTTATTTTTTTAACTTTTTTTATTTATGAAAAGTACAACATGAATAATATGATCGCATCATCCGTGCTGTAGCTTTCATTAGAATATATAAAGATTTAAGCATCATCTAATAAGATTATCTATTATAATTTTCTAATAACCTTAAATTGAAAAGTTCCAAATTACTGCGCTTGAGAAACGACAGGCAAATTCTTAATTTGTTAATCAAAACCAACTTTAAAAGTTTCGTAGGTAGGGCAAGTTGGGTTGTATCCATGGTAAGATAACCGCATGTGATTCCCTAATGGGTGAAAAATGCTTCCTACTGACTTGGTGATTTTTAGGAAAAAGGAAATATTTTTTTACCATTTTTAATTCGGATGGGGTGCAGAAATGCAGATTTGAC
The DNA here is from genome assembly GCA_037157565.1 of Thalassia testudinum. Classification (NCBI taxonomy): domain Eukaryota; kingdom Viridiplantae; phylum Streptophyta; class Magnoliopsida; order Alismatales; family Hydrocharitaceae; genus Thalassia; species Thalassia testudinum. Next base: position 8,645,969 of record JAZHRO010000022.1, on the reverse strand, counting down.
GTAGATGAAAACCCAATGTTGAACACTAAACTAACGTCAGAAAATTCCGCCAATTTTTCTGGATTTTATTCAGATGCCAAAGAAACATATACACTGAATTCAAATAATTGTGACAAGTAGAAAAATAAATAAAATTCTTAGAAGGTACGATTTGTGGTAAGAATTTCAGATCTTACCTGTTCACCTCAAGAATTTCATCTTTTTCCAGAATTACTAGATGTACTTGAAAATAGAAATGCCTCATCCTTTCAAGTGAACATCCAGTAAAAATTTAAACTAAAATTTCTCCTCGACAAGAGTCAATTTTCAAAGAATAACTTCTGAACCAAAATGGAAAACAAAATAGAATAAAAAATAAAGTTGCAAGGGAAAGCAAGAGGTAAAATGAGAAGAAGAGATTGGGGAAGAGGACTTAAAAATAAATAAAAAAAATTCAACATTTTCACACTTCTTTAATTTTTAATATCCACTCTTCAAAATTGTGTACATGTAAAAAATTTTGTAATTTCAAAAGTATCCATGAATCTAAGGATATGAGTATAATATTCAACAATTACAAGAACATTTATGTGAAAATCTCTATCATTTATAAGGAAAACGTTTTGTGTGTACTGAAGTGTACATGGAAGTGTACACATGACTCTCCCTTATTAAAAAAGGAAGTCATGTATTCGAACTGCATCATATGTGTCCAGACAATGTCATGTGATCTGTGAGTGAGTATATAAATCGATATACAAATCGATGTACATATATTGTTGTCCCATTTATAATGTACATCTACATCCTGCTAGGATAAGATGACTTCGAGTTTCGAGGTAGCGCAAAAGAAGGATTATTGCAACTTATCCCGTATCTAAAGATCCCTGCAACGTAAAAGTGTTTAGAGACACTCGTTATCATAAGATGAGAGATCTAATCAATTAGAAAGAGGAAGATCTTTATTCATGTAAATATATAACTGCTCTTACATACCCATTTCTAGTATTTAGTTGTAGCGTCCATTGCTGGTATTTAGATGTAGTATACAAGCAAACTTAAAATATAATATTGATGCAGTATACAGATAAGTTTCAGCAAATATCTTATTTATTTGAATTCAAAAAATGAAATTTTTACATATATGCTCTTATAGAGACTTGATATTACACATATACCCTAAGTTTCTCGTACTTCCAAAAATGCCTCAAAAATTTATTCGATTCCACACTCATACTCCATCAATGTAACCTTACAAATTAACTATACGATATAAGATATACCAAAGATAGCATTAATCAAGATATTAGTACGCATATAAAGATTGATAGATGTCAAAACAACTAAAAATTTAACAAGGAAGAAAGTCTTGTAATCAAGATCGACATGTTGCATAAGCTCAGCACCTTGATGGACAAGTGGTTGATGTGACCGATGAATGCTGAAGTTGAAATTGGTCTGAATATTAGCATATGAGGTAGGTAAAAAGGTATCTAACTTATTACAAATCTCATTAAAAATAGCAAATTTCTTATTGAAGCTTACACCCAGAGGCATTATGTAAAGAATAGCTATTATCTAGGGATACTAGCATGAATCCTGAAAGCACGGACGTCTATGAGGTATCTGTAATTTGACAGTGACATGTATCCAACGACTGCAATAATAGAAGAAAAGAAAAATATACATACGGTTGAAAGATTCAGAATGTTTGATTTTTTTTTCTGAAAATTTTGAATATTTAGCATTTGGCCAAATAAGCCATCTCACACATCAATTTTGCAAATTGAAATGGTTATTGTGGGGTGATTTTTGCAATGAAAGAAAGAGATGCACAACGTAACAGATAAACATCAAAGATTTAAAGCGTGAGAGAAATTTATACAGATTCGAAAAAACCTGTGAACTTGCATCATTATCTAAGATTGGAATGAGAAATCAATAGATCCTCCTTGGTTAAAGTCCCTGACCGATCGGCATCTAGAACCTCAAACTGCTCCAGCACCAAAGCAATATCATCTTGGCTGATTTTTCCCATTTCCTTGAGCTTATAAATTATGAACTCTGCAGCACTGTATGGAATGCAAGAAAAAGAATTATGTCCAGAGGAAGTTGGCACACTTATCAAAACACAGATAATGATTCAAAGCAAATTAAATTCATTTTATGAAGAAACTAATTGCAGCTGAATTCAGAATTGTCAACTTTTTTGTTAGAAAAGTCAGATGAATAAGTTGTAGAGAGGGCTAACAAAAAAGCTTGGACTTGACAGCATCAGCTCAATAAGAGCTCATGGACTCAGTCGGTTAATGAGCCAAGTCCAAGCCGAAATCTAAGCTTGATATCCTTATCAAGCCAAGTCTGGCTCAGCCCCACAAGGACTAAGAGCTTGATAAGAATAGAAGTGTATTTTGAAAGTATCATACTATGCAACACGGCCCACGAGGGGCATTAGTTCAACATTTGAGCATTCCAAATTTACCCTTTGTCCTCAACCTTATCCAATTGTGTCCCTTCATTCACTTAGAAAGTAGGTGATCATTAATTATGCATGGACGATATAATATAGTAGACTAATTCAACAGACCTTTAAAACCATCACAAGTTTGCATAAGATACTAATCCTATGAAATGTAAATAAAGGATAACCCATTAAATGAGAGAAAAGGTCCACAAAAGTGGAATTGCCGTATCTTGTCATATTTCGCAACTTGCTGAATCTACCATTTGCTGAATCTCATGGAGTGCCGTATCTTGTCGTCGTCGTATTTCACAACTTGCTAGCATTAAATAAAACAGTTGTTCGAACATACATTTTATTGCCTATTCTCCTTCCATTTTTAACCACATTTTTCTGGATGCTACACTTATTCTGCAACTATTATATATATATATATTACTTTTCAGATCATTTTACTGATTATTTACACACAAAGATCATTTTCCAAGCATTTTTTTCAGGCTGTTCCCCGAAACATTTTTCTGGATGCTACACTTATTCTGCAACTATTATGTATATAGTACTTTTCAGATCATTTTACTGATTATTTACACACAAAGATCATTTTCCAAGCATTTTTTTCAGGCTGTTCCCCGAAACTTACACAGGAACAGATCCAAAGCAGATTTCTTTGGATCGAGGGTTATAATCTCACTATCTAATATCTATGTTGGCACCTGCCTAGCTTTCTAATCCTATTTAATTTGTTCTAGCATGCATTAGCATCTTCAACCCCAAAAGGTGATGAACCAACATGCATGCCATGGAACTTTCACTACATCATCACTCGAAAAGTATTTGAAATTTATATAGATTGTCTAAATTTATATAGATTGTTCTATTTATACATATGTCCTTGTGCAATATATGTATCAAATGTTATAATATATCTATTGTCCTAAAAACAAGTCTCATTTCCAGTGGGTGATTTACCACTGACAATGACCTATAGAGGATACGCTAAACTGATCATTGTTGGTGGATGCCAGCACTGCACAATAGGGATCCTCGGAAAGAAGATTGGACAGAATGCAGTTACATGGCCCTTGATGATGACTGCTAAGGAGGAGCTGGTTGTGGTGAATTGGTCGCTGCTACTGTTTTTTTTGAGTGAGCCGAGTGGTGGAAAGCGCCCCCTCTTTCTAGGGTCTTTGCAAGCCTGATTCAGTTGTTGAGATTCCTATCTATCTTTAGTTATTTACCGTTATGGTGTATTTTCGTCACTTCTTATTTTATTGTAGGCATGCATTGTAATTGACCCAAACATCTCTTTATATATAGAGGTGTAGGGTTCTTATTGAGAAATAAGATTAATCATTTCCTTTGACTTGGTATCAAAGTAACGATCCTAGATTGAGGCTCCGGTATCCCACCCTCACAAGCCTCCAAACATAGTCACCATGTCCTTTGTTTCTTCTTGATTGATCAACACAAGAGTCTTCCAAAGGAGCAACAGCGGTAGATCCACCGCCACTGCCCTTAGTCAAACCTGTCGTCAGACTGCTGCAGCGCCACCCCACCTAGTCTAATCGGAGGGTGCAGCGTCACCCCTCCTTCCTGATCGGGGTTGGTCAGCATCCCTCTTGATCGTAGACCAATCCACCGATTAGGTGTAGAGACTGCACCACACTGGTTTGTCCACCGGCCTGATCTTCCCCGCTGTTTTGGTGGGGCTGGGGTGATCGGAGAGGAGCATTCCTTAGGAGCGTTGTTAGGGCCTTCCCCATACCCTAATATGCGCTAAGTCTTGATCTAAGAGGTACTTGTGACTCTTGGGATAATATCTAAGATCTCTCGATTTTAGATTTTATGATCAAGAGATCACTCTCTCTGATTTCAGAATTTTCAGATTTGAAAACAGTCTTTTAGATCTCCCTTGTGCTATGTTTCTCCGGTTATTTGGCTCAAAGATGGCGAGTTCTAGGCTTTGGTGATCCCCTTAGTCCCTGCTAGGCACAATGCCAACCTCAGGAGGAGTAGAGATGGCATTGGATACCGCTACTGCGACAGGGATGCTAGAGTATGCGAGGTAGATGCTCCAGGAGCATGACAGGAGTCACCATGGTGCAAGATGGTTGATTCTGGTGCTTTACAGCATCTTTGTGGGGATCAAAGTTATTTCTAATCACTCAGTTCTATTGCACCAGGGAGAACGGTGCAGGTTGCTGATGGCAAGCACGCTCCTATTGTTGGTCAAGGGGAGGTGTCTGTAACTGCTACGTTATGGCTACCGAGAGCACTACATGTACTGGACTTTCCCATGAGATTTTTTGTCCGTAAGTAGGATCACAAAAGATATTCATTGCAGAGTTATTTCTGATGAGGTTGGATGTATCGTCTAAGATAAGTTCACTGGGAAGACCATTGCCAGAGGTACAGAGTAGAATGGTGTTTATCACCTTAGGCAAGAACCGTTTGCAGGAGCCAGCACGTATGATGGTGAGAGTACCTTACAGTGGTACAGTTGTCTTGGTCACCAACCCCTTGATCACCTCACGAGGGTGATTCCACATATTTCTCCTGCCACCACTATTACATATGATACTTGCCAGTTTGGTAAGCATCATCGGTCTTCTTTTTCTGCTAGTACTTCTCCTGGATCAGTGGTTGCCTTTAAGTTACTTCATATGGATGTCTGGAGATCAAGTAGAGTTCCAGATAAGATGGGATATCGTTATTATCTTGTTGTTGTTGATGATTTTACCAGATTGTCCTGAGTGTTTCTTCTGAAGAACGAGGCAGATGTTGGAGGTGTTATAGACTCTTTCTGGAGATTAGGACTCAGTATTCCGCTAGTGTTTTAAATACTGATGGTATGTTGCCAGCATGCCATTAACATGGCCATTTTTGGGGAGGGGTCATGCCGACACCAAATGGTTGTCGACATGCAGGGATGTTGTGGTGCACTATTGCATGTGCATGTATGTCCTTGGCATGCCTGATGAAACACTCTTATTGTTATATAATCAGCATAATTTTCTAGAAATTGATATCATTTTGACTACTTATGTCTTAAGTAGAAATTGATGCGAGAACGCATGATTTTCAGACCTTACTTGCTGAGTTGGAGGGATTGCATCCGGCGGCTGGTACAGACATGTTTGGTTGGGATGAAGGTGAGTTTTCGGTTGCGGCCGCGTACAGGAGATTATCCACTGGTGGTCCTAAGGTGGAGCTGGATCTGGTGAGGGACTGCAGACAGATTTGGAAAGCCGCGTGTCCGCTGAAGGTCAAGATTTTTGCCTGGCTGCTTAGGAGGAGAAGGCTGGTGACTAAGGTGTGGAGAGCGAGGTGGGCTCCTGGAGAGTGTAAGGTGTGCTCTTTGTGTGGGGGTGGTGAGGACGTTGACCACCTTTTTTTCGCTTGCCCTTTTGTGGTGCAAATTTGGGGCAGGATGTGCGGGAGGTGGTGGGAGTGTCGGCTGTTTGAGGAATTCTGGCATAGCTTCAGAAGTGGAGGTGGTGTTGGTGGACAATTCGTTTTCCGTACAAAGAAGGAGAAGGCCAAGCCGTTGGCAGTCCTTTGGGGAATTTGGTTGGGCAGAAATGCGGTGGTTTTCCGGGGCCAGAAACCTTACATAGAGAATTTTGTTGAGTCTATTGACTCCTTGTTTTCTCTTTAGGTTGAATCCTTGTGAGTGGGGGACCTTGTGTCTGCCTGTTGTAATGTTGTTTATTGTTGATTCTATTATTTAAGATTTTGGGTAATTATCACTCTGGATAGCTACCCTTTCCTTTTTCAAAAAAAAAAAAAATTTGACTACTTATGTCATTTTTGTCGGCATGCCCTCAACATGCCCACGAAATGCACACTTAGAATTTCATCAGCACGGCGTCGAAATTGGCATTTCAAACCTTGTATTCTGCCACCGTGATGATTGTACGAACAGATAATGCCCTCGAGGTCTACATTGTTAGACTTACAGAGTTCTATAGGGCTCGTGGGATTATCCACCAGACACTTGTCTCCATACCTCGCAGCATAATGCAATTGCAGAGCGAAAGCATATACACTTGTTAGAGGTTGCCTGCACTCTTCCGATCCACCACAATGTTCCACAGAGATACTGGGAGGATGCTGTTTTGATATCATGTTATCTCATTAACAGGATACCAAGTTCATCTCATCACGAGTAGATACTGATCCTTCTGTTACATCTAGATGGTGAGCTTTTCCATGTGCTTCCCAGGACTTTTAGGTGTGTTGCTTTTATTCATGTGCCATTACCAGACTGTGACAAGTTTGCTCCTCGTGCTGTCAAATGCATCTCCTTAAGGCACTCCAGGAGTCAAAAGGGGTACCGATGTTATGATCCCATCCACAACAAGCATTATGTCAGCATCGATGTGACCTTTAATGAGACTACCATATTTTTTAGTTGCTGGACAGATGAGTGTTCATGATGATACAACTCCCATGGATATTCCTCTTGTTCCACTTGAGGCGATTCCGATCTTTACGTCTCAGCCGACTTTTTTGGGCTTTACGACCTCCTTGGATGACTACCAGAGATTACATGGTTCGCTGTGCACATATAGTAGATCTCATATGACACTACAGAGGCCACCTCACCAGTGGCTAATTGAAATGACCCTGGGGGCCGTTGCAAGATTCTGAATCCTCTGGGGGGGGGTTCCCGTAATTTTTCACACGTCCGAACAAACACCCAAGGGTCATTTCATAGTTTTCTAGACTCCAAGGGGGTTTCTGTAATTTCTGCATGCCCTTGGTGTGTCCTAGTCTCCCAAGGAAATTTTTTCCTAAGTTGTAGGGGTGTTGAGAACAATTTTTGCATCCTTAGGTTGATGGTCGGGGTGTTCCATGCAAAGAAATCAACCTTAGGATAAAAACACTAATTTTTCCCTACCCCACCTTCCGAAAACCGTAAAATCCCTTTAAGAACTCCTACCCTCAAAACTTGCACCCACACACCACCCTTCCCTCACGCAACGCACCCCCCGTTCTTGTGCAGCCGATCTCCTCGTACCTTGGGCAACGTGCCCTTCAGCTGCTGCTGCTACACACTCATGAGTGTAAGGGAGAATAGAGAGAAGAGAGGGAGATCGAGAGGGGGGACGAGAGCACGTGCTCTTCACGCCTCTCATTTCCCTCTCACATGTGCACATGAGTTATGAGGTGGGGCTACGAGGGCAACCTACGCGAGGCACGCACAACATGCGAGGCTACAGATGGCGCACAACATGCGAGGCTACAGATGGCGCATAGAGCGAGGGAGGTGTCAGGCATGAGGTCGCAGAGCGCACAGAGCGCGAGAGGAGGGCACGCTGCACGAAGAGGAAGGGTGCATGGGGGGCAAGAATGTGCGATGTAGGAAGCGCTACATGGTGCAATTGCACACGTTGGCAGGGAGGACGGTTCGCGCGGGGGAGGGTTGGGACCGGTCCATGTGCGCCGATCAACGTAGACCAGTTCACGACTAGTTCGCATGAACCAAAAGGACTATTTCAACTGGTTCAGGGTCCTTTCCAACTCCAAATCGCGTAAGAAAGGTACCTTTGGAAAGTTGATAAAATTCCCTATGTTTTGATACTAATTTGATACTGTTAGGGCACGTTTTATGTACTGAAAAAGTCGTTAAAGTCTTTTTGACTCGCCTTGAACCCATGGATCATTTAGGTATACCACCTAAGAGTGACTCGATAACGGTCGAGGCCCACACAGCACTTACCGAAGCATCGGCAAACTAACCCTACTCCCTTTCCTCCTAGAAAATCCAGGTAGAGTTGTTCTCCCTCTACTTGCCTTATGTGTTAATTTAAGTTGTCATTATTGTCCCTCTCAACTTTAATTGCGGTCATTAATGTTGCTATCTTTTAAGGTGTGTTTCCCCAATTTTGCATCATAGAGAACAACTAGTAGTTGAAGCGTTGCGCGTATGTATCATCATCGACTTATTAAATTGCATATTATGGTTATGTTAAGAGAAATGTGTAGTGGTTTAATCTAACATAGTGGAGTGGGACTTTTGTATTGTGTGGTTGCCTATAAATAACCGTGTACCCCCCTCTATTCCTTTGAGAAGAAATACATAGAAACAAATGCTCATAGGGTGCTTCTCCCATGGTTTTCTCCCTGCTATTCGTAAGTGGAGTTTTGACGTAAATCCAAGTGTTATTATTATTTATGCTTGATATCATTTTGCTTCCGTTTGATTTATTTTATTCAACTTGGTATCAAAGCAATTCGATTCTTGGGTTTTCTTGTTAAAATTCTATATTTTGTTATATCTTTTTCGTTCTTGTTCTTGGAGTTCTCTTCCAAGAAGAAAGATCTCGAGGAAGGAGTCGAGGCTGGATCCCGTGCCGTCCCCAACAACGCAAACTACCAAGAAGTCCTACAGCCCCGTTCAATTGTTAGTGTCAATAGAAGAGAGGCGGAGATGACGCCATGGCTGAAGACCACAAATAGGTGGCAGAGCCCAAGACCCTTGTGAGCCACAGCACCACTCTGATCGTTGTGATCCGAGTGGAGCCGGTGCAGCCATCTAGGGAGACGCAGGGCGCGGCCGAGTAGCCGTTGAGCATAGCTACTAAAGCTCGTGCTCACCCCACCGATCTCAGCCTCCGACTTTGACATCCTCAAGTGCCGTATCGACGAGATGTACTAGGTCAACCTCCTCGACAACCTCTTGGCCATCCGCTACATGCGCAAGAACGTCCTTACCCGCTGCCACCAACGGCCTGGTGGCCGCCATCTCTCACCGGCGATGGCGATGGAGGTCGTGTCCATGGAGGACATCGATGCCTCCGCCTAATACCTCGGCATCGACGTTTATTCCGTTAAAGATGAGGAAACAGGACCAGTATGAGTCGACCAGAATGGATAACTCGATGGAGGACAAGAGGGATCTAGACCAAATCATGGTGGACCAGAGGGTAGCGGAGGCTGAGCTTGAAGCGAGGGAGGCACGGGTTGATGTTTGTGCAATTGATGATGGCAGCGTAAATCTCGACCGAGATCCCGCGAGTCTGCAGATATTTTATGGCTTCTTGGCCTCATCATTCGATTCTTTTTTCTTCTTTTCCCTCTTTCTTTTTGGTGGTGAGCCTTTTGATGGTAGTGGCTTACGTGGATACAAGAGTATATGAGAGGAGAAACAAAAAAAAGAGAGGGGGAGAGGAGGATATTGAGAAAAAGAAATTTAGAAAAAGGAGAGGAAAGAAAAAAAAATTTAAAAAGGAGAAAGAAGAAGAAAAAAAGGAAGTTAAAAAATAAATAAAAAAAGAGAAGAAAACACGATCGAAAAAAAATGATGAGTATGTTTATGAGAAGAGGGGGAGAGGCTCTTCTCTAATTTTATTTTCTTCTCTCATTTGAGTATGGGAAAAATGGGGAGTGTTGAGTCTGTTATAGTCATCTCCCATTCGGGAGTCTCTTTTGTTCTTGGACTCCACATGAGAAACCATAACTCTGGGAGGTCTAGAGTTTCAAGGTCTCCAGAGAGGGAGATCTTATTTTGAGGTCCCCAGAGGAAGGACTCATTTCAGGTTTTTATGTAGGAAATCCAATTTTGTGGACTCCAGAGAGAGAGATCCACTTTTGAGGTCTTTAGAGGGAGATCCTTTTCAGGGATACTGAATGGAGAGTTACCAGCAGCAGGTCTCCAAAGGAAAGGCCATTGTCAGAGCCAGCTACAGTTCGTCCAACAGCTCTAGCCTGTGTTCCCGCCTACAAGCAAGAACCAATCCAGAGGTTGTATTCAGTTGTGTAGAGTGGATTTCTTTGTGTTACAACATGAGCATTCCATCCTCTAGCTTGAGGGGGAGTGTTGAGAGAAATGTGTAGTGGTTTAGTCCTACATTGTGAAGTGAGACTTTTGTATTGTGTAGTGACCTATAAATAGGCGTGTAACCCTTTCTATTCCTTTAAGAAGAAATAAATAAAAACACATGTTCATAGGGCACTTCTCCCATAGTTTTCTTCCTACTCTTCGTGAGTAGGGTTTCCACGTAAACTCAAGTGTTATTATTATTTATGCTTAATATCATTTTGCTTCCGCTTGATTTATTTTATTCAACTGGTTAGAAACAGGGTTAGGAATAATTATGACCCTTAAGGAGAATCTTAGATGTTTCTTGTGAGTTTGAGATGTAGTTCAGTGACAAGTAACTAAATTAGCCACGAGTAGGGAGATCTCATGAACTCTAAGGCAAACTAGAGACATTGCTTGTAACATACGAAATGTTGGGAGTATGCCACTCGAGCAGTTAACAACCAATTAGGAGTCCGTTTGAGCCCTAGGGCAACCAGAACTGTTAAGTGGATAGGCACTCGGATACAAGGTATCAAATGGGTAAAATTGTGAATGTGGGGTTGTAACCGGCCATGTCAGTTTAGATGTGGGGACGAGCTGGCCCTCGAGAAAATGTGTACCGAGGAGAGTTGACCGCCCCATTGTGCAGGGAGAGAGCTAACCTCCCCAGGTAAGGACATGGCATAGGAGCTACCTTTTTGCACCGACTCTTGTTGGGCCCATGTGGAGCCAACCGGGATTGTCGAGTGAGGGTATGCAGAGCTATTAAGGGGTGTGACCCCAATTCTATCTGATTCTATTCTGTTTAGTGCATACCCGTTAGCGGAAATAATTGACTGTGTCCCAGTGTGGGGTAGTCCCCTGTGCATTTACCATGTGCATCATAGTCACCATTACGCTGCGACAGTGACCTCGGGGTGGTAGACCAGGTGTAGGACGCGCACGGGATGTTCTCTCGACTAAGAGAGCGCCACGTATACTCCCTACATCCCAAGGATATTGCAACAAGATCGTCCCTATAGGGGACAGATGGATAAAAAGGAATGGTGATTTGGTCTTAGATCGAACTGCGGGGAAGACACCAAATGAGTAAATTAGTGATTAGCAAACCTAATAAGAAAATGGAAATGACTCACGTAGTATTTTTTTTTTTATAATGAGGAACCCTTTGTGCATTTAGAGGTAACCCCTGAGGGACTCGTCTCGCGAAGCCGTAGTCGACACGTCGGACGGAGAACCCCAACGGGCAACACCGCCGTCTGGACCCTATGCACGTATAGGCAAGTTGCGGGCTCGAACCCGCACACCCTGCACAGGGAGGGTCTTACGGCGATGGAGAGATCCGACTGGGATACCCCTACCACTCGACTCACGTAATATTTTGGGAGAAAAATATTAAATACCTGTCCACTTAGTCTTTTATTACTCATCTTTTATACAATTATTTACTGCCCCACCACTCTACTCAGTTTTTTGCCGACGCCAACTTTAGTGTACCCAGGTTAGCGGAGTGAGCAGCCAGTTCCATCGGCTGCAGATGGAGTTGGTCCTAGCCACGCCCAGCCATAGTTTAGCTTTGATTACGTTATTTTCTGTAGTAGTGAGTGCCTATCTTGTAACTATTAGTTTTTGTACTTGTTCTTCTCGTACTTATTGTGATGGTTATGTCATGAACATTGTTTTATTCCTCTCTGCATTGATTCTAGAACTGATTTTGTCTACTATTTTTTTGTTAATTACCCTCTGCTATGGTGAATGTGTGGTAAATATTGTTACCTTTATGTTTGTTACTTGATGGTCAACTGGATCTTAGGATAAGGACACAGTCCGACCTGGTTCCCATGTGGGTTTGAGTTAGGTCATAAGTGGTAACACTAATGCTCCGCAGGCAATTGAGATGGTATCTAGCGAGAGTGACAATCTAGTTTGACATGATCCCCCTTATAGTGTAGATCAAAGTAGTAGTGAGGTTCCTTCTACAAATGCTCAGTCAGAGGTGCCAGACAATTTTGACCTTCCTATTGCCTTTAGGAAGGTGCCCTGCACGTGTAAGTCTAAATATCGTGCTGCAGGTAGCTTGGCTACTGATGGTCTTAGTTCTTAGTTTCGCAGTTTTTGCCAGGACTCACAGTCTCACATTCCGTCTACATACCAACAAGTCATGCTTGATCCAAAGTGGTGTCAAGCCATGGAAGACAAGATGGCAGTACTCCGGAGTAGACAGACTTGAGAGCTCACCTCGCTTCTTACAGGCGCATGACTAGTTGACTCAAGATGGGTCTTTAGCTTGAAGTACAACCCTGATGGGTCTATTTCAAGGTATAAGGATAAATTAGTGGCGAAGGGGTTCACCCAGACCTATGAGGTGAACTTCTTTAATACTTTCTCCCCCGTTGTGCGTCTTGCCACTGTTCGTGTATTGATCTCTGTTGTGGCTCACAGAGATCGACGGTTACACTAGCTTGATATGAAGAACGCCTTTCTCTACGGCGATCTACAGGAGGAAGTTCACATGTAGTAGCTCCCAGATTTTGAGGTTCAAGGGGAGTGTGTGTGCAGACTTAGAAAAGCCATCTATGGCCTGAAGTAGAGCTTGAGAGCTTGGTTTCAGAAGCTCACATGTGTTGCAAAGGATGGAGATACAGACGTCTTCTTCATATCACTCTCTGTTTGTCAGGAAAATGGAGAATGGCGTGGTAGCACTACTAGTCTATGTAGATGACCTGATTATCATCGACGATGATGAAGTTGGGATAAGTCAGGTCAAGGAGTCTCTTACACAACAGCTTGTTTTGAAGGACCTGGCCCAGCTTAAACACTTTTTGGAGATCGAGGTTGCTAGGAGCAGAGATGGGATTGTTCTTCTCAGCGCAAGTATGCGTTGGATGTTCTTTAGGAGACATGTATGTTGGGGTCCAAGCCAACCAATATTCCTATGGACCCCAAGGCACATCTTCATGATGATAAGACAGAGGCAGTTGATAGCAGGTCATATAGACAGTTGGTTGACAAGCTACTCTATCTGACCATTACATGGCGCGATATTGCACTTGCTGTAAGCAAGCTCAGTTAGTTCATAGATATGCCAACCAAGCAGCATTGGCAGGCCACTATGCAAGTGCTTAGGTACTTAAAGAAAGCACCTGGACACGGTATTCTTTTTCAGGCTGGGGCTCCTATAATAATTGTGGGATACTCTGATGTAGATTATGCAGGATGTGTTGTAGATAGGAAGTCTTCTACAGACTTTTGTACTTTTATTGCAGGTAACTAGGTTACCTAAAGGAGGAAAAAGCAGGTTGTGGTCTTACGTTCTAGTACCAAGTCAAAGTATAGGGCCATGACCTAGACTGCTACTGAGATGGTGTGGATTAGATCCTTGTTACTGGATCTGCACATTCAGGTTGAAGAGCCCATGGAGATGTGATGTGATAGTAGAGCCACCACATAAATAGCCAACAACCACATGTTTCATGAGCACACCAAACACATTGAGGTGGACTGTCACTAAACCGGAAATCTCATTCAGCATGGTTTGTTGGGTACTACTTGTGTCGCATCTGAGGATCAGACTGCCGATATGTTCAGGAAACCTCTACCTTAATCAACATTCGATGATTGTTGTTTCAAGCTGAGCATGATTGACATGTATGCTCCAGCTTGAGAAGGAGTGTTGAGATTCCTATCTATCTTTAGTTATTTACTGTTTTGGTGTATTTTTATCATTTCTCATTTTATTGTGGTCATGCATTGTAATTGACCCAAACCTCTCTTTATATAAAGGGGTGTAGGGTTTCTATTGAAAAATAAGATCAATCATTTCCTTTGACTTTCTCAGGGAAGTTGAGCTTATACAAACAAGAGTGCCATCAAAGAGCGTCACTGGGTTGGTGAGTGAAAGGTACGCACTGAGACAACTCAAAGGAGATACAGGAGTTGGCGATATAGGAAGAGGCATGGAGTTCGGTTCTCCTTAATGGAAGCATGGCGCCCAACAGAAATAAGTAACTCAAAGAAGGTGACATCCACATTGAACATACTCTCTTCTTTAAATTAGATCATAACACCTATGACCATTTTGAACCTTAGAAAACTCCAAGAAGATGCACTTCATAGAGCAGGCAGCAAGTTTTTCTCTTTTATTCCCAAATCATGGAGAAACAGACACTCCCAGGGACTTTGGTGGCTGGTATTAATGATCTATCTAGAAACAGAAGCTAATACCGAATCTACTATTCAAGAACAGAAAAGGACATGCAATTGATAAGGCAGCAAGTTATAAGTACTGCGTCAGCAGGCTACAAGTACTGTGTCATCCCAATAAGATGGATATGAGCAGTATCAACAAGATGTCTATGCCTCCTTTTAGCCATCCCATTTTTGCTGCTATGTAGGGGAAGAAGAGGCCCGGTGAACCATATGACGGACAGAAGTGCTGTAGCAAACTGGTAATGCAAAAGTGAAGAGCATTATTGCTTCAAATTGTGCCTTCAGTTAAGCCATAAATGTCTTAAGAGTCTCCTACCTCAAAAAGAAAAAAAATCTCCAACCTCAGATCTATTCTTCAACATGCCCTGATCACAAAAAAACTTCTACTCTTACACACATATCCATGATAGGCAATGAGCAATCAACAATGACAACGTAATGCCTGTATCCCTTTTGGCTAGATTGGACTCTCTACATCGACATAAAACAGATTAAATATCCTATCAATAGAACAACATTCACTATAATCTGCCACAAGTGTGTTTCTGAAGCTAATATATCTAATGGTGAAAGCAGATGATGGTGAGATCTGAGTCAGAAGGCAATAAAACTTCTGTTAAGGGAAAGAAATCAAGTGGAGCAGTGAAAAACAAGATATACTCCAGATAAAGAAAGGGAAGAAGGTATTGTTGTCTTCATATTTCCCCACCAAATTGAAGTTCTCATTACAAATTAACATGGTGTCATAAGAAATTTTTGTATGTTAGTGATGGAAGTTCAGAAGGCAATAAAACTTCTGTTAAGGGAAAGAAATCAAGTGGAGCAGTGAAAAACAAGATATACTCCAGATAAAGAAAGGGAAGAAGGTATTGTTGTCTTCATATTTCCCCACCAAATTGAAGTTCTCATTACGAATTAACATGGTGTCATAAGAAATTTTTGTATGTTAGTGATGGAAGTTTTTGCAAGTACACCCGCTACTCAGTCATCTATATCCCAGATAATTGTTCCAGAGTCTTAATCAACTTTGTTTTGATCTCTTCATGCAATCTTGGAACAGAAGATACCTATCTGGATAAGTACCATCTGTTATCTTGATCCATTTCCGTCACCCCTGTTCAGCTCCAGTCACATGTGGAAGGTATTTAACTGTGAACACTCATCTGCAATCAACTACCGCCCCCACCAGAAAGTAAAACCACCTCACAGGTACCTTCAGAAAAAAACCAGGCATCACAGATTTGAGAACATCATCAACTTTCTGCAAGCAGCACAATTATTTCCCAGGGAAGAAACAGTCCTCCCAGCTACAAACCATTTGTTGATTGAGGCATTGAGGCCATCATTCTTGCTGCTTCTATCTGAGACACAGAAATGGGGCTATTAAGATTTATTATGTTTAAAAGGAGCCTCAAGGTGCACGGGGAAGTTGATCGAGGCAGATATCCTTCCTTCAAATTGAAGATCCTCGTATACGTGAAAAAATCCATGCATCAACAATCTGCCATGAAGGCTCCTCACTCGTGTTTCTGATTTGCTGGATTTTTGTATGACACAATCATAGGTACAAACATGATAGTGAGCAAGCTCATAATGAGATAATTGTGCTTGACACGGTCAGCATTAACACTATTATTATCCATGTACAAAATCGGTCAGGAAGTTAAGTTTCTCATCTCTGAAAAAACCTTAAACACGTGGCGAATGAGATGGTGCAAGCAGTAAACTTGATTGAACTTTGCACACCAATTTGCATGATGTTCCATGATGAAAGCATCATAGAGAAAGCAACGAATCAACGACACAGTAATCACAGGAAAAAGCAAGAGGATCCCAATCACAACTCTGGTAAGAGTTGGGTATGACAAAAGAGGAGAAATTGGATCAGGGATATCAATCATGTCAACAGATAACCAAAAGAGATCAGAATGCAAAAGAGGACCATCCCCCTTCAATGACTACTAGTGTACTGACTATTTGGCTCAGCAATGGTAGAAACTTTGACCAGGAGAATGACTAATTGAATGCACTCTAATAGATTCCACATGTTATTCCAATTCACATTATTCTTGACAGCACTATACATTTATGCTCCTGTTCACTTGATTAAATTCACCAACTTAAACATTTTTTTGAGCGTACCCCAAAACTTTTTTCCTCTCATATCTGCCTATATCTTTGGACACGATAATCATTGAAAGAAGCGTAAGGGCCTAAGGCTGAAAAGAGAACTAAAATAAGGTGGAAGTGAGTAAAACCAAGGTGATAACCACCAGTTTTCCATGTTCAGATGATCAAATCTTCATTTCACTCCAGCCTATGAATGAACCTCAACCCCCACCCCCCCAACCTTATCACACATCTTATGTTACTGCACAAGTATAATGTAATATATAAAAGCTTTTGTGCAGGAGGTGGACAGCAAGGTTCTGATCATGAAATATTTTTCTGTTTCTCACCTTATGAACAAGTATGATGGTGCATTTCCTTGCTAGCACATACAATTTCGTACTTGCATGGTTGACATGAAAAATTAATAATTAAAATAAACAAATGGAATTGAGATGAAATGATTACCACACATCACCATCGTAGTCAAGATTTGCAGCTTCAAGATCTACGAATGTCATCTTTCGCTTAAGAACTATATTAGCCAATACCTGTTGCTTGTGCTCACTTTGCATCTCGGCAAGGTACAGATAACACTGGGCCAAGCATACGGTACCCATCAATATCCACAATATAGCAAAAACACGACCACCTTTTGTTGAAAAGCTTTTATCTCCAAAGCCTAATGTTGTTATGGTGGAACAAACACAATAAAAGGCATCAATCAAACTCAACTTCTCAACATTGTGGAGAAAGATTGTTCCAATGATCAACAGTGATAACAGGACTATTGCTGTCACAATAAATTTATACTTCACCCTATTTGTCTCCACCTCCCTAAGCATGGCAGCCTTGCCAACCTTGCCACTTCTATAAAGTGCTTTGATTACCAAAAGCTCTTGCTTCTCAACAAGGTAATCGGCTGCTTTACTCAAAATAAATCCAACAACAGCCATGCCACTGAAGACAAAAGCACAAGCCAATAGCTTAGCCAGACTGCTGCTTGGTATGAGATCCCCATAGCCAACAGTGGTCATTGTGACGATGCAAAAGTACACGCCATCAATAACTCCATTTGTTTTTTTGCCTTCAATTTGATCATTTATCACAAAAAAGCAAATTGTTCCAATTCCAAAGTAGACAGCTAGGAACAAACCCACCCATCTAAAACGAGGATGCACTTGCATAAATAAAGGTCCAGCAGTAAGGCTAGAAGAAGCACTTGCTGGTTCAAGAGGAGCATTTGAAGGAGCAGTTTGACAACGTCGATATCTCCTTATGGCAATTGGTTTTGATGCTTCGTCTTTTACTTCTGATTGAGAAAGCAAAGGTTCTGTGTTTGATTCATCAGCCATTTAATATGATCAACCTAAGAAAGATACCCTGCGTGACCTCAAGCCAATAGCAGAATCAGAAAAGACAGTCTCTGTCATAGAAGTACAAGGAAAAGGAAAAATATAACAGTAAGCATAAAAAAAAACCATAATTGTGATTTATTAACTGGTAAACAAGATGAGAATGGTAATAGATAACAAAGCCAAACTTCAAAATAGAAGAGATTATGTTTCCCATATGGTAAGGATTTGATGACCACTACTAATGGAAGCCATTCAAAATTTTAATCAAGTTAACCCTTCCATCAGCTCATGACGGTGACAGAAAACAATTATGAACCCTGAATAAGGAGAAGGAACCATGTCATAATAAAAAAATAGTAACTTAATATAATTTTTTTCTGAAAGAAGAAAGAGAGAAAATGGGCATGCATGTGAATTTCTTAGTAGATAAGTGAACAATGATACACGTACACCACTTTAGATACAGAATTTGACACCCACTCATAGAAAACATGATACCGTCCAGGCACATGACCCCTCTTTTTAATAAGGGAGGGGAGTCATGTGTGTATACTTCTGTGTACACCAAACTTTTTCCTAGATAAATAGTCATCTACTTCCTGATGGACTAGAAAGGGACCGTTTTGACACAACTACTTACAAAGCAAGAGATCGTCAACGTTAACCACGAAAATTTAACATTTTCTTCTTACTCTATCTGCATAGGCAAGAGTATTTCCTTCTTTTTTTTTGAATGTACGAGAAGTTACATGCTAGACACGCTCAGGAAAACCAAAATGCCTTATGCTACCATTCTGTATCCTACGAGCCCAAACGAGGACGGTTATGCAAAATCAAGGTTTAGTTGGGGAAAACCGAAATTCTTATGGTTATTTTTTTGATTGTCTGTTCGAGAAACCTAAACAGACAATCCAGCATAAAGATCTGTGAGGAAAAATGACCCTAAGACCGACGTAAATTTTTTTCAGCAAAAGGGCGATTTCCACTGGAGGGCGTTCTGATCATAAATTAGTGGGAACAGAGGTTTTGACAGATAAGTGAATATATGCATAAATACGTAAATACATGTAAAAACATGCATAAAGGAAGGAAGCGATGAGACCTGCGAGCAAGAAGGGAGGGGCGATCTGAGCCGCGGCTGAGGGAGGAGAGAGCGGAAGAGGAACGAAGTGTGGGCACAATGGAGGGAGAAGGACAAAAGGGACCGCCTTTGCTGGATTCCATTCCATCGTATACTCTGCCTCGGCGGGACTGCTGCCTTTTTCTCTTTTTCCTTCTCGTCCTCCATTTGTACGTAGATACCAGTATGAATGTTTATTATTATGCGTCTACTCCCGGAGTCGTTGTGCTTATATGCATGCATGCCCTCGTGGAGCTTATTTAGGCACTTAGCCCTTGTTTGTTACGTGGGATGTAACAATTTATCCCATATTTGATAAGTTTAATCTTGGGATAAAATTATCCTTTGGGAGAGTCTCACAACATAAGATAAATTTATTTAAGGTGAAAGATGAAATAAATTTATCCCTTTTCTTGTAAAATATGAAAATCACTTATCCATCGAAATACCTCTATTTATTTCATGATTTGACTCATACATTTCTCAAATACCAAAATTAATTTATACTGAATTTATCTCTTAATTCCATCACATACAAAATTTATCCCTTAAAATTTATGTCATAAAACAAATAGACCCTTAGGGTGCTTATTATGTAAGGAATATAGACTTTCAAGGGGTGTATTTCTAAATATGAAAGATGATAGGGACATTTCTATAATATTTAGGTAATATTATAATTTATGGAGACATATGCAAAGGGTGAGATCCAGTGTCTTCACCTAAATTGCAACATAAGTAAAGATGCGGTGAATGTAGGCTTACATCCTTCCAAGTGTCACTTTCTTTCTTTTTCTTGAAGGGATTGATTGAGATGACTGATCAAAGGAGCATCACTTAGACATGGCATCAAAGGAGCATATCTTTATTTTTTATGGTAGGGGGAGGGGGCCATAGGAAAAAAAGAAAGCCCATGGAAGGATGCATATTGGAGTACTAGGAACGTGATTAATTAGCAAAGGTGACAAAAACGTCAAGATTAGATGAAAAAGTGGACAAGAACAAAAGAGAATAAGGAAAAAAATGGATAAAAGGAGGAGGAGGAAGAAAATGTTGGTTGTAATTCCCACAAGTTCTAAGATTAATACAACCTAGTTGGAATTGACTAATTACTGACGTAGAATAATCAAAGGATCAAATCATGAGCAAATATATGAGTAATGAAGGTTCGAAGAACTTAAAATGGCAAATTTTTACTTCTATGATTAGCTAGTTAGTCAAAATGTAGCTATGGGAAGATAGTAACACAAAGTTTGAGTAAGAACTTGATTAGTTGGCAAGAGTTTGTTGTAGCCAACTATGATTGTGCAACTACACTAGGAATCACTAGGAATTCACATGGAATTTCTCATTGCTAATGTCCTAATTCGCAAGTTGATCATGGCCAAGAGGATTGTTGTTGGAGTTGTCTATATGCCTATGAAAATGACTTTGGCCCTTCAAGTAGCTAGGGGGGAATGCCTACCTTTTCTCCTCTCCCTTTTACTATCATTATTTAGTATTAATGCATGTACCCTTGAGTTTGTCGTACTTGCATGCCCTTACGGAGCTGCTTATTTAGACACTTATGTTCCCCAACCCACCCCACCCTCTCCCACTCGGTGTAACCGTGTAAGTTTGCAAGGTGACCATACATGATCTATGTAATCAATTCCCATGCAATTCATTACATTGATAAGGTGACTTGGGCATGTGAGAGGTTAAAGCATAGCTAAATCCATGGTTGAAGGGATGGCATGCAATAGATGATATTAGTTGAATTTTAAGATTCGGAGAGGCGACAAGAGTAACTTTCTTTGAACATTTTTGCAAAGAAGAGCAAATTTAATTCTAAGGATATTTATGCAAATGTTATCAACTTTTAGGCGCACACTAGTAGATGTTAAAACTCAGGAGACCTTTGCAATATTTTTGTATCAACAAATTGCCGTTCTCCTTTTTCTTTTTCTAGTTTTTTCTTCAAGGTATAAATATTTGACATTATAGGTGTTCACGTAGGTTTGGCCTACTCAAACACACGGCCTCGTAGGGTTGCTTGTTCAAATATTTGCTACTTCCATGCTTACTGTTGACCATGTATTAGTTGATTCATGTGCAAAGACTATACAATAAGTGTTCATGTCCAAGCGAAGGTTGTGGTCTAACGAAAACTTTGGAAGAATCAAGGGAAAAGGAGGATCAGAACTGAATGCTGCAGGAAGCTTCAAACCCTAGTGGATTTGCAAATTTGCAATTGAATTGGTTAAAGGCAAAAAAATGGCATCAGTTTGAAAATCAAAAAATTGGAGAAGGAAAAAGGTCATTATCTTTTGACATTTTTTGACAAATCAAATGCTAATAGCAGGCACATCAAGGCTCGATAGGACCAGAAAGAACCATAATGTCACCCCCGGCCCTCTTTAATGGGAGACGGGAAATCACTTTGCTTCAACTGGTCATTTAGATCCTAGGAGTCCTGCAGCCCAAACCATGCACATATGAATCATGGCAATTCAAGCACGGAGGTATAGATTCCATTCATTGTTCTCAGAGCCGAAGAGGATCGCTTCTACTATATATGTGTAAATATAAAAGATGATGGGGACATTTGTATAATAGTTAGATATTATTTTTTGAAACTATAGTAGTTAGATATTATTAATAATTTACAGAAATATATATGCAAAAATCCTCCTCTTTTTGTAGGCTAGAGTGAGAGTCATGTGACTTCGTCTAAATGGCAACATAAAGGACTGGTAAATGTCGGTTTATATCTATCCAATAGACCCTTTTCCTTCGAAGGATTGATGGAGATGATTAATGTCTCATTGCAACATGGTATCATTGAAAGAAGAAAGTTACAAGGAGAATCCTCCTACCTCATAGGTGTTTTTGAATGGGGGAAATCATGGGAGGAAAGAAAAAAAGCTTTTTGAGGATGAATATTGAATTACTAGGAATGAGATTAATTAGCAAATGGATAGAGAAACACCCACTTGAACAAAATCATCAAGAAAAGATGGACAAATTGGATAAAAACAAAATAGATTAAGAAAAGGGACAAGAAGAAGAGGAGGACGAGGAAGAGGAAGAAAAAAAAGTTAGTTGTAATACCTACAAATTCTAAGATGCACAGAGCCAAGAATTGACTAGTTATTAATATAGGGTAATTAAAGGATCAAGTCATGAGGAAATGTACAAGAATTGTAGGCACAATTAGAAGATGTAGACTTTTACTTCCATGGCCAACTAGTGAATCAAACATGGTCGGCCATGAGAAGGTAGTAACTCAAAGTTTGAGTAAGAATCTAATTAGCCAACTAAAGCCTATTGTAACCAACTATAATGTGCACGCACACTATTAGCCAACATAATTTGATTAGTCAATCGACTAAAGCCTATTATAGCTAGCTATGATTGTGTAGACACACTATGAACCAATGGGAACTTGCATGAAATTTCACATTTTTAATGTCATAACTTACAAGACAATCATGCTAAAGAGGAATGCCACTAGAATCCCCTATAAAAGGTTGAAGATGGGTCAAATCAATTGTTTTAAGTAGTGAATTACATAATAACAGGCTTTATAGATCCATATCCTATTATAGCCAAGGGTTCAACCACAAATTGATGGAGATCCACAAAGGTGATTAACAATCAAGAGGAGGCAATATGCAAGGGGGACATAAAGAGCTTTGAAAAGGATGTTGAATGGGTTCTGAAGTACTCAACCCATTCATCCAAGTCCATCACACTCTAGACACAGCAAATTAGTAATCTAATTCCATATGTACGATGTACGATTGAAGAGGGGATCTAACATTTAAGAGTGCACTATGTATGAATGATGATGCTCATCCTTAGACTCACTCCTCGAGGATCTTCATTTATTTGCATCTTTTCATCTTCCTTAGAGCACAACTTAATTAGTTTGCTAAGAAATCGTGCGAATAAAGAATTACCAAATACAACCACAAGGCACAATGACTTAGGTGAAAACCCCTCCATAGTTGATGAAAGAATCCACAAACAAAGAGGTAGAGATTCCACCATAGAGAAAGAAGGATATGTAGTCAACTCATGACTCAAACCCTAAGAGAGACTAAGGATAGCACTCTCTTAGAAAAATAACAAGAGGAAAACACCTCAAGAAATCCTCACACACACACATAAATGGCACATCCATAATCGAGTCTAGACATCCATACCAAGTCTCTATGATCCATTAAAAAAATGCATCAGATCAATAACTGGGTCATGGGTGTTCAAGGAATAAGCAATGTAGTTAATGAGCTAAGTCCAAGCCAAGATTTAAACCCAATAACCTTATCAAGCTAAGTTTGGCTCAACTCCAATTAGGACTTGGGCTTGATAAAGGTATGCAATACTTGTATCAACAATGAATGCTTAGCTCCTAAGCTGATTGTGGCAACACAATGTCACAACTTAGAGGAGATGGAGTTGGTGATATCAGAAGAGAAATGGGTTTGTTACATTTAAAAAGAGCTTCAAGGTGCTTGGAGAAGTCAATTGAGGCATACATACTTCCTTCAAATTAAAGATCTTCTTACATATGTTCAAAACAAAAACTCCAAGCACCATCAATCTGCTATGAAATCTCCACATTCGTGTGGTCTCTTATCTACTTTGATGGCTTCTTGTACAACACAATCGTGAGTACAAGGTTGTTGATGAGCAAGTTCAGAAAGAAATACTTGTGCTTAACACACTCAGCATTATCCATTAGTATTATTCAGTTGCAAAATTAGTCAGGACACTCATCTCCACCATACAAGACTTTAAAAAGATGTAAATGAGTGAGATAGTGCTACTACTAAACTTGATTGAAGTCTATTGTACCACCTCGAATGATGTTCCATGATAACAAATTTGAACTAGAAATAGGAATAAATCAACAAGGTTTGTAGCTGCAAAAAAAAGCAAGAGGATCCCAATCAAAACTCTGGTAAAAGTTGGGCATGATGAAATAGGTGAAATTGGATTAGGAATGTCAGTCATGTGAACAAGTAGATAATCAAAAGAGATCTGAGTGTGAAAGAAGACCACCCCCCTTTAATAATTACTAGTGTACTAGCTATTTGGCACAGTAATTTTTGAAAATCTTTTTGAAGGTTTCTGGCTTGATAATAAAAGAATTTTCAATTAGGAGAATGAGTAATTGAATGCACTTTAACCAATTCACATTATTCTCCGCAATACTATGTTAAAATTGATGTATATATCAAATAAATAAATAAAAATATATACATTTTCAATATTTTCGCATAAATAAAAAATATTAAAGTAAGCAAGTCAAATGTAATTTGGCTAGATTCAGAATAAAATAAAGAACAAATAACATGCAATAGCATAAATAAACAAAATAAGAAGGGATTAGATTTTACTCTAATTGAAGTACCTATTAAGGACTTGCCTTAGAAAATGTATCGCCCCCCACAATACCGGTGCGTCGGGGTCTGATGAACTCCTCACAGGATACGACGATCCACCTCCAAGATTCGGTGCACTCCTATCTTGGACGTCCTCGAAAACCACCTCAAGAGAATGAAGCCAAGACAATTTGGTTTCCAACCAAATTTCCGATTGATCTACCAATTGAATGGTTCTGATCAACCAAAAACTTCTCGTGGATCTTTTAATCTCCTTGTGCAAGATCGACAAAAGTGATTGGAGATTTTTCTACCAATCTCACGTTGAACGAATGCACTAAGAAAGAGAGGCAAGAATGAGAGAGAGAGAGGGAGAGAGCTTTTCTGCTCTTATTGTGTGTCAAATGAGAGCTCCCTCGTGACCCTTATATAAAGCCCACGACCAGATGTTTAAGGAAATTCCCCTTTTATGGAAACACAACAATTGATCGACCAATTAAGTTCATTGATCGACCAAAATAATTGATCGATCAAACTTTACTAATTGGTCGACCAAACCAATTGATCGATCAAACAAAATTCATTGATCGACCAAAACAATTGGTCGGCCAATTTTGCATTTTGATCGATCAATCCAGGTCAAAATCGTGAGATTAAAAATCTGTAGCAAAAGAAATCCAAGTTCCAAGTTCCAAATTGATTCTTAACTGAGCTCGAGCCCGAGCTAGGGTAGGGCGAGGCATGCACACGTGCATGCGTGGTCCCCATCCCCATCTTTCACTCTTTGCTACATAAGCCATGGGAGGCAGAAGACTTTTACACCCACCAAGAGGTTTGTCCACTTCCTATATGGGACTAAAAACCTCTCCCAAATCTCACTGATTTTAACATGAATTCCCACGTCACCATATAACAATTACATCCCAATTGATGCAATTAGGTTCTCAAATCCAACATACTATACATTTATGCACTAGTTCACTTGACTAAATTCACCAACTTTTACATCCTTCTGCTGCCTAAAAATGTTATACACCTTGAGGCATGATCATTGAAAGAAACATAAGCACATAAGGCTGAAAAGAGACAACAAAAATTAGGTGGAAATAAGAGTAGGAGGAAGGTGCAACTAGAAATCTCTTATGTCCAAATAACCAAATTTTCATCACTCCCGCCCATGAGTGCCCACACATCTTATATTACCATGCTACATAAGTATGACGTAATATATAAATGGTTTTGCACAAGAAGTGAATAGCAAAGTTGAAATAGTTTTTCTATTTCTCACCTTGTACATAAGAGTGATGGTTCATTGCTTTACTAGTATGTATACTGCATACTTAGCTGGCATGATTGACGTGAAAAATTGATTCTCACACGACCTCGAGCCCGAGCCTGAAATGACCCTTTCCAAGGACCATTCAGAGTTTTTCCGAAAAGTTAGGGGTGCGAATGCAATTTTTGACCCCTTGAGTTCGAGTGTGTGGGCCATGCGGGTACAAGAGAGGTTAGCGGGGGAGTTTCTGCAATTTTCTCCCTCTCTCCCCTCCCTCACCACACTCACCTACGCACACACACACGCACACTTCCCTCTCCCCACCAAAAACCCTAACCCTTTTCTATTTAAACCCCATGCCACCCTCTCCATCATCACCACCACCACCTCCACCTTCGTCTCTTACCTCACTTTGCTGCCGATGAGTGCCCACAGCCTTCCCGTCTCCATCTGCAGCCACGCGTGGAGGAGAGGAGCTCGCGAGTGGAGGAGGGAGGGAAAGAGTGTGAGCGAGGAAGAGGGAGGGCATGGGAGAGAAGGAGAGAGCTCGAGGAAGCTCGAGCTTGTGCGACTGGAGGAGAGCTCGTGAGAGGGAGTTGCCCTTGCTGCGGTTGCAGCAGCAAGCACTCAGAGGTGCGAGGGGAGGAGCTATGGCTAGAGTTGCTGTCGCGGGAGCCGAGGGAGCTTTTGTGAGAGGAGAGGAGGCCGTAGGAGGAGGATCCACAACCTCCTACAGCTACTGGAGCAGATGCTGCGAGCGAAAATAGCGAGAAGACGAACACCGCGAGGGAGTTCTGCGTACTATATTTTCCAATATCAGACATCTGGAGCATCTACCATACGTCTGGAGTAGCAGCAGGACGTTCGGAGTTGAAGTCGGACGTTTGAAAATATGCGGAGTGCCAAGATATGAGTTATGTACGCTCATGCATGCACGTATGTGAAGTACGTTAACGCTGTGCTGTTGTCATTTTAAACTTTCGTAAGCATGCGTAGGTATAGGCTTTGGAAAGGTGCGTAAGCACGCTCTTCGAGGTGCTTTAGGATGTCTGAACGCCTCCACAGCTGTCTAATAGACCTATCAGACGTCCGGATGCACTGACAGACGTCTGGAAAGACCCCAGAACGACTGTAAAGGGGTTCCAGATGTCCGCCAGCAATGCAAGAACACAAGGTGAGTTACTGACGTCGTTTAAGAAATCTGGGCCTATTCCTAGTGTCTGATTTTGGTCTGTGTGCACGTTTTTGGCCTGTTTGGGGCCCAAACAGAGTCGGATTTACGCAAACAAAGTACCGTTGTTTTCCGCTCAAGTTTCTCTACGTGTTAGTGTCAATTGCATACTGTTCTGAACTTGCCTGATGTGATTTAGTCACTGGTGTAGGTCTCCAGCCAGTAGCGTGTTCAAGGCTCGTGGAGACGACGGGATCTGCGGTTCTAGCCTCCATTCCTCCCATGTTTTCTAGTAGAGTGGTTTACTTTAATGCTAAGATTTAAATAAGTAAAGTGCATGCTTAGAATAATTTGATTGAACTCTAGGATGTGGAATGAACCCTAGGGCAGAAATGTATAAACATGACTTGAGTTACACTATTTACATTGATATGCATGTTAAACCCTAATTGCTAGCAAGTGTAGAGATACTTGATGTGTTATTTTTTCAGTTATTAAAACACGAGCTGCCTGTTATATAAGTGAAAATCGGGATGTGAACAATAAGATCTGAATATTGAGAAATGAAATGAAATAAATACAGTGCATGGACCCTACGGGGAACTAGGAGAAGAACTCCTGTATACAGAAATAATCTCGTATGTAGACAGGAAGTGAGCTAGTCCTTGTGTACATGGTACCAAAGAGAGCGATTGTCCCTTTAGTATAGAGGGGAGCTAGCCGCCCTTTGGGTTGAGACCCAGGGTTAGGCCTAGTCACTCTACATCGACTCCTGTTCAGCCCTCGCATACATGGTATCGAGGTGAGCTACTTAGTGTAGAGGGGAGCTAGCTGCCCTTTGGGTTGAGACCCAGGGTTAGGCCTAGTTACTCTACATCGACTCCTATTCGGCCCTCATGTATGTGGTACCGAGGCGAGCTAATTAGTGTAGGGAGGGAGCTAGCCGCCCCACGGGGCCCAGGGTTAAGACTAGCCACCCTACACCGACTCTTGTTAGGCCCACTGGGTAAACCGGGATAGTCGGACGAGGGTACGTGGACTATGGAGGGGCGAGACCCCTATTCTGTTCTGAGAGACCAGACTCCTGTTCTGAGAGGACAACGCCCTGTGTTGTTCAGTGCTGTACTTTTGGGCGTACCCACTAATGGAAACGACTGACCGCATGCCAGGCGAGGTAGCTACCTGTGCGCTTATCGCGCGTGCCGTAGTCACCACTACATCGCGACCGTGACCTCGGGGTGGTAGACTGGGTGTAGGACTACCACAGGGGACTCTTTTGGCCAGGAGAGCACCACGTGTATATCCTACATTACGGGAAAACTATAATCAAGATCGTTCCTTTGAGGAACAGGCAAGATCAAAAAATGTATGGATCCTTAGTAGAATAAAGGAATCAGAAACACTAGTTGAGATAAATAGAAATGAATGGTTAAATAGTTGCTTATTCTTATGTAAATTGTATGTAAATGGCTTCACCACCACTCTATTCAACGTTAGCTGACCACGAATTTTACAATCTTGTTCAGGTCAGGGAGTTGAGCAGCCAGCGCCACTGGTTGTAGAGAGAGTTGGGCCCAGTCGAGCCCAGCCTTAACCGTTGTTACCTTTCTATTTTGGAGCGTCCTTTCTGTTGTTGTAGTGAGTACTTTGATATATGTAATACTATTTCTGTTACGTTTCTGTTCTACTTTATGCTGTTGTAGTTGTGATGGTATGTAATATCACTAGTAGAAAAAGCACTATTCGCGACGGATATTTTCGACCGTTCAAGTAACGATCGGCAATAATATTATTCTCGACCGTTTTAATAGGAACGGTTGCAAAAAGTCCAGTCACTAACTTTGCCATCTGGAAAATAGTCGAGGAGGTTGAGACCATTCTCGAACGTTAGAAATGGTCAAAAATAAAAATTTACTCGACCGTTATTATATGAATAGTCGGGGATAAATGAAATCCTCGATTGTGAAATATATAACGGTCGAGAAAGTGAAGTAAAATTAAGACGCCTGGTTGACATCATTGTCGACCATTTATAATGATCAACAATAACAATATAGTCAACCGTTTCCATATTAACGGTCGATGATAATGTTTTCATAACCCACGGGTGCTGGCGGGCAAATTTTCAAAGTCTATCATCGACCATTCGACCTTAAGGGTCGGAAAAGGAGTTATTTCCGACCGTTATTCTCGATCTTTTCTTAGGAACGATCGAGAAAGTAGACTAAAATCCCTAGCCCTGCCCCGACTCCCTCCCCCTTCCTCCCAAATCACTTTCTTCCTCTTGAGTGCTCCCTCCTGCACCCATGTGACCTCCTCCGCCTCGACTCCTCCTCCGTGACCCTCACTGCGGCTCCTCCTCCGCCTCGACTCCTCCGCGACCCCTAAGCACCAACAACACCCCTCCTCCTTCGTGACGGACCTCGCTGCAGGTAGCCCTCCTCCTCACCTTCTTCCTCCTTCGCTCACCTCCTCCTTCCCCTCCTCATCGCTGGCCTGAAGACCCTCTCCCTCGGCCACCACCAGCGACCACCCACCACCACCACCACCACCCACAGCACCCCCACCCCTTGCCACCACCTTTGCCGCCTCCCTCGCCTCCCCTCCTCGCTTGCCCGTGCCCCCACCGCCTCCCTCACCAGCACCGCCACCCTATCCCCCCACCAGCAGAACCACCACCCCCTGCCCCCCCCCCCCCCCCCCCCACCAGCACCCTGCAGCCACCACCACCACCACCAACACCCTCTACCACTTCCCCCCTCATCTTAAATAGCTAGGTTATTTTTTTTTATTAAGTACTTAGGTTTGATTTTTATTTGTGAATGCAATAACATGTTATTAGTTTATATTTTTGGTTTAGTTAAATTGTTAGTAGTTGTTATTTTTGGGGTGTGCCCACATATGTATGATAATTGTTAGTAATTGTTAGTAACTGTCATTGTGGGGCGTGCCCACATATGGTTTACTGAAATTGTTGGTAATTGTTAGTTGTGTACGCACATCTATTGTGATAGATTGTGTATGTAGGACTTGAGAGAAATCCCATATTATGGTGGAAACTCTGCCAAAATTTTTCGGCTTACAATTTGCTACAAGTATAGGAGTAGGGTTTATGATTAGGTTTTACATTTTGTGTATAGGGTTTTCTGTTTAGGGTTTATGATTTTGTGTTTAGGAGTATGGTTTAATTATGGTCATTTGTTTTTAGGTTAGGTTTTAGGGTTTAGTGTTTAAGGTTTAAGGTTAGGTTTAGGATTTTTTTATTGGGTTTTGGTATTAGGTTTTGAGTTCTGGAGTTAGGTTATAGGGTGTTTATTTTAGATTTAGGGTTTTCAATTTAAGGTTTAAGTTTAGGTTTTTTGGTTTTAGTTTAGGTTTAACCATCTTGATTACAGCAATGGTGAAGGCTCCCAAAGTTCGATTTTTGAAAGCCTGAATTAGAGCTGAAGCCAGTTCTTCCACACTTCTAAATTAATGCAGTTGTTGCTATAAAACTTCACATAAATTGGAAAATGAGGAACTTTCTTTCGATAATTCTAGACTATATGTTTGAATTGTGTTCCCAAATTATTTGAATTATTTGTTATTTATGTTTGATTATAAAATTTTTATTACAACTTTGTAGATACACACACTTGCATAAATTTAGATGCACGGTAATGACAAATAATTAGAATTCTAACCCCTAAGCAACAGGTTGTGGGAGGGATATAATTGTGTCAAAATACTAGCTCGTTGAGACTTATGATCATGTTATTCGGACAATATAGAGTGTGTGTATACCTCACTTACATGCACGATGCATTGTCTTTATAACATGTCATAAGTGTCGTCGTCCTTTGTTCAAAAAAATTTTGAACAAAGGGGGTCCTTGAAGAGTTTATCACAACTTAGGGTTACTTCTTGCATGTAGCTAGTGTTTGGAGAAATTTCGGTTACATTTTCTCGCTTTTCTCCGGTATACCAACTAATCTTAGCTCTGTTCCCGAAGCACCCTTTAGTGGGGGCTATTGGAGATGTTGTTAAGGTTAGTCTTGGGAGGTGTACTGGAGAAGTGCGTGGAAATGCTGCCGAAATTTCTTCAAACACTGGTTGCATGTAAGAAGTAATGTTGTGATCAAATCTTCAAGGATGGGCTATCAAGTGAAAATCTTCTTAAAATACACATTTCTTCTTCATTCGAGTATAACTTATGAATGATCTAAAAATATACATTCTTACCTTATTAGAGTCCAACTTATGAGTGGCTATCTTTTACATTTAGGATAATTATCATGAATAAATCATGGATCAGTATGAGGAATTCAAATTACCACGACTACAAGAGTGGAGTGATTTTGTTTCTGGAGTTGGCATTTCATGATGATAAGAAGACATTTAGATGAGGTGAATTCCTTCAGCTGATTTTATGCCCATGAAG
Organism: Thalassia testudinum; assembly: GCA_037157565.1. NCBI lineage: Eukaryota > Viridiplantae > Streptophyta > Magnoliopsida > Alismatales > Hydrocharitaceae > Thalassia > Thalassia testudinum. The sequence continues at coordinate 8,614,681 of JAZHRO010000022.1, read as the reverse complement.
ACAATGTTTGAATGGATTTTTCTATAATCGAGACACAGTTTTGGAGCATGTAATATGTAACGGTTGGTGGCAACATTACGTAAATTGGACAGCTCATGGTGAACAAGTGAGAGAAGTTAGGAATGAGACAATTGAAGCCTTTGAAGGAAGTGATAATAATCAAGGAGATGAATTGGATGAAATGTTACATAATATGAGAGTAGCAGACTATGAGGATGCAGATGATGATGAGGCATTACGAGATTGTAATGAGTTGTACGATGCAGTCAAGGCAGTAGAGGATCCAATTACTCCTGAAATAACGTCAATGTTGAAGTTATCATTTCTTCTGAAATTGTTTCAGATGAAAGTGATGAATAGAGCCACAGCGAAATTAATGTCCGAGGTTCTGGAATTCATTGGAGATTTGTTGAATAATCCTGCTGAAGATCCTAAGTCATGGTATGATGCGGAGAAGTAGATACGTAGGCTCGGATTGAAATGTGAGAAGATTGATGTCTGTCGTAATGACTGCGTCCTATACAGAAATAAGTACTCAGGGTTGACTAACTATCCTGAATGTGGTGAGGAGAGATATAAGGTGGGTAAGTCAACAAACACCAACGGGAAGAAACAACTGGAGAAGGTTCTCCATTATTTTCCACTGATCCCTAGGATACAACGCCTATTCATTTCCAGTAAAATAGCAAAACTGATGTCGTTGCATCAGGATAATAAATCGAAAGATGGACGCATCCGTCATCCAACAGATTCTAACGAGTGGAACAAATTTAACGAGAATCATACATTATTCGCAGAGGAGGCACGGAATGTGAGACTAGGTCTTACAAGAGATGGATTCAATCCATTAAAGAGCATGTATTCATCATATTCCATATAGCCGATGGTCATGGTAACTTACAACTTACCCCCATGGCTATGCATGCGATCTTCATTCATGATATTGACACTCCTTATTCCAGGACCCAAGCAACCAGGAAACGCAATAGATGTTTATCTTCAGCCATTGATTGATGAACTGAAAGTGTTGTGGTACAGTGGTGTTCAAACATATAATACACACAAGAAACAATTTTCTGGTTGCATGCAACATTACTGTGGATAATCAATGACTTTCCAGCATATGCGAATTTGTCAGGATGGAGTACAAAGGGGAAGTTCGCTTGTCTAATCTATATGGATGATACTCATCACTTGAGATTGCATGAAAGCAAGAAGTTTTGTTACTTAGGGCACCGCAAGTTTTTGCCCATTGAACACAGATGGAGAATGTCACAATTTAAGGACAGATTTGATGGTAAAGCATGTCGGTATTCGTCGAGGAATCCGAAGAATAAACTCAGTACAAATTCTATTAGGCTGTTGGGGATGAAAATCATGGAGACATTGTAACAGCTAGGAGAAATACGTTTGGGTTGTCTTTTCAAGAATGACTTGGCTTTCTTGCAACACTCAGGATTTAGGAAGAAAAACATATTTTTTATGGAGCTTCCATATTGGAAGGATTTGACAGTGCGACACAATTTAGATGTTATGTATATTGAAAAGAATGTAATGGACAACATTCTTGATGTATTAAACCTAACAGACATCCCGAAAGATACAGTTAAAATAAGGAATGATATGAAAATTTTGGATATTCATCTTGAGTTGCATGTTGAAGAAGAAGGGTCTCACTTTCCAGAAGCTATACACAGTCTTACCGGAGAGCAGATGCAAAGGATTTTCTCGTTCCTTAAAGACATTAGGGTTCCAGATAGGTATTCATCGTAACTTTCACGTTGCGTAAATGAAGCGCAAAAGAAGATTACTGGGTTAAAAAGTCATGATTCTCATGTATATATGCAAATCTTATTCCCACTAGCGATATGTGGAGTAATGCCTGAGCTAGTAGTTGATTCTTTGACGGAGATGAGCAGATATTTTAAAGTTGTATGTTCAAAGACATTAGATATCGAATTGCTAGACTATTGGGATAAACAAATTGTGATCACACTTTGTAAAATGAAGTAGATTTTCCCGCCTGCATTTTTCAACTTTATGGTTCATGTCACGCTTCATCTTTCAAATGAAGTGAGAATCGCTGGACCCATGCAACACAAATGGATGTATCCAATTGAATGATATTTAAAGAAATTGAAAGATTATATCTTAAATAAGGCTAAACTAGAATGGTCAATTGTTGAAGGCTATCTTGTAGAGGAATGTATTAACTTTTGTGTCATGTACATGAACGAAACAAACAATAGATTTAATCGTCTTGAACGAAACTATGAAGGAGAATTTAATGGTAATGATGAAAATTGTCTGTCCATATTTAACATCGGAGGAAAGTTGATCCTACGGACGAAGGTTAAGCCCATCTCAGAAATGGACCGACGTTTGGCACACTTATACATTCTGAAGCAAATTCTAGAAATTGATGAATTTTACAATGAATTCAAAGAATTATCTAATACATCTACATACGACTTGCAGTTCCTTCATTGGTTCAAGGATCGTGTAAATAAACTAAAAGAAAATGAGGATCCATGGTGGGTATAGGATTTTGATATAATTGCTGATACACCTTTGACATACGGACATTACCATTCCGGATACATAATTAACAGTTTCAGATTCAGAGTACGATCCATTGATGATGCGAAGGCCACGCAACAAGTGGGAGTTCTTGTCAGTTGTGACCTAAGCACTAGTTGTGATGGGTATTACTGCCAAATTGAAGAGATTGTGGAAATGAGTTTTAGGTTTGACCGTAAGGTGGTTCTATTCAAGTGTGATTGGTTTGATGTTTTTAAAGAAAGCATTAGATTCAAAATCGATAAGAAATACGGATTCTTGAGCTTAAGTAAGAACCATTGCACCCTCCAATCATCATAACCATTGACACTAGCTTGTCAGGTGATGAGAACCTCATCATGAGCCCTAACTAGCATATTTTGACCTAATAAAGTGAACAAAAGCTCCTACATAACAAAGAGAAAGGCTTAATTCAAGCGGTCATTAATCTGGGAAGAGAACATGAAACAAGGGGTAAAACTGTAATTTACCATTGCAGTACATCAATGGAATTTCTAAGGGTCAAGACATAGGTCAATTGGATGTAATAAGAAGAAAAGTGGGATGGTTCAGTCAGAAAAGGGTTATTGTGAAAGTTAGGAATTAAATGACATTCTGTAACCCTAAATAAACCAACTTAAATTCACAAGGTTTCAGGTAAGATAAAAATCAACTAAACTCTCTAAAAATCATGGAAAAATATCCTCTAGGGTTTAGAACCTTCAATTTGACCTTTGGAACCTGTTTTGACTTAGATTAGGGTCCATGCCTAATATTTGACCTACTTTGGGTTTTTGTACAAAATGTCCAGTCAAACATGGTCAAACCTAAAATCCAACTTTACCATTGAATTCCTTAGATCCAAATTAGGTTTATACCAAAATTTGGACCTAACGGAAGGTCATCTTGACCTACTTTGCAATTTGGTCCACTAAATTACATTTAGACCCTTAACTTTTTGAAACCCTTGCAAATCCCCCCTCAACTTCTTCGTCGCTTTCTTCATTTTGATCCCTCTACCATCGCAGCAGGGACCCATACCTCCGGTGACTTTGCGCAGAGGTTCTCTCCTCGGATTCATGGGGAGCCGCTCCCAGATTTGAAAGGGGAGCTCCTTGCGAAGTCCCCTACCGCATGAGCAACTCCCCATGCCCTGAAACGCCCCATACCTCTCGTGCGAATGCTCGAGAGGTATGGGTCTCCTCCGGCCATACCTCCGGCGTGGTCTTCCAACCGTTTCCTTGCGCCTTTTCCCTCCGCCCTTGCCTATTTAAGGAAGCTCAGATTCCTCTGCTTCCTTCTAGCTTGATTTGGCCAGAGAAACCCCCCAAGTTCATCTCCTCCTCACTCCGGCCAACTGCCCGTAGCTTCTTTCGACTCTCTGTCTTCTCGTCGCTCTGCCACCGTACCAGTGGCAGAGCCATCTCCGCCGTGCTCCTCCACGCCGCGCCGTACCAGCATGCGCCCTCCGCCTCTCTTCTTCGTCACCGCTTCTTCACCACAAGGTCTTCGTCTCCGGCGACGGCAGATACCCGTTGCTCGCCCTCTGCCTCCCCCCTATGTCCAACTCTCCTCAGTAAGTTTCTCTCTCTCTACTCTCTATTTTCCCCTACTTAATTTTAGAAAACTCCCCTCGATAGCCACCAATCACCTCCATCTCCCTCATCTCCGGCAGACCACCGGCGAGGCGAATCCATCGTTCCACCCATCCACATGCCTCGCCACCCACCTCAGAACCTTCGCCATCACTCACTGATCACCATCCACTCCATTAACCGCCACACACACCCGACGTGCTCACCGAACACATCCACCTGCACAGCCACGGTAAGCCCTAGGCACGCTCACACGGGCGCCCCCACACCACGCCAACCCCCGCCTCACCTTCGCCGTGACACGGCGAAGCTCCCCAAGGCATTTGATAGGGCCGCGAGGCTATGTTCGTGTGTTTCAGGTGTGAGCCTCCGCCGCCATTAGCAACGACTTGAAGGAGCTTGCAAGGTTGCTCCAGGCCCCAGCGCTCCAGGCTCCCAGGTCCAGAAGGTGCGGGTTGGTCTCGCGCAAGCACACTGCCAGGAAATTGGCTTAGCGAAGCACCCAGCTGCAGCACTTGAAGGAAAGCCTCTTGCGGGCGTGCAAGCAAAAGCGGGTGGGACTTTAGCCCCACCTCGGAAGTTCTCAACACAGGTGAGTCACTTATATTGATTTTGTGCTTTTATCTCGTCGCCTCAAGTAACACGGGGTGAGGTCCCTCGCCCACTCCACCTGCCTCATCCGCGACCACACCTATGTGGACCTAGTTGACTCGTTTACCCTGCACTCCTCGCGCACCACCCACGTCGGTGCGCTTGGACCCAGGCATGCGTAACCTGACACGATTACCCGGCTGGCTCTGAGAGAGCGAAGAGAGAAATAGAGAGAGAGTGACGCGGGGAGGGTAGGGGTAGGTTTTGCGTCACTCTATGTAGGGAAAGAAGGAGAAGGCAGGAGCAGCTAAGGGAGAAGGTACTGCTAAAGAGGAGGAGGAGAAGGCAGAGAGCAGTTGAAGGAAGAACTTCGTCGCGGAAAGAAGAAGGCAGAGGAAGGAGCCGAAGAAGAAGCTGAAGGAGAAGGAAGAACTTGAAGAAGAAGGAGGAGGCGCAGTAGCTTAAGAAGAGAAGAAGAAGAAGCCAAAGAGGAAAGCCAAAAGAAGAAAAGAGGAGGAAAGAGCTACCGCAGAGAGGAAGGAGCTGCAGCAAAGAAGAAAAGAAGAAGCCAAAGAAGGCTGAAGAAGCACTGTAGTAGATCACCAGTTAAGGCGTCTGATTCATAGAATCAGACGTCTGAAGATAGGAAAGGCAGAGAAAGAAGAGAAGAAAGAAAGCAAAGAAAATGAAAGAGAGAAGAGAAGAAGGAAGGAAAAAAAAAAGAAAAATCTATTTCTTTTTACTCTTTAGCTTTTATATAAAATGCATTATTGAACATTATCTTTCAAGTAAATTTTGAGAATTGTGATTTTTGTTTTTGAAATACTAATTTGCTCCCTAAGTTCGACCTCAGAATATTTTTAAATTTCGAGTAATAAAAATTTATGATCGTTTATACAACGTTTTCAAATATATTGTAACGAATATTCTTTTAAAACACGAACTCGTCGCATAAACCTCGATCATCAGGTAGCACAAGTATTCTACGTGTCTGATAATAGCATAAATGGGTGGATTATACTAGTTAGAGCTCAACCACGTGAACAATATGATGCGGGAAAAGATCTACACCCAGATGTTAAATCTGAAGCATATCAACAAAACCTATAAAGTGAAGAACTTACCCCTTGTGCAACTGACATTGACATATAAAGTAAATTGTCAAAAATATTAATTCATAACCATAAATATAAATAAATTATGAAATTTCTAGTTTATTTTGTTTAAATTGCCTTTAAATTGTTTTATCTTTTATTAAAGGTTATGTTCATTTATATATCAAAACTGAATTTTTTTTATTGCCCTCTCATATAGGTTCTTCGCATTCTCCTACTATTTGTGCACAGATTATTTCCATTTCGTCACTATGGTGAGTTTCTTACTACTTTTTTTTTAAAATGCTATTATCATGTTAGATGTGAGGTGTGCCCATTTAGGTTCATTTTTTGTGTGGGGTGTGCCCACTTAGATTTATTTCTTTTGTGAGGTGTGCCTACTTAGATTTATTTCTTATGTGGAATGATGCTTTTTTTTGTATCTTGAATGTTTTATGTTGAAGAAAGAGGAGAAGAAAGAGGAGAGGAAATAAGAAGGGGGGGGTAATTAAGGAAGGAAGAGAGAAAGAGAAGGGGAGGTAAGGGAGAAAGAGAAGGGGAGGGTAAGGGAAGTGGAAAGAGGAGAGGAAATAAGAAGGGGAGGGTAACTAAGGAAGAAAGAGAGAAAGAGAAGGGGAGGTTAAGGAGAAAGGGAGAAAGAGAAGGGGAGGGTAAGGGAAGGGGAAAGGGAATGGGAGAAAGAGGAGGGGAGGTTAAGGAGAAAGGGAGAAAGAGAAGGGGAGGGTAAGGGAAGAGGAAAGGGAATGTGAGAAAGAGAAGGAGAAGAGGAAGGGAAGGTTAAGGAGAAAGGGAGAAAGAGAAGGAGAAGAAAGAGGAATGGGAGGGTAAGGGAAGGGGAAACGGAATGGGAGAAAGAGGAAGGGGAGGGAAATGGAGAAAGGGAAAGTTATTTCATTTATATACGCTTATTTCATTTTCAATTATTTATATACTTACTGCATACAGGATTTTTGAAATATCACAATATATATGAGAAATGCTGCCGAATTTTTCTAAATATCTGATTATTTGTAATGTTTTTACGCAGGTTATTTTAAAGAAAAAAGGCTAATAGAAGGAGCAGGGAGGAGGCTCAGGCCTCCCAGCAGCCTGAGGCCCCCCGCCAGTAGCCTCAGCCTCAGGCTCACCACCAGCATCCTCAGCCTCAACCCTAGGCACCTCGCCAGCAGTTTCTGAGGCCTGGAGATGTAGCTCGATATTTCTAGAATTAGGGGAAGGGAGGTAGGGGGAAGAGGAAGAGTCCGATGCCTCCTCTGACGAATCTCCTAGCGGAGGATTCTGACTACGAGGAGGATGCACCCGCCAATGAGGAGGAGGAGGATAGTACTTCATTTGATGAGAACGCTAGAGTAGATTATCAGCCAGAGCATACGTTGACCCAGATCCTTTTCAGATGGGATGTTCTGTACCACCACCACCCGCTCGCGGTTTAGGTATGAATTTAAGGTTTGGTTGTAAATGTTATGTTCTTAAATTTTTTTCTTTGTTATTTAATTTTATGTTATAATTCTGTCATATAGGTGCACGTAGGGGGAGAGGTCTTACGCGGAACAGGAACTTAGAGAGAATTCCGCATGGGGCCCGCATTTCAGTGCAGATTACACCAGCGGAGGAAGTAGTGGACTATCCTCCATTCGTCAACAGACTGGGTATGTTGACGAAGGCGATCATCCCACTATCCTACTTCGATTGGAGGAAGGTGCCAAACGAGCTGAAAAGGTAGCTCATTCGAGAGTTAGAGGTAATTGGTAAAAACTAATAACTTTTGTAAATTGCCTTATATAAGTTTAAATTATGTAACAATTTCTGTTCTCTTTTTAATGTAGATCACATTCGAATGGGGCAATGATCCGAACATCCCCAAATATATCCTCAAGGACGTAGAGAAGACTCATAAAGATTGGAGATTGGATATGAAGAATAAGGTAAAAGATAAATTTTAACTGTATTTCTTTATTTCCTTTACGACAATTCAAATATTATTTCTAACATTAAAATTATATTTTTTAGTATTATAAGAACATGAATCATAATGAGGCATTGCATAATATGCCTCTTTTGATACAGCCACACATTTGGAAGGAAGCGTACGAGCATTGGCATGATCTAACGACGCAGGTAAAAGTATTTCATATATTATCATTTATTTAAACAATTTCTAAGTTAATAAATTGTACCTTCATTTTCAGGAGCAAGCCAAGAAAAATAAGGAAAATAGGGCTAAGGTTCCACCGAAGACCCATCTCTTGGATAGGAGGAGCATAGATGGGATGAAATCTATATACATAAGTATATTTAATTAATATTTTCTTTTAAACCTTACAAAAATTTCTAATTTATTAAAATTAACTGTTTCAAATTATTATAGTCCGCCATGCATCAAGGCGCTCAGCTTGATAGGGTGAGAGTATATGAGGTCACTCATAGCAAGATGAGCAAAGAGGAAAATAGAGAGTGGCTTCACAACACATACCAACAAAGACACGCAAGTTAAAAAAATACAATACTTTTATTTTATTTCGTAATTATATAATTAAATGAAATTACTTAACGTAATTCAATATCTTTTAGGATAATATAATCAACTTAATGCAACCTCCTGAAGATGCAAACTTTGGTATATTTCAGCAGCCACCGACAGCAGAGGAGGCCTACCGAACCATCATGCCACGTGAGCATGGAGAGTACGTCCGTAGCGCAAGGAGGAGCGAGACCGTCTCGGGGTGGTATGGGAGAAGGGGAGCATCATCCTTTGCAGTTGAGGTGCAGGAGATGAGGAAGGAGATTGCGGCATTACGCTGCAGAGACGAAGAGAATGTGTTGCGAATCGAGGAGCTGACGACGTTGGTCAAGGAGAATGCGATGCTGTTCAAAGAATCCAACAAGACCATGAAGGGCCTCCTGGCATTACTTCATAAGGGAGGAATTGATCACCCCGCCCTTCATGAGTTTAGAGATCGTCGTAATGATGATGATTTAGATGGTAGCGTTGCTGGAGGCGTTGGTGTCACAGCATAATTGTATTTTTTATATATATTACCATTTATAATGAACTTTATATATGTTACTTTTGTTTATAAAATTTTAATTTTCATTTCTTCTATTTTATTTAAATACATAAATTTTTAAGTTGTGTGATTGATTTATACTTTTAATAGATTTACGCATTATTTACGGGTCTTTCACATAAATTAAATATATTTTAAAAAATTTCCTTATTATTCTCGACTGTTATTTAAATAGGGTCGAGAATTGTTAATATTATCGACTGTTAAAACGGTCGCTAAAATGAGTTTTCCCGACCGTAACAAAATAACCGTCGCAAATATTTAACATTCTCGACTTTTTAAAATGGTCTGCAATACGAGTTTTCTCGACCGTTATTTAATAACTGTCGCAAAAAGTTAACATTATTGATCGTCTGTAAATTGACAAAAATATTATTATTTTCGAATGTTATTAACAAACAGTCGGAAATACGCTTTTATTCGACTATCTAAATAACGGTCGAGGTAAATACTTTCGCCGGCCGTGGACATTAAATGGTTGGGAAAGAGCGTTACCGACAGTTGAAAACTGACGAGAGAACTGACCAAATGTCGAGTGGGGGTGCACCTTTTTTTGTTCAATAATGGTCGAGAAAACCTAATCACGACTGTACATTCCTCGACCCTTTTTCTCGACGGTTATTGGAACATTTGCGACTGTTTTTAACGGTCAAGAATACTCAATATTCTTGTAGTGTATTGTGAGACTTTTCGTTCTATTTCCTTTTCCGTCTCTTAGTTATTTCTGCTTAGTTACATTGCATGTGTGGTTGTGGAATATTTCCTACTTTTGGTTATTTCTCGTTAGATGACTAAGTCTTGGGATTAGTTGAAGTGAGCCAATCTTGGGTCCGATAGGGATCTGGGATTGGGTCGTAACAGAGCTTGAGCTGAGCCCTAGCCGGAGCCGGTGCTGGGGCAAGGTGGGGCAAGGCGCACGAGCGTGCGTGCGTGGTCCCCAGCCTCACATCTCACTCTTTGCTACATAAGCCATGGGAGGCAGAAGCCTTTTACACCCACTAAGAGGTTTGTCCACTTCTAGTATGGGACTAAAAACCTCTCCCAAATTTCACAGATTTCAACATGAATTCCCACATCATCATATAACAATTACATCCCAATTGATGCAATTAGGCTCTCAAATCCAATAATCCCCCATAAATTCATTGTTGAAATTCAACGATAAATTTCTCGGCTACCACACTCTTGTTTTAGTAAAGGTACCTTCCGGTTTGAACCCTTACCTGAGTCATTCACCTTCACTACCACAGAAATAAAGTGAAATTAGTCTTGAACTCTAGACCTTTGATGTGGGGTGTATAGTGGTGACAATAGAATGAAGTTCTTGGTGATAATTTTCATGGTTGGTGCTCTTAAAGGCCATGCATCCTTTCTGTTTCACGAGTGTAATCGGAAAATACCTTATTCCCTTACCTGCGGCCCACAGTAACACTCACATAGGTGGCATTCTCCAAGGATGAATTGCTCACATCCTGCCATAAAGGCTTGAACCCATTCAGAGCCTTTGCTTTTCCTAAATTTGCAACTTAAGGCACTCAGGCTTCCAGGGATTGAACTCAGATGCAAAAACATCTAATAATGAGTGCCAACCAGTTCCCCATACAGCTTGTTGTTACTACATTGAACCTACTTTGTGGGATCTCCACTCAGTTAGGTTAGGTTGCTACTACGGGCAAACTCCCAATGGGTCTTAGTCCCATCCCAAGCCTAGACTTAAGGACCAAAGATCTATCAAGTCCTTTAGTAAACAGATCTGATGTGTTATCCTTGGATCCTATAAATTCCATAGTAATCACTCCTTGAGACACTGAATCCCTTATAGACTTGAGTTTGATTTGGATATGTTTCTTTGTTTTCTGATTAAACTTTGAACTCTTAATCTTTGCTATAGTAGTCATGCTATCACAATGTAAAGATATCGTAGGAATTGGCTTACCCACCATAGGGATTTCTGTAAAAAGTCCCTTTAGTCATTCAGCCTCAATTCCAGTGGTGTCTAAAGCACATAGCTCTGCCTCAAAGGTAGATCGAGTTAAAATGGTTTGTTTTGCAGATCGCCAAGAGACTACATTGCCTCTAAGGGTAAAGACATACCCTGTAACACCATCACTATATCCTTCCAACTTGCATCACTACTCATGGAATCCTCTATTTGACCGATACGACTTGTATCACTATATCCTTCCAAAACTAAAGGATATTTACCATAATGCAAATTAAGGGAAACAATTCCCTTTAAGTACCTAAGTACTTGGTCTAAGACATCCCAATGAGTATGGTTAGGACAGTTTGTGTATGTATCAACTTAGACATGGAAAAAGAAATATCCGGTTTAGTACAGTTTGCCAAATACATCAAGCTTCCTATAATCCGTGAATATCTTAGTTGTGAAACAGGTGTTCCACTTTTGTTCTTATAAAGAGTTTTTGATGAATCAAAAGGAGTGTTTATAGCCTTGAAATCTTCATAGCTAAATTTCTCAAGAACCTTTTCAACATAATGAGATTGAGAAATAGCTATCCCCTCTGTTGACCGAATCAATTTGAGGCCTAGGATCACATTTGCAACACCCATATCCTTTATCTCAAACTTATTACTCAAGAACAACTTAGTTTCATTCACAATTCTAATGTCTGATTCAAACAATAATATATCATCTACATATAGGCATAGGACAACAAACATATCACCGTTAATCATAGAGTAGACACACTTGTCAAATTGTGACCTACAAAGCCAAAAGATTGTATAATCTTATCAAACTTTTCATGCCATTGCTTGGGTGCTTGTTTCAAACCATAAAGAGATTTAACAAGCTTGCAAACCTTTTTCTTGTTCTTAGGAGCTACAAATCCCTCAAGCTGGTCCATATGGATCTCCTCCTCAAGATCGCCATGAAGAAAGGCGATCTTCACATCCATTTGGTGGATAGTGAGATATAAATAAAAGCTAATGCAATAAGCATCTGGATAGTAGTTATCCTAGTTACTGGAGAATAGGTATCAAAATAATCGATTCCTTCCATTTGCTTGAACCCTTTGGCAACAAGTCTAGCTTTGCATTTTTCAATAGATCCGTCAGGCTTGAATTTTCTCTTAAACACCCACTTACACCCAATAGTAGAACACCCTGAGGTAAATCAACCAACTTCCAAGTGCCATTAGAGATGATTGAGTTCATCTCATTCTTAATGGCATCTTTCCAGTGCTTAGCTTTAGAAGAAGCCAGAGCATCACGATAAGTGGGGGGATCACCCTCGATTTGGTAAGTAATAAAATCATTTCCCAAATCCTTGGTAATTCTTGATTTTTTACTTCTCCTAGGTTCAGACTCTTCTACTTGATTGGGTTTAGAATAAGAAGAGCTAGCCCCCACATTAGAGATCCTTTCCACTTGATCAGGAATATAACCAAATGTGATGGCTAGATCATCTGAAGTCACATTTTGAGGTAATCCAGTCTTCATACAGAAGACATTCTCAAAAAATGTCACATCGCGAAGTTCAGCAATAGTGTTGACATCTATGCATGAAATCTCAGATTTTATAACTAAAAATCTATAGGCATAGCTATTATCAACTTGACACAGAAAGACTGCGTCAACTGTCTTAGGTCCAAGTTTCTTCCTCTTGTGTTCTGAGACAACCACTTTTGCAAGGCAGCCCCACACTTTGAGATATTTCAAACTTGGTTTCCTGTTTCTCCAAATCTCAAATGGACTACTTTCCTTATGCTTGAGGGTAACTCTATTCAGAATATGGCATGCCGTATTCAAAGCTTCCCTCCACATGTAAGTAGGTAATCTTGAGCTTTTCAAGAGAGCATTGACCATGTCAATTAAGGTCCTATTCTTTCGCTCTACTATCCCATTAGATTGAGGGGAATATGGGATTGTCACTTCATGAACTATATGAAAGCTTGGCACTGTTCATCAAATAAATTGGATGTATATTCCCCTCCTCTATCTGACCTCAGTCTCTTAAGAGTTTTCTCAGTTTGTATTTTTACTTATTTCTTAAAGATGAGGAATTTACTTAATGCCTCATCCTTAGACTTAAGCAAATACACATAGCAGTATTTGCTACTATCATCTATAAAGGTGATAAAATACTTTTTATTGTCCTTAGTCAACACACCGTTAAACTCGCAGATATCCGTGTGCACTAAATCTAGAACCTCAATATCTCTAGCAATAGAGTGAAAAGGCTTCTTAGTTTGTTTAGCCTGCACACATATCTCGCATTTCTTAATTTTATTTATGATGTGTTTAGGAATCATATTTAATTTCATCATTCTTTTTAAAGAATTAAAATTTACATGACCCAATCTACCATGCCACATATCACAAGATTCAATATTACTGCAAACAGATTGAATCGAATGAAAACTAACATTATTTAGAGCATTTCTAGATGATACATCCACATCACATCTCACTTTAAATAATAGATCAAAATCTGGCAAATACCCTTTTCCATAAAATATTCCATGTCTCAACATAACAACTTTATTACATTTAAAGTTTAACTCAAAACCCTTTCTAACTAACAAGGAACTAGAAAGAACATTCTTTTTCACAACAGGAATGTGCAACACCCTACGCAGTGTTCAGACTCACCCCGAGGAAAACCTCAAGTCCACGTGTTCGAATCCTAGCACCTTGGCTACAGAGTCATTCCCCATCTTCATAGTCCCGCCATTGCAGGTCTGATAGGAAGAAAAGAATGATCTATCAGTACAAATATGTACATTAGCTCCAGTATCCACGAGCCATTCAGTAGGATCATGAATAACAGAGAGTTTGAATTTTATTGAGACATACCTATCGCTAGCCTCGGCCTCCTCGGTGATCACTTTCACTTGAGGATTCCCATTTGTGGTCTCCTGCTGAGCTTTATTAGAAGAATAATCCATCTTCCAATGCCCAACCTACCCACAGTGCCAGCATGGTTTATTCTTGGATTTCTTCTGGATCTTAGGTTTGGCCTTCGTTTTGTTTTTATTGTTCTTATTTTTATTCTCATTGCCCTTAGATGTCATGACATTCACCTTAGACTCCACATGCATTACAGGTTTCTGTTTTCTATGCTCTTCCTCAATAGCAATGGCTATCATCAAGTCATCTAGAGAAATCTTTCCCTTTCTATGCTTGAGAGTCATCCCGAAGTCCTCCTAAGATTTAGGAAAATTTCTTAATGATAGACATGATTTGAAACTTCTCAGGAAGTTTCATTTCAGCCTTTGCTAAACCATGGGACAATAACAGAAATTTGCGTGCTTGCTCCAATACTGATTTACCCTTAGTTATTTTGAATTTAAGGAAATTTGCGACAAAGTATTTTTCAATACCAAAGTCCTCGGTATATACTTCTTGTCCAACTCCTCCCATAGCCCCTTCGCAGTGGGCGTGGATGTGTTGTATGCATCAAACAGCACATTGGATAATGCTAATAAGATGCAACCATGACAAATACGGTTGCACTCATTCCACACATTCACTACCTTTTGGCCTTCAGGAGTGGGTTTTTCCTTATTCAAAATTGGGCAATCAATTTCCAACATCGAGATCAAATTAATGGTGATCAACCAAATTCTTATGCGTTGTTGCTAACGCTTGAACTTTTGCTCAGCAAATTTCTCGGGCATACCAGATAAGTCTACTTGTGATTTAAAAGTCATTTCCAATATTCCAAATATTTCAGATCTAAACGATACATTCTCTAAGATTGTTGAAATTGACACATATATCAAGTAAATAAATAAAAAGATATGTATTTCCAACGTTTTTGCATAGATTAAAAATATTAAAGTAGGCAAATCAAACAAGATTTGGCAAGATCCAGAATAAAATAAAAAATAAATAACATGCAATAGCACAAATAAATAAAATCAAAAGGGATTAGATTTTACTCCGATTGAAGCACCCATTAAGGACTTCTCTTAGAGAAGGTATCGCCCACCACAATATCGGAGCATCGAGATTTGACGAACTCCTCCCAAGATACAACGATTCACCTCAAAGATTCGACGCACTCCGATCTTGGACATCCTCGAAAACCACCTTAGGAGAATGAAGTCGAGACAATTTGGTTTTCAACCAAATTCCCAATTGATCTATCAACTGAATGGTTTTGATCTACTAAAAACTTCTCGTGGATATCTCAATCTCCTTGTGTGTAACGAGCGCGTGCCCCAGACGCCTTTTAAGACGTCTGGGAGGTGGCCCAGACGTCGTACCAGACATCTGGGATCACATCCAGACGTCTGACCAGACGTCCGGGATAGTTTACAGACGTCTGGAGAACAGTTAGGTTCGCACGGGAGATTCGTCTGCGCGCCTGTGCGCGCAGACCTGCGTTTCTGCCCTCTTTCTCTGCGGCTGCAGGCGGCTGCGACCGCCTTCTCTCTCCTCTCCGCGCGGCGTTAAAAGGGGGGCGCGCCTCCCCTCCCGTCTTCACCATCTTCCTCCTTCTTCTCCTGCCTGTGCGCGAGAGCGAGCGGACGCGAGGGCGCAGCGGCAGCCGCAGTGAGCGCGGAGGAGCTGCGGCGTGCGAAGGCGGGGCTCTGCCGTGAGGGCGAGCTCGCTAGGAGCGGCTTGGCCGGCCGGGGGAAGGCGCAGGGGGCGCGGATCGTCGCAGAGAGGGACCTGTGCGGGCTGAGCAGCAGACGCGCGAGGTGCGACGCGGGCGGCGTCGCGAGCGGAGGCCGAGCAGGGTTCTGATTCTGGAAAAATTTCCAGAATCAGACGTCTGGATTGATATCCAGACGGCAAGGTCGACGTCTGTGAGATCATACAGACGTCTGAAAGGTGAGTTTCCGCTTTCTTCTTCCTTCTTGTCGACTGACCGTACTGAGGGAGGGGGGTTGGCTGTGCGCAGGTTCTCTGATTCGTCATCCTTTGCGAATCAGACGTCTGGAAGTTGTACCAGACGGCGGGAGTGACCTCCAGACGTCCGGAGGGACCATCGGACGTCTTGGATCTAGGTAGACGTCCCCGCAGACTTCTGGACGTCCGGGGAACCAAGCCGAACAGGTAATTCTCTGATCCACCGTTTAAGACGTCTGGAAGGAGTTCCAGACGTCTGATTTTGCACAGTATCGTCTTTCTCGACCCGTTTAGGGCCTGTTTGGGCTCCGTTTTCCGCGATTCGAGTTGCGTTCGTTTCAGAATTAATTCCTCTACCCGCCTACAGTAGCTATACACTGTTTTGAGACACTCCTTGTGTTTGATCCTTGTGATAGGACCTCGTTCGGTTGCAGTCTTGAGAGTCGCGGAGGCGCGCGGGATTCCCGATCACGCCCCCATTACTCCCGTTGTACCTGGTAGAGTGGCTTTAAGTATTAATAAAATCTGTTAAAGTATGGAACCATAACTAGAACCTAGGGCTTTGCATGAATCCTAGGAATGAGAAATATATGGAATGATAGCTCCTAGGTGTTGCATGAATCCTAGGGCCGGAAAACTAGATTGTATGATAGATCCTAGGATATGGCATGAATCCTAGGATGGAAAAACTAGTGGAATGTATATTACTGCAGTCTTGGAAAAATGGAAAGGAATATATAAAGCTGCCTGTTATGAATAAAGAAACATGTTTGAGATCATGGAATTTGAGAACGTGAATCTGGAAAGTGAAACATATGCTGTTCTGAAATAAAGAGCTGGAACCCTACGGGGAGTTAGGAGTGGAACTCCTGGAAAAAAAAAGGAATGGAACTGAGATGTAGTTGTACTGTCTCTTGGGTACGCAGTACCAAGGGAAGTACCTGTACCTGTTTAGTGCAGAGTGGGGCCAGCCGCCCCAGGGACCCGGGGTTAGGATTGGCCGCTCTGTACCGACTTGTTGGCCCTCGTGTACGTAGTACCGAGGAGAGCTAGTAGTGTTAGGAGAGTACCAGCTACCCCACGGGCCCCGGGGTTCTGCTAGCCTCCTTCACCGACTTGTTAGGCCCACTAGGGCAAACCAGGGTAGTCAGGCGAGGGTGCGCGGACTGTGAAGGGGCAAGGCCCCGGTTTGGTTACTTTGGAGGGGTTGGACCCCTGTTACTGAGAGGGCTCTGCCCTGGTTCCGTGCTGTGCTTTGGGCGCACCCGTTAACGGAAACGACTGACCGCGTGCCAGTGCGGGCTAGCTACCTGTGCGTTTATCGCGCGTGCCGTAGTCACCGTTACGTCTGTCAGTGACCTTGGGGTGGTTGACTGAGGGTAGGATCACCACGGGGGACTCTCCCGGCCAGGAGAGCACCACGTGCTACTTCTACTTTTGGAAAAGACTGCAATCAAGATCGTCCCACGAGGACATTCGAGATCAAGTAAAGGATCTGAGAAATAAATGAAATAGTGAGAAAAATTGAAAGATGTAAATAAAGGAAGTAATAGAACATAACAGCTACTGTACACTCTACTGTTGCCTTTAGTTAGTTGCCACTCTACTCAGCGTTTTGCTGACGTGTTACACTCGTTACCTTTTTCAGGACCAGGTGTTGAGCAGCCAAGGTCGGCGGTTGCAGAGGACGCTGGGCCGAGTAGGGTCCAGTAGAGTTACCCCAGCTTTGTACCCCTTTTTGTTTCTGTTCTAGTGAGTAGTTTTTGTTTCCGCTGTACCTTCTTTACCTGCAGTTTTTGTTATATGATAAATGTTGTTTTACTGTTGTGGTGGTGCCTACTGTAGTAGTTTCTTTCCTTACTGCTGTACTTTCTTACTGTTAGTTATATTCATGCTGAATGTGGTTTATTTTACTGTCTTTTGGTTACTTCCTCGTTGGACGACTGGGTCTTGGGATTAGTCGAGTCGGTCCGGTTCTCGTGTCTCGTAGGGACTCGAGAACCGGGTCGTTACATTGTGCAAGATCAAT
Source organism: Thalassia testudinum (assembly GCA_037157565.1). Taxonomy (NCBI): domain Eukaryota; kingdom Viridiplantae; phylum Streptophyta; class Magnoliopsida; order Alismatales; family Hydrocharitaceae; genus Thalassia; species Thalassia testudinum. The sequence continues at coordinate 8,596,899 of JAZHRO010000022.1, read as the reverse complement.
AAAAGTGATTGAAGATTTTTCTACCAATCTCACGTTGAACGAACGCACTAAGAAAGAGAGACAAGAACGAGAGAGAGAGGGAGATAGTGGAGAGATTTTCTGCTCTTGTTGTGTGTCAAATGAGAGCCCCCTCGTAACCCTTATATAGAGTCCACGACCAGACATTTAAGAAAATTCATGTTTTATGGAAACATGGCAATTGATTGACCAATTAAGTTCATTAATCGACCAAAACAATTGATCGATCAAACTTCATTAATTGGTCGACCAAACCATTTGATCAACCAAATCAATTGGTTGACTAATTTTACATTTTGATCGACCAATTTAGGTCAAAATCATGAGATTAAAAATCCGTAGCAAAAGGAGTCCAAGTTCCAAATTGATTCTCACCCGAGCCCGAGCCGGGGTGGGGCGGGGTGCACGCGCATGCGTGGTTCCCAACCTCACCTCTCACTCTTTCCTATATAAGCCATGGGAGGCAGAAGCCTTTTACATCAACCAAGAGATTTGTCCACTTCCAGTATGAGACTAAAAACCTCTCCCAAATCTCACTGATTTCAATATGAATTTCCACGTCACCATATAACAATTAGATCCCAATTGATGTAATTAAGCTCTCAAATCCAACACATTATACATTTATGCACTAGTTCACTTGACTAAATTCACCAACTTGTACATCCTTTTGCTGCCTAAAAATGTTATACACCTTGAGGCATGATCATTGAAAGAAACATAAGCACATAAGGCTGAAAAGACACAACAAAAATTAGGTGGAAATAAGAGTAGGTGGAAGGTGCAACTACCAATCTCTTATGTCCAAATAGCCAAATTTTCATCACTCCATCCCATGAGTGCCCACACATCTTATATTACCATGCTACATAAGTATGACGTAATATATAAATGGTTTTGCACAGGAAGTGAACAGCAAAGTTGAAATAGTTTTTCTGTCTCACCTTGTAAATAAGAGTGGTGGTTCATTGCTTTGCTAGTATGTATATTGCATACTTAGCTTGCATGATTGACATGAAAATTGGTAATTAATCTGAACAAAATGGAATTAAAGATAAATTGATTACTCTACTTCACTGTCATAATCAACATCTGCAACTTCAAGTTCCAAAATGTCATCATTTGCTTAAGAACCATATTAGCCAACACTCAAGCACATAGTACATGTCAATATCCATAGTATAGCAAACCTTTTGATGAAAAGCTTTTATCTCTATAGCCCAATATTATTATGGTGGAACAAACACAGTAAAAGGCATTAGCAAAGCTTACTTTCTCAACAAAGTAGAGAAACATTGTTCCGATGATAAACAACAATAATAGAACAATTGTTGTCACAATGAATTTATGCTTTGCATTATTTTCGTCGCCTCCCTAAGCATGGCTGCCTCACCAATCTCGCCACTTCCATAAAGTGCTTTGATTACCAAACACTCTTGCTTCTCTACAATGTAATTAGCTGCCTTGCTCAAAATAAATCCAACAACCACCATGCCACTGAAGATAGGTGCAAGCCAGGAGCTTGGCCAGAGTGATCTTGGTACAAGTCTTAAGACGTTAGAAATGAAGAGTGAAGAAACGAAGAGAACAAAGGAGGTTCTAGAAATGGAAGAGTAACTTGAGCACTCAACTCATTAGCTCTCCTTTAGTATTTATAGACATTGTTGGGAGGTTGTTACAATAGATTCTTACATGAATTTGTTACATGCACATGGTTAAAACTAATACATGAAGACTCTAGAACACTCTGCTATCAACAAGATCTCCACACCCAATTGTGGTCATTGTAACTGTTAGAAAATAAAATCAAAGAGATATTTGTTGAGTTATTTTCTATTTAGGTTATTGTTATTTTTAGTAATTGTTTAGTTGTGTTTCCATGTATTCTAAGATTCTCTCTCTATATAAAGAGGGTTAAGGCCTCTCTTTTCAAATAAATAAAGTTTATATTCTCTCTAAAATCCCAACATGGTATCAGAGCGGGTTTGATCCTGTGGGAAAAGATAAAAGAAGGTAGAAGAAACCCTAGAGGGGGAAGCCCTCCGACAATGTCACCAGCCTCCGATGAGCCACCGAAAAGGTCCTCTCCTCTCCCTGACTCTTCCTTTTCTTCTTTCTTCTTCTTCTATTGTTGTAGTTCTCATCACCACAAGGAAAGAAAAGCTTGTTAATGCTACCACCAGTCATGCACCGGTAAAGGACCACCACAGGAGTGGTCGTTGGTGCCCTAGCCTACACACCAACCTACTCTGGTGGCCATCGAATCAGCCACGTGTCGTCGGTGGCCCTATCTTTGTCTTGGCACCGCCCTTGAAAGCGGTGGACCGGATCCCTATTTTGGCCCCCTAAACCTCATTTGATCAAGGATTTGAGGGTACCATCGAACTCCTTAAGGGTCATGCTACCGAACCGATGTAGTCTAGTCCTGCCTCGACCTTGCCGGAGCATCGCCCCACCCCTCCTCTATTGTGTCATTGCTTAGAGAGAGAAGAGAAGAAAAAAAAGAGAGAGGGGAAGGCCCTCTGATCTGGGGTTTTATGAAAAGAAAAGGAAAAAAAATTAAGGTTATTCTTTATGATTTAATCCATTTTAAAATTTAGTCCTTTGTTTTGGGGTACTTGTATGTAACCCTTAAAAGTATTGAGTTTTATTGTTTGGGTCTTCATGTTTGAATGGAAGACATAAAGAAGATGAGAACCATCTCAAGATGTCAAGACTACAGGCAGTGCTCTCACGCACCTCAAGAGAAACCAAGCATAGGCTGGCTTTGTGAGGGCATACAAAAAGACAGCCAATGTTGAAGACACGAAGAAGGGACTACCACATCAACAAGAGTTGATCTCCACTACCTTAAGTATCCAAGTTTTCACTATCTCCCGCATCTCGACTAAGGGGGAAGTGTTAGGAAATAAAACCAAAGAGATATTGTTGAGTTGCTTTCTATTGAAGTCATTGTTATTTTTAGTAAATGTTTAGTAGTGTTTCCATGTATGCCAAGATTCTCTCTCTACATAAAGAGGTTTAAGTCCTCTCTTTTCAACTAAATATAGTTTATATTCTTCCAAAAATCCCAACAGAAGTACAAGGCATCAACAAATCCATTTGTTTTTTGCCCCTATTTTGGCCTCTTATCATGAAAAAGCAAATTGTTCCAACTCCTAAGTAGAAAGCCAGAACCAAACGCACTGATCTAAAACTAGGATGCACTTTCAAAAACAAGCATTTAGCACTAGGATCAGAAGTAGCACTTGCTGGTTGGAAAGAAGAACCATTTGAAGGAGCAGCTATGTAATGCTAATTTCTTCTTATGGCAATTCATGTTGATGCTTCATCTCGAGCAACTGATTGCGACAAAGATCTTGTCCTTGAAATGTCAGCCACTTGATATGATCCACCTAACAAAGATACCCTCCATGCCCTCGAGTCAAAAGCATAATTAGCAAAGACGGTACCCTGTCATAGAAATATGAGAACAAAAAAAAAATAACAGTAAGCATCCAATGAATAAGGCATTGATCAAGAACAAAATCCATAATCATAGATGGTTAACTAACAAACAAGACAAGAATGGTGAAAGATGACAATAGGACAAATTTCAAAAAATGGGATACTATGTTTCCCACATAGCAAGGATTTGATGACTGCCACTAGTAGTAGTCATCCAAAGTTTTAATTAAATTAACCCTGTCATCGGCTCATCACAGTGGCAGAAAGAAATCAGAAACCCTGGATAAGAAAGAACCATGTACCATACACCGTGGCGGCATACATCCGCTCCATCCCGCTCAATCCCCTGATCCCCTTTCTTCTCTGTTAAACTTGTGTCCGTGAGGGGCTCCGATCGGCCGTTTGGGGCTGATCGAAGCACCCTCCCCCCCCCTCGCTGGATCTTCTTCCCCTCCCTCAGGAACCCTTCTACTACATTAGACTCAACATGCATGGGCTCTGGTGGTCTGCAGCGGCCAGGATCAGGTTGTGCGTCGACGAGTGTTGTGGCCAGCATTTTTCCTCTGCGTGGTGCGAGCTTCAGACAGTGAGTACTCCTCCGTTGAAGCTTGGCCGAGGGCTCGGCGGTTGTGCTTCTCCGACCTCTGATCGAACATAATGGAGCTTGTCATAGTTGGATGGCCAATGGGCCCTCGACGTCGGCGACGGTTCCGCTGAAGTGCATTCTCCGGTTCGTCAAGTGTGGGTCTAAGGTTGGCGTTGGCCATGTGTGTGTTTCGTCGGAGGCATTGTGAAATGACCCGCCGCTCTTGGGTTGGATAAGATGTCTGGAGTATTCATCAGATGTCTGGATTGATGATTAGATGTCTAAAAGTGGGGAAAATCGTACGTGCTTTTGCATTTCATGCGCATGCGACACACATGCATTTTCTCTCTCCTCTGGCCTCCTCACCCAAAACCCTAAACACCTCCTATTTAAACCCAACCCCCTCCTCCCTCTCAATCACCACAGCCTCCACCTTCATCCCTTAGCATCTGCCCCTCCCCGTCCCTTGCAGCCATGAGGGGAGGAGAAAAGCTTGCAAGCGGAGGAGAGGGAGAGAGTGTGAGAGTGCGAGCGAAGAAGGGGAGAGTGTGGGAGAGGAGAGAGCTTGGGGGAGCTCGAGCGTGCACGATCGGAGGAGCTCGAGCAGGAGAGCTCGCGCATGGGAGTTACTCTTGCTGTGGCTACAACGACGAGGAGCTCGGAGGTGCGAGGAGAGGAGCCGTGGGAGCTCGTGCGAGAGGAGGAGGTCCTGTAACCTCCTGCAGCTACTGGAGCAGCTGTGTGGGCGGAGCTTGCGAGAAGACGAACGTTGCAAAGGAGTTCTGCGTACTGGATTTTCCAGTATCAGACGTCTGGAGCAGCAATAGGACGTTCGGAGCTGAGGCCGGATGTCTGAAAGCACGCTTAGTGCCAAGGTATGTGTTTCTGCACGGTTTCTGGCCATGCAGGCCTTATTGCAGGATGGCTTAGCCACATTTGGCTCTGCGCATGCGTACGCAGGCGTAGAGCGTTGGAAAGGCGCGTGATACTCCCTTCGAGGTACTTTTGGACGTCTGGACACATCACCAGACGTCTGACTGTACCCCCAGACGATCGGAAGGAGAGTCCGACGTCTGGGACTTCCCTCAGACGATTGCAGAGGGATTTGAATGTCTGAGGAAGTCGTAGGAAAGAAAGGGTGAGTTTTTACATTTGGGCCTAGTCCCAGACGTCTAATTTTGGGTAGTATATGTGTTTTTGGCCTGTTCAGGGTTCAAATGGGATCGGATTTTCGCAAACGAAGTACCGTTGTTTTTCCTCTTGCGTTTCTCTACAAGTTAGTGTCACTTGTATACAGTTTTGGACTCGTTTGATATGGTTGGTCAATTATATAAGTCTCCAGCCAGTTGAGCATGCGGGACCCGTGGAGGCGACAGGACCTGCGGTTCTAGCCCCCATTCCTCCCGTGTTTCCTGGTAGAGTGGTTTGCTTTAATATCAAGATCATGTCTAGAATATCTTACTTGAACCCTAAGGTGTGAAATGAATTCTAGGGCAGAAACGAACGAATCTTACTCAAGCTACACTGTCTTCCCTGAGATGCATGTTAAACCAATTTGCTAGCAAATGTATTAGTCTATTGATGTGATGTTTTCTTTAGAAAAACACGAGTTTCCTGATATACGAATGAAACCCATAATGTGAACAGTGAGATCTAAATGTTGGAAAATAGAATGGAAGGAATACAAGCATGAACCCTAAGGGGAATTAAGAGAAGGACTCCTGTACACAGTAAGTAGATGGGAAGTGAGCTGACCCTTGTATACGCGATACCAAGAAGAACAACTATCCCTTTAGTGTAGAGGGAAGCTAGCTGCCCCTTTGGGTTGAGCCCGAGGGTTAGGCCTAGTCACTTTACACTGACTTTGTTTGGCCCTCGTGTACGTGGTACCGAGATGAGCTACTTAGTATAGGGAGGGAGCTAGCCGCCCCACGGGGCTCGGGGTTAGGACTAGTCGCCTTACACCGACTCTTGTTAGGCCCACTGGGCAAACCGGGATAGTCGGATGAAGATACGCGGACTGTAGAGGGGTGAGACCTATGTTCTAAGAGGGCAAGGCCCTGTGCTATTCCGTATTGTACCTTTAGGAGTACCTACTAGCGGAAACGACTGATCGTGTGCTAGTGCGGGATAGCTACCCATGCGCTTATCGCACGTGCCATAGTCACTGCTACGTCGCGACAGTGACCTTGGGGTGGTTGACTGGGTGTAGGATTACCACGGGAGACTCTCCCGACCAGGAGGGCACCACGTGTACATCCTACATCACGGAAAAGACTGCAATCAAGATTGTCCCTATGAGGAATAGGCCAGATTAAGAAATGATTAGATGAATAAAGGAGTAAACAAATTAGAACTACTTAGTTGAACTAAATGAAAATGAATAATTAATTAATTGCTTATCTTAATTGCATGTAAATGGCTGAATTACCACTCTACTCAGCGTTCGTTGACTCCAGAATTTTATAACCTTATTCAGGTCAGGGAGTTGAGCAGTCAGCACCACCGGTTGCAGAGGGAGTTGGGTCCAGTCGAGCCCAGCCTTAGCGGTGTTTACCTTTCTGTTTCCTAACTTCTTTTGTGATGGTGAGTACTTTGCTATATGAAATACTATTTCTGATACATTTTTTCATTTTACTTTCCACTGTATTAGTTGTAATGGCCTGTACTATTATGGATATTCACTTTTGGTTCTTTTATTGTCTCTATACTATTTTCTACTTAGTTATATTGTACTTGTGGTTGTAGAATATTTTCTGTTTTTGTTTACTTCTCGTTGGACGACTAGATCTTAGGATTAGTCGAGGCGGACCGATCTCGGGTCCTGTCGAGATCTGGGATCGGGTTGTAACACATTGTCTTGTTTTGCATGCCGATTGCTTATTGCAGAACTTGAGTGTTCTTGTTCGTTGTGGATGGTGGAATCATTTTTTTTTCTTATTTTTAGTTTAGGTTGTTTTGTTGAGAGCCACGTGTGACCCTAGGCTTCTACAGTCGAGTTTCTGACATGAGTCGAAGGTCGAATTTAACTTTCTTGATATATTTCGACTTTCTCATTACCACGATCTTCGAGATTTATCTCGTTAGCACTTGTTGTATCTATGAATGTAAGGTCGCTCTCCTTATGGGAGATCGTCCGATTCTTGATCTCGGGACGCGTTTGTTTTTTTTTTTTTCTTTTATTTCTTATTTTGATGTTTTCTGAGTTTTGACCTTCCTCCATTGATATGAGATGTGACCTCTTCTTTATGAGAACGGGGCGTGCCTATGAATTTGTTAGTAGCTAGACGGTTATCGACTTCCCAGTGATGGACAAGACAGGAACCTATTCAATATTTTACCTACGTAACAAGAGACCAACAGTAACAATAGCATTATCATCTTCATTACTCCTATTAAGAGCATTTCTTTCTTTAGTACATTTTTTTCCCAAATCCACATGCTGTTGACTTTTGATTGCCACACCAGATTTATTCTCGAAGCTCAACAGGAAGAACTATCTCCTTTGGTGCCAAGCCTTGAAGATCTGCGTTGGAGGACAAAATAAGCCCCCTGTTCACACTAAGTTCGTAGCTGGAGGTGAAGATTGGTGTATCATACATGGCAAGTGAGAGCAACATGTCCTTGAGATTTGGGTCACTAATAATCTTGAGCCAAATGCTATATATAAATCTTCTATACAACTAGATTGAAAAAGCTACATGGAGCTTTTTGCCCAAGAAATATAAACAGAGCACTAACTCACTGTTTTCGAGATTTATGGGAAGATTACCCTTCGTATTAAAGATAACCATGAGGCAAATAGCCACAGCAGCAAGAACAGATTGCTGAGAGACAATGGTGGAGCCACACTCTGTTCACTATGAGCATGTGCCCATGCTATCTTGGAAGGAAACTATTGACTTGCATATAATTTTGTAGCAATAATTAAATAAACAAATAGGAAGTTATTATAATCGTAGCCCATATGGATGTTCCTGTTGTTGTAACTAATATGCAAAATTGGTCATCCTCTCCATACTGGAAGCAATTTAACACTAGTTCAAGAAACATTAATGACATGGTAAAATAAATATATTACATGGAAACTATTAGTTGTCTTATAGCTATTTTATTTACTAAATTTTAAGGGGAAAGAAACAAGCTTTTTAATTCACTTTTTTAGTGAATAAAGTGCAATCACAGTTCTAACTAGTCCATGTTCCAAGCAAATTACATCTTGACAAATAACATATGTATATATATCTTCACTTACAACTAAACCACCGATACCTATTCCACAGGAAAGGGGAAATACTAAAAAAAAAAAAGTCCCATAGAAAGATCCATAGTAAAAAAAATGATTCAAAGCCTCACGTGAATTTTCTGCAAACAGGCAAATCCTTATTATGGTGAGATCTGGCAAGGGATTAGTGAGTTTTTATATACAAATATACATATACTAGCGAATGGACTTGCGCTTCACTGCAAGGATATAGTAAGAAAGTGAAGTTAAATCTCTTATTATTTATTTACAAAATAGGGAAAAAGATGCCAACTTTCATATCCTGTAGGTCCTTGAAAATCTATTCTATATAACTAAAAGGGAGTTCTAAGAGTCACCTATCAATCTACCATCTATGCCCATCTCTGTCTCTAGATGAAAAGAGAGCTATTTCAGTGTATCAACTAGTTAGCCAAAACAAACTAATAACTATTTCAACCTTGAAATATTGGACATCTGCAACCGTCGAAAAATACCTCGGAGGTGCCTTTTACTCAACCTCTCGTTTACATCTGATGGTTAAAACTGTCATTTCCACATGAGATAATCTCTTGATGACCATATTTCTCCTTGCATCACCCTCCATCAACCCCATCCACCACCCAAATCCTCCCCCACAACACCTCTACCGTCCTCCTTGACTGAATAGATATCAACTCAAGACAATTTCAAATATATTCAAAATTCCACGATACAAATGACATGATCAGAGAAATACGTAATCATTTCAAATCTCGAGTGCATTCCTAACTCATTTCACATGCGTTTTCGGAAGTAAAAGTCAATGAGTCTAGGAGTGATATGAAGTAAGAAAATTCTCTTACTGTGCAGATCACTTCATTCTCCATAGGGATCTCTTTGGTCTAGGTTGAGGCTCAATCTCAGGTTCTGCTTTCTTCTCTAGGGATGTTAACACGCTGGTAGAGCTTAGAGAGGCCGTTCAGACATCTGTTGCCTGCCATGAAAAAAAAAGTTTATTGTTTATAATATCATGTCCTTTTGTATGACCCTATGATGGTTTTTAAAACAAAAAAATAAAAATGCAATTGGATAAATAGTATACATGACAAATAGAGGCCGCTCAAGCTTATGAAGTGAGAATCTTTAGATTTATCATATTCTTACTGAGAATGATGTGGTTCAAAGAAAGTCATCTTCTATTCTTTTTTTTTAACCTCTTTGAGTGTATCATGCAGAAATATTTCTTACCGGTAAGGATGCTTACTTTCTTATTATCCCAGTAATTTTTGCCAAATGAAATTTCTATCACAAAAAATAGATTAAATAAAGATAACCTCTTGCTTACATCTCATAATTAAACAGACAGTGCCCTGCCATTATTATGCATGGACAGTCATCTCAAATTCCCGCGACAACGGTTGCAATAAACAAGTCTCGAGCATATCAAACGTAATTTTCATGAGGTATAACTTCCTCTGTTTTCCTAGTAGAACTCCATAGAACTCCTTATATCAGTCATCAACCATCGCTCATCCAACTTGAAATTCGACATACATATTCTATGAACTCCCGAAAAAATCACGCATTTCTTACCTTCTACATAAATGCCATATAATTCTCATCTCTACATTTAGTTAGATATAGCTTATGTATTAGAATAAATGGTTCCTGCATTCTTTTTAATTAGAGCATGCTATGGACATACCTGAATTTAATTCAGTCTAAATTTCATTTTAATAGCTTAAGTTTTCTTCACTTATACTACCAATAACATTCAATTTCTAATTAATATTCAATTCATTATATCATCTATAAATGATCCGTACGGGAACAACACTCTCTGGGAATATTATTGAGATTCATAACATATATCCTTAATACCCTAGATGCAATCTTCTTGTTAGCAAATACCAAAATCATTTACTAAATGATGCAAGAAAAACATTATTTCTTCTTTTTCCAACATGCATGGCCACCGGTGAGTATATATACACACGCCTAGCATGCATGTGTAAATATACTCACCGATAAAAGCTTCCTCCTTGCCTTCCTCCATTCTCTTCTTGGCGACCTCGCTTGCTTGCTTCCTAGGCTCCTCATTGAGGACAACGACGAGATGTTGGGGTTGAAAAAGGAGGTTTAGGTTGTAGCTTTGATCTATTTGTAGACCGCTTGGGGTGACTAGGGGGTTTTTAGCATCCCTGCAACTCATAGCTAGGCTTAGCGGCCAATTAGAATAACTAGATGCGTAGCCCGATGGTTTGAGTTGTTTTACCATACCCAATCAATGAGTGGATGAGAGATTATCTGTGGTGTGAGGCTAATACATATTTACTCCACATGATGTAGCTACCACTACTCGCAATAACCTTAGGGTGATGGATTGTGGTGTAGGATGAAGTATAGGCTATTCTTCAGGTTAAGAGGATGTCCTATGTTAGTTTTTCTTCTCAAGATATCATGTAAAAATCATCTTATGCCCTGAGACATAGATTAAGCATTCAATGACTTTACTCAAATGAGCATTGACTTATTAAAATAAATATATTAACAAAGGAACGATACACTTTTCTTTCTGATACCATGTTTAACTTTACTCAATTTTTATTAATGTACTTGTGTTCCGCATTCAATGTTGCTAAGCCTAGTGTAGCAGTTATAGTTGATTATTTTGTTGTGAAACTTAACATGATTCTAGGAGACGATCTGTGCAAATTGTAGTACCCTTTAGTTGCGTAATTTTTTTTAATTTTCTAGTTACTGTACTTTACTATTTTAGCACCCTTTTTTCTTTTACTATTTTCTGGTTGTGAATTCTAATTGCTTTAGCCAATACTCTTTTACTTGATGTTTTATAAACTTTTGTTTGGTTATTGATGTTTGTGTTTTGGGTGGCTTTGGTCCTGTTGTGTATTAGATACTATTTCGGACTTGACAACTTAGGACTCATCGGATTTACTCAATTGATAGGACCCATGTCATCTCAACTTCACTAGATTATTTCTTGTTGGCAGTTGAGTTTGTAATGTTTCAAATAGTTCTTCTCACTATTATTTTGCATTAAGGAAATGTTCATATTTTCATATTCAATAGAGAAGTTCTTCCACTACAAGAAATCAGGCTTTTGACGGTGGTTCAAAATCATCGACAAAAGGTCTGAAACTATTGTTAAATAATAATGGTAAAATCATTGTTGACATGGACATTTCCCGATGCCTTTGACAAGAAACCACCGCGAATTCCCTAACCACTAGTAACACTTTTGGTGACAATCTTAAATCAACTAGGAAAACTTTTGGCAACCATTTTTAAAATCAGGTGAGGGTTTTGAACGTCAATTTTCTTTTTGAGTGCAACTGTATATGTGTCAATGTAGATCATGTAAGAAAATAAACACATACATATACCAATTATCTGCATGCAAACCTATACATAACCCGTATTTCATCACGTAACATATATAACATTCACATAATAACATACATACACAAACAATAATATATTCCAAACATATAAAAATTTGAAACATATGAAAGCCAAGCATTTGAAAGTATAGGATACATAAAAGTTGTTAGATGTAAGATTTTCAACATCGTGTTAGGAAAGTCCAATAACAAAAAAGAAATAAACCAATCTAGAGATCTATGGAGCAATTCTAAAAATCCTTGTAATACAAAAGTAAAACATTAAATTAATGACATACATAAATAGATATATTTATTTTGTACATATGCGCATAACACTTGCACTTATTAATTCACATGACATACTCAATTGTTAATAGAAGCATAATATTTGCATACGTGCATTTTCATGTAATATGCATGCACTTGTTTACAAAAAGATACCTAGATGGTTCGTGTCATCGTCCAACTAGTTTACAGGAAATCAGGAAGTGCATAATCTATTCCGACTCCTTGATGGTTCATATTACCTTTTGACATGAGTTCATACGAAAATCTATATCATTTTGCTCTTAAAGGAAGCTATCTTGATGTGTTGATATTTAGATTTTTCTAGGAGATTGATATTCGACATGAGTTCATACGAAAATCTATATCATTTTGCTCTTAAAGGAAGCTATCTTGATGTGTTGATATTTAGATTTTTCTAGGAGATTGATATTCGAGTTTATATGATATTTATCACTGATGAGGAACCTTTTTTTTCTTTTAATCTGAAAAAGTAAGAGGATAGTCATGCAGGGTGGGTGAGGATCTAAATTTTTATTATTGAAAATGATGTGAGCTATTTCATAGAACTCAACCACAACCCCATAAAAGAAGAAACACCAAACACCACTCCATCTGCATAGAGGCATTTTCTTGTTTGAACAGCCTCCCCTTCCCATGCAGCCACAAAGCCCAAAGCATCACAATGGCTTGCTCCCTCTAACTTCGATCTAAATCAAGGCCCATGGTCTCCTCTCCCAGCAAAGAAGCTCTCCTAAAAGCCACGGTGTAGTAGTAATATACCCAATCTGAGCCTATCCTTTTTCACATGGCATAGGCATATATGAAATTATTCAACAACCTTGAGATGGAAGGCAAATTGTGGTAAGGGTATTTGCTCCCTACTTATGATGAGGTTTTGGTTAATCCATCAGACTGCTTTATTACCCATATGCACACAAAGCATCAACCACTAATCCCTCTCGCCAGTCGCAAGAATAAATATTTCTACCACCAACAACCCACCATGTTCCCTTGAAAAGAGAGCTAGGAGCTCTTTTGAGGTGATGAGAAGAGTAGAGAAGTGGAGCTTTTGCTTCACTAAATGATGAAGTTCACAGAGGGCCTTTATATATTTTATAGAGATCTTTACACATAGATAAGAACAAGATAGAGGTTGGGCTGTTGAGAGATCACAGCTGAAATCTCTGTGGGTTTTGAATGGGTTCCTCCTGTGATGGAGTTGCTGCTTGACTGCAGTGAAGGACTCGCCGGGACTTTATGTTGCTTGCCTGCCTGCAGTGGACTGTAGTGAATGGGTTCCACCTTAACATAGCAAATAAGCATCAGATACCCATTCAAAGAAGGGACACATTCACCATGTAATTACTGAAAAAGAAGAGCATTGATGCAACGACAACTAAAATTTTGGCAGGCCAAAGAAGAACCAAAACAATAACAAGAACTCTCCCTACCTATGTAATAAAGAAGGGCTTATTCATCCCAAAATCAAGACTGCTTTGTGTGCAAATCCATTGTGCCAGAGACTAAAAAATTAAGGAACGTTTGCCTGGCAAGGAAATGGCAGTTGTTGGGGTGTGAACCTCCTAATCCCATCTTGTCATTATCACTTGCTTGTCCATAAGGTATGAGGTCAGCTTATACCTTTGGTTACGAGTACTCCATACTGTTTCTGGTAGTAACTTTTTCCGTTTGAGATGGAGTAAGAAAAGCGATATGTAGCAGGAAAAGTACCTATAAGATTGTAAAGAGCATATACTGAATTTGATAGAATTTGTGACAAATTTCAAAAATTAACTTTGTGACAGATTTTGCTTCCATCAAAGTTTGTTTTCAATTTGCGTCCACAGATAAGTAGTATTGTGACTATGAGTTATGAAAAGGATTGCAAGCTTACTTTTGTATAAGGAATTGTATGCTTAATTGAATATAAAGGTCTTATCTTGCACCTGAATAGCAAATTTTGACATTAAATTAAATATGCTGTGGCATTTCATCTAATTAAATTACTTTGACAACACTTAAAAAAAATTCCCAGACCAAGAGTGCATAGAGTATGGTGGTCTTGTCAGTAGATTAGGTAAAGATAGTGTACGCACCCCAAGCTCTTTTGTTATTGCCAAGAATTAATAGATTATAGTACATTCAAAGACCTGAAGCATCCTTATAATGCCACTATATTAGATAACTTACTCTTTTTTTTTGCTTATAATGCCATTCATCCTAATACCAATGCTTTCTATCAACAATGCCATACTGGATAATTATTTTGTTGCTACAATTGTTGATTCTTTCTTTTTTTATGCTTTGATTTATGAACTTTCTGCCACTGGTTTCATGCCCAACGGAGGTCATCAGGTTAGTGCCATCTTCCATTTATATCCCTCCATGTCGCAATTTTATGGTTGTGCTTTGATACATTCCTTATGTTGAAACCTTTTTGATGATCTAAAAGGAACTTCTTACTAATGAAGAACTAAATCCTTAATTATATCACTGCTAGATATAATTGGTTTTTAGAAAGAGGTTGAAGCCTACCTACCTGTACTTACTAAAATAAGCCACAACTGTAACACTCATGTTACTCATTTACAGTTTGGTGTTCAGTTTAGTTTCCATTCTGGACCTCTTCTTAGTTTGTTCCATTAAGTATATTGATTAGGATCTTCATTTAACACTCTTATTTGTTTATATAGCATGCATATAAGGGGAAGATGATGATTTTTTTACATAATAATTGTTAAAAAAAGGTACATCCATTCTTATCCTAATTTTATATGCAAAATAATATATGATTTAACAATAGCATGTCATTAGATGTCTTGGCCTGCATAGCATGTCCAAACATCTAAGGATCCTGATTCTCTATCTCCTAACCCTCATGAGCTAAAAGGGTTTGGTGAGTAGTCCCGAGGTCAGCAGCATCCTCCATACACTCTAGCTCTGGTGACCTTCTCCTAAATCGTGTCCTCGGCATCGACAATGTCATAACACAACATTAATAATATTTATATAAAAATCAATTGTAAATGAAAAAATAATAACATTTAAAAATATTTGTGATGTAAAAATATGTTAAGGAACCCTAATGTTCTCACATTATCAAGCCACTCTAACAAATAACCCTAATGTTCTCATTTCCTATAAAATCATGTGCACCTAAGTTGTGGATGATGCACGTATCTACTTGCGACAAATATAGCAAGTTTTCCTACAATATATGATTTTTTAAAAAATCGACAGAGTTTCCCTTATAATCTAGTGCTTTTCTCAAAAAAATACCTATTTAGCATTACGATTATAGAAAATATACTTATATTCACATTTACATTTAGGGGCACACCTCACTACATCACATGCATACAATTATTTATAATAGAGAAATGCACAAGACACACCCCACTACAACACTCGCATATACCTACCTATTTACATTCAATTCCAACCCTAAGGTTCATAATTAACCTAAAACCTACAAATAATAAGATGAAGTGTTATGTTCAAATGCGAATAGAGCCTTAGTGTAAAACCTTGGATGTGTCAAAGTCTTGCGGGTTGAACCTCAAATAGAAAGCCAATATAATAACCTAGAAAGATATCAATTAAAAAGGCATTCGAAAAATATCAAATAAATGAATCTTTACTATACAAAAAGCATAAGATACTAGCTATTTTAACCACTTCTCTCAACAAAAGATCATCGCTATGAGCCTCAAACATGTGAACACAAAAAGATTATCAAATGATCATCTTTGTGAAGGAACAACAAAGATTAGATCAAGAGAGTGCCCTCTTCCCTCTCTAAACCCTTTGATGAAGGCAAAAAGTAGAAAATGACATTGCTTAGCTTCATTGCAAGTCACAAGCCAAAAAGAACATAGGAAAGTGAACAAATCCTTAATTCAAGAATTTTTTTTTTGAAAAAAGAAAGGGTAGTTATCCAACTTGATAACCCCGCAAAATTCATATAACTAAAAACGTCACATGGGCAGATTACAAATCAGAAGTCCAGGAGGTAATCAAAGCAGAAATAGACTCCTCAACGCAAGAAATTGAATTTTAACACTATGTTCTTTCCCAGCTGCAGGTGGAAGGAGCACAATAGTTGGAAGACGAACAACATCACCATCATAAATATCATAAAATGGCAAAAAGTTTTTATCTCATTTCCTACTGATCAAACAGAACTAATATGAAATCTTGAATCGTGGAATAAGTAGATGGGGCACAGGTGTTTAGCCATTCTCCTGAGAAAGAATTGTTTCATGGAAATCTTTCTCAGAAAAAAAAAGAGAGAATGACCTTAGTCTTGGGCGAAGGAAATTTCAATGAAAAACAAAGAAATCTCAACATTGAAAACTCTGCATTGTTGCACCAACAGGAATTTAGTAAGATGCCCTAGACACCTTTGTTTTGCCTTAGACACCTTTGTTCTGCAAGAGTTTTCATGGATACCCAATCTAAACTACTCTCTTTCAATCAATATGGTTGAATTTTTCAAACAAAATTTTGTAGATGGACTTTGTATAGACATTTTTCCTACATAATTGCCCCTCGTACCAATATACATGGGTGTTTGTCAAGAAACTAGATACTTGGTATAGATATGATGATTTATAGTTCACCCAAATTACCATTCACACACCAACGCTCTCTTTGAGTAAAATGCCCAAAACTTATCAACCATATACAAGGCCAAAAGGGCAGTTTGTTTTGTGCACACTACATGTGACTATACAACACAAAAGTGGTAAAAGGTGAATGCTATGTTTAAATAATAAGTAAATGCCTACCGCTATACAAACAAGCTGCCACAAGAAGTCTTTAGCTTTATGAGAGATTGTTAATACATATACAAACATGTTTCAATGCCCTGAGGGAATCTGCCCACAAAATTAAGCATTTAACATAAGAGCATTTTGAATGCAATTAAACATCTCAGCGAAGTGCATGTTTGTCCTCACCTAAGTACAGGATTCTGTGCTACAAGTCTAAGGTGATTACAGCATTCTTTTGTGCACTTTTACTTTTAACTTGTTGATTGATATTTGTTAGTCGATTTTCGAGTACCCCAACAAGAAACGAGTGATTACGTAGGTTGATTATCTGTACAAAAAGAATATACAAAGTGGACACTTTTCTACAAATATTTCCTATGTAATTGAAGGCCAAAAAGTCACAAAACAATGTACTATTTTTTGGGGCATGCATACAGCTGCGATTTTCTAACAGAAATTGCCCTAGAAAGTAGATTCTTCCACAACATCCTCCAAATTGATCAAATCTTACCAATTAAATTGATCCTTCTTTTTATCTGTGTAGTTCTGATAAAATATTTTCACCCTAATTTATCTAAGATGTGACTGCTAAGCAATTTTGCATCTGTAGTTAAAACACAATCCAAAAACCAAAGAGATTCTAAGTCTTTGTAGCAAATACAATCAGGGATCCTCAAACCAACACATGGAACTAAATGCATCCAATGTCTCGAAATTATTTTTCACAAGAAGTAACAATTTATCCTAACTAATGAAATAACAATTACGATGTGAGTCTAGCATTGCAAAAGAATCTTCTCTCAGCTGGCAGCAACTACATCCATATGCCATACTTACAAGAGAATGAATTCAAATTCACAAAAGGGTTGAAACTAGAACTTCCCTCTTCGTGGCCAAAATCCTTGAGATTCTCCACTATAAATAAATAGCGCACTAAAATTTGCCACCTCCATAATGCAACTTAGTATCCTACTGGCAGGAGGAAGACAAAACAACAGTGTCCCTTTATATATTCAAAGAAGGAAATTGCCAAATATTGTGTCCAAAAGAGATCCATCTAAGCAAATTCGAAATGTCGTCTCTAACTAGGAAACTATTTACATAGAATCATCGTAGAATGAAGAGAAATGTGCACTGAAAACTACATGGCAGGTAAACAAGTCATTACCACCTCGTTACCTCTTATTCAACAGGCCCTAAGTTGTGGGAATCACTTTCTCCTGAATGCCTCAAATTTCTCGTCAAATTCGTCCTCTATGCTTCCTAAAGAGACATGAAAAATGGGATTCCCACATCCGCTCAAGCAATTGAGAGCTCAGTTGGCAAAGACACAGAAGGAAGCTACGTCGTCGTGGGAGGAAGGCCGAGGAGGGCTGAGGAAGGAGGAGGGTTTTGTGAAGGAAGGTTGGGGCGGAGGACGGTCGTGTGAGGTGAGATCAGAGGAAGAGGGGACAAGGATCAAAGAGGAAGAGGGTTACCGTCACCATCGTGGACGATGATGGCCTAAGGACGGAAGACACCGAAGGACGAAGGAGGAGGAGGAAGAGTCATCGTGGGCTAGAAGATCTCCCTCGTCAACTCGAGGAGGTTGAGGAGGAAGGTAAAGAAGCGACGTCGTTGTTGGAGGACGGTCGAGGCTGAGGTTGAGGAGGGTTTTGTAGAGGAAGTTTGGGGTGGAGGAGGGTCACACGAGGTGAGATCAGGGGAAGAGCGGACAAGGATGGAGGAGGAAGAGGGTTACCGTCGCTATAGTGGACGACGATGGCCGGAGGATGGAGGACACCGGAGGAGGTGCAGGATGAGGAGGAAGCGTCATCGTGGGGGGAGATCTCCCTCGTTAGTTCGAGGACAGCGAGGAGGAAGATGAAGAAGAAGCGACGTCGTTATTGGAGGAGGGTCGAGGAGGACTGAGGGAGGAGGAGGGATTTCTCGAGTGGCCGTCGGTTCCGAGTCCAAGGAGGAGGGGCGGGGGCTTAGAGCGCACTTTACCTATGCCAAAAGAGTGGCATCTTTTTTTCATCCGCAAGAAATGACACTTTACCCGTGTCGACGGTTGGTCACTAATTTGGATATGCTAGAGGTATTAATATAACCGTCATAAGTCTTTACCGACAGTTATAATAAATCACGGGTGAACATCAATCATTAAAAGTCAATTTATTTATAGTATTTTTTCTCAATTCCTTACTTAAGATTTTATCCTGCGTATTGTTTCACGAGACAAATTTTTGACATACTCTAATCGTTGGGAGTACCTTACTAAAGTATAACACATTACCTATTGAGGTGATACAAAGTATAAAGGTGAGGTCAAGGTATTTTAAGTGAATGTGTTGTGTTGTTCCTTCAGTTGATGATGTGAGATTATCATGATATGCAATTTGGGAAATGAATGGCTCATCAACCATTAATTTGTTGTTACTGTGGGTATGATGTGAAGGTTAACTTAGATAAGCAATTTACCCTTGCAAATCTAATACAAAGTTTATGCTACACTTTCTTTTTTTAGGTTTATGCTACACTTACCCAAATGAGGTAAACCTACATCTGTGTGAAGTGTTGGGGGACAAATGTACCTCATGGTGTTCCACCACTAATGAAGGGGTGAATGCATTTTCCATGAAGAGTTATGCACTATGACCAACATGTATAAAGTGTCTATTGAGATAATCAAAGACACGAGAGTGGTGTTAAGAGATGTCATGGTTGAACTCTCGAGTAAGGAAGGTGAACTACAGTACTTGAGGTAGAAGGTGCAAAAGTTGAAACTGGGATACGTAAGAATACTGAGTTTGCTATGTATGGAAATGGGCTAGATCTAAAGGATGGCTTACGTGATGATGAATCAAACGTAGTTGACAAACACGTCGTAAAGTAGATGCATCGCATTGTTGTTTAATGTATATGAATATTGTCGATAGGTGTCCACCGTTTGAGCTATTAGGAGAATATTGTTTCCGTTAAAGCCTTGTCATTTCTAAAGTAAGGAATTGTTGGTGCTAGAGCACCACGATCATTTGTTTTGATGATAACAAAACACGTGTTATTTAACATTTGCAATTTGAGTCCTAGATTTCAGGTCAATTGCAAATGTGGACGTGTTTAGACGGAGTTCGAGCTCGCATCCAGGATGGATTGGAGGAGCTTGACGGAAAACAGAGGAGGTTCGCGTGGAGCGAAAGATTGAAGATGGAAGGAAATGAAGAATAGGATAGATTTCCTTCTTTTGTACTTGTTGTATTTTTCATTTCTTTTGTTGCTCTTTATTTCCTTAGAATTTATGTTAAAGAGCCTCAAAGAACCCTAACAGTAGTCCTAGGAACACCGGCACAACCCTAGGATACTTAGTTTTCTGTAGAATACTTAGAAAACCAATATAGGGTTCAAACAGCACTTCCAGACGTCTAATTCCAAAATCAGACGTCTGATAAAGAATGTTAAGACGTCTGACTGTTGTTTCAGACGTCTGATAACTGTTAGGCTGGACATAGTTAGTTCTGTCTGATGAAATCAGACGTCCAGACCTTAGACCAGACGTCTTAGGAGACGTCTGATGACTTTTCCAGACGTCCAGTTAGTGGACCGTTGGCTGGCTCAGCAGACACCCAAGAATATGACCGTTAGAGCCTTATCAGACGTCTATAGGACTTTACAGACGTCTGATAAATGACCGTTTTGCCTCGGCTGACCCAAAATCGCTTCTCAGAGATTTTCTAGCCGTTGCAACGTTTGGAAATCAATTCCCACAGTAAAACTAGGTTTCCAGACGTCCATACTTAGTGCCAGACATCCTGTATGTCGTCTGATGCACTTGCACAAAAACCCTGTTTAGATCTGGTTCAAGTCAGGGAGAAACCCGCATAGAATCAGACGTCTGACCTTGGAATCAGACGTCTTAAAGTGGCCTTCCAGACGTTTGATGCCAGAGTTAGACGTCTGATAACCCTGTCAAATGCAATCATTGTCCTGATTTCGGCCTGATTCTCTTGGGCTTTGCACCCAACGGCTATGGAAGCTTTTCCAAGCCTTCCAAAACCTTCCTAAGGCCTCTATAAATAGAGGGGAACCTTTGTAACACAAACACACTTAGAAAAACACATATACACACTAAGACACACACATTACACTTTCAAACCTTTTGTCTAAAGAAAAGACTCTCTTGCTCTCCAAGCTCAAGCTCCATCATCTTGAGAGCATTCAACCGTTGCGCACCCGCTCTCCCGGCGTTGATAACGAGAGCGACGTAGCGCCATCGCGTGGCACACGCACCGCGTCATCGTCGACGCACTCCTTGCAAAGGGGAGTTTCCTATTTCCTATAGAAGCTAGGTTTAATTTTGTTGGCTCTATAGGACTGTTATTTTATTTTATCTTTATATTTTGGTTGGGTATTCGCTTTGCGAATTCCCGTCTCCTTCGTGGGACAAAATCCTTCTCGTGGAGAGAAGGGGTTGAGGAACGCTACCCTCGTACTTGTAGCGTGGTTGTATTGAGGTTGAATCACCCTCGTTCAAAGTGATTCGGTTAGTGGATTTGATCAACTAGGTTGATCGGAAAATCCTAACTCGAGAGGGTTAGGTGGTGGTTTTCACCCGGTTTGGGTTTCCACCTAAAAATACCTGTGTACATTGTGCGATTGCTTATTTTTGTGAGATTGCTTTATATTTTTATTTCCGCAATTTTATTACGTCACCCCTTGTAACGAGCGCGTGCCCCAGACGTCTTTTAAGACGTCTGGGAGGTGTCCCAGACGTCTGTAAAGACGTCTGGGATCACATCCAGACGTCTGACCAGACGTCCGGGATAGTTTACAGACGTCTGGCGAACAGTTATGCTCGCACGGGATATTCGTCTGCGCGCCTATGCGCGCAGACCTGCGATCCTGCATCTTTCTCTGCGGCTGCAGGCGACTGCGACCGCCTCTCTCTCCTCTCCGCGCGGCGTTAAAAGGGGGGGGCGCGCCTCCCCTCCCGTCTCCACCATCTTCCTCCTTCTCTCCTGCCTGTGCGCGAGAGCGAGCGGACGCGAGGGCGCAGCGGCAGCGGCAGCCACAGTAGGCGCGGAGGAGCTGCGGCGTGCGAGGGCGGGGCTCTGCCGTGAGGGCGAGCTCGCCGGGAGCGGCTTGGCCGGCCGGCGGAGGGCGCAGAGCGTCACGGAGAGGGACCTGCTGCGGGCGGAGCAGCGTACGCGCGAGGTGCGACGCGGGCGGCGTCGCGAGCGGAGGCCGAGCAAGGTTCTGATTCTGGAAAAATTTCCAGAATCAGACGTCTGGATTGATATCCAGACGGCAAGGTCGACGTCTGTGAGATCATACAGACGTCTGAAAGGTGAGTTTCCGCTTTCTTCTTCTTTTGTCGACTGACCGTACTGAGGGAGGGGGGTTGGCTGTGCGCAGGTGTTCTGATTCGTCATCCTTTGCGAATCAGACGTCTGGAAGTTGTACCAGACGGCGGGAGTGACCTCCAGACGTCCGTAGTGACCATCGGACGTCTGGGATCTAGGAGAGACGTCCCCACAGACTTCTGGACGTCCGGGGAACCAAGCCGAACAGGTAATTCTCTGATCCACCGTTTAAGACGTCTGGAAGGAGTTCCAGACGTCTGATTTTGCACAGTATCGTCTTTCTCGACCCGTTTAGGGCCCGTTTGGGCTCCGTTTTCCGCGATTCGAGTTGCGTTCGTTTCAGAATTTATTCCTCTACCCGCCTACAGTAGCTATACACTGTTTTGAGACACTCCTTGTGTTTGATCCTTGTGATAGGACCTCGTTCGGTTGCAGTCTTGAGAGTCGCGGAGGCGCGCGGGATTCCCGACCACGCCCCCATTACTCCCGTTGTACCTGGTAGAGTGGTTTTAAGTATTAATAAAATCTGTTAAAGTATGGAACCATAACTAGAACCTAGGGCATTGCATGAATCCTAGGAATGAGAAATATATGGAATGATAGCTCCTAGGTGTTGCATGAATCCTAGGGCCGGAAAACTAGATTGTATGATAGATCCTAGGATATGGCATGAATCCTAGGATGGAAAAACTAGTGGAATGTATATTTCTGCAGTCTTGGAAAAATGGAAAGGAATATATAAGCTGCCTGTGAATTTAATTAACAGCTGCCTGTTATGAACAAAGAAACATGTTTGAGATCATGGAAATTGAGAACGTGAATCTGGAAAGTGAAACATATGATGTTCTGAGATAAAGGGCTGGAACCCTACGGGGAATTAGGAGTGGAACTCCTGGAAAGAAAAGGAATGGAACTGAGATGTAGTTTGTACTGTCTCTTGGGTACGCAGTACCAAGGGAAGTACCTGTACCTGTTTTAGTGCAGAGTGGGGCCAGCCGCCCCAGGGACCTGGGGTTAGGCTTGGCCGCTCTGTACCGACTTGTTGGCCCTCGTGTACGTAGTACCGAGGAGAGCTAGTAGTGTTAGGAGAGTACTAGCTACCCCACGGGCCCCGGGGTTCTGCTAGCCTCCTTCACCGACTTGTTAGGCCCACTAGGGCAAACCAGGGTAGTCAGGCGAGGGTGCGCGGACTGTGGAGGGGCAAGGCCCCAGTTTGGTTACTGTGGAGGGGTTGGACCCCTGTTACTGAGAGGGCTTTGCCCTGGTTCCGTGCTGTGCTTTGGGCGCACCCGTTAACGGAAACGACTGACCGCGTGCCAGTACGGGCTAGCTACCTGTGCGTTTATCGCGCGTGCCGTAGTCACCGTTACGTCTGTCAGTGACCTTGGGGTGGTTGACTGAGGGTAGGATCACCACGGGGGACTCTCCCGGCCAGGGGAGCGCCACGTGCTACTTCTACTTTTGGAAAAGACTGCAATCAAGATCGTCCCACGAGGACATCCGAGATCAAGTAAAGGATCTGAGAAGTAAATGAAATAGTGAGAAAAATTGAAAGATGTAAATAAAGGAAGTAATAGAACATAACAGCTACTGTACACTCTACTATTG
The DNA here is from genome assembly GCA_037157565.1 of Thalassia testudinum. Lineage (NCBI taxonomy): Eukaryota > Viridiplantae > Streptophyta > Magnoliopsida > Alismatales > Hydrocharitaceae > Thalassia > Thalassia testudinum. The sequence continues at coordinate 8,573,203 of JAZHRO010000022.1, read as the reverse complement.
CCTTTAGTTAGTTTGCCACTCTACTCAGCGTTTTGCTGACGTGTTACACTCGTTACCTTTTTCAGGACCAGGTGTTGAGCAGCCAGGGTCGGCGGCTGCAGAGGACGCTGGGCCGAGTAGGGTCCAGTAGAGTTACCACAGCTTTGTACCTTCTTTTTGTTTCTGTTCTAGTGAGTAGTTTTGTTTCCACTGTACCTTCTTTACCTGCAGTTTTTGTTATATGATAAATGTTGTTTTACTGTTGTGGTGGTGCCTACTGTAGTAGTTTCTTTCCTTACTGCTGTACTTTCTTACTGTTAGTTATATTCATGCTGAATGTGGTTTATTTTATTGTCTTTTGGTTACTTCCTCGCTGGACGACTGGGTCTTGGGATTAGTCGAGTCGGTCCGGTTCTCGTGTCTCGTAGGGACTCGGGAACCGGGTCGTTACACCCTGAAAAACGTCGGAGCGGCAACCGGGTTTGAGAGTTTTGTTATAACGTTGTAGTAAAGCCGGTTATTACCAGCATTTCATATAAAAAATTTTTTTACTCGGAAAATGAAAGAGTTCCCGAGGTCGAACTCAGGGAGCAAGTCGTATTCTAGAGATATACATGTTTCTTTTACAAAATAAAGAGAGAGGGAAAGAATTTGTTGTGATGTTCTTCTTTCTTTCTCTTTCTTCAGATCTCCTTCTTCTTCTTCCTTGGTTTCTGCTATGGTGATAATCTTCTTCTGCAATGGTGATGCTCTTCTTCTTCTTCCTGCTGTTCCTGCGTTGGTGATGTTTTTCTTTCTTCAGAGCTCCTTGTTCTTCTTCTTCTTTGGTTTTCTGCCTTGACCTCTCTTCTTCTTCTTCTGCAATCGTGGTGACCCTTTCTCTTTTCCCTTCTTTTTTTTCTTTATGGCTGCAGAGCTTCTGCCTTCAGCTACTAAGTCTTTCTTTCTTCTTCTTCTGCTTCGGCCGTTGCTCTTCCTTCTTCTTCAGCCTGCCTTCTTTCCTGCTCTGGCTGCTGACTTTCCGTCGTCTGACCCGGTGCTTCGACGACTTAACTGAGCATTTGCTACAGTGCAGCTCCTTCTTCTTCGCCTGCACTTCTTCTTTTGCCTGCACACTTCAGCGTTTTTTTTGTCAAGAGGCAAAACCTACTCTACCCCCCTCCCCCGCGTCTCTCTTTCTCTCTGAAATCACTCTTCGGAAGCTCTCCCAGAGCTACCGGGTAATCGGGTTCGGGTCAGGCCCGGGTCCAGGCCCACCGGCGTGCGGTGGTGGGCGAGGAGTGCAGGTCGGTTTAATCGGGTCGGGCCAGGTCCGCGGAGCGTGGTCACGGACGAGGCCGGGTCGGGTGAGAGGGACCTCACCCCGTGGTCAGGAGGCAGACAGCATAAGGCACTTTTTGCCTTTATGCGTCCGCGCGCCTCCGAGAAGTTCCGAGGTGGGACTAAATGTCCCACCCCAATTGAGCGCCCGTCGCGGAAGGAGCAGTGGGCGATCGTGGCTTCACGCGCGGCTTTCGCCCCATCTGCGAGCCTGGGACGTTTCGCGGAGACTCCCTGCGCAACCTGGGAGTCGAACCTGGGCGAAGGCGTGCCTGCACCTGCAGGTGAAGGAGCTCTGCCTGCTCAGTAATGGCGACGGCGGGCGAGTCACCTGGTCACAGAAGAACGGCCTCTCGGCCAAATCAGACAGGCGGGGGACCTTCGCCGTGGCACGGCGAAGGTGGTCAGGGGGTCTGCAGGGGGCGTGATGGAGCCAACAGGTCGTCCTAGGTCAAACTGTGAGCGAAGAAGTGGGTGTGTTCGGTGGATCTGCAGAGGGTGTTTGGTGGGAAGTGGAGGGGCGGAAGAGGATCAGGGTGAGGAGGCAGAGGTTCTGCGGTGGTCGGCGAGCCGTGTGGGTCGCTGAGGTGATGGGCGCGGCTCGCCGGAGGGTGGTCGGAGGCGGAGAGGGTGAGGGTGAACAGGAGCGGTCGAGGGTTTACTTGACTAAATTGAAAGCGGGGAAAGAAAGAGGAGAAGAAGGGGAGTAGTTCTAACTTACTTGCAGGGACGAAGGGGGAGGAACAGGGCGACAGTCGTATCGACTGTCGCCGGAGAAGAAGATGCCCAGGGGAAGGGGCGGCGGCGAGCAGAGGGCTGGAGAGGCGCCAGCTGGGTACGGCGTGGCGCAGGAAGAGCAGGGGAGGAGGTCTCTGCTGCTGGTATTACGGCAGAGCGAAGAGGAGGAGGGGGAGGAAACCGCCGGAGCTGGTGAGCGTCTGCCGGAGGAAGAAGAGAAGAAAGCTGGGGGTTTTCTCCGTCAGATCCAGGCTGCCCTGGTCGGTGGAGCAGCGGGGGGTATTTATAGGGATGAAACAGGGAGGAAGGCGGAGGGAGACGACGTGTCTCCCTCGCCGGAGAATGGTCGGAACACGAACCCATACCGTCCGTGCGTTCGCACGGCCGGTATGGTGGGCTACAATGACCATGGGGGTGCCCCTGCGACGGCTGACGACGCAGGGCACCCCCGGTATACTTGCCAGGTCCCCCACCTCACCCTGCGCGGCGCCATGCTCCGCGCAAGGTCGCCGGAGCATGGTGCTGGCAGGGTTTTGCAGGAGGGACCTGATTGCAAAGAACGAAGGAGAGTTAGGGGCCAAAATGCGAGGGTTCAAAAGTTGAGGGCCAAAGAGTAAATATATGAGGACCAAAGTGTGAAGTCGGTCAAGGAGGTTTCTTCTTAGGCTCAAGTTTTTATACATGACTAATTAAAACCTAAGGAATCTGATGGTGAATTTCATTTTCATATTAAACCTTGTTTGACCGGTCAATTTGCGCAAAAACCCAAATTAAGTTATTAATTGGGCATGGTTCTCAATGTAGGTCAAAATGGGTTCTAAAGGCCAAATTGAAGGTTCTAAACCCTAGAGATTATTTTTCTATGAATTTTAGAGGGTTTATTCTATTTTTACTTTGCCCCGAACCTTGTGAATTGAAGCGGGTTGTTTTAGGGTTACAGGTTATCATTTGGTTCCTTGGAAGTGCTGTAGCCCTTGCTAGATCATCTCATCCCACTTTTATTCTTATTAAGCTGTTTTGACCTGTGTTTGGGCCCTGAATTACCCTGTATGCAGATTATACTGGTAAAATTGCACTTTTACCCCTTATGACTGGTTTTCTTCTCAAACTCAGAATTCTCTGAGTTAAGCCTTTCCTTGAGATATGTAGGAGCTTTTATCCTTTGTATTGGGTCAAAATGAGCTAGTTATGGCTCATGATGAGGTTCTCATCATACCCCCATGCCTAGCTTTTGCTAGTCCCTTAGCAAAAACTTAAGGTTTCAACCCTTGTTCTAGACCATGAAGTTTTTAATGGTTTTAGATAAGTGCCTTTTTTATTTGAGCATAGATTAGGTTAGAATGCTGACCATAGGCCTAAAAGGTACTCTAGTACCAATCAAGATCCAAATCTGTCTAGCCTTAGCCTCAGTCTTTTAGCAAAGGTTTTTAAGGCCCGCAAGAACTAACCTAAGGTTTATTGGACTTTGTGGTTAAAGCACCCGTGCTTGAAATGATTTTAGCCCTGGCTCAGTTCGCAATGCGTTTTGTAAGAGAGAGATAGAAAGTTTTTCTGTTTGGAGAGTTTTCTCTCTCTTTTTTCTTTTTAGTTCTAGCCTAGGATTGGCTTTTCAACACGGTCTGTATCAGATTCCTTGCTCCCATCATCAATCCTCAAGGGTTCCTGGCGATCGATGCTTCGAGATAGCACCGCCCATGGCAACCCCCGGAACCCTGGCTATTGAGATTTCGAGATAATCCCATCCATGGTATTCCGTGGCCGAATCCAGACCCTGGCAATTGACACTTCGAGATAATGCCATCCATGGAATCTGAACCAGCAGAGTGCTTATATGCCCCCCGTAGGATATGTAAATATCCTAAGAGACAAGCACCGAGGAGATGATATTTTGTTACGCATCTTCGAGGGGATTTCCCGCCTCTCCGCGCTGGGAACTCGTCCAAATCAACTTGTGTTGATCGGCCATTCCTATTCTAGGTGTTCTTTTCAGATTTTTGCGACGCTTCTGCGTGATTCTGATTTTTACGCTTACTGAACCAGGCTGTGTGTGAGATTAGGGTGCTTAGGTTACTGAGTCCCGTAAACCAAAAATTAGTTAACGAGGTCGAATACTTCCTAAGCCTTAGACCTAATACTTCAGCTTTTCATTTTCCTCAACCTCTTGAGGAGTGTCCAGATCTTAATGGGTACTAAGAGTCTATTCAAGAATGCCTAAGGTTTGCATTCTTACTAATCTTATTGTGCACTTTTCAGTTATTTTCTTGAATGAGGTCTAGAACTTAGGTTAATTCCTTAGTTCCTTACTAATGACTATCATTTTTTCTCATAATTTTGTGCTCCTTTTTCATTTTGTTTCTTTTCTCCTTCACAAAATTTTCCTTCTCCTCTTCTCCTCTTATTCTTTTTCGAAGAATTTTTTTAATTTTTATGGTTTTTTTTTTTTTTTTTTTGCATATGTGAATTTTTTGTTTGAAACCTTTTCTTACACGTTTTTGCACTTTCCTACCCCCCCATGCCTAAGATTTGCAATGTCCTCATTGTAACCTAGGGGGTCTTAGTTCATTCCTTAAGACAGAAATTTGGATGAGTGAATGGGTCGGGTTGAATTTTTGCGGACGATTTCAAATCCCAGATGCAAACATCTGAGTTGGGGTCGGCTGTCTACAAGGGTGAACTTCGAGTGCTGAAAGGTGTCAGAACAAGTTTCAGGTTTTCAAAGAGAATGACGGGCTGCCTCCCGTTAAGCGCTGAGTTTTACGCCATCGGCTGGGCGCAATAAGCTCAAGGGGAAAGGAGGATATAAGATGCCTCAGCCAAATCAGTAGAAGTTACATCAATGAACGGCTTGAGTCTTTGACCATTCACGATGAAAGGTTCAGAATCGTGGCTGAGTGGACTGATTTCGATTGCTCCATTTCCAAAAACCTGTCGGACCAAATATGGTCCGACCCACTTAGATCTCAGTTTTCCTGGGAAGAGTTTGAGTCGGGCATCAAAGAGTAGGACCTTTTGACCAGGATGAAAGATCTTTCTTGAGATGTGTTTGTCGTGGAAGGCTTTAACCCGCTCCTTGTAGATTTGCGAGTTCTCGTACGCGTCTATGCGCAATTCATCGATCTCGCTGATTTGGAGTTTTCTGTGGGTCCCAGCCTTAGAAAGATCTAGATTACAGTTCCGTACTGCCCAATAGGCTTTATGCTCCAGTTCGACGGGAAGGTGGCATGCCTTTCCGTACACCAGTCTAAAGGGAGACATGCCTAATTGGGTCTTGTGGGCGGTCCTATAGGCCCACAATGCTTCCGGAAGTCGGGACGACCAGTCCTTCCTGTCAGGTCGAACAGTGACTTGCAGGATTTTCTTGATCTCCCGATTAGACAGCTCAGCTAGACCATTAGTTTGGGGGTGGTAAGGAGTAGAGATTCGGTGAGACACCCCATATTTGGTCATCAGTGACCTAAACTGAGCATTTGTGAAATGGGTTCCCCCATCAGAGATTATTGCACGAGGAATCCCGAACCTTGAGAAAATGTGTTGATGAATGAATTTGAGAACAATTTTGTGATCACAGGTTCGGGTCGGTATGGCTTCGATCCATTTGGACACGTAGTCCACAGCCAACAGAATGTATTCGAAACCATCCGAAACAGGAAAGGGGCCCATAAAATCAATCCCCCAAACATCAAAGATTTCGCATACTAGAATCGGTTGCATAGGCATCATGTCGCGATGGCTCATGTTGCCCAAAGTCTGGCAACGACTGCATGCCTTGCAATGACTGTATGCGTCTTTGAACAGTGTGGGCCAGTAAAAGCCGCACTGGAGGACTTTTGATGCGGTTTTATGCCCGGCAAAATGGCCACCGCATGCCTGGTCATGGCAGAAAGAGAGGATATTGTTGACTTCCCCTTCCGGGACACATCTCCGGATGATCTGATCGGCACCTATGCGGAAGAGGTACGGGTCTTCCCAAATGTAATACTTGGCATCGGAGCGTAATTTGTCTTTCTTGGCCTTCGGCCAATCGGACAGGGTCTGATGAGATGCCAAGTAATTTACAATATTAGCAAACCATGGAAGGCTAGTACCAATAGTCAGCAGGTGCTCATCGGGAAAATGCTCAGTGATGGGTCCGGAAGGGTCTATCATTTCAGAAGGAAGACGGGACAAGTGATCAGCTACCACGTTTTGTTTTCCCGCTTTATCGCGAATCTCGAGGTCAAATTCTTGCAACAGCAAGATCCATCGGATCAATCGAGGTTTCGCGTCCTTCTTTGCAAGGAGATGCCTCACAGCCGTGTGATCCGAGTATATGATGACATGGGAACCCAGAAGGTATGATCTGAACTTCTCTAGGGCAAATACTACAGCTAGCAGCTCTTTCTCAGTAACTGTATAGTTACGCTGAGCCTCATCGAGTGTTTTGCTGGCGTAGTAAATGACCACAGGTTTCTTGTCATTTTTCTGCCCCAAAACCGCTCCTACAGCGAAGTCGGATGCATCACACATGATCTCAAAGGGTTGAGACCAATCAGGGGACTGTAGGATCGGGGCTTGGGTGACTCGGTCACGCAGGATTTCAAATGCTTGAGTGCATTCCTTGGAGATTTTGAAGGGAACATCCTTGGAGAGAAGAGTGGTCAGGGGGCGTGCGATTTTTGAAAAATCAGGGATAAATCGTCGATAAAAATCGACATGCCCTAAAAAGGATCGGATGTCCCTGATCGAGCTAGGCATAGGAAGGTGAGAAATCAGATTAACCTTAGCTCGATCCACTTGGATACCTTTCTCCGAAATTGAGTGTCCCAGGACAATTCCCTCAGGCACCATGAAATGGCTCTTTTCCCAGGAAAGAACCAAATTCACGTCGATGCACCGCCTGAGTATCTGGACCAAGTGTTGGAGGCAATCGTCGAATGATGCTCCGAAAACTGAAAATTCATCCATGAAGACTTCCAGATAATCACCTACCATATCTGAGAATATGGCAAGCATGCATCGCTGAAAAGTAGCGGGTGCATTGCAAAGACCGAAAGGCATCCTTCGGAAAGCGTATGTTTCGAAGGGGCAGGTGAATGTGGTCTTTTCTTGGTCCTCAGGATGGATTGCCACCTGGTTATAACCGGAGTACCCGTCAAGAAAGCAGAAGAACCTATTTCCCGCTAGTTTTTCGAGAATTTGATCAATGAAGGGTAGTGGGAAATGATCCTTCTTCGTGGAGGAATTGAGTCGACGGTAATCTATACAGACTCTCCACGAGTTGGCTAATCGGGTAGGAATGATTTCTCCGGTCTCAGTCGTTATAGTGGTGAGTCCTGCCTTCTTAGGCACGACCTGAATTGGGCTCACCCAACGACTATCGGAGATCGGGTAGATGATCCCGGCATCTAACCACTTGATGATCTCCTTTTTCACGACCTCCTGCAGATTGGGGTTTAAGCGTCTCTGCATTTCACGAGAAGGTCGTGTGCCCTCTTCTGAATAGATATGATGAGTACAATAAGAGGGACTTATTCCAGTCAAATCATCGAGGGTCCATCCGATGGCTCTGCGATGTTGCTGGAGGACAACAATCAGACGGGATTCCTGTTCAGGACTGAGGTTGGAATTGATGATCACAGGAAGGGTCTGATTAGAACCCAAAAAGATGTATTTCAAATGAGCAGGAAGGGGTTTCAGTTCGAGGATGGGGTTTTCAGCAGCAGCGGGTGGTTCAGTATAGATGTGAGGTTCAAGGGTGGGAGTTACTGGGTTGTTCACATCTGGATTTGACTCCTCTGTTTGCAGGTCAAGATCCTTCTGTGGTTGATGAGGAATACTCAAGTCATTCTGGAGGTGTGATTCATCAACCAAAGTCTTGATGTCACAAATTTGCTCGATGACGCCGCAATTAATTCCTTGTTGGGCCTTAAATATATCAATTTTCAGTGTTTGATCTCCAAACTTAAGCTCTATTTGGCCCTCCTCACAGCTGATGTTGGCTCTAGCAGTAGCCAAGAAAGGTCTCCCTAGAATGATTGGTGTATCCCTAGGGTTCTCAGGTGCATCCATGTCTAAGACTATAAAGTCCACTGGAAAATAGAAATCCCGCACTCTCACGATAACATCCTCGAGAATCCCTTTTGGTGACTTTATAGATCGATCTGCTAATTGTAATGTCACCTCGGTTGGTTTCAGCTCAGATTCTTCCAGATGGTCAAGTAAGGATGTGGGTATCAGATTTATAGATGCACCTAAGTCTAACAATGCTCTATCAAATTGGGTACCACCTATCTTACAGGAGATCAGGGGAGTTCCAGGATCTTTTGCCTTGGGTGGGAGTCTACTAAGGATTACAGAGCTGGCTTGCTCTGACAGAACAATTGGGCTCCCTCCCTTGGTTCGCGGCTTACGCTGGGGTGTACATATATTCTTTAGAAATCGTGCGTAAGCTGGTACGTGGTGGATTGCATCCATCAAGGGGATGTTTATGTGGACCTGCTCAAAGAGCTTGACCAGGTCCTCCTCAGGGGCCACGGGTTTGGTGGTCTTCTTTCCCTTGGTCAGGGCCTCGGGAAACGGGATCTTGGTTGGTTCCTCTAGGATAGGTCCAGGTTGTGGGTCTGGAACAGCGGTACCTTGGCTAACTATCCTAGGGTCATGGTTATCAGGCTGGGAGTGGTTTGGATAATGCGGGTCCTGAGTTGTCTTACCACTACGTGTTGTTACAGAATTTAATCCGGCCTGATTTTGGTTTGGGTTTGGTAGGAGGGGTGGCTGCTGCTGAAATCTCGCACTAGAAGTTGAGGCATCCATCTCGTCTGGAGATGGAGCAGTGGGGGCCTGATAAATCCATTGAGCGTGGCCTAAATTTGGATTCATAACGCGCTTCTGGGTTGGCACGTTATTTGGGTTAGGAAGGGGTTGGGAAGGGAGTGTGCCTGGCTGGCGAGAATTTGCCAACTGGGCCAGTTGAGTTTTAACTTCAGTAAGCTCGTCCTTGTGCTATTTTTGAATGGCCGCATTCGATTTTTGAATGTCAGCCAGAGTCTGAAGGATTAAGGACATTTGATCTTGATTTGGCCCTGATGGATAAGTAGGGTTGGGACGAGGCTGAGGCGGCTGGTAGTGATGAGAGAGCTGTGGGCGGGACTGAAAAGGTGGTCTTTGGGTTTGGGAATTTCCCGCCCACTGAAAATTGGGATGGTTTCGCCATCCAGGGTTGTAAGTGTTGGAGAATGGGTCGTTCTGGATGGCGTTGAGGTCCTCGCAGGTCTGAGGAACCTCCTGAGAATCAGGGAAAGGAGGAATGGAGTTCCCCCGGCTGGTGAAGAAAGGTTCGGATGATCTTCCAGTCCAAGAATCAGATGGGGATGGATATGGATCCATCCCAGGGGAGGATCGGTGGAGGATGTTTTGCACAGTCTCCTGTGTGGAAGGAGGTTGTGCAAAGGAGTTACGCGCAGAAGTGGCTCGCTGCAAGTGCTGAGTCAGCTCATCCACCTTCTTTTCAATGATTGAGACCTTGTCCAATCGACTGGCCATTAATTCCAGGTCGACTGATGCGGACAGGTCCTGCGTCTCATGTGCTCCCTTAAGATTCGTCGCTGCGCGGGTATTCGTCCTGTCAAATAATCCCATGGAGTCATTGTTGATGGAGTTCTCGCACATGTTTTCGAGAATCTCCCATACGGTGTCTTCATGTTGACCCATGATGTTTCCTCCGCAGGTTGCATTGACGAAAAGGCGGATGTCCTCACGGAGTCCCTGGTAAAAAGATTGGACTTGTTCCCATTTAGGAACTCCGTGATGGGGGCACTTCCTCATGAGATCCTGAAAACGATCCCATGCCTCATGGAGAGGTTCTCCTGATTGTTGAGTGAAGTGTGTAATCTGATGGCGCAAGGCGTTGGTCCGACCAACGGGAAAGAACTTTTTCAAAAACTCGGATTGAAGTTCTTCCCAAGTGTTGATCGGCCGGGTCTGAGTTTGATACCAATGGGCGGCCTTGTCCATAAGAGAAAAGGAGAACATCTTCATGAGAAGAATATCCCGATTTTGCGCATCTGATCCAAAAGTGTGGGCCAGATGCTTAAGCTGTTTGATGTGCTGGAAGGGATCTTCAGAATTAAGCCCATGGAATTTAGGTATAGCATGAATCATGTTGGGTTTTAGTTCGGAATCAGGTCCTCCAATCGGGATTCTGACTCGAGGCTCAATGGCCACCGCAGCAGGATTGTAGTGGTCCCGCATCATAGGACGCTGTGGTGGGTGCACGAAGTTTTGGAAGAGGTCATTGAGTCGCTGGAGCTGGTGTTCCAGATTATTTTCTTCCTCAACTGGCTGAGCCATGATGGGGGAAGAAGAAGAACTTGGTTCTGAATCAGAAGAGAGAATAATGTGAGGGTGTTGCTGCACAAATACGGGCGTCGAGGCTTGGCCTTGACGAGAGCGAATTTCTAATGGAGGTCTTAAGGGTGGTCTTAGAGACCTCCTTCCGTACATGCACAGTTGGGAGAGGTAAGTTTAGAAGGTGCTGGACCCAATCAAGACACCCAAAAATGTGTTGGGTGACTATAGAGGTGCGGGGCAGATGGACCCCTTGATCAGAAAGATCGTCCACCTGAGAATTACCTGGGCAGCCAGAGAGGGAGAGTCCCGCGAAGACCCCTACACGGTAGAGCGTCCCCACGGGTTACAGGGTTTCCCCCACCCGACCTCTCTTGTCACTGCGGTTCCAGGTAGACCAGAATGGGGATCTTGACCTCTTAAGTCTACCAATTTTAAGATCAGGGTGCTTAAGGTTTCACTTGAACTTTAGTCTTTTTAAGTGCAAAGAGTGACCTAATTTAAGGTTGGTTAACCCAAAGGGGTCAACTTTACCTCTTGTTTTCTTTGAGAGCTTTTTGGGTCCTTTCTTTTAGGGTTCAAGTGTTTAGAGAGAGCCAATTGTTTAGGATTTTTTTTGTTAATTATTTTCAATCAATGGCTTGGGCACACCTCTTTTGGATTTCCTCAATTCTTGATTAAGGGGTGTGTCTCTACTGAAATCCTAATGTTTGACCTTATGTTGGCTCTACTTGGTCCATTTAACTCTTTGTTGGGCAATTAGGGCTCAAGCAAGAATGTGTTAGCCCTTAAATACCCTTAATAGTGTGCAGGAGTGATGAGTCGAAAACATGCAACTTTTTATGGTTACTAAGTATGGAAGACAGGTTAGCCCTATATTGCTTGTTTTTTTTCTTTTCTTCCTCTTTAGAGTGTAGGGGTTAATAATGAGAGAAAAGATTTACCTGTCTTCGGAGTGGTTGTGTGGTTGCTTGTCTTCCTGTAGCTGCACAAAAGAGAGGAGATTATCAGAACTTAAAAGAAACAGGAATGTTTACCTCTAGAATAGCCGTCACTCCCCGGCAACGGCGCCAAAATGAAAAACGTCGGAGCGGCAACCGGGTTTGAGAGTTTTGTTATAACGTTGTAGTAAAGCCGGTTATTACCAACATTTCATATAAAAAATTTTTTTACTCGGAAAATGAAAGAGTTCCCGAGGTCGAACTCAGGGAGCAAGTCGTATTCTAGAGATATACATGTTTCTTTTACAAAATAAAGAGAGAGGGAAAGAATTTGTTGTGATGTTCTTCTTTCTTTCTCTTTCTTCAGATCTCCTTCTTCTTCTTCCTTGGTTTCTGCTATGGTGATAATCTTCTTCTGCAATGGTGATGCTCTTCTTCTTCTTCCTGCTGTTCCTGCGTTGGTGATGTTTTTCTTTCTTCAGAGCTCCTTGTTCTTCTTCTTCTTTGGTTTTCTGCCTTGACCTCTCTTCTTCTTCTTCTGCAATCGTGGTGACCCTTTCTCTTTTCCCTTCTTTTTTTTCTTTATGGCTGCAGAGCTTCTGCCTTCAGCTACTAAGTCTTTCTTTCTTCTTCTTCTGCTTCGGCCGTTGCTCTTCCTTCTTCTTCAGCCTGCCTTCTTTCCTGCTCTGGCTACTGACTTTCCGTCGTCTGACCCGGTGCTTCGACGACTTAACTGAGCATTTGCTACAGTGCAGCTCCTTCTTCTTCGCCTGCACTTCTTCTTTTGCCTGCACACTTCAGCGTTTTTTTTGTCAAGAGGCAAAACCTACTCTACCCCCCTCCCCCGCGTCTCTCTTTCTCTCTGAAATCACTCTTCGGAAGCTCTCCCAGAGCTACCGGGTAATCGGGTTCGGGTCAGGCCCGGGTCCAGGCCCACCGGCGTGCGGTGGTGGGCGAGGAGTGCAGGTCGGTTTAATCGGGTCGGGCCAGGTCCGCGGAGCGTGGTCACGGACGAGGCCGGGTCGGGTGAGAGGGACCTCACCCCGTGGTCAGGAGGCAGACAGCATAAGGCACTTTTTGCCTTTATGCGTCCGCGCGCCTCCGAGAAGTTCCGAGGTGGGACTAAATGTCCCACCCCAATTGAGCGCCCGTCGCGGAAGGAGCAGTGGGCGATCGTGGCTTCACGCGCGGCTTTCGCCCCATCTGCGAGCCTGGGACGTTTCGCGGAGACTCCCTGCGCAACCTGGGAGTCGAACCTGGGCGAAGGCGTGCCTGCACCTGCAGGTGAAGGAGCTCTGCCTGCTCAGTAATGGCGACGGCGGGCGAGTCACCTGGTCACAGAAGAACGGCCTCTCGGCCAAATCAGACAGGCGGGGGACCTTCGCCGTGGCACGGCGAAGGTGGTCAGGGGGTCTGCAGGGGGCGTGATGGAGCCAACAGGTCGTCCTAGGTCAAACTGTGAGCGAAGAAGTGGGTGTGTTCGGTGGATCTGCAGAGGGTGTTTGGTGGGAAGTGGAGGGGCGGAAGAGGATCAGGGTGAGGAGGCAGAGGTTCTGCGGTGGTCGGCGAGCCGTGTGGGTCGCTGAGGTGATGGGCGCGGCTCGCCGGAGGGTGGTCGGAGGCGGAGAGGGTGAGGGTGAACAGGAGCGGTCGAGGGTTTACTTGACTAAATTGAAAGCGGGGAAAGAAAGAGGAGAAGAAGGGGAGTAGTTCTAACTTACTTGCAGGGACGAAGGGGGAGGAACAGGGCGACAGTCGTATCGACTGTCGCCGGAGAAGAAGATGCCCAGGGGAAGGGGCGGCGGCGAGCAGAGGGCTGGAGAGGCGCCAGCTGGGTACGGCGTGGCGCAGGAAGAGCAGGGGAGGAGGTCTCTGCTGCTGGTATTACGGCAGAGCGAAGAGGAGGAGGGGGAGGAAACCGCCGGAGCTGGTGAGCATCTGCCGGAGGAAGAAGAGAAGAAAGCTGGGGGTTTTCTCCGTCAGATCCAGGCTGCCCTGGTCGGTGGAGCAGCGGGGGGTATTTATAGGGATGAAACAGGGAGGAAGGCGGAGGGAGACGACGTGTCTCCCTCGCCGGAGAATGGTCGGAACACGAACCCATACCGTCCGTGCGTTCGCACGGCCGGTATGGTGGGCTACAATGACCATGGGGGTGCCCCTGCGACGGCTGACGACGCAGGGCACCCCCGGTATACTTGCCAGGTCCCCCACCTCACCCTGCGCGGCGCCATGCTCCGCGCAAGGTCGCCGGAGCATGGTGCTGGCAGGGTTTTGCAGGAGGGACCTGATTGCAAAGAACGAAGGAGAGTTAGGGGCCAAAATGCGAGGGTTCAAAAGTTGAGGGCCAAAGAGTAAATATATGAGGACCAAAGTGTGAAGTCGGTCAAGGAGGTTTCTTCTTAGGCTCAAGTTTTTATACATGACTAATTAAAACCTAAGGAATCTGATGGTGAATTTCATTTTCATATTAAACCTTGTTTGACCGGTCAATTTGCGCAAAAACCCAAATTAAGTTATTAATTGGGCATGGTTCTCAATGTAGGTCAAAATGGGTTCTAAAGGCCAAATTGAAGGTTCTAAACCCTAGAGATTATTTTTCTATGAATTTTAGAGGGTTTATTCTATTTTTACTTTGCCCCGAACCTTGTGAATTGAAGCGGGTTGTTTTAGGGTTACAGGTTATCATTTGGTTCCTTGGAAGTGCTGTAGCCCTTGCTAGATCATCTCATCCCACTTTTATTCTTATTAAGCTATTTTGACCTGTGTTTGGGCCCTGAATTACCCTGTATGCAGATTATACTGGTAAAATTGCACTTTTACCCCTTATGACTGGTTTTCTTCTCAAACTCAGAATTCTCTGAGTTAAGCCTTTCCTTGAGATATGTAGGAGCTTTTATCCTTTGTATTGGGTCAAAATGAGCTAGTTATGGCTCATGATGAGGTTCTCATCACACCCCTCCTGTTAGGGACGAACTTTCAATTGGTATCAGAGCAGGTCTCGCGTTATCGGCGTTACGAACCGGCGAGGATCTAGACATGGAGGGAAAAGCATTCGTGTGCACTGAAGGACACGATACCTTGCGACCACCATACTTTGCAGGTATAGATTTCATTTATTGGAAAAATCGTATGACTATGTGGTTGCAGGCCTACGACTTCCGGGTGTGGGAAAAATGCGAATCCGCATTTTTGATTCCCAAGAAACCCGCAAAAGGTTACTCAGAAGATCAGGTTCAGAATCTCAACCTCAACGCAAAGGCAATGAATGCCTTGTATTGCGCGTTGAGTCTGAAGGAGTTCGAGAAAATCCAAGAGTGCACCACCGCCCACGAGATATGGAGGAGGTTGGAAGGCACTCATGGAGAGACAAGCTCGGAAGAGGATCACGAGAAGGAGGAAACCGCTTGCTTTGGTTTCATGGCCAGAGGAAGCAACTGCGACAGTGAAAGCGGAAGCGACTCCGACGACGAGGTAAATCTCGATCTTCAAGAAGCTTTTAATGAACTTTTTGAGATTAGTAAATCACTAAAAATAGAAAACAAAAGCATGAAGAAGAACCTTAGTTTTCTTAAAAATGAAAATGATAGGTTAGAAAAACAACTTAAGGACATAGAAGCTAGTCCTAAAAATGATAACCTATTATTAGAAAATCATAACCTCATTAATGAAAATAATAAATTGATTGAGGAAAATGATAGTCTAAAGTTAGAAATCTATGATTTAAAGACTAAGATGCAAACTATAGAAAAAGAAATTGCATGTCTTAGGGAAAATTCTAACAAATTAATCAACAAAGTTGATAATTTTTATAGCCCTAAGATTGAGAAAGGATCTCCATCAAGGAGACCCGCTAACAAATCCGGATCCAAGCCCACTTGGATACCGAAAAAGGAATTAGAATCTTGTTTTGTAGGGTTCAGGGATAATTACAACATAAAGGACTGGACCTACAAGCTCAAGTCTGGTCAACTTAAGTTGGGAGAACCAATGAGTAGACCAAGGAGGAGAAGAAGAAGATCGACGAGACGGCGAACAAACGACGGACCCGCCGCACGTCGACCGCCAGATTGGAGACCGGTGCCAATGCCCGGGCCTCCAAGCTACGGATGGGAGCCCCATCCGATGTGGCATCCACCACCACCATTCGGGCCATTTTATTGGCCATGGTAGGTGAGGTAAAATTTTTAACCCTACCTTTTTATAAGCATTTATATAGGGGGAGTTAAAAATTAATGAGCTAATTGTCAATTTTTAAGGGGGAGATATAAGGTAGCTAAATTTCCTTTAGAAAGGGGGAGAAAAATAATAGCTATCTCATTATTACAAAAAGGAGGAGAATATTACCTTTGTTAAAATAAATTCATAGAAGAGCATGTTTTAAGGGGGAGTTATAGGAAATATAAAATCAATTAAACCTTTTTGATAATGTCAAAAAGGGGGAGGATTTTTATGCATTATTATTTACGGTTTTGTCATCATCAAAAAGGGGGAGATTGTTGGTGCTAGAGCACCACGATCATTTGTTTTGATGATAACAAAACACGTGTTATTTAACATTTGCAATTTGAGTCCTAGATTTCAGGTCAATTGCAAATGTGGACGTGTTTAGACGGAGTTCGAGCTCGCATCCAGGACGGATTGGAGGAGCTTGACGGAAAACAGAGGAGGTTCGCGTGGAGCGAAAGATTGAAGATGGAAGGAAATGAAGAATAGGATAGATTTCCTTCTTTTGTACTTGTTGTATTTTTCATTTCTTTTGTTGCTCTTTATTTCCTTAGAATTTATGTTAAAGAGCCTCAAAGAACCCTAACAGTAGTCCTAGGAACACCGGCACAACCCTAGGATACTTAGTTTTCTGTAGAATACTTAGAAAACCAATATAGGGTTCAAACAGCACTTCCAGACGTCTAATTCCAAAATCAGACGTCTGATAAAGAATGTTAAGACGTCTGACTGTTGTTTCAGACGTCTGATAACTGTTAGGCTGGACATAGTTAGTTCTGTCTGATGAAATCAGACGTCCAGACCT
Organism: Thalassia testudinum; assembly: GCA_037157565.1. Taxonomy (NCBI): domain Eukaryota; kingdom Viridiplantae; phylum Streptophyta; class Magnoliopsida; order Alismatales; family Hydrocharitaceae; genus Thalassia; species Thalassia testudinum. Next base: position 8,556,871 of record JAZHRO010000022.1, on the reverse strand, counting down.
TAGACCAGACGTCTTAGGAGACGTCTGATGACTTTTCCAGACGTCCAGTTAGTGGACCGTTGGCTGGCTCAGCAGACACCCAAGAATATGACCGTTAGAGCCTTATCAGACGTCTATAGGACTTTACAGACGTCTGATAAATGACCGTTTTGCCTCGGCTGACCCAAAATCTCTTCTCAGAGATTTTCTAGCCGTTGCAACGTTTGGAAATCAATTTCCACAGTAAAACTAGGTTTCCAGACGTCCATACTTAGTGCCAGACGTCCTGTATGTCGTCTGATGGACTTGCACAAAAACCCTGTTTAGATCTGGTTCAAGTCAGGGAGAAACCCGCATAGAATCAGACGTCTGACCTTGGAATCATACGTCTTAAAGTGGCCTTCCAGACGTCTGATGCTAGAGTTAGACGTCTGATAACCCTGTCAAATGCAATCATTGTCCTGATTTCGGCCTGATTCTCTTGGGCTTTGCACCCAACGGCTATGGAAGCTTTTCCAAGCCTTCCAAAACCTTTCTAAGGCCTCTATAAATAGAGGGGAACCTTTGTAACACAAACACACTTAGAAAAACACATATACACACTAAGACACACACCTTACACTTTCAAACCTTTTGTCTAAAGAAAAGACTCTCTTGCTCTCCAAGCTCAAGCTCCATCATCTTGAGAGCATTCAATCGTTGCGCACCCGCTCTCCTGGCGTTGATAACGAGAGCGACGTAGCGCCATCGCGTGGCACACGCACCGCGTCATCGTCGACGCACTCCTTGCAAAGGGGAGTTTCCTATTTCCTATAGAAGCTAGGTTTAATTTTGTTGGCTCTATAGGACTGTTATTTTATTTTATCTTTGTATTTTGGTTGGGTATTCGCTTTGCGAATTCCCGTCTCCTTCGTGGGACAAAATCCTTCTCGTGGAGAGAAGGGGTTGAGGAACGCTACCCTCGTACTTGTAGCGTGGTTGTATTGAGGTTGAATCACCCTCGTTCAAAGTGATTCGGTTAGTGGATTTGATCAACTAGGTTGATCGGAAAATCCTAACTCGAGAGGGTTAGGTGGTGGTTTTCACCCGGTTTGGGTTTCCACCTAAAAATACCTGTGTACATTGTGCGATTGCTTATTTTTGTGAGATTGCTTTATATTTTTATTTCCGCAATTTTATTACGTCACCCCTCCTGTTAGGGACGAACTTTCAGGAATGTCATCGGCACTTGAATTACTGCAATTGAGTTTGCTTGGTGAAATGCTTGTTACACGAAAGTAATATAGATGTTTATACTATCAAAGGCTACCACTATAATGCATCCCTTTCCAGTACAAGAAGCTATCAAGATCTTTCTCATCAAATCCTTGATAAAGTGGAAAGAAGAGGGCATGTGGTGTAATGCAAAGTTCACTTACAAAGCTTGGGGACGTACAACACATGAGATACTCATTGAATTCAGTTTCCAATTCCATGTTGATAGGTTATACGAGGGATGGCACCAACTTATGCAACTGACTCAAGTACGTATTTTCTAAATGCAAGAAATGTCGAATGAAGCCTTGGATATATCAAATTTATATGTTGGCGAATTGTGTTTTCTTTATGCACCCGGCTTGGTATAATAATCCAATGTTTAGAACATCCTTGTGTTGAAGTAATTTTCTGTACGATTATAACAACTACTACATTTACGACATTTTCTACGTACATTTTGTGCATGTACATTACCTCACATGCACATTACATACATTCCATCCTTTTTAATTTCTCTACAAATTTCAATTTCAGTATGAAGTAAATTCCTCTAATTGACAAGCATCTCTTGATATTTCTTTACAGCATTTGTGTTAACTAATGTTTCGAGGGTTAGAAACTAAATTTGATTTCTTCGTATATTACCAAGTGCAACACTAATGTCCTCAAAATGCAGGAAAAGTACACACTCCATACCGATACCCATAAGTGAACATTGATAAGGCATTTACGGATGGTGAAGAAACGTTCTTATTTAATGCATTACTAAGGAAGACCTTAAAAGGTGGTTCAAATGGGTTCTCATTCAAGTATGATGCATTATTGACCACGAAGGACGTGCTTAAATGGGAGTTTGCCATTGAGCTCCAAAATCATTGTAGTAACCTTTAGAGGATATATTACTATATAATGGGCTTGATTACTGTAACAAAATGAACCTAGAAGGATGAAGTAGAAACGCTCCATCCAAATGACAAATATGATGCATGAATGAATGTAAGAAAAGTACACATTAAATGCTCCCTTTTAACAACTTTATCAAGCAGTTAAAGATTAATGCATCATTTTCCATGGATCGATTGTAGGTATTGTTGATTGTCAAGATGCCGCCACCTCAACTCAGACCTTTTATTCGCACCATCATGGAGAACATGTGGAGGGAAACCTCGTCGTACCAATACTTTCGATATGTCTAATGGGATCCACATGTGATCGCAAAATCCTGATCAGACTTGAGCATGAAAGAGAAGGATACAATCCTTTGAGAAAAGAGTTGGCATTCATTCTTATCTTAATGTTTCGAAGAGATGCAAGAAATGATATTAATCGAGGAGAAATAACAGTTGTCTAATGGGATTAAACCTCAGGGATAATTTTATCCTCCATATATAAATGGTTCACAAGTATTTAGAACACATAGGAAATTGTAGTGTCATAATTCCTCAACTCTTAAATGCTCAATTATTGGTGTGATGAAATCAATAATGATTTTAGTGGGTTCTTATGTGTAGAAGAGATCAAATATTATTTAAAGAGTTAAATGACATTTGGTTTAACATTTAATTAAGTTTAATTTAATTAGGCTTGATCCAGAACATTGGGATGACAATTAAATTAATTTTGGATACTAAATCCCAAGAATCCATAATTAATTATGGGCTTAATGTGTAAAATCTGAAAAAAAATAAATCTCAACCCTTGAATGAAGATCGAAGAGATCTCATTATATTAGGAATTGATTGGAATTCCTATAAATATCTCCCAAGTCAAATCCTAAACCTCAGTCAATCATTGTTAAATCAACTCCACCCTTTATGTTGGCAAGAGAGAACAAGAGACAGCAGAGCAACTGATGTCGCCCCTCTCCATATTTCCTATTTTGGCCATCGAGGAGTCTATTAAGACTTTTAGGATAGCCATTGGACTTCCAACAAGAGTGTTAACGCTTGGGCTACTACATAGAGGATGTCCAGAATTTGTTGTGGATTTCCAATCTGTGTGGAAGATTCCCCACAACAATTTCGGTTGGAGGAGGACACGAGAGTCACACGTGAGATTGGCGAAGGTGTTAGCATATTGCAAGGATTGATTGTCCTCAACATGAAAGGTCTCATCTACCTATTGAGAAGGGAGTTCCAGGGTGTGTTTAGGCTTATTGCAAGAGACATTGCCCATGTGATGTTGAACTGCACCACTTAGGAAGGTATATCTCTAACTCATGGGATCCCAGAATGGTTGGAAATTAGTTCCAGCTATGTGGTTTCGATTATTAAGGTGTTTTTATTTATTTACATGATTGATTTAGGCATTGAATTGATCGCAATTTAAAAATTTTAAACACTTGATTCATGCTTCCACGGTGTCACATTGCAATTAGATTGCATCCATACATTAGTATATGTGCTTAACGTGTAATAGGAAAATTTCCTAATGAAAGGTTCTGATACACCTATTGCTTTAAAGCTGCAGACCTTCATGGACTCTTCCTCTCATTTATTGTCCAAAACTAGAGTTCCAAATTATAATTGTGAGGTCCCTGCTATGTTAAGAACACCTTGAAGGCTTCGAGTAGAGGGTTGTAACACAAGTAGATCAAGCACTTGCAATTTTTTTCCAATAGCTGGAACACCCCAAAAAGAATTACCTTAGTAGCAAGGTAGAGAGAAGCAAGTGAATGACTTAATGGAAAACGTGAGATTTTTAAACGAAGAGATTAATGAGACAATTGCCCAACAACCAAAAGTGAAGATGCTACTAAAAAAGTTGACTGGCTACTCAAAAATGGTGACCCTACTTTTGGTCCTCCATTAATTTAGCATAAAAATGTTTATGTAAAACTATGTAAATCCGCTCTTAATGCAATAAATGTACTCCATAGACCGATGTAGTAATCAACTTCCTTGCATAATATTTTATGTGACCTAAATGTCCACAATAATGTACCGTTATTTACGTAGGAACAATGCATCAAATAACTTACGCTCTTATGCCCATAGACTCTGCCATTGAATGTATTAATTCTTTCATCTAATGGTAAAGTGTATACTACCTTTCATAGTATGATGTCCCATATACTTGATACTTAAGATATTTTTCACTTATAATCTCTACTACGACTGAGGGAAGATGGGGATTGGATGAGTAGGCGATTCTCAAATTCAGTGTGGGAGCAGATGCTAAACAGGTTTACTGAGAAGTTCAATTTCTCCATTTGTGTGCATCGTTTGAAGTTAATGTGGCGACTACGAAAGACTTCATTCCGATTCAATAATCCACTCATACTTATGGGATATAGTATTGGGATTAGGAGGAACATATGTTACGTCCATTAGGTGGTGAATACCAATGGGATTAGGTGAGTTCTAATGTTTAATGATGTAGTCAATTTTTTGTTGGATCGCAAGTAAGTAATACTAACTTCTCTATTGTAGATTGAAGAGAGTTATAGGTGGTTGGAAGGAAGAAGCTACCTGCATTACGAATTACTTAGGAGGATCATCATGCCAGGATTTTAGACATATGATTTGCTTATGTGCTTCGTGTTTTGGCTGTCTATTAAATATGGAACTGCCTTCAACTTATATATCCAGTAGTAGAAATCTAAAAAAAATTGAGTCTACATGTTACTTCGGTAAATATATGGTGCTAGACTTACATTGTTAAAGTTATGCATCATTGCTGATGTTAATGTATCGTTACTAATAACATTGACTAAGGGCACGCATTGCTCATATATTATTTCGTAAGAAGGTATAGTTAAACATAAGTTATTTACTTTCGTATCAAGTTGCATCACTTATTACTGAATTTGTACTTGTAGATCGATCGATAAACTCCCACTATTATTTGTAACAATAATATGAACTCGTACTAAATTTTATGTAATTTTGATCATGGCAGTTCATACTAAATTTGTGGGGTCAACGTATGCCAAAGGTCCCGGCATGCATCAAAACCCCCCCTCCCAAAAAAAATTGCACATGCTAGAAGTAATCAATCCTGAATGGAAATTGTAATCGTAATTAATTGAAATAGAGTGTCAAACACCCACATAAAATAAGATGGCAAACCAGGGGGAAGTATTTTGAATGGAAATATAAGTACATTTACATGTTGCAACAGTAAGCATATATTTCTTTTGCGGGAAAAAATTAAATTCAGTAACGGTGGAAGTGTACCATTTGCCCCAACGTGCCTCCACCCGTGACTGCAAAGCTCATTTCTTTGTTATTTAATAGGTATTAGTTATTGTGACGTTACAAATGGATATTATTATAATGTTATAAATAAATTATAACACTTTAGGACAAGAGAGACAAATTCAATGCCAACTCTTATCCTTCCAAAAAAAAAAAAAATCCAACATCACCTATAATTAACAATAACTAAATTTCCTAAAAAAAAAAAAACACAATCAACCATCGTATCCACACCTATTAACACTCTTCTTACTTACCACTAACATTATATCATTTTATCAATCATTACAAATCCACCAAATAAATACCTTACCAACTTATTCCACCTCAATTATATCCCCAAACTAACTAAACCCTCAACCAAATGCAACATACAGGTGTCACTGGATAATCACAGACAAATGGGAGCAACTTCGAGTTTCAATATATAAATATAGGAAGTTGTTTATTGTTTGCAATAATTGCATGATTCTAGCATCCAGTCGTAAATCTTTTCCATCCCTTCAGAAGATGCATATCAATCCACTCACACCTATATCATAATATATATTAAAAAATCATTCACTCGCATCAACATACCAATTATTTTATCCTATCACTTAAATAAACACCATACTCTACTTACCCCCTCCATTACCTTATCTTGGGATAACTTTTATTCTATTGCCAAACATAGCCTTAAGTTTCGTTTTCATTACTAAGATAGGGACTTTTTCGAACAAACAAGAGACATTTACAAGTCCTAGTTAAATCAGAAAAATATATCTACTTTTCAAGGCCTGGCATAAGAACCTCACAAGCCGAGAGCATTGCCAATCAAGAAATCACATCACTCATATAGTTACTATGATTTTCTTTCATAATTTCACAAAGAGGTTGCAATTGCCTCGAATGGTCCCCAAACATCTCCACGAGCAGGTGACGAAGGAGGGGTCTTGAAGTCAATTGGTGATGGCATTTTTAAGTTCACCAAGTTCTTTTTGGAGCCATTCCTCATGAGGGGTTTGGGGATCCCTAGAGGTTGTTTGGTGGCACCACTCTAGAGCAACGACTATTGGAGCCATGACATCAGTATATTTTGCTGCATTTATCTTCCTTTTTACACTTTCACTAAAGAGTGGGATTTTGCTTCAGTGTTTGGTCCTATGGAGTTTGCTAATTTCAAACATTCATCATTGGCCTTCTTGATATGAGTGGCATGATTTTCCATGTCAAATAAAAGTTCTTGGCACCTTTTTTTTGCATAGAATCACTTTCATCCCCTTGGGCATTTGCAATAATCTCAGTGGCTTGTCTTCTAGCAATAGAAAAAATTTCAGAGGACATATTAATAATTAGTTGACAGCTTAAGAATTTGCGACCAGCCACTCATTGGACTAATCATAATATAATTAAGTGTAAGGACTTGTCATTAGTGTATTTTCATACATATGTGGCAACAACAATTTGATGTAGTTGATCAAGAACTCACCTCAGAACACTCTTGATCATCGCAGATCCCAAATCACTGCTTGATCGGCTCCTTCGTGGAGATGAAGGATCCGACTCAAAAGACAGGTGGATTGGACTCCCTAGAACGGGTAGTCCGATGGAGCAATCACACAAAGAAAACACGAGGGTTGGTTACCCAGTTCCACCCTAAGGGCTATACATCTGGGGAGAGATGAAACTCCCAACTATGCACTAGAATTCTCTTTGTATTTACAAGGTATACAAGCACACTATTTTTCACTCGAGTTGCTTGGGGGGAGATACTCATGCTTCCCACCTCTCTATATAAATCTTGCGGGGGTGGCGCTTCACTGAAATCTCCTTAGCTGATCAGGTTCGGACTCCTATCAAGATTTCTTCAACGGATTGTGCTTCCAGCGAGATTTCCTGGGCAGATACGTCTCCCGGTCATTAATGGAGGTTGCTAGTATCAGCATTTATTGGCAGCTCAGGCTTGTTGTACCCTTCGCTGAATCCTCCAATGGCTAGATTTCTCCGGGTCCAGCTATGCTCGCCTACCCATGTGCCGATTGGGTGGACTACCACGTCCGTTTGCTGGGGGTTCCTTTGGATGTAGGCGGGCTAGATCCCCGGACTTCGTCTTTTATCCAAGGTTTCTTAGGTCGGACCCTCTATTTTGGGCCTATTTCGAAGTTTCAGGTTCGAGGGCATTTTTTGCCCCTCATCATATGCCCCTTACTCTTAAGATAGTGTATGTTTGCGGAGAGAGTAACCTTTAGAGTAGAAACTCTGTAGTAGGTGATGCCCCCTGATTGCACAGCAAAAATACACCAGTAAATATGCCATATTGTGTTATTTCCTAGCACTGCCATTGCATCTTATTAGCTATAGTTGCATTTGTAAATAGATGCCTGCATGCATTTTTAAAGAGAGGAGAGTATGAATAATTGGCCATCTATTAATTAACATCTTCATCAAGTGCTGCATTGCAATTTCACCATTTTCATTTCTTTATTAGCTTTGAATTCTCTCTTGCGCGGCTGCAAGGCATGGGGCACGCGCGCCTCTTCGTGCCACTCCTCCTACCAGTAGCATGGCTGGACGTGCGATGCCAGCAGCATGGCATGCTTCCTCGTCTATAAATTGTCTTGCTCTCTCCCTTGTGCAGGAGGCCCATTCATATACACCTCCACACATCTTCAGACACCGTCACCTTGGGCCAACCTCCTCCCCTCTCCCTCTCCATACACAATATCTCTTCTCACTGAAGAGACACACTGTGGGCAGGAGAAATCTCACAGTGGTCCCACAACTACCACTGTGAGTTCCACCACCGCCCAGCTCTTTCGTGAGCAGGAGGGCGTGGTGGATTCACCTTTCGCTTTTATTACCATCATCCTCACCGCCATTGCCAGAGCTTCAAGCTCAGAAGCTCAAGAAGCCACACGCCTGCCTACAAGCCACCACCGGCCATCGTGCGTGCGTCTGCAGGACGTGCGCATCTCTTTTCCGCACGCGCAGGTGCTTCACAGCGTGCTTGTGCACGTAGAATCGGCCGCTATCGGTCTCCAGACCGCGCGCGGCACTGCAGCTACTGTAGCGTGCGGTCTGCGCGACACTGTAGCCACCGGCTCGCTTCTCACTTAGTCGGTGGCATCGCGCTCTCTCTCTCTCTCTCGACATCACCCGCTCCAGCCGGTCGTCTGCTCACTTCCGCGCCTCATATCCCCGGTGCAACCGCGCAGCGCTGCCCAGTGCGCCTCATCCCCGGTGCAATCGCCCTCTCCCTTCAGCGCCTCATCCCCGATGCAACCAATCGCCCGCACCCTTTTGCGCCATATCCCCGGTGCAATCCCCCTCATATCCCTGGTGCAACCAACCGCGTGCGCTCTCTACCGTGCCATTGCATCGGTGCAATGTGCACACCATACGATGGGTAGCGCAACACACACACACCCACTTGCACACACACACTAGTACACACTCACACACACCCTTATACACACACACACACACCCACTTGCACACACACACTGGTACACACTCACACACACCCTTATACGCTCACACACACACACACATATTTATATATCCACTCACCTATATATACATATATACATATATATATATAGACACACATATATAACTACATATATATATATATACATATATATATTTACATATTTATATATATATATATATACAACTACATATATACATATATAGTTATATATATATATACATATCTTTACACATATATCCACCTACCCATATCCATATATACACTTTACTACCCATACTCCCGTGCACTAGTTCCACTACTGCGCATCATATTGCGGGAATATCTACACCAGTTGCTGATATTCTCCGATATTCGTGCAAAGCAAGCGCTTACACACACACTCCCACACATCCGCTCACACTCCATGCGACACTCCGTCTTGTTGGTTGCATCTTACTAGACGTAGACCAACTTGGCACTGTGCTACACTCTATTTCCACTTTCACCTCCACCCCCATATATAATATATACATATATATACATATACTGTATCTACTATATATATCTATACATATACTAAGCTAAGTATTTCTTTCTTTCCTAGCAACCTGTCTTGTTTTCGATTATCTTTTATTTCTTGTTATTAAAAGGATAAAAAAAAAGAGTAAAAGAGAAAAGATAATTCTTCTCTTGTAGGTACTCGGTCTTGCGAATAACATGACCAATTTTTTGGAAACCGTAGGTTGGCTACAAGCCAAGAACCATTTGGCTCAAAGCCAAGGACTTGACTTTTTGAGGGTGTACCTCAAGGACAATATTATGAACAAAAAAATCTTAAATAGAATAAAACAAAAAATATAATAAACGCAAGGAAGAGATACGTTTTAGAAAAGGCGTAGAAACTCCTTGACCTTTAATTCCCACCTCCCTGAGATTGACCTTGGGCCTAAAAGTGACCAAGATAAAATCAAGTAGGCCAAGTTAAAATTTTTTGTGAAAGATGGTTAGATTCGATTTAGGCTAACCCACTTTAATAACTTCAACGACAATTTCACCATATTAACACAACCTATTCAAGTCCAACCACGCTTTTTCTGGTGCCGTTGTCGGGGAGGCACAAATTGAGGTAAGTTTCTACTCCATTCCTTTGATTTTCTCTTCTCACACCCTTCTCTTCATGGGTGTTTTGTTTGCTTGTGTGCAGGTAAACCGATTGCAAGGAGGAGACAAGCAGAGGAGGTAGGAGACACGGGCAGATCCAAGGTGGGAGTGAGAGTGTGAAGTCGCCGGCACCGCACTAGAGCTTCGCCCACGTTGCTGAAGAGGTAGGTCTCTCTTTCTTAGCAACTTAGGTTAACTTGTCACCTAAATAAAGATAAAAAAAATCTAAAAAAAAAAACTTCTTGGAAATTCTTGGGGCAAGTGGATTAAAAACCACTTGATTGATTGTTTGCTATCACCCCCACCGCCCCTTGATTTCTCACAAAACTTCGCATAGCGAAAATCCAAGAATCTTGATTCTTGGATCTTTCATTGTGTGAAGCTTTCCTTGAGGCAAGTTAAAATTGATTGATTGTCATCCCTCCTTGCCTCATTTGTTCACATTTCGGGATCACACTTTTTGGTGGGGAGACTTGGAATTGAGTTGATTCCAACCCCACCACGACCTTTCACGTGCCTTAGATTTGATCCCGAATATTTCAAGCCCAACATTTTAATTTTCTTTACCTTATGTTGTGGTTGAGCCTTGTGTGTGGAATATCATTTTGGTGATTGGGAGCACTTGAATTGAAGTGTTTTGGCTCCCTTTCACATTGGCTTAAAATAGACTCGTGCATCCACACATAGAAATTTCCATCTAGGGAAGCCCATTGCATTTTTGGCATGCATTAACTAATTCACATTGAAGAAGGGTTTGTTGGGCATAGAAGAACTTGTGTTTTCTCAAAACCCGGAGATTGGTTGAATTGGTAACTCAACGAAATCTTAAAATCCATACTACTTAAGGCTGAAATTCTAAAAACCCTTCACCAACTAAAACTCCAATTCGGGGAGATTTCCCCGTTGCATGCTTGGTTTACACACTCATAAAATCAACACACTTGGGCATTACCCGTATACAACGCCCTTCACATTCTTGGAGCACTTGATCCTAAGCCTCTAAATTAAAACTGGTAGCAACTTGACCTTTATTAAGGATTGGAGGTCTAACTACCTACGTGTAGCGCCTACGTGCTGGTGTGGGTTCCCGCATGCTATCGGGTGTCTAAGATTGGGGCAAACAGCCTTTCAATCTAGCCCGGTGGTTCTATGATGCTCTCATTTGGTTCCGTAGGTTGTGATAGTTGGTAACTTAGATCTTTAGGTCTAAGGCAATATTGTAGAGGTTAGGAAATTGATTGCCTTGATTTGTTATCAAGTGTAGCCTTGCGGCGTCGTTTCTCTCATCCCCTTTTTCCTTCTTATCTCCCCAATTCTTCCTGCAGTAGTGCATGTTTGGGAGGAGGTCACAAAACCCTGAATTGTTTGAATTGTCTGATAATTCTAGAAGGATAGAAACTGATTCTTCATCCTCCTCCACAAACATGGCTACATGCCCACTCCCAAATCTCGAGGGAAGAAACCGCCCCCCTCAAATCCCACTAGGTGGTGGTGGAGCCGTAGATCCCATAACCTGCCTCCAAGCCCAAATGGAAATGTATAATGAGCAGATTGAAGCTATTAGGGAAACATTAGAGGAAATGCAGAACCCTCCCGAAAGGGAGGAGACTAGGTCTCTTAGCTCTTATCAAAATCCCGCTGCTACAAAGACCATAGGATAAATTCGGGTCCCCATGGGCGGGGACGATTTTGAACTGAAACCCAATGTCATTGGCCTAATTAACTTTCACTTCCATGGTCTTGCAAGTGAAGATCCTTTTCTCCATTTGGAAGACCTAACCCGATTGGCTGAAACGATTAAACCAAGAAACATCAGGTTAGCAATTGTCCTCATGAAAATGTTCCCGTTTTCATTGCGGGATAAAGCGTCACAATGGTTGCGCACCCTTGGGAGAATCATCCATTCTTGGGAAGAGATGTGAACAGCATTTCTCAAGAAATTCTTCCCAATCGGGAGAACCAATGAGCTTTGCTGGGCTATAACTTCTTTCACGCAACAAAACGGCAAGCAATTTCATGAGGCCTGGGAAAGGTACAATGACCTCCTCAGGAAATGTCCACACCATGGTCTGCCTAAGTGGCATATAGCCCAGATCTTCTATTATGGGCTAAATGAAACTTTGAAGCAGATTGCAGACGCTTCCTGTGGAGGGAATTTCATGAATAAAGACGAGAATGGAGCATTTGAATTATTTGAAAATATGAGTGAAAATTCAATGAACAATGCCTCCATTGTCGCCTTTAATCGTACTAGCCTGCCCCGTAATGTTTACGAAGTTGACACGGGACCCTCTCATTCATCCATAGATCTTAACCTTATTGCACAAAAATTGGATGAAATCTCCGTTGTGCACAAGAAGTTGGACGAGCTTCTGGCCAATCCCACTCGTTCTATGGAAAACACTCCACCTCACCACTTCGTCACAACCCTAATCCTTCCAATGTCAAGCTTATTCCCAAAAATTCCGTGAGACCATCGTTACCGAGTATTGCACCGAGCGATTCGGTAAGTAATGTGAACCTGGCTTCTACAGGCCAGTATTTCGACATGGAGGACCAAGCCTCCGTGTGTTCGGATGCATATTTACATGCGGACTCATCTTTTGGCTTAGAAGACGCTTACGCCCTGGGGAACAACCCGTTCTCTACTACTTACAACCCAGGTGGCGTAATCATCCTAACTTCGCATGGTCCAGTAACCCGTAGCGCCAAAACCCCGCAGGTGGGCCAATGCGACCGTCCTCACCCGTCATCCCATGGGCCCAGTGTAATCCTGTGGCAAATCCGCCATCGGGTCCTTGCATTCCTCAAACAGAACACGCATTAAGTCCTCTTGATAAACTGATGCGAATGGTGATGGAAATGTCTAAGCGCCATGAAGAAAACATGACCTCTCTTCAGCATCAATTGGCGTAGCAGGATGCTGAGATCAGTCAACTAGGCATGGTGACTCGATCTCAGGGTACTCTTCTAGCCCAACCTATTCCCAACCCATGAAATTTTGTACCCCGTGGTCCTCAACCACAGGTACGCCCTTCTCAGGGGCAGGTTCATCAAATTTTGCAAGCTCCGAGCATTCCACCAGGATTTCAGGCTAATCCCACAGCAACAAATCACCCTTATGTCCCTATTGCGAACCCTCCTCTGCCTTATGATCCCACTGGACCCGCGACGTCCAATGCGATTACTACGAGGAGCGGTAAGCAAACTGTCGATCTACCTCAACCTAATCCTGGCCCATCTTTTTCATCGCCCTCTCATTTGGGATGCGCACCGCATTCTCGTGAGGACGATACACTCAAGCTAGTGCCAGAATCAGTCCCATTCCCTGAGGCTCTACTAAGGGAGCCAAAAGGCAAGAAAAAGGATACGCAGGCCTTTGATAACCTGCGTAATTTATTCAGGGATGTTGAAATCAAGGTACCCCTGTTGGAGGCTATCGACCATATACCAACTATCGCTTGATTTTTCAAAGACTACACTACACCCAGGCGACAGTCAAAGAAAACAAAGAATCCGGTGGTCCTCTTGCCTCATGCGAGTTGTGCTATACTATCAAACCTACCACCGAAGCAGAAAGATCCAGGCACACCGCTTATTTCTTGTAGCATCCAAGGCTGCAATTTTAACCGTGCTCTGCTTGATCTAGGATCTTCCATAAATCTTATACCAACCATCATGCTTGAGAAATTTGCATTAGGAAATCTGAAACCCACTCCTGTCATGTTACAGTTGGTAGATCGTTCTATCAAAATACTAAAGGGTGTGGTGGAAGATGTGGTAGTTAGGGTCAACAATCTCTATTTTCCTGTTGACTTTCTTGTTTTGGATGTGGAAGTTCCTAGTTCACTTTCTGATTGTCTGATCATCCTCGGTCGACCTTTCTTGGCCACAGCCCGCGCCCATATCAACTATGAGTCGGGCTGCATTGAGATTGCCGTTGGCTCTGAGAAGCTCAAGCTAAACATCTTCAAGGCAGCCAAGAATTTTGATTGTGATTGCATCGAGGATGACACGTCTGACGAGGACATGGTTGTCAGTGCGTGTATCGGACTTATAGGGACCTATTCTGACTGCTGTGGATTGCCCTTGGATACAGACCATTGCTCGACTGACACGTATTGTGACGTTCCCCCATCCCTCCCCTTACCCATACTTTCTTTTGACCAGACTTCTGATGAGGTTTTCTCTGCTTCCCATACCTCGTGGTTTGAGTCATATTTGGGCTACTCACCACCGGTCCACCCTCTTGAAGACCGGATTGCCCTTTCTTGCCCACCAAATCAGGCAGAATTGCAACTCCACATTGGGACCTTGAGCCCACGTACTGATCACTGGGGCTATCCCTTGTTGGATCCATCAATCCAAGATGCCCCTCTTCTCGGCCAATCTGAGGGCCAACTTCTTCCTCCTTCCTGGATTTCTTCTGATCTGCTTGGGACACTCTCATCCCAAGAAATGCCAGATCTTTCACCATCCACTCCCGAGCTGAAAGAGCTGCCTGACATGCTTAAGTATGTTTTCTTGGGACCAAATGAAATGCTCCCCGTAATCATTAGTTCAAAATTGACCAGGGAGCAAGAGTGCAAACTAACAAAGGTCCTTATGGAACACAAGGCAGCCATTGGATGGTCCTTATTGGACTTAACTGGCATTAGCCCTTCCTACTGCACTCACTGTATATATACGGAGGAGGAGGCTCGACCTTCCCGTGAGATGCAGCAACGTCTCAACCTTAACATGCAAGAGGTCGTTAAAAAGGAAATTATTAAGTGGTTGGATGCGGGTATAATCTACCTAATCAGTGATAGCCCCTAGGTGAGCCTGATTCATGTCGTGCCCAAAAAGGCAGGACTCACCATCCGTGTCAATGACAGGGGCGAATCCATCCCTACACGCACTCCTACATCTTGAAAAGTGTGTGTGGACTATAGGAAACTGAATGCTGCAACTAAGAAAGATCACTTTCCGCTACCTTTTATTGACCAAATCCTGGAGCGGTTAGCGAGAAATAAATTGTTCCATTTCCTGGATGGATTTTTTGGATATAACCAGGTGGTAATTGACCGCCGAGACCAGGAGAAAACCCCCTTTACCTGCTCCTTCGGCACCTTCGCATTTAGAAGGATGCCTTTCGGACTTTGTAACGCGTCAGCAACTTTCCAGAGATGTATGCTGGCGATATTCCATGATATGGTGGGTGACTTTCTTGAGGTCTTCATGGACGACTTTTCGGTCTTCAGACCTTCATTTGATGATTGTCTTGCCAACCTGACTCGTATCCTTCGGAGATGTATTGATGTGCACCTCGTGCTTTCTTGGGAAAAAAGTCATTTTATGGTGCACGAGGGAATTGTTCTCGGGCATATCATCTCCGATAGGGGTATTGAGGTTGACAGAGCTAAGCTTGATGTGATTGCCGATTTACCTGTGCCTGGCTCTGTTAAGCAAATCCGCTTCTTTTTGGGACATGTCAGTTTCTATAAGAGATTCATCAAAGACTTCTCCAAGATTTCTAGACCTTTAACTCATCTCCTATCGACCGACATACCCTTTGATATGGGCCCCGACTGCATACGAGCATTCATGCAGCTACGTGAGGCTGTCACCAAGGCCCCTGTTCTCCATCCGCCTGATTGGTCCCTCGACTTTGAACTCATGTGTGATGCTTCTGACCTTGCAGTCGGAGCCATCCTGGGACAAAGACGCGATAGACACCCCTTCGTGGTGTACTACGCTAGTGAGACGTTGGACGAGGCCCAGCGTAATTATACAACCACTGAGAAAGAACTACTGGCAGTCGTCTTTGGGCTAGAGAAATTTCGCTCTTACCTTCTGGGCTCGCATGTTATTATATTCACTAACCACGCGGCCATTCGCCATCTCATGCACAAGAAGGATGCCAAGCCTAGACTGATTTGTTGGATCCTTTTGCTCCAAGAATTTGACCTAGAGATCCGCGATAAAGCCAGAGCCCAGAATGTTGTTGCAGATCATCTCTCGAGACTGGACCTTGACCACATTGGACTTACCCTATCGATTAATGAGGTTTTTCCCGATGAGCACCTATTGGCAATTAATGTGGCAAGTGGACCTTGGTGTGCCGACATTGCCAATTACCTTGCTTCTGGTTCCCTTCCACGTGGCTGGCCTAAAAACCAGCGAGAGCGTCTCATCGCATAAGCAAAGTATTATTTCTGGGATAATCCACTACTTTTTCGAATAGGTGTTGACCAGATCATCCGTCGCTGTATTCTTGACAACGAATTCCCCAGTGTGCTATCTTTCTGCCACGATTAGGCCTACGGAGGCCATTTCTCTGGGAGGAAAACTGCAGCCAAGGTGTTGCAGTGCGATTTCTTTTGGCCCTCCCTACACCAGGGTGCACACAATTATGCCAAACATTGCACTAGGTGCCAGTCGTTAGGGTCAATGTCACGTCGTGACATGATGCCCTTGCAACCCATCCTAGCTGCCGAAATCTTTGACATTTGGGGAATTGATTTCATGGGTCCCTGTTGGGAGATCGTATATCTCATTTTTGATAAAAGCGTCGTAGTATAGTTGCGAAATACGATCCAACAAAGATATTATTTTGTAAAAATAACGAGACTTTGAGTCCCTGTCGTTCGTCTCTAGGAGGTGTTGTTTTTGTTTCTGAAATCGATCTTAAAGCCACTCTACTTTATTTAAACGACATGCTGGTGCGTAATATATAGGCGGTTAAAGAACAGGCACTTAAATCACGTAAATATGATAATCATTTAGCTCAAGGTGATTTCAAACACATAAGATATATATATATATATAAAATGAAATTTCATTCATCGTGGGAGAGTTGTTGCACAAGGAAATCTAGAGGAAAGCTTATACATGAATGCTTAAAATTAAATCTAAAATTAAATCTAACTACCAGAAAATGATTGCATACAAGAATCAGCGGGGGGATTTCGCATGCATCATTGGGGGAGAAGTAAGACTACTCTACTAAGCAGTAAATGAAAGCAATAAAAATTATGAAGAGCATGATCTAGAGCTAGAAGAATAGAGGGCATTCAGGGGTGGTCCCCGATGGCCTTGGAGTGGTCAAGAGGAGAATGAGGGGCGGCCAATGTAGCTTAGGCCGACCCTTGGAGAGAAGTAGGGTTGATCCAGCATCCCGGCATGGTGTCCTCCATGGTGGTGGTAGTGAGCTCGTGGAGGTGGAGTGAGTGGCTAAGTGGAGGTGGCGTGAATGGCACCAATGGAGAGCAATTGCCAAGGGAGTGAATGGGTGCAAATGGCCACCTAAGGGATCTTTTTATAGACCTAAGGGAAGCTCTCTAGAGAATTATGGAATTCTCTAGAGAGGCCTATGGTGGGAGCTCGTGGGAGAGTGAGAGAGAGAGAGTGGAAGGTGGTTTTTAGATCCACCAAATGTGGATCTAAAAATTGAATGGCTCTTGGTTGCTATTTTTGGCAACCAAGGCAACAACACATGGTAGAGAGTTCTAGAGAACTCTAGGCTAGATATTTTCGTGTGGATGGTGTGTGTGGGTGTGTGTGGGTCGAAACTTAGGTGGCTAGGTTGATTAGGTTGGGTTCTAGTGGGTTTAGGTCAAGGTAGGTCTCAAATTAGGGTTATAAACCCTAATTCACTAAGGTAAAGTGCAATTAAACTTAATACAAGTTTAATTGGGTGTGTGGAAACTTAATTGAGAGTAAAACAACTCAATTAAGTCAGGTATAGGTCAATTGGACTCTCACTAAGTCCAATTGGACAGTGTGTGCTGAGATCAGGGCTCAATTGGACTCAATGAGTCCAATTGAATAGGCTGATAGAATTGACTAAGATCCAAGTCAATTAGGTTTAGTGAGGACCTAATTAGGTCCTTAGGGAGGTCTAGAGGTGATGTACTAGGGTCAGGGACCTTAATTTAGGTTCCTATGGGGTTGGAATTGGGTTTAGGGACCTAGAGATCCAAGATCAAGGCTTAAATCTCAAAACAGGAATTGGAGAGCAGTATCAGACATCGAATAATAGAATCAGACATCTTATACTCAAAATTCAGAAGTCCAGACTTGTTGTCTGGACGTCCAATCAAAGTCAGGAAGGATTTCGGGTTCTGTTTTGGGTATTCTGCAGAAATTGGACGTCTGACAAAGTGTGTGTACGTCCAATAACACTACAGAAGTGGGTTTGAAGTGTACGGGATTTGGCTAAGGGTCCTAGATGTCTTAAAACTTATCTGGACGTCCAAAGAAGGGTTGGAACTAGGGTTTTAGGGCTTCCTAGGGTGTTGTGACCTAATCTAAGGGTGGCTAAGGCTTGGGGAAGTCTCTAGGCTATCCTAAGGCTAGGATGGACCTAAGCTCTTCACATTTTACTGCTTTATTTCTACTTAATAGAATAGAAAACCTTTAACCCCCTTACATTATTATTCCTACATCTAAACTAGGCCTTCTACTCCAGCTCTGCTACAACTCCCGTTATTCCTGATCCAGCTCTTGATCAGCTTATTCCCTGCAATCGACATAATGCACTTAATCAGCACTTTATAACATTATTTTATGCATAGCTAAAGGAAAGCAGTAAAGATGCAGATAATGTGTATGCATGCATGAATAACCCTAACTTATGCTAAGTCTTAGCTTAATCTAGGCCAATTAAGACCTGTGATTGCTGCGCAATTAGTCCCTTTCCTCCTTCCAATGACTTCGAGTACATCCTCGTGGCTGTTGATTATGTTTTGAAATGGATCGAGGCTATTCCCACGCGCCATGCTGACCATGTCATATCTACTCGATTTGTCAGAGACCACATTTTTGCACGCTTTGGGATCCCTCGAGCCATTATCTCTGATGGAGGAAGTCATTTTACCCATGCTTCTTTTCGGGCACTTCTGAGGAAATATGGAGTCCACCATCGTATCGCATCTCCATATCATCCTCAGACGAACGGCTAGGCTAAGGTGTCGAACTGGCAAATCAAGCAAATTCTCCAGAAAATGGTTCAGCCTGACCGTAAGGATTGGTCCGACAAGCTGATTGATGCACTTTGGGTGTATCGGACCACCTTCAAGGCTCCCTTTGGTATGTCTCCTTATAGAATCGTTTACAGGAAGCCTTGTCATTTGCCCGTGGAGCTGTAGCATCGCGCTTATTGGGCGATTCGCCAATGTAACCTCGACCCAGACCTATGTGGTCGAGAAAGGAAACTCCAACTCCAGGAGCTGGAAGAGCTCCGTCGTGAAGCCTATGATTCTGCCTTAACTTTCAAGCAACATACTAAGGCCTTTCATGACAGTCGAATTCGGCAGAAGGAATTTGAGCCATCTCAGCAAGTTTGTCTTTACAATGCCCGGCTCAAATTCTTTCCAGGGAAATTGAGGTCTAAGTGGACTGGTCCCTACTTGGTCTCGAGACCATTTCCGAATGGGGCCGTTGAAATTGAAGATCCCAAATCTAGCCATAAATTTACGGTCAATGGGCAGCGGTTAAAACCCTATCTGACTCATGAACCTGCCCCCGTTGGTGAAACTGTTGCCCTGTTGGAGGGTAACTAACTTCGTGCCTCACTTTGAGTTCAGCTGGGGACGTTAAATTTAGTGCTCGTTGGGAGGCACCCCAGCAACACTCCTCCACTATCACTTATACAATTCCGTGTCACTTCACTTCGCACTTCTTCACTTTTCACTTCACCACCTACCATCTACCCACCCTACCACCTTGCTATATACATTGCATGTCAGCTCTCGTTCCTTGATCCTTGGACCTTGCTTTACCCTACATGCATATGAGGACATAGCATCGTTTGGCATGGGGGGGAGGATAGGCATCCATAGGATCTGGGTATTACATGGTATCATGCAGCTTTCATTATATATATCAATCTATAAATATGTACATAGCCTATTTAAAAAAAAAAAGGTGTTAAGCAATGATCTGAAGGCTGAAACAAAAATACAATAAGTGTTTATGGATATTCAATTGCTGTTTTGAAGACTTTCTAGACCAAAGAAGCTTGATTCACTTAGGCTTGGCTTAATTCACTTGAGCATTGATAAGATAGATCGGAATCTCTCCTAACTAAGGACGTATTCTTGTACCTGAGATACCAGTACAGGATTTGTTGGTTTGCTTCTACTTGAGAGCCTAAGTAATCTTGGTTCACACTACACATATTAAGAAAGACTAGGTGAACATAAGATCCAACCCTAGTGTTCATTAGGGAAGGTGAAGTCCTTACCTGTGCACGTAGGTAGACTTTTTATCCCAAACTTTAGTCTTGTGTCTAGGAGAAACTCCCTCCACCAAAAAGGTACTCTCTCACCAAAAATGTGTGCTCCCCCAAATAAAGTTGTAAGAGATATACTAACACTTGTTTCAAAAAAAAAAAAAAAAGAGAAAAAAAAATCTTTGCAAATAAGTCAGTATATCTTTCAAATGTCTATAAATTCTTCTCCCTAAAAAGTTTTTCAGGGCACGTTACAAATACCATGTTTCTACCATATATTCTTTGAGCCACAAAAGCAATAAAATGAGGGTTGAGTTTTCCACCATCTTTTTAAGGGTCAATCCGAAGACATAGCTGAAATTGGGACCAATCTGCACTTAAAAATTCGTGAAACCCTGGGCTTGAGCCTTAATGTTCATCTGGTCAGTCTTGATCCTTCGCTATGCACAAACCATAATCTCTTGAGCTCTCGAGTACGGCAGAAACCTTTTCAGTCCTAGAAATCTTACGTAAGGTTTAAATATCAAGAGTCCAGGTTAGTCGAGAGATGGTCTGTGTCATGTAAGATTTAAAGTACTAGTAGTCTTCTCTGCAATTGGTTCTCACGATATCCAACAAATAAACACACCCATGTTGCTTCAGAAAAATCTTCACCTTAAGATCATTTCTAATACAATACAAAAAGAAATGTTTTTGCTAGGGACTAGCAAAAGATAGGCATCGGGGTATGATTGCACAGCAAAAATACACCAGTAAATATGCCATCTTGTGTTATTTCCTAGCACTGCCATTACATCTTATGTAGCTATAGTTGCATTTGTAAATAGACGCCTGCATGCATTTTTAAAGAGGGGAGGAGAGTATGAATAATTGGCCATCTATTAATTAACATCTTTATCAAGTGCTGCATTGCAATTTCACCATTTTCATTTCTTTATTAGCTTTGAATTCTTCTCTCTCATGTGGCTGCACGGCATGGGGCACGCATGCCTCTTCGTGCCACTCCTCCTGCCAGTAGCATGGCTGGACGTGCGATGCCAGCAGCATGGCTGTGGCATACTTCCTCGTCTATAAATTGCCTTGCTCTCTCCCTTGTGTGGGGGGCCCATTCATATATACCTCCACACATCTTCAGACACCGTCACCTTGGGCCAGCCTCCTCCCCTCTCCCTCTCCATACACAGTATCTCTTCTCACTGAGGAGACACACTATGGGCAGGAGAAATCTCACAGTGGTCCCACAACTACCACTGTGAGTTCCACCACCACCCAGCTCTTTCGTGAGTAGGTGGGAGTGCTGGATTCATCTTTCGTTTTTACTGCCGTCATCCTCACCGCCATTGCCAGAGCTTTAAGCTCAGAAGCTCAAGAAGCCACACGCCTGCCTACAAGCCACCGCCAGCCACCGCGCGTGCATCTACAGGACGTGCGCATCCCTTTTCCGTGCGTGCAGGTGCTTCACAGCGTGCCCGTGCACGCAGAACCGGCCGCTACCTGTCGCCAAACCGCGCGCGGCACTGTAGCTACTATAGCACCGACTCGCTTGTCACTTAGCTAATGGCATCACACACTCTCTCTCTCTCAACGTCACCCGATCCAGCCGGTCACTCGCTCACTTCTGCGCCTCATATCCCTGGTGCATCCGCACCCTATATCATCGGTGCAACAGCACAGCGTTGTGCAGTGCGCCTCATCCCCGATGCAAACACTCGCTCCCTTCAGTGCCTCATCCCTGGTGCAACCAATCACCCGCACCCTTCCGTGCCATATCCCCGGTGCAATCCCCCTCATATCCCCGGTGCAACCAACCGCGTGCGCTCTCTACCGTGCCATTGCATCGGTGCAACATGCACACCAGACGACGAGTAACGCAGCAGATGACTTATTTGCTGCGCTTCCCTCCTCCGCCAGCACACACACACTGGTACACACTCACACACACCCACTTGCACACACACACTGGTACACACTCACACACACGCACATATATTTATATATCCACTCACCTATATATACATATATACATACATATATATATATATATACACACGTCTATATACATATATAACTACATATATATATATACATATTTATATATATATATACAACTACATATATACATATACATACATGCATACATACATACATATATATATATATATACACACATACATACATACATATATCTTTACACGTATATCCACTGACGAGTCGATTCTTCGCTTTTACAATCATTTGTTACATAAAATGTTGCGTCGTTTGTAGTTCTATGTGGTGGAAAAATCGACTAATCAACAATTAATATAACCACTCAATTAGGAGTGGGTCATGTCCACAGGGAGGCAATGATGCAATAATATCTCAATTATTTCGTATTCCTTCAATCTCGTGAGAAATCTGTAGTCAAATCTGACATGAAACGCGACGGAAAGAAGATGCACAATATCTTGAAAATGTAAGGGTAGATGTGCAATTTTTCCTCACTGAAATATTCAATAAATATGTGATGATTTTATGCAATTTTCCATTGACATGTATTAAAGAAAATTTTTGCACATTTAAATCCCAAAACCAATGTCAAACAATGTTAATTACAAAAGCCACGCAATTGTAAGAGAGCTTGAGTATGAAGTTGTAATTTTACCACAATAAAATATTCATAAATAAAAATTCTTTTTCCTGGCAATGGCATGAAATGTAATTACTAATTAGACTAAAAATAGAGGATTTTACCTCTCTCCTCCTCGCGATCGGGAGAGAGGTTTAATCGAGGAGAGGTTCGCACAGGCGGTTGGCTGAAGTGAGGTCGTCACGATGGTGGCAGCCGCATGTCGAGCGGTGGCTGGAGCCGGCCTGCCGGAGGAGAAAAGTAGCGGTAGTTCTGGAGTTGCTGCTGCCGCAGGTTGCTCACGGAGGTGGCGCACGTGCTGCAAGCTTGAGTGCGTGTACTAATGCGCGTTGGAGGTGCACTGGAGGTGGCAACGAGGCGCGGAAGGAACGGGCGCGGGCTCTACAGGCGGGAGGCGCGGGTTCTGCAGGTGGGAGTTGCGCATTATGCTGTGCGTTGGAGGTGGCGGCGAGGCTTGGAAATGGACGCTGGAGGCACTGCGTATGCTGGCGGGCTTGTGTGGGTGATGCATGCGTAGAGAAGAATGCGCGCCTGCTGCTGTGTGCGCGGGTGGTGCGTTGGAGGTTGGAGATGGCGCTGCTGCAGGCGGTGAGGTAGGGTGCGCGTGTGGCTACTGTAGGAGGTGGGGCGGAAGTGTGCAGCAGGAGGGATGCGGGCATGAAGTCGGTTGCTGCTGTAGAAGGTGCGGCGCGCCGAGGTTGCAAGGAAGGGATGAAGAGGTGTGAGGTGAAGTTGTTGGTGATGACGGCGAGGGTGGTGATGTTGATTCTGGTGAGACACAGTGATGCAGATGAGCTCTAGATGGCGGTGTGGCCTGTCACGCCACACGCCCACGGTGGTGGAGGCTCGTCGCCGCGGTTGAGGCCGGCGGTGGTGGAATGGACGAGAGATGAACTCTCTACACAGTGTGGATTGTTGGGATTGTGGCCTCCTCAGCTCAGCTGCCTCCCTCCTCCTTTTGTAGCCACCTGCTAGATTTGAAAGGAGGGGCGGGAGCAGATCCACATTCTCCGCTCGTCCTTGAATGCAGGTTTCAGTGCGGCAACTGGTGGCGTTGGAGCGGCAGCCGAAGGAAATGTAGCCGTTGCTGCAAGAAGAAGAATAACAAAATAATGTTAAAATATTATGGTTATTTATATACAAACCCTCAACTTTTATGTTAACTTAAATTAATGTATGCAAGTTAACTAATTAAATGAATGCAATTCTAAGTTAATTCTAAATGCATTTAAATATGAATGCAATGCATGAATTATGTAATTAAATTAGAAATATGAATTAACCTATTTACATCCTAATTTATGCTAAATAAATGTTAGAATTAACTTAATGTCTAGGTACTTAAATACTTAAATAGCCCACAAATATGGGCTAATCAAATACCCCAATGCCTAGTTTTTGCTAGTCCCTAGCAAATCCAAGCAAAAACCTAGCACTCCAAGTAGATTAGTCAACCCAATCAGTCTTCCTTTAGAAACATATTAAGTTCAGACTCTAGACCTAAAGTTCCTAAATAGTTGCTAAGTTACGGACTAGGTCGGCTAAAGACGAGTTGCAGGCACGAGATTCCCTGATTTCTAACTCTACCCTAAGGTTTATTGATCGCTGAGATTAAAGCATCCGTGCATGTGCGTTGGTCTGAGTTATTTGATTTAAAGGAAAAAGGATTTTTTTTTTAATTTTTATTTTTGATTGATTCCCCTAAGTCTAACCTCAAATCAGCTATCAACACGGTCTGTGTTGGATTCATTGTCCTCATTACCATACCTCGAAGGGTGCCTGGCTTTTGATGCTTCGAGATAGCACCACCCATAACGACGCCAAGAACTCCTGGCAATCGACACTTCGAGATAGTATCGCCCATGGATTTCTTAAGCGAATTCAGGCCTATGGCAATCGGTACTTCGAGATAGGGCCGCCCATGGTACCTGAACCGCACAATGCGCTTACATGCCTCCAGTAGGATGGATATCCTAAGAGACAAGCGTCGAGGAGGTAATATGTTATCATCGCATCCTCAAGGTGAGTATATACTCCACCTCTCCTGCGGCGGGAACTCTTCCAATCAAATTGTGTTTTCAAGCCTCTCCTAAGTCAAAACTAAGAGAACCAAATCTCTTTTAAGAAAGAAAGAAATTAAGTTGATTACCAGACCAAGTGTGTGAAATTTGGATGCTTGGGTTACAAGGACCCGTAAACCAAAAGGTAGAATAAGACTCCAGGTACTACCCCACCTTTTAACTCAAACCCTAGCTTTCCTTCCTCAACCTCTTGAGAAATGGTCTGCAACTTAACTCTTAGTTAAGTTTTTAAGTCCACAAAGGACCATAAAGGTCTAAAGCTAGTAGCTCATTTAGCCTCTAAAGTTTGACCCTAGAGTTCTGATTTGCTTAAGAATGCAAGACCTAGCCAGTTAAGCTCAAAACTTTCTCTCTCTCTCTCTCTTTTTAATGCAAATGTATGCATGCTATAAACAAAATGCCTCAAGTCCTCTCCCCCATGCCTGGTTCAAACAATGTCCTCATTGAAAACAAAAATAGTTAAAGGAAGATATTACCTGAGGCGGAGAATGGTAGGAGCTAAGGCTCCTCTAGAGTGACTTCGTCAACCAGATGGCCATCCAAAGTTATGTAAGGTTTTAACCGTTGACCGTTGACGATAAAGGGAGTTGCTGAAGAGGAAGGGTTTTAATCTCCACAGCTCCATGTGGAAATACTTTGGTGATTATGTAAGGGAGGGGTTTCAACTCAAGGTCGGGGGCTTGTATGGTTGAGGGTTGCATAATAGATGTCCCCATCTCAGGTAGCAGATCTACCTTCAACGGAAATGATGGGGGAGGAGACTCAGCAGAATCACCTAGCAATTCCTCAAGTTTTAGTATATCCCCTTCACATTCCTCTAAGAGATGGGAATGCTCATTTAGCATGACATGCTAAAGGGGGTCATCACATAACATTGCAGGAGTTGCCTCTTCAATCAAGTCATCTATCACCTCAACTTGAGAACAATCCTCAAGTCCGGCTTGTTTGTAAGCATCAAACACATTAAGCCGGATTTTCCTGTTCCCAAAGACCATTTTCAATTCCCCAATATTGCAATTGATTGAAGCATGCGAAGTTGCAAGGAAGGGACGACCCAAAATGATGGAGGGTTTGGTTGGCTTGTTGGTAGGGTCAGTGTCCAAAACTAAGAAGTCAATGGGAAAGAAGAAACCTCCCCTCTTATGAGGACATCTTCCAAAATTCCCCGTGGTGTCTTAAGTAATTGATCAGCAACTTGAAGGATTACAGGGCTAGGCTTCAGATTGCCTCCCCCAAGTTGTTCATACACGTAGCTCAGAAGGATGTTCACCTCCGCACCCAGATCAAGTAGAGCCTCATCAATTTGTAAGTCACCAATAACTACTGAGATGTATGGGGCTCCTGGGTCCTTAAGTTTCGGGGGTGTGTGATTGCGCAGCAATCATAGGTCTTAATTGACCTAGATTAGGCTAGAACTTAGCATAAGTTAAGGAAATTCATGCACGCATAAGCATTATCTGCATCTTTACCGCTTTACTTTAGCTATGCATAAAATAGTGTTATAATGTGCTGATTAAGTATATTATGTCGATTGCAGGCAATAAGCAGATCTCGAGCTGGATCTGGAGAAGGATCTGAAGCTGGATCTGAAATAACGGGAGTTGTAGCAGAACTGGAGCAGAAGGCCTAGTTTAGATGTAGGAATAATAATGTAAGGGGGTTAAAGGTTTTATATTCTATTAAGTAGAAAAAAAGTAGTAAAATGTGAAGAGCTTAGGTCCATCCTAGCCCTAGGATAGCCTAGAGACCTCCCCAAGCCTTAGCCACCCTTAGATTAGGTCACCGCACCCTAGGAAGCCCGAAAACCCTAGTTCCAACCCTTCTCTAGACGTCCAGATAAGTTTTAGGATGTCCAGGACCCTTAGTCAACTCCCGCACACTTCAAACCCACTTCTGCAGAGTTATTGGACATCCAGACACTTTGTCAGACGTTCAATTTCTGCAGAATACCCAAAACTGAACCCGAAATCCTTCCTGACTCTGATTGGACATCTAGACAACAAGTTTGGACTTCTAAGTTTTGAGTATAAGATGTCTGATTCTATTATTAGACGTCTGATACTACTCTCCAATTCCTGTTTTGAGATTTAAGCCTTGATCTTGGATCTCTAGGTCTCTAAGCCCAATTCCAACCCCATAGGAACCTAAATTAAGGTGCCCTGACCCTAGTACATCACCCTTAGACCTCCCTAAGGACCTAATTAGGTCCTCACTAAATCTAATTGACTTGGATCTTAGTCAATTCCATCAGCCTATTCAATTGGACTCACTGAGTCCAATTGAGCCCTGATCTCAGCATACACTGTCCAATTGGACTTAGTGAGAGTCCAATTGACCTAGACCTAAATTAATTGAGTTGTTTTACTCTCAATTAAGTTTTCACACACCCAATTAAACTTGTATTAAGTTTAATTGCACTTTACCTTAGTGAATTAGGGTTTATAACCCTAATTTGAGAGATACCTTGACCTAAACCCAATAGAACCTAACCTAATCAACCTAGCCACCTAAGTTTCGACCCACACACACCCTCACACACCATCCACATGAAAATACCTAGCCTAGAGTTCTCTAGAACTCTCTACCATGTGTGGTTGCCTTGGTTGCCAAAAATAGCAACCAAGAGCCATTCAATTTTTAGATCCACGTTTGGTGGATCTAAAAACCACCATCCACCCTCTCTCTCTCTCACTCTCCCACGAGCTCCCACCATAGGCCTATCTAGAGAATTCCATAATTCTCTAGAGAGCTTCCCTTAGGTCTATAAAAAGACCTAAGGGGTGGCCATTTGCATCCATTCACTTCCTTGGCATTCATTCCACTTAGGCTAGCCACTTCCATCTCCACTCCACCTCCACGAGTTGAGCACCACCATGGAGGCCACCATCTCCACGCCAAGAAGCTGGATCAGCTCCCCAACCTCTCTCCAAGGGCCGACCTAAGCTCCATTGGCCGCCCCTCCTTCTCTCAGCCACTCAAAGGCCATTGGAGACCACCTCCGAATGCCCTTCCTTTTGCTAGATTAGTAGCTTAGCTTTTCGGATATTTACTGCTTTTATTTACTTCTTAGTAGTGTAGTCTTACTTCTCCCCCAATGATGCATGAGAAATCCCCCCATCGATTCTTGTATGCAATCGTTTTCTGGTAGCTAGGTTTAATTTTCAAGCATTTATATACAAGCTTTCCTTTACGTTTTTTGTTGCAAACGACTCTCCCACTAAATGAATGAAAAATGTTTTTATATATATATTTGTCTCTATATGTTTGAAATCACCATGAGCTTAATAATTGTCATTCTTTTTGTGTGATTCAAGTTGCCTGTTTCCGATTCCTAATATTCTTGCAACTAAGCATGTCATACCTAAATACGTAATAATCATGAACTGGCATGTGATTCTAAATAAAGTAGAGTAAGATCAATTTCAAAAGTAAAAGCAACGCCTCCTAGAGACGAACGACCGGGACTCAAAGTCTCGTTATTTTTACAAAACAATATCTTTATTGAATTGTATTTCGCAACTATACTACGACGCTTTTATAAAAAACGCGAGCTACGATTTTTTCACCAACAAAATGGCACCGTTGCCGGGGAGGCAACGTCATTTTCTTTGATTTCGATCTTGAAACTATCACTAACGAATTTGCGTCTACTTTGCTTTTGATGTGCAGGACAACACGGAAGAAAAATGGGATCTGCACACAATGAGCGCGGAAAAGAAATCAGGTGCACATCACATTCTCTTAGATTAGGTTTATTTTATGAATCCTAGGACTAGATCTATTTCCTGCAATTTCTTTTGCGAAAAAAAAGAGAAAGATTTTTCTCATTTTCGTGAAAAAAAATAAAAACAAAGAAAAATTTTGGAAAAAAATCTAGTTTATGTTTCCTTTTGAATCTTGGTAGTTGAAAAAAAGAAAAAAAAAGAGATATTTTCGTTGAATCTTTTGAAAAATTCTTTTTGAAAAAAAAAATAAAAACACACAAAAGTTTTAATTAAAAAAAAACATTTTTGATGGAAGGCTTGATTTTCAAATTCAAACCTCTTTAAAAAGTTTTTCCACCATCTCTTGATTTTTGGCCAGATTTCAAGTGTGATTTAACAATTCAATTTCCAAAAAATAGTAAGCTAAAAATTCTGAAATTCGGGTTAAATCTTCATTTTCAAACCATCTTTCAAATGCCACCATTACTTTAAAAAATTCCAAGTATAAAATTTTTAAAAATTCGTGAAGTGCATAGGGGTCAGATTGACCCAGATTAAAAATTTTTCAAATTTCGAAAAGTGATTTCGAGCAATCTACGAATTTTTTTTGACTAAAAATGGTGGGATTTGAAAGATGATCTCGTTATCTTTATTTTCCATATTTTTCCTAAATTTTTGAAGGTTATTTGGTACTATTTCAAAGTGAAAAACCGTCCAAGGGTCAAAGTTCCAGATCTGACCCCCTGACATTCAAAATTCTTTAAAAATTTGGTTGAAATAGTAAAAATTCCAAAGAAATATTCTCTGAAAAACTAATTAAAAAATAAAGCTATTCGCAAAATTTCAAATTAATTTGATTCCAATTATTATCAGAAAGTCAACATTATTTTTGTGGTTTTCTGAAACAGAGAAAAACCCTTGAAGTGCATGCAACTTAGGTTAAATCGTTAGGGTTACAACTAGAGACCACACATTGGGCTAACTTAGACTTGATCAAGTCTAGTTAGCCGGTGAGCTTGGGCACCTTGTGGGCCACTCACCACAAACCCCATTGAAGAAAACGGGTTAAAATTAACTTTAAAATACAAAATCAATCTGAGTTCGTTGTCATACTACTGGGTGAGTTTAATCTCTCTTGCCAAACCTGGTGACTAAGTCTGCGGGGTAGTGTCAAACGACCGCGGCTCAGGGTCAACGGAACCGGAGGCGTAAGCCAAAGGAAGAACCTTCCCCTTAGTCCCCTTGTATCCAGACTGGCTGGGTTAGCTTGAGAGGCGGGATTCACTTTCAATCGGTTGTACGACGAACTTATCTTCAAGAATTTAAATCCATAACGAAAAATCTGGTCACCTGATCTATAAGGACCATTTGATTGACAGGGCCTTAGCCTTGTCTTGCGTGGCTACACCAACCCAGGGGTTGGGCGGTGTATGCACGGAAGGAGGTCACTTCGACCTCACTTGGTTGGACCTTGGGAGCCACTCCCAAGGAGGTGAGTCACCTCGCCCGGACCATCTTCTCCCCCCATTTCTTTTACTCCAAGAGCCACCATGGCAAATCCTGGACCTGGACCTAGACCGGGTCAGGACATTGAGAATCTGGACCCGATGGCTCGTTTGGAAGCCCAGGTCACCGAATCTGAGGAGCGGCATCAACAGATCATGGATCGTATTCTGACGGCACTTGATAGGATGCAACACTCGCCATGAGGAGAACAACTGCGGGATTTCTACGACCCAGCCGTACCTATCGTCGCACCGCTAGTCAGAATTCCCACAGGCGGAGACGCGTTTGAGCTCAAGCCCAATGTAATTGGGTTGATCAGCACTCATTTCTACGGGAACTCAAGCGAAGATCTGTTCTAGCACCTTGAGGACCTGAGTCGACTCGCTGAAACGATCCGACCTGGGAATATTGATCTCGGGATCGTTTTGATGAAGCTTTTCCCATTTTCTCTAAGGGACAAAGCTTCATACTGGTTCAAGACTATTGGGAAGCCAATTGGAACCTGGCCGGAATTACGACGTGAATTCCTACAAAAGTTCTTCCCAGTCGGTCGAACAAATGCAATGCGACGCACAATCACGAATTTCTCCCAGGGAGCTGGGGAGAAATTACATGAAGCATGGGATAGATTTCACGACCTTCTCTGGAAATGCCCGCATCATGGTATACCCAGATGGCACTTAGCCCAAATTTTTTACCATGGGCTGGATGACACACATTGGTATTTGGCCGATGCATCTAGCGGTGGGAATTTTCTCGCAAAAGACGAGAACAACGCATTTGAGCTGTTCGAATCATTAGCGGAAAACTCGATGAATGCCGCATCTATGAACCAGTTCCAACGGCCTGGTTAGCAGCAGGTTGGTGTCCACGAGGCTCACACCTATTCTATTTGAGTCGACATGGATATCATCGTCAAGCAGCTGGATAGAATAAACCTAATTGAGAAGAAGATTGACCAGATCATTCAAGGTCAATCCGACTCGAGCTCTGCCGCTGCAAGATCCTCCTATGCACCCCGAGCCCTACCTGCTCGAGTTAATCTACTCACTCGGGATGCATCTTCTCTGTATTTACGAGATCCCGCATATCAGGATCCAGTGAATAATCCAAATCTGGCACCTTACGACCAGGCTTACGCACCACCCACAAATTATAATGCGTATCCCCTTGACGGATATACGTCTCAGATATCTTCGGCCTACGAGGACGTCAGCGCTATCCAAGGATACGGGCGTAATAGCCCATACTCGGAGACGTATAACCCTGGTTGGTTCCAGCATCCGAACTTCTCCTGGTCTGGTAATTCGCAGAGACCACATCAAGATTCACACTACCAGACCAGGCAATACAGGAATGCGCAAAACATGTATCCTAGGCAGCAGCCATTCCCGCCTCAGCTGCAGCAACCCCGCTCATTATACCAGCCACTGCACCAAGCTGCCAACCACCCTCCAAAGTGGGCCGACCCTTTGGAGTCACTGAAAGTGGAGCTGCAAGAATCAATGAGGAAATCTACACAAGATAGCTTGCAGATTATGAAGGCGATGGCTAATCAGATTCAGACCATACAGAACATGCAGAACCAGCTGTTGCAGGAGCATAGGACTTAGGGAGCCTTGCCCTCCCAACCCGTCCCGAATCCTCGATATGTGCAGAACTAGGGTGCCCTGCCTAGGTTTCAGGCACCGCAGGGACAGGCACACGCCATACTATAGGCACCTCCTGCACCACCCGGTTACACGCAAGGCCAGCCGCCTTTGCAGAATCCCACGTATTCTGCCCCTTCCGCTCCCCCACCACCTCATGGATAGCAAGCCGATGCACACACTGTTTCTTTGCGAAGCGGAAGGAAGACATTCGACCCACCTCCTAGGCAGGCGGGTCCTGATTTTTCCCACCCTTCATCGCAGACGAGTTCAACTCCATCTTCATCATCTCAGGAGCCACCTGTGGTAGATAAGGGTAAGAGGCCACTTAACCCTGAGATTCCTATCCCTTTTTTTGAGGCTCTGACACGAAATGTAGTACGGAAAAAGGACATGAGGAATTTCGAGGACCTGAAATAGATTCTTAAGGAAGTACATATTCAGGTCCCCCTCCTTGAGGCAATCGATCACATTCCCGCTGTCGCTAGGTTCTTCAAGGACTATTGTACCCCGAAGCGACAAGCGAGAATTGGATGACAGGCGGTACTGTTGAAAGAAGCTAGTGCTGTGATTCTAGCTAACCGACTGCCGAAGAAGAAAGACCCTAGCACCCCACTCATATCTTGCTTTTTGCATGATTCTCCATTTTATCAGGCCCTTCTAGATTTGGGTTCGTCCATCAACTTAACTCCTACCGCCGCATTTGATCGATTTCGATTTGGGGAGTTGAAACCCACATCGGTTATGATTCAGCTGGCTGACAGATCAGTCAAAACACCGAGGGGGGTGGTTGAGAACGTGATCGTGAAAGTCCGCGGGTTCTGCTTTCCTGCAGATTTTTTCGTTCTCGATATGGAAGTTCCTCCCAATCTCCGAGATGCGCCAATTATTTTGGGTCGCCCATTTCTGGCGACAGCCTGAGCGAACATCTATTGTGCATCCGGGTGTATGGAGATTGCCCTAGGTAATGAGCGACTTTGACTAGACATATTCAGGGCAGCAAAGAACTTCGACTGTGATCGAATAGAGGAGGATGGTGAAGACGAAGATTCGGCTTACTGTGGTAACATTGGGCTCCTTTGTGACGACCCAATGTCTCATTCGTCTACACTATCAGGGTTCTCGGACCTTGATCCACACGGGATTGAAACCACTGCATTACACATATCTCCCCAAGGATCTGACTGTTTAGGGTGTGCTTCTGACCACAGCACCCCTAAATCCAGCTATCTTGATCCATATATTACTGAATCGCCCTTGTTATTACAGGAAGACGTGACTACAGCTAACGGGTTTCCCATTAACATAGTCACAATAGATTTCACAGGGAGCAACTCAGCGGGAATGCATGTGTACATGGATCAGCAGATTCCCACCCTCGATTCTGCTCCTCCCACTCTCAATTTTGATTCTGACCCACTCGTAATTGAATTGAAGCCCTTACCTGACTCACTCAAGTACGTATTCTTGGGCGAAAGTGAGACATATCTAGTGATAATCAATGCCCACTTAACCCAAGAACAGGAGCATCAATTAATTTCTACACTTCAAGACCATAGGGCTGCTATTGGGTGGAGTGTTGCTGATCTCCGCGGTATTCGCCCCTCGTATTGCACTCATCACATTTACACGGATGAGGGAGTGAAACCTTCGAGACAACCTCAAAGACGGCTAAACCCGAATATGCTAGAGGTTGTTAAGAAGGAGATCATCAAATGGCTGGATGCAGGCATTGTATATCCAATCTCAGACAGCCAGTGGGTGAGTTCGATTCAGATAGTGCCCAAGAAAGCAGGACTCACTGTCATAAAAAATGATAAGGGGGAATCTATCCCGACCCGCACTGCGACATCTTGGCGGGTCTGCATTGACTACAGGAAACTGAACACGTCTACCCAGAAGGATCACTTTCCTTTGTCGTTCATCGATCAGATCTTGGAACGGTTAGCCGGACGCAGTTTCTTTTGCTTTTTGGATGGATACTCCAGGTATAATCAAGTAGCAATTAGCCTAGAAAATCAGGACAAGACCACATTCACATGCCCCTTTGGAACATTCACCTTTAGGCAGATGCCCTTTGGCCTCTGCAACGCACTAGCGACATTTCAGCGTTGTATGATGGCTATCTTCTCTGACATGATTGGGGATTATGTGAAGGTATTCATGGATGATTTCTCTATTTTTGGAGATGATTTCGCATCTTGTCTTGATGACCTCATGATAAACGCCAGTTTATCATCGTCCTTATGCATTAAAACGAACCTAGATCTTAGGATGTTACTTCGCAAATGGACTTTTGGGCTGCATTTAGGCATAAATTAGGTTAGGCATGCATTGCATTTTTTGTTGTTTTTTTAATGTATTTTTTTGAGTGTTAGGGATGTACAAATACACAGATCCCTAAAACCCTAGCACTCAAGAAGGCAAATGGTGAAGGAGAAGCCCATACTAGCTGGAACTCAGCTTGATCCAGCTCACCACAGTTGGAACCTAGCTTACTTGAGCTAGGGTTAGCTCATCCTAGCTCCATTCAGCTAATCTCAGCTGAATGGCAGCTCAAGAGAGTTCATTTTAGCTCACCCTAGCTCAAGTCAGCTTAGATCCAGCTCAACTTAGTTGAGTCTAGCTCATCTCAACTCCCACTAGTCCACAGGGAGCTCTAGCTAGCTCAGCTGAGTTGACAGGAGTTCACCCCAGCTCAGATCCAGCTACATCCAGCTCCACTCAACTCCAGCCAGCTGAAGAACTCATCCCAGCTCAGGAAGCTCAAGTCCAGCTCCCGGGGACTTAGCTTAGCTCAGCTCAGTTGAGCTAAGTTACCTTAGCTGCCTCAACCAGCTTGATTATCCTCGGGAGCACCAGACCTAGCTCACCTTAGCTCATTTTGGTAGAAGCTAGCTCACTTTAGCTTGGCTTAGCAACTAGCAAAGAACTAGCAAGCTACGCCAGCTAGAGTAGCCCCATGCCAGCCTCTTCAGCAGCAGCCAGCTCCAGCTCCAGCTCCAGACTTCTCCTCCTCAGCTCCTCCCTCCAAACCCTAGCTCCAACACCTTATCCTCTACTCCTCCATTAGCTAAGCTAGCTTAGCTATGCTCCTACTTCCTTGGCTTGTACCACCCCAAAAACCCACCTAACAACTCCACCCAACTAGCTCCACCTAAGCTCCACATAAGCTAACCTACTTGGCACCAACCTAACCTACCCACCACCTCCAAAAGACACCTAAAAGTGGCACCAAAAACTACCCCTAACCACCCCCTTAATGGTGCCACTTTTCCCTCCAAAATTCCCCCTCATCTCCACCACACAATTCCCCTTGAATCCATCTCCACCATCCACCTAACCCCCCTTCTAGAAGACCCCATGTTGGTGCCAAAATGGTGGTGTCTCTCCACCACCAAAAGACACCAACACCACCATAACCACCCCCTTTAACACCCCTTGGGTTGGCGCCAACTCACCTTAGCCATAGGATCACCAACCACCTCCATCCTTCCATCCTAGCCCTCCATTTCAAGGGGCACCTTAACCCCCCATCCTACCCTATAAAAAGACCACTACCCACCACCATTCAAGTCATCCTTGGCTAGAAAATTCACTCTCATATTTCACCTAGAAGCCCACGTCCAAGAGAGAAGAAGAAGAAGAAGATTAAGGGGATATTCTGTCCCCTTGGTGCCTTCCCCTCTTCCCTTCTCTCTTGGGTCACGCCAGCCAAAGGAGAAGCCAGGCAAGGAAGATCTTTGGAGGAGATCTTGAAGGTGGTCCACGCCACCTTGGAGGAGTTCTTGAGGGTGGTGCATGCCCACCCCTTGGAGAGAGCATTGAAGGTGGAAGCTTCCACCTTGGAGGAGCTCTCAAGGAAGGAGAAGAAGGAGGCCCTCTTTTCAAGCCAAGGAGCAGCTAGGCTTGGACCAAGAATACTCCCTTCTTCACCAGATTTTGCAAGAGGATTAGTGTTTCTTTATTTGCTTTTAAATTTGTTTAGTTTTAGTAGAAGCATTCCTCTACTTGTCCTTGAAAAGAACACTAATTCTAGTCAATCAAATTGCCTTCTTTTAGCTTTTTATTGCGATTGTTACTTTTGATTCTAGCACTTGTTTCACCTCTTCTTCCTAATTACTCTAGGCCTCCACTT
The DNA here is from genome assembly GCA_037157565.1 of Thalassia testudinum. NCBI lineage: Eukaryota > Viridiplantae > Streptophyta > Magnoliopsida > Alismatales > Hydrocharitaceae > Thalassia > Thalassia testudinum. Next base: position 8,520,898 of record JAZHRO010000022.1, on the reverse strand, counting down.
GCCTAGAGTGAGCTTAGGAAGAAGATATTTCTATCTTTTAAATTTTATTTAAGCATTTGTAGGTGTTAGTACTTTTCGTTACAATTCACATTTTTCCCTCATCTTTTCAAAACAAAAAAAATTACATATTGAAAAATATCAAAAAGAAAGTTGAGATTTATCTGTAAGCAAGAAGATTAATTTTGCAATTTTTGCCTCCTTGGACGACCCTAGGTACTCCCCTATCTAGGATATAAATTTAAAAGCGAAAGCGGATTCGCGTGTTACAACGACATTAAAAACCCGCTTTTACAAATCACGCGTATTTCGCTATCACCTCACTAAGATCCTGAAACGATGTATTGAGGTAAACCTAGTACTATCCTGGGAGAAAAGCCATTTCATGGTGAGGGATGGCATAGTACTAGGGCATAGGATCTCCAAAAATGGACTCGAGGTCGACCGGGCTAAATCAGAGATTATCTCCCACTTACCGCCACCTAGCTCAGTCAAGCAAATTAGATCATTCTTGGGTCATGTCGGCTTCTATCGGAGATTTATATGCAATGTTTCAAAAATTATGCGGCCTTTGATGAATCTCCTGGTTACCGATGTCCCATTTGAATTTGATACCTTGTGTCTCAGCGCTTTCAAGACTTTACGAAGCGCTGTTTCCGACTCCCCGATTCTCCAACCACTCGACTGGTCGCTTGATTTCGAAATGATGTGCGACGCTTCTGATTTTGCTGTCGGTGCTGTTTTAGGCCAGCATCGGGAGAAACAGCCCTTTGTCATATACTATGCTAGCATGACGCTGAATGAGGCTCAGCGCAATTATACTGTCACCGAAAAAGAACTGCTAGCAATAGTATTCGGGTTGGAGAAATTCATATCATATTTATTAGGATCCAAGGTCATCATTTTCATTGACCACTCCGCCCTCCGGCACTTGTTGGGAAAGAAGGATGCCAAACCATGATTCATTAGATGGATCCTTCTATTGCAGGAATTTGATATCGAGATCCGTGACAAAGCTGGAAAATAAAATGTTGTGGCGGATCACCTATCCAGATTGGACCTAAACCGCATTCCTCATTCCCTACCTATCCATGAACAATTTCCGGATGAATCACTTTTGGCAATTCATTCTGTTGAGTTCCCCTGGTATGCGGATTTCGCGAACTACCTTGCCGCAGGCAAAATTCCCGCGAACCTATCCAAAAACCAGAAACTCAAATTCATTGCAGAAGCCAAATACTATATCTGGGATGACCCACTTCTCTTCCACATTGGAGCGAATTAGATTATTCGTAGATGCATCCCAGACTTTGATATCCCTAGTGTGTTATCTTTCTGCCACAATAGTGCGTGTGGTGGCCATTTCTCAGGATGGAAAACCACTGCAAAAATTTTGCAGTCGGGATTTTTCTGGCCAACCATCTTCAGAGATACACACGATTACGCCCAACGCTGCAAACGATGTCAGTCGATCGGTTCTATGACCAGGAGAGACATGATGCCACTCCAACCCATCATGGTCGTAGAAGTGTTCGACGTCTGGGGCATCAATTTTATGGGCCCTTTTCCGAACTCGCATGGCTTCGAGTACATATTGCTAACCGTTGATTATGTCTCGAAGTGGGTCGAGGCCATCCCAGCGAGACGGGCTGACCACAAGACCATCATTTCTTTCATACGGCAAAATATTTTCACCAGATTCGGAATACCCCGTGCTCTTCAGGTCGTTGTTAAAGAAATACGGGGTACATCACTGCATAGCTAGCCCGTATCACCCGCAGACCAATGGGCAGGCTGAAGTGTCTAACCGTTAAATCAAGCTGATTCTCCAGAAGACGGTTAGACCAGACAGGAAGGACTGGTCTGACAAATTAATCGATGCACTCTGGGCATACCTGACTGCATACAAGGCCCCACTCGGAATGTCACCATATCGCATGGTATATGGCAAGGCCTGTCACCTTCCTGTAGAGCTGGAACATCGCGCCTTTTGGGCGGTGCGAAAATGCAACCTCGACCTTGATGCAGGAGGTCGAGAACAGAAACTCCAGCTCAGCGAATTGGAAAAAATCCGGCGGGAGGCCTATGAGAATGCATTAATATACAAGGACAAGACCAAGGCCTTTCACAACCGCCACATACGGAGGAAAGTATTCACGCCCAACCAGCGAGTCTAGTTATTTGATTCACGGCTGAAACTGTTCACGGGGAAGATCAAGTCCAAGTGGACTGGCCCGTATGTTGTGATGCAGCCATACCCTAATGGGGCAGTCTAGATCTCGGACCTAAAATCTGGGCATATATTCATGGTAAATGGCCAGTGCCTCAAGCCATTTTTAGCCCAGGAGCCTCCTCCACCTAACGAGACTATTCATATTAGTGAGGACGTATGATTGAGTGCTCGCCCAGCTGGAGGCATTAAACTCAGCACGTATAGATACCATTCGCCCCACATTCCACCATCATTTATATATAACCATTTTTATACATAGCATATTTTTCCTTTAGCATATTTCCTTTGCATAGTGCATGCTGACAGGTTGGCCGGAGCTGAATATAATTTCAGGAGCAATTACAGGTGATTTCTACCCATTCTCTCCCTGCAGTATTTATTTTCTTTTACATTCATGCATGAGGACATGCAAGAACTTAGGCATGGGGGGGGGGGGGAGAATACAGAAAACTGAAAAAAATTTTATGCCAACACTTAAGGAAACCTCGGAGCTGCATGTAAAATGTACTTTAGGACCTTAAATAAAAGAACAACCGACTCCACCTCCAGTGCTCGCATTGGAGCTAGAAATCGTTCGCAACAGCCACTTTCGACTCACCCGCTCACCTTTTGTTTTAAATTTAGGGTCAAGTTGATTGTAACCCGATACGGGAAATTCAAGGAGTACAAATTATATGAGGTTACATGTTTATAGCATTTATAGATATTGCATTCATGAATAAGATTATTTTATTAAGAGAATGCATTAGGGATTTTATCCTTTAGTTGACTCCTGTAATCTGGAATCCAGTACAACTTTTCACACACACGTAGAATTTGCAATGGATTCATGGTGAATGCTGATAAACGTCTTTAGTCTGTCGAGAAGAAGCAGTGCTTCTTTTCCTGAACCCTTGGACAGTGTTCTGGGAGTCAGGCAGATTTTCCTCTAAAAATCCACTAAATTGTGTGAGATGAGAGTAGAGTGTACTGGTGCTCTAAGATTAGCACGAGGAATCTGGAATCCTAGATAATTAGGTGATGATACTCTGAGATTAGGCATAGTTTTCTCTCTCGGTTCCTGTGTATACATTTTGAGAGACACCAAATAAGGCAAATATGCGGAGAGAGAGTTTTCATAAAACTAGGGCTAAGGTGGATGGTTACGACCATTCTTTACGGAATCCTCGGCTGAAGGAGCGTATTGATGTCGAGGTCAGAAATACACCATCCTATCCGTCTTTCCCAGTGTCGTGAGTAGGCATTTCCACCAAGTAAGCCACCCAATGTCTCTTGAGTACCACCAATCCCTAATAATGCCTCCTCAATAAAATTCATGGATGTGTGCTAGTTGTGTTATGTTGTGAAAAAAAAAGAGAAAGAAAAAAAAATTGAAATGAAAAAAAAATGATGAAAATAAAGAAAAATTGAAAAAAAAAACTTAGAAAAAGAAGAAAAAGCAAAGAAAAAAAAAGAATGAATATTTAGTATTTATTTCATCGAGGCAATACCACCAAATTGAGCTCCACCAAATATGGCCTTAACATATTTTTCTTGTGTTTCTGACCGCCTAAATACTAGCTGAGGAATTCCGACTTAGTGTTAGGGTTATGAGAACTCAATTAAAGTGTTAATGCCAAGTGAGACCACCAAATACAAGTCATATATGTGAATCTGGTGAGGTTGTGAGCTCTAAGAAAAAGAGTAAGAGAGAATGAATACAAAGGAATCAAAGAGAGCATAGTTTTTCTTGTCTTTCTCTAAGTTGAGTTACTTAGTAATATGGGAATCTGGATTTTGTAGTATTAGTCTCTATGTTGCACCAAGTGAGAATGAGCCACCAAATATATAATCCTTTCTCTTAGAGATTCTCTACCAAGCCCAAAGTCGGGGTGAAATTCATAGAATATCTTAAATACCCCGAGGGAAGAAGTCCGCCTATTCCGCTAGAATTTTTACTAGGGGTCAAGTACAGGCTTTAGATGTGAATCAGTTTTTCACTCGAATCCGTTGCAAAAGCTACATAGCCGCACTTTCACGATTGTTTGGATTTCTAGAGCATAAGATGAAAACAAAAAGGAGAAAAATATCTACGCATACACTTGATAAACTAATCAGTCCCTTAGGGACCCTTGTTGTAAATAATTTAGTCTTGCATTTGCTAGGGACTAGCAAGATTTAGGCATGGGGGTATGATTGCGCAGCAATCATAGGTATTAATTGACCTACATTAGGCTAGAACTTAGCATAAGTTAGGGAAATTCATGCACGCATAAGCATTATCTGCATCTTTATCGCTTTACTTTAGCTATGCATAAAATAATGTTATAATGTGCTGATTAAGTATATTATGTCGATTGCAGGCAATAAGCAGATCTCGAGCTGGATCTGGAGAAGGATCTGAAGCTGGATATGAAATAACGGGAGTTGTAGCAGAGCTGGAGCAGAAGGCCTAGTTTAAATGTAGGAATAATAATGTAAGGGGGTTAAAGGTTTTATATTCTATTAAGTAGAAATAAAGTAGTAAAATGTGAAGAGCTTAGGTCCATCCTAGCCCTAGGATAGCCTAGAGACCTCCCCAAGCCTTAGCCACCCTTAGATTAGGTCACCGCACCCTAGGAAGCCCTAAAACCCTAGTTCCAACCCTTCTCTGGACGTCCAGATAAGTTTTAGGACGTCCAGGACCCTTAGCCAACTCCCGTACACTTCAAACCCACTTCTGCAGAGCTATTGGACATTCAGATACTTTGTCAGACATCCAATTTCTGTAGAATACCCAAAACTGAACCTGAAATCCTTCCTGACTCTGATTGCACATCCAGACAACAAGTTTGGACTTCTAAGTTTTGAGTATAAGATGTCTGATTCTATTATTAGACGTCTGATACTACTCTCCAATTCCTGTTTTGAGATTTAAGCCTCGATCTTGGATCTCTAGGTCCCTAAGCCCAATTCCAACCCCATAGGAACCTAAATTAAGGTGCCCTGACCCTAGTACATCACCCTTAGACCTCCCTAAGGACCTAATTAGGTCCTCACTAAACCTAATTGACTTGGATCTTAGTCAATTCCATCAGCCTATTCAATTGGACTCACTGAGTCCAATTGAGCCCTGATCTCAGCATACACTGTCCAATTGGACTCAGTGAGAGTCCAATTGACCTAGACCTAAATTAATTGAGTTGTTTTACTCTCAATTAAGTTTTCACACACCCAATTAAACTTGTATTAAGTTTAATTGCACTTTACCTTAGTGAATTAGGGTTTATAACCCTAATTTGAGAGATACCTTGACCTAAACCCACTAGAACCTAACCTAATCAACCTAGCCACCTAAGTTTCGACCCACACACACCCTCACACACCATCCACATGAAAATACCTAGCCTAGAGTTCTCTAGAACTCTCTACCATGTGTGGTTGCCTTGGTTGCCAAAAATAGCAACCAAGAGCCATTCAATTTTTAGATCCACATTTGGTGGATCTAAAAACCACCATCCATCCTCTCTCTCTCACTCTCCCATGAGATCCCACCATAGGATTCTCTATAGAATTCCATAATTCTCTAGAGAGCTTCCCTTAGGTCTATAAAAAGACCTAAGGGGTGGCCATTTGTATCCATTCACTTCCTTGGCATTCATTCCACTTAGGCTAGCCACTTCCATCTCCACTCCACCTCCACGAGTTGAGCACCACCATGGAGGCCACCATCTCCACGCCAGGAAGCTGGATCAGCTCCCCAACCTCTCTCCAAGGGCCGACCTAAGCTCCATTGGTCGCCCCTCCTTCTCTCAGCCACTCAAAGGCCATCGGAGACCACCTCCGAATGCCCTTCCTTTTGCTAGATTAGTAGCTTAGCTTTTCGAATATTTACTACTTTTATTTACTTCTTAGTAGTGTAGTCTTACTTCTCCCCCAATGATGCATGCGAAATCCCCCCATCGATTCTTGTATGCAATTATTTTCTGGTAACTAGGTTTAATTTTCAATCATTTATGTAAAAGCTTTCCTCTACGTTTTATATTGCAAACGACTCTCCCACTAAATGAATGAAAAATGCTTTTATATATATATTTGTCTCTATATGTTTGAAATCACCATGATCTTAATAATTGTCAATCTTTTTGTGTGATTCAAGTTGCCTGTTTCCGATTCCTAATATTCTTGCAACTAAGCATGTCATACCTAAATACGTAATAATCATGAATTAGCATGTGATTCTAAACAAAGTAGAGTAAGATCGATTTCAAAAGTAAAAGCAACGCCTCCCAGAGACGAAGGACCGGGACTCAAAGTCTCGTTATTTTTACAGAACAATATCTTTGTTGGATCGTATTTCGCAACTATACTACGACGCTTTTATAAAAAATGCGAGCTACGATTTTTTCCCAACAGTGTGCCATGTTGAACAATTGAGCTAACAGAGTCAGGCATGACAACTTTTGATTGGACCTATTTTCTAGATTGCCGCTTTTTCTTGCACAGGTCCTTTAAGAAGCGGGCATAAGACGGAATCTGCTTGATAGCTTCAAGCAAAGGCAAGTTAATCTGCACTTGCTTGAAAGTTTCCATAATCTCATCTGTCTTATCTTTGGCTCTAAATGAGCCAGCAGAAGTCTGCCCAGAGGTGGATAAGTGCTCTGGAAAAGGCACTCTCGATCTCTGGGTGGAAGGGTTGTCATGTCGAGTAAGGGGTGGAATGGGGGCAACTTCTTCCGGTGAGGTGATTTCAAGCAGAGAAGGTTTGGGCAAGTCTTCTCTGGTGGGGGTGAAAGTCGGGGTGGATGATTTTTTAGGAGGTGAGACTATAGGAGCATCGGGTTTGGAAATTTCTTTCCCACTCCTCAGAATAGTCACCGCCTGAGCATGCTCCCTAAAGACAATCCCTTTTCCTTTAGGATTTTCCTCAGCAGCACTGGGGAGCTTCCCAGTTTCCCTCTATCTAACAGCCTCAACAAGGTGTCCAATTTATGATTTCATCTCATGTATAGCCTTGTCATGAGATTGGATGATGGCACTTTGACTTTCTTGCATAGTTTTCAACATCGCCTTCAATTCATCCATCTTAGAGGTCATAGGTTGGGCAAAGGTTTGAGGTTGGTTCATTTGATGGTTTTGAAAGGATTGTGGTTTGTAATTCCCTGAATTTGATACATTTCCTTGTCTCCATGAAAAGTTTGGGTGGTTTCTCCATCCCTCATTATAAGTGTTGGAGAAAGGGTCATTACGAGGTCTAGGACGGAACCCTTGAGCGGCATTCAGATCTGCTTGTACAAGCTCAGGGAATTGGGAGGCCAAGTGGCAATCCACAGTGGCATGTGTATTGCCTTGGCAAATTAAGCATTCGGAAGCTTGGGATGTGGAGGTGTTAGATACGAATGAACTCGGGTTCGACATAAGCCTTTCCATGTTTTGATTAAATAATTGAATTTGATAGGCTAAATTCTGGGTGTCCCTTGCCTCGTTCGCCTCCAACTTTCTTTGCATGAGAGTGGGCTTTCTATCCATGTAGGCAGAATTCAAGTGAATAGAATTCTCACTCAAAGTATCAAAAAGGTTCCAAGCTTCATCCTCAGTCTTAGAAAGAAAGGTTTCTGCACAGGCACCATCCACAGTTTGCCTATGAGAATCATTAAGTCCAGTGTAGAACCTTTCAACCAGTTGCCATTTAGGCACCTGGTGATGTGGGAAAAGTCTCAATAAGTCGTTAAAGTACTCCCATGCATCATGGAACGCTTCCCCATCCTTTTGAACAAAACTCATAATTTCCCTCCTAAAGTGATTGGTTTTGCTCATGGGGAAGTACTTCTTCAAAAACTCCTTCTTTAGGGCATCCCAAGTGTTAATATTATCAAGGGTGTGATACCAATACTTGGCTTTGTCCTTAAGGGAGAAGGGAAAGAGGGTCCGCATTTGAGAGTCATCAGTAGCTCCCTGCAGCTTCACCATGGAACAGACCTCGGTGAATTCCTCTATATGCCTGTAGGGTTTTCCCAAGTAGTACCATAAAAGGAGGGCAGCAAGGATATGGTACTGCTTTTGATCTCATAAGGATTGTCCCCACCAGGTCTACGTAGTGTAGGGCCAACTTGATTGGTTGGGATGAAATATTCCTTAAGGCTCCTTTGACCGGCCATTTCTACCCTTGGGAGGTCTCTTCTTAAGATTCTTTCAGGTTCAGGATCAAACACAAGTTGTCTCCTAAGAGAACGCCTACCAAGCATGCACTACAAACACAATTCAGAAGGACTTGTTCGGTCTTTACAAATTTAGGCTTTTGACTTTAGTTCAAATTGTAGGTGACAAAGCAAGTTGCCCAATCAATTACGCGCCTATTGTCAACCTTTGAAATGCCTAAAAAGACCTAGTTGGAGCTTAGTGATGAGAGCCTCATCATGAGCCATAACTAGCTCATTTTGACCCAATAAAGAAGATAAAAGCTCCTACATAACCTAGAAGATGGCTTAACTGAAGGAACAAGTGCTCTGAGAAGAAAGCATGAAATAAAGGTTAAAACTGCAATTTTACCATTACAGTTCATAAATGGGATTTCTCAGAGGAAAAACATAGGTCAAATGGTCTAAATGAGATAAAAAGTGGGTTGAGTAAATCAGAAATGGGTTTATGTGCAATCTAAGAATTAAATGACACTTGGTAACCCTAAAATAGACCCGCATAAATTAACAAGGTTCCGGTCAGAATAAAAATCAAGTAAACCCTCTAAAAATCATGGAAAAACATTCTCTAGGGTTTGGAACACTTAATTTGGCCCTTGGAACCCAGTTTGACCTAGATTAGGGTCCTAGCTCTTCAATTAACCTAATTTGGGTTTTTACGCAAAATGTCTAGACAAACGAGGTCAAACCTAAAATTCAACTTCACCATTGGATTCCTTAGGTCCAAATTAGGTTTGTACCAAAATTTGGACCTAAGGGGAGGTCATCTTGACCTACTTTGCAATTTAGTACACCCAAAGCACAATTTGGTCCCTATCTTTTGAATATCTCTGCAGAGAGCCCCCTAAGTTTTCCACCCCCTTTGCAATCCGGTCCTGCCGCCATTCTTAGGGCAGAACCGAGCTCCGGCGAGGTTTAGAGAGGGATTACTCTCTAATCCCTCAGAGATTCCCTCCCAGAAATGGAAGGGGGATTCTCTGAGGAATTCCCTTCATTCTAAAGCCAATTACAGTTGCTGGTGTGAACCCAATCTCTCATGTGAACGCATGAGAGATTGGGGTATCCACCCTCTTTCCAACTCCGGTGAGCCGGCGAAGGTGATTGCGCGGTCTCCACGCGCTAGAAGGTTCGGCCAGCACCTATAAAAGGCTCCCCAGACCCTGCCGCAGAACCTAAGCTTGATTTTGACGGAGATCCCCTCCAAATTCCCTCTCTCCCATCTCCGGCCAAACGACCCGCAAGCTCCGACGACCTCCTCCCCTCCTTCTCGTCGCTCTGCTGCCATACCAGCAGCAGAGTCAACTCCGCCACTTCCTCCCGCGTCGCGCTGTACCACGCGCGCGTGCCCCTGACCTCATCTTCGTCGCCGCTTCCTCCCTCAGGGTCCTTCTTCCCCGACGACGGCAGTTATGCGCCGTCCTCTCCGCCGCCTCCCTTACCTTCTCCCTCCTCTCCTCTCTCTTTTCCCCCTGCTATTTTATCTGATTACCCCTCGACAGTGCCTAACCACCTCCATCGTCCTCGCCTCCGACCGCCCTCCGGCGAGCTGCCCACACCACTCCACACGGCTCGCCAACCCCCTCGTGAGCTCCGCCTCACCACCAGGAACTCACTTCACCCCACCACTGCCACTCCAGACCTCCACAATCACCCCCCGAACAACCCAACATCTCCGGCCACAGGTTGACCTAGGCACGCACGCCTAGGCCGACCTGCAGCCTGCAGCACCGCCCACCACCTTCGCCGTGCCACGGCGAAGGTTTCTAGCCAATCTGATTAGGCCAATAGGTCGTTCTTGTGTGTGACAGGTTTAAGCTCCGGCCGCCATTATCAACCGAAGCAGCAAGGAGCTTGCAGCAGCTTCAGGTACCAAGACTCCCAGGCTGCAGGTGCAGCAGACTGACGCGAGTGTCGCGAAGTGAGTGAGGCTAGCAAGTCGCACAGAGAGGCCAGCAGCTGGAGCAATCGCGCGACGAAAGCTCTGCGGGCGCGAAAGCAGGACCGACTAGATAGTCCCATATCATGGGATTGCAAAACACAGGTATCATATAAATTATTTTTGTGTTTTAAGCCTATTGCCTCCGTAAGCACAGGGGTGAGGTCCCTCACTTGCCCTCACACCCGCCTCGTTCGCGGCTTGACCTCGCGGATCTGGTAGGATCCGACCCGACCTAAACCTACGCACTCCTCGTGCATCACCACTTGCTGGTGCGCCTGGTCCCGGGTGCGAATCTGACCCGACTACCCGTGTGGCTCTGGGAGAGCGTCCTTGAGCGAATTACTGGTGAGAGAGAGAGACGCTTGGGTAGAGGGACGGGGGTATGTTTTGCTTCGGTTGTGGTGTGTGCAGGAAGGAAGCAGCAAAGGAAGCAGCTGCAGAACAGGAAGAGAAGAAAGAAGAAGAGGCTGTAAAAGAAGGAGAAGCTTTCGTAGAGAGGCCAAGTGAAGAAGAAGCAAGCCAAGGAAGAAGGAAGAGAAGAACGAAGAGAGGCCAAGTGAAGAAGAAGAAAGGCAAGGCATAAGAAGAAATAAGAGAAAAGAAACAAAGGCAGGAAGAAGAAGCCTGCACAAGACAAGAAGCAAAGGCAGAAAGAGAGAAGAGCAACGAAGAAGAGAGAAAGGAGATTACATTTAAGACGTCTGATACAGAAATCAGACGTCCAATTCTATTTTTATTTCATAAATCCTTTTTAAAATTCTCTCTTTGAATCAATCCTTTTCATTTAACAGTTGTATTCTTTGGTTTTAAAAAGTACTGAGCTTGCTCCTTGTGTTCGACCTCGGATACTTTAGTTTTTCGAGTAATAAAATTCCTTATATTTGTTTAAACGTTTTGTCGTTTATACTACAACGTGATATACTTTAAACCCGCACAAAAACGTGAGAACGCTTAGGTATTCTTCCCTAAATCTCAAATGGTAAAGCAAATCCAAAGATGGAAGATCGAGGGATGCAAGTAGGCCTAAGCCTTCCTTTGAAGCTGTGCTTTCGCAGTGCTTCTCAACTACCCCCAAAAATCCGTGACAGGATATCCCCCTCTTTGGATTTACAAAACCTTTGATCTCAAGTTCTGAAGACTTTGGAATCCAATGGTAGGAGGGCTCTTGTCCTAGTCGTTTCAAGACTTAGGAGTGTCTAAATGAGTGCTGTGGTACAAAAGATATAAGTGTGCATTCACCACAAAAAGATTTTTAATTTTGAATCGCACACCACGTTTGACAATCAAGTCTTTGATTTTTAGATGTCCCTCCTTTAATTAGTCCTTTTTCACGAATATTTGTGACCACTTGTTATATTGCTTCAAGACAAATTATGTGGTCTTCGAATTAAGTCCAAATGCAATGCGTGATCAAGAATAGGATGCAAAGTAAGAGAATGCGTATCTTGCTTCCAGCAATCAACAATGCGAGAATGCACGCAATGCAGAGAAGTAAATCTAGAGGTTGCTCATACAGACCTAAATGGTTCGTCCTAGGGGTAGGCAACTTCTAGCAAGCAGCTCATTTTTTTTATTTTTTACTTTTTTAACTACTTATGCACAAGCAAATAAAAGTAAATAATCCACAAAAAAAACCTAAATCTAAAGAAAAGGGAACATGCTCCCAAAAATTACCCAACACGGGCCTAAAACAAAATTGGGGAACAAACCCCTCAAAATATACCCCAGAACAAGGGTTTCAAACCAAATGTGCAATGAAAAATTAAATCTAAAGTCTTAATCCTACTCTAATTAAATTAGCAACTAAATGATCGTCGTGTCCTCGTCCTTCTCTTCCTTTGCAAGGTAGCTCGACCAATTCCTCCTTTGGAGACGTCAAGGGTCGCCTCTCACGATGGTTGATTCCTTGCACAAATTTCTCGCATAGAAAAAATAAATGGTCAAATCACTATGCAATAAGAAATAATCAGAAATGAAAAAAATAGGTGAAATTATTGTGTTTGTTGCTTCCCCCGCAACAACGTCATTTGACGAGCCGATTCTTTGCTTTTACAATCGTTTGTTACATAAAATGTCGCGTCATTTGTAGTTCTATGTGGTGGAAAAATCGACTAATCAACAATTAATATAACCACTTAATTAAGAGCGGGTCATGTCCACAGGGAGGCAATGAGGCAATAATATCTCAATTATTTCGTATTCGTTCAATCTTGTGAGAAATCCATTGTTAAGACCCGTGACATCAAAACACTTAAGACGTCTGGGAGTTGGTCTAGACATCTGGTCAGACGTCTGGAAATTAATTTTTGCGTGCGTACTATCGCGAGTCTACGCGCGTGCCGTGCGTAGACTGAAACGCCGCCGCCCTCTTCTCTTTTTCTCCCCTCGCCTACCTGCAGAAGCCTTTCCCCCACACCTACAAATACCCCCTTCCCTCTCCCTCGTTCGCCGCCCCACATCCATCCATCCCCCGTCTTCCTTCAGTGAGGGTGAGAGCTAGCAGCAGCTGCGGCCGAGTGCAGCGGCGGAGAGGAGAAGAGCAGCGAGAAGGAAGAGAAGAGAGCGCGTGTGCCATGAGGGAGAGAGAGCTCGCCAGAGCAGCTCGAGGTCGGCCGGCGTGCGCAAGGCGGAGTGTGTGTCGGGGAGGTTTCCCCGACGCTGCTGCAGTAGAGCAGCGGATGAGCTGCTGCACGGCAAGGTCGTGCGCAGCGGGAAGAAGACGAAGGAGGTTCTGATTCTGGGATTTTTCCCAGAATCAGACGTCTGGACCTACATCTAGACAACGTGGACGACGTCTAGAGGGAGCTCTAGACGACTGAGAGGTACGTATTTCCTCCTATGCTTCTTTTTGCGGATACGGCCATGCAGGCCATTCCGCCGAAGTTTTGTTGTGTGCCGTGTTGAGAGAGTTTTGCACGCGCGTGCAGGATTCGCTTAGGGAAGGCTCGGGACACACCCTCCCATGCGGTTCAGACGTCTGGGTGAGTCACCAGACAGTGGAGAGCGTCTCTAGACGTCTGGAGAGATAGTCGGATGTCTGGAACTAGGTCTAGATGGTTCAGCAGGACCCCTGGATGTTTGAGGAGCAGCGTAGAGCGAGGTATGATCTGGACCCCTTTTTAAGACGTCTGGAAGATGTTCCAGACGTCTGATTTGAGTCAGAGTTATCATTTTTGACCCGTTTAGGGTCCGTTCGATGTCCGATTTCCACGTTTAAGGTTCCGTTCTTCTCAGAATAGGTTCTTCTACTTATTTGAAATAATTTTATCCTGTTCTGAGTGGTTTCTTGTGGTTGATCCTTGTGTAGGACCTCATTCTGTTGCAGACTTGGGGTTGCGGAGGCATGTGGACCTGCCGATCGTGCCTCCATTACTCCTGATTTAGCGGGTAGATTGGCTTCCCTTAGTTAATTACAAAACATAAATGCATGTCTGGAATAAATGATAGATCCGAGGGTATGGCATGAATCCTAGGACTAGAAACACTAGATTGAATGATAGATCCTAGGGTATGGCATGAATCCTAGGACTAAAAACACTGGAACGATTGTATTGAATGCCTGAATTGCAGTCTTGGATGAGTAGATAGAATAATAATTGCCTGTAATTGGATAACAGCTGCCTGTGAAATGTAGAGTACTGTTGTTAATAACTGCTACATGTAATTCCTGCTGTTTGAAATTAAATACGAGCTTCATGTATATAAATTTGAAAAGAAAGTTTGAATGTTGGAAACACGTGCTATATGCGAATAAACCTGAAATGATGAAACATAGTATGGCTTGGCTTGAGAAACATGAGCATGAACCCTACGGGGAATTAGGGTTAGAGCTCCTGGAAATAAATAGAATAGAACTGGAAAAGTGAACAGGAAAGTGTGTTGTCTCTTGGGTACGTGGTACCAAGGGAAGCACATGTACCTCTTAGTGCAGAGCGGAGCTAGTTGCCTTAGGGTTGAGACTCAGGGTTAGGTCTGGCTACTTTGTATCGACTTTTGGCCTTTGCGTACACAGTACTGGGGAGAGCTACTAGTGTAGGGAGAGAGCTAGCCACCCCACGGGACCCAGGGTTCAGCTAGCCGTCCTACACCGACTTGTTAGGCCCACTGGGCAAACCAGGGTAGTCAGGCGAGGGTGCGCGGACTGTGGAGGGGCGAGACCCCTGTTTGGTTACTGTGGAGGGGCTTAGCCCTATACTGGTTTCATGCTGTGCTTTGGGTGCACCCATTAACGGAAATGACTGACTGCATGCCAGTGCGGGGTAGCTACCCATGCGTTTATCGCGCGTGCTGTAGTCACCGTTACGTCTGTCAGCGACCTTGGGGTGGTTGACTGAGGGTAGGACCACCACGGGGGACTCTCCCGGCTAGGAGAGCACCACGTGCTACTTCTACTTTTCGGAAAAGATTGCAATCAAGATCGTTCCCAAGAGGAACATTCGAGATCAAGAGAAAGACCTGAGAAATAAACAAAGAAAGAGTAAATAGATAAATATAGAAAGAAATTAAAAACAACAGCTACCTGTCCACCTTTACTGTTTTTCTTAGCTAGCTGGTTGCCACTCTACTCAATGTTTCGCTGATGTGTCGTACTTACCACCTTTTTCAGGACCAGGTGTTGAGCATCCAGAGCCCACGGTTGCAGAGGGTGCTGGGCCTAGTAGAGCCCAGTAGTTGTACTTGTGTTGTACCCGTTTCTGTAGTAGTGAGTATTTTTTTACACTTTTGTACTATTTTATTGTAAACTTCATTTTTCTGTACCTATTTTTAATTCTCTACTGTTGTGGTGGTGTGTACTGCAGTAGTTCCTTTCTTTACTGCTGTACTTTTGTTACTGTTAGTTGCTTGCATGGTGAATGTGGTTTATTTTACTGCTTTTTGGTTACTTTCTCGTTGGACGACTGGGTCTTGGGATCAGTCAAGTCGGTCCGATTCTCGTGTCCTGTAGGGATTCGGGTCGTAACAAGATGGTATCGGAGCAAGGTCATCCTGACAAGTAAACCAGCTGGCTGGAAAATAACCAATTCATGTGCTTGTAACTGGAGTAACCACCACAACTTGCCTTTTGACATCCGTTCTAGGGTTCTTTCGTTGAATGCTGATTAGTATTGATGTCTTTTCTGTTCTGTGTTCGCGTCTCCATGCAGGAGATGCCTCGACGAGGAGGTAGCGAGGTAGGCCGCGGACGCGGTCGAGGACGAGGTCGGAGGGGCGGGCGCATTGAGCCCGACGCCTCAGTGGACCAGCCACTCTCTCGGGCATTCAGGCCTAGGACCTTGCCTAGCTGATACGGGAGATCGTGCGAGAGGAGCTTCACTCGCCGCCACGAGCGCCTCTCCCTAGGGTTGCGGAGGGAGAGTCCTCTGTGGGACCACGAGATGGACACGGCGCTGGATGTGGGGGAGAGGGTGGGCCTCCACCGCCCCCACCTTCCTCCGGCACTTCTGAGCATGAGGCCTCTTTGCCTGGAGGCGTACTAGTGTCTCCCCTTCAGCGCCATTACGAGCTTTTCAGGCAATTCCGGAAGCTGAAGCCCCCCTCCTTCAAGGGGGATGAGGACCAAATCGAGGCAGAGGACTGGCTCGAGCAGATCGAGAAGGTATTTGACACCCTTCGCCCCCTGTGGAGTGCCGTGTGGCCTTTGCCACGTACCAGCTGGAGGGCACGGCACACAGGTGGTGGAGGGCGGTCAGAGGTCAGGAGAGGGACGAGCCGACTTGGGACCAGTTCGTCACCCTCTTCTGCGAGCAGTACTTCCCACAGACATGGCAGGACCAGAGGAGGCGGGAGTTCCACACTCTTCGCCAGGGGATGATGACTGTGAGCGCGTACCGCACACGTTTCCTGGAGCTGTCTCGTTTCGCAGCGACAGCCGTGGCTACCGAGGAGGAGCGCCTTTGGAGGTTCACCGAGGGGCTCCAGCCTGCTATTTGGGGGTATGTCAAACCCCTGAAGCTGCCTATGTATTCAAGGGTGGTGGAGGCAGCTATGACGTATGAAGAGACCAACCCGTCCGCACGCGACACTGACAGCGGGCGGAAGGGGCCCTATCAGCCAGACTTCTCACAGGGTCGACGAGAGAGGAGGCACGTGGCGCCAGCAGGAGAGCCATCACGCTTTGCGGGGCCATCAGTGGCCTTTGGGGGCCCCCGACAGGGGCCAGCTGCTAGCACTGGACCCCCGCCCAGCCGTTAGCAAGGACCCACTGAGGGCGGGAGTCGAGTCCCCCTTTGCTACTAGTGTGGCCAGCCGGGCCACATCAGGAGGGACTGCTTATTTAGGGCAGGAGGCCAGCAGATGCTTCTCGCGTCGAGCACTGGAGGGCGAGCAGGAGTCCTCAGTTTCCAGGCACGAGGAGGAGGACAGCAGTCGCGGGGAGGGTACCGGCTAGCGGCTACCAGTCCGACTCAGAGTGTGGCTGCTTCATCCGCACCTAGGGTTGAGGGGCATATCAACGCTCTGACACACAGCGATGCCAGAGCTTCAGGATTAGTGGTAGCAAGTATGGTTTCAGTTTTCGGCAGACTAGTTTGCACACTTTTCAATTTCGACGCCACGCACTCGTTTGTCGCTGCCAGTTTTGCTGTTAGTTTGGGGCAGGACTGTATGTTGTTAGAGGATCCATTCGTGATCAGAGGTCCAGGTGGTCAGCTGTTCATAGCTGAGGAGGTGTACACGGATTGTGAGGTCAGTGTTGGGGGACACAACCTTCCCGCTGACCTGATTATGATATAGATGGAGGATTTTGGCGTGATTCTGGGGATGGACTGGCTGTCCGCTTACCACTCCTTGGTGGACTATTTTGAGAGGAAGATCATCGTCTCCATATCGGAGTTGCCTCCTTTCGAGTTCCACGGGCAGCCAGTGGACTAAGGCTTCAGGTGCATTTCTGCACTTCGAGCGGCGAGACTTTTGGGCCAGGGGTGTGAGGGCTTCCTGGCTCGTGTGGTGGCGGAGCCCAACCCTATGGCAAACTTTCAGAGTATCCCGGTGGCCAGAGAGTACCCCGACGTGTTCCCAGATGAGTTTCTAGGACTACTGCCCGAGCGTGAGATCGAGTTTGAGATCTCACTAGTACCGGGGACCAGCCCCTTCTCTATAGCACCATACAGGATGGCACCACTTGAGTTGCAAGAGCTCAAGTCTCAGTTGCAGGACCTTCTGGAGAAGGGAGTTGTGAGGCTCAGTGCGTCTCTGTGGTGAGCCCTGGTATTGTTCGTGAAGAAGAAGGATGGTACCCTGGGCCTTTGTGTGGACTACAGACAGCTAAATAGGGTTACCATCAAGAACAGGTATCCGCTGTCGAGGATTGACGACTTGGTTGACCAGTTGCGAGGTGCCATGGTATTCTCCAAGATGGACTTGAGGTCTGAATACCACTAGTTGAGGATCAAGGAGGCAGACGTCTCCAAGACTGCTTTCCGCACCCGGTACGGGCACTACAAGTTTTTGGTCATGCCGTTTGGGTTGACTAACGCCCCCGCTGCCTTCATGGACTTGATGAACCGGGTGGTCAGACCGTACTTGGACCAGTTCGTGGTGGTATTTATTGATGATGTGCTTGTCTACTCTCGAGATCAGACGCAGCATGGACAGCACTTGCGGATGGTTTTGGACACACTGAGATGACGTAGGTTGTACGCCAAATATAGCAAGTGCGAGTTCTGGTTGAGGGAGGTGACCTTCTTGGGCCATGTGATGTCTGAGGATGGCTTGGCTGTGGATCCAGCCAAGGTTGAGGCAGTGCTCAGGTGGGAGATATAGTGTACAGTTACTGAGATTCGCAGTTTCTTTGGACTGGCAGGCTACTACAGGCGGTTTATCAGGGGCTTCTCGCAGATTGCATGTCCTATGACACAGCTGACCCGGAAGGACGTGCCCTTTTCTTGGACAGACGCTTGTGAGGCGTGTTTTCAGGAGCTGAAGGAGAGGCTGACTTCGACTCCCATGCTCACCATCCCAGACAGTAGTGGCGGATTCGTTGTGTACACGGACGCCTCTTTGCAGGGATTAGGGGGTGTGCTCATGCAGAGGGGTCACATTGTCGCTTACGCTTCGCGGCAATTGAAGCCCCATGAGCATAGCTACCTGTAACGACCTGGTTCCCGAGCCCCTACGAGACACGAGAACCGGACCGACTCAACTAATCCCAAGACCTAGTCGTCCAATGAGGAAGTAACCAAAAGAGCAGTAAAATAAACCACATTCAACATGAATATAACTAACAGTAAGAAAATACAGCAGCAAGGAAAGAAACTACTACAGTATATACCACCACAACAGTAGAACAACATTCATAACTAAATATGAACTGCAGGTAAAGAAAAGTACAGCGGAAACAAGAACTACTCACTATAACGGAACAAAAAGAGGTACAAGAAACAGTGGTAACTCTACTGGACCCTACTCGGCCCAGCGTCCTCTGCAGCCGCTGACCCTGGCTGCTCAACACCTGGTCCTGAAAGGTAACGAGTGTAACACGTCAGCAGAATGCTGAGTAGAGTGGCAACTAAAACTAAAGAAACAGTAGAGTGTACAGTAGCTGTTAAGTTCTGTTACTTTCTTTATTTAAGTCTTTCAATTATCTCACGATTTATCTATTTCTCAGATCTTTCACTTGATCTCGAATGTTCCTCGTGGGAACGATCTTGATTGCAGTTTTTTCCGAACAGTAGAAGTAGCACGTGGTGCTCTCCTGGTCGGGAGAGTCCCCCGTGGTGATCCTACTCTCAGTCAACCACCCCAAGGTCACTGACAGACGTAATGGTGACTACGACACGCGCGGTGAATGCAAGGGTAGCTAACCCGCACTGGCACGCGGTCAGTCGTTTCCGTTAACGGGTGCGCCCAAAGCACAGCACGGAACCAGTAAAGGGCAGAGCCCTCTCAGTAACAGGGGTCCAACCCCTCCACAGTAACCAAACAGGGGCCTTGCCCCTCCACAGTCCGCGCACCCTCGCCTGACTACCCTGGTTTGCCCCAGTGGGCCTAACAAGTCGGTGTGGGAGGCTAGCAGAACCCCGGGGCCCGTGGGGTAGCTAGTACCTCCCTACACTAGTAGCTCTCCTCAGTACTACGTACACGAGGGCTAGCAAGTCGGTACAGAGTGGCCAGTCCTAACCCTGGGTCCCTGGGGCGGCTAGCTCCGCTCTGCACTAAACAGGGGGACAGTCGCTCTCCTTGGTACTCCGTACTCAAGGGCCAGCTCACTTCCCCAATTCTATTCCATTCACTTTCCAGGAGTTCTACTCCTACTTCCCCGTAGGGTTCCATCTCAGAACGTCTAAGTTTCACCTTCCAGTTTCACGTTATCACAATCCATGTTCTCAAACACGTTTATTTATTCAACAGGAAGCTGTTAATTCGATTACAGGCAGCTATTTGTTCCTTTCCATTTTTCCAAGACTGCAGTATTCATCTGTTCCACTAGTTTTCCCGTCCTAGGATTCATGCCGTATCCTAGGATCTATCATACAATCTAGTTTTTCAGCCCTAGGATTCATGCAACACCTAGGATCTATCATTCAATCTGTTTTCATTCCTAGGATTCATGCAATGTCCTAGGTTCTATTTATGATTCCACAATTTAACAGGTTATACTTAAAAGCCACTCTACCAGGTACAACGGGAGTAATGGGGGCATGATCGGGAATCCTGCGTGACTCCGTGACCCCCAAGACTGCAACGGAACGAGGTCCTATCACAAGGATCAAACACAAGGAGTGTCTCAAAACAGTGTATAGCTACTGTAGACGGGTAGAGGATTTAATTCTGGAAAGAACGCAACTCGAAACGCGGAAAACGGAACCCGAACGGGTCCTCAAGGGGTCGAAAACGACGACACTGTGCAAAATCAGACGTCTGGAACTTCTTCCAGACGTCTTAAAAAGTGGATCAGAGAATTACCTTATTCTGCGTGGTTTCTCAGACGTCCAGAAGCCTGCGGGGACGTCTGGCCTAGTTCCCAGTCGTCCGATGGTCACCCCGGACGTCTGGAGGTCACTCCCGCCGTCTGGTACTACAGCCAAACGTCTGATTCGTGTTGGATGGCGAATCACCGAGCCTGCGCACACCCATCTCCCTCCCTCAGTACGGTCAGTCGACAAGAAGGAAGAAGAAGACGGAAAACTCACCTTTCAAATGTCTGGACAGTCTTCCAGACGTCGACCTCGCCGTCTGGCTATCAGCATAGACGTCTGATTCTGGAAATTTTTCCAGAACCAGGGCGCGACTCGCCCTCCACTCGCGACGCCGCCTGCGTCGCACCTTGTGCGCCTGCTGCTCGAGCCGCAGCAGGCATCCCGCATCGTTCCGCGCCCGCTGCGCTCCCTGCCGGCAGGCCTTGGCAGCCCCAGCGAGCTCGCCCTCACGGCTGAGCGCCGCTCTCGCACGCAGCACCCTCTCCGCGCTCACTGCGGCCGTCGCCGCCGCAGCAACCCTGCGCCCGCTCTCGCGCTCGCTCTCGCACACTGGAAGGAGAAGAGGAAAGGGGTGGAGGTGACGGGAGAGAGTGCGTGGCCTTTTAAGGCCGTGCGAGGAGGAGAGAGAGAGATGGCAGTGGCGAGAATCTGCAGCTGCAGGAGCGTATATGCGGTCTGCGCACTCAGGCGCGCAGACGACCCGCGCGTGTCGAAAATAACTGATTTCCAGACGTCTGGAAACGATCCCAGACATCTGATACGACGTCTGGAAGTCATTCCAGACGTCTGGTCCGACGTCTGGCCCACCTCCCAGACGTCTTAAAATACGTCTGGGGCACGCGTTCATAACACTACCCTACCCATGACTTGGAGCTGGCAGCTGTCGTGTTCATGCTGAAGGCTTAGAGGCACTATTTGTAAGGTGAGACATTTGAGATTTTCACATATCATAAGAGCCTCAGATACTTGTTTGATTAGAAGGAGCTCAACATGAGACAGAGACGTTGGTTGGAGCTCCTGAAGGACTATGACTGTAGCATTTCCTAGCACTTGGGAAAGGCCAACGTGGTGGCTGACGCCTTGAGCCGGAAGGCACCCGCCCACTTGGCCAGTTTACAGGTGCAGAGTTGGAGCCTCATGGAGGAGATGGGAAGTTGGCAACCCCTAGAGTAACTGAGGCACTCTGAGGTAGTGACCGTGACATGACAGATGAGGCCAGAGCTGATAGACCGCATCATCACAGGACAGATGGCCGACCTGTACTTGCAGTCGTTGCGTGACAGAGTGCTGTCAGGAGACCCTGAGGACTTCTCCTTTACAGACGAGGTGCTGCGCATGAGGGGACGTTTGTGCATTCCCAAGGACGAGGAGCTGTTGAGTGAGCTCCTGACTGAGGCATATGGTTCTAGGTTCGCCATACATCCCGGAAACACAAAGATGTACCATGATTTGAGATGCGACTTTTGGTGGAGGGGAATGAAGCGGGATGTAGGTGAATTCGTACAGCAGTGTTTAGTGTGCCAGCAGGTGAAGGCCGAGCATCAGAGGCCTGCAAGGCCGTTGCAGCCACTTCCGATGCTAGAGTGGAAGTGGGAGAGCATCACCATGGACTTGGTGGTGGGCTTACCCGTTACCTAGCGAGGACACGATGTAGTCTGGGTGATTGTGGACAGATTGACGAAGATGGCATGTTTCTTGCCGATCCGAGTCACCTTGGGACCAGCACAATTGGCAGAGAGGTATATCCGCGACGTGGTACGTCTACATGGAGTTCCGCGGGAGATCGTATCCGATTGGGATACCCATTTTACGTCCCAGTTTTGGGCTGAGTTCCAGCAGGCCTTGGGGACACGATTGAGGTTCAGTACAGCATACCACCCCTAGACGGATGGACAGTCTGAGCACACGATACAGACACTTGAGGACCTTTTGCGTGCTTGTGTACTGGACTGGAGGGGCTCTTGGGAGGAGCACTTGCCCCTGGTGGAGTTTGCTTATAATAACAGTTATCGCTCGAGCATCGGCATGTGACCCTACGAGGCTCTGTATGGACGGAGGTGTACGGCACCCTTGAGTTGGGTTGAGGTGGGGACCAAGTGGGAGGTTGGCCCCAGGCTGATCCGGCAAAGTCAGGAGGTGATCGAGCAGATTCACAAGCGACCCCGCACTGTCAGGAGTAGACAAAAGAGCTATGCGGATCGGAAACGTAGAGAGGTGCAGTTTGAGGTTGGGGACCACGTCTTCCTTCACATTTCACCCATGAAGGGTCTGTAGCAATTTAGGGTGAGAGGGAAGCTCGTGCCGTGGTTCGTGGGACCCTTTGAGGTCCTGGAGCGGGTTGGACCCATTGCTTATAGGCTTGCCCTTCCTCCCCAGCTTTCTAGTGTGCACGATGTGTTCCACGTGTCCAACCTCAGGAAGTACGTCACCAATCCCAGTCACGTTCTAAGCCATGAGAGCGTTGAGGTGGGTGACGACCTAACCTACCTCGAGCGGCCAGTGCAGATTCTTGACAGAGCCGTCCAAAGTCTAAGACGGAAGCAAGTACCCCTGGTGAAGGTCTTGTGGAGGAACCAACGGTATGAGGAGACTACCTGGGAGCCTGAGGCGACGATGCGGGAGCAGTACCCGGAGCTCTTTGAGGGTACATCTTTTTAGATTGGCTTCGATTCTCTTTGAGTTTGTTATGTTGTTAAGACCCGTGACATTAAAACACTTTAAGACGTTTGGGAGTTGGTCCAGACATCTGGTCAGACATCTGGACGCCTTCCCAGACGTCTGGAAATTAATTTTTGCGTACGTACGATCGTGAGTCTGCGTGCGTGCCGCATGCAGACTGAAACCCCACCGCCCTCTTCTCTTTTTCTCCCCTTGCCGATCTGCATAAGCCTTTCCCCCACGCCTACAAATACCCCCTTCCCTCTCCCTCGTTCGCCACCCCACATCCATCCATCCCCCGTCTTCCTTCAGCGAGGGTGAGAGTGAGTAGCAGCTGCGACCGAGTGCAACGGTGGAGAGGAGAAGAGCAGAGAGAGGGAAGAGAAGAGAGCGTGCGTGTCGTGAGGGAGAGAGAGCTTGCCGAAGCAGCTCGAGGTCGGCTAGCGTGCACAAGGCGAAGTGTGTGTCGGGGAGGTTTCCCCGAAGCTGCTGCAGCAGAGCAGCGGACGAGCGGCGGTGCGGCGAGGTCACGCGCAGCGGGAAGAAGACGAAGGAGGTTCTGATTCTGGGATTTTTCCCAGAATCAGACGCCTGGACCTACATCCAGGTGACGTGAACGACGTCTGGAGGGAGCTCCAGACGACTGAGAGGTATGTATTTCCTCCGCCGAAGTTTTGTTGCGTGCCGTGTTGAGAGAGTTTTGCACGCACGTGCAGAATTCGCTTAGGGAAGGCTCGGGACACGCCCTCCCACGAGGTTTAGACGGCAGAGAGCATCTCCAGACGTCCGTAGAGATAGTCGGACGTCTGGAACTAGGTCCAGACGGTTCAGCAGGACCCCTGGACGTCTGAGGAGCAGCGTAGAGCGAGGTATGATCTGGACCCCTTTTTAAAACGTCTGAAAGATGTTCCAGACGTCTGATTTGAGTCAGAGTTGTCATTTTTGACCCGTTTTGGGTCCGTTCGAGGTTCGATTTTCGCGTTTAAGGTTCCGTTCTTCTCAGAATAGGTTCCTCTACTTGTTTGAAATAATTTTATCATGTTCTGAGTGGTTTCTTGTGGTTGATCCTTGTGTAGGACCTCATTCTGTTGCGGACTTGGGGGTTGCGGAGGCACATGGACCTGTCGATTGAGCCTCCATTACTCCTGATTTTGCGGGTAAGTGGCTTCCCTTAGTTAACTACAAAACATAAATGCATGTCTGGAATAAATGATAAATCCTAGGGTATGGCATGAATCCTAGGACTAGAAACATTAGATTGAATGATAGATCCTAGGGTATGGCATGAATCCTAGGACTAGAAACACTGGAACGATTGTATTGAATGCCTAAATTGCAGTCTTGGATGAGTAGATAGAATAATACTTGCCTGTAATTGGATAACAGCTGCCTGTGAAATGTAGAGTACTGTTGTTAATAACTGCTACATGTAATTCCTGTTGATTGAAATTAAATACGAGCTTCATGTATATAAATTGGAAAAGAAAGTTTGAATGTTGGAAACACATGCTATATGAGAATAAACCTGAAATGATGAAACATAGTATGGCTTGGCCTGAGAAACATGAGCATAATCCCTATGGGGAATTAGGGGTAGAGTTCCTGGAAATAAATAGAGTGGAACTGGAAAAGTGAACGGGAAAGTGTGTGATTGCACAGCAATCATAGTTCTTAATTGGCCTAAATTAGGCTAGGACTTAGCATAAGTTAGAGTTATTCATGCATGCATACGCATTATCTGCATCTTTACTACTTTCCTTTAGCTATGCATAGAATAATGTTATAATGTGCTGATTAAGTGCATTATGTCGATTGCAGGGAATAAGCTGATCAGGAGCTGGATCTGAAGCTGGATCAGGAATAATAGGAGTTGTAGCAGAGCTGGAGCAGAAGGCCTAGTTTAGATGTAGGAATAATAATGTAAGGGGGTTAAAAGTTTGCTATTCTATTAAGTAGGAATAAAGCAGTAAAATGTGAAGAGCATAGGTCCATCCTAGCCCTAGGATAGCCTAGAGACTTCCCCAAGCCTTAGCCACCCTTAGATTAGGTCACAACACCCTAGGAAGCCCTAAAACCCTAGTTCCAACCCTTCTCTGGACGTCCAAATAAGTTTTAAGACGTCTAGGACCCTTACCCAAATCCCGCACACTTCAAACCCACTTCTGCAGTGTTATTGGACGTACAGACACTTTGTCAGACGTCCAATTTCTGCAGAATACCCAAGACAGAACCCGAAATCCTTCCTGACTTTGATTGGACGTCCAGACAACAAGTCTGGACTTCTGAATTTTGAGTATAAGATGTCTGATTCTATTATTCGATGTCTGATACTGCTCTCCAATTCCTGTTTTGAGATTTAAGCCTTGATCTTGGATCTCTAGGTCCCTAAACCCAATTCCAACACCATAGGAACCTAAATTAAGGTCCCTGACCCTAGTACATCACCTCTAGACCTCCCTAAGGACCTAATTAGGTCCTCACTAAACCTAATTGACTTGGATCTTAGACAATTCTATCAGCCTATTCAATTGGACTCATTGAGTCCAATTGAGCCCTGATCTCAGCACACACTGTCCAATTGGACTCAGTGAGAGTCCAATTGACCTAGACCTGACTTAATTGAGTTGTTTTACTCTCAATTAAGTTTCCACACACCCAATTAAACTTGTATTAAGTTTAATTGCAGTTTACCTTAGTGAATTAGGGTTTATAACCCTAATTTGAGACCTACCTTGACCTAAACCCACTAGAACCCAACCTAATCAACCTAGCCACCTAAGTTTCGACCCACACACACCCACACACACCATCCACACGAAAATATCTAGCCTAGAGTTCTCTAGAACTCTCTACCATGTGTGGTTGCCTTAGTTGCCAAAAATAGCAACCAAGAGCCATTCAATTTTTAGATCCACATTTGGTGGATCTAAAAACCACCATCCACCCTCTCTCTCTCACTCTCCCACGAGCTCCCACCATAGGCCTCTCAGGAGAATTCCATAATTCTCTAGAGAGCTTCCCTTAGTTCTATAAAAGGACCCCTTGGGTGGCCATTTGCACCCATTCACTTCCTTGGCATCCATTCCACTTAGAATAGCCACTTCCATCTCCACTTCACCTCCACGAGTTGAGCACCACCATAGAGGCCACCATCTCCACGCCAGGAAGCTGGATCAGCTCCCCAACCTCTCTCCAAGGGTCGGCCTAAGTTCCATTGGCCGCCCCTCCTTCTCTCAACCATTCAAAGGCCATCGGGGACCACCCTTGAATGCCCTTCCATTCTGCTAGATTTAGATTATGCTCTTCGTATATTTACTACGTTTATTTATTGCTTAGTAGTGTAGTCTTACTTCTCCCCCAATGATGCATGCGAAATCCCCCCATCGATTCTTGTATGCGATCATTTTCTGGTAGCTAGATTTAATTTTCAAGCATTTATGTACAAGCTTTCCTCTAGATTCCTTGTGCAACAATTCCCAAATGAATGAATGAAAACACATTTTTATATATATATATATATCTCTATCTGTTTGAAATCACCATGAGGTTAATGATTGCTATTATCTTTTACGTGATTAATGTTGCCTATTTCTAACTCTTAATATTCTTGCAACTAACCATGTCGTACGTAAATACGTAATAATCACGAACCGGCATGCGATTCTAAACAAAGTAGAGTGGCAAAAATATCAATTTCAAAAGTAAAAGCAACACCTCCCAGAGACGAACGAACGGGACTCAAGTCTCGTTATCTTTAGAAATCAATTTTTGACGAACGTTTTTGTGCGACTATACTACGATTTTCAACGATTTCCAAATGCGCGAAAATGGCTTTCTGTCAAATGGCGCCGTTGCCGGGGAGGCAACGTCATTTTTCTTGATTTCGATCTTTTAATCTATCACTGACAAATCTACCTCTACTTTGTTTTTGATGTGCAAGACAACATGGAATGAAAACGGGATCCGCGCACACGTCGAGCGCAGCAAAGAAAAATCAGGTGCACATCATCTATCGTAGATTAGGTTTATTTTCTGAACCCTAGGATTAGATCTACTTTCTGCAATCTCTTTTGAAAAAAAAAAGGGATTTTTCTCATTTTCGTGAAAAAGAAAAAAAAATCAAAAAGGAAAATTTTGAAAAAAAATCTAGATTAGATTTCTTTTCGAGCTTAGGTTAGTTTGAAAAAAAAAATTATTTTCTGTGAATCTTTTGAAAAATTCTTTTTGAAAAAAGAAAAAACGTGCAAAAGTTTTGAAAAAAAAAAAACATCCTTTTTGATGGAAAGCCTAGATTTCAATTCAAACCTCTTTAAAAGGCTTTTCCACCATCTCCTAATTTTCAGCCAGATTTCAAGGTTGATTTAAAAATTCGATTGTCAAAACAAATAGAAAATAAAAAATTCTAAAATTTGGGGTAAACCTTAATTTTCAAACCATATTTCAAACGCCACCATTATTTTTAAAAAATTCCAAGTATAAAATTTTTAAAAATTCGTGAAGTCCATGGGGGTCAGACTGACCTAGATTCAAAATTTTTCAAATTTCAAAAAGCAATTCCGAGCAATTTACAAATCTGTTTTGACGAAAAATGGTGGGGTTTGAAAGATGATCTCATTGGATTTATTTTGCATATTTTTCCCAAATTTTTGAAGATCATTTGATTCTGTTTCAATGCGAAAAACCGACCAGGGGTCAAAATTCCAAATCTGACCCCCTGATATTCAAAATTCCGTAAAAATTTGGTTGAAATAGTTAAAATTCAAAGAAAATATTCTCTGAAAAATAGATTGAAAAAGGAATCTATTTGGGAAATTTCAAATTAATTTGATTCGAATTATTAGTAGAAAATCAACATTAATTTTGTGGTCTGTTGAAACAGAGAAAAACCCTGGAAGTGCATGCAACCTAGGTCAAACCCTTAGGGTTACAACTAGAGAACACATTGGGCTAGCTTAGACTTAATCAAGTCTAGTTAGCCGGTGAACTTGGTCACCTTGTGGGCCACTCACCACAAATCCCACTGAAGAAAACAGATTAAAATTAACTTTAAAATACGAAACCAACTCGAGTTCATTGTCGTACTACTGGGTGAGTTTAATCTCTCTTGCCAAACCTGGTGACTAAGTCTGCAGGGTAGTGTCAAAAGATCGCGGCTCGGGGGTCAACGGAACCGGAGGCGTAAGCCAAAGGAAGAACCTTCCCCTTAGTCCCCTCGTAACCAGACTGGTTGGGTTAGCTTGAGAGGTGGGATTCACTTTCAGTCGGTTGTATGACGAACTTATCTTCAGGAATTTAAATCCATAACGAAAAATCTGGTCACTTGATCTATAAGGATCATTTGATTGACAGGGCCTTAGCCTTGTCCTACGTGGCTACACCAACCCAGGGGTTTGGTGGTGTATGCACGGAAGGAGGTCACTTCGACCTCACTTGGTTGGACCTTGGGAGCCGCTCCCAAGGAGGCGAGTCACTTCTTCTATCTGCTGAGTGGCGATGGCTAACATTGGATCTGGACCTAATCAGGATCCAGAAGAGCTGGACCCACGAGCTTATCTGAGAGCTCGGGTCACTGAATCAGCTCAACCTTGGGATCAGAACCCAAGGTGGCGAAGATGACTTTTCGCTTCGCCTGATCCTTCTCCTTGGGTTACCGAAATGGTTAACCCATATCCTAACCCTGGATATTATGACCCATACCAGTCGGTCCCTCAAAGGATCGCATCTTATAACCTGGGATGTGGATTTCATACTCCTGCTTCTCACCCATGGAACATGGGTAGACCTGATTCACCCCCTGGAACCCCTGAAGAGCTACCGATGCATATGCGGCCACATTCTAGAATACAGAGAGCTAAGGAAAAGGCTGCATCCTATCTACACGAAATCCAGGCTATCATTGAGCCTAACCAAAGACAAAGCCGGATTCTGCATCAACAAGCTGTGATGGAGCTCCTTCAGGAAACATCAGAGATAACAAGGCGAATGGGACAAAATTGGGAAATGCAAGAACTATTGCTTTTGAGATATCAAGTGGAAAATATCATTGAAGACCTTAAAGAATATGAAACAACTACACCGGAAGAACACACAGAAGATTCTCGGGAGCAGATGCCCGAAGATCACTCAGGGGAAAAAGAATCTAGCATGGATATGAGACAGGAGCAGGAAGTATGCTGAATGGGTTCATCTGAAATTGAGGAGGAAAGGACTGATATCTCCAGGACTGAGCCGCAATCAGATTATCCTGAATCCTGGGAGACACCTATCGGGTTAGATGACCCAATCGAGATAAGGGAAGTAGATCCAATTGAGGATATGGATCTTGAGGTAAGCATTACATGAGACACTACTGATCAATCTAGGCCACTTCCCATTGTAGGTGAACCTGTGCTAGAGCCAACATCTTCTGATCTGCACTCTTCTTCTTTCACATACATCCCTAATTTGGATATTAGAGATTCTGAGAGGACACTTTCTATCCCTGATCCAAACATTTGAAAACCAGAAGTAGCTATGGATGCTTTGACCGAAGAAATAAATATGCTACCTGAGGCAGGAATTATTGAGGAACCCAATGCATATGAGGGTAAAGCTTTGAGTAGAATGAGCTGGAGATGCACTTATCATCCTAGTCAATCTAACAGATGGCTCGACTCTGAGCCTGAAGAGTCAGCCTCTGATGAATCAGAGATGGGTACTGATGAGGACGACGTAATTTCTGACGAGGATTTTAGTGACCTCCCCACAGATCTTCTACTTTCACGGATACCCCCATATGACCCAAAGCTTGGAGAGGGAATGATCTTTGATGTCAATTATCATTATGAGGATCCCTATGACTCAGATTCTGGTTCTGAGATACATGTTGATCTACTCCCTCAGCAACTTCCTGCTGAATTGTGGGACATGATAAATCAGCTAAATCAACCTCATGATCCCACCTCTGATTATCCTCCATTTTCCACTACCACTCCAGACTTTCTTATAGCTAGACTTTTTGGAGTAGGGGTGCACAATCAGCTGGTTCACATCTCCAGACCACTGATTCTGGGAGCATACGAGCATATCTTTCTCTTAATCTTAGCCGGCTCCTATACTAGAAATGACACATCTGATTGAGTTTTCGCCCAGCTGGAGGCGTTAAACTCAGCACATATAGATACCATTCGCCCCACATTCCACCATCATTTATATATAACCATTTTTATACATAGCATATTTTTGTTTTAGCATATTTCCCTTTTATATTGCATATTAACAGGTTGGCCGGTGCTGAATATAATTTCAGGAGCAATTACAGGTGATTTCTACCCATTCTCTCCCTGCAGTATTTATTTTCTTTTACATTCATGCACGAGGACATGCGAGAACTTAGGCATGGGGGGTAGATACAGAAAAACTGAAAAAATTTTATGCCAACACTTAGGAAAACCTCAGAGCTGCATGTAAAACGTACTTTAGGACCTTAAATAAAAGAACAACCGACTCCACCTCCAATGCTCTCATTGAAGCTAGAAATAGTTTGCAACAACCACTTCCGACTCACCCGCCCACCTTTTGTTCTAAATTTAGGGTTAAGCTGATTGTAACCCGATATGGGAAATTCACGAAGTACAAATTATATGAGGTTACATGTTTATAGCATATATAGATATTGCATTCATGAATAAGATGATTTTATTAAGAGAATGCATTAGGGATTTTATCCTTTAGTTGATTCTTGTAATCTGGAATCCAGTACAACCTTTCACACACATGTAGAATTTACAATGGATTCACGGTGAAGGCTGATAAACGTCTTCAGTCTGTCGAGAAGTAGTGCTTCTTTTCCTGAACTCTTAGACAATGTTTTGGGAGTCAAGCAGATTTTCCTCCAAAAATCCACCAAATAGTGTGAGCGAGTAGAGTATATTGGTGCTCTAAGATTAGTGCGAGGAATGTGGAATCCTAGATAATTAGGTGATGATGCTCTAAGATGAGACATAGTTTTCGCTCTCGGTTCCTGCGTATGCATTTTGTGTGAAATTGTGAGAGCCACCGAATAAGGCAAATACGCGGAGAGCGAGTTTTCATAAAACTAGGGCTAAGGTGGATGGTTACGACCATTCTTTACGGAATCCTCGGCTGAAGGAGCGTATTGATGTCAAGGTCAGAAATACACCGTCCTATCCGTCTCTCCCAGTGTCGTGAGTAGGCACTTCCACCAAATAAGCTACCCAATGTCTCTTGAGTACCCCCAATCCCCAATAATGCCTCCTTAATAAAGTTCATGGATGTATGCCAGTTGTGTTATGCGAAAAAAAAATTAAAAAAAAAGAGAAAAAGAATGATGAAAAGAAAGAAAAACTGAAAAAAAAATAGAAAAAGAAGAAAAAAGAAGAAAAGAATGAATATTTAGTGTTTATCAAGGCAATACCACCAAATAAAATTGAGCTCCACCAAATATGGCTTTAACCTATTTTTCTTGTGTTTCTGACCGCCCGAATACTGCCTGAGGAATCCCGACTTAGTGTAAGGGTTAAGAGAACTCAATTAAAGTGTTAATGCCTAGTGAGACCACCAAATACAGATCCTATGTGTGAATCTGGTGAGGTTGTGAGCTCTAAGAAAAAGAAAGAAAAAGATCAAGAGAAAATGAATACAAAGGAATCAAAGAGAGCATAGTTTTTCTCGTCTTTCTCTAAGTTAAGTTACTTAGTAATTCGGGAATCTGGATTCTGTAGTACTAGTCTCTATGAGCACCAAGTGAGAATGAGCCATCAAATATATAATCCTTTCGCTCAAAGATTCTCTACCTAAGCCCAAAGCTGGGGTGAAATTCATAGAATATCTTGAATACCCCGAGGGAAGAAATTCGCCTATCCCGCTAGAATTTTTATTAGGGGTCAAGTACAGGCGTTAGAGGTGTATTAGTTTTCACTCAAATCCATTGCAAAAGCAACATAGCTGCACCTTCACGATTGTCTGGATTTCTAGAGCATAGGATGAAAACAAAAGGGAGAAAAATCTCTATGCAAACACTTGATAAAATAACCAGTCCCTTAGGGATCCTTGCTGTAAATAATTTAGTCTTGCATTTGCTAGGGACTAGCAAGATTTAGGCATGGGGGTATGATTGCGCAGCAATCATAGGTCTTAATTGACCTAAATTAGGCTAGGACTTAGCATAAGTTAAGGTTATTCATGCATGCATACGCATTATCTGCATCTTTACTGCTTTCCTTTAGCTATGCATAGAATAATGTTATAATGTACTGATTAAGTGCATTATGTCGATTGCAGGGAATAAGCTGATCAGGAGCTGGATCTGAAGCTGGATCAGGAATAATAGGAGTTGTAGCAGAGCTGGAGCAGAAGGCCTAGTTTAGATGTAGGAATAATAATGTAAGGGAGTTAAAAGTTTGCTATTCTATTAAGTAGGAATAAAGCAGTAAAATGTGAAGAGCTTAGGTCCATCCTAGCCCTAGGATAGTCTAGAGACTTCCCCAAGCCTTAGCCACCCTTAGATTAGGTCACAACACCCTAGGAAGTCCTAAAACCCTAGTTCCAACCCTTCTCTAGACGTCCAGATAAGTTTTAAGACGTCCAGGACCCTTAGCTAAATCTTGCACACTTCAAACCCACTTCTGCAGTGTTATTGGACGTCCAGACACTTTTTCAGACATCTAATTTCTGCAGAATACCCAAAACAGAACCCGAAATCCTTCCTAACTCTGATTGGACGTCCAGACAACAAGTATGGACTTCTGATTTTTGAGTATAAGACGTCTGATTAAATTATTAGACGTCTTATACTGCTCTCCAATTCCTGTTTTGAGATTTAAGCCTTGATCTTGGATCTCTAGGTCCTTAAACCCAATTCCAACACCATAGGAACATAAATTAAGGTGCCCTGACCCTAGTACATCACCTCTAGACCTCCCTAAGGACCTAATTAGGTCCTCACTAAACCTAATTGACTTGGATCTTAGTTAATTCTATCAGCCTATTCAATTGGACTCATTGAGTCCAATTGAGCCCTGATCTCAGCACACACTGTCCAATTGGACTCAGTGAGAGTCCAATTGACCTAGACCTGACTTAATTGAGTTGTTTTACTCTCAATTAAGTTTCCACACACCCAATTAAACTTGTATTAAGTTTAATTGCACTTTACCTTAGTGAATTAGGGTTTACAACCCTAATTTGAGACCTACCTTGACCTATATCTACTAGAACCCAACCTAATCAACCTAGCCACCTAAGTTTTGACCCACACACACCCACACACACCCACACACACCATCCACACGAAAATATCTAGCCTAGAGTTCTCTATAACTCTCTACCATGTGTGGCTGCCTTGGTTGCCAAAAATAGCAACCAAGAGCCATTCAATTTTTAGATCCACATTTGGTGGATCTAAAAACCTTCATCCACCCTCTCTCTCTCACTCTCCCACGAGCTCCCACCATAGGCCTCTCTAGAGAATTCCATAATTCTCTAGAGAGCTTCCCTTAGGTCTATATAAAGACCCCTTTGGTGGCCATTTGCACCCATTCACTTCCTTGGCATCCATTCCACTTAGAATATCCACTTCCATCTCCACTCCACCTCCACGAGTTGAGCACCACCATGGAGCCCACCATCTCTCCAGGGCCGGCCTCTCTCTAAAAATCACATATGTCAGAAACACCAAAAAATAAAAAAAATTTTGAAACAACACCAAAAAAATAAAAAATTTTTTTGAAAAAGAACAAAAAAAACTGGAGGGAAGAAATTTTTGTGGGCTTTACATAATCAAAAGGAGGAGAAAAAAAGCAAAATGCTAAAAAGGAGTACAAAATGAAAAAGAAAGAGATAGTCATTAGTAAGAGATTAAGGGATTAACCGAAGTTCTAGACCACATTAAAAAAAGTAAAGAGAAAGTGCTAAAGAAACATAAAAAGATTAGTAAGAATGCTAACCTTAGGCCTTTTTGGCTAGACTCTTAGTACCTGTTAAGATTTGGATATTCCTCAAGAGGTTGAGGAAAATGCAAAGCTTAAGTATTAGGTTTAAGGCTTAGGGAGTATTTAGCCTCGTTAACTGACCTTCGATTTGCAGGATTCGGTAACCTAAGCACCCCAATTCATACACAATTCATACACAGTCTGGTTCAGTGCGCATAACTATCAAAATCACGCAGAAGTGTTCTAATGTTCTGAAAATGTTACCTAGATTAGGAGCGACCGATCAATACAAGTTGATTTGGACGAGTTCCCAGTGTGGAGAGGTGGAAAATTTCCCTCGAAGATGCGTAACAGCATATCATCTCCTTGGTGCTTGTCTTTTAGGATATTTACATATCTTACTCGGGGCATGTAAGCACTCTGCTGGTTCAGATACCATGGATGGCATTATCACGAAATGTCACTCGCCAGGTTCTGGATTCGGCCACGGAACCCCATGGCCGGGATTATCTTGAAATCTCGAAAACTAGGGTTCTGGGGGTTACCATGGGTGGTGCTATCACGAAGCATTGATTGCTAGGAACCTTTGAGGATTGATGATGGGGACGAGGAATCTGATACAGACCGTGTTATGAAGCCAATCCGAAGCTAGAATTAAAAAGAAAAGAGAGAGAAAACTCTCTAAACAAATAAATCCTCTATCTCTCTCTTACAAAACGCACTACAATCTGAATCAAGGCTAAAAATGTCTCAAGCACGGGTGCTTTAACCACGGAGTCCAATAAACCTTAGGGTAGTTCCTGCGGGCCTTAAAAACCTTCGCTGAGGACCGAGGCTAAAGCTAGACAGGTCTGGATCTTGGTTAGTACTAGAGTACCTTTAGGCCCATTGTTGGCATTCTGATCTAATCAAAGAAGAAAAGGCACATATCATAATTGATAAAAGGAACTCATGGTCTAGAATAGAAGTTAAAGCCTTAAGATTTTGCTAAGGAACTAGCAAAAGCTAAGCATGGGGGTATGATGAGAACCTCATCATGAGTCCTAACTAGCATATTTTGACCTAATAAAGTGAACAAGAGCTCCTGTACAACCAAAAGAAGGGTCTAATTTAGGGAATTACTAATCTAAGAAGAGAACGTGAAATAAGGGGTAAAACTGTAATTTTACCATTACAGTGCATTAACGAGATTTCTAAGGGTCTAGAAATAGGTCAATTGGACTTAATAAGAGAAAAAGTGGGATGGTTCAGTCAGATAAGGGTTACTGTGAAATCTATGAATTAAATGATATTTTGTAACCCTAAAACAAACCGACTTAAATTCACAAGGTTCAAGGTAAGATAAAAATCAACTAAACCCTATAAAATTCATGAAAAAATATCCCCTAGGGATTAGAACCTTCAATTTGGCCTTTGGAACCTGTTTGACCTAGATTGGGGTCCATGCCTAATATTTGACCTAATTTGGGTTTTCGTGCAAAATGTCTAGCCAAATGTAATCAAACCTAAAATCCAACTTCACCTTTGGATTCCTTAGGTCCAAATTAGGTTTATACCAAAATTTGGACCTAAGGGAAGGTCGTCTTGACCCACTTTGCAAATTGTCCTCCAAATTACATTTAGACCATCAACTTTTTGAAACCCTTGCAAATCCCCCCTAACTTCTTTGTCTCTTTCTTCATTTCGGTCCCTTTGCCATCGCAGCAGGGACCATACCTTCGGTGACTTTGCGCGGAGGTTTGCTCCTTGTTTACATGGGGAGTCGCCCCCAGATTTCAAAGGGGAGCTCCCTGCGAAGCCCCCTACCGTATGAGAAGCTCCCCATGCCCTGAAACCCCCCATACCTCTCATGTGAATGCTCGAGAGGTATGGGTCTCCCTCCGACCTTACCTCCGGTGTGGCATTCCCGCCTCCTCCGTGAACTTCTCGCTCTGCCTACGCCTATTTAAGGAAGCCCAGACCTCGCCGCTTCCTTCAAGCTCGACTTGGCCTAGGAATTCCCCCCAAGTTCATCTCCTCCTCCTTCGGTCAAGAGTCCAGTGAGCTCCGGCGAGCATTCCTCTTCTTTTTCGTTGCCTTACCACAATACCATTGGCAAAGCTGCCTTCACCGCCTTCCTCCACGTCGTGCAACACTCGTGCGTGCGCCTCTAGCCCCGTCGTCGTCGCCGTCACCTCTCCCCTGGACATCTCCGTCTTCGACGACGGCAGGAACGAGCCATCCGCCTCCTGCCCCCCTTTGTTCGCTTAGCTAGGTAAAAACTCTTCCTATTTCTCCCCTCTTTATTTCCCCCTTATCAATTGTTATTTTCAACCCCTCGACAGTCGCTAACCATCACCATCATCCACACCTCCGGCAGACCATCGGTGAGGTGAGCCCACCACTCCATGCCTCCATCCACCTTGCCAAACCCCTCAGAAGCTCCATTATCACTCCCTGATCATTTTCCCCCTCTCCATCGACCACCACACTCTCCACACGCTGTCCCCGAACACACCCACATGCACATCCATAGTGTGCCCTAGGCACACTCCCACAGGCATTCCCACGCCTCGCCGACCACCTCTGCACATTCGCCGCACCTTAGCGAAGCTCCCTGAGCTTTTTAACGTGGCTGCGAGGCCGTTTTGGTGCTTTCAGGTTCCAGGGGCTCGCTGCCATTGAAGCGCAGCTCGAAGCTCGCTTGAAGCTTCGCCCAGGCCTTACTACTCCAGGCCTACACTCCCAAGTTGCGTGGCTTAGTCTCGCGCACACACCCAGGCCTTTGATTGGCTTCGAGGACCCTCGCAGCAGCTGCAATTGAGAAGCTCACCTACTGTGGGTGCGCGCGAGACCAAGGTGGGACGTTTAGTCCCACCTTGGAAGTGGGTGAGCAGACGCAGCAGCATAAATTGAAAAACTGCTATAGGCTTATCGCCTCCAACTCACGGGGTGAGGTCCCTCTCACCCGACTGACCGGCCTCATCCGCGACCACACCCCGCGAACCTGGTCTTGACCCGACCCGACTAGCACACCTTGCCCACCACCACACGCCGGTGGGCCTGGTCCCGGGCATACCCGACCTGTTTACCTGAGAGGCTCTGGGAGAGTTGTGTCCTAAGAGAGAAATAGAGAGAGAGATGCGGGGAGGGTAGAGGTAGGTTTTACTTCTCTGTGTTGTGCAGGGAAGAAGGAAGGAGAAGGCACAGCAGCTCAAGAAGAGGAAGAGAAGAAGAAGCTAGTTGAAGGAAGAGGAAGCTGAGGACTTAGCTGCACAAGAGAGAAGAAGAAGGCAGAGGAAGGAGCCAATGAAGATGAAGGAGGACTACAGAAGAAGGGCATATGAAGGAGAAGGTCTGCAGAAGCTAAGGAAGGAGGAGGCGTAGCAGCTCAAGAAGAGAAGAAGAAGCAGCCAAAGAGGAAAAGAAGAAAAGAGAAGGAAGGAGCTACCGCAGCAGATAAGGAAGAAGAAGAAGAAGCACTGTAGCAGAACACCACTTAAGGAGTCTAATTCACAGAATCAGACGTCTGAAGACAGGAAAGATAGAGAAAGAAGAAAAGAGAGAAAGCAAAGAGAAGAAGAAAGAGAGGAGAAGGAAGAAAAAGAATTTATTTCTTTTTAGTTTTGTCTCTAGCATTTATCTTCCTTGCATCAGTATTGAACATATTTGAGATTGTGATTTTCTGCTTCTAAATACCAATTTGCTCCCTGAGTTCGACCTCGGAATATTTTTGAATTTCGAGTAATAAATAAATAAAATTTGATAATCATTTTTCGCGGTATACTACAATGCATTTATCTTTTTAAAAACACGCAAAACCCGTTGAATGACTATCATCATTATTCTAATGCATGCTAAATAATTTATATATGAATGTAATGCATACAGGAAAATATATATGTAAACTAAATTATTTATATCTTAATGCATGCTATGTATACGTTAATATTAATCTAATGCCTAGGCACTTAACTAACTAATTAGCCCACAAATATGGGCTCATCAAGAGCTACGTAACCTAAGCATCCAAAATTCACACACATAGAGTTGTCTTGTTGGCATCTAAGATCGTGAAAACACAGAGATTAAGAGATCAATTCTGAATCCTCTTTAGTCCAAGGATTTCCGCAGGGCAGCTCTTGAAAGGGTGAAAGATGTGCCACTCACCTAGAAAAAGGATATGGAGTATTTTATTTAGTAAGAAAAATGTGAAGGAGGAGAAAAATAAATTTATTGAGAAAGAGAAAAAATATTTATATACACCTTGTAGTTAAGCATCTCGCTGCAAATGGATGCTACCCTTTCCCTCCATAAAAAAAAAAAAACACCTCGCTACACATGGGTGTTTTATCCTATGGAAAAAGATTGAAAAAATATGGAGATAAAATATAGGAATAAGAGACCCAGTGGTCCACCGGGGAGATATACACAAAAAATGTTGACCTCGGGATCGAAAAATAGTGAGGAGAAAGCAACCAAATCTGAGTAAGGCCAAGCCAAAGGCTTGAATTGGAATAACCTGGATTGGAAATTGATGTCTTAAAGATCTAGATTTTTGCAACTTCGGATGCCTTTAGGACAGTTCTACTCACGAGCACGGATGTTTTGAAATCATAGCTACTGAACCTTTGTATTGGGTAGTGAAGCCTAAGAAATCGGGTTTTGGAGACTAGTAGTTGAGGCCTAAAGGAGACGAATTGACAAAACCCTAGGTCTAGAAGTCTGTCCTTGGTGTTGTGGGCTGGTTGTTTAGGGATTCTCCTATCTCTGAGTTTGGTTAATAAAGAGTATTTAGTTAATTTGCAAAAACTCAGTTTGATAAAAATCAGATTTCACAAACGTAAGGATTAACTTAAGTCTGTTGAATTTTTGAGTGAATTTAAATTCTAGTCTTGGAGTCTTATTTTCTTTGTCCTCTTGACCTCTTTTGTTTCTAGGTTTTAGAGTGGATATGGAGAATAAACGGGTTGTCAGTGCTTTGTTCTCAAAGAAATTCCCGTCAAGATTCTATTTTTATGAATACGTATTTATGAGAAGTATTTAGGGCTTTGAGTCCATAGTTGACTCCCTTCTCTCTTCCCCCACTGTAGTCGATGATAGGCTATTTCTCAACCTCCGACGACCTCTCACCTCTCCTTCGGAGCGTCTTCGTCGGAGGCGTTTGCCTCCCTCACCTCCTCTTCCTCTCCCACGACTGTGATAGGGCTTGGGAGTGCGCCACACCTCCTTCCTCTCCGTTTCCTTTCTCGCTGGAGCTCTGTCCCCAATCCTTTGATTTCCTCCTCCGTTATGTGGCTTTCGACGGAGACTCCTCCCTCCTACTTTGTCAAGGTAACCGTAGACTAGCTAGGCTTAGTGTAGGATAGGTTAGGTAGCTAGATTATTTTAGTTTAGCTCAATTCTAGTATTCCTTCTCTGACTCCGGTGAGGCCAAGTCCGGCCTCGTTGGACTTCTATTCAACTTTTCATGCACTTGATCACCTTCCTCTTCCCCTCACGATCCTCCTACGTTTCTTTCCCTTCCTTTTTAGCAGCTGACACGCCTAGCTCTTCACATTCACCGACGACCCTCGTTGTCTATGGCGGAGGTCTCCAAGCTAGAGCACACTCATCTGGGGCCCTCCACCGCCTCTACATCACTTAAGGGCCCCGTTCGACTTATCAATTAGTTAAATAATCATCTAAACAAGAACGCCCAATTTCACCTCAACCTCCTGAACTCGCTGTCAATGGTGGCTCAAGAGGAGTTTTTCACCTAATCACCTACTCATAGATCATCGCAAGACTCATTTGAGTCTTATCCGTCACTCAATTGAGTGAGAGATCTGTCTCTGAGTTCATATGAACTCAGAATTCAATCTTCTTGAATTCACTGATTAATCTATTAAATTAGGCTTTGAATTAAGAAAAAGAAGTGATTCTAAGGTTCCTGAAGGCCTCAAGAATCTTTTATAACTAATTTCAACTAGTTTCATGGAGTTTTGAACTCTAGAACCTTATTTCTGGACTCACCGGAGTTCTGGTGAGTCAATTTGAGCTTAGGCCTTTAGAAGTTTCTCAAAAGCTCCAGAATGATCCTACAATGTCTTAGAATAAAAAATTAGTGATTTAATATGTGTTTGGATGATTACAAACCTTCCCTGATCGTCATCTTCTCCAACTCCGACGGAGTTGGAAAGATTGATTTCGTTAGGTTTCTAACAAATCAATGGTTTAGTAAGCCTCAGTAGATCCTCAGAAGTTTGTTACAGGTCTTGATTAGGACTAAAAGCCTCTAGGTTAATCCATCAAACACAGGCACTTTTCACCTTAGGCGGCATTGCCTGAGAACACCTCCAAACTTAACAAAACTTTATTTTGAGGTGTTGAATGGACTCTTGAGGATGAATTAGGTCTATTTAGGCTTTTAATTTGATCTAAGAAGCTAAAAATATAAAAGTCAACTCTGAAGGTTTCTAGGTCAAACCTGAGCCATTATCAAGGATTAAATTGTTGAAACTTTGAATTAATGGGTTGATTAGATTTTTGGAGCAAATTAGAGTTCACTTAAAGTGATTTCATTGTGTTTAATTGAGGATTGAAGTTCTGAACAGTTTGGGTTCAAAATGAACCCAATACTGTCCCTGTGGTTTTTTGTTGAGTTTCAACCTTAAATCTTGCCCAGATTGATTGATTTTAATCTCCTGAATTGGTTCAGACCTATTCTTGAGGTCTTAATCTCTCTGTTGAGCAATTTGGAGCTCAAATTTGATCTCTTAGCTCTTTCACGAAGCTCTCAAGCTTCTGGCATCTCCTAAGCATATTCCAAACCCTCTTTATATCTCAAATTAGTGCGGAATACTTTGCTTAAGGGACTCAGGCCTTCAGCCAAGGTCAAAAGCCCCTATGCAGATTAATCAACCTATTTTCCTCTCTTTGCAGTTCGTTTTAGCATCGCAGTCAGCCATGTTTCACCACTTAAATCAGTGGATCATGTTTGGTCCGAGAATCAAATTGATGCTCCAATCAGATAGAGCTCATGTAGAGCTTTCTGTCAAGCCTTTGCTCGATCGATTTGGTTCACTGAGTAACTGGGAATCCTAACCGAAAGTTTGGCCTGGAGCGTAAAGGATTGTCCCACATCGGGAACTTGTGGACGCCTGTGCTGGTGTAAGTCGAATTCACGCTGATACCCTACTGATCATCAGTGCAGGGCGCAAAAAGAAAACATGATCTCTTGTGGGCACGTTCCCATGCCCGGGTGTGTGTGTGTGCTTGTGCGTGCATGTCGGCCCGTGTGGGTGTAGATGTGAGCGGGCCTGACTGGGCCCAATACTGTGCAATGTGAAAATAAATGAAAATCCACCTAATACAAATTAGAGTGGGCCTCAAGTAGGGTCTGGTCCCACCCTATGGGGTGCTGCGTATCCCCAAACAAGGCCCATTCACCCATTAAAAACCTAATTTTTAAAGTAAAGAACAAAAAAATGGGCTTAATTGGTGAGAATGCGACTAAGTGTAGGAATTAGAAGGCACAGTAAAAAGAAGGTTAAAGGAAGATAAAAGAAGAGAAGGACAGCGAGAGCTTAAGTAAATGAGTCTGAGGAGAACCTAAGGAAAAAGACAAGAGTAGAAGATGAAGTAAAAGAGAAGGGTTGGGAAAAGATAAGAGGAAATATAAATGCAGAGATGAGAGAAATGTATGAAAGAAGAATTCAGACATCTATTGTGCTTTTTGGAAGTCCAATTCTTATTTTTAAGTCATCTAATTTTCCTTTAAGACGTTTGATTCAGGGGTGAAACTGCTATATTACATGTTTTTGAGCTTTTAACATTGTAATGGGCATGATAAACTCTTGTAAATTGCACTCTATGCCTTATATTTTTGTAAGAAAATTGTAATCAACATGTTCTATTTGGTTTTAAATGACAAATCTTTCTTGTAATCTTGTTTCTTTTCAAATGGAATATTGCATGTTCTAGTTGATTAATCTTTTGCGCAATTGTTCATGTGCTTAAAATATATTGTAATTATTAATTTGATTGATTAAGTACATAGTAATTAATGCTTAGGGATTAATGGTGAATTAAGTTTACTATTATGCCTCTCAGTGAACGACCAGGACTCAACCCGTTAGAAAAAGAATAAAAATCTAAAATGTTAGGTTAACTTGACCCTATACTATGTTCATGACATTAATTCGAGTTAGCCTAAGTTACTTTTTGATGCACTTAATTAAGTCTGATAAGCTTAATTAACTATGTTGAGAAATAATCATCCTCGGTACGGAGTCTAGACGAGGCAGAGGGGGGAGGTGCACCTTCTATTCTGCAGGCCCTCCCAAACCACAAGAGGTAATTTCTCTTGGTGACTCCCCTATGGAGGCACCTTAGGAGTAGGCTCGACCTGAGGGTACTATAGGGTTTGTCGCTTCATCATCTTCGCTAGGGGCTTTTGCCTTGCTAGCCTAGGAAATGACGAGCGCGGGCGATGCTTTCGCCCAGCCCTTCTACTGGCGGAGTTCAACCAGTGTCTGGGTTCTGCTCAATCCTTCCGGGTGAGGGGGCTCTGGGATGATTGGGTGCATCGTTGGGTCCGTCGTTGGGTTTGTGCTAGAGGGTGTGTCTGGCAAGTCCGCGCTTGGATCCCAGACGGAAGCTCTGCCAGGGGTGTCCATCCAAGACCCCGACTTGGAGAGACAAGTGTTGAAGCACCTGAATGAGGTCATTTCTTGGGCTGCCTCTGGCCCTCGTGGCATGGATTGGAACCATGTCTTCTTTTACTGCGTGAGCATGGTAAGCTCGTGAGGCTCATTTGTAGTTATTATTTGCCTTACTACTCGTTTATTGATGTGCTGGTAGTTTGTAGGCAGAAATGCTTGGTTCACGCTGCATTCCTCGTGGTGGTGTTCCCTTGGACCTTCCTGCCCCGACTGGTTTGAGCAACTCGGCAGACTTGGTGGCTTAGTGGGTCATCACAGCCAAAGCGGAGCACCGACAATTACTTCAGCAAGTTGCGGAGGCTATTGTCATGTGGGAGAGGGTAGAGAAAGTGGCGAGGGAGGCGGAGCGACAACTCCATTCTCAGAGGGAGGCTACCAGCCACGCGGCCCGCTTGGAGGGGGAGTTGAAGAAAACTCGCTCCCTACTACGGAGGGTTGCTATCGTCGGGGAGGAGCTGGAGGGGCAATGATGAGGTATGAATCATCTTAGCTAAAATGCCCAAGTTAAGCTAAAAAGTAGGTTAAACACTACAGAATTAACACATGAAAAGGATTAAGTTTGGAAAATAGTGAAAAAGACCTAAAACATCAAATCTGTGATAAAAATGTAAAATTAGGTCATTAAATGGGATATTTTATTCATTAATATAGGATGATGATCCAATTGCAAATCGAACAAGCATTTGAGTCCAAAAGTTCAAATGAAAAGTAAAATTAACTTCGTTAATGTTCAATTAAGCTTAAATAAAAACTTGATTGCATTTGGACATCATTAGGACCTTGTAATTATTAGATTACATATAGGTTCTCATGTCATATA
Organism: Thalassia testudinum; assembly: GCA_037157565.1. Classification (NCBI taxonomy): domain Eukaryota; kingdom Viridiplantae; phylum Streptophyta; class Magnoliopsida; order Alismatales; family Hydrocharitaceae; genus Thalassia; species Thalassia testudinum. The sequence goes on along the minus strand of JAZHRO010000022.1, from coordinate 8,477,564 downwards.
CATTTTCTTCATTTAAAAACCTTCACCATTTTGTAAACCGCTAAGGGCTTCTTTGCAAGACCTGAGGACGGCTTTGATATCCTTCTCGCCAGTTCTGGGCATCTGTGCTATTGTTCTACCCCTTCGCCCATAAGGGCCTCAGCACAAAACCACCATTAGAGCTGTAGCCGCAAGCCACTATTCACGTGAAGAACTTGCCCAATCACAGCCGTTCATTCTTTGATCTCATGATCTTGTGGCCATCCCTGATTCGAAGCTTCGCGCGCTTCGGCGCGTGTGATCATCCCTTGCCCCAGACCCCATCCAACGACCGCGATTTGATTTGAAGCTTCGTGCACACCTCTCGTCTCATCCCCACTGCCAAGCCCTAGATGCTTAATCGCACCTTTGCGGTGATTAGAATCAGTAACTCAGCTACTTAAGTCCCTCCATGAGCTCGCGCGTACATAGATCACCTCCCCTCCTACTTTCTTGAGGCGATCCTTTCCTCCCTCTCCAGCTCTCCTAAACTCTTCACTTTCCACACTTGTGATAGAGGTGTGGTTTTTTACCTCCAATTCCTTCTCGCTGCTAGGGATGATGTACGCCTGAGGACGACCGTGGAGCTCCTCTTGTGGGCTCTTCACTTGTTGGAGATCTCCCCCTTTCTTCCTCCTTAGCTGCCGGCTTTGGATCCAGGCAACCCCATTCCTCTTGTTAGATTAGGACTTCCTGCTTTCTAGAGTAGCTTAGATTAGTAATTAATGTAATTTAGATCAGTAGGAGTAGATTAGAAATCAGCTTTGATGATGGATTAGTGTAATTTAGGAGTAGATTAGCTTAGATCCACTCCGCCCTCTCTGATCAATTCATATCAGAGAGGTGTTTTTCCACCTCCATTTCGATGCATACAACTTTCTTTACACTTCACGAAATGCTTCTGATTTTCCCTCGCAATCTTTTCATCATCCACCCATCCATCAAGGTCAAATTTAGATCTGAAGCCTTGGCTTCTAGATTTGAATTTGCACCTGAAATCCACTTGGGGGGGTCTCCCACTCACTCCATAAATAAATTCACAAAGACCTCCCAATCTGGTTTTATTATCTCAAATTGCTCGATTCCTTTCAAATTCTTTTTAATGCCCAATCGTATGATTTGGAGATCATTTGGTTTTTATCGGATTCAATAGAGCTTTTTGAGGTTTTTAATTGCTTAATTAGGTGTCATGTAATGAATCCAAGGTTTTGAATTTGGTTTTGATTTTGTGGATGAGCATGGATTTAATTTAAGTGCTATTTTGGATAGTTTGACCAAGGATAATTAGTAATACTGATTTGAGGTTGAACAAGGACCTAATGGATCCTTAGATGATTACTAAATCACCTTGAATGCTAATCAATGGCATTCAAGACAATCAGGAGATCAAATTAGTGAGAGATCCATATCAACAGCCCAAATTAGGGCAACATTATTTTTAAATTTAAATGATTTCTAGATTTCTGATTGAGAGATTAGACCAGTGAGAGATTTACATAGTTGAGAATTGAATTTTTGCGATCAAAATTTGATTTGATTCAGATCAGAATTAAGCAGCTATTCTATTGGATGGATTTATGGATTTTTATTTTCTGATGTTAAATGATTTGATGAAGAAATGGATTTCATGTGCCTTAGATCAGACCTTCTTAGGTCTGATTTGGGCTGATTTCAATGATCAAAGGAGCAGCTATTGCTGTTGAGATAGCAACAGAATTTAAGACGTCTAAACTACTGTCCTTGCATCAATTTTTGATGTGAACAGTAGCAGTTGTAGCTGCTACATTTCAGAGCAGAAGAGTAGCTGAATCAGCTACTAAAGTTGAGCAACTACTGCTGCTATGTTTATTGTGCAGTTCAGCCAATATTTTGGTTGGAAAGGGGTCTGATCAGAGTTGATTTCAGCTAGGAATTGGAGTCGTAAAGAGCTGACTTGATTTGTAGTGTTATAACATAATGTATAAGCATTCCTGTACCTTTAATTGATTGAAATTCAATTAGGATTGCTTGTAATTTAGTTTTGAATCTCATCGTCAGCCATCTGAATTGAATTAACTGTCCATAACGTAATTTTAGTGAAATGAGAGATGGAAATTTGGTTTAATTGCTCATTCATGTTTCATATTGCTTGCTGGATGTTTTGAGATGTTGAAACACCCTTCCCAGCTACTCAAACTGATTTCAAGGCCTTAGGTTTCCCTTAGAAACACTTATCAAGGCTTAAAATTGGTGAACTTTGTATATAAATAAAAATCATAAAAATAATCCAAAAAAATAAAATAAATGTGTCTTGGTTAAGATTATGTATATTTTTAGGTGTGTGCCAAGTTTCAAGTCATTCTGAACCCTCGGCTTGGTAGATCATACCAGCCGATGGTTTAGTATACCTTGGAACTTAATAAAAGAACTCAACTTCAAAAACATCAAAAATAACTTACTCTCTCATATCTTTCTTTCTCTCTCATACCCTATCTCTACTATATATATAAAACCCATAAAAATAAGAAAATACCCAAAAACTCCCAAAAATACTATTTATACTATGTATATACTTGTATATAGTAATTAAACCTAAGGTATATGAAAATATTGTTTAATATGTATTTAATGTATGGAAATAACTTGTATATGTATTCTATGTATTAAATTAAGTATTTAGAGTAATTTAATGTCTATATAATCTTATTTTATTATTTTATATTAATTTATATACCTTAAATGTATAATAACTAAGTAATTAAACAAACATGTTTATATGTACATATCTGTATCTAATACTGTACATATGTATTTATCTATATAACATAAATATTATAATACCTGTAACTTAATTTAATTATATATATACAGTAAATAATTAAGTTATTAAGTTAACTAGGTAATTTACTAAGTTAAAATAGAATAAATTAGTAATTTAAGTTAATACTAAGATAAATTATATTGTATACTTGTAATATATTATAGTAAGTATTTTCAACTTATTTATATCATATTTATACTGTATTATAGTAATTATAGTTTGTTTATATGTAAAACCATCTAAAACATGTATTTAATTGTAAATAAATTAAAATAAAGCTTATAAAATATAATAAAAATGTATAATAAATGATTTATTATGTATACTAATTCTGTATTAAGTCAATTTGATGATTAATTAACTAATTTATACTTTAATTAATGAATTAAACTCTAATTTAACTTGTATAAATAGTCAACTTTACCTAATTTAATTATATAATAAACTTACTTTTGTAAAGTAACTATTTAATTATGTAGCCCTATGTAAGGGCTTTACAATCCAATAGTTTAATTTTAATTTCCATTAATGAGCATTAAACCAAACATAGTACACCTAACTTAGAACTAGGGTGACCCTAGTAGAGGTCTGGTCCTACCAAGAAATGGGTGCTACGTATCCCTCGAAAAAGTCACCCGCCTACATTAAACCCAATTTTTGGGCTGAGTTGGGCCGAATCGGTCTGAGTTGCTCAGTGTGAAACTGAAGAGAATAAGAGAGCGAGTAGAAATCGGCTAAGTGTTGAACCCCCCTATGCCTTAGTGTACATAAGCGTGAGTTGTGTGTTTGCTGTGTGTGTTGTGTGGGTGTATATGTATGTACATGTAAAGTATATAGTATATAATGTATATGTAAATAATTTAATATAATGTAAATAAATAATGTATAATGTAAATAATATAATATAGTATATATAAGCGTATATAAGGTAGAATGTTTGAGCTCTTATATGTATAACAACTAGAGCTTTAGTGACAGATTCATCCGTCACTGTTTATGTAAATATATGTTAGTATAGATAATAGTTTTTACCTTAGATTATGTAGATAGTTTACTAAGGTTTTAGTGACACTTATATATGTCACTGTATATATTATATATGTTACTATCGATATTAGTATGTTATAATGAGTTAGTATAGTAGATATTATTAACTATTTTTGTAAAGGTATTAACTATATTAGTTGTAAATAATTAATATAAAGGATTTAAATATAGCTTTTGATACTTGTTTGTGTAAATTTATTTTCAAGCATTGTAATGTGTTTTAAATTATTCTTTTGTACATAATTAACCAAATTCTTTTATTCTTTGATTCTTTCATTCATTCTTATAAATAAAATCAAAAATTTTGGAATAAAAGAATATTTTTGGACATAGAGAGTGATGTATATCAATAACTGCCTCCTAGTGAACGACATGGAATAAACCAGTAAAAATTAAGTATATAAACAAAATTGATGCGACATTGGTTTGTATTTGTGACATATACTACAACAACGACATTTTTAAACACCATTTTTAGTGCAAACTGGTCGTTGATGATCAAGAAGCTCATGGGGAAGCACCAGGCCCACCTGGTGGCACTGAGGAATGTGTCGGAGCGCCTCTCGGTTGCGCAGGCCGAGGTTGCCTCGTTGAAGGAGGAGGTGCTAGTGCCTAAGATTGCTCATTCTTCCTCCATGGAGTTGTATGAGAAGGCTCTCGAGGAGGAGCGCATCTGCTTGATCACGTCCATTGATGGACTTGCTTCAATGTGCGAAGCTGGTATGAACTCGCCCCTGACATAGGGTAGTAGACCCTGGATTCCATCCGGGCCCTTGTTGAGGAGAAGGGACCCCTAGCCGAGGAGGTGTGCAGCTAGTCGATCACTCGCCTTGTCTTGGAATACGATCGGTGGAAGGGAGTTGGCCCTGGTGTCGATAGCGACCTCGCAGACCCACCCGTGAAGCCTTTGTGTGATGCAGGGGTGGACCAGGTGGTCACTGAAGGGGCTGCACCATCGCCTATTGTGGGGGGCGACTTGGTTGAGGCTGCTGACCCGGATGAGGTAGTTGGCAGTCCGCTCTGCCTCTCACCTTCGTCCGATCCGGAGAGATTCGAGTTATGGGAGTAGAATCGTCTTGTTGTCACCTCGCTTTTTCTCTCTTTCCCTCCTTTTTTTTTTCTTTTTTTTTGAGAGATGTAATCAGACTGCCTTTTGGAATGAAGGGAAAAGTTTCTTATCTTTATTGCTCTTGGGCTCTCTATGTATGATACCTTCGTAAGTTGCTCGCATGCCAAGTGCGAGGGATATCCCTGTTGTCCAGGGCTTGTAATTCATAAAAGTTGCCTAGACTGTTGTTACAAATTTTGTAGGGCCCTTCCCACGTTGGGTCTAGCTTCCTGTCTGATTGGGTTGGCATGGAGATTTCACACTTACGAAGGACAAGATCTCCTTGGGAGAACTTTTGGGTCCTGACGAGCTTATTGTATGAGGCGGCAACTGCCTCTTTGCTCTTGAGAGCCATCTGAGAGGCCTCTCCCCTTAGCTCATCTAGGAGGTCTAAGGCCAAGAGAACTTGATAATCGTTGGTGGCCGGGTCGTATAGCTGCGTACTATAGGTGAGGAGGACAATTTCTATGGGTAGCTGGGTTTCCATGCAGTACACCAAAATAAATGGTGTGTGGCCTGTGGAAATCCTTTGGCAAAGTTTTGTAGCCCCAAAGGACATCGGGGAGTCCTCCGCCCATCTCTCTTTGGATGAATCCAGCCGACATTTGAGCACTGAGATAATGGTGCGGTTGGTAACTTTGGCCTGTCCATTCACTTGGGGATGACTTACTAAGGTGAAGCATAGGTGGATATCCCAGCTGGTGCAAAATTCCTTAAACTTTGTGTAGGCGAACTGGGTTCCGTTGTCCGTGACTATGCAGTGAGGTATCCTATAGCGAGTTATGATGCTCTTTCGGATGAAGGAAATGACCCTATCGGCTGTAGGGCTAGCCATGGCTTCATCTTCGACACACTTGGAAAAGTAGTTGATGCTATTAAGATGAATCACTTTTGAGTTGAGGCAGGCGGGAAGAGACCGACGAAGTCCATGCCCCATTTTATGAAGGGGATGGGTGACATGATGGGCACCAAGTTCTCGGGTGACAAGTGGTGCAAGGTGGCGAACTGCTGGCACTTGTCGCACTTACGCACGAAGGTCTTGCAGTGTTGCTTCATCTGGGGCCCAAAGTAGCCTGCTTAGAACAGCCTGGCGAGGAGTGCCTTGTGGCCATCGTGGTTTCCGCAAGCGCCCTCATGGGCCTCCTACAAGGCTTGGGTTGCCTCGTCCTCCATCAGGCAATGCAGCAAGGGGTGGAGTACCCCCGCTTGTACAATTGCCCTTTAATGATAGTGTACCAGGAGGCCTTGAGGTGGAAGGCCTGAGGCCTTGAGGCGGAAGGCCTTAGGCCGAGGTTCTCCTATGGGAAGCTCACCAAAGCTAGAGCTTTAGTGACAGATTCATTCGCCACTGTTTATGTAAATATATGTTAGTATAGATAATAGTTTTTGCCTTAGATTATGTAGATAGTTTACTAAGGTTTTAGTGACACTTATATATGTCACTGTATATATTATATATGTTACTATCGATATTGGTATGTTATAATGAGTTAGTATAGTAGATATTATTAACTATTTTTGTAAAGGCATTAACTATATTAGTTGTAAATAATTAATATAAAGGATTTAAATATAGCTTTTGATACTTGTTTGTGTAAATTTATTTTCAAGCATTGTAATGTGTTTTAAATTGTTCTTTTGTACATAATTAACCAAATTCTTTTATTCTTTGATTCTTTCATTCATTCTTATAAATAAAGCCAAAATTTTTGGAATAAAAGAATATTTTTGGACTTAGAGAGTGATGTATATCAATAACTACCTCCCAATGAATGACCTGGAATAAACCAGTAAAAATTAAGTATATAAATAAAATTGATGCGACTTTGATTTGTATTTGTGACATATACTACAACAACGACATTTTTAAACATCATTTTTTAGTACAAACTGGTCGTTGACGATCAAGAAGCTCATGGGGAAGCACTAGGCCCACCTGGTGGCACTGAGGAATGTGTCAGAGAGCCTCTTGGTTGCGCAGGCCGAGGTTGCCTCGTTGAAGGAGGAGGTGCTAGTGCATAAGATTTCTCATTCTTTCTCCATGGAGTTGTACGAGAAGGCTCTCGAGGAGGAGCACGTCTGCCTGACCACATCCATTGATGGACTTGCTTCGATGTGCAGAGCCGGGAGGAGGCTGAGGTGGTTGTAGGCCTAGCAAAGCTAAGGGCTGTTCTTGCCCAGGCCTAGGATCTTACGGTCGAGCGGGACTCAAAGAGTGAGGAGGGACCTGAGGATGGGGCGTTAGGGCCCAAGTTAACTGCGGACGTGGTCATAGACTTTTACACCCAAGACTCGTCTATGTGTTCGATCTGGTATGAACTCGCCCTTGACATAGGGCAGTAGACCCTGGATTTCATCTGGGCCCTTGTTGAGGAGAAGGGACTCCTAGCCGAGGAGGTGTGCAGCTAGCCGATCACTCGCCTTGTCTTGGAATATTATCGGTGGAAGGGAGTTGGCCCTGGTGTCGATAGCGGCCTTGCAGACCCACCCGTGAAGCCTTCGTGCGACGCAGGGGTGGACCAGGTGGTCATTGAAGGGGTTGCACCACCGCTATTGTGGGGGGCGACTCGGTTGAGGCTGCTGACCCGTATGCGGTAGTTGGTAGTACGCTCCGCCTCTCGTCTTCGGTCGATCCGGAGATATTCGAGTTATGGGAGTAGAATCATCTTGTTGTCACCTTGCTTCTTCTCTCTTTCCCTCCTTTTTTTTTTTTTTTTGAGAGATGTAATCAGACTGCCTTTTGGAATGAAGGGAAAAGTTTCTTTTCTTTATCACTCTTGGGCTCTTTATGTATGATACCTTCGTAAGTTGCTCGCATGCCAAGTGCGAGGGATATCCCTGCCGTCCAGGGCTTGTAATTCATAAAAGTCGCCTAGACTGTTGTTACGAATTTTGTAGGGCCCTTCCCACGTTGGGTCTAGATTCCTGTCTTATTGGGTTGGCATGGAGATTTCACACTTACGAAGGACAAGATCTCCTTGGGAGAACTTTTGGGTCCTGACGAGCTTATTGTATGAGGTGGCAGCTACCTCTTTGCTCTTGAGAGCCATTTGAGAGGCCTCGTCCCTTAGCTCATCTAGGAGGTCTAAGGCCAAGAGAACTTGGTAATCGTTGGTGGATGAGTCGTATAGCTGCATCCTATAGGTGAGGAGGAAAATTTCTATGGGTAGCTGGGTTTCCATGACGTACACCAAACTAAATGGTGTGTGGCCTGCGGAAATCCTTTGGCAAAGTCCTGTAGCCCCAAAGGACATCGGGGAGTTCCTCCGCCCATCTCTCTTTGGATGAATCCAGCCGACAATTGAGCGCTGAGATAATGGTGCGGTTGGTAACTTTGGCCTGTTCATTCGCCTGGGGATGACTTACTAAGGTGAAGCATAGGCGGATATCCCAGCTGGTGAAAAATTCCTTGAACTTTGTGCAGGCGAACTGGGTTCCGTTGTCCGTGAATATGCAGCGAGGTATCCTATAGCGAGTTATGATGCTCTTTCGGATGAAGGAAATGACCCTATCGGCCGTAGGGCTAGCCATGGCTTCAGCTTCGACCCACTTGAAAAAGTAGTCGATGCTATTATGATGAATCGCTTTTGAGTTGAGGCAGGCGGGAAGAGACTGACGAAGTCCATGCCCCATTTTGCGAAGGGGATGGGTGACATGATGGGCACCAAGTTCTCGGGTGACAAGTGGTGCAAGGTGGCAAACTGTTGGCACTTGTTGCACTTACGCACGAAGGTCTTGCAGTGCTGCTTCATCTGGGGCCTAAAGTAGCCTGCTTAGAACAGCATGGCGAGGAGTGCCTTGTGGCCTTCGTGGTTTCCGCAAGCACCCTCATGGGCCTCCTACAAGGCTTGGGTTGCCTCGTCCTCCGTCAGGCAATGTAGCAAGGGGTGGAGTACCCCCGCGTGTACAATTTCCCTTTAATGATAGTGTACCAGGAGGCCTTGAGGCGGAAGGCCTTAGGCCGAGGTTCTCCTGTGGGAAGCTCACCAAAGCTCAAGTAAGTGACTATAGGCGTCATCCAGGAGGCGGATGGCTCAAACACGAGCGTTTTAGGAGTGAGGACTGTAGTCTCTTTAAGGGTCTGGAGGCAGATGTCTTAGTCTTACCCACGAGGGATGGCAGTAGCAGGTTTTTCTAATGCGTCCACCAGGGAATTATTAGCTCGGGGTACCCGGCTGACGGAAGTGGTTTTGAAGTCCGCTATCTCCTTAACTTTGTTGGCGTACAGCATCATGCTTAGATCCCGAGCTTGGTATTCGCCATTTATCTGGTTGGCAACCAGCTGAGAGTCCATGTGAATCTGTAGCGAGGCGATCCCCATGGACTTCGCTACTTGGAAACCTTCCATCAAGGTCTCGTACTCTGCCTGATTGTTGGATGCAGAGAAGTCCAATTTTATGGTGTACTTATGAGTAGCCCCATCTGGGGGGATTAGGGCTATCCTGGCCCCGGCCTCGGCTATCATGGATGAGCCGTCGATGTAGAGCTGCAAGGAGAGTGAGAGAAAGATGTTGGGGTCGGTGAATTCGACGACAAAGTCTACCAAGACTTGTACCTTGATCGCCCTTTGCAGATGATATTTGATGTTGAATTCCGCCAGCTCCATACCCATCTGATCTTTCGTGTCGACCCCGTGGGCTTGTGGAGCATCCGTCGGAGGTGGCGGTCTGACAGGATCCTTATGGTGTGGGCTTGGAAGTACGGGTGTAGCTTTCGAGCTACGGTAACGAGAGCTAGTCCCAATTTTTCAATAACCGTGTACCTAGACTCAGCACCATGGTAGGTTTTGCTGACGAAGTACATGGAGCACTGGGTTCCGTCCTGGTCACTGACTAAAACGACACTGACGACCGAGGATGAGGCGGCTAACTACAGGGAGAGGACTTCTCCTGGTTGGGGAGCCATCAGGATGGGGGGAGCCTTCGAAGTGCATCCTTGACTTTGCTAAGGGCTCCCGGCACTCCAGTAGGGTCCTGGCACTACAGCTGGATGGGGGGCCCGGCGTCGGTCTTCTTCTTCATTAGCTTAGGCGGGGAAGCAGGTCTTTATCTATAGACCATACCTTCAACAGTATGTCCACCTGGTTCACGGCTAGGGGAGTGTATTCTTCAAAAGACTCCTGCCTCTCCTTGGATGGCCTTGTGCTTGTTGAAGTGGCTGCTCTCACGTGCGGAGGCAGAGGGGAAGTCGTCTAAGGCCCGCATCTCCTTGGATGGGTTGGCATCTTCCTTCTATCCTTCGGCGAGCCAGTTGCAGCAGCGGAAGGAGTCGTCCTATTCCGCAAACCTAGTGGCTCGATCCCAGAGTTCTGCCATGTCTTTGGGCGGGAAGTCCTCGATGTAGTACGAGAACCTCTGGGCCAGAAGACCTGACTTGAAGTACTGGATGGTGATGGCGTCGTGTGGCTGCTTGCACCTGAAGTATTGGGCCTTGAACCGATCCAAGTACGACCAGAAAGGTTCATTTCTCTGCTGTCGGATCTCAGAGAGCTTTTCGAGGTTATCCCTAACTCTTTGTTGTCCAGCGAAGTTGATGGGAACACCATCATGAGCCATAACCAGCTTAATTTGGTTTGATAAAGTCAATAAAAGCTCTTACATATCAGTCAGAAGGTCTCTTGGGCAGGTTGAGTTGTTTTGAGAAGAAAAGATGAAAAAATGATTATTTCTACAATTTTACCATCTTATCATAAATACAGAATAACCACGAGATTTTTCAAGGGTTACTAAAGGTCAAATATGCATTTAAGTCTGATAAGTGGGTCCATGCAGATAGAAACGGGCTTTCACGCATTTTAAGAATTAATGGACATCTGAAACCTAAAAACAGACTCGCTTAATTAATTGAGGTTCTAGTCAGAATAAAATTCATCTAAACCCTTTAAAAATCATAGAAAAATATTCTCTAGGGTTTGGCATCCTTGATTTGACCATCTGAACCCATTTTGACATAAAATAGAGTCTCAAACAGACAGTTGCCCTAATTTGGATTTTTATGCAATTTAACCAATCAAACTTGGTCAAAACCTAAATTCGACTTCACCATTAGATTCTTTGGGTCCAAATTAGGTTTGTATCAAAATTTGGGCCTAATCATAGATCATCTTGACCTAGTTTATATTTCAGTCCTGTTTGACTCTTTTCTCTCATACATACGCCCCTAACTTTCAAAATAATCGCAAATGGGTCCCTAACTTTATCACCATTCTTTGCAAAAAGGTCTTCACGCCATTTTTGGAAGGTCAGACTGTAACGACCCGATTCCCGAGTCCCTACGAGACACGAGAACCGGACCGACTCGACTAATCCCAAGACCCAGTCGTCCAACGAGGAAGTAACCAAAAGACAGTAAAATAAACCACATTCAGCATGAATATAACTAACAGTAAGAAAGTACAGCAGTAAGGAAAGAAACTACTACAGTAGGCACCACCACAACAGTAAAACAACATTTATCATATAACAAAAACTGCAGGTAAAGAAGGTACAGCGGAAACAAAAACTACTCACTAGAACAGAAACAAAAAGGGGTACAAAGCTGTGGTAACTCTACTGGACCCTACTCGGCCCAGCGTCCTCTGCAGCCGCCGACCCTGGCTGCTCAACACCTGGTCCTGAAAAAGGTAACGAGTGTAACACGTCAGCAAAACGCTGAGTAGAGTGGCAAACTAACTAAAGGCAACAGTAGAGTGTACAGGAGCTGTTATGTTCTATTACTTCCTTTATTTACATCTTTCAATTTTTCTTACTATTTCATTTATTTCTCAGATCCTTTACTTGATCTCGAATGTCCTCGTGGGAACGATCTTGATTGCAGTCTTTTCCAAAAGTAGAAGTAGCACGTGGTGCTCTCCTGGCCGGGAGAGTCCCCCGTGGTGATCCTACCCTCAGTCAACCACCCCAAGGTCACTGACAGACGTAACGGTGACTACGGCACGCGCGATAAACGCACAGGTAGCTAGCCCGCACTGGCACGCGGTCAGTCGTTTCCGTTAACGGGTGCGCCCAAAGCACAGCACGGAACCAGGGCAGAGCCCTCTCAGTAACAGGGGTCCAACCCCTCTACAGTAACCAAACCGGGGCCTTGCCCCTCCACAGTCCGCGCACCCTCGCCTGACTACCCTGGTTTGCCCTAGTGGGCCTAACAAGTCGGTGAAGGAGGCTAGCAGAACCCCGGGGCCCGTGGGGTAGCTAGTACTCTCCTAACACTACTAGCTCTCCTCGGTACTACGTACACGAGGGCCAACAAGTCGGTACAGAGCGGCCAATCCTAACCCCGGGTCCCTGGGGCGGCTGGCCCCACTCTGCACTAAACAGGTACAGGTACTTCCCTTGGTACTGCGTACCCAAGAGACAGTACAAACTACATCTCAGTTCCATTCCTTTTTCTTTCCAGGAGTTCCACTCCTAATTTCCCGTAGGGTTCCAGCTCTTTATTTCAGAACATCATATGTTTCACTTTCCAGATTCACGTTCTCAAATTCCATGATCTCAAACATGTTTCTTTATTCATAACAGGCAGCTGTTAATTAAATTTACAGGCAGCTTTATATATTCCTTTCCATTTTTCCAAGACTGCAGTAATATACATTCCACTAGTTTTTCCATCCTAGGATTCATGCCATATCCTAGGATCTATCATACAATCTAGTTTTCCGGCCCTAGGATTCATGCAACACCTAGGAGCTATCATTCCATATATTTCTCATTCCTAGGATTCATGCAATGCCCTAGGTTCTAGTTATGGTTCCATACTTTAACAGATTTTATTAATACTTAAAGCCACTCTACCAGGTACAACGGGAGTAATGGGGGCGTGATCGGGAATCCCGCGCGCCTCCGCGACTCTCAAGACTGCAACCGAACGAGGTCCTATCACAAGGATCAAACACAAGGAGAGTCTCAAAACAGTGTATAGCTACTGTAGGCGGGTAGAGGAATAAATTCTGAAACGAACGCAACTCGAATCGCGGAAAACGGAGCCCAAACGGGCCCTAAACGGGTCGAGAAAGACAATACTGCGCAAAATCAAACGTCTGGAACTCCTTCCGGACGTCTTAAACGGTGGATCAGAGAATTACCTGTTCGGCTTGGTTCCCCGGACGTCCAGAAGTCTGTGGGGACGTCTGCCTAGATCCCAGACGTCCGATGGTCCCTCCGGACGTCTGGGGGTCACTCCCGCCGTCTGCTACAACTTCCAGACGTCTGATTCGCAAGGGATGGCGAATCAGCGAACCTGCGCACAGCCAACCCCCTCCCTCAGTACGGTCAGTCGACAAGAAGGAAGAAGAATGCGGAACTCACCTTTCAGACGTCTGTATGATCTTACAGACGTCGACCTTGCCGTCTGGATATCAACCCAGACGTCTGATTCTGGAAATTTTTCCAGAATCAGAACCCTGCTCGGCCTCCGCTCGCGACGCCGCCCGCGTCGCACCTCGCGCGTCCGCTGCTCCGCCCGCAGCAGGTCCCTCTCCGCGACGCTCTGCGCCCCCTGCGCCCTCCGCCGGCCGGCCAAGCCGCTCCTGGCGAGCTCGCCCTCACGGAAGAGCCCCGCCCTCGCACGCCGCAGCTCCTCCGCGCTCACTGCGGCTGCCGCTGCCGCTGCGCCCTCGCGTCCGCTCGCTCTCGCGCACAGGCAGGAGAAGAAGGAGGAAGATGGTGGAGACGGGAGGGGAGGCGCGCCCCCCCTTTTAACGCCGTGCGGAGAGGAGAGAGAAGGCGGTCGTAGCCGCCTGCAGCCGCAGAGAAAGAGGGCAGAATCGCAGGTCTGCGCGCACAGGCGCACAGACGAATATCCCGTGCGAGCATAACTGTTCGCCAGACGTCTGTAAACTATCCCGGACGTCTGGTCAGACGTCTGGATGTGATCCCAGACGTCTTGACAGACGTCTGGGCCACCTCCCAGATGTCTTAAAAGGCGTCTGGGGCACGCGCTCGTTACACAGACCTTTACCGTTGAATTTCGAGCAAGGATTTCTTGCTCGATTCTCAATCAAACACTCCCAAAATTGAAACGGAGATTCCTTGAGGAATTCCCTTCCAAACGAGACCTTCCATGAATCCTAACTCGGCCCCAATTCCTCATGCGAACCTTTTGAAGGTTCACATGTCCTATTTGCGTGAAAAATGTGAGGTTACAAGCTTGGTTTCCAAGCTTGAAACCCCTCCCCATGGCCTATAAATGGACCTACAATGAGAACCCAAGCTCCTTAGCAAATTTTGGTCAGAGAAAAGCCCTCTTCCTCCTCCTCCGGCCATCTCCACACCTTGCTCTGGTGACGTCCTCTGTTCTCCTCGTCCGATCGTCCAACAACCAAATTGGATGGCCTATCTTCCTCCCCTCATCGTCGTGTGCCTCTCTAGACAAAGAGAGGGTGTTTCTATCCCTCATTCATCGTCGCCGCCTCGTCATCCCTCTTATCTTCTCCGGTGTCGGTCTGCCACGACCAATCTCTTCCAACCACCTTCTCCTCTCCTACCTCCTTTTTGCATCTTGACATTGGTTTATATATATTATTGTTGCATGGAATTGTCATTATAACTTCCTCATTTTTTTTGGTAATATTGTGAGCTTTGAGATTAGTTGCAACACTTGCTCCCTGCGTTCGATCTCTAATTTCTTTTTAGCTATAAATTTTAAGTGTTCTATGCAATTTATCTGCTATACTACAGTGCGTTACTTTTAAAGTCCCGATTCAGAGCGTTCAACAGAAGTTCTGGTAGAACTTGTCCACCAGTTCCTAGAAGCAAGAGGTCTATCTGACCGGTAGTTCGTTGAACCACTCATGGGCCATGCCAGGTAGGTAGGATGGGAATACTCTATAGAGTACTCCGTCGGGGCAACCGTACACCAGCATCATTTGGCGGTAACTCCTAACGAAGTTGTTGGGCATCGTTGAAATGACCTACCACCCTTTGGTTATTTAAGACGTCTGGGATGTTCACCAGAAGTCTGAAAATGCTTTTTCTCTTCGGCGCGGACCGTACGTACGCCATGCTTCCTCCCTCACTGCACCTCACCACACCTCCTCCTGCGACGCCACTCCACGCCACGCTTCGCCATCTTGCCCCCCCTCACCTCCTCTCCCTTTATAAACCTCTCCTCCTCCCCTTCGTTGCTCACCTCGTAGCTGAGAGCAGAGCGAGGGTGAGAGCGAGTGAAGAGCGGAGAGCTAGAGTGAGAGGAAGCGTGAGAGTGGAGGGTGCAGCGCCGTTCTACTGCAGCACGTACAGGTGAGGGAAGCTAGAGCGATTCCGCGGAAGTCATTTTTTTGTGGAATCAGATGACTGGAGGGACACCTAGACGTCTTATCGGACGTCTGAAGGTAGAGCAAGACATTTGGTAGAGATCTACTTTCCGTATTTTCTCTCTGACAAAGTCCTGACAGCGTACGTATATGTGTCAGAAGGTGAGAGTGGACCAAAGCAATTTCAGATGTCCGGGAGCACCCCCAGACGTCTGACGGAGTCCTTGGACGTCGGCATTGAGTTCCAGACATCTGATAGAGGAACACCGAGAGAGGTATCCTTGAGAACTATTTTAAGACGTTTGGGACCTTTCCCAGATGTCTGATTTCTGTCTGATAGCATGTTTTTGGGCCGTGCAAGGCCCTAATATTATCACTTTTCCGTAAACAAACTGTCTCTATTTTACGTACGTGTTTCTCTGTAAAATGATACCTTGTTTGTATCATTCTGAACCTTTTGGCCCATCAATCCATGTTTTGGGTCTCCAGTCCGTTGGGTGTACGGGACCTGTGGAGACGTCGGGAGCCACTGTACGATCTCCCATTCCACCCAGTTACCCAGGTAGAGTGGTTATAACCTTAAAAATCTAATTTAATACATGCATGTAAGTAATCCTAGGACTTGAGATGAACCCTAGGAAGGAATAAACGCATACTCGAGAGTAAATTCTTGAACCCTAGGTCATGGCATGAACACTAGGGTTAGAGGAAATTACATGTGAATGATTGAGTAATCAAAAGCTACTTGTTTTTATCTAAAATGGACCCCTACTGTGATAAAATGGAAATTGAACTGTTTGTTCCATACATTCCAACCCAGATGTGAAAAAGAAACTCCTGTATGAACACCACGGGGAATGTAGACAAGAACACCGTAATACAGAGAACCGGATGGTTATGAAAATTTGTTGCCCATGGGCAGCTGTTAAAGGAGGTAAGCTGACCTTCTTGTACATGGTACCGAAGAGAGCAACTATCCCTTGTAATGTAGAGGGGAGCTTGCCGCCCTTGGGTTGGGACCCGAGGTGGGTTTGGCCACTCTATGACGACTCTTACTGGCCCTCGTGTATGTGGTACCGAGGTGAGCTACTTAGTGTAGGGGGCAGCTAGCCACCCCAGGGGGCCCGGGGCTAGGTATGGCCACCCTACACTGACTCTCGTTAGCCTATTGGGCAAACTGGGGTAGTCGAATGAGGGTACGCGGACTAAGGAGGGGCAAGACCGCTGAGGGGCAAGACCCCTGTTTTGTTCTGAGAGGGCAAGGCCCTATACTGTTCCGCACTATACGTTAAGGTGTACTCTCTAGCGGAAACGACTGACCGCATGCCAGTGTGGGGTAGCTACCCGCGTGCTTATCACGTGTGTCGTAGTCATCGCTACGTCACGATCATGACCTTGGGGTGGTAGACCGAGTATAGGACTACCACGGTAGGACTCCCCCGGCCAGGAGAGTGCCACGTGGGCATCCTATATCACGGGAAGCTGCAAGCAAAATCGTTCCTATAGGGAACATGAAGATTAATTAATAAATCCTAATTAGAGATCTCTACGTACCCACATGTATAATATAATTGGAAAACGGAAAATTTTATGTTAACTACTTGTTAAATGCATGTTACTTCTTAGCCACCACTCTACTCAGTGTTAGCTGACTCCAGTTAAATAAATTTTGTATAGGTCAGGGATTTGAGCAGCTCGAGCTACCGGCTGCTGAGGACGCTGGGCCTAATCGAGCCTAGCTTTAGTTCTACTGTCTGGTAGTGAGTTTCTATAGCTTTGTCTTTTGCTATGTACTCGTTTTGTTGTGATGGCTGTATTATGACATAATATTACTGTTCCTTTTCCCCTGTTGTAAATTTCTTTCTGCTTAGTTACTGTACTTGTGTGATTGTGGTTTGTTGAATGTTATTTGGTTATTTCTTGTTGGATGACTGGGTCTTGGGATTAATCGAAGCGAGCCGATCTCAGATCTTGTAGGGATCTGGGATCGGGTCATGACAATCGTCCCATCATTCAGGGCCATGAAAAGCTGCTTGAATCTTTTGGCCAGGGGGCCGTCATCACCTCTGTTAAGACCCATGCTGGTTGAGCCCTTTAAGACGTCTGGATTGTCGGTCAGACGTCTGATCAGACGTTTGGACAACTTCCCAGACGTCTAGAAATAAAAAATTTTGAGTACGAGCTTGCGTCTGCACGCGGGCTGCATGCAGACAGTACTCTCTTTTTCCTTCTTCTCTCTCTTTTTCCCCCTCTAGCGAACCCTAACCCTCACCCTTATAAAACCCCCTTCCTCCTCTCTCGTTCTCCCCACTCCAGCCACTTCTTCCCTTCCTCACCACCCCAGCGCGAGCGAGAGAGCGCGAGAGCGGTGACGAGGAGGAGCGGCGTAAGGAGAGGAGGAGGAGAGTGAACTCGCGAGCTCGTGTGGGAGCTCACTGGAGGGCGCACGGCTAGAGCGACGCGTGCGAGAGGAGGAGTGCGTCGGGAAGTCATCACCGACACTGCTGCAGCCAGAGCTGTAGGCGAGGGGGAGAGGCATAGCCATGTTGGGCAAGAGTGAGCGGGAGCAGGTTCTGGTTCTAGGTTTTTCCCGGAATCAAACGTCGGGAGTGACGTCCAGACGACGGAGCGGACGTCTGAGGAGAGAGTTTCACGAAGGTACGTTCTCTTTGCGGATACGGCCATGCAGGCCGCTCTGTAGGTACCCTTTTGTGTGCCTATTTTGAGGAGATTATGTGGTGGCGTTGCAAGATTTGCTTTGGGAAGGCACGGGGCATGCCCGCCCATGCATTTTAGACGTCTAGGAAGCTTACCAGATGACTGGAAGCACTTCCAGACATCCGGAGAGGTGGTCGGACGTCTAGAGTTGGGTCTAGACGGTCCAGAAGAGTTTCTGGATGTCTGAGGATGATGCAGAGACTGAGGTGAGTGTCTGGACACTTTTAAGATGTCTGGAAGTTGTTCCAGACGTCAGATTTGAGTTAGTAACCCTGTTTTGACCCGTTTGGGGTTCGTTTGAGGTCTGTTTTACACAAATAAGATATCGGTGTTTTCCTTATGAGTTCCTCTACTTGTTAGAAGGCTTTCTATACTATTCTGAATGTTCCATTGTGATGTTTCCTTGTTATAGGACTTCGTTCCGTTGGGGTTCGGGGCTTGCAGAGGCACGTGAGCCTGTCGTTCAAGCCCCCAATACTCCTGGGTTGACTGGTAATGTGGCTTCCCCTAATTTTAATTATAAACCTAAATGCATGTATGGAATGAATGATTAGAACCTAGGATATGGCATGAATCCTAGGACGAGAAGTACTTGAAATGTCTGTATGTGTGATTGAATTGCAGTCTTAAATGAGTAGATAGAAATGTTAAACAGCTACCTGTAAATGAACCAAGTTGCCTGTGAATTATGAATTGCCTGTGCTAGTTGACAGTTGCATGTAACCTTCCAGTTGTATACGTTAAATGATATAATACGAGCTGCATGTGTATAACTTAAGAATGGAAATGTGAATGATAGAAATACGAGCTGCATGTGTATAATCTGAGAATGGAAATGTGAATAATGAAACCTAGTATGGAATGGCATGAGAAATATGAGAATGAACTCTATGGGGAATTAGGAGTAGAGCTCCTGGAAATATATGGAATGGATCTGGAAATGTGATGGGAAGTGTGCTAGCCCTTGAATACGTGGTACCAAGGGGAGCACATGTTCCCTTTTAGTGTAGAGGGGAGCTTGTCACCTTCGGGTTGAGACTCGGGGTGGGTTTGGCCACTTTGCACCGACTTCGTGGCCCTCGCGTACACTGTACCAGGGAGAGCTACTAGTGTAGGGAGAGCTAGCCATCCCATGGGGCCCGAGGTTCAGCTAGCCACCCTACACTGACTTGTTAGGCCCACTAGGCAAACCAGGGTAGTCAGGCGAGGGTGTGTGGACTGTGGAGGGGCGAGACCCCTGTTTGGTTCTTAGGGGCTAGACCCCTGTTACTGAGAGGGCTAGGCCCTATACTGTTCCATGTTGTACTTTGGGCACACCCGTTAATGGAAACTACTGACCGCGTGCCAGTGCGTGGTAGCTATCCATGCGCTTATTGTGCGTGCCATAATCACCGTTACGTCTGTCCGTGACCTTGGGGTGGTTGACTGGGTGTAGGATCACCATTGGGGACTCTCCCGACCAGGAGAGCACCACGTGTGCCTTCTACTCTTCGGAAAAGATTGCAATCAAGATCGTTCCCACGAGGAACATTCGAGATCAAGAAAGAGATCTGATAAATAAACCAATGGGTGAAAGGGAATAAATTATGGAATAAAGTAAATGGAATAAACAACTACCTATCCACTTTTACTGCTTTAGTTAGTTGGTTGCTACTCTACTCAGTGTTCGCTGACGTTGTGTACTCATAACCCTTTTCAGGTCCAGGTGTTGAGCAGCCCGAGTCTACGGCTGTGGAGGGTGCTGGGCCCAGTAGAGCCCAGCAGCAGTAGCTTCTTTTGTTGTACTCCTTTTGTAGTAGTGAGTTACACTCTTGTACCTTTTGTTATGTACTTTTATGTTCTGTACTTTATGTTCTTGTACCTTGTTACTTTCTACTGTTGTGGTGGTGATATGTACTGTAGCGGCCTTTACTTCTTTACTGCAGTACCTTTTTACTGTTAGTTTCTTAGCATAGTGAATGTGGTTTACTTTCTTGCTTTTTGGTTACTTTCTTGTTGGATGACTGGGTCTTGGGATTAGTCGAGTCGAGCCGGTCTCGGGTCCTGTAGGGATTCGGGAACCGGGTCATAACAACCTCCTCGGTAAAGGGGTAATTGGTGACATAGGCCCAGGGGCGCATGCCCCTCATAGCCCAGGTAACCTGACGGACGATCTCAGGGATCGATCCTCGGCTAGCAGTAGTAGAGGGTTGAGCTCCGGAGATCTCCTCCGAGGTAGGCGGGTGAGGACCCTTAGGTGGGACCAGGGGGCTTCACCCTTCTGGCTATTGAGCTCGCATTTTAGTTGCTCGAGTTGTTCGCGTAGTCGGGTGTTCTCATCCTCCACCTCTCCGCACCACCTCAGCTGCTCGTTGTCCAGGCTAGGCTGGCGGGTTTCCCCTTGCGGGGGAGGATCGAGCTCATAGAATTGCCTAATCTCCAAAAGTTTCTTGGTGATCGAGATTTCCTCCACCTGGAGGGTTGCCAGCTTTGCCCTAAACTGCTCTTCCCTCGCCTATAGATTAGGGAGGGGAGTTGCTCGTGGTCCTTTGATGGTGAGGCAGGGGGTACCTGCTTCTCCTTCATTGGTTTGGTCGGTCGAGGCGTCATTTGGGCACCGACACGCTTGACTCGGTCCAATCCTGTGCCCTATCGGGTTCAGTGTGGGAGGAGTTGCGGGTGGTAGGAGACATCGTCGGGACCTTAAGGAACAGGGAGCGTTATCAATGATTATTGCTTCCCACAGATGGCGCCAATTTGATCGGCTCCTTCGTGTAGATGAAGGATTCGACTCAAAAGAAGGGTGGATCGGACTCCCTAGGACGAGTAGTCTGATGGAGTAATCACACAAAAGAAAACACGAGGGTTGGTTACCCAATTCCACCCTAAGGGGTGTGCGTCTAGGGGAGATAAAACTCCCAACTATGCACTAGAATTCTCTTTGTGTTTATAAGGTACACAAGCACACTCTTTGTCACTCGAGTTGCTTGTGGAGGGATACTCACGCTTCCCACCTCTCTATATAAATCTCGTAGGGGTGGCAGTTCACTGAAATCTCAGCTGATCAAGCTCGAACTCCTATCAAGATTTCTTCAACGGATTGTGCTTCCAGTGAGATTTCCGGGGCAGATATGCTGCCTGGTCATTAATCGAGGCTACCAGTGTCAGCATTTATTGGCGGCTCAGGCCTGTTGTACCCTTCACTGAATCCTCCAATGGCTAGATTTCTCTGGGTCCAGCTGTGCCCGCCTGCCCATGTGCCGGCTGGTTGGACTACCACATCCGCCTGCTGGGGTTTCCTTTGGATAGCTGGGCCGGATCCCCGGATTTTGTCTTTTATCCAAGGTTTCTTGGGTCAGACCCTCTGTTTTGGGTCTATTGTGGAGTTTCAAGTTCAAGGGCATTTTTTATCCTTCATCACTGCTCAAGCTCCTAGAAAACATAGCTTTGATACCATATTATCAGGCACAGAACATAAAGAACAAAATTTGGAAATGATGGTGGTTTGTTATAGACCTTACACACCAAACTAATTACAGTAGCTGCCACATATGTATGACAATACACTAATACTTGTGATAGTGCCAACTAATGAATACTGTTGAAGAGCTTTAATGGCAAGTGATACTCCACCAGCCAAGTCCATTACAAGCTTGGAGATTTCCTTGTTCAATTAATAGCACTGTGCTTGTGTTGGATCAGGTACAATAGTCAGTGGGACACCACCAGCAGCAATGGAATATGTAAGAGAAAAATCCTCTTCAATGCAACCGAATTATTGGAAATCAACCATGACATAGGGCATCAAGAACTCTTCGATGCTGCTCTGTCCATTTTGTAGCTTCTTAAACCTCCTTTAATGCTATAACTTCGGCTTGTGCAAACCCATAAGAATGGAATTCTTAGGATGCCCATGTTTTTTTAGATAGAGAAATAATATGCAAGACTTAAAAAGAGGCTAGAATAATTTCTTTAGATAGAGCTAGGCGATCTTTCCATGTGGCTCCACCAACTGTATCTCACTTTGGTTCTCGCACTCTTCCTATCAATCTCGTCTCTCATACTAGTCATAACTTTTTATACATTACTCATAATCTTGCATTTATGTATTCTTGGCAATTTAGTTTAAGGGACATTTTGAAAATCTTATCTTTGATACATTAGCTTTTGTTTGATTTTGAATCAATTATTGTTTATTTCTCTCCAAACGAGAGTACAAAATCTCTGGCCGTAACATGATATTAGATGCCATGGCATTTTTTTTTGTAGAACAAGACTACAAAAAATTCAATGGCTTACATTGTACTACCCTCTCTACCCTAAAATCTTAGGTCCACCATTGCTTAGACAGGCTATCACTTTTTCTATCAGTGCCTTAGTTGTTGCAGAGTGATTCAATTTATGATTTTGCATGTTCCAATAATACTATTATGTTCATTGCTCAACCACCAATTATGACTTATATGTGTTGTCGATTTCACTATCAATGCCCATTTGTTGCAAAGTGATCCAATATATGACTTTGCAGGTTTATTAATACTATCACATTAATTGTCTAACCACCGATTACAAGGTCACATAAGATGACATCCTAACCACTGATTTTGACTTACATGGGTTGTCACTTTCACGGTTAGTGCTCATTTGCTGTAGAGTGATCCATTATATGATTTAAAATGTTCCAATAATACTATCACATTCAATGTCCAACCACCAATTACAAGACCACGTGAGATGACATCGCAACCATTGATTATGACTTAGACGGATTGTTGATAATCCCATTTTTGCACATATATTTCGTGCATAGTGCTTTTATGTTTAAATTATTGTGAATAAAGTCGGTACGTTTTTATGGTATGTTTAAAATTTAAATGCAAGAATAAAGACATAATTAAGTGGTAGACGGATCAGGGCATGAACAAGTAGAGGTAACTAAACCGAACATCCTATGGTAATATTCCCACTGGTCAATTAAGCATTCCACCCTAAGGGGTGTGCGTCTAGGGGAGATAAAACTCTCAACTATGCACTAGAATTCTCTTTGTGTTTATAAGGTACACAAGCACACACTTTGTTACTCGAGTTGCTTGTAGAGGGATACTCACGCTTCCCACCTCTCTATATAAATCTCGCGGGGGTGGCGCTTCACAGAAATCTCCTCAGCTGATCAAGCTCAAACTCCTATCAAGATTTCTTCAACGGATTGCTCTTCTAGTGAGATTTCCGGGGCAGATATGTTGCTTGGTCATTAATCGAGGCTACCAGTGTCAGCATTTATTGGCGGCTCAAGCCTGTTGTACCCTTCGCTGAATCCTCCAATGGCTAGATTTCTCTGGGTCCAGCTGTGCCCGCCTGCCCATGTGCCGACTGGTTGGACTACCACATCCGGCTGCTGGGGTTTCCTTTGGATAGGTGGGCCGGATCCCCAGACTTTGTCTTTTATCCAAGGTTTCTTGGGTCAGACCCTCTGTTTTGGGTCTATTGTGGAGTTTCAAGTTCAAGGGCATTTTTTGTCCTTCATCACTGCTCAAGCTCCTAGAAAACATAGCTTTGATACCATGTTATCAGGCACAGAACATAAAGAACAAAATCTGGAAATGATGGTGGTTTGTTATAGACCTTACACATCAAACCAATCACAGTAGCTGCCACATATGTATGACAATCACTAATACTTGTGATAGTGCCAGCTAATGAATACTGTTGAAGAGCTTTAACGGCAAGTGATACTCCACCAGCCATGTCCATTACAAGCCTGGAGATTTCCTTGTTCAATTAATAGCACTGTGGTTGTGTTGGATCAGGTACAATAGTCAGTGGGACACCACCAGCAGCAATGGCATATGTAAGAGAAAAAGCCTCTTCAATGCAACCGAATTATTGGAAATCAACCACGACATAGGGCATCAAGAACTCTTCGATGTTGCTCTGTCCATTTTGTAGCTTCTTAAACCTCCTTTAATGCTATAACTTCGGCTTGTGCAAACCCATAAGAATGGAATTCTTAGGATGCCCATGTTTTTTTAGATAGAGAAGTAACATGCAAGACTTAAAAAGAGGCTAGAATAATTTCTTTAGATAGAGCTAGGCGATCTTTCCATGTGGCTCCACCAACTGTACGTCACTTTGGTTCTCGCACTCTTCCTATCAATCTCGTCTCTCATACTAGTCATAACTTTTTATACATTACTCATAATCTTGCATTTATGTATTCTAGGCAATTTAGTCTGAGGGACATTTTGAAAATCCTATCTTTTACACATTAGCTTTTGTTTGATTTTGAATCAATTATTGTTTATTTCTCTCCAAACGAGAGTACAAAATCTCTGGCTGTAACATGATATTAGATGCCATGGCATTTTTTTTTGTAGAACAAGACTACAAAAAATTCAATAGCTTACATTGTACTACCCTCTCTACCCTAAAATCTTAGGTCCGCCATTGCTTAGACGGGCTATCACTTTTTCTATCAGTGCCTTAGTTGTTGCAGAGTGATTCAATTTATGATTTTGCATGTTCCAATAATACTATTATGTTCACTGCTCAACCACCAATTATGACTTATATGTGTTGCCGATTTCACTATTAATGCCCATTTGTTGCAAAGTGATCCAATATATGACTTTGCAGGTTCAATAATACTATCACATTAATTGTCTAACCACAGATTACAAGGTCACATAAGATGACATCCTAACCACTGATTTTGACTTACATGGGCTGTCACTTTCACGGTTAGTGCTCATTTGCTGTAGAGTGATCCATTATATGATTTAAAATGTTCCAATAATACTATCACATTCAATGTCCAACCACCAATTACAAGACCACATGAGATGACATCGCAACCATTGATTATGACTTAGACAGATTGTTTATAATCTCATTTTTGCACATATATTTCATGCATAGTGCTTTTATGTTTAAATTATTGTGAATAAAGCCGGTATGTATTTATGGTATTTTTAAAATTTAAATGCAAAAATAAAAACATAATTAAGTGGTAGATGGATCAGGGCATGAACAAGTAGAGGTAACTAAATCGAACATCCCATGGTAATATTCCCACCGGTCAATTAAGCATTTGCACACACGTTATTAATTCCAAGCATATAACCCCCACATTCACTTATTTATCACTCGTTACCCACAACACTTAAGTTCTCCATTCACAATGCCACTCACCATAACATCTTTGTACATAAAGCTATCATGACCCATTCATAGCAACACATGTAACACCTAATGCATTAACCCCACATCACCACACCACATACCCAACTCCCTTTACATTCAACCTAACTCTCATGCACCAAGTAACACCACGTCCATTGATCCATATTCCACTCACCTCAATGTGTATCTCACAACACACACATAATACACTCATGCACATAGCTAATTAACCGTCATTAACTCAAAAACTCATAATTCATTCACTCAATGCACATAACACACCATTAACACACATCACATACTCCACTGTTCCAAACGTCCATGCAAATAACTCTATCACGCACCCACAATTCCACATAACTCAAAAATATTACACATTAATCACACAACACATAAATGTACTCATGCAATTTACGCATAATTAAACATACATAATTTCCATCATTAAACACCCACGATCACCTTTCCTCCCCCTCTCCGACCCCCCAAGTTTCTTCCCCCATCCCATTATCCCCTGATGCACCTCTCACATTCCCCCACTTCGCAACATTTTTTTATCTTTATATAAACCCATTTAGCCAATTCCCATCTATGGAATTCCCTCCCATTACCACCTCCCTTCCCTCTTCCCATTCCACCCACAAAGTCCCCCATTTTCCCCAACACCTTCCCAATTTCCCACCTCCCCATTCCCACCTACGAACACCCACTCCACTTACCTCCCGTCTCCTCACTACCACACTTACCAATCTTACACCCAAAAATAACTCCCATCATCTATTATGTAATATCTTTTTTTTTTTCCAATGTAAATTTCCTATAAATAAGTAATTAGAAGTGTGTAATATGAAATAATTATGGTTATGAGCTATGGCAGGAAAGGAGAAAATAAATGAATGAATAAACCTTTCAAAAGAATTTTCCACAAAAATTAATGGCTAAAAATATGTAAGTAATAAGTAGACAACTAACCTTTTCCATTAAGTGATTAGTTGTTATTTTTTCTTTATTACATGGATTTATTCTTCATTAGGCCATTAGTTATCAATTATATCTCTCCATATTTACCCCCATTCAATGTATTCTTAATTTTGTTGCTATCATGTTACACCATAACTGTACCATCCTTGAATGGCAAGAGTCGTAGTTATGGGCATCATTATTGATTGTCATCATTGCTCTCATTATGTTCTTCCATCTCTTTATATTTCTCCATTTCAAAATCTAACAACACTTCAACAAGTCATAAGCCTCTCCATTGTGGTCTTGCTTATCTTCCTCTTGAAAGCAAACATGGCCTCCATGCAAGGCCTTTTCCATCCAAGCTACCAACATGCTACCGATTTCACACCCATGTGAAGGTTGAATCTAGATTTGATGCTGATCAAGGTGATGGATGTCATTTGCAGTAGGATATACCAACGTTGCTGAATCCATCGTTATCAACATCATTAGGAGGTAAGCGGGAATAAATCGTGTAACCTATAATTATTGCAACATATTCCTCCCATGTTCCGTCATGACATTAATATGTAGAGAAAGCTAACTCTGGTACTATAAATAAATACTATGCCAACTATACTCCCTATAAGTGATTGATTTTTATACTCATGCAGAAAATTTCAATATTTTTTGGAGAACCATGCAAGATTTTCTTAAGATCTTATTGATACGTTTTCTTTTGATTTCATGGATTATATATTTCATATGTGACAAATGTATTGATCCATTCTCAAGTACATCATGATCTATTTTCTTCTTTTGTCTTTAATTAATACGAATGCATGTATAAGCATTAACTTACATTTATGCTTTCTTTTATGTGAGTGAACAATAAAAATACCAACATAAAATGACAATTGTTATTAATATGCATGGTTAGACCTAATTCCAATGTTGGATTATTAGGACTATCGATATGAAAAAAATATCAATGGCATGTCCTCTTATGTCCCATAGTTAAGTATAGGTAAATTAAGAAAGTCAAATATGTAACCCCTTTTTCATTCTTACATCATAGCCAATCTAGTAGAATAAACAATAACTCAAAGATGTTTTATATTTTCTTTAACACGTGACAATAGTTGATAGGTGTAAATAGATTAGACTTTACATATTTCTTTTATGCTTGCGAATAATTTGCCTGGTATATATAGAAACCTCCTTTGTAACCTTAAATAGTTTATGTTTAGTTTTATTCTATTGAATTGTTATTAATGTATGATGGTGACACTTATAAGTTTGTGAATGAGACAACTAGATAATTGCATGTGCTTGAATGTAAGTTTTCCCGACTTGATAATGGTACTAATTTTATTATGAGATCTTATAAGTGAAACTAATATTGAAGATTGACCTCTTTTATGTATGCATTACTTGAATAATTATGAACATGTCCCTTGGAATGTGTGATGATGGACTAAGTACATGAAAACTAATGACTATATAATATACTTCTTTTCTGAAGGTCTATGTGCAAGTTATATGATATATAAGATATCGGTATAAAGAAATGAATTAAGATTAAAGAGGTGTGTACAATTGAATATGATATACAAAAAATGAAAAGGATGAAATCAGTATTTATAGAGTACCAAGATAATTGAAACTACAAGAATAAGCTTGTCCTGAAAAGTATGAAATTATGATTCATGAATATATTAAGGCATCGACTTAAAAGAGTCTTATGGGCCCTAAGAGGGGTAATGCCTTCCGGGAGCATATGGTTCTATGAACCATGGTGACAAAAGATAAGCCCACATCAGTTGTAGTTACACTGACATGCATGTTAATTGTTTCATGGACTGCTTCTGTCGGCGGTTAAGCCATCAAAGCCACCTAATGATATGTGAACTAAGGCAAACGTCTTTATGCAAGAAATGGTTTAATAAAATAAACCATTGTCATGAAATTGTTATGAAATATAATATGTTCACTAAAGTAAATGTCTATATGCAAAATGGTTTAATAAAGTAAACCATTGCCATGAAATTATTATTTAATACTATTCAATAAATCATTGAAAATGAATACTGGCATAGAAATGCCATAACATGTGTTATGGAATGAATTTCCTTTAAATGTGGTTGCGAAATCATGGATAAGGCTATGGAATATTTTTATGCATGCAACAGTGTCATTGGGGCATTGTTTGTATAGAAAATGAAGTACAATTACTTAAATTTCTATAAGGGAAAAGTTATGGATTTCTTATATTTAAGTAAACTTTTGAAGAGTATAAGTTTATAATAATGAAGAATTGAATGACTACAAGAATTAGGGTAATAATGGTGACTTATTGCTTGTGTTATTATGAAAGAATTATTTATGAAATAATGTCCTTCATGTGCCATGTGTTATCTTTTGCTTCATAGAAGTTTAAGATAACAATGTAATATAGAAAAAAGGAAAAGGAATGTAATTAGTGTAAAGCACCATTATGATTCGTGTCTTTAATTTGTGTAATGGCAATTAAGTTTGGATGATAGATGATCATTATTTTTGATAATGTATAGTTAGATATAATAAGATATTTATTGGAATTATAAGATCATGTTATTTAATTATGTTAAAGATTTTGGATCATTAATTGTTTCTTTTAATGTTAGTCCCTATGTTTACTAAGTTTCACAACTCATAGGTTTCATTTGAAACCCTACAGAATCGGGCATCGTAGGCTCCTTGCAGGATTTAGGTTTTTCTATGGTGTATCAATTCAACTATGCGAATAGAGATACGTGATCTTTGTCTAAATTTGTACTCACTGAAACTTTACTTTTGACTATTGTTAAGTCATTGTATGCAATGCTTCACGTTGCATGAATTAATAAATGCAAATGCTTTAGAAAAAAAAATTCTATGCAAACGTGGGTCGTTACATATTCCATCTTCAAGCCTCCAGCCTTTGCCACGCTTCCAATGCCTCTATCTCCAACATCTGTACCTCCACTTTCTGTCATCACCACACATCCTGTTGAAATAAACGCATATAGGAAATAAATAAATAAAAACATATACATTTCCAATGTTTTTGCATAGATAAAAAATATTAAATCAAGTCAAACATGATTTGGTAAGATCCAGAATAAAATAAAGAACAAATAATATGTAATAGCACAGATAAACAAAAAGAAGAAAGGTTAGAGATCACTCCGATTGAAGTGCCTATTAAGGACTTCCCTTAAAGAAGGTATCACCCCCCACAATACTGGTGCATCGAGGTTAGACGAACTCCTCCCAGGATACGACAATCCACCTCCAAGATTTGGCACACTCCTATCTTGGACGTCCTCGAAAGCCATCTCAGGAGAACGAAGCCAAGGCAATTTGGTTTCCAACCAAATTCCCAATTGATCTACCAACTGAATGGTTTGATTAACCAAAAACTTCTCGTGGATCTCTCAATCTCCTTGTGTAAGATCGACAAAAGTGATTTGGGATTTTTCTATCAATCTTGCTTCGAACGAACGCACCAAGAAAGAGAGACAGGAACAAGAAGGAGAGAGAGAGGGAGAGAGTGGGGAGAGCTTTTCTGATCCTGTTGTGTGTCAAAGGAGAGCCCACTCATGGCTCTTTAAGGAAATTCCCATTTTGTGAAAACACGACAATTGATTGATCAATTAAGTTCATTGATTGACCAAAACAATTGGTCGATCAAACTAAATGTATTGTTCTACCAAAACAATTGATCGACCAATGTCACTATTTGATCGACCAATCCAGGTCAAAATCATGAGATTAAAAATCCATAGCAAAAGGAGTCCAAGTTCCAAATTGATTATCACTCGAGCTCGAGCCCGAGTCTGGGTTGGGGCGTGTGCGCATGCGTGAGTGGTCCCCAACCCTATCTCTCACTCTTTGCTACATAGGCCATGGGAGGCAGAAGTCTTTACACCCACCAAGAGGTTTGTCTACTTTCAGTATGGGACTAGAAACCTCTCACAAATCTCACTGATTTCAACATGAATCCCCATGTCACCATATAACAATTGCATCCTAATTAATGTAATTAGGCTCTCAAATCCAACACATCCATGCTCCACAAACTTCAAAGAGAATACAATAGAACTCCATTACTTTAGGCCTAGTATTTTTTTTATTCTTACTTTTGTACTTCAAGATATATATTTTCTTTAATACTAGTGCATGTTGTTATTATTGAATATCATGAGACATTGTGTTCTCTACTATATGATATGTGACTTATATTATTGCTTAAGGTGTAGGATGAATCTAAGGTGCATATGTTAATTGTGGATTGATGTTTGATTTTTTACAAATTACATTGAAACTCGAGTTAGGTTATGCTCTTGAACTCGACTCTCAGAGGATATCTTAAATTTAGCAGAAACTTGATTTTTATTGTTCACTAACCCAATATCTTCGTAATTCCCTCATGAAATTTGAAACCTTAGGCACTGATTTGATTGATTTGACATTTTGAAACTTGTGTGTATTTTACTTTTATCATTGTTTCAAAATTTCAGAACTCATCTTAAACTTAATATGTCTTCTCTCCATGTGTGTAGATACAACTTGTAGTTATAAATCACTACCTTCAAATTTCATATAATTTTGATTTGGAAGTAAAATTGTAAAATTCTTGGACTATAGGCATGCACAGAACTTAAATTCCCTAATTTTTAATAGAGGGTGAGAATTTTATAAATTTTTTGACAACTTTAATTGCTTTGGAATTTGGTGTGTGACTTTTTCATATTATTAGGTGCATTCCATAAAAGTTTGGTATTTTTCTGATAAAGTTTGGCAAGATTTTTTGTTGCATTATCGTACTAATGTCATATAGGGAAGACTTGCATCTCCAAAGTAAAAAATATTTAAAAAATAGTTTGTCACCTTTTCTAATCTTGATATCAGTAGTGGATAATTTAAATATAACCTAGAATCAGTAATCTTCTTAAGGATTCGACCCCACTTACCATTCCTATCATCTTTCGAAAGTCGATTAATTAAAATTGTACATTATGATGACGATCGACCGTCACTTTCACTATCAGTTCCCATTTGCTACAAAGTGATCCAGTACGATTCCACATGTTTCAATAATACTGTCACATTCATTGCCCAACCACTGATTACAAGACTACATAAGATGACATCCCGAGACAAAAATTAATTCAAATACCTTCCATATGAAACCTTAACAATAACCACACCTAAGGAATATGCTGCGAATCCTTCAGTTGCACACCATATTTCTTGCTAGAGAAGTTCCCTAGGAGCGTCTCCCATAAGATCAAGAAGGCCTTTCTTTTTACTTCTTGTGGGAAAACTTTTCTCGAAATCACTCTCTTTATACCCTTCTCTTCTAATGCAAGAATGATTTTTCCATAAAACATATACCAGGCGTGGAACACTTGGGACCATCTTGCCTGTATTGACCCCACCATGTGTAGAGTGGCCAAGATTTAAAGATGTCATATATATTGATGACATTGTATACCTACTACATTAGGCTAGCTCGACCACTAATGGGTGTCACCGAATAATGATGGACAACAAGTGAGCGACTACGAGTTTTAGTGCATGGATAGAGGAAATTGTTTACTGCTTGCAATAATTTCACGATTCTATAGCATCCCGTGATCTTCCGCGTCTCCTTAGAAGATACACATAGTTTTGCCCAACTAATCCTTGGGCCTAGTTTATGGTGGGGGTTAAACCCTCTTTTTGGGGGTTAACCCCCATTTATGGTGGGAGTCAGGCAGACTTGAGTTTGGGTTGCAAATACGGGATGATAGGTTGACTTGTTGGAAGGTAGGTTCAGATAATCCCTCATTTAACCCCTCATTCTCACCTCTTATACGGCATTGTCTATTGGCCCCATTTTCCTCAAATACCCTTCTCCATCTCCTACGCCAATCTCGCACCCCACCTTAAGTGTTACATGTACGTTAGAGATGAAATCTCATCTCAATTGGGATGGCAAGTTGATAGCTCTACGTTGTCAACCAGTATAGATTTCAGATTGCTTCCAAAAGTCCCTCTTTGGCTTCTTTATCTGCGAAATGTTCCCATCAATGAATTAATTAACAAAATATAATTATCATCTAACATTATAATTAATAGTTAATTAGAAATCAGAATGTGATTATGCCTGACTAAGCATGTTAATAAATATTAAAAATATAATTAATGGGGCTACTATAATTTAAATTAGCTTGTTATCCCCTACATTAAATTAATTTAATATAAAAAATACTAACTTAACTACCATCCTAAAGGTAAATATATCTTTTTTCACCTTATCTCCAATTATCACCCTGAAAATCAAGCGAAAATCACCCTTTTATATCACAGATTGACCTTCATTCCCAACCTCCATTCAATAAATACAAAGAAGGATTAACCTTCATTCTCAAGTAAACACAAATAGGAGTTATCTCCTATTGTAAAGATATTAACCCATGTAAACTAACCTCTACCTTAAAGTAGCCCCAGAAGAATGATTATCTTTGAGAACTTGATCTCATTCTAAGATAGCAACTTTTTTAGGAAAACAAAAAGCTATTACAAGTCCCTAGATTTGACTAGAAAACTCCCAATTAAATTAGAAAAAGGGATCTGCTTTTTAAGACTTGCTGACAAGCCGGGAGCATCGCCAATCGAGGAACCACACACTCATATAATTACAATGATATTCTTTGATAATTTCACAAAGAGGTTGCAATTGCCTCAAATGGTCCCTGAACATCTCCAAGAGCAGGGACGAAGGAGGGGTCTTGAAGTCAATTGGTGATGGCATTTTTAAGTTTTTCACCAACTTCTTTTGGAACCATTCCTCGTGAGGGGTCTAGGGATCCCGGGAGGTTGTTTGGTGGCAGCGCTCTAGGGCAACGACTATTGGAGCCGTGACAATAGTATATTTTGTTGTATTTATATTCCTTTTTTCACTCAGTGGGAATGGGACTTTGTTTCAGTGTCTGGTCCTATGCGGTTTGCTAATTCCAAACATTCATTATTGACCTTCATGATATGAGTGGCATGGTTTTCCATGCAAATAAAAATTCTTGGTGCCTTTTTTGCATAGAATCACTAGCATCCCCTTAGGCATTTGCAATAATCTTATCCGCTTGTCTTTTACAACAACAACAACCAAACTTTTTCCTACACTAAGTGGGGTCGGCTATATGGATTCTTTGACTCCACACAGATCGATTTTCAGCCATTTTAAGACTTAAATTAAAGTAATTGAGGTCATACTTAATAGTTTCTTTCCAACACTTGTTTGGTCTTCCTCGTCCCCTCTTAGCGGGTTCAGCCTCCAACTTCTCGCATCTCCTAACTGGAGCATCTAGTGGCCTTCTTTGTAAATGTTCAAACCATCTTAGACGGGCCTCTCTCATTTTTTCCTCTATCGGTGTCACCCTAACCCTGTTTCTAATAAATTCATTTGAAATACGGTCCTTTCTTGTATAACCACACATCCATCTTAACATCTTCATTTCTGCCACAGACATCTTCTGTACATGCCTATAGTTTATAGCCCAGCATTCAGAACCGTACAACATGGCTGGTCTTATCACAACTCGATAGTATTTTCCTTTGACTTTTAAAGGAACCCTCTTATCACATAGAACACCAGAAGCACTCCTCCATTTCAACCACCCTGCATTAATTCTATGTGTAGCATCTCCATCAATTCCACCATCATGTTGGAAAATGGATCCCAAGTACTTAAAAATATCTTTCATTGGAATGCACTCTTCTCCAATTTTTACATCAATCCCTTCGTTGTTCCCTCTACTACTAAACTTACATTCCATATATTCAGTCTTCGTCCTACTTATGCATAATCCTTTATCTTCCAGGGCTTCTCTCCAAAGCTCAAGTTTTCTGTTCACTCCATCTCTTGTCTCATCAACCAACACAATGTCATCAGCAAAAAGCATACACCAAGGCACCTCAGCTTGGATATGCTTCGTCAACTCATCCATAACCAAGGCAAAAAGATAAGGGCTTAAAGTCGAACCTTGATGCAGACCAATGGTGATATCAAAGTAGTCTGTCAAATCATCCTTAGTCTTTATACAAGCTGCAGCTCCATAGTACATATCCTTTATGAGGTTGATATATATAATTGGCACTTGTCTCTTCTCCAAAATTCTCCACAAGATATCTCTTGGGACAGAATCATAGGCCTTCTCCAAATCAATAAAAATCATATGTAAATCCTTTTTCTTCACTTTGTATGTCTCCATCATACGTCTCAAGAGATATATTGCCTCAATAGTAGACCTGCCTGGCATAAAGCCAAATTGATTTCAGTTACCATAGAAACTTGCCTCACCCTTCTTTCAATTATTCTTTCCTAAAGTTTCATCATATGACTCATCAACTTAATACCTCTATAGTTGGAACAATCTTGTATATCACCCTTGTTCTTGTATAAAGGTACCACAAAACTTTTCCTCCATTCCTCTGGCATCTTCTTGCCTCTCCACACAGTATTAAATAAATTTGTGAGCCAAGTTATACCCCATTCTCTTGTCATTCTCCAGACGTTTATAGGAATATCATCAGGCCCAACAACCCTCCCACTTTTTATCATCTTCAAAGCCTCCTCTACTTCTTTCTTTTGTATCCTTCGATAACATGATCGATTCACATACTCTTCTGAGTTAACTAACTCCCCTAAGATGATATCATTATTTTATTTTTCATTAAATAGCTTATGAAAATATCTTTTCCATCTTATCTTTATATCCTTACTAGCTATAAGCACCCTTCCTTCTTCATCCTTGATGCATCTTACATGCATAAGGTCTTTTGCTTTCCGCTCTCTTGCTTTAGTTAACTTGAAAATATCTTTTTCACCTTCTTTAGAATCAAGTTTCTTATAAAAATGCTCCCAAGCTTTTGCTTTTGCTTCACTAACTATTTTCTTTGCTTCTTTCTTTGCTCTTTTATAGTTTTCCATATTTTCATCTGTCTTATCTCGATATATGGCTTTAAAACAGGTTCTCTAATCTTAAGCTTCTCCTGCACTTCCTCACTCCACCACCAAGCTTCCTTTTGTTCTGGAACACCTCCTTTAGACACGCCTAACACCTCCTTTGCCACCTTCCTAATACAGTTTGCCATATTTAACCACATTTCATCAGTACTACCATCAAGATCCCAAGCCTTTTGTTGCATCATCTTCTCTTTAAATCTCACTTGCTCTTTCTTAAGATTCCACCATTTAATTCTCAAATTCTTAGACACTAATTTTCTCTTCTTTGCCTTCTTCAAATGAACATCCAACACCAAAAGACGATGTTGAGCAGTTAAATTCTCCCCTGGAATAATCTTGCAATCTTTACAAGATAAACGGTCCCTTTTTCTCAAAGCAAAATAATCGATCTGCGTTCTTATTAAGCCACTTTTATAGGTAATCAAATGCTCTTCCCATTTTTTGAAGAAAGTATTTGCTATGAAAAGATCATAAGCCATAGCAAAATCAAGGAACGTCTTCCCTTCTTCATTCCTAACACCAAAACCATGATTTCCATGCACTCCTGCATACTCTAAAGCATCTTTTCCCACATGCCCATTTAAATCTCCACCCAAGCAAATCATTTCTGTCTGTGGGATTCCTTGAATTATCATATCAAGCTCTCCCCAAAATTTATTCTTTATTCTTTCCTCTAGACCAACTTGAGGTGCATAAACTGAAATGACATTCAAGATCTCTTCTTCTAAGATTAATTTTATCAAAATAATTCAATCACCCAATCTCTTAACCTCAACCACGCTCTCCTTCAAATCCTTATGAATTATAATACCCACGCCGTTTCTACCTTTGTCCCTTCCTGAATACCAAAGTTTGAAACTTATTCTCTCGATTTCCTTTGCTTTTTTACCAACCCACTTAGTCTCTTGAAGGTAAAGAATTTGAATCCTTCTCCTTACCATTGTATCCACAATCTCCATGAGCTTGCTGGTCAAGGTACCAATATTCCAACTACCGAATCTCAGCATTCTTTGTGATACACTTCGATGACGAAGTTGTGGAACTAGCTTCTTTACTCGCATGCGTTCCTCATGCGAGAACCAAACTACCTTTTACTCGATGACGAAGTGGTGGAACTAGCTTCTTTAATCCGCTTGTCTTTTAGTAATAGAAAAAATTTCAGAGGTCATATTATTAGTTGACAGCTTCAGAATCCGTGACTAGCCACTCACAGGATTCTTCTTAATATAATTAAGTGGAAGGACTCGTTGCAGTGCCAACCAATGAACATTGTTGAAGAGCTTCCAATTAGTGCCAGCTAAATCTTTGAGTAAAGTTTACCTTCTACTCATTACCATTGAAGAGCTTTGACGACAAGAGATACTCCACTACCTAAGTCCATTACATGCCTAGAGATTTCCTTGTCCAATTCATAGCACCGTGCTTGTGTTGGCTCATGTACAATAGTTATTGGGACACCAGTAGCAACAATAGCAGAAGTAAGAGAAGAAGCCTCTTCAATGCCATTAAGCTTCATGTATGCTCGAAGTATTGGAAGTCGACCACCACGCAAGGAATGAAGAACTCTTTGATGATGTTTTGTCCATCTCGTAGCTTCTTGAATCTTTTCTGTTGCTGTAACTTTGGGTTGTGTGAGCTCATGACAATTGAATTTCTTAGGATACCCATGATTTTTCAAATAGAGAAGTAATATCCAAGACTTAAAAGAGGCTAATATAATTTTTTCATGTAGAGGTGTTATTTTAATATCGCTCCACCAACTATATCTAACTCTAGTACGTATCTCTCTCCTTGTCAATCTCATCTCTCATACTCATCATAACTTTGTATAGATTACCTTAATCTTGCATTTATGTGTTCTTGGCAATTTAGTTTAATGAACATTGTCAAAAAAAAAAAAAAATGTTTCATGAATATTTTAAAAATCTTATCATTTATAAATTGAAATTTGTTTGATTTTAGTTTAGTTAATATTTTTTTTCTCTCTAGATGAGTTAACAAAATCTTTGGCTATAACATGATTTTAGACATTGTGGCATTTTTTTGTATAACGAGACTACAAAAAATTAAATGACTTAAATTATTGTGCCCTCCCTACCCTAAATCCTAGGTCCACCACTACTTAGATAGGTTGTCAATTTCTCTATTAGTGCCTATTTGTTGTAGAGTGATCCAATTTATGGTTAGCAATACTATTACATTCATTGATCCAAATTATTTGTTGATTTCGCTATCGGTGTCCATTAACAATAGGGTGACCCAATATATGATTATACATGTTCCGGTAATACTATCACATTCATTATCCAACCATCGATTACAAGGTCACATAAGCTGGCATCTCAACCACCGATTATGACTTAGATGAATTATCACTTTCATTATTAGTGCCTATTTGCTATAAAGTTATCCAATATATGAGTTTGCATGTTTCTGACAATACTATTATGTTCATTGCTTAACTACTAATTACAAGGTCACATAATTTGCCATCTCAACTGCCGATTATAACTTAGACGAACTGTTGCTTTCACTATCAATGTCATTTGCTACAAAGTGATTCAATATGTAATTCTACATGTTCCAATAATATTATCATATTCATTACCCAACCATCAAAAAAAAAGGTCACATAAGATGGCATCCTTACACAAAATTAATTCAAATACCTATCAAATGAAACCTTGACAATAAACCCACCGTGGGAATATGCCGCAAATACTTCGCTTGCACACCAAATTTCTTGGTGAAGAAGTTCTCTACAAAAGCATATCTTTCGGGCGTGGAACACTGGGAACCGTCAATGTCTAATGGCATTGCCTACCCACTGTATTAGACCAGCTCAACCACTAACGGGTGTTACCGAATAATGGCGGACAACATGGGAGTGGCTACGAGTTTCAGTGCATGAATAAAGGAAATTGTTTACTGCCTGCAATAATAATTGGATGATTTTAGCATCCAGTCGCAAACCTTCCCCGTCCCTTCGTAAGATACGTAGTTCTGTCCATCTAATCTTTGGGCCTAATTTATGATGAGGCTTACTTATTTTTTTAGGGGTTAACTCTCATTTGCAGTGGGAGTCAGGTAGACCAATGTTTGGGTTGGGATAAGCTAATCTGTGTTGAAGGGGGTGTTGAGATAATCCCTTGTCCTCGCCACCCACATGAGTTTGCCCGTTGTCCTCGTTTTCCCCTAATACCCCTCTCGCAAGATCTTGCACCCCATGCACATCTCAGTTGGGAGCGTAAGTTGACTACTCTTTGTCGTCAACTTATATATATATTTATTTCTTTCATTACTTTTGCACTAAATCGTTGTAGTTTTGAGATTGCTTTCAAAAGTTTTTTTTACTTCTCTACCACATGTCCCCATCAATAAATTAATTAACAAAATATAATTATTATCTAACATTCTAATTAATAGTTAATTATGAATCAAAATGAGATTATCCTTAGCTAAACACGATGACAAATATTAAAAATATAATTAATGAAGTTACTATAATTTAAATTACCATGATATCCCCCACATTAAATTAATTTAATATAAAAAAATTAACATCGACTAATTTACCTATCATCTCAAAAAAAAATATGTTGTTTGCATTGCCACATTATCTTCCATTTTAATTTTTAAAATCAAGTAAACACCCTCCTTTCGTGTTACATGTTAACCCATATTCATAACTCTCATTAAGTAAACACAAGGAGGGATTAATTCCTTTTCTCAAATAAATACAAATAAGATTTATCTCTGGTGGTAAAGATACTAACTCGTGTTAACTAATTTCTACCACAAACTAACCCTTGAGGAGTGACAGTTTTTTTAGTTTTCATTTTTGTCGCTATTGTAGACAGTTTTTTAGAAAAGAAGAGATGGTTACAAGTCGTTGGATTTTATCAGATCTCCCAGTTAAATAAAAAAAAGAGATATGTTTTTTCAGGACCTGGCATTGGAACCTCAAAAGCTAAGAGCATCGCCGATCCAGGAGCCACATCACTCATAGTTAGTGATGATTTTCTTTGATAATTTAACAAAGATGTCGCAATTGCCTCAAATGGTCGCCAAACATCTCCAAGAGCAGGTGTCTAAGGAGGGTTCTTAGAAGTCGACCGGTGATGACATTTTTAACCTGTTCAATGCATTCCCGTTGGGACCATTCCTCGTGAGGAGTTTGGTGATCCCTGGAGGTTGATTTCGGGTGCTGCTCCAGAGCAACGTCTACTGGAGCCATGACAATGGTATATTTTGTTGTATTTATCATTATTTTTTCATTTTCACTACGATTAAGTTTCGGTGTGGGATAAAATATTATAGGGATTGGATAAGTATAGGTTAGTATTTGTTTGGGTTGTGAGATAAAATATTGGGTGTATTGATGTTATGTTAGTGAATATTTGTTTAATTTTAATATATGCATGTAGATGGATTGATGTGGTATGGTAAATATATTTTAATGGATATACTATGTTAAAATAGATATATTTTAATATATATTGGTATTGATGTGATATAATGAAATAATTTGATGTGGATGTTGATGGAAGCAATAAATAGTGTCTAATCCCTCATAAATAGTTTCCCAAGCTCTCCTACGAGGGATGAACTCCCACTTATGCTGTGTCTAGACAGGGCCTAAGTCTCTGTTTGTTTAATGGAATTGATTTAGCATAATAGAATTTTATGGGAGCAGGATTGGATCCCAATCTCAGGATTGTAAGGTTTTGATATTTGTTTTTAGTGGATAAAGGTCCTCGTCTATGTGGAATAGTTGAAGTGTTTGGCATTTTTAGAGAATCCATAAGGGAATATGTGGTTTAGCTTTTAAAATTGAAGAATTATACCTCTTATATTGGTGTTGCATGTCTATATCCATGGAAAAAACCTAGGCATCATTTCTGCTAAGATTGATATCAAGAAAAATAGAAACCATGTTCGTGTATCTAGA
The DNA here is from genome assembly GCA_037157565.1 of Thalassia testudinum. Classification (NCBI taxonomy): domain Eukaryota; kingdom Viridiplantae; phylum Streptophyta; class Magnoliopsida; order Alismatales; family Hydrocharitaceae; genus Thalassia; species Thalassia testudinum. The sequence continues at coordinate 8,437,539 of JAZHRO010000022.1, read as the reverse complement.
TACTAAGATACAAGATCTCAATTATTTTTTCTATTTCTTTCCCACACTCATTTGTATCCTGCGCTAGAGAAAAAGCATAAATTGATTGTTGAAGATTCCATTGTTTTATAATTAAAATGAGATATTGTATACAAATAAGAATTTTATCTTTGTGATGGTCAAGATCTTACCTCAAGATCCCAACATCACTCTTACGACACCCAACCTTACGGGATTATGTATAGAATTAGATCATCCCACACACACACACACCCCTTCTCCTCCCCCTCACCCCAATAAAATTAGATGATATCGGATTAGTAGCCTTTAACATAATATTATCCGATCCAAAGATCAATCGGAGGCCAGGCATCTCAATCATGCAAAACGAATGCTATCTAAGAGTGGGATTTGGCCTTCTTTATACAAGTGGCATTGTTTTCCACGCCAAATAAAAGTTCTCGGTGCCTTTTATGCATAGATCGAATCACTAGCATCCCCTTTGGCATTTGCAATAATCGTGGTAACCTATCTAGCAATAGGAAAAATATCAGGGGACATTATTAGTTGATAGCTTTGGAATTTGCGAACTCGTTGTAATATAATTAAGTGGAAGGACTCATTTTAGTGCCAATGAATACTATGGAAGAGCTTTAGCAACAAAAGATACTTCACCATTGATTGAGGTCTTTAGAATAGGAATCTCGACTCAAACAAGCAATTACAAGAAATTCACATGGGGAGTTGATGACCAAGTTCCACCAAAAAGATGTATGTCTTTAGGAGGATGATACTCCTAAATTTCATTAGTAATTTCATGGTACAATCTCTCATCTGTTTCCTTTCCTCTCGAATTGTGTGAAAAAAAATAGAAGTTAACACATCCTAAGTATTTATAGGATGAACATCCTTCGATCGCGGACCTCTTTCTGTTCCCAAGATCCCTGAGGCTTGGCTATTAATAGTATTTAATCATGTAACTGCTAGGCAACCATTAGTGCATATGTCAGTGTAATGTTTGTACGTTTCTTCTTCGGTTAATGCGGTCAACGGTTAGTTGTTCCCTGGAATGGGCAAGACTCGCCTAGCAATCGGCTAGGTGGATCCGATTAGCGGGTAGCCGGATTCTATTAGATCGCTGGATCTTCGCCTGCTGCCAGATCTTGATAGGATGTTGGGTAGATGGATCCGCTGTGATATCGAGTAGCTGGGTCCACCTAGGCGTTGGGCAATTAGATCCGTGAGGTGATTCCCCCACTCTCTTTGCCTAAGTCATTGGCGAGGAGAGAGTTGGAACCTAGTTTCGCTTCTCTTTTATGTTTTGGTGTTAACAAAACTATTTAAAAACTAATGAGTTTATGAAGTGTCATTTGCAGGAAATCACAGGATTTAGGAAGTACAGAAGAAGTGTGGATGGCATGAAGAATGGAGATTGATTTTATATGTTGTAATTTTGATTTTTGTATGTCTCCTAACAAGAAAAATTGATTTAGGAGTTAAAATCAAAATAGAGATAATTAGGTATCATACTCTCACTCAATCATTCGTTTGAAAAATTAAAATCGTTTCTTTGGCATATTAATTGCATATTTGCATTCAAATAGCACCAAGATTGTTTAATAAAATTTATTCAAGGTACTTGTTGCAAGTACCGATACTGTTCATCAATACTGGTACATGCTAGGCACAGATTTGGGTCCTAGTCTCAAACTGTAAACAACTAGTATCGGTACTCATCATGAGTACCGGTACCAGGTGCTCATAGTTTGTAGACATGGGTAGTGCTTGGACTTTACAAGTACCGGTACTAATAACTAGTATCAGTATATGTAGGTCACAATTTGTTACTTGATTCAAATCTATGAGTCACAAGTACCGGTACTTATCATGAGTACCAGTACCTGGTGACCTAGTTGGTACTCAACTATAAGCACTAAGTACCGATACCTATGATCATAGGTACTGGTACTTAGTCTTTGTTGGGCTGGCTGCTGGTTTATAGTGAGCAATTAGTATCGGTACCACAACTTTAGTACAGGTACTAACTAACCGTTGTGCCTAATCTGAACGACTATTTAGCAATTAATCCTATCTCTAATTTTCCCATTTTGCCCCTAACGGCTAGTAATCGTAGGATAGGTGTTTATTGGCCTATATAAACACCTTTTGTGTGTCATTTGCATACAACAGAAGCATAAAAATCCTCCTTACTCAAATTTCTATATTTCTCAATTCTAGCTACAAGGGTTATTGTCTTGTTGCATTTTTCTTCAAGAAGATTCTCACTTTGCAACAAGATTTTTTGGCGAATTCGTTCTTCCTCGTAAAATTACTATTTTGCTTTAGTGTTTTTTGCTAGATTGATATATCAACTGTCTATTAAGCTAATTCTTGTTGGAGACTTAGGAACTTAGTTGTAAACTAATTTGTTTCTTGCTTACACATGTAATTCTCTATTTTTATCTAATTTTGTAATTGGGTTGAGGTAACCCGTTAATTACCTCGGTTTATAGTAAATTGATTCCCTCTAGGTTGAGGGAATCGGGTTAAAAATCCTAAGTTGGGACACTTAGGTAGTGGAGTACCTAAGTGAGGGGAACCACTACATAATTGGTGTACTATTTTTGTGGTTTGCTTTATTTGCATATTTTGTTTACCACAATATTCATCCCCCCTTCTAGTGTGCTTGTGCCTTTTAGATCCTACAGGTGGTATCAGAGCACTAGCGTTACTTGTCATTTTATTGGAGAATCTCTAGTTTCATGGTTCTCTAAAAAAGAGATGTGTTTCACTTTCTATGACCGAAGTAGAATATATTGCTACTTCACTTGCTTTCTCTCAGGTCATTTCGATGAGATAGACTTTATCCGATTTTGGATTATTTTTTGCGTAATCCAAAATTTTATGTGATAGTATGAGCGTAATTAATTTATCTAAAAATTTGGTACATCATTCACGTACCAAACGCATAGATGTTCAACATCATTTTCTTGGAGATAATGTGCTTCAAGGTGCTATTCAGTTAGAATTTATAGATACACAAAATCAATTGGCAGACATTTTTACAAAACCTCTTACAGTAGAGAGATTCTACTTTATAAGAAGAAAATTAGGGCTTTGTACAATTAAATAAATTCAAAATTAAAAGATTGATTACTTTATAGCTTATTTGTAATTATAAAAATCCCTGAGGGCCTAACTGCAATTTACCCACTTTTGTTAAAAAGGGGTATACTATAATATTTCCATATTTCTGGAAATATAAGGGTGTTGTTTGTAATATGGTTGTTTAACTTAGGATATTGATTACATTATTTTTCAATACCTAAGTTCATTTGCATTTTTCTCAACCACTTAAGTGGTCATGTGACTTTCACATGACCCATCCCATATAAAAGAGGATAAGTGTAAACACTTGCCTCATTTTGCACTCTCCAAACCTAGTTCCCATTCTCTTTAAGAACTCCTCCAAACTCTAGCCAAAAAGAAGGATCTCCTTCAAGTCTCTACACTAAGGATTCAAGGTATTCTCTTCTTCCCTTAGTAGATCTTGTTCATTCTATACCTTGCTTTTCTGATTCCATCACTCCTACTGCTGCATTATATTTTTCGGTGGGTACCAAATGGTACCAGTACCCATCATCGGTACCGGTACTTGCTGGGTGCAAAAGGGCCTATTTTTGACAGTAGGTACCGATACTAATGATCTGTACCAGTACCGCTTGATTTTCTGGTTGGGACTGGAACCAATTGTTGGTGCAAGGGCACCATGATTGGTAATTTTAATGATAACAAAACACTTGTATTTAACATTTGCATTTGAAATCTAAGATTTCAGGTTATTTGCAAATGGATAGAAGTTTGAAGAAGTGTGAAGAGCTCGCATCCATGGTGAATTGGAGGAGCTCGTTGGAGGAGAAGGAGCTTTGCTTGGAGTGAGAGCTTGAAGATAGACAAGAAGAATATGATAGAATTCTTTTTGTCTTGTTTTATGTACTTAGTCTTTGTATCTTTTGTCTTTATTTTGTTTGCTCTTTTATTTCCTTAGATCATATGTTAAAGAGCTTCAAAGTAACTATACAGTAGTCCTAGGAACACTTACTAAACCTTAGGACACTTGGACATTTCGTAGAGAACTTAGAAAACCAATGTAGGAATCAGATAGCCTGATGAGATGTCCAATATGGAAATCAGATGTCTGATCTTGACTTTTAAGATGTCTAGCTATTTTATCAGACGTCTAAAAACACTTAGGCTGAGAACCACTTACTATCTTCCAGATTTAGATGTCCAGCCCTTAGTCCAGACGTCCTAGCAGACGTCTAATGTCTTTGCCAGAGGTCCAATTAGTGGAACGTTGGCTTATCAAATCTGATCATTGGGAAATGACCTTTACTCTTCTATCAGATGTCTGATAAATAGATGTTAGCCCTCGATTAAGCTAAAATCACTTATCTTCAGTAATTTAGTTGTTTGTGCCTTGGGAAATTCATTTTCGCAGTAACTTAGGTTTCCAGTTGTCCAGATCTAGTGCCAAACGTCCAACCTATCGTCTGACCCACTTATACTAGAACCCTGTTTAGGTCTAGCTAAATCAGTAAGGGAACCCATCTAGTATTAGATGTCTAATTTGATTATCAGACGTCTTATACTTGTTTTTTAGACGTCAGATAACACTGTTAGAATCATTAATGATCCTGATTTTGGCCCAATCTGCCTTGGGTTTGCTCCTGAAGGCTATAGAAGCTTTACAAGACCTTCCAAAGCCTTCCTAAGTCATCTATAAATAGGAGAGGCCCCTTCCTTTATTACACACACTAAGAATTACCATTTCCACATCTTTTGTGTTCAAGAGAAGTAGAAGTATTAGCTTTCACGAGCCTTAGTTTACATCTTGAGAGCTCCATCCTAGCTGTGCACCTGCTCTCTCGCTTTTGCATACGAGAGCGTCATTGTGCTGTTGTGTGGTTCGTGCACTCCGCATCTATAGTCGACGCACTTCCATCAAAGGGAAGTTTCTATTGCCTATAGTAGCTAGTTTCATTACTTACTTTGTGGCTCTATAGGATACTTGTTTATTGTCTTTGGTTGGGTATTCACTTTGCAAATTCCCATCTCCTTCGAGGGACAAAATACTCCTCGTGAAGAGGAGGGGTTTGAGGTACACTACCCTCGTATAAAGTAGTGTGGTTGTAAGAGGTTGTACTACCATCGTTTAAGTAGTATATTAGTGGATTTGATTGACTTGGTCGATCGGAAAATCCTAAGTCGAGAGACTTAGGTGGTTGTTTTTACCCGAGTTTGGGTTTCCACGTAAAAATCCTTGTGTACTTGTGATTGATTGCTTGTTGTGAGAGTGTTTATATATTTCTGCATTTTATTTGTTTCACGCAAATCTCACCCCCTTCGTAGTAGGAAATTACACCAACCAGTACCGATACTCACCACCAGTACCAGTACACGCAGGCTTATGTGGGTTTTTGTATATACGCATGAAAGGAAATATTCCGACTTTCTCATTGTTTTTACTACTCTATTTGTTGTATGTTTACAAATGGCACCTAAGTCTAAAAGTAAGGGAAAGGCACCTCAAGATGCATTTCACAAATTTTGCATCAATGAGGATGCCAAGTCCAAGTTTGATTGGTATAAGGGCCTTAAGCTTCATCATTGCAGGCCTGTTGAGTGGAAAGACTTTTCATTACATCTTTTTAATTTCACCTGGACTTGCGTCAGGACCTGGAGCCGCACACTTAGAAGGCAACAACAGTTTATAGGAAGGCTGGAGAAGTGCTGCCATGCTCGGAGAAGATGAAGGCTGTGGTGGCTGTCCAGTGTACACTTGAAACACGTAATACGACCTTTTGGCCTCGTTAAAGAAGCTCAGAAGGATCGTCTGAAAAAGAAGAACATGCTGGTGGTGGTGGTGTGTGGTGTGTGGTGTGAGTGTGTGTGCGTGTGTGGCGAGGTCAAAGAGAGTGTGTGAAGGTGGTTGTGCTCGACAAGGGAGTGGAGCGATCAATAGCCCTAGTAAGGTTAGGGCTTTTGATCAGGAGGCTGTGGCGATGCTTTGGGTACAGTGGAGCGGGTGCACGTGGTCACCGGAGGTACGTCGGAGACATAGAAGGTGAAGATGGAACGGGTGGTGTCGATGATCGAACCTAAAATCTAAGAGCACAAAGAGAGTCAGGGAAAGGAGAGGAGTTGATGGGGAGTAGTTGTGGACGAAGAGGTGGAGATGGTGCCGGCTATGATTGGCCGGCACTGGAGACGAAGGTTCTTTGGAGATAAGGATGGTGACGAGAAAGGGATCAGAGATCTCCTCACAGGTATGGCAAGGCGCGGAATGAAGAGAGGAAGTGTTTCCCGCTGCCTATTGTTTGTGGCAACGAGCGAGGAAGCCAGAGGAAGAAGGTCGCCGAAGACAAGTTCGAAGCTGGCTGGAGGTAAAGGAAGAAGGGGATTTTTGGGCCAAAAACTTGCTAAGGAACAGGGCCTTGCGAGGGGGAATCTTTTATAGGCCTTAGGGCATGCTCCAAGAATGGGAAGAAGCTCGGAGAGCTCAAAATTTTGGGGAAGAGGATCCTTGAATTCGCGGAGTTTGCATGAGCTCTCTGGTGAAAATTGAGGTCCGAGATTTGGTTTAGGAGATAGAGGGATTTCTCAAGATCAATCCCTCCAATTTTGGAGGGATTTGGTCGAGAAATCAAGGAAAAATCCCAAATTGAAGGTCGGATGCTTTGGATTCATACTATTAATGGAGGAAGGAACCTTTTGCAAAAATGACAACAAAGTTAGGGACCTGAATGCAAATATTTTGAAAGTTAGGTTCTTGATTGAGAGGAATAGAGTTTAAATAGACTGAAATGCAAACTAGGTCAAGATGGACTCTGATTGGGCCCAACTTTTGGTACCAACCTAATTTGGACCCAAGAAATCTAATGGTGAAGTCAGATTTCAATTTTGACCAAGTTTGATTGGGAAATGTGCACAGAAACCTAAATTAAGGCAAGATTTCGTCAGAGACTCTATTCAAGGTCAAAATAGGTTCAGATGGTCAAACCAAGGGAACCAAACCTTTTAGAATATTTTTATATGAATTTTAGGAGGTTTAGATAAATTTTATCCTGATCAAAACCTCTTCAATTTAAGCAGGTCTGAAATTAGGGTTTTATATGCTATTACGGTTCTTAAAATGCGTGAAACCTCGTTTCTGTCATCATGGAATCACTTGTTAGACTTTAATGCTCATTTAACCTTCAATTAACCCCTAACAAACCCTGTGGTTATTCTGTGTTCATGATATGCTATTAAAATTACAAAATTAACCCTAGTTTCCTGTTTCTTCTTAAAATAGAATAATGTGGAGTTATGACCCTCAAGGGGTTAAGTAGGAGCATTTATCCTTCAAACTTGACTAAAAGTGGCTAGTTAGGACCTATGATGGTGTTCCCATCAGTTGTCAACAGGCTAGAACGATCGGGAAGCGGGAAGAGATGCCCCAGCAGCCTATTCTTCTGGTTGAGATATTCGACGTCTGGGGCATATATTTCATGGGCCCCTTCCTATCGTCTCACGGATATGAATATATCCTCATGGTAGTTGACTATGTGTCAAAATGGATAAAAGCTATTCTGACTAGGACTAACGATCACTTCGTGGTTCTAAATTTCGTTAAAGCCAATATCATTTCCTAATTTGGCTGCCCGAGGACGATCATTAATGATAGGGGACCTCATTTCAGGACTGCACACTTCACCCATCTACTCAAAAGTCTTGGTGTTACCCATAAGGTTGCCACCTCATATCACCTGCAAACGAGTGGACAGGTCGAGGTGTCCAATAGGGAGATCAAACAAATTCTGAGAAAACTGTAATACCTGAAAGGAAAAATTGGTCGAAGAACTAGATGATGCACTATGGGCTTACAGAACTTCTTATAAAATCCCCTTGGGTGTGTCTCCCTTTTGTATAGTGTATGGAAAAGCTTGCCATTTGCTTGTTGAGATTGAGCATGGGGCTTATTGGGCTATCAAGAATGTCAACATGGTGTAGCCTGATTGGAACACCATCATGAGTCCTATCTAGCTCATTTTGAACCATAAAAGAGAACAAAAGCTCCTACATAACCAACTGGAGGTCCTAATTCACTGAATAACCATTTTGAAAGAAAAGTAAGAAATAAGGGGTAAAATTGCAATGTTACCATTGCAGTGTAACAATGGGTTTTCTCATGAGCTAAACACTGGTCAAATAGTCTTAAATAGATAAAAAGTGGGTTGGTTGAAACAGAAAAGGGTTCATGTGAATGTTGGGAATTAAATGACTTCTTGTAACCCTAAAACAGACACACTTGATTTAACAAGGTTCTGGTCAGGATAAAATTCACCTAAACCCTCTAAAAATCATAAAAAATATTATCTAGGGTTTAGAACCTTCAATTTGGCCATTAGAACCTATTTTGACCTAAAATGGGTTCTCAGACAAATGTTTGCCCTAAATTGGGTTTTTGCTTAAATTACCTAGTCAAACGTGGTCAAACCCAAAATCCAACCTCACCATTAGATTATTTAGGTCTAAATTAGGTTTATTTTAAAATTTTGACCGAAGGGGAATTCATCTTGACCCACTTTGCAAATAGGTCCAGCCCAATTACATTTCTACCCTAGATTTCAAAAATCCTCACAATTGACCCCTATCTTCTTCTTTGTTCTTTGCAATTAGGTCCCTCCACCATTATAGCGGAGGGAATCCTACTCCGGCGAGCTTGCAAGGGTGATTTATCCTTGATCTCTCAAAGAATCTCTTCAAAATTGAAAGAGAGATTCTCTGAGAAATCTCCTCCAGTGTGAACCCAATTAGAAGCCCTATTTGGTACCCAATCTCTCATGCGAACGCATGAGAGATTTGGGTCTCTCTTGAGTTTCCTCTGCTAGCGAACTTGTTGTGCTTGGAAGCTTGGCTTCCAAGCACAAACCCGATCTCCAGGGCCTATTTAAGAAAACCCCAATTCATTCTGCATCTCCCAAGCTTGAATTCAGTTGAAATTCCCCCTTAAATTCGTCTCTTCTCCTCCAGTCGAACTGCTCATCAAGCTCCAGCAACTTCCTCCTCTCCCTCGTCGCCTAGCCACAATACCGGTGGCAGGTTCATCTTCCTCTTGCTCGTCTGTGTCGCGCCACACTAGCTGATGCTCCTGCCTCCCCTTTGTCCTTGCCAACCTCCCTCACTGAGCACTTTCATCTCCGACGTCGGCGATACGCACAGATGCCATTCCTACCTCCCCCTTCATCTCCTCACTCTCAGATAAGTCTCTCTCACCCTCTACTTTATTTTTCCTTCTTTATTTCCCTCGAACGACCACTGTTGCACATCACCACCATCATCCCCTTCACCTCCGGCCACCACTCCGACGAGTTCGCTCCACCTCCATAGACCACCTTCCTCCTCGCCGACCGGTCCATAAGCACTGCCTTGACTCACTGAACGTAACCCCCCACTTAGAACACTCCACCACTCACCCACAAGCGCCCTCGAACACACCCACACACATAGCCGCAGTGAGCCCTAGGCACACACCCACAGGCTGTCCCATGCCACGCTAACCACCTCTGCACATTTGCCGCACCTTGGCGAAGCTCCCTGAGCTTTTTAATGCGACCGCAAGGCCGTTTGTGTGATTGCAGGTCTAGGGGTTCGCCACCATTGACGCACGGCTTGAAGCTCCCTTGCAAGCTTCTCCAGGCTGTGCCCACTCTAGGTCTCAATCCCATATTGCGTGGACAGCTCTCGCGAACATCTCTATGCACTCAATTGGTGTCGAGGGCCGTAGCTGCAACTGCAATCAAAGGTATTCCTCTACTGCAGGCACGCGTGAAGGGGGTGAATTTTATAGTCCCACCTTGGAAAGCTCAGAGGCACCGCACTCGAATAAAGTGTTTTTCTGCTACCGGCTATCGCCTTCGATTCACGGGGTGAGGTCCCACTCACTCGAACTGCATTGAACCGGCGCCTTGTCCGGTGACCCGACCCTACCTCACACCTTGCCCACCATCGCACGCCGGTGGGCCTAGTCCTGGGCGCGTATTCGACCCGATTACCCGAGACGTGGCTCTGGGAGAGCGAACCTAAAAGAAAAAGGAGAGAAGAGAGCTCGCGCCGGTAGGGGTAGGTTTTGTTCTGCAGAGGAAGGAGAAGACAAGGCTGAAGGGAAGCTAAGGGATGAAGCCAAGGAAGAAGAAGTTGAAGAAAAGGCAGAGAAAGAAAGAGAAGGAAGGAACTGAAGGAAGAAGAAGCTGAAGGTAGACGAGATAGAGAAGAAGGCAGAGGAAGAGAGAGGCTAAGGCAAGGAATCAGAAGATAAGGAAGCAGAGAAAGAAAGAAAAGGGAAGGACGAAGCTGTAAGAAGAAAGCCAAGAAGAAAGAGAAGGAAGGAAACGCTTGAGAACAGAGAAGAAAGAAATTAAAAAAAAAAGCACTGTAGCATCAACTTTTAAGATGTCTGATTTGAAAATCAGACGTCCAATTTTTCCACCATTGAGTTCTAATGTTTTATGCTCTACATACATTCTCATATTTTTGCACTTAAGATTGATATTATTGCATATTATTTTAGTTGTGATCTTGATTTCTAAACCCTAATTTGCTCCCTGTGTTTGATCTCGAACTTCAAAAATTCGAGTAATAAAATATATTTATTTTGAACGCTTTTTCGGCTGTACTACAACGTGACCTTTTTAAAACCCGATCAAGCGTTACGAACATAGCCCATTGCAACAATTAATGAAAAGAATAAAAACTTTTTGTACATTATTGTTCATTTGTAATACATCCTCAGGTTTCTAGCATGCCATGTGCAAGGGACTTGCTTACCACTAAGTGTTTGAAATTTATAATAATCAACATAATTATCCTTACAAACTTTGTAAGGTCCTTCCCAGTTGGCATCAAGCTTGTTGCCTGATTCTGTCGGCTGGGATGCTCCGCTATGATGCAACACTAAGTCCCCTTTAAAGAATTTTCTCTTCTTGACCCACCTATCATGGGTAGGGATGACTCTACACATAATAGTAGTAATTACATCAATTAAAGTCAATTTTGATTCCTCAGGAGTTCAAATATGTTAATATAGTGGGTTCGGGAACATGCATGCATATAACATAATATCTACATTAAGATTGCTTGTAATTAACGTTTAATGACCATGTTGTATAATTACATCAATTAATGCTTGGGAACAGGGCATATTAAAATAGGTCTCATATGAGCAATTGAACTGTACGGATGGATCTAAATTGATGATCGGAGTCCAACGAACCCGAAATCACCCCAATCTGACTTCCGTAGCTCCCACAATGGCTTAGAGAAGTTCCGGTTGTTGATCTGATGATAATAGCCAGAACTTGCCATGTGGCACCTGTAGAGTCCGCTATTAGCCAGCCGCCTCCTCTCCTTAGCATGCGGGCACACGCGACATCAGCCACATGATCTCCATCCAACGATCCGCATCACACCACTCCATCCTTCTTCCTTAGCCCCACAATATGCAATCGACAACCGAGATCAGCTCATCAGTGGTAGTAGCACAATGGTAGAACACTTGCCCTTGAGTGTAGAGAATGCATGATCGAGCCACGATCTATGTGTGCCTCACTCACGAGAGCAAGCCAAATAGCATTGTCCAATCCTCCATCAGCAATCTTGATGCGGACATGTCTATGTGCACGATCATGCGTAATCCAGCCATCCAGCTGTTCGCGCGTGATCCTCGCGCACACATCACGCCACGTGGCGCAACTGATTAGCGACAATCCAATGAGGTGTAAACAAAGGGTGCAATCTTCGCACTCTCTTGATTGCACGATGAAGATCCAACGGTCTAAAATCACCTCGCCATGCCTGCGCAATTTTAAGGTGTGATCCGCATGCTCACCACAGATCTAGCAGGGATGAGTGCGGTTTAGAGTGTGCGCATGAGCAGAGGAGCCGGTTTAGCATGCGTGGATCGATTCAGCGCTCGTGGATTAGTTCGACGTGGCCCAGTGATGTCCGGAAATGCATTTATGTTAATTTGTTCGTTGTAGCATGCGTTTACGACATCAATTTTAATTAGAATAATCGAATGTGAGTCTGAGTTTCGAACACGGGGAGGCGAGAAATCAGCTCAAATATTTGCTTCAATGTCATGAAATATGTTGGTTTGTTCACTTGCAAAACAGAGAGAAAGAGAGAGAGAGGGAGAGAGAGAGAGGGAGAAAGAGAGAGATAGGGTTAGAGATTTATGATGATGAAGTGATTATGGCTAGCTATGAAACCAACCAAAGTAATTCATTGTAAAAGATAGAACCGTTTTACAATTATAGAGGAAAGCTTAAAAATAACAAGTATTAAACTAAAGAAACTAGCTAAATGGAGAGGCCAGGTAGCCATAGTGGTGGAGGGGCTCCTGTTAGTGTCTCGGTGTCTCCAGGACCTTGCTTGGATGCTCGATGGAGTGGGGGAGTTGCTTGGTAGAAGATGGCCCAAAAATGGAGGATGATGGGTCCTTTTATAATGGAGGAAAAGAGACAAAAATCATCTTCGGGTCAACAGCAACATCAAAGACATCACTAAAAGTCCACCTTAAATGTCACTGAAGACCAGTTCATTCACGCTTGTCGCGCACACACTCCGTGCTGCTGGCCCACGCGCTACACACCGGTGTGTGCTGGCGCTGCGTTGTGCACGTGCGTCGAGCACGCGCTCCGCGTTGTGCGTGAACTTGCTGCTGCTGCTCCATCAATTGCAGAATTGGGGGGTGGCGGGTTTCGAACCTGCAACCTCCCCTTGGCGAACTAACATCAAGACCACCACGCCAAGGCCTTCACTTTGTCAAGTGGACGATTTAGCTGCTGAGGAGACGTGGAGCTTCTATAGTTGTTGGACCTTCATCCACCGACCTAGATCTGTTGGCCAACTAGAGAGGGGGGATGCAACGGTGGCTCTTGGGTGGCTTGGATGATGCCACGTGGCATCATCTGGGTCGTCCATCTTCAAATGCTTCTTGAAAGTGCTACGGATATCGGATTGGATCGATTTTCACGCCGTTGGGCTGCGATCGTCGATCCGGATCCATCCGGATGGTTGGATTATTCATTTTGAAGCTCCTAAATATATCACCCTATCTCCTAACCATAATAATATACAAATTACTATACAATTTATACAAATTATCCTAATGCAATATGATGATTGTTATGCATTATTCACAATGCTAAAAGCAACATTAAGCTTAGGAATTAACATAGGTAGGCATTTTATTATGAATAAATGTATATTTATCATACCCCCATGCCTATCTTTAGCTAGTCCCTAACAAAATTAACCTAAATGATATTTGTAACTAAAACTAAGAATTGATCTCTTGGGCATGAGTTAATGGTCAATAGGAGGAAATTTCTCCTAAGTACCTAACTCGCAGAGACTCAATAGCTCCCAGGTTGCTTCCAAAATGCAGATCATCCGAGTCCTCGCCTTATTCTATATAGAAGCAAATATATATATATATATTTCTTTTTTATCTTTTCTAATTTTTTTGGATATTTTTTTGAAGTTGAGGATTTCAGGGTAACTTTTTACAGCTACCCAACCCACCCAAGACTTGAAAAGGACTCTAAGTACTAAGCATCATGTCATGAAAATTGTGAAAGACTCACTCAAAGGCAACTAAAACAGACTTCGAGTTTCTACTCCCCTAGGTGACCCGAAAGAAAAAATGTTGCCTAAAGGTATATCTATCTAACTGGTAGCTTTCTTCCTACTTTTATTTTTGTGGGGTCAACACAAGGGCGAACCTAGTGTATATCTCCCTGGATTATGCTACTTCCCCACTTCCTTAAGTGTTTTGGAATTCTTGTGCATTTTATGAGCTAGGATCTAGATAACCGACCAATGGGCTATTACCTATGACAACTTTTCAGCCATAGTCTTGCGGTGAATTATGGCTTATTTCTCTCTTTTTTTTTCTTCTTTTTCTATTTTTCTATTTCTTTTTATTTTATTTTTTTTATTTTTAAGGAGGTGACTTTCATGATCTAAGATTTACCTAAAGGCAATCTAGCCAATAGGCTGTTACTCACGACAACTTGCCAGCCATATCACCCTAGAAGGTTCATTAGCGACCCAATTTCTGTTAGAACCGCTGATGAGTGAGTCAGTGCAAAACGTGTGTAGATGCTTAGACTAAAAATCCCCCCAAATTAGAGGGTGTGTTGATAAGTCATATACTTATCACCCTACATTATTGACTAGATTAATATAAATTATGGTGGCGAGGACTCGAGACCAAGTCCACATTTTAGTGGACATCCGGACTGATTAAGTTCGAAGACTTGAAGAGTCTATGCATTTAGGTCCCTAACGTATTATTTCCTAAAGTTGACAAGCTCCTAATACCTAAGTTTTCTTTTCCTTTTTTTTTTGAATAAAAATTAGTTCAAGCTAACAATTTTGTACTCAGATCATGAGAATTATCACCCCCCAATGGATATCTTGGACAATGTCCTCATTGGAAATTAAATATACCAAGAGGGCAAGGAAAGAAAACACCTGAGTTGTAATCGTGTATCTGGTTAGCTTGAAACCTCTGGGTTAATGCCAGGAAGCTCTGAGTTTAGAGCCTTCAGCTTAGCATAGTATACAGACAATAAGGGATAAATCAATTGAATGGTCTGGGTCAAGAAGGGGAAGACAAAATCAGCTAGACCCAGAGTCAGAAGTTTGCAGATGTGAACTAGATTATGGTGGAGTCCCATCCCCAAGGGATGAGAACTCAGAAAGTCATTGGTCATGCATGTCTTAGACCAATCATCTCTTTTCCTTTGGGCATGCAGACTAGAGGTTTGCTTGGACGAATGTAACCCTAATCTATAATGTCAGACATTTAGATTGTCAGAATAAGCAGTTCTTGTCCTTAGAAAATTAGGTTCGAGGTTATGATGAAGCATAGGGTTTTTATTCCTCCCTAGATCTAAGTCATAAAGGTATAGGTGTCTTGATAAGAGGTCAGTGGCTTGATCAACTTAGGACCCCTGCAGTCAACATTTCCTTCTTCAATTTTATTATCCTCAGGAGGGGTTATTTCATTGTCCATCCAAAAACTTGATTTCAACAAAATGTTCTCTTCTTCTTCTATAAGTGTGAAATCTAAAGGTTTAGCCAACTCCACATTGGTTGCATTAACACCTTTGAGACTTGGGTTAGCTACAAAAGAATGTGTTTAATCAATCACGATTGATTCGGGTGGGTCAAAGTGAAAATCCTCCCCATCCTTAATCATGATTTCTTTGTCTAATTCCTCATAGCCATTGGAGCCTGAAATCTTGTTCATTTCTTCCAAATCATAGTCAATCATCAGGGAAGAACTTGTGATGGAGCTAATTTCATCATTCATTTCATGCTCCAGTTCTTAAATCCATGATGGGATCTTTAAGTATTTCCCAATCAAAGTGTTTTGAGTCAAATTCCCCATCCCCAAATCTTGTTGTCCCTATTACTAAATTATTATCATTCAATTCTGGAACATCGACCCAATCTTATCATTCAAATTTTCAGATTCATCCTCATTTTCTACCTGTTTGTGTTCCAAAAGATCTTCAATGCTTTCCAACACTTGGGAAGTGTTGATAGTGGACTACACCAATTTTAGGCAACTTGGTGTGGTCTAGTCAATTATCATAGGGCCTTGTTCCATTGTCTCTGAGAAAGAAGTTTCCTTCATCACTTTCTATTGACCCTCTTTATCCAATTGTTGGAACATGTCAATCATGACTTGTTTCTCTTCAATCAATTCTTGATTCTATCTATATAACTCCAACTGAAGGCTATCAAGAATTGACTGAGTCATTAGGTTTTCCTTCGATTTCCTTCTTAGCATTCAAATCAAGGTTAGGAGGGTATGGTTGAGGATGGGCATTAGAGTCCGTACTGGGGTTTAGGTTCTTAGGTGGGTCCTCTATTCTATCAATTTCAAGATCCAAATTCACGTTTTTCCAAGAGGGGGTCAATTTGTCCAGAACCTCTAGATCAGTGCACGAGTTTAGGAATTGAATCTGAACAAGCACTAATATTTTTCAAATGCAAAAGTAGTCTTCAAAAGAAGTGTAGAGAACTTCAAGAGCTTTCCAGAAATATAAGTCTCTCACAAATCCAAGCTTTGTGGTGTTCGAAGCAACAGAAACAACCTACGGGTCTCAAAAATCAGGACAACCTTACGTACTTCTAGTAGTGAATTTTTCACGGCCAAAACACAAAGAGTTCGCCCACTGGAAGGAGCACCTCTGATAATTTTTTAAGAATTTTAGAGGTGTTAAGGGTCCTCTAATCGTGTGCTCAACCCGAGTCCAGAAAGCAGTGTTGCGAAATTAACAGGCTGAGAACTTAGTGGTTGTGTTTCCTTCGACAAACACAAGAGAGGGCTTTTTAGAGCACCAACACTTAGATCCTTTCCTTGGTCTAGAGATGAAGGGTTACCTTTGGATCGTGGGAAGACAAGATATCAAACCTTCGGGTTGATGACGGTTTTCTCTTGCACTTCCTTTGATCCAATCCGATCCACTCTCCTATTGTCGATGTACGAGGTTCTTGCAACCAATAAGAAGAGAGAAATGTAAGTTCGATAACACAAGTATGAATAATGACCAAGGAAATGAAACCGAATAAAGATCCGTTGACTCCCTAGCAACGGCACCAAAAACTAACGTCGGGAAATGCCTTTATGTTAATTCATTCGTTGTAGTGTGAGTTTACGACATCAATTTTAATTAGAATAATCAAACGTGAGTCTGAGTGTCGAACACGGGAGGTGAGAAATCGACTCAAATATTCACTTCAATGCCATGAAATATGTCGGTTTGTTCGCTTGCAAAACAGAGAGAAAGAGAGAGAGGGAGGGAGAGAGAGAGAGATAGGGTTAGAGATTTATGATGATGAAGCGATTATGGCTAGTTATGAAACCAACCAAAGTAATTCGTTGTAAAAGATAGAACCATTTTACAATTATAACATTAGAGGAAAGTTTAAAAATAACAAGTATTAAACTAAAGAAACTAGCTAAATGGAGAGGTGAGGTAGCCACGGTGGTGAAGGGGCTTCTGTCGGCGGCTCAGTTTCTCCAGACCTTGCTTGGAAGCTCTATGGAGTGGGGGAGTTGCTTGGTAGAAGATGGTCCAAAAGTGGAGGATGATGGGTCCTTTTATAATGGAGGAAAAGAGCCAAAAATCATCTTTGGGTCAACAGCAACATCAAAGATGTCGCTAAAAGTCCGCCTCAAATGTCACTGAAGACCAGCTCATGCATGCACGTCGCGCACGTGCTTGGCGCTGCTAGCTCGCGTGCTACGTGCTGGTGTGAGCTGGTGCTACATTGCACATGCACGCTGCACGTGCACTCTCCAGTTGTGCGTGTGCTTGTTGCTGCCGCTCCATCAATTGAAGAATTGGGGGGGTGGCAGGTTTCGAACCCGCAACCTCCCCTTGGCGAACTGACGTCAAGAACACCATGCCAAGGCCTTCACTTTGTCAAGTGAACGATTTAGCTGCTGAGGCGACGTGGAGCTTCTCTAGTCGTTGGATCTTCATCCAACGACCTAGATTTGTTGGCCAACTAGAGAGGGGGGATGCAGCGGTGGCTCTTGGGTGGCCTAGATGATGCCACATGGCATCATCGAGGCTATCCATCTTCAAATGCTTCTTGAATGTGCTACAGATATCAAATTGAATCGATTTTCGCGTCGTTGGGCTGCGATTGTCGATTGGATCCATCCGTATGGTTGGATTCTTCATTTGAAGCTTCGAAATATATCGCCCCGTCTCCTAACCACAATAATATACAAATTACTATGCAATTTATAGAAATTATCCTAAATGCAATATGATGAATGTTATGCATTATTCACAATGCTAAATGCAACATTAAGCTTAGGAATTAACATAAGTAGGCATTTTATCATGAATAAGTGCATATTTATCACCCAGCGCAACTTGGGGTGTGGTTTGAGCCAGTCCAGGCCGGTTCAAGGCCCTCTTTTCACTTATAAAAGGCCCTATGGACCCCTATTGTCTTCCATCTTGACCACCAAGCTTCCCACTACCTTCTAGAGCTTAGAGCAAGTTTCTAGAGTCGTTGAGCCACCGATGGAGCTCTCACCCCCCGTTGTGGTGGCCTCGACACCCTCCTCTTTCGACACTTATTTTCTTTCCTCTATAGGTTGTAGTTTATATTTCTTTAAGCATTTATCTAGCATTGTTGTTTGTAACTGTAAGACGATTTTGATTATGCAACAAAGTAGTTTTTGATACCATAATTGCTGTCTTTTTATTATATACGATAAATTCTATTTACATCATCTTATACTGCATTATCTTAACTTCTTTTCATGCGTGGTTAGCGACCTCTCTCTCATGCAAGCAACCAAAATAAACATCATGTTGCAATGAAATAAGCGACTATAAAATACAATTTTTCACGCCCTTGTGTTGACACTTGGACTTATCGTCTAATTCTCTCTTTAAAATTGATGTCATAAGCATATACTACAATGCACAAATTATCTCATCTCATTTTCTGATGTCAATTTTTGGTGTCATTGCCAAGGGAGGCAACGGATCTTTTTGTCGCTTTCATTCTTGCATTAGTGATATTTCTATCTAACCCTCTTTTCTCTCTCTCTCAATTAGTTTGGTTTCAGGAACTCGGTGCTTAGGCAACGGGAGGAGAACGATTGAAGTCAGTAGAGTGGGCGTAAAGTGTAGAGAAGACTGTTGTAAGTATCACTTCACCTTACATAGTCTCATCTTTATCTTATAGAAAAAACAAACAACAAAAATAATAAAAAAAATTTGTATTTAGGCTTGTGCATAAATCATAGGTTAAAGTGTTTGCTTGCTTTCTAAAAATAAAAAATTCAAAAAAAAAATAAAAATCTAAAAAAATTGGTGTGGTTGATTCTTGCTTGACCTATAGCTTGAACCCACCACCCAAACAAAAAAAATTTCTTTTTAGATTTTTTTGAGTGCTTTTCTTCCTGGAGTGGTGTTTTCAAAGCCAAATGTGTCTTGTATTGGGCTGCACCACTCAAATTAAAAAAAATTCACCTAGTATACTTTCATAAACTTTAGGGGTGAATACTTTAGGGTTGTTTCTAGGGCCGCAACATTGTAAAGGAAATTGATTATCATCCATTGTGTACAAAACCTTGTGTGCCCACTATAAACATTGTTTGAAAACATTAGGAAATCTCAACGCTAAAAAAACTAAAGCAAGGATGAAATATTAAAAGACAACACATCCTAAATAACCTTACTTGAAAACCATGATTTGTTGAGTGCACACACGAGCTCAATAGGATTAATTAATAGTCACAAACCCCCAACAATGCCTCATCACATACCTTGAGCACAAGCATTGCCCTAACCTTAAATAAAACTGAGTAGACGTGCCCTAGGTAGGACTAATTTAAGTCCTAGAAGTGTGTCTGGGTGTTACGACCTGGTTTTCGGATCCCTACAGGACCCGGTCCGGCTCGCCTCGACTAATCCCAAGACCTAGTCGTCCAACAAGAAATAACTCAAAAGCAGGAAAATAAACCACATTCACACATGCAATATAACTAAGCAAAAGAAAGGTACAGAGCAGTAAAGAAAGCAAGAAAACTGTCTTAGTACATGTCACCACCACAACAACAACAACTAAAAGCGGAAAGGAAACAGAAGTAGCGGAAACAGTAAACTAAGTGTCCATTACTTACTACAACAGTAGAGAACAAGAAAGCACTAAAGACTATGGCTGGACTCGACTGGGCCCAGCACCCTTTGCAGCCAGAAACTCGGGCTGCTCAACTCCTGGTCTTGAACAGTGGTATGAAAAGACAAAGTCAGCGAATGCTGAGTAGAGTGGTGTATATATTATTTAAGTACAAAAATAGTAGAACAACAGATTTAATTCTCATTTCTATTTGTCTCATTTATATGTTTCTATTTCATCCATTTCTCAAAGTATCCAGATATTTCTTGATCTTGCATGTTCCTCGTGGGAACGATCTTGATTGTAGTCTTTTACGTAGAGTAGGAGGTACACGTGGTGCTCTCCTGGTCGGGAGAGTCCCCCGCGATAGTCCTACACCCAGTCAACCACCCCGAGGTCACTGTCAAAACGTAGCAGTGACTACGGCATGTGTGAAAAGCGCACGGGTAGCTACCTCGCATTGACACGCAGTCAGTCGTTTCCACTAGCGGGTACCTCCAAAGTATAGCATGGAACAATATAGGGCCTGGCCCTCTCAGAACAGGGGTCTCACCCCTTAGAACCAAACAGGGGTCTTGCCCCTCCACAGTCCACGCACCCTCGTTTGACTACCCCGGTTTGCACAAAGGGCCTAACAAAGTCGGTGTAGGGTGGCTAGCTGAACCCAGGCCCCGTGGGGTGACTAGCTCCCTCCCTACACTAGTAGCATGCCTCTGTGCCACGTACGCGAGGGCCAACAAAAGTTGGTGTAGAGTGGCCAATCCTAACCCCGGGTCTCAACCCAAGGGAGGCTAGCTCTGCTCTACACTAAAAAGGGGACAGTTGCTCTCCTTGGTACCACATACACAAGGGCCAACACACTTCCTGCCTACATTCCAGATTCCGTTTATCCACAAGAGTTCTACTCCTAATTCCCCATAGGGTTCATGCTCATGTTCACCTCATTTATCCAGATCCAGATCTCATGTTTCATAATTCGTTCCTCATCTATAGATAGGCAGCTCGTGTTTTACATGCATCTCGTAATCATATTAAAGGCATTTGCTAGCAATTTATCTTACCCATGCATTCAAGTAAATAGTGCAGCTCAATAGGCTCATTCATTTTCTACCCTAGGGTTCATTCCAGATCCTAGAGTTCAATCCAACTATTTCAACCAAGCACATTCTTATTTAGATATTAATAACTGAGTTAGACCACTCTACCAGATATTCCGGGATGAATGGGGGCCTGAACAGCAGACCTCGTCACCTCCGTGGCCCCCGAACATGCCACCTTACCAACGACTAATGTACATAAGACAAGCTCAAAATAGTAGATATTTAACACGAATACATAGAGGAACTCGAGTAGAGAACAATGGTACTTTGTTTACGGAAATCCGATTCTGTTTGGGCCTTAAACAGGCCAAAAATGCAATTTCTGATCAAAATCAGACGTATGGAAATAATTCTAGATGTCGTAAAAGATGTCCAACACTCACCTTGTGTTTCCTGCGGCTGATCAGATGTCCAGACCTTCTCTACGACCGTCTAAGGGTAGTTTCAGATGTCAGACAGGGTCTCTGGTCATCTGGAAGCACCTCTGGATGTTTGGTAAAGTGATTAGACGACCAAAAGTGTGTGGGAAACCATTTCCCAAAGCTGCTCCTACGTACACAAATGAAGGTACGGTCAGCTGACAATGGCTCCTATGCTGAGATCGCCTGCATGGAGGAAAATCAACGTAGGAACGTACTCATCTCATGCGGTATCTACTTTCAGACATCCGGCCTTATCTCCGGACGTCTAGGTGCCGCTTCAGTCGTTTGGACTTCACTCCAGACGTCTGATACTAGAAAACTTCCAGTATCAGAACCTGCTCACCACTTGCTCCAATCGCTCCTCCACTTGCAGCTGCAGCTCCAGCCGCTGCAGGAGCTTGGGCAGCTCCTCGTCGACGCCCCTTCCTCCCCTATGAGCTCCTCCTTGAGCTCCATGAGCTCCCATGGCCACCTTCCTCTTCCCCCGCACTTACTCCCTCGCACTCTCTCTCTCTCTCTCTCTCGCTTCTCCCCACTCTCCCCTCGCCGGTGGACCTTCTTCATTGCTGCGGCTGCAGTAGGGGCAGAGTGGATCTTGGCTGGTAGGAGAAGGTGGAGGTGGCGGTGGTGAGTAGTGTGAGGAGGAGAGGAGAGGAGAGGGGGGTTTAAATAGGAGAGGGTTAGGGTTTGGGGTGGGTGAGGAAGAGAGAGAGCAGGTTCTGCGCACCGCTCGCGCGCAGAGTGCAAAGCGCCATACGAAAAGTTCACTTTCAGACGTCCAGGAACAGGTCCAGACGTCTGATTGAAACTCTAGACGTCTTAAATGGCTAAAAAATATAACGGGTCATTACAATGGGTTTGTTAAGCACTTGGCCTTAATTCCCATCACGAAATTTGGCTCTAGGCTATGAGGAAGCGTCAAGTGATCGTGGTGGGGGGGTATCAAGGAATCGAAGGCGTGAGTCGAAGGTAGACCCTTCTCCTCAATCTCCTCGTAATCAACCTGGATGGATTAACCTTGGGGAAGAAGGTCTAAGTGCTTGCAGATTTGATCATTCTCTCCAAGGCTTCTAAGTCACCTAGGTTAATACTATGGGGCTTAGTTTGTTTGCTTGGTTGTGCACACACATTTCTCTCTTTTGTCTCCTTCACATCCCTCCTAGTTTTTCTCTAGTGTATGCACGGAAGACGTTCACTTCATCTCGAGTTTGTTGCATTAGAGAGAAACCCAAGAAGGAGACTAAGCTATTCTGGGGCAAGAATTGAGGAAATGGCTGACCTGAGAATTGAGGATATAGAGGACCAACCTCAGCTTGATGCTATGGTCCAAGCTCAAATTACAGCCAACCACCAACTCCAGCAACAATAGATCCAAATCATCATGCAGGCCATACACCAACTGCAGAACCCTTAAGGGAAACCCCCTCCACCCCCACCAAACCCACCAAGAGCCCTTGAGGGCCAACCAAGGCCTCTCCATGATTTCTATGATCCTTCTGCTATTGGAGTCGAACCTTATCATAGGGTCCCTAAAGGGGGAGATGATTTTGAGCTAAAACCTAATGTCCTTAGCTTGATCCAAAGCCACTTCCATGGGTGCTCAAATGAAGACCCTTTCCAACATTTGGAGTATCTAGATCGGATTGCTTGGACTATGAAATCGAGGAACATTCGCCTTGATATTGTCTTAATGAAGATGTTCCCATTCTCCCTAAAAGATAGAGCTTCCCATTGGCTTAGAACTTTAGGGAGACCCATCTCCACTTGGGAGGAACTGAGGCATGCTTTTGTGAAAAAGTTTTTCCCCATAGGAATGACCAATGCCCTCAAAAGAGCCATTACCACATTCACCTTACAAAGTGGAGAACAATTTCATGAGGCATGGGAATGATTTAATGAATTATTGAGGAAATGCCCATACGACGAGGTTTCAAGTGGCAATTGGCCCAGATCTTCTATAATGGTCTGGACAACACCCTTGGGAATTTTGTTGATGCCTCATGTGGAGGCAAGTTTCTGAATAAAGAAGACAAAAGCGTGTTCGAACTCTTTGAGTTAATGAGTGAGAACTCACTTAATAATGCCTCCATGACCACATTCAATTGGTCTAGTCAACCCCGTGGTGGAATTTATGAGGTGCAAACCAATTCAGGTACAGTTGACATGGAAAGCATAGCCTGATCTTTTAAAGAAGCTAGATCAGGTTGAGTTGGTAGATAAAAAGATTGATGAGCTTTTAAACCAATCCTGAGCCCTTATGCAAACCTTCTCCCTACCAAAGGGAGAACATAATGTTGACCTGGTTCAATCTATGAACCAGATGACCTGGAACAACCCCCGACTATGTTCCAGGGAGGGACCCTTTCTCCCTTATACCCTGATTATTCCTTCTCCTCCCCTCTGGCACCTTCTACCTTTGAAGATGCCAATGCTATCTAGGGCTACTATAAGCCTGATCTTTTCTCCAACACATACAACCTTGGATGGCGCAACCACTCAAACTTTGCCTAGTCGAACCAAAAACTAAACTAATACCAGAACCAACCCAGGCTGAATCCTTCCTCCTACTAGCAAGGACAAACTAATAGACCACCCTATAACCAGAATAGGGTGAGTCCTACACAACAAAGCCAAATGGACACCCTGGTTAAGATAATGGCTGACATGAACCAAAAATATCAGGAGGAAATGGCTTTACTGAAGGGATAATTGAGTCAATTGTTAGATACAAAACAACAAGATCCCTTCCATGTCGACAACAACTGAACCCGAGGAATGTAATGAATAGAGGCCACAATCCTCAAGGGTTCCAACAAAATCAGGGGCATGCCCATGTGATTTTACAAGCCCCTCAAACACCCCTTGGGTTTGCCGCTTCCTCTTCTTCTCAAGGGTTCAGCCCCAGTTCCAACTCCTTAGCCAATGCGGTTACCTTGAGAAGCAATACCCAAACCCAGGACCCCCAATGGCCAACCCTTCCTATAACTACAAATCCTGATATAATTGATGATTTTGAGGATGAACGGGAGGAACCTAAGGTTCAAGAACCTGACCCAATTTAAACCCAAATCCCATACCCTGAAGCTTTGGATAAGGTCAAGAAGAAGAAAAATGTGGCTGAAAATGAGGAGTTATTGGAGATATTCAAACATGTACAAATTAATATACCCCTCCTTGAAGCAATTAAGCATATCTCAGCTTACGCGAAATTTTTGAAAGATGTGTTTACACAGAAGCGTAAGCCAAGAACCCAAGCTCCTAGGAAGGTAGTGCTATCAGAGCAGGAGAGTTCAATGATTTTAAGTAGCCTACCTCCTAAAACGATACACCCTGGAGTGCCTCTGATCTCTTGTAATATTGGTGATTTGACCTTTGACAGACCCCTCCTTGATTTAGGTGCTTTAATAAACCTAATCCTAACTATCCTTTAGCACCAGTTTGGATTTGGAGAACTAAAGCTTACACCTATGACTATCCAACTGGCTGACCGATCTGTAAAAACCCCAAAGTGAGTAGTCGAGGATGTAATTGTTTGGGTTATGGACTTCTAGTTCCCAGTTGACTTTTTAGTCCTTGATATGGAAGTCCCCAAACAATTACAAGATACACCCATCATTCTAAGCAGACCTTTTTTGGCTACAGCCAAAGCAAACATTGACTGCGACACGGGATATATGGGAATTGCCTTTAGAGATAAAAAGATGCAATTGGATATCTTGAAGGCAACCAAGTCTTTTGATTTTGGTTGGATTAAGGAATGCGATCCAGTGGATACCCTGGTTGAAGAGTGCTTAATAGTTAGTTACTTAGAGGACCATCAGACTCAACCAGCTATAGACTACCCTGGCCCATCTTAATCCCTGGAGATTGCAAGTATGTGCAGAGTTGACTATCATTAGCAACATCCCCCTGAAGAAATTGATGTCACACAACTCCCTCCCTTCCTTTACCCATCCAACATTGTACCACCTGCACTAGAACTCAAACCTTTGCCCAATAACCTTAAATATGTCTTCCTAGGACCTGACCATACCTTCCTTGTGATTATCAATGCACACTTAACCATGGACCAAGAGCTTAGGTTGGCTACAACCCTTTTTGAACACCAGGCAGCAATTGGGTGGACAATTTCTGACCTCAGAGGAATCAACCCCGATTATTATACTCACAAGATCTATTTGGAAGATAAGGGTGGACCTTCTCGCAAGATGCAAAGGCAACTGAACCCTAACATGTGAGAGGTCGTTAAAAAAGAGATTATAAAATGGCTTGATGCGGGAATCATCTATCTGATTTCTGATAGCCCCTAGGTGAGCCCTATACAAGTGGTACCAAAGAAGGTCGGACTCACCGTTGTCACAAATGAACAAGGCGAGTCCATCCCCACCTGCACTACCACCTCATGGCGGGTGTGTATAGATTATAGGTAACTAAATGAGGCCACCAAGAAAGATCATTTCCCTTGCCATTCATTCTCGAGCGACTGACAGGGTGGAAATATTTCTGCTTCCTAGATGGTTATTCAAGATACAACCAGGTTGCTATAGCTTTGGAGGATCAGGAGAAGACCACATTCAATTGCCCATATGGCATGTTTGCATTCTGCCGTATGCCATTTGAGATGTGTCGCGTACCCGCTACGTTTCAATGTTGCATGTTATTCATCTTTTCGGAGATGGTAGGTGAATATTTGGAGGTCTTTATGGATTATTTTTCCATTTTCAAAGACTCATTCGACCATGACCTTAGCAACTTGGAGAAATCTTGAAGCGATGCATTAAGGTCAACCTTATGTTGAGTTGGGAAAAGAGCCATTTCATGGTTCAAGAAAGGATTGTCCTAGGTCACATCATTTCGCAACCGGGCATAGAAGTCAACTAAGCTAAAGTTGACGTAATATCTAGACTCCCACCTCCTAGCTCTGTCAAATAAATAAGATCTTTCCTAGGACATGTTAGCTTTTACAAAAGGTTCATAAAAGACTTCTCAAAGATATCCAAGCCCTTAACTGACCTTCTAGCCACTATGTGCAATTTGATATGACACCTGATTTCATCAAAGCCTACACCACTTTAAGGGATACTGTTACGAACGCATGCCCCAGATGCCTTTTAAGACATCTGGGAGGTGGCCCAGAGGTCGGACCAGACGTCTGGGATCACATCCAGACGTCTTGACAGACGTCTGAGATCGTTTCCAGACGTCTGGAAATCCGTTATCTTCCACACGCGCGGGTCGTCTACGCGCCTGAGCGTGTAGACCCGCATATTCGTTTATTCCCAGCAGCTGCAGACGCCCTGCCGCGTCCTCTCTCCTCCTCGCGCGGCCTTAAAAGGCCACGCCTCCCCTCACTTCAGTCACCACCGTCTCCTCCCTCTTCTCCTTCAGCCAGTGAGCGTGAGCATGAGCGCGAGCGCGAGGGCAGCAGCGGCAGCCGCAGTGAGCACGAAGGAGGTGCTGTGTACGAGAGCAGAGCTCTGCCGTGAGGGCGAGCTCGCCGGGGCTGCTAGGGCCGGCCGGCGGAGGGTGCAGGGGGTGCGGAGCGACGCGAAGGGGGGACTGCTGCGGTCTGAGCAGCAGGCGTGCGAGGTGCGACGCGGGCGGCGTCGCGAGCGGAGGCCGAGTGACGCCCTGGTTCTGGAAAAATTTCCAGAATCAGACATCTAGGTTGATAGCCAGACAGTGAGGGCGACGTCTGGAAGACAATCCAGACGTCTGAAAGGTGAGTTTTCCGTCTTCTTCTTCCTTCTTGTCGACTGACCGTACTAAGGGAGGGAGATGGGTGTGTGCAGGCTCGGTGATTCGCCATCCATCGCGAATCAGACGTCTGGCTGTTGTACCAGACGGCGGGAGCGACCTCCAGACGTCCGGGGTGACCATCGGACGTCTGGGAGCTAGGCTAGACATCCCCGCAGACTTCTGGACGTCTGGGAAACCACGCTGAACAAGTTAATTCTCTGATCCACTTTTTAAGATGTCTGGAAGAAGTTCCAGACGTCTGATTTTGTACAGTGTCGTCGTTTTTGACCCGTTTAGGGCCCGTTCGGGTTTCGTTTTCCGCGATTCGAGTTGCGTTCTTTTCAGAATTAATTCCTCTACCCGTCTACAGTAGCTATACACTGTTTTGAGACACTCCTTGCGTTTGATCCTTGTGATAGGACCTCGTTCAGTTGCAGTCTCGGGGATCGCAGAGGCATGCGGGATTCCCGACCACGCCCCCATTACTCCCGTTGTACCTGGTAGAGTGGCTTTAAGTTATTAATAAAATCTGTTGAAGTATGGAACAATAACTAGAACCTAGGACATTGCATGAATCCTAGGAATGAGAAATAGATGGAATGATAGCTCCTAGGTGTTGCATGAATCCTAGGGCTGGAAAACTAGATTGTATGATAGATCCCAGGATATGGCATGAATCCTAGGATGGGAAAACTAGTGGAATGTATAATACTGCAGTCTTGGAAAATGGAAAGAGATATAAAGCTGCCTGTAATTTGAATTAACAGCTGCCTGTTGTGAATAAATAACGTGGTTGAGAACATGGATTGTAAGAATGTGAAACTGGAAAGTGAAACCTGGATGTTTGAGTAAAAAGGATGGAATCCTACGGGGGATTAAGGGTGGAACTCCTGGAAAGAAAAAGGAATGGAACTGAGATGTAGTTGTGTACTGTCTCTTGGGTACATAGTACTAAGGGAAGTACCTGTACCTGTTTAGTGCAGAGTGGGGCCAGCCACCCCAGGGACCCGGGGTTAGGACCGGTCGCTCTGTACCGACTTGCTGGCCCTCGTGTACGTAGTACTGAGGAGAGCTACTAGTGTTAGGAGGGCACTAGCTACCCCACGGGCCCCAGGGTTCTGCTAGCCTCCTACATTGACTTGTTTAGGCCCACTGGGGCAAACCAGGGTAGTCAGGCGAGGGTGCGCAGACTGTGGAGGGGCAAGGCCCCAGTTTGGTTACTGTGGAGGGGTTAGACCCATGTTACTGAGAGGGCTCTGCCCTGGACTGGTTCCGTGTTGTGCTTTAGGCGCACCCGTTAACGGAAACGACTGATCGCGTGCCAGTACGGGTTAGCTACCTGTGCATTTATCGCGCGTGCCGTAGTCACCATTACGTCTGTCAGTGACCTTGGGGTGGTTGACTGAGGGTAGGATCACCACGGGGGACTCTCCCGGCCAGGAGAGCACCATGTGCTACTTCTACTTTTTGGAAAAGACTGCAATCAAGATCGTTCCCACAAGGAACATTCGAGATCAAGAAAAAGATCTGAGGAATAAATGAAATAGTGAGACAATTGAAAGATGTGAATAAAGAAAGTAATGGAACATAACAGCTACTGTACACTCTATTGTTGTCTTTAGTTTTAGTTGCCACTCTACTCAGCGTTTTGCTGACGTGTTACACTCGTTACCTTTTTCAGGACCAGGTGTTGAGCAGCCAGGGTCAGCGGCTGTAGAGGACGCTGGGCCGAGTAGGGCCCAGTAGAGTTACCACTGTCTCTTGTACCTCTTTTGTTACGTTATAGTGAGTAGTTCTTGTTTCTGATACACTTTTCTTTACCTGCAGTTCAAATTATATGATGAATGTTGTTCTACTGTTGTGGTGGTATATACTGTGGTAGTTTCTTTCCTTACTGCTGTACTTCTTACTGTTAGTTATATCCATGTTGAATGTGGTTTATTTTACTGCTCTTTTGGTTACTTCCTCATTGGACGACTAGGTCTTGGGATTAGTTGAGTTGGTTCGGTTCTCGTGTTTCGTAGGGACTCGGGAACCGGGTCGTTACAGATACAGTCTCGATTGCACCTATTTTACAACTCCTAAACTGGTCCCAAGACTTTAAGATAATGTACGATGCATCAGACTTTGCTATTGGAGCTGTCCTAGGACAAAGACAGGAGAAGAAACCTGTGGTGATCTACTATGTAAGTAAAACCTTAGATGAGGATCAATGGAATTACACTGTCACAGAAAAGGAGTGACTCACCATAGTTTTTGGCTTAGAAAAGTTCAAATCATACATTCTAGGATCCCACGTAATAATCTACACTGACTATTCGACTATCCGACACTTGTTAGCCAAAAACGATGCAAAACCCAAGCTGATCAGATGGATCCTGCTCCTGAAGGAATTCAACTTGGAAATACGCGACAAGGTCAGACCCAAAAATGTCATAGCCGACCACTTATCTAGACTTAACTTGGAACATATTGTACCTTCATTACCTGTGATCGATACATTTCTTGATGAGCATATTCTAGCCATTCCTGGAAAGAATCTCCCTTGGTATGCACACTTGGTTAATTACTTAGTTGTAGGGTAGATTCAACACAGCTAGTCAAGACAACATCGAGACAAGTTCTTGGCTGAGGCCAAACATCATTTCTGGGATGATCCCATGTTGTTTAGACTTTGTGCCGATCAGATAATCAGGAGATGCACCCCGAGGACAAGGTTCAAAGTGTGTCATCCTTCAGTCACGACCAAACGTGTGGTGGCCACTTCTTCGAAAAACAGCCGGTTGCAAAAGTTTTGCAGTCTGATTTTTATTGGCCATCACTATTCAAGGACGCACACAACTTTGCTAGAACCTGCACAAGATCCCAGACTCTTAGGATCATGACAAAAAAAGATATGATGCCTCTCCAGCCAATTCTTATCATCGAGAACTTTGATGTCTGGGGAATTGATTTCATGGATCCCTTCCCACCATGCAACGGCTTCGAGTATATAGTAGTCTTGGTAGACTACATCTAGAAATGGATCGAAGCCATGCCTACCCAAAAATTTGATCATAAGGCCATCATGGATTTTGCTAAGAAGAACATCTTCTCCCGATTTGGGATACCCAAGGCCATGATTAGCGATGGTGGGAGTCACTTTATTAATGCCTAGTTTTGTGCTTTACTTAGAAACTATGGGGTTACTGTCCGCATTACCACCCTGTATCACATGCAAATGAATGGGAAAACTGAGGTCTCAAATAGGCAAATTAAGAATATCTTACAAAAGACCATGTGACCTGATTGGAAGGATTGGAAGGACGTATCTGGATGCCTTTTTTCCCAGGTACAAGCTCCCTAACCTCCGACGAAACCTATAAATAGCCCCTTTGACCTCCTATTTCAAGAGTCAACTCCCTTCTCTCTTCCCCCACTGTAGTTGATGATAGGCTATTCCTCCTTAACCTCCGACGACCTCTCACCTCTCCTTCGGAGCGTCTTCGTCGGAGGTGTTTGCCTCCCTCACCTCCTCTTCCTCTCTCGCAGCTGTGACAGGGCTTGGGAGTGCGCCACCCCTCCTTCCTCTCCGTTTCCTTTCTCGTCGGAGCTCTGTCCCCAATCCTTTGATTTCCTCCTCCGTTATGTGGCTTTCGACGGAGACTCCTCCCTCCTACTTCGTCAAGGTAACTGCAGACTAGCTAGGCTTAGTGTAGGATAGGTTAGGTAGCTAGATTAGTTTAGTTTAGTTTAGCTCAATTCTAGTATTCCTTCTCCGACTTCGGCAAGGCCAAGTCCGGCCTCGTTGGACTTCTATTCAACTTTTCATGCACCTGATCACCTTCCTCTTCCCCTCACGATCCTCCTATGTTTCTTTCCCTTCCTTTTTAGCAGCTGACACGCCTAGTTGTTCTTCACATTCACCGACGACCTTCGTTGTCTATGGCGGAGGTCTCCAAGCTAGAGCACACTCATCTGGGGCCCTCCACCGCCTCTACATCACTTAAGGGCCCCATTCGACTTATCAATTAGTTAAATAATCATCTAAACAATAACGCCCAATTTCACCTCAACCTCCTGAGCTCACTGTCAATGGTGGCTCAGAGGAGTTTTTCACCTAATCACCTACTCACAGATCATCGTAAGACTCATTTGAGTCTTATCCCTCACTCAATTGAGTGAGAGATCGGTCTCTGAGTTCATACAAACTCAGAATTCAATCTTTTTGAATTCACTGATCAATCTATTAAATTAGGCTTTGAATTAAGCAAAAGAAATGATTCTAAGGTTCCTGAAGGCCTCAAGAATCTTTTATAACCAATTTCAACTAGTTTCATGGAGTTTTGAACTCTAGAACCTTATTTCTGGACTCACCGGAGCTCTGGTGAGTCAATTTTGAGCTTAGGCCTTTAGAAGTTTCTCAAAAGCTCTAGAATGATCCTACAATGTCATCGAATAAAAAATTAGTGATTTAATATGTGTTTGGATGATTACAAACCTTCCCTGATTGTCATCTTCTCCAACTCCGACGGAGTTGGAAAGATTGATTTCGTTAGGTTTCTAGCAAATCAATGGGTTAATAAGCCTCAGTAGATCCTCAGAAGTTTGTTACAGGTCTTGATTAGGACTAAAAGCCTCTAGGTTAATCCATCAAACACAGGCACTTTTCACCTTAGGCGACATTGCCTAAGAACACCTCCAGACTTAACAAAACTTTATTTTGAGGTGTTGAACGAACTCTTGAGGATGAATTAGGTCTATTTAGGCTTTTAATTTGATCTAAGAAGCTAAAAATCTAAAAGTCAACTTTGAAGGTTTCTAGGTCAAACCTGAGCCAATATCGAGGATTAAATGGTCGAAACTTTGAATTAATGGGTTGATTAGATTTTTGGAGCAAATTAGAGTTCACTTAAAGTGATTTCATTGTGTTTAATTGAGGATTGAAGTTCTAAACAGTTTGGGTTCAAAATGAACCCAATGCTGTTCCTATGGTTTTCTGTTGAGTTTCAAACTTAAATCTTGCCTAGATTGATTGATTTTAATCTCCTGAATCAGTTTAGACCTATTCTTGAGGTCTTAATCTCTCTGTTGAGCAATTTGGAGCTCAAATCTGATCTCTTAGCTCTTTCACGAAGCTCTCAAGCTTCTGGCATCTCCTAAGCATATTCCAGACACTCTTTATATCTCAAATTAGTGAGGAATACTTTGCTAAAGGGACTCAGGCCTTCAGCCGAGGTCAAAAGCCCCTCTACAAATTAATCAACCTATTTTCCTCTCTTTGCAGTTCGTTTTAGCATGGCAGTTAGCCATGTTTCACCACTTAAATCAGTGGATCATGTTTGATCCAAGCATCAAATTGATGCTCTAATTAGATAGAGCTCATGTAGAGCTTTCTGTCGAGCCTTTGCTCGATCGATTTGGTTCACTGAGTAACTGGGAATCCTCACCGAAAGTTTGGCCTGGAGCGTAAAGGATTGTCCCACGTCGGGAACTTGTGGACGCCTGTGCTAGTGTAAGTTGAAATCACGCTGAGACCCTACCGATCATTAGTGCAGGGCGCAAAAAGAAAACATGATCTCTTGTGGGCATGTTCCCGTGCCCGGGTGTGTGTGTGTGCATGTGCGTGCATGTCGGCCCATGTGGGCGTAGATGTGAGCGGGCCTGACTGGGCCCAATATTGTGCCATGTGAAAATAAATGAAAAATCCACCTAATACAAATTAGAGTGGGCCTCAACTAGGGTCTGGTCCTACCCTACGGGGTGCTGTGTATCCCTGAACAAGGCCCATTCACCCATTAAAAACCTAATTTTTAATGTAAAGAGAAAAAAAATGGGCTTAATTGGTGAGAATGTGACTAAGTGTATGAATTAGAAGGCACAGTAAAAAGAAGGTTAAAGGAAGATAAAAGAAGAGAAGGAGGGCGAGAGCTTAAGTAAAAGAGTCTGAGGAGAACCTAAGGAAAAAGACAAGAGTAGAAGATGAAGTAAAAGAGAAGGGTTGGGAAAAGATAAGAGGAAATATAAAGGTAGAGATGAGAGAAATGTATGAAAGAAGAAATCAGACGTCTATTGAGCTTTCTAGAAGTCCAATTCTTATTTTTAAGTCATCTAATTTTCTTTTAAGACGTTTGATTCAGGGCTGAAGCTGCTATATTACATGTTTTTGAGCTTTTAACATTGTAATGGGCATGATAAACTCTTGTAAATTGCACTCTATGCCTCATATTTTTGTAAGAAAATTGTAATCAACATGTTCTGTTTGGTTTTAAATGACAAATCTTTCTTGTAATCTTGTTTCTTTTCAAATGGAATATTGCATGTTCTAGTTGATTAATCTTTTGTGCAATTGTTCTTGTGCTTAAAATATATTGCAATTATTAATTTGATTGATTAAGTAGATAGTAATTAATGCTTAGGGATTAATGGTGAATTAAGTTTACTATTATGCCTCCCAGTGAACGACCAGGACTCAACCCATTAAAAAAAGAATAAAAATCTAAAATGTTAGGTTAACTTGACCCTATACTACATTCACGACATTAATTCGAGTTAGCCTAAGTTACTTTTTGATACACTTAATTAAGTCTGATAAGCTTAATTAACTATGTTGAGAAATAATCATCCTCGATATGGAGTCTGGACAAGGCAGAGGGGGGAGGTGCGCCTTCTATTCTACAGGCCCTCTCGAACCACAAGAGGTAATTTCTCTTGGTGACTCCCCTGTGGAGGCGCCTTAGGAGTAGGCTCGACCTGAGGGTACCATCGGGTTTGTCGCTTCATCGTCTTCGCTAGGGGCTTTTGCCTTGCTAGCCTAGGAAACGACGAGCGCGGGCGATGCTTTCGCCCAGCCCTACTACTGGCGGAGTTCAACCGGTGTTGGGGTTCTGCTCGATCCTTCTGGGTGAGGGGGCTCTGGGATGATTGGGTGCATCGTTGGGTCCGTCGTTGGGTCCGTGCTGGAGGGTGTGTCTAGCAGGTCCGCGCTTGGATCCCAGATGAAAGCTCAGCCAGGGGTGTCCATCCAAGACCCCGACTTGGAGTGACATGTGTTGAAGCACCTGAATGAGATCATTTCTTGGGCTACCTCTGGCCCTCGTGGCATGGATTGGAACCATGTCTTTTACTGTGTGAGCGTGGTAAGCTCGTAAGGCTCATTTCTGGTTATTATTTGCCTTGCTACTTGTTTATTGATGCGTTGGTAGTTTGTAGGTAGAAATGCTTGGTTCATGCTGCATTCCTCGTGGTGGTGTTCCCTTGGACCTTCCTGCCACGACTGGTTTGAGCAACCCGGCAAACTTGGTGGCTTAGTGGGTCGTCACAGCCAAAGCGGAGCACTGAAAATTACGTCAGCAAGTTGTGGAGGCTACTATCATGTGGGAGAGGGCAGAGAAAGTGGTGAGGGAGGCAGAGCGATAGCTCCATTCTTAGAGGGAGGCCGCCAGCCACGTGGCCCGCTTGGAGGAGGAGTTGAAGAAAACTCGCTCCCTACTACGAAGGGTTGCTGTCGTCAGGGAGGAGCTGGAGGAGCAATGATGAGGTATGACTCATCTCAACTAAAATGCCCAAGTTAAGTTAGAAACCAGGTTGAACACTACAGAATTAACACATGAAAAGGATTAAGTATGGAAAATAGTAAAAAGACCTAAAACATCAAATCTATGTTAAAAATGTAAAATTAGGTCATTAAACGAGATATTCTATTCATTAATATAGGATGATGATCCAATTACAAATCGAACAAGCATTTGAGTCCAAAAGTTCAAATGAAAAGTAAAATTAACTTCATTAATGTTCAATTAAGCTTAAATAAAAATTTGATTGTATTTGGACATCATTAGGACCTTGCAATTATTAGATTACATATAGGTCCTCAGGTCATATACATTTTCTTCATTTAAAAACCTTCACCATTTTGTAAACCGCCAAGGGCTTCTTTGCAAGACCTGAGGATGGCTCTGATATCCTTCTCGCCACTTATGGGCTTCTGTGCTATTGTTCTACCCCTTCGCCCATAAGGGCCTCAGCACAAAACCACCATTAAAGCTGTAGCCGTGACCACTATTCACGTGAAGAACTTGCCCAATCACAGCCGTTCATTCTTTGATCTTATGATCCTATGGCCATCCCTGATTCGAAGCTTCGCGCGCTTCGGCACGTGTGATCATCCCTTGCCCTAGATCCCATCCAACGATCGTGATTTGATTTGAAACTTCGTGCACACCTCTCGTCTCATCGCCACCGCCAAGCCCTAGGTGCTTAATCTCACCTTTGCAGTGATTAGAATTAGTAACTTGGCTACTTAAGTCCCTCCATGAGCTCGTCCGTACACAGATCACCTCCCCTCCTACTTTCTTGAGGCGATCCTTTCCTCCCTCTCCAGCTCTCCTAAACTCTTCACTTTCCACACTTGTGATAGAGTTGTGGTTTTTTACCTCCAATTCCTCCTCGCTGCTAGGGATGATGTACGCCTGAGGATGACCCTGGAGCTCCTCTTGTGGGCTCTTCACTTGCTGGAGATCTCCCCCTTTCTTCCTCCTTAGCAGCCGGCTTTGGATCCAGGCAACCCCATTCCTCTTGTTAGATTAGGACTTCCTGCTTTCTAGAGTATCTTAGATTAGTAATTAATGTAATTTAGATCAGTAGGAGTAGATTAGAAATCAGCTTTGATGATGGATTAGTGTAATTTAGGAGTAGATTAGCTTAGATCCACTCCGCCCTCTCTGATCAATTCATATCAGAGAGTGTTTTTCCACCTCCATTTCGATGCATACAACTTTCTTTACGCTTCACGAAATGCTTTTGATTTTCCCTCGCAATCTTTTCATCATCCACCCATCCATCAAGGTCAAATTTAGATCTGAAGCCTTGGCTTCTAGATTTG
Source organism: Thalassia testudinum (assembly GCA_037157565.1). Taxonomy (NCBI): domain Eukaryota; kingdom Viridiplantae; phylum Streptophyta; class Magnoliopsida; order Alismatales; family Hydrocharitaceae; genus Thalassia; species Thalassia testudinum. The sequence continues at coordinate 8,401,657 of JAZHRO010000022.1, read as the reverse complement.
AATTTCGGCCCGAAATCCACTTGAGGGGGTCTCCCACTCACTCCATAAATAAATTCACAAAGACCTCCCAATCTGGTTTTATTGTCTCAAATTGCTCTATTCCTTTCAAATTCTTTTTAATGCCCAATCGTATGATTTGGAGATCATTTGGTTTTTATCGGATTCAATCGAGCTTTTTGAGGTTTTTAATTGCTTAATTAGGTGTTATGTAATGAATCCAAGGTTTTGAATTTGGTTTTGATTTTGTGGATGAGCATGGATTTAATTTAAGTGTTATTTTGGATAGTTGACCAAGGATAATCAGTAATAGTGATTTGAGGTTGAACAAGGACCCAACGGATCCTTAGATGATTACTAGATCACCTTGAATACTAATCAATGGCGTTCAAGATGATCAGGAGATCAGATTAGTGAGAGATCCATATCAACAGCCCAAATCAGGGCAACATTATTTCTAAGTTTAAATGATTTCTAGATTTCTGATTGAGAGATCAGACCAGTGAGAGATTTACATAGTTGAGAATTGAATTTTTGAGATCAAAATATGATTTGATTCAGATCAGAATTAAGCAGCTATTCTATTGGATGGATTTATGGATTTTTATTTTCTGATGTTAAATAATTTGATGAATAAATGGATTTCATGTGCCTTAGATCAGACTTTCTTAGGTTTGATTTGTTCTGATTTCAATGATCAAAGGAGCAGCTATTACTGCTGAGATAGCAACAGAATTTAAGACGTCTGAACTACTGTCCTTGCATCGATTTTTGATGTGAACAGTAGCAGTTGTAGCTGCTACATTTCAGAGCAGAAGAGCAGCTGAATCAGCTGCTAAAGTTGAGCAACTATTGCTACTATGTTTATTGTGCAGTTCAGCCAATATTTTGGCTGGAAAGGGGTCTGATCAGAGTTGATTTCAGCTAGGAATTGGAGTCGTAAAGAGCTGACCTGATTTGTAGTGTTAGAACATAATGTATAAGCGTTCCTGTACCTTTAATTGATTGAAATTCAATTAGGATTGCTTGTAATTTAGTTTTGAATCTCATCGTCAGCCATCTGAATTGAATTAACTGTCCATACCGTAATTTTAGTGAAATGAGAGATGGAAATTTGGTTTAATTGCTCATTCATGTTTCATATTGCCAGCTGGATGTTTTGAGATGTTGAAACACCCTTCCCAGCCACTCAAACTGATTTCAAGGCCTCAGGTTCCCCTTAGAAATACTTATCAAGGCCTAAAATTGGTGAACTTTGTATATAAATAAAAATAATCCAAAAAAGTAAAATAAATGTGTCTTGGTTAAGATTATGTATATTTTTAGGTGTGTGCCAAGTTTCAAGGCATTTTGAACCCTCAGCTTGGTAGACCATACCAGCCGACGATTTAGTATACCTTGGAACTTAATAAAAGAACTCAACTTCAAAAACATCAAAAACAACTTACTCTCTCATCTCTTTCTTTCTCTCTCATCCCCTATCTCTACTATATATATAAAACCCATAAAAATAAGAAAATACCCAAAAACTCCCAAAAATACTATTTGTACTATGTATATACTTGTATATAGTAATTAAACCTAAGATATATGTAAATATTGTTTAATATGTATTTAATGTATAGAAATAACTTGTATATGTATTCTATGTATTAAATTAAGTATTTAGAGTAATTTAATGTCTATATAATCTTATTTTATTTTTTTTATTAATTTATATACCTTAAATGTATAATAACTAAGTAATTATACAAACATGTTTATATGTATATATCTATATCTAATACTGTACATACGTATTTATCTATATAATATAAATATTATAATACCTGTAACTTAACTTAATTATATATATACAGTAAATAATTAAGTTATTAAGTTAACTAGGTAATTTACTAAGTTAAAATAGAATAAATTAGTAATTTAAGTTAATACTAAGATAAATTATATTGTATACTTGTAATATATTATACTAAGTATTTTCAACTTATTTATATCATATTTATACTGTATTATAGTAATTATAGTTTATTTATATGTAAAACCATCTAAAACATGCATTTAATTGTAAATAAATTAAAATAAAGCTTATAAAATATAATAAAAATGTACAATAAATGATTTATTATGTATACTAATTCTGTATTAAGTCAATTTGATGATTAATTAACTAATTTATACTTTAATTAATGAACTAAACTCTAATTTAACTTGTATAAATAGTCAACTTTACCTAATTTAATTATATAATAAACTTACTTTTGTAAATTAACTATATAATTATGTAGCCCTATGTAAGGGCTTTACAATCCTATAGTTTAATTTTAATTTATATTAAATTATGGCCCTTAAATTGAGGGCCAAAATCAGCACATCAGAACGGTCCTATGCGTGAATGCACCAATTGAAGGGCACTTAGATTAGTGCCATATCGGTAACTTTAGAGTGGAAGTAGCGCTATAAGTGGTTTTTCTGCTTTTGGCCTTGCAATCGTCAAGTGTTGGGCACCACCAATCCATTATCCTCTCCTCTCTGATATGAACATGGCGTATGAGTATAGTGTGTGGTGCATGGGTCGGGGGCCATGCACTGTGCGTGGGCCTGTGTGGGCCCATTAATGAGCATTAAACCAAACATAGTACACCTGACTTAGAACTAGGGTGACCCTAGTAGAGGTCTGGTCCTACCCAGAAGTGGGTGCTATGTATCCCTCGAAAAAGCCATTCGCCTACATTAAACCCAATTTTTGGGTTGAGTTGAGCCGAATCGGTCTGAGTTGCTAAGTGTGAAACTAAAGAGAAGAAGAGAGCGAGTAGAAATCGACTAATTGTTGAACCCCCCTGTGGCTTAGTGTACATAAGTGTGAGTTGTGTGTTTGCTGTGTGTGTTGTGTGGGTGTATATGTATATACATGTAAAGAATATAGTATATAATGTATATGTAAATAATATAATATAATGTAAATAAATAATGTATAATGTAAATAATATAGTATAGTATATATAAGCATATATAAGGTAGAATGTTTGAGCTCTTATATGTATAACAACTAGAGCTTTAGTGACAGATTCATCCGTCACTGTTTATTAAATATATGTTAGTATAGATAGTAGCTTTTACCTTAGATTAAGTAGATAGTTTACTAAGGTTTTAGTGACACTTATATATGTCACTGTATATATTATATATGTTACTATCGATATTAGTATGTTATAATGAGTTAGTATAGTAGATATTATTAACTATTTTTGTAAAGGTATTAACTATATTAGTTGTAAATAATTAATATAAAGGATTTAAATATAGCTTTTGATACTTGTTTGTGTAAATTTATTTTCAAGCATTGTAATGTGTTTTAAATTGTTCTTTTGTACATAATTAACCAAATTCCTTTATTCTTTGATTCTTTCATTCATTCTTATAAATAAAACCAAAATTTTTGGAATAAAAGAATATTTTTGAACTTAGACAGTGATGTATATAAATAACTGCCTCCTAATGAACGACCTGGAATAAACCAGTAAAAATTAAGTATATAAACAAAATTGATGTGACATTGGTTTGTATTTGTGACATATACTACAACAACGACATTTTTAAACACCATTTTTAGTGCAAACTGGTCGTTGACGATCAAGAAGCTCATGGGGAAGCACCAGGCCCACCTGGTGGCAGTGAGGAATGTGTCCGAGCACCTCTCGGTTGCGCAGGCCGAGGTTGCCTTGTTGAAGGAGGAGGTGCTAGTGCATAAGATTGCTCATTCTTCCTCCATGGAGTTGTATGAGAAGGCTCTCGAGGAGGAGCGCGTCTGCCTGACCACGTCCATTGATGGACTTGATTCGATGTGCGAAGCCGGGAGGAGCTGGTATGAACTCGCCCCTGACATAAGGCAATAGACCCTGGATTCCATCCGGGCCCTTGTTGAGGAGAAGGGACTCCTAGCTGAGGAGGTATGCAGCTAGCCGATCACTCGCCTTGTCTTGGAATACTATCAGTGGAAGGGAGTTGTCCTTGGTGTCGATAGCAGACCTACCCGTGAAGCCTTCGTGCGATGTAGGGGTGGACCAGGTGGTCACTGAAGGGGCTGCACCACCGCCTATTGTGGGGGGCGACTCGGTTGAGGCTGCTGACCCGAATGCGGTAGTTGGTAGTCCGCTCCGCCTCTCGCCTTCGACTGATCCGGAGAGATTCGAGTTATGGGAGTAGAATCGTCTTGTCCTCACCCCGCTTTTTCTCTCTTTCCCTCCTTTTTTTTTTTTTTGAGAGATGTAATCTGACTGCCTTTTGGAATGAAGGAAAAAGTTTCTTTTCTTTATTGCTCTTGGGCTCTCTATGTATGATACCTTCGTAAGTTGCTCGCATGCCAAGTGCGAGGGATATCCCTGTCGTCCAGGGCTTGTAATTCATAAAAGTTGCCTAGACTGTTGTTACGAATTTTGTAGGGCCCTTCCCATGTTGGGTCTAGCTTCCTGTCTGATTGGGTTGTCATGGAGATTTCACACTTACGAAGGACAAGATCTCCTTGGGAGAACTTTTGGGTCCTGACGAGCTTATTGTATGAGGCGGCAGCTGCCTCTTTGCTCTTGAGAGCCATCTGGGAGGCCTCGTCCCTTAGCTCATCTAGGAGGTCTAAGGCCAAGAGAAATTGATAATCGTTGGTGGCTGGGTCGTATAGCTACGTCCTATAGGTGAGGAGGACAATTTCTATGGGTAGTTGGGTTTCCATGCCGTACACCAAACTGAATGGTGTGTGGCCTGTGGAAATCCTTTGGCAAAGTCCTGTAGCCCCAAAGGACATTGGGGAGTTCCTCCGCCCATCTCTCTTTGGATGAATCCAGCCGACATTTGAGCACTGAGATATTGGTGCGGTTGGTAACTTTGGCCTGTCCATTCGCCTGGAGATGACCTACTAAGGTGAAGCATAGGCGGATATCCCAGCTGGTGCAAAATTCCTTGAACTTTGTGCAGGCGAATTGGGTTCCGTTGTCCATGACTATGCAGCGAGGTATCCTATAGAGAGTTATGATGCTCTTTCGGATGAAGGAAATGACCCTATCGGCCGTAGGGCTAGCCATGGCTTCAGCTTCGACCCACTTGGAAAAGTAGTCGATGCTATTAAGATGAATCGCTTTTGAGTTGAGGCAGGCGGGAAGAGACTGACAAAGTCCATGCCCCATTTTGCGAAGGGGATGGGTGACATGATGGGCACCAAGTTCTCGGGTGACAAGTGGTGCAAGGTGGCGAACTGTTGGCAGTTGTCTCACTTATGCACGAAGGTCTTACAGTGCTGCTTCATCTGGGGCCCAAAGTAGCCTACTTAGAACAGCCTGGCGAGGAGTGCCTTGTGGCCTTCGTGGTTTCCGCAAGCACCCTCATGGGCCTCCTACAAGGCTTGGGTTGCCTCATCCTCTGTCAGGAAATGCAGCAAGGGGTGGACTACCCCCGCTTGTACAATTGCCCTTTAATGACAGTGTACCAGGAGGCCTTGAGGTGGAAGGCCATAGGCCGAGGTTCTCCTGTGGGAAGCTCACCAAAGCTCAAGTAAGTGACAATAGGTGTCATCCAGGAGGCGGATGGCTCAAACGCGAGCATTTTAGGAGTGAGGACTGTAGTCTCTTTAAGGGTCTGGAGGCAGATGTCTTAGTCTAACCCACAAGGGATGGTAGCGGCAGGTTTTTCTAATGCGTCCACCAGGGGATTATTAGCTCGGGGTACTCGGTTGATGGAAGCGATTTTGAAGTCCGCTATCTCCTTAACTTTGTTGGCGTACAACATCATGCTCAGATCCCGAGCTTGGTATTCGCCATTTATCTGGTTGGCAACCAGCTGAGAGTTCGTGTGAATCTACAGCGAGGCGATCCCCATGGACTTCGCTACTTGGAAACCTTCCATCAAGGCCTCATACTTTGCTCGATTGTTGGACGTAGAGAAGTCCAATTTTATGGTGTACTTATGAGTAGCACCATCTGGGGTGATTAGGGCTATCCTGGCCCCGGCCTCGGCTGTCATGGATGAGCCGTCGACGTAGAGCTGCTAGGAGAGTGAGAGAAAGATGTTGGGGTCGGTGAATTCGACGACAAAGTCTACCAAGACTTGTACCTTGATCGCCCTTTGCGGATGATATTTGATGTTGAATTCTGCCAACTCCATAGCCCATCTGATCTTTCGTGCCGACCTTGTGGGCTTGTGGAGCATTCACTGGAGGTGGTGGTCTGACAGGATCCTTATGCTGTGGGCTTGGAAGTACGGGTGAAGCTTTCGAGCTACGGTAACGAGAGCCAATCCCAATTTTTCAATAACCGTGTAGCTGGACTCAACACCATGGTAGGTTTTGCTGACGAAGTACATGGAGCACTGGGTTCCATCCTGGTCACTGACTAAAATGACATTGACGACCAAGGACGAGGGGCTAAGTACAGGGAGAGGACTTCTCCTGGCTGGGGAGCCATCAGGACGGGGGGGGCCTTCGGAGTGCATCCTTGACTTTGCTAAGGGCTCCCGGCACTCTAGTAGGGTCCTGGCACTATAGCTGGATGGGGGGCCCAACGTCGGTCTTCTTCTTCATTAGCTTAGGCGGGGAAGCAGGTCTTTGTCTATAGACCATACCTTCACCAGTATGTCTGCCTGGTTCACGGCTAGGGGAGTGTATTCTTTAAAAGACTCCTGCCTCTCCTTAGATGGCCTTGTGCTTGTTGAAGCGGCCGCTCTTGCGTGAGGAGGCAGAGGGGAAGTCGCCTAAGGCCCACGTCTCCTTGGATGGGTTGTCATCTTCCTTCGATCCTTCGGTGAGCCGGTTGCAGCAGTGGAAGGAGTCGTCCTATTCCGCAAACCTGGTGGCTCGATCCCAGAGTTCTGTCATGTCTCTGGGTGGGAAGTCGTCGATGTAGTACGAGAGCCTCTGGGCCAGAAGACCTGACTTGAAGTACTGGATGGCGATGGCATCGTGAGGCTGCTTGCACCTGAAGTATTGGGCCTTGAACCGATCCAAGTACGACTGGAAGGGTTCATTTCTCTGCTGTCGGATCTCGGAGAGCCTTTCGAGGTTATCCTTAACTCTTTGCTGTCCAGCAAAGTTGATGGGAACACCATCATGAGCCATAACTAGCTCAATTTGGTCTGATAAAGTCAATAAAAGCTCTTACATATCAGTTAGAAGGTCTCTTGGGCAGGTTGAGTTGTTTTGAGAAGAAAAGATGAGAAAAGGGTTATTTCTACAATTTTACCATCTTATCATAAATACAGAATAACCACGGGATTTTTCAAGGGTTACTAAAGGTCAAATATGCATTTAAGTCTAATAAGTGGGTCCATGTAGATAGAAACGGGCTTTCATGCATTTCAAGAATTAATGGACATCTGAAATCCTAAAAATAAATCCGCTTAATTAACTGAGATTTTAGTTAGGATAAAATTCATCTAAACCCTCTAAAAATCATATAAAAATATTCTCTAGGGTTTGGCATCCTTGATTTGACCATCTGAACCCATTTTGACCTAAAATAGTCTCAGATAGACAGTTGCCCTAATTTAGATTTTTGTGCAATTTAACCAATCAAACTTGGTCAAAACCTAAATTCGACTTCACCATTAGATTCTTTGGGTCCAAATTAGGTTTGTACCAAAATTTGGGCCTAATCGGAGATCATCTTGACCTAGTTTATATTTCAATCCTGTTTGACTCTTTTTTCTCATACATATGCCCCTAACTTTCAAAATAATTGCAAATGGGTCCCTAACTTTATCATCATTCTTTGCAAAAAGGTATTCATGCCATTTTTGGAAGGTTAGACCTTCATCGTTGAGTTTCGAGCGAGGATTTCTCGCTCGATTCTCAATCAAACACTCCCAAAATTGAAATGGAGATTCCTTAAGGAATTCCCTTCCAAACGGGACCTTCCATGAATCCTAACTCGGCCCCAATTCCTCATGCGAACCTTTTGAAGGTTCACATGTCCTATTTGCGTGAAAAACGTGAGGTTACAAGCTTGGTTTCCAAGCTTCAAACCCCTCCCCATGGCCTATAAATGGACCTCCAATGAGAACCCAAGCTCCCTAGCAAATTTTGGTCAGAGAAAAGCCCTCTTCCTCCTCCTCCGGCCATCTCCACACCTTGCTTCGGTGACGTCCTCTGTTCTCCTCGTTCGATCGTCCAACAGCCAAATTGGACGACCTATCTTCCTCCCCTCATCGTCGCATGCCTCTCCAGACAAAGAGAGGGTGTTTCTCTCCCTCGTTCATCGTCACCGCCTCGTCGTCCCTCTCATCTTCTTTGGTGTCGGTCTGCCACGACCAATATCTTCCAACCACCTTCTCCTCTCCTACCTCCTTCTTTTTGCATCTTGACATTGGTTTATATATATTATTGTTGCATGGAATTTTCATTATAACTTGCTCATTTTTTTTGGTAATATTGCGATCTTTGAGAATAGTTGCAACACTTGCTCCCTGTGTTCGATCTCTAATTTCTTTTGAGCTATAAATTTTAAGTGTTCTATGCAATTTATGGGCTATACTATAGTGTGTTACTTTTAAAATCCCGATTCAGAGCGTTCAACAGAAGTTCTGGTTGAACTTGTCCACCAGTTCCTAGAAGCAAGAGGTCTATCTGACCGGTAGTTTGTTGAACCACTCTTGGGCCATGCCTGGTAGGTAGGATGGGAATACTCTACAGAGTACTTTGTCGGGGCAGCCGTACACCAGCATCATTTGGCGGTAACTCCTAACGAAGTTGTTGGGGTCCATCGTTGAAATGACCCACCACCCTTTGGTTATTTAAGACATCTGGGATGTTCACCAGAAGTATGAAAATGCATTTTCTCTTCGGTGCGGACCGTACATATGCCATGCTTCCTCCCTCACCGCACCTCACCACACCTCCTCCTGCGATGCCACTCTGCGCCACGCTTCGCCGTCTCGCCCCCCCTCACCTCTTCTCCCTTTATAAACCTCTCCTCCTCTTCGTTGCTCACCTCGTAGTCGAGAGCAGAGCGAGGGCGAGAGCGAGTAAAGAGCGGAGAGGCAGAGCGAGAGGAAGTGTGAGAGTGGAGGGTGCAGTGCCGTTCTGCTGCAGCGCCTGCAGGTGAGGGAAGCTAGAGCAGTTCTGCGGAAGTCATTTTTCCGATGAATCAGACGACCGGAGGGACACCCAGACGTTTGGTAGAGATCTACTTTCTGTATTTTCTCTTTGACAAAGTCCTGACAGCATACGTATATGTGTCAGAAGGTGAGAGTGGACCGAAGCAGTTTTAGATGTCCGGGAGCACCCCCAGACGTCTGATGGAGTCCTTGGACGTCGGCATTGAGTTCCAGACGTCTGATAGAGGAACACCGAGAGAGGTATCCCTGAGAACTGTTTTAAGACATCTGGGACCTTTCCCAGACGTCTGATTTCTGTCTAACAGCGTGTTTTTGGGCCGTGCAAGGCCCTAATATTATTGCTTTTCCCCAAACAAATCGTCTCTATTTTCCGTATGAGTTTCTCTGTATAATGATACATTGTTTGTATCATTCTGAACTTTTTGGCCCATCAATCCATGTTTTAGGTCTCCAGTCCGTCGAGTGTACGGGACCTGCGGAGATGTCAGGAGCCACTGTACGAGCTCCCATTCCACCTGGTTACCCAGGTAGAGTGGTTATAACCTTAAAACTCTAATTTAATACATGCAAGTAAGTAATCCTAGGACTTGAGATGAACCCTAGGAAGGAATAAATGCATACTCGAGAGTAAATTCTTGAACCCTAGGTCATGGCATGAACACTAGGGTTAGAGGAAATTACATGTGAATGATTGAGTAACCAAAAGTTGCTTATTTGTATCTAAAATGGACCCCTACTGTGATAAAATGAAAATTGAACTGCTTGTTCCGTACATTCCAACCTGGATGTGAAAAAGAAACTCCTGTACGAAACCCACGGGGAATGTAGACAAGAACACCGTAATACGAAGAATCGGATGCTTATGAAAATTTGCTACCCATGGGTAGCTGTTAAGGGAGGTAAGCTGACCTTCCTGTACATGGTACCGAAGAGAGCAACTATCCCTTGTAGTGTAGAGGGGAGCTTGCCGCCCTTGGGTTGGGACCTGGGGTGGGTTTGGCCACTGATAACACTACATATGGGTGTGATAATTATGTTAAATAGGGCCCATCTTAAGAATAAAAGGCACAACATAAGTAGAATGGGAGCATTGCATGCATCATATACCAAGATTGCTTATAAAACTGTATTAATGGTCATTTGTGTAAGCACTTGTCAAAGCAGGCCTCAAATGAGCAATCAGACCACACAAATGGATTTAGAATGACGAACGGAGTCCAAAGGACTCAAGATCGGCCAAATCCGATATTCGGAGCTCCTACAATGGGCCCAAGAAGTTTTGACCGTTGATCTAGTGATCAACGGCCCTCGTTGCGCCATGTTGCCCCCGCTCCACCGCACGCCACTCTTCCTTCAGCTGAGATTAAATCTCGGTGGTCGATCTTCGATCGGAAGGCCGAGAACCGCGCGCTCGCCCGCAGTCGCCGCGACAAAGTGCAGGCGTGGCGCAACGGTTAGTGCGCACGCACACACGCACGCAATGCGGGTTTGAGCTGCGTGGTGCAGAGAATTAAAGACGAAGGAGCACGTGGCGAAATTGGGCCACCCGATCAGTAGCAGGCAGCCGAGATCGCGCCATGCAGCGTACCCTCAGATCGCGAGCGCCCACGCACGCATGCACACCAGGCGACGACACCCGCGCACACCCGTGCGCATGCCCGCATGCACGCGACGCGGGTTCGAGCCGCGCAGTTCAGAGAATTAAAGACGAAGGAGCATGCAGCAAAATTTGGCCGCCCGATCAGCAGTGGGCGATCGAGATCGTGCCATGCGGTGTGCCCTCAGATCGCGAGCACCCAGCGTGCGTGCACGTCGAGCGACGACGCCCGCGCGCCCGAGGCTCGATCCGAGCGCATCTTAGGAAAGATCTCAGTCTTCTGATCTTCGATCGGACGGCTCTCACGCAGCGGCTGCGGATTGAGTGCGAAGAAGAACGGCGCGAGCAGATGACCGGTGGGTTGGAGGGCTTCACCAATGCTTTTGGAATGGTTTTAGCGACGTCCTGGACATCGCTAAAGCCCCTTCTTCTTTTAGAAAGCCCTTCTCCCTATTTAAACCCCCTCCAACTACTCATTCAAGGCATTCACTTCCCTTGCAACTACTCTACCCCTCTCTTAGCTAGCTTTAGGCCCTCTTGTAATCACCAGAGACGATGAGCCGCCGACGGAGCCTCCTCCACTGCCGTGGCTGCCTCGCCACTCTCCCCCTCTCTCTCTTCCTTTCTTTTAAGCTTTCCTTTACTTATGTTTAAGCATGTATCTAATGTTGTAAGTTGTGAACTAAAGCTGCATGATTAATGAAGTACTTTCCGTTCAGTTGTTTATTTTAATTTCTGTTTAAGTTGCATGATCAAGCAAGAAACAACTCTAACCCTAATCTCTCCCTCTCTCTCTCTATCTCTCTCTTGCTTTTCAAACCGCACCTTTCGCAAGCAAAACTCCGCGCTTTCCGTGACAACAAGTGATAAGAAAAATCCGATTTTCACGCCTCCCTGAGACCGACACTCAGACTCACCTCTGTTTCTTTACTTTAAAACCGACGTTGCAAGTGCGACTATAACGACACTTCTTAACACACGCGCACAAGTGCACGCCAGTTTTTGGCGCCGTTGTCGGGGAGGCAACGGATTTGTTTTGTCACCTCCATTCCACATCCATTCTCACATCGTCTAATGCCTTGTTTCCTTTTTACTTGATGGTTGCAGGAATTCGGCGCTTGGACGGCGAAGCAACGCATCCCACAACGGTAACAAGGGAGTAAGCGCAACAAAGACCGATAGTGAGTAATTCTTCAGTCATGATTGTTTGCTTACGTGAAAAAACTAAAAAAAAAAATTGTAAAAGTTGAAAGAAATTGGCGTGGTGTATGATTGCTTGACCCACCTCCTTAACACATCACCCCACAAAAAAAAATGTACACTCTAACATTCTGAATAAATTCTTGGAGTGTTCTTTTTTCTTTTTTTTTAAGTGGTGTCTGTGAAGCCACCGTGAGTTGACTTGGGCCACACCACTCAACCCTAAAATTGACTCATCTAATAGAAGCTGCATGATCATTAGGATGAGTACATTAAGGTTTTAGAGCTTCTACAGAATAAAAGGAAATCTACTTTCACCGAATTGTGTGCAGAACTTGACGTGCTCACTGAAACTTGTTTGAAAACATTAAGACACGTCAACCCTAAAAAGCACTAAAGTAAGGATGAAATACTAAAAGACACCACATCTTAAAAATCTTTGCTTGAAAACCATGTTTTGATAGAAGCACACACCTTGAAAGTGGAAAATTAAGAGGCACCACCCCAATCAACGCCTCATCACATAACCCTAGCACAAGCACTATCCTAGCCCTTTAAAACTGAGTAGACGTGCCCTAGGTAGGATTGAGTTAAGTCTCGAAAGGCGAGGTTTTGTTCGCTAGGCACTTGGCTTTCATTCCCTTAGTAGAATCTGGTGACTAGGCTACGGGGTAGCGTCAAACGACCGCAGTTGTGGGGTCTACGAAATTGGAGACACAAGCCAAAGGAAGAACCTTCCCTGCAATCCCCTCGTAATCAACCGGCCAGATTAGCCTTAGGAAGGGGAGTCCAGTGTTTACAAACTTAATCATCCTTTGTGAGATTTTTAGGTCTCCTAAGGAATACACCATAAGGACTAGGCTTGTGTGCTTGATTGAAACACATTTCTCACATCTGTCGCCCTCCGCATCCCCTCCTGTTCTTCTCTAGTGTATGCACGGGAGACGCTCACTGCATCCCGAGTTGTGTGTTTTGGGGCAGGAATCTAGGCGACGTGATTTTGTTAGGAACATGGCTGAACCTAGGGTAGATGAGGCCGAGGATCAACCCCCACCAGACGCAATGGCCATTATCCAAGCCCAAATTAATGCAAACCACTGGCTTTAGCAACAACAAATCCACACCATCATGCAAGTCATACAACGGTTACAGAACCCACAAGAACAACCACCACCACCTTTACAAGGCGTACAAGGGCAACCACCACTTGATATACCACCATTTCAGGATTAGCCGAGGCCCCTCCGCGATTTCTATAATCCCTCTGCTATTAGAGTCGAGCCACACCTTAGGATCCCCGAAGGGGGAGATGATTTTGAGATGAAATCGAATGTCTTAAGTCTGATCCAGAGCCACTTTCATGGAAGCTCAAATGAGGACCCCTTTCAGCACCTAGAGGATCTCGACTGCATAGCACGAACTGTGAAACCTAGGAACATTAGCCTTGACATTGTTCTAATTAAGATGTTTCCCTTCTCATTAAGAGACAAGGCTTCTCATTGGCTTAGAACCCTAGGTAGACCCATCACCACCTGGGAAGAACCGAGGCATGCATTTTTAAAGAAATTCTTCCCCATAGGAAAGACCAATGCCCTCAGAAGAGCTATTACTACCTTTACACTCCAGGGTGGGGAACAGTTTCATGAGGCGTGGGAAAGATTTAATGAACTCTTGAGGAAATGCCCACACCACGAAGTACCAAGTGGCAATTGGCCCAAATTTTCTACCATGGTCTGGACAGCAACCTACGAAACTTCGTCGATGCCTCATGCGGGGGAAACTTCCTGAACAAGGACGAGGAGAGCGCGTTTGAGCTTTTTGAGTCTATGAGTGAGAATTCGCTCAACAATGCCTCCATGACCCAGTTCAACAGGTCCAGTCAACCCTGTGGTGGGATTTATGAGGTACAAGCAAATTCTGGAATGGTTGACATGGCCATCATTGCCAAGAAACTAGATCGAGTGGAATTGGTGGACAAAAAGATTGATGAGCTACTGAACCAGACCAGGAACCCCTTACAGACTTTCTCCCTAGCAAAGGGAGCATATAATGTTGACCTGGTCCAGCCCTTAACCCAACTGAACCTGGAACAACCCCTGACCACGTTCCAGGGAAGGACCTTTGCTCCCTCAACCCTTCATTACTCTCTTCCCTCTCCATCGACATCGGCTATCCTTGAAGATGTGCAAGCTGTCCAAGGTTTTGCGAAACTTGACCCTTTCTCCAACACTTACAACACTGGTTGGCATAACCACCCTAACTTTGGTTGGACAAACCAGAAACCACCACAATTCCAAAACCAGCCCAGGCCAAACCAGCAGCCACACTTGCCCCCTATCAGCAAGGACCACCAGTTAGGCCCCAATATAATCAGAATAGGGCGGCCCCTCCCCCACAAAACCAAATGGATACCCTAATAAAGATGATGGCTGACATGAACCAGAAACATTAGGAGGAAATGGCCTTGGTAAAGGGACAGTTAAGCCAACTCTTGGACTGTAAACAACAAGGATCACTACCTTCCCAGACACAATCGAACCCGCGAAACATAATTAACAGAGGCCCCAATTCGCAAGGGTTCTAAGGCAACCCTGGGCAGGCTCACATGGTCCAGCCAGCCCCGCAAACACCCCCTGGGTTTGGTGCTTCTTCGTCCTCGTCTTCTCAAGGATCAACCCATGGCCCCAATGCCTCTGCAAATACGGTGACCTTGAGAAGCGGCACCAAAACCCAGGATCCCAAATGGCTGACTCTCCCCGAGACTTCACCCGCTGAAATACCCGACTCAGAAGAGGCACCAACCAAGGACCCAGAAATAGAACCAATACACATTCAGACACCCTGCCCTGAGGCCTTGGAAACAATCAAGAAAAAGAAGAATGTTGTGGAGACTGAGGAGCTGTTGGAAATCTTTAAGTAAGTATAGATTAATATTCCGCTCCTTGAAGCCGTCAAGCACATCCCTGCTTATGCCAAGTTTTTAAAGGATGCCTGTACACCCAAGCGTAAGCTGAGACCTCAAGCACCTAGGAAGGTTGTGCTCTCTGAACAAGCAAGTTCTGTAATATCAAGCAACCTTCCGCTCAAGCGAATTGACCCAGGAGCGCCCCTGATTTCCTGCAATATCGGGGACATGACATTTGATAGAGTGCTCCTGGATTTAGGTGCTTCTATCAATCTGATTCCAACAACCCTGTACCACCAATTTGGTTTTGGAGAGTTGACACCAACCCCTGTCACCATCCAGCTAGCTGATAGATCGGTGAAAACCCCGAAGGGGGTTGTCGAGGACGTGATTGTACGGGTCAAGGACTTCTATTTCCCGGTTGACTTTTTGGTGCTCGACATGGAAGTCCCTGAAAAATTACAGAATGCACCCATAATCTTAGGCAGACCTTTCTTAGCTACGGCTAAAGAAAACATTGATTGTGACACAGGATGTATGGAAATCGCCTTCGGGGACAGGAAAATGCAATTGGATATCTTCCGGGCGAAAAAGTCTTTTGATTGCGATTGCGTTGAGGAACATGATCCCGTGGAAACTCTGATCGAGGAATGCCTCACCCTTAGTTCTGTATCAGACCACCAAACCTGTAATGACTATTCTGACCCGTCACCATCACTACCCATGGACCTCTGTAAGGCTGAGTACCATCACACAACACCATTTGAGGAGATCGATGTTGATCAACTCCCGCCCTTTCCCTTTCCATCAACTGTGGTTCCACCCGCACCTGAACTTAAACCATTGCCCGAGAACCTCAAGTATGCCTTCCTGGGACCTAACCAGACCTTCCCAGTGATTATTAATTCTCATCTAACCAAGGCTCAGGAACTCAAGTTGACTGCGACCCTTTCATAACATCGGGCCGCCATTGGTTGGACCATTTCTGACTTAAGAGGAATTAGACCCACCTATTGCACCCATAAGATTTGCCTGGAAGACGGGGCATGACCCTCCTGCCAGATGCAGAGACGTTTAAACCCAAACATACGGGAGGTCGTTAAGAAAGAAATTATCAACTGGCTTGATGCCGACATCATCTATCCTATCTCCGATAGCCCCTGGGTGAGCCCCACTCAAGTGGTTCCCAAGAAAGCTGGGCTCACCGTTGTCACCAATGATCATGGTGAATCCATCCCCACCCACACCACCACCGCATGGCGGGTGTGTATTGATTATAGGAAGCTTAATGAAGCTACTAAGAAGGATCATTTCCCCTTGCCATTCATTGACCAAATCCTTGAAAGATTGGCAGGGCAGAAGTATTTTTGCTTCCTGGATGGATATTCAGGATATAACCAAGTCACAATTGCTCCGGAGGATCAAGAAAAGACCACATTCACTTGCCCGTATGGCACATTTGCATTCCGTCGAATGCCGTTCGGGTTATGCAACGCACCTGCGACCTTCCAGCGTTGCATGCTAGCCATTTTTTCAGAAATGGTGGGTGAATACTTAGAGGTCTTTATGGATGATTTCTCTGTATTCAAGAATTCATTCGACCATTGTCTGAGCAACTTGGAGAAATTCTTGAAATGATGGATCGATGTTAATCTGGTGTTAAGTTGGGAAAAGAGTCATTTTATGGTTCAAGAAGGAATTATCCTCGGTCACATCGTATCGCATAGGGGCATCGAGGTAGACCGGGCTAAGGTTGATTTAATTTCCAAACTTCCTCCACCTAGCTGGGTCCGACAGATTCGCTCATTCCTAGGACATGTTGGCTTCTACCGAAGGTTCATTAAAGACTTTTCCAAGCTTTCCAAACCCTTGACCAACCTTCTAGCCAACGACGCCATATTCCACATGTCTTCTAATTGCATTCAGGCTTATCACACCCTCCGAGACTTAGTCTCCACCGCACCTGTACTTCAACCCCTAGACTGGTCCCAGGACTTTGAGATTATGTGTGATGTATCAGATTTTGCCATAGGCGCTGTCCTGGGACAAAGGCAAGATAAGAAGCCTGTGGTGATCTACTACGCGAGCAAAATGTTGGACGAGGCCCAATGAAATTATACGGTCACAGAGAAAGAGCTACTCGCTGCAGTCTTTGGACTTGAAAAGTTCCGATCGTACTTGCTGGGATCCCACGTGACGATTTACACTGACCATTCAGCCATCCGGCACCTGTTGGCCAAGAAGGATGCAAAGCCCAGGCTCATTAGATGGATCCTGCTTTTGCAGGAATTTGACCTGGAAATTTGAGACAAGGCCAGATCGAAGAATGTGGTGGCTGACCACTTGTCTAGACTTCATCCAGACCACATTGGACCCTCCCTACCTCTATCTGACGCCTTCCCTGATGAACACATCCTGGCTGTGCAAGACAAGAGAATGCCATGGTATGCTGACTACGTCAACTACCTGGTTGTAGGACAAACCCCGCATAGCTGGTCCAGACAGCAACGGGACAAGTTCTTTGCTGAGGCCAAGCACTATTTCTGGGATGATCCCATGCTGTTTCGCCTCTATGCTGACCAGATCATCAGGAGGTGTATCCCCGAAGATGAAGTTCAGAGTGTGCTTTCCTTCTGTCATGACCAGGCTTGTGGTGGCCACTTCTCTGGAAAGAAAATAGCTGCAAAAGTTTTGCAGTCTAGATTTTACTGGTCGTCCCTATTTAAGGTTGCACACAACTTTGCCAAGACTTGCTCACGCTGCCAAATGCTGGGGACCATGACCAAGAAAGATATGATGCCCCTCCAGCCCATTTTGATTGTCGAAATCTTCAACGTTTGGGATATCGATTTTATGGGCCCCTTTCCACCATCCAACGGCTTTGAGTACATCCTAGTCTCGGTAGACTATGTTTCCAAATGGATTGAAGTCGTCGCCACCTGCCGATGCGATCACAGGACTGTCATGGACTTTGTTAAGAAGAACATCTTTTCCCGGTTTGGAATACCCAAGGCCATGATCAGTGATGGTGGAAGCCATTTTATCCATTCCCAATTCTGTGCCCTACTCAGAAAATACGGGGTGAACCACCGCATTGCTACCCTGTATCATCCACAAACAAATGCGCAGATCGAGGTCTCAAATAGACAAATCAAGAACATTTTACAGAAGACTGTGAGACCTGACAGGAAAGACTGGTCCACACGACTTGATGATGCCCTACAGGACTGCTTTCAAGACCCCGATAGGCATGTCACCTTATCGCTTGGTCTTTGGCAAAGCCTGCCATCTTCCTGTCTAATTGGAACATCGGGCTTACTGGGCTGTCAAGCAATGTAACATGGATTCCCAGTTAGCCGGTGCATAGAGGATGCTCCAATTATCTGAGCTCAAAGAAATTCGTCGAGATGCCTTTGACAATAGTCGACTGTATAAGGAGAAAATGAAAGTCATCCACGACCGACTCATTTATAGAAAAACCTTTGAGCCTAACCAGGAAGTCTGGCTGTTTGACGCCTGCCTAAAACTCTTCCCGGGGAAACTTAGGTCCAAATGGACAGGACCATTTCGGGTGGTTAAGCCCTACTCCAATGGGGCGGTTGAAATCGCTGATCTTAACACTGGCACACTTTTACAGTTAATGGTCAAAGATTGAAGCACTTCCTGGCCTAGGTTCCCCTAAAGGAGAGTGTCACCCTCGTTGAGGGATGACACAGAACACCGCCCAGTTGGAGGCTGTAAACTCAGTGCTTCCTGGGAGGCAACCCAGAGGATTCAGACTAATCTGATATTTTACATCACTCAGGTATTATCTTTTTGAACCCTTATGCATCCATGTATTTGCCAATGAGGACATTGTCCAACTTAAGCATGGGGGGTGGTAAATTGCACAATCCTGAGCTCATTTAATCAGTCTGAATAAAATAAAAAAAAATTGAATTTAGGAAGAAACTTAGGTATTAGAAACTTGTCAATTGTGGGAAATAATACAAAAAGAACTTAAACACATAGACTTTTCAGGCCTTCAGGCTTAATCAGCCCTGGTGTTCATTAAAATATGGATTTAGCTTCGAATCCTTGCAACCTTAAGCTATTCTAATCCACATACTAAATAAGGTGATAAGTATACGACTTATCAACTCACCCTCTAACTCAGAAAAACTTTGAGTCTAAGCATTTGCACACATTTTTGCACAGACTCACTTCTCAGAGATTTTGACAGAAATTGGGTAGCTAATGAACTCTCTAGGGTGGTATGGCTGGCAAGTTGTGGCGGGTATAGCCCATTGGCAGGTTGTCCAGAACGCAGCCACGGACCATTTCTTCTTCATTGCCTCTAGGTACATTTGAGATCAGGGAAGCCACCTACGAAAAAAGAAAGGGAGAAGAAAAGAAAATAAATCACACTTCACCACACGAGTATGGCTGGCAAGTGATCGTGGGTAACAGCCCATTGGTCGGTTGTCCAAAGCCCAACTCAATAACTATACAAAAAGAACCAAAACACTTAAGGAAGAAGCGGGGAAGTAGTATAAGCCGGGGAGATATACACTGGAAAAATCCTTGTGTTGACCCCAATTAAAACAAACGTAGGGAGAAAGCTACCAATCGAACAAATACACCTTCAGGCAAATATATTTCCTCTTTCGGTCACCTAGGGGCGTAGAAACCCGAAGTCTGTCTGAATTACCGTTAAGTGAGTCTATCACAATCTTCACACCAAGATGCTTAGCACTTAGGGTTTTGACCGAGTTTTGGGTGGGTTGGGTAGTCATAAAAAGTTACCAACCCACACTAAATTCCAAAAAAAATTCTAAAAAAAAAATAAATATATACATACATATACATATGTATAGTTATATACATTAAAGCAAGGATTCGGGCGATTCATATTTTAGCAGTCACCCGGGCACTGCTTAGTCTTTGTAGATTAAGATCTTGGTATATTTCCTCCTATTGACAAATGACGAAGTGTCAAAGCAATTACTTCTTAAATTATGAAAGGAAATAAAGGCCAGAATAAACCTTGCTAGGGACTAGCAAGGAGTAAGCATGGGGGTATGATAACACTACATATGGGGGTGATAATTCTGTTAAATAGGGCCCATCTTAAGAATAAAAGGCACAACATAGGTAGAATGGGAGCATTGCATGCATCATATACCAAGATTGCTTATAAAACTGTGTTAATGGCCATTTGTGTAAGCACTTGTCAAAGTAGGCCTCAGATGAGCAATCGTACCGCATGGATGGATTCAGAATGACGAACGGAGTCCAACGGACTCAAGATCAGCCAAATCTGATATCCGGAGCTCCTACAATGGGCTTAAGAAGTTCTAACCGTTGATCTGGTGATCAATGGCCCTCGTTGCGCCATGTCGCCCCCACTCCACTGCACGCCACTCTTCCTTCAGCTGAGATAAAATCTCGGCCGTCGATCTTCGATCGAACGACTGAGAACCGAGCGCCTGCCCGCAGTCGCCGCGACAAAGCGCGGGCGTGGCGCAACGGTTAACGCGCATGCCCGCACGCACGCGATGCGGGTTCGAGCTGCGTGGTGCGGGGAATTAAAGACGAAGGAGCGTGCGGCGAAATTGGGTCGCCTGATTAGCAGCGAGCGGCCGAGATCGCGCCACGCGGCACGCCCTCAGATCGCGAGCGCCCACGCGCCCGCGCACGCCGGGCGACGACGCCCACGCACACGTGTGCCCGAGGCGCGATCCGGGTGCATCCAAGGAAAGATCTTAGCCGTCCGATCTTCGATCGGATGGCTCTCACGCAATGGCCGCAGATTGGGCGCGAAGAAGAACGGTGCAGGAGGATGACCTGTGGGCTGGAGGGCTTCACCAACGCTTTTGGAATGGTTTTAGCGACATCCTGGACGTCGCTAAAGCCCCTTCTTCTTTTAGAAAGCCCTTCTCCCTATTTAAACCCCCTCCAACCACTCATTCAAGGCATTCACTTCCCTTGCAACTACTCTACCCCTCTCTTAGCTAGCTTTAGGCCCTCTTGTAATCGCCGGAGATGACGAGCCGCCGACGGAGCCTCCTCCACTGCCATGGCTGCCTTGCCGCTCTCCCCTCTCTCTCTCTCTTCCTTTCTTTTAAGCTTTCCTTTACTTATGTTTAAGCATGTATCTAATGTTGTAAGTTGTGAACTAAAGATGCATGATTAATGAAGTACTTTCCGTTTAGTTGTTTATTTTAATTTCTGTTTAAGTTGCATGATCAAGCAAGAAACAACTCTAACCCTAGTCTCTCCCTCTCTCTCTCTATCTCTCTCTCGCTTTTCAAACCTCACCTTTCGCAAGCAAAACTCCACGCTTTCCGTGACAACAAGTGATAAGCAAAATCCGATTTTTACGCCTCCCTGAGATCGACACTCGGACTCACCTCCGTTTCTTTACTTTAAAATCAGCGTTACAAGTACAACTATAACGACACTTCTTAACACACACGCACAAGCGCACGCCAGCCACTCTATGATGACTCTTACTGGCCCTCGTATACGTGGTACTAAGGTGAGCTACTTAGTGTAGGGGGCAGCTAGCCGCTCCAGGGGGCTTGGGGCTAGGTATGGCCACCCTACACTGACTCTCGTTAGCCCGTTGGGCAAACCAGGGTAGTCGGGCGAGGGTACGTGGACTGAGGAGGGGTGAGATCCCTGAGGTGTAAGACCCTTATTTTGTTCTGAGAGGGCAAGGCCCTATACTGTTCTGCACTATACGTTAAGGCATACTCGCTAGCGGAAACAACTGACCGCATGCCAGTGCGGGGTAGCTACCCGCACGCTTATCACGTGTGTCGTAGTCATCACTACGTCATGACCGTAACCTTGGGGTGGTAGACCGAGTATAGGACTACCACGATGGGACTCCCCCAGCCAGGAGAGTGCCACGTGGGCATCCTATATCACGGGAAGCTGCAAGCAAAATCGTTCCTATAGGGAACAAGAAGATTAATTAATAAATCCTAATTAGAGATCTCTACATACCCACATGTATAATATAATTGGAAATGGAAAATTTTATGTTAACTACCTGTTAAATGCATGTTACTTCTTAGCCACCACTCTACTCAGTGTTAGCTGACTCCAGTTAAATAAATTTTGTACAGGTCAAGGATTTGAGCAGCCTGAGCTACTGCCTGCTGAGGACGCTGGGCCTAGTCGAGCCTAGCTTTAGTTCTACTGTCTGGTAGTGAGTTTCTATAACTTTGTCTTTTGCTATATGTACTCATTTTTTGTTGTGATGGCTGTATTATGACATAATATTACTGTTCCTTTTCCCACATAGTAAATTTCTTTCTGCTTAGCTACTGTACTTGTGTGATTGTGGTTTGTTGAATGTTATTTGGTTATTTCTTGTTGGATGATTGGGTCTTAGGATTAATCGAAGCGAGCCGATCTTAGATTCTGTAGGGATCTGGGACTGGGTCATGAAAATCGTCCTGTCATTCGGGGCCATGACAAGCTGCTTGAATCTTTCGGCTAGGGGGCCGTCATCACCTTTGTTAAGACCCATGCTGTTTGAGCCCTTTAAGACGTCTGGACACTTTCCCAGACGTCTAGAAATCAAAAATTTTGAGTACGAGCTCGCGTCTGCACGCGGGCTGCATGTAGACAGTACTCTCTTTTTCCCCCTCCAGCGAACCCTAACCCTCACCCTTATAAAACCCCCTTCCTCCTCTCTCGTTCTCCCCACTCCAGCCACTTCTTCCCTTCCTCACCACCCTAGCATGAGCAAGAGAGCGGCGTGAGGAGAGGAGGAGGAGAGTGAGCTCGCGAGCTGGTGTGGGACCTCACTGGAGGGCGCACGGTTGGAGCAACGCGTGTGAGAGGAGGAGGAGTGCGTCGGGAAGTCATCCTCGACACTGCTGCAGCCAGAGCTGCAGGCGAGGGGGTGAGGTGCGGCCATGCGAGGCGAGAGCGAGCGGGAGCAGGTTCTGGTTCTGGGTTTTTCCCAGAATCAGACGTCTGGAGTGACATCTAGACGACGGAGCGGACATCCAGAGGAGATTCCAGACATCTGAGGAGAGAGTTTCGCGAAGGTATGTTCTCTTTGCGGATACGGCCATGCAGGCCGCTCCGTAGGTACCCTTTTGCATGCCTATTTTGAGGAGATTATGTGGTGCCGTTGCAAGATTTGCTTTGGGAAGGTGCGGGGCACTCCTGCCCATGCATTTTCAATGTCTGGGAAGCTTACCAGATGACTGGAAGCACTTCCAGACGTCCGGAGAGGTGGTCGGACGTTTGGAGCTGGGTCCAGACGGTCCAGAAGAGTTCCTGGATGTCTGAGGACGACGCAGAGACTGAGGTGAGTGTCTGGAACTTTTAAGACGTCTGTAAGTTGTTCCAGACATCTGATTTGAGTCAGTAACCTTGTTTTGACCCGTTTGGGGTTCATTTGAGGTCTGTTTTACACAAATAAGATACCGGTGTTTTCCTTGTGAGTTCCTCTACTTGTTAGAAGGCTTTCTATACTATTCTGAATGTTCCATTATGATGGTTCCTTGTTATAGGACTTCGTTCCGTTGTGGGTGTTGGGCTTGCAGAGGCGCGTGAGCTTGCCGTTCAAGCCTCCAATACTCCTGGGTTGATTGGTAGAGTGGCTTCCCCTAATTTTAATTATAAACCTAAATGCATGTATGGAATGAATGATTATAACCTAGGATATGGCATGAATCCTAGGACGAGAAGTACTTGAAATGTCTGTATGTGTGATTGAATTGCAGTCTTGAATGAGTAGATAGAAATGTTAAACAGTTGCCTATAAATGAACCAAGTTGCCTGTGAATTATGAATTGCCTGTGCTAGTTAACAGTTGCATGTAACTTTCAAGTTGTATACGTTAAATGATATAATAGGAGTTGCATGTGAATAACCTGAGAATGGAAATGTGAATGATAGAAATACGAGCTGCATGTGTATAACCTAAGAATGGAAATGTGAATAATGAAACCTGGTATGGAATGGCATGAGAAATATGAGAATGAACCCTACGGGGAATTAGGAGTAGAGCTCCTGGAAATATATGGAATGGATCTGGAAATGTGACGGGAAGTGTGCTAGCCTTTGAGTACGTGGTACCAAGGGGAGCACATGTTCCCTTTTAGTGTAGAGGGGAGCTTGTCACCTTCGGGTTGAGACTTGGGGTGGGTTTGGGCACTTTGCACCGACTTCGTGGCCCTCGCGTACATTGTACCGGGGAGAGCTGCTAGTGTAGGGAGAGTTAGCCATCCCACAGGGCCAGAGGTTCAGCTAGCCACCCTACACTGACTTGTAAGGCCCACTAGGCAAACTAGGGTAGTCAGGCGAGGGTGCGTGGACTGTGGAGAGGCGAGACCCCTGTTTGGTTCTTAGGGGCTAGACCCCTGTTACAGAGAGGGCTAGGCCCTATACTGTTCCGTGTTGTACTTTGGGCACACCCGTTAACGGAAACGACTGACCGCGTGCCAGTGCGGGGTAGCTACCTGTGCACTTATCACGTGTGCCGTAGTCACAGTTACATCTGTCCATGACCTTGGGGTGGTTGACTGGGTGTAGGATCACCATGGGGGACTCTCCCGGCCAGGAGAGAACCACATGTGCCTTCTACTATTTGGAAAAGACTGCAATTAAGATTATTCCCACGAGGAACATTCGAGATCAAGAAAGAGATCTGATAAATAAATCAATGGGTGAAAGGGAATAAATTATGAAATAAAGTAAATGGAATAAACAACTACTTGTCCACTTTTACTGCTTTAGTTAGTTGGTTGTCACTCTACTCAGCGTTCGCTGACGTTGTGTACTCATAACCCTTTTCAGGTCCAGGTGTTGAGTAGCCCGAGTCTATGGCTGCAAAGGGTGCTGGGCCCAGTAGAGCCCAGCAGCAGTAGCTTCTTTTGTTGTACTCCTTTTGTAGTAGTGAGTTAGACTCTTGTACCTTTTGTTATGTACTTTTACGTTCTGTACTTTATGTTCTTGTACCTTGTTACTTTCTATTGTTGTGGTGGTGATATGTACTATTGCAGCCTTTACTTCTTTACGGCTGTACCTTTTTACTATTAGTTGCCTAGCATAGTGAATGTGGTTTACTTTATTGCTTTTTGGTTACTTTCTTGTTGGACGACTGGGTCTTGGGATTAGTTGAGTCGAGCCGGTCTCGGGTCCTGTAGGGATTCGGGAACCGGGTCGTAACAACCTCCTCGGTAAAGGGGTAAGTGGTGACATAGGCTCGGGGGTGCATGCCCCTCATAGCCCGGGTAACCTGACAGACGATCTCAGGGATCGATCCCCAGCTAGCAGTAGAAGAGGGTTGAGCTCCGGAGATCTCCTCCGAGGTAGGCGGGCAAGGAGCCTTAAGTGGGCCTAGGGGGGCTTCGCCCTTCTGGATACTGAGCTCGCATTTTAGCAGCTCGAGTTATTCGCGTAGTCGGGTGTTCTCATCCTCCACCTCTCCACGCCACCTCAGCTGCTCGTTGTCCAGGCTGGGCTGGCGGGTTTCCCCTTGCGGGGGAGGACCGAGCTCATAGACTTGCCTAATCTCCAGGAGTTTCTCGGTGATCGAGATTTCCTTCACCTTGAGGGTTGCCAGCTTTGCCCTGAACTGCTCTTCCCTCGCCTATAGATCAGGGAGGGGACTCGCTCGTGGTCCTTCGATGGTGAGGCAGGGGGTACCTACTTCTCCTTCATTGGTTTGGTTGGTCGAGGGCGTCATTTGGGCACCGACATGCTTGACTTGGTCCGATCCTGCGCCCTATCGAATTCGGTGTGGGAGGAGTTGCAGGTGGTAGGAGACATCGTCGGGACCTTGAGGAACAGGGAGCGTTATCAATGATTATAGCTTCCCACTGATGGCGCCAATTTGATCGGCTCCTTCGTGGAGATGAAGGATTCGACTCAAAAGAAGGGTGGATAGGACTCCCTAGGATGAGTAGTCTGATGGAGCAATCACACAAAAGAAAACACGAGGGTTGGTTACCCAATTCCACCCTAAGGGGTGTGCGTCTGGGGGAGATAAAACTCCCCACTATGCACTAGAATTCTCTTTGTGTTTATAAGGTATACAAGCACACTCTTTGTCACTCGAGTTGCTTGTGGAGGGATACTCACGCTTCCCACCTCTCTATATAAATCTCGCGGGGTTGGCGCTTCACTGATATCTCCTCAGCCAATCAAGCTAGAACTCCTATCAAGATTTCTTCAACGGATTGCTCTTCTAGTGAGATTTTCGGGGCAGATATGCTGCCTGGTCATTAATCGAGGCTGCCAGTGTCAGCATTTATTGGCGGCTCAGGCCTGTTGTACCCTTCGCTGAATCCTCCAATGGCTAGATTTCTCTAGGTCCAGCTGTGCTCGCCTGCCCATGTGCCGGCTGGTTGGACTACCACATCCGTCTGCTGGGGTTTCCTTTGGATAGGTGGGCCGGATCCCCGGACTTTGTCTTTTATCCAAGGTTTCTTGGGTCAGACCCTCTGTTTTGGGTCTATTGTGGAGTTTCAAGTTCAAGGGCATTTTTTGTCCTTCATCACTGCTCAAGCTCATAGAAAACATGGCTCTGATACCATGTTATCAGGCACAGAACATAAAGAACAAAATATGGAAATGATGGTGGTTTGTTATAGACCTTACACATCAAACCAATTACAGTAGCTGCCACATATGTATGACAATACACTAATACTTGTGACAGTGCCAACTAATGAATACTGTTGAAGAGCTTTAACGGCAAGTGATACTCCACCAGCCAAGTCCATTACAAGCCTAGAGATTTCCTTGTTCAATTAATAGCACTGTGCTTGTGTTGGATCAGGTACAATAGTTAGTGGGACACCACCGGTAGCAATAGCATATGTAAGAGAAAAAGCCTCTTCAATGCAACTGAATTGCTGGTAATCAACCACGACATAGGGCATCAAGAACTCTTCGATGCTGCTCTGTCCATTTTGTAGCTTCTTAAACCTCCTTTAATGCCATAACTTCGGCTTGTGCAAACCCATAAGAATGGAATTCTTAGGATGCCCATGTTTTTTTAGATAGAGAAGTAATATGCAAGACTTAAAAAGAGGCTAGAATAATTTCTTTAGATAGAGCTAGGCGATCTTTCCATGTGGCTCCACCAACTGTATCTCACTTTGGTTCTCGCACTCTTCCTATCAATCTCGTCTCTCATACTAGTCATAACTTTTTATACATTACTCATAATCTTGCATTTATGTATTCTTGGCAATTTAGTTTAAGGGACATTTTGAAAATCTTATCTTTTATACATTAGCTTTTGTTTGATTTTGAATCAATTATTGTTTATTTCTCTCCAAACGAGAGTACAAAATCTTTGGCTGTAACATGATATTAGATGCCATGGCATTTTTTTTTGTAGAACAAGACTACAAAAAATTCAAGGGCTTACATTGTACTACCCTCTCTACCCTAAAATCTTAGGTCCACCATTGCTTAGACGGGCTATCACTTTTTCTATCAGTGCCTTAGTTGTTGCAGAGTGATTCAATTTATGATTTTGCATGTTCCAATAATACTATTATGTTCATTGCTCAACCACCAATTATGACTTATATGTGTTGTCGATTTCACTATCAATGCCCATTTGTTTCAAAGTGATCCAATATATGACTTTGCAGGTTTATTAATACTATCACATTAATTGTCTAACCACCGATTACAAGGTCACATAAGATGACATCCTAACCACTGATTTTGACTTACATGGGTTCACTTTCACGGTTAGTGCTCATTTGCTGTAGAGTGATCTATTATATGATTTAAAATGTTCCAATAATACTATCACATTCAATGTCCAACCACCAATTACATGACCACGTGAGATGACATCGCAACCATTGATTATGACTTAGACGGGTTGTTGATAATCCCATTTTTGCACGTATATTTCATGCATAGTGCTTTTATGTTTAAATTATTATGAATAAAGCCGGTAAGTATTTATGGTATTTTTAAAATTTAAATGCAAAAATAAAGACATAATTAAGTGGTAGACGGATCAGGGCATGAACAAGTAGAGGTAACTAAACTGAACCTCCCATGGTAATATTCCCACCGGTCAATTAAACATTTGCACACACGTTATTAATTCCAAGCATATAACCCCCACATTCACCTATTTATCACTCGTTACCCACAACACTTAAGTTCTCCATTCACAATGCCACTCACCATAACATCTTTGTACATAAAGCTATCATGACCCATTCATAGCAACACATGTAACACCTAATGCATTAACCCCACATCACCACACCACATACTCAACTCCCTTTACATTCAACCTAACTCTCATGCATCAAGTAACACCACGTCCACTAATCCATATTCCACTCACCTCAATGTATATCTCACAACACACACTTAATACACTCATGCACATAGCTAATTAACCGTCATTAACTCAAAAACTCATAATTCATTCACTCAATGCACATAACACACCATTAACACACATCACATACTCCACTGTTCCAAACATCCATGCAAATAACTCTATCACGCACCCACAATTCCACATAACTCAAAAATATTACACATTAATCACACAACACATAAATGTACTCATGCAATTTACACATAATTAAACATACATAATTTCCATCATTAAACACCCACAGTCACCCTTCCTCCCCCTCTCCGACCCCCCAAGTTTCTTCCCCCATCCCATTATCCCCTGATGCACCTCTCACATTCCCCCACTTCCCAACATTTTTTTATCTTTATATAAACCCATTTAGCCAATTCCCATCTATGGAATTCCCTCCCATTACCACCTCCCTTCCCTCGTCCCATTCCACCCACGAAGTCCCCCATTTTCCCCAACACCTTCCCAATTTCCCACCTCCCCATTCCCACCTACGAACACCCACTCCACTTACCACCCGTCTCCTCACTTCCACACTTACCAATCTTACACCCAAAAATAACTCCCATCATCTATTATGTAGTATCTTTTTTTTTTTCCAATGTAAATTTCCTATAAATAAGTAATTAGAAGTGTGTAATATGCAATAATTATGGTTATGAGCTATGACTGGAAAGGAGGAAATAAATGAATGAATAAACTTTTCAAAAGAACTTTCCATAAAAATTAATGGCTAAAAATATGTAAGTAATAAGTAGACAACTAACCTTTTCCATTAAGTGATTAGTTGTTATTTTTTCTTTATTACATGGATTTATTCTTCATTAGGCCATTAGTTATCAATTATATCTCTCCATATTTACCCCCAATCAATGTATTCTTAATTTTCTTGCTATCATGTTACACCATAACTGTACCATCCTTGAATGGCAAGAGTCGTAGTTATGGGCATCATTATTGATTGTCATCCACCTATGATTGCTCTCATTATGTTCTTCCATCTCTTTATATTTCTCCATTTCAAAATCTAACAACACTTCAACAAGTCATAAGCCTCTCCATTGTGGTCTTGCTTATCTTCCTCTTGAAAGCAATCATGGCCTCCATGCAAGGCCTTTTCCATCCAAGCTACCAACATGCTATTGATTTCACACCCATGTGAAGGTTGAATCTAGATTTGATGCTGATCAAGGTGCTGGATGTCATGTGCAACAGGATATACCAACGTTGCTGAATCCATCGTTGTCAACATCATTAGGAGGTAAGCGGGAATAAATCGTGTAACCTATAATTATTGCAACATATTCCTCCCATGTTCTGTCATGACATTAATATGTAGAGAAAGCTGACTCTGGTACTGTAAATAAATAATATGCCAACTATACTCCCTATAAGTGATTGATTTTTATACTCATGCAGAAAATTTCAATATTTTTTGGAGAACCATGCAAGATTTTCTTAAGATCTTATTGATACGTTTTCTTTTGATTTCATGGATTATATATTTTATATGTGACAAATGTATTGCATCCATTCTCAAGTACATCATGATCTATTTTCTTCTTTTGTCTTTAATTAATACGAATGCATGTATAAGCATTAACTTACATTTATGCTTTCTTTTATGTGAGTGAACAATAAAAATACCAACGTAAAATGACAATTGTTATTAATATGCATGGTTAGACCTAATTCCAATGTTGGATTATTAGGACTATCGATATGAAAAAAGTGTCAATGGCATGTCCTCTTATGTCCCATAGTTAAGTATAGGTAAATTAAGAAAGTCAAATATGCAACTCATTTTTCATTCTTACATCATAGCCAATCTAGTAGAATAAACAATGACTCAAAGATGTTTTGTATTTTCTTTAACACATGACAATAGTTAACAGGTGTAAATAGATTGGACTTTGCATATTTCTTTTATGCTTGCGAATAATTTGCCTGGTATATATAGAAACCTCCTTCGTAACCTTAAATAGTTTATGTTTAGTTTTATTCTATTGAATTGTTATTAATGTATGATGGTGACACTTATAAGCTTGTGAATGAGACAACTAGATAATTGCATGTGCTTGAATGTAAGTTTTCCCGACTTGATAATGGTACTAATTTTATTATGAGATCTTATAAGTCAAACTAATATTGAAGATTGACCTCTTTTATGTATGCATTACTTGAATAATTATGAACATGTCCCTTGGAATGTGTGATGATGGACTAAGTACATGAAAACTAATGACTATATGATATACTTCTTTTCTGAAGGTCTATGTGCAAGTTATATGATATATAAGATATCGGTATAAAGAAATGAATTAAGATTAAAGAGGTGTGTACAATTGAATATGATATACAAAAAATGAAAAGGATGAAATCAGTATTTACAGAGTACCAAGATAATTGAAACTACAAGAATAAGCTTGTCCTGAAAAGTATGAAATTATGATCCATGAATATGTTAAGGCCTTGACTCAAAAGAGTCTTATGGGCCCTAAGAGGGGTAATGCCTTCCGGGAGCATATGGTTCTATGAACCATGGTGACAAAAGATAAGCCCACCTTAGTTGTAGTTACACTGGCATGCATGTTAATTGTTTCATGGACTGCTTCTGTCGGCGGTTAAGCCATCGAAGTCACCTAATGATATGTGAACTAAGGCAAACATCTTTACGCAAGAAATGGTTTAATAAAATAAACCATTGTCATGAAATTGTTATGAAATACAATATGTGCACTAAAGTAAATGTCTATATGCAAAATGGTTTAATAAAGTAAACCATTGCCGTGAAATTGTTATTTAATACTATGCAATAAATCATTGAAAATGAATACTAGCATAGAAATGCCATGACATGTGTTATGGAATGAATTTCCTTTAAATGTGGTTGTGAAATCATGGATAAGGCTATGGAATATTTTTATGCATGCAATAGTGTCATTAGGGTATTGTTTGTATAGAAAATGAAGTACAATTACTTAAATTTCTATAAGGGAAAAGTTATGGATTTCTTATATGTAAGTAAACTTTTGAAGAGTATAAGTTTATAATAATGAAGAATTGAATGACTACAAGAATTAGGGTAATAATGGTGACTTATTGCTTGTGTTATTATGAAAGAATTATTTATGAAATAATGTCCTTCATGTGCTATGTGTTATCTTTTGCTTCATAGAAGTTTAAGACAACAATGCAATATAGAAAAAAGGAAAAGAATGTAATTAGTGTAAAGCACCATTATGATTCGTATCTCTAATTTGTGTAATGGAAATTAAGTTCGGATGAGAGATGATCATTATTTTTGATAATGTATAATTAGATATAATAAGATATTTATTGGAATATAAGATCATGTTATTTAATTATGTTAAAGATTTTGGATCATTAAGTGTTTCTTTTAATGTTAGTCCCTATGTTTACTGAGTTTCACAACTCATAGGTTTCATTTGAAACCCTACAGAATCGGGCATTGTAGGTTCCTTGCAGGATTTAGGTTTTTCTATGGTGTACCAATTCAACTATGCGAATAGAGGTACGTGGTCTTTGTCTAAATTTGTACTCACTGAAACTTTACTTTTGACTATTGTTAAGTCATTGTATGTAATGCTTCACGTTGCATGAATTAATAAATGCAAATGCTTTAGAAAAAAAAATTCTATGCAAACGTGGGTCGTTACATATTCCATCTTCAAGCCTCTAGCCTTTGCTACGCTTCCAATGCCTCTATCTCCAACATCTGTACCTCCACTTGGCTGGGTGTGTGTGCTGTGTTGGTGAGTTTGGAACCGCATGGGAGAGGGGTGCGTTGAACATGGAGATTAGGTTTAAAAGGGAGGACAAGGAAGAGTGATTTATTCCTGAGATAACGAAACATAAAATAATTATTTATATATACAATAGGTTATAAAATGTAATAAAATGTATGAAAATCTATGTAATGATGAATGCAATTATTCTAAGACCTATCGTAGTTATTAACGAACATAAAATGCAAGAATAAAGTTAACTTAGGTGTAACCATAGTCCATTGAAATGGACTTATCAACCCCCTGGTGGATTTGAGCGCTATCTAGATCGAGAAGTTCAAGAACTTCGGATCTAGATATGCTTGGTTGGATGGGGTGGATTGCAGATTAAAATGTGAGGAAATCAATGAATACGAATTATGAGATGTAGAGGAAGATTAGTGGATTGAAACGAAGGTGATAAAACACCTCTCTGATCTAAATTGATCAGAGAGGGTGAATTGGGCGAGTTCTAAACTATGACTAATCTACTCCTAATCTAAGTAATTAAACAGTGCGATCATGATCTACACTATCTAAACTAACTAGAAAGCATTCAATCTAACTACTAAAGCAATTGTATCTAGCTACGAGAGCATGTAAATCTATCTAAGGGATGAAGGGGACTCTCTGGGATCTCCGGTCAGTAGCTGAAAAGGATGAAATGGGAGGAACCTCCAATGGAAGAAGGAGACTCTCTAGGACCAACGGTTGGCAGTTGAAGGGGAAGAATCTAGGGAGAATAGTGGCCGTTGTCACCGACCACCAAAGAAGGGAAATTAAGACTGGAGAGTAGATGAATGATCAACTTAGTGGGGAGGGAGCTCATAAAGGTTCAATGGCTCACAAGGGAGCTATTTATATAGGAGATTAAGTGACTGTGGTCATAGAAAATTGAAGTTTGCCGATCTAGGGGTGGACGGTGAAGATAAGAAGGAGGTAAGCACAGGAAGAGTTTGGATGAAATCCCACCTTGGGATGGGATTTGGAGAGAGTGACGATGCTTTGCACTCTAGCTCAAGGTGAATGGTGAAGAATCAGTCGTTGATCTGGTGGATCTAAGTAATGGATGGCCTTGGTTCTTTGAGTTCATCAGCGTGAACAGTAGTCAAGAGGAGGCACCGGTAGGTCTATTGGTTAAATTGCTCGATGAGCCCAAGTGGGTGAACCAATAAAACATTTAGGAAAAGTCCCATAAGTGGAAGGAATTGATGCAGAATGATCCCTAATCTCTAATAAATAGATCCCTGGCGGTTTACAAAGAAGTCCTTGTGACTTTATTAAGTGAAGAAATGTAATGGAATGAGGACCTAAATGTAATGTGATGATTTCAAGGCCCTAATGATGTTCAAATACAATAAGATTTTTATTGATGCTTAATTAAACATATTAGAAGTTAATTCAACCCTTGATTTGTACTTTGAAACTTGAAAGGGTGTTCAATTGTCATTTGGATCATCTAATTATGTTTAATGAATAGAATATCTCAAATATTGACCAAATTATACATTTTTAACCCAAATTTAATGTTTTAGGTCAATTTCATTAATTCCCATACTTAACCCATTTATTATGTTAATAAGATAGTGTTTAACCTAGCTTCTAGCTTAACTTGGACATTTTAGCTATGATAAGCCACATCTCATCATTTCTCTACCACCTTCAATCGCCATTGGTCGATGGCAGGTGGATTTGGGACACCTCCTTCCGTTGAGGGATCCTCCCCTCTCTTCGCCATTGGCCAACAGTCAGTGGCTCTTGGACACCACCTTCATCTATAGAGTAGTTTTAATTGCTTTCTTAGTGCAGTTTACTGCTTTGTTAGCTATATTTACTACTTTCTAGCCTAGTTTAGATCGGTGAGAGTAGCAATTACTAATTGATTTGATGTGAATTAGTTTAAATTAGGAGTAGATTAGTTTAGATTCGATCTGCCCTCTCTGATCAATTCAGATCAAAGAGGTGAATCCACTTTGTCACCTCAATCCATACAGTTTCCCCCTCACATCATGATCGCTTCTAATTATTTCCCTCACATTTTTATCCACAACTCACTTCCTCCATTGCAGGACCCATTAGATCTTGAGTTCATTAACTATCAGATCTAATGACACACTAAAATCATATGAGGACCTCCTCATACATTCCACAGACCACAAAGGTCTTCCCTATGCTTGGAATTGGATTTGATTTGATCGATTAAGGCTGATTTGGTTTTTATCGTCGATTGAAGAATTTTGCGAGCAATTTGGTTTAATCGATTTTAATCGAACAAATTGAGTGTATGGGTGTAATTGAGTTCTTGATTGACCCTTTGGATTGCATGTTAATTAGAGGTCGTTATTAGGTTGCAATATAGATGAATCCAAATGGATGTTAATCATTTTATTTAATTACATAATTTTTACTGATTTATTCCAAGTCGTTCACTAAGAGACATTTGTTTATATGCATTACTCTCTATTATCCAAAAATACTCTTTTATTCCATAAATGTCAATTATATTCACAAATGAATCAAAGAATGAAAAAATAAATGAATCAGGGTTAATTATGTACAAAATAAATCAATTAATGCTAATTAAAAATGCCTCAAATACATTCACAAATATAAAGGCATCAAAAACAATCTAAACTACTCTATATTGGTTATTTACATCTAAACTAATAAATGCCTAAATATAAGGCACAAAAACACTACATAAATATACTAGACTAAACTATACTAACATATATACTATCTATACTAACATATAATATACCTACAGTGACATTTATAAACGTCACTAAAGAGACCTTACAAAAATATATACATAAACTAAGGTAAAAATAACATTTATACTCTATATACTAAATACACACACACACACACATATATACACTTATGCATAACTCAACACACACAACACAACACTTAGACACTCACTTAACTCAAACATAACTCAACACACGCACACACAACATTATGATACACTAAGTACTTAGGTTTATTCACGCACACATAAACATACACTATAACACGCTCATACTTAACACTTAGATTATTTTACCTTAACTTAACCATGGTTAATTGTAACTTAGAGTAAAATTATTAGGTTAGTGGGCCTAAGTCTTCCACAAGATCAACGGCCTAACGACCAGATCGGGACCACTACTAGATTGAACCCTAGTTCATTATTAGTGTATTTTTATTCAATTTAGGCACAATTAAGCTAACACCCCCACGTGCGCTCGCACGCATACACGCACACGCCCACAAGCATGCATGCGCATGCCTAAATAAATGTACTTATATGCTCTTGTTTTCTTATTTCAATGGGCCTAGCTACATGTGCGACTCAATTCATGCATCTTCAGCATTTTAATTCCCAGGATGTGGGACTTTCAGCATAGTGAAATCAGCATGGGGTCAATGTACAAACTATGCGAGATTGCTAAATTCAGCCTCAATTCGAGTGTCCAAAGTGTTCATTGTTAAAATAAGTTATATCATTAGAAATCCTATACATAGGGCTACATAATTATGTACTTAATTTATAATAATTAATTATTTAATTATATCTTAAAATGCTTAAAGTTACTGATTTGTATATATTAAATTACTACTTAATTCTTTAATTAAAGTTCAAATTAATAAGTTAATGACTCAATTGACCGATGAATTAGTTAATATAACTTATAAAGTATTTATTATGCATTTTTAATTTATTTTTAGTCATTTATTTTAATTTATATACATTTATTTACACAATTCAGATATATAAATACTAATATATAGTATACATGCTGCTATATAGTATAAATACATAATAAATAGGTTGAAACTACTTAAAACTAGTATATACAAGTATACAACATAACTTCAGTAATAACTTAATTTACTAATTTATTTTATTTTAACTTAATAACTTAAATATATACAATAAATACTTAAATAAATAAATATGCAGGTACAGTACAGTATATAATAATTACTTTAATAAGTATGTACAGTTATAAATACGATTATACATGTATACCTATTTATTTATAATTACCTAAATATATGTACATATAATCTATTATACATAAATAGATAATTATATAATTAAAAAATATATATTATATCTGAAAATAAATATTTATTTAAAAATATATAATAAATATATAAGTTAGTTATGTACATTATAAACATATATTTTATTATTTACATTTAACTTATTATTTAATTGATATTTATAGGTATAAATACTACATACATGATATTTTTGGGTATTTTTAGACTTTTTCAAGTTTTTATGGTATTTTCATAGTTTATAGAAGCAAGAGAAGAGAGAGAGATGAGATGAGAGACAAGAGGTTTCTTTTTGTATTTTTTATATTAAGTTCATTTATTCAGAATTAGAGTAGACTGAATCGCCTGCTGGTATGTTCTACCAGCTAAAGGGTTCAGAATACTCTAAAACTTTGCACACGTCTAGGAAAATATCTAATCCTACTCATGGCACCTTTATTTTATGTTTTTATAATTTTTTGTAATTTTTCATGTATTTACAATTTCATATAAGTATGGCTTAAATGAGTTTTGAACTAAAGAACCAAAGCCTCTACTGGAACTAAAATATGACCATTCAAGAATGTCCAACACATATTATGCAACATAAGTACACAATAAAACCTGATTTTTACTTTGAATTGCATTAAATTCACACTTTGGATAGTTTAACCCATTTCATGATGCTAACAACTAATTTAAAACATGGATTACAAGTCATTCTCTTCAATTTTATGGTCTGAAATTAAGATGTAACTGCTCAAGAATATTCAAAAAATAATATGCACATGAGAGGCAATGAAACATTATTCTTAACTTCAATTTTTATTCAAATCAGACTTGGATAGATTGAATAGTGTACAAGCATCTGACAATGATTGAAACCTAGATTACAAGTCATTCTTAGATCAAATCTGATTACAAAAGTACATGAATGCTTGATATATGATGTTCTAACATTACAAAATCATATCAGCACCTTTCAGCCCTTGAATCAACTCATAATTCCTATCTGAAATCCCTAACAGTAGCTACTGTAGCAGTTCAACTGCTATTGCAAGTAGCAGCTGATCTGTTGCTACTACTCTCAGATAAATCCAACAAGAGTTGTTGCTGTGAAAATCAGATAGCCCAGAAGCCTAAATCAAGCTTGCTCCAAGGCTCCTATCCCATATCTAAGTGATATAAAACCCAGAAAAGCCTTTAATACTAAAATCCATTTGAAATTAGGGATGCAAATCTGTAGAAAAACCCTTAAAACACTAGATCAGATTCCATCTTTGAAAATCCAAGTCTCAGATGTTGTGAAACCTATTTAAACACTCTAGCACCCACTTAAAACCACATCAAGTGATTTCAAACCTGAAAAATCCTAGTTAATCCCTTCCTCTTCATCATAGACAACAAAGAGGACATTGATTGATCTAAACATCAATTTTACTTGTGAATCACTTCAAAATCTTAATCCAACTCTTTTAGAACTTATTTTATGCTCAAACAACTGATTGAAATCAATTTGAGGTGAAAAACCAATGTTGCCCAAATTGGGCTTTTATTTTAGATTCACTCAAATGATCCGATCACCTAATCATCCTACACACCATTAATTGGTGTTCAGGATGATCTAGTGATGCTCTTAAATCCATTAGGTCATCACTTTGGCCTCGAATTAGTGTAATTGATTTTTCATGGCCAAAACTACCCAAAATGCAACTCAAATTGGGCTTATGCTCATCTAAAAATAAAATAAAATCAAAACACCTCAGAATCCTTGCATTGCACCCAATTAAGTGAATGAAAACTCAAATCACTCGATTAAATTCATTTTAACCCAAATTGACACCAAATCTTGCTTTTCAGCATAAAATCCAAATACAAAGCAATCAAGCAAATCGATGCACTTGAATCCAGATTAGGGGTCTTTGTGAACAGGTGAAGTGAATGGGAAGATCCCCAGGTGGATTTGAGTGCTATCTCGATTGGGAAGTTGGAAAACTTCGGATCTAGATATGCTCGGGTAGATGGGGTGGATTGCGGATTAAAATGCGAGGGAATCAGTGAAATGTGGATTGTGAAGTGATAAGGGAGATTAGTGGATCTAAATGATGGTGAGAAAACACCTCTTTGATCTGAATTGATCAGAGAGGGTGAAATCGGTGCTAATATAATCTACTCCTAATCTAAACTAATTCAAATCAAATCAACTAGTAATTGCTACTCTAACTGATCTAAACTAGGCTAGAAAGCAATAAATCTAGCTAACAAAGCAGTAAACTACACTAGAAAAGTAATTAAATCTACTCTACAAATGAAGGTGATGTCCAAGAGCCAACAGTCGTCGGTTGGTGGCGAAGAAAGGGGAGGAACCCTTAGCGGATGAAGGAGGTGTCCCAGATCCACCAGCCATCAGTCAATGATGATTGAAGGAGGTAGAGGAGACTACTCTGTCACTGTAGGCGAGAAGGGGAGAATAGAGTTGAGGGAATGGAGTGAAGGGATCAACTCAAGGGGAGGGAATCGATAAAAGACCCAAGGCTTGCTGAGGAGCTGATTATATAGGTGTTGGGGAAGCTATGGGAACCGCACTGTGGTGTTAGTCGATTTGGGTGTTGTTGAGATCATGAATCTCGAGTTTGGTTTGAAACACATCGTAGTATAGCATGAAATCCGATCCAAACACAAATATTTATAACGAGACAATGGGAGTGTCCCGGTCGATCTCAGGGAGGTGTATGTTAGCGACTTTGATTTTTCTGATTTATTTTACTTCACTCTCTACTAGCTCAAAATCGGATTCCGATTTCAATAGTGCGAATGCAAGATTCCCTAGTCACGCTATTTACTCGTAAAATGTGTGCGTAAGTCAGATAAATCACAAAGGTGAATGTGTGAGTGTCAATCCGCACCACTTCTATTACATGATGGCAATTAACAGAGAAAGAGTCTATCGCTAAATCATTAATTTCTTCCGAAATCAACTTTTATTTGCAAAATGAAGACAAACTATGATCCAAATATACAACTTTTATTTCATGAACCATGTCATTACAACCGATGCTAGAGGACTGATTGTATAATGAAAACAACTAGATCTATGTTAACAGAAAAGAGATGCACGCATGGATCTTGGAGAGATTATGCATGCACTCTAGGAGAGAGATGTTACTATGCTAGTAGCAGGAAATCAATGTTAGAACTAAAAATACGAAGAACAATGCTAAGGTGAAATCGGTCACTAAAGGTGGCCTTTGGTGGCCTTATGGCTTGAGGTGAGGAGGGAAGAGTAGGACGGCCAAGGTGGTTGGCCGTCCTCTTGATGAAGGTGGCGGAGGAGCTTATTGGTCGTGGAGGTGGTGAGTGATGGAGTGTGCTTATGAATGAAAGTGCAAGCAAGATGAAGTCCAAGAATGGTAGATGATGAAACCTTGGCTGGCCGCTAT
Organism: Thalassia testudinum; assembly: GCA_037157565.1. Taxonomy (NCBI): domain Eukaryota; kingdom Viridiplantae; phylum Streptophyta; class Magnoliopsida; order Alismatales; family Hydrocharitaceae; genus Thalassia; species Thalassia testudinum. The sequence continues at coordinate 8,362,233 of JAZHRO010000022.1, read as the reverse complement.
AGAAGTCCTTTTATAGACCTAGGGTGGCTCATCTAGAGAAGTGTGGAATTCTCTAGAAGGCCTCCCATAGGTGGTATCAAGATGGCATGGGGGATGGTCTTCTTAGATCCACAATTTGTGGATCTAAGGAATGGATTCAATGGACATTCTATTTTTAGCATCCGAAGGTGGCGCTACTTGGAGAGTGTGCACTCCCTTTGGAGAACATTCTATAGGACTCTAGAGTAAGCAACCTCTTGGTCATGTTGTGGGTGTGTTGGGTTAGGTCTAGGTGGGTTGGTTTAGCCTATCAGGTTGAGTCTTAACCTAATTAAGTGTATATGAGTGCAATTGAGTTAGGAACTCCCTAATTAGACTCTAGGGTTTGAGGGAAATGGTCTAACCTAGTTGAGTTGGTGCTAAGGGTAGTGGAATAGGCTTGGGGGGTCTCTAATTAGGCTTCCTAAGGTGTTGGGTGGTGTTTTTAGGTCCACAAGAATGAACCTGTGCATCTGATTTCAAAAACAGTAACTGGAGAGCACCTCCAGACATCTGATAATAAGGTCATATGACTTATACTTCAAAACTAGATGTCCAGACAGAGAATTAGGCATCCAATTCTAAGTTGGTACTTGAGTTGGGTTCTAGCGAGTGATTCTACAGAGATTGAACATTTAGACTTAATGTCTAGACATCCAGAACTATGCTGGAAAGTGATTTTTGGGTGTTCTAGGCTAGATTAACCTAATGGAAGGGTGACTAAGGTATGAGAAGGTGTCTAAGGCTATCCTAAGGCTAGGGACAGGTGTAGGGATGTCCTCTGTTCTTCATATTTCAATTCTAACATTAAAATCCTACAAGTAATATAGTATACCTCTCCCCTACACTATGTTTTCAGCTTGAGTGTAGCTTTATTCCAGGGCTTCTGCTCCAGCTTTGGCCTTTATCCAGCTCCTATCCAGCTTCAGGCCATCACTTAAGCTTCTTATTACCTACAAACCAAATAATACACTAATCAGTACATTATTATGGAATTATTTTATGAATATCTAAGTAAAGTAGGTAAGATGGAAAGTATGCTACTAATACATGAATTCTTCCTAAGTTATGCTAAGATCTAACTCAATTTAGGTCAATTAAGTCCTATGATTGCTATGCAATCAGGCGTGAATGTTGGAGATGAGAAGGAGGTGAACGCATAAGGGATCAAAAGATAGGGGTAGGTCCACCATTGATCTCGTGGATCAAGCAATGGACAACCCTAGTTCTTTGAGTTCATCGCTGTGAACAGTGGTTGAAAGGAGGCACCAGCACGTCTGTTGGTGATTTTGTGCAAAAGGCCCTTAAGTGAAGGGGTAGAAAAATTATAGGAGAAGCCCATTAATGATAGGAATTAGGACAGAGCAGTCCCTGGTGGCTTGTAAATATGCCCCTATGACTTTTAAGGTAAATAAAATGTAATGACCCAAGGACCTAAATGTAATGTCATGATTTCAAGACCCCAGTAATGTTCAAATGCAATGAGATTATTGAAGCTTAATTGAACATTTTATAACATGATTCAACCCTTGATTTGTACTTTTGAGCTCAATAGGTGTTCAATTGGCATTTGGATCAACCATTTGTATTTTGTGAATAGAATATCTCAATCATGACCTAATTATACATTTTTAACATAAATTTGATATTTTAGGTCATTTTCATTCATTCTCATACTTAACCCATTTATTATGTTAATAATATAGTGTTTAACCAAGTTTTTAGCTTAACTTTGGCATTTTAGCTATGATGAGCCACACCTCATCAGTTCTATATGATTGTTGTGAGTTAGTTTGATTGGACTTTAAGTGCATAACTTGGTTAAACCCAAATTTTAGCATTGTTACCATTTTAGGGTAGCTTTGACTAAGGAGAATCAGTTGCACTGATTCGAGGCCAAAGTAATGACCCAATGGATCTTAGAGTATCGTTAGATCATCTTGAACACCAATTAATGGCATGCAGGATGATTAGGTGATCATATCACCTAGGCAAGCTACAATAAATGCCCATCTGGGCAACATTGTTACTGATCCAAAAAAAAAAATTCATCTGTCGATTGAAGCATTAAATGAGGTTTGTAGGATATTAAGGAAGGTTTGGTATCAATTTACAAGTGGATTCAATGTTTAGTTTGATTCCACCTTTTGTGCTGTCTATGACAAAGAGAAGGGATTGAACTAGGGTTCTTAGGGTTCTTTGGATTCATGATTTGATTGAAGTGGTTCCCAGATTGGTTTTATAATGATTGTGTGGCTTTTGTGTTTTTTTAGTTTTGTGATTTTTAGAGGTTTAATTCAGAACAGTAGTAGGAGCAATAGCTGCTCTGTTCTTTGTTTTGAAGAATGTTTCTATGGGTTTTAATCCCAAGGTTGAGTGATTTAAGGATGAATTGGGTTTTAATGAATGAACAACACCTAGATTTGGTTTTCCAAATCTGAGGGTGTTTCAGTTTGGCTCAGATCATGCTTTCTTCGTCTGATTTGAAGCTGCTTGATAACAACTGCAGTACTACAGTAGTAGGTGCACCTGGGGATGAACTTGACTAATTTGAGCTAAATTCCATATGCTAAATGAGTTGTTGATGTTGTGGGATGTTAGAAATTCATGTAGAAGCATTCATGTACAGTCATGGGCTCAGATTTGATCTAATTATGGCTTGTAAATGATGTTTAGAACTCACTATTAGTATGCATGATTATTAACTATCCAAGACTAGTATTTAATGATTTACTAATCAAGTTGAGTGAAATTTTGATATTAGATGGGTTCTAAATGTTTTTAGTGTCATATCAATTTTTTTTAACAATTTAGAATGAGATTAAGAGCTTTGGAATCAATTCTTAGACTTTGATCTAGCCTTATAACAGTATAATTATCTATTCAACTGTCCAATTAATCAAATTTATGGAATTAACGTGCCAAATCTTGTTTTATGCTTGATATGAATTCATATAGCTGTCTGGATGTTGTTAGATGTTTTCCTTCAATTCCAGCAGCTTAGATCTTTTTGTAGAGGCTTGGGTTTTATATTTCCATTCGCTTTAAGCCTATATTATGTCAGTTTTTAAATATAAAAAAAAATAAAAAAATTGTAAAAAAAATAAAATAAAAGTGTCTTGAGTTAGATTAGGAATATTGTTAGGTGTCTGTGGAGTTTGGTTGAGTTTTGAGTCCATTGGTATATAGAACATACTTGCAAATGATAAAGTCTCTTCAAGTATGAAATAAAGAACTCAACTTATAAAAATCCAAAAAGAATCATTTCTTCTCTCTTCTCACATTTTCTCTCTCTTCCCCTAGCTCTATAAAACATAAAGACAACATAAGAATCTGAAAAAGCCTAAAAATCTATAAAAATGCCTTTTATATACTATTTATACTTGTATATAACTATTTAAGACTAAGTTAAATGTAAATTGATAGGGCAGATTCGCACGCGGAAAGGGTCTTGGGTTTAGAAAACCTGTCGTCGTAGTTCGATTCGCGAGAAAATCCGTCGATCAGATAAAATTTATAATCGAAACTCGAAAAGTGAGTCCTAGGTCAAACACAGGGAGGTGAAACGTTTGGTTTTGAAAATCCGCATTTCGCTTTTATTTATTTTTGTCATTTTTGTCTTTTCTAATTTTTTTGGTATTTTTAGCAAGCAAGAGATTGGGTCAATGAATTCTTATCTAACTAATCTATTTGCAAAATATAAGAGAGAGAGAAACAATCACATATATTTCTGAAGAAAATGTTTTCTACAACTAAGAAAGCGGGAAAGATTACACTACAAAAGCAAAAAGAAAGATATAGGTGAAAGAATCCCCCTCGACGGTTGCTCAGAGGATGCCTCACTCTGACGTCACTTGGAGGAAGGTGGTGAGGAGCAGGATGAATGAGGACGGAGCATGAGGATGGAGGGCGGGGCAGGACGGCGTCTCGGCGAGGATCTTCTTCCCGAAGGGAGGTGAGAGGACGGCCACGGGATGCTCCACGAATAGGGATGAGGGGAGGGAAAAATATTTGATTCTACTCTGGAGGAGCATCCTGGGCTTGGGACAAGCTCTCTCTAAAGCCTTGGAGGTGGTGAGGAGAAGAAAGGAAGAGATGAAGAAAAATAGGAGGGGTAGGGGTCCTTTTATAGTGGAGGAAAGAATCAAATTCATATACAAGACATTTAATGATGGTCATAAATGTCGCTGAAGATCCACAGCAAACGCCGCTGGAGATCTCGCTCATGCACCCTTGCTACCGCACCGCTAAAGCGCTCTCCATGCACCCTAATCGCACATGCACGTGCACTACGCGCCCACATGCCTTGCGCTTGCGCACACTGCTGCCACTGCACCTGCACGCATGCATGCCTCCTTGCCGCATGCGCACCTGCGCTGCTGTCCACGTGCGGTGGCGCATGCGTGCGCATGGGCAGCCTAGGTTGCGTCACATGACGCGACTTAGGTCATCCATTTTCTTTCCTTTGTAGGGGTTGCTACAGAGGTCAGATTGAGTCGATTTTCGCGTCGTTGGGCTGCGATCATCAACCGAATCCATTCGTGCGGTTGGATTTATCATTTAAATCTTCGGATTACATCACCTAGTCCCTTAGCCATTGATCTTCCTCGGGCTGCATATGGTGCTACGGGACTCTGATCAAGGCGATTTCGGAGTTGTTGGACTTCAATAGTCATCCTGATCAGCTCCGTACGGTCGGATTGTCAATCTGAGGCATCGAAATAAATCTCCTTTTCTCCGAACCACAAAAAGGATGCAATTAACCTAGAATATACACTACTATGCTTGATGTAGAATGATGCATGCCATGCAATATTTATAATATGGAATGCAAATCTAAGCCTAGGAACATACATAAATAGTCATTTTAACCTAAATGGATGTGTATACGTCATACCCCCATGCCTATCTTTTACTACTCCCTAACAAAATTAAATTACATGCTATGTATAAAAGCAGAATTAGGACTCGATCGCTTAGGTCTAAGTTGTTTATTAACAATAGAAAATTTCAACTAAGGTCCTAACTACGAAAACTCAACAGTACCCAAGTGTCTGCCAGAATGCAGACCGCCTAAGTCCTCGCCTTATTTGAAAAGGGAAGATACATTTTCTTGTTTTTCTTCTTTTCTATTTTTTTGGACTTTTGGAGTTTGAGAGTTTCGAGATAACTTTTTACGGCTACCTGACCCGTCCAAAACTCGAAAAGGACTCTAAGTGCTAAGCATCTTGTGAAAGGGTGATAGACTCACTGAGTGGCCATTAAAATGAACTTCAGGTTTTTACAACCTTAGGTAACCTTAAGAGTTTCTACCTAAAGGTTTATCTTTCCGATCGGTAGCTTTCTCCCTACTTTTTTTATTTTTTTATGAGGTCAACACAAGGGCGAACCTAGTGTATATCTTCCTAGTTTATTCTACTCCATTACTTCTTCCCTATGTGTTTTGGGAATTATTATGCATTTTTGTGAGCTGGGCTTTGGACAACCGGCCAATTGGCTGTTACCCATAGTAACTTGCCAACCATACTCGTGCAGTGAAGTGTGGTTTTATTATTATTCTTATTTCTCCTTTTTCTATTTTTTTCTTTTTATTTTAAGTATTTCTTTTTTTCTCTTTTTTTTCTAAGTAGGTGGCTTCCCTAATCTAAGATTTACCTAAAAGCAGTAGAATAAGTATGGTCATGTAACTGGGCTTTGGACAATCGGCCAATAGGCTGTTACTCATGACAAGTTGCCAGCCATACTACCTTAGATAGTTCATTAGCTACCCAATTTCCATAAAAACCACCGAAAAGTGAGTCAGTGCAAATAGTGTGAAGATGCTTAGGCTTAAAGTCCCCTCAAATCAAAGGATGGGTTGATAAGTCTTATACTTATCACCTCAATTTATTGACCAAATTAAAATAGAATTACTTGGCTAGGACTTGAGACTAACTCCACATTAGAGTGGACACCCGGGTTGATTAAGCCCGAAGACCTGAAGAGTATAAATGTTCAGGTCCTATTGTATCATTTCCTGAAGTTAATAACGCTTAATGCCTAAGTTCCCTTCTCCTAATTCTATTTTTTTTCTTTTTTCTTATCCTTTTGAAGTTTCAATTTTTTTTCTAAAGAAAATAAAAGAAATTCTACATAGCTAATGAAATAATTTTAGAATAAGCATCCACCCCCATGACTAAATGATTCTTCGATGTCCTCATTGTAGAAATAAAGACATGAAACAAGAGGAATAACATAATATCGCCTGAGTTTCGTGACAATCCGGTCAGCTCCGCAATGAAAAGAGAGTATGCACACGCGCTAAGTTTAATGCCTTCAGCTAGGCATAATATACATACAAAGAAGAATTTGAGAATTCACAAGTGCAGGTAAGAATCAAAATAAAAAGATTAATCCACAGACCCGCCAGCAGAAAATGTCCACAGATGTGGACCAAGTTGTGGTGCAGACCCATGCCCCAGGGTCGAGTGGTTCTAAGGTTCTGGATGAAAATCACCCATAACCTAAGATTGTTGTATTTGCACGGCCGGGCCTGCAGTTTGGTAGTGTGCAACCCAAGACTGAAGTGTTGGACAAAAGATAGATTTGATTCATTAGGTTCATATGTCCACTTGAAGCTTAGCTCAGAAAGATAGTCAGTTATTCCAAGCTTGGGTCTCACATCAAAGATATCATAAGGATCCTGGTGAAAAGTTGGTGGTTTTAGGTCAATAGGAACCCTTAGATCCAAAATTGTGTTTCCCTTAGAATTAGTCTCCCAGATTTTCATTTCCACATTTCTATCCTCCAAAATAAATGTTTTCGGGACCTCCAGATTGTTGCACACCCCTTCTAAAATACCCAAGTCCAACAATTGTGGCTCAATCAGGATTGACTTGGGCCTGGTGATCTCAAGAATATCATAATTTAGCTCTTCAGGGTGTGGTTGAACAATGGGGCTACTGATTGAATCATTAGGATTTAGATCATCCAAGTTTGCCCTAATATGATCATAATCTTCAATAATCGGGCTATCAAAAGGTTCGTCATGCTCCTCGAGCCCGTTTATCTCACTAAAATCGTTTTCTTTAACTTTAAGTGAGACATCACCTAAAAATTCTTCACCCTCAGAGTTAAAGAATTCTTGATCCTCACTTACATATGTCTCAAAATCGCATGTCATTTTTTGGTCCATAGAGACATTTTTCCTCATTCCCTGGCTCTGGGGTCTCGGGTGAGGCAATCGGTTCATCCTCAGTTGGTTCCTTTAACCCAACCTAGTCATCCCCCATCTCAAAAAATGTATCCCCCCCAACAGGCACCTGAGCGGGTTCAGACATTGGCTTTTCTGAAGGGGGTTCATCTTGAGAATCAACCCAAGATTGGACTAGGGCAACCACAAATTTCATCCTCAATCTTGACAATTTCCCAAGTAGAAACTCACCCAAGCCCCTATCCCTAACATTTTGAAGCAAATCCAATAAAGAGCTATTCAGCTAATTAATCATTTTTATCATAGGCTCCAATGCTTCCATGAATGTTGTTTTAAGATTGTATGATTTTCCTTAAGTTAGCCAACACCCTATCTTCGATCTGGTTCACCTGAATCGAATGGTTCAGTTCAGGGTTGGGTGGGTTTGGGTTTATTCTAGGGGAGTTAAGATATTGAGGTTCTCGGGTCCCTCCTTGATAGTACATCGTCTCAGGTTGTTCAAATAATGGAGGTGATCTATATTCAGTGGAATACTGGGGAGGGTAGATGTTATAATCAACATATCCTTCCTGATTGTAGATCTGGTTGGTTTGGTCATCAAAGGATGGAGATCTATAATCATTGCAGCTCTGGGAAGGATAGTAATAATAGTCTTGTTGTCAGGGTTAGGCCCTGGACATTGAGGTCCAGATTTATATCCCCAATCGAAGTTATCCCCGTTAATGGATGGGTAATTATAAGTCGAGTCGGGATAGTAATCATTTTAGGTATAAGTGGTGGTAGGAGGGTAGGATGGGAAATGAGTGTAGGATGTGGAAGGATACATGGTAGAATAGGAGGGGAAATCAGAAGAAAGAAAGGAGCCCTGCAATACAAGCAATCAACCCTGTCCTTAGGTGGGTTAGCCTAAAGACCTATAGACTCCCAAGACCCATCTTGAGATTATAACCGATTTGGTCTACTTTTATCTGATCAATCCAACCAATTAGAGGGAGAGGGGCTGGGGAGAAGGTTCTTCCTTTGGCTTGTGCGTCCGGTTCCTAGTGTACCCCCAACTATAGTCATTTGATGATACTCCCCTAGCTAGACATCAAATGGACTAGTAGAAGCAGATTAATCAAAAAAATCTCAATCTGAGCCCTGAAGAGTGAATCAATCCTTAAAGCCAACGTCTACTCAGTTTTAGTTAGGTTTGGGATGATAGTGCTCTTGGAATGTGATGGGCCCTTTAGATGGGTTGTGCCCTTAATGATCAATTCAAATGTGTATGCATGCACAACCAGGATTTGCAAATAAGGTTATTTGATGATGTGTCTTTTAGGGTTTAACCTTGTTTACTAGCTTTTAGGGTTTATTCTTTAGGTTCATTCAATAAAGTTTGGTAGAACACTCTAAGTTTTGAAAGCACTGATGATGATATATTCCTTTAGAAATCAAAAAAATAATGTGGAGTGCCTGGTTCAACGCTTAAGATCAACCCCAAGTGGCAAGCTACTTGATGGATCATTTTTATTTTGAGTGGTGCGGCCCAAACAAATAAATCAATTAGCCTATTCATACCACAAATTAAGGCCCAAACAAATAAACATCATGTGGCAATGAAATAAGCAACTATAAAACCTAATTTTTCACCTCCCATTTGACACTTGGACTCACTTGTAGTTTCCGGCCCTACTTAGAGGGGGTGAGATGAGTGTGACGTAAAAAAATGCGAAATTGAAATATAAATAATCTCACAAATAAGCAATCACACAAGTACACAAGAATTTTTAGGTGGAAACCCAAACCGGGTGAAAACCACCACCTAACCCTCTCGAGTTAGGATTTTCCGATCAACCAAGTTGATCAAAATCCACTAAACCGAATCACTTTAAATGAGGGTGATTCAACCTCAATACAACCACGCTACCTAAACGAGGGTAGCGTACCTCAACCCCTTCTCTCCACGAGAAGGATTTTGTCTCGCGAAGGAGACGGGAATTCGCAAAGCGAATACCCAACCAAATAACAAAGATAAAATAAACAAGTAATCCTATAGAGCCAACAAAGTAATTTTAAACCTAGCTTCTATAGGAATTAGGAAACTCCCCTTTGCAAGGAGTGCGTCGAGTTAATGATGCGGTGCGTGAGCCACGCGACGGCGCAACTTCGCTCTCGTGAACTACGGCGGGAGAGCGGGTGTGCAACAGCTTGATGCTCTCAAGAGAATGGAGCTTGAGCTTGGAGAGCAAGAGCTAGCTAGGACACAAGAGAGTGGAAAGTGTAATACAAATTGTTTCTTGTGTATCTTGGTGTCTCTAGGTGTGTTTTTGTGTTGCAAAGGTTCCCCTCTATTTATAGAGGCCTTAGGAAGGCTTTGGAAGGCTTAGGAAAGGTTCTATAGCCGTTGGGAACAAAGCCCAAGAGAATCAGCCCGAAATCAGGAACAATCATTGTTCTGACAGGCTTATCAGACGTCTAATTCTGGCATCAGACGTCTGGAAGTTCACTTTAAGATGTCTGATTCCAAGGTCAGACGTCTGATTTTGGGCGGGTCTCTTCATGACTTGAATCATATCTAAACAGGGTTCTAGCGCAAGTCCATCAGACGACATATAGGACATCTGACACTATGTCTGGACGTCTGGAAACCTACTTTTTCTGTGGGAATGGATTTCCAAACGTTGCAACGGCTAGAAAATCTCTGAGAAGAGATTTTGGGTCAGCCGAGGCAAAATGGTCAATTATTAGACGTCTGGACAGTCCTATGGACGTCTGATAAGGCTCTAACGGTCATACCTGAGTGTTTGCTAAGCCAGCCAACGGTCCACTAATTGGACGTCTGGCAAATCCATCAGACGTCTGGTCTAAGGTCTGGACGTCAGATTTCATCAGACAGAAATAACTATGTCCAGCCGAATAGTTATCAGACGTCTGAAACAACAGTCAGACGTCTTAAAATACTTTATCAGACGTCTGATTTGGGAAGTAGACGTCTAGAAACTCTGTTTGAACCCTATATTGGTTTTCTAAGTTCTCTACAGAAAACCTAAGTATCCTAGGGTTGTGCGGGTGTTCCTAGGACTACTGTTAGGGTACTCTGAGGCTCTTTAACATGAATTATCTAAGGAAATAAAGAGCAACAAAAGAAACGAAAAATACAAGTACAAAAGAAGGAAATCTATCCTATTCTTCATTTCCTTTCATCTTTAATATATCGCTCCTCGCGAATCTCTTCTGTTCTCCATCAAGCTCCTCCAATCCGTCCTGGATGCGAGCTCGAACTCCATCTAATCACGTATCCATTTGCGATTGACCTGAAATCTAGGACTCAAAGTGCAAATATTAAATGACACATGTTTTGTTATCATCAAAATAAATGATCGTGGTGCTCTAGCACCAACATCACTTTCTAATTCTCTCTTTAAAATTGACATCATAAGCACACACTACAATGCACAAATTATCTCATTGCATTTTCTGATGTCAGGCAGCAGTCATCTTTTCTTTGTATAGAGTTGTTGCCTTCGATACTTCTTCTCTGACCTCATTCACCAAGTCCAACGCTAGGTGGACTTGGTCTTCATTAATGAGTGGGTTATATAATTGGAAGCGGTACGTAGGGAGGACCGTCTCAATCAGAAGTCAGGCTTTCATACCGTACAATAAACTGAAGGGTGTATGGTATCCTTCATGATTGCCACAAATAGCACTGTGGCTTTGTATCCTTTATGATTGCCACAAATACCACTGTGGGCTTCTTGAAGTGCCTGAGAGGCCTCCTCTGGAGTGAGGCAACATAATAAGGGAGTTGAATAACACTTCTTATATAGTTGCCTGCCTATGAGCATATAGTGTGAGGCTTTTAGCCCGAAGCTTTGGGATAAGGTTTCCTAGGAGGTAACTTGGTTGTGTTGAGAAAATTTATTATTGGAGTTATCCAAGAGTCAGTTGGTTCAATCAAAAGTGTTTGTGGAAGAAGTATCACAAGCTTACTTAACGTTTGCAAGAGTTTATTGTCCCCTTGCCATGCAAGAATTGTGGAAGCTAGGTGGGCCAGCGTGTTTGCTAATAGGTTGTTAAATCGGGGTACCTGCTTAACCAAGGCGGACTTAAAATCTAATAGCTCCTCTTTTACTTTGTCTGCGAAAATCTCATGTTAGGATCTTTAGCTTGATATTCGCCATTAATCTGATTGGTTACTAATTGTGAATCTGTATGAACTTCTAAATATGAAGCCTGCATGGATTTGGCTACCCTGAGGCTAGCTAACAAGGCCTCATACGCAACGACATTATTAGAAGAGGGAAAAGCCAACTTAATGGCATACTTATGAGTAGTGCTATCGACAGTCGTTAGAGTGATCCTGGCACTGACCCTTTCCATCATGGAAGACCCATCAACATATAGTTTCCCCATCAAGGCGACAGGAGGCCCTGGATCTGTAAACTCTACCATAAATCTGCCAGGACTTATCCTTTAATGGACCTTTGAGGTTGATAGTTAATGTCAAATTCAGCTAACTCCATAGCCTATTTCATTTGTAGGGTTTATTTGATTAGCCTATAAAGCATTTAGTGCAAGGGGTAATCCATTAGCATAATTTTTATGGGGGCCTGTAAGATTGGGTGTAACTTTCGAGCGAGGGCCATCAGGGCGAGTTCGAGTTTTTCAATTATTGTGTATGTTGCTTCTACCCCTTGGTAGTTTTGCTAACAAAGTACATCAGCTGTTGAATTCTATCACGCTTGCATACGACGATGGCACTGACGGTAGTCATGGAGGCTAGTAGATCAAGGAACAACAATTCCCTGACATTAGCAGCTATGAGAATGGGGGGCTGCTGAAGGGATTTCTTGACCTTCTCAAGGGCCTACTGGCACTGAGGGCTCCAATGTGCTAGCATGTAGCCCTTTCCCTTCTTGATACACTTGAAAAAGGGGGTACACTTGTTGGAAGATCAAGACAAGAAGCGGTCTAAGGTCGCGATCTTATTGACTAACGATTGGATTCCTTCAAATTAGTCAGAGGTGCCAGAGCCATAATTGCTTGAATTTTGTCGGGGTTGACCTCTATCCTGCGATGAAAGACCATGAAGCCAAGAAATTTTATTGAGGATACGCCACTTTTCGAGATTTAGGCAGAGTCGGGTGTCCCTCATGACTTGGAACACCTCGGCTAAGTTCTTCAAATGTTGGGAGAAACTCAAGCCTTTCACAAGCATGTCATCAATATAGACTTCAAATGATTTTCCAATTAAATGAGTAAACACCAAATTTATAAGATGTTGATAAGTAGCTTCAGCATTTTTTAGGCCAAAAGACATGACTCTATACTTAAATTGACCCCTATCAGTTATAAATTTAGTATGGGGCCTGTCAGCTGGAGCTAAGTTTATCTGGTGATAACCACTATAAGCATCAGGGAAGGACATTTGTGATTGTCCACTACAGGAATCTACAAGGGCGTCGATATTTGGTAGGGGGAACTGATCCTTCAGGAGGCATCATTTACATTTATGAAGTCCACGCACATTCTCCACTTACCATTTGATTTCTTGACCACCACTATATTGGATAGCCCATTCGGGTAAATGGATTGCTAAATAAATCCTACCTCCAATAGCTTGTCCACTTCCAAGGTGGTCGCTTGCCATTGTTCTGCCAACTTATGCCGTCGGACTTGCTTGACTACTAAGGAACCTGGATGGATATTGAGTCGATGCTCAATCAGAGACGAGTCCACTCCCGACAAGTCATTGGTAGACCATGCAAAAATGTCTGCACTAACCCTTAGTAAGAGGAGTAACTCGTGGATTGATACTGATTTTATGCAGTTTTCTAAATGTGGGTTTTTGTCGTTAAGGCACATAAAATCGATCAACTCTTAAAATTTATAATACAATGATAGGATGAGTATCTAGGGTCATCCAGGAGGCCAAATTGTTAATCACATGAAATGGTTTTCTCTCTAATCTCTCAAATCCTCACTTGTCTTTTTGTATTTTCAATTTTGTTGTTTTTAGAGTTTTCAAAGCAATCGAGCACTTGAAAGTGAAGATGAACTACGCTAAAACTATGCCTATCAACTATTCTAAAGTGACAAGAATGAAAATCACTAGGTGCTTGACACGACCCCTCGGCTTGGCACCATATATAGATGAAGGAATTGATACCAACTAAAGAAAACTTAAGACCTAGGTAGTAAGCCTAAGTTTGATGAAACCTTAGGGATCAAATTGTTATAAATTTTTAACTAGGTCTAGGAGCTTAAAGTGCACAAGGAATGTGATGGCCGTTGGTTGGGGTAATACCCGATTATTTCCTTCTTTTTTTGTGTGTGAGAATTGGGCGGGAAGTGGTGCCCATGCCAAATCAAGTAGGTTTGCAAACAAGGATTTTTGTTGAAGTGTTTTAGGGTTTTGATAAAAAAATTTAATGCCTTTTAGGATTCTCTCTTGTGAATGATTCAAATAAGGTTGTGATATTCCACAAATAATAAGAAACAAGTTTTTGTTGGTGGAAGTCAATTCCTTTAAAGTTTATGTGACTAGGAGAGAATAAAATCAAAGCCCTAGAATTGAAAATCCTAATTATGCAGCACCTAAATGAATCTCTTTTTATGAAATCTTTAAAAGTAGTGATCCAAACAAGAAAACAACACCACCACTTGATGTAAAATCAAACAAGGAATCCAAAAATGATTTTTTTTGAGATTTTAGAAAGTTGTTTGATATTTTTTTGGAATTTTTCTTCTTACTGGTGTCAAGAGTCAAAATTGATATATTTAAGAAATTGATTCTATAGAAACCTCACATGACATCAAAAATTTTTAAGAATTTTATATGATGTAGATAATTTCTCAAGATTTCTAGAAATATAAAGTTTGGCGAAATCTAATGAGTATAAAAATTTATAAAATTTATGGACAGTAAAAAAATAGTAAGGAAATAAGGTTTGACCCCTGTTCAGTCTGTGAATGTTTTAATTTTTTCTATTCAGGAAAATTATTTGAAAATTGAACTCAAGGTTCCTGACTCAAAGGGGCTTCCTTGGATGAACTTTGGTGATTTTAGGAAGCTCCTAAGTGCCCGAACCTGATTTGTGAAAATCAAGATAGAAGTGTGGATTTTCAAAAATCAGACACCAATAAGGCAAGGGTGGTGGAAAAGTGAGGCAAATAAGCAACACAATGAGTTTTAGGATTCCACCACCCTTAATTTTTCTTGTTTTTGATTTTCTTGAAAATTTAAAGATTTTTTTAAGAGATTTTGATGATGATACAAGAGATGGCCGGGGGTACTAACCTAAAGTACGTAGGAAAACAAGTTCACTTGAAGTTTCCCACTCTAAGTGAATCTGAATCTTGTTGTTGCTTCTTATTCGCACCCTGAATTAAACCAAACAAAATTTTGTGAAAATCAAGTAAGCAAGAGAGAGATAAATGATGTGATTAAGTAGTGTCTCCCTGGCAACGGCGCCAGAAAGTGATATGGATTTCATGCAGTTTTCTAAATGTGGGTTTTTGTTGTTGAGACGTGTAAAATCGATCAGCTCTTAAAATTTATAATACCTAGATAAGATGAGTATCTAGGGTCGTCCAAGGTGGGTAAATTGTTAATCACATGAAATGGTTCTCTCTGTCGCCTCTCAAATGCACACTTGTCTTTTTGTATTTTCAATTTTGTTATTTTTAAGGTTTTCAAAAAATTGGGCACTTGAAAGTGAAGACGAACTATGCTAAAACTACGTCTATCAACTATTCTAAAGTGACAAGAATGAAACCTTCTCTTCTAAGCTCACCCTAGGCAAGTGCACCTAGGATAATTAGAAAAGAAGAGTGTGGTGCACTAAAATTCTAATATCATGAAAAACACACTAAACATAAAACATGAAATTGGAAGGCAAAGTTGAAAACTTGTATTACTAGCAAGTAAATGAAGTGTAGTGGAATGCTTGTTACATAAAAACAAGTACAACACTAGCTAATACAAGAATTAAGAAAGATAATGAAGAAGAAAAGTTCCTCCAAAGATGATGAAGGAAGAGGCAGGTCTTGCTACAAGCACAGCAACACCTCTGCTTAAAAAGATCTCCTCCTTGCCTTCAAGTTGATATTCCTAGAAGCCTTCTTCCAAGGTGGGCGTCAACCGCCTTGCTCCTCCTCTTTCCTAGCCATCCTTCCTAGTTGAAAGTTTCCTCCTCCTTGGCATGGCACAAGGGGGAGGAAGAGAGAGGAAGAAGGCACCAAGGGGGCAGGTAGGTTGCCCCCTTGATCTTCTTCTCTTCTTCTTCCTTGGCCTTAGGTGCAGGTGGATATGGGTTGAAATTAAACTAAGGGATGATGGGAATTATGTGGTGGTAGGGTAGGGTATTTATAGGATGGTAAGGGGGTGGTTATGGTATTTTTTGGAGGAAAATAAAGGGGTGCTTGGATATTTTTGGAGGGAAAAATGGGAGGGAAATGAAGAGGTGCCTTGGTTTTCCCTCCAAAAATACCTTCTAAAAGGTGTTGATTTTGGTGGGAAAAAATGGAGGGTGGAGATGGGTTTTGATGGTGGATGTAGGGTGGTGATGGAAGGGATAGTTGGCACCAAAATGAAGTAGGAGTAGGTGGTCTTTTTGGTGGAGCTTATGTAGTAGGGTAGTAGGCCATGAAGTGGAGCTAGGTTGAGCTAATTTAAGCTAACTTAGCTAGTAGAGTAGTGGAGGAATAACTAGGGTTTGGATGAGGAGCTGAAGTTGGAGCTGCATGACCTTCCTGGAGCTGATAGTAGCTGAAGTAGAGGTGCTTGAGAACTCAAAAGCTAACTTAGCTAGCTAGTTCTTTGCTAGTAGCTAAGCTAAGGTAATCTGAGTTGGCTTTTTCTAGTCCGGAGCTTAGGTGAGCTGGAGTTGGTCCTCCTGAAGGTTAACTAGCTAGCTGAGATAGAGAGCTTAGGTCAAGTAGCTCAGCTCAACTAAGTTGAGCTATGCTAAGTCTTTGGGAGTTGGAGTTGAGCTGACTCGAGCTAGTTAAGAACTTCTTCAACCGACTAGGC
Source organism: Thalassia testudinum (assembly GCA_037157565.1). Taxonomy (NCBI): domain Eukaryota; kingdom Viridiplantae; phylum Streptophyta; class Magnoliopsida; order Alismatales; family Hydrocharitaceae; genus Thalassia; species Thalassia testudinum. The sequence goes on along the minus strand of JAZHRO010000022.1, from coordinate 8,346,004 downwards.
TTAGCTAATTGATGACAGTAGCTAATCATAGTTAGAGAGTACTTCTAGGAGCTAGATGGAGCTGAGAGGAGCTAGGATCAACTAGGTTGAGCTAGTCCCATTCAGCTAAGGTGAACTAAATGGATCTAAGATGAGCTAGCCACAACTAGGTTAAGCTAGAATTGAGATGAAGTCTACTGACTTGAGTTAGATTGAGCTACCATCCAGCTGAAATTAGCTAAATGGAGCTCAAATGACCTAGTCTCAACTAAGTGGAGTTGGAATCGAATTGTAATGAGCTAGATTTAGCTAGGATCTAACTAAATTTGGGCTTCCTCTTCATCTTCTGCCTTCCAAAGTGTCAGTGTTTGTGGGATCTGACTCTCTGCTTATCCCTGACACTCAAATATACATATTAAAAACACAAAAGAATGTAATGCATGCCTAACCTAAGTAAATGCCCAAATGTAGCTCAAAAACCCATTTGCAGAGTTAAAACCTTAAGAGCTAGATTAGTTTTAGGGCATAAGAATGATGATAAATCAATCTCTTCCTTAGTTTTCTTTGCAGAGGTGGCACCAAGTGTGGATCTTGTAATCTAGTTCCATGCATACACTTGGAAGAATGGTATAGATGTGGAGAGAATAGGAGAGAGAAGTGTGTGCACAATGTAAGAATCAAATTCTAGCCCTAAAGGGTTGCACCTATTGGACCTAGTCCAACTTTCGCTAACCCCAGCTAAATGACCTGACCCTTGAATTACTTGGTTGGCCAGAAGGGTAGGACCCCCTAGGACACCCCGCACGGTGGGACATCACTAAAGGTTAACGCGATTGCCGCATCGACCTTTCTTGTCACTAGTTGGTCCAAATAGACAAGGACTCAGATTCAATCAACTAGGTTTAGCTTTAGTTTGGAAAATAAAATCCAACCTAGTTGGTGCGTCTATGAAGTTAATTAGGGCTTAGGATTTAAAGTGCATGGGATTAGATGATGGGCATTAGGGGGTGGTTGTCGACTTAGATCAATTGAATTGTTTGTGTGTGCCAAACAAGGGTTCACAATACAAGCTTAATTGATGTAGTTTCTTTTAATGTTCAAGTGCTTGCATTAGTGAAGTTTAAGGTTCACTTGGTTAAATAGATTTAGGCAATGCTTTTGATGAGGCACACAAGAGGTTTTGCAAGTACCATTTGTTTGATAAATTTCCTTTAAGTACGGGGATGCAAGTGTGCTCTACCTCAATGTAAAACCCTAAGAGCAGATTGTGCTATATGATTTGTTTTAGCCCAAAGAATCAATGTGATGCGACCCAATCAGAGAAATCAAAGGTCCTACTATACCAACAACTAAGGCACCCAAAAATTTTTTTTCAGATTTTTTAATGCACGTTATGTAATTTTTCCAGGTTTAAAGTATACTGGGGATTTTGTAGTCTTTTTTGACCCCTAGTTAGTGATCAAATATTTTGTATAATCAAATGTACATAAAATATTTTTTTCATATTTTTTGAGAATTCTATATTATCATAGAAATCCAACGCAATAAATTTTAAATAAATCGAGGTTAAATAAAAATTCCCATGATTTTTTAAATTCTGAAAAATCAGGAGCAAAAATAGATTTGAAAACCGTTCATCTTGCGAATTTTTAAAATTTTTATATAAGTCATAATTGTGCAAAATTTGGATATGTTGTTTCTCACTTCAATACCCATGTATAGTAGAAATTTTATAATTTTTGGACATGTAAACTTTCAGGAATTAAATTTTGAAAATCAAAGTTTGTTGCAGCTCGAAAATGTAGAAGGTGGTTGTATTGATTTTCAAAATTTAATACCCACCAACAAGAGTTTTTTTTTTAATGCAAACAACTCAAGCAAATAACTAACGTAAGGATCATGATAGACACCTAATCTAGATGGACAAATAATTTTTTTTTTGAAACAATACTAAATGCAATTACTTTTAGGAGTCACGAATATACCTAAGTCTAAGATGTAGATGATCTACCTGGGGATCTTCGCCTGCACTTCTCATGCGACTATGCGATCCTGCACACAAAACGACAAAAAGAGAAGAACAAGTTAGATCTTATGAATGCAAATCTACATGCAACTAATGAAAGTGAAATCATCGTGTTGCCTTCCCGGCAACGGTGTCAAAAAGTGTTTTGAACACGGATGTGATTATGTAAAATACGCTTTCGTTGTAGTATAATCTCATTAGAGACTCTTAAATTTATTTCAATCAAACTCGAAAAATATGAAGTAGATGTTTTCAAAACGAAGTCCGAGTCATTCGTAGGGAGGCAAATAGATTAAAAATAAATTTTCCAAACTAGATCTAAAACTAAGCAGATTGAATATCAAGGAGAATGATTCCTAGAACATGCAACTTAATTAAATACTAGAACTAGGAAGCCTGCAACTTGAAGGCAAGTTGAAAAGTAACTATAAGAACTTTATTGAATATATTAAGAGTTTTGCACATATGGAACTAGTAGAATGCTTCTATAAAGAGGAAATTACAACTAGAACTAAGTAACTACAATTAGAACTAAACTAGAGAAATGTAGAGTAAGGGCTTCAAATGAGAAGTCTAGAGCGTTGACGTAGATGCGGATGCGAAGGTGACGTGTGCGGGACGCATTTGTTTAATTATGCCATTGTAGTATGCGTTCGCGACGTCGATTTTAATTTAAGAAGTGGAGTTGGTGAGTCCAAGTGTCGAATACAAGGAGGTTGAAAATCGGATTATTTTGTCGCTTTAGTTGTCACAGGAATGGGTGGTTTGCTTGCTTGAGAGAAAATGTGAGAGAGAGAGAGAGTAGGGTTAGAGATCGTGTTTAAAACATGATAAGCATTAAGAGGATGTGAGCTACAATATATGAAACTTTCATCAATATATAGCATGCAATTAAAGTGTGTTTACAACTACAACAATAGATGAAAGCTTAAACAAGTACAATGTAAACTAAAGTAAAGAGAGAGTGTGAGGAGTCAAGGCAGCCACAATGGTGGAGGGAGGCTCCGTCGGTGGCTTGACAGCTCTCAGGTGGGTATGGAGTATTTGGTGGAGTTAGGAGAAGCTAGAGTAGTATGGAAGGTGTGTGTATATTGAATGCTTTTGAATGGGGTGCTTGAGGAGGTTTATATAGAGAAGAGGGGTTTCCAGACTAAGTATGGGCTTTAGCGACATCCAGGACGTCGCTAAACCCATTCCATAAGTGTCGGTGAAGCTCCTTGCCCGCTGGTCCTTTGAGGCGCACGTGCTTCTCCCTTCAATCTGCACCCGCGTGTCCTCAGCCGTTGGATCCAAGGCGCAGATTGCCATCGAATGGCTAAAGGCGCGCTACGACGTTTTTCCCACCCATGGTTGGGTGTGCCTTTGTGCGCCTTCGTGTGATGGACGAGCGTCGACCATTTGATCGTGCCTCAACGGCCACGATTACACGTGACTGGGTGCTTGGATCATGTGCATTCTCGCTTGGGCACATCCGCATGCCCTCGTTATGCCACGTGGCCTTCATCCCCGTCGTCCGTGAGCACAACGACTGAATTTTGATCGCACGCGTGGATGCGGGCGAGTGAGTTTCGAACGTGCCCCTGTTATGGTTGCACTCTTCGCCAATCCTCAGTCATCCGATGGGAGATCGGACGACCGTGGTTGTTCCTACATGATGAAGCAGGGGCTTGGTGTTGGTACGGGCGGTTCATGGCCGCTACGTGGCTGCTTTTGGACCGTTGATCATCAGATCAACGGTCAGAACTTCTTGGGGTTGTCGAGGGAGCTCCAGATGTCAAATTTAAGTGATTTCAAGTTCGTTGGACTCCATTCATCTATCTGAATCCATCCGTGTGGTCTGATTGCTCATCTAAGGCCTGTTTCAACATGCACTTGTACATATGGCCCTTAAACATTGATTTATAAGCAATCTCAAATCGCAATGCATGCAGTGCTCCTATGCCCATCATGACATATTGTTAGTATGCATATGTCCTCAAAACTAACCCCAGTTGATGGAATTATCATTATTGATTGTAGAGTTATCATATCCCCATGCTCATCTCTTGTTAGTCCCTAGCAAGGTTTGTCCTAGTCGTTATTTCCAGTTGGAATTAGGAATTGATTACTTAGACATATGTCGCTTGTCAACGGGAGGAAATATACTAAGATCCTAATTCACAGAGACTAAATAGCGGCCGGGTGTCTGCCAAAATGCAAACCGCTCAAGTCCTCGCTTTAAAGCACATATACAAATATATATTTTTTTTCTTTTTCATCTTTTATAATTTTTTTGGATTTTTGGAGTTGAGAGTGTGTGGGTAACTTTTTACGACTACTCAACCCACCCATAACTCAAAAAAAGACTCTAAGTGCTAATCATCGTGGTGTGAAGATTGTGATAGACTCACTCAACGGTAATTAAAATAGACTTCGGGTTTTTATGCCCTTAGGTGACCGGAAAAGAAAATGTTTGCCTAAAGGTGTATTTGTCCGATCGGTAGCTTTCTCCCTACTTTTATTTTGAGTGGGGTCAACACAAAGGTGTTTCCAGTGTATATCTTTCTAGATTGCTCTACTTCCCCGCTTCTTCCTTAAGCATTTTGGGCTTTTTCATTTATTTAGTGAGCTGGGTTTTGGACAATCGGCCAATGGACTGTAACCCACGACCACTTGCCAGCTATATTCATGCAGTGAAGTGTAGCTTATTTATTTTTTCTTTTTCTTCTATATATATATATATTTTATTTCTCCCTTTTCTCTTTCTCTTTTTTTTTTCTTACTTTTTCTTTTGTTGTTTCAATAGGTGGCTTCCCTGATCTAAGATTTACCTAAAGGCAATACAAGAGAATGGTCCTGTGGCTGGGCTCTGGACAATCAGCCAATGGGTTGTTACCCACGAAAACTCGCCAGCCATGCCACCCTAGAAGGTTCATTGCTACCCAATTTCCGTTAGAATCTCCGAGGAGTGAGTCAGTGTAAAAATGTGTGCAGATGCTTAGACTAAAAGTCCCTCCGAGTCAGACAGTGGGTTGATAAGTCGTATACTTATCACCTTTCTTTATCGATCAAATTAGTGTAAATTAAGTTTGCGAGGATTCGGGGCTAAATCCACATTTTAGTGGACACCAGGGCTGATTAGGCCTGAAGGCCTGAAAAGTCTAGGTGTTTCAGGTTCTTGTCGTATTATTTCCCACAGTTGACAAGCTCTTAATGCCTAAGTTTTCCTTCCATTTATTATTATTATATATGTAATTCAGGCTGATAATATAAACTCAGAGAATGCGAATTACCACCCCCCCATGCTTAAGTTAGACAATGTCCTCATTGGCAAAAAAAATGTATGCACGGGGTTACAGAAAGAAATTACCTGAGTGGTGCAGTTTACTTGATCAGTCTGAATCTTTTAGGTTGCCTCCCAGGAAGCGCTGGGTTTATTGCCTCTAACTGGGCGAAGTTCTGTGTCAACCCTCAATGAGGGTGGCTACTTCCCTTGGGGGAACTTGGGCAAGATAATGTTTTAATCTCTGGCCATTTATTGTGAAGGTTTTCCCAGTGTTAGGATTTGCAATTTCAACCGCCCCATTGGGATAAGGTTTGACCACCTGATATGGTCCTATCCATTTTGATTTCAACTTCCTAGGAAAAATTTTAAGTCTTGCATCAAAAAGTCGAACTTGCTGATTGGGCTCAAAGGTTTTCCTATGATTGTGTCTGTCATGGACGGCTTTCATCTTTTCTTTGTAAAGTTGACTATTCTCATAGGCATCCCGACAGATTTCCTCGAGCTTAGAGAGTTGGAGTGTCCTTTAAGCTCCGGCCAACTGGGAATCTATATTGCATTGCTTCACAACCCAGTATGCCCGATGTTCCAACTCGACTAGAAGGTGGCAAGCTTTGCCAAAGACCAATCGATAAGGTGACATGCCTATTGGGGTCTTAAAAGCGATCCTGTATGCCTAAAGGGCATCATCCAATCGAGTGGACCAATCCTTCCAGTCAGGTCTCACGGTCTTTTGCAGAATGTTCTTGATTTGCCTATTAGAGACCTCAGTTTTCCCATTTATTTGCGGGTGATACGGGGTGGCAATGCGGTGAGTAACCCCATATTTTCTAAATAGGGCACAGAATTGGGCATGAATAAAGTGACTCCCACCATCACTAATCATGGCCTTCGGTATCCCAAACTGAGAGAAGATGTTCTGCTTAACAAAGTCCATGACAGCCTTATGGTCACATCTTCGGGTGGCTACAGCTTCGATCCACTTTGAGACATTGTCTTCTAAGACAAATATGTACTCGTAGCCATTTGATGGCGGGAAGGGACCCATAAAACCGATACCCCAAACATTGAAAATTTCGACAATCAAAATAGGCTGGAGGGGCATCATATCCTTTCTAGTCATAGTCTCTAATGTCTGGCACCGAGAGAAAGCTTGGCAAAACTGTGTGCGTCCTTGAATAAGAATGGCCAGCAAAATCTAGATTGCAAAACCTTTATAGTCGTTTGCTTCCCAGAGAAGTGGCCACCACAGGCTTGGTCGTGACAAAAGGACAACACACTTTAGACTTTCTCTTTAGAAATACACCTCCTAATGATCTGGTCAGCACAGAGTCTAAACAGCATAGGATCATCCTAGAAATAGTGCTTGGCTTCAGCCAAGAACCTGTCTTGTTGCTATCTGGACCAGCCGTGCGGAGTTTGTCCAACCGCTAGATAGTTGACTAAGTCTGCATACCAGGGTAGCTTTCTTCCTTGCATGACTAGAAGTTGTTCATCAGGGAAGGAGCCAGTTAAGGGTAATGAGGGTCCGATGTGATCCGAGTGAAGTCTAGACAAGTGATCAGCTACGACGTTCTTGGGCCCAGCTTTGTTGCGTATTCTAGGTCAAATTCCTGCAAGTGCAAGATCCATCAGATGAGCCTAGGTTTAGCATCTTTTTTGGCCAACAAATGCCGGATAGCCGAGTGGTCGGTGTAAACTGTCATGTGGGATCCCAGGAGATATGATCGGAACTTTTCTAATCTAAAGACTACGGCGAGCAGTTCTTTTCTGTGACGGTGTAATTCCGTTGAGCTTCATCCAATGTTTTGCTCGCGTAGTGGATCACCACAGGTTTCTTCTCTCTTCTTTGTACTAGGACTGCATTGATGGCAAAATCTGATGCATCGCACATTATCTCAAAGTCCTGGGACCAGTCTGGGGGTTGTAAAACAGGTGCAGTGGAGACTGTTTCCCCAAGGGTGTTGTAAGCCTTGATGCAATCAGGTGTCATGTGAAAAAGGACATCATTGGCTAGAAGGTCAGTCAAGGGCTTAGAAAGTTTGGAAAAATCCTTAATGAACCTTCTATAGAAGCCAACATGTCCTAGGAAATATCAAATTTGTTTGATCGAGCTAGGGAGTGGGAGTTTGGAAATTAAATCAACCTTAGCTCGATCCACTTCGATGCCCCTATGCGAGATAATGTGATCGAGGACAATCCCTTCCTAAACCATGAAATGGCTCTTTTCCCAGCTTAAAACTAGGTTGACCTCAATACATCGCTTCAGGATCTTCTCTAAGTTGCTAAGACAATGGTCGAATGAGTTCCTGAATACGGAGACGTCATCCATTAAGACCTCCAGGTATTCACCCACCATTTTTGAAAAAATGGCTAGCATGCAATGCTGAAAGGTTGCAGGTGCATTGCATAACCCAAACGACATACAACGGAATGCGAACGCGCCATACAGGCAAGTGAATGTGGTCTTCTCTTGATCCTTTGGTGCAATAGCAACTTGGTTGTATCTTGAATATCCATTTAGGAAGCAAAAATATTTCTGCCCTGTAATCGCTCGAGAATCTGGTTAATGAATGATAGAGGGAAATGATCTTTCTTGGTGGCCTCATTAAGCTTCCTATAGTCGATGCACACCCGCCATGCGGTAGCGGTGTGGGTAGGGATGAATTCGCCCCGGTCATTGGTAACCACGGTGAGCCCAGCTTTCTTAGGTACCACTTGAGTGGGGCTCACCCAGGGCCTATCAGAAATCGGGTAAATGACATCTGCGTCAAGCCACTTGATTATTTCCTTTTTAACGATCTCTCGAATATTCGGGTTCAATTGCCTTTGCATCTGGCAAGAAGGTCGAGCCCCATCTTCTAAATAGATTTTGTGAGTGCAATAGGTAGGGCTAATTCCCCTTAGGTCAGAAATTGTCCATCCAATGGCTGCCCGATGTTTAGAGAGGGTTGCAGTCAACCTAAGTTCTTGATCCTTAGTTAAGTGGGCATTGATAATCACAGGGAAGGTCTAGTTAGGTCCTAGGAAGATATACTTGAGATTATTGGGCAAAGGCTTTAGTTCGGGTGTAGGTGGGACAATATTTGATGGGTAAGGGAAAGAGGGGAGTTGATCAACTTCAATCTCCTCGAATGGGGGTTGCTGAAGGTAATCAGCTCTATACAGGTCAACCTCCACAGGTTGGGGTGATTCAAGGTAGTCATCAACTAGTTGAGTCTCATGGTCTGCTGAAGAGCTAAGAGTGAGGCATTCTTCAACCAAAGGTTCCACGGGATCGATCTCCTCAACCCAGCCACAATCAAAAGAATTAGCCGCCTTGAAGATATCCAATTGCATCTTCTTGTCCCCAAAGGCGATTTCCATGCATCGTGTGTCGCAATCAATGTTCTCCTTAGCTGTAGCTAAGAAGGGTCTACCCAGGATGATGGGTGTATTTTGTAGCTGTTCGGGGATTTTCATGTCGAGGACCAAAAAGTCAACTGGGAAGTAGAAGTCCTTGACCCGAACAATTACATCCTCGACTACCCCCTTCAGGGTTTTCACAGATCTATCAGCCAATTGGATTGTCACAAGTGTGGGCTTCAACTCCCCAAATCCAAACTGGTGATATAGGGTCGTCAGGATAAGGTTGATCAAAGCACCTAAATCCAAGAGCACTCTATCAAGTGTCATGTCCCTAATATTACAAGAAATCAGGGGTGCTCCTGGGTCAGCCCGTTTGGGAGGCAAGCTGCTTAATATCATTGAACTTGCTTGTTCGAAGAGCACTACCTTCCTAGGTGCTTGGGTTTTCGGCTTACAATTTGGTGTACAGACATCCTTCAAGAACTTAGCGCAAGCCAGGATATGTTTAATTGCTTCAAGGAGCAGAATATTAATATGGACTTGTTTGAAAATCTCCAACAGCTCCTCATTCTCAAGTACAGCTTTCTTTTTCATCCTTTTCTCCAAGGCCTTAGGGTATGGTGTTTGGGTTTGAATCGGGTCAGTCTCCAGGTCCTTGGGTTCCTCCCACTCATCATCAGAGTTGGGTATCTTAGGAAGTGAGGTCACGAGAGGGGTCGACCACTTTGGGTCCTGGGTTTCAGTGCCGCTTCTCAAGGTAACCATGTTGGTAGAGGCGTTGGGACCATGGGTAGATCCTTAAGAAGAAAAGGAAGGAGAAGCATCAAACCCAGGGGGTGTTTGTGGGGCTTGCTGGATCATGTGAGCATGTCCAGGATTGGCTTGGAACCCTTAAGAATTGGAGCCTCTGTTGATCACATTTCTCGGGTTCATTGGGGCTGAGAAGGAAGGGATCCCTGTTGTTTTCAATCCAACAGTTGGCTCAATTGTCCCTTCACTAATGCCATTTCCTCTTGATGTTTCTGATTCACATCAGCCATCATTTTTATTAGTGCATCCATTTGGTTCTGTGGGGGAGGGGCTTCCCTATTCTGATTATAGGGTGGTCTAGATTGTGGACCTTGCTGATAGAAGGGGGGTTTGGCCTGGGTTGGTTATGGAATCGGTTCGATTTTTGGTTTGTTCAGGCGAAATTCGGGTGATTACGCCATTCGACGTTGTAGGTGTTGGAGAAGGGGTCAAGTTTGGAGTAACCTTGGATGACTTGAACATCTTCAAAGATAGAAGGTGTTGAGGGGGAGGAGAGGGAGTAATCAGGATTTGAGGGAGTAAAGGTCCCTCCTTGGAACATGGTCAGGGATTGTTCTAGGTGTATCTGGTTCATTGGCTGCACCAAATCTACATTGTGCACTCCCTTTGCTAGGGAGAGGGTCAGTAGAGGGTTTCTGGTTTGGTTTAGCAGTTCATTAATCTTTTTGTCCACCAACTCAACTCGATCCAACTTCTTGGCTATAATGTCCATGTCAATGTTCTAGAATTGGCTTGTACTTCATAGATCCCACCACGAGGTTGATTGGATTGATTAAACTGGGTCATAGAGGCATTGTCGAGCGAATTCTCACTCATGGACTCAAAGAGTTCGAATGCGCTCTTCTTATCTTTGTTCAAAAAGTTGCCTCCACATGAGGCATCAACAAAGTTCCTAAGGTTGCTATCCAGACCATGGTAGAAGATTTGGGCCAATTGCCACCTTGGAACCTCATGGTGTGGGCATTTCCTCAATAATTCATTAAATCTTTCCCATGCCTCATGGAATTGTTCCCCACCTTGTAGTGTAAATGTGGTAATGGCTCTTCTGAGGGCATTGGTTTTACCTATGGGGAGAAATTTCTTCAAGAACGCATGCCTTAGTTCCTCCCAGGTGGAGATGGGTCTCCTTAAGATTCTAAGCCAGTGAGATGCTTTGTCTTTTAGAGAGAAAGGGAACATCTTAATCAAAATAATGTCCAAGCTGATGTTCCTGGGTTTCACTAGTCGAGCGATCCGGTCTAGATCCTCAAGGTGTTGGAAGGGGTCCTCATTTGAGCTTCCATGAAAGTGGCTCTGAATTAAGCTCAGGACATTAGGTTTCAGCTCAAAATTATCTCCCCCTTCGGGGACCCTAAGATGTGGCCCGATCCGGATAGCAGACAGATCGTAAAAATCATGGAGAGGCCTAGGTTGTACCTCAAGAGGTTGTGGTGGGCTAGGTGGGTCCAGTGGGGGTTGCCCTTGAGGGTTTTGCAATCTGTGTATGGCTTGCATGATGGTTTGGATTTTTTGTTGTCGAAGTTGGTGGTTGGCAGAGATCTGGGCCTGAATGATGGCCATAGCATTGGGTAGGGGTTGGTCCTCAACCTCATCAATTCTTGGTTCAGCCATTTCTCGTGTATAATCAAGTCTCCTGATTTCCCTATCTAAAACAAACAGCTCGGGATGCAGTGATCGTCTCCTGTGCATACACTAGGGAAGAACGGAGGGGGATGCGGAGAGAGACATGTGCGAGAAGTGTGTGCACAAACAAGCAAACAAATCTAGTCCTTGTAATGTATACCTTAGCTGACCTAGAAGCCTCATAGGAATGATTAGATCTGTAAGCACTTAACCACCCTTCCCGATGTTAATCTGGCCAGGTTGGTTACGAGGGGATTGAAGGGAAGGTTCTTCCTTTGGCTTTCGCTGCCAATTCCATAGACCCCACAACCGTGGTCGTTTGACACTTCCCTATAGCCTAGACACCTGATTCTTCTAAGGGAATGAAGGCCAAGTGCCTAGCAAACCTAATCACACCTTCAAGACTTAGACTAGTCCTGCTTAGGACACGTCTACTTCATTTTAATGAGGGCTAGGTTTGTGCTTGTGCTCAGGATATGTGATGAGGCATTGTTTGGGGTTGTGTCTCTTAGTTAACTGATTTGAGCATGTGTGTGCACTTAGTAAAACATGGTTTTCAAGTAAGGATTTTAAGATATGGTATCTTTTAATGATTTGTCCTTTCTTTAATACTTTTTAGGGTTGAAGTTCCTTATCATTTTCAAGCAAAGTTCAAGTGGGCACACAAGGTTTTGCATACAATGGGCAAAAGTCAATTCCCTTTAGAATGATGTGGCCCTAGAAAAACAACCCTAGTGTGGTCACTCTAGTGTTCATGCAATTATACCAGGTGAGTTGATTTTAATTATGGTGAGTGGTGCGGCCCAAATCAAGTCATGGTGTTTTCGTAAACACCACTCAAAAGAAAGAAGAACACTCCAAAAAGATTATCTCTTCAAGAACGTTAGAGTGTATTTTTTTTGGTTGGGTGATGGGTTTGGAATGTTGGTCAAGTAGCAATTCACTACTCCAATTTTAGATATATTATTTTTTTTGTATTTATTTTAGGTAAGCAAACAATCAATGGGTAAAGTGGTACTCACAACCATCTTCACAGCACTTCACCCTCGGTCCACTGTCTTGGATCACGCTCCTTCATCACCCAAGCATTGAGTTCCTACAACCAATCAAGTAGAGAGAGCAAAATGAGTAATACAAATGCGAGATAAAAGCGACAAAAGAAATCCGTTGCCCCCCGGCAACGGCACCAAAAACTGACATGCGGGGGACACGTTTGTTTAATTATGCCATTGTAGCATGTGTTCGCGACGTCGATTTTAATTTAAGAAGTGGAGTTGGTGAGTCCAAGTGTCGAAGATAAGGAGGCATAAAATCGGATTATTTTGTTGCTTTAGTTGTCACAGGAATGGGTGGTTTGCTTGCTTGCGAGAAAACATGAGAGAGAGTAGGGTTAGAGATCGTGTTTAAAACATGCCAAGCATTAAGAAGATGCGAGCTACAATATATGCAACTTTCATCAATATGTAGCATGCAATTAAAGTGTGTTTACAGCTACAACAATAGATGAAAGCTTAAACAAGTACAATGTAAACTAAAGTAAAGAGAGAGAGTGTGAGAAGGAGTCAAGGCGGCCACGGCGGTGGAGGGAGGCTCTGTCGGCGGCTTGACAACTCGAAGGCATGTATGGAGTATTTGGTGGAGTTAGGAGAAGGCTAGAGTAGTATGGAAGGTGTGTGTGTATTGAATGCTTTTGAATGGGGTGGTTGAGGAGGTTTATATAGAGAAGAGGGGTTTCCAAACTAAGTAAGGGCTTTAGCGATGTCCAGGATGTTGCTAAACCCATTCCATAAGCGTTGGTGAAGCTCCTCACCCACCGATCCTTTGAGGCGCGCCGATCCTTTGTGCACCTTCGTGTGATGGACAAGCGTCGACTGTTCCATAATGCCTTAACGACCACGATTACGCATGACCGGGTGCTTAGATCGGCACATTCTCGCTCGGGGCGTCTGCACGCCGTCGTTGCTCCACGTAGCCTTCATCCTCGTCGTCCGCACGTGCAACGACTGAATTTTGATCGCGTGCGTGGATGCAGGCGAGTGCATTTTGAACGCACGCCCCTTGTGAGCGTGGAGAAGTGCTGATTGCCGCGACATGCGTGCAATATGGTTGCGCTCTTCGTCAATCCTCAGCCGTCCGATGGGAGAACAGATGGCCATGGTTGTTCCTACACGATGAAGCGGGGGCTTGGTGTTGGCGAGGGTGGCTGATGGCCGCTTTTGGATTCTTGGACTTGTTGAGGGAGCTCCGGATGTTAGATTTAAGTGATTTCAAGTCTGTTGAACTCCATTCGTCAATCTAAATCCATCTGTGTGGTCCGATTGCTCATCTGAGGCCTTTTTCAACATGCACTTGTACATATGGCCCTCAAACATTGATTTATAAGCAATCTCAAATCGCAATGCATACAGTACTCCTATGCCCATCATGACATGTTATTAGTGTACATATGTCCTCAAAACTAATCCCAGTTGATGGAATTATCATCACTGATTGTGGAGTTATCAGAGGGTGCACCCTTAGAGATCATAGAGGGGAGGAAGATGAAGTGGAAGACTAATTCTAGTTGGTGGATCTTTTTGGAAGTAGAAAGGAATCCTAAGTAGGCAATGTGGTTCCAAGGGGGGTGGCTAGGTGTATTTATAAGAAAGAGGTAGGCTTCCCATTGGTTGGTTTAGGTTAGCTAGGATCGATAACTTGGATGGCTGGGATTAATAGGTTAAGGATCAAGGGTAATTAGGATTAAAGGCTAAGTGATAGGATATGTTAGATTTTTGTTGGAAGAAAATCAAAGGTCTAGAGTAAATAATAGGGATTTGTAATTAAATAATTGGGTGGAAGGGATGAGTTTAGTGGAGAGATAGGAGCCGTAGGTGGCACTGGTTTGGTGGAGGGTTTGTTGCATGGGAGAAGGGGGGTTTTTGGTGGATAAAAAAAAGAGGTTACGTAGAGGGCAATTTTTGTGGAAGGGATAGAGGTGTTACGTTGGGTGGAGTTTGTTTTGTTGGGTGGTGTACGTGAGTTGTAGTGAGTAATGCATGCATTAATGTGTGGTGGAGTGGGATTGCGTTGTCAGGGGTTTGGGTTTTGCATGGCTAACGTAGGTGTAGCTGGGAAGGGTACGGGAAAGGCTACGTGGAATTTATGTTGCATGGAATAGAGACGTTGGTGGAGTGTTTGCATGGGAAGTATGTAGGTTTTGGTTGCATGGGTTAGTGGGTGAATAGGATGCATGGACGTAGGAGGTTATTTGGCTATGGAGCTAGGTGTTAGACTAAAAACAATTAGGCTTCGAAATAGGTTAGGAGTCTGGTTGCACCAACTAGACTTAGCCACTTTCCAAGTAAGCTCCAATTAGAAAGTCCATTCAGCTTTGCTCTGATCAACCTAAAATTTTGTGCCTACACATATAAAAGTACACACATCAAGGTATCAGATACAATTGAAAGATAAATTGCACAAAAGCCAAAATGTATGCATTATTTACAAAATGACCTAAAATGACTAATCTAACCTAACTAAATGCAATCTAACCCAAATTATCCTTAGACTAGCATTAGTTAGGCATTAACTAGCATAAGTAAATATGGAAATATCAATTACAAACATGAAAGCCATGGGATTTGTTAACGATAAAACATCGGGATTCGTCTTTGGATCCAAAAAGTTGGATGAATCGAGACCAATGTGTCCTTCAAAAATTCACAAGCTAACTCCTTGTTGATTCAAATGACCTGAAATTATTTTGTAGTTAGAATTTCCTTGGCTCCTTAATCCGAATCTCAACTTACATAATCCTTTAAAACCTTGTGTCGGTACTTTGTGAATGTCAACATTTATAAGGTCATGTTTTTTTTTCTTGAAACTCTTTTTTTCTCTCCTGTAATTATTCATAGCTTAGTCCTATAATAGATGTGTCGGGATCATCATTCCCATTACCAATCCTTAAGGGGGCTCTGGCGCTAGTACTTCGAGATAGTATTGTCCAAGATACCACCTATGAGCTCACAACCCCAAAACACAATGCAGTGTAAAGACACCACCCAGGAGCTCCAAGCGAACTCAAGCTCTTGCTTCGACGCTTTTGGTAGAGCACCATTCAAGGCACTTGAGTTGCAAAATGTGCCTTAATGCTCTATTTAAAGATATGAAATATAGATATAGAGCAGCACCGAGGTGATAACATGTTGACATTGCGTCCTTAAAGGAGGCATTTTCCTCCTCGACGGTGGGAACTCAAACTAATCATCTGCTTCGGATTTCACTAAGACTAAATAAAGGGCTTTCTTAATTTTTCTAATTTATTTTTAGGTGTTGGTTGTGTGTGAAATTTGACATAAGAATTTTGCAAGAGATGCAAGCTTTTAAATTGGAAACTAAGCCAAGTAATTTTCAGGTCACAAAAAGAGATCAAGTCACCTAAATCATCACGAGTTTAAGTGGAATTTAGAGAAAGATACTTGATCTAATCCAAGAATAGACCTAGAAGTTCTAAAAATTGGATCCGCATTCTAGTCCCTAGTTTGTTAAAGATTAAATCCCATTATACCTTGAAATGACTCTTTTCAACGTTAGTCCCAATTTTCAAAATTTTCCTCAAAAGATTTTATTATTTTTCTATGATAAGGATGCATGCAAAACAAAAATTGCATATTTTTAGGTTTTGAAAATCCTGAATCGATCGTCAAAATTTAAAAATACCCCCCCATGTTTATGATATGCAATGTCATCATGCATTAGGAGGGAAGGGAGATTACCTTAGTGAAAAGCAGTCAGGTTCAGGATGGGAAAAACTTGGGAAAGGAAAGATAAAAGGAAAGTAGTAAAAATAATGGGTTACCTCCCATCTAGTGCTATCTTTTACGCCATTCGGCTAGGTGTGAAGTGATGCATGAAAGAAGGATCATTGTGTAAATAATTGGACATTTGAATGTCCTCAAGAAAGGTGACTTCCTCAGAACCCCATAAAAGATAAGTGGTAAAATTTTGGCGATCAAATTTGGATCGAAAAATGGAAGGATGACCCGAGTCTGGATATGGTTTGAGTTCATAATTAAAGTTATACTCAGGTGGGTCGAGTGGTAGGTCTAATGGAAATGGAGTGGGAGAGAAGTTAGTGTGATGAAGGGTGGGTGAAGTTAGTGTGGGTGGGTCGGGTGTAAAATCAGGAAGATTTGAAGAATGAAGGTCAAACCCTAAGTGATCTGAAATGTCTTTGACCACATAATCATATTCAGAAAAAAATTTGGTTTAATAGTGGTCAAAGCAGAGTAGGAATGGATCATCATAGATTTCTCAATTACTGCTTCTGGTTCATCACCAGAGTCCTCAAAAAATTCATGATCAAGGGACCGCTTGGAAGCTTTGAAATAATCTAAAGATACAGTCTGGTTACCGCAAGTTATATCCATTTTTCTAGAATGACAATTAATATTGGCTTTTGTGGTACCCAGGAAAGGTCTTCCAAGGATAATAGGGGCATTTTGGAGTGCCTCAGGTACCTCTATGTTAAGGACCAAAAAATCAACTGGAAATAGATAATTCCGGACCTTGACAATAATATCCTCGATAATTCCCCATGGTTTAATGGTAGATCAATCTGCCAATTATAATTGAATCTTAATAGGTTTTAAGTTATCGAATTGGAATTCCTCGAATAAGATCGTGGGGATGAGATATAGAGTCACCTAAGTTGCGAGGGCTGGGATCAAAGGTGGTGTCATTTATGACAATTGAAATGAGTGATGTACTCGTGTCATTTTTCTTGGGAGGCAGCTTGCTCTATACAACTGAGCTTACTGTCTTGGAAAGGACCATCCCTCCTAGATTCTTGTCTTGCCACTTTGGAGTATATATTTCTTTGAAAAATTTAGCATAGGAAGGGGTGTACTTGATGGCATCTAGGAGGGGGATGTTAATTTTGACTTGCCCAAATAAGTCCAAAAGATCTTGGTGAGAGGGCTCTGATTCTTTTTTCTTAGAAGGATTTGATTGCAGTGCTTGAGGGTAAGGAATAGGATTTGAATCTTGTGGTCTTTGTATACCTTCTTCTTCTTGAGTGGGGTGATGACAGTCAATTTTCATAGGAATAATGTGGGTTTCATCAGGTTGTTGTGAAGGCCCAGGATCAGTTGTGATTTTTTCACTCCTCAATATAGCTTCATGTGTAGTTTGGTTATTCCTGGGAGGTGGGGAGGCTTGTTGTTGATAGAAACTGGGTTGGTGTTGAGGATTGAGTTAGTGGGAGGCTGACTAGTGTGGTTCAGATTTAAATTTTTGCCCTGATATTGATTCCTTTGATTGACAGGGTTAGGTATGGGTTGGGATGGTAAATGTCTTGTAGGTCTCTAGGTCGGTGTAACCCCAACTTGTTTATGGAGATTGTTAATAACATGGGTTACTTCTGACATTTTACTTTGCATTCCCTACAGGGTTCTCATCATCTGGGCATTGATGTCTTCTTGACATGGTCCAGATTGGTAGAAAGTTTGATTTGGCCCATACCCACCAAACGTGTTTTGTTTTTTGTGAGAAACCAGATTAGTCCAGGAGTGAGTCGGGTAATTCCTCCAATAGGAAGGAATTTTTAAATTGTTCCTGGAGGGTGGAGATATTTTTAGTGGGGCTATAATTTGGATATGTGTAATTCCCCGGTGAACCATAAAAAACCTCAGAATATTGATTATACTCAGTAGGGTCAGTATTTAGATTATGCAAATTTGTTCTCCTTGGGATGTTAGATGGGATTAAATGTGGAGCCCGTGGAGCTTGGGTTGGTGTGGCAAGTCTCCCTTGGCTAGCTAGGCTTGTTATAGTCCTAGTCAATTGTTGTTGATTAGCTTGCAGCTGAGCCATCTGTTCAGCTATCACGGAGTAGCGATTAGGCAATGGAACTTGATTAGGTAGCTCCAAGGTGGGTAGATGGGGGATGGAAAAATCAGCATGTGGGTTAGATTGTAGGTTAGAGGCAAGATGAGATGTGTTAGTGGACCTATTTTGTTGATTTTCCATTTTTTAGAATGTAAGGAAGAGGAAGAGTGCAGAAAAGGAGGTCTTTTTCTGTGGGGGGCAAAATCAAGAGGTCCCTCGAAGTGTGGTGTTTGGGATTGCCGCACATGCAGTATTAGTGGAAGAAACAGGGGGAGAGGAGGGAGAGATGAGAAGTGTGTGATCAAGCAAACAAAATTCTAGACTTAACTTAAATGTGACTCCCTAAAAATTAACCTAAGACTTGGTCTACCTAGGAAGTAAGAAATTAGTAGTGAATACCTGCTCCTTCAACAAATCTGGCTAAGTTGAATAAGGGGAGGGTTGGGCCCAAGCATGTCCTAGGAAAATCACTGGGGGCTTGTAGAAATCTCGTGCTTGGTCATTTGACACGACCCCTCTGCTTGGCACCAGATATAGATGAAGGAATTGATACCAACTAAAGAAAACTTAAGACCTAGGTAACAAGCCTAAGTTTAATGAAACCTTAGGAGTTAAATTGCCAGAAAATTTTAATTAGGTCCATGAGCTTAAAGTGCACAAGGAATGTGATGGTCATTGGTTAGGGTAATGCTTGATTATTTCTTTTTTTTTTGTGTGTGTGCAAATTTGGTAAGAAGTAGTGCCTAAGCCAAATCAAGTAGGTTTGCAAACAAGGATTTTTGCTGAAGTGTTTTAGGGTTTTGATAAAAAAATTTAATACCTTTTAAGATTCTCTCTTGTTAATGATTCAAATAGGGTTTTGATATTCCACAAATAATAACAAATGAGTTTTTGTTGGTGGAAGTCAATTCCTTTAAAGTTTATGTGACTATGAGAGAATAAAATCAAAATCCTAGAATTGAAAATCCTAGTTATGCAACTCCAAAAATCTCTTTTTATGAAATCTTCAAAAGTGGTGATCCAAAAAAGAAAACAACACCACCACTTGATGTAAAATAAAAAAAAAATCCAAAAATGATTTTTTTTGAGATTTTAGGAAATTGTTTGATTTTTTTTTTTGAATTTTTCTTCTTACTAGTGTCAAGAGTCAGAATTGATAGATTTGGAAAATTAATTCTATAGAAACCTCAAATGAAATAATTTTTTTAAAAAAAATTTATATGATGTAGATAATTTTTCAAGATTTCTAGAAATATAAACTTTACCAAAATTTGATGAGTATAACAATTTATAAAATTCACGGACAGTTAGAAAACAGGAAGGAAACAAGGTCTAACCCCTATTCAGTCCGTGAATTTTTAATTTTTTCTATTCAGGAAAATTATTTGAAAATTGGACTCAAGGTTCCTGACTCAAAGGGGCTTCCTTGGATGAACTTTGGTGATTTTAGGAGGCTCTTATGCACCCGAACCTGGTTGTTGAAAATCAAGACAGAAGTTTGGATTTTCAAAAATTAGATACCAATAAGGCAAGGGTGGTGGAAAAGTGAGGCAAACAAGCAACACAATGAGTTTTAGGGTTCCACCACCCTTAATTTTTCTTGATTTTGATTTTTTTGAAAATTTAAAGATTTTTTTAAGAGATTTTGATGATGATACAAGAGATGGCCGGGGGTACTAACCTGAAGTACCTAGGAGGACAAGTTCACTTAAACTTTCCCGCTTTAAGCGAATCCTAATCTCACTCCCACTCCTGATTCGCACCCTAAATCAAAACAAAAAAAATTTCATGAAGATCAAGTAAGCAAGAGAGAGATAAATGATGTGATTAAGTCGTGTCTCCTCGGCAATGGTGCCAAAAAGTGATACAGATTTTACATAGGTTTCTAAATGAGGGTTTTTATCGTTGAGATGCGTAAAATTGAATAGCTCTTAAAATTTGTAATACTTAGATAGGATGAGTGTCTAGGGTCGTCCAAGGAGGCCAAATTGTTAATCACATGAAATGATTTTCTCTCTTGCCTCTCAAATGTGCACATGTCTTTTTGTATTTTCAATTTTGTTGTTTTTAAGGTTTCTAAAACGGGTAGTTGAAAGTGAGGACGAAATACGCTAAAACTATGCCTATCAACTATTCTAAAGTGACAAGAATGAAACTCTCTCTTCTAAGCTCACCCTAGGCAAGTGCACCTAGGATAATTAGAAGAGAAGAGTGTGGTGCACTAAAATTCTAATAGCATGAAAAACACACTAAACATAAAACATGAAATTGGAAGGCAAAGTTGAAAACTTGTATTACTAGCAAGTAAATGAAGTGTAGCAGAATGCTTGTTGCATAAAGACAAGTACAACACTAGCTAATACAAGAATTAAGAAAGATAAAGAAGAAGAAAAGTTCCTTCAGAGATGATGAAGGAATAGGTAGGTCTTGCTCCGAGCATAGTAGCGCCTCTGTTTGAAACGGTATCCTCCTTGCCTTTAAGTTGATATTCCTCCAAGCCTTCCTCCAAGGTGGTTGTCAACCACCTTGCTCCTCCTCTTTCTTGGCCATCCTTCCAAGATGAAAGTTTCCTCGTCCTTGGCGTGGCACAAGGGAGAGGAAGAGAGAGGAAGAAGGCACCAAAGGGTGGGTAGGTTGCCCCCTTGATCTTCTTCTCCTCTTCTTCTTCATTGGCCTTAGGTGTAGGTGGATATGGGTAGAAAGGAAACCAAGGGAGGATAGGAATTATGTGGTGGTAGGGTAGGTGTTGAATGAGAATTCGTTGTTGTTTAAGATATGCGTCATAGTATAGGATAAATGCGCTTAAACAAATAAATTTATAAACTCGGAAATCTAGAATTGAAGTCCGAGGTCGAACACAGGGAGCAAATAGGAATTTACACGCTGATCTTTAATCAAAATATAAATGAGCACAGGAATAAGCCAAGAATAATGATATTCAATGAATATTAATCTGTCACATTAGATATTCAATGATGCTCAATGTATCTAGAGACAAAAAGATACCTAGAACAAAATAATGGTGATTTAGATCACCAATTATTAGCCTAAGCACATGTATATCAATTAATCCATAATGTCAAATAAATGAACAGTACTCGGATGTCTGATTTGATAATCAGACGACTTAAGCGTTCTCTGCTATAGTACTCTTCTTTTTTCTTCAATTTTGTTCTCTTCTTCTTTCTGTCTGGTTTCTTCTTCTTCTCAGGTACGACCATGGGTTCTCTCCTTCTGTTCTTCTTATGCTTTAGCTTCTTCCAGCTTCAACTCTTCACGGCAACCTTCTCCTCTTTTTTTCTCGACTAAGTGTCAGGCTCTCTCTCTGAAGAGCAAAACCCACCCTCCCCTGCTCTCTCTTTCTCTTTCCTTCCTCCTCTCCTCTTTCTCTCAGATAGCTGGGTAATCAGGTATTCAGGTTGCTTACTCGGGTTCAGGGTTGCGGTCGTGTGTCGCAGTCGAGGAGTGAGAGAGGCTTAGGCAGGTTGGGTGTGTGCGTGGTGAGCGGGACCTCATCCTGGTGTTCTGAAGCAAACAACCACAGTGATAAATACAATTTATGCCACTTCATTGCTCCCAAATCCTATGATGTGGGACTATCTTCCATAGCTTCTTTATGCGTGCGCTTGCAAGTGATGAAGCTTCCAATTGAGGGTGCAGCTGAGGTCATGGCCATCAATCAAGGATCTTGAGTCATTCCTAAAGCTAACCTGTGACTCTTAAAGATGTGACTTAGGACGAACGTGGATTGGAGCTTGAAAAACAAGATCGACGATAATGGCACGGCGGTGGAGAACGACGTGGGACCTGAAATAGGGTCTAACCCCTATTCAGTCCGTGAATTTTTAATTTTTTCTATTCAGGAAAATTATTTGAAAATTGGACTCAAGGTTCCTGACTCAAAGGGGCTTCCTTGGATGAACTTTGGTGATTTTAGGAGGCTCTTATGCACCCGAACCTGATTGTTGAAAATCAAGACAGAAGTTTGGATTTTCAAAAATTAGATACCAATAAGGCAAGGGTGGTGGAAAAGTGAGGCAAACAAGCAACACAATGAGTTTTAGGGTTCCACCACCCTTAATTTTTCTTGATTTTGATTTTTTTGAAAATTTAAAGATTTTTTTAAGAGATTTTGATGATGATACAAGAGATGGCCGGGGGTACTAACCTGAAGTACCTAGGAGGACAAGTTCACTTAAACTTTTCCGCTTTAAGTGAATCCGAATCTCACTCCCACTCCTGATTTGCACCCTAAATCAAAACAAAAAAAATTTCATGAAGATCAAGTAAGCAAGAGAGAGATAAATGATGTGATTAAGTCGTGTCTCCTCGGCAATGGTGCCAAAAAGTGATACAGATTTTACGTAGGTTTCTAAATGAGGGTTTTTATCGTTGAGATGCGTAAAATTGAATAGCTCTTAAAATTTGTAATACTTAGATAGGATGAGTGTCTAGGGTTGTCCAAGGAGGCCAAATTGTTAATCACATGAAATGATTTTCTCTCTTGCCTCTCAAATGTGCACATGTCTTTTTGTATTTTCAATTTTGTTGTTTTTAAGGTTTCTAAAACGGGTAGTTGAAAGTGAGGACGAAATATGCTAAAACTATGCCTATCAACTATTCTAAAGTGACAAGAATGAAACTCTCTCTTCTAAGCTCACCCTAGGCAAGTGCACCTAGGATAATTAGAAGAGAAGAGTGTGGTGCACTAAAATTCTAATAGCATGAAAAACACACTAAACATAAAACATGAAATTGGAAGGCAAAGTTGAAAACTTGTATTACTAGCAAGTAAATGAAGTGTAGCAGAATGCTTGTTGCATAAAGACAAGTACAACACTAGCTAATACAAGAATTAAGAAAGATAAAGAAGAAGAAAAGTTCCTTCAGAGATGATGAAGGAATAGGTAGGTCTTGCTCCGAGCATAGTAGCGCCTCTGTTTGAAACGGTATCCTCCTTGCCTTTAAGTTGATATTCCTCCAAGCCTTCCTCCAAGGTGGTTGTCAACCACCTTGCTCCTCCTCTTTCTTGGCCATCCTTCCAAGATGAAAGTTTCCTCGTCCTTGGCGTGGCACAAGGGAGAGGAAGAGAGAGGAAGAAGGCACCAAAGGGTGGGTAGGTTGCCCCCTTGATCTTCTTCTCCTCTTCTTCTTCATTGGCCTTAGGTGTAGGTGGATATGGGTAGAAAGGAAACCAAGGGAGGATAGGAATTATGTGGTGGTAGGGTAGGTGTTGAATGAGAATTCGTTGTTGTTTAAGATATGCGTCATAGTATAGGACAAATGCGCTTAAACAAATAAATTTATAAACTCGGAAATCTAGAATGAAGTCCGAGGTCGAACACAGGGAGAAAATAGGAATTTACACGCTGATCTTTAATCAAAATATAAATGAGCACAGGAATAAGCCAAGAATAATGATATTCAATGAATATTAATCTGTCACATTAGATATTCAATGATGCTCAATGTATCTAGAGACAAAAAGATACCTAGAACAAAATAATGGTGATTTAGATCACCAATTATTAGCCTAAGCACATGTATATCAATTAATCCATAATGTCAAATAAATGAACAGTACTCGGATGTCTGATTTGATAATCAGACGACTTAAGCGTTCTCTGCTATAGTACTCTTCTTTTTTCTTCAATTTTGTCCTCTTCTTCTTTCTGTCTGGTTTCTTCTTCTTCTCAGGTACGACCATGGGTTCTCTCCTTCTGTTCTTCTTATGCTTTAGCTTCTTCCAGCTTCAACTCTTCACGGCAACCTTCTCCTCTTTTTTTCTCGACTAAGTGTCAGGCTCTCTCTCTGAAGAGCAAAACCCACCCTCCCCTGCTCTCTCTTTCTCTTTCCTTCCTCCTCTCCTCTTTCTCTCAGATAGCTGGGTAATCAGGTATTCAGGTTGCTTTCTCGGGTTCAGGGTTGCGGTCGTGTGTCGCAGTCGAGGAGTGAGAGAGGCTTAGGCAGGTTGGGTGTGTGCGTGGTGAGTGGGACCTCATCCTGGTGTTCTGAAGCAAACAACCACAGTGATAAATACAATTTATGCCACTTCATTGCTCCCAAATCCTATGATGTGGGACTATCTTCCATAGCTTCTTTATGCGTGCGCTTGCAAGTGATGAAGCTTCCAATTGAGGGTGCAGCTGAGGTCATGGCCATCAATCAAGGATCTTGAGTCATTCCTGAAGCTAACTTGTGACTCTTAAAGATGTGACTTAGGACGAACGTGGATTGGAGCTTGAAAAACAAGATCGACGATAATGGCACGGCGGTGGAGAACGACGTGGGACCTGAAATAGAGAATAAGTCCTTTCGGCCGTGTCAAAACATCTCAGAAGGTTCGCCGAACATTGGAGAATTTAATTGGGGTGGCCTCATGGCATGTGAAGGTGTATGGTGTCCATATGGAGTCGGGAAGTGAGTGCAAAGGTGGGTTTGTTTGGGGGGTCGCGTGAGTGGATGGAATGGGAAATAAAGACGGGGGTTCGGCGTGGATGGATGGGGCAGAGGTGTAGGGGTTTCAACGAGGTGTGTGGTGCGGTGGAATGATGGGAAGGCCTCGATGGAGATGTGGCTGGAGCGGAGGGAGATGACGGTGTGCGTGGAGGTCGAGGGGTCTTTTCTTGGGTTTTGAGTAGTGGAAACTAACCTAAGGACCTAAATAAACCTAACTAACCTACTCTAACGGTCGAAGGGGGTAGGATTGACACCGGAGTTGGCAAGCTGTCACCGTAGAAGATGAAGTCTCCATGAGGGGGACGATGGTGAGGAACGAGGAGAACAACCCTCTCTTTGACTAGCGAGGCGTGGAAGAAGACAAGAAAGAGGATGGGCAGGTCAATTTGGCATTGGCTACCCCTAGGAAGACAGGGAAGAAGGCCACTGGAGCTTGGTCGGAGAGGGGCCAGAGGTAGGGTTAGGAAGAGGTTTTTGGCCCCAAACCTTGCTAAGGAGGTAAGTGATGAGAATCTCATCATGAGCCCTAACTAGCTCATTTTGACCTAAGGAAGTGAACAAAAGCTCCTACATAAACTAAAGTAAGGCCTAATTTAAGGGATTACTATTCTGGGAAGAAAACATGAACTAAAGGATAAAACAACAATTTTACCATTGCAGTGCATCAACGGGATTTCTTAGGGGCTAAACATAGGTCAATTGAACTTAATAAGAATAAAAGTGAGATGGTTCAGTCAGAAAAGGGTTATTGTGAGATTTAAGAATTAAATGACATTCTGTAACCCTAAAATCAACCCACTTAATTTCGTAAGGTTTTGGTCAGGATAAAAATCAAATAAACCCTCTAAAATTCATGGAAAAATATCCCCTAGGGTTTAGAACCTTCAATTTGGCCTTTGGAACCTATTTTAACTTAGATTGGAGTCCTAGCTTAATATTTGACCTAATTTGGGTTTTTATGCAAAATGTCCAGTCAAACGTGGTCAAACCTAAAATCCAACTTCAACGTTGGATTCCTTAGGTCAAAATTAGGTTTGTACAAAAATTTGAGCCTAAGGGAAGGTCACCTTGACCTACTTTGCAAAAGAGAACACCCAATTGCATTCTGACTCCTAACTTTTGAAAACCCTTGCACAGACCCCCCCATCTTCTCTGCGACTCTTTACATTCACATCCCTTTGCCATTTTAGAAGAGGAGCCATGCCTCCGGTGAGGTTTTGAGGAGGATTTCTCCTTGTTTCCCTAAGAGATCTGCTCTCAGATTTGGTAGGGGGATCCTCTGAGGAATCCTCTACCGTCTGAACGCCATCCCATGATCTGGTTCGCACCATATCCTTGTGCAAACGTGCTAACAACAGGGTATGGTGTTCGCTGCATTCTCCGACGAGGACACCCTACTTGGAAGCTCGCTTTCCAAGCACAAGACCCTCTGCCTGTGCCTATAAAAGAAGCCCTAGATCCGGCCACTCATTTCAAGCTTGACTTGGCTGGAGATTGACCCCAATTTCGTCCCTTCTCCTCCGGCCAGGTGACCAGCAGGCTCCAGCGACTTCTCCTCCTTCTCGTCGCTCTACCACAATACCAGTGGAAGTGCTGTCTTCATCTCCTTCCTCTGCGTCGCACAATACTCACATGCACGCCTCTAGCCCCGTCATCGTCGCCGTTCTCCCTCCACTGGTATCGTCTTCTCCGGCGATGGTAGGTACGGCCAGCCGTCTTCCTGCCCCCCTTCGTCCACTTAATTAGGTTAGAACACTTCCCCTCTCTCCCCTCTTTATTTCCCCCATCTTTATTGCTATTTTTATCCCCTCGACGCCGTAGTCCACCACCATCGTTCCCATCTCCGGCCGACCACCGACGAAGGCGCTCTCGTCACTCCACCCATCCACACACCTTGCCAGAACCCTCATCATCTCCGCCATCACCCATTGATCATCTTTCGCCCTTCCACTGACCGCCATCACCTCCCCAAGTGCTCCCTGAACACACCCATCACAACTGCCACAGAGCGACCTAGGCACGCACGCCTAGGCCACCCCGCGACCAGCCACCCACCTAGGCATCTTCGCTGTGCCATGGCAAAGCTCCCCATCTGGTTTAATGAGGCCGTAAGGCCGTATTGAGTGATCGCAGGTCTGAGCCTCCGTCGCCACTAGCAACGATGCGAAGGAGCTTGCGAGGTTGCTCCAGGCTCCCAGGTCCAGAAGACGTGGATTTGTCTCGTGCATGCACACTCTTCGGCAATTAGCTTAGCAAAGCTCCTAGCTGCTCCAATTGCACGGACCTTCCTCTCGCGGGCGCAAGCAGAAGTGGGTGGGACTTTTAGTCCCACCTCGTGAACTCGAGAGAGTGGTGAGCGGTATTTATTATTTTTCTGCTTTTAGCTTATCGCCACCAGAGGACACGGGGTGAGGTCCCACGCCCACGCCCCTCCTCGTCCGTGACGCACACCTACGCGGACCTGGTTGACCCGTTTACCTTGCACTCCTCACACACCACCCACGCCGGTGCGCCTGGACCCAGGTGCGCATGGCCCGACCCAAATACCTGATTGACTCTAAGAGAGCGAACCGAAGAGAGAAATAGAGAGAGAGATGCGGGGGAGGGTAGGGGTAGGTTTTGCTCTGTGCTGTGCAGGAAAGGGAGAAGGAGAAGGAGGCAGCTGCTGAAGAGGAGGAAGAAGCTGAAGGCAGAAGCGGCTGAGGAAGGAGAAGGAAGAATTGTAGCCGTAAAAGTAGAAGCTGTAGAAGAAGAAGACGCTGTTGAAGAAGTAAGGGAAAGAGGAGGAAATCAGAAGCCAAGGAAGGAAAGAAGGCAGAAGTCTTTAGAAGGCTCGAGACATAAGCGAAGCAAAGAGAAAGACAAGCCAAAGTCAGAAAGCAGAGAAGGAAGAAGAAGGCAGAAGAATAGCCATAGAGAAAGGAAAGAAGAGAGAAAGTCGGAAGGTAAAATCAGAAATCAGAGGGAGAAGAATAGAGAATGCCTTGCACTGTAGTAGAAACAACTTAAGACGTCTGATTTTACATCAGACGTCCACTTTTTTGAGCTTATCTATACTTTGACCTCATTTTTACTTTATAACTTTGATTGGATTGGTCATTGCATTTTATAACATTGAAAGTTATGATTCTTAGTTTTTTAAAATACCAATTTGCTCCCTATGTTCGACCTCGGATACTTAGGTTTTCAAGTAAAAAAAAAAAAAAAACTTCTTATTTGTTTTCAATGCTTGATCACTTATACTACAACGAGACGTACTTTAAAACTCGATTGATTGAGCGTCGTCAACAGTAAGGCATGCATTGGACGTGTTTTTATAGGCCCTAAGGAGGAGTTTCAAGCTTGTAAAGAAGCTTGAAAGCTTCAGAGTTTTTGCGCATGTGGGATACCCACATCTCCCATGCATTCACATGGGAGATTGGGAAAGACTTAGGGTCCAAGATCAGGTTTGATTGAAAGAGAATTCCTCAAGGAATCTCTAGTTCAAATCTGGGATTAATTGATTGAGAAACGAACGAGAAAATCTTGCTTGAATCTTGTCGGTGAGCTGCATCTATTCCTAATGGTGGTAGGGACCTGGATGTGAAGAAGATGAAGAAGTTAGGGGGGTCCCTACAAGGATTTCAAAAGTTAGGGGTATGTGTGTGAGAGAAAAGAGCCAAACAAGACCAAAATACAAACTTGGTCAAGATGATCTCAGATTTGGCCCAAATTTTGGTACAAACCTTATTTTGACCCAAGGAATCTGATGGTGAAGTTGGATTTAGGTTTTGACGAAGTTTGACTAGGTAAATTACGTACAAATCCAAATTAGGGCAACTATCTGTCTGAAACTCTGTTTTTGGTCAAAATGGGTTCCAATGGTTAAAGCAAGCATACCAAACCTTATAGAATATTTTTATATGATTTTTAGAAGGTTTAAGTGAATTTTATCTTGATCGAAACCTCAGTGAATTAAGCAAGTCTGTTTTTAGGGTTTCAAATGTTATTTAATTCTTGAAATGCGTGAAAACTCATTTCTGTCTGCATGAACCAACTTATTAGACATTTATGACCATTTGATCTTTAATTAACCCCTGAGAAATCCTGTGATTATTTTGCATTTAGGATATTCTGTTAAAACTGTAGATTTACCCCTGTTTTCATGTTTATCTCTCATAATGGATATGCAATGAATTACGGCTCTTTAGCTGTTATGTAGAAGCATTTATCAATGGATTATGATTAATTAAAGATAGATATGGATGATGATGATGTTATCATCAGTAGGGTATTTATAGGATGGGAAGGGGGTGGTTATGGTATTTTTTGGAGGGAAATGAAGGGGTGCTTGGATATTTTTGGAAGGAAAATGGGAGGGAAATGAAGAGGTACCTTGGTTTTCTCTCCAAAATACCTCCTAGGAGGTGTTGATTTTAGAAGGAAAAAATGGACGGTGGAGATGGGGTTTGATTGTGGATGTAGGGTGGTGATGGAAGGGATAGTTTGCACCATAATGAAGTAGGAGTAGGTGGTTTTTTTGGTGGAGCTTAGATAGTAGGGTAGTAGGAGATGAAGTGGAGCTAGGTTGACCTAAGCTAAGCTAACTTAGCTAGTAGAGTAGTGGAGGAGTAGCTAGGGTTTGGATGAGCTGAAGTTGGAGTTGCATGATCTTCCTAGAGCTGATAGTAGCTGAAGTAGAGGTGCTTGAGAACTCAGAAGCTAACTTAGCTAGCTATTTCTTTGCTAGTAGCTAAGCTAATCTAAGCTGCCTTTTTCTAGTCTGGAGCTTAGGTGAGCTGGAGTTGGTCCTTTCGAAAACTACCCAGCTAGCTGAGATGGCTAGCTTAGGTCAAGTAGCTCAGCTAAACTATGTGGAGCTGAGCTGAGTCTTCGGGAGCTGGAGTTGAGCTGAGCCGAGCTGGTTGAGAACTTCTTCAGCTGACCAGGCTTAGCTAGTTGATGGCCGTATCTAATCATTGTCAAATAGTACTTCCAGGAGCTGGATGGAGCTGAGAGGAGCTGGGATCAACTAAGTGGAGCTAGCCTAAGCTCCCATTTAGCTAAAGTGAATTGAATGGAGCTAAGATGAGCTAGCCACAACTAGGTTGAGTTGAAATTGGGCTGAAGCCTACTGAGTTGAGCTAGCTTAAGCTATCATTCAGCTAAAATGAGCTAAATAGAGATGAAACGAGCTGGTTTCAACTAAGTGGAGTTGGGATCCAATTGTGATGAGCTAGATTCAGCTAGGATCCAATTGAATTTAGGTTTCCTCTTCATCTTCTGCCTTCCAAAGTGTCAGGGTTTGTGAGATCTGACTCTCTGCTTATCCTTGATACTCAAATAAACATATTAAAAACATAAAAGAATGTAATGCATGCCTAACCTAAGTAAATGCCTAAATGCAGCTCGAAAGCCCATTTGCGAAGTTAAAATCCTAAGAGCTAGATCAGTTTTAGGGCATAAGAATAATGATAAACTAGCGTTTATCATGGAATTCTGATGGAGGCAACTCAGCTCCAATCTGCACCAACTTGTCAGTATCAGCGTACAATTGGATAGCCATGGTTGAGGAAATAGGCTTTACTTCCTCAGAGGTGGTTGGATATTGGGTTCTTCCTCGTGCATGGTCTGGACTAAGTTCCTCTTCCTTCCCCATTCATGAGGCTTGGGGGCCTTCTCTCCATTGAGCACTCTAGCTAAATGCGCAGTAACTCTTGATCGGCAGATTGATCCCCATGAACAATTCTTACTCCATGTGGAGAATGATAGAGTATGCATTGGAAATAAGAGGAGGGGATTTCCTGGAAAGCATGGGTTGTGGGGTGGCCTTTGATGCCGTCAAATGCCACCGCTAAATCGACTACAATGAAGGTGGTTGTTTTGTTGAGGTGCCTGTCCCTATCGTATATTGACATTGACAGGCTAATATCTCCTTTTGGCATTACTTTGTGGTTCTCAAAACTAACTACCGAAAGGGTTGGCAGGAACATATGCTCCTTGCTAAGACCTAATTACGTGAGGGTCTTAAGGAAAAGAACATCCATAACACTACCCTCATCTACAAGGAGACGGGGCTGTTGCTATCCAGCAAGGAGGAGAGTTATTAATAGGGGATCCATATGATTAGCCAAATTCGAAAGGGAGGAGAAGAGCCTTGAGGTGACCTGCCTGACGGTACTCCTCTCACCCCATTATAGAGTAGGGTACACCTCTCGGGTGGTCCCTGGAGGTGTAGGGGAGATTTTTAAGCCGATGGTGGCATTGATGCCGAAGATCACATCCACTTGTTCTTCGGCTAAGTGTTGTGGACACAATGCCAGCTACGGAGACAAGACTCCGGCCGATTGGTTTTTCGAACATCCTATCCTTAATGCAGCCATTACCTGGCGATGATATGCTAAAGGCAGGGGTTCTAGCTAGATCCCTTGTTGGGTCACGGGGACCATGGATTCTGCTACCTCCAACTCAGGTACAGATACCATGTGGACTCCTTAGAGCTGCTGGAGTTTCTCTCGGTGATACTCCTCGGGACCTTCCATAGGTCGCTTGCCTTTATCTTGGTTTCCATTGCGTTTGACAAAATGGCCAAATTATCGTGTAGGATTTAGGACTCAATTTGGTCACGCAAATCCCGACAGTCTTCCATGGTGTGCCCCTGAGCCTGATGGTACTTGAAATAGGGCCCACTCCCTATCCTCTTCCTCAGAGGCTTTGGTGGGGGAAGCAAGTCTTTATCAGTTGACCAGACTTCCACTAACACGTTTGCTTGATTCACGACAAGGGAAGTGTATTCCTTATAGAGATCCCGTCTGGGTTGACAGGGGCTGAACGTAAGGATTTTCACTTTAAAATATTATAGCCCAAATGAAAAGAGAAATAATGACATTGCAATTTAAAGTGGTGAAAAATCCATAGATCCAATGATTAAAATAGATCTCAAATTAAACCACAGTGAAGATGCTGTATCCTTAAGGAGGTTTAAGCTAGTAAGCTCATTAATATTTTCACTGCAAAGGTTCGCATAAAATTCCCATTCAAGTTTGAAATGCCATAAAAATTATTGCATGGAGTAATGTTCACAAATAACGAGATTACAAACTTCTATAAATAAGAGATCAAACCTACAAGAATCTTGCAAATATACCAACAATATTTCTAAGTTAAATGATAAGTTTATTATCCTCTAAAATATTCATGGCATTTGTTGAAAGGGAAGAGATAAAATATCAAAAGAATAAGTGAGAGCCAAAGAGAGATAGAGAACTGTGTGGGAGAGGGAGAGAGGGCATGCAAGCAAATTACCTCAATATAAGTATATGTAAAACTTAAAATTTGGATGAGGCAATGGCACTTTAGCGTAAATTCTAATACGAAGCAAAACAGAGCATTTCTTTTCTAAGCTAGAGAGTGCACATGAGGACGCTGGCGACGATGGGTTCACAGGCAGCCGTGTGTGGGTGTCGACCGACGATCTTGGATGCCAGGGAAGGATCAGTTGCTCGTAGGCGTCTTGATGGCGGTGTTTGGGTTGAGATCAGAGGTCAAAGGTGGTGGTTTGTGGTGGTGAGCAGAGGACCAGTGGTGGGTTCTTGCAGAGGAAAGAAAGAAGAGGAAGGAGAAGGAAAAGGGAAGAGGAAGGAGATGAGGCATGGAAGTTGGTGGTGTTGTGGGTGATACCGCGTTTGATGTGGGCAGTGAGAAGGAAGGTTGAACGACGAGTTTGGAGGTGCTGGTGAAGGTGGTAGGGATGGGTTCTTTGTGTGTAGCAGGGGAATAAGATAAGGAAGAAGAAGAAGAAGAAGACAAAGCGCTATGATGAAGGGAGGCAACACAGTTGTGTATCAATGAATCGCGGTGCGTTTAATGTTGAGGAGTGCGGTGTTAGGCTGATGAAGATGGAGGTTACAGAGATGGATGTGGTATGTGGGAACGTAGTAGTGAGCAAGCACGGTGGAGAGGTGCGGTGCCTACGGATGGTGGTGCAATCTTTCACCTCACACGCCTGGAGTTGTGGAGCACCAGCTGTGGTGAGGAGGTGGATCGACGTAGTGGGTGGTCACATATGGCGTGGTGGATGCCAATGGGTGGAGTGGCCTCAATGAGATAAGTGGTGGATTGTGGTTGCCGTGAGTGAGGAAGGAGATGTAGTTGCAGAGAAGGCGTGGTGGATGCGGAACTCCAAATTTGGTGGTGCAGTCTGTCACCCTACATGCCTGTGATGATGGAATTCTTGTCGTGGTTGGAAGACGCAGTGCTCATAGGACCCTTGATGTAAGATTGAACCATGGTGAAAGCCTTGTGTACGTGGAGGAGATGGTGGAGGAGCCAGTGGCCTGATCCTCCGGTGACCCTTCATTCTCTCTTTTTAACCCATCATGGCTTTCTCTCGATCCACAATTTCCACCTCTCTCTGTCACTCTTAATTTGCATAATGGCTGGATTTGAACGCCGGTGGAGCCAGTAATGGTGATGGACCATTACAAGCATGCCCCTCCTTCAAGTGCTAATTCCGTTCACGTCCAACTGAATCTCTTTCTACTTGCACATATCAAATAAGAAGTATAAAAGTATATATTTAAAATGCAAAGCAAGCACATAAAAATATTAATAAGCTAAGATTAATTAATACTTTTCTTAGGCAATTAAACCATAGGGAAACATACTCAATGTGTACTTAGGTTAAAGAAATGTCCAATAAATTGGACTCATCAGGGGCCTTTGGGTTGGCTTTTGTTTAGTCGGTCCCTTAAGTCCGGGAAATTTCCTTTCTGCTCATTGAAACAGTTGCCACCATGGATTGATATTGGTGTCGCTTCCTTTGAGGCCTTCTTATCATCAAGGGAGCCATGGCCATTGCCATGTTCATCCTCCAGACGGCTACAGGAGCGGAAGGAATCATCTTGCTCCACGAACTTTATACCATGATCCCATAGTTCTACCATGCCTCTAGGCGGGAATCATCATTATCATACCAGAGCCATTGAGTTAGTAATCCGCACTTAAAGTACTAGATGGCAATATCATCATGTGGCCGCTTGCACTTAAAATTCTGAGTCTTGAATCTGTCTAGATAAGATCGGAGAAACTCCTGCCTTCTTTGTTAGATTTCCGACAGCCTTTCCAGATTATCCCTGATCTGCTGTTGCCTAGCAAAATTTTGGTAGAATTTGTTGAAACCAACAACAAACCACTTTTGTAGGGGTGAGTGGTTCTGGAAAATCACTTTGCACCTTCAAAAAAATTTTGCACTAATGCAATCTTACTTTAAAGTACTTTGCATCGATGTAATATTTTTTTGCATGAATGCAATATTTTTTTGCACGGGTGTAGAGTAAAATTACACCTTACTTTGAACTACTTTGCACCAGTGTAATATTATTTTCACTAATGCAAAGTAAGATTACACCTTACTTTGAAGTACTTTGCACCGGTGTAATATTTTTTTGTACTGGTGCAAAATTAAATTCTAAGTATTTCTTTACGTATGACAAGTGATTTTACACTTGAAAGGTGATTTTTCACCTTAGGGTTTAGGGTCTAGTCTTTAGTTCGCTAAACCCTAAATCTTAGACCGTAAATCTTAAGGTGAAAAATTACCTTTCAAGTGAAAAATCACTTCTCATGCATGAAATCATTTTCCATAAACCTAAATCATAAACCCTAAACCCTAGACTTATAGGTCAAAATCATTTTAGACAGGTGCAAAATCACTTTGGATAGGTGAAACTACCCTTGAAATAATTTATCACTGGTGTAAAGTAGTTTATCATCAGTACAAAATTTTTCATCACATGTGCTTTTTTAGGTTAAAGTGGTGTGATGATTTTTTTAAATGTGGTGGGGACTACCATGTAAAACCTTAGATTTTTTATTTCTTTACATTAAATATCAATTATCAAGTAGATCAACATTATGTAAAGTATGAAAATAATACCTTCATCACTTTTTAACGTGTGGAAAGGGTTAACTTAGAGCTTCACCCATCTGGGGGCAATAAACTTAGCGCTTCTTATGAGGCAACCCAAAGGGTTCAAGCTGACCAGGTACAAAGTTGAAACTCAGGTGATTTCTTCCCTTACTCCCTTGCATGCATTTATTTTTCCAATACAGACATTCTCCTAGATAGGCATGGGGGGTGGTAATTCTTATTTTCTGAGTACAGAATTGTCAACTTGAACTAGTTTTTGTTTCTTTTATTAAAAAAAGAAAGAAAGAAATAGGAAAAGAAAACTTAGGCATTAGGAGTTTGTCAACCTTAGGAAATGATACATTAAGGGCCTAAATACTTAGACTCTTCAGGTCTTTGGACTTAACCAGCCTAGGTGTCCACTAAAATGTCAACCTATTTCTCGAGTTCTCGCCACCCTAAGTTTATGTTAATTTGGTTAATAAATTGGGGAGATAAGTATGCGACTTATCAATCTGCCCTTTAATTTGAGAGGACTTATAGTCTAAGCAAATACACACTATTTGCACTAACTCACTTCTCGACGATTCTAATAGAAATTAGGTAGCTAATGAACTTTCTAGGGTGGTATGGCTAGTAAGTTGTTGTGGATTCGACACCCCATTAGTCGGTTGTCTAGAGTCCAACCACGTGACCCATTCTCTTTAACTGTTGCCTTTAGGTAAATCTTAGAGCAGGGAAGCCACCAACTCAAAAGAAGAAAAAAAAGAGAACAAAAAAAAAATGAGCACACTTCAACGCACGAGTATATGGCTGGCAAGTTGTTGTGAGTTTGATGCCCCATTGGCCGATTGTCCAGAGCTCAGCTCACAAAATGCACAAAAAATTCCCAAACACCTAAGAAAGAAGTAGGGAAGTAGAATAATCCGAGGAGATATACACTGGGTTCGCCCTTGTGTTGACCCCACAAAAATAAAAGTAGTGAGAAAGCTACCGGTCAAATAGATACACTTTTAAGCAGATTCCTTTCTTCGGGTCACTTAGGGTCGTAAAACCTGAAGTCCATTGTAATTGCCATTTAGTGCGTCTATCACAATTTTCACAACATGATGCTTAGTACTTAGAGTTCTTTTCGAGTCTTGGGTGAGTTGGGTAGTTGTAGAAAGCTGCCTTGAAACTCTCAACTCAAAAATCCAAAAAAAATTAGAAAAGAAGAAAAAGAAAAAATGTATTTGCTTTTGTATAAAATAAGGCGAAGACTTGGGCGATCTGCATTTTGGCAGGCATGTGAGTGCCATTGAGTCTTTGTAGCTTAGGTCCTTAGTTGAAATTTCCTATTATTGTCAAGCAACTTATGCCTTAGTGATTGATTCATAATTTTATTTGTAAATAGCATTTAGATTAACCTTTCTAAGGACTAGCAAGGGATGGGCATGGGGGTATGATAACTCTACAAATAATAGTGATAATAACATCAATTAGAGTCAATTTTGATGGCTTAGGCATGCAAATATGATAATATAGTGGGTTTGGGAGCATGCATGTATTTGCATAAAATCTGCATTAAGATTGCTTGTAATTAACATTTAATGGCCAAGTTGTACAAGTTTATATTGAAATAGGTCTTAGATGAGCAATCGAACCACACAGATGGATCTGAATCGATGATCGGACTCCAGCGGACCCAAGTCGCCCCAATTCGACTTCCGTAGCTCCACAATGGGCTAGAGAAGTTCTGGTTGTTTATTTGATGATCAATGGCCCAGAACTTGCCACGTGGCACCCACAGAGACTGCTATCAGCCACCTACCTCCTCTCCTTAATTCACGGGAGCATGCGACATTAGCCACATGATCTCCATCCCACAATCCGCATCACTCCACGCCATCCTTCTTCCTCAGCCCCACGATCTGCGATCGATGGTCGAGATCAGCTCATCAGCGGCTATAGTACAGTGGTAGAACACTTGCCCTCGAGCGTAGAGGACGTGCGATTGAGCCGTCATCTACGATCGGCTCACTCTTGAGAGAAATCCAAATAGCACCATCGGATCCTCCATCAGCAGTCCTGATGCAGCCATGTCTACTCGTTCGATCATGCGCAATCAAGCTGTCCACCACTGAGCACTATCCAGCCATCTATGCACAATCCTTGAGTGCACATCACGCCACATGGCGCAATAGATCAACGAAGATCGAATGAGGTGCGATAGAAGGGTGCGATCTTTGCTCTCTCTTGGCCACACGATGAAGATCCAACATTCTGAAATCCACCTCACCGCACCTGTGCAATTTTAAGGAGCTATTTGTGTGCTCACCACAGCCGTGCGATCCACGATTGATGACTGTGGTCTCTCCACGTTGATCCAGAGAGGGTGAGTGTCGTCCAGCACGTGCACGTGAGTGGAGGCATCGGTTCAATGCATGCAGACCGGTCCAGCGCGACCCAGTGTAGTTTGGGGCATGGTTTGAGGCAGTCCAGGTTGGTTCAAGGCCCTCTTTTCACCTATAAAAGGCCCTATGGACCTCCATTGTCTTCCATCTTGACCACCAAGCTCCCCACCACCTTCTAGAGCTTAGAGGAAGTTTTCGAAGCTGTTGAGCAGCCGATAGAGCTCTCTCCACCGTCATGGCTACCTCGACGCCCTCATCTTTCTGCACTTTCTTTCTTCTGTAGCTTGTAGTTTATATTTCTTTGAGCATTTATCTAGCATTGTTGTTTGTAGCTGTAAGACGATTTTGATCATGTAGCAAAGTAGTTTTTGATATCATAATTGCTATATTTTTATTATTCTATGCTAAGTTCTATTTACATCATCTTATACTACATTATCCTATCTTCTTTTCATGCGTGGTTAGCGACCTTTGTTCTACTCTCTCTCTCTCTTCCACACAAGCAACCAAAATAAACATCATGTGGCAATGAAATAAGCAACTATAAAACCTAATTTTTCACCTCCCGTTTGACACTTGGACTCACTTTCTAATTCTCTCTTTAAAGTTGATGTCAGAAGCACACACTACAATGCACAAATTATCTCATTGCATTTTCTGACGTCAGGCAGCAGTCATCTTTTCTTTGTATAGAGTTGTTGCCTTCAATATGCCTTTTTTGACCTCATCCACCAAGTCCAATGCTAGGTGGACTTGGCCTTCATTAATGAGTGGGTCATATAATTGGAAGCGGTACGTAAGGAGTGTTGAAGAGATGAATCAGTGTTTTAAAAGTCGTTGAGCTGTAATATAGCCAATAAATCACGAAAACAACGAATAAAATTTATTACTTGAATTCAAAGGAGTATCCGAGGTCGAACACATGGAGCAAGTATTGCATTCATGCACTAATATCAACGTATAATATAAATGAGCACAAGAAATTGAGCAAAGTATAGATTTTCAATGAATAATAACCTGTCACATTAGTTATTCAATGAAATCCAATGTAGCTCAAGAATATGAGGATAAAAAGAAGAAAGAATAAAAACAATGGTGATTTGAATCACCACTTATATCCTCTAAAGTTTAAGCATGTATTCAACCATCAATTATGTCAAATAAACCAACATTAACTTGAATGCTACAGTGCCTTAGACGGCAGGCTTAGCAATCAGATGTCTTAACAGAAGGCAAGCACGAGCCTTCTCTTCTTCTCAAGCACGGCCAAGGGTTTCCTCCTCTTCTCAAACCTTCCCAGCAACTAAGTGTTGGGAGGTTGCCCTGAAGAGCAAAACCCCCCTTTTCCCCACTCTCTCTTTCTTTCTCTCTTCCTCCTCTTCTCTTCCAGGTAATCGGATCGGGTATTCGGGTCAAGCGCGTACCCTTGTCTAAGGCTGCGGGCGTGATCACAGCCGAGGAGTGAAGGCGAGTTAGGCGGGTCGGGTTCGGAGCCAGGCCTGCGTGGAGTAGTGTCGCAGGCGAGGCGTGAGGGGTGCGCGGGGGACCTCACCCCCTGTGTTACTTGAGGTGGTAAGCATAGGGCAAAAAATGCATTTATGCATGGTCGTGTGTTCTTCTCCCATCGATGTGGGACTAAATCCCACTCTTCCTCTTCGCGTAGCTGTGGATGAAGCCTCGTCCAATTGCTGCGAGACAGCAGTTGGGTCCTTCGATCAACTGCCCAGGACAACTCTTGGGACTATCCCACTCTGCCTGGAGGGTGCACCTGGAGCTTTCGACTCCTGGAGCTCGAAGAATGAAGGCGGCGATGGCGGAAGTGGCGGAGCTCCGGCGTGGACACCTGAAAACAAGAATACAGCCTTGTGGCCAAGTTAAAATACTTCAGGACCTTCGCCGGACCACAAAGAATGTGTGGGTGGCGGTGGCATGCCATGAGAGGGAGTATGGTGGTGTGCGGAGGTCGAAGATGGTGGTGCGGCAGTGGGTCGGTCGTCGGGGTGTTAGGATGAGTGATAGGAGGGGAGATGTTAGGGCTTTTGTGGCGGTGGATGTGGCGAAGGTCACGGGCTTGTTGGTGAGGTGAATGGAGGTGCGTAGCGGTGGAAACACCTCACCGGAGGTTAGATCGGAGACAAAGAAGATGAGGGTGAACAACGTAGTCGGTGGTTGAAAGGGATAGGAAAGAATCTAGAAATGAAGTAGAGAGGGAGAGGGACCTAACTAACTAAACTAACCGGATGAAAGGGGTAGGAGGATGCCAGATTTGATTGGGTGGCGTCGTGGAAGAGAACTCTGTTGAGGTGGATAGCGAGGAAGAGAGGGGAGGACGACCCTTGCTTTGGCACACCAAGCACGGACGAAGGAGACGAAGGTGATGGCACTCCCAATTTGGCCATTGGGAGGCTGGAGAGAGACGGAGGGAGGAGCTCACCGGAGCTAAGTTGGAGATGGCTGGGGAAGGAGTTTGAAGTGGGTATTTTGGCCAAAGCTTAGCTGAGAAGATGCGAAATGCAACAGGGGTTCTTCTATTGGCCATAGGAAGCCTTCCCAAGCTTGGAAAGAAGCTTCCAAGCTTGGGAGGTTCACGCAAAAAGGAAACCCGAACCTTTGAAAGGTTCACATTACGTTTTGGGAAAGAAGTAGAGCCCAAGATGCGGTTCAAATGGAAGGTAATTTCACAAGGAATCCTCGTATCAATTTTTTTTTGAGAAAAAGAGGAATTCTATCGAATCACCGATAGCAATCCGGGAGAGCATTTATTGATTATGTGAAAGAAATGTATTACAAGAATGAACCCCACATATGTATGAGATTCCAGTAAGTGTTTACAATATTATCCACACTCACTGGTTTCTCCTGAAAGAAACTCTCATTTCTAGCTCTCCACACCGACCATAACACAGCCACTATGGGCACACATGGCTTATTCATACTCAAGAAAGAATTCCAAAGATCATCCCACGTGGGAATAGTATCCCTTCAGACCTTCCTCCAAACACGATCTGTTACCATGCATGTGGAAAAAATATGAAGACTGGAATCAGTGTGCATCCCACATAAATTGCAGAATTGAGCAGGGGTGCCCATTCTCCTATGCCTCATATCTCCCGTTATCAAACCATCCCTTTTGCACAACCACAAGAAGATTTGTACCTTTAGGGGAATTTTCAACTTCCAGAACTTCTTCCCAACCTCATCCACCTCTGCCGACTTGGAAGAAGGAATGAGCTTCTCATAGGCAGTCGCTGACGAGAAGACCCCATCCCATTTATAAGTATCACATTCCTCTGGTGTCGGACTGAATGCAGTAAGATCCTGTAGAAGGCGTTCATTTTCTGCCCATGTTCTTGTTCCATGGCCGTTCCCCATCTCATTATTTAACTTCCAATTCTCAGAAGCCATGTCCCAGTAGTCACACACCAAAACATTTTTATCAGTGGCAGCCGAAAAAGTAAGAGGGTACCTGTCCTTTAACACCCCACCAGGCAGCCAGTTTTCCAACCAGAATTTAAAGCTCCTCCCATCACCCAAGACAGATGTGAATAAACTCTAGTGATCTGCCAAGGCACGCACCACAGAGGACTAGAAGGGAGACGGCTTGTGAGGACTCAAGCGGCTCTTCTCGTCATTTGCCACCCCATAATTGTCATGAATGATTTCTATCCACGGCTTTTGTTCCCCTTGTAGCAGTCGAATCGCCCATTTTAACAACAGGGCATCATTAAACTCTTTGAGAGATCTAATCCCCATGCCACCGTACTTCTTGGGTGAACAGATTGAATCCCATTTAATAGGTTGGAAGAAGACACTTTGGTGAGAAGCCCCTTTCCAGAAAAACCTTTTGCACATAATGTCAAGTTTTTTCCAAATTGACTTTGGAGCCCGGAGAACAGAGAAAAAGATGACAGGAATGGATGTGATAACAGAATTTAAAAAGATATATCTCCCCCCTTTGACAAGTAACGGTTGCTCCAGCCTTCTAGCCTCGTAGCCACCTTCTAAAAGAGAAAAGTCCAATCAGATTTCTTCATTTTTGTGCACTTCAGTGGTAACCCCAGGTATTTGATTGGCAATGAAGCCACAGGTGTGCCTAGGATGGTGGAGATGTCACTTTGATCTGTGCCAGTCATACCAAAGCAAACCAAGGAAGACTTACTTCCATTTAATTTCAGTCCTGAAATTTCACCGAATATATTGACCATATAATATAGCACCTTTGCTTCCCTCTTCCCACCTTCCACAAAAAAAACAGTGTCATCCGCATACTGAAGAATGGGAGCCAAAGCCCTTCTGTTTGTCATCGAATATCCCCTTATCAACCCATCTGCTACCAACTTGCAAGCATATCTTGCCAATGTATCCACAGCAAAGTTGAAGATCAATGGGGCTAAGGGGCAACCTTGCTGCACCCCACACTGTGGTTGGATCCAAGATCGACATGGCTTCCCATTTATCAAAGGGGAATAGGAGGTAGTCATAATGCACCATTTCACCCATTGTATCCAAAGAGGGGGGAATTTTCTCCTTTTAAGAATTTCCCATAGATATGGCCAAGAGATTGAGTCATAGGCTTTAAAGAAATCTACCTTCCATAAGAAGGCCTTGGATTTTCACCTATGCCACCCCATCACCATTTCTTGAGCCAAGATGAATGATTCCTACAATGACCTCCCAGGCAGAAATGCAGATTGGACATGCATAATCAAATCTTGCAGTACATCATGAATTCTGTTGGCTAAAATCTTGCTGATGATGAGATAAATGGAATTCGACAAAGTAATAGGCCTGTAATCTGAAAATTGCTCTGCCCTCGACTTCTTTGGTAGTGAGAACAAATAAGACTTGCTCAGTCTTTCAAATCCAAAGTTGCACTTTTCAAACTCACGTATAACTCCCATCACATCCTTCTTAAGAACATTCCACATTTCCTTGTAAAAGAGGACTTGCACCCCATTAGGTCCTGGAGCTCCATCATTATTCAAACCTTTGATAGCTTCCACTGTTTCATGTTCAGTAAAAGGGGCAACCAACCTAGCAGCTTGTTCATAGCTGACACATGGAAAGGCAGCCGATGCCATCCTCTAGGAGCCTCTTGGTGCAGCCTTGGCTGCTTCTATAAAGTACTAACCAACTTCAACTCTTATCTCACGAGTGGATGTAATGGTTCTCTCACCCACTCCAAGAGGCTGAGGTTGCCAAAGAATCTGTCCAGCCTTAAGACAAGCCCACTGCCATTTCTCCAGGTGAATTCAAGCCCACTGATAGGGTATTCAGTGATGCCCAAGTTCTGCACAGTCAATTGAAATCCAGCCATTGCACCATCAATACTGCCTCCAGGTCTATCCCCATTTGATAAGGCACAGTTGAAGTCACCACCAATAAGCCATGGCACCTCTCGGATCTTCTGGTGCACTATTGACAGGTCCTCCCACAGCTCTATCCGGCCAGCTGCTGCGCAGGGTCCATATACACAAGAGATGAGCCAGTTCAGATCACCTTGAAGGTTCTGACATCTGCAAGAGAGCACATGTCTGTCACAGTTAATTTTTGTCACATTAAGGCTGGATTTTTTGCACCATATAGCCATCCCACCAAATCTACCATTTGCAGCCATCCCCACACAGTCCTAGATCCCAGATTGTCTCAGAGAGTCCTAGATAGGACCATTTTCATCCTCCAAGTGTGTCTCTTGAATAAGAGCATAATCAATCTCCCACTCCACAAAGTATTTGATAAGAGATGCCCTTCTCACTTTATTGCGCAACCCACGCACATTCCAAGTTAATACTCTCATCCCTTGCATGGCTAATCCCCTTGAGCCAAATTCTCCACGTATTCGACCATGAGGGACTTTGTAATAGTTTCCTCTTCTATGGGACTCAAGTTCTCCTTCCTTCGCCTCCTAAGAATGTAAGGAGAGCGCCCGACCCCCCTCTTTTGGCTGGTCCCTTTCCTGAATTTCAGATCATTAGGAGCAAAAAAGGGCATTTGACTCACATCCCTAAGGACACTTCTTCCACTGCTATTTTCTATTTCCTCCCCCATCTTCACC
Source organism: Thalassia testudinum (assembly GCA_037157565.1). Taxonomy (NCBI): domain Eukaryota; kingdom Viridiplantae; phylum Streptophyta; class Magnoliopsida; order Alismatales; family Hydrocharitaceae; genus Thalassia; species Thalassia testudinum. Next base: position 8,303,293 of record JAZHRO010000022.1, on the reverse strand, counting down.
TCCTTACAGTTGGTGGAATTGCCAGGGTCCTCAAGTGTTTGATTAACACTCCCCATGACAGTGTCATCAGCCATCATCCTCTGATCCCACTCTAAGGCATCTTTGTAGCAGTCTTTCCTCTTCTTTGGCTCAGGTGCATCATCTGAGGCCATACGACCCTCCAGCTCATCCTATTGTACCTCTCCAGATATATCAACAGACGTCTTATCCTGACTCGGTTCTAGTAGTATAGGTTTCTGCCCTACCATGGATAGACGAATAAACCACGAAGAGCCTCCTCACCTGAGAATGATTTTATCTAGCAGTGACCCACTTCTGACCTCCTCAACCTCGAATTGTAGCAGACAGGCATCACCTTCCCCGATTGTAATTTTAGTGCCATCACTAATAGATGTGAAGCCAGCAATCATCTTGGAGACCACCTCTTTAGATCTCAGATGTAAAGGCAATCCTTTGATCTCTAGGATCACCCTCCTGGTACCCAGTCTCTGGGGCGGCTAATCAGGAAGCGCCCCATCAAAGGGAGAGACCAGCATCCACAACACACTGATGTTCTCGAAGGAACTCGAGCTAAAACGTAGCCTTTCCACATCTATCATCCCCAATCCGAAAATAAGAAAATGGGTTTGGGATAGGACAACAACCTTCTAGCCCAATGAAACAAGGGATAAGGAACTCACTAGTTGATGGAACCTTTCAGCAAAAGGATTGCCAGTCATAACTTCCTTTATCAGAGCACCCCTCAGCACCATCTCCGCAGAAAGATTATCCTCTGAGAATGGGATCTCCACATCTAACGTGTGGCCACCTAGCACCGACGGCGGGGGCAACTAGAGCTCCTTCAGAACCTCCTGTTTTGTGCGCGGGGGGTTCATCTTCGTGCGTTGCAGCCTCACCCTTGTTCACGAATCATGCTTGTGACCGTCTCCCCTACACGCCAAACAGACAAGGGGATTCCTACACACCGCAACCATATGTCCTCTTTGTCTGCACATATAGCACAGAACCTCTCCATTTGTCCTCCTCTAGCCCTCTCTCGATATAAATCTGGTTGCCCTACCCTCATACGACTGCCATCTCCTCTCCCTCCTCCGATTTCTCGGTCTCCATGTCTTCCAATCACCCTCATCACCAACCCTAGCCGCGCCCTCACCTTCTTCTCCCATCACCCGTCGCCACTCTCTCTCTCTCTCTCTCTTGCCATCTCCTCCCCTATTTATGGATAGTTAGGCCTTAAAACCACTCAATCCCCTTATCTATTTTGGGAGAAATTGATTGAGAGTTGAGCGAGAAATCCTTGCTTAAAACTCGACGGTGAAGGTTCAACCTTTCAAACATGGTGTGAGGACCTACGTGCAAAGAAGATGATGAAGTTAGGGGGCTCTTTGCAAGGAATTCAAAAAGCTAAGGGTTTGAATGAGATAGAAAGAGTTTGACTAGACTAAAATGTAAACTTGGTCAAAATGATCCTAGATTGGGTCCAAATTTTGGTTAAACCTAATTTGGACCTAAGGAATCCAATGGTGAAGTTGGATTTAGGTTTTGACCATGTTTGACTGGATAATTTATGCAAAAACTGAAATTAGGGTAATTATTTGTCTGAGACTATTTTAGATCAAATTGGGTTCCAATGGTCAAATCAAGCATACCAAACCTTAGATAATATTTTTCTATGATTTTTAAAGGGTTTATGTGAATTTTATCTTGACAGAACCTCAGTAGATTAAGTAGGTTTGTGTTTAGGATTTTAGATGTCATTTAATTCTCGAAACGCTCAAAAACCCATTTCTGTCTGCACGAACCCACTTGTTATATATTTAGACCATTTGACCTTTGATTAACCCCTGAGAAATCCCGTAATTGTTCTGCAATTAAGGTATGCTGTTAAAACTGCAGTTTTACCCCTATTTTACTATCTTTCTCTCATAATGATTATGCAATGAATTATGGTATTTTGGCTATTATATAGGAGCATTTAATGATGGAATATGACTAAATAAAGCTAGATATAGTTGATGATGACGTTATCATCAGGGAGGACCATCCCAATCGGTAGTTGGGCTTTCATACCGTACACTAAACTGAAGGGTGTACGGCATCCTTCATGATTGCCACAAATACCACTGTGGCTTTGTATCCTTCATGATTGCCACAAATACCACTGTGGGCTTCTTGAAGTGCCTGAGAGGCCTCCTCTGGAGTGAGGCAACATAATAAAGGAGTTGAATAACACTTCTTATATAGTTGCCCACCTATGAGCATATAGTGTAAGGCTTTTAGCTGGAAGCTTTGGGATAAGGCTTCCTAGGAGGTAACTTGGATGTGTTGAGAAAATTTATTATTGGAGTTATCCAAGAGTTAGTTGGTTCGATCAAAATTGTTTGTGGAAGAAGTATTGTAGGCTTACTTAACGTCTGCAAGAGTATATCATCCCCTCGCGATGCAGAAATTGTGGAAGCTAGGTGGGCCAGTGCATTTGCCAGCGGGTTGTTGGATCGGGGTACCCGCTTATCCAAGGTGGACTTAAAATCTAACAGCTCCTCTTTTACTTTGTCTTCGAAAATCTCACGTTAGGATCTTTAACTTGATATTCACCATTAATCTGATTGGTTACTAATTGTGAATCTATATGAACTTCGTAATATGAAGCCTCCATGGATTTGGCTACCCTGAGGCTAGCTAACAAGGCCTCATACTTGACAACATTATTAGAGGAGGAAAAAGCCAGCTTAATGGCATACTTATGAGTAGTGCTATCGGCATCTGTTAGAGTGATCCTAGCACCGACCCTTTCCATCATGGAAGACCCATCAACATATAGTTTCCTCATCAAGGTGGTTGGAGGCCCTAGATCTATAAACTCTGCCACAAAATCTGCCAGGACTTGTCCTTTAATGGACCTTTAAGGTTGATAGTTAATGTCAAATTTAGCTAACTCCATGGCCCATTTCATTTGTCGGGTTGACCCGATTGGCCTATAAAGCATTTAGTGCAAGGGGTAATCCGTTAGCACAATTTTTTTTGGGGGCCTGTAAGATTGGGTGAAACTTTCTGGCAGGGGCCATCAGGATGAGTTTGAGTTTTTCAATTATTGTGTGTGTTGCTTCTGCCCCTAGGTAGGTTTTGCTAACAAAGTACATCAGTTGTTGTATTCTATTGCGCTTGCATAATACGATGGCGCTGACGGCAGTCATGGAGGCTGGTAGATCAAGGAACAACAATTCCCCGACATTAGGAGCTGTGAGAATGGGGGGTCACTGAAGGGATTTCTTGACCTTCTCGAGGGCCTGCTGGCACTAAGGGCTCTAATCTGCTAGCATGTAGCCCTTTCCCTTCTTGATACACTCGAAAAAGGGGGTTCACTTATTGGAAGATCGAGACAAGAAGTGGCCTAAGGTCGTGATCTTGTCGACTAACGATTGGATTCCTTCAAATTAGCCGGAGGTGCCAGAGCTATAATTGCTTGAATTTTGTCGGGGTTGACCTCTATCCTGCAATTAAAGACCATGAAGTCAAGAAATTTTACTGAGGATACGCCACTTTTCTTCTTACTTTAAACTACTTTACATTGGTGTAATCTTACTTTAAACTACTTTGCACCAGTGTAATATTTTTTTGCACGGGTGCAATATTTTTTTGCACAGGTGCAGAGTAAGATTACACCTTACTTTGAACTACTTTGCATCGGTGTAATATTTTTTTTGAACCGATGCAAAGTAAGATTACACCTTACTTTAAACTACTTTGCACTGTTGCAAAATTAAATTCAAACTGTTTCTTCACATATGACAAGTGATTTTACACTTGAAAGATGATTTTTCACCTTAGGGTTTAGGGTCTAGTCTTTAGTTCGCTAAATCCTAAACCCTTATCTTAAATCCTAAACCTTAAGGTGAAAAATCACATTTGAAGTGAAAAATCACTTCTCATACGTGCAATCACTTTCCATAAACCTGAATCATAAACTCTAAACTCTAGACTTATAGGTCAAAATCACTTTGGACAGGTGCAAAATCACTTTGGATAGGTGTAAAATCACTTTGGATAGGTGAAACTACTCTTGGAATAATTTATTACCCGTGCAAAGTAGTTATCATCAGTACAAAATTTTTTATCACCTGTACTTTTTTTAGATTAAAGTGGTGTGATGATTTGTTTAAATGTAGTGAGGACTACCACGTAAAATCTTAAATTTTTTATTTCTTTACATTAAATATCAATTATCAAATAAATCAATACTATGTAAAGTACGAAAATAATACTTTCGCCACTTTTTAAGTTACAATCAGCACTTTCTTACTTTTTTAACTTTAATTTAAACCATCTCATCATTGACGTCGTTTTGCTAAGTACGTGCCACATCATTTGTTGCACCGTTAGTCAACAAGTACGGACAAAATTAACCATGCCACAATATATACATTAGTCGTACCAATGCCTCACCGTTTGATGAATTCCCAACACGGTCATGCATGCACCACAAGATTTTAAATGTCAACAAAACTTATAAAGATAATAGTGTCATCATCTATTGAATTAAAAAGACGTCTTTACCAAAGACAAGAAAGGCTTCGGTGGCTCTCCTTACGACTATAAATAAAGCAAGCGATCATTGGCACAATTTAAATTGTAGAGCTCCAATCAAAGGAGGCATAGAAATACGTTTAAGATTTTACAAGTGTTGTGAAGATGGCAAGTGGTTCCAAGATAAATATGCTCATCCTCCTTCTGCTTATCGTGCTCTCGTCCTCTCGACTAGCCAACTCCCTCGATAATCCTTCCGCTAGTGTTGCAAGTAAATACTTCATTATTTTTTAGTTCAAATTTATTGAAAATGTTTAGCCTTCTAAGATCATATAATGTAACATATATATTTACATATGTAACCGATATAATATAATGTATATAGGCATGTAAATCAAGATTGATAATGGAAGGATGAAAAAAGTTCGTGCTAATGTCTCATCCAATCGTATGTCTCATGTGAATTCCTTTTTTAGAAGATTTTACTATCTAGACAATCAATTTTGATCTATCTCCTAACAAGTGTGCTAAAAAGTCATTTGTTAAAAGCATGAAATTTTTCAACAAAAGATAATGATCCTTCACATGACACATTCTAGATCAAATGATTACTTCATGAGATAAAAAGACCCGTCGAAATAGAAAGATGTCCCTAATTTCAACACTGCTTTTGGCATGTCAGGTATTCAATTCAAGAATTTAACAAATCATTAGTTTTCACCTTTTTACGTTCTTGAATAGTACAGATTTCGATTTTTTTTTCATTCTTTTTAGTTTTATTATATATTACATATGTATGCACGCAGATGCGGTGGGAGAGGATCGCTGTAAGATACCAACAAATCGGTGCTACCGTACCCTCTTCCGATGTAGGAGGTTTTGCCCTCTCCGCTGTCGCCGCAGGGGCTACCGTTTCCACAGTTGTCGCAGGTCTTGCCCACGAAGGTACTGGAGGTGCATCTGCAAAAGATGTTAAGGCAATATGATCTACTTTACTCATGTTGGAAGTATATGTCCAATCGCTTTCTCAGTTTCAGATATGTTACTATATATAGCCACGTGATATATGTGGTGGCATAACTAAATAAAGACGTATATGCATGCGTGTGACGCGTGTTACCCCCTGTTCCGTAGAATGAGGTATGTCGTATGAGTAATAAATAAAACATTTGTCTTCCAACGTGTGAAATTTCTTCGCCAAAATATCATGATAGATGAAATGGATGGTTATATGTTGCAAAATTGTGTACCCTTGCAACATTGTGATTCTATGTGCGATTGGCTTACTTGCGGATAAAATAGATGACAAATACACTGTCATTGTAGGTTGCACGTACACCACCAGGTCAATAAAATGCTAGTCGGATAAATCACGTAAAGTGACAAGCCGGACTGATTGACACGGAAACGCACACACACATATATATATATATATATTTATTTATTTTATAGTCGCAAGTGTGCAAATTTTAAAAGTGGCAGCATACAAGGGTTTGCGAGGACACGAAGGGAAGTTGAAAAATGACCAAATTTGTGGAGGGGAGTCCACAAATTATCGAGAAAGCTGAGCAGGTTCTGTTGTGCGTAGAGTCCAACGCTGGAGTACGTGGATGACAGGCATGCGAGGAAAGGTTCTACATGTGTATGATCCCATATTATCGCTGGAGATCCCATATTATCGCTGGAGTACTAGTACGTGTGAAGTAGGCGAGCGTGGCTCTTAAAATCCCCGTGTGCACCGAGGACGAGTGAGAGAAGACGAGATGCCGCTTTAACACGTTAGCTGAAGCAGATGATAGAGGTGGAGGCAGAGGGCGTACGACGTGAAGTTTCAAATCTGCCTCGCGTGCTGGCGCAAGGGAGAATTGAGGGCAAAGGTGGATGCGCACGGTCGGATAAGGAGAGCTCGAGGAGGAGCTCGTTGAGTCTGACATGTGGAACTCGGGGAGGACGGTGTTGGCATGGTGTGCTGAGAAGGAGAGAGAGTGTGAGAGTCCGAGAGTCTCGAAGATGGTCTGGAGGAATGGGGTCCCATCGGGTACACCCAATGGGTGTTAGACGTGGGAAATAATGGTAAGAGCTGAGTGCATACGGTGGATTCACGTGGGGGCGTTACATGGACTTGGGATAAAGTGTGGAGGGGGAGCGGTGATTTTGCATGGGGAGCGGATGGAATGGAAATTAAGGAGGGTATGTGATGGGATTTATGTAGGGAGTAATAGCAGGGGAAAAAAACGGCTGGAATAGCGTGTTGATTGCAAAATCGATGGACTTTTGTCACATGGCTGGGAATAATAGAGGAAAAATGCGTTGGGGGTATTTTGTTGGTTCTACGGGTAATAATGGGTGTTGGCCGGCTGGAATGAAATTGGAATTAAATGGGAGGAGGAAGTAGATGTGATGCATTCCATGGAGAGAGAGAGAGAGAGAGAGAGAGAGGGAGAGATGAAAGGAAAGCTAAGGTTGAAAGGGTAGCAACCAGGGTGTATGCAGAAATATTACGGATATGATCCTTTAATTCCTTGAATCGTCTTCTTTTTGTGATTCACTCCTCGTAGAAAAATACATGTGCAGGTCTGTCCATATTAATTCCTGTAAAAATAAGAATGAACATAGTTAATAATCTAATTAATGCAATAATCTAACGTGATAATGTATATAATGCTACGAAACCAATGTAAATTAGGCATAATTAATATTAATCTATTCACGCTCACCAGTATGCTATGGAAAGCCATGAATATATGGGCAAAAAACTATTATAGTACCATAAGAATAGTAAGTACGGTATCTAATATATCACTGTAATAGCTTGTACCTACGTCAACGATAAAATATTATCGGTGTAAGTCTAAAATATCGCCACTCTAGCTACAGATATCTATTTGGATGGTCAACTTTGGCATCCTCTTAAGAGGTGCCATTGTAGGCTATCTTGACGATAAAAATTATCGATTTATGCCTAATTCTACATTGTCGTTAAAGTTTTCAAATGTTGTCCAATTTGAATTTCATGATAGTAGCGATTTCATCTGTCGATGACACGATGTAGATCAAGATTGTCAACTATTAACATGTAAAATGTCCGCAATACTGTTTCTATAAGTAAAAACTCCATGCTTAAATTAATATTTAGTAACAACAAAAAATGTTAGTAATATCATCCCTATAAAAAAATGAATTATTGATGAATGGAAATAGTGACATTTTTTTCATAAGGGTGATTGTTGCAATAATTTCTTAATATGCCACTATAAAAATGTATTGTTAAGTATCATTGACTCTTATTTTTTCTATATTATATAAGATACACAAATATGACTTTTCCATATACTACACCAACAAAAGGGAAATTGATAAAGTTAATAAAAATCAAATTTATCCTACCAAGCCAAAGGTATATATAGTCTCCTAACAAAGGAATCAATAAAAAATGAATAAATATTGAAATAAAATTTTAAATATCTATCTTTACAAAATATTAAAAATTAAGAAATAAAATTTAACAAGAACTAACTGAACATCCTAGGATGAACATAACATTTTCCAAAAATTTAAATTACAATTGGGTCAGTGTCATGAAACAGGCAAGAAATTAATGTCATGTAATTATTTATAATTCTATTGTCCTTAAATAACATCTCATTTCTGTGTTTAAAGTAAAAAAATTCAAGAAGCATAAATATTAAGAAATGAATACTCCAACTTGGAACCAAAAAAGGATGAATGAGTTGAGAATCAAACTTGGGTCTATAGTGTGGCACTACAAAAAAATGGCCTTTAGTGGAAAATTAGATAGTAGCATATAATGCATTTATCACTAATTCATTTGATTTAGTGGCAAATTTTTTGTATTTGCCACAATAACATTTTGTTAAGCGACATGTAGTATTAGTGGCAAATATATTTGCCCCTATTAGCTTTGATTTAGTGGTAATTGTTATTTATGCCACTATAATATTTTTGTTAAATGACAATTAACATTAGTGGTAAATATATTTGCTACTATAGTCTTTGATTTAGTGGTAATTGTTATTTATGCTACTATAATATTTTTGTAAAATGACAATTAGTATTAGTGATAAATATATTTGCTACCATAGTTTTGATTTAGTGGCAATTTTTACTTATGTCACTATAATAGTTTTTTCGAACGACAAATTGATGTAGGTAAAATGAGGTCACTATTTTATCTTTAACATTTTTTTTAATAACATAAAGTAACTTAGTGCCAAGAAAATATATGCCACTAAAAATTTTTTGATAACTAACAATTGATATTAATAGAAAATATATGCACGTCTATATGTATTTTCATTATGATTTTTAAACCTAATTTAGAGGTAAAAAACTTTAAGCTACTAAAAATTTTTAGTCAACTAATAATTAAAATTGTAGTACCATCATAATCAAGAGATTCAACATAAATATAATTTTGTAGCAAACCTAAGAGATTCTTTCCTTTCGATAAGATACTACGACATCATTTTTATTCCTTCGAATCCTTTAGATGAGTTATCAATTCCTATTATGGAATTCCCATAACATCCCATTACAACACATTGATTGTTTAAAAATACTAATTTGAGATAAATAAGTTAAATCATCTTAAATTAATTAAGACCCATCCCTCCCCTTAAAAAATTTCATTCACCAACCCAACCCTACCCCATCACAAATTCCACGCACAAAAATTTCACCCTCGCGCCCTAATCAACCCTCAGCCGCTCCCCTAAAAGAAATCGCACACCCCCTTGAAAAGATCGTGTGCCCCCCTCTCAATCTCCAGTTCCCTTCGACAATTCCCTCTAAAACTCCCCCTCGACAGCTCCGCTTTGCAGCAGTGCCTTAATCTCTGGTCGCAGTCACTTCCCTCTCGATCGTCGCTGCTATCTCAGAAGTGTCGTCGCTCTCTCAATCGCGGTCGCAGCACCTCCATCGGTCACCGCTCATCTCTCAATCGATCGCTGCTCACTCAGTTGCAGTCGTAGCCCCTCTCAATTGCCTCCTCTCCACCCTCGATCGGTCGTCACTCTCTCAATTGCAACACCACTACTCTGTCTCTCTTGATCTTCCACCGTCCGCTCCTCCACCCTCTGCCACTCTCTCTTGGTTGCAGGCTGGTGGCCCCATAGCCTTCTCCATTGTTCGCTCCTACACCCTCAGCCCTACACTTCACTCCTCAGTCCAATCACCATTGACATTGGCCATGTCAACACCTGCTGCGATATAAGGTAAGATTTCACCCTTGATGTGAATGCACCATGGAAGTATGGTAGCGCTGGAATTTTAGTTAAAAAATAATGACAGATGTAGGGTACATTGATTTGGATGCCTTTAGCGTTGGATATCTACATCTTTTACTGAGGTGCATGTTGACTGGTTAACTGTTATGGATAAAAGTGTAGAGAATCTGTGTTGCTGATCTCGCAAATGAGAGATTGTCATATTAAATTTAAATTTCCAGACTTTATGCACTTTTAGTACCTTTTCTTGTTGATTCAACTTGTTGATGGTGTCATCTCTTTTTTTCCTTTGGTTTTTCCAATGCATTGTTAGCTCTTAGTACTAAAACTATCTCTAATTGTGAGGTTATAGAAAACTATTCAGGTAAATCAGACTGCTACAAAAGGTAGCTGAAATAATTTCTCTAATTTTTTTTTATTGAGTGTGCCTCTTGAGAAAACATATGTTAGTTAAATTTTAATGGAATAAATTGAGTAATTATGCGAAATAGATGTTTTTTCATATCAACCTCTATGGAGTTGATATATCCAATGTTGGCTTGTCTAGGAAAGAGTAATTCTGGATGAGGGAGTGACCATAATAAGGAAACCCACATTTAGGTACTCTCAATCCAATGTTAGTGTTATTAAATATGAAGAAAGTGGAGAGTGATCCCAACCCTTTTGATCTTACATCCCCTATACTTTTAGTTTAGTGTTCAGTTTCTAGGTATTTATGATTGAAACAATGATCTAAGAAAGCTTTCTAAGTATTTGCTTTAGTTTTTAAGAGGAAGATCGACACACTTTATCATGACCAAGCATCATGTAGGAGCTACGATGTGTCATTAGCTCATGTGATTATTTCGACATTATTGGTGAAAGAAATGTTTTGGGTCTTGCTATGTATAATTCCTTTTTTCCTGTTTAGCTCACAAATATTTTTTAGATGATGAGGACTAACCAATGAGCACTTCATTATGTTATCCCTTCTTGCTAGATTGCAATTTCAAATGAAAGGAAGCCACCCTCCCCTTGTGATAGTCTATTAATTGTGTTAAATCTAGATTCCTTTCCTGCATCTTCTATGAAGTATTTTGTATCATAAAATGCCCGTTTGAACAATATTTCTTTGATTCCTATTTTTTTTTGAATCACACCCATCCTTTCATGAGTGCTGTATCTATAATTTTTAGTTGCATAGCATTTAGCTTCTTTGGAACATGCCTAATATTGCAATTTTTAAGAAATCTTCATATTTTATTTGTGTTCCTCCATAGTGGAATAATTCGGTCATCTCCCTTAGGGTTCACCCAAGCAAATTTCTTGCATGGCCTTCACTTCATAGCTTGTTGAGGAGCCTTAGGAAGAAGGCATGTGCTTTAACTGCAAATGAATTATCAGTAAGTGTACACATAGGTTAACTTATTATAGGAAGGGGTTATGAAGTAATGTCAATATGCCCCAAGACAACATGAATCTAGACAACAGTATCCACAAAAAATGATAGCCTTACCATCTTGAAATAATAGATTAGTTTCTAAGCACACAATTGTGCATATTTCAATGACACATCTTTGTCACTACCTTTTATTATAATTATTTACTCTTGGATCAAGAAAAGGGTTCTGCTCATTTGAGTTTCATAAAGCCAGTCTACTCCAATTTTAAATAATAATTCACCTTCTTTGGATTAGAAGGTCCTTCGGATGTGATCAACAAGAAGCATGAGTGGTCCAGTTGTATCATAGCACCCTTCTCTTAAAGAAAAATGAAAAGAATAGCACCCTTCTTATAACTAGTACCCTGAAGCATCCTTTTTACTTGCAAATGCTTTTGTGTTCTATTTTATATTCATTTATGAGGATATAAGCACTACAACAAAATATGCTTGTAGTGATGATTTATAAAGATAGAATTGACAGCTATAGAGATAGAATTTATGGCGGGTGACAAAAAACCCATCCCCAAAAATCTGTTCCCCAAATGAGGGTTACAAAAACTTTTGAGGATGGATTTTCTGTTCTCACAACTTACAAACAGAAATTAGTCACACTAGATTGATACGAAAAAGCTAATGATGTGATATAAAATTTTTTATGGACAGATTGTCCCTAGTAATCTTTTGAGGATGATGTAATTATAGATGTAAGTTATTAAGATAAAATATCAAAAACCTTCTTAACTTTTGTAATAGATATAACATGAATAACTTGACAAAAATGATCTTTGACATAAGATACCATTTTTATTGAAATTCAAATACAAAGTAATTGTTACAATATTGTGAAAAAATTACAAAGAAGAACAATGAATGAAATACATCATAATACAAAAAAGCACTCAACTCTTAATTTTTTCCTCTTTACAAGAAAAATTTAAAATATTCATCTTCAACTAACCAACTTGGCTACTTGATTCGAGCTAATTTAGTTCATCTTGACTACTTGATTCAACTTGAGGCGAAGACATGAGAACATTCACCGAACTCGACTAATAAAGAGCTCCGCCAGCTACTGTTCTTCGCAATTCTCTAGTGTGCACCCATTGGCATCTTGGCCCCTTGTTTTCTCTATATGCTCATTAATGTTGTCCATGATCCCATCAACACTATCATAAAAAATAGCAACATATTTAGAACACACTCAAGCTATAGCACCCCCTTTCAAGAAAACATAGTGCACTGACAAAAGAGAGACATACCTGTAGGAAACTCTTAAATGATGCCAATCAAGTTCCACGGTCAACCATGACTATGGGCACGAAGCTTGAAATTTGATTATCTAACATATATTGGGGCCTAGCTGCATTCTGCATCCTCCTCTAAAGGGATAGAGCTCTATACAACAGAGAGGCATTTAATTACATATGTTAACCACTTGGAGGAAATAAGAACCTGAAAAGCATACATAAGTGTCCAATGCCCATCAATCAACGAATAAATGAACAGAAGTCAAAAACATACAATTTCCTGTATATTAGACAGACTAACACTTCAATGCATCCATATGAAAGAAACCACGTACAAGCATTTACATAGAAAGATCAAAGATGATACATCATGAATGATAGCTAAGATGTGAAACAAGGTCTAGAACTAGATATAACTTTCGCATAATTAGTGTTGAAAATACCACAAAATTAGAGAAACCTGTATCTATTTTGTTGTACAACATTCCCTTGTATGTTGCTGAGAATGATCCAAATCTACATCCTTTAACAAAATTGGCCATTAGTGTTTATTGGTGGAACAAAAGGTTTACCACTATTTTTTTTTCCTTCTTAAATGTGTCAAAAGAGATACTTCCTCTATGATGCCTAAAGTCAAAACCATCCTTTTGTATCAATTAAAAAAAGGTACCCTCCTTAGGGAATTTCTTTCGAACTTGTACAAAACCAAGATTCGTAGTGCCAAAAGTGCCTTGGAGGCTGGGAGAAGGTTGCACTTTGCGAAATTAATGCATTTTTAACATTTTATGATTTGTCAAAAGAAATATCCCACCATTTTCCCAATAAAAAATGAATAGCCTCTTCTATAAAAATCCAAGTGGTGAAACTCACACATGTGGTGTGGCTTTTGTTGAATTTCAAGAACATCAACATGCTCATGTTGTGTTAAGAATCTTGAATAACAATCATGGTATATTATGTTTATGGGTTCCAAAGATTTGGCTGTTGGAAGAGATACATGGTACTTGCTATTTTTTCCAATGATGATATGTGCTCCCTGCAAAGACATTTGGTTGTAAACATAATCCCATAGTTGAGTTTTCCTTGGATGATATGCAAAAGTTGATGTTTCAGAAGTCAAGATCTGAAATGAAAGAAAAGAAATACCATTGGAGAAATCTATGGCAGTAATCTGCAAGGAAATGAAGAACCTTGCTCAAAACTATCTGATAGTAAATAGAAGGCAAGAAAGAAGTTAGGGCTTCGGAAATCCAAATATGAAATGAAGGTAAAAAATCATTATCAGAATCTTCATCATCCTCATTACTTTGATCACTATCATCCTATAGAGAAATAACCAACGACCATTTAGTGACCTAATTCATTTGGGATCTATGAAGTATTATCATTAAAATTGCAACTTCTGAAGCCACCATATCATTTGAGGAAAGCTCATCTTTAAGATCAGGGACCTCCTTACCCTATGCCTCCACATCAGGCAAATCCTTTCCTTTCTCATCACCATTTTGGAGGCTTTGTCAATATTATAATATGGTTCTTCAAAGAATCAGGAGATGGAAATTCTTCTAAGTTTTTGGATTTCATGTAATAAGCCATGTCACCAAAAGTCTCTGTTACCATCTATAGAAGGCACATTATCTTTAAACACCCATTGGATCAAAAGACACGACATCATGACTCCCCACGAAAATGAAAATCACCTTGGCCACTTTATCTTGTAGATCTGGGGTAAGGTGGTCCTCCAAAGTTATTACAACAGGATAGGAGGAAACCGTAAAGGCATGCTCTTTAATGGTCTTCAAGCATTTGATGAGCTCCACAGGGGAAGTTAGTATCCTACAAATGAATGTAGCATGGAAGAAACCATGTACATATAGAAACTAACAAAACTAAAAAGATCAAATTGTCAAGTTGGCACACAAAATTATATCCCCAAATGTTAATGGTCTTCAATAATTTGAGGAGCTCCACAGGGGAAGTCATTGTCCTATAAATGAATGTAGCATGGTAGAAACCACTTACATATAGAAATTAACACAACTTAAAAAACCTACTTTCTCAAGTTGGCACATAGAATTATAACCCCAAATGTTAACTTATTGTGTACAAAGTCATAATACATGAACCACAATCAGCTATAACAGCATTAGGCTAATCAAACTTCTTTGATTATTATTTGAAGTTGACTGCAATGTCACATTATGCATTACTTGCTGCTACACATAAGTAAGCTGAAGCCTTAATATAGCATCTCTAAACAATAATTTATCACATGGTATTGCTCTTTCTTCATATATATCTTACAGCAAGTATAGAGAGCAAAAATATGATATCACATTATGGAAGCAAATATGCACCACTGAAACAAGGCCATGAAAATAGGGACACACATGATATTTATGTCTATGCACGTTGGAAACTAAACCAAGGTTTTCAATTATTGCATCCAATTTAAATGTGCTACTCTATCTTCATTATTATCAACTGTGGTGATGCTAAATTGCTAATATGTTAATGCTTGGTTGGCAAATAAACAAAGCTTGCAAGGGTTAGATCTGAATCCTGTTACAACCATTAGAGCAAACAAGTTGGTTTAAGTGCATTAACATGATTGGCATTAAGTGGAAAAGTGCACTAACATCTTTAGTAAGTGACTAGAGCAAGTGACCAAATAAGTGCATTAACATGATGAGCTAGTGACCAAACAAGTGCCTTGACATGATTAGCATCAAAGCAGTCAAATGAGTTATGTGCATTAACATGATTATCTAAGGACCAAACAAGTGGCTAAAGTACATTAACTCAGCCTCTACTAATCATGTTAATGAATGGTTGGCCCAGTACTGATTGGAATGAAGTTTTGCTTTTTTTAGCCCTTTTATCAACTACACTTTGTCTTTGTATCTGCAGAACCATTTAGAAGCTATCCCATAGGATGGCAGTATACATGATTATCTACTCTAGTGTCAGTTCAAAAGCAAATGTAGAAAGAAAGAAAGAAGGTGAAAGTTTCAACATTGTCAGATTTAACCTCTTCCTAACTTTTTATTTTCTTGTATGGGGCATAATTTTGCAAAAATCATTTTTCTTGATGGCATGCACACACACGTGTACAGTTGTGTACACACATGGTAACAATGTTATTTTGAGAAGTGCTTTGTCACACACACAGGAACCAAGAAAATTATTGTGCTTGTAGTTCATTTTCTTGACTGTTGTAGATGGTAAGATAAAAGCATGGCTTTATGATAGATTGGGATCAAGGGTAGACTATGATGCTCCTAGACATTGCTGTACCACTATGGCTTACAGTGCTGATGGAACTAGGTGAAATATAACAACATTTTTGGCTCATTTCATTATTCGCTAATGTTCTGTTTCGGGTTATACTTAGCCTAGAAACCTATGTAAGATGTCTTTTATTTCGTTATTGCTACATGTAGATTATTTTCATGTGGAACAAGCAAAGAAGGTGACTACTAATTGGTTGAATGGAATGAGACAGAAGGGGCCATAAGGAGGACTTATTCTGGTTTCTACAAATAATCTTTGGGTGTAGTCCAATTTGATACAATAAAGAATTGCTTCTAGTTACTGGTGATGAGTTTCAGATTAAGTTCTAGGACGTGGATAATGACAACATATAAACTACGGCAGATGCTAATGTTGGTTTACTTGTCGGTACTAATACCATTAATGTTTAATCATCATAGGTGGATTCCTTAGCTGAGATTGAAAACATTCCTGTTGGTCTTCTATCTCTTCTACCCCGAGCTAGTCCTCGACTCCGATTCAACAATGAAGGTTCATTGCTCACTATCACAAGCTGTGACAATGGAATAAAAGTCTTGGCAAACTCTGATGGCTTGAGTTTGATTAGGACTTTAGAAAGCAAGGTTTTTGATGGGTCTCGAGGTCCTCAAGTATTAAATGAAAATGGATCGGGAGAGCTGCTCATGCCTATCATTTTCTAAAAAGACTCTTTGAAATGGTCTAATGGGTGGTCGTCTAGTATCACCACTATATTGTATGTGCTATTGCTTTAAACTATTTATGTTTCTATCTTTTGATGCAGAGAAGAAGATACAATGAAAGAAAGAATTAATAGAGAAGCTTCTGAAAGAGAGAGCAAATGTTATATTAACAACCAAAGGAATTGATGACATGGCTTTGGAGGCAAGTTATCAAGGACTTAATTGAGTTTGCTCTATGGATTTATTTATGTGCTTTGCCAACATTTGATTATCAGGAACTTTGGTTGCTTGAATATAGTGAAATTATGACTACTTGAATGCTATTGCTCTTTGAAAATGGACAAGGAATGTTATTTTTCAGTTACTTTTTCCAAAAAAATTTGCTTTCATGTTCCTTGTGATGCATCAGCGATCTTTTCTTTAGATGCATCCACCATGAGTTCTTGTTTCTAATAAAGCAAGAGGGATATCAATCTCATGTAGCCTTCTCTTATCTCTAAAAGAAAATTTCTACCTCCTTTCAATCCTACCATTTTTCCTTTGGAATTTTATCATGTTTTTATTTGGAGAGCATATGTTGGATCTAGTATTTATTACTTAATTTATGCAGGTATCTACCTTTGCTGATATGGAGGGGGAGGAAACATTTGACTCATCATTTCCTAGATATGCTGATGAGGTCATGGAGGAGTGTATTGCTGGTGATGATGTGATTTTGGTGAAGGGAACAAAAAACACAAGTGTGGCTAGTTCTACATGCACCCTAACTAGCAAGTTCTAGTCATTAGTTAGCTTGAAGCTTCAATGTCTATCATGATGCTGTGGAAGTAGTTGCTATGGTTGTGGGGTGGTACATGTTGCTTTTGGGGGGCCCAGGGTGGGGGCACACAAACATAATGTAATTATTTGTATTGATGCATTTTCTGTATGATATTTATTTGTTTCTTTTTGACAGGTTGTTGCTGGTGGTGGGGCTGTGGAAGATGCACTTTCTATATACTTGGAATACCTAGCTACAACTCTAGGGTCTAGGGAGCAACTAGCAATTGCAGAATTTGCAGAAGCTCTTTTAATCATACCAAAGGTGTTAATAGAACTATTATGCTGTAATTTCAGTTGTAATAACTACTGAATATACATTTGAATTTAAATTGGTCTGGCTTTTACAGGTGCTTTCTGTTAATGTTGCAAAAGATGCAACTGAGTTAGTTGCAAAACTGAGAGCTTGTCATGACACTGCTCAAACAAAGGCAAACAAATAACACCTCTCCAGGTGAAGCATATCTTTGGTGATGACAAGGGAAAAAAAAGTTTTTAATTGGAGTGGTAGCAAAATTCATGAATGGGGTATGCTTGCATTTTGACCATATGCTAAATGTACCTTAAGTTGGTTAAAGCAGAACAAATATTCATGTGCATGTGCTTGAATTAGATCGGTAAAATAGTATCACAAGTTTTCAAATAAACTTATTTCTGGGAGTAAGCATTGTCATTCAACACACATAAACTGACCCCTTGAATTTTTAACATTGGAATCATTACAAATTTGTCTTGGTGTGCTATCGATAATTGTTCGGTTTGTTTGGATGAATATCATGTCTACCCGTATAACCAATCATAGACCATCTCTCTTTTCATATAGCATGGGCTTGGACCTTTCCAAGGGGACTGTTCATAACAACCTCGAGGCAGGGGTTATGAAGCCTGTAATGAGTAAAGTGAAGATTATACAGGTACAATACTTGCATATATAATGTAGTATCAATTTAATGATATAATGCTACTAAAGATAGAAGTTATTGCATATATGGCATAGTCTTAACAATGGATTTACTGCAACCATGACAAAGGCCAACTCCCAATCGCAACACAAGGCAGTGAGGCAGCAGACATAACAAGACAAGCTTCTTAAATTGTTTCTTTTCAACTTTATTTGGAATTGTTGGTCTTCACATGGAGAATTTTGCATTGCTAAAGAACATCTTGGGCTTCCAAATAAGGATGATGTGAAGCCTTGAAGAAGCATTACAACATGGGATGGATGCCAAAGTTTTGTGATTTTCCAGATGATTTTAGTTGGATTGATGAAGTGCTTCATATTTGAGGATCCTCATTGTATTTTTATTTTCTCTATATTTTTCTTTTCTTTTCTCTTGTATTACCCTTAAGAAGGGAATATGTACTTTGATGATTTGGAAAATCAACAAAAAGGATTTTGTACTTGTGCCCTTATATTTTGTGCTTGTTAAAAAAAATTATTTCTTAGTAAAGAATAAAATTAAGTCGTATATATAGGCATCATTAAAGTGAATCAATAGTGGCAATTTAATAGCAAAAGAAAGTTCCATTAAAGTAAATAGTTAGTTACGATTTAGTGGCGTAAAAAAGTGCCATTAAAGTAAATCAATAGTGGCGATTTAGAGACACAAATAATTATTGCTAAATAATATCAATAAGGCAATTAAATAGCAAAAAAAAGTGCCACAAAAGTAAATAAATAGTGGTAATTTAGTGACAAAAAAAAAGCTAGTAAATGATGGGTGTAACACTACAGTTAAATTACCACTAATATAAATCAATAGTGGCGAAATAGTGACAAATAAATTGCCACTATAGAAGATCATTAGCGACATTATTTACAGCAATTAAAGTGCCACTAATACCATTGATTTAGTGGCAATTGTACAATTGCTGGTAACCTTTTAGTGACACCAACAAAGGTAGAAATTAAGCACCAATTATTTTAAGTGTCGCTAATTACATATAGCGGCAAATAAAAGGTCTATAGTGGCAAATATTAATGCCACTAAAGACTATTTTTTTTGTAGTGTGGAAGGGTATCATTCTACCACTAGACCATTAGTGTTATTCATGTTTCATGAACCTAAAATAACACAAACTAAGAGTGGTCAAAAGATGAATAATCTCAAAGTCATTCCTAATAATTTGGAAATAAAAATGATATAAAGCTTCAATATCGAAAGAGATGATATGGAAAAAGAGTACTTGATTCCTACAACATCCTAAATAGGGTTCTCTAAGAAATTTGCACATTCAACATTTTGAACTTTGTTTGTCCTAATGACTATGATTCGATGTTTCATGAATAATGTCATTTATCATCAAAGATGAAATGTGGGGTGATTTTCATTTTGTGATTTAGTAGAATTATTCAAAAAGAAGGATGGAAAAGCATCATTCCACGGTTCTATGCACATCAAGCTCTCCATATGTCTTTTAATCAACATTTCTCTTCAACTCATTCACCTAAACAAACAATTAGACAAACAGATAATCTATATCTTCTTCTACATGCTTATCTATCTTCCTTGTTACCGAAAGCATGGAGGCCAAGGATGATAGTGGAAAATATCAACTTGCTGCACAATTAAAGTTAATTGCCTAATAGATCACATATAATTTTCTACAAAAATTTAACTAATTTGGTGTTTATATAGTTTGCATCAATCATCAAACAATCATTATTGTGCCCATATACCATTTAATAATAAGAACCCTAAAAATAAGAGAATTTGACTAAGTACATACAAAGTTGTTGGTAGACAACTCCTGCAAAGGACTCACATCAATCACATCACAGGACTTGAGGGTACTGTAAAAGGTATAATTTTGCTAGATCAAGTAACAACTTCATCCATATTATTTTGCAAGTTATATACAAATCAAATGCATCTAGAAATCTTTTTGTGTGTGTGTGTGTGTGTGTGTGTTTTTGAAATGGTAAAGATGGTTTTTTGTGTATGGAGAATTGGGAAAGGTACTTGTCCATCCAAAGTAGAGGATGGGATCCAGTTTATTAAGTCATAAGCATAATAATTGCAATTTGCATCTGCTATTCATGTTATTGGCGTGGAGGAATTGATGGTGATTATGGAGAGGAGGGTATGACCTTGATGTTGTTGGCGAGATGATGGACATCCAAGGTAGAGGATGAAGGTGGTAGTGGATTGATAAACACCAGTTTATCATTGTCCTTAGGCTCTAAAACAAATCTAGCTCTTAGGATTTAGCTCCGCAAATGGATTTTTAGGTTGCATTTAGGCATTAATTAGGTTAGGCATGCATTGCATTTTTTTCTTATTTTTTTAATGTGTTTTTGTGAGTGTTAGGGATATACAGATTGACAGATCCCTAAAACCCTAGCACTCAAGAAGGCAACTGGTGAAGGAGAAACTCAGATCAGCTAGAACTCAACCTGATCCAGCTCATCATAGCTGGATTCCAGCTCACTTGGACTAAGGTTAGCTCATCCTAGCTCCATTAAGCTCATCACAACTGAATGGTAGCTCAAGAGAGCTCATCTCAGCTCACCCTGGCTCAGGACAGCTCAGATCCAGCACAACTTAGCTGAATCTAGCTCATCTCAGCTCCCATGAGTTCACAAAGAGCTTTAGCTAACTCAACTGAGTTGACTAGAGTTCACCTAAGCTCAAGTCCAGCTACATCCACCTCCACTCAACTCTAGCCAGCTGGAGATGACTTCATTACAGCTCAGGAAGTTGAAGTCCAGCTCCTGAGGACTCAGCTTAGCTCAACTCAGTTGAGCTAAGCTACTTTAGCTACTTCAACCAGCTCGATCCTCCCCGGGAGCACCAGACCTAGCTTACCTCAGCTCACATCAGCTGCATCCAACTCCTAATGGTTAAAATCTAAGCTAGCTGACCTACTACTTGTCAACTAGTAGCTTAGCTAGCTCTGGAGTTCTCATCAGAGGCAATTCCAGCTCAACCTAGCTCCAGCTAGGTTGAGGTCAGCTCAACTGAGCTCAACTACCCCAAGCTAAGCTAGCATAAGAACTAAGTAGCTTAGCTTAGTAGTTGAGCTCCCCTTAAAGCTGCCTCAGTAGGCCCAGCTCTAGAGTAGCTGATACCAGCTCCAGAACACTCTTCTCCAGCTCTCCTCCATGAAACCCTAGCTCCTCCACCTCTACTCTACTAGCTAAGCTACCTTAGCTAAACTCTACTCCACCAAAAACCTCCATGGCCGACCACAACTCCACCTTAACCCTAACCTAACCTACCCTTAGCACCAACCCACCATAACCACCAACCACTCACACCACCCCATGTTGGCACCAAAAACATTAAGCATCCCTTCATGTTGGCGCCAACATGACCCTAAATCCTTGCCCTACACATCACTACCCAAAGCCATCCCTACCACCTACCTAACCCCTTCTAGAACACCTACCCTTGGCGCCAACTGAACCCACCATAACCACCTCCCTAACCAAGCCTAGTTGGCGCCAAAACACCCTACTCACACCTCTACAAAATGGTGTCAACATATATCCTAATCCCTACCTTACACCTAGCCCCATAAGACCATCACCAACCTACAAAATTGGCGCCAACCCCTTAACCCACAAACTCATTCCTAACCCTACTAAGTTGGAGCCAAAAGCTCACCCAACCAACACTCAAGTTGGCACCAAATTACACCCATACATCCACCCTTCATCAACTCTATAACTCCATCCTGGCCACCCATTCTCCAACCCAACAACCTACACCTTAACCCACCTATAGTTGGCGCCACTTATGGTGCCTCTCCACCACTATAACCACCACCTACACACCCTTCCCCTTAGCGCCAAACGACCCTAACCCTAGGATCATCTAACCACCCTCTTAAGCCCATCCTAACCCTACACCTCACCTACACCTACACCCCCATCACCATTCCTATATAAACCCCCTACCACCAATCAAAATGAGGAACCTTGGCTACATTTTTTTTACCATATTTCCACCTAAAAAGGGGGTCAAGAGAAGAAGAAGAAGAAGAAGAAGAAGGAGATTAAGGGGATATTCTGTCCCCTTGGTGCCTCCCCCTCTTCTCTTCTTCCTTGACTCCACGCTAGCCAAGGGAAGTAGCCAGGCATTGGAGGAAAACCTAAGGTACACGCCTACCCTAGGAGGAGGAATTGAGGGTGGTCTCTATCCACCCTTGGAGGAGAGAATTCAAGGTGGTCCATGCCACCTTGGGAGGAGAGCCTAGGCACGCCCTCTAGTTAGGGTTTGCCAGGAGAAGAGTCGCATCAACCCGGAGGAGTCTGTAGTAGAGAGAAGGAGAAGGAAGGAGCCCTTTTCAATTACGGGAGCAGCTGTAGTTGGAGCAAGAGCATCTCTTCTTCACCAACATAATCAGGATTTTTTGTTTCACTCATCTTTAGTTTCAATTAATTGTTTATAGAAGCATACCTCTACAAGTGTAAACAAGAATTCAAATTTTATAAAATTGCCTTTTCAATTGGTACATCTTCTTCTCGCTTTTATTTTGTTTTAGTATTTTCACACCTTATTCCCAATTATCCTAGGTTCTCACTTGCCTATGGTGAGATTGGGAAGAAGACATTCCTGTTACCAAGTTGCTAGAATAGGTCAGTCTTTTTCGTTACCAATTTTTGTGTTGCCTTGTTAAATCAAAAACCCTAAAAAATTTATATATTCAAAAAGAACAAAAGAAAGTTGAGTTTCATCTCCTAGCAAGAGATTTGATTTTGCAACCATATTACCTCCTTGGACGACCCTAGATACTCCCCTATCTAGGTCTTACAAATTTTAAAAGCGAACGGATTTACACATTGCAGCGACTTAAAACCCTAATCTTAAAATCGCGTAATTTTTCACATCATGGATGACCTTCAATGGTGGAGTAGGTAGTGGGCATTTGAAGGGGTATAGAGGCTATTAGGGTTCTTGGTGGTTGTGGAGGCAAAGCATGGCCAAGAGTTGTAAGGGAGAACAAAGGGGGCCTAAGGGAGGCCACATGGACGTGTATAGGATGTTTTTTAGAGGGGGTGGGATGGCCATATGGTGGCTTGCCTAAGAAGTTAGGTCATGGTTTAGGAAAATAGGATTGCATGAATTTAGAATGTAGGATTATGGAAATAGGATTGGTGGATTCTAGAACCAAGGGTGGCATGCAACATGGTGGGTTTTTGGATCTTGAATTGCATGCATAGAGATTGAGGCCCTTTGAAGGTGGACGTCCATACGAACACAATAAGGTGGAAGTGGAGGCATGTTCACATGGAGAAAATGTCAGAAGGTAAGAATCAATCTAGTATTTGATTGATTTGAGTTCCAAATAATATTAGACAATATTGCATGTGGTTTTCTTTAGCGAAAACACATGTTGGATGTGGACCATATGGTGGTTGAGGCTAGGGTTAGGGTTTTGCATGAAAATTAGGGTTTTTGCTGTGAGTTCTAACTTCATTCTAACTGCACTGTTGTCTTTAATTTGTTCTAACTCCCATTTCTTATCTCCATTCTGACTCAACCTGTATAATAAACACCAATTACCACTACTAGAATAGGCATGCTTCGCAATGCAATTGTTGCAATGGTTTCATAACCATCGCCAAATGTGGCCATCTGCGACGGGTTTTCATGTAATCGTCGTCTAAAGTGGCATGGAAACCACGCTCACATTGGTGCTACGAGAGGAATATCATGAAATTGGTGACAGTTATGAAACCATTCCCATATACTATTGACGACAGCTTTGAGATTCCTGTCGTGGATTAATGTCTCAAAATTTTGGTTCGCGAGAAAATGAAAATTATTTTAATGACATTGGCGACGGTTTTCATGAAATCGCCACCAATTGTGTAGTATTAGGGTGCACCGTGCCTGCTACAACGACTCATCTCCTTAATCTCCCCCTCCCCCCGAGCGCATGCCCCACCTCACCGCGCGGTCCTTTCCTCCTTGTTGCCCGCTCGATGACCTCCTCCTCCTTGTCGCCGCACCTCCTATCATCCTCGAGGTACCACCCTTTCCTCCTCCTCCAACTCCCCCTCCCACCTCCGTTCGCCCTCCTCTTCCCCACTAACCCCCCTTTGCCCCCTGATACAGGGATTTTTGCTTGCAGAAGTAATGTCAGAAAGTATTGCGTCGTAGTAAATAATGTGATGGAAAACCCTCGATCAAAAATTACTATACTGACATTGAACCACAAAATCAGGTCGTATCCACAGGGAGCTGTAAACCAATAAATTACATTATTTACAGTGGATTGTTTGAATATGTTGTATGAGTCTAAATGATGCAAAAATCGATTTGGTGATAAGTTGTAGCATTAAATGAGGTTAAAGATGTCTTGAATAAGTATTCACATGAAATATAAAGAATTAGAGGGTCTGAGAAGCAATTACCCACAATATAAAATAATTTCTCAAAAAATCACACCTCTTCAACCAAGTTCATTTCATCTAATTCCCCTCTCCTGTAGCAAAATAGGGGAGGTGGAGTTCCTTGCTTGCACGTACATGGGGAGCTGCGGCGGGTGGTGTGGCTCGTCAGATGAGTAGGGTCGGAGGAGAGGAGCGCTCTGATGGTGGTGTGCCGACCCGCGGTGGCAAGAGCTGCCGCTAGCGACGAGGAGGAGGTGCGGCGGCGGTGGTGGCTGCTGCCGTTGCTTGGAGTTGCGCGCAGTCAAGGCGTCTTGCGAGGGTGGAGTTGCGCACGTCACCTCTGGTGGCGGATGGGAGGCTGTGGAGGGTCCCTATTGATGTCGAGGAGGAAGGTGAGCAGTCGGCAATGTTGGGTTCCTCCTTGGTTGCAGTGGGTGAAGAACGAAGAGGAAGAAGGAGAAGAGGTCGGGCGTCTCCTCATGATGTGGGTGGCTGCATGCACGGGCACGTTATTGGTCGTTGGTGGGAGTGCGGAGAGGCACGCGTGCAATGGCTATTGCTGCTGCTATGTGCGCGTGTGGGTGTGGTGATGGTGGTGGGTGGTGCGCTGTGCTTTGTCATCACACGGTAGTAGCAAGAGGAGATGTTGCGCATGCTTAAACCAAAGTGTTGGCTCCTTCCATGGTGCGAGCTCTATGCACGGTGAAGGTTGAGGAGCTCCCCCATCCTCCATCCATCCTCCTCTTTTTAAACGCCTCTCAAGTTTTGTTTCCTCCCCTGAGATCATCTCCAACAATATTAGCGATGAGGTAGTGCCACAGGTTGTTGTGCGAGACTCAGCTGATTTGGGTGGCCGGTCTGTTGAGGTCGACAAGAAGGAGGCGATTTGTTGAGGCAGTCAGATGAGGCTAGCGAGAGCTAGCGCACCGCTGGCGATGGAGTTGGATTTTGGACATTTGCACACATAACCCTGCATAAACATTTATGTATGAAGTTTTAACAAAATATCTTCTAATTAAGATAAACTATCACTTAATTCTACTTGCAATCTAATGAGGCATGATTTTAATGTACTTAGGCTAATTAAGGGTCCAATAAATTGGATGCATCAAATGCTCCCATGCCTAAGTTTTGCTAGTCCTGAGTAAAACTGAAAAATAATGGAAGTAACCAAAAGATTTCTTCTTTCCTTATTCCAAAAATTTAGAGATCCAGACAAATGTGAAGTGATAGTAGCCTAGGTAATGGATCCAAGTGAAGAGCCAACTTATATTTAAAGTTTGTACTTCACCCTTGACACAATTCTATTGAGATAGGTAACTACTTCCCTCGGGGGTAAAGTAAAAAATTACCTATAATTCAACCCCGACTTTTTGGATTAGGTAGGAGATACTGATTTGAATGGATTTATATTTGGTGGCTCACACTCATCTGGTGCTACACATAGTCTAGTACTGCAGACTTTAAATCTCTAGACAATCAAATGAGTCAACCCAGAGAAAGGCTAAACACTTGCATTCCCTTGCGCTCACTTACTCTCTCTTTTCTTTTTCTTTTTCTTCTTTCTTACCAAATTTTGTAAATGTACTCACTGTTTGGTGGCCTCACATGTCATTCACATTTCAATTAAAGTGCTAATAACCCTACAACTAAGTTAGAGGTCCTCAGCTAATATTCAGGTGATCAGAAATACTAAAAAATAAGTATGGGTCATATTCGGTGGATCGCAATGGATGTTTTTATTGTTGCCTCAAAAACATCGACATATAATGAAAGAAATGACATGAAGATAAAACTCCAAACTCGGACTCTTCTCTTTTTCTTTTCCTCTCTCTATTTTTTTCTTTCTTTTGTTGCTATATATATATATATTTTTTTCTAATACTAACATAAAATGATGCGTACTTTTATTCGTGAGGTATTATTAAGGATGATGATGGTCAAGAGGATATTGTGTGGCTTATTTGGTAGAAATAACTACTCTTGGAACCGGGAAGGAGTGGATAGGACAATTGTATTTCTAACCTTTGACACTATTACCCTCCTTCAGCCGAGGACTCTATGAAGGATGGTCATAATCATCCACCATAGTCATAGTTTTATTAGGACTCAATCTCTGTGTATCTGCCTTATTTGGTGACTCTCAAGAATTCACACAATGTCTGCTCACAGGAATAGAGAGTGAAAACTATGCCTAACTCTGAGGTATCATCATCTAATTATCTAGAACTTAAGAGTCCTTGCACTAGACTTAGCGTACCAATAGTCTCTCTACTTTCTTCACACAAATATTAGGTGGATCTAATAGAAGATAGTATGCCTGACTCCCTTCAAACTACCCAAGGATTCAACAGACTAAAAATGCTTATTGATTTTCTACAAAGATCCATTACTCAATGTGCAAGTGAAGTAATTGTACTGGATTCTAAACTTAGAAATAATCTAAGAAGAAAATTTTTAATAAAACCTCCTTGATAAAAACTTCTGCTAGGGACTAACAAATTCAGCTCAAGAAAACAAAAGAGAGATTTTTTTTTTTCAAACTAATGCACCTATCCTAAATGTATGCAAATATTTATAAATACTATAAACATCCCTGGGTTATACCCCCCATGCCTAAGATTGACAATGTCCTTATTGGAAAAATAAAGACATAGAAGAATATCACCTAAGGAGGAGAGTGGGAGGAGATAAGGCTCCTTAAGTCGAAGTGTCCAAAACCTGGCCATCTGAAACTAGGTTTAAGTTGACCATTTACCTTAAAGCTCACACCAGAAGTAGGGTTCTGAATTTCTACTGCTCCATGAGGGAAGGTATTGATAACAACATACGACCCATCCCAGTGGGACTTGAGCTTTCCTGGAAATAATTTAAGTTTGGAATTGAATAGCCAGATCCACTGGTTGGGGTCTTTCTAATAATGTGCTTATCATTGAAGACCTTTGTACATTGCTTGTAAGCTTGAGAAGTTTCATAGGCTTCATTACGAAGCTCCTTAAGCTCACTTAACTCTAGCATGCATGCCTTTCCCGCTTTATCTAGATTTAAGTTAACCTTTTTAATAGCCCAATAAGCTTTGTGTTGTATTTCAATGCGAAGGTGACACGCTTTTCTATAGACAAGATGGAAAGGAGACATGCCCAAGGGAGTTTTATATGTTGTTATGTAGGCCTAAAGAGCATCATTTAATTTTTTAGACCAATCCTTATGGTCGGGTGATGTAAACACATTTACACTACTTAAGATGTCTATTTATGCATGTTCTTAAGCATAGGATTGCATTTCATGATATAAATATTGTATTACATGCATCATCTTGCATTTAGAATACTTTGAATAAAATGGAGGTTAATTGTCTCCTTTTATGTGCTTGGACAGGGCAAATATTTTATCAGAGCCTCGGATCAAAGATCCAACCGTATGGATGTGATCAGGGCGATGATTGGAGTTCAACGACTCCAAGATCGCCCTAATCAGGCATCCGTAGCATCAGATAGTGACCCGGGAATCCTAGAAGATCAAGGGCCAGGATGGTATAAATCCATACTTCAGATGACAAATCCGACCGCATGGATGAATTCGGATCGACGATCGCAGCCCAACGACACAAAAATCGAGTCAATCCGACATCCGTGGCACCATCTACAACTTCCAGAAGATGGACGGCCAAGATGGCGCCACGTGGTGCCATCTCAGCCGCCCAAACGGCCACTTGCATTTTGTGAAGGCCCCCGCCCGATCACTCTCCGCCGTCAGATGGAGATCCAACGGCTGTGGTCGCTTGCGCTTAAAAGCATCCGCGCGACCATTTCGTCCGCGTAGCGCAGCGGCGACGCAGCTGCGGGCGAAGCAGAGGTCGTGGGTTCGAGCCGCGGTAAGGGGGTGGAAGGTGCGGTCGAGCGAGCGCGGACGAGCGTTAGATGGAGATCCAACAGCTGCGTGCGCCCGATAGCGTCGACACGCGATTGGACGCGCGATCGAACGCGCAATCAGACGCGCGGAGGGGTGTGCAACGCAGCGGGCACGGACGCGATTTAAGCCGTCCGATCTCGCGATCGAAGGATGAAAAGCGGCAAATGTGCGTGGCCGTTGAGCGCGAGCAGGCGAGGTGGCACACGCGAGCCGGCCACTACGCCCACGTTGGGGCTTTAGTGACGGATTTATCCGTCACTAAAGACCCCTTATTTATTGTTTTGAAGTTGTAATGTCCATTTTGCCCCCACTCCTTGCAACTATAAAAGGAGACCCCCTCCATACGAAATTCTCATCCCTTCTTTCTCCTCTCTACCCCTCCAAAGCTCAAGAGAAGCTTGTCCCACACCCGGGATGCTTCTCGCGAGATAAAGTCCAATTTTCATTCCCCTTCAGAAGTGGATCCCGCGACGACGACGGCGTGCTGCTTCATTCCCGTTCTTCTGCTTCGTCCTCCTTTGTCCTGCTTCGTTCTCCTTCGTCCAAGCGTCGTCCCATCCGGCTCGTCCTCCAAGCAACCGTCGAGGAGGATTTCTCTCTCCCTATTCTTTTTACTGCTTTTTAATATAGATTTACGGCTTTCTAGATTAATCTACTCGTCCTCCAAGCGACCGTCGAGGAGGACATTTCTCCCTCCATTCTTTTAATGCTTTCTAGAGTAAATTTATCGCTTTCTAGTGTAATTGTTTCATGCATTCTAATTGTAATGAATAGTCTCTTCTATGATAAATTCTTTGTTTATTCTACATCTCATTTTGATTTCCATGTGTAATACTCTCTCTCTCTTACTCTCTCTCTCTTATTAATTGTAAATAATTAGATAGTTTAAATTGAATTATTTCGTGACAAATAAAAAGAAATGCGAAGTTTTTAAATCAAACGTCCGCCTCCCTGTGTTCGACCCGGAGTTATTTTCGGTATAAATTTTATTTCTTGAACACGAATTCTTCACTTTCGAACTACAACGACAGGTTTTCCAAAACCAATCTTGTAAGTGTAGCGATTCGCGAAAAACAACGTTCAACATTTTGGCGCCGTTGCCGGGGAGGCAACGATCTTTGATTTCTCTTCGCGTTTTGTAACTTACAAGTCATTTACCTCACTTTTCTACTTTCTTATTGTAATTGCAGGTACTCTTTCGAGACAGGCAAAAGCGGTAGATTGGAGTAAAGTGCTGTAGAAGGTTTTGTGAGTTACCCCCCACCTCCCACCCATTAGATTTCATTTCATGACATAATAACTCAAACATCAATCAACTTAGGTGTTTTTATAAACTTTAAGGTTAGATTGTTTGTTGTTTGACACCCATACTCACCCCAACCCCCACATTAAAAAGAAAAAAGAAAAAAAAAATTCTCACAGAGGTACACAACCTCATCTGATTTTCAAACTCAACCGGTAAACCAATCTTAGGAGCCGGTACACACATCCAAACACATAATTGAGTAGAAATCAGATTAGGTAATCAACATCTTCACCTGTGCTTGCAAAACTTGGTGTGCTAATGAAACTTGATTGAAAACACCTAAAGTTGAATCCTAAAAGCTACTAAGCAAGATTTGAACCTTAAAATTCACCACATCAAAAATAATCTTGCTTGAAAACCACTGGTTGTGCACTCACACACGAATCAATCAATCATTAAGGGCACAACCCATTTAAAGGGCCCATCACATTCCAAAGCACATTCAAACCTAGCCCTAAATAAAACAGAGTAGACGTTGGCCTTAAGGATTGGACTCGCTCTTCAGAACTCAGAACGAGATTATTTTCGAATAGTCTGTTTCTACTATTCAATCTAATTTCTAGCTAGGGGAGCAGAGTCAAATGATCGCGGCTGGGGGGTACACTAGGAACCGGAGGTGCAAGCCAAAGGAAGAACCTTCTCCCTAGTCCCTCCTTCTAACTGGTTGGATTGAATAGATAGAAGTAGATTAAATCGTTCCTTTATCTCGAGATGGGTTTTGAGAGTCTGTAGGTCTGTAGGCTAACCCATTTAAGGACAGGTTTGATTGTTTGTATTGCAGGGCGCCTTTCTTCCTCCCAAGTCTCATGAATCCTTCCACATATTTCACACATTCCCGCTCTTTCCCTCCTGCTGTGAATTATCCTCAACATGACGATTATCCCAACTCGTATTGTAATCAACCATCAGTTAGTTGGGATAATTCGGATTGGGGATACAATTCCGGACCCCCGTGTTTAGGGTCTAACCCTGAACCCTTTGATTCTGATTTCTATCCTTCTCAGAGCTACATCGATTATAGATCGTCTTCCTTTCATGCACAACCTAATACGATCTACAATCAAGAAGGATACACCGATCCTTACTCATCCTCTGATTTCACTGCCTTTAGGTCATTACCATCTTTTCAACAATCTGAAATGACCTATCATCAGGAAGGGTATAATGAATCTCAATTCGTTAATTCCTCTACATTGATGTCAAACCCGCCCAACCCTGAACCAACTCATTTGGTTTAGGTTAATCAGGTTCAAGATAAGGTTCTGGCTAACTTGAGGAATATCATTCAATCTTTAGAAGTTCAGCCAATACCTTGCATTGAGAGATTGGAGCCCCTGATCGAAATGATTGATGATTTAAACAAGTCTTTGTTGGATTGGCTCCAGGATGTTAAGGATAAGAACCCGGGTGAGTTTCTACTTGGGAAATTAGCGAAATTGAGGATGAGATTCGTGGTTGCTTTGATTCAATCTTGGAATAATTCCCAGGATGAACTCTCTTCAGGATAGCCAATGACAGAACCCGCTCAGGCACCTGTTGGGGGGGACACGTGTTACGAGGCTGACCAAATTGAATTAAAATAACTAATTAAGGATGATCTGATTTCTTCGCCTGAGATCCCTAAGCCGGGTTACGAGGAAACGTATGTCTCCTTAGAACACAAAGTGACAAATGATTTTGGGACATACATTGATATGGATCCTGATGGTGAAGATTCAAGTTGCGAAGTCTCACGCGAGTTTTTTGAACATGATTTCTGTGAGACGATTGGGCCTGAGGAATCTGATAGATCAATTGATAGCCCAATAACTGAGAACACTGATCTTATTAGGGCACACATTACGGATCCAGAATAGCATTTTCTGGAGGAATCAATTCAATGCCCTGATTATCAGTTACACCCTGTTGAGCTTATTGATGATTCTAATTTTGAGATAATTAAACCCAAGTCAATTTTGATTCTGCCACATCATTTAGACTTGGAGATTTCAGATGGGGTGATGAATATACAAGAGGTCCTGGAATTTGATATGCTAAATGAGGAGGATAGGAGCTGGGAAGTTTTGATTTGGGAAGTTAATTCTGGAGGAAATGGACGATTGAGTCGAAGGGTTCCTTTTAAGTTGAAACCATCAAATCAGAACCCTTACGACATTTGTTTCGAGGATGTTCAACCCAAGCACACATTCAACGATTATCCTTTTGAGCTTCAACTCTCTGTAACCTGACTTTTTGGTCTTGGGTTGCATCCTCAGAAATCCCAGGCCCGATCCCGCTTACATTCTGATTTTAGGTTTTGTGTAATTTTTATCCAGAACCTAAGATATTCTCGATTATGGGGTGTCGGTCTACACCACAATCTGGTCCACATCTGTGGACCTCTGCTGACAGGTCAGAGGATTCTTCTGTTCATTCTAATTCTGACCTACACATGTGAATTCTTCATTTCTTTTCTTTGTATAGTGTGCCTAGCTGAAAGCACTAAACTCAGCACTTATACAGTTGTTTTTAATTTTTCATCTCGGAGCGGACCTGACATTCACGCAATTCAGGTGCTTTCTTCGCTTTTCCACTCTGTTTTATGTCTTTTTAATACAATGAGGACATTGCATTAGATAGGCATGGGGGGGTGGATATTTATCTCTAAATTCATTCGTCAACTCTGTAGATTTGTTTTATTTTGATTTTAAAAAAAATCAAAATTAGGAAAGAGAATTTGGGTTTAAGAAAATTTTCAATCTTAGGAAAAACTACATTAAGATTTGAATACAAAGACCCTTCAGGTCGTTGAACTTAATCAGCCCATGTATCCACTAAAATGTGAATTTGTTTTTCGAGTTCTCGCCAACTTGAATTTTATTTTAATTGGAATAAATAAGTTTGGGTGATAAGTACACCACTTATCAACTTGCCCTCTGATTTGAAGGAATTTTGAGTTTTAAGCATCTACACACTTTCTTTGCACTGACTCGTTGTTCGATGATTTTTACGAAAATTGGATAGCTAATGAACTTTCTAGGGTGATATGGCTGGCAAATTATCGTGGGTAACAGCCCATAGGTAGGTTGTCTAGAGCCTTGTCACTGGACCTTTCTCTTTTTCCTGCCCTTAGGTAAATCTTAGACCAGGGAAGTCACCTATTTAAAAAAAAAAAGAAAAGGAGAAAAGAATAAAAAGAAATAAGCCACACTTCCTCGCACGAGTATGGCTGGCAAGTTGTCGGTGGTAACAGCTCATCGACCGGTTGTCCAGAACCCAGCTCAGAAAACGCACTAAAAATTCCCAAAACACTTAGGAAGAAGCGGAGAAGTAGAATAAACCGGGGAGATATACACTGGATTCACCCTTGTGTTGACCCCGTAAAAAAAAAAATAAAAGTAGGGAGAAAGCTACTGGTTGTAAAGATACACCTTTAGGCAGAATTCTTTTTGAGGTCACCTAGAGGCGTAGAAATCTGAAGTCTGTCTTAATTGCCGGTCAACGAGTCTATCACAATCACAATAAGATGCTTAAAGCTTAGGGTTCTCATCAAATTTTGGGTGAGTTGAATGGCCGTAGAAAGCCACTCTTAAACCCAAAAATTTGAAAATCAAAAAAATTAGAAAAGAGAAAAAGAGAAAAAGAAATTTTTCTTTTAAAAAGGTGAGGGCTTGAAGCGGTCTGCATTTTGGCTGATACCTAGGCACTGTTGTATTTTTGAAAGTTTAGTTCCTAAGTAGACAATTTCTTAATGATTGAAAAATAACTCAAGTCCAAATAACCTAACCTAATTCTTTTATAAATAGCATATAGTTTTTGCTAGGGACTAGCAAAAGATAGGCATGGGGGTATGATGTAAACACATTTACACTACTTAAGATGTCTATTTATGCATGTTCTTAAGCATAGGATTGCATTTCATGATATAAATATTGCATTACATGCATCATCTTGGATTTAGAATACTTTGAATAAAATGGAGGTTAATTGTCTCCTTTTATGTGCTTGGACAGGGCAAATATTTTATCAGGGCCTCGGATCAAAGATCCAACCGTATGGATGTGATTAGGGCGACGATTGGAGTTCAACGACTCCAAGATCGCCCTAATCAGGCATCTGTAGCATCAGATAGTGACCTGGGAACCATAGAAGATCAAGGGCCAGGATGGTGTAAATCCACACTTCAGATGACAAAATCCGACCACACGGATGAATTCGGATCGACGATCGCAGCCCAACGACACAAAAATCGAGTCAATCCGACATCCGTGGCACCATCTACAACTTCCAGAAGATGGACGACCAAGATGGCGCCACGTGGCGCCATCTCAGCCGCCCAAACGGCCGCTTGCATTTTGTGAAGGCCCCCGCCTGATCGCTCTCCACCGTCAGATGGAGATCCAACGGCTGTGGTCGCTCGCGCTTAAAAGCGTTCGCGCGACCATTTCGTCCGCGTAGCGCAGCGACGACGCAGCCGCGGGATAAGCAGAGGTCGTGGGTTGAAGCCGCGGTGAGGGGGTGGAAAGCGCGGGTGAGCTAGCGCGGACAAGCGTCAGATAGAGATCCAATGGTTGCGCTCGCCCGATAGCGTCAACGAGCGATTGGACGCGTGATCGAACGCGCAATCAGACGCGCGGGGGGGCGCGCTACGCAGCGGGCGCGGACGCGATTTAAGCCGTCCAATCTCGCGATCGGACGGTTGAAAAGCGGCGAACATGCGTGGCCGTTGAGTGCGCGAGCAGGCGAGGAGGCACGCGCGAGCCGGCCACTACGCCCACATTGGGGCTTTAGTGACGGATTTATCTGTCGCTAAAGACCCCTTATTGTTTTGAAGTTGTAATGTCCATTTTGCCCCCACTCCTTGCAACTATAAAAGGAGACCCCCTCCATACGAAATTCTCATCCCTTCTTTCTCCTCTCTACCCCTCCAAAGCTCAAGAGAAGCTTGTCCCACACCCGGGATGCTTCTCGCGAGATAAAGTCCAATTTTCGTTCCCCTTCGGAAGTGGATCCCGCGACGACGACGGCGTGCTGCTTTGTTCCCGTTCTTCTGCTTCGTCCTCCTTCGTCCTGCTTCGTTCTCCTTCGTCCAGGCATCGTCCCGTCCGGCTCGTCCTCCAAGCAGCCGTCGAGGAGGATTTCTCTCTCCCTATTCTTTTTCCTGCTTTTTAATATAGATTTACGACTTTCTAGATTAATCTACTCGTCCTCCAAGCGATCATCGAGGAGGACATTTCTCCCTCCATTCTTTTAATGCTTTCTAGAGTAAATTTATCGCTTTCTAGTGTAATTGTTTCATGCATTCTAATTGTAATGAACAGTCTCTTCTATGATAAATTCTTTGTTTATTCTACATGTCATTTTGATTTCCATGTGTAATAGTCTCTCTCTCTCTTACTCTCTCTCTCTCTCTTTTATTAATTGTAAATAATTAGATAGTTTAAATTGAATTATTTCGTGACAAATAAAAAGAAATGCGAAGTTTTTAAATCAAACGTCCACCTCCCTGTGTTCGACCCGGAATTATTTTCGGTATAAATTTTATTTGTTGAACACGAATTGTTCGCTTTCAAACTACAATGACAGGTTTTCCAAAACCAATCTTGTAAGCGTAGCGATTCGCGAAAAACAACGTTCAACATCGAGCTTGACAGTTTTTTCTAAAATTCATTTAATCTCCTTATTAGACACTTCAACTTGTCTACTCGTTTGGGGATGGTAAGGTGTGGTGATCATGTGGTTGACTCCCAAATTTTGGAGTTGTCTTATGAAGTGCACGTTCTTGAAGTGAGGTCTCCATCACTTATGATCGTCCTTGGGCACCCGTATCGAGAAATGATATTAGCCCTAACGAAGTCCAAGACCACAGAATGGTCATTGGTCCGTGTGGGTATGGCTTCTATCCATTTTGATACATAGTCCACAACCACAAGGATGTATTCATATCCAAAGGACACGGGAAAGGGACCATAAAGTCGATGCCCCAAATGTCAAAGATCTCAATGGGGAGAATAGGTTGCTGGGGCATCTCATCCCTTTTTCCGATGGTTCCCATCTGCTGGCAACGTAGACATGCGCCCACATATGTATGTGCATCTCAGAATAATGTGGGCCACCAAAATCTAGAGTGAAGAACCTTATGGATAGTCTTTTTTCCATTAAAATGCCCTCCACATTGGAGGTCATGGCAGAAACTTAGAATACTACTTTATTCTTCGTCAGGGATGAAACGACGAAAAAGCTGGTCAGGGCCTATTATAAAAAGCTCAAGTTCTTCCCATTGATAAAATTTAATGTCAGCAGGAAACCTATCTCGCTTCTGCTTGTCCCAAGTATTGGAGGTAATGCTCATAACCAAACAGTTCACTATGTTAGCGAACCAAGAAGTTTTGGCCTCCACAGCCATCAGAGACTCATCAGGAAAAGTCTCTTGGATATCACCAGTAGGGGTTGATGCCTCAATAGAGATCCTAGACAGATGATTTGCTACCACATTCTCAACTCCTTTCTTATCTTTAATTTCCAGGTCAAACTCTTGGAGTAGCAGAATCCAATGAATTAAGTGAGGTTTGGTGTCCTTTTTAGAAAGAAGGTGTTTTAAGGCAGAATGATTAGTGAACACCACAACCTTGGATCCCAATAGATAAGATCGAAACTTTTCCAAAGCAAACACTACAGCAAGAAGTTCCTTTTTATTGATCGTGTAGTCTTGTTGAGGATCCGTAAGGGTCTTGCTGGCATAATGCAAAACATGAGGTTTGCCATCAACCCTTTGACTTAAGACCGCTCCCACTACGAAATCAGAAGCATCACACATTAGCTCAAACGGGAGGGTCTAATCTGGTGCTTGGAGAATCGACGTGACAATAAGGGCTTTCTTCAAGGCTTGGAAAGCCTCGCCACATCTGTCATCAAAATCGAAGGAAACATCCTTCGCTAACAAGTCACAGAGTGGTTTAGGGATTTTACTGAAATCTCTAATGAAGTGCCTATAGAATCCAGCATGGCTAAGAAAAGATCTAACTGGATGAACATTGGTGGGCAATGGAAGCTTAGAGATGGAATCAATTTTGGCGGTATCCACCTCTAATCCTCTCTTGGAAACTACAACCCCAAAATAATGCCCTGCTGGACCATAAAGTGGCTTTTCTCCCAGCTAAGCACCAGCTTTGCCTCTTCACAATCGGTTAAGACTTTATCAAGGTGCAAAAGACAGGTCAAATGATAAGCCGTAATTGGAGAAATCATCCATGAAAATTTCTACAAACTTGTCGATCATATTAGAAAAGATAGGCATCATACAACATTAGAAAGTGGTAGGAGCATTACATAACCCAAATGGCATTCGGTGGAACATAAATGTGCCATACGAACTCGTGAAAGTGGTACGCTCCTGATCGTCAAGAAAGACGACTATCTGATTATACCTAGAGTACCCATCAAGGAAACAGAAGTACTTGTTCCCCACCAGTTTTTCCAAAATCTGATCAATAAACAGTAAGGGGAAATGGTGTTTCTGGGTATCCATGTTCAAACAGCGGTAATCAATGCAGACCCTCCAACTAGTTAAGGGTCTAGTGGTCACCAACTCTCCTTGGTCTTTCTCTTCCACAGTGATTCCTATCCTTTTTGGCACCACATGTATAGGACTAAGCCATTTACTGTCTAAAATGGGATAGATAATTCCAACATCTAGCCATTTCAGAATCTCCTTTTTGACAACCTCCCGCATATTGGGGTTAAGCCTTCTCTGCATGTCTCGAAAGGGCTTTACAGACTCGTCAGTATATATATGATGCATGCAGAGGGAGGGATTAACACCATTAATATCAGCTATCAACCAAGCAATTACTTCCTTATGCCTTTGTAAACACTCAAGCAGCGCTCCCTTTTGCGATTTAGAAAATACTGATGAGATAATGACGGGGAACGTGTCATTAGGGCCAAGGAAAGCATACTTCAATGTGCTCGGGAGGGGTTTCAGCTCCAACTTAGGAGCCTTTTGGATTGAAGGTTTAAGTTGAGATGTTCCCACCTTAGGTAGCGAATCTACCTTCAGGGTCCAGGGTGGGGACAGAGACTATGTGTGTATTCTCAGCAACTATTCTAATTCGGTCATATCCCCCTCATTCTCTTCAATACTCAGAGGATGATCCTTAGATATGACCATTTTAAGGGGATCTCTACATAAGAGTGTTGGAGTAGTCTCCTCAATAATTTCATCAACAACCTCAATCTGAGGACAATCTTCAAATCCGGATTGCTTGTAGGTATCAAAAACATTCAACCAGATCTTCTTGTTTCCAAAGCCCATTTTAAGTGCCCCTAATCTACAATTGATAGAGGAGTTAGCTGTGGCCAAGAAGGGGTGTCCCAGAATAATGGATGACTTGGTGGGTTTATTCGATGGGTCAGTATCTAGTACAAGAAAATCAACAGGGAAGAAGTTCTCCACTCTTACCAGGACATTTTCCAACAACCCCGCTGATGATAACATCATCATTAGCCATATATAGCTTTTATTAGTCATAATCCATTAATAAATGCTCCTACATAACCGCCAAAGGACTGTAATTCACTGCACATCCTTTCTGAGAGTTTAACATGAAACCAGGGTTAAAACTGTAATTTTACCATCATATCATGAATTCTGAACAACCGTGGGTTTTCTTAGGGGTTTATTAAAGGTCAAGTATGCATTAAAGTCTAACATGAGGGTCCGTGCAGACAGAAACGGGTTTTCATGCGTTATAAGAATTAAATGACATTTGAAATCCTAAAAATAGACTTGCTTTATTAGTTAACGTTCTGGTTAGGATAAAATTCACCTAAACCCTCTAAAAATCATAGAAAAATATTATCTATGATTTGGCATCCTTGATTTGACCATTAGAGCCCATTTTGACCTAAAATATAGTCTCAGACAGATAGTTGCCCTAATTTGGGTTTCTATGCAATTTACCTAGTCAAACTTGATCAAAACCTAAATCCAACTTCACCATCAGGTTCCTTGGATCTAAATTAGGTTTATACCAAAATTTGGGCCCAAGTAGAGATCACCTTGACCTAGTTTACATTCCAGTCCAGACAAACTCTTTTTCTTACAAAGAACCCCGCAACTTTTGAAATCCTCGTAGGAACCCCCCTAACTTCTTCATCATCTTCACAAAGAGGCCCCTGCTGCCATTAGGTGTGAATAGAAGCTCCACCGTTGAGATTCGAGTGAGGATTTCTTGCTTGATTCTCAATTAATCAATCTCAAATTTGAACCGGAGATTCCTTGAGGAATTCTCTTCCAATTGAACTCGGTCTTGATTCCTATTTCCTTCCCAATCTTCCGTGAGAATGGATGGAAGATGTGGGTATCCCACAGGAACACAATCTCTGAGCTTCCAAGATTGGTTTCCAAGCTTGGAATGCCGTTTAGAGGCCTATAAAAGACCCCCTAAGGACAGATTGTCCTCCTTAGCAAGTTTTGGTCAGAGAAAACCTTCTCTCTCCCTTCTCCAACCACCTTCGAACTTAGCTCCAGCGACTCCCCTCCTCTCTCCTCTTCTGGCCGTCCAACCATCAAATTGGACGGCCGACCGGCTTCCCCTCTTCCTCGCGGTCATTACTAGTCAAAGTGTGATCGACTTCCCTGTCTCCGTCATCGTCGCCGCCTTGTCATACTCTTCTCCTTCTCCAGCTTCGGGCAAGCCACAACCAGTGCTCTCCGTCCCTCTACCTCTCCTCAAATCCCCTCTACTTCTTCCTCTCCTCCTCTACATCATTTACCCTCTGCTAGCACATTGATTCAACCACCACACCGCCTGTTCCCTGTCATCTGCCTCCTCTCTGGCAGCAACTACGACGAGATCTCCTCGACACCATACCACACCAAATGCCATGCCACTGGTCCCATGAGCTCCAACATCCCTTCATGAACAAAACCCCTTAAGAAATTGAGGGGATTTTCCATCCAAACCATCCCTTGAACAAGCACCCTTTACACCTTCATCTCCAACCTCACCAGACCTGCACGACCACTCTCACACCACACCACCGCCACTAGCACACTCGTCATTCCTTGGCGATACTTCTGAACACCTCTGACGTGGCCACAAGGCCGTGTTCTTGCTTTTCAGGGTGCTCGTCGTCGTTCTGTCGCTGTGCCATCTTCTCTAGCTTCGTTCAACATGGTCGAGCTGTGTTCATGCCAGCTGAATAGCCTACGTCATGTCACTTCTTCCAGGAACGTGTTTAGGTCTTCAATTTGAGAAACCCATCTTCCCTTCGACTGTACTTGAGAGCTTCACCTCCTGCAACTTCGTGAGGACAACAGGGATGAAGATAGTCCCACATCGTGGATGATAGAACTCATGGAGGCGTATAAGTTGATTTCGTTACATCGACCCCTCACCTAATAACATGAGGGGTCTGGTCCCTATCACACACACTCACTCCTTGGTCATCATGCACACTTGGTGACCCTGGTCCGAATACCCGATTATGGATCCAATTAGTGCCTGGCTTTAAGAGAGAAGGTAGGAAGGAGAGAGAGAGCACAGGGAAGGGGTGTTTTGCTATGTAGAGTGGCTAACACTTAGCCAAATTTAAGGGGTTATTTCCCTTGTACTGCAAAGGGAAGAAAGAGAAAGTTTAAAGAAGAGAAAGAAAGGAAGAAGCAAAGGAAAGAAAGAGAAAGTCTGAAGAAAGGAGAGAGAGAAAGAAAAAGAAGAAAGGCTTTGAGAAGCCTTGTGCTTGTGTTAACTTAAGCGTCTGATGCACAGGACTGATGTCTGATAGCCCCTTTGAGATTGATACTGTTTGATTATTTCATGACATGGAAATTGGCTAAGTGGTCCTGATTACTGTAGTAATATTGATTAGCTAATATATATATGTATCTAGACTAAATAATTAATGATATAAATCACTGTTGCTTTTGCTCTAGGTTTCTTTTTGCTATGTCAAACTCTTCATATACTCATGTTATACATTGATGATCAATTTTGAGTAATTATTATTCATTGCATATCATTATTTGGCTTATTTTCTCGTGCTCATATATATATTAATTGAGATTAGCACTTGAATTCCTATTTTCTCCCTGTGTTCAACCTCGGACTTCATTCTTGATATTCAAGTTATAAATTTTATTTGTTGTTTGATCGATTGAGGATTTGAACTACAACAATGATAATATAAACCCTCGATAGAATGCTTAAATACCCACGGTGTCTTAAGTGATTTGTCTGTGACTTGGAGGATGACTGGACTAGGATTTAAATCACCTCCTCCCAAAAGGTCGTAGATAGAGCTCAGTAAAATGTTCACCCCCATGATGAGACACTCATCATGATCTTTAATTACCCCTAATTAACTAGTCTTCCTAGTTAATTAGCTAAGATTATGAACATATAAGGGTTAATTATAGAATAAGGGATATATAGTAAAGGACTTCAAAATAAGTTAAAAATGACATTTTATCATTCAATTAACATTATTAATAATCTAGTTAATAATTGGACTCAAAATTCTATTAATCATTCCCTTAATTAATAAGTTAAGTAACTTAAACATAATGTATACCTAAGTATATAATAACTTAAGTAATTTTACTTAATCTAATAAATTAACCTAAAAAGGTCAAAAATGTAAATTCAAGGTGAAAGCATAATATTTACCTTATTTACTAACATATATAAAAAGTTGAAAAAGATCTAAGTTAAAATAAACCTTCAAAACCTAAGTTTACATTTTGGTCCTTAAAACTTATTACAATCGGGTCCTTATTTCTCATACAGGTCCTTAAGATTCATTACATTTAAGTCCCTTTCCTTCTTCTTCTTCTTCAAACGAATGAATGGCTGGCGGCAGAGAGTCATGCCACCGCATGGTCACTGCCCTGCCAACATAAACCTTCTTTGTCCAAGCTCTTGCAGCTTGCGCTGACCACCTCCTCTTCATCCTCTGGTCTGGATTAACCAGAAATCCTAATTTCCAGTGGGAGATAACCTCACCATCGTCGGAGACAACACTAGAGGTTAAGCTCCTCAAGCTCCTTCTTTGGCTGGACCCCACCATTCTCTTTGCCGCCAACTACTATAAACACCCCCTCACCCCTCAGATTTCACTTAAGTTGGCTCCCTTCCCTCTTCTAACACTACAGCCGACCTAATAGGCTATTCGCCCAAAACTCCGACGATTTTCCATCTCATTTTCCGACTTCCTCCATTCATTCTAATCAGCCGAGGAGATCCTCCATGGTCTTCCGCGTCTCTGACACAGGCGCTGACCAAAGGAGTCCTCTGCTCCACCTCACTTCCACCTGCCAGAGATCTTTCTTTCACCCTCTGATTTTGTCGTCCGCCATGAGACTTCGGCGGAACCCTATTGACCCCTTCGTCCAGGTAACAGTAGATTAGGAGTAGGAGTAGGAGTAGGTTAGCTTAGTTATTTAGGTAGGTAGTTAGTTAGATTAGATTTTAGAATTTCAGTGTCATCTTCTCCGACTCTAGCGAGCTCCTTGAGCTCGTCAGAGCTTTAATCTTGTCTTTTCAAATCACTGTCCACCATTCTTTATCTCTCACAATCACTTCTAGCACATTTAAACACTTAATTGATCATCTAATCGCCTAATTCACATTCCATTTCCACCGACTACTGACACTGTCCATGGTGATAG
Source organism: Thalassia testudinum (assembly GCA_037157565.1). Lineage (NCBI taxonomy): Eukaryota > Viridiplantae > Streptophyta > Magnoliopsida > Alismatales > Hydrocharitaceae > Thalassia > Thalassia testudinum. The sequence continues at coordinate 8,260,848 of JAZHRO010000022.1, read as the reverse complement.
TAGTCAAGCTAATTCCACCTTCATAGGGTCTTTCATCATTTATCCACCACTTATGGACCCTAATCGACACTATAATACATATTATTATCACATATAAATTAAACGCCCAATCTTAATTAAGTTCCTGAGCTCGCTGTCAATGGTAGCTTAGGAGCAGTTCAAATCCTAAATTAAATATATATTTATGAATATAAACACTTGTTGACTTGTTTTAACTGTTCAATAAAGTGGTTAAAATAAGTCCTAAACTTTAACCACTTAGATTTTAAAAGAAATGAATTCACTGTCAAATCTTACATTTAAAGAGACAAATGAAGAATTAATTGAGTTCTTGAAGTTCCTTGCAACCTTAGGAACCTTTTTAGATCAAAATTGGCAAGATTTCACAATTTGTACACAGATTACACATTTTCTGGACTCATCGGAGCTCCGGTGAGTCATTTTTTATTTTCAGCCTTTAGAATTCGTTGAGAAGCTCCAGAATGATATAATGTGGATCACTCATTATTTTAAGGGTGTTTATTTGATGATTAAACCACTGGAGCTATAGATTGAAGTTCATCTTCTCCAACTCCGACGGAATTGGAGAAGTCTGACAGAGAGATTTAAGAAGCATTGAAGGAACCTAAAAGCTTCAGTGCGATGCACTGAAGCTGTTTAAACTTTTAGAATACTGTAACAACCTCTGAATCTTTCTAATGAACAAACACATTTTGAACCTCAGGCGATGAGCCTAAAACCCTAGAAATTAGGGTCAGAACACCTATCTGAGAATTTGAATAAGTTTCTGAGGTTAAGGAGACTTTAGTTGAGGCTTAAATTTTTTGGGAGAAGGCTTTGAACAGAAAGTCAAACTTTTGTGCCTTCACAGTCAAATTTAGTTTGATTATGGAGTTCTGAGTTCAATTTTAGGTATTGAGGAGTTTAAATTATTTTTGAGAATTTGTTGGATAGTTTGAGTGATTAAAGTTAGCTCAGATGAATAATTTAGTGAGAATTCAAACCCTGTTAATTTGGGTTACTTTTGAATCCAAACTAACAGTAGTGACATTTTGTTGAAATATGAACTTGAATCCTACCCAGATAAGTCGATTACAACCTTTAGAACTAGTTTTAATCAATCAGAGATGTTTCTTTGTGTCTGTTAATCCATTTCAGTTTGAAAATTTTGAACTTTGAAGCTTATAGAGAAGTGAAAAGCTTCTCTGCTGGTCCTGAAGGTCTTGAGAGCTTAGAATTCACACTATCAGATGTGGAATAATTTGTATAACCTGTACAGACCTTTAAATGAGAGAGAAAAGTCCATCTGAGGACTCTGTGAAGTTAAAACCATTTCCAGGCGATAAATACCTATAGGAACCCCTTATTTCACTCTTCAAATTAAAGAGGAAAACATCCTCTAAACCTTAAATTAACACTGCAATTATGTAGATCTATCTTAGAGCTTTCTAACATTTAAATCACTTAAAATGGAGCTCTAAGTAGAAAGTTCTGATCATTTGAAGTTGGGTCTGGAAGGGGTTATGATAGTCCCACATCATCAGTCTCTGAGTGCGCGCATGGGAACAAAAGTAATTTGTGCTGTAGGCCATTCAGTCGACAAGCACTGGGTGCGAACAGAACATCTGAGCATTTGAACTAACTGAGAATGTGTATGTGTGTGCGGGCTTGTGTGCTTGTGGGTGTGCGCCCTTGTGGGCATGAGCGAATGTGCCTTGGGAGGGCGAGAGGCCTGGGAGGCCAAGTTGAGCCAATGGGCTTGAGACTATGAATCGATATGAAAATAAATCGAAATCGAACCTAATAGAGATTAGGCGAGGATCAAGTAGGGTCTGGTCCCACCCTGGTCTTAGGGTGCTGTATATCCTCGAAAGGTCCTCGCCGTAAATAAAAATAATTTTTGGTTAGTAAAGAAAAAAACCCGGTTTAGCTTAAAGTTTAAAGGAATTGAAAGAAATCCGATGGTTGCTAAGCTAAGTGCTGAAGGCTAAGGAAAGGAGGAGAATAGGCGCTAAGGAGTGTTAAAGAACAGGTACGAAGAGAAGAAGGTAGGAGAAGACTAAGGGAAAGAGAATAAGAGACAGGAAGAGAAGAAGGCAGGAACAACAGAATAAAAGAAGAGAAAGAAAGAAAGAGAAGAGAGAGGCTGGAGACTAAAAAGGAATTTCTTTTACTTGCATTACTTTTTTTTTTGTTCTTAATAATTGTAATAAGGCATGTTTTAATAGAATAATTCTTATTGCCTTAATTGTTTTTGAAATAAAATTGAAAAACTAACATGTTTACTGGTTAATAAAGTAGATCATGTTGAGTAAATATGTTTTTCATATGGAATTTTGTATATTCTTTATAGTTCAAATATTTTGGCAAAATTCATGTTTTAAAAGCAACTTAGTTATACCTCCTAAACTTATAAAAAAATAAAAGATAATTGCTGAAAAAAAAAATTATTATACCTCCCAGTGAACAACCTAGACTCAGCTAGTAAAAATTTCTAAAATATTAGGTTAATTCGACCCTATACTACACAATCGACATAATTTTGAGTTAACCTAAGTGACTTTTTCTACTCTTAATTAAGTGAAATTCTTTTTCAAAAAAAAAATTAAGTGAAATTAACTTAATTACTGAGTTGAGTGAAAGTTACGCATCATTTTAATGGTGTCATTGCCGGGGAGGTAATATTTTGTTTCACTAAAATTTAAAAGGTTTAATTGTATAATTAGGAGGTATCTTGTAAATATATTTTTGTTTTTACTAACTTTTGTTCTAATTAGTTGTATTTTGTTTTTGTTTTTATTTTCTGTCTTCTTTTCAGGTTTACCTTCACAGGTGATCTCAGGAGAAGGCAGGATTTTGTTGCTGTTTTTGCTTTTTGTGAGTATTCCTTAATCTTTTGTTTTGTTGCATTTTAAAAAATAAAAAAATACAAAAATACATCTTTATCTGACTAGCAGCAGCATATACATAGGCATACACTCTTAGGAGTGCATTATCTGCTAGTATTAGAGCGATCTGACTCAGGAATTTTTAAACTATTTTTCTTGCATCAGCGGGAAAACACAAGAAAAACCCACGTAGATCCCTGTCCTCTGAGAATTAAAAAGACCACACATTTTTGTTTGAAAAGATTTAAAAAAGCGGCCATTGTAGTTTAGATTGATATATTTTTATAAAAGGTTAACTAAAAAGAGGAAGTAAAATTGTGACTTAAATCTGATTGCAGAAATGCATGCGGGTTTTTCAATCACTATCGTCTGTTGCATGCTATCACACACACAGTGAGATCACTAGAGTCACACGAGTCTATTTTTCTATCTCTCCTCTTTGCACCTCTTAGGGCTTTGGCCGAAGATCAACAAGTCTGTCTCACTATTAGAGCCCCGGGGAGCCAGTAGTGAGCGGTCTCGATCCTAGACTTTAGACCTTTGAGCTTTAAGGTATGCACCTGCATAGTCACGGATTAGGATGCATATTTTGATACTGTTACTCTATTTGTTTGCGTCAAATTACTTTACGTATCTTAGGAATTTCTTCTTTCCTTTGAAAGAAGAGCAAAACCCGTGTCTTTTGTGCTATTTTGCGGGTTTTTTTTGTGCCGCTGTTTTCTTATCGGTGGTGTGCATGTGCATTTGCACATTATTTTCCATTTATGGATGGGAGGCGATCCTTGCATCCGCCTCTTGCACCACCGTTGACAGGTGATCCTAGGGCTGTTGCAGATAAGCAACCAATGGTTTTCCCGTCTGATCCATCTACTTCTATGGATAAAATGCAGAATCTAAATCCTGAGATCCCTTCTTCTTCTGGTCAGGGGGAGATGCCGCCTTTTGATGTTCATGAGGCGCTCCTGAACCAGAATCTTAGGATGCTAGAGCAAACAAGACAAATTAATCTTTTAACAACAACCTTAAATAATTTACAGAATCTGCAAACCCGTCCTTCACCTTGACCTGAGGTGGGTTTTGAAAACCTTGATTTATCGATCCCTCATCCAAGGCCTCTACTAAGAAATTATTATAACCCATCTAATGCACAAGTAGAGCCTAATGTTAGGATTCCTATTGGGGAATATGATCCAGAATTAAAGCTAAACATTATAGGTTTAATCTCCCATTTTCACGAATTTGCATCCGAGGATCCATTTCAACATATTGAAGATCTTAAAAATTTATCTCAAACTCTTGGTCCTCGAAATCAAAATAGGGAAATCCTACTGATGAAGATGTTCTCTTTTAGCCTTAAAGATAAAGCAGCTTATCTGTATAGAACTATAGCAAGACCAATCTCAACTTGGGCTGAACTCGAATATGCATTTTTGAAGAAATTCTTTCCTATTGGTCGAACCAATGTTTTAAGGCGAGCTACTACTACTTTCAATCAAAACCAAGGGGAACCAATTCATGAAGTGTGGGAACATTTTCATGAATTGAAAAGGAAATGGTACATCATGATATCCCTCGTTGGCAACTCATGCATATCTTTTATTATGGTTTACAAGAGGGCATTTGCAATTTAGTCGATGCCTCTTGTGGAGGGAACTTTCTAAATCGCGACGCAGAATCCGCTTCAAAATTATTTGAAGGGATGGTGGAAAACTCGATCAACAATGCATCTATGTCGCAATTTACACGGGGCGCAAATATGAATCATCAAAATCCACATAAGGGCATTCACGAGATCGGTAATCTGTCCAGTTCAAAGGACTTAGAGATTATTGCAGAAAAATTGGACAAAGTAGATATCATAGCAAAGCATCTCGATGAGGTTAGAAACACGATGAAGACTCTTACACCTCTACTTGCTACGAATCCCGCATATTCACCTGTTTCGCAAATTCCCGTGGGGAGGGAATTTGTGAATAACCTGGATTCTAGAGATCCATCTTCCTTGGGTTTTCTATCTACTCCTTTACCAACCCAAGGAGGGACCTTTGTCCCACAATCTTACCCACCCATTTCCCCACCCTTTCCTATTGCAGAAAACACACCATATCTTTTTGGATTACATACCATCCAGGAAAATACTCCAAGACCAAACCCTTATTCAAATTCCTATAATCCTAGATGGAGAAGCCACCCAAACTTTTCTTGGGCTGATCAAAATCAAGATCTAAGACCAAATTATCTGAATCAGACCCATTTTAACCCACCTCCATTGCCTTCTCAGCAATCAGATTTAAGGCCTAACCCGATGAGTATGCAGAATTACTCTAGGCCTATTAGAGATACACAGCTAGACCAGATTTTCAGAGCTGTGTTAGAGAGTCAGCGACAAAATGCTGAAGCTCTCGCTGAGATCCATAGGCAATGTAAGGTAGAGTTGGCTGATTTATGAAATCAGATCACGCTTTTGGTTGAGTCTCGTCAGCTAGGTACTCTTCCATCTCAACCAATTCCGAATCCTAGGAATCTGCCAAATCCTAAGCAAAATCAAGGCCAAGTCCATTTCATTAATCAGGCCTTTAATTCTAATCATAACCCGTCCTCCATATTACCTGAAAATAATCCACCAAACCCATATCAGCAACCTATTTTATGACAAAATGACCCACCTATTATTGAGAATCAAAAATGATTTTGCTGATCTTCTGAACATGGTCGAAACATTTTTTTTAAATTGCCTTAATCTTTAACATTCTACATCTCAACCTAAATCAGATCTAATCTTTATGAGATTCACTCTGATTTTTTTTTAAGATTTTTCATAAGAATCTGATTTTTGGGTTCTGCGAGATCTATTCTAGGCAATTTTTGGACGAGTTGTAATGGGTGGTTTAATCTGTTTATCTATTTTTGAATCAATTCTTTCATAACTCCTCTGTTTTATCATATACCTATTCTTTTTAGGAGTTCTTTATTAGGGTTTACGTGTGGCTGAAGGCGTAAAACTTAGCACTTGTATATAGCTATTTCTTGTTTTACCTTTTTGATTTTCTTATACACTTACTTTAAAATTTCACTTCATATTTCATTGATTACCTTCATTTAGTTTGACTGACCACTCTGACCTTTGGTCAGATTTGAAATCGTCCACACAGAGATTTTTAATCTCCTCTTTTCGACTCCTTCCATCACCCTATACTAAATGAAGTGTAATATCTTTTCACCCTTCTTACAATGAGGACATTGTAAAATTTTTTCTTGGGGGGTTGTTGAAGTGAAATTTTCACTTTAAGTGTGGGATTAAAAATAAAAACACATAAAAATTGAATATCCACGAAATTTAAAAAAAATAAAAATTCTAAAAATGATAAAAATTTTAAAAAAATAAAAAATTTCATAAAAATAATTCACACCTAGATTAAGTAGAGCCTCATCAATGTGTTGGTTACCTATAACTACTGAAATATATGGGCCCCTGGGTCTTTCATTTTGGGGGGTGTTCCATGTTGGAGTACCGAGCTAACATGGTCAGGCAGGATGACCTTAGCTTGGACCTGTCTCCTAGATCGATGCTTTTGGGTGCACAGGTCCTTTAGAAACTTGGCATAGGATAGATCTGTTTAATAGCATCTAATAAAGGCAAGTTGATGTGGACTTGCCTGAAAGCGTCCATAATCTCATCCATCCTATCCTTGGCTCCAAATGAGCCAACAGAAGATTTCCCAAGAACAGATAAGTGCTTAGCATAGGGCACCCTCGGCTTTTGGGTAGAGGAGTTGTCATGTCGGGAAAGGAGTGGCAGAATGACAACATCCTTGGGGTGAGTGATTTCAAGCGAGGGAGAGCAGTGTGGTTCTTCCTCAGTGGAGATGGAAGTCGGGTCTGGTGTAGGAGGGGAATCCTGAGAGGTGACCGTAGGGGTGTTATCAGGCCTTTCGATTTTCTTTCCACTCCTCAACACGGTCACAGCTTGGGCATGCTCCCTGAATATGACCCCCTTACACTTTGGGTTCTCCTCAGAAGAGCTAGCCAATTTCCCAGGATCCCGCTGCCTAACTACCTCAGTAAGATGACCAATTTGGGATTGCATATCAGTGATCATCTTATTCTGAGATTAGATGACCATATTTTAATGCTCTTGCATTACTTTCATCATGACTTTTAGTTCATCCATCTCAGAAGGCTTATTCTGAGGAGAGTTTGCATAGGATGGCTGGTATATGGGTTGGGGAGGTTGGGGTCTTGCATTCCCTAAGTTAGAAGCATTACCTTGCTTCCATGAAAAGTTTGGATGGTTCCGCCACCCGGATTATAGGTATTGGAATAGGGGTTATTACGTGGAGGTGGGCGGAAACCTTGGGCCTTATTCAGGTCGGCCCGAATCAACTTAGGGAATTGATTTGCCTAGTTGCACTCTGCAGTGGTGTGCATCGTGCTTTAGCAAATGGAGCATTCACTTGAAGCCTGAAAGATGGAGGCTGCTTGTGGGTCCATGCCGGGGTTTGCTAATAGCCTATCAAAATTTTTGTTCAACAATTGAATCTAACAAGCTAAATCCTGAGTAGCTTGGCTTCATGGGCCTCTATCTTCCTTTGCATGATTGATGGTTTTCTTTCTTGATAGGTAGAGGACATATGTATAGAATTATCACTTAGGGTTTCAAATAATGCCCAGGCTTCATCTTCAGTTTTGGTTATGAAGGTTTCTGCATAGGCTGCATTGATGGTTTACCTGTGTCATCCAGATAATCTGTTATAGAGCTTTTGACCAACTACCATCTTGGCACCTGATGGTGGGGGCATAACCTAAGAAGGTCATTAAAGCGCTCCTAAGTCTCATGAAATTGCTCCCCTTCCTGTTAAGTAAAACCCATAATCTCTCTTCTGTAATGGTTGGTCTTACTCATAGGAAAGTATTTTTTCAAAAATTCTCCGTTAAGGGTGGCCCAATCATTTCCCATCCGCATCGAGGGTGTGATATCAGTGCTTGGCCTTATTTTTAAGGGAGAAAGGAAATAGAGTCCTCATCAGGGCTTCATTAGTAAAGCCCTGGAGCTTCACCATGGAACAAACCTCGGTGAATTCCTCAAGATGTCTGTAGGGATCCTCCCTAGCAGTACCATAGAAAGAGGGGAGCAAAGATATGGTGCTACTCTTGGTTTCATAAGGATTATCCACTCCAGGTCTTCGGATAGGTAGGGCTTGGTGGGTTGTAGGGAGGAAATAGTCTTTCAAGGTTCTCTGATTTTGACCAACCCTAATCTCTTGTTTAGGTCTTTCTTCAGCCATTTTTCTTCTTTCTTGGTTGGCTTTCCTAATAATTCGCTTAGGCTCAGGGTTGAAAAGAAGACTATTTCTAAGAGAGCGCCTATGAAGCATACACCAAGAAAGCACAAGGCAAGAGGTCTTTTGTTGAGTTAAAGTGTGTTAAGCCCTCTTCCAACCTTTCTAGCTTGGCCAAATGGAGTCAAGACAGTATTTCTCTATTCCCACGTAAGTGGTATAAGAGCAATAAGGCACTTGAGATTCCTGGTCAATATCTGTTAAGGAGGTTGAGGTTACTTTTAGTTCTTTTGGGTGATCAATCAAGTTGTCAATCAATTACGCACCCTAAATTGACCTTCGAGTACCCTAGAGATGTACACTTTGTTGCAATGATATTCTCAAATGCTCAAGTAAAAAGGTACTCCAAGGATGGAACTGGTCTTGTTGTGTTTCGTGTGTTAGAAATCGGGGTTACAAGTAACCTGTCATCATAATTGCAAAACACGTCGATCAGATAAAATTTATACCGAAACTCCAAGGGAGTCCTGGGTCGAACACAGGGAGGCGATGTTTACTTTACTTGAAAACTAGCTTCGATTCATTTCTTTTCGGTATTTTGAAGTTTTGTTATTTTTTTGTGTTTTTGAAATAAAAGACAAGCAAATGATTCACAAGATAGGGATGTGGAACAAATATGATATATGTATCAATTCAATGTCGATTATAATGAACCATAAAATCATAAAAAGAAAGGGAGGTGAGAGGAAATCTCCCGAATCGGCTGTTCAGCGATATGAAGGTGCCTGGCGGAAGTTCGGACGAAGGAGGTGAGGAGCGGGACAATGGAGGTGAGATGCTGGAGGACGTCGGGTTGAGGAGGGCTTCGGCGTAGCTCTGGAATGGAGGTGAGAATACGGAGTTGATCTGCTACCGGAATGGAGGTGAGAGGATGGCTCCAAGGTGACCTATGAAGGGAGATGGGAAGTTGGAGGAGTATTTGGTGGGGTAGAGGTTTGCTACACTAATAGGCACCTTGGGAGCTTGAGAACAAGCTCTAATGGAGCGTTGGTAGGCTTGCTAGAGCTTGGGAGTAGAGTAGGTAGAGATAGCTTGGAAGGGAGGGGGTGTAGGTCCTTTTATAGTGGTGTAGAAGAGGCAAAAGTCGGTATGGGACCATTAGTGACATCTAGGCCATCGTTGGAAATGTCGCTGTAGGTAGCTCATGCCCGCTGGCGCCCACAGCTGTCATGCGATGAATTACCGACGGTTGTAAGCGTTGCTGTAAGTCCAGCTCATGCGTCGCTGTAGTCCACCTCACGTTGTGCTAGCGTCGCTCCAACCTTGCCTTGCACGCGCACGCCCATGCACTGGCACTGCGCTAGCACTACGCACATGCACGCCTGCACGCCCGTGCATGCACCCGCGCTGCTATGCGCGTGTGGTGCTGCGTGTGTGTGCTGGCGACCTGGGCTACGCCACGTGGCGCAGTCTGGGCTGTCCATCTTCTTGCTGTAGGGGCTGCTACAGAGGTCGAATTGAGTCGATTTTCATGCCGTTAGGCTGCGATCATCGACTCGAATCCATCCGCGTGGTTGGATTTATCATTTGAAGCTCCGAATTATGTCTCCTAGTCGCTTGGCCATTGATCTTCCTCGTACTGCATATGGTGCTACAGGACTCCGATCGAGGCGATTTCAAAGGCGTTGGACTCCGATCGTCATCTCGATCAGATCCATACAGTTGGATCATCAATTTGAGGCTCCAAAATAATTATGCTTCTCTCCTAACCACAAAAAAGTTGCAATTATCCTAAATTATATACAACTACTCTAAATGCAAAATGATGCATGCTATGCAATATTTATAACATGAAATGCAAATCTAAGCCTAGGAACATGCATGAATAGTCATTTTATCATCAACAAATGTGTTTACATCATACCCCCATGCCTATCTTTTGCTAGTCCCTAGCAAAATTAAACTACATGCTTTGTATAAAAGTAGAATTAGCATTAGATCACTTAGGCCTAAGTTGTTTATTAACAATAGAAAATTTCAACTAAGGTCCTAAACTACGAAAACTCAACAGTACCCGGGTGTTTGCCAGAATGCAAACCGCCCACGTTCTCACCTTATTTGAGAAGGGAAGATATATATATATTTTTTCTCTTTTTTTTTTTTGAGTGTTTCCTTGTTTTTTTTTTAAGTAGGTGGCTTCCCTGATCTATGATTTACCTAAAGGCAGTACAAGAAAAATGGTCTTGTGGCTGGGCTTTGTACAACCGGCCGATGAGCTGTTACCACCGACAACTTGCCAGCCATACCACCCAAGTCGGTCCATTAGCTACCCAATTTCCGTAAAATCTGCCGGAAAGTGAGTCAGTGCAAAATAATGTGTGTAGATGCTTAGGCTTAAAGTCCTCCCAAATCAGAGGGCAGGTTGATAAGTCGCATACTTATCATCCCAAATTATTTACCAAATTAAAATAAATTTTTATTGGTGAGGATTCGAGACTAAATCCACATTCGAGCGGACACCCGGGCTAATTAAGCCCGAAGACCTGAAGAGTCTAAGTGTTTAGGTCCTCTCATATCATTTCCTAAAGTTAATAACTTCCAAATGCCTAAGTTCTCTTTTCCTAATTTCTTTCTTTTTTTAAATTTTTTTTTAAATTTTCAATTTTTTTTAATATTACAAGAAACTAAAAGAAATTCTACGGAGTTAACATAATGATTTCAGGAATTGATTATCCACCCCCCATGCCTAAATGATGTAATGTCCTCATTTAAAAATAAAGACATGAAAAGGGCAGAGTAAACAGAACATCACCTGAGTGTCGTGAAAATCCGGGCAGCTCCGTAGAGAGAAGAGTGTATACACACGTGCTACTTTAATTTCTTCAGCTAGGCATAACATACATACAAAGAAGAAATTTAGAATTCACAAGTGCGGGTCAGAATCAAAATCAAAAGGTTGATCCTGAAACCCGTTTGCAGAAGATGTCCACAGATGTGGATGAGATTATGGTGCAGACCCATGCCCCAGGGTCGAGTGGTTCTCAGGTTCTGGATGAAAATCACCCAGAACCGAAGGTTGTGTTTGCAGGGCTGGGTTTACGGTTTAGCGGTGTGCAACCCAATACCAAAGTGGCGGACAATAGGTAGATCTGGTTCACTAGTTTCAGATGTCCACTTAACATTCAGCTCAAAAAAATAATCAGTTATTCCAGTCTTGGGTCGCACGTGAAAGATATCATAAGGGTTCGTATAGAAGATAGGTGGTTTCAGGTCAATAGGTACCCTTATATCCAAACTTATTTTTCCCTCAAAATTAACCTCCCAGATTTTTATTTCCAACTTCCTATCCTCTGAAATCAAGGTTTCGGGGACCTCCTGATCATTGTACACCCCATCTAAAGTACCCAAGTCCAACAATTGTGGCTGAATTAGGATTGACTTGGGCACAATGATCTCAAAAGTATGTTCATTCATCTCTTCTGGGTGTGGTTGAGGAATGGGGCTACTAATTGAGTCATCAGGTATCGGATCCTCTAAGTTAGCCCCAACCGAATTAGAATCTTCAGTAGTTGGGCTACCAAATTGGTCGTCATACTCCTCGAGCCCGTATGTCTCACTAAAATCATTCTCCTCAAGCTTAAGTGAGACTTCACTAAGAGATTCCTCACCCTCAAAGAATTCATGATCCTCATTTGTATATGTCTCAACATCACAAGTCATTTCATCATCCAAGGAGACAATTTTCTTCATTTCCTGACTTGGGGATCTCGGGTGAATCAATCGGTTCATCCTCAAAGGGTTGCTCTAGACCAATCTGGTCATCTCCAGTCTCTGAATATGTATCCCCCTTGACAGGCGCCTGAGCGGGTTTAGACATTGGCTCTCCTGAAGAGGGTTCATCTTGAGAGTCATCCCAAGATTTGACTAGTGCAACCACAAATTTCATCCTCAACCTCGACAATTTCCCAAGAAAAAACTCACCCGGGTCCCTATCCCTAACACTTTGGAGCAAATCCAACAGAGAACTATTAAGTTCATCAATCATTTTGAACATAGGCTCCAGTGCTTCCGTGCATGGTGTTGGCTGAGCTTCTAAAGATTGTATAGCGTTCCTCAAATTAGACAACACCCTATCCTGGATCTGGTTCACCTGAACCGATTGGTTCGATTCAGGTTTGGGTGGGTTTGGGTTGAATCTAGGGGAGTTAAGGTGTCAAGGTTCTCGGGTCCCTCCTTGATAGTAGGTCATTTCAGGTCGTTTAAAGGTTGGTGGCGACCTAAATTCAGCATAATTCTGGGGAGGGTAAGTGTTATAATTAGCATATCCTTCACGGTTGTAGATCTGGTTAGGTTGATCATCAGAGGATGGAGATCTATAATTATTGTAGCTCTGGGAAGGATAGTAGTCATGGTCTTGTTGTCCAGGGTTAAGCCCTGGACCCTGAAGTCCGAATTCATATCCCCAATAAAAGTCATCCCGGCTAGCGGATGGGTAATTACAAGTCAAGTTGGAATAGTAATCATCTTGGGGATAAGTGGTGGTAGGAGGATAGGATGTGAAATGTGTGTAGGATGTGGAAGGGTACATGGTGAAGTAAGGAGGGAAATCAGAAGAGAAAGGAGCCCTGCAATACAAAAATACAAGCATGTCCTTAGTTGGGTAGCCTAAAGATCTACAGACTCTCAGAATCCATCCTAAGATTATAGACGATTTACTCTACTTATGTCCAGGCAATCCAACCAGTTAGGAGAAACTAGGGAGAAGGTTCTTCCTTTGGCTTACGCCTCCGGTTCCTAGTGTACCCCCCAGCCGCGGTCGTTTGACGCTACTCCCCTAGCTAGACATCAAATTGACTAGTATAAGTAGGTTAATCATAAACAATCTCAATCTGGATCTCAACGAGCGAACCAGTCCTTAGGGCCAACGTCTAATCAATTTTAGTTAGGCTTGGGACAATGGTGCTTTAGGAATGTGATGGGCCCTTTAGATGCGTTGTGCCCTTAATGATCAGTTAAAATGTGTGTGTGTGCACAACCAGGGTTTGCAAACAAGGTTATTTGATGATGTGTCTTTTAGAGTTCAACCTTGTTTAGTAGCTTTTAGGGTTTAATCTTAGGTATATTCACTCAAGTTTAGGAAAACACTCTAAGTTTTGCAAGCACTAGTGATAATATATTCCCTTAGAAATAAAAAAAAAAGTGGAGTGCCTGGTTCAGCCCTAAGAATCAACCCTAAGTGGCAAGCTACTTGACGAATCGCTTTTATCTTAAATGGTGCGGCCCAAACAGTTCAATCAATTGGCCTATTGCATCACTTAGTTAAAGCACACAAAATTTTTTGACCTATTCAGATTTCTACTCAATTATTTGTGTGTTGAATTAAGTGTACCGGGTCCACTGGTCAGATCTCGGTTAAGTGGTAGAATCGATGTGATTGTGAGCCATAGGGTGAGAAGTTGTGGGTGTTAAGTGTGTAGCTTACAGAAAATCCCACAATCAGATAACACTTTTTTTATTTTTTATTTTTATTTATGTGGATGGCAAGGTGAGTGGAGGTGGCAAACAAACAACCAAATCTATCCTAGGGTTCATAAAAAGCACCTAAGTTGATTTGGGTTTGAGTTATTCGGTTATGGAATGAAAACTAAGGTGGGGGTGGTGTGGGGGACACTTACAAAACACTCTAACCACACTTTACTCCGGTCTATCACACTTGGATCTCCATGCTAGGGTACCTGCAAGATAGTAGATCAAAGACAAGTAGGGTTAGTGTTATGTAAATGCAAAGAAACACAATAAACAATTAAGTAAATTCCGTTGCCTCCCCAACAACGGTGCCAAAAATGGTCGTGTCGTGTTTTGTGTGTTAGAAATCGAGGTTACAAGTAACCTGTCATCGTAGTTGCAAAACACATCGATCAGATAAAATTTATACCGAAACTCCAAGGGAGTTCCAGGTCGAACACAGGGAGGTGATGTTTACTTTACTTGAAAACTTCGCTTCGATTCGTTTCTTTTCAGTATTTTGAAGTTTTGTTACTTTTGTGTTTTTGAAATAAAAGACAAGCAAATGATTCACAAGATAGAGATGTGGAACAAATATGATATATGTATCAATTCAATGTCGATTACAATGAACTATAAAAGCGTAAAAAGAAAGGGAGGTGAGAGGAAATCTCCCGAATCAGCTGTTCGGCGAGACGACGGCGCCTGGCGGAAACTCAGAAGAAGGAGGTGAGGAGAGGGACGACGGATGTGAGATGATGGAGGACATCAGGTTGAGGAAAGCTTCGGCGTAGCTCCAGAATGGAGGTGAGAAGATGGAGTTTATCTGCTACCGGAATGGAGGTGAGAGGATGACTCCAAGGTGACCTATGAAGGGAGATGGGAAGTTGGAGGAGTATTTGGTGGGGTAAAGGTTTGCAACACTAATAGGCACCTTGGGAGCTTGAGAACAAGCTCTAATGGAGCGTTGGTAGGCTTGCTAGAGCTTGGGAGTAGGTGGGAGTAGAGTAGGTAGAGATAGCTTGGAAGGGAGGGGGTGTAGGTCCTTTTATAGTGGTGAAGAAGAGGCAAAAATCAATATGGGACCATTAGTGACATCCAGGCCATCGCTGTAGGAAGCTCATGCCCGCTGGCACCCACAACTGGCTTTGCTGGCATGCGATGAATAATGGACGGCTGTAAGCATCGCTGTAAGTCCAGCTCATGCGTCGCTGTAGTCCACCTCACGTTGTGCTGGCGCCGCTCCAGCCTTGCCGCGTGCGCGCACGCCCACGCGCTGGCACTGCTCGCATGCACGCCTGTGCGCCTGCGCGTGCACCCGCACTGCTACGCGCGTGCGGTACTGCGTGTGTGTACTGGCGGCCTGGGCTGCGCCACGTGGCGTAGTCTGGGCCGTCCATCTTGTTCTTGTTGTAGGGGCTGCTACAAAGGTCGGATTGAGTCGATTTTCATGTCGTTAGGCTACGATTGTCGACCCGAATCCATCCGCGTGGTCGGATTTATCATTTGAAGCTTCGAATTATATCTCCTAGTCCCTTGGTCGTTGATCTTCCTTGGACTGCATATGGTGCTACAGGACTCCGATCGAGGCGATTTCAGAGGCGTTGGACTCCGATCGTCATCTCGATCAGATCTGTACGGTTGGATCATCAATCTGAGGCTCCGAAATAAATATGCTTCTCTCCTAACCACAAAAAAGATGCAATTAACCTAAATTATATACAACTACTCTAAATGCAGAATGGTGAATGCTATGCAATATTTATAACATGAAATGCAAATCTATGCCTAGGGACATGCATGAATAGCCATTTTACCCTCAACAAATGTGTTTACATCAGGAACCAAGGGATGCAAGTAGGACGAACCCTTTCTTTGAGGCGATGCATTAATGGTGCCTCTTAACTACCCTTGAATTCCTTTACAGGGTATCCTTCTCCTTAGAGTATCAAATCACTCAGGAAAAATTTAATACCATCGTCACAAAGCAAGATAGGAGGGTTTGCACCAATAAAGAGATCGATGCCTATAGCCTTAAGGGTCCAAGTCCTAGTGTAGTGCCTATAGTGCGTGCTCAGTGTAGGAAGTGTGCATCACATCGTGAAAATTGATTTTTCTTTCGAAAACCACAATCAAGTTATTCAAACACTTCCTGTATATTTTATTTTCTTTTCAAGAAGTAATGTGACCACTTGATTAATCTTTTCAAATCAGCTTAAGTGGTCTTCTTTAATTATGTCCAAATGCAATGCGTGTACAGATAATTGATGCAGAAAGATAGGAAATATGTACCTTGCTCCAGCACTCTTCTATGCAAAAATGTATGCAATGCAATAAGAAAATCTAGATGCTGCTCAAGCAATCCTAGATGGTCGCTTTATAGATATGCAGCTTCTAGCAGGCAGTTCAGATTTTTTTTTTTCAATAAATGCGCAATCAAAAGAAGAGGAACCCAACATCATCAGCCGCTCACCTTCCTCCTCGGTGTCAATAGAGACCCTCCAGTGCCTCCCATCTGCCACTAGAGGCGACGTGCGCAGCTCCACCCTCGCGCGACCCCTTGACCACGCACAACTCCAAACAGCGGCAGCAACCACCACCGTCGCCGTACCTCCTCCTTGTCATCGACGATAGCTCCAGCCACCACGTGCTGCCGCACCACTGTCGGGGTGCTCCTCTCCTCCGACCCTACTCCTCTGATGAGCCACGCTGCCCACTGCGGCTCCCCATGTGGTGCAAGCAAGGAACTCCACCTCCCCTGTTTTGCTACAGGAGAGGGGGAATTAGATGAAATGAACTTGGTTGAAGAGGTGTGATTTTTTGAGAAATTATTTTATATTGTGGGTAATTGCTTCTTAGACCCTCTGGTTCTTTATATTTCATGTGAATGCTTATTAAAGCCATCTTTAACCTCATTTGATGCTACAACTTATCACCAAATCGATTTTGCATCATTTAGACTTGTACAACATATTCGAATAATCCACTACAAATAATTGGTAATTTATTGGTTTACGCCTCCTCATGGATACGACCTGATTTTGTGGTTCGAGGTTTTTCCACCACATTATTTACTACGATGCAATATCTTTTTGACATTACTTTTACAAGAGAAAATCCCTTGATCAAATGGCACTGTTGTTGGAGACACCGCTGGCGATGAGGAGGTGCAGCAGCAGTGGTGGCTACTGTTGCTATTTGGAGTTGTGCATGGTCAAGGCATTGCACGAGGGTGGAGCTATGCATGTCACCTTCGGTGGCGGATGGGAGGCATTGGAGGGTCTCTGTTGACACCGAGGAGGAAGGTGAGCGGTCGACAATGTTGGTTCTTCCTTGGTTGCAGTGGGTGAAGAACGAAGAAGAAGAAGGAGAAGAGGTCAGGCATCTCCTCTTGATACGGGTGGCTGCACGCATAGGTGCGCTGTTGGCCGCTGGTGGGAGCATGTAGTGGTGTGCGCGGTGGTTGTTGTTGCTATTGTGCTCACGTGGGGGTGTGGTGATGGCGGTGAGCGGTGCACCATGCTCTGTCACCACATGGCAGTAGCAAGAGATGTTGCGCACGCTTAAACCAAAGTGTTGGCTCCTTCCATGGTGCGAGTTCTATGCACGGTGAAGGTTGAGAAGCTCCCCCATCCTCTATCCATCCTCCTCTTTTTAAATGCCTCTCAAGTTTTGTTTCCTCCCTGGAGATCGTCTCCAATAATATTAGCGATGAGGCGGTGTGTTACGACCCGATTCCCGAATCCCTACGAGACACGAGAATCGGATTGACTCGACTGATCCCAAGACCCAGTCGTCCAATGAGACAGTAACCAAAAGAGCAGTAAAATAAACCACATTCACCATACACATAACTAGCAGTAACAAAATACAGCAGTAAAGAAAAGAACTACTACAGTGTTGAACGTGTTTTACGAATCACTACGCTTACGAGATTGGTTTTGGAAAACCTGTCGTTGTAGTTCAAAAAGCGAAGAATTCGTGTTCAACAAATAAAATTTATACCGAAAAGAATTCCGGGTCAAACACAGGGAGGCTACGTTGATCTATATTCACAATTATATTTTTTTTAGGATTTTTGTTGAGCAAGGCAATATAATTACAATGGAGCTATCAAACTATGAGAGAGAGAGAGAGAGAAAGAGAGAGAGAGAGATAGAGAGAAAGAGAACATGCATTCAATATTTCAATTGTTTATAAAAGTTACACTAGAAAGTGGAAAATCAATTACACTATAAAGCAGGAAAATTCTACACTAGAAAAGCTGTAAATAAGAATGGGAGAGAGAAGTTATCCTCCTCGACGATTGCTTGGAGGACGAGCCTGACGGGACGACGCCTGGACGAAGGAGAACGAAGCAGGACGAAAGAGGACGAAGCAAAAGAATGGGAACGGAGCAACACGCCGTCGTCGTCGTGGGATCCACTTCCGAAGGGGAACGAAAATTGGACTTTATCTCGCAAGAAGCATCCCGGGTGTGGGACAAGCTTCTTTTGAGCTTTGGAAGGGTAGAGAGGAGAAAGAAGGGATGAGAATTTCGTATGGAGGGGGTCTCCTTTTATAGTTGCAAGGAGTGGGGGCAAAATGGATATTATAACTTCAAAATAGTAAATGAGGGGTCTTTAGTGACGGATAAATCCATCACTAAAGCTCCCTTCGTGGGCGACGTGGGTGGCTCGTGCTCGCCCACTCGGCTGCTTGCGCGCGCAACACCCGCGCACGTCCATTGATTTCCAGCCGTCCGATTGCGAGATCGGACGGCTTAAGATGCGTCCGCGCCAGCGCGCTGTGCGCGTCTGATTGTGCGTTCAATCGCGCGTCCAATTGCGCGTCGACTCTATCGGGCACGCGCGGCCGTCCGATGTCCATCCGATGCTCCACCCGCACCCAATTGCTCGTGCCCGCCGCTCCTCGCCGCGGATCGAACCAGCGCCCCACACTCACGATAGCGCGCTCGACCGCTGCACTATGGGGCGCGGATGGTCGAGCAGGCGTTTTTAAATGCGAGTGCCCACAGCCGTTGGATTAAGATCCAACGATGGAGAGCGATCGGGCGCGGGGCCTTCACAAGATGAAGCTGCCTCTTGGGCGGCTGAGATGGCGCCATGTGGCGCTATCTTGGCCGTCCATCTTCTGGAAGTTGTATATGGTGCCACGGATGTCGGATTGACTTGATTTTTGTGTCGTTGGGCTGCGATCGTCGATCCGAATTCATCCATGCGGTCGGATTTACCATCTGAAGTAGGGATTTACACCATCCTGGCCCTTGATCTTCTAGGGTTCCCGGGTCACTATCTGATGCTACGGATGCCTGATTAGGGCGATCTTGGAGTCGTTGAACTCAAATCGTTGCCCTGATCACATCCATATGGTTGGATCTTTGATCCGAGGCCCTGATAAAATATTTGCCCTGTCCAAGCACATAAAAGGAGACAATTAACCTCCATTTTATTCAAAGTATTCTAAATGCAAGATGATGCATGTAATGCAATATTTATATCTTGAAATGCGATCCTATGCTTAAGAACATGCATAAATAGACATCTTAAGTAGTGTAAATGTGTTTACATCATACAGTAACACCACCACAATAGTAAAGAAATAAACATGTACATAAACATGAGGCTTACAATAAAAGAGTACAGGGGTAATAGAAACTACTCACTACAACAGAAGGAAAAGTATAGTGGGTACTACACAAGTAGAAACTACTGGACTCTACTAGGCCCAGCACCCTCTGCAGCCGCCAGCTCTGCCTGCTCAACACCTGGTCCTGAAAAGGTGACAAAGGTGACACGTCAGCGAAATGCTGAGTAGAGTGGCAACTAAAAGCTAAGAAACAGTAAGGTGGACAGTAGCTGTTATATTTTTAATTTCTTTCTTTATATTTTTCATTTACTCGTTATTGAATTATCCCTCAGATTCTTCTCTTGATCTTGAATGTTCCTCGTTGGAACGATCTTGATTGCAGTCTTTTCCGAAAAGTAGAAGTAATATGTGGTGCTCTCCTGGCCGGGAGAGTCCCCTATGGTGGTCCTACCCTCAGTCAACCACCCCAAGGTCGCTGACAAACGTAACGGTGACTACGGCACGCGCGATAAACGTACGGGTAGCTACCCCACACTGGCACGTGGTCAGTCGTTTCCATTAACGGGTGCACCCAAAGCACAGCACGGAACCAATATAGGGCAGAGCCCTCTCAGTAACAGGGGTCCAGCCCCTCCACAGTAACCAAACAGGGGTCTTGCCCCTCCACAGTCCACGCACCCTCGCCTGACTACCCTGGTTTGCCCAGTGGGCCTAACAAGTCGGTGTAGGAGGGCTAGTAGAACCTCGGGGCCCGTGGGGTAGCTAGTGCTCTCCCTACACTAGTAGCTCTCCTTTGTACTGTGTACACGAGGGCCAAAAGTCAGTACAAAGTGGCCAGAGCTAACCCCGGGTCCCTGGGGCGGCTAGCTCCGCTCTACACTAAACAGGGGGACAGTCGCTCTCCTTGGTACTCCATACTCAAGGGCTAGCTCACTTCCCCAATTCTATTCCATTCACTTTCCAGGAGTTCTACTCATAATTCCCCGTAGGGTTCGTGCTCTTTCAACTCAGCCAATTTAGGTTTCATCATTTCAGCTTTATATTTATATAGCCCATGTTCCCAACCACAATTATTAATTCATAATCAGGCAGATGTTAACCAATTACAGGTAGTTATCGTTTCCTTTCTACTTTTCCAAGACTGCAATGTATATGTATTCAAGCTAGTTTTCCAGTCCTAGGATTCGTGCCATACCCTAGGATCTATCATTCAATCTAGTTTTCCAGTCCTAGGATTCATGCAATACCCTAGGATCTATCATTCAATCTAGTTTTTCAATCCTAGGGTCCATGAAATACCCTAAACTCTATTAATTATTTCACAAGTGCATAATTTTTGATAAATAATTGAAAGGGACACTCTACCCGCAAAATCGGGAGTACTGGGGGCATAATCGGCAAGCCCGCATGCCTCTGCAACCCCTAGAGCCACAACGGAATGGGGTCCTAACACAAGGATCAATTACAAGGAGCTACTCAGAACAGGATACAATTACTGTAGACAGGTAGAGGAACTAAATCTGAGAAGAACGAAACTTGAAACGCGGAAAACGGACTCCGAACAGACCCGAAACAGGTCAAAAACGACAAGTCTGCCCAAAAATCAGACGTTTGGAATATCTTCCAGACGTCTTAAATGATGTCTTAGGTCATACCTTGATCTACGTGGTCCTTCAGACGTCCAGAAGCCCGCTGAACCATCTGGACTTAGTTTCCAGACGTCCGACTGTCACTCCGGACGTCTGGAGACCCTCTCCGTTGTCTGGTGCTGTGCCCAGACGTCCGATCCGTGTGGGATGGCATCCCCTTGCGCCTTCCCGAATGATACCTGCACGCACACGAGGTCGTCCTCAACACGAAATGATGCAGAACCCTTCGGCGGAACGGCTGCATGGTCGTACACGCGAAAGAAGAAGAAAGGTAAAAATATCGTACCTTTCAGATGTCTGGCCCTTCCTCCAGACGTCTCCTGCGTTGTCTGGATGTACGTCTTGACGTTTGATTCTGGGAAATTTTCCCAGAATCAGGACCTCCTTGCCCTCCGCCTGCAGCGCACGGCCGTGCCTCGTCGCGTCCGCCTGCTGCCTGAGCTGCAGTAGCTCCTCCCCAGCACCACAAGCTTGCTGTGCACCCGCTGGTCGGCTCTGGCTGCTCCGGCGAGATCGCACCCTCGTGGTCAAGCTCTCTTCCTCTTGCAGCAGCCACTGCTGCTGCCCTCACCCGCTCACTCTCTCGCTGACAGGGGGAAGAAGAAGAAGGTGGGGGAGTGAGGGTAAGGGAGAGAGAGGGGTGTATTTGAAGGCAGCCGCGGGGAGAGAGAGAGAAAAAGGGCTGCGTCTGCATGGAGGGAGGAAAGAGAAGAAAGAGGGCGGTGGTGCAGTCTGCTCGCGCATGCGCGCAGACGCGAACCCGTACGCCGAAAAAATTAAATTCCAGATGTCTGGGAAGGCTTCCAGATGTCTGACCAAACGTCTGGACTACTTCCCAGACGTCTTAAACGACGTTTGATGCCCTGGTTATCACACGGTGCCACAGGTTGTTGTACGAGACTAGGCTGATTTGGGTGGCTGGTCTGTAGAGGTCGGTGAGAAGGAAGCGGTCTATTAAGGCAGTCAGATGAGGACAGCGAGAGCCAGCGCACCGCTAGCGATGGAGTTAGATTTTGGACATTTGCACACATAACCCTGCATAAACATATATGTATGAAGTTTTAACAAAATATCTTCTAATTAAGATAAATTATCATTTAATTCTACTTGCAATCTAATGAGGCATGATTTAAATGTACTTAGGCTAATTAAGTGTCCAATAAATTGGACTCATCACCCCCTTCTCCTCCTCCCCATGACCCCCCTCCACCCACCCTCTCCTCCTCCCCACAACCTTTCTCCTTGAGGTATCAACTGAAATTACACTAAAGGGGGTTGAATAGTGAATTTTAAAAAAATAATTGCAAGATGAAATACAATCACAAAAAGGAGGCACAAGATTTTTTAGGTGGAAACCCAAACTGGGTGAAAGCTACCACCTAAGCCAATCCCTTGACTTAGGATTTACGTTCACAAAATGATCAATCCACTAACCACACTACCTCAACTATAGTAGTGTACCTCAATGACAAATCCCATCTCCGATCCCTAAACGGAGGTTTCTCCCTTCAAAGTGAAGAGATGGGGATCCGACAGGCCAGATTCCCAACTACAATAATCAAGTAAAATGAAATGTAAAATACACCCTATATAGCACCCCAAAATATGAATAATTTTACTTATCTACTAAGGGTGAAGGAAACTCCATGAAGATGACAATATGTAGCATAGTGGGAGTGTTGGTTTGCCCCAAACAGAGTGATTGCACAACACAAAGGCAAAGGAAGCAATGAGCAAGTGAGCAAGTGATAATCTAAGTGCATTATATCTCAAGAGGTGTACCTTGCCTAAGAGGGGTTATAGTGTATTTATAGGCAAGTTTAGAACCTTCAAGAAGGTTTAGGAGAGGGCTCTTAGCCATTGGAGGCAAGTCGTAAGAGATTGGGACGAAATCCAACTCAAATTAGGGTAATTATGATTCTGACAGCAAGATCTGACATCTGATTTTTGGGTTAGATGTCTTGTCAGATGTCTGACTACAATTATAACTACAATTATAGACGTCTGATTTTGTGAGTTAGGCTTACCATTTTCATTAGATTGAAATAAGGTTTTACTTGGATGTCTAATATGATATTTTAAGACATTTGGTACTAAAATTGGACGTCTAATTATAGGCGGGTTTGTTCCTATTTTGATCAGATCTAAATAGGGTTCTAGATTTTAAGGATCAGACGTCAGTGTGGACGTCTGCCCAGTGTCCTAGACGTCTGGAAAGTGATTAATAACTTGCTTAGGTAATGAAAAAAGTGAGATTTAGTTTCTGATAAGTCTCTGCAAAGTAAATGGGTAACAGTCCATTATTAGATGTCTGGAGACATGTCCAGACATCTAAAAGTGTATCTAACCATTAGTCTTACAAAATAATGAAGGAAATAGCAAGCGGAGTCTAACGATTGCTTTAAAGACATCTGAGGTATGTATTGAATGTCTGAATAAGCCTATGGATGTCTGATTGGAGATTGCATCGACTGGAGGCTAAACATTCAGACAATGTTGTAGGTAATTAGACATTTGAATCTATGAACAGACGTCTTAAAGTTGAATATCAAATATTTGACAGGTGTTTTGGACGTCTGATATGTGTTTTGAGTTAGATTTTTTTTCCTAATTTTTCCTAAGTGTTGAGAGCCTAAGTAAGCTAAGAGTATGTTATCTTTTGGGGGCTCTTTACAATATTTCTAAACTCAAAAAAAGAAAATTACAACCTTTTGAATGCGTACATAAAGAAGCCTAAGACCTATAACATGATGCGCCTTCAGGCTCCTAATCATCAGTCTTGGAAAATCCGCGAGATCTGCAATTATATCATGGTAGAAAAATATGCTATTTTTATGTTTTATTTCTTTTTCTTTACTTTTGTAAAATCATCAAAATATTATTTATGAGAGGTTGAACTAACAATCTCCCACTTTTTGATGATTTTCAAAATATATCTTTAGGATCATATTTTCTCCCCTTGAATGTTATACTTAGTAATCTATGCTAAACTTGATCAAGTTTTTAGTTTATTTTCATGATCCTATGTTCTTCTCCCCCTTTCTGAATGTTATCAAGAAGGGTTCCTAAAGGGGTTGAACTAAACTACAACTGTCATACATTAAGTAAACATGTTCTAGCTAGACATATGTTAAAGCAGAACAGAGATCATGAGGACAATATGAATATAGAAAAACCGCATGCTAGATATGTAATTAAAGTGTTTTGACAAAGCATGAAAGAAAAACTAACTAGGGAAAATGTATGTACCCTAAGCATGAATTAGCTATTGTTCCCAAAGAAAATATAAGTATGGGGTCAAAGCCCCTTAATACATGCCAACATGGAAAGAAAGAAAGAAATAAAGGAAAATACATCACCTGCAACTAAAAGTAGTCTAGTCTTCTTGATCGTGGCAGTGGTGGCGGCAAGCGGGGCCTTGTCCCATCTATAGATTACGAACGTTGGTGCGAAGTTTGTTGATGTCTCGGTGCATGTCACCCATGAAAGTGTACATTTCTTCGGTTGCCGCATCAAAAGAGAGATGCCAACAGAGATGGAATCCATGGAAAGATCCCAGGACTCACCAAAGCTCGATCTAGGAGCTTCTATCTGAAGAGGACTTTCAGCATGGAAATCCGAAAAAGGTGGGAGTGGTTCCTCATCGGCAGGCTCTTCTTCTGGCTCGAGATGCTCCCTAAGAATGTGCATCTTGGCAGCTGTGGCCTAGTTGTAGGGCTCGACCTTTTTATCCACCGTTGATCATCTAGGGGAATCCGATGGCTTGCAAATATCTTGGATAGTATGGACCCAAAAGGTAGAGAAGCCCCATGGTCCTCATTCATGACATGAACAGTGAGGCAGCAAAAGTTGAAGGGTATGTGATTCACGGCGACAAAAGGAAGCGCCTTGTGTTGGCGCGAGATATAATCAAAACCACCTGATTTATTGAGAAGGTCCCAACCAAAAATGCGAGAAAGTAGTCGGGGAAGGGGTTTGAGATTCTTGCATGGTACAGTACCAAGATTTTCTTCATATTTATCAGAAGTATTAATTCTTGGTTAATGACTTCTGAGTCATACTGCCTCAGAATATCATTAAAATCATTTCCCTTATTAGGGATGTCAAGAAGAGCGGAAATAGAATCAGAGGTAATATGAATTGCCCGACCAAACAGACGGATATGTAACTCAAGTTCATTGTTGCTGTAGTCTTCAACGATGTTAGCATAGAAAAGGCAGACCATGTTAGGGAACACACCAACAGTTCCAATGTTAGAGTGGAATTGTCAGTCAAAATAGTGGAAGAGATGAAGGGCTTCAAAATGTTCCCGAAGGTTTAGATGTGCAAAATCGTTCCATACAATGAAGCGAGGACTCTTGACTTTGGCATTTACGAAGCAACGAAACCACTGTCTAGCGATGTCGCTACGCAATTGGTCAATCAAATAAGTGGAAGAGGAAGTGGAAGAGCCTTCGACTTGCTTCCAATGGGGAGGCATTGTGGGTAGGTTGGGTGGGTTGGTTTTGGAAGGTGGGGTTGATTTTTGATATAGGACACCTGCAAAACAAAGGCCAAACCATTCAACCAATTTGCATAAAAAAATGTCCATTCCATAGGGCAATATATTTTCCATAGCGCACAACATCACAAAATAAGAACATTGTGTGGCAGTATGCCTTGACCAAATAGTGGAAGGGGAAGTGGAACCTGCCATAATCATGTGGCAATATACCTTTGGACCCAAGCCACTTAGATGACAGCTTGAGTCATTTGAGGTAATACCCTTGCCATTACAACCAAGATACAAACATATATTAATAGTTCCACACCTTTGAAAAAACATCCCATGCCCTAGGTCTTGATCCTAGGGTTTGAGCCCGTAGGGCAAAAGAGACCAGGTCCAAGATTGAAACCACATGAGGTGTAGTATATTGAACAAAACAAGTTGGGCATTTCAAAAACCAAGATCAATGCCTCACAAATCGTGGGAGGAGAAGGGGTAATGAGGTTATACCCAAAGTGCAGCTCCCCCTAACGCGAGGAGGAGGACACGTACGGAGGTGGGTTGCTTGGTCGTCAGTTGATGGGGAGGCTGCACGGACGTTTGGTGGCGAGGGCAACAGCAGTCGTGGCCGACGAAGGGATTGGAGAGATGGGGCTGATAAACTCTAGTTTATCATCATTTTTATGACCTAAAAAAGATCTAGCTCTTAGGTTTTTAACTCTGCAAATGGGTTTTTGGGTTGCATTTAGGCATAACCTAGGATTAGGCATGCATTGCATTCCTTTTGTATTTTTAACATCTTTACTTGAGTGATAAGGTTAAGTAGATGTTCAAACCATTAAAACCCTAGCACTCAAGAAGGAAGAAAGTGAAGAAGAAGTCCAGATCAGCTGAATCCTAGCTGGATCCAGCTCATCTCAGCTGGATATTACCTCACATTGGCTAAGTTTAGCTCCTTCTAGCTCCATTCAGCTCATCTTAGCTGGATGGCAGCTCAGGGTAGCTCATCTTAGCTCAACCTACCTCAACTTAGCTCAGATCCAGCTCAACTTAGTTGAGCCTAGCTTATCCTAGTTCTAGTCAGTTCACTGGGAGCTCTAACTAGCTAAGCTTAGTTGACTGGAGTTCATTCCAGCTCCAGCTCATTCCAAGTCCAACTCTACCCAGCTCCACTTAGCTCACAATAGCTGAACTTCCTCCAGCTTAGCTACTACTTGCCTACTTAGTAGCTAAGCTAGCTCGAGAGTTCTCATTAGAGGCAATTCCAGCTCAACCTAGCTTTAGATAGGTTGAAACCAACTCAACTTAGTTCAACTACTCAAGCTTACCTGCTAGCATAAGAACTAGCTAGCTAAGCTAAGTAGTTAAGCTCCTTATGAAGGCCTCCTTAGTAGAGTCAGCTCCAATGCAGCTCCAATGTAGCTCCAGTCAGCTTTTCCTTAACTCCTCTTCTCAAAACCCTAACTCCTCCACTACTATCTACTAGCTAAGCTAGCTTAGCTAAGCAAAAAACCAGCTCCACCTCCATGGCCATCCACAATTCTAACCTAAACCCTAACCCAACTCCACCCATATCCAACATCCAATGAGAGAAGGAGAGAAGGAAGAAGATCAAGGAGACAACTTGTCTCCTTGGTGGATTCAACTTCTTTTTCTTCTTGCTTGTGTTGCCACCAAACCAAGGAGGAAGGCCAGGCAAGGAGGACATCCAGAGGAGGAGATCCTCAAGGTGGTCCATGCCACCTTAGGGAGAAGTTCTTGGAGGGGAGATCTTCCACACCAAGGAGGAGGAGGCACACCCACCTAGGGTTTGCCACAAGGAGGACATTTAGGAGAGAAGATTTCCTTTTGGTCCTGGGGCAACCAGGACTAGAGCAGGAATTCTGGGTAGCAGCATCATCACCAACACCATCTTCCTAAGCTTTCTTCTGTGCACTTGTTATTTCTTTTGCGTAGTAGTGTAATAATTTTGGTTGGAGATTACAAGTGGGAATTCCTTTCACTTGTGAGTTCTCCAACCCCATTGTAAAAATTTTTTCAATTAAGAAGCATTCCTCTACTATCCCTTTAAATAGCTTGTGTTGCTCTTTTATTGTGTCTTGTTATATCCATTATTCCAAGCATTCCTTGTTTGGAGTGAGTTGGATAAAACAAAACACT
This sequence comes from Thalassia testudinum, assembly GCA_037157565.1. Taxonomy (NCBI): domain Eukaryota; kingdom Viridiplantae; phylum Streptophyta; class Magnoliopsida; order Alismatales; family Hydrocharitaceae; genus Thalassia; species Thalassia testudinum. Next base: position 8,233,292 of record JAZHRO010000022.1, on the reverse strand, counting down.
TGTTACTTTGTTTTCTTGTAATTCAAATTTTGCTTCTCTCTGCATTAATTCGCCCGTATTCAAAAACCCTAAAAATTACATATTTCAAAACCCTAAAAAAAGAAGTTGATTTCCAAGGATCAAGCAAGAAATTTGGTTTAAAGCATTCCTACCTTTCTTGGGATGACCTGAATACTTTCCTAAGTACTCAAAGTTTATAAATTTAAAAGTGATCCACATTACGTGTTATAACGACCTAAATCGTGATTTTTACAAATCACTATTTTTAGTGATCAGGGGCTCATATTTTTTTTAGGTTGAGTGGGACCTTAGAGGTGCGGATCATATACCCCAAGGGGTTGAGCAAGTCTCCCCTTGAAGTTGGGGAGAATTACAACTCAAAACTCCCTAGAAATCTGATGCGAAAGGGCAGTTTTCGCTCAAATCAGACGTCTGGTGATGCCGTCAGATGTCGAGATTAACCATTTGGGATTTTAACTCTTTTGATCTCATCGTCTGATTCTCGGATCAGACGAACTACAAGATGTCTAATCAAATATTTAGATGTTTGATTTCCTTGAAAAATGATTCAAGCTATGTGTTGTCGTCTGATTTCTGTATTAGATAATCAACTGGACGTTGAAAAACAAAATTAGACGTCTGATCTCTGAAATCAATACTCCCTCTTTATCAGCCAATGCTATAAGTTGTCGTCTGATTTTCTAACCAGATGACTTATACGATGTCTAAATCAATATTCAAACGTGTAATACCTGAATCCAGAGCCTCCTGACTTTTGACCCTGATGCTAAATAGACGTCTCTCAAAAAATATTCAACGATATGATAGACGTCTGTAGATGTTTATGGACATCTGGAAAACCATTTTTCAAAACATTTTAAATGGAATATGACTTAATGAAATTGACTTCTGTTTAACATATTTAGATGCCAAATTTTTAAGTATAAGACATCAAGTGGTTTTATCAGATGTCTGATATTGCACAGAATGTGCATTTTGATTTTTGAACTATGTTTGAATGTTCTCTGACTTGTTGAAGTCAAAACTCATTCAATGTTCATGACAAACAAAATTTCATTGAGTTAATAAATTCTTTAAATATCACTTAGCTTGCATATGGCTAATTTCCTACGTATGAAATTAAAACGATCATAATTCAAGGGTTTAGTGAAAATATCAGTCAATTGCAATTTAGTACAAATAAATTCAACCTTGATTTCTCCCTTAAGTACATTATCCCTCAAAAAATGATGTTGAACATCAATATGTTTTGTACGAGAGTGATGTACGGGAGTTTTAGAGAGGTTGATAGCACTGGTAATATCACATAATATTTTTATCTTATTAAATATCAAATTAAAATCTTTCAAAGTATTTTTCATCTATATCACTTGAGAACATGCTAGAGCGGCGACTATATACTCAACCTCCATGGTTGATAGGGTTACGCTAGATTGTTTCTTTGAGAACCAAAAGACTAGTGATTTGCCCAAGACTTGGCACACCCCACTAGTACTCTTCCTATCGGTGTGGCTACCTGCGTAGTCTGCATCACTATATGTGACGAAGCTGAATTGTGGACTCGTAGGTAAAATAAACCATATTCAGATGTGTCAACTAGGTATCTAAATATTCGTTTAACCGCATTTAAGTGTGATTGTTTTGGGTTTGATTGAAACCTAGAACATAAGTAAGTACTGAATAAAATGTCAAGTCTACTAGAAGTTAAATACAACAAGGAGCCAATCATGCTACAACAGAGTTTTTGATCTATGGACATACCTGATTCATCCAAGTCTAAGGAGGTTGTGACACTCATAGGTGTGTTCTTCCCTTTACTTTTCTCCATCTCAAATCTTTTCAGCAACTCCTTTGTGTATTTTGATTGACACACAAAGGTCCCGAATTCGAGTTGAGTGATTCGTAAACCTAAAAAAAACTTGAGTTCACCCATCAAACTCATTTTCAATTCTTCCTACGTAATCTTGGAGAACTTTCTACACATAGATTCATTAGTAGATTCAAAGAGAATATCATCTACATATATTTGAACTAATAAAATGTTGTTTCCTTTTCTTTTAATGAATAATGTAGAATTAGCTTCTCTTATAGAAAAGTTTGCACTCAACAAATAGTCTTTGAGTCCTTATACCAAGCTCTAGGAGCCTGCTTTAGATCATATAATTCCTTGTTCAAAGTTACACTTATCATGAGACTCAAAATCAAGAGGTTATTTTACAAAAACTTCCTCCTTAATGAATCCGTTAAGAAAAGCACTCTTAATGTCCATTTGAAAGAGTTTAAAGCCAAGGAAGGCAGCATACACATGAAGCATGCAAATTGATTCGAGTCGAGCTACGGGAGCATAGGTCTCGTCAAAATCAATTCCTTCTTCTTGGTTCTACCCCTGTGCTACCAAATGAGACTTGTTCCGAATGACTACATCGGATTCATTCAACTTGTTTCGGAATACTCATTTGATTCCTATTACCGTTTGCCCTTCAGGCTTAGGTACTGGAAAGACAGTTTTCGCTTTCGTTGTTTTGCACATAAAATGATGCGTCATTTTAGTATCAAAGTGGTGGACAATTGCTTAACAAAATAATTAAAATAAACCACTCGAGAGAGCAGGTCGTGTCCATAGGGAGGAATGTGCCTATTAAAATTCCCACGAGTTAAAACCAGATGTTCATGATTAATTTCATCGAGAAACCAAATCAAAGCCGCTCTTAAATTAAGTAAACAACAAGGGCTAATGCTAGAATGGCAATTATGCACTTCTAGAGGAGATATTTTGTAATGTGGGACAATATAATAGCAATAAAATCTCACAATGGTAATGAATGTAATTTTTGATATCCCATCTACTGTAGTAAAATGTGGGAAGATCTTCTCCTTGACTGTGCGTGAGGAAGAGACCAAGACCGGAGACAAGGAGCTCGGTGAAGATGCTCTAGAGGTAGACGCATGTGATGGCGATGGTGGTGTAGCGAAAGGCTGTTTGAAGTGGTCGGATGGAGTGGAGGAGGGTGTTGGGTTACGGGTGGTTGCTGCTACTGGGAGGAGCTCCACGTGAGTGATGCGGGAGGGTTGTTGGACGTGATGCGTGCCTGCGTGTGGTGGAGCTGGAGGGTAGTGTGTGGGAGCTGTTGCACGTGGAGATAGCGTGGCGAGTTGCAGCTGTGCGTGGAGGAGAGGGCATCGCCGCTGCTGTGCGGGTGGAGGGGTGTGGCTGAAGAGGTGATGGCTGATGGTGCATGCACGGTGGACATGGGAGGAGAACCCACACTGCTACGCGCGGGAGGAGGTGCTGCGCTTGGAGTTGCAGTGTGGACATGCTCACGGAGAGGAGGGCGGTGATTGCTTGCTGGAGGTGCACGCGATGGCACAGGAGGGTTGTTGGCCGCTCGTGGGAGAGGAAGGCATGGTGGCGTGCATTGAGCATTGGCAAGGAGTGTAGGCAGAGGTGCTGGTCCTGTGAGGAGGTGGCGGTGTTGGGTTCAGTTCGATGGAGGTGAAACAAGGGAAGAGGATAAATAGTGGTGCGTTGGGTCTTCAGATGTTCGGGAAACTTCCAGATAACTCAACCACGGATAGATGACGCGGCGAGGGTGGTTGCGTTGTTGGTGGTGGTGAGGATTTGGTTATGTTTTGTGTGGTGCAGCTTGAGGAGGAATGACAGCGTTGTCGGGTGTGAGGAGGCAAGAGGCAGTTTGCTAGTTGGTTTGTGGATGTCGGATTTGTTCTTGATGTTGCAGGTGAAGCACGAGGAAGAAGATGAAGGGGAAAGGTGGTGATGATGAGAATGACCATAGATAATTGTGTGGCCCAGAGGCACACAAGCACGGTGATGGTTGAGGTCACCGAATTGGCGCAGGGGTTTGTCACCTCGTCGGTCCACGATGTGGCGGCGCTCGACCTTGGAGATGCACAGTGGTGGAGTGGAGGTGAGCTCAAAGCTCTTTACAGTGGTGGAGTCAAGGAGAAGTCTCCCCGAGCCCAATTGAGGCTCTCTCTTTCTTATAACTATAGGGGAAGATGAAGAAGATGGAGTATGGAGAAAGGTCAGCCAGATCCGCATCCTCCGCTTGTCTTCACTACTACATTCATTGCCTGATTTGGCCGTAAATGGCTTGTCGGGGAGGAGTGGTTACTACTGCACGAAGAAAGATATTATAAAAACATATGTAGATTATTTATATACAAAACCCCTATATTTCTAACTATTTAATGTATGTAATGTATGCATGCAAATTAAATGATGCTAAATAATTTTTATATATGAATGTAATGCATACAACCAAATATGTATAAACTATATTATTTACATCTTAATACATGATATGTATAAGTAAATATTACTCTAATATCTAGGCATTTAAGTAACTAATTAGCCCATAAATATGGGCTCATCAGGTACTAGATCCCAAACTTCATTCCTTTGGAATTGGTTAAGTTCCTCCGACATGGTCATCATCCAAGGTTCTTCGGAGCATGCTTCCTCGACACTCTTCGGTTCAACTTGAGATACAAAGGCAGAGAGACCGAAAGAGTAACTAAAACGAGATTGGGTTTTAATGCCATCGGAAACACTTCCGATGACTTGACTTTCGGGATGATTCCTTTGATATATCCAATCTTTTGGAAGATTATGGATATTAGAATTTAGGATGTTAGACACATCAATAGGAGAATCATCTTCATCTTCCATATTGACTCAGTCAATAGAGGAAGAGTAAGGTGATTCATCGAAGGAAACATGAAGGGTTTCCTCTACTATTAATGTGGTCTTATTAAAAACCCGATATGCCTTACTACGTGAAGAATAACCAATGAAAATGGCTTCTTCACCTTTGGCATTAAATTTATCTAAATTAGAATGGGTATTCAAAACAAAGCATCGGCATTCAAAAACTTTAAAATAACTAATCTTAGGTATTTTCCCATAATATAGTTCAAAGCAAGTTTTCCGCAACCCAGATTGAATTAAGATGTAATTTAACACATAACAAGCCGTGTTAACTGCCTCGGCCCAAAAGTACTTCTGTAACTCAGAGTCTATGAGCAATATTCGAGCACACTCTTGAAGAGTGCGATTCTTTCTCTCAACTACCACATTTTGTTAAGGTGTTTGGGGGAAAGAGAACTCATGAGCAATACCATGCACTTGATAAAAATCATCAAACAAGGAGTTTTCAAACTTGCCACCATGATCACTATGAATTCGAATGATTTGGTAGCCTTTTTCAATTTGAACCTTCCTACAAAGAATAGAAAAGACAGAAAACACCCTATCTTTGGATCTCAAGAAGGAGACCCATGAAAACCTTGAAAAATCATCTACAATTACAAGGCACTATTTGCATCTACTAAGGCTCTCATATTTTGTTGGTCCAAACAAATCTATGTGAAGTAATTCTAGTGGTCTTGACGTGGATATAACTTCTTTGGTTTTAAAGCTAGATTTCATAATTTTACCTAATTTACAAGAATCACACATAAGGTCATCTACAAATTTTCCTTTAGGAAGACCTTGAACTAGTTCATGTTTAGCTAGCTTTTGAACTAGTCTCATATGAAAATGTCCTAGTCTTCTATGCCATACATTCAATTCATTTTTAGCTACAAAGCATTCATAAGTGCTATCCTTATCAAATTCTACAATATAAATGTCTTTAAGCCTAGTTCCCTTAAGAAGGGTTTCATTTGTTGATGCATGCATAATTTCAAATATTTTTGAAGTGAAAACTACCTTATATCCCTTATCACAAATCTGACTAACACTTAATAAGTTGTGTTTTAGTCCTTTTACTAAAGAAACATTTGAGATAGGGGAAAGAGTGTTACCTATTTTACTAAGACCAATAATATGGCCATTATGGTTGTTGCCAAATGTAACCATTCCTTCATCCGAAGGTTGGAGTTCCAAAAATAGGTGTTTGTCTCCCATCATGTGTTTGGAACACCTGGATTCCATCACCCATTGGCCTCCTTGATGGCGGTGCTCTCCTTGTCTTCTTTCTTGTAGGTCCCTTTGTTCCTACAAAAGACCTCCTTTGGTGACTTGGTGTTTCTTTAGGTCTTTCGAATTTGAGTTTCCCATCCTTCATTTTGTATATCCAGTTTTTGACATTATAATGTCCTTTGAAACCTACAAAACAAAGTGAAGGTTGTCTTTTCGGTATCTATTATAATGTGGATCCGTATTTGTTAGTGGTTCTCTTTGGAGGAGGATATTTTCTCGGTTCATTTTGACTAGTTTCAAAATAGCCTAGTCCAAATTTACTTGAGGAAGGTTTTTGATGGGCAATAAGCTTATCCAAGTTATCCTTTCCTTTTGTAAATTTGGCTAAGTCCTCAAGCAACTGATGTGATCTTTCTTTGAGGTGATTTATCTCTATTTTCATTATGTCTAGTTTATCTTCTAGTCCTTTAATTTGTAATCTAAGTAGGTCATTCTCATCCTTTTTAAAAGAGTTTGATTTTTGAAGAACATGAATCTTGTCAAGAAGTTCTTCTCTATCTAGGAATTTTTGTTTACTCATGGCTGTATATAAATTCTTTGCTAACGATTCTTTTTCAATCATTAAATTTCCTATTTGCATATTTAAAGCTTTGGTTTCTTTAGTGAGAATTAAGTTCTTTTCTTTAAGGTCATTTATTAATTCCTTATACTCAAAGTTTTCTACTTTTAATGCTTTACTTTTAGTCTTTATTTCTTTTAGATCTACATACAATAAATCAAATTCTTCTTGCAACTCATCTAAGGAATATGAATTTACCTCAGGTTCCTCGAACTCAGATCCGGATGTGTCGTTGGTGGCCATGAGTCCCAAGGATGCCGTTTCTTCATTTGTTTCCACTTCGTCTTCTTCGGAGGTAGAGTCATCTCAAGTTACTTGGAATGCTTTCTTCTTGAAAGTCTTAGGCCTTGAGAACTTCTTGTAGTTGGAAAGCTTCTTATACTTCTTCTTATCATCCCTTTTGAGCAAGGGGCACTCCTTCCTTATGTGACCTCTCTTCTTGCAATTGTAGCAAACTAGAGGTTCTTCTTCTCTTTTCTATTTCTGAGAAACTTTTTAAATTTTTTAGCTAATAAAACAAATTCCTCGTCATCGGTACTTACCTCATCGTCTGATGTTGCCTTGAAAGCTAAGGTCTTCTTCTTTGGCTTCGGTGTGATCGACTTCTTCTTTTGGACCATCTTTATCTCATAAGCCATTAGGTTCCCAAGTTGTAACGACCCGATTCCCGAGTCCCTACGAGACACGAGAACCGGACCGACTCGACTAATCCCAAGACCTAGTTGTCCAACGAGGACGTAACCAAAAGACAGTAAAATAAACCACATTCAGCATGAATATAACTAACAGTAAGAAAGTACAGCAGTAAGGAAAGAAACTACTACAGTAGGTACCACCACAACAGTAAAACAACATTTATCATATAACAAGAACTGCAGGTAAAGAAGGTACAGTGGAAACAAAAACTACTCACTAGAACAGAAACAAAAGAGGTACAAAAGGCTGTGGTAACTCTACTGGACCCTACTCGGCCCAGCGTCATCGACAGCCGCCGACCCTGGCTGCTCAACACCTGGTCCTGAAAAAGGTAACGAGTGTAACACGTCAGCAAAACGCTGAGTAGAGTGGCAAACTAACTAAAGGCAACAGTAGAGTGTACAGTAGCTGTTATGTTCTATTACTTCCTTTACTCACATCTTTCAATTTTTCTCACTATTTCATTTGTTTCTCAGATCCTTTACTTGATCTCGAATGTCCTCGTGGGAACGATCTTAATTGCAGTCTTTTCCAAAAGTAGAAGTAGCACGTGGTGCTCTCCTGGCCGGGAGAGTCCCCCATGGTGATCCTACCCTCAGTCAACCACCCCAAGGTCACTGACAGACGTAACGGTGACTACGGCACGCGCGATAAACGCACAGGTAGCTAGCCCGCACTGGCACGCGGTCAGTCGTTTCCGTTAACGGGTGCGCCCAAAGCACAGCACGGAACCAGGGCAGAGCCCTCTCAGTAACAGGGGTCCAACCCCTCCACAGTAACCAAACCGGGGCCTTGCCCCTCCACAGTCCGCGCACCCTCGCCTGACTACCCTGGTTTGCCCTGGTGGGCCTAACAAGTCGGTGAAGGAGGCTAGCAGAACCCCGGGGCCCGTGGGGTAGCTAGTACTCTCCTAACACTACTAGCTCTCCTCGGTACTACGTACACGAGGGCCAACAAGTCGGTACAGAGTGGCCAGTCCTAACCCCCAGGTCCCTGGGGCGGCTAGCTCAGCTCTGCACTAAACAGGGGGACAGTGGCTCTCCTTGGTACTCCGTACTCAAGGGCCAGCTCACTTCCCCAATTCTATTCCATTCACTTTCCAGGAGTTCTACTCCTACTTCCCCGTAGGGTTCCAGAACATCTTATGTCTTACTTTCCAGTTTCACGTTCTTACAAACCATGATCCCAATCATGTTTCTTTATTCATAACAGGCAGCTGTGAATTTAATTTACAGGTAGCTTCATATATTCCTTTCCATTTTTCCAAGACTGCAGTATTATACATTCCACTAGTTTTTCCATCCTAGGATTCATGCCATATCCTAGGGTCTACCATACAATCTAGTTTTCCGGCCCTAGGATTCATGCAACACCTAGGAACTATCATTCCATATATTTCTGATTCCTAGGATTCATGCAATGTCCTAGGTTCTAGTTATGGTTTCATACTTTAACAGATTTTATTAATACTTAAAGCCACTCTACCAGGTACAACGGGAGTAATGGGGGCGTGATCGGGAATCCCGCGTGCCTCCGCGACTCTCAAGACTGCAACCGAACGAGGTCCTATCACAAGGATCAAACACAAGGAGTGTCTCAAAACAATGTATAGCTACTGTAGACGGGTAGAGGAATTAATTCTGAAACGAACGCAACTCGAATCGCGGGAAACGGAGCCCAAACGGGCCCTAAACGGGTCGAGAAAGACGATACTGTGCAAAATCAGACGTCTGGAACTCCTTCCAGACGTCTTAAACGGTGGATCAGAGAATTACCTGTTCAGCGTGGTTTCCCAGACGTCCAGAAGTCTGCGGGGACGTCTGTCCTATACCCCAGACGTCCGATGGTCCACACGGACGTCTGTAGGTCACTCCCGCCGTCTGGTACAACTTCCAGATGTCTGATTCGAAAAGGATGGCGAATCAGCGAACCTGCGCACAGCCAACCCCCCTCCCTCAGTACGGTCAGTCGACAAGAAGGAAGAAGAAAGCAGAAACTCACCTTTCAGATGTCTGTATGATCTTACAGACGTCTACCTTGCCGTCTGGCTATCAACCCAGACGTCTGATTCTGGAAATTTTTCCAGAATCAGAACCCTGCTCGGCCTCCGCTCGCGACGCCGCCCGCGTCGCACCTCGCGCGTCTACTGCTCAGCCCGCAGTAGGTCCCTCTCCGCGTCGCTTCGCACCCCCTGCGTCCTCCGTCGGCCGGCCAAGCCGCTCCAGCGAGCTCGCCCTCACGGCAGAGCTCCGCCCTCGCACGTTGCACCTCCGCGCTCACTGCGACCGCCGCTGCCGCCCTCGCGTTCGCTCGCTCTAGCGCATAGGAAGGAGAAGAAGGAGGAGATGGTGGACACGGGAGGGGAGGCGCGCCCCTTTTAACGCCGCGCGGAGAGGAGAGAGAGAAGGTGGCAGGCCGCCTGCAGTCGCAGAGAAAAGAGGGAATATGCGGTCTGCGCGCTCAGGCGCGCAGGCGACTCGCGTGTGTCTAAAATAACAGATTTCAGGATGTCTGGAAACGATCCCAGACGTCTGTTCAGACGTCTGTATGTGATCCCAGACGTCTGGACCGACGTCTGGGCCTCCTCCCAGACGTCTTAAAAGACGTCTGGGGCACACATTCGTTACAATATAACAAACTCAAAGGAAGTTTCGTCCCCGAAACTTGCGCCAACTAGGGTCTGGGAAAAGACGTCCAAATAACCATAACAAACTCAAAGAGGACCGAAGCCGGTCCGAAAAGACGTACCCGCGAAAAGCTCCGGGTACCGCTCCCGCATTGCCGCCTCAGGCTCCCAGGTAGCCTCCTCGTACCACTGGCTCCTCCACAAAACCTTTACCAGGGGTACTTGCTTTCGTCTCAACCTGCGGACGGCTCGGTCTAGGATCTGCACTGGCCGCTCGGGGTAGGTCAGGTCGTCGCTCACCTCGACGCGCTCGTGACTCAGTACGTGGCTGGGATCGGCTACGTACTTCCTGAGGTTGGACACGTGGAACACGTCGTGCACACCAGAAAGCTGCGGGGGAAGGGCAAGTCTGTAAGCAACGGGTCCAACTCGCTCCAGGACCTCAAAGGTCCCCACGAACCTCGGCGCGAGCTTCCCTCTCACCCCAAACCGCTGTAAGCCCTTCATGGGCGAAACACGAAGGAAGACGTGGTCCCCAACCTCGAACTGCACCTCTCTGCGTCTGCGATCCGCGTAGCTCTTCTGTCTGCTCCTGACAGTGCGGAGTCGTCTGTGGATCTGCTCAACTACCTCCTGACTCTGCCGGATCATCCTGGGCCAACCTCCCACTTGGTCCCCACCTCAACCCAACTCAAGGGTGCCGTGCATTTCTGTCCGTACAGAGCCTCGTAGGGAGCCATGCCGATGCTCGAGTGATAACTGTTGTTGTATGCAAACTCCGCCAGGGGCAGGTGCTCCTCCCAAGAGCCCCTCCTGTCTAGTACACAGGCACGCAAAAGGTCCTCAAGTGTCTGTATCGTGCGTTCCGACTGTCCGTCCGTCTGGGGTTGGTAAGCCGTGCTAAACCTCAACCTCGTCCCCAAAGCCTGCTGAAACTCAGCCCAAAACTGGGACGTAAAGCGGGTATCCCGGTCGGATACGATCTCCCGCGGAACCCCGTGTAGTAGCACATCACGGATATACCTCTCTGCCAATTGTGCTGGTCCCAAAGTGACTCGGATCGGCAAGAATCGTGCCGTCTTCGTCAATCTATCCACTATTACCCAGACTGCGTCGTGTCCTCGCTGGGTAACAGGTAAGCCCACCACCAAGTCCATGGTGATGCTCTCCCACTTCCATTCTGGTATTGGAAGCGGCTGAAGCGGCCCTGCAGGCCTCTGATGCTCCGCTTTCACCTGCTGGCACACTAAGCACTGCTGCACGAACTCACCCACATCCCGCTTCATCCCTCTCCACCAAAATTCGCGTCTCAAGTCATGGTACATTTTCGTGTTTCCGGGATCTATGGTGAATCTGGAACCGTGTGCCTCAGTCAGGAGCTCTCTCAACAGCTCCTCGTCTCTGGGAACGCACAGCTGTCCCCTCAAGCGTAGCACCTGGTCTAAGAAAGAGAAGTCCCCTGGGTCCCCTGATAGTACTCTATCGTGCAAAGACTGCAAGTACGGATCGGCCATCTGTCCCGTGATGATGCGGTCTATCAACTCTGGCCTGGTCTGCCGTGTCACCGTCATTGCCCCACAGTACCCTCGTAACTCTAGAGGTCGCCAACTCCCCACCTCCTCCAAAAGGCTCCAACTCTGTAACTGTAGACTGGCCAAGCGTGCAGGCGCCTTACGGCTCAAGGCGTCAGCCACCACATTGGCCTTTCCCGGGTGGTAGGAGATGCTGCAGTCGTAGTCCTTCAGGAGCTCCAACCAACGTCTCTGTCTCATGTTGAGCTCCTTCTGGTCAAAAAGATATCTGAGGCTCTTGTGATCTGTAAAAATCTCGAAGGTCTCACCGTACAAGTAGTGCCTCCATGTCTTCAGCGCGAAGACAACAGCTGCCAACTCTAGATCGTGGGTAGGGTAGGTATGCTCATGGGGCTTCAGTTGCCGCGAAGCGTAAGCAACCACGTGACCCCTCTGCATGAGCACACCTCCTAACCCCTGCAAGGAAGCGTCCGTGTACACAACGAACCCGCCACTACTGTCAGGGATGGTGAGCACGGGAGCCGAGGTCAACCTCTCCTTCAGCTCCAGAAAACACGCCTCACAGGCGTCTGTCCAAGCGAAAGGCACGTCCTTTCAGGTCAACTGTGTCATAGGACGCGCAATCTGTGAAAATCCTCTGATGAACCGTCTGTAGTAACCTGCCAGTCCCAGGAAACTGCGAATCTCAGTGACTGAACGCGGTCTCTCCCACCTGAGCACTGCCTCAACCTTGGCGGGGTCCACCGCTAGGCCGTCTCCAGAGATCACATGACCCAAAAAGGTCACCTCCCTCAACCAGAACTCGAACTTGCTGTATTTGGCGTACAGCCTGCGTCGTCTCAGAGTGTCCAGAACCATCCGCAAGTGCTGTCCGTGCTGCGTCCAATCTCTAGAATAGATGAGTACATCATCTATGAAATCCACCACAAACTGGTCCAAGTATGGTCTAAACACCCGGTTCATCAGGTCCATGAAAGCAGCGGGGGCATTGGTCAGCCCAAACGGCATGACCAAAAACTTGTAATGTCTGTACCAGGTGCTGAAAGCTGTCTTGGAGACGTCGGTCTCCCTGATCCTCAACTGGTGGTATCCAGACCTCAAGTCGATCTTGGAAAACACCGTGGCACCCCGCAACTGGTCAAACAAATCGTCAATCCTCGGCAGCGGATATCTGTTCTTGATGGTGACCCTATTCAGCTGTCGGTAGTCCACACAAAGGCGTAGGGTCCCATCCTTCTTCTTCACAAACAGTACCGGGGCTCCCCAGGGAGACGCACTGGGCCTCACGAAACCCTTCTCCAAAAGGTCCTGCAACTGAGACTTGAGCTCTCGCAGCTCAAGCGGTGCCATTCTGTATGGCGCGGTGGAGATGGGGCTGGTCCCTGGTACTAGTGAGATCTCAAACTCGATCTCACGCTCGGGCGGTAGTCCTGGTAACTCGTCTGGGAACACGTCGGAGAACTCTCTGACCACCGGGATGCTCTGGAAGTCTGCCACGGGGCTGTGCTCTGCCACCACACAAGCTAGGAAGCCCTCACACCCCTGGCTCAAAAGTCTCGCCGCCCGAAGTGCCGAAATGCACCTGAAACCTCCGTCCACTGGCTGCCCGTGAAACTCGAAAGAAGGCAACTCCGGAATGGAGAAGACAATCTTCCTCTCAAAACAGTCTACCAAGGCGTGGTAAGCGGACAGCCAATCCATCCCCAGAATCACTCCAAAGTCCTCCATCTGTATCATAATCAGGTCAGCTGGCAGGCTATGTCCCCCGATGCTGACCTCGCAACCCGTGTACACCTCCTCAGCTACAAACAGCTGACCACTCGGACCTCTGATTACGAACGGATTCTCTAACAGTGTATAATCCTGGTCCAAACTAACTGCGAAACTGGCTGCGACAAACGAGTGCGTAGCGCCGGAATCGAAAAGCGTGTAAACGAGTCTGCCAGAAACTGAAACCATACCTGCTACCACGGATCCCGAAGCTCTGGCGTCCCTGTGTGTTAGGGCGTTGATACGCCCCTCAGCTCTAGGTGCGGATGAAGCAGCTACACTCTGCGTCGGACGGGTAGGTGCTGGCCCGTACCCTCCTCGCGACTGCCGTACTCCTCCTCGTGCCTGGGGACCGCGGCCTCCTGCACGCCCTCCAGTGCTCTGCACGGGAAGTATCTGCTGACCTCCTGCCCTAGATGGGCAGTCCCTCCTGACGTGGCCCGGCTGGCCACACTGGTAGCAGAGGGGAAACCGACTCCCGCCCTCAGTGAGTCCCCGCTGTCGGCTAGGCGGGGGTCCGGTGCTGGCGACTGGCCCCTGTCGAGGGCCCCCAAAGGCCACTGATGGCCCTGCGCAACGTGACGGCTCTCCTGCGGACGCCACGTGTCTCCGTTGAGTTCTCCTAACACGCCTGGTGTGGCGGCGGAAATCTCGTTCCACCACTAACTCCCCTGTCGTACGCTCGGAAGGGGGAGGGGGTGGCGACGTGGGTGGAAGCTGAAATTCTTCTCGAACCACCTCTCGAATCAGTTGGACGAGGTCCCGAGACGGTATACTCAGGAGAAGAGGAGGAGTAGTATGTATTCCAAGCCCGACATATCTGTCCCCTGGGCCCTGACCTCGGCCGCGCCTGCGGCCCACCCTCCTAGCTCCACGACGCGGCATCTCCTACAATGGAGACGCGAAACAAAATGAAAAGCGTCAAAACAGACGGTACCTAATGAAACCTCTAAGAGCTCATGTCAAGAGGTATGTTGTGGTGGCTACTCTAGTTATAACATGTGAATTGGTTATTTTCCAGTCAGTTGATTCACTTCTCGGGACGACCTTGCTCTGATACCATCTTGTAACGACCCGATTCCCGAGTCCCTACGAGACACGAGAACCGGACCGACTCGACTAATCCGAAGACCTAGTCGTCCAACGAGGAAGTAACCAAAAGACAGTAAAATAAACCACATTCAGCATGAATATAACTAACAGTAAGAAAGTACAGCAGTAAGGAAAGAAACTACTACAGTAGGTACCACCACAATAGTAAAACAACATTTATCATATAACAAGAACTGCAGGTAAAGAAGGTACAGCGGAAACAAAAACTACTCACTAGAACAGAAACAAAAGAGGTACAAAAGGTTGTGGTAACTCTACTGGACCCTACTCGGCCCAGCGTCCTCGGCAGCCGCCGACCCTGGCTGCTCAACACCTGGTCCTGAAAAAGGAAACTCACCTTTCAGACGTCTGTATGATCTTACAGACGTCTACCTTGCCGTCTGGCTATCAACCCAGACGTCTGATTCTGGAAATTTTTCCAGAATCAGAACCCTGCTCGGCCTCCACTCGCGACGCCGCCCCCGTCGCACCTCGCGCGTCTGCTGCTCAGCCCGCATCAGGTCCCTCTCCGCGTCGCTCCGCGCCCCCTGCGTCCTCCGTCAGCCGGCCAAGCCGCTCCGGCGAGCTCGCCCTCACGGCAGAGCTCCGCCCTCGCACGCCGCACCTCCGCGCTCACTGCGGCCGCCGCTGCCGCCCTCGCATCCGCTCGCTCTCGCGCACAGGAAGGAGAAGAAGGAGGAGACGGTGGAGACGGGAGGGGAGGCGCGCCCCTTTTAACGCCACGCGGAGAGGAGAGAGAGAAGGCGGCAGGCCGCCTGCAGCTGCAGAGAAAAGAGGGAATATGTGGTCTGCGCGCTCAGGCGCGCAGGCGACTCGCGTGTGTCGAAAATATCGGATTTCAGGACGTCTGGAAACGATCCCAGATGTCTGTTCAGACGTCTGTATGTGATCCCAGACGTCTGGACCGACGTCTGGGCCTCCTCCCAGACGTCTTAAAAGACGTCTGGGGCACACATTCGTTACACAAGTAGATTCTCCATGTCTAGATCCTCTACTTGGTTGGCTTCTTCTATCACCATAACCTTTTGCTCCCATTTGGGTCCAAGGGAGCGAAGGAGCTTGGCTTGAAGCTCCCCCTTTATCAATGTCTTCCCTAGAGACTTTAGGTTATTCATGATTAACGTGAAACGGGTATACATGTCCCCAAGTTTTTGATTTTCCTTCATAATGAAGGCTTTGAATTCCTGCAATAAAACATTAATCTCAGAGGATTTTAACTCGAGATGTACCTTCGTGAGTTATCTCTAAGGTTCTCCAAATTTCATGGCAGTTGTGCATTGGCTAATGCGGTTGAACTCCTTCGAGGTAAGTGCACAGTATAGTGAGTTCATCACCTTTGCATTCAGCCCAAGGTGATGAATCTGCTCCACTGTGTATCCCGTCTCTGGTTTGTCGGGAATATCATATGCGGATTCGCATTTCTCCCAGACGGAGAAATAGTTGGCTTGAAGTCACATCTTCATTCTCAGCTTCCAATACATGTAGTTGGTTCCTTCAAAGAGATGTGGTTGGGTAGTGGATTGCTCCTCCAATCTACCAATGGATACTATTCTTCCCTCCATAGGATCTTCTGCGGATGTTACTCCAAAAAGCGGAAACCTGCTCTGATACCAAATGAAATTGCACTAAATGGGGGAGAATAGTTAATTTAAAAAAATAATTGCCAGATGAAATACAATCACAAAAAGGAGGCATAAGATTTTTTAGGTGGAAACCCAAATCCGGTGTAAACCACCACCTAAGCTAATCCCTTGACTTAGGATTTACTGTCACAAAGTGATCAATCCAGTAACCACACAACTTCAACGAGGGTAGTGTACCTCAATTACAAATCCCACCTCCGATTCCTAAATGGAGGCTTCTCCCTTCAAAATGAAGAGACGGGGATTTGACAGGCTGGATACCCAACTACAATAATTAAGTAAAAGGAAATGTAAAATACACCCTATAAAACACCCCAAAATATGAATAATTTTACTTATCTACTATGGGTGAAGGAAACTCCCTGAAGATGACAATATGTAGCACAGTGGGAGTGTTGGTTTGCCCCAAATAGAGTGATTGCACAACACAAAGGCAAAGGAAGCAATGAGCAAGTGAGCAAATGATTTTCTAAGTGAATTATATCTCAAGAGGGTGTACCTTGCCTAAGAGGCATTATAGTGTATTTATAGGCAAGTTTAGAACCTTCAGGAAGGCTTAGGAGAAGGCTCTTAGTTG
Source organism: Thalassia testudinum (assembly GCA_037157565.1). Taxonomy (NCBI): domain Eukaryota; kingdom Viridiplantae; phylum Streptophyta; class Magnoliopsida; order Alismatales; family Hydrocharitaceae; genus Thalassia; species Thalassia testudinum. The sequence continues at coordinate 8,216,751 of JAZHRO010000022.1, read as the reverse complement.
TTGGAGGCAAGTCCCAAGAGATTAGGACGAAATCCAACTCAAATCGGGGTAATTGTTATTCTGACAGTAGGATCAAACGTCTGATTTTTGGGTTAGACATCTTGTCAGACGTCTGACTACAATTATAGACGTTTGATTTTATGAGTCAAGCTTACTGTTTTCAATGGATTGAAACAGGGTTCTAGCTGGACATTTGATATTCTATTATAAGATGTCTTGTACTAAAATTGGACATCAATTATAGGCGAGTTTGTTCCTATTTTGATCATATCCAAACAAGATTCTAGATTTTAAGGATCAGATGTCAGTGTGGACGTCTGCCTAGTGTCCTAGACATCTGGAAAGTGATTAATAACTTCCTTAGGTATTGAAAAAAGTGAGATTTGGTTTCTGACAAGTCTTCGCAAAGTAAATGGGTAAAGGTCCATTATTAGACGTCTGGAGTCATGTCTAGACGTCTAAAAGTGTATCTAACCATTAGTCTTACAAAATAATGAAGGAAATAGCAAGCGAAATCAAACGTTTGGTTTAAAGACATCTGAGGTATGTATTGGATGTCTGGATAAGCCTATGGATGTCTGATTGGAGGTTGCATTGACTGGAGGCTAAATGTTTAGACAATGCTATAGGTAATTAGATGCCTGAAACTATGGTCAGGCATCTTAAAGTTGAATATCTGACGTTTGACAGCTATGTTGAACATCTGATATGTGTTTTGAGTTAGATTTTTGTTCCTAATTTTTCCTAAGTATAGAGAGCCAAAGTAAGCTAAAAGTATGTTATCTTTTCAGGCACTTTACAATATTTCTAGACTTAAAAAAAGAAAATTACAACCTTTTGAATGTGTACATAAAAAAGCCTAAAACCTATAACATGATGCGTCTACACGCTCTTAATCATCTGTCTTGGAAAATCCATGAGAACTACAACTATATCATGACAGAAAAATATGCTATTTCTATGTTTTATTTCTTTTTCTTTATTTTTGTAAAATCATCAAAATATTATTTTTAAGAAGTTGAACTATCATCAACCTCCTCCTCCTGTCCAACCTCCTCCTCTGCCCTCTCCTCCTCCACCTCCCTCTCCTCCAGCGAAACCCCCCTCACCCTCCCCCACCACTGGAACCTTCCTTTGCCCTTGCTCCCTTGTCGTCCTCCACCTCTCCCTCCTCCGGCCAAACGCCCTTAAGCCCTCCAGCCTGGCCTCTCCTCCTCCACCTCCCTCTCAATCGGTCCCTATGCCCCTTCCTCTTACAGCCGCCCTTCCCCCCTACCCCTCCTCCTACAGCCACCCACAACCCCTCCCCCCCTCTCCCTGTCATTTCTTTTTTATAATTTTTTGGTTAAATTATGTTAGTTATACTTGTTGATATTGTCACTTCCATCTATATATATTTACTTCACATTATGACTTCAGTTTATCATGATAATGACTAATGTTGAAGGTTTTATTCGAATAACCTAAAGCTCCTAAGTGTTCACATGTAAAGTCATATTTCAAGGTGATTAAGTCGTAGTATAGCACGAAAATATGTTGAAGCAAATAAATATAATGAGATAGTGAGTCCCGATCGAACTCAGGGAGGCAAAAAATGACTTGACTTTAAAACTGATTTATAACTAACTATAGCTAAATACTAATCACAATAGATATAAAGTGAATCGGGCAATTGGTTGAACATGAGTTGCAATTAGACTAGAACTAAATAGCTAGAACATGCATTATTAGAACTAGAATTAAAAATAACTATCTAAGCTACTAGAACAAGGGCACCAAGGGTGGTCCTTGGTGGCCTTTGGAGAGGTTGGGGAGATCGACAGTGGTACACCAAGGTGGTCTTGATGTATGCTTCAGAGGAAGAGGAAGTCTAGAGAAGCTTGGAGGTCTAGAGGGAGAGATAGAGGAGAAGATGCCTTTAGATGGGGGCATTGGGGTCCTTTTTATAGCCAAAATGAGGGGCAAAGTAGGTATTTGGTCCTCCAAATCGTGCAACAGCCTTGGATCGATTAGATCCGTTGATCAAGAGATCCATGAATTAGATCGCACTTCAAAAGAACCTCCAACGTGCCTAATACGCATGCAACGCCTCTAGTTGCGCCACTTGGCGCGCTCTGGGCCCTCAGATCTCAATAGCATGGTCATGCGCCCCTACCTCGTTGCCGCCTTTGTTAAGATCCCACGTGCACGCGTTCAATTCCAGCTGTCTGATCTAAACGATCGATGGCATAAATGCGTGCTCGCACCGCCTTTAAGCGTCCGCGTACAATGGGGCATGGTCATGCGCATGCATCCCACCTTTGCTGCACCACCTGATCAGACGCATGATAGCATGCCACGCATTCGTCTCCACACCGCCTCATTGCCATTGCATGACGCAATTTCGTTCGTGTGCACCGCCTTTCTAATTTTCCCCTTCGTACAAATGGAACGCTCGCTACTCTCTCTTATGCGAGCACGCTCTCTATTGCACTGCGTCCGCGAATGGTTTCAGTTTCATTTTAGCACGCTCGTCGCCTCAGCCATTGCATGAGGATCCAATGGTTGAGATGGATCCTTCTTTGATGGAGTGTTGGGACTGGTCAGCATGGCGCTCTTATGGTTGTTGGGTGACGATCCAATGGCCCACAAGGCACGTGGAACTCCTTCAATGGATGGGGTGGCAGCCTTGGGCAGTTATGATGGTGCCACGTGGTACCATCATGGCCTTCCATCTTCTTTGCTTTGTAGATGGTTCTGTAGGGCTCCAATCTAGTTGATTTTTGCACCGTTGGACTGTGATCGTTGATCTGAATCCATCCATGCAGTTGGATTTGGTATTTGAGGTTTGAATTTTTGCCACCATGCTTCTTGGCCTTTGCTCTTCCGCAGACTTCATAAGATGCTACGAGAGTCTGATCAAGATGACTTCAGAAGTGTTGGACTCCTGTTGTTGTCCTGAACAAATCCATATGGTTGGATTCATCATCCGTAGCCTCGAATTACTTATAATTATTATTACCTCTCAATTAGAGCATAATATAGCATTATTATTCACAAAGCTAACAAATCAACTATGATTCAAATTATGTTGCTCATGCATGCATTATTCCTAGGTTAAGCTAGGATCTAACTTAATTCCGGTAGATTAGGACCTAGGATTGCTGAGCAATCACTAAGTAAGCTCTAGTTGCATGCAAGTGAATAGAGAGACAAGAGTTCCTATGTTTGGGCATTGAATGAGATAGAGAGACAAGAAACTAGATTGTGTTACATTTGACCCCTCATACAAACAAGGGAACACATACGCTTCTAGGATGTAGAGTTGATTTCTAGTGAAATTGAATTCTATGAAAGAATAAAATCACACAAAAGAATTTCATCAAGTTCATGTTTTTAAAAAGTGCTATGTCCTTAGGAGAGTTGATAGCATCTTTTACATTACAATAGGATAGAATACAAGCTTATTTATGCTACAATTACTACTAAGTAATGTTTATTTATACATCTTTAGTGATTACAATAAAATGCAACAAAGTTTTCTCTGATGATGCTTAAACTCATCAAGATGGCAACAACTAGGACTTCTTTTTACAAATTGCAAGTTTGATCGTTAGGTGATGCACCTTCATTATCTGTTAAAATCAATATGACATGAGATATCTAGGGGAAGAGAGCCCTTTGAGGTTTTTAAGGTTGAAAAATGCTCAACCTGACATTCTCTCTAGAATTGACTCTCGAATTGACCCTAATTTGACCCTAGAATAACAATATGGATGTAATTTGATTGCAGGAAGTTATATTAAACAGTCATTAATTTGATCATCACACTTGTACAAAATGTTAGGATTCCAAAGCAATCATGAATGTAATTACATTATCACAATGAAACTTCTAAAGAAAGGAATTCTTCATCCATAGTTTAATTACAATATTTACATTGTTAGGGTTAGGTTTAACATTTATGATTTAATTAGAGGTTAAGAGTTGGAGTTTAGTTGAGGTACTATCAAACCCAAAGAAACATGTAAAAACTTAACTCATTTCCTTCTTTTTTTATTAAATTAATTCTTTAAGAGTTAGGGTTTAATTAGTTATTTAATGTATTTTGTGTTTTTGAAATTACAGGTTTGCGATTTTCACTCTTGGAGGCTTTCAAGATGTAACTAAAAATTTCTTATTTATTTTTGTTCCATTTTAGGACAATGTTAGATGTGGGGTGCACCCACATATTTTATTTTGTCGAATTGATGTGGGGTGTGCCCACTGTTATGTCTTCTGAATGTAATTTTAAGATTGTATTAGATGTGGGGTGTGCCCACATAATGATTTTTAATTGAATGAATGGTGGGGTGTGCCCACATATATGGATTTTTATTGCATTTAATAATTTTGTTTGTTATAAATTTTATGTGAGGTGTGACCACTTTATAAGTTTTGTGGTATGATAGTTTGAAATGCAAGTTTGTGGGAAAAAATTGAATATTTAAGGGGAAACTCTGTCAAATTTTTTTAAAAATTCATTAATGTTTAATATATATTTGGTTGGGAATTTATTATAATAGTTAGATACACACACTTACACAAAATTAGATGCACATAAGGCCAAAACTAGCTAGGTATTCTAACCCCTAGGGTAAAAGTTACGAAGTCAAATTGTGTCAAAATGCAAGCCCGTCGAGACTTATGATCATGTTGTATGAACAATGCAGTGTGTGTATACCTCACTTACATGTATGAAGTTTTATCCTTATAGCATGCCATAAGATCCATTGTCCTTAGTTCAAAGAAATCTGAACTAAGGGGGGTCCTTGAAGATTTGATAACAACTTAGGGTTACTTGTTATATGGAGCCGATGTCTAGAGGAATTTTGGTAGTATCTTTTTGTTGTTCTTTGGTATACCAATTGATCTTAACTACATTCCTAAATCACCATTAAATGAGAGTTATTGGGAATGTAGTTAAGGTTAGTCTTGGGGGGTATATTAGAGAAGTGCGAGGAGATGCTGTCGAAATTTCTCCAGACACCGGTTATATGTAACAAGTAACTGTTGATGCGCGAGGATTGTCTTTTAGAAATACGCATCGTAGTTGCATAAACACTTAAATTTATAAAACTCGAAAACAAAGAATTAAGTCTGAGGTCGTTCGCAGGGAGTAAATTGGCAATTTTAATCAATAATCACAATAATGAGATAAGATATGCAAATATATTCAAAATGATGCTCAATGTATGTTTCAAAATAATATAGCAATAAACCAGGAATGAGTGCAAAAAGATGGGGTTAAAATGGTGGTTTGAACCACCAATTTAACCCTACAATTAAGTTCTACAATCAACTTAAATAAATGAACAGTATCTACAATCAGATATCAGGCAACTATCTCCACAATAACTAGTAGATCAGAACCAATGCACTGCCTCAGACGACAAGGCAGGTATTTAGATGCCTTAACCTTAAGGCACCAAGAGGAGACACAAGGGTCTCGCAGCACAAGGTAGATGCCTCTCAAGCACAAAGGCATAAGGGCCTCTCAAAGGCTCAGCAGCAACCAAGTGTTTATAGAGGAGAGGGAGGGCATGATTCCCAAGGTAGCAAAAACCCCCTCCTCCCTCTCAGATTTTCCTTCCTCAGAATCAGATCAGACCCGGGTAACCGGGTAATCAGGTATGAGGGTCGTGAATAGGGGACCAGGCCCACCAGCGTGCGTGGTGGGCGAAGTGTGCGTGGTGTGTGAGGTAGGGACCTCACCCTCGCTGTTGAGAAGTCGATATTAGCTTTTGATAAAAATTTTAACATGAATTGTCATGTCATTGTAAAGCTTTTGTAGTAGAAAATCAACTATCAAAACATTTAATATTTGAAATCTAACCATGAGAGATTTGGTCGTTTCCACAGGGAGGTACTAGCCTATTAAATTGAGTAATGGTACCTAGTCCAATCGGGAAGCACAATAGATAAAGATCCGAATCATTGCAACTCATTTTCACCATCAATAAGAATTCCACGCAATTAAATCAGAAGATAAGGTTTTTCGTGTAATTTTGACATAATAATAATAAAAAGAAATAAATGAATTTGGAAATGGAATGGACTTGTAAATATTAATTCCACTGATTACTGTAGCAAAATAGGGGTTTTGCTAAGAGGGTGTGTGCGCTCGCAAGGAGGCACTGCCGATGGCTTGTCTACTGGTGGTGATGTGCCAGCGAGGAAGCTTTGCGAGGTGGCTAGAGTCGGCGACTACGGGTGGTGGTGATCGGCGGAGAAGTAGATGGAGTAGAGTGAGAGGTGCTCGCAAGGAGGACATCGAGGGCAGCTGGCAATTGTGAGGAGGCCGTAGGTGTGAGACGAGAAGAACGGTGATGTTGGTGGTGAGATCGACGGCTCGAAGTGGTTGCGTGAGGTGAGGGGATGACCTGTGATGTTGGGTTCTTCGCGAGGGGGGGTGGTTGTAGGTGGTAGGGTTGAGAGGTGGAGAAGTTAAAGGAAGAGAAGGAGAGGGAAAGGAAGATGAGAGGGTGGCTGTGTGTGGGTGGCAATGGAGAGGTCACCTGGTGGTCGTGGTGATCGAAGAGAGCGGCTGAGGTGGTGGCATCTTTGGGTTCATTTGTGGATGGGAGAAATAGGGGAGAAGAGTGGTAGAAGAAGAAATCAACGAAGGAGAAGAAGAAAAAGATGGGGTGGTGGTGGGCGTTTGCACTCTGTCACCGTGCATACATGATCGGTGAGGTTGGGATCACGGCAGAGTATGCAAGGTTCATGGTGCACGCTTGAACTCCACAATGCTCGCTGGTTCCATGGTTGTGATGGATGAAGAAGATGATGGCTGACCCTTCTTTTAAAAATCCTCTGTTTGTTTTCTTCTGCAGAGGTCTTCTCCAACCACTCAGCGAAGAATGCGAGTGGTTGGGATGAGTGGTGGCTTGGCCAACTTGACTTGGTGGTGGAGAGGCGGTGAGGCCATTAGACATCTGAATTAAGTTCTGGATGTCTTAAAAAGTGCAAATGGCAATACGTGGTTATCAGATGTTTAATTTGAGCTTTGGACATCATATAGAATGAATTTGGACGTCTGAATGATGCCTTCATATTTCAATAATCTTGCACCTATCCTGCATCCACCAAATAGGTTATTATAAGCAAATGCTATTAATTATGAAATTGGTGCATAAAATTTTATGCAGACTAGGATAAATTATCATTTAAATCTTAAGCAATTAGAAACTAGGAACATATAATTAAAGAGTACTTAGGCCAAATAATGGTCCACTAAAGTGGATTTATCAGCTGTGTCAAGGCGAACAACTTAGATCAGAGAATTAATTTCTCTACTGTCGCGCCCTCCTGAGTCCACGATGTGGGACTAAACCTGCTGCTTTCTTCCTCGTGCAACTGTTGATGGAGTCTCGATTGATTGCTGCCGCTGCTGTTGTTGCAACGCCCAGTTTAGGGTTAGGAAGGCTTCCAAGATGAATTCCACAGGTTCTGGGTGTTGCAGCTTGGTTGGAGGTGGTCAAAGAACTACGAGTGAAGTCGGAGAAGGTGGCAGTGAGGGCGGAGCTCCGGTGGTTCCTGAAAAGCATGAGTACAGTCTCACGACCCAATCAAAATAGCTCAAGAGCTTCGTCGTGTGGTGGCGAAGGTGTTGGGGGTGTTCTTGTGGTGGTTGAGAGTGTGTGGGCGTGTGGCGAAGTCAGAGAGGGTGAAAAAAGGTGGTGGTGTTCGGTGGAGTGTGAGAGAAATCAAAGCTCCAAATTTCCTTGGGGCTTTTGATCATCGAAGCGAGGCGATGCTCACAGACTCAGTGTCAGGCGATTTGGTGATCTGTGGCGTTCGCACGACGTCGCCGGAGCTTCGTGGTGTAATGGAAGGCAGAGGTGTTGCGAAGTGTGTAGCGATGGAAAATGAAGTTTGGGTGGATAAAAATGAAGAGGAAAGGAAGAGGGAGATATCTAGCAAAGTTAAGAGACAAAACGGAGGGAGCTTGATGCCGGCTGTAATGGGCCGGTGTTAGGGAAGACGAATGCTCTGGTGATGGATAGTGGTGACATTGAAAGGGTAGGCGGCTCTTGCTGGGTACAGCGAGGAGTGGAAGATGGAGGGATGAAGGTTCCCTCTGCCCATCATATGTGGCAGAGGGCGACGAAGGCAGAATAAGAAGGTGGCCAGTGCTTGGTCAGAGCAGGCTGGGGAAGGAGAAGAGGGTTTTTCTAGCCTCAAACTTTGCTTAGGAGGACGGTCTGGCGATGGGGGTCCTTTTATAGGGCCAAGGTCGAGCTCTAAGCTTGGGAAGAAGCTTGGATTTCTTGGATTTTCAGGGAGAAAGATCCTTGAAAATCTTGAGTTCATTTGAGCTCTAGAGCCTAATTTGGAGATTGAGAGGTGGTCTGATAGATTGGGCATCTACTTACAGACCTTCTCTCCAAGTTTGGAGGTGATTGGATCTAATTTGAGGGAGAAAACTTTCCTCGATTCTCGCTGAAGATGGTTTCCACCGCCAATGACGGTAGGAGCATAAATGAAGAAAATGATGAGAAGTTAGGGGTCTAATTGCAAATAATTCAAAACTTGAGGGGGTAAATGTAAGAAATAGAGTTTTAAAGGGTTAAATTAGGTCAAGATGGACTCTGATTGGGGCCAAATTTTGGAATTAACCTAATTTAAATCCAAGGAATCTAATGATGAAGTCAGATTTGAGTTTTGACTACATTTGACTGAAAAATTTGCACAGAAGCCCAAATTAGGGCAAAATTCTGTCTAAGACTCTATTCTAAGTCAACATGGGTTCAGATGGTCAAACCAAGGGTACCAAACCTCTTAGAATATTTTTATATGAATTTTATGAGGTTTATATGAATTTTAACTTGACCATAACCTCTTTAATTTAAGCGGGTCTGAAATTAGGATTTTGTGTGCTGTTGCGGACCTCGAAATGTACGAAACCCTGTTTTTGTTAACGTGGACCCTCTTATTGGACTTTACGCTCAATTATCCTTTAATTAACCCTTAAGTGACCTCGTGGTTAATCTATGTTCAAGATGTGCTGTTAAAATTACAGAATTAACCTTAATTTACCATTCTCTTCTCAAATCATAATAATGCAGAGTTATGACCCTCAGATGATTAGGTAGGAGCTTTTATCAACCAAACCTGACTAAATGTAGCTAGTTAAAGTTGATGATGGTGTTCCCACTAGTAACGTTGTGATCAAATCTTCAAGGATGTGCTAGCAAGTGAAAACCTTCATTAAAATTAACACCTCATCCCTACATTCATTTCTAAATTGGTTGTGGTTTATTATAAATTGTAGGTTACCATGGAGAAGTCATGGATTAGTTTCAGGACCCTGAATTATACTCAATAGAAGAGTGAAGTCCATTTATTTTTAGATTGGGCCTTCTACGAGGATAGGAAACAATATAGACGAGAACATCTGGAGAAGATATTTTGTCCGTGTAGGAAGTGTTTGAATGGATTTATTTAGGATAGAAACACTGTGTTTGAGCACGTTATCTGCAATGGTTGGTGGCTGATGAGCCCATATTTGTGGGCTAATTAGTTACTTAAATGCCTAGACATTAGATTAATATTGACATATAAATAGCAGACAATGAGATGTAAATAGATTAGTCTAATTATTCACTTATTTGCATATTTCATGCATTGAATTCATATCTAAATACATTTAGAATTCATTTAGAATAACATGCATTGAAATAATTAGTCTTTAGGTTGCATTACATGCTTGTATTAGAATTAACAATTTATGTGAGGATTTGCAGATAAATAAGCCATCATTTCATTTATTTTATTTCTTCTTCTTCAACGGCTGCTGCAGCTTCCGCAATGCATGTAATGATGGCCACAGTGAAGAGGAGCGGAGAATGTCGATCTCGACTCTCCAAATTCAAGTAGTTGCAACTACAACAAAGAGCGAGAGACTGCCATGCTCGGGGAGGCCACCAGCCACTCCATCACCGTGCTCCACTGCCGACCTCCATGGACGAGTTCCACCACACCGTGGGCAGACGAGGTGACAGCTCGCCGCACCAAATCGGTGGACTTGTGCCAATACTGTGCGTGAGCCTTCATGGCTCCACCTTATCCTAAGCACCTCAGCGTGCACATCCCTCCACGCTACAACAACAGCATGCACCACCACCATTACCACCACCGCAACCATGCACCAGTAGCCATTCACACTTGGTTAAGATGTTTGGGAAGATTCCTGGACATCTGAAGACCCAACCTGCTTCTCCACGTTGCACGCAGCACTGCTCCCCCTCGCCACCTCATCGTACAACCGAATGCACACATTGCCTGCCTGCTGTGCACACAGTAGTGTCACTACTACAACTCTCACCCAAGACTACACCTCAATCCACCACCACCATCTTCACTTCTTCCTCTTCGTTTCTTCTTCTTTTTCCTCTGCAACCAAAATGACCCAACATCACCAACCCCCAACAACCACTTGCAACACCACCTTCACCACCCTCACTTCTACCCAAGAGGTCAATGGCCACTGAAACCTCCTCGCACGTGCCACCCTCCATGCATGCACACCTCCACGTGCAGTAGCTAGCAGCGTGCCATCGCCTCCCATGTGCAGCCAGCAACCCGCCTGTGCACACCATCCATCGGCATGTTTCTCCCCTCATCGAGCTCCCACGCACGGCCTGAACCACACTTGCACACCACCCTCCTCGCGTGTGTGCCTCCGTGTGCAGCAGCTAGCAGTTTAGAGCAGCTCCACTGCCGGAACCCACCTCCACCGTAGCTCTGTTCAGCCATCTCGGGCTGCCCCACACTTTGCCACGACTGCCATCCCGGAGCCCTCGGTCTAGAGATCCTCCTCCTAGCTTGGAGTTTCAATGGGCATGTTCCTCCCTGTGGACATGACCCGCTCCTTATTGAGTGGTTAATTTAACTCAATACTTTGATTAATCGATTTTCCACCACTTAGAAATATAAATGACAAATCACTATCATCTTATTAAACGAGAATTGACTCGTCAAATGGCACCATTGCCGGGGAGGCAACAGGCTTGCTAAACTTGCATTTATCCATTTATTTGTTTACATTTTATTTGAGGCATATTTAATCTGTTCTATCTGATTTGGTGAGAGGTACGCATATTACATACGAGTTGTCTCACCAGCCTCAGCAATGCCATGGTGGACCTTGTTTCCACCGCTTGGAGGAGAGACCGAGCTTCGCATCTACGAGGAGGAGCTTGAACATTGGTGAACCTTGTTGCCACCAACTAGGAGGAGGACATCTGGAGTGATCATCTTCATCTCCGTTGAATTTTCAATAGATAGAATTTAGGTTTTAGAACTTTATTTTTCTTTATTTATTTTCTTGCACATTCATTTGATTTGAGACCCTTGTTCTGGGATATATTTTAGGGGTTTGTTCCCCGACTTTCTTTTAGGCCCGTGTTGGGTAATTTTTTGGGAGTCTGTTCTCATTTATTTAGACTTAGGTTTTTATTTTCTTTCGTGGATTGATTTTATTTTTCTTGTTTGTGCATAACTAGGTTAGATATAAAACATAAAAAAAATAATATCATGAACTGCCTACTAGAAGCTGCATGCCCTAGGATGACCATTTAGGTGTGTATGAGAAGCCTCTAGATTTATGTTGCATTTGCGTACATTTCATTGCTAATTGATGGATGCAAGGTACGTTTTCTTTTCCTGGCATTCTATATTGTTCATGCATTTGCATCTGGATTTAATTGCAAGACCACCTAATTGAATTGAAAAGATCTAACAAGTGGTCACATATTTTTCTTGAAAAAGGACTTTAACTAAAGGAGGAACATTAAAAACCAAGGACTTGAATTGAGAACTTATTGTGCGATTCACAAAACTCAAACTCAAAATTTTATGGTGAATGCACGCGTGTATGATTGTGCACCAAGGCACGCATTTAGACATTGCTAGGTTTTTGAGTTGCTAGGAAAGAACCCTCCTACCATTGGTTTGGAAGTGCTTGAAACTCAAGATCAAAGGTTTCGTAACTCCAAGGAGGGGGTACCCTGTCATGGATTTTTGAGGTTAGTTAAGAAGCACCACGAAAGCAAAGCTTGAAAGGAAGGCTTAGTCCTACTTGCATCCCTCCATCTTCCATCATTGGAGTACTTTACCATTTGAACTTTAGGGAAGAGCTCCTAAGTTCCAACTAGGTCTTTTTGGGCATTCTGTAGGTCGACAATAGGCACGTAAATTGATTGAAAAAATTGTATTGTCACCTACAATCTGACTTAAAACCAAATGCCTAACTGGGTAAAGACCTAAAAAGTCCTTTGATTTGTGTTTGTATTGGGAAGAATCTGACTTGGGTGTGAGTTAGAATGGACCAATTTGATCACCTCTCTTTCACCTCTTGCCCACACCCTTACCCCCACTCTGCAATCTTTGATCCCATACGTCTAGATGGTCCATTCTTTGATGGACATAATGACAGTAATTGGAATCCTTTTCACTCCTACTATAGGAGTATTGGCCTGTTAAGCCTCGAATCAGTGAGCAGAACCTAGGAGAGGAATTTTCTTTACCCAATATCCCACACACCAAAGAAACATCCAACCCACCCTCCCTGAATGATTTTGATGGTTGGACAGAAACTCCTAGGTATTGTAACCTTGAGCCTGACTTCTCTCCTGATAGAAATGATGACCTCTCCCCTCCTTGAAGTTGGAAATACAGAAAATGCAAGGCAAAATGATTCAATTATTAGGAGAATCTTCAAGAGCAGGCCAACAAGAAAAAGAAGAAATTAGCCACTCAATCTACCCCATTGAGGATGACGTGCACCCCTCTATGCTAGATGCATCTCCCATGGGAGAGCCACACCCTAAGTTGGAGGGGAATTTTGGGGATTATAGCTACCTTTCAAGGATTGATTTAGAAACCTCCCCCTAGATGATACTTCCTTGAGAGGTCCACGCCTTATGTGGGAGGAGGATATGAATGAAAGTAGCTATGTATTGGATGAAGAAAGGTGACAACCCGAGGAAGATGATGATCAAGTTGAGTATCCACTTGAATTATATTGGAGTCAAAAGAAGGGAATGATGGTACCATTGGAAGTCCTCAACCCAGATGATAGCATTTTCGTGACATTTGATGAAGTGGGTCAAAGTCAAGTTGTTAATCCCACCCTCCCTTCTGATCATGGGATGGAACTCAAGCCCACCCTTAGGGAACCTAACCCTGAAGAAATTCACCTATTTGAGGAGTCTGATGTTACCAGTGTGAACCATTTACCCCAGATAGAGTGCCCTAGGAGACCTGTCAAGATTTTAGATGATTCTAGACCTTAGGTACATGATGAATATTATGATGAGGAGAAGGATGAATTATGTGAGGGACCTACATTCAAGATTTGGAGTGACATTAAGGGTGATTATGTCTTATTTGAAGAATTAGCCCCTGAGGATGTCACAAATTTGGTCAACTTAGGTTTCCTTTGTGCTCCTATTGATGATATCCCTCCTCATGATGAAATAATGGAAAATGTGGAGGCAACTTCTGAGATTTATATGGATTCACATATAGACTCCGGCGAGGATTTGAGAAAAGAATAAGAACCTGGGGATGAGATTGATAGGGTAATCCCTAAATCTGTTGCTTTAAACCGGCCTTCATTTGATTCGAAGTCACCCTCTGATTTGCCTATGTCTGAAGGTAAAATTTTGACTCCATACCTTGAAATGATCACTGATGAAGTGCAGGTAGATACTTGTGATAGTACAAGGAATGCTAGGAATGCAATTGAGGAATTAGGAAGGCTCTTAGGAATGGACACTAAGCCGATTAGACCCAACCTAGATCTTATGATTGTCTTGCAGCCTTGAAATTTCGACACCCTGGACAATCCCTGGATTAGAGATCTGCTCACTTCTATTCTGATCGGGGGCTTAGCGAACCAATATCTCTTGTAATGGGGTAACGGGTATGGATTGATGCTTTCTATGGTCAATCCATCATCCTGGGGGTTTATCTCTGCACCATTCCTTCCCCATCTCTTTTGGAGGGTCCTTGTCATCCTCCTCCTACCCATTTACAAGTCGCTATTCCAGCCTATCATTTAGAACCTCCTTTAGTGACCTGGGAAGATTTCATTCCCATCTTTGTTGAGCGAGAGTTTGCTATTGGGATTCATCATATGCTCGCCAACATCCTAGGTTATCTATTTTCAAGGCCTGCGTTACTTTGCTCATTTTTAGGGCCTGTTACTTTGGTTTTGGAACCTGACTTGCAAGTTCTTTGACTACTTGGTTGCTAACAAAATAACAGCAGCCCAATTTTGACCTAGGTAATACCCTTCTATGCAATGGGGACATTGCAGATTTTAGGCATGGGGGGATGTACTTAGGGGATATACATAGCATTTATACATAGTGCATTCATGCATTATGTTAAAACATTCTACATTACATACATTTGCATTGATTTAAAAAAAAAAACTGCATTTAGTCCTACAGTAGAATTGAGCTTAACTGATTGGGCCCTGCATTCTTAGGCATAAGACCAGAACTTTAGGTTAGACTAAGTTGACTCTAGGTGTCTGACTTTAGAAGCTGAGTTGAGCTACTAGCTTTAGACCTTTAGGGTCCTTTGTGGACTTAAAAACTTAAGTAAGAGTTAAGTTGCGGACCATTCCTCAAGAGGTTGTGGAAGGAAAACTAGGGATTGAGTTAAAGGCTGGGTAGTATTTGGTGTCTTTTCTACCTTTTGGTTTGCGGGTCCTCGTAACCTAAGCATCCACATACACTTGGTCTTGTGTAAGTAATGATCACCTTAATTTCTTAAAGAAAATTTGCTTCTCTTAGTTCTGACTTAGGAGAAGCTTGAAAACACAATTTGATTGGACAAGTTCCTACCGTAGGAGAGGTGGAGTATATACTCACCTTGATGATGCGATGATAACATGTCACCTCCTCGACGCTTGTCTCTTAGGATATCTATCCTACTGGGGGCATGTAAGTGCATTGTGCAATTCAGGTACCATGGGCGACCCTATCTTGAAGTGTTGATTGCCACAGGCCTGAATTCGCTTAAGAAATCCATATGCGATACTATCTCGAAGTTTAAGTGTCAATTGCCAGGAGTTATTGGGGTCGCTATGAGCCGTGCTATCTCGAAGCATCGAAAGCCAGGCACCCTTTGAGGTTCGGTGATGGGGACAATGAATCTAACACAGACCATGTTGATAGCTGATCCAAGGTTAGACTTAGAGGAATCAAACAAAATATATATATATATATATTACAAAAAAAAAATCCTCTTACTCTCTTTCTAGGTTGGCAATCATACTAACCTTAAATAACTTAGACCAATGCACATGCACGGATGCTTTAATCTCTAGGACCAATAAACCCTAGGGTAGAGTTAGAAACTAGGGAAACTTGTGCTTGCAACTTGTCCTTATCCGACCTAGTCTGTAACTTAGCAACTACTTGGGAACCTTAGGTCTAAAATCTGTAACTTAACATGTTTCTAAGGGAAAACTAATTGGGTTGGCTAGTTTATTTGGACAGCTAGGCTATTCTTGAGTTTCCTAGGGACTAGTAAAAACCAGGCATGGGGGCATTTGATGAGCTAATATTTGTGGGCTAATTAGTTACTTAAATGCCTAGACATTAGATTAATATTGACATATAAATAGCATACAATAAGATGTAAATAGATTAGTCTAATTATTCACTTATTTGCATATTTCATGCATTGCATTCATATCTAAATACATTTAGAATAACATGCATTGAAATAATTAGTCTTTAGGTTGCATTGCATGCATGTATTAGAATTAACATTTTATGTGAGGGTTTACAGATAAATAAGACATCATTTCATTTATTTTATTTCTTCTTCTTCAATGGCTGCTGCAGCTTCCGCAACGATGTAATGATGGCCGTAGTGAAGAGGAGTGGAGAATGTGGATCTCGACACTCCAAATTCAAGCAGTTGCAACTACAAAAGAGAGCGGGAGACTACCATGCTTTGGGAGGCCACCACCCACTCCATCACTGATAACTCTGCATTCAATGATGATAATTCCATCAACTGGGGTTAGTTTTATGGATATATGTGCACTAATAACATACCATGATGGGTATAGGAGTACTGCATGCATTGCAAATTAGGATTGCTTATAAATCAATGTTTAATGGCCATATGTATAATTGCATGTTGGAACATGCCTCAGATGAGCAATCAGACCATACGGATGGATTCAGATCGACGAATGGAGTTCAATAGACTTGAAATCACTTAAATCCGATATCCAAGGCTCCCTCGGCCAGCCCAAGGCACAAAAGTGACCACGTAGTGGCCAACAGCCACCCTCGCCAACACCAAGCCCTCGGTTCATCACGTAGGAGCAACCATGGCCGTTCGATCTCCCATCAGACGGTGGAGGATTGGCAAAGAGCGCAAGCATATCGCGCGTGCCGCAGTGGTCAATGCCTCTCCACACTCACCAGGGGTGTGTGTTCGAAACGCACTCGCCCGCATCCACGTGCGTGATCAAAATTCAGCCGTTGATGCATGCGCGGATGATGCATATGAAGGCCACGCGGCTCAACAAGGGCGCATGGATGTGCCCAGGCGGGAATGCACGCGATCTAAGTGCTCGGTCATGAATAATCGTGGCCGTTGAGGTGCGATTGAATGGTCGATGCTCGTCCATCACACGAAGGCACAGGACGGCACACCCAACCACGGGTGGGAAGGATGATGTGGCACGTCTTCAGCCATCCGATGATGATCCGTGCCTTGGATCCAACGGCTAAGGACACGCAGGTGAGGATTGAAGGGAGAAAGCACCCGTGCACTTAAGGACCAGCAGGTGGAGGGCTTCATTGATGCTTATGGAATGGGTTTAGCGATGTCCTGAATGTTGCTAAAGCCCTTACTTAGTTTGGAAATCCCTCTTCTCTATATAAACCTCCTCAACCACCCCATTCAAAGGCATTCAATACACACACACCATCCAAGCTACTCTAGCCTTCGCCTAGCTCTACCAAATACTCCATACCTGCCTCGGAGTTGTCAAGCCGCCAACGGAGCCTCCCTTTACCGCCGTGGCCACCTTGACTCCTTCCCATACCCTCTCTTTACTTTAGTTTACATTGTACTTGTTTAAGCTTTCATCTATTGTTGTAGTTGTAAACACACTTTAATTGCATGCTATATATTGATGAAAGTTTCATATATTGTAGCTCACATCCTCTTAAGGCTTGGCATGTTTTAAACACAATCTCTAACCCTACTCTCTCTCTCTATCTTGCATTTTCTCACAAGCAAGCAAACCACCCATTCCTGTGACAACTAAAGCAACAAAATAATCCGATTTTACGCCTCCCTATGTTCAACACTTGGACTCACCAACTCCACTTCTTAAATTAAAACCGACGTCACGAATGCATACTACAATGGCATAATTAAACAATCGTGTTCCACGTGCGTCAGTTTTTGGTGTCGTTGCTAGGGAGGCAACGGATTTATTTTGTCGCTTTTATCCCGCATTTGTATTCATATCTTTTAACTCATTTTGCTCTCTCTACTTGATTGGTTGCAGGAACTCGACACTTGGGTGACGGAGGAGCGCAATCCAAGACAGTGGACTGAGGGTGAAGTGCTGTGAAGACAGTTGTGAGTACCACTTTACCCGTTGATTGTTTGCTTGCCTAAAAAAAATACAAAAAAAAAAATCTAAAATTGGTGTGGTGAATGGCTACTTGACCCACATTCCAAACCCATCACCCAACCAAAAAAAATACACTCTAACGTTCTTGAAGAGAATCTTTTTGGAGTGTTCTTTCTTTTGAGTGGTGTTTGTGAAGCCACCATAACTTGATTTGGGCTGCACCACTCTCCATAATTAAAATCAACTCACTTGGTAGAATTACATGAACATTGGGATGACCACACTAGGGTTGTTTTTCTAGGGCCACATCATTCTAAAGGGAATTGACTTTCACCCATTGTGTGCAAAACCTTGTGTGCCCATTTGAACTTTGTTTGAAAACAATAAGGAACTTCAACCCTAAAAAGCATTAAAGCAAGGATAAATCATTAAAAGACACATCTTAAAATCCTTGCTTGAAAACCATGTTTTGTTAAGTGCACACACATGCTCAAATCATTTAACTAAGAGGCACAACCCCAAACAATGCCTCATCACATATCCTGAGCACAAGCATGAACCTAGCCCTCATTAAAATGGAGTAGACATGCCCTAGGTAGGACTAGTCTAATTCTTGAAGGTGTGATTAGGTTTGTTAGGCACTTGGCCTTCATTCCCTTTGTACAATCTGGTGTCTACGCTGCGGGGAAGTGTTAAACGACTATGGTTGTGGGATCTACGGAACTGGCTGCCAAAGGCAAAGCAAGCACCTTCCCTTCAACCCCCTCGTAATCAACCTGGCCAGATTAACATCAGGAAGGGTGGTTAAATGCTTACAGATCTGATCATTCCTCTAAGGCTTCTAGGTCACCTAAGGTATACATTATAAGGACTAGATTTGTTTGCTTGTTTGTGCACACACTTTTCGCACCTGTCTTTCTCTGCTTCCCCCTCCATTCTTCCCTAGTTATGCACGGGAGACGATCACTACATCCCGAGCTATTTGTTTTAGATAGGGAAATCAGGAGGAGACTTGATTTTACATGAGAAATGGCTAAACCAAGAATTGATGAGGTTGAGGACCAACCCCCACCCATTGCTATGGCCATCATTTAGGCCTAGATCTCTGCCAACCACCAACTTCAACAACAACAAATCCAAACCATCCTGCAAGCCATACACAGATTGCAAAACCCTTAAGGGCAACCCCCACTAGACCCACCTAACCCACCACAACCTCCTGAGAGCCAACCTACGCCTCTCCGTGATTTTTACGATCCGTCTGCTATCCAGATCGAGCCACATCTTAGGGTCCTCGAAGGGGGAGA
Source organism: Thalassia testudinum (assembly GCA_037157565.1). Classification (NCBI taxonomy): domain Eukaryota; kingdom Viridiplantae; phylum Streptophyta; class Magnoliopsida; order Alismatales; family Hydrocharitaceae; genus Thalassia; species Thalassia testudinum. Next base: position 8,197,794 of record JAZHRO010000022.1, on the reverse strand, counting down.
TGATTTTGAGATGGAACCTAATGTCCTAAGCTTAATTCAGAGCCACTTTCATGGGAGCTCAAATGAGGACCCCTTCCAACACCTTGAGGATCTAGACCGGATCGCTCGGATAGTGAAACCCAAGAACATCAGCTTGGACATTGTTTTGATTAAGATGTTCCCTTTCTCTCTAAAAGAAAAAGCATCTCACTAGCATAGACCCTTAAGGAGACCCATCTCCACCTGGGAGGAATTGAGCCATGCGTTCTTGAAGAAATTTTTCCCCATAGGTAAAACCAATGCCCTCAGAAGAGCCATTACCACATTTACACTACAAGGTGGGGAACAATTCCATGAGGCGTGGGAAAGATTTAATGAATTATTGAGGAAATGCCCACACCATGAGATTCCAAGCTGGCAATTGGCCTAGATCTTCTACCATGGTCTAGACAGCAACTTTAGGAACTTTGTTGATGCCTCATGTGGAGCCAACTTTTTGAACAAAGATGAGAGTGCATTTGAATTCTTTGAGTCCATGAGTGAGAATTCACTCAACAATGCCTCCATGACCCAATTTAATTGATCCAGTCAACCCCGTGGTGGGATTTATGAAGTAGAAGCCAATTCTAGAATGGTTGACATGGACATTATAGCCAAGAAGTTGGATCGAGTTGAGTTGGTGGAAAAAAAGATTGATGAACTACTAAACCAGACCAGAAACCCGCTATAGACCCTCTCCCTAGCAAAGGGAGCGCACAATGTAGATTTGGTGCAACCAATGAACCAGATACACTTGGAACAACCCCTGACCATGTTCTAGGGAGGGACCTTTGCTCCCTCAAATCCTGATTACTCCCTCCCCTCCCCCTCGACACCTTTTATCTTTGAAGATGTCCAAGCTATCCAAGGTTACTCCAAACCTGACCCCTTCTCCAACACCTACAACATTGAATGGCGTAATCACCCGAATTTCTCTTGGACGAACCAAAAACCAAACCAATTCCAGAACCAACCCAAGCCAAACCCCCTCCTATCAGTAAGGTCCACCGGTTAGACCACCCTATAATCAGAATAGGGCAGACCCTCCCCCACAAAACCAAATGGACACGCTGGTAAAAATGATGGCTGATATGAATCAGAAACATCAGGGGGAAATGACATTAGTGAAGGGACAGTTGAGCCAACTGTTGGATTGCAAACAACAGGGATCCCTTCCTTCTCAGCCATAACCGAACTCGAGAAATGTGATCAACAGAGGCCCCAATTTCCAAGGGTTCCAAGCTAATCTTGGGCATGCCCACATGGTCTAGCAGGCCCCACAAACACCCCCTGGGTTTGGTGCTTCTTCTTCCTCCTCTTCTCAAGGATCTACCCCTGGTCCCAATGCCTTGGCCAACGCGGTTACCTTGAGAAGCGGCACTAAAACCCAAGACCCCAAATGGCCAACCCCTCTCGTGACCTCCCTTCTTGAGATACCCGAGTCTGAGGATGAGTAGGAGGAACCCAAGGACATGGAGACTGACCCAATTCAAACCCAAACACCATTCCCTGAGGCCTTAGAGAAAAGGAAGAAAAAGAGAGTTGTATTCGAAAATGAGGAGCAGTTGGAGATTTTCAAACAAGTCCAGATTAATATTCCGCTCCTTGAAGCAATTAAGCATATCCCATCTTACGCTAAATTCTTGAAGGATGTCTGTACACCGAAACGTAAGCCGAAAACCCACGCACCTAGGAAGGTAGTGCTCTCTGAGCAAGCTAGTTCAGTGATATTGAGTAGCCTGCCTCCCAAACGAACTAACCCAGGAGCACCCCTGATTTCTTGTAATATCGAGGACATGACATTTGATAGAGTGCTCTTGGACTTAGGTGCCTCAATCAACCTAATCCCAACTACCCTCTATCACCAGTTTGGATTTGGAGAATTGAAACCCACACCTGTAACTATCCAATTGGTTGATAGATCTGTGAAGACCCCAAAGGGGGTAGTCGAGAATGTAATTGTTCAAGTCAAGGATTTCTACTTCCCGGTCGACTTTTTGGTCCTCGACATGGAAGTCCCCGAACAGCTACAAAACACACCCATCATCCTGGGGAGATGCTTCTTAGCTACGGCTAAGGAAAACATTGATTGCGACACAGGATGCATGGAAATCGCCTTTAGAGATAAGAAGATGCAATTAGATATCTTCAAGGTGGCTAAGTCTTTTGATTGTGGATGGGTTGAGGAGCACGATCTCGTGGAACCTTTGGTTGAAGAATGCCTCACTCTTGGCTCTTCAGTAGACTATCTGACTCAGCCAGTTGATGACTACCCTGAACCACCCCAACCTGTGGAGGTTGACTTGTGTAGAGTTGATTACCTTCAACAACCTCCATTCGAGGAGATTGATGTTGATCAACTCCCCCTTTCCCCTACCCATCAAATGTTGTCCCACCTACACCCGAACTAAAGTCTTTGCCCGATAATCTCAAGTATGTCTTCCTAGGACCTGACCAGACCTTCCCTGTGATTATCAATGCCCACTTAACTAAGGATCAAGAACTTAGGTTGATTGCAACCCTCTCTGAACATCAGGCAGCCATTGGGTGGACAATTTCTGACTTAAGGGGAATTAACCCTACCTATTGCACTCACAAGATCTATTTGGAAGATGGGGCTCGACCTTCTCGTCAGATGCAAAGGAGATTGAACCCGAATATGTGAGAGGTCGTTAAAAAAGAGATAATCAAGTGGCTTGATGCACATATCATTTACCCAATTTTCGATAGCCCCTTGGTGAGCCAAGTGGTACCCAAGAAAGCTGGGCTCACCGTGGTCACCAATGACCAGGGCGAATCCATCCCCATCTCACCGCTACGGCATGGCAGGTGTGCATCGACTATAGGAAGCTTAATGAGGCCACCAAGAAAGATCATTTCCCTCTGCCATTCATTGACTATATTCTTGAGCGATTGGCAGGGCAAAAATATTTTTGCTTCATTAATGGATATTCAGGATACAACTAAGTTGCTATTGCACCAGAAGATTAAGAGAAGACCACATTCACTTGCTCGTATGGTACGTTTGCATTCCATCATATGCCATTCGGGTTATGCAATGCACCGTGACATTTCAACGTTGCATGCTAGCCATTTTTTTAGAAATGGTGGGTGAATACCTGGAGGTCTTTATGGATGATTTCTCCATGTTCGGAAACTCATTCAACCATTTTCTTAGCAACTTTGAAAAGATCCTGCAGCGATGTATCGAGGTCAACCTGGTTTGAAGCTGGGAAAAGAGCCATTTACGGTTCAGGAAGAGATTGTCCTCGGTCGCATCATCTCACATAGGGGCATCGAAGTGGATCGAGCTAAGATTGATTTAATTTCCAAACTTCTGCCCCCTTGCTCGGTCAAGCAAATCCAATCTTTCCTAGGACATGTTGGCTTCTATAGAAGGTTCATTAAGGATTTTTCCAAATTTTCTAAGCCCTTGACTGACCTTCTAGCCAACGACACCCTTTTTCACATGACACCTGATTGCATCAAGGCTTACAAGACACTTAGGGAAACAATCTCCACTGTACCTGTTTTACAACCCTCGGACTGGTCCCAGGACTTTGAGATAATGTGCGATGCATTAGATTTTGCCATCAGTGCAGTCCTAGGAGAAAGAAGAGAGAAGAAACCCGTGGTGATCTACTATGCGAGCAAAACATTGGATGAAGCTCAACGGAATTACACCATCACAGAAAAAGAACTGCTCGCCGTAGTCTTTGGATTAGAAAAGTTTCGATCATATCTCCTAGGATCCCATGTGACGGTTTACACCGACCATCGACTATCCGACATTTGTTGGCCAAAAGGGACGCTAAACCCAAGCTCATTCGATGGATCCTGCTCTTGCAGGAATTGACCTGGAAATACGCGACAAAGCCGGGTCTAAGAACGTCGTAGCCAATCACCTATCCAGACTTCACCTGGACCACATCGGACCCTCATTACCCTTGACTGACACCTTCCCTGATGAACAACTTCTAGCCGTGCAAGGAAGAAAGCTACCCTGGTATGCAGACTTAGTCAACTATTTGGTGGTCGAACAAACTCCGCACGGTTGGTCCATATAGCAACGGGATAAGTTCTTAGCTAAAGCCAAGCACTATTTCTGGGATGATCCTATGCTGTTTAGACTCTGTACTAACAAGATCATTAGGAGGTGTATTCCTGAAGAGGAAGTCAAAAGTGTGCTGTCCTTTTGTCACGACCAAGCCTGTGGTGGTCACTTCTCTAGGAAGCAAACGGCTGCAAAAGTTTTGCAGTCCAGATTTTACTGGCCATCCCTATTAAAGGACGCACACAGTTTCGCCAAGACTTGCTCTCGATGCCAGACATTAGGGACTATGACTAGAAAGGATATGATGCCCCTCCAGCCCATTCTGATTGTCGAAATTTTTGACGTTTAGGGCATCGATTTTATGGGCCCCTTTCCACCATCCAATGGCTACGAGTACATATTAGTCTCAGTAGACTATGTTTCAACGTGGATCGAAGCTGTAGCTATACAAAGATGTTACCATAAGGCTGTCGTAGACTTTTTAAGCAGAACATCTTCTCTCGGTTTGGGATATCGAAGGCCATGATCAGTGATGGTGGGAGCCGCTTTATTCATGCCCAATTTCGTGCCCTACTTAGAAAATACCAGGTTACTCACTGCATTGCCACCCCGTATCACCTGCAAACAAATAGGCAAACTGAGGTCTCTAATAGATAGATCAAGAATATTCTGCAAAAGATCGTGAGACCTGATCGGAAGGACTGGTCCACACAATTGGATGATGCCCTTTGGGCATACAGGATTGCTTTTAAGACCCCAATAGGCATGTCGCCTTGTCGATTGGTCTTTGGTAAAGCTTGCCACCTTCTGGTTGAGTTGGAACACCAAGCATACTGGGCTGTTAACCAGTGCAATATGGATTCCCGTTGGTCGAAGCTCAAAGGATGCTCCAACTCTCTGAGCTCGAGGAAATTCGTCAGGATGCCTATGAGAATAGTCAACTTTACAAAGAAAAGATGAAAGCCATCCACAATAGACACATTCATAGGAAAACCTTTGAGCCCAATCAGCAAGTCTGGCTTTTTGATGCAAGACTTAAACTTTTTCCTGGGAAGCTGAGATCAAAATGGACAGGACCATATCAAGTGGTCAAACCTTATCCCAATAGGGCAGTTGAAATTGTAGATCCTAACACTGGGCAAACCTTCACGGTAAACGGATAGAGATTAAAATATTATCTTGCCCAGGTTCCCCCAAAGGAAGTAGTCACCCTCATTGAGGGTTGACACAGCTTTGCCTAGCTGGAGGCAGTAAACTCAGCACTTCCTTGGAAGCAACCCAGAAGATCCAGACTGATCAGGTAAACTGCGACACTCAGGTGATTTCCTTTTGTACCCCCATGCATACATTTATTTGCTAATGAGGACATTGTCCAACTTAAGCATGGGAGGTGGTAATTCGCATTCTCTGAGTTTATATTATTAGGTTGAATTATATATAATAATAATAATAAAAAGGAAGGAAAACTTAGGCATTAGGAGCTTGTCAACTGTGGGACATAATACGAAGAACTTAATGCTTGTCAACTTAGGCATAGGAAAGAAAACTTAGGCTTTGTAGGAGAGATGGTTTGATTACAGGTGACCTACGACACAGAAGGATGGGAACTGCTCATTATGAATGTTACTTATGTGGGCTGCACACTGACAATGTGAACCACATCTTCTCCTCTTGCCTAGTCACTGATGCTGTATGGAGGAGGACCTGCCAGGAGCCACTACCAACATGGGTTTCCATCTGGCATGGGTTTGGTGTGAGAGAGAAGCTACATGTGCGTATGGTTGTCACTCTCTGGTGTGTGTGGAAGGTGAGAAATGCGAGGCTTTTTCAGGAGAGACTGGTGTGTTGTGAAAAAATTATAAGAGAGTGCTAGTCCCTTATACATACGTGGGGATCTATTTTGTAATTCCTCTTACTTGTTTATATAATATACCTCTCCGGATTACTATCGTAAGACGATAGCTTTCCTTTTTGTTTCAAAAAAAAAAGAACTAATATGAAGAACCTGAAACACCTAGCCTTTTTAGGCCTTCAGGCTTAATCAGCCCTGGTGTCCACTAAAATGTGGATTTAGCCTCGAATCCTCGTAACCTTAATTTACATTAATCTAATCAATAAAGAAAGTTGATGAGTATACGACTTATCAACCTACCCTTTGACTCAGAGGGACTTTTAGTCTAAGCATCTGCACACATTTTTGCACTGACTCACTCCTCGAAGATTCTAACAGAAATTGGGTAACTAATGAACATTCTAGGGTGGCATGGCTGGCAAGTTGTCATGGGTAACAGCCCATTGGCCAGTTGTCTAAAGCCTAGCTACAAGACCATTCTCTTTTATTACCTCTAGGTAAATCTTAGATTAGGGAAGCCACCTACTGAAACAACAAAATAAAAAGAAAAAAATATATATAGAAAAAGAAGAAAGAGAAAAAAATAAATAAGCCATACTTCACCGCACGAGTATGGCTGGCAAGTGGTAGTGGGTAATAGCCCATTGGCTGGTTGTCCAGAACCCAGCTCACTAAATGCATGAAAAAGCCCAAAACACTTAAGGAAGTAGTGGGGAAATAGAGCAATCCAGGGAGATATACACTGGAAACACCCTTGTGTTGACCCCACTCAAAATAAAAGTAGGGAGAAAGCTACCGATCGGACAGATACACCTTTAGGTAAGCATTCTCTTTTCTGGTCACCTAGAGGTGCAGAAACTTGAAGCCTGTTTTAATTACCGTTGAGTGAGTCTATCACAATCTTCACACCAAGATGCTTAGTACTTAGGGTCTTTTTCGAGTTATGTATGGGTTGGGTAGCCATAAAAAGTTACCTACACACTCTTAACTCAAAAAATCCAAAAAAATGAGAAAAGATGAAAAAGAAAAAAAAATGTCACTGTATATATGCTTTAAAGCGAGGACTTGGGTGGTTTGCATTTTAGAAGACACATGGGCGCTGTTTAGTCTTTGTGGATTAGGCTCTTAGTATATTTCCTCCCGTTGACAGGCAACATATGTCTAAGTAATCAATTCCTAGTTCCAACTGGAAATGACAGCTAGGATAAACCTTGCTAGGGACTAGCAAGGGATGAGCATGAGGGTATGATAACTCTGCATTCAATGATGATAATTCCATCAACTGAGGTTAGTTTTGGGGATATATGTGCACTAATAACATACAATGATGGGCATGGGAGCACTGCATGCATTGCAAATTAAGATTGCTTATAAATTAATGTTTAATGGCCATATGTACAAGTGCATGCTGGAACAGGCCTCAGATGAGCAATCAGACTGCATGGATAGATTCAAATCGATGAATGGAGTCCAACGAACTTGAAATCACTTAAATCCGACATCCGAAGCTCCCTCGACCAGCCCAAGAAGTTCTGGCCGTTGATCTTATGATCAACGACCAAAAAGGGGCCACGTAATGGCCATCAGCCGCCCTTGCCAGCACCAAGCCCCCACTTCATCGTGCAGGAGCAACCACGGCCGTCCGGTCTCCCATTGGACAGCTAAGGATTGGCGAAGAGCGCAACCATATTGCATAAGTGCTGCAGCGGTCAGCACTTCTCCATGCTCACCAAGGGCACGTGTTAAAAATGCACTCGACCGCATCCATGCAAGTGATCAAAATTCAGCCATTGATGCACGTGTGGATGACGGGGATGAAGGCCACACGGTGCAACGAGGGTGCACGGATGCGCCCAGGCAGGAATGAGCGCAATCCAAGCGCCTAGTCACACATAATCATTGCCATTGAGGTGCGATTGAACGTTCGATGCTCGTCCATCACATGAAGGCACACGAAGGCGCACCCAACCATGGGCAGGAAGGACGATGTGGCATGTCTTCAGCCGTCCGATGGCGATCAGTGCCTTGGATCCAATGGCTGAGGACACACGGGCGAGGATTGAAGGGAGAAAGCACCCGCACACTTAAGGACCGACGGGTGGAGGGTTTCATCGATGCTTAAGGAATGGGTTTAGCGATGTCTTGGATGTCGCTAAAGCCCTTAGTTTGGAAACCCCTCTTCTCTATATAAACCTCCTCAGCCACCCCATTCAAAGGCATTCAATACACACACTGTCCAAGCTACCCTAGGGTTTAACTGCATGCTCTATATATGTAAACACACTATGTAAAGGCATTCAATACCTTCTCTATGTAAACACACTTTAACTGCATGCTATATATTGATGAAAGTTTCATATATTGTAGCTCACATCCTCTTAATGCTTGGTATGTTTTAAACACAATCTCTAACACTACTCTCTCTCTCTCTTGCATTTTCCTGCAACCAAGCAAACCACCCATTCCTGTGACAACTAAAGTGACAAAATAACCCAATTTTACGCCTCCTTGTGTTCAACACTTGGACTCACCAACTCCACTTCTTAAATTAAAACTGATGTCGCGAACGCATACTACAATGGCATAATTAAACAACCACGTTCCACGCGCATCAATCACCGTGCTCCACTCCCACGACAGGTCTCCATGGACAAGTTCCACCACACTGTGGGCCGACGAGGCGACAGCTCATTGCGCCAAACTGGTAGACTTGCACCAACACTATGCGTGAGCCATCATGGCTCCATCTTATCGTGAGCACCTTAGCATGCATATCCTCCACACTGCAACAACAGCGTGCACCACCACCATTACCACCATAGCAGCCACGCACCAGTAGCCACCCACACGCAATTAAAACATACGGGAAGATTTTCGAACATCTGAAGACCCAACCTGCTTCTTCTCCACCTTGCACGCAGCACCTCGACCCCTCGCCGCCTCATCGTGCAACCACATGCACGCACCGCGTGCCTGCTGCTCACATAGTAGTGTCACCACTACACCTCTCGCCCATGACTACACCTCAATGCACCACCACCATCTTTACTTCTTCCTATTCATTTCTTATTCTTCTTTTTCCTCTACAACCAAAACGACCCAACAACACCAACCTCCAACAACCACCTGCAGCACCACCTTCACCACCCTCGCTTCACTCCAAGCGGTCAACGGCCGTTGAAACCTCCTCGCGCGTGCCACCCTCCCCACGTTGCACCTCCGCATGTAGCAACCAGCAGTGCGGCATTGCCTCCCATGCACGGCCAGCAACCCACCCGTGCACTCCGTTCAGCGGCACACGTCTCCCCTTATCAAGCTCTCACATGTGGCCTGAACCGTGCCTGCATGCCACCCTCCTCATGTGCAAGCCTCCGCGTGTAGTAGGTAGCAGTGAAGAGCAGCTCCACTGCAAGAGTCCACCTCCACTGTAGCTCCATCCGGCCAACTTGGGCCACCCCGCACATCACTACAACTGCCATCGCGGAGCCTTCGGTCTAGAGATCCTCCTTGTGCACGGTCACGGGGAAGAAATCCCTTGTTTTGGGTTGTATTTCTATTTACCATTCCATGCCATTGCCAAACTTATTTTTCTCATTTAATGAATATTATAATGTTGTCTATTTTGTGAAGATAACCTCCCTCCTTTCCTTAGTTACTTTATAAGCATATGTGAGCGCTATGTGCCTCATTTGAGAGGGGCTTTGGCATCGACTTTCTGTGATTTCATTTGTGAACATTAGTTTTCGAACCTTGTGAGTTTTAATGGGCACGTTCCTCCCTGTGGACATGACCCACTCCTTATTGAGTGGTCAATTTTAATTTAATACTTTGATTAGTCGATTTTCCAACACTTGGAAATTTAAATGACAAATCATTATCATCTTGTTAAGCGAGAATCGACTCGTCAGTGGCAGCATTACACAAAGTGGACAACACATGGAAAGGAACCAACTGAGGAGGTCACAGGAAATGCAATGGAACTTGATGGATCCGATGTTGATATCGAAGGGAATCAAACTGATGAGATGCTTAATGAGATGAGAGCAGGTGATGCTAAGATTGGAAACGAGGAAGAAACATTGAGAGGTTGTACTTAGTTTCATGAAGCAATGAAGGCTGCAGAAGAACCAATTTCACCTAGAATTATTCCATGACTCGGTTATCGTTCCTATTAAAGTTATTTCAGATAAAGTTATGAATAAAGCAACAACAAAATTAATGTTAGAGGTACTTGATTTCATTCAGGAGTTGTTGAATACACTCGGTGATTTTCCTGAGTCATGGTATGAGGCGAAGAAGCAAATTCGAGGGCTGGGTTTAAATTGTGAGAATATTTATGCATGTCTGCATGATTGTGCTTTATACAGAAAAGAGTATGCAGGGTTGAGTTCTTGCCCGGACTATGGTGAGGAAAGATATAGAGGAGATAAGAAACAAGGAAGAAAGGTTCTTCGATACTTTTCGTTGATTCCAAGGCTGCAATGACTATTTATGCCGAGTAAAACAGCAATGTGGATGACATGGCATGCAAACTGAAGGTTCCCTACCAGGAGGGGTGACGTAATAAAATGCGGAAATAATATAAAGTAATAAACAATCACACAGAAAGACAATCGCACAATGTACACAACTATTTTTAGGTGGAAACCCAAACCGGGTGAAAACCACCACCTAACCCTCTCGAGTTAGGATTTTCCGATCAACCTAGTTGATTAAATCCACTAACCGAATCACTTTAAAATGAGGGTGATTCAACCTCAGTACAACCACGCTACAAGTACGAGGGTAGCGTTCCTCAACCCCTTCTCTCCACGAGAAGGATTTTGTCCCACGAAGGAGATGGGAATTCGCAAAGCGAATACCCAACCAAAAGACAAAGGTAAAATAAATAACAAACCTATAGAGCCAACAAAGTAATAAACCTAAGCCTCTATAGGATTTAGGAAACTCCCCTTTGCAAGGAGTGCGTCGACGATGACGCGGGTGCGTGAGCCACGCAACGGCGCAACTTCGCTCTCGTGAACTACGGCGGGAGAGCGGGTGCGCAACAGCTTGATGCTCTCAAGAGAATGGTGCTTGAGCTTGGAGAGCAAGAGCTATCTAGGACACAAGAGAGTGGAACTATGTTTCTTAAGTGTGTCTTGTGTTTCTCTTAGTGTGTCTTGGTGTGTAAAGGCTCCCCTCTATTATTTATAGAGGCCTTAGGAAGGCTTTGGAAGGCTTAGAAAAGGTTCTATAGCCGTTAGGAACAAAGCCCAAGAGAATCAGGCTGAAATCAGGACAATGATTACACTTGACAGGGTAATCAGACGTCTAACTCTGGCATCAGACGTCTGGAAGGCCACTTTAAGACGTCTGATTTAAATGTCAGACGTCCGATTCTATTCGGGTTTCCTCCTGACTTGAATCAGATCTAAACAGGGTTTTTGCGCAAGTCCATCAGACGACATACAGGACGTCTGGCACTATCTCTGGACGTCTGGAAACCTACTTTTACTGTGGGAATTGATTTCCAAACGTTGCAACGGCTAGAAAATCTCTGAGAAGAGATTTTGGGTCAGCCGAGGCAAAACGGTCATTTATCAGACGTCTGGAAAGGCCTAAGGACGTCTGGTAAGGCTCTAACGGTCATAATCTTGAGTGTATGCTAAGCCAGCCAACGGTCCACTAATTGGACGTCTGGCAAAGTCATCAGACGTCTTCTAAGACGTCTGGTCTAAGGTCTGGACGTCTGATTTCATCAGACAGAACTAAGTACATCCAGCCTAACAGTTATCAGACGTCTGAAACAATAGTCAGACGTCTTAAAATACTTTATCAGACGTCTGATTTGGGAATTAGACGTCTGGAAGTGTTGTTTGAGCCCTATATTGGTTTTCTAAGTATTCTACAGAAAACCTAAGTATCCTAGGGTTGTGCCGGTGTTCGTAAGACTACTGTTAGGGTTCTTTGAGGCTCTTTAACATAATTTTCTAAGGAAAATAAAGAGCAAGAAAAATAAAGATAAAAGTACATGAAAGGATTAAAAAGAATCTATCCTATTCTTCTTGTCTTTTATCTTCAATCTGTCGCTCCTCGCAAACCTCCTCTGTTTTCCGTCAAGCTCCTCCAATCCGTCCTGGATGCGAGCTCGAGTTCCGTCTAAACACATCCACATTTGCAATTGACCTGAAATCTAGGACTCAAATTGCAAATGTTAAATAACACGTGTTTTGTTGTCATCAAAACAAATGATCGTGGTGCTCTAGCACCAACAATCTCCCCCTTTTTGATGATGACAAAACCGTAAATAATAATGCATAAAAATCCTCCCCCTTTTTGACATTATCAAAAAGGTTTGATTGGTTTTAAATTTCCTATAACTCCCCCTTAAAACATGCTCTTCTATGAGTTTCTTTTGACAAAGGTAATGTCCTCCCCCTTTTTGTAACAATAAGATAGCTATTATTTTTCTCCCCCTTACTAAAGGAAATTTAGCTACCTTATATCTCCCCCTTAAAAATTGGCAATTAGCTCATTAATTTTAACTCCCCCTATCTAAATGCTTATGATAAAAAGATAGGGTAAAGGGTTTTACCTCACCTACCAAGACCAATAAAATGGCCCAAATGGTGGTGGTCGATGCCACATCGGATGGGGCTCCCATCCGTAGCTTAGAGGCCCGGGCATCGGTGCCGGTCTCCAATCTGGTGGTCGACGTGCGACGGGTCTGTCATTTGTTCGCCGTCTCGTCGGTCTTCTTGTTCTCCTCCTTGGTCTACTCCTTGGTTCTCCCAACTCGAGTTGACCAGACTTGAGTTTGTAGGTCTAGTCCTTTGTGTTGTAATTATCCCTGAACCCTACAAAACAAGATTCTAATTTTTTCTTCGGTATCCAAGTGAGCTTGGATCCGGATTTGTTAGCGGGTCTCCTTGATGGAGATTCTATCTCAACCTTAGGGCTATAAAACTTGTCTACTTTGTTGATTAATTTGTTAGAATTTTCCCTAAGACATGCAATTTCTTTTTCTATAATACTCATCTTAGTCTTTAAATCAGAAATTTCTATTTTTAGACTAACATTTTCCTCAATCAATTTATTATTTTCATTGATGAGGTTATGATTTTCTAATAACAGGTTATTATCCTTATGACTAGTTTCTATGTCCTTGAGTTGTTTTTCTAACCTATCATTTTCATTTCTAAGAAAACTAAGATTCTTTTTAATGCTATTATTTTCTCTTTTTAGTGATTTACTAACTTCAAAAAGTTTATTAAAAGCTTCTTATAGATCGAGATTTACCTCGTCGTCGGAGTCGCTTCCGCTTTCGCTGTCGCTATTGGTTCCTCTGGCCATGAAACCAAAGCAAGCGATTTCTTCTTCTTCCTCCGAGCTCATCTCTTCATGAGTGTCTTCCAACCTCCTCCATATCTCGTGGGCGGTGGTGCACTCTTGAATTTTCTCGAACTCTTTCGGACTCAATGCGCAATACAGGGCATTCATTGCCTTTGTGTTGAGAGAAAGCTCTCGAATCTGCAGCTGCGAGTAGCCTCCTTGGGGTCGCTTCGGGATCTCGTATGGGGTTTCGCAACATCCCCATATCTCGAATTCAGTGGCTTGGAGCCACGTCTTCATCCGCAACTTCCAATATCCGAAGTCCCTCCCATCGAAATAGGGTGGTCGGACGGTGGACTGCCCTTCGGAGATTCTGATTGCGGCTATGCTTCCCTCCATGATCTTCTTGCCGGGTGTTACTCCGATCTTGCAAGAACCTGCTCTGATACCAACTGAAGGTTCCCTACCAGGAGGGGTGACGTAATAAAATGCGGAAATAATATAAAGCAATAAACAATCACACAGAGAGACAATCGCATAATGTACACAACTGTTTTTAGGTGGAAGCCCAAACCGGGTGAAAACCACCACCTAACCCTCTCAAGTTAGGATTTTCCGATCAACCTAGTTGATCAAATCCACTAACCGAATCACTTTAAAATGAGGGTGATTCAACCTCAGTACAACCACGCTACAAGTACGAGGGTAGCGTTCCTCAACCCCTTCTCTCCACGAGAAGGATTTTGTCCCACGAAGGAGACGGGAATTCGCAAAGCGAATACCCAACCAAAAGACAAAGGTAAAATAAACAACAAACCTATAGAGCCAACAAAGTAATAAACCTAAGCTTCTATAGGATTTAGGAAACTCCCCTTTGCAAGGAGTGCGTCGACGATGACGCGGGTGAGTGAGCCACGCAACGGCGCAACTTCGCTCTCGTGAACTACGGTGGGAGAGCGGGTGCGCAACAGCTTGATGCTCTCAAGGAATGGTGCTTGAGCTTGGAGAGCAAGAGCTATCTAGGACACAAGAGAGTGGAACTATGTTGCTTAAGTGTGTCTTGTGTTTCTCTTAGTGTGTCTTAGTGTGTAAAGGCTCCCCTCTATTTATAGAGGCCTTAGGAAGGCTTTGGAAGGCTTAGAAAAGGTTCTATAGCCGTTAGGAACAAAGCCCAAGAGAATCAGGCCGAAATCAGGACAATGATTACACTTGACAGGGTAATCAGACGTCTAACTCTGGCATCAGACGTTTGGAAGGCCACTTTAAGACATCTGATTTAAATGTCAGACGTCCGATTCTATTCGGGTTTCCTCCTGACTTGAATCAGATCTAAACAGGGTTTTTGCGCAAGTCCATCAGACGACATACAGGACATCTGGCACTATGTCTGGACGTCTGGAAACCTACTTTTACTGTGGGAATTGATTTCCAAATGTTGCAACGGCTAGAAAATCTCTAAGAAGAGATTTTGGGTCAGCCGAGGCAAAATGGTCATTTATCAGACGTCTGGAAAGGCCTAAGGACGTCTGATAAGGCTCTAACGGTCATAATCTTGAGTGTATGCTAAGCCAGCCAACGGTCCTCTAATTGGACATCTGGCAAAGTCATCAGACGTCTTCTACGATGTCTGGTCTAAGGTCTGGACGTCTGATTTCATCAGACAGAACTAAGTACGTCCAGCCTAACAGTTATCAGACGTCTGAAACAATAGTCAGACGTCTTAAAATACTTTATCAGACGTCTGATTTGGGAATTAGACGTCTGGAAGTGCTGTTTGAGCCCTATATTGGTTTTCTAAGTGTTCTACAGAAAACCTAAGTATCCTAGGGTTGTGCCAGTGTTCCTAGGACTACTGTTAGGGTTCTTTGAGGCTCTTTAACATAATTTTCCAAGGAAAATAAAGAGCAAGAAAAATAAAGATAAAAGTACATGAAAGGATTAAAAAGAATCTATCCTATTCTTCTTGTCTTCTATCTTCAATCTGTCGCTCCTCGCGAACCTCCTCTGTTTTCCGTCAAGCTCCTCCAATCCGTCCTGGATGCGAGCTCGAGTTCCGTCTAAACACGTCCACATTTGCAATTGACCTGAAATCTAGGACTCAAATTGCAAATGTTAAATAACACATGTTTTGTTATCATCAAAACAAATGATCGTGGTGCTCTAGCACCAACACAAACAACAAGTCATAGGAAGACCGTATTCGTCATTTAGGAGATTCTGAATAGTGGAAAAAATTTGACTGCACACATTTTTCCTTCGCTGGGGATTGACAGCACAACGACCCTAGGTGTCAAATCTAGGGTCCCCGTCGGTTGCATGCTAGGAATCCGTGTGATTTGACAGCACAATGACCCTAAGTGGGTTGAAGATTTTGATGCTATTGTTGAGATCCCATTGAGTTACGGACATTATCACTTAGGATTTATAATAACTGCCTTCATATTTAGGATAAGATCAATTGATGATGAGAAGACAATGCAGCATGCTGGAGTCATTGTCAGTTGCAATATGATGATTGGTTATGATGGCTACTATGGACAAATCATTGAAATTGTGGAGATGAGCTTTAGATATGATCGTAGAGTGGTTTTGTTTAAGTGTGATTGGTTCGATGTTTTTAAGAATGGCATTGGTTTCAAAAAAGATGTTAAATAGGATTTCTTAAGTTTAACTCTGAACCGCCATATTCTTCAGACAATAGAACCATTCACCTCAGTGTGTCAAGTGTCACAAGTATTAATTTTACATGTTCGATGATAGGAACACCATCAT
Source organism: Thalassia testudinum (assembly GCA_037157565.1). Lineage (NCBI taxonomy): Eukaryota > Viridiplantae > Streptophyta > Magnoliopsida > Alismatales > Hydrocharitaceae > Thalassia > Thalassia testudinum. The sequence goes on along the minus strand of JAZHRO010000022.1, from coordinate 8,181,784 downwards.
AAGCCATAACTAACTCAATTTAGTCATTATCAAGGAATAAATGCTCCTACATAACTTACAAAAGTACATAATTCACTGCATAATAATCCTGAGAGAAAGATAATAAAATAGGGTTAAAATTGTAATTTTACCATCATATCTTGAATACATTACAGCCACGGATTTTCCCAAGGGGTAATTAAGGGTCAAATGGTCTTAAATATCCAACAAATGAGTTAATATAGACAGAAAAGGGTTTTCGCATGTTTTGAGAATTAAATGACTTCTAAAACCCTAAAAATAGACCTGCTTAATTAACTGAGGTTCTGGTCAGGATGAAATTCACCCAAACCCTCTAAAATTCATATAAAAATGTTCTCTAGGGTTTGGTACCTTCAATTTGACCATCGAACCCGTCTTAACCCAAAATAGTCTCAGATTGACAATTACCCTAATTTAGGTTTTTGCATAAATTACCCAATCAAACTTGGTCAAAACCAAAATCCAACTTCACCATTGGATTCCTTAGGTCCAAATTAGGTTATTACCAAAATTTGGGCCTAATCTAAGACTGTCTTGACCTAGTTTGCAATTTAGTCATCTGATTCTTGTATATCACACATATGCCCTTAACTTTCAAAATCCCTATAAAAAGGTCCCTAACTTTACCATATTTTTCACAAATAGGCCCCGCACCATTTTTGGAACGTTAAACCTTCACCATCGAGTTTCGAGCGAGAAATTCTTGCTCGATTCTCAATCAATCTCTCCCAAATTTGAATAGTAGATTCCTTGGGAAATTACCTTCCATTTGAGCCATTCCTTGGGCTCTAATTCTTTCCCAAAAGGTCATGCAAACCTTTCAAAGATTCAGGTATCCTATTTTGCAAAAACCTTCCGAGCTTGGAAGCTTCTTTCCAAGCTTGGTAGGGCTTCCTATGGCCTATAGAAGAACCCCTCTCGCATGGCCAAGCTTTTTAGCTAGGTTTAAGGCCTTAAAACCCAATCCCTCATCTTCTCTGGCCAACAACCGCAGGTCTGGTGACCCTCTACCTCTCTCTCATCTAGCTTTCCAACAACTAAAATGGTCGGTCGACTACATTCCTTTCTTCCTTGCGACCCTCCCCAGCCAAAGGGAGTGCATTCCTCTGTCTGATTCGCCGTTGCCGCCTCGCTGCCTCTACCTCCTTCTCCAGTGCCGGTAGATCAAAACTGGCTGCCTCCGCCTCTCTCCCACCTCGCTAAGCCCCTCTCTTGCTCTCTCTCTCATTCTATTTCACTCTCCCACACTTACGACACACACACGACCACCACGTCTTCCTCAACCCTGTCGCCTTCTTCTGCTCCAGCGAAGCTCCAATGACACCTACACATTGCCACACTGCTCAAAACTCACCGCTATCACCTTCATCAGCTCCACCGTGCTCCAATCAATAAAATCCCTCTACCAATTCACCCAATTCGCCACTCTACGACTCCACCAAACTCCATGCTCACCGCACCCTCATTTTGAGGTCGTATGACCTCCTTACCCCACCAAATACCACCACACGACCAACATCACATTTGTCATCGTCCGGCAATGCTGCTGAGCTGATTTAACTGGGTCGAAAGACCATTATTTGGATTTCAGGTTTAGGACCTTCGCCATTGCCACAGCTGCTTCAAGTGAGCTTTCATCATGTTCTTGAGTTCGCAGCTCCAGGTGCTACACCCAGGTCGTGTGAAACACCTCCAGGAAGGATCCTAGGGGGCCAATTGAAGGTGTCGTCCTCCGCAGTTGTGCCAAATTGAGGCATCATCACTACAGCAGTGCATGCGAAGAAAGGGTGGGACTTTAGTCCCACCTCAGTAGCTAACGAAGCGGCGCGCAGACTTAAATTGATTTTGTGCTACAGCCTGTTTTCCTCAGTAAGCATGGGGTGAGGTCCCCACATGCACGTGCCCATGCACACCCTCCCCGCGCTCACGCCCTACGGGTCTGGGCTTGATCCGATTACCCAAATACTTGGGTCTGGTCTGGTTTGTTGGTTTTGAGAGAGGAAGAAGAGAAAAAGAGAGGAGAGGGGGGAGGTTTTGCTCTGCCGCCCTCCTCTTGACTCTTGTGAGATTTGAGAGAGGCCTTTGCCTTTGTTGGCGTGGTAAGTCTTGTGTTGCACCTTCTCTGAAGCAAAGAAGATGTTAAGGAAGAGGAAGAAGAGAAGGAAGAGGAAAAGAAAAAGAGAGAAGCCTCTCCCTGAGGCAGGAAAGAAGAAAGAAGAAGAGGCCTTGGCCTCTGTTAAGGTGTCTAAGCCTATTCTGTCGTCTAATATCTGATACCTTAGTTCAGTTGGTTAAATTGAGTTGTGCTTGGCTTATCTAATCTGTTACTTTGAGTAGCTTGCTAAGCTTAACATTGTAGGGTAATTTGGTGATTCAAATCACCATTTTACCCTCTCTTCTTTATACATTATTGACATTGGATTTCATTTATCTATCTTTATTGATTGCAAATTCCTACATCTTTGATTATGATCTTGAGTATTAAATTGCCACTTACTTCCTGTGTTCGACTTCGGATTTCTCTTGAGTAATAAATATTATATGTTTTCGCACTGATTCGAGCTATACTACAACGCAACTATTTTAAAACCCGTTTCAAAGCGACGAACATTTTGGCATCGGGGAGCAACACGCAATTAGATCTCTTTATTACAATATCTAATTTGATGCTAACTTGCTCTATCTCTTTCGATTGTGATCTATTTCAGGGACTCTTTGAAAGAAGATCAGCTACACATCATCCACTCTAGGGGCAGGTAAAACACTAATCCAATCTCTTCTAAGCCCCTGAATATGAAAAAGCTAAAAAAAGAAAAAAAAATCAATTAGGGCTACTTGCATTCTATTCTTAGATTAATCATCAAGTTGCCTGATTTGATACATTCTAGAGAAACATCCAAACCCTGATTTGTGCACCTACTTAAGATCTTAAGGTATCTAGGGCTATCACCTTCTTGCTTGAAGACCTAGGTACCACATTTGGATGAATTAAATTGGACCAATTAGAGCCAATTAAGATTTCCAGTTTAAGGTTTTAGAGACACACTTGCTTAATCAAGAATTAATCTTCCCAAACAATGTGTGCCTAAGCCTCGATTGAATTGATCTATACAAGCAAACCCTAAAATCTGGTTCTTAATTTTATTTGAACACTAAAAGAGGGACCTAAAATTCTCAAAGGACAAAACAGGTGAAGTTGACCCACCTTGTTGGGTTAACCAATCTTCAAATTAGGTCATTGTGAACAAAAAATATCTTAAAAGTTCAAGTGAAAACATAAGCACTTTGCTCTTAATTTAAAACTAGTAGACTTAAGAGGTCAAGTCCCCATTCTAGTTTACCTGGATCCTCAGTGACAAGAGAAGTCGGGTGGGGGAAACCCTGTAACTCGTGGGGGAGCTCTACCGTGTAGGGGTCTTTGCGGGACTCTCCCTCTCTAGCTACCCAAGTATTTCTCAGGTGAACGGCTTTCTGACTAAGGGGTATCATCTGCCCCAAACCTCTATAGTCATCCAAGATTTTTGGGTGTCTTGATTGGGTCCATCACATTCTACCTCTCATCTACTCCATCAGTGCATATTCGGGAGGAGGTCTCTAAGACCATCCTTGAGGCCTCCATTAGATACTCATTCTTATCGAGGCCAAGCCTCGACCTCCTTGTTTGTGCAACAACCCAACCCGATCAATATCTCTTCTGATTCATCTGAACCCAATTCTCCTTCATCCGTCATCATGGAGCAACCAGAAGAAGAAAACAATCTTGAAAATCAGCTTTAGCGCCTCAATGATCTATTCCAAGCCTTTGTAAACCCACTGCAGTGTCCTATGATGCAAGATCATTACAATCCCACTATGGTGGCAATCGAACCTTGGGTCCAAATCCCCGTTGGAGGTCCTGATACTGAACTCAAGCCCAACATGATTCATGCTATTCCCAAATTCCATGGGCGTAATTCCAAGGATCCTTTCCAGCATATCAAGCAACTCAAGCATCTAGCCCAGTCCTTCGGGTCAGAAGTTCAAAATCGGGATGTCTTTCTCATGAAAATGTTCTCCTTCTCTTTCATGGACAAGGCTACTCATTGGTACCAAACCCAAACGTGTCCAATCAACACCTGGGCGGAACTACAATCTGAGTTTCTGAGAAAGTCTTCCCTGTTGGTCGGACAAATGCTGTACGACACCTGATCACGCATTTCATGTAGCAAGAAGGAGAATCGCTTCACGAGACATGGGATCATTTTCTGGATCTCATGCGAAAGTGCCCCCACCACAGAGTTCCTAAATGGGAACAAGTCTAGTCTTTTTACCAGGGACTCTGTGAGGATATTTGATTATTCGTCAATGCGACATGTGGAGGAAACATCATGGGTCAACACAAAGACACCATGTGGGAGATTCTCGAGAATATGTGTGAGAACTCCATCAATAATGAATCCATGGGCATGTTTGACCAAATGAATGCTCGTGCATTGACGAAACCAAAGGGAGCACATGAGACGCAGGGCCTGTCCTCTTCCGTTGACTTGGAACTGATGGCCAGTCACCTAGATAAGGTCTCTATTATTGAGAAGGTGGATGTGCTAACTCAACACTTGCAGCGAGTCACCTCTACGCAAAACCCATTCGCGCAACTGCCCTCTGGCAGGGAGGTTGTGCATAACATCTACCATTGATCTTCTCAGGGGATGGACCTGTATCCACCCCGTTTGATTCTGGGTTCAAAGGAAACTCTGGACCCACCTATTGTAGTTGGGGGAACTCTAAACCCTCATATTCTAACTTTTTTGAGGCTCCTCAGACCTGCGAGGAGCTTAACACCATCCAGAATAATCCATTCTCAAACACCTACAACCCTGGATGGCGTAATCATCCTAATTTCACGTGGTCAGGGAACAACCAAAATCAGAGACCCCAATATCAACCCCGACCACAAGCTCCTCGTCCATATCAACTGCCTCAATCTCAGCCCAATTCAACGTATCAATCCAGGCCGACTCATGCAGATCAAGTGACTCTTATCCTTCAGACTTTGGCTGACATTTAGAAAATGAATGCGGCTATGCAAAAATAACACAAAGACGAGATCACCGAGGTTCGTAATCAACTCACCCAAATGGCAAATCCCCACCAACCTAGTGCACTTCCTTCCCAACCTTTGGCAAATCCCAATAACATGTTGACCCAAAAACACATTGTAAACCAAATCCAAGGTCAAACATATTATACCCAACCTGGTCCAATGACTCATACCTATGTATTCTCTCCATCCACCTTGGCTGAGCCAAAACACACCATCACTTACCCAACAACACCCCCACAGCAACAGCAAGGTTCGACTTTTTCCCATACACCTCCCCACCATGATTGTGCTATGATCACTGTTATGAAAGAATAGCAACCCATCCCTAGCCAATCTATTCCCTTATCCCAGGTCATATCTCACCTCCACATTAAAGGATTGTCAGGAAATGATATAACAGGATCTTTGAGGAATGCACAAGTCACGATTCCACTATTGGATATCCTCACTCTCAACTCAACCTCACTTGACTTACCCAGGAAGGAGATGGAAGAACAAACACCAGGAAAGGTAGTACTGTTTGAAAATATAAGTGCCATAATCCAAAGTAGTCTACCCCTTAAGAAATCTGATCCAGGCACCCCCGCTAATTTCTTGTAATATTGGTGATACAAACTTCAAGTGGGCTATGTTAGATTTGGGCACCTCAGTCAACCTCATCCCTACCAACCTATTTGAAAAATTACCAATTGGACAGCTAAAACCCACTCATGTCACTTTACAACTAGCTGACCGAACCCTGATCACACCAATTGGGATGATAGAGGATGTGGTAATTAAAATTAAGGATTTCAACTACCTAGCAGATTTCCTAATTCTTAACATGGAGACACCACAATAGATATAGGATATGCCTATGATTTTGGGAAGACCATTCTTGGCCACTGCGAGAACCATAATCAATTACGAATCAGGGCATTTGACAATTGCCTTCGAAGATCAACATGCTGGGATGAATATTTTTGAGACAACAAAAGGGAAATGCCTGATGGAACAACTAGGTTTTATACATGATATCATGACCATATCCTTAGTAGGAAACCTAGAACCTGAATTGGAAACTTTTCACATCCTAGATGATGATCTAGTTGAGCATAATGATATGTGCACAATGGAGGTTTTCACATTTGAACTTGAAGATATACCCAGAAATGTTGGGAAACATGGTGACAAACTAGATTCAGAGACCATGGACATGGAGACTTTTTGTTTTGAGGACCACCAGGAATCAGAATTGGATGATATTGAGAGTGACCTTCACCCAGAATATGAATCCTTTATAGATTTCAAGTTTTATGATTCAAAAAGCACTCTCCAAGCATTCACTTTTTGGGATGAAGATTATAGGGAAGATTCATTTGAAGACCTAATCTATGAGTCATTTCATGAGGAGACAATCTCAAACCCAAAAGAAAAGAATCACAATGACTCATCAGGTATTGATTTGATAGATCACAGAGCACGAGAGGAACCACACATCTGGGGTACACTAACTAGACCCATTTCAATTGAGCCTTGGAATCACCATAACCCTACTACAAAATCCCATGATCACTATACCTTCCAAATGTTCCCTCTGCAAAAACTAAAGAAAGATCATCCAGAAATGAATCAGCCTGACCTATATCAGAGATATTCTGAAATGACTCTTCGTCATGCTTTGATACTTATCTGTGGCCATCCAGTTCTCATCCATCACAATCATAACATTCATGCAGTCAATCCATTCTATCTGAGCATATTGCGCCCGGCTGATGGCATTAAACTTAGCGCTTAATGGGAGGCAACCCATTATCTTTTTGAAAAACTCGAAACCCTTCTTGACACATCTTATGATGAACTCATATTTCACTTTAGGGTTCGTCCATTAGAACAACTAACTCGACCTCTGGTACCCGTACACGAGCTTGAAATTGTCTGCAGTAGTCACCTCGACCTGTCTACCCACCCAAAACCTATTCTAATGTACGTTCTAAGCTGAATTCGAACCCACCTAATTTACAATGAGGACATTGCAAATCATAGGCATGGGAGGGTATTAAAGTGAAAAACACTGTAAGAATCACTTCACAAGAAAATGGTTTCATAAAAAAAAATACATATTCCAAAAACCAAAAAAAAAAAAAACTAACTAAAAAAGAAAAAAAGTGGAGGAAATTTTGAAAGATCAATTTGCATATCACTTTTGAGGAGGAAAAGGGAAGGTGATATAAATGTCAAAAAGGAGCATAATTTGAAAAGAAAAAAGAGAGTTATTAGTAAAAGATTAAGGAATCGACTTAGTTCTAGACCAAATCAGAAAGAAAGAAAATGAAAGACAAAAAGTGCTAAGAGATAAAAAGAGATTAGTATGAACGCTGATCTTAGGCCTTTTGGGCTGTGATTTTAAGCTTAAAAATTCAAGCATCTATTGAGATTTGGATAGTCCTCAAGAAGTTGAAGAAAATACGAAGTTTAAGTATTAAGTCTAAGGCTTAAGGATTATTCGGCCTCGTTAACTGACCTCTAGTTTGCAGGACTCGATAACCTAAGCACCCCAATCCACACACAGTCTGGTTCAATGTGCTTAATAATCAAAATCACGCAAATGCATTAATTCTGTTCTGAAAAAGCTGCCTAGATTAGGAGCAGCTAATCAACACAAGTTGATTTGGAAGAGTTCCCTGTGCGGAGAGGCAGGAAATTCACCTCAAAGATGCGCAATAATATACCGTCTTCTCGGTGCTTGTCTCCTAGGATATTTAAATATCTTACCAGAGGCATGTAAGTACCTTGTGCTAGTTCAGATGCCATGGGTGGCATTATCACGAAATGTCGATTACTAGGGTCTGGATTTTGCTATAAAACATCCAGGGCAGGATTATCTCGAAATCTCGAAAGCCAGGGTTCTGGAGTTGCCATGGGCGATGCTATCTTAAAGCATCGATTGACAGGGAGCTTGCGAGGATTGATGGTGGGAGCTGGGAATCTGATACAGACCGTGTTGTAAAGATAATTCGAAGCTAGAAATAAAGAAAGAAAAGAGAGAGAAAACTCTCCAAAAATAAAAAATATCTTCTGTCTCTCTCTTACAAAAATGCACTACAAACTGAACCTGGGTTAAAACATGTTACAAGCATGGGTGCTTTAACCGCAGGGTTCAACGAACCTTAGGATAGTTCCTGTGGATCTTAGAAACCTTCGCGGTGGACTGAGGCTAAAGCTGGTCAGGTCCGGATCTTGGTCGGTACTTGAATACCTCTAGGCCTACTATCGGCATTCTGATCTAATCTACAAAAGAAAGCACACAACAGAAATCTGAGCATAAAAAGGCATGGTCTAGAATCTAAGTTAATTCCATGAGATTTTGCTAAGGGACTAGAAAATGTTAGGCATGGGGGTATGATGGGAACACCATCATGATCCATAACTATCTCAATTTAGTCATTATCAAGGAATACATGCTCCTACATAACTGACAAAAGGCCATAATTCATTGTCATTCTGAGAGAAAGATAAGAAAATAGGGTTAAAATTGTAATTTTACCATCATATCTTGAATGTAGCACAACCATGGGTTCTCCCATGGGGTAATTAAGGGTCAAATGGTCTTAAATATCCAACAAGTGGGTTAATACAGATGAAAAGGGTTTTCGCGTGTTTTGAGAATTAAATGACTTCTGAAACCTTAAAAATAGACCCGCTTAATTAATTAAGGTTCTGGTCAGGATAAAATTTACTCAAATTCTCTAAAATTCAAAGAAAAATATTCTTTAGGATTTGGTACATTTAATTTGACCATCAGAGCCCATCTTGACCCAAAATATAGTCTCAGATTGATAATTGCCCTAATTGAGGTTTTTACATAAATTACCCAGTCAAACTTGGTCAAAACCAAAATCCAACTTCACCATTGGATTCCTTAGGTCCAAATTAGGTTTATACCAAAATTTGGGCCTAATCTGAGACTATCTTGACCTAGTTTGCAATTTGGTCCTATCTGATTCTTGTATATCACACATATGCCCTTAACTTTCAAAATCCCTACAAAAGGCCCCTAACTTTGTCATCATTTTCACAAATAGGTCCCTACGCCACTTTTGGAATGTTTAACTTTCACCGTCAAGTTTCGAGCGAGGATTTCTCACTTGATTCTCAATCAATCTCTCCCAAATTTGAACCGAAGATTCCTTAGGAAGTTACCTTCCATTTGAGCCATTCCTTGGGCTCCAATTCTTTCCCAAAAGGTCATGTGAACCTTCCAAAGGTTCGGGTATCCTATTTCGTAAAAACCTTACGAGCTTGGAAGCTTTTTTTTAAGCTTGGAAGGGCTTCCTATGGCCTGTGAAAGAACCCTTGTCGCACGGCCAAGCTTTTTAGCTAGGTTTGAGGCCTTCAAACCCACTCCCTCGTCTTCTCCAGCCAACAACAACCGCAGCTCCAACGACCCTCTACCTCTCTCTCATCTGGCCGTCCAACGACCAAATTGGTTAGCCGACTAGCTTCCTCTCTTCCTTGTGACCATCCCTAGCTAAAGGGAGGGCGTTCCTTCGTCTGATTCATCATAGCAGCCTCGCCGCCTCTACCTCCTTCTTCGGTACCAGTTGATCAAAACCTACTGCCTCCACCTCTCTCCCACCTCACTAAATCCCTCTCTTGCTCTTTCTCTCATTTTATTTCGCTCTCCAACACTTATGACACACGCACAACCACCACGTCTCCCTCAACGCCGTCACCTTCTTCCGCTTCGGCGAAGCTCCGGCAATGCCTACACACCACCACACTGCTCAAAACTCGCTGCTATCACCTCCATCAGCTCTGTCATGCTCCAATCAACAAAAGCCCTCTACCAATTCACCTGATTCGCCATTGTACGACTCCACCGAGCTCTACGCTCACCGCACCCACATTTTGAGGTCGTACGACCTCCTCACTCCACCAAACACCACCGCACGGCCACCATCACAGTTGTTGTCGTCTGGCGATGCTACTGAGCTGGTTTAACCAAGTCAAAAAACCCTTCTTTGGATTTCAGGTTCAGGACCTTCGCCGCCATTGCTGCAGCTGCTTCAAGCGAGCTTTCATCATGTTCTTGAGTTTGTAGCTCCAGGCGCTACGCCTAGGTCTCACGGAACACCTCCAGGAAGGATCTCAGGGTGCCAATTGAAGGTGTCATCCTTCGTAGTTGTGCCAATTTGAGGCACCATCACTGCAGCAGCGCATGCGAAGAAAGGGTGGGACTTTAGTCCCACCCTTTCTTGTTGACGAAGCGGCGCGCAAACTTAAATTGATTTTGTGCTACAGCTTGTTCGCCTCAGTAAGCACGGGGTGAGGTCCCCACACGCACGTGCCCATGCATGCCCTTGCCTGCACTCACGCCCCGCAGGTTTGGGCTTGATCCGATTACCCGGATACCCGAGTTTGGTCTGGTTTGCTGGTTCTGAGAGCGGAAGAAGAGAAAAAGAGAGGAGAGGGGGGGTTTTCTCTGTCGCCCTCCTCTTGACTCTTGTGAGATTTGAGAGAGGCCTTTGCCTCTGCTGGCGTGCTAAGTCCTATGCTGCGCCTTCTCTGAAGCAAAGAAGAAGAAGCTAAGGGAAGAGGAAGAAGAGAAGGAAGAGGAAAGGAAAAAGAGAGAAGCCTCTCCCTGAGGCTTGAAGAAGAAAGAAGAAGAGGCCTTTGCCTCAGTTAAGGCATCTGAGCCTATTCTGTCGTCTGATATCTGATACCTTGGTTTTGTTGGTTAAATTGAGTTGTGCTTGGCTTATATGATCTATTACTTTGAGTAGCTTGCTAAGCTTAACATTGTAGGGTAATTTGGTGATTCAAATCACCATTTTACCCTCTCTTTTTTTTACATTATTGACATTGGATTTCATTTATGTATCTTTATTGATTACAAATTCTTACATCTTTGATTGTAATCTTGAGTATTAAATTGCCACTTGCTCCCTGTGTTCGACCTCGGATTTCTTTCGAATAATAAATAATATGTTTTTGCACTGATTCGAGCTATACTACAATGCGACAATTTTAAAACCCATTTCAGAGTGATGAACATCTGATAATAGTAGGAATGGATGGGTAATACCTATCAGAACTGTGCCACATGAATACTTTGATGCAGACAAGGACATTGATCTTGATTTTGAATCTGAAGCTTATCAAGACATTCCAGAAGAAGGACAAGAAGTAGTCGAAGCGTAAGACAACGACATATAAGGTATATTTCTTATTTGAAGAAGCCTTTATTTCAGTCATTAGTTCATTATTTCCTACTGCATCTTAATATATGATTTGGAACCTCCTAATATAAGATTTAGAACCTGCTAATATAAGATTTGGAACCTGCCAGATTGAATAACTTCAACCCCACATAAATGGTTAACAACACATGCTATATGACATTGCTTTTTGGATGTGATGTAATAAACCAGTATTTTTTTTTGAAAGGAATGTAATAAATCAGCATTCACTTCATTAAAAACTAAAAACTGTAGAACCATAATTTTTCCTTTTCCTTTTGAAAGAATTTGTGAATAACACGTCAATAGCAACAACAATCAAGACTAATCCCACATAAAGACTGGCTACGTAGACTTCATTTTCAACATCTATCTCATGCCATTCCAGTTCTCAGGTCAAAATAAACAAAATCTTATTCCCTTCTAACAATTTCAACTTTCCCAGCCCTTCTTATAAGGACCCAAATCCATCCTTATAAGGTTAACATACAAAATCACACCTCTAAATTGGATGATATTTGCTATGGTTGTGGATTTTATGAATTTATGTATCACAATGTCTAACTTATGTCATGACTTTCTTTCCTTTGTTAGGAAAATTTTACTTGTTTGATGCTATAACATAATGTATATCTTCTCTTCTATATTATTACATGTGAGATTGAATGGGGGGTGTGCCCTCAAATTTTGTTTCTACATTACGTGTTTATAATTCCATTCTTGTATATCTTCTCTTTTATACATGATTTTTAAAAAATTCAACAATATAAAAGAAACTCTGTCGAAATTTTTATGGATTTTTTTTATATTTATTGCTAATTAATGGTAGTTTCATGTGCAGATGAAGGTTAAGAAGAAGGCCTCTAGAGGGAATCAGGAGGAAGTGATTAAGGAGGAGAAAGCTCATAGTTGGCCTCCAATCTCACAACCTCCTCTTTTTTCTCTGCCTCCACCAAGGCCCTAGACCTCCACATTACCTTCCCAGTATATACTCACCCCATTCCACCCCAAGCCACATAGATCCCCTCATCCTAGGTCTCAATTCATAGCACTGCATGTTCTTTCTTAGGGGCTTCACCTCCAGGGGAAGGGTAAGGCCCCACTTTCTCATCAGGTTCCTTCTACTGCTTACTTCGTTGAGGAGCCTGGCGATGAGGACTACGATGAGAAGGTTGGTGGGGAGTACGTACAAGTGGAGGAGGGGGTACAGGAGGAGGAGGACGTATAGCAAGAAGTACAGGGGGAGGTGCCTGCTATGACTGAGGTAGGCACTAGTACTGGTAAATAATTCCGTCATCTTTTAATATAAATTTGCATTTCTTGAATTTATAATTTATTTATCTGGTAATTTATTTTATGATAATATGATATAATTTGTTTTCAGGTAAGAAAACAAGGGGTCCTACTTGAAACCTGGACCTACATAGACTACCAGTAGGCACTAGGATCCTAGTCGAGATTAATCCTTCAGGGGAAGCGAAGAATTACTCGAAGTTCACTAGTCGACTGGCAACCATTACCAAGTCAATAGTGCCCCTTTCATCCTTTGACTGGAGGAAAGTGTTAGAGGAATTAAGGCATCACTTATTGGTGAGCTACAGGTAAATGCATCTACAATACCATAATATATAAACCTTAATTTCTTTCATATAAGAATTACATTTACTTCATAATTCTAGGGGATATTTAATTGGGGGACCGATCTGAACATCTCCAAATATATTTTGAAGCACATGGGTAAGATCCATCGCGGTTGGAGAGAGGAGCCCAAGAGTACGGTAAGATATATTTAACGATTTAATTTTACAACATTTACAATATTTCTTTAAGAGGTTAGTAGTGATTTATATCAATATTTCAGCACTTTAGGAATAGGCCATTTGAGGAGGCATTGAGGAATGTGCCTCCTATTGATACGCCTAACATTTGGAGGGAGGCATGCTAGCATTAGAGTGCTCCTACTATAGAGGTAAACAATTATTCCTTTATATCTCCTTTTTTTTTTTTTGAGAAAGAAAGGAATGCTATCGAATCACCGGTAGCAAACTAGGAGAGCTATTATTAATAAAAATGAAATAATTACATGATCGAACCCTAATGCTGTATGAGACTCCAGCAAAAATTTACAATATTATCCACATACACTGGGGTCTCCTGAAAAGCACACTCATTTCTAGCCCTCCATATAGACCATAACACAGCCACCATATGTAAACATGGCTTATTCCCATCCATTAGACAGCGCCACAGATTCTCCTATGTGGGGAGAGACTCATTACATGCTCTCCTCTAGACATAATCAGTGATCACACATGAAGAAAAGATATGAATGCTAGAATCATTATGCATCCCACACAGGTGGTAAAATTGAGTGGGAGTACCCATTCTCCTGTGCCTCAAATCTCTAGTAATCAGACCGTCCCTTCTGCAGAGCCACAGAAAAATTTGTATCTTCAATGGTATTTTTAAATTCCATAGCTTCTTCCCCATCTCATCAAATTCTGCCATCCTGGAAGACATTATCAGCTTGTCATAAGCAGCCATAGTAGAAAACTTACCCTCCCATTTGTATGTGTCATATTCATGAGGCATGGGTTTGAAGGCAGCAAGTTCTTGCATGAGACGTTCATTCTCTGCTCGTGTTCTTGTTTCATGAGTATTCCACACAGCATTATTGAAAGACCACTGCTCAGATTCTACATCCCAATAATCAGACACCACAACATTTTTATCCAAAGTCGCTGCATAAGCGAGGGGGAACCTGTCTTTAAACAACCCCCCAAGTACCCAATTCTCTAGCCAGAACATAAAGCTTTTCCCATCACCTAATACAGATTTGAAAAAATTCCAATTGTCCCTCAGGGCACGCACCATTGAAGACCAAAAGGGAGATGGTTTATGGGGGTTTAGATGATTATTCTCATCATTGGCAATCCCATAACTGTCCTGAATGATTTCTGTCCAAATTTTTTTTTCCCCCTGCAGCAACCGAACAGGCCACTTCAACAGCAAAGCTTCATTAAATTCCTTAAGGGATCTAACACCCATGCCTTCAATCTTTTTTGGCTTGCAAATTGGATCCCACTTCAAAGGTTGAAGAAAAGCCCCTTGGTGAGAGACCCCTTTCTAAAAGAATCTTTTGCGCATTGATGAGAACCTCATCATGAACCCTAACTAGCGCAATCTAACCCAGATATGTGAGAAAAAGCTCCTACATGACCCAAAGAAAGGCTTAACTCAAAGAATTCTGAGTTTAGGAATAAAACAAATCATAAGGGGTAAAACTGCAATTTCACCAATGCAGTTTGCAAATAGGGTAATTGAGGGTCTAAACATAGGTCAAACAAGCTTAACAAGAAGGTAAGTGGGATGATCTGATCTAAAAAGGGTTATATCACCTTCTAGGAATTAAATGACATTCTGTAACCATAAAACAAATCCACTTCAATTCACGAGGTTCAAGGAAGGATAAAAATCAACTGAACCCTCTAAAATTCATATAAAAATATTCTCTAGGGTTTAGAATCTTCAAATTGGCCTTAGAAACCTATTTTGACCTAAAAAGAGAACCATGCCCAATTAATAACTTAATTTGGGTTTTTACGCAAATTGACTGGTCAAACATGGTCCAACCTAGAATTAAAATTCACCATTAAAATCCTTAGGTTCAAATTAGTCTTGTATAAAAACTTGATCCTAAGAAGAGACCTCCTTGACCGACTTTACAATTTGGTCCTCTTTATTTACTTTTTGACCCTTATCTTTTAAAACCCTTGCATTTAGGTCCCCAACTTTTCATCATTCTGTGCAGAATGGTCCTCCCTGCAACTTCTGCGCAGCACCATACTCTGGCGACCTTGTGCGGAGCATGGCGCCGCGAGGGCAGGGCTGCCGTCCTCTAGAACAGAAGAAAGTGTCGCAGGGACCCGCCCACGACCTCTGCCGACCACCATGCCTTCCGTGCGAACGCGCGGAAGGTATGGGTGTCCCTTCCGGCCATACTCCGACGAGGCTGGCACAACGCCACCTCGCCCCTCTCTACGCGCTAAGCCCTTTATAAGGAGCGGTAGGCCTTGCCTACTCCTTCAAGCTTCCTTTGACAGAGAACTACCCCCTTCTTCATCCCTTTCTCCTCTGTCAGAGAGCACGAAGCTTTCGGCGATCTTCTCCTCCTCCTCCTCGTCGCTCTGCTGCCTTACCTGCAGTAGAGTTTGCTCTACCATGTCGTTCGTGCTAGGCCGTACCAGCTAGCACCCTCCGTCTGCTTCCTCATCGCCGAAACCCTCCTCCAGGGCGACTTCGTCTCCAGCTCCAGCAGATACGAGCCGGCTGCTTTGCCCTCCCCCTTCATCGAGTAATTAGGTAGATAGCTTCCTCTCTTTCTCTCTTGTATTTTCCCTCTTCTAATCTATCCGTTCGACCACCCACCAGCCACTGTCCAGACTCACCTTCTCCACCTCCGATCACTTCCTCCAGCGGGTCCACCCCACGCTCACAGACCCCTTCACACCTCACCGACCAGCCCATAAGCTCCCTCACACTCCACTCCATCGATTCCCCCTCTCCATTCACTGCCAAGCGCCACCCAACCACCCCTCGATCAAACCCACCTTTCCGCCCACAGTCTGACCTAGGTCAACCTCTGCACGCACTCCCGCATCTCGTCGACCACCATACAAGCTTCACCACAATCCGGCGAAGCTTCCCACGTGTTCTGACTGGGCCGAGAGGCCGTAGCTGTGATTTTAGGTTCGCGCCCTCTCACCGCCATTGTCGACGAGCTGCAGCAGCTTTACCTGCAGCTGTAGGCATCTTCCAGCCCAGGCGCACATCCCAGGCTACGCGGGCAGGAGTCGCGAAGACACCTAGGCCTACAGTTGGGGCGAAGGCCTTACTGGTTGCCTCAATTGGCTGTGGATTGCTCACCTGCGGGCGCCAAATTGGGAGGTTGGACTTTAGTCCCACCTCGTAAGTGCGTGGCCAAGCGCTCACACTTAAATTGAAAAAGTGCTTAAGGCTTACTGCCTTCGAACACAGGGGTCAGGTCCCTCTCTCGCACGCAACGTGCCACGCGCTCGCTCGCCCTCGCCCGCGCCCACGTCCTGCGGGTCTGGGCAGGATCCGACTACCTGAACCACGCACTCCTCGCCCACCACCGCACGCCGGTGGGCCTGGTCCCAGGCGCGATACCCGCACTTGGATTACCTGGCTCTAGGAGAGCAGTCCTAAGAGAGAAATCTGAGAAAGAGAGATGCAGGGAAGGGTAGGGGTAGGTTTTGCTCTGACCCTTGTGTGAGCGTGCAGGAACAAAAGAAGAAGGAAGGAGAGAAACAAAAGAAGAAAAGAAGGAAGGCACTGTAGCAAGGCCACAGATAAGTTGTCTGAGCACTGCATCAGATGTCGGAATCCCTGCAGTCGCCAAGAAGAAGAAGAAGGCAGGAAGGAAAAGAAGAAAGAAGAATGCAAGAAGAAAAGAAAGAAAGAAAAGAAGAACAGAAGAAGAAGGCAGGAAGAGAAGAAGAAGAAGAAGAAAAGAGAAAGAAAGAAGGCACAACCGCAAGCAAGGAAGGAACAGAAGAAAGAAGAAAGAAAGAAAAAGAAGAGGAAGATCACCACTGCCGCAGAGAAGAAAAAGAAAAGAGAAGAAGCAAGCAGAGCATGCAAGAAGAAAAGAAGACTCTGCAGAAGAAAGAAGAAAGAAGAGAGAAGAAGAAGAAGCCAAGAGAACTCTAGCCCCCCACTCTCTCTCTCTTCTCTTATTTTTGTAACCTAATTGAGAACTTTTTACTTCTAGAATTCTAGTTGTTCCCTGAGTTCGACCTCGGGAAAACCTTGTTATTCCAAGTAAAAAATCTTGTATTAAGCTGGTAACTATTCTGTCATATACTACAACGAATATAAATAAAGACAAAAATCTAGACCAACCAGCATTTTGGCGCTGTTGCCGGGGAGCAACGGCTATTTTAGAAGCTATAAAATCTCTATTTGCGAGTTTCTAATAATCTCTTCTATCTTTTGTGTGTGCAGGCACAGGAAATCAAGAAGGCAAGCAGCCGCACACCAGGAGGGGTGACGTAATAAAATTGCGGAAATAAAAATATAAAAAGCAATCTCACAAAAATAAGCAATCACAAAATGTACACAAAGATTTTTAGGTGGAAACCCAAACCGGGTAAAAACCACCACCTAACCCTCTCGAGTTAGGATTTTCCGATCAACCTAGTTGATCAAATCCACTAACCGAATCACTTTGAACAAGGGTGATTCAACCTCAATACAACCACGCTACAAGTACGAGGGTAGCGTTCCTCAACCCCTTCTCTCCACGAGAAGGATTTTGTCCCACGAAGGAGACGGGAATTCGCAAAGCGAATACCCAACCGAAATACAAAGATAAAATAAAACAACAGTCCTATAGAGCCAACAAAATTAAACCTAGCTTCTATAGGAAATAGGAAACTCCCCTTTGCAAGGAGTGCGTCGACGATGACGCAGTGCGTGTGCCACGCGACGGCGCTACGTCGCTCTCGTTATCAACAGCGGGAGAGCGGGCGCGCGAAGGCTTGATGCTCTCAAGAGAATGAAACTAGAGCTTGGAGAGCAAGGGCCTCAATTGGACACAAAAGAGTGGAACTAAGTTGCCTAGGTGTGTCTCTTGTTTCTCTTAGTGTGTATCTTGTGTTTCTCTTCTTGTGTTGTGTTTTACAAAGGTTCCCCTCTATTTATAGAGGCCTTAGGAAGGCTTTGGAAGGCTTGGAAAAGCTTCCGTAGCCGTTGGGTGCAAAGCCCAAGAGAATCAGGCCGAAATCAGGACAATGATTACACTTCACAGGGTTATCAGACGTCTAACTCTGGCATCAGACGTCTGGAAGGCCACTTTAAGACGTCTGATTCCAAGGTCAGACGTCTGATTCTATGCGGGTTTCTCCCTGACTTGAATCAGATCTAAACAGGGTTTTTGTACAAGTCCATCAGACGACATAGAGGACGTCTGGCACTAAGTCTGGACGTCTGGAAACCTACTTTTACCGTGGGAATTGATTTCCAAACGTTGCAACGGCTAGAAAATCTCTGAGAAGAGATTTTGGGTCAGCCGAGGCAAAACGGTCATTTATCAGACGTCTGTGAAGTCCTATGGACGTCTGATAAGGCTCTAACGGTCATATTCTTGAGTGTCTTCTAAGCCAGCCAACGGTCCACTAACTGGACGTCTGGCAAATCCATCAGACGTCTTCTAAGACGTCTGGTCTAAGGTCTGGACGTCTGATTTCATCAGACAGAAAACTAAGTCCAGCCTAACAGTTATCAGACGTCTGAAACAACAGTCAGACGTCTTAAAATACTTTATCAGACGTCTGATTCGTGAATTAGACGTCTGGAAAGTCAGTTTTAACCCTATATTGGTTTTCTAAGTGTTCTACAGAAAACCTACGTATCCTAGGGTTGTACAGGTGTTCCTAGGACTACTGTTAGGGTTCTTTGAGGCTCTTTAACATAATGTCTAAGGAAAATAAAGAGCAAGAAAATAAATACAAGAGATACATGAAAGGATAAAAAGGAATCTATCCTATTCTTCTTGTCTTCCATCTCCAATCTTTCGCTCCACGCGAACCTCCTCTGTTTTCCGTCAAGCTCCTCCAATCCGTCGTGGATGCGAGCTCGAGTTCCGTCTAAACACGTCTTCATTTGCAATTGACCTGAAATCTAGGACTCAAATTGCAAATGTTAAATAACACGTGTTTTGTTATCATCAAAACAAATGATCGTGGTGCTCTAGCACCAACACTTTTTACTTCTAGAATTCTAGTTGTTCCCTGAGTTCGACCTCGGGAAAACCTTGTTATTCCAAGTAAAAAATCTTGTATTAAGCTGGTAACTATTCTGTCATATACTACAACGAATATAAATAAAGACAACAATCTAGACCAACCAGCATTTTGGCGCTGTTGCCGGGGAGCAACGGCTATTTTAGAAGCTATAAAATCTCTATTTGCGAGTTTCTAATAATCTCTTCTATCTTTTGTGTGTGCAGGCACAGGAAATCAAGAAGACAAGCAGCCGCACAACAACCACTCCGAGGACAGGTAATTTTTCTATCCTCCCACTATTAACCCCTAAAATCTAAAGAGGAAGAAAAAGAAAAACAAGCAATATAGGTGTAACCTATCTCTATACTTAGTAAAAGCTGCATGTTTTCAACCCACTATTTCTGCACATACTATTAAGGATATTTAAGGGCTAGCACCTTCTTGCCTAAGCCCTAATTACCCAACAAGGAGTCAACTGGACCAAGTAGAGCCAACATAGGATTTAACATTAGGGTTTCAGAGACACACTCCTTAATCAAGAATTGAAAAAATCCAAAAGAAGTGTGCCTAACCCATTGCTTGAAAACATCTATCAAGAGAAACCCTAAGAAATTTGGCTCTTAAAAACACTTGAACCCTGAAAGACAAGATCTAATAAGCTCTCAAAGGAACTAGTAGGTAAAGTTGACCCCTTGGGTCAACCAACCTTCAACTTAGGTCACTCTTTGCACTCAAAAAGCCTAAAGTTCAAGTGAAAATCTAAGCACCTTGATCTTAAACTAAAGTGGTAGACTTAAGAGGTCAAGGTCCCCATTCTGGTCTACCTGGAAGCTCAGTGACAAGAGAGGTCAGGTGGGGGAAACCCTGTAACCTGTGGGGGCGCTCTACTGTGTAGGGGTCTTCGCGGGACTCACCCTCTCTGGCTGCCCAGGTAATTCTCAGGTGGACGACCTTTTAATCAAGGGGTCCATCTACCCCGAACCTCTATAGTCACCCAACATTCTGGGTGTCTTGATTGGGTCTAGCACCTGCTAAACTCATCCTTTCCCTCAGTGTAGGAGGTCCTTGAAACCTCCTTTAGAAATCCACTCTCCCCGAGGCCAAGCTTCGGTTCCCTTGTTTTATGCAGCAACCTTCCACATAGCCCTTTTTCCTCTGATTTTGAACCAAGTTCCCCTTCTTCAATCATGTCACAACTTGAGTCTACATCAAAATTCTGATTCTACATCTTGACTCCACCACCTGATCCAAATATGCAGCCTAATCACTTAGCACTACCCTTCAAGAAACCTGAATCACGAAGATCCATGAGAGATAGGATGATTGAGGATGCCCTTGAGTTCTATGAAATTAAATATAAACCCTCAACACCCATAGAAAACATTCAGTTAATATCCCAACAACCACACCTTCATCATAAACTGTGCCCAAATTCTGTTGACAGAAGCCATAAAAGGATCAACCCGAGAAATGCTCGTAACAGGATACATTGAGATAGAAAAATTACACAAATCTGAATACCTTCAATGCTTAACAAATCCTGTACTTTAGGAACAACACCAAGGTGCTCTTGAAAAATGGGTGGAGATGATGAGATTACTGGAACAAACTATGAACCAAAAATACCCGTATATACCAGAAACACAGGATGGACCATCTTGGAATAGTATTAAGGATCAATCCGGTTTCCCAAATCTCAGGACCGAGGCACAAAGTGGTTGTAGGTTCCCAACTCAGATAGAAGACAACATTGAATTAGGTTGGGAAGTTGCAAGGGAACACAATGATGAGTCAACCCTAGACCATGAATTGCCAAGCTTAGAAGTCCAAGACTCTTGCAATAATGAGATCAGAACTGAACCTCTTGAGGGTATAAATTCTGCCCCTTATTTTGATAAGGTAACCCTCGAAGGTTATTCGGACTTAGATTCTAGTAATTCTACCCACATCCTAGACCTAGAATCTAGATCCGAAACTTATTGGGAAGATTATGAGGCCTCATATGATAAAGATCAAAATTTTAAAGAGTATGATTCTGGGCCTTTATTTGATGAATATCCCTCTCCAACATCCTCAGGAAAGATGATCGATTTTCCAGAAGACATGCCAATTTACGATACAAAAACCGAGGAGTTGGATGAGTGGGGTTTCAATTGGGTCTATCCTACCAACTTAGAACTTGAGCCTAGACAGAACACCTTTTTAAGCCCAGAATTGACATATAGGCTAGACCCTAGTCAGGCAGCTGATTCCACATCAGATGATTTATGCTACGGTGGAATTCATGATCATGAATCTCATTCAGAACTCGATTTTCACAAACTCTCCGACAACTTCGGATCTAACTATAATTTTGGGGAGACTCTCCTTCCTGAACACACCAAGCTAGTCTACGACCTCAGCTCACATGACTCATTCTCTGATTCCGACTCTGAGGTCCCAATTCCTGAGATCACTGATTCAAATAACATAGAATCATTTCTTTTCGATCCACAGGAACCAAAAATAGAAAATGCTAAGAGTGATTGCAACCCAGAATTCAAATCTTTTCTCAATTCAGATTTCCATCATCCTATAAACACTCTTCAGGCATTTGATAGTTACCTAGAGGACTCTTTACAGGAGACCACCTGTCATTCATTTCTAGAAGAGCCCTCATACACAGTTCTCATTGAAGCCACCTCTTCCACACACACAGAACTGATCAAAACCTCTTCTCAACCCCGACCCGCAACCGAACTCAATTTCTATTCAGATTCACCTCTCACCGAGCCGATTGAAATTCCACACCGGGTTGCGAACACTGATCAGATAAAAGCCCATGCTCCATCATTCTCTGATCATCCCTGTAGGGTTTCCGCATCATTCATTGATTATTTTACGGGTCCCTACTTTGACCAGGCTAATTCGACTCAACCAAACGCCGCATTCACATTTCCACATCCATCTGAGCTCCATAGTATATGGTGGGTTCCACACCTCTTGATCTACATCTATCAACCCACCAGATTGATTGGGTTTGGACTGCATCATCAGCCTGTTAATCTAAACAAGCACTTGGTTGGACCAACCAGGATCTTAATCAAGGTGCTTGTTATACTAAAATCTGCTGATTTGACCATCCCCTCTCCATCCCATTTCCCGCTTGGCTAAAGGCGTCGAATTTAGTGCTCAATGGGAGGTAGCCCGTCATTCTTTTTGAAAAAAAAAAAACCTTTTTGACACCTTTTTGCACTTAAGGTTCACCCTTTAGGACAGTCGACTCCACTTCAGGTGCTTGCATCTGAGATTAGAAATCGTCCGCAATAGTCACCCCAACCCATTCACTCATCAAAACATCTATCATAATGTATGAACTAAGTTGAATAAAAACTCCTTAAGTTACAATGAGGACATTGCAAATCTTAGGCATGAGGGGGTATGAAAGTGCAAATCTTGTAAGAAAAGGTTTTAAACAAAAAATTCACATATACCAAAAACACCATAAAAATTAAAAAAAAAATTTGAAAAAGAATAATAAAATGAGGGAGGAAAGAAATTTTGTGAAGGAGGAAGGGAAAAAGGAACAAAATGGAAAGGAGCACAGAATAAAAGAAAAAGTGATAGTCATTAGTAAGAAACTAAGGAATTAACCTAAGTTCTAGACCTCATTCAAGAAAAGAAATGAAAAGTGCACAAGTGAGATTAGTAAGAATGCGAACCTTAGTCATTCTTGGATAGACTCTTAGTACCCATTAAGATCTAGACATTTCTCAAGAGGTTGAGGAAAATGAAAGATTGAGTATTAGGTCTAAGGCTTAGGGAGTATTTGGCCTCATTAACTAACTTTTGGTTTATGGGACTCAGTAACCTAAGCACCCTAACCTCACATACAGCCTGGTTTAGTAAGCGTAAAAATCAAAATCACGCAGAAGCATCGCAAAAATTCTGAAAATGACACCTAGAATAGGAGCAGCCGATCAACACAAGTTGATTTGGACGAGTTCCTAGTGCGGAGAGGTGGGAAATCCCCCTCGAAGTTGCATAGCAAAATGTCATCTCCTTGGTGCTTGTCTCTTAGGATATTTACATATCCTACTGGGGCCATGTAAGCGCTCTGCTGGTTCAGATTCCATGGGTGGCATTATCACAAAATGTCAATTGCCAGGGTCTGAAATCAGCCACGGAACACCATGGATGGGATTATCTCGAAATCTCAATAGCCAGGGTTCTGGGGGTTACCATGGGCGGTGCTATCTCGAAGCATCGATTGTCAGGAACCTTTGAGGATTGATGATGGGGAGAAGGATCCAATACAGACCGTGTTGAAAAGCCAATCCTAAGCTAGAATTAAAAGGAAAAAGAGAGAGAAAACTCTCCAAACAGATAAATCTACTACCTCTCTTTCCTACAAAACACACTGCGAACTGAGCCAGGGCTAAAATTATCTCAAGCACGGGTGCTTTAATCATAAAGTACAATAAACCTTCGGTTAGTTCTTATAAGCCTTAAAAACCTTTGCTAAGGACTGAGGCTGAGGTTAGACAGATCTGGATCTTGGTTGGTACTAGAGTACCTTTTAGGCCTATGGTTAGCATTCTAACCTAATCTAGGCTTCAAACGAAAAAGTACTTATCTGAAATCATTAAGAACTTCATGGTCTAGAACAAGTGTTAAAAGCTTAAGTTTTTTTTGCTAAGGGACTAGCAAAAGCTAGGCATGGGGGTATGATGAGAACCTCATCATGAACCCTAATTAGCACAATCTAACCCAGATATGTGAGAAAAAGCTCCTACATGACCCAAAGAAAGGCTTAACTCAGAGAATTCTGAGTTTAAGAATAAAATAAATCATAAGGGGTAAAACTGTAATTTCACCAATGCAATTTGCAAACAGGGTAATTGAGGGTCCAAATATAGGTCAAACAAGCTTAACAAGAAGGTAAGTGGGATGATCTAATCTAAAAAGGGTTATATCAACTTCTAGGAATTAAATGACATTCTGTAACCTTAAAATAAATCCACCTCAATTCACAAGGTTCAAGGCAGGATAAAAATCAACTGAATCCTCTAAAATTCATATAAAAATATTCTCTAGGTTTTAGAACCTTCAATTTGTCCTTAGAAACCTATTTTGACCTAAAAAGAGAACCATGCCCAATTAATAACTTAATTTGGGTTTTGAGTTTTTTTGGCTGATCAAACATGGTCAAACCTAGAATTAAAATTCACCATTAAAATCCTTAGGTTCAAATTAGTCTTGTATAAAAACTTGAGCCTAAGAAGAGATCTCCTTGATCAACTTTACAATTTGGTCCTCTTTATTTACTTTTTGACCCTTATCTTTTGAAACCCTTACATTTAGGTCCCCAACTTTTCATCATTATTTGCAGAACGGTCCTCCTTGCAACTTCTGCACAGCACCATACTCCGGCGACCTTGCGCGGAGCATGGCGCCGCGCAGGACAAGGCTGCCGTCCTCTAGAATAGAAGCGGGGTTCCCTGCGACGTCCTCTGTCGCAGGGACCCACCCACGACCTCTGCCAACCACCATGCCTTCCGTACGAACGTGCGGAAGGTATGGGTGTCCCTTCCGGCCATACTTCGGTGAGGCTGGCACGATGCCACCTCGCCCCTCTCTGCGCGTCAAGCCCTTTATAAGGAGCGGCAGAACTTGCCGACTCCTTCAAGCTTCCTTTGACGAAGAACTAACCCCCTCTTCATCCCTTTCTCCTCCGTCAGAGAGCTCGAAGCTTCCTGCAATCTTCTCCTCCTCCTCCTCGTCGCTCTGCTGCCTTACCTGCAACAGAGTTTGCTCTACCCTGTCGTCCGTGCTAAGCCGTACCAGCTGGCGCCCTCCGTCTGCTTCTTCATCACCGAAACCCTCCTCCAGGGCATCTTCGTCTCCAGCTCCGACAGATACGTGCCGGCTGCTCTGCCCTCCCCCTTCATCGAGTAAATAGGTAGATAGCTTCCTCTCTTTCCCTCTTGTATTTTCCCTCTTCCAATCTGCCCTTTCGACCACCCGCCAGCCACTGTCCAGACTTACCTTCTCCACCTCTGATCACCCCCTCTGGCGAGTCCACCCCAAGCTCACAGACCCCTTCACACCTCACTGACCAGCCCAGAAGCTCCCTCACACTCCACTCCATCGATTCCCCCTCTCCATTCACTGCCAAGTGCCACCCAACCACCCCCCGAACAAACCCACCTTTCCGCCCACAGTCTGACCTAGGTCAGCCTCTACATGCACTCCTGCATCCCACCGACCACCGTACAAGCTTCGCCACACTCCGGCGAAGCTTCCCACGTGTTCTGACTGGGCTGAGAGGCCGTAGCTGTGATTTCAGGTTCGTGCCCTCTCACCGCCATTGTCGACGAGCTGCAGCAGCTTTACCTGTAGCTGCAGGCATCTTCCAGCCCAGGCGCACATCCCAGGCTGCGCGGGCAGGAGTCGCGAAGACACCCAGGCCTGTAGTTGGTGCGAAGACACGGGCTGCCTCAATTGGCCGCGGATTGCTCGCCTGTGGGTGCCAAATCAGGAGGTGGGACTTTAGTCCCACCTCGTAAGTGCATGGCCAAGCTCCCACACTTAAATTGAAAAAGTGCTTAAGGCTTACTGCCTTCGAACACAAGGGTTAGGTCCCTCTCCCGCACGTAGCGTGCCACGCGCTAGCTCACCCTCGCCCGCGCCCACGCCCGTCAGGTCTGGGCAGGATCCGACTACCCGAACCACACACTCCTCGCCCACCACCGCATGCCGGTGGGCCTGGTCCTGGGCGCGATACCCGCACCCGGATTACCCAGCTTTGGGAGAGCAGTCCTAAGAGAGAAATTTGAGAAAGAGAGATGCAGGGAAGGGTAGGGGTAGGTTTTTCTCTGATCCTTGTGTGAGCGTGCAGGAACAAAAGAAGAAGGAATGAAGGAGAGAAACAGAAGAAGAAAAGAAGAAGGAAGGCACTGTAGCAAGGCCACAGATAAGTTGTCTGAGCGCTGCATCAGATGTCGGAATCCCTGCAGCTGCCAAGAAGAAGAAGAAGGCAAGAAGGAAAAGAAGAAAGAAGAAGGCAGGAAGAAAAGAAGAACAGAAGAAGGCAGTAAGAGAAGAAGAAGAAGAAGAAGAAGAAGAAGAAAAAGAAGAAAAGAGAAAGAAGGCACAACCGCAAGCAAGGAAGGAACAGAAGAAAGAAGAAAGAAAAAGAAGAGGAAGATCACCACTACCGCAGAGAAGAAAAAGAAAAGAGAAGAAGCAAGTAGAGAAGGCAAGAAGAAAAGAAGACTCTGCAGAAGAAAGAAGAAAGAAGAGAGAAGAAGAAGAACCCAAGAGAACTCTAGCCCTCTCTCTCTCTCTCTCAATCTCTTATTTTGTAACCTAATTGAGAACTTTTTACTTCTAGAATTCTAGTTGCTCCTTGAGTTCGACCTCGAGAAAACCTTGTTATTCCGAGTAAAAAATCTTGTATTAAGCTGGTAACTGTTCTGTCATATACTACAATGAATATAAATAAAGGCATAAGCCTAGACCAACCAGCACGCATCACATCAAGTTTTTTCCAGATTGACTTTGGGGCTTTGAGAATAGAGAAAAAGAATACTGGAATCGAAGTGATGACAGAATTCAGTAATATATACCTCCCCCCTTTTGATAGGTATCTACTGCTCTAGCCCTCCAATTTCGTAGCCACCTTTTCATATAGGAAAGACCAATCTGCTTTCTTTATTTTAGAACATTTAAAGGCAAACCCAGATATTTAATAGGCAATGAAACCACAGGTGTACCCAGAATGGTAGAGATGTCATTCTGTAACATACCATTCATCCCAAAATAGACCAGGGAGGATTTATTTCCATTTAATCTGAGACCAGAAATCGCCCCAAAAATCTTTACCATGTATAGAAGCGCTTGTGCTTCCCTCTTCCCCCCTTCCACAAAAAAAATAGTGTCATTTGCATATTGGAGTATAGGGGCTAAAGCCTTATTATTAGACATTGAGTACCCCCTTATAAAACCATCCACTGCCAGTTTGCAGGTGTATCTTGCCAAAGTATCCACTGCAAGATTGAAAATCAAAGGGGCAAGTGGGCAACCTTGCCTAACTCCACACTGGGGCTAAATCCAAGAGCGACATGGTTTCCCATTTGTCAATGGGGAAAAGGAGGCTGTCGTAATGCATCTCTTCACCCACTGTATAAATAAAGGTGGAAACTTCTTTCTTTTAAGGATCTCCCACAGATACGACCAGGAGATTGAATCATAGGCCTTGGAAAAATCTACTTTCCATAAAAAGGCCTTGGTCTTTCTCCTGTGCCAACCCATTACCATCTCCTATGCAATAATGAAGGACTCTTGTAATGATCTCCTAGGAAGAAAAGCAGACTGGACATGCATTATCAAGTCCTTTAAAACCTCCCGCAATCTGTTGGCTATAACCTTACTAATAATAAGATAGATGGAATTAGATAGTGCAATGGGTCTGTAATCAGAAAACCTCGCCGCACCTGATTTCTTAGGAAGCAGAAACAGATAGGATTTGCTCAACCTCTCAAAACCAGAGTTTCCCAGTTCAAATTCGTGAATAACCTTCAATACATCCACCTTGACAACACTCCACAGTTCTCTGTAAGAGAAAACCTGAAATCCATCCGGACTAGGAGCCCCTTCATTATTTAAATCTTTAATAGCTTTTAGTACTTCTTGTTCAGATATAGGAGTGACTAACAAGTCTCCCTGATCACCACTGACACAAGGGAAATCCACCGATGCCATCCTCCAAGAGCCTCTTGGAGCAGCCTTGGATATTTCTTTAAAATATTTACCTGCTTCAGTTTTGATTTCACTAACAAAAGTAACAGTTCTCTCTTCTACTTTAACTGATGAGATAAGATTGAATCTTCTCCTAGCATTGGCTGCAAGATGGAAAAACTTTGTGTTCGCATCACCCTCTTTGAGCCATAGCTGTCTAGATCTTTCACGCCAGTCCATTTCTATTTTCAGATTCTCCTCCCCTACTACAGATTGCATCAGCTGCCTCTGTTGCTGCTCCTGGAGGTTCAAAGACTGCCTGCATTCTTTCAGATCCAAGTCTCTGATTACTGCTAGAGCCTCCCTCCTCTTCTGCTCTCTGATCAAAGCCACAGCCTACCCATATTCTTTAAGCATATCACGTAGGCTTGATAGTTTTGCAGCCAGCTGCTATGTAGCAGAACCTTGCACAGCCTTGTTCTGCCACCACTGAGACACCATTTGCACAAAACCTGCCTCCCTAAACCAAGATCTCTTGAGTTTGAAATATGATCCAATGTCTGAATTCATCCCACTGTCCCATACAAGCGGAGTGTGATCAGAGAAAGGCTTATCAAGGCTCATAACTGCTAATAACTGATGCCTCTCCAACAAGCTAGGACTGCCAAAGAACCTATCCAATTTAGAAACCTGACCACTGCCATTTCTCCAAGTAAACTCCACTCCACTAATGAGGTATTCTGTCAGTCCCATATTCTGCACAACCATTTGAAAGCCTGCCATTGAGCTATCCAATCTCCTATTAGGATTGTCATCACTTGAGAGATAACAATTAAAATCACCCCCTAGAAGCCAAGGGACCTCCTGCACTCTTTGATGCATTGCAGAGAGATCCTCCCACAAACCAGCCCTGTCTGCAGCCACACAAGGGCCATAAATGCAAGACACAAACCATTCCATATCTCCTTGGGGAGATTGGCATGTGCAAGAAATCATGTACTTGTCACGAATAACTTCGGTTACCAAAAGGCAAGACTTTCTCCACCAAAAGGCCATTTCACCAGACCTTCTAGATGCACCCTTTACCACAACATCACTGCGACTAGATTGCTTAAAGCAATCCCATTCTTGACCATTCTCCATCTCCAAATGTGTCTCTTGAACGAGAGCACAATTAATCTCCCACTCAGAGAGATATCTACACAAGTCCTTCTCATCTTATTGTGCAACCCACGCACATTCCAAGTCATCACTCTCATTCCTTGACAGAGTGATCCCCTTGGGCCATACTACCCACAAACTCAACCATAATTGAGTTTGCAATATTCTGTTCCTCAATAAGGGGCAAGTTCTCCTTCCTTCTCCTTCTAAGCATGTAGGGAGATCTACCCACATCTCTTTTTTGATTGGATCCACTGCCATATTTCAGATCAGTAGGAATTGAGAGCTGCATCTGGTTTGCCTCTTTGAGAACACTGCTGTCATTTCTGAGCACCAGCTCCCTTCCTATCCTGCCCTCCTCTTTACTGCTAAGCACCTCTGAATCTATCACAAAATTCTCAGCAACCTCCATATAACCATCCTCTTTGACTACTAGGGCTCTGCTGCAATCACCAACTGCATCAACTTCTTCCATTAGGTCCTCCTCAGCATAGTCTTGGTGGCAGTCCTTCCTCTTTTTGGACTCAGGAGCTTCAATAGGTAGAATGCGGCCAAGCCTTTCATCCTATTTCCTCACCTCAGTGCTGGCTCCAGATGTCTTAACCTGCCCTTATTCAACCTGCCCAGGCACCTGTCCAATCACTGCTAGCCGAATAAGCCATGCAGAGCCCCCACATCTGGTTGTAACCATGTCAGGAATTGAGCCAGCATTGAAGACATCAGCCTCAATTCTAAGAGATCTGATGTCCCCTTCTCCAATAAAGATTTCAGTCCCTTCACTGATGGACGCAAAGCCTGCTAACATCTTAGTAACAACACCCTTAGATCTCAAATGCAGCAGCAGTCCATTAATCTCAAGAAGAATCCTCCTAGAACCCACTCTTTGAGGAGGCCGATCAGGGAGAGCCCCATCAAAGGGAGACACCATTCTCTAAATCACAATAAATTCTTCAAATGAGCTCGAGCGAAATCTCAGTCGCTCAACATCTATCATATCCAGACCATATACCAGAAATCGAGATTGGGAAAGCAAATCTATCTTTCAACCCGCAGATAGCAGATTTAGGGAACATACCAGGTATTGAAGCATTTCAATCGATGGTTTGCCTGCCATATTCTTGCCAATCAAAGTGCCCCTCAGCATGATCTCTGCAGAAGAGATCTCTTTAGAAATCGGGATCTCCACCTCAATTGAATGCCTGCCAAATGTCGACAGCGGTGGCAGTCGGTCTTCTTTCTTCACCTTCCAGACAGGGCGTGAGAATGCCATCTTTGTCTGCTGTGGTTTCCTCCTAGGGCAAGACTCGCGTTTGTGCCCTTCACCCCTGCACACCAAGCAGATCAAAGGGTTTCTGCATATCACCACCAAATGCCCCCTTTGTCGACATCTGAAACAAAGAACGTCACCGTTCAACCTCCTCTAGGGCCTTCTTGGGAAATTTTCAGACGTCCTGCCAACCCTCTCTTGCTAGACCCACTCCCTTCTCCAATTCCTCGACCTCCATGTTCTCCATTCACCTCCTTCTCCAGACCAAGGTGCCTCCGCAACACCACCGCCCGACGCCGGTAGCCCACTCTTCCTCTCTCTCTCATTTCCTCCTTGATTAATTCAACCCTAGACTTAGTTGAAATTATTATATTCTTATTTACTAATAATTTCTTGTAGGAGCAAGCTAAAAAAAATAAGGCCACGAAGAGGTAAGCTCCACCACAGACCCATTGTTTGGGTCGAATGAGTATTGACTCTTTATGAGTCAAATATGTAAGTAAAATTAGTTATTTACGTTCAATATTTTCATAAAATTATATGTAACCTAATCATTTATTAATATTTTTAGGCTAATACATACGAGGGCGCTGAGTTAGATCGAGTAGGAGTTTATGAGTACACTCATAGTAAGCAGACACTCGATGGCCCCCACGCATTGATTCATGAGACATATCAGGAGAGATATGTAAGCATCATGAATTTATACACTTCTAATTTACTGAATTTATTAAATATTTAAAAAATTACAAATGTATATATTTACAGACTCGTATGATGGACTTGAATCATCCTCTTGAGGTCACAAATGAGAACTCCTAGACCGTTCCCCAGGTGTCTCCGATGACACCAGAGGAGGCATTTAAGACTGTATGCCTCTGGAGCACGGAGGCTTTGTTTGTAGCGGGTGCAAGAGCATGAATATCTCTTCCTGGTATGGGAGGAAAGGATCGACGTCATCCACATCTCAAGTGGACAATCTTAATCAGAAGATGGAGGCAATGGAATGCCGAGATATGAAGAAGGAGAAAAGATTGGAGGATATGACCTCCAAACTGCAGGTAGCCACTGACAGGATGCAACGACAAGATCAATTACTGGAGAGACAGAGCCAGCAATTAAGAGAGTTGATGGCATTCCTCCGATGATCTGGAGGACTAGAGCATTCGAAATTTCACTAGCCTCCACTACGAGACGACGACGATAGGGGTAGACTAGGTGCTAGTGGCATAGGTGCCCTAGCATAGTGTATTTATTATGTTCACCTTTTGTAATAGTTAAACTCTTTATATATATATGATTTCTTCTTCAATTGCATTTATTATACAGTTAATATTCAATTATGATGTGTGTTACTTTTGTAGTAGGTTGACAGGTATAGATATACACCTTCACTGGAATTTCTTTAAAAAAAAAAGGTTCATTTGGCGACGGTTCTAATAAAACCCGTCACGCATTAGGATACCACAACTCTTATTAAACCGTCGTCGAATATCGAATTTTGGCACCCACCCTAAATGGCCTCCCATTAATCAAGTATAACGACCATGTTGACGCCCATTGGCGACGGTAGTAGTCACTGCCGAACGATAGATTTTCCCATCTTATCACACTCCAACCAAGACCAGTTATTTGGTGATGGTATGTCAGTAATTGGTAACGGTTACTCACCACTGTGGAAATATTTCCAACTCCGTGCAAATACTTCCCACCCCAACATTTAGCAACAGTTTTTTTACAACCGTTCCTAAACATAATTGGTGACGATCAATAACCGTCACACAATCTTGAGGCCCACGAGCCTCGGCTCGGGATAATTACCGTTAGTACATCATTTACACCGTCGCCAAATAGATGCAATGATGAACATTTTGGCGGCGGGATGTGGCGATGGTTTTAAGACATTTAGCAATGGTTTTGAACTATTGCAAGATGCACCTTTTCCCGTAGTGTACTATTCTCAGCCAAATGTAGTCTCAATCACAATTAAAAAACCCAATATGCATGAAATTTGACTTAAATGAACATATATATAATATGAGCTAACCTAATGTATTTTTGTCCTTACTACCATGAAACTAACATTAATTAAGTATGATTTATATAGATATATATGTATTCAATTAGCCACCTAATCTAATACCCTAACCCTAACCCTACCAATAAAACCCATGCAACCTAGCCTCTGTACGTAAACCTACACGCCACCTCTCTCCAACAACCCAACCCCAACCTTAGCCAATCCTAGCCCTACATCCATAGTCCATGCCACCCCTTCCACTTATCATTCCATGCCCTCTTTTCCCCTCCAATCACCTCATGCCACCTCATCGTGCTAGATCACCTAAAACCTTACGCTACCCCCCTTCAACAAACCCTTACCCTAGCCCTCTATCTACTCGGTCATGTCACCCGTCCCCACCTCCTATATATAAACCCTAGTATCCCTTCTACTACTCCTTCCCATCTTCTCCACCATATCTTCCTTTCTTTTCTATCATCTTCTTCCACCTAATCTTCTTTCATCTTCTCCTCTCCATCCCTATCCCTCACCCTCTCTCTATAATTCTCCTATGCCCCTTGTAACACCCCAAAATCCAGGTTCCCAATCATTTTGAAGTGGTTCAGGTCAATTCGAACTTGTGACATGCGTTAGGTTTGATGTGGATTTGAATGTGTCGTAAAACCAAAAGAAATGTTTGTTTTCGATCAACTATTGGTGAAACTTCATCAAAAGGGTAATATGTGGGGTATCATTAGATTCTTCTCGTCTGAGCTTTCCAATGACACTTGTTTCACGCAAATATAATATGTATAGCTCAAGTTAGGTCCAAAACAAGTTGACAAGGACCTAAATACGAGGCAAACCAAACCTATGGTTATTCTTGGTAATTTTCCCACAAATTTGAACCCTAATCCTAGTGGTAGGTCTATAAAATGGGTTGGCTTGGGTTGGTGGCTGTAATGTAATCCTTCATTTATGCCTCAAAAAATTGAGAGAACGAAGGAGAAAAGAGAAGGAAATAAATAAGGAAATTAGGTTTAGGATTGTCAGAGGCCTATTCGTAATAGGAAAAGGTCTAGGCTTTCCACTGCAAATCTTTTGGCGGCAGTGGCAGAGGTAGTGTTGACGGTGCTGACACGTGTCATTGGAGGAAAGCACATGCATGTGTTTCATGTGAAGGCTGCATAGGTGCATCCGATTACTAATGCATGGCACATCTAACGGCTGAGCATATGCGAGTGCGGTGATGTGTTAATCATGTGCTGAGGCGTGACAGGGTGTGGGTTAGCGGCCGGTTTAGCTGAATCGAATCAGTCCGATCTAATTCAGCACCCCTTCACACTATTTAAGCCAGTTCAGAGGTCAAACGACCTTTGTTTTGCACAAATAAGGTACTGTTGGAATTGTATCAACATGTGCTAAACATTTATGGCCCTTTTTAAATATTTTCTCTTACATCAAAAATTAGAAGGTCTAATTTGACTTTTATCCCTATTTTTTGTATGTCTAGTCTAGGAAATTCGTTTGGTCCGTGCATGGATTTCAAGAGAGGCTTGGAACACTTTCCTAGGCATGTTGCACATAGGTCAGATTCATGATGATCCCTTGGTAACGTTAGGTAGAGTAGTCTCTCCCTTAGTCATTTTTCAAGTTGTTCTTGTGTAGTTGAACCTGTTTTCGCAGTTTCCTCCATGTGTGACTTTTTTACCTTCGTGAGTTCGGAACCCTAATTGTGCATTTTTTGATGGTTTTGAGTACTATTGTGTATCTTTAACATAATGGATGATTGATTTATTTGAGAATTGAACAATTACTGTTAACTTGAAAAGGGCAGGTTCAAGTAATAACTTATACCAATCTAAAACCAAATTTCAAAATTTATAATATGAGGTTTTTAAGATGTTTTAAATCTGAAATCAGGGTTTGGTTATGAAAAACATAATCTTCTAATTAAAGGATCTAATCAAGGTGGAAACTTGGATGATTTAGTTGATTAATATCATCGTGTGGGATATATGTGGAATCAGTCATTAGAGATTAAAATTCAGAAATAATAATGATGGATTTGTAGGGATTTAAAGGTTGGATAACTAGTGTTAGCCCCACTACTCAGTAGATTTTGGCTGTAGTTTTGGTCTTTAATTGCTTTTAAACTGGTTTAGGGAGATGCTGAACTCCATACAACTCTTTTGTTAGGCTTAGCAACCAACTGGGAAAGGAGGTTGCATGGCTTAAGGTGTAAAGTCCTAAACTTGGATTCTAGAGTTATTTTGGATTTAAGCGTACTACGACGAACCTGTTGACATTTTTAATGTGCATGTTAGAGCCCACGTGAAGTAAAAACACATGACCAAATCGGGAACCTGTGTGTGTTTCATTTTTGTGATCTAATCCTCGAATCAACGATCCAAAAGTATAGTTAGCTTCCCAGTGTCATGATGGTAGTGGCATCATTTGTCATAACTAGCTTAATTTAGTCAAAATCAAGAGATAAATGCTTCTAAATGATTACCTGAGGATCATAACTCCACTCTGATATGATTTGAGAAGACAAGAAAATAAGGTTAATTCTGTTATTTTAATAGTACATCACAAATGCAGGTTAACCACAGGCTTACTCAGGGGTTAATTAAAGGTCAAATGAACATAAAAGACCAAGAAATGGGCTCACACTAATAGAATAAGGGTTTCATGCATTTCAATGATGAAAATAGGCTTGAAAATCCTAATAATTAGCCCCACTTAAATTGGAAAGGTTCTGGTTAGGATGAAATCAATCTAAACCTCATAAAATTAATATAAAAATATTAAAGAGGTTTGATACCTTCACTTTGACCATCTGAACCATTTTGACCTAAAATAGAGTTTTAGATGGGAATTTACCTTGGTTTGGATTTCTGTGCAATTTATCATGTCAAACGTGATCAAAACTTAAATCCAAGTTCACCATTAGATTTATTGGGTCCAAATTAGGTTAAGAACAAAACTTGGGCTCAATCAGAGTTTATCTTGACCTATTTTGTATTTTAGCCCTTAGAAACTCTATTTCTTACAATCAAGACCCTAGGTTTCAAGTTTCTCATAAATAGCCCCCTAAATTTCTCATCTTCTTTATGAATAGGTCCCTGCCACCATGAAATGTGAACAGAACCTTCACTGCCAACTTTGAGTGAGGATTTCTCGCTCGACTCTCGCTCAAATCTCTCCAAAATTAGAGAGATTATTCCTGAGACAATCCCTTACACATTGGGCGAGATTCTAGGAGATGAATTCATCTCTAGAGCTCGGGTGAACTCATGAGATTCATGGGTTTTTTGGATTCCAAATCAGTGAATAAACTGGCCGAAATTGGGTATTTGAGGGTCTGACAGAGCTCTATAAAAGCTTCTCGAAGTTCCTAGGTTCATTTGAGTTCGGTTACAGGCCACAAAGACCTCTTCTTCCTCTTCTTTGGTTGCCTCCGCCGCGACTTTGGTGAGCTCCTTCAATCCCTTCTCTCAGGCCACTCAATGGTCAAATGGAGTGGCCCAATATCTACCTCAACTCCCTCCGCTTCTTACTGACCAAAGTAGAAGCCTCCTCGCCCTTTCTTCTCGTCACCCCTCTCATCGAAGGTATTTGTCTCTTCCACATCCAGCAAAGCAGGCCGACGTGGAAACCTCATCCCTTTTGTCCATTAATTAGGTCCTTCTTATCCTTCTCTCTTCCTAGCTTAGAATTAGCTCCTTAGTATCCCAATTCAATCGATGACTGCCACTCTCCCCCTCCGTCGTCCTCAACTCTGGCTACGTCGTCCTCAACTCTGGCTATGCCTCTAATGAGGCCGCCATGCCACCACAGACCAGCAAACACCAAATCACCGCTCCAACAACCATCGCCACACTCTCACGAGAAAAATCCCTTTCTTTATTAGGGCTTTCGACAGCTCGATGTAAACAATTTACACTACTTAAGATGTCTATTTATGCATATTCTTAAGCATAGGATTGCATTGCATGCTATAAATATTGCATAACATGCATCATCTTGCATTTAGAGTAGTTTAAATAAAATAGAGGTTAATTGTTTCCTTTTATGTGCTTGGACAGGGCAAACATTTTATCGGGGCCTCGGATCGAAGATCCAATCGTATGGATGTGATCAGGCATCCGTAGCATCAGATAGTGACTGGGGAACCCTAGAAGATCAAGGGCCAGGATGGTGTAAATCCGCACTTCAAATGACAAATCCGACCACACGGATGAATTCGGATCGACAATCGCTGCCTAATGATGCAAAAATCAAGTCAATCCGACATCCGTGGCACCATCTACAACACCCAGAAGATGGACAGCCAAGATGGCGCCACGTGGCACCATCTCGGCTGCCCAAACGGCCTCATGCAATCACTGAAGTCTCCGCATCTGCTCTCTCTTTGCCATTGGATCTTGATCCAACGGCTGTGGACAGCCACGCCTAAAAGCGTCCGCTCGACCATCTGCGCCTCGTAGCGCGACGGTCGAAGGCGCTATCGCGAGCTGGAGCCACGGGTTTGAGCCGCAGCGAAGGGGAGAAGGGCGTGGGCGAGCGAGCGCGGGCATGCGTTGGATCATGATCAGGCGGCTCAGATCTTCTAATAGCAGCCACGCGCTATTTCACGCGAGGCGGTCACGCGGCATTGTACGCGCTGGGCGGGCGCGCAGCGAGCGGGTCAGGCACATCTTAAGCCGTCCGATCTCACGATCGGATGACTGTGGATGAATGAACGTGCGGCGGGCGTTAAGAGTAGGCAGCTGAGGAGGCACGCGTGGGGAGCACCCACTACACCCACGTTAGGGCTTTAGCAACGATTTTATCCGTCACTAAAGACCCCATATTTAATGTTTTAAAGATGTAATGACTAATTTGCCCCCACTCCTTGCAACTATAAAAGGAGACCTCCTCCACATGAAATTCTCATCCCTTCCTTCTCTTCTCTACCTCTCCAAAGCTCAAGAGAAGCATGTCCCACACCCGAGATGCTTCTCGCGAGATAAAGTCCAAATTTTCGTCCCCCTTCGGAAGTGGATCCCACAACGACGACGACGTGCTGCTCCATTCCCGTTCTTCTACTTCGTCCTCCTTCGTCCAGGAGTCGTCCCGTCCGGCTCATCCTCCAAGTGACCGTCGAGGAGGATATCTCTCTCCCTATTCTTTTTACTGCTTTCTAATATAGATTTACTGCTTTCTTGAGTAGTTCTGCTCGTCTTCCAAGGAATTGTCGAGGAGGACATTTCTCCCTCCACTCTTTTAATGCTTTCTAAAGTAAATTTATTACTTTCTAGTGTAATTATTTTTTGCTTTCTAGTTGTAATACTGAAACAAACAATCTCCTTAATGATGAATTCCCTGTTTATTCTACATCTCATTTTGATTTCTATTTATAATATTCTCTCTCTCTCTCTTACTCTCTCTCTTCTATTTATTATAAATAGTTAAATAGTTTTAAATTGAATTACTTCGTGACAAATAAAAACAAATGCGTAGTTTTTAAATCAAATGTCTGCCTCCTTGTGTTCTACCCGGAATTTCAATTTCAGTATAAAGTTTATTTGTTGAACACGAATTCTTCGCTTTCAAACTACAACGACAGGTTTTCCAAAATCGAATACGTTAGCGTAGCAATTCGTAAGTTCAACACAGCTCCTTCTCCCTGATGAACACTACACCTTCCACACACCTCCCCCAATTTCGTCCGACCGCCATAGACCTCTATC
This sequence comes from Thalassia testudinum, assembly GCA_037157565.1. NCBI lineage: Eukaryota > Viridiplantae > Streptophyta > Magnoliopsida > Alismatales > Hydrocharitaceae > Thalassia > Thalassia testudinum. The sequence continues at coordinate 8,143,762 of JAZHRO010000022.1, read as the reverse complement.
CACCTCGCCACCACTGCCGTCGCACTCCACGCACCGCGACGAAGGTTCTGAGCAATTCTAATTGGGCAACAAAGCCATATTTTGCATTCTAGGGTCTTCATCGGACCACCGCCGCCGTCACCATCTTTAGCTCCAACTGCCTCATTCCGACCATCTCTAGCCTTAATTCCACCTTCATTGCACATGGAACCCATCCGCAAAGAGACCTGCTACTTCAATTGGGCAAAAGAGCAACACCAGCAGCTGAAATCAAGACAACTTTCTTCGCTGCTGTGCACACAAGGAGATAGTGGGATTTAGTCCAACATCGTGGGTAGCTAAATCTTAAACGCGAATAGATTGCACTTGTGAAGAGGGCTCACTACCTCAACACTGAGGTGTGAGGTCCCTCACCTCATGCATGCACTCCTCACCCACCTCACATGCTGGTAGGTCTGGTCCCCTGTTCACAACCCGTATATCCGATTAGCTTGATCTGATTGGAAAGAGAGAGAGAGGAGAGGTTTCTAAGGAGGGTAGGGGGTGATTTTGCCTCAGGGTGCATGCCAGCACTCCCAACACTTAGTGAAATTCTGAGATTTGAGGGGCTGTTGTGCTTGGTGACTTAAGTTGTCTGATGTGGGTGCCTGGCATCTGATTTGGGTTACTGTGGACTCATTGAGTACTGTGCTGATGTGGATAAGTGGTTCAAGACCACTGTTGAGATATTTGGCTATGAATTGAGATTGACTTAAGAGTTGACATTGGGATTCGTGCTTAATTGTGGATCTAATTGGTGGTTCAAACCACGATTTTTAGCTTTTATTTATCTTTTTATCCCATTGATTGTTGAGATACACATTTTGATACATTATTGAATATATTTTTGCAGATTATTCATTGCATATCTTTCTTGTAATTAATTATTGTGCTCATTATTTATTATTACGACTAGTGATTTAATTTTATATTTGCTCCCTACAAACAACATCGGAACTTATGATTTTTTTAGCATTATAACTTTAAATGTATCTATTTTTGTTACTATATTACGACACAATATTTTCCTAGATACGACGGTTTTCGAACACAACATGTCACAAGGATTCTAAAATGATATATTCTGTTCAGCGATCGGATCTTGGATTTGCAAACCACGTGCGAACCATGAGCAAACCCATGTGCGACCCATCGTGGAAATCGTATTGTGTAAATGACCTCCTTTTGGGAATTCGTGAATTCTGTTGGATTTCTTATCTCATATGATTCTGATGATACGTGTTTCACGGGAATTGAGAATCGTTTGATGTAGTTTTAAGAATGCTCATGGTTAAGAATTTTAATATATATATTATATTATAGAAATCGTAATCCCGCTCTTTAATTTTACTAATCCTAATCACTTATATGATTACAATCCTAAACCTAACCTATCTATCCCTTCCCCACGTCCCTTCTTTCCCTCACCTATAAAACAACTCACGTACACCCTCTCTCTCTCCCCCAAAAACCTCACCACGATTAACAACCCAAGCCACCGCCACCACAGCCTTTCTTCCCTTACCGTGCGTGCATGAGAGGAGGAACGAGAAAGCGGGAGAGGGAGCGACGCGAGGGCGATGATGGCGTCAAGGTGAGTCTCTCCTTTTGTTCGTTTTTCTTTTCCTCTTTCGTACATGCTTGGGCAAGTTGAGAGAGAGGGGAAAACGAGAGAGGGAGAGAGGGAAAAGGAGGAGGAGGAAAGGATGACGACAACGGGGAAGGAGAGGGGAACGTCGGTGGCGAGAACCACGTGGCGGCTAGACCGGAGCGTAGTCCTAGCAAAGCTTGTTACGCCCCTTGCATGGGTGCAGCATGAAGGAAAGGAAGAAAGGAAGGGGCCAAGAGAAAACGAGAGAAAGTGGAAGAGGAGAGGGAGAGGCAATACTGGGGACGTCGTAGGCGAGATCAGCGTGAGGAAGACGTCCACGGCAACGTGGAAGATGAAACCCAAAGGAGACAGAGCAAGGGAGAGCGGCAGAGAGAGGGAGGAGGTTCGGAGGGCTGGCGCACGGCTGGTGGCTAAGTCGTGGTCGGCCGAGCGATCGGGGTTAGTGCTGGCGAGGTGGCTCGTGCGTACAGGTGGGTTGCGTAGTCGCATGGAGAAGAACGAAGAAGACGATGTTACGAAGGGGAGGAAGAAGAAGAGATGAAGGGGTAGAAAAATTGTGGCATAAAAGTAGAATTTTTAAACATTGCAAATCAATCCGTGAAGGGAGCCACTGTCATAGTTAAGATCTGATGGTCCAATTTATTTTACATAGATCAAGACCATCTCGAGGGGGATTTAGGTGATCCAAAACTTGATGAGGTTCTTGAGCGTGCTAGATGCATCTATACGGTTGGATTAGGTGGATTTCGCTTCGAATCCGAGGCGCAGATTGGGGAGACAAGTATGATTTTGTCAGTCTTTGACCTATTTTCGTGAGGTTGTCGTGACCCTCCGATGATGTTAGGTAGAGTAGTTTTTCCTTTTTGCTTTCATTAAATTATTATTATGCCCTTTCTTTGTCATAGAAGTGATGCTTACTTTTTTTCTCTCTTGTTGAGTTTAAGAGTCCATCAATATTATAATGTCTGATTTCCTCTCTCAGGTACTATAAATAGCAAACTGAGATATGAAACAAAATAATGGATTACATATTGAAAAGAACCGATTATCTAATAATTCATGCCCAACATATAGAAGTTGAGATTGATTTAAGAATACTATGGAAGACATAAATGTATCACTTTCTTAATTGAATTAAAGAGATAAAATATATTGCTTGCTATTATTGGATTAGAGGAGTAATGTGTGCTTTCTATTGCATTAGAGGAATTTGTAAAATTAATAGATCATTAATGGCTCATACATGAGAGATGTTAAGCTGACAGTTATCCCCGTGATAAAAGAAAATTGGATATGATGAAATTGATAATTGAATGTGGATCACTGGAACATTAGACAAGTCGATCTGCTTGGTTGGTGAATCAGGGAGTGCGCTAGCCTCCCTACGACCTTGTGATAGACCTACTAGCCAACCATGTAACGAAGTAGGAGTATGTGAGTTTATAATTATATATGATATGGATGAATACATACTCAAGCCATGGAGAGGGCTATCTATGAGCTAATGTAGATCTCATCTATGCGTATAGCTTGTGGTATACAACAGTAATGACTCTACAAATGAGAGTGATAATTATATCAATTAGAGTCAATTTTGATGATACATGTGCATTAATATCATATTATAGTGGGTTTGGGAGCAATGCATGCATATTGTGTAATATCTACATTAGATTGCTTATAATTAATGTTTAATGACTATGTGTACAAGTGCATCTTGAAACATGTCTTAGATGAGCAATCAGACCATACGAATGGATCTGGATCGATGAGCGGAGTCCAACTGACTCAAAATCACCTCAATCCGACCTCCGTAGCTCCCACATTGAGCCAATGATGTTCGGCCGTTGATTTGATGATCAACAGCCCAAAATCAACCGCGTGTCACATTCGCGTCCCCCGCGTGCTTCACATCCGTTAAGGGCCTCTCCAACAATGCCTCTCCATCTTCGGATGAAGATCCAAGGTGAGGGAGGCGCCACGCATTGCCTCAGCATCGACCGTGCAATCGCCATCCAATGGTCTCCGTCGCTGAGCGAAAATTCCATCCATGTGACACAAATTCAAGGGTAGTGTAGCGGTTCCATGCAGTACTCGCACCTCGGGGGCGAGGGTTCGAAACCCGCCACGCTCCCTTTTCCTGGCAATCGCGCACTTTGGTCGATTAGAACCATTCGATTACGATTAGATGGCGGGGATAGTGGCTACGTGGAGCACCTGGATGCACGCGATGCGTGCACGCACGATCCAACACGCGATCGCATGCGCAATCATATGCGTTAAGATGGGTATCATCCTGAGTGTGTAGTGAGGTGCGATCTTGACCCTTGATCACTCATCAGACGGTTGTGGAAGCGAGCACACGGATTGCAGCGAGTGGCACATGCAAACCGTGCATTGGCTACACACTGTACGTGCGTCGGCCGTGCGCGAGCGTGTGGCTGTGCGCGAGATGGTCGGGACGAGCACGTATTTAGGCACGATTTTGGGCCAAATTATTTGACATGAGCCCTAGAAATAGCCCTGTGGACCTCCATTTGATTCCATCTCTCAACATCATCTAGCAAGCACATTCCAACCACCTTCTAGAGCTTAGAGCAAGCCCTTGGAGCCACCAAGCCACCGATGGAAGCCCATCCACCACTATAGCTGCCTCGACACTCCATTTATCACATTTAGTTGCTAGTTTTCTTTAGTTTAATGCTTATGTCTCTTGAAGCTTTCATCTAGCATTGTAGTTGTAAAATAATTCCTCCTATTCAATACATTAGTTGTGTCTTGTGCTCATTCCTAGCTAGACTCTATTATGCTTCATCATGTCTACTCTTCATGCATAGTTAGAGATCATTATTCTACTTCAAATTTCTAACCCTAATCCCTCTCTCTCTCCTTTCTTTACGCAAGCAAACTGAATGAATATCATGTGGCAACTAAGCGATTAATTGATCTGATTTCATACCTCCCTGAGATTGACATTTGAATTCACCTTTCCATTTCTTTTTTAAAATTGACGTCGTATTTGCACACTACAACGAACGAGTTATCACTTCACATTTTTCGACGTCAAACAACCACACTACCTACGCTAGGACACCGGGGTGGTGGAACGAGATGTAGGATGGGTTCGGAGTTTCCTCTCAACTGGGAGGGCACTACGTACTTGTCTAACCTTCCAAAAATTGCAACATGATCTCCTCGTGCCTTCCGGGGAATTGAAATGAAACAATTATGACTATAATATTAGAGGACATAGTTGAATTAAATGAGAAATAATTGAGAAGTAAATGGATGACGCATCAAGAAAGTAACAAATTAGTACCCCTCTTTTCTGCATATTTATTTCCTTATTTTGTTCTGTCACTTTCCTTTACTTGTACTACCCTACTTAGCATTTGCGATTACTTTTGGGCTCCGTACTCAGGTATAGTTGAGTAGTTAGGAGCAGCTATGTGCAGAGCAATTCAGTGTAGGACCTAATTCAGTACTCGCAGACGATCCATAACCTTGGTAGTTCCTCTAATTGTCTATTCCAGAAAATTTTTTAGTATTTTTCCTTTCTGCTTTTACACTTTATCTTAGTTATTGCAATGCAATATGAAGTTTATTTGTTTATACTTATATTTTATGATTATGTGTTGGATGGCTACAGTCCTGCTTTGGTTTGACTCGGTGATTCGTATTTCACCATTCTAAGTTACATTGTAGGATTTGGGTCATTACATAAGGGTTTTAGAGTTGGTTTCTTTTCCCGAACGGTGGGTCATGATGAGACCACATTACTAGATTATTATTGAGCCTAAGTTGGTTAATTAGTTCCTACTTTAAGGTATATTAATATTCGCATTTGGTTATGAAATAAATGTATGTATTATAAGTATAGTTTCTTAAATTATTATGTCACATAAATAATTATGTGTATGTTTATCTGTAGGGAGCTAGGTGGAGTAATAGTGATGCAAACTTAGTTGGAGGCAATCGGAGAAATGAAAGGATTATGTTTGTCACTAGTAGAAAAAGTACTATTCGCGTTGCTATATTTTTTACCATTTTAGACTCATTGGTAATAATCACCTTTCTCGACCATTATAAGGAAAATGGTTGGCAAAAACCCATCATTAAGTTTCCCACCCACTGAGAAGAGGTTTTTTGTTGAGGTCATTCTCGATTGTTATTAACGATAAAAAATAAGAGCTTTTTTGACCGTTAATGATAAAATGGTCAACGATAAGCCATCAAATTCAAAAGTTACTTTTAAAGGATAATCGTCGACCGTTTCTTCTAAACAGTTGAAGAAACAATTATTCTCGACTGTTCATAACAGTCGTGAATAATTCCTTTTTCGACCGTTTAGGAATAACGGTCGATGATAATGTTTTCACAGCCTGCCATGGCGTTCAGGCAAATAATCATCGACCGTTTCTTCTCAATGGTCGAAGAAATAATTATTCTCGACTATTAATAATGGTTGCTAATAATTCTTTTTTCGACCGTTAAGGAATAATGACCAACGATAATGTTTTCATAACTTGCCATGGCGGGCAGGCAAATTTTCAAAGCCTATCGTCGACCATTTCACCTTACCGATCGAAAGAAGAATTATTCGTGACTATTATTCATAGTCGATAATAATTGTTTTTTCGACCATTTTGAAGAAACGGTCGGTGATAAGCTTTTAATAAATTGCCAACTTAAAAGATGTAATATTTCAAATGCTTTCATCGACTGCATCTTTAGAACGGTCGAGAAAGTCAACTAAAATCCCTAGGACCACTCGACTCCCTCCCCCTTCCTCCCAAATCATTTTCTTCTTGTAGCAAACACCCTCGCAACCTCCTCCTCCTCCACCCTGGCTCCTCCTCCACCTCCGCCTCAGCTCCTCGGCGACCCTTACCCTTCCTCTTCGTCGATGTTGAACTCTGAGGTAGCTAGCCCCCCTCTTCCTCTTCTTCCTTCTTCGCTGGCCTCCTCCTTCCCCTCCCCCTCGTTGCTGGTGCCACTACCCTTCCCCTCCCCTTCGCTGCTGCCCCCCACCACCACCTTCACCAACACCACCACCACCAGCCGTGACCACCAGCACCAACACCACCCGCCACACCGTGCCCCCAGAACCACCACCACCACCCTGCCGCCACCAACACCATCACCCTTGCTACCATGGCCACCACCCCCTGCAACCATCACCCACCACCCCCTGCCCCCAGCATCACCACCACCACCCCCTGTCGCCACCAACACCACCACCCCTTGCCACCACTCCCGCCACCACAGCCACCAACCCCTGCAGCCACCACCACCACAACCAGCACCCTCTACCACTACCCCCTTCTTCTCATGTAGCTAGGTTAATTATTTTGTTATTAAGTACTTAGGTTTAATTTTTATATGTGAATGCAATAACATGCCCCCCTCCTCTCAAGTTTATATTTTTTAGTTGCATTGCATTGAAATAATTAACATGTTATTAGTTTATATTGAATTTTTGGTTAAATGTTTAGTTAATTTGGTTTATTTAAATTGTTAGTAATTGTTATTTGTGGGGTGTGCCCACATATGTAGTGATTAGTTGTGAGGTATTCATACTCTTACTTTCATTAAAATGTTTAGTTAAATTTGCATTTAATTTGAATGCTTGTGTGACATTTTATTTACAGAAGTGAAATGTGGGGTGTACCCATATTTGTTGTGATGCACTTTTGTGTATGTAGGATTTGAGAGAAATCCCATATTATAGTGGAAACTTTGCCGAAATTTTTCGACTTACGATTTGCGAGTAGGTATAGGTGTAGGGTTTATGATTAGGTTTTACATTTTGCATTTATGGTTTTGTGTTTAGGGTTGAGGATTATGATTATTTATTTTTAGGTTAGGTTTTAGGGTTTAGTGTTTAAGGTTTAAGGTTAGGTTTAGGATTTTTTTATTGGGTTTTGGTATTAGGTTTTGAGTTCTGGATTTAGGTTATATGATTTTTATTTTAGATTTAGGATTTTCAATTTAAGGTTTAAGTTTAGGTTTACCATTTTTTATTTTAGGTTGTGGTTATAGGTTTTAAGTTTTAGATTTAAGATTTTAGGTTTTGATTAGAGTTTAGGGTTTAGCGTTGAGGACTATGGTTATTTCTTTTTAAGTTAGGTTTTAGGGTTTAGTGTTTAAGGTTTAAGGTTAGGTTTAGGATTTTTTTTTGGGTTTTGGGATTAGGTTTTGAGTTTTGCAATTTAGGTTATAGGGTTTTTATTTTAGATTTAAGGTTTAAGTTTAGGTTTATTTTGGGAGTTTCTTACAGTTTTTATGTTGAAATGCACTTTTTGATTTTGTTTGTCAATTGTTTATTCTTACATGCTTTTAGAAATTTGATGATGAAAATGATTATTATAGAGCTTTCTTTCGATAATTCTATGACTGCATGTTTGAATTATGTTCCCAAATTATTTGAATTATTTGATATTTATATTTGATTATGAATTTTTTATTGCAACTTTGTAGATATATACATTTGCACAAATTTAGATGCACCTGATAACAAATAATAGGAATTCTAGCCCTTAGGTAATAGGTTATGGGAGGGATGTACTTGTGTCAAAATATTAGTATGTCGAGACTTATGATCATGTTGTACAGACAATGCAGAGTGTGTGTATATCTCACTTATATGCACGATGTGTTGTCTTTATAGCATGCCATAAGTATCATCGTCCTTCAAAGAAGGCCTGAATAAAGGGGGTCCTTGAAGATTTGATCACAACTTAGGGTTACTTCTTGCATGTAGCTAATGTTTGGAGAAATTTCAGTCACATTTTCTCATTCTTCTCTAGTGTATCAACTAATCTTAGCTCCATTCCCAAAACACCCTATAGTGGGGGGCTATTAGGGATGTAGTTAAGGTTAGCCTTGGGGAGTATATAGAGAACTGTGGGGAAATGCTACCGAAATTTCTCCAAACATTGGTTACATGTAAAAAGTAATGTTGTGATCAAATCTTTAAGGATAGGTTATCAAGTGAAAATCTTCTTAAAATACACAATTTTTCCTTATTCGAGTCCAACTTATGAGTCGTTGTCATTTACATTTAGGTTAATTATCATGGATAAGTCATGGATTAGTCTGAGGAATTTGAATTACCACGAATATAAGAGTAGAGTGATTTCATTTCTGGAGTGGGCATTTAATGATGATAGAAAGACATTTAGACGAGGTGAATTTCTTCAGCTGATTTTATGTCCATGTAGACACTGTTTGAATGGATTTTTTCTATGACCGAGACATAGTTTTCGAGCATGTGATATATAACAATTGGTGGCAACATTACGTAAATTGGACAACTCAATGTGAGCAAACGAGAGAAGTTAGAAATGAGAGAATTGAAGCCTTTGAAGGAAATGATGATAATTAAGAAGATGAATTAGATGAAATATTACATGATACGAGAGCAGCAGACCATAAGGATGTCGATGACGATGACACATTATGAGATTGTAATGAGTTGTATGATGCAGTTAAGGCAACCGAGGATCTTATTGCTCCTGAAATAACATCAATGTCGAAGTTGTCATTCCTTCTAAAATTGTTGCAGATGAAAGTGTTGAATAGAGCCACAATGAAATTAATGTCTGAGGTTTAGGAATTCATTGGAGAGCTGCTAAATAATTTTGCTGGGTATCTTAAGTCATGGTATGATGCGAAGAAGCAGATACGTGGGTTTAGACTGAAATGCGAGAAGATTGATGCCTGTCGCAATGACTGTGTCCTGTACAAAAATGAGTACTCAGGTTGACTAACTGTCTTGAATGTGTTGAGGAGAGATATAAGGTGGGTAAGTCAACAAACGCAAGTAGGAAGAAACAACCTAAGAAGGTTCTCCGTTATTTTTCACTAATCCCTAGGATACAACGCCTATTCATTTCTAGTAAAATAGCAAAACTGTTGGTGTGGCATCAGGATAATAAATTGAAAGATGAATGCATCCATCATCCAAGAGATTCTAATGAGTGGAACAGATTTAACAAGAATCATGCATTATTCACAGAAAAGGCACAGAATGTTAGACTAGGTCTTGCAAGCGATGGATTCAACCCATTCAAGAGCATGTATCCATCATATTCCATATGGCCGGTGGTCATGGTAACTTACAACTTACTCCCATGGCTATGCATGCGATTCACATTCATGATGTTGACACTCCTTATCCTAGGACCCAAGCAATCAGGAAAATAGGGCTAAGGCTCCATTGAAGACCCAGGAGGAGCATAGGCAGGATGAAATCCCTATATTAAGTATTTTTAATTATTATTTTCTTTTAAACCTTACAATAATTTTTAATTTGTTTAAATTAACCCTTTCAAAATATTGTAGTCCGTCATGCATGAAGGTGACCAGCTTAATCGGGTGGGAGTATATGAGGCCACTCATATCAAGATGAATAGTAAGGGAAATAGAGGGTGGCTTCATGGCACATACTAGTAGAGACACGTAAGTTAAAAGAACACAATACTTTATTTCATTTCATAATTATATAATTAAATGAAATTACTTAACATAATTCAATATCTTTCAGGATAATATGATTAGCTTAATGCATCCTCCTGGAGATGCCAACTTTGGTACAGTTCAACAGCTACTAACAGCAGAGGAGGCCTACCGGACCGTCATGCCACTTGAGCATGGCGGGTACGTCCGTAGCGTAAGGAGGAACAAGATTGTCTTCACGTGGTATGGGAGAAGGGGAGCATCATCCTCTTCAGCTGAGGTACATGAGATGAGGAAGGAGATTGCGGCATTACATCGCCGAGATGAGGAGCAGCAGATAGATGAGCTGACGACGCTGGTCAGGGACAATGAGATGCAGTTCAAAGAATCCAACAATACCATCAAGGAGCTCCTAGCATTACTTCAAAAGGGAGGTATCGATCACCCAGCCTTCCATCAGTACAGAGATCGTCGTGACAATGATGATTTAGATGGTAGCGGTGTGACAGAGGGGGAAATCACAGGTTTGAAAATACGACTATCATTCTTTGTAGTATAGTTGCAAAATCCACTTGTCAAAAATAATTTCTAAAATAACAAGACTTGGAGTCCTGATCGTTCGTCTCTGGAAGGTGTTATGGAATTGCAAAATGAATCCGATCTCCTTTCCTCTCTACTTGCTTAAAATCGCATGCCGATTTCTAAGCTTGGGATCAATGCTTTGCCACCTGCATTATTAAACCTAGTTACGTTCACATGTGTTAAGTAGATGACAAACTTGAAAGTGTGAGCTTCAGTAAGCACGATCCTAGTTATGTGGTGCCTATTTATAGAAAACACATTAATAGTTAGATCCTTAACATCCTCAGGTACCGACATGCTAGTTCCAACAGATAGCAATTAAAAGCATGCAACTTTAATCACACAAAAATATTGCAACAAGGCACATGGTGATTTTCACACATAGATATTTATATATATAAAAAGATTTTCATTGATTGCATCAGGGTTACAGAGCAGAATTAGTGGAAGGCTTGTCGAGGAATGCTTGAAAACATAAAACTAGCTAGCAGAAAACAATTGCATACATAAATCTATGGGGGGATTATGCATGCATCATTGGGGGAGAATATGGAGCTACACTAGTAAGAAGTAATAAAGTAGTAAATCTACGAAGAACTACTATCTACTTAGCTAGCAGAAATAAGGGCATTCAGAGGTTGTCATCGATGGCCTTTGAGTTGGTTGAGAGGAGAAGGAGGGGAGGCCAATGGGGGTTAGGCTGGCCCTTGGAGAGGTGAGGAGGAGGTGATCCAAGCTTTTGGTGTGGAGCTGTTGCTGGCCATGGTGGGAGCTCGTGGAGGTGGAGGTGTGAAGGTGGAGCTATGTTATGGAAGGTGGAATAATGGGACCAAGCTTGAATGGGTGCAAATGGTCACCTCTTAGGTCTTTTTATAGACCTAAGGGAGACTCTCTAGAGAAGTGTGGAACTCTCTAGAGAGGGCTCCAAGTGTGGCCATCCAAGGTGGTTTTTAGATCCACCATTTGTGGATCTAAAAATTGAATGGCTCTTGGCTGCTAATTTTAGCAACCAAGAGTGGCACCACCTTGAAGAGAGTTCTAGAGAACTCTAGGTGGTGTGTGTGTGAATGGGTGTGTGTTTGTGTGTATGTGGTCGTAACCTAGGTAGCTAAGTGAGCTAGGTTAGGCCCAAATAGGTTTAGGTTAGGGTAGGTCTCAAATTCGGGTTGCAAACCCTAATTTGCTAAGGAGAAAATGCAATTAAACTTAACGTAAGTTTACTTGAATGAGTGTGAACCTAATTGAGAGTGAAATAACTCAATTAGATTGGGCTTAGGCCAATTGGACTCTCACTGAATCCAATTGGACTTGTGTGGGTTGAGATCTGAGCTCAATTGGACTCTGAGTCTAATTGACTAGGCAATGGTAATTGACTATGATCCAAGTTAATTGGGCTTAGTGAGAACCTAATTAGGTTCTTAGGAAGGTTTAGAGGTACTGTACTAGGGTTGGGGTACCTTAATATAGGTTCCCAAGGGGTTGGAATTGGGTTTAGGAACCAAAGAACTCAAGATCAAGGCTTGAATTCCAAAACAGGAACTGAAGAACAGTTCGAGACGTCCACTAAAGGTATCAGATGGCTTATACTCAAAAATCAGAAATCCAGACTTATTGTCTGGATGTCCAATTAGAGTCAAGAGGGATTTAGGGTTTTGTCTTAGGTATTCTACAGAAATTGGATGTCTGAGCAAGTGTCTAGATGTCCAATAACACTGTAGACTTGGGTTTGAGGTGTGCGGGTTGTGGCTAAGTGTCCTGGATGTCCAATAACTTATCTGGACATCTAGATAAGGGCTGGAACTAGGGTTTTGAGGCTTTCTAGGCTATGATGACCTAATCTAAGGGTGGCTAAGGCTTAGGAAGGCTTCTAGGGCTAGGATTGAACCTAAGTTCTTTATAATTTAATTGCTTTACTTCTACCCAATAGAATAGCATACCTCAACTCTTTACATTATTTCACTACTACAATTTATTCTACTCTTCCGCTCCAGCTCTGATGCAGCACTAGCTTCAGGTCTAGCTTCAGATCCAGCTCATGAGCTTCTTATTACCTGCAATTTATATAATGCACTTAATTAGTACATTATATCATTATTTCATTAATAGCTAAAGAAAAGCAATAAAGATGCCAGTAATGCTTATGCATGCATTTATTATACTAGCTTATGCTAAGTTCTAGCCTAATTTAGGTCAATTAAGACCTATGATTGTTGCGCAATCATACCCTCTTGCCTAAATTTTGCTAGTCCCTAGCAAATGCAAGACTAAGTTATTTACAGAAGGGTCCCTAAGGGATTGTTTATTTTTATCAAGTATATTCCTAGATATTCTTTTCCTTTTCATTTTCAACCTAAAATCTAGAAATCCAGATAATCGTGAAGGTGCAGCTATGTAGCTTTTGCAACGGATTCGAGTGAAAAACCTGATTTACCTCTAAAGACTATACTTGACCCCTAGTAACATTCTAGCAGGATAGACAAACTTCTTCCCTCGGGGTATTCACGATATTCTATGAATTCCACTCCGGCTTTAAGCTTAGGTTGAGAATGTCTAAGGGAAATGATTGTTTATTTGGTGGCTCACTCTCATTTGGTGATACATAGAAATTAGTACTACAGAAACTAGATTCCCAAATTATTAAGTAACTCAACTCAGAGAAAGATGAGAAAAACTATGCTTTCTTTTGGTTCCTTGTATTCATTCTCTTTCACTTTTCTTTCCTTTTCTTTTTCTTTTCTTGAGCTCACAATCTCAACAGATTCACACACAATCCATATTTGGTAGTCTCACATGGCATTAACACTTTAATAGAGTTCCAATAACCCTAACACTAAGTCGAAATTTGGGTGGTCAAAAACACAGAAAAAGTGGGTTAAGGTCATATTTGGTGGATTTCAACTTTCTTTGGTGGTATTGCCTCAATGCAAACAAAATAAACACTAGACACTCATAACTCTTTTTCTGCTTTTTTTCTTCTTTTTTTTCTATTTTTCTATTTTTCTCTCTTTTTTTCTTTTTCTCATTTTTTGCCATATATAATTTTTTTTTAATGCAACACAATCTAGCAACACATTCATGAATTTTATTGAGGAGGCATTATTTGGGATTGGTGGTACTCAAGAGGCACTGGGTGGCTTATTTGGTGGAAGTGCCTACTCTTGGCACTGGGAAGGGATGGATGGGATGGCGTATTCCTGATCTTGACATCAATACCCTCCTTCAGCCGAGGATTTCATAAAGAATGGTTGTAACCATCCACCTTAGCCCTAGTTTTATGAGAACTCGCTCTCCGCGTATTTGCCTTGATTGGTGGCTCTCAATATTTCACACAAAATGTATACGTAGAAACCAAGAGCGGAAACTATGCCTATTCTCTGGGTATCATTATCTAATTATCTAGAATTCTAGATTCCTTGCACTAATCTTAGAGCACCAGTACTCTCTACTCTCTTCTCACACTATTTGCTAGATTTTTAGAAGAAAATCTACCTGACTCATAAAACACTGTCCAGGGGTTCTAGAAAAGAAGCACTACGCATTCCTGATAGACTAAAGATGTTTATTAGTCTTCACCGTGAATCCACTGCAAAATCTACATGTGGGTGTGAAAATTATACTGGATTCCAGATTACAGGAATCAACTAGAGGATAAAATCCCTAATGCATTCTCTTAATAAAAATAATCTTATTCATGAATGCACTATGCTATAAACAAGTAACCTCTTTCATTTGCACTTTATAAAATTCCCTTTTTGGGTTACATTCAACTTGATCCTAAATTTAGAACAAAAAGGTGAGTGGGTGAGTCGAAGATGACTATTGCGGACGATTTCTAGCTCCAATGTGAGCATTGGAGGTGGAGTCGGTTGTTCTTATATTTAGGATCCTAAAGTACATTTAACATGCTACTCTAAGGTTTTCCTAAATGTTGGCATAAAAATTTTTCAGTTTTGCTATATATCTACCTCCCCATGCCTAAGTTCTTGCATGTCCTCATGCATGAATATAAAAGAAAGTAAATAGGACAGGGAGAAAGCGGGTAGAGATCACCTAGAATTGCTCCTGAAATTTTAACGTTCAGCATCGGCCAACCTGATAGTATGAGAAAGGAAATATGCTAAAAGAAAAAAATGCTATGTATAAAGCGAGTACATATAGGGTGATGGGAACTGTGAGTAGATGCTGAGTTTAACGCCTCCAGCTGGGCGAAAACTCAATCAGATGGATCATTGATTGCATAAGAGCATGCCAGGATCAATAGAAAGATATGTTCATGTGCTCCCAGAATCAGTGGTCCACAAATGAGAACCAGCTGATTGTGCACCCTTACTCCAAAAAGTCTAGCTATAACAGGCTACAGAGCAGTGGTGGAAGGTAGAGGATAATTAGAGGGAGGATCATGATGTTGATTCTGCTGATTTATGATGTCCCATAATTCAGGAGGAAGTTGCTGAGGGAGTAGATTGATATGATCAAGATGTATCTCAGAGCTGGAATCTGAGTCATAGGGGTCTTCATAATGATAATTGATGTCAAAGATTATGCCCTCTCCAGGCTCTGGGTCATATGGGGGTACGCGTGAAAGTAGAAGTTCTGTGGGGAGGTCACTGAAATCTTCGTTAGAAATCACTTCGAATTCATCAATATTCATCTCTGATTCATCAGAGGCTGACTCTTCAGGTTCTGAGTTGAGCCATCCATTATCCTGACTAGGATTATAAGTGAGTACCCAGTTCATTCTGCTCAGTGCTTCACCCTCATATGCAGTAGGCTCCTCATTACTTCCTGCTTCAGATAACATGTTTATATCTTTAGGCAAGACATCCCTGGCTATCTCTGTTCCTTGGGTATCCAAATCAAAATGTGCAGTCTTAGAGATTCCCACATCGCCTTGGTAGGTGAAAGAATGGTGCAAATCAACTAATGTTGGGTCAAGGACATATTCACTTTCTATGGGGAATGGTATAAATTGATCAATGGTGTTACATGGAATGCTTGCCTCCAGATCTAAATCCTCAAATGGATCTTCATCCTTCTTCTTAGTCAAGTTATCCAACCCAAGATGAGTCTCCCAAGATCTAGAGTATCCAAATTGTGACTCATTCCTAGAGATATTCATCCTTTTCTCATCATTTTCTCAAATAGAGTTTCCAGATGAAACAATTCGAGATGTTTCCTGCTCCTCTCCCATATCCGTATTGGCTTCTTCCCCTAAATCAATTTCGAGGGTATGCTCCAGAGAATCTCTTGTGTCTCCTTCAAGCATGTTCACTTCTGATTCTTCGAGGTCTTCAAGGCTATTTTCCACTTGATACCGCAAAAGCAGTATTTCTTGAAGTTCCCAATTTTATCCAATTAACCTTGTCATCTTTGTTGTTTCCTGAAGGGCCTCCATCAAAAGTTCTTGATATGGAATCTAGGCTTGTCTTTGTTTCGGATCCGTAATAGCCTGGATTAATTGTAGATAGGATGCGACTCTGTCTCTCATCCTAGTTATAGCTCACTATAATCTATAATGTGGTTGCATGTACACTGGTAGTTCCTCAGGGGTTCCAGGGGGTGAATCATATCTACCCATATTACATGGGTGAGATGGAGTAGTATGGAAATTGTATCCAGGGTCATAAGATTGGGTCCTTTGTGGAGCTGATTGGTATGGGTCATAATATCTAGGGTCAGGATATGGGTTAACCATTTTGGCAACCCGAGAAGAAGGATCAGGAGAAGCGAAATGTCATCTTCTCCTCCTTGGTTTTAGTTCACAAGGCTGTTATGCTTCAGTGACTAGGAGTTGCACCCACTGTCTGATCTTTGCAATCGCGCGAGGCGCGCGATTCAAATTAAGGTGCGCAAAATCTGCGATTGAGTCTCGGTTGTCTGATGCATCATCTGACTGTTGCCGATGCACGTGCCAATGGTGCGCATTTCAAATGCAGGCGAGCGCACGTTCTCCTCTCACGAACACAGTCGTCCATGCCTGATCCAATGGCCGATGATCGTCACACCCTACGCCGGCTGCGGCCAAGCTTCCAAGCGCCAGCCAAGGTGTGTGAATGTTTTAGCGACGTCTTAAATGTCACTAAAGGCCTATGCGTGCAATCCACCTCCATTCCACCACTATATAAACACCCCTACACCTCCCATTCCTCTTCATCTCTACCTACTCTACTCCCACCTACTCCTAAGCTCTAGTAGCCTATCAAAGCTCCATTAGAACTTACCCTCAAGCTCCAAAGGCCTCCTATTAGTGTAGCATTCCTTTATCCCACCAAATATTCATCCCTCGTCCCATGAACTTCATAGGTCGCCTTGGAGCTGTCCTCCCACCTCCATTCCGATAGCAGATCACCTCTGCCTCCTCACCTCCATTCCAAAGCCTCGATGAAGTATTCCTTTACTCGGCGTCATCCTACATCTCACCTCCATCGTCCTGCTCCTCAACTCCTTCGTCCAAGCTTCTGCCAGGCACCGTTGTCTCACCGAACAACCGATTTGGGAGATTCCTTCTCACCTCTCTCTCTTTTATGCTTTCGTAGATTATTGTAATAGACATTTGTGTAATATATCATATTTGATTCCACCTATATTTTGATCCACCTTGTTTTCATCCTCTATAAAAACAAAAAAAAATAAAACACCAAAAAGAAACAAATTGAAATGTGGATTTCAAAAAACCAAACATTCGCCTCCCTGTGTTCGACTTGGGACTCACATTTTGAGTTTCGGTTATAAATTTTATCTGTTCGACATATTTTCTCGCGAATCAAACTATGACGATGGGTTTTTCAAAATCTGAACCTTTCCACGTGCGAATCCGACGCCATCATTTTGGCGTCGTTGCTCGGGAGGCAACGGAATTTACTTTCTTGTTTTCTGCACTTCTTTACATTTACATATTACTAACCCCGCTTATCTTTGTTCTATTGTCTTGCAGGTACCCTAGCATGAAGATCCAAGTGTGATAGACCAGAGTAAAGTGAGGGTAGAGTACTTTGTAAGTGTCCTCCACATCCTCCCCACTAGTTTCATTTCACCACACTCATAACCAAGACGAAATCTACTTAGGTGCCTCCATAAACCCTAGGATACACTTTGGTTGACTTGTTTGCCACCTCTACCCATCTCACCCACACATTTTATAAAGAAAAACAAAAAGATACTTTCTGTGGGACGAATCGATACGCACACTTTATACACCCACATTTGAGGCACATAACCTGACTTGATTTTCATCTACTCAACAGAGATTTAGACCTGTGGAACTAGTACACCAATTCAACACATAAAGGAGTAGAAATCATATTAGGTTAATCACCTTTCTGTGTGCCTTAATCGGTGGTGCATTTGAGCCGATTGATTGAATTATTTGGGCCGCACCACCTAATTTAAAAAAGATTCATTTTATAGCTGCCCCATAGGATTCAATATTTAGGTCAAGCTAGGCACTCCATATTTTCTTGATTTATAAAAGAAAAACACTTGAACTGGTGCTTTCAAAACTTGGTTTGCCTTACAAAACTTTGTTGAATATACCTA
This sequence comes from Thalassia testudinum, assembly GCA_037157565.1. Classification (NCBI taxonomy): domain Eukaryota; kingdom Viridiplantae; phylum Streptophyta; class Magnoliopsida; order Alismatales; family Hydrocharitaceae; genus Thalassia; species Thalassia testudinum. The sequence goes on along the minus strand of JAZHRO010000022.1, from coordinate 8,125,554 downwards.
ATATTTGAATCCTAAAAGCTACTAAGCAAGATTCGAACCCTAAAATTCACCTCATCCTCAATAATCTTGCTTGAAAATGTTTTAGTTGTGCACATACACACATTCTCAAACAAATCATTAATGGCACAATCCATTAAGGGCCCATCACATTCTAGAAGCACCAATATCCTAAGCCTAACTAAAATTGATTAGACGTTGGCCCTAAGGATTGGTTCGATCATTGGGATCCAGATTGAGATTGTTCACGATTAACCTGCTTATACTAGTCAATCAGATGTCTAGCTAGGGGAGTAGCATCAAACGACCACAGCTGGGGGGTACACTAGGAACTGGAGGCGTAAGCGAAAGGAAGAACCTTCTCCCCAATCCCACCTTCTAACTGGTTGGATTGCCTGGATATAAGTAGAGTAAATCGTCCATAATCTTAGGACGGATTCTGAGAGTCTATAGACCTTTAGGCTACCCAACCTAAGGATAGGCTTGTATTTTTTTTGTTGCAGGTTCCTTCCCTTCCCCATCCTTCCGACTTCCTTCCAGTGTATGCTTGGAAGGAGGTCATTGAACCCTAGATTGGAAGGACCTTTAGACCATTCCCAGAGGTGGAGGTTGAGCCATGCTAAGTAGATCCCATGGCTGATCAATAGCCACCTCCCCTACCCTCGAACCAGCAGGAGCTGATTCAGAGGTAGTTGGAAGAATTACAGCAGATGCAGCAATGGTTCCAATGAATGAATGGTTAGGGCGCTCGACCCTTGAAGGATTTCTATGATCCTTCAAACTATGGGGAACGTCCTGGCTTCATGATACCCGTTGGAGACACAAAAATCAAGCCCCAAGTCTTAAGTTTGATTAAGCATTTCCATGGGCTTGGCTCGGAGGACTCATTTCAGCACCTGGAGGACCTGACCACTTTGGTTCAGACCACCAAAGCAAGGAATGTGAACGAAAAGCAAATGATCATGAGGTTCTTTCCCCACTCTCTCAAGGATAAGGCCGCACATTGGTACTGTACCATCGAAAAGCCAATGGAAACAAGGGCTGCTCTTAAGTCGGCTTTCCTGAAGAAATTCTTCCCAATCGGACGGACCAATGCCTTGCGAAGGGCGATTACTACTTTTGCTTAGCAGCTGGGGGAACCGTTTCATGGTGCCTGGGAGCTATTACAGGAACTTTTAAGGAAGTTTCCACACCACGAGGTGCTGAAATGGCAACTTGTTGCAGATTTTCTATCACAGGTTGGTTGAACAACTTCGTAATCAAGTGGACGCCTCCTGCGGAGGTAATTTCCTCAATAGGGATGCAGATAGCGCTTATGATTTGTTTGAGGAAATGAGCGAGAATTCAAGTAATCATGCCTCCATGAATGCTTTCAACCGGTCCCAACAACCCAGGTCAAATGCTAATGAGATCTAGGATTCTCATTCATTTGACATGGAATTGATTTGTAATAAGCTTGATAAAATGGACTTGGTTGCTAAAAGAATGGAAGAATGGATGTCTGAGAATTCAGGAAACACTTCTACAATTACCCAATACTAGAATTCGGGATTCCATTCCTCACGAGCTCCCATGGGGCGGGAGTTCGTGAACCAACTTGAATCGGTTCAACCTGTGAGTTAGGATTTCTCAGAACCTTATGGGTTCCAAACTAGGGCCTTTGATCCCAATTTTTCTGATCCTTCCTTCTCTCCATCCTCATCCTATGAGGATGCGTATGCAATGCAGGAGAATGCTAGGTCCAACCGGTATTCCAATAATTATGACTTAGGTTGGAGGAACCACCTAACTTCTCCTGGAAAAGTCAGGGGCAACTGACCCAAACATGACCCAGCAACTATGCATCTCAAAGACCTATGGGTCAGGGCAAAGTATACACCCAGTTGCCCCTAAGACCAGTTACTCTGCTATCTTGGAATGCTGACCAATCTGTAGGGTAGGCTGATTTAAACCGGCAGGTGGTCGAAATGAAAGGGTTCATGCTTCAGCTGATGCAGCAAATGAAGACATCATTGGATAACCTGCAATCCGAGTTAATTGCTAACACCTAGCAACCAAGATCTCTACCATCCTAACTCGTACCCAACCCACGCAATGTGCAAAATCAGGGCAATAGAGCCTAAGGGTACGGGAATCAAAGGGACCCACTTGCACATGCTTAGGTGGTTGAGCAGGGTCCCTCCTGTTCTTCTTCTTTTGGTTACATGACCAATCAAGGCCCTCCAATCTTCACTAATCTACCTCAAGACCCGAACCCATATGCCTATGCAAACTCCGTCACCCTGAAAAGTGGAAAGCCGACCCAGGATCCTGAATTACCTTCTAAAAGCCAAAACCTTGGGGAGCTTGAGAGAGAGAAGGAGGAGATTGAAGAAGACAATAAAGCCCAGGGACTGGAAATTGAAGACACTACCCACATCCCGTTCCCTGAAGCCCTATTGAAAACCAAGAAGAAGAAAACCTTAGATAGCAACGAGGAGCTCCTGAAATTATTCAGCGTGTAGAGATTAATATTCCACTCCTCGATGCTATTAAGCATATCCCGGGTTATGCTAAATTTTTGAAAGAACTATGTACCCAAAAGCGTAAGCTGAGAGAACCCACTCCGGGGAAGGTGATTCTCTCTCAGCAGGCAAGTTCTGTGATTCTGCATCGCCTTCCTCAAAAGAAGAAAGATCCTGGTGCACCCTTGATTTCATGCATTTTTGGGACATACACTTTTGGTAGGGTACTGTTGGATCTAGGTGCATCCATCAACCTAATCCTGACTTCTCTTTACGAGAGGTTTGGGGAAAGCAAACTTAGGCCAACCTCAGTACCGCAATAATTAGCAGACCGCTCGGTCACCACACCGAAGGGCATTATTGAGGATGTAATCGTCAAGGTCAAGGATTTCTATTTTCCTGTAGATTTCCTGGTCCTTGACATGGATGTACCTAACGATTTGAGGAACATGCCCATCATTATGGGGTGCTTGTTCCTATCTACCGCCAAGGCCAACATAAACTGTGAGAGCAGTAGTATGGAGATCGCCTTTAGGGATAAGAAGCTAACTCTTGATATTTTTAAGGTGATAAGGGGATTTGAGGATTGTGGATTCATTGAGGAGCTTAAGGATCATGATTTTGAGAGTTGTATGACGATCAGTGCACTCGAGGACTCCACCAGCTTTAGCGAACCCAACCCACAACCCTCCGTGGCAGACCTGCCACATTGTGAAGAGGCTGTTGATTTTGTTCATTCCTAGTCTCTTCCATTGGATCGTCCTGATGAATCTTCATTAGCATCCTCCCTACCTTCTATACTAAACCCACCTCAGCTTGAATTGAAACCATTCTATAAAATTTGAAATACTAATTCTTAGGAACTGAAAACACGCTCCCTGTGATTATTAGTGCTGATTTGACTCAGGAGCAAGAATCAAGGTTGATTAAGGTCCTTAACAACAACAAGGAGGCAATTGGTTGGACCATCCACGACCTTAGGGGAATCGAGCCATCTTATTGTAATCATCATATTTTCATGGAAGATGGATCCTGCCCTTCTCGCGAAATGCAAAGGAGACTAGACCCGAACATACGAGAAGTGGTGAAGGAGATAATCAAGTGGCTCGATGCTAGAATTATATACCAAATCTTGGATAGTCTGTGGGTTAGCCCCGTTCAGATTGTACCCAAGAAGGCAGGAATAACCGTTACGACTAACAAGAAAGGGGAAACCTTCACCAGTCGTTCTGCTTCTGCTTGGAGAGTCTGTATTGACTATAGGAAGCTGAACACAACCACAAAAAAGGATCACTTTCCCTTACCATTCATCGATCAAATCCTAGAAAGGTTAGCTGGGCAGAAACATTTTTGCTTCCTGGATGGTTATTCGGGATATAACCAATTCCCTATCCATCTCGAAGACCAAGAAAAGATAACTTTCACCTATCCCTACGGAACCTTTGCATTCCGTAGAATGCAGTTCAGGCTTTGCAATGCACCCACAAGTTTTCAAAGGTACATGCTGGCCATCTTTTCTGACATGGTGGGACATTGTCTTGAGGTGTTCATGGATGATTTCTCCATTTTCAGAGATTCTTTTGAGTCCTGCCTAACTAACTTGGAATTGATCCTCCAGAGATGCATCAAGACACGACTGGACCTTAGCTGGGAAAGGAGCCATTTTATGACTCAAGAAGGCAATGTCCTGGGTCATGTGGTTTCTAATCGGGGTATTGAGGTTGATAAGGCTAAGGTGGATGCTATCTCTAGACTTCCTCCACCCACATCTGTAAAACAAGTCTCCTCTTTCCTTTGGCATGTGGGATTTTATAGAAGATTCATCAAGGACTTCTCAAAGGTTGCTCGACCCTTGAGTAACTTTCTGGCCAAAGACACGCCGTTCGAGTTTAATGAATCAAGCTATATGGCATTTGATTTATTAAAAATGGCAGTCACCTATGCCTTAGTGTTGCAACAACTGGTTTGGACAACCCTATTTAAGATTATGGCTGACGCATCTGATTATGCTGTTGGGGTTGTCTTGGGTCAGAAGATTGAGAAAAAGCCCTCTGTGATTTACTACACTAGCAAGACTCTGGACGAGGCCAAGAGGAACTACACCGTTACTAAAAAAGAATTGCTAGCTGTAACTTTTGCTTTAGAAAAATTCAGGGGTTACCTTTTAGGTTCTCATGTAATCATTTATACCAACTACTCAGCCTTGAAACATCTCTTGGACAAAAAGGATGCCAAGCCCCAATTTATTCGTTGGATTCCGTTATTTCAAGAATTTGGTCTTGAAATCAAGGTTAGAGCTGGGGCACAAAATGTAGTGGCAGATCACCTCTTGAGAATCCTAACTAATTCTCCTAATCTGGACATCCCAATTTCAAACACTTTTCCAGATGAGACTATCCTTACAGTCTCGGGTATCCGAACTCCTTGGTTTGCGGATATCATCAATTATTTGGCTATTGGTCAAATCCCTCAAGATTGGACCAAACAACAATGGGATAGACTTATCCGAGGCCAAATATTATGTTTGGGACGATCCTGAGTTGTACCACATCGACACAAACCAGATTATTCGTCGATGCATCCCAGAAATTGATTCCATAGTATACTTGAGTTCTGCCATACATCTACGTGTGGTGGACACTTTTCTGGGAAAAAGATGGCAGCAAAAATCTTACAATTTGGATTCTATTAGTCGTCATTATTTAAGGATGCCCAGGAATTTTCAAAGTCGTGCACCCGATGCTACACACTCGGGAACATGGCTAATAGGGATATGATGTCCCTAAACCCAATACTTTCATTCAAAATTTTTGACATTTGGGGCATCAACTTCATTGGATCTTTTCCTCCTTCATTTGGACACCAGTATATTCTGGTTGCTGTTGACTACGTATCCAAATGGATTGAGGTAATCCCCACCCGGACCAATGATCACAAGGTGGTCATCGATTTTGTGAAGAAGAATATCTTCAGTCAGTTCGAGATTCCTCGGGCGATTATCAGTGATGGTGGCATGCATTTCACTCATGCCCAGTTTCAGAATTTATTAGGGAAATACGGGGTGAATCATCCAATTTTTACACCCTACCACCCTTAGACGAATGGACAGGCCGAGGTCTCCAATCGAGAGATCAAAAACATTTTTTTTTTGAAACATGAGATCAAAAACATTTTGCAGAAAACCATAAGGCCTGATAGGAAGGATTGGACCCAAAGGCTAGATGATGCTCTTTGGGCCTACCGTATGGCGTACAAAACACCTATCGGTATGTCTCCCTTCTGTCTAGTGTTTGATAAGGCATGTCACTTATCCGTAGAGCTAGAACACCAGGCATTTTGGTCCATCAGAAAATGTAATTTTGACCTAGAGTTGACCTGGAAGACCAGGAAACTCCAACTTCTGAGTTGGAGGAGCTTAGAAATGATGCTTATGAAAATGCCAGAACCTATAAGGCAAGGACGAAAGCTCTCCATGACCAGATTATTTCACGTAAGAGCTTGGAGCTGAACTAGAAGGTCTGGCTTTTCGATTCTTGACTAAAGCTCTTCCCCCGTAAGCTTAGGTCTAAGTGGGATGGCTCGTTCGTTATTGAGAGGATTTTCCCTAATGGGGCTGTCGAAATCTCTGACCCAAAGATGGGTAAGTTCTTCAAGGTCAACGGACAGCATCTCAAACCCTTTGTTGACCATGTGCTCCCTGAACCCTTCTCGGACAAGGTTGCTCTTACCTTGCCCTAACCACTGCGGGCTGATCATCGCCTAGCTGAAGGCACTAAACTCAGCACGTGTAAAGACTATTCCGAGCTTACCAGAATCTCACGAAAACCAGGCGCTATTCTTCCACTTCTACTCTCCTGCATGCTTTCATTTTTAATAATGAGGACATTGCATTAGCTAAGCATGGGGTGGTGGATATTTCTTAGGAATCTTTTTGTCAGCCATAATAGTAATTTCCTGTTTCTAATCCTAAGAAAAAAAAAATTGTGCATCTTCTCTTTTCAAATAAGGCAAGGGTTTGGGCGGTCTGCTTTCTGGTAGACACCTAGGCACTGTTGAGTTTTTGTAGTTAGGTATTGGGGTTGAGATTTTTTAAAGCAATCGACAAATTTTGCCTAAGTAATCGAATCCTAATTCTACTTTTATATATAGCATTTTGGTTGATTTTTGCTATGGACTAGCAAAAAGTAAGCATGAGGGTATGATAAACACCCATGAATTCATGATAAAATGCTTATTTATGATAGTTCCTAGGCTTAGCATTGCATATCATGTTATAAATACTGGATAACATCCATTGCATGGCATATAGGATAGTTGTGTATTATGTACATTAATTGTTCCATTTTATATGGCCAGGAGGTAGTGCGACATATTTACAGGATTTGGATAAAGAATCTGACCGTACGGATGAATCTAGAGTGACGATCGCAATCCGTCAATGCAAAAATCACCCCGATTAGAGCTCCGTAGCACCCTCTATAAGAAGATGAAGACGGATGGCCCAGATGGCGCCATTGCCCCCCACTTACCCATCGCGCCCGACCTCGAGCAAGGACTCACCTTGACGATTGGATCTTCATCCAACGATCAAGGCGCGCGTGACTGCACCACCCTTCACTCGACAAAGTGTCGCTTTGGTGCAATGGTGAAGACAAGTGCTCGCAAACCATGAGTGCGAGTTCGATTCGCAATCCACCCTGCCCGCTACAGTGCCAGATGAAATTGCGCTGCTCGATCTTAATCAAGTGGCAGATACTCTCCACGCTCGATCTGACGTCGCCCACCAGAGCGAGGACGCATGCCAAATTGAATGCGCACCATCTGGGGCGTGCTTTTAAGGCGACCAGGAGCTGCGCCCACCATCTGATCTTCGCAATCGTGAGAGGCGCGCAATTCAAATCAAGGCGCCCACAATCTGTAGGTGAGTCTCGACCGTGTGACTCATCATCCAATGGCTGCCAACGCACGCGCCAGCGGTGTGCATTTCAAACGTGGGTGAGCGTGTGTTCTCCTCTCACGATCACAGCCGTCCACACTTGATCCAATGGCCGACGATCGCCGCACCCTATGCCATCTGCGACCAAGCTTCCAAGTGCCAGCCAAGTCACGTGAATGCTTTAGCAATGTCTCTGGCAAGTCTTTAGTGACATCTTAAATGTCACTAAAGGCCCATGCACGCAATCCACCTCCATTCCACCACTATATAAACACCCCTACACCCCCCATTCCTCTTCATCTCTACCTACTCGACTTCCACCTACTCTTAAGCTCTACTAGCCTGCCAAAGCTCCGTTAGAGCTTACGCTCAAGCTCCGAAGGCCTCCTATTAGTGTAGCATTCCTTTATCCCACCAAATATTCATCCCTCGTCCCATGACCTTTATAGGTCGCCTTGGAACCGTCCTGCCAGCTCCCTTTCGGTAGCAGATCACCTCCGCCTCCTTACCTCCATTCCAGAGCCTTGGTGAAGCATTCCTCTACCCGGTGTCCTCCTGCATCTCACCTCCATTATCCTTCTCCTTAACTCCTTTGTCCAAGCTTCTGGCAAGCGCTATCATCTCGCCAAACAGCCGATTTGAGAGATTCCTTCTCACCTCTCTCTCTTTTATGCTTTCGTAGATTATTGTAATAGACTTTTGTGCAATATATCATATTTTATTCCATCTATATTGTGATCCATCTTGTTTGCATTCTTTATAAAAACAAAAGAAAATATAACAAAACGCCAAAAATAAACAAAGTGAAACGCAGATTTCATAAAACCAAACATTCGCCTCCCCTAGTTCGACCTGGGACTCACATTTCGAGTTTCGGTTATAAATTTTATCTGATCGATAGATTTTCTTGCGAATTGAACTACGACGATGGGGTTTCCAAAATCCTAACCTTTCCGCGTGCAAATCCGACGCCATCATTTTGGCACCATTGTCGGGGAGGCAATGGAATTTACTTTCATGTTTTCTGCACTTTACATTTACATAGTACTAGCCCTACTTATCTTTGATCTATTGTCTTGCAGGTACCTTAGCATGCAGATCCAAGTGCGGTAGACCAGAGTAAAGTGCGGGTAGAGTACTTTGTAAGTGTCCTGTTTGCATAGAAAAAATATACCAGTAAATATGCCATCTTGTGTTATTTCCTAGCACTGCCATTGCATCTTATGTAGCCGTAATTACATTTATAAATATACACCTGCATGCATTTATAAAGAGGGGAGGAGAGTGAAGATAATTTGCCATCCTATCCACTTCTATTAATTAACATTTTCCTTAAGTGTGGCATTGCAATTTCACCTTTTTTTCAATTTTTAATTATTTTGTATTTTCCTCTCTCGTGCGGCTGCAGGGCATGCTGAGCGTGCCTCTCCGCACCTCCCTTCCTACCAGTAGCAAGGCAGGGTGCCCGCACCTCTCCCCACCATTCCTCCTGCCTACAGCTTGGCATGAGGGGCATGTCCTCCCTCTTTAAAACTCCTTGCTCTCTCCCTTACGGGGGCTATCACCTTCATACAGAACACGAACCTCCTTCAGACAACCCACACCTTTAGTTCAACCTCCTTCCCTCTCCCTCTCCATACACGGTTCCTCTTCTCAAGCTGAGAAGAGGCAACCCGTGCGCAGGAGAGAACCCACAGTGGTCTCAGACCACCACTGTGAGTTCCACCACCGTCCAACTCTTTCGTGAGCAGGTGGGCGTGGTGGCTTCGCCTTTTGATTCACTGCACTTCGTCTCCTCCGCCATTAGCCAAAGCTTCAAGCTCTTAAGCTCTGAAGCTCCAGCTCGCCGCGCGCACGCCTGCAGACTCCAGTTCGCCGCACGCACGCCAGCAGACCGCGTAGGCCATCTTCCCACGCGCACAGGCGCTTCCCCACACGCTCGCGTACATAAAATCGGCCGCTACCGGTTGCGAGACCGCGCGTGCACTATAGCGCACTGTAGCGCACGGTCTGTGCGACACTGTAGCCACAGGCAAGTTTCTCACTTAGCCGGTGGTGCGGCGCTCTCTCTCCTCGCCCGCAACCTACGCCACCGGTCACCGCGTGCCTCACTCGTCTACAGCGCGCTGCATCTCGCCCGCTTGCAGTGCTGTGCACTACGCTCCACAAGCGAGCTGTGCCTCGCCTGCCCACGCAGTAGAGAGCTGCACTTCACTTGGCCACGCACGCGATGCTCTCTCTCCTGCACTCGCATGCCTACGCTCCCAGACGACGGTTGCAGCCTCCATTCACTTCCTCAACACCTGCACTGCCACTCCTCTTCCAGCGGACACACACACTCCCTAAGACACACTCTAACACACACCCCCACAGACACTCACACACTCACACATACACACACACATATATATATATTTACACTCACTCACCCACACATCTATTTACATATACATAAATTTATATACATATATATATATAACTATATATATATATATGTATCTATAGATATATTCATGTACATACATATATAGTTATAGAGATACATATATATATATATATATACATATCCATTTATCCACATTCCCCTATACACATATTCACTTCACAACCACCACCCATACTCCCGTGCACTCGTCCTTCCACAGCACATCGTATCGCGGGAATATGCACACCAGTTGTAGATATTCCCCGATACTCGCGTAAAGCAAGCGCCTCCACCCTCACTCCCACACATCTGCTCCACACTTCACGCGGCACTCAGTCTTGTTGGTTGCGTCTTGCTAGACGTAGACCAACTTGACACCGTGCTACATTCCATCTCCACTTCCACCTCCACCCCTATATACATAATACATACCTATATACATATATATATTCTATATCTACTATATATCTATACATATATATATACTAAGCTAAGTATTTCCTTCTAGCAACTTACTCTGCTTTCATTTACTTGCTATTAAAAAGACCAGGAAAAGAGTAAAAGAGAAAAGATAATTCTTGTCTTGCAGGTACTCGCTCTTGCGAATAACAAGATCAATTTTGGGAACCTCTAGTTGGCTACAAGCGAAGAACCATTTGCCTCAAGGCAAAGGACTTCATTTTGAGGGTGTGCCTCAAGAACAAGACTATCAGAAAAAAATCTAAAAATCAAGAAGACCAAAAACATAATAAACGCAAGTAAGAGATGCATTTTAGGAAAGGCATAGAAACTCCTTGATCTTCTAATTCCCGCCTCCCTGAGATCGACCTTGGGCCTAAGAATGACCAAGATAAAATTAAGTAAGCCAGGTTAAAAATTTTTGTGAAGCTGGTGTAGACTTGATTTAGGTTAACTCACTATACTCACTTCGACATTAAAATCACCATATTAATAAGACCTATTCGAGTTTGCATCATGCCCCCCACATCCTCCCCACTATTTTCATTTCACCATACTCATAACCAAGATGAAATCTACTTAGGTGCCTGCATAAACCCTAGGATAGACTTTGGTTGACTTGTTTGCCACCTCTACCCATCTCACCCCTGCATTTTATAAAAAAAAACAAAAAGATACTTTCTATGGGACGAATCAATATACACACTTTATACACCCACATTTGAGGCATATAACCTGACTTGATTTTCATCTACTCAACCGGGATTTCGACCTGTGGAACCAGTACACCAATTCAACACATAAAGAAGTAGAAATCAAATTAGGTTAATCACCTTTCTGTGTGCCTTAATCGGTGGTGCATTTGGGCCGATTGATTGAATTGTTTGGGCCGCACAACCCAATTTAAAATTGATTCATTTTGTAGCTGCCCGATAGGATTCAATATTTAGGTCAAGCCAAGCGCTCCATATTTTCTTGATTTATAAAGGAAAAACACTCGAACTCGTGCTTTCCAAACTTGGTTTGCCTCACAAAACTTTGTTGAATATACCTAATATTTGAATCCTAAAAGCTACTAAGCAAGATTCAAGCCCTAAAATTCACCTCATCCTTAATAATCTTGCTTGAAAACATTTTGGTTGTGCATATACACATACTCAAACAAATCATTAAGGGGACAATCCATTAAGGGCCCATCATATTCCAGAAGCACCAATATCCTAAGCCTAACTAAAATTGATTAGACGTTGGCCTTAAGGATTGGTTTGCTCATCGAGATCCAGATTGAGATTGTTCACGATTAACCTACTTATACTAGTCAATCAGATGTCTAGCTAGGGGAGTAGCGTCAAACGACAGTGGCTCGGGGGTACACTAGGAACTGGAGGTGTCATGATTCCCGCAAGAGACATAGAAATTAAGCCCCAAGTCTTAAGTTTGATTAAGCATTTCCATGGGCTTGGCTCGAAGGACCCATTCCAGCACCTGGAGGATGTGACCACTTTGGTTCAGACCACCAAAGCAAGGAATGTGAACGAAGAGCAAATGATCATGAGGCTCTTTCCTCACTCTCTTAGGGATAAGGTTGCACATTGGTACCGTACCATTGAAAGGCCGATAGAAACATGGGCTACTCTTAAGTCGGCTTTCCTGAAGAAATTCTTCCCAACTGGACGGACCAATGCCTTACGACGGGCGATTACCACTTTCGCTCAATGGCTAGGGGAACAGTTTCATGGTGCCTAGGAGCGATTCCATGAATGTTTTAGGAATTGTCCACACCACGAGGTGCCAAAATGTCAACTCATGCAGATTTTCTATCACTGGTTGGTTGAACAACTTCGTAATCACATGGATGCTTCCTGCGGAGATAATTTCCTCAACAGGGATGTAGATAGCGCATACGACTCGTTTGAGGAAATGAGTGAGATTTCAGTTAATCATGCCTTAATGGATGCTTTCAACCAGTCCCAACAACCCAGGTCAAATGCTAATCAGATCCAGGATTCTCATTCATTTGACATGGAATTGATTTGTAATAAGCTTGATAAAATGGACTTGGTTGCTAAAAGAAAGGAAGAATGGATGTCTAGGAATTTGGGAAACACTTCTACACCTACTCAGTCCCATAAGTCGAGATTCCATTCCTCACAAGCTCCCACAGGGCGGAGTTCGTGAACCAACTTTAATCGGCTCAACCTGTGAGCCAGGATTTCTTGGAACCTTATGGGTTCCAAACTGGGGCCTTTGATCCTAGTTTTTTTTATCCTTCCTTCGCTCCATCTTCATCCTATGAGGATGCATATGCAATGCAGAAGAATGCTAGGCCCAACCCGTATTCCAATACTTATAACTCAGGTTGGAGGAACCACCTTAACTTCTAAAAAAGTCCAGGGCAACAGACTCAAACACGACCCAGCAACTATGCATCTAAAAGACCTATGGGTCAGGCTAAAATATACACCCAGTTGCCCCCGAGATCAGTTACTCAACCATCTTGGAAAGCCCAACAATCTGCAGGGTAGGCTGATTTAAATCGGCAGATGGTGGAAATGCCGAGGGTCCATGCTTCAGCTGATGTAACAACTGAAGATATCATTGGATAACTTGCAATTCGGGTTAATTGCTAACACCTAACAACCCGGATCTCTACCATCCCAACTCGTACCCAACCTGTGCAATGTGCAAAATCAGGGCAATGGAGCCTAAGGGTATGGGAATCAAAGGGACCCATACACACATGCTTAGGTGATTGAGCAAGGTCCCTCCTCTTCTTCTTTTGGTTACATGACCAATCAAGTCCCTCCAATCTTCACTAACCCACCTCAAGACCTGAACCCATATGCCCCTGCAAACTCCATCACCTTGAGAAGTGGAAAGCTGACCCAAGACCTTGAATTACCTTCTAGAAGCCAAAACCTTGGGGAGCTTGAGAGAGAGAAGGGGGAGATTGAAGAAGACAATAAGGCCCAAGGATCGGAAATTGAAGAAACTACCCACATCCCGTTCCCTAAAGCCCTATTGAAAACCAAGAAGAAGAAAACCTTAGATAGTAACGAGGAGCTACTAAATTTATTCAAAAGCGTAGAGATCCATATTCCACTCCTCGATGCTATTAACCATATCCCGACTTACGCTAAATTTTTGAAAGAACTATGTACCCAAAAGCGTAAGCCGAGAAAACCCACTCCGAGAAAGGTGATTCTCTCTCAGCAGGCAAGTTCTGTGATCCTGCGTCACCTTCCTCAAAACAAGGAAGATCCTGGTGTCCCCTTGATTTCATGCATTATTGGGGAATACACTTTTGATAGGGTACTGTTGGATCTAGGTGCATCCATCAACCAAATCCCGACTTCTCTTTACGAGAGGTTTGGGTTAGGCAAACTTAGGCCAACCTTAGTAACGCTACAATTAGCAGACTGCTCGGTCACCACACCGAAGGGCATTATTGAGGATGTAATCGTCAAGGTCAAGGATTTCTATTTTCCTGTAGATTACCTGGTCCTTGACATGGATGTACCTAACGATTTGAGGAACACGGCCATCATTCTGGGGCACCCGTTCCTAGCTATGGCCAAGGCCAACATAAACTGTGAGAGCGGTAGTATGGAGATCTCCTTTGGGAATAAGAAGCTAACTCTTGATATTTTTAAGGAGATAAGAGGATTTGATGATTATGGATTCATTGAGGAGCGTGAGGGTCATGATTTTGAGAGTTGTATGACGATCAGTGAACTCGAGGACTCCACCAACTTTAATGAACCCAACCCACAACCCTCCTTGACAGACCTGCCACATTTTGAAGAGGCTGTTGATTTTGTTCATTCCCAGTCTCTTCCACTGGATCGTCCTGATGAATCTTCATCAACATTTTCCCTACCTTCTATACTAAACCCACCTCAGCTTGAATTGAAACCATTGGCTAAAAATTTGAAATACGAATTCTTAGGACTTGAGAACACGCTCCATATGATTATTAGTGCTGATTTTACTATGGAGCAAGAATCGAGGTTGATTAAGGTCCTTAAGAACAACAAGGAGGCAATTGCTTAGACCATCCATGACCTTAGGGGGATAGAGTCATCTTATTTTAATCATCGTATTTTCATAGAAGATGGATCCCGCCCTTCTCCCGAAATGCAAAGGAGACTAAACGCGAACATACGAGAAGTGGTGAAGAAGGAGTTAATCAAGCGGCTCAATGCTAGAATTATATACCAAATCTCGGATAGTTCGTGGGTTAGCCTCATTCAGATTGTATGCAAGAAGGTGGGAATAACCGTTACGACTAACGAGAAAGGGGAAATCTTCACCACTCGTTCAGCTTAAACTTGGAGAGTCTATATTGATAATAGGAAGCTGAACACAACCACCAAAAAGGATCACTTTCCCTTGCCATTCATCGATCAAATCCTGGAAAGGTTAGCTAGGCAAATATTTTTGCTTCTTAGACGGTTATTCGGGATATAACCAAGTCCCTATCCATCCTGAAGACCATGAAAAGACAACTTTCACCTGTCCCTACGAAACCTTTGCATTCCGTAGAATGCAGTTCGGGCTTTGCAATGCACTCGCAACTTTTCAAAGGTGCATGCTGGCCATCTTTTTTGACATGGTGGGACATTGTCTTGAGGTGTTCATGGATGATTTCTCCATCCTCGGAGATTCTTTTGAGTCCTGCCTAACTAACTTGGAATTGATCCTCCAGAGATGCATCAAGACACAGCTGGTCCTTAGCTGGGAAAAGGGTCATTTTATGACTCGGGAGGGCAATGTCCTAGGTCATGTGGTTACCAATCAGGGTATTGAGGTTGATAAGGCTAAGGTGGATGCTATCTCTAGACTTCCTCCAACCACATCTGTAAAACAAGTTTTCTCTTTCCTTTGGCATGTGGGATTTTAGAGAAGATTCATTAAGGACTTCTCGAAGGTTGCTCGACCCTTGAGTAACTTTTGGCCAAAGACACGCCGTTCGAGTTTGATGAATGATGGCGTAAGGCATTTGATTTATTAAAAACGGCAGTCACCTGTGCCCTGGTGTTGCAACCACCAGTCTGGAGAGCCCCATTTGAGATTATGGTTGATGCATCTGATTATGCCGTCAAGGCTATCCTGGGTCAGAAGATTGAGAAAAATCCCTCTGTGATTTACTACTCTAGCAAGACTCTAGACAAGGTCCAGAGGAACTACACTGTTACTGAAAAAGAATTGCTAGCTTTAGTTTTTGCTTTAGAAAAATTCAGGGCTTATCTTTTAGGTTCTCATATAATCATTTATACCAACCACTCGATCTTGAAACATCTCTTGGCCAAAAAGGATGCCAAGCCCCGGCTTATCCACTGGATTCCATTACTTCAAGAATTTGGTCTTGAAATCAGGGATAAAGTCGGGGCACAAAATGTAGTGGCGGATCACCTCTCGAGAATCCAAATTGATTCCCCTCATCCGGATATCCCTATTTCAAACACTTTCCCAGATGAGACTATCCTTACAGTCTCGGGTGTCCGAACCATCTGGTTTGTGGATATCGTCAATTATTTGGCCGTTGGTCAAATCCTCCAGGGATTGGACCAAACAACAACAGGACAGACTTGTGTCTGAGGCCAAATATTATTTTTGGGATGATCTCGAGCTATACCGCATCAGCGTAGACCAGATTATTCTTTGATGCATCCTGGAAATTGAGTTCCATAGTAAACTTGAGTTCTGCCATACATCTACGTGTGGTGGACACTTTTCTGGGAAAAAGATGGCAGCAAAAATCTTGTAATATGGATTTTATTAGTTGTCATTATTTAAGGATGCTTAGGAATTCTCAAAGTTGTACACCCGATGCTACACACTCGGGAAAGTGGCTAAGAGGGATATGATGCCCCTAAACCCAATACTTTTCGTTGAAATTTTCGACATTTGGGGCATCGACTTCATGGGTTCTTTTCCTCCTTCATTTGGACACCAGTATACACCGTCGCTGTTGATTACGTATCCAAATGGATTGAAGCAATCGCCACCCAGACCAATGGCCACAAGGTGGTCATCGATTTTGTGAAGAGGAATATCTTCAGTCGATTTGGGATTCCTTGGGCGATTATCAATGATGGTGGCACGCATTTCACTCATGCCCAGTTTCAGAATTTATTAGGGAAATATATCATGAATCATCGGATTTCGACACCCTACCAACCTTAGACAAACGGGCAGACCGAGGTCTCCAATTGAGAGATCAAAAACATTTTGCAGAAATTGTAAGGCCTGATAGTAAGGATTGGACCCAAAAGCTAGATGATGCTCTTTGTGCCTATCGTATGGCATACAAAATGCCTATCGGTATGTCTCTGTTCCCTCTGGTGTTTGTTAAGGCGTGTCACTTACCCGTAGAGCTAGAACACCAGGCATTTTGGGCCATGAGAAAATGTAATTTTGATCTAGACTTGGCCAGGAAGACCAGGAAACTCCAACTATCTGAGTTGGAGGAGCTTAGAAATGATGCTTATGAAAATGCCAGAATCTATAAGGCAAGGACCAAAGCTCTCCATGACTAGATGATTTCACGTAGGAGCTTTGAGCCAAACCAGAAGGTCTAGCTTTTCGATTCTCGACTAAAGCTCTTCCCCCATAAGATTAGGTCTAAGTGGGATGGCTCATTCGTTATTGAGTGGATTTTCCCTAACAGGGTCGTCAAAATCTCTGACCCAAAGATGGGTAATTTCTTCAAGGTCAACGAATAGTGTCTTAAACCCTTTGTTGACCATGTGCTCCCTAAACTCATCTTGGACAAGGTTCCTCTTACCTTACTCTAACCACCGCGGGCCAATCATTGCCTAGCTGAAGACACTAAACTCAGCATGTGTAAAGACTATTCCAAGCTAACCAGAATTTCACGGAGACCAGGTGCTATTCTTCCACTTCTACTCTCTTGCATGCTTTCATTTTTAACAATGAGGATGTTGCATTAGCTAAGCATGGGGGGGTGGATATTTCTAATGAATCTTTTTGTCAGCCGTAACATTAATTTCCTATTTTTCATCTTAAAAAAAAACAAGAAAAGAATTGTATATCTTCTCTTTTCAAATAAAGCGAGGGCTTGGGCGGTCTGCATTCTGGTAGACACTCGGACACTGTTGATTTTTTATAATTAGGTCTTGGGGTTGAGATTTTCTAAAGCAATTGACAAATTTTCCCTAAGCAATCGAATCCTGATTCTACTTTTATACATAGTCTTTAGGTTGATTTTTGCTAGGGACTAGCAAAAAGTAAGCTTGGGTGTATGATAAACACACATGAATTCATGATGAAATGCTTATTTATGATAGTTCCTAGGCTTAGCATTGATTAAGCAGCAATTATAGGCCCTAATTCGCCTGAATTAAGGTAGAACCTAGCATAACATGGGCATTCTGCATGCATACACATCGTACTTTGCATCTTAGATGATTTATATGTTTTATACATAATAATGTGCTATTTGAGAGGTATTATTAATTGCGAGTAATCCAGGGTTGTAGATGACCGATCCAACCTTATGGATCTATTCAGAATAACAACGGGAGTCCAACACTTCCAAGAGCGCAACAATCAAATTCTCATAGCACCCTAGGGAGTCTGCAGAAGAAGCAGGAGTCAAGGGGAAATTGAAGAATATCCGGAACTCAGATGACCAATCTAATCACACGGATAGATTCGAATCGACGTTTGCAGTCCAATGGCATAGAAATCAACTTAATCGGAGGCCTACATCATTAGATACAAGGAGAAGAAGATGGATAGCCATGATGATGCCACGTGGTGCCATCGCAGCCGCCCCTCACCGTGCCCCAATCTGGAAAGGAGAACCACAGGCCATTGGATGGTCATCCAACGGCTGCGATGTAGCCACGTCGCCCGCCTCCAGCCGCCTCATCACGCATAGGAGATATCTCAACTGTTGGATTCCCATCCAACGGCTGAGGGTAGCTGCACGCTATTTGGAAAGAGCGACAATCTGCATGTGTAACATAGCGGAGAGCACGCTTAATAGCCAGTGATTGACGTGGGAACTAAGCGCAATTAGGAGATGGGCGCCCGCAGATGAAATTCAACTGCCGAATCTTCGTCGGGTGGATCGGCAGCGAACACGTGGCCGGCGTGGGAGCGTCGGATGCAGACGCGCGCGATTGCACGCACATTAGGATTTAGTGGGCAGTGAGCGAGCTTTTTAAGCCGTCCGATCGAGAGATCGAACGGCTAAGAATCCTTAGGACTTGAGGTGCGTTTGAGCGACTAGCAGTGGGCGTACGGGTGTGCGGGCGAGCGCAGGCGAGTGGGAGCCATCAGATCTTGTTACAAGGACGCACAGGCTACCACATGGTAGCACAAGCTTAAACCGAGGATAAAAGAAGGATTTGGAAGGCTTAATCAAAGTCGTTGATCTCCTGATCAAAAGATCTGATTAACCTGAAGCCTTTGCATGGATTTAAGGGGCCAAATACCCCAAATTCCCTTCATTAAAGCTATAAAAAGAGGCCTAAGGGCCCCCTTTGAAAGGCATTCTTTAGAATTTCTTCTTCCTCCTTCTACACCTTCTCTCTCTTCATCTTCTTCTCGTCTTCTCTGCATCCATCTCTGCACCTCCATCTGAAACGTCCGTTGGGCCACCCCCACTGATCATTACTGCTCTTCCTAACCTCTCCAAAAGGCCACCACAGACCACTTGTGGTGCCCTAATTCTGTTACAATAAGTATTTATTTACATTAATGTTTTTAGTCTATTGCATATATCAAATACAATTTCTTTGTGATGTGAATATTGTAATTGATTTTTTATATTACTTGATTCTTATATTTGGAACAAACGCATGAAATCAAAAGTTCTTTCTGACTCCCTGTGATCGACCAGGACTCACCAGTTTCGTTAATTATTTGCTTGAGACGTATTTCGAGCTATACTACAACGTACTACTTTTCTACGCGATTTATGCCACAAACTAGCATTGCATATCATGTTATAAATACTTCATAACATCCATTGCATGGCATTTAGGATAGTTGTGTATTATGCACATTAATTCTTCCATTTTATATGGCTAGGAGGTAGTGCGACATCTTTATAGGCTTTGGATGAAGAATCCGACCATACGGATGAATTTGGAGGACGATCGTAGTCCGTCAACACGAAAATCACCCCGATCAGAGCTCCATAGCACCCTCTACAAGAAGATGAAAACGGATAGCCCACGTGGTGCCATCCAGGATGCCCCCCCACTTGAGCCATCGCGCCCGGTGACAAGCAAGGACTCACCTCGATCGTTGGATCTTCATCCAACGGTCAAGGCACACGCGACTGCACCACCCTCCACTCGACAAAGCATCGCTTTGGCGTAACGGTGAAGACAAGCACTCGCAAACCACGAGAGCGAGTTTGAGCCGCAATCCACGTCGCCTGTTATAGTGCCAGATGAAATTCGACCGCTCGATCTTGATAGAGCGGTTGAGACTCTCCATGCTCGATCTGACTCCACCCACAAACATGAGGATGCATGCCAGATCGCAGGCGCGTCATTTGGGGCGTGCATTTAAGGTGACTAGGAGTTGTGCCCGTTGTCAGATCTTCACAATCACACAAGGCACGCGCGATCTGTGGGTGATTCTTGGTCGTGAAATGCATCATTCGACAACTGCCAACGCACACGCCAGTGGTGCAGATTTCAAAAGCTGGTGAGAGCGCGTTCTCCTCTCATGATCACAGCCATCCACGCTTGATCCAACGGCTGATGATCACCGTGCCCTACTCCAGCTGCGGCCAAGCTTCCAAGCGCTAGCCAAGGCACGTGAATGCTTTAGCGACATGTCTAGCGAGTCTTTAGCGATGTCTCTGGTGGGTCTTTAGCGACGTCTTAAATGTCACTAAAGGCTCGTGCACACAAACCACCTCCATTCCACCACTATATAAACACCCCTACACCCCCCATTCCTCTTCATCTCTACCTACTCTACTCCCACCTACTCCTAAGCTCTAGTAGCCTACCAAAGCTCCATTAGAGCTTACTCTCAAGCTCCAAAGGCCTCCTATTAGTGTAGCATTCCTTTATCCCACCAAATATTCGTCCCTCCTCCCATCACCTTAATAGGTCACCTTGGAGCCGTCCTCCTACCTCCATTCCAGTAGCAGATCACCTCCACCTCCTCACCTCCATTCCAGAGCCTCGGTGAAGCATTCCTCTACCTAGCCTCCTCCTGTATCTCACCTCCGTCATCCCACTCCTCAACTCCTCCGTCGTCTTGCCGAACAGCCGATTCGAGAGATTCCTTCTCACCTCTCTATCTTTTATGCTTTCGTAGGTTATTGTAATAGACTTTTGTGCAATACATCATATTTGATTCCATATATTGTGATCCATCTTGTTTGCATCCTTTATAAAAAAAAAAAAATAAAACACCAAAAAGAAATAAAGTGAAACGTGGATTTCATAAAACCAAACGTTCGCCTCCCCATGTTCGACCCGGGACTCACATTTCGAGTTTCGGATATAAATTTTATCTAAACTATGGATTTTTTCATGAATGGAACTACGACGACGAGTTTTCCAAAATCTGAACCTTTTTGTGTGCAAATCCAACACCATCATTTTGGCACCACTGCCGGGGAGGCAACGAAATTTACTTTCTTGTTTTCTGCGCTTCTTTACATTTACATATTGCTAACCCTGCTTATCTTTGATCTACTGTCTTGCAGGTACCCTAGCATGGAGATCCAAGTGCGGTAGACCAGAGTAAAGTGTGGGTAGAGTACTTTGTAAGTGTCCCCCACATCCTCCCCACCAGTTTCATTTCGCCACACTCATAACCAAGATGAAATCTACTTAGGTGCTTGCATAAACCCTAGGATAGACTTTGGTTGACTTGTTTGCCACCTCCACTCATCTCACCCTCGTATTTTATAAAAATAAATAAAAAGATACTTTCTATGGATGAATCAATATACACACTTTATACACCCACATTTGAGGCACATAACTTGACTTGATTTTCATCTACTCAACCGGGATTCTAACATATGGAATCGGTACACCAATTCAACACATAAAAGAGTGGAAATCATATTAGGTTAATCACCTGTTTGTGTGCCTTAATCGGTGGTGCATTTTGGCTGATTGATTGAATTGTTTGGGCTGCACCACCTAATATAAAAGAGATTCATTTTGTAGTTGTCCCATAGGATTCAATATTTAGGTTAAGCCAGGCACTCCATATTTTCTTGATTTATAAAGGACAAACACTTGAACTCGTGCTTTCCAAACTTGGTTTGCCTCACAAAACCTTGT
The DNA here is from genome assembly GCA_037157565.1 of Thalassia testudinum. NCBI lineage: Eukaryota > Viridiplantae > Streptophyta > Magnoliopsida > Alismatales > Hydrocharitaceae > Thalassia > Thalassia testudinum. The sequence continues at coordinate 8,103,933 of JAZHRO010000022.1, read as the reverse complement.
TGAATATACCTAATATTTGAATCCTAAAAGTTACTAAGCAAGATTCGAACTCTAAAATTCACCTCATCCTTAATAATCTTGCTTGAAAACATTTTGGTTGTTCACATACACATATTCTCAAACAAATCATTTAGGGTACAACCCATTAAGGGCTCATCACAGTCCGAAAGCACCAATATCCCAAGCCTAACTAAATTGATTAGATGTTGGCACTAAGGATTCGTTTGCTTTTCGGGATCTAGTTTGAGATTGTTCATGATTAACCAGCTTATACTAATCAATTGGATGTCTAGATAGGGGAGTAGCATCAAATGACCGCGGCTGGGGGGTACACTAGGAACCAAAGGCGTAAGCCAAAGGAAGAACCTTCTCCCCAGTCCTTCCTTCTAACTGGTTGGATTGCTCGGATATAAGTAGAGTAAATCGTCCATAATCTTAGGACAAATTCTGAGACTCTGTAGACCTTTAGGCTACCCAACCTAAGGACAGGCTTGTATTTTTTGTGCTGCAGGGTTCCTTCTCTTCCCCGTCCTTTCGACTTCCTTCTAGTGTATGCTTGCAAGGAGGTCATTAAACCCTAGATTGGAAGGACCCTTAGACCATTCTCGGAGGCGGGGGTTGAGCTATAGCCAAGCAGATCCCATGGTTGATCAACCACCTCCCCCACCCTTGAACCAGCAGGAGCTGATTTAGAGGCAGTTAGAAGAATTGCAGCAGATGCAGCAGTGGTTCCAACGAATGAATGGTCAGGGCACTCAGCCCTTGAAGGATTTCTATGATCATTCAAACTATGGGGAACATCTTGGCATCATGATTCCCGTCGGAGACATAGAAATCAATCCCCAAGTCTAAAGTTTGATTAAGCATTTCCATGGGCTTGGCTCGGACTCATTCCAAAACCTGGAAGACCTGACCACTTTGGTTCAGACCACCAAAGCAAGGAATGTGAACAAAGAGCAAATGATCATGAGGCTCTTTCCCCACACTCTCAGGGATAAGGCCACACATTGGTACTGTACCATCGAAAGGTCGATAGAAACATGGGCTGCTCTTAAGTCGACTTTCCTGAAGAAATTCTTCCCAATCGGATGGACCAATGCCTTGTGAAGGGCGATTACTACTTTCGCTTAGCGACTGGGGAAACCATTTCATGGTGTCTGGGAGCGATTACAGGAACTTTTGAGGAAGTGTCCACACCACGAGGTGCTGAAATGACAACTCATTGTAGATTTTCTATCACGGGTTGGTTGAACAACTTCATAATCAAGTGGATGCCCCCTGCGGAGGTAATTTCCTCAACAGGGATGTAGATAGCACATACAACCTATTTGAGGAAATGAGCGAGAATTCAATTAATCATGTCTCCATGGATGCTTTCAACGGGTCCCAACAACCTAGGTCAAATGCTAATGAGATCTAGGATTCTCATTCATTTGACATGGAATTGATTTGTAATAAGCTTGATAAATGGACTTGGTTGCTAAAAGAATGGAAGAATGGATGTTGGGGAATTCGGGAAACACTTCTACACCTACTCAATCCCAGAATTTGGGATTCCATTCCTCACGAGCTCCGACAGGATGGGAGTTCGTGAACCAACTTGAATCGACTCAACCTATGAGCCAGGATTTCTCGGAATCTTATGGGTTCCAAACTGGGGCCTTTGATCCCAGTTTTTCTGTTCCTTCTCTCCATACTTGTCCTATGAGGATGTGTATGCAATGCAGGAGAATCCTAGGTCCAACCCGTATTCCAGTACTTATAACTCGAGTTGGAGGAACCACCCTAACTTCTCCTGGAAAAGTCAAGGGCAACAGACCCAAATACGAACCAGCAACTATGCATCTCAAAGACCTATAGGTCAGGGTCAAGTATACACCCAGTTGCCCTCGAGATCGGTTACTCAGCCATCTTAGAATGCCCAACAATTTGTAGGGTAGGCTGATTTAAACTGGCAGATGGTGGAAATGCAAGGATCCATGCTTCAGCTGATGCAGTAAATGAAGACATCATTGGACAACTTGCAATCCGGGTTAATTGCTAACACCCGATAACCCGGATCTCTACCATCCCAACCTGTACCCAACCCGCGAAATGTGAAAAATTAGGGTAATAGAGCCCAAGGGTATGAGAATCAAAGGGACCCAGACACACATGCTCAGGTGGTTGAGTAGGGTCCCTCCTCTTCTTCTTCTTTTGGTTACATGACCAATCAAGGCCATCCAATCTTCACTAACCCACCTCAAGACCCAAACCCATATGCCTATGCAAACTCCGTCACCATGCAAACTCCGTCACCTTGAGAAGTGGAAAGAAAACCCAGGACCCTGAATTACCTTCTAGAAGCCAAAACCTTGGGGAGCTTGAGAGAGAGGAGATTGAAGAAGACAATAAGACCTAGTGACTGGAAATTGAAGACACTACCCAAATCCCGTTCCCTGAAGCCCTATTGAAAACCAAGAAGAAAACCTTAGATAGCAACAATGAGCTCGCGAATTTATTCAAGAGTGTAGAGATCAATATTCCACTCCTCGATGCTATTAAGCATTTCCCGGCTTACGCTAAATTTTTGAAAGAACTATGTACCCAAAAGCGTAAGCCGAGAGAACCCACTCTGAGGAAGGTGATTCTCTCTCAGCAGGCAAGTTCTGTGATCCTGCATCACCTTCCTCAAAAGAAGAAAGATCTTGGTGCCCCCTTGATTTCATGCATTATTGGGGAATACACTTTTGATAGGGCACTGTTGGATCTAGGTGCATCCATCAACCTAATCTCAAATTCTATTTACGAGAGGTTTAGGTTAGGTGAACTTAGGCCAACCTTAGAAATGCTATAATTAGCAGACCACTCGGTCACCACACCGAAGGGCGTTATTGAGGATGTAATCGTCAAGGTCAAGGATTTCTATTTTCCTATAGATTTCCTGGTCCTTGACATGGATGTACCTAATGATTTGAGGAACACGCCCATCATCCTAGGATGCCCATTCCTAGTTGTCACCAAGGCCAACATAAACTATGAGAGTGGTAGAATGGAGATCGTCTTTCGGGATAAGAAGCTAACTCTTGATATTTTTAAAGTGATAAGAGGATTTGACAATTGTGGATTCATTGAGGAGCTTGAGGATCATGATTTTGAGAGTTGTATGAAGATCAGCGCACTCAAGGACTCCACCAGCTTTCGCAAACCCAACCCACAACCCTCCATGGCAGACCTGCCACATTCTGAAGCGGCTGTTAATTTTGTTCATTCCAAGCCTCTTCCACTGGATCATCCTGATGAATCTTCATCAGCATCCTCCCTACCTTCTATACTAAACCCACCTCAGCTTGAATTGAAACCATTGCCTAAAAATTTGAAATTCGAGTTCTTAGGACCTGAGAACATGCTCCCCATGATTATTAGTGCTGATTTGACTAAGGAGCAAGAATCGAGGTTGATTAAGGTCCTTAAGAACAACAAGGAGGAAATTGCTTAGACCATCCATGACCTTAGGGGGATCGAGCCATCTTATTGTAATCATCGTATTTTCATGGAAGATGGATCCCGCCCTTCTCCCGAAATGCAAAGGAGACTAAACCCGAACATACGAGAAGTGGTGAAGAAGGAGATAATAAAGTGGCTCAATGCTAGATTTATATACCAAATCTCGGATAGTTCGTGGGTTAGCCCCGTTCAGATTGTACGCAAGAAGGTGGGAATAACCGTTACGACTAACAAGAAAGGGGAAATCTTCACCACTTATTCAGCTTCAACTTGGAGAGTCTGTATTGACTATAGGAAGTAAACACAACCACCAAAAAGGATCACTTTCCCTTGCCATTCATCGATCAAATCCTAGAAAGGTTAGCTGGGCAAATATTTTTGCTTCGTAGACGGTTATTCGGGATATAACCAAGTCCCTATCCATCCTGAAGACCATGAAAAGACAACTTTCACTTGTCCCTGTGGAACCTTTGCATTCCGTAGAATACAGTTTGGGCTTTGCAATGCACCCGCGACTTTTCAAAGGCGCATGCTGGCCATCTTTTTTGACATGGTGGGACATTGTCTTGAGGTGTTCATGGATGATTTCTCCATCCTCGGAGATTCTTTTGAGTCCTGCCTAACTAACTTGGAATTGATCCTCCAAAGATGCACCAAGACATTGCTGGTCCTTTGTTGGGTAAAGGGCCATTTTATGACTCGGGAGGGCAATGTCCTGGGTCATGTGGTTTCTAATCGAGGTATTGAGGTTGATAAGGTTAAGGTGGATGCTATCTCTAGACTTCCTCCAACCACATCTGTAAAACAAGTTTACTCTTTCCTTGGGCATGTGGGATTTTATAGAAGATTCATCAAGGACTTCTCGAAGGTTGCTTGACCCTTGAGTAACTTTTTGGCCAAAGACATGCCATTCGAGTTTGATGAATCATGCTGTATGGCATTTGATTTATTAAAAATGGTAGTCACCTGTACCCTGGTGTTGCAACCACCGATCTGGACAGCCGCATTTGACATTATGGTTGACACATCTGATTATGCCATCGAGGCTATCTTGGGTCAAAAGATTGAGAAAAAGCCCTTTATGATTTACTACGCTAGCAAGACTCTGGATGAGGCTCAGAGGAACTACACCGTTACTAAAAAGGAATTGCTAACTGTAGTTTTTGCTTTAGAAAAATTCAGGGCTTATCTTTTAGGTTTTCATGTAATCATTTATACCAACCACTCAACCTTGAAAATCTCTTAGCCAAAAAGAATGCCAAGCCCAAACTTATTCACTGGATTCCTTTACTTCAAGAATTTGATCTTGAAATCAGGGATAAAGCTAGGGCACAAAATGTAGTGGCGGATCACCTCTCAAGAATCCTAATTGATTCTCCTCATCCGGATATCCCTATTTCAAACACTTTTCCGGATGAGACTATCCTTACAATCTCGGGTATCCAAACCTCCTGGTTTGCGGATATCGTCAATTATTTGGCTGTTGGTCAAATCCCCTAGGATTGGACCAAACAACAACGGGAGAGACTTGTCTGAGGCCAAATATTATTTTTGGGATGATCCTAAGCTATACCGCATCGACGCAGACCAGATTATTCGTCGATGCATCCTAGAAATTGAGTTCCATAGTATACTTGAGTTCTGCCATATATCTACGTGTGGTGGACACTTTTCCGAGAAGAAGATGGCAGCAAAAATCTTGCAATTTGGGTTCTATTGGCTATCATTATTTAAGGATGCCCAGGAATTTTCAAAGTCATGCACCTGATGCCACACACTTGGGAACATGGCTAAGAGGTGATGCCCCTAAACCCAATACTTTCCATCAAAATTTTTGACTTTTGGGGCATCGACTTCATGGGACCTTTTCCTCCTTCATTTGGACACCAGTATATTCTGGTCACTACTGATTACGTGTCCAAATGGATTGAGGCAATCCCCACCAGGATCAATGATCACAAGGTGGTCATCGATTTTGTGAAGAAGAATATTGGTTCGGGATTCCTCGAGCGATTATCAGTGATGGTGGCACGCATTTCACTAATGCCCAGTTTAGGAATTTATTGGGGAAATACGGGGTGAATCATCAAATTTTTACACCCTACCACCCTCAAATGAGCGGACAGGTTGAGGTCTCCAATCGGGAGATCAAAAACATTTTGCAGAAAATCGTAAGGCCTGATAAGTAGGATTGGACCCAAAAGCTAGATGATGCTATTTGGGCCTACTGTATGGCATACAAAATGCCTATCGGTATGTCTCTGTTTCGTCTAGTGTTTGGTAAGGCATGTCACTTATCCGTAAAGCTAGAACACCAGGCATTTTGGGCCATCAGAAAATGTAATTTTGACCTAGAGTTGGCTAGGAAGACCAAGAAACTCCAACTATCTGAGTTGAAGGAGCTTAGAAATGATGCTTATGAAAATGCCAGAATCTATTAGGCAAGGACCAAAGCTCTCCATGACCAGATGATTTCACGTAAGAGCTTTGAGCCGAACCAGAAGGTCTGGCTTTTCGATTCATGACTAAAGATCTTCCTCGGTAAGCTTAGGTCTAAGTTGTAGGGTTTAAAATTTGGAATATCTACACGCATAAAAACTCAAATACGAAATCAATAACAACAAGAAAGATTTGCAACAATAAATAATCACAGAAATGGGCACAATATGTATAGTGATTCCCCTCCCTTAGGTACTCCACTACCTAAGCCTTCCAGCTTAGGGTTTTTAACCTGATTCCCTCAACTTTGAGGGAATCAATTTACTAAACCAAGGTAATTAACGGGTTACCTCAAGCCAAGTACAACAACGGGTTTGTTACAACCCAATGAGCAATAAGCTCAAAACCAAATGAAAGAACTGGTGTAAGACAACAAGAATCTTACAACTAAAGCCTAAGTCTCTCAAAAAATATAAATATAATGTTACCAATTTGAGAGCCTAGTGAAGATGTGAATGCATGAAAGAAAATCTCGTCAACACATTTGCAAAAGCATGGAAAGATTGAGAGTAGAAAACTCTATTCTTCTCTTGAATATGTGGTGAATATATGAAATATAGAGCTCTAGAATTTATCTTATCTTTCTTGTATCTCTTGTATGTAAACGAAGAGTCCTAGGGTCATTTTATAGAGTTTAGGACCTCAGGGATTCGTCTACTAGACGTTGGGATTAAATTCCCAATGTTCATATTGTTCGAATAAATATTTCTGCCGTTCAGTTCTGAGCCAGCGGCTAGTTGGTACCGGTAATAAAGTACCTGTACCGGTACTAGTTGCTCACTGCCACCAGTACCTGAGTCCCAATACCTGTACTCATCATGGGTACTAGTACTTGTGACTCCTAGGTTTGAGATTACATGGGCACAGTAACCTACCAGTACCGGTATTCATCATGGGTACCGGTACTTGTAAGGTTCAGGCCAGAAATAAGGTACTTGTTGTTATGAACAGTACTGGTACTCATGGTTGGTACTAGTAGTTGTTGTTCATAGTTTGAGACAAATTCTCAAACCTGTGCCTTGCAAATACCAATACTAATGAACAGTACTGGTACTTGCTTACAAGTACCTGTTATTAAGTGTTTTAATCAAGATTACACTTTTTGAAAACAATCGCAATATAAGTCCTAATTTATCTCTAATTGTTTTTATGATCTAGATTAATTCTCTTGTTAAGAGGCATATCAATCTATAAATATAAATCTAACCTAAAAGAACTAAAGGTCGAAGATGATCTTCTCGTCCTCAACTCTTCCTTGTCATCTTGCCTCCTCCATATCAGGATCATGCCTTGATCATTTCCTGTTTGCCATGATCCTTCACCTAAATCTGAAAAACACTCAATGGCAAACATTAATCCATAATAATTTTGTTAACACCAAAACAAGATGTGGAACAAGGTTCCAACATAAGTGGGATGGCCCATTTGTTATTGAGCGGATTTCCCTTACAGGGCCATCGAAATCTCTGACCCAAAGACAGGTAATTTCTTCAAGATCAATAGACAGCGTCTCAAACCCTTTGTTGACCATGTGCTCCTTGAACTCGTCTCGGACAAGATTGCTCTTACCTTGCCCTAACCACCGCGGGCCGATCATCGCCTAGCTGAAGGCACTAAACTCAGCACATGTAAAGACTGTTCCTAACTGAACAGAATCTCACGGAAACTAGGTGTTATTCTTCCACTGCTATTCTCCTACATGCTTTCATTTTTAACAGTGAGGACATTGCATTAGTTAAGCATGGGGGTGGATATTTCTTATGAATCTTTTTGTCAGCCATAACAGTAATTTCTTGTTTTTCATCTTAAAAAAAAAACCAAAAAAAATTGTGTATCTTCTCTTTTCAAATAAGATGAGGGCTTGGGCGGTCTGCATTCTGGTAGACACCCAGGCACTATTGAGTTTTTGTAATTAGGTCTTGGGGTTGAGATTTTCTAAAGGAATCGACAAATTTTGCTTAAGTAATCGAATCCTGATTCTACTTTTATACAAAGCATTTAGGTTGATTTTTTCTAACAACTAGCAAAAAGTAAGCATGGGGTTATGATAAACACGTATGAATTCATGATAAAATGCTTATTTATGACAGTTCCTAGGCTTATCATTGCATAGCACGTTATAAATACTGCATAACATTCATTGCATGGCATATAGGATAGTTATGTATTATGTACATTAATTCTTCCATTTTATATGGTCAGGAGGTAGTACGACATCTTTACGAGCTTCAGATGAAGAATCTGACCATACGGATGAATCCGGAGCGACGATCGCAATCCGTCAGTGCAAAAATAACCTCGATCCGAGCTTTGTAGCACCCTCTACAAGAAGATGAAGATGAATGTCCCAAATGGTGCCACATGGCGCCATCCAGGCTGCCCCCCCACTTGAGCCATTGCACCCAGCCTCAAGCAAGCACTCACCTCAACCAATGGATCTTCATCCAATAGTCAAGGTGCATGATTGCACCACCCTCCACTCGACAAAGAGTCGCTTTGGCACAACAGTAAAGACAAGCGCTCGCAAATCGGGAGCACAAGTTCGAGCCGCAATCCACCTCGCCCGCTATAGTGCCAGATGAAATTAGGCCGCTCGATCTTGATTAAGCGGCTGAGACTCTCCACGCTCGATTTGACACCACCCACCAACGCGAGGACGCACGCCAGATCGCACGCACGCCATCTGGGGTGTGCATTTAAGGTGACCAAGAGCTGCACCCCTTGTCCGATCGTCACAATCGCACGAGGCGCGCGATTCAAATCAAGGCACGCACGATCTGTGGGTGAGTCTCGACCGTGCGATGCATCATCCTACGGCTACCAACGCACATGCCAGCGGTGTAGATTTCAAATGCAAGCAAGTGCGTGTTCTCTCACGATCACAACCGTCCACGCCTGATCCAACGGCTGACGATCGTTGTGCCCTACGCCTGTTGCGGCCAAGCTTCTAAGTGCCAGCCAAGGCACGTGAATGCTTTAGCAATGTCTCTGGCGGGTCTTTAGTGATGTCTCTGGTAGGTCTTTACCGACGTCTTAAATGTCACTAAAGGCCCATGCATGCAAACCACCTCCATTCCACCACTATATAAACACCCCTACACCCCCCATTCCTCTTCATCTCTACCTACTCCACTCCCACCTACTCCTAAGCTCTAGTAGCCTACCAAAGCTCCATTAGAGATTACTCTCAAGCTCCAAAGGCCTCCTATTAGTGTAGCATTCCTTTATCCCACCAAATATTCGTCCCTCCTCCCATCACCTTTATAGGTCACCTTGGAGCCATCCTCCTACCTCCATTCCAGTAGCAGATCACCTCCACCTCCTCACCTCCATTCCAGAGCCTCGGTGAAGCATTCCTCTACCTAGCCTCCTCCTGTATCTCACCTCCGTCATCCCACTCCTCAACTCTTCGTCCAAGCTTCTGCTTGGCACCGTCGTCTCGCTGAACAGCCGATTCAAGAGATTACTTCTCACCTCTCTCTTTTATGCTTTCGTAGATTATTGTAATAGACATTTGTGCAATATATCATATTTGATTCCATATATATTGTGATCCATCTTGTTTGCATCCTTTATAAAAATAATATATATATATAACAAAACATTAAAAAGAAACAAAGTGAAACATGGATTTCATAAAACCAAACGTTCGCCTCCGCGTGTTTGACCTGGACAGAAAGCCATTTTTGCGCATTTGGAAGTCGTCGGAAATCGTAGTATAGTCCCGTAAAAACGCTTGTCAAAAATTAATTTCTAAAGATAATGAGACTTGTCCCGGTCGTTCGTCTCTGGGAGGCGTTACTTTTACTTTTGAAATCGATCTTTTTGCAGCTCTACTTTGTTTAGAATCGCATGCCGATTCGTGATTATTACGTATTTACGTACGACATGCTTAGTTGCAAGAATATTAAGAGTTAGAAACAGGAAACATTAATCACGCAAAAGATAATAGCAATCATTAAGCTCATGGTGATTTCAAACAGATAGAGATATATATATATATAAATGTATTTTCATTCATTCATTTGGGAGTTGTTGCACAAGGAATCTAGAGGAAAGCTTGTACATAAATGCTTGAAAATTAAATCTAGCTACCAGAAAATGATCGCATACAAGAATCGATGGGGGGATTTCGCATGCATCATTGGGGGAGAAGTAAGACTACACTACTAAGCAGTAAATAAAAGCAGTAAATATACGAAGAGCATAATCTAAATCTAGCAGAATGGAAGGGCATTCAGGGGTGGTCCCTGATGGCCTTTGAGTGGTTGAGAGAAGAAGGAGGGGCGGCCAATGGAACTTAGGCCGGCCCTTGGAGAGAGGTTGGGGAGCTGATCCAGCTTCCTGGCGTGGAGATGGTGGCCTCCATGGTGGTGCTCAACTCGTGGAGGTGGAGTGGAGATGGAAGTGGCTATTCTAAGTGGAATGGATGCCAAGGAAGTGAATGGGTGCAAATGGCCACCCAAGGGGTCTTTTTATAGACTTAAGGGAAGCTCTCTAGAGAATTATGGAATTCTCTAGAGAGGCCTATGGTGGGAGCTCGTGGGAGAGTGAGAGAGAGAGGGTGGATGGTGGTTTTTAGATCCACCAAATGTGTATCTAAAAATTGAATGGCTCTTGGTTGCTATTTTTGGCAACCAAGGCAACCATACATGGTAGAGAGTTCTAGAGAACTCTAGGCTAGATATTTTCGTGTGGATGGTGTGTGTGGGTGTGTGTGGGTCAAAACTTAGGTGGCTAGGTTGATTAGGTTGGGTTCTAGTGGGTTTAGGTCAAGGTAGGTCTCAAATTAGGGTTATAGACCCTAATTCACTAAGGTAAAGTGCAATTAAACTTAATACAAGTTTAATTGGGTGTGTGGAAACTTAATTGAGAGTAAAATAACTCAATTAAGTAAGGTCTAGGTCAATTGGACTCTCACTGAGTCCAATTGGACAGTGTGTGCTGAGATCAGGGCTCAATTGGACTCAATGAGTCCAATTGAATAGGCTGATGGAATTGACTAAGATCCAAGTCAATTAGGCTTAATGAGGACCTAATTAGGTCCTTAGGGAGGTCTAGAGGTGATGTACTAGGGTTAGGTTCCTATGGGGTTGGAATTGGGTTTAGGGACCTAGAGATCCAAGATCAAGGCTTAAATCTCAAAACAGGAATTGGAGAGCAGTATCAGACGTTTAATAATATAATCAGACATCTTATACTAAAAAATCAGAAGTCCAGACTTGTTGTCTAGACGTCCAATCAGAGTCAAGAAGGATTCGGGTTCTGTTTTGGGTATTCTGCATAAATTGGACGTCTGACAAAGTGTCTGGATGTCCAATAACACTGCAGAAGTGGGTTTGAAGTGTGCGGGAGTTGGCTAAGGGTCCTGGACGTCTTAAAACTTATCTGGACATCCAGAGAAGGGTTGGAACTAGGATTTTAGGGCTTCCTAAGGTGTTGTGACCTAATCTAAGGGTGGCTAAGGCTTGGGGAAGTCTCTAGGCTATCCTAGGGCTAGGATGGACCTAAGCTCTTCACATTTTACTGCTTTATTTCTACTTAATAGAATAGCAAACTTTTAACCCCTTTACATTATTATTCCTACATCTAAACTAGGCCTTCTGCTCCAGCTCTGCTACAACTCCCGTTATTCCTGATCCAGCTTCAAATCTAGCTCCTGATCAGCTTATTCCCTGAATCGACATAATGTACTTAATCAGCACATTATAACATTATTTTATACATAGCTAAAGGAAAGCGGTAAAGATGTAGATAATGCGTATGCATGCATGAATAACCCTAACTTATGCTAAGTCCTAGCTTAATCTAGGACAACTAAGACCTATGATTGCTGCGCAATCAGACTCACATTTTGAGTTTTGATTATGAATTTTACCTGATAGATAGATTTTCTCACAAATCGAACTACGAAGATGAGTTTTCAAAAATCCGAACCTTTCCGCATGCGAATTCGACGTCATCACTAGGGTTTGGGGTGAGTGGCCCACAAGATGACCAGGTTCACTGGCTAAACACTAGAGTTAGCTAAGTCTAGGTTAGCTCAAGTGTGGTAACTAGAGATTTGGCCCTAAGGGTTGAGCCTAGGGTTCATGCAAATTTTTGGTATTCAGTAGACCACAAGAACAAAACAAAGTCTCTAAATACAAATGGAATCAAAATACAGTGAAATTTTGTAAGTAGATTCCTTTTTCGATTATCTTTTCATAGAATATTTTTTTATAATTTTTAGTATTTCAACTGAATTTATAGGGATTTTTAAATGTTAGGGGTTTGGATTTGGAATTTTGACTCCTAGTCGATTTTTTGCCTTGAATAGTATCAAATGATTTCAAAAATTTTGGAAAAATATGAAAATTAAAGCTAATGAGATCATCTTTCAAACCCCACCATTTTTAGTCAAATCAGATTCATAGATTGCTCGGAAATGATTTTTGAATTTTGAAAATTTTCAAATCTGAGTCAGTTTTACCCCCTTGCACTTCGCAAATTTTTAGAAATTGTGTACTTTGAATTTCATAAATAAACAGTGTTGTTTGAAATATAGTTTGAAAATGTACTTGCCCAAATTTTAAAATTTTTTGCTCACTAATTTTTTGATAAATGAATTTTTAAATCAAAAATTGAAGTCTGGCTGAATTTCAACAGGTGGTGGAAGAGCTTTTAAGGGTGGTTTGAAATTCAAATCACTCTCCACCAAAAATGATATTTTTTTCTCAAAAGCTTTTTTTTTTCAAAAATTTTTGGATATTTTCTTTTTTTTTTAAACTAACCACTCTATCCTGAGATTCAAAAGGAAACCTAGTCTAACTACCAAAAAAAAATTTCTTTTTTTTTCCGAAATATGCAGAGATTTTTTTTTCAAAAGGAAATTTCTAGCAAAAAAGGAAATCTAACCTCAGGTTCAAACAAAAATCCTAAGCTAAGAGAGATATGTGCACCTAGCAGTTTTTTTCTCTACACTCGATGTGTGCACCGATCCCATTTTTCTTAATTTCCTGCACATCCAAAAAACAAGCAGAGGAAGATTTGTCATTAAAAGCTTTGATCGAAAATTAATTGCGTTCCCTCCCCGACAACGGTGCCATTTGATAGAGGGGGGAAATTGCAAGTTTGAAAATACGATTGTCGTTCATTGTAGTATAGTCACGAAATCCACTTGTCAAAAATAATTTCTAAAATAATGAAACTTGGAGTCCTAATAATTCGTCTCTAGGAAGCGTCATGGAATTGCAAATTGAATCTGATCTATTTTCCTATCTACTTGCTTCAAATCGCATGCCGATTTCTAATCTTCAGATCAATGTTTTGCCACTTGCATTATTAACCCTAATTACGTGTGCATGTGTTAAGTAGATGACAAACGTGAAAGTGTGATTTTCAGTATGCACAATCCTAGTTATGTGGTGCCTGTTTACAAAAAATGCGTTAATAGTTAGATCTTTAACATCCTTAGGTACTAACATGCTAGGTGCAACAGATAGCAATTAAAAACATGCAACTTTAATCACACAAAAATATTGCAACAAGGCTCATGGTGATTTTCACACATAGATATTTATATATATAAAAAGATTTCCATTGATTGCATCAGGGTTACAGAGTAGAACTAGTGGAAGGCTTGTAGAGGAATGCTTGAAAACATAAAACTAGCTAGCAGAAAATGACTGCATACATGAATCTATGGGGGGATTATGCATGCATCATTGGGGGAGAATATGGAGCTACACTACTAAGCCGTAATAAAGCAGTAAATCTATGAAGAACTACTATCTACTTAGCTAGCAGAAATAAGGGCATTCGGAGGTTGCCTCCAATGGCCTTTGAGTTGGTTGAGAGGAGGGGTGGCTAATCAGGGTTAGGCTAGCCCTTGGACAAATAAGGAGGAGGTGATCCAAGCCTTTAGCATGGAGCTGCTACTGGCCATGGTGGGAGCTGGTGGAGGTGGAGGTGTGAAGGTGGAGCTATGCTATGGAAGGTGGAATAATGGGGCCAAGTTTGAATGGGTGCAAATGGCCGTCCCTTAGGTCTTTTTATAGACCTAAGGGAGACTCTTTAGAGAAGTGTGGAACTCTCTAGAGAGGGCTCCAAGTGTGGTCATCCAAGGTGGTTTTTAGATCCACCATTTGTGGATCTAAAAATTGAATGGCTATTGGTTGCTAATTTTAGCAACCAAGAGTGGCGCCACCTTGAAGAGAGTTCTAGAGAACTCTAGGTGGGTGTGTGTGGGTGAATAGGTGTGTGTATGTGTGTATGTGGTTGTGCCCTAGGTAGCTAAGTGAGCCAGGTTAGGTCCAAATAGGTTTAGGTTAGGGCAGGTCTCAAATTTGCTTTGCAAACCCTAATTTGCTAAGGAGAAAATGCAATTAAAATTAACACAAGTTTAATTGAATGAGTGTGAACCTAATTGAGAGTGAAATCACTCAATTAGGTTGGGCTTAGGTCAATTGGACTTGTGTGGGTTGAGATCTGAGCTCAATTAGACTCTATGAGTCCAATTGACTAGGCAATTGTAATTGACTACGATCCAAGTCAATTGGGCTTAGTGAGAACCTAATTTGGTTCATAGGAAAGTCTAGATTTTTATACTAAGGTTGAGGTACCTTAATTTAGGTTCCCAATGGGTTGGAATTGGGTTTAGGAACCTAGGCTTGGATTCCAAAACATGAACTGGAGAATAGTTCCAGACATCCAGTAAAGGTATCAGATGACTTATACTCAAAAATAAGAAGTCCAGACTTATTGTCTGGATGTCCAATCAGAGTTAGGAGGGATTCAGGGTTCTATCTTCGGTATTTTGCAGAAATTGGACATCTAACCAAGTGTTTAGACGTCCAATAACATTGCAGACTTGGGTTTGAGGTGTGCTGGTTGTGGCTAAGGGTCCTAGACGTCCAATAACTTATCTGGACATCCAGATAAGGGCTGAAACTATGTTTTTTAGGCTTTCTAGGCTATGGTGACCTAATCTATGGGTGGCTAAGGCTTAGGAAGGCTTCTAGGGCTATCCTAAGGCTAGGATTGAACCTAAGTTCTTCATAATTTAACTGTTTTATGTCTATTCAATAGAATAGCATACCTCAACCCTTTACATTATTTCTCTACCACATTTTATTCTACTCTTCCGCTTCAACTCTGATGCAGCACTAGCTTCAGGTCCAGCTCTTGAGCTTCTTATTACCTGCAATTTATATAATGCACTTAATTAGTATATTATATCATTATTTCATGCATAGCTAAAGGAAAGCAGTAAAGATGCCAGTAATGCTTATGCATGCATTTATTATACTAGCTTATGCTAAGTTCTTGCCTAATTTAGGTCAATTATGACCTATGATTGCTACACAATCACGGTGCTGGAGGCATTGGTGCCATAGTAGGATTGCTGTATTTTTTATATACATTATCGTTTGTAATGAACTCTGCATACATTATTACATATATCAATTTTTTATTTTGATTTCTAGT
This sequence comes from Thalassia testudinum, assembly GCA_037157565.1. Classification (NCBI taxonomy): domain Eukaryota; kingdom Viridiplantae; phylum Streptophyta; class Magnoliopsida; order Alismatales; family Hydrocharitaceae; genus Thalassia; species Thalassia testudinum. The sequence continues at coordinate 8,088,480 of JAZHRO010000022.1, read as the reverse complement.
GTTTTAATTAGATGCAAATGTTTTAAGTTGTGTGATTGATTATATTTTTATTAGATTTTTAGTTTTTTACAGGTCTTCCACATAATTACACACATTAATCTAAAAAAGAAAATCCAGCTTTTCTCAACCATTTTAAAAGGGATGAGAATAGTATGCGACCAAAAGACAAAGGCATTATCGACAGATTCAAATGGTCAACAATATTAACATTATCGACCGTTCAACAAAAATGGTCGAAAATAAAAATATCCTCGACCATGTGAAAATGGACGCAAATAGTAACATTCTCATCCATTATTAAATAACAGTCAGCAATGTTACTATTTTGCGAATATTTTAAACAGACGATAATAAAAACATTCTCGTCATTTATGAATGGACGGTCAACGATAACATCTTCTTTGATCGACTAAATAACGGTTAAGGTAGATATTTACCTCTACGACCCACTAATAATGGTTGAGAAAAGTTTTTCTCAACTGTTGAAAACAAATGAGAGAAACGACATGTCGAATGAGGTCCCTCCTTTTTATCGATGATAACATTTTATAACAGTCGAGAAAGCCTAATAGCGATAGTACATTCCTCGACCCTCTATTTTGACCGTTTTTTTCACATTGCCGACCATTTTTAACAGTCAGCAATAGTAAACATTCTTGTAGTGCATTTTGCATCTCTAACCTAAGTTCCACTTCATCTACCTTAAACTCAAGTTTAATTCCCAAAGCAGTTGGATATCATTACAAATGCACTATGGATACTACTTTATTTATTCCCTTTCTCTTTCTGATTTTTCCAGAAATTCCCTCTCCTATTTTAATCCTAATTCAAGCCGATACCCCACCCTCTCTCATAACCAGCAAGAATCCCCCAAGAAAGCATGCCACTTCTCTGCTGCACACAATTGAATTCTAGACCCCACCCACTCCTTATTCTCGATCACACACAACACACACCCATTTTTTTCCGCTACAACCTCACACACAACCCATCACACCTGATAACCCCCCATCTCATACTCAACTACGTAAATAGTACCTGCTAAAACCCATACAACCCATGCATACCCACTCCCCATGCATTCAACACAACTCCACCCGATAACACTGATAACACTACATTTTCGGGTGATAATTCTGCCAAACGGGGTTTATCTTAAAGATAATATGCACGAGTAGCACATCATAAATGGGCATGGAAGCATTACATGCATCGCACATTGAGATTGCTTATAAACCAGTGTTAATGGCCATTTGCACAAGTTCATGTCAAAACATGCCTCATATGAGCAATCGGACCGCATGGATGGATTTAGAATGACGAACAGAGTCCAACAGACTCAAAATCGACCAAATCCGACATCTAGAGCTCCCGCAAATGGCCTAAGAAGTTTTGACTATTGATATGATGATCAATAGTCCACAACGCACCATGTGGCACCCGATCGGTGCATCCAGGCCACCGCCTTGCCTCTTCCATCACCGCAGGATGAATCTCAGCCATTCGATCTGCGATAGAACAGCTGAGAACAGATCTCGCACTGCCCATCGAATGGCCGACACGCCCACGCACCCGCCTCCTCTCCACGACCATCCGCCTTCATAGCTCAACGGTCGTTGCCTCGACCTCTCACAAAAGGGGAGCAGGTTCGAAACGCCCGCCGCATTCCAAATCCATGCGATTTGATGCGAGTTCAATTACGGCCATTCATCTGCGATCGAACGGCACGGAAGCAGGTGACGTGACGCAATCGCAAACGCTCACGCCAGACACGCATGATTACGTGCATGCACAACGAGCAGGTGCGATCCGAAGGCATGCTCAGCGTGCGATCTCGACCGTCCGATCTGCGATCAGACGGTCCTCAACGGCCACACACAGATAACCGAGAAGAAGAAGACCACGCACGTAAGGGACCGGCGGGTAGGGGTCTACACGGATGATTTTGGCATGGATTTAGTGACATCCCGGACGTTGCTAAAGCCCAAACTTAAATTGGAAACCCCTTCTTCCTATATAAACCCTTTCCAAACACCCATGTAAGGCATTCAATACACTTGCAAACCTTCTATCCTACTCCTAGCCATCCTTAGCACACTTTTGTAGTCACCGGAGCCGACGAGCTGCCGACGGAGCCCTCCTCCACCGCCATGGCCGCCTCGCCGTCTTCTTTCTCTTTCTCTCTCTCTTTAGCTTAGATTTACTTTACTTGTGCTTAATTATTTAGCTAGTATTGTATTTGTAAAACTTAAAGTTGCATGATTAAATGATGATGTTCCTTATCTAGCTATTGTCTCTCTTTTTCTCAAGTTTTCCTTATCTGGAATTGCCTGAATGTTGTGATCGAAAGAACTCTAACCCTACTCTCTCTCTCTTTCTCTCTCTCTTACTCACTTTTCTCCCGCATTTCTTGCAAGCAAAACCCACCATTTCCTTGACACTAAGTGATAGAAAAACCCGATTTCATGCCTCCTTGTGCTTGACACTCGGACTCACGTCCGTTTCTTTATTTAAAATCGACGCAGAGAATGCGAGCTACAACGATCGATTTAAACACACGCGTCCCAAGCATGTCAGGTTTTGGCGTCGTTGCCGGAGAGGCAACAGATTTATTTTGTCACTTTCATTTTGTATCCACGCTCACATCGTCTAATGCATTCTCTCTCTCTAGTTGATTGATCGCAGGAACTCAGTGCCTAGGCAGTGAAGGAGCGCGACTCGAGATGGTAGGGATGGAGTAAGTGTAGCAAGGACCAGTTGTGAGTATCATTCTTCCCGTAGTTGTTTGCTTGCCTAAAAATCTAAAAGCATTTAAAATAAAAAAAAATTGGCATGGTGAATGATTGTCTGACCCTCATCCTTAACTCATCACCCAACAAAAACAAATACACTCTAACATTCTTAAAGACCTAATCTTTTTGGTGTTTCTCTTTCTTTTTGAGTGGTGTTTGTGTTGAACGTGCGAGTTGCTATGCTAACATGTTCGATTTTGAAAACCTGTCGTCGTAGTATAAAAGCGAAGAACTCATGTTCAACAAATAAAATTTATACCGGAATGGAAATCCTAGGTCGAACACAGGGAGGTGGACGTTTGATTTAAAAACACGCATTTGATTTATTTGTCACGAAGTAAATTAATTGATTAGAACTATCTAACTATTTACAATAAATAGAAGAGAGAGAGAATAATACAAACAAAAATCAAAGAGATATAGAATGCACATGGAATTCATTATCGAAGGGATTGTTCATTACACTAAATATTACGACTAGAAAGCGGGAAAATGATTACACTAGAAAGCAGTAAATTTATTCTAGAAAGCAGTAAATCTATTCTAGAAAGCAGTAAAAAGAATAGGGAGAGAGATATCCTCCACGTCGGTTGCTTGGAGGATGAGCCGGACGGGACGACTCCTGGATGAAGGAGGATGGAGCGGGACGAAGGAGAATGAAGCAGGAAGAACGGGAACGGGGCAGTACGTTGTCGTCGTCGCAGGATCCGCTTCCAAAAGGGGGACGAAAAATTGACTTTATCTTGCGAGAAGCATCCTAGGTGTGGGGCAAGCTTCTCTTGATCTTTGGAGAGGGAGAGAAGAGAAGGAAGGGATGAGAATTTCGTATGGAGGGGTCTCCTTTTATAGTTGCAAGGAGTGGGGGCAATTTGGTCATTACAACTCTAAAAACATTAATTCAGGACCTTTAGTGACGGATAAAATCGTCTTTAAAGGTCTGAATGTGGCCTTCGTGGGCGGCACATGCGTGGCCGCTCACCTCCTCGTGCATAACGCACGCACACGTCCAGCCAATCTCAGCCATCCGATCGTGAGATCAGACGGCTTAAGTCGTGCCTTCGTCCGCTCCTCAGCGCGAACCCACCTAAGTGCGATCCCGCGTCACGCGTGGGCGTGCAATAGCACGTGCGCCTGATCGGGTGATCTGGGCCGTCCACAGCAGATCAAGCGATCGAATTTAATCGCGCGCGCGTCGCAGATCGCGACTCGAACTCGCGTCCTGTGATCGCGCAATGACTCGCGACTGCTACGCTACACGGTGGATTGTGCCGCGCGGATGAAATCAAGCGCGTGCATCCACAGCCGTTGGATCAAGATCCAACGACCCAGATGGGGCATTGGATTTCCTTTGGAGAGGCAGCGACGGTCTTAAGGGCCAGTTGGATGGCTGAGATGGCGCCACGTGGTGCCATCTTGGCCGTCCATCTTCTAGATGATGTAGATGGTGTCACGGGTGTCGGATTGAGACAATTTTCATGCCGTTAGGCTGCGATCGTCGATCTGAATCCATCCGTGCAGTCGGATTTGTCATTTGAAGTGTGGATTCACACCATCTTGGCCCTTGATCTTCTAGGGTTTCCCAATCTCTATTAATGCTATAGATGTCTGATTAGGGCGATCTTGGAGTCGTTGAACTCCAATCGTCACCCTGATCACATCTGTACAGTTGGATCTTCGATCCGAGGCCCCGATAAAAAGTTTTCCCTGTCCATGAACATAAAAGGAGACAATTAACCTCCATTTTATTCAAACTACTCTAAATGCAAGATGATGCATGTTATGCAATATTTATAGCATGCAATGCAATCCTATGCTTAAGAACATGCATAAATAGACATCTTACGTAGTGTAAACATGTTTACATCATACCCCCATGCCTATCTTTTACTAGTCCCTAGCAAAAACTATATGCTATTTATAAAAGAATCAAGTTGGATTATTTAGGCTTGAGTTATTTTCAATCATTAAGAAAATGTTTACTTAGTATCTAAACTTTCAAAGACACAACAGTGCCCGAGTATCTGCCAAAATGCAGACCGCCTCAAGCCCTCACCTTATTCAAAGAAAATTTTCTCTCCTTTTTCCGCTTTTCTAATTTTTTTGGATTTTCAAGTTTTAGGGTTTAAGAGTGGCTTTCTACGGCCATTCAACTCACCCAAGATTTGATGAGAATCCTAAGTTCTAAGCATCTTATTGTGAATGTGATAGACTCGTTGATTGGCAATTAAAATGGACTTTGGATTTCTACACCTCTAAGTGACCTTAAAAAAAGAGAATTCTACCTAAAGGTGTATCTTTACAACCGGTAGCTTTCTCCCTACTTTTATTTTACGGGGTCAACACAAGGGTGAATCCAGTGTATATCTCCCCGGTTTATTCTACTTCTCCGCTTCTTCCTAAGTGTTTTGGGAATTTCAGTGAATTTATTGAGCTGGGTTCTAGACAACCGGTCGATGAGCTGCTACCACTGACAACTTGCCAGCCGTACTCGTGCGGCTAAGTGTGGCTTATTTCTTTTTTTTTCTTTTCTCCTTTTCTTTTTGAATTTTTTTTTTAAGCATGTGGCTTCCCTGGTCTAAGATTTACCTAAAGGCAGCAAAAAGAGAAAGGTCCAGTGACTGGGCTCTAGACAACATACCTATGGGATGTTACCCATGATAACTTGCTAGCCATATCACCCTAGAAGGTTCATTAGCTACCCAATTTCCATTAAAATCACCGAACAACAAGTCAGTGCAAAGAAAGTGTGTAGATGCTTAAAACTCAAAGTTCCCTCAAATTAGAGGACAGGTTGATAAGTCGTGTACTTATCACCCAAACTTATTTACTCCAATTAAAATAGAATTTAGGTTGGCGAGGACTCGAAAAACAAATCCACATTTTAGTGGATACACGGGCTGATTAAGTCCAAAGACCTAAAGGGTCTTTGTGTTCAAATCATAATGTAGTATTTCCTAAGATTGAAAATTTTCTTAAACCCAAGTTCTCTTTCCTAATTCCACAACTATTTTTTCTTTTTTTTTAATAAAAGAAAATAAAACAAATCTATGGAGCTGACGAATAAATTCAGAGATGAATATCCACCCCCCATGCCTATCTAATGCAATGTCCTCATTGTATTAAAAAGACATAAAACAGAGTGGAATAGCATAGAAAGCACTTGAATTGCGTGAATGTCAGGTCCTCTCAGAGATGAAAACTAAAAAGAACTGTATACGTGCTGAATTTAGTGCCTTCAACTAGGCACACTATACAGAAAAGAGAAATAAATAATTCACAGGTGCAGGTCAGAATCAGAATAAACAGATGAAATCTCTAACCTGTCAGCAGATGTCCGTAAATGTGGACCAGATTGTGGTGCAAACCCATACCCCATAATCGAGAATATCTTAGGTTCTGGATAAAAATTACCCAAAACCTAAAATCAGTATGCAAGCGGGGTCGGGCCTGCGATTTATGAGGATGCAACCCAAGACCAAAATGTCGGGTTACATAGAATTCAAGCTCCAAAGGATAATCAATGAATGTGTGCTTGGGTTGGACATCCTCAGAACATATGTCGTAAGGGTTCTAGTTTGATGGTTTCAGCTTAATAGGAATCCTTCGACTCAGTCTTCTACTTCCTCCAGAACTTGCTTCCCAAATCAAAATTTCCCAGCTCCTATCGTCCTCATTCAGAATGTCAAAATCCGGAACCTCCTGCATATTAATCACCCCATCTGAAATTTCCAAGTCTAATAGATGTGGTTGAATCAGAATTGACTTGAGTCTAGTTATCTCAGAATCATCGATAAGCCCAATGGGGTGTAACCGACAATCAAGGCATTTGATTGAATCCTCCAGAAAATGCGATTCTGGATCCGTAATGTAAGCCCTAATAAGATCAGTTTCCTCAGTTATTGGGCTATCAAATGATGTATCAGATTCGTCAGGCCCAATCGTCTCACAGAAATCATATTCTGTAGACCCGCGTGAGACTTCACAACTTGAATCTTCACCATCAGAATCAAAGAAATCAAGATCCGTATTAATGTATGTCCCAAAATCATCTGTCACTTTCTGTTCCAAGGAGACATACGTTTCCTCGTACCCTGGCTCAGGGATCTCAGGTGAAGAAATCAGATCATCCTTAATTGGTTGCTCTAATTCAATCTGGCCAGCCTCGCAACATGTGTCCTCCCAAACAAGTGCCTGAGCGGGTTTTGAAATTGGCTCTCCTGAAGAGGGTTTATCCTGGGAATCATCCCACGATTAAATCAAAGCAACCACAAATCTCATCCTCAATTTCGCTAACTTCCCAAGTAGAAACTCACCCGGGTTCTTATCCTTAACATCCTGGAGCCAATCCAACAAAGACTTGTTCAAATCATCAATCATTTCAAAGAGGGGCTCCAATCTCTCACTGCAAGGTATTGGCTGAACTTCTAAAGATTGTATGATATTCCTCAAGTTAGCCAGAACCTTATCTTGAACCTGGTTACCCTGAACCAAATGAGTTGGTTCAGGGTTGGGCTGGTTTGGGGTCAATGCAGGGGAATTAATGAATTGAGATTCATTATACCCTTCCTAATAATAGGTCATTTCAGATTGTTCAAGGTGATGACCTAAAGGCAGTGTAATCAGAGGATGGGTAAGGATCGGTGTATCCTTCTTGATTGTAGATCGTATTAGGTTGTCTATGAAAGGTTGACGATCTATAATCGATGTGTTTCTGAGAAGGATAGAAATCGCAATTATAGTGTTCAAGGTTAGACCCTAAACACGGAGGCCCAGAACTGTATCCCCAATCCGAGTTATCCCAACTAACTGATGGTTGATTACAGTACAAGTCGGGATAATCGTCATGTTGAGGATAATTCAAAACAGGAGGGAAAGAGGGGAATGCGTGTAATATGTGGAAGGATTCATGAGAGATGGGAGGAAGAAAGGCGTCCTGCAATACAAACAATCAAACCTGTCCTTAAGTGGGCTAGCCTAAAGACCTACAGACACCCAAAACCCGTCTTGAAATAAAGGAACGATTTGATCTGCTTCTATCTGTTCAATCCAACCAGTTAGGAGGGACTGGGGAGAAGGTTCTTCCTTCGGCTTGCGCCTCCGATTCCTAGTGTACCCCCTAGCCACGATCGTTTGATTCTGCTCTCCTAGCTAGACATCAGATTGAACAATAGAAACAGACTAATCAAAAATAATCTCGTTCTGGGCTCTGAAGAGCGAGTCAAATCCTTAAGGCCAATGTCTACTCTGTTTTATTTAGGGCTAGGTTTGAATGTGCTTTGGAATGTGATGGGCCCTTTATCTGGGTTGTGCCCTTAATGATTAATTGATTTGTGTGTGCGTGCACAACTAGTGATTTTCAAGCAAGATTATTTTTTGATACAGTGAATTTTAAGGTTCAAATCTTGTTTAGTAGCTTTTAAGATTCAACTTTAGGTATTTTCAAACAAGTTTTGTTGGCACACCAAGTTTTGAAAGCACAGGTGAAGATGTTTTCCTTTAAAACTTAAAAGAATGTGGAGTGCCTGGTAAATCCCTAAGAGTTGAGCCTAAGTGGCAGCTACTTGATGAGTTGATTTTAATTGAAGTGGTGCAGCCCAATCAACTCAAACAATTGGCCTATTGCACCACTTAATTAGGCACACAACCGATTACCTAATTTGATTTCTACTCAATTATGTGTTTGGATGTGTGTACTGGCTCCAAAGATCGGTTTACTGGTTGAGTTTGAAAATCATATGAGGTTGTGTACCTCTGTAAGATTTTTTATTTTATTTTATTTTATTTTATGTGGAGGTTGGGGTGAGTATGGGTGTCAAACAACAGACAATCTAACATTAAAGTTTATAAGAACACCTAGGTTGATTGATGTTTGTGTTATTATGTTGTGGAATGAAATCTAATGGGTGGGAGGTGGGGGATAACTTACAAAACCTTCCACAGCACTTTACTCCAATCTACCGCTTTTGCTCATCTCAAAAGAGTACCTACAGTCACAATAAGAAAGTAGAGAAGTGAGGTAAATGATTCATAAGTTGTAAAAACGCGAAGAAAAAATTAAAGAGTGTTGCCTCCCCAGCAACGGCGCCAAAATGTTGAACGTGCGAGTTGCTACGCTAACGTGTTCGGTTTTAAAAACCTACCGTTATAGTATGAAAGTGAAGAACTCGTGTTCAACAAATAAAATTTATACCAGAATGGAAATCCCGGGTCGAACACAGGGAGGCGGACGTTTGATTTAAAAACATGCATTTGATTTATTTGTCACGAAGTAAATTAATTGATTAGAACCATCTAACTATTTACAATAACTAGAAGAGAGAGAGAGAGAATAATACAAACAAAAATCTAAAGAGATATAGAATGCACATGGAATTCATTATCGAAGGGATTATTCATTACACTAAATAGTATGACTAGAAAGCGGAAAAATGATTACACTAGAAAGTAGTAAATTTATTCTAGAAAGCAGTAAATCCATTCTAAAAAGCAGTAAAAAGAATTGGGAGAGAGATATCCTCCTCGACGGTCGCTTGGAGGACGAGCCGGAAGGGACGACGCCTAGATGAAGGAGGACGGAGCAAGACGAAGCAGAACGAAGCAGGAAGAATGGGAACGGGGCAGCACGTCATCATCATCGCGGGATCCGCTTCTGAAAGGGGGATGAAAAATTGACTTTATCTCGCAAGAAGCATCCCAGGTGTGGGACAAGCTTCTCTTGAGCTTTGGAGAGGGAGAGAAGAGAAGGGATGAGAATTTCGTATGGAGGGGGTCTCTTTTTATAGTTGCAAGGAGTGGGGGCAATTTGGTCATTACAACTCTAAAAGCATTAATTCAGGACCTTTAGTGACGGATAAAACCGTCGCTAAAGGTTCGAACGTGGGCATAGTGGGCGGCGTGTGTGTGCTTCTTCGCCTGTCGCGCGCTCAACGCATGTGCATGTCCAGCTGATCTCAGCCGTCCAATCATGAGATCAAATGGCTTAAGTCGCGCCTTTGCCCGCTCCTCAGTGCGCGCCCGCCTGCGTACGATCCCGCGTCACGCTCGGGCGTGCAATAACGCGTGGGGCGGATTGGGCGCACGCGACCGTTCGATCGCGATCGAGCAGTCAATCATGCTGGCTCGCCCGCACCATTTGCCTGCTTCTCGCGTTTCGAATGCGAGCCAGCACCTCATGATAAGGTGCTCACCCGCTGCACTACGTCGTCCAGATAGTCGCGCGGATGAAATCAAGCATGTGCATCCACAGCCATTGGATCAAGATCCAACTTCCCAGATCACGTGTTGGATCTTCTTTGGAGAGGCAGCGGCGGTCTTGAGGGCCAGTTGGATGGCTGAGATGGTGCCACATGGCACCATCTTGGCCGTCCATCTTATGGATGATGTAGATGGTGCCACGGGTGTCGGATTGAGTCGATTTTCACGCCGTTAGGTTGCGATTGTTGATCCGAATCCATCTGTGCAGTCGGATTTATCGTTTGAAGTGCGGATTCACACCATCTTGACCCTTGATCTTCTAGGGTTCCACGATCTCTATCTGATGATACAGATGTCTGATTAGGGCGATCTTGGAGTCTTTGAACTCCAATCGGCACCCTGATCACATCATACGGTTGGATCTTTGATCCGAGACCCCGTTAAAAAGTTTTCCCTATCCATGAACATACAAGGAGACAATTAACCTCCATTTTATTCAAACTACTCTAAATGCAAGATGATGCATGTTATGCAATATTTATAGCATGCAATGCGATCCTATGCTTAAGAACATGCATAAATGTTTACATCAGTTTGTGAAACCATCGTGACTTGACTTGGGTCGTGCCACTCATCGCTAAAATCGACTCATCTGGTAGAAGCTGCATGAACACTAGGATGAGCACATTAGGGTTTTAGAGCCTCATCACGCTAAAGGAAATCAACTCTCACTTGTGTGCAAAACTTGGCATGCCCACTTGAAACTTGGTTGAAAACACTAAGACACGTCAACCCTAAAAGACACTAAGGTAAGTTCAAATATTAAATGACACCACATCTTAAATCCTTGCTTGAAAACCATATCCTATTAGGAGCACACACGTTTGAATTGGATAACTAAGAGGCACCACCCCAATCAACGCCTCATCACTTAACCTGAGCACAAGCACTGCCCTAGCCCCATTAAAACAGAGTAGACGTGCCCTAGGCAGGACTAGGTTAAGTCTCGAAAGGCGTGATTTCGTTTGCTAGGCACTTGGCCTTCATTCCCTTAGTAGAATCTGGTGACTAGGCTACGAGGAAGTGTCAAACAACTGCGGTTGTGGGATCTACGGAACAGGAGGTGCAAGCCGAAGGAAGAACCTTCCCTACAATCCCCTCGTAATCAACCTGGCCAAATTAGCTTTGGGAAGGGCAGTCCCATGCCTATAGACTTGATCATTCCTTTGGAGATTTCTAAGTCCCCTAAGGAATACACCATAAGGACTAGGCTTGTTTGCTTGTCTGTTCATACACACTTCTCGCATCTGTCTCTCTCTCTCCGCATCCCTCCCCATTCTTCTGTAGTGTATGCACAAGAGAAGATTTCTCCACCCCAAGTTGCTTGTTTTGGGATGGGAAACCAAGAGACATGACTTTGCTAGAGAGATGGCCGAACCTAGAGTAGACGAGGTTGAGGGCCAACCTCATCTAGATGCAATGGCCATCTTCCAGGCCTAGATCAATGTGAACCACCAGCTTCAACAGCAGCAAATCCACACGATCATGCAGGCCATTCATTGGTTATAGAACCCACAGGGACAACCACCGCCTAACCCACCACAACCCCTAGAGGGCCAACCTAGGCCCCTCCGCAACTTCTACAATTTTTCTACGATTCAGATCGAATTGCACCTTAGGGTCCTCAAGGGGGGAGATGATTTTGAGCTCAAACCCAACGTCTTGAGCCTGATTCAGAGCCATTTCCATAGGAGCTCGAGTGAGGACCCCTTCCAGCACCTTGAGGACCTTGACCGGATCTCCCGGACTGTCAAACCCAGGAACATCAGCCTGGACATTGTTTTGATCAAGATGTTCCTCTTCTCGCTGAGAGACAAAGTGTCTCACTGGCTTAGGACTTTAGGAAGACCTATCTCCACCTGGGAAGAACTGAGGCATGCATTTTTAAAGAAATTCTTCCCCATAGGAAAGACCAATGCCCTTAGATGAGCCATCACCACCTTTACACTCCAGGGTGGGGAACAATTCCATGAGGCGTGGGAGAGATTTAACGAACTATTGAGGAAATGCCCACACCAAGAAGTACCAAAGTAGCAATTGGCCCAGATCTTCTACCATGGTCTGGATAGCAACCTCCAAAACTTTGTCGATGCTTCATGCAGGGGAAACTTCTTGAACGAAGATGAGGAGAGCACATTTGAGCTCTTTGAGTTTATGAGCGAAAATTCGCTCAACAATGCCTCCATGACCCAGTTCAGTCGATCTAGTCAACCACATGGTGGTGCTTATGAGGTACACGTGATTTTGGAACGGTTGACATGGATATCATTGCTAAGAAATTGGATCGAGTGGAATTGGTAGACAAGAAAATTGATCAGCTATTGAACTAGACCAAGAACCCACTACAGACTCTCTCCCTAGCAAAGGGATCTCACAATGTTGACCTGGTCCAGCCATCAAGCCAGATGCACCTGGAACAACCCCTGACCATGTTTCAGGGAGGGACCTTTTCTCCCTCAAACCCTGATTACTCTCTTCCCTCCCCCTCGACACCTTCTATCGAAGATATCCAGGCTATCCAAGGTTACCTTAAACCTGACCCCTTCTCCAACACCTACAACGCCGGCTAGCATAATCACCCAAGCTTTGCTTGGACAAACAAGAAACCGCCTCAATTTCAAAACCAGCCCAGGCCAAACCATCGCCAAACCTACCCTCCTATCAGCAAGGTCCACCTGTTAGACCCCCCGATAATCAGAATAAGGCAGCCCCTCCCCCACAAAACCAAATGGACACCTTGATGAAGATGATGGCTGATATGAACCAAAAACACCAGGAGGAAATGGCCTTGGTGAAGGGATAGTTGAGCCAGCTGTTAGACTGTAAATAGTAGGGAACCCTTCCTTCGCAACCGCAGCTGAACCTGCAAAACGTAATTAACAGAGGCCCCAATTCATAAGGGTTCCAAGCAATCCTGGGCAGGCCCACGTGGTCCAGCCAGCCCCCCAAACACCCCCTGGGTTTGGTGCTTCTTCTTCCTCTTCTTCTCAAGGATCCACCCAGGGTCCCAATGAGTCTGTGAATGCAGTGACCTTGAGAAGCGGCACCAAGACCCAGGATCCCAAATGGCTGACTCCTCCCGTGACTTCACCCTCTGAGATACCTGACTCTAAAGAGGCGCAGGAAAAACCCAAGGACCCGGAAATAGACCCTATTCTCATTCAGACACCATATCCCGAGGCCTTGGAAAAGATAAAGAAAAAGAAAGTGTTGTGGAGAATAAGAAGCTTTTGGAGATCTTTAAGTAGGTTCAGATTAATATCCCGCTCCTTGAGGCAACCAAGCACATTCTGGCTTACGCTAAGTTCCTAAGGGAAGCCTGTACGTCGAAGCATAAGCCACGAGTCCGAGCACTTAGGAAGGTTGTGCTCTTAGAGCAAGCCAGTTCTGTGATCTCTAGCAACCTTCCATTCAAACGAACTGACCCAGGAGCACCACTGATATGCTGCAATATCAGGGACATGACATTTGATAGAGCGCTCCTGGACTTAGGTGCTTCCATCAATCTGATTTCGATGACCCTATACCACCAATTTGGATTTGGAGAGTTAACACTTGCACCCGTGACCATCCAGTCGACTGATAGATCCGTGAAAACCCCGAAGGGGGTTGTCGAGGACATGATTGTGCTGGTCAAGGACTTCTACTTTTCGATCAACTTCTTGGTGCTCGACATGGAAGTCCCTGAATAGCTACAAAACACACCCATCATCCTAAGCAGACCTTTCTTAGCTATGGCTAAGACGAATATCGATTGCGACACGGGATGCATGGAATTCACCTTCAGAGACAGGAAGATGCAGCTAGATATCTTCAGGGCAACCAAGTCTTTTGATTGCAACTAGATTGAGGAGCACGATCCCGTGGAGCCTCTGGTCGAGGACTACCTCACCCTTAGTTCTGTATCAGACCATCAGACCCAACCCTACAACGACTGTTCTGACCCATCACCATCTATGCACGCTGACCTCTGTAGAGCTGATTACCATCAGTCGCCACCGTTTGAGGAGATTGATGCTGATCAACTCCCGCCTTTCCCCTACCCCTTGAGTGTTGTTCCACCCACACTCGAGCTGAAATCGCTACCCGAGAACCTCAAATACATCTTCCTTGGACCTAACCAGACCTTCCTGGTGATTATCAATGCCCATCTAACCAAGGATCAAGAACTCAGGTTGATCGCGACCCTTTCAGAACATCGAGCCGCCATCGGATGGACTATCTCGAACTTGAGAAGAATTAGCCCCACCTATTGCACCCACAAGATTTATCTGGTAGATGGGGCTCGACCTTCCCGTCAGATGTAGCGATGGTTAAACTCGAATATGCGGGAGGTCATTAAGAAGGAAATTATTAAATGGCTTGATGCTGATATCATCTATCCCATCTCCGACAGCCCCTGGGTGAGCCCCACTCAAGTGATTCCCAAGAAATCCAGGCTCACAGTTGTCACCAATGAGCATGGAGAATCTATCCCCACTCGCACCACCACTGCATGGTGGGTGTGCATTGATTATAGGAAGCTCAACGAGGCGACCACGAAAGACTATTTCCCCCTACCATTCATTGACCAGATTCTCGAGCGATTGGCAAGGCAGAAATATTTTTGCTTCCTAGATGGATATTCAGGATACAACCAAGTCGCAATTGCTCCTGAAGATCAAGAGAAGACCACATTAACTTGCCTGTATGGCACGTTCATGTTCTGTCGTATGTCGTTCGGGTTATGCAACACACCCGCTACCTTTCAGCGTTGCATACTAGCCATCTTTTCAGAGATGGTGGGTGAATACCTGGAGGTCTTTATGGATGATTTCTCAGTATTTGGGAACTCATTTGACCACTGTTTAAGCAACTTGGAGAAAATCCTGAAGCGATTTATCGAGGTCAATTTGGTGTTAAGCTGGGAAAAGAGCCATTTCATGGTTCAAGAAGGAATCATCCTCGGTCACATCATATCGCATAGGGGCATTGAGGTGGATCGAGCTAAAGTGGATTTGATTTCCAAACTTCCCCCACCTAGCTCGGTCCGGCAAATCTGCTTGTTCCTTGGACACATTGGCTTCTATGGAAGGTTCATCAAAGACTTCTCCAAGCTCTCGAAACCCTTAACCGACCTTCTGGCCAATGATACCCTATTCCACATGACACCTGATTACATCTAGGCTTACCACACTCTTAGGGAATCAGTCTCCACCGCACCTATGTTACACCCCCCAGACTGGTCCCAGGATTTTGAGATCATGTGTGATGCATCAGCCTTTGCCATCGGCACGTCTTAGGGTAGAAACAAGACAAGAAACCTGTGGTGATCTACTACGCAAGCATGACGTTGGACGAGGCCCAACGGAATTATGCGGTCACAGAGAAAGAACTGCTTGCTGTAGTTTTTGGACTCGAGAAGTTCCGATCTTACCTTCTGGGATCCCACGTGACCATCTACACGGACCACTCAGCCAAACGACATTTGTTGGATAAGAAGGATGCTAAACCCAGGCTTATCAGATGGATCCTGCTCTTGCAAGAAATTGACCTGGAAATTCACAACAAAGTCGGGTCCAAGAATGTTGTGGCCGATCACTTGTCCAGACTCCACCCGGATCACATTGGGCCCTCCTTTCCCTTATCTGACACCTTCCCCAATGAGCAAATTCTGGCTATGCAAGATAGGAAACTACCTTGGTATGCCGACCTCGTCAACTACCTGGTGGTAGGATAGACCCCGCATAGCTAGTCCCGACAGCAATGGGATAAGTTCTTGGCTGAAGCCAAGCACTATTTCTGGGATGATCCCATGCTGTTTCGCCTCTGTGTCGACCAGATCATCAGGAGGTCTATTCCGGAGGATGAAGTTCAAAGTGTACTATCCTTTTGTCACGACCAAGCTTGTGGTGGCCACTTTTCAGGGAAGAAAATGGCTGCAAAAGTTTTGCAGTATGGATTTTACTAGCCTTCATTATTCAAGGATACACACGGCATTGCTAAGACTTGCTCTCACTGCCAGACTCTGGGGACCATGACCAGGAAAGACATGATGCCCCTCCAGCCCATTTTGATCGTCGAGATCTTCAACGTTTGGGGCATTGATTTTATGGGCCCCTTTCCACCATCCAACAGCTTTGAGTACATCTTAGTCTCTGTCGACTATGTCTCCAAATGGATTGAAGCCGTCACCACCCGTCATTGCGATCATAAAGCTGTCATGGACTTCGTTAAGTAGAACATTAGGCCATGATCAGTGATAGTGGAAGTCACTTTATCCACGCCCAATTCTGTGCCCTACTCAGAAAATATGGGGTTACTCACTGCATTGCCACCCTGCATCATCCACAAACTAATGGGCAAACTAAGTTCTCAAACAGACAGATCAAGAACATTCTACAGAAGACCGTGAGACCTGATAGGAAGGATTAGTCTACACGAATGGATGATGCCCTGTGGGCATACAAGACCTCTTTCAAGACCCTGATAGGCATGTTGCCTTATCGCCTGGTCTTTGGCAAAGCTTGCCACCTTCCTATCGAGTTGGAACACCGGACTTACTAGGTCATTAAGCAGTGCAACATGGATCCCCAGTTAGCCGGTGCGTAGAGGACGGTCCAACGCTCTGAGCTCGAGGAAATTCATCGGGATGCCTTTGAGAATAGTCGACTGTACAAGGAAAAGATGAAAGCCGTCCACGACCAACTCATCCATCGAAAAACCTTCGAGCCTAATCAACAAGTCTTACTTTTTGACGCCCGACTCAAACTCTTTCTTAGGAAGCTCAGATCCAAATGGACAGGACCATATAGGGTAGTCAAACCCTATTCTAATGGGGCAGTTGAAATAGTAGATCCAAACACTGGGCACACTTTCATGGTAAACGGTCAGAGACTGAAGCACTTCCTTGCCTAGGTTCCCCCAAAGGAGGTTGTCACCCTCATTAAGGGTTGACACAAAGCATCGCCCAGCCAAAGACGTTAAACTCAGTGCTTCCTGGGAGGCAACCCAGAAGATTTAGACTGTTCAGATATACCGCTTCGCTCAGGTGATTTCTTTCTGAACCCCCATTGCATCAATTTATCTATCAATGAGGACATTGTCCAACTTAAGCATGGGGGGGTGATAATTTGCATGCTCTGAGTTCATTTTATCCGACTGAATAAAATAAAATAAAATAAAAAAATGATGAATTTAGGAAGAAAAATTTAGGCATTAGGAATTTGTCAACAGTCGGAAATAATACGAAAAGAACCTAAACACTTAGACTTTTCAGGCCTTCAGCCTTAATCAGCCCTGGTGTCTATTAAAATATGGATTTAGCCTCGAATCTTCGCAACCTTAATGTATTTCAATCCACCAATAAAATAGGGTGATAAGTATACAACTTATCAACTCACCCTCTGACTCAGAGGGACTTTTAGTCTAAGCATCTGCACACATATTTGCACTGACTCACTCCTCGGAGATTTTGACAGAAATTGGGTAGCTAATGAACCTTCTAGGATGGTATGGCTGGCAAGTTGTCGTGGGTAAGAGTCCATTGGCCGGTTGTCCAGAGCCCAGTCACAGGACCACTTTCCTCTTATTGCCTCTAGGTAAATTTGAGATCAGGGAAGCCACCTACTAAACAACAAAAAAAAAAGAGAAGAAAAAGAAAAAATAGAAAAGAAGAAAAAAAGAATAAAATAAGTGACACTTCACCACATGAGTATGGCTGGCAAGTGGTCGTGAGTAACGGCCTATTGGCCGATTGTCCAGAACTCGATCGAATAGATACACCTTCAGGAAAAACACTTCCTTTTTCGGTCACCTAAGGGCGTAGAAACCCGAAGTTTGTCTGAATTACCATTGAGTGAGTCTATCATGATCTTCACACCAAGATGCTTAGCACTTAGAGTCTTTTTCGAGTCATGGGTGGGTTGGGTAGCCGTAAAAAGTTACCAACACACTCTCAACTCTAAAATCCAAAAAATGAGAAAAGATGAAAAAGAAATATATATATATATATGTGCCTTGAAGTAAGGATTCGGGCGATTCACATTTTGGTCGACACCCGTGCGCTGTTTAGTTTCTGTAGATCAGAATCTTAGTATATTTCCTCCTCTTGACAAGTAACAAAATGTCTAAGTAATCACTTCCTGAATTCTGACTGAGAATAATGACTAGGATGAACCTTGCCAGGGACTAGCAAGGAGTAAGCATGGGGTTATGATAACACTATGTTTTAGGGTGATAATTCTGCCAAACTGGGTTTATCTTAAAGATAATATGCACGAATAACACATCATAAATGGGCATGGGAGCATTACATGCATCGCACATTGAGATTTCTTATAAACCAGTGTTAATGGCCATTTGCACAAGTTCATGTCAAAACAGGTGTCAGATGAGCAATCAGACTATACGGTTGGATTCAGAATGACAAACGAAGTCCAACGGACTCAAAATCGACCAAATCCAACATACGGAGCTCCCGCAATTGGCCCAAGAAGTTCTAACCATTGATCTGATGATCAACGGTCCACAACGTGCCACGTGGTGCCCGATCGGTGCATCTAGGCCACCGCCCTGCCTCTTCCATCACCATAGGATGAGTCTCAGTCATTCGATTGCAGATCGAACGGCTGAGAACAGATCTCACACTGCCCATCCAACAATTGACATGCCCGCGCACCCGCCTCCTCTCCGCGACATCTGCCTTCACAACTCAGCGGTCGGCACCTCGACCTCGCACCAAGGGGCGCGGGTTCGAAACGCCCACCGCATCCTAAATCCGTAGGATCCAATGTGCGTTTAATTACGGCCGTTCATCTGCGATCGAACGATGCAGAAGTGGGCGACGTGATGAGATCGCGAATGCTCACACCAGATGCTCGTGATGGCGTGCACGCACAGTGAGCAGATGCGATCCGAAGGTACGCACAGCATGCGATCTCGACCGTCCGATTTGCGATCGGACGGTCCTCAGCGGTTGCACACGGATCACCGAGAAGAAGAAGACCACGCGCATAAGGGATCGGTGGGTAGGGGTCTACACCGACGGTTTTGGCATTGATTTGGCGATGTCCTGGACGTCGCTAAAGCCCATACTTAAATTAGAAACCCCTTCTCCCTATATAAACCCTTTCCAACCACCCATGTAAGGCATTCAATACACTTGTAAGCCTTCTATCCTACTCTTAGCCATCCTTAGCACACTTTTGTAGTCACTGGAGTCGACGAGCTGCTGACGGAGCCCTCCTCCACCGTCGTGGCCGCCTCGCCATCTTCTTTCTCTTTCTCTCTCTCTCTTTAGCTTAGCTTTAGTTTACTTGTGCTCAAGCATTTAGCTAGTATTATATTTGTAAAACTTAAAGTTGCATGATTAAATGATGATGTTCCTTATCTAGCTATTGTCTCTCTCTTTCTCGAGTTTTCCTTATCTGGAATTGCCTGAATGTTGTGATCAAAAGAACTCTAACCCTATTCTCTCTCTCTTTCTCTCTCTCTTACTCACTTTTCTCCCACATTTTCTTGCAAGAAAAACCTACCATTTCCGTGACACTAAGTGACAGAAAAACCCGATTTCATGCCTCCCTGTGTTCGACACTCAAACTCACGTACGTTTCTTTATTTAAAACCGTCGCAGCGAACGCGAGCTATAACGACCGATTTAAACACATGCATCCGGAGCACATCAAACACTCACACCAACTCTCACGACCCAACTCGGGCAAGGACACCTAAGCGCAAGCCTTAAAGGGATTCCTCTTGATCGCGAGTAGAGGAACCATCTCCGAAAGGGACACGACCTCCCACACTTCTCTCTTGATCTCCAGTGAGGAGGATGAGAAGGCCACCACGCGCACACAAGGGTGCCAACCACCTCGTGCCTCCTCCCCTCTCCTCAACCTTAGACCAACCTCCGTCGTAGCATCTCTGCCACAGCAGGCCGACCTCCCTTCCGCGACCTTTTCCACTCACATCTATCTTCTCCCTAAGAGTTGGCCACCACCATCTCACCTCACCACTGCCAGCTACGGCCATCATAACTACCCTCCACCTTCCGCTAATGACGGGCCAAAAGCACCCTCGAATTTAAAAGTTCGCACAAAGCCCAAAAGAATCTAGGTACCGGAATACCCAACAAATAGGTGGATCCAGGTTGACCCGGCCTGCCTATACCCAAATGGATCCAAGCCCACTTGCATCCAGGCGGATCCGAGCAAGTCCACCCTGCAGAAGAATCTGGTTGACCAGAGTTGAAGAGGCGACAACAACATCTAGGTCAGCACCAATGGTGGCATTACAAACACTATTTATATCCAAGTAACGGATGTGTCGAGGATTCCGCAAAGTCCGTAGTAGGGATTAAATGTTGTTAGATATTTTCTATACTATAAATAGAGAAGATAGGCCCTTAGGGTCTCTCTTCACGCAACCTCAAAGAGAGACCAAGAGAAATTGTATACCATACAATGATAGTGGAACTTTGGAAGCATTTCCTTTACCCCAAACGTACACCCCTTTGGGGAGGAACTGGGTCACCAATCTCTTGTGTACCTTTCTGTGTGATTGATTGTTATTTTTGTTGATTTGGGTCCCCTCTCACATAGGGCCTCAATCAATTGGCACCATCTATGGGAAGCAACAATCGTTTGATACCATTTCCTTACTCTTGTATCCGAGCAATGGCCTCCACAACTCGCAATTCCACTAGCACTGATCCCAAGAAGGTAGCCCCGGTGAAATCTAGCATCTTTGTGTCCAAGAGACGCCACTTGCATGCTAGGCCCAGGAAGAAGTCCTCAAAGCCTAGCCAACAACCTAAGTCATCTTACCCTGAGAATCCTCAGTAGGACCCTCTCCTTGAGATGCAGGCAAGGAAGGAAGAGTACGAGGTCAGCCTAGTGGCCTTGAAGGTTGAGCAACAGTTGATCGCAAATAAACTCCTTGAGATCAACCAAACCAAGGAGGACCACAAGATTCAACTGGAGGAGCCTCAAAACTCCAATCCTGAAGATGATCAGCTGAAGTGCCATCTTATGGTAGAGGTGGAGAACATCCACCTACGCAAACAGCTCGAGAAGTTAAAATGCTAGATTAGTAGCTAAAAAGGGGAAGTTCCTCCTTGCCCGCTTAAAGCTCCTCGCCTGCCTTCATCGGGGGAACAGTCCAGGGCTGATGGGAACACCATCATAGATCCTAACTAACAACTTTTAGTCTAGAATAAAAGATAAAAAGCTCCTACATATCTATCGGAGGGTTATAACACCACTTCTGGCTGTTTTGAGAAGAGAACAAGAACTAGGCCTAACTCTGTAATTTTAACAGCATATCATGAACATAGAATAACCAAGGGGATATCTAGAGGTGAATTAAAGGTTAAAAGAGCATTAAAGTCAAATAAGTGGGTTCATGGAGATAGAAACGGGTTTTCGTGCATTTCGAGAATTAACAGCAACCCAAAATCCTAATTTCAGACCTACTTAAATAACTGAGGTTTTGGTCAGGATAAAATCCATCTAAACCTTCTAAAAATCATATAAAAATATTTTATAAGGTTTGGTGCCCTTGATATGGCCTTTGGAACCCATTTTGAGCTAAAACAGTCTCTGACAGAAAGTTACCCTAATTTGGGTCTCTATGCAAATTTCCCATTCAAACTTGGTAAAAACTGAAATTCAACTTCGCCACTATATTCCTTGGGTCAAAATTAGGTTTGTACCAAAATTTAAGCCCAATCAGAGATCATTTTGACCTAGTTTGCATTTTGGTCCATTCAGACTCTTAATCTCTCACATACACACCTAACTTTCAAAAATCCTTATGAAAAGCCCCTCAACTTTGTGATACTTTTCATAGTTGGGTCCCTGCTGCCATGGCAGGTGTGAACCCATGCAGCCGAGCTCTCAATCAGGGATTCCTCCCTGATTACTTGGCTAATCCCTTCCAAATTGGTAAGGATAACCCTGAGGAGATCCCTGATCGATTAAACCTAATTCTAGACTCCAAATCCATCCATGTTGCTCGTGAGAACCCAAGGATTTCAAGAATCCTTCTCTTGAAAATCCAAGCTTCTCAAGCATGTTTCCAAGCTTGGAAGCTTACCTAAGCTCTATAAAAATGTCCCCCTCACCTGACCAAACTCCTTAGCAAGTTTTTAGGCCAAAAAAACCTCTTCTCTTCTCCTTCTCCAGCCTACTCTGAAGTTTGGTTCGGTGACCATCCTCCCCCACTCTCTTCGTTGGTTGCCACATACTATAGGCAGTCGATTCCAACTCCCCTTTTCATTTTGCGTCTCATAATACCAGTGCAACGCTTCCCAGCTTCCTCTTCCTCGCCGTCTCCCTTCCCGGATTGTTCTTCGTCTTCGGCGTCGGCCCATCACAACCAGTGCTTCCTCCGGCTCCCCTTCAACAACTAGCTACTCTCTTCGATGTCCCTTCATCCACTAATCATCCCAACACCTCCAAACTTCGTCTTCAACCTTCGACTCGCCTGCTCCACCGTCGTCTTCCAAATTGCTGGCATACCTCCGGTGACCTCCACAGTACGCCCCATGCCACCAAATCACCTGCCATCAACTCGTACACCTCTACTGAGTCCATGTGAAAGAAACCCCTAAAGAAATTGAGGGGATTGCTTGCTCTAACGCTCCACCCGACTCATGACCGTTCGCACTGATGTCTCGAGGTTGTCAGACTTCCTCACACACTCTCACCTCACAAAACACCCACCACCATCTTCTCCATTCTTAGGTGAACCTCCTGAATGATTTTGACGCAGCCGTGAGTCTTTCTTTCTTGTTTCAGGTTTTAGAACCTCAGCCGCCATTAACAAAGCTTCTTCGCGCGATCTTGAAGCTGTGTTCTAGCAGCATTCACGCGCGCCTGCACCTCCAGGCCATGCGGAAGGTCTTCAGGAGTACGCCCAGGCCGACAATTGGGGGAGTCACCCTCCCCTTCTCTTGCAATCAAGCAGTACCTGCTGCTACTGCCTCACAAAAAGAAGGCTGTGGGTTTTGTCCCACATCATAAACGGAGGACTGATCCACAGCGTACAAAGGAAATTTATCCCCTGGACCCCTTGCCTATTCACGAGGGGTTGAATCCCTCACTCACAGCCTCTCACACTCCTCGCTTGCGATCATGCCTGCAAACCTGGTCCCTATACTTGACCCAATAACCCGATTGAGACCCGATTATACGGGTCTGAGAGAGAGAGGGGGGTTTTGCCCTTGCTCCTGCTCTCCCTATACTTAGCTGCTAGGGTGCTTTCATGCCTCTGTTGGTGCTATGCTATGCCTTGCCTCTCTTGAGGATTGAAGGAAGGAAGAAGAGGCCTTTGCCTCTCTATTGAAGTTGCTCCTCCTCCTGAACACTTAAAGGCGTCTGAGGCCTTATACCAACATCTGATCTTTGCTGGTGCATTGGTTTTAAGTTAATGTGGATAAATTTGATACTTGGTTGATGTGGAAATTGGTTGAGGGATACTGTGGAAATATTTGACTTAATTGAGCTTACTATTCTAGGGTTAATTGGTGATTCAAATCACCATTTTAACCCATTCCTTTTGCACTGAGATACTTGATTTTATCTATATATCATTTTGAATTGTTTTGAATAAAGTTTTGATTATAATTGCTTATCTTGTGATTGGTGAGATTATTCTTTGCTCCCTATGTTCAACCTCGAGCTCTTTCTGAATTTGAGTTATAAATTCAAATGATTTGAATGCATTTTCCTATACTACGATGCATCTCTTAAACAACGATGAATTCGCTTGAACATTTTGGCACCATTGTCGTGGAACAATGCGCAATTTGATTTCACTGATTACAAATTCTGATTGGAATCTAACTTGCTTTATCTGATTTGTTGTGGTTGTGCGAGGTACACAAGAGAAGATCAGCCTCATGGCAACCACTCCAAGGGCAGGTAACCTCGTTTCCTTCTTTGTAAACCCTATTTCTAAAAGGATTAAAAAGGGAAAAATCAATTAGGTCAACTTGCATTCCTTATTTAGAATTAATCACTTCTGAGTTTCCTAACTTGATCTATTTAGAAACCCCTCTCCAGATTCCTGCACCTATGATGTAAACACATTTATATCATATAAACTATCTATTTATGCATGTTCTTAAGCATAGAATTGTATCATGAATTATAAATATTACATAACATGCATCATCTTGCATTTATGTTAGTCTGTATAAAATTTAGGTTAATCGTCTCCTTTTATGGCTAGGGACATGGCAACTTTTTAATCAGGGCTTTGGATGGAAGATCCGATCATACGGATTTGATCAGGGTGACGACAGGAGTTCAATGACTCCAAGATCGCCTTGCTCGGACATCCGTAGCATCAAATATAGTCCGAGGAAGCTCAGAGATCAAGTGCCAAGATGGTGTCAATCCACACTTCAGATGACAAATTTGACCGCACGGATAGGTTCGGATCGATGATCGTAGCCTAATGGCATGAAAATTGGCTCAATCCGATATCCGTGACACCTTCTACAAGTCATAGAAGATGGATGGCCAAGATGGCGCCATGTGGTGCCATCCTAGCCGCCCAATCAACCCAGGGAATCGCAGCTGCCTTTCTCCCTTCAACGAATCGATCAATCTCAGTGGTTGGATCTTGATCCAATGGCTGAGATCAACGCCCGATGCTCAACCGTTGCACGCCCTCTCTTTTTCTCCATCGCACGCATGATCAGATCTGGGTTATTGGATCTTGATCCAATGGTCATGACTGTGCGCGCTTTGGTGAGAAACACGACAAACTGGACGCACAACGCAATAGGTGCGCATCTCTCCCCGAAGCGTAAGGTGTGCGTTCGAAATGCAGCATGCCACAAATCAGGCGCGGGCACTAGAGTGGGCTTAATTCAACACCCAGATGGTGATCGTGTGGGCGAGGAGCGGTGATGTGGCACAAGGAGGTGCTTTGGATCGCGTACTCACGCGATGATGTGCTTCTGCATGCCTCATCATACGCACGGGTGCACGGTTAGGCGAAGCTGAAGCAGGCGAGGATAAATCTGATGCGGGTAGGAGAAGAGGCGCGGGAAAGGAGGAGGTGTGTGAAGTGCACGCACACGTTGCTCACAACTAGGCCTTTAGCGACATTTAATTCCGTCGCTAAAGGTCCCTTATTTAATATTTTGATGTTGTAATGACCAAATTTCCCCCAATCTTTACAACTATAAAAGGAGACCCCTACCCTACGAAATTTTCATCCCTTCTCTTCTCTCACCCCCTCCAAAGCTCTAAGAGATTGTCCCAAACCCGGGATGCTCCTCTAGAATAAAAATTAGAATTTTTCCATTTTCGTCCCCCTTCGTGGAGCATCCTGCGGTTATCCTCTCTCTGCATTCAGGAAGCAGATCCTGCGACAACGATGATGTCTTGCCTCGCCCTCGGTTCCTCTCGCTTCATCCTCCTTCCCGCTCCGTTCTCCGTCTTCCAGGCGTCGTCTCATCCGACTCGTCTTCCAAGCAATCATCGAGGAGGATACTTCTCTCTCCATTCTCTTTACTACTTTCTAGAGTAGATTTACTACTTTCTTGTAGTAATAGTTTCCTGCTTTCTAGTCATAATGAGTAGTGTAATGAACAACTTTTGATAATGAAATCCATGTTTATTCTACCTCTCTTTTGCTTTTATTTGTAATATTCTCTTTCTCTCTTCTATTTATTATTTGTTAAATAGATAGCTAGTTTTCAACCAGCTAATCTGTTTCATGACAAACCAAACAAACGCGTATTTTTAACCAAGCGTCTGCCTCCATGTGTTCGACCCAAAATTTATTTATGAATTTCGGTATAAATTTTATTTGTTGACAAATTTCTTCACGAATCGAACTACGATGACGGGTTTTTGAATCCAACTCCAAATGCATAGATTTTCGTGCTGAACAACCTACTAGGCATTTAAGGTACCTAGGGCTACTCATCTTCTTGATTGAGCCCTACATACCAGATTTGGAAGGAATTGATTGGACTAGAAAGAGCCAAATTAGGGTTTTCACCTTAGGGTTCAGAAACACACGTACCTGAAATTACAAGAATTTACTTTCCCGCATCGTGTGTTACCTAAGCCCTTGCTTGAAGTTACCTAATCAAGGAGACCCTAAAATCAAGCTATAATCATCCACTTAAATCTTAAAATTGGGACTTAATAACAAGGACAGGTCAGGTGAAGTTGATCCACCTTGTGGGTTAACCAATCTTCAAATTAGGTCACCAAGCACAAATCAATTCTAAAGTCAAGTGAAATTCTAAGCACCTCAATTCAAGATTAAAATTGGTAGACTTAAGGGGTCAAGTGGTTCATTCTGGTCTAGCTGGATCCGTAGTGACACGGAAGGTCGGGTGGGGGAAACCTTGTAACCTGTGGGGACGCTCTACCATGTAGGGGTCTTCGTGTAGCTCTCCCTTCCTGACTGCCCAGGTAATTCTCAGGTGGATGACTTTCTGATCAAGAGGTATCATTCGCCTCAAACCTCCTTAGTCATCCAAACTTATTTGGGTGCCTCAATTGGGTCCATCAGACATTCTATCCCTCATCTACTCCATTTAGTGCATGTTTGGGAGGAGGTCCTTAAGACCACCTTTAAGACCTCCATTAGCTTTCCACTCTCATCGAGGTCAAGCCTCGACCCATTTGTTTGTGCAACTTCTCGATCAGATAGATATCTCCTCTGACTCTTTTGTTTCTAAGCCTGAATCTCTAGTCATAGCCATGGAACACCATGAAGAAGAACCCGACCTTCAGCATCAAGTCCATGACCTCAGAGATCTAGTCCATGCATACATCAACCCACTACAGCATCCTCAAATGCGAGATCATTACATCTTGCTACAGTGGAAATTGAGCCTAGAGTACAAACCCCTGTGGGAGGACCAAAGGTAGAGCTCAAGCCAAGTATGCTTCACACGATCCTGAAATTCCATGGCTTGAACTCTGAGGATCCCTTCCAGCACATCAAACATCTGAAGCATGTGGCCCAGACCTTCGGGCCATCTATACAAAATCGGGATGGCTTACTCATGAAAATGTTCTCCTCTCTCTTGGATAAAGCCGCCAATTGGTTTCAGACTTTGACTCATCCGATCACCACTTGGGAGAACTTTAGACTGAATTCTTACAAAAATTCTTTCCCATTGGTCGGACAAACGCTATGCGATATCAGATCATGCACTTCTCACAAGGAGTGGGAGAACCTCATCATGAGCCATGGGACCATTTTCTAGATCTCATGTGACGGTTCCCCATCACGGAGTTCCAAAATGGGAACAAGTCCAGTCTTTTTACCATGGGCTCCATGATGATATCAAGCTCTTTGTCAATACAACCTGCGGTGGCAGCATCATGGGTCAGCATGAAGACATGATTTGGGAGATTCTCGAGAACATGTGCAAGAACTCCCTAAACAATGAGTCATTGGGTGTGTACGATCGGACGACCACCCGCGCATTGGCAAATAATCGGGGGATAAACAGGACCCGCGGCCTTTCCACATCCGTCGATCTGGAGTTGGTAGCCAGTCGCTTGGATAAGGTCTTAATCATTAAGAAGAAGGTGGACGACTTGACTCGACATTTGCACCAAACACCGCTACACCACAAAGCCCATATGTGCACCTGCCCTCAGGCAGGTAGGTTGTACATAACATCTTCCATTCTCAGGGGATGGATGCTTATCCACCCTCGTCTGATTATGGTCTTGGAGGAAACTCCAGGCCAGCCTACTCTACTTGGGGAAACTCTAAACCCTCCTACTCTAATTTTTCTGGAGTTCCTTAAACCTGCGAGGATCTCCACACCATCCAGAATAATCCATTCTCAAACATTTATAAACCTGGATGGCGCAATCATCCCAATTTTGCATGGTTAGGAAATAACCTAAATCCGAGATCTCAATCCTAACCCTGACCACAAGCTCCATGACCTTATTAGCCTGCTCAACCAAGGCCCAATCCAAATTTTTAATCTGGGCCACCTAAGGAAGACCAAATGTCTCTGATTCTTCAAACCCTGGTTGACATGCAAAAACAACACAAAGAAGAGCTCAAAGAGGTTCACAATCAATTGGCCTAACTGGCAAATGCTCATCAACCTGGTGCACTTCCTTCCCAACCTCTACCTAATTCGAATATCGTGCCCACCCAGAGGCATGTTATGAACCCAAATCAAGGCCAAGCACACTATGTTTATCAGGCCCCTTCTGCTCCATCACCCGATAGGATGGAAGCTTCAACATCGTATTCAGGATATCAGCAGCAGGCACCTATTTTTCCTAACCCAAACCAAAATTAGGTAGGACTTAACTCCATCACCACCCGCAGTGGCAAATCAACCTAGGATCCTCCATTTCCTAGCCACGACAAGCTTGAAAATTCAGAACCGAACCCTAGATTGGTGATTCAGGACACCCCTATCCAAAATAAAGAGCCCGAATCAATTCTAGAGGAACCAAATGAGGTTCCATTTCCTGAGACCTTGACCAAGGGAAAGAGGAAATCCAAACCTGTGGCATTAGAGGAAGATCTGGTCAAGCTCTTTGAGCAAGTCCAGATAAACATCCCCTTAATGGATGCAATCCGCCACGTACTGACTTATGTAAGATTTCTAAAAGAAGTGTGTACACCTAAACATAAGCCGCGAACCAAGGGTGAGAGTCCGATCATCTTGTCGGAGCAAGCTAGCTCCATCATTTTGAGCAAACTCCCGCCATAGGCAAAAGATCCTGGTACCCGCCTGATCTCCTGCAGAATCGGTGATATAGAATTTGATCGAGCCTTGTTGGATCTGGGAGCTTCCATAAACTTGATACCTACATCCCTACTAGACCATCTTGAGGAATCTAAGCTTAAACTGATAGAGGTGACTTTGCAATTAATAGATCGATCGATCAAGTCACCTAAAGGAGTTCTCAAGGATGTTCTAATTCAGATCCGTGATTTCTACTTCCCTATGGATTTTATCGTGCCAGACATGGATACTCCTGAGAATCTGAAGAATACACCGATTATATTAGGAAAACCATTCCTAGCCACAGCTAGGGCAAACATAAATTGTGAAGGGGGCTAGATCGAGTTAAAATTTGGGAGCAAGACATTAAAGATTGATATCTTTAAGGCCTAGAAGGGAATTAACTGTGGGGCCATTGAGTAAGTATGTGATATCAATTATGTGATTGAGGACCCACTCATAGAGGAAAACCTAACTGTTTCCGATCCTCAACCACAAGAAGATCATGACCCACAACTAGAGGAGCCTAAACCTGACCCAAATACACCTACAACCCCTACCTTTTCTCCTGAGTCCCACCCTGAACCTCCTGCTGCTGCTGATAATCCTATTATGGAGTTGAAACCCCTCCCAGGTCTTTTGAAATACGTCTTTTTGGATTCGGACCGCACGTTTCCTGTGATCATCAATTCTCGACTCAGACCTAACCAGGAAACAAAATTGATTTCTGTCTTCCAGCAGCATCAGAGAGCCATTGGATGGACTCTTGATGATCTGACTGGCATTAGTTCCTCATATTGCACACATCATACTTATACTTAGTAGGGATCACGACCGTCTAGTGAGATGCAAAGGAGACTCAATCCTAATCTACAGGAGGTCTTAAAGAAAGAAATTATCAAGTGCTTAGATGCTGGGATCATCTATCCTATCTCAGACAGCCACTGGGTAAGCCTAGTTTAGGTGGTGCCTAGGAAGGCAGGGTTCACCATTATCACAATCGAATCTGGGGAGACCATCCCGACCCGTATCGCAAACTCATGGAGAGTTTGCATTGATTATAGAAGACTAAATGCCTCGACAAAGAAAGACCATTTCCCTCTGTCATTTATTAATCAGATTCTCAAAAAACTGGTGAGAAATTGATTTTTATATTTTCTGGATGGGTACTCCAAATACAATCAGGTGGCAATTCATCCAAAGGATCAGGAAAAGACCACCTTCACCTGCCCCTACGACATGTACGCATTCCTTAGGATGCCATTTGGGCTATGTAATGTACTCGCTACTTTTTAGTGATGCATGTTAGCCATATTTTTTGGTATGGTAGATGAGTACCTTAAAGTCTTCATGGACGATTTCTCGGTATTCGGTAAATCTTTTGATGATTGCCTCATACATCTGGTCCAAATCCTTAGGAGGTGCATTGATGTGAACCTGGTTCTTTCCTGGGAAAAGAGCCACTTCATGGGTCCTAAGGGTATAGTCCTAGGACATGTTATCTCTGAGAAAGGCATCCAAGTCGACTGGGCTAAGGTAAATTTGATTTCCAAACTAATGGTGCCTAACTCAGTCAAGGACATCAGATCTTTCCTGGGGCACGTTGGATTTTACCGTCGATTCATACTCGATTTCTCAAAGATCGCACACCCCTTGATGAATCTTTTATTGAAAGGCACTCAGTTCGAGATAACAAGTGAGTGCATTCACGCATTTGAGAACCCACGTGACCGAGTTACGCAAGCATCAATCCTACAATCTTTTGACTGGTCTCAACCTTTTGAGATCATGTGCGATGCGTCTGACTACGTAGTGGAAGCGGTGCTGGGGCAGAAAATCGACGGGAAACCCGTGGTCATCTACTATGCCAGCAAGACACTTGATGAGGCTCAGCGTAACTATACAGTTACGGAGAAAGAGTTTCTAGCCATAGTATTCGGCCTGGAAAAATTCATATCATACCTCTTGTGTTCCCACGTCATCATATACTTGGATCACACTGCAGTGAGGCACTTACTCGCAAAGAAGGATGCGAAGCCTTGACTAATCCAATGGATCTTACTGTTGCAAGAATTCGATCTCGAGATTCGTGACAAGGCGGGAAAGCAAAATGTGGTAGCTAACCACTTGTCTTACCTTCCTTCTTCTGTTATCGACCCTTCAGGATCCATCACAAAGCATTTTCCTGATGAGCACCTCCTGACTATTGATACAGGACTTCCCTGGTACACTGACATGGTAAACTATTGACGTGGTAAACTATTTGGCATCCCACCAGATCCCATTTGATTGCCCGAAGGCCAAGAAGGACAAGTTACTTTCTGATGCCAAGAACTACATTTGGGAAGAACCGTACCTTTTCCAAATTGGTGCTGATCAAAACATCAGACGATGTGTTCCAGAAGTGAAAATCCAGGACATCTTGTCCTTCTACCATGACTAGGCCTACGGTGGACACTTCTCTGAACATAAGACCATACCAAAAGTCCTTCAATGCAGCTTTTACTGGCCCATGATTTTCAAGGATGAACATGATTACTGTAAGGCATGCAATTGCTGCCAGACCTTAGGCAACATGAGCCACTTTGATATGATGCCTCTACAATCGATTTACGTGTGCGAAATCTTCGATATCTGGGGGATTGATTTCATGGGTCCCTTCCCTAAATCCGATGGCTTTGAGTATGTTCTCCTTGCTGTGGACTAAGTGTACAAATGGATCAAAGCCATCCTGACCTGAACCAATTATCATAAAATTGTAATCAAGTTCATTCATCAGCACATCTTTTCTCGATTCGGCGTTCCATGTGCTATCATTTCTGATGGAGGGACCCATTTCACAAATGCGCGGCTCTAATCCTTGATGACAAAGTTTGGGGTGTCACATCGAATCTCAACTCCTTATCACCCCTAGACTAATGGATTGGCTGAACTATCAAACAGGGAGATCAAGAAAATCCTTCAGGTCACTGTTTGACCTGATAGAAAGGATTGTTCGGCCTACCTTCCAGAAGCTTTGTGGGCCTATAGGACCACCCATAAGACCCAGTTAGGCATGTCTCCCTTTAGACTCTTGTATGGGAAGGCATGTCACCTCCCCATAGAAATGGTGTATAAAGACTACTGAGCAGTACGAAAGTGCAATCTAGATCTTGTAAAGGCTGGAATCCACCGCCGATTACAATTAATTGAGATCAAGGAGTTATGCAATGATGCGTACGAGAACTCACGAATCTACAAAAAGCAGGTGAAAGCCTTCATGACAAGCACATATCATGAAAATCCTTCCATCTTGGTCAGAAAGTGCTACCCTTTGATGCCAAATTCAAACTCTTCCTAGTCAAACTCAGATCTAAATGGATTGGACCATTTCTGGTAAAACAAGTATTCAGAAATGGAGCTGTCAAAATTAGTGAACTCAGCCTTGATTTTGAACCTTTTGTTGTGAATGGTCAGAGACTCAAACCATTCGTCAAACTTGCTAAATCAAACTTGGCTGTAGTATCTTTTGATCTCCATTCTCCCTGAGCTTCATTGTGCCCAGCTGAAGGCATTAAACTTAGCGCTTAACGGGAGGCAACCCATCATCTTTTGAAAAACTCGAAACCTTCTGACCTATTCTTTTGCTGAATTCATATTACACTTTAGGGTTCATCCATTAGAACAATCGACTCTACCTTTGGTACGTGTATCAAAGCTTAAAATCATTTGCAACAGTCATTCCGACCCATTCACCACCCACCTATTCTAATGTACAATCTAAATTGAACTCGAACCCACCTAATTTACAATGGGGACATTGCAAATTGTAGGCATGGGGGGGTATTAAAGTGCAAAATGCTGTGAAATCAATGCATGGAAGGGTTTCATAAAAAAAAAGAGGGAGAAAAGATGAAGGGAGAGGTCATTTTGAGCTTAATGAAAGGAAAAGAAAGAAGAAAAAGGAGCAAACAAAAAGAAAGTAAAATGAATTAGTCCCTTAAATTTGAATATGGAACCTACCTAACTTCTAGGTTGGATCGGATGATGAATTAAGACCTAGAAGGCTAAAACTTAGGGAATTAGTTGTGGGTACCGACCTTAGTCCTTTTAGATCTATTCTAGGGTTTAAACACTCAAGTATTTGTTAAGATCCGAATTAATCCTCAAGAGGTTGAGGAAAGTGTGAGGCTGATGTAGTAGGTCTAAGGCTTAGGGATTATTCGGCCCCATTGCCTATCCTTTGATTTGCGAGACTTGGTAACTTGAGCACCCTAAATCACACACTTAGTCTAGTTCAATGCGTTTAATAAAGAAAAATCTGGCAAAAGTGTTCTGTTATGAAAACTCATCTCGAAGATCTAGCTTAGGAGCGGCTCGACAACACAAGTTAATTGGATGAGTTCCTGGTGCAGAGAGGTGGGAAATTTCCCTCGAAGATGTGTAATAACATATAGTCTCCTTGGTGCTTGTCTCCTAAGATATCTAAATATCCTACTCGAGGCATGTAAGCACCTTGTGCTGGATTAGGTGCCATTGGTGGGATTATCTCGAAATGTCGATTACTAGGGCCTGAATTTAGCTACAGAATGCCATGGACGACACTATCCTGAAGTGTCGAAAGCCAGGGTTCTGGGGATTTCCATGGCGGTGTTATCTCGAAACATCGAAAGCCAGGGTCCCTTCAAGGATTGATGGTGGGGACAAGGAATCTGATACAGATTGTGTTTAGGACCAATTCGAGGCTGAATTTAGGGAAAACTAAAAGAAAAAGAGAGAAAACTCTCCAAATGAAAATCCTTCTATCTTTTTCTTCCAAAAATGCATTGGCAAATTGAACCTGGACCTGTTATGTTTATGCACGGATGTTTTAACCGTTGGGGTCATTGAACCTATGCGTAGTTTTTGCGGGCCTTAGAAACCATCGCAGCAGACTCAGGACTAAAGCTGGTTAGGTTTGGATCTTGGATGGTACTTGAGTACCTCTATGCCTATTGTTGGTATTCTGATATGATTTCTAGAGATGTAGCTTAGTAAGGCACCCTGATGATTACATCCAACCTGGAGAACTGGTTTGATCCATAGGATGTTTGCTAAGGGACTAGCAAAAGCTAAGCATGGGGGTATGATGGGAGCGCCATCATAGATCCTAATTGGCCACTTTTAGTCTAGAATAAAATATAAAAAGCTCCTACACATCCATCTGAGGGTCATAACACCACTTCAGGCTGTTTTGAGAAGAGAACAAGAACTAGGTTAATTCTGTAATTTTAATAGCATATTATGAACACAAAATAACCAAGGGGTTGGCTAGGGGTGAAAGGTCAAAAGAGCATTAAAGTCAAATAAGTGGGTTCATGCAGACAGAAATGAGTTTTCACGCATTTCAAGAATTAACAACCCAAAATCCTAATTTCAGACCCGCTTAAATAATTGAGGTTTTGGTTAGGATAAAATCCATTTAAACCTTCTAAAAATCATAGAAAAGTATTCTATAAGATTTGGTACCCTTGATTTGACCTTTGGAACCCATTTTGAGCTAAAACAGAGTCTCAAACAGAAAGTTGCCCTAATTTGGGTCTCTACATAAATTGCCCAATCAAACTTGGTCAAAACTAAAATCCAACTTTGCCACTAGATTCCTTGGGTCCAAATTAGATTTGTACAAAAATTTGGGTCAGAGATCATTTTGACCTATTTTGCATTTTGGTCCATTCAGACTCTTCATCTCTCACATACACCCCTAACTTTCAAAAATCCTTGCAAATAGCCCCTCAACTTTGTCATCTTCTTCTTAGTTGGGTCCCTACTGCCATGGCAGGTGTGAACCCATGCAGCCAAGCTCTCAATCAAGGATTTCTCCTTGATTACTTGGCCAATCCCTTCCAAAATTGGAAGGGATAACCTTGAGAAGATCCCTGATCAATTAAACCTAATTCTAGCTCCAAATTCGTCCATGTTGCTTGTGCAAACCCAAGGATTTCAAGAATCCTTATCCTGAAAATTCAAGCTTCTCAAGCTTATTTCGAAGCTTGGAAGCTCACCTAAGCTCTATAAAAAGGTCCCCCTCGCCTGACCATACTCCTTAGCAAGTTTTTAGGCCAAAAAAACCTCTTCTCTTCTCCCTCTCCAGCCTGCTTCGAAGCTTGCTCCAGTGACTGTCCACCCCCGCTCACTTCGTCGGCTGCCACATACTATAGGCATTCTATTCGAACTCCCCTTTTCATTACGTGTCTCATAATACCAATGCGGCACTTCCCAGCCTCCTCTTCCTCGTCGTCTCCCTTCCCGAAGTGTTCATCTCTAGCGTTGGCCCATCATAGCCGACGCTTCCTACGACTCCCCTTCGACCACTAGCTACTCTCTTCGACGTTCCTTCATCCACTGATCATCCCAGCACGTCCAAACTTCGTTTTTGACCTTCCACTCACCCGCTCCACCGTCGTCTTCCAAATCACCAGCATACCTCTGGCAACTTCCACAGCACGCCTCACGCCACCAAATCATCTGCCATCAACTCCTACACCTCCACCGAGTCCACGTGAACAAAACCCCTAATGAAATTGAGGGGATTTCTTGCTCTAAATCTCCACCTGACTCACAACCGTCCGCATTGACGCCTCGAGGTCGTCAGACCTCATGCACTCTCACCTCACAAAACACCCACCACCATCTTCGCTACTCTCAGGCGAACCTCCTAAACGATTCTGACACGGCCATGAGGCTTTCTTTCTTATTTCAGGTACTAAACCCTCGATCGCCATTAACAAAGCTTCTTCGCGCGACCTTGAAGCTGTGTTCTAGCAGCATTCACAGGTGCTTACACCTCTAGGCCATGCAGAAGGTCTTCAGGAGTATGTCCAGGTCGAAAATTGGGGGAGTCACCCTCCCCTTCTGTTTCATCGCCACTAGATGCATTAGAATGATACT
This sequence comes from Thalassia testudinum, assembly GCA_037157565.1. Taxonomy (NCBI): domain Eukaryota; kingdom Viridiplantae; phylum Streptophyta; class Magnoliopsida; order Alismatales; family Hydrocharitaceae; genus Thalassia; species Thalassia testudinum. The sequence goes on along the minus strand of JAZHRO010000022.1, from coordinate 8,052,798 downwards.
ATCTTATCGTTGTAGTGCGAATCGCGATGGAACAAATAATATTTATAAAAGCCGGGAGTATCAGGTCATACGCAGGGAGGCAATCACGATTTTTGTACGGAAGCTTTTCAGAAAACTAGTTCTAAATAGATATTTATATATGTATATATGTATAGATAGATATCAGACATTTAGAAAATCAGAATTTTATTGCATTCATAAATAGTTTTTCAATGTAGAAAGTGCTATACTACAAGATAGATAGATAGAGAGACAGTGGGAGAGAGAGAGAGAGATAAGACGATGTCGCTTGTGGGATTCTTGTGTGAAGCAGACAACACTTTAGATCCAGAGCATCGGGATGAAGGTCAGAGCAGAGTTGCAGAGGGAGAGATGTCTGGAAGATGGAAGAGATGTTCTCTTTGGGGGGCCCTAGGCCTTCTTTTATAGCTTTGATAAGGGGCAAAGAGGGCATTCTAACCCTTAAAATCATGCAACAACTTCCTTATGATCTGATCCATTGATCGGGATATCAATGGATCAGATCTAGACTCAAAATCACCTTATTTACGCCCTCTACACTCAGATTTAACCTTGGCTTGACACGTGGTGGCCTCTCGCTCCTTGGATCTCCATCGGATGCTCTAGCACTCGCCGTGCCAATGCTCACTGCTTCTTTCTTTCTCCTGCATGTGCCCGCTAGTTTAAACTTCGTGCCTTAAGCCTCAGCTATCCGATCTTACGATCAGACAGCTTAAAATGAGCGTCGCTGCCTTCGCTGAAGAGTGCGTGAGATCGCACATTTCAAGCATACGTTTGTTCGCACGTTCACCACGGACCCCTTGGGTCATGCCACGCGGCTGCATCCATGCCCTCTGATCACCATCTGAGGCCAATATCGCTCTCTCGTTATGCCTATCTTGATTTCTTGCACCATGCCACTCAAACGCGCACTCTTCGCTCGCAGTTGAGTGAGCTCACCGCTGCATTGTGGCTGCGTTTGAGTCATTGTTTTGTTTTAGGCAACTCCGCTCTTTGTCGTTGGATGGAAATCCAACACCTGAGATTAACCTTCCATTTGATGAGGGCACGGTTGAGTGGGCGATGTGGATGCATCATGGCCATTGGCTGATGATCCAACGATCCACAGTGCCTGATGAAGTGTCTTCAGAGAGTGTGGTGTGGCGAGGGGCAGCTATGATGATGCCACGTGGTGCCATCATGGCCATTCATCTTCTCTTCTTTGTATTTGGTGCTACAAAGCTCCGATCGGGTTGATTTGTGTGCCGTTGGACCGCGATCGTTGATTCGGATCCATCCATGCGGTCGGATCTTTCATCTAAGGCCTTAATCTTTGTCATCTGGCTCCGTGGCCTCCGTTCTTCTATGGACTGCACATGGTGCTACGGTTGTCTAAACAAGACAATTCTGGAAGCGTTGGACTCTCGTGGTCGTCATGATCAAATCTATACAGTCTGATCTGTCATCCACAACCTCAAATTATCTACAATTTATTTCATCTCTCTTTTAGGTCATAAAATGATAATATTATCTATGCAGCTGACAAACTAACTATTATGCTAATTACGATGCTTATGAATGCATTGTTCCTAAGTTATGCTAGAAGCAGTCTTAATTCAGGTGATTTAGGTCGCATGATTGCTGTGCAATCACACCCCCATGCCTAAATCTTGCTAGTCCCTAGCAAATGCAAGACTAAATGCAAAGTGATCCTACATGGCAGATTTCTATCAAGAGTTTGACTAAAGATTTATTTCTTTTGTTTTCATCCAAAATTTTAGAAATCCAGACGGTCATAAAAGTGTTTTATTGTTGCCTATGCAACGGATTCAAGTGAAAATTCAATCCACATCTAAAGCTCGTACTTTACCCTTAGTAAAACTCTATTGGGATAGGCAAACTTCTCCCCTCAGGGTTATAAGATAATTTGTAAATTTAGCCCCGATTTTGGACTTAGGTAGAAGATAACTGAGTTAAGTAGATTTGTATTTGGTGGCTCACACTCATCTAGTGTTGTATATAGACTTAGCATTTTAGAACCTAGATTTCCAGACTATTAAATAATTCAACTCAAAGAAAGGCAGAGAAACTATGCTCTCAGTAGTTCCTTTATACTCATTCTCTCTTTTTCTTTCTTTTTCTTTTTCTTCTTTTTCTTATCTTTTCTTTTCTTTTTGAGCTCACAATCTCACCAATTTTGTCAGTCTATTTGGTGGTCTCTTCTGGTATTATCACTTTGATTAGGTTCTAATAACTCTACGACTAAGTCAGAATTCCTCAGCCCATATTCAGGCAGCCAAAAATACAGAAAAGTAGGTTAGGGCTGTATTTGGTGGATCGTGAGGGTGATAGGTGCTGTTGCCTCAATATACTTGAAATAAATTCTAAACTCATAAATTTATTTTTTCTGCTCTTTTCTTTTTCTAAATTTTTTCTATGTATATATATATATAATTTTTTTTTCTTTTCTTTTTCCTCTCTTTTTTCTATAAATATATATATTCTCTTTCTTTCTTTTTTTCTATTTTTTTTACACAACCATATAGCTACTAACGTAATGTAGTATACCATATGAAATTTTATTTACGAGGCATTATTCGAGATTAAGGGTGTTCAAGAGGATATCGGGTGGCTTATTTGGTAGAAGTGTATATTCTTGGCACCGGGAAAGGAATGGATAGGACAACAAATTTCTGACCTTTACATTAATACCCTCCTTCAGCCAAGGATTCCATAAAAGATGGTTGTGAACATCCACTTTAGTCCTAGTTTTATTAGAACCCGCTCTTTACGTATTTTGCCTTATTTGGTGGCTCTTAAAATATTCGTACTAAGAACTTGTATGTAGAAATCGAGAGAGAAAACTTATGCCTAACTCCGAGTATCATTATCTAATTATTCAAAAGTTAAGATTCCTCATACTAGCCTTAGAGCACCAGTAGACTTTCTACTCTTACGTCACGCTTGTTTGGTGGATCTGCTAGAAGATAGTTTACCTGACTCCTTAATTATTGTCCAAGGGATCAGGAGAAGAAGCATTACTTCTTCTCGACAAACTAAAGATGTTTATCGATCTTCACAGCGGATCCATTACAAATTCTACGTGTAAGTATGAAATTGTACTAGATTCTAAACATAGGAATCAACTTAAGAAAAAATCCCTAATAAAATCTTCTTAATAAAAATTCTTTATGCATGAATGCAAATTTTTTTTTGACATAGAAAATAAGACATGCAATGTCCACCCCACCCCCCCATGCCTATTCATTACAATGTCCTCATTGAAATGTATGCAAGAAAAATCAAAAATATAATAAGCAAGAGGAGGGGATATCACCTAACTATGCTTGTTAATCCAGGTCAGCATCGATGTAGTAGATGCAAACTACCTGTAAAGAATGCTAGGTTGCCTCCCATCTAGCGCTAAGTTTAATGTCATTTGCTGGACCTAAACCCAAAAATGAATGTTCAAATTAATGGGTTGAGTGTGGATTAAAATGAAGATATGATCATTTGGTCCAAGAATCAGTGATCCACAAATGCGGACTAGCTGATGATGCAGTCCTACTCCAAAGAATCTTTCTGATTTGAAATATGGAATAGGGTCAAGTGGATGAGGTTCAAGTTGCAGAGCCTATTCATTAATCCAGTTCCATAAATCAAGAAGAGGTGGTAGAGGGTCTAGATCGAGATCATGATTGAGATTTAAATCTGGTTCTGAATCAGAATCATAAGGATCCTCATATCGATAGTTGATGTCAAAAATCATGACTTCTCCAGGCTCTGGGTCATATGAGGGGAAAGGTAGATTTGTGCTGAATTCATCAAAATCATCATTAGATATTATCTCTTCCTCATCTGAAGTCATTTTTCCCTCAGATTCAAGCCATCCATTTGAACCAGTTGGCTTATAAATTCTTCCCCAGTCCATTATGTGTTGAACTTCTTCTTCTGGGGTTATTTCCTAGTTCATGTCTTTAGATTGTCCATTCTCTTGAATTCCCTCAAAACTCAATAGCTCTTGAATTTTAGGGTGGATGTATTGAGGATTCTTCATATTATCTTCTAATTCATCATAAGTTATTCCCAAGAGTTTTTCAATCTCAGTAATGACTTTTTTAATTTGATCTTCTATGAGAGGTAGTAGATCAGAATCATCCTCACATACATCCCTCTCTTTCCTTTCGGGCTAGTCTTGAGATTGGGCAGGATTCGAATTATCTTTAGTGTGAATTGCCAAAACTTGTTCAATTGTTCCTACGATCTCGATGGAACCATAATTCACCTTATTCTTTTGGGAAGCTTTAAAGATATTGAGCTGACAATTTTTCCTTCCAGAGGCGATGTGCATAATTCCCATCTTACAGTTGATTAGAGCCTTGGCCGTGGCCAAGAAAGGTCTCCCTAAGATTATCGTTGTGTGGTTCATGATTTCTGATGCCTCCATATCCAAAACAAGGAAGTCCACAGGGTACTAAAAATCCCTCACTTTTATAATCACATTTTTACATGACCCTTTGGAATTTTGGTTGACCTATCAGCAAGCTGAAGGGTCACATCAGTGTGTTGCAATGGGCCTAAATTCAACTCTTCATATAATTCTATGGGGATTAAGTTGATGGAGGCACCAAGGTCTAGTAAGGCTCGATCCAGGATAAAACCATCTATTTCACTAAGGGGGTCCCTGGATCTTTCTTTTTAGGAGGGAGCTTATTTAGGATGATGGCACTGGATTGTTCAGAAATCACGACCCTTTTTTATGATTTGTCCAGGCATTTCGGTGTGCACAATTCCTTCAAAACTTTCGCACAAGACAGGATGTTCTCAATGGCTTCAAGGAGTGGTATGTTCACCTAGACTTGCTTTAAAATCTCAAGCCACTCCTTAGATTGGTTGATTTTCTTTCCTTGGGTTTGTTCAAGTCTTCAGGAAAAGTTGCTTGAGAAAAATCATGAGTATTCAAATCCTGAGCCTTGTTTTCTAGATTAGCTTGGTCTCCCAGGTCAGATTCAGGCTCCTCAAGATCTTGGTAACATTTTGATGTAGAAGGATAAGGACCTTGGATTTATTTCCCACTTTTCAAATTGACAGCACAAGCATAGGCATTAGGGTTAGAAGGGTGAGGTGGGTTTGGCAAGATAGGCTGATCCTGGGTTGAGTTAGGGTTAACAAAACCAGGTGGGTGCTGGGGAGCAGGCTGAATTATGTGTGCTTGTTGCTCCTCTATGTTGTGCTGGTTAACCCTATTGAATTTCCTTGGGTTTGGGATGGGTTGGGATGGCAACATCCCATGTTGTCTAGCATCAACTAGCTGGCCTAATCATCCCATCAAATCTATCCTCAATTGATTCATTTCTTCCTTATGTCTCAGATTCATTTATCTCATTTCTTTGGGGACTAGACATAGATAGAGGGTTGGTTTTCCTGAGTAGGTTGTGGCTGATATGTGTGTGGTTGTGTGTACCTGCTAGGTTGCCCATAAGTGTCTGGCTTAGTCAAGTTAGGACTCTGGGCAGGTTTCTAACTTGACCAAGAAAAGTTAGGATGGTTGCGTCATCCAGGGTTATAAGTGTTTGAATAAGGCTCACTTCTAGTGTAACCCTGGAGTGCATTCACATCGTCAGGATAACTAGGCATCGGGATGTCTAGTTCAGCATTTGAGGGCATCAAGGTCCCTCCTTGGTACCTAGAAAGAGATGGGTCCAAGTATAGTTGGCTCATAGGTGGAGCCATGGTTAGGTCATTGATGTTGTGCACTAATTCCTTACCTAAGGGCTTGGGGAATTGGTTGTGGGTTAACGTAGGCACTCCTTGGGTAGGCATAGGATTTACTCTAGATTGTGTACCTAAGGAACTCCCGCCCTTTAGAAGATTATCCAGTTTCTTATCCAAATGCTCCACATTCTTTCCCACGAGTTTCACCTTGTCTAATCGTTGTGAAATTAGTTATAAATCAACTAAGTGTGAATTATTGTTAACTTCATAAACTCCGCTTCTTGGTTGATTAGCTCTGTTAAAGGCAAACATTAAGGCATTGTTGAGGGAATTTTCGCTCATATTTTCAAATAATTGAAAGTCGCCCTCAGCATCTCTACTTAGGAAATTGCTCCCACATGCCACATCAACAAAATTCTTCAGATTATCACTCAACCCATAATAGAAAAATACGGGCCAAGTGCCACTTCGGAATCCCATGATGAGGGCATTTCCTAGTTAAATCGTTAAACCTCTCCCAAGCCTCATGTAGTTGTTCCCCAGGGTTTTTCTTAAAGGTTGTAATGGCACATCTAAGGGCGTTGGTTTTTCCTACGAGAAAGAATTTCTTCAGGAATGTGCTTCTCAGATCTTCCCAGGTCAGGATTGGTCTACGAACAGTCCTCAACCAATGAGGAGCTCTATCTTTTAAAGAGAATGGGAACGTTTTCATCATCAAGGTACCCTCATTCATGTTCCTAGGGCCAAAGGTCCTTCTTATGTGTAGAAGTTCTTCAAGCTAGTGGAAGGGATCATCAGAATCGTGGCCACAGAAGTGGGGAATCAAATTGATAATCTAAGGTTTGAATTCAAAATCTTCCCCATCTTGAGGTACCCTGACAAAGGGTTCAGGTTGGGCATTAGGAGGGTTGTAAAAGTCATGGAGAGGTTGGTCAGCTCTCCCAGTTTGGAGTCAGGTGATGGCCTGCACGATGACCTGCATCTGCCTGTCATGGTGTTGGCCCTGCTTAGTCATCTACCTCTGTAAGAGGGTCATTGGATCTAGATTTTGTTCTTCCTCTTCGATCTCCTCTTCCTTGTGGTGACTAACCATTGCAGAGGGTTCAGACTCAGATTCTGGATAAATAGGTCTTCTCCTAGGATTTTTTTCTAATGGTGGTAGCAAATCAGGATTTTGAGATCTTCTACCTTGCATTTACTAGAAGAATGTCTGTAGACGAGAGGGAGAAGACGGATGAGAGAATACCTCACCCTTTCAATGAAAGCAATTAAACTAGTCCTTAGAGTGTTAACCCTAAATAGGCCTGATCCTGGCTCTCCAAAACACGACTGGGTTAGATCAACCCTTGAATTACTTGGCTGGCCAGAAGGGTGGGACCCCCTAGGACACCCCGCATGACGGGACACCACTAAGGGTTAACGCGGTTACCGTACCAACCTTTCTTTTCACCAGTGGGTCCAAGTAGACAAGGCCTTAACCTTAGTCTAATCTAATTTCAAGTTTCCAAGACTATTAGCCCTACCTAGGGCACGTCTACTCAGTTTTAGGCTTAGGTTTGATGTGCTTGTGGAATATGATGGGCGTTAGGGGGTGTTTGCCCTTAAAATTGATTTTAGATGTGTGAAGTGCTTAGGCAAAAGGTTCACAAGCAATTTTTTATGATGAACTGAATTTTAAGATTCAAATGATTGTATTAATGAATTTTTGTGTTCACTTAATTTAATATCTTTAATTAAGGTTCGGATGAGACACACAAGAGTTTTACAAATCCCAATTGTTTGATATATTTCCTTTAATGGAAATGCAGGTGTGCTCTATCCTTAATGTGAAACCCTAAGCACAGATAGTTGCTAGATGTTCTTTTAAGTCCAAAAATCAGATGAGTGGTGCGACCCAAGCAATGCAATCAATTGGTCCTATTGCAACACTAACTAGGCACTCAAAAAATATTTTTCAAGAATTTTTAATGCATGTTTTTTTATTTTTTTCTAATTTAAAGTGCACTGGGGGTTTTATAGTCTATTTTGACCCCCAATTTGTGATTGAATAATTCGTTCAATCAAACAGGCAAGAAATATTTTTTCAGATTTTTCCTAAATTCTTGATTATCTTAGAAATTCAGTGTTGTAAATTTCAAGTCAATCAGAGTTGTATAAAACTTCCTATGATATTTTGAACTATGAAAAATCAGGAACAATAATCATTTTGATAACAGATCAGTATGGAATTTTTAAAATTCTTATATAACTCTGATTTGTGTGAAATTTGTATATGTCATTCCTGACTTCAAAACTCATTTCCAATAAAAATTTGAGAATTTTTGGACATGAGGATCATAGGGAATTGAATTTATAAGTTAAGAGTTTCTTTCAACCTAAAAATCTCTAACAAGAGAGAATTTTTTTTCAATAAGCAAGCAAATTCTAACTAATCCAAAGGTTCAAGAAAATCCTAATTCTTCTAAATCTAAACTACAACTACTTACCTGAGATTCAAACCTGTGATTTCTCTATTTGTCGTGTCCTGTTCAGATTTCCATGCTTCCTGAAATCAATGGAAAAATAGCAAGTTAGAGATCTTGAATAAGCACCGAAAAACTTCAAAAATTTTCATTGCCTCCTCGGCAATGCCGCCAACTTGTTTCGTCGCCACTAGATGCGTTAGAAAGATATGATCATATCATTGTAGTGAGAATCGCGATGAAACGAATAATATTTATAAAAGCCAAGAGTACCGGGTCATTCGAAAGGAAGCAATCCCAATTTTTGTACGGAAGCTTTTCAGAAAACTAGTTTTAAACTAATATGTATATATGTACATATGTATAGATAGATATCAGACATTCAGAAGATCGGAATTTTATTGCATTCATAAAGAGTTTTTCAAAGTAGAATGTGCTATACTAAAAGGTAGATAGAGAGAGAGACAAGACGACGCTACTTGTGGGATTCTTGTGTGAAGTGTGGCAGCACTTTAGATCCAGAGCACTGGGATGAAGGTTGGAGCAGAGTTGTAGAGGGAGAGAGGTCTAAAAGAGAGATGGTGGAAGAGATGTCTAGAAGATGGAAGAGATGTTCTCTCTGGGGGGCCCTAGGCCTTCCTTTATATCTTTAATGAGGATCAAAGAGGGCAGTTTGGCCCTTGAAATCAAGCAATAACTCCCTTATGATCAGATGCCTCAAAATCACCTTATTTGCACCCTCTATGCTCGGATTTAACCTCGGATTGACACGCAGTGGCCTCTTGCTCCTTAGATCTCCATCAGACACTCCAGCACTCGTCGCACCAATGCCCATTGCTTCTTTCTTTCTCCTGCCCGTGCCTACGAGTTTAAACTTCATGCCTTAAGCCTCAGCCATCCGATCTTACGATTGGATGGCTTAAAATGAGCATCACTGCCTTGCTGAAAAGCGTGTGAGATCACATGTTTCAAGCGTGCGTTCATTCGCGCATTCATCGTCGACCCCTCTGGTCATGCCACATGGCTGCATCCATGCCCTCCGATCACCATCTGATGGCCAATAGTGCCCGTTCTTTATGCCTGTCCTGATTTCTTGCACCGTACTGCTCGAACGTGCGCTCTTTGCTCGTGGTTGAGTGTGCTCACTACTGCGCTGTGGCCGCCTTTGAGTCATGGTTTTGTTTTAGGAAACTCCACTCTCGATCGTTGAATGAAAATCCAACGACTGAGATTAACCTTTCGTTTGATGAGGGTGCGGTTGAGTGGGTGACGTGGATGCTTCGTGGCCATTGGCTGATGATCCAACGGTCCACAGCACCTGATGAAGTGCCTTCAGAGAGTGTAGTGTAGTGAGGGGCGGCAAGAGTCACCCTCCCCTTCGCCTGTAATCAAGCAGTACCTACTGTTGCTACTTACAAAAAGAAGGCTGTGGGTTTTGTCCCACATCGTAAAAGGAGACTGATCGACAATGTACAAAGGGAATTCATCCCCTAGACCCGTTACCTAGTCACGAGGGGTTGAGTCCCTCGCTTACAGCCTCTCACAATCCTCGCTTGCAATCACACCCGCAAGCCTAGTCCCTATACCCAACCCGATAACCCAATTGAGACCCGATTATACAGATTTGAGAGAGAGGGGGGTTCTTGCCATTGCTCCTACCCTCTCTATACTTAGCTACTGGGAGGCTTTCATGCCTCTGTTGATGTTGTGCTGTGCCTTGCCTCTCTTGAGGATTGAAGGAAGGAAGGAAAGGCCTTTGCCTCTCTGTTGAAGCTACTCCTCCTGAACACTTAAAGGAGTCTAAGGCCTTATACCAATGTGTGATCTCTGCTGGTGCATTGGTTTTAAGCTATTCTAGATAAATTTGATACTTGGTTGACGTGGAAATTGGTTGAGGGATACTGTGCAAATATTTGACTTAATTGAGCTTACTATTCTAGGGTTAATTGGTAATTCAAATCACCATTTTAACCCATTCTTTTTGCACTGAGATGCTTGATTTCATCTATATATCATTTTGGATAGTTTTGAATGAAGTTTTGATTATAATTGCTTATCTTTCTTGTGATTTGTGAGATTTAATTGCTGTTCTTTTCTCCCTATGTTCAACCTTGGACTCTTTCTAAATCTGAGTTATAAATTCAAATGATTTGAGCACATTTGTCCTCTACTACAACACATCTCTTAAACAATGATGAATTTGCTTGAACAGGGGCCCACCCCATGATGACCAACGAAGGAGGATCAATCTCTGAGATCGTCCGTAAGGTCCCATGGACAATAAGGGGCATACGCCAACATGCCTACGTTACTACCTACCCCTTTATGGAGGAGGTAATGACAACACCCGTGTCGGAGAAATTCAAGCAGCCCGTTATTGATTATTCAATTCTCAACATAGTTAATTAAGGTTATTAGTCTTAATTAATCACATAAAGAATAGACACAGGTTAACTTGAATTGTTAAATCGTTGTCGTTGATTGTAGTATAGGGTAAAGCTAACCTACATTTTAGATTTAATTCTTTTAACTGGTTGAGTCTAGGTCGTTCACTGGAAGGTATTTAAACTTAATCAATTCACTATTTTTATTTTAAATTAACAAATAACTAATTACTATACTAATTACAAAATATTTTAAGCACATGAACAATTGCATAATATATTTGAACATAAAATCACAGTAATAATTCCATTAAAAAAGAAAAATACATGAATGATTATACAATGAATAACAAAGAAAAGAAATGTTTGCATTAAATGTTTACAAAAATAAGGCATAAAAAGAAATTACAATACAAAATGCCTTTGTTCATTGAGGTCATTCCATCTCTTAGCCATTTCAGCCTTCATTAGACGTCTCCTAAGAATATCAGACAACTTAAATATGGAAATTAGACTTCCAACTACATTATCAAATGTCTCTTCAATTTTAATCATTTCTTTTAATTTTCCTTTATTATTTTTAAACTCTTCTTCTCTCTCTTTCATTCTCAGCTCTCAGCACTTAAACTCTCTTCATCAATTTTAACTCTAGCTCATTTAACTCTTCTCTTTCTTCATTCTTTCCTTTAACCTTTACTCTGCACAACCTCTATTCCACACTTAGCCATTTTTTAAACTCAAACCCACTCTCACTTAACTAAAAAGTTGATTTAATGGGCGAATCGGGTTCATTCGTGGGATACACAACACCCATAAGGTGGGACCAGACCGCTACTTGAATCCAGTTCTAATTTATTTAGTGTGGATTTTAGTGTTTTATTTTGCACACTACCAGGCTATATTAGACCCACTAACAAGCTCACGCCCACCTAGACCCATGCGCACCCACATGCACTGCACGTGCACACACATGCACTTGCACGGCACACACCATCGAATCGTAACTATTGCTCAAGAGGATATATGTTTAATTCGTGCCCAACGCTTAATGACTGAAGCAATGGGTGACAAAATCAGTTATTTGCGTGCATGCCACATTACGATTTTTCTAGGTAGGGCTATCTCTATTGTTCCTCCTTCAGGGTAGCACTCTTTGGCCATCGACTTTGGCCAAGGATTCCCGTCGGCACACTAGACCAAATTAAGTGACCAAGAGCTCGATTGAAAGCTCTTGATTTATACTACACAGTTGCAACATCAATTTGATGTTTGGATCAGATTTGATCCATGGATTTAGAGAGTGAAAATGACACGTTCATTCATTGCTCTACATGCAATGAAGATAAGGTGAATCAGGTCAAATGACCTATAAATGAGATTGAATCTTTCAATTGAGGTTCCAGATAACTGTAGAGAGCTATTCCACATGATGTGGAAAGACCTTGAGTTCAGAAGAAGTCTCTAGAATCTCTTGAGCTTTTGAGCTTAGAAGCTCACTGTATAGATCATTGATTCAAGAGATAATCCATACAATCGATAGATTAAAGCATGTAGAACTCATATGAATCATTTCAGAGGATGGAATAGGATTGATCTAGGTAGGATGTAACATTAAAATTCACCAAGAACACCTTAAACTACTCTAGGTTCCAGATAAGACCCAAACTAGATAGATAATGGAATCCTCCTCAAATCTTGATAAAAAATCATTCAAATCAATTGCAAAACATAAATCTAGAATTCAGAATCTGAAACACTAAAATCAACTCAGGTTTGACTGACGAAGCTTAAATGTTGACTTTCTAACTTAAGAGTTTTAGATCAAATTGAGGGCTTGCTCAAACTAAATTCAGCATAAAGAATTGATTCAACACCTAAAAATCAAGTTTTGAGCACTCCAACAGTGCTTTCAGACTTCGTCGCCTGAGATCAAAAGATGGGATGTTCGACAGAATAATCCGATGCCTCTCAGTCTTAAATAAAAGCTTAAGATAGGTTCCACACATTCAACACTTGCTTCCAAACGTGATTCTAGAGTCTAAACCTCAATGAATTTGTCTCCTCAACTCTACCGGAGTTGGGGAAGACGATGACCATCAGAATGACTTTTTTTTTGAAACTGAAAGGAAAGCTATCGTACTACGATAGCAATCCGTGAGGGTAATTTATTAATAATAAAAAGAAATACAAAGAGACCTACAAATTAGATCCCCATCTATGTACGATGGACCAGCACTCATTTACAATTTGTACACAACAAACTAGTCTCTCCTGAAATAGTCTCTCATTGCTCGCCCTCCACACACACCAAAGGGTCACTGCCATGCGTAAATGTGGCTTCCCAGTTATCCCAAAACCGTGCCATAAAGATTCCCATGATGGAAGGGGCTCCTTACACAGTTTTCTCCAAATCGTGTCACTGACCAAACAAGAGGAAAGCAAATGATTCAAACTGTCAGTGTGCATCCCACAAAGATGGTACTCATGCAGTGCTGTCCCCATCCTCCTATGTCTAAGGTCTCCTGTTATCAAACTATCCCTTCTACATAACCAGAGAAAGATTTGTACCTTGAGAGGGACCTTCAACAACCATAGTTTCTTATCAATATAATAGCCTCCCGTACCACTGTTGGAACTCCTAATTTTTCCATAGGTGCATTGAGTCGTATAGATGCCATCTCATGCATAAGTATCCTCCACACTAGGTCTTGGATAGATGGTTTGCAGGTCCGAAACCAAGCACTGCTTTTCTTCCCAAAATTTGGTCCCCTCCCTGACTGCCTCAGATTCAATAAATTGCCAACATCTGCTAGATTTAGACCAATAGTTATTAACCACCCCATCCTTATTAGTAGAAGCCGAGTAGACCCTTAGATAAGCCTCCTACAGGGCACCCAACGATGTCCACCACTCTTTCCAGAAACTGAAGTGTCTGCCATCTCCAAGAACTGGCTACAATAAGTGCCAATTATCTCTGATAGCTTGAGTGACAGAATGCCAAAATGGGGAGGGCTTGGAGGGGTATAATCTGTTTAGAGCACTGTTGGAGCAGCCATAGCCATCATTAATAAGTTCTGTCCATAACCTTTCTTCCCCATTTAGAATTTTGATAGCCCATTTAATTAATAAGGCTTCATTAAACTCTTTAGGTGCTTTAATCCCCAATCCACCTTCTTCCTTGCGGTGACACAGATGTTACCATTTCAATGGCTGCATGAGCGTACCCTCATGTCGTGCACCTTTCCAAAAGAATTTCTTTCACATTAAATCCAACCGTTTCCAAATGGATTTTGGAGCTTTGAAAAGGGAAAAGTAGAAAATCAGAATGGAAGTGATAACAGAATTTGACAAGATTAACCTTCTGCCATTAGATAGGAACTTACTGTTCCATCCTTCCAGCTTAACAGAAATCTTGTCAAAGAGGGCATTCCAATAACTCATCTGCAACTTTGAATATCTCAATGGTAGCCCCAAATATTTGATTGGCAGATTTGATAGAGGAGTTCCCAATGTGGCTGACAATGCATATTGCTCCTGCTCATTCATGCCAAAACATATCATGGTGGATTTCTCCCTATTTAATCTCAGACTATATAGATCCCCAAAGATGTTCACCATATGTCCTAATGCTTGGGCTGCAACAGTTGCCCCTCAACAAAAAATATTGTGTCGTTTGCGTATTGGATTACAAGCGCCATAGCTCTTCTGTTAGACAGTGAGTATCCTCTGATGACACCAGCCTCAGCTAGTTTACAAGCATACCTAGCCAGTCCATCCACAGCAAGGTTGAAGACCAGCAAGGCTAACGGGCATCCTTGCCTAACACCACATTGTGGCTGAATCCATGCCCCACATGGTTTGCCATTGATCAAAGGAGAGAAAGAAGAGGTTGTGATACAGTGCTTCATCCATTGGATCCATAAGGATGGGAACCCTCTTCTCTTAAAGACCTCCCAAAGATACGGCCACGAAATAGAGTCATAAGCCTTCCGGAAATCAACTTTCCACATAAAAGCTTTACATTTCCTTTTGTGCCATCCACACATGATGAGAACCTCATCATGAGCCATAACTAGCTCATTTTGACCCAATACAAAGGATAAAAGCTCCTACATATCTCAAGGAAAGGCTTAACTCAGAGAATTCTGAGTTTGAGAAGAAAACCAGTCATAAGGGGTAAAAGTGCAATTTTACCAGTATAATCTGCATACAGGGTAATTCAGGGCCCAAACACAGGTCAAAACAGCTTAATAAGAATAAAAGTGGGATGAGATGATCTAGCAAGGGCTACAGCACTTCCAAGGAACCAAATGATAATCTGTAACCCTAAAACAACCCACTTCAATTCACAAGGTTCGAGGCAAAGTAAAAATAGAATAAACCCTCTAAAATTCATAGAAAAATAATCTCTAGGGTTTAGAACCTTCAATTTGTCCTTTAGAACCCATTTTGACCTACATTGAGAACCATGCCCAATTAATAACTTAATTTGGGTTTTTGCGCAAATTGATCGGTCAAACAAGGTTTAATATGAAAATGAAATTCACCATCAGATTCCTTAGGTCTTAATTAGTCATGTATAAAAACTTGAGCCTAAGAAGAAACCCCCTTGACCGACTTCACACTTTGGTCCTCATATATTTACTCTTTGGCCCTCAACTTTTGAACCCTCGCATTTTGGCCCCTAACTCTCCTTCGTTCTTTGCAATCAGGTCCCTCCTGCAAAACCCTGCCAGCACCATGCTCCGGCGACCTTGCGCGGAGCATGGCGCTGCGCAGGGTGAGGTGGGGGACCTGGCAAGTAAACCGGGGGTGCCCTGCGTCGTCAGCCGTCGCAGGGGCACCCCCCTGGTCATTGTAGCCCACCATACCGGCCGTGCGAACGCACGGACGGTATGGGTTCGTGTTCCGACCATTCTCCGGCGAGGGAGACACGTCGTCTCCCTCCGCCTTCCTCCCTGTTTCATCCCTATAAATACCCCCCGCTGCTCCACCGACCAGGGCAGCCTGGATCTGACGGAGAAAATCCCCAACTTTCTTCTCTTCTTCCTCCGGCAGACGCTCACCAGCTCCGGCGGCTTCCTCCCCCTCCACCTCTTCGCTCTGCCGCAATACCAGCAGCAGAGACTTCCTCCCCTGCTCTTCCCGCGCCACGCCGCACCCAGCTGGCGCCTCTCCGGCTCTCTGCTCGCCGCTGCCCCTCTCCCTGAGCATCGTCTTCTCCGGCGACAGTCGATACGACTGTCGCCCTGTTCCTCCCCCTTCGTCCCTGCAAGTAAGCTAGAGCTACTCCCCTTCTCCTCCTCTTTCTTTCCCCGCTTTCAATTTATTCAATTAAGCCCTCTACCGACCCTGACCACCTTCACCCCCTTCGCCTCCGACCACCCTCCGGCGAGCCGTTCCCATCACCTCAGCAACCCACACGGCTCGCCGACCCTCACCGCACCTCCGCCTCATCACACTGAGCACCCCCCACCCCTCCACTGCCACTCCACACCTCCGTAACACTCCCCCGAACAAACCCATTCCTCCGGTTGCAGTCCGACCCAGGGCTGCCACCAGACACCTCCTTGCGGCCTGCCGTGCAGCTCCTCACCTTCGCCGTGCCACGGCGAAGGTTCCCCAGTGGTTTGATTAGGCCGCGAGGCCATATTCGTGTCCGACAGGTTTTGAGGTCCGACCGCCATTGACGCACATTAAGGCAGCTTCTCCCGCGCTCCAGGCTTGAGGAAGCCAGGTCTCCAGCTGCTGCGGGGTACGGGGCGTCGTGCGAAGGCAGCCAGCCAGCAACTTATGCAGATAGAAGCCGCAGCTGCAGAAGCCAAGCCGCGGTCTCCCAGCAGGCGCACGCGAGGAACGGTCTGCGTTTAGTCCCACATCGGTAAGCCTCACACACGTTCCACTGTTTAAATTGATTTCGTGCACTAGCCTCATTGCCTCAGTACACGGGGTGAGGTCCCCTTACACCCGCCTGGTTACCCGGTCTCGTCCGCGCTCACGCCTCGCGGACCTGACCCGACCCGACTTAGACTGACTGCACTCCTCGCCCACCACACACGCCGGTGGGCCTGGACCCGGGCCTGACCCGTACCCGATTACCCGGTAGCTCTGGGAGAGCTTTCCCAAGAGTGGTTTCAGAGAGAAAGAGAGACGCGGGGGGGGAGGGTAGAGTAGGTTTTGCCTCTTGACGAAAAACTCTGAAGTGTGCAGGCCAAAGAAGAAGAAGAAGTGCAGGCGAAGAAGAAATGCATAGTTAAGTCGTCTAAGCACCGGGTCAGACGACGGAAAGTCAGCAGCCAGAGCAGGAAAGAAGGCAGGCTGAAGAAGAAGGAAGAGCAACGGCCAAAGCAGAAGAAGAAGAAAGGAAGACTTAGTAGCTGAAGGCAGAAGCTCTGCAGCCATAAAGAAAAAAAAGGGAAAAGAGAAAGGGTCACCACGATTGCAGAAGAAGAAGAAGAGAGGTCAAGGCAGAAAACCAAAGAAGAAGAAGAACAAGGAGCTCTGAAGAAAGAAGAACATCACCAACGCAGGAACAGCAGGAAGAAGAAGAAGAGCATCACCATTACAGAAGAAGAATATCACCTCTGCAGAACAGAGAAAAGGAGATCTAAAGAAAGAGAGAAAGAAGAGCATCCCCCTCTGCAGAAGAAAGAGAAAACAACAAATTCTTTCCCTCTCTCTTTTTGTAAAAGAAACATGTATATCTCTAGAATACGACTTGCTCCCTGAGTTCGACCTCGGGAACTCTTTCATTTTCCGAGTAAAAAATTTTATATTTGAAATGTTGGTAATAACCGGCTTTACTACAACGTTATAACAAAACCCTCAAACCCGGTTGCCGCGACGTTTCATTTTGGCGCCGCTGCCGGGGAGCAACGGCTATTCTAGAGGTAAACATTCCTGTTTCTTTTAAGTTCTGATAATCTCCTCTCTTTTGTGCAGCTACAGGAACTCAAGAAGACAAGCAACCACACAACCACTCCGAAGACAGGTAAATCTTTTCTCTCACTATTAACCCCTACACTCTAAAGAGGAAGAAAAGAAAAGAACAAGCAATATAGGGCTAACCTGTCTTCCATACTTAGTAACCATAAAAAGTTGCATGTTTTCAACTCATCACTCCTGCACACTATTAAGGGTATTTAAGGGCTAACACATTCTTGCTTGAGCCCTAATTGCCCAACAAAGAGTTAAATGGACCAAGTAGAGCCAACATAAGGTCAAACATTAGGATTTCAGTAGAGACACACCCCTTAATCAAGAATTGAGGAAATCCAAAAGAGGTGTGCCCAAGCCATTGATTGAAAATAATTAACAAGAAAAATCCTAAACAATTGGCTCTCTCTAAACACTTGAACCCTAAAAGAAAGGACCCAAAAAGCTCTCAAAGAAAACAAGAGGTAAAGTTGACCCCTTTGGGTTAACCAACCTTAAATTAGGTCACTCTTTGCACTTAAAAAGACTAAAGTTCAAGTGAAACCTTAAGCACCCTGATCTTAAAATTGGTAGACTTAAGAGGTCAAGATCCCCATTCTGGTCTACCTGGAACCGCAGTGACAAGAGAGGTCGGGTGGGGGAAACCCTGTAACCCGTGGGGACGCTCTACCGTGTAGGGGTCTTCGCGGGACTCTCCCTCTCTGGCTGCCCAGGTAATTCTCAGGTGGACGATCTTTCTGATCAAGGGGTCCATCTGCCCCGCACCTCTATAGTCACCCAACACATTTTTGGGTGTCTTGATTGGGTCCAGCACCTTCTAAACTTACCTCTCCCAACTGTGCATGTACGGAAGGAGGTCTCTAAGACCACCCTTAAGACCTCCATTAGAAATTCGCTCTCGTCAAGGCCAAGCCTCGACGCCCGTATTTGTGCAGCAACACCCTCACATTATTCTCTCTTCTGATTCAGAACCAAGTTCTTCTTCTTCCCCCATCATGGCTCAGCCAGTTGAGGAAGAAAATAATCTGGAACACCAGCTCCAGCGACTCAATGACCTCTTCCAAAACTTCGTACACCCACCACAGCGTCCTATGATGCGGGACCACTACAATCCTGCTGCGGTAGCCATTGAGCCTCGAGTTAGAATCCCGATTGGAGGACCTGATTCCGAACTAAAGCCCAACATGATTCATGCTATACCTAAATTCCATGGGCTTAATTCTGAAGATCCCTTCCAGCACATCAAACAGCTAAAGCATTTGGCCCACACTTTTGGATCAGATGCGCAAAATCGGGATATTCTTCTCATGAAGATGTTCTCCTTTTCTCTTATGGACAAGGCCGCCCATTGGTATCAAACTCAGACCCGGCCGATCAACACTTGGGAAGAACTTCAATCCGAGTTTTTGAAAAAGTTCTTTCCCGTTGGTCGGACCAACGCCTTGCGCCATCAGATTACACACTTCACTCAACAATCAGGAGAACCTCTCCATGAGGCATGGGATCGTTTTCAGGATCTCATGAGGAAGTGCCCCCATCACGGAGTTCCTAAATGGGAACAAGTCCAATCTTTTTACCAGGGACTCCGTGAGGACATCCGCCTTTTCGTCAATGCAACCTGCGGAGGAAACATCATGGGTCAACATGAAGACACCGTATGGGAGATTCTCGAAAACATGTGCGAGAACTCCATCAACAATGACTCCATGGGATTATTCGACAGGACGAATACCCGCGCAGCGACGAATCTTAAGGGAGCACATGAGACGCAGGACCTGTCCGCATCAGTCGACCTGGAATTAATGGCCAGTCGATTGGACAAGGTCTCAATCATTGAAAAGAAGGTGGATGAGCTGACTCAGCACTTGCAGCGAGCCACCTCTGCGCGTAACTCCTTTGCACAACCTCCTTCCACACAGGAGACTGTGCAAAACATCCTCCACCGATCTTCCCTTGGGATGGATCCATATCCATCCCCATCTGATTCTTGGACTGGAAGATCATCCGATCCTTTCTTCACCAGCCGGGGGAACTCCATTCCTCCTTTCCCTGATTCTCAGGAGGTTCCTCAGACCTGCGAGGACCTCAACGCCATCCAGAACGACCCATTCTCCAACACTTACAACCCTGGATGGCGAAACCATCCCAATTTTCAGTGGGCGGGAAATTCCCAAACCCAAAGACCACCTTTTCAGTCCCGCCCACAGCCCTCTCATCACTACCAGCCGCCTCAGCCTCGGCCCAACCCTACTTATCCATCAGGGCCAAATCAAGATCAAATGTCCTTAATCCTTCAGACTCTGGCTGACATTCAAAAATCGAATGCGGCCATTCAAAAACAGCACAAGGACGAGCTTACTGAAGTTAAAACTCAACTGGCCCAGTTGGCAAATTCTCGCCAGCCAGGCACACTCCCTTCCCAACCCCTTCCTAACCCAAATAACGTGCCAACCCAGAAGCGCGTTATGAATCCAAATTTAGGCCACGCTCAATGGATTTATCAGGCCCCCACTGCTCCATCTCCAGACGAGATGGATGCCTCAACTTCTAGTGCGGGATTTCAGCAGCAGCCACCCCTCCTACCAAACCCAAACCAAAATCAGGCCGGATTAAATTCAGTAACAACACGTAGTGGTAAGACAACTCAGGACCCGCATTATCCAAACCACTCCCAGCCTGATAACCATGACCCTAGGATAGTTATCCAAGGTACCGCTATTCCAGACCCACAACCTGGACCTATCCTAGAGGAACCAACCAAGATCCCGTTTCCCGAGGCCCTGACCAAGGGAAAGAAGACCACCAAACCCGTGGCCCCTGAGGAGGACCTGGTCAAGCTCTTCGAGCAGGTCCACATAAACATCCCCTTGATGGATGCAATCCGCCACGTACCAGCTTACGCACGATTTCTAAAGAATATATGTACACCCCAGCGTAAGCCGCGAACCAAGGGAGGGAGCCCAATTGTTCTGTCAGAGCAAGCCAGCTCTGTAATCCTTAGTAGACTCCCACCCAAGGCAAAAGATCCTGGAACTCCCCTGATCTCCTGTAAGATAGGTGGTACCCAATTTGATAGAGCATTGTTAGACTTAGGTGCATCTATAAATCTGATACCCACATCCTTACTTGACCATCTGGAAGAATCTGAGCTGAAACCAACCGAGGTGACATTACAATTAGCAGATCGATCTATAAAGTCACCAAAAGGGATTCTCGAGGATGTTATCGTGAGAGTGCGGGATTTCTATTTTCCAGTGGACTTTATAGTCTTAGACATGGATGCACCTGAGAACCCTAGGGATACACCAATCATTCTAGGGAGACCTTTCTTGGCTACTGCTAGAGCCAACATCAGCTGTGAGGAGGGCCAAATAGAGCTTAAGTTTGGAGATCAAACACTGAAAATTGATATATTTAAGGCCCAACAAGGAATTAATTGCGGCGTCATCGAGCAAATTTGTGACATCAAGACTTTGGTTGATGAATCACACCTCCAGAATGACTTGAGTATGCCTCATCAACCACAGAAGGATCTTGACCCGCAAACAGAGGAGTCGAATCCAGATGTGAACAACCCAGTAACTCCCACCCTTGAACCTCACATCTATACTGAACCACCCGCTGCTGCTGAAAACCCCATCCTCGAACTGAAACCCCTTCCTGCTCATTTGAAATACATCTTTTTGGGTTCTAATCAGACCCTTCCTGTGATCATCAATTCCAACCTCAGTCCTGAACAGGAAACCAGTCTGATTGTTGTCCTCCAGCAACATCGAAGAGCCATCGGATGGACTCTCGATGATTTGACTGGAATAAGTCCCTCTTATTGTACTCATCATATCTATTCAGAAGAGGGCACACGACCTTCTCGTGAAATGCAGAGACGCTTAAACCCCAATCTGCAGGAGGTCGTGAAAAAGGAGATCATCAAGTGGTTAGATGCTGGGATCATCTACCCGATCTCCGATAGTCGTTGGGTGAGCCCAATTCAGGTCGTGCCTAAGAAGGCAGGACTCACCACTATAACGACTGAGACCGGAGAAATCATTCCTACCCGATTAGCCAACTCGTGGAGAGTCTGTATAGATTACCGTCGACTCAATTCCTCCACGAAGAAGGATCATTTCCCACTACCCTTCATTGATCAAATTCTCGAAAAACTAGCGGGAAATAGGTTCTTCTGCTTTCTTGACGGGTACTCCGGTTATAACCAGGTGGCAATCCATCCTGAGGACCAAGAAAAGACCACGTTCACCTGCCCCTTCGGAACATACGCTTTCCGAAGGATGCCTTTCGGTCTTTGCAATGCACCCGCTACTTTTCAGCGATGCATGCTCGCCATATTCTCAGATATGGTAGGTGATTATCTGGAAGTCTTCATGGATGACTTTTCAGTTTTCGGAGCATCATTCGACGATTGCCTCCAACACTTGGTCCAGATACTCAGGCGGTGCATCGACGTGAATTTGGTTCTTTCCTGGGAAAAGAGCCATTTCATGGTGCCTGAGGGAATTGTCCTGGGACACTCAATTTCGGAGAAAGGTATCCAAGTGGATCGAGCTAAGGTTAATCTGATTTCTCACCTTCCTATGCCTAGCTCGATCAGGGACATCCGATCCTTTTTAGGGCATGTCGGTTTTTATCGACGATTTATCCCTGATTTTTCAAAAATCGCACGCCCCCTGACCACTCTTCTCTCCAAGGATGTTCCCTTCGAAATCTCCAAGGAATGCACTCAAGCATTTGAAATCCTGCGTGACCGAGTCACCCAAGCCCCGATCCTACAGTCCCCTGATTGGTCTCAACCCTTTGAGATCATGTGTGATGCATCCGACTTCGCTGTAGGAGCGGTTTTGGGGCAGAAAAATGACAAGAAACCTGTGGTCATTTACTACGCCAGCAAAACACTCGATGAGGCTCAGCGTAACTATACGGTTACTGAGAAAGAGCTGCTAGCTGTAGTATTTGCCCTAGAGAAGTTCAGATCATACCTTCTGGGTTCCCATGTCATTATATACTCGGATCACACGGCTGTGAGGCATCTCCTTGCAAAGAAGGACGCGAAGCCTCGATTGATCCGATGGATCTTGCTGTTGCAAGAATTTGACCTCGAGATTCGCGATAAAGCGGGAAAACAAAACGTGGTAGCTGATCACTTGTCCCGTCTTCCTTCTGAAATAATAGACCCTTCCGGACCCATCACTGAGCATTTTCCCGATGAGCACCTGCTGACTATTGGTACTAGCCTTCCATGGTTTGCTAATATTGTAAATTACTTGGCATCTCATCAGACCCCGTCCGATTGGCCGAAGGCCAAGAAAGACAAATTACGCTCCGATGCCAAGTATTACATTTGGGAAGACCCGTACCTCTTCCGCATAGGTGCCGATCAGATCATCCGGAGATGTGTCCCGGAAGGGGAAGTCAACAATATCCTCTCTTTCTGCCATGACCAGGCATGCGGTGGCCATTTTGCCGGGCATAAAACCGCATCAAAAGTCCTCCAGTGCGGCTTTTACTGGCCCACACTGTTCAAAGACGCATACAGTCATTGCAAGGCATGCAGTCGTTGCCAGACTTTGGGCAACATGAGCCATCGCGACATGATGCCTATGCAACCGATTCTAGTATGCGAAATCTTTGATGTTTGGGGGATTGATTTTATGGGCCCCTTTCCTGTTTCGGATGGTTTCGAATACATTCTGTTGGCTGTGGACTACGTGTCCAAATGGATCGAAGCCATACCGACCCGAACCTGTGATCACAAAATCGTTCTCAAATTCATTCATCAACACATTTTCTCAAGGTTCGGGATTCCTCGTGCAATAATCTCTGATGGGGGAACCCATTTCACAAATGCTCAGTTTAGGTCACTGATGACCAAATATGGGGTGTCTCACCGAATCTCTACTCCTTACCACCCCCAAACTAATGGTCTAGCTGAGCTGTCTAATCGGGAGATCAAGAAAATCCTGCAAGTCACTGTTCGACCTGACAGGAAGGACTGGTCGTCCCGACTTCCGGAAGCATTGTGGGCCTATAGGACCGCCCACAAGACCCAATTGGGCATGTCTCCCTTTAGATTGGTGTACGGAAAGGCATGCCACCTTCCCGTCGAACTGGAGCATAAAGCCTATTGGGCAGTACGGAACTGTAATCTGGATCTTTCTAAGGCTGGGACCCACAGAAAACTCCAAATCAGCGAGATCGATGAATTACGCATAGACGCGTACGAGAACTCGCAAATCTACAAGGAGCGGGTTAAAGCCTTCCACGACAAACACATCTCGAGAAAGATCTTTCATCCTGGTCAAAAGGTCCTACTCTTTGATGCCCGACTCAAACTCTTCCCAGGAAAACTGAGATCTAAGTGGGTCGGACCATATTTGGTCCGACAGGTTTTTGGAAATGGAGCAATCGAAATCAGTCCACTCAGCCACGATTCTGAACCTTTCATCGTGAATGGTCAGAGACTCAAGCCGTTCATTGATGTAACTTCTACTGATTTGGCTGAAGCATCTTATATCCTCCTTTCCCCTTGAGCTTATTGCGCCCAGCCGATGGCGTAAAACTCAGCGCTTAACGGGAGGCAGCCCGTCATTCTCTTTGAAAACCTGAAACTTGTTCTGACACCTTTCAGCACTCGAAGTTCACCCTTGTAGACAGCCGACCCCAACTCAGATGTTCGCATCTGAGATTTGAAATCGTCCGCAAAAATTCAACCCGACCCATTCACTCATCCAAATTTCTGTCTTAAGGAATGAACTAAGACCCCCTAGGTTACAATGAGGACATTGCAAATCTTAGGCATGGGGGGGTAGGAAAGTTTTTTGCAAAAACTTGTAAGAAAAGGTTTCAAACAAAAAAATTCACATATGCCAAAAATACCATAAAAATTAAAAAAAAATTTCGAAAAAGAATAAGAGGAAAAGAGGAGAAGGAAAATTTTGTGAAGGAGAAAAGAAACAAAATGAAAAAGGAGCACAAAATTATGAGAAAAAGTGATAGTCATTAGTAAGGAACTAAGGAATTAACCTAAGTTCTAGACCTCATTCAAGAAAATAACTGAAAAGTGCACAATGAGATTAGTAAGAATGCAAACCTTAGGCATTCTTGAATAGACTCTTAGTACCCATTAAGATCTGGACACTCCTCAAGAGGTTGAGGAAAATGAAAAGCTGAAGTATTAGGTCTAAGGCTTAGGGAGTATTCGGCCTCGTTAACTAATTTTTGGTTTACGGGACTCAGTAACCTAAGCACCCTAATCTCACACACAGCCTGGTTCAGTAAGCGTAAAAATCAGAATCACGCAGAAGCGTCGCAAAAATCTGAAAAGAACACCTAGAATAGGAGCGGCCGATCAACACAAGTTGATTTGGACGAGTTCCCAGCGCAAAGAGGCGGGAAATCCCCTCGAAGATGCGTAACAAAATATCATCTCCTCGGTGCTTGTCTCTTAGGATATTTACATATCCTACGGGGGGCATGTAAGCACTCTGCTGATTCAGATTCCATGGATGGCATTATCTCGAAGTGTCAATTGCCAGGGTCTGGATTCGGCCACGGAATACCATGGATGGGATTATCTCGAAATCTCAATAGCCAGGGTTCCGGGGGTTGCCATGGGCGGTGCTATCTCGAAGCATCGATCGCCAGGAACCCTTGAGGATTGATGATGGGAGCAAGGAATCTGATACAGACCGTGTTGAAAAGCCAATCCTAGGCTAGAACTAAAAAGAAAAAGAGAGAGAAAACTCTCCAAACAGAAAAACTTTCTATCTCTCTCTTACAAAACGCACTGCGAACTGAGCCAGGGCTAAAATCATTTCAAGCACGGGTGTTTTAACCACGAAGTCCAATAAACCTTAGGTTAGTTCTTGCGGGCCTTAAAAACCTTTGCTAAAAGACTAAGGCTAAGGCTAGACAGATTTGGATCTTGATTGGTACTAGAGTACCTTTTAGGCCTATGGTCAGCATTCTAACCTAATCTATGCTCAAATAAAAAAGGCACTTATCTAAAACCATTAAAAACTTCATGGTCTAGAACAAGGGTTGAAACCTTAAGTTTTTGCTAAGGGACTAGCAAAAGCTAGGCATGGGGGTATGATGAGAACCTCATCATGAGCCATAACTAGCTCATTTTGACCCAATACAAAGGATAAAAGCTCCTACATATCTCAAGGAAAGGCTTAACTCAGAGAATTCTGAGTTTGAGAAGAAAACCAGTCATAAGGGGTAAAAGTGCAATTTTACCAGTATAATCTGCATACAGGGTAATTCAGGGCCCAAACACAGGTCAAAACAGCTTAATAAGAATAAAAGTGGGATGAGATGATCTAGCAAGGGCTACAGCACTTCCAAGGAACCAAATGATAATCTGTAACCCTAAAACAACCCACTTCAATTCACAAGGTTCGAGGCAAAGTAAAAATAGAATAAACCCTCTAAAATTCATAGAAAAATAATCTCTAGGGTTTAGAACCTTCAATTTGGTCTTTAGAACCCATTTTGACCTACATTGAGAACCATGCCCAATTAATAACTTAATTTGGGTTTTTGCGCAAATTGACCGGTCAAACAAGGTTTAATATGAAAATGAAATTCACCATCAGATTCCTTAGGTCTTAATTAGTCATGTATAAAAACTTGAGCCTAAGAAGAAACCCCCTTGACCGACTTCACACTTTGGTCCTCATATATTTCTCTTTGGCCCTCAACTTTTGAACCCTCGCATTTTGGCCCCTAACTCTCCTTCGTTCTTTGCAATCAGGTCCCTCCTGCAAAACCCTGCCAGCACCATGCTCCGGCGACCTTGCGCGGAGCATGGCGCCGCGCAGGGTGAGGTGGGGGACCTGGCAAGTAAACCGGGGGTGCCCTGCGTCGTCAGCCGTCGCAGGGGCACCCCCCTGGTCATTGTAGCCCACCATACCGGCCGTGCGAACGCACGGACGGTATGGGTTCGTGTTCCGACCATTCTCCGGCGAGGGAGACACGTCGTCTCCCTCCGCCTTCCTCCCTGTTTCATCCCTATAAATACCCCCCGCTGCTCCACCGACCAGGGCAGCCTGGATCTGACGGAGAAAATCCCCAACTTTCTTCTCTTCTTCCTCCGGCAGACGCTCACCAGCTCCGGCGGCTTCCTCCCCCTCCACCTCTTCGCTCTGCCGCAATACCAGCAGCAGAGACTTCCTCCCCTGCTCTTCCCGCGCCACGCCGCACCCAGCTGGCGCCTCTCCGGCTCTCTGCTCGCCGCCGCCCCTCTCCCTGAGCATCGTCTTCTCCGGCGACAGTCGATACGACTGTCGCCCTGTTCCTCCCCCTTCGTCCCTGCAAGTAAGCTAGAGCTACTCCCCTTCTCCTCCTCTTTCTTTCCCCGCTTTCAATTTATTCAATTAAGCCCTCTACCGACCCTGACCACCTTCACCCCCTTCGCCTCCGACCACCCTCCGGCGAGCCGTTCCCATCACCTCAGCAACCCACACGGCTCGCCGACCCTCACCGCACCTCCGCCTCATCACACTGAGCACCCCCCACCCCTCCACTGCCACTCCACACCTCCGTAACACTCCCCCGAACAAACCCATTCCTCCGGTTGCAGTCCGACCCAGGGCTGCCACCAGACACCTCCTTGCGGCCTGCCGCGCAGCTCCTCACCTTCGCCGTGCCACGGCGAAGGTTCCCCAGTGGTTTGATTAGGCCGCGAGGCCATATTCGTGTCCGACAGGTTTTGAGGTCCGACCGCCATTGACGCACATTAAGGCAGCTTCTCCCGCGCTCCAGGCTTGAGGAAGCCAGGTCTCCAGCTGCTGCGGGGTACGGGGCGTCGTGCGAAGGCAGCCAGCCAGCAACTTATGCAGATAGAAGCCGCAGCTGCAGAAGCCAAGCCGCGGTCTCCCAGCAGGCGCACGCGAGGAACGGTCTGCGTTTAGTCCCACATCGGTAAGCCTCACACACGTTCCACTGTTTAAATTGATTTCGTGCACTAGCCTCATTGCCTCAGTACACGGGGTGAGGTCCCCTTACACCCGCCCGGTTACCCGGTCTCGTCCGCGCTCACGCCTCGCGGACCTGACCCGACCCGACTTAGACTGACTGCACTCCTCGCCCACCACACACGCCGGTGGGCCTGGACCCGGGCCTGACCCGTACCCGATTACCCGGTAGCTCTGGGAGAGCTTTCCCAAGAGTGGTTTCAGAGAGAAAGAGAGACGCGGGGGGGGGAGGGTAGAGTAGGTTTTGCCTCTTGACGAAAAACTCTGAAGTGTGCAGGCCAAAGAAGAAGAAGAAGTGCAGGCGAAGAAGAAATGCATAGTTAAGTCGTCTAAGCACCGGGTCAGACGACGGAAAGTCAGCAGCCAGAGCAGGAAAGAAGGCAGGCTGAAGAAGAAGGAAGAGCAACGGCCAAAGCAGAAGAAGAAGAAAGGAAGACTTAGTAGCTGAAGGCAGAAGCTCTGCAGCCATAAAGAAAAAAAAGGGAAAAGAGAAAGGGTCACCACGATTGCAGAAGAAGAAGAAGAGAGGTCAAGGCAGAAAACCAAAGAAGAAGAAGAACAAGGAGCTCTGAAGAAAGAAGAACATCACCAACGCAGGAACAGCAGGAAGAAGAAGAAGAGCATCACCATTACAGAAGAAGAATATCACCTCTGCAGAACAGAGAAAAGAAGGAGATCTAAAGAAAGAGAGAAAGAAGAGCATCCCCCTCTGCAGAACAAAGAGAAAACAACAAATTCTTTCCCTCTCTCTTTTTGTAAAAGAAACATGTATATCTCTAGAATACGACTTGCTCCCTGAGTTCGACCTCGGGAACTCTTTCATTTTCCGAGTAAAAAATTTTATATTTGAAATGTTGGTAATAACCGGCTTTACTACAACGTTATAACAAAACCCTCAAACCCGGTTGCCGCGACGTTTCAACACACCATCTCCTGAACCATAATAAATGATTCCAACAAGGATCTATTAGGGAGGAATGCTGATTGGGTAGGATGAATCAGATTCTGCAAGACCAACCTCAACCTATTTACCAGTATTTTGCTCACCACCAAATAAATTGAGTTTGAGAGTGCAATAGGCCTAAAATCAGAGAAACTCTCTACTCCTTGGATCTTTGGCAACAAAAAAAGAAAGGATCGGTTGATCTTATCAAAGCCCGAATTCCCTCACTCAAATTCCTTGATGACCTCCATCACCTCACTACCAACCAAGCTCCACAGTTCCTTGTAAAAGAAAACTTGGATGCCATCAGGCCCAGGGGAGCCCTCACTGTTTAGCACTTTTATGGCATCCACAGTGTCTTTCTCGGTTATGGTATCCGTAAACCTGGAAGCCTGTTCCTTAGAAACTTTAGGTGCATCACTCACCATCATCCTCCACATGCCTCTAGCTGCAGCCCACGAAGCATCCATGTAATATTTAATGGCTTCCAATCTAATCTCTTGCATAGAGGAGATTCTTTGACCATTCTTGACTATGGAAGAGATTATGTTCACCCTTCTACGAGAACTGGCTACGAGATGAAAATATTTGGTGTTGGCATCGCCCTCCTTCAGCCAAAGTTGTCTTGATCTCTCCCTCCAATCCATCTCCTGTTTCAAATCTTCCTCCGCCACCACTCTTTGCCACATTCTTCTATCATCAAGTTCTTGGTCAGATAGAGGTCCTACTGCCTCTTTTATATCCAAGCCCTTGATCTTCTCCAAAGCCTCCAAACGTCTTTGTTATCTCAACGTAGATATCACAGCCCCATATTCTTTAAGCATTTTGCACAAATCAACTAGTTTAGAAGCAAACTTGACAGTAGCTGATCCTTCCACTCGTTTGCCCCTCCACAACACCTCAATCATCTCATGAAAACCTGGTTCACGCATCCATGACCTTTTAAATTTGAAATAAGAGCCAGCCTGAATTTGTTCCCCACTATCCTAAACCAGGGGGTGTGGTCTGAGAAAGGGTGTTCCAACCCAAAAACTGTTGATAGATGGTACATTTCGAGGAGATTGGAATTTCCAAAAAATCTATCAATCTTTGACATAAGGCCACTACCATTTCTCCAAGTAAACATAGCACCAGAAGATGGGTATTCACTTAAACCCAGATTTTGGACCAACAACTGGAAACCAAGGGATGCACTATCCACTACACCATTTGGCCTGTCTCTCTCTGTCATTACACAGTTAAAATCCCCCCCCCCCCCACCAACCAAGCAGCCCCTTGTATAAGTTCTGCGGTTGCAACCCAATCATCCCCTAATTCTTGCCTCATTGATGCAAGACTTGGCCCATATACACCAGTGATGAAATACACATCTTCCCCCTGACATCTTTTGAACTTACATGTCACCAAATGCCGGGCTTTATGCACCTCTAGCAATTGAAGAAAAGCCTTTCTCCACCATAGAGCGATCCCACCTGATTTGCCTTGAGCATTGAGAGACACACATTCAGCCATCCCTGCATTCTTCAAGTCAGTCCAGACCCTGTCCTCTTCATTCTCAATGTGTGTTTCTTGAATTATGGCATAATCAATCTCCTACTCTCTCAGATACCTTGAGAGGGAAGCCCTCCAACTCTTGTCGCACAACCCACGCACGTTCCATGTGAGGACTCTCATCATCCTCCAAAGGAATCCCCCCTATTTGCATCCTAGGCCCTGCCCACCTTCATAATAGTAGCCACCGAGTTCTTATCAATTTTCACAGTCGTGGTCGGTCTTCTCTGTCTAAGTTTATAAGGAGATCTACCCACACCTCCTTTGGTATTTGTCCCAGCTACAAATTTCAGACCTTCCATTGCATTTAACTTGGATTGGGGTTGCCTAGAGGTATTTGAAATCTCTTTCAGGATCCTCTCTTCCGCTAAATCTGACAAAGGTTGAGTTGCTGCCACATCCTCCACAATAACAGGTTCCATTGGCGCCAATTCCATTACTTCCTCCTCCCCAAGATGGTGATGATCCTTACGCTTCTTGGGCATAGGTACCTCATCATGGGTCATCCTACTCATCTGATGCACGACATCCTCCACACCAGTCACCTCCGCATAAGACAGCTTATCTTGACAGTTCTCCCCATCAATATCGCCCATTGTGAAGCTTAATGCCAGAAGCCAGGAGCTCCCCCCACATCGGAGAATTATCCTTTCTAGGACAGAACCTGCTTTGAAGACATCCACCAAGACACTCATAACCCGACCATCTCCTTCCATTAAACCAACCTCCGCATCTTCGGCCAGAGTAGCAAAGCCTGCAATCATGGTTGCCACCACCTCTTTCCATCTTAGATGTAAAGGCAGACCCCTGATCCCCAACCTTCCCAATCTAGAACCTATCCTTTGGGGCGGTCATTTGGGCAAGGATCCATCAAAAGGAGAGACCAATCTCCAAATCACCATCAATCCATCAGAAGAACTTGATCAAAAATGTAGACGTTCAACATCCATCATCCCCAAATCAAAAAGCACAAACCGTGTGGGGGAGAGGAACGCAACCTTCAAATCATCGGTCAATAGAGATAAAGAACTTACCAATTGACGAATATTGTCCAAGGAGGGAGTGTCGGTCATCACCTCTCCTACCAGAGCCCCTCACAGTACCAGTTCAGCGATTTTGACTTCTTCCATCTTGGGTACCTCAACATCCATCATATGACCCCCATAAGTAGGAGGAGGTAGTGGTGGTGGCATCCTAAACTTTGCTACCCCTGGATGCAGGTTTGACCCATCCCTCTCCTGCCCCTTATTGGTCACACAAGAATCCAGCTTGTGGTCATGTCCTCCATACGCAAGGCATACGAGTGGATGATGACAAACCATCGCCATATGCCCTTGGCATCGACATTTGAAGCACAAAACCTCCTTGTCACCCTAATGCCTCCCCTTGTTTGCTCTCCCCATGCTCACTCCCCATTTTCCAGCATCCCTGGCTCTTCTTCTTTCCTTCCGTCTCCAAGCCTTGTACCTCCAAGTCGTCCAGCCTTCGCCATCACGATTTCTCCCTCCATTCACCTTAGGATCGCCCGCCATCATGACCATCATAATGATTCAACATCAAAACACAAGTCTAAAAGGTGGAATTTGATCCTCATCTCATAAATAATCAATTTGGAGTTGTTCAGGGACTTTCGAAGACTGAGGTTCAAGATTTGATTTGTTAGAGCTCACTGGAGCTCCGGTAAACACCAATTCTGGTCACTGGAGATAAAATCTCCATGAAACTCAACAAGAATGATCTTAAAAGATTCCTGAGGTTATAATGAACCTTAAGAACACTTCAATTAAATCTTTAATCAATCAAATACAAAGATATATCAATAATTCTTAAGAATCAAATCTGAACTTGAGCAAGCTCAAAGAAAGAGATTTCACTCGATTGAGTGAGGGGAATTAATTAGGAAGATACAATGAAGATCTATGTGTGGTTAATTAGATGAAGAAACCCTTTTGAGCCACCATGGATAGCGTGCTCAAAAGGTTGAAGGTGTTTAGGCGTTTCATGTATAGATGGTAATAGATCAAATTAAAAGCATTAACGGGGTCCTAATGAGACAAATAGGTGATGAAGGACCTTGATTTGAAGGTGGAATGTTTCTGAGACCTCCACCACAAACAATGGAGGTTCTTAAGTGTGTGTGAGGTGGTTTAGGCAAATTAAGTGATCAAATTAGCATGTAAGAATGTGGAATCTATTCACAGTGGGGTAAAGAAGATGCATAGGTGATTAGATTGATGGAAGAAGGTCCAGCGAGCTTGAATTAGATCACTGGAGCTGTGGAAGATGAAGTATAAAGTAAGATTAACACTAAGCTAACTACGCTAAACTAACCTACACTAAAAACTATGGCTAACTATGATTACCTGGACGAAGAAGACGAGAAGAGCACCGTCGAAGATGCTTAACGAAGGAAGAAATCAGAGGGAAGGGATCAGAACTCCGGTGGAGTCAAAGTACGACATATAGAGGAAGAAGATGAGGGCATAGCCTCGTCTAAAGATGTGGTGGCAAATGACGAAGAAGAGGAGGAAGATGAACTCGACAAAGAACGATGAAAGAATGGGTCGAAGTCGTCGGAGGAAATGGACGAATAGCCTATGGCAACTCAATATGGGGAAGGGGGCTAGGGAGTTGCTAATGTAGATCAGCAGTTGGTGATTCAATTCTCAACACAGTTAATTAAGGCTATTAGTCTTAATTAATTGCATAAAGAATAGACTTAGGTTAACTTGAATTTGTTAAATTATTGTCGTTGATTGTAGTTTAGGGTCAAGCTAACCTACATAAACTTAATCAATTCACCATTTTTATTCTAAAACATAAAATTACTGATTACTTTATTAATTAAATCTATAATTATGTCATATGTTAAGCTCATGAACAATTGCTTATAAAACTGTTCAATTAAAACTTGCAATTATTTCATTAATGAAAGAAAATATACATGAATGATTTACAATGAATAGCAAGAAAATGTTTTACAACAAGTGCTTACAAAATAAGGCATAAAAGAAATTAAAATACAAAATAAATGCCTTTGTTTATAATGGAGCTTAAACACTAATTACTCAATCAGCTCTCAGCCTTCTCTCCTTTTTTAGATGTCTCTTAAGAACTCTCATATTATTTTTTAATCATTTCTTTCTTAATCTCAATTCTCTCTCTTTAATTCAACTCGTTTTGTATTTAATCTCAAACACTTACATTGCAAACCCATTCTCTCACTCTCTTCAGGTGCTTAGCCACTTTCTTTTCATTTTAAAGCATACTATGCACTCATTCCACACTTAGCCATTTTTTTCAAACTTAAACCCACTCTCTTTACACTTAAACAAAAAATGGTTTAATGGGTGGACTCAATTCTTTCAAGGATCAACAGTCCATTTCTAGACTGGATCAGACCCTACTCGAACCGGTTCCTAGTTTGTTAATTGCAGATTCCAGCCAATTAAGTTTGCACAGAATTGGGCCATATCAGGCCCACCAAATCTCATGCCCACCCAGGCCCACATGCACCCACGTGCGCCACACACATGCAAACACGCATGTGCATGCACACGCTCTCTCAAATCAGATGCTCAGAAGGGTATAGGGATTTTGCGCCTAGTGCCTAACGACTGAAGCGCTGGGTTGCATATTTCCATTTATACCAAGGTGGTCACTCTTCACCTTTTGATGTGGGAGAAAGACCAGCCGCTTCTCTTCAGCACAACGTTGGCCAACTATCAACTTCGAATATTAATTCTGGTCAGCTTAGTTTATCAAATCGAGCAAACACGGGCTCGATAGGAAGCTATTGATGTCTACATTATAATTTTGAAGTTGATTTGGCTTTTGGATTAGAGTTGATCCATGGGTTCGCAGGAAGAACATAGCACTGTTCTTATGCCTAGAAACATGCTTTAGAGTAGATACACAAGTCAAATGACCTGCAGAGGAGTTATTACCCTTAGTTGAAGGTACAACAATGCTTATTATAGTAGTCCACAGGAGTTTGAAGAGGAATAGAGGTCTATGAAGGCTCAGGAGCTTCAGAGCTTATGACGGGATGCACAGATCATGAATTCCTAAGTGGAATAACTCAATAGAAAGATTAGAGTGTCCAGAAGTGATATGGGTTAATTTAAAGGAACAAACATAATTGATCTGGGTAAAATTTGAGCTAAAATTTCATCAAAAACACTATGAGCAATGTTGGGTTCCTGTTTGAACCCAAATGAGCAGATACAG
The DNA here is from genome assembly GCA_037157565.1 of Thalassia testudinum. Classification (NCBI taxonomy): domain Eukaryota; kingdom Viridiplantae; phylum Streptophyta; class Magnoliopsida; order Alismatales; family Hydrocharitaceae; genus Thalassia; species Thalassia testudinum. The sequence goes on along the minus strand of JAZHRO010000022.1, from coordinate 8,018,585 downwards.
AAATCTTTATAAGAACTCAATGAAACCTCATCAAATCAGCTCCTACATATTCTAAATCATTACAGAAGCTCAAATAATCCATTAAATCAGAGAATCAAATCCTAATTCCTCAAGAGCAGCTCTGTGTTGACTTCCAAAGGTCAAAATTTTACTTTCTAATTTAAAACTATTCCCATCAAATTAAATACCAAATCTAGTTAAATCATCCTAAGGAATCTATTAAATAACTCAAAATCACATTTTGAAGGCTCTAGATTTGTCCTAGAGCTCATCACCTAAGGATGGAGATGGGTCTGTTCAGTGGAGCAAATCATAGATTGTTAGACTTAAATGAAAGCTTAGATAAGATCCATATGTTCTACTCTAGCTTATGGATCTTTCTCCAAAGTCTAGACCTCAACAAACATGCCTTTCCAACTCCACCGGAGTTAGAGAAGATGAAGTTTGATAAAGAGTAATCATCATTAAAACATAAGTCTAATTAGTGAGGGCTGATTCTCTAATCATAATAAGACAATTTGGAGCTTCATACATCAACTCAAAGGCTACGGTTCTAACTGAAGTCACTGGAGCTCGCCGGAGCTCCGGTGAAAACTATTTTGAGTCATCGGAGATCAAACCTCCAAGAAATGCATCAAGAACTATATCAATAGGTTCCTGTGGTTACAAGGAACCTCAAGAACACTTCAATTGGTCCAATCGATGATCAAATTCAGGGATTCATCAAAGAATGCAAAAAGAATCAAACTTGAGTTCGCATGAACTGAAGGAAATATATCTCACTCAATTGAGTGAGGGGAAAGCTTTAGGGAAGTGAGACAATGGTGTATGTGCAGGGAATTAGATGGAGAACTCCTCTGAACTCGCCATGGACAGCGAACTCAGATGTTGAAGGTAGATTTATGCATTTCTGTGATAAGGTGTAATAGGTCTAATTGTAAGTGAGATCGGAGCCCTTGTATGATGTTAAGGTGACGAAGAACCCCAATAGTGTGTGAAGATAGTTGAAGACCTCCGCCACAGACAGTGGAGGTATTCCGGTGAAGGCAAAGTGGATCTAGATGGATAATGTGATAAATCAAGTGACTAGAGGCATAAAAGTGAGCATGGAAAGATGTAGAAGGTGATTAATGTCTTCAAAAGATGAAATAGAACTCCGGTCAAACTCAAGGAGCTCGCCAGAGTCAGGGAAGACAGAGTGAATAAACATTACATCTACACTAAACTAACTATCTAACTACGCAAAACTACTCTACGATACTCTGAGAATCTAAATTTACGATTACCTGGGTGAAAAGGGCTAGGAATCTCTGTCGAAGGTGCTTAATAGAGGACGAAATCAAAAGGGAAGAGGAAGAACTCCGGCGACGACAAATACGTCATGTAGAAGAAGAGGTTGATGGCGTAACCTCGTCCAAAGATGCAGCGATGGACGATGGAGGCAGGGAGGAGGTCGATCTCCTCGAAGAAGATCGAACAAAGGGGACAGATGTTGTCGGAGGAAGGGAACGAATAGCCTAAGGCAACTCGATTTGGGGAAGAGGGCTAGGGAGTTGCTAACCGAAATCGTCAATCCTAAGGGGTATTTACAGGTGGAGCTAGAGGTGAAGGGGGTTTGGTGAATGTGATTTCTTACACGAAAAGATTTGAGTTAGAAAACCCATTGTTGTAGTGCGTAGAAATCCGCTACCAGATAAAATTTATACCGAAACTTGAGGTGAGTCCTGAGTCGAACACAGGGAGGGGAATGTTTGGTTTTGAAATCCTCTTCGATTTTATTTCTTTTTGTTATTTTTATCTTTTATGATTTTTTTAGTATTTTAATAGGGCAAGAGATCAGATCGATGAAATCTACTAAGCTACTTGCACAATAAGACAGAGAGGGAGAGGGAGAGAACATCAATGTATATCTCAAATAGTTTGCTACAACTACATAGAAGAAAGCGAAAAACTACACTAGAAAATAGCAAAAGGTAGATAAAGGTGAGAAGAGTCCCCCTCGATGGTCGCTTGGAGGACGGTTCTATCTAACGTCGCCTAGATGAAGGTGGTGGGAAGCTGGAGGAAGGAGAACGACAATGGAGGAAGGAGGATGGGCAATGATGATAACGCCATCATCAGCCATATCTAGCTTTAATTAGTCATAATTCCATTGATAAATGCTCCTACATAACAGTCAAAGAGCCCTAATTCACGGCATATTCATTCTGAGAGAAATGCATTAAAATAGGGGTAAAATGTAGGTTTAATAGTATGTATTAAATGCAGAATAGTCATGAGGTTTTCTAGGGGTTAATTAAAGGTCAAATGGTCATTAACGTCTAATAAGTGGGTTCATACAGAAAGAAACGGATTTTCACGCATTTCAAGAATTAATGGACATCTGAAACCCTAAAAATCAACCCACTTAATTAAATGAGGTTTTATCCAAGATAAAATTCACCTAAACATTTTAAAAATAATATAAAAATATTATATAAGGTTTGGTACCTTTGATTTGACCATTGGAACCCATTTTGACCTAAAATAGAATCTCAAACAGATAGTTGCCCTAATTTAGGTTTCTAAGCAAATTACCCAGTAAATCTTGGATCCAAATTAGGTTTGTACCAAAATTTGGGCCCAATCATAGATCACCTTGACCTAGTTTGCATTCCAGTCCAGTTTGACTCTTTTCTCTCACACATATGCCCTTAACTTTTGAAATCCTTGCAAATAACCCCCTAACTTCATCATATTCTTCAAAAATAGGTGCTCTCCACCTTCAGACTCCTAAACCCATCACCAACGACCTTCAATTAGGGATTACTCCCTGATTTTACAGCCAAACTCTTCAAAATTTGGAAGGAAGATTCGTGAAGAGTTTCCCTACAATCTGAGCTGCACATTGGGCTCTAATTCCAACTCAAAAGCTCATGTGAACCATTCAAAGGTTTGGGTTTCCTTCTTTGAGTTTCCATGGTTTCAAGCTTGGTTTCCAAGCTTGGAATGACCCCGTGAGCCTTATAAAAGGACCCACATTGCAAGGTCGTGCTCCTTAACAACATTTGGGGCCAAAAACCTCTTCAAATTCCTACCTACAACCCCTCTCCAACCTAGCACCGGCGAGCTTCTTCAACCTCCTTTTTTCGGCCATTAGACGGCCAAATCAAGTGGCCCATTATCTTCCTCACCTTCCTCCACCTCTCACTGGTCAAAGCAAAGGTTCCTAGACCTCCTTCTTCTTCGTCATCCCCCACCGGAGATTCTCATCTTCTCCGTCACCGACCCGCCAAAATCGGCGTAGACCCTACCCCTTTCGACTGTTAGATTAGGTTAGTTAAGTTTCCTTAGGTTATTAGATTAATTCCCTATATCCAAAACCCAAAAACACCCAACTTAACCGCCATCCACCTTCGTTTTCACCTCTGGCCGCACCTTCGGGAAGGTCTACCCGTCACATCACACCTCCAACCACCTCACCGGCTACTCCACAACCTCTACCTCATCCACCCGAACCAAAGCCCTCTCGTATTTAGGGCTATTCACCCCTCCAGACTGCCACAAAACAACCAATCCTTCGCACGCCATCTCTGACTCCGTCTGGCCACCATACTCCCTTTCACGACACGCCACCACCACCTACACATTCGCCGTGGTCCGGTGAAGGTCGTGAGCTAGTTTAACTTGGCTGCAAGGTCGTATTCATGCTTTTCAGGTCTTCAGCTGGAGCTCCGCCACTGTTGTCATCGCCACCTTGTTTTTCGAGCTTCAAGCCACGAGAGCTCCAAGCCTTTGTTCCAGGCGGTGTGGAATCAGTTGAAGAACATGCCCAGGCTGTTAATTGGAAGAGACCACCTCCTCTTCACCTTCAATTGGATGGACCACTGTAGCTAAATGCACGCAACAAGGAAGAGTGGGATTTAGTCCTACATTGTGGGAATTGGAAGTGATGTAGCCGAATAAAGTGTTTTTCTACTTATGCCTTGCTGCCTCAGGAACACTGGGGTGAGGTCCCTTCACCCTACACACACCTGACCGCCTAAACCTATCACTCCTCAGCTACTACCCACTGTCGGTAGCCCTGGACGCGGTTACTGTGCATGATCCAAATATTCGATTGCTTACCTGGCTATCTAAGAGAGGAGGAAGGAAAGAGAGAGAGAGAGCGGGGTAGGGGAGGGTTTTGCTCCTACAGGCTTTGTGCGATACTTAGTTGCTGAGAAGGAGAAGACCTTGAGAAGAAGAAGGAAAGGCTGTGAAGAGGGAAGGTTGAGCTGAAGAAGAAGAAGAAAAGAAGAGGAAAGGCTGAGAAAGAAAGAAGAAGAAGAAGAGGAAGAGGCTGAAGCGAAGAACTGAATAAAAGGAAAGGCTTAAATGTTACACTGTACAAGGAGACATTTAAGTCGTCTGATTGCCAAAGCAGACGTCTGATTACTATTCATTTATTTGATATTATTGAATAGTTGATATATATGTGCTTAGACTAATAATTGGTGATTTAAATCACCATTATTTTGTCTTAGACATCTTTTTATCTCATTAAACTCTTGCAATACTCATGTTCTTATTGAATATCAGTTTTGAGTAGATTCTTATTCATTGAATATCTTGTATCTTTCTCCATTTATTGTGCTCATTTATATGCAATTAAAAATTAGCACATGCATTCCATATTTGCTCCCTAAGTTCAACCTTGGATCTCTTTCAAATTCAAGTTATAAATTATATTTGTTGAGAGAACTATTGAGGGGATGTTACTACAATGAAGCACATTTAAAACTCCTATATAGATCCCTTCAACATTTTGGTGCCGTTGCCGGGGAGCAACACGGAGTTCACCTCTATTCTTTATTTTATTTGATTATATTTGAGCACTAACTTGCCCTATTTGATTTTTTGTGATTTTGTGAGGTACATCACGAGGCGATCTTCCACGCAAAACAGCTACTCTCAGGGTAGGTAATCTCTCTTCTTCCCTAATCTCCTAATCCTTGGAAGAGAGAAAAGGAAACAAAACTAATTAGGAATCACTTGCATTATTTTCATAGTAATTTTCATTTAAAGGCAAGTTTCCTAATTTGAGAAAAAATCAATATTTGACTGAAGCCTAAGACGATTCTATTTAGAGATTCCCTACCCAAATTGCCTGTACCTACTAGGGACTACACTTAATTTCTAAATCACTTTGGGCTAACACACATCTTGCTGGAAGCCCAAGGTGAACATTTTGAGATTAAATTAGACTTGGAATAGAGACAATTAGGATTTTCAACATTAGGGTTTGAAGTGTTAGTTCACATTTGCCTGCATTAAAGAGAATAAACCCTCCTGCATTTGTGTTCTACCCATACCCTTGTTTGAAAAGATCTAAGCAAGAAGAACCCTAAAATAAGGCTCTAAGATTCACTTGAACCTTAAAAATTATGGACCTAATAACCTGAGAGTCAATCAGGTTGGTCTTTGGGTCTTGACCCAGAGTTCATTCTCCATCTTTAGGGTAGGTCAGGTGAAGTTGGTCTACTTTGTGGGCCAACCAACCTTCAAATTAGGTCACAAGTCAAATCAACTTCTAATCAAGTGAAATTCAAGGCACAAATTAGGCTAAAACTGGTAGACTTAGAGTCTTAAGTTCATATATTCCAGTCTACTTGGAATCACAGTGACAAGGAAGGTCAGGTGGGGGAAACCCTGTAACTCGTGAGGACACTCTACCGTGTAGGGGTGTTTGTAGGGTTCTCCCTTCCTGGCTGCCTAGGTATTTCTCAGGTGTATGGATTTCTGATTCAGAGGTATCATCCACCTCGAAATAGCCTTAGTCATCCAAAAATCTTTGGGTGCCTTGATTGGGTCCAAATAATATCCAGTCGCTCATCTTTTCTATAGGTCACATACACAGGAAGGTCATTAGGTTTTTAACCCAAGAGCCTCATTTGATCTTCTTGGGAATTTCTTTCTAATCTGATTAACTTCAATCTGAACCTAAGTTTGATTCGACATCTTGATTCCACCACTTGATTCAAAAATGCAACCTGACATGTTAGGAAAAGTGATTAGGAAACATGAGTCCCAAATGGCCATCAAAGCCAAAATAATTGAGGATGCTTATAGACACCACGAGGAATATTTTAATAGGGACATTCAGGATAAATACAAGAAAACAATGGACCACATTTTGAACCGTATGGAAATAATATGGATACGAATAAACCACGGTTCAACCTGGGATGATCTCTTAGCAGAACACATTGAATTGGTGAAATTATACAACAACGATTGTCTGCAATATTGGTCAAATCCTTCAATTCCAGAAGAACTCCAGAATTTTTTGGAAAAATGGGGAGAATTGCTGAATAGGTTATATAGATCCATTGATCAAAAATACCCGTCAGAAGTTAATATGACATCTTGGAGTAATTCTAGTGATCTACGTAATTTCCCAATTCATGGATTTGATGATCAAGGTTGTTATGGGCCCCCAACCCAAATAAATTCAGATTCAAATTTCATAACAATTGACACACCTGATCTTGAGATGGGTTGGGAGGATTCGATTGCAAGTATTCACGATTCCGAACCAGCCCTAGAAAACCAAGAAGCCAGTCCATCAAGCCTAGATTTCCCAGACACCTGTGATGATGAAATTAAAACAGAACCTCTCGAGGGTGTAAATTCCACCCCTTATCCTGTTAAGGTGATTCTCGAGAATGATTCTGACATCCTTATAGAGCCCAGCCTAGATCCTAGTGACCCAATGCCTACCTTTGACCTAGAATCTAGATCTGAGCATAATTGGGATGATTATGAGGCTCATATGATGAGACAGATTTCAAATTTGAAATACAATTCAGGGCCCGTATTTAATGAATACGCCTCTCCAACCTCCTCAAAGACACTAATTGATTTTTTGAAAGTCACGCCGATCTATGATACAGAAACAGAGGGGCTGGAAGAGCTGGGACTCGATTGGGTCTATCCTAGGAGCCAAGAACCCGAGCCTATCCTAGTAGGGACACCTTTCCGAGCTCGGAATATGAAATTAGGTTAGATCCAAGTCAAGTTGTTGCTTCTACATATCTTGATCCTTTCTGTGGTGGAAACTCTGTTCTGGAATCATGTTCAGAACACGATCTTCGCAAGTTCTCCGACGATTTCGAATCCTACTCTGATTTTGGAGAACCTTTGTTTCCTGACAATTATGAACCAATCTACAACCTCAGCATCCATGACCCATTTTTTGACTCTAACTCTGAGGTCCCTAATCCTGATATCATTGATTCAAAATCAAGTTCCATTGAGTTGGAATCATTCCGTTTTGATCTTCAAGAATCAAAAACAGTAAGTGCCATGAGTGTCTGCAATCCAGAGTTCGAATCTTTTCTTTACTCAGATTTTCATGATCCTATAAGCACTCTTCAAGCTTGATTTTGATGGGCATTATGAGGACTCTCTAGATGAACCTACTTTTGAGTCCTTTCTAGAGGAGCCCTCAACACACATAGTTCTCAAGGAAGCCACCTCTTCAAATCCACATACAGAACCTTCTCAAATACGAACCCAACCCCGACCTGCCACTGGAATCAAGTTCTATTCTGATTCTCCTCTCTATGATTCGGTAGTACATGATTCTTCTCCTCATTTTGGTCGAGTTTCGGACATCGATTAGACTGATAATCACGTCCCATCTTTCTTTGATCACTTTCGTAGGGATCTCACATCCTCCACAAATCCATTTACATTTGAGGATCCCTACTCTGACCAGGCTGATTGGAATCAGCCAAACCCACGATTCACACTGCCGTATCTTTCTGAGTCACAAAATATCATGTGGGCTTCGCATCTAATGATTCACATCCATCAACCCACCAAATTGATTGGGTTTAGGTTGCATCATCAGCCTATTGATCTGAACAACCACCTGGTTGGACCAACTAGGCTATTGACTAGGGTGCTTGTTCTACAAAATTCTTCTGATTTGACCACTCCTCCATGACCACCTTCTGCTCGGCTGAAGGCATTGAATTTAGCACTTAACGGGAGGCAACCCATCATTCCAAAAACCCAAGACCCTTCTAATCATCTTTTGAGCTTCACGTCTATTGCACTTCAAAGTTCAGTGTTAGAACAGCCAACTCCACCTTTGGTATTCGTATCAAAGCTTGAAATTATCTGCAACAGTCATTTCAACCCGTTCACCCACCCTTTGAACCTATTCTAATCCTTGAATCCAACTGGCTTCATACCCTCTGGTTTACAATGAGGACATTGCAAAACTTAGGCATGGGGGTTGTTAAAGTGCAAACACATAAAAATTCAAGTTTCTAAAGTGTTCTCACAAAAAATTACTCATTCAAAAAACCAAAAAATTAAAAATTGAAAAAGAACAAAAAAAATGCAATGGGGAGGAATTTTTGAGAAATTGATTGCATATCATTTTTTAGGAGAAAAGAAGAGGTGATTTAAATGTCAAAAATGAGCAACAATTTGAAACAAAAAAGGGATAGTCATTAGTAAATGATTATGGAATCTACTTAAGTTCTAAACCAAGTCAAATGAAAAAATTAAGTCCTAGAATAATAGAGAGACACGGAGATTAGTATGAGTGCTGATCTTAGGCCTCTTGGGCTTGTTTTAAGGCTTAAAGATTCATGTATCCGTTAAGATCCGGATAGTCCTCAAGAGGTTGAGGAAAATGCGAAGCTTATATATTAGGTCTAAGGCTTAGGGATTATTCGGCCTCATTAACTGACCTCTGGTTTGCGGGACTCCGTAAACTAAACACCCTAATCCACACACACCTCTGGTTCAGTGTGCTTAATCAATCAAAATCATGCAAAAGCGTTTATTCTCTTCGAAAAAAGCTACATAGATTAGGAGCAGCTTGAAGACACAAGTTGATTTGGACGAGTTCCCGACGTAGAGAGGCGAGAAATTCCCCTAGAAGATGGGTAATAACATATCGTCTCCTTGGTGCTTGTCTCCTAGGATATTTAGATATCCTACTAGGGGCATGAAAGCACCTTGTGCTGATTCAAGTGCCATGGGTGGGATTATCCCGAAATGTCGATTGCTAGGGCCTGAATTAAGCTACAGAATGCCATGGGCAACACTATCCTGAAGTGTTGAAAGCCAGGGTTCTGGGGGTTGCCATGGGTGGTGCTATCTCGAAGCATCGATTGCCAGGAACCCTGCAAGGATTAATGGTGGGAACTAGGAATCCGATACAAACCGTGTTTTTGAGCCAATCCGAAGCTAGAAATAAAGAAAAGAAAAAGAGAGAGAAAACTCTCCAAAAATGCAAAAATTCTTCTATCCCTCTCTCATACAAAAACACATTGTAAACTGAACTTGGACTAATCATGTTACAAGCACAGATACTTTGACTGCTAGGTTCAACGAAACTTAGGATAGTTTCTATGGGCCTTAGAAACCTTCGTGGCAGAATGAGGTTAAAGCTGGTTAGGTTTAGATCTTGATTGGTACTTGAGTACCTCTAGGCACACTACTAGAAAAATGGGTTATGCCATCGATTACTCCAAACCGACGGCAAATATATTTTCCTCATCGGTTCTTAAAATAAGCGACGACGAAGGTATGTACTCGATTGAAGAAGAGGGGATGGGTGCACGGTGGTCATAAATATTTACCGTTGGTTATTCAAGCGACGGAAAATATATTTTATCCATCTCTTCTTATAATAACCAATGGTAAAAAGAACCTTAAAAGTTGCTCCTAAAATTTTGGAGGGATTACCGTCAATTAGTGAAAGAAACAACGGCGAAAAGTAGGTTAAATTTACTGGCCAAAATTTGGGCGCACTGGCGGAGTTGGTGAAGCCTTTGCCGTCGGTTATCTTAATAATCGACGGTGAAAAGACGGTTAAAATTTGTACTTAAATTTTGTGCAGGATTGTCACCTATACTGTCAGTTAGTGTAAGAACCAACGGTGAAAGATATGTTATATTTAGTGGTCAAAATTTTAGGCACGTACGAGGGTGAACTGAAATGATCCTTTGGCGTCGGTTTATAATATAACCGATGGCATATATCGGTTCATCTATCGAACACAACCGACCTCCCTTTCTCTGTTCATCGTCTTCCTTAAAACCTAACGCACATCGCCCCCTCCTCCTCCTCGTTAATTAACCTCCTGAACACCCTCCTCCTCCTTGTTAATTAACCTCCTCGACACCCTCCTCCTGCTCCTCCTTTGACCCACTACTTGTCATCCTCCTCGCTATCCTCGACAACCTCCTTCTCATCCGTGACTCCCTCCTCCTCTGCCTTCTTCGATGAGGTAATCCTCCTCCTCCTCCTCCCCCTCCTGCCATCCTCCTCTTCCTCCCTGACCCCTTGTGCCAGCCTCCTCCTCCACCCCGACCCACTCCTGTCGAGCTCCTCCTCTACCCTGCCTACCACCCCCTCCTCCCGCCCTTCCTCCCCGACCCCCTCCTCTTCCTCCCTGACCCCTCCTACCGGCCTCCTCCTCCACCCCGACCCCCTCCTACTAGCCTCCTCCTCCACTCTACCGCCCCTCCTGCCATCCTCTTCCTCCTCCCTGACCCCTCCTTTCACCCTCCTCCTCCTTCCCTACCTCCTCCTGTCGCCCCCTCCTCCTCCCCGACTCCTCCTCCCTAACCCCCTCCTCGTCCTCCTCCTCCAGCCCAAGCCCCTCCTGCCAGCCTCTACCTCCACCTTGTCACCCTCTTGCCACCCCCTCCTGCTGCCCCTCCTCCCCCTCCTGTCATCCTCCTCCTCCTACTACGCCTTCCCCCATCCTCCTCTCCTTCTTACTTCCACCCTCCTCTTCATCCCCTTCTAATCTTACTTTCCCTATATCAAATTAATATGTTAAGTTATTAATAATATAATGATTTATTATTTAATTTATTATGTGTTATTGAATTTACAGATTGCTGGTGATAGTCACACTCAGTCATGTTCAGAGGTTGTAGTACATTGGAGGTATAATTTTATTTCTTTAAATTTATTTTTATGATATTTTAGGATTATATTAGATGTGGAGTGTGCCCTTATAATGTCATTTGTGTTAATGTATGGTGGGGTGTGCCCACATAATGTCATTTGTTTGAATGTATGGTGGGGTGTGCCCACTTTTATGCACTTTATGTTTTTGTGTGATGCACTGTTATTGTGGGGTTTGTCCACTTTTATTATCTCTGTTATTTTGATATGCAGATTTATGAAAAAACCTAAAATTTAAGGGGAAACTCTGTCAAAATTTTTAAAATTCTTTAATGTTAAATGTAATGGTTGGTTGGGGATTTAGGATTAGGTTGGGCTTTGGTTAGGTTATGTTAGGATTTGGTTAGGTTATGTGCACAACATCCGATTTCCATATGCCGTGCACCCCTCACACCACCATCCTTGTTGTCGCAAAGGGGATCTCTTCCGCCATTGTCGTCTCACGAGTTGTTGTTGAGGTGGATAGTGGGGCAAAAGGCATTGAGGCAGATGTCGTCGTCGTGTGGGGAGGGGAAGGGAAGGGGGAAAGGGAGGAAGAGGAATTGGAAACACCTTAACCCTTGAACCATTTTTGAACCTTCAAAGTCCATTTAAACTGCATGTGAGCTTCTGAATCATTTTTGAACCTTAATCAACATCTTAGCCCTTTAAACAAATGTTTGAAATCCATAAATCACCTCAGACCTGGGTGATGAAAGTGTTCATCCTAGATCTGATTCAAAGCAGTAAATCCCCATTCTAACTTGTCGCAAATAATCTGTGATATATCTAGAATTAAATCCAACTTATATTAGGAATCTTTAGATCCTAGAAACCCTAATGGATCCCCCTCCTTACACTACAGACAACGTGAAGGAGGAAAATCACATCAGGTATTAAAAGCAACTCAAAATCAATCATAGATTTTCATTCAAATCTCTTAGGCATTGCTCAAACTCTGCTAAACAAATTAAAAAAACTTTTAATTGCTCAAGCTGTCACCCAGGAAGGAATTTGGTCTTATGTTCATATAATTTATTATTCTGAAGCTACGTTATCCACTTTGTAGTTCTATTTGATTTATTATACATTTCTTTCTAGGATTTAACAAAAATAATTTTATTTTCTTATTAGATGATTGCTTATGTTTTTGTCAATTTCTTTGCAATTATGAGTATTATTTTCCTGGAACGATTTAAAGGCAGACCTGGCATGGAAGATAGTTATGCTTGGGATGGAATATATACGGTCCAGTGTGCTTATGGAAGGATTATGGATGATTGTAGAGGTTTGGGAAGTGACCACATCAATAAAAAACTTTGGCTCTTGAAGATCCCCCTCAAGGTACAAATTTTCCTTTGGCTATGCAGAAGGGAGGGCTTGATAACAGGTGATCTAAGGCACAAGAGGATGGGTGCAACTCTTCATGAATGTCACTTATGTGGAATGTACACCGATAGTCTCAGCCACATTTTTTCTTCCTGTTTGATTACTGATGTGATGTGGAGAATTTGTCAGGAACCACTCCCTCCATGGGATTCATTGTGGCACAGTTTTCTAATTTCGGAGAGGCCACACCTGCGTTGGCCGCAACACTTTGGTGCGTGTGGAGGGTGAAAAACGAGAGGTTATGTCATGAGAGACTAGTATGCTATGAGCAAATTGTAAATGAGTGCTAGTCCCTCATACATAGATGGGGATCTGATTTGTAATTTTTTTATCTCCTTTTTTATTGATCAATAAAATACCCTCCTAGATTGCTATTGTAACACGATAGCTTTCCTCTCAGTTTCAAAAAAAAAAAAGAGTATTATTTTAAATACACACACTTGCTAAACAAGATATATGCACGTGAGGCTAAACATTAGGTATTCTAACCCCTATGGTAAAAGTCCTTCAAGTCAAATTGTGTCCAAATTACTCACCCATCGAGACTTATGATCATGTTATACGGACAATGCAGGAAGTGTATGTATATCTCACTTACATGCATGATGTATTGTGTTTATAGCATGCCATAAAACTCGATCGACTTTAGTTTGGTGAAGTACCAAAATAAAAAAGGTCCTTAAAGATTTGATGATAACTTAGCTTTGCTTGTTACATGTAACCATGTGCGATGAAATTTTGGTTGCTTATTCCTGCTCTTCTTTGGTATACTAACTAATCTTATCTAGTTTCCTGCAGTGCCCTTAATTGGGTGTTAAAGGAAATTTAGCTAAGGTTAGTATTGGGGGGTATACTGGAGAAGTGCAGGGAGATGCTGCCAAAATTTCACCGCACTAAGGTTACATGTAACGAGCAAAACTAAGTTGTCATCAAATCTTTGAGGATAGGGTATAAAGTGAAAATCTTAATCAACATACACATCATTCGGTCATTTCACTTCCTAATAAGTGATTTGTTTATATTAAATTTTAGGTTATAATGGATAAATCTTAGATTGGGTTGCAGGGTTTAGATTACACAAGATATAAGGATGGAGTAATTTCATTCCTAGATTGGGCCTTTCATGACGATAGGAAAATATTTAAGCGAGGCGGTCAACTTGATAATATCTTCTACCCATGCAGAAGATGTTTAAATAGTTCCTTACATGATCGTAATACTGTGCTCGAGCACTGCATTTGTAATGGGTGGTGGCAGCATTACGCTACTTGAGTAGCTCATGGAGAGGAGTTGACTGAGAAAGTCATAAACAATGACAACACTATTGACCAAGAGATCGACAAGAACATAGCTGATAGTGAAGGTGAAGAAATAGAAGAAATGTTGAACGAGATGAGAGCAGGAAAGGATATAAATATAGACGAGGAAGATCTGTTGAGTTGTGATCCGTTCTATGATGCTGTTAAGGCGACTGAGGATCCTATTACTCCCGGTGTTACGAAAATGTCAAAGTTGTCATTTTTGTTGAAGATATTTCAACTAAAGGTTATGAATAGAGCTAGTGCTAAATTCATGTTAAAAATCCTTTAGTTTATTGTTGAGCTGTTGAATAACCCTAATGGTTTTCCAGCTTCATGGTATAAGGCAAGGAAATAGATTCGTAAGCTTTGTCTAGATTGTCAGAAAATCAATGCATGTCTGAATGACTGCATTCTTTTAAGAAATGAATTCACAAATTTGAGTAATTGTCCCAAATGTGGACATGAGAGGTATAAAGAAGGTAAAAATGAAAGTAAAATGAAACAACCTTAGAAGGTTTTTCGTTACTTTCCACTGACACCTAGGCTTCAACGGCTTTTTATATCAACTAAAACTACATGGTGGATGACATGGCACCAGGATTGTAAATCTCAAGATGAAAGAATACTTCATCCTACTCATTCAGAGGGGTGGAAGAGATTTGACAAAAGAAATAATTTATTCTCTTTAAAAGCAAGGAACGTGCAGTTGGGTCTTGCAAGCGATGGATTCAATCCATTTAAGAGTATATACCCGTCATACTCTATATGGCCAGTGGTAATGGTCTTTTATAACTTACCCCCTGGTTGTGTATGAGATCGTCATTCATGATGCTGACCCTATTAATCCCCGATCCAAAACAACCAGGAAATGCAATAGATGTTTATCTCCAGCCATTAATCGATGAATTAAAATAGTTATGGTACACCGGCATGAAAACGTATGATGCAGAAAAGAAATAATTTTACAATATGCATGCAGCATTGTTGTGGACCATAAATGACTTCCCAGCAAATGCAAATTTGTCAAGTTGGAGCAATAAAGGAAAGCTTACTTACCCAGTCTGTATGGAAGACACTCATCACCTACAATTACCAAAAAGTAAGAAATTCTGTTACTTAGGACATCGTAGATTTCTACCTATTGAACATAGATGGCGAACGTCATAGTTTAAGAGTAAATTTAATGCCAGGACATGTCAATATTCAAAGAAAAATCCAAAGAATAAACTTAGTACAGATTCTATTAAGTTGCCAAGTCATGTTATACTGGAGAGATTGTAAGAAATGGATGAGATACAATTGGGTCGACCATTCAAACAAGACCAGACAGCCTCAAGGAATTTTGGAATTCAAAAGAGAAGCATTTTCTTTATGGAGCTACCATAGTGGAAAGATCTTACAATACGTCATAATTTAGATGTTATGTACATCAAAAAAAATGTGATGGATAACATCTTAAACGTATTAAATATGACCGATGATCCAAAGGACACGGTTAAAACAAGGAAAGACATGAAGAGTTTGGGGATACATCTAGAGCTGCATATTCATGAGAATGATGGCTACTTCGCACCTACTATTTATAGCTTCAATCAGGACCAGAAAAATAGATTGCTCTCCTTCTTAAAGGAAATTAAGATGCCAGATGGGTTTTCATTGCAGCTTTCTCGTTGTGTGAATGATGCGTAGACAAAGATATCTGGTATGAAAAGTCATGACTCCCACGTTTATATGCAAGTATTATTTCCACTAGCGATACGGGGGACACTGCCAGAACTAGTTGTTGATTCATTCACAGAGATGAGTAGGTTTTTCAAAGTTGTTTATTTGAAGACGCTACAAAATGATACGCTGAATCACTGGAATAAACAAATAGTCATTATTCTTTGTAAAATGGAACAGATTCTTCCCCTAGCCTTCTTTGATATAATGGTTCATCTCACCCTGCATCTTGCAAATGAAGTGAGAATAGGTGGACCTATACAATTCAGATGCATGTATCCTATGGAGCGATTTTTGAAAAAGCTTAAAGATTATGTTTTGAAAAAAGCAAAGCTAGAAGGATCCATTGTAGAAGGGTATCTCATAGAGTAATGCATAAATTTTATTCCATGTACATGAATGAAACAGACAACCGCTTTAATAAACTTCAAATGAACTATAAGGGGGAATACAATGACAATGATGAAGAATGTTTGTCAATTTTTGATATTAAAGGAAGGTCGATTCTTCATACAGAGTACAATGCAATTTCAAAAAATGACAGACGTTGCGCACATCTATATATTTTAAAAAAATTCTTGAAATTGATCCATTTTATGATGAATTTGAACGATTACCTCTTTCAAGGACAACTGAGTTTGGCTTCTTAGATTGGTTTAAAGATCGGGTTAATCAATTGAAAGAGGATAAGGACCCACAATGGGTACCATATTTTGATGTAATTACCGATTCACCATTACATTATGCACATTACCACTCTGGGTATATAATAAATGGGTTCAGATTCAGGATAAAAGAAATTGATGATAGAAAGCTTACACAACAAGCCGAAGTTGTTGATTCAGATCTTTCCACCGGTCCAGATGGATATTACGGTAAAATCAGAGAAATTGTGGAGATCAGCTTCAGAGTTGTCCTATTTAAATGTCATTGGTTTGATGTTTTTAAAGAGGACACCAGTTTCAAAATTGACAAGAAACACAATTTCTTGAGTTTAAATCCTAATCGTCAAATTCTTCAATCTAATAAACCATTCACATTAGCATGTCAAGCCGCACAAGTTTTCTACATCCCCGATAATTGGCAAAGGGGATGAGTTATACCCACAAGAACAATACCACACAACCATTTTGACACATAGTCTGATGCATACCAAGAATTTACAGAAGAAGGTCATTTATTTGCAAACGATGTTGACATCTAAGGTTAGTAACAATTTCTTTGCTTTGTTTCATTTCCGTTTAAATGAAATTCATATTAAAATTGAAATTTATAAGGGCATATATGTCATTACAAAGGGGGTTTGGAGTAAAATTGAAATTCATATATGTTGATTTATATATTAATGATTTTTAATTATATTAATTATTACATTTTTTATGTGTTACAGATGAAGTTTAATAAAAAACCTCAAAAAAAAGGTCCTCTTGAGACACAGCCCTCCACGTAGCCCAATTCGTCTCCTCAGGTTCAGCCACCCCCCCCCCCACAGTAGTCTCAGCCAGCCCTTCGACAGCAGGTTCAGCCACCATCCCAAATGCATTTTGTACAACTCGGGGAGATGGCACTTTTACTACATATAAGGGGAAGGGAAAGAGGAAGGAGATTGCTCAGACCTTGCCAGACCGAGTAGAGGATGATCCAAATTATGGAGGATTAGATGAGGAGGAGGGGGAAGAGGAGGGGGAGGAGGTGGGAGAGGAGGGAGAGGAGGAGGGCAAGGAGGCAAAGGATAAGATGGTGGGGAGTACGTCCCTAGTTCATGTCGACCCCTCAGTGGCGAGTTCAAGTTTTGGTAAGAAATCATATATCTTTAAAAAGTAAATTACTTATATGTTTTAAAGTTTATTATAACTTCAAAAATATATAATGAACATGATTAATGTTTACGCAGGTAGAGTAGCAAGAGGACAAAGGAAGACAAAAAATCTAAACCTTCAGCATACCCCCGAGGGCACGAGAATAACAATTAGGCTTAGAACCATACGGGAGGTGGAGAATTACCCAAGCTTTATCAGTCGAGTGGGCACAATTGTTAAGTCCATTGTGTGCATTTGCTACTTCAACAGGAGGAAGGTGCCCACAAAGCTGAAGAGGCAGTTCCTTTGTCAGTTGGAGGTAATTTTATTTATAAAAGTTATTTCTTTTATAAATTTATCTTAAAATTATTACAAAGTAAGATTGACCAATATTTTTTAAAATTAATGTAAGCAAATTATGATTAGGGTGATGACCCCAATGCCTCTCGATATATCCTTAAGCATGTCGCCAAAATCCACAGGGATTGGAGGACGGAGACCAAGAGAAATGTAAGAATTTTTAAACATTTACATTCTTTTTATATACATATATTCTTGTATTATTTCTAACAATTTATATTTGGTATTTAGTTTTTCTCGAACAAGAGTTCACCTAAGGAGGCAATGGGTGATGCTCCTTCTGATGTCATGCCTGACGATTGGAAGAAGGCATGCAAGCATTGGCTGATCTGAAGATAGAGGTTAGTAAATAATTAAAAATTATTTCATTAATTTCATATATCTTAAATTTATAAAAAATATTATTTTATATGTCTACAGGAGCAAGCAAAAAAAATAAGGCCAATAGGGCTAAAGCTCCACCGAAAACCCATTGTTTGGGTCGAAGGAGCATCGAGATGGTCAGGAGCCGTTATGTAAGTGTTTGAACTACTTTTCAGTTGAATATTACTTAATTTTTAAGTTATTTTAACCTAATTGTATCATTTTTATATTTTCAGTCTGTTGCACATGATGGGATGGAAATGAATAGGATGGATATCTACAAGGTCACCCACAATAAGGCTACAGTTGAGGGTGCTCGTAAGTGGATTCATCAGTCATACTAGGAGAAATACGTAAGTTTCCTAAACTAAAAAAATTTATAACATTGTATATATATATTATAATAATATTTTTTAATACATTTAGGATCAAATGGCATAATTAGTACATCCCCCATTGACGAGACCTCCGAGAGCATCCAGCAGCCTTTAGATGCAGAGGAGGGCATTTAGGAGAGTAATGCCACTAGACTGCAGTGGTTTCATTCATAGTGCGGGGAGGGCATTTAGGAGAGTAATGCCACTAGACTGCAGTGGTTTCATTAATAGTGCGGGGAGGGCATACACGTTATCTACCTAGTATGGGAGGAAAGGTGTTGTCTCATCTAGTGTTATCGATTAGCTGCATAAAAAGATTGACACACTATAGAAACGAGAAGAGGAGAGGGAGAAGAGAGAGGTAGAGATGAATAATAAGATGAATGCCAAGGATGATAAGTTTCAGATGCTTATACCCCTTATTCAGAAGAATGGTCAATCAGAGCATCTGTCTTCCACAAATCCCAACATCCACAAATGAGACGACGACGACTCCATGGGTGGTGCAGGTGGAGCTGGTGGCATTGGGGCAGCTGTATTTTGATTTCTATCCATTTTCTTTTCTTATGTTTTTCATGTAACCTTTTTTATATAAATATTTAATTTTCAAACTTTTAATGTACTAGATTTTATATTTATGAATTATAAATTTCTATTCATTTTCATTTTAAGTAGGTTTAATAGGTAGTTTCCATCATTTGGTAATTAAAAAAAAAATCCATACATTTGCTATCGGTTATTTGAATGACTGATGGCATATATATGATGGTAAAAATATTTTTGTTGTCATTTATCTAATAACCAACGACATAGAAGGTCCGGAAGAATCACTATTTCTATTTTATGACGTCGCTTCTTATGATAAGTGATGGCAAAAATATTTTTACTGTTGCATATTTCTTGTCAGTTATTTTAATAACCGACGCTAAAATATTTTTACATTGCTTCTACAAGCGACGATGTTTTCTTTAAATGACAGCAAAACTGAAAAAAAGGCATATTAGCATGTGAAAGAGTAACTTAACAACGCTGTCGCTTTTTTAAATAAGCGATGGAAAATCTAATTTTTGTCTGCTAGTAACCGACAGGAAAAGATCCAATTCATCTACTGGACGAACTATATTTCGACATCGGATGTTCCTTGTAATCGACGGGAAAAAGAAACGACGTCACATATGCCGTTGATTTTTAGCGTCGATTAGAATGGCTTTTCCGTCGATTTTCAATCGACGGCAAAAGTAGAACTTGTTGTAGTGGCATTCTGACCTAATTTCTAAAAAGAAGAAAGAATCAGGACTCTGAACATCAAAGAATGGTCTAAAATTTGAGTTCCTGTCATAAGATTTTGTTAAGCGACTAGCAAAAGTTAGGCATGGGTGAATGTTGATAACATCATCATCAGCCATATCTAACATTAATTAGTTATATTCCATTGATAAATCATTCACGTGCTCCTACCATGTTTTAAAAGTCGTTTTGCATCGTAGCATAGTCGATAGAAGCACGTTTACATTTAAATTTATAACTCGAATTAAAAAAGAAATCTGAGGTCGTCTCTGGGAGCAAACTTAATACGCGAATACCACTATCTAATTATCTACACATGCTCTTGAGGAATTTGCATAAAAGGATTGGCAAACAAACTTAAATCTTTCACTTGATTTTATGAATAAAGATTTGACATGCAACGAGTATTTAAAGCTAAATTAATTGTCAAAGAGGTAAAACACCAAACAGTTATCACCATAATATTTACGCAATATATAGCAATAAAAATCACTTCAAATACAATTCGTGAATCAATTTAAAGATGATTATAACTTAGTCCTTTATTGTTGAAATCCAATCCCTAATCTCTTTCAACGAGGTCCCTGAAAACTTCTTTTCTTCTCAATCAGCCCCCCACCCTTCTTCTTTCCTTCTTCTTTCTCCTTGCGTTGACAGCAGGGTGCATGAAGCTTCTCAAGCTTCACCAAAGGGGGGTCGGTTAGGCTTGTGAACACGTAAACTCCTTGTTGAGGGTGGCACTGAGTTCCCCATATCCTCACGAAGCTTGGAAGTTTGGCAAGTCGTGTGGGCGTCGGACGTGGAGGTCGGCGTTGGGTCTGGCGAGGAGATGGACAAGGAGTAGAGGCACGAAACCACCTGTAAGAGGGTGAAAAATATTCCTTGCATTCACACGAAGCTTTCCACAAAGCTTGAAAGCTCGTGGATGGCCGGAGCGTGACTGACCTCGAACGTGGAGGTGGGTGCGACCGGCGATGGTGGTCAGCGCTTGGATGGGTGAAAGCTCATGACCAGAAAGTTGGGAGGCTTCGCCATGCCCCATTGAAGATGGTGGCGGCATTGATTGGTTGTGGTGAGGTCGGAGGAGGTCGAGCAGAGGCGACGAAGGCGGTGGCCGGTGTGCGTTCGGTGAGCGATTGGAGGCGTCGAACCCCTCAATAAGTTGAGGGGTTTTGCTCCTCGTGGTGTGATGAAGGTTGTGGGGTGGTCGACAAAGCGATTGGCAGCATGGAGAGTCGTGGCGAGCTCGTCGGAGACACACCGGATCATGGACGGCGTGGTCACCGTGAGTGGAGAAGTAGAGGGGGAGGATGCGGGAGTTGAAACCTAGTTCTAACGTACCTAACCTAATCTAGAAGAAGAGTTACCTAGGAGGAAGAGAGGAGGACAAGGAAGAGTTTGGCGTGATCGCCGAAGTTGGAGAAGAAGAAGATGACAAGGAATATTCGAGTGATGAGGGGGTAGATGAATCGCCTCCTTTGATGAGAACGGTGACGACGAGGGGAGATGAAGCCCTCAACTAATTTTAGCTAAGGAGCGGCAAAGGAAGGAAGTTGGGAAGCTCCAAGGCTGGTGTTAATGGCGGCGCTCGAGGAGGAAGGAGGGAAGCTATGCTTGCCAAAACTTGACGACTTGCAACGGCATGAGTTGAGGAAGGTTTATAGCTTGTTGGTGCGTAAGGAGAGGGTCGAAGGTTGCGCAAACAACCTCGTCGGAGTTGCATGGCTGGCAGAGTCGGAGGTAGAAGGTGGAGAAGGTGCTAGAGGGGACTATTTTGCAAGAAAATTGAAAGTTAAGGGGGCATTTGTAAGGAAATTAGGAATTAAGGATAAAAATGCAAAGTTGACCAAGATGAAGTCCAAATGAATCCAAATTTTTATGGTAGCCTAATTTGGACATAAGAAATTTGATGGTGACTTTAATTTTTTATTTTTATGTCATTTGCATGGTCAATTTACATTTAGATCCAAAATGTTCCAAATACCCGTCTATGATTCTATTTTAGGTCAAAACGAGTTTCGATCGTCAAATTGACTTTCCAAACCATATAAAATATTTTTAATTGATTTTATAAGGTTTATATTACATTTACTTCCGTCAAAACTATTTTAATTGAAGTGGGATTGAATTTAGGGTTTTAGATTACAATTAAACATCCAATTTAATGTTAATTCTGAATTACTCAATACCAAGCCACTTTTAACATATTTAAGCTCAATTGACCTTTATTTAAGCATAGGTTTACCCTCTATTTATTCTACATTCATAATTGTTCGTGAAAATTATAGAATTAACCCCTTTTTCTATTAATTTCTCTCTCTTCAATCCTGATTGAGTTATACCCTTCAATGTATGTTAATTAAGTGAATTTAACCTTAAAACTTAGCCAAATTAAGTTATTTATAGAGGATGATGGTGATGCCATCATAAATTCTCTGACATAACTGCAAAAGAGCCCTAATTCACGGCATATTCATTCTGAGAGAAATGCATTAAAACAAGGGTAAAACTGCAGCTTTAACGGTATATCCTAAATGCAGAATAATCACGGGGTTTTCCAGGGGTTAATTAAAGTTAAAATGGTCATAAATGTCTAATAAGTGGGTTCATACAGAAAGAAATGGATTTTCACGCATTTCAAGAATTAATAGACATTTGAAGCCCTAAAAATAGACTTGCTTAATTAACTAAGGTTATGGTTAGGATAAAATTCACATAAGCCTTCTAAAAATCATAGAAAAATATTCTATAAGGTTTGGTACCTTTGATTTAACCATTGGAATCCATTTTGACCTAAAATAGAGTCTTAGACAGACAATAACCCTAATTTAGGTTTCTGCGTAAATTACCTAGTCAAAATTTTTCAAAACCAAAATCTGACTTCACTATCAGATTCCTTGGGTCAAAATTAGGTTTGTACCAAATTTTGGGCCCAATCAGAGATCACCCTTACCTAGTTTGTATTCCAATCTAGTCTGACTTTTTTCTCTCACACATATGCCCCTAACTTTTGAAATCCTTACAAATACCCCCATAACTTCATCATATTCTTCACAAATATGTCCCCACCACCTTCAAACTCTTAAACCCATCACCGACAACCTTCAATCATGGATTACTCCCTGATTTCATGGCCAAACTCTTCCAAATTTGGAAGGAGGATTCATAAAGAGTTTCCCTACAATCTGAGCTGTACATTGGGCTCTAATTCCTACTCAAAAGCTCATGTGAACCTTTCAAAGGTTCAGCTTTCCTTCTTCGTCGAGTTTCCATGGTTTCAAGCTTTGTTTCCAAGCTTTGAACGACCCCCTAAGCCCTATAAAAGGACCCATATTGCAAGGCCATGCTCCTTAGCAAGGTTTCAGGCCAAAAACCTCTTCTAATTCCTACCTCCGACCCCTCTCCAACCTAGCTCCAACGAGCTTCTTCGACCTCCTTTCCGACCATTAGACGGTCAAATCAAGTGGCCCATTATCTTCCTCACCTTCCTCTACCTCTCGCTGGCCAAAGAGAAGGCTCCCAGACCTCCTTCCTCATCGTCCCCCATTGGAGATTCTCATCTTCTCCATCTTCGGCCTGCCAAAATCAGTGTGAACCCTACCCCTTTTGACCATTAGATTATGTTAGTTAAGTTTCCTTAGGTTATTAGGTTAATTCCTTCTACGCAAAACCCAAAAACACCCCTTGACCTAACGGCCATTCACC
Source organism: Thalassia testudinum (assembly GCA_037157565.1). Lineage (NCBI taxonomy): Eukaryota > Viridiplantae > Streptophyta > Magnoliopsida > Alismatales > Hydrocharitaceae > Thalassia > Thalassia testudinum. The sequence continues at coordinate 7,995,338 of JAZHRO010000022.1, read as the reverse complement.
TTCGTCTTCACCTTCGGCAGCACCTCCAGCAAGGTCTACCCGTCACCTCACACCTCCAACCGCCTCGCCACCAACTCCACAACTTCTGCCTCATCCACCTGAACCAAAGCCCTCTCCTATTTAGGGCTATTCACCCCTCTAGACCGCCACCAAACAACCCATCCTTCGCACACCATCTACAACTCCGTCCGACCACCATACTCCCTCTCACGGCATAACACCACCACCCACACATTCACCGTGGTCAGGCAAAGGACCTGAGCTAGTTTAACTTGGCCGCAAGGCCATATTCATGCTTTTCAAGTCTTTGGCTGAAGCTTCGCCACCATCGTCATCGCTCCCTTGTTCTTCGAGCTTCAAGCCACAACAGCTCTAGGCCTTTGCTCTAAGTGGTGTGGAATCAGTCCAAGAATATGCCCAGGCTGTTAATTGGAAGAGACCACCTCTTCTTCACCTTCAATTGGTTGGACCACTACTGCTAAATGCACGCGACAAGGAAGAGTGGGATTTAGTCCCACATCGTGGGAATTGGAAGCGATGCAGCTGAATAAAGCATTTTTCTACTTATGCCTTGCTGCCTCGAGAACACTAGGTTGAGGTCCCTTCACCCTACACACACTCGACCACCTAAACCTATCACTCCTCGGCTACTACCCATTGTTGGTAGCCCTGGACCCACATGATCCAAATACCCGATTGGTTACATGGCTATCTAGGAGAGGAGGAAGGAAAGAGAGAGAGAGAGAGAGCGAGGTAGGGGAGGGTTTTGCTCTTGTAGGCTATGTGCGACACTTAGTTGCTGAGAAGGAGAGGACCTTGAGAAGAAGAAGGAAAGGTTGTGAAGAGGGAAGGCTGAGCCGAAGAAGAAGAAGAAAAGAGAAGAGTGAAGGCTGAGAAAGAAAGAAGAAGAGGAAGAGGCTGAAGAGAAGAAGAACTGAAGAAAAGGAAAAGCACTGTAGAAGGCAATATTTAAGTCGTCTGATTGCCAAAGTAGACGTTAGATTACTGTTCATTTATTTGATATTATTGAATAGTTGATATATATGTGCTTATACTAATAATTGATGAGCTAAATCACCATTATTTTATCTTAAACATCTTTTTGTCTCATTAAACTCTTGCAATACTGATGTTCTTATTGAATATCAGTTTTGAGTAGATTATTATTCATTGAATATCTTGTATCTTGCTCCATTTATTGTGCTCATTTATATGCAATTAAAGATTAGCACATGAATTCCATAATTGCTCTTTGTGTTCGACCTCAAATACTCTTTTAAATTCGAGTTATAAATTGTATTTGTTGAGAGAAATATTTAGGAGATCTTACTACAATGAAGCACGTTTAAAACTCCTATATAGATCCCTTCAACAGGCAAGACGGTGTTGTGGTAAAGATCTTCTTCCCGAAGTGGTGAGAGGATGGCCACTAGATGCTCCACGAATGGAGATGATGGGCAGAAAAATAATTTTCTTTTCTACTCTAGAGGAGCATCCTAGGCTTGGGACAAGCTCTCTCTAGAGCCTTGGAGGTGGTAAGGGCGAGATGAGGAAGAATGGGAGGGGTAGGGGTCCTTTTATAGTAGAAGAGAGGATGCATTTCGTACATAGGACATTTAGTGACAGCCATAAACATCGCTGAAGATCTGCTGCAAGTTTCGCTAAACGTCCAGCTCACATGCCCCACGCACTTGTGTCTCGTGTGCCCACTAGCACTCGCTATTGCTTGCCTCCGCGCGCTATGCGCTTTACGCTGTTGCTGTGCTGATGCACCTCCGTACGTGCGCTGTGCACTGCTGCTACGCTGATGCGCACCTGCACTGCTATGTGCGCTCATGGGCGGCCTGGATAGTGCCACATGACCCAATTTGGGTCATCTACCTTCTTTCCTTTGTAGGGGCTACTATAGAAGTCAGATTGAGTCAATTTTCATGCTGTTGGGCTATGATCGTCGACCCGAATCCATCCATGCAGTCAAATTTGTTGTTTAAAGCTCCGAATTACATCACCTAGTCCCTTCGACATTGATCTTCCTTAGACAGCATATGGTTCTACGGGACTCTGATCAAGGCGATTTTGGAGGCGTTGACTCTGATCATTGTCTTGATTAGATCCGTACGGTCGGATCGTCAATCCGAGGCCTTGAATTAAATCTCCTCTCCTTGCCATAAAAGGATGCAATTATCCTAAAATTTACACACTATTCTAAATGTAGAATGATGCATGCTATGTAATATTTATAATATGGAATGCATATCTAAGCTTAGGAACATGCATAAATAGGCATTTTATCCTAAATAAATGTGTCTATATCAAGGTTGTACTTGGACGGGAAATAGGCTAGATTCAACCTATCCACCAGCGTCATCTCCGACATCAGTGAGCTTAGTCAACTAGTCTAAGTAGGATTAGAGGCAAATCCGACCCATCGGATGTGGAGAGGGAGGTGAGATGAAGTTAGATGGTAACGACAATAGCCTAACGACGTGGGATTGGTGGTGATCAGGGAGTATGGACACCAAACGTCCTCAACCATCCACGACTAAAGAAGAAAGGTTGAAGAAGATGTGTACAGGGGCATTTGTGTAATAAAAAGGACCTATTTGAATAAAAAGGACTTAAATGAAATGAAAGTTAGGGACTGAAACGTAAATAGTGACTTTTATGACCTATTTAATTTATTTCTTTTTTCAACATTTTCTATATCATCATAAATAATGTAAATAACATATTATGCCTTGAAATTATGTTTTTCCCCTTTGTAGCTATATTTATTTAAGTGATAATTAATTAAGTTAATTACATACTTAGATCTTAAAATTAATTAAGTTAAATTAAATACTTAATATATAGATAAATAATTATGAATTGAGTCCTAATTATTAATTAAATTATTATTTAGATTAATTGATCTTTAATTTCATATTTTTAACTTATTTTTGCAAGTCCTTGCTGTTTAACCCCTATATTATAATTAACCCTGTATTTAGTATATTCTTAGATAATTAGCTATGAGAAATAGATAATTAATGATAATTAAGAGCCATAATGAGTCTCTCATCAGCGGTCCTATGGGATATTTATAGCAGAGATGGGGGTAAAGGGGGTTGTATTGAGATAGAATAGTGTTTGGGTTCACCCTAACCACCGACGTCTTCGACATCGGTAACCTTAGTCGCCTAAGTCAATTAGGATTTCCATGAAATTCGGTCTGTCTGATGTGTAGAGGGAGGTGAGATAAGGCTGGAAGGTAATGGCAATGGCTGAACAATGCTGGATCGACAGTGATCGCAAGGTACGGACACCGGACATCGTGCACCGTCCATGGCTGAAGAAGAGAGGTTGAAGAAGACAATGTACGCAGGAGTATTTTTGCAATAAAAAGGACCTATTTGAAATAGGAAGAGCTCAAGTGAAATAGAAGTTAAGGACTTAAACTTAAATAGTGACTTTTAAGGCTTATTTTAATTTATTTCTTTTTTAACTTTTATATATAATCATAAATAATGTAACTATCATATTTATGCCTTGAAATTATGTTTTTGTCCTTTTTAGCTATATTTATTTAAATGATACGATTAATTAAGTTAATTACATACTTAAGTCTTTAAATTAATTAAATACTTAATATATAACTAAATGATTATGAATTGAGTCCTAATTATTAATTAAATTATTATTAATATTAATTGAACCTTAATTATGTATTTTTAACTTATTTTGCAGGTCCTTACTATTTAACCCTTATGGTATAATTAACCTTATATTTCATGTATTCCTAGTTAATTAGCTAGGGAAAATATCTAATTAATGATAATTAGGAGCCATGATGAGTTTCTCATTAGTCATGGCCTAATATGACGGAACGGTGGATGCTAGTACCTTTGTGGGGAGCTACTACCAAATGATGCTCGATCATGGCTACCTTAATAGGGTACTCTGTTGAGTGTTCCCATTGTATCTATCTAGTATGGCCCACGAGTTATTCAATGAACTGCTGGCTGGGAAGATTACTTGCTTCCAAGAGCTGACAGATAAGTTATGCCAATATTTCATAGGATAATAGAGGATTAGAGATAACCCAAAGAGGTTGTCGAAGGTCCGGTAGTGAAGAAATGAGTCCTTTTGGCCATATCTAGACCAGTTTTAGACTCAATACTTTAAATGCAAGAGGCCTTATGATGCCATCGCCATTTAGTACTTCAAGTCAGGCCTCCTGACCTAAAGGTTCTGGTATGATATCTAACGTAGACACATCTATGTCACATAAACTATCAATTTATATGTGTTCTTAGGCGTATAAGTGCATCATGCATTATAAATATTGCATAACATGCATCATCATGTATTTAGGTTAGATTGTATAAATTTTAGGTTAATTCTCCCTTTTTGTGGTTAGGAAATAGGACAATATTTATCAGGGCTTCAGATTGAAGATCTAATCATACAGATTTGGTCAGGGCGACGATCGGAGTCCAACTCCTCTGAGATTGCCCCGATCAGACTTCTGTAACATCAGATGTAGTTCGAGGAAGATTAGAGGCCAGGGGACAAGGTGGTGTAAAATCCATACCTCAGATGAAAAATCCAACCGCACGGATGGGTTCGGATTGACGATCGCAGCCTAGGGGCATGAGAATCAGTCCAATCCAACATCTGTGACACCACCTATGAGCAAAAGACGAATGACCCAGATCACACCACATGGCATCATCCAGGCTGCCCATGGACCAACCATAGCCTCCCCTCATCCATGGATGGCCTTCCCTTCCCACTGTTGGATGAAAATCCAATGGCCTTGAGCGTTGGACCATGAATTCATCCACTTGACGATCCAGGAGCCGTAGCACATTGGTCAAGCACTCTATCTTTCATGGAGGTTGCGAGTTCGAGTCTTGGGGACCCCCAATTCCCTCTCCAATTCCACTTTGCATGCCAATTGAGGCATGGTCATCCACTTGAGGCAACTTGAAGTGGGAGACCTCCATGCATTTTCCTTGCATGTGGATTTGTTCCATGCATTGAAGAGGCATGTGCATGGGATTTTATTTCTCTACATGTAACGTGGGAAGTGATGAGTGACGTGCATGAATGTGGGAACGTGGGTGCCATTAAGGCCCATGTTTTCCTTTGTATTTTTACCAAAATATCCCCTTTCAAAAGCTTATAAAAGGAGCCCATATTCCCTTCATTTGATCCATCCCTTCCATCATCTCTCTCCCTCTCTAAGAGCTAAGAACTCAAGTTCTAAAGCTCACTCTAGTACTCCCAAGCTACAGCAAGCTCCACTAGAGTAAAAATACAAATTTTTCCACCTCTCATCCCCTTCGCGAAGCTATCGCCAGTCATCTTCTCACCCCTATTATGGAAGTGGATCCCGTGATGCCGACACCCTGCCTCACCTCTGGTTCTTCTCTATCTATCCTTCATCCTCCGTCTTCGCTCTCCTTCAGGTGATGTCCGTCTGGCTCTTCCTCCAAGCAGTCGTCGAGGAGGATAACTTCTCACCCCTTCTCTTTATCGCTTTCAAGATTAGATTTCCTGCTTTCTAATTGTAGTTGTAATGACATTATTTTTAGTATAAAAGTTTCTTTTTTCTCTATATATATATATCTCTTTCTCTGGTTTTAGTGTTTATATTGCAAGTAAATAGCGATCATTGTGAATGTTTTGTTTATAAATAAAAATTACAAACAAATATAACTGTGAATTTCAAATCGACTTAGCCTCCCTGTGTTCGACCCGAGACTCATTTTGAGTTTCAGTAAAAAATTATCGGATTGACGGATTTTCTTGCAAGTTGTTCTACGACGATAGGGTTTTCAAAACTCAAATCTTTTCTCAACGAATTTTTGCTACATCATTATGGTGCCGTTACCAGAGAGGCAATGCCCTTTGATTTCTTATGTTTTCCTGCCTTACTTATCTTTTACCTCACTTCTTTCCTTTCTTATTGTGATTGCAGGTACTCTCTCGAAGCGGGCAAAAGTGGTAGATTGGAGTAAAGTGCAGTTGAAGGGTCTATAAGTATACCCCACCTCCCACCCATTAGTTTTCATTCCATCACTTAATAACATAAACCCTAATTAACCTAGGAGCTCTCATAAACCCTAGCCTTAGTTTGGTTGTTTGCTTGTCACCTCCACCCACCTCACCCTTTGCTTATAAAAAAATCTAAAAAATAATTCCACAGAAGTACACAACGTCTTCTGATTCTTCATACTCAACTGGTAACCCGATCTTCGGAACCGGTACACCCATCAACACATAATTGAGTAGAAATCAGATTAGGTAATCACTTGTGTGCCTAATTCAATGGTTGATGAGAGCCTCATCATGAACCCTAACTAGCACAATTTGATCTAAATAAGTGTGAAAAAGCTCCTACAAAACCTAATGATAGGCCTAATTCAGAGAACTCTGAATCAAAGGATAAAATAAATCATAAGGGGTAAAACTGTAATTTTACCAATGCAGTACACAAAAAGGATATCTAAGGGTCCAAACACAGGTCAAATAAGTTTAATAAGGAAGGAAGTGGGATGATCTGATATGAAAAGGATTATAGCAACTTCTACGAATTAAATGACATCCTGTAATCCTAAAAATAAATCTGCTTTAATTCATGAGGTTTGAGGTAGGATAAAATTTAACTAAACCCTCTAAAATTCATAGAAAAATATTCCATAGGATCTAGAACCTTCAATTTTGCCTTTGCAACCTATTTTGACCTAAATTAAGAACCATGCCTAATTTATCACTTAATTTGGGTTTTTGCACAAATTGATTGGTCAAACGTGGTCAAACCTAAAATAAAATTTCACCATTAAAATCCTTAAGTTCCAATTAGGCTGGTATAAAAACTTGAGCCTAAGAAAAGACCATCTTGACCGACTTTACAAATTGGTCCTCTTGAATTACTTTTTGACCTTTATCTTTTGAAACCCTTACACATTGCCCCCTATCTTTCTCGTCGTTCTTTGCAGAACAGTCCTCCCTACCATTCTGAGCAGCGCCATGCCTCCGGCGACCTTGCGCGGAGGATGGCACCACGCAGGGCATGGTGCCCGTTCTCAGGAATGAACGGGGGGTTCCCTACGTCGTCCTCTTTCACAGGAACCCCCTACCTTGCCCTGCAACCACCCATGCCTCGTGCGAATGCACAAAAGGCATGGGTCTCCATCTCCGGCCACTTCTGGCAGCTCCTCCACGCCGCTGTCTCATGCATCTCCCCTCGCCAATGCCTTTATAAGGAGCGGCAGGGTCTGTCGTCTACTTCAAGCTACTTCTGGCCGAGAAACCCCCTCTCTTTCATCTCCTCTCTCTCCGGTCAGATTGCCTAAGCTTCCGGCGAACTCTCCTCCTCCTCCTCATCGCTCTGCTACCATACCTGCAACAGAGCCTACTCTGCCTCGTCGTCCCACGCTAGGCCGCACCAGCTGGCGTCCTCAGATCTCTTCTTTGTCGTCGTTACTCCTCCCCAGGGCACCTTCGTCCTCAGCTCCGGCAAGCATGCGCCAGGCAGTCTCCCTCTCCCCCTTCATCAACTAAGTAGGTAGAAATTCTTCTCCTTACTCTCCCTGTTATTTCCCCCTTCCTAATTTACTCTTTCAACCCACGGACCGTCACTGACCATCACCATCTTCCTCGCTTCCGCTACCATCTCCGACGAGATCGCCCCACTTCCACAGACCTTTCCACCCCTCACCAACAATCTCTAGCTACCCCTCACTCCACTCTAGTGATTCCCCTACTCCATCCGTCACCCTGCACACTCTGTACAACCCCCGAACGCACCCACTTTCACACGCGCAGTGTGCCCTAGGTGCATAGCCACAGGCACGCTCGCGTCTCGCCAGCCCCCGCACTGCCTTCGCCACACTCCGGTGAAGCTCCCTGAGTTTTTTTTAACTTGGTCGCGCGGCCGTTTTAGTACCTTCAAGTTCCAAGGGCTCGCCGCCATTGACGAGCAGGTTGAAGCTGCTTCGCGAGCTACTCCAGGCTACAGCGCCCCAGGCCCCCAGGTCCAGCAGCTACGGAACGCCCTCACGCACACACTCAGGCTCGCAATTGGGGTTGAAGGCCTCTGCCGCTGCCCCAATTGGTCGAGCCTTCCTCCTGCAGACGCACGACGATGCAAGTGGGACTTTAGTCCCACCTCGGAAGTCGACACGTGCCTGCACCAGTATAAAGGGAAAAAGTGACTGAGGCTATTCGCCTCAAGTCACACAGGGGTGAGGTCCCTCACCTATTCACATGCCTCATCCGCGGCACTACCCACGCGGACCTGGTGACCCAACCCGACTATCCTGCTTGTGCACTCCTCATGCACCACCCACGCCAGTGCACCTGGACTCGAGCACGCGACCAGATCCGATTACCCGGCTCTGGGAGAGCTTTCCAAAGAGAGATCCAGAGAGAGAGAGATGCGGGGAAGGGGTAGGGTAGGTTTTGCTCTAATGTGTGTGTGTGCTCGCAGGAAGGAAGAAAGGAGAAGAGGAGCGGCTAAGACTTAGTTGCAAGGAAAAGGGAAGAAGAATAGAAGAAGCAGGCGGAAGAAGAAAGGAAGAAAGGGAGATGAGGGAAAAGAGGAGCGGCACCGTAGCAACTGAGCCGTTAAGTCGTTTGAGTGCTGAATCAGACGACGGTGAAAGAGAAGGAGAGTCAGCCGCTGCTGAGAAAAAGGAAGACGAAGGACTCAGCAGCAGAAGAAAAGAAAAGAAGAAGGACTCAGTAGCAGAAAAAAAAAGAAAAAGAAAAGAAAGAAAAGAGAAGAAGACACAGAGAAGAAAGAAAGAAGGACTCAGCAGAGAAGGAGAAAAGAAGAAAGAAAAGAAGAAAAAGCCAATCTCTCTCTCTTTCTCTCTTTTGACTTACTTTTTTTGGTAAAACATTATATTGTGAATTTATATGCTTCTGGAATTTTAGTTTGCTCCCTGAGTTCAACCTTGGGAAATTTTCTATTCCGAGTAATAAATCATATTAGACTAGTAACCGTTCTTGTAATATACTACAACGCATATAATAACATCAACAAGAAACGCCACCAGTTTTTGGCGCCGTTGCCAGGGAGCAATGGCTATTCTAGAAGCTATTAATTCACAATTTTTGACTTTCTATTGACTAATCTCTTCTCTTTTGTTGTGCAAGCACAGGAAATCAAGAGGAAAACACGTAGCTGCACAACAACCACGCCAAGGGCAGGTAATTTTCTATCCTCTCATTTAAACCCCTAAATTTTCAAGTGGAAGAAAAAGAAAAAGATATCTAGGAATAACTTGTCTTTTATACTTAGTAAACCACAAGAGTTGCCTATTTTCAATTTCAACATATTTTATCTGTACATCCATTAAAGGTATTTAGGGCTAAAACCTTCTTGCTTGAGCCCTAATTACCCAATCTAAAGGCAACTAACTGGACCAAGTAGAGCCAATATAAGGTTCAAAAACTAGGGTTTTTAGAGACACACTTTTCTAAGCAAGAAAGGAAAATTCCCAAAGGAGGTGTGCCCAAGCCATTGTCTGAAAGCACCTATTCAAAAACCTTAACCAATTTGGCTCTTAAAAACACTTGAACCCTAAAAGACAAGACCTAATAAGCTCTCAAAGGAACTAATAGGTGAAGTTGATCTCCTAAGTCAACCAACCTTCAACTTAGGTCACTCTTTGCACTCAAAAGGCTAAAGTTCAAGTGCAAACCCTAAGCACCTTGATCCTAACTAAAAGTGGTAGACTTAAGAGGTCAAGGTCCCCATTTTGGTCTACCTAGAATCTCAGTGACAAGAGAGGTCGGGTGGGGGAAACCCTGTAACCCATGGGGGCACTCTACCGTGTAGGGGTCTTCGCGGGACTCACCCTCTCTAGCTGCCCAGGTAATTCTCAAGTGGATGACTTTCTGATCAAGGGGTCCATCCGCCCCGAACCTCTATAGTCACCCAACATTTTGGGTGTCTCGATTGGGTCCAGTACCTGCTAAACTCATCCTCTCCATCAGTGTATGTTTAGTAGGAGGTCCTTGAAACCTCCTTTAGAAATTCACTCTCCTCGAGACCGAGCCTCGGTACCCTTGCATGTGCAACCAACTCTTCACATAGACCTTTCCTCCGATTCTGAACCCAACTCACCTCCTTCTTCCACAATGGCTCAGCCAATTGAGGAAGAGAACAATCTAGAGCACCAGCTCCAGCAACTCAATGACCACTTCCAGAACTTCATGCACCCATCGCAGCATCCCATGATGCGAGATCACTATAATCCTGCTGCGGTGGCCATTGAGCCTCGAGTTAGAATCCCAACTAGAGGACCTGATTCTAAACTCAAGCCCAACATGATTCATGCTATTCCTAAATTCCATGGGCTTAATTCTGAAGATCCCTTCCAGCACATTAAACAGTTAAAGCATCTGGCCCAGACTTTCGGGTCAAATGCACAAAATCGGGATATTCTCCTTATGAAGATGTTCTCTTTCTCCCTTATGGACAAGGCCACTCATTGGTATCAAACTCAGACCTAGACGATCAACAAATGGGAGGAACTTCAATCCGAGTTTCTAAAGAAGTTCTTCCCCATTGGTCGGACCAATGCCTTGCGCCATCAAATTACTCATTTCACCCAGCAAACGAGAGAACCTCTTCATGAGGCATGGGATCATTTGCAAGATCTCATGAGAAAGTGCCCCCATCATGGAGTTCCTAAATGGGAACAAGTCCAATCTTTTTACCAGGGACTCCGTGAGGATATTAGGCTGTTCGTCAATGCAACCTGCGGAGGAAATATCATGGGTCAACATGAGGACACCGTGTGGGAGATTCTCGAAAACATGTGTGAGAACTCTATCAATAATGACTCCATGGGACTATTCGACAGGATGAATACCCGCGCAGCAACGAACATTAGGGGAGCACATGAAACATAGGACCTGTCTGCATCAGTCGATCTGGAATTAATGGCTCGTAGATTAGACAAGGTCTCTATCATTGAGAAGAAGGTGGATGAGTTCACTCAGCACTTGCAGCGAGCCACCTCTGCGCAAAACTCCTTTACACAGCCTCCTTCTGCACAGGAGACTGTGCAAAACATTCTCCACCGACCTTCTCCTGGGATGGACTCGTATCCATCCTCATCTGACTCTAGGACTGGAGGAACCTCCGATCCTTTCTATTCCTGTCGGGGGAACTCTACTTCCCCATTCTCTGACATTTCTGAGGTTCCTCAAACCTGCGAGGACCTCAACACCATCCAGAATGACCCATTTTCCAATACCTACAATCCTAGATGGCGAAACCATCCCAACTTCCAGTGGGCGGGGAATTCCCAAACTCAAAGACCATCCTTTCATCCTTGTCCACAAGCACCTCGTCCTTACCAGCCGCCTCAGCCACGGCCCAACCCTACTTATTTATCCAGGCCAAACCAAGACCAAATGTCCCTCATCCTTCAAACTTTGGCTGACATTCAGAGAACGAATGCGACTATTCAAAAGCAACACAAGGACGAAATCACAGAAGTTCGAAACCAACTGGCCCAGTTGGCGAATTCTCGCCAACCAAGCACACTTCCCTCTCAGCCTCTTCCTAACCCTAATAACGTGCCGACTCAGTGGCATGTTATGAACCCAAAATCAGGCCAAGCACACATGATTTATCAGGCCCCCTCTATTCCTTCACCGGACGGGATGGAGGCCTCAACTTTCTATGCAAATTATCAGCAGCAACCCATCCTATCAACCCCAAACCAAAACTAGGTAGGACTGAATTCTGTAACCACCCGTAGTGGTAAGGAGACCCAAGATCACCTTATCCAGACCACTCCAAGCCTGGTAGTGACCCAAACCCTAGGACAGTAATCCAGGATGTTCCTATCCCTGTCCCAGATCAAAGACCTGGACCTATCCTAGAGGAACCAACCAAGGTTCCATTTCCCAAGGCCTTGACCAAGGGAAAGAAGACAACCAAACCCGTGGATCCTGAGGAGGATCTAGTCAAGCTCTTTGAGCAGGTCCAAATAAACATCCCCTTGATGGATGCAATTCGCCACGTACCGGCTTACGCACGATTCTTAAAGAATGTGTGTACACCTCAGCGTAAGCCACGAACCAAGAGTGGGAGTCCAATTGTATTATCAGAGCAAGCCAACTCTATAATCCTGAGTAGACTCCCACCCAAGGCAAAAGACCCAGGCACTCCCCTAATTTCATGCAAGATAGGTGAAACCCAGTTCGACAGAGCATTGCTAGACTTAGGTGCTTCCATAAACTTGATACCCACACCCTTACTCAACCACCTAGAAGAATCTGAGCTAAAACCAACTGAGGTGACACTACAGTTAGCAGATCGATCTATTAAGTCACCAAAAGGGATTCTTGAGGATGTTATTGTAAGGGTGAGGGATTTCTATTTCCCTGTAGACTTTATAGTCTTAGACATGGACACACCTAAAAACCCTAGGGATACACCAATCATTCTAAGGAGGCCATTTTTGGCCACTGCTAAGGCCAACATCAATTGTGAGGAGGGCCAAATAGAATTGAAATTTGGGAACCAGACTCTCAAAATTGATATCTTTAAGGCCCAGCAAGGAATCAATTGTGGTGTCATTGAACAAATCTGTGATATTGGAGCTTTGGTTGATGAACCACAATTTGAGGATAACCTAATTATACCTCATCAACCACAAGAAGACCTTGAACCGTAATTAGAGGAGTCAGACCCTGATTCAGACAAAACCATAACTCCTATCCTTGAACCTCACACTCACCCTGAACCACCCGCTACTGCTGATAACCTCGAACTCAAACCTCTTCCCGACCATTTGAAGTACATCTTTTTGGGTTCTAATCAGACATTTCCTGTGATCATAAATTCCAAGCTCACGCCTGATCAGGAATCCCGTCTGATTATTGTTCTCCAGCAACATCGTAGAGCCATTGGTTGGACTCTCGATGATTTGACTGGAATAAGTCCCTCTTATTGCACCCACCGTATCTATTCTGAAGAGGGCGCACGACCTTCCCGTGAGATGCAGAGACGCTTGAATTCCACTCTGCAGGAGGTCGTGAAAAAGGAGATCATTAAGTGGTTAGATGCAGGGATCATCTACCCGATCTCCGACAGTCGTTGGGTAAGCCCAATCCAAGTTGTGCCTAAAAAAGCAGGGCTCACCACTATTACGACTGAAATCGGAGAAGTCATACCTACCTGAATAGCCAACTCGTGGAGAGTCTGCATAGATTACCGACGACTCAATTTCTCTACGAAGAAGGATCATTTCCCACTACCTTTCATTGATCAGATTCTCGAGAAATTAGCAGGAAATCGATTCTTTTGCTTTCTTGACGGGTACTCCGGTTATAACCAAGTGGCTATTCATCCAGAGGACCAAGAGAAGACCACGTTCACCTACCCCTTCGGGACATACGCGTTTCGAAGGATGCATTCGATCTCTGTAATGCACCCACGACTTTTCAGCGATGCATGCTTGCCATATTCTCAGATATGGTAGGTGATTATCTAGAAGTCTTCATGGATGACTTCTCAATTTTCGGGGCATCATTTGATGATTGCCTCTAGCACTTGGTTCATATACTCAGGCGTTGCATCGATGTAAATTTGGTTCTTTCCTAGGAAAAGAGCCACTTTATGGTGCCTGAGGGGATCGTCCTAGGACATCTAATTTCTGAAAAGGGCATCTAAGTGGATCGAGCCAAGGTTGATCTAATTTCTCGACTTCCTATGCCTAGCTCGATCAGGGACATCCATTCTTTTCTTAGGCACGTCGATTTTTACCGTCGTTTCATTCCTAATTTCTCGAAAATCGCATGCCCCCGGACTACTCTTCTCTCCAAGGATGTACCCTTTGAAATCACCAAGGAATGCACTCAAGCCTTTGAGAACCTTCGTGACCGAGTCACCCAGGCCCCGATCCTACAATCCCCTGATTGGTCTCAACCCTTTGAGATCATGTGCGATGCATCTAATGTCGCTGTAGGGACGGTTCTGGGGCAGAAAGTTGACGGGAAACCTGTGGTCATCTACTACGCTAGCAAGACACTTGACGAGGCTCAGCGTAACTATATAGTTACTAAGAAAGAGCTGCTAGCTGTAGTATTTGCCCTCAAAAAATTTCGATCCTATCTCCTGGGTTCTCACATCATCATCTACTCGGATCACACAGCCGTGAGGCATCTCCTTGACAAGAAGGACGTGAAGCCTTGATTAATCTGATGGATCTTGCTGTTGCAAGAATTCGACCTCGAGATTCACGACAAGGCGGGAAGACAGAATGTGATAGCTGACCATTTGTCTCGCCTTCCTTCTGAGATCATCAACCCTTCTAGACCCATCACGGAGCATTTTCCTGATGAACACCTACTGACTATTGGTACTAGGCTTCCATGGTTTGCTGATATAGTAAACTACTTGGCATCTCATCAGATCCCGTCTGATTGGCCGAAGGCCAAGAAAGACAAATTGCGCTCTGATGCCAAGTACTACATCTGGGAAGACCCGTACCTCTTCCGCATAGGTGTTGACCAAATCATCCGGCAATGTGTCCCGGAGGGTGAAATCACTGATATTCTCTCCTTCTGCCATGACCAGGCACGCGGTGGCCACTTCTCTAGGCACAAAATCGCATCTAAGATCCTCCAGTGTGGCTTTTACTAGCCCACCATTTTCAAAGACGCATACAATCACTGTAAGGCATGTAGTCGCTGCCAAACTTTGGGCAATATGAGTCATTGCAACATGATGCCTTTGTAGCCGATTCTCATATGCGAAATCTTCGACATTTGGGGGATTGATTTTATGGGCCCCTTCCCCATTTCGGACGGCTTCGAGTACATTCTACTTGCTGTGGACTACGTGTCCAAATGGATCGAAGCCATTCCAACCCGAACCTGTGATCACAAAATCGTTATCAAATTCATTCATCATAATATCTTTTCACGGTTCGAGATTCCTCATGCAATCATCTCTGATGGAGGGACCCATTTCACGAATGCTCAGTTCAGGTCACTGATGACTAGATACGGGGTGTCTCACTGAATCACTACTCCTTACCATCCCCAGACTAATGGTCTAGCTGAGCTATCTAATCGGGAGATCAAGAAAATCCTGCAGGTCACTATTCGACCTGACAGGTAGGACTAGTCATCCCGACTTCCGGAAGCTTTGTGGGCTTATAGGACTGCCCACAAGACCTAATTAGCCATGTCTCCTTTTAGACTGGTGTATGGGAAGGCGTGTCACCTTCCCGTCGAACTAGAGCACAAAGCCTATTGGGCAGTACGGAGCTGTAATTTAGATCTTTCTACGGCTGGAACCCACAGAAAGCTTCAGATAAGCGAGATCGATGAATTACACCTCGATGCATACGAGAACTCGCGAATCTACAAAGAGCAGGTTAAAGCCTTCCATGACAAGCATATATCTAGAAAGATCTTTCATCCTGGTCAGAAGGTCCTACTCTTCGATGCCCGACTCAAACTCTTCCCTGGGAAACTGCGATCCAAGTGGGTTGGACCATATCTTGTCCGACAAGATTTGGAAATGGAGCTGTCAAAATCAGTCCGCTCAGCCATGATTCCGAACCTTTCATTGTGAATGGTTAGAGACTCAAATCGTTCATTGATGTAACCTCTACAGATTCGGGTGAGTCATCATTTATCCTCCATTTTCCTTGAGCATATTGCACCCAGCCGATGGCATAAAACTTAGTACTCAACGGGAGGCAGTCCGTCATTCTCTTTAGAAAAACCCGAAACCTTTTCTGACACCTCTTTTGCACTTAAGGTTCATCCTTTAGGACAGTCGACTCCACCTCAGGTGCTTACATCTGAGATTAGAAATCATCCGCAACAGCCACCCCGACCCATCCACTCACCAAAACACCTGTCCTAATGCATGAACTAAGCCAAATAAAAACCCTCCTAATTTACAATGAGGACATTGCAAATCTTAGGCATAGGGGGGTATGAAAGTGCAAAGAAAAGGTTTCAAAAAAAAAAAGAGAGAGGAGGAAAGAAATTTTCGTGAAGAAAAAGAACAAAATGACAAAAAGAGCACAAAATGAAAGAAAAGAGACAGTCATTAGTAAGAATTTAAGGAATTAACCTAAGTTCTAGACCACATTCAGGAAAAGAAAAGGAAAGTGCATAGTAAGATTAGTAAGAACGCAAACTTTAGGCATTCTTGGATAGACTCTTAGTACCCATTGAGATCTAAATATTCCTCAAGAGGTTGAGGAGAATGAAAGGCTTAAGTATTAGGTCCAAGGCTTAGGGAGTTTTTGGCCTCGTTAGCTAACTTTTGGTTTGCGGGACTCAGTAACCTAAGCACCCAAATTTACACACATAGTCTGGTTCAGTAAGCATAAATATCAAAATCACGCAGAAGCATTACAAAATTTCTGAAAATGTCACCTAGAGTAGGAGCGGTTGACCAACACAGGTTGATTAGGACGAGTTCCCAGCGCAGAGAGGTGGGAAATTCCCCTCGAAGATGCGTAACAAAATATCATCTCCTCGGTGCTTGTCTCTTAGGATATTTACATATCCTACTGGAGGCATGTAAGCACTCTGCTGGTTCAGATTCCATGGATGGCATTATCACAAAGTGTCAATTGCTAAGGTCTGAATTCAGCCACGGAACACCATGGACGAGATTATCTCGAAATCTCGAAAGCTAGGGTTCTGGGGGTTACCATGAGCAGTGCTATCTCGAAGCATCGACTGTCAGGAACCTTTGAGGATTGATGATGGGGACAAGGAATTTGATGCAGATCGTGTTGTGAAGACAATCCTAAGCTAGAATTAACAAGAAAAAAAGAGAGAAAACTCTCCAAACAAATAAATCTTCTACCTCTCTGTCTTACAAAATGCACTGCGAGCTGAACCAAGGCAAAAATTATCTCAAGCACGGGTGCTTTAACCACAAAGTCCAATAAACCCTAGGTTAATTCTTGTAGGCCTTAAAAACCTTTGCTAATGACTGAGGCTAAAGCTAGACAAATCTAGATCTTGGTTGGTACTAGAGTACCTTTTAGGTGTATGATTTGCATTCTGACCTAATCAAGGTTACAAAAGAAAAAGCACTTATCTAAACTCAATAAGAAATTCATGATTTAGAACAAGGTTAAAACCTTAAAATTTTGCTAAGGGACTAGCAAAAGCTAGGCATGGGGGTATGATGAGAGCCTCATTATGAACCCTAACTAGCACAATTTGATCTAAATAAGTGTGAAAAAGCTTCTACAAAACCTAATGAGAGGCCTAATTCAGAGAACTCTGAATCAAAGGATAAAACAAATCATAAGGGGTAAAACTGTAATTTTACCAATGTAGTACACAAAAAGGGTATCTAAGGGTCCAAACATAGGTCAAATAAGTTTAATAAGGAAGGAAGTGGGATGATCTGATCTGAAAAGGATTATAGCAACTTCTATGAATTAAATGACATCCTGTAATCCTAAAAATAAATCTGCTTTAATTCACGAGGTTTGAGGTAGGATAAAATTTAACTAAACCCTCTAAAATTCATAGAAAAATATTCCATAGGATCTAGAACCTTCAATTTGGCCTTTGCAACCTATTTTGACCTAAATTGAGAACCATGCCTAATTTATCACTTAATTTGGGTTTTTGCACAAATTGACAAGTCAAACGTGGTCAAATCTAAAATCAAATTTCACCATTAAAATCCTTAGATTCCAATTAGGCTAGTATAAAAATTTGAGCCTAAGAAAAGGCCATCTTGACCGACTTTACAAATTGGTCCTCTTGAATTACTTTTTACCCTTATCTTTTGAAACCATTACACATTGCCTCCTATCTTTCCGTCGTTCTTTGCAGAAAGGTCCTCCCTGCCGTTCTGAGCAGCGCCATGCCTCCGGCGACCTTACGCAGAGGATGGCGCCCGTTCTCAGGAATGAACGGGGGGTTCCCTGCGTCGTCCTCTTTCGTAGGAACCCCCTGCCTTGCCCTGCAACCGCCCATAACTCTCGTGCGAATGCATGAAAGGGATGGGTCTCCATCTCCAGCCACTTCCGGCAACTCCTCCACGCCGCTGTCTCGTGCATCTCCCCTCGCCAACGCCTTTATAAGGAGCGGCAGGATCTGCCGTCTCCTTCAAGCTACTTCTGGCCGAAAAACCCCCTCTCTTTCGTCTCCTCTCACTCTGGTCAGATTGCCCTAAGCTTCCGGCGAACTCTCCTCCTCCTCCTCGTCGCTCTGCTGCCATACCTGCAGCAGAGCCTACTCTGCCTCGTCGTTCCACGCCAGGCCGCACCAGCTGGCGTCCTCAGATCTCTTCCTCATCGCCATTACTCCTCCCCAGGGCACCTTCGTCCTCAGCTCCGGCAGGTACGTGCCGAGTAGTCTCCCTCTCCCCCTTCTTCGACTAAGTAGGTAGAAATTCTTCTCCTTACTCTCCCTGTTATTTCCCCCTTCCTAATTTACTCTTTCAACCCACGGACCGTCACTGGCCATCGCCATCTTCCTCGCTTCCGGCCACCATCTCTGGCGAGATCACCCCACTTCCACGGACCTTTCCACCCCTCGCCGACAAGCTCAGAAGCTTCCCCTCACTCCACTCTAGCGATTCCCCTACTCCATCCATCACCCTGCACACTCTGTACAACCCCCGAACGCACCCACTTTCACGCGCATAGTGTGCCCTAAGTGCACAGCCACAGGCACGCTCGTGTCTCGCCGACCCCCGCACTACCTTTGCCACACTCCTGCGAAGCTCCTTGAGTTTTTTTTAACGCGGCCGCGTGGCCATTTTAGTACCTTCAGGTTCCAGGGGCTCTCCGCCATTGACAAGTAGGTTGAAGCTGCTTCGCGAGCTGCTCCAGGCTGCAGCGCCCCAGGCCCCCAGGTCTAGCAGCTGCGGAACGCCCTCACGCACACACTCGGGCTCGCAATTGGGTTCGAAGGCCTCTGCCGCTGCCCCAATTGGTCGAGCCTTCCTCCTGCAGACACACGACGATGCAGGTGGGACTTTAGTCCCACCTCGGAAGTCGACGCGTGCCCGCACCAGTATAAAGGGAAAAAGTGACTGAGGCTATTCGCCTCAAGTCACACAGGGGTGAGGTCCCTCACCTATTCACACGCCTCGTCCGCGACACTGCCCACGTGGACCTGGTGACCTGACCCGACTATCCTGCCTGTGCACTCCTAGCACACCACCCACGCCGGTGCGCCTGGACCTGGGCACGCGACCCGACCCAATTACCCGGCTCTAGGAGAGCTTTCCAAAGAGAGATCTAGAGAGAGAGAGAGACGCGGGGAAGGGGTAGGGTAGGTTTTGCTCTAATGTGTGTGTGTGTGCATAGTAAAGAAGAAAGGAGAAGAGGAGCGGCTGAGACTTAGTCACAAGGAAAAGGGAAGAAGAAGAGAAGAAGCAGGCGGAAGAAGAAAGGAAGAAAGGGAGTTGAGGGAAAAGAGGAGCGGCACTGTAGCAACCGAGCCATTAAGTCGTCTAAGTGCTGAATCAGACGACGGCGAAAGAGACGGAGAGTCATCCACTGCTGAGAAAAAGGAAGAAGAAGGACTCAGCAGCAGAAGAAGAAAAGAGAAGGAGAAGATAGCCACAACAAAAGGAAAAGAAGAAGGACTCAGCAGCAGAAAAAAAAAAAAAAAAGAAAAGAAAGAAAAGAGAAGAAGAAAACACAGAGAAGAAAGAAAGAAGGACTTCGCAGAGAAGGAGAAAAGAAGAAAGAGAAGAAGAAAAAGCCAATCTCTCTCTCTCTCTCTCTCTTTTGACTTACCTTTTTTTTGTAAAACATTATATTGTGAATTTATATGCTTCTGAAATTTTAGTTTTCTCCCTGAGTTCGACCTCGGGAAATTTTCTATTCCGAGTAATAAATCATATTAGACTGGTAACCGTTCTTGTAATATACTACAACGCATATAATAACAACATCAATAAGAAACGCCACCAATGGTGCATCAAGCCAATTATTTGAGTTGTTTGGGCCGCACCATTTCATCTAAAAACAACTCATTAAGTAGCTACCTCTTAGGGTTCAACCTTTAGGAATTAACCAGGCACTCCACATTCTTTTAAGTTCTAGAGGAAGACATCTTCACCTGTGCCTTTGAAAGCTGGTGTGCCAACTGAACTTGATTGAATACACCTAAAGGTTAATCTTCAAACCTAGTAAGCAAAATTTAAACCTAAAATTCACTACATCCAAAAATAATCTTGCTTGAAAACCATTGGTTGTGCATACACACACATCGAAGCTAATCTTTAAGGGTACTACCCAGATAAAGGGTCAATCACATTCCAAAGCACATTCAAACCTAAGCCTAATTAAAATAGAGTAGACATTGGCCTTAAGGATTGAATTCACTCTTCAAGGCCCAGATTGAGATTATTTTTGATTAATCTACTTCTACTGTTCAATCAATGTCTAGCTGGGGGAGCAGAATCAAACGACCGCGATTGGGGGGTATCGAAGGAACCTGAGGCAAAAGCCAAGGGAAGAACCTTCTCCCTAATCCCTCCCTCAACTGGTTGGATTGACCGAAAAAAAGTCGATCAAATTGTTCTTTTCATTTCGAGACGAGTTCTGGGAGTCTGTAGATCTTTAGGCTATCCCAATTAAGGATAGGTTTGATTGTTTGTACTACAAGGCACCTTTCTTCCTCCCGCTTTGCCATGGATACTTCCACATCCTACTCGCATTTCCACTCTTATCCTCCTACCACTACGTATTCCCAAGATGATTGTTTGAGTTGTTTGGAACACACCACTTTATCTAAAAGGAATTCATTAAGTAGCTGCCTCTTAGGGTTCGACTTTGTGGAATTAACCAATCACTCCACATTCTTTTAAGTTTTAGAGGAAGACTTGTTCACCTGTACTTTTAAAACCTGGTGTGCCAATTGAACTTGATTAAATACACCTAAAGCTAAATCCTAAAAGCTACTAAGCAAGATTTAAACCTTAAAATTCTCTACATCAAAAATAATCTTTCTTGAAAACCATTTGTTATGCACACACACACATCGAAACTAATCTTTAAGAGCATAACCCAGATAAAGGGTCCATCACATTCTAAAGCACATTCAAATCTAAGCCTAATTAAAACATGGTAGACATTGGCCTTAAGAATTAAACTCGCTCTTTGGGGCCCAGATCGAGATTATTTTTTATTAATCTGCTTCTACTGTTCAATATGCTGCCTATCTAGGGGAGTGGAGCCAAGCGACCGTGGTTGGGGGTATCAAAGGAACCTGAGGCGAAAGCCAAGGGGAGAACCTTCTCCCTAATCCCTTCCTCTAACTGGTTGGATTGATTGGAAAGAAGTCAATCAAATCATTCTTTTCATTTCGAGATAGGTTCTGGGAGTCTGTAGATCTTTAGGCTATCCCAATTAAGGACAAGTTTGATTGTTTGTATTGTAGGGCATCTTTCTTCCACTCGCTTTGCCATGGATGCTTCCACATCCTACTTGCATTTCCACTCTTATCATCCTACCACTACTTATTCCCAAGATGATTGTTTGAGTTGTTTAGGCCATATCACTTCATCTAAAACTAACTCATTAAGTAACTGCATCTTAGAGTTCAACTTTTAGGAATTAACCAGGCACTCCACATTCTTTTAAGTTTTATAGGAAGACATCTTCACCTGTGCTTTTAAAACCTGATGTGCCAACTGAACTTGATTGAATACACCTAAACTTGAATCCTAAAAGCTACTAAGCAAGATTTAAGCCCTAAAATTCACTGCATCCAAAAATAATCTTGCTTGAAAATCATTGGTTGTGCACGCACGCACATCAGAACTAATCTTTAAGGTCACAACCCAAATAAAGGGTCCATCACATTCCAAAGCACATTCAAACCTAAGCCTAATTAAAACAAAGTAGACATTGGCTTTAAGGATTGAACTCACTCTTCGGGGCCCAGATCGAGATTATTTTTTATTATCTGCTTCTACTGTTCAATCTGATATCTAGCTAGGGGAGTAGAGTCCAATGACCGCAGTTGGGGGGTATCAAAGGAACCTGACGCGAAAGCCAAGGGAAGAACCTTCTCCCTAATCCCTCCCTCTAACTAGTTGGATTGACGGAAAAAAAGTTGATCAAATCATTCTTTTCATTTCGAGACGGGTTTTGGGAGTCTGTAGATCATTAGGATATCCCAATTAAGGACATGTTTGATTGTTTGTACTACAGGGCACCATTCTTCCTCCTACTTTGCCATGGATGCTTCCACATCCTATTCACATTTCCACTCTTATCCTCCTACCACTACTTATTCCCAAAATAATTATTATCCCAACCAGACTTATTCTCACCCATCTACTAGTTGGGATAATCCTGATTGGCGATACAGTTTTGGACATTCGTGTTCAGGGTCTAACCCTGGATACCATGATTGTGATTTTTATCCTTCTCCGAGCTACATCAATTATAGATCATCACCCTCCTATGGACAATCTAATACGATCTACAATCAAGAAGGATATCTTGATTACAACTCTTACCCTCCCCTAAATTACACTATATAGAGGTCACCGCCCCTTTATGAACAATCTAAAATCACCTATTATCAGGGAGGGTATCAAGAACCTCAATTTTTTGACTCCCCTAGACTGAACCCAAACCCACCTAACCCTGAATCGAACCATTTGGTTCAGGTGAACCAGGTCCAAGATAAGGTGTTTGCTAACTTAAGGAATACCATACAATCTTTAGAAGCTCAGCCAACACCTTGCACTGAAGAATTGGAGCCTCTGATTCAAATAATTGATGATCTTAACAAATATTTGTTGGATTGGCTCCAGGATGTTAAGCATAAGGATCCGGGTGAGTTTTTACTTGGGAAGTTATCGAAATTGAGGATGAGATTTGTAATTGCTCTAGTCCAATCTTGATATGATTCCCAGGATGAACCCCTTTAAGGAGAGCCAATGTCAAAATCCGCTTAAGCACTTGTAGGGGGCGACACATTTTACGAGATCGAGGTTGACTAGGTTGGTCTAGAGCAACCAATTGAGAATAAATTGATTTCTTCACTTGAGATCCATGACCCAGCGAATGAGGAAAAGTATGTCTTTGTGGACCTGGAAATCATAGATGATTTTGAGACATATATTAATGCGGATCCAGAATTCTTTAATTCTGAAGGTGAAGAATTGTTATGTGAAGTCTCACTCGAGTTTGAAGGAAATGATTTTAGTGAGACAACTGGGCCTGAGGAATTTGATTAATCTAGTAATTGAGAAAATTGATCCTGTTGGGGCTATCTTGGAAGATACAAATCCTATTTTCATGGATGATTCAATTCATAGCTCCATTCCTCAATCACACCCCATTGAGTATAATCATGATTATCTTCTTGAGATTATCAAACCCAAGTCAATTTTGTTTGAGCCACAAATTTTGAACTTGGATATTTTATATGGGGATGTTGACATTTGTGAGGTCCCAAAAATTATGATTGTGGAGGATAGGAATCTGGAAATGAAGATATGGGAAGCCAATTTCGAGGGAAGTAGAAGTCTGAATCTAAGGGTTCCTATATACCTGAAACCACTAACCTTTTACCAGGACCCTTATGACATTTTCTACTTCGAGGATGTCCAACCCAAGTAAAAATTCATTGATTATCTTTTTTATATGAAATTTCCTATTATCTGACTTTTTAGACTTGGGTTGCATCCTCACAAATAGTAGGCCCGACCCCACTTGCATACTGATTTCAGGTTTTTGATAATTTTTATCTAGAACCTTAGGTACACTCAACCTTGGGACATGGGTCTACACCACAATTTAGTCCACATTTGTGGGACACCTGCTGGCAGGTCCTGAGGTAAATCTTTTTATTTTGATTCTGACCTGCACCTGTGAATTGTTGATTTCTTCTTTTGTATAGTGTGCCTAGCTGAAGGTACTAAATTTAGCACATATACAGTCTCTTTTCATCTCGGAGCTGATTAGGTAATCATGAAATTCAGGTGCATTCTATTCTACTCCACTTTGTTTCATGTCTTTTTAATACAATGAGGACATTGCATTAGATAGGAATGGGGGGTGGATATCATTATTTGAACCATCTTGTTAGCTCCATAGATTCTTTTTATTTTCGATAAAAAAATTTGAATTTGGAAAAGAGAACTTGGGCTTTAGAAATTTGTCAACCATAGGAATGATACGATATGACCTGAACACTTAGATTTTTCAAGTCTTTGGGCATAATCATCCAGGGTGCCCACTAAAATGTGGACTTGTTTCTAGAGTCCTCTCCATTTTAAATTTATTTCTAATTGGCTAAATAAGTTAGGGTGATAAGTACAGGACTTCTCAACTCACCTTCTGATTTGAGGAGACTTTAAGCCTAAGCATTTACACACTCTTTTCATTGACTCACTTTTTGCTGATTTTAATAGAAATTGGGTAGCTAATGAACCTTCTAGGGTGGTATGGTTGGCAAATTATTGGTGGCACCAGCTCATTGGCTGGTTGTCCAGAGCCAAGGCACAGGATCATTCTCTTTCTGCTGATTTTAGGTAAATCTTAGATTAAGGAAGCCACCTACTTAAAGAAAAAAGAAATATAAAATATATAAAAAAAAAGAAATAGAAAAGAAGAAAAGGAAATAAACCACACTTCACCGCATTAGTATGGCTGGCAAATCATCGGTGACAACTCATCTGCCGGTTATCTAGAACCTAGCTCACAAAAATGCATGTTTAATTCTTAAACACTTAGGAAGGAGAGGGGAAGTAAAATAAGTCGGAGAGATATACACTGGGTTCGCCATTGTGTTGACACCATAAAAAAAAAAGTAGGGAGAAAGCTACCGGTCGTATAGATATGCCTTTAGGTAGAATTCCTTTTAAGGTCACCTAGAGGAGTAGAAACCCGAAGTCCATTTTAATCGTCGATCAGTGAGTTTATCACATTCACATGAAAAGATGCTTAGTACTTAGAGTTCTCTTTGAGTCTTGGGTGGGTTGGGTAGCCGTAGAAAGCTACCTCAAAACCTTAAACTCAAAAATCCAAAAAGAAAAAAAGAAAAAAGAAGAAAAAGAAAAAGATGCTTTTTCTTTTGAATAAGGCGAGGGCTTGGGTGGTTTGCATTTTGGCAGACACCCGAGCACTATTGTGTCTCTGTAGTTCAGGTCCTTAGTAGAAATTTCCTAGTGTTAAAAAATAACTTTTGCGCAAGAAATCTGATCCTAATTCTTTTATAAATAGCATGTAGTTTTGCTAGGGATAAGCAAAAGATAGGCATGGGGGTGTGATGTAGACACATCTATATCACATAAACTGTCTATTTATATGTGTTCTTAGGCGTATAATTGCATCATGCATTATAAATATAGCATAACATGCATCATCATGCATTTAGTTTAGATTGTATAAATTTTAGGTTAATTCTCCCTTTTTATGGTTAGGGAACAGGGTAATATTTATCAAAGTTTTGGATTGAGGATCTAACCGTACAGATTTGATTAAGGCGACGATCAGAGTCCAACTCCTCCAAGATTACCCTGATCGAACTTCTGTAGCATCATATGCAGTTCGAGGAAGATTAGAAGCCAAGGGGCAAGGGTTGTTAGGGTTTCGTCTAGTGTTATATGTGTCGTAGCATAATTGACAAAATCTTACAACAAACATTTAAATTTATAAACTCAAATTCTAAAAGGAGTCCGAGGTCATTCGTAGGGAGAAAATATTGAATTCACAACACTAATCTTGAATTGAAATGAATGAGCACAATAAATGGAGCACAATAGAGATATTCAATGAATAATATATGTAGAAATATATTCAATGAGAACCAATGTATGATGGAGCAAAAAGAATAAGAGAACAAAAAATAATGGTGATTTAAATCACCATGTATATCCTCTTAATTTAAGCATGCATCCAAAGTATTCAAATAATTCAGCAATAACTCTAATCAATCATTCAAACAATGCTACAGTGTTCACAACCAAATCAAATGTTGGGCCTGATGACTAGACGCCTTATCAGAGAATAGAATAGAGGCTCTTAAGCCTCTCTTCTTCTTCTTCAATGCCTTCTCAAACTTAAGGCTTCAAAGCCTTCTTCTTCTTCTTCAATGCCTTCTCAGACTTAAGGCTTCAAAGCCTTCTTCTCCTTCAACCGTAGAGCATGGCCTTTCTTCTTCAGAGGCTAAGGGTCGCATAGGAGCATGGAAAAGGATCACATAGCAAAACCCTCCCCCTCTCCTCTCACAAATCTTCCCCTCTACTCTCTCAAAGACCTGGGCTTAGTCAGGTAATTGGTCAGGTTATCGGGTCGAGAGCATGAACCAAGCCTGCGGGCATGAGTCGCAGGCAAGGTGTGAGCATAGGCGGGTAATAGGATGTGCGGGTGTATGGGGACCCGACCCCCATGTCTTGGGCGAAAAGCTCTCTTCACAAAAACATGATATAGTGCTGCAAAGGGTTTGTTAGACACAATGTTGGACTATCTGCTGGACTCTTCCTCACGTAGCAGCAGCTAGTAATGCTTCGCCAATTGGGGTAGTGCTAAAGCAGGAGGCTTCAATTGGAGACCTGGGCAATGGCCTGGAGCTAGGCCGCTTCACCTGGAGGTAGTAGCAGGTTAGAGTTGCTCGGAGCATGGCGGTCATGGTCGGGCAAGACGACGGTGAAGGCGAACTTCAGTCAACACATGAAACACGCATACGAGCTCAAAAGCCCCTATTAAATGGTTCAAGAGAGTCGTCGTGACTCAAGGGACATGATGGTGGAGGTCCTTTGGTGGATAGATGTTGGGCATGGCCAGACGGTGACGGAGAAGGTGAGCGGGGAAGATTGAGTTCAATGGGGTGATTCAATGGGTTTTTGGTGGAATTGAGTGAGGGGTTTTGATGGGCAAGATGAGGCAGAGCTTATGGAGGTGATATCGTGGTGTTTGGTGGTGTGTGGGTCGAGGAGGCTTCGTCAGAGCTCGACCGATCATGGAGAAGATGGAGCGCGAATGGCGACGTCGGCGGTCGAAATAAGAGGTAGAGGGGTTGATAAGGATCTATAGAGGCAGAGGAAGAGATTGGACCTACTTATGGACAAAGAGGGAGAGAAGTGCAACGGCTGTGATTGGCCGGTCGTGGAAGGGATGAAGACCTCTGGTGGAAGGGGCAGCAATGACGAGGGGATCTGGAATGCTCTCACTAGTATTGCGAGGAGCGAAGGACATGAAGGTGTTCCCGCTGCCTATGGTATGTGGCAGCAGGCGAAGATGGAGGTTGGAGAGGGGTCGCCGGAGCTACAGTGGAGGTGGCTAGAGAGGGAAATTTGGTAAAGATTTGCAAACAAAACCAAGCTAGTTTGGAGCGATTGTGAACGAGGGGGCTATAGAGCTCCAGGGCAAGCTCTAGATCAAGAAGGAAGGTTTTCATGGCTTAGGATTGGAGGAATAAGACCCATGATTCTTGTGCGTTCGCATGAGCAATCAACAAAGATTTGGGACTCAAAATTGATCCTAGATGATTCTCCTAGGTGTGAACATCAATCCCACCATATGTGGTGGGATTTGGTGTTGATTTGAATAGGATTCATGGGGGTCAAACCTTGCTTGGAGGTCGGGTTGACCTCAATGGCGGTAGGGGGCTAGTTGTGAAGGAGACAACAAAGTTGGGGGTCATTTTGTAGAGATTTCAAAAGTTAAGGGCCTAGATAAAAGAGAAAGAGTTTGAATGGACTAAAATGCAAACTAGGTGAAGATGAACTCTAATTGGGGCCAAATTTTGGTACAAACCTAATTTTGACCCAAGGAGTCTGATGGTGAAGTTGGATTTAAATTTTGACCAAGTTTGACTGGTCAGTTTATGCAAAAACCCAAATCAAAGTAGAACTGTGTCTGTGACTCTTTTTAAGGTCAAAATGGGTTCCAAAGGTCAAATCAAGGATACCAAACCTCAAAGAATATTTTTATATGAATTTTATAAGGTTTAGATGATTTTATGCTAACCAGAACCTCTATTATTGAAGCAGGTCTAAAATTACGGTTTTGGGTGCTATATTGGTTCTTGAAATACTTAAAACCCTGTTTCTGTCTGTGTACCCACTTATTAGATTTTAATGCTCATTTGACCTTTATTTTACCCTTGGCAATCCCCTTGGTTATTCTGTGTACATGATATGTGTTAAATGGGCTATCGAGGAGTTTTAAGGAGTAATCGTCGTAGCAAAGTCTTAATCGCTCGAAAATAATTAAATTTATAACTCAGAATCTAAAATGGAGTCCGAGGTCGATCACAGGGGGCAAATATGTAATTCACACAATAATCTTCATTTAAAACAAATGAGCACAATCAATTGATCACACAATAAATATTCAATGAATAAATATGGTCAAATTGCTATTCAAAGAAGCTCAACAGATCATGAAATCAAAAAGAAAAGAGAATCAAAACAATGGTGATTTGAATCGCCACTTATTCTCATAATTAAGCATGCATTCAATTACTCAATTCATTCAAATCAGAATTCAATGTAAACTTAAGTTCTTAAATTATTCAACAATTACTAGAACCAAATCATATCAAACATCTTAACAGAGCACAAGGCTCTTCAGAAGCCTTTCTCTTCTTTCTTCTTCTTTCTCAAAGCCTTCAGGGACTTAAGGCTTTCTTCCTTCTTCACAAGCACGGCCTTCTCTTCAGAGGGTTCTTCTTTCTTCTTCTTCAAAGCCTTCCCTCTTTCCTTAAGCATAGGGGAACCAACTTACTTCAGCGGCTAAGTGTCGCACAGGGCACAAGGCCAAGCTCTCAAGAGCAAAACCCTCCCCCCTCCTCCTCACAAATCTCTTCTCACTCTCTCCATAGACCTTGGCTTAGTCGGATCCGGATATGGGTAAGAGGGTAATCGGGTTTGACTAGGGTCACCGGGGGTGGGTGGTAATCGAGGAGTGTGTGAGGACTGGTGAAGGGGATCTTACCCCGTGTTCTGAGGAAAAGAGCCTGGAACACAATTTCCTAATATGTGATGTAGCTGCCTTGTTTGGGACGATGTGGGATTATTCCCACAGGCTTCCTTCGCTCGCGCCAGCAGGGATGATGCGTCACTCGATTACAACTATTGGAGGCTTTGCAATTCCAATTGGCACTGCAGATAGATACGAGGACAAAATCTACATCACTTGGAAGTGAGTTCGGGCCTTGAGCTCGACGGAGGACTGCAAGTAGGGGTGGAGAAGTTGACGGCGAATGGCGATGGATGACGGATACCTGAAACATGAGATAAGGCTTCACGACTATGTCAAAACATCTTAGGATGTTCACCAAGTGAAGGCGAAGGTGGTCGTGGTGTTTGCATGGCGTGGGAGTGGGTGTGGAGTTTGGGCGAACTCAGGGAAGGTGGTGGGCGATGGGTGTGTTCGGTGGATGTTTTTGGTGGAGGAAACGTGGAATTGAGTGAGGGGTTTGGTTGGTGAGGTGTGGCAGAACTTTTGGGATCGGCGGTGTGGTGTTGGGTGGTCTATGGTGGTGTGGATGTGTCGCCGGAGTTCGGCCGGACGTGGAGAAGATGGAGGGTGAATGGCAGCATCGGTGGGTGAAACTAAAATCTAAAGAGGGGGAAAGAGAGTAAAGGGGAAGAGGAAGTTAAGGGGCCTAGTGTTAACGGTGGAAACGGGTAGGAGGGTGCCAGCTTTGATTGGTTGACACCATGGAAGAGAATGCCTCTGGTGGAAGGAGCGATGACGACATTGAGGTATGGAAGCTCCTGCTGTGGTTAGTGAGGAGCGGAGGAAAGAGATGAAGGTGTTCTCATTGCCTATATTACATGGCAACAACAAAGGAGGAGGTTGGAGAGGAGTCGCCAGAGCTGCGACAGAGGTGGTCGGAGAGGGAAGAAGTTGAAGATGTGCGGCCAAAACCGAGCTAAGGAAGAGAGGTTGTGCATAAGGGATCTTTGGAGAGCTCTAAGGCGAGCTCTAGATCAGGAAGGAAGGTTTTCATGGCTTGGGATTGGAGGAACAAAACTCGTGATTCTCATGCATGCGCACGAGCAATCAACAGGGATTTGGGACTCAAAATTGATCTCAAATGATTCTCCTAGGTGTGAACATCAATCCCACCAATTTTGGTGAGATTTGGTGTTGATTTGAGTAGGTTTAGTTGTGGTCAAACCTTGCTTGGAGGTCGGGTTGATCTCAATGGCGGCAAGGACCTGCTTGCAAAGAAGATAACAAAGTTACGGATCAGATTGCAAGGATTTCAAAAGCTAGGGGTGTATGTGAGAGAGAAAGAATCTGATTGGACTAAAATGCAAACTAGGTCAAGATGAACTCTGATTGGGCCTAAATTTTGATACAAACCTAATTTGAACCTAAGGAATCTGATGGAGAAGTTAGATTTCAATTTTGACAAAGTTTTCCTTGGAAATTTGCATAGAAACCCAAATTAGGGTAAAATTGTGTCTGTGACTATTTGAGGTCAAAATGGGTTCCAAAGGTCAAATCAAAGATACCAAACCTCATGGAATATTTTTCTATGATTTTTGGAAGGTTTATATGGACTTTATCTTGATTAGAACCTTTGTTATTTAAGCAGGTCTGAAATTAGGATTTTAGGTTATGAATCAGTTCTCGAAGTGCATGAAACCCTATTTCTATTTATGTGGATCCTCTTGTCAGAATTTAATGCTCCTTAAACCTTAGATTAACCCTCTAGGAAACCTCAAGAATATTATGCATTCATGATATGCTATTAAAATTGGAGAATTAACCCTGATTTAATGTATTCTTCTCAGAAAGGATATGTAGGGAATTACGACTTTTCGACGATTATGTAGGAGTATTTGTCAATTGATTCTGATTAATTGAAGCTAGTTATGGCTCATGATTATGTTATCATAAATATGCTATTAAAATTACAGAATTAATACTCGTTTCCTATTCTCTTCTCAAGACAGCCTGAAGGGGAGGTATAACCCTCAGACAGTTATGTAGGAGCATTTATCTTTTAAACCAGACTAAAAATGGCCAGTTAGGGCCTATGATGGTGTTCCTATCATACCCCCATGCCTAACTTTTGCTAGTCCCTTAGCAAAATCTTGTGGAAAGAACTAGAGTTCTAGACCATGCATTGAAGTTCAAATGCCTGATTTGTTCTACTCTTTTAGAAATTAGGTCAAAATGCCAACAATAGGCCTAGAGGTACTCAAGTACCAATCAAAATCCAGACCTAACCAACTTCAGCCTAAGTCTACCACGAAGGTTTCTAAGGCTCATAAAACTACTCAGAGGTTCATTGAACCCAGCAGTTAAAAGACCTGTGGTTAGAATATAGCATGTCTAGGTTCAATTTACCAGTGCATTTTTATATAAGAGAGATAGAAGGATTTTTATTTGGAGAGTTTTATCTCTTTTTCTTCTTAGATTTCCCTAGATCCAGCCTCAAATTAGCCCTAAACATGGTCTATATCGGATTCCTTGTCCCCACCATCAATCCTCGAAGGGTCCCTGGCTTTCAATGCATCGAGATAGCACTGCCCATGGCAACCTCTAGAACTCCTGGCTTTTGACACTTCGAGATAGTGCTGCCTATGGCATTCTGTAGCTAAATTTAGGCCCTAGCAATTGACATTTGGAGATAATCCCGCCCATGGCACCTGAACCAGCACAAGGTGCTTACATGCCCTCGGTAGGATATTTAGATATCTTATGAGACAAGCACTGAGGAGACAATATGTTATTACGCATCTTCGAGGGGAATTTCCCACCACTCCGTGTCAGGAACTCATCCAATCAGCTTGTGTTATCGAGCCGCTCCTAAGCTAGATCTTTGAGGTGGCTTTTCATAACAGAACACTTGGCATGATTTTTTCTTTATTAAGTGCACTGAACCAGATTTAGTGTGTGATTTTGGGTGCTTAAGTTACCAAATCCAGCAAACCAAAGGGTAGACAACGGGGCTATATAATCCCTAAGCCTTAGACCACTACATCAGCTTCGTACTTTCCTCAATCTCTTGAGGGCTAATCCAGATCTTAACAGATACGTGAATATTTAAGCCCTAAAACAAGCCCAAGAGGCCTAAGATCAGCACTCATACTAATCTCCTTGTCTCTTTGTTTCTAAGACTTAATTTTTTCTTTTGATTAGGTCTAGAACTTAAGTACATTCCATAATAAAGTGCTAATGACTATCAACATTTTTTTTTTGCTTTTTGCTCCTTTTTGACATTTGAATCTCCTTTTTTCCTCCTCATAAAAGATTTTCAGTCAATTTTCAAAGTTCCTCCCCTTCCTTCATTTTTTTCTTTTTTAATTTTTTTTTTTTGAATATATATTTTTTTGTAAGAACCCCTCAGAGAATTGAATTTTCATATGTTTACACTTTAACACCCCCCCATGCCTAAGTTTTGCAATGTCCTCATTGTAAACCAGGTAGGTACAAAATCAGTTTGGTTCAAAGTTTAGAACAAGATCAAAGGGTGGGTGAAGGGGTCTGGATGACTATTGCGAATGATTTCAAGCTTTGATACAAGTACCAAAGGTGGAGTCGGTTGTTCTAAAGTTGAATTCAGTAGTGTAGTAGGAGTGTAGCTCAAAAGGATAATCAGAAAGGTCACGATTTTTTTGAATGATGGGTTGCCTCTTATTAAGCACTAAATTTAATGCCTTCAGTTGAGCAGAAAGTGGTTAGGGAGAAGGGGTGGTCAAATCAGAAGAGTCTTGTAAAACAAGTACCTTAATCAATAGCTTCGTTGGTCCAACCAAGTGCTTGTTTAGATCAATAGGATGATAATACAACCCAAACCTGATCAATCTGATGGGTTGATGGATCTGAATCAATAGATACAGAGTCCACCAGATACTTTGAGGCTCAAATAGATATGGAAATGAAAATCTAGGGTTTGGCTAAGTCGGCCCAGCCTGGTCAGTGTAGGGGTCCTCAAAAGATTAGATTTCCCGCTTTCTAATTGTAGTTGTAATGACATTATTTTTGGTATAAAAGTTGTTTTTCTCTCTCTATATATATCTCTTTCTCTCTCTCTCTCTTTGTCTAGTTTTAGTGTTTATATTACGAGTAAATAGCGATCATTGTGAATGTTTCATTTATAAACAAAAGTTACAAAAAATATAACTGTGGATTTCAAATCGACATAGCCTCCTCGTGTTCGACCTAGGACTCATTTTGAGTTTTGGTAAAAAATTATCTAATTGACGGATTTTCTTGCAAATTGCACTACGACGGCAGGGTTTTCAAAACTCAAATCTTTTCGCAACAAATTTTCACTATATCAATATCAATGACTTCCCGCCTAAAGATTTGGCAGAATTATGGGACCGAGATATGAGGTTTGTGGAGTAGGATGACTCGTTATGCTCTCGTAAGTGACTAGTGGATGGGTACAGAGATGACCTCAATTCCATTGTTGCATTGAAAATTGTCGTATTTAGTAAAATGCGTCGTAGTATAGCGATAAAAATCAATGCTGAAAAGATGATTTTCACTTTGGAAGAATTTTTGCACATGAAATGACATGTCAAAATAGTATGTAAGTGGTGGAAAATCGACCGTCAAAACTAATGAAATAAACCACTCAAGAGAGCGGATTGTATCCACAGGGAGACATTGGCCTATTAAAACTCATACAAGTCAAAATAATATTGTTGACGAATGATTTCCCTAATAGTCTAATTAAAATCGCTTTTATATTATGCAAACAATAAGAACTAATGCTGAAATAGCATTTACGAGAAAGAGGGAGGTCATTTGCATGAACTAGCCACAATATTTAATTAATAAAATCAAAAAATTAGGTAATGGCATGTGAATGTAAATACTAATAGAGAATGAAATAGGGGAGTAGCCTCAGGTGGAGCTTGTGCATAGATGGAGGAGAGATCGACGGTGAGGTGGCGACCGGACGTAGCCCTGCCCGGTCCGCACCCTACGGTGGTGGTTGCACAGCGAATGGTGGTCAGAGTTGGCTGAACGGAGGAAAGGTTGGCAGTGGGTGGCGTTGGTTGCTTCTTTTGGAGCAAAGGGTGCGCTAGAAGGGCGCGCATGTGGCAGTCGCGTGAAGAGGGGGTAGCACTGGTGGATGAGAGGAGGCGAGGGGCTCGTGCGTGGGTGGGGCACCCGAGCACTGTTGGCATGCTGGCTGCACGCGGGAGGGAGGCAACACTCGGACTGGAGGCAAGCAGGCGGAATGGCTACTTATGATCTAGGTGAGCGTTGGGCAGGATAGCAAGGGGACATTGGAGTGGCTAATGGCCGCATGTGCAAAGACGGTGGCATGCTTAGAAGGTTGAGGAGCGGTTGGTGGTTGGTGGTGCTATTGGAGATGAAGTGGAGGAGAGGAAGATGGTGCACAAAGAAGATGATGAATAGTTACTTTAAAGAAAAGAAAAAGAAAATGGAGAGAGGGAAGAAGCTAGCATGACCAAAGGTGCACACTGACGGTGAGGGTTAAACTCGCCGGATTGGCGATGTTACTTGTCACACAGCATGCCCACAGTGTAGCGGAGTTCAGCCGGGAGATGCACGATAGTGATGAAGCACGGTGGTGGTATGGGCAATTGTCTCTAGGAGATTCAGGTATTAGCGGTAAAGCTCTGCCATGGTACAGCCTTAGTCGACGTAAGGTCAACCAAGTCCATGTGTTGCTATCCCTGCGGTTTGGTGTCGCCAGATATCACCGAGCATGACCATGGTGTGCAGGGAATTAGCTCACAGTCAAAGGTCCACAGTATGAACGAACGTACAAGATGGGGCGGGGTGATGGCCTCCTCTGTCCGGTTGTGGCTCTTCCTTTCTTATAGGAGCTGCCTGCTGATTTGAATGGAAGGAGGAGCATTAAGGCCATTAAAGCCAGATCTGCCTTCTTCGGCTCTTTGATTGCCCAGAAGTGATGGTGCTTGGCTGGCTTGCTAATTGCAATGAATCTCCCCAGCTACTATTCCTTTGCGATTCCTGTAAGAGAGAAGAAAATAGTAAATAATTAATTAGTGGGCTATTTACATACAACACTCTAAAAGAAATCCTATTTCTAATGCATGTATGCAACCTACTTCTAATGCATGCTATCCTAATAAAGTTCTTAAATCATATTTACATGTGAATGAAATATGCATGCAAGCAATTAATAAACTAATCTATTTACATATTAATGTATGCTATGTATATGTCAATATTAATTTATTGTCTAGACGTTTAAGTAACTAATTAGCCCACAAATATGGGCTCATCAAATACCCCCATTCCTAGTTTTTGCTAGTCCATAGCAAATTCAAGCATGACTTAGCACTCCAAGTTATCCAAGCTGACCTAATCGATCTTACCTTAGAAATATGTTAAGTTATAGGCTTTAGACCTAAGGTACCCAAGTAGTTGCTAAGTTACAGACTAGGTTGGTTAAGGATAAGTTGCAGGCACAAGTTTCTTTGATTTCTTACTTTACCCTAGGGTCTATTGGTCCCAGAGATTAAAGCATCCATGCAGGCACAAGTTTCTTTTTTATTTGAGGTTGGTATGATTGCCAACCTCGAAAGAGAGTAAGATGCATTTTTTTTTGTAATATATATTTTTTTGTTTAAGCCTCTAAGTCTAACCATGGATCCGCTATCAACACGGCCTATGTCAGATTCATTGTCCCCATCACCGAACCTCGAAGGGTGCCTGGCTTTTGATGCTTCTAGGTAGCACAACCCATGGCGACCCTAAGAACTCCTGGCAATCGACACTTCGAGATAGTATCGCCCATGGATTTCTTAAGTGAATTCAGGCCTGTGGCAATTAGTGAAGGATCTAATATAGATATATGGAATATAGATATGCACACAAACACTCAAGCACAATATTACTAATAACAAGAAAGATTTTGCACAATTAATCAAACCACAAATGACACAACATGTATAGTGGTTCCCCACTCACTTGGGTACTCCACTACCTAAGCCTCCGAGCTTAGGGTTTTTAACCCAATTCCCTCAACCCCAAGGGAATCAATTTATTAACCGAGGTAATTAACGGGTTACCTCAACCCAAGTACAAAAATAGGTTTGTTACAACCCAACGAGCAAATGCTCAAGTACAAATAAGCACAGGTGTAAAATAGAAATAACCTTACAACAAATACCTAAGCCTCTCAACAAATATATATAATGATATTACCAATTTGAGAGCCTAGTGAAGATGTGAATGTGTGAAAGAACCACGTCGATGCGTTTGCAAAATCGTAGTGAGATCAGAACTAGTAAACATGATTTCTTCTCTTTGAATATGGTGGAAAGATGTGAAATAAAACTCTAGGAATTTCTCTTCTATTTCTTATATCTATGGTATGCAAACAAAGAGTCTTAGGATCATTTTATAGAGTTTAGGACCTAGGATACTCATCAAATAGACGTTGGGATTTAATTTCCAACGTTCACATTGACAAAATAAATATTCCAGCTATTCTATTTTGAGCTAACGGCTAGTTGGTACCGGTACTAAACTATATGTACCGATACTCGTTGCTTCCAGATTTGGATTTCAAACTCTTAACATAAATCTGTAACCCACTTGTACTGGTACTGATCATGAGTACCGGTACTCGTTGCCTCCAGTACCGGTACTGATCATGAGTACTGGTACTCGCAGGGTATAGGTTTGTTTCTATGAAAAAATCCAAACCTGTAACTCACATGTACCAGTACTAAACTTTAGTACCGGTACTTGTGGGTTAACAAGTACCTTTTTTAAGTGATTTAATCAATTATGTTCATTGAAAATGATCACAATATTAATCCTAATTTATCTCTAATTATTGTTACAATCTAAGTTATATTCCTTTGTTAAGAGGCATATATAATCTAAAAATATAAAATCTAAACTAAAAGGTCAAAGACGATCTTCTCCTCCTCAACTCTTCCTTGTCATCTTGCCTCCTTATCATGATCTTCTCCTTTTTATCATCATGTCTCCATCACTTCCTGTTTGCCTTGATCTTCACCTAAATCTAAAAAGAACTCAATTGCAAACATTAATTCATAATAATTTTGTTAACACCAAAATAAGATGTGGAACAAGGTTCCAACAATCTCCCCCTTTTTGGTGTTGACAAAACTATCTTGCAAATAGATATACTAAAGATAAGATTATTTTTAGTAATGTTATATGATTGAAAAAATATTTAATTTAATCATCCACCTCAATATATGCTCCCCCTAAAAATATCACTATTTGCCTCTTTATTTTTCTCACCTTTTTTGTCAATCACAAAAAAAAACGAAAAGAATATCATACCATAAAATTTACTAATAGTAAAATGATGAATGTGGGTACCAAGCTCTGTTAGACAATCGTTCTTAGTCTTCATTCAACCTATAGAAAGGTTGAAATGTTCCGTTGTGTGCCTTGAACACCCACTGATCTCTTTGATCTATTCCTACAAAATAATGTAAAATATCTTTCCTAGGTACCCATTTTCTTTTGGGTCCTTTCAAGTTAGTACCTTTCAAATGTTGAGATTTATAGATCTCTTTTGTGTTAGATCTATAACTCTTAGGATTTTTGGCCTTTTGATACATCCATGCATGCCTATGTGCATGTGATTTAGTATGTGTATTCTTTTTATTATGAAATTTTGATTTATAGCTTCACAAAATTCAGTATTTAACCTAGTTGTTGTTATGAGATTATTTAAAGTACCTTTAAAGTGCTCATAAATATCTTCTAATTCTATTATCTTTGCGTGTAACTAATTGTTAGTCTCTTTTGACATTTCTAATTCTATTTCTAAACATGATTTATCTATTTCTAATGTTTGATAATTATTCTTTAAAACCTTATTTTCCTTTTTAAATAACCTAACTTTATGATATAGTTCTTCAGAAGCTTCTAATAATTCATCAAATGAAAAATCAGGGTTTACCTCTTCTTCTATGTCTTCTGAAGTTGCTACCAAGCAAAGATGTGTGACTTTGTCT
The DNA here is from genome assembly GCA_037157565.1 of Thalassia testudinum. Taxonomy (NCBI): domain Eukaryota; kingdom Viridiplantae; phylum Streptophyta; class Magnoliopsida; order Alismatales; family Hydrocharitaceae; genus Thalassia; species Thalassia testudinum. Next base: position 7,957,417 of record JAZHRO010000022.1, on the reverse strand, counting down.
TCATCCGATTCACTGGAGTCGGTGTCCATGTCGGAGTTGCTGTCATCTCATGTTGCTGTAAATGCTTTCTTCTTCTTCTTCTTGAGCTCCTTTATTTCTTTCCTATTGTCCTCCTTGTTTACGGGGCAATCCTTTCGTAGGTGACCCTTTCTCTTGCATTCATAGCAAACAATATCAGATGAAATTTTATTCACTTTCTTACCTTGCTTTTGAAGAAATTTCTGGAACTTTCTTCTGAACATCTTCATCTCTTCATCTTCGGATTCCGAGGTGCTTGAATCCAAGTCCTCCTTAATTGCTCTAAAAGCAATGCTCTTCTTCTTGCTTGTCGCCTTCTCCTCGTTCTTCTTCATATTCTCCAATTGGACTTCATATGCCATGATGCTTCCAATTAGAACATCCAAGGGGAGAGTGGAGAGGTCCTTTGCCTCTTGGATGGATGTGGTCTTTGGAGACCAATCACTTGTAAGAGATCTTAAGATCTTCCTTACAAGCTACTCTTCCGTGAACTTCACTCCAAGGTTCTTTAGGGGGTTAACTATTTCTCCAAACCTTGTGTACATGTCTTTGATCGTTTCACCCTTTGTCATCCTGAAACACTCATATTCTTCGGTTAGAATAGAAATATGGGTTTCTTTTACCATGTTAGTACCTTCATAGGTGATTTGAAGTGTGTTCCATATCTCAAATGCTGACTCACATGTTGAGCTACGGTTGAATTCTTCTCTTGACAACGCACAATAAAGTGCATTCATTGCCCTCGCATTGCTGGCAATTTTCTTCTTTTGATCCGCCGTCCATGCCACTCCTTTGTGCGACTCCAATGAGTGTCCACAACTCCTCATCCATTGCCTTGAGGAAGACTTGCATCCTCCTCTTCCAATACCCATATTCGTACCATCGAAATAGGGAGGACAGGTCGACGATTGTCCTTCGGTGCGCCTTAAGGTTGATGCCATCGCGAGCAAGAGTTTTTACTTATTCTTGCTACTCGCTCTGATACCACCTAAAGGATCTAATATAGATATATGGAATATAGATATGCGCACAAACACTCAAGCACAATATTAGTAATAACACGAAAGATTTTGCACAATTAATCAAATCACAAATGATACAAAATGTATAGTGGTTCCCCACTCACTTGGATACTCCACTACCTAAGCCTCCCAGCCGAGGGTTTTTAACCCGATTCCCTCAACCCCGAGGGAATCAATTTATTAACCGAGGTAATTAACGGGTTAGCCCAACCCAAGTACAAAAACAAGTTTGTTACAACCCAACGAGCAAATGCTCAAGTACAAATAAGCACAGGTGTAAGATAGAAATAAACCTTACAACAAATACCTAAGCCTCTCAACAAATATATATAATGATATTACCAATTTGAGAGCCTAGTGAAGACGTGAATGTGTGAAAGAACCACGTCGATGCATTTGCAAAATCGTAGACAGATTGGAACCAACAAACATGATTTCTTCTCTTTGAATATGGTGGAAAGATGTGAAATAAAACTCTAGGAATTTCTCTTTTATTTCTTATATCTTTGGTATGCAAACAAAGAGTCCTAGGGTCATTTTATAAAGTTTAGGACCTAGGATACTCATCAAATAGATGTTGGGATTTAATTCCCAATGTTCACATTAACAAAATAAATATTCCAGCTGTTATGTTTTGAGCCAACAGCTAGTTGGTACTGGTACTAAACTATGAGTACCAGTACTCGTTTCTTCCAGATTTGGGTTTCAAACTCTTAACATAAATCTGTAACCCACTTGTACCGGTACTGATCATGAGTACCGGTACTCGCAGGGTACAGGTTTGTTTCTATGAAAAATCCCAGACCTGTAACTCACATGTACCGATACTAAGCTTTAGTATCGGTACTTGTGGGTTAACAAATACATTTTTAAAGTGATTTAATCAATTACGTTATTTGAAAATGATCGCAATATTAATGCTAATTTATCTCTAATTATTTTTACGATCTAAGTTATATTCCTTTATTAAGAGGCATATACAATCTATAAATATAAAATCTAAACTAAAAGGTCAAAGATGATCTTCTCCCCGTCGACTCTTCCTTGTCATCTTGCCTCCTTCTTATCATGATCTCATTTTCATCATCATGCCTCCATCACTTCCTGTTTGCCTTGATCTTCACCTAAATCTAAAAAGAACTCAATTGCAAACATTAATTCATAATAATTTTGTTAACACCAAAACAAGATGTGGAAGAAGATTCCAACAATCGGTACTTCAAGATAGAGCCACCCATGGTACCTGAATCGCACAATGCATTTACATGCAGACAAGCGTCGAGGAGGTGACATGTTATCATTGCGTCATTAAGGTGAGTATATACTCTACCTCTCATGCGGAAGGAACTCGTCCAATCAAGTTGTGTTTTCAAGCTTCACTTAAGTCAAAACCGAGAGAACCAAATTTTCTTCAAGAAAGGAATTAAGGTGGTCACTGTTGTAGCGAAAGATTGTCGCAAAAAGGAATTGAGTTTTGAAAACTCATCGATGTAGTATGATTTGCGAAGAAATCCATCAACAGATAAATTTTACCGAAACTCTCAAGGAATTTTGTGTCGAACACAGGGAGGCAAACGTTTGATTAAAAATCACGTTTGTTTTATTTGTCATGAAGCAGATTAGCTGGTTGAATTGAATTTAAACTAGCTATCTACTTAAAGAATAAATAATAGAAGAAAGAGAGAAAATATTATAAATAAAGAGAAAATAGAAATAGAATAAACATGGATTTCATTAGCACAAGTTGATGTTCATTACAATTACAACTACTCACTAAAATAGTAAGTAGGAAATCTACACTAGAAAGTGGTAAAAGAGAAGGTAGAGAGAAGTTATCCTCCTCGATGGTTGCTTGGAGGACGAGCCGCAACGACGGAGCGCCCTAATGAAGGTGGTGAGATACTGGACAAAGGAGAACGATGAAGGATGATAGAGAACGGGGCAGGACGACGTCACAGCGGGATCCTCTTCCTGAATAGAGGTGAGAGGACCACCGTAGAATGCTCCACGAAGGAGATGAAAAGGTGGAAAAATTATAATTTTAACTCTAATGGAGCATCCCGGGTTTGGGACAAGCTCTTAGAGCTTTGGATGGGGTGAGAGAAGAGAGGAAGGGATGATTGAAATGTGGGGGGCGTAGGCCTTTTTATAGGTGTAGAGGTTGGGGGAAAAAGGGTCATTTCAAGTTCAAAATAATAAATTAGGAGTCTTTAGTGACAGATTTATTCATCACTAAAGCCCAATCATGGTTGAAGTGCGCATGCCCCCTCACCTCCTCGCACCCATTGCTTAACCACATTCTTTGATCCTTACGATCGAATAGCTTAAAGTTGTTAGTGCCAGCGCCTCTTTACACACCCGCATCAGATTGCATGTGCGATCGCGCATCGAATAGCGCGTGCACGATCTGTGCGCCTGGGTGCACCACGTGACCGCTCTTGCCGCCTCTTATCTTTGATCCAATGATTTAATTTAGCCGCGCATGCATCTACGGTCGATTTTACGGTGTGCGGGGCTTGAACTCACGACCCCTACTTCGACCACAAGTGCGCAACCAATGGGCTATCGTGGTGGATTGTTGAGAAGATGACTTTGGCTCCATCGCTCACAGTCGTTGGATCTTGATCCAACGGCTGAGTGTTGGCACGATTGAGGAGAGAGAAGGTGCAGCGAGTCCTCATGTATTAGCTGGGTTGGTTTGGGCAATCGAGATGGCACCACGTGGTGCCATCTTGGCCATCCATCTTCTGTGACTTGTAGAAGGTGCCACGGATGTTGGATTGGATCAATTTTCACGTTGTTGGGCTACGATCATCGATCTGAATCCATCCGTGTGGTCGGATTTGTCATCTGAAGTGCAGATTGACACCGTCTTGTCCTTTGACCTATGATTTTCCTCGGACAATATCTGATACTACAGAAGTCCCATCGGGGCAATCTTGGAGTCGTTGAACTTTGATTGTCACCCTGATCAGATCCGTATGGTTGGATCTTCAATCCGAGACCCCGATTAAAAGTCACCTTGTTACCTGACCACAAAAAGAGAATATTAGCCTAAACTTTATACAATCTAACGTAAATGCAAGATGATGCATGTTATGCAATATTTATAATGTATGATGTAACTATATCTCTAAGAACATGCAAAAATAGATGGTTTATGTGATATAAACATGTTTACATCACACCCCCATGCTTATCTTTTGCTAGTCTCTAGCAAAACTACCTATTATTTATAAGAGAATTAGGTCAGATTTCTTGGGCAAAAGTTATTTTTCAACGCTTATAATTTTCAACTTCGACCTGAACTACAGAGACACAACAACACCCGGGTGTCTGCCAAAATGCAGATCGCCTCAAGCCCTCACCTTATTCAAAGATGGATCTTTTTCTTATTTTCTTCTTTTCTTTTCTTTTTTGTTTGTTTTAGATTTTTGAGTTTAGGGTTTCAGAGCAGCTTTCTACGACCACTCAACCCACCCAAGACTCAAAGAGAATGCTAAGTTCTAAGCATCTTTGTGTGAAATGTGATAGACTCACTGATCGGCGACTAGAACGGATTTCGAGTTTCTACGCCCCTAGGTGACCTTGAAAGGAAATTCTACCTAAAGATGTATCTATTCTACCAGTAGCTTTCTCCCTACTTTTATTTTTATGGGGTCAACACAAGGCCAAACCCAATGTATATCTCTCCAGCTTATTCTACTTCTCTGCTTCTTCTTAAGTATTTTGAAATTATATGTGCATTTCTTGAGCTGGGTTCTAGACAACCTACCAATGGGCTGTTACCCACGATAACTTGCCAGCCATACTTGTGCGATGAAGTTGTGCTTATTTCTTTTTCTTTTATTTTCTCCTTTTTTTAAATTTTTTTTTCCTTTAAGTAGGTGGCTTCCCTGATCTAAGATTTACCTAAAGGCAGCAGGAAATGAATGGTCATGTAACTAGTTTTGGACAACCTGCCAATGGGCTGTTACCCATGATAACTTGCCAGCCATACCACCCTAGAAGGTTCATTAGCTTCCCAATTTTCGTTAAAACCTTCGAAAAGCGAGTCAATGCAAATAGTGTTTAGATGCTTAGACTTAAAATCCCCTCAAATCAGAGGGCGAGTTGATAAGTCGTGTACTTATCACCCCCAACTTATTTAACTAATTAAAATCTGAATTTAGAATGGTGAGGACTCGAGAAACAAGTCTACATTTTAGTAGACACCCAGGCTGATTAAGCCCGAAGACCTGAAGGGTCTAAGTGTTCAAATCATACAGTTTTATTCTCTAAAATTGAAAATTTTCTAAAGCCCAAGTTCTCTTTCCTAATTCAACTTTTTTTTTGTAAATAAAAAGAAAACAAAAAGAATTTATGGAGCTGATGAAATAATTCAGTGATGAATATCCACCCTCCCATGCCTATCTAATGCAATGTCCTCATTGTATTAAAAAGACATAAAACAAAGTGGTGTAGAGTAGAAAGCACTTGAATTACATGAATAATAGGTTTGCTCTGAGATGAAAAGAAACTGTATACGTGCTGAATTTAGTGCCTTCATCTAGGTACACTATATAAAGAAGAAGAAATAAAGAATTCACAGGTGCAGGTCAGAATCAAAATAATAAAATTCAGCTTTGGACTTGCGACGAGATGTCCACAGATTGTGATGCAGACCCATACCCCATGGTCGAGTATATCTAAGGTTCTAGATAAAAATTATCCAAAACCTGGGATCAGTATGCAAGCGGGGTCGGACCTACGATTTGTGAGGATGCAACCCAAGACCAAAAAGTTGGGTTATAGAGAAATCAAGCTCAAAAGGATAATCAATGAATGTACGCTTGGGTTGGACATCCTCTGAATCAAAGATGTCATAAGGGTCCTGGTAGAAGGTTGGGAGTTTTAGACAAATTGGAACCCTTAGACTTGGTCTTTTGCTTCCTCTGGAATTGACTTCCCATATCATCATTTCCCACTTTCTATCCTTTGCAATCAGGATTTCAAATTCTGGGACCTCTTGCATATTAATCACCCCGTCTAAAATTTCCAAGTCTAAAAGATGTGATTGAATCAGAATTGACTTGGGTTTAGTGATCTCAAAAATAGAATCGTCAGTAAGCTCAATAGGGTGTGATTGAGGATCAAGGCTTTGAATTGAATCCTTCAGAAAGTAAGGATTTGAATCTACCATGTGAGCCCCAACGGGATCAAATTCCTCAGTTATTGGGCCATCATATGATTCATCGAATTCCTCAGGCCCAGTTGTCTCAGAGAAATCGTGTTCTCTAAACTCACGTGAGACTTCACATAATGATTCTTCAACTTCAGAATGAAAGAAATCTAAATCCACATTAATGTATGTCTCAAATCATCAATCACTTTCTGATCCATGGAGACATACGCTTCCTCGTACCCCGACTCAGGGTTCTCAGGTGAAGAAATCAGTTCATCCTTAATTGGTTGCTCCAGACCAATATGGTCAATCCCGATCTCATAACACGTGTCCCCCAACAGGTGCCTGAGCAGGTTCTGACATTAGCTCTCCTAAAGGGGGCTCATCCTGGGAATCATCCCAAGATTGAACTAAAGCAACCACAAATCTCACTCTCAATTTAGATAACTTCCCAAGTAAAACCTCACTCGGGCCCTTATCCTTAACATCCTAGAGCCAATCCAACAAATACTTGTTCAGATCATCAATCATTTCAATCAAGGGCTTCAATTCTTCAGTGCAAGGTGTTGGCTAAGCTTCTAAAGATTGTATAGTATTCCTCAAGTTAGCCAACACCTTCTCTTGGACTTGGTTAACCTAAACCAAATGGTTTGGTTTAGGGTTGGGCGGGTTTGGGTTCAGTGCAGGGGAATCAACGAATTGAGGATCTTGATACCCTCCTTGATAGTAGGTCATTTCAGGTTGTTCATAAGGTGGTGATGACCTAAAAGCAGTGTATTCTCGGGAGGGGTAAGGATCAGTGTATCCTTCTTATAGATCATATTGGGTTGTCCAAATGAGGGCGATGATCTATAATCGGTGTAGCTCGGAGAAGGATAAGAATCAAGATCATGGTGTCCAGGGTTAGACCTTAAACACAAAGATCGGGAACTGTATCCCCAATCAGGATTATCCCAACTAGAAGATGGATAAGAATAAGTCTGGTTGGAATAGTAATCATTTTGGGAATAAGTAGTGGTAGGATGGTAGGAGTGGAAGTGCAAATAAGATGTGGAAGGATCCATGACAAAATAGGAGGAAGAAAGGTGCCCTGCAATACAAACAAACAAACATGTCCTTAAGTGGGCTAGGCTAAAGACCTACAGACTCCCAGAAACCGTCTTGAGATAAAGAAACAATTTGATCTACTTGCTAGTCAATCCAACTAGTTAGAGGGAGGGACTAGGAAGAAGGTTCTTCCTTTGGCTTGCACCTCCGGTTCCTAGTGTATCCCCCAGCGACAATCATTTGATTCTGCTCCCCTAGCTAGACATCAGATTGAATGGTAGAAACAGACTAATCGAAAATAATCTCGATCTGGGCTCCGAAGAACGAGTCCAATTATTAAGGCCAATGTCTACTCTATTTTAATTAGGGTTAGGTTTGAATGTGCTTTGGAATGTGATGGGCCCTTTATCTGGGTTGTGCCCATAATGATTGATTGATATGTGTGTGCATGCACAACCAATGATTTTCAAGCAAGATTATTTTTAGATGCAATGAATTTTAGGGTTTAAATCTTGCTTAGTAGCTTTTAGGATTCAACTTTAGGTGTATTCAATCAAGTTCAGTTGGCACACCAGGTTTTGAAAGAACAGGTGAAGTTGTTTTCCTTTAAAGCTTAAAAGAATGTGGAGTGCCTAGTAAATCCCTAAAAGATGGACCTATGTGATAGCTACTTGATGAGTTGATTTTAGTTGAAGTGGTAAGCCCAAACAACTCAAACAAGTGGCCTGATGCACCACTTAATTAGGCACACAAGTGATTACCTAATCTGATTTTTACTCAATTATGTGTTTGGGTGTGTGTATTGGTTACAAAGATTGGTTTACCGGTTGAGTTTGAAAATCAGAAGAGTTTGTATACCTCTATGAGATTTTTTTTTTATTTTTCTTTTATATGTGGAGGGTGAGGTGGGTGGAGGTGACAAACAAACAATTAAAAACTAACCTTAGAGTTTATAAAAACACCTAGGTTGATTTTTGTTTGTGTTATTACGTGGTGGAATGAAACTAGTGAGTGGGAGGTGGGGATAAACTTACAAACCTTTCAATAGCACTTTACTCCAATCTACTACTTTTGCTTGGCTTATGAGAGTACCTGCAATCACAATAAGAGAGGAGAGAAGTGAGGTAAAAGATAAGTAAGATGGGAAAATGCAAAAATCAAAGAGCATCGCCTCCTCGGCAATGACGCCAAAATGTTGTAGTGGAAGATCGTCACAAAAAGGAATTGAGTTTTGAAAACTCATCAATGTAGTATGATTTGCAAAGAAATCCGTCAACAGATAAATTTTACCGAAACTCTAAAGGAATTCCGGGTTGAACATAGGGAAGCAGACGTTTGATTAAAAATCACGTTTGTTTTATTTGTCATGAAGCAGATTAGTTGGTTGAATTGAATATAAACTAACTATCTACTTAAAGAATAAATAATAGAAGAAAGAGAGAATATTACAAATAAAGAGAAAATAGAGATAGAATAAACATGGATTTCATTATCACAAGCTCATGTTCATTACAATTACAACTACTCACTACACTAGAAAGCAGGAAATCTACACTAGAAAGCGGTAAAAGAGAAGGTAGAGAGAAGTTATCCTCCTTGACAGTTGCTTGGAGGATGAGTCACAACTATGGAGCACTCGGACGAAGGTGGTAAGATGCAAGATGAAGGAGAACGATGAAGGATGACAGAGAACAGGGCAAGATGATGTCGCAGTGGGATCTGCTTCCCGAATGGCGGTGGAAGGACCACCGCGGAATGCTCCACGAAGGGGATGAGAAAGTGGAAAAATTATAATTTTAACTCTAATGAAGCATCCCAGGTTTGGAATAAGCTCTTAGAGCTTTGGAGGGGGTGAGAGAAGAGATGAAGGGATGATTGAAATGTGGGGGGCGTAGGCCTTTTTATAGGTGTAGAGGTTGGGGGTAAAAAGGTCATTTCAAGTTCAAAACAATAAATTAGTCCGTCACTAAAGCCCGATCGTGGCTGAAGTGCACACGCCCCCTTGCCTCCTCGTGCCCAACGCTTAACCACGTTCTTTGATCCTCAGCCATCCGATCATAAGATCGGATGGCTTAAAGTTGTTAGTGCCAACATCTCTTCTCGTGTGCGATCGTGCGTCAGATAGCACGTGAGTGATCTGCGCACTCTGGGTACGCCATGTGGCCGCTCCTGCCATCACTCATCTTTGATCCAACGATTTGATTTAGCTACGCATGCATCTGCTATTGATTTTGCGGTGCATGGGGCTTGAACCCGCATCCTTTGCTTCGGCCACAAGTGCGTGACCAATGCGCTATCGTGGTGGATTGTCGAGAAGATGACTTCGGTTCCATCGCTTACAGTCGTTTGATCTTGATCCAACGGTTGAGAAGTGATGGCATGGTTGAGGAGAGAGAAGGCACGACGAGTCTTCGTGTATTAGCTGGGCCGGTTTAGGTGGTCGAGATGGCACCACGTGGTGCCATCTTGGCCATCTAGCACCATCTTGGCCATCCTGGCACCATCTTGGCCGTCCATGTTCTGTGACTTGTAGAAGGTGCCACAAATGTTAGATTGGACTAATTTTTACGTTGTTGGGCTGCGATCGTCGTTCTGATCCCATCCATGCTGTCAGATTTGTCATCTGAAGTGTGGATTGACACCATCTTGGCCTTTGACCTATGATTTTCCTCGAACAATATTTGATACTATAGAAGTCTGATTGAGGTAATCTTGGAGTCGTTGAACTCCGATTGTCGCCCTGATCAGATCCATACGGTTGGATCTTCAATCCGAGGCCTCGATTAAAAGTCGTCCTGTTACCTGACCACAAAAAGAGAAAATTAACCTAAACTTTATACAATCTAATCTAAATGCAAGATGATGTATGTTATGCAATATTTATAATGTATGATGCAACTATATGTCTAAGAACATGCAAAAATAGATGGTTTATGTGATATAAACATGTTTACGTCAATCACTATTTACACAAGACCAAGTGTGTGAAATGTGGATGCTTCGGTTATGAGGACCCATAAACCAATAAGTCGAAAAACACACCAAGTACTATCCAGCCTTTAACTCGATCCTTAGCTTTCCTTCCTCAACCTCTTAAGGAATGGTCCGCAACTTAACTTCTAATTATGTTTTTAAGTCCACAAAGGACCCTAAGGGTCTAAAGCTAGTAGCTCAACTTAGCTTCTAAAGTTAGACACCTAGAGTCAACTTAATCTAACCTAAAGCCCTGGTCTTATGCCTAAGAATGTACGGCAAGCCAGTTAAGCTCAATGCTTTTTTTTTTTTGGTGCAAATGCATGCTATGCAACATTATGCAGATGTATGCAATTATGTATATATGCTATGTATACCCCCTAAGTACATGCCCCCAACAAGTAGGAGAATGAAATCTTCCCAGGTCACTCGAGGAGGTCCTAGTGGATATACTGGAATAGTGGCCTCTAAAGGGGTAGGAGGAGGATGACAAGGACCATCCAAAAGAGATGGGGAAGGAATAGTGTAAAGATAAACCCCCAAGGTAATGGACTGATAATAGAACCTGATAGGTTCGCTAAGTCCCCCAGTCAGAATAGAAGTGAGTAGAATTCTAATCCAAGGTTTGTCTAGGGTATCCAAGTTTTGAGGTTGCGGGATGGTCATAAGATCTAAGGTGGGTCCAGTCGGCTCGGTGTCCACTCCTAACAACTTTTCCAGTTCTTCAATCGCATCCCTAGCATCCCTACTGATGTCATGTATATCTTCCTGCACTTCATCAGAGATCATTTCAAGGTATGGAGTCAAAATTTTGCCTTCAGACATAGGTGGATCAAAGGGTGACTCCGAATCAAATGAAGGCAAGTTGGAAGCAACAGATTTAGAGATTACCCTATCAATCTCATCCTTGGGTTCTTGTTCTTTACTCAATTCCTCCCTAGAGTCTATATGCTAATCCACATAAATCTCAAAAGTTGCTTCCACATTTTCCATTATTTCATTATGAGGAGGGAAGTCATCAACGGGTGTGCTAAGGAAACCTAATTTGATAAAATATGTGACATCCTCGAGGGCTAATTCTTCAAGTAAGACATAATCACCCTTAGTGTCACTCCAAATCTTGAATGTAGGTTCCTCACATAATTCATCATGTACCCGAGGTCTAGAATCATCTAAAATGTCTATAGATCCCCTCAGGCACTCTATCTAGGGTAAATGGTTCACACCAGTAACATCAGACTCCTCAGATAGGAGAATTTCTTTAGGGTCAGGTTCCCTAAGGGTGGGTTTAAGTTCCATTAGTTGATCGTCATCAGAAGGGAGGGTAGGATTAACAAGTTAACTTTGACCCACTTCATCAAATGTCACAAAAATACTATCGTCTGGGTCGAGGTCTTCCAATGGTACCATCATTCCCTTCTTTTGACTCCAATATAGCTTAACTTGGTACTTAACCTCAATGTGATCCTCGGGTTGCCACCTTTCTTCATCCAATGCATAGCTACTTTCATACATATCCTCCTCCCATTTAAGGCGTGGACCTCTCAAGGAAGTGTCATTGAGTGGGGAAGGTTCAAAATCAATCCTTGAAAAGTAGCTATTCACCCTTACATAATCCCCAAAATTTCCCTCCAACTTAGGGTGTGGCTCTCCCCTGGGAGATACATCTAGCGTAGAGGGGTGGAAGTCATTGTCAAGGGTGTAGGTTAGGTGACTAATGTCTTCTTTTCCTTGTTGGCCTGCTCTCGAAGATTCTCCTAATAATTCAATCATTTCATCTTGCATTTTCTGTATTTCCATCTTCAAGGTGGAGAAGTCATCACTATTTTTAGGAGCAAAGTCAAGCTCAAGGTTATAATACCTAGGAGTTTCTATTCAACCATTACAATCATTTAGGGAGGGTGGGTTGCGTATTTCTATGGTATGTGGAATAGTAGGCAAGGTGTTTCCCGCTCCTAGGTTTTGTTCGTTGTGGTGATGGGGCTTAATCAAACCAATATTCCTACAGTAGGGGTACAAAGGATCCCAATGATTGTCATTTTATCCATCAAAGGATGAACCATCTCGACATACGGGATCAAAGATCGTAGAATGGGGGTAAGGGTGTGGGTAAGATGTGAAAGAATGGAAGTCAAGGTGGTCCATTCTAACTCACACCATAGTCAGATTCCCAAAGCAAACACAAATGAAAGGACTTGTTAGGTCTTTAATTAGTTAATGCTTTTGAGATTTTAGTCTAGTTGTAGGTGACAAATCAAGTTATCTAAACAGTTACGCGCCTACTTGTCGACCTACAATTCACCCAAGAAGACCAAACTAGGACTTAGGTGATCCTCCATAAAGCCCAAAAATTTTAGCCACCTCCAAAGCCGACAAAGATGGATGCAAGTAGGCCTAAGCCTTCCTTTGAAGTGGTGCTTGTTAACTACCCTCAATCCATAATTTTGGAGGTGCTTCAACCTTCAAGCTAAAGTTCGGGTCACTTCAAACCCTAGCAGTAGGAGGGCTCTTTCCTAGTAGCTCAAGACTTCTGAAGTGACTATGTGTGCCTTAGTGCGTGATTGCGCAGCAATCATAGGTCTTAATTGACCTAAATTAGGCTAGAACTTAGCATAAGCTTGTGTAATTAATGCATGCATAAGCATTATTTGCATCTTTACTACTTTCCCTTAGCTATGCATGAAATAATGATATAATGTACTAATTAAGTGCATTATATAAATTGCAGGCAATAAAAAGCTCAGAAGCTAGATCTAAAGCTGGATCTGAAGCTAGTGCTACATCAAAGCTAGAGTAGAAGACCTTAGAATAAATGTAGTAGAGAAATAATGTAAGGGTTGAGGTATATTATTCTACTAAGTAAAAATAAGGCAGAGTTAAATTATGAATAACTTAGGTTCATTCCTAGCCCTAGGATAGCCTTAGAAGCCTTCCTAAGCCTTAGCCACCCTTAAATTAGGTCACCATAGCTTAGGAAGCCTCAAAACCCTAGTTCCAGCCCTTATCTGGATGTCCAGAACCCTTAGTCATAACCCGCACACCTTAAACCCATGTCTGCAGTGTTATTAGACATCCAGACACTTGGTCAGACGTCCAATTTCTGCATAATCCCCAAGACAGAACCCTGATTCCCTCGTGACTCAAAATGGATGTCCTGACAAGAGATCTGTACTTCTGATTTTTGAGTATAAGTCATCTGATACTTAAATTGGATGTCTGGAACTGCTCTCCAGTTCCTGTTTTGGATTTCAAGCTTGGATCTTGAGTTCCTGGGTCCCTAAACCCAATTCCAACCCCCTAGGAACCTAAATTAAGGTATCCTAACCCTAGTGCACCACCTTTAGACCTTCCTAAGAACATAATTAGGTTCTCACTAAGTCTAATTGACTTGGATCATAGTCAATTACAATTGCCTTGTCAATTGGACTCATAGAGTCCAATTGAGCTCAAATCTCAAACCACACAAGTCCAATTGGACTCAGTGAGAGTCCAATTGACCTAAGCCTAACTTAATTGAGTTATTTCACTCTCAATTAAGTTCACACTCACTCAATTAAACTTATGTCAAGTTTAATTGCACTTTCTCCTTAGCAAATTAGGGTTTGCAACCTTAATTTGAGACCTACCCTAACCTAAACCCCTTAGGAACTAACCTAGACCACTTAACCACTTAGGTCACACTCACACCCACACACACACACACCCATTCACGTACTCCCACACCACCTAGGGCCTTTTAGGCTCTTCCAAAGGTGGCACCACCTTGGTTGCCAAATATAGCAATTAAGGATGGGTCTTCTCTTAGATCCACTTTTGGTGGATCTAAGAACCGCCCTCTCTCTCCCTTGGATGGCCACACTTGGTGCTCTCTCTAGAGAGTTCCACACTTGTCTAGAGAGTCTCCCTTTGGTCTATTTAAAGGACCCTTGGGTGGCCATTTACACTCATCTAGTCTTGGATCTAATCTTAGCATAACTCCACTTGCATTCTGCCTCCACTCCACGAGCACCCTCACCATGGTTCCACCACCTCCACGCCAAGGCTAAAGCACTCCTACCCCACAACTCCAAGGGCCAGCCTACCCACCATTGGCCACCCCTCCTCCTCTCAACCATCTTAAAGGCCATTAGAGACCACCTCCGTATGCCCTTCTTTCAGATAACCTAGCTAAGTAGTTCTTCTAATCTCTCTGCTTTATTTATGCTTAGTAGTGTAGCTCCATATTCTCCAACAATGATGTATGTGTAATCCTCCCATAGATTCACGCATGCAGTTGTTTTCTACTAGATAGCTTTCTACTTTTAAGCATTCATCTACAAGCTTCCCACTAGCTCTGCTCTGGAATCACCCTGATGCAATTAATGAAAAATCATTTATATATATATATATATATATATATATATATATATATATAGATATCCATGTGTTGAAAAATCACCATGTGCTTGCTTGCAATACTTCATTGTGATTAAGTTGCCTGTGATCATTTTATATCTTTCTTGCAACTAGCATGTCGGTGCCTGAAAACATTGAGGATCTAACCATTAATACATTCTCTGTCAATGGCCATCATATAACTAGGATTGTGCGTACTGAAACCCATACATTTACATTTGTCATTTACGTAATGCATGTGCACATGATAAGAGTTAATCATGCAAATGGCAAAATAGTGATCCATAGGTTAGAAATCAGCATGCGATTTTAAGCGAGTAGAGTGAGCGAGATCGAAATCATTTCCATAACGCCTCCCAGAGACAAATGACCGGGACTCAAAGTCTCGTTAATCTAGAAATATTTTTGTTGATAGGATTTCATGACTATACTACGAACAACAACAAACGATTTCAAAACATGCAATTTCCACGCACTCCAACAGTGCGCAAAGCTGCACGTGTGCATCCACCATGAAAGATTTTTGACTTTGAGTCTTGAATCGTACGCAAGGTTGTAAGAATTAATTCTTGGATTTTAAATGTTCCTCCTTTAATTAGTCCTTTTGAAAGGTTTTAATGCAACCACTTTGTTAAATCGTTTCAAGACAAATTATGTGGTCAAGGAACTAAGTCCAAATGCAAATGCATGAACAAATATAGATGCAAAGAAAGAAGGCATACCTTCCCTCCAGCGATCAGCAATGCAATAAAAATGAAATTTAGATGCTATCATACTCACCTATATTGTTCAACCTAGGGGCATGCAGCTCGTGCATTTTTTTTTATATCTATCTACACTACTAATGCACAAACAAAGAAAAATAAAATCAATCCATGAAAGAAAATAAAAACCTAAGTCTAAAGAAATGGGAATAGACTCCCAAAAAATGCCTCCACAATGGGCCTAAAACAAGTTCAGGAACAAACCCCTAAAAAATCGTGACCCAAGAACAAGGGTCTTCTAATGAATGAATGTGCAAAAATAAATAAAGAAAAGTAAAGTTCTAAAACCTAAATTCTATCTACTCAGAATGGATATGACGATTGTAGCTTCCTCAAAATGTTCTCCTCTAAATCGTGGCTCAAGGTCCACCTCAATTGTGAGCGTGGTGGCTTATGGTGCTCGTTCTCCTAAATGTGTAGCTCACTGGCGACGTCCAATGTCACCTAATCTCCGAGGCTGGTGCGGCAAGATGTAAGAGACATGTGTATCTCGCACTAAAAAAATTGAAGTGAAGTATGCCTCAAACAAAAATAATGTGTGAACAAATAAATGAATGAATGGGAGTTTAACAAGCCAGTTGCCTCCTAGGCAACGACGCCATTTGAAAAGATGATTTTTGCTTTGAAAGAATTTTTGCATATGAAATGACGTGTTGAAATAGTATGTACGTAGTGAAAAATCGACCATTAAAAGTAATGAAATAAACCACTCAAGAGAGCAAGTCGTATCCACAGGGAGGCACTGGCCTATTAAAACTCGCACAAGTCAAAATAATATTGTTCATGAATGATTTCCCCAATAAATCTAATTAAAACCGCTTTCAGATTAAGCAAACAATAAGAACTAATGCTGAAATAGCATTTACGAGAAAGAGGGAGATCATTTGCATAAATGATTGTGCAGCAATCATAGGTCCTAATCCACCTAAATTAAATTAGATCCTAGCTTAACTTTGGCAGTCTGTATACATATGCATCATACTTTGCAACATAGTCGATTTATTAGTTTTGTAAATAATAATGTCATATTATGTTCTAATTGAGAGGTATTAATAATCACAGGTAATTTGGGGCCGTGGATGACCAATCCGACCGTATGGATCTTCTTAGAATGACAACGGGTGTCCAACGCTTCTGAGATCGTCTTGATCAGACTCTCGTAGCATACTACGGAGTCTGTAGAAGAGAAAGGGCCAAGAGGAAAAAAGGAAAAAATCTAAACCTCAGATACCAAATCCGACTGCACCGATGGATCCAGATCAACGATCGCAATCCAACGACATAAAAATCATCCCAATCGGGGACCTATAGCACTGTCTACAAAGCAAAAAAGGTGGATGGCCACAATGGCACCATGTGGCGCCATCACAGTTGGCCAAGAACGCTGCCTGATGGGGCGTATTCGCACGTGAAAAAGTTCAGAGTCTAGAAAACCCGTCCTCATAATTCGATTCGCAAGAAAATCTATCAATCAGATAAAATTTATAACTGAAACTCAAAAAGTGAGTCCCGGGTCGAACACGAGGAGGCGAATGTTTGGTTTTGAAAAATACGCATTTTGCTTTTATTTATTTTTGTCATTATTTGTCTTTTCTAATTTTTTTGGTATTTTTAGCAAGCGAGTCCCAGGTCGAACACGTGGAAAATCACCACGCCCTTCCAGCTCACCCATGCCCTTCATCAAGGCTGCATGATCAAGATCATGCGGTCTTGATTAAAATCAAGGCTATTTGCGAAATAGAAGGGGGGACATGCGGTCTTGAACCCGCAACCTCTCCTCTTAGATAAAGCTCTTTACTTTGTCCAAAGAATGAATTTCTTGCGTCGGCTGGGAAGGTGGCGTGACCTCCTCATGGCTGTTGGATCTTGATCCAACGGTCTAAATCTGATAGGCTTGAAAGGGAGAGAGAGGTAGCGGTGACCCTTGGGTGGCCTAGATGATGCCACGTGGCACCATCTAGACCGTCCATCTTCTGTCTATTGCAGCGGGTGCAAAGATGCTCAAATTGAGATGATTCCTACATTGCCGGACTATGATCGTCGCTCCAGATCCATCCGTACGGTTGGATTTTCCATCTGAAACCCATATGGATGTCACATTGCCCCCTGGCCATTGATCTTCCTCGAACTTCATATAATGCTATGGGATTCCAATCTAGACATTTTGGAGGTGTTAGACTCCAATCGTCATCTTGATCAGATCCGTATAGTCGGATCATCCATCGGAGGCCTTGAAATAAATCTCCTTCCTTCCTGGCCATAAAAAGGACGTAGTTAACCTAAAATATACACAACTACTCTAAATGCAGGATGATGCATGCTATGCAATATTTATAATATGGAATGCAAATCTAAGCTAAGAACATGCATAAATAGGCATTTTAACCTAAATGGATGTGTCTACATCATACCCCCATGTCTATCTTTTGCTAGTCCCTAGCAAAATTAAACTATATGCTAGGTATAAAAGCAGAATTAGGACTCGATCACTTAGGCCTAAGTCATTTATTAACAATAAAAAGTTTCAACTAAGGCCCTAAACTATGGAAATCAGAGTGCGGGTTGATAAGTCATATACTTATCACCCCAATTTATTGACCAAATTAAAATAGAATTACTTGGCGATGACTCAAGACTAAGTCCACATTCGAGTGGACACCTGGGCTAATTAAGTCCGAAGACCTGAAGAGTCTAAGTGTTCAGGTCTTATTGTATCGTTTCCTAAAGTTAATAACTTCCAAAAGCCTAAGTTCTCTTCTCCTAATTCTATTTTTTTCTTTTTTTTGTCTTTTTGAAGTTTCAAATTTTTTTAAAGAAAATAAAAGAAATTCTATAGGCTAACAAAATAATTTTGGGATTAAGTATCCACCCCCCATGTCGAAATGGTGTAATGTCCTCAGTGTAGAAATAGAGACATGAAAAGGGTAGAATAACAGAATATCACCTGAATTTCGTGACAATCCAGTCAACTCTGCAAAGAACGTGGAATATACACACGTGCTAAATTTAATGCCTTCAGCTAGGCATAACATACATACAAGGAAGAAATTGAGAATTCACAAGTGTGGGTCAGAATCAAAATCAAAAGATTAATCCTTAGACCCGCCAGTAGAAGATGTCCACAGACATGGACCAGACTATGATGGAGACCAATGCCCCAAGGTCAAGTGGTTCTCAGGTTCTGGATGAAAATCACCCAAAACCGAAGGTTGTTAAGCTTGCGAGGCTGGGCCTACGATTTTGTGGTGTGCAACCCAAGACCAAAGTGTCGGACAACCGGTAAAGATGGTTCAATAGGTGAGGATGTCCACTTAACGTTCAGCTTAAAAAAATAATCAGTTATTTCAAGATTGGGTTGCACGTGAAAGATATCATAAGGGTCCTGGTAAAAAGTAGATGGTTTTAGGTCCACAGGAACCCTTAAATCCAAACTTGTTTTTCCCTCAGAATTAACCTCCCAAATTTTCGTTTCAACATTTCTATCCTCCAACATCAAGTGCTCAGGCTCCGGGACCTCTAGCATACCGTTCACCCCATAAGATTTACCCAATTCCAGAAATTGTGGCTGAATCAAGATTGGCTTGGGCACAATGATCTCAAAAGTTAGCTCTTCGGGGTGCGGTTAAGGAATGGGGCTACTAATTGAATCATTAGGATTCGGATCATCCAAGTTAGCCCCAACCGAATTAGAATCTTCAATAGTCAGGCTATCAAATGGTTTATCAAATTCCTCAAGCCTGTTTGTCTCACTAAAATCATTCTCCTTAAGCTCAAGTGAGACTTTACTAAGAGATTCCTCACCCTCAAAATCAAGGAATTCATGATCCTTATTTATATACGTCTCAAAATCATATGTCATTTCATGGTCCGTGGAGACATATTTTTCGTCATTCCCTGGCTCTGCAATCTTGGGTGAGAAACTCAGTTCATCCTCAATGGGTTGCTCTAGCCCAACCTAGTCATCCCCAGTCTCAGCATATGTATCACCCCCGACAGGTGCCTGAGCAGGTTCAGACATTGGCTCTCCTGAAGGGGGATCATCTTGAGAATCATTCCAAGATTGGACTAGCGTAACCACAAATTTCATCCTCAACCTCGACAATTTCCTAAGTGGAAACTCACCTAGGCTCATATCCCTAACATTTTGGAGCAAATCCAATAAAGAGTTATTCAACTCATCAATCATTTTTGTCATAGGCTCCAATGCTTCAGTGCATGGTGTTGGCTGGGCTTCTAAAGATTGTATGCTATTCCTCAAGTTAGCCAACACCCTATCTTGGATCTGGTTCACCTGAACTGAATGGTTCGATTCAGGTTTGGGTGGGTTTGGGTTAAATCTAAGGGAGTCAAGATATCAAGGTTCTCAGGTCCCTCCCTAATAGCAGGTCATCTCGGGTTGTTCAAATAATGGAGGTGACCTATATTTAGTGGAATACTGAGGAGGGTAGATGTTATAATCATCATATCCTTCCTGATTGTAGATCGGGTTGGTTTGATCATCAAAGGATGGAGATCTATAATCATTGTAGCTCTGGGAAGGATAGTAATCATAGTCTTATTGTCTAAGGTTAGGCCCTGGACATTGAGGTCCGGTATCGTATCCCCAATCAAAGTTATCCCAGCTAGTGGATGGGTAATTATAAGTCGAGTCGAGATAGTAATCATCTTGTGTATAAGTGGTGGTAGGAGGGTAGGATGGGAAATGAGTGCAGGATGTGGAAGGATACATAGTAGAATAGGAGGGAAATCAAAAGAGAGAAAGGAGCCCTACAATACAAGCAATCAACCCTGTCCTTAGGTGGGTTAACCTAAAGACCTACAGATTCCAAGGACCCATCTTGAGATTATAATTGATTTGGTCTACTTTTATCCAGTCAATCCAACCAGTTAGAAGAAGAGGCTGGAGATAAGGTTCTTCCATTGGCTTGTGCCTCCGGTTCCTAGTGTACCCCCCAGCCGAGGTCGTTTGACACTACTCCCCTAGCTAGACATCAGATGGACCAGCAGAAGCAGATTAATCGAAAAAAATCTCAATCTAAGCCTCGAAGAGCGAATCAATCCTTAAGGCCAACGTTTACTCAGTTTTAATTAGGCTTGGGATGATTATGCTCTTGGAATGTGATGGGCCCTTTAGATGGGTTGTGCCCTTAATGATTGATTCAAATGTGTGTGCATGCACAACCAGAGTTTACAAACAAGGTTATTTGATGATGTATCTTTTAGGGTTTAATCTTAGGTGTATTCAATCAAGTTCAAGAGAACACTCAAAGTTTTGAAAGCACTGTGATGATATATTTCTTTAGAAATCAAAAAATAATGTGGAGTGCTTGGTTCAACCCTAAAAATTAACCCTAAGTGGCAAGCTACTGATGAATGACTTTTATCTTCAGTGGTATGGCCCAAATAGCTCAATCAATTGGCCTATTGCACCACTTAGTTAAGTCACACAGATGTTTAACCTATTTGGATTTCTACTCACTTATGTGTATTGAGTTGAAGTGTACCGAGTCCACAGGTCAGATCCCGGTTAAGTGGTAGAATCAAAGTGGAATGGTGCGCCTTAAGTCTAAAGTAGTGGGTGTTTAATGTGTGTCACTTTCAGCAAATCCCACAAGAGAAGAGTTTATATATATATATATATATATATATATATATATATATATATATATATATATGCAGAGATGAGATGGGTGGAGGTGGCAAACAAACAACCAGATCTATCCTAGGGTTTATAAAAAGCACTTAAGTTGATTTGGGTTTGAGTTATTAGTGTGGTGAAATGAAATCTAGGGTAGGGGTGGTGGGGGAAAACTTACAAATGTCTCTACCCATACTTTACTCCAATCTACCGCCTTCAGCTCCTTGACCGGGTTCTTGCAAGACAATAAATTGAAGAAGAAAGATAGGTTAAAAAAATATGTAAGTAATGAGGGAAAACGTGAAAAAAAACCAAAGAGTGTTGCCTTCCCAGCAACGGTGCCAGAATGATTGTGGTGGATTCGCACGCGAAAAGGTTCGGAGTTTGGAAAACCCGTCGTCTTAGTTTGATTCGCGAGAAAATCTGTCAATCAGATAAAATTTATAACCGAAACTCAAAACGTGAGTCTCGGGTCGAATACGGGGAGACGAACGTTTGGTTTTGAAAAATATGCATTTCCCTTTTATTTGTTTTTATCATTTTTTGTCTTTTATAATTTTTTTTGGTATTTTAATAGGGCAAGAGATCAGGTCGATGAATTCTTATCTAACTAATCTACTCGGAAAATATAAGAGAGAGAGCAAGAAACAATCACATATATCTCAA
Organism: Thalassia testudinum; assembly: GCA_037157565.1. Classification (NCBI taxonomy): domain Eukaryota; kingdom Viridiplantae; phylum Streptophyta; class Magnoliopsida; order Alismatales; family Hydrocharitaceae; genus Thalassia; species Thalassia testudinum. Next base: position 7,935,730 of record JAZHRO010000022.1, on the reverse strand, counting down.
CAAGTGTTTCTACAACTATGAAAGCGAGAAAAACTACACTAGAAAGTAGTAAAGATAGATGGAGATGAGAAGAATCCCCCTCGATGGTCGCTTAGAGGATGACTCACTCTGACGATGCCCGGACGATGGCAGTGAGGAGCAGGACGAAGGAGAACGACGGTAGAGGAAGGAGGACGAGACGGGATGTCGTTGCGACAAGGATTCTGCTGGATTTTGATCATAGCACTAGATGGAGATCATGCCTACGCCAGCTTTCTCAAATCTTGTACATCACGGGATCGCTTGGCGGGAGAAGAGGGCAGCCGTTGGATCTTGGATGGAGTGTTATCACCTCACTCCTCCAGCTCACCCTCACCCTTCATCAAGGCCGCATGATCAAGATCATGCGGTCTTGATTAAAATGAGGGCTATTTGCGAAATAGAAGGGGGGGGCGTGCGGTCTTGAACCCGTGACCTCCCCTATATGATAAGCTCTTTTACCACCAAGATATGCTCTTTACTTTGTCCAAAGAATGAATTTCTTGTGCCGACTGGGAAGGTGGTGTGGCCTCCTCATGGCCATTGGATCTTGATCCAACGGTACAAATTTGATAGGCATGAAAGCGAGAGAGAGGTAGCGGTGACCCTTGGGTGGCCTAGATGGTGCGACGTGGTGCCATCTGGACCATCCATCTTCTGTCTATTGTAGAGGGTGACACAGTGCTCAGATCGAGATGATTCCCACGTTGCCGGACTGCGATCGTCGCTCCTGATCCATCTGTATGGTCGGATTTTCCATCCAAAACCCATATGGATGTTGCATTTTCCCTTAGCCATTGATCTTCCTCGGACTTCATATGATGCTACGGGATTCCGATCTAGACGTTTTGGAGGCGTTAGACTTCAATCGTCGTCATGATTAGATCCGTACAGTCGAATCGTCCATCCGAGGCCTTAAAATAAATCTCCTTCCCTCCTGGCCATGAAAAGGACATAATTTACCTAAAATATACACAACTACTCTAAATGTAGGATGATGTATGCTATGCAATATTTATAATATGGAATGCAAATCTAAGCCTACGAACATGCATAAATAGACATTTTAACCAAAATGGATGTATCTACATCACCGCCCCCAAACTCTGAAGGGTTCCCTCCGCACATTGTGGGCCATTGGATCATCATCCAATGGCCACCCTGCACCGACGTCACCTTGCCCCTATTTCGATGCCGCTAGACACATTAGAAAGATACGATATTATCATTGTTGTGCGAATCGTGACGGAACAAATAAATTTGTAAAGATCGGGAGTACCGAGTCGTTCGTAGGGAAGCAATCACAATTTATATAGAAGTCTTTAGAAAACTAGTTCTAGTAGATATCTATATATGTATATATGTATAGACATCAAATATATAATCAAAATTGTATTGCATTCAGAAACAATTTTTCAAAATAGAGATTGCTATGCTAAATAATAACTAGAGAGAGAGAGAAGGTAGATAAATGATAACGTCGCTTGTGGGATGCTTGTGTGAAGCACGGCACCACTTCAGATCCAGAGCGTCGGGACGAATTGCAGAGAGGAGTTCAGAGGAAGAAAGAGGCTGGAAGAGAGATTGCAGGAGTCTGTAGAGATTTGTCTGGAAGATAGATGGTGGAAGAGTATGTTCTTCAATTGGTGGGCCCTGGGCCTTCTTTTATAGCTTTGATGAGGGGCAAAGAGGGTATTTTGGCCCTTAAAACTGTGCAACTTTAGGGTAATCAGATTCGTCAATCGTGAGATCAACGGCTCTGATTTGGCCTCAAAACACCCTCAAACGTGCCTTCATCGCGTAGATTGAACCTAGGCTTGACACATGGCAGCTCTGCAGCCCTTGATCCACAATCTGACGGTCCCGCTTGCTCCTCGTGCCTGCCCAACGCCCACTCGGCTCTTCTATTTCACTTGCACGCATGCTTTGAATTTGAATCGTGTGCCAATGCTCCTCAGCCATCCGATCTTATGATCGAACGGCTTAAAGAACTCGCCCGCACCGCCTTTTGATAAGCACGTGAGAGCACATGTTACGCACGAGTTGGTGATGTGAAAAGTTGCGTGATTTGTAAAAGCGGGTTTTTAATGTCGTTGTAACATGCGAATCTGCATACGCTTTTAAATTTGTATCCTAGATAGGGGAGTATCTAGGGTCATCCAAGGAGGCAAAAATTGTAATTCAATTCTCTTGCTAAAAATAAATCTCAACTTTCTTTCTGGTATTTTAAATATATATTTTTTTTTTTGTGTTTTGAAATAATACGGGTAAAGTGCGAATTGTGACAAAAAAGTGCTAACACCTAAAATGCTAAGCTGAAACTTAAAAGATTAAAATGTCCACTACTTAATCTCACTCTAGGCAAGTGGAGGCCTAGAGTAATTAGGGAGTGGAAGTAGAATAAGTGCTAAAACAACAGTAACAATTGCAATAGGAAATTAAAAAGAAGGCAATTTGGTTAACTAGAATTTGTGCTCTTTTCAAAGACAAGTAGAGGAATGCTTCTACTAGAAATGAAAAAATCTAAAAGCAATAAAAGAAACACAAATCCTCTTGCAAAATTTGGTGAAGAAGGGAGTCTTCTTTCTCCAAGCCTAGCTGCTCCTTGGCTTGAAAAGAGGGCCTCCTTCTTCTCCTTCCTTGAGAGCTCCTCCAAGGTGGATGCTACCACCTTCAATGCTCTCCTCCAAGGGGTGGGCGTGCACCACCCTCACAAGCTCTTCCAAGGTGGCGTGGACCACCTTCAAGATCTCCTCCAAAGATCTTCCTTGCTTGGCTTCTCCTTTGGCTGGCATGGCTCAAGAGAGAAGGGAAGAGGGGAAGGCACCAAAGGGATAGAATATTCCCTTAATCTTCTTCTTCTTCTTCTCTCTTGGGCGTGGGCTCTAGGTAGAATATGAGAGTGAATTTGCTAGCCAAGGATGCTTTGAATGGTGGTGGGTAATGGTCTTTTTATAGGGTAGGATGAGGGGTTAAGGTGCCCCTTGAAATGGAGGGCTAAGATGGGAGGATGGATGTGGTTAGATGATCCTAGGGTTAAGGATGGTTGGCGCCACCTAAGGGGTGTAAGGGGGGTAGTTAGGGTTGGTCAAGAGGCACCTAAAAGTGGCGCCAACCATGGAGAGCTGCCATGGGTTGGCACCAACTTTGAGGCTTCTAGAAGGGGTTGAGGTGGATGGTGGAGATGGCTTGGAGGGGTTATGTGTAGAGTGGATATGGGAGTTGAGGTTGGCTCGAAAAGGGAGGTAGTTAGGGTTGGTTTTGGAGCCAACTTTAGGTGTCTTTTGGTGGTTAGTTGAGGGGTGAAAGGTGGTGAAGAGGTGGCGCCAACTTTGAGTAGAGGTGGAGCTAGCTTAAGTAGGCTTAGGTGGACTTGGAGTGGTAGGTTATGTAGGTGGAATTAGGGTTAGGTTTTTGGTTCCATGGAGGTGGATGCTAGCTAAGCTAAGCTAGCTTAGCTAATGGTGGTGTAGAGGAGGAGGTGTTGGAGCTAGGGTTTGGAGGGAGGAGCTAGATCTGAAGAATCTGGAGTTGAAGCGGAGCTGGCAGCTGCTGAAGAGGTCAACATGGGACTACTCTAGCTGGCTTAGCTCGCTAGTTCTTTGCTAGCTACTAAGCCAAGCTAAGGTGAGCTGGCTTCTGTTGAAAGGAGCTGAGGTGAGTTGGGTCTGGTGCTCCCAGGGAGGATTAAGTTGGTTGAGACAGCTAAGGTAGCTTAGCTCAATTAGCTTGAGCTAAGCTAGGTCCCGGGAGCTGGACTTGAGCTTTCTGATCTATGATGAGTTCTTCTTCAGCTGGCTGGAGTTGAGTGGAGCTAGATGTAGTTGGATCTGAGTTGGGGTGAACTCTAGTCAACTCAGCTGAGCTAGCTAGAGCTCCCTGTGGACTAGTGGGAGCTAAAATGAGCTAGACTCAACTAGGTTGAGCTGGATTTGAGCTGACTTGAGCTAGGGTGAGCTAAGATGAACTCTCTTGAGCTGCCATTCAGCTGAGATTAGCTGAATGGAGCTAGGATGAGCTAACCCTAGTTCAAGTGAGCTAGGTTCCAGCTGTGGTGAGCTGGATCAAGCTGAGTTCCAGCTAGTCTGAGCTCCTCCTTCACCATTTTCCTTCTTGAGTGCTAGGGTTTTAGGGATATGTATATCTGTTCATCCCTAACACTCGCAAAAACACATTAAAATAGCAAAAGAAAATGCAATGCATGCCTAACCTAGTTAATGCCTAAATGCATCCCAAAAACCCATTTGCGGAGTAAAATCCTAAGAGCTAGGTTTGTTTTAATGCATAAGAATGATGATAAACTGGCATTTATCAGTTGGTTCCCACATGCAGCTGCTGAACTCTCTGATTGCGCCACGCGTTCACTCATCCACCCTCTGATCACCATCCCTTTGTCCATAGCGCTCGTGCCCACCAGTTTTCCCAAATTCGTGTTGAGCGCGAGTCGATCCTGCGTCGATTGCTTGTGGGCAGAGGCACTAGCCACTGTGCTGAGCCACCTTCTTTGTTGAGTTTCCCATTTGTGTGTGGCTGCTCTTAGTAGTTGGATGGAAATCTAATGGCTAAGATCTTCTTTCCTTTTGTTGAAGCTTGGTGAGGCATGCAACGTGGAGGTTCCTCGACAGTTGGATATTGATCCAATGGTCCATAATGCACAGGGAAGATGCCATCAGAGGGTGTGGTGCGGTGAGGGGCGGCTGCGATGGCACCACGTGGGGCCATCATGCCCGTCCATCTTCTTTCCTTTATTACTGGTGATGTAGGCCTCCGATCGGGTTGATTTTTGCACCATTAGACTGCAATCATTGATCTGGATCCATCCGTGTAGTCGGATCGTTCATCTGAGGCTTGGATTTTTTTCATCTTGCTCCCTGGCCTCTGTTCTTTTATGAACTACACAAGATGCTATGGTCATCTGATCAAGACGATTTCAGAAGCGTTAGACTGCCATCATCATCCTGATCAGATCTGTACAATCTGATCTATCATCCACGACTTTGAATCATCTGCAACTTATTTCATCTCTCTTTTAGATCATAAAATGATAATATTATCTATGCAGCTGACAAACTAACTAATACGAATTACGATGCTTATGAATGCATTGTTCCAAAGTTATGCTAGAATCTAGCTTAATTTAGGTGATTTAGGTCGCATGATTGCTAGGCAATCAGCCCCCATGTGTCATCAACTGAGAAGAGATCTCAGCCGATGGATCTCCATCCAACAGCTGAGAGCAAACTTGCCAAAATCCTACCCGTGACACAAATGTGAGTGCAACACAGCGGTTCACTCGCTCACGCACAAACGAAAGATGAGTGATTAAGTCATGCAGAGCACAAAATCTGACAAGGCGGTGTGCTTGGATTCAATGGAGAGTTGTATCTCCATCAAACGGTGATGGAATGAACGCGCGGTGAACTGATGTGCGTCAAATGGCCATGCATGCGATCACGTGCAACCGAATGTGTACATGTACGCATTAAGATTCAAAGGCGGTGGTTGCAGCTCATTTAAGCTGTCTAATCACAAGATTGGACGGCTGAGGATTGGGCGTGCGATTTTAGGGCTCGCGGTTGAAGAACTATTGGCAGTGCCGGCGAGAGCGAGTCACAGCCATACGATGGTGATTTGAAGGACGAGGGTGCGCCACGTGTCAGCATCAGAGCACATCCAAGCATTTGAGGCATTTTGGAAGGCCTTTTGAAGCACAATCTGATCCGTTGATCTCCCGATCAACGGATCTGATCAATCTGAGCCTTATGCATGAGTTGGAGGGCTTAAATGCCCACTTTGCCCCTCAATGAAGATATAAAAAGAGCCCCAGAGTCCCCAGTTGAAGGACAACTCCCTCCAGACCCTCTCCAACTCTCCATATCCTCTCCTCCAGATCTTCTTCTCCGACTCTCTTCCTCTGAAGCATCCACCAAGCCACCTTGGTGCACTATTGCTACTCTCCTCGACCTCTCCAAAAGACCACCACAGACCACCCGTGGTGCCCTTATTCTGATAGATAGATAGTTATTTTTAATTCCTACTCTAGCTTTACATGTCTTAGTGATAAACTCTAGTTTTATTTGGCACTTCATGATCAACCAGCTTACTTGATTCACTTTATATATATTGTGATTAGTGTTAATTTTAGTTAGATCTAAATCAGTTTATGAAATCAAAAGTATTTTCTGCCTCCCTGAGTTCGACCGGGACTCACCTCTCATTAAAATTGTATTTGTTTCAACGTATTTCACGCTATGCTATGATGAATCATCTTTTAAAACACGATCCACGCTACGAACAATAAACTAGCCACAATATTTAATTAATAAAATCAAAAAATATTTTCGCAATGACGTATCGGTCGGTGGAGATCCTTTATACATGCAACGGTGATCCCAACGAATGATTAGGCAACTAGGATGGTGCCACGTGGTTCCCTCTTGGCCGTCCAATTTCAGTGTGTTGTAGATGGTGCCACGGGTGTCAAATTGGATTGATTTTCATGCCGTTAGGCTACGATCGTCGATCTGAACCAATTTGTGCGATCAGATTTGTCATCTGAAGTGCGAATTAACACCATCTTGGCCCTTGATCTCTAGGCTTCCTTGGACTATATCTGGTGCTTCGGACGTCCAATCAGGGCGATCTTGGAGTCGTTGAACTCCCGTTATCGCCCTGATTAGATCCGTACAGTTGGATCCTCGGTCCAAAGCCCTGATTAGAAAGTTGCCCATCCTTGGCCATAAAAAGAGACAATTGACCTACATTTTATACAAACTAACCTAAATGCAAGATGATGCATGCTATGCAATATTTATAATATGTGATGCAATTCTATGCCTAAGAACTCACGTAAATAGACAGTTTATGTGATATAAACGTGTTTACATCAATGGCTCCTAAGGCTGGAGAGTCTTTGTTCTTGTACCTGGCAGTGTCCATGTCCGTCATCAGCGCTATCTTAGTCGGCGAATGAGAAGGGGGACAACCAGTATACTTTATTAGCAAAACATATCAAAGTGCAAAAGCTAAGTTTACTGTAATTGAGAATCTCGTGCTAGTCTTGCTGACTGCTACCAAAAGGCTACGCCCATACTTTCAAGCCCATTCAATAGTGGTCATGTCTGACTACCTTCTGCGCCGACTGTTGCATAAACCCACTAGATCTGTATGGCAGATTAAATGGGCTATGGAGTTGGTGGAGTTCGCTAATCAGTACCAGCCAAAGAGATCAATCAAAGGTCAAGTCCAGGTGAACTTTGTAACATAGTTCACAGACCCGTACACTTCCCTAACTCTTCCTTGGAAGTTTTATGTAGACAGCTCTTCCATAACAATCAGGTTTGTGGCTGGCATAGCCTTGACAGGCCTAGACGGCGCTACTCATAAGTACACCATCAAGCTTATCTTCCTCAAAGTCAAAAGGCATCTCCTCACTGGAAATCTATACAGATTCTCAGTTGGTTGCAAATCAAGTCAGTGGCAAGTACCGAGCCAGGGATCCAAATATGATCATATATGCTGACAAGGTTAAGGAAGAGTTGTTAGATTTCAAAACTATCTCAGTTATTTAGTGATGGGAATGCCATCATGGGTCATAACTAGCTCAATTTGGTCTTCTAAAGTCAATAAAAGCTCCTACATATCAGTCAAGAGGTCTCTTGAGCAGGATTAGTTGTTTTGAGAAGAAAAGATGAAAATAGGGTTATTTCTGTAATTTTACCATCTTATCACAAATACAGAATAACCACGAGGTATACTAAGGGTTTATTAAAGTTCATTTATTCATTAATGCCTAATAAGTGGGTCCATGCAGACAGAAATGAGTTTTCACGCGTTTCAAGAATTAATGGACATCTGAAACCCTAAAAAGAGACCCACTTAATTAAATGAGGTTCTGGTTAGGATAAAATTCATCTAAACCCTCAAAAAATCATATAAAAATATTCTCTAAGGTTTGGCATCTTGATTTGACCATGTGAACCCACTTTGACCTGAAATAGAGTCTCAAACAGACTATTACCCTAATTTGGGTTCTTGCAAAAATTACCTAGGAAAACTAGGTCAAAACCAAAATCTAACTTTACCATTGGATTCCTTAGGTCCAAATTAGGTTTGTATCAAAATTTGGGCTCAATCAGAGATTTTCTTGACCTAGTTTGCAATTTGATCCAATCTAACTTACTTTCTCACACAACCCCTCAGCTTTTGAAATTCTTTGCAAATACCCCCTATCTTTGTCGTCACTCTTTGTAAATAGGTCCCTCCTCCATTGTCGTGGAGGAATCCTACTTCGACGAGCTTCTTTTGGCAAGAACTCTATGATTACTTGACGAATCCCTCTCAAAATTGAAATGGAGATTCGTCAGGTAATCTCCGTCCTATTGAGCCATGTCTAAGTCTCCAAATCTCTCTAACAAGCTCGAGTGAATCCTTCAAAGATTCGGGTATCTCTTGTGCATCAAGCTCACCAAGCTTGAAAGCTTGGTTTCCAAGCTTTAAACCTCCCTTTAAGACCTATATAAAGACCCATGTTGCACGCCGATCTCCCTACACTTGTTTTTGGCCTGGAATACCCCTCTTTTCTCCCTCTTCTCCGACCAAAAGGCTCCACGACATCCGGTGGCTCCCTTCGACCATTCTCATCATCCACTTGCAACACCAGCGGTGGATTTTCCTTCCTCTCCCTCTTTTGCGTCGCCCTATACCAACGAGCACCCCAATCCTCATCGTCGTCGCCACTTCTACCCCACCGGAGTAGTCTTCGTCGCTTCTCCTCCCCGTCCTCTGCTACCTACTCAGATCAACTCCCTAACTCTGCTACTTCACAACTCCGACTTCGCCACTCTGACTTAACCATCGCGTCGTCTTCTATGACTTCATCTTCCTCCTCTCTGGCAACCACTCCGGCGAGGTTTCCCGCATGCTCCACCGCCCTAAACACCTAGCCAAACACCTCATAAGCTTCACCATTCCTCTCCCACCAAAACCCCTCAAGCAATTGAGGGGATTGGTCACTCAACACCACCACTCGACACCAACCTCCCTGTACCACCTTCCCGAGGTCGCCAGACCACCTCACGCACCCTCACGCGACGTAACACCCACCAAAGCACTCGCAGCTCCACAGTGAAGCTCCTGAGCTTGTTTGATGTGGCTATAAGGTCATACTTTGCTTCTCAGGTGCTAACCATACCTTCGCCACCGTGACAACATCAGCCGAGTTCATGGTGTTCTAGCCACGATACCTCTAGATACTTGTTCCAGGTTGCACGGAAGGATCCCAGGTCACCTTCCAGGCTTTCAATTGGAAGCCACGAACTCATCTTCAACCGTAATTGGAAGAACCTTCATTAGCAGCTTCGCGCGGAGAGCTATGGAAACATAGTCTCACATCGGAACCTTCAGAAGTCTCCATGCCAATTAAATTGAATTTATGAAGATAGCTCTTCGCCTCCGAGAACACCAAGGTGAGGTCTCACATGCATGCTCCATGCACGTGCCCTCTCCTGCGCATACACCACGTGGGTCTGGGTCTTGATCCGATTTCCCAGTTACTCGAGTCTGGTCCGGTTGGCACAATTCTGAGGGAGAAGAGCATGAAAGAGAGAGAGGGGGGGTTTGCCCTCTGCTGCTTTCTACACTTAGCGAAATCTGAAGAGGCCTTCACCTCTGTTGGTGTTGGTGCTATGCCTGTGCCTCTCCCTGAGGCCTGAAGGAAAAAGAGCTAGTTCTAAGACACTGTAGCACTTAAGTTGACATGGCATTTGGTTGATTGATACTATTGCATTATTTAAGTAGAATTGTAAAGGGTAATTTGGTGATTCAAATCACCAATTTTACCCTAATCTTTTTGCCACATTAACTCTTAAATTTATATTTGTATCATTTGTGCTTGAAATTGCTATTACATTGCTATATTCTTACTTAAAATTATGATCTTGAGATAAATTGCTATATTGCACCTTGCGTTCAACCTCGGAATTTCTTTCAAGCTATAAATTTTAAGTGTTCTACACGATTTATCAGTTATACTACAGCGCATTACTTTTAAAACACCGATTATGAGCGTTTAACATTTTGGCACCATTGCCCAGGAGCAACGCACAATTTGATCTCTAGATTGCGATTTCTAATTTGATACTAACTTGATCTATCTATTTTGTTATGATCTATGCAGGGGAATCCACTCAAGGAGAGTCATCCAGGGGTAGGTAAATTCCATCCACTTTCTCTTAAGCCCCTGATTCTGAAAAAGCTAAAAGAAGAAAAAATCAATTTGGGCTAACTTGCATTCTATTCTTAGATTAATCATCACAAGTAGCCCGATTTGATACATTCTTTTTAGAAAACATCCCAAACCTGATTCTTGCAACTACATAAGGATTTAAGACACCTAAGGCTACCACCTTCTTGATTGAGCCCTAGGTGCCAGATTTGGCATTAATTGATTGACCAATTAAGAGCCAGTTAGGGTTTCTATTCTAGGGTTTTAAAGACACACTTGCTTAAAACAAGAATCAATCTTCCCAAACTGTGTGTATCCTAAGCCTTGATTGAACTTACCTAAGAAGCAAACCTTAAGAATCAAGCTCTTAATCTCACTTGAATCCTAAAAGTGGGACCTAATAATCAAGGACAAATCAGGTGAAGTTGACCCACCTTGCAGGGTCAACCAATCTTCAAATTAGGTCACGACTCACAAAAACATCTTAAAGTTTAAGTGAAATCCAAAGCACCCACACTCTAAACTTAAAACTGGAAGACTTAAGACGTCAACTTTTCCATCCTGGTCTACCTAGACCCTCAATGACAAGGAAGGTCGGGTGGGGGAAACCCTGTAACCCGTGGGGATGCTCTAGTGTGTAAGGGTCTTTGCGGGACTTTCCTTTCCTGGCTACCTAGGTAATTCTCAGGTGGATGACTTTCTGATCTAGGGGTATCATCCGTCCCGAACCTCTATAGTCATCCAAAGATATTTGGGTGTCTCGATTGGGTCCAGCTGATATTCTCTCCCTCGTCTTCTCTATCAGTGCATGTTTAGGAGGAGGTCCCTAAGACCACCCTTGAGGCCTCCATTAGCTAATCACTCTCTTCGAGGCCAAGCCTCGACTTCCTTGTTTGTGCAACCACTCGGCCAGATCGACATATCCCTTGATTCATCTGAGCCTAGATCTCCTTCATCCATACTCATGGAACAACCAGCGGAAGAAAACAATCTCCAGAATCAGCTTCAGCACCTCAATGATCCATTCCAAGCCTTTATGAATCCACCGTAGCGTCTTATGATGCGACATCATTACATTCCCGCTGCAGTGGCGATCGAACCTCGAGTTCAAATCTCGGCTGGAGGTCTTGACAATGAACTCAAGCCCAACATGATTCATGCTATTCCTAAATTTCATGGGCTTAATTCTGAAGTTCCCTTCCAGCATATTAAGCAACTCAAGCATTTGGCCCAGGTCTTCAAGTCAAAAGCTCAAAATCGGGATATCTTGCTCATGAAAATGTTCTCCTTCTCTCTCATGGACAAGGCCGTTCACTAGTACCAAACCCTAACTCATCCAATCAACACATGGGCTGAACTACAATCCGAGTTTCTGAAAAGGTTCTTCCTTGTTGATTGGACAAATGCTCTACGGCACCAAATCACACATTTCATGCAGCAAGTAGGAGAACCGCTTCATGAGGCATGGGATTGCTTTCTGGATCTCATGCAAAAGTGCCCCCACCACGGAGTTCCTAAATGGGAATAAGTCGAGTCTTTTTACCAGGGACTCCATGAGGATATTCGATTGTTCATTAATGCGACCTGTGGAGGAAACATCATGGGTCAACACGAAGACACCGTGTAGGAGATTCTCGAGAACATATGCAAGAACTCCATCAACAATGAATCCATGGGCATGTTCGACTAGATGACTACCCATGCATTGACGAATCCATGGGGAGCACATGAGATGCAGGGCCTGTCTTCTTCTATCAACTTGGAGTTAATGGCCAGTCGCTTGGGCAAGGTCTCTATCATTAAGAAGAAGGTGGATGAGCTGACTCAACATCTATAGCGAGCCGCCTCTATGCAAAACCTGTTCGCACAACCACCCTCTGAGAGGGAAGCTGCGCACAGCATCTATCACCGATCTTCTCAAGGGATGGATCCATACCCATCCCCATCTGATCTAGGGTTCGGAGGAAACTCCAAATCTGCTAACTCTAGTTGGGGGAACTTTGAACCCTTGTCTTCTGACTTTTCCAAGATTCCTTAGACCTGCGAGGACCTTAACGCCATCCAAAACAATCCTTTCTCAAACACCTATAACCCTGGATGGCAAAATCATCCTAATTTCACATGGTCAAGAAATAATCAAAATCAAAGACCTAATTATTAGCCCCGACCACAAGTTTCTCGTCCATATCAGCCGCCTCAGCCTCGGCCCAACCCAACTTACCAAACCGGGCCAACTCGAGAAGATCAAATGACTCTTATCATTCAGACTCTGGCTGACATTCAGAAGATGAATGCGGCTATGTAAAAACAACATAAAGATGAGATCACAGAGGTTCGCAATCAACTTGCCCAGATGGCAAATCCCCACCAACATGGTGCACTCCCTTCGCAACCTCTGCCTAATCCAAATAACATGCCGAACCAGAGGTGAGTTATGAACCCGACTCAAGGCCACGCTCACTATGTCTATCGGGCCCCTTCTGCTCCATCACCTGACGGGATGGAGGCTTCAACATCATATGCGAGTTATCAGTAACAACCACATCTTTTGACTACTCCAACCTAGAACCAGGTAGGATTGAATTCTGTTACCACCCACAGTGGCAAAACAACTCAGGAACCACCTTATCTGAGCCACTCTCAGCCTAGTAGTTCAAACACAAACCCTAGGTTGGTCATCCAGGATACCCCTATCCCAAATCAAAAACCTAGACAAATTCTAGAGGAACCTGCAGAAGTTCCATTTCCCGAGGCCTTGACCAAGGGAAAGAAGAAACCCAAACCCGTGGCTCTCGAGAGGACCTAGTCAAGGTCTTTGAGCAAGTCCAAATAAACATCCTGTTGATGGATGCAATTTGCCACGTACCGACTTATGCAAGATTCCTGAAAGATGTATGTACACCAAAGCGTAACCCACGAACCAAAGGCAGGAGCACGATCATATTGTCGGAGCAAGCCAACTCTATCATTTTGAGTAAACTCTCGCCTAAGGAAAAAGATCCCAGTACCCCTCTGATCTCCTATACAATCGATGGTATTCAATTTGACCATGCATTATTGGATCTAGGAGCCTCCATAAACCTAATACCTACATCCCTACTTGACCACCTTGAAGAATCTGAGCTTAAACCGACAGACGTGACATTGTAATTGGCTGATCGATCTATTAAGTCACCAAAAGGAATTCTCGAGGATGTCGTAGTTAGGGTACGTGATTTCTACTTCCCTATGGACTTTATAGTTTTAGACATGGATGCTCCTGAGAACTTGAAGAACACACCGATCATTTTGGGGAGACCTTTTCTGGCCACAGCTAGGGCCAACATCAATTGTGAGGAGGGAAAAATTGAGTTAAAATTTGGGAGTAGGACACTAAAGATGGATATCTTTAAGGCCCAAGGAGGAATTAATTATGGGGTTATCGAACAAATTTGCAACATCGAGTCCGTGGTTCACGACCCATGTGTCGAGGAAAACTTGCTTATCTCTGATGATCAACCATAAGCGGATCAAACCCCACACTTAGAGGAGCCTGAACCAGACTTAAAGATACCTTTAGCTCCTGAACCTCAGCCTGAACCACCTACTACTACTGAAAATCCAGTCATGGAGTTGAAACCCCTCCCTGACCATCTCAAATATGTCTTCCTAGGTTCAAATCAGATGTTTTTTGTGATTATCAATTCCTACCTCACCTTTGATCAGGAAACACGTTTGATTTCTGTCCTCCAGCAGCATCGAAGAGCCATTGGTTGGACTCTCGATGACATGACTGACATCAGCCCCTCATATTGCACGCATCACATCTACACCAAAGAGGGCTCACGACCATCCTGTGAAATGTAGAGACACCTGAATCCGAACCTGTAGGATGTCGTGAAAAAGGAGATCATCAAGTGGTTAGATGTAGGTATCATTTACCCAATCTCCGACAGTCATTGGGTGAGTCCAATCCAGGTTATGCCCAAAAAGGCAGGACTCACAGTCATTACAACTGAAATTGGAGAGACTATACCGACTCGTATAGCAAATTCATGGACAGTCTGTATTAATTACCGAAGAATAACTGCCTCCATGAAAAAGGATCATTTCCCATTACCATTTATTGATCAGATACTCGAGAAATTGGCAAGGAATCGATTCTTTTGTTTCTTGGATGGGTACTCCGATTATAACCAGGTGGCAATCCATCATGAGGACCAAGAGAAGACTACCTTCACCTACCCCTTCGGGACATATGCATGCCGTAGGATGCCATTCAGTCTCTGCAATGCACCTGCTACTTTTCAGAGGTGCATGCTTGCCATATTCTCAGATATGGTTGGTTACTACCTTGAAGTTTTCATGGATGACTTCTCGGTATTTGGGGAATCTTTTGACGATTGCCTCTTGCATTTAGTCCAAATCCTCAAGCGTTGTATCAACGTGAATCTAGTTCTTTCCTGGGAAAAGAGCCACTTCATGGTGCCTGAGGGAATTGTCCTGGGTCACATCGTCTTTGAAAAAGGAATCCATGTTGATCTAGCTAGGTTAATTTGATTTCCAAACTACCCATGCTGAGCTCGATCAAGGACATCCATTCTTTCCTAGGACACGTCAGTTTTTACCGCCGTTTCATTCCTGATTTCTTGAAAATTGCAAGCCCCCTGACTAATCTTCTCTCAAAGGATGTCCCTTTCAAAATTATTGAGGAGTGCACTCATGCATTGGAGAGCCTACGTGATCGAGTTACTCAAGCACCAACCCTACAATCCCCTGACTGGTCTCTACCCTTTGAGATCATGTGCGATGCGTCTAACTACGCAATGGGTGTAGTACTTGGACAAAAAATAGACGGGAAACCCATGGTCATCTACTATGCTAGCAAGACACTTGACGAGGCTTAGTGTAACTACACAGTTACGGAGAAAGAGCTGCTAGCTGTAGTATTTGGCCTTGAAAAATTTTGATCCTATCTTTTGGGTTCCCATGTTATCATGTACTCAGATCACATCACAGTGAGACACCTCCTTGCGAAGAAGGATGTGAAACCTCAACTAATCCGTTGGGTCTTACTGTTGCAAGAATTCAACCTCGAGATTCGCGACAAGGTAGGAAAATAGAATGTGGTAGCTGATCACTTGTCCCTCCTTCCTTCTGATATCATCGAGCCTTCCGAACCAATCACAGAACCCTTTCCTGATGAGAACCTCCTGACTATCGATGTAGGACTTCCCTAGTACGCTGATTTGGTTAACTACTTGGCGTCACATCAGATTCTGACTGATTGGCTGAAGGTTAAGAAGGATAAGTTGATTTCTAATGCCAAGTACTACATCTGGGAAGACCCGTACCTCTTCCGCATTGGTGCTCATTAGATCATCAAATGATGCATCCTGGAAGCGAAAATTCAGGACATTCTGTCATTCTGCCATGACCAGGCCTACGGTGCACACTTCTCCAGACATAAAACCGCAGCTAAAGTCCTCCAATGCAGCTTTTATTGGCCCATGATCTTCAAAGACGCATACGACTACTGTAAGGCATTCACTCGTTGCCAGACCTTGGGCAACATGAGCCACCGTGATATGATGCCTTTACAGCCGATTCTCATATGCAAAATCTTCAATATATGGGGGATTGATTTTATGGGACCCTTCTCTAAATCGGACGGCTTCAAATACATTCTTCTCGTCATAGATTACGTGTCTAAACGGATCAAAGATATCTCGACCCGAACTAATGATCAAAAAGTAGTAATCAAGTTTATTCATCAGCACATCTTTTCTTGGTTCAGTGTCCCACGTGCCATTATCTCTGATGGAGAGATCCATTTTAAAAATGAACAGTTCAGATCCCTGATGACCAAATACGGGGTGTCACACCGAATCTCGACTCCTTATCACCCCCAAACCAATGGATTGGCTGAACTGTCTAATCGGGAGATCAAGAAAATCCTCCATGTCACTGTTCAGCCTGATAGGAAGGACTGGTCGGCCTGACTTCCGGAAGCTTTGTTGGCTTATAGGATCGCCCACAAGACCCAATTAGGTATGTCTCCATTCATATTGGTGTATGAGAAGGCATGTCACCTCCCTGTTGAGATGGAGCACAAAGCCTATTAGGCAGTATGGAAGTGTAATCTAGATCTACTTAAGGTCGGAACCCACCGTCAGCTTCAAATGAGCAAGATCGAGGAACTACGCAATGACACGTACGAGAACTCACGAATTTACAAAGAGAGGGTGAAGGCCTTTCATAACACATTTCTAAAACCATGAAAATTAACTGAAGGGACTCGAATAACGATTGATGTAAATTGTAGTGGAAGATGTTCACGTTACGCACCCTTTAATAGCAGGATCCCTACACTTGTGAGACTATTGATACCCCCATGTTATTTTGATTGGAGGTAGGTCCCTCAGCAACATAAGGATGAGTTCATTCGTGAGCTAGGGGTATTAATATGATATTGTTGTTATGTCATTCATTTGTTTTACTTAAAATCCTTTATCTATTTATTCATTATAATATAAAATGCAGGCGACGTATGATTGGGGAACAAATCCGATGAGGACTACAAATATTCTCCAAGCAGCAGTGAGGGCACTTCGTAGCTAGAGAGAAGAGCTTAAAAGCCAAGTAAGACAAGCATAGATATAGAATTTATAATAACACAATTTCCTTTTAGGTGTTACAGACTTTTCTGTATATATAAATAGTTCTTTATTGGTAAGAATTATGAGGATACACTGAGAGACGTGCCATCAGGAATACAAACTGGTCATTGGGTGGAGTGCTGCGAATATTGGGTTCAAGAAAACGTGAAGGTAATTAATATTTTATATTAATAACTTCTATTCTAATAGCAAAATGATTAAGTACCAATTTCCATAATTTGCTATTATAGGAGCAAGCTAAGAAAAATAAAGCTAATAGGGCGAAAGTTTCAATTGCAACCCACTACTTGGGATGGATGAGCATAGATACCTTGAGGGATACTTATGTAAGTACATTTTCACCGGCTTAATTGACAATAGAAAGATTATTGATTATAATATCTATTATAAAACTTACAAGTTATGAGACTTAGATAAGAGACGCTTAAATTTAGGATAACTTAATTTGTAACCACATCTCAAATATGTAGTCAGATACCCATAACGGTGTAAAACTTGATCGTGTTTCGATCTATGAGAGGAGTCATAGCAAGTCTAATGATGATGGCCCTTGTGTTTGAATTGATCAATTATATCAAGAGAGACATGTAAGCTCGTTCAAACAAGTAATGAATAACTTAGTGATAAACATTTAGGAGAACTTACCATAAGCTCAACTATATGTAGGGTCACATGATGGAGTTGATGCATCCTTCTAGTGATGATATGGATGAGCAATCTGGCCCATTACAGCCTATGACAGCAGAGCAAGCATTTAGGATAGTTATGCCCCTCGAGCATGGTGGTTTTGTTCGTAGTGCTTATGCGGGTAAGACTGTTACTAGTTGGTATGGAAGAAAGGGATGGGGGGGTTCAGAGAGGTTGCAACAGTTACAAACACAAGTGGAGACCTTTCAAGAGAAACTAAATGATGTTACATCGAAATTGGACAAGACAAATGATATACTAGAACAATAGAGACATGAAGCACAACAAGAACGAGAGAAGATGCAGGCACAGATGCAGGCACAGTTTCAGGAAATCTTAAGTGCATTGGGACGAGGTGGTGCAAATCATGCTTCTTTTCACTTCCCACTTCATCCACCTGATGATGACTGCGGAGATTCTGGAACAGGCGGCATAAAAGCCACTACATAGTTGCTTGGATTTTATTTTCACGTCTAGTTTTATGTATACATTTCAAAACATGTGATATATACATATGTTTTATTTATGAATGAGAATCATGTATGTGGTAAATGATGGAATATATATATATATATGAATGGTAGAATATATATTTGCACTTGTGGTATATGAATGTGAAAAATAATGATATAAGTATGTTTGCATTTGGAGTATATGAATTTGGGAAATAATGATATCAGTATGTTTGCATTTGTGGTGAATGTATGAGACAGGTACCATAATAATGATATAAAGAGCTCAGGTATCAGATCTACCTACCATTTTTTCCTTCGTTCACCCTTTTTTGTTTAACTCTGATTTGTGGTGTTGTTCTTTTTGTAGTGGTTACCTAATAGGTGAACAACATGGATACCTAACTAGCAAAGATTCAACATAATTCTTGGGATGGGTCGAGGGTTTGCTTATCTGCATGACGAGGGAGCCAACTCCCTAGGCTCGATACTTTCCATTGCCTTTGTGATCATGTTTTCCAGTAGTTGTGTATGTTGATTAGTCATATTATGCATTAGTTCACTCTCAAGTAGTGCTAAAGTAATATTAATGCTTGATCTGTTTGATAAAGAAATGCTTAACTATAAACCGGCTCATGTGGTTATCTGACATTTTTCTTTATGCATTTAGGTACCCGCTCGGGTTGCCTTGGCTGGAGATCTAATACGTCTTGGGGATGAAAAGGTCAGGACTCTACATGAACACTAGTCTCACATGAACTCTAACCAGTTGGCATGTTCTTGAATTTACATGAACACTATCTGATATGTCGAGGGCTTGCTTATCTACATCTAACACTATCTTTTCCCTACATGAACTCTAACCAGTTGGCATGTTCTTGAATTTACGTGAGCACACAGGCCTGTCCATCACTCCAAGAAGAGCAGGATTTATGATGCAATGTTTAATTTGATCAGAGTTCTCTCTCTTGGTCTCAAATAATTCATGTGTCACTGCAACCTGTAAAACTTTGGTTAGTTTTACAGTTAACCAAGAATCAGAACATTATTCTTTTTATTACTTTGAAAAAGGATAGCTCATTAATCTTGAACAGAAGTTAAATATGGATGTTGTTTTAATTTTTAATGATAAAAAGTTGGATGGGTCTTTTAACAAGTGTGGGGGATCTTCCTATGAATTTCAAGGGGGTAAGTCTAGGAATGCTTTGATATGGTTAAAGAATTTAAAGTTGGGTGGATCATTTCTAAGAAAACTTTGCGATAAATTCTCTGACATTTCCTCCCCTGCCCCCCAAACTTGAAAACACACACAAGAGAGAGGGAAGGAAGCAGAAACTGTGACATTGATGACACAAAACAGATCTGAATGGAGGGAAAAGAATCCATGTAGTTGCTTGTTACCTCTCTTTGCTTGGTAACTTCACTAGAAAATGCACCCTCTCATATAGCACAGGACATATATCTGCATAGAGTAGGTTGCTGAGCTCATGCTTTTTTTTCCTTTCCTTGCTTTTTTGAGATTTGACACCTTAATTATTAGCCATTGGGCCATAATATGCCATATGAGGCAGGTGGTGCCTCTGTGTACAACTTTCATTTGCTAATTATCTGTTTACAACTTTAACATCTCAACTCTTTGCCAGATTGAGACCTTGACTGGAATCTAAAACCCTGTTTAGGCAAGTTGTGAGTTGATCAAGAGAGGAACCCGAACCAAATGGGTTATTGTCAAAATGGGTTCAAAAGGATCCATCCTAGTTACCCGGTCCAGTGTTTCTACTGCAGCTGCATTCAAGGTAATTATTATTTAATGTTTGAGAAGGAATTTCAAAATCATTGTTTTAAATTTCTTGGTATTATTTCAGTGATTCCAGCTCCAAGTTCCAGCCATGATGTCCTTAGGCCTTACGTACTGGAATACATACTCTAATAAATTACTATTCTTCCAACATCCTCTTCTAAATTAGAAAAAAGAAATGGACAAATGTTCATGCATAGGCAGCAGTTGGCGGTGAACCAACTGTATAGAGTAGACAGTAAGCTTCTACCACTTCACTAATTGAACAAACTAACCAAAGTAAGAAGCATGGGGTCGGGAAGCCATGATGTCCATGATGTCCTTTCTCTTCGTCTCCCGAAATTTGTTCCAAATTCGATTTGTAGGGTCGAATTGCGCTCCTACCCAACTTCCAATTTTTAGCTTTGTAAACAATTCTTGCGTTTCTTCTAGGAGCTTCTGTTGGGCTCACATTGTCCTTTATATATATATATATATATATATATATATATATATATATATATATGTCTATATATGTCTATATATATACATATATATATATAGACATATATAGACATATACATATATACATATATAGATATATATACATATATACATATATATACATCATTTAATTAGCATGACTCATTGGTCCCCTTTAATTAGCTGAATTCTTATTCCTTTGTGTTGTGTTGCAGAGGCTACTCCCAAGACAGTGACGAGGATAATGGGAATTCCAGGGCTCACCATATACCAAACACAAGCAGAAGTACAGCCTTCTCCTTCCTGTATAGGCTGAGCAAGAATCTGCAAGCATTTTGCAGAAGTACAGGCTTCTCCTTCTTGACCATTTTTATTTCTTATTTTTGTAGAAGTACAACCTAAGCAAGAATCGTTAAAGCACAAGCAGTTTGTTCCAAACAAAATTCTCAGTTGACTGTCAGCCCTGGGAAAAAGAATCGTTTCATAATTTTAGCAGGTGAGCAGGGCAATACCATGAGCTTGAAATCATGTTCCATGTTTTACTAAAAAAGAAGCCAATTTTGCAAATACATCCGATCCACTTTGCCCCCACAGATGTCTTGTTGCAGTCCTTTCTTTGAATAATAGGTGCTACCAGAAAGCATGCCTGTTATATGTCACAGCTGATTATATAACAGTCCTTTCTCTGAATAACAGGTGCTACTAGAAGATTTTTGTTTTTTTGACCTGTCACATGATTTTTATTTTTAGATACTATGGCGATGTATTACATGGGCTTTATCCACTGTTTGTAGATTCTGAACCTGACAATGCTGTAAGAGATAATGCTGCTGGTGCTGTTGCAAGGATGATCATGGTGCATCCTGAGTCTGTTCTTCTAAATCAGGTGGAATAACAGGATGTATTTTGTCTGTCTATAAGTTCTCACCTGGGACAATATTTGTGCACATAATTCTGATTTCTTGTCCATAGGTGCTGTCCGTCTTCCTGAAGGTCTTGCCGCTGAAAGAAGATTTTGAGGAGTCGATGATTGTTTACAGTTGCGTTTGCAATTTAGTGTTGACATCCAATCTGTAGGGACCCGCTGTCTGGTGACCTATACTTTAATGTACATTTATTCATTTTTCAAATGCCATTGGAGCATATTTTTATCATCTAACTACTTACCTGATTAAAGCAGATACTTCCTCTAATCCCAGAGGTGGTCTGCATACTTAATCTGCTTAATCCCATGGTCAACTTGAAAAAGGAGCACTTAATCTTTACAACCTGAAAATATTGCAGGTTGCTATTATAACTAATAGTTTATTACTATTATAAAAACTCACTTTATCTTTAATATAGCTGCTACTTCTTCTTCGTAAAAGAAGGGTTCTACTTTCAACAACTGCATTCATACAGTAATTAACTAACAATTATGCCTGATGGTGTCCTTTAACAGGGTAATTAAATTCTCAAGTTGTTTATGGATCATGTTAGCAAGACATCATTTCTTGATGACTTTGGATTTAATGAAACTCGCCTTCAAAATCATGCAAGCTAGAAGGGTAAAGCAACAGTTCCAGATAATCCTACCTAGAAGGGTAATTAGAACCTGCCTTGTATCCAGATAATCCCATCAGCAGGTAGATTTCTTTAAATTTTGGTTTGTTAGTTTGGTTGTCGCTCAGTTTAATTGGATGTGTATATCATACTTTGCATGTCCAACAACAAGTGCTCGAAGTAAGTAGCCATATTGCATTGAATGTGAAAAAGTTTCTGAAACATTGTATCATACTTTGGCTGACTTTATGTATGGTGGTCAATTTCATTCTGCAACTTGTTAAACAAGAACACAAATTATAATTATCAACTCTGTCGCTTGTTCCTGAAGTGACAAGCCTCAGCACCCTTCTTCATTTTCACCAGTCCATCTAGTGGCAATCCAATGTTCTACCACCCTGTTTATCAGATCTGGTGGCCGAATGAACTGTAAAAAGGAGCATGTATTCATCTGGTCTTCAAGTACATATAAATATGTGCTTACTGTGTACTCAGAGGGACATACAATTTTTATAAGCCTTGCACTTATGATAAGGTTGAAACAAATTTCAGAGTTGGATGCAATCCAAGCCATGATCATGGTGATGATGACCTACAGTTTTATGCTTAAAACTTTGTATTCTTATCACCACTTTGAACCCATTCATGTCTTGACCTTTAGTACCAATGCACCTCCTCCTGTTTCAGCACCTCATCATATTGCTTTTGAAGTTCCAATTCCCTACTACAATTACTTTTGTCTACTGACCTCCCCTGTAAATTAGCAAGCTCAAACTCAATATTTGCTTTTCTTTCTTCCAGTTTACATTCGATTTCTTGTGCTAAACCTTCAATTTCCTCATTATCTGCTTTGGTATGCAAGGGAAACACCCAAACATATTTACTGAAATCATCAATAAATGTTATGTAGTATTTATGCCTTTGGAATGACAAAAGGGGAGAAATCCAGACATCTGAAAATACCAAGGCAAATGCTGTATTGCTGATAGTAGGTGTTTGATATAAATGTTGGCGATGGGATTTTTCCATTTAACAGGCAGGATAGACATTAGTAAAAGAAGAGTTAACAGTACGGAAATGAAACTGAGAGATAACTCTTTTTTATAATATTATTATGGGCATGTCCTAAATAGCAATGCCATATATCCACTAAGGCCTTTTGAGAAAGATATGCTACAGGAAAGGAGCTGTTGGAAATTGTATGAGGTTGCTGGTAAAGTTGCGATCTTTGGTGGTGCTGCAGGGGAACGTGGGGCTTATCTTCACCAAGGGGGATTTGAAGGAGGTCAAAGAGGAGGTCGCCAAGTACAAGGTTTGGCTTGCTTGCTTTGTCTTCCTTGGTGTTCTATTTGTTTCGTTTAATGTTGGATTTTTGGAGGAAAGATTGAATCTTTCATTTTCTTGGTGTTTGGATGGGTAGATGATCGAGTAAAGTGAAGTAAGTCGAGATCATTGGGGTGCTTAGAGTTGGATTGATTGTTTTTGGTAAAGGCATACCCATTATATATCCGATTTTAGGTACACAAGTATGGTCAATTGCTCGCAAAATTAACTTTCCTGGTTAATCAAACATATTACATGATGATGCAGGACCCAAGTAAGTTTGTTGTTGCTACTGCACCTGCTGATGCTGTACTACTTCTACTGATCCTGCTATTTTTTTCTTGCTTTTTAAGAGCAATGCTATATATATGGTCAGTTATCCTCGTCTTCTCGAATCTTCTATATTTCCCTGCCACTTTAGCATTGATTTTGCCAATCACATCAAAGGAATGTGTCAGCTATCATGTCTTTTGGGCACCATGTAGTGGGATTAAATCCACTAATCCTTGTTCAAGCAGTTCACCCCAGGATAAATTTATCCCATGATTGGGCCTACAATATCACATTATCTTATTTCAATTGCAATTTTGACTATGTACACTAGTCATCAAAATTTGTGTCACTTTTCCAGTTCTTTTTATCAAATATTACCTTGAATCGATAAGATTTGCATCGCTCTAACCTTTTCTTCATGATAGATTCCATTTGGTTGAATTTTTTAATTGTTAGATGTCATGCACATTGCGAGCAATTGGCTTCAATTATTAGAAATCAGCCTATCAATTTCTTGTTTGATTTCAGCGAATGGAAAGCAATGTTTTGTACCTCTCTTCAGTGGACTTGAGAGCTTTCTTCAGTTCAGCTAGCTGACAAAGTGCATTAGAAACTTCCTTCATCTCCAGTTCCTTCTTTGATTCTTTTGCTTCAGCATCTGCTTCTTTCAAGGCAGAGGCCAACCCATCCATTGCTTCAGCTCCTCAAGCACTTGAGATTTCTCCTTTTCCAGATAAATCAAGTGCTTGTTTGTAGCCTTCAGTTCCTCCTTCAGAGAATTCAACTCAGCAATGCAGTAGTAGAGATGCTCCTCCTTCAGTGGTCTATTTCCTAGGTAGATAGATTTTGGAGCTTAATAGGTATTATATATATTTTCTTCTTTTCCATCCTTATTCCAAAAAGCGTCACCTTTCTAGATGCAGCAGTAGCAGCAGTAAATGCAGATGTAGCAGCAATAGGTACACCTTTCCAGATGCAGCAGCAGTAGTAGCAAATCTAACAGATTTAGATGCAGCAACAGTAGTAGTAAATGCAGCAATAGCAGCAGCAGATGCAGCTTCAGTAGGTACACCTTTCCAGATGCAGCAACAGTAGTAGCAAATGCAGCAATAGTAGCAACAGATGTAGATGCAGCAGCAGTAGTAGCAAATGCAGCAATAGCAGCAGCAAATGTAGATGCAGCAGTAGCAGTAGCAAATGCAGGAATAGTAGCAAAAGCTTCCTCTTTGGTCACGGTTCTACAACTGTGACTAAACGTCTTTGGTGACGGTGGGGGCTGTGGTGACAGTTTTGGGTGGAACCATCACCCAATATCTCAGCCTTTAGTGATGGTTCTTGGTTAAACCGTCACCAAATCCTTTGGTCACCATTTATGACCGTGACCAAAGCTATGAAACCTAGCTACGGTAGGGTCTTTGGTGACGATTTTGGATGGAACCGTCACCAAAGTCTTAAGCTTTAGGGACAGTTTTGGGTGGAACAGTCACCAAATATCTCCGCCTTTGGTGACGGTTATTGGTGGAACCGTCATCAAATCCTTTGGTGACGGTTTTGGGTGGAACTGTCACTAAAGACCCTTCCACAATGCAACTTTTGCTGATGCTAATTGGTGATGGTTATA
The DNA here is from genome assembly GCA_037157565.1 of Thalassia testudinum. Classification (NCBI taxonomy): domain Eukaryota; kingdom Viridiplantae; phylum Streptophyta; class Magnoliopsida; order Alismatales; family Hydrocharitaceae; genus Thalassia; species Thalassia testudinum. Next base: position 7,910,670 of record JAZHRO010000022.1, on the reverse strand, counting down.
AACCCTTTGGTGACAATTTTTAACCATGACCAAAACGCTTCTTTGTTGTAGTGACACACACCCACATTTGAGGCACATAACCTCGTTTGATTTTTTCTACTCAACCGAGATTCCGACCTGTGGATCCGGTACACACATAAATCAATACATAAAAGAGTAGAAATCAGATTAGGCTAAGCACTTTTGTGTGCCTTAGTTGGTGGTGCATCAGGGCCAATTGGTTGAGTTGCTTGGGCTGCACCACCTAATCTAAAACTAATTCATTTTGTAGCTACCCCATAGGATTTAAATATCTAGGTTAAAACTAGGCACTCCATATTCTTTGGATTTTTAAAGGAAAATACTTGAACTTGTTCTTTCAAACTTGGTTTGCCTTGCAAAACTTGGTTGAATACACCTAATATTTGAATCCTAAAAGCTACTAAGCAAGATTCAAACTCTAAAATTCACCTCACCAAAAATTAATCTTGCTTGAAAAGCCATTGGTTGTGCACATTCACACTTGTTTATTGATTATTAAGGTCACAACCCATTAACAGGGCCCATCACATTCCAAAAGCACTATTATTCCAGGCCTTAATTAAAATTGAGTAGACGTTTGCCTTAGGATTCGTAGAGTCCGTTTCAGGGTACTCTCTTGAACATACTTTGAATTAGTGATGTTTGCTTGCTTCAAAAGGTGCTAAGTTGGGGGGCTCGATTGTCAAACGACTTAAGTAGGGGTTTGGCATAATTAGTGGCCTTCGAGACACGCTCCCCCTACTTTGCCAACCCAACTTTACCACCTTCGGGAGTAAGGACAACACCAAATTCGTTGTGTGGTCAGAGTTTATTTCTAAAGCATAGGTCCTTAAGCTACCCAATTTAAGGATAGGCTTGTATTTCTTGTGCTGTAGGGTTCCATTTTCCCCATCCTTCCGACTTCCTTCCAGTGCATACTTGGAAGGAGGTCATTGAATCCTCGCTTGGAAGGACCTTTAGGCCATTCCCGGAGGTGGAGGTTGAGTTATAGCCAAGCAGATCCCATGGCTGATCATCAACCACCTCCCCCGCCCCCGAACCAGAAGGAGCTGATTTAGAGGCAGTTGGACCAGCTATAGCAAATGCAACAATAGTTCCAACGGATGAATGATCAAGACGCTCGGCCCTTGAAGGATTTCTATGATCCTTCAAATTACGGGGAATGTCCCGGGGTCATGATTTCCGCCGGAGACGTAGAAATGAAGCCCCAGGTTTTAAGATTGATTAAACATTTCCATGGGCTTGACTTGGAGGACCCATTCCAACACTTGGAGGATTTGACCACTTTGGTTCAAACCACCAAAGCTAGGAATGTCAACGATCCACAAATGATCATGAGGCTTTTTCCCCATTCTCTTAGGGATAAGGTCGTTCATTGGTACCAGACCATTGGAAGGCCAATAGAAACGTGCGTTGCTCTTATGTTGGCTTTCCTGAAGAAATTCTTCCCAATTGGACAGACTAATGTTTTGCGACGGGCAATTACCACTTTCACCCAGCAGCCGGGGGAATCATTTCATGGTACCTGGGAGCAATTCCAGGATCTTTTGCGGAGGTGTCCACACCACGAGGTGTCGAAATGGCAACTTGTGCAGATATTTTACCATGGGTTGATAGAACAACTCCGTAATCATGTGGACGCCTCCTTCTTAGGTAATTTCCTCAACAGGGATGTAGATTACGTATATGACTTGTTCGAGGAAATGAGTGAACATTTGATAAATCACAGCTCCATGGAGACTTTCAACCAGTCCCAACAAACCAGGTCAAATGCTAATGAGATTCAGAACTCTCATTCATTTGACATGGAATTGATTTGCAATAAATTAGATAAGGTGGACCTAGTTGCGAAAAGAATGAAAGAGTGGATGCCTAGAAATTCAAGAAACACCTCTACACCCACTCAATCCCAAATTCAAGATTCCATTCTTCACGAGCTTCCACGGGGCGCAAGTTCGTGAACCAACTTGAGTCAGGCCAACCTATGAGCCAGAATTTCTTGGAACCTTATGGGTTCCAAACTAGGGCCTTTGATCCCAGTTTTTCTGATCATTCCTTTTCTCTGTCCTCACCCTATGAGGATGTGTATGCTATATAGGAGAATGCTAGGTCCAACCCATATTCCAACACTTATAACCCGGGTTGGAGGAACCACCCTAACTTCTCCTAGAAAAATCAGGGGCAACAGACCCAGATATGACCCAGCAGCTATGCACCTCAAAGACCTATGGGTCAAGGTCAAGTATACACCTAGTTGCCCCCGAGACCAGTTACTCAGCCATCTTGGAATGCCCAACAACCCACAGGGTAGGCTGACTTAAACCGATAGATTGTAGAAATGCAAGGATCTATGCTCCAGCTTATGCAGCAAATGAAAACGTTGCTGGACAACTTGCAATCCAGGCTTATTGCTAATACCCATCAGCTCGAATCTCTACCATCTCAACCCATACCCAATCCTCGCAATGTACAAAATCAGCGCAATAGAGCCCCAGGGTACGGGAACAAGAGGGACCAACACGCACATGCTCAGGTGGTTGAGCAGGGTCCTTCCTCTTCTTCTGCTCCTAGATATCTAGCTAATCAACCCCTCCAATATTTCCTAACCCTCCCCAAGACTCGAACTTGTACGCCTCTACAAACTTCGTCACTTTGAGGAGCGGGAAGCAAACCCAGGACCTCGAACTACCTTTTTCTAGTAACCAAAACCCTGGTGAGCATGAGGAAGAAAAGGAGAAAGTTGAAGAAGAAAACAAGGCTCAGGGACTTGAAATTGAGGACACCACCTACATCACATTCCCTAAGGCCTTATTAAAAACTAGGGAGAAGAAAACCCTAGATAGCAATGAGGAGATCCTGAATTTATTCAAGAGTGTAGAGAGCAATATCCCGCTCCTCGATGCTATTAAGTACATCCTGACTTACGCTAAGTTTATGAAAGATCTATGTGTTGGTGCTAGAGTACCACGATCATTTGTTTTGATGATAACAAAACACGTGTTATTTAACATTTGCAATTTGAGTCCTAGATTTCAGGTCAATTGCAAATGAAGACGTGTTTAGACGGAGTTCGAGCTCGCATCCAGGACGGATTGGAGGAGCTTGACGGAAAACACAGGAGGTTCGCGTGGAGCGAAAGATTGGAGATGGAAGAAAAGAAGAATAGGATAGATTCTTTTTTATCCTTTCATGTATCTCTTGTATTTATTTTCTTACTCTTTTTGATTCCTTAGAACATTATGTTAAAGAGCCTCAAAGTACCCTAAAAGTAGTCCTAGGAACACCTGCACAACCCTAGGATACTTAGGTTTTCTGTAGAATACTTAGAAAACCAATATAGGGCTCAAACAGCATTTTCAGACGTCTAATCCCAAAATCAGACGTCTGATGAAGTATTTTAAGACGTCTGACTGTTGTTTCAGATGTCTGATAACTGTTAGGCTGGACATAGTTAGTTCTGTCTGATGAAATCAGACGTCCAGACCTTAGACCAGACGTCTTAGGAGACGTCTGATGACTTTGTCAGACGTCCAATTAGTGGACCGTTGGCTGGCTTAGAAGACACTCAAGATTATGACCGTTAGAGCCTTATCAGACGTCTGATAAATGACCGTTTTGCCTCGGCTGACCCAAAATCTCTTCTCAGAGATTTTCTAGCCGTTGCAACATTTGGAAATCAATTCCCACAGTAAAAGTAGGTTTTCAGATGTCCAGACATAGTACCAGACGTCCTGTATGTCGTATGATGGACTTGCACAAAAACCCTGTTTAGATCTGATTCAAGTCAGGGAGAAACCCGCATAGAATCAAACGTCTGACCTTGAAATCAGACGTCTTAAAGTGGCCTTCCAGACGTCTGATGCCAGAGTTAGACGTCTGATAACCCTGTCAAATGCAATCATTGTCCTGATTTCGGCCTGATTCTCTTGGGCTTTGCACCCAACGGCTATGGAAGCTTTTCCAAGCCTTCCAAAGCCTTCCTAAGGCCTCTATAAATAGAGGGGAACCTTTGTAACACAAACACACAAGATACACACCTAGAGAGACATATACACACTAAGACACACACCTTGCAATACACTTTCAAACCTTTTGTGTCCAAAGAAAAGACTCTCTTGCTCTCCAAGCTCAAGCTCCATTTTCTTGAGAGCATTCAACCGTTGCGCACTCGCTCTCCCGGCGTTGTTAACGAGAGCGACGTAGCACCATCGCGTGGCACACGCACCGCGTCATCGTCGACGCACTCCTTGCAAAGGGGAGTTTCCTATTTCCTATAGAAGCTAGGTTTAATTTTGTTGGCTCTATAGGACTATTATTTTATTTTATATTTGTATTTTGGTTGGGTATTCGCTTTGCGAATTCCCGTCTCCTTCGTGGGACAAAATCCTTCTCGTGGAGAGAAGGGGTTGAGGAACGCTACCCTCGTACTTGTAGCGTGGTTGTACTGAGGTTGAATCACCCTCGTTTAAAGTGATTCGTTTAGTGGATTTTGATCAACTTGGTTGATCGGAAAATCCTAACTCGAGAGGGTTAGGTGGTGGTTTTCACCCGGTTTGGGTTTCCACCTAAAAATACCTGTGTACATTGTTCGATTGATTTTTGTGAGATTGTTTATATTTTCAATTCCGCATTTTTTTGTCACGCTGATCTCACCCCTCCAAGTAGGGAACTTTCACTATGTACTTAAAAGCGTAAACCAAAAGAACCCACCTCAAGGAAGGTGATACTCTCTAAGCAGGCTAGTTCTGTTATCCTGCATCACCTTCCTCAAAAGAAGAGAGATCCAGGTGCTCCCTTGATTTCATGTGTCATTGGGGATTGCACTTTTGATAGGGCACTATTGGATCTAGGTGCATCCATCAGCCTAATCCCAACTTCTCTCTATGAAAAGTTCGGGTTAGCTGAACTCAGGCCAACCTCAGTAATGCTATAGTTAGTGGACTATTCGGTCACCACACCAAAAGGCCTTATTGAGAATGTGATTGTCAAGGTCAAGGACTTTTATTTTCCCGTAGATTTCCTAGTCTCGACATGGATGTACTTGAAGATTTGAGGAATACGCCCATCATTCTGGGGCGGCCCTTCCTAGCTACCGCTAAGGCCAACATAAATTGTGAGAGCCATAGTATGGAAATCTCCTTTGGGGACAAGAAACTCACACAATATTTTTAAGGCAATAAACAAATTCAAGGATTGTGGATTTATTGAGGACCTCGAGGATGTGGATCATAACATTGAAACCTATTTAACGATTAATGCCTTTGAGGATTTCACCAACATCGACAATCTTGACCCACAACCCTCTATAGCAAACCCGCCACACCTTGAAGAGGTTGCTGATTTCATTCATTCCCAACCTCTTCCTCTAAACAATCCTGATGAATCTTCATCTGCGTCTTCCTTACCCTCTATCATGAACCCACCCTAGCTTGAACCAAAACCATTGCCTGAGAATTTAAAATACGAGTTATTAGGACCTCATAATACTCTCCCTGTGATTATTAGTGCTTATTTGACTAAGGAGCAAGAACTAAGATTGATTAAGGTCCTTAAGAATAATAAAGAAGCAATTGGTTGGACCATCCACTACCTTAGGAGGATCGAGCCATCTTACTATAATCATCGTATTTTTATGGAAGATGGATCTTGCCCTTCTCGCGAAATGCAAAGGTGACTAAACCCTAATATGCGAAAAGTGGTCAAGAAGGAAATAATCAAGTGGCTCGATGCATGCATTATTTACCCGATCATAGATAGTCCTTCAGTTAGCCCCATTCAGATTGTGCCCAAAAACGCAGGGATAACCATAATGACTAATGAGAAAGGGGAATCCTTCACTACCCGTTCAGCTTCCGCTTGGAGAGTTGTATCGATTATAGGAAGCTGAACACAGCCACCAAAAAGGGCAATGGTGGCGACCTTCCTCTATAGTTTTATTATTTCGTCGTAGTATAGTATAGAGAGAGGTGATTACCAGTTTAATACAATTTGTTACTCGGAAAATAAAAGAGTTCCCGAGGTCAAACTCAGGGAGCAAGTTGTATTCTAGGGGTACAAGTTTCTTTTACAAAAATAAAGAAAGAGAGAGAGAATTTGTTGGCTTTTCTTCTTTTCTCTTTGCTTCTCCTCTTCTTCCTTCTCAGATCTTCTACTCTCTTCCTTTATTCTTCTTCTTTATCTGCAGTGGTGATGTTCTTCTTCTTCTTTCAGCTATTTCTGCTCTTCCTTTTTCTTCTGCAGAGCGGTCCTGTTCTTCTTCTTCTTCTTTCTTTCTTCTTTTCCTTTCTTCAGATCTTCTTCTCGTGCTCTTCTTCTGCAGAGTCTTCACTTGGCCTCTCTGTGTTCCACCTCTGCCTCGCCTTCCTTCTCCTTCGTTGCCTTCAGGACGTCGTCTGATTTTCCAATCAGACGACTTAAACTGCGGCTGCTACAGTGCCGCTCGGTGCTCCTCCTTCCTTCAGCCTTCGTCTTCTTCCACGGTTCTTCTTCACCTGTGCCTGCACACTTACACAGCTTGATCAGGGGGCAAAACCTAACTCTACCCTCCCCCGCATCTCTCACTCACAGAAGCCACTCTTAGGAAAGCTCTCCCAGAGCTGCCAGGTTGCCGGGTACGGGTCGCGCCCGGGTCCAGGCCCACCGGCGTGCGTGGTGGGCGAGGAGTGCAGGTCAATCTAAGTCGGGTCGGGCCAGGTCCGCGGGGCGTGAGCGCGGACGAGACCGGGTAACCAGGCGGGTGAAGGGGACCTCACCCCGTGTCCTGAGGCAATAAGCCTCCAGCACTTTTTCGCTTTATACCGCTGCGCTCCTTCAGAGCCTTCCGAGGTGGGACTAAATGTCCCACCCCAATTTCGCGCCTGCGTAGCGAAAGCAGCTGGTAATCGCAGCTTTACGCGAGGCCTTCGCGTGAGGGATTCGCCTCAACTGCAACCTAACGCTTTGCCGAAATGCCCCCGCACAGCCTGGGAGCGTGACCTGGGCGCGGCGCACCTGGGACAGCAGGTCAAAGCTACTTCGCTTCAACAATGGCGGCGACGAGCGCAGGTACCTGCCCACAGAGAAACGGCCTCTCGGCCCAATCAGAAATGCGGAGGACCTTCGCCGTGGCACGGCGAAGGTGGTCGGGGGGTGTGCAAGCGGCGGAGCGGAGCCTAAGGGCTGCCCTAGGTCGGACTGTGGGTCGGGAGATGGGTTTGTTCGGTGGAGTTGCAGAGGGTGATTTGGGGGAAGTGGAAGGGCGGAGGTTGATCAGGGTGAGGAGGCGGAGGTTCTGCGGTGGTCGGCGAGCCGTGTGGGTTGCTGGAGTGATGGGAGCGGCTCGCCGGAGGATGGCCGGAGGCGGAGAAGGTGAGGGTGATTGGTCGGAATCGAGGGCGACAGTAAATGTTTAAAGTGAGGAAGAGGAAGAGGGGAGGAAAAGGAGGAGTTCTACCTACTTAGCGGGACGAGGAGGGGCCGGAGCGGGCGACAGTCGTATCGACTGTCGCCGGAGAAGAAGATGCCCGGGGGAAGGGGCGGCGGCGAGCAGAGGGCCGGAGAGGCGCCAGCTGGGTGCGGCGTGGCGCGGGAAGAGCGAGGGAAAGAAGTCTCTGCTGCTGGTATTGCGGCAGAGCGAAGAGGAGGAGGAGGAAGAACCGCCGGAGCTGGTGGGCGTCTGCCGGAGTGAGAAGAGAGGAAAGTTGGGGGTTTTCTCCGTCAGATCCGAGCTACTCAGAACGGCGGAGCGACGGGGGTATTTATAGAGGCCGAATCAGAGAGGAAGGCGGAGGGAGATGACGTGTCTCCCTCGCCGGAGGACGCCGGAGATGGAAACCCATACCGTCCGTGCGTTCGCAAGGCCGGTATGGTGGGTTGCAGCGACTAGGGGGTGTTCCTGCGACGGCTGACGACACAGGGCACCCCCGGTTGTCTTGCCAGACCCTCCCCCTTACCCTGCGCGGCGCCATGCTCCGCGCAAGGTCGCCGGAGCATGGTGCTGGTCAGGTTTTGGCAGGAGGGACCTGAATGCAAAGAACGAAGGAGAGTTGGGGGCAGAAATGCGAGGGTTCAAAAGTTGAGGGCCAAAAAGTAAATATATGAGGACCAAAGTGTAAAGTTGGTCAAGAAGGTTTCTTCTTAGGCTCAAGTTTTTATACATGACTAATTAGGACCTAAGGAATCTGATGGTGAATTTTATTTCTAGATTAAACCTTGTTTGACTGGTCAATTTACGTAAAAACCCAAATTAAGTTATTAATTGGGTATGGTTCTCAATGTAGGTCAAAATGGATTCTGAAGGCCAAATTGAAGGTTCTAAACCCTAGAGATTATTTTTCTATGAATTTTAGAGGGTTTATTCTATTTTTACTTTGCCTCGAACCTCGTGAATTGAAGTGGGTTTGCTTTAGGGTTACAGATTATCATTTAGTTCCTTGGAATTGCTGTAGCCCTTATCAGATCATCCCACTTTCCTTCTTATTCGGTTTGTTTGACTTGTGTTTGGATCCTGAATTACCCTGTATGCAGATTATACTGGTAAAATTGCATTTTTACCCCTTATGACTTGTTTTCTCCTTAAACTCAGAATTCTCTGAGTTAAGCCTTTCCTTGAGTTATGTAGGAGCTTTTATCCTTTGTATTGGGTCAAAATGAGCTAGTTATGGCTCATGATGAGGTTCTCATCATACCCTCATGCCTAGCTTTTGCTAGTCCCTTAGCAAAAACTTAAGGTTTCAACCCTTGTTCTAGACCATGAAGTTCTTAATAGCTTCAGATAAGTGCTTTTTTATTTGAGCTTAGATTAGGTTAGAATGCTGACCATAGGCCTAAAAGGTACTCTAGTACCAATCAAGATCCAAATCTGTCTAGCCTTAGCCTCAGTCTTTAGGAAAGGTTTTTAAGGCCCACAAGAACTAACCTAAGGTTTATTGGACTTTGTGGTTAAAGCACCCGTGCTTGAAATGATTTTAGCCCTGGCTCAGTTCGCAGTGCGTTTTATAAGAGAGAGATAGAAATTTTTTCTGTTTGGAGAGTTTTCTCTCTCTTTTTCTTTTTAGTTCTAGCCTAGGATTGGCTTTTCAACACGGTCTGTATCAGATTCCTTGCTCCCATCATCAATCCTCAAGGGTTCCTGGCGATCGATGCTTCGAGATAGCACCACCCATGGCAACCCCCGGAACCCTGGCTATTGAGATTTCGAGATAATCCCATCCATGGTGTTCCGTGGCCAAATCCAGACCCTGGCAATTGACACTTCGAGATAATGCCATCCATGGAATCTGAACCAGCAGAGTGCTTACATGCCCCCAGTAGGATATGTGAATATCCTAAGAGACAAGCACCGAGGAGATGATATTTTGTTACGTATCTTCGAGGGGATTTCCCGCCTCTCCGCGCTGGGAACTCGTCTAAATCAACTTGTGTTGATCGGCCGCTCCTATTCTAGGTGTTTTTTTCAGAATTTTGCGATGCTTCTGCGTGATTTTGATTTTTACGCTTACTGAACCAGGCTGTGTGTGAGGTTAGGGTGCTTAGGTTACTGAGTCCGTAAACCAAAAATTAGTTAATGAGGCCAAATACTCCCTAAGCCTTAGACCTAATACTTCAGCTTTTCATTTTCCTCAACCTCTTGAGGAATGTCTAAATCTTAATGGGTACTAAGAGTCTATTCAAGAATGCCTAAGGTTTGCGTTCTTACTAATCTCATTATGCACTTTTCAGTTATTTTCTTGAATGAGGTCTAGAACTTAGGTTAATTCCTTAGTTCCTTACTAATGACTATCACGTTTTTCTCATAATTTTGCGCTCCTTTTTCATTTTGTTTCTTTTCTCCTTCTCCTTCACAAAATTTCCTTCTCCTCTTTTCCTCTTATTCTTTTTCGAAAAATTTTTAATTTTTATGGTGTTTTTGGCATATGTGAACTTTTTTGTTTGAAACCTTTTCTTACACGTTTTGCACTTTCATACCCCCCCATGCCTTAGATTTGCAATGTCCTCATTGTAACCTAGAGGATTTTTATTCAACTTAGTTCATACATTAGGACAGATGTTTTGATGAGTGAATGGGTCGGGGTGACTGTTGCGGACGATTTCTAATCTCAGATGCAAGCACCTGAGGTGGAGTCGGCTGTCCTAAAGTGTGAACTTTAAGTGCAAAAAGGTGTCAGAACAAGTTTCAGGTTTTCAAAGAGAATGACGGGCTGCCTCCCGTTGAGCGCTAAATTTGATGCCTTCAGCCAAGCGGGAAATGCGATGGAGAGGGGATGGTCAAATCAGCTAAGTTTTGTAATACAAGCACCTTGATTAAGAGCCTGGTTGGTCCAACCAGGTGCTTGTTCAGATCAACAGGCTGATGATGCAGCCCAAACCCAATCAATCTGGTGGGTTGATAGATGTGGATAAAAAGGTGTGGAACCCACCATATACTATGAAGTTCAGATGGATGAGGAAGTGTAAACGCAGGGTTTGGCTGAGTCGAATCAGCCTGGTCAGAGTAGGAATCCGTAGAATAATCAATGAATGACGCGGAAACCCTATAGGGGTGATCAGAGAATGATGGGGCGTGGTATGTAGTCTGATCAGTGTTCAGAACCTGAGTTGGAAATGCAATCGGCTCGGTGAGAGGTGAATCTGAATAGAAATTGAGTCCAGTTGTGGGTCGGGGTTTGGAAGAGGTTTTGATCCGTTCTGTGTGTGCGGATGAGGTGGCCATTGTGTACGAGGGCTCTTCTAGAAACAGATGATAGGTGATTTTCTGTAGAGAGTCCTCTGGGTAACTATCAAATGCCGGAAGAGTGTTTGTAGGATGAAAGGAATCGGATTCGAGAAAAAATTTGGATTCTTGGTTGCAATCACTCTTGGCATTTTCTATTTTTGGTTCCTGGGGATCGAAAAGGAATGATTCTGTGTTATCAGTGATCTCGGGAATCAGGACCTCAGAGTCGGAGTTAGAGTCATGAGAACTGAGGTCGTAGATAGGCCTGGCGTGTTCAGGAAGGGGAATCTCTCCGCAATTATAGTCAGATTTGAAATTGTCGGAGAGTTGGCGAAAATGAGATTCATGATCATGAATTCCACCACAGCAAAAATCATCAGATGTGGAATCAGCAGCCTGATTGGGGTCTAGCCTATATGTCAACTCTGGGCTCGAAAAGGTATTCTGTCTAGGCTCAAGCTCCAAGCTGGTAGGATAGACCCAATTAAAATCCAACTCGTCCAACTCCTCAGTCTCTGTATCATAAATTGGCATGTTCTCTGGAAAATCGATCAGATTTTCTGAAGATGTTGGAGAGGGATATTCATCAAATAGAGGCCCGGAATCATATTCTGTAAAAATTTGATCTTTCTCATAAGGGGCCTCATAATCTTCCTAATAAGTTTCAGATCTAGGTTCTAGGCTTAGGATGTGGGTAGAATTATTAGAACCTAAGTCCGAATAACCTTCGAGGGCCACCTTATCAAAATAAGGGGCGGAATTTATACCCTCAGAAGGTTTAGTTCTGATCTCATTATTGCAAGAGTTTTGAAATTCTAGGCTTGGCAATTCATGGTCTAAGTTTGGCTTATCATTGTATTCTCCTGCAATATCCCAACCTAATTCAACATTGTCTTCTATTTGGGTTGGGATTTCACAACCACTTTGTGCCCCAGTCCCGAGATCTAGGAAACTGGATTGTTCCTTAATATTGTTCCAAGATGGTTCATCCTCTATTTCTGGTATATATGGGTATTTCTGGTTGATAATTTGTTCTACTGATTTCATCATTTCTACCCGTTTCATAAGGGCATCTTGGTGTTGTTCCCAAAGTACAGGATTTGTCAAGCATTGAAGGTATTCAGATTGGTGTAATTTTTCTATCTCAATGTATCCTGTCATGAGCATATCTCGGGTTGATCCTTTTGAAATTTCAGTCAATAGAATTTGGGCACAGTTTATGATGAATGTTGTGGTTGTTGGAACATCAACCTGAATGTTTCCTATTGGTGTTGAGGGTTTATATTTGATTTCATAGATTTCAAGGGCATCCTCAATCATTTTATCTTTCATAGATCTCAGATATTCAGGTTTTTTACATTGTAGTCTTGCTAGGTAATTAGGCTGCATCTTCGAATCAGGTGGTGGAATCAAGATATAGAATCAGAAGTTTGAATTGAGATGGAAGAAGGGGATTTTGTTCAGAATCAGAGGAAAGAGGGGCTATGTGAATGATTTCTGCAAAAACAAGGGAGCCGAGGCTTAGCCTCGGGGAGAGTGAATTTCTATAGGAGGTTTCAAGGACCTCCTGCAAAATACTGAAGGACTGGATGAGATAAGCAGGTGCTGGACCCAATCAAGACACCCAAAAATTGTTGGGTGACTATAGAGGTTCGGGGCAGATGGACCCCTTGATCAGAAAGATCGTCCACCTGAGAATTACCTGGGCAGCCAGAGAGGGAGAGTCCCGCAAAGACCCCTACACGGTAGAGCGTCTCCACGGGTTACAGGGTTTCCCACACCCGACCTCTCTTGTCACTGCGGTTCCAGGTAGACCAGGATGGGGATCTTGACCTCTTAAGTCTACCAATTTTAGCTTAAGATCAGGGTGCTTAAAGTTACACTTGAACTCTTAGGTATTTTGAGTGAGAAAGTGACCTAATTTTAAGGTTGGTTGACCCAAGGGGTCAACTTTACCTCTTGTTTCCTTTGAGAGCTTTTGGGTCTTGTCTTTTAGGGTACAAGTGTTTAGAGAGCCAATTGTTTTAGGTTTTCTTTGAATAGGTATTTTCAGACAAGGGTTTGGGCACACTTCATTTGATTTTTCTCCATTCTTGATTTAAGTAGTGTGTCTCTAAAACCCTAATGTTGAATCTTAGGTTGGCTCTACTTGGTCCAGTTAGTTCTTTGTTGGGTAATTAGGGCTCAAGCAAGAATGTGTTAGCCCTTAAATACCCTTAATAGTGTGCAGGACTAATGAGTTGAAAACATGCAACTCTTTATGGTTACTAAGTATGGAAGACAGGTTAGCTCTATATTGCTTGTTCTTTTCTTTTCTTCCTCTTTAGAGTTTAGGGGTTAATAGCGAGAGGAAAAAATTTTACCTGTCCTCGGAGTGGTTGTCGTGCGGTTGCTTGTCTTCTTGATTTCCTGTAGCTGCACAAAAGAGAGGAGATCATCAGCAACTAAAAAGAAACAGGAATGTTTACCTCTAGAATAGCCATTGGTCCCCGGCAACGGTGCCAAAAACTGGTGGCGACCTTCCTCGATAGTTTTATTATTTCGTCGTAGTATAGTATAGAGAGAGGTGATTACCAGTTTAATACAATTTGTTACTCGAAAAATAAAAGAGTTCCCGAGGTCGAACTCAGGGAGCAAGTTGTATTCTAGGGGTACAAGTTTCTTTTACAAAAATAAAGAAAGAGAGAGAGAGAATTTGTTGGCTTTTCTTCTTTTCTCTTTGCTTCTCCTCTTCTTCCTTCTCAGATCTTCTGCTCTCTTCCTTTATTCTTCTTCTTTATCTGCAGTGGTGATGTTCTTCTTCTTCTTTCAGCTGTTTCTGCTCTTCCTTTTTCTTCTGCAGAGCGGTCCTGTTCTTCTTCTTCTTTCTTTCTTCTTTTCCTTTCTTCAGATCTTCTTCTCGTGCTCTTCTTCTTCTGCAGAGTCTTCACTTGGCCTCTCTGTGTTCCACCTCTGCCTCGCCTTCCTTCTCCTTCGTTGCCTTTAGGACGTCGTCTGATTTACCAATCAGACGACTTAAACCGCTGCTGCTACAGTGCCGCTCGGTGCTCCTCCTTCCTTCAGCCTTCGTCTTCTTCCACGGTTCTTCTTCACCTGTGCCTGCACACTTACACAGCTTGATCAGGGGGCAAAACCTAACTCTACCCTCCCCCGCGTCTCTCACTCACAGAAGCCACTCTTAGGAAAGCTCTCCCAGAGCTGCCGGGTTGCCGGGTACGGGTCGCGCCCGGGTCCAGGCCCACCGGCGTGCGTGGTGGGCGAGGAGTGCAGGTCAGTCTAAGTCGGGTCGGGCCAGGTCCGCGGGGCGTGAGCGCGGACGAGACCGGGTAACCGGGCGGGTGAAGGGGACCTCACCCCGTGTGCTGAGGCAACAAGCCTCCAGCACTTTTTCGCTTTATACCGCTGCGCTCCTTCAGAGCCTTCCGAGGTGGGACTAAATGTCCCACCCCAATTTCGCGCCTGCGCGGCGGAAGCAGCTGGTAATCGCAGCTTTACGCGAGGCCTTCGCGCGAGGGATTCGCCTCAACTGCAGCCTAACGCTTTGCCGAAATGCCCCCGCACAGCCTGGGAGTGTGACCTGGGCGCGGCGCACCTGGGACAGCAGGTCGAAGCTACTTCGCTTCAACAATGGCGGCGACGAGCGCAGGTACCTGCCCACAGAGAAACGGCCTCTCGGCCCAATCAGAAACGCGGAGGACCTTCGCCGTGGCACGGCGAAGGTGGTCGGGGGGTGTGCAAGCGGCGGGGCGGAGCCTAAGGGCTGCCCTAGGTCAGACTGTGGGTCGGGAGATGGGTTTGTTCGGTGGAGTTGCAGAGGGTGATTTGGGGGAAGTGGAAGGGCGGAGGTTGATCAGGGAGAGGAGGCGGAGGTTCTGCGGTGGTCGGCGAGCCGTGTGGGTTGCTGGAGTGATGGGAGCGGCTCGCCGGAGGATGGCCGGAGGCGGAGAAGGTGAGGGTGATTGGTCGGAATCGAGGGCGACAGTAAATGTTTAAAGTGAGGAAGAGGAATAGGGGAGGAAGAGGAGGAGTTCTACCTACTTAGCGGGACGAGGAGGGGCCGGAGCGGGCGACAGTCGTATCGACTGTCGCCGGAGAAGAAGATGCCCGGGGGAAGGGGCGGCGGCAAGCAGAGGGCCAGAGAGGCGCCAGCTGGGTGCGGCGTGGCGCGGGAAGAGCGAGGGAAAGAAGTCTCTGCTGCTGGTATTGCGGCATAGCGAAGAGGAGGAGGAGGAAGAACCGCCGGAGCTGGTGGGCGTCTGCCGGAGTGAGAAGAGAGGAAAGTTGGGGGTTTTCTCCGTCAGATCCGAGCTACTCAGAACGGCGGAGCGACGGGGGTATTTATAGAGGCCGAATCAGAGAGGAAGGCGGAGGGAGACGACGTGTCTCCCTCGCCGGAGGACGCCGGAGATGGAAACCCATACCGTCCGTGCATTCGCACGGCCGGTATGGTGGGTTGCAGCGACTAGGGGGTGTTCCTGCGACGGCTGACGATGCAGGGCACCCCCGGTTGTCTTGCCAGACCCTCCCCCTTACCCTGCGCAGCGCCATGCTCCGCGCAAGGTCGCCGGAGCATGGTGCTGGTCAGGTTTTGGCAGGAGGGACCTGAATGCAAAGAACGAAGGAGAGTTAGGGGTATAAATGCGAGGGTTCAAAAGTTGAGGGCCAAAAAGTAAATATATGAGGACCAAAGTGTAAAGTTGGTCAAGAAGGTTTCTTCTTAGGCTCAAGTTTTTATACATGACTAATTAGGACCTAAGGAATCTGATGGTGAATTTTATTTCTAGATTAAACCTTGTTTGACTGGTCAATTTACGTAAAAACCCAAATTAAGTTATTAATTGGGTATGGTTCTCAATGTAGGTCAAAATGGGTTCTGAAGGCCAAATTGAAGGTTCTAAACCCTAGAGATTATTTTTCTATGAATTTTAGAGGGTTTATTCTATTTTTACTTTGCCTCGAACCTCGTGAATTGAAGTGGGTTTGCTTTAGGGTTACAGATTATCATTTAGTTCCTTGGAATTGCTGTAGCCCTTATCAGATCATCCCACTTTCCTTCTTATTCGATTTGTTTGACCTGTGTTTGGACCCTGAATTACCCTGTATGCAGATTATACTGGTAAAATTGCATTTTTACCCCTTATGACTTGTTTTCTCCTTAAACTCAGAATTCTCTGAGTTAAGCCTTTCCTTGAGTTATGTAGGAGCTTTTATCCTTTGTATTGGGTCAAAATGAGCTAGTTATGGCTCATGATGAGGTTCTCATCAGGCAATTTCCCTTTTCCATTCATTAACCAAATCCTAGAAAGGTTAGTTGGGCAAAAGTACTTTTGCTTCCTGGACAATTATTCAGGATATAACCAAGTCCCTATCCATCTCGAATACTAGGAAAAGACAACTTTCACATGTCCCTACGGAACCTTTGCATACCGTAGGATGCCATTTGGGCTTTGCAATGCACTTGCGACTTTTCAAAGGTTCATGCTTGCCATCTTTTCTGACATGGTGGGAGATTGTCTTGAGGTATTCATGGCTGATTTCTCCATTTTCGTATATTCCTTCGAGTCATGCCTAGCTAACCTAGAGCTGATCCTCAAGAGATACATCAAAACACGGCTAGTCCTTAGCTAGGAAAAGAGCCACTTCATGACTCAAGAAGGTATTGTCTTGGGTCTTGTGGTCTCTAATCGAGGTATTGAGGTTGATAAGGCTAAGGTGGATGCTATCTCTAAACTTCCTCCACCCACATCTGTGAAACAAATCCGATCATTCCTTGGTCATGTGGATTTCTATCGGAGGTTCATTACGGACTTCTTGAAGATTGCTCGACCCTTGAGTAACCTTCTAGCCAAAGACACGCTGTTCGAATTTGATGAATCGTGCCGCAAGGCATTTAATTTATTGAAACGGGCAATCACCTGCACCTTGGTGTTACAACCACCGGTCTGGATAGCCCCATTTGAGATTCCGGTCGACGCTTCTGAATATTCGATCCAAGCTATCTTGGGTTAGAAGGTAGATAAAAAACCCTCTGTGATCTACTACGCTAGCAAGACTCTAGACAAGGCCCGGAAAAACTACACCGTTACTGAAAAAGAATTGCTAATTGTAGTTTTCGCTTTAGAAAACTTAAGGGCTTATCTCTTAGGTTCTCGTGTCATTATTTATATTGACCACTCAGCCTTGAAACATCTCTTGGCCAAAAAGGATGCCAAGCCTCGGCTCATTCGCTAGATTCTTTTACTTTAAGAATTTGATCTTGAAATTAAAGACAAGTCCAGGGCACAAAACATAGCGGCGAATTACGTTTCAAGAATCCTAATTGATTTTGCTCATCTGGATATCCCACTTTCTAACACTTTTCCAGATGTGACTATCCTTACAATCTCGGGTATCCAAACTCCTTGGTTTACGGATATCGTTAATTATTTGGTTGTTGGTCAAATCCCCCAAGATTAAACCAAGCAGCAACATGATTGACTTATCTCTGAGGCCAAATATTATTGTTGGGATGATCGTGAGTTGTACTGCAACAATGATGACCAAATTATTCGCCGATGTGTTCCAAAAAATGAGTTCCAAAGCATACTTAAGTTCTACCATGCATCTGTGTATTGAGGACATTTTTTCGAGAAAAAGATGACAGCAAAAATTTTACAATTCGGATTCTATTGGCCATCTTTATTTAAGGATGCCCAGGAATTCTCAAGGTCGTGCTCTCAACGTCAGACACTTTGGAACATGGCTAAGAAAGACATGATGCCGCTAAACCCAATACTTCTCGTCGAAATCTTCGACGTTTAGGGCATCGATTTCATGGGACCCTTTCCTCCTTCATTTGGACACCAGTATATTCTAGTTGCTGTGGATTACATGTCCAAATGGATTGAGGCAATTCCCACCTGGACCAATGACCACGAAGTGGTCATCGATTTTATGAAGAAAAATATCTTCAGTCTATTTGGGATTCCTCGGGCCATCATCAGTGATGGTGGCACACATTTCACTCATGCCCAGTTCAGAAATCTACTGGCAAAATATGGGGTGAATCATCGAATTTGCACACCTTATCACCCCTAGATGAATGGACAGGATGAGGTCTCCAATTAGGAGATCAAGAACATACTGCAGAAAACGGTTAGGCCTGATAGGAAGGATTGGACACAAAAGCTTGATGATGCTCTTAGGGCCTAACTTATGGCATACAAAACGCCTATCGGTATGTCTCAGTTCCATCCAGTGTTTGGTAAGGCATGTCACTTAGCTGTAGAAATAGAACACCAGGCATTTTGGGCTATCAAGAAATGCAATTTTGACCTAGAGTTAGCTAGGAAGACCAAGAAACTCCAACTATCTGAGTTGGAGGAGCTTAGAAATGATGCCTACGAGAATGTTAGAATCTATAAGGCTAGGACCAAATCTCTTCATGACCAGATGATCTCCTGTAAGAGCTTTAAGCTAAACCAGAGGGTCTAGCGCTTTGATTCTCAACTTAAGCTCTTTCCCGGCAAGCTTAGGTCTAAGTGGAACAACTCGTTCATTATTAATCGGGTATTTTCTAATGGAGCCGTTGAAATAAATGATCCAACAACGAGTAATTCGTTTAAGGTCAATGGGCAACATCTCAAACCATATGTTGACCATAGTCTCCCTGAACCCATCTCAAATAAGGTTGCTCTCACCTTAGCCTGATCTCTTTTGGCTAGACATCACCTAGCTGAAGGAAATAAACTCAGCATCTGTATAGTTGCTTCGAAACTGACCGGATTTTCATGGAATACAGGTGATATTTTTTCTATTCTGTCATGGTTCATGCCTTTATTTTACAATGAGGACATCGCATTAGCTAGTCATGGGGGGTGGATACATTATGATAATTTTGTCAGTTCCATAACGGTAGTTTCTTGTTATCTATCAAAAAAAAAAAAGAATTAGGAGAAGAGAACTTAAGCATTAAGAGTTGCTAACTTTAGGAAACGATACTTTAGGACCTAAACACTTAAACTTTTTAGGTCTTCAGACTTAATCAGCCTGGGTGTCTACTAAAATATGGACCTGTTCTTGAGTCCTTGGCACGTTAATTCTACTTGAATTTGGCTAATAAATTGGGGTGATAAGTACACAACTTATCAACCTAGCCTCGGATTTGAGAGGACTTTGAGTCTAAAGCATCTACACACTATTTGTACTGACTCACTTTTCAGTGATTTTTATAGAAATTAGGTAGCTAATGAACTTTCTAGGGTAGTATGGCTGGCAGGTTGTCGTGGGTAACAGGGGATTGGCCGGTTGTCCAGAGCCCAGTTACATGACCATACTCTTTCTACTACCTTTAGGTAAATTTTATATCAGGGAAGATACCTATTCAGAATATATATATATATACTAAAAAAAAAGAAAAAGGAGAAAAATAAATAAAGTCACACTTCACCTCATGAATATAGTTGGCAAGTTGTCATGGGTAACAGCCTATTGGTCATTTGTCCAGGGCCCAGTTCACAAAAAAATGTACAAATAATTCCCAAAAACACTTAGGGAAGAAGCATGAAAGTAGAATAAACCGGGGAGATATACACTATTTTCTCCCTTGTGTTGACCCCATTTAATTAAAAAAAGGGGTAGGGAGAAAGCTAATGGTTGAACAGATAAACCTTTAGGCAGAAACACTTAAGGTCACCTAGGGTCATAGAAACCTGAAGTCCATTTTACCGCTTAGTGAGCCTATCACTTTTTACGTTAAGATGCTTAGAACTTGAAGTTCTTTTTGAGTCTTGGGTGGGTTAGGTAGCCATAGAAAGCTACCCCGAAACTCTAAACCTAAAAATAAAAAAAATAGAAAAGAAAAGAAAAAGAAAAAATGTATCTTACCTTTTCAAAATGAGGTAAGGATTTGGGCAGTCTGCATTTTGGCAGATACCTAGGCACTATTGAGTTTTTGTAATTAGGTCCTTAGTTGACATTTTCTAACGTTAATCAACAAACCTTGCCTAAGTAATCAGATCTTGATTCTATTTTATACATAGCATTTGGTTTAGTTTTGCTAGGGACTAGCAAAAGATAGGCGTGGGGGGATAATAAGTAGCATTTTTTCATGATAAAATGCCTACTTATGTCAGTTCCTAAGCTTAGCATTGCATTCCACAGTATAAATACTACATAACATTCATCATATTTCATTTAGGATTATTTGTATAAATTATATAGTAATTCATGCATTATTGTGGCCAGGAAATAGGGCGATACATTTTGAAGCTTCAAATGAAAAATCCAACCATACGGATGAATCCAGAGCGATGATCGTAGTCCAGCAACGCGAAAATTATCTCGATCCGTGCACCGTGGCATCTTACACAAGCAAAGGAATGTGGACGGTCTAGATAGTGCCACGTGGCACCATCCAGATCGCCCAGCGTAGCCGCCCTTCTTCCCCAAATATGCCTGCCACACAAGATCCTAACCGTTGGATGAAAATCCAACGGCTAAGATCACATAACCCTCAGCTGTAAGAAAATAAAAAATGCAACACTCATGCCTCTCTGGCGCAACAATGGGTAGAGGAGCTCCCAAAGCAACGACCTGCATTCGAAACTAAATCCGTGCTCGCTAAACTAAAGCACGGAATAAATTGAGTTGTGCGATCTCAGGTGGATGCGCTTGATCGAGCCACGACGCCCTCCACAGGTTGCTTCACAGTGGTAAGGCAAGCAGTGCATGCAACCAACGCCGTTCGATGATGATCAAGTGGTGCCTATGGCGCTACCTGGCTGCATGGATGGCGCAATGTGAGATTACGCACGATCAGGTGCACGATCTCACACGGCATCTGACGCAATCAAGAGGTGTGATCTCCGTGCACTCCTCAGTCGTGAGATTATGATCCAACGACTATCCGTCAACCACGCCTTAGCAAGCGAGCACCAGCGACAGCCAAGGTGGGTCTTCAACGACGTTTTAAATGTTGCTGTTGACCTATGCACGCAAATACAGCCCCTCCACCACTATATGAAGCCATACACCTCTCCCATTTCTCTTCATCCCTTCCTATGCTCTCCTTAACTACTCTAGAGCTCAAAATATATCTTGAGCTTGTGTCCCAAGCCCTTCGAATGCTCCACTAGAGAAAAGAAAATTATTTTCCACCATCTTACCACCATTCGTGGAGCTCTCATCGGTCATCTTCTCAACCCCGTTTTGGAAAGCGGATTACACCATGACGCCGCCCGTCCTCCCCTCGTCTTCCGACGCCATTCTCCTTCCTCCAACTCCTCCACATCTTCGTCCGGGCCTCGTCAACGCAGCTTCGTCCTCCGAGCAGTCGACAAAGAGGATTTTTCTCACCCCCTTTCCCTTTTACTGCTTTCATAGTGTAGAATCTTCTCTAATAAACATTTGTCAAGTATTTATCTAGAAGTAATTTTCTATCATTTGCAAGTAGAATAGCTCTTTCCTACTCTCTAAAATAGCTTAGTGTAGATAATATTCTTGCTTATTTCCTCTCTATCACAAAATACAAAAAAAATAGCAAATACAAAATACCAAAAAGAAACAAAGTAAAGTGTGATTTTCAAAGAATCAAATGTCGCCTCCCTGTGTTGGACTCGGGGCTCACCTTGAGCTTCGGTAAATTTATTTGATAGCATTATTTTGCTACTACGACGATGAGTTCTCCAAAACCCTAACTTTTCATCGCAAAATTTAAGCTCATCACTTAGTGTATGGAGAAATAAAAAGTGGCGATCCTGCCCCTTCAAACTATTAGGAAGATCAACTATCCAAAATTTGGTGTGTCGGCTATACAAGGTGTATGTACTAGAGGGAGGCTTGCCCCTTTTCACCTTAATGGGCATGACCCCAAAAATTAGGCGGAATACACCCAGTCGAGGAACAATCCCCAAGTGGAAGCAGATAAGAGTAAAGGCATTAAGAACAAGCTAATAATTTAGGCTAAGCTGGGAGGAGGCAATATTATAATGAGAAAGGAAGAAAACCAAGAAGGGGTTCAAGGGCACCCGTAGGCCATGCTTTATGGCATATCTACAAATTATAAACATATCCACCATCCCATAAAAACAAAGGTAGGTCATGGACCCGTAGGCACGGAACTAGACTCCATCGAGTCCATGTGCCACCAGGAACTCCTTAATGGCGGATTGGCTATGAAAGTTGGAACTAAATTTGTACAACTCCATCTTAGGTGAGAGGCCCAACGAGGAAGTGTCAGACTTACCCTTGCTCGCAAGTCTAGACATTGTCAAGCCTCCGCTACTCCTCCAGATGAGAGGTTTCTGACGAATAGAAGCTCTCACAGCTTGTCGAAGAAGCAAGAGCGGAGGCAAGCTCACAAGGTGCATCTGTAGTAGTAAAAAAGAGTAATTAAGGCATTAACTCTACCCTACCCATCTATTTATAATCTCTAGGGGGAATTCTTCCTTTGTGGGGTGCAAACTTCGAAAAATGAAATACTATGACATATGACACGAATTTCAAATGATCCTGCAAAATCCAAAATGACCTTGGTCATCATTATGGTTATTAAATGCCCCAGTGCACGTATCACTTCACTGCAGTTATAGCGATCGCATCATTGAGGCAAATACGCCTCATAATTATGACAATTAATGCTAGTCCTATCACAGAAAAGGACAAAACCAATTCCCACAGTGATTGGCCACCACTCACAAAAGGTGACGCATACATCACATTTTTTCCCAGTAGAAACTCAGGAGGAACACGCCTATGTTCCCTTCATTAAATGTTGGCCTCTTAAGGATGATACTAACTTAAGCGGAACACACGTATGTTCCCTTCATTAAACGTTGGTCTCTTAACGCTAACAGCAACTCAGGTGGAACATGCTTCAGTTCCCTTCATTAAATGTTAACTTCTTAAGGTTGATAGGAACTCAGGCGAACATGCCTACATTCCCTACAAATCTTAGTAGACATACACCACATGCATAAAGGCGTCTTTCCCACCTGAAATTAAAACAAATGACTCATGACAAATACTCACCCCACTTGAAAGATAGTCAGGATATCATTTGGGGGCACCATCCATATGCGAAGTTTTAATACCTCGACTACTCCCTCAAGATAATCCACTAGCTAGAGAGTGGGGGCATATGATAGGGGCAAAAAACACCCTCGAATTTAAAGCTTTGCACAAAGCCCAAAGCAATCCAGCTACCTGACTACCCAACAAATAGGTGGATCCAAGTAGACCAGACCTGCCTATACCCAAATGGATCTGGGCTCGCCTACATCCAAGCGGATCCGAGTGAGTCCAACCCATTGAAGAACCCAGTTGTTCGGAGTTGAAGTGGTAGCAACAACATCCACGTCAACACCAACGGTGGCATTACAAACGCTATTTATAACCAAGTAATGGACGTGTTAAGGAATCCACGAAGTCTGTAATAGGGATTAAATGTTGTTAGATATTTCTTGTACTATAAATAAAAAAGAAAGGCCCTCAAGGGGTCTCTTCACTAACCTCAAAGAGAGAGACTAAGAGAAATTGTATCCCATACAACGATAGTGGAACTTTGGGAGTGTCGTCCTCCCCCTAGATGTCTGCATCCTGCGTATCTAAGTGATATACTAGAGGGGAGGGTTGAATAGCATTGCTTAACAATTTTAAAAATAATAACTATGAAATAAATTCAAGTGAAAAATTCATACACAGATGACACCTGAATTTATAGTGGAAACCCTTTCGAGTAAAAACCACTACCTAAGCTTCCCAGCTTAGGATTTTTCCAACTAGGCAATGCTAGTCAATCAACTAACACACCACTTGAACAAGGGTGGCACAACCTCTTACATGAATCCATTCTCTTATAAACTTGAAGAGAAGCACAACAACAACAGGTCTTCCCAACAACTTGGGACCCAAATCAATGTAGTGAATAAAGATAAATACAATAGAATCCTATGGAACCTCAAAAGAAATCAAATCAAAATTTTCACAAAGGTATTTGATCAGCATGCTTTTGAAAGGTAGAAGTAGAAGTGCAAAAACACTTGAGAGAAAGCACGAGTGCTCTTTTTCTAGAGAGTTTTCTTCTTTGACTGTGTATTGAAAAAGGGTTACCATGGACCTTTATTTATACTAGAAAATCGACCAGGAAGCAATTCGAATTCAATTGGTTGATCAATTAAGGTAGTTTGGTCAATCAAAATGACTTCTGGTCGGTTAAACTAGTTATTTGATCAATCACCTTTTGGTCGATTATTTAAGCTAATTGGTCGATCAAAGGTATATTAATCAACTTCTAATTTACGTAGTTTTGATCGATTAATTAAGGATTTGGTCGATCAATGCATTTTGGTTGATCAATTAATTTATGTGGTCGATCAATTAACCTAAAAGCTTAATTTTTAGAGATTTATGTTTAGTGCGAAAAACATTTGAGGTTCCTTAGAAAATATTCTAGACTTAAAGAAAATAAAAAGACTCAAGGAGAGATAACGGCAAGCTTCTTGCTCCATTCCATGAATCAACAAAAGCGTCCTGAAAGATTAGTCTAGATAGATAACATAATTTTGGTGCATCAAAAAGAGGTACTTACAAGACGTACACCCCTTTGGGTGGAACTGGGTCACCAATCTCTTATGTACCTTTTTGTGTGATTGATTGTTATTTTTGTTGATTCAGGTCCCTTATCACATAGGGCCTCGATCATCCACCCATCTTAGCAGCCTCCTCTCTCTCCTTCACACGTCAGGCCAACTAGCACCAACACCACCTTTCATGACCACGCACACCACCTCGACAGCCCCCTCGTGGTGACAGCACAAGGGCGTGTGGGTTATGTGATGACCAAGCCATCTCCATTGGCTCATTGCCACCATCAGACAAGACCATCACCATGTCTCTGCCACTCCTCACCACCTCACCACTGCCGTGCTAACATTTCCCTCGCAGTGACAGCACGAGGGAGGGACGTGCATTCACCGGCAACCAATCACCTCCATAGAGGCCAAGCATCTTTCCTCCATGCGACCACCGCTATCACTTTCAACGTCGCTTGCAACCATGCACTCCCTCGCGTGTGAGGGGACTACATCTCCTCATTCTCTATCTCTATTTGCATTTTATTTTGGTCTATTTCAATTTATTTTTATTCATTTTTTGGTGACGAGGAATCCTCTTAAGAGGTAAACCCTGGGAAATCGCAAACACCCTAACTCCATGACCTCCAGATAAATCCAGTGCTGGCAACACTTAAACTAGCGACGCTGTTCCCAGGTAAGTGGTATAAGAGCCATACCAGTTGAGCAACCCGCTAAGGGCCTATTTCAATTTAATTTAAATGTGAAAAATGTGATCAATGTTGTTTATTAGATGATATATTGAAATAACAAGATCTTAATGTGTGTTTTGCTTAGCCTCTTTGTGGATGTGATATTTTCTCCTGTTATACGTGGTTTAATCTCCCTTGAAAATTTTCTATTCGCTCACCGCCACCCAATGATAATTTTTTATTCTATATATTTCCACATTGGAAAATGAGATGAGCGAAGAGGTGATTTTAGTCTTGTTGAAAATTTAGAATTTAATAAGGTTGCCCAATTGAGGAGTCAAATTCTTCTTCACACACAAAAAGCATAAAATTTGAGTTCAATTCAAACTTTGGGTGAGTTGATAGGGCCATAAAAAGTTGCTCTTGAGACCTATGTCCTAGGCTAGTAAGATGTCCAATTAGACTTAGGTAGTTTGTATTTGGGCCATTACTTTAGAACTGTTAAGTTTTTGTCGTTAAGATTTTTTGTATGATTTCCTTTGCATGAATGTAAAAATCATTTTAATATTTTAAATCTAACTTAGCTCAAATTTGTATTCACATTTTCACTTGATTTCTATACTCTGTTTTACTCAAGGAATAGCAAAAGATAGGCATGGGGGT
The DNA here is from genome assembly GCA_037157565.1 of Thalassia testudinum. Lineage (NCBI taxonomy): Eukaryota > Viridiplantae > Streptophyta > Magnoliopsida > Alismatales > Hydrocharitaceae > Thalassia > Thalassia testudinum. The sequence continues at coordinate 7,885,051 of JAZHRO010000022.1, read as the reverse complement.
ATGATATTTTCCATAGTTATTGACATAATTTATGCCTAACTATTATTAGTTAAGTGTAAATTAGGTTATACTGCATTAGGTTAGGGTAAATTAGTCATTTAGCAACATTTTGTAAATAATGCATCCTTTTAGATTTTTATGTAATATTTCTCATACTTATATTTGGTATCTTGATGTTCTTGTTTATATGTATGCAAGTGCCAGGTATAAGATTGATTGGAGGTTGGTGAAGAAGGGAAATTGATTTGAGCTAAATTGTGTAGAGAGGCTGAACTAGTTCCCAACCTAAACCCTAGCCTATTTGACCCTTAGACCTAGCTTATTTAGGGACCTAATTCTCTTAGCCTAAAATGTAAGCCTAACCTAATTGCATGCTAACCCTACAACACATCCTAATCCTCCATCATCTCTAGACCTAATCTTCACCCTTCATTTTTGTGATCGAAACAAAACCCTCTCCACCAATCACAAGCTGCCACCCTTTATATAAAAATTCATAGCTACCTCCCCCCTCTCTCTCTAATATCTCCCTCTACAGAGTCTCAACCTCTTTCCATCGTCAAGAAAGTCTCCACGCCACCCTTGGTGTGCTTCTTAGGGTACGCCTTCGCATCTATCTTCACTTTCGCTCTATCTTCTGGGGTCTATCATTGAAGTCACCTTCTGGGTTTATTTTCTATTTTAGTAGTCCTAATTCTAATTCTAGTTATAATTCCAAGTACTTGTTCTAGTCAATTTCTACTTCCAAACATTCTTCTAATTATAACAAATTACTTCATCAATAAAAGTCTTAGTTTTATTTCTATTTCTTGTCTCTAGTTGATTTTGATCTCTTGCTTTAGTTCAAATTAGGTATTTAATTGCTATCGTAGTTAGGATCTTTATTCCCGCAAATTTTTTGTACTAGTATTTAGATTGATATCATGTGATCCCATCGCATTAAATCATCAAGATTCTAGAATCCTCTAATCCCAGTCATCTTGCTAGTCATTATGGTCTTCCAATCCCATTTTTACAACTATGCAACATCGATGATATGGCTTCCACCTTAGTATCATGTTAGATCAAAACAGTAGGCACCTATGGCCTATGGTTTAGTTGAACTTTATCCAAAGCCTACCATTTTGCTTATGACAGTTAATTATCATTAATCATAATTAATTAGCACTAATCATGATTAATTAGCACACATCATGATTAATTAGTGCTAATCTTGATTAATTGTGTTAATTACAATTAACAGTTACTAATCATAGTCAACCCTTTCTAATCATGATTAAGGTGTTACCTTGATTACTAATAATTTATAAACCTTACGATGGTTGTTAGGGCTTAATCCTCCATATTTACTCCTAGTGACATTTCTTTAGTTTTCTACTTACATTTGGCCCTTGACGATAAAGTAATAAAAATATTTTCAATTTTGTCTCCCAAAAGATTCAATGAAGTCCCTGTGCTTACACTTGTTTTCACTTCATTTGATCCTTGAGGACTAAGAAAAAGTTAAGAAGAAGGTATGATGTATTTTTATATTCACTAGATTTTTTAAGACCTCACATAAAAGTATTAAGTACCAATTATTAGGATTGCCTTGTATGCTTCTCTAGGAATCTTAAATGCACACATTCAAAATTACTACACTTGAGAAGCTACTAGGTGAGTCCTCACTAATTTTAGGAACAGGGCTTCTTTTTAGTTTTTTAATTAGATACCTAGCAAAGATTCTTTTATAATCACTTTACCTAAAATCTATGAATTGATTCATTTAGAGATTTCTCTAGAATCACTTCTATTCAAACTACTAGAATCTTAAAAATGTCCTCCAAAATCACTAGAATGATCCCTTCAAAATCTAACTTGGAATACTAGAACAGGAGAGCTATAGGAAGAGGGCCAATGGTTTGCTATCGAGTTTTTCTTATCACTTGTGTTGTGTGTTCGAATGCCTCTCAACCTCCTATATTTAGGTGAATTTAACTTGCACAATGACTAAAGATTGTGCTCCTAACATCTAGAAATAATGGGCAAATTGGTCTTTTTTGAAAGCTTATCATGTGCAGAAAAATGACCTTTGATGGAGATTTGTTCAAAACAAATTTGAATCATATAAATATTCCCTTCAACAGATTAAAAAAGTTTCACTGATCGGTTGAAAAGTTACAAACTAATTGGTCTTGCCAGTTTTTTCTATAAAGTGATTTATGGGAGGCACCCCATGAGCCATTTGATTAACCAAGATATTGTTGGGAACACCTAAACAGAAACTAGCTTCAAATAACATGATAAGTGGTGTGTAAACCAATATATCATGAATTTGGTGCAAAATTGAGGGTTCTCTTTGAAATTACACCTTCCATTTTGGCCAATTAGGTGATAAATAGCTATGGGCATGAGTGACCTTTTTGTAACATGAATCATGATGCTAGTAGTGCAAAATTCCATGAAAGAAGGAAGGACTCAATGTGGTAAGCCTTGAGATGGGGTGTCACAAAGGTTTGAGTTAAGGAGGACTTGATCATCTGAATTATAAGGAAGAGGAGAGAGAGTAATAGCAAGCAATATCACAAACACAAAAGGATTTTTATCATTTTCTACCATGAAGGATATGTGTATTGGAGGGGATCTAACTTTGAAATACTCTAAGTGAAAAGTGATTATAAAGGAAGGCTTACACTTAAAACAAGAATAAAAGGGGTAAAATTTGATGCAACTAAAGGATTGGGCTCGTGCTTTATTTATAGATGCCTCATTGCAACTTCTAAAAGGAAATTGTGATCTTAATAAATGATGAAGATGATATCCTTAATGATTTGATTCCTATCCAATGGCCCTAGTGCAGGATCCATGGTTGATTTGTTGTATTGAACTATTAAAGGGTGACTCCACCTTCTCCATCAAGTGGAAATACTACTAGTGTGTGCACAACATATTTGAGGACTTGGGAAAAGCAAATGATGGGAAAAAATGAAACTCAAAGTTAAGCTACTCTTGATATGCCCGACACATTGTTGGATCTAATTTCCATGCTTATTATTTGGTTAAGATATCACCATATCTAGTCTAATTTTGATGTTTCTAACACGGATATGAATCAAGTAAATTATAATAAAACTAATACATATTGGATCATAGGTATGCTTAAGCTATGATAGAGCAAATACTTATCAAATTAGAGCTACATGTAAGAGATTTCTTAGAGAAATCTATTAATTAATTCAATTGTTGTCCACTATCAAGCTTGGTTGTATATCTTAGAGGCCCATTCTCATTAATTTACTTTTAAGTCCTTTCTCTCTAAGCATGTATATGTCAATTGCATGGTGCTTTGAGTTTTCCCCTCACTATATAGTATTATAATTTCCAATTTACAACCACCTTAATGGATTTAATAAGAAAGAGAGAAAATATAAGGAACAAATTGAGGCAAGTAACACCAAAGTAGAAGTGTCAACTTGAAACTATCAATTAGGATTTCATAGAGAATGTTCTTTTCTTCTTACAAAAGAGAACATCAAATAGGCTTTCTGCTATCCACCAAATGAATCTTAACAAGCAAGACACTAGATTAAGAGAAACACCAAAGAACTTTGATATACCACAATCATGACAAATGAGACAGTGCAAGTTGCGTCTAAGATAAGGAATGATGAACAAACCATAAAGGAAAGGATCTTCTCCAAGTTCAAAGAAACATCAAAGAACTTAAACTGAGTAGCTTAAGGAAGTTGAATCATGAAGGAAAGTATCCTATGGTGTGAGTGCTGTTAAGACCCGTGCTGTTAGAGCCCTTTAAGACGTCTAGAACTTGGGTCAGACGTCTGGTCAGACGTTTGGACACCTTCCCAGACGTCTGAAAATCGAAAATTTCGTGTACGTCCTCGCATCTACGTGCATGCTGCACGCAGACGGTACGCGACCTCATTTTCTTCTCTCTCTCTCTCCTCTCGCTAACACAAAACCCTAACCCAGCCCTCTATTTAAACCCCCCTCCACTCCCTCATGCCACCCCACTCCCAGCCACCACCTTCCTCTACCCTCCAGCGAGAGCAGTCGAGTGACGGACGGCGGAGAGGAGCGACATGAGAGGAGAGGAGGAGCAGCATGAGGAGAGGAGAGAAGGCTCGCGAGCTCACGTGGGAGCTCGCCAGAGAGCTCACAGCTGGTCAGCGCGTGCACAAGGTGGAGAGGTGCGTCGGGGAGACTCTCCCCGACACTGCTGCAACCAGAGTAGCAGGCGAGCGGGTGCGGCGCGGCCGCTCACGGCGCGAGAAGGCGAAGGCAGGTTCTGATTCTGGGCTTTTTTCCCAGAATCAGGCATCTGGATCGATGTCCAGATGACGTAGACGACATCTGGAGGAGGTTCCAGACGACTAAAAGGTAAGTTTCGCAACGTACACCTTCTTTGCGGATACGGCCATGCAAGTCGTTCTGCTGAGGCACTGTTTCGTGTCATATTGAGGAGATTTTGTTGACGCTTGCAGGATTTCCTTCGGGAAGGTGCTGGACACGCCATCCCGTGCAGTTCAGGCGCCTGGGCGAGACACCAGACGGCAGTAAGCGTTTCTAAACATCCAGAGAGATGGTCAGACGTCTGGAACTAGGTCTAGACGATCCAATGGGGTTCCTGGACATCTGAAGAGTGGCGCAGGAGTGAGGTATGGTTTTGGACTCTTTTAAGACGTCTGGAAGGTGTTCCAGACGTCTGATGTGAATCAGAATTACTATTTTTGACCCGTTTATGGTCCATTTGAGGTCCGATTTCCGCAATTAAGATACCGTTGTTTCCCGAATAAATTCCTCTACTTGTTAGAATACCTTTTATACTGTTCTGAGTAGTCTCTTGTGAATGATCCTTGTGATAGGACCTCGTTCCATTGCGAGTTTGGGGTTTGCTGAGGCACATGGACCTGCCGATCAAGCCCCCATTACTCTTAGGTTTACTGGTAGAGTGGCTTCCCCCTTATTTAATTAAAACCTAAATGCATGTGTGAAATGAATAATTAGAACCTAGGATATGGCATAAATCCTAGGACTAGGAATACTAGAAATGTATGTATTGAATGGATGGCTGTCTTGAATGAGTAGATAGAATAATGAAAATTGCCTGTAAATGAATAACAGCTACCTGTGAAATGTAAAGTACTTGTGCTAGTAAACGGTTGCATGTAAATTCTTGTTGTTTATGTTAATTGTCATAATATGAGCTGCATGTATATGAACTGGAAATGGAAGGGTGAATGTTGGAAACACGAGCTACCTGCAAATAAACCTGGAATGTGAACAATAAAGTTACATGTTACATGAGTAGAACCTGAGAAATGAAAATAGAAATGATGAAACCTGGTATGACTTGGCTTGAGAAACATGAGCATGAACCCTACGGGGAATTAGGAGTAGAGCTCCTGGAATTAAATGGAATGGAACTGGAAATGTGGGTGGGGAAGTGAGCTGGCTCTTGAGTACGGAGTACCAAGGAGAGAAACTGTCCCCCTGTTTAGTGCAGAGCGGAGCTAGCCGCCCTTGGGTTGGGACCTGGGGTTAGGATTGGCCACTTTGCACCGACTAGGTGGCCCTTTTGTACACGGTACCGGGGAGAGTTACTAGTGTAGGGAGAGAGCTAGCCACCCCACGAGGCCAGGGGTTCATCTAGCCGCCCTACACCGACTTGTTAGGCCCACTAGGCAAACTAGGGTAGTCAGGCGAGGGTGCACGGACTGTGGAGGGGTGAGACCCTTGTTTGGTTCGTAGGGGCTAGACCCCTGTTACTGAGAGGGCTATGTCCTATACTGGTTCCATGCTGTGCTTTGGGCACACCCGTTAACGGAAATGACTGACCGCGTGGCAGTGCGGGGTAGCTACCCATGCATCTATCATGCGTGCCGTAGTTACCGTTACATTTGTCCGTGACCTTGGGGTGGTTGACTAGGTGTAGGACGACCACGGGAGACTCTCCCAACCAGGAGAGCACCACGTGCTACTTCTACTCTTCGAAAAATACTACAATCAAGATCGTTCCCACGAGGAACACTCGAGATCAAGAAAGAGACCTGATAAATGAACCAAGTGGTGGAAAGAAGGAATAATTAGTTAAGAAAGAAAGAATTGAAAAACAACAGCTACCTGTCCACTTTTACTGTTTTAGTTAGTTGGTTGCCACTCTACTCAGCGTTTGCTAATTTCGTGTACTCATAACTCTTTCTAGGTCCAGGTATTGAGCAGCCAGAGCCTACGACTGCAGAGGGTGTTGGGCCTAGTAGAGCCCAGTAGTTGTAGTTCTTTGTACCCGTTTGTAGTAGTGAGTAGCCTCTTGTACCTTTACTTTCTGTACTCTTTCATTGTGAACTTTATATTCCTGTACTCGTTTACTTTCCTACTGTTGTGGTGATGTGTACTATAGTAGTTTATTTCTTTACTTCTGTACTTTTGTTACTGTTAGTTGCTTGCATGATGAATGTGGTTACTTTACTGCTTTTTGGTTTCTTTCGCGTTGGACGATTGGGCCTTGGGATCAATCGAGTCGGTCCGGGTCTCGTGTCCTATAGGGATTCGAGAACTGGGTCGTAAGAAGATGGTATCAGAGCAAGGTCGTCCCAAGAAGTGAACCAATTAGTTGGGAAATAACCAATTAGCATGCTTGTAACTAGAGTAACCACCACAACATACCTTTTGATATCTGTCCTAAGGTTCTTTTGCCGAATATCCATTAAAATTGACATCTTCCTATTCTATGTTCCCGTCTCCTTGCAGGAGATGCCTCGACGTGAAGTCATTGAGGCAGGCTGCGAAAGCAGCCGAGGTCGAGGTCGGAGGGGTGGACGAGTTACACCCGACGTCTTAGTGGACCAACCACTACTTCCGGGCGTTCAGGCCTAAGACCTCGCCCAGCTGATATGGGAGATCGTACGAGAGGAGCTCCACCCACCTCCACGGGCGCCTCTCCCTGGGGCTGCAGAGGGGGAGTCCTCTGTGGGACCACGAGACAGACACAGCGTTGGACATGGGGGAGGGTGTGGGCCTCCACCGTCCCTACCGTCCTCTGACACTTTCGAGCACGAGCCCTCCTTACCTGAAGGCGTACTAGTTTCCCCACTTCAGCGCCATTACGAGCTTTTTGGATAGTTCCGAAAATTGAAGCATGAGGATCCGACCGAGGCAAAGGATTGGCTCGAGCAGATCGAGAAGGTGTTTGACACCCTTCGCCCCCCAGCAGAGTGCCACGTGGCCTTTGCCACATACCAATTAGAGAGCGCAGCACACAGGTGGTGGAGGGCTGTTAGAGGTCAGGAGAGGGCTGAGCCGACCTGGGACCTACCAAGGGCGAGAGTCGAGTTCTCCTTTGCTACCAATGTGGCCAACCGGGCCACATCAGGAGGGACTACCCGTCTAGGGTTGGAGGTCAGCAGATGCTCCTCGCACCGAGCACGAGAGGACGAGCAGGAGGCCGTGGTTCCCATGCGGGTGGGGGAGGTCAGCAGTCGTAGGGAGGGTACCGACCAACGGCTACCCGTCCGACGCAGAGTGTGGCTGCTTCGTCCACACCTAGAGCTGAGGGGCGTATTAATGCCCTAGCACATAGAGACGCCAGAGCTTCGGGGTCAGTGGTGGCAGGTATGGTTACAGTTTCCGGCAGACTAGTTTACATGCTTGTTGATTCCGGCGCCATGCACTCGTTTGTCGCTGCTAGTTTTGTTGTCAGTTTGGGAGAGGACTGTGTGTTGTTAGAGGATCCGTTATTATCAGAGGTACGGATTGTTAGCTGTTTATAGCTGAGGAGGTTTACACAGGTTGTAAGGTCAGTGTTGGGGGACACAGCCTCCCCGCTGATCTGATTATAATATCGATGGAGGACTTTGGCATGATTATGGGGATGGACTAGTTGTCCGCTTACCACACCTTGGTGGACTGTTTTGAGAGGAAGAACGTCTTCTCCATACCGGAGTTGCCTTTGAGTTCCACGGACAGCCGGTGGATGGAGGTTTTAGGTGCATTTCTGCACTTCGGGCGGCGGGACTTTTGGGCCAGGGGTGTGAGGGCTTTCTGGCTTGTGTAGTGGCAAAGCCCAGCTCCGTGGCAGACTTTTAGAGTATCCTGGTGGTCAGAGAGTACCCTGACGTGTTCCCAGAGGAGCTGCCAGGACTACTGCCCGAGCGTGAGATCGAGTTTGAGATCTCATTGGTACCGGGGACCAACCCCATATCTACAGCACCTTACAGGATGTCACCACTTGAGCTGCGCGAGCTCAAGTCTCAGTTGCAGGACCTTCTGGAGAAGGGCTTTGTGAGGCCCAGTGCGTCTCCGTGGGGAGCCTTGGTTTTGTTTGTAAAGAAGAAAGATGGTACCCTATGACTTTGTGTGGACTACAGACAACTGAATAGGGTTACCATCAAGAACAGGTATCCGCTGCCGAGGATTGACGACTTGTTTGACCAGTTGCGAGGTGCCACGGTTTTCTCCAAGATAGAATTGAGGCCTGCCTACCACCAGTTGAGGATCAAGGAGACCGACATCTCCAAGACAGCTTTCCGCACCCGGTACAGACACTACGAGTTTTTGGTCATGCCGGTTGGGCTGACCAACGCCCCCGCTGCTTTCATGGACTTGATGAACTAGGTGTTTAGGCCATATCTGGATCAGTTCATGGTGGTATTTATCGATGATGTGCTCATCTACTATCTGGATCAGGCGCAGCACGGACATCACTTGCGGTTGGTTTTGGACACATTGAGACAACGCAGGCTGTATGCCAAGTACAGCAAGTGCGAGTTCTGGTTGAGGGAGGTGACCTTCCTAGGTCATGTGATTTCAGGGAATGGCTTGACTGTGGACCTAGCCAAGGTTGAGGCAGTACTCAGGTGGGAGAGACCACGTACAGTGACAGAGATCTGCAGTTTCTTGGGACTGGCAGGCTACTACCGGCGGTTTATCAGGGGTTTCTCACAGATTGCACGTCCTATGACACAGCTGACCCGGAAGGATGTGCCCTTTTCTTGGATCGACGCTTGTGAGGCGTGTTTTCAGGAGTTGAAGGAGAGGCTGACTTCGGCTCCTATGCTTACCATTCCAAATAGCAGTGGCAATTTTGTTGTGTACACTGGCACCTCTTTGCAGGGGTTAGGGGGTGTGCTCATGCAGCGGGGTCACGTTGTCGCTTACGCTTCGCGGCAACTGAAGCCCCATGAGCATAGCTACCCTACCCATGACTTAGAGTTGGCAACTGTCGTCTTCGCGTTGAAGACTTGGAGGCACTACCTGTACGGTGAGACTTTTGAGATTTTCACAGATCATAAGAGCCTTAGGTACTTGTTTGATCAGAAGGAGCTTAACATGAGGCAGAGATGTTGGTTAGAGCTCCTGAAGGACTATGACTGCAACATTTCCTACCACCCACGGAAGGCCAATGTGGTGGTTGACGCCTTGAGCCGGAAAGCACCCGTCCACTTGACCAATTTACAGGCACAGAGTTGGAGACTCATGGAGGAGATGGGCAGTTGGCAACCCCTAGAGTTACTGGGGCACTGTGGGGCAGTGACTGTGACATGACAGACGAGGTCAGAGCTGATAGACCAAATCATCATAGGACAGATGGCAGACCCGTACTTGCAGTCGTTGCGTGACAGAGTACTGTCAGGGGACCCTGGAGACTTCTTCTTTACCGATGAGGTGCTGCGCATGAGGGGACGTTTGTGCGTTCCCCGGGACGAGGAGCTATTGAGAGAGCTCCTGACTAAGGCACACGGTTCTAGGTTCACCATACATCCCAGGAACACGAAAATGTATCATGACCTAAGACATGACTTTTGGTCGAGGGGAATGAAGCAGGATGTTGGTGAATTCGTGCAGCAGTGTTTGGTGTGCCAGCAGATAAAGGTCAAGCATCAGAGGCCTGCAGGGCCATTGTAGCCACTTCCAGTGCCAGAGTGGAAGTGGGAGAGCATCACCATGGACTTGGTGGTAGGCTTGCCCATTACCCAGCGAGGACTCGACGCAGTCTGGGTGATAGTGGACAGATTGACAAAGACGGCACGCTTCTTGCCGATCCGAGTCACCTTGGGACCAGCACAGTTGGCAGAGAGTTATATTCGCGACGTGGTTCGTCTGCATGGTGTTCCGCGTAAGATTGTATCCTACCGGGATACCCGCTTGACGTCTCAGTTTTGGGCTGAGTTTCAGCAAGCCTTGGGGACACGGTTGAGGTTCTATACAGCATACCACCCCCAGATGGACAGACAGTCTGAGCGCACGATACAGACGCTTGAGGACCTTTGCGTGCCTGTGTACTGGACTAGATGGGCTCTTGGGAGGAGCACTTGCCTCTGGCGGAGTTTGCATATAATAACAACTATCACTCGAGCATCGGCATGGCACCCTACGAGGCTCTGTATGAACGGAGGTGTACTGCACCCTTGAGTTGGCTTGAGGTGGGGACCAAGTGGGAGGTTGGCCCCAGGTTGATCTGGCAAAGTCAGGAGGTGATTGAGCAGATTCACAGGCGACTTCGCACTGTCAGGAGCAGACAGAAGAGCTATGCCGATCGGAAGTGCAGTTTGAGGTTGGGGATCACGTCTTCCTTCATGTTTCGCCCATGAAGGGCCTACAGCATTTTGGGGTGAAAGAGAAGCTCGCGCCGAGGTTTGTGTGGCCCTTTGAGGTCCTGGAGCAGGTTGGACCCGTTGCTTATAGGCTTGCCCTTCCTCCCTAGCTTTCTAGTGTGCACGACGTGTTCCACGTGTCCAACCTCAGGAAGTACGTCGCCGATCACAGTCACGTTCTGAGCCACGAGAGCGTCGAGGTGGGTGAAGACCTGACCTACCCCGAGCGACCAGTGCAGATACTAGACAGAGCTATCCGAAGTTTGAGACGAAAGCAGGTACCCCTGGTGAAGGTCTTTTGGAGGAGCTAGAGGTACGAGGAGGCTACCTAGGAGCTTGAGGTGGCGATGCGAGAGCGGTACCCAGAGCTCTTTGAGGGTACGTCTTTTCAGACTGGCTTCGGTCCTCTTTGAGTTTGTTATGCATATGTTGTTCTTTTTCCACACCCTAGCTACCTCAAGTTTCGGGGACGAAACTTCCTTTGAGTTTGTTATGTTGTTAAGACCCATGCTATTAGAGCCCTTTAAGACGTCTGGAACTTGGGTCAGACATTTGGTCAGACGTCTGGACACCTTCCCAGACGTTTGAAAATCAAAAATTTCATGTATGTCCTCGCGTCTGCGCGCAGACGGTACACGACCTCATTTTCTTCTCTCTCTCCTCTCACCGACACAAAACCCTAACCCGACCCTCTATTTAAACCCCCCTCCTCTCCCTCATGCCACCCCACTCCCAATCACCACTTTCCTCTACCCTCCAGTGAGAGCAGTCAAGTGACGGACGACGGAGAGGAGCAGCGTGAGAGGAGAGGAGGAGCAGCGTGAGGAGAGGAGAGAAGGCTCGTGAGCTCGCCGGAGAGCTCACAGTCGGTCGGTGCGTGCGCGAGGTGGAGAGGTGCGTTGGGGAGACTCTCCTCGACACTGCTGCAGCCGGAGCAGTAGGCGAGCGAGTGCGGCTCGGGCACGTGCAGCGTGAGAAGGTGAAGGGAGGTTCTGATTCTGGGTTTTTTCCCCAGAATTAGACATCTGGATCGACGTCCAGACAACGTAGACGACGTCTGGAGGAGGTTCCAGATGACTGAAAGGTAAGTTTCACGACGTACACCTTCTTTGCGGATACGGCCATGCAGGTTGTTCCGCCGAGGCACTATTTTGTGCCATATTGAGGAGATTTTGTTGACGCTTGCAGGATTCGCTTCAGGAAGGCGCAGGACACGTCATCCCACGCAGTTCAGACATCTGGGCGAGACACCAGACGAGGGGAAGTGTTTCCAGACGTCTAGAGAGATGGTCGAACGTCTGTAACTCGGTCCAGACGGTCCAGCGAGGTTCCTGGACGTCTGAGGAGTGGCGCAGGAGTGAGGTATGGTTCTGGACTCTTTTAAGACGTCTGGAAGTGTTCTAGATGTCTGATGTGAATCAGAATTACTGTTTTTGACCCGTTTAGGGTTCTTTTGAGGTCTGATTTCCGCAATTAAGATACCATGGTTTCCCTAATAAATTCTTCTACTTGTTAGAATACCTTTTATACTGTTTTGAGTAGTCTCTTGTGAATGATCCTTGTGATAGGACCTCGTTCCGTTACGGGTTTGGGGTTTGCTGAGGCACGTGGACCTGCCGATCAAGCCCCCATTACTCCTGGGTTTACTGCTAGAGTGGCTTCCCCCTTATTTAATTAAAACCTAAATGCATGTGTGAAATGAATGATTAGAACATAGGATATGGCATAAATCCTAGGACTAGGAATATTAGAAATGTATGAATTGAATGGATGGCTGTCTTGAATGAGTAGATAGAATAATGAAAATTGCCTGTAAATGAATAACGGCTACCTATGAAATGTAAAGTACTTGTGCTAGTAAACGGTTGCATGTAAATTCTTGTTGTTTACGTTAATTGTCATAATATGAGCTGCATGTATATGAACTGGAAATGGAAGGGTGAATGTTGGAAACACGAGCTACCTGCGAATAAACCTGGAATGTGAATAACAAAGTTACATGTTACCTGAGTAGAACCTGAGAAATGAAAATAGAAATGATGAAACCTGGTATGACTTGGCCTGAGAAGCATAAGCATGAACCCTACGGGGAATTAGGAGTAGAGCTCCTAGAATTAAATGGAATGGAACTGGAAATATGGGTGGGGAAGTGAGCTGGCCCTTGAGTACGGAGTACCAAGGAGAGCGACTGTCCCCCTGTTTAGTGCAGAGGGAAGCTAGCCGCCCTTGGGTTGGGACCCGGGGTTAGGATTGGCCACTTTGCACCGACTCGGTGGCCCTCGTGTACACGGTACCGGGGAGAGCTACTAGTGTAGGGAGAGAGCTAGCCATCCCATGGGGCCCGGGGTTCAGCTAGCCGCCCTACACCGAGTTGTTAGGTCCACTGGGCAAACCAGGGTAGTCAGGCGAGGGTGCACGGACTGTGGAGGGGCAAGACCCCTGTTTGGTTCTTAGGGGCTAGACCCTTGTTACTGAGAGGGCTATGCCCTATACTGGTTCCGTGCTGTGCTTTGGGCGCACCTGTTAACGGAAATGACTAACCGCGTGCCAGTGCGGGATAGCTACTCGTGAGTCTATCGCGCGTGCCTTAGTCACCGTTACATCTATCCGTGACCTTGGGGTGGTTGACTGGGTGTAGGACGACCACGGGGGACTCTCCCGACCAGGAGAGCACCACGTGCTACTTCTACTCTTCGGAAAATAGTACAATCAAGATCATTCCCACGAGGAACACTCGAGATCAAGAAAGAGACCTAATAAATGAACCAAGTGGTGGAAAGAAAGAATAATTAGTTAAGAAAGAAAGAATTGAAAAACAATAGTTACCTGTCCACTTTTACTGTTTTAGTTAGTTGGTTGCCACTCTACTCAACGTTCGCTGATTTCGTGTACTCATAACTCTTTTCAGGTCCTGGTATTGAGCAACCAGAGCCTACAGCTGCAGAGGGTGCTAGGCCTAGTAGAGCCCAGTAGTCGTAGTTCTTTGTACCCATTTGTAATAGTGAGTAGCCTCTTGTACCTTTACTTTCTGTACTCTTTCATTGTGAACTTTATAGTCCTGTACTCGTTTACTTTTCTACTGTTGTGGTGGTGTGTACTGTAGTAGTTTATTTCTTTACTGCTATACTTTTGTTACTGCTAGTTGCTTGCATGATGAATGTAGTTACTTTACTGCTTTTTGGTTACTTTCTCGTTGGACGATTGGGTCTTGGGATCAGTCGAGTCGGTCCGGGTCTCGTGTCCTGTAGGGATTCGGGAACCGGGTCGTAACAAGTGCCCACAAATAATTACGTAGTTAATGAATAATATTGGTGCAATTAAACCTCCTAATTATTAGTTAGGACCCTAGTCATCTAATTAAGGGATTTAATAACCTAGAGGACCTCAATCATGGATCCTATTGAGGGTGATGCCCAAAATTTGAATTAAAGGGTGATTAGCTAATTAGAACGGGCATTGGTGTAATGGATCTTATGTTGTGGCAAGAGGAAAATAAAGATGAGGAAGTACGGGAACCATCTAAGCAAAATACCCAAACCATAAAAGAACTAAGTGATGCCCACCATATCCCCTCCCCTCATTCTTCTTCTATGTTGTCCCCTTCCAACAGGAGAAAGGGAGAGCTATAGGAGCAAGTCCAACAGTAGCTTCTATAGTAGAGGGATGAGTGATCAGAGGAGAAGGAGAAGATCTGAGAGCTAAGGAGGAGGAGGAGCAGCCTCACTGAATATTCTCACCTCTTCTAAATGGATTCTTGAAGATGGCCCAGGACTGTTCGAATGACTAAAAGGTTAATGATGATGATGAAGTACCAATAACCTAAGGCGATTGTGAAACACCAACAATAACTCAAATGATTGGAATTACTAGTACTATTTCATGTTCAATCTTTAGATGGGAGCCTTGTTGAAGTTATAAATGTTGTTGATATTAGATCTCAAAGTCATGCAACAACAACAACCAAGCCTTTTCCCACACTAAGTGGGGTCGACTATATGGATTCTTTACCTCCACACAAATCAATTTTTAGCCATTTCAAAACTTAAATTAAAGTAATTGAGATCATGCTTAATAGTTTCCTTCCAGCACTTATTTGGTCTTCCTTGCCCCCTCTTAGCGGGTTCAGCCTCCAACTTCTTGCATCTCCTAACTAGAGCATCTAATGGCCTTCTTTGTAAATGTCTAAATCACTTTAGACGTGCCTCTCCCATTTTATCCTCTATCGGTGCCATCCTAACCTTTTTTTTAATAATCTCATTTGAAATACGACCCTTTCTTGTATGACCACACATCCATCTTAACATCTTCATTTCTGCCACAGGCATGTTCTGTGCATGCCTATAGTTGATAGCCCAGCATTCAAGACCGTACAACATGGTTGGTCTTACCACAGCTCGATAGTATTTTCCTTTGACTTTTAAAAGAACCCTCTTATCACAGAAAACACCAGATGCACCCCTCCATTTCAACCATCCTGCATTAATTTTATGTGTAACATCTCCATCAATTCCACAATCTTGTTGGAAAATGGATCCTAAGTACTTAAAAACATCTTTCATTGGAATGCACTCTTCTCTAACTTTTACACCAATCCCTTTATTGTTCCCTCTACTACTAAACATGCACTCCATATACTTAGTCTTCATCCGACTTATGCGTAATCCTTTATCTTCCAGGGCTTCTCTCCAAAGCTCAAGTTTTCTTTTCACTCCATCTCTTGTCTCATCAACCAACACAATGTCATTAGCAAAAAGCATACACCATGGCACCTCAGCTTGGATATGCTTCGTCAACTAATCCATGACCAAGGTAAAAAGATAAGGGCTTAAAGTCGATCCTTGATGCAGACCAATGGTGATATCAAAATAGTCCGTTAAATCATCTTTAGTCTTTACACAAGCTGCTGCTCCATAGTACATATCCTTTATGAAGTTGATATATAAAAATGGCACTTGTCTCTTCTCTAAAATTCTCCACAAGATATCTCCTAGGATAGAATCATAGGCCTTCTCCAAATTAATAAAAATCATATGTAAATCCTTCTTCTTGACTTTGTATGTCTCTATCATGCATCTCAAGAGATGTATTGCCTCAATAGTAGACCAGCCTGGCATAAAGCCAAACTGATTTTCAGTTACTACAGAGACTCGCCTCACCCTTCTTTCAATTATTCTCTCCCAAAGTTTCATCTTCTGACTCATCAATTTAATACCTTTATAGTTGGAACAATCTTGTATGTCTCCCTTGTTCTTGTATGAAGGTACCACAAAACTTTTCCTCCATTCCTCTGGCATCTTCTTGCCTCTCCAAATAGTATTAAATAATTTTGTGAGCCAAGTTATACCCCGTTCTCCCATCACTCTCCTAACATCTATAGGAATATCATCAGGTCCAACAACCCTCCCACTTTTTATCATCTTCAAAGCCTCCTCTACTTCTTTCTTTTATATCCTTCAATTACTTATCCGATTCACATAATCTTCTGAGTTGGCTAACTCCCCTAAGATGATATCATTCTTTTATTTTTCATTAAAAATTTTATGAAAATATCTTTTCCATTTTGTCTTTATATCTTCAGTAGCTATAAGCACCCTTCCTTCTTCATCCTTGATGCACCTTACATGTGTAAGGTCCTTTGCTTTTCGCTCTCTTGCTTTAGCTAACTTGAAGATATCTTTTCCACCTCCTTTAGAATCAAGTTTCTTATAAAAATGCTCCCAAGCTTTTGCTTTTGCTTCACTAACTATTTTCTTTGCTTCTTTCTTTTCTCTTTTGTAGTTTTCCATATTTTCATCGATCTTATCTCGATATAAGGCTTTAAAGTAGGCTCTTTTAATTTTAAGCTTCTCCTACACTTCCTCACTCCACCACTAAGCCTCATTTTGTTCTGGAACACCTCCTTTAGACATGCCTAACACCTCCTTTGCCACCTTCCTAATATAGTTTACCATATTTAACCACATTTCATCAGCACTACCATCAAGATCCCAAGTCTTTTGTTGCATCATCTTCTCTTTAAATCTCACTTACTCTTTCTTAAGATTCCACCATTTAATTCTCATATTCTTAAACACTAATTTTCTCTTCTTTGCCTTCTTCAAATGAACATCCAATACTACAAGACGATGCTGAGCAGTTAAACTCTCTCATGGAATAATCATGCAATCTTTAGAAGATAAACGATCTCTTCTTCTCAAAGCAAAGTAATTAATCTGTGTTCTTGTTAATCCACTTTTTTAGGTGATCAAATGCTCTTCTCATTTTTTGAAGATATTTGCTATGAAAAGATCATACGCCATTGCAAAATCAAGGAAAGTCTTCCCTTCATTCTTAACACCAAAACCATGATTTCCATACACTCCTGCATACTCTAAAGCACCTTTTCCCACATGCCCATTTAAATCTCCACCCAAGAAAATTATTTCTCTCTGTGAGATTCCTTGAATAATCATATCAAGCTCCCCCCAAATTTGTTTTTTATTCTTTCCTCCAGACCAACTTGAGGTGCATAAACTGAAATGACATTCAAGATCTCTTCTTCTAAGACTAATTTTAGCAAAATAATTCGATCACCTAATCTCTTAACCTCAACCACACTCTCCTTCACATCCTTATGAATTACAATGCCCACATCGTTTCTACCTTTGTCCCTTCCTGAATACCACAGTTTGAAACCTGTTCTCTCGATTTCCTTTACTTTTTTTCCAACCCACGTAGTCTCTTGAAGGCAAAGAATTTGAATCCTTCTCTTTACCATTGTATCCACAATCTCCATGAGCTTGCTGGTTAAAGTGCCAATATTCCAACTACTGAATCTCAACATCCTTTGTGACACACTTCAATGGCGAAGTGGTGAAACTAGCTTCTTTACGCACATGCGTTCCTCATGCAAGAACCCTTCCTCATTTTGGACTACATCCGAGCGACAATGTAGTGGAACTAACTTCTTTACTCGCAAGTGTTCCTCATGTGAGAACCCTTGCTCATTTTTCACTACACTCGGGCACCGATGCAGTGTGTCGCAAGTAGGGAACGTCTCAACGAAATCTGAGTGTTTGCTAAAATCCATGTTTAAAGATCTGATAAATTTTACGCTGGTTGTCGGCTACCTAATACAACCCTCCTCCTTTACCTGGGCTTGGGACTGACAATGAAGAGGCACACAAGCCTCAACATAGGCGGAATTAGATCTCAAAGTCATGATATGGAAAAAAATTAAATTGAGACAATTTCAATATAAGACTCTATATAATTAGCTGCTAAAACTTTTATGACTATTCTTGGGAACCCAAGCAACGGGAGCTTCATGCATTAAGTGTTACACTTCAAGGCTAAATCAATGCATTTGCTTTGTCATTTCTGTTTTGGGTTTTCTAGTAGTTAGCTAAAAAATGACATTAGAGTCTCACTATAATATAACTTCGCTATCTTCTCTAGGAGCTTGGCCAATGCTTGAGCCATCGTAATTCCATTTTGGAAGCTAACTTCGGTGCTTTGCTCGACTAGAAATAGTCCGTAAATAAAAAAATATATATTAAAAGAGGAAGTGGAATGAAAAAACAGCTGAAGGCTAAACAATTTATCAAATTTATTTTTAAAGAGCATTGTAAACTTAATTTTATACAGAAAATGCGATCACTAACCCTTGGTTTGTTCCTTAGGTCCATGCTAGATCCTCTTACCCTGCATAATTTAAATAGAATTTATTTGTAATTCTTTAAGTAAATGAGGGATTAAATTTAAGAGGTAATACTCAATAGAAATTTGGGGTAAACAACAATATATATTCAGCAATGATTTTGCTAATCAATTATGATAGGTTAAGGTTCATGAGATTCATCAACAATGCCATTTTTTTGACAAGGTAGAGGAGGATTAAGAGGAAAGAGGATAGGAATGAAATCTATTAGATGCTTTTGAAAGAAAAGTGATGTTAGACTTAAAAGTTTCATCTCTTTATATAGATTTTTTTTTTTTGAAAGGAAATATAATTCCATTAAGAAAAGGGGAAGTACCCAATACAAACAATGCACACCAGAAGGGAAGGGAGAGAAAGAGAGCCTAATGCTCTCAAAAGGGAAGGTTACACCCCATAAAAATGGGAGAGGCCAAAACTCATAGAAACAACAAACAAGAAAAAAAAGAAAAAAGAAAACAAAGCATCCTTGATCAGGAACCGGATTATCTCACAAAGGAAAACGACCCCATTCTCGTAGATACGGCAAAGTGCCAACGAGATAAACTCGAAGACCATGCTAACGAGAAGCCGAATACAACGACCCAAAGGCCGAATTTGACCACTGACTCACGTCAGTAACTCGACCATAAAAAGCTCGAGATCACATGTGGTCCCTAAAAAAAAAACAAAACTATACTAAAAAAAACAAAAAAAAGACCAAACCCACAAAACCAATGGTAAAACGCCCAACCAACGTCGAGGAGCCGGGCACGAGGGCCGATGCCACTACTGCACGAGGACCTCCGCCACTCCCACACGAGGGCCGCCGTCACTGTCACACATCGTTGACTATCCCGAGGGCCACCATCAACGCACGTCGAGGTCGAGACCGTACGAGCAACCAGAAGTGATGCATGTCGACGTGGAGGCTCTATCTATAAAGTGGAGAGGTCCGATGGAGGAGAGAGGATGATCCGACAATCGGGAGGGCCCCGATCGACCTCATACGACCGATCGAGACCCCATCGGTGGAGGAGCAGCTTTTTCCTCATACGAGAACAGCTGAAAAGTCCTCAAAGGAAAAGGACTTTCTCTTTATATAGATTTTAAAAGCCTAGAATGGGTCTACGTGTGGGGATGTATCTAAATTTGAGATTATTATATTGAAATGAATATCATTTTGTTGAGCTATAATGATAGAGTTTGACTATAAAATTGATAGCTTGCTCACTCCAAATCTAAATATTGGTTAATGGGGGCGACGGGGGAGGGGGAGTGATTGCATAGCAATTATAGATCCTAATTTGACTAAATTAAGCCAATAACCTAGGTCACATCCTATCAATAGAGCATACATTACATGCATTGCACTCATACATACATCTGTACATCCTTATTCTAATTCTATCATAGTATGGTCCTTTGAGTAATATCATCAATTTATACATGTAGGATCATAATTAGGGAGCAAAAATTGGAGCTCAAAGAGATAGGAGGAACATATCAACAAGATGAGAGCAAAAAAGCTGGCAAGAGGAGCAGAGCAGTGAACCCATGCAAGCCTATGCCAACCTATCCATGCCCAAGTAACCCACCTTCACAAACCCATGAACACAGACATGCACACTTGTGCACAAACATTAATTGTGAATTTCATGTACTTATAATCTCATATACATTTTTACACATGCGTAATGCTTGTGCATATTTTCTATTACAATTATTTATATGTGTGCCTATTTTTTATTTACATATATGTGGACCTAGTAGTAACTATATGCATTGGTATTTAATTTATTTACTTTAGGTCCACTACCTTTGCACACTATAGCCCACACAATTAGGAAGCCCAACCACCCACTAATCCAAACCCACCTAACCCCACTTACTTAGCCTTTACCACCATTTAGAACACACTTAACCCCCACCTAATCCCACCACATGGGACACCCACTTTTCCCTATCCATTGGCTTGACTGAGCCTTGACTTGCACCCTCACTTGCTTTTGTACCTTAGGATAGAACCTTCTACTCTTAAGTTGTGCCCTAAAGGAGCCTCCTAAACCTACACCATAGGGACACCACACACAACCCAACACTCTATAAACACCCTCTCATAAGAGTGCACGCACACCACCCCCCCTCCACTCTCCACTCCACTCCACTTTCATGCAAAGCTCCATAGCTAAGTTCTTAAACCTTGGCCAAAGGCTAACTTGTGCCCACTTGGACTTGGTTTTCTAGGTGAAGAAGAGGTAGGCCAAGTGCCAAGGATCCTCTTCCTCTTCCAATAGGCCTTGTACCCCCATTGGAAGAACACCTATCTTCTCATGTTGTTCTATTTTTATTTTCTTTGCTAGTTTAGTTACTTTCTTTACTTGCATTTTACTTATTTTCATTTCTTTGCTGCTAGAGTAGATTTCATTTTCAAGCACTTTAATAGTTGCTTTTTGTTGTGCTTTATTTAGTTTTCAAGTTGCACACACTCTCACTCACTTGCACCATCCATGCCACCACCATAACCACCATTACCACCATCACCACCACTTCATCACCTCCCTAGCACTTAGCTCACTCCATCACTCACACCCACACGCCCACCATCAACACCCCTAAGACCAACTCCTACTCCTACTACCACCACATTAGCCATGGCCGTCCCATCCCCTTTCCATAGAGCCCACAACATAGACTCCATAGAAAACACCACCATGCATAGAGCAAACCTTCATCACCTCCAAGTATAGGATCTTCATCTCCATCTCCCTAACCTCCGCCATGGTTATGATCACCACCAACATTAGAACCAATGAGCACCTAATCACCCACATTACGGATCCTCTCCGCATCAACCACCTTGGGGAGCTTGAACACTTCATCCTCCATTAGCCATCTACATTTTCCAAGTGTTGGAGTAAAAGTGCTTGTAATTATCTATCTTTTGTATGCTTTGGATAAGTGGATCTTTCCACCCTAGTGGAATGGAGTTATCTTCTTCATATGTGTGCCTCATGTTGTAGTACTTGGAGTTGATCCTTTCCATATGTGTGTTTTATGTTGTAGTACTTTGTACTATGTTGTAGTACGTGTTGTGAAATACAAGCTTAAAGTTTTTATTCACTTGTGTGTTTTGTATTACTTTTTTATCACTTATCAAAAAAAAAAAAAAAAAAATGAATGTAGTTGTTAAAGTTCTCTTGTCTTTGTTTGGTTGGTGATTGTAAATACGTCATTCTCATTTTTACGCCTATAAAAAAAAAGGACCAAATATATATATATAAGAAAAAAAAGGTCTTATTGCATAGTTATGGTTACTCTCCTCACCCCTACTAATCACCCGCATAGCCATTTCCCGCATCTAACACGAAACCTCATCCGCATATGTTATCTAGTCACCATAATCACCATTCCCGACATCTCTCAAGCATAGTAGTTATCTTTCTGTTTTGTTATCAAGTAAAAAAAAAACCAAAAAAATTAGGTTTACTAGCTAGCATTAGATTTCGTTTTGCTAGTCACAAGAAAAAAACAAGGAAAAGAGAAAAGCACAAAAATAGAATAAAGGAACTCTCTTAAGGCAAAACAAGGTCCAAGTTCTTTTTAAGGCTCCTCGTGGGATCGACAGGGATTCCATCAAGTTAAACCTTTTCAAGTTCCGTTAAAAATTTTAAGTGTATTAGTACTAAGGGCGCAACTAGCTACAATGACGTGTTTTTGTAAACGTATAAAAATCCAATTTTAACTTCGCCCTCTAGCATCTCTTACATTTTTGAAGCCATTGCCGGGGAGGCAATGAGCATTGAGTTAGCCTTAAGTCCCTTGTAAATATTCATCTCTGATCTTTACTTTCCTTGGTTGTTTGATTGTGTGTAGGTAATTGCGAAGGGAAACCCACGCACTCACCGACACGTGGTGAAGACTCGAGGTAAGTACCACTCTACCTGTAGTTAGAGAAAAAAAATCAAATATCCGAAAACATAAAAAAATTACAAAAGTATAAAAATAAAATAAAATTTGAACAAAAATGGGCTACCTTACCTCATTTGGTTTTATACCAACACTTCTAGCTCATTCTTACTTATTCTGAGTTCAGATAGACTCCAAATCCTAACTTCGAAAATCCATCTGAGACTGACCGAATGCAAAAAAAAATCTGAATCACATCAGGAGACAACCACTGTAACTAGCTTTCACCTCCCACCGATTTTGTTGAAAAACTCCCCCTGTAGAACTTTTAAAAATTCTTACAGTGAGAGTCTATCAGCACAGGAATGGGACAGACTTAGTCTGACTTTGCAAATTTGCTGCAGTCTGCACACTTATCA
The DNA here is from genome assembly GCA_037157565.1 of Thalassia testudinum. Taxonomy (NCBI): domain Eukaryota; kingdom Viridiplantae; phylum Streptophyta; class Magnoliopsida; order Alismatales; family Hydrocharitaceae; genus Thalassia; species Thalassia testudinum. Next base: position 7,862,459 of record JAZHRO010000022.1, on the reverse strand, counting down.
GAATCAGTCAAAATCAGTGGAGTTGAAAATTTCTGGAAATTTTATGTCTCCTGTAATTTTTTCAGAATTTTTGGATACGGATAGCTTCACTGTCTGTTTACTTTTCTCTGCAGTGGTCTGTTGACCATTCTAGACCCTTCTGGACTGAAAAATCTTGTTAAAATCTTTACATATCTCAAAAATTCAGAGAAAAATCACTTTTGAGATCCTGATGGACAGAGGATTCGGTACCCATCATATGCGGTCCATCTGATACTGAGTCCACCATATGTTACACAAAAAACATTCATCCAATCTGTTAGAAGCTGCACAACAATAGGGTGCTTCAACATATGTTTATTTCTTCTAGACACCCTATACCATCTTGTGTGAGCCCTGTTTGTGGTTGAACTACTTGCAATAGACGTGGGTTTGAGAAGCCACCCTTGCATTGTTTGGGCCACCCCGTCTATTATTTAAAATTCACTCATTTCATCACCTACTAGCAACCACCATCATAGGGCCACCTTAGAAGAATAGGAGTGTGCTAAGTAAAGGAAAAACACATACTCTCATGTTTGCAACCCCTCAAGCTCCTCTCAAGGCATAACAAGTGCAATGCAACAAAAGCATACATAATCTTGGCAAAATCTTTAAAATTCTAAGATTGGTTTCATTAACTACCGTCATTGAGTTTTGAGCTCGTCTTAGTTTTCCTAACCAAATCAGGTGTCTAAGACTGGGGAGTAGCGCCAAATGGCCATGGTAAGAGAGTACAAAGGAATCCTGCAGGGAAGAACCTTCTCTCTTATCTCTCCTTATTCAATCTGGCCTGATTAGTTCTGGAAAACAAGTTAAGATTCCAAGACTTGTGGTGATCAGTTAGAACCCTAATCTTAAATCATTAACTCCAAGGTTAGCAAGTGTTGCACGCAACACTTCCTAGTTCCTTGCCCCTTGTATGCAAAGAAGGAGGTCATTAGGGCCTCAATTATTTGGTCCCCTACCACGACGGTCTAGGAGACCCACCTCTCTCTAGTCATCACCATCTCTTCATCATCATCATCCTCATCTCCAACCATGGAGGGAGAAAACCTAGTGATCAAAGGTGATCCTCTTGCTATCCTTAGAGCATAGCATGCTACATCTGAGGAGCACCATAGGGAACAAATGGAAAAAATCCTGAAAACCCTATAACACATGCAGAACCCGCCTCAGGGTAAGCAACCAAGAAGGCTAAGAGACTTCTACAACCCAGCTGCACTCCATCTAAGACCATTGGTAAGGATGCCCGATGAAGGGGATGGATTTGAACTTAAACCCAATGTTATAAGTCTATTACAGACTTATTTTCATGGTCATTCCCATGAAGACCCATTCCAACACTTGGAAGATCTGGGACATATAGCTAAAATGGTCCGTCCCTGAGATGTAGACCTTAATGTGGTCATGATGAAGATTTTCCCTTTCTCTTTAAGGGATAAAGTTTCTTACTGGTTCAAGACCATAGGACGACCGATTAACACATGGGGAGAACTTATAGCAAAATTTCTACAAAAATTCTTTCCCATTGGAAGGACTAATGCCATGCGGCGTGCCACAACATTTACTCAGACACCGGGAGAAAAGCTACATGTTGCGTGGGAAAGATTTCAAGACTTGTTGAGGAAATTTCCGCTTCATGAAGTGCCCAGATGGCACCTGGCCCAAATTTTCTACCATGGGTTAGATGACACCCATAAGTACCTTGCGGACACCTCAAGTGGCGGTAATTTCCTAGCCAAGGATGAAGATAGTGCATTTAAACTTTTTGAATCCTTGGCTGAGAATTCAATGAATGCAACATCCATAAGTCAATTCAACAAATCCAGTCACCCAAAAGCCAACGCCCATGAGGATCACCTTGAATCTGTCAATGCTGACATGAACCTCATCACGCAAAATTGGATAAGGTAGACCTGCTTGATAAGAAGCTGGATGAATTGATTTAGAATCAGTCTACCCCATCTAAAGGAGTCACACCTCTTCCTAACCCTCAAGCCCAGCCACAAAGATAGATGATTTTGGCTCGAGATCACTCTAGACCTTCTACATCAAGGGCTACATCTTTTCAGGAGCCAGTTAACTACTTGGAATTAGTTCCAGATGAACAAGGTTATGCACACAACTCTGACTATGATATGTATTCCATTAATGACACCACATCAATTGCATCTTCAACCTATGAAGATGTGAATGTTGTGCAAAGATACGGGCGTAACCCGTATTCCGAAACATGTAACCTTGGATGGGCTCAGCACCCCAACTTCTCGTGGGGTGGGAACAACACAAGACCTGCTTATGTTCCCCAACCACACCAGCAACGCAAGATTCATGTACCTCAGGCTCCTACCTATCCCAGACAGACATACCAACAGCCCTATTAGCAATAGATTAAACTACCCATGGTACAGAACTACAGAGAAAACCCTCATCACTAGTCACAAAAATATGATCTTTTAGAAACCCTGCAAAAGACCTTGCAGCAAATGGACAACCAATATAGGGCTATCATAGAAACCCTAGTGATACAGCTCAATTAGTTATGTTAAGACAATTGGACCCAAGGTACATTGCTATCTCAACCTGTGCCAAACCCTAGGAATATTCTCGGTGGCCCACCAAGACCCAATGGTCCCCAAGGGCAGGTTCACGTTGTCTTACAGGCACCGTCATATCCCCTGGGATTCCCTACACCTCAAGGACCATCTGTACCTAGCCCTTCTGCTCCTCATCCACCATATGAGCCGCAAGCTAATGCTAGCGAAGTGACTCTAAGGAGTGGAAAAGTCACAAAAGAGCCCATACCAAGAAAAGACTTAGGCCCATCAAACCAACCATTATGGGAATTTGAACCCCTGGAAAATGAGAGGAACAAGGAAGAAAAAGGAAAGAAAGTAATGGCTGACCCTGAAGGTCAAATTTCTGTGCCCTTTCCTGAGGCATTGACGAAGGAGATTAAGAAAAGAGCTAAGGGTAGTAGCAACATTGATGAATTAAAGGTCATGTTTAAGGATGTACAAATGCAAGTTCCTCTGTTGGAAGCTATTGACTACATCCCTACCATAGTCCAAATTTTCAAAGAATACTATACTCCTAGGTGCCAACTCTAGAAGGCTGTCAAGGCAATCTTTTCCTAGCAAGCAAGTGCTGTTATACTGAGTGATTTACCGCTTAAACAAAAGGACCCAAGAGCCCTGCTGATTGCCTGTAAGTTGCATGATGCTCCTTTCAACAGGGCCCTTTTAGACCTAGGTTCCTCAATCAACTTAACCCCCACCACAGTATGTGATCGATTTCAATTCGGGGAATTAAAACCAACTTCTGTCACAATCCAACTAGCAGATTGAATTGTGAAACTACCAAGGGGAATAGTGGAAAATGTGATTGTTAAAGTTAACGGATTCTGTTTCCTTGCAAACTTTTTTGTGGTAGATATGGAAGTCCTAGCTGATTTAAAGGAAGCTCCTATAAGTTTAGGCGGCCCATTCTTGGCGACCGCCAGGGCAAACATCGATTGTGCAACTGGATGTATGGAAATAGCACTAGGAGAGCAAAAATTAAGGATGGATATTTTCCAAGCAACCAAGAACTTTGATTGTAACAAAATAGATGATGAATTTGAGGATGACAAGAAGGAACTTTGCACGAACATTAGGATGTTGTGCACTGATCCAATTGGCGATTCACCTGGGATTCCTGATTTTATGACAATAAAGGAAATTTCGACTGATCTTCTCAGCATAACCCAGGAAAACTCTAGTGAATGCTATTCACAGATTGCCCCTAATGGTTTAGCTAACCTGGATTCAACTTCTTACATGGAACCACTAGCATTAACTTGGACAAAAAACAGGGATGCGCCATACTTTGTCACAGAAGCAGGCGACATGGAATCAAGTTCAGAGCAAGGTTGTCTTGCGAGTGCAACCTCTTTGAGACCCATGATGCACATCACTTCGGTGACACCACTTGATGTTCATGAGCATCAAGACCATCCCACAACAACCTCTCCAAACATCATTGAACCTTCTTTGCCAATGTTGGAACTCAAGCCCCTACCCGTTCTCTGCCAATGCTGGAACTCAAACCTCTACCCGATTCATTGAAGTATGTGTTCTTGGATGAACATGAAACCCTTCCTGTGATCATAAACTCACAACTCACCCAAGAACAAGAGACAGCTCATAGCAGTCTTAAAGGAACATAAAGCTTCTATCAGGTGGAGCATTTTAGACCTTAAAGGAATTTCCCCCTCGTACTGTACACATCACATTTACACCGAAGAAGGGGCAGAGCCTTCTAGACAGCCACAAAGAAGACTCAATCCAAACATGATGGAGGTTTTCAAGAAGCAAATCATTAAGTGGTTAGATGCTGATATCATTTACCCAATCTCTGACAGTCAATGGGTAAGCCTGATCCAGATAGTACCCTAGAAGGTAGGACTAACTGTAGTTAAAACTGAAAGCGATGAATCCATCCCCACCTGCACCACTTCTTCTTGGCGGGTATGTATAAACTACAGGAAACTCAACTCAACAACCAAGAAAGATCACTTCCCACTACCATTCATAGACCAAATACTAGAGAGACTTGCTGTGGATACTCAGGATACAATCAAGTAACCATCAATCCTGAATACCAAGAAAAAACCACTTTTACATGCCCCTTTGGTACCTTTGCATTCAAGAGAATGCCGTTTGTATTGTGTAACGCTACAGGAACATTCCAGCGTTGCATGATGGCTATCTTTTCAGATATGATAGGGGATTAAATTGAGGTTTTTATGGATGATTTCTCCATGTTTGGAGATGATTTTTCAACTTGTTTGGAGCATCTAACCAAAGGCTTGAGGTGTACAGACATGAACCTAGTACTCTCATAGGAGAAGAGCCATTTCATGGTTCAGGATGGAATACTGCTAGGTCACAAGATTTCTGAGAAAGGATTGGAGGTAGACCAAGCAAAATAGGATGTAATTTCCAAGCTACCACTGCTAGCCTCGGTCCGACAAATCAGATCATTTTTGGGACATGTCAGGTTCTATAGACGTTTCATACAAGATTTCTCAAAGATAGCCCTACCCTTTACCAAACTCCTCTCAAATGATGTCCCATTTGAATTCAATGAGGATTGTTTTGAATCCTACAATATCCTTAGAAAGGTTGTCACTGATTCTCCCATTCTCCAACCCCCAGACTGGTCCCTTCATTTTGAAATTATGTGAGATGCCTCTGACTATGCAGTAGGGGTAGTTTTGGGGCAAAGAAGAGACAAGAGACCCCATGTCATTTATTATGCCAGCAAGACACTGGATGAAGCTCAGCATAATTATACCATCACTGAAAAAAAACTCTGGCTATTGTTTTTGCATTGGCGAAATTTAGATCATACCTCTTAGGGTCTAAAGTGATTATCTATACTGACCATTCTGCTCTCCGACATTTATTGGACAACAAGGATGCCAAACCATGTCTTATCAGATGGATCCTTCCACTCCAAGAATTCAACATTGAAATCAAAGATAAAGCCAGAGCTCAAAATGTACTTGCTGACCACCTCTCGAGATTGGATCCAAATTTCATTCCTTCTTCTCTACCTATCAATGAAAAGTTTCCTGATGAAAGTATATTAGCTATCAATTCTGAGCTTCCTTGGTTTGCAAATATTACGAACTACCTGGCCTCTGGAAAAATACCTCATGACATGACAAGACCAGAAACTCAAATTCCTTATCGAAGCCAAATACTAATTTTGGGATGACCCATTGCTCTTCTGATTAGGGTCAGACCAAATCATCAAAAGATGCATTCCAGATTCGGAACCAAGAAGCATTCTATCTTTCTGCCACAGTGAAGCCTGTAGAGGCCATTTTTTGGGACAAAAAGCTACTATAAAAGTTTTGCAGTCTTGATTTTTTTGGTTGTCTTTATTTAAGGACGCACATAATTTTTCCCGTGCTTACATGCGATGCCAAATATTGGGAACCATGACTAAAAGGGACATGATGCCCCTTCAACCAATTCTAGTTGTGGAAATCTTTAATGTTTGGGGAATCGATTTTATGGGCCCTTTTCTAAACTCTCACGGCTTCGAATACATTCTTTTGGCCGTAGACTGTGTCTCCAAATGGGTCGAAGCCATCCCGGCAAGACACGCTGATCATAAAACCGTTATTCGATTTGTACGGGAAAGCATCTTTGCCAGATTCGGTATTCCCCATGCCATGATTAGCGATGGGGGAACTCATTTCATGCATGTCCATTTCAAGTCTCTTCTGAAAAAGTATGGGGTAAACCACCACATTTCTACCCCATATCATCTGCAAACAAATGGGTAGGCAGAGGTCTCAAACAAGCAAATCAAGGTAATTTTATAGAAGACAGTGAGACCCAATAGAAAAGTTGGTCCAAAAGGTTAGTTGACACGCTGTGGGCATATCGAACCGCTTACATGGCTCCCTTGGGGATGTCACCATATCGATTGATTTGTGGGAAGCCTTGTCATCTTCCAGTGGAAATAGAACACATATCTTTTTGGGCAGTAAAGAAATGTAATCTGGACATGGAGCAAAAAGGTTAGCACAGAAAATTACGATTGGTAGAGTTGGAAGAGATTAGGCGGGAGGCTTACGACAATGTCAAGATTTACATAGATAAATTAAAAGCCTTCCATGATAAGAACATTCGGAGAAAACAGTTTGAGCCAAACCAAGCAGTTTGGCTATTTGATGCTAGGCTCAAGCTATTCCCTGGAAAACTGAAGTCAAAGTGGTCTAGACCCTACCATGTTGTGACCCCTTATGGCAATGGGTCTATCCAGATCCAAGATCCCAAAACTGGGCATATATTCACCTTTAATGGGCAAAGATTGAAGCCATTGTCACCCAAGAACCCTCACCACCCGATGAAATAGTCAATTTGATTGAGGGTTGATTTCCTAAATTTTTGCCCAGCTGGGGGTGTTAAATTCAGCCCTTGTTGGGAAGCAACCAACATAACTATAAATATTTTATCTTACATTTCTTCTCTAGGTTTTGGAAACGATCAACAGTACGTCAAATTCAAGTGCTATCTATCCCTCTGTATCTTTGCTTTAAATTTTGCATGAGGACATGCTCATATTTAGGCATGGGGGCTTGGGTAGAGCAAAATTAAATATTTTGCCAATATCTAGAGTTTTGATATTTCTTTCAAAATAGTTGAAAATTTTAAGAAAAAAAATTTCCCCCACTTTTAAGTTTTGTACAGAATTACCTGCAAAGAAAAAAATAAAAAAATTGCATATAGAAAAACAACCAAAAGAAATAAATTGAGTCAGGATAGGACCAATGGGTATTAAAAAGCCATCGACCCTGGGAAATAAGACAATTAGGGTTTTGTCGGTTACACTCTTCAGGTCTAGCGGCTTAATTAACCTAGGTGTCTACTATGATATGGATTTATTCTTGAGATCTTACCACCTTAAATAAATTTGAAGATACTAATAAACTGGGATGATAAGTACACGACTTATCAGCCCACCCTTTGCTTTGAAAGTCTTGAAAGTCTAAGCGTCTACACACAAATTGCACTGACTCATTGTTAGGTAGTTATAATGGGAGCTAAAGTGCCATTAAACATATACAGGAGTAGTATGACTGGCAAGTTGTCGTGGGTTTGACTCCTCATTGGCTGGTTGTCCAGAACCCAGCTACTAGAACATCTCTTTGACAATTGCCCTTAGGTACATCTTAGACTAAGGAAGCCACCTGCTAAGAGAAAAATTAGAAAAATGATATATGCGAGAAAAAAAAATGAAAAGCAAAAAAATGATAGTTGCAGAAAAAAGAAGAAATATATAGCAGAAAAAAAAAGTCAACATAGCCACACCTGTGCACAGGCATGGCTGGCAAGTTGTCGTGGGTTTGATGCCCCATTGGCCATTTGTCTAGAGCTCAGCCCTCATTCTTTTAGCATAAATACGGCGAAGCAGGGAAGTAGAAAAATAAACACACCTATGTAAAAGCGGTAGGGAGATGCTACGTAATCGAAAAGATAAACCCAAGGGTAGCATTTTCTTTTAATAATAAGGTCAATTGGAGTTTAGGGCTTTTTGGAAATCGATTACATCAACCTTCCAATGAGTTGCACTTTCACAAATTGACGCTTAGTACTTTTGAGTCTTTTGAATCTTGGGTGGATTGGGTAGCTGAAGAAAGTTGCCTCGAAATCCTTAACAAAAAAAAAGAAAAAGAAAAAAAATTATATTTAATATATATATGTGTGTGTATATAAATAAGGCAAGAGATTGGGGGTTTGCATTTTGGCAGGCACCTAGATACTGTTTAGTCTCTGAAGATGAAATCCTAAGTATTCGTTCTCAAGGCTGGTGAGAACTAAATATCCTGAAGTCTGATTCTTGAATCAATATATTTCTAAAAAAAAAATAGGTCTTAGTCAATCATGCATGTAACTGCTAGGGACTAACAAAATTTAGGCATGAGGGCATGATTGCATAGCAATCATACGTCCTAATTTGACTAAATTAAGCTAATAACCTAGGTCACATCCTGTAAATAGAGCATACATTGCATGCATTGCACTCATACTTGCATTTGTACATCCTTATTCTAATTCTGTTATATTATGGTCCGTTGAGTACCATCATCAATTTATACATGTAGGATCATAATCAGGGAGCAAAAATTGGAGCTCAAAGAGATAAGAGGAACATATCAACATGATCGGAGCAAAGCAGCTGGCAAGAGGAGCATAGCAATGAACCCATGCAAGCCTATGCCAACCTATCCATGCCCAATTAACCCACCTTCACAAACCCATGAACACACACACACTACTCACACACTTGCACACACATATTAATTGTGAATTGCATGTACTTATAATCTCATATACATTTTTACACATGCGTAATACTTGTGCACATTTTCTATTACAATTAGCTATATGTGTGCCTATTTTTTATTTACATATATGTGGGCCTAGTAGTAACTATATGTATTGGTATTTAATATATTTACTTTAGGCCCACTACCTTTGCACACTATAGCCCACACAATTAGGAAGCCCAACCACCCACTAATCCAAACCCACCTAACCCCACTTACTTAGCCTTTACCACCATTTAGAGCACACTTCACCCCCACCTAATCCCACCACATGGGACACCCACTTTTCCCTATCCATTGGCTTGACCAAGCCTTGACTTGCACCCTCACTTGCTTTTGCACCTTAGGATAGAACCTTCTACTCTTACGTTGTGCCCTAAAGTAGCCTCCTAAACCTACACCATAGGGACACCACAAACAGCCCAACACTCTATAAAACAACCCCCCATAAGAGTGCACGCACACCACCCCCCTCCACTCTCCACTCCACTCCACTCTCATGCAAAGCACTCCTCTCATGAGCTCTATAGCTAAGCTCTTAAACCTTGGCCAAAGGCTAACTTGTGCCCCCTTCGACTTGGTTTTCTAAGTGAAGAAGAGGTAGGTCAAGTGACAAGGATCCTCTTCCTCTTCCAATAGGCCTTGTGCCCCCATTGGAAGAACACCTATCTTCTCATGTTGTTCTATTTTTATTTTCTTTGCTAGTTTAGTTACTTTCTTTACTTGAATTTTACTTATTTTCGTTTCCTTGCTACTAGATTAGATTTCATTTTCAAGCACTTTAATACTTGCTTTTTGTTGTACTTTATTTACTTTTCAAGTTGCACACACTCTCACTCACTTGCACCATCCATGCCACCACCATAACCACCATTACCACCATCACCACCACTTCATCACCTCCCTAGCACTTAGCTCACTCCATCACTCACACCCACACGCCCACCATCAACACCCCTAAGACCAACTCCTACTCCTACTACCACCACATTAGCCATGGCCGTCCCATCCCCTTTCCATAGAGCCCACAACATAGACTCCATAGAAAACACCACCATGCATAGAGCAAACCTTCATCACCTCCAAGTATAGGATCTTCATCTCCATCTCCCTAACCTCCGCCATGGTTATGATCACCACCAACATTAGAACCAATGAGCACCTAATCACCCACATTACGGATCCTCTCCGCATCAACCACCTTGGGGAGCTTGAACACTTCATCCTCCATTAGCCATCTACATTTTCCAAGTGTTGGAGTAAAAGTGCTTGTAATTATCTATCTTTTGTATGCTTTGGATAAGTGGATCTTTCCACCCTAGTGGAATGGAGTTATCTTCTTCATATGTGTGCCTCATGTTGTAGTACTTGGAGTTGATCCTTTCCATATGTGTGTTTTATGTTGTAGTACTTTGTACTATGTTGTAGTACGTGTTGTGAAATACAAGCTTAAAGTTTTTATTCACTTGTGTGTTTTGTATTACTTTTTTATCACTTATCAAAAAAAAAAAAAAAAAATGAATGTAGTTGTTAAAGTTCTCTTGTCTTTGTTTGGTTGGCAATTGTAAATACATCATTCTCGTTTTTACACCCATAAAAAAAAGACCAAATATATATATATATATATAAGAAAACAAATGCCTTATTGCATACTTATGGTCACTCTCCTCACCCCTACTAATCACCCGCGTAGCCATTTCCCGCATCTAACATGAAACCTCACCCACACATATTATCTAGTCACCATAATCACCATTCCCGACGTCTCTTGAGCATAGTAGTTATCTTTCCATTTGGTTATCAAGTAAAATAAAAAAATCAAAAAAATTAGATTTACTAACTAGCCTTAGATTTCGTTTTGCTATTCACAAGAAAAACAAAATGGAAAAGAGAAAAAGCACAAAAATAGAATAAAGGAACTCTCTTAAAGCAAAACAAGGTCCAAGTTCTTTCTAAACCTCCTCGTGGGATCAACTGGAACTCCATCAAGTTAAATCATTTCGAATTCTGTTAAAAAAGTTTAAGTACATTAACAGTAAGGCACAACAAGCTATAATGATGTGTTTAAGTAAACACGTAAAAATTTGATTTTAACTTCACCCTCTAGCATCTCTTACCAGGGGTGTTTCTACCTGGAACCTGTTGGCTTAGGCAATTAGCTAGATAAGCACTGAGTTTGTAAGTAATGGAACCAATTTGGTTGGATTTTATGATAAATGAAAACGACATCTTAATATTACGTGGACTACATATGCCAATGGTAAATAGCTTTGACTTGTGGTTCAATTTTTTTTTCAAATACAATTAAGCAAGATTTTACCCAATTCAATGTGTTAACGACAATATCAAAATACAAAAATATTTGTTCTAATAACAAATTAATTGACATTATGTTGTATTTGTTCATGTCTTCCCTTTGTATAAGCTTCGTTAGATAACGGATCCATGGTCCAACTAAGTGATACAGTCCAACTAAACATGATTGGAGATTGAAGGGTTCATCCAAACATGGATTTACACAAAGGGAAATCCATGTAGGATTAGGAATTCTTATTTACTTTTTTCTTCCTGAAGCTGCACATAATTCACACCTTGAGCTTTGCCAGAGGAATCCAATTCAGCTCTCAAAACTTGATTCTAGGGAAGTTTTAGTCACATGCATTTGTGAGTATATTTCATGTGAGCATCTACGTAGTTTGTGCATCGGCAATTTGATTTGTGCATGAAGTGTACGGTTGGATTCCCTGGAATTGAGTCCAAATCCACTCTTAAATCAACAATTTGATGTTGGTAGGGCGAGAACAAATGCTACATGGGATTTTACTTGTTTCCGGTGTCAATGTGAAATGAGAATCTAATTCTTTCATGATAAGATAAAAATATAATTGCAAAATTAATTTTTTTCTTCATGTAATTTTCTCCTCCAATTGTTTCTTGTAACTTGTAACATTCAAGTTCTACACGTACGTGTGATGCTTATGATTCTTCAATCTTCATTACATTCAATCAAGTATAAATATTTGGCATACTTGTACATATGCTCCTCCAACTTGTACAGATTCTTTTGTATACATATAATAACCAGTAATCACAAATAGTACTGCACCAATCATATAAGTACCAAATGTGCAACAATATTTTCACTTATAATTTTTATTGTCAGTATGAAAATTGCATTTTGATACTTGTAATTCTATAGGAATTATTCTATGATCTTCTAACAACTTTCAATATTTTGTTAACATTAAAATCACTAATATTATATTATTCCTTAATGTTAATTGATGAGTCCACTTTAATAGACTAATTCTAAGCCTAAGATGTTAGTTCGTGATTATTAAGATCCTTTAGTATAAGTTTATTGCCATGAAATAAGTGTATGAAGATTAACATAATTTGCATATGGTCATTAGTTAATTTTCATAATTTAGGAGTGCATGTATTGCATCACATAATTTATTATGTAATATAAATAATCTTGTGTATTTGTTTTTGGTAACAGGAATAAATATGGAAGAGAGAGAAGGCATGGTGCCATTCACCTTTTTCTACAAGGAGAGGAGTGTAAAAGGGAATCACAATTATGAAGTTCGGAGGACGACGTTGCAATGCGACCCTCTTCATCTAAGTCCATCCTTATCAACTTTAATCCTCTCTACATCCTAATTAAATTCATAGGAGAGTTAGACTTCATCGTAAAATGGCAAGGGGGACCACTATCTCCTCTTTCTTCTTTATGTTGTGCGACACAACCTCTCCCTCCAATTTTTTTCCACGGCACCTTCCTTGACTCTTTTGAATTCACGATTAATGCCTCCATAATATCCTCAATCCACCCTCCATAACTCACGTAACCCCTCTAAAAAGAACGAGATCGCACCATCATCTTCTCTGATTCTCTCATACCATCCACCATCATCCTTCCGGGGAGCGAGCGACTTTGCCACCTCCATCTTGTGGTGATGATCCCTTCGTACACTAGGTGCTGCATGCACAAGCCCTTGCCACATGTCCACAGGTGTCTTCTTCATCTCTTCGGGCACTGAGATCAAAGACGACTTCGTTGCCACATGTTCGTGCTCCAAACAGAGCACACTATGCCCCTCACCTCTCGACACTACAAAGGACACCACACATCCCGATGGTGATAGCATTGGGGAGCATCACCATCGTCATCTCCGCATCAGGCTACTCCTATCCATTTTATTTCCTTATTATGAAATTAGATGTATGAACGATTTTTTTTGTGATTAAATTAAAATATGATAATATTATTTTTACCTTTCGAGTGGATCGACATCTTTTACTATATATGATTTCCTAAATATATTTTCTCATCAAACATTTGACCACAACGACAAGTTTTTCATATTTTATTCCACGAAGACACAATTAATCATTAATCTTGTTGTCTCAGCAACATTGTCATGTCCTCTAGCACTTCTTGCTCAGCAATTATTATCAAGGGTGATGGTCGTTAATGTCAAGGTACGTGGTGCTCCTTCCATGCCAGATGACACCACTACCACCCCTTTCATCCTCTTCCTTGTAAATATATTATTGGATTCAAGATAATAGCTTCCATCAAAGGATCCAATTATCGCAAGTATTGGATTTGACCCCTCAAGTCTCCTTTATTAATGTTTATGTTGTCCAAATACATGCTTTTATTGGCCCTATGCCTAGACCTTTCACGTTATGACAAATAAAAGTAATTGAGTGCTCCAATACCAACTTTTATCATGGCCCATACCCCTAATTAAAATAAACATTAAGAAAATTTAACATTTAATTAAAGCATGTAGGAAATAAAATTCTTTGTCTATGTTGTTACCAAAGTTCCAAGTTCTAAACCTACTACAACAAACTTTCAAGTAAAGAAGAATGCCACAAGTAAAGCTACAAACACAATTACTAATACATAAATCATACGTCAAAACTCTATTTTGGTACCACCTCATGTAGTTAATTCCACTACTGATATCGTCATTTCCATCATTAATATGGTCATATTCTCCATTATCACTTCAATAGACAATGAAACACACACACAAAGAAAGCAAGGAATGACGAACATCTCAATAAGGAGAAAGATAAATAAATGACTAGGCCACAAAAAACTACAAATACATACTACTTTCTAACTACCAAGTTTAGTCAAGGGTTCCTTTGTTTGATATAAAGTCAAGATTTTAGCGGTCATTCATCAAATTTCATTTGATAGATCTAATGGGAGAACCATAGAGAATGTAGGTCATGAGAACCCGACGTGATCAGCTTGAGCACCATCCCAATAACTAGTGAGTGTCGCAGAAGAGTTATCTCCTCAAGCAAGGCCTCCGTATGCCTAAAAGGGTTGGTCAATAAGTGATATTCATCACAAGGTTCTAGGCTAATGAGTTGACTTGGTCAAGAAGAGGATAAGCATTCTTGTTCACATTCATCATGATTCATATCATAGATTTTTTGTCATAGATGGCTACAATCTCTACTTAGGTCAAATCATACTCCAAGGATCTCTGTTGGTGTTTAGTAACCTCAATCTTTCGTTCTCATCTAGCAAACAAGACCGTTTAATATCTCACTTGTTCCAAACCAACATCTAATGGGATAAGCATCACAAATATAAGCCCAAGTGGGGATTTACATGTTCATTCACGTGGTCTAGAATTGATTTAATGTCCAACATACTTTGTCTTGGGTAACCAATTTGTAGTTTGGGCACATAAGGTGGGACTAATCAAAATTTTGAATTCACTCAAATTTGGGCAACCAAACCAAATGTTTAGGTGCTCAAATCTGCACAAGGTCAGAATGGTGCACACCCAAATTTAGGTGACCAAACCAAATGTTTGGCTACCCAAACCTGCAGCTCAAACTTTGGACAAACTCTACCCCAAGTCCAGATCAAGGTTTGAGCTGATTAGATCTTCTTAAGGATTAAATCCTACTCCCTTCCATGGGATAACTTAATTATGTTAGTTTCGTAGCATTATTGCATTATACATAGTGTATCTTAACTTGCAATTGCAAGCAAGCACTTGGGAATTAAGAAGAGACAATTGAGCTTGATATTTTATGTTTACATATGTGGAGCTATTTTATGTGTTTAGAATAGTTTTTTTTAACAAACATGGAAGTCATTCTTATTCATCCCCCACTCCCTGGAGGGATTAAAAAAGATAAGGGAACTAAACCAAAACCTGTCAATACAAAAAGAAAGGAACCACAACTCGTGGCTTAGTACATGGTAAACTGCAACATAATCGTACCAACACACAAGATCATAAACAAACAGAAATAGAAAAGATCAAAAGTACCTCTAGCAAAGGAACATCAAAAAATAATGTACAACATCTGGATTCTATCAAGAAGGATGAGGCCTTGAACCATACAAGGCAAATCAGTCTTAGAGCTATAAATGTTCCAGTTCACCAAAGGTCTATGATCTTGGAAGCCAAGTGATTGATAGAGGAATGCACAAAAGAGAAATCTTGGACCTACTGGCAATAAGTTTGAGTCAAGGAGAAGTCCCCACGTGCCTACCAATCAAACTACACTTTCCCCTGCCACCAGTAAAACAATAAGGTAGAGTCCATCTCCACTTGCAACCTATCATTCCATTGAAGAATCGAAAAAACATGATGATAGATTTAATGAGAGCCAACTCAAAAGGAACCTTAGGAAACTTAGCAGACACAGTACACTTAAAATTACCATTATAATCACCAATTACCCAACCCAAATAGGAGGAGTCTTTATCAAAGGTGGATGCAACATTGATTTTAAGACCAATTTCAAGGCAAACCCAACTTAGAGCCATTTGAGTGGGACGTTGATTGCAAAACCAGGAGGCCATTTCAAAATTTCTCCAATTGCAATTAAGGAAGTGAGGGAGACACTTTAAATCAAAGGAGTTGTGCTTAATTTTATTTTTAATCCACCAAACATTGTACCAAAAGAAGTAAATCAAACCCTAAATATGTCTCACCCTCGAGGTATGAGATGAGTTGTGCGTGATATCGAAAAAGGAGCCTGGGTGAATCGGATGGACAAAATTATTAGCAAAGACCCAAGAGGAAATAGAATGAACTAGCTAGCTCTGGACAAATAGGTGTGAAGTGGTTTCAATCGAAGGAGAAAATGTACAACAATAACATTTGGAAGCCACTTCAATACCCAACTGAGCAATGTTCTCATTTGTAGGGAGCTTACCCATCAAGATACGCCACACACAAAAAGTAATCCGAAGTGGGAGCTTATGATTCCATAAGTTTTTAAGAGGAATATTTGCCTCAAAGTCTTTGAAATTCCAAGAATAGGCCGACGACACCAAAAAGGAACCAGAGGGTTCAACAGGCCAAATAGGGACATACCTCACATCATCCAAAGTAAGGTTATCAAGCTCAACTCGAATAGGGGGTAAGGCCACAAGTAATGGAAAATTTGGAATGTTCTGAAGAACATCTTTGACCAAAATAGGTTCAGGTTGCAAGCCATTAGAAAGGAAATCCTTCAGGGGGGTATCACTGATGGACGACATTCTGTCTACAATAAAAATGGTGTTTTAAGATGTCATTGGTGTAGTATATTTGTCACATTGCAAATAGATGTCGCATCATTTTATTTAATTACAATTTTTACTGGTTAATTTTCAGGTTATTCACTGAGAGGCAGTTATTGATATATATCACTCTCTAAGTCCAAAAATATTTTTTTATTCCAAAAAATGTTAATTTTATTTACAGGATAAATTAATGAATCAATTAATGAATGAATTGGTTAATTATAAACAAAAGAATTAATTAGTAAACACTTCAATGCCTTAAACATCTTCACAAATAATAGGCATCAAAAACCAATTAATACTACGCTAAGTTAATTATATATAGCTACTCTAAGTAATACCTAATATAGATCCAAAAATAGTTACTAATATATACTATACTAGGTTATATTAACATATTAATATCTTTAGTAACATATTATGTGTCACTATAGCCTTAGTAAAATATATACACAACTTAAGGCAAAAACAATTACCTATAGTGACATATAACCATATCTACAATGACAGATGTATCTGTCATTAAAGCTTTAGTTTTATTTGTGTACATATAAGAGGCTTAAACAATATTTACTTTACATATATACTACCTATATAAATATGTACTATTTACTTGTATTTATTTACATTATTTACGTACAAATATTTAATACTTATTCTATACGTATTATACATTTATACATATACACATACCCGACACACATACAACACAACACTTACCCTTTACTCAACTTCTCAATACTCTCTTCTCTTCTTCTTCTTCTTCTTCCTGTTAAGACCGAGACATCAAATGTACTTTAAGACGTCTGGGAGTTGGTCCAAATGTCTGGTCAGACGTCTGGACGCCTTCCCATACGTCTGAAAATAAATTTTGGCGTGCATACGATCGCGAGTCTGCGTGCGTGCCACACACAAACTGCAACCCACCACCCTCTTTTCTTCTCTCTCTTCCCTCACCATCCTACGGACACCTCCCCCCACACATTCAAATACCCCTTCCCTCTCCCTCACCTACCACCCCACCGTCTCCTCGTTCTTCCAGCTTGAGCACGAGAGAGAGAGAGAGAGAGCGAGGGCAGCAGCTGCTGCCGGGTGCGTGCGGAGAGGAAGAGGTGCAGTGAGAGGGAAGAAGAGGGAGAGCGCGCGAGGAAGAGAGAGAGAGCCTGCCGGAGCAACTAGAGGCCGGCCAGCGTGCGCGCGGAGGGGCATCGTGAGGGGGAGATCTCCCCTGGTGCTGCTGCAGCTCGAGCAGCGGACGAGCAGCTGCGCGGCGCGGCCGTACGTAGTAGGAAGAAGGCGAGGTTCTAATTCTGGGAAAATTTCCCAGAATTAGACGTCTGGACCTACATCCAGACGACGCGGGCGACGTCTGGAGGGAGCCCCAGACGTCTGAGAGGTACGTATTTCTTCCTCCGCTTCCTTTTGCGGATATGGCGATGCAGGCCGTTCCGCCGAAAGTTCTGTCTCATGCCGTGTTGAGAGTGTGTTTGCGTACGCGTGCAGGTTTCGCTTCGGGAAGACACAGGAGATGCCCTTCCACATGATTCAGATGTCTGGGCGAAACACCAGACGACGGAGAGTCTCCGGACATCTAGAGTGATAGTCGGACATCTGGAACTAGGTTTAGACGGTTCAGCGTGATCCTAGACGTCTGAAGAGTAGCGCAGAGTGAGGTATGACCTGGACCACTTTTTAAGACGTCTGGAAGATGTTCCAGACATCTGATTTGAGTCAGAATTATCGTTTTTAACCCATTTAGGGTCCGTTCGAGGTCCGATTTCCCCGTTTAAGATTTCGTTCTTCTCATAATTAGTTCCTCTACTTGTTAAAATACTTGTATCCTGTTCTGAGTGGTTCCTTGTGATTGATCCTTATGTTAGGACCTTGTTCTGTTGCGGCTTTGGGGGTTGTGGAGGCACGTGGACCTACCGATCACTCCCCCATCACTCCCAATTTTGTGGGTAGAGTGGCTTCCCTTAGTTAATTACAAACATTAATGCATATCTGATTCAAATGATAGATCCTAGGGTATGGCATGAATCCTAGGACCTGAAAACTAGATTGAATGATAGATCTTAGGGTATGGCATGAGTCCTAGGATTGAAAACTAGATTGGATGATAGATCCTAGGGTATGGCTTGAATCTAGGAACAGAAACACTGAAATGAATGTCTTGAATGCCGAATTGCAGTCTTGGATAAGTAGATAGAATAATGATAATTGCCTGTAATTGGATAACCGCTACCTGTGAAATGTAGAGTACTGTTGCTAGTAACTGCTACATGTAATTACTGTTGTTTGGAAACTAAATACGAGCTACTTGGATATAAATTGGAAAGGAAAAGAAGTTTGAATGTTGGAAATACGTACTATATGCGAATAAACCTGAAATGATGAAACCTAGTATGGCTTGGCCTGAGAAATATGAGTATGAACCCTACGGGGAATTAGGAGTAGAGCTCCTGGAAGATAAATAGAATGGAATTGGGGAAGTGAGCTGGCCCTTGAGTATGGAGTACCAAGGAGAGCGACTGTCCCCCTATTTAGTGCAGAGCGGAGCTAGCCACCCCAGGGACCCGGGGTTAGGTTTGGCCACTTTGTACCGACTTTTGACCCTCGCGTACACAGTACCGGGGAGAGCTACTAGTGTAGGGAGAGCGCTGGACACCCCACGGGCCCCGGGGTTCTGCTAGCCGTCCTACATCGACTTGTTAGGCCCACTGGGCAAACCAGGGTAGTCAGGCGAGGGTGCACAGACTGTGGAGGGGCAAGACCTCTGTTTGGTTACTATGGAGGGGCTGGACCCCTATTACTGAGAGGGCTCTGCCCTATACTGGTTCCGTGCTGTGCTTTGGGCGCACCCGTTAACGAAAATGACTGACTGCGTGCCAGTGCGGGGTAGCTACCCATGCGTTTATCGCGCATGCCGTAGTCACCGTTATGTCTGTCAGTGACCTTGGGGTGGTTGACTGAGGGTAGAACCACCACGGGGGACTCTCCCGGCCAGGAGAGCACCACGTGCTACTTCTACTTTCCGGAAAAGATTGCAATCAAGATCGTTCCCACGAGGAACATTCGAGATCAAGAGAAAGATCTGAGAAATAATTCAAGAAAGAGTAAATAGAGAAATAAAGAAAGAAATTAAAAACAACAGCTATTTGTCCACCTTTACTATTTTCTTAGCTAGCTGGTTGCCACTCTACTTAGCATTTCGCTGACGTGTCACATTTGTCACCTTTTTCAGGACCAGGTGTTGAGCAGCCAGAGCCTGCGGCTGCAGAGGGTGCTGGGCCTAGTAGAGCCCAGTAGTTGTACTTGTTGTACCATTTTTCTGTAGTAGTGAGTATTTCTGTTTCACCTTGTACTCTTTATTGTAAACATCATATTTCTGTACATGTTTTTAATTTTCTACTGTTGTGGTGGAATGTACTGTAGTAGTTCTTTTCTTTACTGCTGTACTTTTGTTACTGTTAGTTACTTGCATGGTGAATGTGGTTTATTTTATTGCTTTTTGGTTACTTTCTCGTTGGACGACTAGGTCTTGGGATCAGTCGAGTCGGTCCGATTCTCGTGTCCTATAGGGATGCGGGAATCGGGTCGTAACACTTCCCAACACTTAGCCGATATTAGGGTGTTCTCGCCTCTCACAATCATTGTTCACCAAACCAAAAATTTGGTTTTTAATGGGTGGGCTAGCCCATTTTCGTGGGATACACAACACCTCGAAGAGGTGGGACCAAAACACTATTAGGGAGCCAGCCCTAGTTCAATCAGGGTATATTTTCATGCATTTTCAAGCCTAATAGGCCCAACACCCATGCTCTCACATGCCCACACATGAGCACAAGCACGTGCACGTGCACCGAGGATCAGTATATGCTCATGTATTTGCTCCCAATGCTGATGACCAAACAGCTGCTGGGCGCAAAACAACTTATATCACATTGGTTGCTTTGTGTTCCACGATATGGCACTATACTGCGTAGTAATTTTGCATGGTGCTGCGTTATATCTACATTCTAAGTTGATGATTTTGGCCCTCGATTTGAGAGCCATAATTTAAAATAAATTTAAACTAAATTATATATTTACAAAGCTCTTATATAGGGCTATATAATGGTACAATTAATTTAGAATTATAACTTAGCTAACTATATATAAAAATAAGTTAAAGTTGGTGATTTATACACGTTAAATTAAGGATTAATTTCTTAATTAAAGTATAAATTAGTTAATTAAACATGAAATTGACTTAATATAGAATTAATTTGCATATTAAAGTATTTATTATACATTTTTAATGTATTTTTGAGACTTTATTTTAATTTATTTACATTTAAATACCCATTTTAGATAGTTATGTACATAAATACAAATACTATAATATAGTACAAATACAATACAAATAGGTTAAAAATACTTAAGATAATACTATACAACTATAAATGATAAATTACTCTAGTATTAACTTAATTACTAATTTATGTTATTTTAAGTTAATAATTTACTTATTTAAGTTAATAACTTAATTACCTACTTTAATTGCTTAATTAAATTAATTTACAGGTATTATACAGTATATATTGCTTAGTTAAGTATGTATGTACAGTATTGGATATAATTATGTACTTATATATAGGTTTGTATAATTACTTAATTTAATATACATTTAGTTTATATAAATTAATATATAATTATACAATAAAGTTATATATACAATAAATCATTCTAAATATTTAATTTAATATATAGAATACATATATAAGTTATTTATATACGTTATGTACATATTATACAATATATACATATTGCGTAGTTTAAATTATATTTAGAAATATATACACATTATACAAGATATTTTTGGGTATTTTTCAGTGTTTTCTGATTTTTATAGTTTTATATATATATAAGAGAGGTAGGGGATGAGAGAGAAAGGGTGAGATGAGAGATTAGAAGTTTCTTTTGGTGATTTTTAACTTTGGTTCTTTTATTAAATTTCAAAGTAGACTGAATCGTTGGTTAGAATGTTCTACCAAGCCAGAGGTTCAGAATGCTTTGAAATTTGGTGAACACTTAGAAAAATACCTAATCCTACTCAAGACATCTTTATTTTTTTGGTTTATTTATGATTTTTATTTATTTACAAGTCAACTCCATTTAGGCCTTAAAGAGTGTTTAGAAATGAACCTAAGGCACTAAAAGGGGTTTCAAGTCATGGTATTTGCTATTTAGCCACTCAAAAATGTCCAACACTTTACATGAAAGATATTCAAACATTTAAACTTGATTTCCAATACAGTTCTCATGCCAATGTTCATTTGGACAGTTATGTTCGTAAAAGTGCTGATAATGAATCAATAAGCTCAAACTAGCATTTCAAATTAAATTCAAATTCATTTTCAAGTACAGGAATGCTTATTCACATGAGCTCTAGCAATATACACATATCAGCTTCATTAAATCCTTAATTACAACACTAATTCACCAAAATCTCTCTCATTCAATCTAATTAGTCCAAATGTTGCCTCATTTCAGTAGTTAGAACCTACAACAGCTATTGTAGGTTCAGCTGCACAATCGAGTGCCTACAACCTAAATCAATCTCGATTTAGGGTCTTGAGTATTTCCACAAAGATTAACACCTAGAGTTAGGTGTCCTTAAGCTCTAAAAATTCTCAGATTTATTGAAATCAAAGTCAAATCCAAAGGAATGTAGCTGTTATGCAGCCTTTGATATGTTGGAATGGGAGATTCAAAACAATCACGAGATGAGCACAATGAAATAGAAAACTAGTTGTTTTGAAACTCATCTTAAGAATCATATCCATGCGTCAAAATCACTGATAAACATCCTAAATTCTAGATCATATCTCAAATCTGGGATGTAAAATGCATTCGAGATCCAAGATAAACAGTTAAACCCTTATGAAAACTTTGATTCAAGATCTATTCTAGAACTTTTGAAATCCAAGAGAAAGTAGCTTCAACTCCCATTAATCCTTGCAGTCCTATTATGATCCCCATCTTACACTATAGACAGTGTAAGATGTGGGTTATATTAGGATTGTGAGAGCATTTAAATCCAATTCAAAAGCATTCAAAATTAGATTGAAGCTTAGAGATAGAATGTACTCTAATCTAATCCCCTTATTATGCCATAGACAGCATGAAGAAAGGAATTAAATCAAACATTGAAATCCACTAGTATCTCATCCTAAACCTTCATTCCTCTCAATCTCAATCAAAACCTAGAACACATGTGTGAAATCCTTCAGATTAAAACCTAAATCTCATCTAATTGAGCAATTAAATCCTTGTTAGAACCTCAAATCAGTAAAACTGACTTTCTTTGGTTCTAACTATCAATGAAGAACCAAAAAATTCACATCATGATCAAATCAAAATCACATTTGAGAAATTGATAATTCAGCTCATTTCAAATCAGCATAGGGTCATTGATGAGTTCATGGAATGGATGATATGACCCTTAAATGAAATTAGCTTGTATAATAGATCTAAGAGCTAGAGAGCTCTAGATCTACTAAGGGCTTGATGGATGGGTGAATCATGAAGAAAATTATCGAGGGAAGAATGCGACAGTGATATGAAGTGTTGGGGGAGCTATGTGAATCGTGTGAAATTAGGTGACAACACCTCTCTGATCTGGATTGATCAGAGAGGGCGGGATGGATCTATACTAGTTTACTCCTAATTAAACTACAAAATCCATGAATTAAGCTACCTGATCTACTCCTAACTAAGCTAAACTACATTAGCAGATACTACACTGCAGCTAAAATTCGTCCCTCTGGTCATCCCTACGAATTGCTCAGCTCAAGAAAGTAGGAGGGGAGCAGATGATGTGTGCGTGATCCCAAGGAGCAGCTTAAGTAGGGGATTTGGGTGATCAGGTCACCGTGGGGGTGTCATTAGGCATTTAGGGTATTCACGGTGGTGATGAGCTATGAGGAAGGTGGGAAGTTTCAAATCAAAGATGTGTCGTAGGATCAGATCTAGAGGGCACGGTGAAGCTACGTGCAAATGTGCTTGAAGAATGGAGGAGGATCTACCCTTGGATCGAGGCACAAACAATCGACGACCATGATTGGCCATGCTCTTGCGAGCTACAGTACCAATGCACCTACAAGTGTATTGGGTAAATTGCAGGGAAGGCCTTGTGGGTGAAGGGGTGAAAAATTTAGGAAGAAACCCATAAGTGGAAAGAATTAATGCGACGCAGTCCTCAAAACTTACAAGTAGGTCCCTGATGGCTTGCAAAAAAGTCCCTGGAAAGTTTTTAGTGAAGGAATGTGAATGACTTAAGGACCTAAATGTAATCTAATGAATGTAGGGTCCTATTGATGTCCAAATGCAATCAAATTTTTATTGAAGCTTAATTAAACATTCAAGAAGTTAATTCAACCTTTGATTTATACTTTTGAACTCAACAATGTGTTCAATTTGCAAGTGGATCATCATTTTACATTTTTAAATAGAATATCTCAACTTGTGACCTAATTATGCGTTTTTAACACCAACTTATTGTTTTAGGTCATTTCTATTATTTCTCACAGTTAACTCATTTCTTGTGTTAATTATGTACTATTTAACATAGTTTCTAGGTTAACTTGGGCATGTTAGCTATGATGAGTCACTCCTCATCAATCACCTACCTAAATATCAAACCAAAACTCAATATTGCCCTGATGAACTTCCCATAGAATAAGCGGCTTCATTTTAAATAAGCTCTATACAAGAGATGGTATTTAGATCAAAAGGAAGAGTCAGAAGAAAGGCGATTCCCATTTAAATTTCTTATGAGATTGGCATTTATAGATGATGAGGTGCGCCTCATCATAACTATAATGTCAAAGTTAAGCTAAAAATTATGTTAAACACTATCTTATTAACATGATAAATGGGTTAAATGTGGGAATTAATGAAAATAACCTAAAACATTAAATTTGTGTTAAAAATGCATAATTACGTCAATTTTGAGATGTTATATACATAAAACACAATTGGATGATCCAAATGCTAATTGAACAACAAAATGAGCTTGAAATTACAAATAAATTGTAGGATTAACTTTTAATATGTTTAATTAAGTTTCCATAAAAATATTATTGCATTTGGGTATCCTTTGGACCTTTTTACACTGAGGGCCTTCATTTCATTACATTTATTCACTTATTAGAGTCACAAGGACTTCTTTGCAAACCGTTAAGGGCTACCCTACATTCATTCTCTTCACTTATGGGCTTAATCTACAAATGTTCTAATGTTTCACCCATTTGAGCTTGTGGCTCAATTTCACCATTACACCTAGGAGAACACTCTTATCTCCTATTCATGGCCAACACGAAGCTCCTCCACCGTCCGTTGCTTGGATCACCTAACTAACGATGGATCATCCACCACAGCTTGAGCGCCTGTGTGAGCAGCATTACAGCACCTCCCAGATTACATCCAACGGCCATATTCTTGTGCAATCTTTCTCGCATTTTTCTCGAACTCATCTCCACCGTTTAAACCCTTCACGCCCTCCCCTCTGATCCGGTGACCACACTCCCTCTAACACCTATTTAAGGAGCACCCTTGTGAGCCTTTGACCCCTTATCGACTTCCTCCCCCTAAGCCAATCACTTCCCTCTATTCCCTCGCCTCCATTCTCTCCCTTATCTCCTATGGTGACAACATAGGTTTCTCTACCTCCTTCAATTGCCATTGGCTGACGGTTGGTGGATCTGGGACACCTCCTTCTTCCTCTAAGGGCTCCTCTCCTTTCTTTGCCATTGGCCAACGACCAATGGCTCTTGGACACCACCTTCATCTGTAGAGTAGCTTTTATTGCTTTCTTAGTGTAGTTTATTGCTTTGTTAGCTAGATTTACTACTTTCTAGCTTAGTTTAGATCAGTTAGAGTAGCAATTACTAATTTATTTGATCTAAATTAGTTTAAATTAAGAGTAGATTAGTTTAGATCCAATCTGACCTCTCTAATCAATCCAGATCAGAGAGGTGAATCCATTTTTCCATCTCGATCCATACAGCTTCCCCCTCACATCACGATGCTTCTGATGGTTTCCCTCACAATTTTATCCACAACTCACTTCCTTCATTGCAGTAGCTGTTAAGTCTAAAGTTCATTAACTATCAGATCTAATGATGTGTTAAAATCAATTGAGGACCTCCTCATACATTCCATAGGCCACAAAGGTCCTCCCTATGCATGGAATTGGATTTGATTTGATCGGTTAAGGTTGATTTGATTTTTATGGCCAATTGAAGAATTTTGCGAGCAAGTTGGTTTAATCAGTTTTAACCGATCAGATTGAGTGTATATGGGTGTAATTTAGTTATATTCGATTGTTGTGAGTTAGTTTGATTGGAGTTTGAGTGCATAACTTGGTTACACCCAAATTTTAGCATTATTACCATTTTGGGGTAGCTTTGGCTGAGGAGAATCAGCTGTACTAATTCGAGGCCAAAGCAATGACCCAATGGATCTTAGAGTATCCCTAGATCATCCTGAACACCAATTAATGGTGTGCAGGATGATCAGGTGATCATATCACCTAGGCAAGCTACAGTAAATGCCCACTAGGGCAACATTGTTACTAATCCAAAAAAAAGTTTCATCTATCGATCAAAGCATGAAATGAGGTTTAGAGGATTTTTTTTTGAAAAAGGAGATTTAAAGGATATTAACGAAGGTTTTGAATCAATTTACAAGTGGATTCAATGTTTAGTTTGATTCCATCTCTTGTGCTGTCTACAACAAAGAGAAGGGATTAAACTATGGTTTTTAGGGTTCTTTGGATTCATGATTTGATTGAAGTGGTTCCTAGATCAGTTTTATAGTGATTGTGTGATTTTTATGTTGTTTTAGTTTTTGTGATAGTTAATTTAGAACAGTAGCAGCAACAGTTGCTGCTCTATTCTCTATTTTAAAGAATCTTTCTGAGGGTTTTAATTCTAGGGTTGAGTGATTTAAGATTGACTTGGGTTTTTATGAATGAATAGTACCTAGATCTGGTTTTCTAGATCTGAGGATGCTTCATTTTGGCTCAAATCAAGCCAAAAGTTGAGTTCAATACTACAATACTATAGCAGTAGGTGCACCTGGGGATGAACCTGACTAATTTGAGTTCAATTCCAAATGCTAAACAAGTTGTTGATGTTGTGGGATGTTATAAATTCATGTACAAGCATTCATGTATAGTCATGAGCTCAAATTTTATCTAATTATGGCTTCTAAATAATGTTTAGGACTCACTATCAGTATACATGATTAGTAATTGTCCAAGACTAGTATTTAATGATTTACTAATCAAGTTGACTGAAATTTTGACATTCAATGGGTTCTGAATGTTTTTAGTGTCATATTAGTTTTGTTTAACAATTTAGAATGAGTTTAAGAGCTTTAGAATCAATTGTTAAACCTTGATCTAGCCTTATAATAGTATAATTATCTATTGAGCTATCCAATTAATCAAATTTTTGGAACTAAAGTGCTAAATCTTTTTTATGCTTGATATGGATTCATATAGCTGTTTAGACGCTGTTAGATGTTTTTCCTTCAGTTCCAGTAGCTTAGATCTTTTTGCAGAAGCTTGGGTTTTATATTTCCATTCACTTTAAGCCTATATTATGTTAGTTTGTAAATATAGACAAAGGTACAAAAAATTGTAAAAAAATAAAATAAAAGTGTCTTGAGTTAGATTAAGAATATTTTTAGGTGTGTGTGGACTTTGGTTGATTTTTGAGTCCATTTGTATATAGAACAAATCTACAGGCGATAAAGTCTATGCAGGTATGAAATAAAGAACTCAACTTATAAAAATCCAAAAGGAGTCCTTTCTTCTCTCTTCTCAGCTTTTCTCTCTCTTGCCCTAGCTCTATAAAACATAAAAACAACATAAAAATTAGAAAAAACCTAAAAATCTACAAAAATACCTTGTATATATTATTTATACTTGTATATAACTATTTAAGAATAAGTTAAATGTAAATAACAACTTATATACTTATAATGTACATAAATAACTTATATATTTATTATATTTATTTAAATAAGTATTTATGTTGATTTATATAGTATATGTCATAATTATATAATTATACATTTATTTATTTAGATTATATGTACATAAACCTAAGTAATTATAAATAGGTATGTTATAGTTAGAATCATATTTATTACTATAAATATAAGTTAAAGTAACTATACTATATAGTAGTATAGTAGTACATTTATTTATTTATGTATTTATTGTATATAATTAAGTTATTAAGTTAATTAGTTAGGTTATTAAGTTAAAATAAATTAAATGAGTAAATTAATGAATTACTGAAGTAAGTTATGTTATATATTTATATACTACAATTTGAAGTATTTTTAACATATTTATACCTTATTTATATGATAAGATAGTATTTATACAATATTTATATGTATATATGTATAAAATAGGTAAATAAATGTACATAAATTAAAGATATGTTATAACAATTTATTAATGTATATTAACTAATTTATAACCCAATTGTATCATTACATTATTAATTTGCACGTTAATTAATGAATTAAATACTAACTTAACTTGTAATTTTTAGTAACTTTAACTAATTTTTAAATATAATTAAATATTTAATTACTGTAAAATAAATATACTAATGGGAAGCCCTATGTATAGGCTTCATGTATATATAATTTAATTTGTAAATACTATTTGATTTAGGCACTTAAAACGAAGCCTAAAGTGGCCACTAACAAATGCTTGAGCGCACCTGATTGGCGCTTGAAGAAAGTCCCACCTCGGTGGTTTGTGAGACGCGGTGTGCATATATTTGCACCTAACCTCACCGGTCGTCAGCGCAAGGCGCAGATAAACTGAGCATATGACGAGCATTGATTTGGAGTGCGTGTGTGTGTGCACCTGTGAGCTTGCATATTCATGCGTGCATGCAGTGTGCATGTGTCCGCAGTTTGTCATGAAACTATACACTAATCCACCCTAATAAATAAATAGGGACCCACCTAATAATGGTATCGATCTAGCCTCGAAAGGGGACATTGATCCTGTGAAAAGTGGGCCCGCCAACCAATAATTTTGGTCTAAGTTATAATTAAACTTGGGTCAAGTTAAAAAATAACAAGTGTTAGTTGCCCTGGTGTTGTGCGAGTTAGGCTAAGTGTTGTTAAGTGTTAGCAGTGTGTGCTAAGCGAGTGTTAGAGTTGTGTTTGTGTTAATATATATATAATGTTAAGTATTAGTATTTATAATAGATAGATAGCATAAGTATATATATCTAGTACATACGCATACATGTATATATGATGAGTCAAA
This sequence comes from Thalassia testudinum, assembly GCA_037157565.1. Taxonomy (NCBI): domain Eukaryota; kingdom Viridiplantae; phylum Streptophyta; class Magnoliopsida; order Alismatales; family Hydrocharitaceae; genus Thalassia; species Thalassia testudinum. Next base: position 7,833,629 of record JAZHRO010000022.1, on the reverse strand, counting down.
AATTTCACGATAAAAATAGAGTTCAAAAACCGTCGTCGCAACTGCGAAAAATCCTCTAGTAAATAAATTTACCGAAACTCAAAGTGACTCCTGGGTCGAACACAGGCAGGCGAATGTTTGATTAGAGACTATGTTTGGAGATTATTGTCACAAAGCAGATTAGCCGGTAAAAATAAATCTACACGAGCTACTCTATGTAATAAATAAATAACAGAAGAGAGAGAGAAGAAACCAGAATAAGAGAAAAGAGAGCAATTTTATCTAATAAAAATAATGTTTATTACAGAAATTAAATCTATACTATAGAAAGCAATAAAACATAGAAAGAGAGAGAAGAATCTCCCTTGACGGCTGCTTGAGGGACGAGCCACGTTGACGGAGTGCCTGGAAGATGGTGGTGAGATGCTAGACGAGGGATAATGAAGCTGGAGGAAGGAGGACGAAGCAAGGTGGCATCGCAGTGGGATCCACTTCTCGAACGAGGTGAGAAGATAGCCACGGGTGCCCACGAATGGGGGTAAGAGGATGGGAAAATTTATTTTTATAAACTCTAGTGGAGCATCCTGAGTATGGGACTAGCTCTTTAGAGCTTTGGAAAGGGTGAGAGAAGCATAGAAAGGGATGATGAAATGTGCAGGAGAGGTAGGCTATTTATAGGTGAAAAAATGGGGGCAAAAAGGTCATTTCAAGGCTTTTAGAATTAACTTTATGGCCTTTAGTGACACATGCAGGCATTGGTGATGGATGTGGCTATAGGCGTGCGTGGAACGTGAGTCATCCGATGGAGATCCAAGGGCTCAGATCATCGCGTGCCAACGTTCTCGCGCCCATACATTTTAGATTGCGTGCGGGAACTCTCAGTCATCTGATCGTTGATGCAGAGCTATGATCGCGTGTGGGTGATGATTTCAGATCACACTTAGACATTCGCTCATGCGATCAGATGGCTTAAAAGTCATCTCTCCTCGCACTACTGAGAGAATGCGTCAGATCACACGTTCAGATGAGTGTGAGATCGCTTGTGTTCATCCAACACTCAAGAATGTGCCATGTCAACGCCTTCAATGCCGCTCGATCCAAATCGAACGTCTCAATTTCAAGCTCACCTCTTCTCAGCAGATCACGTGATTCGAACATGGGCCCTATGTTGCATGTTGAATGCACGAAAATCTACGCTATCGGAGTTGGATTCGAAAACCCGTCGTCGTAGTTCAAATTGAGAAGAAATCCGTTCAATAGATAAAATTTATACTGAAAATCTGTAAAAGAGTTCCGGATCAAACACAGTGAGGCAGACGTTTGATTAAAAATACATGTTTTATTTGTTTGTCATGAAATAGAATAACTGGTTGAAGACTAGCTATCTATTTAACAAATAATAAATAGAAGAGAGAGAGAATATTACAAATGAAACCAAAAGGGATGTAGAATAAACATGGATTTCATTACCAGAAATTGTCCATTACACTACTCAGTACGACTAGAAAGTGGAAAATCTACACTAGAAAGCAGTAAATCTACTCTAGAAACCAGTAAAGAGAATGGAGAGAGAAATATCCTCCTCGACAATTGCTTGGAGGACGAGCCGGAAGGGACGACGCCTGGAAGACGAGGAACAGAGTGGGAAGGAGGATGAAGCGAGAGGAATGGGAATGAAGTAGCATATCGTCGTCGTCACGGGATTTGCTTCCCGAATACAGAGAGAGGACAACCGTGGGATGCTCCACAAAGGGGGACGAAGGTGGAAGAATTATGATTTCTACTCTAGAGGAGCATCCCGGGGTTGGGACAAGCTCTTAGAGCTTTGGAAGGGGTAAGAGAAGAGAAGAAGGGATCAGACATTCGTAGGGTAGGGGTCTCCTTTTATAGTTGCAAGGAGTGAGGGCATTTTGGACATTTTAATTTCAAAAACATTAATACAGGGTCTTTAGTGACATATTTATCCATCACTAAAGGCCTGAACATGGCTGACGTGCGCGCGCCGCATGTGCGCCTAATGCACTTTCGCACTTGATCAGCTCCCAGCCATCCGATCATGAGATCGGATGGCCCAAATCTCTTCTTACGGTGCTTCATCTTCGCACCTCAATTTCCAGTCGTCCGATCGTGAGATCGGACGGCTTAGATTTCTCCTCGCATGCCCCTTGGTCTGCGCTTAACTGCGCGTTTGTGTGTGATGAGGCATGCAAATGCGTGTCATCGTGCGCGTACGCGATCAATGATTCCTCCGTGCACCACGTCTCCTCCCCTCGACGGCCCGATCTCCATCTGACGTTCCAATCGCGCTCGCACCTGCACCCGTCTGGATTTGAAGCGGAGCGAAGCTCGAACTCGCGCCCTTCGCTCGCAAAGAGGCACTCGCCCACTACGCTACACTTCCTCTTGAGGCAAGCGGATGATTTAGTGCGCAAGCGACCGTGGGCGTTGGATGGTGATCCAACGGCCTAAATCCATCGCGCAAGTAAGGAAGACGAGCACAGGTGGGTCCTTGGGGCCAGTTGAGCGGCTGAGATGGTGCCATTTGGCGCCATCTTGGCCGTCCATCTTCTGAGTGTTGTAGACGGTGCCACGGGTGCTGGATTGGACTGATTTTCACGTCGTTAGGCTGCGATCATCAATCCGAACCGATCCGTGTGGTCAGATTTGTCATCTGAGGTGCGGATTAACACCATCTTGGCCCTTGATCTCTATGCTTCCTCGGACAATATCTGGTGCTACGGATGTCCGATCAGGGTGATCTTGGAGTTGTTGAACTCCCGTCGTTGCCTTGATCAGATCCGTATGGTTGGATCCTCAGTCCGAAGCCTTAATTAGAAAGTTGCCCTATTCCTGGCCATAAAAGGAGATAATTAACCTAAATTTTATACAGACTACCCTAAATGTAAGATGATGCATGTTATGCAATATTTATAATATGTGATGCAATTCTATGCCTAAGAACACACGTAAATAGACAGTTTATGTGATACAAATGTGTTTACATCACACCGCCATGCCTATCTTTTGCTAGTCCCTGGCAAATCTATGTGCTATTTGTAAGAGAATTAAGTCAGATTATTTGGGCAATAGTTGTTTTCAACACTTAAGGATTTCAACTTGGACCTGAACTATAGAGACACAACAGCGCCCAGGTAATAGCCAAAATGCTGACTGCCTCAAGTTCTCGCCTTATTCAAAGAGGGATCTCTTTTTCTCTGTTTCTTCTTTTCTTTTTTCGGATTTTTGAGTTTAGGGTTTCAGAGCGGCTTTCTACGGCCACTCAACCTTCCTAAGACTCAATAAGAACCCTAAGTTCTAAGCATCTTTTCATGAATGTGAAAGACTTGTTAATTGGCAATCAGAATGTACTCGGGTTTCTACGCCCTTAGGTGACCTTAGAAAGAAATCTGCCTGAAGGTGTATCTATATGACAGGTAGCTTTCTCCCTACTTTTATTTTTATGGGGTAAACATAGGGGTGAATCTAGTGTGTGTCTCCTTGGCTTATTCTACTTCTCCACCTCTTCCTAAGTGTTTTGGAATTTTTAGTGCATTTCTTGAGCTGGAATCTAGACAACCAGTCAATGAGCTATTACCACCAACAACTTGCCAGCCATACTTGTGTGGCGAAGTGTGACTTGTTTCTTTTGTTTCTTTTTCTTTCTTTTTGCCTTTTTCTTTTTTTTCTTTTTCTTTTCTTTTTGAACTTTCTTTTTCTTTTGAAGTAGGTGGCATCCCTGGTCTAAGATTTACCTAAAGGCAGCAGGAAAAGAATAGTCCAGTGGCTGGGTTCTGGACAACCTACCTATGGGCTGTTACCTACGATAACTTGCCAGCCATACCACCCTAGAAGGTTCCTTAGCTACCCAATTTCCTTTAAAATCGCGAACAAGTCAGTACGAATAGTGTGTAGATGCTTAGACTTACAGTTCCTCAAATTAGAGGGCGGGTTGATAAGTCGTGTACTTATCACCCAAACTTATTTAATCAAATTGAAATAGAATTTAGGGTGGCGAGGACTCGATAAACAAATCCACATTTTAGTAGATACCCAGGCTAATTAAGCCCAAAGACCTGAAGGGTCTTCGTGTTCAAATCGTACAGTTTTATTTCCTAAGATTGAATATTTTCTAAAGCCCAAGTTCTCTTTCCTAATTCCATAATTTTTTTCCTTTTTTTTATATAAATAAAAACAAAATGAATCTACGAAGTTGACGAAATAATTCAAAGATGAATATCCACCCCCCATGCCTATCTAATGCAATGTCCTCATTGTATTAAAAAGACATGAAACAAAGTGGAGTAAAGTAGAAAGCACCTGAATTGCATGAATAATAGGTTTGCTCCGAGATAAATAGAAACTGTATACGTGCTGAATTTAGTACCTTCAGCTTGGCACACTATACAAAGAAGAAGAAATAACAAATTCATAGGTGCAGGTCAGAATTAGAATAAAAAGATTCACCTTAGGACTTGCCAGTAGATGTCCACAGATGTGGACCAAATTGTGGTGCAGACCCATATCCCATGGTCGAGCATATCTAAGGTTCTGGATAAAAATTACCTAGAACCTGAAATTAGTATGCAAGTAGGGTCGGGCTTGAGATTTACGAGGATGCAACCCAAGACCAAAAAGTCGGGTTACAGAGAATTTGAGATCAAAAGGATAATCAATGAATGTGTGCTTGTGTTGGACATCCTCAGAACAAATGTCGTAAGGGTCCTGGTTTAATGGTGTCAGATTAATTGTAACCCTTAGACTCGGTCTTCTTCGTCCTGAGTTTGCTTCCTAAAACAAAATTTTCCAGCTCCTATCCTCCTTCAAAATGTCAAATTCAAGGACCTCCTGCATATTAATCACCCCGTTTGAAATTTCTAAGTCTAAAAGATGTGACTGAATCAGAATGGACTTGGGTTTAGTGATTTCAAATTCAAAATCGTCAGTAAACTCTATGGGATGTGATTGAGGATCGGGGCTATAAATTGAATCCTTCAGAACAGGATCTGAATCTGCCATGTGAGCCCCAACAGGATCAAGTTAATTTCAGGGCCATTAAACAATTTATCGGATTCCTCAGGCCCAATTGTCTCACCGAAATCATGTTCTGTAAACCTGCGTGAGACTTCGCAAATTGATTCTTCACCTTCAGAATCAAAGAAATCCAAATCCGTATTAATGTACGTCCCAAAATCATCCATTATTTTCTGATCAATGGAGACATACATTTTCTCGTACCCCGGCTCAGGGATCTTAGGTGAAGAAATCAGAACATCCTTAATTGGATGCTCTAAATCAATCTGGTCAGCTTCGTAACACGTGTCCCCCTCAACAGGTGCCTAAGCGGGTTCTGACATTGGCTCTCCTGAAGGGGGTTCATCTTGGGAATCATCCCAAGATTGAACTAAAGCAATCACAAATTTCATTCTCAATTTCGCTAGCTTCTCAAGTAAAAACTCACTCGAGTCCTTATCCTTAACATCCTAGAGCCAATCCAACAAATACTTGTTCAGATCATCAATCATTTCAATCAGGGGCTCCAATTCTTCAGTGCAAGGTATTTGCTGAGCTTCTAAAGATTGTGTAGTATTCCTCAACTTAGCCAAAACCTTATCCTGGACCTGGTTAACCTGAACCAAATGGTTTGGTTCAGGATTGGGTGGGTTTGGGATCGGTGTAGAGGAGTTAACGAATTGAGATTTGTAATACCCTTCCTGATAATAGGTCATTTCGGGTTGTTCATAAGGTGGTGATGACCTAAAGGCAGTGTATTCAGAGGATGGGTAAGGATCAGTATATCCTTTTTGATTATAGATCGTATTCTATTGTCCATGAAAGAGAGGAGAGCTATAATCGATGTGGCTTGAAGAAGGATAAAAATCATAATCATGGTGTTCAGGGTTAGACCCCAAATACGGAGGTCCGGAATGGTATCCCCAATCTGAGTTATCCCAACTAATAGATGGTTGATTACAGTACGAGTCGGGATAATAATCATCATGTTAAGGATAAGACATAACAGGAGGGTAAGAGCGGGAATGCATATAAAATGTGGAAGGATTCATGATAGACGGGAGGAAGAAAGGCGCCTTGCAATACAAACAATCAAACCTATCCTTAAGTGGGCTAGCTAAAGACCTACAGACTCCCAAAATCCATCTTGAGATAAAGAAACGATTTGATCTACTTCTTTCCGTTAAATCCAACCAGTTAGAGGGAGGGACTGGGGAGAAGGTTCTTCCTTCGGCTTGCGCCTTCGGTTCCTAGTGTACCCCCTAGCCACGATCATTTGATTCTGCTCCTCTAGCAAGACATCAGATTGAATGGTAGAAACAGACTAATCGAAAATAATCTTGTTCTGAGCTCCGAAGAGTGAGTCAAATCCTTAAGGCCAACGTCTACTCTGTTTTATTTAGGGTTAGGTTTGAATGTGCTTTAGAATGTGATGGGCTCTTTATCTAGGTTGTTCCCTTAATGATTGATTGGTATATGTGTGCATGCACAATTAGTGGTTTTCAAGAAAGATTATTTTGGATACGGTGAGTTTTAGGGTTCGAATCTTGCTTAGTAGCTTTTAGGATTCAACTTTAGGTATTTTTAATCAAGTTTTGTTGGCACACCAGGTTTTGAAAGCACAGGTGAAGATGTTTTCCTTTGAAGCTTAAAAGAATGTGGAGTGCTTGGTAAATCCCTAAGAGTTGAACCTATGTGGCAGCTACTTAATGAGTGGATTTTAGTTGAAGTGGTGCGGCCCAATCAACTCAAACAATCGGCCTGTTGCACCACTTAATTAGGCACACAAGTGATTACCTAATCTGATTCTACTCAATTATGTGTTTTGGGTGTGTGTACTAGTTCCAAAGATCGATTTACCGGTTGAGTTTGAAAATCAGAAGAGGTTGTGCACCTCTGTGAAATTTTTTTAATTTTTTTTTTATATATGTGGAGGGTGAGGTGAGTGGAGGTGACAACCAAACAATCAAAACTAGCCTTAGGGTTTAAGAGAACTCCTAGGTTAATTAGGGTTTGTGTTATTAAGTGATGGAATGAAATCTAGTGGGTGGGGAGGTGGGGGATAAACTTACAAACCCTTCAACCGCACTTTACTCCAATCTATCGCTTTTGCTCGCCTCGTAAGAGTACTTGCAATGACAATAAGAAAGGAGAGAAGTGAGGTAAAAGATAAGGAAGGTGAGAAAACACGAAAAATCAAAGAATGTTTCTTCCCCGACAACGGTGCCAAAATGTTGAATCAGAAAAACCACACGTTCGCAATGATTTTTTTTTTTTGAATTTTTGAGTTTAGGGTTTCGAAGAGGCTTTCTACGGCCACACATAGAGGCCTTAACCACTGCGCTATCTCCACAGATGGTCGTAGAGATGGTTTCTCATGCTCGTGTCTTTGCTGTTTGATGAAAATCCAATTCATCCAACGGCCACAGCTAGTTGATCCTTCGCTTTCAAAGCTTGAGAGGTTCTAAGGGAAGCAATGTGGCTACATCTTGGCCGTTGGATCTTCATCCAACGGCTGAGATGTTTCCTTTGTAGAGGCTAAGGAACGGGCAACGTGGAGTGTTCTCGCACATTGGATTCTCATCCAATGATCAAGATCGCATGTTGGAGTTGCCTTTAGAAGTGAATAAAATGCCTTGGGGGGCTATGGGCAGTTGTAATGGTGTCACGTGGTGCAATCATCACTGTCCATCGTTCTTGGCTTGTACGTGGCACCACGGATGCCAAATTGAATCGATTTTCACGCTGGTGGCCTGCAATCATCAATCCAAACTCATTTGTGCAATTAGATTTATCATCTGAGATCCAGATTTTTCACCACCTTCCCCCTTGGCATATGATCTTCCTCAAACTGCAAATGATACTACGGAAGTCCAATAAAGATGATCTCGAAGTCGTTGGACTCTGATCATCATCCTGATCGAATCCGTATGGTTGGATCTTCAATCCAAGGCCCTAATATTGCCTTATTCCCTAGCCACAAAAAGAGGTGAATTAATACATAATTTACAGAAGTTATTCTAAATGCAGAATGATATATGTTATGTAATATTTATAGTGCATGATACTTTTATGAACCTAAGAACATGCATAAATAGGCAGATTAACATGCATAAATGTAGATTTATCAATATATAATAAGTATAGTCAGAGTATTCTTATTCTTTTTGCCTTAGTATTTGTATATATGTTTCTAAGGCCTCTTTACTGACACTTATATCTGTCATTATCGATAGTATTATACGTTAGTGTAGATATTATATATGTTAGTGTAGCTTATATTCATATATATTTTTATATATTCTTTTTATGCCTCTACTTAGGCATTAATTAACATAGTTGTACATAACTAACATAGAGTAGTTTAAATTGGTTTTTGATGCCTTTATACTTGTAAATATGTTTAAGGCATTGTCACTAACATTAATTGATTCATTTTGTACATAATTGACTTAGATTCATTTATTCTTTGATCAATTCATTCTTTTTGTAAATAAACTTAACATAATCGGAATAAAAGAGCATTTTTGGAACATAGAGAGATGTATATCAATAATTGTCTCTTAGTGAACGACCTAGAATAAAACTTGTAAAAATTGTAAATAAATAAAATGACATCTGTCTGGATTATGACTATACTACAACATGACTTAATTAAGCATAATTAACAAGTGATCCTAAAGGAAGCGACATATTTTTGGCGTTATTGTTAGAGATTCAAACCCAATAATGGTGCAATCCTATGATGTTTTTGCCTTTCCTTCTCGATGGATTGTCATTGTATCATATTTTTTGGCGTCGTTGCAAGGGATCAAACTCGGGTCGCATGCGTGACAGGCGGGAATACTCACCACTATACTAAAAATCCAAAAAGAGTCCTCGCTCTTTCTTCTCACCTTTTCTCTCACTTCCCCTATTATAAAACACAAAAAGACCATAAAAATCTGAAAAAGTTCAAAAATGCATAAAAATACCTTGTATATAGTATTTATACTTGTATATATAAGTTAATGCTAAGCTAACTGTAAATAGTAAGTTATATATCTATAATGTACATAAGTAACTTATATATTTATCATATTTATTTAAATAAGTATTTATCTTGAGTTATACTGTATATATCCTAATTATATAATTATTTAATTATTTATTTACATTAAATGTACATAAACCTAAGTAAATAAAAATTGGTATGTATACATATATAATCATATTTATTACTGTAAATATAAGTTAAAGTAATTATACTATACAGTAGTATACTAATACATTTATTTAATTATCTATTTATTGTATATAATTAATTTATTAAGTTAATTAATTAGATTATTAAGTTAAAATAAATTAAATTAGTAATTTAATAAATGATTGAAGTAATTTATATTGTATATTTGTATAGTATAGTTTTAAGTATTTTCAATATATTTATAGTGTATTTATACTATATATTTATATATATACCTAAATCATGTAATTAAATGTGTATAAATTATAATAAATAACTAAAAATAAATTTAAAATGTGTAATAAATATTTATTAATGTATATTAACTAATTTATAACTCAAATGTACCTTTAAGTTATCAATTTGAACATTAATTAACGGATTAAGTATAAAATCAAAATGTATTTTTGCCTAACTTTAAGCAATTTTTAAATATAATTATATATTTAATTAAGTTAAAATAACTTTACCAATAAGTAGCCCTATGTATAGGCTACACATATGCATAATTTACTTTCAAAATAATAAATTATTTAATCCCTAAATTCAGCTTCAAGTCATGCATAAGTGTGCTTAATTGAGCACTCTGTTTTGTCCCACATCATGGACCAGCAAGCTCTCGATGCCATATATCACGCCTAATGCCATCGACCCTTCCAGTCGTTAGCTTTGGGCACACATAACTAAGCATTCTCTAAGCATGATTTGGGCACGTGTGCACGTGCTCATGTGGGCGTGCGTGTGTGCACACGTGTGTGTGGGCGCATGTGTGCACAGCTTGGCATGGAACTATACAGTAATCCACACTAACTGTAACGATCCGGTTCCCGAATCCCTACAAGATACGAGAATCGGACCGACTCGACTGATCCTAAGACCCAGTTGTCCAACGAGAAAGTAACCAAAAGAGTAGTAAAATAAACCACATTTACCATGTATATAACTAGCAGTGACAAAATACAACGGTAAAGAAAGAAATACTATAGTATACACCACCATAACAGTAGAGAATTAAACATATACATAAACATGAAGCTTACAATGAAAAGAGTACAGGGGTAACAAAAATTACTCACAACAATAGCAAGAAAAGTACAGTAGGTACTACAAGTAACACTACTGGGCTCTACTAGGCCCAGCGCCCTCTGTAGCCGTCGACTCTGGCTGCTCAACACCTGGTCCTGAAAAGGTAACAAAGGTGACACGTCAGCGAAACGCTGAGTAGAGTGGCAACTAAAAGTTAAGAAGCAGTAAGGTGGATAGTAGCTGTTATATTTTTAATTTCTTTCTTTATATTTTTCCCCTTATTCACTATCGAATTATTTCTCAGATCCTTCTCTTGATCTTGAATGTTCTATGTGGGGACGATCTTAATTGCAGTCTTTTCCGAAAAGTAGAAGTAACACGTGGTGCTCTCCTGGCCGGGAGAGTCCTCCGTGGTGGTCCTACCCTCAGTCAACCACCCCAAGGTCGCTAACAGACGTAACGGTGACTACGGCACGCGCGATAAATGCACCGGTAGCTACCCCGCACTGGCACTCGGTCAGTCGTTTCCGTTAAGGGGTGCGCCCAAAGCACAGCACGGAACCAGTATAGGGCAGAGCCCTCTCAGTAATAGGGGTCCAGCCCCTCCACAGTAACCAAACAGGGGTCTTGCCCCTCCACAGTCCGTGCACCCTCGCCGACTACCCTGGTTTTCCCAATGGGCCTAACAAGTCGGTGTAGGAGGGCTAGCAGAACCCTGGGGCCCGTGGGGTAGCTAGTGCTCTCCCTACACTAGTAGCTCTCCTTGGTACTGTGTACACAAGGGTCAAAAGTCGGTACAAAGTGGCTAGACCTAACCCTGGGTCCCTGGGGCAGTTAGCTCCGCTCTACACTAGACAGGGGGACAGTTGCTCTCCTTGGTACTCCGTACTCAAGGGCCAGCTCACTTCCCCAATTCTATTCCATTCACTTTCCAGGAGTTCTACTCCTAATTCCCCGTAGGGTTCATGCTCTTTTAACTCAGCCAATTAGGTTTCACCGTTCTAGCTTTATATCCATATAACCCATATTCTCAACAGTAATTATTCATTCATAAACAGGCAGTTGTTAACCAATTTACGGACAGTTATCATTTCCTTTCTACTTTTCTAAGACTGCAATGTATATATTCAACTAGTTTTCCAGTCCTAGGATTCATGCCATACCCTAAGATCTATCATTCAATCTAGTTTTCCAGTCCTAGGATTCATGCAATACCCTAGAATCTATCATTCAATCTAATTCTTCAGCCCTAGGGTTCATGCAATGCCCTAGACTCTATTAATTGTTTCATAAATGTATAATTTTTGATAAATAAATTAAAGGGCCACTCTACCCGCAAAACCGGGAGTACTGGGGGTGTGGTCGGCAATCCCACACGCCTCCGCAACCCCTAGAGTCGCAAAGGAACGGGGTCCTAACACAAGGATCAACACAAGGAGTTACTTAGAATAGTATACAATTACTGCAAATAGGTAGAGGGATTAAATCTGGGAAGAACGAAACTTGAAACGTGGAAAACGGACTCCGAATGCACCCTAAACGGGTCAAAAACAACCAGTCTGTCCAAAATCAAATGTCTGGAACTTATTCCAGACATCTTAAAAGGTAGCTCAGGTCATACCTTTGTCTGCGTAGTCCTTCAGACGTCCAAAAGCCTGCTGGAACGTCTGGACGTAGTTTCCAAACGTCCGATTGTCACCCTGGACGTCTGGAAGCCCTCTCCGTCGTCTGGTGCTATGCCCAGACGTCTGATCTGTGTGGAATGGCGAGCCCTAGTGCCCTCCCGAACAAATCCTACACACACACGCCCGCTCTCATCACGAAAAGGTGCAGAAGAACTCGGCGGAACGGCTGCATGGCGGTACACGCGAAAGAAGGAGAAGATAACAAATATTGTACCTGTCGGACGTCTGGACCTTCCTCCAGACGTCTTCTGCGTCGTCTGGAAGTAAGTCCAGACGTCTGATTCTGGGAAATTTTCCCAGAATCAGGACCCTTTTCGCTCTCCACTCGCCACGCACGGCCGTGCCGCGCCGCGCCTGCCTGCTGCCTAAGCTGCAGCAACTCCTTCGTGGCACCACACGCTCGCTGCTCTCTCATCGGCTGGCTCTAGCTGCCCCGGCAAGCTCGCACCCTCGCGGTCAAGCTTCTTCTTCCCCACACGTTCACAGCAGTCGCTGCTGCCGCTCTTGCTGATAGGGAGAAGGAGAAGAAGAAGGTGGTGGAGTGAGGGTGAGGGAGAGGGAGAGGCGCTATTTGAAGGTAGCACGAGGAGAGAGAAAGAGGAAAGGCGGCGTCTGCAGGGAGGGAGAGGAAAGAGAAGAAGGAGGGCGGCGAGTTCAGTCTGCGCGTGCATGCGTGCAGACGCGAACCCGTACGCCGAAAAAATTTAATACCAGATGTCTGGGCCACTTCTCAAACGTCTTAAATGATGCTTGATGTCCTGTTCATAACACTAACTAATAAACTAGGACCCACCTAGTAATGGTTCCAATCCGGCCTCGAAAGGTGACTTGATCCTGTGAAAGTGGGCCTACCAACCTAAAATTTTGCTAAATAGGGAATAAACTTGAGTTAAAATAAATAACTAAGTGTTGAGTTGAGTTAGTGTGTATAGGGAGTGTTGTGTGTATGTATTAAGTTAGTGTGTTGTGTGTAAGTGTGTATTAGTGTTAGCAGTGTGTGCATGAGTTAAGTGTGTGTGTTTATATAGTATATGTATATAATATAAGTATTAGTATATATATATATATAGTTATACAGTATACATATACAACTATATATATAGAGTATAGTAGTATAGATATCAATTTTTGAACTTATTTTTATAGATTTGTTTTTAAGGTCATTTTAGTGACACTTATATCCATCACTGTAGCTAGTATTATATGTTAGTATAGCATATGTTAGTATATATTTATAGTCTTTTTGTGCCTATCTTTAGGCATTGCTGAGTATAATTGTAAATAACTAACATAGAGTAATTGAGATTGATTTTTGATGCCTTTCCAGTTGTAAATATGTTTAAAGCATTGTGATTAACATTAATTAATTCATTTTATACATAATTGGCTTAGATCCATTAATTCTTTGATCAATTCATTCTTTTATAAATAGACTTAACATTTTTGGAATAAAAGAACATTTTTGAAACATAGAGAGTGATGTATATCAATAACTGCCTCCTAAGGAACAAACTAGAATAAAATCAGTAAAAATTGTAAATATAAAATGACATCAATTTGGATTGCGACTATACAACAAGACACCGACCTAATTAACCATAATTAACAAAAAATCCAAAAAGTTAATCATTTTTTGGCGTCGTTGCCAGAGAGGCAACTCTCTAAATGTCAAAAATTTTCTTTTGTTCTTTTTGTTGTACATATTTTTATTTTTCTTGTGTTTTGTTTCTTTCATTCATATTCTTTCTTGTATATACATTCTTTTATTCATTATATTCTTTGATTTATTGTGTATATAATTCTCTTACTAATCATTTGTTGTTTTTGTAACACTTGAGGAGGAGTAGGAGTGTCGTCTTCCTAGAGGAGTTTTGCTTTTGGGAGGATCCACTGCGATTCAAACTCAACTTCCAGGTGGAGTTTTTCCTGATGAAGCTACTATTTTCCCACTTTTATAGTAGTATAGATAGTAGTTTAGTCTTAGGTTATATACTTAGGATATATTGTTAGTCATAAGTTGTGAGAGCTTGTTCTCACATATTTTTGTAATAACTTGGACTATGGACTCATTTTGATTTCTCTCTCTCTCATCTCGCATCTCTCATCGACTCGATTTTTTGATTTGCTTTCTTTTTTTATTTGATTTTGTTTATTACATTAGAAAATAAAAAAAAAGAAAAAAATATAAATACCAAAACAAATCCCATTCTTTATCTAGCAGCAGCATATCCTCAGGCATTCCATCTTAGGAATTGCATTCTTCCTGCTAGATTTATTTACTTATCAAATCTGCATCACTTGTAGAGTGCTGAAGTCAGGAATGCATTTCATCCTTCCTTAGCTCCTACCATATTTGCATTTGACTAAGCTTAAAAAGACCATTCCTTGTTTTCAAACGATTAAAAAGTGAGACCATCTGTTTGTAATACACTCCTAAGTATTCAAATCTAAATCCAAAAGGAGGCATAATAAACTATTTGATACGTTGTGTGGTTTTCATCGCATATTCTGTTGATTGATTATCGTGTACACATTACACGATCACATAAGGTACACAATACATGGATTTCTATCTCATCAATCTGTGCACCCACATGGATCTAGATTTGCATGCCGATCTTATTGAGGTTCTAGGTGGATTATAGAGGTCATCACTTTTTTAGGTTTCTTTAGGATGCGTACAATTCTATTAAGACATTTATTTGTGCAATCTATTTTCACGTAGCAGATCCTAGGAAAAGATCTGTGTTTGATCTCGCTTGTCTAATTGATTGGACTTGTGATTGATTGTGATTGAGATTGGGATTTTTGACTTTTGATTGATTGATTGAGATTGAGATTGTCGTTTTGAGTTTGCTACTGTTTAATCACGTGTTTTCAAAAATCGAACCAATGGATGGTAAGAGATCCCAAAACCCATCTTTAGTACCTCCCTTAGGTGCTGATGCCCAAGCTACTACATCTTTGCCTTCCACATCCAACCCTATACCTCTTAAGCCTCACACACCTATTCACCACTCCACTTATCTAGAGGATGACCATGAATTTGCAAAATTCGAGGATTTTGAAGAACTTCCTCATCACTTTCCACCTCCTCCATACCCTAACTTTCTTAATCAACGTCAACTGGAGAGAGGTGCACAACCAAACCTGCAACACTTGTATAATACACAATTTTAGATGAATACCCTTACACAGCAGGTGCAACAGCTTCTCAAGCTGTTAACTTGCTAGCTAACCTCCATCCCTAGGCTTGTAGACCTCAATTACGAGATTACTATAATCCCACGGTCAAGCTGTTAACTTGCTAGCTAACCTCCATCCCTAGGCTTGTAGACCTCAACTACGAGATTACTATAATCCCACGGTGGCACCTCTTATGCCTACAATTCGATTTCCCGTTGGGGGTCGTGCTATTGAATTGAAGTCGAATATCATTGCACTTATCCCTCACTTCCATGGTCTTTCTTCTGAGGACCCTTTTTAACATTCAAAGGAGCTGAAAAATCTTGTTCAAACCCTGGGTCCACAGGGCACGATCAGCACACGCTTTTGATGAAGATGTGCTTCTTCTCTTTAAAAGATAAAGTCATTTTTGGTATAGAACACTTTCACGGACTACACCTATAGAGACCTGGCCTTCTTTGGAACATGAGTTCCTAAAGAAGTATTTTCCTGTAGGTTGCAAAAATATTTTGAGGCATGCTATCACCACATTTACATAGAACAAAGGAGAACAGATGCACGAGGCTTGGGAGAGATTCCACGAGCTTTTGAGAAAATGTCCCCACCATGGTGTCTGATTGCGTAGTAATCATAGGTCTTAATTAGCCTAAATTAGGCTAGAACTTAGCATAAGTTAGTGTAATTCATGCATGCATAAGCATTATTTGCATCCTTACTGCTTTCCTTTAGCTATGCATGAAATAATGATATAATGTACTAATTAAGTGCATTATATAAATTGCAGGAAATAAGAAGCTTAGAAGCTGGATGTAAAGCTGGATTAAAAGCTGGACCTGAAGCTAGTGCTGCATTAGAGATGGAGCAGAAGATTAGAATAGAATGTAGTAGAAAAATAATGTAAAGGGTTGACGTATGCCATCCTATTGAGTAGAACTAAAGCAGTTAAATTATGAAGAACTTAGGTTCATTCCTAGCCCTAGGATAGCCCTAGAAGCCTTCCCAAGCCTTAGCCACCCTTAGAATAGGTCACCATAGCCTAGAGAGCCTCAAAACCCTAGTTCCAACCCTTATCTAGACATCCAGATAGGTTATTGGACATCCAGGACCCTTAGCCACAACCCGCACACCTTAAACCCACATCTGCAGTGTTATTAGACGTCCAGACACTTGGTTAGACGTCCAATTTATGCAAGATACCCAAGATAGAACCTTGAATCCCTCCTGACTCTGATTGGACATCCAGACAACAAGTATGGACTTTTGATTTTTGAGTATAAGTTGTATGATACCTTTATTGGATGTCTGGAACTGTTCTTCAGTTCCTATTTTGGAATTCAAGCCTTGATCTTGAGTTCCTAGGTCCCTAAACCCAATTCCAACCCCTTAGGAACCTAAATTAAGGTCCCCTAACCCTAGTACACCACCTCTAAACCCTCCTAAGAACCTAATTAGGCTCTCATTAAGCCCAATTGACTTAAATCATAGTCAATTACCATTGCCTAGTCAATTGGACTCATAGAGTCCAATGGAGCTCAGATCTCAATCCACACAAGCCCAATTGGACTATGTAAGAGTCTAATTGACCTAAACTTAACCTAATCAAGTTATTTCACTCTCAATTAGATTCACATTCAATTAAACTTGTATTAAGTTTAATTGCATTTTCTCCTTAGCAAATTAGTGTTTGCAACCCTAATTTGAGGCCTACCTTAACCTAAACCTATGAGGACCTAACCTAGCTCACTTAGCCACCTAGGTCACTGATGAGAGCCTCATCATGAGCCATAACTATCCCATTTTGACCTAATAAAGAGAACAAAAGCTCCTAATGACTTAGAAGAGGGCTTAATTGGAGGAATAAGTGTTCTGAGAAGAAAAGATGAAATAAAGGTTAAAACTGCAATTTTACCATTGCAGTACATAAATGGGATTTCTCAGAGACAAAACATAGGTCAAATGGTCTAAATGAGATAAAAAGTGGGTTGATTCAATCAGAAATGGGTTCATATGCAATCCAGGAATTAAATGACATCTGGTAACCCTAAAACAGACCCGCTTAATTCAACAAGGTTTTGGTCAGGATAAAAATCAATTAAACCCTCTAAAATTCATGGAAAAATATCCCCTAGGGTGTAGAACATTCAATTTGGCCTTTGGAACCTAGTTTGACCTAGATTAGGGTCTTAGCTCATCAATTAACCTAATTTGGGTTTTTACGCAAAATATCCAATCAAATATTTCCAAACATAAAATCCAACTTCACCATTAGATTCCTTAGGTCAACATTAGGTTTTTACCAAAATTTGGACCTAAGGGGAGGTCATCTTAACCTACTTTGCAATTTAGTACACCCAATCACATTTTGGTCCCTATCTTTTGAAAACCATCACATAAACCCCCCTAGCTTTCTCGCCAATCTTACAATCAGGTCCCTCCACCATTAATGGGGAAGAATCCTTCTCCAGCGAGGAAGGCAGGGGGATACTCTCAGATCCCTTAGAGATCTCCTCCCAGAATTGGAAGGGAGATTCTCTGAGGAATCCCCTTCCATCTAAGCCTGATCATAATCTCTGATTCCTATCCAATCTCTTGTGCAAATGCACGAAAGATTTGGATCCCAACCACCTTCCTCCTCTGGCGAGATGACGGTGGCTAAAGGCTTGCCCTCCACGCACCAGAAGCTCGGCCAGCACCTATAAAAGGACCTCCTACCCTCTGCGAATCTCTTAGACTTGTTTTGGCCATAGAATCCTCCAAATTTCATCTCTCCTCTCTCCGGCCAAGAAACCCGCAAGCTCCGAAGATTACCTCTCCTCCCTCTCATCGCTCTGCTGCCATACCAGCAGCAGAGTCCACTCCGCCTCATCTTCCCGCGTCGCGCAGCACCAAGCGCACGCCTCCTTGACCTCCTTCTCGTCGCCGTTATCTTCCTCAGGGTTGTCTTCTCCGACTACGGCACAAACAAGCTGTCTGACTCCGTTGCCCCCTTTCACTCCAACAGTCCAGATAAGTTGCCCATCTTCCACTCTTTCATTTCCCTCACTTTATTTCACACAACCGACCCTCGATCATCCCTGTCCACCGTCACCTTCCTCATCTTCAGCCACCCTCCGACGAGACGCCCCTGTCGCTCCGCAGCCCCACACGTCTCACCGACCATCGCATAACCTCCACCTCACCTCACTGAGTACCCTCCACTCATCCACAGTCCCTCTACACCGCCACAACAGCCCCTCGATCACACCCATCCGTCCGACCACAGAGCGACCTAGGCACGCACGCCTAGGCCGCCTCGCGGCCTGCCACCTAGCGCCTCACCTTCGTCGTGACACGGCGAAGGTCCCCCTGTGATCTGATTGGGCCGCAAGGCCTTTGTTGTGTCAGGGAGATTTCAAGCTCCGGCCGCCATTGGCGGTGACTCGAGGAAGCTGCACGCTTACTCCAGGTCGCAGGACTGCAGGATTCCAGGTGCTGCAAACTTGGGCAGGTCTTGCGAAGACAGTCGATCCAGCAAGTGACGCCGCAGAGCCTGAAGTTGTGGGAATTGAAGGCACAATCTGTTGCGGGCACGCGAGAGAAAGCAGTGGGCATTAGTCCCACATCGGTAAGTCACAAAGCGCGTGTATCCTTTATATTGTTTTTGTGTTATTGCCTCGTTGCCTCCAGTTACACTTGGGGTGAGTTCCCTCACCTAACCACTGTGCCTCGTCCGTGAGTTCACCACATGGATCTGGCGTAACCCGACCCAACACTATCTTGAGCACTCCTCGTGCACCACACCTACGCCGGTGCGCCTGGACCTGGGTGTGCGACCCGACCCGTTTACCCGGCTCTGGGAGAGCGTGTTGAAGAGTGATATACAGAGAGAGAGAGATGCGCGGGAAGGGTAGGGGAGTAGGTTTTGCTTTGCATGGTTGTGTGCAGGATGTAGGGACTTAGTTGCTGCAAGCGAAGGAGAGAAGGGAGGAGGCTCTACAGAGGAGAAAGAAAGGCAAGGCAGAAATGAAGAAGTGAGGCCAAAGAGAACAGAACTGAAGAAGGAAGAAGAAAAAGACAAAGGGCAGACAAAGATTCAAGAAAGCAAAGGAAAAGAAAAGGAAGAAGAAAGAGAAGACCACTTAAGAAGAGGAAAGCCAGTCCTTGGTCGCAAATCAAGAAGAAAAGAAATAAAGAAGAGGAATAGAAGCAGCAAGGGAAGAGAAGAAAAGGTGTACTTTAAGACGTCTGATATTGTATCAGACGTCCATTTTTTTTCCCTTGAGCAATTTCTTTCTATATCACTCTCATTGAACTAGTCATTTCTCCCCATTTAAAAAGTTGTGTTCTCAAGTTTTGGAATACTTAGATTGCTCTCTGTGTTCGACCTCGGATACTTTGATTTTCGAGTTATAAATCTTTATTTGTTTTCGTGGAAAGTTCGTCTATATTACAACGCAATATTTGTTTAAACACGATCTAGTCGTGTCAACATTTTGGCACCATTGCCGGTTAGCAACGGGCACTTCTAAAGCTTTTGATCACAACTTCTGATCCAATATTGACCTAATTCCTCTCTTTTATTGTGCTTGTCTCTGGGAAAGAAGAGAAGAGAAGAGCAGCTGCACAATAGACACCCCAAGGAACAAGTAATTTTCATTAGCCCTCTCTCTTAACCCCCTCAAAGTCTGAAAAGGAACAAAAGAAGAATCAACTTAGGGCTACCTGTTTTATACTTAGTAATTCATCAAAGTTGCCTGATTTTCATTTCAACACATTTTTAACTGCTCAACCAACTAAGGTAACTAGGGCTAAAACTTTCTTAATTGAGCCCTAGATACCAAATTTTGAGGCAACTAAATTGGACCAACTAGAGCCAACTTAAGGATTGCAAAGCTAGGGTTTTTAGAGACACATCTACTCTTAAACAAAGAAAAAAAAGTTTTTCCAAAAAGAGGTGTGCCTAAACCTTGTTTGAAAAAATCTATACAAGAGAAACCCTAAGCAAATCAGGCTTTTAAATCCATTTGAACCCTAAAAGAAAGGACCCAAAAGCTCTCAAAGGAACAAGAGGTGAAGTTGATCCCTTGGGTCAACAAACCTTAAAATTAGGTCACTTTTTCACTCAAAAGACCTAAAAGTTCAAGTGGAATCTTAAGCACCTTGATCTTAAAATAAAAAAGGTAGACTTAGGAGGTCAAGGTCCCCATTTTGTTCTACCTGGAATTGCAGTGACAAGAGAGGTCGGGTGGGGGAAATCCTGTAACTCGTGGGGACGCTCTACCTTGTAGTGGTCTTTGCGGGACTCTCCCTCTCTTGCTGCCCAGGTACTTCTCAAGTTGAAGACCTTTCTGACTAAGGGGTATCATTTGCCTCGAACCTCTATAGTCACCCAACAATTTTTGGGTGTCTTGATTGGGTCCAGCACCTTCTAATCTCATCACATCCTTCGGTCCATGTTCGGTATGAGGTCCTTAAGACCATCCTTAAGACCTCCTTTAGAAATTCATTCTCATTGAGGCCAAGCCTTGATGCCATTGTTTGTGCAGCAACCCCACCACGTAAATCTTTCATCTGATTCAGAACCAAGTTCGCCTTCTTCTCCCATCATGGCATAACCCATTGAAGAAGAGAACAACCTTGAGCACCAACTTCAACGCCTGAATGATCTCTTTCAAAACTTTGTAAACCCACCGCAGTGACCAATGATGCGAGATCACCATAATCCCACTGTGGTGGCGATCGAACCTCGGGTCCGAATCCCGATTGGAGGTCCTGATTCTGAACTGAAGCCCAATATGATTCATGCCATACCAAAGTTTCATGGGCTTAACTCCGAGGATCCATTCCAACACATTAAACAACTCAAGCATCTGGCCCAGACCTTTGGGTCAGATCCACAAAATCGGGATATCCTACTCATGAAAATGTTTTCGTTCTCCCTCCTTGACAAGGCCACCCATTGGTATCAAACTCAGACCTGTTCGATCAACACATGGGAGGAACTTCAGTCCGAATTTTTGAAAAAATTCTTCCCTGTTGGCCGAACGAATGCCTTGCGCCACCAGATCACTCATTTCACTCAACAACCGGGAGAACCTCTTCACGAAGCATGGGACCGATTCTTAGATCTCATGCGAAAGTGCCCCCATCACGGAGTTCCTAAATGGGAACAAGTCCAGTCTTTTTACTAGGGACTCCATGAAGACATTCGATTATTCATCAATGCAACATGCGGAGGAAACATCATGGGTCAACATGAGGACACGGTGTGGGAGATTCTCAAAAACATGTGCGAGAACTCCATAAATAATGACTCCATGGGCTTATTCGACAGGATGAATGCTCGCGCATCGACGAATCTGAGAGGGGCAAATGAGATGTAGGACCTGTCCACTTCCGTCGACTTGGAACTGATGGCCAGTCGGTTGGACAAGGTTTCTATCATAGAAAAGAAGGTGGACGAGCTAACTCGGCATTTGCAGCAAGCCACTTCTACTCAGAACTCTTTTGTACGACCACCTCTAGCGAGGGAAACTGTGCAAAACATATACCACCAATCTGCTAAGTGGATGGACCCATATCCACCCCTGTCTACCTCTCAGACCGAAGTGACGTCCGATCCATTCTACTTTAGTTGGGGGAACTCTGAACCCTCGTATTCTGATTTTCCTAAGGTTCCTCAGAACTGCGAGGACCTCAACGCCATCCAGAATGATCCATTCTCCAATACCTACAACCCTGGATGGTGAAATCATCCTAACTTTCAGTGGACGGGAAATTCTCAGACTCAAAGACCACCATATCAACCTCGTCCACAAGCCCCTCGTCCATATCAGCCGCCTAATCTGGGCCAAACCAGGATCAAATGACTCTTATCCTTCAAGCACTGGCTGACATTCAAAAGATGAATGCGGCAATGCAAAAATAGCACAAGGATGAGATCACAGAGGTTCGCAACCAACTGGCCCAGATGGCAAATTCCTGCCAACCTGGCACCCTTCCTTCGCAACCTCTGCCAAACCCAAATAACGTGCCGACCCAGAGGCGCATTATGAATCCAAATTCAGGCCACGCACATTTGATTTATCAGGCCCCTGCTGCTCCATCACCAGACGGGATGGAAGCTTTAACATCTTATGCGGGATTTCAGCAGCAGCCACCCCTCTTACCAAACCCAAACCAAAACCAGGCCGGATTAAACTCTATAACAACACGTAGTGGTAAAGCAACCGAAGACCCACATTATCCGAACCACTCCAAGCCTGGTAGTAGCCAAGACCCTAGGATAGTTATCTAGGATACCACTGCCCCAGATCAAGAACCTGGACCTAATCTAGAGGAACCAACTAGGATTCCATTTCCTGAGGCCTTGACCAAAGGAAAAAGGATAACCAAACCCGTGGCCCTCGAGGACGATCTGGTCAAGCTCTTTGAACAGGTCCAGATAAACATCCCCTTGATGGATGCAATTCGCCACGTACCGGCTTATGCAAGATTCTTGAAAGAAGTATGTACACCTAAACGTAAGCCGCGAACCAAGGATGGGAATCCGATTGTACTGTCAGAGCAAGCCAGCTCTGTCATCTTGAGTAAACTCCCACCCAAGGCTAAAGACCCAGGAACTCCCCTGATTTCTTGTAAAATTGGTGAAACCCAATTTGACAGAGCCTTACTAGATCTAGGTGCCTCCATAAATCTAATACCTACATCCCTCCTTGACCACCTTGAAGAGTCCGAACTTAAACCAACTGAGGTGACATTGTAGTTAGCCGATCGATCCATCAAGTCACCTAAAGGAATACTCGAGGATGTCATTGTTAGGGTACGGGATTTCTACTTCCCGGTGGACTTCATAGTGCTGGACATGGATGCACCTGAGAACCCAATGGACACACCAATCATATTAGGGAGACACTTTTTGGCCACTGCTAGGGCCAACATAAACTGTGAAGAGGGCCAGATAGAATTAAAATTTGGGAATCGAACTCTGAAGATTGACATTTTTAAGGCCCAACAAGGGATTAATTGTGGGGTTATAGAGCAAATATGTGATATCAGAGCCGTGGTTGATGAATCGCATACATAGGATAACTTGATTATCCCTGATCAACCACTAGAAAATCAAAACCCGCCAACAGAGGAGTGTAAACTTGATCTAGACACACCTATGATTCCGACCCTTGTTCCTGATACAAACCCCGAACCACCCGCTGCTGCTGACAATCCTGTCATGGAACTCAAGCCCCTTCCCGAGCATCTGAAGTACGTCTTTTTGGGTTCCAATCAGATGTTTCCTGTGATTATCAACTCTCGACTCACAGCTGACCAGGAACTCCGTTTGATTACTGTTCTCCAGCAAAATCGTAGAGCCATTGGATGGACTCTCGATGATTTGACTGGCATAAGCCCTTCATACTGCACACATCGAATCTACACAGAAGAAGGTGCACGACCTTCAAGAGAAATGTAGAGACGCTTAAACCCTAACCTGCAGGAGGTCGTGAAAAAGGAGATCATAAAGTGGTTAGATGCATGGATCATCTACCCAATCTCCGACAGTCGTTGGGTGAGTCCAATACAGATGGTGACTAAAAAGGCCAGACTTACCATCATTACGACTGAAATCGGAGAAGTCATTCCTACTCGAATAGCTAACTCATAGAGAGTCTGCATTGATTACAGAAGACTCAATTCCTCCACGAAGAAGGACCATTTCCCACTATCGTTTATTGATCAGATCCTCGAGAAACTAGTGGGAAATAGGTTCTTCTGCTTTCTTGACGGGTACTCCGGTTACAACCAGGTGGCAATCCATCCAGAAGACTAAGAAAAGACCACATTCACCTGCCCCTTTGGGACGTATGCGTTTCGAAGGATGCCTTTCGGTCTCTGCAATGCACCTGCAACTTTTCAGCGGTGCATGCTTGCCATATTCTCAGATATGGTAGGTGACTATCTGGAAGTCTTCATGGATGACTTTTCAGTTTTTGGACCATCATTTGATGATTGCCTCCAACACTTGGTCCAAATACTCAGGCGGTGCACCGATGTGAATTTGGTTCTTTCCTGGGAAAAGAGCCATTTCATGGTGCCTGAGGGAATTGTCCTGGGACATTTAATCTTGGAGAAAGGCGTCCAAGTGGATTGAGCTAAGGTTAACCTGATTTCCAAGCTCCCTATGCCTAGCTCAATTAAGGACATCCGATCTTTTTTAGGGCACATCGATTTTTACCGTTGATTTATCCCTAATTTTTAAAAAATCGCGTGCCCTCTGACTACTCCTCTCTCTAAGGATGTGCCTTTCAAAATTTCCAAGGAATGCACTCAAGCATTTGAGATCCTACGTGACCGAGTCACCCAAGCCCCGATCCTATTGTCCCTTGATTGGTCTGAACCCTTTGAGATCATGTGCGATGCATCTGACTTCGCTATAGGAGTGATTTTGGGGCAGAAAATTGATGGGAAACCTATGGTCATTTACTACGCTAGCAAAACATTGGACGAGGCTCAGCGTAACTATACGGTTACTGAGAAAGAGCTGCTAGCTATAGTATTTGCCCTAGAAAAATTCAGATCATACCTTTTGGGTTCCTGTGTTATCATATACTCGGATCACATAGTTGTGAGGCATCTCCTTGCAAAGAAGGATGCGAAACCTCAATTAATCCGATGGATCTTGCTGTTGCAAGAATTTGACCTTGAGATTCGTGACAAAGTGGGAAAGCAAAATGCGGTAGCTGATCACTTGTCCCATCTTCTTTCTAAAATAATTGACCCTTCTGGACCCATCACAGAACACTTTCCTGATGAGCACCTCCTAACTATCAGTACAGGCCTTTCCATGGTTCGCAGATATAGTGAATTACCTGGAATCACATCAGATTCCGTCCGATTGGCCGAAGGCCAAGAAGGACAAATTGTGTTCCGATGCCAAGTATTACCTATGGGAAGACCCGTATCTATTCCGCATTGGTGCTGATCAGATAATTCGACGGTGTGTCGCGGAAGTGGAAATCAAAGACATACTCTCATTTTGCCATGACCAGGCATGCTGTGGACATTTCTCAGGACATAAAACCTCATCAAAAGTCCTCTAGTGTGGCTTTTACTAGCCCACAATTTTCAAGGATGCATACGATCACTGTAAGGCATGTTCCCGTTGCCAGACTTTGGGCAACATGAGCCATCGAGACATGATGCCTCTACAGCCGATCTTGGTATGCGAAATTTTTGATATCTGGGGGATTGATTTTATGGGACCTTTCCCGATCTCGGATGGCTTCGAATACATCTTACTCACAGTTGACTACGTGTCCAAGTGGATAGAAGGAATTCCAACTCGAACCAACAATCATAAAGTTGTTATCAAATTCATTCATCAAAACATCTTCTCAAGGTTCGGGATTCCACGAGCAATAATTTCCGACGGAGGGACCCATTTCACAAATGCTCAGTTCAGGTCACTGATGACCAAATACGGGGTGTCACACCGAATCTCTACTCCTTACCACCCCCAAAATAATGGTCTAGCTGAGCTATCAAACCGAGAGTTCAAGAAAATCCTTCAGGTTATTGTTTGACCTGATAGAAAAAATTGGTCTTCTTAGCTTCCGGAAGCATTGTGGGCCTACAGGACCGCCTACAAGACCCAATTAGGAATGTCTCCCTTCAGACTAGTGTACGGGAAGGCATGTCACCTCCCCGTCGAATTGGAGCATAAAGCCTATTGGGTTGTACGGAATTGTAATTTAGATCTTTCTAAGGTTGGAACCCACAGAAGGTTTCAAATAAGCGAGATCGATGAATTACGCCACGACGTGTATGAGAACTCGCGAATTTACAAAGAACGGGTTAAAGCTTTTCACGAAAAACACATTTCTAGAAAGATCTTTCATCCTGGTCAAAAGGTTTTACTCTTTGATGCCCGACTCAAATTTTTCCCAGGAAAGCTATGATCTAAGTGGGTCGGACCCTACCTAGTCCGACAAATCTTTGGAAATGGAGCCATTGAAATCAGCCCACTCAGCCAGGATTCCGAACCCTTTGTTGTGAACAGTCAGAGACTCAAACCATTCATTGACATGATCGATACAAATTTGGCTGAGTCATCCTTTACCCTCCATTCCCCTTGAGCTCATTGCGCCCAGCTGATGGCGTAAAACTCAGCGTTTAACGAGAGGCAACCCATCATTCTTTGAAAAACCTAAAACCTTTTTTGACATTTCTACGCGGAATTCATATTGCACTTTAGGGTTCATCCATTAGAACAGCCGACTTCACCTCAGCTACCCTTACCTGAGATTAGAAATCGTTCGCAACAAGTCACTTCGACCCGTTCACTCACCAAACACCTGTCCTAATGCATGAACTAAGCTGAAATCGAACCCACCTAATTTACAATGGGGACATTGCAAATCTTAGGCATGGGAGGGTATGAAAGTGCAAAATATCAGGAAAATTTATATCAAGAAAGGGTTTCAATTAAAAAAAAAAAATTGAAGGAGGGGAGAAACAATTCAGGGTCATACAAAATGAAAGGAGGAAAAGAGTAAAATGCCAAAAAAAGGAGCATAAAATGAAAAAGAAAAAGAAGTAGTCATTAGTAAAAGATTAAGGGATTAACTGAAGTTCTAGACTAGATCAAGAAAAGAGAAAAAGAAGAAAAAAAAGTGCTAAAGTGACATAACAAGAGATTAGCGGGAATGCTGGTCTTAGGCCTCTTGGGCTAGATTCTTTAGCTTAAAAATTCACGTATCCACTAAAATCTGGATAATCCTCAAGAGGTTGGGAAAAATGCGAAGCTTAAGTATTAGGTCTAAGGCTTAGGAAGTATTCGACCTCATTAACTGACCTTCGATTTGCGGGATTCGGCAACCTAAGCACCCCAAATCCATAAACATTCTGGTTCAATGCGCATAAATATCCAAATCACGCAAAGTGTTTAATGTTCTGAAAAAGTCACCTAGATTAGGAGCGGCCGATCAACACAAGTTGATTTGGACGAGTTCCCAACGCGGAGAGGCAGGAAATTCCCATCGAAGATGCGTAACAACATATCATCTCCTTGGTGCTTTTCTCTTAGGATATTTAAATATCCTACTGGGGGCATGTAAGCACTCTGCTGGTTCAGATACCATG
Organism: Thalassia testudinum; assembly: GCA_037157565.1. Classification (NCBI taxonomy): domain Eukaryota; kingdom Viridiplantae; phylum Streptophyta; class Magnoliopsida; order Alismatales; family Hydrocharitaceae; genus Thalassia; species Thalassia testudinum. The sequence goes on along the minus strand of JAZHRO010000022.1, from coordinate 7,806,401 downwards.
GGCGGCATTATCATGAAATGTCTATCGCCAAGGTCTGAATTTGGCCACGGAATGCCATGGGCAGGATTATCTCAAAATCTTGAAAGCTAGGGTTCTGGGGGTTGCCATGGGCGGTGCTATCTTAGAGCATCTATAGCCAGGGACCCTTGAGGATTGATGATGGGGACGAGGAATCCGATACAGATCGTGTTAAGAAGCTAATCCAAAGCTAGAAATAAAAAGAAAAGAGAGAGAAAGCTCTCCAAACAAATAAACCTTTTGTCTCTCTCTTACAAAAATGCACTACAAACTGAACCTAGGCTAAAAATGTCTCAAGCACGGGTGCTTTAACCGCGGAGTCCAACAAACCCTAGGATAGTTTCTGCGGGCCTTAAAAACCTTTGCGGAGGACTGAGGCTAAAGCGGGTCAGGTCCATATTTTGGTTGATACTTGAGTACCTCTAGGCCTATTGTTGGCATTTTGACCTAATCACAAAAGAAAAGCACTTATCATAATTGATGACAGACACTCAGGGTCTAGAACAGAAATTAAAACCTTGAAATTTTGCTAAAGGACTAGCAAAAGCTAGGCATGGGGGTATGATGAGAGCCTCATCATGAGCCATAACGAGCCCATTTTGACCTAATAAAGAGAATAAAAGCTCCTACATGACTTAGAAGAGGGCTTAATTGGAGGAATAAGTGTTATGAGAAAAAAATATGAAATAAAGCTTAAAACTGCAATTTTACCATTACAGTACATAAATGGGATTTCTCAAAGACAAAACATAAGTCAAATGGTCTAAATGAGATAAAAAGTGAGTTGATTCAATCAGAAATGGGTTCATATGCAATCCAGGAATTAAATGACATCTGGTAACCCTAAAATAGACCCGCTTAATTCAACAAGGTTTTGGTCAGGATAAAAATCAAATAAACCCTCTAAAATTCATGGAAAAATATCCCCTAGGGTGTAGAACATTCAATTTGGCCTTTGGAACATAGTTTGACCTAGATTAGGGTCTTAGCTCATTAATTGACCTAATTTGGGTTTTTACTCAAAATATCCAATCAAATATTGCCAAACCTAAAATACAACTTTACCATTAGATTCCTTAGGTCCAAATTAGGTTTTTTTGGACCTAAGGGGAGGTCATCTTGACCTACTTTGAAATTTAATACACCCAATCACATTTTGGTCCCTATCTTTTGAAAACCATCACATAAACCCCCCTAGATTTCTCGCCCATCTTACAATCAGGTCCCTCCACCATTAATGGGGAAGAATCCTTCTCCAGCAAGGAAGGCAGGGGGGATACTCTCAGATCCCTTAGAGATCTCCTCCCAGAATTGGAAGGGAGATTCTCTGAGGAATCCCCTTCCATCTGAGCCCGATCATAATCTCTGATTCCTATCCAATCTCTTGTGCAAACGCACGAAAGATTTGGATCCCAACCACCTTCCTCCTCTGGCGAGACGACAGTGGCCAAAGGCTTGCCCTCCACGCACCAGAAGCTTGGTCAGCACCTATAAAAGGACCTTCGACCCTCTGCAAATCTCTCAGACTTGTTTTGGCTGTAGAATCCTCCAAATTTCATCTCTCCTCTCTCCGGCCAAGAAACCCGCAAGCTCCGACGATTACCTCTCCTCCCTCTCATCGCTCTGCTGCCATACCAGCAGCAGAGTCCACTCCGCCTCATCTTCCCACGTCGCGCAGCACCAAGCGCATGCCTCCCTGACCTTCTCCTCGTCGCCGTTATCTTCCTTAGGGTTGTCTTCTCCGACGACGGCACAAACGAGCCATCTAACTCCGTTGCCCCCTTTCACTCCCAACAGTCCAGATAAGTTGCCCATCTTCCACTCTTTCATTGCCCTTACTTTATTTCACACAACCGCCCCTCGATCATCCCTGTCCACCATCACCTTCCTCATCTCCGGCCACCCTCTGGTGAGATGCCCCCGTCGCTCCGCAGCCCCACACGTCTCGCCGACCATCGCATAACCTCTGCCTCACCTCACTGAGTACCCTCCACTCATCCACAGTCCCTCTACACCACCACAACAGCCCCTCGATCACACCCATCCGTCCGGCCACAGAGCGACCTAGGCACGCACGTCTAGGCCGCCTCGCGGCCTGCCACCTAGCGCCTCACCTTCGTCGTGACACGGCGAAGGTCCCCCTGTGATCTGATTGGGCCACAAGGCCTTTGTTGTGTCAAGCAGATTTCAAGCTCCGGCCGCCATTGGCGGTGACTCGAGGAAGCTGCACGCTTACTCTAGTTTGCAGGACTGCAGGAATCCAGGTGCTGTAAACTTGGGTAGGTCTTGCGAAGACAGTCGACCTAGCGAGTGACGCCGCAGAGCCTGCAGTTGTGGGAATTGAAGGTACGGTCTGCTGCGAGCACGCGAGAGAAAGTAGTGGGCATTAGTCCCACATCGGTAAGTCACAAAGCACGTGTATCCTTTATATTTTTTTTGTGTTATTGCCTCGTTGCCTCCAGTTACACTTGGGGTGAGTTCCCTCACCTAACCACTGTGCCTCGTCCTTGAGTTCACCACACGGATCTGGCGCGACCCGACCTGACACTATCTTGAGCACTCCTCGTGCACCACACCCACGCCAGTGCGCCTGGACCCGGGTGTGCGACCCGACCCGTTTACCCGGCTCTGGGAGATCATGCTGAAGAGTGATATACAGAGAGAGAGATGTGCGGGAAGGGTAGGGGAGTAGGTTTTGCTATGCATTGTTGTGTGCAGGACGTAGGGACTTAGTTGCTGCAAGCGAAGGAGAGTAGGGAGGAGGCTCTACAGAGGAGAAAGAAAGGCAAGGCAGAAATGAAGAAGCGAGGCCAAAGAAAATAGAACTGAAGAAGGAAGAAGAAAAAGACAAGTGGCAGACAAAGATTCAAGAAAGCAAAGGAAAAGAAAAGGAAGAAGAAAGAGAAGACCACTTCAGAAGAGGAAAGCAAGTCCTTGGTCGCAAATCAAGAAGAAAAGAAATAAAGAAGAGGAACAGAAGCAGCAAGGGAAGAGAAGAAAATGAGCTACTTTAAGACGTCTGATATTGTATCAGATGTCCATTTTTTCTTCCCTTGAGCAATTTCTTTCTATATCACTCTCATTGAACTAGTCATTTCTCCTCATTTAAAAAGTTGTGTTCTCAAGTTTTGGAATACTTAGATTGCTCCCTGTGTTCGACCTCGGATACTCTTATTTTCTAGTTATGAATCTTTATTTGTTTTCGCGGAAAGGTCATCTATATTACAACGCAATATTTGTTAAAACACGATCTAGCCGCGTCAACAGTCACGACCACACATACACACACACACACACCCATTCATGCACACCCATGCCACCTAGAGTATTCTAGGTTTTTCCAAAGGTGGCGCCACCTTGGTTGCCAAATATAGCAATCAAGGATGGGTCTTCTCTTAGATCCACTTTTGGTGGATCTAAGAACCACCCTCTCTCTCTCTTGGATAGCCACACTTGGAGCTCCCTCTAGAGAGTTCCACACTCCTATAGAGAGGCTCCCTTGGGTCTACTTAAAGGACCCTAGGGTGGCCATTTGCACCCATCTAGCCTTCCATCTAGTTTTAGCATATCTCCACCCTCACTCCACCTCCACTGCACAAGCTGCCACCATGGTTCCACCACCTCCACACCAAGGCCAGAGCACTCCTCCTCCACAACTCCAAGGGCCGGCCTAACCCCCATTGGCCGCCCCTCCTCTCCGACAACTCAAAGGCCATCGAAGCCTACCTCTGAATGCCCTTATTTATGTTAGCTAAGTAGATAGTTCTTCGTAGATTTACTACTTTATTACTGCTTAGTAGTGTAGCTCCATATTCTCCCCCAATGATGCATGCATAATCCTCCAAAGATTCATGTACACAGTTGTTTTCTTGTAGCTAGTAGTTATTTCAAGCTTTCCTATACCAAGCTTTCCTCTAGTTGTGCTCTGTAACTCTGATGCAATGAATGAAATCATCTTTTTATATATCTATATATCTATGTGTGAAAATCACCATGTGCTTGATTGCAAAATCTTTCTCGTGATAATCAGTTGCCTACGCTCATTTTATATTTCTATTGCAACAGCATGTCGTGCATGAATACATACATAATCATAAATCGGCATGAATTTTTAAGCAAGTAGAGCAAGCAAGTTCGAAATTCAGTTTGCAATTCCTAAACGCCTCCAAAAGATCGAACGATAGGGACTCCAAGTCTCGTTATCTTAGAAATATTTTTTGTGTTGATCGGATTTCTCACTATACTACAACATAATGAAGATTTCCATATTCGAAAACGCTAGATCTAGGTTGAACAAATGGTGCCGTTGCCGGAGAGACAATGCAATTGATTTTCGATCTAAAGCCTTTAGTGACAAATCTTCCTCTACTTGTTTTTTGGATGTGCAGGAAATCAGGAAAAATGGGATTTGCACACACATCGAGTGCGGAGAAAAAAATGCTGGTGCACATTTCTCCCTTAGCTTAGGATTTTTATTTGAACTCTAGGTTAGAAATTTCTTTCTGAAAATAAAAAGAAAAAAAATTTGAAAAAGTTTTTCCCTCAAAAAAAAATTTAAAAAAAATATTTCATTTTTGGTGGAAAGTGATTTGAATTTCAAACCACCTTCTAAAATCCTTTCCACCATTTGCTGAAAATTGGCGAGACTTTAATTTTTACTTAAAAATTCATTTGCTGAAAAATTAGTGGGCGAAAAGTTTTGAAATTCGGAAAGTACTTCATTTTCAAACCATCTTTCAAATGATACCATTTATTTGAAAAAATTACAAGTATAAAATTTTTAAATATTCACGAAGTACAAGAGGGTGAAATTGACCTAGATTTGAAAATTTTCAAAATTCAAAAATCAATTCCGAGCAATCCACGAATCTGTTTTGACTAAAAATGGTGGTGTTTGAAATATGATCTCCTTAGCTTTAATTTCCATATTTTTCTTGAATTTTTTAAAATCATTTGGATTCCAAATTTTATAACTGAAAAAGGAATCTACTTGCCAAATTTCAATTTATTTGGATTCCAATTTTGTTTAGAGAACTAGTTTGATTCTTGTGGTCTGCTGAAGCCTTAGAATTGCATAAACCCTAGGTTACACCTTTAGGGTTACACTCTAGAGACCACACTTAAGCTAACCTAAACTTAGCTAAGTCTAGTGTTTAGCCGGTGAGCCTGGTCACCTTGTGGGCCACTCACCCCAAATCCCAGTGAAGAAAAAATTGGGATAAAATAAATTTTAAAACACGAATTTGAACCTGAATTCGTTGTCATACTACTGGGTGTTTTCAACCTCTCTAGCCAAACCTGGTGACTAAGTTTACGGGGTATTGTCAAACGACCGTGACTCAGGGGTCAGTGAAACCAAAGGCGCAAGCTGAAGGAAGAACCTTCCCCTTAGTCCACTTGTAACCAGACTGGCTGGGTTAGGTTGAGAGGTGGGAATCACTTTCAGTCGGCTCTCAATAAATTTTTCTTCAGGAATTCGAACCCAAAATGAAAAATCTAGTCATCTAATCATAAGGGCCATTTGATTGACAGGGCCTTAGCCTTGTCTAGCTGGTTGCACCAACCAAGGGGTTGGCTTGTTGCACCAACCTAGGGGTTAGCTGGTGTATGCAAGGAAGGAGGTCACTGAGACCTCAACTGGTTGGACCCTGGGAGCCATTCCCAAGGATGCGAGTCACCTCGCCTGCACCATCTTCTCCCCCACATTCTTCTTCTATCCTCCTAGTCGAGATGGCTAACCCTGGACCTTGACCTGGTCAGGATCCAGTAAATCTGGAACCGATGGCTCGCTGGAAGCCCGGGTCATTGAATCTGAGGAACGGCAAAATCAGAACATAGACCGTATCCTGAACACTTTGGACAGAATGCAGCATCCACTGTGAGGAGAACAACTTCGGGATTTCTACAATCCAGCAGCGCCGATTGTCTCACCTCTAGTCCGGATTCCCGTAGGCGGAGATGAATTCGAGCTCAAGCCCAATCTAATTGGGCTAATCCAAAATTACTTTTATGGAAACACGAACGAGGATCCATTCCAACATTTAGAGGACCTGAGTCGAATCGCAGAAACGGCTCGACCCAGGGACGTAGATCTTGGAATTGTTCTGATGAATCTTTTTCCATTTTCTCTCAGGGATAAAGCTTCATACTGGTTCAAACCATTAGGAAGCCGACTGGAACATGGTCGAAATTACGACGTGAATTCCTGCAGAAGTTCTTCCCAATTGGTCGGACGAATGCAATGAGGCGAACGATCACTGTAGGATCTGTAATGCACAAGCACACTAGAAGGGGGGTGAATAGTGTGGTAGATAAAACTTTGCAGAAATAAAAAACCACAAAAACACACAAGATATATAGTGGTTCCCCTCACTTGGGTACTCTACTACCTAAGTCGACCGACTTAGTATTTTTAACCCAATTCCCTCAACCCAGAGGGAATCAATTTACTAATGACCTGAGGTAATTAACGGGTTACATCAACACAATTACAAGATATTAAAAAGAAATAAAGATACAGATGTAAGCAAGATGCAAATAAAAGCTTACAACAAATTCCTAAGTCTCCAACAAGTATATTGCTTAATAAGAGTTTATAAATTAGTCTAACGAGAATACTAATGCGTAAACGAACAATTGAACAAAGAAGAACACGATCGCCTTTTATGACTTGTTGCAAATGAAGAGAGGCCTTAAGAAGAATGCAACAAATCAAGCTCCTTTGTAGCTAGAAAAATTGAGAACTGAAGGTATAGGCAAGGATAGTATTTTTGGCTTCTTAGTTGTGTGCAAAAGGGACTCAAAGATTGCTTATATAAGCCACTAAACACCTCTCCTATGAATACTAGCCGTTAGGGGCAAATTGGGAAGATTAGAGATAGGTTTAATTGCAAAATAGCCATTCAGATTGGTCACAACTGTTAGTTGGTACCGGTACTGACCACCTACAGTCAGCCCAACTAAGTCACTAGGTACCGGTACTCATGATGAGTACCGGTACTTTTGACTCATAGATTTGGGTCCTGTGACCTACATGTATCGGTACTCATGATAAGTACCGGTACTTGTAACTCACAGATTTGGATCCTCTGACCTACATGTATCGATACTCATGATAAGTATCGGTACTTGTAAGGTTCAAGAACTACATCAGTCTACAAGCTGTGAGCATCTTGTACCGGTACTCATGATGAGTATGGGTACTTGTTCATAGTTTGGGACTAAAAACCCAAACCTGTGCCAAGTACCAAGAATGAATTTAAGTCAATTTTTAGAGTTATCACATCTACTCTGTAAGACTTTATTTTGAAAGAATCGAATTTGAGTTTTGAAACGAATGAGTGAATGCTATTTTGAACCCTAATTATCTCTTCTTTGATTTTAACTCCTAGATTATGTTTTACTTGTTAGGAGACATACAAAGACTCTAAAATACAATGACTACAACAAAAACTATAATCTTCTTCCTTCATATGCTATCTTGTTGCTTGCATCCATAGATTCTTTTATCCTGTAATACTTCGTAAACACATTAGACTTTAAAACGGTTTTGTTAACACCAACACACAGAAGAGAGGTGGAACTAGGTTCCAACAATCTCTCCCTTTTTGGTGTTGACAAAATAAACAAGATACTCATATTTAAAAATAAACAGAGACTTAATAAGAGAAGAATAAAAAACTCTATAAGGAGTGAAAAACCTCCCCCTCAAACTAAGATCCCCCTATTTTAAATATGAAGTATCCAATCATTTGTCCCCCTTTTTGTCAAGCAAGCAAAAAGATGAGCAAATAATACATTTTTAAGCAATCAAAGCATGATATATAAGCAACCAACTCTATACAACCTTCATAAATTCTAAACATGATAAAGTTCATAAAGATAAAGCTTGAGACAATTTAGCAAAGCCACACATAAGAAATCTTAAAAGTCATACAAGTTTAGCAAGACATAAATGTTATACAAGTTCAACAAGCAACAAAATGAAAACTAAACTAATTTCTAGCACGTTTTCTGATAAGCTTTTGTACATGTCCACCATCATCATCATCATCATCGTCGTCGTCATCATCATCATCTTCAGCATCAAACTTATCAAGCCGATCATGGGTATTTAATAAATAACATCGACTTCCAAACACCCTAAAATATGAAATCCTAGGAGACTTCTCATAATAAAGCTCATATGAAGTTTTCTTAATAATAGACCTTAAGAGAGTTCTATTAAGAACTTAACATGCTGTATTAATGGCTTCCGCCCAAAAATATTTTTGAAGCCCAAACTCCAAGAGCAAAGTTCAGGCGCATTCTTGTAGAGTGTAATTCTTGTGCTCTACAACACCATTTTGAGATGGTGCCCGTGGAAATGAAAATTCATGGGCTATGCCAAAATTGACACAAAAACTTGAAAATTTTTCATTTTCAAATTCACCCCCATGATCAGTCCTAAGTCTAAGAATTGAGGATGATTTTTCCTTTTGAAGTCTTCGAGCAAGACTTAGGAAGGAATCAAATGAGTCATCCATATGTTTCAAGAAGATGATGAAGTGAACCTAGAGAAGTCATCAACAATAACTAGGCAAAATTTTGATCGATTTAGACTCGAATCATGTTGGTCTAAATAGATCAAGGTGTAACAACTCTGAAGGTCGTATTGTTGAAACTAAGTCTTTAGGTTTAAAAGAAGCCTTGTGTATTTTTTCGAGTTCACGAGACTTGCACAAAGCATCCTTTTTATTAGTTTGGGTAGGCCCCTTACTAACTCATTTTTGGCTAACTTATTAAGATGTTTGTGATTAATGTGACCTAGCCTACAGTGCCAAAGATCTAATTCAACATGGGAAGCAAGCAGACATTTTACAAATTTCTCTTGTGAAAGTTGAAGAGCATAGATATTTTCATATCTAAAGCCTTCAATTAAAATCATATTTGTTCCTTCTTTAAATATTTTAAATCCAACTTTAGTAAACAAAACATCACATCCATTATCACATATTTAACTAACACTAAGTAGGTTATGTTTTAAGTTTTCTACTAGAAGAACATTATGTACCTACTTAGAAGAATTACTTATTGTACTTTCACCAATAATGCGACAACGTTTGTTGTCGCCCAACTTGACGTGTCTACCATCTTCGATTCTAGTCCACTTGATAAAGAGGTTGGAACGTCCCATTATGTGCTTGGAACACCCACTGTCTAGGATCCATTTGTCCTTCTTGACCTGCAAAATAGTTTATTAAATCTATTTTAGGTACCCATTTTCTTTTGGGTCCTTGATGGTTAGTACCCTTCAAATCCTTAGGTTTAAAGATCACCTTAGTGTTAGATCTATAATTCTTAGGATTCTTGACCTTTTGATAAATCCATTCATGTCTAGGTGCATGTGATTTATTTTGTGTACTCTTTTTATTATTAAACTTGGCTTTTAAATTATTACAAAATTCTGTATTTAGCCTAGTTGTTGTTTTTACATTATTCAAAGTGCCCTCAAAGTGTTCATAAATATCTTCTAATTCTACTATTTTTGCATGCAATTGATTGTTAGTTTCTTTTGACATTTCTAATTCTATTTCTAAACAAGATTTTTCTATTTCTAGAGTTTTATAACTATCATACAAGACCTTATTTTCTTTTTTAATCAACCTAGCTTTGTGATACAAATCTTCATATGCTTGTAGTAACTCATTAAAAGTTACTTCAGAATCTACCTCATTTTCTGAGCTGTCATTGTTCGCCATTAAGCAAAGATGTGTAACTTTCATTTCTTCAGATTCTTCGGAAGATGATTCCATGCCGGAATCACTATCATCCCAAGTTGCCTTGTATGCCTTTCTTGAAATCTTCTTCTTCTTCCGATTGAGTTCTTTGTCCTTCTTTTCTTCTTCTTCTTGATCATTGGACAATCTTTTCGTATGTGCCCCTTCTTGTTGCACTCAAAACAAATAATGTCATTTGTAAATTTATTGACTCTCTTACCTTATTTTTGGATGAATCTTATGAATCTTCTCATTAGAAGAGCAAGCTCCTCTTCTTCGTCGGAGTTGGAATCGTCGAAGTCCGACTCCTCCTTTATAGTTTTGAAAGCAAGCTCCTTCTTCTTGCTTACATATTTTTCTTCTTTCCTCTTCATATTCTCCAATTGGACTTTATAGGCCATGAGGCTTCCAATCAAGTCATCCAAGGAGAGAGTAGAGAGGTCCTTCACCTCTTGGATGGCTATGGACTTTGGAGACCAATCGCTTGTAAGGGATCTCAAGATCTTCCTTACAAGCTGCTCCTCCTTCAGCTTGACTCCAAGGTTCTTCATTGGATTCACGATCTCTCCAAAGCTTGTGTACATCTCTTTGATTGTTTCACCTTTTTGCATCCTAAAACACTCATAGCTTTCTGTTAGAATGGAAATATGTGTTTCTTTTATCTTCTTATACCTTCATAGGTGACTTGCTGCGTGTTCCATATCTCGTATGCGGACTGGCATGCGAAGATACGGTTAAATTCTTCCCTTGATAATGCACAATAGAGTGCATTCATCTCTTTTGCATTTTCCACGATCTTTTTCTTTTGGTCTGTGGTCCAAACAACACCTTCGTGTGGCTTTGAATTCGTGTACTTCTCTTGAATGAGAGTCCACGAGTCCTCATCCACGTCCTTGAGGAAGATTTGCATCCTCCTCTTCTAGTATCCATAGTCCATCCCATCAAAGTAGGGACGACGTGTGGATGACTATGCTTTGGTGCGCTTGACTAATGATGCCATTTTGAGAGAGAAAGATTACTTCTACTCATGACCTTCTCTGATACCACCTGTAGGATCTGTAATGTACAAGCACACTAGAAGGGGGGAATGAATAGTGTGGTAGATAAAAATTTTCAGGAATAACAAACCACAAAAACATACAAGATATTTAGTGGTTCCCCTCACCTAGGTACTCCACTACCTAAGTCTCTCGACTTAGGATTTTTAACCCGATTCCCTCAACCTGGAGGGAATCAATTTACTAATGACCTAAGGTAATTAATGGGTTACCTCAACGCAATTACAAGATATCAAAAAGAAATAAAGATACAGATGTAAGCAAGATGCAAATAAAACTTACAACAAATTCCTAAGTCTCCAACAAGTATATTGCTTAATAAGAGAATATAAATTAATCTAACGAGAATACTAATGCGTAAACAAACGATTGAACAAAGAAGAACACGATCGCCTTTTATGACTTGTTGCAAATGAAGAGAGGCCTTGAGAAGAATGCAACAAATCAAGCTCCTTTGCAGCTAGAAAAATTGAGAATTGGAGATGTAGGCAAGGATAGTATTTTTGGCTTAGTTGTGTGCAAAAGACACTCAAAAAGTGCTTATATAAGCCACTAAACACCTCTCCTTCGAATACTAGCCATTAGGGACAATTTAGGAAGATTAGAGATAGGTTTAATTGCAAAATAGCCGTTCAGACTGATCATAACGATTAGTTGGTACCGGTACTAAACTTTTGGTATCGGTACTGACTGCCTACAGTCAGCCCAACTAAGTCACTACATACTAGTACTCATGATGAGTACCGGTACTTATGACTCACAGATTTGGGTCTTGTGACCTACATGTATTAGTACTCATGATAAGTACCGGTACTTGTAACTTACAGATTTGGGTCCTCTAACCTACATGTACCTGTACTCATGATAAGTACCGGTACTTGTAAGGTTCAAGAATTACATCAGTCTACAAGCTATGATCACCTTATACCGATACTCATGATGAGTACCGTTACTTATTGTTCACAGTTTGGAACTAAAAAGCCAAACCTATGCCAACTACCAAGAATGAATTTAAGTCAATTTTTAAAGTAATCCCATCTACTCTATACGACTTTATTTTGAAAGAATCGAATGAGTTTTGAAACGAATGAATGAACGATATTTTGAACCCTAATTATCTCTACTTTGATTTTAACTCCTAGATTATGTTTTACTTGTTAGGAGACATACAAAGATTGTAAAATACAATGAATACAACAAAAACTATAATCTTCTTCCTTCATATGCTATCTTGTCCCTTCAATGCTATCTTGTTGCTTGCATCCATAGATTCTTTTATCCTGTAATACTTCATAAACACATTAGACTTTAAAATGGTTTTGTTAACACCAAAACATAGAAGAGAGGTGGAACTAGGTTCCAACAATCACAACTTTCTCCCAGGGACTTGAGGAGAAGTTGTATGACGCCTAGGACCGATTTCATGATCTCCTGAGAAAATGCCCGCACCATGGTGTGCCCAAATGGCACCTTGCTCAGATTTTTTACCATGGACTGGATGACACACATCAGTATTTGGCCGATGCATCCAGTGGCGGGAATTTCCTCGCGAAAGACAAAAATAACGCATTTGAGTTGTTCGAGTCTCTAGCAGAGAATTCAATGAATGCCGCATCAATGAACCAATTCCAGTGGCCTGGACAGCAGCGAGTTAGTATCCATGAGGCCCAAGCAGAGCCTCTTCGAGCTGATATGGAAATTATCACCAAGCAGCTGTGAAAGGTGGATTTGTTGGGAAAGAAACTCGATGACATAGCTCGAGGTCAACAGGATCTGGTCGGAAATTCTGCTGCCAGAAGACCCTCTTATGCATCCCGAGCCCCTCCTGCTCGAGTTAATCTGCTCACTCGGGATGCACCTCCTCCATATTCACGGGATACCACGTATCAGGATCCCGCGAACAATCTCGATCGGGCACCATATGATCAGGGTTATGCACCACATGATAATTATAATGCATATTCCCTAGATGAATATACACCTCAGACGTTGTCAACTTACGAAGATGTCAATGCTATTCAGGGACACAGCCGTAATAACCTATACTTAGAGACGTATAACTCTGGTTGGTGCCAACATCCGAACTTGTCCTGGTCAGGTAACTCACAAAGACAACATCAAGATCCATACTACCAGAACAGGCAGTACGGGAATGCACAGAACACATACCCTAGGTAGCATCCATTCCCATCTCAGCAGCAGCAATCACGCTCTATCTATCAGCTGCTGCATCAAGCTGCCAGTCACCCTCCAAAGTGAGCCAATTTGGAGGCACTAAAAGAGGAGTTGCAAAAATCGAAGCAAAAGTCTACACATGATAGCTTGCAGATCATGAAGGCAATGGCTGACCAGATACAGAACATACAAAACATGCAAAACCAGTTGCTACAGGAGCGTAGGACCCAGGGAGCCTTGCCCTCCCAACCTATCCCAAACCCACAATATGTGCAAAACCAGGGCACCCCGCCCAGGTTTTAGGCACCATAGGGATAGGCACATGCCATATTACAAGTGCCTCCTATACCACCTGGTTATGTTCAAGGCCAGCCTCCTCTGATACAGAATACCGCATGCTCTACTCCTTCAGCTCCTCCACCACCCCATGGACAACAAGCTGATGCAAATGTTATTTACTTGAGGAGAGGGAAGAAGACACATGACCCACCATTTAGGCAGGTGGGTCCTGATTTTTCTACCCCTTTACCGCAGGATGGTTTGACTCCATCTCAAGAGCCACCTACGATAGATAATGGCAAGAGGCCACTTGACCCTGAGATTCCCATTCCTTTTCTCGAGGCTCTAACACAAAATGTAGTACAGAAAAAGGACACACGAAATTTCGAGGACCTGAAGTCGATGTTCAAGGACATATTCAGGTCCCTTTCCTCGAGGCCACTGATCACATTCCTACTATCGTGAGGTTCTTCAAGGACTACTGTACCCCGAAGCGACAGTCGAGAATAGGACGACAGGCGATACTGTCGAAGGAGGCTAGTGCCATGATTCTAGCTGACCTACCATCGAAAAAGAAAGTCCCTGGTACCTTCCTCATTTCTTGCTTCTTGCAGGATTCTCCATTTGATCGGGTCCTTCTAGATTTGGGTTCGTCCATCAACCTAACTCCTACCACTGTATATGATCAATTTCAATTCAGGGAGTTAAAACCCACCTCGGTCATGATTCAGCTAGCTGATAGATCAGTAAAAACACTGAGGGGGGTGGTTGAGAACTTGATCGTGAAAGTCCGCAGATTCTGCTTTCCCGCTAACTTTTTCGTTCTTGATATGGAGGTTCCTCCTAATCTCTGTGATGCACCAATTATTTTGGGTCGCCCATTTCTGGCGACAGCCCGAGCAAACATTGATTGTGCTTCCAGGTGTATGGAGATAGCCCTAGGTAATGAGCGACTTAGACTTGACATATTTAGGGCATCAAGGAACTTCGACTATGATCATATCGAGAAGGATGGTGAGTACGAAGAATCGAAACACTGTGGTAACATTGGGCTCCTTTGTGATGACCTAATGTCTCATTTGTCTACACTGTCAGGGTTCTTGGACCTCAATCCACATGGGACTGAGACTACTGCAATGCACATATCTCCCTAAGGATCCGATTATCTGGGGTGTATATCTGACCACAACACTCCTGACTCTGGCTATCCTGATCCACATAATACTGTATCGCCCTTGTTGACATAGGAAGACGTGACGACAGCAGACGAGTTTTCCATTAACACAGTCACAATCAACCACTTTACAGGTGGTGAATCAGCAGGAATTCACATGTATTTGGATCATCAGACTTCCACCTCTGATTCTACTCCTCCCATTCCAACTCCCACCCCCACTTCTGAGTCTGACCCATCCCTGATTGAATTGAAGCCCCTACCTGGCTCACTCAAATATGTGTTCATGGGAGAAAGTGAGACATACCCAGTCATTATCAATGCTCACTTGACCCAAGAATAAGAACACCAGCTGATTTTGATGCTACAAGACCATAGGGCTGGCCTAGGGTGGAGTATTGCCGATCTCCATGGTATTCGCCCCTCGTATTGCACTCATCACATTTACATAGATGAGGGGGTGAAACCTTCGAGACAACCTCAATGACGGCGAACCCGAACATGCTAGAGGTTATTAAGAAGGAGATCATCAAATGGCTGGATGCGAGTATTATATATCCAATCTCTGACAGCCAATGGGTGAGTCCGATCCAGATAGTGCCTAAGAAAGCAAGACTTACCGTTGTGAAAAATGATAAGGGCAAATCCATCCCAACCTGCACCGCAACATCATGGCAGGTTTGCATAGATTACAGAAAACTGAATATGGCTACCCAGAAGGATCACTTTCCTTTACCATTTATTGATCGGATCTTGGAGCAGTTAGCCGGACACTGTTTCTTTTGCCTCTTGGATGGATACTCCGGGTATAATCAAGTAGCAATTGGCCCGGATGATCAAGACAAGACCACTTTCACATGTCCCTTCAAGTGAATGCCCTTCAACCTTTCCAACACACCAGCAACATTTCAGCGTTGTATGATGGCCATCTTCTCGGACATGATAGGGGACTATGTGGAAGTATTCATGGATGACTTCTCTGTCTTTGGAGATGACTTCACGTCTTGTCTTGAAAACCTTACCAAGATCCTAAAACGATGTATTGAGGTAAACTTAGTACTATCGTGGGAAACCATTTCATGGTGAGGGATGGCATTGTACTAGGGCACAGGATCTCTGCCAATGGACTCGATGTCGACCGAGCTAAATCTGAAGTCATATCCCGATTACCCCCACCTAAGTAGGTCAAGCAGATAAGATCATTCTTGGGTCATGTTGGATTTTACCGGAGATTTATACGTGATTTCTAAAAAATTGCATGACCTTTGACGAATCTCTTGGTAGCCAATACCCCATTTAAATTTAACACCTCGTGTCTCAGTGACTTCGAGACTTTACGAACCGCTGTCACTAATTCCCCGATTTTCCAACCACCCAACAGGTCTCTTGATTTTGAGATGATGTGCGACCCCTCTGATTTCGCCATCGGAGCTGTTTTAGGCCAGCGTCGGGAGAAACAACCCTTCGTCATATACTATGCTAGCAAGACGCTGAATGAAGCTCAGTGTAATTATACTGTCACTGAAAAGGAACTGCTAGCAATAGTATTCTGGTTGGAGAAGTTCCGATCATATCTGTAGGGTCTACGGTCATCATCTTCACATACCACTCCACCCTATGGCATTTGTTGGCAAAGAAGGACGGCAAACCCTGTCTTATCAAATGGATCCTTCTATTGTAGGAGTTTGATATTGATGGGAACACCATCATGACCCATAACTAGCTTTATTTGACCTAATCAAGTCATTAAAAGCTCCTGCATAACCAGCAAAGGACTATAACCCATGGCATGACCATTCTGAGAGGAAGACAAGAAAATAGGGTTAAAACTGTAATTTTACCAGCATATCTTGAATGCAGTATAACCTCAGGTTTTCCCAGGGGAAAATTAAGGGTCAAATGATCTTAAATGTTCAACAAGTGGGTTAAAACAGACGGAAAAGGGTTTTCACGTATTTTAAGAATTAACGGACATCTAAAATCCTAAAAATAGACCCGCTTAATTAAGGGAGTTCTGGTCAAGAATAAATTCACCTAAACCCTCTAAAAATCATAGAAAAATATTCTTAGGGTTTGGCATTCTAAACTTGACCATCAGAACCTATTTTGACGCAAAAGTCTCAGATAGAAAGTTGCCTTAATCTAGGCAACTGTGCAATTTACCCAATCAAACTTGGTCAAAATCGAATTTAACTTCACCATTGGATTCCTTGGGTCCAAATTAGGTTTGTACCAAAATTTGGGCCCAATCTAAGATCATTTTGACCAAGTTTGCGACTTCTTTCAGTCAGACTCTTTTTGTATCAATCAGGTCCCTAACTTTCAAAAATCCTTGCAGTCAGCGCCCTAACTTCATCATCTTCACAATTAGGTCCCTTCACCATTATCGCAGAGGAAACCTACTCCGGCAACCTTTGACTGGAGATTTCTCCCTGATTGCTTGGCGAATCCCTTCCAAAATTGGAAGGGAGATTCCTTGAGAAATTCTCTCCAATCTGAAATCGTCTATGGGCTCTAAATCTTTCCCAATCTCTCATACGAATGCGTGGGAGATTTGGGTATCAAAAAGCTTCCAACTTCGACGAAAGTTTCCGAGCTTGGAAGCTTGGCTTCCAAGTTTTCCTTGCCCCTGGACCCCTATAAAATGACCGCCAGGTCTTCCCAAACAGGACATGCTCGAAATCGACCAAGGTCCCACTCAATTCTTCCCTCTCTCACTCGGTCGAAGGTTCCTCGATGTCTGGCAACCTCTTCTGCATCTCCTCGTCGTCCGTTTGCCATACCAGTGCGGATTCATCTTCCTCACTTCATTCCACGTCTCTCCGTACCAGCAGACGTCCTTTTCCCATTCGTCTTCGCCCTATCTCTCTCACCAGAACCGCCTTCATCTCCGACGTCAGCAATACACCATCTGATGCCATCTCTGCCTCACTTCGTCCAACAACCTCCTAGCTAAGTCCCCTATCCCCTCTACTTTATTTCCAAACCCACCACACCTTGTTTCGATCACCGACGACTCTCTGCAGCATCATCTCCTCCATCTCTGGCGACCACTCCGACAAAGGATTCCGCCTGCTACACGCAATCATCCCCTTCGCTGACCACCCTACAACCTCCACTACACCTTTCCGCACATTTCCCCTCTTTCATTATACCCTATTGCTTACCCAAACACCTCACCAAACAAACCCACTCCCATACACACAGTTCGACCTCGCCACGAATGCATAGACCTCATGCCACACAACCTTCACCTTGCACTCGACGTAGTCTGGCGATCCTCCCTGAACATTCTGACATGGCTGAGAGGCCATTTTATTGATTTCAGGTACTTGACCTTGCTTCCATGGATGCAGCAAGCTTCGAGCATGCTTAAGAGCTGCTCCAAGTGCTCCTGTCCCAAGACTCAGCTCCAGGTCATGTGGAACCGACCCCCGAACAAGTCTAGGTAGTCAATTGAAGATGCAAGCCTTACGAGCTGAGGCAATTTTGGAGGAAACGCGCTACTGCAGATGTGCGAAGAAGACTCTACCATTAGTCCCACCTCGGAAGTTTTGCAGTGACTGAACTCATATATCATGCAAAAGTCACATAGGCTGTTTACCTCAAATCACGGGGTGAGGTCCCTCTCACTCGCTCACCCGGCCTCTTCCGTGACACGTACACGCAGAACTGGTTCGACCTCATAACCCGACCTGCACGCCTCGCTCACCACTACATGCTGGTGAGCCTGGTCCCGGGCATGTGTTAGGGTCCAATTACCCAACTATCCTGTGGCTTTGGGAGAGCAAGATTGAAATAGAGAAGAGAGAAGAGAGAGTATGCGGGGGCAGGGGGTTTTGTCCTAAGAATCTTGGCTTTGACACTTAGCCAAATTCGAAAGTGCTGAAGGGTCAGAGAAGAAGAAGGCTTGGAGAAGAAGAAAAGGTGGCAGCAGAAAAGGAGAAGAAGAAGGAGAAGAGCCGTAAAAGAAAAGAGAAAGTGAAGGAGCTGAAGTAAAGCAAAGAAGAAGAAGAAAAGGCGTGAACATAAGAAGAAGAGGCCATAGTTGAAAAAGAAGAAGAGGAAGGTCTGAAGCAAAGGAAAGAAATAGTAGAAGAAGAAGAAGAGCTGCAGCACATCAAAGCCTTTAAGCATCTACTCTGTAAATCAAACGAAAGTGTTACTTGCTTTCATTTCATATCTACATTGAGTTCATTAGATTGTAAGGAGTATTTGGTGATCTAAATCACCATTTTACTCCCATCTTTTTGGACATTGATACCTGATATTGTTATTATTGCATATTCTTTTAAGTTCAAATTATGATCTTGATTTCTGAATTCCATATTGCTCCCTGTGTTCAACCTTGGAATCTTTTCGAGTAATAAAAACTATATATGTTTTGAACGCTATTTTGACTATACCACAATGCGATTATTTTTAAACACCGATCTAGCAGGCGAACGGATATTGAAATACGCAACAAAGTTGGAAAACTAAATGTTTTGGTGGATCACTTATCCAGACTAGACCCAGCCCACATCCCTTACTCCCTTCCTATTTCAGATCAATTTCCAGATGAATCTCTTTTGGCAATTCACTCTATTGAGTTCCCCTGGTACGCAGCTATCGTGAACTATTTTGTCGTAGGCAATATTCTCGTGAACTTATCTAAAGACTAGAAACTCAAATTCATAGCAGAGGCCAAATTCTACCTATGGGATGATCCACTGCTCTTCCGCGTTGAAGCCGATCAGATCATCAAAAGATGCATCCCAGATTCTGAGATTCCTAGTGTGTTATCTTTTTGCCACAACGATGCTTGTGGTGGTCATTTCTCGAGATGGAAAATCGATGTAAAAATTCTGCAGTCGGGATTTTTCTGGCCAACTATTTTTAGAGATACACACGAGTACGCCCAGTGTTGTAAACGATGCCAGTCGATCGGTTCTATGACCAGGAGAGACATGATGCCTCTCCAACCCATCTTGGTCGTAGAAATGTTCGATGTTTGGGGCATCGATTTTATGTGCCCTTTTTCGAATTCGCATGGCTTCGATACATATTGCTAGCTGTTGACTATGTCTCAAAGTGGGTCGTAGCCATCCTGACGAGACTGGCTAAGCATAAAACCGTCATTGCTTTCGTATGGGAATACATCTTTGCGAGATTCGGAACACCCCGCACTCTGATTAGCGATGAGGGAAGCCACTTCATCCATGCCCACTTCAGGTCATTACTAAAGAAATACGGGGTACATCACTGTATAGCCACCCTGTATCATCCACAAACTAATGGGTAGGCTGAAGTTTCTAACTGTCAAATCAAGTTGATTCTCTAAAAGATGGTTACAGCAAACAGGAAGGACTGGTCCGATAAATTAGTTGATGCACTTTGAGCATATTGGACCACCTACAAAGCCCCACTCAGAATGTCGCCATATCGCACGGTATATGGTAAGGCCTGTCACTTTCCTGTCAGGTTGGAACACCACGACTTTTTGGGCAATGCAAAAATGTAACATTGACCTCGATGCGGGAGGTCATGAAAGAAAGCTCCAGCTCAGCGAATTAGAAGAAATCCAGTGAGAGGCTTATGAGAACGCAATGATATACAAGGATAAGACCAAGGCCTTTCACGACCGCCACATCCGGAGGAAAGCATTCACGCCCAACTAGCAGGTCTGGCTATTTGATTCACAACTGAAACTCTTTGCAGGGAAACTCAAGTCCAAGTGGACTGGCCCATTCATTGTGATTCACCCCTATCCTAATGGGGCGGTCCAAATCATGGACCCAAAATCTGGGCATGTTTCAATAGTCAATGGCCAGCACCTCAAGCCATTAATGGCCTAGGAGCCTCCTCCAGCTGATGAAGTCATTCATCTTATCGAGGACGTGTAATTGAGTTTTTGCCCAGCTGGAGGCATTAAATTCAGCATCTACCCACATTCTTCATCACCCTATACATACCATTCTTATACATAGCATAATTTTCTTTTAGCATATTTCCATTTTTCATATTGCATACTGTCAGGTTAGCCGGTACTGAATGTTAAAATCTAGAAGCAATTCCAGGTGATCTCTACCCACTTACTTCCTGTCGTATTTATTTTCTTTTATATTCATCCATGAGGACATGCAAGAACTTAGGCATGAGGGGTAGATATACAGCAAAACTGAAAAATTTTTATGCCAACAGTTAGAAAACCTCGAAGCAGCATGTCAAACATACTTTAGGATCCTAAATATAACAACTGACTCCACCTCCAATGCTCACATTGGAGCTAGAAATCGTCCACAACAACCATTTCCGACTCACCTGCTCACCCCTTTTTCTAAATTTAGGACTAAGCTGAATGTAACCTAATAAGGGAATTTATGAAATACAAATGAAAGAGGTTACTTGTTTATAGCATATATACATAGTGCATTCATGAATAAGATTATGCATTAGGGATTTATCCTCTAGTTGATTCTTGTAATTTGGAATCCAGTACAATTTTCACACCCACACGTAGAATTTGCAATAGATTCACGGTGAAGACTGATATATGTCTTTAGTCTGTCAAGAAGCAGTGCTTCTTTTTCTGAACCCCTGGAAAGTGTTTTGAGAGTCAGGCAGATTTTCTTCTAGAAATCCACCAAATAGTGTGAGATGAGGATAAAGAGTAGTGCTCTAAGATTAGTGCAAGGAATCTGGAATCCTAGATAATTAGGTTATGATACTCAGAGAATAGGCATAATTTTTGCTCTCGGTTCTTGCGTATACATTTTGTGTGAAATATTGAGAGCCACCAATTAAGGTAAATATGCGAAGAGCAAGTTCTGATAAAACTAGGGCTAAGGTGGATGGTTACAACTATTCATTACAGAATCCTCGGCTGAAGGAGGGTACTGATGTCAAGCTCAAGAATACACCATCCTATTTGTCCTTCCTAGTGCCGTAAGTAGGCACTTCCACCAAATAAGCCACCCAATGTCTCTTGAGTACCACCAATCCCAACTAATGTCTCCTTAATAAAATTCATGAATGCGTTGTTAGATTGTGTTGTATTAGAAAAATTTTATGAAAAAAATGGAAAAATGAAAAAATGAAAAAAAAAACAAGAGAAAGAAAAAAATAGAAAAAAAAGAAAAAAAGTAAAAAAAAAAGAGTTATGAGTATCTGGTGTTTATCTCATTTGCATTGAGGCAATACCACCAAATAAAATTGAGACACACCAAATATGGCTTTAACCAACCTTTTCTGTGTTTCTAATTGCCAAAATACTGGCTGAGAAATTCTGACTTAGTGTTAGGGTTATTGGAACTCAATTAAAGTGTTAATGCCATATGAGACTACCAAATATGGAATATATGTGTGAATCTGGTGAGATTGTGAGATCAAGAAAAGAAAACGAAAAGAGAAAAAAGAAAAGAGAGAGAGAATGAATACAAAGGAACCAAAAAAAGCATAGTTTTTTCTCGTCTTTCTTTGAGTTGAGTTACCTAATAATTTAGGAATCTAGATTCTATAGTACTAATCTCTTTGTAGCACCAAATGAGAGAGTCACAAAATAAACAACCATTTCCCTCAGACATTCTCTACCCAAGCTTAAAGCAGGGGTGGAATTCATAGAATATCTTGAATATCCCGAGGGAAGAAGTTTTCCTATCCCGCTAGAATTTTACTAGGGTCAAATATAGGCTTTAGAGATAAATCAGGTTTTGTACTCGAATCTGTTGCAAAAGCTACATAACTGCACTTTCACGATTGTTTGGATTTCCATATTTTAGGTTGAAAATGAAAAGGAAAAGAATCTCTAGTCATACACTTGATACAAATAATCAATCCTTAGTGACCCTTCTGTAAATAGCTTAGTCTTGCATTTGCTAGGGACTATCAAGATTTAGGCATGGGGGTATGATTGTGCAGCAATCATAGGTCTTAATTAACCTAAATTAGGCTAGAACTTAGTATAAGCTAGTGTAATTCATGCATGCATAGCCATTATTTGCATCCTTACTACTTTTCTTTAGCTATGCATGAAATAATGAAATAATGTAATAATTAACTGCACTATATAAATTGCAGGAAATAAGCTTAAAAGTTGGATCGAAAGCTGGATTAGAAGCTGGACCTGAAGCTAGTGCTACATCAGAGATGGAGAAGAAGATTAGAATAAAATGTAGAAGAAAAATAATGTAAAGGGTTGAGGTATGCTATTTGTTGAGCGTGGAAATCTACGCGTTTGGAGTTGGATTTGAAAAACCCATCATCGTAGTTCGTTTTGCAAAGAAATCTGTCAACAAGTAAATTTATACCAAAACTCTTAAGAATTCCAAGTCGAACACAGGGAGGCTATGTCGATCTAAAATCCACGAATATTTTTTTTTTATTTTTGTTTAAAAGATGAAATAATGACAATGGAGTTGATATTAATAATAAGAGAGAGAGAGAGAATAATCACTTGATGTTTGAATAATGTTTTTACAACTATGAAAGCGGGAAATGATTACAATTAGAAAGTCAGAAACTATTACAGCTAGAAAGTGGGAAATTCTACTCTAGAAAGTAATAAAAGAAGGCAGAGAGTTGTTATCCTCCTCGACGAATGCTTAGAGGACGAGCCGGACGGAGCGACACTTGGAAGATGGAGGATAGGGTAGGAAGAAGAAGGATGAAGTAGGAAGAAGCGGGAACAAGGCAGCACGTCGTCGTCGTCGCAGGATCCACTTCTGGCACGGGGGCGAGAAAACTTGGATTTAGCTCTTAAGGAGCATCCCAGTTGTGGGACAAGCTTCTTTAGAGCTTTGGAGAGGGAGAGAGGTGAAAGAAGGGATGAGAATTTCGTAGGGTAAGCGTCTCCTTTTATATTTGCAAGGATTGGGGGCAGTTTGGTCATTACATCATCAAAACATTAAATAAGGGACCTTTAGCGATGGAATTAAATGTTGCTAAAGGCCTGGTCGTGAGCTACGTGTGCATCCGCTCATCTCCCGCACCCGCTCAGCTCTTCGCATCTGATTGAATTCCAACCGTTCGATCATAAGATCGGACGATTCAAATCTATCCTCGCCCACGATGCTTCTCATGCCCAACGCACAAGCATTCGAAGGTGCGTCTGATTGTGCGTCTGGCTGATTGGGGGATCTGGACCATCCACAGTTGATCACGCGGTCGAGATCAATCGCACGCGCGCCTCCGATTGCGAGTTGAACCTGTGCCTCACGCTCATGCAAGGCCTCTCTACCGTTGCGCTACGACCAACTTCATGTCACGTGTAGGAATTCGGCTCGCATGCCTATGGCCGTTGGATCAAGATCCAACGGCTAGGATCAGGTGATGAAGAGCCCTTGGAGATGTAGCAGCAAGTCTTAGGGCTGATTTGGCTGCTGAGATGGTGCCATGTGGCACCATCTTGGTCGTCCATCTTCTGTGTGTTGTAGACGGTGCCACGGGTGTTGGATTGGACCGATTTTCAAGCCGTTAGGCTGCGATCGTCGATCCAAACCCATCCGTATGGTCGGATTTGTCGTCTGAGGTATGGATTAACACCATCTTGGCCCTTGATTTCTGAGCTTCCTGGGACTATATCTGATGCTACGGATGTTCGATTAGGGTGATCTTGTAGTCGTTGAACTCTCATCGTTGCCCTAATCAAATCCATACGATTGGATCCTCGATCTGAATCCCTGATTAAAAAATTGCCCTATCCCTGGCCATAAAAGGAGACAATTACTATACAATTTGTACAATTTATCCTAAATGCATGATTATGCGTGTTATGCAATATTTACAATGCATGATGCTAATATGTTACTAAGAACATGCATTGTTAGACATTTTTGGATAATCGGATGTGCACATCACACCCCCATGCCTATCTTTTGCTAGTCCCTAGCAAAAACTACATGCTATTTATAAAAGAATTAGGATTGGATTACTCGGGCAATAGTCGTTTTCAACATTAAGAAATTCTACTTAGGATCTGAACTTCAAAGACACAACAACGCTCGGGTATCTGCCAAAATGCAAACCGCCTCAATCCCTCGCCTTATTCTAAGAAGGATCTCTTTTTTCTCTTTTTCTTCTTTTCAATTTTTTTTTGGATTTTTTGAGTTTAGGGTTTCGAAGTGGCTTTCTACAGCCACTCAACCCACCCAAGATTCGATGAGAACCCTAAGTTTTAAGCATCTTTTTGTGAATGTGATAGACTCGTTGATCGGCAATTAGAACAGACTTCGGGTTTCTACGCCTCTAAGTGACATTAAAAAGAGTTCTGCCTAAAGGTGTATCTATACGACCGGTAGCTTTCTTCCTACTTTTATTTTTATGGGATCAACACAAGGGCAAACCCAGTGTATATCTACTCGGCTTATTCTACTTCTCCGCTTCTTCCTAAGTGTTTTAGGAATTAAACATGCATTTCTTAAGCTGGGTTTTGGACAACCTGCCAATGGGTTGTTACCCACTATAACTTGCCAGCCATACTCGTGCGGTGAAGTGTGGCTTATTTCTTTTTTTTTCTTTTCTTTCTTTTCTCCTTTTCTTTTTCTTTTTCTTTTCTTTTTGGACTTTCTTTTTCTTTTTAAGTAGGTGGCTTCCCTGGTCTAAGATTTACCTAAAGGCAGTAGGAAAAGAATGGTCCTGTGGTTGGGCTTTGGACAACCTACCAATGGGCTGTTACCCATGATAACTTGCCAACCATACCACCCTAGAAGGTTCATTAGCTACCCAATTTCCATTAAAACCGCTGAACAACGAGTCAGTGCGAATAGTGTGTAGATGCTTAGACTTAAAGTTCCCTCAAATCAGAGGGTAGGTTGATAAGTCGTGTACTTATCACCCAAACTTATTTAATCAAATTGAAATAGAATTCAGGATGGCGAGGACTCGATAAACAAATCCACATTGTAGTGGATACCTAGGTATTACTGTTCAGATCCTACTATATTATTTCCTAAGATTGAAAAGTCCTAATGCCCAAGTATTCTCTCTTAATTCAAATTTTATCTTTTTTTTATAAAGAGAAAAATAAGTAGAATTTACAAGAATTCCACAGAGCTAACAAAATGATTCACAAATGAATCCACCCACCCATGCCTAGCTGATGCAATGTCCTCATTGAAAATAAAAGACAAGAAGGGTAGAATGTAGAAGATATCACCTGAATATGATGCTTGGGTCAGCTCTGAGTCAGATTGTACAACTGCTAATTTTAATGTCATCAGCTAGGCGTAGTCCAACTAAAGAAGTCACAACATAACTAGAGCAATCATGTCTGAGACGGGTTTTGGAACAATACGATCAATAACACGCTTCAGACGTTGACCGTTGACTTTGAATGAATTACCAGTCTTTGGGTTAGAGATCTGAATAGCCCCATTTGGAAATATCTAATCGATAATGAACAGGCCGTTCCATTTCGACCTCAGTTTGCTGGGAAAGAGCTTAAGTCGAGAATCAAAGAGCCAGACTTTCTGGTTTGGCTCAAAGCTCTTGCAGGAAATCAATTGGTCATGAAGAGCTTTGGTCCGAGCCTTATAAATCCTGGAATTCTTGTATGCGTCATTTCTAAGCTCCTCCAACTCAGATAGTTGGAGTTTCCTAGTCTTTCCGGCTAAACTCAGATCTAGATTACATTGCTTGATTGCCCAGAATGACCTATGTTTAATTTCTACAGGTAGATGGCACGCCTTTTCATACACCAGATGAAATGGTCACAGGCCGATGACCGTTTTGTATGCCGTACGATACACCCAAAGAGCGTCCTCAAGCTTTTGAGTCCAGTCTTTGCGATCAGGCCTAACCGTTTTCTGTAGAATATTCTTGATCTCCCGATTGGAGATCTCGGCCTGTCCATTCATCTGGGGATGGTAAGGTGTGAAGATTCTGTGATTTACTCTGTATTTTGCCAGTAAATTACAGAACTGGGCATTAGTGAAGTGAGTACCATCATCGCTGATGATGAACCTCGAAATCCCTAACCGACTGAAGATGTTTTTAACGAAATCGATGACCACCTTGTGGTCATTGGTTCGAGTGGGAATAGCCTCAATCCACTTGGACATGTAATCAACAGCAATGAGAATGTACCGGTGTCCAAATGAAGGGAGAAAAGGTCCCACGAAATCATGCACCAAACGTCGAAGATTTCAACAGGAAGAATCGAGTTTAGAGGTATCATGTCTCTCTTGGTTATGCTCCCAAGTGCCTAGCCTCGGGAACACGACCTCGAGAATTCCTGGGCATCCTTGAATAAAGACGGCCAATAGAATCCAGATTGCAGAATTTTTGCATTCGTCTTTTTCTCGGAGAAATGTCCACCACACGCAGATGCATGGCAGAACTCGAGTATACCCTTTGATTCATTCTCCGGAATGCATCGGCGAATAATCTGATCAAAGCTGATGTGGTACAGTTCAGGATCCTCCCAGAAGTAGTATTTGGCCTCAGATTTGAGTCTATCTCATTATTGCTTGGTCCAATCCTAGGGGATTTGACCAACAGCCAAATAATTTACAATGTCAGCAAACCACGGGTTTGGACACCTAAAACTGTAAGGATAGTCTCGTCCAGAAAAGTATCAGCAATCGGAATATCCGAATGAGATGAATCACTTAGAAGTCTCGATAGATGATCGGCCACCACATTCTATGCCCTGGATTTATCTTTGATTTCAAGATTGAATTCTTGAAGCAAAAGAATCCATTGAATAAGCCGGGGTTTGGCATCCTTTTTGGCCAAGAGATGTCTCAAGGCTGAGTGGTCGGTATATACTACAACATGAGACCCTAAGAGATAAGCCCTAAATTTCTCCAGAGCAAATACTATAACTAGTAATTCCTTCTCAGTAACAATGTAATTCCTCTGAGCCTCGTCCAGAGTTTTGCTAGCGTAGCAAATGACAAAGGGCTTTCTATCAACTTTCTAACCCAAAACAGCCCCGACCACGTAATCAGAAGCGTCGGTCATGATCTCGAATGGGGCTATCCAAACCGGTGGTTGCAACACCAGAGCACAAGTGACTGCCATTTTAAGAAAATCAAATGGCATTTCTTTGGCGAGAATGTTGCTCAAAGGACGAGCAACCTTCGAGAAGTCCTTAATGAATCTCCTGTAGAATCCCACATAACCAAGAAATGATCGAATTTGTTTAACAGATGTGGGAGGAGGAAGTTAAGCAATAGTATCAACCTTAGCTTTGTCCACTTCAATTAACCGCTCAGAGATTACGTGACCCATGATAATGCCTTATTGTGTTAGGAAATGCTCTTTTCCCAGCTAAGGACCAATCTTGTTTTGATGCATCGTTTAAGGATCGTTTCAAGATTAGCTAAGCAAGAGTCAAACGATTCTCCGAAAATGGAGAAATCATCCATGAAGACTTCCATAAACTCTCCCACCATGTTAAAGAAAATGGCTAGCATACACCTTTGAAAAGTCACAGGTGCATTGCATAAGCTGAAAGGCATCCTACAGAAAGCAAAGGTTCCTTAGGGACAAGTGAAAGTCATTTTTTCCTGATCCTTGAGATGGATAGGGACTTGATTGTATCCCGAGTAACCGTCAAGGAAACAGAAGTACTTCTGCCCAACTAGTCTTTCCAAGATTTGATCGATAAAGGGAAAAGGGAAATGATCCTTTTTCGTGGCTGTGTTCAGCTTCCTTTAATCGATGCAGACCCTCCAAGAGGAAGCTGAACAAGTTGTGATAGATTCTCCTTTCTCGCTAGTCACAATGGTAATCCCAGCTTTCTTGGGAACAATTTGCACAGGACTTACCCAAGGACTATTGGAGATCGGATAAATGATTCCTGCATCGAGCCACTTGATAATCTCCTTCTTGACCACTTCTCGCATATTAGGGTTTAATCTCCTCTACATCAGGCGAGAAGGGCGAGATCCATCTTCCATAAATATTCTATGCTTGCAGTAAGATGGCTCGATCCCCCTAAGGTCATGAATGGTCCAACCAATTACCTCCTTGTGTGCCTTTAGGACGTTAATCAGTTTAATCTCCTGCTCCCCAGTTAATTTAGCACTGATAATCACAGGGAGTGTCTTTTGTGGTCCCAAAATGAATATTTCAGACTCTCAGGCAATGGTTTCAGTTCAAGCTAGGGTAGGTTTATGATTGAAGGTAAGGAAGATGCTGATGAAGATTCATCAAGAGGAAGAGGTTGAGAGTGAACAAAGTCAATAACCTCTTCAGAATGTGGCGGGTTTGCCACAGAGGGTTGAGGGTTTGAATCATCAAAACAGGAGGAACTTTCAAATGCAGAAACCACTATACAAGTTTCAATATTCAAGTTATCATCCTCAAGTTCCTCTATAAATCCACAATCCTCGAATTTGTTAATCGCCTTGAAAATATCCAATTTCAACCTTTGATCTCCAAAGGCGATTTCCATGCTACCACTCTCATAGTTGATATTGGCCTTAGCGGTAGCCAGGAACGGATGCTCGAGAATGATGGGCGTGTTCCTTAAATTCTCAGGTACATCCATGTCAAGGATAAGGAAATCTATAGGAAAATAGAAATCCTTAACCTTGATGATAATATCTTCAAAAACACCTCACAGATTTGTGACCGAACGGTCCGCTAACTGCAGCATTACTAAAGTCGACCAAAGTTCACCTAATCCGAACTTCTCATAGAGAGAAGTCGGAATTAGGTTAATGGATGCACCTAGATCCAGTAGTGCTCTATCAAAGGTGTAATCTCCGATGACGTAAGAAATCAAAGGAGCACCTGGATCTCTCTTTTTCTGAGGGAGGTGATGCAGGATAACAGAACTAGCCTGCTCAGAGAGTACCACCTTCCTTGGAACCGATTCTCTTGACTTACGCTTCTATGTACATAAATCCTTTAAAAATTTAGTGTAGGTCGGTATGTGTTTGATAGTGTCGAGGAGCGGGATATTGATCTCAACATTCTTGAAAATATTCAGGAGCTCCTCATTACTATCAACAGGCTTCTTCCTAGGTTTAATCAAAGCTTTAGGAAAAGGAACATGAGTCAGACCTTCAGAATCAGGTTCCTGAGTCTTGATTTCTTCTTCAGAGTTCTCCTTTCTCTCCTCAGCCTCTTCAGGATTTGGTAGATTAGAACGATGTGGTTGTGGATCCTGAGTTTGTTTACCACTCCTCAAAGTAACAGAATTAGCATATGCATACGGGTTTGGGTCTTGGGGAGGGTTAGGAAAGATTGGAGGGGCTTCATTAGCCAGAAACCTCTAGTTTGAAGAAGAAGCAGAAGAGGAAAGACCCTGCTCAACCACCTGAGCATGTGTGTGTGGGTCCCTTTGATTCCCATACCCATGGGCTTAAATTGCCCGGATTCTGGAAATTACGCAGGTTGGGTATGGGTCAAAGTGGTAGAGATTCGGGTTGACGAGAATTAGCAATGAACCCAGTTTGCAAGTTGTCCAGCGAGGTTTTCATTTACTGCATGAGCTAGAGCATAGATCCCTGCATTTCTACCATCTGCCGGTTCAAATCAGCCTACCCTACGGGTTGACGGGCATTCCAAGCTAGCTAATTGACTTGATTCGGGGCAGCTGAGTGTAAACATGACCTTGACCCACTGGTCTTTGTGAAGCATAGTTGCTGGGTCGGAATTGGGTCTGCTGCCCCAAGTTTTTCCAGGAGAAGTTAAGGTAGTTCCTTCAACCCAGATTATAAGCATTGGAGTAAGGGTTGGACCTAACGTTCTCCTGTATAGCATAGAAATCCTCATAGGGCGACGATGGAGAGAAAGAAAGGGAGGGATTAGAGAAACTGGGATCAAAGGTCCCAGTTTGGAACTCATGGGGTTCCGAATAATGCTGGCTTGTAGGTTGAACTCCATATAGTTGATTCTCGAACTCCCGTCCAGAAGGAGCTCGTGATGAATGGAATCCCGAATTCTAGGATTGAGTGGATTGAAAGTTTTCAGCCATCCACTCTATCGTTTTTGTAACCGAGTCCATCTTATCAAGTTTATTGTAAATCAATTCCATATTGAATGAATGAGAGTTGTGGACTTCATTAACATTCAATCTGGGTTGTTGGGACCGGTTAAAAGTATCCATGGAGGTATGATTGATTGAATTTTCGCTCATCTCCTCAAACAAATCATGCATGCTATCTACGTCTTTGTTGAGGAAATTACCTCTGCAAGAAGCATGATTTCTGAGTTGCTCAGTCAACCCATGGTAGAAGATCTGTACGAGTTGCCATTTCAGCACCTCGTGGTGTGGACACTTCCACAATAGGTCCTGGAATCACTCCCAAGCCACATGAAACTGCTCCCCTGGCCGCTGGGCAAAGGTAGTAATCGCCCATCTCAGAGCATTAGTATGTCCGATGGGGAAGAATTTCTTTAGGAAAGCCGATTTCAGATCATTCCAAGTTGCGATCGGCCTTCCTATGGTCCTATACCAATAAGCGGCTTTATCCTTAAGAGAGTGGTGAAAGAGCCTCATGATCATCTGCTCCTCATTCACGTTTCGTGCCTTGACGGTCTGGACCAAAGTTGTCAAGTCTGCCAAATGCTGATACAGGTCTTCAGAGCCAAGCTCGTGAAAGTGTTTAATTAAGCTTAATACTTGGGGCTTGATTTCTACGTCTCTAGCAGGAATCTGGACGCTGGGACATTCCCCGTAATTTGAAGGATCATAAAAATCCTTCAAGGGTTGAGTGCCCTGCATTCTCTGAAACCATTCCTTTATTCTCTGCATTTGTTCTAGCTGCCTTTGAAACAACTCCTGTTGATTCCAAGGCAGAGGAGGTTGTTGGTCGGCCATGGGATCAAGTTGGCCAAAATCTAATCAACGCCTCCTAGAATACTCTACTGGTCCTTCCAATCGGGGATTCAGTGACCTCGTTCCAAGCATAAACTAGGAAGAGGTCGGAAGGACTGGGGATAAGAACCCTGTAGCACAACAAAATAAGCCTATCCTTATGTGGTGTAGCCTAAGGATCTATAGACTCTCAGAATCTGTCTTAAGATTATAGACGATTTAGTCTACTTGCATCCAATCAATCCAACCAGTTAGAAGGAGGGACTAGGGAGAAGGTTCTTCTTTTAGCTTGCACCTCCGGTTTCTAGTGTACCCCCCAGCCAAGATCGTTTGATGCTACTCCCCTAGCTAGACATCAGATTGATTGGTACAAGCAGTTTAATCGTAAACAATCTCAGACTAGGACCCGAAGAGCGAATCAATCCTTAAGGCCAACATCTACTTGATTTTATTTAGGCCTTGTTGAGTAGATAAAAATCAATTAGGTTATGTGCCTTGAATGTGGGTGTATGTCATGTGTATGTTTGATTTATCCCACAAAAGTATCTTTTTGTTGATTTTTTTATACGAGGGTGAGATGAATGTGGTTGGAAATCCAAGCATCCAAACTAATCCTAGGATTTACGCAAACACCTAGGTTAATTAGAGTTTGAGTTAATGTTGTGAAATGAAATCTACGGAAGGGGAAGAATGGGGGGCACTTACAGTTGTCTTTAACTGCACTTTACTCCGATCTACCGCTTGAAGATTCCCTGATTGAGGCACCTGCAAAACAATAGACAAGAAATAAAGTAAGTTAGAAAACAGTAAAGTGCGTGAAATGCGGAAAGGAAATCGAGAATTGTTGCCTCCCCGGCAATGGTGCAAAAATGTTGAGCATGGAAATCTACATGTTCAGAGTTGGATTGGAAAACCCGTCGTCGTAATTCGTTTCACAAAGAAATCCGTCAACAAGTAAATTTATACCGAAACTCTTAAGAATTTTGGGTCAAACACAAGGAGGCTACGTCTATCTAAAATCTGTGAATATTTTTTGTTTTTGTATTTTTGTTTAAAAGGAGAAATAATCACAAAGGAGTTGATATTAACAATAAGAGAGAGAGAGAACAATCACTTGATGTTTGAATAATGTTTTTACAACTATGAAAGCAGGAAATGATTACAACTAGAAAGCCAGAAACTATTACAACTATTAATCGGGAAATTCTACTCTAGAATGTGATAAAAGAAGGGAGGGAGATGTTATCCTCCTCAACGAATGCTTGGAGGACAAGCTGGATGGAGCGACGCCTGGAAGACGGAGGACAGGGCGGGAAGAAGGAGGACAAAGCAGGAAGAAGCGAGAATGAGGTAGCACGTCGTCTTCGTCGTAGGATCCACTTCCGGAACGGGGGCAAGAAAACTTGGATTTAGCTCTTAAGGAGCATCCCAGGTGTAGGACAAACTTCTCTAGAGCTTTGGAGAGGGAGTGAGGTGAAGGGATGAGAATTTCGTAGGGTAGGCATCTCCTTTTATAGTTGCAAGAATTGGGGGCAATTTGATCATTACATCATCAAAACATTAAATAAGGGACCTTTAGCGAAGGGAATTAAATGTCGCTAAAGGCCTGGTCATGGGCAACGTGTGCGTCTGCTCCTCTCCCGTGCCCGCTCAGCTCTTCGCGTTTGATTGAATTTTATGATCGAATGGCTCAGATTGATCCTCGCTCGCGACGCTTCTCAAGCCCAATGCACAAGCATTAAAGGTGCGTTTGGTCGCGTGTCTGGCCGATTAGGCGATCTGGACCGTCCGTAGCTGATTGCGCGGATGAGATCAACTACACTCATGCCTCCAATTGCCAGTTGAACCCACGCCTCGCGCTCACGCAAGGCCGCTCGACCGCTGCGCTACGGCCAACTTTATGTCACGTTTAGGAATTAGGCTTGCGCACCCCCAGATCATCCATGCCTTATGCCTTTCGAAGATGAGAGAGGCACATCTGAGTAATTCCTGGCCGTTGGATCAAGATCCAATGGCTAGGATCGCACGATGAAGATTCCTTGGAGATGCAGCCGTGGGTCATAGGGCTGATTGGGCAGCTGAGATGGCACCACGTGGCGCCATCTTGGCCGTCCATCTTCTGTGTGTTGTAGACGGTGCCACGGGTGCCGGATTGGATCGATTTTTGCGCTATTAGGCTGTGATCATCAATCCGAACCCATCTGCGCGGTCGGATTTGTCGTCTAAGGTGTGGATTTACACCATCTTGGCCCTTGATTTCTGAGCTTCCTAGGACTATATCTAGTGCTACGGATGTCCGATTAGGGCGATCTTAGAGTCGTTAAACTCCCGTCGTTGCCCTGATCAGATTCATATGGTTGGATCCTCGGTCCGAAGTCCTAATTACAAAGTTGCCTTGTACTTGGCCATAAAAGGAGACAATTACTATATAATTTATCCTAAATGCATGATTATGCATCTTATGCAATATTTACAATGCATGATGCTAATATGTTACTAGGAACATGCATTGATAGACATTTTTGGATAATCAGATGTATGCACATCACTATTCTATTGAGTGAAGTAAAGCAATTAAATTATGAGGAACTTAGGTTCAATCCTAGCCCTAGAAGCCTTCCCAAGCCTTAGCCACCCTTAGATTAGGTCACCATAGCCTAGGAAGCCTTAATACCTTAGTTCTGGCCCTTATCTAGATGTCCAGATAGGTTATTGGACATCCAGGACCCTTAGCCACAACCTGCACACCTTAAACCCATGTCTGCAGTGTTATTAGACGTCCAAACACTTATCAAACGTCCAATTTATGTAGGATACCCAAGACAAAACCTTGAATCCCTCTTGACTTCGATTGGACGTCCAGACAATAACTCTAGACTTCTGATTTTTGAGTATAAGTCATCTGATACCCTTATTAGACGTCTGGAACTATTCTCCAGTTCCTGTTTTGGAATTCAAGCCTTGATCATGAGTTCCTACCTCCCTAAACCCAATTCTAACCCCTTAGGAACCTAAATTAAGGTACCCTAACCCTAGTACACCACCTCTAGACCCTCCTAAGAACATAATTAGGTCTCATTAAGCCCAATTGACTTAGATCATAGTCAATTACCATTTCCTAGTCAATTGGACTCATAGAGTCCAATTGAGCTTAGATCTCAATCCACACAAGCCCAATTGGACTCAATGAGAGTCCAATTGACCTAAGCTCAACCTAATTGAGTTATTTCTCTCAATAAGGTTCACACTCACTCAATTAAACTTTTGTTAAGTTTAATTGCATTTTCTCCTTAGCAAATTAGGGTTTGCAACCCTAATTTGCAACCTACCCTAACCTAAACCTATTAGGACCTAACCTAGCTCACTTAGCCACCTGGGTCATGACCACACACACACACCCATTCACGCACTCCCACACCGCCTAGAGTATTCTAGGTCCTTCCAAAGGTGGCACCACCTTGATTGCTAAATATAACAACCAAGGATGGGTCTTCTCTTAGATCCACTTTTGGTGATCTAAGAGCCACCCTCTCTCTCTCTTGGATGACCATAGTTGGAGCTCTCTCTAGAGAGTTCCACACTCCTATGGAGAGGCTCCCTTGGGTCTACTTAAAGGACCCTTGGGTGGCCATTTGCACCCATCTAGCCTTCCATCTAGTTTTAGAATATCTCCACCCTCATTCCACCTCCACTCCATGAGCTCCCACCATGGTTCCACCACCTCCATGCCAAGGCTAGAGCACTCCTCCTCCCCAACTCCAAGCGTCGGCCTAACCCCCATGGGCCGACCCTCCTTCTCCTCTCAACCAACTCAAAGGCCATCAGAGCCCACCTTTGAATGCCCTTATTTCTGTTAGCTAAGTATATAGTTCTTCGCAGATTTACTGCTTTATTACTGCTTAGTGGTGTTGCTCCATATTCTCCCCCAATGATGCATGCATAATCCCCAAAAGATTCATGTACACAGTTGTTTTCTTGTAGCCAGTAGTTATTTCAAGCTTTCTTGTTCCAAGCTTTCCTCTAGCTGTGCTCTATAACTCTAATGCAATGAATGAAATCATCTTTTTATATATCTATATATCTATGTGTGAAAATCACCATGTGCTTGATTGCAATATCTTTCTCATGATAATCAATTGCCTGCGCTCATTTTATATTTCTAATGCAACAGCATGTCGTGCATGAATACATACATAATCATAAACTGACATGAGTTTTGAAGCAAGTAGAGCAAGTGAGTTCGAAATTAAGTTTGCACTTCCTAAACGCCTTCCAAAGACAAACGACCAGGACTCCAAGTCTTGTTACTTTAGAAATATTTTTAGTTTTGATCCGATTTCGCACTATACTATGACCTAACGACGATTTCCATAATAAAAAATGCGAGATCCAGGTCAAACAAATGGCGCCGTTGCCGAAGAGGCAACATAATTGATTTTGATCTAAAGTCTTTAGTGAAAAATCTTCCTCTGCTTGTTTTTTGGATGTGTAGGAAATCAGGAAAAAAGGGATCTGCGCACACATCGAGCGTGAAGAAAAAAATGCAGGTGCACATCTCTCAGCTTAGGATTTTTGTTTGAACTCTAGGCTAGAAATTTATTTTTGAAAAAAAAGAGAAAAAAATTGAAAAAGTTTTTCCTTCCAAAAAAAAATTTTGAAAAAAAAAATTCATTTTTGGTGGAAAGTTATATGAATTTCAATCCACCTTCTAAAAGCCTTTCCACCACTTGCTGAAATTTGGTCAGACTTTAATTTCTGACTTAAAAATTCATTTTCCAAAAAAATAGTGAGTGAAAAATTCTAAAATTTAGGAAATACTTCATTTCTAAACCATCTTTCAAATGGCACCATTTATTTGAAAAAATTACAAATATAAAATTTTTAAAAATTCACGAAGTACAAGGGGGTCAAGCTTACCCAGATTTGAAAATTTTCAAAATTCAAAAATCAATTTCAAGCAATCCGCGAATCTGTTTTGACTAAAAATGGTGCTGTTTGAAAGATGATCTCCTTAGCTTTAATTTCCATATCTTTCCTAAATTTTTTAAAATCATTTGATACTGTTTCAAAGCAAAAATCCGACCAAGGGTCAAAATTCCAAATCTGACCCCCTGATATTTAAAAATCCCTATAAATTCGGTTGAAATAGTAAAAATTATAAAATAATATTCCCTAAAAATATAATTGAAAAAGGAATCTACTTACCAAATTTTAATTTATTTGGATTCAAATTTTGTTCAGAGAAGTAGTTTGATTCCTGTAGTCTGCTGAAGCCTTAGAATTGCATAAACCCTAGGTTACACCTCTAGGGTTACACTCTAGAGACCACACTTGAGCTAACCTAGACTTAGCTAAGTCTAGTGTTTAGATGGTAAGCCTAGTAACCTTGTGGGGCACTCACCCCAAACCCTAGTGAAGAAAAAAATGGGTTAAAATAGATTTTAAAACACGAATCTGAACTCGAATTCGTTGTCATACTATTAGGTGTTTTCAACCTCTCTGGCCAAACCTAGTGACTAAGTCTGTGGCGTATTTTCAAATGATCGTGGCTTGAGGGTCAATGGAACAGGAGGCACGAGCTAAAGGAAGAACCTTCCCCTTAGTCCCCTCGTAACCAGATTGGATGGGTTAGCTTGAGAGGTAGGAATCACTTTCAGTCGATTCTTAATGAATTTTTCTTCAGGAATTCGAACCCAAAATGAAAAATCTGGTCATCTGATCATAAGGACTATTTGATTGACAAGGCCTTAGCCTTGTCTGGCTGGCTGCACGAACCCAAGGGTTGACTGGTGTATGCAAGGAAGGAGGTCACTAAGACCTCAACTGGTTGGACCTTGGGAGCCATTCCCAAGGAGGCGAGTCACCTCGCTTGGACCATCTTCTCCGCCACATTCTTCTTCTATCCTCCTAGTTGAGATGGCTAACCTTGGACCCCAACCTGGTTAGGTGATGGGAACACCATCATGAGCCCTAACTAACTCATTTTGACCCAATGAAGAAAATAAATTCTCCTACATAACCGCCCAAAGGTCATAATTCACTGCATAACCTTTCTGAGAGGAAAATAAGAAACTAGGGTTAAAATTATAATTTTACTAATGCATTGCAACCACGGGTTTTCTCAAGGGCTAAACAAAGGTCAGAGGGCCTTAATAAGATAATAAGTGGGTTGGATCAAACAGAAAAAGGTTTGTGTGTATCCCGTGAATTAAATGACTTCTTGAAACTCTAAAATAGACCCACTTGATTAACCAAGGTTTTGGTAAAAATAAAATTCACCTAAACCCTCAAAAAATCATAGAAAAATATCCTCTAGGGTTTAGTACCTTCAATTTGGCCAGTAGAACCCATCTTGACCTAGAATGGGGTCTTGACAGATATTTGCCTTAAATTGGGTTTTTGCATAAATTTCCTAGTCATACGTGGTCAAACCTAAAATCCAACTTCACCATTGTATCCCTTAGGTCCAAATTAGGTTTGTACCAAAAATTGAACCCAAGATGAGTTTACCTTGACCTAGTTTGCAAAAAGGTCCAGCCTGATTACATTTCTACGTAGGGGAAGGGGGTTTTGCTTTGAGGAGTTTACCTTCGACACTTAGTCAAATTCCGATAAAGAGAAGGCCAAAGGCAGAAGCTGAAGGAGAGGAGGACCGCAGGGTCTAATACAGAGAAAGATAAAGAAGAGAAAGAAAAGAATCGTGAAGAAGAGAAGAAGAAGCAGAAGAAAGCCAAGCCAAAGAGGAAGACAGAAGTCAGAAGCTGAAGAAAAGAAGAAAGAAGAAGGAAGGAGAAGACAGAGGCAGAGAAATCAGACACTTTAAGTCATCTAATTAAAGAATCAGACGATAGATTTTGGCCTCATTGCATATTTATATATTAAATTATTTGGTGTTATTGTAGGAGTACTTGGTGATTTACATCACCATTACCTTGACCCAAGAGAGCTACGTAGGGGAAGGGGAGTTTTGCTATGAGTTTACCTTCGACACTTAGTCGAATTCTGAGAAAGAGAAGGCCAAAGGCAGAAGCTAAAGAAGAAGGAGAGGAGGATCGCAAGGTCTAATACAGAGAAAGATAGAGAAGAGAAAGAAAAGAATCATGAAGAAGAGAAGAAGCAGAAGAAAGCCAAGCCAAAGAGGATGACAGAAATCAGAAGCTGAAGAAAAGAAGAAAGAAGGAGAAGACAGAGGCAAAGAAATCAGACACTTTAAGTCATCTCATTAAAGAATCAGACGACAGATTTTGGCCTCATTGCATATTTATATATTAAATTATTTGGTGTTATTGTAGGAGTACTTGGTGATTTACATCACCATTTTACTCCCATATTTTTGCACTCTGATACTGCTATTTCTAAATATCAATTTACTCCCTATGTTCGACCTTGGAAATCTTTTCGAGTAATAAAATTATATTTGTTTTGAACGCTATTTCGGCTATACTACAACGCAATACTTTTAAAACCTGATTCAGCACTCACGACATTTTGGCACCATTGCTGGGGAGCAATAGGCAATTTAGAATTCTTGATTACAATTCCTAATTTGGTACTAACTTGATATATCTCTTTTGCTGTAATTGTTTCAAGGAGAAGATACACTAAAGAAAAACAACCACACATCAAACACGCCAGGGGTAGGTAACTTCTGATTACTCTCTCTCTCTTAAGCCCCTCATTCTGAAAAGGTTAAAAAGGATAAAATCAAATTAGGACTACTTGCTTTACATTCCTAG
Source organism: Thalassia testudinum (assembly GCA_037157565.1). Lineage (NCBI taxonomy): Eukaryota > Viridiplantae > Streptophyta > Magnoliopsida > Alismatales > Hydrocharitaceae > Thalassia > Thalassia testudinum. The sequence continues at coordinate 7,767,450 of JAZHRO010000022.1, read as the reverse complement.
CTAATTCATCAAGTTGCCTAATTTGATTTCAATTACAAAAACTTGATTTGTGCACCCATTTAAGGTAACTAGGGCTATCACTTTCTTGTTTGAGTCCTAGATACCACATTTGGCAAATTAGATTGGACCAAAATTAGAGCCAATTAAGGATTTCAGGTTAGGGTTTTAGAGACACACCTTCATAAGCAAGAATCAACTCTCCAAAAAGATGTGTGCCTAAGCCTTGGTTGAAGTGATTTATTCAAGCAAACCCTAAAATTCAGGCTCTTAATCTCAATTGAATCCTAAAAAAGGGACCTAAAACTTCTCAAAGGACAAATAGGTGAAGTTGACCCACTTTGTTGGGTCAACCAACCTCAAATTAAGTCACTTTTTGCACTTAATACATCTAAAGTTCAAGTGAAAATCTAAGCATCCTTGCTCTTAATAATAAAACTGGCAGACTTAAGAGGTCAAGTCTCCATTCTCGTCTACCTAGACCATTAGTGACAAGAGAGATCGGGTGGGGGAAATCCTATAACCCATGGGGGTGCTCTACCGTGTAGGGGTCTTCGCGAGACTCTCCCTCTCTGGCTGCCCAAGTATTTCTTAGGTGGACAACTTCCTGACTAAGGGGTATCATCCGCCCCGAACCTCTATAGTCATCCAAAATTTTTCTTGGGTGTCTTGATTGGGTCCAGCACTTGCTATTCTTGTCCAAACCATCAGTACATGTTCGGTAGGAGGTCCTTAAGACCACCCTTGAGACCTCCTTTAGAAATTCATTCCCGTCGAGGCTGGGCCTCGACTTCCGTGTTTATGCAGCAACCCCATCACATAACATATCCTCTGATTCATCTAAACCAAACTCTCCTTCCATCATCATGGAACAACAAGCAGGAGAAAACAATCTGGAAAATCAGCTTCAGCGGCTTAATGACCTATTTCAGGCCTACATGAACCCACCACAGCGTCCCATGATGCGAGATCATTACAATCCCACTGTGGTGGTGATAGAACCTCGAGTCCAAATCCCGGTTAGAGGTCCTGATACTAAACTCAAGCCCAACATGATTCATGCTATTCTGAAATTCCATGGGCTTAATTCTGAGCATCCTTTCCAGCACATTAAATAGCTTAAACATCTGGCCTAGACATTCGAGTCAGATGTATAGAATCCGGATATTCTTCTCATGAAGATGTTCTTCTCTCTCATGGATAAGGCAGCTCACTGGTATCAGACTCAAACATGTCCAATCAACACAGAGGATGAGCTTCAATCCGAGTTTCTGAAAAAGTTCTTCTCAGTTGGTAGGATGAACGCCTTACGACATCAGATCACGCACTTCACGCAACAAATAGGAGAACCACTTCATGAGGCATGGGATCATTTTTTGGATCTCATGCGGAAGTGCCCCCATCACGGAGTTCCTAAATGGGAACAAGTCCAGTACTTTTACTAGGGACTCCATGAAGATATCCGTTTATTCGTCAATGCAACCTATGGAGGGAACATCATGGGTCAACACGAAGACACCGTGTGGGAGATTCTCGAGAATATGTGCGAGAACTCCATCAATAATGAATCCATGGGCATGTTCGATCAGACGAAGGCCCGTGCATTGATGAACCCTAGGAGAGCACACGAGACGCAGGGCCTGTCCTTATCTATCGACTTGGAACTGATGGCCAGTCGTCTGTACAAGGTCTTTATAATTGAGAAGAAGGTGGATGAGCTAACTCGACATTTACAGTGAGCAACCTCTGCATAAAACCCGTTTGCACAACTGCCCTCGGGTAGGGAGGTTGTGCATAACATCCAGCAGAGATCTTCTCATGGGATGAATGCGTATCCACTCCCATCTGATTCTGGATTCGGAGGGAATTCCAAATCTTCCTAGTCTAGTTGGGGGAACTCTGAACCCTCGTATTCTGACTTTTTTGAGGTTCCTCATACTTGCGAGGATCTCAACGCCATCCAGAATGACCCATTCTCTAATACCTATAACCCTGGATGGTGAAATCATCCCAACTTCATGTGGGCAGGAAACAATCAGAATCAGAGACCACCATATCAACCCCACCCACAAGCTCCTCATCCATATCAGCCGCCTCAGCCTCGGCCCAATCCCACCTACCAATTTGGGCCAACTCATGGAGATCAAATGACTCTTATCCTTCAGACTCTGGCTGACATTCAAAAGATGAATGCGGCTATGCAGAAACAGCATAAAGATGAGATCACAGAGGTTCACAATCAACTCACCTAGATGGCAAATTCCCACCAACCTGGCACACTCCCTTTGCAACCTCTGCCTAATTTGAATAATGTACCGAACCAGAGGCACGTTATGAACCCAAATCCGGGCCAAGCTCACTTTGTTTATCAGGCCCCTTCTACTCCATCACCCGACGGGATGGAAGCTTCGACATCATATTCAGGATTTCAACAGCAGCCACCTATTTTACCTACACCAAACCCAAACCAGGCAGGACTAAACTCAGTAACAACCCGTAGTGGCAAAGCAACACAAGAACCACCTTACCCAAGCCACTTTCAGTCTGGTAGCACTAAACCAAACCCTAGGATAGTCACCTAGGACACCCCTGTCCCAGATCAAGAACCTAGACCTATTCTAGAGGAACCATCAAGAGTTCCATTTCCCGAGGCCTTGACCACGGGAAAGAGGACAAACAAACCCGTGGCACCTGAGGAGGACCTGGTCAAGCTCTTTGAGCAGGTCCATATAAACATCCCCTTGATGGATGCGATTCGCCACGTACCGACTTACGCACGATTTCTGAAAGACGTATATACACCTAAGCGTAAGTCGCGAACCAAATGTGGGAGCCCAATTGTATTGTTAGAGCAAGCCAGCTCTATAATTTTGAGCAAACTCCCACCTAAGGCAAAAGAGCTAAGTACTCCCCTGATTTCATGTACAATTGGTGATATCCAATTTGATAGAGCTTTATTGGATCTAGGAGCCTCCATAAACCTAATACCTACATCCCTACTTAACCATCTTGAGGAATCTGAACTCAAACCGACAGAGGTGACATTACAGTTGGCAGACCGATCTATTAAGTCACCTAAAGGAGTTCTTGAGGATATCATTGTTAGGGTTCAGGATTTTTATTTCCCGATGGATTTCATAGTCTTGGATATGGATGCTCCAGAAAATCCGAGGAATACACCAATCATACTAGGGAGACCCTTTCTGGCCACCGCTAGGGCCAATATCAATTGTGAGGAGGGCCGAATTGAACTAAAATTTGGGAACCAGACATTAAAGATTAACATCTTTAAGGCCCAACAAGGGATTAATTGAGGAGTTATAGAACAGATATGTGACATCAAGGCTATGGTTGATGATCCGTATATCGATGAAAGCATGACTACTTCTAATCAACCGCAAGATGATCAAAACCCGCAATCAGAGGATTCCGAACTTAACCTAGACACACCCATAACTCCTTCCCTTGCACCTGATACACACTCTAAACCACCCGTTGCTGCTAATAACCCTATTTTGGAACTAAAGTCTCTTCCCGAGCATCTAAAGTACGTCTTTTTGGCTTCCAATCAGACGTTTCTTGTGATTATCAATTCAAGACTTACACCTGATCAGGAATCCCGTCTGATTACTATTCTCCAGCAACATCGAAGAGCCATTGGATGGACTCTCGATGACTTGACTGGTATCTGTCCCTCTTACTGCACACACCACATCTATACTGAAGAGGGCACATGACCTTCTCGTGAAATGCAGAGGCGTCTGAACCCTAATTTGCAGGAGGTCGTGAAAAAGGAGATCATAAAGTGGTTAGATGCTGTGATCATCTACCTGATCTTCGATAGTCAATGAGTGAGTCCAATCTAGGTTATGCCTAAGAAGGTAGGACTCACCGTGATCACGACTAAAATAGAAGAAGTCATATCGACCCGTGTAGCAAATACATGGAGAGTCTACATTGACTACAGAAGACTCAATACCTCCATAAAGAAGGATCATTTCCCACTACCATTTATTAATCATATCCTCAAAAAACTAGCGGGAAATAGATTCTTCTACTTTTTGGTCGGGTACTTCGGTTATAACCAGGTGGAAATCCATCCTAAGGACCAAGAGAAGACCGCTTTCACCTGCCCCTTCGGGACATACGCGTTCCGAAGGATGCCTTTCGGTCTCTGCAATGCACCTGCTACCTTTCAGCGGTGCATGCTTGCCATATTCTCAGATATGATAGGTGATTATCTGGAAGTCTTCATGGATGACTTTCAGTATTCGGAGAATCATTTGACGATGCCTCCTGCACTTGGTCTAGATCCTCAGGCGATGCATTGACGTGAATCTGGTTCTTTCTTGGGAAAAGAGCCACTTCATGGTTCCTGAAGGAATTGTCCTGGGACATCTCATCTCTAAAAAAGGCATCCAGGTTGATCGAGCCAAGGTGAATCAGATTTCCAAACTCCCTATGCCTAACTTGATTAAGGACATCCGATCTTTCTTGGGGCACGTCGATTTTTACTGTCGATTCATTCCTGATTTCTCAAAGATTGCGCGCCCCCTGACTACTCTACTATCTAAGGATGTTCCTTTCGAAATCTCCAAGGAATGCACTCAGGCATTTGAAATCCTATGTGATCGAGTTACCCAAGCTCCAATCCTACAGTCCCCTGATTGGTCTCAACCCTTTGAGATCATGTGCGATGCATCAGATTTCACTATAAGAGCAGTACTTGGACAGAAAATTGACGAGAAACCCATGGTCATCTACTATGCTAGCAAGACACTTGACGAGGCTCGACGTAACTACACAGTTATTAAGAAAGAGCTGTTAGCCATAGTATTTGCCCTGGAAAAGTTCAAATCATAACTTCTGTGTTCCCGTGTTATCATTTACTCTGATCACATAGTTGTGAGGCATCTCCTTGCAAAGAAGGACGCAAAACCTCAATTAATCTGCTAGATCTTACTGTTGCAAGAGTTTGACCTCGAGATTCACGATAAAGCGGGAAAAAAAATGTGGTAGCTGATCACTTGTCTCACCTTCCTTCTGACATTATTGATCCTTTCGAACCCATTACGGAACATTTTCCTAATGAGCACCTCCTGACTATCAATACATGGCTTCCATGGCTTGTTGATCTAGTAAACTACCTGACATCATAGCAGATCCCATCCAATTGGCCGAAAGCCAAGAAGAACAAATTGCTTTCCAATGCAAAGTACTACTTTTGGGAAGACCCGTATCTATTCTGCATCAGTGCTGATCAAATCATCCAACGATGTGTCCTGGAAGCGGAAATTCAGGGCATCTTGTCCTTTTGCCATGACCAGGCATGCGGTGGACACTTCTCTGGTCATAAAACCACAGCGAAAGTCCTCCAGTGCGACTTGTATTGGCCAACGATTTTCAAACATGCATACAATCACTATAGGGCATGCAATCATTGCCAGACCTTAGGCAACATGAGCCACTGTGATATGATGCCCTTACAGTTGATTCTCATATGCGAAATCTTCGACGTCTGGGGGATTGATTTTATGGGACCCTTTCCTATTTCGGACGGCTTCGAGTACATTCTCCTCGCTGTTGACTACGTGTACAGATGGATCAAAGCCATTCCGACCCGAACCAATGATCATAAGGTGGTTATCAAATTCATTCATCAGAACATCTTTTCTTGATTTAGGATTCCACGTGCTATAATCTCTAATAGAGGGACGCATTTCACTAATGCTCAGTTCAAGTTACTGATGACCAAATACGGGGTGTCACACAGAATCTCTACTCCTTATCACCCCCAAACTAATGGTCTAGCTAAGCTATCGAATCAAGAGATCAAGACAATCCCCCAGGTTATTGTTCGACCTGACAGGAAAGACTGGTCATCCCGACTTCCAGAAGCTTTGCGGGCTTATAGGATCGCCCACAAAACCCAATTAGGTATGTCTCCCTTCATATTAGTGTACGGGAAGACATGTCACCTCTCATCGAATTGGAGCACAAAGCCTATTGGGCAGTACAGAATTATTTGGTGTTATTGTAGGAGTATTTTGTGATTTACATCACCATTTTACTCCCATATTTCTACACTTTGATACTGCTATTATTACAATTTTTTTTAAGTTTAAATTTTGATCTTGATTTCTAAATACCAATTTGCTCCCTGTGTTCGACCTCAGAAATCTTTTCGAGTAATAAAATTATATATGTTTTGAATGCTATTTTGGCTGTACTACAATGCAATACTTTTAAAACCCGATTTCGCGCAACGAACATCAGGATCCAGCAAATCTAGTCATGATGGCTCGTCTGGAAGCTTGGGTCATTGAATTTGTGGAACGGCAAAAATAGAACATATACTGTATCCTGAACACTTTGGACAAAATGTAGCATCCATCGCGAGGAGAACAGCTTAAGGATTTCTATGATTCGACAGCGTCGATTGTCGCACCTCTAGTATGGATTCTCGCAGGTGGAGATGCATTCGAGCTCAAGCCCAATCTAATTAGGCTAATCCAAAATTACTTTTATGGAAATGCGAACGAGGATCCATTCCAACATTTAGTGGACCTGAGTCGAATCGCGAAAACGGCACGACCCAGGGACGTAGATCTTGGGATTGTTCTGATGAAGCTTTTTCCATTTTCTCTCAGAGATAAAGCTTCATACTGGTTCAAGACCATTGAGAAGCCAATTGGAACATGGCCGGAATTACGACGTGAATTCCTACAGAAGTTCTTCCCGATCGATTGAACAAATGCAATGAGGTAAGCAATCCCAACTTTCTTCCTGGGACCAGAGGAGAAGTTCCATGACACCTGGGATCGATTTCATGATCTCTTGGGACAATGCCCGCACCATGGTGTGCCCAAATGGCACCTTGCTCATATTTTTTACCATGGGCTAGATGACACACATCTATATCTGGCTGATGCATCCAGTGGTGGGAATTTCCTCACAAAAGATGAAAACAATGCATTTGAGTTGTTCCAGTCTCTAGCGGAGAATTCAATGAATGCCACATCAATGAACCAATTCCAACGACTTGGACAGCAACAAGTTAATGTCCATGAGGTCCAAGTAGAGTCTATTCAAGATGATATGGAAATTATCGCCAAGCAACTAGGAAAGGTGGATTTGCTAGGAAAGAAACTTGAAGACATAGCTCAAGGTCAATAGGATCTAGTCAGAAATTATGCTGCCCCAAGACCCTCTTATGCATCCCGAGCCCCTCTTGCTCGAGTTAACTTGCTCACTCGGGATGCACCTCCTCCATATTCATGGCATCCTGCCTATTAGGATCCTACGAACAATCTCGATCTGGCACCATATGATCAGGGTTACGCACCACATGATAATTATAATGTGTATTCCCTTGATGAATATACACCTCAGACGTTGTCATCTTACAAAGATGTCAATGCTATTCAAGGACACGGGAGTAATAACTCATACTTAGAGACATATAACCCTGGTTGGCGCTAGCATCCGAACTTTTCCTGGTCAGGTAACTCACAGAGACAACATCAAGATTCATACTACCATAACAGGTAGTACGGGAATGAATAGAACACATACCCTAGGCAGCAGCCATTCCCATCTCAGTAGAAGTAATCACGCTCTATTTATAAGCCGTTGCATCAAGCTGCCAGTCACCCTCCAAAGTGAGCCGATTTGGAGGCACTGAAAGAGGAGTTGCAAGAATCGTTGCGAAAGTCTACATAGGATAGCTTGCAAATCATGAATGCAATGGCCAACCAAATACAAAACATACAAAACACGCAAAACTAGTTGCTACAGCAGCATAGGACCTAGCAAGCCTTGCCCTCCCAACCTATCCCAAACCCACGATATGTGCAGAACCAAGGTGCCCCGCCTTGGTTTCAGGCATCACAAGGATAGGCACACGCCATATTATAGGCGTCTCCTATACCACATGGTTACGTTCATGGCCAGCCGCCTCTGATACAGAACACCACATACTCTGCCCCATCTAGTCCTCCTCCACCCTATGGACAACAAGCTGATGCAAACGCTGTTTCGTTGAGGAGCAAGAAGAAGACAAACGACCCACCATTTAGGCAGGTGGGTCCTGATTTTTCACGCCCTTCACCGCAGGATGGTTCGACTCCTTCATCTCAGGAGCCACCTATGGTAGATAAGGGCAAGAGGCCACTTGACCCTAAGATTCCCGTTCCATTTCCCGAGGCTCTGACACGAAATGTAGTACGGAGAAAGGACACGCAAAATTTTGAGGACCTAAAGTCGATGTTCAAGGAAGTGCATATTCAGGTCCCTCTCCTCGAGGCCATTGATCACATTCCTACTGCCGCGAAGTTCTTTAAGGACTACTGTACCCCGAAGCGACAGTCGAGAATAGGACGACAGGCGGTACTGTCAAAGGAGGCTAGCGCCGTGATTCTAGCCGACCTACCGCCAAAAAAGAAACACCCTAGTACCCCACTCATTTCCTACTTCATGCAAGATTCTCCATTTGATCGAGCCCTTCTAGATCTGGGTTTGTCCATCAACCTGACTCCACCGCCGTATATGATCAATTTCGATTCGGGGAGTTAAAACCCACCTCGATCAGGATTCAGCCAGCTGATAGATCAGTGAAAACACCAAGGGGGATGGTTGAGAACGTGATCGTGAAAGTCCGCGGATTCTGCTTTCCCGCAGACTTTTTTGTTCTCGATATGGAGGTTCCTCCTAATCTCCATGATGCACCAATTATTTTGGGTTGCCCATTTCTGGCGACAGCCCAAGCAAACATTGATTGTGCTTCCGAGTGTTTGGAGATAGCCCTAGGTAATGAGCGACTTAGACTTGACATAGTCAGGGCATCAAGGAACTTCGATTGTGATCGTATCGAGGAGGATGGTGAGGATGAAGAATCAGAACACTATGGTAACATTAGGCTCCTTTGTGACGACCCATTATCTCATTCGTCTACACCGTCAGGATTCTTGGACCTCAATCCACACGAGACTGAGACTACTACAGTGCACATATCTCCTGAGAATCTGATTGTCTAGGGTGTATATCTGACCACAACACCCCTGACTCTGGCAACAGGGGCGATTCAGTATTGTGTGGATCAGGATAGCCAACAGTTATTTCAAGCTTTCCTGTACCAAGCTTTCCTCTAGATGTGCTCTGTAACTCTGATGCAATTAATGAAATCATCTTTTTATATATCTATATATCTATGTGTGAAAATCACCATGTGCTTGATTACAATATCTTACTCGTGATAATCAATTTCCTACGCTCATTTTATATTTCTATTGCAACAGCATGTCGTGCATGAATACGTACATAATCATAAATCGGCATGAGTTTTTAAGCAAGTAGAGCAAGCGAGTTCGAAATTCAGTTTGCACTTCTTAAACACGTCCCAAAAATGAACAACCGAGACTCTAAGTCTAGTTATTTTAGAAATATTTTTGTTTTGATCGGATTTCGCACTATACTACGACATAACGACGATTTCCATATTCAAAAACGTGAGATCCAGGTCAAACATTATCCTACACTGGCAACAGGTATAGATCTTCTACCTCCATGATGACACAAGGAATTTTGTAGATGCCGCTTATGGAGGCAACTTCCTGTGTCAGGACAAGGACTTAGCTTTTGAGCTCTTCAAAGGCATGGTCGAAAATTCTATTAGCAATGCTTCAATGAGTGTTTTTAATAGGAAGTCCTCTCATTCCAATTCACACATTAGGATACATGAAGTCCAATCCAGCATACGTGATATGGAAATAATGGTCAGTCAGCTGGATAAAGTGCGCTTAATCGAGAAGTATATGAAGTGTGGAAATTCCTATCTAAACCTCCATCTTCTTCTCAGTCACTTGCACCACACACTTCTCAGTTTCCTACAGGGAGGGAAATTATGAATAATCTTTCTGTGATATCTTCTGATCATTCCATGCACTATCCCTTACCATCTATTGGAGGAACCTTTATTCCTTAATACACCAATTTCTCTGCACTTCATGGAGCTTCAAAGGAGCTCCATGCCATTCACAACAACCCATATTCACAAACCTACAACCCTAGATGGCATAATCATCCAAATTTCTCATGATTGGGAAATTCATAAAGGCAAAACTACCAACAACCTTCTACACCACCACTGCAAAACCTGACCCGAGCACCACCTCCCCCACCTCAACAACAACACAGATATCCTCCGCATGCCTACCAGCAACCCCAACCAAGGCCCACCCAGTACTCTCAATATGGGCCTACACGAGATGAGCAGTTGGGGAATATTATGAAATCACTTACTAACATATAGCAACAAAATATCGCAATGCAACAAAGATAGGACGCGACATTAGCTGAGATCAGAGCACATCTAGCACACCTAATGAATTCTCATCAATCACGTTCACTTCCATCTTAGACTAAATGCAACCCTAGGAATGTACCTACCTAGAGGTATGTTCATCCCAATCCTCCCTAAGGCCAAGCACTTGTCATATCACAAGCCTTACACACTTTTGATCCTTCTGCACTATACTCAAATCAGCAATCACCTCTTCTTCCCAACCCTAATTCCTCTTCCACATCTTGATCTACATTCACTGATTTGAAGAGGTAGAAGTTGTAGTTTTTTCTGGACATTCTATATTTTTCACTTGGACCTTACACCAATTATTTGATTCTGATTTACATTGATTATCTAGCCTATCCATACCTTTGAGATTGACAATCTCCATCCTTCTATACATCATGATTTGCATCTTTCATTGAGCTCCATAGACTTCTCAATTCTTTATTCATCATTTTGCTCTTAAATTCTTGACACTACTATTGGGTTTGCGCTTAGCTAAAGGCATAAAACTTAGCAACTTTTGTATATAGTTGTTTTCCCTTTATTTTTCCATTTCTTCTTAGGTGTCTATCTTTGCAGTTTTAGTCTTCATGCATAGTCACATTTGTCCTGCATTTCACTACCTAGTTCGACTTCCCACTCTCATTTATATCAAACTTGAAATCGTCCGCACAGAGATTTTATCTCTTCACTCCAACTTCCTTCTGTCGCCCAATCTAAGTTAGTGAAAAGCAGAGAATGCATTTGCATCAACCCTATTCATTCAAGGAGGACATTACATCATTTAAGCATGGAGGATGTAAATGATGAAATCATTTACTAAAATGAAATTATAGACACACCTTTAGTGTATATAGATAGTATTATTTAAAAAATCCAAAAAAAATTGAAAAATTTTTAAATTTTTGAAAAAAATTACAAAACAAAAACAAAAAATTGTAAAAAATAATAATACCAAAAATATAATAAGGGATCCTACATGCATTCATTGATGAGGGAGAATTTCATAAAATTTCTGAGGAGAAAATAATTGAAAAGTTTTATAAGTGTTTAATTATGATCTTATAGCTGAAAAAAAAAATAGAATAAGTGTTTATAAACATTTAACCTTTGCTGGTTAGACTTTCCAGGCCACAGAAGCATGCTACACTCAGGCTTTGGTTTAATACACTTAAGCATTGATAAGATACACCAAAATCTCTCCTAACTCTAGACATATTCTTGTACCTGAGTCACTAGTACAAGATTCATTGGTTTGCTTTTTCTTGAGAGTCTAAGTAACTTTGGTTTACACTACATAGAGTCGGGAAAGACCAGATGAACTTAAGTCTCAACCCTAGTATTCAATAGAAAAGGTGGAGTCCTTATCTATGCGTGTAGGTAGACTCTTTGTCTCAATCTTTAGGAGAAGTTCTTTCCATCAAAGTACTCACCCACCAAATAAGTGTGCTCTACCAAATAATGTTGTAAGAGATATACTGACATTTGCTTTCAGAAAAAGAAGAAAAATTAAGAAAAAATCAGAAAAATGAGAAAAAAAAATATAGAAAAAGTCAAAAAGAATAGAAAAAAAATATTCTTTTGAATAAGTCAGTATGCTCTCTGCTTGCTGTATATATCTCCACCAAAAAGATTTTTTAGGGTGCATTACAAATACCCTGTTTCCAATAAATATTCTTTGAGCCACAATGCAATAAGAGTTGGGTTTAAGTCTTCACTCATTTTTGAGAGTTGATCTAAAGACGTGAGCTGAAGTTGGGACCAACCTAGACTTAAAAAGACGTGAAACCCTAGGCTTGAGTCTTAGTGCTCATCTGATTAATCTTGATATTTATTGAGCACAACCATGACCTCTTAGCTTTTTGAGCTTGATAAAACCCTCTGAGTCCTAGAAATCACCCTTAAGGTTTAAATATCAAGAGTCCTTATTGGTCGAGAGATGGTCTATGTCATATCAATCTTGAGTTCTGGTAGTCTTCCTAAGCAGTTAGTTCTCACAATGTCCAATCATAAACATAGTCCGCTTGACTTAGAAAAATTTCAGCTTAAAGATCATCTCTAAACACTTAACAATTGAAGAATAGTTAGATAGAAATCTCATCACACTTACCTAGCTGATGCTTTAATGCTTTGCACTAAATGAGTTGTTTACTAAGGGGTTAGCAAAACCTAAGCATGAGGGTATGATGAGGTGTACCTCATCATAGCTAAAATGTCAAAGCTAAACTAGAAATTAAGTTAAACACTATCTTATTAACATAATAAATGGGTTAAGTGTGAAAATTAATGAAAATGATGTAAAACATCAAATTTGTGTTAAAAATGCATAATTATGTCAATTTTGAGATATTCTATATATAAAACACAATTAGATGATCGAAATACTAATTGAACATCAAAATGAGCTTGAAATTACAAATAAATTGTGGGATTAACTTCTAATATATTCAATTAAGTTACCATAAAAATCTCACCACATTTGGACATCATTTGGACCTTGTATTTATGGTTGTACACTTAGGTCCTTCATCTCATTACATTTATTCACTTATTAGAGTCATAAGGACTTCATTGCAAATCGTTAACGACTACTATGCATTCATTCTCTTCACTTATGGGCTTAATTTGCAAATGTTCTAACGATTCACCCATTCGGCCTTGTGGCGTAATTTCCCCATTACACCTAGAAGAGCACTCTCCTCTCCTGTTCATGGCCAAATAACACGAAGCTCCTCCACCGTCTGTTGCTTGGATCACTTGATTAACGGTGGATCTTCCACAGTAGCTTGAGCGCCTATGCGAGTGGCATTGTAGCACCTCCCAGATCACATCCAATGGCCACATTCCTACACAATCTTTCCTACGCTCCTCTCAAATTCATCTCCACCGTTTAAACCCTTCATGCCTTCCCCTCTGATCTGATGACCATACTCCCTCTAGCACCCATTTAAGAGCTCCCCTACAAGCCTTTGATCCCTTATTGACTCCCTTCCCCTGAGCCAATCACTTCCCTCTATTCCCTCAGCTCCATTCTCTCCCTCGTCACCTACGGTGACAGCATAGGTTTCCTAATGAGCCCCTATCTGGATCGCAAGTTAATTAATTAAGGGTGGCTTTTATTAGGTTGTAGTATAGATACAATCCAGATGGATGTCCAATCATTTTATTTATTTACATAATTTTTACTGGTTTATGCCATGTCATTCACTGGGAGAGAGTTATTGATATATACATCACTCTCTAGGATCCCAAAATGCTCTTTTATTTAAAAATGTCAAGTTTATTTTCAAAAAGAATGAATGAATCTGGTTAATTATATACAAAATGAATCAATTAATGCTAATTACAATGCCTCAATTATATTCAAGTGGAAAGGCATCAAAAAACTAATCACTCTACTCTAGGTTAGTTATAAACAACTATACTAATCAATGACTAAATATAGACACAAAACAAATACATAAACATATACTAACATATGTATAACTACTTATACTAACATACATAATATGTACAGTGACAGACCTAAACATCACTAAAGCCTTATAAACATATAAGCAAAACTAAGGGGAAAACTAATACACATATACTAATCTACTCTACTTTATATATCTATATATATACATAATACATGTATATGTATATGCTGCATATGTATACTTACTATCGAATACTTACTTTAATACATATATATTACACACTCAACACACACATCACACAACACTAACCACTTTGACTCACACTTAACTCGTGCAAGCACACAACACTCATAACACTTAGCTCAATACTTAGTTTATTTTAGCCTTAACTTAGCTTAGTTTAGGTTTTTACTTAGCAAAAATTATTGATTTGTGGGCCCAAGTCTTTCATAGGATCAGCAACCCAAGAGATCGGATCAGTACCACTACTAGATCGGGCCCTAGTTTATTGCTAGTGTATTTTGTGCATTTTAGGCCCATTCAGGCCCACACCCATGTACCTATGCGCCCAAACGTGCGCTAGTACACATGCACGCACACATGCAGACATCTGCAGGCATGCACGCATGTGCCTAATATCCTCAAAGGGTACTGACGTGGTCTCGTGCGTGTGTGTTAAGAGGTGTCGTTATAGTCGCACTTGATACGTCGGTTTTAAAAGAAGTAAATGGAGGTGAGTCCGAGTGTCGGTCTCAGGGAGGCGTGGAAATCAGATTTTGTTTACCACTTGTTGTCACGAAAAAGGTGAAGTTTTGCTTGAGAAAGAGATGGTTTTGAAAAGCGAGAGATAGAGAGAGTTTAGGGTTAGAAAGCTCTTGGTTTTGATCATGCACTTTAAACAGAAATTAAAATGGCGACTAAACGGAAAATAATTTCATTAAACATGCATTCATAGTTCATGGTTTACAACATTAAATACGTGCTTCAACAAAAGTAAATGAAAGCTTAAGAGAGAGAGAGAGGTAGAGAGAGAGTGGAGAGCGACGAGGCAGCCACGGCGGTGGAGGAGGCTCCGTCGGTGGCTCGTCGTCTCCGGCGATTACAAGAGTGCCTAAAACTAGCTAGGAGAGGAGTGGAGTAGTTGCGCGTCGACGTTCGGGAGCTGTCATCGCACCGCGTGGCACGATCCTGGCTGCCCGCTGCTGATCGGGCGGTCCAATTTTGCCGCGCCCTTCACTCTCGCTTGATTTCCGCTCCGCGTGATTCGAACGCGCGTCGCTGCGATGCAGGCATGCGCGCTAGCCGTTGCGCCACGCCTGCTTTTTGTTGCGGCGACAGCGGGCAAGTGCGCGGATCTCGGCAATTCGATCGAAGATCAACGGTCGAGATTCGTCCATGGCTGGCTTGAGGGCATGCGAGCGGTGGGGGCGGGGCGACATGGCGCTTTCTAGGCCGTTGATCTCCAGATCAACGGTCAGAATTTCTTGGGCCCATTGTGGGAGCTCCGGATGTCGGATTTGGCCGATCTTGAGTCCGTTGGACTTCGTTCGTCGTTCTGAATCCATCCGTGTGGTCCGATTGCTCATCTGAGGCCTGCTTTGACACATGCTTTACACAAATGGCCATTAATGCAGTTTATAAGCAATCTTAGTACTTGATGCATGCAATTCTCCTATTCTACTTTATGTTGTGCCTTTTATTCTGAAGATGGGCCATATTCAACTTAATTACTACCCCCTTGCGTGGTGTTATCAGTTACCTGTATGGTGGTTACTCATTTCAGCATACCCAGCTATGGATGCTGAGCAATTTATGCGACTCAGCAACTTTCATGCACACAACGTGGTGCTTTCCTAGGGTGAAATTAGGCATTCAATTCACATGCAAAACCATCCGAACAAGCCAACTTCAGACATCGAATTGTGTACCAAATTAAAGTCTTTTCTCAAAATAAATTATATCATTAGAAAGCCCATACATAGAGCTACAAAATTATGCATTTAATTTATAATAATTACTTATTTAATTATGTTTAAAAATTATTTAAAGTTAGTATTTGTACATGTTAAATTAATACTTAATTACCTAATTATTAATGTACAAATTAATAATATAATCACTTAATTAAGCTATAAATTAGTTAATATACATAATAAAGTATTTATTACACATTTTTAATTTATTTTTGGATTTATTTTAATTTATATACATTTATTTACATGATTTTAATATATAAATACAAAATTAGATTATAGTTATTATTATATAGTATACATATATTATAAATAGGTTGAAAATAATTAAGAATATTATATGCAAGTGTACAAGTTAATTTACTCCCAGAATTAATTAATTTACTAATTTAAATTATTTTAACTTAATAACTTATCTATTTAACTTAATAACTTAATTATATACGATAAATACTTAATTAAACCAATATACAGGTATAGTATAGTATATAATAATTATTTAAATACGTATATACAGTTAAAAATACATTTGTACATGTTTACATATTTATTTTATAATTATATAGATATATGTACATATAATCTACTTTAAATAAATAGATAATTATATAATTAAGATATATATATTATAACTCAACATAAATATTTATTTAAATATATATAATACATATATGAGTTATTTATGTACATTATAAATATATATTTTACTATTTACATTTAGCCTATTGTTTAATTGATATTTACAAGTATAAATACTATATACAAGGTATTTTTGTGTTTTTTTGGACTTTTTCAAGTTTTTATGGTATTTTCATGTTTTATATAAGTAAGAGAAGAGAGAGAGAGGGTGAGATGAGAGAAAAGAGGGTTCTTTTTGTGTTTTTCATATTTAGTTCATTTATTTAGTATTAGAGTAGACTAAACCATCTATTGGTAGTTCTACCAGCTAGAAGGTTCAGAATACTCTCATACTTTACACCTACCTAGAAAAATACATAATCCTACTCAAGACACCTTTATTTTATTTTTTTTTAATTTTTTTTTAATTTTTTATGTATTTATAAATCTCCTACAAGTAATGCTTAGTGTGAATTTAACACTAAGAACCTAAAACTCTAAAGTGACTTCTACTGGTTGGAATAGGCATATGAGCATTCAAACACACTCCATACATCACAAGAAAGATGTTTGAACATTTAAACAATATTTTGACATTGAATTTCATTAAATCTCAGTTTGGACAGATTTATGCATTTCATGCAGTCGATAAAAGAATTAAAACATGGATTACATGCCATCTTTAAATCAAATTTGAGCTACAAAAGTACATGAAAGCTTATAAAAAATGTTCTATCATTACAAAGCATCAACAAGCTCACTAAAGCCCTCAAATCAACCCAAAACCTAGGGAACCAGACCCAGGCTAGACCTATTGTCTGTGCAATTGAATCAGATATTGTTGTTGTTGCTGCTTGTGCAACAAAAGAGATCTGTTGCTAGAAGATAAAATCTCAGCAGCCAAATCAGACCTAAATGGTCCAATATAAAGCTCAAGAAGCTCAAATTAATTCAGTACTTCACTGAATTCAGATTCACATCAAGAACAGCCTAGCTGTTGTTGCTGCTACAGCCAGCTGAAGAGTATAAGCAGATTAGACCTTCTTAAGTCTAATCTAGAACCAATCATAGCCAACTCTACTATGGAAAATCATATCTAAAGGCTGCTCAAATAGGAAAAACTCAAATCCTCTTTAAATCATTTGAATATGGGATTTAAAATCCAATGGAAAATCCATTAGACTATCAAAACATGGGTATTTGATCGGCTGCTCAAATTCTCATTAAACCTGAATAAACTTGATTAAATCCTCATTGAAATCTGAATCAAATGCTCCATGAATGATCAAGAACTTATTGAAAACCACTTGCTAATTTCAAACCCTTAGAAATCTAGTTTGATTATTTCTCTTTGTCATGGACAACATAAGAGAAATGATCAAACTATCCTTTGATTCCACTTATAAAACAACTTATAATCTTCATTTTAACCTTGAAAACATCATCTAAATCTTGGAAATCAGAGTGAAAATCCATTGACTCAGGATATGCATGTCACCCCTAGTTGGGCTTTTGTTGGGTTCTCTTTAGTGATCTGATCACTTGAAGTTCCTAAACACTAGCAAACAATTTTTAAGACCTCAGGATGAATCCTTAGAAACCTTTGGGTCATGGTTTACACCTTGAATCAATGGATATGATCAACCTTGGCCTAAACTACCCAAAACGAAGTTAAAATTGGGCATATGCTCATCTAAATATAAAACTGTTATCAAAACACCTTAGATTCATTGCATTGCACCCAATTTGATGATTAAAAACTCAATTTGCTCGATTAAATCTGTTTCAAACCGAATTGACTCCAAATGTTGCGAGTAGGCATAAAATCTAAATACAAAGCAATCGAGTGAATCGATGCAATTCAATCTAGATCGGGGGTCCTTGTAAACATGTGAAGTGAATACAGAGACCCCTGATAAAGAGATTTTCGCTTGATTAAAAAGATAACAATAATAATTATACATCATCTAGTTCGCATGGTGGAAAATCTCTCAATAAAAAAAAAATAATAAAACTAACCACGTAGGTTAGGTCATATCCACAAGGAGGCATGAGCCTGATAAAAACTTACAAATATTTCCACATGAAATCATGTTTCAAGAAAAATAATTTGCAAGATTATTTCTTTTTTTTACTATTAGTCTCTTGTTCAAATCACTCCATTCCCTATATAGAAAGTTGAAGGGTATGCATGCAATTGGCTCATGATAAAATAGCATAGAAAAATAATGCAATAGTACTATCAATGGAAAAATCCCAAACCCAACCAACGGCCTATCTACTATGCAAAAACAGGGGAAGCAGTTTGGCGGCTCATGCGCACGTGAGAGAGAGAGAGCCGCGATCGACAACGAGCGTGATTGGAGTGGTTTGCCAAAGAAGGTGGAGTCCAATGACAGTGAGGTGAGGGTCGAGGTGGCTGGAGGTGGCCAACTGTAGTAGAGGTGGCCGATGATGGTGGGCTTGAAGAGTGGCCACAATTGGTCAGTGACGACGCGGACAATGGAGGATGGGCATCGAGCAACGGCGTGATGCTGTTGGCAATGAAGGATGAGCAAAGATGGTGGTTGTGAGGGGAAGTGGTGGTGGAGGTTATTGATGATAACAGCATCATCAGCCATATCTAGCTTTATTTAGTCATATTCCATCATTAAATCTACTACATAACCGCCAGAGAGCCCCAATTCTCTGCAAATCCATTCTAAGGGAAATACAGTAAAATAAGGGTAAAACTGTAGTTTTAACAGCATACCTCAATTGCAAAACAATCACAGGATTTCTCAAGGGTTAATTAAAGGTCAAATGGTCATAAATGTCTAACAAGTAGGTCCATCCAGACAGAAATGGATTTTCGCACGATTCGAGAATTAAATGACATCTGAAACCCTAAAAAATGACCCACTAACAATTATAGAAAAATATTCTTTAGGGTTTGGCATCTTCAAATTGACCATCAGAACCAGCTTTAACCTAAAACAGTGTCTCAGGCGGAAAGTTACCTTATTTTGGGTAACTATGCAATTTACCCAGTCAAACTTGGTCAAAACCTAAATTTGACTTCACCATCAAATTTCTTAGGTCTAAATTAGGTTTACCATAATTTGGGCCCAATCAGAGATCATCTTGACCAAGTTTGCATTTTGATCCTGTCTGACTTTTTTCTCTTACACACATGCCCCTAACTTTCAAAATCCTTACAATAAGCCCCTACCTTTGTGGTCATTCTTTGCAAATAGGTCCCTCCACCATTATCGTGGAGGAATCCTTCTCTGACAACCTTTGATTGAAGAGAACTTTAATCAATGAATCCCTTTCAAAATTAGAAGGGAGATTCCTTGAAAAGTTCTTTTTCCAATGAATCTGGTCTTAAGCCCAACAACCATCCCAATCTCTCATGTGAACGCATGAGAGATTCAGGTATCTCATAAGTTTCCTACTCCTGCAATCCTTCCAAGCTTGGGAAGCTTGCTTCCCAAGCTCTAACTGCTCTCTAAAGGCCTATAAAAGGAACCCCAAGGCAGACCGTTCTCCCTAAGCTCAAATTTGGCTGGAAATCCTCCACATTCCTCTCTCCTATTTCGGCCGAATAGCTCCTCGAGCTCCGGCGACTCCTCTCGATCTCCCTCATCGTCTGCTCGTAATACCGATAGCAGATCCTCCTTCCTTATCTTCCTCTGCGTCGTGCAATATCAGCCGGCGTCTCTCTCTCCATCGTCCTCGCCGTCCTACCTCCATTGGAGTACTTTCTTCCCCGATGTTGGCCTACCAACACCGATGTCGTCCTCCCCCTTTCGTCTATTAAATTAGGGTTAGATTAGATCCTTAGTTCTTTTAGGTTAATTCCCTATTCCCAAAAACCCAAAAAGACCCTCGACGCCGTCAATCACCCACATCTTCCTTCGCTCCAGCAACCACTCTGGCAAAGCTCTCCGTTCACTCCACTACCCCAAACACTTCGCTGTCACGTCCTACACCTCTGCCACATCACGCCCATCAAAATCCCCATAGTTATTTCATCATCCACACACTCCTAATCCCCATCGACCAACCCACTGCTGCACCACCATCTCCAAGTTCATCCGACATCCTTACACACTCATGCCACCAGACCACCACCCACACGTTCGCCATGGTTAGGCAAAGGTTCTGAACTACTTTAACGTGGCCGAGAGTCCTTATTCTTATTTTCAGGTACAAGAGTTATTCCGCCATTGCTGTTAAAGCTTCAAACAAACTCGAAGCTCGTTTTTCAGACGATTACTCCAGGTTTCGGTCCCAGGTGCTGTGGAACCCTCTCAGCAACACACAGAGTAGGTCAATTGGGAACATTAACTGCTTCCCCAATGTCAATCAAAGCTACCTACTGCTACTACTACACGTGAAGAAAGCAGAGACATTTAGTCCCACATTGGAAGTGGCAACAGCAGCGATAGCGGATAAGTTGATTTTGTCATCTTATCTGTTCGCTTCAATTAACACTGGGGGTGAGGTCCCCTCTCACACCAGCTCACACGACTCGACCCACCTAAGCTTGCACTCCTCGGTCACTATACCACACCGGTGACCCTAGACCCAGGTACGCAAACCCCCGAATACCCGATTACCCGGTAAACTGCATTGGCCCTGGGAGGGCGTGAAAGAGGAGAACCCAGAGTGAGAAAGGAGAGAGAGTGGGGGGAAGGGTTGGGTTTTGCTATGGAGAAGAAAGGCTAACACTTAGCCATTTGAGAAGGTGTCCTCTCTGTGCGTGAAGAAGAAGGGCCAAGGAAATGAAGAAAGAAGAAGAGGAGAAGTAAAAGAAGACGTAGAGGAGGAAGAAGAAAGAATAAGATCGTAGAAAGAAAGAACAGAAGGCAAGGAAGAAGAAGAACAAAAGCAAGAAGAAAATCAAAAGAGTATTGTAGCAACGTCTTTTAAGACGTCTAATTGCACAATTAGACGTCTAATTATCAACTCCTTCATATTAATTGTATTGAGTAATTATTCTATATGTTCAACTTATAATTGGTGATCTAAATCACTATTATTTTATCTAGATTACTTTTTACTCTTCATATACTCATGCCATACATTGCATATTAGATTTTGAGTAATTAATTATGCTCATTTACATTATATATTGAGATTAACACGTGAATTCCATATTTGCTCCCAACGAACGACCTCGTACTTCATTTCTGACATTCGAGTTATAAATTTTATCTATTGTTCGAGCTATTTTTAAGGAATTATTACTACAACGAATGCATCTTTTAAAACCTCAATCTAGCCATCCAACATTTTGGCGCTGTTGCCAGGGAGCAATGTGCAATTCACCACTATTCTCTTGCTATATTTTGCTATATAGTTGAGCACTAACTTGCCCTATTTGATTTCTTGTGATTTTGCAAGGTACTTCACGAGGAGATCTTCCACGCAAATCAACCACACCAGGGCAATTAACTTTTCTATTCTTCCCTAATCAACCTCTTAATCTTAGGAAGATAAGAAAAGGAAACAAACAATTAGGAATCACCTGCCTTATTTTTATAGTAATCATCATTTAAAAGGGCAAGTTTCCTAATTTGTGAACAAATTTCATATATGATTGAAGCTTGAGACGATTCTATTAGAGATTCCCTACCTTATTTGCTATTAGGGACTAGCGTAATTTCTAATCTTCTTGGACTACACACTTCTTGTTTGAAGTCCAATGAGAACATTTTAAAGATCAAATTTGATGCAGAATAGAGCCAATTAGGGTTTCAATTTTAGGGTTGTTAGAGTGCTAGTTCACACTTGCCTGCATAAAAGGAAACAAACCACCTGCATTTGTGTGCTACCCAAGCCCTTGGTTGAAAAGATCTAATCAACAAAAATCCTAAAATTAGGCTCTAATTTCACTTGAATCCTAAAATCTTGGACTTAATAACTTGAGAGTCAATTCAGGGTGATCTCTAGGTCTTGACCTAGATTTCATTCTACCATCTTTAGGGCAAGTCAGGTGAAGTTGACCTACCTAGTAGGCCAACCAACCTCCAAATTAGGTCACAAGTCAAATTAACTTCTAATCAAGTGGAATTAAAGGCACAAGTTAGGACTTAAAATTGGTAGACTTAAGAGGTCAAGTTATCCATTCTGGTCTACCTAGACCCTCAGTGACAAGGAAGGTCAAGTGGGGGAAACCCTGTAACCCGTGGGGACGCTCTACTGTGTAAGGGTCTTTGCAAGACTCTCCCTTCCTGGTTGCTCAGGTAACTCTCAGGTGGACGACTTTCTGATCCAGGGGTATCATTCACCCCAAACCTCTATAGTCATCCAAAAATCATTGGGTGCCTTGATTGGGTCAAATTTCACATCCAGTACCTCATCTTTTCTATTAAAGCACACACACAGGAAGGTCCTTAGGTTTTTAACCTAAGAGACCGCTTTAGATCTGCTTGGGATTTCTATCTGATCTGATCAACTGCAATCTAATCTTGAATTTTGATTCTACATCTTGATTCCACCACTTGATTCAAATATGCAGTTTGGCTGTATAGGAAGACTGTTTAGGAAACCTGAGTCCTAAATGAGCATGAAAGAAAAGTAATTGAGAATGCTTATAGAAACCATGAAGAATATTGTAAAAGGGACATTCAGGATAGATTCAAGGAAACAATGACCCACATTTTGAACCGTATGGAGATGATATTGATACAACTAAACCACGGTTCAACTCAAGATGATCTCTTAGCAAAATACATGGAATTGGTGAAATTATACAACAATGATTATATGCAATATTGGTCACATCCTTTAGTTCCGGAAGAACTCTAGAATCTTTTGGGAAAATGGGGAGAATTTATGAATAAATTATATAGATCCATCGATCAAAAATACCTGTCAGAAGTTAAGATGACATCTTGGAGTAATTTCAGTAATCCATGTAATTTCCCAAATCCCGGGTTTGATGGTCAAGCTTGTTATGGACTCCCAACCCAAATGGAACCTGATTCAAATTACAAACAAATTGACATTCCTAATCTTGAGACAGGTTGGGAGGATCTAATTACAGGCATTCACAATTTTGAGCCAGCCATAGATAATCAAGAACCTGGTTCACCAAGCTTAGATTTCCCAAACTCTTGTGATACTAAGATTGAATCAGAACCTCTCGAGGGTGTAAATTCCATCCCTTTATTCTAATAAGGTGACTCTCAAGAGCAATTCTGACATCCCTATAGAGCCCAACCTAGATTCTAGTGATCCAACCCACACCCTTAACCTAGAATCTGGATCTAAGCCTTATTGGGATGATTACAAGGCCCCATGTGATGGAAATCAGAGTTTGAATTTGGATTATGATTCTGGTCCTGTATTTGATGAGTGAACCTCTTTAACCTCCTCAGAGATACAGATTGATTTTTCGAAAGTCAAGCCGATCTACGATACAGAAACCAAGGACCTGGAAGAGTTGGAATTTGATTGGGTCTTCTATAAGCCAAGAAATCGAGCCCATGCCTAATAGGGACACCTTTTTTAGCTCGGAATCTGAGAATAGGCTAGACCCAAGTCAGGTTGCTACTTCTCCACATCTTTATTTCCTCAGTGGTGGAACCTCTAATCCCGAAATAGATTCAGAACATGATTCTCGCAAGTTCTCCGATGATTTTGAATCTTACCCTGATTTTGGAGAACCTTTGTTTCCTGACAACTATGAGCCAATCTATGACCTCAGTATCCACGACCCATTTTTCGACTCTGACTCTGTGGTCCTTGATCTCGAGATCATTAATGCAAAAGTTATGGGTTCTTTGAACGGTTAGCAGAGAAAAGAGAAGGTGTGGATGTCGTGGGGATGTTGATGGAGGTGGATAGTGGTGTTGAGTTGACGCTGAGGGTGGAAAAGGGAAGAGGGAGGGGGGTTGGTTGTGGTGATGTGTAGTGGAGTGGTGGTCTGGATGGTGAGAGGGCAATGGGTCTCAGTGCATGGGCTTGGGAAACAAAAGGGGCGAGGAAGGTGATAGGAAGGCGGCTGATGGTGTTGGGTTGAGAAGTTGGGTGCATGGAGTTGGCTGGTGGTCTACATGAGTGTGGGCATGCCCACATGACGGCGGAGGTGTGCACGCTGTCACCGTGCACACTGCGATGTCGATGGAGCGTGGAGGTCGAATGACAATGGAGGAGAATGCCTATTTCATAGTGTATGCCTCGGCCACAGGGAAGGCTTATTGCATGGTGGATGGTGTGAAGAAGATGATGATCCCCGAAGGGGGAAGGAAGGGAAGCTTTATATTCCACTCCTTCGCAGCACTGCTTAATGACGACCACAATCTCCGGGATTTTGAATTCCCTTTACTTTAATTAGCCATGACCCAATATGGAAGTTGGGTTGGCATTGCATGAAGAGAGGGTAAGCGGGTCAGGTGGAGTGAGATTTGGTTGCGAGAAAATAGAGATGGAGCGGGTCAGGCGGAGGAGGTTGTGTTGTGGGTTCGGGTGTGTGCATGCTGTGTGCATGAGTTTGGAATCGCATGGGAGAGGGGTGCGTTGAACATGGAGATTGGGTTTAAAAGGGAGGACAAGGAAGAGTGATTTATTCCTGAAATAACAAAACAAAAGATAATTATTTATATATACAACAAGTTATAAAATGTAATAAAATGTATGAAAATCTAAGTAATGATGAATGCAATTATTCTAAGACCTAATGTAGTTATTAATGAACATAAAATGCAAGAATAAAGTTAACTTACGAGTAACCATCATCTATTGAAATGGACTCATCAAATACCCCCATGCCTAAGTTTTACCAACCCCTAGCAAAAGTGAAAAATGATGGAAGTGACCAAAGATTTTTGCTTTTCTTATTCCAAAAATTTAGAGATTCAGACAAATGTGAAAATGAAGTGATAGTAGCCTAGGCAATGGATCCAAGTGAAAAGGCAACCTACATTTAAAGTTTGTACTTTACCCTTGGTAAAATTCTACCAAGATAGGCAACTTCTTCCCTCGGGGATAAAGCAGAAAATAATTTATGATTTGACCCCAACTTTTTGGCTTAGGTGGAAAATGTCTGAGTCAAATGGATTCATGTTTGGTGGCTCACACTCATCTGGTGCTACATTTAGTTTAGTAATGCAGACTCTAGATCTCTAGATTATCAAATAAGTCAACCTAGAGAAAGGCTAAAAACTATGCTCCTTTTGAGTTCCTTTATGTTCACTCTCTCTCTCTCTCTTTTGTTTTTGAAGAGCTCACAATCCCACCAGGTGTGTAGAAGCACTCAATATTTGATGGACTCACAAGGCATCAACACTTCAATTATAATTCTAATAACATTACAACTACATTAGAATCCTTCAGCCAGTATTCAGGCGATCAGAAATACTGAAAAGTAAGTATGGGTCATGTTTGGTGGATTGCAATGGGTGTTTTTGTTGCCTCAATAATATCAATACATGTTGAAATCGACACCAAGATATAGCTATAAACTTGAACACTTTTTTTTCTCTCTTTTCTTTTTTTCTCTTTCCTTTTTTTTTCATAACTATCAATACAACACAACACGATGCAAACTTTTATTCATGAGGTATTATTGGGGATGATGATGTTCAAGAGGATATTATGTACCTTATTTGGTGGAAATGCCTACTCTTAGCATCGGGAAGGGATGGATAGGACAAGCATATTTTTGACCTTTAACACTAATACCCTCAGCTAGTCATAGTTTTATTAGAACTCAATCTTTACATATCTGCTTTATTTGGTGGCTCTCAGGAATTCACACACAATATTTGCACACAGTAACAGAGAGAAAACTATGCCTAACTCTGAGGTATCATCATCCAATTATCCAGAACTTAAGAATCCTTGCACTAGACTTAGTGCACCAGTAGACACTCTACTTTCACCGTACAAATGTTTGGTGGAGCTAATAGAAGATAGTTTGCCTAACTCCCTAACTCACTGTCCAAGGGTTCAGGAAAAGAAGCAATGCTTCTCTTCAACAAACTAAAAATGTCTATTGGTTTTCTTAAAAGATCTATTACCAAGTTTACGTTCAAGTGAAGTAAATGTAATGGATTCTAAACTAAGAAACAATTTAAGAAGAAAATCTTCAATGAAACCTCCTTGATAAAGATATTTTGTCAGGGGCTAACCAATTCAACTCAAGAATTTTTTTTTCCGCAGTAAAGAACTAATGCACCTAATCTAAATGCATGCAACTATAAATGCAATAAAACGACCTCAGGTTATACCCCCCTATGCCTAAAAGTGACAATGTCCTCATTGAAAAATTGAAGACATAGAAGAATATCACCTGAGGATGCATTATTCAATACGTTGGGTTGCCTCCCAACAAGCGGTGCATTTATGTCGGCAGCAAGACGAGTGGAACTTGCAAATTAGGTTGTAAACAGATAGAACTAGGCCCTAAAAATATGTGTAACAAGGCAGGCCTAGAAAATAGGTAGTCGAAGATGTTGGCGAGCTGATGATGCAACATGATTCCAAATGCTTGTTAGAAGACATGAAAACAAAGAACCTTGTAAACTACCTAGAGAGGTCAAGGAAAAAGAGTAGCATAAGAAGGGACCTCTCGAAACAAGAGTGGAGGATAACAAGGGTCCTCCAAAGTATGTAGGATGTTAAAAGATGTACACATAATTATTTCAAACCCTTGAATGGTGAGATTAAAAGTACAAGCATCAATCCACACTCGCCATTCCACTTGGAAATATATTGGCCAAATATTTTCCCCAGAAAGAATGTATGTGAGCAGAGGCCTAAGCCAAGGATTAGGTAAGGAGTCTAAAGTTTGCTTGAGTGATTAGGTGGTAATGATTAAGTCCAATGAGGGCTTAGTCTATTCAGATTGCATTCCCAACAAGCATTCTTCTTTCATTGTTTCATCAAACTCCAACTTCTCCTCTATAATAGATGAGTCATGCATAGAATTCATTATCTCATTATCATAAGTGGAATTATAGTCAAAATGTTTTGATGGCAATTGGGTCTCCTGGGAAGTATCATAATTATCATTAAGTTCATCCTCAGGTTCTTTCTTGTCAATTACATCCTTGCCGGGGCTTTGTGTGATTTATTAAAGACAGTCACTAGCTACTTCATTATCCTTTATCTCTTTAGGAAGAGGATCATTCTCAATGTTATACGAATGGAGAAGGCCTATATGTCTCAATTCTTTATTCTCCTTAGGGCATAAATCCTTAAATGATATGTATTGTCCCTGAGAGTCACTCCCCATTTTTGAACTAGGCCCCTCAATCTTCTGTTCGTCCTCCTCAAACATAGACTTCATATCTTCCTATTTTTGGGGAGGGTGATTTTCAAAATCAGAAGTAGGGAGGAATCTGGATTTTACTAGATCATTCATATCCTCTAGGGGTAAGTCCTCAAATGACACATAATCCCTTCAAAAGTCACTCCAAACTCTAAGTCCAAGTTCCTCCATTGGGTCATCATCATCCTCTAAAATAGGCTCTTTGTATCCTCAAGACCAAAATTCATCGAGATCTTAGTCCATTCCCTTAGGGTCACCTACATTAGGCATATGTAAATCCTTGTAATGTTGTATGGTAGGTGTTGGTTCCCTATGTGGAGGATCGGGATTAGGCTCACTAAGGGAAAAATGGGATTCCACCACATGATCAATTAGGGAAGTGGCATCAACAACACAACCTTGACTCGGGTCATCAGGGGTAAGAAAAATACTGTTAGTGGGGTCAAGGTCCTTAAGTGGTACCATCTTCCCTTTCTTTTGACTCCAATATAACTCAGGTGGATAATCACTAGGATCGTTCTCCTTTAGTGGCCATGTCTCATGGGGAGAGTCTAAGTGATAACTACTCTAAACGGCATTCCAATTATCCATTGTTTCCTCAAAATGATCTTGGTGATCGAGGGTAGAGAGGTAGGAATCAGAATCACTCATATGAGGGTAGTTAAGTTGACTAATTTCTTCATTTAATCGTTAACTATTCCCCAACATCTCTCCCATAGAATCCATCATTTCTTTTTGTTGTTTCTGCATTTCTATCATAAAAGAGAAGAGGCTACTGTCAGATTGGGGAGGATAATCCATCTCTGGCTCAGGTTGCCTGGGGGTATCAGTCCAACCTTGATAAGAAAAATCATTAAGGGTGGGAGGGTTGGGTGTTTGCATGGTAATGGGGACTCCTAGGGTGGGAAATTCCACTCCTAGGCTCTGCTCATAATAATTGGAAGTTATCAGGCCAATACTCCCCAAATAGGAATAAGTTTGATCCCATGAATTGTCATTGTACCCATCAAAGGATGGATATGCTCGGGGCATGGGATCATAGTTCAAAGATGAGAAGTATTGGCTCTGATAATCTAAATAATAGGAGTAAGGGTGATCCATTTCTTTAAGCCAAACAAGTTTAACTCTCTTAGGATTTAGAAGAAATCAGAAACAAAAAACTACCTAGAGAGCTCTACCACTGCCAATATAAATGCAAATACAGTGGGATCTGCTTTTAGTAGATTCTAGGTCTTAGAATTAACCATTCGATTGGTGGCCAAACAAGCTTTGTTGCGATTATGAATCCTAGCCGACCTCCATCTATGCTTAGAACCTACTTACAAGGGATGGAAGCCTCGAATAGAGCCCACGCATGAGGAACCGAAGTAACTTGGTGGATAGGCTTGTCGATTTCCAACTAACTTCCCTTATGGTGTAAGGATGAGAGGTAGAAATTTATCTAGTGACCTTATGTGTGATGTGCACTGTGTCTTAGGTGTGCAACACACGTACATGTTTTGTATTTTAAAATCCTACAAACAAGTCCTTTTGCACGCAAATTAAAGTCACTGATTTTAAGGTCCAACCTCTTAGCAATCCCAATTTCATTTAAGGTGACCTCTGAATTAATTGGATTTAAACACTTTAGTGATCTTGGATTTAAGTCCAATGCAGATGCATGACAGGTATTTGATGTTAAAGTGAAGACGTACCTTACTCCAGCTCTCTTCAATGCAAAATGTCTACAATGCAGAAAGAAAAACTAGATGCTGCTCACACAATCCTATATGGTCGCCCTATAGATTTGCAGCTCCCAGCAGGCAGCTCAGATTTTTTTTTATGATAAGCAAACAAACCTAATCTAAGTTAGCTAGCTAACTAACTAACATGCAGTTCAAAAAGTTCAAATAAACCTATAATCTAAATAAAATGGGAATACACTCCCAAAAATATGCTCCCGCATATAAGAGAAATAAGCAATAAAAGCATTGGGAACAGGTTCCCAAAAATGCCCAACACAGCTCCACAAGACAGAAATTAAATGTTTAATGTCTATCTAGCCTAATTTAAATCTAAGAGAAGCAAACAAGTCTCCAGTCACCAATCTCCCTCCTTCACACGCGTGGGATCAAGGTCCACATGCTCACGAGATTATCCTCGAGGTGGCAACAAGGTCCACCAAGGTGACGAGCATCCCCCGTGTGCTCTTCTTCCTCCAGAACGTACCTCGCACGAAAGAATGATAGATCAATGAATAGCAATAAACAAGGATCAATGCAAATAGAAAATGCTTGCAAGTTTACTAGGCTTGTTGCCAACGATGCCATTTGATAAAGAGATTTTTGCCTGATTAAAAAGATAACAATAACAATTATACATCGTCGTTGTTCTCATGGGGCAAAATCTCTCAATAAAAAATAAATCAATAAAACTAATCACTTAGGTTAGGTCGTATCCACGAGGCATGAGCCTAATAAAAACTCATAAATATTTCCACATGAAATCATGTTTCAAGATAAATAATTTACAAGACTATTTCTTTTTTTTAATATTAGTCGCTTGTTCAAATCACTCCATTCCCTATATAGAAGCTGAAGGGTATGCATGCAATTGGCTCATGATAAAATACCATAGAAAAATAATGCAATAGTACTGTCGATGGAAAAATCCCAAACCCAACTAATAGCCCATCTACTGTGCAGAAATAGGGGAAGCAGTTTGGTGGCATGTGCGCACACAAGAGAGAGTCGCAATCAACAGTGAGCATGACTGGAGTGGTTTGCCAAAGGAGGTGGAGTCCGATAGCGGTGACGATGAGGGTCAAGGTGGTCGGAGGTGGCCGGCGGTGATGGGCTTGAAGCATGGCTACACGTGGTAGCAGGTGGTCAATGATGGCACGTGATGTGAGAAAAGCGTGATTTGAAATTATGGTTTTCATCCTTGTAACGTGAAAATTCGATCGCATTTAAAATTTATAAAATCGAGTACTCGGGAAAGTATTCAGGTCATCCCAAGGGAGGTAGAAGTGCACTTTAAATACTCTTGCTTGATATTAGGAAATCAAATTTCTTTTTGGGATTTTTAAATATAAGATTTTTTTAAAGTTTTGAAATAAAGGGTGACAACGAAATAGTAAGCAGGAAAAGGCTACACCTAAATTGCTAAGACTAACACCTAAGTGACAAAAGTTGCCTCACTTTAAGCTCACCCTAGGTACGTGGAGACCTAGGGTAATTAGAGGGAGGGAGTGAAAAGTACTAGAAAAGATAATTACTTAAGATGCAACAAAATTTTAGAAAGGCAACTTGACATATAGAGAAAACTTGTTTTACAGGAATGCTTGTAGACGAATGCTTCTACTTCAAAATTAAAGATAAAAATTGATAAAACAAAGATCCTCCTGGTGATAGTGGTGAAGAGAAGAGAGTCCTTACTCCGAGCTCAGCTACTCCTGGGCTTAAAAAGGATCTCTCCAACTCCTTAAAGTGCTCCTCCAGAGATGCTGCTTCTCCTTGGCAAGCCTTAGATGGGTGTGCCCTTGCTCCTTTAAGTGTGGAAGATTCCACCCAAAAGACCTCCTCCTAGGGTGTGTGAGATTGTTTATTATTTATTTCCGCAATTATTTAAGTGAGATGAACACTAGGTTCACTCTCATTGTAAATAATTTGAAAGCATTAGGGAAGACTTTCATCAAGGGGGAGCTTCAAGGGAAGCTTCTTCATTCCCTTGGACCAGAATGGGAACAGAAAGTCACCGCCATCGAGGAGGCGAACGAAGTGGAGGAGCTCAACATGGAAGATCTCCTAGGAAATCTAATGGCCTACGAGACAAAGTTGAAGTAGAAGAAGAAGGATACATCGGAGCCTAAACCGAAGAAGACTCTCGCCTTCAGAGCCGCGTCGGATAGCGAGGTAAGTTCCGACGACGAAGACTTTAGAATTTTACTTTAGAAATTTTCCAAGTTTTGTAGGGAATTAAAGAAAGAGAAAAAGGAGAAGAAGGAAAGCCCGAGACGTTGCTACCACTGCAACGAGAAAGGGCACCTACGACCAGAGTGCCCTCTTCTCAAAAAGGAGAAGAAGAAGGAAAAGGAAAAGAGATCTAAGAAGAAGGCATTCAAGCCACTTGGGACGATTCCAGCTCGGAGGAAGAAGAAGAAAAGTCCATAGAAGAAGAAACCACTTGCTTCGGTTTCATGGCCAGAGGAAGCGACAGCAAAAGCGGAAGCGACTCAGACAACGAGGTAAATCTCGATCTACAAGAAGCTTTTAATGAACTTTTTGAAGTTAGTAAATCACTAAAAAGAGAAAATAATAGCATTAAAAAGAACTTTAGTTTTCTTAAAAATGAAAATGATAGGTTAGAAAAACAACTTAAGGACATAGAAGCTAGTCCTAAAAATGATAACCTATTATTAGAAAATCATAACCTCATCAATGAAAATAATAAATTGATTGAGGAAAATGATAGTCTAAAGTTAGAAATCTATGATTTAAAGACTAAGATGCAAACTATAGAAAAAGAAATCGCATGTCTTAGGGAAAATTCTAACAAATTAATCAACAAAGTAGATAATTTTTATAGCCCTAAGGTTGAGAAAGAATCTCCGTCAAGGAGACCCGTTAACCGATCCGGATCCAAGCTCACTTGGATACCGAAGAAAAAATTAGAATCTTGTTTTGTAGGGTTCAGGGATAATTACAACACAAAGGACTGGACCTACAAGCTCAAGGCTGGTCAACTAGAGTTGGGAAAACCAAGGAGTAGACCAAGGAGGAGAACAAGAAGACCGACGAGACGGCGAACAAATGACGGACCTGCCGCACGTCGACCACCAGACTGGAGATCGGCGCCAATGCCCAGGCCTCCAAGCTACGGATGGGAGCCCCATCCGATGTGGCATCCACCACCACCATTTGGGCCATTTTATTGGCCATGGTAGGTGAGGTAAAAATCATTTACCCTATCTTTTTTATCATAAGCATTTAGATAGGGGGAGCAAAAAATTATAGGCTAATTGTGAATTTTTAAGGGGGAGATATAAGGTAGCTAAATTTCCTTTAGAAAGGGGGAGAAAAATAATAGCTATCTTGGTGTTATAAAAAAGGGGGAAGAAATTACCTTTGTCAAAGGAAATTTATAGAAGAGCATGTTTTAAGGGGGAGTTATAGGAAATGTAAAATCAATTAAACCTTTTTGATAATGTCAAAAAGGGGGAGGATTTTCTGCACTATTATTTATGATTTTGTCATCATCAAAAAGGGGGAGATTATTGGTGCTAGAGCACCACGATCATTTATTTTGATGATAACAAAACACGTGTTATTTAACATTTGCACTTGGAGTCTTAGATTTCAGGTCAATTGCAAATGTAGACGTGTTTAGACAGAATTCGAGCTCACATCCAGGACGGATTGGAGGAGCCTGATGGAGAACAGAAGAGATTCGCGAGGAGAGATATATTGAAGAAGGAAGGAGATGAAGAATAGGATAGATTTCCTTCTCTTGTACTCATTGTATTTTTCATTTCTTTTGTTGCTCTTTATTTTTGTTACTTAGATTCATGTTAAAGAGCCTCAAAGTACCCTAACAGTAGTCCTAGGAACACCTGCACAACCCTAGGACACTTAGGTTTTCTGTAGAGAACTTAGAAAACCAATATAGGGTTCAAACAGCACCTCCAGACGTCTAATTCCCAAATCAGACATCTGATAAAGTGTTTTAAGACGTCTGACTGTTGATTCAGACGTCTGATAACATTTAGGCTGGACAAGTTAGTTCTGTCTGATGAAATCAGACGTCTAGACCTTAGACCAGACGTCTTAGGAGACGTCTGATGACTTTGCCAGACGTCCAATTAGTGGACCGTTAGCTGGCTTAACAAACACTCAAGGATATGACCGTTAGAGCCTTATCAGACGTCCTTAAGACTTTCCAGACGTCTGATAATTGACCGTTTTGCCTCGACTGACCCGAAAATCTCTTCTCGGAGATTTTCTAGCCGTTGCAAATCCATTCCCACGAAAAAGTAGGTTTCCAGACGTCCAGACATAGTGCCAGACGTCTTGTATGTCGTCTGATGGACTTACGCTAGAACCCTGTTTAGATCTGATCCAAGTCAGGAAGAGACTCACCCAAAATCAGACGTCTGACCTTGAAATCAGACGTCTTAAAGTGATCTTCCAGACATTTGATGCTAGAATTAGACGTCTGATAAGCCTGTCAGAACAATGATTGTTCCTGATTTCGGGCTGATTCACTTGGGCTTTGCACCCAACGGCTATGGAAGCTTTTCTAAGCATTCCAAAGCCTTCCTAAGGGCTCAATAAATAGAGGGGAGCCTTTGACACACTAACACACACCTAGAAACACAAGACACACCTTGCAATACACTCCCAAACCATTTTGTGTCTCTCTTGCTCTCTACGCTCTAATTCTTCATCTTGAGAGCATCAAGCTGTTGCGCACCCACTCTCCCGCTGTTGTTCACGAGAGCGACGTTGCACTGTCGCGTGACACACGCATCCGCATCGTCGATGCACTCCTTTCAAAGGGAAGCATCCTATTTCCTATAGAAGCTTAGGTTAAATATTACTTTGTTGGCTCTATAGGATTACTTGTTTTATCTTTGTTATTTGGTTGGGTATTCGCTTTGCGAATTCCCGTCTCCTTCGCAAGACAAAATCCTTCTCGTGGAGAGAAGGGGTTGAGGTACGCTACCCTCTTCTAAGTAGCGTGGTTGTAATTGAGGTTGAATCACCCTCAGTTTAAAGTGATTCGTTTAGTGGATTTTGATCAACTTGGTTGATCGGAAAATCCTAACTCGAGAGGGTTAGGTGGTGGTTTTCACCCGGTTTGGGTTTCCACCTAAAAATCTTTGTGCCTTTTGTGTGATTGTTATTTTGTGAGATTGTTTATTATTTATTTCCGCAATTATTACGTCACCCCCTCCTGGTAGGGAATCCATAGTTGTTAGGCTTCATAGAAAAAGATTCAAATTCTTGAGAAAGTAAATTAATTTTAGAGGTTTTTACCTTAGAGGTACCTTCGTGAGTTACCTCAAGTGTGTGCCAAATCTCGTATGCGGTGGCGCATTGCGAGATTCTGTTGAACTCCTCCGAGCTGAGCGCGTAATACAACGCGTTCATTGTTTTCACGTTGAGCGAGAGTTCACGAATCTGCTACTGCAAGTATCCTCCGGCGAGTTTTTCTGAAATGTTGAAGGGGGTCTTGCACCTAGCCCAGACCGTGAAATCGGTGGCTTGAAGCCACATCTTCATCCGCAACTTCCAGTAAGGGTAGTTGCTCCCGTCGAAGAACGGCAGACGAGTCGTAGACTGGCCCACGGAAATCCTACCCGCGGAACTGCTTCCCTCCATAGATCTTCTTGCTGGGTGTTACTCCGAATAGCAAGAACCTGCTCTGATACCAACTGTGGATTCCCTACCAGGAGGGGGTGACGTAATAATTGCGAAAATAAATAATAAATAATCTCACAAAATAACAATCGCATAAAAGGCACAAAGATTTTTAGGTGGAAATCCAAATCAGGTGAAAACCACCACCTAACCCTCTCGAGTTAGGATTTTTCGATCAACCAAGTTGATCAAAATCCACTAAACGAATCACTTTAAACCGAGGGTGATTCAACCTCAATTACAACCACGCTACTTAGAAGAGGGTAGCGTACCTCAACCCCTTCTCTCCACGAGAAGGATTTTGTCTCGCGAAGGAGTCGGGAATTCGCAAAGCGAATACCCAACCAAATAACAAAGATAAAACAAGTAATCCTATAGAGCCAACAAAGTAATATTTAGCCTAAGCTTCTATAGGAAATAGGATGCTTCCCTTTGAAAGGAGTGCGTCGACGATGCAGACACGTGTGTCACGCGACAGCGCAACGTCACTCTCGTGAACAATAGCGGGAGAGCGGGTGCGCAACAGCTTGATGCTCTCAAGATGAAGAATTAGAGCGTAGAGAGCAAGAGAGACACAAAATGGTTTGGGAGTGTATTGCAAGGTGTGTCTTGTGTTTCTAGGTGTGTGTTAGTGTGTCAAAGGCTCCCCTCTATTTATTGAGCCCTTAGGAAGGCTTTGGAAGGCTTAGAAAAGCTTCCATAGTCGTTGGGTGCAAAGCCCAAGTGAATCAGTCCGAAATTAGGAACAATCATTGTTCTGACAGGCTTATCAGACATCTAATTCTAGCATCAGACGTCTGGAAGATCACTTTAAGACATCTGATTTCAAGGTCAGACGTCTGATTTTGGGCGAGTCTCTTCCTGACTTGGATCAGATCTAAACAGGGTTCTAGCGCAAGTCCATCAGACGACATACAGGACATCTGGCACTATGTCTGGACGTCTGGAAACCTACTTTTTCGTGGGAATGGATTTGCAACGGCTAGAAAATCTCTGAGAAGAGATTTTCGGGTCAGTCGAGGCAAAACGGTCAATTATCAGACGTCTGGAAAGTCCTAAGGACATCTGATAAGGCTCTAACGGTCATATCCTTGAGTGTTTGTTAAGCCAGCTAACGGTCCACTAATTGGACGTCTGGCAAAGTCATCAGACGTCTCCTAAGACGTCTGGTCTAAGGTCTGGACGTCTGATTTCATCAGACAGAACTAACTTGTCCAGCCTAAATGTTATCAGACGTCTGAATCAGCAGTCAGACGTCTTAAAACACTTTATCAGACGTCTGATTTGGGAATTAGACGTCTGGAGGTGTTGTTTGAACCCTATATTGGTTTTCTAAGTTCTCTACAGAAAACCTAAGTATCCTAGGGTTGTGCAGGTGTTCCTAGGACTACTGTTAGGGTACTTTGAGGCTCTTTAACATGAATCTAAGTAACAAAAATAAAGAGCAACAAAAGAAATGAAAAATACAATGAGTACAAGAGAAGGAAATCTATCCTATTCTTCATCTCCTTCCTTCTTCAATATATCTCTCCTCGCGAATCTCTTCTGTTCTCCATCAGGCTCCTCCAATCCGTCCTGGATGTGAGCTCGAATTCTGTCTAAACACGTCTACATTTGCAATTGACCTGAAATCTAAGACTCCAAGTGCAAATGTTAAATAACACGTGTTTTGTTATCATCAAAATAAATGATCATGGTGCTCTAGCACCAACAGGGTGGGCGTGCACCACCCTAAATATCTCCTCCTGGAAGTCTTTCTTACCTGACTGGTCCTCTGGCTGGCGTGGGCTCAAGAGGGAAGGGAACAGGGGAAGGCACCAAGGGGATAGAGTGTCCCCTTAATCTTCTTCTCCTTCTTCTCTTGTTCGTGGAGATGATAGGTGGAATGCAGGTGGAAATGTGGTAGATTAATGAAGCCAAAGGTGAAGGTAATGGTGGTGGTTATTGGTCTTTTTATAGAGTGGAAGGGGTAGAGGTTGGTGTTGACTAGCGTTAAGGGAAGAGTGGTCTTGTGAATGGCTAGGATGTGGAAGTTGGTGGATGAATGGTGGATTAGGGTTGGCGTGGGATGTAAAGTTGTGTTGGGTGGTGGTTATGATGGGTAGAGTAGAGTTGGCGCCAATTCTTTGTAGGTTATAGGAGGGTTGACGTGGAGGTGGATGTAGGGATAGGATTAGGTCTTTAGGTGGTAGTTTTTGGATGGAGGGTGGATGTTAAGTGGTGCCAAAAGAAGAGGTGTGGGTAGGTGTGGTTGAAGGAGAGTTGGCGCCACATTTGATGTGGTTAGGGTTAAGGTGGCATGGAGGGTAGGTGTAAGGTTAGGATGGTGTTTTAAGTGGTGGTTATGGGATCCTAGGGTTCATGGTTGGTGGTGCCAAAGGAAGGGATGTGTGGAGGCATGGTTACGGGAAGTTGGGCATGGTTGGTGCCAATTTTTAGGTGGTTAAGGCTTGGTGTTTTTGGCACCAACCTATGGATGGTGGAGATAGGTTAGAGGGGGTTATGTAGGGTGTAGATTAGAGGGCTTCTTGGCACCAAAAGGAATGCTTCTAGAAGAGCTCTTTTGGTGCCAACATGGGTGGCTCTTGATGGTGGTTGTGGGTTGAAGAGGCACCACTTTTGGCACCAAGGTGAAGGGGTGCAAGGGGTGTGTTTTGGTGCCAAAATAGGTGGGTTAGGGTTAGGTTAAGTTAGGGTTAAGGAGGAGGATGTATTGCCATGGGGTGGAGAGCTTAGGTGGACCTAAGCTAAGCTAGCTTAGCTAGTAGGGTAGTAGTGGAGAAGGTAGGAGGGAGCGAGGGTTTTGGATAAAAGAGCTGAGGGAGAGTTGTCTGGAGCTACACTGGAGCTGGTGACTGCTGAAGAGAACAGCAAGGAGCTACCTTAGCTGGTTTAGCTTGCTAGTTCTTTGCTAGTTGCTAAACCCAGCTAAAGGGAGCTTGCTTTTGCTAAATTATGCTGGGGTGAGCTTGGTCTGATCCTCCCAGAGATAACCTAGCTAGCCAGAGTAGCTAGCTTAGGTTAAATGGTTTAGCTTCTATGAGGTTGAGTTGAGTGGAGTCTCTAGGGGCTGGACTTGAGCTGGTCTGATCTAGTTGAGGTCATCTTCAGCTGACTTGAGTTGAGTGGAGCTGGAAGTAGTTGGACTTGAGCTGAGGTGGACTCCTGTCAATTTAGTTGAGCTAGTTAGAGCTCCCAGTGAACTGATTGGTGCTAAGAAGAGCTAGACTCAACTAAGTTGAGCTGGATTTGAGCTGACTTGAGTTAGGTAGAGCTAAGTTGAGCTACCCTGAGCTATCATCCAGTTAAAATGAGCTGAATGGAGCTTAAGAGAGATAACCCTAACCCAAGTGAGCTGGTATCTAGCAATGATGAGCTGGATTTAGCTGTGGTCAGCTGAATTGTGCCTCTTCTTCACCTATTGCCTTCTTGAATGCTAAGGTTTTAGTGATCTGACTACCTATTCGTCCCTACACTCATAAACATGTCAAAAACAACAAAAATTATGCAATGCATGCCTAACCTAAGTGATGCCTAAATGCAACCTAGAAACCCGCTTACGAAGTTAAAATCTTAAGAGTTAGGTTTGTTTTAAGGCATAAGAATGGTGATAAATTGGCATTTATCACACCGAAATTCTCATCTTTTGCTAGTCTCTTAGCAAAACTAACTTTCACAAAACGAATTCTTTGGGAATTTTTTTTTTTACTTTTAAGAAGAAGGAGATTATGGGACCTTGGCTAGTTAAAACACGAGGCATGGGATTTGTTATAGATAAACATCGGGATTCGTCTTTAGAACCAAAGATTAGATAAATCAGGATCAATTTGTCCTCCCAAAATTCACAAGTTAACTCTTTGTTAATTCATATGACCTGAAATTATTTTGTAGTTAGAATTTCTCTGGCTCTTGAATCCAATTTTCAACTTGTAACATCCTTTAAAACTTTGTGTCTGTGCTTGTGAATGCTAACATTTATAAGGTTGTGTTTTTGTTTAAAACTCTTTTTTCTTATCTCTCCCATGCTTATTCTTAGCTTAATCCTACATTTATAAGCTTAGCTTATTCTTAGATTATTGGAACCTAGTTCCACTTCTCTCTTATGTTTTGGTGTTAACAAAATTATTTTAAAACTAATGAGTTTATGAAGTGTCATTTACAGGAAATCACATGATTTAGGAAGTACGGAAGAAGTGTGGATGGCATGAAGAATGAAGATTGTTTTATATTATTTTTAGATGTCGTAATATAGATTCTTATATGTCTCTTAACAAGAAAAAATGATTTAGGAGATAAAATCAAATTAGAGATAATTAGGTATCATACTCTCGTTCAATCATTTGTTTGAAAAAGTAAAAATCGTTTCTTTGTCATATTAATCGTATATTTGCATTCAAATATCACTTAGATTGATGAATAAATTTTATTCAAGGTACTTGTTGCAAGTATCGGTACTGTTTACTAGTACCAGTACCTGCTATGCATAGGTTTGGGTCCTAGTCCCAAACTGTAAACAACAAGTATCAGTACTCATCATGAGCATCAGTACCAGGTGCTCACATTTGTTGACATGAGTAGTGCCTGGACCTTACAAGTACTGATACTAATCACCAGTACCAGTACATGTAGGTCACAGTTTGTATCTTGACCCCAATATGTGATTCACAAGTACCGGTACTTATCATGAGTACCAGTACCTGGTGACTTAGTTGGTACTCAACTGTAATCACTGAGTACTGGTACCTATGATGAGTACTGGTACCCAGCTTTGTTGGGCTAGCTGTTGGTGAACTGTGAGTAGTTAGTACCGATACCACAACTTTAGTACCGGTACCAACTAACCATTGCGCTTAATCTGAATGGCTATTTTGCAATTAATCCTATCTCTAATCTTCCCATTTTGCCCCTAATGGCTAGTAATTGTAGGGAAGATGTTTAGTGGCATATATAAGCACCTTGTGTGTGTCATTTGCACACAACACAAGCATAAAAAATCTCCTTGCTCAAATTTCCATATTTCTCAATTCAAGCTGCAAGGGTTGTGGATTTGTTGCATTTTTCTTCAAGGCGATACTCTTTATAACAAGTCTTTTTTGGCGAATTCGTTCTTCCTTGTAAAATCACTCTTTTTAGCTTTAGTGTTTTTCGTTAGATTGATCAACTTTCTTTTAAGCTAATTCTTGTTGGAGACTTAGGAACTTAGTTGTAAGCTAAATTGTTTCTTATTTACACTAGTAACTTTTTGTGTTTATCTAA
This sequence comes from Thalassia testudinum, assembly GCA_037157565.1. Classification (NCBI taxonomy): domain Eukaryota; kingdom Viridiplantae; phylum Streptophyta; class Magnoliopsida; order Alismatales; family Hydrocharitaceae; genus Thalassia; species Thalassia testudinum. The sequence continues at coordinate 7,727,173 of JAZHRO010000022.1, read as the reverse complement.
TCTTGTAATTGGGTTAAGGTAACCCATTAATTACCTCCATTTATAGTAAATTGATTCCCTCCAGGTTGAAGGAATTGGGTTAAAAATCCTAAGTCGGGAGACGTATGTAGTGAAGTATCTAAGTGAGGGGAACCACTATACATCTAGTGTTATATTTTGTGGTTTGCCTTATTTGCATAATTTTTGTTTACCACACTAGTCATCCCCCCTTTTAGTGTGCTGGTGCTTTTTAGATCCTACAACAACAAATGTCTTGGGATCATCATTCCCGTTACCAATTCTCGAGGGGGCTCTGGCGCCAGCACTTCGAGATAATATTGTCCAAGACATCACCCAAGAGCTTACAACCCCAAAACACAATGCGGTGTAAAGGGGTGCTCCAAGCAAACTCAATCTCTTGCTCCGACGCTATGGGTAGAGCACCGTCCAAGACACTTGAGCTGCAAAATGTGCCTTAATACTTCGTCTAAAGATATTGAATTTAGATATAGAGCAGCACTGAGACGATAACATGTTGACATCGCGTCCTCAAAGGAGGCATTTTCCTCCTTTTTGGTGCTGGGAACTCAAACCAATGATCTGCTTCGGATTTCACTAAGGTCAAACAAGGGTTTTTTCTAACTTCTAAATGTTTTTTAGGTGTTGACTTGTGTGTGAAATTTGACACAAGAATTTTGCAACAGATGCAAGTTTTTGGATCAAAAACTAAGCCAGGTAATTTCAAGTCACAAAAGGAGATCAAGTCACCTGAACCATCATGAGTTCAGGTGGAATTTAAAGAAGGATACTTGATCTAGTCTAAAGATAGACCCAGAAATTCTAATAATCAGATCCGTATCCTTATCCCTAGTTTGTTAAAGATTAAATCCCATTGTACCTTAAAGTGAATCCTCAACCTTGGTCCCGATTTCAAATTTTCCTCAAAAAGTTTTCAACATTTTTATTTTTTTAGGTATGTATGTAGAAAGTGAAATAAGAAAATTGAATGTTTTTGAGTTTTGAAAATCTTGATTTGATCATCAAAATTTAAAAACACCCCCCATGCTAAAGATATGGCATGTCCTCATGCAATTGGAAGGGAAAAGAGATTACCTTGATGAAGGCAGTCAGAATCAGGATAGGCAAAACCTCTGAAGAAAAGAAAAATGAAAAGCAGGAAAAATGATGGGTTACCTCCAATTCAGTGCTATCTTTTACTCCATTCAGTCGGATGTGAATTGCATCAATGATCATTAGAGGGTAAGTTGGTTAAATCAAGAGTGTCGAATGGGAGATTTAGAGTATTATCTAGATAAGGCTGTAAATGCTGGCCGTTGACTTGAAAAGTAGTATTGGTTTTAGGATCGAAAAGATCAACAACACCATATGGATAAGTTTTAAGGATAACAAATGGGCCGGTCCACTTAGATTTGAGATTTCCTAGAAAAATTCGTAATCTAACGTCGAAAAGCCAAACGTATTGATTGACATAAAACTTTTTCCAAACAATATATTTATCATAAAATTTCTTTGTTCGGTCTTTATAAATCTGCACATTTTTATAAGAGAAATTACGCAATTCTTCCAATTCAATTAATTGTAACTTCCTATGGTTACCGACTACAGATAAATCCATGTTTGATTTCCAAAAAATTCCTATGGTCAAGTTATACCGAGAGATGGAATGCCTTTCCAAAAATCAGACAGAAAGGAGACATGCTGAGTGAAGTTTTAAAAGCCATACGGTAGGCCCATAATGATGATAACGTCATCATTAGCTATATCTAGCTTTAATTAATCATAATCAAGGAATAAATGCTCCTACATAATTGATAGAGGGTAGTTCTCGCACGTGTTTTGAAAACAGAGATCTCATTGTAGTATAGTGCACAAAAATGCTCATAAAAAATAATTTATAAAATAACGAGACTTGAGTCCTGGTCATTCATCTCTGGGAGGCATTTAGAAAATGCAAATTTGAATTCGATCTAGCTCACTCTACTTATTCAGAAATGCATGCCAGTTTACAATAATTCGTATTGATGCACGACATGCTTAGTTGCAAGAAGATGTAAATGAGCACAGGCAACTCAATCACAATAAAATATGGCAATTAGCTCATGGTGATTTTCACACATAGATATAGAGACATATAAAAATATGATTTCATTGATTGCATCATGGTGCTACAGAGTGAAGCTCGCAGAAAGCTTGTATAGGAAAGCTTGAAAGCAATAAACTAGCTAACAGAAAATAACTGCATACATGAATCTATGGGGGATTACGCATGCATCATTGGGGGAGAAGATGGAGCTACACTACTAAGCAATAATAAAGCATTAATCTACGACGAACTATTCTACTTAGCTAACAGAAATAGGGGCATTCAGAGGTGGCTCCGATGGCCTTTGACTTGGTTGAGAGGAGGAGGGGCAGCTAATGGTTCTGAGGCCGGCCCTTGGAGAGAGCTTGGAGGTGATCTAGGCCTGGTGTGGAGGTGATGGAGATGGAGGTGGAATGAAGCTAAAACTAGATGGAAGGCTAGATGGGTGCAAATGGCCACCCAAAGGTCCTTTAAGTAGACCCAAGGGAGCCTCTCTAGAGAAGTGTGGAACTCTCTAGAGAAGCCTATGGTGGGAGCTCATGGGAGAGTGAGAGAGAGGATGGATTGGTGGCTTTTAGATCCACATTTCGTGGATCTAAAAATTGAATGCATCTTGGTTGCTATTTTTAGCAACCAAGGCAACAACACATGGTAGAGAGTTCTAGAGAACTCTAGGCTAGGTATTTTTGTGTAGATGGTGTGTGTGGGTGTGTTTGGGTGTGTGTGGGTCGAAACCTAGGTGGCTAGGTTGATTAGGTTAGGTTCTAGTGGGTTTAGGTCAAGGTAGGTCTCAAATTAGGGTTGTAAACCCTAATTCATTAAGGTAAAATGTAATTAAACTTGATACAAGTTTAATTGGATGTGTGAAACCCTAATTTAGATTAAAACAACTCAATTAAGTTAGGTCTAGGTCAATTGGACTCTCATTGAGTCCAATTGGACAGTGTATGCTGAGATCAGGGCTCAATTGGACTCCATGAGTCCAATTGAATAGGCTGTTGGAATTGACTATGATCCAAGTCAATTAGGTTTAGTGAGGGCCTAATTAGGTCCTTAGGGAGGTCTATAGGTGATGTACTTTGGTTAAGGCACCTTAATTTAGGTTCCTATGGGGTTGGAATTGGGTTTAGGGACCTAGGAATTCAAAATCCAAGCTTGAATTCAAAAATAGGAACTAAAGAGCAGTTACAGACATCTAATAATAGTGTCAGACGTCTTAAAATGAAAAGTCAGACATCCAGACTTGTTGTCTGGATGACTAATCAAAGCCAGGGAAGAATCAAGGTTCTGTCTGCAAAAATTGGACGTCTGACCAAGTGTCTGGACATCTTATAATGCTGCAGAAGTGGGTTTGAGGTGTCCGGGTTGTGGCTACGGGTTCTGGACGTCCTGTAACTCATCTGGACATGTAGATATAGGTTGGAAGTAGGGTTTTAGGGCTTCCTAGGATACAGTGACCTAATCTAAGGGTAGCTAAGGCTTGGGGAAGCTTCTAGTCTGTCCTAGGGCTAGGATGGACCTAAGTTCTTCATAATTTATTGCTTTATTTCTACTTAACAGAATAGCATACCTCAACCCCTTACATTATTGTCTACTACATCTTATTCTAGGTCTTCTCCTCCAACTCTGCTGCAACTCTGGCTTCAAGTCCAACTTCAGATCCAGTCTCAGATCCAGCTCCTGAGCTTCTTATTTCCTGTAATTTATACAATGCACCTAATTAGTATATTATAGGATTATTCTATGCATAGCTATAAGAGAAACAGTAAAGATGCAAATAATGCTTATGCATGCATGAACTACCCTAACTTATGCTAAGTCTTAGCCTAATTTAGGTCAATTAAGACCTATGATTGCTGTGTAATCATACCCTCATGCCTAAATCTTGCTAGTCCCTTGCAAATGCAAGACTAAATTATTCACAGAAAGGTCCCTAAGGGATTGATTATTTTATCAAGTGTATGCCTAGAGATTTTTCTCCTTTTTGTTTTCGTCCTATGTTCTAGAAATCCAGACAAATGTGAAAGTGCAGCTAGGTAGCTTTTGCAACGGATTTGAATGAAAGACCTGATTCACCTCTAAAGCCTGTACTTGACCCCTAGTAAAATTATAGTGGGATAAGCGAACTTCTTCCCTCGGGGTATTCAAGATATTCTATGAATTCCAACCTGGCATTAAGCTTATGTAGAGGATGTCTGAGGGATATGGGTGTTTATTTAGTGGCTCGCTGTCACTTGGTGCTACATAGAGATTAGTATTTAAGAATCTAGATTCCCGCATTATCAAGTAACTCATCTCAGAGAAAGACGAGAAAAACTATGCTCTCTTTTGGTTCCTTTGTATTCATTCTCTCTTTCTCTTTCCTTTTTTGTTTTTAGAGCTCACAATCTCACCAGATTCTCACCTATGATCCGTATTTGGTGGTCTCACTTGGCATTAACACTTTGATTGAGTTCCCATAACCCTAAAACTAAATCAGAATTCCTCAGCCAGTATTTGGGAGATCAAAAACACAGAAAAATAGATTAAAGCCATATTTGGTGGATCTCAAATTTATTTGGTGGTATTGCCTCAATGTAACTGAAATAAACACTAAATATTCACACACTCTTTTCTCTTTGCTTTTTCTTCTTTTCTAATTTTTTTTATTTTTCTTTTTTTTCATTTTTTTTTCTATGTATAATTTTTTTTTTCAACACAACACAAGCTGGCATACATTCATGAACTTTATTGGGGAGACATTATTAGAGATTGGTGGTACTCAAGAGACATTGGGTGGCTTATTTGGTGGAAATGCCTACTCACGACACCGGGAGAGACGGATAGGACGGCGTATTTCTAATCTTGACATCAATACCCTCCTTCAGCCGAGGATTCCATAAAGAATGGTCATAACCATCCACCTTAGCCCTAGTTTTATGAAAACTCGCTCTCCGCATATTTTCCTTATTTGGTGGCTCTCAAAATTTTGCACAAAAATGTATACGCAGGAACTGAGAGCAAAAACTATGCCTAATCTTTGAATATCTTCACCTAATTATCTAGGATTCTGAATTCCTTGCACTAAGCTTAGAGCACCAGTACACTCTACTCTCATCTCACACCATTTAGTGGATTTTTGGAAGAAAACTCTACCTGACTCCCAAAACACTGTCCAAGGGTTCAGGAAAAGAAGCACTACTTCTTCTCGACAGACTAAAGATGTTTATCAGCCTTCACCATGAATCCATTGCAAATTCTACGTGTGTGTAAAAATTTGTACTAGATTCCAGATTACAGGAATCAACTAGAGGATAAAATCCCTAATGCATTCTCTTAATAAGATAATCTTATTCATGGATGCACTATGTATATATGCTATAAACAAGTAACCTATTATATTTGTACTTCATAAAATTTCCCTTTTAGTTTTCATTTAGCTTGACCCTAAATTTAGAACAAGTAAGCGGGTGAGTCGGAAGTGGCTGCTGCGGACAATTTTTAGCTCCAATGCGAACATTGGAGGTGGAGTCAGTTGTTCTTTTATATTTAGGGTCCTAAAGTACATTTTGCATGCAACTCCGAGGTTTTCCTAATTATTGCCATAAAAATTTTCAGTTTTGCTATATCTAGCCCCCTATGCCTAAGTTCTTGCATATCCTCATGCATGAATACAAAAGAGAATAAGTACAGTAGGGAGTAAATGGGTAGAAATCACCTGGAATTGCTCCTGAAATTTAACGTTTAGGATCGGCCAACCTAATAGTATGCACTATGCGAAAAGGAAATATGCTAAAAGAAAAAAAATGCTATGTATAAAGCGAGTATGTATAAGTTGATGGATGCGGAGTAGATGCTAAGTTTAACGCCTCCAGCTGGGCGAAAACTCAATCAGATGTATAAGTTATAGCATAGGAGCAGGTCAAGATTAAGAGAAAGATATGTTCATGTGCACCCAAAATTAGTGGTCCGGAAATGCGAACCAGCTGATTGTACACCCCTACTCCAAAACGTCTAGCTATAAGAAAGTGAATAGTGGTGGAATATAGAGGATAATCAGAGGGGGGATCATGATGTTGATTCAGCTGATTTATCATGTCCCACAATTCAGCAGGAAGTTGCTGAGGAAGCAGCTCAAAATGTATCTCAGAACCAGAATCAGAGTCATAGGGATCCTCTTAACGATAATTGACATCAAAGATCATGCCCTGTCTAGGCTCTAGATCATACGGGGGTATTTGTGAAAGTAGAAGATCTGTGGGGAGGTCACTAAAATCCTCATCAGAAATTACTGCATCCTTATCAATACTCATCTATAATTCATCGGAGGCTGACTCTTTAGGCTCTGAGTCAAGCCATCCATTAGATTGACTAGGATGGTAGGTGCGTCCCCAACTCATTCTGCTCAAAGCTTCACCCACATATGCATTGGGTTCCTCAGTAATTCCTGCCTCAGGTAGCATATTTATTTAGTCGGTCAAGTCATCCATAGCTACTTCTGGTCTTTGGATGTCAGGATCAGGGATAGAAAGTGTCATCTCAGAATCTCTAACATCCGAATTAGGTATGTAGGTAAAAGAAGAATGCAGATCAGAAGATGTTGGCTCTAGCACAGGTTCACCTACAATGGGCAGTGGCATAGATTGATCAGTAGTGTCACATATAATGTTTGCCTCAAGATCCATATCCTCAATTGGATCTACTTCCCTTATTTCAGCTGGGTTTTCTAACCCAAGAGGTATCTCCCAAGATCCAGGATAATCCGATTATGTCTCAGTCCTGGAGATATCAGTCCTTTCCTCCTCAGTTTCCTAAATGGAGTTCTCAAACGAACCCATTCAGCATACTTCCTGCTCCTGTCTCATATCCAAGCTAGATTCTTCATCCCCTGAATTATCTTCTGGCATCTGCTCCCGAGAATCTCTTGTGTGTCCTTCCAGCGTAGTCATTTCAGATTCTTTGAGGTATTCAAGGCTATTTTCCACTTGATATCTCAAAAGCAGTAGTTCATGGGTTTCCCAATTTTGTCCAATTAGCCTTGTTATCCCTGTTGTTCCCTGAAGGAGCTCCATCATAGGTTGTTGATACAGAATCTAGCTTTGTTTTTGGTTCGGCTCATGATAGGTTGGATTTCATGTAGATAGGATGCGGCCTTTGCCTTAGCGCTAGCTATAGCTCTCTGTATTCTATAATGCGGTCGCATATGCACTGGTCATCCTTCAAGGGTTCCAGGGGGTGAATCAGGTCTACCCATATTCCATTGGTGAGAAGCAGGAGTATGAAATCCATATCCTGGGTTATAAGGGGCCGTCCTTTGAGGGATCGACTGGTATGGGTCATAATATCCAGGGTCAGGATATGGGTTAACCATTTCGATAACCTGAGGAGAAGGATCAGACAAAGCGAAAAGTCATCTTCACCACCTTGGGTTCTGATCCCAAGGTTGAACAGATTCAATGACCTGGGCTCTTAGATAAGCTCGTGGGTCCAGCTCTTCTGGATCCTGATTAGGTCCAGATCTAGGGTTAGCCATTGTGGCTAAGCAGATAGAAGAAGAGGGTGGGGGAGAAGATGGCCCAGGCGAGGTGACTCGCCTCCTTGGGAGTGGCTCCCAAGGTCCAACCAATTAGGGTCTGAGTGACCTCCTTCCTCACATACACCAACCAACCCCTAGGTTGATGCAGCCAGCCAGACAAGGCTAAGGACCTGTCAATCAGATGGTCCTTATTATCAGATGACCAGATTTTTCGTTAGAATTCTAATTCCTGAAGAGAAAATTCATCGTTCAACCGATTGAAAGTAATTCTCTCCAATCAAGCAAACCCAGCCAGTCTGGTTATGAGGGGACTAAGGGGAAGGTTCTTCCTTCGACTCACGCCTCTGGTTTTGTTGACCCCCGAGCCGTAGTCGTTTGACACTACCCCGCAGACTTAGTCACTAGGTTTGGCAAGAGCGATTGAAACCACCCAATAGCATGACAGCGAATTCAGGTTTATTTTGTGTTTTACAATTTATTTTAACCCTTTTCTTTCACTAGGGTTTGGTGAGTGGTTCACAAGGTGACCAAGTTCACTGGCTAAACCCTAAACTTGATCAAGTCTATCTAGCCCAAATGTGTGGTCTCTAGAGTCTAACCCTAAAGGTATAACCTAGGGTTCATGCAATTCTAGGTTTTTTTTCTTTCATCTTCAGCAGACCACGAAAATAAGAATAATTTTTTGATAAAAATTGGAATCAGAATAAGTTGAAATTTGGAAAGTAGATTTATTTTTCAATTATCTTTTCATAGAATATTTTTTTGTAATTTTACTCTTTCAACTGAATTTATAGAGACTTTTAAATGTCAAGGGGTTAGATTTGGAATTTCGATCCCTGGTCATTTTTTTCTTTGAAACAGTATAAAATGGTCTTCAAAAATTTGGGAAAAATATGGAAATTAATGCCAATGAGATCAGCTTTCAAAACCCACCATTTTTAGTCAAAATAGATTCATGAATTGCTCAAAATTGATTTTTGAATTTTGAAAATTTTCAAATCTAGGTCACTCTGAGCCCCTTGTATTTCATGAATTTTTAAAAAATTTCTACTTTGAATTTCTTCAGATGAATGGTGTCATTTGAAAGATGGTTTGAAAATGAAGGTATAGCCCGAATTTTAGAATTTTTCGCTCATTAATTGTTCAGCAATTGAATTTTTACGCCGGAATTTGAAATCTGGTCAAAAATCAGAGAGTGGTGGGAAAGCTTTTAAAAGGTTTTTGAGTTCAAAATTCAAACTTTCCACCAAAATGAGATTTTTTTTCAAATAAAATTTTCTTTTCAAAAATTTTTGAATTTTTTTTGGAGGGAAAAGCTTTTTTTTCAAAATTTTTTTCTTTTTTTTTCAAGCAAACTAACTAAGATTCAAACGGAAACCTAATCTAACTACCTAGATTTTTTTTTTCACGAAAATAAATAGGCTTTTTTTTTATGAACTTGCTAGAAGGAAATCTAACCTAGGTTTTGGAAAAGGGAAATCCTAATCTAAGAGGAGATGTGCACCTAATGATTTTTCTACGCCCGATGTGTGCGCAGATCCCGTTTGTCCTAATTTCCTACACATCCAACAACAAGCAGAGAAATATTTGTCACCAAAAGCTCAAAAGATCGAAATCAATTCGTTTGCCTACCAAAAAATGGCGCCATTTGACAGAGGGCAGTTCTCGCACGTGTTTTGAAAACAAAGATCTCGTCGTAGTATAGTGCATGAAAATGCTCGTCAAAAATAATTTATAAAATAATGAGACTTGAGTCACGATCGTTCATCTCTGGGAGGCATTTAGAAAATGTAGATTTGAATTCGATCTAGCTCACTCTACTTATTCAAAAATGCATGCCAGTTTACAATAATTCATATTGATACACGACATGCTTAGTTGCAAGAAAATGTAAATGAGCACAGGCAACTTAATCACAATAAAATATGGCAATTAGCTCATGGTGATTTTCACACATAGATATAGAGATATATAAAAAGACGATTTCATTGATTGCATCATGGTGCTACAGAGTGAAGCTCATGGAAAGCTTGTACAGGAAAGCTTAAAAGCAATAAACTAGCTAATAGAAAATGACTGCATACATGAATCTATGCGGGGATTATGCATGCATCAATGGGGGAGAAGATGGAGCTACACTACTAAGCAATAATAAAGCATTAATCTATGAAGAACTATTCTACTTAGCTAACAGAAATAAGGGCATTTGGAGGTGGCTTTGATGGCCTTTGACTTGGTTGAGAGGAGAAGGACGGGCAGCTAATGGTGCTTAGGCTAGCCCTTGGACAGAGCTTGGAGGTGATCTAGGGCTAGAGTGGAGGTGATGGAGATGCCATGGTGTGCTCGCGGAGATGGAGGTGGAGTAATGGAGGTGGAATGAAGCTAAAACTAGATGGAAGGCTAGATGGGTGCAAATGGCCACCCAAAGGTCCTTTAAGTGGACCCAAGGGAGCCTCTCTAGAGAAGTGTGGAACACTCTAGAGAGGCCTATGGTGGGAGCTCGTGGGAGAGTGACAGAGAGGATGGATGGGTGCTTTTTAGATCCACATTTCGTGGATCTACAAATTGAATGCATCTTGGTTGTTATTTTTAGCAACAAAGGCAACAACACATGGTAGAGAGTTCTAGAGAACTCTAGGCTAGGTAGTTTCATGTAGGTGGTGTGTGTGGGTGTGTTTGGGTGTGTGTGGGTTGAAACCTAGGTGGCTAGGTTGATTAGGTTAGGTTCTAGTGGGTTTAGGTCAAGGTAGGTCTTAAATTAGGGTTGTAAACCCTAATTCATTAAGGTAAAATGCAATTAAACTTGATACAAGTTTAATTGGATGTGTGAAACCCTAATTGAGAGTAAAAAAACTCAATTAAGTTAGGTTTAGGTCAATTGGACTCTCATTGAGTCCAACTGGACAGTGTATGCTGAGATCAGGGCTCAATTGGACTCCATGAGTCCAATTGAATAGGCTGATGGAATTGACTATGATCCAAGTCAATTAGGTTTAGTGACGGCCTAATTAGGTCCTTAGGGAGGTCTAGAGTTGATGTACTAGGGTTAGGGTACCTTAATTTAGGTTTCGATGGGGATGGAATTGGGTTTAGGGACCTAGGAATTCAAATTCCAAGCTTGAATTCAAAAACAGGAACTAGAAAGCAATTACAGAAGTCTAATAATAGTTTCAGACATCTAGACTTGTTGTCTGGACGTCTAATCGAAGTCAGGGAAGAATCAAGGTTTTGACTGCAGAAATTGGATGTCTGACCAAGTGTCTGGATGTCTTATAATGCTGCAGAAGTGGGTTTGAGGTGTGCGGGTTGTGGCTACGGGTTCTGGACATCCTGTAACTCATCTGGACATGCAAATATAGGCTGGAAGTAGGGTTTTAGGGCTTCCTAGGATACAGTTACCTAATCTAATGGTGGCAAGGCTTGGGGAAGCTTCTAGTCTGTCCTAAGGCTAGGATGGACCTAAGTTCTTCATAGTTTACTGCTTTATTCCTACTTAACAAAATAGCATACCTCAACCCCTTACATTATTGTCTACTACATCTTATTCTTGGTCTTCTGCTCCAACTCTACTACAACTCTAGCTTCAAGTCCAGCTTCAGATCTAGTCTCAGATCCAGCTCCTGAGCTTCTTATTTCCTGTAATTTATACAATGCACCTAATTAGTATATTATAGGATTATTCTATGCATAACTATAGGAGAAACAGTAAAGATGTAAATAATGCTTATGCATGCATTAACTACCCTAACTTATGCTAAGTCCTAACCTAATTTAGATCAATTAAGACCAATGATTGCTGCGCAATCAATATCCTCCAGAGAGACGTAATTCAATGCAAATCCATTCTGAGGGAAATATAGTAAAATAGGGGTAAAACTATAGTTTTAACAGCATATTTCAATTGCAGTACAATCACGGGGTTTCTCCAAGGTTTAATTAATGGTCAAATGATCTTAAGAGTTTAACAAGTGGGTTAGAAGAGAGAGAAAACGATTTTCACACGTTGTGGGAATTAAATGACTTTCAAAACCCTAAAAATAGACCCACTTAATTAACTGAGGTTCTAGTCAGGATAAAATTCACCTAAACCCTCTAAATTTCATATAAAAATATTCTCTAGGGTTTGGTACCTTCAATTTGACAATTAGAACCCGCTTTAACCTAAAACAGATTCTCAGATAGACATTTTCCTAATTTAGGTTTTTGGATAAATTACCCAACAAAATGAGATCAAAACTAAAATTTAACTTCACCATTGGATTCCTTAGGTCCAAATTAGGTTTGTACCAAAATTTTGGCCTAATCTGAGATTGTTTCAACCTAGTTTTCACTTGGTCTAGTCTAACTTTCTTTATCTCCAATAGCCCCTCAGCTTTTGAATTCCTCACAAAAAGGCCCCCAGCTTCTTTGTCTTTGATGTAAACATGTTTACATTGCATAAGATGTCGATGTATGCATGTTCTTAAGCATAGAATTGCATTGCATACTATAAATATTGCATAACATGCATCATCCTGCATTTAGATTAGTCTGAATAAAATGGAGGTTAATTGTCTCCTTTTATGTTCATGGACAGGGCAAATTTTTATCGGGGCCTCGAATCGAAGATCCAACCATACAGATGTGATCAGAGCGAGGATTGGAGTTCAACGACTACAAGATCGCCCTAATAAGACATCTGTAGCATCAGATAGAGACCGGGGAACCCTGGAAGATCAAGGGTCAAGATGGTGTGAATCCGCACTTCAAATGACAAATCCGACCACACGGATGGATTCGGATCGACGATCGCAGCCTAACGGAGTGAAAATCGACTCAATCCGACAACCGTGGCACCATCTACATCATCCAGAAGATAGACTACCAAGATAGCGCCACATGGCACCATCTTGGCCGTCCTGGCGCCATCTAGGCCGCCCAACTAACCGCCCACAACTTCTGAAGATGGTATCACCCACGAATCTCCGTCATTGGATTAAGATCCAACGGCTGAGATTGCGCCCAACCGGCATGCCCATCCTCTGAGCCGCACCTGAAGAAACTATCTTGACCGTTGGATCTTGATCCAACAGTCCTGATCACGTGAGCACAAATTGTTCTCCGCGACACAAGTGCTGCTGTAGCGCAGCGGGTGAACGCATTCACACGAGTGAGCGACGCACGTTCGAATCGCGGAGAGCGGCTGCTGGGGCGCAGGAAAGCGGGCTCCGCAACTGCTCGATCGCGATCGAGCAATTGCAAGCGCTTAATCTATTTCACGCCGTATCGCACGCCCGCGCATGACGCGGGATTGCACGCAGGCACGCACGCTAAGGAGCAGGCAGAGAGGCGACTCACGATCGAACGGCTGAGAATCGCAAATCGTGGAGTGTGCATTACGTGCGAGGAGGCGAGCGGCCACGCGGGCAGCGCCCCACTACGCCCACGATGGGGCTTTAGCAACTGTTTTATCTGTCACTAAAGACCCCTGATTTAATGTTTTTAGAGTTGTAATGACCAAATTGCCCCCACTCCTTGCAACTATAAAAGGAGATCCCCTCTACATGAAATTCTCATCCCTTCCTTCTCTCCTCTACCTCTCCAAAGCTCAAGAGAAGCTTGTCCCACACCCGGGATGCTCCTCGCGAGATAAAGTCAAATTTTCGCTCTCATTTTGGAAGCGGATCCTGCGACGACGATGACATGCTGCCCCATTGTCATTCCTCCTGCTTCAACCTCCTTCTTCCCGCTTCGTCCTCCTTCGTCCAGGCGGCGTCTCGTCCGGCTCGTCCTCCAAGCGATATCAAGGAGGATAACTTCTCTCTCCCATTGTTCTTTACAGCTTTCTAGAGTAGAATTTTCCTACTTTATAGTGTAGCTGATTTCTCTCTTTCTAGTGTAATTCTTATATAGTTTTATTGTATAAACATTTCGAATCATTAAATGCATGTTTTCTCTCTCTCTCTCTTATTCTGATTGTTAATATGGCTTCATTGTAATTACATCGTTCACTTTTCAACAAAAATTCTAAAAAATATATATAATTGCGAATATAGATCAATGTAGCCTCCCTGAGTTCGACCTGGGATTTCGATTCCGGTATAAATTTTGTTTGTTGAACACGAGTTCTTCGCTTTCATACTACGACGATAGGTTTTCAAAGCTAAACACGTTAGCGTAGCAACTCGTAGCGTTCAACATTTTGGTGCCGTTGCCGGGGATCGAACCTGAGTCACCCACGTGACAGGTGGGAATACTCACCACTATACTACAACGACCACTTTGGTCCAGACCACCAAGGCACGAAATGTAAACAAGGAGAAAATGATCATGAGGCTCTTCCCCCACTCTCTTAAGGATAAGGCCGCGCATTGGTATAGGACAATAGGAAGACCAATTGCAACTTAGAATGAGTTGAAATCGACCTTTCTGAAGAAATTCTTCCCAGTCGAACATACCAATGCCTTGAGATGGGCAATCACTACCTTTACCCAGTGGCCGAGGGAGCAGTTTCATGTGACCTGGGAGCGATTCCAAGACCTATTGCATAGGTGTCCACACCATGAGGTGCCAAAATGGCAACTCATGCAGAACTTCTATCATGGGTTGACTGAGCAACTCAGAAATCATGTGGATGCTTCTTGTAATGGCAATTTCCTCAATAAAGATGCAGATAGTGCACACGATTTATTTGAGGAAATGAGCGAGAATTCAATCAATAATGCCTCCATGGATACATTTAACCAGTCCCAACAGCCCAGATCAAATGTTAATGAAGTCCATGAGTCTCATTCATTTGATATGGAATTGATTTGTAACAAACTAGACAAGGTGGACTTGGTTGCTAAGAGAATGGAAGAGTAGATGGCTGGCAATTCTATGAATAACTCTCGATCCACTCAATCCCAAAATTATATTTTCCATTCTTCACGAGCTCCTTCTGGACAGGAGTTCATGAATCAACTCGATGCAGCTCAACCTGTGAGTCAGCATTTTTCGGAACCTCACGGGTTCCAAACTGGGGCCTTTGATCCTAGTTTTTCTGATCCTTCCCTTTCTTTCTCTCCATCCTCACCTTATGAGGATGTCTGTGCTGTACAAGAGAATGTTAGATCCAACCCTTACTCTAATGCTTATAATCCGGGTTGGAGAAACCACCCTAATTTCTCTTGGAAAAACCCAGGGCAACAGACCCAATTTCGACCTGGCAACTATGCTCTGCAATGACCAATGGGTTAGGGTCATGTATATACTCAGTTGCCTCCAAATCAAGTTAATTAGCCAACTTGGAATGCCCGTCAACCCGTAGGGCAGGCTAATTTGAACTGACAAATGGTAGAGATGCAAGGATCCATGCTCCAGCTCATGCAGCAAATGAAAACCTCGCTGGACAACTAACAGTCTGGGCTCATTGCTAACTCTCGTCAACCCGGATCTCTACCATTCCAACTCGTACCCAACCCGCAAAATATTCTGAATCTGGGCAACCAAGCCCATGGGTACGGAAATCAGAGGGACCCACACACACATGCTCAGGTGGTTGAGCAGGGTTCCTCCTCTTCTTCTTCTGCAAATCAATAATTTCTGGTTAATCAAGCCCCTCCAATCTTTCCTAACCTTCCCTAAGACCCAAACTCTTATGCTTCTGCAAATTCTGTCACCTTGAGGAGTGGTAAGCAGACTCAAGATCCACAACCACACTATTCTGATCTACTGAATCCTGAAGAACCTGAGGAGAGAGGAGAATTCTAGAGGAGAAATCAAGGCCCAGGAACCTGATTCCAAAGATCTGACTCATGTTCCTTTTCCTGAAGCCTTGATCAAATCAAAGAAGAAGTCTGTTGATAGCAATGAGGAGCTTCTGAATCTATTTAAGAATGTTGAGATCAATATCCCGCTCCTCGATGCTATCAAGCACATACCGGCTTACGCAAGAGTTTTAAAGGATTTATGTACACAAAAGTGTAAGTCGAGAGAATCTGTTCCAAGGAAGGTGGTACTCTCCGAGCATGCTAGTTCTGTTATCCTGTATCACCTTCCTCAGAAAAAGAGAGATCCAAGTGCTCCATTGATTTCTTGTGTCATCAGAGATTATACATTTAATAGAGCACTTTTGGATCTGGGTACATCCATCAACCTAATTCCAACTTCTCTTTACGAGAAGCTTAGATTAGGTGAACTTCGGCCAACTTCAGTAACGCTACAGTTAGCGGACCACTCGGTCACAAATCCGTGAGGTGTTATTGAAGATGTTATAGTTAAGGTCAAGGATTTCTATTTTCCTGTAGATTTCCTTGTCCTTGACATGGATGTACCTGAAAATCTGAGGAACACACCCATCATTCTGGGGCATCCATTCCTGGCTACTACTAAGACCAACATTAATTGTGAAAGTGGTAGCATGGAAATCGCCTTTGGGGATCAATGAATGAAATTGGATATTTTTAAGGTGATCAATAAATTTGAGGATTGTGGATTTATTGAGGAACTTGAAGAGGATAATGAAAGCATTGAAACTTGTTTGATGGTTTCTTCAATTGAAAGTTCCTCCTTTGATGATGAATTCGACCTGCAACCATCTATGGCAGACCTGCCATCTTCTGAAGAGGTTATTGATTTTATTCACTCACAACATCTTCCTCTTGTTGAGTCTTCAACATCTTCCTTACCATCAATCATCACCCCACCCCAGCTTGAACTGAAACCATTGCCTGAGAATTTGAAATATCAATTTTTAGGATCTCAGAAGACTCTCCCTGTGATTATCAGTGCTAAATTAACAAAGGAGCAAGAGATTAAATTGATCAATGTCCTAAAGGAACACAAGGAGGCAATTGGTTGGACCATTCATGACCTCAGGGGGATTGAGCTATCTTACTGCAATCGTAGAATATTCTTGGCAGATGGATCCCGCCCTTCTCGCTAGATGCAGAGGAGATTAAATCCAAATATGTGAGAAGTGGTCAAAAAGGAAATCATCAAGTGGCTCGATGCTGGAATTATTTATCCAATCTCTGATAGTCCCTGGGTAAGTCCCGTGCAGATTGTTCCGAAGAAAGATGGTATTACCGTTGTGACTAACGAGAGAGGAGAATCTATCACAACTCGTTCAGCTTCCTCTTGGAGGGTTTGTATTGATTATAGGAAGCTGAACACAGCCACTAAAAAGGATCATTTTCCCCTACCTTTCATCGATCAAATCTTGGAAAGATTAGCTGAGCAGAAGTACTTCTATTTTCTTTATGGCTACTCGGGATACAACCAAGTTCCTATCCATCCCGAGGATCAAGAAAAAACTACTTTCACCTGTCCCTACGGAACCTTTACTTCCCGTAAGATGCCTTTCGATTTATGCAATGCACCTGCAACTTTTCAAAGGTGTATGCTAGCCATATTTTCTGACATGGTGGGAGAGTTTATGGAAGTCTTCATGGACGATTTCTCTGTTTTCAGAGAATCGTTTGACTCTCGTTTGACTAATCTGGAAATGATTCTTAAGAGATGTATCAAAACACGATTGGTCCTTAGCTGGGAAAAGAGTCATTTCATGACCCAAGAAGGCATCGTCTTGGGTCATGTAATCTCTGAACGGGGAATCGAAGTGGATAAAGCTAAGGTTGATGCTATCGCTAAACTTCCTCCTCCCACATCTGTTAAACAAATCCAATCATTTCTTGGCCATGTGGGATTCTATCGAAGATTCATCAAGGATTTCTCGAAGGTTGCTCAGCCCCTGAGCAATCTTCTTGCCAAAGAAATGCCATTTGTTTTTGATGAATCATGCCGAAAGGAATTTTATTTCCTGAAAATGGCAGTCACCTGTGCTCCAGTCTTGCAACCACCAATTTGGACAGCCCCTTTTGAGATCATGACTGACGCTTCTAATTACGCAGTCGGGGCTGTCTTGGATCAGAAAATTGATAGGAAGCCCTCTGTCATCTACTACGCTAGTAAAACTCTGGATGAAGCCTAGAGGAATTACACTGTTACTGAAAAGGAATTACAAGCTGTAGTATTCGCTTTGGAAAAATTTAGGGCTTATCTCTTAGGGTCTCATGTTATCATCTACACCAACCACTCGGCCTTGAGACATCTCTTGGCCAAAAAGGATGCCAAACCCCAGCTTATTCGTTGGATTCTTCTACTTCAAGAATTTGATCTTGAAATCAAGGATAAAACTGGGGTACAAAATGTGGTAGCGGATCATTTGTCGAGACTCCTAGGAGATTCTTCTCGTCTGGACATTCTGATTGCTGACAATTTCCCAGACGAAGCTATTCTTACAGTTTCAGGTGTCCACACCCCATGGTTTGCTGACATTGTTAACCCAGGATTGGACCAAGCAACAACGGGATAGACTCAAATCTGAGGCCAAATACTACTTCTGGGAGGACCCTGAGCTGTACTGCATCGGCTCTGATCAAATTATTCGTTGATGTGTGCCGGAGAATGAATTCAACAGTATACTCGAGTTCTGCCATGCATTTGGGTGTGGTGGACATTTCTTCGGGAAAAAGACGGCTGTAAAAATCTTGCAATCTGGCTTCTATTGGCCGTCTTTATTTAAGGGTGCCCAGGATTTCTCAAGGTCATGTTCTCGATGTCAGGCACTCAGGAGCATAACTAAGAGAGATATGATGCCCCTAAACCCAATTCTTCCTATCGAAGTTTTTGATGTTTGGGGCATCGATTTCATGGGACCCTTTCTCCCTTCATTTGGACATCAATACATTCTTGTTGCTATTGATTATGTGTCCAAATGGATTGAGGCGATTCCCACCCGAACCAATGACCACAAGGTGGTCATCTATTTTGTCAAGAAAAATATCTTCAGTAGGTTCAGGATTCCGAGGGCCATCATCAGTGATGGTGGCACTCATTTTACTAATGCCCAGTTCTGGAATTTATTGGCCAAATACGGGGTTAATCACCGAATTTCCACACCTTACCATCCCTAGATGAATGGACAAGCCGAGATCTCCAATTGGGAGATCAAGAACATTCTGCAAAACATGGTTAGGCCTGATCGCAAGGACTGGACTCAAAAGCTTGAGGATGCTCTTTGGGCCTACCGTACGACGTATAAAACGTCCATCGGCATGTCTCCATTCCGTTTGGTGTATGAAAAGGCATGCCATCTACCCGTAGAGATTGAACATAGGGCATTTTGGGAGATCAAACAATGCAATTTAGATCTGAATCTAGTTGGGAAGACCAGGAAATTCCAACTATCTGAGTTGGAAGAGCTTAGAAATGATGCATACGAGAATGCCAGGATCTACAAGGCTCGGACCAAAGCTCTACATGATCAATTGATTTCCCGCAAGAGATTTGAGCTGAACAAGAAGGTCTGGTTATTCGATTCTAAACTTAAGCTCTTTCCTGGCAAACTTAGATCTAAATGGAATGGCCCATTCATAATTGACCAGATTTTTCGAAATGTAGCCATTCAGATTTCTGACCCAAAGACGGGTAACACATTTAAAGTCAATGGTCAACGTCTGAAGCCTGTTATTGACTGTACTCTTTCAGAACCCGTCTCAGACACGGTTGCTCTAGCCATTCTGTGACTTCTTTGGCTGGACTTCGCCTAGCTGACGACATTAAACTCAGTAGTTGTACATATGATACAAAGCTGATACGAGCTTCATATTCAGGTGACATCTTTCATACTCTACCCTTTCTTTCATGTCTCTTTCTCAATGTGGACATTGCATTAGGTAGGCATGGGGGGGGGATTCATTTTTGAATCATTTGGTCAGCTTTGTGAAATTCATGTAAATTGTTTTTCTCTTCTTATTTATACATTAAAAAAAAAATGAATTAGGAAGGAATAGTTGGACATTAGGACTTTTCAACCTTAGGAAATATTACATTAGGATCTGAACACAAAGACTCTTCAGGTCTTTGGACTTAATCGGCCCGTGTATCCACTAAAATGTGGATTTATTTTTCGAGTCCTCGCCAACCTTAATTCTATTGTAATTTGAGTAAATAAGTTTGGGTGATAAGTACACAACTTATCAACCCGCCCTCGGATTTGAGGGAACTTTGAGTTTTAAGTATCTACACACTTTCTTTGTACTGACTCATTGTTCGGCAATTTTAATGGAAATTGGGTAGCTAATGAACCTTCTAGGGTGATATGGCTGGCAAGTTATCATGGGTAACAGCCCATAGGTAGGTTGTCCAGAGCCCAGTCACTGGACCATTCTCTTTTTGCTGCCTTTAGGTAAATCTTAGACCAGGGAAGCCACCTACTTTAAAAAAAACAAAAGTCAAAAAGAAAAGGAGAAAAGAAAAAAAAAGAAATAAACCACACTTCGCCTCACGAGTATGGCTGGTAAGTTGTCGGTGGTAACAGCTCATCGACCGGTTGTCCAGAACCTAGCTCAATAAATGCACTGAAAAATCCCAAAACACTTAGGAAGAAGCGGAAAAATAGAATAAATCGGGAAGATATACATTGGATTAACCCTTGTGTTGACCCCGTAAAAATAAAAGTAGAGAGAAAGCTACCGAGTGTAAAGATACACCTTTAGGCAAAATTATCTTTTTAAGGTCACCTAGAGGCGTAGAAATCCGAGTCTATTTTTACTGCCGATCAATGAGTCTATTACATTCATAATAAGATGCTTAGAACTTAGGGTTCTCATCAAATCTTGGGTGAGTTGAATGGCCGTAGAAAGCCACTCCTAAACCCTAAAACTTGAAAATCCAAAAAAATTAGAAAAGAGGAAAAAGAGAAAAAGAAGTTTTTCTTTGAATAAGGTGAGGGCTTGAGGCGGTCTGCATTTTGGCAGATACTCGGGCACTTTGTGTCTTTGAAAGTTTAGATCCTAAGTAAACATTTTCTTAATGATTGAAAATAACCCATGTCCAAATAATCCAACCTGATTCTTTTATAAATAGCATATAGTTTTTGCTAGGGACTAGCAAAAGATAGGCATGGGGGTGTGATGTAAACATGTTTACATTGCATAAGATGTCTATGTATGCATGTTCTTAAGCATAGAATTGCATTGCATACTATAAATATTGCATAACATGCATCATCCTGCATTTAAATTAGTCTGAATAAAATGGAGGTTAATTGTCTCCTTTTATGTTCATGGACAGGGCAAACTTTTTATCAGGGCCTCGGATTGAAGATCCAAACATACAGATGTGATCAGAGCGACGATTGGAGTTCAACGACTCCAAGATCGCCCTAATCAGACATCTGTAGCATCAGATAGAGACCAGGGAACCCTAGAAGATCAAGTGCCAAGACGGTGTGAATCCGCACTTCGAACGACAAATCCGACCACACGAATGGATTTAGATCGACGATCGTAGCCTAACGGAGCGAAAATTGACTCAATCCGACAACCATGGCACCATCTACATCATCCAGAAGATGGACGGCCAAGATGGCGCCACGTGGTTCCATCTCGGCCGCCCAACCAACCACCCTCAACTTCTGAAGATGGTATCACCCGCGAATCTCCGCCGTTGGATCAAGATCCAACGGTTGAGATTGCACCCAACCGGCGCGCCCATCCTCTGAGCCGCACCTGAAGAAGCTACCTTGACCATTGGATCTTAATCCAACGGTCCTGATCACGCACGCACAAATTGTTCTCCACGACACAAGCGTCGCTGTAGCACAGCGGGTGAACGCGTTTACGCGAGCGAGCGGCGCGCATTCGAATCGCGGTGAGCGGCTGCTGGGGTGCAGGAGAGTGGGCTCCGCGACCTCTCGATCACGATCGAGCAGCTGTGTGCGCTCAATCCATTTCACGTCGTACCGCACACCCACGTGTGACGCAGGATTGCACGCGGGCGCGCGCGCTAAGGAGCGGGCGGAGAGGCGACTTAAGCCATCCGATCTCACGATCTGACGGCTGAGAATCGCAGATCGTGGAGAACGCGTTACACGCTAGGAGGCGAGCTGCCGCATGGGCGGTGGCCCACTACGCCCACGATGGGGCTTTAGCGACAGTTTTATCCGTCACTAAAGACCCCTGATTTAATATTTTTAAGGTTGTAATGACCAAATTGCCCCCACTCCTTGCAACTATAAAAGGAGACCCCCTCTACACGAAATTCTCATCCCTTCCTTCTCTCCTCTACCTCTCCAAAGCTCAAGAGAAGCTTGTCCCACACTCGGGATGCTCCTCACGAGATAAAGTCACATTTTCGCTCTCATTTCGGAAGCGGATCCCACGATGACGATGACGTGCTGCCTCGTTCTCATTCCTCCTGCTTCGACCTCCTTCTTCCCGCTCCGTGCTCCTTCGTCCAAGCGGCGTCTCATCCGGCTCGTCCTCCAAGTGATCATCGAGGAGGATAACTTCTCTCTCCCATTCTTCTTTACAGCTTTCTAAAGTAGAATTTTCCTGATTTATAGTGTAGCTGATTTCTCACTTTCTAGTGCAATTCTTCTCTAGTTTTATTGTATAAACATTTCGAATAATTGAATGCATGTTTTCTCTCTCTCTCTTATTCTGATTGTTAATATGGCTTCATTGTAATTACATCGCTTCACTTTTCAACAAAAATTCTGAAAAAAATATATAATTGAGAATATAGATCAACGTAGCCTCCTGAGTTCGACCCGGGATTTCGATTCTGGTATAAATTTTATTTGTTGAACACAAGTTCTTCGCTTTCATACTACGACGACAGGTTTTCAAAACCAAACACGTTAGCGTAGCAACTCGTAGCATTCAACAGTCTTCTTCACAAATAGGTCCTTGCCACCCTCAACTCCTAATCCTAAAGCTCCGGTGACCTTCAAATGGGAAGATCTCCCTGATTTCTAGCTTAATCCCTTCCAAAATTGGAAGGGAGATTCCTTGAGGAGTCCTCTTTCCAATGCACCCGTTCTTGAGCCCAACAACCTTCCCAATCTCTCATGTGAACGCATGAGAGATTCAGGTATCTTTAGGTTTCCAACTCCGGCGAGCCTTCCAAGCTTGGGAAGCTTGCTTCCTAGGCTCTAACCGCTCCCTAAGGCCTATAAAAGAAACCCCAGGGCCTGCCCGTTCTCCTCAGCTAGGTTTGAGGCCTTAAAACCCACTCCCTCATCTTTTTCGGCCAACAACAACCGCAGCTCCGGCAACCCTCTACCTCTCTCTCTCTCTTGGACCTCCAACTGACAAATTGAAGGCCCTATCTTCTTCCCCTCAACCTCATGATCTTCCCTGGCCAAAGGGAGGTTGTTCCTTCATCTCGTTCGTCCTCGCCGCCTCGCCATCTTCTTCACCTTCTCCGGCTCCGATCAGCAACGATCGGACCATTCCTGCCTTCTCTCTCTTTTAAAGACCCTTTATCTACTTCTCTCTCTCTCTCTACTTTCTTTTCCCTCACTCGCACTCAACTCTCGACCGCTGACCACATCTCTCTCCCATCATCTTCCCCACATCCAGCACAAGCTCCGGCGAGCTCGCACTGGCACTACACTATACCAAACACAACACCACTACCTCCATTAGTTTCGCCATGAACCACTGATCAGAAGCCCCAACTTTATTGGGACTTTTGATCAAGCACTCACCACCCCGAACACAGCTCCCTCCACTTGCCCTTTCCGTCACCGATAGCCACCCTCTAACCACCACCACTGCATTTACCAACCTCCAACAACCCTGCTGAGCGCTCTAACTAGGGCATTTACCCCATGTTTTCTTATTTCAAGTCCCATCAGTTTGCCATCGCCGCCTTCATCTTCTCCAACCACGACAAGGCTCCTCCAACCTTCAAACTCCTTGCTGCAACTTCTGCTCGACATGGCCCCAGGTCTTGAGGCCTCCCAAGCACTCAATTAAAGCAGCACTGATTGCAAAGCAATCATAGGTCTTTTTTTTTTTGAGAAAGAAAGGAATGCTATCGAATCACCGATAGAAAACCAGGAGAGCTATTATTGATAATAAAAAATATTTACAAATTCGACCCCCAATGCTGTATGAGACTCCAGCATAAATTTACAATATTTTCCACATACACTGGGGTCTCCTAAAAAACACACTCATTTCTAGCCCTCCATACTTCCCATAACACAGCCACCATATGTATATAAGCTTATTCCCATCCACAAGGCATCACCACAAATTGCCCCAAGTGGGTAAGGACTCATTGCATACTCTCCTCCATACATAATCAGTGATCGCACATGAAGAAAAGATATAAACGCTAGAATCATTATGCATCCCACATAAATAACAAAACTGGGAGGGGGTCCCCATCCTTCTGTGCCTCAGATCTCCAATAATCAATCCATCCCTCCTGTAGAGCCATAAGAAAATTTATAACTTTAGTGGTATTTTTAACTTCCATAGCTTTTTCCCCATTTCTTCATCTTCCGCCATCCTAGAGGACATTATCAATCTGTTATAAACAGCCGCAGTAGAAAATTTACCACCCCATTTGTATGTGTCATATTCATGAGACATGGGTTTGAAAGCAGCAAGCTCTTGCATGAGACGTTCATTCTCTACACGAGTTCTTGTTTCATGATTATTCCCCCCACCATTATTTAACAACCACTGCTCCGAATCTACGTCCCAATAATCGGCTACCACCGCATTTTTATTTGCAGCCGCAACATAAGCAAGGGGGAACCTATCTTTAAACGTCCCTCCATGTACCCAATTTTCCAGCCAAAACTTGAAGCTTTTTCCATCACCTAAAACTGATTTGAAAAAATTCCAATTATCCTTCAGGGCACGCACCACAGAAGACCAAAAGGGGGATGGTTTACATGGGTTAAGACGATTTATCTCATCATTGGTACTCCCATAACTGTCCTGGATAATTTCTGTCCATAATTTTTTCCCCTTGCAGCAATTGAACAACCCACTTTAATAGTAATGCTTCATTGAATTCTTTAAGGGATCTAACACCCATACCTCCCATCTGCTTAGGTTTGCAAATTGATTCCCACTTCAAGGGTTGAAAAAAGTCCCCTTGATGAGAGGCCCCTTCCAAAAAAATCTTTTTCGCATCACCTCCAGCTTTTTCCAAATAGAGTTCGGAGCTCTAAGGACAGAGAAAAAGAAAACGGGAATCGAAGTGATAACAGAATTCAATAATATATACCTCCCTCCTTTTGATAAGTATCTACTGCTCCAGCCCTCCAATTTCATAGCTACCTTTTCAAAGAGGAAAGACCAATCTGCTTTCTTCATCTTAGAACATTTCAGAGGCAGACCCAGATATTTAATCGGCAGTGGAACCACAGGTGTACCAAGAATGGTGGAGATCTCATTCTATAACCCACTATTCATCCCAAAACAGACCAAGGAAGAATTACTACCATTCAATCTGAGACCAGAAACCTCTCCAAAAATTTTTACCATATGTAACAGAGCTTGTGCTTCTCTCTTCCCCCCTTCCACAAGAAAAATAGTATCATCAGCATATTGAAGTATAGGGGCTAGAGCCCTATTATTAGACAATGAATACCCCTTATAAAACCATCCACGGCCAGTTTGCAGGCAAAGCAATCATAGGTCTTAATTGACCTAGATTAGGCTAGAACTTGGCATAAGTTAGGGAAATTCATTCACGCATAAGCATTATCTGCATCTTTACAACTTTACTTTAGCTATGCATAAAATAATGTTATAATGTGTTGATTAAGTATATTATGTCGATTGCAGGCAATAAGCAGATCTGGAGCATGATCTGAAGTTGGATCTGGAATAACGGGAGTTGTAGCAGAGCTGGAGTAGAAGGCTTAGTTTAGATATAGGAACAATAATGTAAGGGGGTTAAAGGTTTTCTATTCTATTAAGTAGAAATAAAGCAATAAAATGTGAAGAGCTTAGGTCCATTCTAGCCCTAGGATAGCCTAGAGACTTCCCCAAGCCTTAGCCACCCTTAGATTAGGTCACAACACACCAGGAAGCCCTAAAACCCTAGTTCCAACCCTTATCTGGATGTCCAGATAAGTTATAGGATGTCCAGGACCCTTAGCCATCTCCCGCACACTTCAAACCCACTTTGTCAAACGTCCAATTTCTGCAGAATACCCAAAACAGAACCCAAAATCCCTCCTGACTCTGATTGGACGTCCAGACAACAAGTCTGGACTTCTGACTTTCGAGTATAAGACATCTGACACTATTATTAGACGTCTGACACTGCTCTCCAATTCCTGTTTTGAGATTTAAGCCTTGATCTTGGATCTCTAGGTCCCTAAACCCAATTCCAACCCCATAGGAACCTAAATTAAGGTGCCCTAACCCTAGTACATCACCTCTAGACCTCCCTAAGGACCTAATTAGGTCCTCACTAAACCTAATTGACTTGGATCTTAGTCAATTCTAGCATCCCATTCAATTGGACTCATTAAGTCCAATTGAACCCTAATCTCAGCACACACTGTCTAATTGGACTCAGTGAGAGTCCAATTGACCTAGACCTAACTTAATTGAGTTGTTTTACTCTCAATTAAGTTTCCACACACCCAATTAAACTTGTATTAAGTTTAATTGCACTTTACCTTAGTGAATTAGGGTTTACAACCCTAATTTGAGACCTACCTTGACCTAAACCCACTAGAACCTAACCTAATCAACCTATCCACCTAGGTTTCGACCCACACACACCATCCACACGAAAATACCTAGCCTAGAGTTCTCTAGAACTCTCTACCATGTGTGGTTGACTTGGTTGCTAAAATTAGCAACCAAGAGCCATTCAATTTTTAGATCCACATTTGGTGGATCTAAAAACCACCATGCATCCTCTCTCTCTCACTCTCCCACGAGCTCCCACCATAGGCCTCTCTAGAGAATTCCATAATTCTATAGAGAGCTTCCCTTAGGTCTATAAAAAGACCTAAGGGGTGGCCATTTGCACCCATCCACTTTTTGGCCATACTTGCTTGGCTCCATCCACCTCCACTTAGGCTAGCCACCACCGTCTCCACTCCATCTCCACGAGCTGAGCACCACCATGAAGGACACCATGCTAGGATGCTGGATCAATCCTCCCTCTCTCCAAGGGTCAGCCTAAGCTACATTGGCCGCCCCTCATTCTCCACCCAACCACTCCAAGGCCATCAGGGACCACCCCTGAATGCCCTCTATTCTGCTAGATTAGTTCATGCTCTCCATAATTTTTACTGCTTTTATTACTGCTTAGTAGTGTAGTGTTAACTTCTCCCCCAATGATGCATGCGAAATCCCCCCATTGATTCTTGTATGCAGTCATTTTCTGGTAGCTAGATTTCCGTTTCAAGCATTTATGTATAAGCTTTCCTCTAAATTTCGTGTGCAAACAACTCTCCCACTGAATGAATGAAAAAAATGCTTATATATATAAGCATTTTTTTCATTCATTCAGTGGGAGAGTTGTTTGCACACGAAATTTAGAGGAAAGCTTATATATATATATATGTCACCATGTTGTGAAATCACCATGAGGTTATTGATTGCTATCATATTTGCGTGATTCAAGTTTCCTATCTCAATTGTCTATCCATTCTGCAACTAAGTGCTGGTTTGGCTGGTCTTGTCTTTATTTTTATTATGGTCTACAATCGTTATAGTATATGACAAAACAGCTACCAGATTACTACAAATTTTTACTTGGAATAACAAGTTTTCCCGAGGTCGAACTCAGGGAGCAACCATGATTCTAGAAGCATAAATGTTCAAAATTATGTTAAAAAAATAAGAGAGAGAGAGAGAGGGATCAAAAGTTCTCTTGGCTTCTTCTTCTTCTCTCTTCTTCTTCTTTCTTTTCTTCTTCTCTTTCAGCTGATGTTTCTCTTCTTCTTTTTCTTCTTCTTCCACTCTGCTTCCTCTTCTTTTCTCTTCGTCTTCTCTTTTCTTTCTACTACAGAGTCTTCTTGTTTCTTCTTTAGCCTGCCTGCGGCTGTGGTGATCTTCCTCTTTTCTTTCTTCTTCTTTACGCTCTGGCCTCTCCTCTTCTTCTTCTTTCTTCTTTTCTTCCTGCCTTTTTCTCTGCTTTGGCCGTCGTCTGACTTGGTGCTCAGACGACTTAACTATTGGTTTGCTACAGTGCGGCTTCTTCTTCTTCTTCAGCTCCTCTCCTTCCCTTCTTCTTTAGCTGCTCGGTGCAGCTAAGGCTTTGGTCGCTCCTCCTCTCTTCTTTCTTTCTTCCTTTCCTAGGCGCACACAGTGGTCAATGCAAAACCTACCCCTACCCCTTCCTCGCGTCTCTCTCTTTCTCAAAATCTCTCTTAGGAATGCTCTCCCAGAGCCGGGTAATCGAGTTCGAGTAGCGTACCCGGGACCAGGACCACCGGCATGCGGTGGTGGGCTAGGAGTGCTTGATTGGGTAGTCGGATCCGGCCCAGACCCACGGGGCGTGAGCGTGGGCGAGGGCGGGTGAGCGCATGGCGCGCTGCTTGCGAGTGAGAGGGACGTGACCCCTTTGTATCGAAGGCAACCAGCCCGATACACTTTTTCAATATAAGTGTGGGTGCGCAGCCGCACACTTACGAGGTGGGACTAAAATCCCACCTCCAGACTTCGCGTCTGCAAGTGAGGGAGTTGCTGCCAATTGGGGTAGCTGCGAGGCTTGCGACCC
Organism: Thalassia testudinum; assembly: GCA_037157565.1. Taxonomy (NCBI): domain Eukaryota; kingdom Viridiplantae; phylum Streptophyta; class Magnoliopsida; order Alismatales; family Hydrocharitaceae; genus Thalassia; species Thalassia testudinum. Next base: position 7,699,049 of record JAZHRO010000022.1, on the reverse strand, counting down.
AATTGCAGGCCAGGGCATGTTCGCAGTAGCAATCCGCACTACCTGGGATTCACACCCGGGTTGGAGAAAACCTGGAGCTGCGAGTGAAGGTGCTGCAGCAACTCAACAATGGTGGCGAGGGGCTAATGACCTGAAAACACAGTGACGGCCTCTCAGCCAAGTCAGATAACGTGGGAAGCTTGCCTGAGTGCGGCGAAGGCAGTGCGGTGGTCGGCGAGGAGCAAGGGCGCCTGTGGAGGTGGACCTAGGTCAGACTATGTGCATGAAGATGGGTTTGTTCGGGGGGTAGTTGGGCGGTGATTGGCAGTGAATGGAGAGGGGGTAATGGTTAAGTGGAGTGAGGGGGAGCCTCTGGGCTGGTCGGCGAGGGGTGAGGAGGTCTGTGGAAGTGGGATGGCCTCGTCGGAGAAGGCGACCGGAGATGGGGAAGATGGAGTTTGACAGTGGCGGTCGGGTGGTTGAAATGGCAAATTAGAAGGGGGAAAATACAAGGGAGAGAGAGAGGAAACTTTTTACCTATTTACTCGACGAAGGGGGAGAGAACAGCGCCCGGCTCGTGCCTGCTGGAGCTGACGAAGATGCCTAGGAGGAGGGTATCGGCGACGAGGAGGCGGTAGGAGGGCGCCAGCTGGTATGGCCTGGCGTGGACGACAGGGCAGAGTAAACTCTGCTGCAGGTAGGGTAGCAGAGCGACGGGAAGGAGGAGGAGAAGATCGCCGGAAGCTCGGGCACTCTGACCAGAGGGGGAAGAGATGAAATGGGGGGTATTTCTCCGTCAGAGGAAGCTTGAAGGAGTCGGCAGACCTTGCTGCTCCTTATAAAGGCCTTTGCGCGGAGAGGGGATCGAGGTGGCGACGTGCTAGCCTCGTCGGAGAGTGGCCGAAAAGGAAACCCATGCCTTTCGTGCATTCGCACGAGATGCATGGTTGATGGCAGAGGGCAGGGGAGGGTCCCTGTGACAGAGGACTTCGCAGGGAACCCCCCGTCTGTTCTAGAGGACGGCCGCCCTACCCTGCGCGGTGCCATCCTCCGCACAAGGTCGCCGGAGGCATGGTTCTACGCAGAAGTGGCAAGGAGGACCATTCTGCAATGAATGATGAGAAGTTGGGGGTCTAAATGCAAGGGTTTCAAAAGATAAGGGTCAAAAAGTAAATTAAGAGGACCAATTTGTAAAGTTGGTCAAGATGATCTTTTCTTAGGCCCAGGTTTTTATACTATACTAATTTGAACCTAAGTATTTTAATGGTGAATTTTTAATTTAGGTTGGACCATGTTTGACCGATCAATTTGCACAAAAACCCAAATTAAGTCATTAATTGGGCATGGTTCTTATTTTAAGTCAAAATAGGTTTCAAAGGCCAAATTGAAGGTTCTAAACCCTAGGGGATATTTTTATATGATTTTTAGAGGGTTTAGTTGATTTTTATTCTACCTCGAACCTCATGAATTAAAGTGGATTTATTTTAGGGTTACAGAATGTCATTTAATTCCTAGAAGTTGCTATATCCCTTTTCAGATCAGATCATCCCACTTCCCTTCTTATTAAGCTTGTTTGACCTATGTTTGGATCCTTAATTACCCTGTTTGCATACTGCATTGGTGAAATTACAGTTTTACCCCTGATGATTTATTTTATTCTTTAACTCAGAATTCTCTAAGTTAAGCCTCTCTTTGGGTTTTGTAGGTGCTTTTTCACACATACTTGGATTAGATTATGCTAGTTAGGGTTTATGATGAGGTTCTCATCATACCCCCATGCCTAGCTTTTGCTAGTCCCTTAGCAAAATTTTAAGGTTTCAACCCTTGTTCTAGACCACGAAGTTCTTAATGATTCCAGATAAGTGCTTTTTCTTTTGAAACCTAGATTAGGTCAGAATGCCAACCATAGGCCTAAAAGGTACTCTAGTACCAACCAAGATCTAGATCTATCTAGCCTCAGCCTCAGTCCTTAACAAAGGTTTTTAAGGCCTACAAGATCTAACCTAAGGTTTATTGGACTTTGTGGTTAAAGCACCCATGCTTGAGATAATTTTAGCCCTAGCTCAGTTCGTAGTGCGTTTTGTAAGAAAGAGAGGTAGAAGATTTATATGATTGGAGAGTTTTCTCTCTCTTTTCTTTTTAATTCTAGCTTAAGATTGGCTTCTCAACATGGTCTGTATCAAATTCCTTGTCCCCATCATCAATCCTCAAGGGTTCCTAGCAATCGATGCTTCGAGATAGCACCGCCCATGGTAACCCCCAGAACCCTAGCTGTTGAGATTTCGAGATAATCCCATCCATGGTGTTCCGTGGCCGAATTCAGACCCTGGCAATTGGCATTTCGTGATAATGCCATCTATGAAATTTGAACCAGCAGAGTGCTTACATGCCCCCAGTAGGATATGTAAATATCCTAAGAGGCAAGTACGTAGGAGATGATATTTTGTTACGCATCTTTGAGGGGAATTTCCCACCTCTCCGCGTTGGGAACTCATCCAAATCAACTTGTGTTGATCGGCCGCTCCTACTCTAGGTGTCATTTTCAGAATTTTTGCAACGCTTCTACGTGATTTTGATTTTTATGCTTACTGAACCAAGCTGTGTGTGAAGTTAGGGTGCTTAGGTTACTGAGTCCCGTAAACCAAAAGTTAGTTAACCAAGCCAAATACTCCCTAAGCCTTGGACCTAATACTTAAGCTTTTCATTTTCCTCAACCTCTTGAGGAATGTCTTGATCTTAATGGGTACTAAGAGTCTATCCAAGAATGCCTAGGGTTTGCATTCTTACTAATCTTATTGTGCACTTTCCATTTCTTTTCTTGAATAAGGTCTAGAACTTAGGTTAATTCCTTAATTTTTTTTTTAGTAATGACTATCACTTTTCTTTCATTTTGTGCTCCTTATTTTCATTTTGTTCCTTTTTCTCCTCCTCCTTTGTAGAGTCCACAAAATTTCTTTCCTCCTCTCATTTTATTATTCTTTTTCAAAAAAATTTTATGGTGTTTTTGGCATATGTGAATTTTTTGTTTAAAACCTTTTCTTACAAGTTTTTCACTTTCATACCCCCCCATGCCTAACATTTGCAATGTCCTCATTGTAACTTAGGGGATTTTTATTCAACTTAGTTCATACATTAGGACAGATGTTTTGATGAGTGAATGGGTCGGGGTGACAGTTGCGGATGATTTCTAATCTCAAATGCAAGCATCTGAGGTGGAGTCGGCTGTCCTAAAGGGTGAACTTTAAGTGCAAAGAGGTGTCAGAAAAGGTTTCGGGTTTTCTCAAAAAGAATGACGGGCTGCCTCCCGTTGAGCGCTGAGTTTTACGCCATCGGCTGGGTGCAATATGCTCAGGGAAAATGGAGGATAAATGATTCAACCAAATCAGTAGAGGTTACATCAATGAATGGTTTGAGTCTCTGACCATTCACGATGAAAGGTTCGGAATCATGGCTGAGCGGACTGATTTCAACGACTCCATTTCCAAAAACCTGCCGGACAAGGTATGGTCCGACCCACTTGGATCGCAGTTTCCCAGGGAAGAGTTTGAGTCGGGCATCAAAAGGTAGGACCTTCTGACCAGGATGAAAGATCTTTCTAGATATGTGCTTGTCATGGAAGGCTTTAACCCGATCCTTGTAGATTCTCGAGTTCTCGTACGCATCAAGGCGTAACTCATCGATCTCACTAATTTGAAGCTTTCTGTGGGTTCCAGCCTTAGAAAGATCTAAATTACAGCTCCATACTGCCCAATAGGCTTTGTACTCTAGTTCGACGGGAAGGTGACACGCCTTCCCGTACACTAGTCTAAAGGGAGACATGCCTAATTGAGTTTTATGGGCGATCCTATAGGCCACAAAGCTTCCGAAAGTTGGGACAACCAGTCCTTCCTGTCACGCCGAACATTGACCCGCAGGATTTTCTTGATCTCCCGATTTGATAGCTCAGCTGGACCATTAGTCTGGGGGTGATAAGGAGTGGAGATTCGGTGAGACACCCCGTATTTAGTCATCAGTGACCTGAACTGAGCATTCATGAAATGGGTCCCCCCGTTAGAGATGATAGCACGAGGAATCCCGAACCGTGAGAAGATATTGTGATGAATGAATTTTAGAATGATTTTATGATCACAGGTTCGGGTTGGTATGGCTTCGATCCATTTGGACACGTAGTCTACAGCCAGCAGAATCTACTCAAAGCCATCCGAAATAGGAAAGGCACTGATGTAAACACATTTACACTACTTAAAATGTCTATTTATGCATGTTCTTAAGCAGAGGATTGCATTTCATGATATAAATATTGCATTACATGCATCATCTTGCATTTATAGTAGTTTGAATAAAATGGAGGTTAATTGTCTCCTTTTATATGCTTGGATAGGGCAAACATTTTGTCGAGACCTCAAATCAAAGATCCAACCGTATGGATGTGATCAGGGCGACGATTGGAGTTCAACGACTCCAAGATCGCCCTAATCATGCATCGGTAGCATCAAATAGTGACCGGGGAACCCTAGAAGATCAAGGGCCAGGATGGTGTAAATCCGCACTTCAGATGATAAATCCGACTGCACGGATGAATTCGGATTGACGATCGCAGCCTAACGACACAAAAATCGAGTCAATCCGACATCCATGGCACCATCTACAACTTACAAAAGATGGACAGCCAAGATAGCGCCACGTGGTGCCATCTCAGCCGCCCAAGCGGCTGCTTCATCTTGTGAAGGCCCCACGCCCGATCGCTCTCTGCCGTTGGATCTTAATCCAACGGCTGTGGGCGCTCGCATTTAAAAATGTGCGCTCGACCATCCGCGCCCCATACCGCAGTGGTCGAGCGCGCTATCACGAGCGCGGGGCGCGGGTTCGAGCCGTGGAGAGGGGCTGGAAGGCACGGCGATTGGGCGTGGGTGGAGCGTCAGATGGAGATCGGACGGCCGCACGCACTCGATAGCGTCGACGCGCGATTGGATGCGCAATCAGACGCGTAGGCGGGCGCGCAACGAGCGGGCGCGGACGCATCTTAAGCCGTCCGATCTCGCGATCGGACGGTTGAAAAGCGGCAAACGTGCGTGGCCGTTTAGCGCGTGAGCAGGCGAGGAGGCGCGTGCGAGTCGGCCACTACGCCCACGTTGGGGCTTTAGTGACGGATTTATCCGTCACTAAAGACCCCTTATTTATTCTTTTGAAGTTGTAATGTCCATTTTGCCCCCACTCCTTGCAACTATAAAAGGAGACCCCCTCCATACGAAATTCTCATCCCTTCTTTCTCCTCTCTACCCCTCCAAAGCTCAAGAGAAGCTTGTCCCACACCTGGGATGCTTCTCGCAAGATAAAGTCCAATTTTCGTTCCCCTTCGGAAGTGGATCCCGCGACGACGACGGTGTGCTGCTCCGTTCCCATTCTTCTGCTTCGTCCTCCTTCGTCCTGCTTCATTCTCCTTCATCCAGGCATCATCCCATCCGGCTCGTCCTCCAAGCAACCGTCGAGGAGGATTTCTCTCTCCCTATTCTTTTTACTGCTTTCTAGTATAGAGTTACTGCTTTCTAGATTAATCTACTCATCCTCCAAGCCACCGTCGAGGAGGACATTTCTCCCTCCATTCTTTTAATGCTTTCTAGAGTAAATTTATCGCTTTCTAGTGTAATTGTTTTATGCCTTTTAATTGTAATGAACAGTCTCTTCTATGATAAATTCTTTGTTTATTCTACATCTCATTTTGATTTCCATGTGTAATACTCTCTCTCTTTCTCTTACCCTCTCTCTCTCTTTTATTAATTGTAAATAATTAGATAGTTTAAATTGAATTACTTCGTGACAAATAAAAAGAAACGCGAAGTTTTTAAATCAAACGTCCGCCTCCCTATGTTCGACCCGGAATTCTTTTCGGTATAAATTTTATTTATTGAACACAAATTCTTCGCTTTCAAACTACAACGATAGGTTTTCCAAAACCAAACACGTAAGCGTAGCGATTCGAAAAACCCGTTCAACATTTTGGCACCGTTGCCGGGGAGGCGACGCTCTTTGGTTTCCGTTCGCGTTTTCTAACTTACAAATCATTTACCTCACTTTTCTCCTTTCTTATTGTGATTGCAGGTACTCTTTCGAGACAAGCAAAAGCGGTAGATTGGAGTAAAATGCTGTAGAAGGTTTTGTGAGTTATCCCCCACCCCCCACCCATTAGATTTCATTCCACAACATAATAATTCAAACATCAATCAACCTAGGTGTTTTTATAAACTCTAAGGTTAGATTGTTTGTTTTTTGACACCCATACTCACCCCAACCCCCATATTAAAAGAAAGAAAAAAAATTAAAAAATCTCAAAGAGGTACACAACCTCATCTGATTTTCAAACTCAACCGGTAAACCGACCTCAGGAACCGGTACACACATTCAAACACATAATTGAGTAGAAATCAGATTAGGTAATCATTTATGTGCCTAATTAAGTGGTGCATCAGGCCAATTGTTTGAGTTGATTGGGCCGCACCACTTCAAATAAAATAAACTCATCAAGTAGCTGCCTATTAGGTTCAACTTTTAGGCATTTACCAGGCACTCCACATTCTTTTTAAACTTTAAAGGAAAACATCTTCACCTGTGCTTGCAAAACCTGGTGTGCCAACGAAACCTGTTTGAAAACACCTAAAGTTGAATCCTAAAAGCTACTAAGCAAGATTTGAACCTTAAAATTCACCACATCAAAAATAATCTTGCTTGAAAACCACTGGTTGTGCACACATACACAAATCAATCAATCATTAAGGGCACAACCCATTTAAAGGGCCCATCACATTCCAAAGCACATTCAAACCTAGCCCTAAATAAAACAGAGTAGACGTTGGCCTTAAGGATTGGACTCGCTCTTCAGAACCCAGAATGAGATTATTTTCGATTAGTCTGTTTCTACTGTTCAATCTGATGTCTAGCTAGGGGAGCAGAGTCAAACAATCGCGGCTAGGGGGTACACTAGGAACCGGAGGTGCAAGCTTAAGGAAGAACCTTCTCCCCAGTCCCTCCTTCTAACTGGTTGGATTGAACAGACAGAAGTAGATCAAATCATTCCTTTATCTCAAGATGGGTTTTGAGAGTCTGTAGGTCTGTAGGCTAACCCATTTAAGGACAGGTTTGACTGTTTGTATTGCAGGGTGCCTTTCTCCTCCCGAGTCTCATGAATCCTTCCACATATTTCACACGTTCCCGCTCTTTCCCTCCTGTTGTGAATTATCCTCAACATGACGATTATCCCAACTCGTATTGTAATCAACCATCAGTTAGTTGGGATAATTCGAATTGGGGATACAATTCCGGACCCCCGTGTTTAGGGTCTAACCCTGAACACTTTGATTCTGATTTCTATCCTTCTCAGAGCTACATTGATTATAGATCATCTTCCTTTCATGCACAACCTAATACGATCTACAATCAAGAAGGATACACCGATCCTTACCCATCCTCTGATTTCACTACCTTTAGGTCATCACCATCTTTTCAACAATCTGAAATGACCTATTATCAGGAAGGGTATAACGAATCTCAATTCGTTAATTCCTCTGCATTGATGTCAAACCCGCCCAACCCTGAACCAACTCATTTGGTTCAGGTTAATCTGGTTCAAGATAAGGTTCTGGCTAACTTGAGGAATATCATTCAATCTTTAGAAGTTCAGCCAATACCTTGCATTGAGAGATTGGAGCCCCTAACTGAAATGATTGATGATTTAAATAAGTCTTTGTTGGATTGGCTCCAGGATGTTAAGAATAAGAACTCGGGTGAGTTCTTACTTGGGAAGTTAGCGAAATTGAAGATGAGATTTGTGGTTGCTTTGATTTAATCTTGGAATAATTCCCAGGATGAACCCTCTTCAGGAAAGCCAATGACAGAACCCGCTCAGGCACCTGTTGGGGGGGACATGTGTTACGAGGCTGACCAGATTGAATTAAAATAACCAATGAAGGATGATCTGATTTCTTCACCTGAGATCCCTAAGTCGGGTTACGAGGAAACGTATGTCTCCTTGGAATAGAAAGTGACAAATGATTTTGGGACATACATTGATACGGATCCTGATGGTGAAGATTCAAGTTGCGAAGTCTCACGCGAGTTTTCTGAACACGATTTCTGTGAGACGATTAGGCCTGAGGAATCTGATAGATCATTTGATAGCCCAATAACTGAGGACACTGATCTTATTAGGGCACACATTACGGATCCAGAATCGCATTTTCTGGAGGAATCAATTCAATGCCCTGATTATCAGTTAACCCTGTTGAGCTTATTGATGATTCTAATTCTGAGATAATTAGACCCAAGTCAATTTTGATTCTGCCACATCATTTAGACTTGGAGATTTCAGACGAGGTGATGAATATACAAGACGTCCTGGAATTTGATATGCTAAATGAGGAGGATAGGAGCTGGGAAGTTTTGATTTGGGAAGTTAATTCTGGAGGAAATGGAAGATTGAGTCGAAGGGTTCCTTTTAAGCTGAAACCATCAAATCAGAACCCTTACGACATTTGTTTCGAGGATGTTCAACTCAAGCACACATTCAACGATTATCCTTTTGAGCTTCAATTCTCTGTAACCCGACTTTTTGGTCTTGGGTTGCATCCTCATAAATCGCAGGCTCGACCCCGCTTGCATTCTGATTTTAGGTTTTGGGTAATTTTTATCCAGAGCCTAAGATATTCTCGATTATGGGGTGTGGGTCTACACCACAATCTGGTCCACATCTGTGGACCTCTGCTGACAGGTCAGAGAATTCTTCTATTTTTTCTAATTCTGACCTGCACTTGTGAATTCTTCATTTCTTTTCTTTGTATAGTGTGCCTAGCTGAAGGCACTAAAGTCAGCACATATACAGTTCTTTTTAATTTTTCATCTCGGAGCGGACCTGACATTCACGCAATTCAGGTGCTTTCTTCGCTTTTCCACTCAGTTTTATGTCTTTTTAATACAATGAGGACATTGCATTAAATAGTCATGGGGGGGTGGATATTTATCTCTGAATTCATTCATCAGCTCTGTAGATTTGTTTTATTTTGATTTTAAAAAAAAATCGAAATTAGGAAAGAGAATTTGGGACTAAGAAAATTTTCAATCTTAGGAAAAACAACATTAAGATCTGAACACAAAGATCCTTCAGGTCTTTGAACTTAATCAGCCCGTGTATCCACTAAAATGTGGATTTGTTTTTCGAGTTCTCGCCAACTTGAATTTTATTTTAATTGGAGTAAATAAGTTTGGGTGATAAGTACACGACTTATCAACCCGCCCTCTGATTTGAGGGAATTTTGAGTCTTAAGCATCTACACACTTTCTTTGCACTGACTCGTTGTTCGGCCATTTTAACGGAAATTGGGTAGCTAATGAACCTTCTAGGGTGATATGGCTGGCAAGTTATCGTAGGTAACAGCCCATAGGTAGGTTGTCCAGAGCCCAGTCACTGGACCTTTCTCTTTTTCCTACCCTTAGGTAAATCTTAGACCAGGGAAGCCACCTATTTTAAAAAAATTAAAAAAAAATCAAAAAGAAATAAGCCACACTTCGCCGCACGAGTATGGCTGGCAAGTTGTCGGTGGTAACAGCTTATCGACCGATTGTCCAGAACCCAGCTCAGAAAATGCACTAAAAATTTCCAAAACACTTAAGAAGAAGCGGAGAGGTAGAATAAATCGGGGAGATATACACTGGATTCACCCTTGTGTTGACCCCGTAAAAAATAAATAAATAAATAAAAAATAAAAGTAGGGAGAAAGCTACCGGTTGTAAAGATACACCTTTAGGCAGAAGTCTTTTTGAGGTCACCTAGAGGCGTAGAAATCCGAAGTCCGTTTTAATTGCCAGTCAACGAGTCTATCACAATCACAATAAGATGCTTAAAGCTTAGGGTTCTCATCAAATTTTGGGTGAATTGAATGGCCGTAGAAAGCCACTCTTAAACCCGAAAATTTGAAAATCAAAAAAATTAGAAAAGAGAAAAAGAGAAAGAAATTTTTCTTTTAAGGCGAGGGCTTGAGGCGGTCTGCATTTTGGCTAATACCCGGGCACTATTGTGTCTTTGAAAGTTCAGTTCCTAAGTAGACAATTTCTTAATGATTGAAAAATAACTCAAGTCCAAATAATCTAACCTAATTCTTTTATAAATAGCATATAGTTTTTGCTAGGGACTAGCAAAAGATAGGCATGGGGGTATGATGTAAACACATTTACACTACTTAAAATGTCTATTTATGCATGTTCTTAAGCATAGGATTGCATTTCACGATGTAAATATTGCATTACAGGCATCATCTTGCATTTAGAGTAGTTTGAATAAAATGAAGGTTAATTGTCTCCTTTATATGCTTGGACAAGGAAAACATTTTGTCGGGACCTCAGATCAAAGATCCAACCGTATGGATGTGATTAGGGCGACGATTGGAGTTCAACGACTCCAAGATCGCCCTAATCAGGCATCCGTAGCATCAGATAGTGACCAGGGAACCCTAGAAGATCAAGGGCCAGGATGGTGTAAATCCGTACTTTAGATGATAAATTCGACTGCACGGATGAATTCAGATCGACGATCGCAGCCCAACGACATAAAAATCGAGTCAATCCGACATCCGTGGCATCATCTACAACTTCCAGAAGATGGACGGCCAAGATAGCGCCACGTGGCACCATCTCAGCCCCCCAAGCGGCCGCTTCATCTTGTGAAGGCCCCACGCCTGATCGCTCTCCGCCGTTGGATCTTAATCCAACGGTTGTGGGCGCTCGCATTTAAAAATGTGCGCTCAACCATCCGCGCCCCATAGCGCAGTGGTCGAGCGTGCTATCGCGAGCGCGGGGCGCGGTTTCGAGCCGTGGAGAGGGGCTGGAAGGCGCGGCGATTGGGCGCAGGTGGAGCGTCAGATGGAGATCGGACGGTCGCGCGCACCCGATAGCGTCGACGTGCGATTGGACGCGCAATCGAACGCGCAATCAGACGCGCGGGCGGGCGCGCAACGAGTGGGCGCGGATGCATCTTAAGCCGTCCGATCTCGCGATCGGACGGTTGAAAAGCGGCGAACGTGCGTGGCCGTTGAGCGCTCGAGCAGGCGAGGAGGCGTGCGCGAGCCGGCCACTACGCCCACATTGGGGCTTTAGTGACGGATTTATCCGTCACTAAAGACCCCTTATTTATTGTTTTGAGCTTGTAATGTCCATTTTGCCCCCACTCCTTGCAACTATAAAAGGTGACCCCCTCCATACGAAATTCTCATCCCTTCTTTCTCCTCTCTACCCCTCCAAAGCTCAAGAGAAGATTGTCCCACACCCGGGATGCTTCTCGCGAGATAAAGTCCAATTTTCGTTCCCCTTCGGAAGTGGATCCCGCGACGACGACGGCGTGCTGCTCCGTTCCCATTCTTCTGCTTCGTCCTCCTTCGTCCTGCTTCATTCTCCTTCATCCGGACGTCATCCCATCCGGCTCGTCCTCCAAGCAACCGTCGAGGAGGATTTCTCTCTCCCTATTCTTTTTACTGCTTTCTAGTATAGAGTTACTGCTTTCTAGATTAATCTACTCGTCCTCCAAGCAACCGTCGAGGAGGACATTTCTCCCTCCATTCTTTTAATGCTTTCTAGAGTAAATTTATCGCTTTCTAGTGTAATTGTTTTATGCCTTTTAATTGTAATGAACAGTCTCTTCTATGATAAATTCTTTGTTTATTCTACATCTCATTTTGATTTCCATGTGTAATACTCTCTCTCTCTTACCCTCTCTCTCTCTCTTTTATTAATTGTAAATAATTAGATAGTTTAAATTGAATTACTTCGTGACAAATAAAAAGAAACGCGAAGTTTTTAAATCAAACGTCCGCCTCCCTATGTTCGACCCGGAATTCTTTTCGGTATAAATTTTATTTATTGAACACAAATTCTTCGCTTTCGAACTACAACGATAGGTTTTCCAAAACTAAACACGTAAGCGTAGCGATTCGAAAAACCCGTTCAACAGGGGCCCATAAAATCAATCCCCCAAATATCAAAAATTTCGCACACGAGAATCGGCTGCAAAGGCATCATGTCGCGATGGCTCATGTTGCCCAAAGTTTGGCAACGATTGCATGCCTTGCAGTGATTGTATGCGTCCTTGAACAGAGTGGCCCAACAAAAGCCACACTGGAGGATTTTCGATGCGGTTTTGTGCCTAAAGAAGTGGCCACCGCATGCCTGGTCATGGTAGAAGGAGAGAATATCAATGATTTCACCTTCAGGAACACATCTCCGGATGATTTGGTCAACACCTATGCGGAAGAGGTACGGATCTTCCCAGATGTAGTACTTGGCATCAGAGCGCAATTTATCTTTCTTGGCCTTCGGCCAATAAGATGGGATCTGATGAGATGCCAAGTAGTTTACTATATTAGCAAACCATGGAAGTCTAGTACCAGTAGTCAGTAGGTGCTCATCAGGGAAATGCTCCGTGATGGGTCCAGAAGGGTTAATGATTTCAGAAGGAAGGTGAGACAAGTGGTCAGCTACCACATTCTGTTTTCCAGCCTTGTCACGAATCTCGAGGTCGAATTCTTGCAACAGCAAGATCCATCGGATTAGTCGGGGCTTCGCGTCCTTCTTGGCAAGGAGATGCCTCACAGCCGTGTGATCCGAGTAGATGATGACGTGGGAACCCAGGAGATAAGATCGAAAATTTTCAAGGGCAAATACTATGGCTAGCAGCTCTTTCTCCATAACTATATAGTTACGCTAAGCCTCATCAAGTGTCTTGCTAGCGCAGTAGATGACCACGGGTTTCCCGTCAACTTTCTGCCCCAGAACCGCTCCTACAACGAAATCAGATGCATCACACATGATCTCAAAGGGTTGAGACAAATCAGGGGATTGTAGGATCGGGGCCTGGGTGACTCGGTCACGGAGGTTCTCAAAGGTTGAGTGCATTCCATGGAGATCTCAAAGGGTACATCCTTAGAGAGAAGAGTAGTCAGGGGGCGTGCGATTTTCAAAAAATCAGGAATAAAACGATGGTAAAAATCGACGTGCCCCAGAAAAGATCGGATGTCCTTGATCAAGCTAGGCATAGGAAGACAAGAAATTAGATCAACCTTGGCTCAATCCACTTGGATGCCCTTCTCAGAAATTAGATGCCCTATGATGATCCCTTCAAGCACCATAAAATGGCTCTTTTCCCAAGAAAGAACCAAATTAACGTCGATGCAGTGCCTGAGTATATGAACCAAGTGCTGGAGGCAATCATCAAATGATGCCCCAAAAACTGAGAAGTCATCCATGAAGACTTCCAGATAATCACCTACCATATCAGAGAATATGGCAAGCATGCACTGCTGAAAAGTCGCGGGTGCATTGCAGAGACCGAAAGGCATCCTTCGGAATGCGTAAGTTCCGAAGAGGCAGGTGAACGTGGTCTTCTCTTGGTCCTCAAGATGAATAGATACTTGGTTATAATCGGAGTACCCGTCAAGAAAGCAGAAGAATCGATTTCCCGCTAATTTCTCGAGAATCTGATCAATGAAAGGCAGTGGGAAATGATCCTTCTTCATGGAGGAATTGAGTCATTGGTAATCTATGCAGACTCTCCACGAGTTCACTAATCGGGTAGGTATGACTTCTCCGGTTTCAGTCGTAATGGTGGTGAGCCCTGCCTTTTTAGGCACAACCTGAATTGGGCTCACCCAACGACTGTTGGAGATCGGGTAGATGATCCCTGCATCTAACCACTTAATGATCTCCTTTTTCACGACCTCCTGCAGATTGGGGTATAAACGTCTCTGCATCTCACAGGAAGGTCCTGCGCCCTCTTCTGAATAAATACGGTGTGTGCAATAAGAGGGACTTATTCCAGTCAAGTCATCGAGAGTCTAACCAATGGCTCTGCGTGTTGTTGGAGAATAGCAATCAGATCGGATTCCTGATCTGGAGTGAGCTTGGAATTTATAATCACAGGAAAAGTCTGATTAGAACCCAAAAAGATGTATTTCAAATGATCGGGAAGGGGTTTTAGTTCAAGGATGGGGTTATCAGCAGCAGCGGGTGGTTCAGGGTAAGTGTGAGGTTCAAGGATAGGAGTTATGGGTTTGTCTAAATCAGGGTCTGACTCCTCTAATTGCGGTTCAAGATTTTTCTGTGGTTGATGGGCATAATCAAGTTATTTTCGAAATGTGTTTCATCAACCAAAGCCCGAATATCACAAATTTGTTCGATGACACTACAATTGATTCCTTGTTGGGCCTTAAAGATATCAATTTTGAGGGTTTGATTTCCAAATTTTAGCTCTATTTGGCCCTCCTCACAACTGATGTTGGCTCTAGCAGTAGCCAGGAAAGGTCTCCCTAGAATGATCGGTGTATCCCTAGGGTTTTCAGGTGCGTCCATGTCTAAAACTATAAAGTCCACAGGGAAATAGAAATCCCACACTCTTACTATAACATACTCAAGAATCCCTTTAGGTGATTTTATAGATCGATCTGCTAATTGTAGTGTCACCTCAGTTGGTTTTAGGTCAGATTCTTCTAGATGTTTAAGTAAGGATGTGGGTATCAAATTTATGGAAGCACCCAAGTCAAGCAATGCTCTATCAAACTGGATTTCACCTATTTTGCAGGAAATCAGGGGAGTGCCTGGATCTTTTGCCTTGGGTGGGAGTCTTCTTAGGATTACAGAGCTGGCTTGCTATGATAGTACAATTGGACTCCCACTCTTGGTTCGCGGCTTACGCTGAGGTGTACACACATTCTTTAAGAATCGTGCGTAAGCCGGTACGTGGCGAATCGCATCCATCAAAGGGATGTTTATTTGGACCTGCTCAAAGAGCTTGACCAAGTCCTCCTCAGGAGCCATGGGTTTGTTGTCTTCTTTCCTTTGGTCAAGGCCTCAGGAAATGGAACCTTGGTTGGTTCTTCTAGGATAGGTCCAGGTCTTTGATCTGGGACAGGGATAGGAACGTCCTGGATTACTATCCTAGGGTTTGGATCACTATCAGGCTTGGAGTGGTCTGGATAGGGTGGATCTTGGGTCTCCTTACCACTACAGGTGGTTACAGAATTCAGTCCTGCCTGGTTTTGGTTAGAGTTTGATAGGATGGGTTGCTGCTAATAGCCCGCATAAGAAGTGGAAGCCTCCATCCCGTCAGGTGAAGGAACAGAGGGTGCCTGATAAATCATGTGTGCTTGGCCGGGGTTTGGGTTCATAACTCGTCGCTGGGTTGGCACGTTATTTGGGTTAGGAAGAGGTTGAGAAGGAAGTGTGCCTGGTTGGCGAGAATTTGCCAACTGGGCCAGTTGGTTTAGAACCTCTGTAAGTTCGTCCTTGTGTTGCTTCTGAATAGCCGCATTCATTCTTTGAATGTCAGCCAGAGTCTGAAGGATGAGGGACATTTGGTCTTGGTTTGGCCCTAATGGATGAGTAGGGTTGGGCCAAGGCTGAGGCGGCTAGTAAGGACGAGGTTGTGGACAGGGCTGAAAGGGTGGTCTTTGTGTTTGGGAATTTCCCGCCCACTGGAAGTTGGGATGGTTTCGCCATCCAAGATTGTAAGTATTGGAAAATGGGTCATTCTGGATGGCGTTGAGGTCCTCGCAGGTCTAAGGAACCTCTAAAAAGTCAGAGAATGGGGGAGTGGAATTCCTCTGGCTAGTATAGAAACGATCAGGGGATCCTCCGATCTGAGAATCATATGGGGGTGGATATTGATCCATCCCAGGAGAAGGTCGGTGGAGAATGTTTTGCACAGTCTCCCATGTGGAAGGAGGCTGTGCAAAGGAATTATGCGCAGAGGTGGCTCGTTGTAAGTGCTGAGTCAACTCATCCACCTTCTTCTCAATTATAGAGACCTTATCCAATCGACTGGCCATTAATTCCAGGTCGACTGATGCAGACAGGCCCTGCGTCTCATGTGCTCCCCTAAGGTTCGTCGATGTGTGGGTATTCGTCCTGTCGAATAATCCCATGGAGTCATTATTGATGGAGTTCTCGCACATATTTTCGAGAATCTCCCACACGATGTCCTCATGCTGACCCATGATATTCCCTCCGCAAGTTGCATTGACGAAAAGCCTAATATCTTCACGGAGTCCCTGGTAAAAAGACTGAACTTGTTCCCATTTAGGAACTCCGTGATGGGGGCACTT
This sequence comes from Thalassia testudinum, assembly GCA_037157565.1. Lineage (NCBI taxonomy): Eukaryota > Viridiplantae > Streptophyta > Magnoliopsida > Alismatales > Hydrocharitaceae > Thalassia > Thalassia testudinum. Next base: position 7,682,937 of record JAZHRO010000022.1, on the reverse strand, counting down.
TCTCATGAGATCCTGAAAGCGATGCCATGCCTCATGGAGAGGTTCTCCCGTTTGCTGCGTGAAGTGAGTAATCTGATGGCGCAAGGCATTGGTTCGACCAACGAGAAAGAACTTCTTCAAGAACTTGGACTGAAGTTCTTCCCAATTGTTGATCGGTCGGGTCTGTGTTTGGTACCAATGAGCGGCCTTGTCCATAAGGGAGAAGGAGAACATCTTCATGAGGAGAATGTCCCGATTTTTTGCATCTGACCCAAAAGTATGGGCTAGATGCTTTAGCTGTTTAATGTGCTGGAAGGGGTCTTCAGAATTAAGCCCATGAAATTTAGGTATGGAATGAATCATATTGGGCTTTAATTCAGAATCAGGACCTCTAGTCGGGATTCTAACTCGGGGCTCAATAGCCACTGCAACAGGATTATAATGGTCCCGCATCATGGGACGCTGCGGTGGGTGCATGAAGTTTTGGAAGAGGTCATTGAGTCGCTGGAGTTGGTGCTCCAGATTGTTCTCTTACTCAACTGGCTGCGCCATTGTGGAAGAAGAGGGTGAGTTGGGTTTGGAGTCGGAGGAGAGGTCTATGTGAAGTGTTGGTTGCACAAACAGGTGCACTGAGGCTCGGCCTCAAGGAGAGTGAATTTCTAAAGGAGGTTTCAAGGACCTCCTACCAAACATACACTGATGGAGAAGATGAGTTTAGCAGGTGCTGGACCCAATCAAGACACCTAGAATGTTGGGTGACTATAGAGGTGCGGGGCAGATTAACCCCTTGATCAAAAGATCGTCCACCTGAGAATTACCTGGGCAGCCAAAGAGGGTGAGTCCTGCGAAGACCCCTACACGGTAGAGCATCCCCACGGGTTACAGGGTTTCCCCCACCTGACCTCTCTTGTCACTGAGATTCCAGGTAGACCAGAATGGGGATCTTGACCTCTTAAGTCTACCACTTTTAATTAAGATCAAGGTGCTTAGGTTTTCACTTGAACTTTAGCCTTTTGAGTGCAAAGAGTGACCTAAGTTGAAGGTTGGTTGACCCAAGGAGTCAACTTTACCTGCTAGTTCCTTTGAGAGCTTATTAGGTCTTGTCTTTTAGGGTTCAAGTGTCTTTAAAAAGCCAATTTTCTTAGGGTTTCTTTGAATAAGTATTTTCAATCAATGGCTTAGGCACACTTCTTTTGGGATTTCTCAATTCTTGCTTAAGAAGTGTGTCTCTAAAACCCTAACGTTAAATCTTATGTTGGCTCTACTTGGTCCAGTTAGCTCCTTGTTGGGTAATTAGGGCTCAGGCAAGAAGGTGTTAGCCCTTAAATACCCTTAATAGTGTGTGTGCAGGAATAGTGGGTTGAAATTGAAAACATGCAGCTTTGATGGTTTACTAGGTATGGAAGACAGGTTATACCTATATTGCTTGTTCTTTTTTTTTCTTCCTCTTTAGAATTTAGGGGTTAAAATGAGAGGATAGAAAATTATCTGTCCTCGGAGTGGTTGTTGTGTGGCTGCTTGTTGTTCTCTTGATTTCCTGTGCCTGCACACAAAAGAGAAGAGATTAGTAGAAACTCAAGAATAGAGATTTTATGGCTTCTAGAATAGCCGTTGCTCCCCGGCAATGGCACCAAAATGCTGGTTTGGCTGGTCTCATCTTTATGTTTATTATGGTCTACAATCATTATAGTATATGACAAAACTGCTACCAGATTACTACAAATTTTTACTCGAAATAACAAGTTTTCCCAAGGTCGAACTCAGGGAGCAACCATGATTCTAGAAGCATAAATGTTCACAATTATGTTACAAAAATAAGAGAGAGAGAGAGAGAGGGATCAAAAGTTCTCTTGGCTTCTTCTTCTCTCTTCTACTTCTTTCTTTTCTTCTTCTCTTTCAGCTGATGTTTCTCTTCCGCTTTTCCTTCTTTTTCCACTCTGCTTCCTCTTCTTTTCTCTTCATCTTCTCTTTTCTTTCTACTACAGAGTCTTCTTCTTTCTTCTTTAGCCTGCCTGCGGCTGTGGTGATCTTCCTCTTTTCTTTCTTCTTCTTTGCGCTCTGGCCGCTCCTCTTCTTCTTCTTTCTTCTTTTCTTCCTGCCTTTTTCACTGCTTTGGCCATTGTCTGACTTGGTGCTCAGACGACTTAACTATGGGTTTGCTACAGTGCGGCTTCTTCTTCTTCTTCAGCTCCTCTCCTTCCCTTCTTCTTCAGCTGCTCGGTGTGGCTAAGGCTTCGGCCGCTCCTCCTCTCTTCTTTCTTTCTTCCTTTCCTACGCGCACACAGTGGTCAGTGCAAAACCTACCCCTACCCCTTCCCCACGTCTCTCTCTTTCTCAGAATCTCTCTTAGGAATGCTCTCCCAGAGCCGGGTAATCGGGTTCGAGTAGCGTGCCCGGGACTAGGACCACCGGCATGCGGTGGTGGGCTAGGAGTGCTTGGTCGGGTAGTCGGATCCGGCCCAGACCCGCGGGGCGTGAGCGCGGGCGAGGGCGGGCGAGCGCGTGGTGCGCTGCTTGCGGGTGAGAGGGACGTGACCCCTGTGTATCGAAGGCAACCAGCCCGATACACTTTTTCAACATAAGTGTGGGCACGCAGCCGCACACTTACGAGGTGGGACTAAAATCCCACCTCCGGACTTCGCGTCTGCAAGCGAGCGAGTTGCTGCAAGTTGGGGCAGCTGCGAGGCTTGCAACCCAATTGCAGGCCTGGGCGTGTTCGCAGCAGCAATCTGCACTGCCTGGGATTCGCACCCGAGTTGGAGAAGACCTGAAGCTGCGAGTGAAGGTGCTGCAGCAACTCAACAATGGCGGCGAGGGGCTGATGACCTGAAAACACAGTGATGGCCTCTCGGCCAAGTCAGATAACGTGGGAAGCTTCTCCTAAGTGCGGCGAAGGCAGTGTGGTGGTCGACGAGGCGCAAGGGCGCTTGTGGAGGTGGACCTAGGTCAGACTGTGTGCGTGAAGATGGGTTTGTTCGGGGGTTAGTTGGGCAATGATTGGCAGTGAATGGAGAGGGGGTAACGGTTGAGTGGAGTGAGGGGGAGCCTCTGGGCTGGTCGGCGGGGAGTGAGGAGGTCTGTGGAAGTGGGATGGCCTCGTCGGAGAAGGCAACCGGAGATGGGGAAGATGGAGTTTGACAGTGGCAATCAGGTGGTTGAAATGGCAAATTAGAAGGGGGAAAATACAAGGGAGAGAGAGAGGAAACTTTTTACCTATTTACTCGACGAAGGGGGAGAGAACAGCGCCCGGCTCATTCCTGCCGGAGCTGAGGACGAAGATGCCTAGGAGGAGGGTATTGGCGACGAGGAGGTGGTAAGAGGGCGCCAGCTGGTATGGCCTGGCGTGGACAACAGGGTAGAGTAAACTCTGCTGCAGGTAGGGCAGCAGAGCGACGAGAGAGAGGAAGAGAAGATAGCCGGAAGCTCAGGCGCTCTGACCGGAGGGGGAAGAGATGAAATGGGGGGTATTTCTCCGTCAGAGGAAGCTTGAAGGAATCAGCGGACCTTGCCGCTCCTTATAAAGGCCTTGGCGCAGAGAGGGGATCGAGGTAGCGACGTGCCAGCCTCGCCGGAGAGTGGTCGGAAAGGAAACCCATGCCTTTCGTGCGTTTGCATGAGAGGCATGGTCGATGGCAGAAGGCAGGGGAGGGTCCCTGCGACAGAGGACTTCGCAGGGAACCCCCCGTCTATTCTAGAGGACGGCCGCCCTGCCCTGCGCGGCGCCATCCTCCGTGCAAGGTTGCCGGAGGCATGGCGCTGTGTAGAAGTGGCAGGGAGAACCGTTCTGCAAATAACGACGAGAAGTTGGGGGCCTAAACACAAAGGTTTCAAAAGATAAGGATTAAAAAGTAAATTAAGAGGACCAATTTGTAAAGTCGGTCAAGATGGTCTTTTCTTAGGCCCAAGCTTTTATACTATACTAATTTGAACCTAAGGATTTTAATGGTGAATTTTGATTTTAAGTTGGACCATGTTTGACTGGTCAATTTGCGTAAAAACCTAAATTAAGTCATTAATTGGGCATGGTTCTCATTTTAGGTCAAAATAGGTTTCAAAGGCCAAATTGAAGGTTTTAAACCCTAGGGGATATTTTTCTATGATTTTTAGAGGGTTTAATTGATTTTTATCCTGCCTCAAACCTCATGAATTAAAGTAGTTTGTTTTAGGGTTACAGAATGTCATTTAATTCCTAGAAGTTGCTATATCCCTTTTCAAATCAGATCATCCCACTTCCCTTCTTATTAAGCTTGTTTGACCTATGTTTGGACCCTTAATTACCCTGTTTGCATACTGCATTGGTGAAATTACAGTTTTACCCCTGATGATTTATTTTATTCTTTAACTCAGAATTCTCTGAGTTAAGCCTCTCTTTGGGTTTTGTAGGAGCTTTTTCACACATATTTTGATTAGATTGTGCTAGTTAGGGTTTATAATGAGGTTCTCATCACTAAGCATGTCGTACTTAAATACGTAATAATCACGAACCGACATGCAATTCTAAATAAAGTAGAGCTGGATAAGATCGATTTCAAAAGTAAAAGCAACGCCTCCCAGAGACAAACGACCGGGACTCAAAGTCTCATTATCTTTAGAAATCATTTTTGACGAATGTTTTTGCACAACTATACTACAATTCCGACGACTTTCAAAATGCATGATTTATGCATTCCGTCAAATGGCACCGTTGCTGGGGAGGCAACATTATTTTCTTCGATTTTGATCTTTTAAACTATCACTAACAAATCTTTCTCTACTTTGTTTTTGATGTGCAGGATAACATGGAAGAAAAATAGGATCTGTGCACACATCGAGCGCGGCAAAGAAAGAATGTCCGGTGCACATCATTTCTCCTTAGATTAGGTTTTCTTTTTCTAAATCCTAGGACTAGATCTACTTCCTGCAATCTCTTTTGTGAAAAAAAAAATCAAAAAGAAAAATTTAAAAAAAAAAACCTCGATTAGGTTTCCTTTCGAATCTAGGTTAGTTTGAAAAAAAAAAAGAAAAAAAAAGATGTTTTCTTTGAATCTTTTGAAAAAAAAATCCTTTTTGAAAAAAATAAAATAAAATGTGCTAAAGTTTTGAAAAAAAAAAAGCATTTCTGGTGGAAAGCTTAGATTTTAAATTCAAACCTCTTTAAAAAGCTTTTCCACCATTTTCACCATCTCCTGATTTTCGCCAGATTTCAAGCTTGATTTAAAAATTCGATGGCTGAAAAAATTAGTAAGTGAAAAATTCTGAAATTTGGGCTAAACCTTCATTTTCAAACCATCTTTCAAATGCCACCATTATTTTGAAAAAATCCAAGTATACATTTTCTATAAATTCGTAAAGTGCACGGAGGTCAGACTGACCCAGATTCAAAATTTCTCAAGTTTCAAAAAATGATTCCAAGCAATCCACAGATCTATTTTGACTAAAAATGGTGGGGTTTGAAATCTGATCTCATTGGCTTTATTTTCCATATTTTTCCCGAATTTTTGAAGGTCATTTGATACTGTTTCAAAGTGAAAAACTAACCAGGGGTCAAAATTCTAGATCTGACACCTTGATATTCAAAATTCCCTAAAATTTCGGTTGAAATAGCAATAATTCCAAAAAAATATTTTCTGGAAATTTAATTGAAAAAGGAATCTACTCGCAAAATTTCAAATTAATTGGATTCCAATTATTCTCAGAGAACAACATTGCTTTTGTGGTCTGCTGAAAAAGAAAAACCCTAGAAGTGCATGCAACTTAGGTTGAATCCTTATATCTAGAGACCACACTTTGGGCTAACTTAGACTTAATCAAGTCTAGTTAGCCGGTGAGCTTGGTCACCTTATGGGCCACTCACCATAAACCCCACTGAAGAAAACGGGTTAAAAATTAATTTTAAAACACGAAATCAATCTGAGTTCGTTGTCGTACTACTGGGTGCTTTTAATCTCTCTTGCCAAACCTGGTGACTAAGTCTGTGGGGTAGTGTCAAACGACCGTGGCTCGGGGGTCAACGGAACCGGAGGCGTAAGCCAAAGGAAGAACCTTCGCCTTAGTCCCCTCATAACCAGACTGGCTGGGTTAGCTTGAGAGGCGGGAATCACTTTCAGTCGGTTGAACGACGAACTTATCTTCAGGAATTCAAATTTTTAACAAAAAATCTGGTCACCTGATCTATAAGGACCATTTGATTGACAGGGCCTTAGCCTTGTCCTACATGGCTACACCAACCCAGGGGTTGGGCAGTGTATGCACGGAAGGAGGTCACTTCGACCTCGCTTGGTTGGACCTCGGGAGCCACTCCCAAGGAGGCGAGTCACCTCGCCCGGACCATCTTCTCCCCCCATTTCTTCTACTCCAAGAGCCACCATGGCAAATCCTAGACCTGGACTTAGAAGGGGTCAGGACATCGAGAATCTGGACCTGATGGCTCATCTAGAAGCCTGGGTCGTCGAATCTGAGGAGCGGCATTGATGTAAACACATTTACACTACTTAAAATGTCTATTTATGCATGTTCTTAAGCATAGGATTGCATTTCATGATATAAATATTGCATAACATGCATCATCTTGCATTTAGAGTAGTTTGAATAAAATGGAGGTTAATTGTCTCCTTTTATGTGCTTAGACAGGGCAAACATTTTATCGGGGCCTCGGATCAAAGATCCAATCGTATGGATGTGATCAGGGCAACGATTGGAGTTCAACAACTCCAAGATCGCCCTAATCAGGCATCTGTAGCATCAGATAGTGATTGGGGAACCTTAGAAGATCAATGGCCAGGATGGTGTAAATCCACACTTCAGATGAAAAATCCGACCACACGGATGAATTCGGATTGACGATCGCAGCCCAATGACGCAAAAATCGAGTCAATCCGACATCTGTGTCACCATCTACAACTTCTAGAAGATGGACAGCCAAGATGGCACCACGTGGTGCCATCTCGGCCGCCTAAACGGCCACAAGCAACCTCTGAAGATCCCGCACCCGCTCGCTCTCTGCCGTTGGATCTTGATCCAACGGCTGTGGTCAGCCGCGCTTAAAAGAGTCCAATCAACCATCCGCGCCTCGTAGCGCAGCGGTCGAGCACGCTTACGCGAGCAACGGGCGCGAGTTCGAGCTGCAGCGAAGGGCTGGAATGCGCGGGCGGGCGTTGGATCTTGATCGGATGGCCGTGCGCGCCAGATAGCATTCACGCACGATTGAACGCGCGGCATGGACGCACGATCGCACGCGGGCAGGCGCGCAGCGCAGTGGGTGAAGGCGTGACTTAAGCCGTCCGATCTCGCGATCGGACTGCTGAGGCTCAGCGGACGTGCGCGCGCGAGCCGGCCACAATGCCCACGAAGGAGGCTTTAGCGACGGTTTTATCCGTCACTAAAGACCCCTCATTTATTATTTTAAAGTTGTAATGTCCATTTTGCCCCCACTCCTTGCAACTATAAAAGGAGACCCCCTCCATACGAAATTCTCATCCCTTCCTTCTCTTCTCTACCCCTCCAAAGCTCAAGAGAAGCTTGTCCCACACCCGGGATGCTTCTCGCGAGATAAAGTCCAAATTTTCGTCCCCCTTCGGAAGTGGATCCCGTGACAATGACGGAGTGCTGCTTCGTTCCCGTTCTTCTACTTCGTCCTGCTTCATTCTCCTTCGTCCAGGCATCGTCCTGTCCGGCTCGTCCTCCAAGCAACCATCGAGGAGGATTTCTCTCTCCCTATTCTTTTTACTGCTTTCTAGTATAAATTTACTACTTTCTAGTGTAGTTTTGTTCGTCCTCCAAGCAATCGTCGAGGAGGACTTTTCTCCCTCCATTCTTTTAATGCTTTCTAGAGTAAATTTATCGCTTTCTAGAGTAATTGTTTTATGCTTTGTAGTTGTAAGAGTGAAATGAACAATCTCCTTAATGATAAATTCCTTGTTTATTCTACATCTCATTTTGATTTCTCTGTGTAATATTCTCTTTCTCTCTTACTCTCTCTCTCTTCTATTTATTGTAAATAATTAGATAGTTTTAAATTGAATTATTCCGTGACAAATAAAAAGAAACGTGTGGTTTTTAAATCAAACGTCCGCCTCCCTGTGTTCGACCCAGAATTTCAATTTCGGTATAAATTTCATTTGTTGAACACGAATTCTTCGCTTTCAAACTACAACGACATGTTTTCCAAAACCAAACACATTAGCGTAGCGATTCATACGTTCAACAGGCATCAGCAGAGCATGGATCGCATTCTAACGTTACTTGATAGGATGCAGCACCCGCCGCAAGGAGAATAACTGCGAGATTTCTACAACCCAGCTGCACAAATCATCGCACCTCTTGTCAGAATTCACGCAGGCGAAGACACGTTTGAGCTCAAGCCCAACGTAATTGGGTTGATTAGCACTCATTTCTACGGGAACTCAAGCGAAGATCCGTTCCAGCACCTTGAGGACCTAAGTTGACTCGCTAAAACGATCTGACCCAGGAATGTTGATCTCGAGATTGTTCTGATGAAGCTTTTCCCATTCTCGCTGAAGGACAAAGCTTCATACTGGTTCAAGACTATTGGGAAGCCAATTGGAACTTGGCTGAATTACGACGTGAATTCCTGCAAAAGTTCTTCCCAATCGGTCGAGCAAACGCAATGCGGCGCACAATCACGACTTTCTCCCAGGGAGCTGAGGAGAAATTACATGAAGCATGGGACAGATTTCACGACCTTCTCCAAAAATGCCTGCATAATGGTATCCCCAGATGGCACTTAGCTCAGATTTTTTACCATGGGCTGGATGACACACATCGGTATCTGGCCGATGCATCTAGTGGCGGGAATTTTCTCGCAAAAGATGAGAACAACGCATTTGAGCTGTTCGAATCATTAGCGGAGAACTCGATGAATGCCGCATCTATGAACCAATTCCAGCAGCCTGGTCAGCAGCGGGTTGGTGTCCACGAGGCTCACATCGAGTCTATTCGAGCCAATATGGATATCATCGTCAAGCAGCTGGATAGAATGAACTTAATCAAGAAGAAGATTGACCAGATTAGCCAGGATCAATCCGACTTGAGCTCTGCTACCTCAAGACCCTCTTATGCACCCTGAGCCACTCCTGCTCGAGTTAATCTACTCACTCGGGATGCATCTTCTCCGTATTTACGAGATCCCGTATATTAGGATCCCGTAAACAATCCAGATTTGGCACCTTACGACCAAGGTTACGCACCACCCGCAGATTATAATGCGTATCCCCTTGACGGATATACATCTCAGACATCTTCGACCTACGAGGACGTTAGCACTATCCAAGGATATGGGCATAATAACTTGTATTCAGAGACGTATAACCCTGGTTGGCGCCAGCATCTGAACTTCTCTTGGTCTGGTAATTCACAGAGATCACGTCAAGATCCACACTACCAGACCAGGCAATACGGGAATGCACAAAACACGTACCCTAGGCAGCAGCCATTCCCGCCTCAGCACCAACAACCTCGCTCGTTATACCAAGCTGCCAACCACCCTCCAAAGCGGGCTGACCCTTTGGCGGTGCTGAAAGAGGAGCTGCAAGAATCGATGAGGAAGTCTAACAAGATAGCTTGCAGATTATGAAGGCGATGGCTGATCAAATTCAGACCATACAAAACACGCAGAACCAGGTGTTGCAGGAGCATAGGACTCAGGGAGCCTTTCCCTCCCAACCTGTCCCGAACCCTTGATATGTGCAAAACCAGGGTGCCCCGCCTAGGTTTCAGGCACCGCAAGGATAGGCACACACCATACTACAGGCGCCTCCTACACCACCCGGTTACGCTCAAGGCCAGCCACCTTTGCAAAATCCCGCGTATTCTGCCCCATCCGCTCCCCCACCACCTCATGGACAGCAAGCCGATGCACATGCTATCTCATTGCGGAGCGGAAGGAAGACATTCGACCCACCACCTAGGCAGGCGGGTTCTGATTTTTCCCACCCTTCGCCGCAGGCAGATTCGACTCCTTCATCATCTCAGGAGCCACCAGCGGTAGATAAGGGTAAGAGGCCACTCAACCCTGAGATTCTCGTCCCTTTTCCTGAGGCTCTGACACGAAATGCAGTACGGAAAAAGGACACGCGGAATTTTGAGGATCTGAAATTAATGTTTAAGGAAGTACATATTCAGGTCCCCTCCTCGAGGCTATCGATCACATTCCCGCTGTTGCTAGGTTCTTCAAGGACTATTGTACCCCGAAGCAACTGTCGAGAATTGGATGACAGGCGGTACTGTCGAAAGAAGCTAGCGCCGTGATTCTAGCTGACCTACCACAGAAGAAGAAAGACCCTGATACCCCACTCATATCCTACTTCTTGCAGGATTCTCCATTTGATCGGGCCCTTCTAGATTTGGGTTCGTCCATCAACTTAACTCCCACCACCATATTTGATCGATTTCGATTTAGGGAGTTGAAACCCACCTCAGTTACGATTCAGCTGGCTAACAGATCAATCAAAACACCGAGGGGGGTGGTTGAGAACGTGATCGTGAAAGTTCACAGGTTCTGCTTTCGTTGAAAGTTCGCAGATTTTTTCGTTCTCGATATGGAAGTTCCTCCTAATCTCCGAGATGCACCAATTATTTTGGGTCACCCATTTTTGGCGACAGCCCGAGCGAACATCGATTATGCATCCGAGTGTATGGAGATTGCCCTAGGCAATGAGCAACTTCGATTAGACATATTCAGGGCAGCAAAGAACTTCGACTGTGATCGAATAGAGGAGGATGGTGAAGATGAAGATTCGGCTTACCACGGTAACATTGGGCTCCTTTGTGACGACCCAATGTCTCATTCGTGCACACTATCAGGGTTCTTGGACCTCGATCCACATGAGACTGAAACCACTGCATTACACATATCCCCCCGAGGATCTGACTGTTTAGGGTGTGCTTCTGACCACAGCACCCCTCAATCCAGCTATCCTGATCCATACATTACTGAATCGCCCCTGTTGTTGACAAACGTGACTACAGCCAACGGGTTTCCCGTTAACGTAGTCACAACCAATTATTTCACAGGGAGCGAATCAACGGGAGTTCACGTGCACACAGATCAGCAAATTCCCACCTTTGAGTTTGCTCCTCCCACTCCCATTTTTTACTTAGACCCATCCGTGATCAAATTGAAGCCCGTACCCACTCCACACTTTCTTATAGCTAGACTTTTTGGAGTAGGGGTGCACAATCAGCTAGTCCGCATCTTCATACCACTGATTCTAGGAGCATACGAGCACATCTTTCTCTTAATTTTGATCAGCTCCTATGCAAGAACTGATACATCTGATTGAGTTTTCGCCCAGCTGGAGGCGTTAAGCTCAGCATCTACCCCACATTCATCCATCACCTTATACATACACTTTTTATACATAGCATATTTTTCTTGTAGCATATTTCCTTTTTGTATATTGCACAATAACAGGTTTGCTGGTGCTGAATGTATAGTTTCAAGAGCAATTCCAGGTGACTTCTACCCACTCATCCCTATGTCTATTTATTTTCTTTTATATTCATGCATGAGGACATGCAAGAAATTAGGCATGGGGGGGTAGATACAGAAAAACTGAAAAAAAAAATTCATGCCAACACTTAAGAAAACCTCGGAGCTGCATGTAAAATGTACTTTAGGACCTTAAATAAAAGAACAATCGACTCCACCTCCAATGCTTGCATTGGAGCTAGCAATATTTTGCAACAGCCACTTCCGACTCACCCACTCACCTTTTGTTCTAAATTTAGGGTCAAGCTGATTGTAACCCGATACGGGAAATTCACGAAGTACAAATTATATGAGGTTACATTTTTATAGCATATATACATATTGCATTCATGAATAAGATTATTTTATTAAGAGAATGCATTAGGGACTTTATCCTCTAGTTGATTCCTGTAATCTGGAATCTAGTACAACTTTTCACACACACGTAGAATTTGCAATGGATTCATGGTGAGGGCTGATAAACGTCTTTAGTCTATCGTGAAGAAGCCGTGCCTCTTTTCCTGAACCCCTGGACAATGTTTTGGGATTCAGGTTAATTTTCTTCCAAAAATCCACCAAATAGTGTGAGATGAGAGTAGAGTGTACCGGTGCTCTAAGATTAGTACAAGGAATCTAGAATTCTAGATAATTAGGTGATGATACTTTGAGTTTAGACATAGTTTTCGCTCTCGGTTCCCACGTATACATTTTTGTGCGAAATTTTGAGAGCCACCGAATAAGGCAAATACGCGGAGAGCGAGTTTTCATAAAACTAGGGCTAAGGTGGGTGGTTACGACCATTCTCTACGGAATCCTCTACTGAAGGAGGGTATTGATGTCAAGGTCAGAAATACACCATCCTATCCGTCTTTCCTGGTGCCATGAGTAGGCACTTCCACTAAATAAGCCACCCAATGTCTCTTGAGTACCACCAATCCCTAATAATGCCTCCTCAATAAAGTTCATGAATGCATGCTAGTTGTGTTATGTTGAAAAAAAAATGATGATGAAAAAAAAAGAGAAAAATTGAAAAAAAATTAGAAAAAGAAGAAAAAGCAAAGAAAAGAATGAATATTTAGTGTTTATTTCATCGCGCAGTCAGATGCGCCCGCTCGCCCACACGCAACCGCAACATCTCGTGGATTCGAACGCGCACCTTAAGGCGACCGAGTGCCTTATCCACTATGCTGTGCGAGTGGATGGGTGGGCGGTGTGCATTAGGTGCGCGCATGGATGGGCAGGCAGTGTGCATTAGATGCACGCGATCTAGACCGTTAGATTGAGATCCAACGGTCGAGGCTACGTCTTCAAATGGGCTTCAAAGAATGAAGGCGCCGGTTGGGATCCACTCTCAGCTGTTGGATATTGATCCAACGGCGGAGAGGCGTGGGCACTTGAAGCTTCAAAGGTTGAGGGCAGCCGATTGGGCGGCCGAGATGGCGCCAAGTGGTGCCATCTTGGCCATCCATCTTCTGGATGATGTAGATGGTGCCACGGGTATCGAATTGAGTCGATTTTCGCGCTGTTAGGCTGCGATCGTTAATTCGAATCCATCTGTATAGTTGGATTTGTCGTCTGAAGTGTGGATTCACACCATCTTGGCCCTTGATCTTCTAGGGTTCCTTGGTCTCTATCTGATGCTAAGAATATCTGATCAGGGCGATCTTGGAGTCGTTGAACTCCAATCATCGCCTTGATCAGATCCGTACGGTTGGATCTTCGATCCGAGGCCCCAATAAAAAGTCGCCCTATCCCTGAACAAAAAAGGAGACAATTAACCTCCATTTTATTCAAACTAATCTAAATGCAAGATGATGCATGCTATGCAATATTTATAGTATGTAATGCAATTCTATGCTTAAGAACATGCATAAATAGACATGTTATGTAATATAAACATGTTTACATCATGAGACCCACCTGGCCTCTCTTGATTTTGTGGTTGCTCCAAGTATGGAAGGTTAGGTATGGGAAAGTCAGCTTGAGGGTCAGCTGATGGATTTTAGAAGTTAAGTTAGGGTTGAGAGGTGGAAGCAGAATTTTTTGAATGATTTTCCATGTTTTCCATGTGAAAATCAGAGGAGGAAGAAGAAAATAAAGATCTTTTGGTACGTGAGGCAAAATAAAATGATCCCTGAAAATAAAGATTTTGGAACCTTCGCCCATGCATGCACTAAATGGAATAATGGGAAGGGAGGACAAGAGATAGATGAGAGAAGGTGTACAAATCAAGCAAATAAGCCTACTTCTGTCTTAGGGTTGACTCCTTAAAAATCTAAGACTTGGGAACTTGGCAAGTAAGGGATCAACAAGTGAACCCACTTTCCAAAGATCACTCGACTAGACTAAAGAGGTGGCTTGGGCCTAAGCATGCCCTAGGAAAATCACTAGGGGCTTGTGTAAACCCTTGCCCATCATTTAACTTCCCTCCAAGTCCATCGCCGTGTTTTCTAAGAGAATTAGGAGCGCTTAATGATTCTTAAATGTCAGATATCAAGCCTAAATTGGATGAAGTCCTTACGTGGTCAAATGACTACTTAATTTAATTAGGTTTGGGTACCTAAATGTGCACGGAAATGTGGAGGACGTTGATTAGGGTAATGTCCTGTTATTTCAATTTGTTGTTTGGTGTGTGCAAATTGGACAGAGTCAGTCCAATGACAAATCAAGTTGTCACACAAAAATTTGTTGTTTTTCTATTTGTAGGATTTGATTTAGCTTAATGTCTTTTAGGGTTTTCTTCTTATGCTTGCAACCAAGTTTGAGTCCCACAAACAAAGAGAAATCAAGTTTGTATTGGTGAATGTAGATTTCCTTTATGATGTGGGACTAGAATAAATGAAGAGAAATCCTAATTGATTTGAACCCTAAGAAGAAATTTAACTATCAGTGAATCTTTTCAGGCTTTTATTATTAAGTAGTGGTTCAAACAGAGCAACAACACCACTACTGGAAGGCAAATCAAACAAGCATTCCAAGAAATATTTTTTTATGGTTTTAGGAATTCGTTTGATATTTTTTTGGGATTTTTCCTTGTGCTGGTGTCAAAGTCTAGAAATGATACCCGTGGGTAGTTTAGACTTTTCAGTACCACCACTGGCTACCAAAAATTTTTGTCATTTTATATGTTGTGAAAATTTTCACAAGGATTCCAGAAAGATAAATTCAAAAGAAATTGGGCAAGTAGAAAATTTTCTAAAATTCACGAACAGTAACGAAATGATGAAATTAGAGGAGATGGCCCCCCTATGGTCTACGAATTTTTAAAAATTCTCTACAACTCCAAATGCTCTGAAATTTGGAACAGATGTTCCTACTTCATTTGGAATCTGTGGGTGAAATTTCAAGATTTTAGGAGGCCTGTGGTGTAGGAATTGATTTTTGAAGTCCGAACTTGAACATCAAAACAACACTTAAGGTAGAGTGGTGTTAAATGATTCAAACAAGCAAACAATGAGTTTTTGAAGTCACCACTCTACTAAATTTTATGTTTTTGATCCTAAAAACCTGATTTAATTTTTTTTTATAGGTTTCAAGTGAAATTATGTGACAAGTGAGAAGGCACTAACCTGAATCCGCAGGAAGAAAAAGAACTTTAAGCTTCCAAAATCCCATCGCTTTCTTCCTGTAATGCCTGCACACACGAAATGAATGAAAGAGAAGAGGATGAGATCCACGTATCAAGCAAGAGAAATATGAAAATGCAAAGTCGTGCCTCCTCGACAACGGCGCCAAAAAGTGATGAGAGAAAAGCACAATTTGAAATTAGGGTTTTTATCGTTGTAACGAGAAAATTCGATCGCTTTTAAAATTTATAAAATCGAGTACTTGAAAAAGTATTCAGGTCATCCCAAGGGAAGTAGGAATGCACTTTAAATACTCTCGCTTGATATTAGGAAATCAACTTTCTTTTTGGGATTTTTAAATATAATTTTTTTTTAAAGTTTTGAAATAAAGGGCGACAACGAAATAGTAAGCAGGAAAAGGCTACACCTAAATTGCTAAGACTAACACCAAGTGAAAAAAGTAACCTATCTCTAAGCTCACCCTAGGTACGTGGAGACCTAGGGTAATTAGAGAGAGGGAGTGAAAAGTGCTAGAAAAGACAATTACTTAAGATGCAACAAAATTTTAGAAAGGCAACTTGACTTATAGTGAAAACTTGTTTTTCTGGAATGCTTGTAGAGGAATGCTTCTACTAAAAAGTTAAAGATAAAAATTGGCAAAATAATGATCCTCCTGGTGATGGTGGTGAAGAGGAGAGAGCCCTTACTCCAAGCTCAGCTACTCCTGGGCTTGAAAAGGATCTTTCCAACTCTTTCTTGAAGTGCTCCTCCAGAGATGCTGCTTCTCCTTGGCAAGCCCTAGATGGGCGTGCCCTTGCTCCTCCAAGGGTGGAAGAATTCCACCTAAAGACCTCCTCCTAGGGTGGGCGTGCACCACCCTAAAGATCTCCTCCTAGAAGTCTTTCTTACCTGACTGATCCTCTGGCTGGCGTGGGCTCAAGAGAGAACGGAAGAAGGGAAGGCACCAAGGGGATAGAGTGTCCCCTTCATCTTCTTCTCCTTCTCTTGGCTATGGAGATGATAGGTGGAATGAAGGTGGAAATGTGGTAGATTAATGAAGCCAAAGGTGAAGGTAATGGTGGTGGTTATTGGTCTTTTTATAGATTAATAAAACCCATGTGTCTTTTTATAGGAAATTACAATTAACTAAACTCGAAGAACTTCGCAACTTGGCTTATGAAAATGCACACATTTACAAAGACCGAACTAAGAAATTTCATGATAAATTCATCGTTCGGAAAACTTTTGAACCTAAACCACACATGTGGCTTTTTGATGCGAGGTTGAGATTATTTCCTGGTAAATTAAAATCGAAATGGACCAGTCCTTACATTGTAATTCAAACTTATCGCCACGGTGCCATTGAAATTTTTGATCCTAAAAATAACAATATCTTTAAAGTCAACGGCCAACGACTTAAGCCCTATCTTGATCACAACCTAAACGTGCAATCCAACTCTCAAGACCTCCATGACTTACTTGATAATTAGTGACTTCATGTCCGGCTGAATGGCGTGAAAGATAGCACCGGATGGGAGGTAACCCATTGTTTTTTCCACTATTCATTTTTACTTTCTTCAGAGGTTTTGCCTATCCAGATTTTGATCATCTTTCACCAAGGTAATCCCTTTTTCCTTCCAAATGCATGAGGACATGCCACATCTTAAGCATGGAGGGGTGTTTTTGAATTTTGACGATCAAATCAGGATTTTCAAAACCAAAAAATAAGCATTTTTCTTGTTTAATTTTCTGCTTGCATACCCAAAAAAATAAAATAAAATTGTTGAAAACTTTTTAAGAAATCTTTGAAATTGGGACTAAGGTTGAAAAATCATTCCAAGGTACAATGGGATTTAATCTTTAACAAACTTGGGATTAAGAAGCGGATCCAAATATTAGAATTTCTGGGTCTACTTTTAGACTAGATCAAGCATCTTTCTCTAAATTCCACCTGACCTCCAGTTGACTCAGGTGACTTAATCTTCTTTTGCGACTTGGAAGTTACATGGCTCAACTTTTGACCAAAAACTTGAGTCCCTTGCAAAATTCCTGTGTCAAATTTCACACACAGCCAACACTTAAAAAATAATTAGAAAAGAATTAGAAAAAGAACCCCTTGTTTAGTCTCAGTAAAAATTCGAAGCAGATCATTGGTTTGAGTTCCTATTGCGGAAAAGGAGGAAAATGACTCCTTTGAGGATGCGATGTCAACATGTTACCGCCTCGACGTTGCTCTGTATCTATATTTCATATCTTTAGATGGAGCATTAAGGCACATTTTTGCAACTCAAGTGTCTTGGACGGTGCTCTACCTACAGTGTCGGAGCAAGAAATTGAGTTTGCTTGAAGCACCCCTTACACCGCATTGTGTTTTGGGGTTGTGAGCTCCTGGGTGGTGTCATGGATAATACTATCTCAAAATATTGGCGCCAAAGCCCCCTCAAGGTTTGCTAACGAGAATGATGTTCCTGACACATGTGTTATAAGATTAAGCTGAGAATAAGCATGGGGTAGACAAAAAAAAAATCCAAACAAAAACATGACCTTAAATGTTGGCATTCACAAGCACTGACACAGGATTTTAAAAGATTATGCAAGTTGTGAGTCGAATTCAAGAGCCAAACAAATCCTAACTGCAAAATAATTTCGAGTCATTTGAATTGATAAGGAGATAATTTGTGAATTTGTAAAAGATACATTGATTCCAATACTTCTAAATTTTGGATCCAAAGATAAATCCCGACATTTATCTTCAACAAATCCTGTGCCCTTCTTTTTTTTTTTATCAACCAAAGTCCCACAATCTCCTTTTTCTCAAAAGTTAAAAAAAAAATATTATTTTTCCCAAAAATCAATTTTTTAATTAGAGTTTTGCTAAGAGGCTAGCAAAAGATAAGCATGGGGGTGTGATAAACGCCAATTTATCATCATTCTTATGACCTAAAATAGTTCTAGCTCTTAGGTTTTTAAATCTGCAAATGGGTTTTTGAGTTGAATTTAGACATAACCTAGGATTAGGCATGCATTGCATTCTTTTTGTATTTTTAACATCTTTACTTAAGTGTTAAGGTTAAGCAGATATTCAAACCAATAAAACCATAGCACTCAAGATGGAAGAAAGTGAAGGAGAAGTCTAGATCAGCTGAACCCTAGTTGGATCCAGCTCACCTCATCTGGACATCAGCTCACTTTGGTTAAGTTTAGCTCCTCCCAGCTCCATTCAGCTTATCTTAGCTGAATGGCAGCTCAGGGTTGCTCATCTTAGCTCAAACCACCTCAGCTCAACTCAGATCCAGCTCAACTTAGTTGAGTCTAGCTCATCCTGGCTCCAGTCAGTTCACTGGAAGCTTCAGCTAGCTCAGCTTAATTGATTGGAGTTCATTCCAGCTCCAGCTCAGTCCAAGTCCAGTTCAACCCAGCTCCACTTAGCTCACAACAGCTGAACGTCCTCCAGCTTAGCTACTACTTGCCCACTTAGTAGCTAATCTAGGTCAGGGGCTCTCATCAGAGGCAATTCCATCTCAACCTAGCTTTAGCTAGGTTGAAACCAGCTCAACTTAGCTCAACTACTCAAGCCTAGCTACTAGCATAAGAACTAGCTAGCTTAACTAAGTAGTTGGTCTCCTCATGAAGACCTCCTCAGCAGAGTCAACTCCAATGCAACTCCAATTAGATTTCCTTTAGTTCCTCTTCTCAAAACCCTAACTCCTCCACTACTATCTACTAGCTAAGCTAGATTAGCTAGTTTAGCTAAGCTCAAAAATAGCTCCACCTCCATGGCCATCCACAACTCTAACCTAAACCCTAACCCAACTCCACTCCAAAGTCCACCACCTAAGCAAGCTACCTACTCTACTCTCTTTTGGCGCCAACAACCCCCATGACCCTTCACACCACCACCTCCAAAAGCCACCTAGTTTTCCCTCCAAAACCACCTAATAACTACCCTCTTGTTGGTTCCAAAACTACTCCCTACCCTAGCCTTACACCTACCCCCTAAACTCATCTCCACCATCCACCTAATCCCCTTCTGGAAGCTCCCCTTTGGTGCCAACCTTAACTCACCCTTTCACCAACCTAACCACCCATAACCACCACCTTAACCCCCTTTAAGTTGGCGTCAAAAACACCTCCACATCCCTTCAAAGTTGGCGCCAAGTTGAAGCCCTATCACAACCCTACACCTACCCCCATAAGGCCATCTACACCCTACACATCACCCCCTTCTAGAAAACCCTCTTAGCGCCAACTCAACACCACCCTAACCCCCTTATAACCACTACATAAGTGGCACCAAAACACCATCAACACCTCCTCACCCTGGCGCCACTTAAATCCACCCTTAATCCCTCAACTACCACCACATGGAGCCATCCCAACCCTTCCTAATTCCTATGCCAACTAAAGAACCTAAACCCACCTAGGTTGGCACCAACCACCTCCTTAACCCAACCTCCATACACCCCTTTAATTGGTGCCAACCTACCGTAGCCACTCATCTCCTAACCACCACCATATAACCTAATCCTAGCCATCCAGCACACTTAACCCATCCTTAACCCTAGCCCCCACCTAGAGTTGGCGCCAAACACCAACACCTCTCCATTTTGGCGCCAACTCACCTCAACCCTAGGATCTTCTAACCACCCCCTATAAGCCATCCTAGCCATCCATCCCTTAACCACACTTACACCCCTACCCATCCTACAAAAAGACCACTAACTACCCACTTCAAATCATCCTTGGTTACATATTTTCTATTCATACTCTACCCATATCCAACATCCAAGGAGGGAAGGAGAGAAGGAAGAAGATCAAGGAGACACCCTATTATTAGTCGCTCTAAAACAAGTTTTAAAATTGTTACGTTGTAGTATAGTTCAAATCAGTGTGAAAACAAATAAAATTTATACTCAAATGAAAGTCCAAAGTCGTTCGCTGGGAGCAAATAGGAATTCACACACTAATCTCAATAAATAATGTAAATGAGGGCAATTAATGATAACAATTACTCAAAACTAATCTTCAATGTAGCACATGAGTATATCAAGAATCTATTTAGGCAAAAAGTCATCTACGACAAAATAATGGTAATTTGAATCACTAATTATTAGCTTAGATACACATATAATAGTTAATCATCTAAATAAATGAACAATATCAACCATGCAAACTTTAGTGCATAGTGCACATCATCAAACGACAGGGCACTCAATCAAATGGCTTATGTCAGCCTTGCTACAGTGCCAAGAGGGCACTATGCTTCTTCTTCAACCTTCTCTTCTTTCTTTGTTCTTCTTCTCTTCCTCTTCAGGTCTTGGCTTTTCCCTTCAATTCTTCTTCCTCTCCTTCTCTTTATGCATAAGGGGACACTTACGAAATTGGCTAAGTGTTAGCCAATCCACAATAGAGCAAAACCCCCTACCCCTGCACTCTCTTTCCTTTCTCTCTCTGGGTTCTCATTCTTTCCCACCTTTCTAATGCCAATGTCAGAGTTATTGGGTAAACGGGCATACGCGCACCTAGGACCAGGGCTGCCGGTCGTGAATGGCAGTCGAGGTGTGAGAGTAGGCTTAGGCGAGTAATCGAGTGAGTGCTAAACCCGTGTGAGCAGTGTCATGGGCAAGGCAAGTGTCGGTTGAGAGGGGACCTCACCCCCGTGTGTTGAGGCAAATAGCCTACAACACAAATTCAATTTTAGTCGCTGCGTCTGGTCTTCAGCAAATGATGTGGGACAAAGTCCCACACATTCCTTCGCGCACAGCAGGCAGGACTCCTTCCTTCAATTGCTACAGCTCACGAGGTCCAGCCATCCAATTGACCACCTGGGGCAGTGCCTGAGGCGATTCTGCATAGCCTGGGACTTCCACCTGGGGCTTATCGAGACTTGATGTAAGCTTGAAGCTTCCTTGAAGCTCTTCGCTAATGGCTGCTACACCCTAGGTACCTGAAAACATAAACACGACCTTGCGGCCACATCAGAAATGCTCAAGAGCTTCGCTGTATGGCGTGGAGTGCATTGGTGGTGGTTGTGTGGTGGATGGGCATGTGTGGTGCCTGAACAAAGTCGAGAACGGAGGTGGGAAGGTGGGTTGGTTGATGGAGGGTTCGGGTGGATGGGAAGGCTAATAGAGATAAAGGTTTTGTGCGCGGAGGGACGGCAGTGCTTGTGGGTGTGTCGGCGAGGTGGATGAACTTGTGTAGTGGTGGATATGCCTCGCCGGAGTGGTCGTCAGACTCGGAGAAGACGAGGGTGGTCGCGTGAGTCCAGGGGATATTTTTGGGGGTTTTGGGATGTAAAACTAAACTAAGGATCTAAACTAACTAAACTAACCCTAATCTAATAGATCAAAGGGGGAGGATGACACCGGCGTTGGCAGGTAGGCACCGGGGAAGAAAATACTCCGATAGAGGGGACGGTGACGACGACGGAGAAAGAACGATGGCGACTGGTATTGCACGACATGGAGGAAGGTGAGGGAGAAGAATCTGCCACCGATATTGCGGTCGGATGACGAGGATAGGCAGAGAGAGTCGTCTGAGCTTGAGGAGCTATTCGATCGAAATAGGAGAGAGGAATTTGGGAAATTTTCGGCCGAAATCGAGTCTGCGATGGATGGTATGCATTGGGGCTTCTTTTATAGGACTCTAGAGGACGATTTAAGCTTAGGAAGAAAGCTTCCCTAGCTTGGAAGGTCACCAGAGATGGAAGCTTGAAAGATATCAGAATCTCTCATGCGTTCGCATGAGATATTGGGAAGGTTTTGGGGCTCAAGGACGGGTGTAATGGGGAGATAACTCCTCAAGGAATCTCCCTTCCAATTTTGGAAAGGATTGAGCGAGAAATCAGGGAGATCTTCCCATTTGAAGGTCGTCGGAGCTGTAGGAATAAGATTTTGGTGCTATGGGGACCTATTTTTGAAGAAGATGATAAAGTTGGGGGGCAATTTGTAAGAAATTCAAAAGCTGAGGGAATGAGTGTGAGATGAAAGAGTTAGACAAGACCAAATTGCAAACTAGGTCAAGATGATCTCAGATTGAGCCTAAATTTTGGTACAAACCTAAATTGGACCCAAGGAATCCAATGGTGAAGTTATATTTAGTTTTTAACCAATTTTGAGTGCAGAAATTGCATAATTACCCAAATTAGGGCAAAATTCTGTCTAATACTTTATTTTGGGTCAAGATGGGTTCTGATGGTCACATTGAAGGTACCAAATCCTAGAGAATATTTTTATATGAATTTTAAAGGATTTAGGTGAATTTTACAGTGATTGGAACCTCAGTAGATTAAGCGGGTCTATTTTTAGGGTTTCGTAAGTCATTTAATTCCTGTAACGCGTGAAAATCCTTTTCTATCTGTACTAACCCAATTGGTAGACTCTTAAGATCATTTGACCCTTAATTAACCCCTAGAGAAACCCATGGTTATTATGCAGTCATGAAAGATGATAAAATTGTAGTTTTAACCCTGATTTCTTGTATTTCTCTCATAAAGGATTTGCAATGAATTATGACCTTCTGATGGTTATGTAGAAGCATTTATCCCTTCATTATGACTATCTAAAGCTAGATATGGCTGATGATGACATTATCATCACCTATCTCCTTGGTGGCTTCAACTTCTTCTTCTCCCTTGTATCGCCACCAAACCAAGGAGGAATTTTGAATGAGCTAAACAGGAGTTTTTTAAGTTATTTCATTGTATCAAAGCCTCTTAAATAGCTCAATCAACAGATAAAATTTATTACTCAAAATCTAGAAATGAAGTTCGAGGTCGAATAGAGGGATTAAATATGGAATTCACGTGCTAATCTTTAATTGCATATAAATGAGCACCATAAATGAAGCAAGATACAAGATATTCAATCAATAGCAATCTACTCAAATGATATTCAATAATAAGCAAAAGTATTTCAAGAGTTCATTATAATAAAAAGAGATCAAGACAAAATAATGGTGATTTGAATCACCAATTATAAACCCTAATCAGACATGCATGTCAGATATCTCAATTAAACCAAATAACCCAACAGTAGCTTGAATGCTACAATAATCAGACATCTGGCATGTGGATCAGACGACTTAAATGATCAGCCTTCTTAAAGCCTTTTTCTTCTCTCTTCTACTTCAGCTTCTTCTTCTCTTCAAACCTTCTGCATGAGCCTTCCTTTTCTTCTCTTCACCTTCTCTTCTTGAGCCCTCTCCTCTTCTTCAGAGATTTCTCCTTCACAACACAGGGGACCAATCTCCTCAGCAACTAAGTGTCACAGAAGGCACAGCTATAGACAGTAAAACCCTCCCCCGCTCTCTCACAAATTCCTCTTCTCTTCCTTCTCTCTCAATCCCAACGGATAGTCAGATTCATTATCGAGTGTACAAATCTTATACAATGTCTAGGACTACCGGTCGTGTGTGGTAGCCGAGGAGTGCACAGAGGTGGGTTAATGGGTATGTAGGTAATGGAGACCTGACCCCCATGTACTTGGGTGAATAGCTCTAATCACAAAAACACTTTATGCACACTTGAGCACTCCTCATCCACCGATGTGGGACTATCCCCACTACTCTTTCACTTTGCATTCAAGCAGTAACAGCAGGTGGAGGCTTTATCTAATTGGGACAAGCTCACAGCTGGGGCCTTTAAGTAAGGACCTGAGTGTGGACTTAGAGCAAATCCACACGGCTTGGAGGTGGTTTTGATGAAGAACATGGCTGTAACTTGAAGAACAAGCCGGAGAAGATGGCGCGGTGATGAAGCTCCGGCAGGGGACCTGAAATACAAAGTACAGGCTACAAGCCCTCATTAAAATGTTCAGGAGGATCACCGTAGGGCGTGGAAGGTGATGGCGGCGTCGGTGGCGTGATTCATGCGAGGATGAGGGCTAACAGTGACGGAGAAGGAGCGTAAAGGCAGAGGTGTTCGGTGGAGTGTTTGGATGGGTGGAATGCATAATAAAGATGGGGGTTTTGTGCGTGGAGGTATGGCAGAGGTTGTGTGGGTGTTGGCAAGGCATGTGGTGCGATGGAACGACGGGGAAGCCTCGCCAGAGATGCTATCGGAGATGGAGAAGGTAACAACGTGTAGTGGTGTCGGTGGTCGAATTGAGGTTTTAGATAGAGGGAAGAGGGTAGGGGAGAAGAGAGACCTAACTATGCTAACCTAATTGGACCAAAGGGGTAGGAGGGTGCCGACTGTGATTGGCCAACATCGTGCAAGAGAATGCTTTGGTGGATGAACAACAGTGAAGAAATGGTTGGAGATGTCGAGGCTTTGGCTGGCCACCATCGGAGGAAGATAAGGAAGATTGCTGCGCTTCCAATTTGGCTGTTGGAGGTGCGGTTGAGAGAGATCAAGAGGGCCGTCGAAGCATAGGTCAGAGCCGGCCATGGGAGAGAAAGAAGAGGGATTTGCGGCCTTAAACCTAGCTAAGGAGGTTGGTCGTGCATCAGGGAACGCTTTATAGGCATTAAAAGTGCCTTCCAAGCTTAGAAAACATGCTTGGAAGCTTGGGACTTACACACAAAAGGGAAACCCTTAATTTCAAATGATTCGTATGAGGTTTTGGGAGCGAAGTTGGATCCATGGATGGTCTCATTTGAAAGGAAATTCCTCAAGGAATCTCCCTTTCAATTTTAGAATTAATTGATTGAGAATCGAGCGAGAAATCCTCGCTTAAATCTCGACAAAGCTTGGTATGTTCACACCAATGGCAGTAGGGACCTATTTACAAAGAATGATGAGAAACCTAGGGACCTGCTTGCAAATAATTCAAAAGCTGAGGGGCAATTTGAGAGAATAGTCAGACTAGACCAAAATATAAACTAGGTCAAGATGGTATCTGATTAGGCCCAAATTTTGGTAAAAACCTAGTTTGGATCCAAGGAAACTGATGGTGAAGTTGGATTTAGGTTTTGATCAAGTTTGATAAGGTAATTTATGCATAAACCCAAATTAGGGCAACTTCCTGTCTTAGACTCTATTTTAGGTCAAAATGGGCTCCAATTGTCAAATATAGGGTACCAAACCTTATGGAATATTTTTCTATGATTTTTAGAAGGTTTGGATGAATTTTATCGTGGCTAGAACCTCTATTAATTAAGTGGGTCTGAAATTAGGGTTTCGAATGTCCATTAATTCTTGAAATGCATGAAAACCTGTTTCTGTCTGCATAGACCCTCTTATTAGTCATTAATGCTCATTTGACCTTCAATTAATCCCTAGGAAACCCATGACTGTTCTACATTTATGATCTTCTATTAAAACTGTAGATTTAACCCTATTTTAATGCATTCTTCTCAAAAAGGAGATGCATTCAATTATGACTCTCTAGCGGTTATGTAGGAGCAGTTGTCTCTTGATTGTGACTAATTAAAGCTAATTATGGCTGATGATGATGTTATCATCATACCCCCATGCCTAGCTTTTGCTAGTCCCTTAGCAAAATCTTATGAAAAGAACTAGAGTTCCGGGCCATGCATTGAGGTTCAGAATCTTGATTCTTTTTACTTTTTTAGAAATTAGGTCAGAATGCTAATAATAGGATTAGAGGTACTTAAGTATCAATTAAGATCCATACCTGACTAGCTAAGCCTCATGAAAGGGTCGACTTTCCTCTTTGCGTTGTAGTATTTAAGTGGTGGAAAAATCGACTAATCAAAAATAAAAATAACCACTCATAGAAGAGCGGGTCGTGTCCATAAGGAGGCAATTATGCAATAAACTCTCGATTATTTTATATTCTTTCGGTAAATTGTGAAATCCCTATTCAAATCTGACATCAAATGTGATGGAAAGTAGATTCATAATAACTTAAAAAGAAAAGGGTATATGTGTAGTTTTCCCTCAAAAAAATCTTCAATAAATATATGATGATTTTATGCAATTTTCACGTGATGTGTGCTAGATAAAATTAGTGCACAGGTTAAGCCTAAAACCAATCTTGAAATAGGTGAATATCATTAATGTGCAATTATCAGAGAATATGAGTGTGCATGCGCAATTTTGCCATAATATAATAATAATAAATAAAAATCAAATTCTGGTGGCAATGGCAATGAATGTAATTCTTATTATCAAAGAAAACAGAGCATTTGCTCTCTCTCCTCCTCGCGAGAGAGAGAGAGCACCGACAGGCTGTGGACTCGCTAGGGAGGTTGGCGAGGATGAGACCTATCCGATGGAGGCCGCGGTGTCAACAGAGATGGCTGGAGGCGACCAGCTGGCAGAGAAGATGAAGATCGGAGGAAGCTGTCTGCTGCAGCCGCGCGCCTGCCTACGGGGAGCGTGAGCGATGCCTGCAGGGGTGGCTGCTGGAGGTGGTGAAGGTGCGCAGCGCCTTTAGGCGCAGCTAGAGGGAGCGCTGGACGCCTGCGGGCGTGCGGGTGGGTGCTTGCGGAAGATCGGGGCGTTGCATACAGGCAGGGTGCCTGCAGGTGTCTAGGGTGGTCTACACATGCGGCAAGCGGTCTGCACGTGCGGCGGGCGGTGTGCGCCTGCAAGAGGGGTGCACGCTTGCGGGTTGGTTAGAGGACGCGGTGCAGGCTGGGCGATGATTGGAGAGGTGGGCGGTGCAGGAGCACCTAAGGTGGCAGCTAGCACCTGCGGGCGCTGGAGAAGGGCGCCTGCGGTGTAGAGTGCCTGCGGTGCGGCTGGAAGGAGAACTGCAGTTGGTAGCAAGCACCGCGGGCGCTGGAGAAGGGTGCCTGCAGGGCGCTTGGTGCGGGTGTAGGCATGCAGTGCCTGCAGAGGGGTTGGGCATGAGGCAAAACGGTGGTGAAGGAGCGGGTGCCGGCTGAAGGAAGGCGCTGGCAAGAGGAAGCGCCTAAGGTGGCAGCGAGCGCCTGCGGGCTTGCGAGTGGGTGCCTACGGTGTAGAGTGCCTGCGCTGGAGGGGAGGTGGGCGCGCGCCTACGGAGAGGCTTGCTAGGGTGCGGCTGTAGGCGCGCGGTGGTGATGAAGGTGCGGTGCCTGCAGGGGCAGGCTTGGTGGCGTGAGTGCCTGCAGCATTGAAGGGAAGGGGAGCCTAGTCCACAGTGCACGCTGAGATAGTTCCCCGCAAGGGGGAAGATGGATCTACACAGTGCATCTCCCGAGGGGGAAAATGCCAATCCTGGTCCTTTCTCCACCTCCTCTCTTTAACTCCTCTCTCTCCTCACGTGTGCCAATCAAGGGATTTTCAAATCCCTTTTCTAATTTTGGCAGAAGACTGTTGAGGAGGCATTCTTCAGGCCGGCGGCTGTTGAGGGTGGCCGATGGAAAGGGAAAAGATGCCGCCAGTTGTTGGGGAAATTTGCTCCCCAACCCTTTCCTTTCTAAATATAATTCCTACACATAGAAACAACAAAATCATTACATATTAAGTTATAGAATGTTATAAACTTAAATCATGATGCATACAAATATTCTACAACATAATTGCAGTTATTAACACACCTAAACGGTACAATTGAAGTTACTTAGGCGTAATATTAATCCATTAAAATGGACTCATCAAATACCTCCATGCCTAAGTGATAACGGCGTTGGGACTATGTTTTGTTGTTTTGTTATAGAAATTACGTTGTAGTACAGATAGTCATTGCCATTATTACAATTTTTACTCGGAAATGAAAGTTCTCCCGAGGTCTAACTCAGGGAGCAAGTTGTATTCTAGAGGTACGAAGTTTCTATTACAAAAAATAAAGAGAGAGAGAGAGATTTGTCTTGTTGGCTTCTTCTTCTCTTCTTTCTCGTCTTTGTCTTCTTTTCTCTTCTCTTTGAGTCTTCAGTTTTCTTCCTTCTTCTTATTCTTGCTCTGTTCTTCTTTTCTTGTCTTCTCTTCTGTTCTTCTTCTTTCTTCTCTTCTTCTTCAGAGCTTCTTCTTCTCTTTCTCCTTGTGTTCTTTTCTTCTCCTTCTTCTTTGCCTTCAGAGCGTCGTCTGATTTTTCAATCAGACGACTTAAGTAGCTGCTGCTACAGTGCGTATTTTCTTCTTCTTTGCTCTGTGGCTTTCTTCTTCTTCTTCTTCTCGCAGTCCTTCTTCTTCCTGCCTTCTCTTCTTCTTCTTCACCTGTGCCTGCACACTCAAAGTTCGATCAGAGGGCAAAACCTACTCTACCCTCCCCCGCGTCTCTCTCTCTCAGAATTCACTCATAGGATAGCTCTCCCAGAGCTGCCGGGTAGTCGGGTACGTGGGTCGCGCCTGGGTCCAGGCCCACTGGCGTGCGGTGGTGGGCGAGGAGTGCAGGTCGGGTAAACAGGTCGGGCCAAGTCCCCGGGGCGTGGTCGCGGACGAGGCCGGCTCGAGCGGGTGAGAGGGACCTCACCCCGTGCTCAGGAGGCAAAGAGCCTAAGGCTCTTTTTGCCTTTATGCGGGCGTGCGCCTCTCAAAAGTTCTGAGGTGGGACTAAATGTCTCACCCCAATTGGGCACCTGCAACTGAGGGAGCTGCAGGCAGATGCAGCAGCTGCGGGGCTTTCTCCCCAAATGCAGGCCTGGGCGACTGCGTGGCTGCGAACCGCGCGTCCTGGCGAGTCGAACCTGGGCGAAGCGCGCCTGCAGCTACAGGTTGAAGGAGCTTCACCGGGTCAACAATGGCGACGGAGAGCGAGCAACCTGTCCACAGAAGAACGGCCTCTCGGCCTAATCAGACAAGCGGAGAACCTTCGCCGTGGCACGGCGAAGGTGGTGTGGGGTCTGGCAGGCCGTGGGGGGGAGCGTAGGGGCTGCCCTAGGTCAAACTGTAGCATGGGAAATGGGTTTGTTCGGGGGGTCTGCTGGTGGCGAGTGGCGGGAAATGGAAGGGCGGAA
Source organism: Thalassia testudinum (assembly GCA_037157565.1). Classification (NCBI taxonomy): domain Eukaryota; kingdom Viridiplantae; phylum Streptophyta; class Magnoliopsida; order Alismatales; family Hydrocharitaceae; genus Thalassia; species Thalassia testudinum. Next base: position 7,654,134 of record JAZHRO010000022.1, on the reverse strand, counting down.
GTTGATCAGGGTGAGGAGGCGGAGGTTCTGTGAGGGTCGGCGAGTCGTGTGGGGTGGTGGAATGATGGGAGCGAGTCGCCGGAGTTTGGCCGGAGATGGGGAAGGTGAGGGCGATTAGGAGCGGTCGAGGGGTGGTTATGCAAATTACAGCAAGGAAAAGAAAGAGGGGAGGAAGAGGAAAGATTGTACCTACTCGGAGGGACGAGGGGGACTGGAACAGGGCGACAGTCGTATCGACTGTCGCCGGAGAAGAGGATATCTTGCAGGAAATCAGGGGAGTACCAGGGTCTTTAGCCTTGGGTGGGAGTCTGCTTAGGATTATAGAGCTGGCTTGCTCTGACAGAACAATTGGACTCCCACTCTTGGTTCACGGCTTACGCTGGGGTGTACACACATTCTTTAAGAATCGTGCGTAAGCCGGTACGTGGCGGATTGCATCCATCAAGGGGATGCTTATGTGGACCTGCTCAAAGAGCTTGACCAGGTCCTCCTCAGGTGCCACGGGCTTGGTGGTCTTCTTTCCCTTGGTCAAGGCCTCGGGAAATGGGATCTTGGTTGGTTCTTCTAGGATAGGTCCAGGTTTTGGATCTGGGATAGGGGTGGGAATGTCCTGGATTACTGTCCTAGGCTTGGGATCACTACCAGGCTTGGAGTGGTTTGGATGAGGTGGGTCTTGGGTTTCCTTACCACTACGTGTTGTTACGGAATTAAGTCCTGCCTGGTTTTGGTTGGGATTGGGTAAGATGGGTTGCTGCTGGTAACCCGCAAAAGAAGTGGAGGCCTCTATCCCGTCTGGTGAAGGAACAGAGGGGGCCTGATAAATCATATGGGCATGGCTCGGGTTTGGGTTCATAACGTGCCGCTGGGTTGGCACGTTATTTGGATTAGGAAGAGGTTGGGAAGGAAGTGTGCCTGGCTGGCAAGAATTTGCCAACTGGGCCAATTGGTTTCAGACCTCTGTAATCTTGTCCTTGTGTTGCTTTTGAATAGCCGCATTCATTCTTTGAATGTCAACCAGAGTCTGAAGGATTAGGGACATTGGATCCTGATTTGACCCTAATGGATAAGTAGGTTTGGGCCGAGGCTGAGGCGGCTGGTAAGGACGAGGGGGTTGTGGGCGGGGTTGAAAGGGTGGTCTTTGGGTTTGGGAATTTCCCGCCCACTGAAAGTTGGGATGGTTTCACCATCCAGGGTTATAGGTGTTGGAGAACGGGTCGTTCTGGATGGTGTTGAGGTCCTCGCAGGTCTGAGGAACCTCCAGAGAGTCGGAGAAAGAGGGAATGGAATTCCCCGGGTTGGTATAGAGAGGATCGGATGGACCTCTGGTTAGAGAATCAGATGGTGGATATGGATCCATCCTAGGAGAAGATTGATGGAGAATATTTTGCACAGTTTCCCTTGTGGAAGGAGGCTGTGCAAAGGGGTTATGCGCAGAGGTGGCTCGCTGCAGGTGCTGAGTCAGTTCATCCACCTTCTTTTCAATAATCGAGACCTTGTCCAATCTACTGGCCATTAATTCCAGGTCGACTGATGCGGATAGGCCCTACGTCTCATGTGCTCCCCTAAGATTCGTCGATGCGCGGGTACTAGTCCAGTTGAATAATCCCATGGAGTCATTGTTGATGGAGTTCTCGCACATGTTTTCGAGAATCTCCCACACGGTGTCTTCATGTTGACCCATGATATTTCCTCCGCAAGTTGCATTGACGAAAAGACGGATGTCCTCACGGAGTCCCTGGTAAAAAGATTGGACTTGTTCCCATTTAGGAACTCCGTGATGGGGGCACTTTCTCATGAGATCCTGAAAACGATCCCATGCCTCATGGAGAGGTTCCCTTGATTGCTGAATGAAGTGAGTAATCTGATGGCGCAAGGCGTTGGTCCGACCAACGGGAAAGAACTTTTTCAAAAACTCGGATTAAAGTTCTTCCCAAGTGTTGATCGGCCGGGTCTGAGTCTGATACCAATGGGCGGCCTTGTCCATAAGAGAAAAGGAGAACATCTTCATGAGAAGAATATCCTGATTTTGCACATCTGACCCAAAAGTTTGGGCCAGATGCTTTAGTTGTTTGATATGCTGGAAGGGATCTTCAGAATTAAGCCCATGGAATTTAGGTATAGCATGAATCATGTTGGGCTTCAATTCGGAATCAGGTCCTCCAGTCGGGATTCTGACTCGAGGCTCAATGGCCACTGCAATAGGATTGTAGTGGTCCCGCATCATAGGACGCTGCGGTGGGTGCACGAAGTTTTGGAAGAGGTCATTGAGTCGCTGGAGCTGATGCTCCAGATTGTTTTCTTCCTCAACTGGCTGAGCCATGATGGGGGAAGAAGAAGAGCTTGGTTCTGAATCAGAAGAGAGAATAATGTGAGGGGGTTGCTGCACAAACACGGGCGTTGAGGCTTGGCCTTGACGAGAGTGAATTTCTAAAGGAGGTCTTAAGGGTGGTCTTAAGGACCTCCTACCGTACATGCACTGCTGGAAGAGATGAGTTCAGAAGGTGCTGGACCCAATCAAGACACCCAAAAATGTGTTGGGTGACTATAGAGGTGCGGGGCAGATGGGCCCCTTGATCAGAAAGATCGTCCAACTGAGAATTACCTGGGCAGCCAGAGAGGGTGAGTCCCGCAAAGACCCCTACACAGTAGAGTGTCCCCACGGGTTACAGGGTTTCCCCCACCCGACCTCTCTTGTCACTGCGGTTCCAGGTAGAATAGAATGGGGATCTTGACCTCTTAAGTCTACCAATTTTAGTTTAAGATCAGGGTGCTTAAGGTTCCACTTGAACTCTTAGGTGTTTTTGTGAACAAAGTGGCCTAATTTGAAGGTTGGTTGACCCTAGGGGTCAACTTCACCTCTTGTTCTTTTGAGAGCTTTTGGGTCCTTTCTTTTTAGGGTTCAAATGTTTAGAGAGCCATTTGCTTAGGGTTTGTCTTGTGTAGATTTTTTCAAACAAGGTTTAGGTACACTGCTTTTTGGGAAGATCTTTTCTTTGTTAATAGAAGGTGTGTCTCTAAAAACCCTAGCTTTTGACCTTATGTTGGCTCTACTTGGTCCATTTAACTCTTTGTTTGGTTAATTAGGGCTCAGGCAAGAATGTGTTAGCCCCTAATCACCTTTAAAACTGTGTGCAGGAATAATAGTTTCTGAGAATATGCAGCTATTACTTTGTATAAAGACAGGTTATGCCCATTTCTTTTCTTTTTCTTTAAACTTTTAGGGTTTAATAGGAAGTAACCTGTCCTTGGAGTGACTGTGGTGCGGCTGCGTCTTTTTGTTTCTTTCTGTACCTGCACAAAAGAGAGGAGAGATTATTAGAAGCTTACAAATAGAAATTTTATTACTTCTAGAATAGCCGTTGCTCCCCGGCAACGGCGCCAAGTGATAACGGCGTTGGGACTATGTTTTGTTGTTTTGTTATAGAAATTACGTTGTAGTACAGATAGTCATTGCCATTATTACAATTTTTACTCGGAAATGAAAGTTCTCCCGAGGTTGAACTCAGGGAGCAAGTTGTATTCTAGAGGTACGAAGTTTCTATTACAAAAAATAAAGAGAGAGAGAGAGATTTGTCTTGTTGGCTTCTTCTTCTTCTCTTCTTTCTCGTCTTTGTCTTCTTTTCTCTTCTCTTTGAGTCTTCAGTTTTCTTCCTTCTTCTTATTCTTGCTCTGTTCTTCTTTTCTTGTCTTCTCTTCTGTTCTTCTTCTTTCTTCTCTTCTTCTTCAGAGCTTCTTCTTCTCTTTCTCCTTGTGTTCTTTTCTTCTCCTTCTTCTTTGCCTTCAGAGCGTCGTCTGATTTTTCAATCAGACGACTTAAGTAGCTGCTGCTACAGTGCGTCTTTTCTTCTTCTTTGCTCTGTGGCTTTCTTCTTCTTCTTCTCGCAGTCCTTCTTCTTCCTGCCTTCTCTTCTTCTTCACCTGTGCCTGCACACTCAAAGTTCGATCAGAGGGCAAAACCTACTCTACCCTCCCCCGCATCTCTCTCTCTCAGAATTCACTCATAGGATAGCTCTCCCAGAGCTGCCGGGTAGTCGGGTAGGCGGGTCGCGCCCGGGTCCAGGCCCACCGGCGTGTGGTGGTGGGCGAGGAGTGCAGGTCGGGTAAACGGGCCGGGCCAAGTCCACGGGGCATGGTCGCGGACGAGGCCGGCTCGAGCGGGTGAGAGGGACCTCACCCCGTGCTCAGGAGGCAAAGAGCCTAAGGCTCTTTTTTCCTTTATGCGGGCGCGCGCCTCTCAAAAGTTCTGAGGTGGGACTAAATGTCCCACCCCAATTGGGCAGCCGCAGCAAAGGGAGCTGCAGGCAGATGCAGCAGCTGCGGGGCTTTCTCCCCAAATGCAGGCCTGGGCGACTGCGTGGCTGCGAACCAAGCGTCCTGGCGAGTCGAACCAGGGCGAAGCGCGCTTGCAGGTGCAGGTTGAAGGAGCTTCACCGGCTCAACAATGGCGACGGAGGGTGAGCAACCTGTCCACAGAAGAACGGCCTCTCAGCCTAATCATACAAGCGGAGAACCTTCGCCGTGGCACGGCGAAGGCAGTGTGGGGTCTGGCAGGCCGTGGGGCGGAGCGTAGGGGCTGCCCTAGGTCAAACTGTAGCGTGGGAAATGGGTTTGTTCGGGGGGTCTGCTGGTGGCGAGTGGCGGGAAATGGAAGGGCGGAAGTTGATCAGGGTGAGGAGGCGGAGGTTCTATGAGGGTCTGCGAGTCGTGTGGGGTGGTGGAATGACGGGAGCGAGTCGCCGGAGTTTGGCCGGAGATGGGGAAGGTGAGGGCGATTAGGCGCGGTCGAGGGGTGGTTATGCAAATTACAGCAAGGAAAAGAAAGAGGGGAGGAAGAGGAAAGATTGTACCTACTCGGAGGGACGAGGGGGACCGGAACAGGGCGACAGTCGTATCGACTGTCGTCGGAGAAGAAGGTGCCCAGAGAAGGAGGGGCGGCGGCGAGGAGAGGGCGGAAGAGCGCGCACTGGGTACGGCGCGACGCGGGAAGAGGAGGTGAAGGCAGCCTTGCTGATAGTAGTGCGGTGGAGCGACGAGGAGGAGGAGGAACCGCCAGAGCAAGGGGGCCTCTGTTAAAGTGGGAAGAGAGGAAAGGGGGGGATTTCTCCGTCAGAACCGAGCTGGAGAGTGTGGCAGAGCGTCGAGGGCTTTTATAGAGTCGAAATCAGAGAGGAGGGCGGAGGGAGACGACGTGCCTCCCTCGCCGGAGGACGCCGGAGATGGAGACCCATACCTTCCGCGCGTTCGCACGGAAGGTATGGGTGGTTGCAGAGACCATGGAGGTGTCCCTGCAACGGCAGAGGTCGCAGGGAACCCCCAGTTGACTTGGCAGAGGGTCCCCATTACCCTGCGCGGCGCCATGCTCCGCGCAAAGTCGCCGGAGCATGGCGCTGCTCAGGGTTTTGCAGGGAGGACCTAAATGCAAATAATGAAGAAGAGTTAGGGGCCAAAATGCGAGGGTTTCAAAAGTTGAGGGTCAAAAAGTAATGGATGAGGACCAAAATGCAAAGTCGGTCAAGAAGGTCTCTTCTTAGGCTCAAGTTTTTATGCATGACTAAATGGGGCCTAAGGATTCTAATGGTGAATTTTATTTCTAGATCAGACCTTGTTTGATCGGTCAATTTACGTAAAAACCCAAATTAAGTCATTAATTGGGCATGGTTCTCAATGTAGGTCAAAATGGGTTCCTAAGGCCAAATTGAAGGTCTAAACCTAGAGATTATTTTTCTACGAATTGTAGAGGGTTTAGTCGATTTTTTTCTTTACCTCAAACCTCGTGAATTGAAGTGGGTTTGTTTTAGGGTTACAGATTGTCATTTAATTCCTTGGAGTTGCTGTAGCCCTTATCAGATCAGATCATCCCACTTCCCTTCTTATTAGGTTTGTTTGACTTGTGTTTAGACCCTGAATTACCCTGCTTGCAGATTATGCTGGTAAAATTGCATTTTTACCCCTTATGACTTATTTTCTTCTTAAACTCAGAATTCTCTGAGTTAAGCCTTTCCTTGAGTTATGTAGGAGCTTTTATCCGTTGTATTAGGTCAAAATGAGCTAGTTATGACTCATGATGAGGTTCTCATCACTAAGATATGCTATTCCCTAGCAAAAATAAAAAGTAATAGAAGTAATCAGAAGATTTCTTCTTTTCTTATTTCAAAACTTTAGAAATCCAGACAAATGTGATGTGATAAAAGCCTAAGTAACAGATCCAAGTGAAAAAGCCAATTCGCATTGGAAGTTCGTATTTCACCCTTGGTAAATACTACTGTCGGGATAGGCAACTACTTCCCTTAGGGATAAAGCAAAGGATAATCTGTAATTTGACCCCGACGTTTGGCTTAGGTAGGAGATATCGAGTTGAATGGATTTGTATTTGGTGGCACACACTCATCTAGTGCTACATATAATCTAGTACTACAGACTCAAGATCTCTAGACTAATAGACAAGTCAACTCCGAGAGAGGCTACACAATTGTGCTCTCTTGATGTTCCTGGGCACTCCTTTTCTTTCTTTCTGAGATCACGAATCTCGCCAGATTTAGAAATTGTACTCACTATTTGGTGGCCTCACATGGCATCCACACTTCAATTAAAGTCCTAATAACTCTACAACTAAGTTAGAGTCCTCAACCCGTATTCGGGCGATCAGAAATACTAGAAGAAAGCTGTTACGAACGCGCGGCTTCAGACGTTTTTTAAGACGTCTGGGAGGTGGCCCAGACGTCGAACCAGACGTCTGGAACCCTTTCCAGACGTCTGGGATTCAGTTTTTTCGACACGAACAATTTCGTCTGCGCGCTCCTGCGAGCGCATCTCTCTCTCTCTCTTTTTCCCTCTCTCCTGCGGCCGCAGGCTGCGCCCTCTGTCCGCTCTCTCTCCTCCCCGCGCGGCTTTAAAACGCCACGCCCCCTCCCTCACTCTCATCACCTCCGCCCCCTTCCTCTTCTCCTTCCAGCCGATGCACGAGAGCGAGCGTGAGTGAGCGGTGGCGGCGATAGCCGCGGCGGGTGCGGGAGGAGGTGCTGCGCGAGGGAGGAGGCGTCGGCCGTGAGGGCTCGAGCCTGCCGGGGCAGCAGGAGCCGGCCGGCGGGGGCGCAGCGGACGCGGGGTCACGCGGGAGGCCTGCTGCAGCTCGAGCAGCAGGCGGACGAGTCGCGACGCGGCCGAGCGTCGCGAGCGGAGGGCGAGTTGCGCCCTAATTCTGGAATTTTCTCCAGAATCAGACATCTGGGCGTACAACCAGACGGCGTGGAGGACGTCTGGAGGACTGTCCAGACATCTGAAAGGTGAGTTATTTCCGTCTTTCTTCCTCTTCTTCGACTGACCGTACTAAGAGAGAGAGGAAATGGGTACGCGCAGGTTCTGGATTCGCATCCAACGCGAATCAGACGTCTGGCAGTGGTGCCAGACAACGGAGTGACTTCCAGACGTCCTGGGTGACCATCGGACGTCTGGGAACAAGGCCAGACGCCCCCACAGGCTTCGGGACATCTGAGAGACCACGCAGAGCAAAGGTAACCTCTAATCCACTTTTTAAGACGTCTGGAAGAGGTTCCAGACGTCTGATTTTACACTGTTTCATCATTTTCGACCCGTTTAGGGCCCGTTCGGAGTCTGTTTTCCACGTTTCGAGTTGCGTGCTTTTCGGAATTAAATCCTCTACCCGTCTACAGTAGTTGTCTACTATTCTGAGAAACTCCTTGTGTTTGATCCTTGTGATAGGACCCCATTCCGTTGCAGTCTCGGGGGTTGCGGAGGTACGCGAGATTCCCGACCACACCCCCAATATGCCTGTTGTAACCGGTAGAGTGGCTTTAAGTTTATTAGTATAATCTGTTAAATTATGGAACCATAAATAGAACCTAGGACATTGCATGAATCCTAGGAATGAGAAACTAGAATGAATGGTAGATCCTAGGGTGTTGCATGAATCCTAGGGCTGGAAAACTGGATTGTATGATAGATCCTAGGGTATGGCATGAATCCTAGGATGGGAAGAACTAGTGGAATATATGAATACTGCAGTCTTGGAAAATGTGGAAAGGAAATAATAGCTACCTGTAAATTGGTTTAACAGCTGCCTGTTATGAATAAATGAGCATGTCTGAGAATATGGGATGTATGAACGTGAAACTGGAAAGGGTGAAACCTGAATATGCTGAGTTAAAAGAACCGGAACCCTACGGGGAATTAGGAGTGGAACTCCTAGAACGAGAAAGGAATGGAACTGAGAAAGAAAGACGTGGTAGTGTGCTGTCTTTTGGGTACGTAGTACGAAGGGAAGTACCTGTACCTGTTTAGTGCAGAGCGGAGCCAACCGCCCCAGGGACCCGGGGTCAGGACTGGCCACTTTGTACCGACTTGCTGGCCCTCGTGTACGTAGTACCGAGGAGAGCTACTAGTGTAGGGAGGTACTACCTACCCCACGGGCCCCGGGGTTCTGCTAGCCTCCTACACCGACTTGTTAGGCCCACTGGGCAAACCAGGGTAGTCAGGCGAGGGTGCGCGGACTGTGGAGGGGTTGACCCCTGTTACTAAGAGGGCTCTGCCCTGTACTGGTTCCGTGCTATGCTTTGGGCGTACCCGTTAATGAAACGACTGACCGCGTGCTAGTGCGGGTTAGCTACCTGTGCGTTTATCGCGCGTGCCGTAGTCACCGTTACGCCTGTCCGTGACCTTGGGGTGGTTGACTGAGAGTAGGATCACCACGGGGGACTCTCCCGGCCAGGAGAGCACCACGTGCTACTTCTACTGTTCGGAAGAGACTGCAATCAAGATCGTTCCCACAAGGAACATTCGAGATCAAGTGAAGTATCTGAGAAATAGATAAATTTTTGAAACAATAGAAAAACGTAAATAAAGGAAGAAAGAAAATTTAAACAGCTACTGTACACTTTACTATTTCTTTAGTTTAGCTGCCACTCTACTCAGCTTTTTGCTGACGTGTTACACTCGTTACCTTTCAGGATCAGGTGTTGAGCAGCCACGGTCAGCGGCTGTAGAGGGCGCTGGGCCGAGTAGGGTCTAGTAGAGTTACCACTGTTCTCTTGTACCTCTTTTTATTCCACTGTAGTGAGTAGTTCTTGTTACCGCTATACTTTTCCTTACCTGCAGTTTCATATTATGTTATGAATGTTGTTCTACTATTGTGGTGGTATATATCGTAGTGGCTTCTTTCCTTACTGTTGTATTTCCTTACTGTTAGTTATATTCATGCTGAATGTGGTTTCTTTTACTGCTCTTTTGGTTACTTCCTCGTTGGACAACTAGGTCTTGGGATTAGTCGAGTCGGTCCGGTTCTCGTGTATCGTAGGAACTCGGGAATCAGGTCGTTACAAGATGGTATCAGAGCAAGGTCGTCCCGAGAAGTGAATCAACTGACTGGAAAATAACCAATTCACATGTCTATAGCTAGAGTAGCCACCACAACATACCTTTTGACATGAGCTCTTAGACGTTTCCGTTAGGTATCGTTCCGTAGTGACGTGTTCCATTTTGTTTCGCGTCTCCTTGTAGGAGATGCCTCGTCGTGGAACTAGGAGGGTGGGCTGCGGGCGCGGCTGAGGTCGGGGCCCAAGGGACAGATGTGTCGGGCTTGGAGTACATACTACCCCTCCTCTTCTCCTGAGCATACCGTCTCCGGACCTCGTCCAACTAATTCGAGAGGTGGTTCGAGAAGAATTTCAACTTCCACCCACATCGCCACCCCCTCCTCCCCCTTCCGAGCGTACGACAGGGGAGTTGGTGGTGGAACGAGATTTTCGCAATCACACTAGGCGTGTTAGGAGAAATCAAAGGAGACACGTGGCGTCCGCAGGAGAGCCGTCACGTTTTACAGGGCCATCAGTGAACTTTGGGGGCCCTCAACAAGGGCCAGTCGCCAGCACCGCACCTCCGCCCAGCCGACAGCAGGGACCCACTAAGGGCGGGAGTCGGGTTCCCCTTTGTTACCAGTGTGGCCAGCCAGGCCACATCAGGAGGGACTGCCCGTCTAGGGCAGGAGGTCAGCAGATACTTCCCACGCAGAGCACTGGAGGGCGCGCAGGAGGCCGCGGTTACCAGGCGCGAGGAGGAGGACAGCAGTCACGAGGAGGTTACCGGCCAGCACCTGCCCGTCCGACGCAGAGTGTGGCTGCTTCATCCGCACCTAGAGCTGAGGGGCGTATCAACGCCCTGACACACAGGGATGCCATAGCTTCGGGCTCGGTAGTGGCAGGTATGGTTTCAGTTTCCGGCAGACTCGTTTACACACTTTTCGATTCCGGCGCTATGCACTCGTTTGTCGCAGTCAGTTTCGCAGTTAGTTTGGGCCAGGATTATACGCTGTTAGAGAATTCGTTCGTAATCAGAGGTCCGACTGGTCAGCTGTTTGTAGCTGAGGAGGTGTACACGGATTGCGAGGTCAGCGTCGGGGGACATTGCCTGCCAGCTGACCTGATTATGATACAGATGGAGGACTTTGGGGTGATTCTGGGGATGGACTGGCTGTCCGCTTACCACACCTTGGTAGACTGTTTTCAGAGGAAGATTGTCTTCTCCATGCCAGAGTTGCCTTCTTTCGAGTTTCACGGACAGCTAGTGGACGGAGGCTTCAGGTGCATTTCGGCACTTCGGGCGGCGAGACTTTTGAGCCAGGGGTGTGAGGGCTTCCTAGCTTGTGTGGTGGCAGAGCCCAGCCCTGTGGCAGACTTCCAGAGCATCCCGGTAGTCAGAGAGTACCCTGACGTGTTTCCAGACGAGTTACCAGGACTACCGCCCGAGCACGAGATCGAGTTTGAGATCTCGCTAGTACCAGGGACCAGTCCCATCTCCACCGCGCCATACAGGATGGCACCGCTTGAGCTACGAGAGCTCAAGTCTCAGTTGTAGGACCTTTTGGAGAAAGGTTTCGTGAGGCCCAGTGCGTCTCCCTGGGGAGCCCCGGTACTGTTTGTGAAAAAGAAGGATGGTACCCTACACCTTTGTGTGGACTACCAACAGCTAAATAGGGTCACCATCAAGAATAGATATCCGCTGCTGAGGATCGACGACTTGTTTGACCAATTGCGGGGTGCCATAGTGTTCTCCAAAATCGACTTGAGGTCGGGATACCACCAGTTGAGGATCAGGGAGACCGACATCTCCAAGACAGCTTTCCGCACCCGGTACGGACACTACGAGTTTTTGGTCATGCCGTTTGGGCTGACCAATGCCCCCGCTGCTTTTATGGATCTGATGAACCGGGTGTTTAGACCGTACTTGGACCAGTTCGTGGTGGTTTTCATAGATGATGTACTCATCTATTCTAGAGATCAGACGCAGCACGGACAGCACTTGCGGATGGTTCTGGACACTCTGAGACGACGTAGGTTGTACGCCAAATACAGCAAGTGCAAGTTCTGGTTGAGGGAGGTGACCTTCTTAGGTCATGTGATCTCTGGAGACGGCTTGGCGATGGACCCAGCCAAGGTCAAGGCAGTGCTCAGGTGGGAGAGACCGCATTCAGTCACTAAGATACACAGTTTCCTGGGACTGGCAGGCTACTACAGACGATTTCTCAGAGGGTTTTCACAGATTGCGCGTCCTATGACACAGTTGACCCGGAAGGACATGCCCTTCACTTGGACAGATGCCTGTGATGTGTGTTTTCTGGAGCTGAAGGAGAGGTTGACCTTGGCTCCCGTGCTCACCATCCCTGACAGTAGTGGCGGGTTCATTATGTACACGGACGCCTCCTTGCAGGGGTTAGGAGGTGTGCTCATGCAGAAGGGCCACATTGTCGCTTACGCTTCGCGGCAACTGAAGCCCCATGAGCATACCTACCCTACCCACGACCTAGAGTTGGCAGCTGTTGTCTTCGTGCTGAAGACTTGGAGGCACTACTTGTACGGTGAGACCTTCGAAATTTTCACAGATCACAAGAGCCTCAGATACCTTTTTGATCAGAAGGAGCTCAACATGAGACAGAGACGTTGGTTGGAGCTCCTGAAGGACTATGACTGCAGCATCTCCTACCACCCAGGAAAGGCCAATGTGGTGGCTGACGCCTTGAACCGTAAGGCTCCCGCACACTTGGCCAGTTTACAGTTACAGAGTTGGAGCCTTTTGGAGGAGGTGGGCAGTTGGCTACCCCTGGAGTTACGAGGGCACTATGGGGCAGTGACGGTGACACGACAGACTAGGCCAGAGCTGATAGACCGCATCATCACAGGACAGATGGCCGATCCGTACTTGCAGTCCTTGCGCGACAGAGTACTGTCAGGAGACCAAGGGGACTTCTCTTTCACAGACCAGGTGCTGCACCTGAGGGGACGGTTGTGCGTTCCCAGAGACGAGGAGCTGTTGAGAGAGCTCCTGACTAAGGCACACGGTTCCAGATTCACCATACATCACGGAAACACGAAGATGTACCACGACTTGAGACGCGAGTTTTGGTGGAGGGGGATGAAGCGGGATGTGGGTGAATTCGTACAGCAGTGCTTAGTGTGCCAGCAGGTGAAAGCCGAGCATCACAGGCCTGCAGGGCCACTACAGCCGCTTCCAGTGCCAGAGTGGAAGTGGGAAAGCATCACCATGGACTTGGTGGTGGGCTTACCTGTTACCCAGCGAGGGCACGACGCTGTCTGGGTAATTATGGATAGACTGACGAACACGGCACGATTCCTACCGATCCGAGTCACTTTGGGACCAACAAAGTTGGCAGAGAGGTATATCCACGATGTGGTGCGACTACACGGAGTTCCGCGGGAGATCGTATCTGACCGGGATACCCGCTTTACGTCCCAGTTTTGGACTGAGTTTCAGCAGGCCCTGGGGACGCGGTTGAGGTTTAGTACAGCTTACCACCCCCAGACGGATGGACAGTCTGAGCGCACGATACAGACACTTGAGGACCTTTTGCGTGCCTGTGTACTGGACTGGAGGGGCTCTTGGGAGGAACACCTGCCCCTGGTGGAGTTTGCATACAACAACTGCTATCACTCGAGCATCGGCATGGCTCCCTACGAGGCTCTATACGGACGGAGGTGTACGGTACCCTTGAGTTGGGTTGAGGTGGGGACCAAGTGGGAGGTTGGCCCCAGGTTGATCCGGCAGAGTCAGGAGGTAGTCGAGCAGATCCACAGGCGACTCCGCACTGTCAGGAGCAGACAGAAGAGCTACGCGGATTAGAGATGCAGAGAGGTGCAGTTTGAGGTTGGGGACCACGTCTTTCTCCGTGTTTCGCCCATGAAGGGCCTGCAGCGGTTTGGAGCGAGAGGGAAGCTCGCGCCGAGGTTTGTGGGGCCCTTTGAGGTCCTGGAGCGGGTTGGACCCGTTGCTTACAGGCTTGCCCTCCCTCCCCAGCTTTCTAGTGTGCACGACGTGTTCCACATGTCCAACCTCAGGAAGTACGTAGCCGATCCCAGTCACGTACTGAGTCACAAGAGCATCCAGGTGGACGACAACCTGACCTACCCCGAGCGGCCAGTGCAGATTCTAGACCGAGCCGTCCGCAGTTTGAGACGAAAGCAAGTGCCCCTGGTAAAGGTTTTGTGGAGAAGCCAACAGTACGAGGAGGCTACCTGGGAGCCTGAGGCGGTAATGTGGGAGCGGTACCCGGAGCTCTTCGCGGGTACGTCTTTTCGGACCGGCTTCGGTCCTCTTTGAGTTTGTTATGGTTACTATGACGTTTTTCCCGCACCCTAGTTAGCGCAAGTTTCAGGGACGAAACTTCCTTTGAGTTTGTAATATTGTTACGAACGCGCGGCTTCAGACATCTTTTAAGACGTCTGGGATTCGATTTTTTCGACACGAATGGTTTCGTCTGTGCGCCCGAGCACGCAGACCTGCGAGTGCATCTCTCTCTCTCTTTTTCCCTCTCTCATGCGGCCGCAGGCTGCGCCCTTTGTCCGCTCTCTCTCCTCCCCCCGCAGCTTTAAAACGCCACGCCCCCTCCCTCACTCTCATCACCTCCACCCCCTTCCTCTTCTCCTTCCAGCGGTTGCGCGAGAGTGAGCGCGAGTGAGCGGCGGAGGCGGCAGCCGCGGCGAGTGCGGGAGGAGGTGCTGCGCGAGGGAGGAGGCGTCGGCCGTGAGGGCTCGAGCCTGCTGGGGCAGCGGGAGCCGGCCGGCTGGGGCATAGCGGACGCGGGGTGACGCAGGAGGCCTGCTGCAGCTCGAGCAGCAGGCGGACGAGTCGCGGCGCGGCCGAGTGTCGCGAAAGGAGGGCGAGTTGCGCCCTAATTCTGGAATTTTCTCCAGAATCAGACATCTGGGCGTACAACCAGACGGCGTGGAGGACGTCTGGAGGATGGTCCAGACGTATGAAAGGTGAGTTATTTCTGTCTTTCTTCCTCTTCTTCGACTGACCGTACTAAGAGAGAGAGGAAATGGGTACGCGCAGGTTCTGGATTCGCATCTAACGCAAATCAGAGTCTGGCAGTGGTGTCAAACGACGAGAGGGACTTCCAGACGTCTTGGGTGACCATCGGACGTCTGGGAACTAGGCCATACGCCCCCGCAGGCTTTGGGACGTCTGAGAGTCCACGCAGAACAAAGGTAACCTCTGATCCACTTTTTAAGATGTCTGGAAGAGGTTCCAGACGTCTGATCTTACACTGTTTCATCATTTTCGACCCGTTTAGGGCCCGTTCGGAGTCTATTTCCCGCATTTCGAGTTGCATGTTTTTCGGAATTAAATCCTCTACCCGTCTACAATAGTTGTATACTATTTTGAGAAACTCCTTATGTTTGATCCTTGTGATAGGATCCCGTTTCGTTGCAGTCTCAGGGGTTGCGGAGGTACGCGGGATTCCCGACCACGCCCCCAGTACGCCTGTTGTAACCGGTAGAGTGGCTTTAAGTTTATTAGTATAATCTGTTAAATTATGGAACCATAAATAGAACCTAGGACATTTCATGAATCCTAGGAATGAGAAGCTAGAATGAATGGTAGATCCTAGGGTGTTGCATGAATCCTAGGGCTTGAAAACTAGATTGTATGATAGATCCTAGGGTATGGCATGAATCCTAGGATGGGAAGAACTAGTGGAATATATGAATACTGCAGTCTTGGAAAATGTGGAAATGAAATAATAGCTACCTGTAAATTGGTTTAACAGCTGCCTGTTATGAATAAATAAGCATGTCTGAGAATATGGGATGTATGAACGTGAAACTGGAAAGGGTGAAACCTGAATATGCTGAGTTAAAAGAACCGGAACCCTACGGGGAATTAGGAGTGGAACTCCTAGAACGAGAAAGGAATGGAACTGAGAAAGAAAGACGTGGTAGTGTGCTGTCTTTTGGGTACGTAGTACGAAGGGAAGTACCTGTACCTGTTTAGTGCAGAGCGGAGCCAACCGCCCCAGGGACCCGGGGTCAGGACTGGCCACTTTGTACCGACTTGCTGGCCCTCATGTACGTAGTATCGAGGAGAGCTACTAGTGTAGGGAGGTACTAGCTACCCCACGGGCCCCGGGGTTCTGCTAGCCTCCTACACCGACTTGTTAGGCCCACTGGGCAAACCAGGGTAGTCAGGCGAGGGTATGCGGACTGTGGAGGGGCAAGGCCCCTGTTTGGTTACTGTGGAGGGGTTGACCCCTGTTACTGAGAGGGCTCTGCCCTGTACTGGTTCCATGCTGTGCTTTGGGCTCACCCGTTAACGGAAACGACTGACCGCGTGCCAGTGCAGGTTAGCTACCTGTGCATTTATCGCGCGTGCCGTAGTCACCGTTACGCCTGTCCGTGACCTTGGGGTGGTTGACTGAGAGTAGGATCACCACGGGGGACTCTCCCTGCCAGGAGAGCACCACGTGCTACTTCTACTGTTCGGAAAAGACTGCAATCAGGATCGTTCCCATGAGGAAAATTCGAGATCAAGTGAAGGATCTGCGAAATAGATAAATTTTTAAAATAATAGAAAGACGTAAATAAAGGAAGAAAGAAAATTAAAACAGCTACTGTACACTTTACTATTTTTTTAGTTTAGCTGCCACTCTACTCACCTTTTTGCTGACGTGTTACACTCGTTACCTTTCAGGACCAGGTGTTGAGTAGCCAGGGTCAGCAGCTGCAGAGGGCGCTGGGCCGAGTAGGGTCCAGTAGAGTTACCACTGTTCTCTTGTACCTCTTTTTGTTCCACTGTAGTGAGTAGTTCTTGTTACCGCTGTACTTTTCCTTACCTGCAATTTCATATTATGTTATGAATGTTGTTCTACTGTTGTGGTGGTATATACTGTAGTGGCTTCTTTCCTTACTGCTGTATTTCCTTACTGTTAGTTATATTCATGCTGAATGTGGTTTATTTTACTGCTCTTTTGGTTACTTCCTCGTTGGACGACTAGGTCTTGGCATTAGTCAAGTCGGTCCGGTTCTCGTGTCTCGTAGGAACTCAGGAATCGGGTCGTTACAATAGCTATGGGTCATATTTGGTGGAACGCGATATGTGTTCTGTTGCCTCAGAAATAGTGTTACATTATAAACTTGGACTCTTTTTTTTTTTAGGTGATACAAATATTTCTTCTTTTTCTGTTTCTTCTTTTTCTTCTTCTTTTCTTTTCTCCTTTTCTTTCTTTTTATATAATATAAATCAACATAATACGACACAGACTTTTATTTATGAGACATTATTCGAGATGATGATGGTCAAGAGGATATTGTGTGACTTATTTGGTGAAAGTGCATATTCTCGGCACCGGGAAGGAATGGATAGGACAGGTGTATTTCTGACCTTTGACATTATTACCCTCCTTCAGCCAAGGACTCTATGAAGGACGGTCGTAACCATCCACCATAGTCATAGCTTTATTAAGACTCAATCTTTGTGTATCTTCCTTATTTGGTGACTCTCAGGAATTCACACAAAATACGCACACAGGAACAGAGAGTGAAAACTACGCCTAACTCTGAAGTATCATCATCTAATTATCCAAAACTTAGGAGTCTTTGCACTAGACTTAGCACACCAGTAATCTATCTACTTTCTTCTCACAAATATGTGGTGGATCTGCTAAAAGATAGTATGCCTGACTCCCTATGAACTGTCCAAGGGTTCAATAGACTTGGAAATGCTCATTGGTTTCCCTCAAGGATCCATTACCAAGTCTACATGCACGTGAAATAAATGTACTAGATTCTAAACTTAAGAAATAATTCCGGAAGAAAAACCTCCAATGACAAATGTATTTTGCTAGGGCTAACCCAATCTCTCAAGAAAAGAGGAATTTTTTTTTTTATGCTAACCTAAATGCATGAATACTTCCTAAAATGCAAATGCACTCCCCCATGCCTAAATTCTATAATGTCCCCATTGTAAAATTAAAATCGGAGAAGGAAAAGAAATCACCTGAGGATGGTGTTATTCGACTGATGGGTTGCCTCCCAACAAGCGCTGCATTTTCTGTCAATAGCCAGACTAAGAAGGAACCTATAAGTCTGGTTCCAAACAAAGTTAGGCTCTAAAATATGCGTAACAGTGCAGGCCTAGAAAATAGGTAGCCACGGATGTTGGCGAGCTGATGATGCAATGTAATTCCAAATGCTCTCCAGAAGAAATGAAAACAAAAAATCTCGTTGGCTACCTGGGGAGGTCTAGGAATAAGAAAGGGAATATGAAAAGGGACCTCCCGAAACGGAATAAGTGGAGGATAACAAGGATCCTCTAGAGCAGGACGGGTTTTAAAAGATATACACATTATTAGTTTAAACCCTTGAATGGCGAGAGTAAAAGTACAAGCATCAATCCGCACTCGCCATTCTACCCTAGGATGTACTAGCCTGATATATTCTCCAGAAAGAATGTACATGAGCAGAGATCTGAGCCAAGGATCGGTTAGGGAGTATTAGGGTTGTTTGTAGTGTTGGAAGGTAATGGTTAAGTCCAATGAGGGCTTAGTAGGTGTTAGGTCTAATTCCAACAAAGATTCAGATTGTGTATACTCCCTAACAGTTGTAGACAACTGCATATTACCCTGCCTATCATTAATGATCGAAGTCATATTTGAATCAAGGGTAGACTCCAAATTAGAACTCTTTGATGGCAGGGTCAAAATGTCAGAATCATTATCATTAAGCTCATCCCCGGATTTGTTTGGTTCACTCAAATTTTTGTCAGGGTGTATATGTGATTCATTAGGAGTTGGATCAGTATCTTCAATTATTTCTAACGGAGGATCGGTCTTAATGTTTTGAAGCAAGCTTATATTACTGAATTTGTTATTCTTCTCGAGGTATAAATCCTCGATTGACATGTTTTGTTCCCGAGAGTCTCCCATAGACTTCTCATTATTTTGTTTGTCCTCCTCTAATATCAACTCCTGTTTAGATAGAGGATGACTCTTAAAAGAAAGGAGGAATATGGATTTAATCATATTATTTCTATCCTCTGGAGGTAAATCCTTAAATGATAAATAATTTCCCTGTGGTTCACTCCAGATTTTCAGTCCAGGTTCCTCTATTGGGGCATCCTCATTTTCTGAATTAGACTCTTCATATCCCTGAGACCAAAATTGATCTAATTCATCCTCCATTCCATTAGGGTCACCTTCGTTGAATGCATTTAAACCCTCAGGATGTTGAATGGTAGGTGTTGATTCCCTAAGTGGAGGGTCAGGAGTAGGCTCACTAAGGGTAGAATGGGATTCCACCAAATAATCAATAGGGGAAGTGATAGGAACAATATAACCTTGACCCATGTTGGTAGGGTTAAGGAGAATACTGTCATTGGGACCAAGGTCCTCAAGAGATACCATCTTCCCTTACTTTTGACTTCAATATAGTTCAGGTGGATAATCACTATGATCGTTGTCCTCTAGTGGCCGTGTCTCATTGGGAGAGTCTAAGAGATAGCTACATAAAATTGGATCCCTATTGTCATTAGGTTCCTCAGAATTATTTTCATGATCATGATCGTATGGGTAGGGATCAAGACTATTGGGAAGCGTGTAGCTAAGTTGTCTTATTTCTTCATTCAACTGTTGACTATTCCTCAACATCTCTCCCATTGATTCCATTATTTCCTTTTGCTGTTTTTGCATTTCTATCATAAAAGAGGAGAGGCTACTATTATTAGGTTGGGGAGGATAGTCAATTTCAGGCTCTGGTTGCCTAGGGGTATCGGTTCAACCTCGATACGGAAAATCATGAAGGGTAGGAGGGTTGAGTGTTTGCATGGAAGTAGGGATTTCAAGATTGGAAAATCCCGCTCCTAGGCTCTGCTAAAAAGTGGGAGTTATCAAGCCAGTACTCCCAGGATAAGAATAAGAATGATCCCATGAATTGTCAACGTACCCATCAAAGGATGGATACGCTCGAGGCATGGGATCCTGATTAAAAGATGAGACGTATTGACTCTGATAATCTGAATGATAGGAGTAAGGGTAATCCATTTCTTTAAGCAAAACAATTTTAACTCGCTTAGGATTTAGCAAAATTCAGAATATAAGTAGAAAACTTCCTAGAGAGTTCTATTGTCAAAGCAAATGCAAATTCAAAAGGATCTATTTTTAGTAGATTGTAGGTCTTAGAGTTATATGTTTAGTTGGTGGCCAAACAAGTTTTGCAAAAAATTACGCTTCCTAGGCCAACCTTCGCTGGTGCCTATAACCTACTTGCAAGGGATGGAAGTCTCAAATCGAGCCCACACACGAGGAACCGAAGTAACTTGGTGGATAGGGTTATTGATTTCCAACTAACTTCCCTTGTGGTGCAAAAGAGGAGAGGTAGAAATTTATCTAGTGACCTTATGTGTGAGGTGCATAATGTCTCAAGTGTGCAAGCATACGATCGTGTTTTGATTTTTTGAAATTCCGCAAACAGGATCCTTTTGCACACAATTTTCAGTCACAGATTTTAAAGTCCAACCTCTTAGCAGTCCCAATTTTTAAAGTGACCACTGAATTAATTCGATTCAAGCACTTTAGTGGTCTTAGATTTAAGTTCAATGCAAATGCATGACAGGTAATTAATGCTCAAGAGAAGACGTACCTTTCTCCAACTTTCTTCGTGCAATAATGAATGCAATGCAATAAAAATAAACTAGATGTTGGTCATTCAATCCTAGATGGTCGTCCTATAGATATGCAGCTTCTAGCAGGCAGTTTGATTTTTTTTCTTTAATAATAACAACAAACAGACCTAATCTAACTAACTAACCGAAATGCAGTTTAAATAGTTTAAATAATCCTATAATCGAAATAAATGGGAACATGCTCCCGAAAATACGCTCCCGCATACAAGAGTAATAAGAAATAAAGTGGCACTGGGAACACATTCCCAAAAATACCCAACAAAGGGTCCAAAAGACAGAAATTAAATTCTAATGTCTATCTAACTAAATCAAACTAGGATCTACTGTCTAAATCAAAAATAGGCATCTTCGTAAGCCTATGTGCATGGGATCAAGGCCCACGTGTTCCTGTTGCCGTCCTCCAGGTGGCGTCAAGGTCCACCAAAAAGATCGTCTCCGCCGTGCACGTCGTTCAGGTTCAATGTCGTTGCTCTGCTGCACCTCGTTGCCGTGTCAGATTCCTCACACAATAATAAAAATGATTAGATGATTGCGCAACTCATAATATTCAAAAAAATAATAACATGAATCTATTGCGTATGTTGCCTCCCCGGCAACGGTGCCAATTTGAAAGGGTCTACTTTCCTCTTTGCGTTGTAGTATTTAAGTGGTGGAAAAATCAACTAATCAAAAATAAAAATAACCACTCATAGAAGAGCGGGTCGTGTCCACAGGGAGGCAATTATGCAATAAACTCTTGATTATTTTATATTCTTTCGGTAAATTGTGAAATCCCTATTCAAATCTAACATCAAATGCGATGGAAAGTAGATTCACAATAACTTAAAAAGAAAAGGGTATATGTGCAGTTTTCCCTCACAAAAATCTTCAATAAATATATGATGATTTTATGCAATTTTCATGTGATGTGTGCTAGAGAAAATTAGTGCACAGGTTAAGCCCAAAACCAATCATGAAATAGGTGAATATCATTAATGTGCAATTATTAGAGAATATGAGTGTGCATGCGCAATTTTGCCACAATATAATAATAATAAATAAAAATCAAATTCTGGTGACAATGGCAGTGAATGTAATTCTTATTATCAGAGAAAACAGAGCATTTGCTCTCTCTCCTCCTGGCGAGAGAGAGAGAGTACCGACGGGCTGTGGACTCGCTAGGGAGGTTAGCGAGGACGAGACCTATCCGATGGAGGCCGCGGCGTCAACGGAGATGGCCGGAGGCGGCCGGCCAGCGGAGAAGATGAAGATCGAAGGAAGCTGTCTGCTGTAGCCGCGGGCCTACCGCGGGGAGCGTGAGCGATGCCTGCAAGGGTGGCTACTGGCGGTGGTGAAGGCGCACAGTGCCTTTAGGCGCGGCTGGAGGGAGCGCTGGATGCCCGCAGGCATGCAAGTGGGTGCCTGCGGAAGATGGGGGCGTTGCGTACAGGCAGGGTACCTGCAGGTGGCTAGGGTGGTCTGCATGCGCGACGGGCGATGTGTGCCTGCAAGAGGGGTGCGCGCCTGCGGGTTGGTTAGAGGGCAAGGTGCAGGCTGGGCGGTGATTGGAGAGGCGGGCGGTGCAGGGCGGTGACTGGACAGGACGATGCCTGGAAGACAGAGGACGAAGCAGGAAGGAGGACGAAGCGGAACCAAGGGTGAGGCAGGATGTCGTCGTCGTCACAGGATCCACTTCCCGAATGGAGTGAGAGGACAACCGTGGGGTGCTCCACAAAGGAGGGAGAAGGTGAAAAAATTCAAATTTTAACTCTAATGGAGCATCCTAGGTTAGGGACAAGTTCTTAGAGCTTTGGAGGGGGTGAGAGAAGAGAGGAAGGGATGAGAAATATGTGGGGGTTGTAGGGTTATATATCGGTGTAGTTTGGAGGGGGCAAAAAGGTCTTTTGTCATCGAAACATTAATGTTAGGTTTTTAGTGACGAATTTATCCGTCACTAAAGACCTGAGCATAGGCTGAACATCCACGTGCTCAATCACCTCCTCACCTTCGGCTGCTGATGGGAACACCATCATGAGCCATAACTAGCCCAATTTGATCTGATTAAGTCATTAAATGCTCCTACATAACTACCAGAGAGCCCTGAGTCACTACATAATCATTCTGAGGGAAAGACAAGAAACCAAGGTTAAAATTATAATTTTGCCATCATATCATGAATGAAGAATAACCACGGATTTCCTCATGAGTTAATTAAGGGTCAAATGGTTCCAAAAGGCTAACAAGTGGGTTAAAACAGACAGAAATGAGTTTTCACGTGTTTTGAAAATTAAATGACTTCTGAAATCCTAAAAATAGACCTGCTTAATTAACTGAGGTTTTGTTCAATATAAAATTTACCTAAACCCTCTAAAATTCATAGAAAAATATTCTCTAGGGTTTGGTACCTTCAATTTGACCATCAGAACCCGTCTTGACCCAAAATAGTCTCAAACTAACATTTACCCTAATTTGGGTTTTTACATAAATTACCCAGTCAAACGAGGTCAAAACCTAAATCTAACTTCACCATTGGATTCCTTGGGTCCAAATTAGGTTTTTACCAAAATTTGGGTCTAATCTGAGATCATCTTGACCTAGTTTGCAATTTGGTCCTGTCTGATTTTTTTATATCACACACATGCCCTTAACTTTCAAAATCCTTACAAATAGGCCCCTAAATTTGTCATTATTTTCACAAACAAGTCCATACCGCCATGAATCCTATTCCTACAAACTCCGACGACCTAAATTTAGCAAGAAGCCCTTGATTCCTTGATGAATCCCTCTCAAATTTGAAAGGGAAGTTGTCAAGGAATTTCCTTCCATTTGAGCCACTCCTTAGGCTCCAATTCTTTCCCAAAAGGCCATGAGAACCTTTGAAAGGTCCGGGTATCCTATTTCACAAAAGCCTTCCTAGCTTGGAAGCTTCTTTCCAAGCTTGGAAGGGCTTCCTATGGCCTATTAAAGAAACACCATCGCACGACTAAGCTTTCCAGCACGTTTTTGGGAGCCAAATCACCCTAATCTACCCTCTCTGGCCAACAAACAACTCTACTCCGATGACCTCCTTGGACCCCCCTCCTCTGGCCGTCCAACCATCAAATTGGACGGCTTAAGTTCTTCCCTTCTTCCTTGCGACCCTCCCCAACCAAAGGGAGGGCATTCCTCTATCTACTTCATCGTCGCCGCCTCATCGTCTCCACTTCCTTCTTCGGCAAAGGTCGACCAACACCGGAGCCCTTCGCCTCTCAACCGCATCCTTAAGTCACTCTATCGCTCTCTCCCCCTCATTCTATTTCGCTCTCCCACACACTCAACACACACACGACCACTGCTTCTCCCTCAACGCCATCATCTTCTCCACCTTCGGCGATGCTCTAGCAACACCTACTCACCGCCACATTGCTCGAAACTCGCCTCTATCACCTCCATCAACTCCGCCGTGCTCCACTCAACAAAATCTCTCTACCAATTCACCCTATCCGCCACTCTACGACCCCACCAAACACCACCGCACGGCCACCATCACATTTGGCGTTGTCCAGCAACGCTACTGAGCTCGTTTAACCGGGTTGAAAGATCGTTCTTTGGATTTCAGGTTCAGGACCTTCGCCGCCATTACCGCAGCTACTTCAAGTGATCCTTCATCATGTTCTTGCGTGTTCCGCTCCAGGCACTACGCCCAGGTTGCGTGGAATACCCCCAAGTAGGATCCCAGGGCACCAATTGGAGGCATCGTACTCTGCAGTTGCGCCAATTTGAGCTTTCTTCACTGCAGTTGCGGTCTCGCGAAGAAGGGTGGGACTATAGTCCCACCCAGGTAGCTGACGAAGCGGCACAGGCGCTTAAATTGATTTTTTGATACAGCCTTATCGCCTCAGTAACCATGGGGGTCCCCTCTCACGTGCCCACGCACGCCCTCGCTCGCGCTCACGCCCCACAAGTCTAGGCTTGATCCATTTACCTAGATACCCGAGTCTGGTTTGGTTTGCTTGGTCTGAGAGAGGAAGAAGAGAGAGGGGGGGTTTGCTCCACCGCCCTCCTCTTGACTCTTGTGAGATCTGAAGAGGCCTTTGCCTCTACTGGTGTGCTAAGTCCTGTACTATGCCTCCTCTAAAGCTAAGGGAAGAAGAAGAAGAAAAGGAAGAAGAAGAGAAGGAAGAGAAGAGAGAAGCCTTTTCCTGAGGCTTGAAGAAGAAAGAGGAAGAGAAGAGGCCTTTGCCTCTGTTAAGGCATTTAAGCCTAAATCTATCGTCTGATATCTGATACCTTAGCTCTGTTGGTTGTGCTTGGTTTATCTGATTTGTTACATTGAGTAGCTTAAGCTTAACATTGTAGGGTAATTTGGTGATTCAAATCACCATTTTACTCTCTCTTCTTTTTTCATTATTGACATTGGATCTCATTTATATATCTTTATTAATTGCAAATTCTTACATCTTTGATTGTGATCTTGAGTTTTAAATTGCCATATTACTTTCTGTGCTCGACCTCGGACTTCAAATTCGAGTAATAAATTGTATTTGTTTTTCACGTTGATTCGACCTATACTGCAACGCAACAATTTTAAAACCCATTTCAGAGCGACTACCAGCTACCTCAACGCATATCCACATTCTTTTCATATCAACAGTCCGATCGCAAGATCAGATGGCTTAAAGTGCATCTGTGCCATTTCATGCTTCAACCGCCGCGCAGGCCTGGCCACAAAAAGAGAAAATTAACCTAAAATTTATACAATCTAACCTAAATTCAAGATGATGCATGTTATGTAATATTTATAATATATGATGCAATTCTATGTCTAAAAATGCACAAAAATAGACGGTTTATATGATATAAATGTGTTTACAACATTTCCTAATTACTTTTCCTAAAATGTTAGGTTGCATTTTCAAACAGGTGGTGGAATCAAGATGTAAAATCAAACTCAGATTCAGATTGAAGTAATCAAATTAGATCAGAAATCCCCGAGAAGATCTAATGAGGTCTCTTAGGTTAAAAACCTAAGGACGTTCCTGTATATGTGCTCTAGAGAAAGGATGAGGGACTGGAAGTGATTTGGACCCAATCAAAGCACCCAAAGATTTTTGGATGACTAAGGCTGTTTCGAAGCGGATAATACCTCTAAATCAGAAATCCACACACCCGAGAATTACCTGAGCAGCCAGGAAGGGAGAGCTTGCAAAGACCCTTACATGGTAGAGAGTCCCCACAAGTTACAGGGTTTCCCCCACCTGACCTTCCTTGTCATTGCAGTTCCAAGTAGTCCGGAATGTACGAATTAAGACCTTAAGTCTACCAAGTTCAGCCTAATTTATGCCTTGGATTTCACTTGATTTAGAAATTGATTTGATTTGTGACCTAATTTGAAGGTTGATTGGCCACAAAGTAGACCAACTTCACCTGACCTATCCTAAAAGATGAAGAATGACATCTAGGTCATGACCCAGAAATCACCTTAAATTGACTCTCAGGCTATTAGGTCCACAATTTTTTAAGGTTCAAGTGAAATTAGATGTTGATTTTAGGGTTTAAGTGATTAATTCTTTTCAAGCAAGGGTTTGGGTAGCACACAAATACGGGAGGGTCAATTTTCTTTAATTCAGTTAAGTGTGAACTAGCACTTCAAACCCTAATGTTGAAACCCTAATTGGCTCTATTTCAAGTCCAATTTAATCTTAAGAATGTTCACGTTGGACTTTAAATAAGAAGTGTGTGGTCCAAGGCGATCAGAAATTAAGTGTAATCCCTAATAGGTACAGGAAATAGGGTAGGGATCTCTAATCAAAATTGTCTTGACTTCAATCAGACATGAATTCTTCGTTTGCAAATCAGGAACTTGCCTTTTAAGTGATGATTACTATGAAAACAAGGCAGGTGGTTCCTAATTGATTTGTTTCCTTTTTTTTTAATCTTCCCAAGATTAAGAAATTAATTAAGGAAGAAAAGAGATTACCTACCTCGAGAGTGGATGATTTGCGCAGAAGATCACCTTGTGATGCACCTTGCAAAATCACAAGAAAACAATGAGAGCAAGTTCATGCTCAAATAGAATCAAGTAAAACAAGAATAGCGGTGAATTATGCATTGCTCCCCAACAACGGCACCAAATGTTGAACGGACTAGACAGGAGTTTTTTAAGTCATTTCATTGTAGCAAAGCCTCTTAAATAGCTCAATCAACAGATAAAATTTATTACTCGAAATCTAGAAATGAAGTCCGAGGTCAAACACAGGGAGAAAATATGAAATTCATGCGCTAATCTTTAATTGCATATAAATGAACACCATAAATGGAGCAAGATACAAGATATTCAATGAATAACAATCTACTCAAATGATATTCAATAATAAGCAAAAGTATTTCAAGAGTTCATTATAATAAAAAGAGATCAAGACAAAATAATGGTGATTTGAATCATCGATTATTAACCCCAATCAGACATGCATATCAGATATCTCAATTAAACCAAATAACCCAACAGTAGCTTGAATGCTACAGTAATTAGATGTCTAGCATGTCGATTAGACGACTTAATGATCAGGCTTCTTAAAGCATTTTTCTTCTCTCTTCTGCTTTAGCTTCTTCTTTCTTCTTCTCTTCAGACGTTCTACATGAGCCTTCCCTTTCTTCTCTTCACCTTCTCTTCTCGAGCCCTCTCCTTCTTCTCTTCTTTAGAGATTTCTCCTTCACAGCATAGGGGACCAATCTCCTTCACAGCAAATTTTCCTCTAAAAATCCACCAAATAGTGTGAGATGAGAGTAGAGTGTACTGGTGCTCTAAGATTAGTGCGAGGAATCTGGAATCCTAGATAATTAGGTGATGATACTCTGAGATTAGACATAGTTTTCGCTCTCGGTTCCCACGTATACATTTTTGTACGAAATTTTGAGAGCCACCAAATAAGGCAAATATGAGGAGAGCGAGTTTTCAGAAAACCAGGGCTAAGGTGGATGGTTACAACCATTCTTTACGGAATCCTCGGCTGAATGAGGGTATCGATGTCAAGGTCAGAAATACACCGTCCTATCCGTCTCTCCTAGTGCCGTGAGCAGGCACTTCCACAAAATAAGCCACCCAATGTCTCTTGAGTACCACCAATCCCTAATAATGCCTCCTCAATAAAGTTCATGGATGTATGCCAGTTGTGTTATGCTGAAAAAAAGGGAAAAAAAAATTGAAATGAAAATAAAATGATGAAAAGAAAGAAAAATTGAAAAAAAAAACTTAAAAAAGAAGAAAAAGCAAAGAAAAAAAAAGAATGAATATTTAGTGTTTATTTCATCGAGGCAATACCACCAAATTGAGCTCCACTAAATATGGCCTTAACCTATTTTTCTTGTGTTTCTGACCACCCAAATACTAGCTGAGGAATTCCGACTTAGTGTTAGGGTTATGAGAACTCAATTAAAGTGTTAATGCCTAGTGAGACCACCAAATATAGATCATATGTATGAATCTAGTGAGATAGTGAGCTCCAAGAAAAAGAGTAAGAGAGAATGAATACAAAGGAATCAAAGAGAGCATAGTTTTTCTCGTCTTTTTCTAAGTTGAGTTACTTAGTAATCCGGGAATCTAGATTCTGTAGTATTAGTCTCTATGTAGCACCAGGTGAGAGTGAGCCACCAAAGATATAATCTTTTCCCTCAGAGATTCTCTACCTAAGCCTAAAGCTGGGGTGAAATTCATAGAATATTTTGAATACCGCTAGGGAAAAAGTTCGCCTATTCCGCTAGAATTTCTACTAGGGGTCAAGTACAGGCTTTAGAGGTATATTAGTTTTCACTCGAATCCATTGCAAAAGTTACATAGCCGCACTTTCACAATTGTCTGGATTTCTAGAGCATAGGATGAAAACAAAAAGGAGAAAAACCTCGAGGCATACACTTGATAAAATAATCAGTCCCGTAGGGACCCTTGCTATAAATAATTTAGTCTTACATTTGCTAGGGACTAGCAAGATTTAGGCATGGGGGTATGATTGCGCAGCAATCATAGGTCTTAATTGACCTAGATTAGGCTAGAACTTAGCATAAGTTAGGGAAATTCATGCACGCATAAGCATTATCTGCATCTTTACTTCTTTACTTTAGCTATGCATAAAATAATGTTATAATGTGCTGATTAAGTGCATTATGTTGATTGCAGGCAATAAGCAGATCTGGAGTTGGATCTGGAGCAGGATCTGAAGCTGGATCTAAAATAACAAGAGTTGTAGCAGAGCTGGAGCAGAAGGCCTAGTTTAGATGTAGGAATAATAATGTAAGGGGGTTAAAGGTTTTCTATTCTATTAAGTAGAAATAAAGCAGTAAAATGTGAAGAGCTTAGGTCCATCCTAGCCCTAGGAGAGCCTAGAGACCTCCCCAAGCCTTAGCCACCCTTAGATTAGGTCACAACACCCTAGGAAGCCCTAAAACCCTAGTTCCAACCCTTATCTGGACGTCCAGATAAGTTATAGGACGTCCAGGACCCTTAGCCAACTCCCGCACACTTCAAACCCACTTCTGCAGTGTTATTGGACGTCCAGATACTTTGTCAGACGTCCAATTTCTGCAGAATACCCAAAACAGAACCCGAAATCCTTCCTGACTCTGATTGGATGTCCAGACAACAGGTCTGGACTTCTGATTTTTGAGTATAAGATGTCTGATTATATTATTAGACATCTGATACTGCTCTCCAATTCCTGTTTTGAGATTTAAGCCTTGATCTTGGATCTCTAAGTCCTTAAACCCAATTCCAACCCCATAGGAACCTAAATTAAGGTGCCCTAATCCTAGTACATCACCTCTAGACCTCCCTAAGGACCTAATTAGGGCCTCACTAAACCTATTTGACTTGGATCTTAGTCAATTCCATCAGCCTATTCAATTGGACTCATTGAGTCCAATTGAGCCCTGATCTCAGCACACACTGTCAAATTGGACTCAGTGAGAATCCAATTGACCTAGACCTAAATTAATTGAGTTGTTTTATTCTCAATTAAGTTTCCACACACCCAATTAAACTTGTATTAAGTTTAATTACACTTTACCTTAGTGAATTAGGGTTTATAACCTTAATTTGAGACATACCTTGACCTAAACCCACTAGAACCTAACCTAATCAACCTAGCCACCTAAGTTTCAACCCACACACACCGTCCACACGAAAATACCTAGCCTAGAGTTCTCTAGAACTCTCTACCATGTGTGGTTGCCTTGGTTTCCAAAAATAGCAACCAAGAGCCATTCAATTTTTAGATCCACATTTGGTGGATCTAAAAACCACCATCCACCCTCTCTCTGTCACTCTCCCACGAGCTCCCACCAAAGGCCTCTCTAGAGAATTCCATAATTCTCTAGAGAGCTTCCCTTAGGTCTATAAAAAGACCCAATGGGTGGCCATTTGCACCCATTCACTTCCTTGGCATTGATTCCACT
The DNA here is from genome assembly GCA_037157565.1 of Thalassia testudinum. Lineage (NCBI taxonomy): Eukaryota > Viridiplantae > Streptophyta > Magnoliopsida > Alismatales > Hydrocharitaceae > Thalassia > Thalassia testudinum. The sequence continues at coordinate 7,624,746 of JAZHRO010000022.1, read as the reverse complement.
TAGGATAGCCACTCCCATCCACTCCACCTCCACGAGTAGAGCACCACCATGGAGGCCACCACCATCTCCACGCCAGGAAGCTGGATCAGCTCCCCAACCTCTCTCCAAGGGCCGGCCTAAGCTCCATTGGCCATCCCTCCTTCTCTCAGCCACTCAAAGGCTATCGGAGACCACCTCCGAATGCCCTTCCTTCTTCTAGATTAGTAGTTTAGCTTTTCGTATATTTACTGCTTTCATTTACTACTTAGTAGTGTAGTCTTATTTCTCCCCCAATGATGCATGCGAAATCCCCTCGTAGATTCTTGTATGCAATCGTTTTCTGGTAGCTAGGTTTAATTTTTAAGCATTTAGGTATAAGCTTTCCTCTAGATTTCCTTGTGCAAACAACTCTCCCGTTGAATTAATGAAGAATGCTTTTATATATATATTTGTCTCTATATGTTTGAAATCACCATGAGCTTAATAATTGTCATTCTTTTTGTGTGATTCAAGTTTCCTGTTTCCAACTCCTAATATTCTTGCAACTAAGCATGTCATACCTAAATATGTAATAATCATGAACTGGCATGCGATTCTAAACAAAGTAGAGTAAAATCAATTTCAGAAGTAAACAAATGCCTCCCAGAGACGAACGACGGGGACTCAAAGTCTCGTTATTTTTATAAAATAATATCTTTGTTGGATCGTATTTCGCGACTATACTACGACGCTTTTATCAAGAACGCGAGCTACGATTTTCACCAACACCTGATTACAAACAATTCAAAAGCTGAGGGGCTATTTGAGAGGAGTCAGACTGGATCAAAATGCAAACTAGGTCAAGATGATCTCTAATTGAGTCTAAATTTTGGTACAAACTAATTTGCACCCAAGTAATTTGATCGTGAAGTTGAATTTAGGTTTTGACCAAGTTTGATTGGGTAATTTACGTAGAAACCCAAATTAGGTCATCTTCCTGTCTGAGGCTCTGTTTTAGGTCAAAATAGGCTCCAATGGTCAAATAAAGGATGCCAAACCTTATAGAATATCTTTCTATGATTTTTAGAAGGTTTAGGTGAATTTTATCCTGACCAGAACCTTTGTTAATTAAGTAGGTCTGTAATTAGGATTTTAAATGTCCATTAATTCTTAAAATGCTCGAAAACCTATTTCTATCTGCACGGACCCTCTTATTTGTCATTATTGCTCATTTGACCTTTATTTAACCCTTGGGAAACCTCATGATTATTCTACATTTGTGATCTTCTATTAAAACTGCAGATTTAACCCTATTTTAATGCATTCTTCTCAGAAATGATATGCAATGAATTATGACTCTCTAGCGGTTATGTAGGAGCAGTTTTCTCTTGATTGTGACTAATTAAAGCTAGTTATGACTGATGATGACGTTATTATCACTAGGCAAGGAGGGCATCCAGAGGAGGAGATCCTGAAGGTGGTCCACGCCACCTTAGGGAGAAGTTTTTGGATTGGAAATCTTCCACACCAAGAAGGAGGAGGCACACTCACCTAGGGTTTGCCACAAGGAGGACATCCAGGAGAGAAGATTTCCTTTTGGTCCTAGGGCAACTAGGACTAGAGCAGGAATTCTTGGAAGCAGTATCATCACCAACATCATCTTCCTAAGCTTTCTTCTACAATTTTGTTATTTCTTTTGCATAGTAGTGTACTAATTTTGGTTGGAGGTTACAAGTGGAAATTCCTTTCACTTGTGAGTTCTCCAACCCCATTGTAAAACTCTTTCAATCAAGAAGCATTCCTCTATTATTCCTTTAAATAGCTTGTGTTGCTCTTCTATCGTGTTTTGTTATATCCATTATTCCAAGCATTTCTTAGTTGGAGTGAGTTGGATGAAACAAGACACTTGTTGCTTTGTTTTCTTGTATTGCAAATTCCGTCTCTCTCTGCATTAATTTTCCCGTATTCAAAATCCCTAAAAATTAAATATTTCAAAAACCCAAAAAGAAGTTGATTTCCAAGGATCAAGCAAGAAAATTGGTTTAAAGCATTCCTACCTCTCTTGGGATAACCCAAATACTTTCCCAAGTACTCGGAGTTTAAAAATTTAAATGCGATCCAAATTGCGTGTTACAACGACTTTTTTACAAATCATGCTTTTTAGCGATCAATTTTTGACAAAAAGTGATACAAGAAATACACGGTTTGTTAAATGATGTAATTAGTGTTGTTACAATGCATAAATCCGCAATCACACTTTTACATTTATAAAACCTAGATAGTGGCATATATAGGGTCATCCAAGGAGGCCAATTTGTTAGTCACAAAGAATGGGTTCTCTCTCTTTCTTCTCAAATAAACACATATATTTTTGTGATTTTCGTTTTTGTTTATTTTTATAGTTTTGGAAATAATCAGGATTGATGCAAGATGAATTATGCTACAACTACCCCTAAATGACAAAGGTGAACCCTTCTCCTCTAAGCTCACCCTAGGAAAGTGCGCCTAGGGTAATTAGAAGAGAAGGGGTGTGACGCACTAGTAAACTAATGGTAACATGAAAGACACACTAAGCTTGAAAGCATGAAATTGAAGGCAATAAACAACTTTGTTTTACTAGTAGAGTTAATGACAAGTAGTTACATGCTTCTTAAAAGTAAAAGAGAAACTACAGTAGATAATACAAATAAAATAGAGATGAAGAAAAATCCTCCAAAGATGATGAAGAAGGAATGGTCCTTGCTCCAAGCACAGCAGCTCCTGTGCTTGAAAAGATTGCTTCCTTGCTTTTGATATGATAACTCCTCCAAGCTTTCCTCCAAGGTGGGCATCAACCACCTTGCTCCTCCTCTTGCTTAGTCGTCCCCTTAGTGTTGAAGATCTCGTACTTTAAAAGGAGAGGAAGAAGGCACCAAGGGGGCGAGTGTGTGCCCCCTTGATCTTCTTCTCTTCTTCTTCCTCGTTGGCGTGAAGATGGAACCTAATCTAAATGAAGATGATGGAACCTAACTAATGGAGAGGAGATGTGAATTATGTGGTGGTAGGGTAGGGTATTTATAGGATGGGAAGGGGGGTGGTTATGGTATTTTTTGGAGGGGAATGAAGGGGTGCTTGGCTATTTTTGGAGGGAAAAATGGGAGGGAAATGAAGAAGTGCCTTGGTTTTCCCTCCAAAAATACCTTCTAGAAGGTGTTGATTTTGGAGGGAAAAAATAGAGGGTGGAGATGGGTTGAAGGGGTAGGTGTAGGGTTGGATTTCAAGGGTTTTAGAGGGAAAAAGTTGGCACCATTTTTAGGTGGTTTTGGAGGGAATTTGGTGGTGTCTTTTGGTGGTAGAGAGGGGTGAAGGGGTGTATAGGGTTGGTGCCAAGATTGAGGTGGAGTGGTGGTAGCTAAGGTGGACTTAGGTAAGGTTAGTAGGTGGAGGTAGTTAGGTGGGTTTTAGGGTTAGGTTTTAGTGGCCAAGGAGGTGACTAAGCTAGCTTAGCTAGTAGGGAGTAGGGTTGTAGGCATAGGGAGCTAGGGTTTTGAGGGAGAAGAGCTGGAGGTAGCTATCTTGAGCTACACTGGAGTTGGTGGCTGCTGAAGAGAGCTGCAAGGAGCTACGTTAGCTAGCTTAGCTTGCTAGTTCTTTTCTAGCTGCTAAGCCAAGCTAAGATGAGCTAGCTTCTGCTAATGTGAGCTGAGGTAAGCTAAGTCTGATCTTCCCAGAGATTACTAAGCTAGCTAGAGTAGCTAGCTTAGGTTAAGTAGCTCAGCTCAACTAAGTTGAGCTGAGTTGAGCCTCCAGGAGATGGACTTGAGATGGCCTAACCTGATTAAGGTCATCTTTAGCTGACCAGGTCTAGCTAGTAGCTAGTCCTAGTCAAGTTGAACTTCCAGTGAACTCTTCTAAGTTGGAGGAGCTGGAATGGAGCTGAGATCAACTAACTTGAGCTAGTTTGAGCTACCATTCAGTTAAGGTGAGCTGAATGGAGCTAAGGTGAACTAGCTAGAGCTACCATTCAGCTGAGATGACCTGAATGGAGCTAGGGATGAGTTGATCCAGCTAGAGTGAGCTGGGATCCAGCTAGGATGAGCTAGATCTAACTGGAATCCAGCTGAAAGGAGCTTCTTCTTCATCTTCTGCCTTCTTGAGTGCTAGGATTTTAAGAATCTAACTATCTGTTTATCCCTAACACTCAAATAAACGTGCCAAAAATACAACAAAATATGCAATGCATGCCTAACCTAATTGATGCCTAAATGCAACCCAAAAACCTGTTTGTGGAGTTAAAATCCTAAGAGCTAGGTTTGTTTTAGGTCATAAGAATGATGATAAACTAACATTTATCATTAGGGTTAAGGGAAGAGTGGCCATGTGGATGGCTAGGATGTGGAAGTTGGTGGATGAATGGTGGATTAGGGTTGGCGTGGGATGTAAAGATCTGTTGAGTGGTGGTTATGATGGGTAGAGTGGAGTTGGCGCCAATTCTTTGTAGGTTATAGGAGGGTTGGTGTGGAGGTGGATGTAGGGTTCGGATTAGGTCTTTAGGTGGTAGTTGTTGGATGGAGGGTGGATGTTAAGTGGCACCAAAATAAGAGGTGTGGGTAGGTGTGGTTGAAGGAGAGTTGGCACCACATTTGATGTGTTTTGGGTTAAGGTGGCATGGAGGGTAGGTGTAAGGTTAGGATGGTGTTTTAAGAGGTGGTTATGGGATCCTAGGGTTCATGGTTGGTGGCGCCAAAGGAAGGGATGTGTGGAGGTATGGTTAAGGGAAGTTGGGCATGGTTGGCGCCAACTTTTAGGGGGTTAAGGCTAGGTGTTTTTGGCGCCAACCTATGGATGGTAGAGATATGTTAGAGGGGGTTATGTAGGGTGTAGATTAGAGGACTTCTTGGCGCCAAAAGGAAGGCTTCTAGAAGAGCTCTTTTGGCACCAAGATTGGTGGCTCTTGGTGGTGGTTGTGGGGTGAAGAGGCACCATTTTTGGCACCAAGGTGAAGGGGTGTGTTTTGGCACCAAAATAGGTGGGTTAGGGTTAGGTTAAGTTGGGGTTAAGGAGGAGGATGTACTACCATGGGGTGGAGAGCTTAGGTAGACCTAAGCTAAGCTAGCTTAGCTAGCTTAGCTAGTAGGGTAGTAGTGGAGAAGGTAGGAGAGAGCTAGGGTTTTAAATAGAAGAGCTGAGAGAGAGATGTCTGGTGCTGCACTAGAGCTAGTGATTGCTGAAGAGAATAGCAAGGAGCTACCTTAGCTGGCTTAGCTTGCTAGTTCTTTGCTAGCTGCTAAGCCCAGCTAAAGGAAGCTAGCTTCTGCTAAATTGTGCTGAGGTAAGCTGGGTCTAATCTTCCTGGAGATAGCCTAGCTAGCTGGAGTAGGTAGCTTAGGTTAAATGGTTTAGCTTCAACTAGATTGAGTTGAGTGGAGTCTCCAGGGGCTGGACTTGAGTTGGCTTGAGCTAGTTGAGGACATCTTCAACTGACTTGAGTTGAGTGGAGCTGGAAGTAGCTGGACCTGAGCTAAGGTGGACACCTGTCAACTTAGTTGAGCTAACTAGAGCTCCCAGTGAACTAATTGGAGCTAAAAGGAGCTAGACTCAACTAAGTTGAGCTGGATCTGAGTTGACTTGAGCTAGGTTGAGCTACCCTTAGCTATCATCTAGCTAAAATGAGCTGAATGGAGCTTAAGAGAGCTAACCCTAACCCAAGTGAGCTAGTATCCAGCTATGATGAGCTAGATTTAGCTGTGGTTCAGTTGGATTGAGCTTTTCCTTCACCTACTGCCTTCTTGAATGCTAGGGTTTTAGTGATCTGACTATTTGTTCATCCCTAACGCTCAAATAAACATGTCAAAAACAACAAAAATTATGCAATGCATGCCTGACCTAAGTGATGCCTAAATGCATCCTAGAAACCCATTTGTGGAGTTAAAATCCTAAGAGCTAGGTTTGTTTTATGGCATAAGAATGATGATAAACTGATGTTTATCAGTGCGGGCAATTGAGGACGGTCGTCGAGCGATGGCATGGATGCTGTTGGCGATGGAGGAGGGGCAGAGATGGTGGTTGTGAGCGGGAGTGGTGGTTGAGGTTATGGGTTCTTTGAATGGGTAGCAGAGAAAAGATAAGAAGAAGATGGAGTGGATGGCGTGGGGATGTTGATGGAGGTGGATAGTGGTGTTGAGTTGACGCTGAGGGTGGAAAAGGGAAGAGAGAAGGGTGGTGGCTGTGGTGATGTGTGGTAGAGTGGTGGTTTGGATGGTGGGAGGGCGATGGGTCTCGGTGCATGGGCTTGGGAAATAGCGGGGGCGAGGAAGGTGATAGGAAGGTGGCCAATGGTGTTGGGTTGAGGAGTTGGGCACATGGAGTTGGCCAGTGGTCTACGTGAGTGTGGGAGTGCCTACATGACGACAGAGGTGTGCACACTGTCACCGTGCACACCGTGATGTCGATGGAGCGTGGAGGTCGAATGACAATGGAGGAGAAAGCCTATGCCACAGTGTACGCCATGGCCACAGGGAAGGCTTGTTCCACGATGGATGATGCAAGGAAGATGATGATCCCTGAAGGGGGAAGGAAGGGAAGCTTTATATTCCACTCCTCCGCAGCACTGCTAAATGGCGACCACAATCTTCAAGATTTTGAATTCCCTTTACTTTAATTAGCCATGACCCAATATGGAAGTTGGGTTGGCATTGCGTGAAGAGAGGGTGAGTGGGTCAGGCAGAGGGAGATTTGGTTGTGAGAAGATAGAGATGGAGCGGGTCAAGAAAAGGAGGTTGTGTTGTGGGTTCGGGTGTGTGTGTTGTGTCGGTGAGTTTGGAACCGCATGGGAGAGGGGTGCGTTGAACATGGAGATTGGGTTTAAAAGGGAGGACAAGGAAGAGTGATTTATTCCTGAGATAACGAAACATAAAATAATTATTTATATATACAATAGGTTATAAAATGTAATAAAATGTATGAAAATCTATGTAATGATGAATGCAATTATTCTAAGACCTATCGTAGTTATTAACGAACATAAAATGAAAGAATAAAGTTAACTTAGGCGTAACCATAGTCCATTGAAATGGACTCATCAACCCCCTGGTGGATTTGAGCGCTATCTAGATCGAGAAGTTCAAGAACTTCAGATCTAGATATGCTTGGTTGGATGGGGTGGATTGCAGATTAAAAAGTGAGGAAATCAATTAATACAAATTATGAGATGTAGAGGAAGATCAGTGGATTGAAACGAAGGTGATAAAACACCTCTCTGATCTAAATTGATCAGAGAGGGTGAATTGGGCGAGTTCTAAACTATGACTAATCTACTCCTAATCTAAGTAATTAAACAGTGCGATCATGATCTACACTATCTAAACTAACTAGAAAGCATTCAATCTAACTACTAAAGCAATTATATCTAGCTACGAGAGGATGTAAATCTATCTAAGGGATGAAGGGGACTCTCTAGGATCTTCGGTCAGTGGCTGAAAAGGACGAAATGGGAGGAACCTCCAGTGGAAGGAGACTCTCTAGGACCAACGGTTGGCAGTTGAAGGGGAAGAATCGAGGGAGAATAGTGGCTGTTGTCACCGACCACCGAAGAAGGGAAATTAGGACTGGAGAGTAGATGAATGATCAACTCAGTGGGGAGGGAGCTCATAAAGGTTCAATGGCTCACAAGGGAGCTATTTATATAGGAGATTAAGTGACTGTGGTCATAGCAAATTGAAGTTTGCCGATTTAGGGGTGGACGGTGAAGATATGAAGGAGGTGAGCACAGGAAGAGTTTGGATGAAATCCCACCTTGGGATGGGATTTGGAGAGAGTGAGGATGCTTTGCACTCTAGCTCAAGGTGAATGGTGAAGAATCAGTCGTTGATCTGGTGGATCTAAGTAATGGATGGCCTTGGTTCTTTAAGTTCATTAGCGTGAACAGTAGTCAAGAGGAGGCACCGGTAAGTCTATTGGTTAAATTGCTCGATGAGCCCAAGTGAGTGAACTGATAGAACATTTAGGAAAAGACCCATAAGTGGAAGGAATTGATGCAGAATGATCCCTAATCTCTAATAAATAGATCCCTGCCAGTTTACAAAGAAGTCCTTGCGACTTTATTAAGTGAAGAAATGTAATGGAATGAGGACCTAAATGTAATGTGATGATTTCAAGGCCCTAATGATGTTCAAATACAATGAGATTTTTATTGATGCTTAATTAAATATATAAGTTAATTCAACCCTTGATTTGTACTTTGAAACTTGAAAGGGTGTTCAATTGTCATTTGGATCATCTAATTATGTTTACTGAATAGAATATCTCAAATATTGACCTAATTATACATTTTTAACCCAAATTTAATGTTTTAGGTCAATTTCATTAATTCCCACACTTAACCCATTTATTATGTTAATAAGATAGTGTTTAACCTAGCTTCTAGCTTAACTTGATATTTTAGCTATGATAAGCCACATCTCATCATTTCTCTACCACCTTCAATCACCATTGGCCGATGGCAGGTGGATTTGGGACACCTCCTTCCGTTGAGGGATCCTCCCCTCTCTTCACCATTGGCCGACAGTCAGTGGCTCTTGGACACCACCTTCATCTATAGAGTAGTTTTAATTGCTTTCTTAGTGTAGTTTATTGCTTTGTTAGCTAGATTTACTGCTTTCTAGCCTAGTTTAGATCGGTGAGAGTAGCAATTACTAATTGATTTGATGTGAATTAGTTTAAATTAGGAGTAGATTAGTTTAGATTAGATCCGCCCTCTCTGATCAATTCAGATCAAAGAGGTGAATCCACTTTGTCACCTCAATCCATACAGTTTCCCCCTCACATCATGATCGCTTCTAAGTATTTCCCTCGCATTTTTATCCACAACTCACTTCCTCCATTGCAGGAGTCATTAGATCTTGAGTTCATCAACTATCAGATCTAATGACGCACTAAAATCATATGAGGACCTCCTCATACATTCCACAGACCACAAAGGTCCTCCCTATGCTTGGAATTGGATTTGATTTGATCGGTTAAGGCTGATTTGGTTTTTATCATCGATTGAAGAATTTTGCGAGCAATTTGATTTAATCGATTTTAATCGAACAAATTGAGTGTATATGGGTGTAATTGAGTTCGTGATTGACCCTTTGGACTGCATGTTATTAGAGGTCATTATTAGGTTGCAATATAGATGCAATCCAAATGGATGTCAATCATTTTATTTAATTACATAATTTTTACTGATTTATTCCATGTTGTTCACTGAGAGACAGTTATTGATATGCATTACTCTCTATTATCCAAAAATACTCTTTTATTCCATAAATGTCAATTATATTCACAAATGAATCAAAGAATGAAAAAATAAATAAATCAGGGTTAATTATGTACAAAATGAATCAATTAATGCTAATTAAAAATGCCTCAAATACATTCACAAATATATAGGCATCAAAAACAATCTAAACTACTCTATATTGGTTATTTACATCTAAAATAATAAATGCCTAAATATAAGGCACAAAAATACTACATAAATATACTAGACTAAACTATACTAACATATATACTATCTATACTAACATATAATATACCTACAGTGACATTTATAAACGTCACTAAAGAGACCTTACAAAAATATATACATAAACTAAGGTAAAAATAGCATTTATACTCTATATACTAAATACACACGCACACACATATATATATACACTTACGCATAACTCAACACACACAACACACAACACTTAGACACTCAGTTAACTCAAACATAACTCAACACACGCACACACAACATTATGATACACTAAGTACTTAGGTTTATTCACGCACACACAAACATACACTATAACACGCTCATACCTAACACTTAGATTATTTTACCTTAACTTAACCATGGTTAATTGTAACTTAGAGTAAAATTATTAGGTTAGTGGGCCTAAGTCTTCCACAAGATCAATGGCCTAACGACCAGATCGGTACCACTACTAGATTGAATCCTAGTTCATTATTAGTGTATTTTTATTCAATTTAGGCACAATCAAGCTAACACCCCCACGTGCGCTCGCACGCATACACGCACACACCAGCAAGCATGCATGTGCATGCCTAAATAAATGTACTTATATGCTCTTGTTTTCTTATTTCAATGGGCCTAGCTACATGCCCGACTCAATTCATGCATCTTCAGCATTTTAATTCCCAGGATGTGGGACTTTTAGCACAGCGAAATCAGCATGGGGTCAATGTGCAAACTATGCGAGATTGCTAAATTCGGCCTCGATTCGAGTGTCCAAATAGTGTTCATTCTTAAAATAAGTTATATCATTAGAAATCCTATACATAGGGATACATAATTATGTACTTAATTTATAATAATTAATTATTTAATTATATTTTAAAAAGCTTAAAGTTACTAATTCGTATATGTTAAATTACTACTTAATTCTTTAATTAAAGTTCAAATTAATAAGTTAATGACTCAATTGACTGATGAATTAGTTAATATACCTTATAAAGTATTTATTATGCATTTTTAATTTATTTTTAGTCATTTATTTTAATTTATATACATTTATTTACATAATTCAGATATATAAATACTAATATATAGTATACATACTACTATAAAGTATAAATACATAATAAATAGGTTGAAACTACTTAAAACTAGCACATACAAGTATACAACATAACTTACTTCAGTAATAACTTAATTTACTAATTTATTTTATTTTAACTTAATAACTTAAATATATACAATAAATACTTAAATAAATAAATATGCAGGTATAGTACAGTATATAATAATTACTTTAATAATTATATACAGTTATAAATATGATTATACATGTATACCTATTTATTTATAATTACCTAAATATATGTACATATAATCTATTATACATAAATAGATAATTATATAATTAAAATATATACATTATATCTCAAAATAAATATTTATTTAAAAATATATAATAAATATATAAGTTAGTTATGTACATTACAAACATATATTTTATTATTTACATTTAACTTATTATTTAATTTATATTTATATTTATAAATACTACATACATGATATTTTTGGGTATTTTTAGACTTTTTCAAGTTTTTATGGTATTTTCATTATTTATAGAAGTTAGAGAAGAGAGAGAGATGAGATGAGAGACAAGAGGTTTCTTTTTGTATTTTTTATATTAAGTTCATTTATTCAGCATCAAAGTAGACTGAACCGCTTGCTGATATGTTCTACCAGCTAGAGGGTTCAGAATACTCTAAAACTTTGCACACGTCTAGGAAAATATCTAATCCTACTCATGACACCTTTATTTTATTTTTTATAATTTTTTGTAATTTTTCATGTATTTACAATTTCATATAAGTATGGCTTAAATGAGTTTTGAACTAAAGAACCAAAGCCTCTACTGGAACTAAAATATGACCATTCAAGAATGTCCAACACATTATGCAACATAAGTACACAATAAAACCTGATTTTTACTTTGAATTGCATTAAATTCACACTTTGGATAGTTTAACCCATTTCATGATGCTAACAACTAATTTAAAACATGGATTACAAGTCATTCTCTTCAATTTTATGGTCTGAAATTAAGATGTAACTGCTCAAGAATATTCAAAAAATAATAGGCACATGAGCAGGCAATGAAACATTATTCTTAACTTCAATTTTTATTCAAATCAGACTTGGACAGATTGAATAGTGTACAAGCATCTAACAATGATTGAAACCTAGATTACAAGTCATTCTTAGATCAAATCTGATTACAAAAGTACATGAATGCTTGATATATGATGTTCTAACATTACAAAATCATATCAGCTCCTTTCAGCCCTTGAATCAACTCATATTCCTATCTGAAATCCCTAACAGTAGCTACTGTAGCAGTTCAACTGCTATTGCAATTAGCAGCTGATCTGTTGCTACTACTCTCAGATAAATCCAACAAGAGTTGTTGCTATGCAAATCAGACAGCCCAGAAGCCTAAATCAAGCTTGCTCCAAGGCTCCTATCCAAGATCTAAGTGATATAAAACCCAGAAAAGCCTTTAATATTAAAATCCATTTGAAATTAAGGATGCAAATCCATAGAAAAACCCTTCAAACACTAGATCAGATTCCATCTTTGAAAATCCAAGTCTCAGATGTTGTGAAACCTATTTAAATGCTCTAGCACCCACTTAAAACCACATCAAGTGATTTCAAACCTGAAAAATCCTAGTTAATCCCTTCCTCTTCATCATAGACAACAAAGAGGACATTGATTGATCTAAACATCAATTTCACTTGTGAATCACTTCAAAATCTTAATCCAACTCTTTTAGAACTTATTTTATGCTCAAACAACTGATTGAAATCAATTTGAGGTGAAAAACCAATGTTTCCTAAATTGGGATTTTATTTTAGATTCACTCAAATGATCCAATCACCTAATCATCCTGCACACCATTAATTGGTGTTCAGGATGATCTAGTGATGCTCTTAAATCTATTAGGTCATCACTTTGGCCTCGAGTTAGTGTAATTGATTTTTCTTGGCCAAAACTACCCAAAATGCAACTCAAATTGGGCTTATGCTCATCTAAAAATAAAATCAAATCAAAACACCTCAAAATCCTTGCATTGCACCCAATTAAGTGAATGAAAACTTGAATCACTCGATTAAATTCATTTTAACCCAAATTGACACCAAATCTTGCTTTTCAACATAAAATCCAAATACAAAGCAATCAAGCGAACATGCACTTGAATCCAGATTGGGGGTCTTTGTGAACAGGTGAAGTGAATGGGAAGACCCCCAGGTGGATTTGAGTGCTATCTAGATTGAGAAGTTGGAAAACTTCGGATCTAGATATGCTTGGGTAGATGGGGTGGATTGCGGATTAAAATGAGAGGGAATCAGTGAAATGTGAATTGTGAAGTGATAAGGGAGATTAGTGGATCTAAACGATGGTGAGAAAACACCTCTTTGATCTGAATTGATTAGAGAGGGTGAAATCAGTGCTAATATAATCTACTCCTAATCTAAACTAATTCAAATCAAATCAACTAGTAATTGCTACTCTAACTGATCTAAACTAGGCTAGAAAGCAATAAATCTAGCTAACAAAGCAGTAAACTACACTAGAAAAGTAATTAAATATACTCTACAAATGGAGGTGATGTCCAAGAGCCAATAGTCGTCGATTGATGGTGAAGAAAGGGGAGGAACCCTCACCGGATGAAGGAGGTGTCCCAGATCCACCAGCCATCAGTCAATGATGATTGAAGGAGGTAGAGGAGACTACTCTGTCACTGTAGGCAAGAAGGGGAGAATAGAGCTGAGGGAATGGGGTGAAGGGATCGACTCAAGGGGAGGGAATCGATAAAAGACCCAAGGCTCGCTGAGGAGCTAATTATATAGGTGTTGGGGAAGCTATGGGAACCGCACTATGGTGTTAGTCGATTTGGGTGTTGTTGAGATCATGAATCTCAAGTTTGGTTTGAAACACATCGTAGTATAGCATGAAATCCGATCCAAACACAAATATTTATAACGAGACAATGGGAGTGTCCCGGTCGATCTCAGGGAGGTGTATGTTAGCGACTTTGATTTTTCTGATTTATTTTACTTCGCTCTCTACTAGCTCAAAATCGGATTCCAGTTTCAATAGTGCGAATGCAAGATTCCCCAATCGCACTATTTACTCGTAAATGTGTGCGTAAGTCAAATAAATCACAAAGGTGAACGTGTGAGTGTCGATCCGCACCACTTCTATTACATGATGGCAATTGACAAAGAAAGAGTCTATCGCTAAATCATTAATTTCTTTCAAAATCAACATTTATTTGCAAAATGAAGACAAACTATGATCCAAATATACAACAACTTTTATTTCATGAACCATGTCATTACAACCGATGCTAGAGGACTGATTGTATAATGAAAACAACTAGATCTATGTTAACAGAAAAGAGATGCACGCATGGATCTTGGAGAGATTATGCATGCACTCTAGGAGAGAGATGTTACTATGCTAGTAGCAGGAAATCAATGTGAGAACTAAAAATACGAAGAACAATGCTAAGGTGAAATTGGTCACTGAAGGTGGTCTTTGGTGGCCTTGTGGCTTGAGGTGAGGAGGGAAGAGTAGGACGGCCAAGGTGGTTGGCCGTCCTCTTGATGAAGGTGGCGGAGGAGCTTATTGGTCGTGGAGGTGGTGAGTGATGGAGTGTGCTTATGAATGAAAGTGCAAGTAAGATGAAGTCCAAGAATGGTAGATGATGAAACCTTGGCTGGCCACTATAGAAGTCCTTTTATAGACCTAAGGTGGCTCATCTAGAGAAGTGTGTAATTCTCTAGAAGGCCTCCCATAGGTGGTATCAAGATGGCATGGGTGATGGTCTTCTTAGATCCACAATTTGTGGATCCAAGGAATGGATTCAATGGACATTCTATTTTTAGCATCCAAAGGTGGCGCTACTTGGAGAGTGTGCACTCCCTTTGGAGAACATTCTATAGGACTCTAGAGTAGGCAACCTCTCGGTCATGTTGTGGGTGTGCTGGGTTAGGTCTAGGTGGGTTGGTTTAGCCTATCAGGTTGAGTCTTAACCTAATTAAGTGTATATGAGTGCAATTGAGTTAGGAACTCCCTAATTAGACTCTAGGGTTTGAGGGAAATGGTCTAACCTAGTTGAGTTGGTGCTAAGGGTAGTGGAATAGGCTTGGGGGGTCTCTAATTAGGCTTCCTAAGGTGTTGGGTGGTGTTTCTAGGTCCACAAGAATGAACCTGTGCATCTGATTTCAAAAACATTAACTGGAGAGCACCTCCAGACATCTGATAATAAGGTCATATGACTTATACTTCAAAACTAGATGTCCAAACAGAGAATTAGGCACGTGTGTTGAGAGGAGGCACCTCCAGACGGAGAGCACCCTAGTTCTTTGAGTTCATCGGCATGAACACTGGTTGAGAGGAGGCACTAGCACGTCTATTGGTGATTTTGTGCAAAAGGCCATTAAGTGAAGGGGTAGAAAAATTATAGGAGAAGCCCATTAATGATAGGAATTAGGATATAGCAGTCCCTGGTGGCTTGCAAATATGCCCCTATGACTTTTAAGGTAAATAAAATGTAACGACCCAAGGACCTAAATGTAATGTCATGATTTCAAGACCCCAATAATGTTCAAATTCAATGAGATTATTGAAGCTTAATTGAACATTTTATAACATGATTCAACCCTTGATTTGTACTTTTGAGCTCAACTAGGTGTTCAATTGGCATTTGGATCAACCATTTGTATTTTGTGAATAGAATATCTCAATCATGACCTAATTATACATTTTTAACAAAAATTTGATATTTTAGGTCATTTTCATTCATTCTCCTACTTAACCCATTTATTATGTTAATAATATAGTATTTATCCAAGTTTTTAGCTTAACTTTGGCATTTTAGCTATGATGAGCCACACCTCATCAGTTCTATATGACTGTTGTGAGTTAGTTTGATTGGACTTTAAGTGCATAACTTGGTTAAACCCAAATTCTAGCATTGTTACCATTTTAGGGTAGCTTTGACTAAGGAGAATCAGTTGCACTAATTCGAGGCCAAAGTAATGACCCAGTGGATCTTAGAGTATCGTTAGATCATCTTGAACACCAATTAAAGGCATGCAGGATGATTAGGTGATCATATCACCTAGGCAAGCTACAGTAAATGCCCATCTGGGCAACATTGTTACTGATCCAAAAAAAAAAATTCATCTTTCGATTGAAGCATTAAGTGAGGTTTGTAGGATATTAAGGAAGGTTTTGTATCAATTTACAAGTGGATTCAATGTTTAGTTTTATTCCACCTCTTGTGTTGTCTATGACAAAGAGAAGGGATTGAACTAGGGTTCTTAGGGTTCTTTGGATTCATGATTTGATTGAAGTGGTTCCCAGATCGGTTTTATAATGATTGTGTGGCTTTTGTGTTTTTTTAGTTTTGTGATTTTTAGAGGTTTAATTCAGAACAGTAGTAGGAGCAATAGCTGCTCTATTCTTTATTTTGAAGAATGTTTCTATGGGTTTTAATCCCAAGGTTGAGTGATTTAAGGATGAATTGGGTTTTAATGAATGAACAACACCTAGATTTGGTTTTCCAGATCTGAGGATGTTTCATTTTGGCTCAGATCAAGCTTTCTTTATCTGATTTGAAGCTGCTTGATAACAGCTACAGTACTGCAGCAGTAGCTGCACCTGGGGATGAACTTGACTAATTTGAGCTAAATTCCATATGCTAAATGAGTTGTTGATGTTGTGGGATGTTAGAAATTCATGTAGAAGCATTCATGTACAGTCATGGGCTCAGATTTGATCTAATTATGGCTTGTAAATGATGTTTAGAACTCACTAGTAGTATGCATGATTATTAACTATCCAAGATTAGTATTTAATGATCTACTAATCAAGTTGAGTGAAATTTTGATATTCGATGGGTTCTAAATGTTTTTAGTGTCATATCAGTTTTTTTTAACAATTTAGAATGAGTTTAAGAGCTTTGGAATCAATTCTTAGACTTTGATCTAGCCTTATAACAGTATAATTATCTATTCAACTGTCCAATTAATCAAATTTATGGAATTAAAGTGCCAAATCTTGTTTTATGCTTGACATGAATTCATATAGCTATCTGGATGTTGTTAGATGTTTTTCCTTCAATTCCAGCAGCTTAGATCTTTTTGTAGAGGCTTGGGTTTTATATTTCCATTCTCTTTAAGCCTATATTATTTCAATTTTTAAATATAGAAAAAAATTAAAAAATTGTAAAAAAAATAAAATAAAAGTGTCTTGAGTTAGATTAGGAATATTGTTAGGTGTCTGTGGAGTTTGGTTGAGTTTTGAGTCCATTTGTATATAGAACATACCTGCAAACGATAAAGTCTCTGCAAGTATGAAATAAAGAACTCAACTTATAAAAATCCAAAAAGAATCATTTCTTCTCTCTTCTCACATTTTCTCTCTCTTCCCCTAGCTCTATAAAACATAAAGACAACATAAGAATCTGAAAAATCCTAAAAATCTATAAAAATGCCTTTTTATACTATTTATACTTGTATATAACTATTTAAGACTAAGTTAAATGTAAATTAATAGGGCGGATTCGCACGCGAAAAGGGTTTTGGGTTTAGAAAACCCGTCGTCGTAGTTCGATTCGCGAGAAAATCCGTCGATCAGATAAAATTTATAACCGAAACTTGAAAAGTGAGTCCCATGTCAAACACGGGGAGGCGAAACGTTTGGTTTTGAAAATCCGCATTTCGCCTTTATTTATTTTTGTCATTTTTGTCTTTTCTAATTTTTTTGGTATTTTTAGCAAGCAAGAGATTAGGTTAATGAATTCTTATCTAACTAATCTACTTGTAAAATATGAGAGAGAGAGAGAAACAATCACATATATTTCTGAAGAAAATATTTTCTACAACTAAGAAAGCGGGAAAGATTACACTACAAAAGCAAAAAGAAAGATATAGGTGAAAGAATCCCCCTCGACAGTTGCTCAGAGGATGACTCACTCGGACGTCACTTGGAGGAAGGTGGTGAGGAGTAGGATAAACGAAGACAGAGCATGAGGATGGAGGGTGGGGCAGGACGGCGTCGCGGCGAGGATCTTCTTCCCGAAGGGAGGTGAGAGGACGGCCACGGGATGCTCCACGAATGGGGATGAAGGGAGGGAAAAATATTTGATTCTACTCTAGAGGAGCATCCTGGGCTTGGGACAAGCTCTCTCTAAAGCCTTGGAGGTAGTGAGGAGAAGAAAGGAAAAGATGAAGAAAAATAGGAGGGGTAGGGGTCCTTTTATAGTGGAGGAAAGAATCAAATTCGTATACAGGACATTTAATGATGGTCATAAACGTCACTGAAGATCCACAGCAAACGCCGCTGGAGATCTCGCTCATGCACCCCTGCTACAGCACCGCTAAAGCGCTCTCCATTCACCCTAATCGTGCGCGCACGCACACTACGCGCCCACATGCCTCGCGCCTACGCACACTACTACCACTGCACCTGCACGCATGCATGCCTCCTTACGCGCATGTGCACCAGCGCTGCTGTCCACGTGCGGTGGCGCGTGCGTGCGCATGGGCAGCCTAGGTTGCGTCACATGATGCGACCTAGGTTGTCCATTTTCTTTCCTTTGTAGGGGCTGCTACAGAGGTCAGATTGAGTCAATTTTCACATCGTTGGACTGCGATCATCAACCAGAATCCATTCGTGCGGTTCGATTTATTGTTTAAAGCTTCATATTACATCACCTAGTCCCTTAGCCATTGATCTTCCTCGGACTGCATATGGTGCTACGGGACTCCGATCAAGGCGATTTCGGAGTTGTTGGACTTCGATCGTCATCCTGATCAGATCCGTACGGTCGGATCATCAATTCGAGGCTTCAAAATAAATCTCCTTCTCTCTGGACCACAAGAAGGATGCAATTAACCTAGAATATACACCACTATGCTTGATGTAGAATGATGCATGCTATGCAATATTTATAATATGGAATGCAAATCTAAGCCTAGGAACATGCATAAAAAGTCATTTTAACCTAAATGGATGTGTATACATCATACCCCCATGCCTATCTTTTGCTACTCCCTAGCAAAATTAAATTACATGCTATGTATAAAAATAGAATTAGGACTCGATCGCTTAGGTCTAAGTTGTTTGTTAACAATAGAAAATTTCAATAAAGGTCCTAACTACAAAAACTCAACAGTACCCGAGTGTCTGCCAGAATGCAGACCGCCCAAGTCCTCGGCATATTTGAAAAGGGAAGATACATTTTTTTGTTTTTCTTCTTTTCTAATTTTTTTGGACTTTTGGAGTTCGAGAGTTTCGAGATAACTTTTTACAGCTACCTGACCTATCCAAAACTCGAAAAGGACTCTAAGTGCTAAGCATCTTGTGAAAGGGTGATAGACTCACTGAGCGGCCATTAAAATGAACTTCAGGTTTCTACGACCCTAGGTAACCTTAAGAGTTTCTACCTAAAGGTTTATCTTTCCGATCGGTAGCTTTCTCCCTACTTTTTTTATTTTTTTATGAGGTCAACACAAGGGCAAACCTAGTGTATATCTTCTTAGTTTATTCTACTCCCCTACTTCTTCCCTATGTGTTTTGGGAATTATTATGCATTTTTGTGAGCTGGGCTCTGGACAACTGGCCAATTGGCTATTACCCACAGTAACTTGCCAGCCATACTCGTGCGGTAGAGTGTGATTTTATTATTATTCTTATTTCTCCTTTTCTATTTTTTTTTTTTATTTTAATTATTTCTTTTTTTCTCTTTTTTTTCTAAGTAGGTGGCTTCCTTAATCTAAGATTTACCTAAAAGCAGTAGAATAAGTATGGTCATGTAACTGGGCTCTGGACAATCGGCCAATAGGCTATTACCCATGATAACTTACCAACCATACTACGCTAGACAGTTCATTAGCTACCCAATTTTCGTAAAAACTACCAAAAAGTGAGTCAGTGCAAATAGTGTGTAGATGCTTAGACTTAAAGTCCCCTCAAATCAGAGGATGGGTTGATAAGTCTTATACTTATCACCTCAATTTATTGACCAAATTAAAATAGAATTACTTGGCTAGGACTCAAGACTAAGTCCACATTATAGTGGACACCCGGGCTGATTAAGCCTGAAGACCTGAAGAGTATAAATGTTCAGGTCCTATCGTATCATTTCCTAAAGTTAATAACACTTAATGCCTAATTTCTCTTCTCCTAATTCTATTTTTTCTCTTTTTTTTTGTCCTTTTGAAGTTTCAATTATTTTTCTAAAGAAAATAAAAGAAATTCTACAGAGCTAATGAAATAATTTCAGAATAAGCATCCACCTGCATGCCTAAATGATTTTTCGATGTCCTCATTGTAGAAATAAAGACATGAAACAAGAGGAATAACATAATATCGCCTGAGTTTCATGACAATCCGATCAGCTCCGCAAAGAAAAGAGAGTATGCACATGCGCTAAGTTTAATGCCTTCAGCTAGGCATAATATACATACAAAGAAGAATTTGAGAATTCACAAGTGCAGGTAAGAATCAAAATAAAAAGATTAATCCTCAGACTCGCCAGCAGAAAATGTCCACAGATGTGGACCAAGTTGTGGTGCAGACTCATGCCCCAGGGTCAAGTGGTTCTAAGGTTCTGGATGAAAATCACCCATAACCTAAGATTGTTGTATCTGCAGGGCTGGGCCTGCAGTTTGGTGGTGTGCAACCCAAGACTGAAGTGTCAGACAAAAGATAGATTTGATTCACTAGGTTCATATGTCCACTTGAAGCTTAGCTCAGAAAGATAGTCAATTATTCCAAGCTTGGGTCTCACATCAAAGATATCATAAGGATCTTGGTGAAAAGCTGGTGGTTTTAGGTCAATAGGAACCCTTAGATCCAAAATTGTGTTTCCCTTAGAATTAGTCTCCTAGATTTTCATTTCCACATTTCTATCCTCCAAAATCAATGTTTTCGGGACCTCCAAATTGTTGCACACCCCTTCTAAAATACCCAAGTCCAACAATTGTGGCTCAATCAGGATTGACTTGGGTCTGATGATCTCAAGAATATCATAATTCAACTCTTCAAGGTGTGGTTGAACAATGGGGCTACTAATTGAATCATTAGGATTCAGATCATCCAAGTTAGCCCCAGTATGATCATAATCTTCAATAATCGGGCTATCAAAAGGTTCGTCATGCTCCTCGAGCCCATTTGTCTCACTAAAATCGTTTTCTTTAACTTTAAGTGAGACATCACCTAAAAATTCTTCACCCTCAAAGTTAAAGAATTCTTGATCCTCACTTACATATGTCTCAAAATCTCATGTCATTTTTTGGTCCATAGAGACATATTTTTCCTCATTCCCTGGCTCTGGGGTCTCGGGTGAGGCAATCGGTTCATCCTCAATTGGTTCCTTTAACCCAACCTAGTCATCCCCCATCTCAAAAAATGTATCCCCCCCAACAGGCACCTGAGCGGGTTCAGACATTGGCTTTCCTGAAGGGGGTTCATCTTGAGAATCAACCCAAGATTGGACTAGGGCAACCACAAATTTCATCCTCAATCCTGACAATTTCCCAAGTAGAAACTCACCCAAGCCCCTATCCCTAACATTTTGAAGCAAATCCAATAAAGAGTTATTCAACTCATTAATCATTTTTATCATAGGCTCCAATGCTTCAATGAATGTTGTTTTAAGATTGTATGATGTTCCTCAAGTTAGCCAACACCCTATCTTCGATCTGGTTCACCTAAATCGAATGGTTCGGTTTAGGGTTGGGTGGGTTTGGGTTTATTCTAGGGGAGTCAAGATATTGAGGTTCTCGGGTCCCTCCCTAATAGTACTTCATCTCGGGTTGTTCAAATAATGGAGGTGATCTATATTCAATGGAATACTGGGGAGGGTAGATGTTATAATCACCATATCCTTCCTGATTGTAGATCGGGTTGGTTTAGTCATCAAAGGATGGAGATCATAATCATTGCAGCTCTGGGAAGGATAGTAATAATAGTCTTGTTGTCAGGGTTAGGCCCTGGACATTGAGGTCCAGATTCATATCCCCAATCAAAGTTATCCCGGCTAGTGGATGGGTAATTATAAGTTGAGTCAGGATAGTAATCATCTTAGGTATAAGTGGTGGTAGGAGGGTAGGATGGGAAATGAGTGTAGGATGTGGAAGGATACATGGTAGAATAGGAGGGGAAATCAGAAGAAAGAAAGGAGCCCTGCAATACAAGCAATCAACCCTGTCCTTAGGTGGGTTAGCCTAAAGACCTATAGACTCCCAAGACCCATCTTGAGATATAACCGATTTGGTCTACTTTTATCTAATCAATCCAACCAATTAAAGGGAGAGGGGCTGGGGTGAAGGTTCTTCCTTTGGCTTGTGCGTCCAGTTCCTAGTGTACCCCCAACCATAGTCATTTGATGCTACTCCCCTAGCTAGACATCATATGGACCAGTAGAAGCAGATTAATCAAAAAAATCTCAATCTGAGCCCTAAAGATTGAATCAATCCTTAAAGCCAACATCTACTCAGTTTTAGTTAGGCTTGGGATGATCGTGCTCTTGGAATGTGATGGGCCCTTTAGATGGGTTGTTCCCTTAATGATCAATTCAAATGTGTATGCATGCACAACCAGGATTTGCAAACAAGGTTATTTAATGATGTGTCTTTTAGGATTTAACCTTGTTTACTAGCTTTTAGGGTTTAATCTTTAGGTTCATTCAATAAAGTTTAGTAGAACACTCCAAGTTTTGAAAGCACTGATGATGATATATTCCTTTAGAAATCAAAAAAATAATATGGAGTGCCTAGTTCAGCGCTTAAGATCAACCCCAAGTGGCAAGCTACTTGATGGATCAGTTTTATTTTGAGTGGTGCGGCCCAAACAAATAAATCAATTGGCCTATTCGTACCAC
This sequence comes from Thalassia testudinum, assembly GCA_037157565.1. Taxonomy (NCBI): domain Eukaryota; kingdom Viridiplantae; phylum Streptophyta; class Magnoliopsida; order Alismatales; family Hydrocharitaceae; genus Thalassia; species Thalassia testudinum. The sequence goes on along the minus strand of JAZHRO010000022.1, from coordinate 7,602,343 downwards.
AAATTAAGGCACACAATATCTTAGCCTAATCAGATTTCTACTAACTTATGTGTGTGTTAAGTTAAATGTATCAGATCCACAGGTCAGATTCAAGTTAAGTGATAAAAGCGATGTGATTGTGTGCCTTAGGGTGAGAAGTTGTAGGTGTTAAGTGTGTAGCCTTCAATTAAATCCCATAAGAGCAGAGTATTTTTTTTTATTTTTTAATATATGCAAGTGGGTGAGGTGACGCGAAGTGACAATCAAACAATCAAATCTATCCTAGGGTTTATGCAAGCACCTAAGTTGATTTGAGTTTGAGTTATTAGGTTATGGAATGGAAATCTAGTGGGTGGGTGAGGGGATAAACTTACAAATGTCTCTACCCTCACTTTACTCAAATCTACCGCCTTCGACTCCTCAATTGGGTTCCTGCAAGACAATAAATCGAAGAAGAAAGATAGGTTAGAAAAATATGTAACGCGGGAAAGCGCGAGAATAACTAAAGAGCGTTGCATCCCCGGCAACGGTGCCAAAATGAAAGACAAGTTTTGGCAAAGTAAAATTAAGGTTAGGAGAAACCCATTGTCGTAGTTCGCAAAACACATTATCAAATACAATTTTTAACCAAAAATCCAAGGGAGTCCCAGGTTGAACACAAGGAGACGACGTTTACTTTTGTTGAAATCCGCACTTCATTTTATTTCTTTCTGGTGCTTTAGGATTTTTGTGATTTTTTTGGTGTTTTTGAAATAAAAAGACAAGCAAGATAACTTCACAAAGTGGAGAAACAAATATGATATTTCACAATGGCATTCAAATGTCTATTACAATATGCTAAAGCATAAAAGAGATAGAGGTGAGAAGAAATCTCCCAAATCGACTGTTTGGCAAGATGACGACGCTTGGCGGCAGCTTGGATGAAGAGGGTGAGGTGTTGGACGACGGAGGTGAGATGCAGGAGGACGCCGGGTAGAGGAATGCTTCACCAAGGCTCTGGAATTGGGATGAGGAGATGGAGGCGATCTTCTACCGGAATGGAGGTGGGAGGATGGCTCCAAGGCTTCTTATGAAGGTAGTGAGATGGAGGATGAATATTTGGTGAGGCATAGGAACATTACACTAACAAGAGGCCTTTGGAGCTTGGGAATAAGCTCTAATGGAGCTTTGGTAGGCTACTAGAGCTTAGGAGTAGGTAGAGATGGTTTGGAAGGGAAGGAGTCATGGTGTTTATATAGTGGTGGAATGGAGGTGTTTTGCGCACACGGGTCTTCAGCGACATTTAAAACGTTGCTGAAGACCCGCTGGGGGTGTCACTATACATCCAAGCACCTTGGCTGGCATGAGGAGGCACGGCTACAGCTGGCGTAGCACGAGGAGATCGACAGCCATTGGATCGAGCGCGAATGGAAGAGATCGTAAGGAGATCATGCGCGCTTGCGGATTCAAACGTGCACGCATCGCTGGCAGCCGTTGGATGAGCCATCGCATGGCTGGGGATGCCTGCAAATTGTGCCCTCACAGTCGTTCAAATCGTGCGACCACTAGTCAAGGAAGCATCTCCACCATTGAAGCTTAATCATGTCGTTGAGGAGCGTGCGTAGATCACACCTCTCGCGAGATTTGAATCACGCGCATTGCGCAATCATGAAGATCGGACAACGGATGATGCACCTGGTCAACTTGAATGAGTGCTCCAGATGGCACGCGTATGTCTGGGTGGTGTTTACGTGTCTTCGAGCTACGTTTCCTCGCACGTGTGCAACATTGACCGTTCAATCAAGATCAAGCAGTCCAATTTCTTCAAGCGCTGAAGAGGGCGCAGTGGATTGAGGCTCGAACCCACGCCTCTCGTTTGAGGAGCGGGTGCGCTATCGTTTGGCCAATGTGCTGGATGGTTTTGTGGAGAGAGGTGCAGCCGCGTGCCTCAACCGTTGAACGGTCGAGATGAAACCTTCCTTGTTGCACCTTGGAGGAGAGAACCGGCAGATGTAGAGCGTTCTCAGCCGTTGGATTGAGATCCAATGGCTAGGATCACTCCTTGTGTGAAGCTGGGGAGGCTGTGGCTCGTATAGGACGAATGGCACCACATGGTGCCATCTAGGCTTTCCATCTTCTTTTACTTGTAGAGGATACTACAGAGCTCTGATCGCGGTGATTTTTGCGCTAACGAACTACGATCGTCGCTCCGGATCCATCCATACGGTTGGATTCTTCATCCGAAGCCCATAAAGATGTCGCACTACCTCCTGACCATATAAAATGTTGGAATTAATGTACATAATATACAACTATCCTAAATTCAATGCAATGAATGTTATGCAATATTTATACTATGATATGCAATGCTAAACCTAGGAACTATCATAATATGAATTTTATCATGAATTCATGTGTGGTTATCATACAAAATGATAGATGGGTTTTGGCAAAGTAAAATTCGGGTTAGGAGAAACCCGTCGTCATAGTTCATAAAACATGTTATCAAATACAATTTTTAATTGAAACTCTAAGGGAGTCCCGGGTCGAACACAGGGAGGCAACGTTTACTTTTGTTGAAATCCGTGCTTCATTTTGTTTCTTTTTGGTGCTTTAGGGTTTTGTGATTTTTTTTGTGTTTTTGAAATAAAATGACAAGTGAGATAACTTCACAAAGTGGAGAAACAAATATGATATTTCACAATGGCATTCACATGTCTATTACAATATGCTAAAACATAAAAGAGATAGAGGTGAGAAGAAATCTCCCAAATCGGCTGTTTAGCGAGACGACGGCACTTGGCAGCAGCTTGGACGAAGAGGGTGAGGTGCTGGACGACGGAGATGAGATGCAGGAGGATGCCGGGTAGAGGAATGCTTCACCAAGGCTCTGGAATGGGGATGAGGAGATGGAGGAAATCTTCTACCGAAATGGAGGTGGAAGGATGGCTCCGAGGCTTCCTATGAAAATGGTGAGATGGAGGATGAATATTAAGTGGGGTATAGGAACATTATGCAAATAGGAGGCCTTTGGAGCTTGGGAATAAGCTCTAATGGATCTTTGGTAGGCTACTAGAGCTTAGGAATAGGTGGGAGTAGAGTAGGTAAAGATGGTTTGGAAGGGAAGGGGTCATGGTGTTTATATAGTGGTGGAATGGAGGTGTTTTGCAAGCACGAGTCTTCAGTGACATTTAAAACGTCGCCAAAGACCCGCTGGGGGCGTCGCTATACATCCAAGAACTTTGGCTGGCATGAGGAGGCACGGCTGCAGCTGGCGTAGTGCGAGGAGATTGATAGCCGTTGGATCGGGCGCGGATGGAAGAGATCATAAGGAGATCGCGTGCGCTCGTCGATTCAAATCCGCATGCATCGCTGGCAGTTGTTGGATGAGCCATCACACGGCTGGGGGTGCTCGCAGATCGTGCCCTCACGGTCATTCAAATAGCGCGCTCGTTGGTCAAGGAAGCATCTCCACCGTTCAAGCTTGATCGTGTGGCTGAGGAGCGCACGCGGATCACTCCTCTAGCTAGATTTGAATCACGTGCATCGTACGATCGCAAAGATCGGACAACGGATGATGTGCCTGGTCGACTTAAATGAGTGCTCCAGATGGCACACGTTTGCCTGGGAGCGCATCTGCGTGTCTTCGAGCGACATTTCCTCACACGTGTGCAACGCTGATCGCTCGATCAAGATCGAGCGGTCCAATTTCTTCGGCCGCTAAAGAGGGCGCAGCAGATTAAGGCTCAAACCCGCACCTCTCGTTTGAGGAGCAGGTGCACTACCGTTTGGCCAATGTATTGGATGTTCGTGTGGAGAGCGGTGCGGCCGCACGCCTTGACTGTTCTTCCTTGTTGCACATTGGAGGGGAGAATCGGCTGATGTAGAGCATTTCTCAACCGTTGGATTGAGATCCAACGGTTGGGATTGCTCCTTGCATGAAGCTGGGGAGGCTGTGGCTTGTCTAAGGCAGACTGGATGGCACCACATGGCACCATCTAGGCTGTCCATCTTCTTTTGCTTGTAGAGGATGCTACAGAGCTCTGATCGCGGTGATTTTTGCGTTGATGGACTGCGATCGTCGCACCGAATCCATCCATATGGTTAGATTCTTTATCCGAAACCCGTAAAGATGTCGCACTGCCTCCTAACCATATAAAATGTTAGAATTAATGTACATAATATACAACTATCCTAAATGCAATGCAATGAATGTTATACAATATTTATACTATGAGATGCAATGCTATACCTAGGAACTATCATAAATAAGCATTTTATCATGAATTCATGTGTGTTTATCATACCCCCATGCTTATTTTTTGCTAGTCCCTAGCAAAATTAACCTAAATGCTATGTATAAAAGTAGAATTAGGATTTGATCCCTTAGGCACGATTTGTTGGTTCTTTAGGAAATTTCAACCCAAGACCTAGTTATAAAAACTCGACAGTACCCATATGTCTACCAGAATGCAAACCGCCCAATCGGGTAAATGATTCTTTTTGGTGGCTATGTTCAACTTCCTATAGTCAATACAAACTCTCCAAGCAGAAGCTAAATAGGTGGTAAAGGATTCCCTTTCTCATTAGTCATAACTATTACGCCCGCTTTCTTGGGTACAATCTGAACGGGGCTAACCCACAAACTATCCAAGATCAGGTAAATAATTCCCGCATCAAGTCACTTAATTATCTCCTTTTTTACCACTTCTCACATATTCGAGTTTAGTATCCTTTGCATTTCTTGAGAAGGGCTGGATCCATCTTCCATAAAAATACGGTGATTACAGTAAGATGGCTCAATCCCCCTAAGGTCGTGGATGGTCCAACCAATTGGCTCTTTATTTTTCTCAAGGACCTTAATCAATCTCACTTCTTGCTTCTTATTCAAATCAGCACTAATAATCACAGGGAGAGTATTCTTAGGTCCTAAGAACTCGTATTTCAAATTTTTAAGCAATGGTTTCAATTCTAGCTGAGGTGGGTTTAGTATAGAGGGAAGGGAGGATGCTGATGAAGATTTATCAGGACGATCCAGTGAAAGAGGCTATGAATGAACAAAATCAACAGCCTCTTCAGGGTGTGGCAGGTCTGCCATGGAGGGTTGTGGGTTAGGTTTGCTAAGTCCAGTGGAGTCCTTGAGTACACTAATTGTCATACAAGTCTCAAAATCCTGATCCTCGAGCTCCTCAATGAATCCACAGTCCTCAAATCCTTTTATCTCCTTCAAAGTATCAAAAGTTAGCTTCCTATCCCCAAAGGAATTTCCATATTACCGCTCTCACAATTTATGTTGGCCTTGCCGGTAGCTAGAAACGGACACCCCAGAATAATGGGCGTGTTCCTCAAATCATTAGGTACATCCATGTCAAGGACAAGGAAATCTACGGGAAAATAGAAGTCCTTGACCTCGACGATTACATCCTCAATAACGCCCTTCGGTGTGGTGACTGAATGGTCTGCTAATTATAGCGTTACTGAGGCTGGCCTAAGTTCACCTAACCCAAACCTCTCATAGAGAGAGAAAGGGATTAGGTTGAGGGATGCACCTAGATCTAACAGTGCCCTATCGAAAGTGTATTCCCTAATGATGCATGAAATCAAGGGGGCACATGGATCTTTCTTCTTTTAAGGAAGGTGATGCAGGATAGCAGAACTTCCCTGCTCAGAGAGAATCACCTTCCTCGGAGTAGGTTCTCTCATCTTACGCTTTTGGGTACATTGATCTTTTAAAAATTTAGCGTAAGCTGGGATGTGCTTAATAGCATCGAGGAGCAGAATATTGATCTCTACACTCTTAAATAAATTCAGGGGCTCCTCATTGCTCTCTAAGGTTTTCTTTTTCCTGATTTTCAATAAGGCTTCAGGGAACGGGATGTGGGTGGTGTCTTCAATTTTCGGTCCCTGGGCCTTATTGTCTTCTTCAATCTCCTCCTTTTCTGTCTCAAGCTCCCCAAGGTTTTGGCTTCTAGAAGTTAATTCAGGGTTCTGGGTCTACTTTCCACTTCTCAAGGTGATAAAGTTTGCAAAAGCGTATGGGTTCAGGTCTTGAGGTGGATTAGTGAAGATTGGAGGGCCTTGATTGGTAATGTATCAAGAAGAAGAAGAGGAGGGACCTTACTCAACCACCTGAGCATGTGCGTGTGGGTCCCTTTGATTTCCGTACCCTTAGGCTCTATTGCCCTAATTTTGCACATTGCGCAGGTTGGGTATGAGTTGGGATGGTAGAGATCCGGGTTGTCGCGTGTTAGCAATAAACCCTAATTGCAAGCTGTCCAATGATATCTTCATTTGCTGCATAAGCTGAAGCATGGACCCTTGCATTTCTACCATCTGTCGGTTTAAATTAGCCTGCCCTGTAGATTGTTGGGCATTCCAAGGTGGCTAAGTAATCGGTCTTGGGGGCAACTGGGTGTATACCTGACCCTAACCCATAGGTCTCTAAGGTGCATAGTTGCTGGGTCATGTTTGGGTCAGTTGCCCCTGACTTTTTGAAGAGAGGTTAGGGTGGTTCCTCCAACCAGAGTTATAAGTGTTGGAATACGGGTTGGACCTAAAATTCTTCTGTATTGCATACGCATCCTCATAGGGCAAGGATGGAGAGAAGGAAGGATCAGAAAAACTGGGATCAAAGGCCCCAGTTTGGAACCCATAAGGTTCTTAGAAATCCTGGCTCATAGGTTGAGCCGATTCAAGTTGGTTCACGAACTCCCACCGCGTGGGAGCTCGTGAGGAATGGAATCCCAAATTTTGGGATTAAGTGGGTGTAGATGAGTTTCCCGAATTCCCAGACATCCATTCTTACATTCTTTTAGCATCCAAGTCCATCTTATCAAGCTTGTTACAAATCAATTCCATGTCAAATGAATGAGAATCCCGGATCTCATTAGCACTTGACCTGGGTTGTTGGGACCGGTTGAAGGCATCCATGGAGCATGATTAATTGAATTCTCCCTCATTTCCTCAAATAGGTCATATTCACTATCTGCATCCCTGTTGAGGAAATTACCTTCGCAAGAGGCGTCCACATGATTACGGAGTTGTTCGACCAACCCATGATAGAATATCTACATGAGTTGCCATTTCGGCACCTCGTGATGTGGACACTTCTTCAAAAGTTCCTGGAATCGCTCCTAAGCACCATGAAACGGTTCCCCCAGCCTCTGAGAAAAAGTGGTAATTGCCCGTCGCAAGGCATTGGTCCGACCGATTGGGAAGAATTTCTTCAGGAAAGCTGACTTAAGAGCAGCCCATGTTTCTATCGACCTTCCAATTGTCTGGTATCAATGTGCGGCTTTATCCTAAGAGAATGGGGAAAGAGCCTCATGATCATCTGCTCTTCGTTCACATTCCTAGCTTTGGTGGTCTGAACCAAAGTGGTCAAATCCTCCAAGTGCTGGAATGGATCCTCGGAGCCAAGCCCATGGAAATGCTTAATCAAACTTAAGACTTAGGGCTTGATTTCTATGTCTCCAGCAAGAATCATGACACCATAACGTTCCCCATAATTTGAAGGATCATAGAAATCCTTCAAGGGTCGAGCGCCCTAACCATTCATTCATTGGAACCATTACTGCATCTGCTGCAATTCTTCCAACTACCTATGAACCAACTCTTGTTGGTTCAAGGGCAAGGGAGGTGGTTGTTGATCAGCCATGGAATCTGCTTGGCTATAACTCAACCTCTGCCTCCAGGAATGGTCTAAAGGTCCTTCCAGACGAGGGTTCAATGACCTTCCAAGCATGCACTGGAAGGAAGTCGGAAGGACAAGGAAGGAACCCTACAGCATAAGAATACAAGCATGTCCTTAGGTTGGGTAGCCTAAAGGTCTACAGACTCTCAAAATCCATCTTAAGATTATAGATGATTTACTCTACTTGTGTCCAGCCAATCTAACCAGTTAGGAGCGAGAAGGAGGGACTAGGGAGAAGGTTCTTCCATGGACTTACGCCTCCGGTTCCTAGTGTATCCCCCAGTCACGGTCGTTTGACGCTACTCCCCTAGCTAGACACCAGATTAACTAGTATAAGCAAGTTAATTATGAATAATCTCAATCTGGGCCCCGAAGAGCAAATCAGTCCTTATGGCCAACGTCTAATCAATTTTATTAAGGCTTAGGATATTTAGTGCTTTTGGAATGTGATGGGCCCTTAATGGGTTGTGCCCTTAATGATTCGTTGAAAATGTGTGTATGTGCACAACCATAAAGTTTTCAAGCAAGATTATTGATAATGAAGTGAGTTTTAGGGTTCGAATCTTGTTTAGTAGCTTTTAGGGTTCAAATATTAGGTATATTCAACCAAATTTCCAAGAGGCAAAGCAAGTTTGAAATCACGAGTTCAAGTATTTTCCTTTATGAATCAAGAAAAATATGGAGTACCTAGCTTGACCTAATTATTGAATCCTATGGGACAGCTACAAAATGAATTCCTTTAAGATTAGGTGGTGCGGCCCAAACAATTCAATTAACTTGCCCAGATGCACCACGATTAGGGCACACATAAAGGTGATTAACCTAGTATATTTCTACTCCTTTATGTGTTGAATTGGTGTACCGGTTCCACAGGTTGGAATCCTGGTTGAGTAGATAAAAATCAAGTTAGGTTATGTACCTCAAATGTGGGTGTATGTAGTGTGTATTTTGATTTATCCCACAAGAAGTATCTTTTTGTTTTTTCTTTATAATATGCAAGGGTGAGATGAGTGGAGGTGACAAACAAGACAAACAAATTCTATCCTAGGGTTTATGCAAACACCTAAGTAGATTAGGTCTTGGTTATTAATGTGGCGGAATGAAACTAGTGGGGGGGAATGTGGGGGCACTTATAAACTACTCTACCCGTACTTTACTCTACTCTACCGCATGCGGATCTCCTTACTAGGGTACCTGCAAGACAGTAAATCAAAGGCAAGCGGGGTTAATAATAAGTAAATGCAAAGAAACACGGAAGACAAGAAAGCAAATTTCGTCGCCTCCCCAGCAATGGTGCCAAAATGATAGCGGCAAATTCACTCGCAGAAAGGGTTTTGGGTTTGGAAAAGCCATCCTCGTAGTTCGATTCGCGAGAAAATCTGTCGATCAGATAAAATTTATAATCGAAACTCGAAAAGTGAGTCCCATGTCAAACACGGGGAGGCGAAACGTTTGATTTTGAAAATCTGCATTTTCCTTTTATTTATTTTTGTCATTTTTGTCTTTTCTAATTTTTTTGGTATTTTTAGCAAGCAAGAGATTAGGTCGATGAATTCTTATCTAACAAATCTATTTGCAAAATATAAGAGAGAGAGAGAGAAACAATCACATATACTTCTGAAGAAAATATTTTCTACAACTAAGAAAGCGGGAAAGATTACACTACAAAAGCAAAAAGAAAGATATAAGTAAGAGAATCCCCCTCAATGGTTGCTCGAACGATGACTCGCTCTGACATCGCTTGGAGGAAGGTGGTGAGGAACGGGACGAACGAGGACGAAGCACGAGGACAGAGGGCAGGGAAGGACGGCGTCGCGGTGAGGATCTTCTTCCCGAAGGGAGGTGAGAGGACGACCACGAGATGCTCCACGAATGGGGATGAAGGGAGGGAAAAATATTTGATTCTACTCTAGAGGAGCATCCCGTGCTTGGGACAAGCACTCTCTAGAGCCTTGGAGGTGGTAAGGAGAAGAAAGGAAGAGATGAAAAATGGAAGGAGTAAGGGTCCTTTTATAGTAGAGGAAAGAATCAAATTCATATACAGGACATTTAGTGATGGTCATAAACGTTGCTGAAGATCCACCTCTAACATCGCTGAAGATCCTACTCATGCACCCCTGTTGCCGCACTACTGGCGTGTGCTCCACGAGCCCTTGTCGCCCACGCACGCGCCTCGCGCCCATGCACATTGCCGCTGCTGCCGTTGCCGCTGCCTTGCATGCTACGCACACCGCTGCGCCTGCGCACGTGCATGCCTCCGTGTGCATGTGCGCACCTGTGCTACTATGCACGTGCGGTGGCGCATGCGTGCCCATGGGCAGCCTGAGTTGACCATGTGGAGCGACCTAGGCCGTCCATCTTCTTTCCTTTGTAGGGGCTGCTACATAGGTTGGATTGAATCGATTTTCACGCCGTTAGGTTGCGATCGCCAACCAAAATCCATCTGTGTGGTCGGATTTATCGTTTGAAGCTCCAGATTGCATCACCTAGTCCCTTGGCCGTTGATCTTCCTAGGACTGCATATAGTGCTACGAGACTTCGATTAAGGCAATTTTTGAGGCGTTAGACACCGATCGTCATCCTGATCAGATCCGTATGGCCGGATCGTCAATTCGAGGCTTCAAAATAAATCTCCTTCTCTCTTGACCACAAAAAGGATGCAATTAACCTAGAATATGCACAACTACTCTAAATGCAGAATGATGCATACTATGCAATATTTATAATATGGAATGTAAATCTAAACCTAGGAACATGCATAAATAGGCATTTTAACCTAAATGGATGTGTCAACATCATAAATCATAACTTTACATAAATAACTTATATATTTATTTAAATAAGTATTTATGCTGATTTATATAGTATATATCATAATTATATAATTATACATTTATTTATTTAGATTATATGCACATCAGCCTAAGTAATTATAAATAGGTATGTATATAGCTAGAATCATATTTATTACTGTAAATACAAGTTAAAGTAATTATACTATACAATATTATACCAATACATTTATTTATGTATTTATTGTATATAATTAAGTTATTAAGTTAATTAGTTAAGTTATCAAGTTAAAATAAATTAAATCAGTAAATTAATGAATTATTAAAGTAAGTTATGTTATATATTTGTATACTATAATTTAAAGTATTTTCAACATATTTATACCTTATTTATATGATAAGACAGTATTTATACTATATTTATATGTATATATGTATAAAATAGGTAAATAAATGTACATAAATTAAATTAAATGTCCCCCAAAAATAAATTAAAAATATGTAATAATAAGTTATTAATGTATATTAATAATTTATAACCCAATTGTACCATTACATTATTAATTTACACTTTAATTAATGAATTAGGTACTAACTTGTAATTTTCGGTAACTTTAACTAATTTTTAAATATAATTAAATATTTAATCACCATAAAATTACTATACTAATAGGAAGCCTTATGTATAGGCTTCATGTATATATAATTTAATTTGTAAATACTATTTAATTAGGCACTTAAAGCGAGGCCTAATTTGGCCATTAACAGACTCTTGAGCATGCCTAATTGGCGCTCGAAGAAAGTCCCACCTCAATGGTTTGTGAGATGCCGCACGCATATATTTGCACCTGCACTCACAACCTCGCTGGTCGTCAGCATAGGGTACAAAAAAACTGAGCATACTCCGAGCATTGATTTAGGGTGCGTGTGCGTGTGCGCATGCGCCTGCGAGCGTGCATGTGCATGCGTGTGGATGCACGTGTGTGTGTGCGCATGTGTACGCAGTTTGGCATTAAACTATACACTAATCTACCTTAATAAATAAATTAAGGCCCATCTAATAATGGTACCGATCCAGCCTCGAAAGGGAACGTTGATCCTGTGAAAAGTGGGCTCACCAACTAATAATTTCGATCTAAGTTATAATTAAACTTTGGTTAAGAAATAACAAGTATTAGTTGGCCCGGTGTTGTGTGAGTTAGGCTAAGTGTTGTTCAGTGTTAGCAGCGTGTTGTCGCAGCGAGAAAGATTCTTGAAAGATTGGCCAAGCAAAAGTGTTGTCGCAGCGAGATCAAGTTTTAAATTCTGTGTTGTAGTATAGATTAAAATCGCTTTGAAAACAAATATAATTTTATTACTTGAAAGAAATCCGAGGTCGAACACAAGGAGCAATATGGCAATTCAAAAACTCAAGATAACAATTTGAATCAAAGATAGAATGAATGTCAAATACTGCAAAAAGAATGAAGTAAAATGGTGATTTAAATCACCAATTACTCCTTACAATAATATCAAATGAAACTCAATAGTTATGAATAAATGAACAGTGTTCTTCTCTTTTCTTCTTCTGCTCTTCTTCTTCTGAGGTGGCTCTTCTTCTTCTTTCTTTCTCTGCTCTTCTTACTCTTCTTCTTTACGCAAGCCTGGCCTTCTTCTTTCTTCTTCTCTTTCTTTCTTTGCTGCGGCTCTTCTTTTCCCTTCCATTCCTTTCTTTCTACAGCCCTGCCTTCTTCTTCTTCAGCGCTTCTTTGCACAAGAGGAGAGAACTGGAATTTGGCTAAGTGTCAGCCAAATTCTCAAAGAGCAAAACCCCCCTACCCCCTGCGCAGACTCTCCTCTCTTTCTCTCCTTGGGTCACGCTCTCCCAGAGCCTCCAACAGTACCGGGTTATCGGGTATTCGGACCTAGAGCGTACCCAGGTCCAGGGCTGCCGGCCGTGAGTGGCAGCCGAGGAGTGAGTTAGGTTAGGCGGGTAATCGGGTCAGGTCAGATTCACGTAGGGCGTGTCACGGACAAGTCCAAGTGAGGATGAGGGGGACCTCACCCCCAAGTGTCTGAGGCGATAAGCCCCAGGCACTTTTCACTCTTATGCAGCTGCAAAAGCTTTGTAATTGATGATGTGGGACTATGTCCTCCTTCATCGCACACAAGGCTGCTGAGGAAATTGGATGAATTGGCGAGCTACAGCTACGGAAGCCTTCACTTGAGGACCTGAAACCTGCAGCCATCAATTCCGCATGGCCTGAAGCTGAAACCTAGAGCTGCAGGCGAAGAACAGACCTTGCAGATTGCTTCGAAGAAGGTCGGTTAATGGCGGCTGGAGGCGAGTACTTGAAATCACCAATAAGGCCTTTCGGCCGTGTCAAAACATTCAGGAATAATCGTCGGAGAACGGCGAACTTGATGAGGGGGTTATACTGCATTCAAGATATGATGGTAAAATTACAGTTTTAATCCTATTTTCTTATCTTTCTCTCAAAATGATCATGCAATGAATTACAGTCCTCTGTCGATTATGTAGGAGCATTTAATGACTTAATCAAATCAAATTGAGATAGTGATGGCTCATGATGGTGTTCCCATCAAAAAGTATTTCTATTTCCTAGGCGAATATTCGAGATATAACCAAGTCCCTATCCATCCCAACGACCAAGAAAAGATAACTTTCACCTGTCCTTACGGAACCTTTGCATTCCATAGAATGCCGTTTGGGCTTTGCAATGCACCTGCGACTTTTCAAAGGTGCATGCTAACCATCTTTTTAGACATGGTGGGAGATTATATGGAAGTATTCATGGATGATTTCTCCATTTTTGGAGATTCATTTGAGTCTTACCTGATTAACCTGGAATTGATCTTTAAGAGATGTATCGAAACACGGTTGTTCCTTAGCTGAGAAAAGAGTCACTTCATGACACAGGAAGGCACTGTCTTAGGTCATGTAGTCTCTAATCGAGGAATTGAGGTTGATCGAGCTAAGGTGGATGCTATCTCCAAACTTCCTCCTCTCACTTCTATTAAACAAATCCGATCATTCCTTAGTCATGTGGGATTTTATAGGAGGTTCATCAAGGACTTTTCTAAGGTTGCTTGACCTTTGAGCAACCTTCTGGCCGAAGCCACACCATTCGATTTTGATTAATCATGACATAAGGCATTTGATTTACTCAAAATGGCAGTCACTTGTGCTCCGGTGCTACAACCACCGATCTAGATAGCCTCATTTGAGATCATGACCGACGCTTCTAATTACACGATCAGGGTTGTTTGGGTCATAAGATTGACAAAAAGCCCTCTGTCATTTACTACGCTAGCAAATCTCTAGACGAGGCCCAGAGGAACTATATTGTTATAGAACAAGAATTGCTAGCTATAGTATTTGCACTGGAAAAATTTAGGGCTTATCTCTTAGGATCTCATGTCATCATCTATACTAACCACTCGGCCCTAAGACATCTCTTGGCCAAAAAGGATCGCAAACCTTGGCTCATTCAATGGATTCTTTTACTTCAAGAATTTGATCTTGAAATTAAAGACAAATTCAGGGCACAAAATGTGGTGGCAGATCATCTTTTGAGACTCTTAATTGATTCTTCTTGTTCAGATATTCCAATTACTGACACTTTTTCGGTCGAGACTATTCTTACAGTTTTAGGTGTCCAAACCCCTTGGTTTGCTGACATGGTGAATTATTTGGTTGTTGGTTAAATCCCCCAGGATTGGACCAAGCAACAATGGGATAGACTTATATCCGAGGCCAAATATTACTTTTGGGATGACCATGAACTGTACCGCAATGGCTCTAATCAAATTATTCACCGATGTGTTCCAGAGAATGAGTTCCAAAACATACTTGAGTTCTGCCATGCATTTGCTTGTAGTGGTCATTTCTCCGGGAAAAAGATGGCTGCAAAGATTCTGCAATTTGGATTTTATTGGTCATCTTTATTTAAGGATGCCCAGGATTCTCAAGGTCATGTTCCCGATGCCAAGCACTCGGGAGCATAGCCAAGAGAGACATGTTGCCTCTAAACCTGATTCTTCCTATCGAAATCTTCGACGTTTGGGGCATCGATTTCATGGGACCCTTCCTCTCTTCATTTGGACACTAGTACATTCTCATAACTATTGACTACATGTCCAAGTGGATTGAGGCTATTCCCACCCGAACCAATGACCACAAGTTGGTCATAGATTTTGTCAAGAAGAATATCTTCAGTTGGTTAGGGATCCCAAGGGTTATCATCAGCGATGGTAGTACCCATTTCACCAACGCCCAATTCCACAATTTACTGGCAAAATACAAGGTGAATCATAAAATTTCCACACCTTACCACCCCCAGACGAACGGATAGGCTGAGATTTCCAATCGGGAGATTAAGAACATCCTACAAAAAATGATTAGGGCTGATAGGAAAGACTAGACTCAAAAGCTTGACAACGCTCTTTGGGCCTATCGTACGGCGTACAAGATGCCTATCAGCATGTCACCGTTTCATCTGGTGTATAGTAAGGCATGCCATTTACCCGTAGAGATTGAACATAGGACATTCTTGGCAATTAAGAAATGCAACTTTGACTTAAGTTTAGCTGGAAAGACCAGGAAACTCCAACTATCTGAGTTGGAGGAGCTTAGAAATGATGCTTATGAGAATGCCAAGATCTATAAGGCTAGGACCAAAGCTCTCCATGACCATTCGATATCTTGCAAGAGCTTTAAACTAAACCAGAAAGTCTGGCTCTTTGATTCTCGACTTAAGCTCTTTCCTGGCAAGCTTAGGTCAAAGTGGAACCGCCTGTTCATCATTGATCGGATTTTTCCAAATTGGGCCATTAAGATTTCTGACCCAAAGACGGGTAATTCTTTCAATGTCAACAGACAATGTCTGAAACCTTATGTTGATCGCGTTATTCCAGAACCCATCTCAAACAAGGTTGCTTTGACCTTGACTTGACTCTTTTAGCTGGACCATGCCTAACTGATGGCACTAAACTCAGGATTTGTACAATCTGACTCAGAGCTGACCAGAGCATCACAAAATCCAGGTGATATTTTCTTCATTCTACCCTTTTTCTCATGCCTTTTATTTTCAATGACATTGCATAAGCTGTGCATGGGGCGGTGAATTCATTTCTTAATCATATTGTCAGCTCTGTGGATTTCTTATAAATTTTCCTTATTTTTCCTTTTTATTAAAAAAAATTAGGAAAAGAGAACTTGGGCATTAGAGCTTTCAACCTTAGGAAATAATACAATAGGATCTGAACACTCTCACCCTTCAGGTCAGGCTTAATCAACCTGAGTGTCCACTAAAATGTGGACTTATTTTTTTAAGTCCTTGCCATTCAGAATTCATTTCTAATTGGTTAATAAGTTGGGGAGATAAGTACATGACTTATCAACGCACCCTCTGATTTGAGAGAACTTATAATCTAAGCATTTACACACTCTTCACACTGACTCACTTTCCGGCGATTTTAACAAAAATTGGGTAGCCAATGAACTTTCTAGGGAGGTATAGCTGGTAAGTTGTCATGGGTAATAGTCCATTAGCCGATTGTCCAAAGCCTAGCCATACGATCTTTCTCTTTCTGCTACCTTTAGATAAATCTTAAATCAGGGAAGCCACTACTAAAAAGAAAAAAGAAAAATATCTAAAAAGAAAAAAAATTAAGAAATAGAAAAGAAGAAAAAAAAAACCACACTTCACCGCACGAGTATGGCTGGCAAGTTACCGTGGGTAACAGCCCATTGGCCGGTTGTCCTAAACCCGAGTTACAAGAATGCACAAATAATTCCTAAACACTTAGGAAGAAGCGGGGAAGTAGAATAGGTTAAGGAGCTATACACTGGATTCGCCCTTGTGTTGACCCCATTAAAATAAAAGTAGGGAGAAAGCTACTGATGTAAACACATTTACACTACTTAAAATGTCTATTTATGCATGTTCTTAAGCATAGGATTGCATTTCATGATATAAATATTGCATAACATGCATCATCTCGCATTTAGAGTAGTTTGAATAAAATGGAGGTTAATTGTCTCCTTTTATGTGCTTGGACAGGGCAAACATTTTATCGGGGCCTCGGATCAAAGATCCAACCGTATGGATATGATTAGGGGGACGATTGGAGTTCAACGACTCCAAGATCGCCCTAATCAGGCATCCGTAGCATCAGATAGAGATCGGGGAATCCTAGAAAATCAAGGGCCAGGATGGTGTAAATCTGCACTTTAGATGACAAATCCAACCGCACAGATGAATTCGGATCGACAATCGCAGCCCAACGACACAAAAATCGAGTCAATCCGACATCCGTGACACCATCTACAACTTCCAGAAGATGGACGGCCAAGATGGCGCCACGTGGTGCCATCTCAGCCGCCCAAATGGCCGCTTGCATCTTGTGAAGACCGCGCACCCATCTCCTCTCCGCTGTTGGATCTCGATCCAACGGCTGCGACGTGCCCGCGCTGAAGTCTGGCGCTCGACACAAACGCAACCGCAGCGCAGCGGTCGAGCGCTCTAACGCGAAGCAGGGACGCGCGTTCGAGCCTCGCCACGCAGAAATTGGAGCGGTGGCGCACCTCCAATCGACCGCACGATCGCGATCCAACGGCCGCGCGGGCCCGATAGCACCAACGCGCGATTGGACGCGCGCGTGAACGTGCGATCGCACGCACAGGCGGGCGGGCGGTAGCGGTGAAGGCGCGATTTTAAGCCGTCCGATCTCGCGATCGGACGGCTGAGACTTCGCGGACCTGTGAAGCCGTTGAGGGCGCGAGCAAGCGAGGAGGCGCGCGTGAGCCGCCCACGTCGCCCACGTTAGGGGCTTTAGTGACGGATTTATCCGTCACTAAAGACCCCTCACTTACTATTTTCAACTTGTAATGTCCATTTTGCCCTCACTCCTTGTAACTATAAAAGGAGACCCCCTCCATACGAAATTTTCATCCCTTCTTTCTCCTCTCTACCCCTCCAAAGCTCAAGAGAAGCTTGTCCCACACCCGGGATGCTTCTCGCGAGATAAAGTCCAATTTTCGTTCCCCTTCGGAAGTGGATCCCGCGACGACGACGGCGTGCTGCTTCGTTCCCGTTCTTCTGCTTCGTCCTCCTTCGTCCCGCTTCGTTCTCCTTCGTCCAGGTGTCGTCCCGTCCGGCTCGTCCTCCAAGCAACTGTCGAGGAGGATTTCTCTCTCCCTATTCTTTTTACCGCTTTCTAGTATAGATTTACTGCTTTCTAGATTAATCTACTCGTCCTCCAAGCAATCGTCGAGGAGGACATTTCTCCCTCCATTCTTTTAATGCTTTCTAGAGTAAATTTATCGCTTTCTAGAGTAATTATTTTATTCTTTCTAGTTGTAATGAACAATCACTTCAATGCAAAAATTCCTTGTTTATTCTACATCTCATTTTGATTTCTCTGTGTAATATTCTTTTTCTCTCTTACTCTCTCTCTCTCTTCTATTTATTGTAAATAATTAGATAGTACTAAATTGAATTATTCTGTAACAAATAAAAAGAAACACGTAGTTTTTAAATCAAACGTCTGCCTCCCTGTGTTCGACCCGAAATTTTAATTTCGATATAAATTTTATTTGTTGAACACGAATTCTTCGCTTTCGAACTACAATGACAGGTTTTCCAAAATCGAACACGTTAGCGTAGGTTCGTACACGTTCAACATTTTGGCGCCGTTGCCGGGGAGGCAACGATCTTTGATTTCTCTTCGCGTTTTGTAATTTACAAATCATTTACCTCACTTTTCTCCTTTCTTATTGTAATTGCAGATACTCTTTCGAGGCAGGCAAAAACGGTAGATTGGAGTAAAGTGGTGTAGAAGGTTTTGTGAGTTACCCCCCACCTCCCACCCATTAGATTTCATTTCATCACATAATAACTCAAACATCAATCAACCTAGGTGTTTTTATAAACTCTAAGGTTAGATTATTTGTTGTTTGACACCCATACTCACACCAACCCCCACATTAAAAAGAAAAAAAAAATCTCACAGAGGTACACAACCTCATCTGATTTTCAAACTCAACCGGTAATCCAATCTTAGGAGCCGGTACACACATCCAAACACATAATTGAGTAGAAATCAGATTAGGTAATCATTTGTGTGCCTAATTAAGTGGTGCAACAGGCCAATTGTTTGAGTTGATTGGGCCGCACCACTTCAAATAAAATCAACTCATCAAGTAGCTACCAATTAGGTTCAACTCTTAGGGATTTACCAGGCACTCCACATTCTTTTTAAACTTTAAAGGAAAACATCTTCACCTATGCTTGTAAAACTTGGTGTGCCAACGAAACTTGATTGAAAACACTTAAAGTTGAATCCTAAAAACTACTAAGCAAGATTTGAATCTTAAAATTCACCACATCAAAAACAATCTTGCTTGAAAACCACTGGTTGTGCACTCACACACGAATCAATCAATCATTAAGGGCACAACCTATTTAAAGGGCCCATCACATTCCAAAGCACATTCAAACCTAGCCCTAAATAAAACAGAGTAGACGTTGGCCTTAAGGATTGGACGCGCTCTTTAGAACCCAAAACGAGATTATTTTCGATTAGTCTGTTTCTACTGTTCAATCTGATGTCTAGCTAGGGGAGTAGAGTCAAACGATCGCGGCTGGGAGGTACACTAGGAACTGGAGGCGCAAGCCAAAGGAAGAACCTTCTCCCCAGTCCCTCCTTCTAACTGGTTGGATTGAACAGACGGAAGTAGATCAAATCGTTCCTTTATCTCAAGACGGGTTTTGAGAGTCTGTAGGTCTTTAGGCTAACCTATTTAAGGACAGGTTTGATTGTTTATATTGCAGGGCACCTTTCTTCCTCTCGTGTATCATGAATCCTTCCACATATTTCACACATTCCCGCTCTTTCCCTCCTGTTGTAAATTATCCTCAACATGACGATTATCCCAACTCGTATTGTAATCGACCATTAGTTAGTTGGGATAATTCGGATTGGGGATACAATTCCGGACCCCCGTGTTTAGGGTTTAACTCTAAACACTTTGATTCTGATTTTTATCCTTCTCAGAGCTACATCGATTATAGATCGTCTTCCTTTCATGAACAGCATAATACGATCTACAATCAAGAAGGATACACCGATCCTTACCCATCCTCTGATTTCACTGCCTTTAGGTCATCACCATCTTTTCAACAATCTGAAATGACCTATTATCAGGAAGGGTATAACGAATCTCAATTCGTTAATTCCCCTGCATTGAGCCCAAACCCACCCAACCCTGAACCAACTCATTTGGTTCAGGTTAATCAGGTTCAAGATAAGGTTCTGGCTAACTTGAGGAATATCATTCAATCTTTAGAAGTTCAGCCAATACCTTGCATTGAGAGATTGGAGCCCCTGATTGAAATGATTGATGATTTAAACAAGTCTTTGTTGGATTGGCTCCAGGATGTTAAGGATAAGAACCCGGGTGAGTTTCTACTTGGGAAATTAGCGAAATTGAGGATGAGATTCGTGGTTGCTTTGATTCAATCTTGGAATAATTCCCAGGATGAACTCTCTTCAGGAAAGCCAATGACAGAACCCGCTCAGGCACCTGTTGGGGGGGACACGTGTTACGAGGCTGACCAGATTGAATTAAAACAACCAATTAAGGATGATCTGATTTCTTCACCTGAGATCCCTCAGCCAGGTTACGAGGAAACGTATGTCTCCTTGGAACACAAAGTGGCAAATGATTTTGGGACATACATTGATACGGATCCTGATGGTGAAGATTCAAGTTGCGAAGTCTCACGCGAGTTTTCTGAACACGATTTCTGTGAGACGATTGGGCCTGAGGAATCTGATAGATCAATTGATAGCCCAATAACTGAGAACACTGATCTTATTAGGGCACACATTACGGATCCAAAATCGCATTTTCTGGAAGAATCAATTCAATGCCCTGATTATCAGTTACACCCTGTTGAGCTTATTGATGATTCTAATTCTGAGATAATTAGACCCAAGTCAATTTTTATTCGGCCACATCATTTAGACTTGGAGATTTCAGATGGGGTGATGAATATATAAGAGGTCCTGGAATTTGATGTGCTGAATGAGGAGGATAGGAGGGGGGAAGTTCTGATTTGGGAAGTTAATTTTGGAGGAAATGGAAGATTGAGTCGAAGGGTTCCTTTTAAGCTGAAACTATTAAATCAGAACCCTTACGACATTTGTTTCGAGGATGTCAAACCTAAGCACACATTCAACAATTATCCTTTTGAGCTTCAATTCTCTGTAACCCGACTTTTTGGTCTTGGGTTGCATCCTCATAAATCGCAGGCCCGACCCCGCATGCATTCTGATTTTAGGTTTTGGGTAATTTTTATCCAGAACCTAAGATATTCTCGATTATGGGGGATGGGTCTGCACCACAATCTGGTCCACATCTGTGGACCGCTGTTGTTAGGTCGAAGGATTCTTCTATTTATATTAATTCTGATCTGCACTTGTGAATTCTTCATTTCTTTTCTTTGTATAGTGTGCCTAGCTGAAGGCACTAAACTCAGCACATATACAGTTCTTTTTCGATTTCATCTCGGAGCGGACATGACATTCACGCAATTCAGGTGCTTTCTACGCTTTTCCACTCTGTTTTATGTCTTTTTAATACAATGAGGACATTGCATTAGATAGGCATGGGGGGGTGGATATTCATCTCTGAATTCATTCGTCAGCTCCGTAGATTTGTTTATTTTCTTTTATAAAAAAAAAATTCAGAATTAGGAAAGAGAATTTGGGTTTAAGAAAATTTTCAATCTTAGGAAATACTACATTAGGATCTGAACACAAAGACCCCTCAGGTCTTTAGACTTAATTAGCCTGTGTATCCACTAAAATGTGGATTTGTCTTTGAGTCCTCACCATCTTAATTCTATTATAATTGGAATAAATAAGTTTGGGTGATAAGTACACGACTTATCAACCCGCCCTCTAATTTGAGGGAATTTTGAGTTTTAAGCATCTACACACTTTCTTTGCACTGACTCGTTATTCGGCGATTCTAACGAAAATTGGGTAGCTAATGAACCTTCTAGGGTGATATGGCTGGCAAGTTATCGTGGGTAACAGCCCATAGGTAGGTTGTCCAAAGCCCAGTCACTGGACCTTTCCCTTTTTGCTGCCTTTAGGTAAATCTTAGACCAGGGAAGCCACCTACTTAAAAAAAGAAAAAAAAAATCAAAAATCAAAAAGGAGAAAAGAACAAAAAAAAAAAGAAATAAGCCACACTTCGCCGCACGAGTATGGCTGGCAAGTTGTCGGTGGCAACAACTCATCGATCGGTTGTCCAAAACCCAGCTCAGAAAATGCACTAAAAATTCCCAAAACACTTAGGAAGAAGCGAAGAAGTAGAATGAAACGAGGAGATATACACTGGATTCACCCTTGTGTTGACCCCGTTAAAAAAATAAAAGTAGGGAGAAAGCTACCGGTTGTAAAGATACACCTTTAGGTAGAATTCTTTTTGAGGTCACCTAGAGGCGTAGAAATCCGAAGTCCGTTCTAATTGCCGGTCAACGAGTCTATCACAATCACAATAAGATGCTTAAAACTTAGGGTTCTCATCAAATCTTGGGTGAGTTGAATGGTCGTAGAAAGCCACTCTTAAACCCTAAAATTTGAAAATCCAAAAAAATTAGAAAAGAGTAAAAAGAGAAAAAGAAATTTTTCTTTGAATAAGGCGAGGGCTTGAGGCGGTTTGCATTTTGGCTGATACCCGGGCATTGTTGTGTCTTTGAAAGTTCAGTTCCTAAGTAGATAATTTCTTAATGATTGAAAATAACTCAGGTCCAAATAATCTAACCTAATTCTTTTATAAATAGCATATAGTTTTTACTAGGGACTAGCAAAAGATAGGCATGGGGGTATGATGTAAACACATTTACACTACTTAAAATGTCTATTTATGGATGTTCTTAAGCATAGGATTGCATTTCATGATATAAATATTGCATAACATGCATCATCTCGCATTTAGAGTTGTTTGAATAAAATGGAGGTTAATTGTCTCCTTTTATGTGCTTGGACAGGGCAAACATTTTATCGGGGCCTCGGATCAAAGATCCAACCGTATGGATATGATCAGGGCGACGATTGGAGTTCAACGACTCCAAGATCGCCCTAATCAGGCATCCGTAGCATCAGATAGAGACCGGGGAATCCTAGAAAATCAAGGGCCAGGATGGTGTAAATCCGCACTTCAGATGATAAATCCGACCGCACGGATGAATTCGGATCGACGATCGCAGCCCAACGACACAAAAATCGAGTCAATCCGACATCCGTGGCACCATCTACAACTTGCAGAAGATGGACGACCAAGATGGCACCACATGGCGCCATCTCAGCCGCCCAAACGGCCGCTTGCATCTTGTGAAGACCGCGCACCCGTCTCCTCTCTGCCGTTGGATCTCGATCCAACGACTGCGACACGCCCGCACTGAAGTCAGGCGCTCGACACAAACGCGACCGCAGCGCAGCGGTCGAGCGCTCTAACGCGAAGCAGGGACGCGCGTTCGAGCCTCGCCACGCAGAAATTGGAGCGGTGGCGCGCCTCCAATCGACCGCACGATCGCGATCCAACGGCCGTGCGCGCCCGATAGCACCGACGCGCGATTGGACGCGCGCGTGAACGCGCGATCGCACGCACAGGCGGGCGGGCGGCAGCGGTGAAGGCGCGATTTTAAGCCATCCGATCTCGCGATCGGACGGCTGAGACTTCGCGGACGTGCGAAGCCGTTGAGGGCGCGAGCAAGCGAGGAGGCGCGCGTGAAACGCCCATGTCGCCCACGTTAGGGGCTTTAGTGACGGATTTATCCGTCACTAAAGACCCCTCATTTACTATTTTCAACTTGTAATGTCCATTTTGCCCTCACTCCTTGCAACTATAAAAGGAGACCCCCTCCATACGAAATTTTCATCCCTTCTTTCTCCTCTCTACCCCTTCAAAGCTCAAGAGAAGCTTGTCCCACACCCGGGATGCTTCTCGCGAGATAAAGTCCAATTTTCTTTCCCCTTCGGAAGTGGATCCCGCGACGACGACGGCGTGCTGCTTCGTTCCCGTTCTTCTGCTTTGTCCTCCTTCATCCCGCTTCGTTCTCCTTCGTCCAGGTGTCGTCCCGTCCGGCTCGTCCTCCAAGCAACTGTCGAGGAGGATTTCTCTCTCCCTATTCTTTTTACCGCTTTCTAGTATAGATTTACTGCTTTCTAGATTAATCTACTCGTCCTCCAAGCAATCGTCGAGGAGGACATTTCTCCCTCCATTCTTTTAATGCTTTCTAGAGTAAATTTATCGCTTTCTAGAGTAATTATTTTATTCTTTCTAGTTGTAATGAACAATCACTTCAATGCAAAAATTCCTTGTTTATTCTACATCTCATTTTGATTTCTCTGTGTAATATTCTTTTTCTCTCTTACTCTCTCTCTCTTCTATTTATTGTAAATAATTAGATAGTACTAAATTGAATTATTCTGTAACAAATAAAAAGAAACGCATAGTTTTTAAATCAAACGTCTGCCTCCCTGTGTTCGACCCGAAATTTTAATTTCGGTATAAATTTTATTTGTTGAACACGAATTCTTCGCTTTCGAACTACAACGATAGGTTTTCCAAAATTGAACACGTTAGCGTAGGTTCGTACACGTTCAACAGCTACTGATTGAGCAGATACACCTTTAGGTAGAAATTCTTCGTTAGGGACACCTAGGAGCATAGAAACCCAAAGTTCGTTATAATTGTCGAACAGTGAGTCTATCACATTTACACAAAAAGATGCTTAACACTTATAGTTCTTTTTAAGTCTTAGGTGGGTTGGGTAGCCGTAGAAAGCTGCCCCGAAACTCTTAACTCAAAAATCAAAAAAATTAGAAAAGAAGAAAAAGAAAGAAAAAAAATTGCATTTGCTTTTGAATAAGGCGAGGGCTTGGGCAGTTTACATTTTGGTAGACACCCGGGCACTATTGAGTCTAGAAAGTTCAGACTTTTAGTAGAAATTTCTTAGTGTTGAAAAATAATTATTGCCCTAGTAATTTTATGCTAATTCTGTTTATAAATAATATATAGTTTTATTAGGGACTAACAAAAGATAGGCATGGAGGTGTGATGTGCATACATTTAATTTTCCTAAAAATATCTATTTATGCATATTCTTAATGTCATAAAAGCATTCAGTATTATAAATATTACATACCATAGATCATCATGCATTTAAGTTAATTTATATAAATTATATGGTAATTTGCCCTTTTTGTGGCAAGGAGACAGGGTGATATTTATCTGAGCCTTAAATTAAACATCCAACCGTACGGATTTGATCACGGCGACGATCGGAGTCCAATGCCTCCATGATCGTCCCGATCAGACTTCCATAGCATCAGATGCAATCCGAGGAAGATCAGAGGTTAATGGGCAAGGTGGTGCAAATCCATACTTCAAACGACAAATCCAACCGCACAGATGGGTTTGGATCAACGATCGCAGCCCAAGGCGTTAAAATTGATCCAATCCGACAACCGTGGCACCTCCTACGAGCAAAAAAAGATGGACGACTCAGATGGCACCATGTGGCGCCATCCAAGCTGCCAAAGTCACCGGCACTCTTCATCCTCATCAAAGATTGTGCGATCTCAACCGTTGGATCAAGATCCAATAGTTGAGAACGCGCGAAGGAAGAATTCAAAAGTGCGACAAAGCATGCATGATAGCATAGCGGTTAAGAACTTCGTACGCACGCAAGAGCTCAATTCAACCACTCGATCAGGTGCCAACGGCTCAGATCGACTGATCAGGTGGACGCGCGATTTGTCTCTGGATTGTACATGCGAACGTACGTGCTCTTTAGCACATGCTCATGAGTGATCTGGGGCATTTGATTTTGATCCAACAGTGCGAAGAGGTGCTACGTCGCCTCTAACGGGCAAAGGCAAAGTGGCACATGGGCGATCTTAGCCCTCCGATCTTGATTGGACGATTGAGATCAGCCCATGCATGCAACGCTTGAAGCTGAACGGTTGGTAACGTGGTGCAATGTACGCACTCGGATCAGCGATGCACGGTGGAGATGGAGAACACGCCTTTAGAGACGTGCAGCTACAACAACGCACGTATTCATCACTAAAGGCCTGTATTAAAAATTTAAAGATGTAAAGTGACATTTTTACCCTTGTACCTTAACTATATAAAGGATCCTATGCCCTACATTTTTCATCATCCCTTCCTTTATCTCTCTCCCTCTCTAAGAGCTAAGAACTCGAGTTCTAAGCTCGCTTTAGTGCCCCCAAGCTACGGGAAGCTCCACCAGAGTTAAAAATCAAAATTCTCCACTTCTCACCCCCTTCACAGAGCTCTCACTAGCCGTCCTCTCGCCCTTATTCCGAAAGCGAATCTTGCGACATCGACGCCCTACCTTATCCTTAGTTCTTTCATATTCACCCTCCATTCTCCGTCTTCGCTCTCCTTCTAGGTGTCGTCCATCTGACTTGTCCTCAAAGCAGCCGTCGAGGAGGATAACTTCTCACCCCCATATCTTTTTCACTTTCGAGAGTAGATTTTCAGCTTTTTAGTTGTGGAAATTAGTTGTAATGACATTATCTTAGTTATAAAAAGTTATTTTCTCTCTCTCTATCTTATCTCTCTTGTTTATATTACAAGTAGATTAGCTATTTATAATCATTGTGAATGTTTCATTTATAAAAAAAAAATATTAAAAAAATTATAATTGCGGATTTAGAATCGACGTAGCATCCCCGTGTTCTACCTAGGACTCATTTTAAGTTTCGATAAAATTATCTGATTGACAGATTTTTACGCAACTACAACATGTTTCAAACCAAATCTTCTAGTGTACAAAATTCCGTTCAAAAAAGGCATATTCAATTAATGCTACATGAAAGAAGCTCTCAAACCTGATAAATATCAAATCGAATGTCGTATCACGACTAAACCTCATGACCATCCCCGTAATACAAGACCTCATGCCCGCTTCATGACTTTAATCGCTATCATGTTCCATACTATGATCACGACCTAGGAAATGTGACAGGAAGCATGAAATACATATCAGGTAACATTATCACTCTCCAAACATTTAATGTTCCCATGAAACAACTTTAGTCAATCAATTTTACTGCAAAACATCAATTGGTTGCTCCACCTAGAGAAATATTGTCCACAATAGTGCAAGAAAATAATTTTTCTACGATGTTAGAAGATTTACTATATGGCATATCTACATCAATTTAGATGCATTTTCATCATATTGCATGATAAGTCCTCAATGCATGATCACCTGATACATTTCTCATTTAACACAAAGGAAACAATAGACTTTACATTACAACCAACGAATTTTTCCATTTTCAAATCCAAGGAATCCAAAAAATGATACAGCAACCTCCTGCATTTGAACATTTCAATGCTCCCCCATTTAATACACATCAAAGTAACATAGTCACAGCCCACATACAAATAATTTATATAAATACTTAATTGACAAGCATGTATTTACAACTTCTCTCCTTCTCAAATGTATCATGACATAAACATGTTACAGACATCCATCATGGTAGTTGATACTCACTACTGATATACTTACAATATGAAAACCAGACAATCCCACGTATGCATGTATCATTACATTAAGACATCCATAATGTCATAGTCACATTCATGTTCAAATTTCTTCATGATAGCGTCATGGTCTGAAGCCTTTATTAGGGTAAGGGTAGGTAACCTTCAAAGCCAATCACTCCCTAACACAAAATTCACAAAAAAAAAATGCGGTACCTGAAATATAACAAACAAAAAGCCATGTGAGAGAACCACTCATCAATCTATTTGCCTAGCACTCACATAAAAGAAACATAGTCATCGAGCCTACCTTTTTTTTTTTTTTCGGAATACAACATCAACTAACATTCAAGACCAATGTTCAAAGGCTAAATGATGCCAACAAAGACCATAAAAGAGTCTAAACTCCAACATCGGGAAGTATCAACACATAATTCCATTGGGGATGAAAAGACATCTATACCAATGAAGCCTTTCATTAGGGGGAAAAGTTTCATTCTAACAGAGCTCTTTTGATATATGCATCCACCTACATACACACATAGGGAGGAGGGAAAGCCCCTAAACACTTGCTCTCATTCTTATATAAATGATTATCTGGAAACCATAAGATGAAATCATCAGTGCAACCCAACAAGAATGAAAAAATAAGGGTTGACTGGAACACTAATATGTAAAATGTTCATCCCTCGGTCCTTTAGTTACTAACAAGACCTCCACACTGTAAGCAGACAAAGCTACTTCCATCTTGACAAAAATCAAGCGCAATTTGCTTCCTTCCACTCTCAGCAAGTATGGATGTGTTATCAGTATTGAGATTCATGGGTGATGCCATAAATGGTTTTGACATGATGGTCTCATTGGGATGTGCTTCAGCTATATATTGCACATTTGGCAAAGATGTGCCAGCTCATCTGCTGCAACCATCGCCTCCAACTTCCTTCGGTATAAATTTGAGTGCGTTGTAGAGTGTGGAAAATAGCTTCATCACCATCTTGGGCCTTCACAACCATTACATGTTGCCTGGAGGGCGAGGGAGGGTTTCCCCTTAACAACGAGCTGCAGAGCCATTGTGAGGAATCCCATCACCTATAGGGAGAATGCCTGAGCTGCATGCTGCTGGTGTTGGCGATGGTCCACTGCTATTAACGTGCTAAAATGGGGTTTTATAAAAGATGCGTTGTAGTACAGCTGTAATAGCGCAAAAACAAATAATATTTATAACTCAAAAGATCGTCAGGAAAGTCCAAAGTCGAACACAGGGAGCAAGTGTTTCAATTAATCTCAAAGATCACAATATAACCACAAAGATGAGCAATTTATAATGAAGAATCCATGCAAGAATGATATATATATGAATACCAATGTCAAGGTGCAAAAAGATTAGGGTAAAAGTGATTTAAATCACCAATTACCCCTTATACAATAATATCAAATAAGCGCACAGTATCAACCAAATATTTCCACGCAAGGTAAGTAATAAGATATCAGATGTCAGGCGCTCAAGGCAAACGACTTAAACATCGTTGCTACAGTGCTCTGTAGAGAGCCCTTTCTTCCTCAGCTCTTCCTCTTCCTTCTCTTCAAGCCTCAGGGAGAGGCATAGCAGCTATGCACAACAGAGGCAAAGGCCTCTTCTGAATTTTTCTAAGTGTTAGAGAGTTAGAGAGCGAGGCAAAATCCCCCCTCTCTCTCTTTCTTTTCTCTTCTTTCTCTCAAACCTAACTAATCGGGTAATCGGATATACGGTCAGAGGTCCAGACCCGCCAGCGTGGTGTAGTAGGTGAGGGTGCGTATGCTCGTGAGCGGGGACCCGACCCCCGGTGATCTTGGGCGAACAGATGAGAACAGGAATTCCACTTATTTGGTGCAGAGACCTCATCTGTATTCGTTGTGGGACTATTATGTCCCTTGTTCTTCGAGTGAGAGCAGTAGCTGAAGACTTTTCCAATTGAGGGTGCAGGAACTCTTGAGGCTCCTAATTAGAAGACTAGGTCTCGTCCTGGGTTGGTTCCGCATCACCTGGAGCAGCAACCTGGCCCTGATGTAGCAAGAACACGGCATCGAACTCTCTTGAAGGAGCTCGTTAATGGCGGTGGAGACTTGTGAACCTGAAAGGGAAAGTATGGCCTCGTGGCCTTATCAGATAGCTCAGGAGATGCTCACAGATGTGGAGAAGGCAGTGGTGGCGATGGTGTGCTGTGCGAGTGGTCGAAGATGGCTTGCGAAGGCGAAATGGGAAAGCGAATGTGGTTATGTTCGATGGAGGGATAGGGCAAGCAATCCCCTCAATTTCTTGAGGGGTTTACACGTGAGGGTTCGGTGATGCTTTTGGGACCAGTGGGAGGTGGTTTGGTGGAAGAGAGCAGGTGTGCGAGCTCGCCGAACGTATGCCAGCAAGGAGGAAGATGACGGTGAAGCGGGAGCAACGGTGGTCGAAACGACGGTCTAAAGATGCTACAGAGATGAGTAGATGATGAGGGGTCAACGGAGGTAGCTAGCGGTCGAAGGAAGACAGAGGAGGTGTCGGGTCTAGTATGGCCGGTGCTAGAGGAGATGAAAGCTTCGGGAGAGGGAACGATGACGAGGAGGAGGTTGGAGGAACCGTGCAGGCATGGCGAGGTGCGATTTGAAACGAGGAAAAAGAACCGGCTACCTATTGTACATGGCGGCCGGCGAAGAAGCTAGGGATAGGAGGCCGCTGGAGACGAGTTGGACTTGGCCGGAGGTGGAGGAAAGGAAGATGTTTGTGACCCAAAAACTCGCTAAGGATGTAAAGTAGTCGATGGGGGTCTTTTATAGGCTATTGGGCGAGCTTCCAAGCTTTGGAATCAAGCTTGAAAGCTTCGCAAATCAGGGGATAGGTTTAGGCTATCCAAGAGTTCGCATGAACTCATGGACAAATTAGGAAAGTTATGGAAGAGCTCAAATGAAAGGGGATCTCCTCAGGAGTCTCCCTTCCAATTTTGGAAGGGTTTCTCCATGAAATCAGGGAGGAATCTTTGATTGAAGCTTGGCCTGCATGGGTTCACACCTGCCATGGTGGCAGGGACCCAACTGTGAAGAAGATGACAAAGTTGGGGGGCTGTTCACAAGGATTTTTGAAAGTTGAGGGTCATTTTGTAAGAAAAAGAGTCAGAACACAATTAAAATGCAAACTAGGTCAAGATGATCTCAGATTTAGTCCAAATTTTAGTACAAATCTAATTTTGACCCAAGGAATCTAATGGTGAAGTCAGATTTTGGTTTGACCAAGTTTTACTAGGTAATTTATACAAAAATCCAAATTATGGCAATTATCTATCTACGACTCTGTTTTAGGTCAAATTGGGTTCAGATGGTCAAATCAAGGATACCAAACCTTAGATAATATTTTTTTATGATTTTTAGAAGGTTTAGATGAATTTTATCCTAACCAGAACCTCAGTTAATCAAGCGGGTCTGTTTTTAGGGTTTTAGATGTCTATAAATTCTTAAAATGCGTAAAAATCTGTTTCTGTCTGTATAAACCTACTTATTAGACATTAATGACCATTTGACCTTTAATAAACCCCTGAAATATCCCATGGTTATTCTGTATTTACATAATGCTATTAATTTCACAAAAATAACCCTGTATTCTTATCTTCTCAAAATAGAATATTATGCAAATATGGCTCTTTGATGGTTATGTAGGAGCTTTTATCAACCTTATTAGATCAAATTAGGCCAGTTAGGGCTCATGATGGTTCCCCATCAACTCTTCACCCCCGAGGGTGGTGGCCTCACCGCTGCCAATGCTGTCGCAGTCTATCTCCATGTGGGCATCCACCGCGAGGGGCAGTGGTGTGAAAGGAAAGAGATCATCGAGCCTACCAGACACGCCACAACGATTGTGTCCAAAACGATGTATATCTTGGTGTACCTAAAGCATTTCCCTAAATATAACCTCTAACAAGAAATTTACATAAACACCCGAAGTGCCTAAATAAGCAATTCCACGGGAGCACATATGCAAGTAAGCACAACGACTCCAGAAGTAGACACATAAAAATAAACATTCATAGTGATATCTATGTAAAACTTGAGGAGGAGGAAAAAGACAGCACTTCTGCCAAGGCAAAGTATTGGATGGAATGGAATCGAACAAGGACGGTCTTTTTTGTCCTCCCTCCACTGTGCCCACACTTCGTCCCTCTGCCGATCTCTCCTCCCTCAACAACGTCTCAGATCACCCCTCCCTTCTCGCTCACAGGTCTCGTCGCTTCCTTCCTTCATGCATGTTGTTACATGTGTTTACGTATTTATGTAATTATTCACTTATCTATCAAAACCTCTGTTCTTACTTATTTATGATTAGAATGCCCTCAAATGGAATCGCCCTTTTGCTGAAAATTTACGCCAGTCTTAGGGTCATTTTTCCTCACATCTTTATGCTGGATTGTCTAGGTTTCTCGAACAGACAATCAAAAAAATAACCATAAGAATTTCCACTTTCCCCAACTAAACCTTGATTTTGCATAACCGTCCTCGCTTGGACTCGTAGGATACAGAATGGTAGCATAAGGCATTTTGGTTGTCCTGAGCGTGTCTAGCATGTAATTTCTCATATATATATATATACTCTTGCTTATGCAGATAGAGTAAGAAGAAAATTTTAATTTTTCGTGGTTAACGTTGACGATCTCTTGCTTTGTAAGTAGTCATGTCAGGACCGTTCCTTTCTCGTCCATCAGGAAGTAGATAACTATTTATCTACTAAGAAATTCACATGCATGCGCATTTTCTCGCTTTTTTTTTCTTCCAGATAAATTTTATATTAAGTTACTATTTTTTATGAGATGAGGGACTATATTCAGAGTTCATAATTGTTTTCTGTCACAGTCATGCGCTGATGGAAGGTTCAACTTGATTAAAATTTTGAATGGCTTCTGTTACTAGTGGTCATCAAATTCTTACTATATGGGAAACGTAATCTCTTGTATTTTGAAGTTTGGCTTTGATATCTATCACCATTCTCATTCTGTTTACCAGTTAATAAATCGCATTACACGTCACGCAATTAGGGATCTTCCTTTTGCTTGGTGCCTTGTTTTATTTGATGCTTACTGTTATATTTTTCCTTTTCCTTGTACTTCTACGACAGAGACTGTCTTTTCTGATTGTGCAATTGGCTTAAGGGCACGCAGGGTATCTTTCTTAGGTTGATCATATTAGATGGCTGATGATTCAAACACAAAACCTTTGCTTTCTCAATCAGAGGTAAAAGACGAAGCATCAAAATGGACTTCCATAAGGAGATATCGACGTTGTCAAACTGCTCCTTCAAATGCTCCTCTTAAACCAGCAAGTGCTTATTCTGGTCTTACTGCTAGACCTTTACTTGGGTAAGTGCATCCTAGTTTTAGATGGGTGGGTTTGTTCCTAGCCATCTACTTTGGAATTGGAACAATTTGTTTTTTTTGTGATAAATGATCAAATTGAAGGCAGAAAAGCAAATGGAGTTATTGATGCCTTGTACTTTTGCGTTGTCACAATGACCATGGTTGGATATGGACACCTCGTACCAAGCAGCAGTCTGGCTAAGCTATTGGCTTCTGCTTTTGTCTTCAGTGGCATGGCTGTTGTTGGATTTATTTTGAGCAAGGCAGCTGATTGCCTTGTTGAGAAGCAAGAGCTTTTGGTAATCAAAGCACAGTATAGAAGTGGCAAGGTTGGCAAGGCAGCTATGCTTAGGAAGGTGGAGACAAATAGGGTGAAGTACAAATTTATTGTGACAGAAATGGTCCTGTTATCACTGTTGATCGTTGGAAAAATCTTTCTCCACAATTTTGAGAAGTTGAGTTTGATTGATGCCTTTTACCGTGTTTGTTACACCATAACAACATTAGGCTTCGGAGATAAAAGCTTTTTGACAAAAGGTGGTCGTGTATTTGCTATGTAGTGGATATTGATGGGTACCATATGCTTGGCCCAGTATCATCTATACCTTGCAGAGATGCAAAGTGAGCGCAAGTAACACGTATTGGCTAATATAGTTCTTAAGCGAAGGATGACATTCGTAGATCTTGAAGCTGCAAATATTGGCTACGATGGAGATGTGTGGTAATCATTTCATCTCTAATTCCGTTTGTTTATTTTAATTACTAATTTTTCATGTCAATCATGCAAGTACGGAATTGTATGTGCTAGCAAGGAAGTGCACCATCATACTTGTTCATAAGGTGAGAAACAGACAAATATTTCATGATCAGAACCTTGCCGTCCACCTCCCGCACAAAAGCTTTTATGTATTACATTATACTTGTGCAGTAACATAAGATGGATGGGTGGGGGTTAAGGTTCATTCATAGGTGTCACGACCCGGCTTCGTACAAGATCCGAGAATAATTCATCGACGAACCTCAAGATCCAATCGTCCAATGAGAAATAATCAAACGCATGCTCATTCCACCACCACATGAGTAATATAACTAAACAGAAAATATAAAACTGACAGTAAAAAAAGAGAACGACAATCACAATAATACTACAAGTCATCACTAAGTACAAGTACAGAACATAGCTATCAAAAACTAACACAAATATAACTGAAAAATAACTATAAGCTACAGATACTTACTACCACAAAACTCTCTGTAAAAGAAACAGAAGAAAACTATAGCTGAGCTCGACTGGACCCAGCACCCTCAACAGCCGATGGCTTTGGCTGCTCGAATCCCTGACCTGAACAAGATTATAAAATCTGTGGTCAGCTAACACTGAGTAGAATGGTGGTTAAATCACTTGCATACAATATAATTTAAACAGGCAGCTAGCTATACATGTATTTAACAGTTTACTTGTTATCATCTATTTCCAATTATCATTTTTCTAATCCAAATACTTTAGTCAGGTTCCATGACATTTCTCAATCTTCTTGTTCCGTAAGGGAACGATCTTACTTGTAGTTTTCCCGCGATGCAGAATGTACACATGGCACTCTCCTAGTCGGGAGAGTCCCTCGGGTAGTCCTACACCCGGTCTACTACCCCGAGGTCACAGTCGCGACGTAGCGATAATTACGGCACGCGTGGCAAGCGCACGGGTAGCTACCCCACACTGGCACGCAGTCAGCCATTTCCGCTGACGAGTACGTCCAAACGTATAGCACAGAATAGCACAGGATCTTACCCTCTTAGAAACAGGATTCTCACCCCTTGCAGTCCGCGTACCCTCGTCCAACTATCCTGGTTTGCCCAACGGGCTAACAAGAGTCGGTGTAGGGTGGTCATACCTAACCCCGGGTCCCATGAGGTGGCTAGCTCACCCCTACACTAAGTAGCTCACCTCGGTACCACGTACGTGAGGGCCAAACAAAAGTCGATGTAGAGTGGCCAAACTCACTCCGGGTCTTGGTCGGCTCGTCGTTCGTGGTGTTTTAATGATATATTCGTTGCAGTATATTGCAAAAAACGATCACCATTTTAATTTATTTATTACTCGAGATTTAGATTATCCCGAGGTCGAACTCAGGGATCACACATCATTCTAGAAACATATAAGTTCACAATACTGTTACAAATATTTAAGAGAGAGAGAGAGTGAGCAAAAATTTCTCTTTTTCTTCTTCTCTCCTTTCTCTTGGCTTCTTCTTCTTCTCTCTTCTCGCACTGTGCTTCTTTTCTTTCTGCAGCTGCAGTTCTTTTCTTTCTCTTTCTTTTCTCTTCCTTTTCTGCCTTTCCCTTTTTCGGACGTCAGATTCTCTGAATCAAACGCCTTATCGGCCCTGTTGCTACAGTGCCTCCTCCTTCCTTCTGCAGTAGCTCCTCCTTGGCTTCTTCTTTTCTTCTGTTGTCTTCTCTTCTTCTTCTTCTTTCTTCTTCGGCTGCTGCGGCTCTTCTCTTTCTTCTCTCTTTAGCTTTCCTCCTTCCTGACTTCAGCTTCTTCCTCTTCTTCTCCTTACTGCGGCTTCTCCTTCACCTTCTTCTTTCCTCTTTGCTTTGCAGCTAAGTCCTCACCTTCTTCTTTCTTCTTCTCCTTGCGGCCAAGTCTTCGCCGCTTCCCTTCCTTCTCTTCTTCACCTGCTCCCTGCACACATGCGAACGCAAAACCTACCCCTACCCTTTCCTGCATCTCTCTCTCTCAATCTCTCTTTGGTATGCTCTCCCAGAGCCAGGTAATCGGGTCGGGTCGTGTGCCCAGGTCCAGGCGCACCGGCATGTGTGTGGTGCGCGAGGAGTGCACGGATCAGGGTAATCGGGTCGCAGGTCAGGTCCGCATGGGCAGTGCCGCGGACGAGACCCGGTGAGTGAGGGCGAGGGACCTCACCCCAATGTTTCGAGGCGATAAGCCAGGAACACTTTTTCAATTTATGTGTGGGTGCATGCCCACACACTTCCGAGGTGAGACTAAAGTCCCACCTGCTAGTTCGTGCGTCTGTAGGCAAGAAGCTCGAGCGATTTGGGGCAGCAGCCGAGACTTACAACCCCAATTGAAGACTTGGACACGCTCGCGCCTCAATTCCGCGTCACCTGGGGCTTATGCCTAGAGAGGATGGACCTGAAGAAGCTCACGAAGCAGCTTCAACATGCTCGACAATGGCGGCGAGCACCTGGGTCCTGAAAACACTAAAACGGCCTTCTGGCCACGTTAAAAGGCTCAGGGAGGTTCGCCAAGGTGTGGCGAGTGTGCAGAGGTGGTCGGTGAGACGTGAGAGTGCCTATGGCCGTGCACCTAGGGCACCCTATGTGCGTGAGAGTGGGTGTGTTCGGGGGCTGTTTTGGAGGTGTGGCATGGTGAATGGAGTGCGGATTTAGGGTTAGTGAGGTATCGCGGTGCTTAAGGGGCAGCTGGTGAGGCGGATGGAGGTGTGGAGCGACAGGAACGCCTCGCCGGAGGGCAGCCGGAGATGGAGAAGGTGGCGATGGACAGTGGTGGTCGGTGGGTGGAAACAGCAAATTAATAAGGGGAAAACAAAGGAGAGAGTTAGGGGAAGAGTGTTTACCTACTTAACTGACGAAAGGGGAGGAGGAGGCACTCGGCGTGTGCCTGCTGACGCCGGAGACGAAGATGCCCAGAGGGGGGTAACGGCGACAAGGAGGAGGTCAAGAAGGTGCCAGCTGGTGCGGCCTGGCACGGGAGGACGAGGCGAAGTGAACTCTACTACAGGTATGGCAACAGAGCGACGAAGGGGAGGAGGAAGGGACACCGGAGCCTACGGGTGCTTGACCGAAGGAGGAGACGACGTTTGGGGGTTTTCCTCGGCCAAAACAAGCTTGAGACGACCGGAGAGCCCTGCCGTCCCTTAAATAGCAGCTGGCGAGAAGAGAATCTCGAGGAGAGATCGTGGAGACCTTATCGGAGTTGGCCGGAAATTGAGACCCATTCCTCTCGCGCGTTCGCACGAGAGGAGTGGGCAATGGCAGGACATGGGAGGGGGTTCCTGCGAAAGAGGACGACGCAGGGAACCTCCCTTTCGTTTCTGAGAGTAGCTCCCATACACTGCACGACGCCATCCTCCGCGCAAGGTCGCCGAAGGTATGGGCAGCTGCGTGGGGTGGCAGAGGGACCGTTCTATAAAGAACGAAAGGGAAGCTGGGGGGCAAAATGCAAGGGTTCAAAAAGATAAGAGTCGAAAAGTAATTCAAAATGACCAATTTGTAAAGTAGGTCAAGATGGCCTTCCCTTAGGTCCAAATTTTGGTATAAACCTAATTTGGACCTAAGGAATCTAATGGCGAAGTTTGATTTTAGGTTTGACCACGTTTGATCGGTAAATTTGCACAAAAATCCAAATTAGGTTAAAAATTAGGTATGGTTCTCAATTTAGGTCAAGACAGGTTCCACTGGTCAAATTGAAGGTTCTAAACCTTAAGGGATGTTTTTTCATGAATTTTAGGGGGTTTATTTGACTTCTATATTGCCAGGAACTTCGTGAATTAAAGCGGATTTATTTTTAGGGTTACAGAATGTCATTTAATTCCTAGAAATTGCTATAACTCTTTTCAGATCAAATCACCCCACTTTCTCTTTTGTTAAGCCCATTTGACCTGTGTTTAGACCCTTAGACATCCCGTTTGTGAACTGCATTGGTAAAATTACAGGTTTACCCCTTGTGTGTTACTTTATATTCAGATTTATATTTCTTTTTTTTAGGCTTCCCCTTGGGTTTTGTAGGAGCTTTTGTGTACTTATTTAGGTCAAAATGTGCTAGTTAGGACTCATGATGAGGCTCTCATCATACCCCCATGTCTAGCTTTTGCTAGCCCCTTAGCAAAAAAATTTAAGGTTTTAACCATTGTTCTAGACCATGAACTTCTTCCATCATGTTTTGATAAGTGCTTTTCCTCTCGTATCCCTAATTAGGTCAAAATGCCAATCATAGGCCTAAAAGGTACCATAGTACCAACCAAGATCCAGATCTGTCTAGCTTTAGCTTCAGTCCTTGGCAGAGGTTTTTAAGGCCTACAGGAACTGACTCAAAGTTTATTGGACTCTGTGGTTAAAGCACCCGTGCCTGAGATATTTTTAGCCTTGGTTTAGTTTGCAATGCGTTTTGTAAGAGAGAGACAGAAGATTTATATGTTTGGAGAGTTTTCTCTCTCTTTTCTTTTTAATTCTAGGTTAGGATTGGCTTCACAACACGATCTGTATCGAATTCTTTGTCCCCATCATCAATCCTCAAGGGTCCCTGGCAGTCGATGCTTCGAGATAGCACCACCCATGGTAACCCCCAGAACCCTGGCTTTCAAGATTTTGAGATAATTCTGTCCATGATGTTCCGTGGCCGAATTCAGACCCTGGCAATTGACACTTCGTGATAATGCCATCCATGGAATCTGAACCGGGAAAGTGCTTACATGTCCCTAGTAGGATATGTAAATATCCTAAGAGACAAGCACTGAGGAGATGATATGTTGTTACGCATCTTTGAGGGGAATTTCCCACCTCTCCATATCGAGAACTCGTTCAAATCAACTTGTATTTATCAACTGCTCCTAATCTTGGTGACTTTTTAGAACATTTGAGACACTTCTACATGATTTTGATACTTATGCTTACTGAACCAAACTGTGTGTGTGAATTTGGGTGATTAGGTTACTGAGTCCCGTAAACCAAAAGTCAGTCAACGAGGCCAAATACTCCCTAAGCCTTGGACCTAATCCTTAAGCTTTTCATTTTCCTCAACCTCTTGAGGAGTATCTAGATCTTAATGGGTACTAAGAGTCTATCCAAGAATGCCTAAGGTTTACGTTCTTACTAATCTTGTTGTGCACTTTCCTTTTTCTTTTCCTTAATGTGGTCTAGAACTTACGTTAATTCCTTAATTTTTTACTAATGACTATCTCTTTTCTTTCATTTTGTGCTCATTTTTATCATTTAGCTCTTTTTCTCCCCCTCCTTTTGTAAAATCCACAAGAATCCTTCCCTCCTTTCCATTTTTTTTTTTTTATGTTGAAACCTTTTCTTATGAGTTTTTATTCATTTTGCACTTTCATACCCCCCATGCCTAAGATTTGCAATGTCCTCATTGTAAATTAGGTGGGTTTTTATTTAGCTTGGTTCATGCATTAGGACAGGTATTTGGTGAGTAGATGGGTCGAGGTGACTATTGCGGATGATTTCTAATCTCAGGTACGAGTACCTGAAGTGGAGTCGGCTATCCTAAAGGATGAACCTAAAGTGCAAAGAGGTGTCAGAAAAGGTTTCGGATTTTTCAGAAAGAATGACGGGCTGCCTCCCGTTAAGCGCTGAGTTTTACGCCATCGGCTGGGCGCAATAAGCTCAAGGAGAATGGAGGATAAATGATGACTCAGCCAAATCTGTACTGGTTACGTCAATGAACGGTTTGAGTCTCTGAACGTTCACGATGAAAGGTTCGGAATCGTGGCTGAGAGGACTGATTTCGACGGCTCCATTTCCAAAAATTTGTCGGACGAGATATGGTCCAACCCACTTGGATCGCAGTTTCCTAGGGAAGAGTTTGAGTCGGGCATCGAAGAGTAGGACCTTCTGACCAGGGTGGAAGATCTTTCTAGATATATGCCTGTCATGAAAGGCTTTAACCCGCTCTTTATAGATTCGTGAGTTCTCATATGCATAAAGACGTAGTTCATCAATCTCGCTTATCTGAAGCTTTCTGTGGGTTCCCACCTTAGAAAGATCTGAGTTGCAGTTCCATACTGCCCAATAGGCTTTACGCTCTAGTTCGACGGGAAGGTGACATGCATTCCCGTACACCAATCTGAAGGGAGACATGCCTAGTTGGGTCTTGTGGGCGGCCCACAAAGCTTCCGGAAGTCAGGATGACCAATCCTTCCTATCAGGTCGAACAGTAACCTGTAGGATTTTCTTGATCTCCCGATTTGATAGCTCAGCTAGACCATTAGTTTGGGGGTGGTAAGGAGTAGAGATTCGGTGAGACACCCCGTATTTGGTCATCAGTGACCTGAAGTGAGCATTGGTGAAATGGGTCCCTCCGTTAGAGATGATTGCACGAGGAATCCCGAACCGTGAAAAGATATTCTGATGAATGAATTTGATGACAATCATATGATCATAGGTTCAGGTTGGAATAGCTTCGATCCATTTGGACACGTAGTCTACTGCGAGTAAAATGTACTTGAAGCCTTCTGAAACAAGAAAGGAGCCCATAAAATCAATCCCCCAAATATCGAAGATCTCACATACAAGAATCGGCTGCAAAGGCATCATGTCGCGGTGACTCATGTTGCCCAATGTTTGGCAACGACTGCATGCCTTACAGTGTCTGTATGTGTCTTTGAAGATAGTGGGCCAGTAAAAGCCACATTGGAGGATTTTTGATGCAGTTTTGCGCCCAGAGAAGTGGCCACCGCATGCCTGGTCATGGTAGGAGAGAATGTTGTTGATTTCGTCCTCCGGGACACATCGCCGGATTACTTGGTCAGCACCTATGCGGAAAAGGTACGGATCTTCCCAGATGTAGTACTTGGCATCAGAGCGTAACTTGTCTTTCTTGGCTTTTGTCCAATCAAACGGGATCTGATGAGATGCCAAGTAGTTTACTATATCAGCAAACCATGGAAGCCTAGTACCAATAGTCAATAGGTGCTCATCAGGAAAATGCTCCGTGATAGGTCCAGAAGGGTTGATGATTTCAAAAGGAAGGCGAGACAAATGATCAGCTACCACATTCTGTCTTCCCGCCTTGTCGTGAATCTCAAGGTCGAATTCTTGCAGTAGCAAGATCCATCGTATTAATCGAGGCTTCGCGTCCTTCTTAGCAAGGAGATGCCTCACAGTAGTGTGATCCGAGTAGATGATGACGTGGGAACCCAGGAGATAAGATCAAAATTTTTCGAGGGCAAATACTACGGCTAGCAGCTCTTTCTCCATAACTGTGTAGTTATGCTGAGCCTCATCAAGTGTCTTGCTAGCGTAGTAGATGACCACAGATTTTCTGTCAATCTTCTGCCCCAGAATCGCTCCTGTAGCGAAGTCAGATGCATCGCACATGATCTCAAAGGGTTGAGACCAATCAGGAGACTGTAGGATCGGGGCTTGGGTGACTTGATCACGAAGGCTCTCAAAAGCTTAAGTACATTCCTTGGAAATTTCAAAGGGTACATCCTTGGAGAGAAGAGTAGTCAGGGGGCACGTGATTTTCGAGAAATCAGGGATGAAACGACGGTAAAAATCGACGTGCCTCAGAAAAGAACGGATGTCCCTGATCGATCTAGGCATAGGAAGTCGAGAAATCAGATCAACCTTGGCTCGATCCACTTGGATGCCTTTCTTAGAAATTAAATGTCCTAGGACAATCCCCTCAGGCACCATAAAGTGGCTCTTTTCCCAGGAAAGAACCAGATTTACGTCAATGCAATGCCTGAGTATATGAACCAAGTGCTGGAGGCAATCATCAAATGATTCCCCGAAAACTGAGAAGTCATCCATGAAGACTTCCAGATAATCACCTACCATATCAGAGAATATGGCAAGCATGCACCACTGAAAAGTCGAGGGTGCATTGCAGAGACCGAAAGGCATCCTTCGAAACGTGTACATCCCGAAGGGGCAGGTAAATGTGGTCTTCTCTTGGTCCTCAGGATGAATTGCCACTTGGTTATAACCGGAGTACCCGTCAAGAAAGCAGAAGAATCTATTTCCCACTAATTTCTCGAGAATCTGATCAATAAATGGTA
This sequence comes from Thalassia testudinum, assembly GCA_037157565.1. Taxonomy (NCBI): domain Eukaryota; kingdom Viridiplantae; phylum Streptophyta; class Magnoliopsida; order Alismatales; family Hydrocharitaceae; genus Thalassia; species Thalassia testudinum. The sequence goes on along the minus strand of JAZHRO010000022.1, from coordinate 7,561,151 downwards.
GTGGAAAATGATCCTTCTTCGTGGAGGAATTGAGTCTTCGGTAATCTATGCAGACTCTCCACGCGTTGGCTATACGGGTGGGTATGACTTCTCCGATTTCAGTCGTAATGGTGGTAAGCCCTGCCTTCTTAGGCACAACCTGGATTGGGCTCACCCAACGACTGTCGAAGATCGGGTAGATGATCCATGCATCTAACCACTTAATGATCTCCTTTTTCATGACCTCCTGCAGATTGGGATTCAAACGTCTCTACATTTCACGGGAAGGTCGTGTGCCCTCTTCAGAATAAATATGGTGTGTGCAATAAGAGGGACTTATCTAGTCAAATCATCGAGAGTCCAACCAATGGCCCTGCGATATTGCTGGAGAACAATAATCAGACGGGATTCCTAATCAAGTGTGAGTCTAGAGTTTATAATCATAGGAAATGTCTGATTAAAACCCAAGAAGACATATTTTAAATGGTCGGGAAGGAGTTTGAGTTCAAGAATGGGGTTATTAGCAGCAGCAGAGTGAGTGTGAGGTACAAGGGTAGGAGTTATGGGTTTGTCTATCTCAATGTCTACCTCCTCTAATTGTGGTTCAAGATCCTCTTGTGGTTGATGAGGAATGATCATGTTGTCCCCAAGTTGTGGTTCATCAACCACGGCCCTAATATCATAGATTTATTCAATGACACCGCAATTAATTCCTTGTTGGGCCTTAAAGATATCGATTTTGAGAATCTGGTTCCGAAATTTTAGTTCTATTTGGTCCTCCTCACAACTTATGTTGGCCCTTGCAGTGGCCAGGAAAGGTCTCCCTAGAATGATTGGTGTATCCCTTGGGTTCTCAGGTGCATCCATATCTAAGACTATGAAGTTTACAGGGAAGTAGAAATCTCGTACCCTTACAATAACATCCTCAAGAATCCCTTTTGGTGACTTGATAGATCGATCTGCTAACTGTAGTGTCACCTCGGTCGATTTTAGCTCAGATTCTTCTAGGTGGTTGAGTAAGGATGTGGGTATCAAGTTTATGAAAGCACCTAAGTCTAACAATGCTCTGTCGAACTGGGTTTCACCGATCTTACATGAAATGAGGGGAGTGCCTGGGTCTTTTGCCTCGGGTGGGAGTCTACTCAGGATTACAGAGCTGGCTTGCTCTGACAGTACAATTGGACTCCCACTCTTCGTTCTCGGCTTACGCTGAGGTGTACACATGTTTTTCAAAAATCGTGCATAAGCCGGTATGTGGCAGATCGCAACCATCAAAGGGATGTTTATTTAGACCTGCTCAAAGAGCTTGACCAGGTCCTCCACAGGAGCCACGAGTTTGGTTGTCTTCTTTCCCTTGGTCAAGGCCTCGGGAAATGGAACCTTGGTTGGTTCCTCTATGATAGGTCCAGGTATTCGATCTGGGACAGGGATAGGAACATCTTGGATGTCTACCCTATGATATGGGTCACTACCAGGCTTGGAGTGGTCTGGATAAGGTGGATCTTGGGTTTCCTTACCACTACGGGTTGTTACAGAGTTAAGTCATGCCAGGTTCTGGTTGAGGGTTGGTAGAATGGGCTACTGCTATTGATAACCTGCATAAGAAGTTGAAGCTTCCATCCCGTTAGGTGAAGGAATAGAAGGGGCCTGATAAACCATGTGTGCTTGGCCCTGGTTTGGGTTCATAACGCGCCACTAGGTCGGCACGCTATTAGGGTTAGGTAGAGGCTGAGAAGGAAGCGTGCCTGGTTGGCGAGAATTTGCCAACTGGGCCAGTTGATTTTGGACCTCTGTGATTTCGTCCTTGTGTTGCTTTTGAATAGCCGCATTCGTTCTCTGAATGTCACCTAAAGTTTGGAGGATGAGGGACATCTGGTCTTGGTTTGGCCCGGATGGATAAGTGGGGTTGGACCGAGGCTGAGGCGGCTGGTAAGGATGAGGTACTTGTGGACGGGGCTGCAAAGGTGGCCTGGGATTCTGGGAATTTCCCGCCCACTGGAAATTGGGATGGTTTCACCATCCAGGATTGTAGGTATGGAGAATGGGTCATTGTGGATGGCGTTGAGGTCCTCGCAGGTCTGAGGAGCCTCAGGAAAGTCAGGGAATGGGCGAGTAGAGTTCCCCCGACAAGAATAAAAAGGATCGGAGGTTCCTCCGATCCTAGAGTCAGATGGGGGTGGATATGAGTCCACCCCGAGAGAAGGTCGGTGGAAAATGTTCTGCACAGTCTCCCGTGTGAGAGGAGGCTATGCGAAGGAGTTCTGCGCAGAGGTGACTCGCTGCAAATGTTGAGTCAGCTCATCCACCTTCTCAATAATAGAGACCTTGTCCAATCGACTAGCCATTAATTCCAAGTCGACTGATGTGGACAGGCCCTACGTCTCATGTGCTCCCCTAAGGTTCGTCACTGCGCGGGTATTCGTCCTGTCGAATAGTCCCATTGAGTCATTGTTGATGGAGTTCTCGCACATATTCTCGAGAATCTCCCACACGGTGTCCTCATGTTGACCCATGATATTCCCTCCGCAAGTTGCATTGACGACCGGTCTAATATCCTTACGGAGTCCCTAGTAAAAAAACTGGACTTGTTCCCATTTAGGAACTCCGTGATGGGGGCACTTTCTCATGAGATCCTGAAAACGATCCCATGCCTCATGAAGAGGTTCTCCCATCTGTTGCGTGAAGTGGGTAATCTGATGGCGCAAGGCATTGGTCCGACCAACAGGGAAGAACTTTTTCAAGAACTCGGACTGAAGTTCCTCCCAAGTGTTGATCGGACGGGTCTGGGTCTGATACCAATGGGCTGCCTTGTCCATAAGGGAGAAACAGAACATCTTCATGAGTAAGATATCCCGATTATGCGCATCTGACCCGAAAGTCTGGGCCAGATGCTTTAGCTGTTTGATGTGCTGAAAGGGGTCTTCAGAATTAAGCCCATGGAATTTAGGTATGGCATAAATCATGTTGGGCTTCAATTCAGAATCAGGTCCTCCAGTCAGGATTCTGACTCGAGGCTCAATTGCCACCGTAGCGGGATTATAGTGATATCGCATCAAGGGACGCTGTGGTGGGTTCATGAAGTTCGGGAAAAGGTCATCGAGTCGCTGGAGCTGGTGCTCAAGATTATTCTCTTCCTCAACTGGCTGAGCCATTGTGGAAGAAGAGGGTGAGTTGGGTTCAGAATCAGAGGAGAGGTCTATGTGAAGAGTTGGTTGCACAAACAAGGGTACCGAGGCTCGGCCTCGGGGAGAGTGAATTTCTAGAGGAGGTTTCAAGGACCTCCTACCAAACATGCACTGATGGATTAGACGAGGTTAGCAAGTGCTGGACCCAATTAAGACACCCAAAATGTTGGGTGACTATAGAAGTTCGGGGCAGATGATACCCCTTAATCAAAAGGTCATCCACCTGAGAATTACCTAGGCAGCCAGAGAGGGTGAGTCCCGCAAAGACCCCTACACGGTAGAGCGTCCCCACGGGTTACAGGGTTTCCCCCACCCGACCTCTCTTGTCACTGAGATTCCAAGTAAACCAGAATGGGGACCTTGACCTCTTAAATCTACCACTTTTAGTTAGGATCAAGGTGCTTAGAGTTTCACTTGAACTTTATCCTTTTGAGTGCAAAGAGTGACCTAATTTAAAGGTTGGTTGATCCAAGGGATCAAATTCACCTATTAGTTCCTGTGAGAGCTTATTAGGTCATGTCTTTTAAGGTTCAAGTGACTTAAGAGCCGAATTGCTTAGGGTTTCTCTTGATAAATGTTTTCGAGCAATGGCTTAGGCACACTTCTTTTGGGAGTTCTCAATTCTTGACTAAAAAGTGTATCTCTAAAACCCTAGCTTTGAGTCTTAAGTTGGCTCTAATTGGTCCAATTAGTTGCCTCAAGATTAGGTAATTAGGGCTCAAGCAAGAGGGTTTTAGCCCTAAATACCTTTAGTGGATGAACAGATAGAATGTGTTTGAAATTGGAAAACAGGCAACTTTTGCAATTTACTATGTACGAAGGACAGGTTATTCCTAAATTGCCTTTTTTTCTTTTTCTTCCTCTTTTAGAATTTTAGGAGTTCAAAAGAGAGGATAGAAAATTACCTGTCCCTTAGTGTGGTTGTTGTGCGGCTACTTGCTCCTTCTTGATTTCCTGTGCCTGCACAAAAAGAGAAGAGATTAGGCCAATAGTAAATCAGAAATTGTGAATTAATAGCTTCTAAAATGTCCGTTGCTCCCCGGCAACGGCGTCAAAAACTGGCCGGCTCGTCGTTCGCGGTGTTTTAATGATATATTCGTTGCAGTATATTGCAAAAAACGATCACCAGTTTAATTTATTTATTACTCGAGATTTAGATTATCCCGAGGTCGAACTCAGGGATCACACATCATTCTAGAAACATATAAGTTCACAATACTGTTACAAATATTTAAGAGAGAGAGAGTGAGTAAAAATTTCTCTTTTTCTTCTTCTCTCATTTCTCTTGGCTTCTTCTTCTTCTCTCTTCTCGCACTGTGCTTCTTTTCTTTCTGCAGCTGCGATTCTTTTCTTTCTCTTTCTTTTTTCCTTTTCTGCCTTTCCCTTTTTCAGACATCTGATTCTCTGAATCAGATGCCTTATCGACCCTATTGCTACAGTGCCTCCTCCTTCCTTCTGCAGCAGCTCCTCCTTGGCTTCTTTTCTTCTGTTGTCTTCTCTTCTTCTTCTTTCTTCTTCGGCTACTGCGGCTCTTCTCTTTCTTCTATCTTTAGCTTTCCTCCTTCCTAGCTTCAGCTTCTTCCTCTTCTTCTCCTTGCTGCGGCTTCTCCTTCACCTTCTTCTTTCCTCTTTGCTTTGCGGCTAAGTCCTCACCTTCTTCTTTCTTCTTCTTCTCCTTGCAGCCAAGTCTTCGTCGCTTCCCTTCCTTCTCTTCCTCACCTGCTCCCTGCACACATGCGAACGCAAAACCTACCCCTACCCTTTCCCGCGTCTCTCTCTCTGAATCTCTCTTTGGTACTCTCTACCAGAGCCGGGTAATTGGGTCGGGTCATGTGCCCGGGTCCAAGCGCACCGGCGTGTGTGTGGTGCATGAGGAGTGCACGAATCAGGGTAATCAGGTCGCAGGTCAGGTCCACGTGGGCAGTGCCGCGGACGAGACCCGGTGAGTGAGGGCGAGGGACCTCACCCCAGTGTTTCGAGGCGATAAGCCAGGAACACTATTTCAACTTATGTGTGGGTGCGTGCCCACACACTTCCGAGGTGGGACTAAAGTCCCACCTGCTGCTTCGTGTGTCTGCAGGCAGGAGGCTCGAGCGATTTGGGGCAGCAGCCGAGGCTTACGACCCCAATTGAAGACCTGGACACGCTCGCGCCTCAATTCCGCGTCGCCTGGGGCTTACACCTGGAGCGGATGGACCTGAAGAAGCTCGCGAAGCAGCTTCAACTTGCTCGACAATGGCGGCGAGCACCTGGGTCCTGAAAACACTAAAACGGCCTTGCGGCCACGTCAAAAGGCTCAGGGAGGTTCGCCAAGTTGTGGCGAGTGTGCAGAGGTGGTCGGCGAGACGTGAGAGTGCCTATGGCCGTGCGCCTAGGGCACACTGTGTGCGTAACAGTGGGTGTATTCAGGAGGTGTTTAGTGACGGGTTTTCTCCCAACCGCAACTAGTCTTCGTTCGTTTTAGTGCTTATTACAGTAATGTCGTTGTGGTATAAAATAAGACAGCTACGGTTGTCATTACTATCAAAATTTACTCGGAAATAGTTTCCCGAGGTCGAACTCAGGGAGCTACTGGAATTCTAGAAGTACAAAGTTTCTTTATTACAAAAATAAGAGAGAGAGAGATATTTTGTCTTGGCTTCTTCTTCTTCTCTTCTTTCTCTTTGTGCTTTCCCTCTTCTTTCTTCTGCTGCTCTTCCTGTCTTCTTCTTCTCTTCTTTCTCTTTTCTTCAGCTCCAGTATCTCTCTCTACGAGTCTTCTTCTTCGTTGGCTCTGTTTGCCTTCAATTCCTCTTCTTCTTCTGCCTGTCTTCTATTTCTTTTCTTCTTCAGTTCTTCTTTTTCTTGTCTTTATCTTCTGCAAAGTCTTCTTTTTCTTCCTTCTTCTCTTTTCTTTCTTTTCTGCTGCGGAGCCTTCTCTTTTCTTCTTCTTCTTCCTTAGTCTTCTGCTTTAGCTCCTCTGAAGGTTTATCCGTCGTCTGATATCGCAGTCAGACGACTTAAACGGCGGTCTGCTACAGTGCTTCCCCTCTTTTTCTTCCTTCGCTGCTTCTTCTTCTTCTCTTCTTTGGCGAGCCTTCTTCTTCCTCTGCTTCTTCTTCCTTGGTCTTCTGCCTTGCTCAGCTGCAAGACTTCTTCAAAGTTTCTTCTTCTTCTGCTCCTCTTCTTCTTGCGGCTAAGTGTTGAGCCTTCCTCCTTCGCGCCCTATTCCTGCACAAGCCACAGCAAAACCTAGCCCTTCCCTCTACCCGCACGTCTCTCTCTCTCTCTCTTTGCAAACCGCTCATAGGAAGCTCTCCCAGAGCTGGGTTATCGAGTTGGGTAGCATACCCGTGACCAGGCGCACCGATGTGGGTGGTGCGCGAGGAGTGCAGGGTAAACGGGTCGACCAGGTCCGTGTGGCGTGGGTCGCGGATGAGGCGGGAGAGTGGGTGAGGGGACCTCACCCCATGTTCTGAGGCATTAAGGTAAAAACACAAAAATCAATTTAAATGGGTGCGGCGCTTCAAAATCTTACTATGTGGGACTAAACTTTGTTCCTTCTCGCACGCGCCCGCAGGAAGAACGCGACCTCGCCTCAGCAGCTGCGTCCTCGTTTCCCCTCGCGTGCCAGCTGCCTGCCTTCACCCGATTCTCCCCAATTCGCATCAGCTGGAGATCTGACGCTCTGAGGCCTGGAGCTCGCTTGGAAGCTCCTTGCATCGTCGCCAATGGCGGTCAAGGCAGCAGGTCTGTCTAACACAAATAGGGCCTCTCGGCCTAATCAGACCACAGGGGAACCTTCACCGTGTCACGGCGAAGGTGGTGCGAGGTGCAGCAGGCCGCAGGATGGCCTAGGCGTGCGAGCCTAGGTCGTTCTGTGGTCGGAAAAATGGGTTTGATCGGGGGAGTGTTGTGGAGGTGTGAAGTGGCAGTGGAGGGGCGGAGGGTGTTTGGTGAGGTGAGGCGGAGCTTTTGGTGCAGTTGGCGAGTCGTATGGGGTTGTGGGATGACGGGAACGACTCGCCAGAGAGTGGCCGGAGGTGGTGAAGATGAGTGTGGTCAGGCGTGGTCGTAGGGCGATCAAGCAAAACAAGTTGGGGAAAAGAAAAAGGGGAGGAAGGGAAATAACTGTTACTTACCTACAGGGACGAAGGGGGGCCGGAGCGGCGGGCAGCCGTACCGACTGTCGCCGGAGAAGAAACACCCAGAGGGAGAGAGCGGCGGCGAGGAAGAGGGCAGGGAGGCGTGCGCTTAGTGCGGCGCGACGTGGGGAGATCAGGTGCAGGTGGCTCTGCTGCTGGTATTGCAGCAGAGCGACGAGAAGGAGGAGCCACCGGAGCTGGTGGGTTCCTGTCAGAGTGGGGAGAGAGGAAGGGATGAGGGATTCTCCGTCAAGACCAAGCTGGGAGAACCGGCTGGCGGTGCTGGTCTTTACAAAGGTGGTGGCGGAGGGTCGGACGCAGGGAGGCAACGTGCGTCCCTCGCCGGAGTATGGTCGGAGACGAGACCCATACCTTCCACGCATTCGCACGGAAGGTGTGGGCGTCGTCAAGTGGCATGGCCGAGTCCCTGCGACAGCAGACGTCGCAGGAAACTTCACGTTTACTTTGCAGGACGCCTCCCTCACCCTGCGCGGTGCCATGCTCCGCGCAAAGTCGCCGGAGCATGGTGCTGCGCAGAGACATGCAGGAGGGACCAAAATGCAAAGAACGACGAGGAAATTAGGGGCCACAATGCAAGGGTTTCGAAAGTTGAGGGTCAAAAAGTAAATGATGAGGACCAAATTGCAAAGTCGGTCAAGGAGGTCTCTTCTTAGGCTCAAGTTTTTATGCATGACTAAATTAGACCTAAGGATTTTAATGGTGAATTTTGTTTCTAGGTCAGACCATGTTTGACCAGCCAATTTACGTAAAAACCTAAATTAAATCATTAATTGGGCATGGTTCTCAATGTAGGTCAAAATGGATTTCTAAGGCCAAATTGAAGGTTCTAAACCCTAGAGATTATTTTTCTACAAATTTTAGAGGGTTTAGTTGATTTTTTTTCCTGCCTCGAACCACGTGAATTGAAGTGGATTTGTTTTAGGGTTATAGAATGTCATTTAATTCCTTCGAGTTGCTGTAGCTCTAGTTGGATCAGATCATCCCACTTTCCTTCTTATTTGGTTTGTTTGACCTGTGTTTGGACCCTGAGTTACCCTGTTTGCAGATTGTGTTGGTGAAATTGCATTTTTATCCCTTATAACTTGTTTTCTTTTTGAACTCAGAATTCTCTGAGTTAAGCCTTTCTTTAAGTTATGTAGGAGCTTTTTCTTGCATATCTGGGTTAGATTGTACTAGTTAGGGTTCATGATGAGGTTCTCATCATACCCCCATGCCTGACTTTTGCTAGTCCCTTAGCAAAAACTTAAGGTTTCAACCTTTATTCTAGACCATGAAGTTCTTAATGGTTTCAGATAAGTGCTTTTTTTTTTTCATTTGAACCTAGATTAGGTCAGAATGCTGATCATAGACCTAAAAGGTACTCTAGTACCAACCAAGATCCAGATCTGTCTAGCCTCAGCCTCAGTCTTTAGCAAAGGTTTTTACGGCCCACAAGAACTAACCTAAGGTCTATTAGACTTTGTGGTTAAAGCATCCGTGCTTGAAATAATTTTAGCCCTAGCTCAGTTCACAGTGCATTTTGTAAGAGAGAGAGATAGAAGATTTTTCTGTTTGGAGAATTTTCTCTCTTTTTCTTTTTAATTATAGCTTAGGATTGGCTTTTCAACACGATCTGTATCAGATTCCTTGTTCCCATCATCAATCCTCAAGGGTTCCTGGCAATCGATGCTTCGAGATAGCACCGCCCATGGCAACCCCCCGAACCCTGGCTATTGAGATTTCAAGATAATCCCATCCATGGTGTTCCGTGGTCGAATCCAGACCCTGCAATTGACACTTCGTGATAATGCCATCCATGGAATCTGAATCAGCAGAGTGCTTACATGCCCCCAGTAGGATATGTAAATATCCTAAGAGACAAGCACCAAAGAGATGATATTTTGTTACGCATCTTCGAGGGAAATTTCCCACCTCTCCGCGCTGGGAACTCGTCCAAATCAACTTGTATTTATCGGTCGCTCCTACTCTAGGTGTTCTCTTCAGAATTTTGTGACGCTTCTGCGTGATTTTGATTTTTACGCTTACTTAACCAGACTATGCGTGAGGTTAGGGTGCTTAGGTTACTGAGTCCCATAAACCAAAAGTTAGTTAATGAGGCCAAATACTCCCTAAGCCTTGGACCTAATACTTAAGCTTTTCATTTTCCTCAACCTCTTGAGGAGTGTCCAGATCTTAATGGGTACTAAGAGTCCATCCAAGAATGCTTAAGGTTTGCGTTCTTATTAATCTCACCATGCACTTTTCATTTCTTTTCTTGAATGAGGTCTAGAACTTAGGTCAATTCCTTAGTTTCTTACTAATGACTATTACTCTTTTCTCATATTTTTTTGCTCCTTTTTCATTTTGTTTCTTTTCCTTCTCTCACAAAATTTCCTTTCTCCTCTTATTCTCTTATTCTTTTTTGAAAAAATTTTTTAATTTTTATGGTGTTTTTGGCATATGTGAATTTTTTTGTTTAAAACCTTTTCTTATAAGTTTTGCACTTTCATACCCCCCCATGCCTAAGATTTGCAATGTCCTCATTGTGACTTAGGAGGTTTTTATTCAGCTTAGTTCATTCCTTAGGACAGATATTTTGGTGAGTGAATGGGTCGAGGTGATTGTTGCGAACGATTTCTAATCCCAGATGCAAGCATCTGAGGTGGAGTCGGCTGTCTTAAAGGGTGAACCTTAAGTGCACAAAGGTGTCAAAAAGGTTTTAGGTTTTCAAGGAAAATGACGGGCCGCCTCCCGTTAAGCGCTGAGTTTTACGCCATCGACTGGGCGCAATAAGCTCAAGGGGAATGGAGGATATAAGATGATTCAGCCAAATCAGTAGAAGTTATATCAATGAACGGCTTGAGTCTCTGACCGTTCACGATAAAAGGTTCGGAATCGTGGCTGAGAGGACTGATTTCGATGGCTCCATTTCCAAAAACCTGTCGAACCAAGTATGGTCTGACCCACTTGGATCGCAACTTTCCAGGGAAAAGTTTGAGTCGAGAATCAAAGAGTAGGACCTTCTGACCAGGATGAAAGATCTTTCTCAAGATATGCCTGTCATGGAAGGCTTTAACCCGCTCCTTGTAGATTCGCGAGTTCTCATACACGTCCAAGCGTAATTCATCGATCTCGCTGATTTGAAGCTTTCTGTGGGTTCCAGCCTTCGAAAGATCTAGATTACAGTTCCGTACTGCCCAATAGGCTTTATGCTCTAGTTCGACGGGAAGGTGACACGCCTTCCCATACACCAGTCTAAAGGGAGACATGCCTAATTGGGTTTTGTGGGTGGTCCTATAGACCCACAAGGCTTCTGGAAGTCGGGACGACCAGTCCTTCCTGTCAGGCCGAACAGTGACCTGCAGGATTTTCTTGATCTCCCGATTTGATAGCTCAGCTAGACCATTAGTCTGGGGGTGATAAGGAGTAGAGACTCGGTGAGACACCCCGTACTTGGTCATCAATGACCTAAACTGAGCATTTGTGAAATGGGTCCCCCCATCTGAGATTATAGCACGAGGAATCCCGAACCTTGAGAAAATGTTTTGATGAATGAATTTGAGAACGATTTTGTAATCATAGGTTCGGGATGGTATGGCTTCGATCCATTTGAACACATAGTCCACAGCTAGCAGAATGTATTCGAAACCATCCGAAACAGGAAAGGGGCCCATAAAATCAATCCCCCAAACATCAAAAATTTCGCATACAAGAAGCGGCTGCAAAGGCATCATGTCGCGATGGCTCATGTTGCCCAAAGTTTGGCAATGACTGCATGCCTTGCAGTGACTGTATGAGTCTTTGAACAGTGTGGGCCAGTAAAAGCCGCACCGGAGGACTTTTGATGCGGTTTTATGCCCAGAGAAATGGCCACCGCATGCCTGATCATGGCAGAAAGAGAGAATATTATTGACTTCCTCTTCCGAAACACATCTCCGGATGATTTGATCAGCACCTATGCGGAAGAGGTACGGGTCTTCCAAAATGTAATACTTGGCATCAGAGCGCAATTTGTCTTTCTTGGCCTTCGGCCAATCAGACGGGATCTGATGAGATGCCAAGTAGTTTACTATATCAGCAAACCATGGAAGGGTAGTACCAATAGTCAGCAGGTGCTCATCAGAAAAATGTTCCGTGATGGGTCCAGAAGGGTTGATAATCTCAGAAGGAAGGCGAGACAAATGGTCGGCTACCACATTCTGCCTTCCCGCCTTGTCGCGAATCTCGAGATTGAATTCTTGTAACAGCAAGATCCATCGGATTAGTCGGGGCTTCGCGTCCTTCTTGGCAAGGAGATGCTTGTTGAATCGCTCTTGATCGAGTTTAAAGAATGTCACGTTGTAGTATAGCCGAAAAAGCGTTCAAAACAAATGAAAGTTTTTATTACTCGAAAATCGGAGTGTCCGAGGTCGAACACAGGGAGCAATCGGAATTTACTACTAATCTCAAATGTAATTGAACACTCTAATTTACTCAAAACTTTAATTAAATATGAATGTATGTGGTTAAAAAGTAATTATGACAAAAGAATGAAATTGGACGTCTGATCTTGTGATCAGACGTCTTAAAAGTGTTTTCCCCTCTTCTTTTGCTTTCTTTCTTCTGCAGCCTTCACTTTGCTTCTCTCTTCTTCTTGTGTTGGCCTTCTTCTTCTTTCTCTGCAGTCTCTCTTCTTCCTTGTCTTCTCTCTTCTACGAAGGCTTCTTCTTCCTTGGTCTTCTGTCTCTTCTCTGCAGCCTTTTGCTTCTTTTCTCTTCTGCCTTGCTCAGCCTCTTCTTCAGAGTTTCTTCTTCTGCTCCTTCTTCTCTTCTCCTTCCTGCGGCTAAGTCTCTTCTCTTCAACTCTCAGCCTGCCTGCACAAGGGAGCAAAACCTACCCTGTCCCTCTACCCGCACGTCTCTCTCTCTCTAAGAATCACTCATAGGACGCTCTCCCAGAGCCACGGGTAATCAGGTCGAGCTTCGTAACCGGGACCAGGCGCACCGGCGTGAGGGTGATGCGCAAGGTGTGCTCAGATAGGGTTGGGTCGGAGCCCGCCAGATTCGCGAGGTGAAGCCGCGGATGAGGCGAGCGTGAGTTGGGTGAGGGACCTCACCCCTGTGCGTTCGGAGGCGATAAGCGTATAACACAAAATCAATTTAAAGCATACCTGCACGTTGTAGATTGCCGATGTGGGACTATTAGTCCTGCCCCGCTCTCGCACGCGCCCGCAGAACCTTCGTGCAGTTGCCACAGCTGCAGCCTCTGTTGGCGTTGATTTCTGGAGCAACGATCTTCGCGACACCTGCCCCAATGAGCAGCACCTGAAGCCTGGACGTCTGCAGCCTGGAGCGAGCTTGGAGCTTCTTCAACTGTCGTCAATGGCGGCTGCAGCTCCGATCCTGTCATGCATGAATACAGCCTATTGGCCTAATCAAACCACCTGTAGACCTTCGCCGTGGCACGGCGAAGGTGATGCGATGTGCAGCAGGTCACGGGGTGGCCTAGGCGTGCATGCCTAGGTCGCCCTATGACCGGAAGTGTGGGTGTGTTCGGGGGGCTGTGGTGGAGGCATAGAGGGATGGTGGATGGGCGGAGGTTGCTGGGTGAGGTGAGGCGGAGCCTCTGAGTTGGTCGGCGAGTCGTGCAGAAGTGTGGAGCGACGGGAGCGACTCACCGGAGGTTGATCGGAGGCGAGGAAGATGGCGGTGGTCAGTGACGGTCGAGGGTCGATTGATGAAATAAGGTGGGGGGAATGAAAGAGGGGATAGAGGAGAATAGTTTAAACCTAACTACAGGGACGAAGGGGATGGAGAGGCGGACGGCTGTACCTGCTGTCACCGGAGAAGAAGATGCCCAGTGGGGGAGGACGGCAGCGACGACGGGTCTGAGGTAGCGTGCGCGGGTATTGCGCGACGTGGAGGAGAATCAGAAAGAAGTCCCTGCCACTGGTTTTGTGGCAGAGAGAAGAGGAAAGGAAAGGGAGCTCGCCGGAGCTCGCTGGGTACCCTGGCCGGGAAGGAAGAGACGAATCTGAGGTGAAACCCCGGCCAGGTCGAGCTGAAAATGAGCGGCCGGGTTTGGGGGTTCTTTTATAGGCATTGGGCCGTGTGTTCAGAGCTTAGAGGGCACGCCTTTGTCTCCGACGGCTCACCGGAGAAGGAAAGTGGGTGGATACCCAAATCCCTCGTGCATTCGCACGAGAGATTGGGATCAAATCAGGGATCATGACTGGCCTCAGATGGAAGGGAATTCCTCAGAGAATCTCCCTTCCATTTCTGGGAGGGGATCTCTGAGGAATCAGAGAGTATTCCCTCTCTAATCCTCGCCGGAGAAGGATTCTTCCCCAATAATGGTGGAAGGACCTGATTGCAAGGTTGGCGAGGAAGTTAGAAGGCTCTCTGCGATGATTTTCAAAAGATAGGGACTAAATTGTATTTTGGGTGTACTAAATTGCAAAGTAGGTCAAGATGACCTCCCCTTAGGTCCAAATTTTGGTACAAACCTAATTTGGACCTAAGGAATCCAATGGTGAACTTGGATTTTAGGTTTGACTACGTTTGACTGGATATTTTGTGTAAAAACCCAAATTAGGTCAATTGATGAGCTAGGACCCTAATCTAGGTCAAACTGGGTTCCAAAGGCCAAATTGAATGCTCTAAACCCTAGAGGATATTTTTTCATGATTTTTAGAGGGTTTACTTGATTTTTATCCTGACCGGAACCTTGTTGATTTAAGCAGGTCTGTTTTAGGGTTACCAAATGTCATTTAATTCCTAGATTGCACATAAACCCATTTCTGATTGATTCAACCCACTTTTTATCTTATTTAGACCATTTGACCTATGTTTTGCCTCTGAGAAATCCCGTTTATGTACTACAATGGTAAAATTGCAGTTTTAACCTTTATTTCATGTTTTCTTCTCAGAGCACTTATTCCTTCATTTAGGCCTTCTTCTAGGTTATGTAGGAGCTTTTATTCTCTTTATTGGGTCAAAATGAGCTACTTATGGCTCATGATGAGGCTCTCATCAATGCCTTACAGCCGTGTGATCCGAGTAGATAATGACGTGGGAACCCAGGAGATACGATCGAAATTTTTCAAGGGCAAATACTACGGCTAGCAGCTCTTTCTCCGTAATCGTGTAGTTACGCTGAGCCTCGTCAAGTGTCTTGCTAGCGTAGTAAATGACCACGGGTTTCCCATCAGTTTTCTGCCCCAAGACCGCTGCTACTGCAAAATCAGACACATCGCACATGATCTCAAAGGGTTGAGACCAGTTAGGGGATTGTAGGATAGGTGCCTGGGTGACTCGGTCAAGAAGGTTTTCAAAGGCTAGTGTGCATTCCTTGGAGATTCCAAAGGGTACATCCTTAGAGAGAAGAGTAGTCAAGGGGCGTGCAATTTTCGAGAAATCAGGAATGAAACGACGATAAAAATCGACGTACCCCAGAAAAGAACGGATGTCCCTGATCGAGCTAGGCATAGGAAGGCGAGAGATTAGATCAACCTTAGCTCGATCCACTTGGATGCCTTTCTCAGAGATTAAATGTCCCAGGACAATTCCCTCAGGCACCATGAAATGGCTCTTTTCCCAGGAAAGAACCAAATTCACATCGATGCACCGCTTGAGTATTTGGACCAAGTGTTGGAGGCAATCGTCAAATGATGCTCCAAAAACTGAAAAGTCATCCATGAAGACTTCCAGATAGTCACCTACCATATCTGAGAATATGGAAAGCATGCACCGCTGAAAAGTCACGGGTGCATTGCAAAGACCGAAAGGCATCCTTCGGAATGCGTACGTTCCGAAGGGGCAGGTGAACGTGGTCTTTTCTTGGTCCTCTGGATGGATTGCCACCTGGTTGTAACCAGAGTACCCGTCAAGAAAGCAGAAGAACCTATTTCCTGCTAGTTTCTCAAGGATCTGATCAATAAAAGGTAGTGGGCAATGATCCTTCTTTGTTGAGGAATTGAGTCGTCGGTAATTTATACAGACTCTCCACGAGTTGGCTAATCGGGTAGGAATGACTTCTCCGGTTTCATTCGTTATAGTGGTGAGCCCTGCCTTTTTAGGCAAGACCTGAATTGGGCTCACCCAATGACTATCGGAGATCGGGTAAATGATTCCGTCATCTAACCACTTGATGATCTCCTTTTTCACGACCTCCTGCAGATTGGGGTTCAAGCGTCTCTGCATTTCACGAGAAGGTCGTGCGCCCTCTTCTGAATAGATATGATGAGTACAATAAGAGGGACTTATTCCAGTCAGATCATCGAGAGTCCACCCGATGGCTCTGCGATGTTGCTGGAGGACAGCAATCAGACGGGATTCCTGTTCGAGATTGAGCTTGGAATTAATGATCATAGGAAGGGTCTGATTAGAACCCAGAAAGATGTATTTCATGTGATCAGGAAGGGGCTTTAGTTCAAGGATGGGGTTATTAGCAGCAGCGGGTGATTCAGAATAGATGTGAGGTTCAAGGGTAGGAGTTATTGGTTTGTCTAAATCTGGATTCGACTCCTCTGTTTGCAGGTCAAGATCTTTCTGCGGTTGATGAGGTATAATCAGGTCATTCTGAAAGTGTGTTTCATCAACCAAAGCCCTAATGTCACAAATTTGTTCGATGACACCGCAATTGATTCCTTGTTGGGCCTTAAATATATCAATTTTCAGGGTTTGATTTCTAAATTTGAGCTCTATTTGGCCCTCCTCACAGCTGATGGTGGCTCTACCAGTAGCCAAGAAAGGTCTCCCTAGAATGATCGGTGTATCCCTAGGGTTTTCAACTGCGTCCATGTCTAAGACTATAAAGTCTACAGGAAAGTAGAAATCCCGTACTCTTACAATAACATCCTCGAGAATCCCTTTTGGTGACTTTATAGATCGATCTGCTAATTGTAATGTCACCTCAGTTGGTTTTAGCTCAGATTCTTCTAGATGGCTAAGTAAGGATGTGGGTATCAGATTTATGGAAGCACCCAAGTCTAGCAATGCTCTATCAAATTGGGTATCACCTATCTTGCAGGAAATCAGGGGAGTACCAGGATCTTTAGCCTTGGGTGGGAGTCTGCTTAGGATTACAGAGCTGGCTTGCCCTGACAGTACAATTAGACTCCCACTCTTGGTCCGCGGCTTACACTGGGGTGTACACATATTCTTTAAGAATCGTGCGTAAGCCGGTACGTGGCGAATTGCATCCATCAAGGGGATGTTTATGTGGACCTACTCAAAGAGCTTGACCAGGTCCTCCTCAGGTGCCACGAGCTTGGTAGTCTTCTTTCCCTTGGTTAAGGCCTCAGGAAACAGAACCTTGGTTGGTTCTTCTAGGATAGGTCCAGGTCTTTGATCTGGGACAGGGATAGGAACGTCCTGAATTACTGTCCTAGGCTCGGGATCACTACCAGACTTGGAGTGGTTTGGATAAGGTGGATATTGGGTTTCCTTACCACTACGGGTTGTCACGGAATTAAGTCCTACCTAGTTTTAGTTGGGATTGGGTAAGATGGGTTGCTGCTGATAGCTCGCAAAAGAAGTGGAAGCCTCCATCCCGTCAGGTGAAGGAACAGAGGGGGCCTGATAAATCATGTGGGCTTGGCCCGGGTTTGGGTTCATAATGCGCCGCTATGTTGGCACGTTATTCGGGTTAGGAAGAGGTTGGGAAGGAAGTGTGCTTGGCTGGCGAGAATTTGCCAACTGGGCCAGTTGATTTCGGACCTCTGTAAGTTCGTCTTTGTGTTGTTTTTGGATAGCCGCATTCGTTCTTTGAATGTCAACCAGAGTCTGAAGGATAAGGGACATTTGATCCTGATTTGGCCCTGATGGATAAGTAGGGTTGGGCCGAGGCTGAGGCGGCTGGTAAGGACGAGGGGGTTGTGAGCGGGACTGAAAGGGTGATCTTTGGGTTTGGGAATTTCCCGCCTACTGAAAGTTGGGATGGTTTCGCCATCCAGGGTTGTAGGTGTTGGAGAATGGATCGTTCTGGATGGCGTTGAGGTCCTCGCAGGTCTGAGGAACCTCCAGAGAATTAGAGAAAAGGGGAATGGAATTCACCGGGCTGGTATAGAAAGGATCGGATGACCCTCCGATCTGAGAATCAGATGGGGATGGATATGGATCCATCCCAGGGGAAGATCAGTGGAGAATGTTTTGCACAGTCTCCTGTGTGGAAGGAGGCTGTGCAAAGGAGTTACGTGCAGAGGTGGCTGATAACACCACGCAAGGGGGTAGTAATTAGGTTGAATATGGCCCATCTTTAGAATAAAAGGCACAACATAAAGTAGAATAGGAGCATTGCATGCATCAAGTACCAAGATTGCTTATAAACTGTATTAATGGCCATTTGTGTAAAGCATTTGTCAAAGCAGGCCTCAGATGAGCAATCGGACCGCACGGATGGATTCAGGACGACGAACGGAGTCTAACGGACTCAAGATCGGCCAAATCCGACATCGGAGCTCCCACAATGGGCCCAAGAAATCCTGACCGTTGATCTGGAGATCAACGGCCTAGAATGCGCCACGTCGCCCCGCCCCCGCCGCTCGCACGCCCCCAAGCCAGCCAAGGACGCATCTCGGCCGTTGATCTTCGATCGAACGGCCGAGATCCGCGCGCTCGCCCGCGGTCGCCGCGACAAAGCGCGGGCGTGGCGCAACGGTTAGCGCGCACGCCCGCGTCGCGGCGACGCGCGTTCGAATCGCGCAGAGCGGAAATCACTTGCGGGCGAAGGGCGCGGCAAAATTGAGCCGCGCGATCAGAAGCGAGCGGCTAGGATTGCGCCACGCGGCGCGACGACAGCGCCCCACCTCCCACGCGCGCGCGCACGCCGGGCGGAAACGCGCACGTGCACGCGCGCCCGAAGCGCGATCCTAGCGCAGGCGCAGGAGGATCTCAGCCGTCCGATCATCAATCGGACGGCTCTCGTTCGACATCCACGGATCACGCCTGAAGAGAGAGAGGGGCGGGCGGCTGACCGGCGGCAGAAGGCCTTCACCGACGTATCTGGAAGCGGTTTTAGCGACGTTCTGGATGTCGCTAAAGCACATTCTTCTTTTAGGAAGCCCTTAACTCTATTTAAACCCCCTTCTACCACCATTCAAGGCATCCTCTCCCACTTGCAACTACTCCACTCCTCTCCTAGCTAGTCTTAGGCACTCTTGTAATCGCCGGAGACGACGAGCCGCCGACAGAGCCTCCTCCACCGCCGTGGCTGCCTTGTCGCTCTCCACTCTCTACCTACCTTTCTCTCTCTCTCTTTTAAGCTTTCATTTACTTTTGTTGAAGCATGTATTTAATATTGTAAACCATGAACTATGAATGCATGTTTAATGAAATTATTTTCCATTTAGTTGCCATTTTAATTTCTGTTTAAAGTGCATGATCAAAACCAAGAGCTTTCTAACCCTAAACTCTCTCTATCTCTCGCTTTTCAAAATCGTCTCTTTCGCAAGCAAAACTCCGCCTTTTTCGTGACAACAAGTGGTAAACAAAATCCGATTTCCACGCCTCCCTGAGATCGACACTCGGACTCACCTCCGTTTACTTCTTTTAAAACCGACGTATCAAGTGCAACTATAACGACACCTCTTAACACACACGCACGAAGGCACGTCAGTCTTTGGCGCCGTTGCCGGGGAGGCAATGGATTTGTTTTATCACCTCCATTCCACCTTCATTCTCATATCGTCTAATGCCCTATTTTCCTTTTTACTTGACGGTTGCAGGAATTCGGCGCATGGACGGTGAAGCGACGCATTCCACTATGGTAGCAAGGAAGTAGGCACCTCGAGGACCGATAGTGAGTACTCTCTCTCTCATTGTTTGCTTGCGTGAAAAAGCTAAAAAAAAATCATAAAAATTGAAAAAAATTGGCGTGGCGAATGATTGCTTGACCCACATTCTTAACACACCACCCTACAAAAAAATGTACACTCTAATATACTGGACAAATTCTTGGAGTGTTCTTTTCTTTCTCTCTTGAGTGGTGTTTGCGAAGCCACCGTGAGTTGACCTGGGCCGCACCACTCAACCCTAAAAACTAACTCATCTAATAGAAGTTGCACGATCTTTAGGATGAGTACACTAGGGTTTTTAGAGCCTCTACAGAAGAAAAAGGAAATCTACTTTCATCAAATTGTGTGCAGAACTTGACGTGCCCATTGAAACTTGTCTGAAAGCATTAAGACACGTCAACCCTAAAAAACACTAAAGTAAGGATGAAACATTAAAAGACACCACACCCTAAAAATTCTTGCTTGAAAACCCTGTTTTATAGAAGCACACACCTTGAAAAGTGGAAAATTAAGAGGCACCACCCCAATCAACGCCTCATCACATTACCCTAAGCACAAGCACTATCCTAACTCGTTAAAACTGAGTAGACGTGCCCTAGGCAGGACTGAGTTAAGTCTCAAAAGGTGAGGTTTTGTTCGCTAGGCACTTGGCTTTCATTCCCTTGGTAGAATCTGGTGGCTAGGCTGCGGGGCAGTTTCAAACGACCGCGGTTGTGGGGTCTATGGAACCGGAGGCGCAAGCCAAAGGAAGAACCTTCCCTGCAATCCCCTCGTAATCAACCTGGCCAGATTAGCCTTGGGAAGGGGAGTCCAGTGTTTACGGACTTAATCAACCTTTGTGAGATTTCTAGGTCTCCTAAGGAATACACCATAAGGATTAGGCTTGTTTGTTTGATTGAGTGCACAACTCTCTCTCATCTGTTCTTCCCGCATCCCTCCATAGATTTCAATGCCTATCCATCTTACCCAAATTACCCCCAACAGGATTTGTATGCTAACCCAAGTAGACCATACCCACAGCCGACTTGGGCTAACCAACCACCAAGTTGGGGATGCAACCTGGAATATCCCTCTTGACCCAACTATGACCAAACCGCACCAACCTCTTATTGGAATACACCTAACATAGCCACCCAAGGGTACGATTCAAATTGTGGGGCTCCATATCTCGATTGTCCTCACGATGCCTCCTCATTTAGGTCCGACCCGCTCTACTGTGATAGGACCTACACTTTAGGAGAACACTAAGAACCCTACCCATCTCAGGATAATAACCAAGAAAGGTCATCTGAATTCAACAACCTTGCCTACTTGACCTTTGGATTAGAAGGAGTTCTAGACAAATGGAAATCAGAAAATGCTCAGAAATCTAGGCAAGCCCAGGATCATCAACCTCTGATTTGGTCCCCTGATGAAGAATCTGACTGGGAGGAGGACTTAGAACCTCAACTATTCTGGAGTAGGACCAAACAGAGAATGGTTCCTCTTGAAGAACTGGACCCTGAACATGATAGAATAGAGGACCCACCCAAGAACTTAAACACCAATATGGATTCTGATCCACAACCTCAACCATACTCTCTTAACCTGGATTTCAAGGAGGAAATCCAAAGGACACCAAATGACACCATGTCAATTCTTGATAACCTCCAGTTAGAACTACACAGACAGAATCAAGAATTGGTTAAAGGGCAACATGCCATGTTGGAGTTGTTCCAACAATTGGGGGAAGAAGGCCAAAGAAAGCTGTTGCATACAACGCCATTCATGGAATTCATAAAGCAAGGACCTACCATGATCAATTGGACTACACCTAGTCATCCTGATTTGGTTCAGTCCACCATTGATACCCCTCAGGAGTTGGATAGCTCAGTGGATAAGGACAGTAAGGATTCCTTGGAACACAATTTGGGGAGCATTGAGAACAAACATCAGGAGGAAACTGAGAAGGTGAGGGGAGAGACCTTGGAATCTGAATCTAATCGGCTCAAGACAAGTAATCCGGTGGGAGTAGCAGCCAACGTCGGAGATGGAGAATGGAGTTACAATTTCAAAGAAATTGATTATGAATCGGTTAGAATCCCCATCACAAATTTGGAGGAGGGCCGAGAGAAAGAATATGATCTAGAGGATGAAATTGACCCTACCTCTAATGCAACCCCAAACAGTGAATCTGATACAAAGGAGGTTGAAGAAAATATTCTTGAGATCAAGGTCTTGGAGGGAATGAGCAATGAAACTATAGTTGCGGAAGAGATGGATTCGTCTTTGAAGAGAAGACTCATGCTTGGTTGTAGGGCTCAGTATGAAACTCTGGACTTTGTTACTTGCCCTACCAGAATAAAGATCCCGCAACCCGAATGCACTAGAATTGATACACTTTCGATGGATTACAATTTTATGGGGACACAAGCTGAATATAAGACCTACATCTTTAGTGTTTGGCACGTCATATTTGGGGTGCGTTCGTCCACAACAACTTGTTTGCATGCCCACAAACTAAGAGAGGATCTGACATGGGCATGCATGATATATCTGTTACAGAATTCCCGCCCCTTAGGAACGGGACTCCACCACAACCTTATTCGCATCTGTGGACTTCTGATTTTGGGTTTAGTTAATTTTGAACATATCTTCTTGACCCAAGTCATTCCTGTTTGTGCACCGCCCAGCTGGAGGCGTTAAACTCAGCGCTTCCTGGGAGGCAACCCAGCGGATTCAGACTGATCTGGTAGTCTACGTCACTCAGGTACTATCTTTTTAAACCCTTCTGCATCCATGAATCTGCCAATGAGGACATTGTCCAACTTAAGCATGGGGGGGATGGTAAATTGCATAATCCTGAGCTTAATTAATCAGTCTGAATGAATAAAAAAGAAAAAATTTGAATTTAGGAAGAAAAACTTAGGTATTAGAAACTTGTCAATAGTGGGAAATAATACAAAAAGAACTTAAACACTTAGACTTTTCAGGCCTTCAGGCTTAATCAGCCCTGGTGTCCGTTGAAATATAGATTTAGCGGTGAGTCCTGGCAACTTTAAGCTATTCTAATCCACCTACTAAATCAGGTGATAAATATACGACTTATCAACTCATCCTCTAACTCAGGAAAACTTTGAGTCTAAGCATCTGCACACATTTCCGCACAGACTCACTTCTCGGAGATTTTGACAGAAATTGGGTAGCTAATGAACTCTCTAGGGTGGTATGGCTGGCAAGTTGTCGGGGGTAACAGCCCATTGGCAGGTTGTCCAGAACCCAGCCACAGGCCATTTCTTTTTCGCTGCCTCTAGGTACATTTGAGATTAGGGAAGCCACCTACGTAAAAAATAATAATAATAATAATAATAATAATAATAATAAAAAGGAAAAAGAAGAAAAGAAAATAAACCACACTTCACCGTACAAGTATGGCTGGCAAGTGATCGTGGGTAACAGCCCATTGGTCGGTTGTCCAGAGCCCAGCTCAATAATGGCACAAAAAAAGAAGACCAAAAACACCTAAGGAAGAAGCGGGGAAGTAGTACAAGCCGGGGAGATATACACTGGAAAATCCTTGTGTTGACCCCAAGTAAAATGAACGTAGGGAAAAAGCTACCAATCGAACAAATACACCTTCAGGCAAAAATTTATTTTCTTTTCCGGTCACCTAGAGGCGTAGAAACTCGAAGTCTGTCTCAATTACCGTTAAGTAAGTCTATCACAACATTCACACCAAGATGCTTAGCACTTAGGGTTTTGACCGAGTTTTGGGTGGGTTGGGTAGCCGTAAAAAGTTACCAACCCACACTGAATTCTAAAAATTCTAAAAAGACATATATAGATATATACGTATACATAAGTATAGTTATATATACAAAGCAAGGATTCGGGCGATTCGTATTTTGGCAGACACCCGGGCGCTGCTTAGTCTTTGTAGATTAAAATCTTCGTATAGTTCCTCTTATTGACAAGTAACGAAGTGCCTAAGCAATTACTTCTTGAATTCGCCAAAGAAATAAAGGCTAGAATAAACCTTGCTAGGGACTAGCAAGGAGTAAGCATGGGGGTATGATAACACCACGCAAGGGGGTAGTAATTAGGTTGAATATGGCCCATCTTTAGAATAAAAGGCACAACATAAAGTAGAATAGGAGCATTGCATGCATCAAGTACCAAGATTGCTTATAAACTGTATTAATGGCCATTTGTGTAAAGCATTTGTCAAAGTATGCCTCAGATGAGCAATCGGACCGCACGGATGGATTCAGGACGATGAACGGAGTCTAACGGACTCAAGATCGGCAAAATCCGACATCCGGAGCTCCCACAATGGGCTCAAGAAATCCTGACCGTTGATCTGGAGATCAACGGCCTAGAACGCGCCACGTCGCCCCGCCCCCGCCGCTCGCACGCCCCCAAGCCAGCCAAGGACGCATCTCGGCCGTTGATCTTCGATCGAACGGCCGAGATCCGCGCGCTCGCCCGCGGTTGCCGCGACAAAGCGCGGGCGTGGCGCAACGGTTAGCGCACACGCCCGCATCGCGGCGACGCGCGTTCGAATCGCGCGGAGCGGAAATCACTTGCGGGCGAAGGGCGCGGCAAAATTGAGCCGCGCGATCAGAAGCGAGCGGCTAGGATTGCGCCACGCGGCGCGACGACAGCGCCCCACCTCCCACGCGCGCGCGCACCCGCGCCCGAAGCGCGATCCTAGCGCAGGCGCGGGAGGATCTCAGCCGTCCGATCATCAATCGGACGGCTCTCGTTCGACATCCACGGATCACGCCTGAAGAGAGAGAGGGGCGGGCGGCTGACCGGCGGCAGAAGGCCTTCACCGACGTATCTGGAAGCGGTTTTAGCGACGTTCTGGATGTCGCTAAAGCACATTCTTCTTTTAGGAAGCCCTTAACTCTATTTAAACCCCCTTCTACCACCATTCAAGGCATCCTCTCCCACTTGCAACTACTCCACTCCTCTCCTAGCTAGTCTTAGGCACTCTTGTAATCGCCGGAGACGACGAGCCACCAACGGAGCCTCCTCCACCGCCGTGGCTGCCTCGTCGCTCTCCACTCTCTACCTACCTTTCTCTCTCTCTCTTTTAAGCTTTCATTTACTTTTGTTGAAGCATGTATTTAATATTGTAAACCATGAACTATGAATGCATGTTTAATGAAATTATTTTCCATTTAGTTGCCATTTTAATTTCTGTTTAAAGTGCATGATCAAAACCAAGAGCTTTCTAATCCTAAACTCTCTCTATCTCTCGCTTTTCAAAACCGTCTCTTTCGCAAGCAAAACTCCGCCTTTTTCGTGACAACAAGTGGTAAACAAAATCCGATTTCCATGCCTCCCTGAGATCGACACTCGGACTCACCTCCGTTTACTTCTTTTAAAACCGACGTATCAAGTGCAACTATAACGACACCTCTTAACACACACGCACGAAGGCACGTCAGTGGCTCGCTGCAAGTGCTGAGTCAGCTCATCCACCTTCTTTTCAATGATTGAGACCTTGTCCAGTCGACTGGCCATTAATTCCAGGTCGACTGATGCGGACAGGCCCTGCATCTCATGTGCTCCCCTAGGGTTCGTCGATGCGCGGGAATTCATCCCGTCAAATAATCCCATGGAGTCATTGTTGATGGAGTTCTCGCACATGTTTTTGAGAATCTCCCACACGGTGTCCTCATGTTGACCCATGATATTTCCTCCGCAGGTTGCATTGACGAAAAGATGGATGTCTTCACGGAGTCCCTGGTAAAAAGACTGGACTTGTTCCCATTTAGGAACTCCGTGATGGGGGCACTTTCTCATGAGATCCTGAAAGCGATCCCATGCCTCATGGAGAGGTTCCCCTGTTTGCTGAGTGAAGTGAGTAATCTGATGGCGCAAGGCATTGGTCCGACCAACGGGAAAGAAGTTCTTCAAAAATTTGGACTGAAGTTCCTCCCAAGTGTTGATCGGCCGAGTCTGAGTATGATACCAATGAGCGGCCTTGTCCATAAGAGAGAAGGAGAACATCTTCATGAGGAGAATGTCCCAATTTTGTGCATCTGACCCAAAAGTTTGGGCCAGATGCTTCAGCTGTTTGATGTGCTGTAAGGGAGCTTCGGAATTAAGCCCATGGAATTTGGGTATAGCATGAATCATATTGGACTTTAATTCGGAATCAGGTCCTCCAGCCGGGATTCTGACTCGAGGCTCAATGGCCACCGTAGCAGGATTATAATGGTCCCGCATCATAGGACGCTGCGGTGGGTGCACAAAGTTTTGGAAGAGGTCATTGAGTCGCTGGAGCTGGTGCTCCAGATTATTTTCTTCCTCAACTGGCTGAGCCATGATGGGGGAAGAAGAAGAGCTTGGTTCTGAATCAGATGAGAGAATAATGTGGTGGGGTTGCTGCACAAACACGGGCGTCGAGGCTTGGCCTTGACGAGAGTGAATTTCTAAAGGAGGTCTTAAGGGTGGTCTTAAGGACCTCCTACCGTACATGCACTGTTGAAATAGATGAGTTTAGAAGGTGCTGGACCCAATCGAAACACCCAAAAATTGTTGGGTGACTATAGAGGTGCAAGGCAGATGGACCCCTTGATCAAAAAGATCGTCCACCTGAGAATTACCTGGGCAGCCAGAGAGGGTGAGTCCCGCGAAGACCCCTACACGGTAGAGCGTCCCCACGGGTTACAGGGTTTCCCCCACCCGACCTCTCTTGTCACTACGATTCTAGGTAGACCAGAATGGGGACCTTGATCTCTTAAGTCTACCTCTTTTACTTTAAGATCAAGGTGCTTAAGGTTCCACTTGAACTTTTAAGTATTTTGAGTGAAAAAGTGACCTAATTTTAAGGTTGGTTGACCCAAGGGGTCAACTTCACCTCTTGTTCCTTTTGAGAACTTTTGAGTCCTTTCTTTTAAGGTTCAAATGGATTTAAGAGCCTGATTTGCTTAGGGTTCCTCTTGTATAGATCTTTTCAAACAAGGTTTAGGCACACCTCTTTTTGGGAAGATCTTTTCTTTGTTAATAGAAGGTGTGTCTCTAAAAGCCCTAGCTTTTCAATCCTTAAGTTGGCTCTAGTTAGTCCATTTTAGTTGCCTCAAAATTTAGTAACTAGGGCTCAATCAAGAAGGTTTTAGCCCTAGTTACCTTAATTGGATGGACAGTTAAAATGTGTTGAAATGAAAAATTAGGCAACTTTGATGAATTACTAAGTATAACACAGGTAGCCCTAAGTTGATTCTTCTTTTCGCTTCTTTTCGGATTTCAAGGGAGTTTAAGAGAGGGCTGATGAAGATTACCTATTTGTTGGAGTGTTTGTTGTGCGGCTGCTCTTCCAATTCTTTTCCTTTACCTGCACACAAGAGAGAAAAAGATTAGCAATTTTTAGATAAAGAGTTCAAAACTTCTAGAATAGCCATTGCTCCCCGGCAACGGAGCCAAGAATAGTGACGGGTTTTCTCCCAACAGCAGCTAGTCTTCGTTCGTTTTAGTGCTTATTACAGTAATGTCGTTGTGGTATAAAATAAGACAGCTACGGTTGTCGTTACTATCAAAATTTACTCGGAAATAGTTTCCTGAGGTCGAACTCAGGGAGCTACTGGAATTCTAGAAGTACAAAGTTTCTTTATTACAAAAATAAGAGAGAGAGAGATATTTTGTCTTGGCTTCTTCTTCTTCTCTTCTTTCTCTTTGTGCTTTCCCTCTTCTTTCTTCTGCTGCTCTTCCTGTCTTCTTCTTCTCTTCTTTCTCTTTTCTTCAGCTCCAGTATCTCTCTCTACGAGTCTTCTTCTTCGTTGGCTCTGTTTGCCTTCAATTCCCCTTCTTCTTCTGCCTGTCTTCTATTTCTTTTCTTCAGTTCTTCTTTTTCTTGTCTTTATCTTCTGCAAAGTCTTCTTTTTCTTCCTTCTCTTTTCTTTCTTTTCTGCTGCGGAGCCTTCTCTTTTCTTCTTCTTCTTCCTTAGTCTTCTGCTTTAGCTCCTCTGAAGGTTTATCCGTCGTCTGATATCGCAGTCAGACGACTTAAACGGCGGTCTGCTACAGTGCTTCCCCTCTTTTTCTTCCTTCGCTGCTTCTTCTTCTTCTCTTCTTTGGCGAGCCTTCTTCTTCCTCTGCTTCTTCTTCCTTGGTCTTCTGCCTTGCTCAGCTGCAAGACTTCTTCAAAGTTTCTTCTTCTTCTGCTCCTCTTCTTCTTGCGGCTAAGTGTTGAGCCTTCCTCCTTCGCGCCCTGTTCCTGCACAAGCCACAGCAAAACCTAGCCCTTCCCTCTACCCGCACGTCTCTCTCTCTCTCTTTGCAAACCGCTCATAGGAAGCTCTCCCAGAGCTGGGTTATCGGGTCAGGTAGCGTACCCGTGACCAGGCGCACCGACGTGGGTGGTGCGCGAGGAGTGCAGGGTAAACGGGTCGGCCAGGTCCGCGTGGCGTGGGTCACGGACGAGGTGGGAGAGTGGGTGAGGGGACCTCACCCCGTGTTCTGAGGCATTAAGGTAAAAACAAAAAAATCAATTTAAATGGGTGTGGCACTTCAAAATCTTATGATGTGGGACCAAACTTTGTTCCTTCTCGCACGTGCCCGCAGGAAGAACGCGACCTCACCTCAGCAGCTGCGTCCTCGTTTCCCCTCGCGTGCCAGCTGCCTGCCTTCACCCGATTCTCCCCAATTCGCATCAGCTGGAGATCTGACGCTCTGAGGCCTGGAGCTCGCTTGGAAGCTCCTTGCATCGTCGCCAATGGCGGTCAAGGCAGCAGGTCTGTCTAACACAAATAGGGCCTCTCGGCCTAATCAGACCACAGGGGAACCTTCGCCGTGGCACGGCGAAGGTGGTGCGAGGTGCAACAGGCCGCAGGACGGCCTAGGCGTGCATGCCTAGGTCGTTCTGTGGTCGGAAAAATGGGTTTGATCGGGGGACTGTTGTGGAGGTGTGAAGTGGCAGTGGAGGGGCGGAGGGTGTTTGGTGAGGTGAGGTAGAGCTTTTGGTGAAGTTGGCGAGTCGTATGGGGTTGTGGGATGACGGGAATGACTCGCCAGAGAGTGGCCGGAGGTGGGGAAGATGAGGGTGGTCAGGCGTGGTCGTAGTGCGATCAAGCAAAACAAGTTGGGGAAAAGAAAAGGGGGAGGAAGGGAAATAACTGTTACTTACCTACAGGGACGAAGGGGGGCCGGAGCGGCGGGCAGCCGTACCAACTGTCGCCGGAGAAGAAACACCCAGAGGGAGAGAGTGGCGGCGAGGAAGAGGGCAAGGAGGCGCGCCCTTGGTGCGGCGCGACGCAGGGAGATCAGGTGCAGGTGGCTCTGCTGCTGGTATTGCAGCAGAGCGACGAGAAGGAGGAGGAGCCGCCGGAGCTGGTGGGTTCCTGTCAGAGTGGGGAGAGAGGAAGGGATGAGGGATTCTCCGTCAAGACCAAGCTGGGAGAACCGGCTGGCGGTGCTGGTCTTTATAAAGGAGGTGGCGGAGGGTCGGACGCAGGGAGGCAACGTGCGTCCCTCGCCGGAGTATGGTCGGAGACGAGACCCATACCTTCCACGCGTTCGCACGGAAGGTGTGGGCGTCGTCAGGTGGCATGGCCGAGTCCCTGCGACAGCAGACATTGCAGGGAACTTCGCGTTTACTTTGCAGGACGCCTCCCTCACCCTGCACGGTGCCATGCTCCGCACAAAGTCGCCGGAGCATGGTGCTGCGCAGAGACTTGCAAGAGGGACCAAAATGCAAAGAACGACGAGGAAATTAGGGGCCACAATGCAAGGGTTTCGAAAGTTGAGGGTCAAAAAGTAAATGATGAGGACCAAATTGCAAAGTCGGTGAAGGAGGTCTCTTCTTAGGCTCAAGTTTTTATGCATAACTAAATTGGACCTAAGGATTTTAATGGTGAATTTTATTTCTAGGTCAGACCATGTTTGACTGGACAATTTACGTAAAAATCCAAATTAAATCATTAATTGGGCACGGTTCTCAATGTAGGTAAAAATGGATTTTTCAGGCCAAATTGAAGGTTCTAAGTCCTAGAGATTATTTTTTTATAAATTTTAAAGGGTTTAGTTGATTTTTTTCCTGCCTCGAACCATGTGAATTGAAGTGGATTTGTTTTATGGTTACAGAATGTCATTTAATTCCTTGGAGTTGCTGTAGCCCTTGTTGGATCAGATCATCCCACTTTCCTTCTTATTTGGTTTGTTTGACCTGTGTTTGGACCCTGAGTTACCCTGTTTGCAGATTGTGTTGGTGAAATTGCATTTTTACCCCTTATAACTTGTTTTCTTTTTGAACTCAGTATTCTCTGAGTTAAGCCTTTCTTTGAGTTATGTAGGAGCTTTTTCTTGCATATCTGGGTTAGATTGTGCTAATTAGGGTTCATGATGAGATTCTCATCAGTGTTCTGGAGGTGTGGCGTGGTGAATGGAGTGCGGATTTAGGGTCGGTGAGGTGTTGCAGTGCTTAAGGGGTAGCTGGCGAGGCAGATGGAGGCGTGGAGCGTTAGGAACGCCTCGCCGGAGGGCGACCGGAGATGGAGAAGGTGGCGATGGACAGTGGTGGTCGGTGGGTGGAAACAGCAAATTAATAAGGGGAAAATAAAGGAGAGAGTAAGGGGAAGAGTGTTTACCTACTTAACTAATGAAAGGGGAGGAGGAGGCGCTCGGCGCGTGCCTGTCGATGCTGGAGACGAAGATGCCCAGAGGGGGGTAACGACGACGAGGAGGAGGTCAGGAAGGTGCCAGCTGGTGGGCCTGGCACGGGAGGACGAGGCGGAGTGAACTCTGCTGCAGGTATGGCAGCAGAGCGACGAAGGGGAGGAGGAAGGGTCACCGGAGCCTGCGGGCACTTAACCGGAGGAGGAGACGAAGTTTGGGGGTTTTCCTCAGCCAAAACAGGCTTGAGATGACCGGAGAGCCCTACCGTCCCTTAAATAGCAGCTGGCGAGAAGAGAATCTCGAGGAGAGATCATGGAGATCTTGCCGGAGTTGGCCAGAAATGGAGACCCATTCCTCTCGCACGTTCGCACAAGAGGAGTGGGCAATGGCAGGACATGGGAGGGGGTTCCTACGAAAGAGGACGACGTAGGGAACCCCCCTTTCGTTTCTGAGAGCGGCTCCCATACCCTGCGCGGTGCCATCCTCCGCGCAAGGTCGTCGGAGGTATGGGCAACTGAATGGGGTGGCAGAGGGACCGTTTTGTAAAGAGCGAAAGGGAAGCTGGGGGCAAAATGCAAGGGTTCAAAAAAATAAGGGTCGAAAAGTAATTCAAGAGGACCAATTTGTAAAGTAGGTCAAGATGGCATTTCCTTATGTCCAAATTTTGGTATAAACCTAATTTGGACCTAAGGAATCTAATGGTGAAGTTTGATTTAGGTTTGACCAAGTTTGATTGGTCAATTTGCTAAAAAATTAGATCAAAAATTGGGTATGGTTCTCAATTTAGGTCAAGACAGGTTTCACTGGCCAAATTGAAGGTTCTAAACCCTAGGGGATGTTTTTCCATGAATTTTAGGGGGTTTATTTGACTTCTATCTTGCCAGGAACTTCGTGAATTAAGGCGGGTTTATTTTTAGGGTTACAGAATATCATTTAATTCATAGAAATTGCTATAACCCTTTTCAGATCAAATCACCCCACTTTCTCTCTTGTTAAGCCCATTTGACCTGTGTTTAGACCCTTAGACATCTCGTTTGTGAACTGCATTGGTAAAATTACAGTTTTACCCCTTATGTGTTGCTTTATATTCAGATTTATATTTCTTTTATTTAGGCTTCCCCTTGGGTTTTGTAGGAGCTTTTGTATACTTATTTAGGTCAAAATGTGCTAGTTAGGACTCATGATGTGGCTCTCATCAGGTCTCAACCCAAGGGGTGGCAAGCTCCCCTCTATTCTAAAGGGATAGCTGCTCTCCTCGGTACCACGTACACAAAGGCCAGCTCACTTCCCTTAACCAAGCCCGAACAACCGCCCGTAGGCGACGTGTTTCCAAAACCATCAAGTTTTCCGCATACTATATTCCTGGTTTTTTTATACATTCCCCGTAGGGTTCGTACATGGACTTATTTTCATATCTGGTTCGTTATATGTAGAACAAGAAGCTCAAATTCCGCCATCATTTATTCAATACAAGCATTTATTTCCATTTATGATGTAGTTCATTACAAATAGTATAGGCAGCTCATGATTTATTTCTTTTCAGGTAGCATCACAGTAACTTGATCATTCATTAACTATACATGCATTTCTTCCAGCTCTAGTGTTCATTTCACAATCCTAGGGTTCGACCGAATATATTCTAAAGTAACATGCATCTATCTCTTTTCAGTCCTATGGTTCATCTCATATCTTAGGTTCAATTAATTCTACGCATGCAATTTAATTATTAATTCCAGGATTAATGTGAGAACCACTCTACCAGGACAATCGGGTGGAATGGGGGCTCGTACAGTAGCTCCCGATGTCTCTGCAGGTCTTGTATACTCGATGGATTGGAGACCTATGACATAGATTGACAAGTCAAACTAGCTCAAAACGACATAGACAATGTATCATTATGTATAGAAACTCGAATGGAAACCAACGATGTTTCATTTGCGGAAAATCAACTCCATTTGGGCCCTGAACGGGCCCAAAAACACCAACCCTAATCAAAATCAGACGTCTGGGAAGAGTCCCAGACATCTTAAACGATCTCAGGGACTCACCTTGCTCAGGGTACCTTTTCCAGACGTCTGGAACTCCGTGCAGATGTCTGAGGGTGTCTTCAGACGTCTGGAGACACTTCCAGATGTCTGAAACTGCCTCGATCCTTGCACCGACACACTTCCCAACCTCTGACATATGCGTGTGCACGGTCAGAACTTTGGTAGAAAAAATAAACAAAAATACGCGCTATCAGACGTCTGATCTTACCTTCGGACGTCCGACCTGACGTCTGGAGATCATATGGACATCTGATTATGCGGAAAAATGATTCTGCAAAATCGTTTTCGAGCATTTTCTTGCCGTAGAAGCTGCAGCACCCCCCCATCTCCCTCACGAACCCTCCGCTCTCAGGCCTCCAATCGCTCTACTCTCCGCCCTCTCCTCCTTATCCCTCTCGGCGATGGTGCGGGAACGAAATGGAGGGGGGGTTTATATGGATGGAGGCATGGGGGAAGGAATGGGGAGCAGCATGGTGTGAGGTGAGGAGCTGCAAGGGATGGCGTCGGCATGCGTGAGGGGTGAGGGGGAGGAGAGGGTGTGCGTGGGTAGGGGAGTGGTGGTAGGGAAATTGTAGGGATGCCCCTGTAATTTTCCTCTCCCCCTCACAAACCCCACAACAAAAGAATAAGGGGTTAAAAACTGCACAAAACCCCTACGAATTCCGAAAACGCCAAACGACCCTAGGAAAGGATCATTTCAACATAACAAACTTAAAACAAATTTCGCCCCCGAAACTTGAGCTGACTAGGGTGCAACAATAAAGTAAATGTGAATAACTTAAAGAGGATCAAAGTAGGTCAGAAGTGACGTACCCTCAAAAAGCTCTGGGTACTGTGCTCGCATAGCCGCCTTAGGCTCCCAAGTGACCTCCTCGTACCGCTGGCTTCTCCACAGGACTTTCACCAAAGGTACCTCCTTCCGCCTCAGTCTCCGGATGGCTCTGTCTAGTATCTGTACTAGCCTCTCAGGATAGGTCAACTCGTCCCCCACCTCAATGCTCTCGTGGCTCAGAACATGGCTGGGATCGGTGATGTATTTCCTAAGGTTGGACACGTGGAACACGACGTGTACTCCAGAGAGCTGGGGAGGAAGGGCAAGTCGGTAAGCAATGGGTTCTACCTGCTCCAAGACCTCAAAAGGCCCAACAAATCTCGACCCTCTCAACCCAAACTGCTGCAAGCCCTTCATGGGCGAAACACGGAGGAAGATGTGATCCCCAACCTTGAACTATACCTCTTTATGCTTCAGATCAACGTAGCTCTTCTGCCTGCTCCAACAGTACGAAGTCGTCTGTGGATCTGCTCGATCACCTCCTAACTCTGACGTATCAACCTGGGATAAACCTCCCACTTGGTCCCCACCTCAACCCAACTCAAGGGAGCAGTACACCTCCTCCCGTACACCTACTCCAACCTCATACGGTAACATGCCGATGCTCAAGTGGTAGTTATTGTTGTATGCAAACTCTGACAGGGGCAAATGCTCCTCCTAGAAGCCTTTCCAATCCAGCATGCAAGCGCGTAGAAGGTCCTCAAGGGTCTGAATGGTGCGCTCCAACTGTCCATTAGTCTGGGGGTGATAGGCTGTATTGAACCTCAGACAAGTCCCCAAAGCCAGCTGAAATTCCGCCCAAAATTGGGAAGTGAAACGAGTGTCTCTGTCTAAAATAATCTCGCGAGGGACTCCGTGAAGGCATACTATGTCTTGGATGTAACGCTCTGTCAACTGTGCTAGTCCAAAAGTGACTCAAATCGACAGAAACCGTGCCGTCTTCGTCAATCTGTCCACTATCACCAAGATTGCATCTTGTCCTCGCTGTGTCATAGGTAATCCCACTACCAGATCCATATTGACACTCTCCCACTTCCACTTTGGCAAGGGAAGTGGCTGCAACAGCCCTGCAAGCCTCTAGTGCTCGGCCTTCACCTGCGAGCATACTAGACACTAGTGAACAAATCTACCAACATCCTACTTCATGCCCCTCCACCAGAATTCGCGTCGTAGGTCATGGTACATCTTCGTGTTCTCGAGATGTATAGTGAATCTGGACCCATGTGTCGCAGTCAGGAGCTCTCTCAATAACTCCTCGTCTCTAGGAACGCACAAGCGCTCCCTCATACGCAGGACCCCGTCAGTGAACGAGAACTCTCCTTGGTTCCCTATTAATACCTAGTCTCACAGTGTCTGCAGGTATGGATCCGTCATTTGTCTAGTAACGATACGATCTATCAACTCTGGTCGTGTCTGCCTCGCCACTATCATTACCCCGCAGTATCCCTGTGACTCCTAGGGTCATCAACTACTCACCTCCTCCATGAGTCTCCAACTCTGTGCCTGTAGACTAGCCAAGTGGGCGAGCACCTTCTGGCTCAAGGCGTCAGCCACCACATTGGCCTTCCGTGGATGGTAGGAGATGCTGCAGTCGTAGTCCTTCAGGAGCTCCAACCAACGTCTCTATCTCATGTTGAGCTCCTAGTCAAACAAATATTTGAGGCTCTTATGATTAGTGAAGATCTCGAAGGTCTCTCCATTCAAGTAGTGCCTCTATGTCTTTAGTGCGAAGACAACTGCTGCCAACTCCAAGGCATGGGTAGGGTAGTTATGCTCATGGGACTTTAGTTGCCGCGAAGCGTAAGCAATAACGTGACCCTGCTGCATAAGCACACCCCCCAATCCCTGCAACGAGACGTCAGTGTAGACTACGAATCCACCACTGCTATCTGGGATAGTGAGTACAGGAGCTGAGGTTAGCCTCTCCTTCAGCTCCTGAAAGCATAACTCACACTCGTCTGTCCAAGTAAAGGGCACGTCCTTCCAGGTCAACTGGGTCATAGAACGTGCGATCTGCGAGAAACCTCGGATAAACTGCCTGTAGTACCCTACCAGCCCCAGAAAATTGCATATCTCTGTCACTTTACGCAACCTCTCCCACCTGAGTACGGCATCAACTTTGGCTGGATCTACAACCAGCCCGTCTCCCGAGATCACATGGCCCAAGAAGGTAACTTGTCTCAACCAGAACTCGCACTTGCTATACTTGGCGTACAGCCTATGCCATCTTAAAGTGTCCAGGACCATGCGGAGATGTTGTCCATACTGTGTCTGATCCTGGGAGTAGATGAGTACGTCATCAATGGATACCACCACGAACTGATCTAGGTATAGCTAGAAGACGTAGTTTATCAGGTCCATGAAGGCGGCGGGGGGATTGGTCAACCCAAACGACATGACCAGGAACTCGTAGTGATCATACCGCGTGCAAAAAGCTGTCTTGGAGATGTCAATCTCCCTGATCCTCAACTGATGATAGCTCGACCTCAGATCTATCTTAGAAAATACTGTGGCATCTCTCAGCTGATCGAAAAGATCATCAATGAGAGGCAGTGGATACTTATTCTTGGCGGTGAGCCGATTTAGCTATCTGTAGTCGACGCACAACCGAAAGGTATCGTTCTTCACAAACAGGACAGGGGCTCCCCATGGGGATGTACTAGGCCTCACAAAGCCCTTCTCCAATAGATCCTATAACTGGGACTTAAGCTCTCATAGCTCAAGTGGGGCCATCCTATATGGTGTAGTAGAGATGGGGTCGGTCCCTGGTACCAATGAGATCTCAAACTCGATCTCATGCTCAGATGGCAATCCCAGCAGCTCCTCTGGAAAAATGTCGAGGTACTCACGGACCACCGAAATATTCTACAAGTCAGCCACGAGGCTAGGCTCCGCTATGACACAAGTTAGGAGTCCCTCACACCCCTGGCTCAATAGTTTCGCTGCCCGAAGTGCGGAGATACACCTGAATCCTCCGTCTACTGGCTGACCGTGGAACTCGAAAGGAAGCAACTCTGATATGGAGAAGATGATCTTCCTCCCAAAGCAGTCTATTAGGGTATGATAAGCAGTCAGCCAGTTCATCCCTAGGATCACGTCGAAATCCTCCATCGGGATCACGATCGGGTCAATTGGAAGACTATGTCCCCTTATAGCAACCTCACAATCAGGGAAAACCTCCTCGGCAACAAATACCTGTCCACCTGGGTCTTTAATCAGGAATGGCTCCTCTAATAGTACACTACCCGATTCCAAGCTGATGGCAAAACTCGTAGAGACGAACGAGTGCGTGGCACCAGAATCAAAAAGCACGTAAATGAGCTTGCCGGAAACTATAACCATACCTGCCACTACGGAGCATGAAGCTCTAGCATCTCCGTGAGTCAGGGCATTAATACACCCCTCAACCCTCGGTGCAGAAGAAGCAGCCATGCTCTGGGCCGAGCGAGAAGCAGCTGACCGGTACCCTCCTCATGACTGCTGTCCTCCTCCTCAGGCTTGGTAACCGCAGCCGCCAGATCAGCCTCCAGTGCTCGGTGCTGGGAGCGTCTGCTGTGCTCTGGCCCTGGATGGGCAGCCCTTCGTATGTAAACCGACTGGCCACACTAGTAGCAGAGAGGAATGCGACCTCCCTCTATTTGTTGTCCCTGCAAGTAGTTAGGCGAGGGTCTGCTGCAGTCGGCTGGTTCCTATCTAGGACCCCAAAGATCCCTGGTGGACCCACAGAATGGGACGACTCCCTCGCAGGTGTCGGGTGCCTCCTCTCCCAGCGGCCCTGTGAGTGCTCCTGCTGGTAGGGCCTCTTCCGTCCTCCCCCGTCGACGTCTCGCACGGACGAGTTGGTCTCCTCGTAAGTCATGCCCGCCTCGACCACGCGGGAGAAAGTAGGCAGCTTCAGAAGTTTCACATATCCTTGGATAGCAGGCCAGAGGCCCTCAGTGAACCTCCACAGGCACTCCTCAGTAGATGCAGCTGTCGGAGCGAAGCGTGACAGCTCTAGGAAACACATACGATACGCGCTAACCGTCATCGCCCCCTGGCGGAGAGTGTGGAACTCCCGCCTCCTCTGATCTTGCCAAGTCTGTAGGAAGTACTGCTCGCAGAAGAGCACCACAAACCGATCCCATGTCAGCTCTCCCTCCTTCAGTCCTCTGACCGCCCTCCATCACCTGTGGGCTACACTCTTCAGCTGGTACATGGCAAAAGCCACGCAGCACTCTACAGGAGGATGGAGTGTGTCGAAGATCTCCATCTGCTCTAGCCACTCCTCTGCCTCAGACGAGCTCTCCTCCCCATTGAAGGAGGGGGGCTTCAGCTTCCTGAACTAGCCAAAGAGCTCGTGGTGGAGCTGCAACGGGGGAACGGGTGCACCTCGAGGCAAGGACTCATGCCCCGAAGTGTCTGAAGGAGGTGAGGGTGGTAGAGGATCACCCCTTTCCCTTCCAGCCTGTCCAGCGTCATGGCGGCTTGCCTGCCTCACGGATGACTCCTCCATATCCCCAGGGAGAGGTGGCTGAGAAGGAGGCTACTGGAGCTTATCCCGTACTATATCCCAGATCAGCTATGCGAGATCCTAGGCCTAGATGCCCGGAAGGAGTGAGTCGACCGATGCCTCAGGTCCACCACATCCGGCCCTAGACCACACCCACGACCACATCCGCAGCCCGCCTCAAGGGCCCCCTGACGAGGCATCTCCTACATGAAGATCGAAAAAAGAGGACTGAACTGTCGAGGACACGTGATCACAGAGAGAAATAAGACTCGGAAGCTACAATCAAGATAATACGTTGTGATGGTTATCCTAGCTACATGTACAAGTGTGGTAACTTCCAGACCATTTGGTTCATTTCACGGGACGACCCTTCTCTTATACCATCTTGTCACAACCCGCTCCCGGCTCCCTACAGGACTCAAGAACGGTTCCCCCAGGGATTGATATATCGGTATCACCGGGTCAGCAAATATCGATATCAGCCTTAGTATCTTTTTCCATGATATCGCCGATATATTGCCCATATCGCTGATATATCGGGGAGATATCGCCGATATATCGGGGATATATCACTGATATCATAGAATTTTGTTGAACTTTAGAGTTGTACATGCTAGGGTTCTTGCTCCCTTGTAGTCCATCAAATATGTCAACTTTAGAGCAAGGTTGGATGTATTGGCGATATATCGGTTTCACTGGGTTTGGCCGTATCGATATCACCCACAGTATCGTTTTTCCAAGATATCGGCAATATATCACCAATATTACGATATATCGGACGATATGGCCGAAATATCACCTATATTAGTGATA
This sequence comes from Thalassia testudinum, assembly GCA_037157565.1. NCBI lineage: Eukaryota > Viridiplantae > Streptophyta > Magnoliopsida > Alismatales > Hydrocharitaceae > Thalassia > Thalassia testudinum. Next base: position 7,523,303 of record JAZHRO010000022.1, on the reverse strand, counting down.
TATCGGCAAGATGGTGGTGCTGGGTTGGAGGGTAGGATTTAAAATTGCTGGGTGGGAAGGCTGTTCAAAAGGGTTGCTGAGCGAGGAAAAGGGCTCCGGTCCGGAAATAAAGAAAAGGTTGTTGGGTGGCACACGCACACGCACACATGCACATGCATGCACATACGTTTTTTAGCCATTCTTTTATAATATATCAATCATAAAAATGTTACATTTTAAATTTTTTGACATTTTTTGATATTTTATGGCTTTCTTAGTGATTTTCCCAAAATTCACTGATATCAACGTTATATCAACGATATATCCCCGATATATCCCCTTTTTAACTTGTCGATACAATATCAATATTTAAAATCTTGGGTTCTCCTCAACAAACCCTAAGACCCAGTCATCCAATGAAAAGAAACCAAATGCATGCTCATTCTACAACCACACGAGTAACGTAACTAAGAAGAAAATATAAAATTGACGATAAAGAAAGAGAATGACAATCACAATAATACTACATGCCATCACTGAGAAGTATAAGTACAGAACATAACCATCAGAAACTGCACAAATATAACTGAAAAATAACTATGAGTTACAGATACTCACTACCACAAAACTCTCTGTAAAAGAAACAGAATAAAACTATAGCTGGGCTCGACTGGGCCCAACGCCCTCAACAGCTGGTGGCTCTGACTACTCGAATCCCTGACCTGAACAAGGATACAAAATATGTGGTCAGCTAATGCTGAATAGAGTGGTGATTAAATCACTAACATACAATACAATTTAAACAGGCAGCTAGCTAAACATACATTTAACTGTTTACTTATTATAATATGTTCCAATTATTGTTTTTCTGATTCGAATACTCTAATCAGGTTCCATGACATTTCTCAATCTTCTTGTTCCCTAAGGGAACGATCCTGCTTGCAGTTTTCCTGCGACGCAGGATGTATACGTGGCACTCTCCTAACTGAGAAAGTCTCCAGTGTTAGTCCTTCACCCAGTCTACTATCCCGAGGTCACGGTCGCGACGTAGCGGTGACCACGGCATGTGTGATAAATGCAAGGGTAGCTACCTCGCACTGGTACGCGGTCAGTCATTTCCGCTAACGAGTACGTCCAAACGTACAGCACGGAACAGCACAGGGCCTTGCCCTCTCAGAACAGGGATCTCGCCCCTCAGAAACAGGGTTCTCACCCCTCAGTCCGCGTACCCTCATCCGACTATGCCGGTTTGCCCAACGGGCTAACAAGAATCGGTGTAGGGTGGTCATACCTAACCCCAAGCCCCATGAGGTGGCTAGCTCCCCCTTCACTAAGTAGCTCACCTCGGTACCACGTATACGAGGGTCAAACAAGAGTCGACGTAGAGTGGCCAAACCCACCCCGTGTCTCAACCCAAGGGGCAGCAAGCTCCCCTCTATTCTAAAGGGATAGTTGCTCTCCTCGGTACTACGTAAATGAGGGCCAGCTCACTTCCCTTAACCAAGTCTGAACAGCCGCCCGTAGGCGACGTGTTTCCAAAACCATCAGGTTTTCCGTACTACCATATTCCTGGTTTCTTTCTACATTTCCCGTAGGGTTCTTACATGGATTTATTTTCATATCTAGTTCGTTATATGTAGAACAGGCAGCTCAAATTCAGCCATCATTTATTCATTACAAGCATGCATTTCCATTTATGATGTAATTCATTACAAGTAGTATAGGCAGCTCATGGTTTATTTTTTTTCAAGAAGCATCACGGTAACTTGATCATTCATTAACTATACATGCATTTCTTCCAGCCCTAGTCTTCATTTCACAATCCTAGAGTTCGATCGAATATATTCTAAAGTAGCATGCATCTATCTCTTTTCAGTCATAAGGTTCATCTCATAACTTAGGTTCAATTAATTCTACACATGCAATTTAATTATTAATTCCGGGAGTAATGTGATAACCACTCTACCAGGGTAATCGGGTGGAATGAGAGCTCGTAAGGTAGCTCCCGACGTCTCCGCAGGTCCCGTATACTCGATGGATTGGAGACCTATGACATAGATTGACATGTCAAACTAGCTCAAAACAGCATAGACAATGTATCATTACATAGAGAAACTCAAATGAAAACCAACGACGTTTCGTTTGTGGAAAACCGACTCCGTTTGGACCCTGAACGGGCCCAAAAACACCAACCCTAATCAAAATCAGACGTCTTCCTAGACGTCTTAAACGATCTCAGGGACTCACCTTGCTCAGGGCACCTTTTCCGAACGTCTAGAACTCCGTGCAGATGTCTGAGGGTGTCTTCAAACGTCTAGAGACACTTCCGAACATCTAAAATTGCCTCAATCCTCACACCGACGCGCTTCCCAACCTCTGACATATGCGTGGTCACGGTCGGAACTTTGGCAGGAAAAATAAACAAAAATACACGCTATCAAACATCTTATCTTACCTTCAGAGGTCCGACTCGACGTATGGAGGTCACTCGGGACATTTGATTATGTGGAAAAATGATTCCGCAGAACCGTTTTCGAGCCTTTTCTCGCCGTAGAAACTGCAACAACTGCAACACCTCCCCATCTCCCTCACGAACCCTCCGCTCTCAAGCTTTCGGTCACTCCGCTCTCCGCTCTACTCCTGATTCCTCTCGGCATGGTGCGAGAACAAAATGGAGGAGGGGGGTTTATATGGATGGAGGAGGTGTAGGGAAAGGAATGGGGAGCAACATGGTGTGAGGTGGGGAGCTGCAGGGGATGGCATCGACGTGCGTGAGGGGTGAGGGAGGAGAGGGTGTGCGTGGATAGGGGAGTGGTGGTGGGGAATTTGCGAGGATGCCCCTGCAATTTTCCCCTCCCCCTCACAAACCCCACAACAAAAACATAGGGGGTTAAAAACTACACAAAACCCCAATGAATTCAAGAAATGCAAAACAACCCTAGGAAAGAGTCATTTCAGTAGGCTAGAGTAAAATGAAGTTTTGATCATCTGAACATGGAAAATTAGTGATTATAACCTTTGCTTTACCCTCACTTCCACCTTATTTTTGTTCTCTTTTCAGCATGAGGCCCTTGCGCTTCTTTCAATGATTATCGTGTCCAAAGATATAGGCAGATACGAGTGGAAAAAAGTTTTGGGGTACACTCAAAAATATGTTCAAGTTGGTGAATTTAATCAAGTGAACATGTGCATAAATGTATAATGCTGTCAAGAATAATGTGAATTGGCATAACATGTGGAATCTATTAGGGTGCATTCAATTAGTCATTCTCCTAGTCAAAGTTTCTACCATTGATGAGCCAAATAGTCACTACACTAGTAGTCATTGAAGGGGGATGGTCCTCTTTTGCACTCTGATCTCTTTTGGTTCCCTGATCCAATTTCTCCTCTTTTGTCATACCCAACTCTTACCAGAGTTCTGATTGGGATCCTCTCGCTTTTTCTTGTGATTACCATGTTGTTGATTCGTTGCTTTCTCTATGATGCTTTCATCATGGAACATCATGCAAGTTGGTGTGCAAAGTTCAATCAAGTTTACTGTTCACATCATCTCATTTGCCACATGTTTTTAAGGTTTTTTGTGAGGAGATGAGAAACTCAACTTCCTGACCGATTTTGTACATGGATAATAATAGTGTTAATGCTGACCGTGTCAAGCACAATTATCTCATTATGAGCTTGCTCCCTATCAGGTTTGTACCTAAGATTGTATCATACAAAAAGCCAGCAAATCAGAAACACATAGAGTGAGGAGCCTTCATGGTAGATTGTTGATGCATGGATTTTTTCACGTAAATGAGGATCTTCAATTTGAAGGAAGGATATCTGCCTTGATCAACTTCCCTGTGCACCTTGAGGCTCCTTTTAAACATAATAAATCTTAATAACCCCATTTCTGTGTCTCAGATAGAACCAGCAAGAATGATGGCCCCAATGCCTCAATCAACAAATGGTTTGTAGCTGGGGGGACTATTTCCTTCATGGGAAATCTTAATAAAGTTGATGATGATGTTCTGAAATCTGAGATGCCTGCTTTTTTCCGAAGGTACCTGCAAGTTGGTTTTACTTTCTGATGCGGGCAGTAGTTGATTGCCGATGAGTATTCACAGATAAATAGCTTCCACATGTGACTGGAGCTGAACAGGGGTGACGGAAATGGATCAAGATAACAGATGGTACTTATCCAGATAGGTATTTTCTGTTCCAAGATTGCATGAAGAGATCAAAACAAAGTTGATTAAGACTCTGCAACAAGTATTTAGGAGATAGATGATTGAGTAGCTGGCATACTTGCAAAAACTTCCATCACTAACATACAAAAATTTCTTATGAGACCATGTTAATACATAATGAGAACTTCGATTTGGAGGGGAAATATGGAGACAACAATACCTTCTTCTTCCCTTTCTTTATCTGGAGTATATTTTATTTTTCACTGCTCCATTTGATTTCTTTCTCTTAGCGGAGGTTTTATTGCTTTCTGACTCAGATCTCACCATCAGTGATTTAAATGCCATCGACATACCATCGGCAAGGTCCTTTTCGAGCAAGGGTCGTGCCGACATAGATAAAATGTCAATTTATAGTGATATTGTCGGCATGCCATCGACATGCCCTCGACACGGTCGGCATGCCCTCGACATGGTCGGCATGCTGACGAAATCAGTGCTCATGCCGAGGTTGCTGTTGAATTTTTTAATTACTTTTACCATTTTTGTCGGTATGCATCGACATGCCCTCGGCATGCCTACGACGTACCCTCGACATGCCCAAGAAATGCACACTTAACATTTCATCGGCACGACATCGAAATCGACATTTCAAACCTTGCTCACCATCTATTTTCACTATTAGACATCAGGTTTGGAAACACGCTTGTGTCATATTACAGTGAATGTTCTAGTGATAGGATATTTAATCTGATTTATGTTGATGTACAGAGTCCAATCTAGCCAAAAGGGATACATACATTATGTGGTCGTTGTGGATTTCTCATTGCCTATCATGGGTAAGCGTGTAAGAATAGAAGTTTTTTTTGTGATTAGGGCATGTTCAAGAATACATCTGAGGTTGGAGACTTTTTTTTAAAGTGAGGTAGGAGAATCTTTAAGACATTTATGGCTTAATTGATGGCACAATTTAAGACCACTGTAAAAATAGTTTGAAGCTTGAATGCTCCTCACTTTTGCATTACCAGTTTGCTAGAGCTCTTCAGTTCCCGTCGGATGGTTCACCAGGCCTCTTCTTTCCCTATATAGCAACAAAAATGGGATGGCTAAAAGGAGGCATAGACATCTCGTTGATGCTGCTCATATCCATCTTTATCTTATTGGGATGACACAGTACTTGCAGACTTGCAGCCTGCTGATGCAGTACTTATAGATTGCTACCTTATCAATTACATGTCCTTTCCCATTCTTGAACAGTAGATTCTGTAGTAGCTTCTGTTTCTAGATAGATCATTAATACCAGCCACCAAAGCCCCTGGGAGTGTCCCTTTTATCCATGATTTGGGAGTAAAAGAGAAATATTTGCTGCCTGCTCTATGAAGGGCACCTTCTTGGAGTTTTCCGAGACTCAAAATGGTTATAAGTGTTATGATCTAATTTAAAGGAGAGAGTATGTTCAATGTGGATGTCACCTTCTTCGAGTTGCTTCTTGTTTATGTTGGGAACCATACTTCATTGAGGAGAATCGAACTCCATGCCTCTTCCTATGCCACCAACTCCTGCATCTCCTTTGAGTTGTCTCAGAGCATACCTTTCACTCAACAACTCAGTGATGCTCTTTGATGGGCACTCGCGTTTGTATGACCTCAACTTCCTTGAGAAAAGATAGACGGAAGAATAATTTGACTTGAATCAGGCTTGCAAAGACCCTAGAAAGAGAGGGCGGCTTCCTACCACTCGACTCACTCAAAAAAACGCTAGCAGTGACCAATTCACCACCACCAGCTCCTCCTGAGAAGTCATCATCAAGGGCCATGTAGCTGCATTCTGTCCAATTTTCTTTCTGAGGACCCCTATTGTGTATTGCTGGCATCCACCAACAATGATCAGTTTAGAGTCTTTTCTATAGGTCATTCTCAGTGGTAAATCGCCCACTGGAAATGAGACTTGTTTTTAGGACAATAGATATATTGTACCATTTGATACATATATTGCACAAGGACATATGTATAAATATAACACTCCTACGGGTTCAAACATTTAGACAATCTATATAAATTTCAAATACTTTTTAAGTGATGATGTAGTGAAAGTTCCATGACATGCATGTTGGTTCATCACCTTTTGAGGTTGAAGATACCAATGCATGCTAGTAGAAATTAAATAGGATTAGAAAGCTAGGCAGGTGCCAACATTAGATAGTGATATTATATCCCTCGATCCAAAGAAATCTGTTCCTGTGTGACTTTTGGGGAACAGCCTGAAAAAAATGCTTGGAAAATGATCTTTGTGTAAATAATCTGTAAAATGATCTGAAAAGTAATATATGATAGTTGGAGAATAAGCTGTAGCATCCAGAAAAATGTGGTTAAAATGGAAGGAGAATAGGCAATAAAATGTATGTCCAAACAACTGTTTTAATTAATGATAGCAAGTTGCGAAATATGATAACGACACTCCATTGGATTCAGCAAACAGTAGATGAAGGATTCCTGGACTTTTTTTCTCACTTAATGGGTTAACCTTTATTTACATTTTATAGGATTAGTATCTTATGCAAACTTGTGATGGTTTTAAAGGTTTGTTGAATCAGTCTCCTATATTATATTGTACATGCATAATTAATGATCACCTACTTTCTAAGTGAATCAAGGAACACAATTGGATAAGGTTGAGGATTGCTGTGGTATTTTGAAAGGAACAGAAAGGGTAAATTTAGAATGCTCAAAATGTTGAACTTGTTAAGAATTGGCGTGGAAGCAAAGTGTGGAGACTCCCGTACGTGGGGCTGTCAACGCATGGAGAGGGAGAGCAACCCTGTGGCTGCTGCAGAGGATCGGCCGGCCTAATTTGGCCAGTCTGGACTTACTATGGACCAGCTGCTGGGTGCAGCCAGCCCTGCAGGAGGAGGAATGGCCCTGTGGGACAAGGAGGGTCCAGCCTGATCTGCTGGTGCACATAGAAGGGCAGAGGCCCATCCCTGATGTAGCCGGCTGCTGTTGTTTGAAGAAGAGAGAGGAGGAGAGGAGCTTGATTGGAAGAATTAACTTTATTGTTCGAGAAAATAACTTGGGAAGGCTCTCTATTTTATAAAAAGTACATATCCCCTAAAAATAGTAAAGGCTGTATTCCTATTTGAGAAAGATCTTATCTCATTAGAAAACATATCCCTAACAAAGCTAATTTACTAAAGATTAGAAAAGCATCAAACTTGGTCCAATTAGACCCTTGCTGCCAACCCTGTTGGGGGTCTGGATGGTTGTTGTTGCCGCTGCCACGTGGCCTGATGTGCCACGTGACAGTGTCCACATGACGCCTTCTCTAAATCTCAACACTCCCCCTCAAGTCGGAGGTTGGGAGACCGGTGACTTGCTGAAATTGAAATTGATGCATTGTTCTTCTTATTGAGAATTTGATGATGATCTTCGTGCCTCTTCTTCTATGCTCGAGAATTGACCTCTTCATCTCGGCATTCCTTGATGTGTTAGAAAGTTTCACGTGTCTCCTCAAGAAGTATGCTGCCTTACTCCTGAGCTGGCAAAGACCTTCAGCCTTTCTTCAAGCCAAGGTCACCAAGAAAAAGTATAGAAGTCGATGCATTCTTGATGCTCTTCTAGAGGCTACACTACGCCTCTTCTGATAAATCTCCTTTCCAAATTTCTTCTTCTCCTTGATGGTTGTCTCGGTGACAACCACCTCGCTCTCTCCTAAGTCAAGTGCATCTTGTTTGATCGTCCATGATGCCTCCGCCATCTTCACCACATAAGTCGCCAATTTTGACCGCGTAAGGCGCTGGTCTTGTCCCTCCTTCACCGCGTATGGTGTCGATGTTGACTGTGTATGGCGCTGGTCTTGTTGAGGAGGAATTTCTCTGGAGGCATGAGGCTCTACCACACAGTCTTGGACCACGCAGATGGCGAGTCTAGATCATCTACTCTGATACCATATTGAGAATTGGCGTAGAAGCGGTGCGTGGAGACTCCCGTATGTGGGAAAATGGCCCAAACAAGGGGTTGTCATCGCACGAAGAGGGAGAGCTGCCCTGTGGCTGCTGCAGAGGACTGACCGGCCTGATGTGGCTGATTTGGACTTGCGCTGTGGACCAGCTGCTGGGTGCACAGCCCTGCAGGAGAGGAGGAATGGCCCTGTGGGCCAAGGAGGGCACCAGCCTGATCTGCTAATGCATGTAGAAGGGCAGAGGCCCTTCCCTAATGTAGCTGGCTGTTGTTGTTTGAAGAAGTGAGAGGAGGAGAGGAGCTTGGTTGGAAGAATTAACTTTATTTCTCAAGAAAATAACTTAAGAAGGCTCTCTATTTTATAGAGAGTACATATCCCCTGAAAATAGTAAAGACTATATTCCTATTTGAGAAAGATCTTATCTTATTAGAAAAGATCTTACCTCCTAAAATAAATCCCAAACATATTCCTAACAAAGCTAATTTACTAAAGATAGAAAAGCACCAAACTGGTCCAATTGAACCCTTGCCGCCAGCCTTGTTGGGCATTTGGATGACTGCTGCTGCTGCCACGTAGCATTGCCACATGGCCTGATGTGCCACGTGGCAGTGTCCTCGTGGCATCTTATCTAAGTCTCAATAGAACTAATGCCCCTCATGGGCCATGTTATCTAGTTTAATGCTTTCAAAACACACATCTATTCTTATCAAGCTCTAAGTCCTTGAGGAGCTGAGCCATACTTGGCTTGATAAGGATATCAAGCGTAGATCTCCACTTGGACTTGGATCATTAACTGACTGAGTCCATGAGCTCTTATTGAGTTCATGTTGTTCAGTCCAAGCTTTTTTGTTAGCCCTCTCTAAAACTTTGTTGAGACTTACAGAAGACGCCACGTGGACACTGCCACGTGGCAGCAACAGCAACAAGTCCAGGCCACCGGCCACATTAGGATTTAGGACTAGTTTGTGGTTCCCTTAAGGAGCAAGTTTCCTATTTTTAGTAAAGTGGTTTTTGGTAGATTATTAAGTAATTGAGTTTGCTATTTTTAGAGAGATTGAGTGATTTTGTTACCAATTATGTAAAGATATGTCCTCTCTATAAATAGAGTCTTCCCATACTTTATCTCTTTGAGCAATGAGAAAATTGTTCCACCAATAGGCTCCCTCCTTTTTATTCTTCAAGACTGACTACCAAGGGGAGTTCCCCTGCTCCTGTGCATGCTGCAGCAAGGCCGATCAGCCATCAAGGCCGCCGGTTCACCACCTTTGCAGGCTCGTCCAGCCACACCAGACCGACCCCTTCAGCACTGCAGATAGGTCTGCACATAGCTGATCAGCCTGCAACCAGGCCTACACATCAGGCCAGCGGCTTCTCAGGTCCTACAGGACTGTTTCCCAGACTCTATAGGACAGGCTGCACCCAGCAGCCGGCCCACAACATCCAGACCAGTCCATATCAGGACCGGTTGGTCTCTGCAGTAGCCATAAGGCGCTTCTCTCCCTCTCCGAATGTTGACAGCCACCCTGACAGGTTGTTTTTCCCACGTACGAGAGTCTCCACGCTTCACTTCCACATCAATTCTCAACATGGTATCAGAGCAGACGGTCTAGACTCACCGTTCGCGTGGTCCAAGATTGTGCGGTAGAGCCTCACGCCTCCAGAGGAATTCCTCCTCAGCAAGACCAGCGCCTTACGCAGTCAAAATCGGTGCCTTACGTGGTGAAGGAGGGACAAGACCAGTGCCTTACGTGGTCAAAAATCGGTGACTTACGCAGTGAAGATGACGGAGGCATCATCGATGATCAAAGAAGATGCACTTGACTCAGGAGAGAGCGAGGTGGTTGTCACCGAGAACCACCAAGGAGAAGAAGAAATTTGAAGAGGAGATTTATCAAAAGAGGCATAGTGTAGCCTCTAGAAGAGCACCAAGAATGCATCGACTTCTCTACTTTCTCTTGGTGACCTTAGCTCGAAGAAAAATCGAAGGTCTTTGTCAGCTCGGGAGCAAGGCACCATACTTCTTGAGGAGACACGTGGAACCTTCTAACGCATCAGGGAATGCCGAGATGAAGAACTCAACTCTCGAGGGTAGAAGAAGAGGCACGAAGATCATCCTCAAAATCTCAAGAAGAACAATGCATCAATTTCAATTTTAGCAGTTGTCGGCCTCCCAACCTCCAACTTGAGAGGGAGTGTTGAGACTTAGAGAAGACGCCACGTGGCACATCAGGCCACATGGCAGCAGCAGCAAGAAGTCCAAGCCACAGACCACATTAGGATTTAGGCCTAGTTTGTGGCTCCCTTAAGGAGCAAGTTTCCTATTTTTAGTAAAGTGATTTTTGGTAGATTATTAAGTAATTGAGCTTTCTATTTTTAAAGACATTGAGTGATTTTGTTACCAATTATGTAGGGATATGTCCTCTCTATACTAGAGTCTTCCCATACTTTATTTCTTTGAGCAATAAGAAAATTCTTCCACCAATAGGCTCCCTCCTCTCTATTCTTCAAGACCGACTACCAGGGGGAGTTCCCCTGCTCCTGTGCGTGCTGCAGCAAGGCCGGTCAACCATCAAGGCTGCCGGTTCACCACCTCTGCAGGCCGGTCCAGCCACACCAGCCTGCCCCTTCAGCACTGCAGATCGATCTGCACCTGCAACCAGGCCAGCGACTTCTCAGGGCCTACAGGACCGTTTCCCAGCCTCTGCAGGACAGGCTGCACCCAGTAGTCAGCCCACAACATCCAGACCGGTCCGTATCAGAACCGGCTGGTCTCTGCAGCAGCCACAAGGTGCTTCTCTCCCTCTCCGAGCAATGACAGCTACCCTAACAGGCCGTTTTTCCTGCGTACGGGAGTCCCCACACTCCACTTCCGCGCCAATTCTCAACAAACTTATTCATCTGACTTTTTTAACAAAAAAGTGTTATCATGTAAATCTTCAGCTATATTGTATTTCTGTAAAATATAGTAACAGATGAGGATAACCTTGTAAATGTACCTAAAACAAGTCTATAAATACAAAGGGCCTCACTCACTGACAGAGTGTAGGAAACATTTAAATTTGTCAGAGTTGTTAACATGGTATCAGACGCTTCGTGGGAGCTGCGATCTCTCACCTCCAATCCTGATGCCTGTTTTTAGATCATGGAGCTGCAATCACGCTGGAGCTGCGATCGTTGCCACTCCTTGATCAGATTGTGCTTTTTCCTTGTGTCTAGTTCAGAAGTCTCGTTTGGATCTTCGTGTGGATCCTTAACGGTTTAGTTTGATATGACGAAGCATCTTCAAGAGATCTACTTTGATCTTCTGATAGGGTAGTCTTCTCTCGTTTAGGTATTTCTGCATTCTCTTTGGGCGATCAGGTATTCCTCGTTGATTTCTGTGGTTTGACAATGGGTGATGATACTTCAGATTTCTCTTCTTTGAGGAATTTAGGTCAAAATTCCTCCCCAAATTTTATTGTTCCTGCTAATATCCAACACAGCATACCTTATAAACTGAAATCTACCAATTACATGTTATGGCAAGCTCAATTAGTCCCTCTGCTTTCGCCATATGGTCTTCTTGGTTATGTTGATGGCTCTGTCTCCACCTCCTTGTTTTGTTCAAGATTCCTCCTCCAATATTGAAACTCCTAATGAAGACTATACTGTATAGCATAGAAAGGACCAGCTTATCTTGAGCTGGCTTATTTCCCCTATATCTGAGGAAATTTGTTCTCAGATTTTAGATCTTACCTCTGCCCGAGCTGTTTGGATTTTCCTTGAGAACTACTTTGCCACACAGACCAAAGCTTGTGTTTTCCAATATAAATCTGAGCTAAGTTCTCTCAAGAAGATGATTTGAGTATCTCAGATTTTGTAAATAAAGCACGTACACTTTCTGTTAGCCTGGCTGCTGCGGAGAAAGTACTTGATTCAGATGATCTTCTTTTATCCATTCTCAATGGCCTAGGGTCAAAATATGATTCTGTTGTTTCAGCCTTAATTAGTCGTGTGGGAACCATGTCATATGAGGAAGCTGTTGGGCTTCTTCTTTACCATGAGCAGAGGTTATTACGCACACAACCTTCATCTGATATTTCAGTTAATCAAGCTCCTGTTCAAACCAATTTCATTAATGGTGGTCAAGGAGGTTGTAGAGGTGGTCAAGTCCAAGGAGGTTTTCGTAGAGGTCATTCTAATGGTAGAGGAAAACATGCAAATGCCTTTTTTGTCCCAAACCAATCAAATGGTTCTAGACCTCCTTCGGTTGTAGGAGTCCAATGTCAAATTTGTGGTCGATTCAACCATTCAGCCATCACCTGTTATCAGCATTACAATCATGCCACACCACGTCAAGTTCAGTATACTGAATCAGTTCAAATGCCTCACCAGCCATGGTACATTGATTCAGGAGCTTCGCACCATGTTACAAACTCTCTGAGTAACCTTGATCTAGCTTCTGAGAATTCTGGTCAATATGAGGTTTGTTTTGGCAATGGAAGTCGTGAGCCAATTACTCATACTAGTCTGAAATCACTTCACTTACATAATAGAGCCTTTATAATGAGAAATGTACTTTGTGTTCCAAAAGTATGAAAAAATCTATTGTCAGGACAATTCTTGTTTCTTTGAGTTACATGCTAACTCTTGCATTGTAAAGGATGAGACAACCAAAGAGCCACTACTTCACGGCAAGGTCAGTGATGGTCTTTATCAGTTGATGTTACCTTCCAGACAATCCTTTTCCAGCCAATCCATTTCTAGTTTAGCTGAAGTCTTCTCTTTGGACACAAAACACTCCCTTTCTCTATGGCATATGCGCTTGGGGCATGCTGCACTTCCCACTGTGGTTTTTCCATTTACAATGTTGTCAATAACAAGCTTTGTGATGCATGTATGCAAGGAAAAATTTATCGATTGCATTTGCCATGTACCGGAACTATTAGCAATAAACCATTTGATTTGATGTTCACTGATGTGTGGATTTCTCCTGTGATTGGTTTTGAAGGCACATGCTATCTTCTTACCATTATTGATGATTTTACAAAGAATTTGTGGATTTTTCCTACGGCCCAAAAGTCTGATGTCTATCAGTTGTTTATCCAATTCTTCAAGTATATTCAAACTCAATTTTAGGGGGCTGTTAAAGCCATACATTCTGATTGGGGAGGAGAGGATCATAAACTCTCTTAATGGCTTAAGAAGCAAGGTGTCCACCATAGGGTATCTGCTCCATTTACTCCAGAACAAAATGGCTGTGCCGAGAAGAAAAATAGACACATTACTGAAATGGCTTGAGCATTGCTTCATCGTGCTGGTGTCCCTCTTCAATTCTGCCATTTAGCTTTTCACACGGTTGTGCAAACCATTAATTCCTTGCCATATAAAATCACAAGAGCCAAGTCTCCTTATGAGTTGCTTCATAATGTTTCTCCAGAATATGTTTTTCTACAGGTATTTAGGTGCTTGTGCTACCCCTTTCTGAAGCCTTATTCCAGACACAAGCTGGAACCCAGGTCAGAGAAACACATTTTTGGGCTATACTTCAACCCACAAGGCCTATTGTCGTTTCAATCCAAGAACATAAGAATTTTTGGTTGCCAGGCATGTTCGTTTTGATGAAACTGTTTACCCATTTTTAGATAACAGTAAACGTTCTTATCATGATTTTTCCACCCCTACAACTCCCATCACAATTAATGTCCCAACTGATGTTATTTCTCATACACCTCCACCACCAATAACAAACTCATCGATTCCTATTTCTGATGATGGGCCATCTCCTGCCTCTTCTCAACAAATGCCACCAGTCACCACTGATATATCTCCTCAGCTGCCTGAGAGTCAGTCTTCACCATCTCAGGCATCCTTACATTGAATCTTCATCCTTGCCACCAGGTCTCTTCTTCAGTTGGTCCTTCTAGAACTCACACAATCGTTACCAGAAGTATGAGGGAAATTATTAAAAAGAAAGTATATACCAGTACCCTTCATCCATTACCTGGTGCTCTTCTAGCTTCTTGCACTGATGTGCAACCAACTTGCTATACGGAAGCATCCAAACATTCAGTTTGGAATAAAGCTATGGCTGCAGAAATTGATGCACTTTTGAAAAACAAAACATGGGAGCTTGTGCCTTATAATTTTTCTATGAATATTCTTGGTAATAAGTGGGTTTACCATATTAAAAGAAAACAAGATGGCATTATCGAGCATTACAAAGCCCGATTAGTTGCCAAAGGATTCCATCAAACTGAAAGAGTGGATTATTTTGACACCTTTAGCCCCGTGATCAAAGCCACTACGGTTCATGTACTCCTTGCTCTTCCAATTTCAAGAGGATGGTTTATGAAGCAATTGGATGTTCAAAACACTTTCCTTCATGGCAAGCTTGAGGAACAAGTTTTTATGACACAACCACAGGGATTCATTTATCCAGATTTTCCAGATTATGTGTGTGCCTTAAAAAGCCCCACGTGCTTGGTATCACCGGTTTAGTTCTTTTCTTCATGATAATGGTTTTCAGAATTCTAGAACTGATACCTTGTTATTCATACATCATTCTTCAGAGGCTGTTGTTTAGTTTTTTGATATATGTCGATGACATATTGGTTATTAGCTCCCACCATCAGCAGCTGAATAAAATTGTTGAAACTCTTAGTTCTGAATTTCCTGTATGCGAATGGGAAAGCCATCATATTTTCTTGGAGTCCAAGTTCAGTACCATCAAAACAACCTATTTTTATCACAAAGACAGTATATCACCAATTTGTTGCTTAAATACAAACTTGATGGAGCCAAGCCTGTCAAGACACCCATGGCAATGGATGTCTTGTGTAGAAATGATGGTCCCTCATTAGATAATCCATCTCTCTTTCGGCAACTTGTGGGTAGTCTTCAATACATCTCTTTTCGTGGCCAAATATTATATTCACTGTCAACAAGCTATCGCAATTTCTTGCCAGACCAACTACAAGACACTCTGAGGCAGCAAAGCGAGTCCTTTGTTATCTCAAAGGTTCTATCAATTTGGGTCTATGTTATTCTCCTACTACTGCACAATTGCAAATATATTCTGATGCCGATTTTTTCTTGGTTCAAATCTCATTTCATAGAACAGTAAAAAGCTCGCTCAAGCACAGAGGCTGAATACCGAGCTCTCGCAAATGCAACATCTGAAGCTCCGTGGCTTCAACCCTTGCTTCACAAGATTCATATTTTCTTCCTTCTGCTCCTATCTTGTGGTGTGATAACCTTGGAGCAACTTATATGACTTCGAATCCGGAGTTTCATGCACGTAATAAACAAATCGAGATAGATTTCTATTTTGCGCGTGAGAAAGTTGCACACAAAGATCTTGATGTGCGTCATTTCAACCAAGGATCACGCTGCTGATTTAGTGACAAAAGCATTGTCCTCACGGCCTTTTCAGCAAGCTAGAGGCAAGTTAAGGCTTTTGCCGATGCCTTAACTTGAGGGAAGGTGTTATCATGTAAATATTCAGATGTACTATAGTTCTGTAAAATATTGTAATAGATGAGGATAACCTTGAAAATGTACGTAAAACAAGTCTATAAATGCAAGGGCCTCACTCACCAACAGTGTAGGAAACATTTGAATCTGTTACAGAGTTGTTACCAAAAAGTCGACAATTCTGAATTCAGATACAATTAGTTTCTTCATAAAATGAATTTAATTTGCTTTGAATCATTATCTGTGCTTTGATAAGTGTGCCCACTTCCTCTGGACAATTCTTTTTCTTGCATTCCATACAGTGCTGCGGAGTTCATAATTTATAAGCTCAAGGAAATGGGAAAAATCAACCAAGATGATATTGCTTTGGTGCTGGAGCAGTTTGAGGTACCGGATGCCAATCAGTCAGGGACCTTAACCAAGGAGGATGATGGCTCATTCCAATCTTAGATACTGATGCAAGTTCACAGGTTTTTTGCAACTGTACAAATTTCTCTCACGGTTTAAATCTTCGGTGTCAATCTGTTGTGTTGTGTATCTCTTTCTTCGATTGTGAACATCACCCCACAATAACCATTTCAGCTTGCAAAATTGACGTGTGAGATGGCTCATTTGGCTTAATGCTAAATATTCAAAATTTTCAGAAAAAAAATCAAACACTCTGAATCTTTCAACTGTATGTATATTTTTCTTTTCTTCTTTTATTGCAGTGGTTGGATACATGTCACTGTCAAATTACAGATACCTCATAGACGTCCTTGTGCTTTCAGGATTTATGCATGTATCCCAAGATAATAGCTATTCTTTACATAATGACTCTGGATGTAAGCCTCAATAAGAAATTTGCTATTTTTAATGAGATTTGTCATAAGCTAGATACTTTTTTACCCACCGAAATGTGCTATTTTTAATGAGATTTGTCATAAGCTAGATACTTTTTTACCCACCTCAATTGCTATTCAGACCAATTTTAACTGTAGCATTCATCTGATCACCTCAACCACACGTCCATCAAGGTCCTGAGCTTATGCAACCTGTAGATCTTGATTATAAGATTTTCTTCCTTCCGTTAACTTTTTAGTTCTTTTGACTTCTATCAATCTTTCTATGCATACTAATATCTTGATTAATTTTATCTTTGATATATCTTATATCATATAGTTAATTTGTAAGGTTACGTTGATGGAGTATGAGTGTGGAATCGAGCAACTTTACGAGACATTTCTGGAAGTATGATAAACCTAGGGTATATGTGTAATATCAAATGTCTGTAAGAGCATATAGGTAAAAAGTTCTATTTTTGAATTCAAATAAATAAGATATTTGCTGATGTATACTGCAGCAAGTATTATATTTTAAGTTTGCTTATATACTACAGCTAAATACCAGCAATGGACACTACAACTAACACTTGACCGTCGGTGTAGGTCCAAAACACCATCACTATAGCTACAATAGCCCACTCCGACGGTCAGCCTTGGTGTCCTCTTAAGAGGCGCCGCCATAGGTTATCCCGACGGTAAAAACCATCGGTGTTGCGCCTAACTCTACAACGACGGTCAACTTTCCAAAGGTTGTCTGATTTGGCTTTTATGCTAACAGCAACGATTTTATCTGTCGGTATAGATCAAGCCTATCAACTCTAACAATGTAAAATGTTGGCAATACCATCGCTATAGGTAAGTACTCTATGTTTAAATTAACATTTGGCAACAAAAAAAAGAGTTAGTACTATCGTCACCATAGAAAGATGAATACATACAGTAACTTTTAGTCACCTTACAAGGGAATAAATAAAAAGTGAATAAATATTAAAACAAAATTTTAAGTATCTAACTTTACAAAATAGTAAAAAATAAGAAATAAAAGTCAATAAAAAATAACTGAACTTCCGAAGATGAATATAATATTTTCCCAAAATTCAAATTCGTCACATCACTGGCATGAAACACGTAAGAAATTAATATCATGTAATTATTTATAATTCTATTATCTTTAAACAACCTCCCATTTCTGTGTTTAAAGTAAAAAAATTCAAGAAGCATAAAGATTAAGAAATGAATGCTTCAACTTAATTAGAATAAAAAAGGATGCACCAGCTGGGAATCGAACTCGAATCTGTACCGTGTAAGGATACCATTCTACCATTAAACCACCGGTACTATTCATGTTTCGTGAACCTAAAATAACACAAACTAAGGGTGGTTAAAACATAAATAATCTCAAAACAGTCTGGATGGACACCTTACTCTACTCTCTTGAGCCATATTTCCCTGGACTGCACACCACTCCAATCAACAGAGCCATCTAGTCTCCATCCCATTGACTGCTCAACATACAAATTTAAGCAAAAGATTTGATAAATGCACTAGATGTCATCTACCTGGAATTTTGCTTACTGCAACACTTGCCTTCTCAGCACGTTTGAGTGTTGGATGTGCTCCTTTTCCTGCACTATAACAGTTTTCATCCTGGCAAAGGTAATATAATTAATTGACTGTAACTTGGTAACATCTATTTCACAGAAGCTTTGACAACTCACCCTATTGTATTCCTCAAGCCAGGATTCTTCACCAGAAACAGCCAACCATTTCTCAACCTTATCCAGAATTTCCTTCCTAATAAAAGCTTCCTCTTTCACATTAGCAACTTGAATTTCAATCTGTTCCAAGACAAGAGCAGGATCAACAGCACCTGCATTTGAGAACTGAATGTTAAAACAAATTACCAATTTCGGCAAACCACAACCAAGGGGGCTCTGTTACACTGAAAATCTGATGCAAGCTTTTTTACCAGGTTCAATAGCTTCCATTGCAAATTCTATTTCAGCATCTGATTCTGCAATTATGTGAGCTCTTCTACGAAGCTCCTCTAACTCTTAACTTTTTCTTCATCACAAGCTCTTTCATCTTGCTTGCCTTCAGCTCCTCTAATCTCGAGACTTTTGCCGCAACCTGCCAAAGTAGTGTTTACAAAACTAAGGCTTTTGCTTGGTATAATGACAATTCCTCCAACTTTTTATGATCAAGAAAAGAAGGATAACGTACATAATCAAGAAAATCCAAGGAAAGTGAGTTTGAATCCGTTAATTCATGTTCTGATGCAGCTACATTACGTGTCATATTCTGAAATAGTTGTTGCTCTTCCACCGATGTGTCCATCAAATTCCACAATTCCAACATTGTGGTTGCCAGGTCTTGAAGCTGCAATTTCAGTACAAGGTTCCAACTTAACGAGCATGATAAAGGGAATCACAGAGATTGAATGGACTTTACTTTTTGCATCCTTTGCATTTTAATATCTCGTAGCTTCTGAATGGCAGTAACAAGTCTCTCGATGGTATCATTACTTATGCTTCTTGAACCGTGGGATACAGCTAAGCTTGGGTGTATCTCACTGATGATAGGCTTGAAATCCATCCCAAGCACCAGACATAGCGAGTTTAAAGTGTTTTAGTGGTCAAGCACTTGCTTCAGACGGTGAGCCTTCAGAGAGTAGAATAGAAGGTGAGTAGAACTATAATTCAGTGGCATTGACCATATACACAATAAAGTCAGATTAATGCTTTTTAAATCACAGTAATAGGACATGAGCTTGAACCTTATCCTTCTACAGTATTTCGAGTTGTTTGTGCAAATCTTCAAGCCTTTCATGGATAAATCAGATTCATCAAAACAAATATTATAACCATTGCAATCCAAGCATCCAATTTCAAGTGATACTCTTCGGATTTGCTCCAGGACTTCTTGAAACTGATTCCACCGGTCACTTTTCTTCTTCCGCATGTCCTCAAGATGAGGTAATATGGTCTTGAGCTCCTCTTTTAAGCTTTTGACATTCTGATTTGACTATATACAGTATCATTACCAAATTGTAAGTACTCACTCAAAAAGGGGACTAAATCCTGTCACCAACCCCCTCACCACAACACCCCCACCCCCCCAACCAAAAAAAAAATCAAGAAAAGGTTATGGTGGGCCAATTTCTCAATCACTAGATGTTTTAAGTGGATTTGCATTTACTGGGGGTAAAAATCTATTGAAAGGGGGGTGGCTTTCTTTTAACCAGAACATGACAACATGTACCTGTCTCAGACGAAGTGGAGGTTCACCCAATACAGAACAGATTGCAGCAAGTTCTGCTTCAGAATCAGCAATAGCTCTTCGAAGCTCAGCCCGTGACCTGTTTGCTTGATCCACCTTTCTTCTGTAAACATCTAAGCACTCTTGTTCAAGCTCATATAACATTCCATCTCTTTCTTCATCATATTCTCCTACTTCATCCCATATAACGGTTGACCACCAGGTCAGGCCATGAACTTCTAAATAACGTGCTTGTGAGCTGGCAATGGCAATGATGTACATGGAAAGAAAGTTGGAAGCACAGATTATAACTGAAAAGTGCAGTTTTTTTTTTTGGAGAGACCTGTAGTTCATATAGAAGAGATCCACAAGTTGTCTCCATCTGTGAAAGTTGATCGCTTGGAAGAGTCATGATAGAAGAAACCACTGGTTCACTGGAAATGACAGCAGGGTAAACAAATAAACTAAATATGGAACTATATGTCATCCACGATAATGGCTCAACAAATAGTGAAGAGCAATCTAATCTGCTCCAAATATGGAACTATCCACCTTACGACCATAATAACAAGAATCACCTGAAAAACAGGAATCAGCTACATACAAAGGTATTTCCGGAAACCAACTAACCAGACATATCAGAGGTGCTAAGTAGCTAGCACTAGAGCCCCAATCAGTAGGTTATAATCCATTTCATACGTCCTTAAAACATTGATTTTGTATATCTGTGAACAAGAAATGTACTCAAAAAATCCACATGTTATACAGTTCAAACTTCAATTACCAGGGCTTTCCACTATGCTTGGAAAAGAAGCACTAAGCTTCCCTGTAATGTCCCCAAAAGACAACCCTCTATCTTTGTTTTTGTAAGCTAAAGAAATAATCTTTGGAAAAGAAGAGGGATAACACTCAAGACTGGGAGGCATTAGGCCAGCAACCTAGATTAGCCATCCTCGTCATCTCATTGGCCATAATTACCAAATAGATCGATGTGGATATGCTATCACGGCACTTTCCTTTTCAACTTAAGACACAATAATGTAGAATCCTTAAATTGATTCATTTATCTCAATTATAAATCTTTTTTGAGCAAATTGGTTGACTTCACACGAATGATTTAGTAGCTTGTGCCATTCTTTACAAATTTCATAAATTAAGAATAATGCTTATTCTATCCCACTATGACATAACAAAAGATAGGGCATCAAAAAGAACCTACACACCCAGTTAATGCAAGGAACAGGATATCTTATCCCAATATGATGTTTTCCCCTATTCAAGGGAAAGGGATTACATTAGAGAAAAATTAGTTATGCTACTTTGATATAGGTTAGTTCTCAGCAATTTAAATGCAGACTCCCAGATGAAAGAAGTAGAGAATTACATCTCACCACACACAATCTAAATAAAAGTTTAGCCATCAATATAAAAACCAATTTCCTTTTCTTTTGAAAAATAAAACTATTTTCTACTTTGTTTAGCGTATAAAATATAAACATCATGCAAAAGGGTCTTTTGACACTGAAATCCAGGCAAATATGCTTTTGCAAAGATGTATGCAAGTGCAAACAACATTTTCAAATGGACTATATGATAACTTAGGTGTGCAACTCACAAGGACATTCTCAAACATAACTATAAACAAGTGATTCAATGTAGTAATAGTTATTCTACTGGAGAAGAAAGATAACAATGTGACAAAAATAAACACCACCAGATTTATTATATTGATAAAGTCTCCAAAAATAGAATAAACTACAAATATTACATGAGTAAAAAGATCATGAAGGAAAATATTGCTAAGGGGAATAAAAAGAATTCAAAATGACAAGTGTAGGCCAAGATAATTTATAGAGGATTCAAGGTAATGTTAATACTAGAATGAACAAAGATTGTAGAGCAATCTAAAGAAAATAAAATGGACACAAGATAACTCACCCAGTACTTTCAGCCGAAAACACCTGTAGATGGGGCTGAAATGATCTACTTTGGAGCCCATATCCTCAAACATCTTTAACTGTGAGTAAGAATGTGTCAGGCTTACACTGCTACTTGATATCATACTCCAAAACTAAAATTACATATAGAAACTTCAACTCAAAATTGAGATTAAAAGGCCTCAACCTGATCTAGAAAACCATCATTTGGACAAACATTTTCACAGCATTGTCTCAAGACTGGAATGCATCTACACAACATGCAAAAATCAATTTGAATGTAAAGCCTAAAAATGGGCTCAACACAAATCCATCACAACTGCACTGCAAGGACAAAAAGAGTAGTCTAGGGTCATGCAAGGCAACAAAAAAGGCCACATTGCTCAACTAGTATAATAAAGGTTTCAGAAAGAGGACACTGTATAAATGGCATATAGATCATTCAGAAAAGAGATAACAAGTAATTAGGGTAATTTGCAAAAAATTCCCTGAACTTACATCTCAATTTTTGATGTCCTTTTAACTTTTTAACACAACAATGTTGTACTGATCTTTCTAGTTGTATTGATGTAATCCCTTCATTAGCTTTTCCATTGAGTTTCTACCAGCAAATCTATGTGGCCATCAGGTTAGAATTGAGGGCTAGGATAAGAGGCACTGATGAGCATTTTTATCCAACATTAGCAAATGATAACACTGTTAAATGGGAAGACTACATCAATACAAATGGAAAGATCAGGAACAATAATGTCACACTTTGAAGTTCAGGGACTGCACTAAAATTAAGGTATAAGTGTAGGGACTTTTATGTAAATTACTCTATAAAATATTACTTTCAAATAAGTAGTAGAGAGCATGCATTGCAGAACAATTCATGACAACGAGGAGATCTAAGGTTCACAAACAAATAGAACCTTTGTTACTCAAGATGAGAGTTAATTCTTTTGAGATGAACTATGCATGTTGAGTTTCTGCCTGGCAACTTGATAAGCATACCATATCTATCATCTTTTTCTAAATTATCCAGTTGTCGATTTCCTTTTGGCAGGTAAAAGATTGCTATTCAGGATCAGCTATCAACCCCCTACATTCAAAAATTACAGAACTGAAGGACAGAATTCTGGTTGGTGTAAAGAGTTTGCAGAGGGAGGTGGCCACAGAGTGGTTTAAAGGCTGTTGTACTCAGAGTGATTTCCCAAAACTTGTATCTGCATGCTATCATGTGACTTACCACCCAACTCATCGCTCCAGCACCAGTTTTTTGAGCTTCCCCAGGATCTTCTGTAATATTCTTCATATAAAATCAGTAAAAATGTTTTCTAGGCTATGAAAGACATGCTTATTTTATGGTGATGTTCAACGAATTGTGCATCTGATCATCTGAAGTGGCTTAGTTTCATTCATACATTTCTACTTTTATACCAATATTCTACTAATACAAGTTCTTATTTGTTGAAAAAAAATCAAAAAAAAAAACATAGAGCTATTTTTAGATGGATATTGTAATTTAAAAATGGATACAATGTTCACAATAAAGTATAAAGACTTACACACAGACAAGTCAGGGAAACATGGCATTCACAAGCTTAAATGGTGAACAAATTAGTAAAGCATAACCAATGAAACAAACCTTAATATTCTTTTAGTTGGAGCCTACTATACCATTCTCAGGGTCTTCTCCAAGTTGTAAATGCCTTAATGACCTTTCAAGTAGATCATCTGTAACTAGAAGTTACAAGGAGAAATTATCACTTAGAAAAATAACCCATATATAGCTGGCATTCCAATATTTTACAAGGAATTTCCACAGCAATTTTCCTCTATGGTTAACCTCGTTGTAGACTTCAAGGTACAAACAAGAAACATCAAATTGATCTTGGTTCCGTCTTTTTTCATCATATAAAATATCACATACAAAATAAGGACCATAAGCCCAGGATCCTTGCGTGTTCCTACCATTGTATAGGTCTTCCCACCTTGAATTAGGAAAACAAGTCAAATCTACCAGCAAAAATCTCTTGCAAACCCAAACTCAGCAGATGAAAGAAATATGCACCTTCCTATTTCTTTTTCGGCAACGTTTGAAGGGGGTGGTTATCTAGTGCTGTTATTTTGGTTATGTTAATAAATTAACATCGTCAAAATTAATTATGTTAGGCAAAAATAACTAATTAGTTCCATTGGTTGAATTAAGTGGCACTACTTCAAGTGATATGGATAATTAACAAAATCAATCGATTCAATAAAATTAACATCTTATGGAAGTTGTTTTCTCATGTTAACAAGCATGGTTTAGCCAATTTGACTGACCATGTATAACACCTACATAACTCTATGAGGTGTGTGCATGTCTTGCTAGGCTTTCAAGTTGGTGCCAGGCTGCCATCGGCAGTTTATGACATTAGATGTTTCAATTACCATTCCTAGAAGAATTCTGCATTATTTCATTACAAGATGATTCTTAGGATAGGTAGCTGCTGTCTTGCTGAGTGCAATGTGAGTTCTATGTGCTCACTTTAAACTATTTAGTGAAACTTGATAGATCACCACCGTTGAAGTACCAAATTTCCTAATAACAAAGTTAGAATAGTTTAGCAAGTTGACCAAGTTTCAGTGGTAGTAGTGCATGTCCCTTCATTCTTACAATCCAAGATTTCCATCAAAATGAAAAAAAGGAATAGCAAAGAAGAAAAGAAAAGGTATGATGACATCAAATGGGAAATCCCCTTGTAAGTACAAAAGGCTTTGAACCATAATCAAGGAAGAGATCAAAGCTTACTAGGAACCACAGTAAGAATCTTTGGGCTACCTACTGTCTCTGCCACTCCTGTTGATATCCTAAAGTCAAGTTGAAAATAGAGATAATTTAACATAATTGAAGAGGCTTCTAATCAATATGAAGAGCTTGACTCTTTTCAACCAAAAATATGAAGAGCCTGAAGATAAATTCTTTATTCTGATTACCGATTTCAAAGGTCTTATTCAAGGAAATAAATCTTTTTCAAAAAAAAAAAACAATGGAGAGATTCCAATTAATGAAGAAGACAACTTTATGCAGCTATAGTTTCGCAACACCATGAAGTTAAACATTTGATTTTGCCCCTTGAATCCTTGTCTTCCAAGAGAGAAAAATGGATAAATATTGCAGTATCCATAGTCCATTCTTCTATATTGGAAGAAAATGGCTCTCCAAAGGGTGGAACATCCAAAGGGTGTGGTTGGCTACTGAAGAGGATAACCTCTTACCTCTTTGCAGTCATAGATGTCATCCTAAAACCTAAGCCTAATCAAATCACATTAAAAAAGATAATTGCATAATCCTGACCCTAAATCGAGGTTGTGAGCGGTCTTGAGAGAGGGATAAGTTGGGAAGGGTGTTTGTTTGGGGGGGTAGGATAAGCAGTGGAATTGAAATGATTGGTATGGTGGGTTATCATGATTGGTATGGGGGTGTTTGTAAGTGTTTCTATTTGGAAGTTAAAAGGGTTATCATGCTGGGTTAATCTATGACTATTTGAAATTCAGCCTAAAGTATTACCATGTTTGTGCAGTGAGATAATCACGGCTTGCTTTGTTTTTGTGAGATGAGATGGTAAAGGTTAACCTACAAGATAACTTATCACGCATCAAGCGTGGGATAAGTTATCCCAGGTTAACCCCTTGTAACCCGAATTAATCCAATCTGGCAACCAAACTAGGCTGTCCCCATTTTGAAGGGATAACCCACCAAACAAACTAGGCCTTAGGGCTGATTTTTCAGTGGTGAATGAAAGAGAATCAAATGCATGTTTTTTAGAAGAAGAAAAAGAAGAAGAAGAATTAAGGTCGCTGCCACATACCCCATATTCGGATAGTAAGAATCCCTAGCTGCACTCTTTGTAAAAGTATTTGTCTGCAGGCTAGCCACTAAAGGCAATGGAAAGCGTAAAAACAAATAAACAAAAATTTAATGAAATGCTAAAGCATAATCATTAAAGCATCAATTGTTCTTTGAAAAAAAAAAAAAAACACTTGTAGCAACTAGAAAAAAGGAAAATAAAATCAGCAACCAGCTAGGATTCTCAAGTGTCTTGCACTTCACTTAAAACCTAAGCAACCACTGATTGAGTCACTAAGCAGGGTATGCAAAACTTGAAAGAAGGCATCATCTGTGAAATCATCTTTCACAAGTCAATAAGGCATCATTTTTCAACAGCAGATTTCACTAAAAAATTAGAGTTCCTGTATTTTTTTCATAAAAAGACATCATCTGTGAAATCTGTACATTTGAGAAGCAGGAAAATGACATCTTTGTGTCCCAAATATATCACTACAAACCTTCACTATTAGCAAACATGCGAGAAAAGTGAGTCCACAATAACTAAAAAACAACAAAATGAGAAAACCCCATTTCTGACCCTCCTCAAGCAGCTGCAATGGTGCAAGACCCAACATTTCATTAACTATTAATTATTAAAAATATTTAACAGAGAGGATAACATTGACAAGCACTTACACAATTCCTTGTGGTGCCAAACCAATATATTCCAATCAAAGTCCACACCCACAAGAAAGGATATTGCCAGAAGGTACAATAATACAATTATGTATAGAATACATGTCTCAGAATTTTTGAGCTAATTTCAGATTTTTAATGAAAGAAACAAGGTGGTGAAGTAAAAGGTTTGAACATCATACCTGACACGTTTTAGCATGTGGTGAACTAGATGAAAGTTGAAGTAGAGTTCATTGGATTAGGGGGCAGTTAGCATTTGACGTGGTTGCTAGAGTTTGTTGGAGCAGCAACAAAGCTTGAAATAAATTTTGCAAAGTCCACATTCATCGCTTTTCGAATGTTTAAAGTGGAGGCATTAGAAGTCAGGCACCTTCTAAATATGGGTCTTCCCTACATGCATTCATGGAGACATCAACCAAGAAGAAAAATACATTCATGGACCCACCAAACATGCAAGTGGGAGGTATCCATCTGGAGGGGATGTCATAGCAATTTATTTCTTTTGCCATGACATCTTTTTCCTGATAATAGCACAACTTTGTGCCCAACAAGTAATTATACTTTTAAGAGTACTATCTTCTCAATGCCTTTAAACTTTGACTCCTTGATTCCATTGAAGATACAACCAAATTGTTCAAGCAAATAACAAACTTAATGCCCAAACCACCTAAGCAAATGAATTGATGACAGAATGCACTCTTTCTTAGAAAAACCATACCAAATCAAAAAGGGCATTCCAAACAAAAAACCCTATAAGGATTGAACAGAATGTGTATTGCATAATCAAAGGAATTAGTCCAAAATGCTAAAGCATGCTGTCTTCCAAGTGTCAGTGAACAAAAATTGAGGTTGTCATTTTAACAGCTGATTAGAAAACATCACAATTATCATTTTGCATATTGACAAGCAAAGCCAATAGAAGCTAAATATTGTAGACAATTCACATGTTTTTCATATTTTTCTGTTATTCACATGTTGTTCTGTTAATGGATTAATCAGAACATTAGAAGAATAGTGAAATTGCAAATGAATGCAAGATATCTCGCTTGCAAGTTTACCAATTAAATTCAAAGGATATATATCCCTAAAATGTCGATGGCCAAACCCTAGCACTAACTTGGGCATTTCGTCGAACATGTGGTGGGCATTTCGTCGAACATGTGGCGGGCATTCGGTTTTACAGATACAAGCAAAACAACAGCCTAGGCATCAATGGAAATAGAGTCACTCGGTGATGTTGTAAACAAATAAAAGAAAAGGATGCAGCATTACAAGGGAAGGCGTGGAAGACTCACCGATTTCTCCTGCTAAACACTTCTGCAGCCGAGTGAAACCATTGTCGTGGCTTTGAATACACAAAAAGAAGAGACGATCAGATCAAATCAGATAACTACAGGAGAAGGAGACGCACGAAGCTTGCCACAAAACCTATCCATAATTAATCCTAACTTTTGCTAGCAATCGAGAGAGATTGACACAAATAGCGTCGAGATCGGCATAGGTGCTGATGTTGAGGAGAACGAGAGATCGCCGTCGAGTGAGTGTCTGCCGGGGAAGGGACGTCACTCGTGGGAATGGGGGTCGTGCAGGTTTAGGGTTTCGAATGCAAAAGAAAAACAAAGAGACATGGGAGGAGGGGGGCGGGTTGGGTGAAGAGAGGAAAGAAAAGAAGCTATTTAAGAAATCAGTGACAATTTAGGAAGATCAAATAACAATTTTAGAATGTTATTATAGTTTGCTCATCCATGTTGGTTAATATTTTTGTAGTATAAATAATAGAAATGGGAATGATTTAAGAGAAGTGATATATTGTCATAAATAAAGATCTTTCTCTTTTCAATTGATTAGATCTCTCATCTTGTGATAATGAGTGTATCTAAACGCTTATATGTTGCAGAGATCTTTGAATGTAGGATAGGTTGCACTAATCCTTTTTTTCGTTACTTAAAAATTCAAAGTCATCTTATCCTAGGATAGAGATTTTCACATAAATGCTCCTTTAATTGTTGAATATTATACTCATATCTTTGGATTTCCGATATTATCATGAATATTCTTAAAATCATAAATTTTTTTACCTAAACACCATTTTGAACAATGGGTATTAAAAATTAAAGAAGTGTGAAAATGTTGAAAAATTTTTTCTTCTTTATTTTTAAGTCCTCTTACCTAATCTCCTCTTCACATTTTACCTCTTCCCTCCCCTTGCAACTTTGTTTCTTCATTCTATTTCTTTTCCCATCTTGGTTCTGAAGTTAATCTTTGAAAATTGATTCTTGTCACAAAAAAATTTTAGTTGACTTTTCGGTGAAAACTCAGGAGATGGGCAACGGATGGAGGAGGGTCGAGCATCGACGGCGGGGGGCTAGTGACCGGAGAAGGGAAGGTGTGGGCTTCGACGGACGGTGAATCGAGGGAGGTTGATCGAAAGACTCTGATAAGAGGAGATCGCAGTGAGGGTTTTGAGAGGAGGTTTTGTGCTTTTGATGCAGGGAACGAAGGCACGTCGCGGCGGATTGTTGCAATGCTCTCGTTTGCCTTACGTGTGGTGAGCTAGGGCACATGAGAAGCACATGTCGAAGAGAAGGGCCTCGGGAGGGGCAACGTGGGCCATCGAGATCACATGGGGGTTTTGACCCTCCACAGCGAGATGAAGGTCCAAGACCTAGTCGTCGAGTCTTCCAACGAGAACCAAGGTGCAAGGAGGGAGAAGCACGTAGGGAACGTGCATGGCAAGAACCGAAGGCTTCGACAGCACCATCTTTGGACATTGAAGTCCCTCTCTCACCAGACATTCTTATGGTAGAGACGCTCCTCCGAGGCTCTCTTGTCGAGGAGATCATGGTGGATGCCATTTCCTTAGATGCTATCCAAGGCTTCGTAAGATCCCTTCCCCTTTCCTTATCGACGGGGAAAGTTATGGTGATGAACCCTTAGAGGTTCTTACTTTTTGGATTGTCGAATTCCAATGTTGATTCGTTGAAGTTTCATTCTTCTTGTTGTGGATCGATTTCAATTTTGTGGAGATTGGTTTCCCCGTTTGATGGGGCTTTGAATAAGAGACCCCTTCAATGTGTTTTCACCAGAGAAGGTGTGGTTCTGATCAGAGAATTGCCTTTGCATCTTTGTTCCAATGCAGTTGTTGAGAGCATCATTGCTAGTTTTGCTTCCTTGAAAGAAGGCTCGGTAGTGGGCCTGACAAAAGGCTATGGAAGCTTAGTGACTGTAGAGGTTCGACTAAGACATATTGGGTTGTTGCATGAGAGGGTGGTCATTTGATGCGATGGCTCATTCTGGCTTCTATCTATCAGGGTGACGTATGATACAACCTGTGGTGGTGGAGACGAAGGGAAGGAAAGAGGAGGCTAAGTGTGGGAGGGATGTGGACATGCAATGGTGCCCCTTGGTGCAGGAGTTTCAGGCTTCAAGGAGCAAAACTCAAAAGAAACGTAAGGTCACTGGGGAGACATAGGAGGTGCAGATGAGAGGTGAGGAAGAAGTGGATGACAATGAGCCCATGGAATATAGGGGTGATCGGGAGATGATCCTTCATGATGGGAAAACGTCTGCTAAATAAGAAGCTCAGAATGTAGTTCAGCCACAAGAACAAAGAGACAACATCACGTTTGTGTTTTCTACGCCTAAGAGGGGTGCCTACAATGAAGGGTTTGAATCACCTTCTCGTGGGGCTACCATAGGTAGGGGAAGGTATAATCTTTGAACCAGGGGATCATCTAGAGTGGACATGAAGCAAGTGGCCAGAATTCTCTGTCTTGTATGCAGAAGAGATCATAATGGGGATAAACAGACCACCACATGTTGAGGATCCTAACGTGGAATATGAGAGGTCTGTGGGACCACACCAAGGGGAATATTTTGGCCAGGTACCTTCAGGAGTGGAGGATTGATTGTGCTTTGCTGCAAGAGACTCACATTGAGGGGGATGGAGTGGGGGAGTGGTTTCCCTTGAAAAAGGATGAGACCCCGGTGGAGTGAGTTGGATCTTTTGGGTGAACAGGAGGCCTATGCGTGTGGTGGAGGTTCAGATGCCTTTGTCTAGAAGACAAGAAGATTGGCAGATATGCGATTACTTATTACTTCATCAGAGAGGTGGATAGTGCTATGATATACATCTCTTCGATTTATGGGCCTTGTAACCAGAGTGACAGATCGCTCTTATATGAACTGAGGGATGTAGCTGGGTGGGTGCAAGTAGTGTGACTGGTGGGTGGAGATTTCAACGCCACTTGCCACCTTGCTTTCAGACGATTGACCGGATGGTAGGGTGGACTCCTCTACACACAACTTTCAGCATGTGGTAGATGAGTTAGAGTTGGTGGACATCCCCTCATCTGGTGCAGCATACACGTGGAGGAATGGCAGTGGCTTGATGTCGAAGATAGATCGCTTCCTGGGTAGCGTGGATTTGATGGGCACTTATCATATGGCATCTATGACAGCGTTGGGAAGACCTTTTTCAAATTATACCCCTTTGGTCTGGGAGAGTGGATAGGTTGCCAAGATGAGCACGTACTTCAAATTTTAGAAGTTGTGGCTCAAGGAGGAAGGTTTTCGAGACATGATGACATCTTGGTGGGAGTCATAGGAGGCAATGTGCTCGACTACGCAGTGCTTAGCGGCGAAGTTGCAAAGTCTACGTCTTATGCTCTTTGATTTAAAAAAATCATTGGCACATGTGAGGGCTCAGAGAAGGATGGAAGCCATGGAGGGCATGAAGAGGCTAGATGAGAAGGAGGGGCAGAGGGTGCTTACTGAGGAAGATCAGAAAATGCAAAAAGACCTGCAAGATATTGTGGCTAAGGAAAATCTGAAGCGAGAGGTGGATTGGCGCCAGAAGTCACGGTAGCTATGGTTGATGGAAGGAGATTCAAATACTAAATTTTTACATGCAACAACTAGTGCGAGGAGGAAGTTTAACTTGATCACTACTCTCCAGTATGGAGGTCAAGTGGTTGAATCACCAATTGATCTTTGTGTTCTAGCTAACGCGTATTATATAGACACAACATAGGCAGGTGTGAGAGGGGCATGGAAGCTCACCATGCCTGACATGCCAAGGTTGAGTGAAGAAGCGGGTCGGCAGTTGTATAGACAGATCAATTTGGAGGAGGTGACCATGGCATTGAAGGCAGCAGGGTCACCTGGCCCAAGCAGCTTCCCAATCCTTTTTTACAAGGAATTTTGGCAAATGCTTAAAGAAGATGTCATGGGAGTCTTGGCGGAGTTTCAGAGGAAAAACTTTGGGGTGGAAAAAATTAATAGGTTCCTTCTTTTTCTTCTCCTAAAGAAGGCGGGTGCAAAGTCCCTTTCTAATTTTAGGTCATCGCATTGTCGAATGCTATTTACTTGTTGATTGGAAAGATATTGGCCAATCATATGAGAGAGATCTTGCAACCACTCATCAGTCCAGTACAGTCTGCATTTTTGAAGGGTAGATCTCTGCAGGAGTCTTTTATCCTTACCCAGGAGATGGTGTTGGGATGGGTGAAGAGAAGGAAGAAAGCCTTTTTGTGGAAGATAGATTTCTCCAAGGTGTATGACTCGATTTCTTGGGCATATCTTTGGGAAATCTTTCGTAGGTGGGGCTTCCTGGAGACGTGGCTTCCCAGAGACATGGATTCAGTGGATCATACAGTGCATAACTGCCTCCTCCTTTTCACCTCCCAATAATGGTCGTTGGATCTAGCAGTAGAAGCATGTTAAGCAAGGGTGCCCGGTCGCCCCTTTGGTATTCATTTTAGACGTTGACACCCTTGCCTGCTTCACTTTTCAAGCCTGCTTTAGGGGCCTTATCCACGGGTATACTCTCTCATCATAGAGAGCTTTGACTCACATATTGCAGTTTGCCGATGACACTATCTTCTTTGTAGAAGGAGGGAAGTATGAGGCTGAGTGCCTGAAGTACGTGGTGGAAATATTTGGAGAGGTTTCGGGCCTCCAGATCAACGGTGCAAAGGCCTCCTTGGTGTGTTTTGGGGATGCGTGCAGCATGAGAGATAGGTTATCCCAGATCCTCCAGACGCCAGTTGTTAGCTTGCCAATCAGATATCCTGGGTTGCCCCTTCAGGTGAAGAAAAAGACTGGATGGTGCTCTTGGAGAAGATGTCAGCAAGATGGCTGGGTGGTGTGGCTACTTCCTTTCTAAGGAGGGAAACTAATTTTGCTTAATTTAGTCCAGTCAGCCATGCATGTTTTTCTCTTCTCACTATTAAGGTCGCCTGACTCAGTGGTGAAGAAGATTGATGTGTTGTGGGAACGTTTCTTCTGGAAAGGCCCAACACATAATAGCCACTTTATGCAACCTGTCAAGTGACGTCAAGTGTATACCCCTAAGAAGCGTGGTGGTCTGGGGGTGAGAAGCCTCAGGGAATTCAGTAACTCCTTACTACTCAACTGGGGAGTAAAGATCCTAAGGGGGGAGGGGATGTGGCAAGAGGTGGTAAGGGACTCCTATGGTGGTTTAGGTCGATTGAAAGAAGCGATTCAAGCCAGAGATTCATCGCCTTTCTGGGCTTTAGTTTCTATGATCATGGAGAACCGATGGGGGCTGTTTTCCCCCACGCTGGGAAAGGGAGAATGCCCTTTTTTTGGGAAGATGATTGGAGTGGGCTCTACAAGACACCTTTTCACATGTCTGAAGCTTCTGACAGGAAGGGAGCTTCGATGGCAGACATGTGGCACCAGGACAATGGACGGTGGCTGATAGAAATAGGCAATGCACCTGCTACTAGATTGGGTGGAGAAGCTAACAGGCTAAGAGACATTTTGGCAGCATTTCAGGCTAGAGAAGGCATTGATAGGTTCGAGTACACATCTTCTGAGGCCTACTCAATTTTGTTGGAGGATGCAGAGGACGAGCATAGAAGGTTCTGTGCACACCTTTGGAAGATCAAGGTTCCACTAAAGGTCCAGGTGTTTCTCTGGCTGATGAGAAGGGAAGGGTTGATGACTGGTGCATACAGAAGACGGATCCTTGGCACGTCACATGTCTATTGCCCCTTGTGTGGTTTTGAGGAAGATGACATGTGCCACCTCTTTAGTGCCTACTTGGTTACAAACAACGTTTGGCAGAAGTTCTATTCCTCTTCTCTGCCTACGTGGGATATGTTGTGGCACTCTTTTCAATCCAGCGATAGCCCCCGCGCGTGCATGGCTACAATCTTGTGGGCCATGTGGAGTGCATGCAATGATGCTATTTTTCGGGGGGAGGGGGGGTAAATGTGTGGGTTGAAAATCTGTATGCTAATGTCTATTTTCATGTAAAGTTTTGACGGGATAATTTGTAACTAGGTTATTTGATCAATAAAGTAGAGCATTATCATAAACAATAGCACTCCTTTCACTTTGTCAAAAAAATGAAGAAATTTTAACTGGATGTTCACTTGAAAGGAAGAAGCATTTTTATTGTCACGTACATCTAGCAAATGGTATCTTCTAAGAATTTTATCTATTTTTCTACTCATCACAATTATTTGAATTCAGTGTATATGTTTCATTGGCATTTGATTAACATTTAGAAAAAAGATGGCTAGAATTTTTTGACATCAGTAGCTTAGGGTTCAAACTTAGGTTTTTCATCCATGTCAAATCTACATTTTTCACTCACTAAAGAATCTCATGAACTTATCTTCCTTTGGATAGACCTGGCTTGCCCTACCTACCATATTTTTAAAGTTGGTTTTGATTAAACTGCACACTTTGACTATAAGCACCACCACCCTATTGCCAACAAATTAAGAATTTTCCGATAGCTTCTCAAGTGCAGTAAATTTGAACTTTTCAATTTAAGATTATTAGAAAAGTATAATAGGTGCTTAAATCTTTATATATTCTAATGAAAGTTATAGTATAGATAATGCGATCATATTATTCATGTCATACTTGGATATTGCATTACATTATTGTAAACAAGATTATGATGAGTGCCCATATGAATTGGTGAAGTCACTTGGGTGATTATTTGGGTTAAGCTACCCATTAAAAACAGCTCCAGTTTAAGCCTCCCATGAATCAACTTTGTTTGATTGATTGGTCAAGGACCCATTATTACAAAGGTTTGAATTATACTCATAAGTAACGTAGTTTTTACTGTAGTGAATTTGTGATGGGAAGTCATGATGAATCCTGAGGGAAGCCAGAGTTAGGTAGTGGACAAACTCTAAATAGAAGAATCACTCTAAACTTATGGTTTGAATAGTTGTTGAAAATTATGCTTGATATTGGATTGATATTCAAAGATATTTTGGTACTATAATCTAAATAAGCTAACTCTTTAAAAATTATTGAACATGTTGAAGCCAAAGAAGAAGCATCATTCATCTCCCCTTTGGTGCTATTCCCCCTTCTTCACACCCCACATCAAGCTCCTAGCAATTCCTATTTTGCTACTTCCTTTCTCCCAAAGATTGCCCTTTCCATGTCTAATAGCACCCAACTATCCCATACCCTTTTCTCCATTGGCAACATGTGAGTTTTTTTACTCTAAGATTTAATACTTCATTCTTTTATTCATTAATTAAGGATATATATGCTAAAGTATATGTTTATATGCATGTTATTTGTTCTTCTATCTAATATCTTTCATATTTTGATTAGTTTGAGTTACTTTACAAGTTTCTATCTCCAACAACTTTGCATGGATCAAAAAATGATGAGGCATTTTCTTAACTACGAATCTCAAAGAAGAATTTAAAGTGTTGATCTGCTTATCTTATAATTTGCTAGATTTTTTATACTTGTTCTCAAATGAGGAGTAAAATAATGATGCTTCTAAGTTAAACACTTGATTTGTATCGATGTATGTGAATTGGAGGACATTCTCAAGAAATTCAATCACAAGAACAAAAACATTTGTTTATTATGAAGATGAAAATTACTAATAATTGTTGTCAATTAACTATTTTATGGTATATTAAAAAATGTGTATGGTAAATTATTGAAATTCTTTGCATCATATAAATGTGTATGATGTATGTGAACCAATTGTTATAACAATTTGGATTACACCTATAAGTAACCTAGTTATTGTTGTAGTGGATTTCGCACGGGTAATTCTTGAAGTTGAAATCTTTAGTTAGTGGAACCAGTCTAAATACCGATGTTCCTTGTGGTTTGCTTATTTATGATTTGAATATCTATGGATACTTGTGCCTTATATATATATATATTTATTTATTTATTGATATTGGGAGATATGCTGATGTTGTTATTTAGATAAGTTAATTCCTTAAGAATTTTTATATTCAACTTTTTATTTTCAACTTGAACCAAAGAGCAAGTACCATTTGAAAATGCACTAGAGAGGTGATGAATAGTGAATTTATAAAATATTGTAAGATAAAAATACAATTACAAAAAGAGGCACAAGATTTTTAGGTGAAAACTCAAAACGGGTGAAAACCACCACCTAAGCCAATCCCTTAACTTAGAATTTTCGATCACAAAGTGATCAATCCACTAACTACATTACTTAAACGAGGGTAGTGTACCTCAATTACAAATCCCACCTCCGATCCCTAAACGGAGGTTTCTCCCTTCACAATGAAGAGATGGGGACCCGACAGGTCGGATACTTAAACTATAATAATAAGAATGAAACAACACCTATAGAACATCCCAAAATATTAATGACTTCCTTATCTATTAAGCATAAAAAGAACTCCCTGAGAATTAGCAGAATGAAGTGCACCGGGAGTGTGGGTTTACCCTTTAATCAAAGTGTTGGCACAACACAAAGGTAAAAGGAAGCAAAGAGTGGTGAGTAAGTGATTTTCTAAGGAAAATGAATTTCAAGAGATGTGTGTTACCTAAGAGGGATTGTAGCTTATTTATAAGCAAGTTTGGAACCTTCAAGAATGCTTGGGAGAGGTCTTCTAGTCGTTGGAGGCATGTCCCAAGAGATTGGGATGAAATCCAACACAAATCAAAGCAATCATGAATCTGACAGCAATATCAGACGTCTGATTTTAGGTTCAGACGTCTTGTAAGGCATCTTATTACAATTATGGATGTCTGATTCTATTAATCAGGTTTATTGTTTTCATTGGATCGAAACATAGATGTCTGATATATTCATATAAGATGTCTGATAAAAATATTGGACGTCAAATTATAAGTGGATTCGTTCATGTTTTGACTAGATCCAAATAGGGTTTAGATTTTAAGAAACAAACGTCAGTATGGACGTCCGCAGGATTTCCTAGACGTTTGGAAAAACCAAAAGGACTTGCCTTGGAAATCTAAGAGTTGATCTTTGGTTTCTAATAAGATTTGCATAGAAATAAATGGGCAACAGTCCATTGATAGATGGCTGGAGACATGTCCAAACGTCTAAAAGTGTATTTTCCCATTATAACAGGAAGAAAATGGGTACTTGAGTTTAACGGTTGGTTTAAGGACGTCCAGGCAAACTATTAGACATCTGGATGAGGCTATGGACGTCTGATAGAAGGTTGCTTTGACTGATGCCTAAGAAGTCAGAATGCAAAGGCAATGCTATAGGTAATCAAATGTCTAAAACAATGATCAGGCGTCTTAAAGTTGAAAATCAGACATCTGACAGTTGTTATGGACGTCTAATTTGTACTTGGTGTTACGTTTTTATTTCTAATTTATCCTAAGTGTAGAGAACCTAGGTTAGCTATTTATAAGTTATGTTTGGAGGCTCTTTACAACATCTCTAGACTCAAATAAAATAAAGATTACAACATTTAAAAGTTTACATAAAAGCCTATGACCTATGACAACACTTATGCTAATCTAGTCTTCACGCTTTTAATCCTCTAACTTGGAAAACTCCATGAAACCTGCAATTGTGTTATTACAGAGAAAAATATGCTACGCTTATGTTTTATCTCTTTTTCTTTACCTTGTAGAATCATCAAAATATTATTTATAAGGGGTTGAACTAACACTATTCACTCCTCTAATGCTATTATGCCTTTCTTCAACTTAACACTTGCAAAGCTAATAATCGTCTTACGTAATCGATTACCATTGTGAGGACAATCCTGTGAAAGTATATTCCATGCACTCCAATTGCACACAAAATAACTTGACAATGTTTCAATTTAAGTTCCAATCCTTTTAAACCCCAAATCAAGTTTTTATACTAGTTTACTTTCTATGATTTCTAGCTCAAATCTTAATATTTTTATAGAAATTAGAATAAAGGAAAACTCGAAAAGTCTATTTTACTTGATGAAAGATAGGATCTTTAGACAAATTCAAGATTGTAGAATTCTCATTTGAGCTTTCAAGAGTTGTTTGAATCCCAAATGGCTTTTATGGAATGGCCAACTTGCTTAAGGTAGCCCAAATTGATGAACACTATTCCATTAAAAATAAACTTTGGATGGTCATTATTCTTTACATGATTCACTGCCTATTTAGTCAATGCATACTTTCTAGTGCTCTTGTTGTTTCCCTTGCATCACATCCTCTTGAATCACCTCTATGAATTTTTACTAATTTGTGCTTAAATGGTTAATGATATATAGCTAGATATGGCTCTTTAAAGTTTGCTATTCCACAAACTTGTTGGATTTGCATGTTAACATGATCTATTTGATCCATCATCAACCCTATTTATAGAGGATTCTAGTGACAATTCTCTTGAGCATAATTGGCTTATGAGTTACAACATGAAGAATATGAAAGTCCATGTGAATTCCTAGTGGTCAACAATATAGCTACATAGTCATGGTTGAGTACAATAGGCCACAGTTGGCTAATCAAGTTCTCATTCAAACTTTGAGTTGCTACTTTCTTGTAGCCAGCTACATCTAACTTTCAGCTAGCCAGGGAAGTTTGCCACTTGCCATTTCAACTTCTCTACATCTAATTGTGTCTACATTTCTCATACAGTAGCCTATTACTTGATCATCTTAGTATCGATCAATTGTAGGCAATGTTAATCTTACAATCAACTTCCCCTTTCCCCTCCACCTCTTATCTCTTTTTCCTATTCTCTTTTGTATTTGTTCGATCCGTCTATCCTTGATCACATCATTATTTTGTATAATTTATCTACCTATTTTTGTTATTTTTTAGACATTTTTTAGATTTTTATTTTATATTTTTAACTAATCTAATTTCTTTAATTTTAAATATAAAAAAACACAAGCAAAATATTCCCACCATCGATCACAAGATGGTAAACTCAGTTAGACAGATTTCGAAAACAATTATGAGCCAAGCAGAAGTGGGAAGATAATGAAAAACATAAAAATAAAAATAAAAAGAAAAGGTCTTGTAGATGTCATTCCTGATGTCAACAAGGAAGGGTTCTTAACACAGCCCACTCACCACTCTCTCCACCCTAGAAGCGTGCCCAATTGGAAAGGGACCCAAGGAAAAAAAGAGAAAAAAATGATAAGGGGCCATTTTGCAAAGGCATATTTAGTCGAACATTTCTTTTTTCAAGGTGATATGAATAATTCTGATGTCAAACAAACTCTCATTCCTTTAAATGCGAATTTCTTCCTTATCCTACTTTTTTTTTTTTTTTGAAACTGAAATTCCTTTCATTAAGGGAACGAAACTTATACAGGATGCAAACTCTAAGGACAAGGGAGAAAAACAACCTCAACTCCCCTTGGAGAGAGGGAAAGCAGCTTCCCTCTAAGAGGGGGGACTCAAAAAACACCAACACGAAGTAGAATAAAAAGAAAAGAAAATAGGAAAGAAGTGCCCAAGAGATTATTTCCGCTATAGATGAATCAACACTACACACTAGGTACGACAAAACGCCGCCAACGTCATCGACGTATCATGCTAATGAGTGACAAGCGATCGAAGTGAGGTCGAGACCCAATTGTGGTGAGTTTCAACATGGCACCCACAACAAAAATGACATTGAAATGTGAAGATAGAGTAGAAGTGATGGATCGACGTCTAATGGAGCCCTCCTCCATAATAGTGTCCGCAACGGTCACCGGCAGATGCTACCGTCGCATCACCCCTCGACCATCACCTCACCATTGAAGACGCCGGCAAAAGTCATTGAGGAGAGGGCATCATGCAACAACACACATCGAAAGGAAGGAGGGAGAGGGGAAGGCAAGTGGAACGCAGAAGGGGAGCCAATCAATGAGCGGTGGCTGATTGAGGCCCCAAGCAGTAGATCCAGATGAAGTTGGGGGAAAGGAGCGAAGGTTGCTTGTTGTGCATGACAGCTTGTCTCTGGGGAGATCTTCCATATCCTACTAAACTGAGGAGTACAGGAGGTCTATAAAAGGGCACCAAGATTAAATGAGAGGGGGTTGTCTATTCCCTCTCATTCCATCTTCTTCTCCTCCCTTCTAAGTCCTCTCCTCCAGTTCCCCTTCTAGTGAGTGGTTTTTGACGACCTTCGATGTCACCCTTCACCCTGGTCCTCTGTCCATCTCCGCCACCACAACACGACGTCATTCCACCACTCCATTCATCTCCTTTCCTCTTCTTTCGCATTTGCTTTTCATTTTATTTCTAGTGGTAGCATTTTATTTTTAATTGTATTTTTGACTCTTGAATATTTCTTCAATAATATAATAATAATAAATTACTTAGTTGCTTACTGATGAGTCCATTTTAATGGACTATTATTACGCCTAAGTTAACTTTATTCTTACATTTTATGTTTATTAATAACTACATTGGGTCATAAAATGATTACATGCATCATTACTTAAGTTTATATCTATTCTATTGCATTCTATAACTTATTATGTAATTATTTTATATTTCATGTAGGTCTTACACACAGCGTGATGAGTGGCTACTCATCATGGCTAAAAGTTTGAAATTAAGCTAGACACTAAGCAAAACAATATCAAATTAACATGTAAAAAGGGTTAAGTGTGGGAATTAAAGAAAAGACCTAAAACTTTTTAATGTGTGTTAAAACTTCATAATTAGGTCACAAAAGTGAGATACTCTGAAAATAAAAGAATAAATGATGATCCATGCATCAATTGAACACATAAACAAGTTTGAAAAGCCAAATCAGAAGTAAAATCAATGTCTTAAATGTTCAATTAAGCACATGTAAAAATTTGAAAGCAATTGGACATCATTTAGGCTTAGAAATAAATAGATTACAATTAGGTCCTTCATGCATTATATTTCTACCCTTCAAAACTCCTTTTTGGACCTTTTTGCAAGCTGCAGGGACCCTTTTTTAAGACTGCAGGGCCCTTCCAGCTGCTATTCTTCTCACTTATGGGGTTGCATACAAATGTTCTACCCCTTCTTCCAAGGGTCCGTCTGCAAATTTCCCCTTTATTTCAGAGAGAAGCCTGCTGCTCTTCACGCGCACTGTAGCGCGCGAAGAACACGGCTAATCTCAGCCGTCTGTCGCTCTTTAGATCTTGATCTGCGGTTGGATTCGATGCGTACGTTCACCTCTCTTCCCAGATCTCATCTAACGGTCGGATCTCCCTCTTAGCTCGTCGCGCGCTCTACCCATCTCATCCTCATCGCCGGCTTAATTTTGATTAACCTCACCCTTGCGGTGATTCTAGCCACTGAGCTGCTATTTAAGCACCTCAGTGGTGTCGCGCGCAAAGGATCGCTCCCTCCTACATCTCTTAGCGATCAGTTCGTCCACTCCAGTCTCTCCTCCTCATCTAGCCCCTGATTTCACAGCCACCAGCTGTGGAATCATTGCCTGCTCTCGACCCTCCTCGTCGCTAAGGACCTCGTAGCACCTGAGGACGACCCCGGAGTCTCACTAGCAGACTCTTCCCTCCGCTGGAGTCACCCTCCTCCTTTCTTCCTCCTTAGTCGCCGGTTAAGGACCCATAGGTCCCATTCTTCCTTTTAGTTTAGGTTTTTAATTCTGCACAATTAGTGTTAGTTGTAGTCTACAGTAGTTTAGAATAGATTTAGCTTTAATTGTTAGTGTTTAATGTTAGCTGTAGTTTAGATTAGTCTTAGGAGTAGAATTAGCATTAGATCCCCTCCCTCACCTCCTCTGATCAGTCCAGATCAGAGGGGAAGAATCATCTGTTCATTGTTCAAT
Source organism: Thalassia testudinum (assembly GCA_037157565.1). Taxonomy (NCBI): domain Eukaryota; kingdom Viridiplantae; phylum Streptophyta; class Magnoliopsida; order Alismatales; family Hydrocharitaceae; genus Thalassia; species Thalassia testudinum. The sequence goes on along the minus strand of JAZHRO010000022.1, from coordinate 7,482,207 downwards.
TTATCTCCCTCTTCAGGTTTTGTTTTTCCACCATCCAATTCTGATTTATGTTTCTTTTAACAACGAATTTTTCATCATTCACCCACACATCCGGACCCAATTTCAGATCTGATGGTGTACTGCCTCAGATCTGAAATTGGCGTCACAAGCACCATTTGGGACTTCTCACTCACCCCATTTGTGTTCACAAAAGCCCCTTTTATTTTAGATTGAGTGCCTCAGTTTGTCAGATTCACTTTAACATGGATTTTAAAGAATTTTGCTCTCTGGATTGCCTTGACAGATCTGATAAATTGAAGGGATTTTGGTTTTCCTTGTGGGCAAGGACTCTAAGAAGTTCTCTGGTGACAGAGAACAACTCAGAAGAGCCTTTCATGAATCTGTTTCTACCTTGATCTGAATGCATTCGCAAGCTTTTATAAATTCCTTTAATGCATTTTTAGTCTGTTTTGCCATTTCAGAACTGCCATACACCACCTGTTTTGATGATTATTTTTGTATGGTGATTTCCTAACCTAAGGAGTTCTCCATACTCCTTAAGGTTGCAAGAAACTGGGATTGTATGTTTTTGGTTTTAATTGATTGAGTTAAGTTCTCCTTCATGTTGTCTATAGCATTAGGAAGAGCTAACTCAATGCCATTTGTTGTTTTGATCAGAAATGATGCTTTTGATAAGGGCTTTTCCTTGTTGGGTATTTGAACTGAATTCTTATGTGATTTTCGTGAGATTTAAACCCTTATCAGATTTGGATTTCAACTCTCAAAATTTTTAGTTTGTTTTGAATTTTCTCTTATTCCCAGTTATACAGTAACGTGCTGCAACTTGCAGCTACATTTCCCTCCATCTCTAAATTCTCCTCTTCTCTACAATTCCCCTCTCATCTGTGAATACATCCCCCTCTTCAAATGAGCTAACTGCAGCAGCAGTTAGCCCATTTGACAGTGGCTTAAGCCACTGCTGCTGCTAAACAAAACACCCTGAACAGCACATTCTTCTCTTCTCTTCCCATCTTCTCTGACAGTAGCTTAGCTGCTGTTTAAAATGAAATAAAAACTTAATTAACCATTCTTCCTAACTTCCTACTAAAGCCTACTTATATATACTTAATTCTCACACTGTAAATATACATATCCATATTACTATAACTATAATATACAGAATAATTATGTAAGTATAGATACGTAGTATGCTGTAAATATGTATAACTTGTACATAAATCCATATACATATGTAATCTATGTAAATATATGTATAAATACTAAACTATTATGTATGTATTTACTTAATTATGTATATATATATGTACAGACTTATATTTACTTAGTTAGTAGCTATATTATAGATTAACTTAGTTAAATTAATAGTTTAGAGCTATAATTAGGTAAATAAATCTATAAACTTAGGATTATATATTTAGTAAGTAATTTAAGTTAGTCAAAGTACAATTATACCTAGTATAGCTTACTGATTAGTTTATTTTAATTTAACAACCCAGAACTGCTATTTTAACCTAAATAAAACATAAATAAATTCGTAAAAATACAATAAAAATATGTATTAAATACTTAAGTATGAAAATTAAAACTGTATAAGGTCAATTAGACCATTTACTAATTATTTTATAAGTAATTAACTATTTAATCACCTAAATCAACCTGTATAATCAGCCTAGTTTAGCGAATTTATTTGTATAGTAAACATATTTAAAATTCAAAATTAATTAATCAATTATGTAGTATTATGTAAATACTTTATTAACCATATTTTATTTTATTTTATTTAATAATTTATGGCCCCCAAATCGAGGGCCAAAAGTGCGTACAGGCGCGGCTGCGCCTGATTTCCAACGCACGATGTGGCGCTGGAATAGCGCCACATCGAGCGCTGCAAACCAAACGCAGCGCCATATATTGAATTTGTGTTTCCCATAGACCAGTCGTCACGGGCGCGGGGCGCCCGAAACGGCAGCCTATGCCATTACCCGATTACCCGTTAACGATGAGTTCTCTGATATGCGATGATGTATGTGTGGGGCCGGGGGCCCGAGCGTGTGAGCATGCATGTGGCGTTGGGCTGAGGCCTTGCTCTGAGATGAAGACGTAATTAAGCCACCTAATCTGAGATTAGGGCGTGCTTAGTAGAGGTCTGGTCCCACCCGAAGGGTGCTGTGTATCCCAAGAAAAGCGCGCCCGCAAATTAAACACATTTTACACTAATGACATTAACTTAACCCCCTCCCCACCGTAGCCTCTGAAATATCTTAAGACAGAAGAGTGAACACAAAAGAAAAAGAACAGACGACTTAAGAACGCAAAGAATCAAAGAAGGAACAGAAAGACTTAGTGTACATACATAGTAGTAGAATAAGTAGTATACATACGTATAAGTAAACCTATATAATTACTAACAGAATAAAGTGACACTATAAACGTCGCTAAAGACCTCAGTTTGCCTCTTTAGGTTGTATATAGTGTTTTCTGAGATTTAGCAACGCTTATATCTGTCACTGAAACTGCTGTATATGTTACTATAAATAATAAACTAATAAGTTAAGTTTCTACACCATTGCATTCTAATGTATTATATACTATTATGTTAGTACTAATGGGGTAACTTGTAAATACATAGTTTAGAGTATAATAATAGATTGTTTGATGCTTGTTCACAGTTAGTATTTTTGCAAGCATTTCTTAGTAATTAGGTAAATAAAACACACATTCATTCATTTTTTAATAAAATGTAAAGTTTCTTTTTGAATAAGACAATTTTGAGATAATCAAAGAGTGACTAAATTAAATTCAATAAATTGCCTCCCAGTGAATGACCTGGAATAAAACCAGTAAAAATTAGATAAATAAGTAAATGATAATAATGGTTGTAATGACTGGTACTCACCCATACTCACCACTATACGACATTCTTAATGTTATATTATACATACTATACTACAACAACATGATCATAACAATAATCATTCATTCATTGTCATACAACCATGGCTTATATATATATTATAATTATCCATTTGCTTTACAACACAGCGTACCCTATGCATCTTCTCCACTTGATCCACTCCATCAGGCTAATGTAAGAGTTAACAAATAATCGGGAAAGTAAGAGAGGAGGATTAATTTTGCAAGAGACTAGGGGGTGAAAAGAATTTCCCCCTCCCCCAACAGCTGCCGGCATCAACAAATTCAACAGCCGCCGGCCAATTTTAGTAAGGGATTTGAAAATCCCTTTACTTGCTCTGGGAAAGAAGAACGGACGGGGAGGAGATAAAAGTCGCAGGGAGTACTCCTGGCGAGATAATCCGCCTTCCCCCTGGTGGGGAACTATCCTCCATCTCCACCACCATGAAGGAGGCGAGCACCATGGATCCTGCATGCAATATGGACTCGGCGTACACCATGGTTTAGGCGTACTGCACCTCTGCTCCTCCTTCTCGCCGATCTCATGGTGACAGCATGCGACCTCCTTCGACATCACCAAACCACCGCTCCCTCTTCTTCCTCTTCTTCTTCAAACTCCCTCTATTTCACCATCACAAGAACCAACACCCAACCTTAACCCAACAGCCATGCACTACACGCATCTACCCTCATCGGCTTCTTCTCCATCGTCGACCCACGGCCATATGCAGCCTCTGTGCAACCGACAGCATGTGCGCCCTCGCGTGTAGCGTGCGCCATCCACCAGCATCGTGTGCAGCCACCGCTCCTCAGCGCACCCGTCCACCTCCGCGCAGCAGCCACCCGCCATCCACGCACTGCTGTATGCAGGCTGCGCTTCCACTCCTCATGCCCGCACGTGTACAGCAGCACATCACCTCATGCGCCCTTGTGCGTGCCCTCGCGTGCCCTTCTGCGCGTGCCTTCGTGCCACCTTCGTGCGGCCACGGCAATGCCAGCAGCTCCTCCTCGTCTCCACGCACTAGTCATCTTCTCTAGAAGAACCCATCAGCAACCGTGCACCCCTCCTTACAGCCACCTCGTCCGGCCTAGAAGCTTCGCGCCATTGATGCCAACAATCTCGTCTTGATCCTCTGACCACCCTCGGCCTCACACAGCGGCACCTATGGTTGCCGTTCACCACCTACAGACCTCCTTGCCGGTGAGCTTCATCTTTGCCGACCGGCCGCCATCGACCTCCTTGCGATGCGCCGCTGCCGCCATCGTGAAGCACTCGTCGAGGTGCACCATCCTGTCAACTTTCGCAGCCATCCACGCCTGGCCCTTCACGCGAGGAGGAGAGAGGAGAAATCCTCTGTTTCTCCTCCAATTAAAAATTACCACTTTTGCCATTGCGGGTATACTATTCACTTATTTACTAAATAAATTTATTGATGTGAATTTGCATAGATACCCTTTTATTTAGTTGAAATTATTTGGGGGTGGAATGTCTTTACTGAATGAGATCAAGCATGTCATACTGATTATAGTAAACAAGGTATATTCTATGAGAGATTAATATTTACGGTGTTTTCCTGTGCCAAGATCACTTGTTAACAAAATATTATATGGTGGTGATTTTGCATCTAAACACCTACATTCTTGATTAATTGGTTAAAACGAGCATTTATGTGAAAAAAAGAATCGCACGAATTAGCATGCGCACCCATTGAGATTCCTGATTAAACGAGTCACCACTCACTAAGTCGATAGGCTAATTCCTTCTTGTGGAGATGACCTAACTCTTCGTGGCTAGTTTTTAATTATTAAATATTTTTGAAAAGCGATTTTCTACCACACATGAAATACAACGACACGTCATTTTATGCTAAAGTTTTTATCAAAAATGAAGATTGCTCTTTCACTTACTTGATTGACTTATGTTTACTTATTAGTGATTGATTTTTTTGCACATTCCCGTTACACTTAGATATTCATATTTCTATTAGAGTTCTATTATATATACTCTATATCATACTCAAGAATTTTGCCATCCTACTAGGATTCCATTGTGGATTCCCCCCCCCGCGACACACACACACACCTCTATCCCATGTGCAGTGAAGGTGAGAGTCCCATCATTTGAATTCAAAAAAGATATATAAATAGAGGGCCACCTACTTCCCCCCCCCCTGCACACCACCCACATTCACTGTTATCCCCAAGCTCCGGTGGGCTCCTCCTCCTCCAGCCTCAACCTCCTCCAGTGAGCTCCCCCTCCTACGGCCCCAACCTCCACTAGCCCCAACCTCCTCTAGCGAGCCCCTCCTTCGGATGAGCTCCTCGAATCTTCTCCTTCTCCAACCTTAAGTTCGACCAAGCTCCTCCTCCAATCCTGACCGCAACCCCGACCGAGTTCCTTCGACCCCATCGCGACCTCAACCCTAACCTCCAGCTGACCCCGACCAAGCTCCTCCGGTCGACCTCAACCCTGACTGAGCTCATTCGACCCCATCTCGACCTTGACCTTGACCCCAACTTCATCCCAACCTCAACCGACCTCCTCCTCCGACCCCATCCCATTTCAACCGAGCTCCTTCGATCGACCCCAACCCAACTCTTCCGACCGAGCTCCTCCTTCGACCTTTGACCTCCTCCGACTCCGACTCCGACTCCAACCTCCTCCTCCAACACCAACACGGCAAGTCGTGCATTGCTCCTACCACTTGAGGTCGAAAATTGTCGTAATTTAGGAAAATAATGCTGATGAAAACATCATCATCAGCCATATCTAGCTTTAACTAGTCATATTTCATTAATAAATGCTCCTACATAACCGCCAAAGCACCATAATTCAATGCACATCCATTCTGAGAGATATACAGGAAACCAGGGTTAAAACTGTAATTTTACCATCATTTCATGAATGCAGAACAACCACGGGTTTTCTCAAGGATTTATTAAAGGTTAAATATGCATTAAAGACTAATAAGTGGGTTCATGCAGAACGAAATGGGTTTTCACATGTTACGAGAATTAAATGACATCTGAAACCCTAAAAATAGACCCGCTTGATTAATTGAGGTTCTGGTCATAACAAAATTCACATAAATCCTCTAAAAATCATAGATAAATATTCTCTAGGGTTTGGCATCCTTGATTTGACTATCAGAGCTCATTTTGACCTAAAATAGAGTCTCAGACAGACATTTTCCCTAATTTAGATTTATACACAATTTACCCAGTCAAACTTGGTCAAAACCTAAATACGACTTCACCATTATATTTCTTGGGTCCAAATTAGGATTATACCAAAATTCGAGCCCAAATCAGAGATCATATTGACCTAGTTTGCATTTCAATCTTGTTTTGACTCTTTTTCTTACAAAGAACCCCTCAACTTTTGAAATCCTTGCAGGGACCCCCCTAACTTCATCTTCTTCACATCCAAGTCCCTTCCACCATTAGGAATAGCTGTAGCATCTCCAGCGAGATTCGAGCGAGATTTTCTCGCTCGATTCTCAATCAATCAGTCCCAGATTTGGACCAGAGATTCATCGAGGAATTCTCTTTCAATTAAACCCGACCTTGGACTCTAATTCTTTCCCAATCTCCCACGCGTACGCATGGGAGATGTGGGTATCCCACATGCACAAGAAGCTCGGAGTTTCCAAGCTTGGAACTCCATCCTAAGCCCTATAAAAGCACGCCTAATGCAAGGCTGTGCTCCTTAGCAAAACTTGGCCTCAGAAATCCCCTTTTCCTCCTTCTCCAGTCGTCTTCAAAGTTTGCTCTGGCAACCTCCTCCATTCACCCTCGTCCTGCCGTCCAACCATCAAATTGGACGGCCTATATCCTTCCTCTCTTCCTCTTGATCCTCTCCGGCCAAAGAAAGGATGCCTCCTTGCCCCGTTCGTCGTCGCCGTCCTTCTGCCTTCATCTCCTTCTCTGGCACCGGTCAGCCACAACCGGAGCATCCCCGCCTCAATTCTCTCCTCTTAGCTCCTCTTTCTCTTCCCTTGTCCTCACCTACACTTCCAAACAATCACACTACTGGCCCTAATGCCCTCACCTTCAGCTGCTCCGGCCAAGCTCCGGCGAGGCTGAGAGCTCACTACATGCCACCAAACACACCGGCTCCACCTCCAAAAGCTCCGCCGTACTCCCTCCATCAAAATCCCTCTCCTATTTCAATCCATCGTTCACCCTAGCTCCCCACCGAACAAACCCATTACCGTCCCCCTTCACCGTCTCCGATGCACCACCTTACGCACTCTCACACCACCAGACCACCACCACCGCAATCCATGTGGTCCGGCGACACTCCTGGACGATTTGATTGGGGCCTTTGAGCTCGTGTTACTCTTTTCAGGTAAACACCGCTGCCTGCCATCCCTGTCGTCTTCCCAATTCCGTCCACGCTCCTCCGACATTGAGAAGCCTTGCTGTTACGTCCAAGTCTTGCAGACTTCAACCAGAAACCCTTCCAGGAACTCAATTGAGACGAACCTGCAGCGCATCCACGACAATTGAAGGAGATTGCTTTTTGTAGCTTCGCGAGTAGGAGGATGGGAACGCAGTCCCACCTCATGGATCTCCAATGCCCCAACAATGTATATTATGAATTCCTCACACCGACCCCTCGCCCAGTACACGAGGGATCGGGTCCCTCTCACACGCACTCACACCTTAGCTACCTCCACACCCGGTAGTCCTAGTCATCCGGATCCCCGATTACCCAATCCACTGCCTGGATATATGAAAGAGAAGAGGAAGGAAAGAGAGAGGAAGAGAAAGCAGGGGAGGAGGGGTTTTGCTCTCTTGTGCGTGAGCAAAACACTTAGTCGTTGGGAAGCCTTGGCTCCCCTTGTGCATGAAGAGGAAAGACAGAAGGAAAAGGAGACTTTGAACAAGGAAAGAAGAAGGATAAGCCTTTGAGAAGGCTATGTTCACTTAAGTCGTCTTTTCTGTAAAGGTGACATCTGATTTGGGTTGATGATGGTACTGTTGGAACATTTGAGTACCTAAGTGGAACGGTTTAGGGTACAGTAGCATTATTTGGGTTATTTTAATAAATTGAGGCATGATTAATTAAAGGATTTAAGTAGTGATTCAAATCACCATTGTTTTTTTATTCTCTTTTCTTTTTGCCCTTATATTCTTGACATACATGAGAATTCATTGAATAGCTAATGTGACAGGTTACCATTCATTGAATATCATTATTTGGCTCAATTCTTTATGCTCATTTACATTTTATTTGAGATTAGCACGTGAATTCCTACTTGCTCCCTGTGTTCGACCTCAAACTTATATTCGAGTTATAAATTTTATTTGTTTGAGCGCATTTGTCCTACACTATAACGCATAACTTTAACAACGACGCAATTTGCCTTCAACATTTTGGCGTAGTTGTCGGGAAGCAACATGCAATTCACCGCTACTCTTTGCTTTATCTGATTATATTTGAGCACTAACTTGCACTGTTTGATTTCTTGTGATTTTGTGAGGTACTTCACGAGGCGAACTTCCGTGCAATTCAACCACTACAGGGCAGGTAATCTCTCTTCCTCCCTAATCTCTTAATCCTTGGAAGAGAGAAAAGGAAACAAAACTACTTAGGAATCACCTGCCTTATTTTTCTAGTAATTATCATTGAGAGGCAAGTTTCCTGATTTGCGAAAAATTTTCATATCTAATTGAAGTTTAAAGCGATTTGTTTAGAATTCCCTACTCAAATTGCCTGTACCTATTAGGGACTACGCTTAATTTCTAAAATCACCTTGGGCTAACACACTGCTTATTTGAAGCCCTAGGTGAACATTTTGAAATTAAATTGGACTTGAAATAGAGCCAATTAGAGTTTCAACACTAGGGTTTGAAGTGCTAGTTCACATTTTCCTGCATAAAAGGAAATAAACCCTCCCGCATTTGTATGCTACCCAAGCCCCTGTTTGAAAAGACCTAATCAAGAAAATCCTAAAAAAATCAGGCTCTAAAATCACTTGAACCCTAAAATCGTGGACCTAATAAACTGAGGGTCATTAGGGTAATTTCTGGGTCTTGACCTAGATTTCATTCTGCCATCTTTTAGGGCAGGTCAGGTGAAGTTGGTCTACTTTGTGGGCCAACCAACCTCCAAATTAGGTCACGAGTCAAATTAATTTCTAATCAAGTGGAATTAAAGGCATAAATTAGGACTTAAAACTGGTAGACTTAAGAGGTCAAGTTATCTATTCTGGTCTACCTGGAATCGCGGTGACAAGGAAGGTCAGGTGGGGGAAACTCTGTAACCTGTGGGGATATTCTACCGTGTAGGGGTCTTTGTGGGACTCTCCCTTCCTGGCTGCCTAGGTAATTCTCAGGTGGATGACTTTCTAATCTAGGGGTATCATTCGCCCCGAACCTCTATAGTCATCCAAAAATCTTTGGGTGCCTTGATTGTGTCCAATTCATATCCAGTCCCTCATCTATCTTCTAGAGAAAACACACAGGAAGGTCCTTGGGTTTTTAGCCTAAGAGGCATCATTAGATCTTCTACAGGATTTCTGATCTGATCAGATCACTTCGATCTGAACCTGAATTTGATTCTATATTATGATCCGCCACTTGATTTAAAGATGCAGCCTGGCAATTTAGGAAAACCATTTAGGAAACCTGAATCCTGAATGTCTATGAGAGATAGAATGATTGAGGATGCCTTGAAATTTTATGGAGTTAATGACAAAACCTCAAATCTAGTCAGCATGATTCAGGTTAATATCCTAGAAACAGCAGCCTTTATTGCAAATTATGCTCAATTAATATTGACACAAATAACAAATGGATCAACCCAGGATATTCTCATGACAGGATATATTGAATTAGAGAAATTACATAATTTTGAATATCTCCAATACATGACAAATCCGGTACTTTGGGAAAGACACCAAGATGACCTTAAGAAACGAGAAGAGATGATAAAATTGTTGAAACAAATTATCGATCTAAAATACCTGTATATTCCCCAAGCGTTTAACAAAACATCTTGGAATAAGACTAAGGATCAATTTGATTTCCCAAATCCCAGGTTCGAGAATCAAGGTTGTTGTGGATCCCCAACCTAGATGGAATATGATCCAACTTATGTACAGACTAATATGCTTGATCTTGAGTTGGGTTGGGAGGATCCAATTGCAGGTGTTCCCGATTTTGAGCCAGCCCTAGAGATACGAGAACCTGGTTTGCCTAGCATTGAATTCCCAGACACCTATAATGATGAGCTTAAAATAGAACTCCTCGGGAATGTAAATCCTGAGCCTTATCCTGTGAAGGTAATTCTCAAGGATGATTCTGACATCGCAATAGAGCCTAGCCTAGATTTTAGTAATCCAATCCCTATCCTAACATAGAATATGGATTCAAGCCTATTTGGGATAATTATGAGGCCCTATGTGATGAGACTCATATTTTCGAGTTGAACTATGATTTTAGGCCTATGTTTGATGACTACACCTCTCTAGACTCCTCCGAGATATAGATTGATTTGTTGGAAATCACGCCAATTTACGACATAAAAATCGAGGAGCTGGAAGAGTTGGGATTCGATTGGGTCTCTCTTAGGAGCAAGAACCTGATCCCATGCCTAATAGGGACACCTTTTTGAGTTCGGATTCTAGGTTTAGGTTAGATCCAAGTCAGGTTGCTGCTTCTCCACATCTCGATTCACTCTGTGGTGGAACGTCCAATCTGGAATTAGGTTCAGAACATGATCTTCGAAAATTCTCCGACGATTTCAAATCATACTTTGATTTCGGAGAATCTTTATTTCCCGACGACTACGAGCCAATTTACAACCTCAGCATCCACGACCCATTCTTCAACTCTGACTCTAAGGTCCCTGATCCCGAGATCATTGATTCAAAATCAAGTTCCATTGAGTTGGAATCATTCCTTAATGATCTACAGGATTCAGAAACAACAAGTGCCGAGAGTGTCTGCAATCCAGAGTTTGAATCCTTTCTTAACTCCATTCTCATGATCCTATAAACACTCTACAGGCATTTACATTTGATTTTGATGGGCTCTATGAGGATTCTCTAGATACACCAACCGTTGAACCATTCCTAGAGGAGCCCTCACACACAGTTCTCCTTGAAGCCACCTCTTCTACAGCACATACAGAACCTTCTTGAATCCGATCCCAACCCCAACCTGCAACTAGAATCAACTTCTACTCTAGTTCTCCTCTCAATGATCCGGTCGCACATGATTCTTATCCATCTTTTGATCGGGATTTGGACATCGATCAGACTACTAATCACATCCCATCTTTCTCTGATTACTCTTATAGGGTTCCTACATCCTCCATAGACTCTTTTGCATTTGAGGATCCCTACTCTGACTAGGCTTAATCGAATCAGCCAAACCCTGGATTTTTATTTCCACATCCGTCTGAGTCACAAAGCATCTGGTGGGCACCACACCTCCTGATCCATACTCATCAACCCACCAAACTAATTGGGTTTGAGCTGCATCATCAGCCTGTAGATCTGAACAAGCACCTAGTTGGACCAACCAGGATTTTGATCAAGGTGCTTGTTCTACAACACTCTGCTGATTTGACCACTCCTTCTCCATGACCATTTTCTACTTGGCTAAAAGTATTGAATTTAGAATTAACAGGAGGCAACCCGTCATTTTAAAAAAATCCGAGATCCTTCTGATTATCCTTTTTTGAACTTCACGTCTACTACACTCTGAGTTCAGTTTTAAAACAGCCGACTCCACCTCTGGTACTTGTATCAGAGCTTGAAATCGTCCACAACAGTCATCCCGACCTATTTGCCCACCCTTTTGACCCTGTTCTAATCATTGAACCCAAATTGAATTCATACCCTCCAGTTTACAATGAGGACATTGCAAAACTTAGGCATGGGGGGTGTTAAAGTGCAAACACATAAAAATTCAAGTTTCTTAAGGGTTCTCACAAAAAATTACATATTCCAAAAAACCCAAAAAAATAAAAAAATTGAAAAAGAACTAAAAAAATGGAAAAAGGGGAGGAAATTTTGTGAGATTAATTGCATATCATTTTTTAGGAGGAAGAGAGGAGGTGATTTAAATGTTAAAAAGGAGCTACAATTTGAAACAAAAAGGTGATAGTCATTAGTAAAAGATTATGAAATCTACTTAAGTTCTAAACCAAATCAAAAGAAAAAAAATTAAGTCCTAAAAGAATAGAGAGACAAAGAGATTAGTATAAGTGCTGACCTTAGGCCTCTTGGACTTGTTTTAGGGCTTAAAAATTCACGTATCCATTAAGATATGGATAATCCTTAAGAGGTTGAGGAAAATGTGAAGCTTATGTATTAAGTCTAAGGCTTAGGGATTATTCGGCCTCATTAACTGACCTCGAGTTTGTGGGATTGGGCAACCTAAGCACCCTAATCTACACACAGTCTAGTTCAGTGTGCTTAATATAAAAATCATGCAGATGCGTAAATTCTATTTTGAAAAAGCTACCTAGATTAGAAGCGGCTTATCAACATAAGTTGATTTGGATGAGTCCCAATGCGGAGAGGTGGGAAATTCCCCTCGAAGATGCATAGTAACATACTGCCTCCTCGATGCTTATCTCCTAAGATATCTAAATATCCTACCGGGGGTATATAAGCACCTTGTGCTGATTGAGGTGCCATGGGGGGATTATCCCAAAATGTTGATCGCCAGGGACTGAACTTAGCTACAGAATGCCATGGGTGGCACTATCTCGAAGTGTCGAAAGCCAAGGTTCTGGGGCTTGTCATGGGCGGTGCTATCTCGAAGCATCGATTGCCAAGAAACTTGCAAGAATTGATGGTGGGAGCAAGGAATCTGATACAGACCGTATCTTTTTAAGCCAATCCAAAGCTAAAAATAATCAAGAGAAAGAGAGGGAAAGCTCTCCAAAAAATGAAAAAATTTTTCTATCCCCTCTCTTACAAAATGCACTACAAACTGAATCGAAACTAACCATGTTACAAGCATAGGTGTTTTAACCACTGGGTACAACAAACCTTTGGATAGTTTCTGTGGGCCTTAGAAACCTTCGCGGCAAACTGAGGGTAAAACTGGTCAGGTCCGGATCTTGATTGGTACTTGAGTACCTCTAGGCCTATTATTAGCATTCTGACCTAATTTCTAAAAAGAAAAATAAATCAAGACTTTTGAACTTCAAAGCATGGTCTAGAAATCAAGTTCATTTCATAAGTTTTGCTAAGGGACTAACAAAAGTTGGGCATGGGGGTATATGATAATGTCATTATCAGCCATATCTAGCTTTAATTAGCCATGTTCCATTAATAAATGCTCCTACATAATTGCCAAAGGACCGTAATTCACACACATCCATTCTGAGAGAAAAATAGAAAACCAAGGTTACAACTGTAATTTTACCATCATATCATGAATGTAGAACAACCACGGGTTTTCTCAGGGGCTTATTAAAGGTTAAATATGCATTAAAGTCTAATAAGTGGGTTCATGCAGAACGAAACAGGTTTTCACGCGTTACGAGAATTAAATGACATTTGAAATCCTAAAAACAGACCTGCTTAATTAACTGAGGTTCTGGTTAGGATAAAATTCACATAAATACTCTAAAAATCATATAAAAATATTCTCTAGGGTTTGGCATCCTTGATTTGACCATCAGAGCCCATTTTGACCTAAAATAGAGTCTCAAACAGACATTTGCCTTAATTTGAATTTCTATGTAATTTACCCAGTCAAACTTGGTCAAAACCTAAATCCAACTTCACCATCAGATTCCTTAGGTCCAAATTAGGTTTATACCAAAATTTGGGCCCAAATTCAGAGATCATATTGACCTAATTTGCATTTCAATCCTGTTCTGACTCTTTTCTTACAAAAAACCCCTCAGCTTTTGAAATCCTTGCAGGAACCCCCTAACTTCTTCATCTTCTTTACATCCAGGTCCCTGCCACCATTAGGAATAGCTGTAGCATCTCCAGCAAGATTTGAGCGAGATTTTCTCGCTCGATTCTCAATCATTCAGTCTCAGATTTGAACCAAAGATTCCTTGAGGAATTCTCTTTCAATCAAACCTGGCCTTAGACTCTAATTCTTTCCCAATCTCCCATGCGAATGCATGGGAGATGTGGGTATCCCACATGAGCAAGAAGCTTAGAGTTTCCAAGCTTGGAACTCCATCCTAAGTCCTATAAAAGCACGCCTAATGCAAGGTCATGCTCCTTAGCAAAACTTGGCATCAGAAATCCCCTCTTCCTCCTCCGGCTGTCTTCAAAGTTTGCTCCGACGACCTCCTCCATTCACCGTCTTCTCACCGTCCAACCATCAAATTGGATGTCCACTAAAAATATATTCAATAAGAATCAAATATGTATCTCAATACTTAAATGACAAAAAGATAATTAGAAGGCTAAAAATGGTGGCTTGAACCACCAATTAAATCTCTCAATTAAGCACAGATCCCAACTCAATCTCAATACCAATAGTAATCTCAAGCCAAGTGAAATCTCAATGTTGCAACAGTAACCTCAAACCACAATCAAGCCTTTAATCAAAACCAACTTTAGATCAGACGGCTGAGAACAACCTTAGATGCCTTAATTGTCAAGCACATCAGTTCCTCAGATCGCTGAATTTCTCCTAAGTGTTAGCACAAATACCGAAGATCTACAGTGCAAAACCCACCCCTCCTTCCTCAAAATTTCCCTTTCTCTCTCTCCTTAGATCTGGGTCAGGGGTATACGGGTAATTGGGCAAACGGACCATGGACCAGTTCCGCCGACATGCGGTGGCGGGCGAGGTGTGAGCAGTGAGTAAGGGGACCTCACCCCTGTGTGTTGAGGCAATGAGGCATACCAACAAATGCATTATATACGCATTTCAAATTCAGCTGTCCACGATGTGGGACTATTGGGGGCTCTTTTCTTTGCGTGCATGCAGCTGAGGGAGATTGCCTTGATTGCAGCTGCTAGTGTCGTTCTTTTGCTCAATTGAAGTAGCAGGTGGCTTTGTGGATGGGTTCCACGTCAAATGGAGGTTGAATTGAGGCTGGGGATGGTCGAAGCATGGCAGAGATGACAAAGGAGATGACGGCAGAGAGACATCCAGCGAAGCTCCTAGAATAAGAGAACAACCTCTCAGCCTAAATTAACTCTATTGGCTTCAATCATGGTCAAATGACAGTGGTGGCGAAGCTCGAAGGAGCTCTGCTAGCGGTGATGGTGTATGGCGAAGGAGGCAATGTATGGGCCAATTGGGGGGCTAGGAAGCTCCGCCGAGGTGTGGTGACGGGAGTGGTGGTGATTATTTGGAGATTGGTAGTTGGATGCAACAGGACGGTGGAAGGGTTATCGGCAGAACGATGGCTCGTCCGGTCAGGTGCCTCGTAGGTCGAAAGCCCAAATAAATAGAGGGCGTTATCTCTAGGAGGTGCGGGGAAGGTAATGGTGGTGGCTATGAGGCATGCAGTGAATTGTGGCAGCGAGCGTAGACTCACTGGAGTCACGGCCAAAGGCAGAGAAGACGAAGTGGGAGAAGGTAGATTTGCGGTCGAATTGGAGTTCTAAAGATCCCAATCCTAACTAGAGAAGGAGACCTAAACTATTGGATGAAGGGGAGAGGATACCATACCGACGTGCCTTGCCAGACATGGAAGGGATGAAGTTATAGTGAGGTCAAGCGGCAAGGTAGAAGAGGTAGGCGGCTCCTGTTGTGGCTGGAGAGGAGCAGAGGAAGGTGAAGAAGAAGAAGGACCGGTCAATTTGACCGTTAGTCATCCTGAGGAAGGGGTTGGAGTAGCTTGACGTAGCCACTATCGGAGGCGGCCGGAGGGAGGAGGAAGAGGATTTTCTTGGCCTAAATAGGGCTCGTTTGGACCTAGGAACTTCGGGGAGCTTTTATAGAGCTCGATCAGTCCCTCAAATGCCTAAATTCATGCGTTTTGATTAGGATTTTGGAAACTCAAGATTTGGGAATTCTCAAGCTTTTCTTGAGCATTGTGCTTCATAAGAAAGGTTGTGATCGTGCTCAATTGATGATCTCTTGGTGGTTAATCCTTCCAATTTTGGAAGGATTTGGGCGTGAATATGAAGAGGAATCCTTGATTGAATGTCATGGCCATGGGTTGTTCTATTCACAATGCTCATGCCAGCAGGGGCTGAAGTGTGAAGAAGATGACAAGGTTAGGGGGCTTTTTGTAATAAACTTGAAACCTAGGGGTCTGACTGTGAGAAATAGAGTTTATAGGGGCTAAAATGCAAACTAAGTCAAGATGGACTCTGATTGAGCCCAAATTTTGATTTTAACTTAATTTTGATCCAAGGAATCTAATGGTGAACTCGGATTTGAGTTTTAACCATGTTTGACTGGGTATATGGAACAGAAACCCAAATCGCAACAAATTCTCGTCTGAATCTCTATTCTTGATCAAAATGGATTCAAATGGTCAAAGTGTAGGTACCAAACCTCTTAGAATATTTTTCAATGCATTTTAGGAGGTTTAGATTGATTTCATCTTGACCATAACCCTTTCAATTCAAGTGTGGTTGATAATTAGGGTTTTCGACCTTGTTTTAGTCCTCTAAATGTGTAAAACCCTGATTTTGTCAATGTGAGCCCACTTCTTGATCTTTTAAGTTCATTTGACTTTTAATTAACCCCTAAGTAATCCCATGGTTAATCTGCATTTGTGATGTGCTATTAAAATAGTAGAATTAACCATGTTTTCTTATTTTCCTCTCAAATTGGATCAGTGCGGAATTATAGTCTTCAAATGATCATTTAGAAGCATTTATTACTTGATTCCAACTAAATTAAGTTAGTTATGACGAATGATGGTATTACCATTAAGTGTATAAGTTCTATTCCTGGTCTAAGGTGCTGATGGCACTATATAGGACCTGTCAAGTGTAACAATGTTTATGTTAATCAAAGAGTCAAGATATATAAGTAATTGATGCCAACAACACCAAGATAAGTGATAAGAGTTACAATAGATACTTGAGCACTATAAAAGTTAATGAATTGATGCCAAGGGCACCAACATGAAAATGTATGTGTTGACGTTGGTATCTAAACTTATGTTGATGTGATTCTTATCTTTTTTGTTTGAGGTGTTGTTAGCATCTCAACGCGACTGGTGATGATGCCATTAGCACCAATGGTGATGCCATTAACGCCCATATTCGCACTTTATTGCATGCTTCAAATATATTGGACTTCAATATTTCGAGTATAGAATACTAATAATATTGCCAATGGCATCAACCATCCTGCCAAAAGTATCTACTGTTGATAGGACGACAATACTAACCTTCGGTGGTGGCATTAGCACTAAGGTGGTGTTGTAAGCACATGTCAAATATAACAACGTTTATGTTAATCAAAGTGTTCCGATATATATAAGTAATTGATGTCAACAACACCAAGATAAATGATAAGTATTTGTAGTAGATACTTGAGTACTATAGAAGTTACTGAATATGTGCCAAGGGCACCAACATGAAAGTGTACGTAGTGATGTTGGTATTTAACCTTACGCTGATGTGATTCTTATCTTTTTATGTTTGAAGTGCTGTTAGCATCTCAACATGACCTGTGGCGATGCCATTAGCACCAATGGTGATGTCGTTAGCACCTATGATGGTGCCAAAAGCACCTAAATTCACACTTTATTGCATGCTTCAAATATATTGGACTTCAATATTTCGAGTACAAAACACTAATAATAATGTCAATGGCATCAACACATCCTACCAAAATATCTACTATCGATAGAATGAAGAATACTAGCTTTCAGTGGTGCCATTAGCAGCTAAGGTAGTTCTATAGGCACTTATATTGCCACTTTAGCACCAATAGTGATGCCGTTAGCACATATGGTGGTACCAAAAGCACCTATATTTGCACTTTATTTCATTCTTCAAATCTATTGGACTTCAATATTTCGAATATAGAACACTAATAATAATACTAATGGCATCAACACATCCTGCCAAAAGTATATACTATTAATAGAACAAATAATACTAACCTTCGGTGGTGCCATTAGCACTAAGGTGGTGCTATAAGCACCTATATTGCCACTTTATTATATTCTTCAAATATATTCAACCTCAATAATTCGAGCATGCAACACCAATAATAGTGCTATATATTAGCACCAACACATTCTGCTAACAGCACCTAATATTGGCATGATAACCAATACTAATCTACGGTGATACCATCAGCACTTATATTGACACCTTATTATATGGTTGAAATATTTTGTACTGCAATATTTCGAGCATACAATACCAACAATGACGCTAAAAGCACTAACAATCCTTTTTTATTTTGAACAGTGGTGCCAACAACACTAATGATGACATGCTTTCATTTGGTTTTAAAATCATCACGTCGTAGTATAGATGACCAAAGCGAATATAACATTTAAATTTATAATTCTCGAAATAAAATTATCCCGAGGTCGTCTCTAGGAGCAAGTGAATGTGCGAATACCATTATCCAGATTTTAAGGCCCGGGAACTCGATACAATTAATTTGATTTCCATGTATGCAATCTAGTTCGGAAGGGTTAAGTTTATAATTCAATAATGTATTCACTGAAACTATATGTTATTTATTGCATAATTGAAAATAATTGAGAAATAATGTAATTAGGCACTATATCAAGTCAATAATAATAATTTAACGAATATACCAATTATCCAAGAAATCAAGCAAGTACAAATCACACTCGATTCTACACATAAAGATATTAATTACAAACTAAAGTGCACTAATCATTTGATGCTTCATGAAATAAATAAATCAATTGTGAATGTGATTAAGCACTAAATGAAGAATATTTGAGAAAGGAACTGCAATCAAATATCATTCGTAACCAAGAATTGAAGCAAATCTGCAAGGATGACAAATCAATCCTTGCAAGACTAATTTTCTTACATTTGGGGTCCCTGGGTCCCTGCTCTTTGATCCCTATAACTTTCTCTTCTTTTGCAAAGGAGTCCCTACCCTTCTTTCTCCTTTTCTCCTTATTTCCTTTGTTCAACAGTAAACTGCGTGGAGCTTCGACGTTGGATCGGTGAACTGGTCGGAGCTCTTCGGGGCATGAAAGGATTTGCTGGAGGGCGCAACGTGATCCTTGTGGTGCGAAGAAGCTTCTCGCGAAGCTTCAGGACGTGGAGCGAGGAGAGATGACCGGCGTGTGGTCGATGAAGGTGGTAGCGATGGGTGGTTCCAGTGAGGGGTGGATCAGGTTGAAGCTTGCTTCCAATAGGTTGGGAAGCTCTGCTGTGATGCCATGAAGGTAGAGGTGACCTTGATTTGGCGAGAGGATGGCCGGAGTGACTGGACAGAGGTGACGAATGCGGCGAGGAGGGGTTGCATTCGGTGGAGGCCTTAGAGCATTGAAGCCTTCAATAGGAAGAGGGCTTTTGCTCCCCTTGTCTTTGCGGTGCTTGTGGTGTGGTCGGCAAGGGGAATCAGTGAGCGGAGTGACGAGGCATGCTCGCCGAAGATACGCCGAAGAGCCTATCGTTTGCAAGGAAGACGACTTCGAGGGAGGTGTAGTTGAGCTTGAAAGCTAGATCTAAAGACCTTAACCTAATCTATGGAGTGAGTGGAGGAAGAAGAGCTACCTAGGAGAGGACGAAAGGAAGCGGAGCGTGTGGGAGGAAGTCACCGGACGTGGGGGAGGAGATGACTGGCGAGGGTGTTTGGAGATGAGGAAGGGGCTAAGAAACCATGTCCTTTAATGGGGAGCACAGCAAGGAAGCGAGGGAGGCGGCCTTGGTCTCGTTTAGTGGCGAGGGTCGGCGAAGAAGCGAGTTGAGGAAGGCTCCAAGGTTCACTAATGGTGTCGCCCAACGAAGAAGAAAGAGAGGGAGGAAGGGCACGAATTTTGGACTAAATTGCTCGCTATTGTGTGGGAAAGCTTTATAGCCAACGAGCTATGGTTGAGAGACCTTGTAGTTGCAGAAAGAGCTCCTTGGAGCACATGGACGGCCAACAATTTTGACGAGGTCAAGAGGGCTCCAATGATGGTCTTTGACATCAAGAAGGTCGCCGTTGGATGCAGGATAGGAAGGGGACCAACTCCTCTTTAGAGTTTGTGCCAAACTGGTGCTTAGATCGTCTAGAAATTGTGATCGAAGCTCGATGTGGAGGGCATCCATGGCTTGCTGCTGGTAGGGACGAAAATGTGAAGAAGATGATGAAGTTAGGGGGTCATTTGCAAGAAAACTTGGAAGATAGGGGGCTCTTCACATGAATTAGGTTTTCAAGGGTCAAAATGCAAACTAAGTAAAGATAAAGTCCAAATGAACCCAAATTTTTTGATAACCTAATTTAGGTCTAAGGAATTCAATGGTGACTTCAATTTTTAGTTTTTTTGATGTTTACATGGTCAATTTACGTTCAAACCCAACATGTACCAAGTACCTACCTACAACTCTGTTTTAGATTGAAATGAGTTCCAATTGTCAAATTGACTGTGCCAAACCTTATAAAATATTTTAAAATAATTTTTAGAATGTTTAGACTACATTTATTTTGATCAAAACTATTTTAATTGAGGTGGGGTTGAAATTAGCCAATTTAATTAAGGATTAACACTTAATTTGAATGTAAATCCTGAATTACTCACTACTAACCCACTTTTAGGACATTTAAGCTCAATTGACATTTAATTAACCATAAGTTTACCCTCCAACATGTCATTTAAGCTCAATTAACCTTTGACGGAGTAGCGCTAGTAATCTCATACAATGGTATCGGTAATACCAATAATGAAGCATGGGTGTCATGTAAGACTTTAATAAGAACAACGTGTTTATAAGACGAAACAATATTTCTAAGGTGTCGCTAGCACCTATTTGACTACTGTTGCCATATTGTGGAGTCATCAGCACCTATCATGTTGTCATTGGCATGCACTATAATAATGTGATTAAAATCTCAAGTGTAGCTATGACATTGTTGTTACTATCTACTATGGTGTCAAGGGCACCGTGTTGCTCAATTACTAACATTATTGCTACTTTTAAGGAATGTGTCTCAAAAGTAGCCTTTGTTGATGTTATAGCATGTTTTCACATTGCTATTAATTGTAAGTTATGTTTTCATATGTTTTTTTCCTTTTACGTTACATTTGTGTCATGCCACTACATTTAAATTATTCACATTAGCTATGATGGTATCGTTAGCATCTATTGTAGTGTCGGTGGCACCTATTATAGATAGAGTTTCTCTCTCCCTCCATCAAAATTTGAATTGAATGTGAGGGACATATGTGACTGATTTTTTTTAGCTAAAAATGGTAATAGTACTTGTAGGATTTAAAATAGTGGTCTAACCTTTTATATCTATGACCACATGTGACTCTCCTATGTAGCTTCACCTCATTTGCATGGCATCCACTTCAACATGTCATGTGGGATGAGTATAATAGTGGATATATATATAAGAGTATCTCTCCCTTTATTCTTTATATTATGAATTTTTGCATTTATTTGTGCATAAAAAAATTCAAAAATTTTTGATTATGTTTTTGCATGTTTGCTCACAATACTTGCAAAATTTTGTTCAAAAATTCTCTACAAAAAAAATATATTTTACATTTTGGTCCTCGCATTGTTACAAGTTAGTCTTATAATTTATTTCTAATTTTTTTTGTAGTTTTTACAACTTATTTTTGTGTGAAAATTGAGAGTAGTCTTATATAAGATCTTAGGTATGTTCAATAATTTATTTAAAATTTCTATATTTTTTAAAAATTAATTTTATGTGAATTATGTTTAGGTCCATATTGCTACACTTTATCCCCTGATTTATCCCTCCGAAAAACACAAAAAATAATTTAAAAAGATAACAAAAATAAGTAGTCTAGGATAGTAAAACGTAATTTGAATAATTTCTATCTGACATACTTCCATATTTTACCAAATTTTATATCTTTCAAAATTTAAAAATTAATTAAACAATCGTGATTTTATGCTACAATGACACTTATGTTTTCATGGATTCTACTGTCAATTCTTTTTTAATGCTTTTGTCCCTATGAATATCCTTTCAATATGTCTACAAAGAATATCACATTGACAAGTTGTTCCCAATTAATCTTGTTCCAGGTAGTTCAATGTTGGTTGCTCCAAGAGCTTTCTTTTTCTCTTTTGTGACTCCCCCATCCAAAAATGCCTACAAGATATGATGCACCTTGCTATTCTCTTCTTTCAAAAAAGACATGTTGCAATGAGACATCAATCATCTCTGTTGATCCCTCGAAGAAAAAGAAACTAAGAAAAGGACTCTTTGAAAGGATATGGACTAACGTACACCACTTCTTGGCCTGTATTGCAATTTAACCAAAGTCGTCCTAGCCAACATCATGCATGCATGTCTCTATCAATTATTAATATTACACAAAGCTCCCTACCATCTTTCATATTTACACACAAACCCCCAATAAAGCCAATATCCTTACGCAAATACCTTGAATATAAGCTCTAATAAGAAATTTACTATCTTTGACAATTTAAACTAATACTATCTGCGACCACTTCAATGGCCAATTCACTTAGGTTCAAGCTTCTGCATCATTCAGATCTCAATGACAAGGTCCTCCTTTTTCATATGAAGCTTCTGCATCAGTCTACCAAAATTTTGGTTTTTTTTAAAAGTAAGGATGAAATTCATTGCAACCTCAACAAATGAAAGGTCAGGGCCAATCCATAGCCCACAAGTTTCAAAATCAACACAGAACTTGACTAACATATGAGTAGGATGTACAACAGAATGGGGAACCTTGGTGAGAGATTGCGAGGAGCTTGAATTCAATAAGGACTGACAGTAGAGAATAACATGCGTGTACATCCAATGAGGTTGCGACAAATTGTGAATTTGGCTAACGGGGCCAGCAGCATCGCTAGCAATTTTGCTCGTCTCAATAGCCAGAGTTAAGGCGAGAGAAATGCCTTGATGGATAGCATGAATTTCAGCCAGGAAGGGATCAGACGTGGGGATTAATTCTGACTTAGTGGAAACATTATTTCCATGGCAATCCTTTGTTGCTGCTATAGTGGAAGAAATTGCAGTTCTGATAGCAGCATCAACAAGAATGGTGTATCCTTGAGAGACAACATTTCCATCGCTACATTTGGCACTGAAGCTATATCAGTTGCGGTGGAAGAGGTTGAAGTATTGGAGGGAGAATCCAGAATAGAGTAAAAGTTTGCCATGTTAACAGCTCTGTAGAAGGAGTTTTGCAAAGCAATGGGGCATCCAGCATACATAAACTCACAGTGTTGTAGCTAAAGAACATGGATTATATAAAATGGAACATAATAGTTTGGATCATACTTTGTGAACATGTCCACAATTGATATACAATCCTTCATCCATGAGCCAGAAAACCTTCAATTTTGATTCCAAAATAGAACCAAATAGCTCTAGCGATATCACAAGAAAAAAATACATGATTGAGGTCTTCATTGGTTGCTCCACATATAGGACAAGTGGGATTGACAGAATGTAGCCTTTGAGCTAATAATACTTTAGTAGGCAGCGAAGACGTGATGGCCCTCCACAAAAAAACTTTGGTTCTAAGAGATAAATTTTTGGGTGACCAAATATATCTGCAATATTTGACAGTAGGAGGATCATATATTTGGTCTTTCCCATCACTAATAAGCAAAGCCTGATAGGCTGATTTAATGCAGAAATTGCCATTCTTTTGTGGAATCCATATGAGTGTATCCTCCTATTGTTTCAAAATGGGGGTTTTGAGGATCCTGTCCACAACTAGGTGTTGAAAATATAAATGCACCTGCGCAACGTCCCATTCAAAGGAGTAGTGATAAATTGTTGTGGTGTTTGGATGGGTGCTAACATTGTTCAAACCCAGCAACAAGGGATAATCCCATTCTCTTATCCATCTGTCACGAAAAATGTTTATCTTATCCCCTTTCCCAATTAGCCCTAAAGAGTTGGAGAACAGATAATCCTTGATCTGATAGATGGCATTCATAAAGGGTGAGGCATTTTGCGATGGATAGAAGTCCCAAAGCAATGAGTTAGGAAAGTACTTTGCCTTCATGTATGATTGCCACATGCCATTTCCCTCAATGAATAATCTCCAACCCATCTTCATAAGAGAAGCTAAATTAGAGTAGTGTGGCTTACAGAACCCCATTCCACCAAGATGTTTAGGAATGGCCATTGTGCACCACGCTCTAACATACATGTGCCTGCCATCTTCAAAGAAACCCCACCAAAAGTTTCTAGCAATCTTCTCTATTTGAGTACATAGTTTCTTAGAGAAGAGGTTTGTGAACATTAAATAAGAAGGCACCACTAGTAGAGATGACTGCGTGTGGATGGCTCTTCTAGCTTGAGACAACGCCCTTCCTTCCAATCCTGATAGTTTTTTTTGGCATTTGGAAAGGACTAAGTCCTTGAGTTTACTTTGCCTCATAGAATCTAGGAGGGGGCATCCCAGATAAACTTCATCATTTGACATTTCCATAACATCCAAAGAAGTGGTGATAGTGGCCTTCATATCTAAGGTTACTCCCTTGTTGAAAAATACCCTTGACTTGGCAAAGTTCACTTTTTGACCAGGTAGATTCTAAAAATCAGTCAATACATGCTTTAGATGCCATACTTCAACCATTGATGCTGCCATAAAGAGGATGGTGTCGTCTGAGAATATAAGGTGGGTGAGTGGGGCAATATCCTTAGCAATTTTATAATCTGAAATGAGATTCATAGATCATGAATAGATTAAGGAATGCATGAAATATTCAGAGCACAAGATAAAGAGATATGAGGAGAGAGGGCAGCCCTATCTTACACCACATGTAGAAAAAATAATATTAGTTGTAATTTTGGTTGAATCTTAAGTGTTCAAACAAGTAACCCTACAGGGGCATGCATGCAAGTATGGCAAACCTAGGGTTACATGTATAATGCCAAACATTTACAGCTGGAAGCAAAACGGTGAAAAAAGAAGAAAGACAAATCATCAGTATATAGATATTGCATGGGTCTTTGTCTACATTTTTCATATTTATTTGTATATCCTAAAACGTTGACACCATTTACATAAATATCTTTAGAATCAAGCTTTAACAGAAAACTTGTTATTCTTTACGGAAAATGTAGAAAGATGGTTGTTCATATCCCCAACTCTCGAATCATAAAATCTAACTGATGTCATCTCTTGCATTCCATTGCTTTAATAAATCCAAATTAGCTTAAACCTCTTGAGATGTCCCTTCCACCCTTATCAATAGATTGAAATCCTTTGCATGGATATTTCAAGGGGGAGGGTGTGAGTAACAAATGCCTAAACAAACAACCCCACAAAGGCATATACGCATGTAGGTACTTCAAACTTAGGGGGTACATGATAATACTAAATAATCGTAATGGCATCCACTTAAAAATGGAAGAAAATAGAAAAAGTAAACGTTCCCGCCTCTACTTGCAGGACCAAATATAATAGAATTCACTGTGGTTTCTTTCCTCCACCATTCCCGATGCACTGCGTTCGTTTGCAGCTCTCTCCTTCCTCGGATGGTGCTCAGATCACCCCTCCATTCTCCGTCACAGGTCTCATCTCCTTCCTGTATGTACACATGTATGCATCTACATTTATAAATCAAAACCTTTGTTCTCATTAATCTATGATCAGATTTTCCCACCACGGGAATTGCCTACTTGTGGAAGTTTCACGTCGGTCGTAGGGTTATTTTGCCTCAGAGATCTTTATGCGGGACCATTTGTTCGGTCCTACATTTGTTCGAGTGGTTAACCGCTAAGTTTGTTGTTTGCTATGAAGGGTTGCGGTGGAAATCCACCTCTATATATTTTTGTCCTTTAATTGGCTTAGATCACTTGCAACAAATATCTCTAAGTGCAAAGAAAGGAGATATCTATTTGACCAATAAGGAGATCAAAAGAAGCACATGAGATGTATGTGCCGTGGCATTTTCTGCGTTAGGTGAGAAAAGATGGTCAACAATTGTACCATGCAAAGTTAAAACATGTAAAACCACAAATAATTGGTGGAGTCCCCATAAAGAATTGACCTACGTGACATATCGTGGTTGAGAGATTTCTAAGTGTGGAGATATAGTATTGTATCCAAAGGATTAAATTGGATGACAAGAGTTAATTCATTGTAGAAAATCCTAGTCTCTCTTATATAGAGAGAGAGACCAAAAGGTGGAAAGTACAACACTATCCTTCAGGAGCTAAATAATATGTGGATTTGTAAAAAGAAGTACAGAAAATTCTCTCACATAAGGCATGATAGGCACTAATGATATGTTTATGGTGAAAGAATAAGCATATAGGATTGACTTTTTCATAATTACCATTGATGACCTCTTGTCTTATAGGTAATCATATCAAATATGTTCCTTTATAGTTTGTCCTGGAGCAAATAACTATTTATCTACTAGATAACAAGCATGCTCACTTTCTTTTTATATTTTTAAGTGGCTATTTGTTGGAAAATTGAGGAAGTCCTTGGCCCCTTCCTCCTTATTCAGGGGTTTTTAATTCCTTCCTCGTGATGATAGGTGGGTGAAGGGTTAAGTTTGAGGGGTCAACCTGATCAAAACTGAGTGTCCATAATTATTAGTAGGGGTCATCAAATCCATACCACATGGAAAACATAGTATACTATTTTTTTGAACTATAACTTGTTGTCTTCGATCACCATTTCATGTTGTTTAACGGTTAAAGTTGCCTCATCGATCTATAAACTAGGATTTTCTTTCTAGTCATTGCCCTATTTTACTGATGCTTATTGGTATGATTTTCTTGTGTGTGTTTTTAACAAAGTTTTTACAATGCTAATTGTGCTATTGATTTGAGGACATAATTCAGGTTATTTTTCCTAGATTAATCATAAATGGCTGGTAATTCAAAGACGGACCATATGCTCCCCCAATCAGTTGTTGAATATGAAGGACCAGAGCGGACTGCTACAAGAAATATTTGGTGTTGTCCAACTTTTCCTGCAGGTGCTCCTTTCAGCGCTGATTCTATAGTCCCAGTACTAATGAATCTTTGTTTGTGGGACTGTGTCCAAGTCTTCAGTGGATGGCTATGGTCCTAGCCATTTACTTTCTAATTGGAACAACTTGCTTCTTCATGATAAATGATCAAATTGGAGGTGAAATGACAAATAAAGTTATTGATGCCATATATTTCTGCATTGTTACAATGACCACCGTTGGCTATGGAGATCTTGTACCAAGCAGCACTCTGGCTAAGCTATTGGCTTGCCCTTATGTCTTTAGTGGCGTGGCTGTGGTTGGGTATATTTTGAGCAAAGCAGTTGATCACCTTGTGGAGAAGCAAGAGCTTTTGCTAATCAAAGCACTTTATGGACGTGGCAAAGCTAATAAGGCAGCCATGTTCGAAAATGTGGGGATAAATAGGGCACAGAATAAATTCATCGTGACGACAGGAGTTCTATTATTACTGTTGATCATTGGAACAATCTTTCTCTGTGCCGTCGAGAAGTTAGATGTGATTGATGCCATTTACTATATTTGTGCCACCATAACAACATTAGGCTATGGAGATGAAAGCTTTTCAACAATGGGAGGTCGTGTATTTACTATACTATGGATTTTGATGGGCACTATTTGCTTGGCCCAAGTCTATCTATACCTTGTCGAGACGTACATGGCCACCTTGGGGGAGGCTCCCAAGGACCAACTAGGATAAGTCTTAGTGACCTTCTACCGTGCATAAACCAGCACAAGGGTTGGTTAAGAGTCCTAGGTTAGGATGTAAAGTGCAGGAAGGAGTTAAGTGACTACTTAATCCTTCTTAATCCGTTATTAGCCTAGTGGTTAAGGTCTGGTTGGAGGCACTGGTACAAAAAGTAAACCCTAAGGTGGAAGCCTAGGGTTTATGCTTCTAGGTTTTAAGGCTTGCAGACCCTGTTCTTGGATAAAACTATTCCCCAAATCAGTGCAAAAGTCCAAATAGTATGAAAATTGGTATGAAACTTCATTTTACAATTATCTTTTCAGAGAATATTTTTCCAAGATTTTATAATATCCAGACAAATAGTTATGATTTTTATATCCTTAGGGGTCAGATAGTCCGGTCAGATTTCTCTGATTTATTTCAGATCAAAA
Source organism: Thalassia testudinum (assembly GCA_037157565.1). NCBI lineage: Eukaryota > Viridiplantae > Streptophyta > Magnoliopsida > Alismatales > Hydrocharitaceae > Thalassia > Thalassia testudinum. Next base: position 7,454,137 of record JAZHRO010000022.1, on the reverse strand, counting down.
TCATATCAAACTACTCCAAAAATTTTGAAAATTTTACTGGATTTCAGTGTCTTTCAAATGCTGTAAATTTTAACTCAATCTGATTTGTGTAGAGGTCGGAATAATTCTCCAAAGTTTGGATAGACTATGAAAAAATTAATTCTGACCCCTGTGTAGTGTATGAATTTTTAAAAATTCCACGGATCGAATTTCCTTATGAAAACATTGGCGTTTGAAAGATAATTTGATTTTTCAATTATGGTCCGAATTTCAAGATTTTTGGAGATTCATATTTTCGACAATCAAATTTTAAAAATAAGTTTCGAGTCCCGACCGAATTATCAAAAATAGGTTCAAGGGTATTTAAAGGATAAAAGGCTATTATTAGTCTCCCTTAACCAAAAAAATATCAAAAATATAAGCAAATAAACCTAAATTCGAAAATTTAAGTTTATTTTTATATTTTTGATTTTTTTTAGGTTTTTTTTAAATCAAAACTTCAAAGCAAAATTCAAAATAAATTGCAGACTCGATTAACTGACTATGTGACTCTAAAGCAGGAAATGATTTTTTCTTTTTTTAGAACAGAAAACCTCGAAAGGAAATCTTTGTCTACTTGTCTTCTTCAAACATGGATCGACGTGTGCAAAGATCTACCCCCCTTTGAACCTGCACACAGAACAGACACAACATGACTGATTAAATATCAATTTCCAAATCATCGTGCCTTCCCTGCAACGGTGTCAATTTGTCAGCATAAAATCACGGCTTTAAATAATCTATCGTAGTATAGCATGAAAACACGCCGGTAAATAAAATGTAACGAGAACTTGGTAAGTCCCGATCGAACTAAGGGAGGCGGAAAGATGCGAAGTTGAAATTGATATGTTAACTTGACTCCTAAAGCCAAACTCGACTCCTAATATATATATATGTATGTATGTATACTTTTTAGATTTTTGATTTGGAAAATAAAGATCTACTTTAACCATACACCAGAAAGAAATAGCAGGAGAGATTTAAAGCAAGTCAACTTTACAGATATCATATAATGGTTTCACGTCTAATTGAATGCTTGACAATAAGATAAATACTAGAACTACTAGAACCAAATATACTAGAAATTAACTAAGAAAACTAATGAAAAAAACTAATTATAGAAAGAGGGTACCAAGGAGCAATCCTTATTGGCCTTTGGAATGCATGACGGAGTAGCAACAGTCCACCAAGGGTGGCCTTGGTGGACGGTGGAGGAAGGAGATGGAGTGGAGGCTCGAGGATGATGGAGAGCGAGAGAGAGGAGAGGAGGAGGAAAATGAGGACCGGCCGATGGGGAGGTACGGTGGAGTTTAAATAATTGACAGGGAGGGAGAGGAGGCATGGTCGTTGGGGAAGTTGTTGGAGTTGTGGGATTCTGGGGAGGATTTTTTAAAGGAGAAAAGATAATTTTGGTTGGATGGGAGTTGGTGGTGATTGTTGTACGTTGGAGGAGATATTTGTTGGAGGAGTGGGTGGGTTACGTGGGATTGCATGGGTTGAATTTTCGTTGAGATGTGTGGGTGTTTATGGGATTTATGGCTATTTTCGGTGGTGGCTTATATGCATGTGTTACGTGGAGGTATTGGGTTTATGTGGTTAGGGAATAATGTGGAAAATGTTGTTGCATGGGAGTTGGATGGGGATGGGATTGGAAAGTGACATGAATTGGTGGGATTTTATGGCAATGACGGTGGATGTAGGGATTTGGGGTGAAGTTGCATGGGTTTTGGGTTAGCTCATATTACATCGTAGTGGGTCTAGTTAGGAATAGGTGGGGTTTAATTAGGATCTAGGTGGGTCCATAAAAGGGAAATTGGGATTAGGAAAGGGAAATTGGCTTGGGACTTAATTAGGTGAGTTTAGGATTAGGTTTATTTAGTAGTGGATGGGTTCATGGGTTTATTCATCTTCCTTTTTTCTCATTTTATTTCTACTATTCTTTGGCTTCTTGGATCTTTTCTTTTCATTTCCTCCATCTTATTTCTTGGTCTTTTTCTTGATTTATTATTCCCATATGGACTTGCAATCATAAGATAAGACATTATATCAAATGCATTATTTATAAATAAGCAAGTAAACATGATGCAAATGTAAACTATGTATGGAATGAATGCAATATTTATAATTATGCTAGAAATCTACCTTAATCTAAGCATTTTAGAACTTATGATTACTACGCAATCAGTATGTTCAATGTGGATATCACTTTCTTCGAGTTACTTATTTCTGTTGGAAACCATGCTTCCACTAAGGAGAATTGAACTCCATGCCTCTTCCTATACCGCCAACTCCTGTATCTCCTTTGAGTTGTCTCAAAGCATATCTTTCGCTCACCAACCCAGTGATGCTCTTTGATGGCACTCTCATTTGTATAAGCTCAACTTCTTTGAGAAAATATACATAAAAGAATGATTTCACTTGATTCAGGCTTGCAAAGACCCTGGAAAGAGAGGGGGGCTTCCCACCACTCGACTCGCTCATAAAAATGCTAGCTGTGACCAATTCACCACCACCAGCTCCTCCTGAGCAGCCATCCCCAAGGGCCATGTAGCTGCATTCTGTCCAATTTTCTTTCTGGGGATCCCTATTGTGTATTGCTGGCATCCACCAACAATGATCAGTTTAGATTAGAGTCTTCTGTATAGGTCATTCTCAGTGGTAAATCACCCACTGGAAATGAGACTTGTTTTTAGGACAATAGTTATATTATACCACTTGATACATATATTGCACAAGGACATATGCATAAATATAACAATCCTACAAGTTCAAACGTTTAGACAATTTGTATAAATTTCAAATACTTTTTAAGTGATGATGTAGTGAAAGTTCCATGACATGCATTTTGGTTCATCACCTTTTGAGGTTGAAGATACTAACGCATGCTAGAAGAAATTAAATAGGATTAGAAAGCCAGGCAGGTGACAACATAGATAGTGAGATTATATCCCTCGATCCAAAGAAATATGTTCCTGTGTGACTTTCAGGGAACGGCCTGAAAAAAACGCTTGGAAAATGATCTTTGTGTGTAAATAAGCAGTAAAATGATCTGAAAAGTAATATATAATAGTTGGAGAATAAGCTGTAGCATCCAGAAAAATGTGGTTAAAAATGGAAGGCGAATAGGCAATAAAATGTATGTCTGAACAACTGTTTTAATTAATGCTAGCAAGTTGCGAAATATGATAACGACAAGATACGACACTCCATTGGATTCAGCAAACAGTAGACGAAGGATTCCTGGACTTTTTTTCTCACTTAATGGGTTAGCCTTTATTTACATTTTATAGGATTAGTATCTTAAGCAAACTTGTGATGGTTCTAAAGGTCTGTTGAATTACTCTCCTATATTATATTGTCCATGCATAATTAACGATCACCTACTTTCTAAGTGAATGAAGGGACACAATTGGATAAGGTTGAGGACTGCTGTGGTATTTTGAAAGCAATTTACAGAAAGGGTAAATTTGGAATGCTCAAAATGTTGAACTAATGCCCCTCGTGGGCCGTGTTACATAGTATGATACTTTCAAAATGCACTTCTATTCTTATCAAGCTCTAAGTCCTTGCGAGGCTGAGCCAGACTTGGCTTGATAAGGATATCAAGCTTAGATCTTGGCTTGGACTTGGCTCATTAACCGACTGAGTCCATGAGCTCTTATTGAGCTGATGCTGTCGAGTCCAAGCTTTTTTGTCAGCCCTCTCTACAACTTATTCATCTGACTTTTCTAACAAAAAACTTGACAATTCTGATTTCAGCAGCAATTAGTTTCTTCATAAAATGAATTTAATTTGCTTGGAATCATGATCTGTGTTTTGATAAGTGTGCCAACTTCCTCTGGACATAATTCTTTTTCTTGCATTCCATACAGTGCTGCAGAGTTCATAATTTATAAGCTCAAGGAAATGGGAAAAATCAACCAAGTTGATATTGCTTTGGTGGTGGAGCAGTTTGAGGTTCTGGATGCCGATCAGTCAGGGACTTTAACCAAGGAGTATCTACTGATTGCTCATTCCAAGTTTTTTCAGAACCGTACAAATTTCTTTCACGCTTTAAATCTTTGATGTTAATCTGTTACGTTGTGTAGCTCTTTCTTTCGTTGTAAAAATCACCCCAAAATAACCATTTCAGCTTGCAAAAATTAATGTGTGATAATCTTTGGCTAAATATTCAAAATTTTCAGAAAAAAAATTCAACATTCTGAATCTTTCAACTGTGTGTATATTTTTCCTTTCTTCTTTTATTGCAGTGTTGGACTCATAGACATGCTTGTGCTTTCAGGATTTATGCATGTATCCCTAGATAATAGCTATTCTTTACATAATGCATTTGGATGTAAGCTTCAATAAGAAATTTGCTATTTTTAATGAGATGTCATAAGCTAGATACTTTTTTACCTAATATGCTAATATTCAGACCAATTTCAACTGTAGCATTCATCGATCATATCAACCACATGTCCATCAAGGTCCGAGCTTATGCAACATGTCGATATATCTTAATTACAAGATTTTCTTCCTCTCGTTAAATTTTTAGTTGTTTTGACGTCTATCAATCTTTATATGCATACTAATATCTTGATTAATCCTGTCTTTGATATATCTTATATCATATAGTTAATTTGTAAGGTTACATTGATGGAGTATGAGTGTAGAATCGATTGAGTCACTTTATGAGGCATTTTTGGAAGTCCGATAAACCTAGGGTATATGTGTAACATCAAATCTATGTAAAAGAATTCATTTTTTGAATTCAAATAAGTAAGATATTTTTTGAATTCAAGTATTATAGTTTAAGTTTGCTTACATATAACTAAATATAAGCAATGGATGCTACAACTAAATATTAGAAATGGGCATGCAATAGTAGTTATATATTCACATGAATAAAGATCTTCCTCTTTCCAATTGATTAGATCTCTCATCTTATGATAACGAGTGTCTCTAAACATTTTTATGTTACAGGGATCTTTAGATGCAGGATAAGTTGCAATAATCCTTCTTGTGCGTTACCTAAAAATTTGAAGTCATAAATAATAGAGAGTTTCACATAAATGATTATGTAATTATTCAATATTATACTCATATCCTTGGATTCCTGGTATTATAATGGATACTCTTGAATCACAAAATTTTTTATGTATAGACAATTTTGAAGAATGGCTATTAAAAATGAAAGAAGTCCGAAAATGTTGAATTTTTTTTTCTTATTTATTTTTCAGTCCTCTTCCCCAATCTCCTTCTCTTCCTTTCCCTTGCAACTTTGTTTTTTCATTCTATTTCATTTCTCATCTTGATTCCAAAGTTAATATTTGAAAATTAATTCTTGTCACGAAAGAATTTTACCTAAAACTTTTAGTGGATGTTCACTTAAAAAGAAGAGATATTTTTATTTTCACGTACATCCAGTAACTCTAGAGAAAAATAAAATTCTTGACCTGTAACGAACGCATGCCCCAGACGCCTTTTAAGACGTCTGGGAGGTGGCCCAGACGTCGGACCAGACGTCTGGGATCACATCCAGACGTCTGACCAGACGTCCGGGATCGTTTCCAGACGTCTGGAGAACAGTTATGTTCGCACGGGAGATTCGTCTGCACGCCTGTGCGCGCAGACCTGCGATTCCTCTCTCTCTCTCTGCGGCTGCAGGCGCGCTGCGACCACCTTCTCTCTCCTCCTCGCGCGGCCTTAAAAGGGCCACGCCTCCCCTCCCGTCTCCACCGTCTCCTCCTTCTTCTCCTTCCTGTGCGCGAGAGCGAGCGAGCGCGAGGGCGGCAGCGGCAGCCGCAGTGAGCGCGGAGGAGGTGCGGCGTGCGAGGGCGGGGCTCTGCCGTGAGGGCGAGCTCGCCGGAGCGGCTTGGCCGGCCGGCGGAGGGCGCAGGGGGCGCGGAGCGACGCGGAGAGGGACCTGCTGCGGTCGGAGCAGCGGACGCGCGAGGTACGACGCGGGCGTCGCGAGCGGAGGCCGAGCAGGGTCCTGATTCTGGAAAAATTTCCAGAATCAGACGTCTGGATTGATAGCCAGACGGCAAGGTCGACGTCTGTAAGATCATACAGACGTCTGAAAGGTGAGTTTCCGCCTTCTTCTTCCTTCTTGTCGACTGACCGTACTGAGGGATGGGGTTGGCTGTGCGTAGGTTCGCTGATTCGCCATCCTTTGCGAATCAGACGTCGGTAAGTTGTACCAGACGGCGGGAGTGACCTCCAGACGTCCTGAGGGACCATCGGACGTCTGGGATCTAGGGCAGACGTCCCCGCAGACTTCTGGACGTCTGGGAAACCACGCTGAACAGGTAATTCTCTGATCCACTTTTTAAGACGTCTGGAAGGAGTTCCAGACGTCTGATTTTGCACAGTATCATCTTTTTCGACCCGTTTAGGGTCTGTTTGGGCTCCGTTTTCCGTGATTCGAGTTGCATTCTTTTCAGAAGTAATTCCTCTACCCGTCTACAGTAGCTATACACTGTTTTGAGACACTCCTTGTGTTTGATCCTTGTGATAGGGCCTCGTTCGGTTGCAGTCTTGAGAGTCGCGGAGGTGCGCGGGATTCCCGATCACGCCCCCATTACTCCCGTTGTACCTGGTAGAGTGGCTTAAGTTATTATTAAAATCTGTTAAAGTATGGAACCATAACTAGAACCTAGGACATTGCATGAATCCTAGGAATGAGAAATATATGGAATGATAGCTCCTAGGTGTTGCATGAATCCTAGGGCCGGAAAACTAGATTGTATGATAGATCCTAGGATATGGCATGAATCCTAGGATGGAAAAACTAGTGGAATGTATAATACTGCAGTCTTGGAAAAATGGAAAGGAATATAAAGCTGCCTGTAATTTGAATTAATAGCTGTCTGTTGTGAATAAAGAAACATGATTGAGATCATGGATTTTTGAGAACGTGAATCTGGAAAGTGAAACATATGATGTTCTGAGATAAATAGCTGGAACCCTACGGGGAATTAGGAGTGGAACTCCTGGAAAGAAAAAGGAATGGAAACTGAGATGTAGTTTGTACTGTCTCTTGGGTACACAGTACCAAGGGAAGTACCTGTACCTGTTTAGTGCAGAGTGGGGCCAGCCGCCCCAGGGACCCGGGGTTAGGATTGGCCGCTCTGTACCGACTTGTTGGCCCTCGTGTACGTAGTACCGAGGAGAGCTAGTAGTGTTAGGAGAGTACTAGCTACCCCACGGGCCCCGGGGTTCTGCTAGCCTCCTTCACCGACTTGTTAGGCCCACTAGGGCAAACCAGGGTAGTCAGGCGAGGGTGCGCGGACTGTGGAGGGGCAAGGCCCCGGTTTGGTTACTGTGGAGGGGTTGGACCCCTGTTACTGAGAGGGCTCTGCCCTGGTTCCGTGCTGTGCTTTGGGCGCACCCGTTAACGGAAACGACTGACCGCGTGCCAGTGCGGGCTAGCTACCTGTGCGTTTATCGCACGTGCCGTAGTCACCGTTACGTCTGTCAGTGACCTTGGGGTGGTTGACTGAGGGTAGGATCACCACGGGGGACTCTCCCGGCCAGGAGAGCACCACGTGCTACTTCTACTTTTGGAAAAGATTGCAATCAAGATCGTTCCCACGAGAACATTCGAGATCAAGTAAAGGATCTGAGAAATAAATGAAATAGTGAGAAAAATTGAAAGATGTGAATAAAGGAAGTAATAGAACATAACAGCTACTGTACACTCTACTGTTGCCTTTAGTTAGTTTGCCACTCTACTCAGCGTTTTGCTGACGTGTTACACTCGTTACCTTTTTCAGGACCAGGTGTTGAGCAGCCAGGGTCGGCGGCTGCAGAGGACGCTGGGCCGAGTAGGGTCCAGTAGAGTTACCACAGCCTTTTGTACCCCTTTTGTTTCTGTTCTAGTGAGTAGTTTTTATTTCCGCTGTACCTTCTTTACCTGCAGTTCTTGTTATATGATAAATGCTGTTTTACTGTTGTGGTGGTACCTACTGTAGTAGTTTCTTTCCTTACTGCTGTACTTTCTTACTGTTAGTTATATTCATGCTGAATGTGGTTTATTTTACTGTCTTTTGGTTACTTCCTCGTTGGACGACTAGGTCTTGGGATTAGTCGAGTCGGTCCGGTTCTCGTGTCTCGTAGGGACTCGGGAACCGGGTCGTTACAAGATGGTATCAGAGCAAGGTCGTCCCGAGAAGTGAATCAACTGACTGGAAAATAACCAATTCACATGTTTATAGCTAGAGTAGCCACCACAACATATCTCTTGACATGAGCTCTTAGAAGTTTCGTTAGGTGCCGTCTGTTTGACGTTTCCGTTTTGTTTCGCGTCTCCTTGCAGGAGATGCCTCGTCGCGGGACTGGCGAGACTGGCCGCGGGCGCGGCCGAGGACGAGGTCGGCGAGGTGGACGTGCTGTCGTTGACGTCTCGGTGGACCATCCACCACTCCCTGGCATCCAGGCCCAGGACCTCGCCAGACTAATTCGAGATATTGTACGAGAGGAGCTCCACCCACCGCCCCGAGCACCTCCTCCTGGGGTTGCAGAGGGGGAGTCCTCTGTGGGACCACGCGACGGACACGGCGTTGGACACGAGGGAGGGGATGGGCCCCTTCCGCCCCCACCTTCCTCCGACACTTCTGTACACGAGGCACCTTCGCCTGGAGGTGCACCAGCACCTCCCCTACAGCGCCACTTCGAGCTTTTCGGACAGTTCCGGAAGCTGAAGCCCCCCTCCTTCAAGGGGGATGAGGACCCGACCGAGGCAGAGGACTGGCTTGAGCAGCTGGAGATCTTCGACACCCTTCGCCCCCCGGTGGAGTGCCGCGTGGCCTTTGCCACGTACCAGCTGGAGAGTGCGGCACACCGGTGGTGGAGGGCGGTCCGGGGTTAGGAGAGGGACGAGCCGACGTGGGACCAGTTCGTCACCCTCTTCTGCGAGCAGTACTTTCCCCAGACGTGGCAGGACCAGAGGAGGCGGGAGTTCCACACTCTCCGCCAAGGGACGATGACCGTGAGCGCGTACCGCACGCGTTTCTTGGAGCTGTCTCGCTTTGCAGCGACAGCGGTAGCCACTGAGGAGGAGCGCCTTTGGAGGTTCACCGAGGGGCTCCGGCCTGCGATCCGGGGGTATGTCAAACCCCTGAAGCTGCCGACGTTTTCGAGGGTGGTAGAGGCAGCTATGACTTACGAGGAGACCAACCCGTCCGCGCGAGAGACCGACGGCGGGCGGAAGAGGCCCTTTCAGCCAGACTTCTCACAGGGCCGGCGAGAACGGAGACACGTGGCGTCCGCAGGAGAGCCGTCACGTTGTGCAGGGCCATCAGTGGCCTTTGGGGGCCCTCGACAGGGGCCAGTCGCCAGAACCGGACCCCCGCCTAGCCGACAGCAGGGACTCACTGATGGCGGGAGTCGGGTTCCCCTCTGCTACCAGTGTGGCCAGCCGAGCCACGTCAGGAGGGACTGCCCATCTAGGGCAGGAGGTCAGCAGATACTTCCCACGCAGAGCACTGGAGGGCGCGCAGGAGGCCGCGGTTCCCAGGCACGAGGAGGAGGACAGCAGTCGCGAGGAAGGTACCGGCCAGCACCTACCCGTCCGACGCAGAGTGTGGCTGCTTCGTCCGCACCTAGAGCTGAGGGGCGTATCAACGCCCTAACACACAGGGACGCCAGAGCTTCGGGATCCGTGGTAGCAGGTATGGTTTCAGTTTCTGGCAGACTCGTTTACACGCTTTTCGATTCCGGCGCTACGCACTCTTTTGTCGCAGCCAGTTTCGCAGTTAGTTTGGACCAGGATTATACACTGTTAGAGAATCCGTTCGTAATCAGAGGTCCGAGTGGTCAGCTGTTTGTAGCTGAGGAGGTGTACACGGGTTGCGGGGTCAGCATCGGGGGACATAGCCTGCCAGCTGACCTGATTATGATACAGATGGAGGACTTTGGAGTGATTCTGGGATGGATTGGCTGTCTGCTTACCACGCCTTGGTAGACTGTTTTGAGAGGAAGATTGTCTTCTCCATTCCGGAGTTGCCTTCTTTCGAGTTTCACGGGCAGCCAGTGGACGGAGGTTTCAGGTGCATTTCGGCACTTCGGGCGGCGAGACTTTTGAGCCAGGGGTGTGAGGGCTTCCTAGCTTGTGTAGTGGCGGGTTCGTTGTGTACACGGACGCTTCCTTGCAGGGGTTAGGAGGTGTGCTCATGCAGAGGGGTCACGTGGTCGCTTACGCTTCGCGGCAACTGAAGCCCCATGAGCATACCTACCCTACCCACGATCTAGAGTTGGCAGCTGTTGTCTTCGCGTTGAAGACATGGAGGCACTACTTGTACGGTGAGACCTTCGAGATTTTTACAGATCACAAGAGCCTCAGATATCTTTTTGACCAGAAGGAGCTCAACATGAGACAGAGACGTTGGTTGGAGCTCCTGAAGGACTACGACTGCAGCATCTCCTACCACCCGGGAAAGGCCAATGTGGTGGCTGACGCCTTGAGCCGTAAGGCGCCCGCACGCTTGGCCAGTCTACAGTTACAGAGTTGGAGCCTTTTGGAGGAGGTGGGCAGTTGGCGACCTCTAGAGTTACGAGGGTACTGTGGGGCAATGACGGTGACACGGCAGACCAGGCCAGAGTTGATAGACCGCATCATCACGGGACAGATGGCCGATCCGTACTTGCAGTCTTTGCGCGACAGAGTACTATCAGGGGACCCAGGGGACTTCTCTTTCACAGACCAGGTGTTACGCTTGAGGGGACGGTTGTGCGTCCCCAGAGACGAGGAGCTGTTGAGAGAGCTCCTGACTGAGGCACACGGTTCCAGATTCACCATACATCCCGGAAACACGAAAATGTACCATGACTTGAGACGCGAGTTCTGGTGGAGAGGGATGAAGCGGGATGTGGGTGAGTTCGTGAAGCAGTGCTTAGTGTGCCAGCAGGTGAAAGCCGAGCATCAGAGGCCTGCAGGGCCGCTTCAGCCGCTTCCAGTGCCAGAGTGGAAGTGGGAGAGCATCACCATGGACTTGGTGGTGGGCTTACCTGTTACCCAGCGAGGACACGACGCAGTCTGGGTAATAGTGGATAGATTGACGAAGACGGCACGATTCTTGCCGATCCGAGTCACTTTGGGACCAGCACAGTTGGCAGAGAGGTATATCCGTGATGTGGTGCGACTACACGGAGTTCCGCGGGAGATCGTATCTGACCAGGATACCCGCTTTACGTCCCAGTTTTGGGCTGAGTTTCAGCAGGCTTTGGGGACGAGGTTGAGGTTTAGCACGGCTTACCACCCCCAGACGGACGGACAGTCGGAACGCACGATACAGACACTTGAGGACCTTTTGCGTGCCTGTGTACTAGACTGGAGGGGCTCTTGGGAGGAGCACCTGCCCCTGGCGGAGTTTGCATACAACAACAGTTATCACTCGAGCATCGGCATGGCTCCCTACGAGGCTCTGTACGGACGGAAATGCACGGCACCCTTGAGTTGGGTTGAGGTGGGGACCAAGTGGGAGGTTGGCCCCAGGTTGATCCGGCAGAGTCAGGAGGTAGTTGAGCAGATCCACAGACGACTCCGCACTGTCAGGAGCAGACAAAAGAGCTACGCAGATCGCAGACGCAGAGAGGTGCAGTTCGAGGTTGGGGACCACGTCTTCCTTCGTGTTTCGCCCATGAAGGGCTTACAGCGGTTTGGGGTGAGAGGGAAGCTCGCGCCGAGGTTCGTGGGGCCCTTTGAGGTCCTGGAGCGGGTTGGACCCGTTGCTTACAGACTTGCCCTTCCCCCGCAGCTTTCTGGTGTGCACGACGTGTTCCACGTGTCCAACCTCAGGAAGTACGTAGCCGATCCCAGCCACGTACTGAGTCACGAGAGCGTCGAGGTGAGCGACGACCTGACCTACCCCGAGCGGCCAGTGCAGATCCTAGACCGAGCCGTCCGCAGGTTGAGACGAAAGCAAGTACCCTTGGTAAAGGTTTTGTGGAGGAGCCAGCGGTACGAGGAGGCTACCTGGGAGCCTGAGGCGGCAATGCGGGAGCGGTACCCGGAGCTTTTCGCTGGTACGTCTTTCGGACCGGCTTCGGTCCTCTTTGAGTTTGTTATGGTTAGTTGGACATCTTTTTCCCGTACCCTAGTTGGCGCAAGTTTCGGGGACGAAACTTCCTTTGAGTTTGTTATATTGTAACGAACGCATGCCCCAGACGCCTTTTAAGACGTCTGGGAGGTGGCCCAGACGTCGGACCAGACGTCTGGGATCACATCCAGACGTCTAACCAGACGTCCGGGATCGTTTCCAAACGTCTGGAGAACAGTTATGTTCGCACGGGAGATTCGTCTGCACGCCTGTGCGCGCAGACCTGCGATTCCTCTCTCTCTCTCTGCGGCTGCAGGCGCGCTGCGACCACCTTCTCTCTCCTCCTCGCGCGGCCTTAAAAGGGCCACGCCTCCCCTCCCGTCTCCACCGTCTCCTCCTTCTTCTCCTTCCTGTGCGCGAGAGCGAGCGAGCGCGAGGGCGGCAGCGGCAGCCGCAGTGAGCGCGGAGGAGGTGCGGCGTGCGAGGGCGGGGCTCTGCCGTGAGGGCGAGCTCGCCGGAGCGGCTTGGCCGGCCGGCGGAGGGCGCAGGGGGCGCGGAGCGACGCGGAGAGGGACCTGCTGCGGTCGGAGCAGCGGACGCGCGAGGTGCGACGCGGGCGTCGCGAGCGGAGGCCGAGCAGGGTCCTGATTCTGGAAAAATTTCCAGAATCAGACGTCTGGATTGATAGCCAGACGGCAAGGTCGACGTCTGTAAGATCATACAGACGTCTGAAAGGTGAGTTTCCGCCTTCTTCTTCCTTCTTGTCGACTGACCGTACTGAGGGATGGGGTTGGCTGTGCGTAGGTTCGCTGATTCGCCATCCTTTGCGAATCAGACGTCGGTAAGTTGTACCAGACGGCGGGAGTGACCTCCAGACGTCCTGAGGGACCATCGGACGTCTGGGATCTAGGGCAGACGTCCCCGCAGACTTCTGGATGTCTGGGAAACCACGCTGAACAGGTAATTCTCTGATCCACTTTTTAAGACGTCTGGAAGGAGTTCCAGACGTCTGACTTTGCACAGTATTGTCTTTTTCGACCCGTTTAGGGCCCGTTCGGGCTCCGTTTTCCGCGATTCGAGTTGCATTCTTTTCAGAAGTAATTCCTCTACCCGTCTACAGTAGCTATACACTGTTTTGAGGCACTCCTTGTGTTTGATCCTTGTGATAGGGCCTCGTTCGGTTGCAGTCTTGAGAGTCGCGGAGGCGCGCGGGATTCCCGATCACGCCCCCATTACTCCCGTTGTACCTGGTAGAGTGGCTTAAGTTATTATTAAAATCTGTTAAAGTATGGAACCATAACTAGAACCTAGGACATTGCATGAATCCTAGGAATGAGAAATATATGGAATGATAGCTCCTAGGTGTTGCATGAATCCTAGGGCCGGAAAACTAAATTGTATGATAGATCCTAGGATATGGCATGAATCCTAGGATGGAAAAACTAGTGGAATGTATAATACTGCAGTCTTGGAAAAATGGAAAGGAATATAAAGCTGCCTGTAATTTGAATTAATAGCTGTCTGTTATGAATAAAGAAACATGATTGAGATCATGGATTTTTGAGAACGTGAATCTGGAAAGTGAAACATATGATGTTCTGAGATAAATAGCTGGAACCCTATGGGGAATTAGGAGTGGAACTCCTGGAAAGAAAAAGGAATGGAAACTGAGATGTAGTTTGTACTGTCTCTTGGGTACGCAGTATCAAGGGAAGTACCTGTACCTGTTTAGTGCAGAGTGGGGCCAGCCGCCCCAGGGACCCGGGGTTAGGATTGGCCGCTCTGTACCAACTTGTTGGCCCTCGTGTACGTAGTACCGAGGAGAGCTAGTAGTGTTAGGAGAGTACTAGCTACCCCACGTGCCCCGGGGTTCTGCTAGCCTCCTTCACCGACTTGTTAGGCCCACTAGGGCAAACCAGGGTAGTCAGGCTAGGGTGCGCGGACTGTGGAGGGGTTGGACCCCTGTTACTGAGAGGGCTCTGCCCTGGTTCCGTGCTGTGCTTTGGGCGCACCCGTTAACGGAAACGACTGACCGCGTGCCAGTGCGGGCTAGCTACCTGTGCGTTTATCGCGCGTGCCGTAGTCACCGTTACGTCTGTCAGTGACCTTGGGGTGGTTGACTGAGGGTAGGATCACCACGGGGGACTCTCCCGGCCAGGAGAGCACCACGTGCTACTTCTACTTTTGGAAAAGACTACAATAAAGATCGTTCCCACGAGGACATTCGAGATCAAGTAAAGGATCTGAGAAATAAATGAAATAGTGAGAAAAATTGAAAGATGTGAATAAAGGAAGTAATAGAACATAACAGCTACTGTACACTCTACTGTTGCCTTTAGTTAGTTTGCCACTCTACTCAGCGTTTTGCTGACGTGTTACACTCGTTACCTTTTTCAGGACCAGGTGTTGAGCAGCCAGGGTCGGCGGCTGCAGAGGACGCTGGGCCGAGTAGGGTCCAGTAGAGTTACCACAGCCTTTTGTACCCCTTTTGTTTCTGCTCTAGTGAGTAGTTTTTGTTTCCGCTGTACCTTCTTTACCTGCAGTTCTTGTTATATGATAAATGCTGTTTTACTGTTGTGGTGGTACCTACTGTAGTAGTTTCTTCCCTTACTGCTGTACTTTCTTACTGTTAGTTATATTCATGCTGAATGTGGTTTATTTTACTGTCTTTTGGTTACTTCCTCGTTGGACGACTAGGTCTTGGGATTAGTCGAGTCGGTCCGGTTCTCGTGTCTCGTAGGGACTCGGGAACCGGATCGTTACATGACCTTAATAGGTAAGATATGGAATTCTTATAACAAATCGTACCTTCTAAGAATTTTATTTATTTTTCTACTCATCACGATTATTTGAATTCATTGTATATGACATCTGAATAACATCTAGAAAAATTGGTGAAATTTTCTGACGTCAGAAGTTTAGGGTTCAGCATCAGGTTTTTCATCTACGTCAAATCTGCATTTCTGCACCCCATCCGAATTAAAATTAACAAAAAAATATTCCCTTTTTCCTAAAAATCACCAAATCGATAGGAGACATTTTTCACTCACCAAGGAATCACATGCACTTATCTTCTAATGGATACGACCTGACTTGCCCTACCTACCGTAATTTTAAAGTTGATTTGATTAAACTGCACACTTTGACTACAAGCATGACTACCCTATCGCCAACAAATTAAGAATTTTCCTATGGCTTCTCAAGTGCAGTAATTCAGAACTTCTCGATTTAAGATTATTAGAAAATTACAATAGATATTCATACTAGATGGTGCTTAAATCTTTATATATTCAAATGAAAGCTATAGCATAGATAATGCAGTCATATTGTTCGTGTTTTACTTGGATGTTGCATTTCGTTATTGTAAACAAGATTGTGATGAGTACTAATGAATTGGTGAAGCCACTTGGCTGACTACGTGGGTTAAGCTACCCATGAAAAATAGCTCTAGTTTAAGCTTTCCATGAATCATCTTTATATGATTGATTGGTCAAGGACCCATTATTGTAAAGGCTTAAATTATACTCATGAGTAACCTAGATTTTACTATAGTGAATTTTGTGATGGGAAGTCATGACAAATCCTAAGGGAAGCCAGAGTTAGGTAGTGGACAAACTATGAATGGAAGAATCACTCTAAACTTATGGTTTGAATATTTGTTGAAAATTATGCTTGATATTGGATTAATATTTAGCGATACTCTAGTGTTATAATCTAAATAAGCTAACTCTTTAAGAATTATTGAACATGCTGAAGCCAAAGATGGAGCATCGTTCATCTATCATTTGGTGCTATTCCCCCTTCTTAACAGCCCACATCAAGCTCTAAGCAATTCCTATTTTGCTACTTCCTCTCCCAAAGATTGTCCTTTCTATTTCTAACAGCACCCAACTATCCCATATCGTTTCGTCCATTAGCAACATGGGAGTTTTTTTACTCTAAGCTTTAATACTTCATTCTTTTATTCATTAATTAAGGATATGCTAAAGTATATGTTTATATGCATGTTATTTGTTCTTCTTTCTAATATCTTTCATATTTTGATTGGTTTGAATTACTTTACAAGTTTCTATCTCCATCAACTTTGCATGGATCAAAAAAGGATGAGGCATTTTCTTAATAAGGAATCTCAAGGAAGAATTTAAAGTGTTGATCTGCTTATCTTATACTTGCCAGATTTTTATACTTGTTCTCAAATAATGAGTAAAATAATCATGCTTCTATGTTAAACTCTTGATTTGTATCGATGTATGTGAATTGGGGTACATTCTCAAGAAATCCAATCACAAGAACAAGAACATCTGTTTATTCTCAAGATTAAAATTACTAATAATTGTTGTCAATTAACTATTTTATTGTATAGTAAAAAATGTGTATGATGAATTATTGAAATTCTTTACATCAAACAAATGTGTATGATGTATGTGAACCAATTGTTGTTGTAACAATTTGGATTACACCTATAAGTAACCTAGTTATTGTTGTAGTGGATTTCGTACAAAAAGTCATGCATAATTCTTGAAGTTGAAACCTTTAGGTGGTGGAACTGGTGTCACTTGTGATTTTCTTATTTATGATTTGAATATCTATAGATACTTGTGCGTGATATATAGATTGATATTAGGAGGTAGGCTTATGATATTATTTGGATAAGTTAATTCCTTAAGAATTTTTATATTCAACGTAAAGCCAAAGAGCAAGTACTATTCACCCTCTCTCTAATGCCATTATGCCTTCCTCAACTTAACACTTCAAAGCTAATTATTGTCTTGCATAATTGATTACCATTGTGAGGACAATCCTATGAAATTATATTCTATGCACTCCAATTGCACACAAAATAATTCGAAAATGTTTCAATTTAAGCTCCAATCCTTTTAAACCCCAAATCAAGTTCTTATAGTAGTTTATTTTCTATGATTTCTAGCTCAAATCTTAATATTTCTATAGAAACTAGAGTAGAGGAAAACTCGGAAAGTCTATTTCACTTTGTGAAAGATAGGATATATATATAAACTCAAGATTGTAGAATTCTCATTTGAGCTTTTAAGAGTTATTTGAATCCCAAATGGTTTTTGTGGAATGACCTACTTCCTTAAGGTAGCTCAAATCTATGAGCACTATTCGATTAAAAATAAACTTTGGATGGTCATATTTCTTACATGATTCACTGCCTATTTAGTCAAGGCATCCTTTCTAGAGCTCTTATTGTCCCCTTGCATCACATCCTCTTGATTGTCCATTGCCTCTATGAATTTTTACTAATTTGTGCTTAAATCTTCAATTATAGCTAGATATGGCTCTTTAAAGTTTGCTATTCCACAAACTTGCTAGATTTGCATGTTAACATGATTTATTTGATCCATCTTCAACCCTATTTATAGAGGATTTTGATGACAATTCTCTTGAGCATAATTGGCTTATGAGTTACAATATTAAGAATATGAAAGTCCATGTAAATTCCTAGTGGTTAATAATGTAGCTACATGGTCATCGTTGGGTGCAACAAGCCATAGTTGGCTAATCAACTTCTTGCTCAAACTTTGAGTTACTACCTTTTTGTAGCCATTTACATCTAACTTTTAGCTAGCCTGAAAACTTCTTGCTCATACTTGTCATTTCAACTTCTCTGCATCTTCTAATTGTGTCTATATTTCATTTGCCTATCACTTGATCCTCTTAGTATTGCTATGTTAATTTTACGATCAACTTCCCCCTTCCCCCTCCACCTCTTATCCTTTTTTCCTATTCTCTTTTGTCTTTGTCCAACCTCGTCCATCTTTAATTACATCATAATTTATCTACCTATTTTTATTATTTTTCAAGTATTTTGTAGATTTTTAACTAATCTAATTTTTTTTATTTAATATGTAGAAAGAGAAAATATGAGTAAAACATACGACCATATATAAAAAACACGAGGAAAGCAGTGTGAAGGCAGATTTTGAAAACAATAATCATACAAGCAGAAGGGGGGAAGATAAAGAAAAACATTAAAAAGGTAAAAGAAAAGGAGGTCTCGGAGGTGTCATTCACGACGTCAACGAGGAATGATCTTAACATAGCCCACGCATCGCTCTCTCCACCTCCTCTCTCTCCCTCTCTCTTTCTTCTCGTGCAACGTGCCCAATTGGAAATGGATCTAGAAAATAAAGAAAGAAATGATAAGGACCCCTTTCCTAAAGGGATATTTAGCCGAAATTTTCTTTTTTTAAGGTCACATGAATATCTAACAAATTCTCATTCCTTCGAATACGAATTTCCTCCTTATCCTACTAAAATGAGGAGCATAGGAGGTCTATGAAATGACATTAAAATTAAAGCAGAGGGGGTTATTTATTTCCTCTCATTCCATCTTCTTCCCCTCCCTTTCACATCCTCTCCTTCGATTCTCCTTCAAATGAGTGGTCTTTGATAGCCATCGACATCATCCTCCACCCATCTCCAACACCACCCCTTCATTTATCTCCTTTCTTATCTGCTTTTCTTTTTATTTCTAGTGATAGCATTTTACTTTTAGTTGTATTTCTGACTCTTTAATAGTTCTTTAATAATAATTAAAAAAAATTTATTTAATTACTTACTTGATTGGCTTATATTTGTTTATTAATGATTGATTTATTATGCTTTGAAATTCATGTTTGTGTTATGAGATTTTACATTTATTTACATGTATCAAAAATTTTAATAACTATCGATTATGTTTTTGCATGTTAGGTTAGAATACTTATAAAATTTTGTTTAAAAATTCTATATAGAAAAATATTAAAAATTAGTTTACATTTAGCTCCTTACATTGTTACAAATTACACTTATAATTTCTTTCCAAAATTTTTGTATATATTTTATCACTTATTTTTGTGTGAAAATTGATAGTAACCTTATTTAAGATCTCAGGTACATTCAATAATTTTATTAGAATTTTTATATTTTTTAAAAATTAAGTTTACATGAATTACGTTTAAATCCATGTTGTTACACTTTAGTCTTTGTTTATAGTTTTGAAAGGTTTGTCCCTCCTAAAAATGTAAAAAATAATTTAAAAAATTAAAAAAAACAAAAATACATAATTTATAATAGTAAAAAATAATTTAAATGATTTGTATCCCTACAAGATAACTTAGATTCTCATATTTTACCTAATTTTATATCTTTAAAAATTTAAAATTAATTAACCTATCTTAATTTTAGTGTACAACAACACTTTTATCTTTTCACACGATCAATCTTTTCTTGATGTTTTTGTCCGGATGAATATCCTTTCACCATGCCTACAAAGAATATCACATTGATAGGTTGTTCCCAATCAATCTTATTCCAGGTAGGTCAACGTGGGTTGCTCCAAGAACTTTCTTGTTTTCCTCGTGTGATCCCCACATCCAAAAATGCCTACAAGATATGATACACCTTCTTTTTCTCTCCTTTAAAAAATGCCATGTTTCAATGAGACGTCAATCACCTCCATTACGCCTCGAAGAAAAAAAAGCTAAGAAAAGACTCTTAGAAAGGATACAGACTAACGTACTCCATTTCTTGGCCTGAATTGCAAGTTAACCAAAGTCATCCTAACCAACAGAAGAGACAAAGGGATTTTCGCCCTGTCTATATCAATTATTAATATTACATAGATATTATGCCAAGCTCTCTATCATCTTTCATATTTTGCACACATACCCCCCATAAAGCCAACATCCTTACACAAATACCTTGAATATAAGCTCTAAAAAGAAATTTACTATTTCGGACAATCTATCCCGATACCATCTTTTTGCCTTCCACCACTTCAATTGTCGATCCACTTAGGTTCAAGTTTCTTTATCATTCAGATCTCGACGACAAGATTCACTTTTTTTTATTTTCCATTGGTCTTCCAAAATTTTGGTTGAATCTCAAGTTTTCAAACAAGTAACCCTACAGGAGAATGTATGCAAGTATAGCAAACCTTAGGGTTAGACATATAATGCCCAACATTTACAATTGGAAGCAAAACTCCTCGAAAAAGAAAACGAGAAAGGCAAATCATCCATACAAATTAATTAAGACATTGCATAGGCCTTTGTCTACATTTTTCATATTTACTTAAATATCTTTAGAATCAAGCTTTCAATGAAACTTGTTATTCTTTATGGCAAATGTAGAAAGATGATTATTCTTCTCCTCAACTCTCAAATCCTAAAATTTAATTGATGTCATCTCTTGCGTTCAATCACCTTAATCATAAATCTAAAAATCCAATTCAGCTTAAGCCTCTTGCCATGTCCCTACCACCCTTATCAATATATTGAAATCCTTTGCATGGATTTTTTTGAGAAGGGGAGAGGGGGGTGTGGCAGGAGAGGAACAAATGCCTAAACAAGCAACCCCACAAGGGCATATATGCATGTAGGTACTTAAAAATTAGGGGGTACATAGTAATACTAAATAATCGTGGTGGCATCCACGTAAAATTGAAAAAATAGAAAAAGTAAACATTCCTGCCTCTACTTGCAAGACCAAATATAATAGAATTTGCCGCGGTTTCTTTCCTCCTCCATTCCCAACGTGTTGCGTTCCTTTGCGGCTCTCCCGTTCCTCACAGGTGTCATCTTCTCCTTCATATATGTACACATGTATGTATGCACATTCATATATCAAAACCTTCGTTCTCATTAATCTATGATCAGATTTTCCCACCATGGGAATTGCATGCTTGTGGAAGTTTCATGTCAATCTTAAGGTCATGAATTTCCCTCAAAGATCTTTATGTGCGACCATTTGTTCAATCCTGCATTTGTTTGAGCGATTCGACCACTAAGTTTGTTGTTTGCTATGAAGGGTTGTGGTGGAAGTTCACCTCATATGTTCTGTCCTCTTATTGACCAGATCTCTTGCAACAAATATCTCTTCAATTTTTTGTAAGTGCAAAGAAAGGAGATATGTATTTGGTGAATAAGTAGAGATCAGAAGAAGCACGTGAGATGTATGTGCCATGGCATTTTCTGCCTTAGATGAGAAATGATGGTCAACAATTGTACCATGCAAAGTTTCTGGATTCCTTCAAAATGTGTAAAAACCACAAACAATTGGTGGAGTCCCCATAAAAAATTGACCTACTTGACATATCATGGTTGAGTGATTTCTACATATGGAGACAGTATTGTATCCAGAGGACTATGTTTTGATTTGTCCTAAATTGCCTATCCATTCTCCACATCAAGCACACTAATCTTCTTCCTGAGATTAGGCTTAGTCAGAAAATGTAGCCTACAATGAAGATCTTTAAGGTCATGTTCATTGCCAAAGGAGATAGCTCATCACGCTGAGCTTTGGGGATAGCTCCGATGTGGCTATTGAAACTTAAATAATATGTGGATTTGTAAAAAGAAATACAGAAAATTCTCTTACATAAGGTGTGATAGGCACTAATGATATGTTTATGGTGAAAGAATAAACATATAGGATTAACTTTTTCGTAATTACCATTGATGATCTCTTGTCTTGTAGGTAATCATATCAAATATCCTCCTTTATAGTTTGTCATGAAGTAGAAAAGTATTTATCTACTAAATAACAGATTTATATGCATGCTCACTTTCTTTATTATATTTTTTAAGTGACTATTTGTTGGAAAATTGAGGAAGTCCATAGTCCCTTCCCCCTTATCTAGGGGTTCTTGATTCCTTTGTCATTATGATGGGTGGATGAAGAGTTAAGTTTGAGGGGTTAGCCTGATCAAAACTAAGTGCATGCCCATAATTATTAGTAGTAGTCATCAAATTCATACCATATGGAAAACATAGTATTTGCTTTTTTGAAGTATAATCTATTGTCTTCTATCACCATTTTCATGTTGTTTAACGGTTAAAGTTTCAAGCCATACCATTGATCTATAAACTAGGATTTTCTTTCTGGTCATTGCCTTATTTTACTATGCTTACTGGTATGATTTTCTTGTGTGTGTTTTTAATAGGGTTCTTACAATGCTAATTGTGCTATTGATTTGAGGACATAATTCAGGATATGTTTCCTAGATTAATCATAAATGGCTAGTGATTCAAAGACAGACCCTTTGCTCCCCCAATCAGTTGCTGAATATGAAGCACCAGAGCGGACTGCTACAAGAAATATTTGGCATTGTCCAACTTTTCCTGCAAGTGCTCCTTTCAGCGCTGATTCTATAGTCCCAGTACTGATGAATGTTTGTTTGTGGGACTGCGTCCAACTCTTCAGTGGATGGCTATGGTCCTAGCCATTTACTTTGTAATTGGAACAACTTGCTTCTTCACAATAAATGATCAAATTGGAGGCGAAATGACAAATAAAGTTATTGATGCCATATAATTCTGCATTGTCACAATAACCACCATTGGCTATGGAGATCTTGTACCAAGCAGCACTCTGGCTAAGCTATTGGCTTGCACTTATGTCTTCAGTGTCGTGGCTGTGGTTGGGTATATTTTGAGCAAAGCAGCTGATCACCTTGTGGAGAAGCAAGGGCTTTTGCTAATCAAAGCACTTTATGGATGTGGCAAAGCTAATGAGGCAGCCATGTTCGAAAATGTGGGGATAAATAGGGCATAGTATAAATTCATCGTGGCAGCAGGAGTTCTATTATTACTGTTGATCATTGGAACAATCTTTCTCTGTGCCGTCGAGAAGTTAGATTTGATTGATGCCATTTACTATATTTGTGCCACCATAACAATATTAAGCTATGGAGATGAAAGCTTTTCAACAATGGGAGGTTGTGTATTTGCTATACTATGGTTTTTGATGGGCATTATTTGCTTGGCGCAGTTCTATCTATACCTTGTCGAGACATACATTGAGCACAAGCAACAAGTGCTGATTGATAAGGTTCTTAAGCAAAAGTTGACATTTCTGGATCTTAAAAATGTAGATGTTGATTCTGATGGTGTTGTGGGGTAATCACTTATCTTTCATTCCATGTTGTTTAGATTAATTATCAATTTTCGTGGCAATCATGCAAGTTAAGCTAAGTAGGGAATTGTCACTACAAGGAAAAAATGATCATTCTTGACATTTGTTTCCTAAACATCAAAATAATTTTATTGACATTTAATTAAATTAAGTAAATATCAAGTTAGGTCTACCGTGACATATCCTTTCAAGATGTACGCTTGGTTCAAATGTCTCAAAAGGATATGTCACAATAGATCTAACTTGACATTCAGATCAAACGTTAAGATATTGAAACCAAATGTTTCAAAAGGCTATGTCACGGTAGATCTAATTTGACTTTTATTTAGTTAAAAGTCTAGATAGCCTATAATTGGATGTTAAGGAAAATAAATGTCAAGAATTTTTTTTTTTCTTGTAGTGTATACATGCTAATATAGTAATGCATCTCTATTCTTACCAACTAGAAAACATTTCATGATCTCTTTTCAAAAAAATCAATAAGCTCAAGCAAAAGCATATGTAGGTTGGCGAGTTTAGTCAAGAGAACCAATACATAAATGTATAATGTTGTGAAGAATGATGTGAATCGGCAAAACATGTTGAGATGAACATGACATATCTTCAATTAATAATATAAGATTTAATATAAGCCTAATAATTAATCATGGCCAATAACATCACACAATCAAAAGCCATATTTCCCCTTTAGCTTTCACACCCCGTCTAGATCACATGCAATTAGACTGTACTGCTTATTTGCATACTTCCAATCCCAATCTATGGGTGACCTTAGTAGTGTTAGTGGTGTCATTTTAATAATCTGTAGCTATATAGCCTAAACAACAAAAGTGGTATCTCTGTAAATTGTCATGTAGTTGTGGCTTGCTCTATAAGGTCGTTTGGGCATCTAACACTTCTATTAGAAACATCCCTATAAATACATGCTTTGAGGTGTGTGGTTGTGTGCCACCTCTCTAAATTCTTCCACCTACTCAAATTATCATGGTATCAGAGCACAACACATACCAATTTGCTGAGAAAGGAACCTCCACCATGTCTAACTTCTTAGAGACTAGCGATTCCAGTGCCAAAGCTTTTCCGACCATATCTCCTCCATTTAATATTCAGCAAATCGTTTCTTTTAAGCTCAGCACAACCACATATCACATATGGCGAGCTCAAATGATTTCCCTTCTCCACGCTTATGATTTGTGTTCTTTAGTTGATGGCTCATCTACCGAGCCAACCAAAACCTTCCCTGATTCTACCAAAGCAGAGCTCCTAAATGATGGATTTATACTTTGGAAATGCAAGGATCAACTTGTCCTATGCTAGGTCCTTACCTCTATTTTCGAAGAAATTGGGCTCAAATTTCTCATGTCATCATCGCTCTTGAAGTCTAGACATTTTTAGGGAGGTATTTTGCAACACACACACGAGCATGAATTTTTCAATACAAATTTGATCTAACTATGTGGAAAATCATTACTAATTTTACAAACAAAGCAAAGTTACTCGACATCAATCTAGCTGCTACCTTTGGCAAGGCACTCGATGTTAATGAACTTCTTCTTGCTATATTAAATGGCTTAGGTGGTGATTATGATTTTGTTGTCACTACTGTGACCAGCAAACCTGATACTATTTCTTATGAAGGGCTTGTTGGCCTCTTATTTTCCCATGAACAACATATAGCTCGACATCAGCTGTCTCTTGGTTTAAAGCTCATGGTATTCATCATAGGATTTCTACTCCTTACACACCCCAACGAATTGGGATCTCTAAACGCAAGAACAAACATCTTGTTGAACTCGCTCAGGAACTATTGTTCCAGAGCAATACTCAAGTATGGGTTTTATGCTATCCACTATGTGATAATGCTACATTTTATGATGATAATTCTTCCAATCGGGGTTTATCTTGAGGATAACATGCATAAATAACACATCATAAATGGGTATGAGAGCATGACATGCATCGCACATAAAGATTGCTTATAAAAATGTATTAATGGCCATTTGTACAAGTTCATGTCAAAACAAGCCTCAGATGAGCAATCAGACTGCACGGATGGATTCAAAGCGAAGAACAGAGTCTAACGGACTCAAAATCGACCAAATCCGACATCCGAAGCTCCCGTAATTGGCCCAAGAAGTCTTGACCGTTGATCTGATGATCAACGGCCACATAGCTGCCACGTGGCAGCATCTGACATGCCCTCACCGCACATCACTCTGAGCCGTCCGATCATCCGATCGGATGGCTGAGATCCATCCTCGCCTGCACGTCTTCACTCTGAGGCACTGAAGATCCGATCGTTGGATCTCCATCCAACGGTCGGCAGCAGCCGGACAACGACTCACGATCGCGACCATCCGTATAGAGTAGCGCAGCGGTCGATGCTCTCACCCGCGCTCACGCGACGCGGGATCGAAATGCACCGCGCGGCAAATCGAAGGCGAAGGCGCGCGTGGGTGAAATTAGACCGTGGATTGGTGCGCGGACAGCTAAGTAGGGAATTGTCACTACAAGGAAAAAATGATCATTCTTGACATTTGTTTCCTAAACATCAAAATAATTTTATTGACGTTTAATTAAATTAAGTAAATATCAAGTTAGGTCTACCGTGACATATCCTTTCAAGATGTACGTTTGGTTCAAATGTCTCAAAAGGATATGTCACAATAGATCTAACTTGACATTCAGATCAAACGTTAAGATATTGAAACCAAATGTTTCAAAAGGCTATGTCACGGTAGATCTAATTTGACTTTTATTTAGTTAAAAGTCTAGATAGCCTATAATTGGATGTTTAGGAAAATAAATGTCAAGAATTTTTTTTTTCTTGTAGTGTATACATGCTAATATAGTAATGCATCTCTATTCTTACCAACTAGAAAACATTTCATGATCTCTTTTCAAAAAAATCAATAAGCTCAAGCAAAAGCATATGTAGGTTGGCAAGTTTAGTCAAGAGAACCAGTACATAAATGTATAATGTTGTGAAGAATGATGTGAATCGGCAAAACATGTTGAGATGAACATGACATATCTTCAATTAATAATATAAGATTTAATATAAGCCTAATAATTAATCATGGCCAATGAAACGTGGGTTTTACCGGGTTTGTTGGTTTTGTTATAACGTTGTAGTAAAGCCGGTTATTACCAACATTTCAAATATAAATTTTTTTACTCGGAAAATGAAAGAGTTCCCGAGGTCGAACTCAGGGAGCAAGTCGTATTCTAGAGATATATATGTTTCTTTTACAAAATAAAGAGAGGGAAAGAATTTGTTGTGATGTTCTTCTTTCTTTCTCTTTCTTCAGATCTCCTTCTTCTTCTTCCTTGGTTTCTGCTATGGTGATAATCTTCTTCTGCAATGGTGATGCTCTTCTTCTTCTTCCTGCTGTTCCTGCGTTGGTGATGTTTTTCTTTCTTCAGAGCTCCTTGTTCTTCTTCTTCTTTGGTTTTCTGCCTTGACCTCTCTTCTTCTTCTTCTGCAATCGTGGTGATGCTCTTCTTCTTCTTCTTCCTGCTTTGGCCGTTGCTCTTCCTTCTTCTTCAGCCTGCCTTCTGTGTTGCTCTGGCTGCTGACTTTCTGTCGTCTGACCCGGTGCTTCGACGACTTAACTGAGCATTTGCTACAGTGCAGCTCCTTCTTCTTCGCCTTTGGCCTGCACACTTCAGAGTTTTTCGTCAAGAGGCAAAACCTACTCTACCCCCCTTCCCCCCGCGTCTCTCTCTTTCTCTCTGAAACCACTCTTGGGACAGCTCTCCCAGAGCTACCGGGTAATCGGGTTCGGGTCAGGCCCGGGTCCAGGCCCACCGGCGTGCGGTGGTGGGCGAGGAGTGCAGGTCGGTTTAATCGGGTCGGGCCAGGTCCGCGGAGCGTGGTCACGGACGAGGCCGGGTCGGGTGAGAGGGACCTCACCCCGTGGTCAGGAGGCAGACAGCATAAGGCACTTTTTGCCTTTATGCGTCCGCGCGCCTCCGAGAAGTTCCGAGGTGGGACTAAATGTCCCACCCCAATTGAGCGCCCGTCGCGGAGGGAGCAGTGGGCGATCGTGTCTTCACGCGCGGCTTTCGCCCCATCTGCGAGCCTGGGACGTTTCGCGGAGACTCCCCGCGCCACCTGGGAGTCGAACCTGGGCGAAGGCGTGCCTGCACCTGCAGGTGAAGGAGCTCTGCCTGCTCAGTAATGGCGACGGCGGGCGAGTCACCTGGTCACAGAAGAACGGCCTCTCGGCCAAATCAGACAGGCGGGGGACCTTCGCCGTGGCACGGCGAAGGTGGTCAGGGGGTCTGCAGGGGGCGAAATGGAGCCAACAGGTCGTCCTAGGTCAAACTGTGAGCAAAGAAGTGGGTGTGTTCGGTGGATCTGCAGAGGGTGTTTGGTGGGAAGTGGAGGGGCGGAAGAGGATCAGGGTGAGGAGGCGGAGGTTCTGCGGTGGTCGGCGAGCCGTGTGGGTCGCTGAGGTGATGGGAGCGGCTCGCCGGAGGGTGGTCGGAGGCGGAGAGGGTGAGGGTGAACAGGAGCGGTCGAGGGTTTAATTGACTAAATTGAAAGCGGGGAAAGAAAGAGGAGAAGAAGGGGAGTAGTTCTAACTTACTTGCAGGGACGAAGGGGGAGGAACAGGGCGACAGTCGTATCGACTGTCGCCGGAGAAGACGATGCTCAGGGAGAGGGGCGGCGGCGAGCAGAGAGCCGGAGAGGCGCCAGCTGGGTGCGGCGTGGCGCGGGAAGAGCAGGGGAGGAAGTCTCTGCTGCTGGTATTGCGGCAGAGCGAAGAGGTGGAGGGGGAGGAAGCCGCCGGAGCTGGTGAGCGTCTGCCGGAGGAAGAAGAGAAGAAAGCTGGGGGTTTTCTCCATCAGATCCAGGCTGCCCTGGTCGGTGGAGCAGCGGGGGGTATTTATAGGGATGAAACAGGGAGGAAGGCGGAGGGAGACGATGTGTCTCCCTCGCCGGAGAATGGTCGGAATATGAACCCATACCGTCCGTGTGTTCGCACGGCCGGTATGGTGGGCTACAATGACCAGGGGGGTGCCCCTGCGACGGCTGACGACGCAGGGCACCCCCGGTATACTTGCCAGGTCCCCCACCTCACCCTGCGCGGCGCCATGCTCCGCTCAAGGTCGCCGGAGCATGGTGCTGGCAGGGTTTTGCAGGAGGGACCTGATTGCAAAGAACGAAGGAGAGTTAGGGGCTAAAATGCGAGGGTTCAAAAGTTGAGGGCCAAAGAGTAAATATATGAGGACCAAAGTGTAAAGTCGGTCAAGGAGGTTTCTTCTTAGGCTCAAGTTTTTATACATGACTAATTAGGACCTAAGGAATCTGATGGTGAATTTCATTTTCATATTAAACCTTGTTTTACCGGTCAATTTGCATAAAGACCCAAATTAAGTTATTAATTGGGCATGGTTCTCAATGTAGGTCAAAATGGGTTCTAAAGGCCAAATTGAAGGTTCTAAACCCTAGAGATTATTTTTCTATGAATTTTAGAGGGTTTATTCTATTTTTACTTTGCCTCGAACCTTGTGAATTGAAGTGGGTTGTTTTAGGGTTACAGATTATCATTTGGTTCCTTGGAAGTGCTGTAGCCCTTGCTAGATCATCTCATCCCACTTTTATTCTTATTAAGCTGTTTTGACCTGTGTTTGGGCCCAGAATTACCCTGTATGCAGATTATACTGGTAAAATTGCACTTTTGCCCCTTATGACTGGTTTTCTTCTCAAACTCAGAATTCTCTGAGTTAAGCCTTTCCTTGAGATATGTAGGAGCTTTTATCCTTTGTATTGGGTCAAAATGAGCTAGTTATGGCTCATGATGAGGTTTTCATCATACCCCCATGCCTAGCTTTTGCTAGTCCCTTAGCAAAAACTTAAGGTTTCAACCCTTGTTCTAGACCATGAAGTTTTTAATGGTTTTAGATAAGTGCCTTTTTTATTTGAGCATAGATTAGGTTAGAATGCTGACCATAGGCCTAAAAGGTACTCTAGTACCAATCAAGATCCAAATCTGTCTAGCCTTAGCCTCAGTCTTTTAGCAAAGGTTTTTAAGGCCCGCAAGAACTAACCTAAGGTTTATTGGACTTCGTGGTTAAAGCACCCGTGCTTGAAATGATTTTAGCCCTGGCTCAGTTCGCAGTGCGTTTTGTAAGAGAGAGATAGAAAGTTTTTCTGTTTGGAGAGTTTTCTCTCTCTTTTTCTTTTTAGTTCTAGCCTAGGATTGGCTTTTCAACACGGTCTGTATCAGATTCCTTGCTCCCATCATCAATCCTCAAGGGTTCCTGGCGATCGATGCTTCGAGATAGCACCGCCCATGGCAACCCCCGGAACCCTGGCTATTGAGATTTCGAGATAATCCCATCCATGGTATTCCGTGGCCGAATCCAGACCCTGGCAATTGACACTTCGAGATAATGCCATCCATGGAATCTGAATCAGCAGAGTGCTTACATGCCCCCCATAGGATATGTAAATATCCTAAGAGACAAGCACCGAGGAGATGATATTTTGTTACGCATCTTCGAGGGGATTTCCCGCCTCTCTGCGCTGGGAACTCGTCCAAATCAACTTGTGTTGATCGGCCGCTCCTATTCTAGGTGTTCTTTTCAGATTTTTGCGACGCTTCTGCGTGATTCTGATTTTTACGCTTACTGAACCAGGCTGTGTGTGAGATTAGGGTGCTTAGGTTACTGAGTCCCGTAAACCAAAAATTAGTTAACGAGGCCGAATACTTCCTAAGCCTTAGACCTAATACTTCAGCTTTTCATTTTCCTCAACCTCTTGAGGAGTGTCCAGATCTTAATGGGTACTAAGAGTCTATTCAAGAATGCCTAAGGTTTGCATTCTTTACTAATCTTATTGTGCACTTTTCTTGAATGAGGTCTAGAACTTAGGTTAATTCCTTAGTTCCTTACTAATGACTATCACTTTTTCTCATAATTTTGTGCTCCTTTTTCATTTTGTTTCTTTTCTCCTTCACAAAATTTTCCTTCTCCTCTTTTCCTCTTATTCTTTTTCGAATTTTTTTTTTTTTTTTTTAATTTTTATGGTATTTTTGGCATATGTGAATTTTTGTTTGAAACCTTTTCTTACAAGTTTTTGCACTTTCATACCCCCCCATGCCTAAGATTTGCAATGTCCTCATTGTAACCTAGGGGGTCTTAGTTCATTCCTTAAGACAGAAATTTGGATGAGTGAATGGGTCGGGTTGAATTTTTTTTTTTTTTTTTTTTTTTGCGGACGATTTCAAATCCCAGATGCAAACATCTGAGTTGGGGTCGGCTGTCTACAAGGGTGAACTTCGAGTGCTGAAAGGTGTCAGAACAAGTTTCAGATTTTCAAAGAGAATGACGGGCTGCCTCCCGTTAAGCGCTGAGTTTTACGCCATCGGCTGGGCGCAATAAGCTCAAGGGGAAAGGAGGATATAAGATGCCTCAGCCAAATCAGTAGAAGTTACATCAATGAACGGCTTGAGTCTCTGACCGTTCACGATGAAAGGTTCAGAATCGTGGCTGAGTGGACTGATTTCGATTGCTCCATTTCCAAAAACCTGTCGGACCAAATATGGTCCGACCCACTTAGATCTCAGTTTTCCTGGGAAGAGTTTGAGTCGGGCATCAAAGAGTAGGACCTTTTGACCAGGATGAAAGATCTTTCTCGAGATGTGTTTGTCGTGGAAGGCTTTAACCCGCTCCTTGTAGATTTGCGAGTTCTCGTACGCGTCTATGCGCAATTCATCGATCTCGCTGATTTGGAGTTTTCTGTGGGTCCCAGCCTTAGAAAGATCTAGATTACAGTTCCGTACTGCCCAATAGGCTTTATGCTCCAGTTCGACGGGAAGGTGGCATGCCTTTCCGTACACCAGTCTAAAGGGAGACATGCCTAATTGGGTCTTGTGGGCGGTCCTATAGGCCCACAATGCTTCCGGAAGTCGGGACGACCAGTCCTTCCTGTCAGGTCGAACAGTGACTTGCAGGATTTTCTTGATCTCCCGATTAGACAGCTCAGCTAGACCATTAGTTTGTGGGTGGTAAGGAGTAGAGATTCGGTGAGACACCCCGTATTTGGTCATCAGTGACCTAAACTGAGCATTTGTGAAATGGGTTCCCCCATCAGAGATTATTGCACGAGGAATCCCGAACCTTGAGAAAATGTGTTGATGAATAAATTTGAGAACGATTTTGTGATCACAGGTTCGGGTCGGTATGGCTTCGATCCATTTGGACACGTAGTCCACAGCCAACAGAATGTATTCGAAACCATTCGAAACAGGAAAGGGGCCCATAAAATCAATCCCCCAAACATCAAAGATTTCGCATACTAGAATCGGTTGCATAGGCATCATGTCGCGATGGCTCATGTTGCCCAAAGTCTGGCAACGACTGCATGCCTTGCAATGACTGTATGCGTCTTTGAACAGTGTGGGCCAGTAAAAGCCGCACTGGAGGACTTTTGATGCGGTTTTATGCCCGGCAAAATGGCCACCGCATGCCTGGTCATGGCAGAAAGAGAGGATATTGTTGACTTCCCCTTCCGGGACACATCTCCGGATGATCTGATCGGCACCTATGCGGAAGAGGTACGGGTCTTCCCAAATGTAATACTTGGCATCGGAGCGTAATTTGTCTTTCTTGGCCTTCGGCCAATCGGACGGGGTCTGATGAGATGCCAAGTAATTTACAATATTAGCAAACCATGGAAGGCTAGTACCAATAGTCAGCAGGTGCTCATCGGGAAAATGCTCAGTGATGGGTCCGGAAGGGTCTATCATTTCAGAAGGAAGACGGGACAAGTGATCAGCTACCACGTTTTGTTTTCCCGCTTTATCGCGAATCTCGAGGTCAAATTCTTGCAACAGCAAGATCCATCGGATCAATCGAGGTTTCGCGTCCTTCTTTGCAAGGAGATGCCTCACAGCCGTGTGATCCGAGTATATGATGACATGGGAACCCAGAAGGTACGATCTGAACTTCTCAAGGGCAAATACTACAGCTAGCAGCTCTTTCTCAGTAACTGTATAGTTACGCTGAGCCTCATCGAGTGTTTTGCTGGCGTAGTAAATGACCACAGGTTTCTTGTCATTTTTCTGCCCCAAAACCGCTCCTACAGCGAAGTCGGATGCATCACACATGATCTCAAAGGGTTGAGACCAATCAGGGGACTGTAGGATCGGGGCTTGGGTGACTCGGTCACGCAGGATTTCAAATGCTTGAGTGCATTCCTTGGAGATTTCGAAGGGAACATCCTTGGAGAGAAGAGTGGTCAGGGGGCGTGCGATTTTTGAAAAATCAGGGATAAATCGTCGATAAAAACCGACATGCCCTAAAAAGGATCGGATGTCCCTGATCGAGCTAGGCATAGGAAGGTGAGAAATCAGATTAACCTTAGCTCGATCCACTTGGATACCTTTCTCCGAAATTGAATGTCCCAGGACAATTCCCTCAGGCACCATGAAATGGCTCTTTTCCCAGGAAAGAACCAAATTCACGTCGATGCACCGCCTGAGTATCTGGACCAAGTGTTGGAGGCAATTGTCGAATGATGCTCCGAAAACTGAAAAGTCATCCATGAAGACTTCCAGATAATCACCTACCATATCTGAGAATATGGCAAGCATGCATCGCTGAAAAGTAGCGGGTGCATTGCAAAGACCGAAAGGCATCCTTCGGAAAGCGTATGTTCCGAAGGGGCAGGTGAACGTGGTCTTTTCTTGGTCCTCAGGATGGATTGCCACCTGGTTATAACCGGAGTACCCGTCAAGAAAGCAGAAGAACCTATTTCCCGCTAGTTTTTCGAGAATTTGATCAATGAAGGGTAGTGGGAAATGATCCTTCTTCGTGGAGGAATTGAGTCGACGGTAATCTATACAGACTCTCCACGAGTTGGCTAATCGGGTAGGAATGATTTCTCCGGTCTCAGTCGTTATAGTGGTGAGTCCTGCCTTCTTAGGCACGACCTGAATTGGGCTCACCCAACGACTATCGGAGATCGGGTAGATGATCCCGGCATCTAACCACTTGATGATCTCCTTTTTCACGACCTCCTGCAGATTGGGGTTTAAGCGTCTCTGCATTTCACGAGAAGGTCGTGTGCCCTCTTCTGAATAGATATGATGAGTACAATAAGAGGGACTTATTCCAGTCAAATCATCGAGGGTCCATCCGATGGTTCTGCGATGTTGCTGGAGGACAACAATCAGACGGGATTCCTGTTCAGGACTGAGGTTGGAATTGATGATCACAGGAAGGGTCTGATTAGAACCCAAAAAGATGTATTTCAAATGAGCAGGAAGGGGTTTCAGTTCGAGGATGGGGTTTCAGCAGCAGCGGGTGGTTCAGTATAGATGTGAGGTTCAAGGGTGGGAGTTACTGGGTTGTTCACATCTGGATTTGACTCCTCTGTTTGCGGGTCAAGATCCTTCTGTGGTTGATGAGGAATACTCAAGTCATTCTGGAGGTGTGATTCATCAACCAAAGTCTTGATGTCACAAATTTGCTCGATGACGCCGCAATTAATTCCTTGTTGGGCCTTAAATATATCAATTTTCAGTGTTTGATCTCCAAACTTAAGCTCTATTTGGCCCTCCTCACAGCTGATGTTGGCTCTAGCAGTAGCCAATAAAGGTCTCCCTAGAATGATTGGTGTATCCCTAGGGTTCTCAGGTGCATCCATGTCTAAGACTATAAAGTCCACTGGAAAATAGAAATCCCGCACTCTCACGATAACATCCTCGAGAATCCCTTTTGGTGACTTTATAGATCGATCTGCTAATTGTAATGTCACCTCGGTTGGTTTCAGCTCAGATTCTTCCAGATGGTCAAGTAAGGATGTGGGTATCAGATTTATAGATGCACCTAAGTCTAACAATGCTCTATCAAATTGGGTACCACCTATCTTACAGGAGATCAGGGGAGTTCCAGGATCTTTTGCCTTGGGTGGGAGTCTACTAAGGATTACAGAGCTGGCTTGCTCTGACAGAACAATTGGGCTCCCTCCCTTGGTTCGCGGCTTACGCTGGGGTGTACATATATTCTTTAGAAATCGTGCGTAAGCTGGTACGTGGTGGATTGCATCCATCAAGGGGATGTTTATGTGGACCTGCTCAAAGAGCTTGACCAGGTCCTCCTCAGGGGCCACGGGTTTGGTGGTCTTCTTTCCCTTGGTCAGGGCCTCGGGAAACGGGATCTTGGTTGGTTCCTCTAGGATAGGTCCAGGTTGTGGGTCTGGAACAGCGGTACCTTGGCTAACTATCCTAGGGTCATGGTTATCAGGCTGGGAGTGGTTTGGATAATGCGGGTCCTGAGTTGTCTTACCACTACGTGTTGTTACAGAATTTAATCCGGCCTGATTTTGGTTTGGGTTTGGTAGGAGGGGTGGCTGCTGCTGAAATCCCGCACGCGAAGTTGAGGCTTCCATCTCGTCTGGAGATGGGGCAGTAGGGGCCTGATAAATCCATTGAGCGTGGCCTAAATTTGGATTCATAACGCGCTTCTGGGTTGGCACGTTATTTGGGTTAGGAAGAGGTTGGGAAGGGAGTGTGCCTGGCTGGCGAGAATTTGCCAACTGGGCCAGCTGAGTTTTAACTTCAGTAAGCTCGTCCTTGTGCTGTTTTTGAATGGCCGCATTCGATTTTTGAATGTCAGCCAGAGTCTGAAGGATTAAGGACATTTGATCTTGATTTGGCCCCGATGGATAAGTAGGGTTGGGCCGAGGCTGAGGCGGCTGGTAGTGATGAGAGGGCTGTGGGCGGGACTGAAAAGGTGGTCTTTGGGTTTGGGGATTTCCTGCCCACTGAAAATTGGGATGGTTTCGCCATCCAGGGTTGTAAGTGTTGGAGAATGGGTCGTTCTGGATGGCGTTGAGGTCCTCGCAGGTCTGAGGAACCTCCTGAGAATCAGGGAAAGGAGGAATGGAGTTCCCCCGGCTGGTGAAGAAAGGATCGGATGATCTTCCAGTCCAAGAATCAGATGGGGATGGATATGGATCCATCCCAAGGGAGGATCGGTGGAGGATGTTTTGCACAGTCTCCTGTGTGGAAGGAGGTTGTGCAAAGGAGTTACGCGCAGAGGTGGCTCGCTGCAAGTGCTGAGTCAGCTCATCCACCTTCTTTTCAATGATTGAGACCTTGTCCAATCGACTGGCCATTAATTCCAGGTCGACTGATGCGGACAGGTCCTGCGTCTCATGTGCTCCCTTAAGATTCGTCGCTGCGCGGGTATTCGTCCTGTCGAATAATCCCATGGAGTCATTGTTGATGGAGTTCTCGCACATGTTTTCGAGAATCTCCCATACGGTGTCTTCATGTTGACCCATGATGTTTCCTCCGCAGGTTGCATTGACGAAAAGGCGGATGTCCTCACGGAGTCCCTGGTAAAAAGATTGGACTTGTTCCCATTTAGGAACTCCGTGATGGGGGCACTTCCTCATGAGATCCTGAAAACGATCCCATGCCTCATGGAGAGGTTCTCCTGATTGTTGAGTGAAGTGTGTAATCTGATGGCGCAAGGCGTTGGTCCGACCAACGGGAAAGAACTTTTTCAAGAACTCGGATTGAAGTTCTTCCCAAGTGTTGATCGGCCGGGTCTGAGTTTGATACCAATGGGCGGCCTTGTCCATAAGAGAAAAGGAGAACATCTTCATGAGAAGAATATCCCGATTTTGCGCATCTGATCCAAAAGTGTGGGCCAGATGCTTTAGCTGTTTGATGTGCTGGAAGGGATCTTCAGAATTAAGCCCATGGAATTTAGGTATAGCATGAATCATGTTGGGCTTTAGTTCGGAATCAGGTCCTCCAATCGGGATTCTGACTCGAGGCTCAATGGCCACCGCAGCAGGATTGTAGTGGTC
The DNA here is from genome assembly GCA_037157565.1 of Thalassia testudinum. Taxonomy (NCBI): domain Eukaryota; kingdom Viridiplantae; phylum Streptophyta; class Magnoliopsida; order Alismatales; family Hydrocharitaceae; genus Thalassia; species Thalassia testudinum. Next base: position 7,418,338 of record JAZHRO010000022.1, on the reverse strand, counting down.
CCGCATCATAGGACGCTGTGGTGGGTGCACGAAGTTTTGGAAGAGGTCATTGAGTCGCTGGAGCTGGTGTTCCAGATTATTTTCTTCCTCAACTGGCTGAGCCATGATGGGGGAAGAAGAAGAACTTGGTTCTGAATCAGAAGAGAGAATAATGTGAGGGTGTTGCTGCACAAATACGGGCGTCGAGGCTTGGCCTTGACGAGAGTGAATTTCTAATGGAGGTCTTAAGGGTGGTCTTAGAGACCTCCTTCCGTACATGCACAGTTGGGAGAGGTAAGTTTAGAAGGTGCTGGACCCAATCAAGACACCCAAAAATGTGTTGGGTGACTATAGAGGTGCGGGGCAGATGGACCCCTTGATCAGAAAGATCGTCCACCTGAGAATTACCTGGGCAGCCAGAGAGGGAGAGTCCCGCGAAGACCCCTACACGGTAGAGCGTCCCCACGGGTTACAGGGTTTCCCCCACCCGACCTCTCTTGTCACTGCGGTTCCAGGTAGACCAGAATGGGGATCTTGACCTCTTAAGTCTACCAATTTTAAGATCAGGGTGCTTAAGGTTTCACTTGAACTTTAGTCTTTTTAAGTGCAAAGAGTGACCTAATTTAAGGTTGGTTAACCCAAAGGGGTCAACTTTACCTCTTGTTTTCTTTGAGATCTTTTTGTGTCCTTTCTTTTAGGGTTCAAGTGTTTAGAGAGAGCCAATTGTTTAGGATTTTTCTTGTTAATTATTTTCAATCAATGGCTTGGGCACACCTCTTTTGGATTTCCTCAATTCTTGATTAAGGGGTGTGTCTCTACTGAAATCCTAATGTTTGACCTTATGTTGGCTCTACTTGGTCCATTTAACTCTTTGTTGGGCAATTAGGGCTCAAGCAAGAATGTGTTAGCCCTTAAATACCCTTAATAGTGTGCAGGAGTGATGAGTTGAAAACATGCAACTTTTTATGGTTACTAAGTATGGAAGACAGGTTAGCCCTATATTGCTTGTTCTTTTCTTTTCTTCCTCTTTAGAGTGTAGGGGTTAATAGTGAGAGAAAAGATTTACCTGTCTTCGGAGTGGTTGTGTGGTTGCTTGTCTTCTTGAGTTCCTGTAGCTGCACAAAAGAGAGGAGATTATCAGAACTTAAAAGAAACATGAATGTTTACCTCTAGAATAGCCGTTGCTCCCCGGCAGCGGCGCCAAAATGAAACGTGGGTTTTACCGGGTTTGTTGGTTTTGTTATAACGTTGTAGTAAAGCCGGTTATTACCAACATTTCAAATATAAATTTTTTTACTCGGAAAATGAAAGAGTTCCCGAGGTCGAACTCAGGGAGCAAGTCGTATTCTAGAGATATACATGTTTCTTTTACAAAATAAAGAGAGAGGGAAAGAATTTGTTGTGATGTTCTTCTTTCTTTCTCTTTCTTCAGATCTCCTTCTTCTTCTTCCTTGGTTTCTGCTATGGTGATAATCTTCTTCTGCAATGGTGATGCTCTTCTTCTTCTTCCTGCTGTTCCTGCGTTGGTGATGTTTTTCTTTCTTCAGAGCTCCTTGTTCTTCTTCTTCTTTGGTTTTCTGCCTTGACCTCTCTTCTTCTTCTTCTGCAATCGTGGTGATGCTCTTCTTCTTCTTCTTCCTGCTTTGGCCGTTGCTCTTCCTTCTTCTTCAGCCTGCCTTCTGTGTTGCTCTGGCTGCTGACTTTCTGTCGTCTGACCCGGTGCTTCGACGACTTAACTGAGCATTTGCTACAGTGCAGCTCCTTCTTCTTCGCCTTTGGCCTGCACACTTCAGAGTTTTTCGTCAAGAGGCAAAACCTACTCTACCCCCCTTCCCCCCGCGTCTCTCTCTTTCTCTCTGAAACCACTCTTGGGACAGCTCTCCCAGAGCTACCGGGTAATCGGGTTCGGGTCAGGCCCGGGTCCAGGCCCACCGGCGTGCGGTGGTGGGCGAGGAGTGCAGGTCGGTTTAATCGGGTCGGGCCAGGTCCGCGGAGCGTGGTCACGGACGAGGCCGGGTCGGGTGAGAGGGACCTCACCCCGTGGTCAGGAGGCAGACAGCATAAGGCACTTTTTGCCTTTATGCGTCCGCGCGCCTCCGAGAAGTTCCGAGGTGGGACTAAATGTCCCACCCCAACTGAGCGCCCGTTGCGGAGGGAGCAGTGGGCGATCGTGTCTTCACGCGCGGCTTTCGCCCCATCTGCGAGCCTGGGACGTTTCGCGGAGACTCCCCGCGCCACCTGGGAGTCGAACCTGGGCGAAGGCGTGCCTGCACCTGCAGGTGAAGGAGCTCTGCCTGCTCAGTAATGGCGACGGCGGGCGAGTCACCTGGTCACAGAAGAACGGCCTCTCGGCCAAATCAGACAGGCGGGGGACCTTCGCTGTGGCACGGCGAAGGTGGTCAGGGGGTCTGCAGGGGGCGAAATGGAGCCAACAGGTCGTCCTAGGTCAAACTGTGAGCAAAGAAGTGGGTGTGTTCGGTGGATCTGCAGAGGGTGTTTGGTGGGAAGTGGAGGGGCGGAAGAGGATCAGGGTGAGGAGGCGGAGGTTCTGCGGTGGTCGGCGAGCCGTGTGGGTCGCTGAGGTGATGGGAGCGGCTCGCCGGAGGGTGGTCGGAGGCGGAGAGGGTGAGGGTGAACAGGAGCGGTCGAGGGTTTAATTGACTAAATTGAAAGCGGGGAAAGAAAGAGGAGAAGAAGGGGAGTAGTTCTAACTTACTTGCAGGGACGAAGGGGGAGGAACAGGGCGACAGTCGTATCGACTGTCGCCGGAGAAGACGATGCTCAGGGAGAGGGGCGGCGGCGAGCAGAGAGCCGGAGAGGCGCCAGCTGGGTGCGGCGTGGCGCGGGAAGAGCAGGGGAGGAAGTCTCTGCTGCTGGTATTGCGGCAGAGCGAAGAGGTGGAGGGGGAGGAAGCCGCCGGAGCTGGTGAGCGTCTGCCGGAGGAAGAAGAGAAGAAAGCTGGGGGTTTTCTCCGTCAGATCCAGGCTGCCCTGGTCGGTGGAGCAGCGGGGGGTATTTATAGGGATGAAACAGGGAGGAAGGCGGAGGGAGACGACGTGTCTCCCTCGCCGGAGAATGGTCGGAATATGAACCCATACCGTCCGTGCGTTCGCACGGCCGGTATGGTGGGCTACAATGACCAGGGGGTGCCCCTGCGACGGCTGACGACGCAGGGCACCCCCGGTATACTTGCCAGGTCCCCCACCTCACCCTGCGCGGCGCCATGCTCCGCGCAAGGTCGCCGGAGCATGGTGCTGGCAGGGTTTTGCAGGAGGGACCTGATTGCAAAGAACGAAGGAGAGTTAGGGGCTAAAATGCGAGGGTTCAAAAGTTGAGGGCCAAAGAGTAAATATATGAGGACCAAAGTGTAAAGTCGGTCAAGGAGGTTTCTTCTTAGGCTCAAGTTTTTATACATGACTAATTAGGACCTAAGGAATCTGATGGTGAATTTCATTTTCATATTAAACCTTGTTTGACCGGTCAATTTGCGTAAAGACCCAAATTAAGTTATTAATTGGGCATGGTTCTCAATGTAGGTCAAAATGGGTTCTAAAGGCCAAATTGAAGGTTCTAAACCCTAGAGATTATTTTTCTATGAATTTTAGAGGGTTTATTCTATTTTTACTTTGCCTCGAACCTTGTGAATTGAAGTGGGTTGTTTTAGGGTTACAGATTATCATTTGGTTCCTTGGAAGTGCTGTAGCCCTTGCTAGATCATCTCATCCCACTTTTATTCTTATTAAGCTGTTTTGACCTGTGTTTGGGCCCAGAATTACCCTGTATGCAGATTATACTGGTAAAATTGCACTTTTGCCCCTTATGACTGGTTTTCTTCTCAAACTCAGAATTCTCTGAGTTAAGCCTTTCCTTGAGATATGTAGGAGCTTTTATCCTTTGTATTGGGTCAAAATGAGCTAGTTATGGCTCATGATGAGGTTTTCATCAGCCAATAACACCACACAATCAAAAGCCATATTTCCCCTTTAGCTTTCACACCCCGTCTAGATCACATGCAATTAGACTATACTGCTTATTTGCATACTTCCAATCCCAATCTATGGGTGACCTTAGTAGTGTTAGTGGTGTCATTTTAATAATCTGTAGCTATATAGCCTAAACAACAAAAGTGGTATCTCTGTAAATTGTCATGTAGTTGTGGCTTGCTCTACAAGGTCGTTTGGGCATCTAACACTTCTATTAGAAACATCCCTATAAATACATGCTTTGAGGTGTGTGGTTGTGTGCCACCTCTCTAAATTCTTCCACCTACTCAAATTATCATGGTATCAGAGCACAACACATACCAATTTGCTGAGAAAGGAACCTCCACCATGTCTAACTTCTTAGAGACTAGAGATTCCAATGCCAAAGCTTTTCCGACCATATCTCCTCCATTTAATATTAAGCAAATCGTTTCTTTTAAGCTCAGCACAACCACATATCACATATGGCGAGCTCAAATGATTTCCCTTCTCCACGCTTATGATTTGTGTTCTTTAGTTGATGGCTCATCTACCAAGCCAACCAAAACCTTCCCTGATTCTACCAAAGCAGAGCTCCTAAATGATGGATTTATACTTTGGAAATGCAAGGATCAACTTGTCCTATGCTAGGTCCTTACCTCTATTTTCGAAGAAATTGGGCTCAAATTTCTCATGTCATCATCGCTCTTGAAGTCTAGACATTTTTAGGGAGGTATTTTGCAACACACACACGAGCATGAATTTTTCAATACAAATTTGATCTAACTATGTGGAAAATCATTACTAATTTTACAAACAAAGCAAAGTTACTCGACATCAATCTAGCTGCTACCTTTGGCAAGGCACTCGATGTTAATGAACTTCTTCTTGCTATATTAAATGGCTTAGGTGGTGATTATGATTTTGTTGTCACTACTATGACCAGCAAACCTGATACTATTTCTTATGAAGGGCTTGTTGGCCTCTTATTTTCCCATGAACAACATATAGCTCGACATCAGCTGTCGCTTGGTTTAAAGCTCATGGTATTCATCATAGGATTTCTACTCCTTACACACCCCAACGAATTGGGATCTCTAAACGCAAGAACAAACATCTTGTTGAACTCGCTCAGGAACTATTGTTCTAGAGAAATACTCAAGTATGGGTTTTATGCTATCCACTATGTGATAGTGCTACATTTTATGATGATAATTCTTCCAATCGGGGTTTATCTTGAGGATAACATGCATAAATAACACATCATAAATGGGTATGAGAGCATGACATGCATCGCACATAAAGATTGCTTATAAAAATGTATTAATGGCCATTTGTACAAGTTCATGTCAAAACAAGCCTCAGATGAGCAATCAGACTGCACGGATGGATTCAGAGCGAAGAACAGAGTCTAACGGACTCAAAATTGACCAAATTCGACATCCGAAGCTCCCGTAATTGGCCCAAGAAGTCTTGACCGTTGATCTGATGATCAACGGCCACATAGCTGCCATGTGGAAGCATCTGACATGCCCTCACCGCACATCACTCTGAGCCGTCCGATCATCCGATCGGATGGCTGAGATCCATCCTCGCCTGCACGTCTTCACTCTGAGGCACCGAAGATCCGATCGTTGGATCTCCATCCAACGGTCGGCAGCAGCCGGACAACGACTCACGATCGTGACCATCCGTATAGAGTAGCGCAGCGGTCGATGCTCTCATCCGCGCTCACGCGACGTGGGATCGAAATGTACCGCACAGCAAATCGAAGGCGAAGGCACGCGTGGGTGAAATTAGATCGTGGATTGGTGCGCGGACAGCTACGATTGCGAGACGTGGCGCCTGCAGATGCATCCACACCAGACTCACATGATGACGCACATAGCAGCGTTTGTGAGGAGCGATTCGCGAACGCGTCCTCCACGAGATCTCAGCTGTCCGATCTTCGACGTGCGCACACAGATCGCACGTGAAGAAGTACGGGCGCGTGCAAGACCAGTGGACCAAGGGCTACACCGACGGATTGGGTATGGGATTAGAGACATCCTGGACGTCGCTAAAGCCCATACTTAAATTAGAAACCCCCTTTTGCCTATATAAACCCCATCCAACCACTTATGTAAGGCATTCAATTCACTTAGCAAGTGTTGTATCACCCTCCTAGCCTCCCTTAGCTCTCTTTTGTAATCACCCGAGCCGACGAGCCGCCAACAGAGCCCTTCTCCACTGCCGTGGCTGCCTCGTCGTCTCCTTTCTCTCTCTCTCTCTTTATCTTAGCTTGACTTTACTTGTGCTTAAGCATTTATCTAGTGTTGTAATTGTAAAATCGAAGTTACATGTCAAATGATGTTGTTTCCTATCTAGTTACTTGCTCTCTTTTGTGTTTGAGTTACATGTTAAATATAGTATTGATGTCATTTTCTATCTCGATCTAAGTGAATGCATGACTTAAAAGACCCAAGGGGAAAGATAGCACAAATCCAAACCTTAGATGCCAAATCTGACTACATGGATAGATCCGGATCAACGATTGTAATCCAACGACGCAAAAATCAACTCAATTAGAGCCTTGTATCACCAACTACAAAGGTGGGAAGATGGACGGTCAGGATGGTGCCACGTGGCACCATCCCAACAACCCACCTCTACGCCTTTAATTGTTGAAGCATAAAACGTGGGTCGTTGGATCATCATCCAACAAGCACAATGAACCCATGTCGCCCCTCCCCAACGCCTCATCAAAGGAGGACTTCACCTCAGCCGATGGATCTTCATCCAATGGCTAAGGGCAGCCGCGCATTAAAACATAACTGTGACAAAGTGTGCGCATAGCACAGCGGTCATTGTCTCTAAACGCGAAGCATGGGCACAAGTTCGAGGCGCGATCAATGCAAAATCGAGGCAATAGCGAGCGCACGTGAAATTACACCATGCGGTGGAGATCGAGCGATGAGATGCTTGGAGAGCGGTGGAGTGCTGGATCAGGCAGTGCGAATGAACACGCGAGATCACGTGCAGTTGGACACGCCGATGTACGCGGCGATGAGAGGCGGTGCGTCATGCCTTTTAAGTCGTTTGATTGTAAGATTGGATGGTTGAAGTCAAATGCATGCATGCGTGCACGAGGAGCGCTGAGGCGGCAGATCGAGTGGACGTGTGTGTGCCACGTGGCGCATTCTGGTGTAGTGCACGCGATGAAGGCGAGATAGATGTCTTTTTGAGGTGCAATATGATTCGTTGATCTCTTGATCGACGGATCTGATCAATCCAAGAGTGTTGCGTAGTTTGGGGGCCCAAATTACCTGCTTTGCCCTCATTTTAGCTATAAAAAGAACCCCAGAGCCTCCATTTGAGAGGTAATTCCACCTACACACATCTTTGACTCCTCTCACTCTACAGCATCTCTCTCTGGCCTTCTTCTCGACGCCCTAGATTCGAAGCTCTGCCAAGTTTCCTACAAGCATCCCTCAAGCAGCTCCGCTCTTCATCTATCTTCATTTATCTTTCTCTCTCTCTACACTCTTTAGTATATTTGCTTTGATTCATAGTTTAGAACTTTCTACAAATAACAATAAAAAGTGTGATTCAATGACTATCTTGTATCTCTATATGCTTTCATTAGGTTAGATTAGTTAGTACGAAAGGCTTTAAGAATCTCGTTCTGCCTCCCTGCGAACGACTCAGGACTTTCCATTTCTGATTTATAAATTTATTTGCTTCAACGCGATTTGCAACTACAAAGATAACGTAGAAATATTTTTACGCATTTCACGACGAAAAAATTGGCGTCGTTGCTGAGGAGGCAACGAAGTTATTCTTGAAGCTTTTCTTCTTAGTGCTTATTTGAGATTTCTAGTTTCTTTATTTCTGTTGATTTCGTGTGTGCAAGAAGCACGAAAATTTGAAAAGAAACACAATGGAAAGATTATAGGTTTTTAATCTCAGGTAAGTACTCGTATCTTAAATTAGGTTAGATTTCCTTTCGAAAAAAAAAATTAGGTGCTTTGCATGATCCTTAGGTTAGTATTTACTTGCTTTTCAAAAAAAAAAAGCTCTTGTTGGTGGGTATTATCTTTTGAAAATGAATAAAACCACCTTCTACATTTTTGGATTGCAACAAAATTTTATTTTAAAAATTCAATTTTCAAAATTTTACATGTCCCAAAATTCTGAAATTTCCACTGGATGCGGGTATTGAAGTCAGCAACAACCTATCCAAATTTCATGCCATTCTGATTTATACAAAAATTTAAAAATTTTTTGAACTAACTACTATCAAGTCTGTTGTTGCTCCTGATTTTTTAGAATTCAAAAAATCATTGGAACTTTTATGTGACTCTAATTTATCTGAAATTTGTTGCATTGAATTTATGTGATAATATAGAATCACGGAAAAATTTGAACAAAATATTTGGTGCACGTTTGATTGCATGAAATATTCGATCACTAATTAGGGGTCAAAATAGACTGCAAGACCCCCAGTACACTTTAAATATGAAAAAAATAGAAAACATGCATTAAAATTCTTGAAAAGATATTTTCTGAGTGGCTAGTTTGTGGTGCAATAGGACCAATTAATTGCATTGATTGGGTCGCACTACCTTACTTGTTTTGGACGTAAAATTCCATCATTTAGCACTATTTGCTCTTAGAGTTTCCCATTAAGGTAGAGCACACTTGCATCTCCGTACTTAAAGGAAATTTATTAAATAATTGGGACTTCTAAAACCTCTTGTGTGCCTCATCAGAACCATTGTTTGAAGATATTTACCCAAGTGAATCCTAAAATTCACTAATATAAACACTTGAACCTTAAAAGCAACCACATCAACTATGCTTGTGTGGCAAACCCCTTAATTAAGCACTATACATTTGAAAAAAATTTTAAGGGCAACACCCCCCTAATGCCTATCATATTCCAAAACCACTTCAAGCCTAAGTCTAAAATTGAGTAGACATACCCTAGGTAGGATTAATTTTCTTGGTAACTTGAGGTTAGATTGGGCTAAGATCAAGGCCTTATCTACTTGGACCCACTGGTGATGAGAAATGTCAGTGCGATAACTGTGTTAACCCTTACTGGTGTCCCACTATGTGGGGTGTCCTATGGGGTCCCATCCTTCTAGCTAGCCAAGTAATTCAAGGGTTGATTTAACCTAGTCGTATTTTAGGGAGCCAGGATTAAGTCTAATTAGGGTTTACACTCTAAGGATTAGCTTGATTGCTTGTACTGTAAGGGTGGGTATTCTCGCATCTATCTTCTGTCTCTCATCTATCATCCTTCTTCTGGTGCTTGCAAGGTAGAAAGTTTTTGAACCCTGAGTTTGTACCACCTTCAGAGAGTAATATAAGGAGAAGACCCAATTTTTCTGTTTTTGAATCCTTTCCCATGGGTAATCACCACGAGGAAGAACTGATTAAGGAGGAGAACTTGGACCCACAGTCTTTTGCTCCCCACTATTCCTCTCTTTCTCCTAATCGCAACCCTTCCCTTACTCCAATTTCTTCAGAATGGGAGAGCCTTCCTCAACACCCGAGACTTGATTCCCTTGCCTACACCTCATATTCCCCAGGTATAACTAGGCCTACCTCATCCTTACGGAATCCTACATGAATCTCTAGATATCAAGGATCTCTACAATCTCAAGAGATGCTCCCCATATAGGACCAGTACCTGATCGACATGACCAACTATCTTGACCGGTTCAACCAGACTCATATCTCCCCTGGTTGAGGATATGCCTCAGAGTCTCAATACCTAGGATATCAATCCTATCCTCGAAATCACTTTGCAAATTATCCCAATTCCACTCGACCCACTCCACCTTCTTATTGGGATAACCCTACACCACCCAACCAAGGATATGATTCTTACTTTAGGTGTTCAAATCCTAACAATGATAGATATTCTGATTTGACTAAGGTCAGAAATCCTAGAAATTATTATCCTTAGCCCACTCAAACCCCTGACCATGGCGGTGACCCTAAGATTACCCAATTACTCAATTAGTCCAGGAGATGAGAGAAGCTAATAAAAGAAATACGGATAACCTGACAAAAGAGCTTAATAAAATCCGAGAAGCACAACGTGATAAACCTGGTCCGAGTGTGCCACAAGTTGGTGGTAAACCACTCAGGGTTGAGGATCCGTCCTTAAGTATGACATCTTATTCAGTCCCAACCTCTACATACATCGAGCTCACCCACCAGGCCTGTGATTATCCAAAACAAATCCTACCCACGTCTACATCTAAACTAATAGATAATTCTGATATCCCAAAGACTGACTTTGAGGAGGAAGACTCACTTGAGGATTCGAATATTGATTTAGAACCTGAATTACAATCATTCTATCTTGAGGAACAAATCTCTACTGGGCCTGAGTACGAGTCCTTTATGTTAAAAGACACACAATTGGACCATGCAGATGATTCAGATTTGGATATCTCGAAAAATTTGGGAGAATCAGAACATGATTATGAAGATCCTCATCAAGAAGATATAAGGATTGAGGACAGAAACACTCTTAGTCAGGCACAGTTGGTTGGTTCTGATATGATTTTGTATGAGGATTACCATGATCAAATGTGTTTAGATGATTTGATATATGGATTTGGTGATACTGATCATTCTGAGATATTCCATATAGAAGCCGAATCTACTTTCACTTATGTATCAGTTAATTCTTACCCTTCTCTTCCCATCCACTAGAGTCCTGAGGAAAACCCTGACTCTTATCCCAAACATCTCGAGATTGAACAAAACAAACAATCCCCCTATGAAAAGGACATTTGTGAGATCGAGGAACTATTAGGAGTATCTTATGAGAAATTAGCTGATGATATAAAGAATCATCAGTATATCCACCTTGAATTTCAAGAATTGTTGGATTTTGAGGAGGTTCAAGAAATTAGGCAACCAAAGGACATGAACCATGATTCAATATATGGGGAAAGGGAAGAAATAACCTTAGAAAAAGAAGCTCAAATCGTGATAGATCGGGGAAGAAATTATAATCCAACTAGTTCAAATGGATGGCTTGATTTTGAGGAAGAAATAATTTCTGATGAGGATTTTGAGGAATTCAACACAACTCTCCCTTTATCCTTGTATGACCCGAAGCCCGGAGAATTCATGATTTTTGACATCAATCACCATTACGAGGATCCTTATAATTCTAATTCAAAATTGGATTTAAATTTTAATCATGATTTCAATCCAGATCCTCCACCACCTCTTCTTGAACTTTGGAATTGGATTAATGAGTATGGCCAACACCATGAACCTTGTTTTTGCCATCTTCATCTTTCTCCCTCCAGTTTGTATCTCAGAGTAGAAAAATCCTTTAGAGTGGGGCTACATCATCAATTGGTCTGGATTGTGGATCATTGATTCTTGGACCACACAATCATATCTTCATATTAATCCTGAACCTCTCAGTAATAATTATTACTCCTTTTCTTGACCCATAATATAGAAGTGCATATTTCTTTTGGGTTTAGGTATGGCAAATGATATTAAACTTAGTGCTGCCTGGGACGTAACCTAGTATTCTGTACAGGTATTTTTTTGCCCAAGCTGACCTGGATTAACAAGCTCAGTCAGGTGATATCCTCTCCTCTCGCTTATTACATTTTGATTTTCCTACATACATTTCAATGAGGACATTGTAATGAATAGGCATGGGGGGGTAGACATTGCATGTCTTATTTTTATGTCAGAACTTATAAAAAAAATTCACACATTCAAGCATAAAGTATTTTTGTCAAGAAGGTTTTATTAAGGTTTTATTCTTGAGTTGATTCTCAAATTTAGAATCCAGTACAATGTCACACTTGCACTTAGAATTTACAATGGATCCATTGTGAAGACCGATAAACATCTTTAGTTTGTTGAGAAGAAGCACTGCTTCTTTTCCTGAACCCTTGGACAGTAATTAGGGAGTCAGGAAAATCATATTCTAGTAGATCTACCAAACAATTGTGAGGTAAGAGTAGAGAGTCTACTGGTGCTCTATGTCTAGTATAAGGAATCTTAGTTTCTAGGTAATTGGGTAATGATACTCGGAGTTAGGCATAGTTTTCGTCTTGTGTACAAATTCTTTGTGTGAATTTTTGAGAGCCACTAAATAAGGCAAATACGCAGAGAGCAGGTTCTAATAAAACTAGGACTAAGGTGGATGGTTATGACCATCCTTTATGGAATCCTCAGGTGAAGGAGGGTATTAATATCAAGGTCAAAAATACGCTTTCCCATCCATTCCTTCCCTGGTGTCAAGAATAGACACTTCCACCAAATAAGCCACCCGATATCCTCTTGAACATCCCCAATCCTGAATAACGCCTCGTGAATAAAAATGAGCATGTATGTTGCATTGCGTTTTATTGATAGATATAAATATATATAAAAAAAAGAAAAGAAAGGAAGTGACAAGCGTGGAAATTGTGTGTTTTAGGAAAACAATGTCATAGTATAGTCGCGAAATCCCCTTGACAAAAATATTTGTAATAACGAAAGTCACGTAGATTTTATTCTTTTTGGAACTTGAGCTCGGTCGTTCGTCTCTGGAAGGCATGAAAATAAATCGAGATTTGGATCAGCTTTTCTGAACTAAATCTAACCTAACATAATATTTTTGTCTTTTTGTGTTTTTGATCTTTATTTTGAAACACAAAATGAAACTTAGATCTAGACATGCTAGCAACAACCTAAGTGACTACGTGCATCTAAGTAGGCCATGGTGGCTCTGCATGGTGTGAACGAACCTAAGTAACATGGAGACTAGCAAACATGAGGACAATCAATCATAGAAACATCATGATATTATTTCTGCATAAAAGATTATCACATATCATCTACACTAGAAAGCACATAAATAGAAGAAATCCCTCACGTTAGAAAGTTTCCACTAAGGCTATCGGCCTTGTGTGAGGGTGTAGGCTTGACCTTGGGTATGCAAACCTGTCTACATGCTTACCAAAAGAGATGGCCGGCCACAAGAGGCTATGGGTGAGCCTTCATGGTCGTCTAAGGAGAGAAGAAGATGGGGGGGCGTGAACCCTCTATGGAGGAGAAGGAAGCATGCCCAAGAGAAGAAGAGAGGGTAGAGATCCCTTCTTCCTAGCCGTCCCTGAGAAGTTGTGGAGAAGCTTCTCTATCGCCGTCCATGAAGCCTTGGAGGAGGAGAGGCACCCTTTGGAGGAGAGAGTGGTGGACGACCTTGGAATTTGGAGGGTGGAAGGGAGGGTGTCGCAAGTGAGAGGTGGAGAGAATGGAAAATGGGTGGAATGGAGCCAAAGAGCCAAAATTGACCAAATGGCCACCCCTTAGGTCTTTTTATATGCCTAAGGGATGCTCTCTAGAGAATTATGGAATTCTCTAGAGAGGCCTATGGTGGGAGCTCGTGGGAGAGGGAGAGAGAGGGTGGATGGGTGGATTTTAGATCCACGTTTGGTGGATCTAAAAATTGAATGCATCTTGGTTGCTATTTTTAGCAACCAAGGCAACAACACATGGTAGAGAGTTCTAGAGAACTCTAGCTAGGCTAATTTCATGTAGGTAGTGTGTGTGAGTCGAAACCTAGGTGGCTAGGTTGATTAGGTTAGGTTCTAGTGGGTTTAGGTTAATGTAGGTCTCAAATGAGGGTTGCAAACCCTAATTCACTAAGGTAAAATGGGTGTGTGAAAACCTAATTGAGAGTAAAACAACTCAATTAAGTCAAGTTTAGGTCAATTGGACTCTCACTAAGTCCAATTGGGTTGTGTGTACTGATCTCAGGGCTCAATTGGACTCCCTGAGTCCAATTGAATAGGCTGATGAAATTGACTATGATCTAAGTCAATTAGGTTTAGTGAGGACCTAATTAGGTCCTTAGGGAGGTCTAGAGGTGATGTACTAGGGTTAGGGCACCTTAATTTAGGTTCTTAGGGGGTTAGAATTGGGTTTAGGGACCTAGAAATTCAAGATCAAGGCTTGAATTCCAAAACAGGAACTGGAGAACAGTATCAGACATCTAATAAATTTTTCAGACATCTTATAGTGAAAAATCAAAAGTCCAGACTTGTTGTCTGGACGTCTAATCAGAGTCAAGAGGGATTCGGGGTTCTGTCTTGGGTATTCTGCAGAAATTAGACATCTAGCCAGATGTCTGGATGCCCTAAAAGGTGCTGAGAGTGAGTTTTAGGTTTTCTAAGGTGGGTTTTGGTTCCTAAGTATTTAGGAGAGGGATAGGGTGGATAAGAACATGGATAGTGCTATCCATGTTTAGGTTTTGAGGCTAAGGTGTCCTAATGGAGGTGGTTTTAGGTTTGGGAAGGCTGTCCTAGGGTTTCTAAGGGTAGGGATAAGGCAATCCCCCTCACTCCTCTTGTCTAAATCTATCTTCTTCTTCCTTTATTACTTTATTCCACTATCTCCCGCATCTTGGATCACTTTATTACCTGCAAATAGCAATAAAAATCATTAACTAGTAGGATATCTCATCTTATTCTAAATAGACTGATGCAATGCATGATATGCAAGATATGAGTGCAATATCTACAATTTAAGCTAGGTTCAGACATTATTTAGGTTTATTAGGATCCATGATTACTGTGCAATCAAGAAGCAAAAAAGAAAAAATAAAAAAAAAAGTGTTGAGTGTGTTTATTTCATTTTATGTTAAGCATATTGAGGCAACATACCTACTACCATTACGATCCCCCAAATATGGCATTGACCTACTTTTCTGTATTTCTGACTGCCCAAACACTAGCTGAGGATTTCTGAGTTAGTTATAGGGTTATTAGAACTTAATTAATGTGTTAATGCTATGAGAGACCACCAAATGTATTTACAAATCTGGTAAGATTGTGACCTCGAAAAGAAAAAGAAAAGAAAAGAGAAAGAAGAGAGAGAGAGTGAGTGAGTACAAAGGAACTAAAGAGAGCACAATTTCTCTGCTTCTTTCTAAGTTGATTTTCTCTATAGTCTAGAAATCTAGGTTCTGTAGTACTAGCCTATATGTAGCACCAGAGGAGTGTGAGCCACCAAATACAAACCCAATTGACTTAGACATTTTCTACCTATGCCAAAAGCCAGGGCTAAAATTACATGTTATTTTATAACACCGAGGGAAGAGGTTTTCCTATCTCGATAGAATTTCACTAAGGATCAAGTACAAGCTTTAGATGAGGATTGACTTTTCACTTGGATCCGTTGCATAGGCTACAGCACTACACTTTCATGACTAGTGAAAATACTATGGGTGTAGTAAGAAGGACTAATGCAAGTGAGGTCAGCTAGGCTCCATCCTATCTCTTATCTATGTGCTCTTAAGATAGAAATGAGTCATGATTCCTGATTAGAGGATAAGTGAGAATTGATAATCATGAGATAAGTCTAATCTTGTCCTAAAAAGACATATTTGAGTGAATCAGGAAGAGGTTTAAGTTTAGCAGGTGTAGGATTAGGTGAAAGAACAAGTGTGGAGATCTCAAAAGATCCTAAAGACACTAAAGGAATTGGAGGTGAATCCAAAGTATCTCTAGTAGGTATCTCAGGAAGAGTCAAATCAGATGTAGAAGGGAATTGAGGCTCTAAGGTAAGTGAATCAATTAGTGTATCCTCGACCAACTTGCCCAAAGAATCCCAAAAGTAGATATCCTCAATTAAACTACAAGATGGTCCCTTTTGTAGCTTGAAAAAGTCTATTTTCATTTTCTGATCTCCAAACTTCAATTCTAATAGGTCCTCTTCACAATCTATATTTGTCATTGTTGTTGCCAAGAAAGGTCTTCCTAGTATGATGGGTGTGTTTTGTATATCCTCAGATACTTCCATGTCAAGGATAATCCACAAGAAAATAAAAGTCCTTGATCAGCACTATAACATATTCCAATACTCCTTGAGGTGTCTTAACTGATCAGTTAGCTAATTGCAGGGACACCTCGGTTGGCTTCAGATTACCAACCTTGAAATGAGTCAGGAGGGAAGTTGGGATAGGATTGATGGAAGCACCTAAGTCCAATAAGGCTTTATTAAATGTGGTGTTTCCTATCATATAGGAGAGTAGAGGGGTGCTTGGGCCTTTCTTTTTCAAAGGGAGGTTGCTAGAAATAATAGAAGTCACTTGTTCCGAAAGGATAATAGGACTACTCCCGTTTTGTACTCTAGCTTTACGCTTAGGTGTACATAGGTCTTTCAAGAACTTAGTGTAAAGTGGGATGTGGTAGATTGCATCCAACAAGGGATGTTTATATGGACTTACTCAAAGAGCTTAAGCAAATCCTTCTTAGGAGCCACACCAATCCACTTCTTCTTTCCTTTACCATTCTTCTTTAAAGCCTCCAGAAAAGGTACAGAAGTGGTAATAGGAGGGTCATTCCTAGGTTCAGAAGAGTTAGGAAGAGGTAAATCAGATGGAGTGGAAGGTCCAAGTAGAGATGTAGAAGTAGGAATTGGTGGATCTGTGGTGCTTCTACCACTCCTAGTTGTGATGACATTAAGTTCAGCCCTAGATGTAGACGGTGTATCAGAATTAGGTAGGAAAGATGGTTGAGGTTGTGGATAGGAAGAATTAAGATCAGTGTAGAATTCATGTTCATGCAAGGGTCTAGGTTGCACATACCTCTAGGTGGGTACATTCCTAGAGTTGGGTTGTGTCTTAGATGAAAGTGAATGTGCTTGATGGGAATCTGTCAACTGTGATAGCTGGGCTCTAATCTCAGCTAAAGCTGCATCCTGTTTTTGCTACATAGCAATATTATGTTGCTGCATGTCATCAAGAGCCTTCGTGATAGACCCTAATTGCTCATCTCGAGTAGACTCAGATTGAGAGTACTAGGTGGGCCTTGGTTGGGGCTGCTGGTAGGCATGTGGTGGATAGCTATTTTGTGGTTGAGGTGGTGGAGGTGGTTCTTGGGTCAGGTTTTACAGTGGTGGTATAGAAGGTTGTTGTAGTTCGATCTCTGTGAATTTCCTGACCATGAAAAATTTGAATGATTACGCCATCTAGGGTTATAGGTTTGGGAATATGGGTTATTGTGAATGCCGTGGAGCTCCTTTGAAGCTCCGAGAAGTGCAGGGAATTTAGGGTATGGAGGAACAAAGGTTCCTTCGGCCAGTGGTTAAGGATATGCATATGAATAATTAGAAGGTGGTGGTGGTGTCACAAATAGGTTATTCACAGTTTCCCTCCCTGTAGGAAACTAAGAAGAAGTGTGTTGTGCAGGTGACTGAGAAGAAGAAGATGGTTTCGAGAGGAACTTCCATACTTCATCAACTTTCATCTCAATTAAGCCCATTTTATCCAGCTGATTGGCCACTATTTCCATACACGTGTGCTAGATTGGACTTCATGTATCCCAGACTGTGTGTGGGAATGTGAGGATTTCCTATTAAAAATGCTCATTGAAACGTTATTAATAGAATTTTCATCCATACCTTCAAAGAACTTGAAGGCAGAATTCTCATCCTAACACAAGAAATTGCTTCCAGAAGTGGTATCAACAAAATTTCTTGTGTCATCATGGAGCCTATGATAAAAGATCTAGACCTATTTCCAACCTGGGACACCATGATGGGGACATTTTATCAGAAGCTTGTGGAATCTCTCCCAAGCCTCGTGCATTTGTTCTCCAGAATTCTGTGAAAAAGTAGTGATAGCACGCCTCAAGGCGTTTGTATGGCTTACAGGAAAATACTTTTTTAGGAACTCATGTTCCAAAGAAGGCCAGGTCTCTATTGATGTAGTCCGTGTAAGTGTTCTATACTAGAAGACAGCTTTGTCTTTTAACGAAAAGGAGAATATTTTCATTAAAAATGTGTGCTGATCATGGCCTTGCGGACCCAAAGTCTAAGCTAGGTTTTTTAGCTCCTATAAATGCTGAAAAGGATCCTCAAAAGCAACAACATGGAAGTGAGGTATAAGTGCTATAATATTCGACTTCAATTCAGTAGTACGACCCCCAATGGGAAATCGGACCACAGACATAGGATGTGCAATTGTGGGATTATAGTAATCCGGTAGTTGAGGTCTACAAGCCTAGGGACAGGAGTTCGCTAGTAAATTCACAGCTTGAGTATGCTGTTGCACCTATTGTGTAAGTGTGTTCATTTGCAATTGTGTACTGTACAGGTGTTGAGGATTAGGTGGTGCATGAAAGTGCACTAGAGGGGGGTGATTAGTGCTAAAGGCGGTAAACAAATTGCTAATTGTAAATAATACATATTTAAGATAAACTCAAGCAATCCACAAATGAACACAAGGATTTTCAATGGAAACCCAACCCCGACAAAAACCACTACCTAGATCTCCCAATCTAGGATTTTGCCCCGAGTCAAACTCGGAATACTAACTAGTACTTATGGGGTACCAAACCCTTTTAGAAGTCCTCTTGATATCCCAATCAAGAGCAATGGGTACCAAACCCTTTTTCAATCCCTCTTGATATTCAAATTAAGAGCAAACCCCTCTTTCTCAAGAGGAAGGGAACCCACAACCCTGGTCCTCAAATTACAAGTAGATGAAGGAATAAAATAGAATTAAAACACAATTTAGCTCTTATGGATAGCCCCAATAAGATATGCAATCAACTGTATGAACTAGGTATCTCGGAGACTAAAGTGAACTCCCTTAATGATTGTGAGAAAATGATGCTGCTGGGAGTTGAAGTGATAAAGCTTCAAGCAAGTGTGAGTTGGAAAATCAAAGCTTCCATCACTTCCAAGAACACCAAATGTATGCTTTAGCTGAATGTAGACTTCAATGAACTTTAGAGTGTGTTTTGGGGTGTTCTCTGTCTTCCAAAGAGTGGGAAACTGTCTCATATATATATAGGGGTGAATGGACAAATTTTGGCGTGCATAAGGCCCCTCTTCAACGGCTAAAATATTTCCCAATTAGATTTGCCAACGGCTAACTAATATACTCCAAAAGTGTTTTACCTAACGTTAGGTAAAACACTTTTGGAGCATATTAGTTAACATTAGGTAAAAGTCATCTAACGTTAGGTGAACTATCTAATGTTAGGTACTCAGTTAGGTGCAAATTTCACTATCTCTTGGAGGTGTTCAATTTGGAGCAAACTAACCTAGTTAACATTAGGTAATCTCTATCTAATGTTTAGTCAACTACCTAACGTTAGGTACGAATTTCAATGCAAAGTTCGTTATTTCCTGGAATCACTCAATTTGACCCAAAATGGACCATCTAACTTTAAGTAAAAGTTATCTAACGTTAGGTGAACTATCTAACGTTGAGTGCTCAGTTAGGTACAAAGTTCGCTAGTTCCTGGAGCTTCTAAATGACATCGGCCTTACTACCTAACGTTAGGTCTCATATACCTAACATTAAATGGCCTGTAAAAGGTTTTCTAATTGTCCAAACTAGTCTTGTTGATCCTATGAGGTTCTATGATGATCCATTAACACCTAAGGATATATTTTATCATATTTTGACCTATTTAGGCTATGTGTGGTGTTCTTGTGAGAATTGCATATGAATCCTTTATGTTTATACTAATATGAGATCTGATTGGGGCTCTCCATACATTCTAAAGAATAAAATATTACAACTCAATTCCTATAATACAAGGAGACCTAAACTTGAAGAGCATGATCTCCTTCTTCTTGGCTTCGGATTTTGTCAAGAGAGCTTCAACCTGAAAATCAATCTTGCAATATCTATGCATAAGATCCAATTTTAATCTCAATTACTTGAGATGTTTGTTATCATCAAAACCATCATTAAAGGTTAATGTGGTGTCTAATTGCTTATGCACCAACAGTGCACCTCTCTCCGATTGAGGTTGATTAGGGAAGTTAGGATAAGGAGGAGGTGGGAACCCTTGTTGTGGAGGTGGAGGTGGAGGATGATGTGCAAAGAGATGAGGATTCTCTTTAAAATCCTCGAATTGTGCAGAATTGTTATCATCCTCTAGGGTGCCATCCTTTGTCGCTATGGTAATTACAGTCGCTGTGGTATATGACAAAAACGGTTACCAGTCTAATATGATTTATTACTCGGAATAGAAAGATTCCCGAGGTCGAACTCAGGGAGCAAACTATAATTCTAGAAACATGTAAATTCACAATATGATGTTTTACAAAAATATAAGTCAAATGGGAAAGAGAGAGAGAGAGAGATTTGGCTTTTTCTTCTTCTCTTCCTTCTCTTCTTCCTTTCTTCTCTACATCTTCTTCTTCTCTTTTCTTTCTTTTCTTTTTCTGTCTTCTCCTTTCTTCTTCTTCAGCCTGCCTTCTTCTCTGTTTCTGCTTCTTCCTTTTTCAGCCTGCCTTCTTCAGAGGCTTCTGCCTTCCTCTTATTCTTCTTTTCTTCTCTGCGGCTGTAGAGGCTTCTGCTTCTTGCTAAGTTCTTCTCCTTTCTTCTACGTTGGCCTTTCCTCTTCTTTTCTTTCTACTCTGCTTGCTGCTGACTCTCCTCTTTCACCGATGTCTGATTCGACGCTCAGACGGCTTAACCGCTCGGTCGCTACAGTGCAGCTCCTCTTCTTTGTTCTCAGCTTCTTTCCTTCCTTTCTCCTGCTTCTTCCTTCTTCTTCCCTTTCTTCCTTCCATGTGGCTAAGTCGCAGCCGCTGCCTCTTCTCCTTCCTTCCTTCCTGTGCTCACACACATACATTAGAGCAAAACCTACCCCCTATCCCTTTCCCGCATCTCTCTCTCTCTGGATCTCTCTTTGGAAAGCTCTCCCAGAGCCCGGTAATCGGGTCGGGTTGCACGCCCAGGTCCAGGCGCACCGGCGTGTGTGGTGCACGAGGAGTGCACAGACAGGATAGTCGGGTCGGGTCACCAGGTCCACGTGGGCAGTGCCGCGGATGAGGCGGGTGAATAGGTGAGGGACCTCACCCTGTGTGCTTTCGGAGGCGATAAGCCGAAAGCACAAAATTAATTTAAGTGTGGGCGAGAGGCCACACACTTACGAGGTGGGACTAAAGTCCCACCTTCGATTTCAAGAGCCCGCAGGAGGAAGCTTCGTGCAATTGGGGCAGCAGCGAAGCTTCGTGATCCCAATTGAGAACCTGGGCGTCTCTGCAGAAGTGTCCCGCGCTGCCTGGGACCTGTGGCTGGGATCGAAGAAGTCTGGAGCTGCCCGCGAAGCAGCTCCAACCTACTGTCAATGGCGGCGAGGAGGTTGAGACCTGAAATCATGAAGATAGCCTCACGGCTACATCATACAACGCAGGGAGCTTCGCCAGAGGATGGCGAAGGGGGTGCGGGGGTCAACGAGACGCGAGCGTGCTTGTGGCCGTGCGCCTAGGGCACACTGCGTGCGTGAGAATGGGTGTGTTCGGGGGGTGGTTTGGAGGTGCTAGGAAGTGAATGGAAGGCAGATTCGGTGTAAATGAGGTGTTGTGGAGCTTAAGGGGTAGCTGGCGAGGCAGGTGGAGGCGCGGAGTGGCGAGAACGCCTCGTCGGAGAGCGGCCAGAGATGGGGAAAGTGGTGATGGACAGTGGCGGTCGGTGGGTTAAACTGGTAAATTAAGAAGGGGGAAATAACAGGGAGAGAGAAGGGAAGGTTTCTACCTGCCTAATTGACGAAGAGGGAGGGAGGTGGCGCTCGGCACGTACCTGCTGGCATTGGGGATGAAGGTGCCCAGGAGAGGGTTATCGGCGACGAGGAGATCTGAGGATGCCAGCTGGTGCGGCCTGGCGTGGGACGACGGGGCAAAGCGGGCTCTGCTGCAGGTATGGCAGCAGAGTGACGAGGAGGAGGAGGAGAGTTCGCTGAAAGCTTGGGCAATCTAATTGGAGAGAGAGGAGACGAAGGAGGGGGAGTTTCTCGGCCAGAACTAGCTTGCCTTGGTCGGACGCCCCTGTCGCTCCTTATAAAGGCGCTGGCGAGGAGAGCGGCCCAAGGGAAAGACGTGCAGCGCACGCCAGAGATGGCCGAAGAAGGAGACCCATGCCTTTCGTGCGTTCGCACGAGAGACATGGCCGGTTGCAGGGGTTAGGGGAGGGTCCCTGCGACAGAGGACGACGCAGGGAACCTCCCGCTCGTTCCTGAGAACGGGTGCCATGCCCTGCGTGGCACCAACCTTCGCGCAAGGTCGCCGGAGGTATGGTGCTGCTCAGAAATGATAGGGGGGACCTTTATGCAAAGAATGTTGAAAAAGATAGGGGGCCATTTGCAAGGATTTCAAAAGATAAGGGTCAAAAAGTAATTCAAGAGGACCAATTTGTAAAGTCGGTCAAGATGGTCTTTTCTTAAGCCCAAATTCTTATACCAGCCTAATTTGAACCTAAGGATTTTAATGGCAAAATTTTATTTTAGGTTGGACCATGTTTGACTGGTCAATTTGCGTAAAAACCCAAATTAAGTGATAAATTGGGCATGGTTCTCAATTTAGGTCAAAACATGTTGTAAAGGCCAAATTGAAGGTTCTAGACCGTAGGAAATATTTTTCTATGATTTTTAGAGGATTTAGTTGATTTTTATCCTACCTCGAACCTTGTGAATTAAAGCGGGTTTGTTTTAGGGTTACAGAATGTCATTTAATTCATAAAAGTTGCTATAACCCTTTTCAGATCAGATCATCCCACTTTCTTTCTTATTAAGCTTATTTGACCTTTGTTTAGACCCTCAGATACCCTGTTTGTGTACTACATTGGAGAAATTACAGTTTTACCCCTTATGATTTATTTTATTCTTTACTTCAAAATCCTCTGAGTTAGGCTTCTCTTTAGGTTTTGTAGGAGCTTTTCATACTTATTTAGATCAAATTATGCTAGTTAGGGTTCATGATGAGGCTCTCATCAATGAACAGTATGATGGATGGGAGTTTGAGGCTCAAGAGGTACAGGATTGGATGTGGAAGGCATGGAAGAAGTAGCAAAAGCTTGGGCATCAGCACCTAAGGGAGGTACAAGGGATGGGTTCTGGGATCTCCTACTGTCCATGAGTTTGATTTCTGAAAACTTGTGATGAAACAGTCAAAAACTCAATGAAAGTAATATCAATCTAAATCTCAAATTAGAAAACTAGAAATCCCAATATCTCACAATGACAACCACAAGACCAATCACTAACAATCAAGCGAGATGAAAACACGAAGTTTTTCCTAAGGTCTGCTACGAAAAGTAGATAGTACGCAAACAACTGTCTCAGTATAATTGTACGCATCCTAAGGAAGACCTAGCGTAGTGCAGACCTCTACAATCCACCCAGAACTTGGATAAGACAGGAGTGCAAATCCAAGCTCCTGTAGGTGCATAAAGAGATGAGATAGAAACTCGTATGTGTACCTTAATGTGATGGTGTAGTGTGTACACAATAAGCAATCAAGAGATGTATGCGGTGAAAACTGCACACAAGGTATTAATCAAAATTTTAAGTCACCTTTTGAATTAGATTCTTCTTAAGATATGAGTTATAGGAAGAAGATCTCACTTCTTAGTCTTTTCAAACAAGAGATGGTCTTGTTATTTTAAGTGTCAAATGCAAGAGATGGCATGAGAGCTAAGGAAGATAGAAAATGCATACCTCGCTCTAGCAGTCAACAAGTAGTGCAATTTGACAATGAAGTTAAATCTAGCAGGAAAGATGTAATATATGAATGATTGCCTAAGTATATGCTGCTACTAGATAAAGGATGACGTATTTTTGGTATTTTTGATTTTCTATTATTTTTTGGATTTTGATAATGCAATCGGACAAAATCAAATCAAAAAAGAAAGTAATTCGGAAAACCTGATTTGATGAGAGAGAAAGAGAGAAAGAAAAATCATAGGCCAAGTTATTACGAGTGTGTGAGAACAAGCTCTCACAACTTATGCCTAACAAAATAAACCTAAGATATAAACCTAAACCCAAACTACTATTTAAACTACACTAAGAAAGTAGGAAAAATATATAACTCCATTGGGAAATAACTTCACTTGGAAGTAGAGTCTGAAGCACAGCGGATCCTCCGGGAAGTAGAACTCCTCTAGGAAGACGACACTCCTACTCCTCAGCTGTTGCAGAAACAACCAATGATTAGTAAGACAATTATGTACAAACAAATCAAATATGAATCAAAGAATGCTTATACAAGAACAACTGTGAATAAAAGAATGACTATATACAAACAAATCAAGTATATTGACAAAACAAAGAATAAATGAAAATTTTTGGCATATGGAGAGTTGCCTCCTTGGCAACTGATCTAAAAAATGATCGAATATTTGGATTGCATGTTAATTATGATTAATTAATCAAGTCATTGTATTGTAGTACAGATGCAACCCAAACCGAAGTCATGTCATTTATTTAATTATAATTTTTACTGGTTTATTTCAAATCATTCACTGGAAGACAGTTATTGATATGCATCACTCTCTATGTTCCAAAAATGCTCTTTTATTCCAAAAATGTTGAGTTTATTTACAAATAAATCAAAGAATGAATGAATGAAATAAACAAGTTAATCATATACAAAATGAATTACTTAGTGTTAATTACAATGCCTTAAACATATACACATATTAAAGGCACTAAAAACTAGGCTAAGCTCATTTATGTTAATTGTTTACACTAATACTAAGTAATGCCTAAGTGTTGGCACATAAAGAGACTAAATATACATTATACTAACTTATACTACCATCTACACTAACGTATATAGTGTCACTAAAGAGTCCTTAAAAACATATATACAAAACTAAGGCACAAATAATATGTATATTATACTATACGTACACTTTATATATACATACATTTATACTTAATATACACCTATACTAACTATACAATTAAACTAACTAATTAACTCTACACACATATACACCTAACACTTAAACACCCAACACTCACGCAACACACAAACACTTAACTTACACTTACGTTAACGCTCACTTAGATTCTAACTTAAATAAACCCAAATTCAACCTTAACTTAACAAAAAATTATTGGTTAGCGGGCCCACTTTTCATAGGATCAACGTCCTCTTTCGAGGTCGGATTCGTACCATTACTAGGTGGACCCTAGTTTATTTAGTTGAGGATTAGGTTATAGTCTTATGCCAAAGTTTGCTTACACTCACACACACACATGTGCACCTGCACGCACACTCGTGCACGCATGCATGCCTGCAGGTGCACGCGCACAGGCACAAAGACCTGCATGCTTGTTTGTTTTGCACCCAATGCATGACGATTGGGAGGATAAGGGATGGAGTTCATTATATGCAATTGCCGGGAATCAGTTCTGGACGATGTAGGACTTTCCAGTGGCGAAATCAAGTGTTCAATTAAGTGATTTAGCATGTGAAATCGGCATCTTGAGGCATCAGTGTCTAATTAATACTTATTTTCAAATCAAATTATATAGACATGAAGACTTGATGGTAACACCATTATTCTTCATAACTAAGTTGAATTAGTGGAAATCTAATGATAAATGCTCCTAAATGATTGTCTGAGGTTCACAATTCCGTATAAAATTGATATGAGAAGAAGACAAGAAAACATGGTTAATTATGTTATTTTAACATCTAATCACAAATGTAGATTAACTACAGTATTTATCAGGGGTTAATTTAATGTCAAATGAACTGAAAAGACTAAGAAGTGGGCTTACATTGACTGAATCAGGGTTTCACACATTTCGGGGATTAAAATATCATTGAAAATCCTAATTATTAGCCGCACTTAAATTGAAAGGATTCTGGTCAATATAAATTCAATATAAACCTCCTTAAATTCATGGAAAAATATTATAAGAGGTTTAGTACCTTTTGTTTCACCATTTGAACTCATTTTGACCAAGAATAGAGATTTAGACGGGAATTTGCCGTGATTAGGGCTCCTATACAATTTACTCAGTCAAATGTGATCAAAACTCAAATCCAAGTTCACCATTAGATTCCTTAGGTCCAAATTAGGTTAACACCAAAATTTGGGCCCAATGAAAGTCCATCTTGACCTAGTTTGCAATTATACCCTTGAATCTCTATTTCTCACATCTAAACCTCTAAGTTCTATGTTTTATTACAAAAAGGCCCCTAGCTTCTCATCTCTCTCGCGAACAAGTCCCTTCTGCCATTAACGTAGGAACAGAACTTAAACCCAAACACACCAACTTTGATTTAATGAAATCATCATCAAATCTCCACCAAATCCCACAAATTTGGTGGGAATATTGGTGTTCACATCACTGCCAATCCATTGCAGCAGATTTCAAGCCCTAATTTAGGACCAATCACCACCAGTGAATCTTGGAGTTTCCAAGTTTTCTTCCAACTGAATCCCAATCCAATCGCACGAATTCTTCCAAATAGAGGTCTAATTCGACCTCTATTTAAGCTCTTGGATCCTCCCACGTCAAAATCAGTCGTTTCTACACCGGAACTACCCTCTTCCCTCCTCTCCAGCCGTGATCTCCAATGGCTTTGGCGACCCTCTGCTTCCCCATCGTCCGGCCACCCAACAGTCAAATTGGGTGGCCCAATACCTCCCTCATATTCGTCCGCTCCTTACCATACCAAGCAGGAGCCCCTATCTTCGTTGTCATCACCGCTTCTCATCACCGGAGACCTCATCGTCCATGGCGTCGGCGAAGCAAGCCACCATTGATTTCCTTCCCCTTCGTCCAATTAATTAGGTTCTCTCTCTTGCTCTCCCTCTCTAGAATAGGATTAGTCCCCTTAAACCTAGTTTAGTCCTTAAACTCTCTCTCTCCCTCTCTTTCTTCTCTGCCTCTGGCCACGCCTCAGGCGAGGCTGCTACCACACTCCACACCACCAAGCAACTCACCACCATCGTTAAAAGCTTCCTCACCACCTAGTAAACAAAAGCCCTAACCCTATTGAGGCTATTGACCACTCAACCACTCCCTCGAACAACCCACTATTACGCTGACCACGTCAATGTCATTCGACCACCTACACACCTCTAAACACCAAAAAACACCACCACCACACTTGTCGTACTCTGGTGACCCTTATGAGCATTTTAATTTGGGCACAGAGCCCTTATTCTTGATTTCAGGGATCTTGCAGGAGCGCCTGCCATCATCGTCGTGCTCCATCCTTCTCCAGCCATCAAGCAACCCAACTACCACTCCCAATTGCTATGGATTCAAGTCCTGAAGGGGTTTAGGCCTTCAATTGCGTAAAGTAGCGATGGCAATGGCTCCAATTGATTGGAGCTCTCACAACAATGAGTGAAAGGAGAGGGCTCAATGTTAGTCCCATGTCGGTGGGAGATAAATTGGATTTTGATATTTAATGCTTCATCACCATTGGCTTATCGCCTTTGAGACAGGGGGTCAGGTCCCCATGATGTAAACACATTTACACTACTTAAAATGTCTATTTATGCATGTTCTTAAGCATGGGATTGCATTTCATGATATAAATATTGCATAACATGCATCATCTTGCATTTAGAGTAGTTTGAATAAAATGGAGGTTAATTATCTCCTTTTATGTGCTTGGACAGGGCAAACATTTTATCGGGGCCTCGGATCAAAGATCCAACCATATGGATGTGATCAGGGAGACGATTGGAGTTCAACGACTCCAAGATCGCCCTAATCAGGCATCCGTAGCATTAGATAGTGACCGGGGAACCCTAGAAGATCAAGGGCCAGGATGGTGAAGATCCGCACTTCAGATGACAAATCCGACTGCACGGATGAATTCGGACCGACGATCGCAGCCCAACGACATAAAAATCAAGTCAATTTGACATCCGTGGCACCATCTACAACTTCCAGAAGATGGACGTGGTGCCATCTTGGCCGCCCAAACGGCCGCACGCATTCTACGAAGGCCCCGCACCCCCTCGCTCTCCGCCGTTGGATCTTGATCCAACGGCTGTGGTCGGCCGCGCTTAAAAGCGTCCGCTCGACCATCCGCGCCCCGTAGCGCAGCGGTCGAGCGTGCTTACGCGACCAGCGGGCGCAGGTTCGAACAACAGCAGAGGGCTAGAGGCGCGGGCGATTGGGTGTGGGCGGGCGTTGGATCACGATCGGATGGCCGCACGCGCCCAATAGCGTTCACATGCGATTGAACGAGCGGCGTCACGTGCGATTGCACGCGCCAGGCGGGCGCAGCGCAGTGGGTGGAGATGCATCTTAAGCCGTCCGATCTCGCGATCGGACGGCTGAGAATCAAAGTGCGTGCGATGGCGTTGAGCGAGCGGGTAGCTGAAGCGGCGAGCATGGGTGCGGAAGCTACACCCACGTTGGGGGCTTTAGTGACGGATTTATCTGTCACTAAAGACCCCTCATTTATTATTTTGAAGTTATAATGTCAATTTTGCCCCCACTCCTTGCAACTATAAAAGGAGACCCCCTCCATACGAAATTCTCATCCCTTCCTTCTCCTCTCTACCCCTCCAAAGCTCAAGAGAAGCTTGTCCCACACCCGGGATGCTTCTCGCGAGATAAAGTCCAAATTTTCGTTCCCCTTCAGAAGTGGATCTCGCGACGACGACAGCGTGCTGCTTCGTTCCCGTTCTTCTGCTTCGTCCTGCTTCGTTCCCCTTCGTTCAGGCGTCGTCCCATTCGGCTCGTCCTCCAAGTAACCGTCGAGGAGGATTTCTCTCTCCCTATTCTTTTTACTGCTTTCTAGTATAGATTTACTGCTTTCTAGTGTAGTTTTGTTCGTCCTCCAAGCAATCGTCGAGGAGGACATTTCTCCCTCCATTCTTTTAATTCTTTCTAGAAAAAATTTATCACTTTCTAGAGTAATTATTTTATGCTTTGTAGTTGTAAGAGTGAAATGAACAATCTCCTTAATGAAAAATTCATTGTTTATTCTACATCTCATTTTGATTTCTCTGTGTAATATTCTCTTTCTCTTACTCTCTCTCTCTCTTCTATTTATTGTAAATAATTAGATAGTTTTAAATTGAATTATTCTGTAACAAATAAAAAGAAATGCGCAGTTTTTAAATCAAACGTCTGCCTCCATATGTTCGACCCAGAATTTTTATTTCGGTATAAATTTTATTTGTTGAACACGAATTCTTCGCTTTCGAACTACAACGACAGGTTTTCCAAAATCGAACACGTTAGCGTAGCCATTCATAAACGTTCAACATTTTGGCGCCGTTGCCGGGAGGCGACGATCTTTGATTTCTCTTCGCGTTTTCTAACTTATAAATCATTTACCTCACTTTTCTTCTTTCTTATTGTGATTGCAGGTACTCTTTGGAGACAGGCAAAAGCGGTAGATCGGAGTAAAATGCTGTAGAAGGTTTTGTGAGTTATCCCCCACCCCCCACCCATTAGATTTCATTCCACAACATAATAATTCAAACATCAATCAACCTAGGTGTTTTTATAAACTCTAAGGTTAGGTTGTTTGTTGTTTGACACCCATACTCACCCCAACCCCCACATTAAAAAAGAAAAAAATTAAAAAAATCTCAAAGAGGTACACAACCTCATCTGATTTTCAAACTCAACCGGTAAACCGACCTCAGGAACCGGTACACACATTCAAACACATAATGGAGTAGAAATCAGATTAGGTAATCATTTGTGTGCCTAATTAAGTGGTGCATCAGGCCAATTGTTTGAGTTGTTTGGGCCGCACCACTTCAAATAAAATCAACTCATCAAGTAGCTGCCAATTAGGTTCAACTCTTAGGGATTTACCAGGCATTCCACATTCTTTTTAAAACTTTAAAGGAAAACATCTTCACCCGTGCTTTCAAAACCTGGTGTGCCAATGAAACTTTTTTGAAAACACCTAAAGTTGAATCCTAAAAGCTACTAAGCAAGATTTGAACCTTAAAATTCACCGCATCAAAAATAATCTTACTTGAAAACAATTGGTTGTGCACGCACACACAAATCAATCAATTATTAAGGTCACAACCCATTTAAAGGGCCCATCACATTCCAAAGTACATTCAAACCTAGCCCTAAATAAAACAGAGTAGACGTTGGCCTTAAGGATTGGACTCGCTCTTCAGAACTCAGAACGAGATTATTTTCGATTAGTCTATTTCTACTGTTCAATCTGATGTCTAGCTAGGGGAGCAGAGTCAAACGATCGCGGCTGGGGGGTACACTAGGAACCGGAGGCGCAAGCCGAAGGAAGAACCTTCTCCCCAGTCCCTCCTTCTAACTGGTTGGATTGAACAGACATAAGTAGATCAAATCGTTCCTTTATCTCAAGACAGGTTTTGGGGAGACTGTAGGTCTTTAGGCTAACCCATTTAAGGACAGGTTTGATTGTTTGTATTGCAGGGCACCTTTCTTCCTCCCGTGTCTCATGAATCCCTCCACATATTTCACGCATTCTCGCTCTTTCCCTCCTGTTGTGAATTATCCTCAACATGACGATTATCCCAACTCATACTATAATCAACCATCAGTTAGTTGGGATAATTCAGATTGGGGATACAATTCCGGACCCTCGTGTTTAGGGTCTAACCCTGAACACTTTGATTCTGATTTCTATCCTTCTCAGAGCTACATCGATTATAGATCGTCTTCCTTTCATGAACAACCTAATATGATCTACAATCAAGAAGGATACACCAATCCTTACCCATCCTCTAATTTCACTGCCTTTAGGTCATCACCATCTTTTCAACAATCTGAAATGACCTATTATCAGGAAGGGTATAACGAATCTCAATTCGTTAATTCCCCTGCATTGATCCCAAACCCGCCCAACCCTGAACCAACTCATTTGGTTCAGGTTAACCAGGTTCAAGATAAGGTTCTGGCTAACTTAAGGAATATCATTCAATCTTTAGAAGTTCAGCCAATACCTTGCATTGAGAGATTGGAGCCCCTGATTGAAATGATTGATGATTTGAATAAGTCTTTGTTGGATTGGCTCCAGGATGTTAAGGATAAGAACCCGGGTGAGTTTCTACTTGGGAAATTAGCGAAATTGAGGATGAGATTCGTGGTTGCTTTGATTCAATCTTGGAATAATTCCCAGGATGAACCCTCTTCAGGAAAGTTAATGACAGAACCCGCTCAGGCACCTGTTGGGGGGGACACGTGTTACGAGGCTGACCAGATTGAATTAAAGCAATCAATTAAGGATGATCTGATTTCTTCACCTGAGATCCCTGAGCCGGGTTACGAGGAAACGTATGTCTCTGAGGAACACAAAGTGACAACTGATTTTGGGACATACATTGATACGGATCCTGATGGTGAAGATTCAAGTTGCGAAGTCTCATGCGAGTTTTCTGAACACGATTTCTATGAGACGATTGGGCCTGAGGAATCTGATAGATCATTTGATAGCCCAATAACTGAGGAAATTGATCTTATTAGGGCACACATTACGGATCCAGAATCGCATTTTCTAGAGGAATCAATTCAATGCCCTGATTATCAGTTACACCCTGTTGAGCTTATTGATGATTCTAATTCTGAGATAATTAGACCTGATAACACCACACAAGGGGGTAATAATTATGTTGAATATGGCCCATCTTTAGAATAAAAGGCACAACATAAGTAGAATAGGAGCATTGCATGCATCATGTACCAAGATTGCTTATAAACTGTATTAATGGCCATTTGTGTAAGCATTTGTCAAAGCAGGCCTCAGATGAGCAATCGGACTGCACAGATGGATTCAAAACGATGAACAGAGTCCAACGGACTCAAGATTGGCCAAATCCGACATCCGGAGCTCCTACAATGAGCCCAAGAAGTTCTGACCGTTGATCTGGAGATCAATGGCCCAGATGGCACCACGTCACCCCCGCCCCCGCGCTTGCCGCGCCTTCAACCAGCCGAGATCAAATCTCGGCCATCGATCTTCGATCGAACGGTCGAAATCCTCGTGCTCGAACGCGGTCGCTGGACAAAGCGCGGGCGTGGCGCAACGGTGAGCGCGCACGCCCGCACCCACTCGACGCGCGTTCGAGTCGCGCGAAGCGGGATTTGAAGGCAGGCGAAGGGCACGGAAAAATTGGGCCGCCCGATCAGCAGCGGGCAGCCATGATCTCGCCATGCGGCGCGACCGCAGCGCACGAGCGCCCACGCGTGCACACACGCTGGGCGGAGACGCGCGCGCACACGTGCTTCCGAGGCGCGATCTCAGCGCGGGCGAGGAAGATTCTTAGTCGTTCGATCTTCGATCGGATGGCTCTCGTTCAGTGGCCACGGATCGTGCGGGGAGAAGGAACGGGGCGCGCAGCTGACCGATGGCAAGAGGGCTACACCGACGCTTTTGAAAGCGGTTTTAGCGACGCTATAGATGTCGCTAAAGCCCCTTCTTCTTTTAGGAAGCCCTTAACTCTATTTAAACCCCCTCCTACCACCATTCAAGGCATCCACTCCCCCTTGTAACTACTCCACTCCTCTCTTAGCTAGCTTTAGGCACTCTTGTAATCGTCGGAGACGACGAGCCGCCGACAGAGCCTCCTCCACCGCCGTGGAAGCTACACCCACGTTGAGGGATTTAGTGACGGATTTATCCGTCACTAAAGACCCCTCATTTATTATTTTGAAGTTGTAATGTCCATTTTGCCCTCACTCCTTGCAACTATAAAAGGAGACCCCCTCCATACGAAATTCTCATCCCTTCCTTCTCCTCTCTACCCATCCAAAGCTCAAGAGAAGCTTGTCCCACACCCGGGATGCTTCTCGCGAGATAAAGTCCAAATTTTCGTTCCCCTTCGGAAGTGGATCCCGCGACGACGACGGCGTGCTGCTTCGTTCCCGTTCTTCTGCTTCGTCCTCCTTCGTCCTGCTTCGTTCCCCTTCGTCCAAGCGTCGTCCCGTCCGGCTCGTCCTCCAAGCAACCGTCGAGGAGGATTTCTCTCTCCCTATTCTTTTTACTGCTTTCTAGTATAGATTTACTGCTTTCTAGTGTAGTTTTGTTCGTCCTCCA
The DNA here is from genome assembly GCA_037157565.1 of Thalassia testudinum. Lineage (NCBI taxonomy): Eukaryota > Viridiplantae > Streptophyta > Magnoliopsida > Alismatales > Hydrocharitaceae > Thalassia > Thalassia testudinum. The sequence continues at coordinate 7,385,591 of JAZHRO010000022.1, read as the reverse complement.
AGCAATCGTCGAGGATGACATTTCTCCCTCCATTCTTTTAATGCTTTTTAGAGTAAATTTATCGCTTTCTAGAGTAATTATTTTATGCTTTGTAGTTGTAAGAGTGAAATGAACAATCTCCTTAATGAAAAATTCCTTGTTTATTCTACATCTCATTTTGATTTCTCTGTGTAATATTCTCTTTCTCTCTTACTCTCTCTCTCTCTTCTATTTATATTAAATAATTAGATAGTTTTAAATTGAATTATTCTGTGACAAATAAAAAGAAATACGCAGTTTTTAAATCAAACGTCCGCCTCCCTGTGTTCGACCCGGAATTTTCATTTTGGTATAAATTTTATTTGTTGAACACGAATTCTTCGCTTTCGAACTACAACGACAGGTTTTCCAAAATCGAACACGTTAACGTAGCCATTCGTAAACGTTTAACACCCCACCATCACGTGCACGCCACATGCTGGCCTACTCCTAGGCTAGTGTGGGGCCCATGTTAAACTGAATTTGGCTCTGAGCTGTGAATCCGGTTTGGTTCGAGTTTGAGGAGAGAGAAAAGATTTATGAGTGAGTGCGGTAGGGTTTTGCCTCAGGAAATGTGCCTAAACACTTAAGTGAATCTTGAGTGCTTTGGAGTTGAGACTTAAGCTGTCTGAGGCTTGCTGAAGATGTCTGATTTGTGAAGAGATTTGATTCTAATTTGGCTACTATTGGCTTTGAGAAATCTGATTGGGAATTGAGCCCAAGTGTTGAGGGTAAATTGGTGGTCTCAACCACCACTTTTTAGGCTTTTACATATATTTTTGTCTACTGAATTGGAGATACAATTTGAGTATTTATTGAATATATTTTGTGATTGATTATTCATTGCATATCATTATTGTGAATTAATTGTTGTGCTCATTTCTATTATTTTGATCAGTGGATTGAATTCAAATATTTGCAACTTACGAACGATCTCGAAACTCACGATTTTTCGAGCAATTACAAATTTTAAATGTCAATTCAATTTTTGTCGCTAAACTACGATGTGATTCTCTCCTAAAACCAACGACGATCATCGATTCAGCAAGACTGTACACAAGGCTACTTATTGATGTATTGAATTTACAATAATTAATTATTTATTTATGTTTAAAAAATTGTTACAGTTACTAAAATAACCATACTGATTTATTACTTAATTACTTAATTAACGTAAATTGATAACTTAATCACTCAATTGACCTATAATTTAGTTAATATACATTATTAACTATTTATTACACATTTTAAATTTATTTTTAGTTATGATTTTAATTTATATACATTTAATTGCACGTTTTACATAGATAAATACATAATTACAGTATAAATACTATTATACAGTATAAATACACTATAAATGGATTGAAAATACTTAAAATTATTATATACAAGTATACAACATAATTACTTCAGTAATAAATTAATTTACTAATTTAATTTATTTAGCTTAAAAATCTAGCTAATTAACCTAATAACATGATTATATACAATAAATACTTAAATAGATAAATATAAGAGTACATCACAGTATATTATAATTACTTTAATATATACATATAGTTAGAAATATGGTTATATGCATATACATATCTATTTATAGTACATAGGTATATGTACATATAATCTAAATAAATAAATATATAATTATATAATTATAGTATATACAATTTAACTCAACATAAATATTTATTTAATTAAATATAGTAAATATATAATTTATTTACATACATTATAAGTATATAAGTTATTATTTAAATTTAACTTAGTATTATATTATATTTACAAGTATAAATACTATATACAAGGTATTTTTAATGCATTTTTGGGTTTTTTTTCATATTTTTATGACCTTTTTGTGTTTTATGGAGATAGGGGAAGAGAGAGAAAAGGTGAGAATAGAGAAGAAAGGAGTCTTTTTGTGTTTTTATGTGTTGAATTCTTTATTTCATACTAGGAGAGACTTAACCGTCTACTAGTATATTCTAGCAACTAGACTACTTGGAACTCACTCAAACTTCACTTACACCTAAAAATATTCCTAAGCTAACTCAAGAAACTTTTATTTTATTTATTTAAATTATTAGTTTATTTTTTTAGGTATTTACAATTTGACACAAATGAAGGCTTAAAGAGTGTTGACACGAGACAAAAGCCGTGGAATTGAGTTCTAATGGACTGGAACTACAGTTGAAGTATCAAAAACATCCAGATATCAGTGTACAACATGATGGAACATATAAACATGATTTTTGACTTTGAATTTCACTAAAATTAGATTTTGGATAGATATAATAGTCACGCTGCTGACAATGAGTTCAAAATGAATTTACAAGCCATACAAATTAGATTTAAATCCAATAATGGTACATGGATGCTTATAACATGAACTCCTGCAATACAAACATTAGATAGCTCAATTACAACCTAAAATTAAGCTCAACCCTCTTTTGAAATCATCAAGCTAGTGGCTGCTACAGTAGTTCAGCTACTGCTGCTACAGTATGAATGAATCAAACCTTCATAGTCTAATTTGCTGCTCTAGAAAACATTCTCAGATCTGGAGTGTAATAAATCCCAGAAAAATCGATTCATTCACAAATCACTCAAAAATCAGGGACTGAAAGCTTTTTTAGCTTAGCAAAAATAGAGCATATGAGCATCTGTTGCTCAAATCCACTCAGATCTGATTCAAATATTGAAATTCATATTTCATCTATTGTAAAACCTCTAAAGAAGATCTGGAAATCATTTGAAACCCAATTAAGAAGTGATAAACCCTAAAACCCTAGTTCAATCCTTTCTCTTTGTCATAGACAACACAAGAGACTTGGATTAATCTTGACATCAATTCCACTTGCAACATGATTCAAAACCTCCATTAGAGTCATTTAATCCTCATTTATACCTTGACCCACAGATTGAACTCATTTTAACTCAAGGAACAATGTTGCCTAGATTGGGCTTTTAATTTGGATTCACCCAGGTGATCTGACCACCTCGAGCTCCTGAACACTATCAATTAGTGTTCAGGATTTCAGGGTGATCCTAGAAAACCAGATGGGTCATTGTTAAGGCCTCACCTCAGTGACACTAAGATTCCTAGGCCAAAACTACCCAAAACGAAGAAGAAATTGGGCGTATGCTCATTTGAGACTAAAAATCTGATTGAAACACCTCAAGGTCATTGCAATACATCTAATTAGATGAATAAAAACTCAATTCTCTTGATAAAATCTATTTCAAATCAAATTGACTCCAAATTTGTTGATTGGGCGTAAAACTCAAATCTAAATCAATCAAGCGAATTAATGCAATCAAAACCAGATGGGGGGTCCTTGTGATCAATTGAAGTGAATGGAGAGACCCTTAGGTGGATTTGAGCGCTATTTAGATCTAGAAGTTGGGAAATTTCATATTCGAATATGCTCAAGTGGAGTGAATTGCGGATTAAAAACATGAGGGAATAAGATGAAAATGATCGTGAGGTGTAGAGGAAGATTAATGAACATGCGAATGCAATCGAATTTGCCTCTCTAATCTGAATTGATCAGAGAGGTGTGATTTGGGCGTAATTTAATTCTACTCTAATCTAAGTCTAATCTAAATCAATTCAGCATTAAACTATGATCTACACCATCTAATTGATCTACACTATCTAATTGATCTAATAAAGCAGTAAATCTAATCTAAGAAAGTAATTAAAACCTATATTAATTGGAAGAATGGGACCAATGGGTCTCCAACCATTGGTTGGAGAGGAAGAAGTCTCTGGTCGAAGAAGAGCCCTCTAGAGGAGCTCCAGAGTCGCTCTCAGGTGTACGTCATCTCTAGTGGCAAGGACGAATTGGGAAAGGCAATTCCGCAAGCGGAACAAATGAATGGTGGAAGAAGATGACTAGAGGGGAAGAATGGTAGCTCGAGAGGTGCAGTGGGGAGCTGCCTCCTAAGCCAAGGTTGATCTCGAGCTCCTTAAATAGGTGAATAAGTGGGCCTAGACGGTAAATATGAGAGGGAGACGAGTGCGGGGAAAGCCACACCAAAATTACGCTATAGGATGTGATCTAAATGAGGGTGCAGTGCTTCGCACATCGGCGCCAAGGGATAGGTCAAGGATCAACCGTTGATTGCATGATATATGGGATGGACGGCTGCTATATCTCCTATTCTTCGTATGAATAGTATAAAGAAGTGAAACGTTGGGCATCAGGTCTAAAGGGAATTTTGCATAAAGAGCCCACACAAATGAACCGGTAGAAGAATTGCAGAAAGAACCCATGAATGGCATAAATCAATGCAGAGAAGTCCTTAAAGTTTTGCAAATAAGTCCTTTCGACTTTTATATGTGAATAAAATGTAATGTCAAAAGGACCTAAGTGTTAAACTCTAAATGCAAGGGCCTAGTGATGTCCAAATGCAAGAAGATTTTGATGGAATGCTAATTGAACATGTTGGAACATAATTGAACCCTTAATTTGTATTTTGGAGCTCAAATTGATGTTCAATTGTCATTTGGATCATCTAATTGTGTTTTGTGAATAGAATATCTCAAATATAACCTAATTATGCGTTTTTAACATAAATTGAGTGTTTTAGGTCATTTTCATTAATTCTCACACTTAACCCATTTATTATGTTAATATGATAGTGTTTAACCTAGATTCTAGCTTAACTTTGGCATTTTAGCTATGATAAACCACACCTCATCAAACATCCACGGATTTGAGGAAAATGGATTTTCCATCACAATTCAGAAGAAAATTAATAATCTGCCTCTTTGTGAAGTTAGTCCACCCATCATCCATAATTGTGCACTCGTATTGTGGCCATAGTTCCTTCAAATTATTGATGTATTCCTCTATTTCAACCTTCTGCATAGGTGTATACTTGTACTTTATCTTGTACAGTGTCGGAGCCTTAACTCCCGTCCCAGCTCTCGTACAGAGATATCAATAACATTCTGCAACCATGGTCCCTCTACCACATTTGCTGGAACTGCATGAGTATTGAAAAGGCTCATCATTGCTTTACCATCCATCTCTCATGCATTGCCCCACATACCCTTAAGCATTTTTTGTTTTGAATCACATCTCATCCTAACACTCCCAAATTGGAAGAGACCAATGATGCTACCCTTTTGCTTCTTAGCAGGTTCTGCGCCTCCACTTGTACCAACTCCAAGACTTACATGCCTCACGCTCTGTGCTTTTTTGTCACCAACAAGTATTTGTCATTCATGCTCACTTCTTAGTGAGTCTTTCATAACTCTTCTAAATTATCTCATCCTACTCGGATCATCCTCCACATCACTTGAATATTGCAAGCCATCATTAGAATCAGAATCTGAGTCAACATCTTCGTAATGTTGACCGACACCAAATAAGACCTCACAGGCTGCTTCTTTAGCCTTCTGCTCCTTGGCTTCCTTTCCTCGCCTTGACATCATTAACTTGACAATCACTTCCCTCACATCATCGGGACAATCTTCACACTACCACATTCTTTTCATCTCCAACTAGGTGGTGCTTGAATCATGTTATTCCACCACCACGTAACTATTTCCCACAAAAGTTGTACCCTATATGATATTTGCTGCCCTCTAATTTTGTGCAGTACAATCACCCAATATCCTCTTTGTTGGCATTACTTCCTCTACTAGTAGGAGGGCTTTCCAGACATACTGTTCATAGTTGATACGAGGTAACAAATTTAGAAACAAAAATAAATACGTTACGTTAAGAGGCTAACCCATAAATATTAATAAGGGAAAAACCTTCCAAATGTTTGGTTGGACAATATTGAGCCTTGAGATGTGTTGGAGTTGGAGATTCAAACGAAGATTCGGAATCCAGATGGAGTGTAGCTTGGAAACTTGGAGCACGACCAATCGGCTAGTGGTGGACCGGTGGTAGCAACTGTTTGAGTCTACGAAAAAGATAAACTTTCAACTTTCAAGTTTTCAACCATTTTCAAATCATGTATGGGTTTGACATAAATGGGTTCCACGGATAGTGAAAGGGGCCACCGCCGAAGGCTATTTCATTTCCCAAATTATAATTGTGTACACCTATTGATTGTGCAGCAATCATAGGTTCTAAAATGCCTAGATTATGGTAGATTTTTAACATAGTTAAATGCATTCATTTCGTGCATAATTTGCATTTGCATCATTTTTACTTGCTTATTTATAAATAATGTGTTTTATGGACCTATTTATGCTATAATGTCTTATGTTATGATTACAGGTCCATGTGTGAATAAAGAAGACCAAGAAATAAGGCGGGAGAAAAAGAGAAGAAAAGATCCAAGAAGTCAAAGAACAATAGTGGAAGTAAAGGGACAAGAGAGGAGGAATAAACCAATTACCCCTTCTACCACCAAATAGGCTTATCTTAACCCAAGCCAACTTAGACCTAATCCCCTAGCACCAGTGCCCAAAACCTATTTAGGTCTCCCAAACACTTTAGAACCAAAACCTATCCTAGAAAACCCTTGAAACACATTCCAACCCTCTTCTGGATGTCCAGATATTAGGCTAGACATCTGATTTCTGCAGAAAAATAATCCAAGAGGCTAAAACCCACATTGTGCTAGTATTAGACGTCTAACATGTTATTCAGATGTCTGATTTTGGAGTTTAAGTCGTCTGATAGACTCCCTAGATGCTTGATACTGCTCTCTAGTTCCTATTTTTAAGCTAGATACCCTATTATATCTCCTTTGACTTAGTGAACCTACCACACACCCGAGGAGACCTATTTAGAGACCACCTAAACCCATGTATACATACATCCCATCTTTCGTAACTTAAACACACTCACACATGCATCTTCATGCACACCATATCCATGCACATCAACTTAAACATACCCACACATATCCACTCAAACCAATCCAAACCCACCTACGTGTCTCTTCAAATCCCAATCTTTTGCACCGTAACCCATCCATATCCAACACTATTCCCCAAATCCCAAACCATTATCCATTCCCATACAACAAAATAAACAACCACACCTAATATTTCCCACGTTAACAAAGTCCCAACAACATCCGATTATATTTATCCCCTCCTATTAAGAAAAAGAAAGTCCGATTTATCCCCTCTCCACCGTAGATTCGATCTGCCTCCCACCTCCTATTATTATTAAAAAAAAGAACTCCACCTCCGAACCACACTCTCTCATTTATCTCTACACCGAATTTCCCTTCCACGGTAGACTCCCCACCGCCGAAGAGTAACCACCCCCCCGCCCGGAGCCATTTTTCTCTGTCCTCTTTCCCTTCTGCTCAGCCACCATCTCTGATCTCCTCCTCCATGCGAAGACGTGTACCATTATTGTTTCTCCACACATTTCAAAAGCTACTAAATATTACTTTTTGGTGTCGTCTTTCTATAAATAATTTTCTCATTAATTTTCTAATTAATTTCTAGCATATTTTAGGTCTAATAATTCTAGTTCTTATTTTATTTTGAAGTATTCAACTAGTTGTGAACAATTTCATGATCTCGATTTTAAGTAAAAGTTGATCTACGTTGATATCTTATCGGTTATTTCTAGTAGTAGATTTTTGATTTTCAAATAAAAATTACAAAAAAATTTTAGAAAAAGTTGAAAAAATTAGATTATGCATGCAAAGTAACAAAGCGCTGTTGAAAAAATTAGTTATCAATTTTATAGTCACATTTTTGTTTTCTTTAGTTTGATTGAAATTTATCATCTGATTATTTTATTTATCAACGTATTTTCATATTATACTAAAATAAAAAAAATTTAAAAACATAATTTTAAGTTCCAACAAATCAACGCTGTTGTCGGGAGGCAAGGTGATTTTGAATTTGATTTTTGATACATGTGTTTTTGATTACCTTTTTGGTGTGCAAGAAATCAAGAGTGGATCCATGCACGCATCAAGTGTGGATAAAAAAATCAGGTGTGTACCTTATCTTAGTTAGGATTTTAAGTTAGGATTTGATTTAGCATTAGGATATGAGTTATTTGAAAAATAAAAATCAATTCTAGGATCTTATCTTCTACCTAGTTAGAGTTTGTTTTTTTTAAAAAAAATCAAGAATATAAAAATAAACTTAATTTTTCAAATTTAGATTTATTATAACTTGGCTCACAAATTTATTTAATACTGTGTGGAGAGGCAAGAAGATGCCAGAGGAATGGAGGAAAGGTTTTGTGGTACCTTTATACCAGAACAAGGGTGATATACAAGATTGTTCCAACTATAGAGGTATTAAGTTGATGAGTCATATGATGAAACTTTGGGAAAGAATAATTGAAAGAAGGGTGAGGCAAGTCTCTATGGTAACTGAAAATCAATTTGACTTTATGCCAGGTAGGTCTACTATTGAGGCAATACATCTCTTGAGACGTATGATGGAGACATACAAAGTGAAGAAAAAGGATTTACATATGATTTTTATTGATTTGGAGAAGGCCTATGATTCTGTCCCAAGAGATATCTTGTGGAGAATTTTGGAGAAGAGACAAGTGCCAGTTATATATATCAACCTCATAAAGGATATGTACTATGGTGCAGCAGCTTGTGTAAAGACTAAGGATGATTTGACAGACTACTTTGATATCACCATTGGTTTGCATCAAGGTTCAACTTTAAGCCCTTATCTTTTTGCCTTGGTCATGGATGAGTTGACGAAGCATATCCAAGTTGAGGTGCCTTAGTGTATGCTTTTTGCTGATGACATTGTGTTGGTTGATGAGATAAGAGATGGAGTGAACAGAAAACTTGAGCTTTGAAGAGAAGCCCTAGAAGATAAAGGATTACGCATAAGTAGGACGAAGACTGAGTATATGGAATGCAAGTTTAGTAGTAGAGGGAATAATGAAGGGATTGATGTAAAAATTGGAGAAAAGTACATTCCAATGAAAGATATTTTTAAGTACTTGGGATCCATTTTCCAACATGATGATGGAACATGATGGAGATGTTACACATAAAATTAATGCAGGGTAGTTGAAATGGAGGGGTGCTTCTGGTGTTCTCTGTGATAAGAGGGTTCCATTAACAGTCAAAGGAAAATACTATCGAGCTGTGGTAAGACCAGCCATGTTGTACGGTTCTGAATGCTGGGCTATAAAATATAGGCATGTACAGAAGATGTCTGTGACAGAAATGAAGATGTTAAGATGGATGTGTGGTCATACAAGAAAGGACCGTATTTCTAATGAGTTTATTAGAAAAAGGGTTAGGGTGGCACCGATAGAGGATAAAATGAGAGAGGCGCGTCTAAGATGGTTTGGACATTTACAAAGAAAGCCACTAGATGCTCCAGTTAGGAGATGCGAGAAGTTGGAGGCTGAACCCGCTAAGAGGGGGCGAGGAAGACCAAACAAGTGTGGGAAAATGCTTGGTTGTTGTTGTTGTAGATTTATTTGATCATATTCTTGATATTTTTTTATCAAGGTGATTATTAATAGCATTCTATCTCTTTAACACCCTTGATCATATTTCTACTAATTCGACCATCACCTAAATATTGTTTTAAAAATTCAATTGTCAAAACTGCTTACCACCAAAAATTCTGAAATTCTCACCTTAATTGAAAAAGACAATTCGATCTGTGGAATTTTTAAAATTTCCTACACTATATGGGGTCCATCCTAATTTCTTCAAAGTCTATCTGAACTTTGAAGAATTATTCCAACCTCTACATAAATCAGATTGATTGGAAATTTGTGGCATTAGAAATCCACTTAAATCTACTTTGTTCGTAAAAAATTTTAGAATTTTTGGAATACTTTTTATATTGATTTGATCCGAACTAATCTATAGGAGTTTGATTGGACTATGTGACCCTGACAATATAAAATTGATAATTATTTGTTCATATCTAATAAAATCTTGGAAAAATATTCTCTGAAAATATAATTGAAAAAGGGAGTTGTCTATGAAATTTTATATTGTTTGGGCTTCTACATTAATTCAGAGAATAATATTATACAAGAATAGGATCTGCAGGCCTAAATTTCTAGAAGCATAAACCCTAAGCTTCCACTTTAGGGTTTACATTTCATATTAGTGCCTCCATTCAGACCTTTATCACTAGGTTAGAAATTGATTAAGAGGGGTTAAGTGTTTACTTAACACCCTCCTTCACTTAACACTCTAGCCTAGGTCTCTTAACCAGCCCTTGTGCTGGTTTATGCACGGTAACAGGTCTCTAAGACCTATCCTAGTTGGTCCTTGGGAGCCTCCCCTAAGGTAGCTATCTACCATACGTAGGTGACACCACTCGCTTACTTCTCCTCCTGCTATCTCCTCTTCTCTTCCTTCTTCCTCAGTTGGAATGGCTGAGCAAAACCTTCCTCTTCCTCCCCTTGAGGGGAATGAGGATCAATTAATGGCTAGGGTTGAGGCGAGATTGGCTACGCAAGATTAGAAGAACCATGTATGGTTCGATGCCATCCTCACTGCCCTAGATAGAATGCAAAATCGGCAAGATCCCCCACGTGGAGAATAATTGCGGGACTATTACAATCCGGCTGCACGTAATGTGCTACCCTAGGTCTGAATGCCTACAGATGGTGATGCATTTGAGCTCAAGCCTAATGTAATAAGTCTGATTCAGACTTACTTTCATGGTAACTCAAATGAAGATCTATCCCAGCACCTTGGGGACCTGAGTCAGATTGCTGAGACAGTCTGACCCAGGAATGTAGCCATTGGGATTGTTCTCATGAAGCTTTTCCCTTTCTCTTTGAGGGATAAAGCTTCCTATTGGTTCAAGACAATAGGGAAACCGATCTACATCGGGGTGGATCTATGTAGGGAGTTCCTCCAAAAGTTTTTCCCTCTTGGTCACACTAATGCTATGAGGCAGGCCATCACGACTTTCACCCAGCAATCGGGTGAGAAGTTGCATGAGGCTTGGGAGTGTTTTTGTGATCTTCTGAGGAAGTGTCCTCAACATGGGGTGCCTCATTGGCACCTTGCCCAGATTTTCTATCATGGGCTGGATGGGACACATTGATGTTTGGCCGATGCATCTAGTGGTGGGAACTTCCTTGCCAAGGATGAGGCAGGAGCTTTCGACTTATTTAAGTCCTTGGCAGAAAATTCTCTTAATGCTGCATCCATGAGCCAATTCTCAGACCCTACCCAATAGCACATATTGGTCCATGAGGCCCAGGCCGAGTCAGCCCGAGCTGATATGGACATTATTATGAAGCTGGATAGTATGGATCTCTTGCATAAAAAGGTCGATGAGCTTAGTTAATCTTGTGTAGTGAGATCCAGAGTTGCATCTTCTGTGCCATCATCTATTCCATCTGTTGCTCCATCCCGAGTACGTCCTACTAGACCTCATCTTCTTACTCGGGATGCATTATTTACTCTTTTGCTACTTCTTCATGGGCTCCTTCCTATTGGGAGCCTATGAACAATCCTAATCTGGCATCCGTTGATCAGGAAAACTTTTATAGAGATGATATGAGCCTTGACTCATATGATGTGGCATCTCAGGCATTGTTTTTAAGCGATGCGAGAGAGGAGTTTTAAATAATGTAATCGTCGTAGCAAAGCCTCAATCGCTTGAAAACAAATAAAATTTATAAACTTAGAATCTACAATAGAGTCCGAGGTCTAACACAGGGAGCAAATGTGAAATTCACAACATTAATCGCATTTAGAATCAATGAGCATAATTAATTGAGCATTCAAATATATATTTAATCAATAATAACCTGTCATTTTAGTTATTCAATGAAATCCAATGTGTCTAGAGACAAAAATAATGGAGAGAATCTAAAAACTGGTTGATGTAAACACATTTATATCACATAAATCATCTATTTTTGCATGTTCTTAGACATAAAGTTGCATCATACATTATAAATATTGCATAATATGCATCATCATGCATTTAGATTAGGTTGTATAAATTTTAGGTTAATTTTCTCTTTTGTAGTCAGGAAATAGGGCAATATCTTATTGAGGCCTCAGATTGAAGATCCAACCATACGGATTTGATCAAGGTGACGATCGGAGTTCAATGACTCCAAGATTGCCTCGATCTGACTTCCGTAGCATCAGATGCAATCCGAGAAAGATCAAAGGTCAAGGGGCCAGGTGGTGTAAATCCATTCTTCAGAGGACAAATCCGACCACACAGATGGGTTCGGATCGATAATCGTAGCCTAACAACGTGAAAACTGGTCCAATCTAACATTCGTGGCACCATCTACAAGACAAGAAGATGGACAGCTACGATGGCGCCACGTGGCGTCATCCCAGTTGCCCAACCGACCCAAGGACCCATCGCTGCTCTCTCTCTCCTCAACCGCACAGATGATCTCAGCCGTTGGATCAAGATCCAACGGCTGAGAGAGCTCGCGCCCAGATCCAAAGCACACCTCAAAGGGCGGCTTGGCCCATTGGTCTCGAGCCTGTGGACGACGCGGAGGTAGTGGGTTCGAGACCGCATGCGCCTCAAGTCGAGGGTGAAAGTGGGTGCAGGTGATTCAGGAGCACCACGTCGGGTGCCACATCAGGGGCGCCTCAAAGCAGCCGATGACGAGGAGCAGAAATTATCCTCCTCGTCGGCAAGAGCACCACGTGTCGCATCCAGGTGGCGCGATTCATGCATGCGCAATCAGACGTGCTGCTTTACGCCTGATCGTATGCGTAAGCACGCAATGTAGAGCGGGTGCGGATGATCTTAAGCCGTCTGATCTCGCGATTGGACGGCTGAGGTTGTTTGGGCATGCTTATGTGTTGAAACAAAGCAAGAGGAGGGGGCGGCGCATGCACAAGAGGAGGGGGCGGCGCATGGACAAGAGGAGGGGGCGTCCGAGCTACAGCCATGTTCAAGGTCTTTAGTGACGCTTAAATCTGTCACTAAAGATCCCTATATTAATGTTTTAAGGTTAAAATGACCTATTTGCCCCAACCTCTACACCTATAAAAAGGCCTACGCCCCCCATATTTCATTCATCCCTTCCTTCACCTCTCTCCTTCTCCAAAGCTCTAAGAAGCTTGTCCCAAACCCGGGATGCTCATCTAAAGTTAAAAGCAAAAATTTTATCCACTTCTCATCCCGTTCTTGGAACTCCCGTGGTCGTCTTCTCGTCCCCATTCTGGAAGTGGATCCTACGACGACAATGTCCTACCTCGCCCCCAGTTCTTCCAGCTTCGTTCTTCGTCTCCCGTCTTCGCTCTCCGTCTTCCAAGCGTTGTCCATTCGAGCTCGTCCTCCAAGCAGCCGACGAGGAGGATAATTTCTCACCTCCCTTCTCTTTTATTGCTTTCTAGTTGTAATATTTATCGCTTTCTAGTTGTAATATTTACTGCTTTTTAGTTGTAAAAACATTATCCATTTTATAAAAGTGTTTTGTTCTCTCTCTCTCTAGTTTAGTATCTATTCATTGTGAGTATCTCTCCTTTAAACAAAAATTACAAAAAAAATATAATCGCGGATTTCAAATCGACGTAGCCTCCCTATGTGTGACTTGAAATTCTTTTCGAGTTTCGGTAAAATTTATTTGTTGACGGATTTCTTTGCAAATCATACTACAATGATGGGTTTTCAAAACTCAAATCTATTTGCGACGATTTTCTGACTCAACATTTTGGCGCCGTTGCTGGGGAGGAAACGAATCTCGATTTCCTTTCCGTATTTCCACACACCTATCTATTTTCTAACTTGCTTTTATTTCTTTTCTATTATTTTAAAGATACCTCAACAAAGAATCTTCAAGCGGTAGAAAGGAGTAAAGTGCAGTTGAAGACAACTGTAAGTGCTCCCCATTCTTCTCCCCTCTATAGAGTTCATTTCATAACCCTAATTCAAACCCTAATTAGCCTAGGTGTTCTCATAAATCCTAGGATTAGTTTTGATTGTTTGATTTCCACCTCTACCCATCTCACCCTCCATATAGAAACTCAAAAAAAAAACATAGAGGTACACAACCTCTTCTGATTTTCAAACTCAACCGGTTAACCGATCTTTGGAACCAGCACACACACCCAAACACATAATTGAGTAGAAATCAGATTAGGTAACCACTTGTGTGCCTAACTTAGTGGTGCATTAAGGCCAATTGTGTGAGTTGTTTGGGCCGTGCTACTTCATATAAAATCAACTCATCAAGTAGCTTCCCCTTAGGGTTTATAATTTAGGTCAATACCATGCACTCTACTTTACTTTTAATTTCAAAAGGAAAAGATCTTCACCCGTGTTTTGAAAATCTGGTTTGCCTCTTGAACTTGATTGAATTTACCTAATTCTAAACCCTAAAAGTTACTTAAGCAAGATTTGAACCTTCAAATCCACTCATCCAAATAATCTTGCTTGAAAACCCTAGTTGTGCACGCACTCACACATATTCAATCAATCATTAAGGGCAAAACCCATTTTAAGAGTCCATCATATTCCATAAGCACTACAATCCTAAGACTAAGTTAAAATTTTTTAGAGATTGGCCTTAAGGACTGATTCGCTCTTCGGGGCCCAGATTGAAATTGTTCACGATTAACCTGCTTGTATTAGTCAATCTAATGTCTAGCTAGGGGAGTAGCGTCAAACAACCGTAGTTGGGGGGTACACTAGGAACCGGAGGCGCAAATCGAAGGAAGACCTTCTCCCTATCCCCTCCTAACTGGTTGGATTGATTGGATACAACTAGAGCAAATCGTCTATAATCTTAAGACGGATTCTGAGAGTCTGTAGATCCTTAGGCTACCCAACTTAAGGACAAGCTTGTTTTGTTGTGTTGTAGGTGATGAGAGCCTCATTATAAACCCTAACTGGCACAATTTAATCTAAATAAGTGTGAAGAAGCTCCTACAAAACCTAAAGAGAGGCTTAACTCAGAGAATTCTGAGTTAAAGAATAAGACAAATCATAAGGGGTAAAACTACAATTTCACCATTGTAGTGCGCAAACAAGGTAATTAAGGGTCTAAACGAAGGTCAAATGAGCTTAATAAGGAGGGAAGTGGGATGATCTAATCTGAAAAGGGTTATAGCAACTTCTAGGAATTAAATGACATTCTGTAACCCTAAAACAAATCTACTTTAATTCACGAGGTTTGAGGTAGGATAAAAATTAAATAAACCCTCGAAAATTCATATAAAAATATTCCCTAGGGTTTAGAACCTTCAATTTGGCCCTTGCATCCTATTTTGACCTAAAATGAGAACCATGCCCAATTTATGACTTAATTTGGATTTTTACACAAATTGACCAATCAAACATGGTCCAACCTAAAATCAAATTTCACCATTAAAATCCTTAGGTTCAAATTAGGCTGGTGTAAAAATTTGGGCTTAAGAAAAGACCATCTTGACCGACTTTACAAATTGATCCTCTTGAATTACTTTTTGACCCTTATCTTTTGAAACCCTTGCAAGTGGCCCCCTATCTTTTTCATTGTTCTTTGCAGAACTATCCTCCCTGCCATTTCTAAACAGCGCCATACCTCCGGCGACCTTGCGCAGAGGATGGCGCCGCGTAGGGCATGGCGCCCGTTCTCAGGAACGAAAGGGAGGTTCCCTGCGTCGTCCTCTGTCGCAGGGACCCTCCCCTGACCCCTGCAATCGGCCATGCCTCTCGTGCGAACGCACGAAAGGCATGGGTCTCCTTCTCCGGCGTGCGCTGCACTTCTTTCCCTTGGGCCTCTCTCCTCGTCAGCACCTTTATAAGGAGCGGCAGGGGTGTCCGACCAAGGAAGCTAGTTTTGGCCGAGAAAAACCCTCGATTTTGTCTCTCCCCTCTCCGGTTAGACAGCCCAAGCTTCCGACGATCTTTCTTCCTCCTCCTCGTCGCTCTGCTGCCATACCTGCAACAGAGCCCACTTTGCCCCGTCTTCCCACGCCAGGCCACACCAGTTGGCATCTCTGGATCCCCTCCTCATCGCCGTTACTCCTCCTCTGGGCACCTTCGTCCCCAGCTCCGGCAGGCACAGGTCGAACGCCTTCCTCTCCCTCTTCGTCGACTAAGTAGGTAGGAACCTTCCCCTTACCCTCCTCTTACTTTTCCCTTATTCAATTAAGCATTTCAGACCCCTTGACTATCACTACCACCCCTATCTGCTTCACCTCCGGTCGCCATCTCCGGCGAGGTCGCTCCACCTCCACAAGCCATTTCACCCCTCGCCGACAAGCCCAGAAGCTCCCCCTCACTCCACTCAAGTGTTTCCCCCACTCCATTCACTGCCCTTCACCTCCTGACCACCCCCCGAACACACCCACTTCCGCACACACAGTCTGCCCTAGACACAGGGACACAGGCGCTCTTGCGCCTCGTCGACCCTTGCACTACCTTCGCCACACTCCGGGGAAGCTCCCTGTGTTGTCTAACATGGCCGGGAGGTCGTCTTCGTGATTTCAGGGTTCAACCTCCTCGCTGCCATTAACGAGCTGCTGAAGCTTCTTTGCAGGCAGCTCCAGGTCTCCTCCTCTCCAGGTGTGAGCTTTAGGTGACGCGGGGCAAGCCAGTGAAGGTGCCCAGGTTCTCGATTGGGAGTGTGAAACCGTCGTTGCTGCCCAAATCGACAGCTGCATCTCGCCTGCGGACGCGTGGAGCAAAGGTGGGACTTTAGTCCCACCTTGTAAGTGTGTGGCCTCGCACCCACACTTAAATTGAAAAAGTGATGTTAGCCGTTTGCCTCTAGTCACACAGGGTGAGGTCCCTCACCTATTCACACGCGTCGTCCGTGGCACTGCCCACGCGGACCTAGTGACCAGACCCGACTATCCTGCCTGTGTACTCCTTGCGCACCACCCACGCCGGTGCGCTTGGACCTGGGCGTGCAACCCGACCCGATTACCCAGCTTTAGGAGAGCTTTCCAAAGAGAGATCCAGAGAGAGAGATGTGGGAAAGGGGTAGGGGGTAGGTTTTGCTCTAATGTATGTGTGTGCGCGCAGGAAGGAAGGAAGGAGAAGAGGCAGCGGCTGAGACTTAGCCACACGGAAGGAAGAAAGGGAAGAAGAAGGAAGAAGCAGGAGAAAGGAAGGAAAGGAGTCGAAGGAAGAAAAGAGGAGCCGCACTGTAGCAACCACACAGTTAAGTCGTCTGAGCGCCGAGTCAGACATCGGAGGGTCAGCAGCCAGAGCAAGAAAGAAGAAGGCAGGCTGAAGAAGAAAGAAAAAAGAGGAAGGGCCAGAGTAGAAAGAAGAGAAGAAAATCATAGAGGAAGAAAAGAGAAAGAGAAAGAGGAACCACAGAAGCAGAGAAGAAGAAAGAGAAAGAAGAAGGTAGGAAGAAGAAAGAAGAATACAGGGAGAAGAAAAGAAAGAAGAGAAAGCAAAGAAGACAGAAAGAGAAGAAGAAAAAGCCAATTCTTTCTCTCTCTCTTAATTTTTGTAAAACCTTATATTGAGAATTTATAGGCTTCTAGAATTATAGTTACTCCCTGAGTTCGACCTCGGGAAACTTGTCATTCCGAGTAATAAATTGTATTAAACTGGTAACGTTTTTGTCATATACTCCAACGACTGTAATTACCATAGCGACAAAGGACAGCACTAGTTTTTGGCGCCGTTGCCGGGGAGCAACAACTATTCTAGAAGCTATTAATTCACAATTTTTGAGTCTCTATTGATCTCTTCTCTTTTGTTGTGCAGGCACAGGAAATCAAGAGGACAACAAGCAGCCGCACAACAACCACACCTAGGACAGGTAGTTTTCTATCCTCTCATTTTAACCCCTAAATTCTAAAGAGGAAAAAAAAGAAAGAAAAATCAATTTAGGCATAACCTATCTTCCATACTTAGTAAATCATCAAAGCTGCCTGTTTTCAATTTCAACACAGTATATCTGTACATCTACTAAGGGTATTTAGGGCTAACACCTTCTTACTTGAGCCCAAATTACCCAATCTAAAGGAAGCTAACTGGACCAAGTAGAGCCAATATAAGATTCAAAATTAGGGTTTTAGGGACACACTTTCTAAGCAAGAATTGAGAATTCCCAAAAGAAGTGTACCCAAGCCATTGTTTGAAAGCACCTATTTAGAAAAACCATAAGAAATTTGGCTCTTAAAAAATACTTGAACCCTAAAAGACAAAGACCTAATAAGCTCTCAAAGGAACTAGTAGGTGAAGTTGACCCCTTGGGTCAACCAACCTTAAACTTAGGTCACTCTTTGCACTCAAAAGGCTAAAGTTCAAGTGAAAACCTAAGCACCTTGATCCTAACTAAAAAAGGGTAGACTTAAGAGGTCAAGGTCCCCATTCTGGTCTACCTGGAATCTCAGTGACAAGAGAGGTCGGGTGGGGGAAACCCTGTAACCCGTGGGGGTGCTCTACCATGTAGGGGTCTTCGCGGGACTCACCCTCTCTGATTGCCCAGGTAATTCTCAGGTGGACGATCTTTTGATCAAGGGGTCCATCTGCCCCGAACCTCTATAGTCACCCAACATTCTGGGTGTCTTGATTGGTTCCAGCACCTGCTAAACTCATCCTTTCCATCAGTGTATGTTTGGTAGGAGGTCCTTGAAACCTCCTTTAGAAATCCACTCTCCCCGAGGCCAAGCTTCGGTTCCCTTGTTTATGTAGCAACCTCCCACATAGCCCTTTTTCCTCTGATTTTGAACCAAGTTCCCCTTCTTCCATCATGGCACAACTTGAGTCTACATCAAAATTCTGATTCTACATTTTGATTTCACCGCCTGATCCAAATATGCAGCCAAATCACTTAGCATTACCCTTCAAGAAACTTGAATCACAAAGATCCATGAGAGATAGGATGATTGAGGATGCCATTGAGTTCTATGAAATTAAATATAAACCCTCAACACTAATAGAAAACATTTAGGTTGATGTCCCAACAACCACAGCCTTCATCATAAACTATGCCCAAATTCTGTTGACAGAAGCTATAAAAGGATCAACCCGAGATTTGCTCCTAACAGGATACATTGAGATAGAAAAATTACACAAATCTGAATACCTTCAATGCTTGACAAATCCTGTACTTTGGGTACAACACCAAGATGCTCTTGAAAAACAGGTGGAGATGATGAGATTACTGGAACAAACTATCGACCGGAAATACCCGTATATACCACAAACAGAGGATGAACCATCTTGGAACAGCATTAAGGATCAATCCGATTTCCCAGATCTCGGGATTGAGGCACAAAGTGGTTGTAGATTCCCAACCCAGAGAGAAAACAACATGCCTAATATTGAACTAGGTTAGGATATTGCAGGAGAACATAATATTGAGCTAACCCTAAACCATGAATCGCCAAGCTTAGAATTCTAAGACCCCTGCAATAATGAGATCAGAACTGAACCTCTTGAGGGTATAAATTCCACCCCTTATTTTGATAAGGTGACCCTTGAAGGTTATTCGGACTTAGATTCTAGTAATACCCACATCCTAAACCTAAGATCGAGATCTGAAACTTATTGGGAAGATTATGAGGCCCCATATGATAAAGATCAAATTTTTAATAAAGAACATTATTCTGGACCTCTATTTGATGAATATCCCTCTCCAAACTTTCTGAAAGACATGCCAATTTACGATACAGAAACCGAGGAGTTGGATGAGTGGGGTTTCAATTGGGTCTATCCTACCAGCTTGGAACTTGAGCCTAGACAAAACATCTTTTTAATTCCAGAATTGACATATAGGCTAGACCCCAGTCAGGCTACTGATTCCACATAAATGATTTATGCTGCAGTGGAATTCATGATCCTGAATCTCATTTAGAACTCAATTTTCACAAATTCTCCGATAACTTCGGGTCTGACTATAATTTCGGAGAGACTCTCCTTCCTGAACACACCAAGCCTATCTACGACTTCAGTTCACATAACTCATTCTCTGACTTCGACTCTGAGATCCTGGTTCCCGAGATCACTGATAACATAGAATCATTCCTTTTTGATCCTCAGAAACCAAAACCACAAAATGCCAAGAGTGATTGCAACCCAGAATTCAAATCTTTTCTCAATACAGATTTCCTTCATCCTATAGACACTCTTCAGGCATTTGATAGTTACCCAGAGGACTCTCTACAGGAGACCACCTGTCATTCGTTTCTAGAAGAGCCCTCATACACAGTTCTCATTAAAGCCACCTCTTCCACACACACAGAACTAATCAAAACCTCTTCTCAACCCCGACCCGCAACCGGACTCAATTTCTATTTAGATTCACCTCTCATCTAGCCGATTGAAATTTCACATCTATACTGGGTTTCGGACACTGATCAGACTAAAGACCATACTCCATCATTCTCTGATCACCCCTGTAGGGTTTCCACGTCATTCACCGATTATTTTACAGATCCCTATTCTGACCAGGATGATTCGACTTAGCCAAACCTCGCATTTACATTTCCACATCCATCTGGGCTTCATAGTATATGTGGGTTCCACACCTCTTGATCTACATCTATCAACCCACTAGATTGATTGGGTTTGGGCTGCATCATCAGCCTGCTGATTTGAACAAGCACCTGGTTGGACCAACTAGGCTCTTGATCAAGGTGCTTGTTATACTAAACGCTGCTGATTTGACCATTCCCTCTCCATCCCATTTCCCGCTTGGCTGAAGGCTTCAAATTTAGCACTCAACGGGAGGCAGCCCGTCATTCTTTTTGGAAAAACTTTAAACCTTTTCTGACACCTCTTCGCACTTAAGGTTCATCCTTTAGGACAGCTGACTCCACCTCAAATGCTTGCATCTGAGATTAGAAATCATCCGCAACAACCACCCCGACCCATTCACTCACCAAAATATCTGTCTTAATGTATGAACTAAGGTAAATAAAAATCCTCCTAAGTTACAATGAGGACATTGCAAATCTTAGGCATGGGGGGATATGAAAGTGCAAAACTCGTAAGAAAAGGTTTTAAACAAAAAAATTCACATATACCAAAAACACCATAAAAATTAAAAAATTTTTGAAAAAGAATAATAAAATAAGAGGAGGAAAGAAATTTCTGTGGACTTTACAAAAGAGGAGGAGAAAAAGAACAAAATGATCAAAAGGAGCACAAAATAAAAGAAAAGAGATAGTCATTAGCAAGAAATTAAGGAATTAACCTAAGTTCTGGATCACATTAAGGAAAAGAAAAAGGAAAGTGCACAACAAGATTAGTAAGAATGCAAACCTTAGGCAGTCTTGGATAGACTCTTAGTACCCATTAAGATCTAGATATTCCTCAAGAGGTTGAGGAGAATGACAAGCTTAAGTATTAGGTCCAAGGCTTAGGGAGTATTTGGCCTCGTTAACTGACTTTTGGTTTACGAGACTCAGTAACCTAAGCACCCAATTTCACACACAGTCTGGTTCAGTAAGCATGAGTATCAAAATCACACAGAAGCATTTCAAAATTTCTGAAAATGTCACCTAGAGTAGGGGCGGCCGATCAACGCAAGTTGATTTGAACGAGTTCCTAGCGCAGAGAGGTGGGAAATTCCCCTCGAAGATGCGTAACAAAATATCATCTCCTCTGTGCTTGTCTTTTAGGATATTTACATATCCTACTGGGGGCACGTAAGCACTCTGCTGGTTTAGATTCGATGGATGGCATTATCACGAAATGTCAATTGCTAGGGTCTGAATTCGGCCACGGAACACCATGGATGGGATTATCTTGAAATCTCGAAAGCTAGGGTTCTGGGGGTTACCATGGGCGGTGCTATCTCGAAGCATTAACTGCCAGGAACCTTTGATGATTGATGATGGGGACAAGGAATCTGATACAGATCGTGTTGTGAAGCCCATCCTAATCTAGATTTAAAAAGAAAAAGAGAGAGAAAACTCTCCAAACAAATCTTCTACCTCTCTCTCTTACAAAACGCACTGCGAACTGAGCCAGGGCTAAAATTATCTCAAGCACGGGTGCTTTAACCACAAAGTCCAATAAGCCTTCGGTTAGCTCTTGTAGGCCTTAAAAACCTTTGCTAAGGACTGAGACTAAAGCTAAATAGATCTGGATCTTGGTTGGTACTAGAGTACCTTTTAGGCCTATGGTTGACATTCTGACCTAATCAAGGTTACAAAAGAAAAAGCACTTATCTAAACTCACTAAGAACTTCATGGTCTAGAACAATGGTTGAAACTTTAAAATTTTGCTAAGGGACTAGCAAAAGCTAGGCATGGGGGTATGATGAGAGCCTCATCATAAACCCTAACTGGCATAATTTAATCTAAATAAGTGTGAAGAAGCTCCTACAAAACCTAAAGAGAGACTTAACTAAGAGAATTCTGAGTTAGAGAATAAGACAAATCATAAGGGGTAAAACTGCAATTTCACCATTGCAGTGTGCAAACAGGGTAATTAAGGGTCTAAATGAAGGTCAAATGAGCTTAATAAGGAGGGAAGTGGGATGATCTGATCTGAAAAGGGTTATAGCAACTTCTAGGAATTAAATGACATTCTGTAACCCTAAAACAAATCCACTTTAATTCACGAGGTTTGAGGTAGGATAAAAATCAACTAAGCCCTCTAAAATTCATAGAAAAATATTCCCTAGGGTTTATAACCTTCAATTTGGCCTTTGCAACCTATTTTGACCGAAAATGAGAATTATGCTCAATTTATGACTTAATTTGGGTTTTTGACCAAATTGATCAATCAAACATGATCCAACCTAAAATCAAATTTCACCATTAAAATCCTTACGTTCAAATTAGGCTGGTATAAAAATTTGGGCTTAATAAAAGACCATCTTGAGCGACTTTACAAATTGGTCCTTTTGAATTACTTTTTGACCCTTATCTTTTGAAACCCTTGCAAATGGCCCCCTATCTTTTCATCATTCTTTGCAGAATGGTCCTCCCTGCCATTTCTGAGCAGCGCCATACCTCCGGCGACCTTGCATGGAGGTTGGCGCCGCGTAGGGCATGGCACCCATTCTCAGGAACGAGCGGGAGGTTCCCTGCGTCGTCCTCTGTCGCAGGGACCCTCCCCTGACCCCTGCAATCGGCCATGCCTCTCGTGCGAACGCATGAAAGGCATGGATCTCCTTCTCCGGCCATCTCCGGCGTGCGCTGCACGTCTTTCCCTCGGGTCGCTCTCCTCGTCAGCGCCTTTATAAGGAGCGGCAGGGGCGTCCGACCAAGGAAGCTAGTTTTGGCCGAGAAAAACCCTCGATTTCGTCTCTCCCCTCTTCGGTTAGACAGCCCAAGCTTCCGGCGATCTTTCTTCCTCCTCCTCGTCGCTCTGCTGCCATACCTGCAGCAGAGCCCACTCTGCCCCGTCTTCCCACGCCAGGCCGCACCAGCTGGCGTCTCCGGATCCCCTCCTCGTCGCCGTTACTCCTCCTCTGAGCACCTTCGTCCCCAGCTTCGGCAGGCACGAGCCGGACGTCTTCCTCTCCCTCTTCGTCGACTAAGTAGGTAGGAACCTTCCCCTTATTCTCCTCTCACTTTTCCCTTATTCAATTAAGCATTTCAGACCCCTCGACTTCCACTACCACCCCCATCTGCTTCACCTCCGGTTGCCATCTCCGGCGAGGTCGCTCCACCTCCACAGGCCATTTCACCCTCGCCGACAAGGCCAAAAGCTCCCCCTCACTCCACTCAAGCGTTTCCCCCACTCCATTCACCGCCCTTCACCTCCCGACCACCCCCTGAACACACCTACTTCCGCACACACAGTCTGCCCTAGGCACACGGACACAGGCGCTCTTGCGCCTCGTCGACCCTCGCACTGCCTTCGCCACACTCCGGCGAAGCTCCTTATGTTGTCTAACATGGCTGGGAGGTCGTCTTCATGATTTCAGGGTTCAACCTCCTTGCCGCCATTGACGAGCTACTGAAGCTTCTTCGCAGGCAGCTCCAGGTCTCCTCCTCTCCAGGTGTGAGCTTTAGGTGACACGGGGCAAGCCAGTGAAGGCGCCCAGGTTCTTGATTGGGAGCGCGAAACCATCGCTACTGCCCAAATTGATAGCTGCTTCTCGCCTGCGGGCGCGCGGAGCAGAGGTGGGACTTTAGTCCCACCTTGTAAGTGTGTGGCCTCGTGCCCACACTTAAATTGAAAAAGTGAACTTAGCCGTTTGCCTCCAGTCACACAGGGGTGAGGTCCCTCACCTATTCACGTGCCTCGTCTGTGGCACTGCCCACGCGGACCTGGTGACCCGACCCGACTATCCTGCCTGTGCACTCCTCGCGCACCACCCACGCTGGTGCGCCTGGACCTGGGCGCGCAACCCGACCTGATTACCCAGCTTTGGGAGAGCTTTCCAAAGAGAGATCCAGAGAGAGAGAGACGCAGGAAAGGGGTAGGGGGTAGGTTTTGCTCTAATGTATGTGTGTGCGCGCAGGAAGGAAGGAAGGAGAAGAGGCAACGGCTGAGACTTAGCCTCACGGAAGGAAGAAAGGGAAGAAGGAAGAAGCAGGAGAAAGGAAGGAAAGGAGCCGAAGGAAGAAAAGAGGAGCCGCACTGTAGCAACCACACAGTTAAGCCATCTGAGCGTCGAGTCAGACGTTAGAGGGTCAGCAGCCAGAGCGGGAAAGAAGAAGGCAGGCTGAAGAAGAAAGAAAGAAGAGGAAGGGCCAGAGTAGAAAGAAGAAGAGAAGAAAATTAGAGAGGAAGAAAGGAGAAAGAGAAAGAGGAAGCACAGAAGTAGAGAAGAAGAAAGAGAAAGAAGAAGGCAGGAAGAAGCAAAGAAGAATACAGGGAGAAGAAAAGAAAGAAGAGAAAACAAAGAAGTAGACAGAAAGAGAAGAAGAAAAAGCCAATTCTTTCTCTCTCTCTTAATTTTTGTAAAACCTTATATTGAGAATTTATAGGCTTCTAGAATTATAGTTGCTCCCTGTGTTCGACCTCGGGAAACTTGTCATTCCGAGTAATAAATTGTATTAAGTTGGTGACGGTTTTGTCATATACTCCAACGACTGTAATTACCATAGCGACAAAGGATGGCACCAGTAGGGTTCTTATCCCCAATCCTTCCAACCTCTTCCTAGTTTATGCTTGGAAGGAGGTCATTGAATCCCCAATTGGAAGGACCATTAGATCATTCTAGCAGGCGTAGATTGAATTTTAGCCAAATTGATCCCATGGCCGATCAACAACCTCCTCTGCCTCAGAATCAATAAGAGATGTTGCAAAGGCAGCTGGAACAAATGCAGAGAATGCAATAATGGTTATAGAGAATGCAGTGCGCTCAGCCCTTGAAGGATTTTTATGATCCTTCAAATTTCGGGGAACATCCCAGCATCCAGATTCCAGCCGAAGACGTTGAAATCAAGCCCCAGGTGTTAAGCCTGATCAAACATTTTCATGGGCTTGGCTCTGAAGACCCGTTTTAGCATTTGGAGGACTTGACCACTTTGGTCCAGACCACCAAAGCACGAAACATGAATGAAGAGCAAATAATCATGAGGCTCTTTCCCCACTCTCTTAGGGACAAGGCTACTCATTAGTATAGGACCATAGGAAGGCCGATAGCAACTTGGAACATTCTTAAATCAGCTTTCTTAAAGAAATTCTTTCCAGTTGGGCATACCAATGCACCGAGGTGAGCGATTACTACTTTTGCCCAGCGACCAGGGGAGTAGTTTCATGTTGCTTGGGAGCGATTCCAGGATTTGTTACGAAAGTGTCCACACCATAAGGTACCGAAATGGTAACTCGTGCAGATCTTTTACCACGGGTTGACTGAGCAACTCAGAAATCACATGGACGCTTCATGCAGAGGCAATTTCCTCAACAAAGATGTAGATGGTGCGCATGATTTGTTTGAGGAAATGAGTGAAAATTCAATCAATTATGCCTCCATGGATACATTTAACCGGTCTCAGCAACCCAGATCAAATGTTAATGAGGTCCATGACTCTCATTCATTCAATATGAAGCTGATTTGTAATAAACTAGATAAGGTGGACCTGGTTACCAAAAGGATGGAGGAGTGGATGGCTGGAAACTCTGCGAACAATTCTCGATCCACTCAATCCCAGAATTTGGGATTCCATTCTTTGCGAGCTCCTTTTGGACGGGAGTTTGTGAATCAACTGGATGTGGCTCAACCTGTGAGCCAGCATTGTTCGGAACCCCATGAGTTCCAAACTGGGGCCTTTGATCCCAGTTTCTATGATCCCTCCCTTTCTTTCTCTCCATCCTCGCCTTATGAGGATGTTTATGCTGTACAGGAGAACGTTAGGTCCAACCCATATTCTAATGCTTATAATCTGAATTGAAGGAACCACCCTAACTTCTCCTGGAAAAATTCAGGGCAGCAGACTCAATTACGACCCAGTAACTAAGCTCCGCAAAGACCAATGGGTCAGGGTCATGTTTATACTTAGCTACCTCGAATTAGGTCAATCAGCCAGTTTGGAATTCTCATCAACTCGTAGGGCAGGATAATTTGAACCGTCAGATGGTAGAGATGCAAGGATTTATGCTTTAGCTCATGCAACAATGAAAACCTCGCTGGACAACTTGCAAATCGGGCTCATTGCTAATACCCGTTAGCCCAGATCTTTGCCATCTCAACCCGTACCCAACCCGCGCAACATACACTGGCAATCAAGCCCAAGGGTACGGGAATCAGATGGACCCATACGCACATGCTTAGGTGGTTGAGCAGGGTCCTTCCTCTTCTGCTTCTTCATCAAATCTGGGGTTTTTGGCTAATCAAGCCCCTTCGATCTTTCCTAACCCTCCCCAAGACCCAAACCTGTACGCATCTGCTAACTTTGTTACTTTGAGGAGTGGAAGGCAAACCCAAGACCCACACCTACCCTGCTCTAGTCAAGAAAATCCTGGTGAGCCTGAGGAAAGAAAGGAGAATTCTCAAAAAGAAATCAAGGCTTAGGAACCTGATTTCGAAGATCTGACTCATGTTCCTTTTCTTGAGGCCTTGATTAAACCTAGGAAGAAGAAGCCTGTTGATAGTAACGAGGAGCTCTTGAATATATTCAAGAATGTTGAAATCAATATCCCCCTCCTCAATGCTATCAAACACATATCGACTTATGCTAAATTCTTAAAGGATTTATGCACCTAGAAGCGTAAGCCGAGGGAATATGTTTCGAGGAAGGTGATACTATCTGAGCAGGCTAGTTCTGTTATCCTGCATCACCTTCCTCCGAAATAGAGAGATCCAGGTGCCCCTTTGATTTCATGTGTTATCTGAGATTACACTTTTGATCGGGCACTCTTGGATCTAGGTGCATCCATTAACCTAATTCCGACTTCTCTTTACGAGAAGTTCGGATTAGGTGAACTTCGGCCAACCTCAGTAACGCTGTAGTTAGCGGACCGTTCGGTCGCAAATCTTAGAGGCGTTATTGAGGATGTTATTGTCAAGGTTAAGGACTTCTATTTTCCTGTGGATTTCCTTGTCCTTGACATGGATGTACCTGATAATTTAAGGAGCACGCCAATCATTTTGGGGGTCCATTCCTAGCTACTGCTAAGGCCAATATCAACTGTGAGAGCGGTAGCATGAAAATCGCCTTTGGGGATCGGAAACTGAAATTTGATATTTTCAAGGCGATTAAGAAATTTGCAGATTGTGGATTTATAGAGGAACTCAAGGAAGATAATTTGAATATTGAGACATGTATGGTTGTATTTGCTATTGAGAATTCCTCTGGCACCGATGAACCCAACCCACAACCCTCTGTGGCAAACCCGCCACATTCTTAAGAGGTTGTTGATTTTATTCACTTTCAACCTCTTCCTCTCGATCATCCTGATGAATCTTCATCAGCATCCTCCTTACCTTCCATCTTAGACCCACCCCAGCTTGATCTGAAACCATTGCCTGAGAGTTTGAAATATCAATTTTTAAGACCTAAAAAGATGCTCCCTATGATTATCAGTTCTAAATTGACTACGGAGCAGGAGATAAAACTGATCAAGGTCCTAAAAGAACACCAAGAGGCAATTGGTTGGACCATACATGACCTTAGGGGGATTGAGCCATCTTACTGTAATCATAGACTTTTCATGGAAGATGGATCTTGCCCTTCTCGCTAGATGTAGAGGAGACTAAACCCTAATATGCGAGAAGTGGTCAAGAAAGAAATTATTAAGTTGCTCGATGCAGGAATCATCTATCCAATCTTGGATAGTCCATAGGTAATCCTTGTGCAAATTGTTCCTAAGAAAGCCAGGATTACCGTTGTGCCTAATGAGAAAAGAGAATCTATCACAACTCGTTCAGCTTCCTCCTGGAGAGTTTGTATCGATTACAGGAACCTGAACATAGCCACCAAAAAGGATCCTTTCCCTCTGCCCTTCATCGATCAGATCCTTGAAATATTAGCCAGGTAAAAGTACTTCTGCTTCCTGGATGGTTACTCGGGATACAATCAAGTCTCTATCCATCCCGAGTATCAGGAAAAGACGACTTTCACCTATCCCTATGGAACCTTTGCTTTCTGTAAAATGCCATTCGGGCTTTGTAATGCACCTGCGACTTTTCAAAGGTGTATACTGGTCATATTTTTTGACATGGTGGGAGAGTTTATGGAAGTTTTCACAGACGATTTCTCTATTTTCGGAGACTCGTTTGAATCTTGCCTAGCTAATCTCGAATTGATCCTTAAAAGATGTATCAAAACAAGATTGGTCCTTAGCTGGGAAAAGAGCTATTTCATGACACAAGAAGGTATCATCTTGGGTCATGTAATCTCTGAACGGGGAATTGAAGTTGACAAAGCTAAGGTTGATGCTATTTCTAAACTTCCTCCTCCCACATCTATCAAATAAATCCGCTCATTTATCGGTCATGTGGGATTCTATCCGAGGTTCATCAAGGACTTCTTTAAGGTTGCTCGTCCTCTAAGAAACCTTCTTGCCAAAGATACGCCGTTTGAGTTAAACGAATCATGCCGCAAGGCATTCAATTTTCTTAAAACAACAGTCACTTGTGCTCTAGTGTTGCAACCACCGGTCTAGACAGCTCCATTTAAGATCATGACTGATGCTTCTGATTACGCGATTGGGGCTATTTTGGGTCAAAAGTTCGACAAAAAGTCCTCTTTCATCTACTACGCTAGCAAAACTCTAGACGAGGCCCAGAGGAATTACACTATTACTGAGAAGGAATTGCTAGTTGTAGTATTTGATTTAGAAAAATTTAGGGCTTATCTCTTAGGGTCTCACATCATAATTTTCACCGACCACTTGGCCTTGAGATATCTCTTGGCCAAAAAGGATGCTAAACCCTGGCTCATTTGATGGATTCTTTTGCTTCAAGAATTGGATCTTGAAATCAAAGATAAATCCGGGGCACAGAATGTGATTCGTCTTTCGAGGCTTCTAAGTGATTCTTCTCATCTGGATATTTCGATTATTGATACCTTTCCGGAAGAGACTATTCTGGTAGTTTCAGGTGTCCAAACCCCTTGGTTTGCAGACATAGTAAATTATTTGGCTGCTGGTCAAATCCCTCAAGATTGGACCAAGCAATAATGGGATAGACTTAAATCTAAAGCCAAATATTACTTCTGGGATGACCCTGAACTGTATCGCATCGGCTCTGATCAGATTATTCACCGATGTGTACTAGAGAATGAGTTTCAAAACATACTTGAGTTCTGCCATGCATCTACGTGTGGTGGAATTTTTCCAGGAAAAAGAGAGCTGCAAAAATACTTCAATCTGGATTTTATTGGTCATCTTTATTCAAGGATGCCTAGGAATTCTCGAGGTCGTGTTCTTGATGCCAGGCACTTGGGAGCATAACTAAGAGAGATATGATGCCTCTAAACCCAATCCTTCCCGTCGAAATCTTCAACGTTTGGGGCATCGATTTCATGGGACCCTTCCTCCCTTCATTTGGACATTAGTGTTGGTGCTAGAGCACCACGATCATTTGTTTTGATGATAACAAAACACGTGTTATTTAACATTTGCAATTTGAGTCCTAGATTTCAGGTCAATTGCAAATGTGGACGTGTTTAGACGGAGTTTGAGCTCGCATCCAGGACGGATTGGAGGAGCTTGACGGAAAACAGAGGAGGTTCGCGTGGAGCGAAAGATGGAAGACAAGAAGAATATGATAGATTCTTTTTTATCCTTTCATGCATCTCTTGTCTTTATTTTCTTGCTCTTTTTGATTCCTTAGAACATTATGTTAAAGAGCCTTAAAGTACCCTAAAAGTAGTCCTAGGAACACCTGCACAACCCTAGGATACTTAGGTTTTCTGTAGAATACTTAGAAAACCAATATAGGGCTCAAACAGCATTTCCAGACATCTAATCCCAAAATCAGACGTCTGATAAAGTATTTTAAGACGTCTGACTGTTGTTTTAGACGTCTGATAACCATTTAGGCTGGACTTAGTTCTCTGTCTGATGAAATCAGACATCCATACCTAATCCCAGACGTCTTAGAAGACGTCTGATGGACTTGCCAGACGTCCAATTAGTGGACCGTTGGCTAGCTTAGCAGGAACTGTAGCATATGACCGTTAGAGCCTTATCAGACGTCCATAGGCTTTTCCAGACGTCTGATAATTGACCGTTTTGCCTCGACTGACCCGAAAATCTCTTCTCAGAGATTTTCTAGCCGTTGCAAATCCATTTCGTAGAAAAAGTTGGTTTCCAGACGTCCAGGCATAGTGCCAGACGTCCTGTATGTCGTCTGATCGACCTGCACAAAAACCCTGTTTAGATCTGATTCAAGTCAGGAGGAAACCCGCACAGAATCAGACGTCTGACATTGAAATCAGACGTCTTAAAGTGGCCGTCCAGACGTCTGATGACAGAATTAGACGTCTGATGACCCTGTCAAATGCAATCATTGTCCTGTTTTCGGCCTGATTCCCTTGGGCTTTGCACCCAACGGCTATGGAAGCTTTTCCAAGCCTTCCAAAGCCTTCCTAAGGCCTCTATAAATAGAGGGGAACCTTTGTAACACATACACACACCTAAGCAACATACTTTCCACTCTTTTGTGTCTCTCTTGCTCTCTAAGCTCAAGTTCTATATCTTGAGAGCTAAATTCAGTTTGCGCACCCGCTCTCCCGCTGTTGTTCACGAGAGCGACGTAGCGCTATCGCGTGGCACACGCACCGCGTCATCGTCGACGCACTCCTTGCAAAGGGGAGTTTCCTATTTCCTATAGAAGCTAGGTTTAATTATTTTGTTGGCTCTATAGGACTATTGTTTATTTTTATCTTTATCTTTTGGTTGGGTATTCGCTTTGCGAATTTCCGTCTCCTTCATGGGACAAAATCCTTCTCGTGGAGAGAAGGGGTTGAGGAACGCTACCTTCGTACTTGTAGCGTGGTTGTACTGAGGTTGAATCACCCTCGTTTTAAAGTGATTCGGTTAGTGGATTTGATCAACTAGGTTGATCGGAAAATCCTAACTCGAGAGGGTTAGGTGGTGGTTTTCACCCGGTTTGGGTTTCCACCTTAAAATTACTTGTGTACATTTTGTGATTGTCTTTGTGAGATTGCTTTATATTTTATTTCCGCATATTATTACGTCACCCCTCCTAGTGGGGACTTTCAACTAGTACATTCTCATTGTTGTTGATTATGTGTCCAAGTGGATCAAGGCTGTTCCCACCTGAACCAATGACCATAAAGTGGTCGTTGAGTTTGTCAAAATGAACATCTTCAGTCGGTTCGAGATTCCGAGGGCCATTATCAGCGATGATGGTACTTACTTCACAAATGCCCAGTTCCGTAGTTTACTGGGAAAATACGGGGTAAATCACAGAATCTCCACACCTTACCAGCCTCAAATGAACGGACAGGCCGAGATCTCCAATCGGGAGATCAAGAACATCCTGCAGAAGACAGTTAGGCCTAATCGAAAAGATTGGACTCATAAGCTTGAGGACGCTCTTTGGGCCTACCGTATAGCGTACAAAATGCCTATCAGCATGTCACCATTTTGTCTGGTGTATGGAAAGGTGTGTCATTTGCCCGTAGAGATTGAACATCAGGCATTCTGGGCGATCAAGAAATGCAACTTTGATCTAAGTTTAGCCGGAAAGATCAGGAAGCTCCAACTATCTGAGTTGGAGGAGCTTAGAAATGATACGTACGAGAATTCCAGGATCTATAAGGCTCGAACCAAAGCTCTTCATGACCAACTGATTTCCTTCAAGAGCTTTGAGCTAATCAAAAGGTCTGGCTCTTTGATTCTTAACTTAAGCTCTTTCCCGGCAAGCTTAGGTCAAAGTGGGATGGCCCATTCATCATCGATCGAATATTTCCCAATGGAGCCATTGAGATCTCTAACCCAAAGATGGGTAATTCTTTTAAGGTCAATGGACAACATCTGAAACCTTATGTTTACCATGTTATTCCAGAACCCATCTTCGATAAGGTTGCTTTAACCTTAATGTGACTTCTTTGGTTGGACTTCGCCTAGTTGATGGCATTAATCTTAGCACTTGTACAGTCTAACTTAGAGCTGACCCGAGCATCATGGAATACAGGAGATATTTTCTTCATTTTACCCTGCTTCTCATGTATTTTTTTTCAATGAGGACATTGCATCAGCTAAGCATGGGGGGATGGATTCATTTCTGAATCATTTTGTCAGCTCTGTGGAATTCTTGTAAATTCTACTTATTTTTCTCTTTATTAAAAAAAATTTGAATTAGGAAAGAATAATTAGGCATTAGGATTTTTCAACCTTAGGGAATAATATAGTAAGATCTGAACACTTAGACCCTTCAGGTCTTCGGGCTTAATCAGCCCGGGAGTCCATTAAAATGTGGATTTGTTTATTGAGTCCTCGCCATTCTGAATTTACTTCAATTTGATTAAATAAGTTGGGGCGATAAGTACACGACTTATCAACCCGCCTTCTGATTTGAGGGGATTTTAAGTCTAAGCATCTACACACTATTTGCACTGACTCGCTTTTTGGCATTTTTAATAGAAATTGGGTAGCTAACGAACCTTCTAGGGTGGTATGACTGGCAAGTTATCATGGTTAGCAATCCATTGGTAGGTTGTCCAGAGCCTAGTCACATGACCATTCTTTTTCTGTTGCCTTTAGATAAATTTTAGATCAGGGAAGCCACCTACTTAAAGAAAGAAAGAGAAAGAAAAAAGTAATAAAAGGAGAAAAGAAAAGAAAAAAAAAGAAATAAGCCACACTTCACCGCACGAGTATGGCTAGTAAGTTATCGTGAGTAATAGCCCATTGGTAGGTTGTCCAGATCCTAACTCAAGAAATGCACATATAATTCCAAAACACTTAAGAAGAAGCAGAGAAGTAGAATAAACTGGGGAGATATACATTGGGTTCGCCCTTGTGTTGACCCCATAAAATAAAAGTAGGAAGAAAACCACCGGTCGAATAGATACACCTTTAGGCAGAATTTCTTTTCAAGGTTACCTAGAGGCGTAGAAACTCGAAGTCCATTCTAATCGTCAATCAGTGAGTCTATCACATTTCACACATAAAGATGCTTAGAACTTAAGGTTCTCTTCGAGTTTTGGGTGGGTTAGTGGCCTTAGAAAGCTACTCCGAAACCCTAAACTCAAAAATCCAAAAAATAAAAATTAGAAAAGAAGAAAAAGATCCTTCTTTGAATAAGGCGAGGGCTTGAGGTGGCCTGCATTTTGGCACACATATTGGTGCTGTTGTGTCTCTATAGTTCAGGTCTTAGTTGAAATTCATAAGAGTTGAATAATAACTATTGCCCAAGAAATCTGACCTAATTCTCTTATAAATAGCATGTAGTTTTGCTAGGGACTAGTAAAAGATAGGCATGGGGGTGTGATGTAAACACGTTTATATCACATAAACTATTTATTTTTGAATGTTCTTAAACATAAAGTTGCATCATACATTATAAATATTGCATAAAATGCATCATCGTGCATTTAGATTAGGTTGTATAAATTTTAGGTTAATTTTCTCCTTTTGTGGTCAGGAAATAGAGCAATATCTTATCGGGGCCTCGGATTGAACATCCAACCGTACGGATCTGATTAGGGTGACGATCGAAGTTGAACGAATCTAAGATCGCACCATCGGACTTCCCTAGCATTAAATGCAGTTCAAGAAAGATCAGAGGTCAAGGGACCAGGTGGTGTAAATTTATTCTTCAGATGACAAATCCGACCGCATGGATGAGTTTGGATCGACGATCGCAGTCCAACGGCATGAAAATCTGTCCAATCCGACATCTATGGCACCATCTACAAGAAATAGAAGATGGATGGCTAAGATGGCGCCACGTGGCGCCATCCCATCTGCCCAACCGGCCCAAGGACCCACCGCTACTCTCTCTCTCCTCATTGAAGCAAAACAAGAGGAGGAGGCGGAGCGTGCGCACGAGCTACAGCCACGTTCAAGGTCTTTGGTGACGCTTAAATCCGTTACTAAAGACCCCTATATTAATGTTTTAAGGTTAAAATGACCTATTTGCTCCCAACCTCTACACCTATAAAAAGGCCTACGCCCCCCACATTTCATTCATCCCTTCTTTCACCTCTCTCCCTTTCCAAAGCTCTAAAGAAGCTTGTCCCAAACTCGAGATGCTCCTCTAGAGTTAAAAGAAAAAATTTTGTCTACTTCTCATCCCGTTCATGGAACTCTCGTGGTCGTCTTCTCGCCCCCATTCCGGAAGTGGATCCCGTGATGATGATGTCCTGCCTCACCCCCAGTTCTTCCAGCTTTATTCTTCGTCTCCCGTCTCTGCTCTCAGTCTTCCAAGTGTCGCCCGTTCGAGCTCGTCCTCCAAGCAGCCGATGAGGAGGATAATTTCTCACCTTCTCTTTTACTGCTTTCTAGTTGTAATATTTCTCACTTTCTAGTTGTAAAAACATTATCCATTTTATAAAAGTGTTTTGTTCTCTCTCTCTCTAGTTTAGTGTTGATTCATTGTGAGTATCTTGCCTTTAAACAAAAATTACAAAAAAAATATAATTGTAGATTTCAAATCGACGTAGCCTCCTTGTGTTTGACCCAGAATTCTTTTCGAGTTTCAATAAAATTTATTTGTTGACGGATTTATTCACAAATCATACTACAACGATGGGTTTTCAAAACTCAAATCTATTTGCGACAATTTTTAGACTCAACAGTGGTGATTTGAATCACCAATTAAATCCTCTAATTAAGTATGCATCTCATATTTAATAATAACTATAGTACTTAAATAATGCAATAGTATCTCAAATAATGCTCAATCAGATGATAGGTTTGCAGCATCAGACGGCTTAACAACACAAGGCTTCTCAAAGCCTTCTCTCTTTATTTCTCTTCTTCTTCAGCTTCTCTTCTTATTTCTCCTCTTCTTCTTCTTCAGACCTTCCCTTCTTTTCTTCTTCTCGAGCCTTCTCCTTCGCAACCTTCTCTTCTTCAAAGCCTCTTCTTCCCTTCACAGCACATAAGGGACTCCCTCAGTGACTAAGTGTCGCACATGAGCACAAGGCCAGGAGAGCAAAACCCTCCCTTGCTCTCTCACAAATCCTCCTCTTCTTCTCTCTCACAGACCCAGCATAGTCGGATCCAGATACTTGGGTAAATGGATCTCAAACAGTGTCTAGGGTCATCGGCGTGGGTGGTGGTCGAGGAGTGGCATAGGTGGGTTAGTGGGTGAATGGGTGTATGGGGACTCGACCCCCTGTGCTTGGGTGATAGAGCCTGAGCACAA
The DNA here is from genome assembly GCA_037157565.1 of Thalassia testudinum. Classification (NCBI taxonomy): domain Eukaryota; kingdom Viridiplantae; phylum Streptophyta; class Magnoliopsida; order Alismatales; family Hydrocharitaceae; genus Thalassia; species Thalassia testudinum. The sequence continues at coordinate 7,350,033 of JAZHRO010000022.1, read as the reverse complement.
AATCAATTTATGGGCGTGTGGCCGCCTTTCACCCCACTTGGTGGGACTATCTTAGTCCCCCCCTCATTCACACAGCAGCAGTATGGAGAACTTCGTTGAATTGGGGTAGTAGTGAGGCCCTTCTACCCAATTTAGGCTGTAGCTAGATATACGGATGGAGTCTGCATCACCTGGAGGTGGGATCGAGCCTCGATCTCATCAGAGCATGGCGGTTGGAGTCGATGACGAAGGCGACGATGGCGAGCGAAGCGAACACCTGAAAAACACAAGTATGGCCTCTCGACCCAATTAAAACATCTCAGGAGGATCGCCATAAGCCGTGGAAGGTGGTGGCGGTGTCCATGAGGTGTTTGGATGTGTATTGTGGTTAGGTGAGTTCGAAGAGGGTGTGCGGATGTGGGTGTGTTCGGGGCTGTGATTGAGGTGGTAATCCCATCAATTTCTTAAGGGGTTTGGTGTGGGTGGATGAGGCGGAGGTTATGAAGGTGTTGGTGAGGCGTTTGGTGGCTTGTGGTGTTAGGAAAGCGTCGCCAGAGGTGCGGTCGAACATGGAGAAGATGGAGGGTGAACGGTGGCGTTGTGGGTTGAATTGAGGGATAAAGAGAGGGAAAAGGAAGTAGAGGGAGAGGGGAACCTAACTAACCTAACCTAATTGGAAGAAAGGAGAGGAAGGCATCAGTTGTGGTATGGTCGACACTGGAGAAGGTGAAGCCTTCGGTGGGAGAGAACAACGAGGAGGAAGGAGGAAGGAGACACCTGCTGGTATTACAGGATGAGGAAGAGGAACCAGCCGACCATTGTTTGTGGCATTCGACGAAGAAGGTGGGTGGAGAAGCTCACTGGAGCTTGTGGAGAATTTGGCCAGAGAGAGGAGAAGAAGGTGGAATCTGGTCTAAACCAAGTTAAGGAGGTGAAGAAGTTGATGAGGGTCTTTTATAGGGCATTAGAGGAGCTTCCAAGCTTGGAAACAAGCTTGGCGAGAAATCAGGGATTGGGATTTGGAACTTCCGAGAGTTCGCATGAGCTTTAGAGTGCGAATTGGAAGGTGTGACAAGGTTCAAATTGACGGGGATTTCTTCAGGAATCTCCCTTCCAATTTTGGAAGGGTTTCATAGTGAAATCATGGAGAAATCCCTGATTGAAGGTCTGCGCATGGTGGGTTTTAGGATTCTGCATACGCAAAGGTGGCAGGGACCTTTTTGTGAAGGAGACAACAAAGTTAGGGGGGTTTTTGTAAGGATTTTGAAAGCTAGTGTGTGTATGAGAGAGAAAGAATTAGATTGTACTAAAATGCAAACTAGGTTAAGATGATCTCTAATTGAGATTAAATTTTGGTACAAACCTAATTTTGACCCAAGGAGTCTATTGGTGAAGTTGAATTTCAGTTTTGACCAAGTTTGATTGGGTAATTTGCACATAAACCCAAATTAGGGCAACTTTCAGTCTAAAACTCTGTTTTAGGTCAAAATGGATTTCAATGGTTAAATCAAGGATATCAAACCTATGAAATATTTTTATATGATTTTTAAGAGGTTTATATGGAATTTATCTTGACCATAATCTCTGTTAATTAAGCAGGTCAGAAATTAAGGTTTTGAGTGCTGTTTTAGTTCTCGAAGTGTGTGAAAACCTATTTCGGTCTACACAAACCCTCTTATTAGTCATTAATGATCATATGACCTTTAATTAACCCCTGGGAAATCCCATGATTATTCTGCATTCATGATCTTATGTTAAAACTGCAAATTTAACCCTGATTTAATGCACTCTTCTAAAAAAGGATATGCAGTGAGTTACGATTCTCCAGTGATTATGTAGGAGCATTTGTCAATTGATTCTAACTAATTAAAACTAGTTATGGCTCACGATGACATTATCAACATACCCCCATGCCTAACTTTTGAAATTCCCTTAGCAAAATCTTATTGAAAGAACTAAAGTTCTAAACCATTCATTGAAGTTCAGATGCCTAATTGGTATTACTTTTTAGAAATTAGGTCAGAATGCTAATAGTAGGCCTAGAGGTACTCAAGTATCAATCAAGATCTAGACCTGACCAGCTTTAGCCTAAGTCTGCCGAGAAGGTTTCTAAGGCCCGTAAAGACTGTGTAGAGGTTCGTTGAACCCAGCAGTTAAAGCACCGTGCATAAACGTAACAGGCCCAGGTTCAGTTTGCCAGTACATTTTTTGTAAGAGAAATAGAAGAAGAATTTTCATTTGGAGAGTTTTCTCTCTTTTCTTTTTACTTTTCCCTAAATCTAGCCTCGAATTGGCCTAAACACAGCCTGTGTCGGATTCCTTCTCCCCACCATCAATCCTTGAAGGGTCCCTGGCTTTCGATGCTTCGAGATAACACCGCCTATGGCAACCCTCAGAACCTTGGCTTTTGACACTTCGAGAAAGTGCTACCCATGGCATTCTGTAGCTAAATTTAAGCCCTGGTAATCGACATTTCAGGATAATCCTGCCCATGGCACCTGAACTAGCACAATGTGCTTACATACCCCCGGTAGGATATTTAGATATCCTAGGAGACAAGTACCGAGGAGACGATATGTTATTATGCATCTTCGAGGGGAATGTCACACCTCTCCGCACTGGGAACTCGTCCAATCAACTTGTGTTGTTGAGTTGCTCCTAAGCTTGATCTTTGAGATGATTTTTCAGAACAAAACACTTTTTGGCAGATTTTAATTAAGTGCACTGAACCAGACTATGTGTGTGATTTTTGGTGCTTAGGTTACTAAGTCCCGCAAACCAAAGGACAGGCAACGGGGCCGAATAATCCCTAAGCCTTAGACCTAATACATCAGCCTCCCTCTTTTCTCAACCTCTTAAGGAATAATCCAGATCTTAATGGATACGTGAATGTTTAAGCCCTAAAACAAGCCCAATAGGCCTAAGATCAGCACTCATACTAATCTCCTTGTCTTCTTTGTCCTCAGGACTTAATTGTTCTTTTGATTAGGTCTAGAACTTAGTAACTTTCATAATCAAGTGCTAGTGACTATCATTTTTTTGTTCTTGAATGTTGCTCCTTTTTGACATTTGCATTCTCCTCTCTTCCTCCTCAAGAAAGATTTTCAATTTAGTTTACAAAATTTTTCTCACATTTCTCCATTTTTTTCTTTTTTTTCAATTTTTTATTTTTTTTATCACTTTTTGAATATGTATATTTTTTTTGAGACCCCTCAGAGAATTGAATTTCCATATGTTTGCACTTTAACACCTCCCATGCCTAAGTTTTGCAATGTCCTCATTGTAAACCGGTGGATATGAAATCAGCTTGGTTTAAGGATTAGAACAAGATCTAAGGGTGGGTGAAGGGGTCGGGATGGCTGTTGCAGACGATTTCAAGCTTTGATACAAGTACCAAAGGTGGAGTCGACTATTCTAAAGTTGAACTCAAAAGTGCAATAGAAATGTAGCTCAAAAGATGATCAGAAGGGTCTTTGGTTTTTGGAATGATGGATTGCCTCCCTTTAAGTGCTAAATTTAATGGCTTTAGCGAAGCAGAAGGTGATCAAGGGGAAGGGGTGGTTAAATCATAGGAGTGTTGTAGAACAAGCACCTTGATCAATAGCCTAGTTGATCCAACCATGTGCTTATTCAAATCAACAGGCTGATGATCCAGCTCAAACCCAATCAGTCTGGTGGGTTGATAGATGTGAATCAAAAGATGTGGAGCCCACCAGATACTTTGAGGCTCAAATGTATGTGGAAATGAGAATCCAGAGTTTGGTTGAGTTGGTTCAGCCTGATCAGAGTAGGGATCCTCAAAAGAAAGACAAGCTGTAGAGGATGTAGGAACCCTACAGATGTGATCAGAGAAGGATAGGATGTGATTAATAGTTTGATCAATTTCTGAAACCCAATCAACAAATGGAGGAGAATCATATGCAACCGGATCAGAGAGAGGTCAATCAGAGTAGAAGTTGATTCCGGTGGCGGGTAGGGGTTGCGATCAGGTTTTGGAAGGCTCTGTATGTGGATCAGAAGATGTGGCTTCTATGAGATCTGTGTGTGTTGAGGGCTCCTCTAGAAAAGATTCAAAGGTAGGTTCATCTAGAGGGTCGTCATGATGCTCGTCAAAATCAAAGGTAAATGCCTGGAGAGTGCTTGTAGGATCATGGAAATCTGAGTCAAGAAAAGATTCGAATTCTGGATTGCAGACACTCTCGGCACTCACTATTTTTGATTCTTGCAGATCATAAAAGAATGATTCCATCTCAATGGAACATGATTTTGAATCAATGATCTCCGGATTAGAGACCTCAGAGTTAGAGTCGAAGAACGGGTCATGGATGTTGAGGTCATAAATTGGTTCATAGTCGTCAGGAAATAAAGGTTCTTTGAAATCAGAGTAAGATGGAAGATCATGTTCTGAACATAATTCTAGATTGGAAGTTCCACCATGGAGTGAATCATGATGCAAAGAAGCAATAACCTGACTTGGATCTAACCTAATCTCAGAATCTGAACTCAAAAAGGTGTCCTTATTTGGCAGAGCCTCGGGTTCTTGGTTCCTAGGGTAGACCCAATCGATTCCCCACTCATCTAACTCCTTGATTTTTGTATCGTAGATTAGCATGACTTGTGAACAATCAATTTGTATCTCTGAGGAGTCTGGAGAGGTGTAGTCATCAAACATAGGCCCAGAATCATAGTCCAGATTCAAAATCTGATTCTCATCACATTGGGCCTCATGATTATCCCAAATAGGCTCGAAACTAGATTCTAGGTTAATGGTAAGGATTGGATCACTAGAATCTAGGCTGAGCTCTATTCGGATGTCAGAGTCAGGCTCGAGAATTGCCTTAACAGGATAAGGCTCAGGAATTACATTCTCGAGATGTTCTGATTCAAGATTATCATTACAGGTGTTTGGGAATTCAAGGCTTGATGGACCAGCTTCATGATTTTCTAAGGATGGTTCAGAATTAAGAACTCTTGCAATCAGAACCTCCCAACCCATCTCAAGATCAGGCATATCACTCTGCACATAATTTGAATTAGATTCTACCTGGGTTGGGGGTCCACAACAACCCTAATTTTTGAACCTGGGATTTAGGAAATCATATTGATCCTCAATGTTGCTCCAAGTTTTTTCATCAATTTCGGAGGGGATGTATGGGTATTTTTGATTAATAGCTTTATACACCATATTCAGTAATTTTCCATGTTCCTCCATGAGACCTTGGTGTTTTTCCAAAAGTGGGGGATTTGACCAACATTGTAGATACTCATTACTATGTAATTTCTTCAATTCAATATATTCTAATAATAGATCATCCCTGGTTGAACCATGTGTCATTTGTGTCAATATCATTTGAACACGGTTCATAATGTGGGTTGTTGTTTCTGGAACATTAACTGAAATCCCGATAATTGGATTTGAGGTTTTCTCATAATCTTCATAATGTTTAAGGGCATCCTCAATCATTCTATCTTTCATGGACCTTCAAGATTCAGGTTTCCTAATTGGTTTTCCTAAACTGCCAGATTGCATTTTCAAATCAGGTGGTGGATCAGGATTCAGAATCAAACCCAAATTCAGATTGAATTGATCTGATCAGAAATCACATAGAAGATCTAATGAGGCCTCTTAAGTTAAAAACCTAAGAACCTTCTTGTGTATGTGCTCTAGAGAAAGGATGAGGGACTGGATGTGAATTGGACCCAATCAAGGCACCCAAAGATTTTTTTGGATGACTAAGGTTGTTTCGAGGCTGATGATACCTTTGAATCAGAAATCCGCACACTCGAGAATTACCTAGGCAACCAGGAAGGGAGAGTCCTGCAAAGATCCCTACACGGTAGAGCGTCTCCACGGGTTATAGGGTTTCTCCTACTCGACCTTTGTTGTCACTGCGGTTCCAAGTAGACCAGTATGTGTGAATTGAGACCTTAAGACTACCAATTTTATTCCTAATTTGTGCCTTGGATTTCACTTGATTAGAAGTTAATTTGGTTGGTGACCTAATTTGGAGGTTGATTAGCCTACAAAGTAGACCAACTTCACCTGACCTAACCTAAAAGATGCAGAGTGAAATCTGAGTCAAGACCTAAAGATCACCCTGAATTGACTCTCAGGTTATTAGGTCCATAATTTTAGAATTCAAGTGAGATTTACAGCATTATTTTAGGGTTCTTCTTATTAGATCTTTTCAAGTGAGGGTTTGGGTCGCACACAAATGTGGGAGGGTTAATTTCCTTTGATTCAGGAAAGTGTGAACTAACACTTCTGAACCCTAGAGTAGAAACCCTAATTGACTCTATTTCAAGTCCAATTTAATCTCAAGATGTACACCTTGGACTTCAAACAAGAAGGTGAGTAGTCCAAGATGTTCAAAATTTAAGCATAAATCCCTAGTAGGTACAGACAATCAGGGTAGGGATCTCTAAACAGAATCGTCTCAACTTCAATTTGATATTGAATTGAAATTGCAAATCAGGAAACTTGCCTTTTAAGTGATGGTTAGTAAGAAAGTAAGGAAGATGAATCCTAATTAATTTTGTTTCCTTTTCTCTCTTCCAAAGATTAGGAGATTGATTAGGGAAGAAGAGAAAGTTACCTGCCCCTAAAGTGGTTGACTTGCGTGGAAGATCTCTTCGTGATGTACCTCGCAAAAATCATAAGAAAACAAATAGGGCAAGTTAGTGCTCAGAAGAAGTGCATATCTAGGTTCCTCTTCTCGATGCTATAGATCACATTGATATTGTTGCTAGGTTCTTCAAGGACTACTGTACCCTAAGGCGACAGCAGAAGAAGGGAACAAAAGCCAAGGAGGTTTTGTCTAAGAAAGCTAGTGCGGTAATACCGAGTAATTTATCGCCTAAAAAGAAGGACCCCGGTACACCTTTGATCTCCTACTTCTTACAAGACTCACCATTTGACAGAGCCCTTCTTGATTTGGGTTCCTCCATTAATTTGACTCTCACTGTTTTTTATGATCGATTTAGATTTGGGGAGTTAATGCCCACCTCGGTCACTATTCAATTGGCGAACCGATCAGTGAAGGTACCGAGGGGGATTGTTGAGAACATCATTGTGAAAGTCCATGGATTATGTTTTCCAGCATACTTCTTTATTCTTGATATGGAGGTTCCCATTGATCTCCACGATGCACCTACTATTCTAAGTCACCCATTTTTTGATGACCTCTCATGCAAACATCGACTGTGCATTCGATTGCATGGAGATTGCCTTAGGGAATGAGAGATTGAGATTGGATGTATTCAGGGCATCCAAAAATTTTGATTGTGGTCTAATTGAGGACGAGTATGAGGATGATGATCAGGAGTATTGTGGCAACATTGGGCTTCTTTGCAGCGATCCAATGTCCTATTCATCCTCATAGGGGTCAACTAATTTCTATACGGGGACTGAAACTACTACTCTACATATTTCACCTTTCCCTACAGCTGACTGCTTGGGGTATGTATTTGATTCCACTACCCCAACCTTGGTATATCCTGATACTTTTAGAGGACTTCATGGTTCTGACTCACTACTGCATTCGCAGATTAGCGTGGTCGGTATGGACAGATTCAGTCTATATGAGAAGTATTCTTCTGAGATTCATGATCCATTGTTACCCTCTCCAACATTACATGATCATCTTGTTGCTACAATGATGCGAAATTTGGCATGATTTGTAAAAGTGTGTTTTTTAGTCGTTGTAACAAGCCAAATTGCAATCGCTTTTAAATTTATAATCCTAGATAAGGAGAGTATCTAGGATCGTCCAAGGATGTAATTGTTGCAATTATAAATCCCTTACTTGAAAACGGAAATCAATTTTCTTTTTTGATTTTTGAATGAGATTTTTTTTTTTGAATAACAAGACAATCGCACTTAAAAGTTGGTGAAGAACTAACACCTAAGAACTAAACTTAGAGTGACAAGAATGACCTCGCCCTAAGCTCACTCTAGGCACATGAAGGCCTAGAGTAATTAGGGAGAGGGAGTGAAAAGGTGCTAAAACAAAATAAAGACAAATGCTACAAGAGTAATTGAAAAGAAGGCAACTTTTTCTTTATTAAAGGAAATTTTCTACAAGTAGAGGAAAGCTTCTACTAAAAATTGAAAAGACAAATAAAGAAAACACAAAATCATTTAATTGATGAGGGTGAAGATGGAGAGGCTCTTGCTCCAACTGCGGCTGCTCCTGCAATCAAAAAGAGCTCCTTCTTCTCCTTCTCCTTGCAAAGCTCCTCCAAGATATGGTTTCCTGGCAAACCCAAAGGGGAGGGGGCGTGCCTGATCTCCTCCAAGGTAGATGGAATTCCACCTTCAAATTCTCCTCCAAAGGTGGCATGGACCACCTTTGAATTCTCCTCCAAGGGTGGTTGTGTACCACCCTCAAATCCTCCTCCTAGGGTAGGCGTGCACCCTAGGTCTCCTTCCAATGCCTGGTTTCTTCCCTTGGCTAGCGTGGGCTCAAGAGAGAAGAGAAGAGGGGAAGGCACCAAGGGGACAAAGTGTCCCCTTAATCTTCTTCTTCTTCTTCTTCTTCTTCTTCTCTTGGCCTTCTATGTAGGTGGAAGTATAGGTAGGAAATATGTAGCCAAAGGTGCTTTAATGGTGGTGGGTGGTGGTCTTTTTATAAGAGTGGAAGGGGGTTAAGGGTAGTTAGTGGATGGAGGGTTAAGATGGCTTGTAGAGGGTGGTTAGGAGATCTTAGGGTGGATAATGGGTGACGCCAAATGAGGGGATGCATGGCAATTTGGTGCCAACCCTAGGTAGGGACTAAGATTAAGGGTTATGGTGGTAGGGTTAGGTGGCGTGTAGGACATGTGTAGGGTTAGGATGGAGTTGTAGGGTGGTTGTTGGTGTATGGAGGGTGGATATAAGGTGGCGCCAAAGGGAAGGTTGCATGAGGTGGTGGTTGGTGTAGGTTTAAGTGGAGTTGGAGCCACTTTATGTTGGTTAAGGAAGAGGGTTAGGTGGCGCCACTAGATGAAGGGTTAGGATAGGTTGGAGGGTGGTGTGTAGGGTGTAGATTGGAGGTGGTGTTGGCTCCAATTTGTAGGGGTGTGTGAAAGAGTGATCTTCGTTTTTGATAAAAATTTTAACATAAAATGTCGTGTCGTTGTATTTCGTTGTGTGGTAGAAAATCACTTTTAAAAATATTTATTACTCAAAATCTAATCACGAAAATAGTTAGGTTGTCTCCATAGGGAGGAATTAGCTTATTGAATCATGTAATGGTACTTAAACCAATCAGGAATCACAATTGATAAAGATCTGAATCTTTGCATTTCATTTTCATCATCAAAAAGCATTCCATGTAATTACTTAAACCTATAAGGAGCTCATATGCAAAATCATGTTAATAAAATAATGCAATAAATAAGTGAATAGTGACCCGCAATGGCATTTATTGTAATTATTATTTTGAGAGGAAATAGAGGATTCTTCCTCTCTCTTACTTGAGCATAAAGAAGAGAGGCTGGCTATAGTCCAACGTGGGGTGGAGGTGTGCAGAGGACAGGCATCGTAACGGTGGTGACGTGCCGGCAAGTAGTGGCTAGAGGTCGCCGATCGGACGAGGGGAGGCTGGCAGTGGTGGTTTTGGCCGATGATCGTGCAGGTGGTCGACGGCGGTAGTCGTGGTCGTGGGTGGCCTCGTGAGGGCGAGGCGAGTTCAATGACGTTGATGGAGCAGAGGAGCAAAGGTTGGAGGTTTGTGGAGCTGGCTGCGAGGAGGTTGACTGGCGGTAGCTTTGGGTTCCTCTCTGTCAGAGAAGAAGATGAGGGTGCTCGTGGAGGTCTGCGTACGGGAGACGGCCCGTTGCTACTGTGGCCGTGTGTGTGCCGCGCATGGTCTATGTGCTCGGCGAGGATGCTCGAGCGGCGCTTCGACTATTCGCTGCGTGGGTTGGGTTTGTTTGTGTGTGAACAGGGGAACAGAGGATGAAGAAGAAGACAACGGAGGAGAAGAGGAGAAGGAGAGGGTGGTGTTGGGAAGGTGGCTGTTGTGATGCTCGATAAGGTGGACGGCTGATGGTGGTGTGGTGCGGGTGGCTGTAGTGGTGGCCGCACGTTGTCACTATAAGACCGACGAGAGGAAGAAGGACGAAGGTAGGTGCATGGAGACCATGGTGCACACTGAGAGGGCCATAGTGCGTGCTGCTTCCACGGTGTAGGAGAGAGGAAGAAGATGATGAACTCCCCGAGGGAAGGTCGAGGGTGGCTTTTTATCCTAATATTCCTCAGTGTTTCTAATCAATCCCATTACTAAAATTAGTCATGACCCAATATGGAAGTTGGGTTGGCATTGCGTGAAGAGGGTGGGTGGTTTTGGCGAAGGAGATAGGGTTGGTGAGAGGAGTGCGGTGAGGAGAGGGTGGACGGTGAAGGTGGATGGTTTATTCCTAAAATAATGAAACATAAAATAGTTATTTATATATATAATAAGTTATAAAATGCAATAGAACATATGCAAATAATGATGTATATAATTATTCTATGATCTAATGTAGCTATTAATGACATAAAATGCAAGAATAAAGCTAACTTAGGCATAAAAAATAGTCTATTAAAATGGACTCATCAAATGCCCCGATGCCTAAGTTTTGCTAGTCCCTAGCAAAAAGTGAAAAATAATGGAAGCAAACAAAAAGATTTCTTCTTCCAAAAATTTAGAGATCCAGACACGTGACGTGATAGTAGCCTGGGTAACGGAGCTAAGTGAAAAGACAACTTACATTTGAAGTTCGTACTTAACCCTTGATTAAATTCTAACAGGATAGGCAACTACTTCCCTAGGGGATAAAGTAGAAAATGATCTATAATTTGACCTCGGCTTTCTGGCTTAGGTAGGAGAGACAGAATCAAAAGGATTAATATTTGGTGGCTCATACTCATCTGGTGCTGCATGTAGTTTGGTACTATAGACTCTAAATTTATAGACCATAAAACGAGTCAACCCAGAGAGAGGCTAAACAAAACTGTGCTTTCTTAACGTTCCTTTGTGCTCACTCACTCTCTCTTTTCTTTTTCTTTTTCTTCTTTCTTTTCTGAGATCACATATGTTATTAGATTTTGTAAATGTACTCACTGTTTGGTGGCTTCTCATGGCATTCACACTTCAATTAAAGTCCTAATAACCCTACAACTAAGTTAGAAGTCCTCAGCCAGTATTCAGGCGATCAGAAATACTGAAAAATAGGTATGGGTCATATTTGGTGGATCGCAATGGGTGTTTTTGTTTTTGCTTCAAAAGCATTGACAAAAAATGACACGAAGATAAAACTATACACTTGAACTCTTTTCTTATTCTTTTTCTCTCTCTTTTTTTTAAAATATAAATGTTTCTCTTTTTTTTTTCAACTACTAACACAAAACGACACATACTTTTATTAATGAGGCATTATTCGGAATGATAATGGTCAAGAGGATATTGTGTGGCTTATTTGGTAGAAGTGCCTACTCTCAGCACTGGGAAAGGATGGATAGGATAAGCGTATTTCTGACCTTTGACATCACTACCCTCCTTCAGCCGAGGATTCTATGAAGGACAGTCGTAGCCATCGACCATAGTCATAGTTTTATTCTGACTCAATCTCTGTGTATCTGGCTTAATTGGTGACTCTCAGGAATTCACACAATGTACGCACACAGGAACAAAGAGAGAAAACTCTACCTAACTCTGAGGTATCATCATCTTATTATCTAGAACTTAAGAGTCATTGCAGTAGACTTAGCATACCAATAGTCTCTCTACTTTCTTCTCATAAATATGAGGTGGATCTAATAGAAGATAGTATGCCTGACTCTCTATTAACTGTCCAAGGGTTCAGTAGATTAAAAATGCTTATTAGTTTTCTTTAAAGATCCATTACCTAGTCTACGTGCAAGTGAAGTAAATGTATTGGATTTTAAACTTAAGAAACAATTTAAGAAGAAAATCTTCAATGACACCTCCTTGGTAAAGATGTTTTGCTAGGGCTAAGCAATTTAGCTCAAGAAAAGAGAGATTTTTTTTTATGCTAATGTACCTAACCTAAATGCAAGAATACTGCCTAAAAATGCAAAATGCACTGCCCTATGCCTAAATCCTACAATGTCCTCATTGTAAAATTAAAACAAGGGGAGAAAGGAAGGAAATCACCTGATGAAGGCATTATTCTGGACGTTGGGTTGCCTCCCAACCAGCGTTGCATTTTCTGTCGGCAGCTAGACTTATAGGGAACCTGTAAGCCTGGTTCTAGACAGAAAGAGCTAGGCCCTAAGAATATGCGTAACAGTGCGGGACTAGAAAACAGGTAGCCATGGATGTTGGCGAGCTGATGATGCAACGTGATTCCAAATGCTTTCTAGAAGATATGAAAACAGAGAAACCTCGTAAGCTACTTGGGGAGGCCTTGGAATTACAAAAGGAACATGAAAAGGGACATCGAGAAACGAAATAAGTGGAGGATAACACGGGTCGTCCAAAGCAAGAAGGGTTTTAAAAGATATAAACATAATTATTCAAACCCTTGAATGGTGAGACTAAAAGTACAAGCATTAATCCACACTCGCCATTCTACCCGAGGATGTACTGGCCTGATATTCTCCCCAGAAAGAATGTATTGGAGCATAGACTTGAGCCAAGGATTGGTTAGGAAGTGTAAGGGTTGTTTGTGGTGTTGGCCAGTAATGGTTAAGTCTAAGGAGGGCTTAGTTTGTGTCTAGTCCAACAATTCAGATTCTATATTATTCTCCTTAACAATTGTAGAAAAATTCACGTCACCCTGCTTATTATTAAAGATTTCCTCAAGAATCGGAGTCCTATTTTCACCTTCCAGTGAATCAATGGTGGACTCCAAATCCAATTCCTTTGATGGCAGGGTTGACACAACAGAATCATTATCATTAATTTCATCCTTGGATTCTTTTGATTCATTTAAGATTTTGTCGGGGTTTATATGTGATTCACTAGTAAAGGGAGGAGTATCCGCAGTTATTTCTGAAGGAGGATCAGTCATAATGTTATGGAGTAAGCCTATATCACTCAATTCTTTGTTCTCCTCGGGGCATAAAACCTCAATTGATACAAATTGTCCCTGAGAGTCTCTCTTAGGCTTCTCAATCTTGTGTTCGTCTTCCTCCAGCATCAACTCCCTATCTTCCCAATTTTGTGGAGGGTGACTTTCAAAATCAAAAGAAGGGAGGAGTCCGGATTGCACCAGATCATTTATATCCTCAGGGGCTTAGTCCTCGAATAGCACATAATCCCCCTGAGCTTCACTCCAAACTCTAAGCTTGGGTTCCTCCATTGGGTCATCATCCTCCTTTAGAATAGACTCTTTGTATCCCTGAGACCAAAATTGATCCAAGTCATCCTCCATTCCCTTAGGGTCACCTACATTAGGTATATGTAAATCCTCAAGATGTTGCATGGGAGGTGTTGGCTCCCTAGGTGGAGGATCAGGATAAGGCTCACTAAGGGTAGAATGGGTTTCCACCACATGATCTATCGGGGAAGTGATATGACTAGCATGACCTTGACTTGGGCCATCAGGGGTAAGAAAAATACTGTCAACCCGGTCAAGGTCCTCAGATGGAACCATCTTCCCTTCCTTTTGATTCCAATATAGCTCAGGTGCTCCTCTAGAGGCCATGTCTCATGGGGATTGTCTAAGTGATAGCTACTACTCAAAATGGAATCCCTGTTGTTATTGGTTTGCTTAGAATTATTTTGATGATCAATGTTGTACGGGTAGGGATCAGAATCAATAATAGGAAGGTAGCTAAGTTGACTAATTTCCTCATTCAGTCATTGACTATTCCTTAACATCTCTCCCATAGACTCCATCATTTCTTTTTGTTGGTTTTTCATTTCTATCATAAAAGAGGAGAGGCTACTGCTATCAGATTGAGGAGGATAGTCAATCTCAGGCTCTAGTTGCCTAGGGGTATCGGTCCAACCTTGATAAGGAAAATCATGAAGGGTGGGAGGGTTGGGTGGTTGCAAACTGGAAAATTCCACTCCTAGGCTCTGCTCAAAAGTAGGAGTTATCAGGCCAATACTCCCAGGATAAGAATAAGATTGATCCCATGAATTTTCATTGTACCCATCAAAGGATGGATATGCTTGGGACATGGGATCCTGATTAAAAGATGGGAAGTATTGACTTTGATAAATTAAATGATAGGAGTAAGGGTGATCTATTTCTTTAAGCCAAACAGATTTAACTCTCTTAGGACTTAGAAGAAAATCAGAACAAAAGTAGAAACTTTCTAAAGAGTTCTACCACTGTCAAAACAAACGCAAATACAGTGGGATCTATTTTTTAGTAGATTCTAGGTCTTATAATTAAGTGTTCAGTTGGTGGCCAAACAAGTTTTGCAAGAATTACGCTTCCTAGGCCGACCTTAGTTGGTGCCTGCAACCTACTCGCAAGGGATGAAAGTCTCAAATCGAGCCCACGCATGAGGAACTGAAGTAACTTGGTGGATAGGCTTGTTGATTTCCGACTAACTTCCCTTGTGGTGCAAAAGAGGAGAGGTAGAAATTTATCTAGTGACCTTGTGTGATGTGCATAGTGTCTCAGGTGTGTAACACAAGTTAGTGTTTTGTATTTTAAAATCTCACAATCAAATCCTTTTGCATGCAATTTAAAGTCACTGATTTTAAGGTCCAACCTCTTAACAGTCCCAATTTTTAAAGTGACCACTGAATTAATTAGATTCAAAGACTTAGTAGTCTTAGATTTAAGTCCAATGTAGATGCATAATAGGTAATTGATACTTAAGAGAAGACGTACCTTCAACTTTCTTCGTGCAAGGATGTATGCATGCAGTAAAGATAAACTAGATGCTACTCATTCAATCCGAGATGGTCGCCCTATATATATGTAGCTTCTAGTAGGCAATTCGATTTTTCTTTTGATAAGCAAACAAACCTAATCTAATTTAGCTAACTAACTAACGTGTAGTTCAAATAATTCAAATAAACCTATAATCTAAATAAAATGGGAACACGCTCTAGAAAAGACGCTCCCGCATACAAGAGCGATAGAAAATAAAAAGTATTGGGAACACGTTCCTAAGAATACCCAACAAGGGTCCACAAGACAGAAATTAAATGCTAATGTCTATCTAGCCTGATCTAAATCTAAAAGAAGCAAACAAATGTCTTTGGTCGCTAATCCTCCTTCCATACATGTGGGATTAAGGCCCACGTACTCCTGTTGTTGCCCTCTAAGTGGCATCAAGGTCCACCAAAAATATCCCCTCAGTCGTGTGCTCCCGTCACATTCGTTTAATTTTGCATGCAAATAAAAACAAGGTCAGCAATTCAGAAAGGCTTCAGATATAGCATAAAAATAATATAAATTTCCTGAAAAAATTAATAGGCATATTTCCTCCCCAGTAACGGCGTCATTTGAAAGAGTGATCTTCGTTTTCGATAACAATTTTAACATAAAATGTTGCATCGTTATATTTCATTGCGTGGTAGAAAATCACTTTTCAAAAACATTTATTACTCAAAATCTAACCACGAAAATAGTTAGGTCGTCTCCACAGGGAGGAATTAGCCTATTATACTAGTGAGTGGTGCCTCAATTATTCGGGAAACTCAATGGGTGTGCATGCTGATTCGTGCAATTCTTTTTCAATATGAGTCATCATTTTATGTAATTAATAGAGAATATAGGTGCACACATACAAAATCACCATCATGGAAATATGTCAATCAGGATCTTGGTATTGCTAAAAATGTGTTAATATTTATCTCTTTCAAAGCTGAGTCCACTCATATAATTAATAACTCATATTCTATATTCTTTATGAGAAGAACGCAACTCTAAGTAATTAAGATAACAAAGAGGAATGTCCATGCAATTTTGCCTTAATATAATAATGAGATAAATAAGGGAATAGTAACCTAGCAATGGCAAAAATCATAATTTTTAATATTGCCTTCACTGTAGAGAAACAAGGGATGAAGTCCCCTTGTGCGTGCGCCTAGGAGGAAGCACGTCCGGAGGAGAGACGCCAAGGGGAGGATGGCCGTGATGAGGGCGTTCTGATGGCGGTGGTGGCACGGCCAACGACGGTTAGAGTTAGCGTCGGCGATGAGGAGGATCGGTGGCGGCGACGGCTCACTAGCGTGCAGGTCGTCGGTTGATGGCGCGGATGGTGTGGAAGAACTCGTGAAGGCGAGGGGAAAGTATTGGCGTCAACGGTGCGGAGTTTCGAGGCCCGTGGATGTGGCTGCATTTTTGGGTGGTTTGGGTTCTTTCAGTTGGTAGAGAGGAGGAGGAGGAACAAGAAGAAGAAGAAGAAGAAGAAGAAGAAGATGGAGAGGGAAGAGAGGGTGGTCTGCGACAATGGCTGGGTTACGTTATGTTGGAGAATGTTGGGTTCACGCTGAGGTTGCAGGTGGCGTGTGTGGGGAAGAAGGTGAAGAGGAGGTTGACGGTGACGTAGAAGAAGAAGGAAGAGGATGTCAATGGGCGAGGGCGTGGTGTTTTTGGTGGTGGACTGGTGATGGTGGTAATGCTCTCTATCACAGAGCACCACAAGTTGAGGGTAGATTGCAGGGTTGATGGTGGAGTTCGCTCAAGCCATGCTGCGCGTTTTGGGTTAGCGGTGCAGGCGAGAGGGCCACGGTGGAGTGGATGGAGGTGATGAAGAAACCCCGAAGAAGATGATCCTCCTCTCTTTTAAAAACAAAGGCCCGCTTGTTTGTTTCCTTCGTCGAAAGCTTCTCCAACCACTCACGATCTTCGCGAGTGGTTGGAATAGATGGATAAGCGCTGGCGATTCCCATCAGACGTCTAACGTTAACTCCAGACATCTTAAAACATGTAGAAACAGGAGCTTGTGATGGCAATTTCCTAGACGTCCATACTGATCTCCAGACGTCATATAGACACAGCAATGCACGTCTGAACTCTTTCACCTAGCCTGCATTCATCAAATAAATTATATTATCATATCATATGTTATTAAATGTAAAATTAGCGCATAAAATTAAATGTAGGTTAAGGTGAATTGCCATTTAACTCCTACTCAATTAACAATTAAGGACAACTAATTAAAGAGTACTTAGGCCAAATAATGGTCCACAAAAGTGAACTTATCAGTGTGGGTAGGATATTTTGGCGCCAAGTAGGGTTGGTTAGGGGGTGGTTATGGTGGTGGAGGGATGCTTCAAGTTGGCGCCAAGGGTAAGTGTTCTAGAAGGGGTTAGGTGGGTGGTAGGGATGATTTTAGGTGGTGATGTGTAGGGCTAGGAATTAGGCACATGTTGGCGCCCAAAGGAAGGGGTGCCTAGGGTGTTTTTGGCGCCAACATGAAGGGGTGTGAGTGGTGGTGGTTAGTGTGGGTTGGCGCCAAAAGGGATGGGTTAGGTTAGGGTTAGTTATGGTTAAGGGGGGAAGGTTGGATGGCCATGGAGCTTGGGTGGTGTTGGGAGCTTAGCTAAGCTAGCTAAGCTAGCTTAGCTAGTAGAGTAGAGGTGGTGGAGCTAGGGTTTCGTGAAGGAGGAGCTGGAGAAAATAATCTGGAGCTGGTGGCTGCTGTAATTGAAGCTGAATCTGCTGAGGCAGCTTCATGGGGAGCTCAAATACTTAGCTAAGCTACCTAGTTTTTATGCTAGTAGCTAGGCTTGGGTAGTTAAGCTAAGTTGAGCTGGTCTCAACCTAGCTGAAGCTAGGTTGAGCTGGAACTGCCTCTGATGAGAACTCCAGAGCTAGCTAAGCTACTAGTTGACAAGTAGTAGCTCAGCTAGCATGGAGTTCAGCTGCCATGAGCTGGGTGGAGCTGAGATGAGCTAGGGCTAAGCTAAGATGGACTCCTATCAACTCAGTTGAGTTAGCTAAAGCTCCTAGTGAACTGATGGGAGCTGAGATGAGCTAGACTCAACTAAGTTGAGCTGGATTTGAGCTGGCTTGAGCTGGGTTGAGTTGAGATGAGCTGCCTTGAGCTACTATTCAGCTACGATGAGCTACATGGAACTAAGTGGAGCTAACCCTAGTCCAAAGGAGTTGGTATCCAGCCATGATGAGCTGGAATTTGTTGAGTCCTAGCTTGATTGAGCTTCCCCTTCACCAGTTGCCTTCAAGAGTGCTAGCGTTTAAAAGATTTGTCAATCCGTTTGTCCCTAACACTCCAAGAAACACATTAAAAACACAATTAAAAATGCAATGCATGCCTAACCTAATTGATGCCTAAATGCAACCCAAAAACTCATTTGTGGAGCAAAATCCTAAGAGCTAGGTTTGTTTTAATGCATAAGAATGATGATAAACTGGCGTTTATCATACAACAACTACCACCTTTCTTGCGATAGTTGAGTCTGGTGATTCTGAGCATAATGATAATCATGTATACTTTCCTGATTTTTCTCTTCCCCCTCTTTGTCATGCTATTTTTTATTCTCCTCCACCTATGCTCGAACTGAAGCCCTTACCTGACACTCTCAAGTATGTGTTTTTGGGTAAGCATCAAAACTTCCGTCATTGTAAGCTCCCACTTAACCCAAGAACAAGTCCTTAGATTGATTACTGTGCTCCAAGATCATAGGGCTGCTATTGGGTGGAGTATCTCTGATCTACACAATATTCGCCCATCCTACTGCATTCATCATATATATACGGATGAGGGGGCGAAATTGACGTGACAACCTCAACGAAGACTAAATCAAAATATGATGGAGGTTGTTAGAAAGGAAATGATCAAATGGCTAGACGCTGATATCATAGACCCTATTTCAGACAGCCAGTGGGTGAGTCCGATACAAATTGTTCCTAAAAAGGCTGGACTCACCGTGATTAAAAATGAACAGGTGAATCCATCCCAACTAGCATTGCGACTTCTTGGCGGGTTTGCATTGGCTATCGAAAACTCAATTCGGCTACTAAGAAGGACCACTTTCCCCTACCCTTCATTGACCAAATCTTGGAAAGATTAGTCGAATAGAGTTATTTTTGTTTTCTAGATGGATACTCTAGGTATAATCAAGTAGCAATTAGCCCAACTGATCAAGATAAGACAACTTTCACATGTCCTTTTGGCATGTTTGCTTTCAAGAGAATGCCTTTTGGCCTATGCAATGCACCTGCTACCTTTCAGTGTTGCATGATGGCCATCTTTTCTGACATGATTGGGGACTATGTGAAAGTGTTTACGGATGACTTCTCCATTTTGGAGATGATTTTGACTCTTGTCTTGATAATCTCACTAAGATCCTTAAACGGTACATTCAAGTCAACCTAGTACTATCTTGGGAGAAGAGCCATTTCATGGTGAGAGATGGCATAATACTAGTTCACAGGATCTCGAAAGATGGATTAGAAGTTCATTGTGCTAAGTCTAATATTATTTCTCGTTTACCTCCTACTAGCTCGGTTAAGCATATTAGGTCCTTCTTGGGGCACGTTGGATTCTATAGAAGATTTGTTAAAGATTTCTCCAAGATTGCTTGACCACTAACGAATCTTCTAGTTGCTGATGCCCCATTTGACTTTGATTCTAACTATCACAGCGCTTTTGTGGCCCTACGGAAGGCTATATCTAATTCTCCTGTTCTCCAGCCACCAGACTAGTCATTAGACTTCAAGATGATGTGCGATGCCTTTGATTTTGCTGTTGGAGTAGTCTTAGGCCAACGTTGGGAGCGCCACCTGTTTGTGATATACTATGCTAGCAAAGCACTGAATGAGGCTTAGCGTAATTATACTATTACATAAATGGAACTACTAGCAGTAGTTTTCAAGTTGGAGAAGCTTAGATCATACTTACTTGGGTCCAAGGTCATTATTTATATAGATCATTCAGCCCTCCGACATTTACTGGCTACAAAGGATACCAAACCACACCTTATTGGATAAATCCTTCTTCTACAGGAATTTGACATTGAGATAAGAGGCAAAGCCGAAGCCTAGATTGTTGTGGCTGATCATTTGTCAAGGATTAACCCAACCCATATACCTTTTTCCTCTACTATTTTTGATAAATTTTCGGATGAATCTCTGTTGGCCAATCACTCTATTGATTTTCCTTAGTATGTAGATATCGCGAATTATCTCGTTGCAAGCAAGATACCTTCGGGATTATCTAAGGACCAAAGGATAAGATTTCTTTCTAAGGCCAGGTATTATTTCTGGGATGATCCCTTGCTATTCCAGATTGGTTCTGATAAAGTGATTAGGAGATACATCCCAGATTTTGAGTTCTCAAGTGTGTTATCCTTTTGCCTTAGCAAGGCCTGTGGTGGGCATTTTTTTGGCAGAAAAATCATTGTAAAAATTTTGTAGTCTGGTTCCTTCTGGCCTTCGATTTTTAAGGATGCACACCTTTATGCCACGAACTACAAGTGATGCTAGTCGGCAAGTTCCATGACCAGGCGAGACATGATGCCTCTCCATCCGATTTTGGTCGTGGAAGTATTTGACATCTGGGGCATCGATTTCATGGGCTTGTTCTCAAACTTGCACGGCTTCGAGTATGTTCTGCTAGTAGTAGATTATGTCTCAAAGTGGGTGGAAGCTATTCCTGCTAGGCGTGTTGATCATAAGATCGTTATCTCTTTTCTTCGGGAATGCATTTTTGCGAGATTTGGTGTCCCCTGTGCATTGATTAGCAATGAGGGAAGTCATTTTATACATGCTCATTTCAGAGCTTTATTGAAGAAATATAGGGTTCAACACCTCATTGCTACCCCATATCACCCATAGACTAATGGGAAAGCTGAGGTGTCTAACCGGCAAATTAAACTCATTCTTCAGAAGATGGTTAGACCCAACCGGAAAGATTAGTCTGATCAATTGATCAATGCACTTTGGATATATCGGATTGCGTACAAGGCCCCTCTTGGAATGTCACCATATAGAATGGTGTATGGAAAGGCCTGTCATCTTTCGATTGAGCTGGAGTACCGTGCCTTTTGGGCAGTGTGAAAATGTAATTTCAACCTTGATGTGAGAGGTTGTGAAAGGAAGCTCCAACTCAGTGAGCTAGAGGAAATATGGTGGGAGCCCTATGAGAGTGTAAAAATTTACAAGGATAAAACCAAGGATTTTCATGACTGCCACTTCCAGAGAAAATCATTTTCTGTCAACCAGTAAGTCTGGTTGTTTGATTCAAAGCTGAAATTCTTTGCGGGGAAGCTGAAATCAAAATGGATTGGACCCTTCATAGTGATTTGCCCATATCCAAATGGGGCTATCCAAATCCAGGACCTGAAAACTAGACATATTTTTCCATAAATAGCCAATGCCTCAAGCCAATTTTAGCCCATGAACCTCCTCTTGATTACGAAATGATACATCTTCTTGAGGATGTGTGACAAAGTTTTCGCCCAGGTGGAGGTGGTGAACTCAGCATTTATCTATTTATACATATATACATAGCTTTTATTCTTTTTATATATAGCATATTCGTCTTCTCATCTACATAGGTGTTGAAATATGCTGAATGTTAATATTTAGAAGTTGTTTCAGGTTATTTCTACTTTTTTCTCCCTTTCTACACTTTAAATTATTATATGTTTCAAGTTTATTTTCATGCATGAGGACACGCACGAATTTAGCCAGGGGGGTAAAATACATTTTCTAAGTACTTTGTACCAACACCTAGTTTTTTTCATAATCGTATCTAGTGTAAAGTCATGCATTTACGTATCCTACTTGAATAAATAGGTTTTTGAAAAAAAAATGGTAGGATATGAGGCATAGCATTTATATATACTGCATTCATGCATAAAAGATTTTTAGCAAGGAGGTTTTACTGAAGATTTTCTTCTTGAATTGTCTCTTAGTTTATAATCCAGTACATTTATTTCACTTACATGTAGACTTTGTGATGGATTCTTTGCTTGAACCCTTGGACAGTTAGTTAGGGAGTTAGACAAATTATCTTTCATTAGATACTCCAAACATTTGTGAGGTGAGAGTAGAGTGTCTGCTGGTGCTCTAAGGCTAACGTGAGAACTCTTAAGTTCTGGATAATTGGATAATGATACTTCCGAGTTAGGCATAGTTTTCGCTCTTAATTCCTGTGTGCAAACATTGTGTGTGAATTCTCGAGAGCCACCAAATAAGACAGATATGTAGAGATCACATTCTAATAAAACTATGACTAAGGTGAATGATTTCGACCATCCTTTATGGAATCCTCAGCTGAAGGAGGGCCTTAGTAACAAAGGTCAAAATTGCATTGTCCTATCCATCCTCTCCTAGTGTCCAGAGTAGGCACTTCTACCAAATAAGACATCCGATATCCTCTTACAAATCATCATTTCCCAATAATACCTCATAAATAAGAGTTCGCGCGTGTTGTGTTGTATTGCTAGTTATGAAAGAAAAAGAAAAAAATAGAAAAAGAAAAAATAGAAAAAGAGAAAAAACTCTAAAAATAACAAGTATTTGAGTTCATAGTTGTGTTTATGTGTTGATTCATTATGAGTTAATTTCATTGAGGCAACAATACCCATTGCCATTGCGGTCCACTAAATATGGCCCATACCTATTTTTTCAGTATTTTTGACCGCCTGAATGCTGGTTGAGAAATTCTAACTTAGTTATAGAGTTATTAGAACTCTAATTAAAGTGTGAATGCCATGTGAGGCCACCAAATATTGAATGCATTTACAAAATATGGTGAGATTGTGAGTAAAAAAAAAACAGAGAGAAAAAGTGAGCGTAAAGGAATGCTAAGAGGGCATAGTTTTTAGCCTCTCTCTGGGTTGACTTGTTTGATAGTCTAGAGATCTAGAGTCTGTAGTATTAGCCAACATGTAGCACTAGATGGGTGTGAGCCACCAAATATAAAATCATTTGACTCAGACATCTTTTACCTAAGCCAAAAAGCTGGGGTAGAAATCACAGACTATTTGTTATGTTATCCTCGAGGAAAGAAGTTTGCTTATCCTGATAAAATTTTTACCAAGGGTCAAGTACTAACTTTAACTGTAGATTGGCTTTTCACTTGGATCCGTTGCTAGGGCTATTATCACAACATTTTCACGTTTATCTAGATCTCTAAATTTTTGGGAGAAGATAAAAAGAAATCTTTGTCAAATCCTTGATAAAAAGGAATAAGCAGTCCTTTGGGGGCCAAGTTGTAATTAGCATGAATCATACACTTTGCATTCATTTTTCATTCTTGCATTTGCCAGGAACTATCAAAATTTAGTCATGGAGGCATGATTTCGTAGCAATCATAAGTTTTAAAATGCCTAGATTAGGGTAGATTTTTAGCATAGTTATAAATATTACATTCATTTCATACATAGTTTACATTTGCATCATGTTTACTTGCTTATTTATAAATAATGTGTTTTATGGATCAATTTATGCTATAATGTCTTATGTTATGATTACAAATCTATGTGTGAATAAAGAAGACCAAGAAATAAGGTGGGAAAAAAAGAGAAGAAAAGATTCAGGAAACCAAAGAACAATAGAGGAAGTAAAGGGATAAGAGAGGAGGAGGAATAAACCTATTACCCCATTCACTATCAAATAGGCTTATCCTAACCCAATCCAACCTAAACCTAATCCCTTAGCAATAGTGCCCAAAACCTATTTAGGTCTTTCAAACACTTAGGAATCAAAACCTACCCTAAAAAACCCTTAAAACACATTCCAGCCCTCTTCTGGATGTCCATGTATTAGGTTGGAGTTTGATTTCTGTAGAAAACCAATCCAGGAGGCTAAAACCCGCATTGCGCTAGTATTGGACATCTAACATGTTATTCAAATGTCTGATTTTGAAGTTTAAGTCGTCTGATAGAATCCTTGGATGTTTGATACTGCTCTTTAGTTCCTATTTTGGAGTTAGAGGCTCTATTATGCCTCCTTTGACTTAAGGAATCAACCACACACCCTAAGAAACCTATTTAAAGATCATATAAACTTATGTACACATACATACCCACCTACGTAACTTAAACACACTCACACATGCACTTTCACACACACCCATACCCATGCACATCAACTTAAACACACCCACAGATATCCACTCAAATCAACCCAAACCCACCTACGTATCCCTCCAAATCCCAATCATTTGCACGGTAACCCATCCATATCCACCACTCCACAAATCCCAAACCATTATTCATTCCCATGCAATAAACAAAACAATCTCACCTAATATTTCCCACTTCAACAAAGTCGCAGCAACATCCGATTATATTTATTCCCTCCTATAAAAGAAAGAAGAAAGTCCGATTTATCCCCTCTGTCCACCTCCGAATGATCTGAAATCCCTACTCTCTCATTTATCTTTTCCCCTCTCAGCCGTACTCCCACATCAAATATCTCTTCCCACGTCCCTTTCACCGTACCCACCAAAGCCGTTCCTCCTCTCCCCCGTTCTCTTTCTCTTCCATTCGGGCACCATCTCCGGTATCCTCCTCCACGCCAAGATATCCACTAAGGTCACTCTTGATGTACCGTTACTGGCTCTTCATGCATTTCAAAGGCCATTAAAGATTACTCTTTTGTATTCTCTATATAGTTTTCTCATTAGTTTCTAATTAATTTCTAGTATATTTTAATTCTAATAGTTGTAGTACTTATTTTATTTTCAAACATTAAACTAGTTATGAATAATTTCATGATCTCTATTTTAAGTAAAAGGTAATTTACTTTGATATCTTGTGGGTTATTTTTGGTAGGAGATCTTTGCTTTCTAAATAAGAAATTACAAAAAAAATATGAAAAAAAAAATTAAAAAAAAGTTAGATTATGTAGGTAGGTTTGAGTCTAGGTAATTAAGTTAGCAAAATAATAATGCACATATTAAAAATTTAGTTATCAATTTTAGAGTCGCATTTTCACTTCCTTGGATTCTATCCAAACTTATCATCTATTTATTTTATTTGTCGATATATTTTCATGTTATATTATGATAAAAAATTTAAAAATATAATTTTATGCCCAATGCCTATCATTGCCCAAATTATAATGGTGTCTTGTTTAGAATTTATGTCATCTAGGTAGGGTTCATTCTATCAAATCAATTAAATTAATAGTTCACGAGTCACCGCTGGAGAGGGGAAAAGAGAAAAAGATGAGAAAGGGATTTGTTTGGAAAAAAAGTAATGGAGAAACTTATTTGGAAGAAATAAATAATAAATAGACTTCTTTATAAAAAATACATAAATAAAAAGTAATCACATGTTTTTCCATAGAATGTTTTTTTTAAAATAAATATAAAATATTAAATAAAATCATTCGTATGACGCAAGCCGAGTAACCCACACACATCTTTATAAAAATAAAATATGGAATTTTTTATAAATAAATTATAAAATTTTTAACAGTTGTTTCGTTACTTTTTGCACGATACATATCGATCGATATTTTTATAAAAAAATTATAAAATATTTAATAAATTTTTCACTACTTTACGTGATGCACATTGATGGACTTCTTTATAAAAAAATTATAAAATATTTAACAAATATTTTCTTACGTTTACACGACATACACTTAAGAATAATTTTTTAAACAATTTATAAAATATTCAATACATGTTTCATTCCCCCACAAGATGCACGACGGTGGATATCTTTAAAAAAATTATAAAATATTGAATAGATGTTTGGTGCAAATGATTTCGTTTAATATTTTATGACCTTTTATAAAAATACCCATCTATACAAAATATGTTCTCATTTCTTCATTTTTGTCTCTCTCCTCACCTCATAATCCTTATCTTATTCAATGTGCATTATGTGAATGCTTTTGTTTAATATTTTATTTATTTTATAAAATGTCTATCTACGAATGGAATGAAATATTCGTTAAATATTTTATAATTTTTTATAAAGATATCCATCGATGATGTGCTCCTTGCAATGAAGTGAAATATTCATTGAATATTTTATAATTTTTTTATATTAATATCCATCGATGTGCTAAGTGTTAAGGAACAAAACATTCATTAAATACTTTATTTTTTTTATAAAAATATTTATCAGTAACTCGGTGTGATCGTGTGAATGATTTCATTTAATATTTTATGATTTTTTTATAAAGATGATCGTCGATGCAAAATATGTTCTCATCTCTTCTTTTTTTTCCTCTCCTCACCTCATGATACTTATCTTATTCGATGTACATCATGAGAATGCTTTCGTTTAATATTTTATATTTTTTTATAAAGATGCTCAATGGTGCAAAACATGTTCTCATCTCTTCCTCTTTTTCCCTTTCCTTACCAAATGATCCTCATCTTTTTCCATATGCATTATGCAAATGCTTTAGTTTAGTATTTTTTGATTTTTTTATAAAGATACCTATCGATTTGCACTCTGTGAATGCAACCAAACATTCATTAATATTTTATAATTTTTTTATAAAGATATTTTTTAGTGTGCACCTTATAAAGGAGCCAAACATCTATTGAATATTTTATAAATTGTGCATCATGTGAAGGAGGGCAACATCTGTTGAATATTTTATTCTTTTCTACTAAAGATGTCCGTCGGTAACTCGGTGTGTATTGTGGGAATGATTCCGTTTAATATTTTATAATTTTTTTTATAAAGATGTTCATCGATGTAAAACATATTCTCATCTCTTTCTCTTTTCCCCTCTTCTCACCTAATGATCCTTATCTTATTTAGTGTGTGTCATTCGAATGCTTTCATTTAATATTTTATGATTTTTTTATAAAGATATTTTCCGGTGCAAAACATATTCTCATTTATTCCTCTTTTCCTCATGAGACTCATGATCCTCATCTTATTCGATATATATCGTGCAAATGCTTTTATTTAATATTTTATAATTTTTTTATAAAGATGTCTATCGGTGCAAAACATGTTCTCATCTCTTTCTCTTTTCCCTCTCCTCACCTCATGATCTTCATCTTATTTGGTGTGTATCATGCAAATATTTTCATTTAATATTTTATGATTTTTTTATAAAAATATACGTCTATGCAAAATATGTTCTCATCTCTTCATCTTTTTCCCTCTCCTCACCTCATGATCCTCATCTTATTTTGCATGCATCGTGCAAATGCTTTCATTTAATATTTTATAAATTTTTTATAAAGATGGTCGTCGGTGCAAACATGTTCTCATTTCTTCCTCTTTTTCCCCCTCCTCACCTTATAGTCATCATCTTATTGTGTGCATCGTGTAAATGCTTTCGTTTAATATTTTATAGTTTCTTTATAAAGATGTCTGCCGACGTAAAACATGTTCTCATCTCTTCCTCTTTTCCCCTCTCCTCACCTCATAGTCCTCATCTTATTCTGTGTGCATCATGCAAATGTTGTTGTTTAATATTTTATGGCTTTTTTATAAAGATATCTGTCGATCCAAAATATGTTCTCATCTCTTTCTCTTTTCCCCTCTCCTCACCTCATGGTCCTCATCTTATTCCGTGTACATGATGTGAATGCTTTCTTTTAATATTTTATGGTCTTTTTATAAAGATGCATGTCGATACAAAACATGTTTTCATCTCTTCGACTTTTTCCCTCTCCTGATCTCATGGTTCTTATCTTATTCCGTGTGTATCATGCGAATGCTTTTTTTTAATATTTTATGGCTTTTTTATAATGATACTCGTTGGTGCAAAACATGTTCTCATCTCTTCCTCTTTTCCCCTCTCCTCACCTCAAGGTCCTTATCTTATTCTGGTAATATTCGTAAATAATAATGTAATCTACATCATCACCTCACAATCTCCTCCTGATCTCATCTCTTCATCTTTCTCCCACCAAGACAACAACAGACCCCACCTTCTCTTTTGTGTACATGTGAGGTCAAGAGCAAAAAATCCACCACCTCTCCCCTCTCCGGGTGTGACTCGTGAGCTATAGTGTCACTTCTACTATTCTACTCCACCATTGAGACTCAAGAGTCAACTCAATCAAGACCCATCGCCATCGTCACACCACCACCGAGAAACAAGGCCAGCAGCTATAGGAGAACAACAGGGTAGCAGCTGTAGCCATTAGCACCAGCATCGGAATACCGTCGGCACTAGCATCGGTATACTGTCGGCAACTTTGATATACTGACGATACACCTATATGTCAAAATACTTTTCATGTTGATATGGCTTCTTCCAAAAACTAGCCGTACTGACAGCATGTCATCGACACATAAATCCCTGAGTTTAGTTAGTGTTAGAGTTAGTGAGTGATGTATATACGAGTGTTAGATATGTAAATATATAAGTATTAGGTGTGTGTTAACAATATATATATACTATACAAGAGTTATATATATATATATGTGTGGTGATTGTAAATATGTATTTATATGTTATTTTTGGCCTTATAATGTATATAGGTGTTTTTAAGGCTTTCATTTATGTATACATATAAGTAGTGTTATATATATATTAGATAGTACATATAATGTATTTATGTTGTATATTATGTATGATTACGATAATTAGTTTCTTAGCTTAGTATTAGTTTATACATATGTAGGTTAGAAGTATATAAGTATCTTAGATAGCTTCTTTTTGTGCGTTGATTGTAAATGTTTTTAAGGCATAATTTGATATTGTGTAAATAATTAACTTAGATTAGTTTATCCTTTGATTCGCTTATTCATAGTTCATTCTGTGTAAATAAACTTAACATTTTTGGAATAAATGATGATTTTTGGATAATAGAGGGTGATATATATCAATAATTATCTTCCAGTGAACGATCTGTAATAAAATCAGTCAAAATTGTATATAAATAAATGACATCCTTTTGGATTGCGATATTATACTACAATAATGATAATTAACCCAAATTAATAAGCACTCCGGATGGATGATCAAGGACTCTGATACTGAAATGGATGAATTGGTGGAAGAAACAATGTTTGTTGAGTCTTGTTCTGCTTTGACCACTTTAGCAAATGATTTTTTCGATGATTCAGAATCCGAAATAGAACAAGTGGTCGACGACACAATAAATAATTCAGATTTGGGATCTTACATTCATTTTACCTCTCTTCCTGACTTATCACCATATCCTCTCACTTTGATTTCTCCTCACCCTCCCACCCCAACCTCACTTTCCACTCCCACCTTCACCCTTGACTATTCTAACTTCCACTATCCCTTGGACCTTCCACCTAATCCTCTCGAGCTTGGACTGCATCCAGAGATAAAACCCTGGCCCGACTCGGGTCTTCTCTTCCCCTTTCCATCTCATTCTAGTCCCTCATTTCTTTTGGGTACCAAAAGGAAGATCTATTTGATGATTCGACATTCAAGTGTCCAATTTTCTTCATGATTTTCCATCAACCATGTTGCACCCTATGCCCAACCGAAAAGACGCAAAAGACAGCCCTAGGTGGGAGGTAACCCATCGTTTTCTAACTTTCCCTTTTCCTTTCTTTTCCCAAGTTTTACCTATCCTGACTACGACCTCAAGTGATATCTTTTTCCATTCCATATGCATGTGGACATTGCATATCTTTAGCATGGGGGGATGATTTAATTTTTGTCAATCTTTTCAGGATATATAGAACCTAAAACCACATAAAAAAATTAAAAAATTTTTTTTTTCTGTTGTTACATACAATTTTCCTTTGTGCATACATTTTCAAAAGCCTAAAAAAAAAATCAAATACATTTCAAAACTTTTTGAGAAATTTTCAATACATGGGACTACGGTTGTAACTTTATTTCAAAATGGGAGTTAATCTTTAACAAGCTTAAGGACAAATTCAAGGATCCTTTGATTAGACTTCTAAGGTCTAAAAATTTAGATTTGATAAGTGTATCTCCTACAGAAATCCTCCTTAACTCTTGAAGAAACCAATCAGCCCTAATTCCATCTAGTAGTTTAAATGGTACTTGACTTAGTTTTTGATTTGGAAATTTGAATTCCTTTTTGAAATTCAAGTGTCAAAATTTTTGCACACACAAAAAGTAAAAGGCAACAAACCCAAAAACATTGTGTAATCAATTTCCCTTTGTCTAGTTTTAGATGAAACTTGAAATAGTCTTGATTGGTTGAGTCCCTACCACAAAGGAGAAATCTCCTTCTAGGATGTGATGCCAACATGTTCTCCCTTAGTACTTGCTCCATATCTATATTTCATATCTTTATACAGAGCGCATAAGTACATTTTGCGATTCAGATGTCTTGGGGGATACTAACCCGAAGTATTGAAGCGAGTGCCTGGATTCACTGGGAGTTCCTCTCACGGTGCCATGAGGTGTCGGGGTGTAGGCTCCTAGAGGTGCCTTGTGAAAGAAGTGATCTTCGTTTTCGTTGAAAACTTTATCATAAAATGATGTGTCGTTGTATTTAGTCGCGTGGTAGAAAATCGCTTTTCAAAACATTTAAATTTTCAAAACTAACCACGAAGAGCTAGGTCGTCTCCACAAGGAGGAATTAGCCTAATAAATTCACGAGTCAAGGAATGCACAGTTCGCAAACTCTTCTGCAACTTTAATGCGAGGAAAATGCTATTTTAAATGAACTTTGCAATTTCTTTAAAAGTTCATGGGTGTTTATGCAATTTTCACATCAGAACTTAAGCCCCAAAAATATGTGTAAGATGCATGTGTACTGGCTTATCATGTGAATTCAACTTTCATGCAATTCTAATTTGAAATTCAAGATAGAAACATGCACATAACACTAATAAAATAATTTCAAGAAAATCTGAGTGCATCAGTGCAATGTGGCCAGAATAAAATATTAATATAACTTGACAATGGCATTGAATGTAATTTTTAATAGAGGTAAAAACAAAGGATCTCTCCTCTCTCCTCCTCGTGTGTGCAGCCACCTACGGTTGGCCGCGAGAATCAGTAGGGAGGTGCGGCTTGATGAGAGCTATGCAATGATGGCAGTGGCATGGCCGGAGGTGGCCGGAGATTGCTGTAGCTGCACGGCTGGCGGTGAAGGTGCTGGCGGGTGCGGTGCGTGCCTGCAGGCGCAGGCGAGCGGTGCTACGCCTGAAGGCGTAGGCGCGCTGCAGTGGATGGGCAGGCACGCTGGAGATGGGAGGAAGGCGCACGGTGTGCTTGCAGGGGCTGGAGCGGGCGCTGCAAGGCGGGTGGCGTGAGCGCCTGCAGCAGGGGGGCACTGGAGGATGGGCATGCTGAGGAGTGTGCGGAGGTGATGGAGAGCTGAGGCGCACAGTGCCCTTAGGCGCTGCTGGTGATGGGGTGCGGCATCTACAGATGGCGCTGTGAGCAGGAGGCGGCCTGCAGGCTTGGTGGCGTGCGGGCACCTGCTGTTGCATGGGTTCTATGCGCGCGGTGAAGGCAGGCGCGGTGGGAGCAAGGCCAGCTGGAGATGGCACACGCCTGCGGGCGTGCAAGGTGGAGCGGTGTGCACCTGCGGACACAGTGCATGCGGTGGAGAAGGAGCGGTGGAGAAGATAGAGCCTTTCCCTGCAAGGGGGAAAAAAATTCCTTCTCAAGTCCACACCGCCTCCTCTCTTTTTAACTCTTCCCTCTCTCTACGTGCGCCAATCAAGGGATTTGCAAATCCCTTTTCTATTTTTGGCTGGCGGGCATTGGAGGAGACGGCAGGAGGAAAGGGAAAAGTTCCTCCAGTTATTGGGGAAATTTGCTCCCTAACCCTTGCTCTTTCTGAATATAATACCTGCACATAAAAACAACGGTGGCAGCGCTGGCGTGCGTTGGAGGAGACGGTCAGAGGAAAGGGAAAAGGTCCTCTGGTTGTTGGGGAAATTTGCTCCCCAACCCTTGCTCTTTCTGAATATAATACCTGCACATAAAAACAACAAAATCATTACATATTAAGTTATAGAATGTTATAAACGTAAACATGATGCGTACAATTCTTCTACAACTTAATTGTAATTATTAACACACCTACAAGGTACGATTAAAGGTACTGAGGCTTAATATTAGTCCATTAAAATGGACTCATCAAATACCCCCATGCCTAAGATTTGCTAGTCCTTAGCAAAAATGAAAAATAATAGAAGTAATCAGAAGATTTCTTTTTTTCTTACTTCAAAACTTTAGAAATCCAAACAAATGTGAAGTGCTGATAGCCTAGGTAATAGATCCAAGTGAAAGAGTCGATTCGCATTAGGAGTTCGTACATCACCCTTGGCAAAAATTTCTGTCGAGATAGGCAACTACTTCCCTCGGGGATAAAGTAGATGATAATCTGTAATTTAACCCCGGCGTTTGGCTTAGGTAAGAGATATCAAGTTGAATGGATTTGTATTTGGTGGCACACACTCAACTGGTGCTACATATAGTTTAGTACTGCAGACTATAGCTCTCTAGACTATTAGGCAAGTCAACTCTGAGAGAGGCTACACAATTGTGCTATCTTGATATTCCTGGGCACTCTCTCTTTTCTTTCTTTCTGAGATCACAAATCTCGCTAGATTTAGAAATTGTACTCACTATTTGGTGGCCTCACATAGCATCCACACTTCAATTAAAGTCCTAATAACTCTATAACTAAGTTAGAGTTCTCAACCTGTATTCAGGCGATCAAAAATATTAGAAGGTAGGTATGGGTCATATTTGGTGGAACGTGATAGGTGTTCTGCTGCCTCAGAAACAGTGTTACATCATAAACTTGGACTTTTTTTTTTTGTAATATAACTATTTCTTCTTTTTCTTCTTTCTATTTCTTCTTTTTCTACTTCTTTTCTCTTTTCCTTTTTTTTATTTTTTAAAATTTTCTTCTTGTTTTTGTTTCTTTTTCAATCAACACAACACAATACAGACTTTTATTTACGAGGCATTATTAGGGATGATGATGGTCAAGAGAAATTTGTGTGGCATATTTGGTGGAAGTGCCTATTCTCGGCAACGGGAATGAATGGATAGGACATGTGTATTTCTGGCCTTTGACATTATTACCCTCCTTCAGCCGATGACTCTATGAAGGACGGTCGTAACCATCCACCATAGTTATAGGTTTATTAAGGCTCAATCTTTGTGTATCTACCTTATTTGGTGACTCTCAGGAATTCACACAAAATACGCACTCAGGGACAGAGAGTGAAAACTACGCCTAACTCTGAAGTATCATCATCTAATTGTCCAAAAATTTAAGAGTCATTGCACTAGACTTAGCACACTAGTAATCTCTCTACTTTCTTCTCACAAATATGAGGTGGATCTACTAGAAGATAGTATGCCTGACTCCCTATGAACTGTCCAAGGGTTCAGTAGACTTACAAATGCTCATTAGTTTTCCTCAAGGATCCATTGCCAAATCTACGTGCACCTGAAATAAATGTATTGGATTCTAAACTTAAGAAATAATTCCAGAAGAAGAACCTCCAATAACAAAGGTATTTTGCTAGGGACTAACCCATTCAGCTCAAATTTTTTTTTTTTTATACTAACTTAAATGCATAAATACTTCCTAAAATGCAAATGCACTATCATCATCTAATTGTCCAAAAATTTAAGAGTCTTTACACTAAACTTAGCACACCAGTAATCTCTCTACTTTCTTCTCACAAATATGAGGTGGATCTACTAGAAGATAGTATGTCTGACTCCCTATGAACTGTCCAAGGGTTCAATAGACTTACAAATGCTCATTGGTTTTCCTCAAGGATCCATTACCAAATCTACGTGCACGTGAAATAAATGTACTGGATTCTAAACTTAAGAAATAATTCCAGAAGAAGAACCTCCAATAACAAAGGTATTTTGCTAGGGACTAACCCATTCAGCTCAATTTTTTTTTTTATACTAACCTAAATGCATAAATACTTCCTAAAATGCAAATGCACTATCATCATCGAATTGTCTAAAAATTTAAGAGTCCTTGCACTAGACTTAGTGCACCAGTAATCTCTCTACTTTCTTCTCACAAATATAAGGTGGATCTACTAGAAGATAGTATGCCTGACTCCCTATGAACTGTCTAAGGGTTCAGTAGACTTACAAATGCTCATTGGTTTTCCTCAAGGATCCATTACCAAATCTACGTGCAAGTGAAATAAATGTACTGGATTCTAAACTTAAGAAATAATTCTAGAAGAAGAACCTCCAATAACAAAGGTATTTTGTTAGGGACTAACCCATTCAGATCAAAAATTTTTTTTATACTAACCTAAATGCATAAATACTTCCTAAAATGCAAATGCACTCCCCCATGCCTAAATCCTACAATGTCTCCATTGTAAAATTAAAACAGGAGGAGAAAGGAAAAATATCACCTGACACAGTTTGCTAGGTTGCCTCCCAACAAGCGCTGCATTTTCTGTCAGCAGCCAGACTAAGAAGGAACCTATAAGTCTGGTTCCAAACAAACAAAGTTAGGCCCTAAAAATATGCGTAACAGCTCAGGCCTAGAAAATAGGTAACCACGGATGTTGGCGAGCTGATGATGCAATGTAATTCCAAATGCTCGCCAGAAGAAATGAAAACAGAAAGTCTCATTGGCTACCTGGGGAGGTCTAGGAATAAGAAAGGGAATATGAAAAGAGGCCTCCTGAAATGGAATAAGTGGAGGATAAGAAGGATCCTTCAAAGCAGGACGGGTTTTAAAAGATATAATCATTATTAGTTCAAACCCTTGAATGGCGAAAGTAAAAGTACAAGCCTCAATCCATACTCGCCATTCTATCCTAGGATGTACTGGCTTGATATATTCTCTAGAAAGAATGTACATGAGCAGAGATCTGAGCCACGGATCAGTTAGGGAGTATAAGGGTTGTTCGTAGTGTTGGAAGGTAATGGTTAAGTCCAATGAGGGCTTAGTTGGGTCCAATTCCAACAATTATTCGGATTGTGTACACTCCCTAACAGTAGTAGACAACTTCAAGTTATCCTGCCTAGCATTAATGATCGGAGTCATATTTGAATCAAGGGTAGACTCAAAATTACAACTTTTTGATGGCAGGGTCAAAATGTAAGAATCATTATCATTCAGCTCATCCCCAGATTCATTTGGTTCACTAAAATATTTGACGGGGTGTATATGTGATTCATTAGGAGTTGGATTAGTATCCTCAATTATTTCTAAAGGAGGATCGGTCTTAATATTTTGAAGGAAGCCTATATCATTGAATTCGTCATTCTTCTCGGGGTATAAATCCTGAATTGACGTATTTTTTTCCCGAGAGTCTCACATAGACTTCTCATTATTTTGTTTGTTCTCCTCTAATATCAACTCCTGTTTTGATGGAGGATGACTCTCAAAAGAAAGGAGGAATCTGGATTTAATCATATTATTTCTACCCTCTGGAGGTAAATCCTCAAATGATAAATAATTCTCCTGTGATTCACTCTAGATTTTCAGTCCAGGTTCCTTTATTGGGGCATCCTCATCCTCTGAATTAGACTCTTCATATCTCTGAGACCAGAATTGATCATCCTTTATTCCCTTAGGGTCAACTTCATTAGGTGCATTTGAATCCTCAGAATATTGAATGGTAGGTGTTGATTCCCTAAGTGGAGGGTCAGGAGTAGGCTCTCTAAGAGTAGAATGGGATTCCACCAAATGATCAAGAGGGGAAGTGATCGGAATAATACAACCTTGACCTGGGTTGGTAGGGGTAAGGAGAATACCATCATTGAGGTCAAGGTCTTCAAGAGATACCATCTTCCCTTGATTTTGATTGCAATATAATTCAGGTGGATAATCACTATGATCGTTATCCTCTAGTGGCCGTGTCTCATTGGGAGAGTCTAAGTGATGGCTACCTAAAATTGGATCCCTATTGTCATTAGGTTCCTCAGAATTATTTTCATGATCATGGTTTATTGGGTAGGGATCAGGATTATTGGGAAGCGTGTAGCTAAGTTGTCTTATTTCTTCATTTAAGTGTTGACTATTCCTCAACATCTCTCTCATAGATTCCATTATTTTCTTTTGCTGTTTTTGCATTTCTATCATAAAAGAGGAGAGGCTACTATTATCAGGTTGGGGAGGATAGTCAATTTCAGGCTCTGGTTGCCTAGGGGTATCGGTCCAACCTCGATATGGAAAATCATGAAGGGTGGGAGGGTTGGGTGTTTGCATGGAAGTAGGGATTTCAGGATTGGAAAATCCCACTCCTAGGCTTTGCTAAAAAGTAGGAGTTATCAAGCCAGTACTCCTAGGGTAAGAATGAGAATGATCCCATGAATTGTCAATGTACCCATCGAAGGATGGATACGCTCGGAGCATGGGATCCTGATTAAAAGATGGGAAGTATTGACTCTGATAATCTGAATGATAGGAGTAAGAGTAATCCATTTTTTAAAGCAAAACAATTTTAACTTTCTTAGGATTCAGCAGAAAACTTCCTAAAGAGTTCTATTGTCACAGCAAACGCAAATTCAACGGGATCTGTTTTTAATAGATTGCAGGTCTTAGAGTTATATATTTAGTTGGTGTTCAAACAAGTTTTGCAAAAAGTACGCTTCCTAGGCCAACCTTCGCTGGTGCCTATAACCTACTCGCAAGGGATGGAAGTCTCGAATTAAGCCCACACACGAGGAACCAAAGTAACTTGGTGGATAGGCTTGTTGATTTCCGACTAACTTCCCTTGTGGTGCAAAAGAGAAGAGGTAGAAATTTATCTAGTGACCTTATGTGAGGTGCACAGTGTCTCAAGTGTGCAAACATATGATCGTGTTTTGATTTTTTGAAATTCCGCAAACAGGCTCCTTTTGCATACAATTTTTAGTCACAGATTTTAAAGTCCAACCTCTTAACAGTCCTAATTAGTTTAAAGTGACCACTGAATTAATTTGATTCAAGCACTTTAGTAGTCTTATATTTAGGTTCAGTGCATATGCATGACAAGTAATTAATGCTCAAGAGAAGATGTACCTTACTCCAGCTTTCTTCGTGCAGTAATGAATGCAATGAAATAAAAATAAACTAGATGCTGCTCATTCAGTTCTAAATGGTCGTCCTATAGATATGCAGCTTCTAGCAGGCAGTTCAATTTTTTTTTTTTTTATAATAATAGCAAACAGACCTAATTCAACTAACTAACTGAAATGTAGTTCAAAACAGTTCAAATAATCCTGTAATCTAAATAAATGGGAACATGCACCCAAAAATACGCTCTCGCATACAAGAGTAATACGAAATAAAGTGGCACTGGGGACACGTTCCCAAAAATACCCAACAAGGGTCCAAAAGACAGAAATTAAATTCTAATTTCTTATCTAACTAAATCTAACTAAGACCTACTGCCTAAATCAGAAATAGGCTTCTCCGTAAGCCTATGTGCATGGGATCAAGGCTCACGTGTTCCTGTTGCCATCCTCCAGGTGGCTTCAAGGTCCACCAAAAAGATCGTCTCCGCCGTACGCACCCATCGCATTCGCCGCGTGCTTTTGCACAGAAGAAAATCCATAGTTAATAATTCAGAAAAGTTTTCAAAATAGCATAAAAATACATAAAATTCCCAAAAAATTAATAGGCATTTTTCTTTCCCGGCAACGACACCATTTGAAAGAAGCGATCTTCATTTTCGTTGAAAACTTTATCATAAAATGATGTGTCGTGTTTAATCGCGTGGTAGAAAATTGCTTTTCAAAACTAACCATGAAGAGCTAGGTTGTCTCCACAGGGAGGAATTAGCCTAATAAATTTACGAGTCAAGGAATGCACAGTTCGCAAACTCTTCTACAACTTTAATGCGAGGAAAATGCTATTTTAAATGAACTTTGCAATTTCTTTAAAAGTTCAGGGGTGTTTATGCAATTTTGACATCAGAAATTAAGCCCCAAAAATATATGTAAGATGCATGTGTACTGGCTTATCATGTGAATTCAACTTTCATGCAATTCTAATTTGAAATTCAAGATAGAAACATGCACATAACACTAATAAAATAATTTCAAGAAAATCTAAGTGCATCAGTGCAATGTGGCCAGAATAAAATATTAATATAACTTGACAATGGCATTGAATGTAATTTTTAATAGAGGTAAAAACAGAGGATCTCTCCTCTCTCCTCCTCGCGTGTGTAGCCGCGCACGATTGGCCGTGAGAATCGACAGGGAGGTGCGACTTGACGAGAGCTACGCAACGATGGCAGCGGCATGGCCGGAGGTGGCCGGCGGCGGCCGACGGAGGTGGCCGGAGACTGCTGCAGCTACAGGGCTGGCGGTGAAGGCGCTGGCGAGTGTGGTGCGCGCCTGCGGGCGCGGGTGAGTGGTGCTGCGCTTGAAGGCGTAGGCGCGCTGCAGTGGATGGGCGGGCGCGCTAGAGATGGAAGGAAGACACGCGGTGTGCTTGTAGAGGCTAGAGCGGGCATTGTAGGTCGGGTGGCGTGCGCTTGTGGGAGGTGCGCCTGCAGTGAAGCGCGCGATTGCTTGCAGTGAAGCGCACGGTTGCTTGCAGAGGCTGGAGAGGGCGTTGCAGAGCGGGTGGCGTGAGCACCTGTAGCAGGGGAGGCGCTGGAGGATGGGCGTGCTGATGAGCGCGTGGAGGTGATGGAGAGTTGAGGCGCACAGCGCCCTTAGGCACTGCTGGTGATGGGGTGTGACGTCTGCAGATGGTGCTGTGAGCAGGAGGCGGCCTGCAGGCTTGGTGGCTTGCAGGCGCCTGCTATTGCGTGGGTTCTGTGCGCGCGGTGAAGGCAGGTGCTGTGGGAGCAAGGTCGGCTGGAGATGGCACATGCCTGCGGGCGTGCAAGGTGGAGCGGTGTGCGCCTGCGGACATAGTGCATGCGGTGGAGAAGGAGCGGTGGAGAAGATAGAGCCTTTCCCCGCAAGGGGGGAAAAAATTCCTTCTCAATTCCACGCCGCCTCCTCTCTTTTTAACTCTTCCCTCTCTCTGCGTGCACCAATCAAGGGATTTGCAAATCCCTTTTCTGTTTTTGGCTGGCAGGCGTTGGAGGAGACGGCCGGAGGAAAGGGAAAAGGTCCTCCGGTTGTTGGGGAAATTTGCTCCCCAACCCTTGCTCTTTCTGAATATAATACCTGCATATAAAAACAACAAAATCATTACATATTAGGTTATAGAATGTTATAAACGTAAATCATGATGCGTACAATTCTTCTACAACTTAATTGTAATTATTAACACACCTACAAGGTACGATTAAAGGTACTTTGGCTTAATATTAGTCCATTAAAATGGACTCATCACCTTGGAAGCATTGGAGCAAGGGCCTCTTCGAGGATTGGTAACGAGAATGATGATTCCGACACATTTTTGTTGATGGATAATCTGAGGCTAAGTATGGGGGAGAAAACAAACAAAAATTTATTCTTTGAAAAAAAAATGATGATATCAAAAACACAACCTTATTTTTTCCAAAAATGTTGGCAAAAGTCACAAAGCACTAACACTTGACTTTTCATAATTACACAAATTCTGGATCGACTTCTTAGGTCAAGGAGGTTTTTACTATGAAAATGGTTGACAGGATAATTGGAATCAGACAAGGTAAATTTGTCAAATTCTCGGGTAGATACACAGATCCTATTTATGCTAGCCTTTGGATCCAAGGAAAACTCTTGATGTTTTATCTTAAACAAATTCTGTACCATCCATATTTTTCAATCAGCCAAGGTCCTGTAAAAATGTTCTCAATAAAAAAAATATAGTTTTCCCTAATACCATTTTGTAAAATAATTTTTACTAAGGAACTAGCAAAAAGATAAGCATGGAGGTGTGATAAACACCAGTTTATCATCATTCTTAACTTAAAAATCACATCTACTTCCTAGGTTTTCCACATTACATTATGGTATTTGGTTGCATTTAAGCATTTCTTAGTTTAGGCATGCATTACATTGTTTTCTCCTTATTTTGGCTTTCATACACTTCATGACATTGTCAAGGATGATCACATAGTGAAGATCACCTACACCTTGGCAATGTGAGAGGTAGAAGATGAAGATTTAGTTTATTCCAGTTGGATCTTAGCTCAATTCACCTTACCTTAGCTAAATTCCAGCTCAACCCAGCTTAATGTAGATGGATCCAACTCGTTCCAGCTCCCCATAGCTCATGGCAGCTCTACTTGATCAAGCTTAGCTACTACTTATCAACTAGCTAAGCTTGGTCAGCTGACGAGTCCTCAACTAGCTCGGGTCAGATCAATTCCAGCTCCTGAAGACTTAACCTAGCCCAACTCAATTGAGCTTAGCTACCATACCTAAGCTAACTAGCTTAGCTAGCTAAGAAGTCTTTAAGAAGACCAGCTCTAGCTCACCTCAACTGTAGACAAGAAGAAGCGAACTCAATTTAGCTTAGCGTAGCTGTTAGCAAAGAACTAGCTAACTAAGCAAGCTATTGAGTTCACTAGTACATCTTCTTCAGCATCAGTCAGTTCCAGGAAGTAGGGGTGTTCAAAAAATTCGTTAATTTTGGGTATTTGACCTGACCCATCATTTTTGACCCTATTGGGTCGGGTACCCATTTATAAGATATGTGTCCGGTACTCATTAAATATGACCCGTTACTTATTGGGTCTCCATTTGGGTATCCATCAAGACATCCACGGGTACCCATTATCTTACCCATCATATGACCTGTCCATGATCCATCCATATTGCCAATCTCGTAACCCAACTAAGCCAACTTGTGACCCCCCTTTCCTTATTTTTCACTGTGCTCACAGCTCAATCCCAACTCATTGGCCATTACAACCCTTATCCCTTCAGGAAGATTGGGGAGAGGGGGCTGCTAGCAGGGGGCGAGGGTTGGGAGGTGGAGGAGGTTGCGTCGTAGTCGACATCGATGAGGGCAACGTCGAGGCTCCCCAGGCCAGAAGATCTAGACTCGATCCAACTTGTAAGGTCGCGGACATGGTCGAGCTCGGAGGCGAGGAGCCGCTTGAGGTCACGGAGCTAGGACCAAGAGTAGGCAAAGATGTGGAACGTGACATGGCCATAGGAGAAGGTCTTGCCACGATGGCTTTGATGCTTCTATGCTTTCTTCCCTCCCTCGATCCTTCAATGCGACAAAGTCCCTCCTCGCTGTCCTCAGTCACACATGCCTTTCCGACAATGCGTGAGGCCTATGTGCCATTTCCCATCATCACTAGTGAGTACATAGCCCAGTAGTCATGCACATTCCCGCCGACCCCATCTTTAAGACATTGTTATATGCTTAGAGTTTTCATTTTTTTTTGAAAGAAAGAAATGACTATTACTATTAATAGTAGTCATCAAGATTTATTAATATGAGATTTACTTTTATTTTTATCTTTTATTATTTATTTATTTATTTATATTTATATTTTTTATTTTTTAGTTTTAAATTTACTTTTATTTAATAACATTTTTCTTATTAAATTTATTTTTTTATAAAGTTATTTTTTAATAGATATTTTTTTATATATTTTTAAATATTTTTATATTTATTAAATTATTTTATCATTTTAATGAATATTGTCATATATATTTTTATTTTTTTATAATTTTCTTTAAATTGTATTTCATATCCTTACATTTTCATATTTTACCTAAATTAGTTAATTGGCTACCCAATGAGTACCTCTGACCTAGTTTAATACAATTGGATACCATATCTATTGGATTTCCATTTGAATGAGTCAGTCTGGATCATGATCTACTTGAGTTCGGATCGGGTCAAGTGGGAATGGGGTGGATACCCGACCCACGAACACCCCTACCAAGAATACCTATGCAGCTCAAGTCTCCCTCCTCTCAGCAAAACCCTAACTCTTCCTCTACTCATCTACTAGCTAAGCTAGCTTAGCTAAGCTAACCCTAGCTCCTCTACTCCATGGCCATCCACCTTCCTACCTAGCTCCACCAAAAACACCACCTACTCCTTCCTTATTCAGCTCCAACTCTCATTACCACCACCAACCTTTGGCCACATTAATTTCCTACACCTACATCCTACATAGCCATCCAAAGGGAGGAGAGAAGAAAATAAGATTAAGGAGAATCCCTTGCCTCCTTGGTGCCTTCTTCTTCTTCTTCTTCCTTGGATCACGCTAAGGAGCACTCTACCATATGGGGATGACTAGGCAGATGAGAATAAGCTATGGTAGACATCCACCCTTGGAGGAGATAGAGAGGAACATCTTAAAGCATCATTAAGAGGAGAAGCAAAAGAGGATCTTCTTCAAGCTTGGGAGCTACCAAGCTTGGAGCAAAGGCCCTTTCAAGCTTCAATTAGAGGATTTTTCTATCTTCTTATCTTAGAAATTTTGTATTAACTAATTGCTTTCATTTGTAATTGCAAGCTTTCTTCCACCTGTGACTCTACTAGTTTTAGCAATACAAAAACCAAGTTTGCCTTTCAATTTGTGTGTATTTTTATCTCAAGTATTTCTTTATTTGCTTAGTGCACTTTACTCCAGTTTTCTAATTACCCTAGGAATACTTGCTTAGGGTGAGCTTAGAAAAGAGGATTAGTTTTTGTCACTTAGGCATAATTTTATTTTATCTCTTGTTTCTCATCTTGATATCCCAATTACTGTTTCATAAACCCTAAAAATATCAAAACAACAATAATATGAAATGAAGATTTGAGAGAGAGAGAGAGAGAGAGAGAGAGAATCAACTATTTGACTAAGAATTAGCCTCCTTGAATGACCCTAGATACCCCACTATCTAGGTTTAGAATTCAAAAGTTATTGTGAGATTGCGTGTTACAACGACCAAAATCCACGTTTATAAATTACGTGATTTTTTACACCACTTTTTGGTATCATTGTCGGAGAGGCACAGCTTAGTTTTTATTTGTCTCTTTCTTCATTAGGTCTTCGCTAGTTTTGTTTTGATTTTGACTTAGGTGCAAATCAGGTGTGAGATTTGGAATCGCTTAGAGCAGAAGCTTCAAGTTATCTTATCTTCCTGCGATTCCAGGTAAGTACCCAAGCCAGAATCTCTTGAAATATCATAAAAATCTCTAAAAAAATCTTTTAAAATATCATAATAAATAAAAATTGGGGTGGTGGAACCTTAAAATTGATTTGAGTGCTTATTTGCTTCATTTCTCCACCACCTCCTTCTTATTGGTGTTGAATTTTGAAAATCCAGTATTCTCCCTAGATGTAGGGTGTCCAGATCCCAACCTTGATTCTTTAGCTTTTTGTGCCTTTGTTTAGGAGATGCTCTTGAATGGGACTAAGGAAGCTATCTACCTAGAAAAATAAGTGCAGAAAAAGGAGCACTACAACATACTTTACTTTTGTCACCGGTTAAAAAACGACGACAAAGTTGAAATCACAGAGGGAACTCAGCGACGTTATTATCGTCACTGTTTCATTTTGTCGTCGGTTAAAGGGTACATCCAACGTCAAAATAATGTTTGACCATCGAACGGATTGGATATTTCGACGTCGTTTCAAAATCGACGGTAATTGTATTTGCTGTCAGTTTTCTCAGAAGCGATGGTACATGTAAATCACTTTTCCCGCCCTTACACGCCCTTTTTTAATTTTTGCCGTCGTTTAAGTAAATTTACCATCGCTTCTATAAGCGATGGCAAAAATTTTTTTACCATCATTTGTCCTAAAATTGATAGCATAGTGGTGATTGCAAAAAGATTTTTGTCGTCGCTTATTCAAATAAGTGATGGTATATATGTGACGGTAAAAATATTTTACTGTCTCTTATCCTAAGAAGCGACAGTATAAAATGGGAATTATGATTTTTTCGAACCTTATATGCTATTGGTTATTAGGAGAAGCGATGACAAAAATATTTTTACCATCACATATATGCCGCCGCTTATTTGAATAAGTGACGGAAAA
This sequence comes from Thalassia testudinum, assembly GCA_037157565.1. Lineage (NCBI taxonomy): Eukaryota > Viridiplantae > Streptophyta > Magnoliopsida > Alismatales > Hydrocharitaceae > Thalassia > Thalassia testudinum. Next base: position 7,306,444 of record JAZHRO010000022.1, on the reverse strand, counting down.
TGTATGTGTTTTTTTTTTTAAATTATCAAATGATGGAAACTACCTACTAAATCTACTTAAAAGACTTGCTTTTATAGAAAAATAAGTAATGAAAATGAAAAAAAAATTATATTTCATAAATATAAAATCTAATACATTAAAAGTTTGAAAATGAAATATTTGCATAAAAAAGGTAACATGAAAAACATAACAAAAGAAAATGGATAAAAATCAAAGCGCAGTTGCCTCGATGCCACCAGCTCCACCTGCACCACCCATGGAGTCGTCGTCGTCTCGTCTGTAAATGTTGCGATCTGTTAAAGACGGATGCTTTGACTGACCCTTCTTCTGTAGAAGGGTTATAAGCGTCTGAAGCTTATCATCCATGCATTTATCTTATTCTTCATCTCTACCTCTCTCTTCTCCCTCTCCTCCTCTCGTCTCTGTAGTGTGTCAATCTTTTGATGTAGTTGATCAATGACACTAGATGAGACGGCACCTTTCCTCCCATACCAGGTGGATAACGTGTATGCCCTCCCCGCACTACGAATGAAACTACCATGTTTCGGTGGCATCACTCTCCTAAATGCCTCATTTGCATCCAAAGGCTACTAGACGCTGTCGGAGATCTCGTCAGTAAGGGATGTACTAATTGTACCATTTGCTCCTAAATGTATTAAAAATTTTTACGTGGTTAGCGACCTTTGTTCTATTCTCTGTCTCTCTCTCACGTAAGCAACCAAAATAAACATCATGTGGCAATGAAATAAGTGACTATAAAATCCAATTTTTCACGTCCCTGTGTCGACACTTGGACTTATCGTCTAATTCTCTCTTTAAAATTGATGTCATAAGCATATACTACAAAGCACAAATTATCTCATCGCATTTTCCGATGTCAGTTTTTGGTGTCATTGCCAAGGAGGCAATGAATCTTTTTGTCGCTTTCATTCTTGCATTAGTGATATTTCTATCTAACCCTCTTTTCTCTCTCTCTCAACTGGTTTGGTTTCAGGAACTCGGTGCCTAGGCAATGGGAGGAGAACAATTGAAGTCAGTAGAGTGGGTGTAAAGTGTAGAGAAGACTATTGTAAGTATCACTTCACCCCACGTAGTCTCATCTTTATTTTATATAAAAAAAACAAACAACAAAAAAAAATTGTATTTAGGCTTGTGCAAAAATCCTAGGTTAAAGTGTTTGCTTGCTTTCTAAAAATCAAAAATTCAAAAAAAAATATAAAAATCTAAAAAAATTGGCGTGGTTGATTCTTGCTCGACCCATACCTTGAACACACCACCCAAACAAAAAAAAAATTCTTTTTAGATTTTTTTGAGTGCTTTTCTTCCTGGAGTGGTGTTTTCAAAGCCAAACGTGTCTTGTATTGGACCACGCCACTCAAATTAAAAATAATTCACCTAGTATACTTTCATAAACTCTAGGGGTGAATACTTTAGGGTTGTTTCTAGGGCCACAACATTGTAAAGGAAATTGATTATCATCCGTTGTGTATAAATCCTTGAGTGCCCACTATAAACATTGCCTGAAAGCATTAAGAAATCTCAACCCTAAAAAAACTAAAGCAAGGATGAAACATTAAAAGACAACACATCCTAAATAACCTTACTTGAAAACCATAATTTGTTGAGTGCACACACGAGCTCAATTGGATTAATTAAGAGGCACAAACCCCTAACAACGCCTCATCACATACCTTGAGCACAAGCATTGCCCTGACCTTAAATTAAAACTGAGTAGACGTGCCCTAGGTAGGATTAATCTAAGTCCTAGAAGTGTGTCCGGGTTTGTTAAGCACTTGGCCTTAATTCCCATCACGAAATTTGGAGTCTAAGATGTGAGGAAGCGTCAAACGATCGCGGTTGGGGGGTATCAAGGAATCAAAGGCATGCCTTCCTGAAAATGTTTTTCCCCATAGGAATGACCAATGCTCTCAAAAGAGAAATTACCACATTCACCTTACAGAGTGGAGAACAATTTCATGAGGCGTGGGAATGATTTAATGAATTATTGAGGGAATGCCCATATCATGAGGTTTCAAGGTAGCAATTGGCCCAGGTCTTCTACAATGGTCTGGACAACACCCTTAGGAATTTCGTCGATGCCTTATGTGGAGGCAATTTTTTGAATAAAGAAGACAAAAGTGTGTTCGAACTCTTTGAGTCAATGAGTGAGAACTCGCTTAATAATGCCTCCATGACCACATTCAATAGGTCCAGTCAACCTCGTGGTGGAATTTATGAGGTGCAAACCAATTCAGGTACAGTTGACATGGATAGCATAGCTAAGAAGCTGGATTGGGTTGAGTTGGTGGGTAAAAAGATTGATGAGCTTTTAAACCAATCCTGAGCCCCTATGCAAACCTTCTCCCTACCAAAGGAAGCACATAATGTTGACTTGGTTCAGTCTATGAACCAGATGACCTAGAACAACCCCCGACTATGTTCCAAGGAGGGACCTTTGCTCCGTCATACCCTGATTATTCCTTCCCCTCCCCTCTGGCACCTTCTACCTTTGAAGAGGCCAATGCCATCTAGGGCTACTCTAATCCTGATCGTTTCTCCAAGACATACAACCCTAGATGGTGCAACCACTCAAACTTTGCCTAGTCGAACCAAAGATTGAATTAATACAGAACCAACCTAGCCTGAATCCTTCCTCCTACTAGTAGGGACAAACTAATAGACCACCCTATAACCAGAATAGGGTGAGCCCTACACAACAAAGCCAAATGGACACCTTGGTTAAGATAATGGCTGACATGAACCAAAAACATCAGGAGGAAATGGCTGTAGTGAAGGGACAATTGAGTCAGCTGTTGGATACAAAACAACAGGATCCCTTCCATGTCGGCAACAACCAAACTCGAGGAATGTAATGAATAGAGGCCACAATCCTCAAGGGTTCCAACAAAATCAGAGGGCATGCCCATGTGATTTTACAAGCCCCTTAAACACCCCTTGGGTTTGCCGCTTCCTCGTCTTCTCAAGGGTCCAGCCCCAGTTCCAACTCCTCAACCAATGCGGTTACCTTGAGAAGCAGTACCCAAACCCAGGATCCCCAATGGCCAACCCTTCCTATAACTGCAAATCCTGAGATAATTGATGATTCTGAGGATGAATGGGAGGAACCCCAGGTTCAGGAACCTGACCTAATTCAGACCCAAATCCCATACCCTGAAGCTTTGTTATTGGAGATAACAAAGCTTATTGGATAAGGTCAGGAAGAAGAAAAATGTGGCTGAAAATGAGGAGTTATTGGAGATATTCAAACAAGTACAAATTAATATACCCCTCCTCAAAGCAATTAAGCATATTTCGACTTATGCGAAATTTTTGAAAGATGTGTTTACACAGAAGCGTAAGCCAAGAACCCAAGCACCTAGGAAGGTAGTGCTCTTAGAGCAGGCGAGTTCAGTGATTTTAAGTAGCCTACCTCCTAAAAGGATACACCCTAGAGCACCTCTGATCTCTTGTAATATTGGTGATTTGACCTTTGACAAAGCCCTCCTTGATGTAGGTGCTTCAATAAACCTAATCCTGACTATCCTTTATCACTAGTTCGGATTTGGAGAACTAAAGTTTACACCTATGACTATCTAACTGGCTGACTGATCTGTAAAAACCCCAAAGGGGGTAGTCAAGGATGTAATTGTTCGGGTTATGGACTTTTACTTCCCGGTTGACTTTTTAGTCCTTGATATGGAAGTCCCCAAACAATTACAAGATACACCCATCATTCTAGGAAAAACTTTTTTGGCTACAGCCAAAGCAAACATTGATTGCAACATAGGATATATGAAAATTGCCTTCGGAGATAAGAAGATGCAACTAGATATCTTGAAGGCAACCAAGTCTTTTGATTGTGGTTGGGTCAAGGAATGCGATCCAGTGGATACCTTGGTTGAAGAGTGCTTAACAGTTAGTTACTTAGAGGAATATCAGACTCAACCAGCTATAGACTACCCTGGCCCATCCCAATCCTTGGAGGTTGCAAATATGTGTAGAGCTAACTATCATTGGCAACCTCCCCCTGAAGAAATCAATGTGACACAACTCTCTCCCTTCCCTTACCCATTCAACATTGTGCCACCTGCACTAGAACTCAAACCTTTGTCCAATAACCTTAAATATGTCTTCCTAGGACCCAAACATACCTTTCCTGTGATTATCAATGCACACCTAACCATGGACCAAGAGCTTAGGTTGGCTACAACCCTTTCTAAACACCGGGCAGCAATTGGGTGGACAATTTCTAACCTCAGAGGAGTCAACCTCGATTATTGTACTCACAAGATCTATTTAGAAGATGGGGCTCAACCTTCTCGCAAGATGCAAAGGCGACTGAACCCTAACATGTGAGAGGTCATTAAAAAAGAGATTATAAAATGGCTTGATGCGGGAATCATCTATCTGATTTCTGATAGCCCCTTGGTGTGCCCTACATAAGTGGTACCAAGGAAGGACGGACTCACCGTTGTCACAAATGAACAAGGTGAGTCCATCCCCACCCGCACTACCACCGCATGGTGGGTGTGTATAGATTATAGGTAAAAAAATGAGGCCACCAAGAAAGATCATTTCCCCCTGCCATTCATTGACCAGATTCTCGAGCGACTGACAGGGTGGAAATATTTCTACTTCCTGGATGGATATTCAGGATACAACCAGGTTGATATAGCTTCGGGGGATCATGAGAAGACCACATTCAACTACCCATATGGCACTCTTGCATTTCGTCGTATGCCATTTGGGTTGTGCTACGCACCCGCTACCTTTCAATGTTGCATGCTATCCATCTTTTCGGAAATGGTAGGTGAATATTTGGAGGTTTTTATGGATGATTTTTCCATTTTCAAAGACTCATTCGACAATTACCTTAGCAACTTGGAGAAATTTTGAAGCGATGTATTAAGGTCAACCTTGTGCTGAGTTGGGAAAAGAGCCATTTCATGGTTCAAGAAAGGATTGTCCTCGATCACATCATTTCGCAATGGCGCATAGAAATCAACCAAGCTAAAGTTGACCTAATATCTAAACTCCCACCTCCTCATTCTGTCAAACAAATAAGATCTTTCCTAGGACATGTTGGCTTTTACAAAAGATTCATAAAAGACTTCTCAAAGATATCCAAGCCCTTAACTGACCTTCTAGCCACAATGTGCAATTTGATATGACACTTGATTGCATCAAAGCCTACACCACTTTAAGGGATACAGTCTCGACTGTACCTATTTTATAACCCCCAAATTGGTCCCAAGACTTTGAGATAATCTACGATGCATCAGACGTTGCTATTGGAGCTATCCTAGGACAAAGACAGGAGAAGAAATCTGTGGTGATCTACTATGTAAGTAAAACCTTAGATGAGGCTCAATGGAATGACGCTGCCACAGAAAAGGAGTTACTCACCATAGTTTTTGGCTTAAAAAAGTTCAAATCATACATTCTAGGATCCCACATAATAATCTACACTGACTACTCGACTATCCGACACTTGTCAACCAAAAAGGATGTAAAACCCAAGCTGATCAGATGGATCCTACTCCTGAAGGAATTCGACTGGAAATATGTGACAAGGTCGAACCCAAAAATGTCGTAGCTGACCACTTATCTAGACTTAACTTGGAACATATTGTACCTTCATTACCTGTGATTGATACATTTCAAGATGAGCATATTCTAGCCATTCACAGAAAGGATCTTGCTTGCTATGCACACTTGGTTAATTACTTAGTTGTAGGGTAGATTCCTCATGGCTAGTCAAGACAAAAGCGGGATAAGTTCTTGGCTGAGGCTAAACATTATTTCTGGGATGATCCCATGTTATTTAGACTTTGTGCCAATCAGATAATCAGGAGATGCATCCCTGAGGACAAGGTTCAAAGTGTGTAGTCCTTCTATCACGACCAAATGTGTGGTGGCCACTTCTCCGGAAAACAACTGGCTGCAAAAGTTTTGCAGTCCGATTTTTATTGGCCATCATTATTCAACGACGCACACAACTTTGCTAGAACTTGCACAAGATGCCAGACTCTTAGGATCATGACAAAAAAAGATATGATGCCTCTCCATCCAATTCTTATCATCAAGATCTTCGATGTCTGGGGAATTGATTTCATGGATCCCTTCCTACCATGCAATGGCTTTGAGTATATACTAGTCTCAGAAGACTACATCTTGAAATGGATCGAACCCATGCCTACCCAAAAATTTGATCATAAGGTCATCATGGATTTTGTTAAGAAGAACATCTTCTCCCGATTCGGGATACCCAAGGCCATGATTAGCGATGGTGGGAGTCACTTTATTAATGCCTAGTTTTGTGCTTCGCTTAGAAAATATGGGGTTACTCGCCGCATTACCACCCTGTATCACCCGCAAATGAACGAGAAAACTGAGGTCTCAAATAGGCAGATTAAGAAAGTCTTACAAAAGACCGTGAGATCTGATTGGAAGGATTGGTTCACCTAAATGGATGATGCCCTCTGGGCATACAAGACTGCTTATAAGACACCTATCGGCATGTCACTATATCGATTGATCTTTGGCAAAGCTTGCCATCTTTTGGTAGAGCTGGAGCACTAGGCATATTGGGCTGTCAAACAAGGTAATATTGATTCCCATATGGTCGGTACTTAGAGGAAACTCCAGCTCTTCGAGCTTAAGGACATTCATTGGGGCACTTATGAGAATAGTAGACTATATAAAGAAAAGATGAAAGCTGTCCATGACTGACACATTAATAGAAAAACCTTTGAGCCAAATCAACAAGTTTGGTTATTTGATGCACAACTAAAATTCTTCCCAGGGAAGCTAAGATCCAAGTGGACAGGACCTTACTGGGTGGTCAGACTGCTTTCCAATCGGGCAGTTGAAATTGCTGATTCTAAAATTGAGCGAACATTTACAATTAACAGAAAAAGATTGAAATAGTTTTTGCCCAGGTACCCCCGAAGGAAGTATTAACCCTCGTTAAGGGTTAACTTAGAGCTTCACCCATCTAGGGGCAATAGACTTAGCGCCTCTTAGGAGGCAACCCAAAGGGTTCAAGCTGACCGGGTACAAAGTTGAAACTCAGCTGATTTCTTTCCTTACTCCCTTGCATGCATTTATTTTTCCAATACAGACATTGCCCTAGATAGGCATGGGGGGTGGTAATTCTTATTTTCTGAGTATAGAATTGTCAGCTTGAACTAGTTTTTGTTTCTTTTATTAAAAAAAAAAGAAAGAAATAGGAAAAGAAAACTTAGGCATTAGGAGTTTGTCAACCTTAGGAAATGATACATTAAGGGCTTGAATACTTAGACTCTTCAGGTCTTCGGACTTAACCAGCCTAGGTGTCCACTAAAATGTCAACCTGTTTCTCGAGTTCTCGCCACCCTAAGTTTATGTTAATTTGGTTAATAAATTGGGGAGATAAGTATGCGACTTATCAATCCGCCCTTTAATTTGAGAGGACTTATAGTCTAAGCAACTACACACTATTTGCACTAACTCACTTCTTGACGATTCTAATAGAAATTAGGTAGCTAATGAACTTTCTAGGGTGGTATGGTTAGTAAGTTGTTGTGGATTCGACGCCCCATTAGTCAGTTGTCCAGAGTCCAACCACGTGACCCATTCTCTTTAACTGTTGCCTTTAGGTAAATCTTAGAGTAGGAAAGCCACCAACTCAAAAGAAGAAGAAGAAAAAAAAGAGAACAAAAAAGAAATGAGCACACTTCAATGCACAAGTATATGGCTGGCAAGTTGTTCTGAGTTTGATGCCCCATTGGCCGATTGTCCAGAGCTCAGCTCACAAAATGCACAAAAAATTCCCAAACACCTAAGAAAGAAGTAGGGAAGTAGAATAATCCAAGGAGATATACACTGGGTTCGCCCTTATGTTGACCCCAAAAAAATAAAAGTAGTGAGAAAGCTACCGGTCAAATAGATACACCTTTAGGCAGATTCCTTTTTTCAGGTCACTTAGGGTCGTAAAACCTGAAGTCCATTATAATTGCCATTTAGTGCGTCTATCATAATTTTCACAACAAGATACTTAGCACTTAGAGTTCTTTTCGAGTCTTGGGTGAGTTGGGTAGTCGTAGAAAGCTACCCTGAAACTCTCAACTCAAAAATGCAAAAAAATTAGAAAAGAAGAAAAAGAAAAAATGTATTTGCTTTTGTATGGAATAAGGCGAAGACTTGGGCGATCTACATTTTGGCAGGCATGCGAGTGCTGTTGAGTCTTTGTAGCTTAGGTCCTTACTTGAAATTTCCTATTGTTGTCAAGCAACTTATGCCTTAGTGATCTATTCATCATTTTATTTGTAAATAGCATTTAGATTAACCTTTCTAAGGACTAGCAAGGGATGGGCATGGGGTATGATAACTCTACAAATAATAGTGATAATTACATCAATTAGAGTCAATTTTGATGACTTAGGCATGCAAATATGATAATATAGTGGGTTTGGGAGCATGCATGCATGTAGCATAAAATCTACATTAAGATTGCTTGTAATTAACATTTAATGGCCAAGTTGTACAAGTTTATATTGAAATAGGTCTTAGATGAGCAATCGAACCACACAGATGGATCCGAATCGATGATCGGACTCCAGCGGACCCAAGTCGCCCCAATTTGACTTCTGTAGCTCCACAATGGGCTAGAGAAGTTCTGGCTATTTATTTGATGATCAATGGCCCAGAACTTGCCACGTGGCACCTGCAGAGACTGCTATCAGCCACCTACCTCCTCTCCTTAATGCGTGGGAGCACGCGATATTAGCCACATGATCTCCATCTGACAATCCGCATCACTCCACGCCATCCTTCTTCCTCAGCCCCACGATCTACGATTGATGGCCAAGATCAGCTCATCAGCTGCTATGGTACAGTGGTAGAACACTTGCCCTCGAGTGCAGAGGACACGTGATTGAGCCGTCATCCGCGATCGGCTCACTCTTGAGAGAAAGCCAAATAGCAACGTCGGATCGTCCATCAGCAGTCCTGATGCAGCCACGTCTACTCGTTTGATCATGCGCAATCGAGCTGTCCACCATTGAGCGCTATCCAACCATCTATGCGCAATCCTTGAGTGCACATCACACCACATGGTGCAATAGATCAGTGAAGATCGAATGAGGTGTGATAGAAGGGTGCGATCTTCGCTCTCTCTTGGCCACACGATGAAGATCCAACAATCAGAAATCCACCTCACCGCGCCTGTGCAATTTTAAGGAGCTCTCTGTGTGCTCACCACAGCCATGAGATCCACGATTGACGACTGTGGTCTCTCCACGTTGATCCAGAGAGGGTGAGCGTCATCCAACATGTGCGCGTGAGCGAAGGCGTCGGTTCAATGCGTGCGGACCTATCCAGCGCGACCCAGTGCAGTTTGGGGCATGGTTTAAGGCAGTCCAGGTTGGTTCAAGGCCCTCTTTTCACCTATAAAAGGCCCTATGGACCTCCATTGTCTTCCATCTTGACCACCAAGCTTCCCACCACCTTCTAGAGCTTAGAGTAAGTTTCCGAAGTTGCTGAGCAGCTGATAGAGCTCTCTCTATCATCGTGGCTACCTCGACTCCCTCATCTTTCTGCACTTTCTTTCTTCTGCAGCTTGTAGTTTATATTTCTTAAAGCATTTATCTAGCATTGTTGTTTGTAGATGTAAGACGATTTTGATCATGCAACAAAGTAGTTTTTGATATCATAATTGCTGTCTTTTTATTATTCTATGCTAAGTTCTATTTACATCATCTTATACTACATTATCCTATCTTATTTTCATGCGTGGTTAGCGACCATTGTTCTACTCTCTCTCTCTCTCTCTTCCACACAAGCAACCAAAATAAACATCATGTGGCAATGAAATAAGCAACTATAAAACCTAATTTTTCACCTCCTATTTGACACTTGGACTCACTTTCTAATTCTCTCTTTAAAGTTGACGTCATAAGCACACACTACAATGCACAAATTATCTCATTGCATTTTCTGACGTCAGGCAGCAGTCATCTTTTCTTTGTATAGAGTTGTTGCCTTCAATACTTCTTTTTTGACCTCATTCACCAAGTCCAACGCTAGGTGGACTTGGCCTTCATTAATGAGTGGGTCATATAATTGGAAGCGGTACGTAGGGAGTGTTGAAGCGATGAATCAGTGTTTTAAAAGTCGTTGCGTTGTAGTATAGCCAATAAATCGCGAAAACAACAAATAAAATTTATTACTCGAATTCAAAGGAGTATTCGAGGTCGAACACATGGAGCAAGTATTGCATTCACACGCTAATATCAACATATAATATAAATGAGCACAAGAAATTGAGCAAAGTATAGATTTTCAATGAATAATAACCTGTCACATTAGTTATTCAATGAAATCCAATGTATCTCAAGAATATGAGGATAAAAAGAAAAAAGAATAAAAACAATGGTGATTTGAATCACCACTTATATCCTCTAAAGTTTAAGCATGCATTCAACCATCAATTATGTCAAATAAACCAACATTAGCTTGAATGCTACAGTGCCTCAGACGACAGGCTTAGCAATCAGATGTCTTAACAGAAGGCAAGCACACGCCTTCTCTTCTTCTCAAGCACGGCCAAGGGTTTCCTCCTCCTTCTCAAACCTTCCTAGCAATTAAGTGTTGGGAGGTTGCCCTGAAGAGCAAAACCCCCCTTTTCCCCACTCTCTCTTTATTTCTCTCTTCCTCCTCTTCTCTTCCAGGTAATCAGATCGGGTATTCGGGTCAACCGCGTACTCGTGTCTAAGGCTGCGGGTGTGATCACAACCGAGGAGTGAAGGCGAGTTAGGAGGGTCGGGTTTGGAGCCAAGCCTGCGTGGAGTAGTGTCGCAGGCGAGGCGTGAGGGGTGCGCGGGGAACCTCACCCCCCTGTGTTACTTGAGGTGGTAAGCATAGTGCAAAAAAAGCATTTATGCACGGTCGTGTGTTCTTCTCCCACCGATGTGGGACTAAATCCCACTCTTCCTCTTCGCATAGCTACGGATGAAGCCTTATCCAATTGCTGCGAGACAGCAGTCGGGTCCTTCGATCAACTGCCTAGGCCAACTCTTGGGACTATCCCACTTTGCCTGGAGGGTGCACCTAGAGCTTTCGATGCTTGGAGCTCGAAGAATGAAGGGGGAGATGGCGTAAGTGGTGGAGCTTCAGCTTGGACACCTGAAAACAAGAATACAGCCTTGTGGCCAAGTTAAAATACTTCAAGACCTTCACCGGACCACGAAGAATGTGTAGGTGGTGGTGGCGTGCCGTGAGAGGGAGTATGGTGGTGTGCGGAGGTCGAAGATGGTGGTGCGGCAGTGGGTCGGTCGTCGAGGTGTTAGGATGAGTGATAGGAGGGGAGATGTTAGGGCTTTTGTGGTGGTGGATGTGGCGGATGTCACAGGCTTGTTGGTGAGGTGGATGGAGGTGCGTAGCGGTGGAAACACCTCGCCGGAGGTTCGATCAGAGACGGAGAAGATGAGGGTGAACGACGTAGTTGGTGGTTGAAAGGGATAGGAAAGAATCTAGAAATGAAGTAGAGAGGGAGAGGGACCTAACTAACTAAACTAACCAGACAAAAGGGGTAGGAGGATGTCGGATTTGATTGGTCAGCGCCGTGGAAGAGAACTTCTCTGTTGAGGTGGATAGCAAGGAAGAGAGGGGAGGACGACCCTGGCGTTGGCACACCAAGCGCGGACGAAGGAGACGAAGGTGATGGCACTCCCAATTTGGCCATTGGGAGGCTGGAGAGAGACAGCGGGAGGAGCTCGCCGGAGCTAAGTTGGAGATGGCTGGGGAAGGAGTTTGAAGAGGGTATTTCGACCAAAGCTTAGCTGAGAAGATGCGAAATGCAACAGGGGTTCTTCTATAGGCCATAGGAAGCCTTCCCAAGCTTGGAAAGAAGCTTCCAAGCTTGGGAGGTTCACGCAAAAAGAAAACTTGAACCTTTGAAAGGTTCACACGACTTTTTGGGAAAGAAGTAGAGCCCAAGATGCAGTTCAAATGGAAGGTAATTTCACAAGGAATCCCCGTATCAATTTTTTTTTGAGAAAAAGAGGAATGCTATCGAATCACCGATAGTAATCCGGGAGAGCATTTATGGATTATATGAAAGCAATGTATTACAAGAATGAACCCCACATATGTATGAGATTCCAGCAAGTGTTTACAATATTATCCACACTCACTGGTTTCTCCTGAAACAAACTCTCATTTCTAGCTCTCCACACCGACCATAACACAGCCACTATGGGCACACATGGCTTATTCATACTCAAGAAAGAATTCCAAAGATCATCCCACGTGGGAATAGTATCCCTTCAGACCTTCCTCCAAATACGATCTGTTACCATGCATGTGGAAAAAATATGAAGACTGGAATCAGTGTGCATCCCACATAAATGGCAGAATTGAGTAGGGGTGCCCATTCTTCTATGCCTCATATCTCCCGTTATCAAACCATCCCTTTTTCACAACCACAAGAAGATTTGTACCTTTAGGGGAATTTTCAACTTCCAGAACTTCTTCCCAACCTCATCCACCTCTGCCGACTTGGAAGAAAGAATGAGCTTCTCATTGGTAGTCGCTGACGAGAAGACCCCATCCCATTTATAAGTTCACATTCCTCTGGTGTCGGATTGAATGCATCAATATCCTGTAGAAGGCATTCATTTTCTGCCCATGTTCTTGTTCCATGGCCGTTCCCCATCTCATTATTTAACTTCCAATTCTCAGAAGCCATGTCCCAGTAATCACACACCAAAGCATTTTTATCAGTGGCAGTCGAAAAAGCAAGATGGTACCTGTCCTTTAACACCTCACAAGGCAACTAGTTTTCCAACTAGAATTTAAAGCTCCTCCCGTCATCCAAGACATATGTGAATAAACTCCAGTGATTTGCCAAGGCACGCACCACAGAGGACCAAAAGGGAGATGGCTTGTGAGGACTCAAGCGGCTCTTCTCGTCATTTGCCACCCCATAATTGTCATGAATGATTTCTGGCCATGGCTTTTGTTCCCCTTGTAGTAGCCGAACCGCCCATTTTAACAACAGGGAATCATTAAACTTTTTGAGAGATCTAATCCCCATGCCACCATACTTCTTGGGTGAACAGATTGAGTCGCATTTAACAGGTTGGAAGAAGGCACCTTGGTGAGAAGCCCCTTTCCAGAAAAACCTTTTGCGCATAATGTCAATTTTTTTCCAAATTGACTTTGGAGCCCGGAGAACAGAGAAAAAGAAGACAGGAATGGATGTGATAACAGAATTTAATAAGATATATCTCCCCCCCTTCGACAAGTAACGGGTACTCCAGCCTTCAAGCCTTGTAGCCACCTTCTCAAAGAGAAAAGTCCAATAAGATTTCTTCATTTTTATGCACTTCAGTGGTAACCCCAGGTATTTGATTGGCAATGAAGCCACAGGTGTGCCTAGGATGGTGGAGATGTCACTTTGATCTGTGCCAGTCATACCAAAGCAAACCAAGGAAGACTTACTTCCATTTAATTTTAGTCCTGAAATTTCACCGAATATATTGACCATATAATATAGTGCCTGTGCTTCCCTCTTCCCACCTTCCACAAAAAAAACAGTGTCATCCACATACTAAAGAATGGGAGCCAAAGCCCTTATGTTTGTCATCGAATATCCCCTTATCAACCCATCTGCTGCCAACTTGCAAGAATATCTTGCCAATGTATCCATAGCAAAGTTGAAGATCAATGGGGCTAAGGGGCAACCTTGCCACACCCCACACTGTGGTTTGATCCAAGGTTGACATGGCTTCCCATTTATCAAAGGGGAATAGGAGGCAGTCGTAATGCACCGTTTCACCCATTGTATCCAAAGAGGGGGGGATTTTCTCCTTTTAAGAATTTCCCATAGATATGGCCAAGAGATTGAGTCATAGGCTTTAAAGAAATCTACCTTCCATAAGAAGGCCTCGGATTTTCTCCTATGCCACCCCATCACCATTTCTTGAGCCAAGATGAATGATTCCTGCAATGACCTCCCAGGCAGAAATGCAGATTGGACAGGCATAATCAAATCTTGCAGTACATCATGAATTCTGTTGGCTAAAATCTTGTTGATGATGAGATAAATGGAATTCGACAAAGCAATAGGCCTGTAATCTGAAAATTGCTCCACCCCTGACTTCTTTGGTGGCAAGAACAAATAAGACTTGTTTATTCTTTCAAATCCAAAGTTGCACTTTTCAAACTCACGTATAACTCCCATCACATCCTTCTTAAGAACATTCCACATTTCCTTGTAAAAGAAGACTTGCACCCCATCAGGTCCTGGAGCTTCTTCATTATTCAAACCTTTGATAGCTTCCACTGTTTCATGTTCAGTAAAAGGGCCAACCAACCTAGCAGCTTGTTCATAGCTGACACATGGAAAGGTAGCTGATGCCATCTCTAGGAGCCTCTTGGTGTAGCCTTGCTTGCTTCTATAAAGTACAAACCAGCTTCAACTCTTATCTCACGAGTGGATGTAATGGTTCTCTCACCCACTTTAATAGAGGAGATGAGATTGAATCTTCTTCTAGCACTGGCAGCAAGGTGGAAGAATTTTGTATTGGCATTGCCTTCCTTGAGCCACAATTATCTAGACCTCTCGCGCCAATCCATCTCTTTCTGTAGGTCCTCTTCCCCAATGACCTGCTGCAAACATTTCCTTTGTTCCTACTCCTGGGCATTCAGAACCACCCTGCATTCCTTCAGATCAAGCCTTTGCAGCTCAGCCAATGCCTCAGCTCTCTTATACTCTCTGATAACCACCACTGTCTGCCCGTATTCCTTCAACACTGAATGCATATTTGCCAGCTTTAGTGCAAGCTGTTGTGTAGCTGTGCTTGTGACAGTCTTATTTTGCCACCAATTGGATAGCATATCTGCAAACCCCTCTTCTCAAAACCAAGATTTTTTGAGCTTGAAGTATGAACCAACATCTGCACTCACCCCACAATCCCACACAATAGGGGTGTGATCGGAGAATGGCCTGTCATGGCTCATAGCAGAAGATAAATGGAACCTCTCCAAGAGGCTGAGGTTGCCAAAGAACCTGTCCAGCCTTGATACAAGCCCACTGCCATTTCTCCAGGTGAATTCAAGCCCATTGACAGGGTATTCAGTGATGCCTAAGTTCTGCACAGTCAGTTGAAATCCTGCCATTGCACCATCAATACTGCCTCTAGGTCTGTCCCCATTTGATAAGGCACAGTTGAAGTCACCACCAATAAGCCATGGCATCTCTTGGACCTTCTGGTGCACTATTGACAGGTCCTCCCACATCTCTATCTGGCCAGCTGCTGTGCAGGGTCCATATACACAAGAGATGAATCAGTCTAGATCACCTTGAAGGTTCTGACATAGGCAAGTAAGCACATGTCTGTCACGGTGAATTTCTGTCACATTAAGGCTAGATTTTTTGCACCATATAGCCATCCCACCAGATCTACCATTTGCAGCCATCCCCACACAGTCTGCTCTCCCAAATTGTCTCAGAGAGTCCTAGATAGGACCATTTTCATCCTCCAAGTGTGTCTCTTGAATAAGAGCACAATCAATCTCCCACTCTGCAAAGTATCTGATAAGAGATGCCCTTCTCACTTTATTCCGCAACCCACGCACATTCCAAGTTAATACTCTCATCCCTTGCATGGTTGATCCCCTTGAGCCAAATTCTCCACGTATTCAACCATGAGGGACTTTGCAACAGTTTCCTCTTCTATGGGAGTCAAGTTCTCCTTCCTTCGCCTCCTAAGAATGTAAGGAGAGCACCTGACCCCCCTCTTTTGGCTGGTCCCTTTCCCGAATTTCAGATCATCAAGAGAAAAAAAGGGCATTTGACTCACATCCCTAAGGACACTTCTTCCACTGCTGTTTTCTATTTCCTCCCCCATCTTCGCCTCATTACAGTTGGTGGAATTGCTAGGGTCCTTAAGTGTTTGATTAGCACTCCCTATGACAGTGTCATTAGCCATCATCCTCTGATCCCACTCTAAGACATCCTTGTAGCAGTCTTCCTCTTCTTTGGCTCAAGTGCATCATCTGAGGCCATACGACCCTCTAGTTCATCCTGTTTACCTCTCCAGATCTATCAACAGATGTCTTATCCTGACTCGGTTCTAGTAATATAGGTTTATGCCCTACCACGGATAGACGAATAAGCCATGAAGAGCCTCCTCACCTGAGAATGATTTTATCTAGCAATGACCCACTTCTGACCACCTCAGCCTCGAATTGTAGCAGATAGGCATCACCTTCCCCGATTGTAATTTCAGTGCCATCACTAATAGATGCGAAGCCAGCAATCATCTTGGAGACCACCCCTTTAGATCTCAGATGTAAAGGCAATCCTTTGATCTCCAGGATCACCCTCCTGGTACCCAGTCTCTAGGGCAGCTGATCAGTAAGCACCCCATCAAAGGGAGAGACCAGCCTCCACAACACACTGATGTTCTTGAAGGAACTCGAGCTAAAACGTAGCCTTTCCACATCTATCATCCCCAATCCGAAAATAAGAAAATGGGTCTGGGATAGGATAGCAACCTTCCAACCCGATGAAACAAGGGATAAGGAACTCACCAGTTGATGGAACCTTTCAGCAAAAGGATTGCCAGTCATAACTTCCTCGATCAGAGCACCCCTCAGCACCATCTCCGAAGAAAGATTATCCTCTGAGAATGGGATCTCCACATCTAACGTGTGGCCACCTAGCGCCGACTGCGGGGGCAACCAGAGCTCCTTCAGAACCTCCTGTTTTGTGCGCAGGGGGCTCATCTTCGTGCGTTGCAGCCTCACCCTTGTGCACGAATCACGCTTGTGACCGTCTCCCCCACACGCCAAATAGACAAGGGGATTCCTACACACCGCAACCATATGTCCTCTTTGTCTGCACCTATAGCACAGAACCTTTCCATTTGTCCTCCTCTAGCCCTCTCTCGATGTAAATCTGGTTGCCCTACCCTCATACGACTGCCATCTCCTCTCCCTCCTCCGATTTCTCGGTCTCCATGTCTTCCAATCACCCTCATCCCCAACCCTAGCCACGCCCTCACCTTCTTCTCCCATCACCCGTCGCCACTCTCTCTCTCTCTCTTGCCATCTCCTCCCCTATTTATGGATAGTTAGGCCTTAAAATAACTCAATCCCCATATCAATTTTGGGAGAGATTGATTGAGAGTTGAGTGAGAAATCCTTGCTTAAAACTCGACGGTGAAGGTTCAACCTTCCAAACATGGTGTGAGGACCTACGTGCAAAGAAGATGATGAAGTTAGGGGGCTCTTTGCAAGGAATTCAAAAAGCTAAGGGTTTGAATGAGATAGAAAGAGTTTGACTCGACTAAAATGTAAACTTGGTCAAAATGATCTTAGATTGGGTCCAAATTTTGGTTAAACCTAATTTGGACCTAAGGAATCCAATGGTGAAGTTGGATTTAGGTTTTGACCATGTTTGACTGGATAATTTATGTAAAAATCGAAATTAGGCTAATTGTTTGTCTGAGACTCTGTTTTAGATCAAATTGGGTTCCAATGGTCAAATCAAGCATACCAAACCTTAGATAATATTTTTCTATGATTTTTAGAGGATTTATGTGAATTTTATCTTAACAGAACCTTAGTAGATTAAGTAGGTCTGTGTTTAGGGTTTTAAATGTTATTTAATTCTCGAAATGCTCGAAAATCCATTTCTGTCTGCACGGACCCACTTGTTATATATTTAAGACCATTTGACCTTTGATTAACCCCTGAGAAATCCCGTAATTGTTCTGCAATTGAGGTATGCTATTAAAACTGCA
Organism: Thalassia testudinum; assembly: GCA_037157565.1. Lineage (NCBI taxonomy): Eukaryota > Viridiplantae > Streptophyta > Magnoliopsida > Alismatales > Hydrocharitaceae > Thalassia > Thalassia testudinum. The sequence goes on along the minus strand of JAZHRO010000022.1, from coordinate 7,288,649 downwards.
GTTTTACCCCTATTTTACTATCTTTCTCTCATAATGATTATACAATGAATTATGGTCCTTTAGCTATTATATAGGAGCATTTAATGATAGAATATGACTAAATAAATCTAGATATGGTTGATGATGACGTTATCATCAGGGAGGACCATCCCAATCGGTAGTTGGGCTTTCATACCGTACACTAAACTGAAGGGTGTACGACATCCTTCATGATTGCCACAAATATCACTGTGGCTTTGTATCCTTCATGATTGCCACAAATACCACTGTGGGCTTCTTGAAGTGCCTAAGAGGCCTCCTCTGGAGTGAGGAAACATAATAAAGGAGTTGAATAACACTTCTTATATAGTTGCCCACCTATGAGCATATAGTGTAAGGCTTTTAGTCGGAAACTTTGGGATAAGGCTTCCTGGGAGGTAACTTGGATGTGTTGAGAAAATTTATTATTGGAGTTATCCAAGAGTTAGTTGGTTCGATCAAAAGTGTTTGTGGAAGAAGTATTGTAGGCTTACTTAACGTCTGCAAGAGTATATCATCCCCTTGCGATGCAGGAATTGTGGAAGCTAGGTGGGCCAGTGCGTTTGCCAGCGGGTTGTTGGATCGGGGTATCCGCTTATCCAAGGTGGACTTAAAATCTAACAGCTCCTCTTTTACTTTGTCTGTGAAAATCTCATGTTAGGATCTTTAACTTGATATTCACCATTAATCTGATTGGTTACTAATTGTGAATCTGTATGAACTTTGTAATATGAAGCCTCCATGGATTTGGCTACCCTGAGGCTAGCTAACAAGGCCTCATACGGTAGCCGTTAGAGTGATCCTGGCACCGACCCTTTCCATCATGGAAGACCCGTCAACGTATAGTTTCCTCATCAAGGCGGTTGGAGGCCCTGGATCTGTAAACTCTACCACAAAATCTGCCAGGACTTGTCCTTTAATGGACCTTTAAGGTTGATAGTTAATGTCAAATTTAGCTAACTCCATGGCCCATTTCATTTGTCGGGTTGACCCGATTGGCCTATAAAGCATTTAGTGCAAGGGGTAATCCGTTAGCACAATTTTTATGGGGGCCTGTTAGATTGGGTGTAACTTTCTGGCGGGGGCCATCAGGATGAGTTTGAGTTTTTCAATTATTGTGTGTGTTGCTTCTGCCCCTAGGTAGGGTTTGCTAACAAAGTACATCAGCTGTTGTATTCTATTGCGCTTGCATAATACGATGGCGCTGATGACAGTCATGGTGGTAGATCAAGGAACAACAATTCCCCGACATTAGGAGTTGTGAGAATGGGAGGTCACTGAAGGGATTTCTTGACCTTCTCGAGGGCCTACTGGCACTAAGGGCTCTAATGTGCTAGCATTTAGCCCTTTCCCTTCTTGATACACTCGAAAAAGGGGGTTCACTTGTTGGAAGATCGAGACAAGAAGAGGCCTAAGGTCGCGATCTTGTCGACTAACGATTGGATTCCTTCAAATTAGCTGGAGGTGCCAGAGCTATAATTGCTTGAATTTTGTCGGGGTTGACCTCTATCCTGCAATTAAAGACCATGAAGTCAAGAAATTTTACTGAGGATACGCCACTTTTCTTCTTACTTTAAACTACTTTGCATTGGTGTAATCTTACTTTAAACTACTTTGCACCAGTATAATATTTTTTTGCACGGATGCAATATTTTTTTGCACAGGTGCAGAGTAAGATTACACCTTACTTTGAACTACTTTGCACTGGTGTAATATTTTTTTTGAACCGATGCAAAGCAAGATTACACCTTACTTTGAACTACTTTGCACTGGTGTAAAATTAAATTCAAAGTGTTTCTTCACGTATGACAAGTGATTTTATACTTGAAAAATGATTTTTTACCTTAGGGTTTAGGGTCTAGTCTTTAGTTCGCTAAATCCTAAACCCTAATCCTAAATCCTAAACCTTAAGGTGAAAAATCACATTTCAAGTGAAAAATCACTTCTCATACGTGAAATCACTTTCCATAAACCTAAATCATAAATCCTAAACCCTAGACTTATAGGCCAAAATCACTTTGGACAGGTGCAAAATCACTTTGGATAGGTGTAAAATCACTTTGGATAGGTGAAACTACTGTTGGAATAATTTATTACCGGTGTAAAGTAGTTATCATCAGTACAAAATTTTTTATCACCTGTGTTTCTTTTAGATTAAAGTGGTATGATAATTTGTTTAAATGTAGTGAGGACTACCATGTAAAACCTTAGATTTTTTATATTTTTACATTAAATATCAATTATCAAATAAACCAATACTATGTAAAGTACGAAAATAATATTTTCGTCACTTTTTACGTTACAATCAGCACTTTCTTACTTTTTTTAACTTTAATTTAAACCATCTCATCATTGATGTCATTTTGCTAATTACGTGCCACATCGTTTGTTGCACCGTTAGTCAACAAGTACGGACAAAATTAACCATGCCACAATATATACATTAGTCGTACCAATGCCTCACCGTTTGATGAATTCCCAACACGGACATGCATGCACCAAAAGATTTTAAATGTCAACAAAACTTATAAAGATAATAGTGTCATCATCTATTGAATTAAAAAGACGTCCTCCTCAAAGACAAGAAAGGCTTCGGTGTCTCTCATTATAACTATAAATAAAGCAAGCGATCATTGGTACAATTCAAATTGTAGAGCTCCAATCAAGGGAGGCATAGAAATACGTTCAAGATTTTACAAGTGTTGTGAAGATGGCAAGTGGTTCCAAGATCAATATGCTCATCCTCCTTCTGCTTATCATGATCTCGTCCTCTCGACTAGCCAACTCCCTCGATAATCCTTCCGCTAGTGTTGCAAGTAAATACTTCATTATTTTTTAGTTCAAATTTATTGAAAATGTTTAACCTTCTAAGATCATATAATGTAACACATATATTTACATATGTAACCGATATAATATAATGTATATAGGCATGTAAATCAAGAATGATAATGGAAGGATGAAAAAAGTTCGTGATAATGTCTCATCCAATCTTATGTCTCATGTGAATTCCTTTTTTAGAAGATTTTACTATCTAGACAATCAATTTTGATCTATCTCCTAACAAGTGTACTAAAAAGTCACTTGTTAAAAGCATGAAACTTTTCAACAAAAGATAATGATCTTTCATACTTTTCACATGACACATTCTAGATCAAATGATTACTTCATGAGATAAAAAGACCCGTCGAAATAGAAAGATGTCCCTAATTTCAACACTGCTTTTGGCATGTTAGGTATTCAATTCAAGAATTTATCAAATCATTAGTTTTCACCTTTTTACGTTCTTGAATAGTACAGATTTCGATTTTTTTTTCATTCTTTTTAGTTTTATTATATATTACATATGTATGCACGCAGATGCGGTGGGAGAGGATCGCTGTAAGATACCAACAAATTGGTGCTACCGTACCCTCTTCCGATGTAGGAGGTTTTGCCCTCTCCGCTGTCGCCGCAGGGGCTACCGTTTCCACAGTTGTCGCAGGTCATGCGCACGAAGGTACTGGAGGTGCATCTGCAAAAGATGTTAAGGCAATATGATCTACTTTACTCATGTTGGAAGTATATGTCCAATCGCTTTCTCAGTTTGAGATATGTTACTATATATAGCCACGTGATATAAGTGGTGGCATAACTGAATAAAGACGTATATGCATGTGTGTGACGCGTGTTACCCCCTGTTCCGTAGAATGAGGTATGTTGTATGAGTAATAAATAAAACATTTGTCTTCCAACTTGTGAAATTTCTTCGCCAAAATATCATAACGAATGAAATGGATAGTTATACGTTGTAAAATTGTGTGCCCTTGTAACATTGTGTTTCCATGTGCGATTGGCTTACTTGCGGATAAAATAAATGACAAATACACCGTCATTGTAGGTTGCACGTACACCACCAGGTCAATAAAATGTTAGTCGGGTAAATCACGTAAAGTGATAAGTCGGACTGATTGACACGGAAATGCACACATATATATTTATTTTATAATAGCAAGTGGCAAATTTACAAAGTGGCAACCTACAAGGGTATGCGAGGACACGAAGGGAAGTTGAAAAATGACCAATAGAAGATTTATGGAGGGGGAGTCGAAATTGCTTCTCGAGAATGCTGAGCAGGTTCTGTTGTGCGTAGAGTCCAACGCTGGAGTACGTGGATGACAGGCATGCGAGGAAAGGTTCTACATGTGTATGCTCCCATATTATCGTTGGTCCCCTTATGCACCGAGGACGAGTCAGAGAAGACGCGATGCCGCTTTAACACGTTAGCTGAAGCAGGTGATAGAGATATGGAGGCAGAGGGCGTACGACGTGAAGTTTCAAATCTGCCTCGCGTGGTGGCGCAAGGGAGAATTGAGGTCAAAGGTGGATGCGCACGGTCGGATAAGGAGAGCTCGAGGAGGAGCTCGATGAGTCTAACATGTGGAACTCGGGGAGGACGGTGGTGGCAGGGTGTGCTGAGAAGGAGAGAGAGTGTGAGAGTCCGAGAGAGTCGAAGATGGTCCGGAGAAATGGGGTCCCATCGGGTACTCCCTACTCCCTTTTATGGTGGAAAATGGTTGGGTATTAAAATGGGCGTTAGACGTGGGAAATAATGGTAAGAGTTGAGTGTATACGGTGGATTCACGTGGGGGCGTTACATGGACTTGGGATAAAGTGTGGAGGGGGAGCGGATGGAATGGAAATTAAGGAGGGTATGTGATGGGATTTATGTCGGGAGTAATAGCAGGGGAAAAAAACGGCTGGAATAGCGTGTTGATTGCAAAATCGATGGGCTTTTGTCACATGGCAGGGAATAATAGAGGGAAAATGCGTTGGGGGTATTTTGTTGGCTGGAGCTTTACGGGTAACAATGGGTGTTGACCGGCTGGAATGAAATTGGAATTAAATGGGAGGAGGAAGTGGATGTGATGCATTCCATGGAGAGAGAGAGAGAGAGAGAGAGGAATTAAATGGGAATGAAAGGAAAGCTAAGGTTGAAAGGGTAGCAACCGGGGTATATGCAGAAATATTACGGATATGATCCTTTAATTCCTTGAATCGTCTGCTTTTTGTGATTCACTCCTCGTAGAAAAATATATGTGCAGGTCCTGTCCATATTGATTCCTGCAAAAATAAGAATGAACATAGTTAATAATCTAATTAATGCAATAATCTAACGTGATAATGTATATAATGCTACGAAACCAACGTAAATTAGGCATAATTAATATTAATCTATTCACACTCACCAGTATGCTATGGAGAGCCATGAATATGTGGGCAAAAAATTATTATCTTACCATAAGAATAGTAAGTACTGGTAGCTAATATATCACTACAATAATTTGTACCTACGTCAATGATAAAACATCATCAGTGTAAGTCTAAGATATCGCCACTCTAGCTATAGATACCTATTTTGATGGTCAACTTTAACATCCTCTTAAGAGGTGTCATTGTAGGTTATTCCGATGATAAAAATTGTCAATTTATACATAATTTTACATTGTCTGTAAAGTTCTCAAAGGTTGTCCAATTGGAGTTTCATGATAGTAGTAATTTCATCTGTCGATGACACGATGTAGATCAAGATTGTCAACTATTAACAATGTAAAATGTCCGCAATACTGTTGCTATAGGTAAAAACTCCATGTTTAAATTAATATTTAGTAACAAAAAGTATTAATACTATCGTCATTATAAAAAAATGAAGTATTGATGAACGAAAATAGTGACATTTTTTTCGTAAGGGCGATTATTGCCATAATTTCTTAATATGGCACTATACAAATGTATTGTTAAGTATCATTGACTCTTATTTTTTCTATATTATATAAGATACACAAATATGACTTTTCCATATACTACAACAAAAAAAGGAAAATCGATAAAGTTAATAAAAATCAAATTTATCCTACCAAGCCAAAGGTATATATAGTCTCACAAACGAATCAATAAAAAGTGAATAAATATTGAAATAAAATTTTAAGTATTTATCTTTACAAAATAGTAACAACTAAAAAATAAAAGTTAACAAGAACTAACGGAACATCCTAGGATGAACATAACATTTTCCCAAAATTCAAATTACAAGTTGGGTTAGTGTCATGAAATAAGCAAGAAATTAATGTCATGTAATTATTTATAATTCTATTGTCCTTAAATAACATCTCATTTCTGTGTTTAAAGTAAAAAAATTCAAGAAGCATAAATATTAAGAAATGAATACTCCAACTTGGAACCACAAAAGGATGAATGAGTTGAGAATCAAACTAGGGTCTATAGTGTGGCACTACAAAAAAAATGGCCTTTAGTGGCAAATTAGATATTGGCATATAATGCATTTGCCACTAATTTGTTTGATTTAGTGGCAAATTTTTTGTATTTGCCACTATAACATTTTGTCAAGCAACATGTAGTATTAGTGGCAAATATATTTGACCTATTAACTTTGATTTAGTGACAATTGTTATTTATGCCACTATAATATTTTTGTTAAATAACAATTAGCATTAGTGGCAAATATATTTGTCACTATAGTCTTTGATTTAGTGGTAATTGTTATTTATGCCACTATAATATTTTTGTAAAATGACAATTAGTATTAGTGATAAATATATTTGCTACCATGGTCATTGATTTAGTGGCAATTTTTACTTATACCACTATAATATTTTTTTTGAACGACAAATTGTTGTAGGTAAAATGGCGTCACTATTTTATCTTCAATATTTTTTTTAATAACATAAAGTAACTTAGTGCCAAGAAAATATATGCCATTAAAAATTTTTTGATAACTAACAATTGATATTAATAGAAAATATATGTATGACTATATGTATTTTCATTGTGATTTTTAAACCTAATTTAGAGGTAAAAAACTTTAAGCTACTAAAAATTTTTAGTCAACTAATAATTAAAATTGTAGTACCATCATAATCAAGAGATTCAACATAAACATAATTTTGTAGCAAACCTAAGAGATTCTTTCCTTTTGATAAGATACTACGACATCATTTTTATTCCTTCGAATCTTTAGATGAGTTATCAATTCCTATTATGAAATTCCCATAACATCCCATTACAACACATTGATTGTTTAAAAATACTAATTTGAGATAAATAAGTTAAATCATCTTAAATTAATTAAGACCCATCCCTCCCCTTAAAAAATTTCATGCACCAACCCAACCTTACCCCATCGCAAACTCCATGCACAAAAATTTCACCCTCGTGCCCTAATCAACCCTCAGCCGCTCCCCTCAAAGAAATCGCACGCCCCCTTGAAAAGATCGTGCGCCCCCTCTCAATCTCCAGTTTCCTTCGACAGTTCCCTCTAAAACTCTCCCTCGATAGCTCCGCTTTGCAGCAGTGCCTTAATCTCTGGTCGTAGTCACTTCCCTCTCGATCGTCACCGCTATCTTAGAAGCGCCGTCGCTCTCTCAATCTCAATCGCGGTCGCAGCGCCTCCATCGGTCACCACTCATCTCTCGATCGATCGCTGCTCACTCAGTTGCAGTTGTAGCCCCTCTCAATTGCCTCCTCTCCACCCTTGATCGGTCGTCACTCTCTCAATCGCAACACCATCGCTCTGTCTCTCTCGATCTTCCGCCGTCTGCTTCTCCACCCTTTGCCACTCTCTCTCGGTCGCAGGCTGGTGGTCCATAGCCTTCTCCGCTGTCCGCTCCTACACCCTCAGTCCTACGCTTCACTCCTCGGTCCAATCACCATTGACATTGGCCACGTCAACACCTGCTGCGATAGAAGGTAAGATTTCACCCTTGATGTGAATGCACCATGGAAGTATGGTAGTGCTGGAATTTTAGTTAAAAAATAATAACAGATGTAGGGTACATTGATTTGGATGCCTTTAGCATTGGATATCTACATCTTTTATTGAGGTGCATGTTGACTGGTTAACTGTTATGGATAAAAGTGTAGAGAATCCGTGTTGCTGATCTCGCAAATGAGAGATTGTCATATTAAATTTAAATTTCTAGACTTTATGAACTTTTAGTACCTTTTCTTGTTGATTCAACTTGTTGATGGTGTCATCTCTTTTTTTCCTTTGGTTTTTCCAATGCATTGTTAGCTCTTAGTACTAAAACTATCTCTAATTGTGAGGTTATGGAAAACTATTCAGGTAAATCAGACTGCTACAAAAGGCAGCTGAAATAATTTCTCTAATTTTTTTTTTATTGAGTGTGCCTCTTGAGAAAACATATGTTAGTTAAATTTGAATGGAATAAATTGAGTAATGATGTGAAATAGATGTTTTTTCAGATCAACCTCTATGGAGTTGATATATCCAATGTTGGCTTGTCTAGGAAAGAGTAATTCTGGATGAGGGAGTGACCATAATAAGGAAACCCACATCTGGGTACTCTCAATCCAATGTTAGTGTTATTAAATATGAAGAAAGTGGAGAGTGATCCCAACCCTTTTGATCCTACATCTCCTGTACTTTTAGTTTAGTATTTAGTTTCTAGGTATTTATGATTGAAATAATATCATAAGAAAGCTTTCTAAGTATTTGCTTTAGTTTTTAAGAGGAAGACCAACACACTTTATCATGACCAAGCATCATGTAGGAGTTATGATGTGTCATTAGCTCATGTGATTATTTCGACACTATTGGTGAAAGAAATGTTTTGGGTCTTGCTATGTATAATTCCTTTTTTTCTATTTAGCTCACAAAGATTTTTTAGATGATGATGACTAACCAATGAGCACTTCATTATGTTATCCCTTCTTTCTAGACTGCAATTTCATCTGAAAGGAAGCCACCCTCCCCTTGTGATAGTCTATTAATTGTGTTAAATCTAGATTCCCTTCCTGCATCTTCTGTGAAGTATTTTGTATCATAAAATGCCCATTTGAACAATATTTCTTTGATTTCTATTTTTTTTGGAATCACACCCATCCTTTCATGAGTGCTGTATCTATAATTTTTAGTTGCATAGCATTCAGCTTCTTTGGAACATGCCTAATATTGCAATTTTTAAGAAATCTTCATATCTTATTTGTGTTCCTCCATAGTGGAATAATTCGGTCATCTCCCTTAGGGTTCACCCAAGCCAATTTCCTACATGGCCTTCATTCATAGCTTGTTGAGGAGCCTTAGGAAGAAGGCATGTGCTTTAACTGCAGATGAATTATCAGTAAGTGTACACATAGGTTATCTTATTATAGGAAGGGGTTATGAAGTAATGTCAATATGCCCTAAGACAACATGAATCTAGACAATAGTATCCACAAAAAATGATAGCCTTACCATCTTGAAATAATAGATTAGTTTCTAAGCACACAATTGCACATATTTCAATGACACATCTTTGTCACTACCTTTTATTATAATTATTTACTCTTGGATCAAGAAAAGGGTTCTGCTCATTTGAGTTTCATAAAGCCAGTCTACTCCAATTTTAAATAATAATTCACCTTCTTTGCATTAAAAGGTCCTTCGGATGTGATCAACAAGAAGCATGAGTGGTCCAGTTGTATCATAGCACCCTTCTCTTAAAAAAAAAAGAAAAGAATAGCACCCTTCTTATAACTAGTACCTTGAAGCATCCTTTTTACTTGCAAATGCTTTTGTGTTCTATTTTATAATCATTTATGAGGATATAAGCACTACAACAAAATATTCTTGTAGTGACGATTTATAGAGATAGAATTGACAGCTATAGAGACAGAATTTATGGCGGGTGACAGAAAACCCATCCCCAAAAATCTATCCCCCAAATGAGGGTGACAAAAACTTTTGAGGATGGATTTTCTGTCCGCACAACTTACAGACAGAAATTAGTCACACTAGATTGATACGAAAAAGCTAATGATGTGATATAAATTTTTTTACGGATGAATTGTCCCTAGTAATCTTTTGAGGATGATGTAATTATAGATGTAAGTCATTAAGATAAAATATCAAAAACCTTCTTAACTTTTGTAATATATATAACATGAATAACTTGACAAAAATGATCTTTGACATAAGACACCATTTTTATTGAAATTCAAATACAAAGTACTTGTTACAATATTGTGAAAAAATTACAAAGAAGAACAATGAATGAAATACATCATAATACAAAAAAGCACTCAACTCTTATTTTTTTCCTCTTTACAAGAAAAATTTAAACTATTCATCTACAACTAACCAATTTGGCTACTTGATTCGAGCTAATTTAGTTCATCTTGACTACTTGATTCAACTTGAGGCAAAGACATGAGAACATTCACCGAACTCGACTAATAAAGAGCTCCGCCAGCTACTATTCTTCGCGATTCTCTAGTGTGCACCCATTGGCATCTTGGCCCCTTGTTTTGTCTATATGCTCATTAATGTTGTCCATGATCCCATCAACACTATCATAAAAAATAGCGGCATATTTAGAACACACTCAAGCTATAGCACCCCCTTTCAAGAAAACATAGTGCACTGAAAAAAGAGAGACATACCTGTAGGAAACTCCTAAATGATGCCAATCAAGTTCCACGATCAACCATGACTGTGGGCACGAAGCTTGAAATTTGATTATCTAACATATATTGGGGCCCAGCTGCATTCTGCATCCTCCTCTAAAGGGATAGAGCTCTATACAACAAAGAGGCATTTAATTACATATGTTAACCACTTGGAGGAAATAAGAACCTGAAAAGCATACATAAGTGTCCAATGTCCATCAATCAATGAATAAATGAACATAAGCCAAAAACATACAATTTCCTGTGTTTTAGACAGACTAACACTTCAATGCATCCATATGAAAGAAACCATGTACAAGCATTTACATAGAAAGATCAAAGATGATGTCACAGCATGAATGATAGCTAAGATGTGAAACAAGGTCTAGAACTAGATATAACTTCTGCATAATTAGTGTTGAAAATACCACAAAATTAGAGAAACTTGTATCTATTTTGTTGTACAACATTCCCTTGTATGTTGCTGAGAATGATCCAAATCTACATCCTTTAACAAAATTGGCCATTAGTGTTTATTGGTGGAACTAAAGGTTTACCACTATTTTTTTTTTTCCTTCTTAAATGTGTCAAAAGAGATACTTCCTCTGTGATGCCTGAAGTCAAAACCATCCTTTGGTATCAATTAAAAAAAGGTACCCTCCATAGGGAATTTCTTTCGAACTTGTACAAAACCAAGATTCTTAGTGCCAAAAGTGCCTTGGAGGTTGGGAGAAGGTTGCACTTTGAGAAATTAATGCATTTTTAACATTTTTTGATTTGTCAAAAGAAATATCCCACCATTTTCCCAATAAAAAATGAATAGCCTCTTCTATAAAAATCCAAGTGGTGAAACTCACACATGTGGTGTGGCTTTTGTTGAATTTCAAGAACATCAACATGCGCATGTTGTGTTAAGAATCTTGAATAACAATCATAGTTTATTATGTTTATGGGTTCCGAAGATTTGGCTGTTGGAAGAGAAACATGGTACTTGCTATTTTTTCTAATGATGATATGTGATCCTGCAAAGACATTTGGTCCTAAACATAATCCCATAGTTGAGTTTGCCTTGGATGATATGCAAAAGTTGATGTTTCAGAAATCAAGATCTGAAATGAAAGAAAAGAAATACCATTGGAGAAATCTATGGCAGTAATCTGCAAGGAAATGAAGAACCTTGCTCAAAACTATCTGATAGTAAAAAGAAGGCAAGAAAGAAGTTAGGGCTTCAGAAATCCAAATCTGAAATGAAGGTAAAAAATCATTATTAGAATCTTCATCATCCTCATTACTTTGATCACTATCATCCTACAAAGAAATAACCAACGGCCATTTAGTGACCTAATCCATCTGGGATCTATGAAGTATTATCATTAAAATTGCAACTTTTGAAGCCACCATATCATTTGAGGAAAGCTCATCTTTAATATCAGGGACCTCCTTACCCCATGCCTCCACATTAGGCAAATCCTTTCCTTTCTCATCACCATTTTGGAGGCTTTGTCAATATTATAATCTAGTTCTTCAAAGAATCAGGAGATGGAAATTCTTCTAATTTATTGGATTTCAGGTAATAAGCCATGTCACCAAAAGTCTCTGTTACCATCTACAGAAGGCACATTATCTTTAAACACCCATTGGATCAAAAGACATGACATCATGACTCCCCACGAAAATGAAAATCGCCTTGGGCACTTTATCTTGTAGATCTGGGGTAAGGTGGTCCTCCAAAGTTATTACAACAGGATAAGAGGAAACCGTAAAGGCATGCTCTTTAATGGTCTTCAAGCATTTGATGAGCTCCACAGGGGAAGTCAGTATCCTACAAATGAATGTAGCATGGAAGAAACCATGTACATATAGAAACTAACAAAACTAAAAAGATCAAATTGTCAAGTTGGCACACAAAATTATATCCCCAAATGTTAATGGTCTTCAATAATTTGAGGAGCTCCACAGGGGAAGTCATTGTCCTATAAATGAATGTAGCATGGTAGAAACCACTGACATATAGAAATTAACACAGCTTAAAAAACCTACTTTCTCAAGTTGGCACATAGAATTATAACCCCAAATGTTAACTTATTGTGTAAGTCATAATACATGAACCACAATCAGCTATAACAACATTAGGCTAATCAAACTTCTTTGATTATTATTTGAAGTTGACTGCAATGTCACATTATATGCATCACTTGCTGCTACACATAAGTAAGCTGAAGCCTTAATATAGCATCTCTAAACAATAATTTATCACATGGTATTGCTCTTTCTTCATATATATCTTATAGCAAGTATAGAGAGCAAAAATATGATATCACATTATGGAAGCAAATAAGCACCACTGAAACAAGGCCATGAAAATAGGGACACACATGATATTTATGTCTATGCACATTGGAAACTAAACCAAGGTTTTCAATTATTGCATCCAATTTAAATGTGCTACTCTATCTTCATTATTATCAACTGTGGTGATGCTAAATTGCTAATATGTTAATGCTTGGTTGGCAAATAAACAAAGCTTGCAAGGGTTAGATCTGAATCCTGTTACAACCATTAGAGCAAACAAGTTGGTTTAAGTGCATTAACATGATTGGCATTAAGTGGAAAATGCACTAATATCTTTAGTATGTGACTAGAGCAAGTGGCCAAATAAGTGCATTAACATGATGAGCTAGTGACCAAACAAGTGCCTTGACATGATTAGCTTCAAAGCAGTCAAATGAGTTATGTGCATTAACATGATTAGCTAAGGACCAAACAAGTGGCTAAAGTACATTAACTCAGCCTCTACTAATCATGTTAATGAATGGTTGGCCCAGTACTGATTGGAATGAAGTTTTGCTTTTTTTAGCCGTTTTATCAACTACACTTTGTCTTTGGATCTGCAGAACCATTTAGAAGCTATCCTATAGGATGGAAGTATACATGATTATCTACTCTAGTGTCAGTTCAAAAGCAAATGTAGAAAGAAAGAAAGAAGGTGAAAGTTTCAACATCGTCTAATTTAACCTCTTCCTAACTTTTTATTTTCTTGTTGGGGCATAATTTTGCAAAAATCATTTTTCTTGATGGCATGCACACACACGTGTACACTTGTGTACACACATGCTAACAATGTTACTTTGAGAAGTGCTTTGTCACACACACAGGAACCAAGAAAATTATTGTGCTTGTAGTTCATTTTCTTGACTATTGTAGATGGTAAGATAAAAGCGTGGCTTTATGATAGATTGGGATCAAGGGTAGACTATGATGCTCCTAGACATTGTTGTATCACTATGGCTTACAGTGCTGATGGAACTAGGTGAAATATAACAACATTTTTGGCTCATTTCATTATTCGCTAATGTTCTGTTTCGGGTTATACTTAGCCTAGAAACCTATGTAAGATGTCTTTTATTTTGTTATTGCTACATGTAGATTATTTTCGTGTGGAACAAGCAAAGAAGGTGACTACTATTTGGTTGAATGGAATGAGACAGAAGGGGCCATAAGGAGGACTTATTTTGGTTTCTACAAATAATCTTTGGGTGTAGTCCAATTTGATACAATAAAGAATTGCTTTCTAGTTGCTGGTGATGAGTTTCAGATTAAGTTCTAAGACATGGATAATGACAACATATAAACTACGGCAGATGCTAATGTTGGTTTACTTGTCGGTACTAATACCAATAATGTTTAATCATCATAGGTGGATTCCTTAACTGAGATTGAAAGCATTCCTGTTGGTCTTCTATCTCTTCTACCTCAGGCTAGTCCTCGACTCCGATTCAACAATGAAGTCTCATTGCTCACTGTCCCAAGTAGTGATAATGGAATAAAAATCTTGGCAAACTCTGATGGCTTGCGTTTGATTAGGACTTTAGAAAGCAAGGTTTTTGATGGGTCTCGAGGTCCTCAAGTATTAAATGAAAATGGATCGAGAGAGCTGCTCATGCCTATCATTTTCTAAAAGGACTCTTTGAAATGGTCTAATGGGTGGTTGTCTAGTGTTTTCACGTGTTTGTGATTGGATTTTAAAAGATAACACGTTGTAATATAGCCGATAAAACGTTCAAACAAATATAGAGAATTTTATTACTCGAAAACTAGAGTATTCGAGGTCGAACACAGGGAGCAATCTCAGTACTTTTAAAACCAAAGAATACAACTTTTAAATGAAAATAATTGATTCAAAGAGAGAGTTATAAAAAGAATTTCTAAAAGAAAACAGAATAGGACGTCTGATTTCTTTATTAGACGTCTTAAAAGTAGTCTTCTTTCTCTCTTCTGCCTTCTTCTTCTTCGTTGGCTCTTCTTCTTTTCTTCTGATCCACAAGTTTTTTTTCTTCCTTGAACTTCTTTCTCTTCTCTTTCCTTTCCTGCGAAGACTTCTTCTTCCTGCCTTTGTTTCTCTTCTATCTTCTTCTTTCTTTTTGTCTTTTCTGCAGTCCTTCCTTCTCTCAGATCTTTGCCTTGCTCAGCTTCCTTTCTTCAGAGTTCCTTCTTCTTCTGCTCCTGCTCTTCTATTTCTTCAGTCCTTCTTTTTGCTTTCCTTCGCCTCTTCCTTCTCTTCTTTTCCCTTGCTGCAGCTGCTAAGTGTTCGCTTCTTCCTCTCTTCCTTCTTCCCTGCGCATACCACAGCCAATGCAAAATCTAACCCCTTCCCTCTACCCAAACGTCTCTCTCTTTCTCTGCAATTCGCTCAAGGACGCTCTCCCAGAGCCACAAGGGTAATCGGGTAGGACTTCGCACCCGGGACCAGGCGCACCGGCAGGTGGGTGATGCGCGAGGAGTGCTCAGGTTATGGCCGGGTCGGATCCCACCAGATCCGCGAGGTGAAGCCATGGACGAGGCGAGTGGGTCAGGCGAGGGACCTCACCCCTGTGCTTTCAGAGGCGGTAAGACAATATCACAAAAACAATTTATGGCGCACCTGTGTTTCGCGTTTCCACGATGTGGGACTATCAAGCCTCTGCCCCGCTCTCGCGCGCACCCGCAGACCTTCGTGCAATCGCCACAGCTGGGACCTTCGCAGTGCTGCTTGCTGGACCCGAGGGCTTCGCAACGCTCTCGCGAATCTGCTGCTCCTAGAACCTGGAAGACCTGATGCCTGGAGCTGCTTTGGAGCTTCTTCAACTGTCGTCAATGGCGGCGGGAGAGTCGATACTGTCAAACATCAATACGACCTATCGGCCTAATCAGACCAGCTGGCCACCTTCGCCGTGGCACGACGAAGATGGTGCACGGTGCTGCAGGCTGCAGGACGGCCTAGGCGTGAGTGCCTAGGTCAACCTGTGGCCGGAGGTGTGGGGTTGTTCGGGGGGCTAATGCGGAGGTGTGGAGTGGCAGTGGAGGGGCGGAAAGTGTTCCTTGTGGTGAGGCGGAGCTTACGAGATGGTTGGCGACCCGTGTGGAGGGGTGGAGTGGTGGGAGCAGCTCGCCGGAGGTCGGTCGGAGGTGAGGAAGATGGAGGTGGTCAGGCAATGTCGAGGGGCAATTCAATGAAATAACAGGGGGAAAAGAGAGAGGGGAAGATGGAGAAGGTATCTGGAGTGATCTAGAAGGAAGGGAGGCAGCGGAGTGGACGACGCGTAACTGCCGTCGTCGGGGAAGAAGAACCCTGAGGGAGGGAGCGACGACGAGGACGAGGTCAGGGGCACGCGCACTTGGTACGGCGCGACGCGTGAGGAAGAGGCGAAGTTGACTCTGCTGCTGGTATGGCAGCAGAGCGACAAGAAGGAGGGGAGGAGGTCGCCGGAGCTTGCGGGTTTCTTGGCCGGAGATAGAAGAGAGGAAAACTTGGGGGAATCTCCGCCAATTCAAGGCTGAAGATCTGCGGCCGGGTCTGAAGATCCTTTTATAGGTGTTGGCTGAACCTTTTAGTGCGTGGAGGGCGCGCAATCACCTCCGCCGGCTCGTCGGAGAAGGAAAGAAGGTGGATACCCAAATCCCTCGTGTGTTCGCACGAGAGATTGGGTTCACACCAAAGATCGTGATTGGCTTTAGATGGAAGGGAATTCCTCAGAGAATCTCCCTTCCATTTCTGGGAGGGAATCTCTGAGGAATCAGAGAGTAATCCCTCTCTAAACCTCGCCAGAGATTGGTTCTGCCCTAACAATGGCGAAAGGACCTGATTGCAAAGGTGGCGAGGAACTTAGGGGGCTCTCTGCAATGATTTTCAAAAGATAGGGTCCAAGTTGTGATTTGGGTGTACCAAATTGCAAAGTAGGTCAAGATGACCTCCACTTAGGTCCAAATTTTGGTATAAACCTAATTTGGACCTAAGGAATCCAATGGTGAAGTTTGATTTTAGGTTTGACCTCGTTTGAATGGAAATTTTGCGTAAAAACCCAAATTAGGTTAATTGAATGGCTAGGACCCTAATCTAGGTCAAACTAGGTTCCAAAGGCCACATTAAGTGTTCTAAACCCTAAGGAGTATTTTTCCATGATTTTTAGAGGGTTTACTTGATTTTTTTATCCTGACCGGAACCTTGTTAATTTAAGCGGATCTGTTTTAGGGTTACCAAATGTCATTTAATTCCTAAATTGCACATAAACCCATTTCTGGTTGACTCAACCCACTTTTTATCTCATTTAGACCATTTGACCTATGTTTTTCTTCTGAGAAATCCCATTTATGTACTGCAATGGTAAAATTACAGTTTTACCCTTTACTTCATGTAACGAACGCGTGCCCCAGACGCATTTTAAGACGTCTGGGAGGTGGCCCAGACGTCGGACCAGACGTCTGTGATCACATCCAGACGTCTTACCAGACGTCCGGGATCGTTTACAGACGTCTGGAGAACAGTTATGTTCGCACGGGAGATTCGTCTGCGCGCCTGTACGCGCAGACCTGCGATTCCTCTCTCTCTCTCTGCGGCTGCAGGCGCGCTGCGACCACCTTCTCTCTCCTCCTCGCGCGGCCTTAAAAGGGCGCGCCTCCCCTCCCGTCTCCACCATCTCCTCCTTCTTCTCCTTCCTGTGCGCGAGAGCGAGCGGACGCGAGGGCGGCAGCGGCAGCCGCAGTGAGCGCGGAGGAGGTGCGGCGTGTGAGGGCGGGGTTCTGCCGTGAGGGCGAGCTCGCCGGAGCGGCTTGGCCGGCCGGCGGAGAGCGCAGGGGGCGCGGAGCGTCGCGGAGAGGGACCTGCTGCGGGTTGAGCAGTAGACGCGCGAGGTGCGACGCGGGCGGCGTCGCAAGCGGAGGCCGAGCAGGGTTCTGATTCTGGAAAAAAATTCCAAAATCAGACGTTTGGGTTGATAGCCAGACGGCAAGGTCGACGTCTGTAAGATCATACAGACGTCTGAAAGGTGAGTTTCCGCTTTCTTCTTCCTTCTTCTCGACTGACCGTACTGAGGGAGGGTGGTTGGCTGTGCGCAGGTTCGCTGATTCGTCATCCTTTGCGAATCAGACGTCTGGAAGTTGTACCAGACGGCGGGAGTGACCTCCAGACGTCCTGAGGGACCATCGGACGTCTGGGATCTAGGGCAGACGTCCCCGCAGACTTCTGGACGTCTGGGAAACCACGCTGAACAGGTAATTCTCTGATCCACCGTTTAAGACGTCTGGAAGGAGTTCCAGACGTCTGATTTTGCACAGTATCGTCTTTTTCGACCCGTTTAGGGCCCGTTTGGGCTCCGTTTTCCGCGATTCGAGTTGTGTTCTTTTCAGAATTAATTCCTATACTCGTCTACAGTAGCTATACAATGTTCTGAGACACTCCTTGTGTTTGATCCTTGTGATAGGACCTCGTTCGGTTGCAGTCTTGAGAGTCGCGGAGGCACGCGGGATTCCCGATCACGCCCCCATTACTCCCGTTGTACCTGGTAGAGTGGCTTAAGTTATTATTAAAATCTGTTAAAGTATGGAACCATAACTAGAACCTAGGACATTGCATGAATCCTAGGAATGAGAAATATATGGAATGATAGCTCCTAGGTGTGGCATGAATCCTAGGATGGAAAAACTAGTGGAATGTATAATACTGCAGTCTTGGAAAAATGGAAAGGAATATAAAGCTGCCTGTAATTTGAATTAATAGCTGTCTGTTATGAATAAAGAAACATGATTGAGATCATGGATTTTTGAGAACGTGAATCTGGAAAGTGAAACATATGATGTTCTGAGATAAATAGCTGGAACCCTACGGGGAATTAGGAGTGGAACTCCTGGAAAGAAAAAGGAATGGAACTGAGATGTAGTTTGTACTGTCTCTTGGGTACGCAGTACCAAGGGAAGTACCTGTACCTGTTTAGTGCAGAGTGGGGCCAGCCGCCCCAGGGACCCGGGGTTAGGATTGGCTGCTCTGTACCGACTTGTTGGCCCTCGTGTACGTAGTACCGAGGAGAGCTACTAGTGTTAGGAGAGTACTAGCTACCCCACGGGCCCCGGGGTTCTGCTAGCCTCCTTCACCGACTTGTTAGGCCCATTAGGGCAAACCAGGGTAGTCAGGCGAGGGTGCGCGGACTGTGGAGGGGCAAGGCCCCGGTTTGGTTACTGTGGAGGGGTTGGACCCCTGTTACTGAGAGGGCTCTGCCCTGGTTCCATGCTGTGCTTTGGGTGCACCCGTTAACGGAAACGACTGACCGCGTGCCAGTGCGGGCTAGCTACCTGTGCGTTTATCGCGCGTGCCGTAGTCACCGTTACGTCTGTTAGTGACCTTGGGGTGGTTGACTGAGGGTAGGATCACCACGGGGGACTCTCCCGACCAGGAGAGCACCACGTGCTACTTCTACTTTTGGAAAAGACTGCAATCAAGATCGTTCCCACGAGGACATTCGAGATCAAGTAAAGGATCTGAGAAATAAATGAAATAGTGAGAAAAATTGAAAGATGTGAATAAAGGAAGTAATAGAACATAACAGCTACTGTACACTCTACTGTTGCCTTTAGTTAGTTTGCCACTCTACTCAGCGTTTTGCTGACGTGTTACACTCGTTACCTTTTTCAGGACCAGGTGTTGTGCAGCCAGGGTCGGCGGCTGCAGAGGACGCTGGGCCGAGTAGGGTCCAGTAGAGTTACCACAGCTTTTGTACCCCTTTTGTTTCTGTTCTAGTGAGTAGTTTTTGTTTCCGCTGTACCTTCTTTACCTGCAGTTCCTGTTATATGATAAATGCTGTTTTACTGTTGTGGTGGTACCTACCGTAGTAGTTTCTTTCCTTACTGCTGTACTTTCTTACTGTTAGTTATATTCATGCTGAATGTGGTTTATTTTACTGTCTTTTGGTTACTTCCTCGTTGGACGACTAGGTCTTGGGATTAGTCGAGTCGGTCCGGTTCTCGTGTCTCGTAGGGACTCGGGAACCGGGTCGTTACACTTCATGTTTTCTTCTCAGAGCACTTATTCCTTTATTTAGGCCCTCTTCTAGGTTATGTAGGAGCTTTTATCTTCTTTATTGGGTCAAAATGAGCTAGTTATGGCTCATGATGAGGCTCTCATCATACCCCCCTGCCTAGCTTTTGCTAGTCCCTTAGCAAAATTTCAAGGTTTTAACTTCCATTCTAGACCCTGAGTGTCAACAATAAGTGCTTCTCCTTTTCTTTCGTGATTAGGTAGGAATGCCGATAATAGGCCTAGAGGTACTCAAGTACCAACCAAAATCTGGACCTGTTCCGCTTTAGCCTCAATCCTCCGCAAAGGTTTCTACGGCCCACAGAAGCTAACTTAGGGTTTGTTGGACTCCGTGGTTAAAGCACCCGTGCTTGAGACATTTTTAGCCTACGTTCAGTTTGCAGTGTATTTTTGTAAGAGATAGAAGATTTATTTGTTTGGAGAGCTTTTCTCTCTCTTTTCTTTTTATTTCTAGCTTCGGATTAGCTTCTCAACATGGTCTGTATCGGATTCCTCGTCCCCATCATCAATCCTAAAGGGTCCCTGGCTTTCGAGATTTCGAGATAATCCCGCCCATGACAACCCCCAGAACCTTGGCTTTCAAGATTTCGAGATAATCCCGCCCATGGCATTTCGTGACCGAATTCAGACCCTGGCGATCGACATTTCGTGACAATGCCGCCCACGGTATCTGAACCAGCAGAGTGCTTACATGCCCCCAGTAGGATATTTAAATATCCTAAGAGATAAGCACTGAGGAGACGATATGTTGTTACGCATCTTCGAGGGGAATTTCCCGCCTCTCCGCGCCGGGAACTCGTCCAAATCAATTTGTGTTGATTGGCCGCTCCTAATCTAGGTGACTTTTTCAGAACATTAAACGCTTTTTGCGCGATTTGGATGTTTATGCGCACTGAACCAGACTGTGTGTGAATTTGGGGTGCTTAGGTTACCGAATCTCACAAATCGGAGGTGAGTTAACGAAGCCGAATACTTCCTAAGCCTTAGACCTAATACTTAAGCTTCGCATTTTCCCCAACCTCTTAAGGATTATCTAGATTTTAACGGATACGTGAATTTTTAAGCTAAAGACTCTAGCCCAAGAGGCCTAAGACCAGCGTTCCCGCTAATCTCTTGGTATGTCTCCTTAGCACTTTTTCTTTTTCTTGATTTGGTCTAAAACTTCAGTTAACCCCTTAATCTTTTACTAATGACTATTTCTTTTTCTTTTTCATTTTGTGCTCCTTTTTGTCATTTTTGCTCTTTTTCTCCTCCTCATTTGTATGACCCTGAATTGTTCCTCCCCTCCTTCAAGTCTTTTTTTTTTTTATTGAAACCCTTTCTTGATATGAATTTTCCTGACATTTTACACTTTCATACCCCCCCATGCCTAAGATTTGCAATGTCCCTATTATAAATTAGGTGGGTTCGATTTCAGCTTAGTTTATGCATTGGGACAGGTGTGTGGTGAGTGAATGGGTCGAAGTGACTTGTTGCGAACGATTTTAATTTCGGGTAGGGATACTTGAGGTGAAGTCAGCTGTTCTAATGGATGAACCCTAAAGTGCAATATGAATTCCTCATAGAGATGTCAGAAAAGGTTTCGGGTTTTTCAAAGAATGACGGGTTGCCTCCCGTTAAGCGCTGAGTTTTACGCCATCGGCTGGGCGCAATGAGCTCAAGAGGAATGGAGGGTAAAGGATGACTCAGCCAAATCTATATCGGTCATGTCAATGAACGGCTTGAGTCTCTGACCGTTCACGACAAAGGGTTCAGAATCGTGGCTGAGTGGGTTGATTTCAATGGCTCCATTTCCGAAAATTTGTCGGACTAGGTAGGGTCCGACCCACTTGGATCTTAGCTTCCCTGGGAATAATTTTAGTCGGGCATCAAAGAGTAAAACCTTTTGACTAGGATGAAAGACCTTTCTAGAAATGTGTTTGTCGTGAAAAGCTTTAACCCGTTCTTTGTAAATTCGCGAGTTCTCATACGCGTCGTGGTGTAATTCATCGATCTTGCTCATTTGAAGTCTTCTGTGGGTTTCAGCCTTAGAAAGATCTAGATTACAAGTCCGTACTGCCCAATAGGCTTTATGCTCCAACTCGACGGGGAGGTGACATGCCTTCTCGTACACTAGTCTGAAGGGAGACATTCCTAGTCAGGTCTTGTGGGCGGTCCTATAGGCCCACAATGCTTCCGGAAGCCGAGAAGACCAATCTTTTCTATCAGGTCAAACAGTAACCTGAAGGATCTTCTTGATCTCTCGGTTAGATAGCTCAGCTAGACCATTAGTTTGGGGGTGGTAAGGAATAGAGATTCTATGTGACACCCCGTATTTGGTCATCGGTGACCTAAACTGAGCGTTTGTAAAATGGGTCCCTCCGTCGGAAATTATAGCACGTGGAATTCCGAACCTTGAGAAAATGTTGTGATGAAGGAATTTTATAATGACTTTATGATTGTTGGTTCGGGTCGGAATGGCTTCTATCCACTTGGAAACATAGTCAACTGCGAGTAAGATGTATTCGAAGCCATCCGAGATCGGGAAGGGTCCCATGAAATCAATCCCCCAAATATCAAAAATTTCGCATACCAAGATCGGCTGTAGAGGCATCATGTCTCGATGGCTCATGTTGCCCAGAGTCTAGCAACGGGAACAAGCCTTACAGTGATCGTATGCATCCTTGAAAATTGTGGGCCAGTAAAAGCCACACTGGAGGACTTTCGATGCGGTTTTATGTCCTGAAAAATGTCCACCGCATGCCTGGTCATGGCAGAATGAGAGTGTGTCTTTGATTTCCACTTCCGCGACGCATCGTCGAATTATCTGATTAGCACCAATGCGGAATAGATACGGGTCTTCCCATAGGTAATACTTGTCATCGGAACGCAATTTGTCCTTTTTGGCCTTCGGCCAATCGGGCGGAATCTGATGTGATGCCAGGTAATTAACTATATCAGCGAACCATGGAAGACTTGTACTGATAGTTAGGAGGTGCTCATCAGGGAAATGTTCTGTAATAGGTCCGGAAGGGTCAATAATTTCAGAAGGAAGGCGGGACAAGTGATCAGCTACCACATTTTGCTTTCCCACCTTATCGCGAATCTCGAGGTCAAATTCTTGCAACAGCAAGATCCATCGGATTAATCGAGGTTTCGCACCCTTCTTTGCAAGGAGATGCCTCACAGCTGTGTGATCCGAGTATATGATAACACGGGAACCCAAAAGGTATGATCTGAATTTTTCCAGGGCAAATACTATGGCCAGCAACTCTTTCTCAGTAACCATATAGTTATGCTGAGCCTCATCCAGTGTTTTGCTGGCGTAGTAAATGACCACAGGTTTCCCGTCAATTTTCTGCCCCAAAATCGCTCCTACAGCGAAGTCAGATGCATCGCACATGATCTCAAAGGGTTGAGACCAATCAGGGGACTGTAGGATTGGGGCTTGGGTGACTCGGTCATGTAGGATCTCAAATGCTTGAGTGCATTCCTTGGAAATTTCGAAAGGCACATCCTTGGAGAGAAGATTGGTCAAGGGGCACAAGATTTTGGAGAAATCAGGGATAAATCGACGGAAGAAACCGACGTGCCCCAAAAAAGATCGGATGTCCTTAATTGAGCTAGGCATAGGGAGCTTGGAAATCAGGTTAACCTTAGCTCGATCCACTTGGATGCCTTTCTCTGAGATTAAATGTCCCAGGACAATTCCCTCAGGCACCATGAAATGGCTCTTTTCCCAGGAAAGAACCAAATTCACCTCGATGCACCGCCTAAGTATTTGGACCAAGTGTTGGAGGCAATCGTCAAATGATTCTCCAAAAACTGAAAAGTCATCCATGAAGACTTCTAGATAGTCACCTACCATATCTGAGAATATGGCTAGCATGCACCGCTGAAAAGTTGCAGGTGCATTGCAAAGACCGAATGTCATCCTTCGAAATGCGTATGTCCCGAAGGGGCAGGTGAATGTGGTCTTTTCTTGGTCTTCTGGATGGATTGCCACCTGGTTGTAATCGGAGTACCCGTCAAGAAAGCAGAAGAACCTATTTCCCGCTAGTTTTTCGAGGATCTGATCAATAAACGGTAGTGGGAAATGATCCTTCTTCGTGGAGGAATTGAGTCTTCTGTAATCAATGCAGACTCTCCATGAGTTAGCTATTCAGGTAGGAATGACTTCTCCGGCTTCAGTCGTGATAATGGTAAGTCCTGCCTTTTTAGGCACCACTTGTATTGGACTCACCCAACGACTGTCGGAGATCGGGTAGATGATCCTTGCATCTAACCGCTTTATGATCTCCTTTTTCACGACCTCTTGTAGGTTAGGGTTTAGGCGTCTTTGCATTTCTCTTGAAGGTCGTGCGCCTTCTTCTGTGTATATTCGATGTGTGCAGTATGAAGGGCTTATGCTAGTCAAATCATCGAGAGTCCATCCAATGGCTCTACGATATTGTTGGAGAACAGAAATCAAACGGAGTTCCTGGTCAGGTGTGAGTTGAGAGTTGATAATCACAGGAAACGTCTGATTTGAATCCAAAAACACGTACTTCAGATGTTCGGGAAGGGGCTTGAGTTCCATGACAGGATTTTCAGCAGCAGCAGGTGGTTCGGGGTTTGTATCAGGAGCAATGGTAGGAGTCATAGGTGTGTCGAGATCATGTTCGCACTCCTCTGTTAGCGGGTTTTGATTCTCTAGTGGTTGATCAGGGATAATCAGGTTGTCTTCTATATGCAATTCATCAACCACGTCTCTGACATCACATATTTCCTCTATAACCCCACAATTAATCCCTTGTTGGGCCTTAAAAATGTCAATCTTCAGGTTTTGGTTCCCAAATTTTAATTCTATCTGGCCCTCTTTGCAGTTTATGTTGGCCCTAGCAGTGGCCAAAAAGGGTCTCCCTAATATGATTGGTGTGTCCCTTGGGTTCTTAGGTGCATCCATGTCTAGTACTATGAAGTCCACCGGGAAATAGAAATCTCGTACCCTAACAATGACATCTTCGAGTATTCCTCTAGGTGACTTGATGGATCGATCGGCTAACTGCAATGTCACCTCAGTGGGTTTAAGTTCAGATTCTTCAAGGTGGTCAAGGAGGGATGTAGGTATTAAATTTATGGAGGCACCTAGGTCTAGTAAGGCTCTATCAAATTGGGTTTCACCAATTTTACAGGAAATCAAGGGAGTTCCTGGATCTTTAGCCTTGGGTGGGAGTTTGCTCAAGATGACAGAGCTGGCTTGCTCGGACAGTATGATTGGATTCCCATCCTTGGTTCGCGGCTTATGTTTAGGGGTACATATGTCTTTCAAGAATCTTGCGTAAGCCGGTATGTGGCGAATTGCATCCATCAATGGGATGTTTATCTGGACCTGTTCAAAGAGCTTGATCAGATTCTCCTCGGGAGCCACGGGTTTAGTTATCCTTTTTCCTTTGGTCAAGACCTCAGGAAATGGGATCCTAGTTGGTTCCTCTAGGATAGGTCCAGGTTCTTGATCTGGGACAGTGGTATCTTGGATAACTATCCTAGGGTCTTGGCTATTATCAAGCTTGGAGTGGGTCAGATAATGTGGGTGTAACGACCCGGTTCCCGAGTCCCTACGAGACACGAGAACCGAACCGACTCGACTAATCCCAAGACCTAGTCGTCCAACGAGGAAGTAACCAAAAGAGCAGTAAAATAAACCACATTCAGCATGAATATAACTAACAGTAAGAAAGTACAGCAGTAAGGAAAGAAACTACTACAGTATATACCACCACAACAGTAGAACAACATTTATCATATAACATGAACTGCAGGTAAAGAAAAGTACAGCGGAACAAGAACTACTCACTATAATAGAAACAAAGAGGTACAAAAGACAGTAGTAACTCTACTGGACCTTACTCGGCCCAGCGTCCTCTGCAGCAGCTGACCCTGGCTGCTCAACACCTGGTCCTGAAAAAGGTAATGAGTGTAACACGTCAGCAAAACGCTGAGTAGAGTGGCATCTAAAACTAAGGACAACAGTAAAGTGTACAGTAGCTGTTATGTTCTATTACTTTCTTTATCCACATTTTTCAATTGTCTCACTATTTCATTTATTCCCCAGATCTTTTCTTGATCTCGAATGTTCCTCGTGGGAACGATCTTGATTACAGTCTTTTCCAAAAAGTAGAAGTAGCACGTAGTGCTCTCCTGGCCGGGAGAGTCCCCCGTGGTGATCCTACCCTCAGTCAACCACCCCAAGGTCACTGACAGACATAACGGTGACTACGGCACGCGCGATAAACGCACAGGTAGCTAACCCGTACTGGCACGCGGTCAGTCGTTTCCGTTAACGGGTGCGCCCAAAGCACAGCACGGAACCAGTCCAGGGCAGAGCCTTCTCAGTAACAGGGGTCCAACCCCTCCACAGTAACCAAACCGGGGCCTTGCCCCTCCACAGTCCGCGCACCCTCGCCTGACTACCCTGGTTTGCCCCAGCGGGCCTAACAAGTCGGTGTGGGAGGCTAGCAGAACCCCGGGACCCGTGGGGTAGCTAGTACCTCCCTACACTAGTAGCTCTCCTCGGTACTACGTACGCGAGGGCCAGTAAGTCGGTACAGAGTGGCCAGTCCTAACCCCGGGTCCCTGGGGCGGCTGGCTCCGCTCTACACTAAACAGGGGGACAGTCACTCTCCTTGGTACTCCGTACTCAAGGGCCAACTCACTTCCCCAAAACTATTCCATTCACTTTCCAGGAGTTCTACTCCTACTTCCCCGTAGGGTTCCATCCTTCTTACTCAAACATCCAGGTTTCACTTTCCAGTTTCACATCCTTACAATCCATGTTCTCAACCACGTTATCTATTCACAACAGGCAGCTGTTAATTCAAATTACAGGCAGCTTTATATCCCTTTCCATTTTCCAAGACTGCAGTATTATACATTCCACTAGTTTTCCCATCCTAGGATTCATGCCATATCCTAGGATCTATCATACAATTTAGTTTTCCAGTCCTAGGATTCATGCAACACCTAGGAGCTATCATTCCATCTATTTCTCATTCCTAGGATTCATGCAATGTCCTAGGTTCTATTTATGGTTTCATAATTTAACAGATTTTATTGATAACTTAAAGCCACTCTACCAGGTACAACGGGAGTAATGGGGGCGTGATCGGGAATCCCGCGTGCCTCCGCGACTCCCAAGACTGCAACTGAACGAGGTCCTATCACAAGGATCAAACACAAGGAAAGTCTCAAAACAGTGTATAGCTACTGTAGATGGGTAGAGGAATTAATTCTGAAAAGAACGCAACTCGAATCGCGGAAAACGGAGCCCGAACGGGCCCTAAACGGGTCGAAAAAGACGATACTGTGCAAAATCAGACGTCTGGAACTTCTTCCAGACGTCTTAAAAAGTGGATCAGAGAATTACCTGTTCAGCGTGGTTTCGCAGACGTCCAGAAGTATGCGGGGACGTCTGGCCTAGATCCCAGACGTCCGATGGTCACCCAGGACGTCTGGAGGCCGCTCTAGCCGTCTGGTACAACAGCCAGACGTCTGATTCGCGTTGGATGGCGAATCACCGAGCCTGAGCACAGCCAACTCCCTCCCTCAGTACGGTCAGTCGACAGGAAGGAAGAAGAAAGCGGAATACTCACCTTTCAGACGTCTGTATCAGCTTCCAGACGTCTCCCTCGCCGTCTGGCTATCAACCTAGATGTCTGATTCTGGAAATTTTTTCCAGAATCAGGGCGCCACTCGGCCTCCGCTTGCGACGCCGCCCGCGTCGCACCTCGCGCGTCTGCTGCTCAGACCGCAGCAGGTCCCTCTCCGCGTCGTTCCGCGCCCGCTGCGCCCTCCGTCGGCCGGCCAAGCCGCTCCGGCAAGCTCGCCCTCACGGCAGAGCTCCGCCCTCGCACGCCGCACCTCCTCCGCGCTCACTGCGGCCGCTGCTGCCGCCCTCGCGCTCGCTCGCTCTCGCGCACAGGAAGGAGAAGAGGAAGGGCACGGTGGAGACGACAGGAGGGGAGGCGTGGCCTTTTACGGCCACGCGAGGAGGAGGGAGAGAGTGCGCGGCAGGTTTGCAGTTGCAGAGAGAGAGGGAAAGAGAGAGAGAGGAATCGCGGGTCTGCGCGCACAGGCGCGCAGACGAATTCTCGTGCGAAAAAATAACTGTTTTCCAGACGTCTGGAAACGATCCTAGACGTCTGGTAAGACGTCTGGATGTGATCCCAGACGTCTGGTCCGACGTCTAGGCCACCTCCCAGATGTCTTAAAAGACGTCTGGGGCACGCGTTCGTAACAATATAACAAACTCAAAGGAAGTTTTGTCCCCGAAACTTGCGCCAACTAGGGTGCGGGGAAAAGGTGTCCAAATAACCATAACAAACTCAAAGAGGACCGAAGCCGGTCTGAAAAGACATACCCGCGAAAAGCTCTGGGTACCGCTCCCGCATTGCCGCCTCAGGCTCCCAGGTAGCCTCCTCGTACCACTGGCTCCTCCACAAAAGCTTTACCAGGGGTACTTGCTTTCGTCTCAAACTGCAGACGGCTCGGTCTAGGATCTGCACTGGCCGCTCGGGGTAGGTCAGGTCGTCACTCACCTCGACGCTCTCGTGACTCAGTACGTGACTGGAATCGGCTACATACTTCCTGAGGTTGGACACGTGGAACACGTCGTGCACACCAGAAAGCTGCGGGGGAAGGGCAAGTCTGTAAGCAACGGGTCCAACCCGCTCCAGGACCTCAAAGGGCCCTACGAACCTCGGCGCGAGCTTCCCTCTCACCCCAAACCGCTTTAGGCCCTTCATGGGCGAAACACGAAGGAAGACGTGGTCCCCAACCTCAACCTCGTCCCCAAGGCCTGCTGAAACTCAGCCCAAAACTGGGACATAAAGCGGGTATCCCGATCGGATACGATCTCCCACGGAACTCCGTGTAGTCGTACCACATCATGGATATACCTCTCTGCCAACTGTGTTGGTCCCAAGGTGACTCGGATCAGCAAGAAACGTGCCGTCTTCGTCAGTCTATCCACTATTACCCAGACTGTGTCGTGTCCCCGCTGGGTAACAGGTAAGCCCACCACCAAGTCCATGGTGATGCTCTCCCACTTCCACTCTGGCACTGGAAGCGGCTGAAGCGGCCCTGCAGGCCTCTGATGCTCGGCTTTCACCTGCTGGCACACTAAGCAATGTTGCACGAACTCACCCACATCCCGCTTAATCCCTCTCCACCAAAACTCGCGTCTCAAGTCGTGGTACATTTTCGTGTTCCCGGGATGTATGGTGAATCTGGAACCGTGTGCCTCAGTCAGGAGCTCTCTCAACAGCTCCTCGTCTCTGGGAACGCACAACCGTCCCCTCAAACGTAGCACCTGGTCTGTGAAAGAGAAGTCCCCTAGGTCTCCTAATAGTACTCTGTCGCGCAAAGACTGCAAGTACAGATCGGCCATCTGTCCTGTGATGATACGGTCTATCAGCTCTGGCCTGGTCTGCCGTGTCACCGTCACTGCCCCACAGTACCCTCGTAACTCTAGAGGTCGCCAACTGCCCACCTCCTCCAAAAGGCTCCAACTCTGTAACTGTAGGCTGGCCAAGCGTGCGGGCGCCTTATGGCTCAAGGCATTAGCCACCACATTGGCCTTTCCCGGGTGGTAGGAGATGCTGCAGTTGTAGTCCTTCAGGAGCTCCAACCAACGTCTCTGTCTCATGTTGAGCTCCTTCTGATCAAAAAGGTATCTGAGGCTCTTGTGATATGTAAAAATCTCGAAGGTCTCACCGTACAAGTAGTGCCTCCAGGTCTTCAGCGTGAAGACAACGGCTGACAACTCTAGGTCGTGGGTAGGGTAGGTATGCTCATGGGGCTTCAGTTGCTGCGAAGCGTAAGTGACAACATGACCCCTCTGCATGAGCACACCTCCTAACCCCTGCAAGGAAGCGTCCATGTACACAACGAACCCGCCACTACTGTCAGGAATGGTGAGCACAGGAGCCGAGGTCAACCTCTCCTTCAGCTCCAGAAAACACACCTCACCGGCATCTGTCCAAGCGAAAGGCACGTCCTTCCGAGTCAACTGTGTCATAGGACGTGCAATCTGCGAAAATCCTCTGATGAACCGTCTGTAGTAGCCAGCTAGTCCCAGGAAACTGCGGATCTCAGTGACTGAACGCGGTCTCTCCCACCTGAGCACTGCCTCGACCTTGGCTGGGTCCACCGCCAGGCCGTCTCCAGAGATCACATGACCCAAGAAGGTCACCTCCCTCAACCAGAACTCGCACTTGCTGTATTTGGCGTACAGCCTGCGTCGCCTCAGAGTGTCCAAAACCATCCGCAAGTGCTGTCCGTGCTGTGTCCGATCTCTAGAATAGATGAGTACATCATCTATGAAAACCACCACGAACTGGTCCAAGTACGGTCTAAACACCCGGTTCATCAGGTCCATGAAAGTAGCGGGGGCATTGGTCAGCCTAAATGGCATGACCAAAAACTCGTAGTGTCCGTACTGGGTGCAGAAAGCTGTCTTGGAGACGTCGATCTCCCTGATCCTCAACTGGTGGTATCCAGACCTCAAGTCTATCTTGGAAAACACCGTGGCACCCCGCAACTGGTCAAACAAATCGTCGATCCTCAGCAGCGGATAACTGTTCTTGATGGTGACCCTGTTCAGCTGTCGGTAGTCCACACAAAGACGTAGGGTCCCATCCTTCTTCTTCAAAAACAGTACCGGGGCTCCCCAGGGAGACGCACTGGGCCTCACGAAACCTTTCTCCAGAAGGTCCTGCAGCTGAGACTTGAGCTCTCGCAGCTCAAGCGGTGGAGATGGGGCTGGCCCTGGTACTAGTGAGATCTCAAACTCGATCTCACGCTCGGGCGGTAGTCCTGGTAACTCGTCTGGAAACACGTCAGGGTACTCTCTGACCACTGGGATGCTCTGGAAGTCTGCCATAGGGCTGGGCTCTGCCACCACACAGGCTAGGAAGCCCTCACACCCCTGGCTCAAAAGTCTCGCCGCCCGAAGTGCCGAAATGCACCTGAAACCTCCATCCACTGGCTGTCCGTGAAACTCGAAAGAAGGCAACTCCGGAATGGAGAAGACAATCTTCCTCTCAAAACAGTCCACCAAGGCGTGGTAAGCGGACAGCCAATCCATCCCCAGAATCACTCCAAAGTCCTCCATCTGGATCATAATCAGGTCAGCTGGCAGGCTATGTCCTCCGACGCTGACCTCGCAATCCGTGTACACCTCCTCAGCTACAAACAGCTGACCACTCGGACCTCTGATTACGAACGGATTTTCTAACAATGTATAATCCTGGTCCAAACTAACTGCGAAACTGGCTGCGACAAACGAGTGCGTAGCGCCGGAATCGAAAAGCGTGTAAACGAGTCTGCCAGAAACTGAAACCATACCTGCTATCACCGATCCCGAAGCTCTGGCGTCCCTGTGTGTCAGGGCGTTGATACGCCCCTCAGCTCTAGGTGCGGACGAAGCAGCCACACTCTGCGTCGGACGGGTAGGTGCTGGTCGGTACCCTCCTCGCGACTGCTGTCCTCCTCCTAGTGCCTGGGAACCGCGGCCTCCTGCGCGCCCTTCAGTGCTCTGCGCGGGGAGTATCTGCTGACCTCCTGCCCTAGATGGGCAGTCCCTCCTGACGTGGCCTGGCTGGCCACACTGGTAGCAGAGGGGAACCCGACTCCCGCCCTCAGTGGGTCCCTGCTGTCGACTAGGCGGGGGTCCGGTGCTGGCAACTGGCCCCTGTCGAGGGCCCCCAAAGGCCACTGATGGCCCTGCACAACGTGACGGCTCTCCTGCGGACGCCACGTGTCTCCGTTCTCGCCGGCCCTGTGAGAAGTCTGGCTGAAAGGGCCTCTTCCGCCCGCCGTCGGTGTCTCGCGCGGACGGGTTGGTCTCCTCGTAAGTCATAGCTGCCTCTACCACCCTCGAAAACGTAGGCAGCTTCAGGGGTTTGACATACCCCCGGATCGCAGGCCGGAGCCCCTCGGTGAACCTCCAAAGGCGCTCCTCCTCAGTGGCTACCACTGTCGCTTTAAAGCGGGACAGCTCCAAGAAACACGTGCGGTACGCGCTCACAGTCATCGTCCCTTGGCGGAGAGTGTGGAACTCCCGCCTCCTCTGGTCCTGCCACGTCTGGGGAAAGTACTGCTCGCAGAAGAGGGTGATGAACTGGTCCCACGTCGGCTCGTCCCTCTCCTGTCCCCGGACCGCCCTCCACCACCGGTGTGCTGCACTCTCCAGCTGGTACGTGGAAAAGGCCACGCGGCACTCCACCGGGGGGCGAAGGGTGTCGAAGATCTTCTCCAGCTGCTCAAGCCAGTCCTCTGCCTCGGTCGGGTCCTCATCCCCCTTGAAGGAGGGGGGCTTCAGCTTCCGGAACTGTCCGAAAAGCTCGAAGTGGCGCTGTAGGGGAGGTGCTGGTGCACCTCCAGGCGAAGGTGCCTCGTGTACAGAAGTGTCGGAGGAAGGTGGGGGCGGCAGGGGCCCATCCCCTCCCTCGTGTCCAGCGCCGTGTCCATCGCGTGGTCCCACAGAGGACTCCCCCTCTGCAGCCCCAGGAGGAGGCGCTCAGGGCGGTGGGTGGAGCTCCTCTCGTACAATATCTCGTATCAGTCTGGCGAGGTCCTGGGCCTGGATGCCCGGGAGTGGTGGCTGGTCCACCGAGACGTCAACAACAGCATGTCCACCTCGCCGACCTCGCCCTCGGCCACTCCCGCGGCCAGTCTCGCCAGTCCCGCGACGAGGCATCTCCTACAAGGAGACGCGAAACAAAACGGAAACGTCAAAACAGACGGTACCTAACGAAACTTCTAAGAGTTCAAGTCAGGAGATATGTTGTGGTGGCTACTCTAGCTATAAACATGCGAATTGGTTATTTTCCAGTCAGTTGATTCACTTCTCGGGACGACCTTGCTCTGATACCATCTTGTAACGACCCAGTTCCCGAGTCCCTACGAGACACGAGAACCGGACCGACTCGACTAATCCCAAGACCTAGTCGTCCAATGAGGAAGTAACCAAAAGAGCAGTAAAATAAACCACATTCAGCATGAATATAACTAACAGTAAGAAAGTATAGCAGTAAGGAAAGAAACTACTACAGTATATACCACCACAACAGTAGAACAACATTTATCATATAACATGAACTGCAGGTAAAGAAAAGTACAGCGGAACAAGAACTACTCACTATAATCGAAACAAAGAGGTACAAAAGACAGTAGTAACTCTACTGGACCTTACTCGGCCCAGCGTCCTCTGCAGCAGCTGACCCTGGCTGCTCAACACCTGGTCCTGAAAAAGGTAATGAGTGTAACACGCCAGCAAAACGCTGAGTAGAGTGGCATCTAAAACTAAGGACAACAGTAAAGTGTACAGTAGCTGTTATGTTCTATTACTTTCTTTATCCACATTTTTCAATTGTCTCACTATTTCATTTATTCCCCAGATCTTTTCTTGATCTCGAATGTTCCTCGTGGGAACGATCTTGATTACAGTCTTTTCCAAAAAGTAGAAGTAGCACGTAGTGCTCTCCTGGCCGGGAGAGTCCCCCGTGGTGATCCTACCCTCAGTCAACCACCCCAAGGTCACTGACAGACATAACGGTGACTACGGCACGCGCGATAAACGCACAGGTAGCTAACCCGTACTGGCACGCGGTCAGTCGTTTCCGTTAACGGGTGCGCCCAAAGCACAGCACGGAACCAGTCCAGGGCAGAGCCTTCTCAGTAACAGGGGTCCAACCCCTCCACAGTAACCAAACCGGGGCCTTGCCCCTCCACAGTCTGCGCACCCTCGCCTGACTACCCTGGTTTGCCCCAGCGGGCCTAACAAGTCGGTGTGGGAGGCTAGCAGAACCCCGGGACCCGTGGGGTAGCTAGTACCTCCCTACACTAGTAGCTCTCCTCGGTACTACGTACGCGAGGGCCAGTAAGTTGGTACAGAGTGGCCAGTCCTAACCCCGGGTCCCTGGGGCGGCTGGCTCCGCTCTACACTAAACAGGGGGACAGTCGCTCTCCTTGGTACTCCGTACTCAAGGGCCAGCTCACTTCCCCAAAACTATTCCATTCACTTTCCAGGAGTTCTACTCCTACTTCCCCGTAGGGTTCCATCCTTCTTACTCAAACATCCAGGTTTCACTTTCCAGTTTCACATCCTTACAATCCATGTTCTCAACCACATTATCTATTCACAACAGGCAGCTGTTAATTCAAATTACAGGCAGCTTTATATCCCTTTCCATTTTCCAAGACTGCAGTATTATACATTCCACTAGTTTTCCCATCCTAGGATTCATGCCATATCCTAGGATTTATCAAACAATCTAGTTTTCCAGTCCTAGGATTCATGCAACACCTAGGAGCTATCATTCCATCTATTTCTCATTCCTAGGATTCATGCAATGTCCTAGGTTCTATTTATGGTTTCATAATTTAACAGATTTTATTGATAACTTAAAGCCACTCTACCAGGTACAACGGGAGTAATGGGGGCGTGATCGGGAATCCCGCGTGCCTCCGCGACTCCCAAGACTGCAACTGAACGAGGTCCTATCACAAGGATCAAACACAAGGAAAGTCTCAAAACAGTGTATAGCTACTGTAGATGGGTAGAGGAATTAATTCTGAAAAGAACGCAACTCGAATCGCGGAAAACGGAGCCCGAACGGGCCCTAAACGGGTCGAAAAAGATGATACTGTGCAAAATCAGACGTCTGGAACTTCTTCCAGACGTCTTAAAAAGTGGATCAGAGAATTACCTGTTCAGCGTGGTTTCCCAAACATCCAGAAGTATGCGGGGACGTCTGGCCTAGATCCCAGACGTCCGATGGTCACCCAGGACGTCTGGAGGTCGCTCTAGCCGTCTGGTACAATAGCCAGACGTCTGATTCACGTTGGATGGGGAATCACCGAGCCTGCGCACAGCCAACTCCCTCCCTCAGTACGGTCAGCCGACAGGAAGGAAGAAGAAAGCGGAATACTCACCTTTCATACGTCTGTATGAGCTTCCAGACGTCTCCCTCGCCGTCTGGCTATCAACCCAGACATCTGATTCTGGAAATTTTTTCCAGAATCAGGGCGCCACTCGGCCTCCGCTCGCGACGCCGCCCGCGTCGCACCTCGCGCGTCTGCTGCTCAGACCGCAGCAAGTCCCTCTCTACGTCGTTCCACGCCCCCTGCGCCCTCCGCCGGCCGGCCAAGCCGCTCCGGCGAGCTCGCCCTCACGGAAGAGCTCCGCCCTCGCACGCCGTACCTCCTCCGCGCTCACTGTGGCCGCCGCTGCCGCCCTCGCGCTCGCTCGCTCTCGTGCACAGGAAGGAGAAGAGGAAGGGGACGGTGGAGACGACAGGAGGGGAGGCGTGGCCTTTTAAGGCCGCGTGAGGAGGAGGGAGAGAGTGCACAGCAGGTCTGCAGCCGCAGAGAGAGAGGGAAAAAGAGAGAGAGGAATCGCGGGTCTGCGCGCACTGGCGCGCAGACGAATCTCTCGTGCGAAAAAATAACTATTTTCCAGACGTCTGGAAGCGATCCTAGACGTCTGGTAAGACGTCTGGATGTGATCCCAGACGTCTGGTCCGACGTCTGGGCCACCTCCCAGACGTCTTAAAAGACGTCTTGGGCACGCGTTCGTAACAATGGGTCTTGGGTTGTTCTACCACTACGTGTTACAGAGTTTAATTCGGCCTGATTTTTGTTTGGGTTAGGTAGGAGGGGTGGCTGCTGCTGAAATCCCGCATAAGATGTTGAAGCTTCCATCCCGTCTGGCGATGGAGCAGTAGGGGCCTGATAAATCACATGTGTTTGGCCTGAATTTGGATTCATAACGCGCTTCTGGGTTAGCACGTTATTTGGGTTGGGCAGAGGTTGCGAGGGAAGGGTACCAGGTTGGCGGGAATTTGCCATCTGGGCCAGTTGGTTGCGAACCTCTGTGATCTCGTCCTTGTGCTGTTTTTGCATTGCTGCATTCGTCTTTTGAATGTCAGCCAGTGCTTGAAGGATAAGAGTCATTTGATCCTGGTTTTGCTCGGATTGGTAGGTGGGATTGGGCCGAGGCTGAGGCGGCTGATATGGACGAGGGGCTTGTGGATGGGGTTGATATGGTGGTCTTTGCGAATTTCCCGCCCACTGAAAGTTAGGATGATTTCGCCATCCAGGGTTGTAGGTATTGCAGAATGGGTCATTCTGGATGGCGTTGAGGTCCTCGCAGTTCTGAGGAGCCTCAGGAAAGTCAGAATACGAGGGTTCAGAGTTCCCCCAACTTGAGTAGAATGGATCGGAGGTCACTCTGGTCCGAGAGGTAGACGGGGGTGGATATGGGTCCATCCCCTTGGCAGATTGGTGATATATGTTTTGCAGAGTTTCCCTTGCCAGAGGAGGTCGTGCAAAAGAGTTTTGCGCAGAGGTGGCTTGCTGCAAATGTCGAGTTAGCTCGTCCACCTTCTTTTCTATGATAGAAACCTTGTCCAATTGACTGGCTATCAGTTCCAAGTCGACGGAAGTGGACAGGTCCTGCATCTCATGTGTCCCTCTTAGATTCGTCGATGCGCGGGCATTCGTCCTGTCAAATAGGCCCATGGAGCCATTATTTATGGAGTTCTCGCACATGTTTTCGAGAATCTCCCACACCGTGTCCTCGTGTTGACCCATGATGTTTCCTTCGCACGTTGCATTGACGAATAAACGAATGTCTTCACGGAGTCCCTGGTAAAAAGACTGGACTTGTTCCCACTTAGGAACTCCGTGATGGGGACACTTTCGCATGAGATCTAAGAATCGATCCCATGCTTCGTGAAGAGGTTCTCCCGGTTGTTGAGTGAAATGAGTGATCTGGTGGTGCAAGGCATTTGTCCGGCCAACGGGGAAGAATTTTTTCAAAAATTCGGACTGCAGTTCCTCCCATGTGTTGATCGGACGGGTCTGAGTTTGATACCAGTGTGCGGCCATGTCCATGAGGGAGAACGAAAACATTTTCATGAGTAGGATATCCCGGTTTTGTACATCTGACCCGAAGGTCTGGGCCAGATGCTTGAGTTGTTTAATGTGTTGGAATGGATCCTTAGAGTTAAGTATTGTCACTACGTTTCTGTGCGGATTTAAAGGCGTATTACGTTGTAGTAGAACCGACAAAACGTTTAAACAAATAATTTTATTACTCGAACAACTAGAGTATCCGAGGTCGAACACAGGGAGCAAACTCAGTACTTTGTAAAACCCAAGAATACAACTGTTAAATGCAAATATAATTGATTCAAAGAGTTTTTAAGAAAGATGTAAAAAAAATAGAATTAGACGTCTGATTTATGTATCAGACGTCTTAAATGTGATCTTTCTTTCTCTTTTTCTTCTTCTGCTTTGCCTTTCAGATCTCTTTGCAATCTTCCCTTGTCCTTCTTCTTCTTCTCCTGCGAAGACCTCTAACCTTTCTGTTTTCCTCCTTCGCCTGCGAAGACTTCTTTCTTTCTTCTTCTTCTGTCTTGCTTCTCCTTTCTTCGTTGCCTTCTTCTTCTTCTTTGTCTTGCTTTCTTCTTCTTCTTTGTCTTGCTTCTCCTTTCTTCTGCAGCGGCCACGTCCTTCTCCTGCAATCAGCCTGCCTGCACAGGGGAACAAAACCTAACCCTTCTCCCTCTACCCGCGCGTGTCTCTCTCTCAAGCAATTCACTCTAACCGCTCTACCAGAGCCACAGTCTCAATCGGGTCGGATCGTACCCGGGACCAGGCGCACCTGCAGGTGTGTGATGCGCGAGGAGTGCGTAGGTCTAGGTCGGGTCGGATCCGCCAGGTCCGCGTGGTCAGGCCGCGGACGAGGCGGGTGGGGTCAGTGAGGGACCTCACCCCTGTGCTTTCGAGGCAGTAAACGTATATCACAAAAAAGCTTTATACCATACCTGTGCCTTGAGATTCCACGATGTGGGACTAAACGTTCCGCCCTTCCTTTGCGTGCGCCCGCAGACTCTCGTGTGCAATTGCCCACGCTGAAGGCCCTGCTGCTGATCCTTGCTGAACTCAGTCACCTCGCAACACTTGCGAGAGTCTGCTGCACCTGCCGCCTGGGAAGCCTGACGCCTGCTGCTGC
Source organism: Thalassia testudinum (assembly GCA_037157565.1). NCBI lineage: Eukaryota > Viridiplantae > Streptophyta > Magnoliopsida > Alismatales > Hydrocharitaceae > Thalassia > Thalassia testudinum. The sequence continues at coordinate 7,250,802 of JAZHRO010000022.1, read as the reverse complement.
TCCAAGCTTCCTGCTGCTTCGACTGTTAATGGCGGCCGGAGCGTTTACCTGAACTTCCACAGAACGGCCTATTGGCCCAATTAGAATAGTTGGAAACCTTCGCCGTAGCACGGCGAAGGCGGTGGGTGATGCTGCAGGTTGCCGGTCGGCCTAGGCGTGCCCGCCTAGGTTAACCTGTGGCTGGAGATGGTGGGTTGTTCGGGGGGTGATTATGGAGGTCTGGAGTGGCAGTTGTGGGGTGGAGCGAGTTCCTGGTGGTGAGGCGGAGCTCACGAGGTGGTTGGCGAGCCGTGTGGAGTGGCGGAGTGGTGTGGGCGGCTCGCCGGAGTTCGGTCGGTGATGTGGAAGATGAGGGTGGTCAGCGTCGGTCGAGGGGTAATCAGATGAGATAACAGGGGGAAAAGAGAGAGGATAGGATGGAGAGGAGTTCTAACCTAATTGTAAGGACGAAAGGGGACAGAAGGCGGACAGCAGTACTTGCTGTCGCCGGAGAAGATGACGCCCAGTGGGGGAGAACGGCGGCGACGACGGGGCTGAGGCGGCGTGCGCTGGTACTGCGCGACGCGGAGGGAGGTCAGGAAGCTAACTCTGCCACTGGTTTTGTGGCAGAGCGAAGAGGGAGGGGAGGGGGGCTCGCCGGAGCTAGCTGGGGTATTTGGCCGAGCAGGAGGAGAGGAATTGAAGGGGGAAACTCGGCCAAATCAAGCTCAAGATGAGTGGCCGGGTCCGAGGGGTGTTTTATAGGTGCTGGACTTGGTGTGCAGGGCGTGAAGGGCACGTAATTGCCTGAGGTTGGTCGCCGGAGATGGAAAGGAGTTAGGATACCCAAATTTCTCGTGCGTTCGCACGAGAGATTGGGTTCACACCAACGATTGTAATTGACTTTATGAGGAAGGGAATTCCTCAGAGAATCCTCCTTCCATTTCTGGGAGGGAATCTCTGAGGGATTAGAGAGCAATCCCTCTCCGAACCTCGCCGGAGTTCGGTTCTGCCCTAGCAATGGCGGCAGGACCGGTTTGCAAAGAAGGCGAGGAACCTAGGGGGCTCTCTGCAAGGATATTCAAAAGATAGGGACCTCTTTGTGATTTGGGTGTACTAACTTGCAAAGTAGGTCAAGATGGCCTCCCCTTAGGTCCAAATTTTGGTACAAACCTAATTTGGCCCTAAAGAATCCAATGGTGAAGTTGGATTTTAGGTTTGACCTCTTTTGACTGGACATTTTGCGTAAAAACCCAAATTAGGTTAATTGAAGAGCTAAGACCCTAATCTAGGTCAAACTAGGTTCCAAAGGCCAAATTAAGTGTTCTAAACCCCAGAGGATGTTTTTCTATGATTTTTAGAGGGTTTGCTTGATTTTTATTCTGACTGGAACCTTGTTAATTTAAGCGGGTCTGTTTTAGGGTTACCAAGTGTCATTTAATTCTTAGATTGCACATAAACCCATTTCTGATTAATTCAACCCACTTTGGACTATTTGACCTATGTTTTGCTTCTGAGAAATCCCGTTTATGTACTGCAATGGTAAAATTGCAGTTTTAACCTTTATTTCATGTTTTCTTCTCAGAGCACTTGTTCCTTTAGTTAAGCCTTCTTCTAGGTTATGTAGGAGCTTTTATCTTCTTTATTAGGTCAAAATGAGCTAGTTATGGCTCATGATGAGGCTCTCATCATACCCCCATGCCTAGCTTTTGCTAGTCCCTTAGCAAAATTTCAAAGTTTTAACTTCCATTCTAGACCCAAAGTGTCCTTAGTTATGATAAGTGCTTCTTTTGTGATTAGGTAGGAATGCCGACAATAGGCCTAGAGGTACTCAAGTACCAACCAAAATCTGGACCTGTTCTGCTTTAGCCTCAGTCCTTCGCAAAGGTTTCTACGGCCCACAAAAACTATCCTAGGGTTTGTTGGACTCTGCGGTTAAAGCACCCGTGCTTGAGACATTTTTAGCCTACGCTCAGTTTGCAGTGCGTTTTTTTTGTAAGAGAGAGATAGAGGATTTATTTGTTTGGAGAGCTTTTCTCTCTCTTTTCTTTTTATTTCTAGCTTCGGATTAGCTTCTCAACACGGTCTGTATCGGATTCCTCGTCCCCATCATCAATCCTCAAGGGTCCCTGGCTTTCGAGATTTCGAGATAATCCCGCCCATGGCAACCCCCGGAACCCTGGCTTTCGAGATTTCGAGATAATCCCGCCCATGGCGTTCCGTGGCCGAATTCAGACCCTGGCGATCGACATTTCGTGATAATGCCACCCATGGTATCTGAACCAGCAGAGTGCTTACATGCCCCCAGTAGGATATTTAAATATCCTAAGAGACAAGCACCGAGGAGACGATATGTTGTTACGCATCTTCGAGGGGAATTTCCCGCCTCTCCGCGCTGGGAACTTGTCCAAATCAACTTGTGTTGATTGGCCGCTCCTAATCTAGGTGACTTTTTCAGAATATTAAACGCTCTTGCGTGTTTTGAATATTTATGCGCACTGAACCAGACTGTGTGTGAATTTGGGTGCTTAGGTTACCGAATCCCGCAAACCGGAGGTCAGTTAACGAGGCCGAATACTTCCTAAGCCTTAGACCTAATACTTAAGCTTCGCATTTTCCTCAACCTCTTGAGGATTGTCCAGATTTTAACGGATACGTGAATTTTTAAGCTAAAAATCTAGCCCAAGAGGCCTAAGACCAGCGTTCCCGCTAATCTCTTGTTATATCTCTGTAGCATTTTTCTTTTCTTTTTCTTGACTCGGTCTAGAACTTCAGTTAACCCCTTAATCTTTTACTAATGACTTTTTCTTTTTCTTTTCCTTTTGTGCTCCTTTCTTTATTTTTGCTCTTTTTTGTCATTTTTCTTTCTTTTCCTCCTCTCATTTGTATGACCCTGAATTGTTCCTCCCCTCTATCAAGTCCCCTTTTTTTTTTTTTTTTTTTTATTTTTTATGAATGAAACCCTTTCTTGATATGAATTTTCTGACATTTTGCACTTTCATACCCCCCCCATGCCTAAGATTTGCAATGTCCCCATTGTAAATTAGGTGGGTTCGAATTCAGCTTAGTTCATGTGTTAGGACAGGTGTGTGGTGAGTGAATGGGTCGAAGCGACTTGTTGCGAACGATTTCTAATCTCGGGTAGGTATACCTGAGGTGAAGTCGGCTGTTCTAATGGATGAACCCTAAAGTGCAATATGAGTTCCGCATAGCGATGTCAGAAACGGTTTCAGGTTTTTCAAAGAATGACGGGTTGCCTCCCGTTAAGCGCTGAGTTTTACGCCATCGGCTGGGCGTAATGAGCTCAAGAGGAAAGGAGGGTAAAGGATGACTCAGTCAAATCTATATCGGTCATGTCAATGAACGGCTTGAGTCTCTGCCCATTCACGACAAATGGTTCAGAATCGTGGCTGAGTGGGCTGATTTCAATAGCTCCATTTCCGAAGATTTGGCGGACTAGGTAGGGTCCGACCCACTTGGATCTTAGCTTTCCTGGGAATAGTTTGAGTCGAGCATCAAAGAGTAAAACTTTTTGACCAGGATGAAAGACCTTTCTAGAAATGTGTTTGTCGTGAAAAGCTTTAACCCGTTCTTTGTAAATTCGCGAGTTCTCATATGCGTCGTGGCGTAATTCATCGATCTCGCTCATTTGAAATCTTCTGTGGGTTCCAGCCTTAGAAAGGTCGAGATTACAGGTCCGTACTGCCCAATAGGCTTTATGCTCCAATTCGACGGGGAGGTGACATGCCTTCCCGTACACTAGTCTGAAGGGAGACATTCCTAATTGGGTCTTGTGGGCGGTCCTATAGGCCCACAATGCTTCCGGAAGCCGAGAAGACCAATCTTTTCTATCAGGTCGAACAGTAACCTGAAGGATCTTCTTGATCTCTCGGTTAGATAGCTCAGCTAGACTATTAGTTTGAGGGTGGTAAGGAGTAGAGATTCGGTGTGACACCCCGTATTTGATCATCAGTGACCTGAACTGAGCGTTTGTAAAATGGGTCCCTCCGTCGGAAATTATAGCACGTGGAATCCCGAACCTTGAGAAAATGTTTTGATGAAGGAATTTTATAACGACTTTATGATTGTTGGTTCGAGTCGGAATGGCTTCTATCCATTTGGAAACATAATCAACTGCGAGTAAAATGTATTCGAAGCCATCCGAGGTAGGAAAGGGTCCCATGAAATCAATCCCCCAAATATCAAAAATTTCGCATACCAAGATCGGCTGTAGAGGCATCATGTCTCTATGGCTCATGTTGCCTAGAGTCTGGCAACGGGGACATGCCTTACAGTGATTGTATGCATCTTTGAAAATTGTGGGCCAGTAGAAACCACACTGGAGGACTTTCGATGCGGTTTTATGTCCCGAAAAATGTCCACCGCATGCCTGGTCATGGCAAAATGAGAGTATGTCTTTGATTTCCACTTCCGTGACGCATCGTCGGATTATCTGATCAGCACCAATGCGGAAGAGATACGGGTCTTCCCATAGGTAATACTTGGCATCAGAACGCAATTTGTCCTTTTTGGCCTTCGACCAATCGGGCGGAATCTGATGTGATGCCAGGTAATTAACAATATCGGCGAACCATGGAAGACTTGTACTGATAGTCAGGAGGTGCTCATCAGGAAAATGTTCTGTAATAGGTCCGGACAGATCAATAATTTCAGGAGGAAGGCGGGATAAATGATCAGCTACCACATTGTGCTTTCCCGCCTTGTCGCGAATCTCGATGTCAAATTCTTGCAACAGCAAGATCCAGCGGATTAATCGAGGTTTCGCGTCCTTCTTGGCTAGGAGATGCCTCACAGCTGTGTGATCCGAGTATATGATAACACGGGAACCCAGAAGGTATGATCTGAATTTTTCCAGGGCAAATACTACGGCCAGCAGCTCTTTCTCAGTAACCGTATAGTTACGCTGAGCCTCATCCAGTGTTTTGCTGGCGTAGTAAATGACCACAGGTTTCCCATCAATTTTCTGCCCCAAAACCGCTCCTACAGCGAAGTCAGATGCATCGCACATGATCTCAAAGGGTTGAGACCAATCAGGGGACTGTAGGATTGGGGCTTGGGTGACTCGGTCACGTAAGATCTCAAATGCTTGAGTGCATTCCTCGGAAATTCCGAAAGGCACATCCTTGGAAAGCAGATTGGTCAGGGGGCGCGCGATTTTGGAGAAATCAGGGATGAATCGACGGTAGAAACCGACGTGCCCCAAAAAAGATCGGATGTCCTTAATCGAGCTAGGCATAGGGAGCTTGGAAATCAGGTTAACCTTAGCTCGATCCACTTGGATGCCTTTCTCTGAGATTAAATGTCCCAGGACAATTCCCTCAGGCACCATGAAATGGCTCTTTTCCCAGGAAAGAACCAAATTCACCTCGATGCACCGCCTGAGTATATGGACCAAGTGTTGGAGGCAATCGTCAAATGATTGTCCAAAAACTGAAAAGTCATCCATGAAGACTTCCAGATAGTCACCTACCATATCTGAGAATATGGCAAGCATGCACCGCTGAAAAGTTGCAGGTGCATTGCAGAGACCGAATGGCATCCTTCGAAACGCGTACGTCCCGAAGGGGCAGGTGAATGTGGTCTTTTCTTGGTCCTCTGGATGGATTGCCACCTGATTGTAACCGGAGTACCCGTCAAGAAAGCAGAAGAATCTATTTCCCGCTAGTTTCTCGAGGATCTGATCAATAAACGGTAGTGGGAAATGATCCTTCTTCGTGGAGGAATTTAGTCTTCTGTAATCAATGCAGACTCTCCACGAATTAGCTATTCGGGTAGGAATGACTTCCCCGGTTTCTGTCGTGATGATGGTAAGTCCTGCCTTCTTAGGTACCACTTGTGTTGGACTCACCCAACGACTGTCGGAGATCGGGTAGATGATCCCTGCATCTAACCACTTAATGATCTCCTTTTTCACGACCTCCTGTAGGTTAGGGTTTAGTCGCCTTTGCATTTCTCTTGAAGGTCGTGAGCCTTCTTCTGTATAGATTCGATGCGTGCAGTATGAAGGGCTTATACCAGTCAAATCATCTAGAGTCCATCCAATGGCTCTACGATGTTGCTGGAGAACAGAAATCAAACGGAGTTCCTGGTCAGGTGTGAGTCGAGAATTGATAATCACAGGAAACGTTTGATTTGAATCCAAAAAGACATATTTTAGATGTTCAGGAAGGGGCTTGAGTTCCATGACAGGATTGTCAGCAGCAGCGGGTAGTTCAGGGTTTGTATCGGGAGCAATGGTAGGAGTCATAGGTGTGTCTAGATTGTGTTCGCACTCCTCTGTTAGCGGTTTTTGACTTTCTAGTGGTTGATCAGGAATAATCAGGTTGTCCTCTATGTGCAATTCATCAACCACGGCTTTGACATCACAAATTTCCTCTATAACCCCGCAATTAATCCCTTGTTGGGCTTTGAAAATGTCGATCTTCAGATTTTGATTCCCAAATTTTAATTCTATCTGGCCCTCTTCGCAGTTTATATTGGCCCTAGCAGTGGCCAGAAAGGGTCTCCCTAATATGATTGGTGTGTCCCTTGGGTTCTTAGGTGCATCCATGTCCAGTACTATGAAGTCCACTGGGAAATAAAAATCTCGTACCCTAACAATGACATCCTCGAGTATACCTTTGGGTGACTTGATGGATCGATCAGCTAACTGCAATGTCACCTCAGTGGGTTTAAGTTCAGATTCTTCAAGGTGGTCAAGGAGGGATGTAGGTATTAAATTTATGGAGGCACCTAGGTCTAGTAGGGCTCTATCAAGTTGGGTTTCACCAATTTTACAAGAAATCAAGGGGGTTCCTGGGTCTTTAGCCTTGGGTGGGAGTTTGCTCAGGATGACAGAGCTGGCTTGCTCTGACAGTACAATCGGATTCCCATCCTTGGTTCGCGGCTTACGTTTAGGTGTACATATGTCTTTCAAGAATCTTGCGTAAGCCGGTATGTGGCGGATTGCATCCATCAACGGGATGTTTATCTGGACCTGTTCAAAGAGCTTGACCAGATCCTCCTCAGGAGCCACAGGTTTGGTTGTCCTTTTTCCTTTGGTCAAGGCCTCAGGAAATGGGATCCTAGCTGGTTCCTCTAGGATAGGTCCAGGTCCTTGATCTGGGACAGTAGTATCTTGGATGACTACCCTAGGGTCTTGGCGATTATCAGGCTTGGAGTGGTTCAGATAATGTGGGTCTTGTGTTGTTTTACCACTACGTGTTGTTACAGAGTTTAATCCAGCCTGACTTTGGTTTGGGTTAGGTAGGAGAGGTGGCTGCTGCTGAAATTCTGCATAAGATGTAGAAGCCTCCATCTTGTCTGGTGATGGAGTAGCAGGGGCCTGATAAATCAAATGTGCGTGGCCTGGATTTGGATTCATAATGCGCCTCTGGGTCGGCACATTATTTGGGTTGGGCAGAGGTTGCGAAGGAAGGGTGCCAGGTTGGCGAGAATTTGCCATCTGGGCCAGTTGGTTGCGAACCTCTGTGATCTCGTCCTTGTGCTGTTTTTGCATTGCCGCATTCGTTTTTTGAATGTCAGCCAGCGTTTGAAGGATAAGAGTCAGTTGATCCTGATTTTGCCCAGATTGGTAGGTGGGATTGGGCCGAGGCTGAGGCGGCTGATATGGACGAGGAGCTTGTGGGCGGGGTTGATATGGTGGTTTTTGAGAGTTTCCCGCCCACTGAAAGTTAGGATGATTTCGCCATCCAGGGTTGTAGGTATTGGAGTATGGGTCGTTCTGGATGGCGTTGAGGTCCTCGCAGTTCTGAGAAACCTCAGGAAAGTCAGAATACGAGGGTTCAGAGTTCCCCCAACTCGAGTAGACGGGATAGGAGGTCACTCCGGTCTGGGAGGTAGACGGGGGTGGATAGGGGCCCATCCCCTTGGCAGGTTGGTGATAGATGTTTTGCACTGTTTCCCTTGCCAGAGGAGGTCGTGCAAAAGAGTTTTGTGCAGAGGTGGCTTGCTGCAAATGTCGAGTTAGCTCGTCCACCTTCTTTTCTATGATAGAGACCTTGTCCAACCGACTGGCCATCAATTCCAGGTCAACAGAAGTGGACAGGTCCTGCGTCTCATGTGTCCCTCTTAGATTCGTCGATGCGCGGGCATTCGTCCTGTCGAATAAGCCCAAGGAGTCATTGTTTATGGAGTTCTCGCACATGTTTTCGAGAATCTCCCACACCGTGTCCTCGTGTTGGCCCATGATGTTTCCTCCACATGTTGCATTGACGATTAGACGAATATCCTCACGGAGTCCCTGGTAAAAAGACTGGACTTGTTCCCACTTAGGAACTCCGTGATGGGGACATTTTCGCATGAGATCTAGGAATCGATCCCAAGCTTCGTGAAGAGGTTCTCCCTGTTGTTGAGTGAAATGAGTGATCTGGTGGCGCAAGGCATTCGTCCGGCCAACAGGGAAGAATTTTTTCAAAAATTCGGACTGTAATTCCTCCCAAGTGTTGATCGGGCGGGTCTGAGTCTGATACCAGTGCGCGGCCTTGTCCAAGAGGGAGAACGAAAACATTTTCATGAGTAGGATATCCCGGTTTTGTACATCTGACCCGAAAGTCTGGGCCAGATGCTTGAGTTGTTTAATGTGTTGGAATGGATCCTCAGAGTTAAGCCCATGGAACTTTGGTATGGCATGAATCATATTGGGCTTTAGATCAGAATCGGGTCCTCCAATTGGGATTCGTACTCGGGGTTCAATTGCCACCGCAGCGGGATTATAGTGATCTCGTATCATAGGTCGCTGTGGTGGGTTTACAAAGTTCTGAAAGAGATCGTTCAAGCGTTGAAGTTGGTGTTCAAGGTTATTCTCATCTTCAATGGGTTGTGCCATGATGGGAGAAGGAGGAGAATCAGGGTCTGAATCAGATGAAAGATTTATGTGGTGGGGTTGCTGCACAAACAAGGGCGTCGAGGCTTGGCCTCGGCGAGAATGAATTTCTAGAGGAGGTCTTAAAGGTGGTCTCAAGGACCTCCTACCAAACATGCACCGGAAGATGTGATGAGAAGGTACTGGACCCAATCAAGACACCCAAGAATTGTTGGGTGACTATAGAGGTTCGGGGCAGATGGACCCCTGGATCAGAAGATCGTCCACCTGAGAAATACCTGGGCAGCCAGAGAGGGAGAGTCCCGCAAAGACCCCTACACGGTAGAGCGTCCCTACGGGTTACAGGGTTTCCCCCACCCGACCTCTCTTGTCACTGCGGTTCCAGGTAGACCAGAATGGGGATCTTGACCTCTTAAGTCTACCTTTTTTATTTTAAGATCAAGGTGCTTAATGTTCCACTTGAACTTTTAAGTATTTTGAGTGCAAAAAGTGACCTAATATTAAGGTTGGTTGACCCGAGGGATCAACTTCACCTTTGAGAGCTTTTAGGTCCTTCCTTTTATGATTCAAATGAATTATCAGCCTGATTTGCTTAGGGTTCCTCTTGTATAAATATTTTCAAACACGGTTTAGGCACACTTCTTTTTGGAAAGTTTGTTTCTTTGTTTTAGAGAAGATGTGTCTCTAAAAACCCTAGCTTTGCAATCCTAACTTAGCTCTAATGGGTCCAATTTAGTTGCCTTAGAATTTAGCACCTAGGGCTCAATCAAGAAAGTTTTAGCCCTAGTTGCCTTAGTTGGATGACAGACAAAAATATGTTGAAATGAAAATCAGGCAACTTGATGAGTTACTAAATATAAGACAGGTAGCCCTAAGTTGACTTCTCCCTTTTTTTTTTTTTTGTCTTTTAGATTGTGAGAGGGTTAAGGGGGAGGGCTTATGGAGATTACCTGCTCCAGTCTGTTGTGCAGTTGCTATTCTTTCCTTTTTGTTTTGCTTTCCCTGTTTGAACACAACAAAAGAGAAGTTAAGTCAGATATTAAATAGAAAAGTTGTACTCAAAAGCTTTACAAGTGCCCGTTGCTCCCCGGCAACGGCGCCAAAATATTGTCACTACGTTTCTGTGCGGATTTAAAGGCGTATTACGTTGTAGTAGAACCGACAAAACGTTTAAACAAATAATTTTATTACTCGAACAACTAGAGTATCCGAGGTCGAACACAGGGAGCAAACTCAGTACTTTGTAAAACCCAAGAATACAACTGTTAAATGCAAATATAATTGATTCAAAGAGTTTTTAAGAAAGATGTAAAAAAAATAGAATTAGACGTCTGATTTATGTATCAGACGTCTTAAATGTGATCTTTCTTTCTCTTTTTCTTCTTCTGCTTTGCCTTTCAGATCTCTTTGCAATCTTCCCTTGTCCTTCTTCTTCTTCTCCTGCGAAGACCTCTAACCTTTCTGTTTTCCTCCTTCGCCTGCGAAGACTTCTTTCTTTCTTCTTCTTCTGTCTTGCTTCTCCTTTCTTCGTTGCCTTCTTCTTCTTCTTTGTCTTGCTTTCTTCTTCTTCTTTGTCTTGCTTCTCCTTTCTTCTGCAGCGGCCACGTCCTTCTCCTGCAATCAGCCTGCCTGCACAGGGGAACAAAACCTAACCCTTCTCCCTCTACCCGCGCGTGTCTCTCTCTCAAGCAATTCACTCTAACCGCTCTACCAGAGCCACAGTCTCAATCGGGTCGGATCGTACCCGGGACCAGGCGCACCTGCAGGTGTGTGATGCGCGAGGAGTGCGTAGGTCTAGGTCGGGTCGGATCCGCCAGGTCCGCGTGGTCAGGCCGCGGACGAGGCGGGTGGGGTCAGTGAGGGACCTCACCCCTGTGCTTTCGAGGCAGTAAACGTATATCACAAAAAAGCTTTATACCATACCTGTGCCTTGAGATTCCACGATGTGGGACTAAACGTTCCGCCCTTCCTTTGCGTGCGCCCGCAGACTCTCGTGTGCAATTGCCCACGCTGAAGGCCCTGCTGCTGATCCTTGCTGAACTCAGTCACCTCGCAACACTTGCGAGAGTCTGCTGCACCTGCCGCCTGGGAAGCCTGACGCCTGCTGCTGCTCCAAGCTTCCTGCTGCTTCGACTGTTAATGGCGGCCGGAGCGTTTACCTGAACTTCCACAGAACGGCCTATTGGCCCAATTAGAATAGTTGGAAACCTTCGCCGTAGCACGGCGAAGGCGGTGGGTGATGCTGCAGGTTGCCGGTCGGCCTAGGCGTGCCCGCCTAGGTTAACCTGTGGCCGGAGATGGTGGGTTGTTCGGGGGGTGATTATGGAGGTCTGGAGTGGCAGTTGTGGGGTGGAGCGAGTTCCTGGTGGTGAGGCGGAGCTCACGAGGTGGTTGGCGAGCCGTGTGGAGTGGCGGAGTGGTGTGGGCGGCTCGCCGGAGTTCGGTCGGTGATGTGGAAGATGAGGGTGGTCAGCGTCGGTCGAGGGGTAATCAGATGAGATAACAGGGGGAAAAGAGAGAGGATAGGATGGAGAGGAGTTCTAACCTAATTGTAAGGACGAAAGGGGACAGAAGGCGGACAGCAGTACTTGCTGTCGCCGGAGAAGATGACGCCCAGTGGGGGAGAACGGCGGCGACGACGGGGCTGAGGCGGCGTGCGCTGGTACTGCGCGACGCGGAGGGAGGTCAGGAAGCTAACTCTGCCACTGGTTTTGTGGCAGAGCGAAGAGGGAGGGGAGGGGGGCTCGCCGGAGCTAGCTGGGGTATTTGGCCGAGCAGGAGGAGAGGAATTGAAGGGGGAAACTCGGCCAAATCAAGCTCAAGATGAGTGGCCGGGTCCGAGGGGTGTTTTATAGGTGCTGGACTTGGTGTGCAGGGCGTGAAGGGCACGTAATTGCCTGAGGTTGGTCGCCGGAGATGGAAAGGAGTTAGGATACCCAAATTTCTCGTGCGTTCGCACGAGAGATTGGGTTCACACCAACGATTGTAATTGACTTTATGAGGAAGGGAATTCCTCAGAGAATCCTCCTTCCATTTCTGGGAGGGAATCTCTGAGGGATTAGAGAGCAATCCCTCTCCGAACCTCGCCGGAGTTCGGTTCTGCCCTAGCAATGGCGGCAGGACCGGTTTGCAAAGAAGGCGAGGAACCTAGGGGGCTCTCTGCAAGGATATTCAAAAGATAGGGACCTCTTTGTGATTTGGGTGTACTAACTTGCAAAGTAGGTCAAGATGGCCTCCCCTTAGGTCCAAATTTTGGTACAAACCTAATTTGGCCCTAAAGAATCCAATGGTGAAGTTGGATTTTAGGTTTGACCTCTTTTGACTGGACATTTTGCGTAAAAACCCAAATTAGGTTAATTGAAGAGCTAAGACCCTAATCTAGGTCAAACTAGGTTCCAAAGGCCAAATTAAGTGTTCTAAACCCCAGAGGATGTTTTTCTATGATTTTTAGAGGGTTTGCTTGATTTTTATTCTGACTGGAACCTTGTTAATTTAAGCGGGTCTGTTTTAGGGTTACCAAGTGTCATTTAATTCTTAGATTGCACATAAACCCATTTCTGATTAATTCAACCCACTTTGGACTATTTGACCTATGTTTTGCTTCTGAGAAATCCCGTTTATGTACTGCAATGGTAAAATTGCAGTTTTAACCTTTATTTCATGTTTTCTTCTCAGAGCACTTGTTCCTTTAGTTAAGCCTTCTTCTAGGTTATGTAGGAGCTTTTATCTTCTTTATTAGGTCAAAATGAGCTAGTTATGGCTCATGATGAGGCTCTCATCATTAAGCCCGTGAAACTTTGGTATGGCATGAATCATATTGGACTTCAGTTCAGAATCAGGTCCTCCAATCGGGATTCGTACTCGAGGTTCGATCGCCACCGCAGCAGGATTATAGTGATCTCGCATCATAGGTCGCTGCAGTGGGTTTACAAAGTTCTGAAAGAGATCATTAAGGCATTGAAGTTGGTGTTCAAGGTTATTCTCCTCTTCAATGGGTTGTACCATGATGGGAGAAGAAGGAGAATCAGGATCTGAATCAGATGAGAGATTTATGTAGTGGGGTTTCTGCACAAACAAGGGCGTCGAGGCTTGGCCTCGATGAGAGTGAATTTCTAATGGAGGTCTTAAGGGTGGCCTTAAGGACCTCCTATCGAACATGCATCGAAGGATGTGATGAGATTTAGAAGGTGCTGGACCCAATCAAGACACCCAAAAAATTGTTGGGTGACTACAGAGGTTCGGGGCGGATGGACCCCTTAGTTAGAAAGGTCGTCCACTTGAGAAATACCTGGGCAGCCAGAGAGGGAGAGTCCCGCAAAGACCTCTACACGGTAGAGCGTCCCCACGAGTTACAGGGTTTCCCCCACTCGACCTCTCTTGTCACTGCGGTTCCAGGTAGACCAGAATGGGGACCTTGACCTCTTAAGTCTACCTTTTTTACTTTAAGATCAAGGTACTTAATGTTCCACTTGAACTTTTAGGTATTTTCAGTGAAAAAGTGACCTAATTTTAAGGTTGGTTGACCCAAGGGATCAACTTCACCTTTTGTTCCTTTAAGAGCTTTTAGGTCCTTTTCTTTTAAGGTTCAAATGGATTAAAAGCCTGATTTGCTTAGGGTTCTTCTTGTGTAGATCTTTTCAATCAAGGTTTAGGCACACCTCTTTTTGGAAAAATTTATTTCTTTGTTTAAGATAAGGTGTGTCTCTAAAAACCCTAGCTTTTTAATCCTTAAATTGGCTTTAGTGGGTCCAATTTAGTTGCCTCAGAATTTAGTACCTAGGGCTCAATCAAGAAAGTTTTAGCCCTAGTTACCTTAGTTGGATGAGCAGATAAAAATGTGTTGAAATGAAAATCAGGCAACTTGATGAGTTACTAAATATGAAATAGGTAACCCTAAGTTGATTGTTCTCTTTTTTTTTCTTTTCAGATTTTGAGAGAGTTAAGAGGGAGGGCTTATGGAAATTACCCGTTCCTTGGAGTGTCTGTTGTGCAGCTGCTCTTCTTTCCTTTTTGCTTTCCCTGTTTGAGCACAACAAAAGAGAGGAGTTAGGTCAAATATTGGATAGAAAAGTTGTAATCAAAAGCTTTAAAAGTGCCTGTTGCTCCCCGGCAACGGCGCCAAAATGTTTGCACGTTTTTGTGATCGGATTTTAAAAGATAACACGTTGTAATATAGCCGATAAAATGTTCAAACAAATATAGAGAATTTTATTACTCGAAAACTAGAGTATCCGAGGTCGAACACAGGGAGCAATCTCAGTACTTTTAAAATCAAAGAATACAACTTTTAAATAAAAATAATTGATTCAAAGAGAGAGTTATAAAAAGAATTTCTAAAAGAAAACAGAATTGGACATCTGATTTCTTTATCAGACGTCTTAAAAGTAGTCTTCTTTCTCTCTTCTGCCTTCTTCTTCTTCGTTGGCTCTTCTTCTTTTCTTCTGATCCACAGGTTTTTTTTCTTCCTTGAACTTCTTTCTCTTCTCTTTCCTTTCCTGCGAAGACTTCTTCTTCCTGCCTTTGTTTCTCTTCTGTCTTCTTCTTTCTTTTTGTCTTTTCTGCAATCCTTCCTTCTCTCAGATCTCTGCCTTGCTCAGCTTCCTTTCTTCAGAGTTCCTTCTTCTTCTGCTCCTGCTCTTCTATTTCTTCAGTTCTTCTTTTTGCTTTCCTTCGCCTCTTCCTTCTCTTCTTTTCCCTTGCTGCAGTGGCTAAGTGTTCGCTTCTTCCTCTCTTCCTTCTTCCCTGTGCATACCACAACCAATGCAAAACCTAACCCCTTCCCTCTACCCAAATGTCTCTCTCTTTCTCTGCAATTCTCTCAAGGACGCTCTCCCAGAGCCACACGGGTAATCGGGTCGGACTTCACACCCGGGACTAGGCGCACTGACAGGTGGGTGATGCACGAGGAGTGCTCAGGTTAGGGCCGGGTCGGATCCCGCCAGATCCGCGAGGTGAAGCCGCGGACAAGGCGAGTGGGTCAGGTGAGGGACCTCACCCCTGTGCTTTCGGAGGCGGTAAGACAATATCACAAAAATAATTTATGGCGCACCTGTGTTTCGCGTTTCCACGATGTGGGACTATCAAGCCTCTGCCCCGCTCTCGCGCGCGCCCGTAGACCTTCGTGCAATCGCCACAGCTGGGGGCTTCGCAGTGCTGCTTGCTAGACCCAAGGGCTTTGCAACGCTCTCGCGAATCTGCCGTGCCTGGAGCCTGGAAGACCTGACGCCTGGAGCTGCTTTGGAGCTTCTTCAACTGTCGTCAATGGCGGCGGGAGCGTCGATACTGTCAAACATCAATACGGCCTATCGGCCTAATCAGACCAGCTGGCCACCTTCGCCGTGACACGGTGAAGATGGTGCACAGTGCTGTAGGCTGCAGGACAACCTAGGCGTGCGTGCCTAGGTCAAGTTGTGGCCGGAGGTGTGGGGTTGTTCGGGGGGCTACTGCGGAGGTGTGGAGTGGCAGTGGAGGGGCGGAAAGTGTTCCTTGTGGTGAGGCGGAGCTTACGAGATGGTTGGTGAGCCGTGTGGAGGGGTGGAGTGGTGGGAGCGGCTCGCCGGAGGTTGGTCAGAGGCGAGGAAGATGGAGGTGGTCAGGCAATGTCGAGGGGCAATTCAATGAAATAACAGGGGGAAAAGAGTGAGGGGAAGATGGAGAAGGTATCTGGAGTGATCTGGAAGGAAGGGAGGCAGCAGAGTGGACGGCGTGTAACTTCCGTCGTCGGGGAAAAAGAACCTTGAGGGAGGGAGCGGCGACGAGGACGAGGTCAGGGGCATGCGCGCTTGGTACGGCGCGATGCGTGAGGAAGAGGCGAAGTTGACTCTGCTGCTGGTATGGCATCAGAGCGACGAGAAGGAGGGGAGGAGGTCGCCAGAGCTTGCGGGTTTCTTGGCCGGAGATAGAAGAGAGGAAAACTTGGGGGAATCTCCTCCAATTCAAGCCTGAAGATCTGCGGCCGGGTCTGAAGATCCTTTTATAGGTGTTGGCCGAACCTTCTAGTGCGTGGAGGGCACGCAATCACCTCCACCGGCTCGCAGGAGAAGGCAAGAAGGCAGATACCCAAATCCCTCGTGCGTTCGCACGAGCGATTGGGTTCACACCAGAGATCGGGTTCACACCAGAGATCGTGATTGACTTTAGATGGAAGGGAATTGCTCAGAGAATCTCCCTTCCATTTCTAGGAGGGAATATCTGAGGAATCAGTGAGTAATCCCTCTCTAAACCTCGCCGGAGATTGGTTCTGCCCTAACAATGGTGGAAGGACCTGATTGCAACGGTGGCGAGGAACTTAGGGGGCTCTCTGCAATGATTTTCAAAAGATAGGGACCAAGTTGTGATTTGGGTGTACCAAATTGCAAAGTAGGTCAAGATGACCTCCACTTAGGTCCAAATTTTGATATAAACCTAATTTGGACCTAAGGAATCCAATGGTAAAGTTTTACTTTAGGTTTTACCTCGTTTGACTGGACATTTTGCGTAAAAACCCAAATTAGGTTAATTGAATGGCTAGGACCCTAATCTAGGTCAAACTAGGTTCCAAAGGCCACATTAAGTGTTCTAAACCCTAAGGAGTATTTTTACATGATTTTTAGAGGGTTTACTTGATTTTTATCTTGACCGAAACCTTGTTAATTTAAGCGGGTTTGTTTTAGCATTACCAAATGTCATTTAATTCCTAGATTACACATAAACCCATTTCTGGTTGACTCAACCCACTTTTTATCTCATTTAGACCATTTGACCTATGTTTTGCTTCTGAGAAATCCCGTTTATGTACTGCAATGGTAAAATTACATTTTTACCCTTTACTTCATGTTTTCTTTTCAGAGCACTTATTCCTTTATTTAGGCCCTCTTCTAGGTTATGTAGGAGCTTTTATCTTCTTTATTGGGTCAAAATGAGCTAGTTATGGCTCATGATGAGGCTCTCATCATCTAGTATCACCACTATATTGTATGTGCTATTGCTTTAAACTGTTAATGTTTCTATCTTTGATGCAGAGAAGAAGATACAACGAAAGAAAGAATTAATAGAGAAGCTTCTAAAATAGAGAGAAAATGTTATATTAACAACCAAAGGAATTGATGACATGGCTTTGGAGGCAAGTTATCAAGGACTTAATTGAGTTTGCTCTATGGATTTAGTTATGTGCTTTGCCAACATTTGATTATTAGGAACTTTGGTTGCTTGAATATAGTGAAATTATGACTACTTGAATGCTATTGCTCTTTGAAAATGGATAAGGAATGTTATTCTTCAGTTACTTTTTCCAAAAAAATTTGCTTTAATGTTCCTTGTTGTGATGCATCAGAGATCTTTTCTTTAGATGCATCCACCATGAGTTCTTGTTTCTAATAAAGCAAGAGGGCTATCAATCTCATGTAGCCTTCTCTTATCTCTAAAAGAAAATTTCTACCTCCTTTTAATCCTACCATTTTTCCTTTGGGGAAAAGAATTTTATCATGTTTTTATTTGGAGAGCGTATGTTGGATCTAGTGTTTATTACTTAATTTATGCAGGTATCTACCTTTGGTGATATCGAGGGGGAGGAAACATTTGACTCATTATTTCCTGGATATGCTGATGAGGTCATGGAGGAGTGTATTGCTGGTGATGATGTGATTTTGGTGAAGGGAACAAAAAACACAAGTGTGGCTAGTTCTACATGCACCCTAACTGGCAAGTTCCAGTCATTAGTTAGCTTGAAGCTTCAATGTCTATCATGATGTTGTGGATGTAGTTGCTATGGTTGTGGGGTGGTACATATTACTTTTGGGGGACCCAGGGTGGGGGCACACAAACATAATATAATTATTTGTATTGATGCATTTTCTGTATGATATTTATTTGTTTCTTTTTGACAGGTTGTTGCTAGTGGTGGGGCTGTGGAAGCTGCACTTTCTATATACTTGGAATACCTAGCTACAACTCTAGGGTCTAGGGAGCAACTAGCAATTGCAGAATTTGCAGAAGCTCTTTTAATCATACCAAAGGTTTTAATAGAACTATTATGCTATAATTTCAGTTGTAATAACTACTGAATATACATTTGAATTTAAATTGGTTTGGCTTTTACATGTGCTTTCTGTTCATGTTGCAAAAGATGCAACTGAGTTAGTTGCAAAACTGAGAGCTTGTCATGACATTGCTCAAACAAAGGCAAACAAATAACACCTCTCCAGGTGAAGCATATCTTTGGTGATGACAAGGGAAAAAAAGTTTTTAATTGGAGTGGTAGCAAAATTCATGAATGGGGTATGCTTGCATTTTGACCATATGCTAAATGTACCTTAAGTTGGTTAAAGTAGAACAAATATTCATGTGCATGTTCTTGAATTAGATCGGTAAAATAGTATCACAAGTTTTCAAATAAACTTATTTCTGGGAGTAAGCATTGTCATTCACCACACATAAACTGACCCCTTGAATTTTTAACGCTGGAATCATTACAAATTTGTCTTGGTGTGCTGCTGATAATTGTTCGGTTTGTTTGGATGAATATCATGTCTACCAATATAACCAATCACATACCATCTCTCTTTTCATATAGCATGGGCTTGGACCTTTCCAAGGGGACTATTTGTAACAACCTCGAGGCAGGGGTTATCAAGCCTGTAATGAGTAAAGTGAAGATTATACAGGTACAATACTTGCATATATAATGTAGTATCAATTTAACGATAGAATGCTACTACAGATAGAAGTTATTGCATATATGGCATAGTCTTAACAATGGATTTACTGCAACCATGATAAAGGCCAACTCCCAATCGCAACACAAGGCAGTGAGCCAGCAGACATAACAAGACAAGCTTCTTAAATTGTTGCTTTTCAACTTTATTTGGAATTGTTGATCTTCACATGGAGAATTTTGCATTGCTAAAGAACATCTTGGGCTTCCAAATAAGGATGATGTGAAGCCTTGAAGAAGCATTACAACATGGGATGGATGCCAAAGTTTTGTGATTTTCCAGATGATTTTAGTTGGATTGATGAAGTACTTCATATTTAAGGATCCTCATTGTATTTTTATTTTCTCTATATTTTTCTTTTCTTTTCTCTTGTATTACCCTTAAGAGGGGAATATGTACTTTGATGATTTGGAAAATCAATAAAAAGGATTTTGTACTCGTGCCCTTATATTTTGTGCTTGTTAAAAAAAATTATTTCTTAGTAAAGAATAAAATTAAGTCATATATATAGGCATCATTAAAGTGAATCAATAGTGGCAATTAAATAGCAAAAGAAAGTGCCATTAAAGTAAATAATTAGTTACTATTTAGTGGCATAAAAAAGTGCCATTAAAGTAAATCAATAGTGGCGATTGAGAGACACAAATTATTATTGCTAAATAATATCAATAAAGGCAATTAATTAGCAAAAAAAAGTGGCAGAAAAGTAAATAAATAGTGGTAATTTAGTGACAAAAAAAAAGCTAGTAAATGATGGATATAGCAACACTACAGTTAAATTTCCACTAATATAAATCAATAGTGGCGAAATAGTGACAAATAAATTGCCACTATAGAAGATCATTAGTGACATTATTTGCGGTAATTAAAGTGCCACTAATACCATTGATTTAGCAGCAATTGTACAATTGCTCTTAACCTTTTAGTGACGCCAACAAAGGCGGTAATTAAGCACCAATTATTTTAAGTGTCGCTAATTACATATAGCAACAAATAAAAGGTCTATAGTGGAAAATATTAAATGCCACTAAAGACTATTTTTTTTGTAGTGTGGAAGGATATCATTCTACCACTAGACCATTAGTGTTATTCATGTTTCATGAACCTAAAATAACACAAACTAAGAGTGGTCAAAAGATGAATAATCTCAAAGTCATTCTTAATAATTTTGAAATAATAACGATATAAAGCTTCAATATTGAAAGAAATGATATGGAAAAAGAGTACTTGACTCCTACAACATCCTAAATAGGGTTCTCTAAGAAATTTGCACATTCAACATTTTGAACTTTGCTTGTCCTAATGATTATGATTTGATGTTTCATGAATAATGTCATTTATCATCAAAGATGAAATGTGGGATGATTTTCATTTTGTGATTTAGTAGAATTATTCAAAAAGAATGATGGAAAAGCATCATTCCACGGTTCTATGCACATCAAGCTCTCCATATGTCTTTTAATCAACATTTCTCTTCAACTCATTCACCTAAACAAACAATCAGACAAACAAATAATCTATATCTTCTTCTACATGCTTATCTATCTTCCTTGTTACCTAAATCATGGAGGCCAAGGATGATAGTGGAAAATATCAACTTGCTGCACAATTAAAGTTAATTGCCTAATAGATCACATATAATTTTCTACAAAAATTTAACTAATTTGGTGTTTATATAATTTGCATCAATCATCAAACAATCATTATTGTGCCCATATATCATTTAATAATAAGAACCCTAAAAATAAGAGAATTTGACTAAGTACATACAAAGTTGTTGGTAGACAACTCCTGCAAAGGACTCACATCAATCACATCACAGGACTTGAGGGTACTATAAAAGGTATAATTTTGCTAGATCAAGTAACAACTTCATCCATATTATTTTGCAAGTTATATACAAATCAAATGCATCTAGAAATCTTTTTGTGTGTGTGTGTGTGTTTTGTTTTTTTGAAATGGTAAAGATGGTTTTTTGTGTATGGAGAATTGGGAAAGGTACTTGTCCATCCAAAGTAGAGGATGGGATCCAGTTTATTAAGTCATAAGCATAATAATTGCAATTTTCATCTGTTGTTCATGTTATTGGCATGGAGGAATTGATGGTGATTATGGAGAGGAAGGTATGACCTTAATGTTGTTGGCGAGATTATGGACATCCAAGGTAGAGGATGAAGGTGGTAGTGGATTGATAAACACCAGTTTATCATTGTCCTTAGGCCCTAAAAAAAATCTAGCTCTTAGGATTTGGCTCCGCAAATGGGTTTTTGGGCTACATTTAGGCATTAATTAGGTTAGGCATGCATTATATTCTTTTATTGTCATTTTAATGTGTTTTTGTGAGTGTTAGGGATATATAGATTGACAGATCCCTAAAACCCTAGTACTCAGGAAGGCAATTGGTGAAGGAGAAGCTCAGATCAACTGGAACTCCACCTGATCCAGCTCACCATAGATGGATTCCAGCACACTTGGACTAAGGTTAGCTCATCCTAGCTCCATTAAGCTCATCTCAGCTGAATGGTAGCTCAAGAGAGCTCATCTCAGCTCACCCTAGCTCACGACAGTTTAGATCCAGCTCAACTTAGCTGAATCTAGCTCATCTCAGCTCCCATGAGTTCACAAGGAGCTTTAGCTAGCTCAGCTGAGTGGACTGGAGTTCATTGAAGCTCAAGTCCAGCTACATCCACCTCCACTCAACTCCAGCCAGCTGGAGATGACTTCATTACAGCTCAGGAAGCTGAAGTCCAGCTCCTGGGGACTCAGCTTAGCTCAACTCAGTTGAGCTAAGCTACCTTAGCTGCCTCAACTAGCTCAATCCTCCTCGGGAGCACCAGACCTAGCTTACCTTAGCTCACATCAACTCCATCCAGCTCCTAATGGTTAAACTCTAAGCTAGCTGAGCTACTACTTGTCAACTAGTAGCTTAGCTAGCTCTGGAGTTCTCATCAGAGGCAATTCCAGCTTAACCTAGCTCCAGCTAGGTTGAGGTCAGCTCAACTGAGCTCAACTGCCCCAAGCTAAGCTACTAGCATAAGAACTAAGTAGCTTAGCTTAGTAGTTGATCTCCCATTGAAGCTACCTCAGCAGGCCCAGCTCCAGAGTAGCTGATACCAGCTCCAGAACACTCTTCTCCAGCTCTCCTCCATGAAACCCTAGCTCCTCCACCTCTACTGTACTAGCTAAGCTACCTTAGCTAAACTCTACTCCACCAAAAACCTCCATGGCCGACCACAACTCCACCTTAACCCTAACCTAACCTACCCTTAGCACCAACCCACCATAACCACCAACCACTCACACCACACCCCATGTTGGCACCAAAAACATTAAGCATCCCTTCATGTTGGCGCCAACATGACCGTAAATCCTAGCCCTACACATCACTACCCAAAGCTATCCCTACCACCCACCTAACCCCTTCTAGTACACCTACCCTTGGCGCCAACTTAACCCACCATAACCGCCTCCCTAACCAAGCCTAGTTGGCGCCAAAACACCCTACTCACACCTCTACAAAATGGTGTCAGCATATATCCTAATCTCTACCTTACACCTAGCCCCATAAGACCATCACCACCCTACAAAATTGGCGCCAACCCCTTAACCCACAAACTCATTCCTAGCCCTACTAAGTTGGCACCAAAAACTCACCCAACCAACACTCAAGTTGGTGCCAAATTACACCCATACATCCACCCTTCATCAACTCTATAACTCCATCCTAGCCACCCATTCTCCAACCCAACAACCTACACCTTAACCCACCTATAGTTGGCGCCACTTATGGTGCCTCTCCACCACTATAACCACCACCTACACACCCTTCCCCTTAGCGCCAAATGACCCTAACCCTAGGATCATCTAACCACCCTCTTAAGCCCATCCTAACCCTACACCTCATCTACACCTACACCCCTATCACCATTCCTATATAAACCCCCTACCACCAACCAAAAAAAGGAACCTTGGCTACATTTTTTTTACCATATTTCCACCTACATATGGGGTCAAGAGAAGAAGAAGAAGGAGATTAAGGGGATATTCTATCCCCTTGGTGCCTCCCCCTCTTCTCTTCTTCCTTGACTTCACGCTAGCCAAGGGAAGTTGCCAGGCATTGGAGGAAAACCTAGGGTACATGCCTACCCTAGGAGGAGGAATTGAGGGTGGTCTCTATCCACCCTTGGAGGAGAATTCAAGGTGGTCCATGCCACCTTGGGAGGAGAGCCTAGGCACACCCTCTAGTTAGGGTTTGCTAGGAGAAGAGTCGCATCAACCCAGAGGAGTCTACAGTAGAGAGAAGGAGAAGGAAGGAGCCCTTTTCAACTACGGGAGTAGCCATAGTTGGAGCAAGAGCATCTCTTCTTCACCAACATAATCAGGATTTTTTGTTTCACTCATCTTTAGTTTCAATTAATTGTTTATAGAAGCATTCCTCTACAAGTGTAAACAAGAATTCAAATTTTATAAAATTGCCTTTTCAATTGGTACATCTTCTTCTCACTTTTATTTTGTTTTAGTATTTTCACACCTTATTCCCAATTATCCTAGGCTCTCACTTGCCTATGGTGAGATTGGGAAGAAGACATTCTTGTCACCTAGTTGCTACAATAGGTCAGTCTTTTCCGTTACCAATTTTTGTGTTGCCTTGTTAAATCAAAAACCCTAAAAAATTTATATATTCAAAAAGAACAAAAGAAAGTTGAGTTTCATCTCCGAGAAAGAGATTTGATTTCGTAACCATATTGTCTCCTTGGACGACCCTAGATACTCCCCTATCTAGGTCTTACAAATTTTAAAAGCGAACGGATTTACGCATTGCAGCGACTTAAAACCCTAATTTTAAAATCGCGTAATTTTCCGCATCATGGATGACCTTCAATGGTGGAGTAGGTACTGGCCATTGGAAGGGGTATAGAGGCTATTAGGGTTCTTGGTGGTTGTGGAGGCAAAGCATGGCCAAGAGTTGTAAGGGAGAACAAAGGGGGCCTAAGGGAGGCCACATGGATGTGTATAGGATGTTTTTTAGAGGGGGTGGGATGACCATATGGTGGCTTGCCTAAGAAGTTAGGTCGTGGTTTAGGAAAATAGGATTGCATGAATTTAGAATGTAGGATTATGGAACTAGGATTGGTGGATTCTAGAACCAAGGGTGGCATGCAACATGGTGGGTTTTTGGATCTTGAATTGCATGCATAGAGATTGAGGCCCTTTGAAGGTGGACATCCATACAAGCACAATAAGGTGGAAATGGAGGCATGTTCACATGGAGAAAATGTCAGAAGGTAAGAATCAATCAAGTATTTGATTGATTTGAGTTCCAAATAATATTAGACAATATTGCATGTGGATTTCTTTAGCGAAAACACATGTTGGATGTGGACCATATGGTGGTGGAGGCTAGGGTTAGGGTTTTGCATGAAAATTAGGGTTTTTGCTGCGAGTTCTAACTTCATTCTAACTGCATTGTTGTCTCTAATTTGTTCTAACTCCCATTTCTTATCTCCATTCTGACTCAACCTATATAATAAACACCAATTACCACTACTAGAATAGGCACGTTTTGCAATGCAAATGTGGCCATCTGTGATGGGTTTTCATGTAATCATCGTCTAAAGTGGCATGGAAACCACGCTCACATTGGTGCTACGAGAGGAATATCATGAAATCGGTGACAGTTATGAAACAATTCCCGTACACTATTGATGACAGCTTTGAGATTCCTGTCGTGGATCAATGTCTCAAAATTTTGGTTCGCGAGAAAATGGAAATTTTTTTAATGACATTGGTGACGGTTTTCATGAAATCGCCACCAATTGTGTAGTATTAGGGTGCACGGTGCTCGCTACAGCGACTCATCTCCTTAATCTCCCCCTCCCCCCGAGTGCATGCCCCACCTCGCCGCGCGGTCCTCTCCTTCTTGCTACCCGCTCGACGACCTCCTCCTCCTTGTCATCGCACCTCCTATAATCCTCGAGGTACCACCCTTTCCTCCTCCTCCAACTCCCCCTCCCACCTCCATTCGCCCTCCTCTTCCCCACTAACCCCCTTTGCCCCCTGATCAGGGGATTTTCGCTTGCAGAAGTAATGTCAGAAAGTATGGCATCGTAGTAAATTATGTGGTGGAAAACCCTCGATCAAAAATTACTATACTGACATTGAACCACAAAATCAGGTCATATCCACGGGGAGGCATAAACCAATAAATTACAATTATTTGCAGTGGATTATTTGAATATGTTGTACAAGTCTAAATGATGCAAAAATCGATTTGGTGATAAGTTGTAGCATCAAATGAGGTTAAAGATGGCTTGAATAAGCATTCACATGAAATATAAAGAATCAGAGGGTTTGAGAAGCAATTACCCACAATATAAAATAATTTCTCAAAAAATCACACCTCTTCAACCAAGTTCATTTTATCTAATTCCCCTCTCCTGTAGCAAAATAGGGGAGGTGGAGTTCCTTGCTTGCACATACACAAGGAGCCGTGGCGGGCGGTGTGGCTCGTTAGATGAGTAGGGCCGGAGGAGAGGAGCACTCTGATGGTGGTGCGCTGACGCACGGTGGCAGGAGCTACCGCTGGTGACGAGGAGGAGGTGCGGAGGTGGTGGTGGCTGCTGCCACTGCTTGGAGTTGCGCACAGTCAAGGTGTCTTTGAGGGTGGAGTTGCGCACGTCGCCTCCGGTGGCGGATGGGAGGCTGTGGAGGGTCCCTGTTGATGTCGAGGAGGAAGGTGAGCTGTCAGCAATGTTGGGTTCCTCCTTGGTTGCAGTGGGTGAAGAACGAAGAAGAAGGAGAAGGGGTCGGGTGTCTCCTCATGATATGGGTGGCTGCACGCACGGGCACGTTATTGGTCGTTGGTGGGAGCGCAGAGAGGCATGAGTGCAATGGCTATTGCTGCTGCTATGTGTGCGTGCGAGTATGGTGATGGGCGGTACGCTGTGCTCTGTCATCACACGGCAGTAGCAAGAGGAGATGTTGCGCATGCTTAAACCAAAGTGTTGGCTCCTTCCATGGTGCGAGCTCTATGCACGGTGAAGGTTGAGGAACTCCCCCATCCTCCATCCATCCTCCTCTTTTTAAATGCCTCTCAAGTTTTGTTTCCTCCTCCGAGATCATCTCCAACAATATTAGCGATGAGGCAGTGACACAGGTTGTTGTGTGAGACTCGGCTGATTTGGGTGGCCGGTCTGTTGAGGTCGACAAGAAGGAGGTGGTTTGTAGAGGCAGTCAGATGAGGCTAGCGAGAGCTAGCGCACCGCTGCTGATGGAGTTGGATTTTGGACATTTGCACACATAACATATATGTATGAAGTTTTAACAAAATATCTTCTAATTAAGATAAACTATCACTTAATTCTACTTGCAATCTAATGAGGCATGATTTAAATGTACTTAGGCTAATTAAGTGTCCAATAAATTGGACACATCAAGTACCCCCATGCCTAAGTTTTGCTAGTCCCGAGTAAAACTGAAAAGCAATGGAAGTAACCAAAAGATTTCTTCTTTCCTTATTCCAAAAATTTAGAGATCCAGACAAATGTGAAATGATGGTAGCCTAGGTAATGGATCCAAGTGAAGAGCCAACTTATATTTAAAGTTTGTACTTCACCCTTGACACAATTCTATCGGGATAGGCAACTACTTCCCTCGGGGGTAAAGCAAAAAATGACCTATAATTCAACCCTGGCTTTTTGGATTAGGTAGGAGATACTGATTTGAAGAGATTTATATTTGGTGTCTCACACTCATTTGGTGCTACACATAGTCTAGTACTGTAGACTTTAAATGTCTAGACAATCAAACGAGTCAACCCAGAGAAAGGCTAAACACTTGCGTTCCCTTGCGCTCACTTACTCTCTCTTTTCTTTTTCTTTTTCTTCTTTCTTACCAAATTTTGTAAATGTGCTCACTGTTTGGTAGCCTCACATGGCATTCACATTTCAATTAAAGTGTTAATAACCCTACAACTAAGTTAGAGGTCCTTAGCTAATATTCGAGCGATCAGAAATACTAAAAAATAAGTATGGGTCATATTCGGTGGATCACAATGGATGTTTTTATTGTTGCCTCAAAAACATCGACATATAATGAAAGAAATGACATGAAGATAAAACTCCAAACTCAGACTCTTCTCTTTTTCTTTTCTTCTCTTTGTTTTTTTCTTTCTTTTGTTGCTATATATATATATATATATTTTCTAATACTAACATAAAATGATGCATACTTTTATTCGTGAGGTATTATTAAGGATGATGATGGTCAAGAGGATATTGTGTGGCTTATTTGGTAGAAGTACATACTCTTGGCACCGGGAAGGAGTGGATAGGACAATTGTATTTCTAACCTTTGACACTATTACCCTCCTTCAGCCGAGGACTCTATGAAGGATGGTCATAACCATCCACCATAGTCATAGTTTTATTAGGACTCAATCTTTGTGTATTTGCCTTATTTGTTGACTCTCAAGAATTCACACAATGTCTGCTTACAAGAACAGAGAGAGAAAACTATGCCAACTCTGAGGTATCATCATCTAATTATCCAGAACTTAAGAGTCCTTGCACTAGACTTAGCATACCAGTAGTCTCTCTACTTTCTTCTCACAAATATTAGGTGGATCTAATAGAAGATAGTATTCCTGACTCTCTTCAAACTACCCAAGGATTCAGTAGACTAAAAATGTTTATTGGTTTTCTACAAAGATCCATTACTCTTTCTATGTGCAAGTGAAGTAATTGTACTGGATTCTAAACTTAGAAATAATCTAAGAAGAAAATTTTTAATAAAACCTCCTTGATAAAAACTTCTGCTAGGGACTAACCAATTCAGCTCAAGAAAACAAAAGAGAGAATTTTTTTTTTCGAACTAATGCACCTATCCTAAATGTATGCAAATATTTATAAATGCTATAAACATCCCTAGGTTATACCCCCCATGCCTAAGATTGACAATGTCCTCATTGGAAAAATAAAGACATAGAAGAATATCACCTAAGGAGGAGAGTAGGAGGAGCTAAGGCTTCTTAAGTTGAAGTGTATCTAAAACCTGGCCATCTGAAACTAGGTTTAAGTCGGCCATTTACCTTAAAGCTCGCACCAGAAGAAGGGTTCTGAATTTCTACTTCTCCATGAGGGAAGGTATTGATAACAACATACGACCCATCCTAACGGGACTTGAGCTTTCCTGGAAATAATTTAAGTTTGGAATTGAATAGCCAGATCCACTGGTTGGGGTCTTTCTAATAATGTGCTTATCATTGAAGACCTTTGTACATTGCTTGTAAGCTTGAGAAGTTTCATAGGCTTCATTACGAAGCTCCTCAAGCTCACTTAACTCTAGCATGCGTGCCTTTCCCACTTTATCTAGATTTAAGTTAACCTTTTTAATAGCCCAATAAGCTTTGTGTTGTATTTCAATGAGAAGGTGACACGCTCTTCTATAGACAAGATGGAAAGGAGACTTGCCCAATGGAGTTTTATATGTTGTTATGTAGGCCCAAAGAGTATCATTTAATTTTTTAGACCAATCCTTATGGTTGGGCCTAATAGTTTTTTCTAAAATTCATTTAATCTCCTTATTAGACACTTCAACTTGTCCACTCGTTTGGGGATGGTAAGGTGTGGCTATCATGTGGTTGAATCCCAAATTTTGGAGTTGTCTTATGAAGTGCATGTTCTTGAAGTGAGGTCCTCCATCACTTATGATCGTCCTTAGGCCCTAACGAAGTCCAAGACCACAGAATGGTCATTGGTTCGTGTGGGTATGGCTTCTATCCATTTTGATACATAGTCCACAACCACAAGGATGTATTCATATCCAAAGGACAAAGGAAAGGGACCCATGAAGTCGATGCCCCAAATGTCAAAGATCTCAATGGGGAGAATAGGTTGCTGGGGCATCTCATCCCTTTTTCCGATGGTTCACGTTTGCTGGCAACATAGACATGCGCCCACATATGTATGTGTATCTCGGAATAATGTGGGCCACCAAAAGCTAGACTGAAGAACCTTATGGGTAGTCTTTTTTCCATTAAAATGCCCTCCACAGTGGAGGTCATGGAAGAAACTCAGAATATTGCTTTGTTCTTCGTCAGGGATGCAACGACGAAAAAGCTGGTCAGGGCCTATTATAAAAAGCTCAAGTTCTTCCCACTGATAAAATTTAGTGTCAGCAGGAAACCTGTCTCTCTTTTGCTTGTCCCAAGTACTGGGGGTAATGCTCGTAACCAAATAGTTCACTATGTTAGCAAACCAAGGAGTTTTGGCCTCCACAGCCATTAGAGACTCATCAGGAAAGTCTCTTGGATATCACCAGTAGTGGTTGATGCCTCAATAGAGATCCTAGACAGATGATCTACTACCACATTCTCAACTCCTTTCTTATCTTTAATTTCCAGGTCAAACTCTTGGAGTAGCAGAATCCAACGAATTAAGTGAGGTTTGGTGTCCTTTTTAGCAAGAAGGTTTTTTAAGGCAGAATGATCAGTGAACACCACAACCTTGGATCCCAAAAGATAAGACCGAAACTTTTCCAAAGCAAACACTACAGCAAGAAGTTCATTTTCAGTGATTGTGTAGTTTTGTTGAGGATCCGTAAGGGTCTTGCTGGCATAATGCAAAACATGTGGTTTGCCATCAACCCTTTGACTTAAGACCGTTCCCATTGCGAAATCAGAAGCATCACACATTAGCTCAAATGGGAGGGTCTAATCTGGTGCTTGGAGAATCAGCGTGACAATAAGGGCTTTCTTCAAGACTTGGAAAGCCTCGTCACATCTGTCATCAAAATCGTAGGAAACATCCTTCGCTAACAAGTCACAGAGTGGTTTAGAGATTTACTGAAATCTCTAATGAAGCACCTATAGAATCTAGCATGGCCAAGAAAAGATCTAACTTGATGAACATTGGTGGGCAATGGAAGCTTAGAGATGGAATCAATTTTGGCGGTATCTACCTCTAATCCTCTCTTGGAAACTACAACCCCAAAATAATGCCCTGCTGGACCATAAAGTGGCTTTTCTCCCAGCTAAGCACCAGCTTTGCCTCTTCACAACGGGTTAAGACTTTATCAAGGTGCAAAAGACATAAGTCAAAGATAAGCCGTAATTAGAGAAATCATCCATGAAAATTTCTATAAACTCGTCGATCATATTAGAAAAGATAGCCATCATACAACATTGGAAAGTGGCAGGAGCATTACATAACCCAAATGGCATTCGGCGGAACATAAATGTGCCATACGGACTCGTGAAAGTGGCACACTCTTGATCGTCAGGAAAGAAGACTATCTAATTATACCTAGAGTACCCATCAAGGAAATAGAAGTGCTTGTTTCCCACCAATTTTTCCAAAATCTGATCAATAAATAGTAAGGGGAAATGGTGTTTCTGGGTAGCCATGTTCAAACGGCGGTAATCAATGCAGACCCTCCAACCAATTAAGGGTCTAGTGGTCACCAACTCTCCTTGGTCGTTCTCTTCCACAGTGATTCCTATCCTTTTTGGCACCACATGTATAGGACTAATCCATTTACTGTCTGAAATGGGACAGATAATTCCAGCATCCAGCCATTTCAGAATCTCCTTTTTGACAACCTCCCGCATATTGGGGTTAAGCCTTCTCTGCATGTCTCGAAAGGGCTTTACAGACTCGTCCATATATATGTGATGCATGTAGAGGGAGGGATTAACACCCTTAATATTAGCTATCAACCAAGCAATTGCTTCCTTGTGCCTTTGTAAACACTCAAGCAGAGCTCCCTCCTGCGATTCAGATAATACTGACGAGATAATGACGGGGAACATGTCATTAGGGCCAAGGAAAGCATACTTCAATGTTCTCGGGAGGGGTTTCAGCTCCAACTCAGGAGCATTTTGGATTGAGGGTTTAAGTTGAGATGTCCCTGCCTCTGGTAGCGGATCTACCTTCAGGGTCCAGGGTGGGGACAGAGACTCTGTGTGTATTCCCAGCAACTCTTCTAATTCAGGCATATCCCCCTCATTCTCTTCAACACTCAGAGGATGGTCCTTAGATATGACCATTTGAAGGGGATCTCTACATAAGAGTGCTGGAGTAGTCTCAATAATTTCATCAACAACCTTAATTTGAGGACAATCTTCAAATCCGGATTGCTTGTAGGTATCAAAAATATTCAACCGGATCTTCTTGTTTCCAAAGCCCATTTTAAGTGCCCCTGATCTATAATTGATAGAGGCGTTGGCTGTGGCCAAGAAGAGGTGTCCCAAAATAATGGACGGCTTGGTGGGCTTATTCGATGGGTCAGTATCTAGTACAAGAAAATCAACAGGAAAGAAGTCTCCACTCTTACCATGACATTTTCCAACAATCCCCACTGATGATAACGTCATCATTAGACATATCTAGCTTTTATTAGCCATAATCCATTAATAAATGTTCCTACATAATCGCCAAAGGACTGTAATTCACTGCACATCCTTTCTGAGAGTTTAACATGAAACTAGGGTTAAAACTGTAATTTTACCATCATATCATCAATGCAGAACAACCGTGGGTTTTCTTAGGGGTTTATTAAAGGCCAAGTATGCATTAACGTCTAACATGAGGGTCTGTGCAGATAGAAACGTGTTTTCACGCGTTACGAGAATTAAATGACATTTGAAACCCTAAAACAGACTTGCTTAATTAACTGAGGTTCTGGTCATGATAAAATTCACCTAAACCCTCTAAAAATCATAGAAAAATATTATCTATAGTTTGGCATCTTGATTTGACCATTAGAGCCCATTTTGACCTAAAACAGTCTCAGACAGATAGTTGCCCTAATTTAGGTTTCTATGCAATTTCCCCAGTCAAACTTGGTCAAAACCTAAATCCAACTTCACCATCAGATTCCTTGGATCTAAATTAGGTTTTTACCAAAATTTGGGCCCAATCAGAGATCACCTTGACCTAGTTTACATTCCAGTCCAGAGAAACTCTTTTTCTTACAAAGAACCCCGCAGCTTTTGAAATCCTTGTAGGGACCCCCCTAACTTCTTCATCATCTTCACAAAGAGGCCCCTGCTGCCATTAGGTGTGAATAGAAGCTCCACTGTTGAGATTCGAGTGAGGATTTCTTTCTTGATTCTCAATTAATCATTCCCAAATTTGAACCGGAGATTCCTTGAGGAATTCTCTTCCAATTGAACCTGGTCTTGATTCCTATTTCCTTCCCAATCTTCCTTGAGAATGGATGGAAGATGTGGGTATCCCACAGGAACACAATCTCTGAGCTTCCAAGCTTGGTTTCCAAGCTTGGAATGCCCTTTAGAGACCTATAAAGGACCCCCTAAGG
Source organism: Thalassia testudinum (assembly GCA_037157565.1). NCBI lineage: Eukaryota > Viridiplantae > Streptophyta > Magnoliopsida > Alismatales > Hydrocharitaceae > Thalassia > Thalassia testudinum. Next base: position 7,218,966 of record JAZHRO010000022.1, on the reverse strand, counting down.
ACAAACTGTCCTCCTTAGCAAGTTTTGGTAAGAGAAAACTTTCTCTCTCCCTTCTCCAACCACCTTCGAACTTAGGTCCAGTGACTCCCCTCCTCTCTCCTCTTCCGGTTGTCCAACCATCAAATTGGACGGTCGACTAGCTTCCCCTCTTCCTCGCGGTCATTACCAGCCAAAGTGTGACCGACTTCCCTGTATCCGTCCTCGTCGCCGCCTTGTCATACTCTTCTCCTTCTCCAGCTCTGGTCAAGCCACGATCAGTGCTCTTCGTCCCTCTACCTCTCCTCAAATCCCCTCTACTTCTTCCTCTCCTCCTCTACATCATTTCCCCTTTGCTCGCACATTGATTCGACCACCACATCACCTGTTCCTCGTCATCTTCCTCCTCTCCGGCAGCAACTACGATGAGATCTCCTCGACAACATACCACACCAAATGCCACGCCACTGGTCCCATGAGCTCCAACATCCCTTCACGAACAAAACCCCTCAAGAAATTGAGGGGATTTTCCATCCAAACCATCCCTTGAACAAACACCCTTTACACCTTCATCTCCAACCTCGCCAGACTTGCACGACCACTCTCACACCACACCACCGTCACTAGCACACTCATCGTTCCTTGGCGATACTTTTGAACACCTCTGAAGTGGCCGCAAGGTCGTGTTTGTGCTTTTCAGGGTGCTCGCCGTCGCTCCATCGCTGTGCCATCTTCTCTAGCTTCGTTCAACATGGTTGAGCTGTGTTCATGCCAGCTGAACAGCCTATGTCATGTCTACTTCTTCTAGGAACGCGTTCAAGTCTTCAATTTGAGCAACCCATCTTCCCTTCGACTGTAATTGAGAGCTTCACCTCCTGCAACTTCGTGAGGACAACAGGGACGAAGATAGTCCCACATCGTGGATGATAGAACTCATGGAGGCGTATAAGTTGATTTCGTTACATCGACCCCTCGCCCAATAACACGAGGGTTCTGGTCCCTCTCACACACACTCACTCCTCGGTCATCATGCACACCTGGTGACCCTGGTCCGAATACTCAATTATGTATCCGATTAGTGCCTGGCTTTAAGAGAGAAGGCAGGAAGGAGAAAGAGAGCACGGGGAAGGGGTGTTTTGCTATGTAGAGTGGCTAACACTTAGCCAAATTTGAGGGGTTGTTTCCCTTGTGCTATGAAGGGAAGAAAGAGAAAGGTTAAAGAAGAGAAAGAAAGGAAGAAGCAAAGGAAAGAAAGAGAAAGGCTGAAGAAAGGAGAGAGAGAAAGAAAAAGAAGAAAGGCTTTGAGAAACCTTGTACTTGTGTTAACTTAAGCGTCTGATGCACATGACTGATGTCTGATAGCCCCTTTGAGATTGATACTGTTGGATTATTTCATGACATGGAAATTGGCTAAGTGGTCCTGATTACTGTAGCAATATTGATTAGCTAATATATATATGTATCTAGACTAAATAATTAATGATATAAATCACCGTTGTTTTTTCTCTAGGTTTCTTTTTGCTATGTCAAACCTTCATATACTCATGTTATACATTGATGATCAATTTTGAGTAATTATTATTCATTGCATATCATTATTTGGCTTATTTTCTCGTGCTCATATATATATTAATTGAGATTAGCGCTTGAATTCCTATTTGCTCCCTGTGTTCGACCTCAGACTTCATTCATGATATTCAAGTTTTAAATTGTATTTGTTGTTCGATCGATTGAGGATTTGAACTACAACGACGATAATATAAACCCTCGATATAATGCTTAAATACCCGTGGTGTCTTAAGTGATCTGTCTGTGACTTGGAGGATGATTGGACTAGGCTTTAAATCACCTCCTCCCAAAAGGTCGTAGATAGAGCTCGGTAAAATGTTCACCCCCGCACCTAGATTGAGCAGAGCCTCATCAATGTGTTGGTTACCTATAACCACTGAAATATACGGGGCCCCTGGGTCATTCATTTTGGGGGGTGTTCCATGTTGGAGCATCGAGCTAACATGGTCAGGCAGGATGACCTTAGCTTGGACGTGTCTCCTAGATTGATGCTTTTGGGTGCACAGGTCCTTTAGAAACTTGGCATAGGACGGGATCTATTTAATAGCATCTAATAAAGGCAAGTTGATGTGGACTTTCCTGAAAGTATCCATAATCTCATCCGTCCTATCCTTGGCTCCAGATGAGCCAACAGAAGATTTCCCAAGAACAGATAAGTGCTTAGGATAGGGTACCCTCGACTTCTGGGTAGAGGGGTTGTCATGTCGGGAAAGGGGTGGTAGAATGACAACATCCTCGAGGTGAGTGATTTCAAGCGAGGGAGAGCAGTGTGGTTCTTCCTCAGTGGAGATGGAAGTCGGGTCTATTGTAGGAGGGGAATCCTGAGAGGTGATCGTAGGAGTGCTATCAGGCTTTTCCGTTTTCTTTCCACCCCTCAACATGGTCACAGCTTGGGCGTGCTCCCTGAATATGACCCCCTTACACTTTGGGTTCTCCTCAGAAGAGCTAGGCAATTTCCCAGGATTCTGCTGCCTAACTGCCTCAGTAAGATGACCAATTTGGGATTGCATATCAGTGATCATCTTATTCTGAGATTAGATGACCATATTTTAATGCTCTTGCATTACTTTCATCATGGCTTTTAGTTCATCCATCTCAGAAGGCTTATTCTGAGGAGAGTTTGCATAGGATGGCTGGTATATGGGTTGGGGAGGTTGGGGTCTTGCATTCCCTAAGTTAGAAGCATCACCTTGCTTCCATGAAAAGTTTGGATGGTTTCGCCACCCGGATTATAGGTATTGGAATAAGGGTTATTACGTGGAGGTGGGTGGAAACCTTGGGCCTCATTCAGGTCGGCCTAAATCAACTCAGGGAATTGATTTGCTTAGTGGCACTCTGCAGTGGCGTGCATCGTGCTTTAGCAAATGGAGCATTCACTTGAAGCCTGAAAGATGGAGGCTGCTTGTGGGTCCATGCCAGGGTTTGCTAATAGCCTATCAAAATTTTTGTTCAATAATTGAATCTAACAAGCTAAATCCTGAGTAGCCCGACTTCATGGGCCTCTATCTTCCTCTGCATGATTGATGGTTTTCTTTCTTGATAGGCATAGGACATATGTATAGAATTATCACTTAAGGTTTCAAATAATGCCCAGGCTTCATCTTCAGTTTTGGTCATGAAGGTTCCTGCACAGGTTGCATCGATGGTTTACCTGTGCCGTTCAAATAATCCGTCATAGAACCTTTCAACCAACTACCATCTTGACACCTGATGGTGGGGGCATAACCTAAGAAGGTCATTAAAGCACTCCTAAGTCTCATGAAATTGCTCCCCTTCCTGTTAAGTAAAACCCATAATCTCTCTTCTGTAATGGTTGGTCTTACTCATAGGAAAGTATTTTTCAAAAATTCTCCATTAAGGGTGGTCCAATCATTTCCCATTGCATCGAGGGTGTGATATCAGTGCTTGGCCTTATTTTTAAGGGAGAAAGGAAATAGAGTCCTCATCAGGGCTTCATTAGTAAAGCCTTGGAGCTTTACCTTGGAACAAACCTCTGTGAATTCCTCAAGATGTCTGTAGGGATCCTCCCTAGCAGTACCATAGAAAGAGGGGAGCAAAGATATGGGCTGCTCTTGGTTTCATAAGGATTATCCACTCCAGGTCTTTGGATAAGTAGGGCTTGGTGGGTTGTAGGGAGGAAATAGTCTTTCAAGGTTCTCTGATCTTGACCAACCCTAATCTCTTGTTTAGGTCTTTCTTCAGCCATTTTTCTTCTTTCTTGGTTGGCTTTCCTAATAATTCTCTTAGGCTCAGGGTTGAAAAGAAGACTATTTCTAAGAGAGCGCCTACGAAGCATACACCAAGAAAACACAAGGCAAGAGGTCTTTTGTTGAGTTAAAGCATGTTAAGCCCTCTTCCAACCTTTCTAGCTTGGCCAAATGGAGTCAAGACAGTATTTCTCCATTCCCACGTAAGTGGTATAAGAGCAATAAGGCACTAGAGATTCTTGGTCAATATCTGTTAAGGAGGTTGAGGTTACTTTTAGTTCTTTTGGGTGATCAATCAAGTTGTCAATCAATTACGCACCCTAAATTGACCTTCGAGTACCCTAGAGATGTACACTTTGTTGTAATGATATTCTCAAATGCCCAAGTAAAAAGGTACTCCAAGGATGGAACCAAGGGATGCAAGTAGGGTGAACCCTTCCTTTGAGGCGATGCATTAGTGGTGCCTCTTAACTACCATTGAATTCCTTTAAGGGGTATCCCTCTCCTTAGAGAGTCAAATCACTCAAGCAAAATTTAATACCACCGTCATAAAGCGAGATAGGAGGGTTTGCACTGATAAAGAGATCGATGCCTATAGCCTTAAGGGTCCAAGTCCTAGTGTAGTGCCTATAGTGTGTGCTTAGTGTAGGAAGTGTGCATCACATCGCGAAAAGTGATTTTTCTTTTGAAAACCACAATCAAGTTATTCAAACACTTCCTGTATATTTTATTTTCTTTTCAAGAAGTAATGTGACCACTTGATTAATCTTTTCAAATCAGCTTAAGTGGTCTTCTTTAATTATGTCCAAATGCAATGCATGTGTAGATAATTGATGCAGAAAGATAGGAAATACGTACCTTGCTTCAGCACTCTTCTATGCAAAAATGTACGCAATACAGTAAGAAAATCTAGATGCTGCTCAAGCAATCCTAGATGGTCGTCCTATAGATATGCAACTTCTAGCAGGCAGTTCAGATCTTTTTTTCAATAAATGCGCAATCAAAAGAAGAGGAACCCAACATCGTCGGCCGCTCACCTTCCTCCTCAGTGTCAACAGAGACCCTCCAGCGCTTCCCATCCGCCACTAGAGGCGACGTGCGCAGCTCCACCCTCGCGCGACGCCTTGACCGCGCGCAACTCCAAACAGCGGTAGCAACCACCACTGTCGCCGCACCTCCTCCTCGTTGTCGGCGACAGCTCTAGCCACCACGTGTCGTCGCACCACCGTCGGGGTGCTCCTCTCCTCCGACCCTACTCCTCTGATGAGCCACGCTGCTCGCCGTGACTCCTCGTGTGCGTGTAAGCAAGGAACTCCACCTCCCCTGTTTTGCTACAGGAGAGGGGGAATTAGATGAAATGAACTTGGTTGAAGAGGTCTGATTTTTTGAGAAATTATTTTATATTGTGGGTAATTGCTTCTTAGACCCTCTGGTTCTTTATATTTCATGTGAATGCTTATTAAAGCCATCTTTAACCTCATTTGATGCTACAACTTATCACCAAATCGATTTTGCATCATTTAGACTTGTACAACATATTCGAATAATCCACTACAAATAATTGGTAATTTATTGGTTTACGTCTCCTCATGGATACAACCTGATTTTGTGGTTCGAGGGTTTTCCACCACATTATTTACTACGATGCAATATCTTTTTGACATTACTTCTACAAGAGAAAATCCCTTGATCAAATGGTGCTGTTGCCAGAGATGCCGCTGGCGATGAGGAGGTGCGGTAGCGGTTGTGGTTGCTGCTGCTGTTTGGAGTTGCGCATGGTCAAGGCATCGCGTGAGGGTGGAGTTGTGCACGTCGCCTCCGGTGGTGGATGGTAGGCACTGGAGGGTCTCTATTGACATCGAGGAGGAAGGTGAGCGGTCGACAATGTTGGGTTCTTCCTTGGTTGCAGTGGGTGAAGAACGAAGGAGAAGTGGTCAGGCATCTCCTCTTGATATGGGTGGCTGCATGCATAGCCGCGCTGTTGGCCGCTGGTGGGAGCACGCAGAGGTGCACACGGTGGCTGTTGCTGCTACTGTGCATGCATAGGGGTGTGGTGATGGTGGTGAGTGGTGCACCGTGCTCTATCACCACATGGCAGTAGCAAGAGGAGATGTTGCGCACGCTTAAACCAAAGTGTTGGCTCCTTCCATGGTGCGAGTTCTATGCATGGTGAAGGTTGAGAAGCTCCCCCATCCTCTATCCATCCTCCTCTTTTTAAACGCCTCTCAAGTTTTGTTTCCTCCCCGGAGATCGTCTCCAATAATATTAGCGATGAGGCGGTGCCACAGGTTGTTGTACGAGACTAGGCTAATTTGGGTGGCTGGTCTGTAGAGGTTGGTGAGAAGGAGGCGATCTATTGAGGCAGGCAGATGAGGACAGCAAGAGCCAGTGCACCGCTGGCGATGGAGTTGGATTTTGGACATTTGCACACATAACCTTGCATAAACATATATGTATGAAGTTTTAACAAAATATCTTCTAATTAAGATAGACTATCATTTAATTCTACTTGCAATCTAATGAGGCATGATTTAAATGTACTTAGGCTAATTAAGTGTCCAATAAATTGGACTCATCACCCCCTTCTCCTCCTCCCCATGACCCCCCTCCACCCACCCTCTCCTCCTCCCCACAACCTTTCTCCTCGAGGTATCGACTAAAATTACACTAAAGGGGGGTTGAATAGTGAATTTTAAAAAAATAATTGCAAGATGAAATACAATCACAAAAAGGAGGCACAAGATTTTTTAGGTGGAAACCCAAATTGGGTGAAAGCTACCACCTAAGCCAATCCCTTGACTTAGGATTTACGTTCACAAAATGATCAATCCACTAACCACACTACTTCAACTATAGTAGTGTCACTCAATTACAAATCCCATCTCCGATCCCTAAACGGAGGTTTCTCCCTTCAAAGTGAAGAGATGGGGATCCGACAGGCCAGATACCCAACTACAATAATCAAGTAAAATGAAATGTAAAGTACACCCTATATAGCACCCCAAAATATGAATAATTTTACTTATCTACCAAGGGTGAAGGAAATTCCGTGAAGATGACAATATGTAGCACAGTGGGAGTGTTGGTTTTCCCCAAACAGAGTGATTGCACAACACAAAGGCAAAGGAAGTAATAAGCAAGTGAGCAAGTGATAATCTAAGTGAATTATATCTCAAGAGGGTGTACCTTGCCTAAGAGGGGTTATAGTGTATTTATAGGCAAGTTTAGAACCTTCAAGAAGGCTTAGGAGAGGGCTCTTAGCCATTGGAGGCAAGTCGTAAGAGATTGGGATGAAATCCAACTCAAATCAGGGTAATTATGATTCTGATAGCAAGATCTAACGTCTGATTTTTGGGCTAGACGTCTTGTCAGATGTCTGACTACAATTATAACTGCAATTATGGACGTCTAATTTTGTGATTCAGGCTTACTATTTTCATTAGATTGAAATAGGGTTTTACTTGGATGTCTAATATGATATTATAAGACATTTGGTGCTAAAATTGGACGTTTAATTATAGGCAGGTTTGTTTCTATTTTGATCAGATTCAAATAGGGTTCTAGATTTTAAGGATCAGACGTCAGTGTGGACGTCTGCCCAGTATCCTAGACGTTTGGAAAGTGATTAATAACTTGCTTAGGTAATGAAAAAAGAAAGATTTAGTTTCTGAAAAGTCTCTGCAAAGTAAATGGGTAACGGTCCATTATTAGACATCTAAAAGTGTATCTAACCGTTAGTCTTACAAAATAATGAAGGAAATAGCAAGCGGAGTCTAACAGTTGCTTTAAAGACATTTAAGGTATGTATTGAATGTATGGATAAGCCTATGGATGTCTGATTGGAGATTGTCGACTGGAGGCTAAACATTCAGACAATGCTATAGGTAATTAGATGTTTGAATCTATGATCAGACATCTTAAAGTTGAATATCAGACGTCTGACAAGTGTTTTGGACATCTGATATGTGTTTTGAGTTAGATTTTTGTTCCTAATTTTTCCTAAGTGTTGAGAGCCTAAGTAAGCTAAGAGTATGTTATCTTTTGGGGGCTCTTTACAATATTTCTAAACTCAAAAAAACAAAATTACAACCTTTTGAATGCGTACATAAAAAAGCCTAAGACCTATAACATGATGCATCTTCACACTCCTAATCATCTATCTTGGAAAATCCGTGAGATTTGCAATTATATCATGGTAGAAAAATATGCTATTTTTATGTTTTATTTCTTTTTCTTTACTTTTGTAAAATCATCAAAATATTATTTATGAGAGGTTGAACTAACAATCTCCCACTTTTTGATGATTTTCAAAATATATCTTTAGGATCTTATTTTCTCCCCTTGAATGTTATACTTAGTAATCTATGCTAAACTTGATCAAGTTTTTAGTTTATTTTCATGATCCTAAGTTCTTCTCCCCCTTTCTGAATGTCATCAAGAAGGGTTCCTAAAGGGGTTGAACTAAACTACAACTGTCATACATTAAGTAAACATGTTCTAGCTAGACATATGTTAAAGTAGAACAGAGATCATGAGGACAATATGAATATAGAAAAATCACATGCTAGATATATAATCAAAGTGTTTTGACAAAGCATGAAAGAAAAACTAACTAGGGAAAATGTATGTACCCTAAGCATGAATTAGCTATTGTTCCCAAAGAAAATATAAGTATGGGGTCAAAGCCCCTTAATACATGACAACATGGAAAGAAAGAAACAAATAAAGGAAAATACATCAGCTGCAACTAAAAGTAGTCTAGTCTTCTTGATCGTGGCGGCGGTGGCGGAGAGCGGGTCCTTGTCCCATCTACAGATTGCGAACGTTGGTGTGAAGTTTGTTGATGTCTCAGTGCATGTCACCCATGAAAGTGTACATTTCTTCGGTTGCTGCATCAAAAGAGAGATGCCAACAGAGATGGAATCCATGGAAAGATCCCAGGACTCACCAAAGCTCGATTTAGGAGCTTCTATCTGAAGAGGACTTTTAGCATGGAAATCCAAAAAAGGTGGGAGTGGTTCCTCATCGGCTGGCTCTTCTTCTGGCTCGAGATGCTCCCTAAGAATGTGCATCTTGGTAGCTGTGGCCTAGTTGTAGGGCTCGACCCTTTTATCCACCGTTGATCATCTAGGGGAATCCGATGGCTTGCAAATATCTTGGATAGTATGGACCCAAAAGGTAGAGAAGCCCCATGGTCCTCATTCATGACACGAACAATGAGGCGACAAAAGTTGAAGGGTATGTGATTCACGGTGACAGAAGGAAGTGCCTTGTTTTAGCACGAGATATAATCAAAACCACCAGATTTATTGAGAAGGTCCCAACCAAAAATGCGAGAAAGTAGTCGAGGAAGGGGTTTGAGATTCTTGCATGGTACAGTGCCAAGATTTTCTTCATAGTTATCGGAAGTATTAATTCTTGGTTAATGACTTCTGAGTCATACTACCTCAGAATGTCATTAAAATCATTTCCCTTATTAGGGATGTCAAGAAGAGCGGAAATAGAATCAGAGGTAATATGAATTGCCCAACCAAACAAACGGATATGTAACTCAAGTTCATCGTTGTTGTAGTCTTCAACGATGTTAGCATAGAAAAGGAGGACCATGCTAGGGAACACACCAACAGTTCCAATGCCAGAGTGGAATTGTCAGTCAAAATAGTGGAAGAGATGAAGGGTTTCAAAATGTTCCCGAAGGTTTAGATGTGCAAAATCGTTCCATACAATGAAGCGAGGACTCTTGACTTTGGCATTTACGAAGCAACGAAACCATTGTCTAGTGATGTCGCTACGTAATTTGTCAACCAAATAAGTGGAAGAGGAAGTGGAAGAGCCTTCGGCTTGCTTCCAATGGGGAGGCATTGTGGGTAGGTTGGGTGGGTTGGTTTTGGAAGGTGGGGTTGATTTTTGATATAGGACACCTGCAAAACAAAGGCCAAACCATTCAAATAATTTGCATAAAAAAATGTCCATTCCATAGGGCAATATATTTTCCACAGCACACAACATCACAAAAAAGAACATTGTGTGGCAGTATGCCTTGACCAAATAGTGGAAGAGGAAGTGGAACCTGCCATAATCATGTAGCAATATACCTTTGGACCCAAGCCACTTAGATGACGGCTTGAGTCATTTGAGGTAATACCCTTGCCATTACAACCAAGATACAAACATATATTAATAGTTCCACACCTTTGAAAAAACATCCCACGCCCTAGGTCTTGATCCTAGGGTTTGAGCTCGTAGGGAAAAAGAGAGCAGGTTCAAACCACATGAGGTGTAGTATATTGAACAAAACTAGTTGGGCATTTCAAAAATCAAGATCAATGCCTCACAAATCGTGGGAGGAGAAGGGGTAATGAGGTTATACCCAAAGTGCAGCTCCCCCTAATGCAAGGAGGAGGAGAAGGACATGTACGGAGGTGGGCTGCTAGGTCGTCAGTTGACGGGGAGGTTGCGCGGACGTTTGGTGGCGAGGGCAGTAGCAGCAGTCGTGGCCGACAAAGGGGGAGAGATGGGGCTGATAAACGCTAGTTTATCATCATTCTTATGACCTAAAATAGATCTAGCTCTTAGGTTTTTAACTCTATAAATGGATTTTTGGGTTGCATTTAGGCATAACCTAGGATTAGGCATGCATTGCATTCCTTTTGTATTTTTAACATCTTTACTTGAGTGTTAAGGTTAAGCAGATGTTCAAACCATTAAAACCCTAGCACTCAAGAAGGAAGAAAGTGAAGAAGAAGTCCAGATCAGCTGAATCCTAGCTGGATCTAGCTCATCTTAGCTGGATATTACCTCACATTGGCTAAGTTTAGCTCCTTCCAGCTCCATTCAGCTCATCTTAGCTGGATGGCAGCTCAGGGTAGCTCATCTTAGCTCAACCTACCTCAACATAGCTCAGATCCAGCTCAACTTAGTTGAGTCTAGCTTATCCTAGCTCTAGTCAGTTCACTGGGAGCTCTAACTAGCTTAGCTTAGTTGACTGGAGTTCATTCCAGCTCCAGCTCATTCCAAGTCCAACTCTACCCAGCTCCACTTAGCTCACAATAGCTGAACTTCCTCCAGCTTAGCTACTACTTGCCTACTTAGTAGCTAAGCTAGCTCGGGAGTTCTCATTAGAGGCAATTCCAGCTCAACCTAGCTTTAGATAGGTTGAAACCAGCTCAACTTAGTTCAACTACTCAAGCTTAGCTGCTAGCATAAGAACTAGCTAGTTAAGCTAAGTAGTTAAGCTCCTTATGAAGACCTCCTTAGTAGAGTCTGCTCCAATGCAGCTCCAATGTAGCTCCAATCAGCTTTTCCTTAACTCCTCTTCTCAAAACCCTAACTCCTCCACTACTATCTACTAGCTAAGCTAGCTTAGCTAAGCAAAAAACCAACTCCACCTCCATGGCCATCCACAATTCTAACCTAAACCCTAACCCAACTCCACCCATATCCAACATCCAAGGAGAGAAGGAGAGAAGGAAGAAGATCAAGGAGACAACTTGTCTCCTTGGTGGATTCAACTTCTTCTTCTTGCTTGTGTCACCACCAAACCAAGGAGGAAGGCCAGGCAAGGAGGACATCCAGAGAAGGAGATCCTCAAGGTGGTCCATGCCACCTTAGGGAGAAGTTCTTGGAGGGGAGATCTTCCACACCAAGGAGGAGGAGGCACGCCTACCTAGGGTTTGCCACAAGGAGGACATTTAGGAGATAAGATTTCCTTTTGGTCCTAGGGCAACCAGGACTAGAGCAGGAATTCTGGGTAGCAGCATCATCAACAACATCATCTTCCTAAGCTTTCTTCTATGCTCTTGTTATTTCTTTTGCATAGTAGTGTAATAATTTTGGTTGGAGATTACAAGTGGGAATTCCTTTCACTTGTGAGTTCTCCAACCCCATTGTAAAACTTTTTTCAATTAAGAAGCATTCCTCTACTATCCCTTTAAATAGCTTGTGTTGTTCTTTTATTGTGTCTTGTTATATCCATTATTCCAAGCATTCCTTGTTTGGAGTGAGTTGGATAAAACAAAACACTTGTTGCTTTATTTTCTTGTAATTCAAATTTCGTTTCTCTCCGCATTAATTCGCTCGTATTCAAAAACCCTAAAAATTACATATTTCAAAACCCTAAAAAAAGAAGTTGATTTCCAAGGATCAAGCAAGAAATTTGGTTTGAAGCATTCCTACCTCTCTTAGGATGACCCAAATACTTTCCTAAGTACTCAGAGTTTATAAATTTAAAAGTGATCCACATTACGTGTCATAACGACCTAAATCACGATTTTTACAAATCACTATTTTTAGCGATCAGGGGCTCTTATTCTTTTAGGTCGAGTGGGACCTTAGAGGTGCGGATCATATACCCCAAGGGGTTGAGCAAGTCTCACCCTGAAGTTGGGGAGAATTACATCTCAAAACTCCCTAGAAATTAGATGCGAAAGGGTAGTTTTCGCTCAAATAAGACGTTTGGTGATGCCGTCAGATGTCGAGATTAACCATTTGGGATTTTAACTCTATCAATCTCATTGTCTAATTCTCAGATCATACGAACTACAAGATGTCTAATCAAATATTTAGATGTTTGATTTCCCTGAAAAATGATTCAAGCTATGGGTTGTCGTCTGATTTCTGTATCAGATAATCAACTGGACGTCGAAAAACAAAATTAGATGTTTGATCTCTGAAATCAATACTCCCTATTTATCATCCAAAGCTATAAGTTGTCGTCTGATTTTCTAACCAGATGACTTATACGATGTCTAAATCAATATTTAGGCATCTAGTACCTGAATCCAGAGCCTCCTGACTTCTGACCCTGATGCTAAATAGACGTCTGTCAAAAGATATTCGACAATATGATAGATGTCTATAGATGCTTATGGACATCTGGAAAACCATTTTTCAAAACATTTTAAATGGAATATGACTTAAAGAAATTGACGTCTGTTTAACATATTTAGACGTCAAATTTTTAAGTATAAGACATCAGGTGGTTTTATCAGATGTCTGATATTGCACAGAATGTGCATTTTGATTTTTGAACTATGTTTGAATGTTCTCTGACTTGATGAAGTCAAAACTCATTCAATGTTCATGACAAACAAAATTTCATTGAGTCAATAAATTCTTCAAATATCACTTAGCTTGCATATGGCTAGTTTCCTACGTATGAAATTAAAACGATCATAATTCAAGGGTTTAGTGAAAATATTAGTCAATTGCAATTTAGTACAAATAAATTCAACCTCGATTTCTCCCTTAAGTACATTATCCCTCAAAAAATGATGTCGAACATCAATATGGTTTGTACGAGAGTGATGTACGAGAGTTTTAGAGAGGTTGATAGCACTGGTAATATCACATAATATTTTTATCTTATTAAATATCAAATTAAAATCTTTCAAAGTATTTTTCATCTATAACACTTGAGAACATGCTAGAGCGGTGGCTATATACTCAACCTCTGTGGTTGATAGGGTTACGCTAGATTGTTTCTTTGAGAACCAAAAGGCTAGTGATTCGCCCAAGAATTGGCACACCCCACTGGTACTCTTCCTATCAGTGCGGCTACCTACGTAGTTTGCATCACTATATGTGACGAAGCTGAATTGTGGACTCGTAGGGTAAAATAAATCATATTCAGATGTGTCAACCAGGTATCTAAATATTCGTTTAACTGCATTTAAGTGTGATTGTTTTGGGTTTGATTGAAACTTAGAACATAAGCAAGTACTAAATAAAATGTCAGGTCTACTAGAAGTTAAATACAACAAGGAGCTAATCATGCCACAATAGAGTTTTTGATCTATGGACGTACCTGATTCGTCCAAGTCTAGGGAGGTTGTGACACTCATAGGTGTGTTCTTCCCTTTACTTTTGTCCATCTCAAATCTTTTCAGCAACTCCTTTGTGTATTTTGATTGACACACAAAGGTCCCGAATTCGAGTTGAGTGATTTGTAAACCTAAGAAAAACTTGAGTTCACCCCTCAAACTCATTTTCAATTCTTCCTGCATAATCTTGGAGAACTTTCTACACATAGATTCATTAGTAGATCCAAAGAGAATATCATCTACATATATTTGAACTAATAAAATGTTGTTTCCTTTTCTTTTAATGAATAATGTAGAATCGGCTTCTCTTATAGACAAGTTTGCACTCAACAAATAGTCTTTGAGTCCTTATACCAAGCTCTAGGAGCTTGCTTTAGATCATATAATTCCTTGTTTAATTTATAGACAAAGTTATGCTTATCATGAAACTCAAAATCAAGAGGTTGTTTTACAAAAACTTCCTCCTTAATGAATTCGTTAAGAAAAGCACTCTTAATGTCCATTTGAAAGAGTTTAAAGCCAAGGAAGGCAGCATACACAAGAAGCATGCAAATTGATTTGAGTCGAGCTACGGGAGCATAGGTCTCGTCAAAATCAATTCCTTGTTCTTGGTTCTACCCCTGTACTACCAAATGAGACTTGTTTCGAATGACTACACCGGATTCATTCAACTTGTTTTGGAATACCCATTTGGTTCCTATGACCATTTGCCCTTCAAGCTTAGGTACTGGAAAGACAGTTTTCGCTTTCGTTGTTTTGCACATAAAATGATGTGTTGTTTTAGTATCAAAGTGGTGGACAATTGCTTAACAAAATAATTAAAATAAACCACTCAAGAAAGCAGGTCGTGTCCATAGGGAGGAATGTGCCTATTAAAATTCCCACGAGTTAAAACCAGATGTTCATGATTAATTTCATCGAGAAACCCAATCAAAACTGCTCTTAAATTAAGTAAACAACAAGGGCTAATGCTAGAATGGCAATTATGCACTTCTAGAGGAGATATTTTGTAATGTGGGATAATATAATAGTAATAAAATCTCACAATGGTAATGAATGTAATTTTTAATATCCCATCTACTGTAGTAAAACGTGGGAAGATCTTCTCCTTGACTGTGTGTGAGGAAGAGACCAAGATCGGAGATGAGGAGCTCGGTGAAGATGCTCTAGAGGTAGATGCATGCGATGGCGGTGGTGGTGTAGTGAAAGGCGGTCCGAGGTGGTCGGATGGAGTGGAGGGTGTTGGGTTACGGGTGGCTGTTGCTACTGGGAGGAGCTCCATGCGAGCGATGTGGGAGGGTTGTTGGATGTGATGTGTGCCTGCATGTGGTGGAGCTGGAGGGTAGCACGTGGGAGCTGTTGCATGTGGAGATGGCGTGGCGAGTTGCAGCTGTGAGTGGAGGAGAGGGCATCGCCGCTGCTGTGTGCGCGGAGGGGCGTGGCTGAAGAGGCGATGGCTGATGGTGCATGCATGGTGGACACGCGAGGAGAACCCACACTGCTACGCGCGGGCGGAGGTGTTGCGCGTGGAGTTGCAGCGTGGACATGCTCATGGAGAGGAGGGCGGTGACTGCTTGCTGGAGGTGCACATGATAGCACGGGAGGGCTGCTGGCCGCTCGTGGGAGAGGAAGGCACGGTGGCGTGCATTGAGCACTGGCGAGGAGTGTAGGCAGAGGTGCTGGTCCTGCGAGGAGGTGGCGGTGTTGGGTTCAGTTCGATGGAGGTGAAACAATGGAAGAGGATGAATAGTGGTGCGTTGGGTCTTCAGACGTCCGGGAAACTTCTAGATGACTTAACCATGCATAGATGACGCGGAAAGGGTGGTTGTGTTGTTGGTGGTGGTGAGGATTTGGTTATGTTTTGTGTGGTGCAGCTTGAGGAAGAGCGACAGTGTGGTCGGGTGTGAGGAGGCAAGAGGCAGTCTGGTAGTTGGTTTGTGGATGTCAGATCTGTTCTTGATGTTGCAGTTGAAGCACGAGGAAGAAGATGAAGGGGAAAGGTGGTGATGATGAGAATGACCATAGATAATTGTGTGGCCCAGAGGCACACACGCACGGTGATGGTCGAGGTCACCAGATTGGAGTAGCGGTTTGTCACCTCGTCGGCCCACGGTGTGGCGATGCTCGACCTTGGAGACGCACGGTGGTGGAGTGGAGGTGAGCTCAAAGCTCTTTACAGTGGTGGAATCAAGGCGGAGTCTCCCCAAGCCCAATTGAGGCTCTCTCTTTCTTATAGCTACAGGGGAAGATGAAGAAGATGGAGTATGGAGAAAGGTCAGCCAGATCTGCATCCTCCGCTTCTCTTCACTACCACGTTCATTGCTTGATCTGGCCGTAAATGGCTTGTCGGGGAGGAGCGGTTGCTACAGCACAAAGAAAGATATTATAAAAACATATGTGGTTTATTTATATACAAAACCCCTATATTTCTAACTATTAATGTATGTAATGTATGCATGCAAATTAAATGATGCTAAATAATTTATATATGAATGTAATGCATACAAGCAAATATGTATAAACTATATTATTTACATCTTAATACATGCTATGTATAAGTAAATATTACTCTAATATCTAGGCATTTAAGTAACCAATTAGCTCACAAATATGGGCTCATCAGGTACTAGATCCCAAACTTCATTCCTTTGGAATTGGTTAAGTTCCTCCTGTATGGCCATCATCCAAGGTTCTTCGGAGCATGCTTCCTTGACACTCTTCGATTCAATTTGAGATACAAAGGAGGAGAGATCGAAAGAGTAACTAAAACAAGATCGGGTTTTAACGCCATCGGAAACACTTCCAATGACTTGACTTTCGAGATGATTCCTTTGATATATCCAATCTTTTGGAAGATTATGGATATTAGAATTTAGGATGTTAGACACATCAATAAGAGAATCATCTTCATCTTCCATATTGACTTAGTCAGAGGAAGAGTAAGGTGATTCATCGAAGGAAACATGAAGGGTTTCCTCTACTATTAATGTGGTCTTATTTAAAACTTGATATGCCTTACTACGTGAAGAATAACCAATGAAAATGGCATCTTCACCTTTGGCATCAAATTTATCTAAATTAGAATGGGTATTCAAAACAAAGCATCGGCATTCAAAAACTTTAAAATAACTAATCTTGGGTATTTTCCCATAATATAGTTCAAAGTAAGTTTTTTGCAACCCAGATCGAATTAAGATGTAATTTAATACATAACAAGCCGTGTTAACCACCTCGGACCAAAAGTACTTCGGTAACTCGGAGTCTATGAGCAATATTCGAGCATACTCTTGAAGAGTACGGTTCTTTCTCTCAACTACCCCATTTTGTTAAGGTGTTTGGGGGAAAGAGAACTTATGAGCAATACCATACACTTGATAAAAATCATCAAACAAGGAGTTTTCAAACTTGCCACCATGATCACTACGAATTCGAGTGATTTGGTAGCCTTTTTTAATTTGAACCTTCCTACAAAGAATAGAAAAGACAGAAAACACCCTATCTTTGGATCTCAAGAAGGAGACCCATGAAAACCTTGAAAAATCGTCTACAATTACAAGGCAATATTTGCATCTACTAAGGCTCTCATATTTTGTTGGTCCAAACAAATCTATATGAAGTAATTCTAGTGGTCTTGACGTGGATATAACTTCTTTGGTTTTAAAGCTAGATTTCATGATTTTTCCTAACTTACAAGAATCACACATAAGGTCATCTACAAATTTTTCTTTAGAAAGACCTCGAACTAGTTCATGTTTAGCTAGCTTTTGAACTAGTCTCATATGAATATGTCCTAGTCTTCTATGCCATACATTCAATTCATTTTTAGCTACAAAGCATTCATAAGTGCTATCCTTATCAAATTCTACAATATAAATGTCTTTAAACCTAGTTCCCTTAAGAAGGGTTTCATTTATTGCTGCATGCATAATTTCAAATATTTTTGAAGTGAAAACTACCTTATATCCCTTATCACAAATCTGACTAACACTTAATAAGTTGTGTTTTAGTCCTTTTACTAAAGAAACATTTGAGATAGGGGAAAGAGTGTTACCTATTTTACTAAGACCAATAATATGGCCATTGTGGTTGTTGCCAAATGTAACCATTCCTTCATCCGAAGGTTGGAGGTCCAAAAATAGGTGTTTGTCTCCCATCATGTGTTTGGAACACCTGGAGTCCATCACCCATTGGCCTCCTTGATGGCGGTGCTCTCCTTATCTTCTTTCTTGTAGGTCCCTTTGTTCCTACAAAAGATCTCCTTTGGTGGCTTGGTGTTTCTTTAGGTCTTTCAAATTTGAGTTTCCCATCCTTCATTTTGTATATCCAGTTTTTGACATTATAATGTCCTTTGAAACCTACAAAATAAAGTGAAGGTTGTCTTTTCGGTATCTATTATAATGTGGATCCGTATTTATTAGTGGTTCTCTTTGGAGGAGGATATTTTTTCGATTCATTTTGACTAGTTTCATAATAGCCTAGTCCAAATTTACTTGAGGAAGGTTTTTGATGGCCAATAAGCTTATCCAAGTTATCCTTTCCTTTTGTAAATTTGGCTAAGTCCTTAAGCAACTGATTTGATCTTTCTTTGAGGTGATTTATCTCTATTTTCATTATGTCTAGCTTATCTTCTAGTCCTTTAATTTCTAATCCAAGTAGGTCATTCTCATCCTTTTTAAAAGAGTTTGATTTTTTAAGAACATGAATCTTGTCAAGAAGTTCTTCTCTATCTAGGAATTTTTGTTTACTCATGGCTGTATATAAATTCTTTGCTAACGATTCTTTTTCAATCATTAGATTTCCTATTTGCATATTTAAAGCTTTGGTTTCTTTAGTGAGAATTAAGTTCTTTTCTTTAAGGTCATTTATTAATTCCTTATACTCAAAGTTTTCTACTTTTAATGCTTTACTTTTAGTCCTTATTTCTTTTAGATCTACATACAATAAATCAAATTCTTCTTGCAACTCATCTAAGGAATATGAATTTACCTCAGGTTCCTCAAACTCAGATCCGGATGTGTTGTTGGTTGCCATGAGTCCCAAGGATGCCGTTTCTTCATTTGTTTCCACTTCGTCTTCTTCGGAGGTAGAGTCATCCCAAGTTGCTTGGAATGCTTTCTTCTTGAAAGTCTTGGGCCTTGAGAACTTCTTGTAGTTGGAAAGCTTCTTATACTTCTTCTTATCATCCCTTTTGAGCAAGGGGCACTCCTTCCTTATGTGACCTCTCTTATTGCAATTGTAGAAAACTAGAGGCTCTTCTTCTCTTTTCTATTTCTGAGAAACTTTTTAAATTTTTTAGCTAATAAAACAAATTCTTTGTCATCGGTACTTACCTCATCATCTGATGTTGCCTTGAAAGCTAAGGTCTTCTTCTTTGGCTTCGGTGTGATCGACTTCTTCTTTTGGTCCATCTTTGTCTCATAAGCCATTAGGTTCCCAAGTAGATTCTCCATGTCTAGATCCTCTACTTGGTTGGCTTCTTCTATCACCATAACCTTTTGCTCCCATTTGGGTCCAAGGGAGCGAAGGAGCTTGGCTTGAAGCTCCCCCTTTATGAATGTCTTCCCTAGAGACTTTAGGTTATTCACGATTAATGTGAAATGGGTGTACATGTCCCCAAGTTTCTAATTTTCCTTCATAATGAAGGCTTTGAATTCCTGTGATAAAATATTAATCTCAGAGGATTTTAACTCAAGATGTACCTTCGTGAGTTACCTCTAAGGTTCTCCAAATTTCATGGGCAGTTGGGCATTGGCTAATGCGGTTGAACTCCTTCGAGGTAAGTGCACAATATAGTGAGTTCATCACCTTTGCATTCAGCCCAAGGTGATGAATCTGCTCCACCGTGTATCCCGTCTCTGGTTTGTCGGGAATGTCGTATGCAG
This sequence comes from Thalassia testudinum, assembly GCA_037157565.1. Classification (NCBI taxonomy): domain Eukaryota; kingdom Viridiplantae; phylum Streptophyta; class Magnoliopsida; order Alismatales; family Hydrocharitaceae; genus Thalassia; species Thalassia testudinum. Next base: position 7,199,511 of record JAZHRO010000022.1, on the reverse strand, counting down.
ATTCGCATTTCTCCTAGATGGAGAAATAGTTGGCTTGAAGCCACATCTTCATTCTCAACTTCCAATACATGTAGTTGGTTCCTTCAAAGAGATGTGGTTGGGTAGTGGATTGCTCCTCTAATCTACCAATGGATACTATTCTTCCCTCCATAGGATCTTCTGCCGATGTTACTCCAAAAAGTGGAAACCTACTCTGATATCAAATGAAATTGCACTAAATGGGGGTGAATAATGATTTTAAAAAAATAATTGCCAGATGAAATACAATCACAAAAAGGAGGCATAAGATTTTTTAGGTGGAAACCTAAATCCGATGAAAACCACCACCTAAGCCAATCCCTTGACTTAGGATTTACTGTCACAAAGTGATCAATCCACTAACCACACAACTTCAACGAGGGTAGTGTACCTCAATTACAAATCCCACCTCCGATCCCTAAATGGAGGTTTCTCCCTTCAAAGCGAAGAGATGGGGAACTGACAGGCTGGATACCCAACTACAATAATTAAGTAAAAGGAAATGTAAAATACACCCTATAAACACCCCAAAATATGAATAATTTTACTTATCTACTAAGGGTGAAGGAAACTCCTTGAAGATGACAATATGTAGCACAGTGAGTGTTGGTTTGCCCCAAACAGAGTGATTGCACAGTACAAGGGCAAAGGAAGCAATGAGCAAGTAAGCAAATGATTATCTAAGTGAATTATATCTCAAGAGGGTGTACCTTGCCTAAGAGGCATTATAGTGCATTTATAGGCAAGTTTAGAACCTTCAAGAAGGCTTAGGAGAGGGCTCTTAGCTGTTGGAGGCAAGTCCCAAGAGATTGGGATGAAATTCAACTCAAATCGGGGTAATTATGATTCTGACAGTAGGACCAAACGTCTGATTTTTGGGTTAGACATCTTGTCAGACGTCTGACTACAATTATAGACGTTTGATTTTATGAGTCAGGCTTACTGTTTTCAATGGATCAAAACAGGGTTCTAGATGGACATCTGATATTCTATTATAAGACATCTTGTACTAAAATTGGACATTTAATTATAGGTGGGTTTCTTGTTTTGATTAGATCCAAACAGGATTTTAGATTTTAAGGATCAGACGTCAGTGTGGACGTCTACCTAGTGTCCTAGACATCTGGAAAGTGATTAATAACTTGCTTAGGTATTGAAAAAAATGAGATTTGGTTTCTGACAAGTCTCCGCAAAGTAAATGGGTAACGGTCCATTATTAGACGTCTGGAGACATGTCTAGACGTCTAAAAGTGTATTTAACCATTAGTCTTACAAAATAATGAATGAAATAGCAAGCGAAATCTAACGGTTGGTTTAAAGACGTCTGAGGTACGTATTGGATGTCTGGATAAGCCTATGGATGTCTGATTGGAGGTTGCATTGACTGGAGGCTAAACGTTCAGACAATGCTATAGGTAATTAGATGCCTGAAACTATGATCAAACGTCTTAAAGTTGAATATCAGATGTCTGACAGCTATGTTGAACATCTGATATGTGTTTTGAGTTAGATTTTTGTTCCTAATTTTTCCTAAGTGTAGAGAGCATAAGTAAGCTAAAAGTATGTTATCTTTTGGGGCTCTTTACAATATTTCTAGACTCAAAAAAAGAAAATTACAACCTTTTGAATGCGTACATAAAAAAGCCTAAAACCTATAACATGATGCGTCTACACGCTCCTAATCATCTATCTTGGAAAATCCACGAGAACTGCAATTATATCATGACAGAAAAATATGCTATTTCTATGTTTTATTTCTTTTTCTTTATTTTTGTAAAATCATCAAAATATTATTTTTAAGAGGTTGAACTATCATCGACCTCCTCCTCCTGTCCAACCTCCTCCTCCACCTCCCCCTCCTCCGGTGAAACCCCCTTTACCCTCCCCCACCGCTAAAACCTTCCTTTGCCCTAGCTCCCTCGTCGTCCTCCACCTCTCCCTCCTCCAGCCAAACCCCCTTAAGCCCTCCAGCTTGGCCTCTCCTCCTCCACCTCCCTCTCAATCGGTCCCTATGCCCCTTCCTCTTACAGCCACCCTTCCCCCTTGCCCCTCCTACAGCCACCCACAACCCCCCTCCCCCCCCTCTCCCTATCATTTCTTTTTCATAATTTTTTGGTTAAATTATGTTAGTTATACTTGTTGATATTGTCACTTCCATCTATATATATTTACTTCACATTATGACTTCAGTTTATCGTGATAATGACTAATGTTGAAGGTTTTATTTGAATAACCTAAAGCTCGTAAGTGTTCGCACGTAAAGTCACATTTCAAGGTGATTAAGTCATAGTATAGCGTGAAAATATGTTGAAACAAATAAATATAACGAGATAGTGAGTCCCGATCGAACTCAGGGAGGCAGAAAATGACTTGATTTTAAAACTGATTTATAACTAACTATAACTTAATACTAATCACAATAGATATAAAGTGAATTAGGCAATTGGTTGAACATGAGTTGCAATTAGACTAGAACTAAATAGCTAGAACATGCATTATTAGAACTACAATTAAAAATAACTATCTAAGCTACTAGAACAAGGGCACCAAGGGTGGTCCTTGGTGGCCTTTGGAGAGGTTGGGGAGAGCAATAATGGTACACCAAGGTGGTCTTGATGCATGCTTTAGAGGAAGAGGAAGTCTAGAGAAGCTTGGAGGTCTAGAGGGAGAGATAGAGTAGAAGATGCCTTTAATGGGGGCATTGGGGTCCTTTTTATAGCCAAAATGAGGGGCAAAGTAGGTATTTGGTCCTCCAAACCGTGCAACAGCCTTGGATCGATCAGATTCGTCGATCAGGAGATCCACGGATCAGATTGCACTTCAAAAGAACCTCCAACGCACCTAATACTCGTGCAACGCCTCTAGTTGCTCCACTTGGCGTGCTCTGGGCCCTCAGATCTCAATTGCATGGTCATGCGCCCCTACCTCATTGTCGCCTTTGCTGAGATCCCACGTGCACGCGTTCAATTCTAGTTGTCCAATCTAAACGATCGACGGCATAAACACGCACTCGCATTGCCTTTAAGCATCCGCGTACAATGGGGCATGGTCATGCGCATGCATCCCACCTTTGCTGCACCGCCTGATCAGATGCGTGATATCATGCCACGCGTTCGTCTCCACACTGCCTCATTGCCATTGCATGACGCAATTTCGTTTGCGAGCACCGCCTTTCTAATTTTCCCCTTCGTACGGGAACACTTGCTTCTCTCTCTTATGCGAGCATGCTCTCTATTGCGCTGCATCCGCGAATGGTCGCAATTTCATTTTAGCATGCTTGTCTCCTCAGCCATTGCATGAGGATTCAACAGCTGAGATGGATCCTTCTTTGATGAAGTGTTGGGACCGGTCAGCATGGTGCTCTTGTGGTCGTTGGGTGACGATCCAACCGCCCACAAGGCACGTGGAACTCCTTCAATGGATGGGGTGGCAGCCTTGGGCGGTTATGATGGTGCCACGTTGTACCATCGTGGCCTTCCATCTTCTTTGCTTTGTAGATGGTGCTGTAGGGCTCCGATCTAGTTGATTTTTGCGCCGTTGGACTGCAATCGTTGATCCGGATCCAACCATGCAGTTGGATTTGGTATTTGAGGTTCGGATTTTTGCCACCTTGCTTCTTGGCCTTTGCTCTTCCACAAACTTCATAAGATGCTACGAGAGTTTGATCAAGATGACCTCGGAAGTGTTGGACTCCTGTTGTCGTCCTGAATAGATCCATATGGTTGGATTCATCATCCGCGGCCCTGAATTACTTACAATTATTATTACCTCTCAATTAGAGCATAATATTGCATTATTATTCACAAAGCTAACAAATCAACTATGATTCAAATTATGTTGCTTGTGCATGCATTATTCCTAGGTTAAGCTAGGATCTAACTTAATTCCGGTAGTTTAGGACCTAGGATTACTGAGCAATCACTAAGTAAGCTCTAGTTGCATGCAAGTGAATAGAGAGACAAGAGACCCTATGTTTGGGCATTGAATGAGATAGAAAGACAAGAAACTAGATTGTTTTACATTTGACCCCTCATACAATCAAGGGAACACATACGCTCCTAGGATGTAGAGTTGATTTCTAGTGAAATTGAATTCTATGAAAGAATAAAATCACACAAAAGAATTTCATCAAGTTCATGTTATTAAAAAGTGCTATGTCCTTGGGAGAGTTGATAGCATCTTTTACATTACAATAGGATAGAATACAAGCTTATTTATGCTACAATTACTACTAAGTAATGTTTATTTATACATCTTTAGTGATTACAATAAAATGCAACAAAGTTTTCTCTGATGATGCTTAAACTCATAAAGATGGCAACAACTAGGACTTCTTTTTACAAATTGCAAGTTTGATAGTTAGGTGATGCACCTTCATTATCTGTTCAAATCAATATGACATGAGATATCTGGGGGAAGAGAGCCCTTTGAGGTTTTCAAGGTTGAAAAATGCTCATTCTCTCTAGAATTGACCCTAATTTGACCCTAGAATAACACTATGGATGTAATTTGATTGTAGGAAGTTATATTAAGCAATAATTAATTTGATCATCACACTTGTACAAAATGTTAGGATTCCAAAGCAATCATGAATGTAATTACATTATCACAATGAAACTTCTAAAGAAAGGAATTCTTCATCCATAGTTTAATTGCAATATTTACATGGTTAGGGTTAGGTTTAACATTTATGATTTAATTAGAGTTTAAGAGTTAGGGTTTAGTCGAGGTACTATCAAACCCAAAGAAACATGTAAAAACTTAACTCATTCCTTCTTTTTTTATTAAATTAATTCTTTAAGAGTTAGGGTTTAATTAGTTATTTAATGTATTTTGTGTTTTTGAAATTGCAGGTTTGCGATTTTCACTCTTGGAGGCTTTCAAGATATAACTAAAAATTTCTTATTCATTTTTGTATCATTTTAGGACAATGTTAGATGTGGGGTGCACCCACATATTTTATTTTGTTGAATTGATGTGGGGTGTGCCCACTGTTATGTCTTCTGAATGTAATTTTAGGATTGTATTAGATGTAGGGTGTGCCCACATAATGATTTTTAATTGAATGAATGGTGGGGTGTGCCCACATATATGGATTTTTATTGCATTTAGTAATTTTGTTTGTTACAAATTTTATGTGAGGTGTGACTACTTTATAAGTTTTGTGGTATGATAGTTTGAAATGCATGTTTGTGGGAAAAAATTGAATATTTAAGGGGAAACTCTGTCAATTTTTTTTTAAAATTCATTAATGTTTAATATATAGTTGGTTGGGAATTTATTATAATAGTTAGATACACACTTACACAAAATTAGATACACATGAGGCCAAAACTAGCTAGGTATTCTAAACCCTAGGGTAAAAGTTATGAAGTCAAATTGTGTCACCATTAAATGAGAGTTATTGAGAATGTAGTTAAGGTTAGTCTTGGGAGGTATATTGGAGAAGTGCGAGGAGATGCTGTCGAAATTTCTCCAGACACTAGTTACATGTAACAAGTAACTGTTGATGCATGAGGATTGTCTTTTAGAAATACGCATCATAGTATAGGACAAAATTTGCACAAATACTTAAATTTATAAAACTCGAAAACAAAGAATTGAGTCTGAAGTCGTTCGCAGGGAGCAAATTTGCAATTTCAATCAAATAATCATAATAATGAGATAAGATATGTAAATATATTCAAAATGATGCTCAATGTATGTTTCAAAATAATATAGCAATAAACCAGGAATGAGTACAAAAAGATGAGGTTAAAATGGTGGTTTGAACCACTAATTTAACCCTACAATTAAGTTCTACAATCAACTTAAATAAATGAACAGTATCTACAATTAGATATCCAGGCAAATATCTCCACAATAACTAGTAGATCAGAACCAACGCACTGCCTCAGACAACAAGGTAGGTATTTAGATGCCTTAACCTTAAGGCACCAAGAGGAGACATAAGGGTCTCGCAGCACAAGGTAGAAGCCTCTCAGGAACAAAGGCATAAGGGCCTCTCAAAGGCTCAGCAACGACTAAGTGTTGATAGAGGAGAGGGAGGGCATGATTCCCAAGGTAGCAAAAACCCCCTCCTCCCTCTCAGATTTTCCTTCCTCAGAATCAGATCGAACTCGGGTAACCGGGTAATCGGGTATGAGGGTCGTGAACAGGGGACCAGGCCCACAAGCGTGCGTGGGGGGTGAGGTGTGCGTGGTGTGTGAGGTAGGGACCTCACCCCCACTGTTGACAAGTCGATATTCACTTTTGATAAAAATTTTAACATGAATTGTCATGTCGTTGTAAAGCTTTTGAAGTGGAAAATCAACTATCAAAACATTTAATATTTGAAATCTAACCACGAGAGATTAGGTCGTTTCCACAGGGAGGTACTAGCCTATTAAATTGAGTAATGGTACCTAGTCCAATCAGGAAGCATAATAGATAAAGATCTGAATCATTGCAACTCATTTTCACCATCAATAAGCATTCCATGCAATTAAATCAGAAGATAAGGTTTTTCATGTAATTTTGACATAATAATAATAAAAAGAAATAAATGAATTTGGTAATGGCATGGACTTGTAAATATTAATTCCACCGATTACTATATCAAAATAGGGGTTTTGCTAAGAGGGTGTGTGCGCTTGCGAGGAGGCTCCACCAGTGGCTTATCTATTGGTGGTGATGTGCCGGCGAGGAAGCTTTGTGAGGTGGCTAGAGCCAGCAACTGCAGGTAGTGGTGATCGGCGGAGAAGTCGATGGAGTAGTGTGAGAGGTGCTCGCAAGGAGGACATCGAGGGCAGCTAGCAATTGTGCAGAGGCTGTAGGCGTGAGACAAGAAGTACGGTGATGTTGGTGGTGAGATCGACAGCTCGAAGTGGTTGTGTGAGGTGAGGGGATGACCTGTGATGTTGGGTTCTTCACGAGGGTGGTTGTAGGTGGTAGGGTTGAGAGGTGGAGAAGATAAAGGAAGAGAAGGAGAGGGTAAGGAAGATGAGAGGGTGGCTATGCGTGGGTGGCGATGGAGAGGTCTACTGGTGGTCGTGGTGATTGGAGAGAGCGGCTGAGGTGGTGGCATCTTTGGGTTCATTCGTGGATGGGAGAAATAGGGGAGAAGAGTGGTAGAAGAAGAAATCAATGAAGGAGAAGAAGAAAAAGATTGGGTGGTGGTGGGTGTGTGCACTCTGTCACCATGCATACATGATCGGCGAGGTTGGGATCACGGCAGAGTATGCAAGGTTCATGGTGCACGCTTGATCTCCACAATGCTCGTTGGTTCCATGGTTGTGATGGATGAAGAAGATGATGGCCGACCCTTCTTTTAAAAATCCTCTATTTTTTTCTTTTACAGAGATCTCCAACCATTCAGCGAAGAACGCGAGCGGTTGGGATGAGTGGAGGCTTGGCCAACTTGACTTGGTGGTGGAGAGGCGGTGAGGCCATTAGACATCCAAATTAAGTTCTGGACATCTTAAAAAGTGCAAATGGCAATACATGGTTATCAGACGCTTAATTTAAGCTATGGACATCATATAGAATGAATTTGGACGTCTGAATGATGCCTTCATATTTCAATAATCTTGCACCTAGCCTGCATCCACCAAATAGGTTATTATAAGAAAATGCTATTAATTATGAAATTGGTGCATAAAATTTTACGCAGACTAGGATAAATTACCATTTAAATCTTAAACAATTAGAAACTAGGAACATATAATTAAAGAGTACTTAGGTCAAACAATGGTCCACTAAAGTGGATTTATCAGCTGTGTCGAGGCGAACAACTTAGATCAGAGAATTAATTTCTCTACTGTCGCGCCCTCCTGAGTCCACGATGTGGGACTAAACCTGTTGCTTTCTTCCTCGTGCAATTGTTGATGGAGTCTCGATTGATTGCTGCCGCTGCTGTTGTTGCAACACTCAGTTTAGGGTCAGGAAGGCTTCCAAGATGAATTCCGTAGGTTCTGGGTGTTGCAGCTTGGTTGGAGGTGGTCAGAGAACTGCGAGTGAAGTCGGAGAAGGTGGCAGCGAGGGTGGAGCTTCGGTGGTTCCTTAAAAGCATGAGTACAGTCTCACGACCCAATCAAAATAGCTCAAGAGCTTCGTCGTGTGGTGGCGAAGGTGTTGGTGGTGTTCTTGTGGTGGTTGAGAGTGTGTGGGCGTGTGGCGAAGTCAAAGAGGGTGAACAGAGGTGGTGGTGTTCGGTGGAGTGTGAGAGAAATCAAAGCTCCAAATTTCCTTGGGGCTTTTGATCATCGAAGCGAGGCGATGCTCATGAACTCGGTGTCAGGAGGTTTGGTGATATGTGGCTTTCGCACGACGTCGTCGGAGCTTCGCTGGTGTAATGGAAGGCGGAGGTGTTGCGAAGTGTGCAGCGATCGAAAATGAAGTTTGGGCAGATAAAAATGAAGAGGAAAGGAAGAGGGAGAGATCTAGGGGAGTTAAGAGACGAAACGGAGGGAGCTTGATGCCGGCTGTGATGGGCCGGTGTTAGGGAAGACGAATGCTCTAGTGATGGATAGCTGTGACATCGAAAGGGTAGGCAGCTCTTGCTGGGTACGGCGAGGAGTGGAAGATGGAGGGATGAAGGTTCCCTCTACCCATCATATATGGCAGAGGGCGATGAAGGTAGAACAAGAAGGTGGCTGGTGCTTGGTCAAAGCAGGCTGGGGAAGGAGAAGAGGGTTTTTCTAGCCTTAAACTTTGCTTAGGAGGACGGTCTGGTGATGGGGGTCCTTTTATAGGGCCAAGGTCGAGCTCTAAGCTTAGGAATGATTGGATCTGATTCGAGGGAGAAAACTTTCCTCGACTCTCGTTGAAGATGGTTCCCACTTCCAATGGTGGTAGGGGCATAAATGAAGAAAATGATGAGAAGTTTGGGGCATAATTGCAAATAATTCAAAACCTAAGGGGGTAAATGTAAGAAATAGAGTTTTAAAGGGTTAAATTGCAAACTAGGTTAAGATGGACTCTAATTGGGGCCAAATTTTGGAATTAACCTAATTAAACCTAAGAAATCTAATGATGAAGTCAGATTTGAGTTTTGACTACATTTGACTGAAAAATTTGCATAGAAACCCAAATTAGAGCAAAATTATGTCTAAGACTCTGTTCTAAGTCAAAATGGGTTTAGATGGTCAAACCAAGGGTATCGAACCTCTTAGCATATATTTATATGAATTTTATGAGGTTTATATGAATTTTAACTTGACCATAACCTCTTTAATTTAAGCGGGTCTAAAATTAGGATTTTGTGTGCTATTGCGGACCTCAAAATGCGTGAAACCTCGTTTCCGTTAGTGTGGACCCTCTTATTGGACTTTACGCTCAATTATCCTTTAATTAAACCCTAAGTGACCTTGTGGTTAATCTGTGTTCAAGATGTGCTGTTAAAATTACAGAATTAACCCTGATTTACTGTTCTCTTCTCAAATCATAACAATGCAGAGTATGACCCTCAGATGATTAGGTAGGAGCTTTTATCGATCAAACCTGACTAAATGTAGCTAGTTAAAGTTGATGATGGTGTTCCCATCAGTAACGTTGTGATCAAATCTTCAAGGATGTGCTAGCAAGTGAAAACCTTCATTAAAATTAACACCTCATCCCTACATTCATTTCTAAATTGGTTGTGGTTTATTATAAATTGTAGGTTACCATGGAGAAGTCATGGATTGGTTTCAGGACCCTGAATTATACTCAATAGAAGAGCGGAGTCCGTTTATTTTTAGATTGGGCCTTCCATGAGGATAAGAAACAATATAGACAAGAACATCTGGAGAAGATATTTTGTCCGTGTAGGAAGTGTTTGAATGGATTTACTCAGGATGGAAACACTGTGTTTGAGCACGTTATCTGCAATGGTTGGTGGCTGATGAACCCATATTTATGAGCTAATTAGTTACTTAAATGCCTAGACATTAGATTAATATTGACATATAAATAGCAGACAATGAGATGTAAATAGATTAGTTTAATTATTTACTTATTTGCATATTTCATGCATTGCATTCATATCTAAATACATTTAGAATTCATTTAGAATAACATGCATTGAAATAATTAGTCTTTAGGTTGCATTACATGCATGTATTAGAATTAACAATTTATGTGAGGGTTTGCAGATAAATAAGCCATCATTTCATTTATTTTATTTCTTCTTCTTCAACGGCTGTTGCAGCTTCCACAACGCATGTAATGATGGCCGCAGTGAAGAGGAGCGGAGAATGTCGATCTCAACTCTCCAAATTCAAGTAGTTGCAACTACAACAAAGAGCAGGAGACTGCCATGCTCGGGGAGGCTACCAGCCACTCCATTAGCGTGCTCCGCTCCCACTGCCGACCTCCATGGACGAGTTCCACCACATTGTGGGCCAATGAGGTGACAGCTTGCCGCACCAAACCGGTGGACTTGTGCCAACACTGTGCGTGAGCCTTCATGGCTCCACCTTATCCTGAGCACCTCAGCATGCACATCCCCCCACTCTACAACAATAGCATGCACCACCACCATTACCACCACCGCAGCCATGCACCAGCAGCCATTCACATGCGGTTAAGACATTCAGGAAGATTCCCGGACATCTAAAGACCCAACCTGCTTCTCCACATTGCACGCAGCACCTCTCCCCCTCGCCGCCTCATCGTACAACCGAATGCACACATTGCCTACCTACTGCGCACACAGCAGTGTCACTACTACAACTCTCACCCACGACTACACCTCAATGCACCACCACCATCTTCACTTCTTCCTCTTCCTTTCTTCTTCTTTTTCCTCTGCAACCAAAATGACCCAACATCACCAACCCCCAACAACCACTTGCAGCACCACCCTCACCACCCTCACTTCTCCCCAAGCAGTTAATGGTCGCTGAAACCTCCTTGTGCGTGCCACCCTCCACGCGTGCACGCCTCCACGTGCAGCAGCTAGTAGCATGCCATCGCCTCCCATTCGCGGCCAGCAACCTACCTGCGCATACCATCCATCGGCATGTGTCTCCCCTCATCGAGCTCCTATGCATGGCCTAAACCACGCCCGCACACCACCCTCCTCGCGTGCGTGCCTCCGTGTGTAGCAGCAGCAGTGTAGAGCAGCTCCACTATTGGAACCCACCTCCACCGTAGCTTTGTTCAGCCATCTTAGGCCTCCCCGCACTTTGCCACGACTGCCATCCTGGAGCCCTCGGTCTAGAGATCCTCCTCCTAGCTTGGAGTTTTAATGGGCATGTTCCTCCCTGTGGACACGACCCGCTCCTTATTGAGTGGTTAATTTTAACTCAATACTTTGATTAGTTGATTTTCCACCACTTAGAAATATAAATGACAAATCATTATCTTCTTGTTAAACGAGAATTGACTTGTCAAATGGCACCATTGCTGGGGAGGCAACAAGCTTGCTAAACTTGCATTTATCCATTTATTTGTTCACATTTTATTTGAGGCATATTTAATCTGTTCTATCTGATTTGGTGCGAGGTATGCATATTACATACGAGTTGTCTCACCGGCCTCAGCAATGCCATGGTGGACCTTGTTTCCACTGCTTGGAGGAGAGACCGAGCTTCGCATCTATGAGGAGGAGCTTAAACATTGGTGAACCTTGTTGCCACCAACTGGGAGGACATCTGGAGTGATCATCTTCATCTCCGTCGAATTTTCAGTAGATAAAATTTAGGTTTTAGAACTTTATTTTTCTTTATTTATTTTATTGCACATTCATTTGATTTGAGACCCTTGTTCTGGGGTATATTTTAGGGGTTTGTTCCCCGACTTTCTTTTAGGCCCGTGTTGGGTAATTTTTTGGGAGTCTGTTCCCATTTATTTAGACTTAGGTTTTTATTTTCTTTCGTGGATTGATTTTATTTTTCTTGTTTGTGCATAACTAGGTTAGATGTAAAACATAAAAAAAATATCATGAACTGCCTACTAGAAGCTGCAAGCCCTAGGACGACCATTTAGGTGTGTATGAGAAGCCTCTAGATTTATGTTACATTTGCGTATATTTCACTACTGTTTGCTGGAGGCAAGGTACATTTTCTTTTCCTGGCATTCTATCTTGTTCACGCATTTGCATCTGGATTTAATTGCAAGACCACCTAATTGAATTGAAAAGATCTAACAAGTGGTCACATATTTTTCTTGAAAAAGGACTTTAACTAAAGGAGGAACATTAAAAACCAAGGACTTGAATTGAGAACTTGTCGTGCGATTCACAAAACTCAAACTCAAAATTTTATGGTGAATGCACGCGTGTATGATTGTGCACCAAGGCACGCATTTAGACATTGCTAGGTTTTTGAGCTGCTAGGAAAGAACCCTCCTACCATTGGTTTCGAAGTGCTTGAAACTCAAGATCAAAGGTTTTGTAACTCCAAGGAGGGGGTACCCTGTCATAGATTTTTGAGGGTAGTTAAGAAGCACCGCGAAAGAAAAGCTTGAAAGGAAGGCTTAATCCTACTTGCATCCCTCCATCTTCCATCATTGGAGTACTTTACCATTTGAACTTTAGGGAAGAGCTCCTAAGTTCCAACTAGGTCTTTTTGGGCATTCTGTAGGTCAATAATAGGCACGTAAATTGATTGAAAAAATTATATTCTCACCTACAATCTGACTTAAAACCAAATGCCTAACTGGGTAAAGACCTAAAAAGTCCTTTGATTTGTGTTTGTATTGGGAATAATCTGACTTGGGTGTGAGTTAGAATGGACCAATTTGATCACCTCTCTTTCACCTCTTGCCCACACCCTTATCCCCACTCTGCAAACTTCGATCCCATACATCTAGATGGTCCATTCTTTGATGGACATAATGAAAGTAATTGGAATCCTTTTCACTCCTACTATAGGAGTATTGGCCTGGTTAAGCCCCGAATCAGTGAGCAGAACCTAGGAGCGGAATTTGCTTTACCCAATATCCCACACACCAAAGAAATATCCAACCCACCCTCCCTGAATGATTTTGATGGTTGGATAGAAACTCCTAAGTATTGTAACCCTGAGCCTGACTTCTCTCCTGATAGAAATGATGACCTCTCCCCTCCTTGAAGATGGAAATATAGAAAATGCAAGGTGAAATGATTCAATTATTAGGAGAATCTTTGAGAGTAGGCCAACAAGAAAAAGAAGAAATTAGCCACTCAATCTACCCCATTGAGGATGACGTGCACCCCTCTACGCTAGATGCATCTCCCGTGGGAGAGCCACACCCTATGTTGGAGGGGAATTTTGGGGATTATAGATACCTTTCAAGGATTGATTTAGAAACCTCCCCCTAGATGATACTTCCTTGAGAGGTCCATGCCTTATGTGTGAGGAGGATATGAATGAAAGTAGCTATGTATTGGATGAAGAAAGGTGGCAACCCGAGGAAGATGATGATAAAGTTGAGTATCCACTTGAATTATATTGGAGTCAAAAGAAGGGAATGTTGGTACCATTGGAAGACCTCAACCCAGATGATAGTATTTTCGTGACATTTGATGAAGTGGGTCAAAGTCAAGTTGTTAATCCCACCCTCCCTTCTGATTATGAGATGGAACTCAAGCCCACCCTTAGGGAACCTAACCCTGAAGAAATTCACCTATCTGAGGAGTCCGATGTTACCATTGTGAACCATTTCCTCAGATAGAGTGCCCTAGGGGACCTGTCAAGATTTTAGATGATTCTAGACCTTAGGTACATGATGAATTGTATGATGAGGAGAAGGATGAATTATATGAGGAACATACATTCAAGATTTGGAGTGACATTAAGGGTGATTATGTCTTATTTGAAGAATTGGCCCTTGAGGATGTCACAAATTTGGTCAATGGTCGTGCTGTGTTTCGCGTGTTAGAAATCGGGGTTACAAGTAACCTGTCGTCATAGTTGCAAAACACGTCGATCAAAGAAAATTTATATCGAAACTCTAAGGGAGTCCCGGGTCGAACACAGGGAGGCAATGTTTACTTTACTTGAAAATCGCGCTTCATTTTTATTTGTTCTTGGTCGTTTTTATCTTTTCTAACTTTTTTGATATTTTTAGGAAGCAAGAGATCAGATCGACAAATGCTTATGTAGCTAATCTACTTGCAAATGTAAAAGAGAGAGAGAGAGAAAGAGAGAGAAACAATCATTTATTCATCAAGAATTGTTTGTTACACTACGAAAGCAGGAAAAATCTATATTATGAAAGCATAAAAAGATAGAATGAGGTGAGAGAAATCCCCCTCGACGATTGCTCGGAGGACGACTCGCTCTGACGTCGCTTGGAGGAAGGTGGTGAGGAGTGAGACGAAGGAGAACGGAGTGGAGGATAGAGGATGGGGCAATACGACGTCGCGGCAAGGATCTTCTTCCCGAAGGGCGGTGAGAGGACAGCCACGGGATGCTCCACGAAGGGGGGTGAGAGGACGGAAAACTATTTGGTTTTACTCTAAAGGAGCATCCTGGGCCTGGGACAAGCTCTTTCTAGAGCCTTGGAGGTGGTGAGAGGAAGAAAGGAAGAGATGGTTTGGAATGGCGGTGGGTAGGTCTTTTTATAATGGAGGAAGAAGAAAAAATTTGGTTCTGGGCCTTTACTGACGTCCATAAATGTCGCTGCAGCTGTCGCTAAAGATCCGCCCTTCAAATCCACTTGCTGGCGTGCACTGACCATTAGTCACAGCTACAAGCATCACTAAAGGTGCATCGCTGAAGATCCGCGCCCGCCCCGCTGGCATGCTTCGTTGGCGCGCATCACCCACCTTGTGCTCCCCCCGCCTCGCACACGCGCGTGCGGCATGCATTGTGCTGCTGCTGCGCATAGCTGCGACTGTGCGTGGGGCGCTGCGCGCGTTGCTGTTGGTCGGCGTTGTGCGGCCTGGATGGCACCACTTGGCACCACTTGGGCCGTCCATTCTTCTTTCTTTTGTAGAGGGTGCCACGGTACTCAAATCGAGATGATTCTCACGTTGCCGAATTGCGATTGTCGCTCCGGATCCATCCGTACGGTTGGATTTGCCATCCAAAACCTGTATGGATGTCGCATTACCCCCCTTGCCATTGATCTTCCTCGGGCTTAATGTGATGCTACGGGACTCCGATCTGAATGATTTCAAAGGCGTTAGACTCCGATCATCGTATTAATCAGATCCGTATGGTCTGATCATCCATCCGAGGCCCTGAAATAAATCCTCTCCTCTCTTGAGCATAAAAAGAACCTAATTAACCCAAAATATATACAACTACTCTAAATGCACAATGATGCATGTTATGCAATATTTATAACATGAAATGCAAATCTAAGCCTATGAACATGCATGAATAGGCATTTTAACCTAGATAGATGTGTCTATATCATACCCCCATGCCTATCTTTTGCTAGTCCCTAGCAAAATTAAACTACATGCTATGTATAAAATCAAAATTAGGATTAGATCACTTCGGCCCAAGTCGTTTACTAACAATAGAAAATTTCAACTAAGGTTCTAAACTATGAAGACTAAACAGTACCCGGGTGTCTGCCAGAATGCAGACCGCCCAAGTCCTCGCCTTATTTTAAAAGGGAAGATACATTTTTTATTTTTCTTCTTTTCTAATTTTTTTGTACTTTTGGAGTTTGAGAGTTCCAGGATAACTTTTTATGGCTACTCGACCCATCCAAGACTCGAAAAGGACTCTAAGTACTAAGCATCTTTGTGAAAAAGTGATAGACTCACAAAACGGCCGTTAAGACGGATTTTGGGTTTCTACGACCCTAGGTGACCTTGCCTAAAGGTTTATTTTTACGATCGATAGCTTTCTCCCTACTTCTTTTATTTATGGGGTCAACACAAGGGCAAACCCAGTGTATATCTCCTCAGTTTATTCTACTTCCCCACTTCTTCCCTACATGTTTTTGGAATTATTGTGCATTTTTATGAGCTGGGCTCTGGACAACTGGCCAATGGGCTGTTACCTACGACCACTTGCCAGCCATACTAGTGCGGTGAAGTGTGGCTTTATTATTTTCTTTTTTTATTTTCTCCTTTTTCTATTTTTTTCTTTTTGGGTGTTTCTTTTTTTCTTCTTTTTTTCTTTTAAGTAGGTGGCTTCCCTGATCTAAGATTTACCTAAAGGCAGTACAACAAAAATGGTCTTGTGGCTGGGCTCTGGACAACCGGCCGATGAGTTGTTACCACCGACAACTTGCCAGCCATACCACCCAAGTCGGTCCACTAGCTACCCAATTAATGTAAAAACCGCTGGAAAGTGAGTCAGTGCGAATAGTGTGTAGATGCTTAGCCTTAAAATCCCCCCAAATCAGAGGGCAGGTTGATAAGTCGTATACTTATCATCCCAATTTATTTACCAACTTAAAATGAATTTTAATTGGCGAGGACTCGAGACGAAATCCACATTCGAGTAGACACCCGGGCTAATTAAGCCCGAAGACCTGAGGAGTCTAAGTGTTTAGATCCTCTCGTATCATTTCCTAAAGTTAATAACTTCCAAATGCCTAAGTTCTCTTTTCCTAATTTCTTTCTTTTTTTTTTTAATTTTATAGGAAACTAAAAGAAATTCTACGGAATTAACATAATGATTTCAGGAATTGATTATCCACCCCCCCATGCCTAAATGATGCAATGTCCTCATTGTAAAAATAAAGACATGAAAAGGGCAGAGTAAACAGAACATCACCTAAGTGTCGTGAAAATCTGGTTAGCTCCGCAGAGAGAAGGGTGTATACACACGTGCTAAGTTTAATGCCTTCAACTAGGCATAGCATACATACAAAGAAGAGATTGAGAATTCACAAGTGCGGTTCAGAATCAAAATCAAAATATTGATCCTGAAACCCGCCAGCAGAAGATGTCCACAGACGTGGATGAGATTATGGTGGAGACCCATGCCCCAGGGTCGAGTGGTTCTCAGGTTCTGGATGAAAATCACCCAGAATCGAAGGTTGCTGTGTTTGCGGGGTCAGGCCTGCGGTTTAGTGGTGTGCAACACAAGACCAAAGTGGTGGACAACTGGTAAAGATGGTTCAATAGGTGTGGTTGTCCACTTAACATCTAGCTCATAAAAATAATCAGTTATTCCAGGCTTGGGTCGCACGTGAAAGATATCATAAGGGTCCGTATAGAAGATAGGTGGTCTTAGGTTAATAGGTACCCTTAAATCCAGAGTCAAACTTCCCTCAGAATTAGCCTCCCAAATTTTTATTTCAACAATTCTATCCTCCAACATCAGGTGCTCAAGTTTCGGGACCTCTAACATATCATTCACCCTATAAGATTCTCCCAAGTCCAGAAATCGTGGCTGACTCAAGATTGACTTGGGTACAATGATTTCCAAATCAAAATCAATCCCTTTGGGGTGTGGTTGAGGAATGGGGCTATTGATTGAATCTTCTAGTAAATGAGGATTCAAATCCTCCAAGTTAACCCCAATCGAATCCAAATCTTCAATAATTAGGCTATCAACTGGTTTGTTAGATTCCTCAAGCCCATTTGTCTCACTAAAATCCTCTTCCTTAAGTTCAAGTGAGACTTCACCAAAAGATTCTTCACCCTCAGAGTCAAAGAATCCATGATCCTCATTTATATATGTCTCAAAATCATATGTCATTTCATGGTCCGTGGAGACATATTTTTCCTCGTTCCCTGGCTCGGGGATCTCGGGTGAATCAATCGGTTCATCCTCAAATGCTTGCTCTAGCCCATCCTGGTCATCCCTAGTCTTAGAAAATGTATCCCCCCTGACAGGTGCCTGAGTGGGTTCAGACATTGGCTCTCCTGAAGGGGGTTCATCCTAAGAATCATCCCAAGATTTGACTAATGCAACCACAAATTTCATCCTCAACCTCGACAATTTCCCAAGAAGAAACTCACCCAAGTCCCTATCCCTAACACTTTGGAGGAAATCCAATAGAGAACTTTTAAGTTCATCAATCATTTTGATCATAGGCTCTAGTGCTTCAGGGCATGGTGTTGGTTGAGCTTCTAAAGATTGTATAGTGTTTCTTAAATTAGCCAACACCCTATCCTGGATCTGGTTCACCTGAACCGATTGGTTCGGTTCAGGTTTGGGTGGGTTTGGGTTGAATCTAGGGGAGCCAAGATGTTGAGGTTCTCGGGTCCCTCCCTGAAAGTAGGTCATTCTAGGTTATTCAAAGGATGGTGGCGACCTATATTCAGTGGAATACTGGGGAGGGTAGTTGTTATAATCATTATATCCTTCCTGATTGTAGATCGGGTTGGTTTGGTGATCAAAGGATGAAGATCTATAATCATTGTAGCTCTAGGAAGGATGGTAATCATAGTCTTGTCGTCCAGGGTTAGGCCCTGGACCCTGAGGTCCGGATTCATATCCCCAATCAAAGTCATTCCGGCTAGTGGATGGGTAATTACAAGTCAAGTTGGGATAGTAATCATCTTGGGGATAAGTGGTGGTAGGAGGATAGGATGTGAAATGTGTGTAGGATGTGGAAGGGTACATGGTGAAGTAAGGAGGGAAATCAGAAGAGAAAGGAGCCCTGCAATACAAAAAAAAATAAGCCTGTCCTTAGTTTGGGTAGCCTAAAGGTCTACAAACTCTCAGAATCCATCCTAAGATTATGAACGATTTACTCTACTTATGTCCAGGCAATCCAACCAGTTAGAAGGAGGGACTGGGGAGAAGGTTCTTCCTTTGGCTTTCGCCTTCGGTTCCTAATGTACCCCCTAGCCGCAGTCATTTGACGCTACTCCCCTAGCTAGACATCAGATTGACTAGTACAAGCAGGTTAATCGGGAACAATCTCAATCTGGATCCCGACGAGCGAACCAGTCCTTAGGGCCAATGTCTAATCAATTTTAGTTAGGCTTGGGACAATGGTGCTTCAGGAATGTGATGGGCCCTTTAGATGGGTTGTGCCCTTAACGATCAGTTAAAATGTGTGTGTGTGCACAACCAGGGTGATGAGAACCTCATCATGAGCCATAACTAGCTCATTTTGACCCAATAAAAAGGATAAAAGCTCCTACATATCTCAAGGAAAGGCGTAACTCAGAGAATTCTGAGTTTGAGAAGAAAACAAGTCATAAGGGGTAAAAGTGCAATTTTACCAGTATAATCTGCATACAGGGTAATTCAGGGCCCAAACATAGGTCAAAACAGCTTAATAAGAATAAAAGTGGGATGAAATGATCTAGCAAGGGCTACAGCAATTCCAAGAGACTAAATCTGTAACCCTAAAACAACCCACTTCAATTCACAAGGTTCGAGGCAAAGTAAAAATAGAATAAACCCTCTAAAATTCATAGAAAAATAATCTCTAGGGTTTAGAACCTTCAATTTGGCCTTTAGAACCCATTTTGACCTACATTGAGAACCATGCCCAATTAATAACTTAATTTGGGTTTTTGCGCAAATTGACCGGTCGAACAAGGTTTAAGATGAAAATAAAATTCACCATCAGATTCCTTAGGTCCTAATTAGTCATGTATAAAAACTTGAGCCTAAGAAGAAACCTCCTTGACCGACTTTACACTTTGGTCCTCATATATTTACTCTTTGGCCCTCAACTTTTGAACCCTCGCATTTTGGCCCCTAACTCTCCTTCGTTCTTTGCAATCAGGTCCCTCCTGCAAAACCCTGCCAGCACCATGCTCCGGCGACCTTGCGCGGAGCATGGCGCCGCGCAGGGTGAGGTAGGGGACCTGGCAAGTGAACCGGGGGTGCCCTGCGTCGTCAGCCGTCGCAGGAGCACCCCCCTGGTCATTGTAGGCCACCATACCGGCCGTGCGAACGCACGGACGGTATGGGTTCATGTTCCGACCATTCTCCGGCGAGGGAGACACGTCGTCTCCCTCTGCCTTCCTCCCTGCTTCATCCCTATAAATACCCCCCGCCGCTCCACCGACGAAGGCAGCCTGGATCTGACGGAGAAAACCCCCAGCTTTCTTCTCTTCTTCCTCCGGCAGACGCTCACCAGCTCCGGCGGCTTCCTCCCCCTCCACCTCTTCGCTCTGCCGCAATACCAGCAGCAGAGACTTCCTCCCCTGTTCTTCCCGCGCCACGCCGCACCCAGCTGGCGCCTCTCCAGCCCTCTGCTCGCCGCCGCCCCTCTCCCTGAGCATCGTCTTCTCCGGCGACAGTCGATACGACTGTCGCCCTATTCCTCCCCCTTCGTCCCTGCAAGTAAGCTAGAGTTACTCCCCTTCTCCTCCTCTTTCTTTCCCCGCTTTCAATTTAGTCAATTAAGCCCTCTACCGACCCTGTTCACCCTCACCCTCTTCGCCTCCGACCACCCTCCGGCGAGCCGCTCCCATCACCTCAGCGACCCACACGGCTCGCCGACCACCGCAGAACCTCCGCCTCCTCACCCTGGTCCTCTTCCGCCCCTCCACTTCCCACCAAACACCCTCTGCAGATCCACCGAACACACCCACTTCTTCGCTCACAGTTTGACCTAGGACGACCTGTTGGCTCCATCACGCCCCCTGCAGCCCCCCTGACCACCTTCGCCGTGCCACGGCGAAGGTCCCCCGCCTGTTTGATTTGGCCGAGAGGCCGTTCTTCTGTGACCAGGTGACTCGCCCGCCGTCGCCATTACTGCGCAGGCAGAGCTGCTTCACCTGCAGGTGCAGGCACGCCTTCGCCCAGGTTTGACTCCCAGGTTGCGCAGGGACTCTCCGCGAAACGTCCCAGGTTCACAGATGGGGCGAAGGCCGCGCGGGAAGCCACGATCGCCCACTGCTCCATCCGCGACGCGCGCTCAATTGGGGTGGGACATTTAGTCCCACCTCGGAACCTCTCGGAGGCGCGCGGACGCATAAAGGCAAAAAGTGCCTTATGCTGTCTGCCTCCTGACCACGGGGTGAGGTCCCTCTCACCCGACCCGACCCGGCCTCGTCCGTGACCACGCTCCGCGGACCTGGCCCGACCCGATTAGACCGACCTGCACTCCTCGCCCACCACGCACGCCGGTGGGCCTGGACCCGGGCCTGACCCGAACCCGATTACCCGGTAGCGCTCTGGGAGAGCTTCCGAAGAGTGATTTCAGAGAGAAAGAGAAACGCGGGGGAGGGGGGTAGAGTAGGTTTTTGCCCTCTGATGCTGAACTCTTGAGCGTGCAGGCACAGGTGAAGGACTGCGGAAGAAGAAGAACTGAAGCGGCACTGTACGTCCTGAAGACAGGTAAAGACAAAGAAGAAGAAGAAATGAAGAGAATCAAGAAGCAAGAAAAGAAGAAGAAGATCTGAACAAAGCAGAAGAAGAAGGAAGGAAGACTTAGTAGCTGAAGGCAGAAGCTCTGCAGCCATAAAAAAGAGAGGTCACCACGATTGCAGAAGAAGAAGAAGAGAGGTCAAGGCAGAAAACCAAAAAAGAAGAAGAAGAAGGAGATCTGAAGAAAGAGAAAGAAAAAAAAAAAAAGGAACATCACAACAAATTCTTTCCCTCTCTCTTTATTTTGTAAAAGAAACATGTATATCTCTAGAATACGACTTGCTCCCTGAGTTCGACCTCGGGAACTCTTTCATTTTTCCGAGTAAAAAATTTTTATATGAAACGTTGGTAACAACCGGCTTTACTACAATGTTATAACAAATACAAAACCGACGTCCTTCACAGGGTTCTTAAACAAGGTTATTTGATGATGTGTCTTTTTCGGTTCAACCTTATTTAGTAGCTTTTAGGATTTAATTCTTAGGTTGGTTCAATCAAGGTTTAGTAGAACACTCCAAGTTTTGAAAGCACGGGTGATGATATGTTCCTTTAAAAATCAAAAATAATGTGGAGTGCTTGGTTCAGCCCTAAGAATCAACCCTAAGTAGCAAGCTACTTGATGGCTTAGTTTTAGATTGAGTGGTGCGGCCCAAAAAGCTCAATTAATTGGCCTATTGCACCACTTAGTTTAGGCACACAAGAATTTTTAACCTATTCAGATTTCTACTCACTTATGTGTATTTAGTTGAAGTGTACTGGGTCCACAGGTCAGATCCCGGTTAAGTGGTAGAATCAAAGTGATTGTGAGCCTTAGGATAAGAAGTTGTAGGTGTTAAGTGTGTAGCTTTCAAAAACTCCCACAATCAGATAACACTTTTTTTTTTTTTATTTATGTGGATGGCGAGGTGAGTGGAAGTGGCAAACAAACAACCAAATCTATCCTAAGGTTCATAAAAAGCACCTAAGTTGATTTGGGTTTGAGTTATTTGATTATGGAATGAAAACTAAGGTGGGGGTGGTGTGGGGGACACTTACAAAACACTCTACCCGCACTTTACTTCGGTCTACCGCACTTGGATCTCCATGCTAGGGTACCTGCAAGACAGTAGATCAAAGACAAGTAGGGTTAATGATATGTAAATGCAAAGAAACGCAATAAACAATAAAGTAAATTCCGTTGCCTCCTCGGCAACGGCGCCAAAATGGTCGTGCCGTGTTTTGCGTGTTAGAAATCGGGGTTACAAGTAACCTATCGTCGTAGTTGCAAAATACGTCGATCAAATAAAATTTATATCGAAACTCTAAGGGAGTCCCGGGTCGAACACAGGGAGGCGACATTTACTTTACTTGAAAACCGCACTTCATTTTTATTTGTTCTTAGTAGTTTTTATCTTTTCTAATTGTTTTGGTATTTTTAGGAAGCAAGAGATTAGATCGACAAATGCTTATCTAGCTAATCTACTTGCAAATATAAAAGAGAGAGAGAGAAAGAGAGAAACAATCATCTATTATCAAGAATTGTTTGTTACACTACGAAAGCAGGAAAAATCTACACTATGAAAGCATAAAAAGATAGAATGAGGTGAGAGAAATCTCCCTCGATGGTTGCTCGGAGGACGACTCGCTCTGACGTCACCTGGAGGAAGGTGGTGTGGAGTGAGACGAAGGAGAATGGAGTCGGAGGACAGAGGATGGGGCAAGACGACGTCGTGGCAAGGATCTTCTTCCCGAAGGGCGGTGAGAGGACAGTCGCGGGATGCTCCACGAAGGGGGGTGAGAGGACGGAAAACTATTTGGTTTTACTCTAGAGGAGCATCCCGGGCCTGGGACAAGCTCTTTCTAGAGCCTTGGAGGTGGTGAGAGGAAGAAATGAAGAGATGGTTTGGAATGGCGGTGGGTAGGTCCTTTTATAGTGGAGGAAGAAGAAAAAATTCGGTTCTGGGCGTTTACTAACGTCCATAAACGTCACTGCAGCTGTTGCTAAAGATCCGCCCTTTAAATCCACTTGCTGGCATGCGCTGACCATTAGTGACAGCTACAAGTGTCACTAAAGGTGTGTCGCTGAAGATCCGCACTCGCCTCACTGGCGCGCATCACGCGCCTTGTGCTCCCCCCGCCTCGCGCTGCTGCTGCTGGCCGACATTGGGCGACCTAGATGGCGCCGCGTGGCTGCACCTGGGCCGTCCATTCTTCTTTCTTTTGTAGAGGGTGCCACGGTGCTCAGATCGAGATGATTCTCACGTAGCCGAATTGCGATCGTCGCTCCTGATCCATCCGTACGGTTGGATTTTCCATCTGAAACTTGTATGGATGTCGCATTGCCCCACTTGCGTTGATCTTCCTCGGGCTTAATGTGATGCTACGAGACTCTGATCTGGATGATTTCGAATGCGTTAGACTCCGATCCTCGTATTAATCGGATCCGTATGGTCTGATCATCCATCCGAGGCCCTGAAATAAATCCTCTCCTCTCCTGACCATAAAAAGAACCTAATTAACCCAAAATATATACAGCTACTCTAAATGCACAATGATGCATGTTATGCAATATTTATAACATGAAATGCAAATCTAAGCCTAGGAACATGCATGAATAGGCATTTTAATCTAGATAGATGTGTCTATATCAGTCAACTTAGGTTTCCTCTGTGCTCCTATTGATGATATCCCTCCTCATGATGAAATAATGGAAAATGTGGAAGCAACTTCCGAGATTTATGTGGAGTCACATATAGACTTCAGCAAGGATTTGAGAAAAGAATAAGAACCCGGGGATGAGATTGATAGGGTAATCCATAAATTTGTTTCTTTAAACCTGCCTTCATTTGATTCAGAGTCACCCTATGATTCGCCTATGTCTGAAGGTGAAATTTTGACTCCATACCTTGAAATGATCACTGATGAAGTGCAGGTAGATACTTGTGATAGTACAAGGAATGCTAGGGATGCAATTGAGGAATTAGGAAGGCTCCTAGGAATGGACACTAAGCCGATTAGACTCAACCTAGATTTTATGGCCGTCTTGCAGCCTTGAAATTTAGGCACCCTGGACAATCCCTGGTTTAGAGATCTACTCACTTCTACTCTGATCGGGGGCTTAGCAAACCAATATCTCTTGTAATGGGGTACCGGGTATGGATTGATGCTTTCTATGGTCAATCCATCATCCTGGGGGTTTATCTCTGCACCATTCCTTCCCCATCTCTTTTGGAGGGTCCTTGTCATCCTCCACCTACCCATTTACAGGTCGCTATTCCAACCTATCATTTAGAACCTCCTCTAGTGACCTGGGAAGATTTCATTCCCATCTTTGTTGAGCGAGCGTTTGCTATTAGGATTCATCATATGCTCGCCAACATCCTAGGTTATCTATTTTCTAGGCCTGCGTTACTTTGCTCATTTTTAGGGCCTATTACTTTGGTTTTGGAACCTGACTTGCAAGTTCTTTGACTACTCGGTTGCTAACAAAATAACAGCAACCCAATTTTGACCCAGGTAATACCCTTCTATGCAATGGGGACATTACAGATTTTAGGCATGGAGGGATGTACTTAGGGGATATACATAGCATTTATACATAGTGCATTCATGCATTATGTTAAAACATTCTGTATTGCATACATTTGCATTGATTTAAAAAAAAAACTGCATTTAGACCTACAGTAGAATTGAGCTTAACTGATTGGGCCCTACATTCTTAGGCATAAGACCAAAACTTTAGGTTAGACTAAGTTGACTCTAGGTGTTTGACTTTAGAAGCTGAGTTGAGCTACTAGCTTTAGACCTTTAGGGTCCTTTGTGGACTTCAAAACTTAAGTAGGAGTTAAGTTGCGGACCATTCCTCAAGAGGTTGAGGAAGGAAAACTAGGGATTGAGTTAAAGGCTGGGTAGTATTTGGTGTCTTTTTCTACCTTTTGGTTTGCGGGTCCTCGTAACCTAAGCATCCACATACACTTGGTCTTGTGTAAGTAATGATCACCTTAATTTCTTAAAGAAAATTTGCTTCTCTTAGTTTTGACTTAGGAGAAGCTTGAAAACACAATTTGATTGAACAAGTTCCTACCGTAAGAGAGGTGGAGTATATACTCACCTTGATGATGTGATGATAACATGTCACCTCCTCGACGCTTGTCTCTTAGGATATCTATCCTATTGGGGGTATGTAAGTGCATTGTGCGATTCAAGTACCATGGGTGACCCTATCTTGAAGTGCTGATTGCCACAGGCCTGAATTTGCTTAAGAAATCCATGTGAGATACTATCTCGAAGTGTCAATTGCCAGGAGTTATTGGGGTCGCTATGGGCGGTGCTATCTCGAAGCATCGAAAGCCAGGCACCCTTCAAGGTTTGGTGATGGAGACAATGAATCCGACACAGACCGTGTTGATAGCTGATCCAAGGTTAGATTTAGAGGAATCAAACAAAAAAAATATATATATTACAAAAAAAAAAAATCCTCTTACTCTCTTTCTAGGTTGGCAATCATACTAACCTCAAATAACTTAGACCGATGCATGATGAGTCCATTAAAATGGACTAATATTAAGCCTAAGTATATTTAATCGTATAGTTTAAGTGTGTTAATAATGACAATTAAGTTATAGAATATTTGTATGCCTTATAATTTGAGTTTATAACATTCTGTAACTTAATTATTTTATTATTTTTGTGTGCTGGTAATAAAACCAGAAAGAACAAGGGTGGGGGGATAATTTCCCCAAACAGCCGATTCTTTTCCCCCTCCCCCGCCGACCATTAGGGCTATCTTCTCCAACGGTGGCCGGCCAAAAACAGAAAGGGATTTGCAAATCCCTGGATTGGCGCACTGAGGGAGAGAGAGGATTTAAAAGTGAAGAGGCGGCATGCACAAGGGGAATCCCCCCCTTTCGGGGAAAAAAAACTCCACCGCATGCACTGTGCCCATGCTCTCTCCCTCAGCCACCACAGCGCCCGCACGCCACCTGCAGGCGCTCCTCACCGCACCTGCCCTACCGCGCGCCTTCACCCCACAGCACCCGCACGCCACCTCTGCAGCCACGCCCTAGCGCACCAGTGCTCGCCTGCCAGCGCTTTCCATCTCCCTGCAACCGCGCACCGCTCATCTGCCATCCTGCACACCATCTGTCGGCCCGCACAACATCTCCAGCATCCCTCATCACCTACCGCTCGCGCGTCGGCACGCCACCTACAGGCGCTCCCTCTACCTGCCCGCACGCAAACCGCACGCCCCAGCACCCTCTCGCCCGCGCCCGCCTCCACCTTCAAATCTGCAGACCGTCTCACCCGCGCCAGACTTCCTCCAGCGCGCCCCACCGCCAGCTGCAGCCAGACTTCCTCCAGCGCGCCCCACCGCCAGCTGCAGCCAGACTTCCTCCACGCCACCAGCAGGCGCTTCCTGCCTGCGCACCAGTGGGCGCACGCGCCCGCTCGATCAGTCGAAGCAGCAGCCGCCCTCCAGCAGACCGGCGTTCTTCATCTCCGGCCACCTCCGGCCACCACCTCCGGCCACCTCCGCCGCCGCCACTGCCACCGTCGGAAAGCCCCCGTCCTCGCCATCCTCCTGAGCCTCGCAACTACCCCGCCGGTGCTCTCTCTCGCGAGGAAGAGAGAGAGGAAAAGCTCTGTTTTTGTTTGAATTAGAAATTACATTCAATGCCATTGCAGGAAATTTCATTTTTTTTTATTAATATTATATTCTGGTAGAATTGCATTCACGCATTCACAATTCTTTTTAATTACATGGTATTAATATTGGCTAGTTTAAACATTGATTTTGGACTTGATTTAAGTACTAATTGTCTACAGTACACATCACATGAAAATTGCATTAATTCATCCTAAATTTATTGAGGATTTCTGTGAGGGAAAACTGCACTTACACCCTTAACCTTTTAGGTTATTACAAACCTACTTTCCTTCACATTTTAAGTCCAATTTGAAAAGGAATTTCGCATTATCCGAAATAACATTAAATAATTAAGTATTGATTGCATCATTGCCTCCCTGTGGACACGACCCGCTCTTCTATGAGTGGTTATTTTCATTGTTTTTGATTCGTCGATTTTTCCACCACTTAAATACTATAACGCTAAGCGAAAAGTCGACCTACCAATGCACATGCACAGATGCTTTAATCTCTAGGACCAATAAACCCTAGGGTAGAGTTAGAAACCAAGGAAACTTGTGCTTGCAACTTGTCCTTATCCGACTTAGTTTGTAACTTAGCAATTACTTGGAAACCTTAGGTCTAAAATCTGTAACTTAACATGTTTCTAAGGGAAAACTAATTGGGTTGGCTAGTTTATTTGGACAGCTAGGCTATTTCTTGAGTTTGCTAGGGACTAGTAAAAACTAGGCATGGGGGCATTTGATGAGCCCATATTTGTGGGCTAATTAGTTACTTAAATGCCTAGACATTAAATTAATATTGATATATAAATAGCATACAATAAGATGTAAATAGATTAGTCTAATTATTCATTTATTTGCATATTTCATGCATTGCATTCATATCTAAATACATTTAGAATTCATTTAGAATAACATGCATTGAAATAATTAGTTTTTAGGTTGCATTGCATGCATGTATTAGAATTAACATTTTATGTGAGGGTTTACAGATAAATAAGACATCATTTCATTTATTTTATTTCTTCTTCTTCAATGGCTGCTGCAGCTTCCGCAACGCATGTAATGATGGCCGCAGTGAAGAGGAGCGGAGAATGTGCATCTCGATGCTCCAAATTCAAGCAGTTGCAACTACAAAAGAGAGCGGGAGACTGCCATGCTCGGGGAGGCCACCACCCACTTCATCACTGATAACTCTGCATTCAATGATGATAATTCCATCAACTAGGGTTAGTTTTAGGGATATATGCGCACTAATAACATACCATGATGGGTATAGGAGCATTGCATGCATTACAAATTAGGATTGCTTATAAATTAATGTTTAATGGCCATATGTACAAGTGCATGTTGGAACATGCCTCAGATGACCAATCAGACCATACGGATGGATTCAAATCGACGAATGGAGTCCAACAAACTTGAAATCACTTAAATCCGACATCTGGAGCTCCCTCGACCAGCCCAAGAAGTTATGGCCATTGATCGAATGATCAACGGCCCAAAAGTGACCACGTAGTGGCCAACAGCCACACTCGCCAACACCAAGCCCCCAGTTCATCGCGTAGGAGCAACCACCGCCGTTCGATCTCCCATCGGATGGCGGAGGATTGGCAAAGAGCGCAACCATATCACGCGCATGCCGCAGCGGTCAACGCCTCTCCACGCTCACCAGGGGTGTGCGTTCGAAATGCACTTGCCCACATCCACGTCCATGATCAAAATTCAGCCGTTGATGCGTGTGCGGATGATGGGTATGAAGGCCACGCGGCTCAACGAGGGCGGGTGGATGCGCCTAAGAGGGAATGCACGCAATCTAAGCGCTCGATCACGCATAATCGTGGTTGTTGAGGTGCAATTGAACGGTCAATGCTCGTCCATCACACGAAGGTGCAGGAAGGCACACCCAACCATGGGTGGGAAGGACGATGTGGCACGTCTTCAGCCATCCGATGGCGATTTGTGCCTTGGATCCAACGGCTAAGGACACGCAGGCGAGGATTGAAGGGAGAAAGCACCCATCACTTAAGGACCAGCAGGTGGAGGGCTTCATCGACGCTTATGGAATGGGTTTAGCGATGTCCTGGATGTCACTAAAGCCCTTACTTAGTCTGGAAATCCCTCTTCTCTATATAAACCTCCTCAACCACCCCATTTAAAGGCATTCAATACACACACACCGTCCAAGCTACTCTAGCCTTCTCCTAGCTCTACCAAATACTCCATACCTGCCTCGGAGTTGTCAAGCCACCAACGGAGCCTCCCTTTACCGCCGTGTCCGCCTTGACTCCTTCCCATACCCTCTCTTTACTTTAGTTTACATTGTACTTGTTTAAGCTTTCATCTATTGTTGTAGTTGTAAACACACTTTAATTGCATGCTATATATTGATGAAAGTTTCATAAATTGTAGCTCACATCCTCTTAAGGCTTGGCATGTTTTAAACACAATCTCTAACCCTACTCTCTCTCTCTATCTCGCATTTTTTCGCAAGCAAGCAAGCCACCTATTCCTGTGACAACTAAAGCAACAAAATAATCCGATTTTACACCTCCTTGTGTTCGACACTTGGACTCACCAACTCCAATTCTTAAATTAAAATCGACGTCGCGAATGCATACTACAATGGCATAATTAAACAATCGCGTTCCACGCGTGTCAGTTTTTGGTGCCGTTGCTGGGGAGGCACTGATTTATTTTGTCGCTTTTATCCTGCATTTGTATTCACATCTAACTCATTTGGCTCTCTTTACTTGATTGGTTGTAGGAACTCAACACATGGGCAATGGAGGAGCGCGATCCAAGACAGTAGACTAAGGGTGAAGTGCTATGAAGACGGTTGTGAGTACCACTTTACCCGTTGATTGTTTGCTGCCTAAAAAAAATACAAAAAAAAAATCTAAAATTGGCGTGGTGAATGGCTACTTGACCCACATTCCAAACCCATCACCCAACCAAAAAAAATACACTCTAACGTTCTTAAAGAGATAATCTTTTTGGAGTGTTCTTTCTTTTGAGTGGTATTTGCGAAGCTACCATGACTTGATTTGGGCCGCACCACTCACCATAATTAAAATCAACTCACCTGGTAGAATTACATGAACACTGGGGTGACCACACTAGGGTTGTTTTTCTAGGGCCACATCATTCTAAAGGGAATTGACTTTCACCCATTGTGTGCAAAATCTTGTGTGCCCATTTGAACTTTGTTTGAAAACGATAAGGAACTTCAACCCTAAAAAGCATTAAGGCAAGGACAAATCATTAAAAGACACCACATCTTAAAATACTTGCTTGAAAACCATGTTTTGTTAAGTGCACACACATGCTCAAATCAATTAACTAAGAGGCACAACCCCAAACAACGCCTCATCACATATCCTGAGCACAAGCACGAACCTAGCCCTCATTAAAATGGAGTAGACATGCCCTAGGTAGGACTAGTCTAATTCTTGAAGGTATGATTAGCACTTGGCCTTCATTCCCTTTGTAGAATCTGATGTCTAGGCTGCGGGGAAGTGTTAAATGACTGTGGTTGTGGGATCTACGGAACTGGCTGCCAAAGCCAAAGCAAGCACCTTCCCTTCAATCCCCTCGTAATCAACCTGGCTAGATTAACATCGGGAAGGGTGGTTAAGTGCTTACAAATCTGATCATTCCTCTGAGGCTTCTAGGTCACCTAAGGTATACATTATAAGGACTAGATTTGTTTGCTTGTTTGTGCACACACTTCTCGCACCTGTCTTTCTCTGCATCCCCTTCCGTTCTTCCCTAGTGTATGCACGGGAGACGATCACTACATCCCGAGCTATTTGTTTTAGATAGGGAAATCAGGAGGAGGCTTGATTTTACACGAGAAATGGCTAAACCAAGAATTGATGAGGTTGAGAACCAACCCCCACCCATTGCTATGGCCATCATTCAGGCCTAGATCTCTGCCAACCACCAACTTCAACAACAACAAATCCAAACCATCATGCAAGCCATACACAGATTGCAAAACCCTCAAGGGCAACCCCCACTGGACCCACCTAACCCACCACAACCTCCTGAGAGCCAACCTATGCCTCTCCGTGATTTTTACGATCCGTCTGTTATCCAGATCGAGCCACATCTTAGGGTCCTCGAAGGGGGAGATGATTTTGAGATGAAACCTAATGTCTTGAGCTTAATTCAGAGCCACTTTCATGGGAGCTCAAATGAGGACCCCTTCCAACACCTTAAGGATCTAGACCGGATCACTCGGACAGTGAAACCCAGGAACATCAGCTTGGACATTGTTTTGATTAAGATGTTCCCTTTCTCTCTAAAAGACAAAGCATCTCACTGGGTTAGATCCTTAGGGAGACCTATCTCCACCTGGGAGGAATTGTGGCATGCGTTCTTGAAGAAAATTTTCCCCATAGGTAAAACCAATGCCCTCAGAAGAGATATTACCACATTTACACTTCAAGGTGGGGAACAATTCCATGAGGCATGGGAAAGATTTAATGAATTATTGAGGAAATGCCCACACTATGAGATTCCAAGGTGGCAATTGGCCTAGATCTTCTACCATGGTTTGGACAGCAACCTTAGGAACTTTGTTGATGCCTCATGTGGAGGCAACTTTTTGAACAAAGATGAGAGCGCATTTGAACTCTTTGAGTCCATGAGTGAGAATTCACTCAACAATGCCTCCATGACCCAGTTTAATTGATTTAGTCAGCCCCGTGGTGGGATCTATGAAGTACAAGCCAATTCTGGAACAGTTGACATGGACATTATAGCCAAGAAGTTGGATCGAGTTGAGTTGGTGGAAAAAAAGATTGTTGAACTACTAAACTAGACTAGAAACCCGCTATAGACCCTCTCCCTAGCAAAGGGAGTGCACAATGTAGCTTTGGTGCAGCCAATGAACCAGATACACTTGGAACAACCCCTGACGATGTTCCAGGGAGGGACCTTTGCTCCCTTAAATCCTGATTACTCCCTCCCCTCCCCCTCGGCACCTTCTATCTTTGAAGATGTTCAAGCTATCCAAGGTTACTCCAAACTTGATCCCTTCTCCAACACCTACAATGCCGAATGACGTAATCACTCAAATTTCTCTTGGACGAACCAAAAGCCAAACCAATTCTAGAACCAACCCAGGCCAAACCCCCCTCCTATCAGCAAGGTCCACTGGTTAGATCGCCCTATAATTAGAATAGGGCGGACCCTCCCCCACAAAACCAAATGGACACGCTGATAAAAATGATGGCTGATATGAATCAGAAACATCAGGAGGAAATGACATTAGTGAAGGGACAGTTGAGCCAGCTGTTGGATTGCAAACAACAGGGATCCCTTCCTTCTCAGCCACAACCGAACCGGAGAAATGTGATCAACAGAGGCCCCAATTTTCAAGGGTTCCAAGCTAATCTTGGGTATGCCCACATGGTCTAGTAGGCCCCACAAACACCCCCTAGGTTTCTTTTTCCTCCTCTTCTCAAGGATCTACCCCTGGTCCCAATGCCTCGGCCAACGCGGTTACCTTGAGAAGCAACACTAAAACCCAAGACCCCAAATGGCCAACCCCTCCCGTGACCTCCCTTCCTGAGATACCCGAGTCTGAAGATGAGCAGAAGGAACCCAAGGACATGGAGACTGACTCGATTCAAACCCAAACACCATTCCCTGAGGCCTTAGAGAAAAGGAAGAAAAAGAGAGTTGTATTTGAAAATGAGGAGCAGTTGGAGATTTTCAAACAAGTCCAAATTAATATTCCACTCCTCGAAGCAATTAAGCATATCCCATCTTACGCAAAATTCTTGAAGGATGTCTGTACACTGAAACGTAAGCCGAAAACCCACACACCTTGGAAGGTAGTGCTCTCTGAACAAGCTAGTTCAGTGATATTGAGTAGCCTGCCTCCTAAATGAATTGACCCAGGAGCATCCCTGATTTCTTGTAATATCGGGGACAAGACATTTGATAGAACACTCTTGGACTTAGGTGCCTCAATCAACCTAATCCCAACTACCATTTATCACCAGTTTGGATTTGGAGAATTGAAACCCATACCTATAACTATCCAATTGGCCGATAGATCTGTGAAAACCCCAAATGGGGTAGTCGAGAACGTAATTGTTCAGGTCAAGGATTTCTACTTCTCGGTTGACCTTTTGGTCCTTGACATGGAAGTCCCCGAATAGCTAGAAGACACACCCATCATCCTCGGCAGATGCTTCTTAGCTACGGCTAAGGAAAACATTGATTGCGACACGGGATGCATGGAAATCGCCTTTAGTGATATAAGTCTTTTGATTGTGGCTGGGTTGAGGAGCACGATCCCGTGGAACCTTTGGTTGAAGAATGCCTCACTCTTAGCTCTTCAATAGACCATCTGACTCAACCAGTTGATGACTACCCTGAACCACCCCAACCTGTGGAGGTTGACTTGTGTAGAGTTGATTACCTTCAACAACCTCCATTCGAGGAGATTGATGTTGATCAACTCCCCCTTTCCCCTACCCATCAAATGTTGTCCCACCTACACCCGAGCTAAAGTCTTTACCTAATAATCTCAAGTATGTCTTCCTAGGACCTGACCAGACCTTCCCTGTGATTATTAATGCCCACTTAACTAAGGATCAAGAACTTAGGTTGACTGCAACCCTCTTTGAACATCAGGCAGCCATTGGGTGGACAATTTCTGACTTAAGGGGAATTAGCCCTACCTATTGCACTCACAAGATCTATTTGGAAGATGGGGCTCAACCTTCTTATCAGATGCAAAGGAGATTGAACCCTAATATGTGAGAGGTCGTTAAAAAAAAGATACCCGATTTCCGATAGCCCCTTGGTGAGCCAAGTGGTACCCAAGAAAGCTGGGCTCACCGTGGTCACCAATGACCAGGGCAAATCCATTCCCACTCGCATCGCTACGGCATGGCGGGTGTGCATCGACTATAAGAAGCTTAATGAGGCCACCAAGAAAGATCATTTCCCTCTGCCATTCATTGACTAGATTCTTGAGCGCTTGGCAGGGCAAAAATACTTTTGCTTCCTTGATGGATATTCAGGATACAACTAAGTTCTATTACACCAGAAGATCAAGAGAAGACCACATTCACTTGCTCGTATGGTACGTTCGCATTCCGTCGTATGCCATTCGGGTTATGCAATGCACCCGCGACCTTTCAGCGTTGCATGCTAGCCATTTTTTTAGAAATGGTGGGTGAATACCTGGAGGTCTTTATGGATGATTTCTCCATGTTTGGGAACTCATTAGACCATTTTCTTAGCAACTTGGAAAAGATCCTGAAGTGATGTATCGAGGTCAACCTGGTTTTAAGTCGGGAAAAGGGCCATTTCATAGTTCATGAAGGGATTGTCCTCGGTCACATCGTCTCGCATAGGGGCATCGAAGTGGATCGAGCTAAGGTTGATTTAATTTCCAAACTTCTGCCCCCTAGCTCGGTCAAGCAAATTCGATCTTTCCTAGGACATGTTGGCTTCTATAGAAGGTTCATTAAGGATTTTTCCAAACTTTCTAAGCCCTTGACTGACCTTCTAGCCAACGACGCCCTTTTTCACATTACACCTGATTGCATAAAGGCTTACAACACACTTAGGGAAACAATCTCCACTGTGCCTATTTTACAACCCCCGGATTGGTTCCAGGACTTTGAGATAATGTGCGATGCATTAGATTTTTTTGCCATCAGTGCAGTCTTAGGACAAAGAAGAGAGAAGAAACCCGTGGTGATCTACTATGCAAGCAAAACGTTGGATGAAGCTCAACGGAATTACACCATCACAAAAAAAGAACTGCTCACCGTAGTATTTGGATTAGAAAAGTTCCGATCATATCTCCTAGGATCCCATGTGACGATTTACATCGACCATCGGCTATCCGACATTTGTTGGCCAAAAAGGGCGCTAAACCCAAGCTCATCAGATGGATTCTGCTCTTGCAGGAATTGACCTGGAAATACGTGATAAAGCTGAGTCCAAGAACGTCGTAGCCAATCACCTGTCCAGACTTCACCTGGACCACATCGAACCCTCATTACCCTTGACTGACACCTTCCCTGATGAACAACTTCTAGCTATGCAAGGAAGAAAGCTACCCTGGTATGCAGACTTAGTCAACTATTTGGTGGTTGGACAAACTTCGCACGGTTAGTCCATATAGCAACGGGACAAGTTCTTGGCTGAAGCCAAGCACTATTTCTGGAATGATCCTATGCTGTTTAGACTCTGTGCTAACAAGATCATTAGGAGGTGTATTCCTGAAGAGGAAGTCAAAAGTGTGCTGTCCTTTTGTCACGACCAAGCCTGTGGTGGTCACTTCTCTCGGAAGCAAACTGCTGTAAAAGTTTTGCAGTCTAGATTTTACTAGCCATCCTGATTCAAGGACGCACACAGTTTCGCCAAGACTTGCTCTTGATGCCAGACATTAGGGACTATGACTAGAAAGGATATGATGCCCCTCCAGCCCATTCTGATTTTCGAAATTTTTGACGTTTAGGGCATCGATTTTATGGGACCCTTCCCACCATCCAATGGCTACGAGTACATATTAGTCTCAGTAGACCATGTCTCAATGTGGATCGAAGCTGTAGCCACCCGAAGATGTGACCATAAGGCTGTCATAGACTTTTTAAGCAGAACATCTTCTCTCAATTTGGGATACCGAAGGCCATGATCAGTGATGGTGGGAGCCGCTTTATTCATGCCCAATTCCGTGCCCTACTTAGAAAATAGCAGGTTACTCACTGCATTACCACCCCGTATCACCCGCAAACAAATAGGAAAACTGAGGTCTCTAATAGACAGATCAAGAATATTCTGCAAAAGACCGTGAGACCTGATCGGAAGGACTGGTCCACACGATTGGATGATGCCCTTTGGGCATACAGGACTGCTTTTAAGACCCCAATAGGCATGTCACCTTATCGATTGGTCTTTGGTAAAGCTTGCCACCTTCTGGTTGAGTTGGAACACCGAGCATACTAGGCTGTTAACCAGTGCAATATGCATTCCCGTTGGTCGAAGCTCAAAGGACGCTCCAACTCTCTGAGCTCGAGGAAATTCGTCAGGATGCCTATGAGAACAGTCGACTTTATAAAGAAAAGATGAAAGCCATCCACAACAGACACATTCATAGGAAAACCTTTGAGCCCAATCAGCAAGTCTGGCTTTTTGATGCAAGACTTAAACTTTTTCCTGGGAAGTTGAGATCAAAATGGACAGGACCATATCAGGTGGTCAAACCTTATCCCAATAGGGCAGTTGAAATTGCAAATCCTAACACTGGGCAAACCTTCACGGTAAACAGATAGAGATTAAAACATTATCTTGCCCAGGTTCCCCCAAAGGAAGTAGTCACCCTCATTGAGGGTTGACACGGAGCTTTGCCCAGCTGGAGGCAATAAACTCAGTACTTCCTGGGAGGCAACCCAGAAGATTCAAACTGATCAGGTAAACTGTGACACTCAGGTGATTTCTTTTTGTACCTCCATGCATGCATTTATTTGCTAATGAGGACATTGTCCAACTTAAGCATGGGTGGGTGGTAATTTGCATTCTCTGAGTTTATATTATTAGCCTGAATTATATATATAATAATAATAATAAAACTAAAGGAAAACTTAGGCATTAAGAGCTTATCAACTGTGGGAAATAATACGAAGAACCTAATGCTTGTCAACTTAGGCATTAGGAGCTTGTCAACTTAGGCATAGGAAGGAAAACTTAGGCTTTGTAGGAGAGATGGTTTGATTACAGGTGATCTGCGGCACAGAAGGATGGGAACTACTCGTCATGAATGTTACTAATGTGTGCTGCACACTGACAATGTGAACCACATCTTCTCCTCTTGCCTGGTCACTGATGCTGTATGGAGGAGGACCTACCAAGAGCCACTACCAACATGGGTTTCCATCTGGCATGGGTTTGGTGTGAGAGAGAAGCCACATGTGCATATGGCTGTCACTCTCTAGTGTGTGTGGAAGGTGAGAAATGCGAGGCTTTTTCAAGAGAGTCCGGTGTGTTGTGAAAAAATTGTAAGAGTGCTGGTCCCTTATACATACGTGGGGATCTATTTTGTAATTCCTCTTACTTGTTTATATAATATACCTCTCCAGATTGCTATCGTAAGACGATAGCTTTCCTTTTTGTTTAAAAAAAAAAGAAATAATACGAAGAACTTGAAACACCTAGACTTTTTAGACCTTCAGGCTTAATCAGCCCTGGTGTCCACTAAAATGTGGATTTAGCCCCGAATCCTTGCAACCTTAATTTACATTAATTTGATCAATAAAGAAAGGTGATGAGTATACGACTTATCAACCTACCCTTTGACTCAGAGGGACTTTTAGTCTAAGCATCTGCACACATTTTTGCACTGACTCACTCCTTGGAGATTTTAACAGAAATTAGGTAGCTAATGAACCTTCTAGGGTGGTATGGCTGACAAGTTGTCATGGGTAACAACCCATTGGCCAGTTGTCTAGAGCCCAGCTACAAGACCATTCTCTTTTATTACCTCTAGGTAAATCTTAGATTAGGGAAGCCACCTACTAAAATAACAAAATAGAAAGAAAAAAATATTTATAGAAAAAGAAGAAAAAGAAAAAAATAAATAAGCTACAATTCACCGCACAAGTATGGCTGGCAAGTGGTAGTGGGTAACAGCCCATTGGCTGGTTGTCCAGAACCCAGCTCACTAAATGCATGAAAAAGCCCAAAACACTTAAGGAAAAAGTGGGGAAGTAGAGCAATCTGGGGAGATATACACTGGAAACACCCTTGCGTTGACGCCACTCAAAATAAAAGTAGGGAGAAAGCTACCAATCGGACAGATACACCTTTAGGAAAGCATTCTCTTTTCTGGTCACTTAGAGGCGCAAAAACTTGAAGCCTGTTATAATTACCGTTGAGTGAGTCTATCACAATCTTCGCACCAAGATGCTTAGCACTTAGAGTCTTTTTTGAGTTATGTATGGGTTGGGTAGCCGTAAAAAGTTACCTACACACTCTTAACTCAAAAAATCCAAAAAAATGAGAAAAGATGAAAAAGAAAAAAAAAATATATGTCACTGTATATATGCTTTAAAGCGAGGACTTGGGTGGTTTGCACTTTAGAAGACACATGGGTGCTGTTTAGTCTTTGTGGATTAGGCTCTTAGTATATTTCCTCCCGTTGATGGGCAACATATGTCTAAGTAATCAATTCCTAGTTTCATCTGAAAATGACAGCTAGGATAAACCTTGCTAGGGACTAGCAAGGGATGGGCATAGGGGTATGATAACTCTGCATTCAATGATGATAATTCCATCAACAAAGGTTAGTTTTGGGGATATATGTGCACTAATAACATACCATGGTGGGCATGGGAGCACTGCATGCATTGCAAATTAAGATTGCTTATAAATCAATGTTTAATGGCCATATGTACAAGTGCATGCTGGAACAGGCCTCAGATGAGCAATCAGACCGCACGGATGGATTCAAATCGACGAATGGAGTCCAATGGACTGGAAATCACTTAAATCCGACATTCGGAGCTCCCTCGACCAGCCCAAGAAGTTTTGGCCGTTGATTTGATTATCAACGACCAAAAAGGGGCAACGTAACGGCCATCAGCCACCCTTTCCAGCACCAAGCCCCCGCTTCATCACACAAGAGCAACCACGGATGTCCGATCTCCCATTGGACAGTTGAGGATTGGCGAAGAGCGCAACCATATCGCACACGTGCTGCAGCGGTCAGCGCTTCTCCATGCTCACCAGGGGCACGTGTTTGAAACGCACTCGCCCGCATCCATGTGCACGATCAAAATTCAGCCATTGATGCATGCACGTACGGCGGGGATGAAGGCCACGCAGTGCAACGAGGGCGCACGGATGCGCCCGGGTGGGAATGAGCGCAATCCAAGCGCCTAGTCACACCTAATCGTTGTCGTTGAGGTGCGCTTGAATGGTTGACGCTCGTCCATCACACGAAGGCGCATAAAGGCACACCCAACCATGGGAGGGAAGGATGATGTGGCGTGTCTTCAGCCGTCTGATGGCGATCTGTGCCTTGGATCCAATGGCTGAGGACACGCGGGCGAGGATTGAAGGGAGAAAGCACCCACACGCTTAAGGATCGACGGGTGGAGGGTTTCATCGATGCTTATGGAATGGGTTTACTGACGTCCCGGATGTCGCTAAAGCCATTACTTAGTTTGGAAACCCCTCTTCTCTATATAAAGCTCCTTAGCCACCCCATTCAAAGGCATTCAATACACACACCATCCAAGCTACCCTAGCCTTCTCCTAGCTCTACCAAATACTCCATACCTGCCTCAGAGTTGTCAAGCTGCCAACGGAGCCTCCCTCCACCGTCGTGGCCGCCTTGACTCCTTCCCATACCCTCTCTTTACTTTAGTTTACATTGTACTTGTTTAAGCTTTCATCTATTGTTGTAGTTGTAAACACACTTTAATTGCATGTTATATATTGATGAAAGTTTCATATATTGTAGCTCACATGCTCTTAATGCTTGGCATGTTTTAAACACAATCTCTAACCCTTCTCTTTCTCTCTCTCTCGCATTTTCTCGCAACCAAGCAAACCACCCATTCCTGTGACAACTAAAGCGACAAAATAACCCGATTTTATGCCTCCTTGTGTTCGACACTTGGACTCACCAACTCCATTTCCTAAATTAAAACTGATGTCGTGAACGCATACTACAATGGCATAATTAAACAACCACATTCCACGCGGATCATTCACCGTGCTCCACTCCCACCATCGGTCTACATGGACAAGTTCCACCACACTGTGGGCCGACGAGACGATAGCTCACTGCGCCAAACTGGTGGACTTGCGCCAACACTATGCATGAGCCATCATGGCTCCATCTTATCGTGAGCACCTTAGCATGCACATCCCTCCACATTGCAACAACAGCGTGCACCACCAACATTACCACCACAGCAGCCACGCACCAGTAGCCACCCACATGCAATTAAAACATCCGGGAAGATTTTTGGACGTCTGAAGACCCAACCTGCTTCTTCTCCACCTTGCACGTAGCACCTCGACCCCTCGCCGCCTCATCGTGCAACCACACGCACGCATCGTGTGCCTACTGCACACATAGCAGTGTCACCACTACACCTCTCGCCCATGACTA
This sequence comes from Thalassia testudinum, assembly GCA_037157565.1. Taxonomy (NCBI): domain Eukaryota; kingdom Viridiplantae; phylum Streptophyta; class Magnoliopsida; order Alismatales; family Hydrocharitaceae; genus Thalassia; species Thalassia testudinum. The sequence goes on along the minus strand of JAZHRO010000022.1, from coordinate 7,159,569 downwards.
CACCTCAATGCACCACCACCATCTTCACTTCTTCCTCTTCATTTCTTATTCTTCTTTTTCCTCTACAACCAAAATGACCCAACATCACCAACCTCCAACAACCACCTGCAGCACCACCTTCACCACCCTAGCTTCACTCCAAGCGGTCAATGGCCGTTGAAACCTCCTCGCGCGCACCACCCCCCTCGCGTTGCACCTCCGCGTGTAGCAGCCAGCAGTGCGCCATTGCGTCCCATGTGCAGCTAGCAACACACCCGCGCACACCGTCCAGCGGTACACGTCTCCCCTTGTCAAGCTCCCACATGTGGCCTAAACCGTGCCTGCACGCCACCCTCATTGCGTGTAAGCCTCCACATGTAGCAGCCAGTAGTGAAGAGAAGCTCCACCGCCAGAGCCCACCTCCACTGTAGCTCCATCCGACCAACTTGGGCCACCCCGCACTTCACCGCGACTGCCATTGTGGAGCCCTTGGTCTAGAGATCCTCCTCCGAGCTTCACACTCCGGCCATTCCTTCCTCCTTGTGCATGGTTACGGGGAAGAAATCCCTTGTTTTGGGTTGTATTTCTGTTTACCATTCCATGCCATTGCCAAACTTATTTTTCTCATTTAATGAATATTATAATGTTGGCCATTTTGTGAAGATAACCTCCCTCCTTTCCTTAATTACTTTATTAGCATATGTGAGCTCTATGTGCCTCATTTGAGAGGGGCTTTGGCATCGACTTTCTATGATTTCATTTGTGAACATTAGTTTTCGAACCTTCCAAGTTTTAATGGGCACGTTCCTCCCTGTGGACACGACCCGCTCCTTATTGAGTGGTTAATTTTAATTTAATACTTTGATTAGTCGATTTTCCAACACTTAAAAATATAAATGACAAATCATTATCATCTTGTTAAGCGATAATCGACTCATTAGTGGAGCATTACACAAAGTGGACAACACATGGAAAGGAACCAACTGAGGAGGTCACAGGAAATGCAATGGAAGTTGATGGATCCAATGTTGATATCGAAGGGAATCAAATTGATGAGATGCTTAATGAGATGAGAGTAGGTGATGTTGAGATTGGAAACGAGGAAGAAACATTGAGAGGTTGTACTCAATTTCATGAAGCAATGAAGGCTGCAAAAGAACCAATTGCACCTGGAATTAGTTCCATGACTCGGTTATCGTTCCTATTAAAGTTTTTTCAGATAAAAGTTATGAATAAAGCAATGACAAAATTAATGTCAGAGGTACTTGATTTCATTCAAGAGTTGTTGAATACACTCGGTGATTTTCCTAAGTCATGGTATGAAGCGAAGAAGCAAATTCGAGGGTTGGGTTTAAATTGTGAGAATATTTATGCATGTCTGCATGATTGTGCTTTATACAGAAAAGAGTATTCAGGGTTGAGTTCTTGCCCGGACTATGGTGAGGAAAGATATAGAGGAGATAAGAAACAAGGAAGAAAGGTTCTTTGATACTTTTCGTTGATTCCAAGGCTGCAACGACTATTTATGTCGAGTAAAACAGTAATGTGGATGTCATGGCATGCAAACAACAAGTCATAAGATGACCGTATTCGTCATCTAGGAGATTCTGAAGAGTGGAAAAAATTTGATTGTAGACATTTTTCCTTTGTTGGCGATTGACAGCACATCGACCCTAGGTGTCAAATCTAGGGTCCCAGTCGTTTGCATGCCGGGAATCCATGTGATTTGACAGCATAATGACCCTAGGTGGGTTGAAGATTTTGATGTTATTGTTGAGATCCCGCTGAGTTACAGACATTATCACTTAGGATTTATAATAAATGGCTTCATATTTAGGATAAGATCAATTGATGATGAGAAGACAATGCAGCATGCTGGAGTCATTGTCAGTTGCAATATGATGACTGGTTATGATGGCTACTATGGATAAATCACTGAAATTGTGGAGATGAGCTTTAGATATGATCGTAGAGTGGTTTTGTTTAAGTGTGATTGGTTCGATGTTTTTAAGAATGGCATTGGTTTCAAAAAAGATGTTAAATAGGATTTCTTAAGGTTAAATTCGAACCGCCATATTCTTCAGACAATAAAACCATTCACCTTAGCGTGTCAAGTGTCACAAGTATTAATTTTACGTGTTCGATGATAGGAACACCATCATGAGCCATAACTAACTCAATTTAGTCATTATCAAGGAATAAATGCTCCTACATAACTGACAGAAGGCCATAATTCACTGCATAATAATTTTGAGAGAGATAAGAAAATAGGGTTAAAATTATAATTTTACCATCATATCTTGAATGCAGTACAGCCACGGATTTTCCCAGGGGGTAATTAAGGGTCAAATGGTCTTAAATATCCAACAAGTGAGTTAATGCAGACAGAAAAGGGTTTTCGCGTGTTTTGAGAATTAAATGACTTCTGAAACCCTAAAAACAGACCTGCTTAATTAACTGAGGTTCTGGTCAGGATAAAATTCACCCAAACCCTCTAAAATTCATAGAAAAATATTCTCTAGGGTTTGGTACCTTCAATTTGACTATCAGAACCCATCTTGACCCAAAATAGAGTCTTAGATTGATAATTTCCCTAATTTACGTTTTTGCATAAATTACCCAGTCAAACTTGGTCAAAACCAAAATCCAACTTCACCATTGGATTCCTTAGGTCTAATTTAGGTTTTTTTTTCAAAATTTAGGCCTAATCTAGGACTGTCTTGACCTAGTTTGCAATTTGGTCATCTAATTCTTGTATATCACACATATGCCCTTAACTTTCAAAATCCCTACAAAAGGCCCCGAACTTTGTCATCATTTTCACAAATAGGTCCCTACGCCACTTTTGGAAGGTTAAACTTTCACCGTTGAGTTTCGAGCAAGGATTTCTCACTTGATTCTCAATCAATCTCTCCCAAATTTGAACCGAAGATTCCTTGGGAAGTTACATTCCATTTGAGCCATTCCTTGGGCTCCAATTCTTTCCCAAAAGGTCATGCGAACTTTTCAAATGTTCGGGTATCCTATTTCGCAAAAACCTTACGAGCTTGGAAGCTTTTTTTTAAGCTTGGAAGGACTTCCTATGGCCTATAAAAGAACCCCTCTCGCACGGCCAAGCATTTTAGCTAGGTTTAAGGCCTTAAAACCCAATCCCTCGTCTTCTCCAGCCAACAACCGCAGTTATGGCGACCCTCTACCTCTCTCTCATTTGGCCATCCAACGACTAAATTGGTCGGTCGACTAGATTCCTTTCTTCCTTGTGACCCTCCCCAGCCAAAGGGAGGGCATTCCTCCATCTGATTCATCGTTGCCGCCTCGCTGCCTCTACCTCCTTCTCTAGTGTCGGTCGATCAAAACTGGCTGCCTCTGCCTCTCTCCCACCTTGCTAAGTCCCTCTCTTGCTGTCTCTCACTCATTCTATTTCGCTCTCCCACACTTACGACACACGCATGACCACCACGTCTCCCTCAACCCTATCACCTTCTTCTGCTTTAGCGAAGCTCCAGTGACACCTACACATTGCCACACTGCTCGAAACTCGCCGCTATCACCTTCATCAGCTCCGTCGTGCTCCAATCAATAAAATCCCTCTACCAATTCACCTAATTCGCCACTCTACGACTCCACCAAACTCCACGCTCATCGCACCCTCGTTTTGAGGTCGTATGACCTCCTCACCCCACTAAATACCACCACACAGCCACCATCACATTTGTCATTGTTCGGCGATGCTACTGAACTTATCTAACTGGGTCGAAAGACCATTATTTGGATTTCAGGTTTAGGACCTTCGTCGCCATTGCCACAGCTGCTTCAAGCGAGCTTTCATCATGTTCTTGAGTTCGCAACTCCAGGTGCTATACCCAGGTCGTGTGAAACACCTCCAGGAAGGATCCTAGGGTGCCAATTGAAGGCATCGTCCTCTACAGTTGTGCCAAATTGAGGCATCATCACTACAGCAGCGCAAGCGAAGAAAGGGTGGGACTTTAGTCCCACCTCAGTAGCTGACGAAGCGGCACGCAGACTTAAATTGATTTTGTGCTACAGCCTATTTGCCTCATTAAGCATGGGGTGAGGTCCCTACATGCACGTGCCCACGCACACCCTCCCCGCGCTCATGCCTCGCGGGTCTGGGCTTGATCCGATTACCCAAATACCTGGGTCTGGTCTGGTTTGGTGGTTCTGATAGAGGAAGAAGAGAAAAAGAGAGGAGAGGGAGGAGGTTTTGCTTTGCCACCCTCCTCTTGACTCTTGTGAGATTTGAGAGAGGCCTTTGCCTTTGTTGGAGTGTAAGTCTTGTGTTGCACCTTCTTTGAAGCAAAGAAGAAGTTAAGGGAAGAGGAAAAGAAAAAGAGAGAAGCCTCTCCCTGAGGCTTGAAGAAGAAAGAAGAAGAGGCCTTTGCCTCTGTTAAGGTGTCTAAGCCTATTCTGTCGTCTGATATCTGATACCTTAGTTCTGTTGGTTAAATTGAGTTGTGCTTGGCTTTTCTGATCTGTTACTTTGAGTAGCTTGCTAAGCTTAACATTGTGGGGTAATTTGGTGATTCAAATCACCATTTTACCCTCTCTTCTTTTTACATTATTGACATTGGATTTCATTTATCTATCTTTATTGATTGCAAATTCCTACATCTTTGATTATGATCTTGAGTATTAAATTGCCACTTGCTTCTTGTGTTCGACTTCAGATTTCTCTCAAGTAATAAATATTATATGTTTTCGCACTGATTCAAGTTATACTACAACGCGACTATTTTAAAACCCATTTCAGAGCGACGAACATTTTGGCACCGTTGCCGGGGAGCAACACACAGTTAGATCTCTTTATTACAATATCTAATCTGATGCTAACTTGCTCTATCTCTTTTGATTGTGATCTATTTCAGGGACTCTTTGAAAGAAGATCAGCTGCACATCATCCACTCTAGGGGCAGGTAAAACACTAATCCAATCTCTTCTAAGCCCCTGAATCTGAAAAAGCTAAAAAAAGAAAAAAAAATCAATTAGGGCTACTTGCATTCTATTCTTGGATTAATCATCAAGTTGCCTGATTTGATACATTCTAGAGAAACATCCAAACCCTGATTTGTGCACCTACGTAAGATCTTAAGGTATCTAGGGCTATCACCTTCTTGCTTGAAGACCTAGGTACCACATTTGGATGAATTAAATTGGACCAATTAGAGCCAATTAAGATTTTCAGTTTAAGGTTTTAGTGACACACTTGCTTAATCAAGAATTAATCTTCCCAAACAATGAGTGCCTAAGCCTCGATTGAATTGATCTATACAAGCAAACCCTAAAATCAGGCTCTTAATTTCATTTGAACACTAAAAGAGGGACCTAAAATTCTTAAAGGACAAAATAGGTGAACTTGACCCACCTTGTTGGGTTAACCAATCTTCAAATTAGGTCACTGTGCACAAAAACATCTTAAAAGTTCAAGTGAAAACATAAGCACTTTGCTCTTAATTTAAATCTGGTAGACTTAAGAGGTCAAGTCCCCATTCTGATCTACTTGGATCCTCAGTGACAAGAGAGGTTGGGTAGGGGAAACCCTGTAACTCGTGGGGGCGCTCTACTGTATACGGGTCTTCGCGGGACTCTCCCTCTCTAGCTACCCAGGTATTTCTTAGGTGAACGGCTTTGTAACTAAGGGGTTTCATCCGCCCTGAACCTCTATAGTCATCCAAGATTTTTGGGTGTCTTGATTGGGTCCATCACATTCTACCTCTCATCTACTCCATCAGTGCATATTCGGGAGGAGGTCTCTAAGACCATCCTTGAGGCCTCCATTAGCTACTCATTCCCGTCGAGGCCAAGCCTCGACCTCCTTGTTTGTGCAACAACCCAACCCGATCAATATCTCTTCAGATTCTTCTGAACCCAATTCTCCTTCATCCATCATCATGGAGCAACCAGCAGAAGAAAACAATCTTGAAAATTAGCTTCAACACCTCAATGATCTATTCTAAGCCTTTGTAAACCCACCGCAGTGTCCTATGATGCGAGATCATTACAATCCCACTGCGGTGGCAATCGAACCTCGAGTCCAAATCCCCATTGGAGGTCCTGATATTGAACTCAAGCCCAACATGATTCATGCTATTCCCAAATTCCATGGGTGTAATTCCAAGGATCCTTTACAGCATATCAAGCAACTCAAGCATCTAGCCTAGTCCTTCGGGTTAGAAGTTCAAAATTGGGATGTCTTACGCATGAAAATGTTCTCCTTTTCTTTCATGGACAAGGCTTTTCACTGGTACCAAACCCAAACGTGTCCAATCAACACCTGGGTGGAACTACAATCTGAGTTTCTGAGAAAGTTCTTCCCTGTTGGTCGGATAAATGCTCTACGACACCAGATCACGCATTTCACGCAGCAAGCAGGAGAATCGCTTCACGAGGCATGGGATCATTTTCTGGATCTCATGTGAAAGTGCCCCCACCATAGAGTTTCTAAATGGGAACAAGTCTAGTCTTTTTACCAGGGACTCCGTGAGGATATTTGATTAGTCGTCAATGCGACATGTGGAGGAAACATCATGGGTCAACACAAAGACACCATGTGGGAGATTCTTGAGAATATGTGTGAGAACTCCATCAATAATGAATCCATGGGCATGTTTGACCAGATGAATGCCCGTGCATTGACGAATCCAAAGGAAGCACATGAGACGCAGGGCCTGTCCTCTTCCGTCAACTTGGCACTGATGGCCAGTCACCTGGATAAGGTCTCTATTATTGAGAAGAAGGTGGATGAGCTAACTCAACACTTGCAGCGAGCCACCTCTGCGCAAAACCCGTTCGCGCAACTGCCTTCTGGCAGGGAGGTTGCGCATAACATCTACCATTGATCTTCTCAGGGGATGGACCCGTATCCACCCCCGTCTGATTCTGGGTTCAGAGGAAACTCTAGACCCACCTATTCTAGATGGGGGAACTCTGAACCCTTTTATTCTGACTTTTCTGAGGCTCCTCAGACCTGCGAGGACCTCAACACCATCCAGAATGATCCATTCTTAAACACCTACAACCCTAGACGGCGTAGTCATCCTAATTTCACGTGGTCAGGGAACAACCAAAATCAGAGAGCCCAATATCAACCTTGACCACAAGGTCCTCGTCCATATCAGCCGCCTCAGCCTCAACCCAACCCAACTTATCAATCCAGGCTGACTCATGCAGATCAAGTGACTCTAATCCTTCAGACTCTGGCTGACATTTAGAAAATGAATGCGGCTATGCAAAGACAACACAAAGACGAGATCACAGAGGTTCGCAATCAACTCACCCAAATGGTAAATCCCCACCAACCTGGTGCACTTCCTTCCCAACCTTTGGCAAATGCCAATAACATGTTGACCCAAAAACACATTGTAAACCAAATCCAAGGTCAAACATATTATACCCAGCCTGGTCCAACGACTCATACCTGTGTATTCTCTCCATCCACCTCGGCTGAGACAAAACACACCATCACTTACCCAACAATAGCCCCATAGCAACAACAAGGTCCGACTTTTTCCCATACACCTCCCCACCATGATTGCTATGATCATTGTTATGAAAGAACAACAACCCATCCCTAGCCAATCTATTCCCTTATCCTAGGTCATATCTCACCTCCACACTAAAGGATTGTCAGGAAATGATATAACAGGATCTTTGAGGAATGCACAAGTCACGATTCCACTATTGGATATCCTCACTCTCAACTCAACCTTACCTAACTTACCCAGGAAGGAGATGGAAGAACAAACACCAGGAAAGGTAGTACTGTTTGAAAATATAAGTGCCATAATCCAAAGTAGTCTACCCCCTAAGAAATCTGATCCAGGCACCCCACTAATTTCTTGTAATATCAGTGATACAAACTTCAAGTGGGTTATGTTAGATTTGGGCACCTCAGTCAACCTCATCCCTACCAACCTATTTGAAAAATTACCGATTGGACAGCTAAAGCCCGCTCATGTCACTTTACTACTAGCTGATTGAACCCTGATCACACCAATTGGGATGATAGAGGATGTGGTAATTAAAATTAAGGATTTCAGCTACCTAGTAGATTTCCTAATTCTTGACATGGAGACACCACAATAGATATAGGATATGCCTATGATTTTGGGAAGACCATTCTTGACCACTGCGAGAACCATAATCAATTGCGAATTAGGGCATTTGACAATTGCCTCCGGAGATCAACATGCTGAGATAAATATTTTTGAGACAGCAAAAGGGAAATGCCTGACAGAACAACTAGGTTTTATACAGGATATCATGACCATATCCTTAGTAGGAAACCTAGAACCTGAATTGGAAACTTTTCACATCCTAGATGATGATCTAGTTGAGCACAATGATATGTGCACAATGGAGGTTTTCACATTTGAACTTGAAGATATACCCAGAAATGTTGGGAAACATGGTGACAAACTAGATTCAGAGACCATGGACATGGAGACTTTTTGTTTTGAGGACCACCAGGAATCAGAATTGGACGATATTGAGAGTGACCTTCACCCAGAATATGAATCCTTTATAGATTTCAAGTTTTATGATTCAAAAAGCACTCTCCAAGCATTCACTTTTTGGGATGAAGATTATAGGGAAGATTCATTTGAAGACCTAATCTATGAGTCATTTCTTGAGGAGACAATCTCAACCCCAAAAGAAAAGAATCACAATGACTCATCAGGTATTGATTTGATAGATCAGAGAGCACGAGAGGAACCACACATTTGGGGTACACTAACTAGACCCATTTCAATTGAGCCTTGGAATCACCATAACCCTACTACAAAATCCCATGATCACTATACCTTCCAAATGTTCCCTCTGCAAAAACTCAAGAAAGATCATCCAGAAACGAATCAGCCTGACCTATATCAAAGATATTCTGGAATGACTCTCTGTCATGCTTTGATACTTATCTGTGGCCATCCAGTTCCCATCCATCACGATCATAACATTCATGCAATCAATCCATTCTACCTGAGCATATTGTGCCCAGCTGATGGTGTTAAACTTAGCGCTTAACGGGAAGCAACCCGTTATCTTTTTGAAAAACTCGAAACCCTTCTTGACACATCTTATGCTGAATTCATATTGCACTTTAGGGTTCGTCCATTAGAACAACCGACTCGACCTCTGGTGCCCATAAACGAGCTTGAAATTGTTTGCAGTAGTCACCTCGACCTGTCTACCCACCCAAAACCTGTTCTAATGTACGTTCTACGCTGAATTCGAACCCACCTAATTTACAATGAGGACATTGCAAATCATAGGCATGGAGGGGTATTAAAGTGTAAAATGCTGTAAGAATCACTTCACAAGAAAATGGTTTCATAAAAAAAAATACATATTCCAAAAAAAAAAAGCTAAAAAAGAAAAAAAGTGGTCGAAATTTTGAAAGATCAATTTGCATATCATTTTTTAGGAGGAAAAGGGGAAGTGATATAAATGTCAAAAAGGAGCACAATTTGAAAAGAAAAAAGAGATAGTTATTAGTAGAAGATTAAGGAATCGATTTAGTTCTAGACCAAATCAGAAAGAAAGAAAATGAAAGACAAAAAGTGCTAAGAGATAAAAAGAGATTAATATGAATGCTGATCTTAGGCCTCTTGGGCTGTGATTTTAAGCTTAAAAATTCAAGTATCCGTTAAGATCTGGATAGTCCTGAAGAGGTTGGAGAAAATACGAAGCTTAAGTATTAAGTCAAGGCTTAAGGATTATTTGTCCTCGTTAACTGACCTCTGGTTTGCAGGACTCGAAAACCTAAGCACCCCAATCTACACACAGTCTGGTTCAATGTGCTCAATTATCAAAATCACGCAAATGCGTTAATTCTATTCTGAAAAAGCTACCTAGATTAGGAGCAGCTGATCAACACAAGTTGATTTGGAAGAGTTCCCGGTGCGGAGAGGTGGAAAATTCGTCTCAAAGATGCACAATAACATAGCGTCTCCTCGGTGCTTGTCTCCTAGGATATTTAAATATCCTACTGGGGGCATGTAAGCACCTTGTGCTAGTTCAGATGCCATGGGTGGCATTATCACGAAATGTCGATTGCTAGGGTCTAGATTTAGCTATAAAACATCATGGGCAGGATTATCTCGAAATCTCGAAAGCCAGGGTTTTGGGGGTTGCCATGGGCAATGCTATCTTGAAGCATCGATTGCCAAGGACCTTGCGAGGATTGATGGTGGGAGCTAGGAATATGATACAGACCATGTTTAAAGCCAATCCGAAGCTAGAAATAAAGAAAGAAAAGAGAGAGAAAACTCTCCAAAAATAAAAAAATATTCTGTCTCTCTCTTACAAAAATGCACTACAAACTGAACCTGGGTTAAAATATGTTACAAGCATGGGTGCTTTAACCGCAGAGTTCAACGAACCTTAGGATAGTTCCTATGGACCTTAGAAACCTTCGCGGTGGACTGAAGCTAAAGCTGGTCAGGTTCGAATCTTGGTTGGTACTTGAATACCTCTAGGCCTACTATCGCCATTTTGAGCTAATCTACAAAAGAAAGCACATAGCACAAATCTGAGCATAAAAAGGCATGGTCTAGAATCTACGTTAATTCCATGAGATTTTGATAAGGGACTAGAAAAAGTTAGGAATGGGGGTATGATGGGAACACCATCATGATCCATAACTAGCTCAATTTAGTCATTATCAAGGAATACATGCTCCTACATAACTGACAGAAGGCCATAATTCATTGCATAATCATTCTAAGAGAAAGATAAGAAAATAGGGTTAAAATTATAATTTTACCATCATATCTTGAATGCAGTACAACCACGGGTTTTCCCACGAGGTAATTAAGGGTCAAATGGTCTTAAATATCCAACAAGTGGGTTAATACAGACAGAAAAGGGTTTTCGCGTGTTTTGAGAATTAAATGACTTCTGAAACCCTAAAAACAGACTTGCTTAATTAACTGAGGTTCTGGTCAGGATAAAATTCACGCAAACCCTCTAAAATTCATAGAAAAATATTCTCTAGGGTTTGGTACCTTCAATTTGACTATCAGAACCCGTCTTGACCCAAAATAGAGTCTCAGATTGATAATTTCCCTAATTTACGTTTTTGCATAAATTACCCAGTCAAACTTGGTCAAAACCAAAATCCAACTTCACCATTGGATTCCTTAGGTCCAATTTAGGTTTTTTTTTCAAAATTTAGGCCTAATCTAGGACTGTCTTGACCTAGTTTGCAATTTGGTCATTTAATTCTTGTATATTACACATATGCCCTTAACTTTCAAAATCCCTACAAAAGGCCCCGAACTTTGTCATCATTTTCACAAATAGGTCCCTACGCCACTTTTGGAAGGTTAAACTTTCACCGTTGAGTTTCGAGCAAGGATTTCTCACTTGATTCTCAATCAATCTCTCCCAAATTTGAACCGAAGATTCCTTGGGAAGTTACATTCCATTTGAGCCATTCCTTGGGCTCCAATTGTTTCCCAAAAGGTCATGCAAACCTTTCAAAGGTTCGGGTATCCTATTTCGCAAAAGCCTTACAAGCTTGGAAGCTTTTTTTTAAGCTTGGAAGGGCTTCCTATGGCCTATGAAAGAACCCTTGTCGCATGGCCAAGCTTTTTAGGTTGGTTTGAGGCCTTAAAACCCACTCCCTTGTCTTCTCCAGCTAACAACAACTGCAGCTCCGGCGACCGTCTACCTCTCTCTCATCCGGCCGTCCAACGACCAAATTGGTTAGCTGACTAGCTTCCTCTCTTCCTTGTGACCCTCCCCAGCTAAAGGGAGGGCGTTCACTTCATTAAAACTTAAAACTGTAGAACCATAATTTTTCCTTTTCCTTTTGAAAGAATTTGTGAATAACACGTCAATAGCAACAACAAGCAAGACTTATCCCACATAAAGACAGGCTACGTGGACTTCATTTTCAACATCTATCTCATGCCATTCTAGTTCTCAGGTTGAAATAAACAAAATCTTATTCCCTTCTAACAATTTCAACTTTCCCAGCCCTTCTTATAAGGACCCAAATCCATTCTTATAAGGTTAACATACAAAATCACACCTCTAAATTGGATGATATTTTCTATGGTTGTGGATTTTATGAATTTATGTATCACAATGTCTAACTTATGTCATGACTTTCTTTCCTTTGTTATGGAAATTTTACTTGTTTGATGCTATAACATAATGTATATCTTCTCTTCTATATTATTACATGTGAGATTGAATGGCGAGTGTGCCCTCAAATTTTGTTTCTACATTACATGTTTATAATTCCATTCTTGTATATCTTCTCTTTTATACATGATTTTTAAAAAATTCAACAATATAGAAGAAACTCTGTCAAAATTTTTATGGATTTTTTTTATATTTATTACTAATTAATGGTAATTTCATGTGCAGATGAAGGTTAAGAAGAAGGCCTCTAGAGGGAATAAGGAGGCAGTGATTAGGGAGGAGAAAGCTCATAGTTGGCCTCCAATCTCACAACCTCCTCTTTTTTCTCAGCCTCCACCAAGGCCCCAGACCTCCACATTACCTTCCCAGTATATACTCACCCCACTCCACCCCAAGCCACATAGATCCCCTCATCCTAGATCTCAGTTCATAGCACTGCATGTTCTTTCTTAGTGGCTTCACCTCCAGGGGAAGGGTCAGGCCCCACTTTCTTATCAGGTTCCTTGTACTACTTACTTCGTTGAGCCTGGCGATGAGGACTACGATGAGAAGGTTGGTGGGGAGTACATACAAGTGGAGGGGGTACAGGAGGAGGAGGTATAGCAGGAAGTACAGGGGGAGGTGCCTGCTACGACTGAGGTAGGCACTAGTACTGGTATATAATTCCGTCATCTTTTAATATAAATTTGCATTTCTTGAATGTATAATTTATTTATTTGGTAATTTATTTTATGATAATATGATATAATTTGTTTTCAGGTAAGAAAAAAAGGGGTCCTACTTAAAACCTGGACCTACATAGACTACCAGTTGGCACTAGGATCCTAGTCGAGATTAATCCTTCAGGGGAAGCAAAGAATTACTTGAAGTTCACTAGTTGACTGGCAACCATTACCAAGTCAATAGTGCCCCTTTCATCCTTTGACTGGAGGAAAGTGTCGGAGGACATTAAGGCATCACTTATTGGTGAGCTATAGGTAAATGCATCTGCAATACCATAATATATAAACCTTAATTTCTTTTATATAAGAATTACATTTACTTCATAATTGTAGGGGATATTTAATTGGGGGACCGATCTGAACATCTCCAAATATATTTTGAAGCACACGGGTAAGATCCATCACGGTTAGAGAGAGGAGCCCAAGAGTACGGTAATATATATTTAACGATTTAATTTTACAACATTTACAATATTACTTTAAGAGGTTAGTAATGATTTATATCAATATTTCAGCACTTTAGGAATAGGCCATTTGAGGAGGAATTGAGGAATGTGCCTCCAATGGTTACACCTAACATTTGGAAGGAGGCATGCGAGCATTAGAGTGCTCCTACTATAGAGGTAAATAATTATTCCTTTATATCTCTTAATTGAAATTATTATATTCTTATTTACTAATAATTTCTTGTAGGAGAAAGCTAAAAAAAATAACGCCAACAAGAGTTAAGCTCCACCACAGACCCATTGTTTGGGTCGAATGAGTATTGACTCTTTACGAGTCAAATATGTAAGTAAAATTAGTTATTTACGTTCAATATTTTCATAAAATTATATGTAACCTAATCATTTATTAATATTTTTAGGCTAATACATATGAGGGCGTTGAGTTTGATCGAGTAGGAGTTTATGAGTACACTCATAGTGAGCAGACACTCGATGGCCCCCACGCATTGATTCATGAGACATATTAGGAGAGATATGTAAGCATCATGAATTTATACACTTCTAATTTATTGAATTTATTAAATATTTAAAAAAATTACAAATGTATATATTTACAGACTCGTATGATGGACTTGAATCATCCTCCTGAGGTCACGGATGAGAACTCCTCGACCGTTCCCCAGGTGCCTCTGATGACACCAGAGGAGGCATTTAAGACTGTATGCCTCCGAAACACGGAGGCTTTGTTCGTAGCGGGGGCAAGAGCATGACTATCTCTTCCTGGTATGGAAGGAAAGGATCGACGTCATCCACATCTCAGGTGGACAATCTTAATCAGAAGATGGAGGCAATGGAATGCCGAGATATGAAGAGGGAGAAAAGATTGGAGGATATGACCTCCAAACTGCAGGTAGCCACTGATAGGATGCAACGACAAGATCAGTTACTGGAGCGGCAGAGCCAGCCGTTAAGAGAGTTGATGGCATTCCTCCGATGATCTGGAGGACCAGAGCATTCGACATTTCACTAGCCTCCACCACGGGACGACGACGATAGGGGTGACTAGGTGCTGGTGGCATAGGTGCCCTAGCATAGTGTATTTATTATGTTCACCTTTTGTAATAGTTAAACTCTTTATATATATACATATATATATATATGATTTCTTCTTCAATTGCATTTATTATACAGTTAATATTCAATTATGATGTGTATTACTTTTGTAGTAGGTTGACAGGTATAGATATACACCTTCACTGGAATTTCTTGAAAAAAAAAAGGTACATTTGGCGATGGTTCTAATAAAACCCATCGCGCATTAGGATACCACGACTCTTATCAAATCGTCGTCGAATATCGAATTTTGGCGCCCACCCTAAATGCCCTCCCATTAATCAAGTATAACGACCATGTTGATGCCCATTGGCGACGGTAGTAGTCACTGCCAAATGATAGATTTTCCCATCTTATCACACTCCTGCCAAGACCAGTTATTTGGTGATGGTATGTCAGTAATTGGTAACGGTTACTCACCACCGTGGAAATATTTCCAACTCTGTGCGAATACTTCCCACCCCAACATTTAGTAACATTTTTTTACAATCGTTCCTAAACATAATTGGTGATGATCAATAACCGTCACACAATCTCGAGGCCCACGAGCCTGGGCTCGGGATAATTAGCGTTAGTACATCATTTACACCGTTGCCAAATAAATGCAGTGACGAACATTTTGGCGGTGGGATGTGGTGATGGTTTTAAGACATTTAGCAATGGTTTTGAACTATTGCAAGACGCACCTTTTCCCATAGTGTACTATTCTCAGCCAAATGTAGGCTCAATCACACTTAAAAAACCCAATATGCATGAAATTTGACTTAAATGCACATATATATAATATGAGCTAACCTAATGTATTTATGTCCTTACTACCATGAAACTAACATTAATTAAGTATGATTTATATAGATATATATGTATTCAATCAGCCACCTAATCTAATACCCTAACCCTAACCCTACCAATAAAACCCACGCAACCAAGCCTCTATACGTAAACCTACACGCCACCTCTCTCCAACAACCCAACCCCAACCTTAGCCAATCCTAGCCCTACATCCATAGTCCATGCCACCCCTTCCACTTATCATTCCATGCCCTCTTTTCCCCTCCAATCACCTCATGCCACCTCATCGTGCTAGATCACCTAAATCCTTACTCTACCCCCCTTCAAGAAACCCTTACCCTAGCCCTCTATCTACTTGGTAATGTCACTCATCCCCACCTCCTATATATAAACCCTAATATCCCTTCTACTACTCCTTCCCATCTTCTCCACCATCTCTTCCTTTCTTTTCTACCATCTTCTTCCACCTAATCATCTTTCATCTTCTGCTCTCCATCCCTATCCCTCACCCTCTCTCTATAATTCTCCTACGCCCCCTGTAACACCCCAAAATCCAGGTTCCCAATCATTTTGAAGTGGTTCAGGTCAATTAGAACTCGTGACATGCATTAGGTTTGATGTTGATTTGAATGTGTCGTAAAACCAAAAGAAATGTTTGTTTTCGGTCAACTATTGGTGAAACTTCATCAAAAGGGTAATATGTGGGGTATCATTGGATTCTTCTCGTCATGAGCTTTCCAATGTCACTTGTTTCACGCAAATCTAATATGTATAGCTCAAGTTAGGTCCAAAACAAGTTGACAAGGACCTAAATACGAGGCAAACCAAACCTATGGTTATTCTTGATAATTTTCCCACAAATTCGAACCCTAATCCTAGTGGTAGGTCTATAAAATGGGTTGCCTTGGGTTGGTGGCTGTAACCCTTCATTTATGCCTCAAAAAATTAAGAGAACGAAGGAGAAAAGACAAGGAAATAAATAAGGAAATTAGGTTTAGGATTGTCAGAGGCCTATTCGTAATAGGAAAAGGCCTAGGCTTTCCACCGCAAATCTGTTGGCGGCAATGGCAGAGGTAGTGTTGACGGTGCTGACACGTAGCATTGAAGGGAAGCACATGCATGTGTTTCACGTGAAGGCTGCGTAGGTGCATCCGATTGCTAACGCATGCCACATCTAATGGCTGAGCATATGTGAGTGAGGTGATGCGTTAATCATGTGCTGAGGCATGGCAAGGTGTGGGTTAGTGGTCGATTTAGCTGAACCGAATCGGTTTGGTCTAGTTCAGCACCCCTTCACACTATTTAAGCCAGTTCAGAGGTCAAACGATCTCTGTTTTGCACAAATATGGTACTGTTGGAATTGTATCAATGTGTGCTAAACATTTATGGCCCTTTTTAAATATTTTCTCTTACATAAAAAATTAGAAGGTCTAATTTGACTTTTATCCCTATTTTTTGTATGTCTACTCTAGGAAATTCGTCTGGTCCATGCATGGATTTCGAGAGAGGCTTGGAACACTTTCCTAGGCATGTTGCACATAGGTCGGATTCATCATGATCCCTTGGTAATGTTAGGTAGAGTAGTCTCTCCCTTAGTCATTTTTCAAGTTCTAGTGTAGTTGAACCTGTTTTTGCAGTTTCCTCCATGTGTGCCTTTTTTAGTGTGCGTTCCACCCCTTCGTGAGTTCGGAACCCTAATTGTGCATGTTTTGATGGTTTTGAGTACTATTTTGTATCTTTAACATAATAGATGATTGATTTATTTGAGAATTGAACAATTAGTGTTAACTTGAAAAGGGTGAGTTCAAGTAATAACTTATACCAATCTAAAACCAAATTTCAAAATTGATAATATGAGGTTTTTAAGATGTTTTAAATATGAAATCAGGGTTTGGTTATGAAAAACATAATCTTCTAATTAAAGGATCAATCAAGGTGGAAACTTGGATGATTTAGTTGATTAATATCATCGTGTGGGATATATGTGGAATCAGTCATTGGAGATTAAAATTCAGAAATAATAATGATGGATTTGTAGGGATTTAAAGGTTGGATAACTAGTGTTATTCTCACTACTCGGTAGATTTTGGCTGTAGCTTTGATCTTTAACTGCTTGTAAACTGGTTTAGGGAGATGCTGAACTCCATACAACTCTTTTGTTAGGCTTAGCAACCAACTGGGAAAGCAGGTTGCATGGCTTAAGGTGTAAAGTCCTAAACTTGGATTCTAGAGTCATTTTGGATTTAAGCGTACTACGATGAACCCGTTGACGTTTTTAATGTGCATGTTAGAGCCCACGTGAAGTAAAAACACATGACTAAATCGGAAACCTGTGTGTGTTTTGTTTTTGTGATCCAAACCTCGGATCAATGATCCAAAAGTATAGTTAGCTTCCCAGTGTCATGATGGTAGTGGCATCATTCGTAATAACTAGCTTAATTTAGTTGAAATCAAGATATAAATGCTTTTAAATGATCACCTGAGGATCATAACTCCACTCTGATATGATTTGAGAAGAAGACAAAAAAATAGGGTTAATTCTGCTGTTTTAATAGTACATCACAAATGCAGGTTAACCACGGGCTTACTGAGGGGTTAATTAAAGTTCAAATGAACATAAAAGACCAAGAAATGGGCTCATGGAATAAGGGTTTCACGCATTTCAATGATGAAAACAAGCTTGAAAACCTTAATTATTAACCCTACTTAAATTGGAAAGGTTCTGGTCAGGATAAAATCAATCTAAACCTCCTAAAATTCATAGAAAAATATTAAAGAGGATTGATACCTTCACTTGGACCATCTGAACCCATTTTGACCTAAAATAGAGTTTCAGATGGGAATTTGCCTTGGTGTGGGTTTCTGTGCAATTTACCATGTCAAACGTGATTAGAACTCAAATCCAAGTCCACCATTAGATTTATTGGGTCCAAATTAGGTTAACAGCAAAACTTAGACCCAATCAGAGTTTATATTAACCTATTTTGCATTTTAGCCCTTAGAAACTCTATTTCTTACAATCAAGCCCCTAGGTTTCAAGTTTCTCATAAATAGCCCCCTAAATTTCTCATCTTTATGAATAGGTCCTTTCCACCATGAATTGTGAATAGAACCTTCACTGCCAACTTTGAGTGAGGATTTCTCACTCGACTCTCGCTTAAATCTCTCTAAAATTAGAGAGATTGTTCCTGAGACAATCCCTTACACATTGGGCGAGATTCCATGAGATGAAATCAGCTCTAGAGCTTGGGTGAACTCACAAGATTCATGGGTTTTTTGGATTCCAAATCAGTGAATAAACTGACCGAAATTGGGTATTTGAGGGTCTGACAGAGCTCTATAAAAGCTTCTCGAAGTTCCTAGGTTCATTTGAGTCCGGTTACAGGCCACAAAGACCTCTTCTTCCTCTTCTTTGGCTGCCTCCGCCATGACTTTGGTGAGCTCCTTCAATCCCTTCTCTCCGGCCACTCAATGGTCAAATGGAGTGGCCCAATATCTACCTCAACTCCCTCCACTTCTCACTGACCACAGCAGAAGCCTCCTCGCACTTTCTTCCTCATCGCCCCTCTCATCGGAGGTATTTGTCTCTTCCACGTCCAGCAAGGCAGGCCGGCGAGGAAACCTCATCCCTTTTGTCCATTAATTAGGTCCTTCTTATCCCACTCTCTTCCTAGCTTAGAATTAGCTCCTTAGTATCCCAATTCAACCGACGACTGTCACTCTCCCCCTCCGTCGTCCTCAACTCCAGCTACGCCTCTGGCAAGGCCGCCACACCACCACAGACCAGCAAACACCAAATCACTGCTCTAACAACCATCGCCACACTCTCATGAGAAAAAGCCCTTTCTTTATTAGGGCTTTCGACTGCTCCTTCTCCCTGATGAACACTACACCTTCCACACACCTCCCCCGACTTCGTCTGACCGCCATAGACGTCTATCCACCTCGCCACCACTGTCGTCGCATTCCACGCACCGCGACGAAGGTTCTGAGCAATTCTAATTGGGCAACAAAGCTGTATTTTGCATTCTAGGGCCATCATCGGACCACTGCCGCCGTCACCATCTTTAGCTCCAACTGCCTCATTTCGACCATCTCTGGCCTCAATTCCACCTTCATTGCACATGGAACCCTTCCGCGAAGAGACCTGCTACTTCAATTGGGCAAAAGAGCAACACCAGCAGCTGAAATCAAGACAACTTTCTTCGCTGCTGTGCACACAAGGAGACAGTGGGATTTAGTCCAACATCGTGGGTAGCTAAATATAAAATGCGAATAGATTGCATTTGTGAAGAGGGCTCACTACCTCGACATTGCGGTGTGAGGTCCCTCACCTCACGCATGCACTCCTCACCCACCTTACATGCTGGCAGGTCTGGCCCCCTATTCACGACTCGTATACCCGACTAGCTTGATCCGATTGGAAAGAGAGAGAGAGGAGAGGTTTCTAAGGAGGGTAGGGGGTGATTTTGCCTCAGGGTGCATGCCAACACTCCCAACACTTAGCGAAATTCTGAGATTTGAGGGGTTGTTGTGCTTGGTGACTTAAGTTGTTTGATTTGGGTGCCTGGCATCTGATTTGGGTTACTGTGGACTCATTGAGTACTGTGCTGACATGGATAAGTGGTTCAAGACCACTGTTAAGATATTTGGCTATGAATTGAGATTGACTTAAGAGTTGACATTGGGATTCATGCTTAATTGTGGATCTAATTGGTGGTTTAAACCACGACTTTTAGCTTTCATTTATCTTTTTATACCATTGATTGTTGAGATGCACATTTTGATACATTATTGAATATATTTTTGCAGATTATTCATTGCATATCTTTCTTGTAATTAATTATTGTGCTCATTATATATTATTGCGACTAGTGATTTAATTTCATATTTGCTCCTTACGAATAACATTGGAACTTACGATTTTTTTAGCATTATAATTTTAAATATTGTATCGATTTTTGTCACTATATTACGACGTGATATTTTCCTAAATACGACGATTTTTTACTACAACATGTCACAAGGATTCTAAAACGATATATTCTATTCGGCAATCAGATCTTGGATATGCAAACCATGTGCGAATCACGAGCAAACCCATGTGCGACCCATTGTGGAAATCGTATTGTGTAAATAACCTCCTTTTGGGAATTCGTGAATTCTGTTGGATTCCTTATCTCATATGATTCTGATGATACGTGTTTCACAGGAATTGAGGTTCGTTTGATGTAGTTTTAAGAATGCTCATGGTTAAGAATTTTAATATATATATTATATTATAGAAATCCTAATCCCGCTCTTTAATTTTACTAATCCTAATCACTTATATGATTTCAATCCTAAACCTAACCTATCTATCCCTTCCCCACGTCCCTTTCCCTCACCTATAAAACAGCTCACGTGCACCCTCTCTCTCTCCCCCAAAAACCTCACCACGATTAACAACCCAAGCCACTGCCGCCACAGCCTTTCTTCCCTTACCGTGCGTGCATGAGAGGAGGAACGAGAAAGCGGGAGAGGGAGCGACGCGAGGGCGATGATGGCGTCAAGGTGAGTCTCTCCTTTTGTTCGTTTTTCTTTTCCTCTTTCGTACATGCTTGGGCAAGTTGAGAGAGAGGGGAAAACGAGAGAGGGAGAGAGGGAAAAGGAGGAGGAGGAAAGGATGACAACAACGGCGAAGGAGAGGGGAACGTCGGTGGCGAGAACCACGCGGCGGCTAGACCGGAGCGTAGTCGTAGCAAAGCTTGTTACGCCCCTTGCATGGGTGCAGCATGAAGGAAAGGAAGAAAGGAAGGGGCCAAGAGAAAACGAGAGAAAGTGGAAGAGGAGAGGGAGAGGCAATACTGGGGACGTCGTAGGCGAGATCAGCGTGAGGAAGACGTCCACGGCAACGTGGAAGATGAAAGCCAAAGGAGACAGAGCAAGGGAGAGCGGCAGAGAGAGAGAGGAGGTTCGGAGGGCTGGCGCACGGCTGGTGGAAAGTCGTGGTCGGCCGACCGATCGGGGTTAGTGCTGGCGAGGTGGCTCGTGCGTACAGGTAGGTTGCGTTGTCACATGGAGAAGAACGAAGAAGACGGGGTTACGAATGGGAGGAAGAACAGATGAGGGGTTGAAAACTTGTGGCTTAAAAGTAGAGTTTTTAAATATTGAGAATCAATCCCTGCGAAGGGAGCCATTTTCGTAGTTAAGATGGCCCAATTTATTTCACACAGATCGAGACCATCTAGAGGAGGATTTAGGTGATCCAAGACTCGGTGAGGTTCTTGAGCATGCTAGACATATCTGTATGGTTGGATTAGGTGGATTTCACTTCGAATCCCTAGGTACAGATTGAGGAGACAAGTATGGTATTGTTAGTCTTTGACCTAATTTCATGGGTTTGTCATGACCCTCCAAGGACGTTAGGTAGAGTAGTCTCCCCCTTTTTACTTTCATTAAATTATTATTATGCCCTCTCTTTGTCATAGAGGTGATGCTTACTTTTCTATCTTGTTGAGCTTAAGGGTCCATCAATATTATAACGTCTGAATTCCTCTCTCAGGTACTATAAATAGCAAACTGAGATATGAAACAAAATAATAGATTATATATTGAAAATAATTAATTATCTAATAATTCATGCCAACCATGTAGAAGTTGAGATTGATTTAAGAATACTACACATAAATGTGTCACTTTCTTAATTGAATTAAAGAGATAAAATATATTGCTTTCTATTATTGGATTAGAGGAGTAATGTGTATTGCTTTCTATTGCATTAGAGGAATTTGTAAAATTAATAGATCATTAATGGCTCATACATGAGAGATGTTAAGCTGACAGTTATTCCTATGATAAAAGAAAATTGGATATGATGAAATTGATAATTGAATGTGGATCACTGGATGTTTCAAACAAGCCAATATTGCTTGGTTGGAGAATCAAGGAGTGCGCTAGCTTCCCTACAACTTTGTGATAGGCCTACTGGCCAACCGGGTAGAGAGGTAGGGGTATGTGAGTTTATAATTATATATGATATGTATGAATACATACCCAGGCCGTGGAGAGGACAATCTACGAGCTAGTGTAGGTCGCATCTACGCGTGAAGCTCGTAGCATGCAACAGTGATGACCCTACAAATGAGAGTGATAATTACATCAATTAGAGTCAAATTTGAGGGCACATGTGCATTAATATCGTATTATAGTGGGTTTTGGAGAAATGCATGCATATTATGTAATATCTACATTTAGATTGCTTATAATTAATGTTCAATGACCATGTATACAAGTGCATGTTGAAACATGTCTTAGATGAGCAATCAGTTCGTGTGGATGGATCTAGATCGATGAATGGAATCCAACAGACTCAAAATCACCAAAATCTGACCTCCTAGCTCCCACATTGTGCCAAAGAAGTTCTGGTCGTTGATTTTATGATCAAGGGCCCAAAATCAGCCACGTGTCGCTCATCCGCACCTCCCCTACGCGCTTCACATCCATTGAAGGTTTCTCCAACAATGCATGTCCATCGTCGGATGAAGATTCAGCGGTGAGGGAGGCACCACGCCTCGCCTCAGCATCGACCGTGCGATCGCCATCCAACAGTCTCCGTCGCTGAGCGAAAATTCCATCCATGTGACACAAACTCAAGGGCAATGTAGTGGTTCCACGTAGTATTTGCACAATGGGGGCGAGGGTTCGAAACCCGCCGCTCTCCCTAATCCTCGTAATCGTGCACTTTGGTCGATTAGAACCGTTCGATCGTGATTAGATGGCAGGGATAGCAGCTACGTGGAGCACCTGGATGCATGAGATGCGTCACGTGCGATCCGACATGTAATCACATGCGCAATTGTATGCGCTAAGATGGGCACTATCCTAAGCATGTGGTGAGGCACGATCTCGACCCTTGATCGCTCATCAGACGGTTGTGGACGCAAGCACATGGATTGCAGCGAGTGGCGTGCGCAGACTGTGCGATTACTTTTGGGCTTCATACTCAGGTACAGTTGAGCAATTTCGAGCTGCTGTGTGTAGAGCAATTAGTGTAGGACCTAGTTCAGTACTCACAGATGATCCATGACCTTGGTTGTCCCTCTAGTGTCTATTCCAGAAAATTTTTTAGTATTTTTTCTTTCAACTTTTACACTTTATTTTATTCATCGTAATGCAATATGATTAGTTTATTTGTCTATACTTATATTTTATGATTATGTACTGGGTGGCAGCGGTCCTGCTTTGGTTTGACTCGGTGATCCGTATTTCACCATTCTAAGTTGCATGGTAGGATTCGGGTCATTACATAAGGGTTTTAGAGTTGGTTTCTTTTCTCGACCGGTGGATCATGATGAGACAACATTAGTGGATTATTATTGAGCCTAAGTTGGTTAATTAGTTTTTGCATTTTAGGTATATTAATATTTGCATTTGGTTATGAAATAAATGTATGTATTATAAGTATAGTTTCTTGCATTGTTATGTCATATAAATAATTATGTGTATGTTTATTTGTAGGGAGCTAGGTGGAGTAACAGTGATGCAAACTTAGTTGGAGGCAATCAGAGAAATGAAAGGATTATGTTTACGTCACTAGTAGGAAAGGTACTATTCGCGTCGCTATATTTTCGACCGTTCTAGACCCATCAGTAATAATCACCTTTCTCGACCATTATAAGGAAAACGGTTGACAAAAAGCCCACCATTAAGTTTCCCACCCACCGAGAAGAGGCTTTTGTTGAGGTCATTCTCGACTGTTATTAATGGTCGAAAATAAGAACTTTTTTGACTGTTAATGATAAAACGGTCGATGATAAGCCGTCAAATTCAAAAGTTACTTTTAAAGGATAATCGTTGACCATTTCTTCTCAACGGTTGAAGAAACAATTATTCTCGACTGTTCATAATGGTCACGAATAATTCTTTTTTCGACCGTTAAGGAATAACGATCGACAATAATGTTTTCATAACCCACCATAGAGTGCAAGCAAATAATCATCGACTGTTTCTTCTCAGCGGTCGAAGAAAAAATTATTCTCGATTGTTAATAACGGTCGCTAATAATTCTTTTTTCAGTCGTTAAAGAATAACAGCCAACGATAATGTTTTCATAACCCGCCATGGCTGGCAGGAAAATTTTCAAAGCCTATCGTCGATTGTTCGCCTTACCGGTCGAAAGAAGAATTATTCGCAACCGTTATTGACAGTCGATAATAATTATCTTTTCGACTGTTTCTTCGAAATGGTCAACGATAAGCTTTTAATAAACTGCCAACTTAAAAAAGATGCAATATTTCAAACACTATCGTCAACCGTGTACTATTTCTTTGAAATGGTCAACGATAAGCTTTTAATAAATTGCCAACTTAAAAAAGATGCAATATTTCAAACGCTATCGTCAACCGTGTCTTCAGAATGGTCAAGAAAGTTGACTAAAATCCCTAGTGCCACCCGACTCCCTCCCCCTTCCTCCCAGACCATTTTCTTCCTTCAGCCGACACCCTCGCGACCTCCTCCTCCTTCGCCTTGGCTCCTCCTTCGCCTCCACCTCGACTCCTCCTCCGCAACCCTCGCCCTTCCTCTTCGTCGACGTTGAACACCTAGGTAGCTAGCCCTCCTCCACTTCTTCCTCCACTTGCCTCCTCCTTACCCTCCCCCTCATTGCTGGTGCCACAGCCCTTCCCCTCCCCCTCGTCACCACCCCCTGCCACTAGCTTCACCAACACCACCACCAGTTGAGACCACCAGCACCAACACCACCCACCACACCCAGCCCCTAGCACCACCACCCTGCTGCCACCAACACCACCACCCCGGCTACTAGGGCCACCACTCCCTGCAGCCACCACCAGCACCACCTGTCACCCCTTGCCCCTCGCATCACCACCACCACCCCCTACCACCACCCCCGCCACCACCCCTACCACCCCCTGCAGCCACCACCACCACCAGCAGCACCCTCTACCACTGCCCCCCTCCTCTCAAATAGCTAGGTTAATTATTTTTTTTATTAAGTACTTCGGATTGATTTTTATATGTGAATGCAATAACATGTTATTAGTTTATATTTTTTAGTTGCATTGCATTGAAACAATTAACATGTTATTAGTTTATATTGAATTTTTGGTTAAATGTTTAGCTAATTTGGTTTAGTTAAATTGTTAGTAATTGTTATTTGTGGGGTGTGCCCACATATGTAGTGATTAGTTGTGAGGTATTAGTACTCTTACTTTCATTAAAATGTTTAGTTAAATTTGCATTTAATTTGAATGCTTGTGTGACATTTTATTTATATAAGTGAAATGTAGGGTGTACCCACATCTATTGTGATGCACTTTTGTGTTACGATTTACGTGTAGGTATAGGTGTAGGGTTTATGATTAGGTTTCACATTTTGGGTTTATGATTTTGTGTTTAGGGTTGAGGATTATGGTTAGTTGTTTTTTGGTTAGGTTTTAGGGTTTAGTGCTTAAGGTTTAAGTTTAGGTTTTTTGGCTTTAGTTTAGGTTTACGATTTTTTATTTTAGGTTTTGGTTATTGGCTTTAAAATTTGGATTTAAGATTTTAGGTTTTGATTAAAGTTTAGGGTTTAGGGTTGAGGATTATGGTTATTTCTTTTTAGGTTAGGTTTTAGGGTTTAGTGTTAAAGGTTTAAGGTTAGGTTTAGGGATATTTTTTAGGTTTTGGTATTAGGTTTTGAGTTCTGCGATTTAGGTTATAGGGTTTTTATTTTAGATTTAAGGTTTTTTGTTTAAGGTTTAAGGTTAGGTTTTTCTAGGAGTTTCTTACAGTTTTTATGTTAAAATGCACTTCTTGATTTTGTTTGTCAATTGTCTATTCTTTCATGCTTTTAGAAATTTGATGATGAAAATGATTTTTATAGAGCTTTCTTTTGATAATTCTATGACTGCTTGTTTGAATTATATTCCCAAATTATTTGAATTATTTGATATTTATGTTTGATTATGAAATTTTTATTACAACTTTGTAGATACACACACTTGCATAAATTTAGATGCATCTGATGACAAACAATAGGAATTCTAACCCTTAGGTAACAGGTTGTGGGAGGGTTATAATTGTATCAAAATATTAGCCCATTGAGACTTATGATCATGTTATACGAACAATGCAGAATGTGTGTATACCTCACTTACATGCACGATGCGTCATCTTTATAAGATGCCATAAGTGTCGTCATCCTTTATTAAGAGAAGTTCTGAACAAAGAGGGTCATTGAAGATTTGATCACAACTTAAGGTTATTTCTTGCATGTAGCTAGTGTTTGGAGAAATTTCGGTTCCATTTTCTCACTCTTCTCCGATATATCAACTAATCTTAGCTCCGTTCTCGAAACACCCTTTAGTAGGGGTTACTGGGGATGTAGTTAAGGTTAGTCTTGGGGGGTATACTGGAGAAGTGTGGGGAAATGTTGCTGAAATTTCTCTGGTTGCATGTAAGAAGTATGTTGTGATCAAATCTTTGAGGACGGGCTATCAAGTGAAAATCTTCTTAAAATACACATTTCTTCCTTATTCGAGTCTAACTTATGAGTGATCTTAAAATACACATTTTTTCCTTATTTTAGTCCAACTTACGAGTGGTTGTCATTTATATTTAGGTTAATTATCATGGATAAGTCATGGATTAGTCTGAGGAATTCGAATTACCACGAATACAAGAGTAGAGTGATTTCATTTCTGTAGTGGGTATTTAATGATGATAGGAAGACATTTAGGCGAGGTGAATTCCTTTAGCTGATTGTATGTCTATGTAAACACTATTTGAATGGATTTTTCTATGACTGAGACATAGTTTTCGAGCATGTGATATGTAATGGTTGGTGGCAACATTACGTAAATTGTAAAGCTCATGGTGAGCAAATGAGAGAAGTTAGAAATGAAAGAATTGAAGCATTTTAAGTGATAATAATCAAGAAGATGAATTAGATGAAATGTTACATAATATGATAGCAGCATACCGTGAGGATGTAGATGACGATGAGACATTACGAGATTGTAATGAGCTATACATTGTAGTCAAGGTAGCAGAGGATCATATTGCTCCTGGAATAACGTCAATTTCGAAGTTATTATTCCTTCTGAAATTGTTTCAGATATAAGTAATGAATAGAGACATAATAAAATTAATGTTTGAGGTTCTGGAATTCATTGGAGAGCTACTGAATAATCCTGCTGGGTATCCTAAGTCATGGTATGATGCGAAGAAGAAGATACGTGAGCTCGGACTGAACTACGAGAAGATTGATGCCTGTCGTAATGATTGTGTCTTATACAGAAATTAGTAATCAGGGTTGACTAACTGTCCTGAATGTGGTGATGAGAGATATAATGTGGGTAAGTCAACAAACACAGGCGGGAAGAAACATTCGGAGAAGGTTCTCCATTATTTTCCACTGATCCCTAGGCTACAACGCCTACTCATTTCTAGTAAAAATAGCAAAACTGATGGCATGGCATCAGGATAATAAATCGAAAGATGGATGCATTTGTCATCCAACAGATTCTAATGAATGGAACAGATTTAACAAGAATCACGCATTATTCATAGAGGAGGCACGGAATGTGAGACTAGGTCTTGCAAGCGATGGATTCAACCCGTTCAAGAACATGTATCCATCATATTCCATATGGTCAGTGATCATGCTAACTTACAACTTACCCCCATGGCTATGCATGTGATTCGCATTCATGATGTTGACACTCCTTATCCCTGGACCCAAGCAACCAGGAAAATAGAGCTAAGGCTCCACCAAAGGCCCATGTCTTGGGTAAGAGGAGCATAGGCGAGATGAAATCCCTATATGTAAGTATTTTTAATTATTATTTTCTTTTAAATCTTACAATAATTTTTAATTTATTTAAATTAACTGTTTCAAAATATTGTAGTCCGCCATGCATGAAGGTGCCCAGCTTGATCGGGTGGGAATATATGAGGCCGCTTATAGCAAGATGAGTATTGAGGGAAATAGAGAGTGGCTTCATGACACATACCAATAGAGACACCTAAGTTAAAAAAACACAATACTTTTATTTCATTTCATAATGAAATTAGTTAACGTAATTCAATATCTTTCAGGATAATATGATCAACTTAATGCATCCTCCTGTAGATGGCAACTTTGGTATAGTTCAACAACCACTGATAGCAAAGGAGGCCTACCAGACCGTCATGTCATCTGAGAATGGCGGGTATGTCCGTAGAGCAGGAAGGAGTGAGATTGTTTCCATGTGGTATGGGAGAAGGGGAGCATCATCATCTTCAGTTGAGGTACATAAGATGAGGAAGGAGATTGCGGCATTACGTTGCTGAGACAACGAGGAGCAACGGATCAATGAGCTGACGACGCTGGTCAGGGACAACGTGACGCAGTTCAAAGAATCCAATAAGACCATCAAGGAGCTCTTGGCATTACTTCAGAAGGGAGGTATCAATCACCCGGCCTTTCATCAGTACAAAGATTGTCGTGACGATAATGATTTAGGTGGTAGCGGTGCTGGAGGCAGTGGTGCCACAGCATGATTGCTGTATTTTTTATATACATTATCATTTGTAATTAACTCTGTATACATTATTACATATATCAAATTTTTATTTTGATTTCTAGTGTTTTAATTAGATGCAAATGTTTTAAGTTGTGTGATTGATTATATTTTTATTAGATGTTTAGTTTTTTATAGGTCTTCCACATAATTAAACAAATTAATGTAAAAAAAGAATCCAGCTTTTCTCGACTATTTTAAAACGGACAAGAATAGTATGCGTCCAAAAGACAAAGGCATTATCGACGATTTCAAATGGTCGACAATATTAACATTATCGACTGGGTGCAAATAGTAACATTCTTGTCTGATATTAAATAATAGTCGGCAATGTTACTATTTTGCGATTGTTTTAAATAGATGAGATTAAAAACATTCTTGTCCATTATTGACGAATAGTCGATGATAACATCTTCCTCGACTGACTAAATAACGGTTGTTGCGTGCTCTGAAACATGACATTGCTCGCTCTGAAACGGATTTTAAAATCAACGTGTGTAGTATAGGTCGAATCAGCGCCAAAAACAAATAAAATTTATTACTCGAATGAAAGTCCGAAGTCGAACAGAGGGAGCAATTGGCAAAAATACTTCTCAAGATTGCAATTCAACACAAATATATAATCAATAGAATTCTAAACAAATATGAATGAAGTGAATGTCAGATAATGCAAAAAGAATGGGGTAAAATGGTGATTTGAATCACCAATTACCCCTCAGAATTATATCAAATAACTCAATAGCACTAAGCAGTTAAATGTCACGTAAGGTAAGTGCACGGTGCACTTCAAATGAAGCTTAGACGTCTGTTTAGCCGATTAGACGGCTTAAATCACTCGCTGCTACAGTGCCAAGAGGGCACCCTTCCTCTCTTTTTCTTCTTCAACTCCTTGTTTCTTCTCTTTTTGGCTGTGCCTTCTCTCTTCTTTCTCTTTTGCTCAGTCTTCCTCTCCTTCTTCCTTCTTCACGTGCAAGGGGGAGGTTCCTTAAACGACTAAGTGTCGGTCGTAGTGTCGGTCGTTGGTCCTGAGAGCAAAACCCCCTTGCTCCCATGTGCTATCTCTCCTTCTCTCTCTGGGATCCGCCCTCCCAGGGCCTTGGGTTATCGGGTATTCGAGTAGAGCACACTTGAGACCAAGCTCACCATCGTAGGTGGTGAGTGAGGAGTGCTTAGGTTAGGTGGGTTATAGGGTTAGCTAGACCTGGGTGTAAAGTGTTGCGGGCGAGGCGTGTGGGGGGCGCGTGCGGGGACCTCACCCCTTATGACTTGAGGCGATAAGGCTATACGACAAATCCAATTTATGCGGGTACGGGTGCTCGTCTACTTCCGAGGTGGGACTATCCAACCGCCTTCTTCTGCATGTAGTTGCGGTGTGTTGCCTTCACAGAATTGGAGTAGTAGCAGTAGATGTGGGTGCCAATTGATGACCTAGAACTCTGCCTGGAACCTCTCCACACAACCTGGGCGTATCACTTGGAGTTTGCTTGGCTAGAGAAGGCTTCAAGCTTCGCTCGAAGATGCTGCTGTAATGGCGGTCGAGGGAGTGAAGACTTGAAATGAAGAACACGACCTTGCGGCCTCGTCAGAAGGTTCACCAGGCTTCACCGTAGCACGGTGGATGTGGTGGTGTGTGTGGCATGTCGTGAAGATGAATGTGGTGGCCAGACAGTGACAGAGTTGGTGCGCGGAGGTGGGTGTGTTCGGTAGAGGGTTTGGAGGCGTAATAGGACGAAATAGGATGGGGTTTTTGAAAAGGGTGGTGTGGCGAAGGTCGTGAGGTGGTTGGCGAGGCGTTTGAAGTAGTGGAATGAGTGGGGAGTCTCGCCGAAGGTCTGGTGGGAGCGGAGGAAGGTGAAGGTGCTCGGTGTGATACGGCGATCGAAATGAAGTGTGGTTGGTGTGTGAATAAAGTAGAGTTAGGAAACTTATCTGGGTGATTGGCGGATGAAGAGGGGCAGAGGCAACACCATTTGCAGTATTGCCAGTGTCGAAGACGAAGGTGATTCCAGTGGGGGAGGAATGGTGATGATGAAGGGGATAGAAATGCCCGCTGGTATGGTGCGACGTGGAGGAGGATGAGGGAGGCAAATCTGTTACTGGTATTGCGAACGAACGAGGATTGTGGTCGGGAGGAATCGTCGGAGCTCGAGGAGCCTTTCGGCTGGAAGAGGGAGGAGGATTATGGGGAGTTTTCGGCTAAATTCAAGCTTGGAATCTTCGGTTTGATTTGGGGGTCCTTTTATAGGCCTCTGGAGGGAGTTTTGAGCTTGGGAAGTAAGCATCCCAAGCTTGGAAAGCTTTGCTGGAGATAGGAATTCCAAGATGCCCTAATCTCTCATGCGTTTGCATGAGAGATTGGGAAGGTTTGAGGGCATGGGAATTGGCTCAAAAGGAAGGGAATTCCTTGACAAACTTCCCTTTCAAATCTGAGAGGGATTTGTCAAGGAATCAAGGGGAACTTGCCAAATTTAGGTTGTCGGAGTTTGTAGGAATAGGATTCATGGTGGTAGGGACCTATTTGAAGAAAATGATGATAAAGACAGGGGTCTTTTGTAAGGATTTTGAAAGTTAAGGGCATATGTGTGATATAAAAGAATCAGACAGGACCAAATTGCAAACTAGGTCAACATAGTCTCAGATTGGGCCCAAATTTTGATACAAACCTAATTTGGACCTAAGGAATCCAATGGTGAAGTTAGATTTTTGTTTTGACTTGGTTTGATTGGGTAATTTATGCAAAAAATCAAATTAGGGCAAAATGTCAGTCTGAGACTCTGTTTTGGGTCAAGATGGGTTCTAATGGTCAAATTGAAGGTACCAGACCCTAGAGAATATTTTTCTGTAAATTTTAGAGTGTTTAGGTGAATTTTATCTTGACCACATCCCCAGTTAATTAAGCAGGTTTGTTTTTAGGGTTTCGAAAGTCATTTAATTCTGTAAACACGCGAAAACTCTTTTCTGACTGTTTTAACCCACTTGTTAGACTTTTAAGACCATTTGACCTTTATTTAGCCCCTGAGAAAACCTGTGGTTGTTCTACATTCAAGATATGATGGTAAAATTATAGTTTTAACCTTGTTTTCTTGTATTTCACTCAGAATGGGTTTGTAGTAAATTAGGGCTCTCTGGCGGTTATGTAGGAGCATTTATTCCTTGATAATGACTAAATTGAGCTAGTTATGGCTAATGATGGTGCTCCCATCAATGGTCGAGGTAGATATTTACCTCGACGGCCCACTAATAATGGTCGAGAAGTTTTTCTCGATTGTTGAAAATAGACGAGAGAAATAACGACACGTTGAATGAGGTCCCACCTTTTTACCAACGGTAACATTCTATAACGATCGAGAAAACCCAATAGCGACACTACATTCCTCAACCCTCTGTCTCGACTGTTTTTTCCACATTGCGACCGTTTCTAGCAGTCCGGAATAGTAAACTTTCTTGTAGTGCATTTTGCATCTCTAACCTAAGTTCCAATTCATCTACCTTAATCTCATAGTTTAATTCCCAAAGAAGTTGGATACCATTGCAAGTGCACTATGGATACTACTTTATTTTTTCCCTTTCTCTTCCCGATTTTTCCAGCAATGCCATCTTCTATTTTATTACTAATGCAAGCCGATACCCCACCCTCTCTCACAATCAGCGAGAACCCCCCAACAAAGCATGCCACTTCTCTGCTGCACACAATTGAATTCTAGACCCACCCAGTCCTCGTTCTCAATCACACACAACACACACCCGTTTTTTTCCACTGCAACCTCACGCACAACCCATCACACTTGATAACCCCCCATCTCATACCCAACTACGTAAACAGTACCCGCTAAAACCCATACAACCCATGCATACCCACTCCCTATGCATGTAACACAATGTTGAATGCACGGAAATCTCTGCATTTGAGGTTGGATTTGAAAACCCGTCATCGTAGTTCGTTCGCAAAGAAAACCTGTCAACAAGTAAATTTATACCGAATCTCCTAAGAGTCCTGGGTCGAACACAAGGAGGCTACGTCTATCTCAAAAAAAATTTTTTGAAACAGAAATTTCTTTTTGTACGTCAATCTCAAAATCTACAATTATATTTTTTTTTGTATTTTTGTTTAATAATCGAAGTAATCACAATGGAATCGATATAAACAATAAGAGAGAGAGAGGGAGAGAACAATCACTTAATATTGAAGTAATGTTTTTACATCTACAAAAGCAGGAAATGATTACGCTAGAAAGCAGGAAACTGTTACAACTACAAAGCATGAAATTCTACTCAAGAAAGTGATAAAAGGAAGGGAGAAAGATGTTATCCTCCTTGACGAATGCTTGGAGGACGAGCCGGACAGTGGCGACGCGTGGAAGATGGAGGATGAGGTGGGAAGAAGGAGGACGAAGTCGGAAGAACGGGAATGAGGCAGCACATCACCGTCATCGCGGGATCCACTTTCGAAACGGGGGCAAAAACTTGGATTTAGCTCTCGAGGAGCATCTCGGGTGTGGGATAAGCTTCTCTTAAGCTTTGGAGAGGAAGAGAAGTGAAGGAAGGGATGAGGAATTCATAGGGTAGGGGTCTCTTTTATAGTTGGAAGGAGTAGGGGCATTTTGGACATTTCAACATCAAAAACATTAATTCAGGACCCTTAGTGACGGATTTATCCGTCACTAAATGCTTGAACATGGCCGACATGCACGCGCAGCGTGCGCCCGCTCGCCTTTTGTTGCCTCAAACACTTGTGCACATTCATGCATGATCAGCCATCCAATCTCAAGATTAGACGACTTAAAACACTCCTTGCCAACGCCTTTGTCCGTGCCTTCACCACGCGCCCGCATGCGATCGGGTGTGCGCGCTATGCGTCTGATCACGTGCGGGCCCTATTGGCTGATCCACACCGCTCGCTGTCGATCGCATGGCTGCGATAATTCGATTACGTGCTGCAGATGCAGAATCGAACGCATGTCTCGCGCTCGCGCAATGCGCTAGACTGCTGTGCTGCGGCGGCCTTTTTGTCGCGCGGATGATTTAAGGTGCACGTGCTTGTGGCCGTTGGATCAAGATCCAACGGCCCAGAACATGCATTGGAAACTATTTAGAGATGCAGCGGTGGTCTTAGGGGCCGATTGGGCAGCTGGGATGGTGCCACGTGGCGTAATCTTGGCTGTCCATCTTTTGAGTGTTGTAGACGATGCCACAGGTGTCGGATTGGACCAACTTTTGGGCCATTAGGCTACGATCATAGATCTGAAGCCATCCATGTGGTCAGATTTGTCGTCTGAGGTGTGGATTATCACCATCTTAGCCCTTGATCTGTAGGCTTCCTTGGACTATATCTGGTGCTACGGACATCCGATCAGGGCGATCTTGTAGTCGTTGAACTCCCATCGTTGCCTTGATCAGATCCATACAATTGGATCCTTAGTTCGAAGCCCTGATTAGAAAGTTGCCCTGTCCTTGACCATAAAAGAAGGTAATTACTATACAATTTGTACAATTTGTCCTACATGCATGATTATGCATTTTATGTAATATTTACAATGCATGATGCTAATATGGTACTAAGAACATGCATTAATAGACATTTTAGGTTAATCAGATGTATGCACATCACACCCCCATGCCAATCTTTTGCTAGTCCCCAGCAAAAGAAACTACATGCTATTTATAAAAGAATTAGGGTTGGATTACTCGGGCACAAGTCATTTTCAACATTAAGAAATTTTTACTTAGGACCTAAACTTTCAAAGACACAACAGCACCCGAGTATTTTCCAAAATGCAGACCGCCTCAAGCTCTCGCCTTATTCAAAGGAAGTTCTTTTCTCTTTTTCTTCTTTTCTAATTTTTTTTTTTATTTTTACGTTTAGGGTTTTAGAGTGGCTTTCTACGACCACTCAACCTGCCCAAGGCTCAATAAGAATCTTAAGTTCTAAGCATCTTTTTGTGAATGTGACAGACTCGTTAATCGGTAATCAGAATGGACTTCGAGTTTCTATGTCCCTAGGTGACCTTAGAAAGAAATTTGCCTAAAGGTGTATCTATACGACCGGTAGCTTTCTCCTACTTTTATTTTTATGGGGTCAACACAAGGGTGAATCTAGTGTATATCTCCCCGACTTATTCTTCTTTTCCGCTTCTTCCTAAGTGTTTTGGAATTTTTAGTGCATTTCTTGAGTTGGGTTCTGGACAACTGGTCGATGAGCTGTTACCACCGACAACTTGTCAGCCATACTCGTGTGGTGAAGTGTGGCTTATTTCTTTTTGTTTATTTTTCTTTCTTTTCTCATTTTTCTTTTTCTTTTTCTTTTCTTTTTGAACTTTATTTTTCTTTTTAAGTAGGTGGCTTTTTTGGTCTAAGATTTACCTAAAGGCAGTAGGAAAAGAATGGTCTAGTAGCTGGGCTCTAGACAACCTACCTATGGGCAGTTACCCACAATAACTTGCCAACCATATCACCTAGAAGGTTCATTAGCTATCCAATTTCCATTAAAACTGGCGAACAACGAGTTAGTGAAAATGGTGTGTACATGCTTAGACTTAAAGTTCCCTCAAATCAAAAGGCGGGTTGATAAGTCGTATACTTATCATCCGAACTTATTTAATCAAATTGAAATCAAATTTAGGATGGCGAGGACTCAATAAACAAATCCACATTTTAGTGGATACCTAGGCTGATTAAGCCCAAAGACCTGAAGGGTTTTAGTGTTCAAATCCTACTGTATTATTTCCTAAGATTGAAAAGTCCTAATGCCCAAGTATTCTTTCCTAATTCAAATTTTCTTTTTTTGGATTTTTTTAAAATAAAAAGAAAACAAATGGAATTTACAATAATTTCACAGAGATGACAAAATGATTCAAAATTGAATGCACCCTCCCATGCCTAGCTGATGCAATGTCCACATTGAGAATAAAAGATATGAAAGGAAGGGCAGAATGTAGAAGATATCACCTGAATATGAAGCTCGGGTCAGCTCTGAGTCAGACTGTACAAATGCTGAGTTTAATGCTGTCAGCTAGGCGTAGTCCAACCAAAGGAGTCACAACATAACTAGAGCAACCGTGTCTGAGATGGGTTCTGGAACAGTACGGTCAATAATAGGCTTCAGACATTGACCATTGACTTTGAATGAATTACCCGTCATTAGGTGAGATATCTGAACAACCTCATTTGGAAATATCAGATCAATAATGAACGGGCCGTTCCATTTCAACCTAAGTTTGTTGGGAAAGAGTTTAAGTCGAGAATCAAAGAGCCAGACTTTCTGGTTCGGCTTAAAGCTCTTGTTGGAAATCAATTGGTCATGAAGAGCTTTGGTCCAAGCCTTATAAATCTTGGCATTCTCGTATGCATCATTTCTAAGCTCCTCCAACTCAGATAGTTGGAGTTTCCTAGTCTTCCCTGCTAAACCTAGATCAAGATTACATTGTTTGATTGCCCAGAATGCCCTATGTTCAATTTCTATGGGTAAATGGCATGCCTTTCCATACACTAGATGATATGGAGACATGCCGATGGGGGCTTTGTATGCTGTACGGTAGACCCAAACAACGTCCTCAAGCTTTTGAGTCTTTGCAATCAGGCCTAACTGTTTTCTGTAGAATATTCTTGATCTCCCGATTGGAGATCTCGGCCGGTCCATTCGTATGGGGATGGCAAGGTGTGGAGATTCTGTGATTTACCTCGTATTTAGCCAATAAATTACGAAATTGGGCATTAGTGAAATGAGTGCCACCATCGCTGATGGTGGCCCTCGGAATCCCGAACCAACTGGAGATGTATTTCTTGACGAAATTGATGACCACCTTGTGGTCATTGGTTCGGGTGGGAATAGCCTCGATCCACTTGGACATGTAATCAATAGCGAAGAGAATGTACTGGTGTCCAAATGAAGGGAGGAAGGGTCCCATGAAATCAATGCACCAAACGTTGAAGATTTTGATGGGAAGAATTGGGTTTAGCGGCATCATGTCTCTCTCAGTTATCCTCCCAAGTGCTTGGCATCGAGAACATGACCTCGAGAATTCCTAGGCATCCTTGAATAAAGATGGCCAATAGAATCCAGATTGCAAAATTTTTGCAGCCGTCTTTTTCCCGGAGAAGTGTCCACCACATGCAGATGCATGGCAGAACTCGAGTATACTCTTGAATTCGTTCTCTGGAATGCATCGGCGAATAATCTGATTAGACTCGATGCATTACAGTTCAGGGTCCTCCCAGAAGTAATATTTGGCCTCAGATTTGAGTTTATCTTATTGTTGCTTGGTCCAATCCTGGGGGATTTCACCAACGGCCAAATAATTAATGATGTTAGCAAACCATGGGGTTTGGACATCTGAAATTGTAAGGATAATCTCGCTCGGAAAAGTATCAGCAATCGGAATGTCCGGACGAGAAGAATCACTTAGAAGTCTCGACAGATGATCTGCCACCACATTCTGTACCCCAGATTTCTCTTTGATTTCAAGATCAAATTCTTGAAGCAGAAGAATCCATCAAATAAGACGGGGTTTGACATCCTTTTTGGCCAAGAGATGTCTCAAGGCCGAGTGGTTGGAATATACTATAACATGAGACCCTAAGAGATAAGCCCTAAATTTCTCCAGAGCAAAAACTACCGCTAGCAATTCCTTCTTAGTGACAGTGTAATTCCTCTGGGCCTCGTCCAGAGTTTTGCTAGCGTAGTAAATGATTGATGTAAACATGTTTATATCACATAAACTATCTATTTACACATGTTATTAGGCATAGAATTACATTACATACTATAAATATTGCATAACATGTATCATCTTGCATTTAGGTTAGTTTGTATAAAATGTAGGTTAATTATCTCCTTTTATGGCCAGGGATAGGGTAACTTGTTAATCGGGACCTCGGATCAAAGATTCAACTGTACGAATCTGATCAAGGTGACGATTGGAGTTCAACGACTCCAAGATCACTCTGATTGGACATCCATAGCACCAGATAGCGACCGAGGAACCCTAAAGATCAAGGGCCAAGATGGTAATAATTTGCACCACAAACGATAAATCCGACTACACAGATGGGTTCAGATCGACGATCTTAGCCTAACGGCATGAAAATCGATACAATCTGACACCAGTGGCATCATCTACAACACTCAGAAGATGGATGGCCAAGATGGCGCCATGTGGCACCATCCCAGCCGCCCAACTAGCCCCAAGGACCCGCCTCTACTCTTCTTCCTCACCCGTGCGATGGATCTGGACTGTTGGAACTTCATCCAATGGCCACGGACGCTTGCGCCTTAATTCATCCGCTCGCCTCAAGAGAAAGCTCAGCGCAGTAGTCGAGTGCCCCTTCGCAAGCAAAGGATGCGCGTTCGAGCTGTGCTACGCTTCAAATTTAGAGGCGTGGCCACAGGCATGATAGGACCGTCAGATGGAGATCGAGCAGCTGAGGGGCGGAGGCATGGCACGTGGAGGAGTTGTTGATCGCATACGCGTGCAATGACGAGCATTTGCACGCCTTATCGCACGCATGGGCGTGCGGCAGGAGCATTTGAACTGGTGCTGTGAGGTGAGATCTCAACTGTTCGATCTCACGATCGGACGGTTAGAAGTTGATCAGTCGTGTGGTGTGAAGCTGAAGCACCGTGAGGTATAATCTGGGCCGTTCGATCTTGCAATCGGACGACTGGGATGCAATCGGGTGCACGGTTTAGAAGCTGAAGCAGCTGAAGGAGCAATCTAGGTCGTTCGATCTCACGATCGGATGGCTGGGAACTGATCAGGCACTAAAGAGCAGCGGACGCGCAGGTTGCGCGCACACGTCGACCACATTCAGGCCATTAGTGACGGATATATCCGTCATTATAGGTCCTGAATTAATGTTTTTAATGTTGTAATGTCCAAAATGCCCCCACTCCTTACAACTATAAAAGGAGACCCCTACCATACAGATTTCTCATCCCTTTCTTCTCTTATCTCACCCCTTCCAAAGCTCCAAGAGCATCGGCAACATGACTCGAAAGGATATGATACCCTTAATCCTATTTTAGAGGTTGGAATTGTTGATGTTTAGGGCATCTACTTCATGGGATTGTTTATCAACTCTGGTAGGTATTTATATATACAAGTCGCAGTTGACTATGTTTCCAAGTGGATAGGAGCAATACACCTGCACTAGTGATCACCGTGTGGTTGTCGAATTTCTTAAGAAAATTTTTTTTTCAAGATTCAGCATACCAAAAGCCATTATCAGTGATGGAGGGTCACATTTCACTTACAATTCTGTCACCTTCTTTCTAAATATGGGGTTAATCATAAAATTTCCACACCTTATCACCCCCAAACAAATGACCATGCTGAAGTTTCTAATTGGGAAATTAAAAATATTTTACAAAAGACGGTTAGGCCCGACCATAAAGATTGGTCCACCAAATTGGACGACGCTTTGTGGGCCTACCGTATCGCTTTTAAAACTCCGCTCGGCATGTCTCCCTTCCATCTGATTTTTGGGAAGGCATGCCATCTCCCGGTAGAACTAGAACATAGGGCTTTTTGGGCAATAAAACAACTAAACATGGATTTATCTAACGTCGGTATCCATAGAAAATTACAATTAACTGAATTGGAAGAATTACGTAACTTTTCCTATGAAAATGGAAGGATTTATAAAGACCGAACAAAGAAATTTCATGATAAATACATTATTTGGAAACACTTTGACGTTAATCAACGCATTTGGCTTTTTGATGCTCGATTACATCTTTTTCCTAGCAAATTAAAATCTAAATGGACTGGCCCCTTTTTTGTCCATAAAACTTATCCATATGGTGCCATTGATCTGTTTGATCCTAAAACTAATACGACATTTCAAGTCAATGGCCAACCTTTAAAGCCCTATTTTAATCATACGCCAAATCTTCCGTCTGAATCTTTCGATTTCATTGAGCCAGCCACCTTTGATCACTAGTGCACACTACGTCCGGCTAAATGGAGTAAAAGATAGCACTGGATGGGAGGTAACCCATCATTTTTTCCTTCTTTCCTTTTCTTTCTTTTTGCAGGTTTTGACCGTTGTAAACCCGACCATTCTTCATTAAGGTGATCCCTTTTTCCTCCTAATGCATGAGGACATTGCATATCTTAAGCATGGGGGGGTGCTTTTAAAATTTAACGATCGATTGAGGATTTTCAAAACCTAAAAACATGCATTTTCTTTAGTTATTTTATTTTCCTGCTTGCATACCCAAAAAAAAAAAATGATGAAAACTTTTTGGAATTTTGAAATTGGGACTAACGTCGTAAAACTCACTTTTGGTACAAGGGATTTTATCTTTAACAAACTAGGGATGAGGATACAGATCTGATCATTAGAATCTCAAGGTGTATCTTTAGACTAGACCAGATATCCTTCTCCAAAATTCCACCTAAACTTGTGATAGTTCAGGTGACTTGATCCTCTTTTGTAATATGGAAAGTATTTGGCTTAGTTTCTGATTCAAAAACTTGTATTTCTTGCGAAACTTCCTGAGTCAAATTTCACACATAAGCCAACACTTAAAAACAACTAAAAGTTAGAAAAACTCCCTTGTTTGGACTTAGTAAAAGTCTAAAGCAGATCATTGGTTTGAGTTCCCACCGCTGAGAAGGAGGAAAATGCCTCCTTTGAGGATGCGATATCAACATGTTACCTCCTCGGTGCTGCTCCATATCTATATTTCATATCTTTAGACGGAGCATTAAAGCGCATTTTAGCAGCTCAAGTGTTTTGGACGGTACTCTACCTATAGTGTCGGAGCAAGAGCTTGAGTTTGCTTGGAGCACCCCTTTACACCGCATTGTGTTTTGGGGCTGTGAGCTCCTGGGTGGTGTCATGGACAGTGCTATCTTGAAGTACTAGCGCCAGAGCCCCCTCGAGGTTTGGTAACGGGAATGATGATCTCGACACATCTGTTGTAAGACTTAGCTAAAAATAAGCATGGGAAAAAAAAAGTTTTAAACTAAAAACACGCCCATATAAATGTTGGCTTTTCACAAGCATGGACACAAGGTTTTAAAGGATATTGCAAGTTGTGAATCAAATTCAAAAGCCAGAAAAATCCCAAAAATAAAAATTTCAAGGCATCTGATTTAACAAGGGGTTAATCTGTGAATTTTCTGGAGAATATATTGATCCCTTTTTTGTCTAATTTTTGGATCCGAAAACAAAGCCTGATGTTTATCCTTAACAAATCCCATACCTCTTGTGTTTGGTTCAACCTATGTCTCATAATCTTTTTCTCCTCAAAACTCAAAAAAATTAGAATTCCTAAAAATTCCATTTTGTAAAAATTAAAGTTTTCCTAAGAGACTAGCAAAAGATAAGCATGGGAGTGTGCTAAACGCTAGTTTATCATCATTCTTATGTATTAGAATAAACCTAGCTCTTAGGATTTTTGCTTCGCAAACAGATTTTTGGGCTGCATTTAGGCATTAATTTGGTTAGGCATGCATTGCATTTTTATTGTGTTTTTAATGTGTTTTTGTGAGTGTTAGGGATATACAGATTGCCAGATCCCTAGAACCCTAGCACTCAGGAAGGCAACTGGTGAAGGAGAAGCTCTCACCAACTGGAACTCAGCTTGATCCAGCTCACCACAGCTGGAACCTTTCTCACTTGGACTAGGGTTAGCTCATCCTAACTCCATTCAGCTAATCTTAGCTGAATGACAGCTCAAGAGAGCTCATCTTAGCTCACCCTAGCTCAAGTTTACTCAGATCCAACTCAACTTAGTTGAGTCTAGCTCATCTCAGCTCCCACTAGTCCATAGGGAGCTCTAGCTAACTTAGCTGAGTTGATTGAAGTTCACCCCAGCTCAGATCCAGCTATATCCAACTCCACTCAACTCCAGCCAGCTAGAGAAGAACTCATCCCAGCTCAGGAAGCTCAAGTCCAACTCCCGGGGACCCAGCTTAGCTCAAGCTAATTGAGCTAGGCTACCTTAGCTGTCTCAACCAGCTCAATCCTCCCTGGGAGCACCAGACCCAGCTCACTTTAGCCTGGCTTAGGAGCTAACAAATAACTAGCAAGCTAAGCCAG
The DNA here is from genome assembly GCA_037157565.1 of Thalassia testudinum. Lineage (NCBI taxonomy): Eukaryota > Viridiplantae > Streptophyta > Magnoliopsida > Alismatales > Hydrocharitaceae > Thalassia > Thalassia testudinum. Next base: position 7,117,758 of record JAZHRO010000022.1, on the reverse strand, counting down.
CTAGAGTAGGCCCATGTTTACGAGTCGACTTTCCGCTTTGCGTTGTAGTATTTAAGTGGTGGAAAAATCGACTAATCAAAAAAATAGAAATAGCCACTCACAGAAGAGCGGGTCGTGTCCACAAGGAGGCAATTATGTAATAAACTCTTGATTATTTTATATTCTTTCAGATAAGTGTGAAATCCCTATTCAAATATGACATAAAATACGAAGGAAAGTAGATTCACAATAACTTAAAAAGATAAGGGTATATGTGCAGTTTTCCCTCACTGAAATCATCAATAAATATATGATGACTTTGTGTAATTTTCACGTGTCATATACTAGAGAGAATCGGTGCACGTGTTGATCCCAAAATCAATCTTAAAACAAGTGAATATCAATAACATGCAATTATCAGAAAATATGAGTGTACATGCGCAATTCTGCTACAATAAAATAATAATAAATAAAAAATCAAATTATGTGGCAATGGCAGTGAATGTCAATTTTAATATCAGAGGAAACAGAGCATTTGCCCTCTCTCCTCCTCGCGAGAGAGAGAGAGCACTAGCGGGCTGTGGACGGGCTAGGGAGGTCGGCGAGGATGAGGGCTATCCGATGGAGGTCGCAGCGTCGACGGAGGTGGCCAGCGGAGGAGAAGACCCCAGAGGACGCTGTTGTGGCCGTGAAGGTGTTGCTTGATGAGAGGCGCGCGGAGGTGTGGTGGGCGGTTGAAGGCACTGGTGGGGGAAGCGAAGGCGGGTGCTAGAGGCTGAAGCACTGGAAGGTGGGCGTGCGCCTGTGGGCGGCTTTCTGCAGGGTGCTGGTGCTGGAGTGGGCGCGAGTAGCTACAGGAGGTCCGCGGAAGTGGGCGCACCTGTGGGTGCGTGAGCTGCAGGCACTGGGTGAAGCGGGCACCTGGTGGTGCACTTGAAGGCGGTAGATGGTGTGCACCTACAGGAAAGGGGGCATGCAAGGTGAAGTGGGATGCGGGAGGGGGCGCTGTGCAGATGGCGCGGCTGCAGGCTGTAGAGAGGCTTGCTAGGGCGCGGCTGCAGGCGTTGAAGGGAAGGTAATCCTGGTCCACAGTGCATGCAGGAGTTATTCACCCTCTCTAGATCATCTTCCCTCTCCTTTCTCTACCTCTTCTTTTTAACTCCTCATTTGTGCCTGTGAAAGTTAAGGGATTTTCAAATCCCTTAACTATTTCTGGCCAGCGGCTGTTGAGGGTGCCCGAAGGATGGGGAAAAGAATAGCCGCCGAATATATGAAAGGGTAATTTACCCTTTCCTCATTCGTTTGCCAATTATTTTTCCTTCACATAAAAAGAACATATTAAGTTATAGAATAGAAGTAAACCTAAATCATGATGCATGTAAACATTCTATAACTTAATATAGTTATTAACAAACCTAAAAGATACAATTAAAGTTACTTAGGCGTAATATTAGTCCATTAAAATGGACTCATCACATATTGACCTCTTCAGTAGCTACCAGCTCCAATTCAGCTCCAGGCTCTACATATCTAGCTCCTCTCCTCAAATTCTAAGCTCCACAGGCATATTCCTCTACTCTATAGCTAGCTTAGCTTAGTTAGCATCCACCTCCCTGGTACCAAAAACCTAACACTAACTCCACCTACATAACCTACCACTCCAAGTCCACCTCTGTTCCAGTCACTCAAGATGATCTATATATGTTAGCTCAACAACTGGATCAGATGCAAATTCACCAAAAGAAAATGGAAGAAAAGCTCACAAATAAACAAGCTCCACACGTTCACTCTCCACACACTAACCCTCCACACCTTCTCTGAAGAGAAAATCTGCACAACATTGATGCCACAACTGCTGGTCAGCAATTGTCAACTGATTTCCTGCAGGAATTGACTGGGAATTTTGATCAAAATATTTTTGATCCCACCACGGAAAACATTTATGCTCTCCAGGAGCAATTTAGAAACCCCTCCAACACTTTCAATCAAAACTGGAGGACTAACCCGAATCACTCCTGGAAGAACCCGAACCGGATTCCTTTTCCCAAACAAAACTATTTTGGGAACTATGGGCAACCTATGTATCAACCTGGAAGATCCCAGGAAGATATTAACACTCAGGTCATGAAAACTCTGCAAGGAATGTAGAATCTGATGATGGAAGTAACTTGCATGATTACCAACTTGCAACACCAAGTTAAGGTTACTGATCATCGACCTGTTGGGAATTTACCTTTCCAAGCCATGCCCAACCCACATAATCAAAGGAATCAGTTCCAAGGTGGATATGCCAGTCAACCCATTCAAGCAGCTCCTCAGCATCCTCCGGGTTTCAACAACAGTCAGGTTTCTTGTCCTCATCCAAGAAACAAACAGACGGAAAATGCAGTTACTTTGAGGAATGGGAAAACTACTCACAATCCCCTGCCTATTAAAGAAACCCATTTTAATGAAAAACAGATCAATTCTCCCCCATCTCCCTCTCATATTATTCAGGAACCAATTAATGCAAAATAGGGAAACCTTGCTCCATTTCCGCAAGCCCTCCACTCTTCAATAGATAAGAAAAAGAAATCTGAGCCCACTGAAAAGGAATTAATGGAATTATTTGGGCAAGTAGAAATTAATATCCCTCTCCTAGACACCATTAAATACATCCCTACCTATGCAAAATTCCTAAAAGATTTGTGTACCCCGAAAAGGCAGCTTCGAAATTTAGGAAAGGTGATCCTTCCTGAGATAGTTAGCTCAGTTATGCAGAGTCGACTACCTCTTAAGAGAAAAGATCCCAGCACCCCCTTGATTCAAGTTATCATTAATGATGCTTCTTTTGATCGCACTTTGTTGGATCTCAGTGTCTCAATTAATCTAATCCCCACAATTATTTTCGAGGAATTTAAGATCGGTGAATTAAAGCCTGTTGAGGTTACTCTTCAATTAGTTGACCGATCCATAATTGAGCCAAGGGGAATTGTTGAGGATGTCCTTGTCCCGGTCAAAAATTGTCTATTTGCAGTAAGACTTTTTAGTCCTAGACATAGAGGTACCGGAAGCACTAAAGTTTGCCCCCATCATTCTTGGAAGACCATTCTTAGCCACCGCCCATGCTAATATTGATTGTGATTCTGGAAAGATGAAGATCATGTGTGGCAGTGAATCTGTAACCCTAGACATTTTCCAAGCTTCTAGGCATTTCCAAGAACCAGATTTCTTTGATGATTCAGATTTAGAAATAGAAAATATTGTGGAGGAAACTTTGCAAATTTCCCATTTAGGTTCCTATTTTGCCATCAGTACGGTTCCTGAACAATCCACTTCTTCTCACCCTTCCACTCTAACCACACATTTAGCTAACCCTCCAGCTGACCCTTTCACTCTCACCTCACCACTAACCCACAAAGTAGAAATTCTTTTGGAGCCGGGTCCACAATTGGAATTAAAACCTTTGCCCGACTCCCTTAAATATGTCTTCCTGAGTCCTAATCAGACCCTACCCCTGATTATAAATTCTGGACTTACCAGGGCACAAGAGCACAAACTTCTCCAGGTTTTGAGTAAATATCAAAAAGCTATTGGCTGGACCCTTTCTAATCTTAAGGGTATTCATCCATCCTATTGTACACATCGTATATATTTAGAGGATGATTCTCGCCCCTCCCACCAACCACAAAGGCACCTAAACCCTATTATGCAGGCGGTGGTAAAAAAGGAGATTATTAAGTGGCTTGTTGCTGATATCATCTACCCCATTTCTGACAGCTCCTGGGTTAGTCCAACACAAGTTGTGCCCAAGAAGGTTGGACTAATAGTTGTCACTAATGATAATGGGGAGAATGTAGCCACTCGAACCGCCTCTTCTTGGCGTGTGTGTATCGATTACAGAAAATTAAACACCGCCACCAAGAAAGACCATTTCCCGCTCCCCTTTATTGATTAAATCTTGGACCGTTTAGCTGGACGGGATTTTTACTATTTTCTGGATGGTTATTTCGGCTATAATTAGGTAGCGGTTCATCCTGAGGACCAGGACAAAATAACTTTCAACTACCCCTTCGAAACCTTTGCTTTTCGAAGGATGCCCTTCGGGCTTTGCAACGCACCTGTGACTTTTCAAAGATGTATGCTTGCAATTTTTTTAGACCTGGTAGGTGAATGCTTAGAAGTCTTTATGGATGACTTCTCTGGTTTTGAAAATTCTTGACCATTGTCTTAAGAACCCTGAAGGAACTCTCCAAAAATGCATAGAAGTCAATTTCGTCCTCAGTTGGGAAAAAAGTCATTTCATGGTCCAGAAAGGGATTGTCTTGGGCCATGTTATTTCAAAATAAGGAATCACGATAGATAAAGCAAAAATAGATGCTATATCTAAGCTCCCACCGCCCACTACTGTAAAACAAATCAGATCCTTTTTCGGTCATGTGGGTTTCTACCATAGATTCATCCAAAATTTTTCCCAAATCTCCAAGCCCTTAAGTCATCTTCTTACTAAAGACCAGCCATTTGATTTTAATGATAAGTGCCTGGAGAGTTTTTGAGGTTGAAGAAAGAGGTTACTGAGGCACCAATTTTGCAGGGACCTGATTGGAATAGTCCCTTTGAATTAATGATAGATGCCTTAGATTTTGCTGTAGGGGCCGTTCTAGGGCAAAGAATTGGCAAGAAGCTCGTTGTGATCTATTATGTAGCAAAACTCTTGATGATGCACAATGGAATTACATGGTTATTGAAAAGGAACTTCTTGCCATTGTATTAGCCTTAGAGAAATTTAGATCTTATCTTTTGGGGTCACATGTTACTGTATATACCGACCACTCAGCAATTAAATATTTGCTGATAAAGAAAGATGCAAAACCCTGCCTTATCTGTTGGATTTTGCTGCTCCAGGAATTTGACCTGGAAATCAAGGATAAGGCAGGATCGCATAATGTAGTGGCCGACCATCTCTCTCGTCTTATGACGAATGACATAATGACCCCACCTGATCAGTTCCCCGATGAAAGCATTTTAGCTGCTACTATCCTCCCATGGTTTGTGCCCATCGCAAATTATTTAGCAACAGAATGAATCCCCGCTGATTGGCCAAAAACAAAATGGGATAAGTTCTTTGCTAATATTAAATACTATTTTTGGGAGGAGCCCAACCTTTTCCGCATTTGTGTCGGTCAGGTCATTTGACGATGTGTACCCGATTCTGAAATCCATGATATTTTGACACATTATCACTCAATGGCCTATGGCGGACATTTTTTGGACAAGAAAACTGCAACTAAAATTCTTAATGCGGGATTCTATTGGCCCAACTTGCACAAAGATGGTCATGACTTTGTTCGATCCTGTGTGCGTTGCTAGAGCATCGGCAACATGACTCGGAAGGATATGATGCCCCTTAATCCTATTTTAGAGGTTGAAATTTTTGATGTTTGGGGCATCAACTTCATAGGACCATTCATCAACTCTGGTGGGTATTTATATATACTAGTCGCAGTTGACCATGTTTCCAAGTGGATAGAAGCAATACCCACGCACACTAGTGATCACCATGTGGTTGTCGAATTTCTTAAGAAAAATATTTTTTCAAGATTCGGCATACCAAAAGCCATTATCAGTGACGGAGGTTCACATTTCACTCACTCACAATTCCGTCACCTTCTTTCTAAATGTGGGGTTAATCATAAAATTTCCACACCTTATCACCCCCAAACAAATGACCAGGCTGAAGTTTCTAACCGGGAAATTAAAAATATTTTACAAAAGACGGTTAGGCCCGACCATAAAGATTGGTCTACGAAATTGGATGACGCTTTATGGGCCTACCGTACTGCTTTTAAAACTCCACTTGGCATGTCTCCCTTCTGTCTGATTTTTGGGAAGGCATGCCATCTCCCGGTAGAACTAGAACATAGGGCTTTTTGGGCAATAAAACAACTAAACATGGATTTATCTGAAGTCGGTATCCATAGAAAATTATAATTAACTGAATTGGAAGAATTACGTAATTTTTCCTATGAAAATGTGAGGATTTATAAAGACCAAACAAAGAAATTTCATGATAAATACATTGTTCAGAAACACTTTGATGTTAATCAATGCGTTTGGATTTTTGATGCTCGATTACGTCTTTTTCCTAGCAAATTAAAATCTAAATGGACCGGCCCCTTTTTTGTCCATAAAACTTATCCATACGGTACCGTTGATCTGTTTGATCCTAAAACTAATACGACATTTCAAGTCAATGGCCAATGTTTAAGGCCCTATTTTGATCATACGCCAAATCTTCCATTTGAATCTTTCGATTTCACAGAGCCAGCCACCTTTGATTACTAGTGCACAATACACCCGGCCGAATGGCGTAAAAGATAGCACTGGATGGGAGGTAACCCATCATTTTTCCCTGTTTTCCTTTTCTTTCTTTTTCCAGGTTTTGACCATTGTAAATCCGACTATTCTTCATTAAGGTGATCCCTTTTTTCTCCTAATGCATGAAGACATTGCATATCTTAAGCATGAGGGGGTGCTTTTAAAATTTGACGATCGATTGAGGATTTTCAAAACCTAAAAACATGCATTTTCTTTAGTTATTTTATTTTCCTGCTTGCATACTCAAAAATATAAAAATGATGAAAACTTTTTGGAATTTTGAAATTGGGACTAACGTCGAAAAACTCACTTTTGGTACAAGGGATTTTATCTTTAACAAACTAGGGATGAGGATACAGATCTGATCATTAGAATCTCAGGGTCTATCTTTAGACTAGATCAGATATCCTTCTCCAAAATTCCACCTCAACTCGTGATAGTTCAGGTGACTTGATCCTCTTTTGTAATATGGAAAGTCTTTGGCTTAGTTTCTGATTCAAAAACTTGCATTTCTTGTGAAACTTCCTGTGTCAAATTTCACACACAAGACAACACTTAAAAACAACTAAAAATTAGAAAAACTCCCTTGTTTAAACTTAGTAAAAGTCTGAAGCAGATCATTGGTTTGAGTTCCCACTGCCGAGAAGGAGGAAAATGCCTCCTTTGAGGATGCGATGTCAACATGTTACCACCTCGGCACTGCTCCATATCCATATTTCATATCTTTAGATGGAACATTAAAGTGCATTTTAGCAGCTCAAGTGTCTTGGATGGTGCTCTACCTATAGTGTCGGAGCAAGAGCTTGAGTTTGCTGGGAGCGCCCCTTTACACCGCATTGTATTTTGGGGTTGTGGGCTCCTGGGTGGTGTCATGGACAGTGCTATCTTGAAGTATTGGCGCCAGAGCCATCTCGAGGTTTCGTAACGGGAATGATGATCCCGACACATCTGTTGTAAGACTTAGCTAAAAATAAGCATTGGAAAAAAAAATTTTAAACTAGAAACACACCTATATAAATGTTGGCTTTTCACAAGCACGGACACAAGGTTTTAAAGGATATTACAACTTGCAAATCAAATTCAAAAGCCAGAAAAATCCTAAAAATGGAAATTTCAAGTCATCTGATTTAACAAGGGGTTAATCTGTGAATTTTCTAGAGGATATATTGATCCCGTTTTTGTCTAATTTTTGGATCGAAAAACAAAGCCCGATGTTTATCCTTAACAAATCCCATATCTCCTGTGTTTGGTTCAACCTATGTCTCATAATCTTTTTCTCCTCAAAAGTCAAAAAAATTAGAATTTCCAAAAATTTCGTTTTGTAAAAATTAAAGTTTTGCTAAGAGACTAGCAAAAGATAAGCATAGGAGTGTGATAAACACTAGTTTATCATCATTCTTATGTATTAGAACAAACCTAGCTCTTAAGATTTTTGCTCTGCAAATGGGTTTTTGGGTTGCATTTAGGCATTAATTAGGTTAGGCATGCATTGCATTTTTATTGTGTTTTTAATGTGTTTTTGTGAGTGTTAGGGATATACAGATTGCCAGATCCCTAGAACCCTAGCACTCAGGAAGGCAACTGGTGAAGGAGAAGCTCTCACCAGTTGGAACTCAGCTTGATCCAACTCACCACAGCTGGAATCTAGCTCACTTGGACTAGGGTTAGCTCATCCTAACTCCATTCAGCTAATCTTAGCTGAATGGCAGCTTAAGAGAGCACATCTTAGGTCACCTTAGCTCAGGTCAACTCAGATCCAGCTCAACTTAGTTGAGTCTAGCTCATCTTAACTCCCACTAGTCCACAGGGAGCTCTATCTAGCTCAGCTGAGTTGGCTGAAGTTCACCCCAGCTCAGATCCAGCTATATCCAAGTCCACTCAACTCTAGCCAGCTAAAGAAGAACTCATCCCAGCTCTGGAAGCTCAAGTCCAGCTCCTGGGGACCTAGCTTAGCTCAAGCTAATTGAGCTAAGCTACCTTAGCTGTCTCAACCAGCTCAATCCTCCCTAGGAGCACTAGACCCAACTCACCTCAGCTCCATTCAACAGAAGCCAACTCACTTTAGCGTAGGTTAGGAGCTAGCAAAGAACTAGCAAGCTAAGCCAGCTAGAGTGGCCCCATGTTGACCTCTTCAGTAGCTGCTAGCTCCAATTCAGCTCCAGGCTCTGCATATCCAGCTCCTCTCCTCAAACCCTAAGCTCCACAGGCATATTCCTCTACTCTATAGCTAGCTAAGCTTTCTTAGCTTGGCTTAGCTTATCTTAGCTAGCATCCACCTCCCTGGCACCAAAAACCTAACACTAACTCCACCTACATAACCTACCACTCTAAGTCCACCTAAGCCTACTTAAGCTAGCTCCACCTCTACTCAAAGTTGGCGCCACCTCTTCACCACCTTTCACCCCTCAACTAACCACCGAAAGACACCTAAAGTTAGTGCCAAAGCCAACCCTAACTACCTCCCTTTTGGCGCCAACCTCAACCCCCATATCCACCCTACACATTACCCCTCCAAGCTATCTCCACCATCCACCTCACCCCCCTTCTAGAAGCCTAGAAGTTGGCACCAACCCATGGCACCTCTCCATGGTTGGCGCCACTTTTAGGTGTCCCTTGGCCACCCATAACTACCCCCCTTACACCCCTTAGGTGGCGCCAACTATCCTTAGCCCTAGGATCACCTAACCACCTCCATCTTCCCATCTTAGCCCTCCATTTTAAGAGTCACCTTAACCCCTCATCCTACCCTATAAAAAGACCACTACCCACCACCATTCAATCCATCCTTGGCTAGCAAATTTCCTCTCATACTCTACCTAGAGCCACGGCCAAGAGAGAAGAAGAAGAAGAAGATTAAGGGGATATTTTGTCCCCTTGGTGCCTTCCCCTCTTCTCTTCTCTCTTGTGCCCACGCCAGCCAAAGGAGGAGCCAGGCAAGGAAGACCTTTGGAGGAGGTCTCGAAGGTGGTCCACACAACCTTGGAGGAGAACTTGAGGGTGGTGCACACCTACCCTAGGAGGAAAGACTTGAGGTGGAGAGCATCCACCTTGGAGGAGCTTTCAAGGAAGGAGAAGAAGGAGACCCTCTTTTCAAGCCGAGTAGCTAGGCTTGGAGCAAGAAGATTCCCTTCTTCACCAGATTCTACAAGAGGATTTGTGTTTCTTTTATTGCTTTTATATTTTACATTCATAGTGGAAGCATTCCTCTACTTGTCTTTGTAAGAGAACATAAATTCTGCTAAATTAAATTACCTTCTTTTTAATTTCTTATTGCAATTGTTATTTTTGTTATAGCACTTGTTTTACTTCCACTCCCTAATTACTCTAGGCCTCCACTTGCCTAGAGTGAGCTTAGGTAGTGGACATTTTCATCTCTTAAGTTTTAACTTAGCAATTTTAGGTGTTAGCACTTTTCCATCACTATTCGCATCTTGCCCTCATTATTTCAAAATTTAAAAAATTATATATTTAAAATACCAAAAAGAAAGTTGAGATTTATCCTCTAAGCAAGAGAGTTGAATTGAAAATCTGCCTCCTTGGATGAGCCTAGATACTCCCCTATCTAGGTTTAGAAATTGTAAAAGTGAAAGCGTATTTACGTGTTGCAGTGACTTAAAACCCTAAATTAAAAATCGCGTATTTTTTGCTATCAATACAGACCCTCCAAGAGGAAGTTGAATGAGTTGTGACAGATTCTCCTTTCTTGTTAGTCACAACGGTAATCCCGGCTTTCTTGGGAATAATTTGCACGGGGCTTACCCAAGGACTGTCAGAGATTGGATAAATGATTCCTACATCGAGCCACTTGATAATCTCTTTCTTAACCACTTCTCGCATATTTGGATTTAATCTCCTCTGCATCTGGCAAAAAGGGCGGGATCCATCCTCCATAAATATTATGTGATTATAGTAAGATGGCTCGATCCCCCTAAGGTCATGAATGGTCCAACCGATTACCTCTTTGTGTTACTTAAGGACCTTAATCAGTTTAATCTCCTGCTCCTTAGTTAATTTGGCATTGATAATCACAGGGAGTGTTTTCTATGGTCCCAAAAATTGATATTTCAGATTCTTAGGTAATGGTTTTAGTTCAAGCTGGGGCAGGCTGATGATTGAAGGTAAGGAAGATGCTGATGAAAACTCATCAAGAGGAAGAGGTTGTGAGTGAACAAAATCAATAACCTCTTCAGAAGGTGGCGGGTTTGCCACAGAGGGTTGCGGGTCCAAATAGTTATCACAGGAGGAACTTTCAAATGTAGAAACCGCCATACAAGTTTCAATAATCACGTCATCGTCCTCAAGTTCCTCAATAAATCCACAATCCTCAAATTTGTTTATTGCCTTAAAAATATCCAATTGCATTCTTTGATCCCCAAAGGTGATTTCCATGCTATTGCTCTCACAGTTAATATTGGCCTTAGCGGTAGCCAGGAACGGACGCCCCAGAATGATGGACGTGTTCCTTAGATTCTCAGGAACATCCATGTCAAGAACAAGTAAATCTACATGAAAATAAAAATCCTTAATGTTGACGATAACATCTTCAATAACATCTCGTGGGTTTGTGACCAAACGGTCCGCTAACTGCAGCGTTACTAAAGTCGGCCGAAGTTCACTTAATACAAACTTCTCATAAAGTGAAGTCGGAATTAGGTTAATGGATGCACCTAGATCCAGAAGTGCTCTATCAAAGGTGTAATCTCTGATGACACAAGAAATCAAAAGAGCACCTGGATCTCTCTTTTTATGAAGGAGGTGATGCAGGATAACAAAACTAGCCTGCTCGGAGAGTACCACCTTCCTCGGAATAGATTCTCTCGACGTACGCTTCTGTGTACATAAATCCTTTAAAAATTTCACGTAAGCCGATATGTGTTTTATAGCGTCGAGGAGTGGGATATTGATCTTGACATTCTTGAAATTATTCAGAAGCTCCTCGTTACTATCAACAGACTTCTTCTTCCTTGGTCTAATCAAGGCCTCAGGAAAAGGGACATGAGTCGGATCTTCGGAATTAGGTTCCTGAGCCTTGATTTCTTCTCTAGAGTTCTCCTTTCTCTTCTCAGGCTCTTCAGGATTCGATAGATCAGAACAATGTGGTTGTGGATCCTGAGTTTGTTTACCACTCCTCAAGGTAACAGAATTAGCAGAAGCATATGGGTTTGGGTCTTGGGGAGGGTTAGGAAAGATCGGAGGTGCTTCATTAGCCAGAAACCTTTGGTTTGAAGAAGCAGAAGAGGAAGAACCCTGCTCAACCACCTGAGCATGTGCGTGTGGGTCCCTCTGATTCACGTACCCCTGGGCTTGATTGCCCGGATTCTGAAAATTATGAGGGTTGGGTATGGGTTGAGATGGTAGAGAGTTGGGTTGACGAGAATTAGCGATGAACCCAGTTTGCAAGTTGTCCACTGAAGTTTTCTTTTGTTGCATGAGCTGGAGCATAGATCCTTGCATCTCTACCATTTATCTGTTCAAATCAGCCTGCCCTACGGGTCGATGGGCATTCCAAGCTAGCTGATTGACTTGATTCGGGGGCAGCTGAGTGTAAACATGACCCTGACCCATTGGCTACTGCCCCTAGTTTTTCCAAGAGAAGTTAGGGTGGTTCCTCCAACCTGGATTGTAAGCATTGGAGTAAGGGTTGGACCTAACGTTCTCCTATACAACATAGACATCCTCATAGGGTGAGGATGGAGAGAAAGAAAGGGAGGGATCAAAGAAATTGGGATCAAAGGTCCCAGTTTGGAACCCGTAGGGTTTCGAATAATGCTGGCTCGCTGGTTGATCCGCATCTAGTTGATTTACGAACTCCTATCCAGAAGGAGCTTACGATGAATGAAATCCCAAATTCTGGGATTGAGTGGATCTTCATTGAATTACCAACCATCCACTCCATTCTCTTGGTAACTAGGTCCACCTTATCTAGTGTATTACAAATCAATTCCATATCGAATGAATGAGAGTCGTGGACTTCATTGACATTCGATCTGGGTTGTTGGGACCAGTTAAAGGTATCCATGGAGGCATGATTGATTGAATTCTCACTCATCTCCTCAAACAAATCATGCGTGCTATCTGTGTCTTTGTTGAGGAAATTGCCCCCGTAAGAAGTGTCCACATGATTCTTGAGTTTCTCAGTCAACCCGTGGTAGAAGATCTGCACGAGCTGCCATTTTGGCACCTTGTGGTGTGGACATTTCCACAATAGGTCCTCGAATCACTCCCAGGCCACATGAAACTGCTCCCCCAGCCACTGGACGAATGTAGTAATTGCCCATATCAGAGCATTGGTACGTCCGACAGGAAAGAATTTCTTCAGGAAAGCCGATTTCAGATCATTCCAAGTTGCGATCAGCCTTCCTATGGTCTTGTACCAATGTGCAACTTTATCCCTAAGAGAGTGGGAAAGAGTCTCATGATCATTTGCTCCTCATTTACATTTCGCGCTTTGGTGATCTGGACCAAAGTGGTGAAGTCCTCCAAGTGCTGAAACGGATCTTCGGAGCCAAGCCCGTGAAAATGTTTGATCAGGCTTAATACCTGGGGTTTGATTTCTATGTCTCCGACAGGAATCTGGATGCTGGGACGTTCCCCGTAATTTGAAGGATCATAGAAATCCTTCAAGGGCTGAGCGCCCTGCATTCTCTAGAACCATTCTTGTATTCTCTGCATTTGTTCTAGCTACCTTTGAAACAACTCCTGTTGATTCTGAGGCAGAGGAGGTGGTTGGTCGGCCATGGGATCAATTTGACCAAAATCCAATCTACGTCTCCTAGAATACTCTAGTGGTCCTTCCAATCAGGGATTCAATGACCTCCTTCCAAGCATAAACAAGAGGTTGGAAGGACTGGGGATAGGGACCCTGCAGCACAACAAAACAAGCCTGTCCTTATGTGGTGTAGCCTAAGGATCTACTGACTCTCCAAATCCGTCTTAAGATTATAAACGATTTAGTCTACTTACATCCAAGCAATCCAACCAATTAGAAGGAGGGACTGGGGAGAAGGTTCTTCCTTCGGCTTGCACCTCCAGTTCCTAGTGTACCCCCTAGCCACGGTCGTTTGACGCTGCTCCCCTAGCTAGACATCAGATTGATTGGCACAAGTAGATTAATCGAAAATAATCTCAGACTGGGCATCGAAGAGTGAATCGGCCCTTAAGGCTAACGTCTACTAGATTTTATTTAGGCCTGGGATTGCAGTACTTATGGAATGTGGTGGGCCCTTATGATAGATTGTGCCCTTAATGATTGCTTGAGAATGTGTAAGTGCGTACAATAACCAGGGTTTTCAAGCAAGATTAATTTTTGATGAGTGAATTTTAATATTCAAATCTTGCTTAAGTAGCTTTTAGGGTTTGGAATTAGGATTATTCAATCAAGTTTGAGGCAATCCAGAAGTTCAAGTTGTTGGTGCCAGAGCACCACGATCATTTATTTTGATGATAACAAAACACGTGTCATTTAACATTTGCACTTGGAGTATTAGATTTCAGGTCAATTACAAATGGAGACGTGATTAGATAGAGTTCGAGCTTGCATCCAGGACAGATTGTAGGAGATTGATGGAGAACAGAGGAGATTCACGAGGAGCGATAGATTGAAGATGGAAGGAAATGAAGAATAGGATAGATTTCCTTCTCTTGTACTCGTATTTTTTCGTTTCTTTTGTTGCTCTTTATTTTTGTCACTTAGAATCATGTTAAAGAACCTTAAAGTACCCTAATAGTAGTCCTAGGAACACCAGCACAACCCTAGGATACTTAGATTTTCTGTAGAGAACTTAGAAAACTAATATAGGGTTAAAACAGCATTTCCAGATGTCTAATTCCAAGATCAGACGTCAGATAATGTGTTTTAAGACGTCTAACTATTGATTCAGACGTCTGATAACAATTATGCTGAACTTAAGTAGTTCTGTCTGATGAAATCAGACGTCCAGACCTCTGTCCAGACGTCTTAGAAGACGTTTGATGAATTTTCCAAACGTCCAATTAGTGGACCATTGGCTGGCTTAGCAAACACTAAGGATATGACCATTAGAGCCTTATCAGACATCCTTAAGCCTTTCCAGACGTCTGATAGATGACCGTTTTGCCTCGGCTGACCCAAAATCTCTTCTCAGAGATTTTCTAGCCGTTGCACTCTCTTGGAAATCTGTTCACACAAAAAAGTAGGTTTCCAGATGTCCAGACATAGTGCCAGACATCCTATTTGTCGTCTGATGGACTTGCACTAGAACCCTGTTTAAATCTGATTCAAGTCAGGAAGAAACCCGTATAGGATCAGACGTCTGACCTTATTTTTAGACGTCTTAAACTGGCTTTCCAGACGTCTGATGCCAGGATCAGACGTCTGATAAACTTGTCGTGTAATCATTATTCCTGATTTCGGCCTGATTCTCTTGGGCTTTGCACCCAACGGCTATGGAAGCTTTCCTAAGCCTTCTAAAGCCTTCCTAAGGCCTCTATAAATATAGAGGAACCTCTTGCACACTTAGATACACAAGACACACCTAGTAATACACTTTCACACTCTTTTGTGTCCATGAGAAGCTCTTGCTCTCCAAGCTCAAGCTCTACATCTTGAGAGCATCAAGTCTTTACGCACCCACTCTCCCGCCGTAATTCACGAGAGCGACGTTGCGCCGTCGCGTGGCTCATTCACCTGCGTCATCGATTCGATGCACTCCTTGCAAAGGGGAGTTTCTTAATTCCTATAGAAGCTAGGTTTAAATCTTTGTTGGCTCTATAGGACTATATTTGTTATTTTACTTTGTTATTTGGTTGGGTATTCGCTTTGCGAATTCCCGTCTCCTTCGTGGGACAAAATCCTTCTCGTGAAGAGAAGGGGTTGAGGAACGCTACCCTCGCACTTGTAGCGTGGTTGTAATTGAGGTTGAATCACCCTCATTTAAAGTGATTCGTTTAGTGGATTTGATCAACTTGGTTGATCGGAAAATTCTAACTCAAGAGGGTTAGGTGGTGGTTTTCACCCGGTTTGGGTTTCCACCTAAAAATTATTGTGTACCTTATGTGATTGAATTTTGTGATATTATTTCATATTTTATTTCCGCAATTTATTACGTCACCCCCTCCTGGTAGGACCTCCGTTTCCTACACATGCATGGGTGAAGATTTTTTTCCTTTTATACTCAAAAATAAAGTGGAGTGCCTGGTATTGATCTAATTTGAAATCCCTACAGGAAAGCTACTTGGTGAGTTGTTTTTAGGTTGAGTGGTACGGCCTAAACAACTCAAACAATTGGCCACAATTGCACCACTGATTAAGGCACGCCAAGCGATTAACTTAAACTAATTTCTACTATTTTATATGTTGATATTCATGTACCGGTTCCACAGATCAGAATCCCGGTTGAATAGATAAGAATCAATTAGGTTAGGTGACTTGAATGTGGGTGTATGTCGTGTGTAAGTTAGATCTATCCCACAAAAGTATCTTTTTGTTGATTCTTTTATATACGAGGGTGAGATGAATGTGAGTGGAAATCCAAGCAACCAAACTAATCCTGGATTTATGCAAACATCTAAGCTAATTTGAGTTTGTATTTATGTTGTGAAATGAAATCCATGGAGGGGGAAGAATGGGGAGCACTTACAGTCGTCTTCAACTGCACTTTACTCCAGTCTATAGCTTGAAGATTCCCTGATTGAGGTACTTGCAAAATAATAGACAAAAGATAAAGCAAGTTAGAAAACGATAAAGTGCGTGAAATGCAGAAAGGAAATAGAAAATCGTTGCCTCCCTGACAACGGCGCCAAAATGTTGAATGCACGGAAATCTGTGTTCGAGGTTGGATTTGAAAACCTGTCGTCATAGTTTGTTCACAAAGAAAACCCGTCAACAAGTAAATTTATACCGAAACTCCTAAGAGTCCCGGGTCGAACATAGGGAGGCTACGTCGATCTCAAAATCCGTGATTATATATATTTTTTTAAGTATTTTTGTTTAATAGGCAAAGTAATCACAGTGGAATCGATATAAACAATAAGAGAGAGAGAGAAAGAGAACAATCACTTAATATTGAAGTAATGTTTTTACAACTACAAAAGCGGGGAGTAATTACGCTAGAAAGTAGGAAATTGTTACAACTACTAAGCGGGAAATTCTACTCTAGAAAGCGATAAAAGAATGAAGAGAGATGTTATCCTCCTTAACGAATGCTTGGAAGACGAGCTGGACGGAGGCGACGTGTGGAAGACGGAGGACAAGGCGGGAAGAAGGAGGACGAAGTTGGAAGAACGAGAACGAGGTAGCACGTCGTCGTCGTCGTCGTCGCAGGATCTACTTCCGAAACTAGGGCGAAAACTTGGATTTAGCTCTTGAGGAGCATCCCGGGTGTGGGACAAGCTTCTCTTAAGCTTTGGAGAGGGAGAGAAGTGAAGGAAAGGATGAGAAATTTGTAGGGTAGGGGTCTCCTTTTATAGTTGCAAGGAGTAGGGGCATTTTGGACATTTCTACATCAAAACATTAATTTAAGACCTTTAATGACGGATTTATCCGTCACTAAAGGCCTGAACGTGGCCGACGTGCACATGCTGCATGCGCTCGCTTGCCTTCTACTAGCTCAAACACTTGTGCACATTCTGGAACGATCAACTATCCGATCTTAAGATTGGACGGCTTAAAATGCTCCTTGCTAGCGCCTTCATCCGTGCCTTCACCGTGCGCCCACGTGCGATCTGGTGTGCGCGCTATGTGTCTGATCACACGTGGGCGCTATTGGCTGCTTTGCGCTGCTCGCTGCCGATAGCATAGCTGCGATAATTTTCCCGTGAGCTGCAAATGCGGAATTAAACGCGCGTCGCGCGCTCGCGCAATGTTCTTGACTGCTATGCTGCGGTGGCATTTTTGTCGTGCAGATGATTTATGGCGCGCATGCTTGTGGCCGTTGGATCAAGATCCAACAGCCCAAAACGCGCATTGGAAACTCTTTGGAGATGCAGCGACGGTCCTAGGGGCCGATTGGGTAGTTGGGATGGCGCCACTTGGTGCCATCTTGACCGTCCATCTTCTGAGTGTTGTAGACGGTGCCATGGGTGTCGAATTGGATCGATTTTTGGGTAGTTACGCTGCGATCGTCGATCCGAACCCATTCATGCGATCGATTTGTCGTCTGAGGTGCGGATTATCACCATCTTGGCCCTTGATCTCTAGGCTTCCTTGGACTATATTTGGTGCTATGGATGTCCGATTAGGCGATCTTGGAGTCGTTGAACTCTGGTCGTCGCCCTGATCAGATCCATATGGGTGGATCCTTGGTCCAAAGCCCTGATTAGAAAGTTGCCCTGTCCCTGACCATAAAAGAAGATAATTACTATACAATTTGTACAATTTGTCCTACATGCATGATTATGCGTTTTATGCAATATTTACAATGCATGATGCTAATATGGTACTAAGAACATGCATTAATAGACATTTTAGGCTAATCAGATGTATGCACATCACGCAACACCATTCGATAACACTCACACCAACTCTCGCGACCCAACTCGGGCAAGGATACCCAAGCGCAAGCCCTAAAGGGATTCCTCTCGATCGCGAGTAGAGGAGCCATCTCCGAAAGGGACACAACCTCCCATACTTCTCGCTTGATCTCTGGAGAGGAGGATGAGAAGGCCATCGTGCACACACAAGGGTGCCGGCCACCTCATGCCTCCTCCCCTCTCCTCGACCTTAGACCAACCTCCGTTGTAGCATCTCCGCAACAGCAGGTCAACCTCCCTTATGCGACCTTTTCCACTTGCACCTATCCTCTCCCCAAGAGATGGTCACCACTATCTCACCTCACCACTACCAGCTAAGACCATCATAACTACCCACCACCTTCACCACCACGTTTCCACCTTCCACTGATGACGGGCCAAAAGCGCCCTTGGATTTAAAACTTCACACTAAGCCCAAAAGAACCTAACTACCTGAATACCCAACTAATAGGTGGATCCAGGTTTACTCGACCCACCTATACCCAGATAGATCCAAGCCCGCTTACATCCGAGCAGATCCGGGCAAGTCCAACCCGCTGAAGAATCCATTTAACCGGAGTTGAAGAGGCGGCAACAACATCCACGTCAGTGCCAATGGTGGCGTTACAAATGCTATTTGTAGCCAAGTAATGGATGTACCAAGGAATCCGTGAAGTCCGTAATAGTGATTAAATGTTGTTAGATATTTCTTATACTATAAATAGAGAAGAGAGGTCCTTAGGGGCTCTCTTCATGCAACCTCAAAGAGAGACCAAGAGAAATTGTATCCCATACAACGATAGTGGAACTTTGGAAGCATTGCCCTCACCCCAGACGTACACCCTTTTGGGTGGAACTGGGTCACGAATCTCTTGTGTACTTTTTTGTGTGATTGATTATTATTTTTGTTGATTCGGGTCCCCTCTCACATAGGGCCTCGATCAATTGGCACCGTCTGTGGGAAGCGACAATCGTTTAATACCATTTCCTTACTCTTGTATCCGAGCAATGGCCCCCACGACTTGCAATTCCTCTCGTGCTGATCCCAAGAAGGTAGGCCCGGTGGAATCCAGCATCTTGGTGTCTAAGAGATGCCACTTGCACGCTGGGCCTAGCAAGGAGAAGTCCTTATATCTTAGCCAGCAACCTAAGTCATCTCACCTCGAGAATCCTCAGCAAGACCCTCTCCTCGAGATGCTGGCAAGGAAGGAAGAGTACGAGGCCAGGCTAGCGGCCCTAAAGGTTGAGTAGCAGTTGATCATGAATAAACTCCTTGAGATCAACCAAATCAAGGAGGACCACAAGATTCAGCCAGAGGAGCCTCAAAACTCCAATCCTAGAGATGACCAGTTGAAGTGGCATCTTGTGGTAAAGGAGGAGAACACTCGCTTACTTGAACAGCTCGAGAAGTTAAAATGCCAGATTAGTAGCTAAAAAGGGGAAGTTCCTCCTTACCTGCTTAAAGCTCCCCACCCACCTTCATCAGGGGAATAGTTTGGGGCCCACCCCATGATGACCAACGGAGGAGGCTCAATCTCCAAGATCGTCCGTCAAGTCACCTAGACAATGAGGGGCATACACCTGCATGCCTATGTTACTACCTACCCCTTTATGGAGGAGGTAATGACAGCACCCCTGTAGGAGAAATTCAAGCAGCCCGTTATTGACCGTTCAATTCTCAACATAATTAATTAAGATTATTAGTCTTAATTAATCGCATAAATAATAGACTTAGGTTAACTTGAATTGTTAAATCGTTGTCGTTGAATGTAGTATAGGGTTAAGCTAACCTACACATTAGATTTAATTCTTTTAACTGGTTGCGTCTAGGTCGTTCATTGGAAGGTATTTAAACTTAATCAATTCACCATTTTTATTTTAAATTAACAAATAACTAATTACTATACTAATTACAAAATATTTTAAGAACATGAACAATTTTATAATATATTTAAACATAAAATCATAGCAATCATTCCATTATAAAAGAAAAGTACATGAATGATTATACAATGAATAACAAAGAAAAGGAATGTTTATATTGAATGTTTACAAAAATAAAGCATAAAAAGAAATTACAATACAAAATGCCTTTGTTCATTGAGCTCATTCCATCTCTTAAGAATATCAGACGACATAAATATAGAAATTAGACTTCCAACCACATCATCACATGTCACTTTAATTTTAATCATTTCTTTTAATTTTCCTTTATCATTTTTAAACTCTTATTCTCTCTCTCTTTCATTCTCAGCTCCCAGCACTTAAACTCTCTCCATCAATTTTAACTCTACCTCATTTAACTCTTCACTTTCTTCATTCTTCCTTTTAACCTTTACTATGTACAACCTCTATTCCACACTTAGCCATTTTTTAAACTCAAACCCACTCTCACTTAACTAAAAAGTTGATTTAATGGGCGAATCAGGCTCATTCGTGGGATACATAGCACCCATAAGGTGGGACCTGACCACTACTTGAATCCAGTCCTAATTTATTTAGTGTGGATTTTAGTGTTTTATTTTGCACAGTACCGAGCCATATCAGGTCCACTAACAAGCTCACACCCACCTGGGCCCATGTGCACCCACGTGCACTGCACGTGCACACACATGCACTTGCATGGCACACACCATCGGATGGTAACCAATGCTCAAGAGGAAATATGTTTAATTTACACCTAGTGCTTGATGATTGAAGCGCTGGGTGATGAAATCAATTATTTGCGTGTGCACCGCATCATAGTTTTCCGAGGTGGGGTTATCTCTGCTATTCCTCCTTTAGTGTAGTGCCTCCGGCCATCGACTTCGGCTGAGGATTCCTGTCGGCACACTGAACCAAATCAAGTGACCAAGAGCTCTATTGAAAGCTCTTGATTTATACTACACAATTGCAACATCAATTTGATGTTTGGATCAGATTTGATCCATGGATTCAGAGAGTTAAAATGACATGTTCATTCATTTTAACTCTCTATGCACTACAAATAAGGTGAATAAGGTCAAATGACATGTAAATGAGATTGAATCTTTCAATTGAGGTTACAGATAACTGTAGAGAGATATTTCGCATGATGTGGAAAGAACTTGAGATTAAAAGAAGACTCCAGAAGCTCTTGAGCTTCTGAGCTTAGAAGCTCACTGTACAGATCATTGATTCAAGAGATAATCCATACAATCAATAGATTAAAGCATGTAGAACTCATCTAAATCATTTTAGAGGATGGAATAAGATTAATCTGGGTAGGATTTAGCATTAAAATTCACTAAGAACACCTTGAACTACTTTGGGTTCCAGATATGACCCAAATTGGATAGATAATGGAATCCTCCTCAAATCTTGATAAAAAATCATTCAAATCAATTTCAAAAGATGCTTAATCATACCAGAAACTCATTCCAATCATAAATCTAGAATTCAGAATTTGAAACACTAAAATCAACTCAGGTTTGACTAACGAAGCTCAAATGTTGACTTTCTAAACTTAAGAGTTTTAGATCAAATTGAGGGCTTGCTCAAACTAAATTCAGCATAAAGAATTGATTTAATACCTAAAAATCAAGTTTTGAGCACTCCAATAGTGCTTTTAGACTTTGTCACTTGAGATCAAAAGGTGGAATGTTCGATAGAATAATCCAATGCTTCTTAGTCCTAAATAAAAGCTTAAGATAGGTTCTACACATTTAGCTCTTGCTTCCAAACCTGATTCTAGAGTTTAAACCTCAATGAATTTGTCTCCTCAACTCTATTGGAGTTGGGGAAGACGATGACCATCAGAATGATTCAACATCAAAACACAAGTCTAAAAGGTGGAATTTGATCCTCATCTCATAAATAATCGATTTGGAGTTGTTCAGGGACTTTCAAAGACTAACGTTCAAGATTTGATTTGTCGAAGCTCACCGGAGATCTGGTAAACACCGATTCTGATCACTGGAGATAAAATCTCCATGAAACTCAAAAAGAATGATCTTAAAAGATTCTTGAGGTTACAATGAACCTCAAGAACACTTCAATTAAATCTTTAATCAACCAAATATATCAATAATTCTTAGGAATCAAATCTGAACTTGAGCAAGCTGAGAGAAAGAGATTTCACTCGATTGAGTGAGGGGAATTAATTAGGAAGATATGGTGATGATCTATGTGTGGTTAATTAGATGAAAGAACACCTTTTGAGCCGTCATGGACAACGTGCACAGAAGGTTGAAGGTGATTTAGGCGTTTTGTGTATTGATGGTAATAGATCAAATTAAAAGCATTAACGGGGTCCTAATGAGGCAAATAGGTGATAAAGGACCTTGATTTGAAGGTGGAATGCTTCTGAGACCTCCGCCATAGACAGAGGAGGTTCTTAGATGTGTGTGAGGTGGTTTAGGAAAATTAAGTGATCAAATTAGCGTGTGAGAATGTGGAATGTATTCACGGCGGGGTAAAGAAGATCCATAGGTGATTAGATTGATGGAAGAAGGTTTGGCACGTCGAAATTAGCTCGTCGGAGTTGTGGAAGATGAAGTACAAACTAAGCTTAACACTTAACTAACTACGCTAAACTAATCTACACTAAAAACTATGGCTAACTATGATTACTTGGACAAAGAAGATGAGAAGAGCTCCTTCGAAGGTGCTTAACGGAGGAAGAAATTAGACGGAAGGGATCAGAACTCCGGTAGAGTCAAAGTAGGACATATAGAGGAAGAAGATGAGGGCATAGCCTCATCTAAAGATGCAACGGCAGACGACGAAGAAGAGGAGGAAGATGAACTCATTGGAGAGCGATGGAAGAATGGGTAGAAGTCGCTGGAGGAAATGGACGAATAGCCTATGGCAACTCAGTATGGGGAAGGGAGCTAGGGAGTTGCTAACGTAGATCGACGATTGGTGGTTCAATTCTCAACATAGTTGGTTAAGGTTATTAGTCTTAATTAATCGCATAAAGAATAGATTTAGGTTAACTTGAATTTGTTAAATTGTCGTTGTTGATTGTATTATAAGGTCAAGCTAACCTACATTTTAGATTTTATTTCTTTTAAATGGTTGAGTCTAGGTCATTCACTGGGAGGCATGAACTTAATCAATTCACCATTTTTATTCTAAAGCATAAAAATTACTTTATTAATTAAATCTATAATTATGTCATATGTTAAGCTCATGAAAAATTGCATATAAAATTGATTAATTAAAACTTGCAATTATTTTATTAATGAAAGAAAATATACCTGAATGATTTACAATGAATAGCAAGAAAATGTTTTACAACAAGTGTTTATATAAGGCATAAAAGAAATTATAATACAAAATAAATGCCTTTGTATACAATGGAGCTCAAACACTAATTACTCAATCAGTTCTCAGCCTCCTCTCCTCTTTTAGACATCTCTTAAGAACTCTCATATTATTTTTTAATCATTTATTTCTTAATCTCAATTCTCTCTCTTTAATTCAGCTCCTTTTCTATTTAATCTTGGACACTTACATTGCAGCCCCATTCTCTCACTCTCTTCAGGTGCTTAGCCACTTTCTTTTCATTTTAAAGCATACTGTGCACTCATTCCACACTTAGCCATTTTTTTCAAACTTAAACCCACTCTCTTCACACTTAAAGAAAAAATGGTTTAATGGGTGGACCCAGTTCTTTCAAGGATCAACCATCCATTTCTAGACCGGATCAGACCCTACTCCAACCGGTTCCTAGTTTTGTTAATTGCGGATTCTATCCAATTAAGTTTGCACAGTATTGGGCCATATCAGGCCCACCAAGTCTCATGCTCACCTAGGCCCACACGCACCCACGTGCGCTACACGCAGACGCACACACATACATGCACACACCTGCTCAGCTTAGATGCTCAGAAGGGTATAGGGATTTCGTGCCCAGTGCTTGACGACTAAAGTGCTAGGTTGTGTATTTCCATTTATACCAAGGCAGTTATTCTTCACCTTTCGATGTGGGACAAAGGCCAGCCACTTCTCTTCAACACAACGTTTGCCAACCGTCGACTTCGAATGTTGATTTTGGTCAGCTCAGTTTATCAAATCAAGCAAACAAGGGCTCGATAGGAAGCTGTTGATGTCTAGTTTATAATTTTGAAGTCGATTCGGCTTTTGGATCAAAGTTGATCCATGGATTCGTAGGAAGAACATAGCACTGTTCTTACACCTGGAAACATGCTTTAGAGTAGATATGCAAGTCAAATGACCTACAGAGGAGTTATTAGCCTCAGTTGAAGGTACAAAAATGCTTATTATAGCATTCCATACGAGTTTAAAGGGGAATAGAGGTCTGTGAAGGCTTAAGAAAGCTTAGGAGCTTCAGAGCTTCTAACAAGATGCACAGATCATAAATTCCTAAGTGGAATAGCTCAATAGAAAGATTAAAGTGTCTAGAAGTGATCTGGGTCGGTTTAAAGGATCGAACAAAATTGATCTGGGTAAAATTTGAGCTAAAATTTCATCAAAAAACACTATGAGCAGTGTTGGGTTCTTGTTTGAACCCAAATGAGCAGATATAGAAATCTTTATTAGAACTAAATGAAACCTCATCAAATCAGTTCCTACATATTCTAAATCATCACAGAAGCTCAAATAATCCATTAAATCAGAGAATCAAATCCTAATTCCTCAAGAGCAGCTCTGTGTTGACCTCCAAAGGTCAAAAATTGACTTTCTAGTTTAAAATGATTCCCATCAAATTAAATACCTAATCTGGCTAAAATCATCCTAAGGAATCTATTGAGCAACTCAAAATCATGTTTTGAAGGCTCTAGATTTGTCTTAGAGCTCATCACCTAAGGATGGAGATGGGTCTATTCGGTGGAGCAAATCATAGGTTGTTAGACTTAAATGGAAGCTTAGATAAGATCTATATGTACTGCTCTAGCTTATGGATCTTTTTCTAGAGTCTAAACCTCAACAAACATGCCTCTCCATCTCTACAGGAGTTAGAGAAGATGAAGTTCGATAAAGAGTAATCATCATTAAAACACAAATCTAATCATAATAAGACAATCTGGAGCTTCATACATCGACTCAAAGCTATGGCTCTAACTGAAATCACCGGAGCACCGATGAAAATTGTTTTGAGTCATCGGAGATCAAATCTCCAAGAAATGCATCAAGAACTATATTAATAGGTTCTTGAGGTTACAAGGAACCTCAAGAACACTTCAATTGGTCCAATCGATGATCAAATTCAGGGATTCATCAAAGAATACGAAAAGAATCAAACTTGAGTTCACATGAACTGAAGGAAATATATCTCACTCAATTGAGTGAGGGGAAAGGTTTAGGGAAGTGAGACAACGGTGTATGTGTAGGGAATTAGATGGAGAACTCGTCTGAGCTCACCATGGACAGCAAACTCAGAGGTTGAAGATAGATTTAGGCGTTTCTGTGATAAGGTGTAATAGGTCTAATTATAAGTGAGATCGGGGCCCTTGTGTGATGTTAAGGTGACAGAGAGCCCTAAATGTGTGTGAAGATAGCTGAAGACCTCTGCCATAGACAGTGGAGGTACTCCAGTGAAGGTGGAGTGGATCTAGACGGATAATGTGATAAATCAAGTGAATAGAGGCATAGAAGTGATAATGGAAAGATGTAGAAGGTGATTGATGTGTTCAAAAGATGAAATAGAGCTTCGGTCAAGCTCAAGGAGTTCACTGGAGTCGGGGAAGATAGAGTGAAATCAGTAATACATCTACACTAAATTAACTATCTAACTACGCTGAACTACTCTACGCTACTTTGAGAATCTAAATCTACGATTACCTGGGTGAAAGGGGCTAGGAATCTCCGTCGAAGGTGCTTAACGGAGGATGAAATTAGAAGGGAAGAGGAAGAACTCTAGAGGAGATGAATACGTTGTGTAGAAGAGGAGGTTGACGGCGTAACCTCATCCAAAGATGCGGTGGTGGACGATAGAGGTAGGGAGGAGGTCGATATGCTCGAAGAAGATCGAACGAAGGGGACAGAAGTCACCTAAGGGAGGGAATGAATAGCCTATGGTAACTCGATTTGGGGAAGAGGACTAGGGAGTTGCTAATCGAGATCAATAGTCCTAAGGGGTATTTATAGGTCGAGCTAAAGGTGAAGGGGGTTTGGTGAACGTGATTTTGTACATGAAAATATTTGAGTTAGGAAACCCATCATCGTAGTGCATAGAAATACACTACTAGATAAAATTTATACCGAAACCTGAGGTGAGTCCCAGGTCGAATACGGAGAGGTGAACATTTAGTTTTGAAATCTGCTTCGATTTTATTTCTTTTTGTTGTTTTTATCTTTTATGATTTTTTTGGTATTTTAATAAGGCAAGAGATTAGATCAATGAAATCTACTAATCTACTTACAAAATAAGACAGAGAGAGAGAGAACATCAATGTTTATCTCAAATAGTTTGCTACAACTACATATAAGAAAGAGGAAAACTACCTTAAAAAGCAGTAAAAGATAGATAGAGGTGAGAAGAGTCCCCCTCGACAGTCGCTTGGAAAATGGCACACTCTGACGTCGCCTGGGTGAAGGTGGTGGGAAGCTAGAGGAAGGAGAATGGCAGCGGAGGAAGGAGGATGGGGCAGGATGGCATTGCGATGAGGATCTTCTTCCCGAAGTGGTGAGAGGATGGCCATGGGATGCTCCACTAAGGGGTATGAGAAGTAGGAAAATAATTTTCTTTTCTACTCTAGAGGAGCATCCCAGGCTTGGGACAAGCTCTCTCTAGACCCTTGGAGGTGGTGAGGGAGAGAAAGGGAGAGTTGAAGAAGAATAGGAGGGGTAGGGGTCCTTTTTTAGTGGAGAGGATGCATTTAGTACATAGGTGATGTTGACACATCATTTAGGTTAAAATGGCTATTTATGCATATCTCTAGGCTTAGATATGCATTCCATACTGTAAATATTACATAGCATGCATCATTCTGCATTTAGAGTAGTTTGTGTATATTTTAGGTTAATTGCATCCTCTTATGGTCAGGAGAGAAGGAGATTTAATTCAGAGGCTCGGATTGATGATCCGACCATACGGATTTGATCAGGATGACGATCGGAGTCCAACGCCTCAAAAATCGCCTTGATCAGAGTCTCATAGCACCATATGTAGTTCGAGGAAGATCAACGGCGAACAGACTAGGTGACGCAATCCAGAGCATCAAACAATAAATCCGATTGCACAGATGGATTTAAGTCAACGATTGCAACCAAATGGTGCATAAATTGACTTAATCTGACCTGTGTAGCAGCCCTTACAAAGGAAAGAAGATGGATGGTCCAAGTCGCGCCACATGGTGCAACCCAGGTCGCGCATGCGCACGCACGTGCACAGCAGTGCAAGTGCCCACGTGGGCGCGTGCATGGATGCACGGAGCCGCAGCAGCGGGCGCATAGCGCATGTGGGCGTGCGACAAGGGCGCTTGGAGCGCATGTCAGCACAGCAGTTGATGGGTGCGGAGCTGTCTTTAGTGCGTTTGCGGCGAATCTTCAGCGATGTTTATGACCATCACTAAATTCTTGTATACGAAATTGATCCTTTTCTCCACTATAAAATGACCCCTACACTCCCATTTTTCTTCATCTATTCCTTTCTTCTCCTCACCACCTCCAAGGCTCTAAAGATTGCTTGTCCCAAGTCCAGGATTCTCCTTTAGAGTAGAATCAAATATTTTCCCACCTTTCATTCCCATTCGTGGAGCATCCCGTAGCTGTCCTCTCACCTCCTTCTGGAAGAAGATCCTCGTCACGATGACGTCCTGCCCCATCCTCTATCCTCCACCATCGTTCTCCGCGTCCTACACCTCACCACCTTCTTCGGGGTGCCGTCAGAGCAAGCCATCCTCCAAGTGACCGTCGATGGGGATTCTTCACACCTATCTCTATCTTTTCGCTTTTGTAGTGTAGTTTTCCCGCTTTCATAGTTGTAGAAACATTTGTACATAAATATATGATTATTCCTCTCTCCCTCTCTGTACATTATTTTTGCAAGTAGATAAAGTTTTCATCGACCTAATCATTTGCTTGATAAAAATGCCAAAAAAATATGAAAAGATAAAAATGACAAAAACAAATCAAAACGAAATGTGGATTTTTCAAACCAAATGTACGCCTCCTAGTGTTCGACTTGGGACTCACCTTTGAATTTCGATTATAAATTTTATATGATTGATGGATTTTCTTATGAATCGAACTATGACGACGGTGACTGGGAGATTCTTGCTTAATTATGATAGCAATAGAATGATGTGTCGTGTTTAATGTGGTGGAAAATCTCTCAATCAAAACTAAATATCAATTTTAACCACAATAAAGGATGTCGTATCCATAGGGAGGAATAGACCAATAAATTCACGAGTCGAGGAATACACAGTTTGCAGACTCTTCCGCAACTTTAATGCGAGGAATATGCTATTTTAAATGAAGCTTGCAATTTCCCTAAAGGTTCAGGGGTATTTATGCAGTTTTCACGTCAGGAATTAAGCTTCAAAAATATGTGTATGATGCATGTGTAATGGCTTATCATGTAAATTCAACTTTCATGCAATTATGATTTGAAATTCAAGGTTAAATCATGCACATAACACAAGTAAAACAATTTTAGGAAACTATGAGTGCATCAATGCAATGTGGCCTGAATAAAATATGAATATATAATTAGCAATGGCATTGAATGTAATTATTAATTGAGACAAAAATAGAGGATTTCTCCTCTCTCTTCCTCGCGTGGGCTGTCGTGTACGGTTGGCGGTGAGAGTCGACGGGGAGGTGCACCTCGATGAGGGCTATGCAACGGCGGTGATGCAGCTATCGGGCGGAGGAGAATGGTCGTCGACTTGTTGGAGGAGGAGGAGGACAACCGCGCTTGGAGAGGATGGCGTTGCTGCTGCAGCCTGCACGGCTGCGCATTGGGCACGCGCACGCGCAAAGTGTTCTACAGGGAGGCAC
Source organism: Thalassia testudinum (assembly GCA_037157565.1). Taxonomy (NCBI): domain Eukaryota; kingdom Viridiplantae; phylum Streptophyta; class Magnoliopsida; order Alismatales; family Hydrocharitaceae; genus Thalassia; species Thalassia testudinum. Next base: position 7,089,003 of record JAZHRO010000022.1, on the reverse strand, counting down.
CGTGCCTGCAGGCAACTGCTAGCTTGGGCGCTAGTGGGCTGTTGTGGCCTGCGGTGCAGCGCCTGCAGGCTTGGTGCAAGGAGCGGTGGATGCAGCGCACAAGGACGGTGAGTGCCTGTGGGTGTGGGGTTGCCTGTGGGTAGAAGGCGCAAGGGCGATGAGCGCCTGCGCCTGCAAAGGGCGGTGGAGGGCGTGAGGTGCAGTGAGCCTGCGGGGCACAGTGCTGCGCCTGTGGGGGAGAAGGCGCAAGGGCAGGCGCAGTGCCTGCGGGCGCTTGGCCGTGCTTGGTGCAGGCTTGGTTCATAGTGTCTGCCCTCTCTATGGTGGAGAAGGTGGAGATAATTCCCCGCCAGGGGGAGAAGAAGATCCCCCAGATCCAGATGCCCTCCTCTCCTGTGCAAGTCCCTCTTTTATCTCCTCTCTTCACCTCGCAAGGGATTTTCAAATCCCTTTACTAATTTTAGTCCGGCGGCTGTTGAGGAGCTGTTGAGGCCGGCAATTGCTGGGGAGGGGAGAATTTAATTCACCCCCCTCATCTCTTACAATTTATTCCTACAATGATGAAATATAAAATAATTACATACTAAGTTATAGAATGCGATAAAATAAATAAAAGCTCAAGTAATGATGCATGCACTTATTTAATGACCTAATGTGAGTATTAACAAACATACTATGTTAGAATTAAAGTACTTAAGCATAACAGTAGTCCATTAAAATGGACTCATCAAATACCCCCATGCCTAAGATTTGCTAGTCCCTAGTAAAAATGAAAAATAATATAAGTAATTAGAAGATTTTCTTTTCTTATTTCAAAACTTTAGAGATCCAGACAAATGTGAAGTGATGATAGCCTACGTAACAGATTCAAGTGAAAAGCAAATTCGCATTAGGAGTTCGTACTTCACCCTTGGTAAAAATTTCTGTCGGGATAGGCAACTACTTCCCTCGAGGATAAAGCAGAAGATAATCTGTAATTTGACCCTAGCCTTTGGCTTAGGTAGGAGATATCGAGTTGAATGGATTTGTATTTGGTGGCACACACTCATCTGGTGCTACATGTAATCTAGTACTACAGACTCTAGATCTCTAGACTATTAGACAAATCAACTCGGAGAGAGGCTAAACAGCTGTGCTTTCTTGATGTTCCTTGGCGCTCACTCTTTTCTTTTCTTTCTGAGATCACAAATCTCGCCAGATTTAGTAAGTGTACTCATTCTTTGGTGGCCTCACATGGCATTCACACTTCAATTAAAGTCCTAATAACTCTACAACTAAGTTAGAGTCCTCAGCCAGTATTCGAGTGATCTGAAATATTGAAAGGTAGGTATGGGTCATATTTGGTGGATCGCGATAGGTGTTTTTGTTGCCTCAGAAACAATGTTACAAAGATAAAATTATAACTTGGACTCTTTTCTTTTTTCTTTTTTCTTTTTTCTTTTTTCTTTTTCTTCTCTTTTTTTTTCTTTTTTCTTATTTTTTTTCTTTTTCTTTCAACATAACACGACACAAACTTTTATTTATGAGGCATTATTAGGGATGATGATGGTCAAGAGGATATTGTGTGGCTTATTTAGTGGAAGTGCCTATTCTTGACATCGGGAAGGAATGGATAGGACATGCACATTTCTGACCTTTGACACTATTACCCTCCTTCAGCCGAGGACTCTATGAAGTATAATCGTAACCATCCACCATAGTCATAGCTTTATCAAGACTCCATCTCTATGTATCTGCCTTATTTGGTGAGTCTCAAGAATTCACACAAAGTACGCATACAGGAACATAGAGCGAAAACTATGCCTAATTCTGAAGTATCATCATCTAATTGTCCCAAACTTAAGAGTCCTTGCACTAGACTTAGCGCACCAATAATCTCTCTACTTTCATCTCACAAATATGGGGTGGATCTACTAGAAGATAGTATGCCTGACTCCTTATTAGCTGTCCAAGGTTCAGATGACTACAAATGCTTATTGGTTTCCTACAAGGATCCATTACCCAGTCTACGTACACGTGAAATAAATGTACTGGATTCTAAACTTAAGAAATAATTCAAGAAGAAAAGCCTCCAATGACAAAGGTATTTTGCTAGGGACTAACCCATTCAACTTAAGAAAAGAGAATTTTTTTTCTTTTTTTTTTATATATATGCTAACCTAAATGCAATACATGAATACTTTCTAAGATGCAAAATGCACCCCCCCATGCCTAAATCCTACAATGTCCTTATTGTAAAATTAAAATAGGGGGAGTAAGGAAAGAAATCACCTGACGACGGTGTCATTCAGAATGCTGGGTTGCCTCCCAACAAGTGCTGCATTTTCTGTCAACAGCTAGACTTATAGGGAACCTGTAAGTCTGGTTCCAGACAGAAAAGGTTAGGCCCTAAAAATATGCGTAACAACACGGGCCTAGAAAACAGGTAGCCACGGATGTTGGCGAGCTGATGATGTAGCGTGATTCCAAATTCTCGCAAGAAAACATGAAAGTAGATAACCGCGTATGCTACCTGGGGAAGTCTAGGAATAACAAAAGGAATATGAAAAGGAATCTCCCGAAATGGAATAAGTGGAGGATAACAAGGATCCTCCAAAGCAGGACGGGTTTTAAAAGATATAAACATTATTATTTCACACCCTTGAATGGCGAGACTAAATGTACAAGCATTAATCCACACTCGCCATTCTACCCGAAGATGTACTAGCCTGATATGTTCTCCAGAAAGAATGTACATGAGTAGAGATCTGAGCCAAGGATCGGTTAGGGAGTGTAAGGGTTGTTTGCGGTGTTGGAAGGTAATGATTAAGTTCAATGAGGGCTTAGTCGGTGTCAGGTCCAACTCCAACAACGATTCAGATTGTGTATTCTCCCTAACAATTATTGCAGAAAAATTCAAGTCACCCTACCTATCATTAATTATCGGAGTCATATTTTCACCTTTCAGTATATGTGAATCAATGGTGGACTCCAAATTAAATTCCTTTGATGGCAACGTCAAAGTAACTGAATCATTATCATTAATCTCATCCCCAAATTCTTTTGGTTCACTCAAATTTTTGTCGAGGTGTAAATGTGATTCATCAGTAAAGAGAGGAGTTGGATCAATATCCTCAATTATTTCTAAAGGAGGATCCGTCTTAATGTTTTGGAGTAAGCCTATGTCACTAAATTCTTTGTTCTTCCCGGGACATAAATCCTCAATTGACGTGTTTTGTCCACGAGAGTCTCCCCTAGTCTTCTCACTATTGTGTTGGTCTTCTTCTAATATCAACTCCTGATTTTGCAGAGGATGACTCTCAAAATCAAAAGAGAGGAATCCAAATTTCACCAGATTATTTATATCCTCAGGGGGCAAGTCCTCAAATAACGCATAATCCCCCTGTGCTTCACTCCAGATTTTCAGCTCGAGTTCCTCCATTAGGTCATCCTCATCCTCTGAAATTGTCTCTTTATATCCCTGAGACCAAAATTGATCTAATTCATCCTCCATTCCCTTAGGGTCACATTCATTGGGTGCATTTAAATCCTCAGGCTGCTGAATGGTAGGTGTTGATTCCCTAAGTGGAGGGTCATGAGTAGGCTCACTAAGGGTAGAATGGGATTCCACCAGATAATTAATAGGGGAAGTGATAGGAACGATACAACCTTGACCCAGGTTAGTAGGGGTAAGGAAAATACTGTCATTAGGGTCAAGGTCCTCAAGAGGTACCATCTTCCCTTGCTTTTGACTCCAATATAGCTCGGGTGGATAATCACTAGGATCGTTCTCCTCTAGTGGCCGTGTCTCATTGGGAGAGTCTAAGTGATAGCTACGTAAAACGGGATCCCTATTGTCATTGGTTTCCTTAGAATTATTTTCATGATCACGGTCGTTTGGGTAGGGATCAGAATTACTGGGAAGAGCATAGCTAAGCTGTCTAATTTCATTATTCAATTGTTGACTATTCCTCAACATTTCTCCCATAGATTCCATCATTTCCTTTTGTTATTTCTGCATTTCTATCATAAAAGAGGAGAGGCTACTACTATCAGATTGGGGAGGATAGTCAATCTCAGGCCCTGGTTGCCTAGGGGTAATGGTCGAACCTCGATACGGAAAATCATGAAGGGTGGGAAGGTTGGGTGATTGCATAGAAGTAGGGATTCCAAGGTTGGAAAATCCCGCTCCTAGGCTCTGCTCAAAAGTGGGAGTTATCGGGCTAGTACTCCTAGGATAAGAATATGAACAATCCCATGAATTGTCAATGTGCCCATCAAAGGATGGATACGCTTGGGGCATGGGATCTTGGTTAAAAGATGGGAAGTATTGACTCTGATAATCTAAAGGATAGGAGTAAGGACGATCCATTTCTTTAAGCAAAACAGCTTTAACTCTCTTAGGATTTAGAAGAATTCAGAACAAGAGCAGAAACTTCCTAGAGAGTTCTATCACGCACACACCAAGCAAACACAAGGCAAGAGGTCTTTTATTGATTTAAAGTTCTTTAAGTCCTCTTCCAACTCTTCAGCTTGACCAAATATAGTCAAGGCAGTGTTTCTCCGTTCCCATGTAAGTGGTATAAGAGAAATGAGGCACTTGAAATTTCTGGTCAATGACTGTTAAGAAGGTTGAGGTTACTTTTAGTCCTTTTTGGGCGATCAATCAAGTTGTCAAGCAATTACGCACCCTAAATTGACCTTCGAGTGTCCTGAAGATGTATACTTTGTTACGATGATATTCTCTAATGCTCATGTAAAAAGGTACTCCAAGGACGGAACCAAGGGATGCATGTAGGGCGAACCCTTCCTTTGAGGCATTGCATTAGCGGTGCCTCTTAACTACCCTTGAATTCCTTTAAGGGGTATCCCCCTCCTTAGAGTATCAAGTCACTTGGGCAAAAGTTAATACTATCGTCACAAAGGGAGATAGGAGGGTTTGCATCGATAAAGAGATCGATGCCAATAGCCTTAAGGGTCCAAGTCCTAGTGCAGTGCCTATAGTGCGTGCTCAGTGCAGGAAGTGTGCATCACACTGCGAAAAGTGATTTTTCCTTTTGAAAATTGCAATCACGTTATTCAAACACTTCCTGTATTCTTTCCTTTCTTTTCAAGAAATAATGTGACCACTTAATTAATATTTTCAAATTAGCTTAAATGGTCTTCTTTAATTAAGTCCAAATGCAATGCAAGTGCTGATATTTGATGCTAAAGAGAAGACATACCTTACTCCAGCTTTCTTCAATGCAGGGATGTTTGCAATGCAATTAAGATAAACTAGATGCTGCTCATTCAGTCCTAGATGATCGCCCTATAGACATGCAGCTTCTAGCTGGCAGTTTGAATTTTTTTTTTTTCATAATAAGCAAACAAACCTAATCTAACTAACTAACTAACTAATTAACTAACACGTAGTTCAAACTATTCGAATAATCCTATAATCTAAACAAATGGGAACACGCTCCCGAAAATACGCTCCCGCATACAAGAGCAATAAGAAATAAAGAAACACTGGGAACACGTTCCGAAAATACCCGACAAGGGTCCAAAAGACAGAAATTAAATTCTAATGTCTATCTAAACTAAATCTAACTAAGATCTACTGACTAAATCAAAAGCAAGCTTCTCCATAATCCTATGCGCATGGGATCAAGGCCCACGTGTTCCTGTTGCTAGCCTCCAGGTGGCATCAAGGTCCACCAAAAAGATCGTCTCCGCCGTGCTCGCCCGTTGCGTTCGATGTCAATGTCGTCGCTCTACTGTGCTGTTGCCCCGTCAGATTCCTCGCATAATAAAAAAAATATGATCAGATAGCTACACAACTCAGAATATTCAAAAATAATAAAGTGAATCTATTGCGTCTGTTGCCTCCCTGGCAACGGCGCCATTTTGACGGAGAGAGTTTCGCTTATTTATGATAGCACTAGAAGGATATGTTGTTGTAATTAATGTGGTGGAAAATCTCTCAATCAAAACTAAATATCAATTTTAACCACAGTAAAGGATGTCGTATCCATAGGGAGGAATAGACCAATAAATTCACGAGTTGAGGAATACACAGTTCGCAGACTCTTCCGCAACTTTAATGCGAGGAATATGCTATTTTAAATGAAGCTTGCAATTTCCTTAAAGGTTCAGTGGTATTTATACAGTTTTTACATCAGGAATTAAGCTCCAAAAATATGTGTATGATGCATGTGTAATGGCTTATCATGTAAATTCAACTTTCATGCAATTCTGATTTGAAATTCAAGGTTAAATCATGCACATAACACAAGTGAAATAATTGAGTGCATCAATGCAATGTGGCCTGAATAAAATATGAATATATTATTATCAATGGCATTGAATGTAATTATTAATTGAGACAAAAATAGAGGATTTCTCCTCTCTCTTCCTTGCATGGGCAACCATGCACAGTTGGTGGCGAGAGTCGATGGGGAGGTGCGCCTCGACGAGGGCTATGCAACGGCGGTGACGCGGCAGCTGGAGGTGGCCGACGGTGGCCAGGTGGAGGAGAATGGCCGCCAGCCTATTGGAGGAGGAGGAGGACAGTCGCACTTGGAGAAGATAGCATCGCTGCTGCAGCTCGCACAGCTGCACGCTGGGCACGAGCACCCGCAAAGCGTTTTGTAGGGAGGCACCGTGCCTGCAGGCGACTACTGGCTTGGGCGCCAGCAGGCTATTGCGGCCTGCGGTGCAGCGCCTGTGGGCTTGGTGCAGCGCGCGAGGGCGGTGAGCACCTACGGGCGTGGGGTCGCCTACGGGCAGAAGGCACAAGGGCAGTGAGCACCTATGCTTGCAAAGGGCGGTGAAGGGTGTAAGGTGTAGTGAGCCTGCGGGGGAGAAGGCGTAAGGGTGTGCTGCAGTATGCGGGCACTTGGCGTGGGGGCACCTGCAGGGCAGAATGGGCGATGGTGTTGTGCCTACAATGTTGGCTGGAGGTGTGCATGTGCTTGCAGAGGGCGCGCAAAGCGCTGGAGGTGGAAGGCGATGGCGTGGCTTGCAGTGGAAGGGTGATGGAAGGTGGCGCGCAAGGGCAGGCGTAGAGCCTGCGGGTGCATGGCTGTGCTTGGTACAGGCTTGGTTCACAGTGTCCACCCTCTCCACGGTGGAGAAGGTGGAGATAATTCCTCGCCAGGGGGAGAAGAAGATCCCCCAGATCTAGATGCCCTCCTCTCCTGTGCAAGTCCCTCTTTTATCTCCTCTCTCCGCCTCTCAAGGGATTTTCAAATCCCTTTACTAATTTTAGGCCGGCGACTGTTGAGGAGCTGTTGAGGCTGGCCGAAAGACTCAGTTGAGGCCGACGGTTGTTGGGGAGGGGAGAAAATTCACCCCCTCATCTCTTACAATTTATTCCTACAATGATGAAATATAAAATAATTACATACTAAGTTATAGAATGTGATAAAATAAATAAAAACTCAAGTAATGATGCATGCACTTATTTAATGACCTAATGTGAGTATTAACAAACATACTATGTTAGAATTGAAGTACTTAGGCGTAACAATAGTCCATTAAAATGGACTCATCAGATGGGTTTTGAAACTCAAACCTTTTTGTGAGAAATTTATGCCTCATCAATAGGACATTTAGTGATAGCCATAAACTTCGCTGAAGATCCACCGCAAGCGTCGCTAAAAGTCCAGTTCACGCGCCCCACTCGTGGTGCTCCACGCGTCCGTGTTGCACATGCCCACAGGCACTCTCTGTTGTGTGCCTTCGCGTGCTACATGCTCCGCACGCGCACTTTGCGCTGTCACTGTGCTGATGCACCTTTGCACGCGCACTGTGAGCTATGGCTACGCTAATGTGCACGTGCACTGCTGCGCGCTCTCATGGGCGGCCTAGATAGCACCACGTGGCGTAATCTGGGTCGTCTATCTTCTTTCCATTGTAGGGGTTGCTACAAAAGTTGGATTGAGTCAATTTTCGTGTTGTTGGGCTGCAATCGTCGACCCGAATCCATCTATGTGGTTGGATTTGTCGTTTGAAGCTTCGAATTACGTCACCTAGTCTCTTGGACATTGATCTTCCTTGGATTGCATGTGGTGCTACGGGATTCCGATCAAGATGATTTCGGAGGCATTAGACTTTGATCGTCGTCCTAATCAGATCCGTACGGTCGGATCGTCAATCCGAGTCCTTGAATTAAATCTCCTCTCCTAGCCATAAAAGGATGCAATTAACCTAAAATTTATACACACTATTCTAAATGCAGAATGATACATGCTATGCAATATTTATAATATGGAATGCATATCTAAGCTTAGGAAGATGCATAAATAGGCATTTTATCCTAAATAAATGTATCTAAATCAGGGTTGTACCTGAATGGGAAATAGGCTAGATTCAACCTAACCACTGGTGTCATTTTCGACACCGATGAGCTTAGTCACCTAGTCTAAATAGGATTAGAGGCAAATCCAATCTGTTGATGTGGAGAGGGAGGTGAGATGAAGTTAGATAGCAACGACAATGGCTTGACGACGTGGGATTGGTGGTGATCGAGTATGGACACTGGACGTCCTCAGCCATCCACAACTAAAGAAGAGAGGTTGAAGAAGACGTGTATAGGGGCATTTTTATAATAAAAAGAACCTATTTGAATAAAAGGACTTAATTGAAATGAAAGTTAGGGATTGAAACGTAAATAGTGACTTTTAAGGCTTGTTTTAATTTATTTCTTTTCTCAACTTTTTATATATTATCATAAATAATGTAAATAACATATTTATGCCTTGAAATTAAGTTTTTCCCTTTTTAGCTATATTTATTGAAATGATATAATTAATTAAGTTAATTACATACTTAATTTTTAAAATTAATTAAATTAAATTAAATATTAATATCTATTTAAATAATTATGGATTGAGTCTTAATTATTAATTAAATTATTACTTAGATTAATTGATCTTTAATTTCGTATTTTTAACTTACTTTTGCATGTCCTTGCTATTTAACCCCTATATTATAATTAACCCTGTATTTAGTATATTCTTAGATAATTAGCTAGGAAAAATAGATAATTAATGATAATTTGGAGCCATAATGAGTCTCTCATCAGCGGTCCTATGGGGTTGTATCGAGACAGAATAATCTCTAGGTTCACCCTAACCATCGACGTCATCTCCGACGTCGGTGTTCTTAGTCACCTAGGTCAATTAGGATTTCCATGAAATCTAGTCCGTCTGATGTGGAGAGGGAGGTGAGATAAGGCTGAACAGCAATGGTGATGGCTGAACGATGCTGGATAGGCAGTGATCGCAAGGTACGGACACCGGACATCATGGACTGTCCACGGCTGAAGAAGAGAGATTGAAGAAGACGATGTACACAGGGGTATTTTTGCAATAAAAAGGACCTATTTGAAATAGGAAGAACTCAAGTGAAATAGAAGTTATGGACTTAAACTTAAACAGTGACTTTTATGGCTTATTTTAATTTATTTCTTTTTCAACTTTTTATATAAAATCATAAATAATGTAAATAGCATATTTATGCCTTGAAATTACGTTTTTGTCCTTTTTAGCTATATTTATTTAAATGATAAGATTAATTAAGTTAATTACATACTTAATTCTTTAAATTAATTAAATTAATTAAATACTTAATATATAGCTAAATGATTATGAATTGAGTCTTAATTATTAATTAAACTATTATTAATATTAATCAAACCTTAATTATGTATTTTTAATTTATTTTCTATGGTATAATTAACCCTATATTTAATGTATTCCTAGTTAATTAGCTAGGGAAAATAACTAATTAATGATAATTAGGAGCCATGATGAGTTTCTCATTAGTCATGGCCTAATATGACAGAATGGCGGATGCTAGTAGCTTTGTGGGGAGCTACTGCCAAATGATGCTCGGTCATGGTTGCCCTGATGGGGTACTCTGTCGAGTATTCCCGTCGTATCTATCTAGTACGGCCCATGAGTTATTCAATGAGCTGTTGGCTGGGCAGATTACCTGCTTCCAAGAGCTGGCGGATAGGTTATGTCAATATTTCGTGGGACAATAGAGGATTAAAGATAACCCAAAGAGGTTGCCAGAGGTCCGGTAAAGAAGAATTGAGTCCTTTCGGCCATGTCTGGACTAGTTTAAGGTTCAATACTTTAAATGTAAGAGGCCCCATGATACCATTGCCATCCAGTACTTCAAGTCAGGCCTCCTAACCTAAAGGTTCTGGTATGATATCTGATGTAGACACATCTATGTCACAAAAACCTGGTGGCATCCCCATCCCCGTGCAAATCGACTCTCCACCCCCTCATCAGGAATAAAAAGAAAACCAAAAACCTCAAGACAAGACTTCTATTCCTTTTCCTCAAGCTCTTCACTCCACCCCTACCCGCAAAAAGAAATCTGAGCCCACCATAGAAGAACTCATGGATTTATTCGGGCATGCTCAAATCAATATCCCTCTTCTAGATGCAATCAAGTACATACCTGCCTACGCCAAATTTTTGAAGGAGATTTGTACTCCAAAAAGGCAGGACAAAAACCTAGGACAGGGACATCTTTCCGAGACAGTAAGCTCTGTCATACAGAGCAAGCTGCCTCCTAAGATGAAATATCCGGGGGCGCCATTAATTTAAGTAACTATTGATGATACTACCTTTAATTGCACCCTCCTTTATCTTGGTGCCTCAGTTAATATCATTCCCACGATATTATTTAAAGAATTTCAGATCGGTGAACTCAAACCCATCGAGGTTACCCTGCAATTAGTCGACCGATCTACAATTAAATCTCATAGGATTATTGAAAATGTTTTGGTCAAGGTCCAGAATTGTGTCTTCCCTGTAGACTTTCTGGTCCTTGACATTGAGGTAATTGAATTTTTATTAAATGCCCCAATAATCCTTGGACGACCCTTTTTGGCCACTGCAAAGGCAAATATCAATTGCCACACAAGCAAAATGGATATCACCTGCGCAGGCCAAACTACCACTCTTGATATTTTTAAATCCTCCAAGAGATTCCATGATGATGATTTTTTTGACTCAGATACTAAAATTTCAAAAATGGTGGAGACAATGTTGATAGATACCCTTCCCTACCATAAATTTTTTGAGGAATCTGACTCAGAATCAGTGGTCGGCGAAATCTATGCTTTGGAAACTTGTCTTGACCAAAATCTATTCTTGATGATCCCCTTGATCACCCTAACCCACCAACTCTTCTCCCATCCCACCCTTCCACACTAACTACACTCACCCTTCACCACCCCTCCCCCAATCCCTTTCTTATGGACCTGCCTCCAGACCTGCCCGAGTTTGGCATTCAACCCAATTTAGAATCATGACCAGACTCGGGCTACACTTATTATTTTCCATCCAACTTTGATCCCTTTATTTCTTCCAATCTATCTTCTAGGGATCCGGACGAAGACGCATTTTATGTAGGCATCCAGGTGTCCAATTATTTACATGATTACCCATCTTCTGTGCATTAATTCATGCCTGACTGAATTGGCATAAAAGATAGTACTAGATGGGAGGTAATCCATCAATTTTTCCTGCTTTCCTTTTTTCTTTCTTTCTGCAAGTTTTGACCATCCTAAATCGACCGCCTTTCACTCAGGTGATCTCTTTTTCCCTCCTAATGCACTAAGACATTGCATATCTTAAGCATAGGGCGTGTTTCTAAATTTTGACGATCGGTTTAGGATTTTCAAAACCTAAAACATGCGTTTTCTTTTGAATTTTTAATTTCTTGTATGCATATCTGATAAACTCACTTAAATTCGTGATAAAATGCCTAATCATGCATGTTCCTAGGCTTAGATTTGCATATCATGTTATAAATATTGCATAGCATGCATCATTCTGAATTTAGAGTAGTTGTATATATTTTAGGTTAATTAGGTCCTTTTTATGCTCAGAAGAAAAGGATATTTCTTTCGGAGCCTCGGATTGATAATCCGACTGTACGGATCTGATCAAGACGACGATCAGAGTCCCGTAGCACCATATGCAGTCCAAGGAAGATCAACGACCAAGGGAATAGGGAACATAATTTTGAGCTTTAAATGACAAATTCGACTGCGCAGATGGATTCGGGTCGACGATTGTAGCCTAACGGCATGAAAATCGACCTCAATCCGACCTCTGTAGCAACCCCTACAACAAAAAGAAAATGGACAGCCCAGATTGCGCCACGTGGCGCAACCCAGGCCACCCCTGCACACGCACGCGCCACAGCACGGGCACAGCAGCGTAGGTGCGTGCGAGTGTGCGGAGGCGCACATGTGTATTGTGCAGTGCCAGCGCATGAAGCGTGTACGCGCGCGGAGAATGCTAGTGCAGCGCCAGCGATGCATGAGTTGCAGCGGATCTTCAGCGACAGACTAGAAGGTTTACAGCGATGCTTACAGCCGTCACTAATTCATCGCACGCTAGCAAATCCAGCGTAGTGCCAGCAAACATGAGCTACCTACATCAACGTATCCAGCGACGGCTTGGATGTCGCTAATGGTCCCATACCTATTTTTTGCCTCTTCTCCTCCATTATAAAAGGACCTACACCCCCTCCTTTCTAACACATCTCTACCTACTCTACTCCCACCTACTCCTAAGCTCTAGCATGCATACCAACGCTCCATTAGAACTTACTCTCAAGCTCCTAAGGCCTCCTATTAGTGTAGCATTCCTTTATCCCACTAAATATTCCTCCATTATCCCATCTCCTTCATAGGTTGTCTTGGAGCCATCCTCCCACCTCCATTCCGGTAACAGATCACCTCCGCCCTCTCACCTCTATTCCAGAGCCACGTCGAAGCTTTCTTCTACCTGCCATCCTCCTGCATCCCACCTCTGTTATCTCGCTCCTCACCTCCTTCATCCGAGCTCCACCAGGCACCGTCGTCTCACCGAATAGCTATTTCGGGAGATTCTTTCTCACCCCTCTCTTTTTGTGCTTTCATAGATTATTATAATAGACATCTTGCAATATATTCAATTCACTTCTATCTCTTGTGATTATATTTTGTCTCTTTATTTCAAAAACAACAAGAAAAATTATAAAAACTACAAAACACCAAAAAGAAACAAATCGAAGCGTGGTCTTCAATTAGAGTAAACTTCGCTTCCTTGTGTTCGACCCGGGACTCCCTTGGAGTTTCGATATAAATTTTATTTGATCACGAGTTTTGCAATTACGACAACGGGTTACTTGTAACCTCGATTTCAAACACATGAAACGAGTGAGATCATTTTGGTGCTGTTGTCGGGGAGGCAACATAATTTATTTTGTTGTTTTATGTGCTTCTTTGCATTTACATAGCACTAACTCTTCTTGTCTTTGATCTACTATCTTGCAGGTACCCTATCATGGAGATCCAAGTGCGGTAGATCAGAGTAAAGTGCGGGTAGAGTGCTTTGTAAGTGTTTCCCACATTCCCCCTCCACTAGTTTCATTTCGACACACCTATAACCAAGACTCCAACTACTTAGGTGTTTGCATAAACCCTAGGATAGGCTTTGTTTGTTTTTTTGCCACCTCCACTCATCTCACCCCTTGCATACATAGAAGAAAAAAAAAATAAAAAAAAGAGATACTTTTTGTGGGACAAATCAGTTTACATACTTTATACACCCACATCAGAGGCACATAATCGGACTTGATTTGCATCTTCTCAATCGGGATTCCGACCTGTGGACCCGATACACTAAATCAACACAAAAGAGTAGAAATCATATTAGATTAATCACATCTTTGTGTGCCTTAATCGGTGGTGCAGTTGAGCCGATTGATTGAACTGTTTGGGCCGCACCATTTAATTTAAAAGAAACTCATTTGTAGCTACCCCATAGATTCAATATTTAGGTCAAGCCAGGCACTCCATATTTTTCTTGATTTACAAATGAAAAATACTCAAACTCATGCTTTCAAAACTTGGATTGCCTCACAATTTTTGTTTGAAAACACCTAATACTTGAATCCTAAAGGCTATTAAGTAAGATTTGAATCCTAAAACTCACCTCATCACTAATAATCTTGCTTGGAAACATCTTGGTTGTGCACATTCACATATTATCAAACAGATCATTAAGGGCACAACCCATTAAGGGCCCATCACATTCCAGAAGCACCAATCTCCCAAGCCTAATTAAAATCAATTAGACGTTGGCCCTAAGGATTCATTCGCTCATCGGGATCCAAATTGAGATTATTCGTGATTAACCTACTTATGCTAGTCCATCTGATGTCTAGCTAGGGGAGTAGTGTCAAACGACCACGGCTGGGGGGTACGCTAGGAATCGAAGGTGCAAGCCAAAGGAAGAACCTTCTCCCCAGTCCCTCCTTCTAACTGGCCAGATTGCTTGGACATAAGTAGCATAAATCATCCATAATCTTAGGATGGATTTTGAGAGTTAGTAGACGTTTAGGCTACCCCCCTCTAAGGACAGGCTTGTATTCTTGTGCTGCAGGGTTCCCACTTTTCCCCGTCCTTCCGACTTTCTTCTAGTGTATGCTTGGAAGGAGGTCATTGAATCCTAGATTAGAAGGACCTTTAGACCATTCTAGGAGGCGAAGGTTGAGCTATAGTCAAGCAGATCCCATGGCTACTCAACAACCACTTCTAGACTAGCAGGAGCTGATTTAAAGACAAATGGAACAATTGTAGCAGATGCAGTAATGGTTCCAGCAGATGAATGGTCAGGGCGCTCGGCCCTTTAAGGATTTCTATGATCCTTCAAATTATGGGGAATGTCTTGGTGTCATGATTCCCACCGGAGACGTAGAAATCAAGCCCCAGGTCTTAAGCTTGATTAACCATTTTCATGGGCTTGACCCATTCCAGCACTTGGAGGAGCTGACCACTTTGGTTCAGACCACCAAAGCTCGGAATGTTGATCCGGAGCAAATGATCATGAGGCTCTTTCCCCACTCTCTCAGGGATAAAGCCGCACTTTGGTACCAGACTGTCGGAAGGCCGATCAATACTTGAGCTGAGCTTAAATTGGCTTTTCTGAAGAAATTCTTCCATATCGAATGGACTAATGCTTTGCGATGAGCGATTACCACTTTCACCCAGCGGCCGGGGGAACCGTTTCATGGTGCCTGGGAGTGATTCTATGAACTTTTGAGAAGTGTCCACACCATGAGGTGCCAAAATGGCAACTCGTGTAGATTTTCTATCACGGGTTGGTTGAGCAACTCCGTAATCACGTGGACGCTTCCTGCGGAGGCAATTTCCACAGCAAGGATGCAGATAGCGCATACCACCTATTTGAGCAAATGAGCGAGAACTCAATTAATCATGCCTCCATGGATGCATTCAACCGGTCCCAACAACCTAGGTCAAGTGCTAATGAGATCCAGGATTCTCATTCATTTGACATGGAATTAATTTGTAATAAACTAGATAAAATGGACTTGGTTGCTAAAAGAATGGAAGAATGGATGTCTGGGAATTCAGGAAACACTTCTACACCTACTCAATCCCAGAATTCAGGATTCCATTTCTCACGAGCTCCCATGGGGTGGGAGTTCGTGAACCAACCCGAATCGGCTTAACCTGTGAGCCAGGATTTCTCGGAACCTTATGGGTTCCAAACTAGGGCCTTTGATCCCAGCTTTTCTGATCCTTCCTCTTCTCCATCCTCGCCCTATGAGGATGCATACGCAATGCAAGAGAATGTTAGGTCCAACCCGTATTGCAACACTTATAACTCAGGTTGGAGAAACCACCCTAACTACTCTTGGAAAAGTCAGGGGCAACAGACCCAAACACAACCCAGCAACTATGCATCTCAAAGACCTATGGGTCAGGGTCAAGTATATACCCAGTTGCCCCCAAGACCGGTTAATCAACCATCTTGGAATGCCCAACAACCTGCAGGGCAGGTTGACTTAAATCGGCAGATGGTGGAAATGCAAGGGTCCATGCTTCAGCTTATGCAGCAAATGAAACATCATTGGACAGCTTGCAATCCGGGATTATTGCTAACAACCGACAACCCGGATCTCTACCATCCCAACCCGTACCTAACCCGCGCAGTGTGCAAAATCCGGGCAATAGAGCTCAAGGGTACGGAGATCAAAGGGGCCCACATGCGCATGCTCAGGTGGTTGAGTAGGCTGCCTCTTCTTCTTCTTCTGGTTACATGACCAACCAAGACCCTCCACTCTTCACTAACCCACCTCAAGATCTGAACCCATATGCCTCTGCCAACTCCATCACCTTGAGAAGTGGAAAGCAGACCTAGGACCCTAAATTACCTTCTAGGAGCCAAAAACTTGGAGAGCTTGAGAGAGAGAAGGAGGAGATTGAAGAAGACAATAAGGCCCAGGGACTGGAAATTGAAGACACTACCCACATTCCGTTCCCTGAAGCCTTATTGAAAACCAAGAAGAAGAAACCCTTAGATAGCGACGAGGAGCTCCTGGATTTATTCAAGAGTGTGGAGATCAATATTCCGCTCCTTGATGCTATTAAAAATATTCTGGCTTACGCTAAATTCCTGAAAGATCTTTGTACTCAAAAGCATAAGCCGAGAGAACCCACTCTGAAGAAGGTGATTCTCTCTGAGCAGGCAAGTTCTATTATCCTGCATCACCTTCCTCAGAAGAAGAAGAAGATCCAGGTGCCCCCTTGATTTCATGCGTTATTGGAGAATATACTTTTGATCGACCATTATTGGATCTAGGTGCATCCATCAACCTAATCCCGACTTCTCTTTATGAGAGGTTTAGGTTAGGTGAACTTAGGACAACCTCAGTAATGCTACAATTAGAGGACCGATCGGTCACCACACCGAGAGGCGTTATTGAGTATGTTATCGTCAATGTCAAGGATTTCTATTTTCCTGTAGATTTTCTCGTCCTTGACATGGATGTACCTAATGATTTGAGAAACACGCCCATCATTCTGGGGCATTCGTTCCTAGCTACCGCCAAGGCCAACATTAATTGTGAGAGCGGTAGTATGGAGATCGCCTTTGGGGATAAGAAGTTAACTCTGGATATTTTCAAGGCGCTAAGAGGATTTGAGGATTGTGGATTTATTGAGGAGCTCGAGGATCAGGATCTTGAGACATGTATGACAATCAGTGCACTTGAAGACTCCCCCAGCTTTAGCGAACCTAACCCACAACCCTCTGTGGCAGACCCGCCACACTTTGAAGAGGCTGTTGATTTTATTCATTTCCAGCATCTTCCCTTCTTTCTATTCTAAACCCACCTCAACTTGAATTAAAACCCTTGCCTAAAAATTTGAAATATGAGTTCTTAGGACCTGAAAACACACTCCCTGTGATTATTAGTACTGATTTGACTAGGGAGCAAGAGTCGAGGTTGATTAAGGTCCTTAAGAACAATAAGGAGGTAATTGGTTGGACCATCCACGACCTTAGGGGGATCGAGCCATCTTATTATAATCATCGTATTTTCATGAAAGATGGATCCTGCCCTTCTAGCGAGATGCAAAGGAGATTAAACCCAAATATGCTAGAAGTGGTCAAGAAGAAGATAATCAAGTGTCTCGATGCTAGGATTATTTACCCAATCTCGAATAGTCCATGGGTTAGCCCCGTTCAAATTGTACACAAGAAGGCAGGAATAACCGTTACGACTAATGAGAAAGGGGAAACCTTCACCACTCGTTCAACTTTTGATTGGAGAGTCTATATTGACTATAGGAAGCTGAACACAACCACCAAAAAGGATCACTTTCCCTTGCCATTTATCGATCAAATCCTTACAAGGTTAGCTAGGCAAAAATACTTTTGTTTCCTGGATGGTTATTCGGGATATAACCAAGTCCTTATCTATCCCGAAGATCAGGAAAAGACAACTTTCACATGTCCCTATGGAACCTTCGAATTCCGTAGAATGCTATTCGGGCTTTGCAATGCACCCGCGACTTTTAAAAGGTGCATGCTGGCTATCTTTTCTGACATGGTGGGAGATTATCTTGAGGTGTTCATGGATGATTTCTCTGTTTTTGGATATTCTTTTGAGTCCTGTCTGGCTAACCTGGAATTGATCCTCCAGAGAAGCATCAAAACACGATTGGTCCTTAGCTGGGAAAAGAGCCACTTTATGACTCAGGAAGGAATTGTCTTGGGTCATGTGGTCTCTAGTCGGGGTATTGAAGTTGATAAAGTTAAGGTGGATGCTATCTCTAGACTTCCTCCACCCACATCCATAAAACAGATCCGCTCTTTCCTTGGGCATGTGGGTTTTACAGAAGATTCATTAAAGATTTCTCAAAGGTTGCTCAGCCCTTGAATAACCTTCTAGCTAAAGACACGCCGTTTGAGTTAATGAATCATGCTATAAGGCATTCGATTTATTGAAAACGGCAGTCACCTGTGCCCCGATGTTGCATCCACCAGTCTGGATAGCCCCATTTGAGATTATGGATGACATATTTGATTATGCTGTCGGGGCTGTCTTGGGTCAGAATATTGAGAAAAAGCCCTCTGTAATCTACTTCACTAGTAAGACTCTGGACGAGGCCCAGAGGAACTACACCGTGACTGAAAAATAATTACTAGCTGTAGTGTTCGCCTTAGAAAAATCTAGGGCTTATCTTTTGGGTTCTCGTGTTATCATCTATACCGACCACTTGACCTTGAAACATCTCTTGGCAAAAAAGGATGCCAAACCTCAGCTTATTCGCTGGATTTTGTTGCTTCAAGAATTCGATCTTGAAATCAGGGATAAAGCTGAGGCACAAAATGAGTGGCGGATCACCTCTCAGAATCCTAGTTGATTCTCTTCATCCAGATATCTCAATTGCTGACACTTTTCCGGATGAGACTATCCTTACAGTCTCAGGTATGCAAACCCCCTGGTTTGCGGATATCGTCAATTATCTAGCCATTGGTCAAGTCCCCCAGGATTGGACCAAACAACTACGAGACAGACTTATGTCTGAGGCCAAATATTATTTTTGGGACGATCCCTAACTATACCGCACCGGCACAGACCAGATTATTCGTCGATGCATCCCGGAGAATGAGTTCCATAGTATACTTGAGTTCTATCACACATCTGCGTGCAGTGGACAATTTTTTGGGAAAAAGGCAGCAGCAAAAATCTTGCAATTTGGATTCTATTGGCCGCCATTATTGAAGGATGCCTAGGAATTCTCAAAGTTGTGCACCTGATGCCAGACACTTGGGAACATGCCTAAGAGAGATATGATACTCTTGAACCCAATACTTCCCATCGAAATTTTTGACATTTGGGGCATCGACTTCATGGGACCCTTCCCTCCTTTATTTGGACACCAGTATATTCTGGTCGCTGTTGATTATGTGTCCAAATGGATTGTGGCAATCCCCACCCGGACCAATGACCACAAGGTGGTCATCGATTTTGTGAAGAAGAATATCTTTGATCGGTTTGGGGTTCCTCGGGCAATTATTAGTAATGGTGGCACACATTTCACTCATGCCCACTTTTAGAATTTACTAGGGAAATACAAGGTGAATCATCGGATTTCCACACCGTACCACCCCCAGACGAACGGACAGGCCAAGGTCTCCAATCGGGAGATTAAAAACATTTTGCAGAAAACTGTGAGGCCTAATTGGAAGGATTGGTCCCAAAAGCTTGACGATGCACTTTAGGCCTACTGTACGACGTACAAAATGCCTATCGGTATGTCTCCGTTTTGTCTGGTATTCGGTAAGGCATGTCATCTTCCCGTAGAACTAGAACACCGAGCATTTTGGGCCATCAGGAAATGTAATTTGGACCTAGAGTTAGCCAGGAAAATAAGGAAACTCCAACTATCTGAGTTGGAGGAGCTTAGAAACGATGCCTATAAAAATTCCAAGATTTATAAGGCAAGTACCAAAGCTCTCCATGACTAGATGATTTCACGAAAGAGCTTTGAATCGAACCAGAAGGTCTGGCTTTTTAATTCTCGATTGAAGCTCTTCCCCGGCAAACTTAGGTCTAAGTGGGATGGCACGTTCGTTATTGAGTGGATTTTCCCTAATGGGGCCATTGAAATCTCTGACCCAAAGATGGGTAATTCTTTTAAGGTCAACGGACAGTATCTCAAACCCTTTGTTGACCATGTGCTCCTTGAACCCATCTCAGACAAGGTTACTTTTACCTTGCCCTAACCACCGTAGGTCGATCATTGCCTAGCTGAAGGCACTAAACTCAGCACGTGTAAAGACTGTTCCGAGCTGACCTGAATCTCACAAAATCTAGGTGTTATTCTTCCACTTCTACTCTCCTGTATGCTTTCATTTTTAACAATGAGGACATTACATTAGCTAAGCATGGGGTGGTGGATATTGCTTATGAATCTGTTCGTCAACCATAATAGTAATTTCCTATTTTTCTATTAAAAAAAAAGAGAGAATTAGGAGATGAAAACTTAGGCATTAAGAGTTGCAAACTTTAGAATTTGACACTTTGAGATCTGAATACTTAGATTTTTCAAGCCCTCGAGCTTAATTAGTCCGGGTGTCCACTCGAATGTGGACTTAGTCTCGAGTCCTCACCAATCCAAATTCATTTTAATTTGGTAAATAAATTAGGATGATAAGTATGCAACTTATCAACCTGCCCTTTGATTTGGAGGGATTTTTAAGGCGAAGCATCTACACACTATTCGCACTGACTCACTTTCCTGTGGTTTTTATGGAAATCAGGTAGCTAATGGACCGACTTGGGTGGTATGACTAGCAAGTTGTTGGTGGTAACAACTCATCGGCTAGTTGTCCAGAGCTCAGCCATAAGATCATTTTCTTTATACTGCCTTTAGGTAAATCTTAGATCAGGGAAGCCACCTACTTAGAAAAAAAAGATAAAAAGAAATATATATATAATAGAAAAAGGAGAAAATAAATAAAAATAAATAAATAAAACCACACTTCACCACACGAGTATGGCTGGCAAGTTGCCGTAGGTAACAGCCCATTGGCCGGTTGACCAGAGCCCAGCTCACAAAAATGTACAAAAATTCCCAAAACACTTAGGGAAGAAGTGGGGGAGTAGAATAAGCCAAGGAGATATACACTGGGCTCGCCCTTGTGTTGACCCCATAAATAAAAGAAGTAGGAAGAAACCTACCGTTCGAAAAGATAAACCTCTAGGTAAGGTTACTTAGGGTCGTAGAAATCCGAAGTCCATTTCAACAGCCGTCTAGTGAGTCTTTCACCATTTTCACAAGATGCTTAGCATTTAGAGTCCTTTTTGAGTCTTGGGCAGGTCGGGTAACCATAAAAAGTTATCTCGAAACTCTCAAACTCCAAAAAAATTACAAAAAATTAGAAATGAAGAAAATGAATAAATTTTTTGTGTTTAAATAAGGTGAGGGCTTGGACGGTCTGCATTCTGGCAGACACCTGGGCACTGTTGAATCTTTGTGATTAGGTCTTCGGGTTGAGATTTCCTAAACGAATCGATGAATTTTGCCTAAATAATCAAATCATGATTCTATTGTTATACATAGCATCTAGGTTAATTTTGCTAGAGACTAGCAAAAAGTAAGTATGGGGGTATGATAAACTCGCTTAAATTCGTGATAAAATGCCTAATCATGCATGTTCCTAGGCTTAGATTTGCATTTCATGCTATAAACATTGCATAGCATGCATCATTCTTCATTTAGAGTAGTTGTATATATTTTAGGTTAATTAGGTCCTTTTTATGGTCAGGAGAGAAGGATATTTATTTCGGAGCCTCGGATTGTCAATCGACCATACAGATTTGATCAAGACGACGATTGGAGTCCAACGCTTCTGAAATCGCCTCAATCGAAGTCCCATAGCACCATATTTTGTCCGAGGAAGATCAACGGCCAAGGGACTAGGGAACATAATTCGAAGCTTCAAATGACAAATCCGACCACGCGAATGGATTCAGGTCAACGATTGCATCCTAACGGTACGAAAATCAACCCAATCTGACCTCTGTAGCAGCCCTTACAATGAAAAGAAGATGGACGACCCAGATTACACCACGTGGTGCAACCTAGGCTGCCCCTGTGCACGCGCACAGCAGTGCGGGTGCACGCGCGCGCGTAGAGGCATGCATGCATGCAGCGCAGCACCATCGCGTGAAGCGTGCGCGCGTGCGGAGAGTGCCAGCACAGCGCCAGCGATGCATGAGCTACAATGGATTTTCAACGACAGACTGGCAGACTTACAGCGATGCTTATAGCCGTCGCTAATTAAAAATAATTGAGGATACTGATCCAACTCCTAATGAATCACATATACACCCCGACAAATATTTCAGTGAACCAAACGAATTTGGGGATGAGCTGAATGATAATGATTCTTACATTTTTGACCCTACCATCAAAAAGTTGTAATTTGGAGTCTACCCTTGATTCAAATATGACTCCGATCATTAATGCTAGGCAGGATAACTTGAAGTTGTCTACTACTGTTAGGGAGTGTACACAATCTAAATCATTGTTGGAATTGGACCTAACACCAACTAAGCCCTCATTGGACTTAACCATTACCTTCCAACACTACAAACAACTCTTATACTCCCTAACCGATCCTTGGCTCAGATCTCTGCTCATGTACATTCTTTCAGGAGAATATATCAGGCCAGTACATCCTAGGGTAGAATGGCGAGTATGGATTGATGCTTGTACTTTTACTCTCGCCATTCAAGGGTTTGAACTAATTATGTATATATATCTTTTAAAACCCATCCTACTTTGGAGGATCCTTGTTATCCTCCACTTATTCCGTTTCGGGAGGCTTCTTTTCATATTCCCTTTCTTATTCCTAGACCTCCCCAGGTAGCCAACGAGATTTTCTGTTTTCATTTCTTCTGGCGAGCATTTGGAATTACATTGCATCATCAGCTTGCCAACGTTCATGGTTACCTGTTTTCTAGGCCTGCGCTGTTACGCATATTCTTAGGGCCTAAACTTTTCTGTTTGGAACCAGACTTATAGGTTCCTTCTTAGTCAGGCTGCTGACAGAAAACACAGCGCTTGTTGGGAGGCAACCCAGCGGTAAATTAGGTGATTCTTTCCTTTCTCCTCTTGTTTTAATTTTACAATGGGGACATTATAGGATTTAGGCATGGGGTAGTGCATTTGCATTTTAGGTGCATTCATGCATTTAGGTTAGCATATAAAAAAAAATTCTCTTTTCTTGAGCTGATTGGGTTAGTCCCTAGCAAAATACCTTTGTCATTGGAGGTTTTTCTTCTTGAATTATTTCTTAAGTTTAGAATCCAGTACATTTATTTCACGTGGACGTAGACTTGGTAATAGATCCTTGAGGAAAACCAATGAGCATTTGTAAGTCTACTGAATCCTTGAACAGTTCATAGGGAGTCAGGCATACTATCTTCTAGTAGATCCACCTCATAATTGTGAGAAGAAAGTAGAGAGATTACTGGTGCGCTAAGTCTAGTGCAAGAACTCTTAAGTTTTGCATAATTCGATAATGATACTTCAGAGTTAGGCGTAGTTTTCACTCTCTATTCCTGTGTACGTACTTTGTGTGAATTCCTGAGAGTCACCAAATAAGGCAGATACACAAAGATTGAGTCTTAATAAAGCTATGACTATGGTGGATGGTTACGACCGTCCTTCATAGAGTCCTCAGCTGAAGGAGGGTGATAGTGTCAAAGGTCAGAAATACGCATGTCCTATCCATTCTTTCCCAGTGTCGAGAATAGGCACTTCCACCAAATAAGCTACACAACTTCCTCTTGACCATCATCATCCCTAATAATGCCTCGTAAATAAAAGTCAGTATTGTGTTGTGTTGATTGAAAAAGAAACAAAAATAAGAAATATATATATATATAAAAGAAGAAAAGAGAAAAGAAGTAGAAAAAGAAGAAGAAAAAGAAGAAAAAGTTATATTACAAAAAAGAAAAAGTCCAAGTGTATGATGTAACACTGTTTCTGAGGCAACAGAACACCTATCGCGTTTCACCAAATATAACCCATACCTACCTTCTAGTATTTCTGATCACCTGAATACTGGTTGAGAACTCTAACTTAGTTGTAGAGTTATTAGGACTTTAATTGAAGTATAGATGCCATGTGAGGCCACCAAATAGTAAGTACAATTTCTAAATCTGGTGAGATTCGTGATCTCAGAAAGAAAGAAAAGAGAGTGCCCAGGAACATCAAGAGAGTACAGTTGTATAGCCTCTCTCAAAGTTGACTTGTCTAATAGTCTAGAGATCTAGAGTCTGCAGTACTAGACTATATGTAGCACCAAATGAGTGTGTGCCACCAAATACAAATCCATTCAACTCGATATCTCCTACCTAAGCCAAACGTCGGGGTCAAATTACAGATTATCATCTGCTTTATCCCCGAGGGAAGTAGTTGCCTATCCCGACAGAAATATTTTCCAAGGGTGATATACGAACTCCCAATGCGAATTGGCTCTTTCACTTGGATCTGTTACCTCGGCTATCAGCACTTCACATTTGTCTGAATTTCTAAAGTTTTGAAATAAGAAAAGAAAAAGTCTTCTGATTACTTCTATTATTCATTTTTGCTAGGGACTAACAAATCTTAGGCAAGGAGGTATTTGATGAGTCCATTTTAATGGACTAATATTACGTCTAAGTAACTTTAATTGTACATTTCAGGTTTGTTAATAACTACACTAAGTTATAGAATAATTGTATACATTATGATTTAATTTTATAACATTCTATAATTTAATGTGTAATGATTATGTTCTTTTTATGTGCAGGAAAAATAAGTGGCAGAAGAATGAGAAGGAAAGGATAAATTACCCTTTCAAATAACCGGTGGCTACTCATTTCCATCTCTATCAGCCACCCTCAACAGCCGCCAGTGTCTCCCCAACAGCCTCCTGCCAAAATTAGAAAAGGGATTTGAAAATCCCTTGATTGGGCATGCTGGGAGAAAGAGGAGCTAAAGAGAGGAGGTTGAGAGAAGAACGAGGGCCATCTCCCCCCTTGCGGGGAACAATTCCAGCGTGCACTGTGCACAACTTCCTCTATCTTCTCCACTGCCATCAAGTGAGCTCCAACCTCTCCAACGCCACTACCACAGCCTTCCCCACGCGCCCGGATCTGCATCTTCCCCACGCAGGAGCGCGCCCTACTCTTTCTCCGTGCGCTTATCTCCAGCCGCATCCTCCTTTCAGCGCTTCCTCCCTTCAACACCAAGCGCAGCACTTCAACCCTCTGCAGGCGCTGCATCCACCCCTGCCAGCACCGCAACCCATCCTGCCTTTAGCCGCACACGCGCCCATCCATCCTCCACCGCCCCCTGCTACAGGCGCTCACGCCACCTCTGCCCGCACCGCAGCCCAACCGCACCGTAGGCACTCCAACGTAGGCACTCTACACCGTAGGCGCTGCTCCGCACCTTCCAGGCCCCGCAGGTCTGCCTCCCTTCAGTGCCTCCATCGTCCTAGCAGGCACCGCACGCCAAGTTCTTCAGAGCCGCCTCAAGCCAGCGCCTGGCGCTCCCCTCGCCTCCAGCGCACCGCAGCGCACGCACCACTCATCCAGCGCCTGCCCCTACCCGGTGCATTGCTCACCGCTAGCCACCTTCCCATCCTTCTTCCAGCCACCACAGGCCACCATCAGCCACGCCGTCACCACCATCGAGTGCGACCTGAGCAGGGTGATCTCTAGCGGCAGCCTCGACGTCCGTCTCTCCTCCTCTTATGCGCACAAGCCACGGCAATAAATGCTCTGTTTTGGAGTTAATTAAAAATTACATTTGCTGCCATTGCCAACATTTGATTTTTGATTTATTATTATTTTATTGTGGTGCAATTGCACATGAACACTCATATTTCATTATAATTGCATGTTATTGATATTCACTAGTTTCAAGATTGATTTTTGGGCTTAAGTACTAATTTTCTCTAGTACACGTCACATAAAAATTGCATAAATTCATCATAAATTTATTGAAGATTTCAGTGAGGGAAAACTGCACATATACCCTTATCTTTTTAAGTTATTGCGAATCTACTTTCCTTCGCATTTTATGTCAGATTTTAATAGGAATTTCGCACTATCCGAAATACTATAAAATAATTAAGAATTTATTGCATAATTACCTCCCTGTGGACACGACCTACTCTTCTGTGAGTGGTTATTTTCATTTTTTTGATTAGTCGATTTTTCCACCACTTAAATACTATAACGCAAAGCGAAAAGTCGGCTCATTCAGCGTTACAAACGCTATTTATAACCAAGTAATGAACATGTCAAGGAATCCACGAAGTCCGTTATAGGGATTAAATGTTGTTAGATATTTCTTGTACTATAAATAAAGAAGAAAGGCCCTCAAGGGGTCTCTTCACGCAACCTCAAAGAGAGAGAATAAGAAAAATTGTGTCCCATACAACAATAGTGGAACTTTTGGAGCATCGCCCTCCCCCTAGACGTCTGATGAATCCATTTTAATGGATTTGTATTACGCCTAAGTAACTTTAATCTTACCTTTTAGGTGTGTTAATAACTATATTAAGTTGTAGAATATTTGTATGCATTATGATTTAAGTTTATAACATTCTATAACTTAATATGTAATGATTTTGTTATTTTTATGTGCAAGAATGATATTTAGAAAGAACAAGATTTGGGGAGTAAATTTCACCAAAAAACAACCGGCGACATCTTTTCCCTTTCCTCCGGCCAGTCGTAACTCTCCCCTCAACGCCCGCCGGCCAAAAATAGCAAAGGGATTTGAAAAATCCCTTAACTCACACACGCGGGGAGAGAGGAGTTAAAAGAGGAGGCGGAGAAAGGAGAGGATCTCGGCATCTTCCCCCCTGTAAGGATCTCCTTGCTCCTCTCCACCATGATCTCTACCTACACTGTGGATCCAGCGTGCACCATGGCTTGAGCGAGCTTCACCGTCGTCTTTCCCCTGCCGCGGTGTGTGCAGTGACAGTGCGCACACCGCCCACCGCACCCTCCAATCACCTGCAGGCCTATTCAGGCGCAACACCAAGTGCCTGCACCCGCAGGCGCTACGTCTGCCCCTGCCAGGCCGTGCCCGCAGGCGCATCGTCCCTTCCAGCGCCATCACCCCATCCTACACTTCAGCCGCGCAAGCGCCCATCCACCCTCCAACGCCTCCTTGCAGTGCGCCCCCCACCTCTGCAGACCCACCTCGCCTCACCAGCTGCTCCATCCAGTGCTCCCTCCAACTGCACCTAAAGGCGCTGTGTGCCTTCACCACTACCAGGCCCGCACTCGCAGGCGCTACATTGCCACTCCGCTCACCCGCGCCCTCACCAAGCGACCTTGAGGCACTGCCTCGCCTCACCGGCACCCCTGCAGGCATCCGCCCGCCTTCACCCTGCCAGGCCGCGCACACCTCCGTGTGCCCCTCTCAAGCCCACAGGCACCACACCAGTGCCCGCCTTCGCAACCGCACGCCAGCACCCATCTCCTGCACCGCCCGCCTTCACCCTCCAGCCGCACTGCAGGCACTCGCTGCCACCTTGCGTGCCCCTGCCAGGTCGCGCCCTACTGCAGCGTGCCCCCCTCCTCCAACGCACTAAGTTCTCCACCACAGTGCTTCCCCTCTTCGCAGGTGCTTTTCCTGCCACCAGCACACGCAGGCGCACCCCTCTCCATCGCCAGCAGCCGCCCCTGCAGGCACTGCTCACGCACCAGCACAGGCACAGCGCCCCTACCGACGTTCTTCTCCTCCGTCGGTCGATCACCTCCGGCCATCTCCGATGACGCCGCAACCTCCATCGGATCGGCCTCATCTTCGCCAACCTCCCTTGCATGTGAAAGCCCCGCCAGTGCTCTCTCTCTCTCTTGCGAGGAGGAGAGAGAGCAAATGCTCTGTTTTACATTCAATTAAAAATTACATCTAATGCCATTGCCACCAGAAATTAATTTTTGATTTATTATTATTTTATTGTGGCAAAATTGCACATGCACACTCATACTTTCTGATAATTGCACGTTATCGTTATTCACCTATTTCAAGATTGATTTTGGGATTAACATGTGCACCAATTTTCTCTAGTATATGTCAATTAAAAATTACATAAAATCATCATATATTTATTAAAGATTTGAGTGAGGGAAAATTGCACATATACCCTTATATTTTTAAATTATTGTGAATCTTCTTTCCTTCGCATTTTATGTCAGATTTGACTAGGGATTTTCGCACTTAACCGAAAGAATACGAAATAATCGAGAGTTTATTGCATAATTACCTCCCTGTGGACACGACCCGCTCTTCTGTGAGTGGTTATTTTTTTTATTGTTGATTGGTCGATTTTTCCACCACTTAAATACTACAACTTATAGCGGAAAGTTGACTCGTCAACATTTGCATCCTGCGGATCTAAGTGATATACTAGAGGGGAGAGTTGAATAGCATCGCTTAATAATTTTAAAAATAATAAGTATGAAATAAATTCAAGTCAATAATTCATGCACAGATGACACCTGAATTTATAGTGGAAACTCTTTCAGGTAAAAACCACTACCTAAGCCTCCTAGTTTAGGATTTTTTCGACTAGGCAACGCTATTCAATCCACTAATGCACCACTTGAACAAGGGTGGCACAACCTCTTATAAGAATCCCTTCTCTTATCAACTTGAAGAGAAGCATAAAAACGAGTCTTCCCAACAACTTGGGACCCAAATCAAAGTAGTAAATAAAGATAAATATAATAGAATCTTATGGAACCTCAAAAGAAATCAAATCGAAATTTTCACAGAGCTATTCGATCGGCGTGCTTTAGAAAGGTAGAAGTACAAGTGCAAAAACACTTGAGAGAAAGCACAAGTGCTCTTTTTCTAGAGAATTTTCTTCTTTGAATGTGTGTTGAAAAAGAGCTACCATGGACCTTTATTTACACTAGAAAATCGACCTAAATAGGAAGTAATTAGAATTCAATTGATTGATCAATTAAGGTAGTTTGGTCAATTAAAATGACTTTTGGTCGGTCAAACTAGTTATTTGATCGATCACCTTTTGGTCAATTAATTAAGCTAATTGGTCGATTAAAGGTATATTAATCAACTTCTAATTTACGCAGTTTTGATTGATTAATTAACTATTTGGTCGATCAGTGCATTTTGGTTGATCAATTAATTTATTTGATCAATCAATTAACCTAAAAGCTTGATTTTTAGAGATTTACATTTGCCGCAAAAATCATTTGAGGTTCCTTACAAAATAGTCTAGACTCAAAGAAAATAAAAAGACTCGAGGAGAGATAACGACAAGATTCTTGCTCCATTCCATGAATTAACGAGAGAGTCTTGAAAAATTAGTCTAGACAAATAACGTAATTTTGGTGCATCAAAAGAGAGGTACTTACAAAACATACACCCCTTTGGGTGGAACTAGGTCACCAATCTCTTATGTACCCTTTTGTGTGATTGATTGTTATTTTTATTAATTTGGGTCCCCTATCACGTAGGGCCTCGATCATCCACCCATATTAGCAGCCTCCTCCCGCTCCTTCGTGCGTCAAGCCAACTAGCACCAACACCACCTTTCATGACCACGCACAACACCTCAATAAACCCCTCGCGGTGACAGTGCGAGGGCGTGTGGGTGATGTGACAACCACAACCATCTCCATTGGCTCATCGCCACCATCAGACATGACCATCGCCATATCTCTGCCACTCCTCACCACCTCACCATTGCCGTGCTAACCTTTCCCTCGCAGTGACAGCACGAGGGACGTGCATTCACCAATAGCCAATCACCTCCATAGAGGCGAGCATCTCTCCTCTGTGTGACCACTGCTATCACCTTTTATGGGAACACTATCATGAGCCATAACTAGCTCAATTTGACCTGATTAAGTCATTAAAAGCTCCTACATAACTAGCAGAGGACTGTAACCCATGGCATGACCATTCTGATAGAAAGACAAGAAAGTAGGGTTAAAACTGTAATTTTACCAGCATATCTTGAATGCAGTATAACTGTGGGTTTTCCTAGGGGGTAATTAAGGTTTAAATGATCTTAAATATATAACAAGTGGGTTAGAATAGATGGAAAAGGGTTTTCGCGTATTTTGAGAATTAACGGACATCTGAAACCCTAAAAACATATCCGCTTAATTACGGGAATTTTGGTCAGGATTAAATTCACATAAACCCTCTAAAATTCATAGAAAATTATTCTATAGGGTTTAGCATTCTTAATTTGACCATCAGAATCCATTTTGACCTAAAATAGAGTTTCAGACGGAAAGTTGCCCTAATTTGGGCAACTACGCAATTTACCCAGTCAAAATTGGTAAAAACAAAAATCCAACTTCACCATTGGATTCCTTGGGTCTAAATTAGGTTTATACCAAAATTTGGGCCCAATCTGAGATCATTTTGACCAAGTTTGCAACTTCTTTCAGTCAGATTCTTCTTAGTTCAATCAGATCCTTAACTTTCAAAAATCTTTATAAAAAGGACCCTAACTTTGTCATTGTTTTTGCATATAGGTCCTTGCTGCCATTAATCCTATTCCTACTTGAACCGACGACCTAAAAATGGCAAGAACTCCTTGATTCCTTAACGAATCCCTTTCAAATTTGAAAGGGGAATTCATCAAGGAATTTCCTTCCACCTGAGCCAAACCTTGGGCTCCAAGACTTGCCCAAATCGCTGTGCGAACTAATCAAAGATTGGGTTTCTCACACTGGCAAAACTTTCCAAGCTTGAGAGCTTGACTCTCATGCTCTTTTGACCTCTGGATCCCTATAAAAGGATTGCCAAACCTCACTGTGTTTCCCACGCTCGAATTCGGCCAAGATCTCCCCTCAATTCTTCTCTCTCTCTCTCGGTCGAAGGCTCCTCGACGTCCAGTGAGCTCCTCCGTATTTCTTCATCCTCCATTCGCAATACCAGCAGCGGAGCTACCTCCCCCACTTCTTTCCGCATCGAGCCGTACCAGCCGGTGCTCTGATTCCCTTCTTCCTCGCCGTCCAACCCCCACCGAAGCACTTCTCTTCTCCAGCTTCGTCCTTGCCGATTGTGGTGTTGCCGTCCTGAGGTCCTTCTCACCCGCTCACCTGTGCTTCGTCCGTGACCTGACTTCGCGGACCTGGCCTGACCCATTAACCCGCCTAACCTGCGCACACCTCGGCTGCTACCACATGCCAACAGCCTTGGTCCCGAGTACACTAGGTCGTTTACCTGATTGTCCCTGTGGAAGGCTCTGGGTGAGCGGATCCCAAAGAGTGAAAGAGAGAAAGGAGAGCCTACGCGGGTAAGGGGAGGGTTTTGCTCTTGGTGAGAACCGGCTAACACTTAGCCAAATTTAGAAGTCCTTACCCAGCTATGTGAAAAGAGCTAGAGAAAGAAGAAGGGCTAAGCAGAGACAGAGAAGGAAAGTAAAGAGAAGAACAGGAAGAAGGCTTGAAGAAGAGAAGAAAGGCCACAATTGAAGAGAAGAAGAAGGAGAAGGAAAGCAGAGAAGCAAAAGAAAGGAAGAGAAATAGAAAGAAAGAAGAACCAAGAGATCTGAGCAGTTTAAGTTGTCTGATTATTCAATCAGACAATTGGTTTGACTGCATTTCATACATATATACATTGAGTTTCATTAGCTATCATTGTAAGGAGTACTTGGTGATCTAAAACATCATTTTACTCAAATATTTTTGCAGTCTGGTATTTGATTCTATTGCTACCTTATTCTAAAATAATTTCTGATCACAATTCCATAGCTATCTTGTCTTAAATTGCAATTTTGAGAACTGAATTCTTATATTGCTCCCAGCGAACGACCTCGGACTTTTTCGAGTTATAAATTTTATTTATTTTTGAAGCAATTTTGACCTGTACTACAACGAGACATTTAAAACCCAATCTCGCCTGTGTTAAACATTTTGGCGCCATTGCTGGGAAGCAACGTGCAATTCAGATCTCTTGATTGCAATAATCAGATTGAATTCTAACTTGCTACATTTCTTTTGGTTGTGATCTGTTTCAGGGAGAATTCATAAAAGGAGGAACAACTACACATCAACCATGCCAGGGGCGGGTAAAAACCCTACCTTCTTCCTAAACCCCTGATTCTGAAAAGCTAAAAAAAGGAAAAAAAATCAATTAGGGCTACTTGCATTCTATTCTTAGCCAAATCATCAAGTTGCCTAATTTGATATTTCAACACCATCTAAACCCTAATCTGTGCACCCACTTGAAGCATAAGGTATCCACGGCTATCACATTCTTGTTTGAGCCTTAGATACCACATTTTGACAAATTAAATTGGACCAAATCAGAGCCAATTAAGGATTCCAATTTAGGGTTTCAGAGATACTTTTGCTTAATCAAGAATTGATCTTTTCAAACAATGTGTGCCTAAGCCTTGATTGAACTGATCTATTCAAGTAAAACCCTCAAAATCATGCTCTTAAATTCATTTGAACACTAAAAGAGAGACCTAAATTTCTTAAAGGGACAAAACAGGTGAAGTTGACCCACCTTGTTGGGTGGTCGGGAGTTTTTCTCTTGCAGAATGTACCATAAAAATATGTTGTCGCAGTGAATCACGTGGTGGAAAAATCCCGAACAAAACTAATTATCAATAAAACTAACTACGGTGGATTAGGTCGTATCCACAAGGAAGAACAGATTAATAAATTCATGAGTAGAGAGCCGTCATATTTGCAGAAACATTCGCGAAGTCAATTTAAGGAATTTGCTGCTCTGAATGTCACTTTGAAGTTCATGAGAAGTTCAGGGTTATTTATGTAAATTTTACATCAAAAATCAAGCTTCCAAAATTATGTAGATGATGCATATGTAGTGACAAAGTATGTAATTCGTAATTGCATGCAACTCTGGATCCAATTTAAATGCGAAATGATGCACATAACATAAGCTAAGCTAATTTAACAAAATGTAAGTGCACACTTGCGAATTAACCTTAATATAATTATCCAACACAATAATTGAATAGCATTCACGATGGCAAATTTGGTAAATTATAATTGAACCCAAAACAGGGGATTACTCGCCTTGCGCTCGCGCAAAGAGGAGGCGATGGCGGCTGCGGGAAGCTTGGAGGAGGATGTCTGTGACGAGGGCGTTCCGATGGCGGTAGTGGCATGGTGAACAGTGGTCGGTGGTCGCCGGTCGGAGTGGAAGAGGTCACCAGCAGTGAGGCTCTCCGGCCCACCGTCGGGTGGTCAATTGGTGCGGCCGGAAGAGTGGTTGTGCTCGGGGAGTCGAGGCGAGTGCGGTGGAGTCAACGGCGCGTCGAACGGATGGCTGTGGTGACGGCTGCGTGGAGGTGGTTGCGGTGGGCAATGGGTTCTTCTCTGTTTGTGAGGCTTGAAGACGAAGAAGGAGAGGAGAGGGTGCGACCGGCTGCTTGCTGGAGACGGAGGAAGGCCGCAGGGAGGTCGTGTGGCCATTCTCTTCGCATGGTGCTGCTGCTGCGAACGAGGGAGGAACTGCGCGCGGGGGTGGCCGCGCGGTGGCAAGGAGGAACGCGGTCAAAGCTGCTGCTGTCGAGGAGGAGCACACGGCCAGTGAGGAGGGTCCTGCTGTGGATAGAGGTGGGGTTGCGGTCGAGGGCAGGCGTTCGCGGCAGTGGTTGGGGATGCTCGCGGTTGGGGGGAGGAACGGTGGTCGCGATCGCTGGAGAGGGCGGAGTACAGTAGAAGTCGAGGCTAAGTCATGGTGAAGCGGAGAGGACGAGGAGCGCTCAGAGGGGAGGAGATGAAGATGATCGGGTCCATGGTTCTCCCAGCGGGAGGAAGAAGACAAGGGGAGGTGGAGCGGTTCTGTTGGCGGGGTCGTGGAGGCACACAGTGGCAGATGGTGCACGGTGAAGGGTAGAGAGAGCCTGCAGGCTGGAGAGGTGGAGAAGGAGGGCTTCTTCCCGTGGAGGGGAGATGGGATCTGTCTTCTCTCCTGCACATATATAGAAGAGGATACTAATAAGAAGGAGAACGGAGAAGGGAAAAAAATCAAAGAGAGAAGGATCGTTAAAGACATGAGAGATTTGAGGAAGAGAGATACGTGAGGGAGAGAGAGAGAAGGAAGTTTTTATTTATTTACTTGTTTTCCTTTCTTTCCTTTTCTCTCATATGATAAATTAAATATCTAAAGATGCACTCAATGATTTCTTTCATATTTCTCCTTTCATAGTGACTCAAATTTATTTGATTAAGATGTAAAAATACATTGAATGATAGTTTTTTAATTTAATCTATGCAATGCATGATTCATATTACATTTTCATTTCAATAATAATATACTTAGGCACTAAATTAGTCCCCTAAAATGGACTTATCATTGGGTCAACCAATCTCAAATTAGGTCACTTTTGCACTCAACACATCATAAAGTTCAAGTAAAATCATAAGCACCCGTGCTCTTAATTAAAATTGGTAGACTTAAGAAGTCAAGTCCCCATTCTAGTCTACCTAGATCATCAGTGACAAGAGAGGTCAGGTGGGGGAAATCCTGTAACTGGTGGGGACGCTCTACCGTGTAGGGGTCTTCACGGGACTCTCCCTCTCTGGCTGCCTAGGTAATTCACAGGTGGACGACTTTCTGATTAAGGGGTATCATTCGCCCCAAAGCTCTATAGTCATCCAAAATTTTTGGATGTCTTGATTGGGTCCAGCACCTGCTATTCTCATCCATTCCATCGATGCATGTTTAGGAGGAGGTCCTTAAGACCACCCTTGAGGCCTCCATTAGTTATTCATTCCCGTCAAGGCCAGGCCTCGACTTCCGTGTTTGTGCAACAAACCCATCACATAGACATCTCCTCTGATTCATCTGAACCTAACTCTCCTTCCACCATTATGGAATAACCAACAGGAGATAACAACCTTGAAAATCAGCTTCAGTGCCTCAATGACCTATTTCAAGCCTATACGAATCCACCGCAGCATCCCATGATGCGAGATCATTACAATCCCGCTGCGGTGGTGATTGAACCTCGAGTCCAAATCCCAGCTGGAGGTCCTGATACTGAACTCAAGTGCAACATGATTCGTGCTATTCCAAAATTGCATGGGCTCAATTCCGATGACCCTTTCTAGTACATCAAACAATTCAAATATCTGGCACAGACCTTCAGGTCAAATGTGCAGAATCGAGATATTCTTCTCATGAAGATGTTCTCCTTCTCTCTCATGGACAAAGCAACTCATTGGTATCAGACTCAAATGCATCCAATCAACACATGGGTTGAACTACAATCCGAGTTTCTGAAAAATTTCTTCCCAGTTGGTCTAACAAATGCTTTACGACATTAGATCACGCACTTCACGCAACAAGCAGGAGAACCACTTCATGAGGCATGGGATCACTTTCTGGATCTCATGCGAAAGTGCCCCCATCACGGAGTTCCTAAATAGGAACAAGTCCAATCTTTTTACTAGGGACTCTGTCAAGATATCTGACTCTTCTTCAATGCAACCTGTGGAGGGAATATCATGGGTCAACACGAAGACACCGTGTGGGAGATTCTCGAGAATATGTGCGAGAACTCCATCAACAATGAATCCATGGGCATGTTCGACCGGATGAATGCTTGCGCATTGATAAATGCTAGGGGAGCACATGAGGCGCAGGGCCTGTCCTCTTCAGTCGACCTGGAATTGATGGCCAAAAGATTAGACAAGGCCTCTATCATCGAGAAGAAGGTGGATGAGCTAACTCGACATTTGCAGCGAGCCACCTTTATGCAAAACCCGTTTGCACAACCACCCTCTGCAGGGAGGCTGTGCACAACATCTATCATAGATCTTCTAAGGGAATGGAATCGTATCCACCCCGGTTTGATTTTGGATTTGGAGGAAACTCTGGATCCACCTACTCTAGTTGGGGGAACTCTGAACCCTCGTATTCTGATTTTTCTGAGGTTCCTCAGACCTACGAGGTCCTCAACATCATCCAGAACGACCCTTTCTCTAATACCTATAACCCTGGATGACGAAATCATCCCAATTTCACATGGACGGGAAATAATCAGAATCAAAGACCACCATATCAACCCCGTCCACAAGCTCCTCATCCATATCAACTACCTTAGCCTTGGCCCAACCCTACCTACCAATCTGGGCCAACATACGGAGATCAAATGATTTTTATCCTTTAGACACTGGATGGCATTCAAAAGACGAATGCGGCAATGCAAAAATAGCATAAAGACGAGATCACAGAGGTTCGCAATCAACTAGCCCAGATGGCAAATCCCCGCCAACCTGGTGCACTCCCTTCGCAACCTCTACCCAATCCCAATAACGTGCCGAACCAGAGGCGCGTTATGAACCTGACTCAGGGCCAAGCACACTATGTTTATCAGGGCCCTTCTGCTCCATCACCCAATGGGATGGAAGCTTCGACATCATACATGGGTTACCAGCAACAAGCACCTCTTTTGCGTACACCAAACCAGAACCAGGAAGGATTAAACTCTGTTACTACCTGTAGTGGCAAACAACATAGGAACCACCCTATCCAAGCCACTATCAGCCTGGTAGCACAAACCCAAACCTTAGGATAGTCATCCAGGATACCCCGACCCCAGATCAAGAGCTTGGATCTATTATAGAGGAATCGCCTAAGGTTCCATTTCCCGAGGCCTTGACCAAGGGAAAGAAGAAAACCAAACCCGTGGCTCCTGAGGAGGACCTAGTCAAGCTCTTTGAGTAGGTCCAAATAAACATCCCCTTAATGGATGCAATCCACCACATACCGACTTATGCGCAATTTCTGAAAAGCGTATGTACACCTAAGCGTAAGTCGCGAACCAAAGATGGAAGCCCGATAATATTGTCAAAGCAAGCCAGCTCTATACTTCTGAGTAAGCTTCCACCTAAGGCAAGAGACCCAGGTACTCCCCTGATTTCCTGTACCATCGATGATATCCAATTCGATAGAGCACTGATGGATCTAGAAGCCTCCATAAACCTTATACCTACATCCCTACTAAACCACCTTGAAGAATCTGAGCTTAAACCGACCAAGGTGACATTGTAATTAGCAGATCGATCTATCAAGTCACCTAAAGGAATTCTTGAGGATGTCATTGTCAGGGTTTAGGATTTCTATTTCCCCATAGATTTTATTATTTTGGACATGGATGCTCTTGAGAATCTGAAGAATACACCAATTATATTAGGGAGACCTTTTCTGGCCACTGCTAGGGCCAATATAAATTGTGAAGAAGGCCAAATTGAACTAAAGTTTGGGAACAGAACACTGAAAATCGATATCTTCAAGGTCCAGTAAGGAATTAATTGCGGAGTTATAGAGCAAATATGCAATATCGAGTCTGTGGTTGATGACCTATGTATTGAGGAACACCCAATTAATTCTAATCAACCACAACCAGATCAAAACCCGCAATTAGAGGAGTCTGAACCTAACCTAGATAGACCTATAGCTCCATCCTTTGCTCCTGACACCAACCCTAAACCACCAGCTGCTGCAGACAACCCTGTTATGGAACTAAAGCCTCTTCCCAATCATCTAAAGTATGTCTTTTGGGTGCCAATCAGACGTTTCCTATGATTATCAACTCCAAACTCACACCTAATTAGGAATCTCGTCTGATTTCCGTTCTCCAGTAGCATTGAAGAGCCATTGGATGGACTCTTGATGACCTGACTGGCATCAGCCCCTCGTACTGTACACATCACATCTATACTAAAGAGGGCACATGACCTTCACGAGAAATGCAGAGACGTCTAAATCCTAATCTGTAGAAGGTCATGAAAAAGGAGATCATCAAGTGGTTAGATGCAGGGATCATCTATCCGATCTCCGATAGTCGGTGGGTGAGTCCAATCCAGATTGTGCCTAAGAAGGTAGGGCTCACCGTGATCACGACTGAGATCGGAGAAATCATACCGACCCATGTAGCAAATTCGTGGAGAGTCTGCATTGATTATATAAGACTCAATTCCTCCACGAAGAAGGATCATTTCCCACTACCATTTATTGATCAAATCCTTAAGAAACTAGCAGGAAATAAATTCCTCTGCTTTTTGGATGGGTACTCCGATTACAATCAAGTGG
This sequence comes from Thalassia testudinum, assembly GCA_037157565.1. NCBI lineage: Eukaryota > Viridiplantae > Streptophyta > Magnoliopsida > Alismatales > Hydrocharitaceae > Thalassia > Thalassia testudinum. Next base: position 7,051,058 of record JAZHRO010000022.1, on the reverse strand, counting down.
CAATCCATCCTGAAGACTAAGAAAAGACCACTTTCACCTGCCCCTTTGGGATGTACGCGTTTCGAAGGATGCCGTTCGGTCTTTGCAATGCACCCACTACTTTTCAGCGGTGCATGCTTACCATATTCTCATATATGGTAGGTGAATATCTGGAAGTCTTCATGGATGACTTCTTAGTTTTTGGTGATTCATTTGACGATTGCCTTTTGCACTTGGTTCAAATCCTTAGGCGGTGCATTGATGTAAATCTGGTTCTTTCCTGGGAAAAGAGCCACTTCATGGTGCTTGAAGGAATTGTCTTGGGACATCTTATCTCTGAAAAGGGCATCCAAGTTGATCTAGCCAAGGTGAATCTGATTTCCAAACTCCCTATTCCTAGCTTGGTCAAAGACATCCGATCCTTTCTGGGGCACGTCAATTTTTACCATCGATTCATTCCCAATTTCTCAAAAATCGTGTGCCCCCTGATTAATCTATTATCTAAGGATGTCCCCTTTGAAATCTCCAAGGAGTGCACTCAGGCATTTGAGATCCTGCGTGATCGAGTTACCCAAGCACCTATCCTACAATCCCCTGATTGGTCTCAACCCTTTGAGATCATGTGCGATGCATCTGATTACGCTGTAGGTGCGGTACTTGGGCAGAAAATCGACGGGAAACCTGTGGTCATCTACTACGCTAGCAAGACACTTGAAGAGGCTCAGTGTAACTACACAGTTACTAAGAAAGACTTGCTAGCTGTAGTATTTGCCCTAGAAAAATTCAGATCGTATCTTCTGGGTTCCCGTGTTATCATTTACTTAGATCACACTACTCTGAGGCACCCCCTTGCAAAGAAGGATGCGAAACCTCGACTAATCTGCTAGATCTTGCTATTGCAAGAGTTTGACCTCGAGATTCGCGACAAAATGGGAAAAGAGAATGTGGTAGCTGATCACTTGTCCCACCTTCCTTCTGACATAATTAACCCTTCCAGACCCATTACGAAACATTTTCCCGATGAATACCTCCTGACTATCAGTACGGGACTTCCATGGTTTGCTGATCTAGTAAACTACTTGGCATCACATCAGATCCCGTCCGATTGGCCGAAGGCCAAGAAGGACAAATTACTTTCCGATGCCAAGTACTACATTTGGGAAGACCCGTACCTCTTTCACACTCGTGCTGATCAAATTATTAGACGATGTGTTCCAGAAGCAGAAATTCAAGACATTTTGTCCTTCTTCCATGACCAGGCCTGCAGTGGACATTTTTCTGGACATAAAGCTGCAGCAAAAATCCTCCAATGCGGCTTTTATTGGCCCACGATTTTCAAAGACTCATACAATCACTGTAAGGCATGTACTCGTTACCAGACCTTGGGAAACATGAGCCACCAAGATATGATGCCTTTACAACCAATTCTCATGTGTGAAATCTTCGATATCTGAGGGATCGATTTCATGGGACCCTTCCTTGTTTCAGATGGCTTCGAATACATTCTACTTGCTGTTGATTACGTGTCCAAATGGATCGAAGCCATTCCGACCCAAACCAATGATCATAAGGTGGTAATCAAATTCATTCATTAGAACATCTTTTCTCGGTTCGGGATTCCACGTGCCACAATCTCCGATGGAGGGACCCATTTCACAAATACTCAGTTCAGATCACTGATGACCAAGTATGGGTTGTTGCATTAAATCTCGACTCCTTATCACCCCTAAACTAACAAGTCTAGCTGAGTTATCAAATCAGGAGATCAAGAAAATCCTCTAGGTCACTGTTCAACCTGAAAGGAAAGACTAGTCGTCCCGACTTCCGGAAGCCTTGTGGGCTTATAGGACCATCCATAAAACCCAATTAGGTGTGTTTCCCTTCAAATTGGTGTACGGGAAGGAGTGTCACCTCCCCATCTAACTGGAGCACAAAGCATATTGGGCAGTACGGAACTACAATCTTGATCTTTCTAAGGCAGGAACCTACAGAAAGCTTCAAATGAGTGAGATCGATGAACTATGCCATGACGCATATGAGAACTCGCGAGTTTACAAAGAGCGGGTTATGGCCGTTCACAACAAGCACATATCCAGAAAGATCTTTCATCCTGATCAGAAGGTCCTACTCTTCGATGCCAAATTGAAGCTTTTCCTAGGCAAACTCCGATCAAAATGGATTGGACCATATCTTATCAGACGAATCTTTGGAAATGGAGCCGTCGAAATCAGTCAACTCAACCTTGATTTAGAACCTTTCATCATGAACAGTCAGGGACTCAAACCGTTCATCGAACTCACTGATACGAACTTGGCTAAAATATCCTTTGATCTCCATCTTCCCTAAGCTTATTGCACCCGGCCAATGGCGTTAAACTCGGTGCTTAATAGAAGGCAACCCATCATTTTGAAAAACCTGAAACCCTTCTTGACACATTTTTATGCTGAACTCATATTGCACTTTAGGGTTCATCCATTAGAACAGCTGACTCCACCTCTGGTACCCGTACCAGAGCATGAAATCGTCTGCAAATAGTCATCCCAACCCATCCATCTACCCACTGAACTTGTTCTAATGTACAAACTACGCTGAATTCGAACCCACCTAATTTACAATGAGGATATTGCAAATCGTAGGCATGGGGGGTATTAAAGTGCAAAATGCTATGAGAATCACTACACAAGAAAGGGTTTCAATACAAAAAAAAAGGTCAAGGAAAAGAGGAGCCAATTTTTGAGAAAAATGAGAAGAAAGGAGCACACAATAAAGAAGAAAATTGAGTCCCTTAGAAACAATTTAGAACTTACCTACTTTCTAGGTTGGATTGAATGATGAAATAAGTGCTGAAAGGCTAAAACTTAAGGGATTAGTGGTGAATACCGACCTTAGGCCTCTTGGACCGTTTTACTATTTAAACACTCCCGTACTCGTCAAGATACGAATTACTCCTCAAGAGGTTGAGGAAAATGCAATGCCAGTGTATTAAGACTAAGGCTTAGGGAGTATTTGGCCCCGTTAACTGACCTCTGATTTGCGAGACTCAGTAACTTAAGCACCTTAAATCACACACAGTCAGGTTCAGTGCGCTTTAAAGTTAAAAACATGCCAAAAGGCATTAATTTGTTTTGAAATGGTCCTGAGATCTATATTAGGAGCGACTCGAAGATACAAGTTGATTTGGATGAGTTCCCGACACAAAGAGGTGGAAAATTCCACTCGAAGATGCGTAATAACATATCGTCTCCTCAGTGCTTATCCCCTAGGATATCTAAATATCCTACCGGGGGCATGTAAGCACCTTGTGCAGGTTCAGATGCCGTGGGTGGGGTTATCCCGAAATCTCGATTGCTAGGGTCTGAATCTAGCTACAGAATGCCATGGGTGGGATTATCTCAAAATCTCGAAAGCGAGGGTTCTAGGGGTTGCCATGGGTGGTGTAATCTCGAAGCATTGAATGCCAGGGACCCAGTGAGGATTGATGGTGGAGACAAGGAATCCGATACAGATAGTGTTTTGAGCCAATCCCAGGATAGATCTAAGGAGAATATAATGAAAGAAAAAGTGAGAGAAGCTCTCCACAAATGAAAATCTCCTTCTAATCTCTCTCCTACAAAATGCACTAGCAAATAGAACCGGACTAACCACGTCTCAAGCACAGGTGCTTTAACCACTGGGTCCAACAAACCTCAGGATAGTTCCTGCAAGCCTTAAAAACCTTCGCGGTAGACTACGACAAAAGCTAGTTAGGTTTGGATCTAGGCTAGTACTTGAGTACCTTTAGGCCTACTGTTGGTATTAAGATCTAGTTCCTAGAGATGCGGCTTAGTAAGGCATCTTGACGGTTAAATCCGACCTAGATAACTGGCTCATTTTATGTGGTTTTGCTAAGGGACTAGCAAAAGCTAGGCATTGGGGTATGATGGGAACACCATCATGAGCCATAACTAGCTCAATTTGACCAGATTAAGTCATTAAAAGCTCATACATAACCAGTAGAGGACTGTAACCCATGACATGACCATTTTGAGAGAAAAATAAGAAAATAGGGTTAAAACTGTAATTTTATCAGCATATCTTGAATGTATTATAACCGTGGGTTTTCCTAGGGGGTAATTAAGTGTTAAATGATCATAAATATCCAACAAGTGGGTTAGAATAGATGGAAAAGGGTTTTCACGTATTTTGAGAATTAACGGACATCTGAAACCCTAAAAACATACTTGCTTAATTACGGGAATTTTGGTCAGGATTAAATTCACCTAAACCATCTAAAATTCATATAAATTTATTCCATAGGGTTTGGCATTCTTAATTTGACCATCATAACCCGTTTTGACCCAAAATAGAGTCTCAGACGGAAAGTTACCCTAATTTGGGGAACTGTGCAATTTACCCGATCAAAATTAGTCAAAACCAAAATCCAACTTCACCATTGGATTTCTTGGGTCCAAATTAGGTTTATACCAAAATTTGGGCTTAATCTGAGATCGTTTTGACCAATTTTTGCAACTTCTTTCAGTCAGACTCTTCTTAGTTCAATCAGATCCTTAACTTTCAAAAATATTTACAAAAATGCCCCTACTTTGTCATCATTTTTGCATATAGATCCCTACCACCATTAATCCTATTCCTACTTGCGTCGGTGACCTAAAAATGGCTAGAACTCTTTGATTCCTTGACAAATCCCTTTCAAATTTGAAAGGGGAATTCGTTAAGGAATTCCCTTCCATCTGAGCCAACCCTTGGGCTCCAAGACTTGCGAACCAATCAAAGATTGGGTTTCTCACGCTAGCGAAACTTTCCAAGCTTGAGAGACTCTCACTCTCTTTTGACCTCTGGATCCCTATAAAAGGATCGCCAGACCTCACTGTGTTTCCCACGCTCAAATTCGACCAAGATCTCCCCTCAATTCTGAAGGTCCCTACTAGGAGGGGGTGACGTAATAATTGCGGAAATAAAATATATAAAGCAATCTCACAAAATAAGCAATCACAAAATGTGCACAAGTAATTTTTAGGTGGAAACCCAAACCGGGTGAAAACCACCACCTAACCCTTTCGAGTTAGGATTTACCGATCAACCTAGTTGATCAAATCCACTAAACCGAATCACTTAAAACGAGGGTGATTCAACCTCAATACAACCACGCTACAAGTACGAGGGTAGCGTTCCTCAACCCCTTCTCTCCACGAGAAGGATTTTGTCCCACGAAGGAGACAGGAATTCGCAAAGCGAATACCCAACCAAAAGACAAAGGTAAAATAAACAACAAACCTATAGAGCCAACAAAGTAATAAACCTAAGCTTATATAGGATTTAGGAAACTCCCCTTTGCAAGGAGTGCGTTGATGATGACGTGGTGCGTGAGCCACGCGACGGCGCAACTTCGCTCTCGTGAACTACGGCGGGAGAGCGGGTGCGCAACAGCTTGATGCTCTCAAGAGAATGGTGCTTGAGCTTAGAGAGCAAGAGCTTCTTGGACACAAGAGAGTGGAAATACTTGATCTTAGTGTATCTTGGTCTCTCTAGGTGTGTCTTGTGTGTCTCTTAGTGTATGTAGGTGTGTAAAGGCGCCCCTCTATTTATAGAGGCCTTAGGAAGGCTTTGGAAGGCTTAAGAAAGGTTCTATAGCCGTTGGGAACAAAGCTCAAGAGAATCAGGCCGAAATCAGGGCAATGATTACACTTGACAGGGTTATCAGACGTCTAACTCTTTCATCAGACGTCTGGAGGGCCACTTTAAGACGTCTGATTTCAAGGTCAGACGTCTGATTCTATGCGGGTTTCTCCCTGACTTGAATCAGATCTAAACAGGGTTTTAACGCAAGTCCATCAGACGACATACAGGACGTCTGGCACTATGTCTGGACGTCTGGAAACCTACTTTTACTGTGGGAATTGATTTCCAAACGTTGCAACGGCTAGAAAATCTCTGAGAAGAGATTTTGGGTCAGCCGAGGCAAAACGGTCATTTATCAGACGTCTGGAAGGGCCTAAGGACGTCTGATAAGGCTCTAACGGTCATATTCTTGAGTGTCTGCTAAGCCAGCCAACGGTCCACTAATTGGACGTCTGGCAAATCCATCAGACGTCTTCTAAGACGTCTGGTATAAGGTCTGGACGTATGATTTCATCAGACAGAACTACCTATGTCCAGCCTAACAGTTATCAGACGTCTGAAACAACAGTCAGACGTCTTAAAATACATTATCAGACGTCTGATTTGGGAATTAGACATCTGGAAAGTCTGTTTGAACCCTATATTGGTTTTCTAGGTATTCTACAGAAAACCTAAGTATCCTAGGGTTGTGCCGGTGTTCCTAGGACTACTGTTAGGGTTCTTTGAGGCTCTTTAACATGAAATATCTAAGGAAATAAAGAGCAACAAAAGAAACGAAAAATACAACAAGTACAAAAGAAGGAAATCTATCCTATTCTTCATTTCCTTCCATCTTCAATCTTTCGCTCCACGCAAACCTCCTCTGTTTTCCGTCAAGCTCCTCCAATCCGTCCTGGATGCGAGCTCGAACTCCGTCTAAACACGTCCTCATTTGCAATTGACCTGAAATCTAGGACTCAAATTGCAAATGTTAAATAACACGTGTTTTGTTATCATCAAAACAAATGATCGTGGTGCTCTAGCACCAACAATCTCCCCCTTTTTGATGATGACAAAACCGTAAATAATAATACATAAAAATCCTCCCCCTTTTTGACATTATCAAAAAGGTTTGATTGATTTTACATTTCCTATAACTCCCCCTTAAAACATGCTCTTCTATAAATTTATTTTAACAAAGGTGACATTCTCCCCCTTTTTGTAACAACAAGATAGCTATTATTTTTCTCCCCCTTACTAAAGGAAATTTAGCTACCTTATATCTCCCCCTTAAAAAAATTGACAATTGGCTCAACATTTTTTAACTCCCCCTATCTAAATGCTTATAAAAAGATAGGGTTAAGAATTTTACCTCGCCTACCATGGCCAATAAAATGGCCCGAATGGTGGTGGTGGATGCCACATCGGATGGGGCTCCCATCCGTAGCTTGGAGGCCTGGGAATTTGTGCCGGTCTCCAATCTGGTGGTCGACGTGCGGCGGGTCCGTTGCTTGTTTGCCGTCTCGTCGGTCTTCTTGTTCTCCTCCTTGGTCTACTTCTTGGTTCTCCCAACTCGAGTTGACCAGACTTGAGTTTGTAGGTCCAGTCCTTTATGTTGTAGTTATCCCTGAACCCTACAAAACAAGATTCTAATTCCTTTTTTGGTATCCAAGTGAGCTTGGATCCGGATCTGTTAGTGGGTCTCCTTGATGGAGATCCTTTCTCAACCTTAGGGCTATAAAAATTATCTACTTTATTGATTAATTTGTTGGAGTTTTCCCTAAGACATGCAATTTCTTTTTCTATAATACTCATCTTAGTCTTTAAATTAGAGATTTCTAACTTTAGACTATCATTTTCCTCAATCAATTTATTATTTTCATTGATGAGGTCTTGATTTTCTAATAATAGGTTATCAATTCTAGGACTAGCTTCTATGTCCTTAAGTTATTTTTCTAACCTATCATTTTCATTTTTAAGAAAACTATGGTTCTTTTTAATACTTTTATTTTCTATTTTAAGTGATTTACTAATCTCAAATAGTTCATTAAAAGCTTCTTGTAAATCGAAATTTACCTCGTTGTCTGAGTCGCTTTCGCTTTCACTTTCTCCGATTGCCATGAAACCAAGGCACGTGGTTTCCTTCTCCCCGAGATCTTCTTCCGAGCTCGTCTCCTCATGAGTGCCTTCCAACCTCCTCCATATCTCGTGGGCGGTGGTGCACTCTTGGATTCGTTCGAATTCTTTTGGACTCAATGCGCAATACAAGGCATTCATGGCCTTTGCGTTCAGTGAAAGCTCTTGAATCTGCAGCTGCGAGTAGCCTCCTTGGGGTCGCTTCGGGATCTCGTATGGGGTTTCGCAACATCCCCATACCTCGAATTCAGTGGCTTGGAGCCACATCTTCATCCTCAACTTCCAATATCCGAAGTCCCTCCCGTCGAAATAGGGTGGTCGGACGGTGGATTGCCCTTCGGAGATTCTGATTGCGGCTATGCCTCCCTCCATGATCTAGATCCTAGCCGGTTTGTAACGTCGATTTCGCGAGACCTGCTCTGATACCAATTGAAGGTCCCTACTAGGAGGGGGTGACGTAATAATTGCGGAAATAAAATATATAAAGCAATCTCACAAAATAAGCAATCACAAAATGTGCACAAGTAATTTTTAGGTGGAAACCCAAACCGGGTGAAAACCACCAGCTAACCCTTTCGAGTTAGGATTTACCGATCAACCTAGTTGATCAAATCCACTAAACCGAATCACTTAAAACGAGGGTGATTCAACCTCAATACAACCACGCTACAAGTACGAGGGTAGCGTTCCTCAACCCCTTCTCTCCACGAGAAGGATTTTGTCCCACGAAGGAGACGGGAATTCGCAAAGCGAATACCCAACCAAAAGACAAAGGTAAAATAAACAACAAACCTATAGAGCCAACAAAGTAATAAACCTAAGCTTATATAGGATTTAGGAAACTCCCCTTTGCAAGGAGTGCGTCGACGATGACGCGGTGCGTGAGCCACGCGACGGCGCAACTTCGCTCTCGTGAACTACGGCGGGAGAGCGGGTGCGCAACAGCTTGATGCTCTCAAGAGAATGGTGCTTGAGCTTAGAGAGCAAGAGCTTCTTGGACACAAGAGAGTGGAAATACTTGATCTTAGTGTATCTTGGTCTCTCTAGGTGTATGTCTTGTGTGTCTCTTAGTGTATGTAGGTGTGTAAAGGCTCCCCTCTATTTATAGAGGCCTTAGGAAGGCTTTGGAAGGCTTAAGAAAGGTTCTATAGCCGTTGGGAACAAAGCTCAAGAGAATCAGGCCGAAATCAGGGCAATGATTACACTTGACAGGGTTATCAGACGTCTAACTCTTTCATCAGACGTCTGGAGGGCCACTTTAAGACGTCTGATTTCAAGGTCAGACGTCTGATTCTATGCGGGTTTCTCCCTGACTTGAATCAGATCTAAACAGGGTTTTAACGCAAGTCCATCAGACGACATACAGGACGTCTGGCACTATGTCTGGACGTCTGGAAACCTACTTTTACTGTGGGAATTGATTTCCAAACGTTGCAACGGCTAGAAAATCTCTGAGAAGAGATTTTGGGTCAGCCGAGGCAAAACGGTCATTTATCAGACGTCTGGAAAGGCCTAAGGACGTCTGATAAGGCTCTAACGGTCATATTCTTGAGTGTCTGCTAAGCCAGCCAACGGTCCACTAATTGGACGTCTGGCAAATCCATCAGACGTCTTCTAAGACGTCTGGTATAAGGTCTGGACGTATGATTTCATCAGACAGAACTACCTATGTCCAGCCTAACAGTTATCAGACGTCTGAAACAACAGTCAGACGTCTTAAAATACATTATCAGACGTCTGATTTGGGAATTAGACGTCTGGAAAGTCTGTTTGAACCCTATATTGGTTTTCTAGGTATTCTACAGAAAACCGAAGTATCCTAGGGTTGTGCCGGTGTTCCTAGGACTACTGTTAGGGTTCTTTGAGGCTCTTTAACATGAAATATCTAAGGAAATAAAGAGCAACAAAAGAAACGAAAAATACAACAAGTACAAAAGAAGGAAATCTATCCTATTCTTCATTTCCTTCCATCTTCAATCTTTCGCTCCACGCGAACCTCCTCTGTTTTCCGTCAAGCTCCTCCAATCCGTCCTGGATGCGAGCTCGAACTCTGTCTAAACACGTCCTCATTTGCAATTGACCTGAAATCTAGGACTCAAATTGCAAATGTTAAATAACACGTGTTTTGTTATCATCAAAACAAATGATCGTGGTGCTCTAGCACCAACAAATTCTTCTCTCTCTCAGCTAAAGGCTCCTCAACATCCGGCGAGCTCCTCCATTTTTCTTCATCCTCCATTCGCAATACCAGCAGTGGAGCTACCTCCCCCGTTTCTTTCCTCGTCGAGTCGTACCAACCGTCGCTCTGATTCCCTTCTTCCTCGCCATCCAACCCCCACTAGAGCACTTCTCTTCTCCAACACCGACAACACAACAACCAGCACCGGCAACACAACAACTGGTGCCATTTCCTTCCCACTTCATTTGTTACTGCATTCAACCACTTCCTTAACTCCTCATCACACCAGTGATTTCGACACGTCGTTCTGACTTCAACAACGCCTCCGTGACTTCATCTTCCTCCACTCCGGCCAGACCTCCGGCGAAGTCTTTTGCCCACTCCACGACTCCAAACTCTTCGCCGACAAGCCTACAACCACCGCCTCACCTTCCCGCACATTTCCCTTCTCTCATTTCGCCCCATCATGCACCCAAACACCTCCCCAAATAGACCCATCATCTCCAACCTATCCTACGTCTGTCTGACCACCACACACGGCCATCAGCCACACCACCAGCACCGTTGCATTCCTTGACGTACGGCAACTATTCGTGGACCTTTTAACGAGCCGAAAGGCCTTATTTTTATTTTCAAGTCTTCGGGTTGAGCTCGCCATTAACGAAAGATTCAAAGCTTGTTAGAAGCTTGCTCCAGATCTTGCATCCTCCAGGTCTCAACTCCAACTTACGCGAAATCATCCCAGGAGCACTTCTGGGTTATCTATTGAAATGATTAACCACGGCTTGACTATGAATTGGATGAAGGAACGGCTGCTGCTGACTGCGTGAAGAAGAGGCATATCTTTAGTCCCACATCATAGTTTTTAAAGCTGTTGTTGCCATATAAGATTCCAAAGTTCTAAGGGCTATTTGCCTCAGAACACGGGGTGAGGTCCCTCTCACCTGCTCACCTGTGCCTTGTCCATGACCTGACTTCGCAGACCTGGCTTGACCCATTAACCCGTGCACACCTCAGCTGCTACCACACGCCAGCAACCCTGGTCCCAAGAACACTAGGTCCGTTTACCTTGATTGTCCCTGTGGAAGGCTCTGGGAGAGCGGATCCCAGAGAGTGAAAGAAAGAAAGGAGAGCCTGCGCAGGTAGGGGGTTTTGCTCTTGGTGAGAACTGTCTAACAATTAGCCAAATTTAGAAGCCCTTCCCCTGCTATGTGAAAAGAGCTAGAGAAAGAATAAGTGCTAAGCAAAGACAGAGAAGGAAAGTAAAGAGAAGAATAGGAAGAAGGAAGAAGGCTTGAAGAAGAAAAGAAAGACCACAATTGAAGTAAAGAAGAAGGAGAAGGAAAGCAGAGAAGTAGAAGAAAGAAAGAGAAATAGAAAGAAAGAAGAACCAAGAGATCTGAGCAGTTTAAGTCATTTGATTATTGAATCAGATGATTGGTTTGATTGCATTTCATACATATATACATTGAGTTTCATTAGCTATCATTGTAAGGAGTACTTGGTGATCTAAATCACCATTTTACTCCAATATTTTTGCGATCTGGTATTTGATTCTATTGCTACCTTATTCTAAAATAATTTCTGATCACAATTCTATAGCTATCTTGTCTTAAATTGCAATTTTGAGAACTGAATTCTTATATTTCTCCCAGCGAACGACCTCGGACTTTTTTGAGTTATAAATTTTATTTGTTTTTTAAGCGATTTCGACCTGTACTACAACGCAACATTTAAAACCTGATCTCGCTTACGTTAAACAACCTTCAACGTCGCTTGCAGCCATGAGCTCCCCCGCATGCGGGGGGACTACATCTCCTCATTCTCTATCTCTATTTGCATTTTATTTTGGTCTATTTCAATTTATTTTTATTCTTTTTTTGGTGATGAGGAACCCTCTTGAGAGGTAAACCTTAGGAAATTGCAAGTGCTCTAACTCCATGACCTCTGGATAAATCCAGTGCTAGCAAGACTCAAACTGGTGACCCTGTTCCCACATAAGTGGTATAAGAGCCATACCAGTTGAGCAACCCGCTGAGGGCCTATTTCAATTTAATTTAAATGTGAACAATGTGATCAATTGTTTTGATTAGATGATGTATTGAAATAACAAGATCTTAATGTGTGTTTTGCTTAGCCTCTCTATGGATGTGATATTTTCTCCCGTCATACGTGGTTTAATCTCCCTTGAAAATTTTCTATTAGCTCACCGCCATGCAACGATAATTTTTTATTCTATATATTTCCACATTGGCAAATGAGATGAGCAAAGAGGTGATTTTAGTCTTGTTGAAAATTTAGAATTCAATAAGGTTGCCCAATTGAGGAGTCAAATTCTTCTTCACACACAAAAAGCATAAAATTTGAGTTTAATTCAAACTTTGGGTGGGTCGATAGGGCCATAAAAAGTTGCTCTTGAGACCTATGTCCTAAGCTAGTAAGATGTCTAATTAGACTTAGGCAATTTGTCCTAGGCTAGTAAGATGTCCAATTAGACTTAGGAAATTTGTATTTGGGCCATTACTTTGGAACTGTTAAGTTTTTGTTGTTAAGGTTTTCTGTACGATTTCCTTTGGATTAGTGTAAAAATCATTTTGATATTTAAATCTAACTTAGTTTAAATTTGTATTCTCATTTTTGCTTGATTTCTATACTCTATTTTACTCTAGGACTAGCAAAAGATAGGCATAGGGGTGTGATATTTTCCATAGTCATTGACATAATTTATGCCCAACTATTATTAGTTAAGTGTAAATTAGGCCATACTGCATTAGATTAGGTTAAATTAGTCATTTAGCAACATTTTGTAAATAATGCATCCTTTTAGACTTTTATGTAATATTTCTCTTACTTATATTTGGTATCTTGATGTTCTTGTTTATATGTATGCAAGTGCTAGGTATAAGATTGATTGGAGGTTGGCAAAGAAGAGAAATTGATTTGAGCTAAATTGTGTAGAGAGGCTGAACTAGTTCCCAACCTAAACCCTAGCCTATTTGACCCTTAGACGTAGCTTATTTAGGGACCTAATTCTCTTAGCCTAAAACCTAAGCCTAACCTAATTGCATGCTAACCCTACAACACATCCTAATCCCCCATCATTTCTAGACCTAATCTTAACCCTTCATTTTGGTGATCCAAACCAAACCCTCTCCACCAATCACAAGCCACCACCCTTTATATAAAAATTCATAGTTGCTTCCCCCCTCTCTCTTTAATATCTCCCTCTACATAGTCTCAACCTCTTTCCAACTTCAAGAAGGTCTCCACGCCACCTTCGGCATGCTTCTGAGGTGTGCCTTCGCATCTATCTTCACTTTCGCTCTATCTTCTAGGGTTCGTCTTTGAAGCGACCTTCTGGTTTTATTTTCTATTTACTAGTCCTAATTCTAGTTGTAATTCCAAGTACTTATTCTAGTCGATTTCTATTTCCAAACATTCTTCTAATTATAGAAAATTACTTCATCAATAAAAGTCTTAGTTTTATTTCTATTTCTTGTCTCTAGTTGATTTTACTCTCTTGCTTTAGTTCAAATTAGGTATTTAATTGCTATCATAGTTAGGATCTTTATTCCCGCAAATTTTTTCTAGTAGTAATTAGATTGATATCATGTGATCCCTTCTCGTTAAATCACCAAGATTCTAGAATCCTCTAATCCCAGTCATCTTGCAAGTCATTATGGTCTTCCAATCCCATTTTTACAACTATGCAACATCGATGATATGGCTTCCACCTTAGTTATCATGTTAGATCAAAACAGTAGGCACCTATGGCCCATGGTTTAGTTGAAGCTTATCCAAAGCCTACCATTTTGCTTATCACATTTAATTATCATTAATCATAATTAATTAGCACTAATCATCATTAATTGGCACCCATCATGATTAATTAGTAATAATCTTAATTAATTGTCTTAATTACAATTAACACTTACTAATCATAGTCAACCCTTTCTAATCATGATTAAGGGGTTACCTTGATTACCCATAATTTATAAGCCTTACGATGGTTGTTAGGGCTTAATCCTCCATATTTACTCCTAATGACGTTTCTTTAGTTTTCTACTTACATTTGGTCCTTAACTATAAAGTAATAAAAATATTTTCAATTTTGTCCCGCAAAAGATTCAATGAAGTCCTTGTACTTACACTTGTTTTCACTTCATTTGATCCTTAAGGACTAAGAAAAAGTTAAGAAGAAGGTATGATGTATTTTTATATTCACTAGATTTGTTAAGACCTCACATAAAAGTATTAGGTACCAGTTATTAGGATTGCCTTTTCTGCTTCTCTAGGAATCTTAAATGCACACATTCAAAATTACTACACTTGAGAAGCTACTAGGTGAGTCCTCACTAATTTTAGGAATAGAGCTTCTTTTTAGTTTTTTAATTAGATACCTAGCAAAGATTCTTTTATAATCACTTTACCTAAAATCTATGAATTGATTCATTTAGATATTTCTCTAGAATCACTTCTATTCGAACTATTGGAATCTTAAAAATGTCCTCCAAAATCACTAGAATGATCCCATTAAAATCTAACTAAGAATACTAGAACAGGAGAGCTGTAGGAAGAGGGCCAATGGTTTGCTATCGAGTTTTTCTTATCACTTGTGTTGTGTGTTCGAATACCTCTCAACCTCCTATATTTAGGTGAATTTAACTAGTACAATGACTAAAGGTTGTGCTCCTAACATCTAGAAATAGTGGATAAATTGGTCTTTTTTGAAAGCTTATCATGTGTAGATGATGTAAACATGTTTACACTACTTAAGATGTCTATTTATGCATGTTCTTAAGCATAGGATTGCATTGCATGCTATACATATTGCATAACATGCATCATCTTGCAATTAGAGTAGTTTGAATAAAATGGAGGATAATTGTCTCCTTTTATCTTCATGGATAGGGCAAACTTTTTATCGGGGCCTCAGATCGAAGATCCAACCATACAGATGTGATCAGGGTGACGATTAGAGTTCAACGACTCCAAGATGGCCCTAATCAGACATCTGTAGCATCAGATAGTGACTGGGAAACCTTAGAAGATCAAGGGCCAAGATGGTGTGAATCTGCAATTCAAACGACAAATCCAATCGCACGGATGGATTCGGATCAACGATCGCAGCCTCACGGCGTGAAAATTGACTCAATCCGACAACCGTGGCACCATCTACATCATCCATAAGATGGATGGCCAAGATGGTGCCATGTGGCGCCATCTCAGCCGTCCAACCAACCCTCAAGACCGCCGCTGCCTCTCCAAAGGAATTCTAGCACATGATCTGGGCCGTTGAATCTTCATCCAACGGCTATGGATGCGTGCGCCTTAAATCGTCTCCGCAACCAACTCCCTTCCACAGCACAGCGGGCGAGCTCCTTATCGTGAGGCGTTGGCGTGCATTCGATTCCTCGCAAGCGGGCGAGCGACGCAAGCAAGCAGGCACGAGCGAGCGTCGAATTGCGATCGAACGGCTGTGTGCACCCGATAGTGCTCACGCGCTATTGCACGCGTGGCGAAGACGCGGCATCGCACGCGATGGGACGCGCAGCGCAGGCAGACGGAGGCGTGATCTAAGCCGTCCGATCTCGCGATCAGATGACTGAGATTGGCTGGACATGCGCGAGCGTTGAACGTGCGGGCAAGCGAGCGGGCGCGCGAGCACCGCCCACTACGCCCACGTTCAGACCTTTAGCGATGGTTTTATCCATCACTAAAGGTCCTGAATTAATGTTTTTAAAATTGGAATGACCAAAATGCCTCCACTCCTTGCAACTATAAAAGGAGACCCCCTCCACACGAAATTCTCATCCTTTCTTTCTCTTCTCTCTCCAAAGCTCAAGAGAAGCTTGTCCCACACCCGGGATGCTTCTCGCGAGATAAAGTCAATTTTTCATCCCCTTTTCGGAAGCAGATCCCGCGACGACGACGACGTGCTGCCTCGTTCCCGTTCTTCCTGCTTTGTTCTCCTTCATCCTTCTCTGTCCTCCTTCGTCCAGGCGTCGTCCTGTCCGGCTCGTCCTCCAAGCGACCGTCGAGGAGGATATTTCTCTCCCCATTCTTTTACAACTTTCTAGAGTAGTTCGGCTCGTCCTCCAAGCGACCGTCGAGGAGGATATCTCTCTCCCCATTCTTTTTACTGCTTTCTAGAATAGATTTACTACTTTCTAGTGTAATCATTTTCCCGCTTTCTAGTCGTAATGTTTAGTGTAATGAACAATCTTTCTGATGATGAAATTCCATGTTCATTCTACATCTCTTTTTGGTTTCTGTTTGTAATATCTCTCTCTCTTATTTTCTCTCTTTCTCTTCTATTTATTATAAATAGTTAAATAGTTTCTAATCAATTATTCTGCTTCGTGACAAATAAAACAAACACGAATTTTTTTAAATCAAACGTCCGCCTCCCTGTGTTCGACTTGGGATTTCCATTCCAGTATAAATTTTATTTATTGAACACGAGTTCTTCGCTTTCAAACTACAATGACAGGTTTTTCAAAACCAAACACGTTAGCGTAGCAACCCAACGTTCAACATTTTGGCGCCGTTGCCGGGGAGGCGACGCTCTTTGATTTTTTCTTCGCATTTTCTAACTTACAAATCATTTACCTCACTTCTCTCCTTTCTTATTGTGATTGCAGGTACTCTTTTGAGACGAGCAAATACGGTAGATTGGAATAAAGTGATGTGGAATGTTTTGTAAGTTATCCCCCACCTCCCACCCATTAGATTTCATTCCACCACATAATAACACAAACATCAATCAACCTAGGTGTTCTTATAAACTCTAAGGTTAGATTGTTTGTTGTTTGACACCTACACCCGCCCCAACCTCCATATTTAAAAAAGAAAAATTAAAAAAAATCTCACAAAGGTACACAACCTCATCTGATTTTCAAACTTAACTGGTAAACCGATCTTTAGAGCCAGTACACACACATCCAAACACATAATTGAGTAGAAATCAGATTAGGTAATCACTTGTGTGCCTAATTAAGTGGTGCAACAGGCCAATTGTTTGAGTTGATTGGGCCACCCACTTCAATTAAAATCAACTCATCAAGTAGCTGCCAATTAGGTTCAACTATTAGGGATTTACCAGGCACTCCTCATTCTTTTTAAGCTTTAAAGGAAAATATCTTCACCTGTGCTTTCAAAACCTGGTGTGCCAACAAAACTTGTTTGAAAACACCTAAAGTTGAATCCTAAAATCTACTAAGCAAGATTTGAACTCTAAAATTCACCACATAAAAAATAATCTTGCTTGAAAACCACTGGTTGTGCATGTACACACAAATCAATCAATCATTAAGGACACAACCCATATAAAGGGCTCATCACATTCCAAAGCACATTCAAACCTAGCCCTAAATAAAATAGAGTAGATGTTGGCCTTAAGGATTTGACTCGCTCTTCAGAGCCCAGAACAGGATTATTTTCGATTAGTCTGTTTCTACTGTTCAATCTGATGTCTAGCTAGGGGAGCAGAATCAAACGATCACAGGTGGGGGGTACACTAGGAACTGGAGGCACAAGTCGAAGGAAGAACCTTCTCCACAGTCCCTCCTTCTAACTGGTTAGATTGAATAGATAGAAGTAGATCACATCGTTCCTTTATCTCAAGATGAATTTTAGGAGTTTGTAGGTCTTTAGGCTAGCCCACTTAAGGATAGGTTTGATTATTTGTATTATAGGACACCTTTCTTCCTCCCATCTCTCATGAATCCTTCCACATATTACATGCATTCCCTCTCTTTCCCTCCTGTTTTGAATTATCCTCAACATGACAATTATTCCGACTCATACCGTAATCAACCATCAGTTAGTTGGGATAACTCAGATTGGGGATACAGTTCCGGACCTCCGTGTTTAGGGTCTAACCCTGAACACTATGATTGTGATTTCTATCCTTCTCAGAGCCACATTGATTAAAGATCGTCAACTTTTCATGAACAACCTAATACGATTTACAATCAAGAAGGATACACTGATCCTTACCCATCCTCTGATTACACTGCCTTTAGGTCATCACCACCTTTTAAACAATCTGAAATGACCTATTATCAGGAAGGGTATAATGAATCTCAATTTGTTAATTCCCCTGCATTGATCCCAAACCTGCCCAACCCTGAACCAACTCATTTGGTTCAGGGTAATCAGGTTCGAGATAAGGTTCTGGCTAACTTAAGGAATATCAGACAATCTTTAGAAGTTTAGCCAATACCTTGCATTGAGAGATTGGAACCCCTGATTGAGATGATTGATGATTTGAATATGTATATGTTGGATTGGCTCCAGGATGTTAAGGATAAGAACCCGGGTGAGTTTCTACTTGGAAAGTTAGTGAAATTGAGGATGAGATTTGTGGTTGCTTTGATTTAATAGTGGGATGATTCCCAGGATGAAACCTCTTCAGGAGAGCCAATTTCAGAACCTGCTCAAGCACCTATTGGGGGGACACGTGTTACGAGGCTGACCAGATTGAATCAGAGCATCAAATTAAGGATGATCTGATTTCTTCACCTGAGATCCCTGAGCCAGGGTACGAGGAAACGTATGTTTCCATGGAACAGAAAGTGACAGATGATTTTGGGACATACATTGATACGGATCTTGATTTCTTTGATGGTGAAGATTCAAGTTGCGAAGCCTTACGTGAGTTTACAGAACACGATTTTTTTGAGACGATTGGGCCTGAGGAATCTAATAGATCATTTGCTAGCCCAAGAACTGAGGAAACTGATCTTATTAGGGCTCACATTATGGATCCAGAATTGCTTTTTCAGGAGGATTTAATCAAATGCCCTGATTGTCAGTTACACCCCATTGAGCTTATCGATGATTTTGTTTCTGAGATAATTAGACCCAAGTCAATTCTGATTCAGCCACATCTTTTAGACTTGGAAATTTCAAATGGGGTGCAAGAGGTTCCGGAATTTAACATTCTGAATGAGGAGGATAGAAGCTGGGAAGTTTTGATCTGGGAAGCTAACTCCGGAGGAAGTAGAAGACTGAGTCTAAGGTTCCAATTCATCTGAAACCATCAAACCAGGACCCTTACGACATTTGTTTTGAGGATGTCGAACCCAAGCACACATTCAATGATTATCCTTTTGAGCTTGAATTCCCTGTAACCTGACTTCTTGGTCTTGGGTTGCATCTTCATAAATCGCAGGCCTGACCCCGCTTGCATACTGATTTTTGGTTTTAGATAATTTTTATCTAGAACCTCAGATAGTCTCGATTATGGGGTATGGGTCTCCACCACAATTTGGTCCACATCTGTGGACCTCTGTTGATAGGTCAGAGGATTCTTATGTTTATTCTGATTCTGACCTACACCTGTGAATTCTTCATTTCTCTTCTTTGTATAGTGTGCCTAGTTGAAGGCACTAAATTCAGTACATATATAGTTCTTTTTAGTTTCTATCTCGGAGCGGACCTGACATTCATGCAATTCAGGTGCTTTTTACGCTATTTCACTCTGTTTTATATCTTTTTAATACAATGAGGACATTGCATTAGATAGGCATGGGGGGTGGATATTCATCTTTGAATTTATTCGTTAGCACCGTAGATTTGTTTTAGTTTCTTTTATTAAAAAAAAAATTTATGGAATTAAGAAAGAGAACTTGGGTTTAAGAAAATTTTCAATCTTAGGAAATACTACATTATGATTTAAACACAGAGACCCTTCAGGTCTTTGGACATAATCAACCCATGTATCCACTAAAATGTGGATTTATTTTTCGAGTCCTCACCAACCTAAATTCTATTTTAATTTGAGTAAATAAGTGTGGGTGATAAGTACACGACTTATCAACCCGCCCTCTGATTTGAGGGAATTTTGAGTCTTAAGCATCTAAGCACTATCTTGTCACTGACTCGTTGTTCGACGATTTTAACGGAAATTGGGCAGCTAATGTACCTTCTAGGGTGATATGGCTAGCAAGTTATCGTGGGTAACAGCCAATAGGTAGGTTGTCCAGAGCCCAATCACTGGACCTTTCTCTTTTTGCTGCTTTTAGGTAAATCTTAGACCATGGAAGCCACCTACTTAAAAAAAAAAAAATCAAAAAGAAAAGGAGAAAAGAAAAAAAGAAATAAGCCACACTTCGCCGCACGGGTATGGCTGGCAAGTTGTCGATGGTAACAGCTCATCACTGGTTGTCCAGAACCCAGCTCAATAAATGCACTGAAAATTCCCAAAACACTTAGGAAGAAGCGGAGAAGTAGAATAAACTGGGGAGATATACACTGGATTCACCCTTGTGTTGACCCCATAAAAAAAATAAAAGTAGGGAGAAAGCTATCGATTGTAAAGATACACCTTTAGGAAGAATTCTTTTTTAGGTCACCTAGAGGCGTAGAAATCCGAAGTCTGTTTTAATTGCCGGTCAACGAGTCTATCACATCTACAATAAGATGCTTAGAACTTAGAGTTCTCATCAAATCTTGGATGAGTTAAATGGCCGTAGAAAGCCACTCTTAAACCCTAAAACTTGAAAATCAAAAAAATAATAGAAAAGAGGAAAAAGAGAAAAATAAATTTTCTTTGAATAAGGCGAGGGCTTGAGGTGGTCTGCATTTTGGCAGATACTTGGGCACTGTTGTGTCTTTGAAAGTTCAGATCCTAAGTAGACAATTTCTTAATGATTGAAAATAACTCATGCCCAAATAATTTAACCTGATTCTTTCATAAATAGCATATAGTTTTTGCTAGGGACTAGTAAAAGATAGGCATGGGGGTATGATGTAAACATGTTTACACTACTTAAGATGTCTATTTATGCATGTTCTCAAGCATAGGATTGCATTGCATGCTATAAATATTGCATAACATGCATCATCTTGCATTTAGAGTAGTTTGAATAAAATGGAGGTTAATTGTCTCCTTTTATGTTCATGGACAAGGCAAACTTTTTATCGAGGCCTCGGATCGAAGATCCAACCGTACATATGTGATCAGGGCGATGATTGGAGTTCAACGACTCCAAGATCGCCCTAATCAGACATCTGTAGTATCAGATAGTGACCGGGAACATTAGAAGATCAAGGGCCAAGATGGTGTGAATCTGCACTTCAAACGACAAATCCGACTGTACAGATGGATTAGAATCGACGATCGCAGCCTAACGGCATGAAAATCGACTCAATCCGATAACCGTGGCACCATCTACATCATCCAGAAGATGGACGACCAAGATGGCGCCATCTCAGCCGTCCAACCGGCCCTCAAGACCACCGCTGCCTCTCTAAAGGAATTCCAGCGCACGATCTGGGCCGTTGGATCTTCATCCAACGGCTGTGGATGCGTGCGCCTTAAATCGTCTCCACGATCAACTCCCCTCCACAGCGCAGCGAGCGAGCGCCTCATCACGAGGCGCTAGCGCGCGTTCGATTCCTCGCGAGCAGGCGAGTGGGTGCAGGCGAGCGTCGGATCGTGATCGAATGGCTATGTGCACCCGATAGCGCTCACGCGCTATTGCACGCGCTACGAAGACGCAGCATCGCACGCGATGGGGCGCGCAGTGCAAGCGGGCGAAGGTGCGATCTAAGTTGTCCGATCTCACGATCGGACGGTTGAGATCGGCTGGACGTGCGCGAGTGTTGAACGTGCGGGCAAGCGAGCGCGGGCGCGGGCGCCGCCCACTACGCCTACGTTCAGACCTTTAGCGACGATTTTATCCGTCACTAAAGGTCCTGAATTAATGTTTTTAAAATTGGAATGACCAAAATGCCCCCACTCCTTGTAACTATAAAAGGAGACCCCCTCCACACGAAATTCTCATCCCTTCCTTCTCTTCTCTCCCTCTCCAAAGCTCATGAGAAGCTTGTCCCATACCCGAGATGCTTCCGCGAGATAAAGTCAATTTTTCGTTTCCCTTTCGGAAGTGGATCCCACGACGACGACGATGTACTACCCCATTCCCATTCTTCCTGCTTCATTCTCCTTCGTCCTGCTCCATCCTCCTTCATCCAGGCGTCGTCCCGTCCGTCTCGTCTTCCAAGCGACTATCGAGGAGGATATTTCTCTCCCCATTCTTTTACTACTTTCTAGAGTAGTTCGGCTCGTCCTCCAAGCGACCGTCGAGGAGGATATCTCTCTCCCCATTCTTTTTACTGCTTTCTAGAATAGATTTACTACTTTCTAGTGTAATCATTTTCCCGCTTTCTAGTCGTAATGTTTAGTGTAATGAACAATCTTTCTGATGATGAAATTCCATGTTCATTCTACATCTCTTTTTGGTTTCTGTTTGTAATATCTCTCTCTCTTATTTTCTCTCTTTCTCTTCTATTTATTATAAATAGTTAAATAGTTTCTAATCAATTATTCTGCTTCGTGACAAATAAAACAAACACGAATTTTTTTAAATCAAACATCCGCCTCCCTGTGTTCGACTCGGGATTTCCATTTCGATATAAATTTTATTTGTTCAACATGAGTTCTTCGCTTTCAAACTACAACGACAGGTTTTTCAAAACCAAACACATTAGCGTAGCAACTCGAGCGTTCAACAGTAGAGAAATGACCTTTGATGGAGATTTGTTCAAATCAAATTTGAATCATATAAATATCCCCTTCAACGGCCAAAAAAAGTTTCACCGATCGATTGAAAAGTTACAAACTAATTGGTCTTGCCACTTTTGTCTATAAAGTGATTTATGGGAGGCACTCCATGAACCATTTGATTAACCAAGATATTGTTGGGGACACCTAAATAGAAACTAGCTTCAAATTACATGATAAGTGGTGTGAAAACCCATATATCATGAATTTGGTGCAAAATCGAGGGTTCTCTTTGAAATTACACCTTCCATTTTGGCCAATTAGGTGATAAATAGCTATGGGCATGAGTGACCTTTTTGTAACATGAATCATGATGCTAGTAGTGCGAAATTCCATGAAAGAAGGAAGGACTCAATGTGGTAAGCCTTGAGATGGGGTGTCACAAAGGTTTTAGTTAAGGAGGACTTGATCATGTGAATTATAAGGAAGAGGAGAGAGAGTAATAGCAAGCAATATCACAAACACAAAAGGATTTTTATCATTTTCTGCCATGAAGGATATGTGTATTGGAGGGGATCTAACTTTGAAATACTCTAAGTGAAAAGTGATTATAAAGGAAGGATCACACTTAAAACAAGGATAAAAGGGGTAAAATTTGATGCAACTAAAGGATCAAGCTCGTGCTTTATTTATAGATGCCTCATTGCAACTTCTAAAAGGACATTGTGAGCTTAATAAATGATCAAGATGATATCCTTAATTATTTGATTCCTATCCAATGGCCCTAGTGCAGGATCCAAGGTTGATTTGTTGTATTGAGCTATTAAAGGGAGACTCTACCTTCTCCATGAAGTGGAAATACTACTAGTGTGTGCACAAAATATTTGAGGACTTGGGAAAAGCAAATGATGGGAAAAATTTCAACTCAAATTAGGCTAGTCTTGATATGCTTGACACATTGTTGGATCTAATTTCCATGCTTATTATTTGGTTAAGATATCACCATATCTAGTTTAATTTTGATGTTTCTAACACATATATGAATCGAATAAATTACAATAAAACTAATACATATTGGATCATAGGTATGCTTAAGCTATGATAGAGCTAATACTTATCAAATTAGAGCTGCATGTAAGAGATTTCTTAGAGAAATCCATTAATTAATTCAATTGTCATCCACTATCAAGCTTGGTTATATATCTTAGAGGCCCATTCTCATTAATTTACTTTTAAGTCCTTTCTCTCTAAGCATGTATATGTCAATTGCATGGTGCTTTGAGTTTTCCCCTCACTATATAGTACTGTAATTTCCAACTTACAACCACCCTAATGGATTTAATAAGAAAGAGAGAAAATATAACGAACAAATTGCGGCAAGTAACACCAAAGTAGAAGTGTCAACTTGAAATTATCAATTAGGATTTCATAGAGAATGTTCCTCTCTTCTTATGAAAGAGAACATCAAATAGGTTTTCTGTTATCAACCAAATAAATCTCAACAAGCAAGACACCAGATTGAGAGAAACACCAAAGAACTTTGATATACCACAATCATGACAAATGAGACAGTGCAAGTTGCATCTAAGATAAGGAATGATGAAAAAATCATAAAGGAAAGGATCTTCTCCAAGTTAAGAGAAACACCAAAGAACTTAAACTGAGTAGCTTAAGGAAGTTGAATCATGAAGGAAAGCATCCTATGGTGTGAGTGCCCACAAGTAATTATGTAGTTAATTAATAATAATGGTGCAATTAAACCTCCTAATTGTTATTTAGGACCCTGGTCATCTAATTAAGAGATTTAATAACCTAGAGAACCTCAATCATGAATCCTATTGAGGGTGATGCCCAAAATTTGAATTAAAGAGTGATTAGCTAATTAGAACGGGCATTGGTGTAATGGATCTTATGTTGTGGCAAGAGGAAAATAAAGATGAGGAAGTAGGGGAACCATCTAAGAAAAATACCCAAACCATAAAAGAACTAAGTGATGCCCACTGTATCCCCTCCCCTCATTCTTCTATGTTGTCCCCTTCCAACGGGAGAAAGGGAGAGCTGTAGGAGCAAGTCCAACAGCAGCTTCTATAGTAGAGGGATGAGAGATCAAAGGAGAAGGAGAAGATCTGAGAGCTAGGGAGGAGGAGTAGCCTCATTGAATATTCTCACCCCTTTCTGAATGGATTCTTGAAGATGGCCTGGGGCTATTCGAATTATTGAAAGGTTAATGATGATGATGAAGTACCAATACCCTAGGGCGATTGCGAAACACCAACAATAACTCAAATGATTAGAATTACTAGTACTGTTTCAAGTTCAATCTTTAGATGGGAGCCTTGTTGAAAGTTATAAATGTTGTTGATATTAGATCTCAAAGTCATGATACCGAAAAAATTAAATTGTGACAATTTCAATGTAAGACTATATAATTAGCTGCTAAAACTTTTATGACTATTCTTGGGAACCCAAGCAATGGGAGCTTCATGCATTAAGTGTTACACTTCAAGGCTCAATCAATGCATTTGCTATTCTCAAAAAAAAATCAATGCAATTGCTTTGCCATTTCTATTTTGAGTTTTCTAGTAGTTAGCTAAAAAAAGACATTGGAGTCTCACTATAATATAACTTCACTATCTTCTCTAGGGGCTTGGCCAATGCTTGAACCATTGTAATTCCATTTTGGAAGCTAACTTGAGTGCTTTGCTCGACTAGCAATAGTCAATAAATAAAAATATATATATGAAAAGAAGTGGAATGAAAAAAAGCAGAAGACTAAACAATTTATCAAATTTATTTTTAAAGAGGCATTGTAAACTTAATTTTATAAAGAAAATGTGATCACTAACCCTTGGTTTGCTCCTTAGGTCCATGCTAGATCCTCTTACCCTGCATAATTTAAATAGAATTTATTTGTAATTCTTTAAGTAAATGAGGGATTAAATTTAGGAGGAAATACTCAAAAGAAGAGTGGGGTAAACAACAATATATATTCAGCAATGATTTTGCTAATCAATTATGATAGGTTAAGGTTCATAAGATCCATCAACAATGCCATTTTTTTGACAAGGTAGAGGAGGATTAAGAGGAAAGAGGATAGGAATGAAATCTATTAGATGCTTTTGAATGAAATGTGATGTTACACTTAAAAGTTTCATCTCTTTATACAGATTTTTTTTTTTGAAAGGGAATATAATTCCATTAAGGAAAGGGGAAGTGCCCAGTACAAGGGATTGATTGCACAGCAATCATAGACCCTAACTCTCCTCAATTAAGGTATAACTTAGCTTAGCATGAACATTCTGCATGGATACGCATCGTTTTCTACATCGTAGTTGATATATGTGTTTTATGTATTAAACTATGTTATTTTAGAGGTATTAATGATTATAGGTAATCTAGGGCTACAGATGACCGATCCAACCTTATGGATCTGTTCGGAATAACGACGGGAGTCCAACGCATCAAAGAGTGCATCAATCAGACTCCCGTAGCACCCTAGGGAGTCCACAGAAAAGCAAGAGCCAAGGGGAGAATTGAAGAAGATCCGGACCTCATATGACAAATCCAACCGCACTATCGATCCGGATCGACGTTCGCAGTCCAACGGTGTAAAAATCAACTTAATCAGAGGCCCACATCATCAGATATAAAGAGAAGAAGAATGGACGGCCACGATGGCACCACATGGCACCATCGCAGCTGCCCCTTGTCGCAACCCCAACCCCTGAAGGCACCTCTCCTCGCAGCGTGGGCCATTGGATCTTCATCCAACGGCCACGAACGCGCCACGTCGCCACCCAGATTACATCAGTATAAATATAAATAACAAGTATATATGATAAAGGCTTTGCGCAGTGCATTGGGTTGCGCACATGCGCGTATGCGCGGGACGCAGGTTCAAGCCCTACGCTGCGCAAAATTGATGCAGCATCGCGGGCGGGTGTGTGCAGGCGGGTATGCACGATTGGAGGGATGAGATGCATCCATGTAGCGCAATCGCACGGGTTCTTGTGAGATCAAGAAGGCACGTGAATCACACTTAGGATTTTCAAAGGCACGGTGCTGCGGTTGTTTAAGATCGGACGACCGATGTTGAGGCAAGATTTGAAATAGTGCAGGTAAGCGAGGAAAGCGAAGCTGTGAGCACGGGCAAGCGGGAGCCGCGCGATCTTCATCCAAGGGTGCACAACGTGCCACGTGGCAGCATCGGAGAGAACCGGGGAAAGAAATTGGATTTGGAAGGTTTAATCAGGGCCGTTGATCTCCCAATCAACGGATTTGATTAATCCAAGGCATTTTCTTGAGATTAAGGGCTCAAATGCCCTAAATACCCCCCACCAAAGCTATAAAAGGAGGCCAAGGGGTCCCCCTTTGGAGGCACTTGATACAACTCTCTCCCTTCTTCTTCCTTCTTCTATCTCTCTTCTTCTTCTTCCCATCGTCTCTACATTTCCTTCTGACAAATCCATTAGGCCACCTCGTCAGATTGCCACTGCTCCTCTCAACCTCTCCAGAAGGCCACCACAGATCACCCATGCTGCCCTCGTTCTGTTACAGTAGTAGTTTATTTACTTCATGTTTTATTAAAACGCATGTATGCAATTCATGTTCAAACTCTATGTGATATATATATCGTGATTCATTGTGTCTATTACATAGTAATTAGATTTAGAACAAGTGCATGAAATCAAAAGCATTTTTCTGCCTCCATGTGATCGACCGGGACTCCCAATTCCATTAATTTTATTTGTCAAGACGTATTTCGCACTATACTACAACGTATTCATCTTTTACGCGATCTACGCAACGAACAAGGATGCACACCAAAGGGGAAGGGAGAGAAAGAGAGCCTAACGCTCTCAAAAGGGGGAGGTTACGCCCCATAGAAATGGGGAAGGCCAAAACTCATAGAAACAACAAACAAGAAAAAAAAAGGAAAAAGAAGCATCCCTGATTAGGAACCAGATGATCTCACAATGGAAAGCGACCCCACGCTCGTAGATACGGCAAAGCACCAATGAGATAAACTCGAAGATCGTGCTAACAAGAAGTCGAATACAATGACTTGAAGGCCGAACTCGACCACTGACTCACGTCAGTAACTCGACCGTAAAAAGTCTGAGATCACACGTGGTCCCCAACAAAAAATAAAACTACACTAAAAAAAACAAAAAAAAGACCAAACCCATAACACCAACAATAAATCGCCCAACCGATGTCGAGGAGCCACCGCACGAGGGACGACGCCACTACCACACGAGGGTCGCCACCACTGCCGCATGAGGGTTGCCACCATCGTCTCACGTCGTCGATGATCCCAAGGGCTGCCATCAATGCAAGTCGAGGCCAAGATCGTACGAGCAACCGGAAGCGACGCATGTCATGTGGAGGCTCTATTGATGAAGTGGAGAGGTCCGATGGAGGAGAGAGGATGATCCGACGGTCGGGAGGGCCCTGAGGTCAGTGGAGGAGCGGCTTTTTCCTTAGACGAGAATAGCTGAAAAGTCCTCAAAGGAAAAGGACACTCTTTATATAGATTTTTAAAAGCCTAGAATGGGTCTAAGTGTGGGGATGTATATAAATTTGAGATTACTATATTGAAATGAATATCATTTTGTTGAGCTATAATGATAGAGTTTGACTATAAAATTGATAGCTTGTTCACTCCAAATCTAAATATTGGTTAATATGGGTACTTTTACTAAATTAAGCTAATAACCTAGGTCACATCCTGTAAATAGAGCATACATTACATGCATTGCACTCATACTTGCATCTGTACATCCTTATTCTAATTCTATCATATTATGGTCCTTTGAGTAATACCATCAATTTGTACATGTAGGATCATAATCAAGGAGCAAAAATTGGAACTCAAAGAGATAGGAGGAACATATCAACACGACGAGAGCAAAAATGCTGGCAAGAGGAGCAGAGCAGTGAACCCATGCAAGCCTATGCCAACCTATCCATGCCCAATTAACCCACCTTCACAAACCCATGGACACACACACACACTACTCACACACTTGTGCACACACATTAATTGTGAATTTCATGTACTTATAATCTCATATACATTTTTACACATGCGTAATACTTGTACATATTTTCTATTATAATTATTTATATGTGTGCCTATTTTTTATTTACATATATGTGGACCTAGTGGTAACTATATGTATTGGTATTTAATTTATTTACTTTAGGCCCACTACCTTGCGTACACTATAGCCCACACAATTAGGAAGCCCAACCACCCACTAATCCAAACCCACCTAACCCCACTTACTTAGCCTTTACCACCATTTAGAACACACTTAACCCGCACCTAATCCCACCACATGGGACACCCACTTTTCCCTATCCATTAGCTTGAGTGAGCCTTGACTTGCACCCTCACTTGCTTTTGCACCTTAGGATAAAACCTTCTACTCTTAAGTTGTGCCCCAAAGGAGCCTCCTAAACCTACACCATAGGGACACCACACACAACCCAACACTCTATAAAACACCCTCCCATAAGAGTGCACGCACACCACCCCCCTCCACTCTCCACTCCACTCCACTTTCATGCAAAGCTCCATAGCTAAGCTCTTAAACCTTGGCCAAAGGCTAACTTGTGCCCCCTTGGACTTGGTTTTCTACGTGAAGAAGAGGTAGGCCAAGTGCCAAGGATCCTCTTCCTCTTCCAATAGGCCTTGTGCTCCCATTGGAAGAACACCTATCTTCTCATCTTGTTCTATTTTTATTTTCTTTGCTAGTTTAGTTACTTTCTTTACTTGCATTTTACTTATTTTCATTTCTTTGTTACTAGAGTAGATTTCATTTTCAAGCACTTTAATAGTTTCTTTTTGTTGTGCTTTATTTAGTTTTCAAGTTGCACACACTCTCACTCACTTGCACCATCCACGCCACCACCATAACCACCATTACCACCATCACCACCACTTCATCACCTCACTAGCACTTAGCTCAGTCCATCACTCACACCCACACACCCACCATCACAACCCCTAAGACCAACTCCTACTCCTACTACCACCACATTAGCCATGGCCATCCCATCCCCTTTCCATAGAGCCCACAACATAGACTCCGCAGAAAACACCACCATGCATAGAGCAAACCTTCATCACCTCCAAGTATAAGATCTTCACCTCCATCTCCCTAACCTCCACCATGGTTATCACCACCAACATTAGAACCAATGAGCACCTAATCACCCACATTACCGAGCCTCTCCCCATCAACCACCTTAGGGATCTTGAACACTTCATCCTCCACTAGCCATCTACATTTTCCAAGTGTTGGAGTAAAAGTGCTTGTAATTATCTATCTTTCGTATGCTTTGGATAAGTGGATCCTTCCACCCTAGTGGGATGGAGTTGATCTTCTTCATATGTGTGCATCATGTTGTAGTACTTGGAGTTGATCCTTTCCATATGTGTGTTTTATGTTGTAGTACTTTGTAGTATGTTGTAGTACGTGTTGTGAAATACAAGCTTAAAGTTGTTATTCACTTGTGTGTTTTGTATTACTTTGTTATCACTTATCAAAAATCAAAAAAAAAAATGAATGTATTTGTTAAAGTTCTCTTGTCTTTGTTTGGTTGGTGATTGCAAATACATCATTCTCATTTTACTCCCATAAAAGAAAAAGATTAAATATATATATGTATGTATGTATGTAAGAAAAATCCAACCGCACGGATGGATCCAGATCGACGTTCGCAGTCCAACGGTGTAGAAATCAACTTAATTGGAGGCCTACATCACCAGAAACAAGGAAAAGAAGATGAGCGGCCACGAGAGTGCCACGTCGCCCACCCAGATTGGATAAGTATAAATGGAAACTAACAAGTATATATACCAAAGGGTTTGTGTAGCACGTTGGCTCGCGTGCACGCGCATATGCACGAGACGTGGGTTCTCAAGCCCTGTGCTGTGCAAAATTGATGCGGTGTCGCGGGCGGGCGCGTGCAGGCGCAATTGCGCGATCTGACGGTGTATAGCGCGCCACGTGCACGATCAAAGCGCCATCGCGGGCGGATGCGCAATTGTGCGGGATTTGTGAAATTAGGGAACCACCAGGCAGGCATGCGTAGGCCGTCCGATTGCAAGATGGGTGCGTGCATGAAGATGAGGTGGGATTTGAAGGTGGGCAGCGAAGGCAGAAAAGTAAAAGCGTGGGCGAGCAGCGGCCTTGTGATCTTCATCCGAGGGCGCACAACGTGCCATGTGGCAGCACCAGAAAAAAAAACAAGAAGGATTTGGGCTTTGCACGTGAAAGAAAGTTATAAAAGGGACCAATGACCCCCTCCTTGAAAAAGACAACTCTCTTCTTTTCTTCTTCCTCCTACCTCTCTTTTTCTTCTTCCCGTCTTCTCTGCAATTCCGTCTGAAGAATCCATTGGGTCACCCTGTCGGATCGCTATTGCTTCTCTCGACCTCTCAAAAGGGCCACCATGAACCACCAGTGGTGCCCTTGTTCTGTTACAGTAGTAGTTTAATTACTTCATGTTTTATTAAAATGCATGTATGCAATTCATGTTCAAACTCTCTATGCGATATATATATCGTGATTCATTGTGTCTATTACTTAGTAATTAGATTTAGAACAAGTGCATGAAATCAAAAGCATTTTTCTGCCTCCCTGTGACCGACTGGGACTCCCAGTTCCATTAATTTTATTTGTCGAGACATTTCGTGCTATACTACGACGTATTCATCTTTTACGTGATCTACGCCCCAAACAAATTGGCACCATTGCCGGGGAGGCAAGGTGACTTTTGATTTCATCTCTAACATACTATTTTTGTGTGCAAGAACAATAACACAAAGCAGCGAACGAGGAAAAGCAGGCACTGCGGAAATCAGGTGCACACAATCCTATTTGGAAATTCGGCCAGAAAGTAAGTGTCATCTTTAAAATTCAATAGTTGTGTTTCTAGTGCTCCAAAAATCCTAAAATTTGGACTGGAACTAGATCTTTAAATCATCTTTCCAACAACTTTTTTTCCCAAAAATAAATTCCTTCTGTGGAATTTTTAAAAATTTGTAGAGTATATATGTGTTAGATTGCTCAAAAATAGAACTGTTATGAAATTTGAAAATCAATTCTGACCAACATACATATAGAATTGACTTGAAATTTATGGATTGTGAAAGATAATAAAATTATCTTTCAATGTCATATTTTTACAAAATTTTTGGAGCATATTTGATATCATTTTCAACAGAAAAATCAGCACGAGGTCTAAATCCCAAATTTGACCCCTTTCTAGTTAAAAATTCATAACTATTTGTTGGAAACAATAGAAATTCTAAAAAATATTCTCTAAAAAGCTTATTGAAAAAGGAATCTTCTTGTTAAATTTCAAATCATTTGGATTCCATCTTTACTTGAGACTTTATATTTTATTTGTGGTCTTTTATTTAAAACAACTTAGAAGCGCATAAGCCAATAAGACCACATTGGACTAACTTGGACCCTAACGAGTCTGAAAGTTAGTTGGTGAGGCGAGTCACCTTGTGGACCTCCCACCATATACTACATTAAAGGAACATGTTAAGAATTCACGAAAATACATCGAATAACCTATATTTGGCTTGAAACTACTGAATAGTTTCAACCTCTCTTGCAAAACCTGGTGTCTAAAGCTGCGGGGTAGCGTCAAACAGTCGCGGTTGTAGCATAACGGAACCAGAGACGAAAGCTGAAGGAAGAACCTTCCTCGTAGTCCCCTCGTAACCAGCCTAGCTGGGTTTGCCTGAGAGGTGGGAACTCCTTACAGTTGGTCTCTAGCCAAATTTTTAATAACACAAACTTAAACGAAAAATTAGGTCATCTAATCTAAAGGACCACTCTGGTTAACAAGGCCTTAGCCTTATTCTGCTTGACTACACCAATCCTTGTGTTGGTGTATGCAAGGAAGCCGATCACTAGGACCTAAATTAGAAGGACCTTGGGAGCCAAACCCAAAGCAATAAAGGCGATTCCCGCCCTACCCTTTGTCCCACGCATCGTCTTCCCAATTAGCTGAGATGTCTAATCTTGATCCTGGAGCTGGTCAGGGCCCTAAAAATCAAGACCCTATGGCTCGTCTTGAAGCTAGGGTCGAGGAGTCCGAGCAACGCTACGAGCAGAGCATCAACAAGATCCTCCAAGCACTAGATATAATGAGGCATCCACCACGTGGAGAACAACTATGTGACTTCTACAATCTGGCCGCAATGATTATCACACCTCAGATCCGGATTCCCGCAGATGGTGACGCATTCGAGTTGAAGCCAAGCATCATAAGTCTGATTCAGACTCACTTTTACGAAAATTCGAATGAAGATCCCTTCCAGCACATTGAGGAGCTGAGTCGAATTGCAGAGTCGGTTCGACCCAAAAATATTGACATTGGAATTGTTCTCATGAAGCTTTTTCCTTTCTCTCTCAAGGATAAAGCCTTATACTGGTTTAAGACCATCGGGAGGCCGATTAGAACCTGGGAGGAGTTACATCACGAATTGCTCCAGAAGTTCTTCTTGATTGGTCGCATGAATGCAATGAGGCGTACAATCATGACTTTCTCCCAAGGCTCGAGAGAGAAGCTGCATGATGCCTAGGATAGATTTCACGACCTTCTCAGGAATTTCCTCGCTAAGGATGAGAACAGCGCATTCAAGCTGTTTGAGTCATTAGCAGAGAACTCGATGAATGCCGCCTCCATGAACTAGTTCCAGCGACCTAGACAGCAGCAAGTTAGTGTCCTTGAAGCTCAAGCCGAGTCTAACCGAGTCGACATGGACATTATCACTAAAAAGCTAGATGAGGTGGATCTGCTCGATAAAAAGCTCAATGAATTAATGCAAGCAAGATCTAGATTTTCTGGCAGCACTGCTCCATCTTACTCCTCTCAAGCATCTCGAGCCCCCTCTACTCGTACATATCCACTCACTCGAGATGTTTTCTCTCCATCTCCACGGGATCCTGCGTACCAGGAACCTGTGAACAATGTGGATCTGACGCCGTATAATCAGGGTTACGCACCACATGATGACGCGAGTGCATATTCTTTTAATGAATTTACATCTGAGACGTCTTCATCCCATGAAGATGTCAATGCTATTCAGGGTTACAGGCGTAATAACCCGTATTCTGAGACATATAACCCTGGTTGGCACCAGCATCCTAATTTCACCTGGTCTGGTAATCCACAGAGACCGAGTCATGTTACATACTACTAGACCAGACAATACAGGAATGCGCAAAACACATACCTAAGGCAACAGCCATTCCCATCTCAGCAACAACAGATACACTCTATCTATCAGCCGCTGCACAAAGCTACCAACTGCCCTCCAAAGCGGGCCGACCCTTTGGAGTGGCTGAAGGAGGAATTGCAGGCATCAATTTGGAAATCTACTCGTGATAACCTCCAAATAATGAAGGCAATGGCTGACCAAATACAGAGCATGCAGAACATGCAGAACCAGATGATGTAGGAGCATAGATTACAGGGAGCTTTACCCTCCCAACTTGTCCCAAACCCGAGATATGTGCAGAATCAGGGCACCTCACCCAGATTCCAAGCACCACAAGGGAAGACACACGCGGTTATGAAAGCACCTCCTATACCTCCTGGTTATGTGCTCGGTCAGCCACCGCTGTTGCCAAACCCTGTGTATCCAGACCAACCCGCTCCTCTGCCCCTGCATGGACAGCACGCTAATGCAAAAGTTGTTACCTTAAGGAATGGAAAGATTACACAGGACCCACTACCTAGGCAAGCGGGTAACGATTTTTCCTACACTATACCACGAGATGGCTCACAACCCTCTTCCTCTCACAAGCCATCTTCATTAGATAAAGGAAAGAAGCCCTTAGACCGTGAAATTCCCATCCCTTTTCCAGCGGCCCTAACACGAGATTCAGCATGGAAAAAGGACACGCGGAATTTTAAGGACCTGAGATCTATGTTCAAGGAAGTTCACATTCAAGTCCCTCTCCTCGAAGCGATAGATCACATCCTAACTATTGCTAGGTTCTTTAAGGACTACTGTACTCCGAAGCGACAGCAGAGGATCGGACGACAAGCGGTATTATCTGAGGAAGCCAGCGCAGTCATTTTAGCTGACTTACCACCCAAAAAGGACCCAGGCACACCACTGATTTCCTGCTTTTTGTAGGATTTCCCTTTTGATAGGGCCCTTCTTGATTTGGGGTTGTCCATCAACCTAACTCCCACTACTGTATTTGATCAATTTTGATTTGGGGAGCTAAAGCCCACCTTAGTTACCATACAGTTGGCTAACCGATCTGTAAAAACACAAAGGGGGGTGGTTGAGAATGTGATCGTAAAAGTCCAAGGATTCTACTTTCCAGAGGACTTTTTTGTTCTTGATATGGAGGTTCCTCCTAATCTCCCTGATGCACCGATTATTCTAGGTCGCCCGTTTTTGGCAACCACCCGCGCAAACATCGACTGTGCATCAGGGTGCATGGAGATTGCCCTAGGGAGTGAAAAGCTTAGACTGGACATTTTTAGGGCATCAAAGAACTTCGATTGTGATTTAATCGAGGAGGATGGTGAAGATGAAGATTTAGCTTTCTGTGGAAACATTGGGCTCCTTTGCAGCGACCCAATGGCACATTCATCCTCACTATCAAGGGTCTTTGATCGTGATCCACACGAGACTGAAACTACTGATATACACATTTCATCCCATGGATCTAGTTGTCATGGGTGTTCATCTACTCCTAACACCCCTGATCCTGACTATCCTATCCGATCCAACACTAATATCTTAAGACAGGATTACATGACCACTGTAGGCGGATTCTTCATTAATCAGGATCAACAAATTTCCGCTATTTTTTTTTTGAAATAGTGAGGAAAGCTATCATTAAACGATAGCAATCCGGATTACATTCATGTGTAATGAAGGTTGTGTATATAACACAATGATTGCATGACAATGAATGATTATTGTTATGATCATGTCGTTGTAGTATAGGGTGTATAATATAACATTAAGAATGTCGTATAGTGGTGAGTATGGGTGAGTACCAGTCATTACAACCATTATTATCATTTGCTTATTTATCTAATTTTTACTGGTTTTGTTCCAGGTCGTTCACTGGGAGCTAATTTATTGAATTTAATTCGGTCACTCTTTGATCTCAAAATTATCCTCTAATTCCAAAAAGAAACTTTACATCTTATTAAAGAATGAATGAATGTGTGTTTTATTTACCTAATTACTAAGAAATACTTGCAAAAATACTAACTATGAACAAGCATCAAACAATCGATTATTATACTCTAAACTATGTATTTACAAGTTATCCTATTAGTACTAACATAATAGTACACAATACATTAGAATGCAATGGTGTAGAAACTTAACTTATTAGTCTATTATGTATAGTAACATATACAGCAGTTTCAGTGACAGATATAAGCGTCGCTAAATCTCAGAAAACACTATATACAACCTAAAAGGCAAAACTGAGGTCTTTAGCGACGTTTATAGTGTCACTTTATTATGTTAGTAATTATATAGATTTACTTATACGTATGTATATTACTTATTCTACTACTATATGTACAGTAAGTCTTTCTGTTCTTGTTATCTCTTGTGTTCTCTCTTTTTCTTCTCTTTGTGTTAACTTAACTCGTCTGTTCTTTTCTTCTGTGTTAACTCTTCTGTCTTAAGATACTTCAGAGGCTGCGGTGGGGAGGGGGTTAGGCTAATGTCATTAGTTTAAAACGTGCTTAGTTTGCGGGCACGCTTTCCAAGGGATACACAGCACCCTTAGGGTGGGATCAGACCTCTACTAAGCGCACCCTAATCTCAGATTAGGTGGCTTAATTACGTTTTCATATCAGCGCAAGGCCTCAGCCCAACGCCACATGCTCGCACGCTCGGGCCCCTGGCCCCAAACACACATTTATCGCAAATCAGACAGAGTAGTCAGACCAGAGTTCAATGGTTAATCGGGTCGCATAAGAGGATCGCGTTTCGGGCGCCCAGCGCCGTGACGACTGCCTAACCTATAGCATAATTAACTTATATGGCGCTGCGTCTGACTTGCAGCACACGATGTGGCGCTATTCCAGCGCCACATTGTGCGCTGGAAGTCAGCCGCAGCTGCTTCTGGGCACGTTTTTGGTCCTCGATTTGGGGGCCATAAATTATTAAAATAAAATAAAATAAAATATGGTAAATAAAATATTTACATAGTACTACATAGTTGATTTATTAATTTTGAATTTTAAATATATTTACTATACAAATAAATTCGTTAAACTATGCTGATTATACAGGTGGATTTAGGTGATTAAATAGTTAATTACTTGTAAAATAATTAGTAAATGGTCTAATTGACCTTAAACAGTTTCAATTTACATACTTAAGTATTTAATACATATTTTTATTGTATTTTTACGAATTTATTTATGTTTTATTTAGGCTAAAATAGTAATTCTATGTAGTTTATAATTAAAACTAAGTTACAGTAAGCTGTACTAGGTATAAATACACTTTAATTAGCTTAAATTACTTACTATATATATTATCCTAATTTTATAGATTTATTTAATTTAATTATAGCTCTAAATTATTAATTTAGCTAAGTTACTCTATAATTTAGCTATTAAATATGTAAATAGGGATCTGTTTATATATATATATACATTATTAAGTAGATACATACATAATAGTTTAGTATATATACATATATTTACATAGATTACATATGTATATGGATTTATGTACAGGTTTTATACATATTTACAGTATAACTATGTATCTTACTTACATAATTAGGCTATATGTTATAGTTATAATACTATGGATAGGTATATTATAGTTTTAAAATAAGTATGTATAATTAGGTTTTAGTAGGAAGTTAGGAAATGAGGGAAGAAGGGTTAATTAAGTTTTGATTTCAATTTAAACAGCAGCTAAGCTACTGTCAGAGAAGATGGAGAGGGATGAGAAGGTGTGCTGTTCAGGGTGTTTTGTTTAGCATCAGCAGTGGCTTAAGCCACTGTCAAATGGGCTAACTACTGCTGCAGTTAGTCCACTTGAAGAGAGGGATGTATTCAACAGATGAGAGGAAAATTTAGAGAAGAAGGGAGTTTAGAGAAGAGGGGAATGTAGCTGCTAGATGCAGCATGTTGCTGTGTAACTGGGAGTAAGATAAAATTCAAAACAAACTAAACATTAAAGAGTTGAAATCCAAATCTGATAAGGGTTTAAATCTCACGAAAATCACATAAGAATTCAGTTCAAATACCCAACAAGGAAAAGTCCTTATCAAAAGCATCATTTCTGATCAAAACAACAAATGGCATTGAGTTAGCTCTTCCTAATGCTATAGACAGCATGAAGGAGAACTTAACTCAATCAATTAAAACCAAAAAGCATACAATCCCAGTTTCTTGCAACCTTAAGGAGTATGGAGAACTCCTTAGGTTAGGAAATCACCAGACAAAAATAATCATCAAAACAGGTGGTGTATGACAGTTCTGAAATGGCAAAACAGACTAAGAATGCATTAAAGGAATTTATAAAAGCTTGCGAATGCATTCAGATCAAGGTAGAAACAGATTCATGAAAGGCTCTTCTGAGTTGTTCTCTGTCACCAGAGAACTTCTCAGAGTCCTTGCCCACAATGAAAACCAAAAATCCCTTCAATTTGTCAGATCTGTCAAAACATTTCAGAGAGTAAAAATCCTTTAAAATCCAAATCAAAAGTGCTCTGACAAACTGAGGCAATCCATTTAAAACAGAGGGGCTTTTGTGAAACAAATGGAGTGAGTGAGAAGCCCCAAATGGTGCTTGTGACTCCACTTTCAGATCTGAGGCAGTGCACCATCAGATCTGAAATTGGGTCAGGATGTGTGGGTGATTGATGAAAAATTCGTCGTTAAAAGGAAAACAAGAATCAGAATTTGGATGATGGAAAAACAAAACATGAAGAGGGAGATAAATTGAACAATGAACAGATGATTCTTCCCCTCTGATCTGGACTAATCAGAGGAGGTGAGGGAGGGGATCTAATACTAATTCTACTCCTAAGACTAATCTAACTACAGCTAACATTAAACACTAACAATTAAAACTAAATCTATTCTAAACTACTGCAAACTAAATCTAACACTACTTGTGCAGAATTAAAAACCTAAACTAAAAGGAAGAATGGGACCTATGGGTCCTTAGCCGGCGGCTAAGGAGGAAGAAAGGAGGAGGGTGACTCCAGCGGAGGGAAGAGTCTGCTAGTGAGACTCCAGGGTCGTCCTCAGGTGCTACGAGGTCCTTAGCGACGAGGAGGGTCGAGAGCAGGCGATGATTCCACAGCCGGTGGATGTGAAATCAGGGTCTAGATGAGGAGGAGAGACTGGAGTGGACGAACTGATCGCTAAGAGATGTAGGAGGGAGCGATCCCTTGCGCACGACACCTCTGAGGTGCTTAAGTAGCAGCTCAGTGATTGGAATCACTGCAAGGGTGAGGTTAATCAAAATTAAGCCGGCGGTGAGGATGAGATGGGTAGAGCGCGCGGCGAGTCAAGAGAGAGATCTGACCGTCAGATGAGATCTGGGAAGAGAGGTGAATGCACGCACCGAATCACGCGAAGGTTCCATTTGATTCCAGCCGCAGATCGAGATCAAAAGTGCGATGGACGGTCG
This sequence comes from Thalassia testudinum, assembly GCA_037157565.1. Classification (NCBI taxonomy): domain Eukaryota; kingdom Viridiplantae; phylum Streptophyta; class Magnoliopsida; order Alismatales; family Hydrocharitaceae; genus Thalassia; species Thalassia testudinum. The sequence goes on along the minus strand of JAZHRO010000022.1, from coordinate 7,011,962 downwards.
AGAATGGCTGTGTTCTTCGCGTGCTACAATGCGCGTGAAGAACACAGGCTTCTCTCTGAAATGAGGGAAAAATTTCAGGAAGACCCTTGAACAAAGGGGTAGAAGAATAGCGTGCAAGTCCAAAAGTGAAAAGAACTATAACTAGAAGGGCCTTGCAGTCATACAGAAGGGTCCCTGCGGCTTGCAAAAAGGTCCAAGAAGGAGTTTTGAAGGGTAGAAATGTAATGCATGAAGGACCTAATTGTAATCTATTTATTTCTAAGCCTAAATGATGTCCAATTGCTTTCAAATTTTTACATGTGCTTAATTGAACATTTAAGACATTGATTTTACTTCTGATTTGTCTTTTCAAACTTGTTTATGCGTTCAATTGATGCATGGATCATCATTTGTTCTTTAGTTTTCAGAATATCTCATTTTTGTGACCTAATTAGGAGGTTTTAACACACATTAAAAGTTTTAGGTCTTTTCTTTAATTCCCACACTTAACCCTTTTTATATGTTAATTTGATATTGTTTTGCTTAGTGTCTAGCTTAATTTCGACCTTTTAGCCATGATGAGTAGCCACTCATCAGTAGTATATTTCAAAACAAACAAAACATTACAAAATAGATCCCCAACTGTGTATGAGGGACTAGCACTCATTTGTAATTTTTTCACATTCAACCGATCTCTCCTGAAACAACTTTCCATTTCACACCCTCCACACACACCATAAGGTGGCAGCCATACACCTGTATGGCCGTCCAGGAGTGTCGAACCTCTGCCAAAGGGAGTCCCATGTAGGTAGAGGTTCCAGACAAATCTTCCTCCAAAGCTTGTCTATGACCAGGTAAGAGGAAAAAATATGTGATGCACTGTCAGTGTGTAACCCATAGAGATGACAGGCATTCAAAGTAGTCCCCATTCTTCTGTGTCTAAGATCACTAGTGATCAAGCCTTCCCGCCTGGAAAGCCACAAGAAAATTTGAACCTTCAAGGGGATTTTCAATACCATATTTTCCTGTCAATTGGATCACACTCCATCTTAGTGTTTGAACAGATGATCTTCTCATAGGCCTGCTGCACTGAGAAGACCCCATTCCAGCCATAAGTATCAGCCACATTCTGCCTGAGTTGCATTCTGCTGCAGTGCATCCAACGAGTTCTGCCTATCCTCCCATAATCGAGTGACAGCTCTGCATTGCTCAAGACCTTCCAGCCTCCAGCACCCCTCTGCAGCAAACCACAAACTGCTGACATTGGCCTCCTTATCTGTAGCAGCAACATATGCCCTCTGGTATGCATCTTTCAGAATCCCCAAACCTGACCAATGCTCATTCCACAGACTGAAATCACAGCCACTCCAAGTCTAGATTGCAGTAGATGCCAATTACTACTAACTGCAAGCGTAACAGACCGCCAAAAAGGGGAAGGCTACACTGGTTGTAGCCTCTTCAGTGCACTATTCGAACCACCATGGCTGTCTTTGATTAAGTCTGTCACTAACTGTTGAACATACGAGTTGTTACATTAACGTGTTTGGTTTTGAAAACCTGTCGTCGTAGTATAAAAGCAAAGAACTCATGTTTAACAAATAAAATTTATACCAGAATAGAAATCCCGAGTCGAACACAGGGAGGCGGACATTTGATTTAAAAAATTCATGTTTGATTTATTTATCACGAAGTAAATTAATTGATTAGAACTATTTATCTATTTACACTAAATAAAAGAGAGAGAGACAATAATACAAACAAAAATCAAAAGAGATATAGAATGCACATGGAATTCATTATCGAAAGGATTGTTCATTACACTAAATATTATGACTAGAAAGCAGGAAAATGATTACACTAGAAAGTAGTAAATCTACTCTAGAAAGCAGTAAATATATTCTAGAAAGTAGTAAAAAGAATGGGGAGAGAGATATCCTCCTCGACGATCGCTTGGAGGACGAGCCGGATGGGATGATGCTTGGACTAAGGAGGTCGGAGCAGGACGAAGGAGAACGAAGCAGGAAGAATGGGAACAGGGCAGCACGTCGTCGTCGTCGCGGGATCCACTTCCGAAAGGGGGATGAAAAATTGACTTTATCTTGCGAGAAGCATCCCAGGTGTGGGACAAGCTTCTCTTGAGCTTTGGAGAGAGAGAGAAGAGAAGGATGGGATGAGAATTTTGTGTGGAGGGGGTCTCCTTTTATAGTTGCAAGGAGTAGGGGCAATTTGGTTATTACAACTCTTAAAACATTAATTCAGGACCTTTAGTGACGGATAAAACCGTCGCTAAAGGTCTGAACGTGGGCGTAGTAGGCAACGTGCACACGCCCGCTCTCTTGCTCGCGCGTGTAACACGCGTACACGTCCAGCCGTTCTTAGCCATCCAATCGCGAGATCAGACAGCTTAGATCGCGCTACGCAAGCCTCCTTTGCGCGCCCGCCCGCGTGCGAATCTACGTCACGTGCGGGCGTGTAATAGCGCGTGGGGCAGATTGGGCGCGCGCAACCGTTCGATCGCGATCGAGCGGTCAATCGCACCCGCTCGCCCGCACCACTCGCCCGCTTCTCGCGTTTCAAACGTGCGCCAACACCACGCGATAAGGCGCTCGCCTGCTGCGCTGTGGAGGAGAGTTGGTCGCGGAGATGATTTTAGCAACGCGTGCTCATGATCCTTGGATCAAGATCCAACGGTCCAAATCGCACGTCGGATTTTCTTTGGAGAGGCAGCGACGATCCTGAGGGCCAATTGGACAACTGGGATGGCACCACGTGGCACCATCTGAGCCGTCCATCTTCTGGATGATGTAGATGGTGCCACGGTTGTCGAATTGAGTCGATTTTTGCGTCGTTAGGCTGCGATCGTCGATCCGAATCCATCTGTGCAGTTGGATTTGTCGTTTGAAGTGCGGATTGACACCATCTTGGTCCTTGATCGTTTAGGATTCCCCGATCTCTATCTAGTGCTACAGATGCCTGATTAGGGCAATCTTAGAGTCGTTGAACTCCAATCGTCGCCCTAATCACATCTGTATGATTGGATCTTCGATCCAAGGCCTCGATAAAAAGTTTGCCCTGTCCATGAACATAAAAGGAGACAATTAACCTCCATTTTATTCAAACTACTCTAAATGCAAGATGATGCATGTTATGCAATATTTATAGCATGCAATGCAATCCTATGCTTAAGAACATGCATAAATAGACATCTTAAGTAGTGTAAACATGTTTACATCATACCCTCATGCCTATCTTTTGCTAGTCCCTAGCAAAAACTATATGCTATTTATGAAAGAATCAGGTTGGATTATTTGGGCTTGAGTTATTTTCAATCACTAAGAAAATGTGTACTTAGGATCTAAACTTTCAAAGACACAATAGTGCCCAAGTATCTGCCAAAATGCAGACTGCCTCAAGCCCTCGCCTTATTCAAAGAAAATTTTCTTTTTCTCTTTTTTCCTCTTTTCTAATTTTTTTGGATTTTCAAGTTTTAGGGTTTAAGAGTGGCTTTCTACAGCCATTTAACTCACCCAAGATTTGATGAGAACCCTAAGTTCTAAGCATCTTATTGTGAATGTGATAGACTCGTTGACAGGTAGTTAAAACGAACTTCGGATTTCTACGCCACTAAGTGACCTAAAAAAAAAGAATTCTGCCTAAAGGTGTATCTTTACAACCGGTTGCTTTCTCCCTACTTTTATTTTTTTACGGAGTCAACACAAGGGTGAATCCAGTATATATCTCCCCAGTTTATTCTACTTCTCTGCTTCTTCCTAAGTGTTTTGGGAATTTTCAGTGCATTTATTGAGCTAGGTTCTGGACAACCGGTCGTTGAGCTGTTACCACCGACAACTTGCCAGCCATACTCGTGCGGCTAAGTGTGGTTTATTTATTTTTTTATTTTCTCCTTTTTTTCTCTTTTTTTTTATTTTTAAGTAGGTGGCTTCCCTGGTCTAAGATTTACCTAAAAGCAGCAAAAAGAGAAAGGTCCAATGACTGGGCTCTGGACAACCTACCTATGGGTTGTTACCCACGATAACTTGCCAACCATATCACCCTAGAAGGTTCATTAGCTACCCAATTTCCGTTAAAATCACCGAACAATGAGTCAATGCAAAAAAAGTGTGTAGATGCTAAAAACTCAAAGTTCCCTCAAATCAGAGGGCGGGTTGATAAGTCGTGTACTTATCACCCAAACTTATTTACTCCAATTAAAATAGAATTCAAGTTGGCGAGGACTCAAAAAATAAATCCACATTTTAATGGATACACGGGCTGATTAAGTCTGAAGACCTGAAGGGTCTTTATGTTCAAATCATAATGTAGTATTTCCTAAGATTGAAAATTTTCTTAAACCTAAGTTCTCTTTCCTAATTCCATTTTTTTTTAATAAAAGAAAATAAAACAAATCTATGGAGCAGACGAATAAATTCTGATATGAATATCCACCCCCCATGCCTATCCAATGCAATGTCCTCATTGTATTAAAAAGACATAAAACAGAGTGGAATAGCGTAGAAAGCACCTGAATTGCATGAATGTCAGGTCCGTTCCGAGATAGAAACTAAAAAGAACTATATATGTGCTGAATTTAGTACCTTCAGCTAGGCACACTATACAAAGAAGAGAAATAAAGAATTCACATGTGCAAGTCAAAATCAGAATAAACAGAAGAAACCTCTGACCTGTCAATAGATGTCCACAAATGTGGATCAGATTATGGTGTAGACCCATACCCCATAATCGAGAATATCTCAGGTTCTGGATAAAAATTACCCAAAACCTAAAATCAGTATGCAAGCAGGGTCAAGCCTGCGATTTATGAGGATACAACCCAAGACCAAAAAGTCAAGTTACATAGAATTCAAGCGGATAATCAATGAATGTGTGCTTGGGTTGAATATCCTCAGAACAAATGTCATAAGGGTTTTGGTTTGATGGTTTCAGATGAAATGGAACCCATAGACATAGTCTTCTACTTCCTTCGGGTTTAGCTTCCCAAATCAGAACTTCCCAGCTTCTATCCTCATTCAGAATGTTAAATTCCAGGACCTCTTGCACCCCATCTGAAATTTCCAAGTCTAAATGATGTGGCTAAACTAGAAATGACTTAGGTCTAATTATCTCAGAAACAGAATCATCGATAAGCTCAATGGGGTGTAAATGACAATCAGGGCATTTGATTGAATCCTCCAGAAAATGCGATTCTGGATCCATAATGTGAGCCCTAATAAAATCAGTTTCCTCAGTTATTGGGCTATCTAATGATCTTTCAGATTCCTCAGGCCCAATCGTCTCACAAAAATCGTGTTCTGTAAACTCGCATAAGACTTCGCAACTTGAATCTTCACCATCAGAATCAAAGAAATCAAGATCCGTATTAATGTATGTCTCAAAATCATCTGTCACTTTCTGATCCATGGAGACATACGTTTCCTCGTACCCCGGCTCAGGGATCTCAGGTGAAGAAATCAGATCATCCTTAATTGGTTGCTCTAATTCAATCTGGTCAGCCTCGTAACACGTGTTCCCCCCAACAGGTGCCTGAGTGGGTTCTGAAATTGGCTCTCCTAAAGAGGGTTCATCCTGGGAATCATCCCACGATTGAATCAAAGCAACCACAAATCTCATCCTCAATTTCGCTAACTTCCCAAGTAGAAACTCACCTAGGTTCTTATCCTTAACATCCTGGAGCCAATCCAACAAATACATATTCAAATCATCAATCATCTGAATCAAGGGCTCCAATCTTTCAATGGAAGGTGTTGGCTGAACTTCTAAAGTTTGTGTGATATTCCTCAAGTTAGCTAGCACCTTTTCTTAAACCTGGTTACCCTGAACCAAATGAGTTGGTTCAGGGTTGGGCGGGTTTGGGATCAATGCAGGGGAATTAACGAATTGAGATTCGTTATACCCTTCCTGATAATAGGTCATTTTGGATTGTTCAAAAGGTGGTGATGACCTAAAGGCAGTGTAATCAGAGGATGGGTAAGGATCAGTGTATCCTTCTTGATTGTAGATCGTATTAGGTTGTTCATGAAAGGGTGATGATCTATAATCGATGTGGCTCTGAGAAGGATAGAAATCACAATGATAGTGTTCAGGGTTAGATCCTAAACACGAAGGTCTGGAACTATATCCCCAATCCGAATTATCCCAACTAACTGATGGTTGATTACAGTACAAGTCGGGATAATCGTCATGTTGAGGATAACTCAAAACAGGAGGGAAAGAGCAGGAATGCGTGTAATATGTGGAAGGATTCATGAGAGACGGGAGGAAGAAAGGTGCCCTGCAGTACAAACAATCAACCCTGTCCTTAAGTGGGCTAGCCTAAAGACCTACAAACCCCCAAAACATGTCTTGAGATAAAGGAACGATTTGATCTACTTATGTTTGTTCAATCCAACCAGTTAGAAGGAGGGACTGGGGAGAAAGTTCTTCCTTCGGCTTGCACCTCTGGTTCTTAGTGTAGCCCCCAGCCACGATCGTTTGATTTTGCTCCCCTAGCTAGACATCAGATTGAACAGTAGAAACAGACTAATCGAAAATAATCTCGTTCTGGGCTCTGAAGAGCAAGTCAAATTTTTAAGGCCAACGTCTACTCTGTTTTATTTAGGGCTAAGTTTGAATGTGCTTTGGAATGTGATGGGCCCTTTAAATGGGTTGTGCCCTTAATGATTGATTGATTTGTGTGTGCATGCACAACCAGTGGCTTTCAAGCAAGATTTTCTTTTTTTATGCGGTGAATTTTAGGGTTCAAATCTTGCTTAGTAGCTTTTAGGATTCAACTTTAGGTGTTTTCAAACAAGTTTTGTTGGCACACCAGGTTTTGAAAGCATAGGTGAATATGTTTTCCTTTAAAACTTAAAAGAATGTGGAGTGCCTGGTAAATCCCTAAGAGTTGAACCTATATGGCAGCTACTTGATGAGTTGATTTTAATTGAAGTGGTGCGGCCCAACCAACTCAAACAATTGACCTGTTGCACCACTTAATTAGACACACAAGTGATTACCTAATCTGATTTCTACTCAATTATATGTTTGGATGTGTGTACCGGCACCAAAGATCGGTTTACCAGTTGAGTTTGAAAATCAGATGAGGTTGTGTACCTCTGTGAGATTTTTTTTAAAATTTTTCTTTTTTAATGTGGGGGTTGGGGCGGGTGTAGGTGTTAAACAACAAAAAATCTAACCTTAGAGTTTATAAGAACACCTATGTTGATTGATGTTTGTGTTATTATGTGGTGGAATGAAAACTAATCGGTGAGAAGTGGGCGATAACTTATAAAACCTTCCACAGCACTTTACTCCAATCTACTGCTTTTGCTCGTCTCAAAAGAGTACCTGCAATCACAATAAGAAAGGAGAGAAGTGAGGTAAATGATTTGTAAGTTGTAAAAATGCGAAGAAAAATCAAAGAGTGTCACCTCCCCGGCAACGACGCCAAAATGTTGAATGTACGAGTTGCTACACTAACGTGTTTAGTTTTGAAAACTTGGCGTCGTAGTATGAAAGTGAAGAACTCGTGTTCAACAAATAAAATTTATACTGGAATAGAAATCCCGAGTCAAACACAGGGAGGCAGACGTTTGATTTAAAAAATTCACGTTTGATTTATTTGTCACGAAGTAAATTAATTGATTAGAACTATCTATCTATTTACACTAAATAAAAGAGAAAGAGAGAGAGAATAAAAGAGAGAGAATAATACAAACAAAAATCAAAAGAGATATAGAATGCACATGGAATTCATTATCGAAAGGATTGTTCATTACACTAAATATTACGACTAGAAAGCGGGAAAATGATTACACTAGAAAGCAGTAAATCTACTCTAGAAAGCAGAAAATCTATTCTAGAAAGTAGTAAAAAGAATGGGGAGAGAGATATCCACCTTGACGATAGCTTGGAGGATGAGCCAGACGGGAGGACACCTGGACGAAGGAGGACGGAGCAGGACGAAGGAGAACGAAGCAGGAAGAACGTGAACGGGGCAGCACGTCGTCGTCGTCGCAGGATCCGCTTCCGAAAGGGGGATGAAAAATTAACTTTATCTCGCGAAAAGCATCCCAAGTGTGGGACAAGCTTCTCTTGAGTTTTGGAGAGGGAGAGAAGAGAAGGAAGGGATGAGAATTTCGTGTGGAGGGGGCCTCCTTTTATAGTTGCAAGGAGTGGGGGCAATTTGGTCAATACAACTCTTAAAACATTAATTCAGGACCTTTAATGACGGATAAAACCGTCGCTAAAGATCCGAACGTGGACGTAGTGGGCGGCACGCGTGCACCCGCTCACTTGCTTGCACGTGTAACGTGCGTACACATCCAGCCGCTCTCAGTCGTCCGATCGCGAGATCGGACAGCTTAGATCGCGCTACGCTCGCCTCCTTTGCGCGCCCACCCGCGTGCGAATCCGCGTCACGCGTGGGCGTGTAATAGCGCATAGGGCGGATTGGGCGTGTGCGACCGTTCGATCGCGATCGAGCGGTCAATCGCTCTCGCTGCCTGCACTGCTCGCCCGCTTCTCGCGTTTCGAACGTGCGCCAGTACCTCGCGATAAGGTGCTCGCCCGCTACGTTGTGGAGGAGAGTTGTTCGCGGAGATGATTTTAGCGGCGCGTGCTCATGGCCGTTGGATCAAGATCCAACGGCCCAAATCGCATGTCAGATTTTCTTTGGAGAGGTAGCAGCGATCCTGAGGGTCGGTTGGACCACTGAGATGGCACCACGTGGCACCATCTAAGCCGTCCATCTTCTGGATGATGTGGATGGTGCCACGGTTGTCGGATTGAGTCGATTTTCGCGTTGCTAGGCTGCAATAGTCTATCCGAATCCATCCGCGCAGTCAGATTCATCGTTTGAAGTGTGGATTCACACCATCTTGGCCCTGATGTTTTAGGGTTCCCCGATCTCTATCTGGTGTTACAGATGCCTGATTAGTGTGATCTTGGAGTCGTTGAACTCCAATCGTCGCCCTGATCACATCTGTATGGTTGGATCTTTGATCCAAGGCCTCGATAAAAAGTTTGCCCTGTCCATGAACATAAAAGGAGACAATTAACCTCTATTTTATTCAAACTACTATAAATGTAAGATGATGCATGTTGTGCAATATTTATAGCATGCAATGCAATCCTATGCTTAAGAACATGCATAAATAGACATCTTAAGTAGTGTAAACATGTTTACATCACTAACCCATCCTTGCAATTCAGAATCTTGATGGCCTACTTGATCAGGAGAGCTTCATTGAACTCCTTGAGCGCCTTAATCCCCAAACCACCTATCTCCTTTGGCCTGCATATCTTTTCCCATTTGATGGGCTGCAAAAAACCCCCCTAATGGCTAGCTCCTTTCCAGAAAAATCTTCTTCACATAACATCCAAGCGTTTCCAAATAGATTTCGGGGCCTTAGAGATGCTAAAATAGAAGACCGGAATGGATGTTATGACTGAGTTAAGGAGGGTTAATCTCCCACCCTTCGATAAGAATTTACTACTCCATCCTTTCAACTTGCCAGAGACTTTATCAAATAGAATTTTCGCTATTATTTCCTCTCCTCCCCTGCATAACCCTCCTCCCCACCCTCCACTACTTGAGTTATAGCCTTTACCTGATTCGCTCAAATACGTGTTTCTGGGAGAAAGTGAGACATATCTAGTGATTATCAATGCTCACTTGACTCTGCATCAAGAACACCAGTTGATATCCATTCTGCAAGCACATAGGGCTGTTAGGTGGGGCATTGCTGATCTCCACGGGATTCGCCCCTCATATTGCACTCACCATATCTACACTAATGAAGGGGTGAGACCATCGAGACAACCTCAGAGATGCCTAAATCCAAATATGTTGGAGGTTGTTAGGAAGGAGATCATTAAATGGCTGGACGTAGACATTATCTATCCGATTTCCTATAGCCAGTGGGTGAGTCCCATCCAGATAGTGCCCAAAAAGGTGGGACTCACCGTAATTAGAAATGAATTGGGCGAATCCATCCCGACCCACACCACGACTTCTTGGCGGGTCTGCATTGACTATAGGAAGCTAAACTCAGCTACCAAAAAGGATCATTTTCCTTTACCTTTTATTGATCAGATTCTAGAATGGCTAGCCGGGTGTAGTTTCTTCTACTTTCTGGATGGATACTCTGGGTACAATCAAGTTGCAATCAACCTGGACAACCAAGACAAGACAACTTTTACGTGTCCCTTTGGAACATTCGCTTTTAAGTGGATGCCTTTCGGACTCTGCAATTCACCAGCTACTTTTCAGTGATGCATGATGGACATCTTTTCAGACATGATCGGGGATTGCGTAGAAGTGTTCATGGATGACTTCTCCGTGTTTGGAGATGATTTTTCGTCTTGTCTTGATAACCTCACAAAGATCCTGAGGAGGTGTATAGAAGTTAACCTAGTACTTTCATGGGAAAAAAGCCAATTTATGGTGAGGGATGGCATAGTACTAGGTCACAAGATCTTCTCTAATGGACTCGAGGTCGACCGAGCTAAGTCCAAAATCATTTTGCGATTACCTCTACCTAGCTCTGTCAGGCAAATCAGATCATTCTTAGGGCATGTCAGATTTTATCGAAGATTCATTCGAGATTTCTTGAAAATTGCTCATCCATTAACGAATCCTCTGGTAACCGACACGCCTTTTGAATTCAACTCCTGGTGTCTCAGCGCTTTTGAGACCTTGCAAAGAACTGTCTCCAGTGCACCTATTCTCCAACCCCCTGACTGGTCACTCGACTTCGAGATAATGTGTGATGCCTCTGACTTCGTTGTCAGAGCTGTTCTTGGCCAGTGTCGGGAGCACCATCCATTTGTAATATACTATGCTAGCAAAACGTTGTTCGAGGCTCAGCATAACTATACAGTCACTGAGAAAGAATTGCTGGCCATGGTATTTGGGTTGGAGAAATTTAGGTCATACTTACTCGGGTCCAAAGTTATCATTTACACTAACCATTCCACCCTCCGGCATTTGTTGGCAAAGAAGGATGCCAAACCTTGCCTTATCCGATGGATCCTTCTTTTGCAGGAGTTTGATATCGAAGCCAGAGCACATAATGTTGTGGCGGAGCACTTGTCTCGACTAGACCTAGGCTACCTTCCGTACTCCCTGCCGATATCAGACCGATTTCCAGATAGTCTCTTATATCTATCAACTCTGTTGAGTCTCCTTGGTATGCTGATATCGCAAACTATCTTGTCGCAGGCAGGCTACCTGTGGGATTATCCAAGATCAAAAGCTCAAATTTATATTAGAGGCTAAGTTCTATTTTTGGGACGACCCATTGCTCTTTCGTATTGGGGCTGATCAGATCATCCATAGATGCGTCCTTGATTCGGAAATCTCTAGTGTGCTATCCTTGTGCCATAGCGATGCTTGTGGGGGTCATTTCTTGGGCTGAAAAATCGCTGCAAAGATTTTGCAGTCGGGATTTTTCTGGCTGACCATTTTTAGAGATACACATAAGTTTGCTAAGTGTTGTAAGCGATGCCAGGCAATCGGTTCTATGACCTGGAGAGATATGATGCCTCTCCAATCCATTCTGGTCGTAGAAGTGTTCAATGCCTGGGGCATCGACTTTATGGGTCCCTTCTCGAACTCGCATGGCTTTGAGTACATACTCCTCGCAGTAGACTATGTCTCAAAGTGGGTAGAAGCCATCCCGACAAGAAGAGCTGATCATAAGATTGTTATATCCTTTGTCCGGGAATTTATTTTTGCGAGATTCGGAGTTCCCCGCACCCTGATATGTGATGGGGGAAGCCACTTCATCCATGCCCATTTCAGGTCATTATTGAAGAAATACAGGGTGCAACACCGCATTGCTACCCCGTATCACCCACAGACCAATGGGCAAGCTGAAGTATCAAACCATCAAATCAAACTTATCCTTCAAAAGCTGGTTAGACCTGATAGGAAGAATTGGTCCGATCGGTTGATTGATGCACTATGGGCATATCGGATCGCGTACAAGGCATCGCTCGGAATGTTGCCAGACCGCATGGTGTATGGAAAGGCCTGTCACCTTCTTGTGGAGTTGGAGCACCGTGCCTTTTGGGTGGTGCAGAAGTGTAATTTTAACCTCGAGGTCGAAGGTTATGAAAGGAAGCTCCATCTCAGTGAGTTAGAGGAGATTAAGCTGGAAGCATATGAGAATGCAAAAATATACAAGGACAAGACAAAAGTTTTCCATGATTGACACATCCGGAGGAAGGAGTTCGCACCTAACCAGTAGTTTTGGTTGTATGACTCCCGACTCAAATTCTTTGCGGGAAAGCTCAAGTCCAAGTGGACTAGGCCGTTTATGGTGGTCCACCCGTATCCTAACGGGGCGAATCAAATTAGAGACCCAAAATCTAGGCACATTTTTACGGTTAATGGCCAGCGCCTCAAACCATTCTTTGCCCAGGAAACTCCTCCTGCTGACGAAACGATACATCTTCTTGAGGACGTATGACTGATGAGTTGCCCAGCTGGAGACATTAAACTCAGCACGTATACATATATACATACCATATATACATAGCATATTACATTTTCGCATAATGTTTTGCATATTGTTCTGCATATTGTGTATGGCATCTTAGCAATGGCGTGAGCTGAATGATAACTCAGAAGCAGTTCCAGGTGATTTCTTTCCACATACACCCAACCTTATTCCAATTTCTTTTATTCATGCATGAGGACATGCAAACACTTAGGCATGGAGGGGTAGTTCATAAAAACTGAAAATTTTCTGCCAACAATTGGGGGATTAGATCATTTTATCAAGAGGTTTTATTGAAGATTTATTCTTTAGTAAATTCCTAGACTTAGAATCCAGTATAATTTCCTACTTGCATGTAGATTTTTCAATTAATCCTCTATGAAAATCGATAGACATTTCTAGTTTGTGGAGAAGAAGCATCACTTTTTCTCCTGAATCCTTGGACAGCAATTAGGGACTTAGGTGAACTATCTTCTAGTAGATCCAACAAAACATATGTGAGGTGAGAGTAGAGAGTTTACTGGTGCTCTAAGGCTAGTATAAGGAATCTTTAATAATTGAATAATGACACTTGGAGTTGGGCATAGTTTTCGCTCTCAGTTCTTGCGTACTAAATTTGTAAGAAATTCCATACGAGAGCCACCAAATAAGGCAGAAACACAGAGAGTGATTTCTGATAAAACTAGGACTGAGGTGGATGGTCACGACCATCCTCTACGGAATCCTCGGCTGAAGGACGGTACTAATGTCAAGGTCAAAAATACGTCGTCCTATCCGTTCCCTACCCGGTGCCGAGAAGAGGCACTTCCACCAAATAAGCCACCCAAGATCCTCTTGGTCATCCCAAAAATCCCCAAGAATGCCTCACGTATAAAAGTACATATGTCGTGTTATGTTGTGCTGATAAATATAGCAGTACGTCATGTTGTGGCATTGTGCCTATAAAATTGCATACAAAAGAGTTGTTTGCTCGAAGAAAAAAAAGAAAAAGAAAAAGAAGAAAAAAAAAAGAAGAAAAAGAAGAAGTAGAGAAAAAAAAGAAAGAAAAAATGTTTTGTGAAACTGTTGCGTAATGTGAGTCAAGTTAAATGTTTTAAGGTAAAAACACCCACCACCCTCACGAACCACCAAATACAACCTTAACCTACTTTTTCTTATTTTTGACCACCTAAATACGGGCTGAGGGCTTCTGACTTAGTCATAGGGTTATCAGAACCTAATTAAAGTGTCATGCCATGTGAGGCCACCAAATACATTTGCAAATCTGGTGAGATGTGAGCTCAAAAAAAAAAAGAGAGAGAAGAGTACAAAAGATTAAAGAGAGCACAGTTTTTTCTAGCCCCTATATAAGTTGATTTATTCAATAATCTGGGAATCTAAATTCTGAAATACTAGTCTCTAAGAAGCACCAGAAGAGAGTGAGCCACTAAATACAAATCCAATTAACTCAAACATCTCCTACCCAAACCAAACGCAAGGGCCAAAATCAGAAAATATTTTGTAACCCTGAGAGAAGAGGTTCACCTATCCCGATAGAATTTTACTAAGGGTCAAGTACAAGCTTTAAATGTATATCGACTCTTCGCTTGGATCCATTGCAAAAGCTACAACATTATATATTCATAGTTATCTGGATTCTAAATTTTTAGATGAAACAGAAAGAAATAAATCTATAGTTTAACTCTTGATAAAATGCATTTAATCTTGCACTTGCTAGGGACTAGCAAGATTTAGGCATGAGGGCATGATTGCATAGTAATCATAGGCCCTAATTCGCCTGAATTAAGCTAGAACTTAGCTTAACATGAACATTCTACATGCATACGCATCGTATTCTGCATCATAGCTGATATATGTGTTTTATACATAAAACTATGCTATTTGAGAGGTATCACTCATTGCAGGTAATCCAGGGCTATAGGTGACCGATCCAACATTATGGATCCATTCGGAATAACGATGAGAGTCCAATGCATCCAAGAGTGCATCAATCAGACTCCCGTAGCACCCTAAGGAGTCTGTAGAAGAGAGAATCAAGGGGCAAATTGAATAAGATCTGGACCTCAGATGAAAAATCCAACCGCACGGGTGGATCCGGATTGATGTTCGCAGTCCAATGGTGCAGAAATCAACTTAATCGGAGGCCTACATCACCAGATACAAGGAAAAGAAGATGAGCGGCACGAGCATGCCACGTCGCCCGCCTAGATTGGATAAGTATAAATGGAAACTAACAAGTATATATACTAAAGGGTTTGTACAACGCATTGGCTTGCGCGTGGGCGTATGTGCGGGACGTGGGTTCGGGCCCTGCCCTGCGCAAAATTGATGCGATGTCCCAGGCGGGCGCTTGCAGGCGAAATTGCACGATCTGACGACGTACAGCGCTCCACGTGGCGTGATCAAAGTGCGTCGTGGGCGGATGTGCGATTGTGTGGGATTTATGAAATTAGGGAACTGCGAGGTGACTGTGCGTAGGCCGTCCGATTGTAAGATCAGATGGTTGGGATGCGTGCATGAAGATGAGGCGAAATTTGAAGGTGGGCGACGAAGGCAGAAACGTAAAAGCGTAGGAGAGCAGCGTCCCTACGATCTTCATCCGAGGGTGCACAATGTGCCACGTGGCAGCACCAGGAGAAAAACAACCAAAAAGAAGGATTTGGGCTTTGCACAGGAAAGAAAGTTATAAAAGGGACCAAAGGCCCCCTCCTTGAAAAAGACAACTCTCTTCTTTTCTTGTTCCTCCTTCTACCTCTCTTTCTTCTTCTTCCTATCTTCTCTGCAATTTCATCTAAAGAATCCGTTGGGTCACCCTGTCAGATCGCTGCTGCTTCTCTCGACCTCTCCAAAAGGCCACCATGAACCACCCGTGGTGCCCTTGTTCTGTTACAGTAGTAGTTTAATTACTTCATGTTTTATTAAAACTCATGTATTCAATTCATGTTCAAACTCTCTATGTGATATATATATCGTGATTCATTGTGTCTATTACTTAGTAATTAGATTTAGAACAAGTGCATGAAATCAAAAGGGTTTTTCTGCCTCCTTGTGATCGACCGAGACTCCCAATTCCATTAATTTTATTTGTTGAGATGTATTTCGCACTATATTACGACGTATTCATCTTTTACACGATCTACGCCCTGAACAGCAGAATGTAGTGGCCAATCACCTTTCTCGTCTTATGACGAGTGACATGTTGACCCCCCCTAATGCATTCCCTGATGAATCCATCTTAGCTGCCAATACCCTCCAATGGTTTGCCCCTATTGCAAACTATCTGGCAACAGAATGAATTCCCTCTGATTGGCCTAAAACCAAAAAGGACAAGTTCTTTGCCAACATTAAATATTATTTTTGGGAGGAGCCTGACCTTTTCCGCATTTGTGCTGACCAGGTCATTCGACGATGTGTGCCCGACTCAGAAATCCATGATATTCTGACACATTGTCATTCAATGGTCTACGGCGGACATTTCTCGGGCAAGAAAACAGCAGCTAAAATCCTTAATTCAGGATTCTTTTGGCCCAGCTTGCATAAAGATGCTCATAATTTTGTTTGGTCCTATGTGAGTTGCCAAAGCATCGGCAACATGACTCGGAAGGATATGATGCCCCTTAATCCTATTTTAGAGGTTGAAATTTTCGATGTGTGGATCATCGACTTTATGGGACCGTTCATCAACTCTAGTGGGTATTTATTTATACTAGTCACAGTATACTACGTTTCTAAGTGGATCAAAGCAATACCCACCCACACTAATGATTACCGTGTGATTGTCGAATTTCTTAAAAAGAATATTTTCTCAAGATTCGACATTCCTAAGGCCATTATAAGTGACGGAGGCTCACATTTTACTGACTCACAATTCTGTCACCTTCTTTCTAAATATGGGGTTAATCACAAAATTTTCACACCTTATCACCCCGAAACAAATGGCCAGGCAAAAGTTTCTAACCGAGACATCAAAAATATTTTACAAAAGATGATTAGCCCCGACTGTAAAGACTAGTCCACCAAATTGGATGATGCTTTATGGGCCTACTGTACTGCTTTCAAAACTCCACTCAGCATGTCTCCCTTCCATCTGATTTTTGGGAAGGCATGCCATCTCCCGATAGAACTAGAACACAGGGCTTTTTGGGCAATAAAATAATTAAACATGGATTTATCTGACGCCGGTATACATAGAAAATTACAATTAACTGAGTTGGAAGAATTACGTAATTTTTCATATGAAAACACGTGGATTTATAAAGACCAAACAAAGAAATTTCATGATAAATACATTGTTCGGAAACACTTTGACGTTAATCAACACGTTTGGCTTTTTGATGCCAGATTATGTATCTTTCCTGGAAAGTTAAAATCCAAATGGACTGGCCCCTTTATTGTCCTCAAAACTTATCCGTATGGCACTGTTTATCTTTTCAATCCCAAAACTAATACAACATTTCAAGTCAACGGCCAACGTTTAAAACCCTATTTTGATCATGCCTCGAATCTTCCATCTAAATCCTTCGACTTAACTGAACCAACCACAATTGATCATTAATGCACATTACGCTCGGCTGAATTGGCATAAAAGATAGCACTGGATGGGAGGTAACCCATCATTTTTCCCACTTTCCTTTTCTTTCTTTCTTCAGGTTTTGACCATCCTCAATTGACTGCCTTTCACTCAGGTGATCCCTTTCTCCCTCTTAATGCATGCAGACATTGCATATCATAAGCATGGGGGGGTGTTTTTAAATTTTGATTATCAATTTAGGATTTTCAAAACCTAAAAACATGCATTTTTCTTTAGTTATTTCCCTACTTGCATACCCAAAAAAATAAAAATTTGAAACCCTTTTGAGGAAAATTTTAAAATCAAGACTAAGGTTGATAACTCACTCTTGGTGCAACAAGATTTAATCTTTAATAAACTAGGGATAAAGATATGGATCTGATCATTAGAATTTCAAGGTCTATCTTTAGACTAGATCAGATATCCTTCTCTAAAATTCCACCTGAACTCATGATAGTTTAGGTGACTTGATCCTATTTTGTAATAAGGAAAGTATCTGGCTTAGTTTCTGATTCAAAAACTTGCATCTCGTGCAAAATTCTTGTGTCAAAATTCACACACAAGCCAACACCTAAAAACAATTAAAAATTAGAAAAATCCTCTTGTTTGGCCTTAGTAAAAGTCTGAAGCAGATCATTGGTGTAAGTTCCCACCGCCGAGAAGGAAGAAAAGGCCTCCTTTGAGGATGCGATGTCAACATGTTACTACCTCGGTGCTACTCCATATCTATATTTCATATCTTTAGATAGAGCATTAAAGCACGTTTTAGCAGCTCAAGTGCCTTGGATGGTACTCTATAGTATCGGAGCAAGAGCTTGAGTTTGCTTGAAGCACCCCTTTACACCTCATTGTGCTTTGGGGTTGTGAGCTCCTCGGTGGTGTCATAGACAGTGCTATCTCAAAGTACTGGCACCAGAGCCCCCTCAAGGATTGGTAACGGGAATGATGATCCCGACACATTTGTTGTAGGACTAAGCTAAAAATAAGCATGGGGAGAGAAAAAAGAAGTTTTTAATCAAAAACATGCCCTTATAAATGTTGGCTTTGCATAAGCACAGACACAAGGTTTTAAAGGTTTTTGCAAGTTGCAAATCAAATTCAAGAGCCAGAAAAATCCTAAAAACAAAAATTTCAAGCCATCTAAATTAACATAGGGGTTAATCTGTGAATTTTTTTGAAGATATATTGATCCCGTTTATGTTTAATTTTTAGATTTGAGAACAAATCCTGATGCTTTATTTTTAACAAATCTCGTACCCCCTGTGTTTGAATCAACCAGGGTCCCGTAATCTCTTTCTCCTCAAAAGTCAAAAAAATTAAACTTTCCCAAAATTCCATTTTGTAAAAATTAAGGTTTTGCTAAGAGACTAGTAAAATATAACCATGGGGGTGTGATAAACACCAGTTTATCATCATCCTTAGGCTCTAAAACAAATCTAACTCCTAGGATTTGGCTCCGCAAATGGCTTTTTGGACTGCATGTAGGCATTAATTACGTTAATCAAGCATTGCATTTTTTATTGTCTTTTTAATGTGTTTTTGTGAGTGTTAAGGATATGCAGATTGACAGATCCCTAAAACCTTAGCACTCAGGAAGGCAACTGGTGAAGGAGAAGATCAGATCAGCTGGTACTCAGCCTGATCTAGCTCACCATAGCTGGATTCTATCTCACTTGGATTAGGGTTAGCTCATCCTAGCTCCATTCAACTCATCTCAGCTAAATGGCAGCTCAAGAGAGCTCATCTTAGCTCACCCTAGCTCAGGTCAGCTCAGATCCAGCTCAACTTGCCTGAGTCTAGCTCATCTCAGCTCCCATGAGTTCACAGGGAGCTCTAGCCAGCTCAACTGAGTTGACTGGAGTTCACTTCAGCTCAGGTCCGGCTATATCTAGCTCTACTCAACTGAAGCCAGCTGAAGACGACTTCATTCCAGCTTAGGAAGCTCAAGTCCAGCTCCCGGGGACTCAATTTAGCTCAACTCAGTTGAGCTAAGCTACCTTACCTACCTTGCCTAGCCTGATCATCCCCGGGAGCACCATACCCAGCTCACCTCAGCTAATTATAGCAGAAGCCAGCTCACTTTAGCTTGGCTTAGCAGCTAGCAAAGAACCAGCAAGCTAAGCCAGCTAGAGCAGCCCTATGCTAGCCTCTTCAGCAACTGTCAGCTCTAGTTCAGCTCCAAACCTCTTCTATCCAGCTCCTCTCCTCAAACCCTAGCTCCACATGCCTCTTCCTCTACTCCACTACTAGCTAAGCTTAGCTAGACTCTAGCTCCTTGGCCATCCACCACCTTCAACTCAACCCTAGCTAGCTCCACCAAATAAACCCTACCTAAGCTAGCTATCCTACTCCAAGTTGGCGCCACCTCCCAAGCATCCCTTCACCCCTCACCTTCCATCAAAAGACACCACAAAAGTGGCACCAAAATGACCCTAACTACCCCCTCCTTGGTGCCACATTTTCCCTCCAAAAACACCCTCATCTCAACCCTACACCTACCTCCTTAACCCATCTCAACCATCCACCTAAGCCCCCTTCTAGAAGACCTTAGGTTGTCACCAAAATGGTGGTGCCTCTCCACCACCAAGAGCCACCACCACCACCATAACTAACCCCCATGTGCCCTTTCAATTGGCGCCAACTAACCTTAGCCCTAGGATCATTCTAACTACCCATAACCACCACCTAAACACATCCTAGCCCTCCACCTAACCCATGTCTACTACCCCCCTTTCCACCTCTATATAAACCCACCATATCACCACATAAAAATCATCCTCCATTTAGATTAGTTCCACCTTAGATCTACCTACACCTACGGCCAAGAAGAAGGAGTAGAGAAGAAGATTAAAGGGGCACATCACCCGCCCCCTTGGTGCCATCTTCTCCCCACTCTCTTCAACTTGTGCCACGCCAAGGAGGAGGGCTATTCTACTTCAAGGAGGACGGCCAGGCAAAGGAGAAGAACCTAGGGTGGACGTCCACCCTTGGAGGAGGAGAATTGAAGGTGGTAGCTACCACCTTGGAGGACACCATCTGAAGGAGCATTACAAGGAAGGAGTTGGAGGACTCTTTTCAAGCCCGGGAGCTACCAGGTTTGGAGCAAGAAGCCATCATCTTCTTCACCATTTCATTTAGAGGATTTGTGTTTTTATCTTCTTGCATCTCAAGTACATTAGAAGCTTTCCACTATGTTTTTTGTGTAGAATAAGTTCACTTTTAATTCAAGTTGCCTTCTTTCAACTTTTTTGTTGCATAGCTTTTTACAGTTTTTTTTCTAGCAGTTGTTTCATTCCCTCTCCCTAATTATTCTAGGCCTCCACGTGCCTAGGGTGAGCTTAGGGAGAGGCTCTACCTGTCACCTTAGGGTTAGCTTTAGTGGATCAAGTGTTAATTGTTTCCCGCTCTCAACAAAATTCGTATTGCCGTTATTTCAAAATCTATAAAAATCATATATATAAAACACCAAAAAGAAAGTTGAGCTCAATTTCCAAGCAAGGGATTTAATTTTGCAAACATTTGACCTCCTTGGATGACCCTAGATACCCCACCATCTAGGTTAGAAATTTAAAAGCGTATGCGACTTCGCATGTTACGACTATAAAAACCCTAATTACAAATCACGCGATTTTCCGCATCACTCTTTCGCATCGATGCTGATCAAATCATACAACGATGTGTCCTAGAAGCGGAAATTCAAGGCATTTTGTCCTTCTATCATGACCAGGCATGCGGTGCACACTTCTCTGGTCATAAAACCACAGCTAAAGTCCTCCAGTGTGGCTTCTATTAGCCCACGATTTTCAAAGATGCATACAATCATTGTAAGGCATGCACTCATTGCCAGACCTTAGGCAACATGAGCCACCATGATATGATGACCTTACAGCCGATTCTTGTATGCAAAATCTTCGATGTCTGGGGGATTGATTTTATGGGACCTTTTCCTATTTCGGACGGCTTCGAGTACATTCTGCTCACTGTTGACTACGTGTCCAAATGAATCGAAGCCATTCCGACCCAAACCAACGATCATAAGGTAGTTATCAAATTTATTCATCAGAACATCTTTTCTCAGTTCAGGATTCCACGTGCAATAATCTCTGATGGAGGGACCCATTTCACTAATGCTTAGTTTAGATCACTGATGACCAAATACGAGGTGTCACACTGAATCTCTACTCCTTATCACCCCCAAACCAATAATCTAACTGAGCTATCAAATGGGGAGATCAAGAAAATCCTCTAGGTGATTGTTCGACCTAACAAGAAAGACTGGTCATCCCGACTTCTAGAAGCTTTGTGGGCTTATAAGACCACCCACAAAACCCAATTAGGCATGTCTCCCTTCAGATTGGTGTACAGGAAGGCATGTCACCTCCCCGTCGAATTGGAGCACAAAGCCTATTGGGCAGTACAGAACTGCAATCTCGATCTTTCTAAGGCAGGAACCCACAGAAAGTTTCAAATGAGCAAGATCGATGAATTACGCCACGACGCATATGAGAACTCGCGAATTTACAAAGAGTGGGTTAAAGTCTTTCACGACAAGCACATATCCACAAAGATCTTTTTCCCTGGTCAGAAAGTCTTACTCTTTGATGCCAAACTCAAACTATTCCCAAGAAAACTCAGATCAAAATGGATCAGACCTTACCTTGTCCGACGAATCTTTGGAAATGGAGCTGTCAAAATCAGTCAACTCAGCCACGATTCAGAACCTTTTGTCGTGAACGATCAGAGACTCAAACAGTTCATTGAAATTACCGATACAAACTTGGCCGAGACATATTTTACCCTCCATTCTCCCTGAGCTCATTGTGCCCAGCTGATGGCGTAAAACTCAGTGCTTAACGGGAAACAGCTCGTCATTTTGAAAAAACCCGAAACCTTTCTTGACACATTCCTATGCTAAACTCATATTGCACTTTAGGGTTCATCCATTAGAACAACCGACTCCACCTCTGGTACCGTACCCGAGCTTGAAATCATCCGCAACAGTCATCCCGACCCATTCACCCACCCAACACCTATTCTAATGAATAATCTAAGCTAAACTTGGACCCACCTAATTTACAATGAGGACATTGCAAATCGTAGGCATGGGAGGGCATTAAAGTGCAAAATGCCATGAAAATCATCTTACAAGAAGGGTTTCATCAAAAAAATCACACATCCCAAAAATACCAAAAAATTAAAAAAATTCTTGAAAAAGAACAAAAAAATGGGAGGAGAGGAAATTTGATGGCATATCAAATTTTGAGGAGAAAAAGGGGAGGAGTTAAAATATCAAAAAGGAACACATGTTGAAAAGAAAAAAAGAGGTAGTCATTGTAAGAAAGTAAGGAATTGACTTAGTTCTAGACCATATCAAAAGAAAGAAAATGAAAAGCAAACAGTGCTAATGAAACAAAGAAGAGATTAGTAGGAACGCTGATCTTAGGCCTTTTGGGCTACAATCCTAGCCTTAAAAATTCAAGTACCTTCTAAGATCTGGATAGTCCTCAAGAGGTTAGGGAAAATGCAAAGCTTAAGTATTAGGTCTAAGGCTTAGGGAGTATTCGGCCTCATTAACTGACCTCTGATTTGCAGGACTCAATAACCTAAGCACCCCAATCCACACACAGTCTGGTTCAGTGCACTTAAGTATCAAAATTATGCAAATACATTTAAATCGTTCTGAAAAAGTCACCTAGATTAGGAGTGGCTGATCAACACAAGTTGATTTGGATGAATTCCCGATGCGGAGAGGTGAGAAATTCCCCTCGAAGATGCGCAATAACATATCATCTCCTCGGTGCTTGTCTCCTAGGATATCTACATATCCTATCGGGGGCATGTAAGCAACCTGTGCTGGTTCAGATGCCATGGGTGGCATTATCCCGAAATATCGATTGCCAGGGTCTAGATTTAGCTACAAGAACACCATGGGCAAGATTATCTCGAAATCTCGAAAGCTAGGGTTCTGGGGGTTGCCATGGGCAGTGCTATCTCGAAGTATCGATTGCTAGGGACCCTTCGAGGATTGATGATGGGGACTAAGAATCCGATACAGACCGTGTTGTGAAGCCAATTCAAAGCTACCAATAAAAAGAAAAGGGAGAGAAAACTCTCCAAAAACAAAGAAGATTCCTCTGTCTCTCTTTGACAAAAATGCACTACAAATTGAATCAAGGCTAAAACATGTTACAAGTACGGGTGCTTTAACCGAGGGGTTCAACGAACCTTAGGTTAGTTCCTATGGGCCTTAGAAACTTTTACGGCAGACTAAGGCTAGAGCTGGTCAGGTTCGGATCTTGGTTGGTACTTGAGTACTTCTAGGCCTACTATCGGCATTCTAACCTAATCTACAAAAGAAAGCATGCATCAAAGTTTTGAGTATCAAAAGATTTCATGGTCTAGAATCAAAGTTAAAACCTTGAAGTTTTGCTAAGGGATTAGCAAAAGCTAGGCATGGGGGTATGATGGGAACACCATCATGAGCTCTAACTAGCTCATTTTGACCCAATGAAGTCAATAAATGCTCCTACATAACCAACTGAAGGTCATAATTCATTGCATAACCATTTTGAGAGAAAAATAAGGAACTAGGGGTAAAACTGTAATTTTACCAATGCAGTACAACCACGGGTTTTCTCAAGGACTAAATAAAGGTCAAATGATCTTAACAAGATAACAACTGGGTTGGATTAGACAGAAAAGTGTTTGTGTGAGTTTTGAGAATTAAATGACTTTTGAAACCCTAAAAATAGATCCACTTAATTAACCAAGGTTATGGTTAGGATAAAATTCACTTAAACCCTCTAAAAATCATAGAAAAATATTCTCCAGGATTTAGTACTTTCAATTTGACCATCAAAACCCATCTTGACCTGAAATAGAGTCTCAGACAGATACTTGCCCAAATTTGGGTTTTTGAATAAATTACCTAATCAAACATGGTCAAAACCAAAATCCAACTTCACCATTGGATTCCTTAGGTCTAAATTAGATTTGTATCAAAATTTGGACCCAAGATGAGTTGTCCTTGACCTAGTTTGCAAAAAGGTCATGTCTGATTACATTTCTACCCCTAACTTTCAAAAACCCTTGCATTTAGCCTCCTAGCTTTCTTGTCATCTTCGCAAGTAGGTCCCTCCACCATTATCGCGGAGGAAACCTACTCTGACGACCTTTGACGGAGGAGATTTCTTTGATTTCTCAGAGAATCTCCTCCAAAATTAGAAAGGAGATCCTCTGAGAAATTCTCTCCCATCTGAACCCATTCATGAGCTTTGATTCCTTCCCAATCTCTCATGCGAACGCATGAGAGATTTGGGTATCCTAACAAGCTCCCATCTCCGGTAAGCCTTCCTTGCTTGGAAGCTTGGCTTCCAAGCACAAAACCCGCTTCAAAGCCCTATTTAAAGAAGCCCAGATCTCCCCAACTTCAACACGCTCGAATTCGGCTGCGAATACCCTCAAATCTTCTTTTCCCCTCACAGCCGAAGGCTCCTTGACATCCGGCAACCTTCCCTACTCCTCCTCTTTGTCCAACCACCATACCTGCGATAGACTCCGACTCCCTGCTTTCGTCTGCGTCTCGCCGTACCTGTAGATGCTACCTCCTCCTTCATCCTCGTCGTTCCCTCCTCACCGGAGTCGCCTTCGTCTCCGGCATCGGCCACACCAGACCCATTGCCCTCACTATCCCCCTTCATCCCCTAACACCCTAGCTAAGTTCCTTATCCCCTCTACTTTCTTCTCCACCCTTTATTCTCCAAAATCGATCATTGCCGACCTCCATCACCTCCATCTCCGACCACCACCTCCGGTGAAGCCACCCCACCTCCACAGGCTGCCAAAACCTTCGCCGACCCTCTCAAAACCTCTTCCACACTTCACTGAGCATTTCCCTTCACTTCACTCACCTTGCCACTCACCCAAATCACCCCCTAAACACACCCACTCACTCGCACACAGTGTGACCTAAGTACACACCCACAGGCACCCACACGCCACACTACCACCCCCAGTACATCCGCTGTGCTCCGGCGAACCTTCCTGAGCGTTTTGACGTGGCCGCAAGGCTGTTCTGCTATTTTCAAGTTCAGACCCCATCTGCCATTGGCAAGCAAGCTTGAAGCTTGCTTAAAGCCGCTCCAGGTGCAGCTAAGCCTAGGCTGCTGCCCCAGGATGCGCGGAATACTCTTGCGCATGGTTCCAGGACTTCAATTAGAGTCAAGTGCCTCTGCAGTTGTTGCAATTGGAAGATCAATCTCTGCTGCAGGCATGTGAAAAGAGGGGGTGCGGATAGTCCCACCTCGGAAACGAAGAGGCGCCCGCACCTGAATAAATTGCGAAAGTGTTGTAAGTTGTTTGCCTTAGTACCATGGGGTGAGGTCCCACTCACCCATACCCGGTCTCGTCCGCGACACTGCCTCCATGGACTTGGCTGACTCGACTCGACCTGCACTCCTCGCTCAGCACGCACGCCGGTGAGCTTGGTTCCGGGTACGCACCCGACCCGATAACTCGAATACCTGTGTGGCTCTAGGAGAGCGGATCCTAAGAGAGAAAGAGAGGAGAGTCGTGTGGGTAGGGGTAGGGTTTTGCTACAGGGATCTTTGGCTGACACTTAGCGGATTCTGAAGAAGAGAAGGTCAGGGTTGAAGGCAGAAGCTGAAGGCAGAAGAAGAAAGAAGAAGAAGAAGAGAGGGAAGAAGAGAAGGCTCGCTAAGGACAGAGAAACCTAAGGGCAGAAGAAGCTGAAGAAAAAGAGAAGGATCACAGAAGAAGAAGAGAAAGCCAAAGATAGAAGCTGAAGAAGAAGAGAGGAAGAAAAGTACACAGCTGCAGAGAAGCAAAAGAAGAAGAAGAAGAAGGGAACAACAAAAACAAAGACAGAGAAGAAGACAAGGAAGAATCAGATACTTTAAGTTGTCTGATTCCTTCATCAGACGACTGATTCTAGTTCTCATTGCATATTCATACATTGAGTTCCTTGGTGATATTGTAGGGGTATTTGGTGATCTAAATCACCATTTTACTCCCATATTTTTGCACTTTGACACTACTATTATTGCATATTCTTTTAATTCCGAATTGTGATCTTGATTTCTAAATACCAATTTGCTCCCTATGTTCGACCTCGGAAACCTATTCGAGTAATAAAAATTATATCTATTTTCAAAGTGATTTCGACTATACTGCAACACAACACTTTTAAACATCGACTTCGCAGCGTTAACAATAGGACTCCTTCAAAGGGCCCAACGTAGACCACTTCTTAGTCCAGAAATTGAATGCCCTACCATCACCTAGCACAGGCTGTAGTAGGTGCCAATTGCTCTTAAGAGCCTGGATAACAAATGCTAGAACTGTGAAAGTTGGCAAGGACATAATCTCTTCAAAGCACTATTAGAATTACCATAGCTATCTCTAATGACTTCAGTCCATGGCTTCTCTTCCCCATTAAGAATTTTTATAGCCCACTTGATTAGTAAGGCCTCATTAAACTCTTTTAGCGCTTTGATCCCCAAACCACCTCCTTCCTTGGGGCGGCATAGTTGCTCCCACTTCAACGACTACATAAATCTACCTTTATGTTGTGCACCCTTCCAGAAGAACCTTTTTCGCATTAGATCCATGCGCTTCCAAATAGACTTCGGGGCTTTGAAAAGGGAGAAGTAAAAGACTGGGATCAAGGTAATAACAGAGTTCAGTAAGATGAGTCTTCCACCCTTAGACAAGAACCTGCTATTCCACCCTTCCAACTTGACTGAAATATTATCAAAAAGAATGTTCCAATCACTTTTCCTTAGTTTTGAACACCTTAGGGGCAACCCCAAGTACCTAATGGGCAGGTTGGTACGTGGAGTTCCCAGGATATCAGAGATAGCTTCTTGTTCTTGCTCATTCAAGCCAAAACAGACCAGATTAGACTTCTTCCTGTTCAGCTTCAGACCTGAAATGTCACTAAAAATATTAACCATATGCCTTAGTGCGCGGGCTTCAAGCTCTGTCCCCTCAACAAAAAATACTGTACCATCCGCATACTGTAGTATAAGGGCCATAGCTCTCTTGTTGGATAAAGAATATCCTCTAATAATACCCGCCTCAGAAAGTGCAAGCATATCTAGCCAAACCATCAACTGCAAGGTTAAACACCAATGGAGCTAGTGGGCATCCTTATCTAACTCCACGTTGTGGCTAAATCCAAGCCCCACAAGGCTTCCCGTTAATCAAGGGAGTGAAAGAAGTAGCTGTAATGCATCGTTTCATCCATTGGATCCAGAGGGGAGGGAACCCTCTTCTCTTGAAGACCTCCCACAAGTAAGTCCACGAAATAGAATCATAGGCCTTCCAAAAATCCACTTTCCACATAAAGGCTTTACATTTCCTCTTATGCCAACCACACACCATCTCTTGGGCCATGATAAATGATTCTTGCAGAGATCTGTCAGGTAGGAAGGCTGATTGGACTGGATGAATCAAGTTTTGAGAGACTAACCTCAACCTATTCACCAAAACCTTTCTCACCACCAAGTAAATGGGGTTCGAGAGAGCTATAGGTCTAAAATCAGGGAATTTCTCTACTCCTTGTGTCTTTGGCAATAGGAAAAGAAATGATCTATTGATCTTACCAACCCAGAATTGCCCCCCTCAAATTCCTTGATAGCATCCATCACCTCTTTACCAACCAAGCCCCATATCTCCTTATAGAAGAAGGCTTGGATACCATCAGGGACAGGAGAGCCTTCATTGTTCAAGTCTTTAATGGCTTCCACAGTTTCTTTCTTAGTGATGGTTGCCGTCAATCTAGCTGCCTGTTCATCATAGACTTTAGGTGAATCACTCGCCGCCACTCTTCGTAGGCCTCTGCCTATTGCTCATGAAGAGTCTTTAAAGTATTTGATGGCCTTAGCTCTAATATCCGGCATAGAGGAAATTCTCTGATCGTCCTTGATTATGGAGGAAATTAAATTGATCCTTCTATGAGAGCTAGCTATCAAGTGGAAGAATTTGGTGTTGGCGTCACCCTCTTTAAGCCAAAGTTGCCTAGAGCATTCCCTCCAATCCATCTCCTATTTTAAATCCTCCTCCGCCACCACACCTTGCCACAATCTTCTAGCATCAAGCTCCTGATCAATTAGGGGTCCAGTTTCTTCTTTTGAATCAAGGCCTTGGATTTCCATCAATGCCTCAAGGTGCCTTGAGCATAATGCACATAGCAGCCAATTTGGACACAAATTTAATAGTGGTCGACCCTTCCACATGTTTGGCCCTCCACCACACCACAAGCGTCTCACAGAATCCTGGCTCTCTTAATTATGATCTTCTGAACTTGAAGTATGAACTTATGTGCACTTGTTCCCCATTATCCCAAACCAGGGGTGTGTGGTCAGAAAAAGGGCGTTCCAACCCAGACACAGATGACATATGAAACATGTCCAAAAGAGCAGCATTTCCAAAAAATCTATCAATCTTTGACATAAGGCCATTTCCATTTCTCCATGTTAATTCAGTTCTAGAAGACGGATATGCACTCAAGCCAATAGCCTGAACCGTCAGTTGGAATCCAATGGATGCATTGTCCACTGCTCCATTCGGCATGTCCCTCCCTGACAACACACAATTGAAGTCTCCACCCACAAGCCATGCAGCCCCATTAACATATTTTGCTGCTGCGCATCAATCCTCCCACATCTCCTGCCTTGTAGGAGCAACACAAGGGGCATATACCCCTGTAATGTAGAATACACTATCCCCTTGACTCCTTTTATACTTACAGTCAGCATATGTCTGGCTTTAAACACCTCCATCATTTGTAGATCATTTTTCCTCCACCACACAACAATGCCCCCTGATCTACCTTGTGAATCAAGCATCACACACTCAGCCGCACCCCCATTCTTCAGATCAGCCCAAGCCCTGTCCTCCTCATTCTCTATGTGCGTCTCTTGAATAATAGCATAGTCTATCTCCCACTCCCTCAGATATCTTCAAAGAGAAGCCCTCCGACTTTTGTCACGCAGCCCACTCACATTCCAAGAGAGGACCCTCATCATGCTTCTTGGGTGCCCCCCTTATTAGAGTTCTAAACTTTGACAACCTTCATAACAGCAACAATGGCATTTTCATCAAGTTTCACCATGGTGGTTTGTCGCCTCTGCCTGAGCTTATATGGAGATTTGCCCATGCCAACCTTGGAAGTGACCTTGCACCAAATTTCAGTCCCTCCATGGCTAGTAGGCTGGGATGTAGTCTCATAGACTCGGTGGAAATTTCTTGCAAAGCCCGCTGATCTGATGTATCTAACATTGGCTTAATTACTGTCATTTCCTCATCCATAGCTTCTTCTATTGGCGTCACTTCCATCCCTTCCTCCTCCCCCAGGTGGTGGTGATCCTTGCACTTTTTAGGTTCAGGCGCCTCGTCAGGGGTCACACGACCCGGTTGTTGCAAGACGGCCTCATCATTCACAATCTCTGCAAAATACGTTTTGATTCATAGGATTTTGTTAAGGGACTAGCAAAAGCTAGGCATGAGGGTATGATGGGAACACCATCATGAGGCATAATTAGCTTAATTTGGTCTTATAAAGTCAATAAAAGTTCCTACATATCAGTCAGAAGGTCTCTTGAGCAGGATGAATTCTTTTAATGAGAAAAGATGAAAACATGGTTATTTCTGCAATTTTACCATCTTATCACAAATATAGAATAACCATGGGATATGCCAAGGGTTTATTAAAGGCCATTTAGTCATTATGCCTAATAAGTGGGTCAATGTAGACAAAAATGGGTTTTCACTCATTTTAAGAATTAATGGACATCTGAAACCCTAAAAACAGACCTACTTAATTAACTGAGCTTTTGGTTAATATAAAATTCACATAAATCCTCTAAAATTCATAGAAAAATATTCTCTAGGGTTTAGCTTCTTTGAATTGACCTTCAGAACCCATTTTGACCCAAAATGGAGTTACAAATAGGCTATTGCCCTAATTTGAGTTTTTACATAAATTACCCAATCAAACAAGGTTAAAACCAAAATACAATTTCACCATTGGATTTCTTGGATTTAAATTATGTTTCTATCAAAATTTGAACCCAATTTGAGATTATTTTAACCTAGTTTGCATTTTAGTCCAAGTTTAACTCTTATTATCCCAAATAACCCCTCAGCTTTTGAAATTATTACAGAAACCCCCTATATTTGTCTTCTTCTTCGCAAAAAGGTCCCCTCCGCCTCCATGTCCTATTCCTACAACTTCGGTGATCTTCAATCAAAGTTTTCTCCATGATTTCACACTCAATCTCTTCCAAATTTAGAAGGAAGATTCCTGAGAGATTATTTCTCTACAATTTGAACCTTTTCGTGGGCTCCAATTCTTTCCCAATCTCTCATGCGAATGCATGAGAGATGTGGGTATCCTACTCTGGCAAGCTTACCAAGCTTGAAAGCTTGGTCTCCAAGTTTGCAACCCCTCCCCATGGCCTATAAAAGGATCGAGGGCAAGAACCCTTACTCAGCAAATTTTGGCCAGAGAAAAC
Source organism: Thalassia testudinum (assembly GCA_037157565.1). Taxonomy (NCBI): domain Eukaryota; kingdom Viridiplantae; phylum Streptophyta; class Magnoliopsida; order Alismatales; family Hydrocharitaceae; genus Thalassia; species Thalassia testudinum. The sequence goes on along the minus strand of JAZHRO010000022.1, from coordinate 6,981,372 downwards.
CTTCTCTCTTCCCTCTCTAGCCACCTCTGCAATTTGCTCCGGTGACCTCTCTCCTACCTACTCCACACCTCCAACCATCAAATTGGAGGTTCCACCGTCTTCCTCTCTTCATCACGCACCTCTCCGTTCAAAGGGAGGGTGTTCCTCTACGTTAACCACCGTCACCGCCTCACCATCTCCTTCTCTAGCTCCGATCAAGCCACAACCAGAGCTCTTTAGCGTTCTTCCTCATTCCTAAGTCCCTCTACCTTCTCCTATACTCCCCAACATCATTTCCCCCTTACATACACTTCAAATCAACCATGCTATCACCCACCACACCATCGTCTTCATCTACTTCGGCGAAGCCTTCCCACCACACCACTGCTCGAAACACCACTGCTCCCGCCCATTAGCACCGTCGTGTTCCAGAGAACAAAAGCCTTCTGGTTATTGAGGCTATTGGCCTCTCCTTAGTGCCACCGAACACCACCATACCACCATCGACGCAACACCTTCCCGAGGTCATTCGACAACCACAGGCACCTTCACTCCACAAAAACACCACCACTGCACTCGTTGACGACCGGAGAAGCTTTTGAGAAAGTTTAATTGGGCCACCAAGCCATGTTCATGTTTTTCAGGTTCGACCGGAGCTCCACCACCGCTTTCGTCTTCCCTAGCCATGTTTGCTCTTCTCCAGCCTTCAACTCGCCTAGCTGTAGACTACAATAGATGCAGAATCATCAGCTACAGTTGTCCAGGCCCTCAATCGAAGCCACCAACTACAGCTACTACCCTAATTCCTCGAGCCAACCAGAGCAGCTTCGCATGAAGGAAGCCGGAGAGGATAGTCCCACATCGTGTGGGACAAAATTCTGACCACGCATAAATTGAATTCTTCCCATCAGTTGTTCGCCTCAGTGAGCACGGGGTGAGGTCCCTCTCCATGTGCGCATGCATGCCCTCGCCTGCGGTCACGCTACGCAAGTCTAGGCTCTAATCCGATTACCTGTATGCCTGGATCCGATTAGCATATCTCTGAGGGAAGAAAGAAAGGGAAAGGAAGAAAAGAGAGAAGGGGGAGGGGAGTTTTGCTCTGCTATCTACCTCTTAATACTTAACAAATTCTCAGGGGGCTTTCGCCTCTATCAGTGTTGGTGCTGAGCTCTACTGTGCCTCTCCCTAAGGCTTGGAAAGAGAGGCCTTTGCCTCTGTTGCTGGTTCTAAGTGCACTGTGCACTTATCATACGTGCCATTTGGTTGATTGATACTATTGAGATATTTGCTATTATTGTAATTAGGGTAATTGGTGATTCAAATCACCAATTTACCCTAATCTTTTTGTACTATCAACATTTTCTCTTATATACATATCATTTTATTTTGGAAATTTCATCATATATTGATATCTCATGATAGAATTACAATTTTGAGATTTATTTTGCTACTTGCCCCCAGTGATGACCTTGGATATTATTCAAGTATAAATTTTATCTATTTTCATGCTATTACGACCCATACTACAATGCAACGACTTTTAAAACACCGTTTCAGCACGTCAATAGAAACTAGAATAACAGAAAAGAGAGCAATTTTATCTAATAAAAATAATGTTCATTACAGAAATTAAATCTATACTATAGAAAGCAATAAAACATAGAAAGAAAGAGAAGAATCTCCCTTGATGGTTGCTTAAGGGACAAGCCATGTTGATAGAGTAACCTAAAGATGGTGGTGAGATGCTAGATGAGGGATAATGAAGCTGGAGGAAGGAGGATGAAGCAGGGCGGCGTCGCAGCGGGATCCACTTCTTGAGCGAGGTGAGAAGATAGCCACGGATGCCCACGAATGGGGGTAAGAGGATGGGAAATTTTATTTTTATAAACTCTAGTGGAGCATCCTAGGTATGGGACTAGCTCTTTAGAGCTTTGGAAAGGGTGAGAGAAGCATAGAAAGGGATGATGAAATGTGCAAGAGGGGTAGTCTATTTATAGGTGAAAAAATGGGGGCAAAAAGGTCATTTCAAGGCTTTTAGAATTAACTCTACTGCCTTTAGTGACACATGCATGCATTGGTGATGGGTGTAGCTATAGGTGTGCATGGAACGTGAGTCATCCAATGGAGATCCAAGGGCTCAGATCATCATGCGCCAACGTTCTTGTGCCCATACATTTCAAATTGCTCATGGGAACTCTCAGTCATTCGATCGTTGATGCAAAGCTGTGATCGCGTGTGGGTGATGATTTCAGATCGCGCTCAGACATTCGCTCATGTGATCAGATGGTTTAAAAGTCATCTCTCCTTGCGCTATTGAGAGAACACGTCAGATCACGCGTTCAGATGCGTGTGAGATTGCGTGTGTTCATCCAACACTCAAGAATGTGCCACGTCAACGCCTTCAATGCCGCTCGATCCAAATCGAACATCTCAATTTCAAGCTCACCTCTTCTCAGCGAATCACGTGATTCAAATGCGGGCCCTACATTGTGCGTGGAGGCCTTAACAACTGCACTATCTCCACAGATGGTCGCAAGGATGGTTTCTCATGCTCGTGCCTTAGCCGTTGGATGAAAATCCAATTCATCCAATGACCATGGCTAGTTGATTCTTTACTTTCAAAGCTTGAGAGGTTCTAAAGGAAGCACCGTGGCTGCATCTTGGCCGTTGGATCTTCGTCCAACAACTGAGATGTTTCCTTTGTAGAGGCTGAGGAATGGGCGACGTGGAGTGTTCTCGCACATTGGATTCTCATCCAATGGTCAAGATCGCATGTTAGAGGTGCCTTCAAAAGTGAATAAAATGCCTTGGGTGGCTGTGGGCAATTGTGATGGTATCACGTGGTGCCATCATTACCATCCATCATTCTTGGCTTGTATGTGGCACTATGGATGTCAAATTGAATCGATTTTCATGCTAGTGGCCTGCGATCGTCTATCCAAACTCATCCATGCGATTGGATTTATCATCTAAGGTCCAGATTTTTCACCACCTTCCCCCTTGGCCTATGATCTTCCTCAAACTGCAAATGATACTACAGAAGTCCAATCAAGATGATTTCGAAGTCGTTGGACTCCAATCATCGTCCTGATCGAATCCATACGGTTGGATCTTCAATCCAAGGCCCTAAAATATATTACCTTATCCCCTAGCAACAAAAAGAGGTGAATTAATACATTATTTACAGAAATTATTCTAAATGCAGAATGATGTATGTTATGTAATATTTATAGTACATGATACTTCTATGAACAGAAGAACATGTATAAATAGGCAGATTAATATGGATAAATGTAGATTTATCAATATATAATAAGTATAGTTAAAGTATTCCTATTCTTTTTGCCTTAGTATTTGTATATATGTTTCTAAGGCCTCTTTAGTGACACTTATATCTGTCATTATAGATAGTATTATACGTTAGTGTAGATATTATATATGTTAGTGTAGTTTATATTAGTATATATTTTATATATTCTTTTTGTGCCTTTACTTAGGCATTGATTAACATAGTTGTATATAACTAACATAGAGTAGTTTAAATTAATTTTTGATGCCTTTATACTTGTGAATATGTTTGAGGCATTGTCACTAACATTAATTGATTCATTTTGTACATAATTGACTTAGGTTCATTTATTCTTTGATCAATTCATTCTTTTTGTAAATAAACTTAACATTTTTGGAATAAAAGAGTATTTTTGGAACATAGAAAGATGTATATCAATAATTATCTCCCAGTGAACGATCTAGAATAAAACTTGTAAAAATTATAAATAAATAAAATGACATACGTTTGGATTGCGACTATACTACAACACGATTTAATTAAGCATATTTTTGGCGTTATTGTTGAGGATTCAAACCCAATAATGGTGCAATCCTATGATGTTTTTGCCTTTCCTTCTCAATGGATTGTCATCGTATCATATTTTTTGGCATCGTTGCAAGGGATCAAACTCAGGTCGCACGCGTGATAGGCGGGAATACTCACCACTATACTAAAAATCCAAAAAGAGTCCTCGCTCTCTCTTCTCACCTTTTCTCTCGCTTCCCCTACTATAAAACACAAAAAGACCATAAAAATCTAAAAATGTTCAAAAATGCATAAAAATACCTTGTATATAGTATTTATAGCTGTATATATAAGTTAATACCAAGCTAATTGTAAATAATAAGTTATCTATCTATAATGTACATAAGTAACTTATATACTTATTATATTTATTTCAATAAGTATTTATCTTGAGTTATTCCATATATATCCTAATTATTTAATTATTTATTTACATTATATGTACATAAACCTAAGTAAATATAAATAGGTATGTATACATAAATAATCATATGTATTACTGTAAATATAAGTTAAAGTAATTATACTATACAATAGTATACCAGTACATTTATTTAATTATCTATTTATTGTATATAATTAATTTATTAAGTTAATTAACTAGATTATTAAGTTAAAATAAATTAAATTAGTAATTTAATAAATGATTGAAGTAATTTATACTATATATTTGTATAGTATAGTTTTAAGTATTTTCAGTATATTTATAGTGTATTTCTACTATAAATTTATATATATATCTAAACCGTGTAATTAAATGTGTATAAATTATAATAAATAACTAAAAATAAATTTTAAAATGTGTAAAAAATATTTATTAATGTATATTAACTAATTTATAACCCAATTGTACCTTTAAATTATCAATTTGAACATTAATTAACATATTAAGTCTAAAATCAGAATGTATTTTTGCGTAACTTTAAGCAGTTTGTAAATATAATTATATATTTAATTAAGTTAAAATAATTATACCAATAAGTAGCCCTATGTATAGGATACACATATGTATAATTTACTTTCAAAATAATAAATTATTTAATCCCTAAATTCAACTTCAGGTCATGCATGAGTGCGCTCAATTGAGCACTCTGTTTTGTCCCACGTCATGGACCTGCAAGCTCTCGATGCCATATATCATGCCCAATGCCACCAACCCTACTAGTCGTTAGCTCTTAGCGCACATAACTAAGCATTCTCTAAGCATGATTTGGGCACATGTGCACATGCGCATGTGGGCGTGCGTGTGTGCATACGTGTGTGTGGGCACATGTGTGCACGGCTTGGCATGGAACTATACAGTAATCCACACTAACTAATAAACTAGGACCCACCTAGTAATGGTTCCAATCCAGCTTCGAAAGGGGACGTTGATCTTGTGAAAGTGGGTCCACCAACCTAAAATTTTTGCTAAATAGGGAATAAACTTGAGTTAAAATAAATAACTATGTTTTGAGTTGAGTTAGTGTGTATAGGGAGTGCTGTGTGTATGTATTGAGTTAGTGTGTTGTAAGTGTGTATAAGTGTTAGTAGTGTGTGTATGAGTTAAGTGTGTGTTTATATAGTATATGTATATAATATAAGTAATAGTATATATATATATAATAGTTATACAGTATACATATACAAGTATATATATAGAGTATAGTAGTATAGATGTTAATGTTTTACCTTATTTTTATACATTTGTTTTTAAGGTCTTTTTAGTGACACTTATATCCGTCACTGTAGGTAATATTATATGTTAGTATAACATATGTCAGTATATATTTATAGTCTTTTTGTGCCTATCTTTAGCCATTACTAAGTATAATTGTAACTAACTAACAGAGAGTAATTGAAATTGATTTTTGATGCCTTTCCACTTGTAAATATGTTTAAGGCATTGTGATTAACATTAATTAATTCATTTTATACATAATTGGCTTAGATCCATTAATTCTTTGGTCAATTCATTCTTTTATAAATAGACTTAACATTTTTGGAATAAAAGAACATTTTTGGAACATAGAGAGTGATGTATATCAATAACTGCCTCCCAAGGAATGACCTAGAATAAAATCGGTAAAAATTGTAAATATAAAATGACATCCGTTTGGATTGTGACTATACTACAAGACACCGACCTAATTAACCATAATTAACAAGAAATCTAAAAGGGTAATCATTTTTTGGCACCGTTGTTAGAGAGCCAACTCTCTAAATGCTAAAAATTTTCTTTTATTCTTTCTCTTGTACGTATTTTTGTTTTTCTTTGTATATATTGATTCTTTCATTCATATTCTTTCATGTATATACATTCTTTTATTCACTATATTCTTTGATTTGTTGTGTATATAATTCTCTTACTAATCATTTATTATTTTTGCAACACTTGAGGAGGAGTAGGAGGAGTGTCATCTTCCTAGAGGAGTTCTGCTTCCGGGAGGATCCGCTGCAATTCAGACTCAACTTCCAAGTGGAGTTTTCCTGATGGAGCTGCTATTTTCCCACATTTTAGAGTATTATAGATAATAGTTTAGTATTAGGTTATATACCTAGGATATATTGTTAGTCATAAGTTGTGAGAGCTTGTTCTCACATATTTTTGTAATAACTTGGACTATGGACTTGTTTTGATTTCTCTCTCTCTCATCTCTCATTGACTCGATTTTTCGACACGCTTTCTTGTTTAATTTGATTTTGTTTGTTACATTAGAAAATCCAAAAAAAAAATAGAAAAAATCAAAATACCAAAAAAATCTCATTCTTTATCTAGCAGCAGCATTCCTCAGGCATTCCATCTTAGGAATTGCATTCTTCCAGCTAGATTTATTTACTTATCAAATCTGCATCACTTGTAGAGTGCTGAAGTCAGGAATGCATTTCATCCGTCCTTAGCTCCTGCCATATTTGCATTTGACTAAGCTTAAAAAGACCATTCCTTATTTTCAAAATATTAAAAAGCGAGACCATCTGTTTGTAATACACTCCTAAGTATTCAAATCTAAATCCAAAAGGAGACATACTAAACTATTTGATACCTTATGTGGTTTTCATCACATATTCTGTTGATTGATTATCGTGTATACACTACACGATCACATAAGGTACACAATACACGGATTTCTATCTCATCTATCTGTACACCCATAGGGATCTGTCTTATTGAGGTTCTAGGTGAATTATAGAGGTCTACACTTTGCTAGGTTTCTTTAGGATGTGTACAATTCTATTGAGACATATGTTTGCGCAATTATTTTCATGTAGCACATCCTAGGAAAAGATCTGTGTTTGATCTCGTTTGTCTAATTGATTGGATTTATGATTAATTGTGATTGAGATTGGGATTTCTGATTTTGATTGATTGATTGAGATTGAGATTGAGATTGCTGTTTTGAGTTTGCGACTATTTAATCACATGTTTTCAGAAATCGAACTAATGGACGGTAAGAGATCCCAAACCCCATCTTTAGTACCTCCCTTAGGTGCTAATGCCAAAGCTACTACATCTTTGCCTTCCACATCCAACCCTGTACCTCCTAAGCCTCACACACCTATTCACCACTCCACTTATCCAGAGGATGACCATGAATTTGCAAAATTCAAGGATTTTGAAGAACTTCCTCATCACTTTGCACATCATCCTCCACCACCACCTCCACCTCCACATCACTTTCTACCTCCTCCATACCCTAACTTTCTTAATCAACATCAATTGGAGAGAGGTGCACAACCAAACCTGCAACACCCATATAATAACAATTTCAGATGAATACCCTCACATAGCAAGTGCAACAGCTTACTCAAGCTGTTAACTTGCTAGCTAACCCCCATCCCCAAGATTGTAGGCCTCAACTACGAGATTACTATAATCCCATGGTGGCACCTCTTATGCCTTTGGTTCGATTTCCCATTGGGGGTTGTGCTGCTGAACTAAAGTCGAATATCACTGCACTTATCCCTCACTTCCATGGTCTTTCTTCTGAGGACCCTTTTCAACATTTAAAGGAGCTAAAAAATCTTGTTAAACAATGGGTCCACTGGGCCATGATCAGCAAATGCTTTTAATGAAGATGTGCTCCTTCTCTTTAAAAGACAAAGTCGTCTTCTGGTATAGAACACTTTCATGGACTACACCTATAGAGACCTAGCCTTCTTTGGAACATGAGTTCCTAAAGAAGTATTTTCTTATAGGACACACAAACATTTTGAGGCTTGCTATCACCACATTTACGCAGAACAAAGGAGACCAGATGCACGAGGCATGGGAGAGATTCCATGAGCTTTTAAGAAAATGTCCCCACCATAGTGTCCTACACTGGCAACAGGTACAGATCTTCTACCATGTGCTCCATGATGACACAAGGAATTTTGTAGATGCCCCTTATGGAGGTAACTTCCTGTGTCGGGACGAGGACTCAACTTTTGAGCTCTTCGAAGGCATGGCCGAAAATTCTATTAGCAATGCTTAGATGAGTGATTTTAATAGGAAGTCCTCACATTCCAATTCACACACTGGGGTATGTGAAGTCCAATCTAGCACACACGATATGGAAATAATGGCCAATCAACTGGATAAAGTGCACTTAATCGAGAAGTATATGAAGCATGGAAATTCCTATCTAAACCTCCATCTTCTTCTTCTCAGTCACCTGCACCACACACTTATTCTCAGTTTCCTACAGGGAGGGAAATTATGAATAATCTTTCTGTGACATCTTCTGATTATTCCATGCACTATCCCTTACCACCGATTCGAGGTACCTTTATTCCTCAATACACTGATTTCTCTGCACTTCGTGGAGCTTCAAAGGAGCTCCATGCCATTCACAATAACCCATATTCACAAACCTACAACCCTAGATGGCGTAATCATCCAAATTTCTCATGGTTGGGAAATTCACAAAGACAAAACTACCAACAACCTTCTACACCACCACTGCAAAACCTGACCTGAGCACCACCTCCACCACCTCAACAACAACACAGATATCCTCCACATGCCTACCAACAACCCCAACCAAGGCCCACCCAGTACTCTCAATATGGGCCTACACGAGATTAGCAGTTGGGGAATATTATGAAAGCACTTACTAACATAAAGCAACAAAATATCTCAATGCAACAAAGATAGGACGCGACATTAGCTGAGATGAGAGCACATCTAGCACACCTAACGAATTCTCATCAATCACATTCATTTCCATCTCATACTGAATGCAACCCTAGGAATGTACCTACCCAGAGGATGTTCATCCCAATCCTCCCCAAGGCCAAGCACTTGTCATGTCACAAGCCTTACACACTTTTGATCCTTCTGCACCATACTCAGATCAGCAATCACCTCTTCTTTCCAACCCTGATTCATCTTCGACATCTTGATCTTCATCCACTGATTTGAAGAGGTAGAGGCTATAGTTTTTTCTAGACATTCTCTATTTTTCACTTGGACCTTACACCAAGTATCTGATTTTGATTTACATTGATTATGGAGCCTATCCATACCTTTGAGATTGACAATCTCCATCCTTCTATACATTCCATCCTTCTATACATCATGATTTGCATCTTTCATTGAGCTCCATAGACTTCTCAATTCTCTATTCATCATTTTGCTCCTACATTCTTGACACTACTACTGGGTTTGCACCTAGCTGAAGGCAAAAAACTTAGCAACTTTTGTATATAGCTGTTTTCTCTTTCTTTATTTTTCCATTTCTTCTTAGGTGTCCATCCTCGCAGTTTTAGTCTACATACATAGTCACATTTGTCATGCATTTCACTACTTAGTTCGACTTCCCACTCTCATTTATATCAGACTTGAAATCGTCCACACAGAGATTTTATCTCCTCACTCTGACTTCCTTCTATCACCCAATCTAAGTTAGTGAAAAGCAGAGCATACATTTGCATCAACCCTATTCATTCAAAATGAAATTATAGACAGAACTTTAGTGTATATAGATAGTATTATTTAAAAAATCCAAAAAAATTGAAAATTTTGGAAAAAATTACAAAACAAAAATAAAAAAAAATTTATAAAAAATAACAATACCAAAAATACAATAAGGGATCCTACATGCATTCACTGATGAGGGAGAATTCCATAAAATTTCTAAGGAGAAAATAATTAAAAATTTTTATAAGTGTTTCTGATCTTATAGCTGAAAAAATGCTGGTTAGACTTTCTGGGCCACAGAAGCTTGCTTTGCTCAGACTTTGGCTTAATACACTTAAGCATTGATAAGATAGACCAAGATCTCTCCTAAATCTAGACATATTCTTGTACCTGAGTCACTAGTACAAGATTCATTAGTTTGCTTTTTCTTGAGAGTCTAAGTAACTTTGGTTTACACTACACAAAGTCGGGAACGACTAGATGAACTTAAGTCTCAACCTTAGTGTTCATTAGGGAAGGTGGAGTCCTTACTTGTGCGTGTAGGTAGACTCTTTGTCTCAGTCTTTAGGAGAAGCTCTTTCCATCAAAGTACTCACCCACCAAAGAAGTGTGCTCTACCAAATAAAGTTGTAGGAGAAATACTGACATTTGCTTTCAGAAAAAGAAGAAAAATCAAGAAAAAGTAAGAAAAATGAGAAACAATAAAAAAAATAAAAAGTCAAAAAGAATAGAAAAAAGATATTCTTTTGAATAAGTTAGTATGCTCTCTGCTTCCTGTATATATCTCCACCAAAAAGATTTTTTAGGGTGAATTACAAATACCTTGTTTCCACTAAATATTCTTTGAGCCACAATGCAATAAGAGTTAGGTTTAAGTCTTCACTCATTTTTGAGAGTTGATCTAAAGACATGAGTTGAAGCTAGGACCAACCTGGACTTAAAAATACGTGAAACCTCAGGCTTGAGTCTTAGTGTTCATCTGGTTAATCTTGATATTCACTGAGCATAACTATGACCTCTTAGCTTTTTGAGCTTGATAAAACCCTCTGAGTCCTAGAAATTACCCTTAAGGTTTAAATTTCAAGAGTCCTTGTTAGTCAAGAGATGGTCTATGTCATATCAATCTTGAGTTCTAGTAGTCTTCCTAAGCAGTTAGTTCTCACAATGTCTTCTCACAATGTCCAATCATAAACATAGTTCACTTGATTTAGAAAAATTTCAGCTTAAAGATTATTTCTAAACACTTAACAATTGAATAATAGTTAAATAGAAATCTCATCACACTTACCTAGCTGATGCTTCAATGCTTTGCATTGAATGAGTTATTTGCTAAGGGGTTAGCAAAACCTAAGCATGGGGGTATGATGAGGTGTGCCTCATCATAGCTAAAATGGCAAAGTTAAACTAGAAATTAGTTTAAACACTATCTTATTAACATAATAAATGGGTTAAGTGTGAGAATTAATGAAAATGATGTAAAACATCAAATTTGTGTTAAAAATGCATAATTATGTCAATTTTGAGATATTCTATATATAAAACACAATTAGATGATCCAAATGCTAATTGAACATCAAAATGAGCTTAAAATTACCAATAACTTGTGGGATTAACTTCTAATATGTTCAATTAAGTTACCATAAAAATCTCATTGCATTTGGACATCATTTGAACCTTGTATTTATAGTTTTACACTTGGTCCTTCATCTCATTACATTTATTCAATTATTAGAGTCGCAAGGACTTCATTGCAAACCGTTGACGACTGCTATGCATTCATTCTCTTCACTTATGGGCTTAATTTGCAAATTTTCTAATGATTCACCCATTCGGGCATGTGGCGCAATTTCACCATTACACCTAGGAGAGCACTCTCCTTTCCTATTCATGGCCAAATAACACAAAGCTCCTCCACCATCTATTGCTTGGATCACCCGATTAACAATGGATCTTCCACCATAGCTTGAGCACCTGTGCGAGTAGCATCGTAGCACCTCCCAGATCACATCCAACGGCCATATTCTTACACAATCTTTCCTGCGCTCCTCTTAAACTCATCTCCACCATTTAAACCCTTCACGCCTTCCCCTCTGATTCGATGACCACACTCCCTCGAGCACCTATTTAAGGAGCTCCCATATGAGCCTTTGATCCCTTATTGACTCCCTTCCCCCGAGCGGATCACTTCCCTCTATTCCCTCAACTCCATTCTCTCCCTCATCACCAATGGTGACAGCACAGGTTTCTTGATGAGCCCCTATCTAGATCGCAAGTTAATTAGTTAAGGGTCGTTGTTATTAGGTCGTAGTATAGATACAATCTAGATGGATGTCCAATCATTTTATTTATTTACATAATTTTTACTAGTTTATTCCATATCGTTCACTGGGAGATAGTTATTAATATATACATCACTCTCTAGGATCCAAAAATGCTCTTTTATTCTAAAAATGTCAAGTTTATTTTAAAAAAGAATAAATGAATTAGGTTAATTATGTACAAAATAAATCAATTAATGCTAATTACAATGCCTCAATTATATTTACAAGTGGAAAGGCATCAAAAAAACTAATTACTCTACTCTAGGTTAGTTATAAACAACTATACTAATCAATGACTAAATATAGACACAAAAACAATACATAAACATATACTAACATATGTATAACTACTTATGCTAACATATATAATATGTACAGTGACAGACCTAAGCATCACTAAAGCCTTATAAACATATAAACAAAATTAAAGGAAAAACTAATACACATATACTAATCTACTCTACTTTATATATATATATATACATAATACATGTATACATATATACTACATATGTATACTTACTATCTAATACTTACTTTAATACATATATTACACACACTCAACACACACATCACACAACACTAACCACTTTGACTCACACTTAACTCGCGTAAGCACACAACACTCATAACACTTAGCTCAATACTTAGTTTATTTTAGCCTTAACTTAGCTTAGTTTGGGTCTTTACTTAGCAAAAATTATTGATTTGTGGGCCCAAGTCTTTCACAGGATCAGCGGCCCAAGAGATTGGATCAGTACCACTACTAGACCATGCCCTAGTTTATTATTAGTGTATTTTTGTGCATTTTAGGCCCATTCAGGCCCACACACTAATGCCTATGTGCCCAAACGTGCGCTTGCACACATGCACACACATGCACACAACTGCAGGCATGCACGCATGTGCCCAATATCCTCAAAGGGTACTTGTATGGTGGTTACTCATTTCAGCATACCCAACTATGGATGCCGGGCAATTTATGCGACTCAGCAACTTTCATGCGCACAATGTGGTGCTTTCCTAGGGTGAAATCAGGCGTTCAATTCGCATGCAAAACCATCCAAACAAGCCAACTTTAGACATCGAATTACATGCCAAATTAAAGCCTTTTCTCAAAATAAATTATATCATTAGAAAGCTCATACATAGGGCTACAAAATTATGTATTTAATTTACAATAATTACTTATTTAATTATATTTAAAAATTATTTAAAGTTAACGATTTGTACATGTTAAATTAATGCTTAATTACCTAATTATTAATGTACAAATTAATAATATAATCACTCAATTGAGCTATAAATTAGTTAATATACATAATAAAGTATTTATTACACATTTTTAATTTATTTTTGGTGATTAATTTTAATTTCTATACATTTATTTACACGATTTTAATATATAAATACACAATTAGATTATAATTATTATTATATAGTATAAATATATTATAAATAGGTTGAAAATAATTAAAATTATTATATGCAAGTGTACAAGTTAATTTACTCCCATAATTAATTAATTTACTAATTTAAATTATTTTAACTTAAATAACTTAACTATTTAACTTAATAACTTAATTATATACGATAAATACTTAATTAAACCAATATACAGGTATAGTATAGTATATAATAATTATTTAAATACATATATACATTTAAAAATACATTTGTACATGTTTACATATTTATTTTATAATTGTAGATATATGTACATATAATCTACTTTAAATAAATACATAATTATATAATTAAGATATATATATTATAACTCAACATAATATTTTTTTAAATATATATAATACATATATAAGTTATTTATGTACATTATAAACATATATTTTATTATTTACATTTAGCTTATTGTTTAATTGATATTTACAAGTATAAATACTATATGCATGCTATTTTTGTGTATTTTTGGACTTTTTCAAGTTTTTATGGTAATTTCATGTTTTATAGAAGTAAGAGAAGAGAGAGAGAAGGTGAGATGAGAGTGAAGATAGTTTTTTTTTGTTTTTCATATTTAGTTCACTTATTTAGTATTTGAGTAGACTGAACAATCTATTAGTATGTTCTACCAATTAGAAGGTTTAGAATATTCTCATACTTTACACCTACCTAGAAAAATACATAATCCTACACAACACACCTTTATTTTATTTTTTTACAAATTTTTTTAAATTTTTTATGTATTTATAAATCTCCTACAAGTAAGGCTTGGCATGAATTTGACACTAAGAACCTAAGCCTCTAAAATTACTTCTACTAGTTGGAATAGGCATATGAGCATTCAAACACACTCCATACATCACAAGAAAGATGTTTGAACATTTAAAAAATATTTTGACATTGAATTTCATTAAATCTCAGTTTGGATAGATTTATGCATTTCATGCAGCTGACAGATTACATACCATCTTTAGATCAAATTTGAGCTACAAAAATACATGAAAGCCTATAAGCAATGTTCTATCATTACAAAGCATCAACAAGCTCACTAAAGCCCTCAAATGAACCCAAAACCTGGGGAACCAGACCTAAGCCAGACCTGTTGTCCATGCAATTGAATTAGATATTGTTGTTGCTGCTACTTGTGTAGCAAAAGAGATCTACTGTTGGAAGATAAAATCTCAACAGCCAAATCAAACCTAAATGGTCCAATCTAAAGTTCAAGAAGCTCAAATTAATTAGCACTTCATTGAATTCAGATTCACATCAAGAACAGCCTAGTTGTTGTTACTGCTATAGCCAGCTAAAGAGTATAAGCAGATTAGACCCTCTCAGGTTTGATCTAGAACCAATCATAGCCAACTCTACTATGGAAAATCATATCTAAAGGCTACTCAAATAGGAAAAGCTCAAATCCTCTTTAAATCATTTGAATATGGGATTTAAAATCCAATGAAAAATCCATTAGACTATCAAAACATGGGTATTTGATCGGTTTCTCAAATTCTCATTAAACCTGAATAAACTTGATTAAATCCTCATTGAAATCTGAATCAAATACTCCTTGAATGATCAAGAACTTATTGAAAACCACTTGATAATTTCAAACCCCTAGAAATCTAGTTTAATCATTTCTCCTTGTCATGGACAACATAAGAGAAATGATCAAACTATCCTTTGATTCCACTTATAAAACAACTTATAATCTTCATTCTAGAAAACATCATCTAAATCTTGGAAATCAGAATGAAAATCCATTGACTCAGAATATGCATGTCGCCCCTAGTTGGACTTTTGTTGGGTTCGCTCAAGTGATCTGATCACCTGAAGTTCCTAAACACTAGCAAACAATGTTTAAGACCTTAGGATGAATCCCTAGAAACCTTTGGGTCATGGTTTACACCTTGAATCAATGGATATGATCAACCTTGGCCTAAACTACCCAAAACAAAGCTTAAATTGGGCATATTCTCATTTGAATATAAAATTGCTATCAAAACACCTCGTATTCATCGCATTGCACCCAATTTGATGATTAAAAACTCAATTTGCTCGATTAAATCTGTTTCAAACCTAATTGACTCCAAATCTTGCGAGTAGGCATAAAATCCAAATATAAAGCAATTGAGCGAATCGATGCAATTCAATCCAGATCGGAGGTCCTTGTGAACATGTGAAGTGAATGCAGAGACCCCTAATAAAGAGATTTACGCTTGATTAAAAAGATAACAATAACAATTATACATCGTCGTAGTTTGCGTGGTGGAAAATCTCTTAATCAAAAATAAATCAATAAAACTAACCGCGTAGGTTAGGCCGTATCCACAAGGAGGCATGAGCCTAATAAAAACTCACAAATATTTCCACATGAAATCAGGTTTCAAGATAAATAATTTGCAAGATTATTTCTTTTTCTTACTATTAGTCTCTTGTTCAAATCACCCCATTCCCTATATAGAAAGCTGAAGGGTATGCATGCAATTATCTCATGATAAAATAGCATAGAAAAATAATGCAATAGTACTATCAATGGAAAAATCCCAAACCCAACCAACAACCTATCTACTATGCAGAAACAAGAGAAGCAGTTTAGTGGCTCGAGCGCACGCGAGAGAGAGAGCCGCGATCAGCAGCAAGAGTGATCGGAGTGGTTTGCCAGAGAAGGTGGAGTCCAATGGCAGTGACGGTGAGGGTCAAAGTGGTCGAAGGTGGCCGACTGTAGGAGAGGTGACTGGCGACGGTGGGCTTGAAGAGTGGCCACAAGTGGCCGATGATGACGTAGGCAATGGAGGACGGGCGTCGAGCGACAGAGTGGATGCTGCTGGCGATGAAGGACGGGCAGAGATGGTGGTTGTGAGCGGGACTAGTGGTGGAGGCTATGGGTTCTTTGAACGGGTAGCAGAGAAAAGAGAAAGTGTGGATGGCATGGGGATGTTGATGGAGGTGGATAGTGGTGTTGAGTTGACGCTAAGGGTGAAAAAGGGAAGAGGGAGGGGTGGTGGCTATGGTGATGTGTGGCGGAGTGGTGGTCTGGATGGTGAGAGGGCGATGGGTCTCGATGCGCGGCTTGGGAAACAAAGGGGGCGAGGAAGGTGATAGGAAGGTGGCTGATGGTGTTGGGTTGAGGAGTTGGGTGTATGGAGTTGGCCGGTGGTCTGCGTGAGTGTGGGCATGCCTACATGATGGCGGAGGTGTGCACAATGTTACTGTGCACACTGCGATGTCGATAGAGTGTGGAGGTCGAATGATAATGGAGGAGAACATGTTACGAACAGGTGCTCCAGACGTCTTTTAAGACGTCTGGGAGGTGGCCCAAACGTCGTATCAGACGTCTGGAATCACTTACAAACGTTGAACCAGACGTCTGGGATCATTTCCAGACGTCTGGAAATCGGTTATTTTGGCACGCCACTGTTTGTCTACGCGCCTGAGCATGCAGACCTGCGTTTTCTCTCTCTCTCCCTCTTTTTCCCTCTCTGCTACGGCCGCAGATGCCTCTGCCGCGTTCTCTCTCTCCTCCTCGCGTGGCCTTAAAAGGGCCACGCCTCTCCCTCACTCCCGTCACCTCCGCCTCCTTCCTCTTCTCCTTCAGCTAGTGCGCGAGAGCGAGCGCGAGGGTGCAGCGGCAGCGACAGCCGCGGTGAGCGTGGGAGGAGGTGCTGCACGCGGGAGAGGCGCTCGGCCGTGAGGGCGAGCTCGCCGGGGCTACTAGGGCCGGCCTGCGGGGGGCGCAGCGGGCGCGAGGCGACGCAGGGGGGGACTGTTGCGGCTCGAGCAGCAGGCGCACGAGGCGCGACGCGGCCGGGCGTCGCGAGCGGAGGGAGAGTCGCGCCCTGGTTCTGGAAAATTTTCCAGAATCAGACGTCTGTGCTTCTAGACAGACGACGGGCACGACATCTGGAAGACTGTCCAGACGTCTGAAATGTGAGATTTTCCGTCTTCTTCCTTCCCTTCGATTGACCGTGCTAAGAGAGAGAGGAAATGGGTATGCGCAGGGTCGGAGATTCGCATCCAACGCGAATCAGACATCTGGCTGCAGTGCCAGACGGCGGGAACGACTTCCAGACGTCCTGGGTGACCATCGGATGTCTGGGAACTAGGCCAGACGCCCCCGCAGGCTTCTGGACGTCTGAGAGCCCACGCAAAGCAAGGTAATTCCTGATCCACTTTTTAAGACGTCTGGAAGAAGTTCCAGACGTCTGATTTTGCACTGTTTCGTCGTTTTCGACCCGTTTAGGGCCCGTTCGGGTTCCGTTTTCCGCGTTTCGAGTTGCATCCTTTTCGGAACTAAATCCTCTACCCGTCTACAGTAGCTATACACTGTTTTGAGACACTCCTTATGTTTGATTCTTGTGATAGGACCCTGTTCCGTTGCAGTCCCGGGGGTTGCGGAGGCACGCGGGATTCCCGACCACGCCCCCAGTTCGCCTGTTGTAACTGGTAGAGTGGCTTTAAGTATAATATGTTAAATTATGAAACCATAAATAGAACCTAGGACATTGCATGAATCCTAGGAATAAGAAATAGATTGAATGGTAGATTCCTAGGGTGTTGCATGAATGCTAGGGCTGGAAAACTAGATTGTATGATAGATCCTAGGATATGGCATGAATCCTAGGATGGGAAAACTAGTGGAATGTATGAATACTGCAGTCTTGGAAAATGTGGAAAGGAAATACTAGTTGCCTGTGAATTGAATTAACAGCTGCCTGTTATGAATAAATAAACGTGATTGAGAATATGGATTGTAAGAACGTGAAACTGGAAAGTGAAACTTGGATGTTCTGAGTTAAAAGAGCTGGAACCCTACGGGGAATTAGGAGTAGAACTCCTGGAAAGTGAATGGAATAGAATTGGGGAAGTGAGCTGGCCCTTGAGTACGGAGTACCAAGGGGAGCGACTGTCCCCCCTGTTTAGTGCAGAGCGGAGCCAGCCGCCCCAGGGACCCGGGGTTAGGACTGGCCACTCTGTACCGACTTGCTGGCCCTCGTGTACGTAGTACCGAGGAGAGCTACTAGTGTAGGGAGGTACTAGCTACCCCACGGGCCCCGAGGTTCTGTTAGCCTCCCACACCGACTTGTTAGGCCCACTGGGGCAAACCAGGGTAGTCAGGCGAGGGTGAGCGGACTGTGGAGGGGTAAGGCCCCTGTTTGGTTACTGTGGAGGGGTTGGACCCCTGTTACTGAGAGGGCTCTGCCCTGTACTGGTTCCGTGCTGTGCTTTGGGCGCACCCGTTAACGGAAACGACTGACCGCGTGCCAGTGCGGATTAGCTACCCGTGCGTTTACCGCGCGTGCCGTAGTCACTGTTACGTCTGTCAGTGACCTTGGGGTGGTTGACTGAGAGTAGGATCACCACGGGGGACTCTCCCGGCCAGGAGAGTACCACGTGCTACTTCTACTGTTCGGAAAAGACTGCAATCAAGATTGTTCCCACGAGGAACATTCGAGATCAAGTGAAGGATCTGAGAAATAGATAAATTGTGAAACAATAGAAAGATGTAAATAAAGGAAGAAAGAAAATTAAAACAGCTACTGTACACTTTACTGTTTCTTTAGTTTAGCTGCCACTCTACTCAGCGTTTTGCTGACGTGTTACACTCGTTACCTTTCAGGACCAAGTGTTGAGCAGCCAGGGTCAACAGCTGCAGAGGACGCTGGGCCGAGTAGGGTCCAGTAGAGTTACCACTGTTCTCTTGTACCTCTTTTTGTTCCACTGCAGTGAGTAGTTCTTGTTTCCGCTGTACCTTTCTTTACCTGCAGTTCATATTATGTTACGAATGTTGTTCTACTGTTGTGGTGGTATATACTGTAGTGATTTCTTTTCTTACTGCTGTATTTTCTTACTGTTAGTTATATTTATGCTGAATGTGGTTTATTTTACTGCTCTTTTGGTTACTTCCTCGTTGGACGACTAGGTCTTGGGATTAGTTGAGTCGGTCCGATTCTCGTGTCTCGTAGGGACTCAGGAATCGGGTCGTTACAAGATGGTATCAGAGCAAGGTCGTCCCGAGAAGTGAATCAACTGACTGGAAAATAACCAATTCACATGTCTATAACTAGAGTAGCCACCACAACATATCTCTTGACATGAGCTCTTAGACGTTTTCGTTAGGTACTGTTCCGTACTGACGTATTTCGTTGTTTTGCGTCTCCTTGTAGGAGATGCCTCGTCGTGGAACTAGGAGGGTGGGCCGCGGGCGCGGCCGAGGTCGGGGCCCGAGGGACAGATGTGTCGGGCTTGGAGTACATACTACCCCTCCTCTTCTCTTGAGCATACCGTCTTCGGACCTCATCCAACTAATTCAAGAGGTGGTTCGTGAAGAATTTCAGTTTCCATCCACATCGCCACCCCTTCCTCCCCCTTTCGAGCATACGACAGGGGAGTTGGTGGTGGAACGAGATTTCCGCCGTCACACTAGGCATGTTAGGAGAACTCAAAGGAGACACGTGGCGTCCGCAAGAGAGCCGTCATGTTTTACAGGGCCATCAGTGGCCTTTGGGGGCCCTCGACAGGGGCCAGTCGCCAGCACCGGACCCCCGCCCAGCCGACAGCAGGGACCCACTGAGGGCGGGAGTCGAGTTCTCCTCTGTTACCAGTGTGGCCAGCCGGGCCACATCAGGAGGGACTGCCCATCTAGGGCAAGAGGTCAGCAGATACTTCCCGAAAAAGAGCACTGGAGGACGCGCAGGAGGCCGCGGTTACCAGGCGCGAAGAGGAGGACAGCAGTCACGAGGAGGGTACCGGCCAGCACCTACCCGCCCGACGCAGAGTGTGGCTGCTTCGTCCGCACCTAGAGCTGAAGGGCGTATAAACGCCCTGACACACAGGGACGCCAGAGCTTCAGGATCGGTGGTAGTAGGTATGGTTTCAGTTTCCGGCAGACTCGTTTACACGCTTTTCGATTCCGGCGCTACGCACTCGTTTGTCTCAGCCAGTTTCACAGTTAGTTGGACCAGGATTATACACTGTTAGAGAATCCGTTCGTAATCGGAGGTCCGAGTGGTCAGCTGTTTGTAGCTGAGGAGGTGTACACGGATTGCGAGGTCAGCGTCGGGGGACAAGCCTGCCAGCTGACCTGATTATGATACAGATGGAGGACTTCGGAGTGATTCTGGGGATGGATTGGCTGTCCACTTACCACGCCTTGGTGGACTGTTTTGAGAGGAAGATTGTCTTTTCCATGCCGGAGTTGCCTTCTTTCGAGTTTCACGGACAGCCAGTGGACGGAGGTTTCAGGTGCATTTCGACACTTCGGGCGACGAGACTTTTGAGCCAGGGGTGTGAGGGCTTCCTAGCTTGTGTGGTGGCAGAGCCCAGCCCTGTGGCAGACTTCCAGAGCATCCCGGTGGTCAGAGAGTACCCCGACGTGTTTCCAGACGAGTTACCAGGACTACCGCCCGAGCGTGAGATTGAGTTTGAGATCTCACTAGTACTAGGGACCAGCCCCATCTCCACCGCGCCATACAGGATGGCACCGCTTGAGCTACGAGAGCTCAAGTCCCAGTTGCAGGACCTTTTGGAGAAGGGTTTCGTGAGGCCCAGTGCGTCTCCCTGGGGAGCCCCGGTACTGTTTGTGAAGAAGAAGGATGGGACCTTACGCCTTTGTGTGGACTACCGACAGCTGAATAGGGTCACCATCAAGAACAGATATCTGCTGCCGAGGATCGATGACTTATTTGACCAGTTGCGGGGTGCCACGGTATTTTCCAAGACGACTTGAGGTCTGGATACCACCAGTTGAGGATCAGGGAGACCGACGTCTCCAAGACAGCTTTCCGCACCCGGTACAGACACTACGAGTTTTTGGTCATGCCGTTTGGGCTGACCAATGCCCCCGCTGCTTTCATGGACCTGATGAACCGGGTGTTTAGACCGTACTTGGACCAGTTCGTGGTGGTTTTCATTAGACGATGTACTCGTCTGTGCAAGAGATCGGACGCAGCACGGACAGCATTTGCGGATGGTTCTGGACACTCTGAGACGACGCAGGCTGTACGCCAAGTACAGCAAGTGCGAGTTCTGGTTGAGGCAGGTGACCTTCTTAGGTCATGTGATCTCTGGAGACGGCTTGGTGGTGGACTCAGCCAAGGTCGAGGCAGTACTCAGGTGGGAGAGACCGCGTTCAGTCACTGAGATTTGCAGTTTCCTGGGACTAGCAGGCTACTACAAATGATTCATCAGAGGATTTTCACAGATTGCGCATCCTATGACACAGTTGACCCGGAAGGACCTGCCCTTCGCTTGGACAGACGCCTGTGAGGCGTGTTTTCTGGAGCTGAAGGAGAGATTGACCTCGGCTCCCATGCTCACCATCCCTGACAGTAGTGGCGGGTTCGTTGTGTACACGGACGCCTCCTTGCAGGGGTTAGGAGGTGTGCTCATGCAGAGGGGTCACGTTGTCGCTTACGCTTCGCGGCAACTGAAGCCCCATGAGCATCCCTACCCTACCCACGACCTAGAGTTGGCAGCTGTTGTCTTCGCGCTGAAGACCTGGAGGCACTACTTGTACGATGAGACCTTCGAGATTTTCACAGATCACAAGAGCCTCAGATACCTTTTTGATCAGAAGGAGCTCAACATGAGACAGAGACGTTGGTTGGAGCTCCTGAAGGACTACGACTGCAGCATCTCCTACCACCCGGGAAAGGCCAATGTGGTGGCTGACGCCTTGAGTCGTAAGGCGCCCGCACACTTGGCCAGTCTACAGTTACAGAGTTGGAGCCTTTTGGAGGAGGTGGGCAGTTGGCGACCTCTAGAGTTGCGAGGGTACTGTGGGGCAGTGACGGTGACACGGCAGACTAGGCCAGAGCTGATAGACCGCATCATCACAGGACAGATGGCCGATCCGTACTTGCAGTCTTTGCGTGACAGAGTACTGTCGGGAGACCCAGGGGACTTCTCTTTCACAGACCAGTGCTACGCCTGAGGGGACGGTTGTGCGTTCCCAGAGACGGGGAGCTGTTGAGAGAGCTCCTGACTGAGGCACACGGTTCCAGATTCACCATACATCCCGGAAACACGAAAATGTACCACAACTTGAGACGCGAGTTTTGGTGGAGAGGGATGAAGCGGGATGTGGGTGAGTTCGTGCAGCAGTGCTTAGTGTGCCAGTAGGTGAAAGCCGAGCATCAGAGGCCTGCAGGACCGCTACAGCCGCTTCCAGTGCCAGAGTGGAAGTGGGAGAGCATCACCATGGACTTGGTGGTGGGCTTACCTGTTACCCAGCGAGGACATGACGCAGTCTTGGTAATAATGGATAGACTGACGAAGACGGTGCGATTCTTGCCGATCCGAGTCACTTTGGGACCAGCACAGTTGGCAGAGAGGTATATCCGTGATGTGGTACGACTACACGGAGTTCCGCAGGAGATCGTATCCGATCGGGATACCCGCTTTACATCCCAGTTTTGGGCTGAGTTTCAGCAGGCCTTGGGGACGCGGTTGAGGTTTAGTACGGGTTACGACCCCCAGACGGACGGACAGTCTGAGCGCACGATACAGACACTTGAGGACCTTTTGCGTGCCTGTGTACTGGACTGGAGGGGCTCTTGGGAGGAGCACCTGCCCTGGTGGAGTTTGCATACAACAACAGTTATCACTCGAGTATCGGCATGGATCCCTACGAGGCTCTGTACGGACGGAGGTGTACGGCACCCTTGAGTTGGGTTGAGGTGGGGACCAAGTGGGGGGTTGGCCCCAGGTTGATCCGGTAGAGTCAGGAGGTAGTTGAGCAGATCCACTGGCGACTCCACACTGTCAGGAGCAGACAGAAGAGCTACGTGGATCAGAGACGCAGAGAGGTGCAGTTTGAGGTTGGGGACCACGTCTTTCTTCGTGTTTCGCCCATGAAGGGCCTGCAGTGGTTTGGGGTGAGAGGGAAGCTCGGGCCGAGGTTTGTGGGGCCCTTTGAGGTCCTGGAGTGGGTTGGACCCATTGCTTACAGGCTTGCCCTCCCCCCGCAGCTTTTTGGTGTGCACGGCGTGTTCCACGTGTCCAACCTCAGGAAATACGTAGCCGATCCCAGTCACGTACTAAGTCACGAGAGCGTCGAGGTGGGCGACGACCTGACCTACCCCGAGCGGCCAGTGCAGATTCTAGACCGTGCCGTCCGCAGTTTGAGACGAAAGCAAGTACCCCTGGTAAAGGTTTTGTGGAGGAGCCAGCGGTGTGAGGAGGCTACCTGGGAGCCTGAGGTGGCAATGCGGGAGCGGTACCCGGAACTCTTCGCGGGTATGTCTTTTCGGACCGGCTTCGGTCCTCTTTGAGTTTGTTATGGTTTTTATGACGTTTTCCCGCACCCTAGTTAGCGCAAGTTTTGGGGACGAAACTTCCTTTGAGTTTGTTATATTGTTACGAACGGGCGCTCCAGACGTCTTTTAAGACGTCTGGGAGGTGTCCCAGACGTCGTATCAGATGTCTGGAATCACTTACAAACGTCGGATCAGACGTCTGGGATCATTTCCAGACGTCTGGAAATCTATTATTTTGGCACGCTACTGTCCGTCTGCGCGCCTGAGCGCGCAGACCTACGTTTTCTCTCTCTCTCCCTCTTTTTCCCTCTCTCCTGTGGCCGCAGACGCCTCTGCCACGTTCTCTCTCTCCTCCTCGCACGGCCTTAAAAGGGCCACGCCTCTCCCTCACTCCCGTCACCTCCGCCTCCTTCCTCTTCTCCTTCAGCCAGTGTGCGAGAGCGAGCGCGAGGGTGCAACGGCAGCGACAGCCACGGTGAGTGTAGGAGGAGGTGCTGCGCGTGGGAGAGGTGCTCGGCCGTAAGGGCGAGCTCGCCGGGGCTACTAGGGCCGGCCGGCGGGGGGCGCAGCGGGCACGAGGCAACGCGGGGGGGGATTGCTGCGGCTCGAGCAGCAGGCACACGAGGCGCGACGCGGCCGGGCGTAGCGAGCGGAGGGAGAGCCGCGCCCTGGTTTTGGAAAATTTTCCAGAATTAGACGTCTGTACTTCTAGACAGACGACGGGCACGACGTCTGGAAGACTGTCCAGACGTCTGAAAGGTGAGATTTTTCGTCTTCTTCCTTCCCTTCGATTGACTGGTGGCTTCGACAGCAGGGTTATAACGTTATAGCGTCGTAGTATAGCCAGTTGTTGCCATCATTTCAAATGTATAAATTTTTTTTTACTCGGAAAAGAGTTCCCGAGGTCGAACTCAGGGAGCAAGTTGTATTCTAGAGATATACATGTTTCTTTTACAAAAATAAACAAAGAGAGAGAAAGAATTTGGTGTCTTTTTTTTTCTCTTTGTTTCTCCTCGTCTCAGATCTGCTTCTTCTTCGTTCTGCAGAGGTGATGCTCTTCTTTCTTTCTTCAGATCTCCTTCTTTCTTCTTTGTTCTGCAGAGGTGATCTTCTTTCTTTCTGCAGATCTCCTTCTTCCGTCTTTTCTTTTTCCAGTCAGGGACGTCGCCCCTCCTTCTTTCTTCTTTTCCCTTCAGGCCGTCGTCTGATTTCCAAATCAGACGACTTAAACTGCCTGTTGCTACAGTGTCTTCCTCAGCTTCCTTCTTCTTCACCTGTTCCTGCACACTTCAGAGCTTACGTCAGAGGACAAAACCTACTCTACCCTCTCCCCCGCGTCTCTCTCTCTCTGAAACCACTCTTGGGAAAGCTCTCCCAGAGCTGCCGGGTAATCGGGTACGGGTCATGCCTGGGTCCAGGCCCACCGGCGTGCGTGGTGGGCGAGGAGTGCAGGTCAGTCTAAGTCGGGTCGGGTCGGGTCAAGTCCGCGGGGCGTGAGCGCGGACGAGACTGGGTAACCGGGCGGGTGAAGGGGACCTCACCCTGTGTGCTGAGGCAGTAAGCCTCCAGCACTTTTGCGTCTTATATCGCTGCGCCTCTTCAGACTTTTCCGAGGTGGGACTAAATGTCCCACCTCAATTGCGCGCCCGCAGCGGGGAAAGCAACGGGAGATCGCGGCGTCACGCGAAGCCTTCTGCCTTAGCTGCGAGCCTGGTGTTTTGTCGAAACGCCTCGCAAGGCCTGGGAGTCGAATCTGGGCGTGGCGCTGAGCGTGGCGCGCCTGTAGCTGCAGGCGGAAGCAGCTCCTTCTGCACGGCAATGGCGGCGGAGGTCGGGTGGCCTGTTCACAGAAAAATGGCCTCTCGGCCTAATCAGAAAGTGCCGGGAGCTTCGCCAGGGTGCGGCGAAGCTCGTGTGGGTGGTGGCGAGGCGTGGGGCGGCGTGCAAGGGCTGCCCTAGGTCGGACTGTGGGTCGGAGGATGGGTTTGTTGGGGGAAGCGTTACGGAGGTGTGGAGTGGCAGTGAAGGGGTGGGGGGTGCTCAGTGTGATGAGGCGGAGGTTCGGTGAGGGTCGGCGAGGTGTGTGAGGCTGTGGAGCGATGGGAGCATCTCGCCGGAGGGTGGCCGGAGATGAAGGGGGTGACGATGGTCAGGGTCGGTCGAGGGCTTAATTGAATAAATTGAAGGCGGGGAAAGAAAGAGGAGAAGAAGGGGAGTAGTTCTAGCTTACTTGCAGGGACGAAGGGGGAGGAACAGGGCGACAGTCGTATCGACTGTCGCCGGAGAAGACGATGCTCAGGGAAAGGGGCGGCAGCGAGCAGAGAGCCGGAGAGGCGCCAGTTGGGTGCGGCGTGGCGCGGGAAGAGCAGGGGAGGAAGTCTCTGCTGCTGGTATTGCGGCAGAGCGAAGAGGAAAAGGGGGAGGAACCGCCGGAGCTGGTGAGCGTCTGCTGGAGAGAGAAGAGAGGATAGTTGGGGGTTTTCTCCGTCAGACCCGAGCTACCCCGGTCGGTGGAGCAACGGGGGGTATTTATAGGGATCAAAACAGGGAGGAAGGCGGAGGGAGACGACGTGTCTCCCTCGCCGGAGGATGGCCGGAAACAAAAACCCATACCGTCCGTGCGTTCGCACGGCCGGTATGGTGGGTTACAACGACCAGGGGGGTGTCCCTGCGACGGCTGACGACGCAGGGCACCCCCGGTTTACTTGCCAGGTCCCCCCCTCACCCTGCGCGGCGCCATGCTCCGCGCAAGGTCGCCGGAGCATGGTGCTGGCAGGTTTTGCAGGGGGGACCTGATCGCAAAGAACGAAGGAGAGTTAGGGGCCAAAATGCGAGGGTTCAAAAGTTGAGGGCCAAAGAGTAAATATATGAGGACCAAAGTGTAAAGTCAGTCAAGGAGGTTTCTTCTTAGGCTCAAGTTTTTATACATGATTAATTAGGACCTAAGGAATCTGATGGTGAATTTCATTTCTATATTAAACCTTGTTTGACCGGTCAATTTACGCAAAAACCCAAATTAAGTTATTAATTGGGCATGGTTCTCAATGTAGGTCAAAATGGGTTCTGAAGGCCAAATTGAAGGTTCTAAACCCTAGAGATTATTTTTCTATGAATTTTAGAGGGTTTATTCTATTTTTACTTTGCCTCGAACCTTGTGAATTGAAGTGGGTTGTTTTAGGGTTACAGATTATCATTTAGTTTCTTGGAAGTGCTGTAGCCCTTGCTAGATCATCTCATCCCACTTTTATTCTTATTAAGCTGCTTTGACCTATGTTTGGGCCCTGAATTACCCTGTATGCAGATTATACTGGTAAAATTGCATTTTTACCCCTTATGACTTGTTTTCTTCTCAAACTCAGAATTCTCTGAGTTAAGCCTTTCCTTGAGATATGTAGGAGCTTTTATCCTTTGTATTAGGTCAAAATGAGCTAGTTATGGCTCATGATGAGGTTCTCATCATTGACCATGCTAAGAGAGAGAGGAAATGGGTACTCGCAGGGTCGGAGATTCGCATCCAACGCGAATCAGACATCTGGCTGCAGTGCCAGACGGCGGGAACGACTTCCAGACGTCCTGGGTGACCATCGGACGTCTGGGAACTAGGCCAGACGCTCCCGCAGGCTTCTGAACATCTGAGAGCCCACACAGAGCAAGGTAATTCCTGATCCACTTTTTAAGACGTTTGGAAGAAGTTCCAGACATCTGATTTTGCACTGTTTCGTCGTTTTCGACCCGTTTAGGGCCCGTTTGGGTTTCATTTTCCGCGTTTCGAGTTGCATCCTTTTCGGAACTAAATCCTCTACCTGTCTACAGTAGCTATACACTATTTTGAGACACTCCTTGTGTTTGATTCTTGCGATAGGACCCCGTTCCGTTGTAGTCCCGGGGGTTGCGGAGGCACGCGAGATTCCCGACCACGCCCCCAGTTCGCCTGTTGTAACCGGTAGAGTGGCTTTAAGTATAATCTGTTAAATTATGAAACCATAAATAGAACCTAGGACATTGCATGAATCCTAGGAATGAGAAATAGATTGAATGGTAGATTCCTAGGGTGTTGCATGAATGCTAGGGCTGGAAAACTAGATTGTATGATAGATCCTAGGATATGGCATGAATCTTAGGATGGGAAAACTAGTGGAATGTATGAATACTGCAGTCTTGGAAAATGTGGAAAGGAAATACTAGCTGCCTGTGAATTGAATTAACAGCTGCCTGTTATGAATAAATAAACGTGATTGAGAATATGGATTGTAAGAACGTGAAACTGGAAAGTGAAACTTGGATGTTCTGAGTTAAAAGAGCTGGAACCCTACGGGGAATTAGGAGTAGAACTCCTGGAAAGTGAATGGAATAGAATTGGGGAAGTGAGTTGGCCCTTGAGTACGGAGTACCAAGGGGAGCGACTGTCCCCCCTGTTTAGTGCAGAGCGGAGCCAGCCGCCCCAGGGACCTGGGGTTAGGACTGGCCACTCTGTACCGACTTGCTGGCCCTCGTGTACGTAGTACCGAGGAGAGCTACTAGTGTAGGGAGGTACTAGCTACCCCATGGGCCCCGGGGTTCTGCTAGCCTCCCACACCAACTTGTTAGGCCCACTGGGGCAAATCAGGGTAGTCAGGCGAGGTTGCGTGGACTATGGAGGGGCAAGGCCCCTGTTTGGTTACTGTGGAGGGGTTGGACCCCTGTTACTGAGAGGGCTCTACCCTATACTGGTTCCGTGCTGTGCTTTGGGCACACCCATTAACGGAAACGACTGACCGCGTGCCAGTGCGGGTTAGCTACCCGTACGTTTACCGCACGTGCCGTAGTCACCGTTACGTCTGTCAGTGACCTTGGGGTGGTTGACTGAGAGTAGGATCACCACGGGGGACTCTCCCGGCCAGGAGAGCACCACATGCCACTTCTACTGTTCGGAAAAGACTGCAATCAAGATCGTTCCCACGAGGAACATTCGAGATCAAGTGAAGGATCTGAGAAATAGATAAATTGTGAAACAATAGAAAGACGTAAATAAAGGAAGAAAGAAAATTAAAATAGCTACTGTATACTTTACTGTTTCTTTAGTTTAGCTGCCACTCTACTCAGCGTTTTGCTAACGTGTTACACTCGTTACCTTTCAGGACCAGGTGTTGAGCAGCAAGGGTCAGCGGCTGCAGAGGACGCTGGGCCGAGTAGGGTCCAGTAGAGTTACCACTGTTCTCTTGTACCTCTTTTTGTTCCACTGCAGTGAGTAGTTCTTGTTTCCGCTGTACCTTTCTTTACCTGCAGTTCATATTATGTTACGAATGTTGTTCTACTGTTGTGGTGGTATATACTGTAGTGATTTCTTTTCTTACTGCTGTATTTTCTTACTGTTAGTTATATTCATGCTGAATGTGGTTTATTTTACTGCTCTTTTGGTTACTTCCTCGTTGGACGACTAGGTCTTGGGATTAGTCGAGTCGGTCCGGTTCTCGTGTCTCGTAGGGACTCGGGAATCGGGTCGTTACAGAACACCTATGCCACAGTGTATGCCATGGCCACAGGGAAGGCTTATTGCACAGTGGATGGTGCGAAGAAGATGATGATACCCAAGGGGGAAGGAAGTGAAGCTTTATATTCCACTCCTCTGCAGCACTGCTACATGATGGCCACAATCTCTTGGATTTTGAATTCCCTTTACTTTAATTAGACATGACCCAATATGGAAGTTGGGTTGGAATTGCATGAAGAGAGGGTGAGCAGGTCAAGCAGAGGGAGATTTGGTTGCAAGAAGATAGAGATGGAGCGAGTCAGGTGGAGGAGGTTGTGTTGTGGGTTCAAGTGTGTGCATGCTGTGTGCGTGAGTTTGGAACCGCATGGGAGAGGGGTGCGTTGAACATGGAGATTAGGTTTAAAAGGGAGGACAAGGAAGAGTGATTTATTCCTGAAATAACAAAACATAAAATAATTATTTATATATACAACAGGTTATAAAATGTAATAAAATGTATGAAAATCTAAGTAATGATGAATGCAATTATTCTAAGACCTAATGTAGTTATTAACGACCATAAAATGCAAGAATAAAGTTAACTTACGCATAACCACAATCTATTGAAATGGGCTCATCAAATACCCCCATGCGTAAGTTTTGCTAGCCCCTAGCAAAAGTGAAAAATGATGGAAGTGACCAAAGATTTCAGCTTCTCTTATTCCAAAAATTTAGAGATCTAAACAAATGTGAAAATGAAGTGATAGTAGCCTAGGCAACGGATCCAAGTGGAAAGCCAACCAACATTTAAAGTTTGTACTTTACCCTTGGTAAAATTCTATCAAGATAGGCAACTTCTTCCCACGAGGATAAAGCAGAAAATAATCTATGATTTCACCTTGGCTTTTTGGCTTAGGTGGAAAGTATCTAAGTCAATTGGATTCATATTTAGTGACTCACACTCATCTGGTGATATATTTAATTTAATAATGCAGACTCTAGATCTCTAGACTATCAAATAAGTCAACCTAAAGAAAGGCTAAAAATTGTGCTCCTTTTGAGTTCCTTTATGCTCACTCTCTCTCTCTATTTTTTTTTTTTGTTTTTGAAGAGCTCACAATCTCACAAGGTGTGTAGAAGCACTCAATATTTGGTGGACTCACAGGGCATCAACACTTCGATTATAATTCTAATAGTGTTACAACTACGTTAGAATCCTTCAGCCAGTATTCGGGCGATCAGAAATACTGAAAAGTAGGTATGGGTCATATTTGGTGGATAGCAATGGGTGTTTTTGTTACCTCAATAATATCAACACATGATGAAATTGACACCAAGATATAGCTATAAACTTGAACATTTTTTTCTTTCTTTTATTTTTTTCTCTTTTTTTTCTTTCTACATATATTTTTTTTCTTTTTTTTTTCTCTTTCCTTTTTTTTTCATAACTACTAATACAACACAACACGACGCAAACTTTTATTCATGAGGCATTATTAGGGTGATGATGTTCAAGAGGATATTGTGTGCCTTATTTAGTGGAAGTGCCTACTCTCGGCACCGGAAAGGGATGGATAGAACAAGCGTATTTCTAACCTTTATCACTAATACTCTTAGCTGAGAACTCTATGAAGAATAGTCGTAACCATCCACCATAGTCCTAGTTTTATTAGAACTCAATCTTTGCGTATCTACCTTATTTGGTGGCTCTCAGGAATTCACACACAATGTTCGCACACAAGAAAAGAGATCGAAAACTATGCCTAACTCTGAGGTATCATCATCCAATTATCCAAAACTTAAGAGTCCTTGCACTAGACTTAATGCACCAGTAGACACTCTACTTTCACCGTACAAATGTTTGGTGGAACTAATAGAAGAT
The DNA here is from genome assembly GCA_037157565.1 of Thalassia testudinum. NCBI lineage: Eukaryota > Viridiplantae > Streptophyta > Magnoliopsida > Alismatales > Hydrocharitaceae > Thalassia > Thalassia testudinum. The sequence continues at coordinate 6,950,293 of JAZHRO010000022.1, read as the reverse complement.
AGTTTGCCTAACCCCCTAACTCACTATCCAAGAGTTCAGGAAAAGAAGCAATGCTTCTCTTTAACAAACTAAAAATGTCTCTTGGTTTTCTTAAAAGATCTATTACCAAGTTTACATGCAAGTGAAGTAACTATACTGGATTCTAAACTAAGAAACTATTTAGGAAGAAAATCTTCAATGAAACCTCCTTGATAAAGATATTTTGCTAGGGGCTAACCAATTCAGCTCAAGAATTTTTTTTTTTCTACAGCAAAGAACTAATGCACCTAACCTAAATGCATGCAACTATAAATGCAATAAAACAACCTCAGGCTATACCCCCCATGCCTAAAAGTGGCAATGTCCTCATTGAAAAATTAAAGACATAGAAGAATATCACCTGAGGATGCATTATACAATACGTTGGGTTGCCTCCCAACAAGCGCTGCATTTATGTCGGCAGCCAGATGAGTGGAACCTGCAAATCAGGTTGTAAATAGATAGAACTAGGCCCTAAAAGTATGCGTAACAAGGTGGGCCTAGAAAATAGGTAATCACAGATGTTGGCGAGCTGATGATGCAACATGATTCCAAATGCTTATTAGAAGACATGAAAACAAAGAACCTCGTAAACTACCTGGAGAGGTCAAGGAAAAAGAGTAGCATAAGAAGGGACCTCTCGAAACAGGAGTGGAAGATAACAAGGGTCCTCCAAAGTAGGTAGGGTGTTAAAAGATGTACGCACAATTATTTCAAATCCTTGAATGGCAAGATTAAAAGTACAAGCATCAATCTACACTCCCCATTCCACTTAGAAATGTATTGGCCGAATATTCTCCCCAGAAAGAATGTATGTGAGTAAAGACCTAAGCCAAGGATTAGGTAAGGACTCTAAAGTTTGCTTGAGTGATTGGGTGGTAATGATTAAGTCCAATGAGGGCTTAGTCTGTTCAAATTGCATTCTCAACAAGCATTCTTCTTTCATTGTTTCATCAAACTCCAACTTCTCCTCTATAATAGATGAGTCGTGCACAAAATTCATTATCTCATTATCATAAGTAGACTTATGGACAAAATGTTTTGACAGCAGTTGGGTCTCCTGGGAAGTATCATAATTATCATTAAGTTCATCCTCGGGTTCTTTCTTATTAATTACATCCTTTCTTGGGATTTGTGTGATTTATTAAACACAGTCGCTATACTACAGAAAAAAACCTTAGAGGCGAATTAGATAGTAGCATGTAATGCATTTGTTACTAATTTTTTTGATTTAGTGGCAAATTTTTTGTACATGCCACTATAACATTTTGTCATACGATAATTAGTATTAGTGATAAATATATTTGCCATTATTTCCTTTGAGTTAATGGTAATTGTTACTCATACCACTATAATATTTTTGTCAAATGACAATTTACAGTAGTGGCAAATATAACTGCCATTATAGCTTTTGATTTAGTGGCAATTGTTATAGATGCCACTATAATATTTTTGTCGAATGGCAATTAATATTAATAGCAAATGTAGTTGCTGCAATATGATGTGATAAATAAAGATTAGTAATTTCTAAAGGATAATTTAGCAATTTTTTTATGCCACTAAAGACCTTTTGTCAAGCATTGGTTAAGACCTTTTGATGGAAGTAAAAAGAGGCCACTAGTTCATCTTCAACACTTTTTTAGTAACATGAAGAGGGAAAAGCTAAATCTGAACTTATCCCTTCAAATAGATACTACAATAAAATATATTTTTTGCAACTATGTTATTAAAACATTTATTTGTGGAATTGAAAAGAGGTGGATAACAAAAAAAGTCACCCCTAATTACTTTTTTTCAAGATAGATAAGAAATCGCTAAAATTTGATCACCATTTTTTTCAAATACTTCCCCTCCCTTTAAACGAATTCCATGCGGGTCTATATGGTCCCACCGAAGACATTCTCTTTTTCTAATGATAACAAAATTTCCATCGAAGACTCCTCCATCTCCTAGGGTGTAAAATCCCCTACCCACTTTTCCCCTCCTTCGTGTCCATGGTGTTCGACTCTCCTCCAGTAAATGCCTTCTTTGCCCCCTTTGACCTCTACCTACCACACCTCCTCCTACCTTCATCGACCACTGCTCCCCCTTCCTTCACCACCGGTAACTCCTCCTCTACCCGCCATCTTCCTTCTCCACCTTCTCCCATCCTCAATCTTCTCCCTTGCCCTTTGGCCACCACCCTTACTCCTACCCACACGATTGTCCTCCCCTTCCACTACAACCATCAGGTACTGGAAGAGTGCATTCAAACCTGACTTAATAAAATAGTCTCCTAGGGAGATGCCTCCTCTTTTGTTGCCTCCTTCAAGGTTGAGGAGCATCACTTATTTGCAATTGCCCTCATCGATGATAAGGCATAAGCTCTACTGCAATATAAATAATTATTTAAAATATTTATCAAAAATAAATAAAATCATCTTAAATAATGTAACAGCCATTCATTCCTCCTTGAAAAATAAAATTGCACAGAGCCTTCCCGCTCCCGATTTCCCTCTCGAAGAAAAAATGCAGTGCAGGTAAAAAATCCCCTTCCCATCCACCCCTCCCCACGTTTCCCCGCAAAAAAAACATGTGGAAGGGGGATCATCCACAGGGAAAATTCCCACTCCCTCTTTTCTTCTCTTCTCAACCTCGTGTTTACTCCTCTCACGTGTTTCTCATCTCTGCGTGCCCTCCATCCGACCGCCTCCTCAAACGTCCACTCTATCCAATCGCCCGATCACATCCTCCATCGTCTGCTCCTTAGCCTGGATTCACGATCGCCGCCTCCGCTCTTTGCTCCACTCCTCTCCACCACCTGATCGCCTCCTCCACCCTTCGCTCCTCTACCCTCCACTTAGCTCCTCCTGCCTGATCATCTCCTTCTCTCCACTCTGCTTCTTTGCTGTCCTCTCCTCTGCCTTCCGCTCGATTGTCGATTCTCGCCGCAACTACGAAATCGACAAACACTCGAGGAGGATGCTCGATCATTGCCTCCTATGATTCCACTCTCTTCCTCTTCCGCCCGATATCGTGGTTGACATTAACCATGTTAACACCTATGCTAGGTCCATCTTCACCTCTCTCTTTCTTCTCTCTGTATACTCAAAGTTAGATTTTTTTTTCTAGTTTTGGAAAATGCCTTAAATGTTTGTTTTCCATTCCTATGTTATTGAGGGCCTGAGCATTATTGATGTAGTTCCATTGGATGTTGAGCCTATGAGAAGAGTTGGTATTGGAAGGTTGATGAAGTGCTTGAAGGAATTTTTTCTGGAAGAAGAGTTGCTTCTCCAGTATCAACCGCAATGAAAGAAGACAAACACACTACCACAGAGTCCAAAAAATATGGTAAACATGCTTTTTTATGTTCTTTCTAAGTTGAATGGTACTATATCTAAGAGTTGCACCTTTTTTAGAAGAAAAAATGACACCTTTAATTGTTGCTTTGTTCGGTAAATGTGGCTTATCTTGGAGAAATTGTTTCTGGTTATAACACTAATAAAGCACCTATATTGGTTGCAGAAAACCCAAATGTGAAGCCAAAGGAATATGCATGCATCCATAGGCTACATTATACATTGCAGTAACCACATTCCAATTCCTAGTTATCTCTATTGACGCTTTAAAAATAATAAATAATTATTTGACTTCTGGAAGTGCTTACCTTCCTGTCTTTCATAATCATAACCCAAAATATGTACAACTAGATCTAGTCTCCTAGAGAGCATGCAGCTATGCAAGGGCAATTCTTGGTTTTATACTAGTTTAAAACATGGACATAATTGGCTTGACGTAGTATCAAGCTAATGTTAGTCAACTTTATTCTAAGACATGACAATTTCAGGAAAAAAAGTGATGATGGATATAGCAGGGGTGGCGGTGGAGGCTACAGTGCACCAACTAAAGGTGTAGTAAAGGAAGTAGTGGTGGTGGTTAATGATGGTGATGTAATTATGATGGTTCAGGAAGAAAATATCATAGTTGTCATTGTAGTGAATTGTAGGAAATACAAATCATCATTACGATCATTTTTATTTAATTAACTAATTTTTACTAGTTTATTCCAGGTCGTTCACTGGAAGGTAGATATTGATTTACATCACTCTCTAAATTCAAAATTATCCTTTAATTCCACAAAAAAAAATATGTCCAACAAAGAATGAATGAATAAATGCTTGGTTTAATTGTGTACAAAGAATCAATTAAAATACTTGCAAAAATTAATTACAAACAAACATCAAACACTTCATCACTATCTCTAAACTATCTATTTATAAGTTATACTGCTAATACTTACATAAAGATACATTACTAATTCATACTACATATCATACTAACTTACTTACTATCCTGACATATATAGTAACACATATAATAGCTACAGCGACAGATATAAGCGTCGCTGGACCCCAGAAAAACTATATACAGACCAAAAGGGGGAAACCAGGGTCTATAGCGATGGTTATTTTAACTACAGTGACACTTAATTTTGTTAGAAAAGGTCTGAAGTTATATATAGAAATACATAATTATATTATGTGTATATATATATTAGAGTTATCTTGTACAGTTTTATTTATACAGGTTTTTAATCTAAGTATACTTTATACTTATATGTATCTGTACTCTCCCTCTCTCTCTCTTTACTCCTCTGCTGTTCTTCTTCTTAATCTTATTCTTCGTCAGTTCTCAGCAGCACTTACGCATTACATACATAAGTGATTAACCAATGTCATTACACCTCTTAATTAATCAAAAATTTATTTAATTTGTGGGTATGCTTTTCGAGGGATACACAGCACTCAGAGGTTAGGACCAGACCTCTACTAAACGCGTCCTAATTTCTCATTAGGCTGCCTAATTATGAGTTTACATGCTCAGACCAGTGGGCTTCACAGCCCGCACACACACCTCCGGGCCCCCGACCCCACACACATGTTCACGATGCTCACAATGCTCAGATAATATGTTCGGTATGCTAGGATGATCGGTTGCTCGGGCGCCCGGCGCTTGTGACGACAGATCGTCCTATGCAATAAATTCGTAATAAGGCGCTACGCGCGCTCGCTCGCCCACGATGTGGGACTATCTGGGCGAAAGAGCAGCGGAGAAATTCCAAGCGGCAGAGCGGCAAATGCGATTTTGGCCCTCTATTCGAAGGCCATAATTATTAAATATTAAAAATAAATTATGTAAAAATAAATTATTTATATAATATTATACAATTGTACAATTAATTTGAAATTTTAATTATATAATATTTATAAATTAATTAGCGGTAGATACATACTTAATTTTAAGTTTTGTTTCTTAATTACGTACAAATTATTTATTGTATGGTCTAATTGACTTTATACAGAGTTAGTATACATGTATAAGTATTTCATAAACATTTTTATTATATTTTACAGATTTGATTTGTGTTTTATTTACATTTAAATAGCCAATTTTAGGACTATTTTATTTGCAAATTAAATTTAAGTAGTGTATTTATTATAAATATACTTAAATTAGGTTGAATTACTTAAAATACAGTAGTATACATATACAGTGTAAATTACTTAATTTTAACTTAATTTACTAATTTATTTTAATTTAATCTAATAACTTAACTATTAACTTAATAAATTAATTATTTATTTTGTATACCTAATTAAATTAAAGTACAAGTTTTAATATGTTTACAATACACATATAAATAAGTATATACAGTATTATAACTTAATATGGTTATTTATAGTGATTATTACTTTATATAGCTTATGGTACATATACATAAGTTTAATTAATAAGTAGTTGTATAATTAAGATATAGATAAAATACTCTAACTTAAATATTTACTTTACATAATACAATATATACATAAGTTATTTAACTTATAAATCTGTATGCTGTACATTATAGATAATTAAGCTTACCATATAACTTAAATAATTACTTATATACATATAATCCAATTGATTTTTACTATTTTTGGGGTTTTTTCAGTTTTTATGGTTTTAATTATATGTTATGGAGGTAGGAGATGTGAATGGAAGAAATGGATGAGAAAGAGGACATATTTTTGGTGTTTTGAGTAGATATATTCTTTTATTAAAGCTCATGATATACAGAACCGTCGACTGGCAAATTATGCTAAGTCGAGGGTTTGGCATACCATGAAACTTGGTATGCAGTTAGAAGACTATCTGATCTTCAATCAGACAGTTTTATTTTAATTTTTTAGAATTTTTTATGCTTTTTTATTTAAATCCCAAGTTCACTCATCCTAAGCTTTTAAAGAGGTGTTCTAACATGTCCTAAGTGCTTAAGATGAGACCTAACCATCTAGAAGGCAGGAAATTGCCTTAGACATGCTCATTCTAAGTTATGAAACATATAAAAGCAATTAAGCATGTAATTTAAGATAATTTTCAGTCAATTCATATGGTGGACAGTACAAACTCTTTGTTTAGCTGACAAAAAGAATTAAAAAGAGTTGATTACAGCCTTCAACAGATGTTACAAGCCAATTAAAGTACAGGAAAGCTTACATACAATTTATACAAAAATTTACCATAGTCAGCTTCTAACAACTAAACCTAAGACCTACTGTCCTAGAATTTAGATCAGCTACTGCTGAAACTCAACCCAGCAACAGCAGCAACAAACAGCAACAGCAGCTAAAGCTGCTGACTCCAACCAATGCATCAAACCAGATTGAATTCCAGACGGCTTAATTGCTGCTGCAGTTACTCCATCTGGAATGAAATCAGGTCTGTAGCAAGGAAGGGAATGTAGCTGCAATTGCAGCAATTTGCTATGAATCTGGGATTAAAACACAAAAGAAAAAAAAAAACATAACTCAACACCATCTGACAAGGGTTTCAATTCTCATAAAAAACACTAATAATACAACTCGAACTCAAGAACCTTTGTCAATAAAATCTCATCAAATCAAATCAGAAGAAAAATTGATCTAACTCTTCCTAATGCTATAGACAACATGTAGAAGGAGTTGAATCGGTCAATTTAAATCACCAATTCAAATCCCAGATTCTGGAGCCTTAAGGAGTATTGAGAACTCCTTAGGTTAAAAATCATCATTGCCTTTAACAAACAACTCATGAATACAAGATAGAACCTCAAATCACCAAAGTGATTTTCCTTAGCTTTATCATGCATTCAATGCATTAAAATCCTTATAAAAACTCAGATCAGATTATGGCTCTTTTGAGATGAATTCTAACATCAGAAACATCTCAGATTCCTTGCCAATCAATGAATAAGAATTAAAATTCTTCAGTTTGTAAGATCAAAACATTCAAAACCCAATTGAGTAAAAATATTTGAAATCTGAGTTAATGAAAAATCCGATAAACTGATTACTTTTTAGCTCAGGTCAGGGGCTTTGTGACAAAACATGAGATGAGTGAGAAACCCCTAACATGCTCTTTGATGCCAATTTTAGATCTGATATCAGAAGATAATCAGGTCTAAAGTTGGGTCTAATGAGTGGGTGAATTGCGAGAAATAAATCGCAGGAATCAGAAGCGATATGGAAAATATGAAGGAGAGATCTTATGAAAAACGACTGTGTGAACCATCTCCTCTGATCTGGAATGATCAAAGGAGGTGAGGGTAGTAAATCTAATTCTACTGCTACAGCTAAACTAACAGAACAATGCAATTAAACAATACAAACTACTTTAACTCTACTTCTTATCTACTTAACTACAGCTACAACTAAATTGCAGAAAATCAAGACTACTCTAACAGGAAGAATGGGACCTATGGGTCTTTAGCCGGTGGCTAAGGAGGAAGAAGGGAGGGAGATGACTCCAGCAGAGGGAAGAGCCTTCTAGTGAGGCTCCAAAGTCGTCCTCAGGTGCTACGTGGTCCTTAGCGATGAGGAGGTAGAAAAGAAGTCGGTGATTTCACAGCTGGTGGCTGTGAAATCAAAGAATTGATGGGGAGAGGCTAGAGTGGACGAATGATCGCTAAGAGATGTAGGAGAGCAATCCCCTGCACGCGCGACCACTGAGGTGCTTAAGTAGCAAACTCAGTGGCTCAGATCACGTGCGGATGAGGATAGTCGATGAAGCAACTGGCGGCAATGATGAAAGGAGAGGGGCGTGCGGTGAGCCAACTCAAAAACTAACCGTCGGATGGGATCTGGGGAGAAGGGTGACCACACGCGCCAAGTCGCGCGAAGGTTCGATTCAGATCGAGCTGCAGATCAAAATCACGAGAGAACAGACGGTCGAGATTTGCCCTGTTCTTCGCGTGCTACAGTGTGTGTGAAGAATAGCAGGTGGCAGCGAAATGTTGGAAAAATTGCAGGGAGAACCCCTTCACGAAGGGATAGAAAAATTGTACGTAGGCCCATAAGTGAAGGGAATTGTAACAGGACGGACCCTGAGGGCTTTCAAAGGGGTCCCTACGGGTTACAAGTAGGTCCAAAAAGGATTTCTAAAGAAGAGAATGTGATGCATGAAGGACCTAAGTGTAAACTCTATATTACAATGCCTTAATGATGTCCAAATGCCTTCAAATTTTTACATGTGCTCAATTGAACATTTAAGAAATTAATTGTACTTTTGATTTGGCCTTTTAAACTTATTTATGTGTTCAATTCACGCTTGAATCACCATTTAACCTAATTTTAAGAATATCTTGTTTCATGACCTAATTATGCAATTTTAACATAGAATCAAGATTTTAGGTCTTTTTCTTTGATTCCCACAATTAACCTTTTTTATCTATTAATTTGATATTGTTTAACCCAGTGTCTAGCTTAACTTCAGCTTTTTAGCTATGATGAGTAGCCACTCATCAGTGGTGGTTATGGAGGGAGCCGCGGTGGCTTGTATGGTGATAATGAGGGTGGTGGGGTAGGCAGCTATGTGCAAGTTCCTCCCCTTTCTTAAGGTTCTTATGGTGATAATCAAGAAGGTGGAGCAAACAGATCAGATATAGTATTTGCACAGAAAATATGCTTTGCTATCTTAGGATTTGTTTAAATAGATACACACAAGATAGAGCTTGAAGATGAGAGAAGGGGAAAATACAAAATGCAAAAGAAATTACCATTAAGAGGTTTAATTTTCCATAATTAATTTTTTATTTATGCTTGTTGTTAGCATTATTAGTTTTCTTGAAAAGTGAAGGGTGACTATCTTGTTGTCAGCATTATAGAGGTTTGTTTGCTTGTTGATAGCTATTGCAAAAGTGCCAACTTTTTACGCATTATTCCACCTGTGGGTTGTGTCCATTCCATTCCTAGAGGTTGTGCCCTTTGGCAGGAGAGTAGTAATAGTAGTAAGAAGTGCATAGTATTATATCGAATTTGCAAATTGTTGTTGGGAAAGTTGGAAGATGAAGATGGATCACTCGAATTTGGGGTATTTCCTAAGGATTGCGCTTGTGATTCGAACTCAGTCCCTTCTAAAGGTGAATCGGTTTAGCAAGTTGTATCAGACATGGTGAAAATGAACCAGTCTGACAACACTCTTCTTTCTGAGCAACAGGTTGTCTTGAAATAGCTCCAACAAGTTACACGTGGTGAGGATCAAGATTACACGTGGTGAGGATCAAGTAGGCTTCACAAATATGAATGTCTAATGAATTTTGGACAGTTTGAGTATATTAATTTTTGTATTTGGTGGAGCTCCTAACAGTTGCTGCACTATCAGATGAAAGGGCTGCTTAATCAAGCTCTAAAAACTTCTTCTAAGAATAGGCATCTTGCAGTCAGCACTGACAGAGAAAAAATGGAGTTACTCGGGCTGAGAGAGAACTGAAGTGGATTAGTTCTGCTATTGAGTCCAAGGAGATAAGAGCATAAGCAAAATCAACAGACTATTGCTAATATGCAAGCATAATTAGAGATAGAAAGGTGTCATCCTTTTCAATTTTTTTCTGCATATTCTGTAGTTATCTGTGAGGTCATCTCTTCCTTTGTTATCAAATAGTTTTGATTTTATTACAAACCTTAAAGAACTACTATTGTACAATTTTTAGGTAAGTTTGCTTCACAAGAAACTACTGGATAACCAGAATGATTCATGGAGTCAGAAAAATTCTATGACAAATACTGCTAGGAGCATAAGAGTGCTTACATGAAAATTTTCTTTTATTGTCAATTGTGACATGTTAATTATGCATTGGATTCAACATAGGAGTATCTAGTAGCATTGAAAGGTTCTACTTCAAAAGGTTCTTCTTTGAGGTACATGTTTTTTTAGTGTAAACTAAGGCCTTTAGAGATATTCCTGTAAATAAATTGGATCTCTCTTGTATTTTTTTTGGTAATGTTTCTTCACAAACATGGAATGTGTCAGATTAAATGATTCTTTATTAAGACCATTAAATATTTGAGTCCCTCAAGTTGAAGTTGGGACCTGAGCAGCAAAAATTTGATATTAAGGTGCTTTGGGCATCAAGGCCACCAAAAATACTCTTTGGTCTAAGCATCGAAGATAATCTAAGGGTAAGGAGAAGAAACCTGTGACTATTGTGAACATCATTGATGATGATCTCCATGATTTTTTCACATATATAACCTAGATGATATATCCTTGTCAATACAAGCTAAAGCCGCCATGTGTTACCTTGATTTGGGTGCTCCCTGTGACCTATGTCAAAATAAATCTCAATGAGGCTAGGCTCTAGTCAATCAGTATGTAGGCTAAAAAATAGTTAACTAGCATCTTTGTGGTACTTTTGAGTCCAAAAAGCAATGATGTTTGTTAATATGGCGCAAATTTGGAGTAAAGTTATTTAATCACAACAGAAAATTCATTTTAATTTAGCTTAAAGTTTTCATTTTTCAATTTGGTGCTTCAGTTAATAAATAGAACTTTTAAGATAGAAAAGAAGTTTCATTGCTCTTTAGTTACTCTCTTGTACAACTTAGATTTTTTTGTTCTTTTAAAAAAAATTGTATTTTTTGGTTGGATTGTTTCAGGTGACATTATCATTGCACTTGAAGGTATTAATGGGAGAATATGTGGAACTCAAGAATCAATGGAAAAATGAGGTAAGGAGTGCATCATTGTTTTCCATTCCTCAATGCTATACTTGGATATCAATTATCTTCTATGCCTCCTCATGCAGATTGTGACTTTTAGTGAACCCTCTATCTCACCAATCAAAAGAGTTGGGAAATATGTGAATCCAATGGACTGGAATTCATTGATTTATGATCCAGATGTAGTAAGTTATTTAGACTTGTTTTGTTCCCCTTTTATAATACACAGACAAGGCTATTTTCTTTGTGGAGGAGTCACAAGAACAAGCATCGAAGGCTTCCATCCCTCTGGACATTTTGAGTGGTTTTTCAGCCCTGCCTGTGAATCAGGAAAAGTCCATTTTTATTCCTTGCAAGATGGATGAGGATGTGGCTGCCGCTTGTGGTGATGCTTTACAAGCTCCTAGAGTATCTTTGCTGATTATAGTATTTACAATTACTACTTTTAGGTTGCCAATTGAAGGCAAGCAATTGGAATGGCTTGGTGTTTAACCTTGAGTATTGATTAGTAGCATGGAAATCAAAATTTCTATCTCAAGGTGGGAAGCTAGTGCTATTGAAGCCAGGTCCAACATGCCCTTCCTAATGGTTAAGTGAACATGAGAGTTATGGGGAGTGATAGGAGTCTTTTCTCTAAGGTAAAAAAGGCTTGCCATGGCAGGAAACTTAACCTGGATGGACAACATGATTCCTTGCTGGGGGGATTCCTCTTTTTAGAGGGGCTTGTTGCTTGCGACACCCATGGTGATTCCTTTTTTCTGTGTAGAGTTGGGGAATGGTAGATGCTTTTCTTTTTGAATGGATGACTGGACTAGTTGTAGGGTTCTTGACTCTTTGCTTTGGCGTCTAATGATATGAAAAATATGCAGTTTGTTAAAAGTAGTGTTTATGTTGTTGCAACGCGTGAATCCGTTTCGCTTTTAAATTTCTAACCTAGATAGTGGAGGTATCTAGGGTCGTCCATGGAGGCAGTTTGCAAATAAAATACGTCTCTTGCTTAGAAATGGAAATCACCTTTCTTTTTGGTCTTTTCAATATATCATTTTTTATATGTTTTTGAAATATAGAGGCAATCACAAAATGATGGTAGAAAAAGACCAAACCTAATTTAACTACTAGGTGACAAGAAAGACCCCTTCTCAAACTCACCCTAGGCACGTGAAGGCCGAGGCTAATTGGGAAGAGGGAGTGAAAGTGCTAAAGAAAAAAGAACTAAAGTAAAGAACAAACAACACCAAGTAGAAAAGGCAACTTAATATTATGCGGATTTCTATTTAACAAAAGTAGAGGAAAGCTTCTATTACAAAAAAAGTAAAAACTACAGAAATTAAAACACAAATCCTGGATGATGGTGAAGAGGGAATGCTCCTTGCTCCAACTGCGGCTGTTTCCGCAGTTAAAAAGGATCCTCCTTTTCTTCTTCTTGCACCAGAGATAGTCTTCTCCTAGCAAGCCCAAGGAGGGTGCGCTTGACTCCTCCAAGGTGGATGGAATTCCACCTATGAATGCTTCTCCTCAAGGTGGTGTGACCACCTTCTCTCCTCCTTGCCTAGCCGTCCTCTAATTGTGAAGATCTTCCCCCTTGGCGTGGCACAAGAAAGAGAATGGAGGGAAAGAAGGCACCAAGGAAGCAAGGTGTAGTTTCCTTAATTTTCTTCCTTCCTCCTTCTTGGCCGTAGGTATGGGTAGAATTAGGGTGGAATTTCCACTAAGGGAAGATGGTTTAAATGGTGGTAGGTGATGGGCTTTTATAGTGTGAGATGGGGGTAGGGTTGGTGTGGACACATGTAGGGCTAGGATGGTCTTATAGGGTGGTTATGGGTGGTTATCATGATCCAAGGGAGGAGGCTAGTTGGTGCCACCTTAAGGGGTGTTAAGTGGGTGGTTATGGTGGTGAAAGGGTACCTATAGGTGGTGCCAACCATGAAGGGTTGCCTTGGTTTTGGCGCCACCATGAGGGCTTCTAGAAGGGGGGTTAGGTGTAAGGTGGATATGGCTTGGATGGGTAGGTGTATGGTGGTGATGGAAGGGGTTTTGGAGGGAAGTTGTGGCGCCAAAAATGGGTGGTTATGGGAGGTTTTTGGCACCATCATGAGGTGTCTTTTGGAGGTAGTGGGTAGGCTAGGTTGGCGCCAAGATGAGGTGGAAGTAGGGTTAGCTTATGTGGAGCTTAGGTGGAGCTAGTTGGTGGAGTTGTTAGGTAGGGTTTCAGGTGGTAGTAGCCAAGGGAGCTGGAGTCTAGCTAAGCTAAGCTAGCTTAGCTAGCTATGGAGTAGAGGAAGAGGCATGTGGAGCTTAGGGTTTGAGGAGAGGAGTTGGTCAGAAGAGGTCTGGAGTTGAATTGAAGCTGGCAGCTACTGAAGAGGTTAGCATGGAGCTACTCTAGCTGGCTTAGCTTGCTAGTTCTTTGCTAGCTGCTAAGCCAAGCTAAAGTAAGCTGGTTTCTGCTAAAAAGGAGCTGAGGTGAGCTGGGTCTGGTGCTCCCAGGGAGGATCAGGCTGGGTGAGGCAGCTAAGGTAGCTTAGCTCAACTGAGTTGAGCTAAGCTGAGTCCCCGGGAGCTGAACTTGAGCTTCCTGAGCTGGAATGAAGTCATCTTTAGTTGGCAGGAGTTAAGTGGAGCTGGATGTAGCTGGACCTGAGCTAAAGTGAACTCCAGTCAACTCAACTGAGCTAGCTAGAGCTCCCTATGAACTCATGGGAGCTGCGATGAGCTAGACACAGCTAACTTTGAGCTAGGGTGAGCTAAGATGGGCTCTCATGAGCTGTCGTTCAGCTGAGATGAGCTGAATGGAGCTAGGATGAGCTAACCCTAGTTCAGGTGAGCTGAATTCTAGCTATGGTGAGCTGGATCAAGCTGAGTTCCAGCTGGTGAGAGCTTCTCCTTCACCAGTTGCCTTCTTGAGTGCTAGGGTTCTAGGGACCTGACAATCTGTAGATCCCTAACACTCACAAAAACACATTAAAAAGATAACAAAAAGTGCAATGCATGTGTAACGACCCGATTCCCGAGTCCCTACGAGACACGAGAATCGGACCGACTCGACTAATCCCAAGACCTAGTCGTCCAACGAGGAGTAACCAAAAGAGCAGTAAAATAAACCACATTCACCATGAATATAACTAGCAGTAACAAAATACAGCAGTAAGAAAAGGAATACTACAGTATACACCACCACAACAGTAGAACAACAAATATGTACATAACATGAACCTTACGATAAAGAAGTACAAGGAGTAACAAGGAAATTACTCACTACAGTGGAAGAAAAGTACAAAAAGAACTGCGGCAACTCTACTGGACCCTACTAGGCCCAGCGTCCTCTGCAGCCGCTGACCCTGGCTGCTAAATACCTGGTCCTGAAAAGTAACGAGTGTAACACGTCAGCGAAACGCTGAGTAGAGTGGCAACTAAAAGCTAAAGAAACAGTAGAGTGTACAGTAGCTGTTATATTTTTACTTTCTTTAATTACGTCTTTCTATTATTTCACGATTTATTTATTTCTCAGATCCTTCACTTGATCTCGAATGTTCCTCGTGGGAACGATCTTGATTGCAGTCTATTCCGAAAAGTAGAAGTAACATGTGGTGCTCTCCTGGCTGGGAGAGTCCCCCGTGGTGGTCCTATCCCCAGTCAACCACCCCAAGGTCGCTGACAGACGTAACGGTGACTACGGCACGCGCGATAAGCGCACGGGTAGCTACCCCGCACTGGCACGCGGTCAGTCGTTTCCGTTAACGGGTGTGCCCAAAGCACAGCACGGAACCAGTATAGGGCAGAGCCCTCTCAGTAACAGGGGTCCAGCCCCTCCACAGCAACCAAACAGGGGTCTCGCCCCTCCACAGTTCGCGCATCCTCGCCTGTCTACCCTGGTTTGTCCAGTGGACCTAACAAGTCGGTGTAGGAGACCTAGCAGAACCCCGGGACCCGTAGGGTAGCTAGTGCTCTCCCTACACTAATAGCTCTCCTCGGTACTGTGTACACGAGGGTCAAAAGTTGGTACAAAGTGGCTAGTCTTAACCCCGGGTCCTTGGGGCGGCTGGCTCCGCTCTGCACTAAACAAGGGAATAACTACTCTCCTTAGTACTCCGTACTCAAGGGCTAGCTCACTTCCCCAGTTACGTTCTCATATCTCATTCCATATAATTTCAGGAGTCCTATTCCTTAATTCCCCGTAGGGTTCATACTCATGTTTCACAGGCCAAGCCATACTATGTTTCATCATTCTATTTTCATTTCTCAAGTTCTACGCATGTAACATGCAACCTGACTATTCACATTTCATGTTTATTTGCACGTAGCCCATATTTCCAATTCCAATTCATACACAGGCAGCTATCATTTTCTTTCCATTGTTCCAAGACTGCAATGGTTGTATATTCAACTAGTTTTCCGATCCTAGGATTCATGCTGTACCCTAGGATCTATCATTCAATCTAGTTTTCCAGTCCTAGGATTCATGCAATGCCCTAGGATCTATCATTCAATCTAATTTCTCAGTCCTAGTATTCATGCAATGCCGTAGACTCTATTAATTGTTTCATAGTTGTACAAATTTTGTTAGATAAATTAAAGGGCCACTCTACCAGCTACAACGGGAGTACTGGAGGCGTGGTCGGCAATTCCGCATGCCTCCGCAACCCCCAAGATTGTAATGGTATGGGGTCCTAACACAAGGAGTAAACACAAGGAGTTTCTCAGAACAGTATACAATTACTGTAAACGGGTAGAGGATTTTATTCTGGAAAGAACGCAACTCGAAACGCGGAAAACGGACTCCGAACGGGCCCTAAACGGGTCGAAAACGACGAAACTGTCCAAAATCAGACGTCTGGAACCTCTTCCAGACGTTTTAAAAAGTGGGTCAGATTGTACCTTCGCTCTGTGTAGTCCTTCAGACGTCCAGAAGCCTGCTGGAACGTCTGACCCCGGTTCCCAGACGTCCGATGGTTACCCCGGACGTCTGGAAGTCCTCTCCGTCGTCTGGCACTGTGGCCAGACGTCCGATTCACGTGGGATGACGAGTCCTCGTGCCCTCCCGAGCAGAACCTACACGCACCCACACCTGCTCTCAGCACGACGGATCGCAGACGAAGGCACGGCGGACGGCTGCATGGCCGTACACGCAAAAAAGGAAGAAGATAGAAATATCTTACCTGCCAAACGTCTGGACAGTCCTCCAGACGTCTTCACCGTCGTCTGGTCGTAAGACCAGACGTCTGATTCTGGAAAATTTTCCAGAATCAGGGCCCGACTCGCTCTCCACCCGCGACGCACGGCCGCGTCGCACCCCGTCCGCCTGCTGCCCAAGTTGCAACAGCTCTTCCGCGCCACCCCACGCCCGCAGCTCCCCCACCGGCCGGCTCTAGCTGCCCCGGTAAGCTCGCACCTTGCGGTCGAGTCTTCTTCCTCGCAGCAACCCTCTGCCGCTCTCTCTCTCTCTCGCTCGCGCTCTCACTAGCAGGGAGGAGAAGATGTGTGGAAGGGAGTGGGGGTGAGGGAGAGGAGTGCTCTTATAGGGCAGTCGCGGGAAGAGAGAGAAGGAAAGCGACGTGTCTGCAGGAGGAGGAGCAGGGCGAAACGGCAGATGCAGTTTGCGTGCGCACGCGCGCAGACGCAACCCGATACGCCGAAAATGGGACACTTCCCAGACGTCTTAACTGCGTCTGATGTCCACGTTCGTAACAGCATGTCTAACCTAATTAATGCCTAAATGCAACCCAAAACCCATTTGCGGAGCAAAATCCTAAGAGCTAGGTTTGTTTTAATGCATAAGAATGATGATAAACTGACGTTTATCATCTAACTGGTAGGCTTTTTTGGTTGATTGCTGGGACAATCAATTTGTTGCTTCGACTCTGACTATTCGTGCTTTCTCGTCCGATCAAATGGCAAGGATTTCATGAAGATGTAGAACAATATTGTTGTCCTCTCTCCTACAAATGGGGTAGGGTTCTATATGAATTATAAGCTAAAATGAAGGTACTTTTATACATCTTTTTGACATTTTAAGTTCTAATATAAAACATACCCCACATTAAAAAAGTAAATCATATTACTTGAGAGAACAAGTTGCCCATCTCATTTTAATACGTAACTTCCTGTTACTTTCACTTTTAACAAGGAGCCTTAAGTATGCTTTCAACTCAAGTATGGAGCTTGGCTAGTTTGCTTGTCTTTTATTTACTTTTGTGTGCTTTACATATTTGGTGTAAATCTTCTTAATTTCTTGGAAGCTTATTCCGTTTATTAATGGTTTCTTATTAGGATTTGGGTTGTCTTTGTATTCTTTCCTTTTTCATTGTATACTCATTTGTGGGAGACCTTTTTTAATTCTTTTTCTGGGAGAAGGGGTAACCAAGAATTCTACTTAATTTCTCAGGTTTTCCCTTACTATTATGCTTCTATTTATTACAAGTGTTTCATCAAATGGTGGAAGCCCGATGCCATTGTTGCCATCACTAGTTGAGAATGGAAGTGATTCTGAAGCATAGAATCTAAATACTACCCAACCGAGCAATCTCGTAATGCATCAAATAGAATTTCTGTTATTTAGAGAGACAGTGTAGATGTCTTGCAAATTGGGGCTAAATTTAATCTGGTATTTGAGTTATTTCTGTAGGTATCCATTTGCTAATATGTCTTTGATATTGCATCTGTTTGCAGTTCAAATAATTGACTTGCTCTTTTGAGCAATGATTTGTGCAGGGACCAATCATGGCAATTAGTGCATCTAGGCCAACTGTAGTTGCTTCCAAGGATGGGAAAATTTGGGTCAAAAGTCAAATGCAGGTTAGTTGGATAACCATCTAGTCCATTTGTTAAATTGTTGAATTTAATAGTTACGCTGAATGCACAACTTGATATGGAGGAAATTGCCAAATGTTGCAGGTGAATGTTATAACAGATCATCGAATTATAAATAGGGCTAATCTGGCAACATTCTTACAGACCCTACCTAAGATCATTGAAGACCCTAAAGATCTCACCTTCTAGGTTGCTTGCAAAGCAGGTGGACTATTTAATTTTGGGTAATCTTCATTTTTATTCTCAACAGTTAACAGAGACTTCAAATTATGGTATATATGGAGCAGCAGAGCTGGACATCGATATTTCCATAATTCTTTCCCCTCTGCCAATTGGCTTTTTCTGTGCCGTCTGGTTTATTGATCACTTGGTCAATTTCCAGCTAATCAAAGTAAAACAAGACCTTAGACCTACTAAAACAAAGTCAACACTAACATTGATGATTGCGTCAATAATTCACCAACCTTCTAAGTGATAGAAATGTCTTGTTGCAACTCAATTTTCATTTCATTTATGCAAGTAGCATAGTTGCATTTCTGAGTTTTGCATTCATGTTTCTTTAACAACATCCATATGGTTTAGGGTGTTAGAAATCTCAATTTCTCACATAGGAACCATAGTCAGCAGGACTGTTGATGCAGCATACCCTTGTCAGCAGTCAGATGGAGATAAGGCATCCCTGCTGGGGAGACACCAGGCAAATGGCATACCTTAATTGTGAGAAATTTGACATTTAGACAAGAATATCTCATTTCCTATATTCTTTTGGTACCATCTTTCGCGGGTTTGAGTGATCAATTAACTTTCATAGTTGTTTTCTGATAGTGGAGTTCTTGGTAGGGAGCCAAAAGCCACCAGTGTTCTATTGTTGCTACCTTGGGACCTCCAGCTCTCAACTCCCTTTTGGTTAAGCAACTGCTCCCCCTAAAAAAATGTAAGTTCTCCTTATCATAGCTTTTGGACATTGAAGGTGAAGAATTTTCAAGACCAGAACCCATTATGGCCTCTATCTTCCTAGAATTTGTGGACTTAGGAAATATAGGACCATGGTTAAAGCATTTCATATGGGATTTTGTGTCGGTTAGATAAAATAACAACAATGATTTTTTTGCAAGATGGGATGGGAACACTGATCAATGAGAATTAATCAACAAGATGGCATCTTTTCTTCATTGTTCTAGCTGAAAATGAGATCTAGTTATGTAATAGGAATTCTTGTGATAGTAATGGGAAGTCTTGTGTTTTATGAATTTCTCCACAAACATTAAACACCAATGCTTAGAGATATACATTATTTATCAATTGTAATATCTACTTCTCACTTAGTGAAATTTTTTAATCTTACCATTGAATTGAACTTAGTTTAATGTAGAAACGCATCCATATATATCAACTGGGGTGATATCCACAATGGGGGCCTAGATGTCTTTTTTACGGCTTGCTTGATGCTATGATCAGTAGGAGACTCTTCCTAACCTGTTATGATGATTTTGGAGCTATAAATGAATAGGTTTGTTAATATTCTATGATGACAAAATAATCTTGGCAACAAGGAGACGAATGATTAAATGAGCTCAAAAATTGCTACTGTACTGCTGTTAATCTAATTGTTGCTGTAGCTGGCACGAAGATGGAGTACCTAACTTGATTAATATATGCAAGTTTTGATTCTTACTGACAGTCTAATTGCTGCTGCTACTGTCAATCTGATTGCTGCAGTTGCATATCTGATTTGATTTACATATGTAGGTTTTGATTCTTACTGAGTGGCTTTTCCTAGTTGTAAATCAATTTGATCAACTATGGTCTATTTATTTTCACGAAGCAAATTTATCTTCCAATTAAGTTGTGCACTCTATTTAATTTGGTTGAGTCAAGCATACATTGCAATACTTGATTCTAAACTAACCATGGGCTATTTTCTCATTCGTAGCTAGATGTTGCAATAACTGTGGTGGGTCGAAGTTGTTGAAAATTTCAGCAAATATTCATTGCTATTAGGAGTTGAGTTGCTGCTGCTGGATTGAACATTGGATGATGGAGCTACTACTATTGATTGATATTTTGAAGAAGGTTGAAGCTGTAGATAACTCTAGTTGAGTTGAATGTCGATGAAGTGCTTATGTTTTAGTCAAATTTGATAGAATTGATCTTCAATGTATTTTAATTTTTTTATATTTTTAATTTTTTTTTCTTATATTACCCTTGAGAAGGGAAAATGTACTTTCTTGATATGGGAAGTCAATAAAAAGGACTTCTATTGTACATTACTATTTGAGGATCAATAAATTTGTGGTTGCTTAGGTTCCTATGTTTTGAGTTTGATAAAAAAATTTATTTCTTAGTAAAGGATATGATTAAGTGGTATAATATGGCATCGTTAAAGTGAATCAACAGCGGCAATTAAATGTCAAAAGAAAGTGTCATTAGAGTAAATCATTAGTGACGATTTAATGGCATAAGAAAGCGTCATTAAAGCAAATCAATAGTGACGATTTAAAGACATAATTGTGCTAAATACTATCAATAGAGGTAATTAAATGGCAAAATAAAGTGACACTAAAGTAAATTAATAGTGACAATTTAGTGACAAAAATAAAGTTATTAAATGAAGTATATAGCGATACTAATAACGTCAATTAAATTGCCACTAATATAAATAAATAGTGGCAAATAAATTGCCATTAAAGAAGATCATTAGCTACATTATTTGTGACAATTAAAGTGCCACTAATACCAATGATTTAGCGACGATTGTGCAATTGTCGCTAATCTTTTAGTGACATCAACGAAGGCGGCAATTATTTTAAGTGTCGCTATTTA
This sequence comes from Thalassia testudinum, assembly GCA_037157565.1. Taxonomy (NCBI): domain Eukaryota; kingdom Viridiplantae; phylum Streptophyta; class Magnoliopsida; order Alismatales; family Hydrocharitaceae; genus Thalassia; species Thalassia testudinum. Next base: position 6,929,651 of record JAZHRO010000022.1, on the reverse strand, counting down.
CATATAGCAACAAATAAAAGGCCTATAGTGGCAAATATTAAATGTCGCTAAAGGTTATTTTTTTTGTAGTGCTATTTCATTATCCTTTATCTCTTTAGGAGGAGGATCATTCCCAATGTTATACGAATGGAGAAGGCCTATATCTCTCAATTCTTTGTTCTCCTTGAGGCATAAATCCTTAAATGATACATATTATCCCTGAGAGTCACTTCCCATTTTTGAACTAGGCCCCTCAATCTTCTGTCCATCCTCCTCCAACTTAGACTTCATATCTTCTTGTTTTTAGGGAGGGTGATTTTCAAAATCAAAAGTAGGGAGGAATCTGAATTTTACCAAATCATTCATATCCTTGGGGGGTAACTCCTCAAATAACACATAATCCCTGCAAGAGTTACTCCAAACTCTAAGTCTGGGTTCCTCCATTGGGTAATCATCATCCTCTAAAATAGGCTCTTTGTATCCTTAAGACCAGAATTCATCGAGATCTTGGTCCATTCCCTTTAGGTCACCTACATTAGGCAAATGTAAACCCTCAGAATGTTGTATGGTAGGTGTTGGTTCCCTACGTGGAGGATTGGGATTAGGCTCACTAAAGGTAGAATGGAATTCCACCACATGATCAATTAGGGAAGTGACATCAACAACACAACCTTGACTCGGGTCATTAGGGGTAAGAAAAATACTGTCAGCGGGGTCAAGGTCCTTAAGTGATACCATCTTCCCTTTCTTTTGACTCCAATATAGCTCATGTGGATAATCACTAAGATCATTCTTCTCTAGTGGTCGCGTCTCATGGGGAGAGTCTAAGTAATAACTACTCTAAACGGGATTCTTATTATCCGTTGTTTCCTCAAAATGATCTTGGTGATTGAGGGTAGAGAGGTAGGAATCAGAATCACTCATATGAGGGTAGCTAAGCTGACTAATTTCTTCATTCAATCGTTAACCATTCCTCAACATCTCTCCCATAGAATCCATCATTTCTTTTTGTTGTTTTTGCATTTCTATCATAAAATAGGAGAGGCTACTGTCAGATTGGGGAGGATAGTCCATCTCCGGCTCAGGTTACTTAGCGTATCGGTCCAACCTTGATAAGAAAGATCATTAAGGGTAGGAGGGTTGGGTGTTGGCATAGTAATGGGGACTCCTGGGGTGGGAAATTCCGCTCCTAGGCTCTGCTCATAATAATTAGAAGTTATCGGGCTAATACTCCCCAAATAGGAATAAGTTTGATCCCACGAATTGTCATTGTACCCATCAAAGGATGGATATACTCAGGGCATGGGATCATGGTTCAAAGATGAGAAGTATTGGTTCTGACAATCTAAATGATAGGAGTAAGGGTGATTCATTTCTTTAAGCCAAACAGGTTTAACTCTCTTAGGACTTAGAAGAAATCAGAAACAAAAAACTTCCTAGAGAGCTCTACCACTGCCAATACAAACGCAAATACAGTGGAATCTGCTTTTAGTAGATTCTAGGTCTTAGAATTAATCATTCAGTTGGTGGCCAAACAAGCTTTGCTACGATTATGAATCCTAGTCGACCTCTGTATATGCCTAGAACCTACTTGCAAGGAATGGAAGCCTTGAATCGAGCCCACACACGAGGAACCAAAGTAACTTGGTGGATAGGCTTGTTGATTTCTGACTAACTTCCCTTGTGGTGCAAAGAGGAGAGGTAGAAATTTATCTAGTGCCCTTATGTGTGATGTGCACTATGTCTTAGGTGTGCAACACATGTACGCGTTTTGTATTTTGAAATCCTGCAAACAAGTCCTTTTGCCCGCAAATTAAAGTTACTGATTTTAAGGTCCAACCTCTTAGCAGTCCCAATTTCTTTTAAGGTGTTCACTGAATTAATTGGATTTAATCACTTTAGTGGTCTTGGATTTAAATCCAATGTAGATGCATGACAAGTATTTGATGTTAAAGAGAAGACGTACCTTACTCCAGCTCTCTTCAATGTAAGATGTCTGCAATGCAGAAAAAAAAACTAGATGCTGCTCAAACAATCCTATATGGTCACCCTATAGATTTGCAGCTTCTAGCAGGCAGCTCAGATTTTTTTTTTAATAATAAGCAAACAAACCTAATCTAAGTTAGCTAGCTAACTAGCTAACATGACGTTTAAAAAGTTCAAATAAACCTATAATCTAAATAAAATGGGAATACACTCTCAAAAATATGCTCCTGCATATAAGAGCAATAAGCAATAAAAGCACTGGGAACAGGTTCCCAAAAATGCCCAACACAGGCCCACAATTCATAAATTAAATGTTTAATGTCTATATAGCCTAATTTAAATGTAAAAGAAGCAAACAAGTCTCTAGTCACCAATCCTCCCTCCTTCACACACGTGGGATCAAGGCTCACATGCTCACGAGATTATCCTCGAGGTGGCAACAAGGTCCACCAAGGTGACGAGCATCCCCCGTGTGCTCTTCTTCCTCCAGAATGTACATTGCATGAAAGAATGATAGATCAATGAATAGCAGTAAATAAGGATTAATGCAAATAGAAAAATACTTGCAAGTTTACTAGGCTCATTGCCTCCCAAGCAACGGCGCCATTTGATAAAAAGATTATCGCTTGATTAAAAAGATAATAACAATTATACATCGTCGTAGTTCGCATGGTGGAAAATCTCTCAATAAAAAATAAATCAACAAAACTAACCACGTAGGTTAAGTCGTATCCACAAGAACGCATGAGCCTAATAAAAACTCACAAATATTTCCACATGAAAACATGTTTCAAGATAAATAATTTGCAAGATTATTTCTTTTTTTTACTATTAGTCTCTTATTCAAATCACTCCATTCCCTATATAGAAGCTGAAGGGTATGCATGCAATTGGCTCATGATAAAATAGCATAGAAAAATAATGCAATAGTACTGTCAATGGAAAAATCCCAAACCCAACTAATAGCCCATCTACTGTGCAAAAACTTGGGAAGCAGTTTGGTGGCTCGTGCGCATACAAGAGAGAGCCGTGACCAGCAATGAGCATGACCGAAGTGGTTTGCCAGAGGAGGTGGAGTCCGATGGTGGTGACGGTGAGGGTCGTGGTGGCCGGAGGTGGCCGACGATGATGGGCTTGAAGCGTGGCTGTGCGTGGCAGCAGGTGGTCAATGATGGCACGTGATGCGAGAAAAGCTCGATTTGAAATTAGGGTTTTTATCATTCTAACGTGCAAATTTGATCGCTTTTAAAATTTATAAAATCGAGTACTCGAGAAAGTATTTGAGTCATCCCAAGGGAGGTAGGAGTGCACTTTAAATGCTCTCGCTTTATATTAGGAAATCAATTTTCTTTTTGGGATTTTTAAATATAAGATTTTTTTTAAGTTTTGAAATAAAGGGCGACAACGAAATAGTAAGTGGGAAAAGGCTACACCTAAATTGCTAAGACTAACACCTTAGTGAAAAAAGTAACCTCTCTTTAAGGTCACCGTAGGTACGTGGAGACCTAGGGTAATTAGAGAGGAGTGAAAAGTACTAGAAAAGACAATTACTTAAGATGCAACAAAATTTTAGAAAGGCAACTTGACATATAGAGAAAATTTGTTTTACAGGAATGCTTGTAGAGGAATGCTTCTACTACAAAATTAAAGATAAAAATTGGTAAAACAAAGATCCTCCTGGTGATGGTGGTGAAGAGGAAAGAGTCCTTTCTCCGAGCTCAGCTACTCCTAAGTTTGAAAAGGATCTCTCCAACTCCTTGAAGTGCTCCTCCGGAGATGCTGCTTCTCCTTGTCAAGCCCTAGATGGGCCTGCCCTTGCTCCTCCAAGGGGGGAAGAATTCCACCCAAAAGACCTCCTCCTAGGGTGGGCGTGCACCACCCTAAAGATCTCCTCCTGGAAGTCTTCCTTACCTGATTGGTCCTCTAGCTGGCGTGGGCTCAAGAGAGAAGGGAAGAGGGGAAGGCACCAAGGGGATAAAGTGTCCCCTTAATCTTCTTCTCCTTCTTCTCTTGGCCATGGAGATGATAGGCGGCATGAAGGTGGAAATGTGGTAGATTAATGAAGCCAAAGGTGAAGGTAATGGTGGTGGTTATTGGTCTTTTTATAGAGTGGAAAGGGTAGAGGTTGGTGTTGACTAGGGTTAAGGGAAGAGTGGTCTTGTGAATGGCTAGGATGTGGAAGTTGGTGGATGAATGGTGGATTATGGTTGTCATGGGATGTAAAGATGTGTTGGGTGGTGGTTATGATGGGTAGAGTAGAGTTGGCACCAATTCTTTGTAGGTTATAGGAGGGTTGTCATGGAGGTGGATGTAGGGTTAGGATTAGGTCTTTAGGTGGTAGTTTTTGGATGGAGGGTGGATGTTAAGTGGCTCCAAAAGAAGAGGTGTGGGTAGGTGTGGTTGAAGGAGAGTTGGCACCACATTTGATGTGGTTAGGGTTAAGGTGGCGTGGAGGGTAGGTGTAAGGTTAGGATGGTGTTTTAAGTGGTGCTTATGGGATCCTAGGGTTCATGGTTGGTGGTGCCAAAGGAAGGGATGTGTGGAGGCATGGTTAAGGGAAGTTGGGCATGGTTGGCGCCAATTTTTAGGTGGCTAAGGCTAGGTGTTTTTGGCGCCAACCTATGGATGGTGGAGATAGGTTAGAGGGGGTTATGTAGGGTGTAGATTATAGGGCTTCTTGGCACCAAAAGGAAGGCTTCTAGAAGAGCTCTTTTGGCACAAGATTGGTGGCTCTTGGTGGTAGTTGTGGGGTAAAGAGGCACCACTTTTGGCACCAAGGTGAAGGGGTGTGTTTTGGCACCAAAATAGGTGGGTTAGGGTTAGGTTAAGTTAGGGTTAAGGAGGAGGATCTACTACCATGGGGTGGAGAGCTTAAGTGGACCTAAGCTAAGCTAGCTTAGCTAGTAGGGTAGTAGTGGAGAAGGTAGGAGGGAGCTAGGGTTTTGGATAAAAGAGCTGAGGGAGAGTTGTCTGGAGCTACACTGGAGCTGGTGACTGCTGAAGAGAACAGCAGCTGGTTTGGCTTGCTAGTTCCTTGGTAGCTGCTAAGCCTAGCTAAATGGAGCTAGCTTCTGTTGAATTGTGCTGGGGTGAGCTGGGTTTAATCTTCCCAGAGATAACCTAGCTAGCTGGAGTAGCTAGCTTAGGTTAAATGGTTTAGCTTCAACTAGGTTGAACTGAGTGGAGTCTCCAGGGGCTGGACTTGAGTTGGTCTGAGCTAGTTGAAGTCATCTTCAGTTGACTTGAGTTGAGTGGAGCTGGAAGTAGTTGGATTGAGCTAAGGTGGACTCCTGTCAACTTAGTTGAGTTAGCTAGAGCTCCCAGTGAACTGATTGGAGCTAAGAAGAGCTAGACTCAACTAAGTTGAGTTGGATTTAAGCTGACTTAAGTTAGGTTGAGCTAATTTGAGCCACCCTGAGCTATCATTCAGTTAAAATGAGCTGAATGGTGCTTAAGAGAGCTAACCCTAACCCAAGTGAGCTGGTATCCAGTGATGATGAGTTGGATTTAGGTGTGGTTTAGCTGAATTGAGCTTCTTCTTCACCTATTGCCTTCCTGAATGCTAGGATTTTAGTGATCTGGCTATCTATTCATCCCTAACACTCAAATAAACATGTCAAAAACAACAAAAATTATGCAATGCATGCTTAACCTAAGTGATGCCTAAATGCAGCCTAGAAACCAACTTGCGAAGTTAAAATCTTAAGAGATAAGTATGTTTTAGGGCATAAGAATGCTTATAAATTGGCATTTATCACACCGACATGCTTATCTTTTGCTAGTCTCTTAGCAAAACTAATTTTCACAAAACGAATTCTTTGGGAAAACTAATTTTTTTTTTTTTAGTTTTGAGGAGATTATAGGACCTTGGCTAGTTAAAACATGAGAGGCACATGATTTGTTATAGGTAAACATCAGGATTTGTCTTTAGATCCAAAGATTAGATAAATCGAGATCAATGTATCCTCTCGAAATTCACAAGTTAACTCTTTGTTAATTCATATGACCTGAAATTATTTTGTAGTTAGGATTTCTCCGGCTCTTGAATCCAATTCGCAACTTGCAACATCCTTTAAAACTTTGTCTGTGTTTGTGAATGCCAACATTTATAAGGTTGTGTTTTTGTTTAAAACACTTTTTTTTTGTCTCTCCCATGCTTATTTTTAGCTTAATCTTACAACTGTTTGACACTAGTTCCACTTCTCTTTTATGTTTTGGTGATAACAAAACTATTTTAAAACTAATGAGTTTATGAAGTGTCATTTACAGGAAATCACATGATTTAGGAAGTACGGAAGAAGTGTGGATGGCATGAAGAATGAAGATTGTTTTATATTATTTTTAGATGTTGTAATATAGATTCTTATATGTCTCCTAACAAGAAAAAATGATTTAGGAGTTAAAATCAAAATAGAGATAATTAGGTATCATACTCCCTTTCAATCATTTGTTTGAAAAAGTAAAAATCGTTTCTTTGTCATATTAATCATATATTTGCATTCAAATATCACTTAGATTGTTGAATAAATTTTATTCAAGGTACTTGTTGCAAGTACTGGTACTGTTCACCAGTACCGGTACTTGCTACACATAGGTTTGGGTCCTAGTCCTAAATTGTGAATAAGTACCGGTACTCATCATGAGTAGCGGTACCAAGTGCTCACAGTTTGTTGACATGAGTAGTGCCTAGACCTCACAAGTACTAATACTAATCACTAGTACTGGTACTTGTAGGTCACAGTTTGTATCTTGACCCAAATCTATGAGTCACAAGTACCGGTACTTATCATGAGTACCAGTACCTGGTGACTTAGTTGGTACTCAACTGTAATCACTGAGTACCGATACCTATGATGAGTACCGGTACCCAAGCTTTGTTGGGCTGGCTGCTGGTGAACTGTGAGCAGTCAGTATCGGTACTACAACTTTAGTACCGGTACCAACTAACTATTGCGCCTAATCTGAACGGCTATTTTGCAATTAATCCTAACTCTAACCTTCCCATATTTCCCCTAACGGCTAGTAATTGTAGGGAAGATGTTTAGTGGCCTATATAAGCACCTTGTGTGTGTCATTCGCACACAACACAAGCATAATAAATCTCCTTGCTCAAATTTCCATATTTCTCAATTCAAACTGCATGGGTTGTGGATTTGTTGCATTTTTCTTCAAGGCGATACTCTTTGCAACAAGTCTTTTCTGGAGAATTCATTCTTCCTCGTAAAATCACTCTCTTTAGCTTTAGTGTTTTTTGTTAGATTGATCAACTTTCTTTTAAGCTAATTCTTGTTGGAGACTTAGGAACTTAGTTGTAAGCTAAATTGTTTCTTGCTTACACCTATAACTTTTTGTGTTTACCTAATCTTGTAATTGGGTTGAGGTAACTCGTTAATTACTTCCGTTTATAGTAAATTGAGTCCCTCCAGGTTGAGGGAATCGGGTTAAAAATCCTAAGTCGGGAGACTTATGTAATGGAATACCCAAGTGAGGGGAACCACTATACATCTAGTGTTATATTTTGTGGTTTGTCTTATTTGCATAATTTTTATTTACCACACTATTTATCCCCCCTTCTAGTGTGCTTGTGCCTTTTAGATCCTACAGCAACAAATGTCTCGGGATCATCATTCTCGTTACCAATTCTCGAGGGGGCGCTGACGCCAGCACTTCGAGATAGTATTGTCCAAGACACCACCCAGAAGCTTACAATCCCAAAACACAATGCGATGTAAAGGGGTGCTCCAAGCAAACTCAAGCTTTTGCTTCGACACTATGGGTAGAGCACCGTCCAAGACACTTGAGCTGTAAAATGCACCTTAATGCTCCGTCTAAAGATATTGAATTTAGATATGAAGCAGTGCTGAGACGATAACATGTTGACATTCCGTCCTCAAAGGAGGCATTTTCCTCCTTTTTGGTGGTGGGAACTCAAACCAATGATCTGCTTCGGATTTCACTAAGGCCAAACAAGGGGTTTTTCTAACTTCTAAATGTTTTTTAGGTGTTGACTTGTGTGTGAAATTTGACACAAGAATTTTGCAACAGATGCAAGTTTTTGGATTAGAAACTAAGCCAGGTAATTTTAGGTCACAAAAGGAGATCAAGTCACCTGAACCATCAAGAGTTCAGGTGGAATTTAAAGGATACTTGATCTAGTCTAAAGATAGACTTAGAAATTCTAATAATCAAATTCATATCCTTATCCCTAGTTTGTTAAAGATTAAATCCCATTGTACCTTAAAGTGAATCCTCAACCTTGGTCCAATTTCAAAATTTCCTCAAAATGTTTTCAACATTTTTATTTTTTTAGGTATGCATGTAGAAAGTGAAATAAGAAAATTGAATGTTTTTAAGTTTTGAAAATCCTGATTTGATCGTTAAAATTTAAAAACACCTCCCATGCTAAAGATATGGCATGTCCACATGCAATTGGAAGGGAAAAGAGGTTACCTTGGTGAAGGCGATCAGAATCAGGATAAGCAAAACCTCTGAAGAAAAAAAAATGAAATGCACGAAAAACGATGGGTTACCTCCAATCCAGTGCTATCTTTTACGCCATTCAGCTGGACGTGAATTGCATCAATGATCATTAGAGGGTAAGTCAGTTAAATCAAGAGTGTCGAATGGGAGATTTGGAGTATTATCTAGATAAGGCCGTAAACGCTGGCCGTTGACTTGAAAAGTAGTATTGGTTTTAGGATTGAAAAGATCAATAGTGCCATATGGATAAGTTTTAAGGATAATAAACAGGCTGGTCCACTTAGATTTGAGATTTCCTGGAAAAATTTGTAATTTGACATCAAAAAGCCAAATGCGTTGATTGACATAAAAATTTTTCCAAACAATATATTTATCATGAAATTTCTTTGTTTGGTCTTTCTAAATCCGTACATTTTTGTAAGAGAAATTACGCAATTCTTCCAATTCATTTAATTGTAACTTCCTATGATTACCAAGTACAGATAAATCCATGTTTAATTATTTGATTGCCCAAAAAGCCCTATGTTCGAGTTATACCGGGAGATGGGATGCCTTTCCAAAAATCAGATAGAAAGGAGACATGCCGAGCGGAGTTTTAAAAGCCGTACGGTAGTCCCATAAAGCATCGTCCAATTTAGTGGACCAATCTTTACGATAAGGCTTAACCGTCTTTTGTAAAATATTTTTAATTTCCCAATTATAAACTTCTGTTTGGTCATTTGTTTAGGGGTGGTATGGAGTGGAAATTTTATGATTAACCCCGTATTTGGATAGAAGGTGACAGAATTGAGAATGAGTAAAATGTGATCCTTCATCATTGATGATGACCTTGGGAATGCCAAATCTCGAAAAAATATTTTTCTTGATGAATTCGACAACAGACTTGTGATCATTGGTGTGTGTGGGTATTGCTTCAATCTATTTCGATACATAGTCGACTACGACTAGTATATATAAATACCCACAAGAGTTGATGAACAATCCTATGAAGTCGATGCCCATACATCAAAAATTTCAACTTCTAATATCGGATTTAGGGGCATCATATCCTTCCGAGTCATGTTGCCGATGCTCTGGCGACGCACATAGGACTGAACGAAAGAATGAGCATCTTTGTGCAAGCTGGGCTAGAAGAATCTAGAAGTGAGGACCTTAACTACAGCTTTCTTGCCCGAGAAATGTATGCCACAGACCATTGAATGACAATGTGTCAGAATATCATGAATTTCTGAGTCGAGGGCATACCGTTGAATGACCTGATCAGCACAAATGCGGAAAAGGTCAGGCTCCTCCCAAAATAATATTTGATGTCAGCCAAGAACTTATCCCTTTTGGTTTTTGGCCAATCAGAGGAGATTAGTTCTGTTGCTAAATAGTTTGCAATAGGTGCAAACCAAGGGAGAGTATTGGCAGCTAAGATAGTCTCATTAGGGAACACATCAGGAGGGGTCAACATGTCATTCGTCATGAGACGAGAGAGATGATCGGCCACAACATTTTGCAATCGCGCCTTATCCTTGATTTCTAGTTCAATTTCCTGGAGCAGCAGGATCCAACAGATAGGGTGGAGTTTCGCATCTTTCTTGTTCAGCAAATATTTGAATGCTGAGTAGTCGGTGTATACAGTGACATGTGACCCCAACAGATAAGAGCGGAATTTTTCTAGGGCAAAGACAATGGCAAGAAGTTCTTTCCAGTTACTATGTAATTCCGTTGTGCATCATCAAGAGTTTTACTGGCATAGTAGATCACAATGGGCTTCTTGTCAATTCTTTGCCCTAGAACGGTCCCCACAGCAAAATCAGAGGCATCTGTCATTAACTCAAAGGGACAATTCCAATTAGGTCCTTGTAAAATTGGTGCCTTTGTGACATCTTTCTTCAACTTATTAAAACTCTCCAGGCATTGGTTATTAAAGTCAAAAGGCTGAGCTTTGGTAAGTAATTGATTGAAGGGCTTGGAGATTTGGGAAAAATTCTTAATGAAAAGGCGGTAGAAGCCCACGTGCCCTAAGAAAGATCGGATCTATTTCACAGTAGTGGGCTATGGGAGGTTGGAGATAGCATTAATTTTAGCTCAATCTACCACAATTCCCTTATTTGAAATGACATGGCCCAAGATGATTCCTTCCTAGACCATGAAATGACTTTTCTCCCAACTAAGGACCAAGTTAGTGACAACTGTTAGTCTAGATTTTTAGGAACTACTTGCATGGGACTAACTCAGGAGCTATCCGAAATGGGGTAGATGATATCAACATCAAGCCACCTTACAGTCTCCTTTTTTACCACCTCCTGCATATTAGGGTTCAAGGTCCTTTGTGGTTGGCGGGAGGGGCAAGAATTGTCCTCAAGATAGATTTGATGCATGCAATAGGACATATTAATACCCTTAAGATTAGAAAGGGTCTAGCCAATAGCTTTTCTATTTTTACTCAAAACCTAAAGAAGTTTTTGGTCTTGTGCCCCAGTAAGTCTAGAATTGATAATCAAGGGCATGGTCTGGTTTGGTCTAAGGAAAACATACTTAAGGGAGTCAGGCAAGGGTTTTAACTCAAGTTAGGGGCCCAACTCCGAAATGATTTCTGCTTTTTGATCCACAGGTGAGGTGAGAGGGAAAGAGTTAGATGAAGAGTCAGATGGAGAATGTGTGGTAAGGGTGGGAGGGTGGGTTAAATTGGATTGTTTAGGAACCATGTTAACTGCAAAGCAAGAACCCATGTGTGAAATTTGCATTGTTTCCTCCACTAAATTTTCAATCTCAGAATCTGAGTCATCAAAGAAATTTGGTTCTTGGAAATGCCTAGAAGCTTGGAAAATATCTAGGGTAATAGATTCACCGTCACACATGATTTTCATCTTTCCAGAATCACAATCAATATTGGCTTTGGCGGTGGCTAAGAATGGTCTTCCAAGAATTATGGGGGCATTCTTTAAGGTTTCCGGTACCTCTATATCCATGACTAAAAAGCCTACAGGAAATAGGCAGTTTTTGACCTAGACGATGACATCCTCAACAACCCCCTTTGGTTTGATTGAAGATCGGTCTGCTAGTTGAAGTGTCGCCTCGATAGGCTTTAATTCACCGATCTTAAATTCCTCGAAAATGATAGTTGGAATGAGATTGAGGCACCAAGATCCAGTAAGGCATGATCAAAAGAAGTGTCATTAATGACCACTTGAATCAGGGGGGCACCTGGATCTTTTCTTTTTAGAGGTAGTTTGCTCTACACAACTGAGCTCACTATCTCTGGAAGGATCACCTTTCCTTGATCTCTTGGATGCCTTTTGGGGGCACACAAATCTTTTAAAAATTTGGCATAGGTAGGATATAATTAATGGCATCTAGGAGAGGAATGTTTATTTCTACTTGCCTAAAAAGATCCATCAATTCCTTATCAGTGGGCTCAGATTTCTTTTTCTTTGTGTGTGAAGAGTGAAGGGCTCGTGGACAAGGTACGGGATTTTCCTATTTTTCACTTTCGGATTCCTGAATAGGGTTAGAGGAAGAGGGAGAAGAGTTGATCTGCTTTTCTATTAGGCGGGTTTATTGAGCAGGCAAGGGATCATGAGTAGTTTTCTTGTTCCTTAGAGTAACTGCATTTGCAGTATGGTTATTTCTAGGAGGAGGATGGGGGGGTTGATTTTGATTAAAACCCAATGGATGTTGGATGCAGGGTAGATAGGTTGATTGGGATATCCACCTTGATATTGATTCCGTTGATTATTAGGGTTGGGCATGGGTTAGGATGCTAGGTTGCCAGCAGGTCTATGATCAGGAGTAACCTTTACTTGATGTTGTAAATTGGTAATCATGTAGGTTACTTCAGTCATTTGAGTCAACATTCCTTGTAGAGTCTTCATGACCTGGGTGTTGATATCTTCCTAGGATGGCCCAGGTTGACATGAGTTTTTCCCATAACTCCCAAATTGATTTTGTTTGGGAAACAAAAGTTGATTTAGGAATTTCCAAGAGGGATTTGGGTTGGTCCTCCAATTTTAATTGTAAGAATTGGAGGTATTTCTAAATTGCTCCTAGAGAGCTGAAATGTTTTCAGTGGTGGGGTCAAAATGATTTTGAGTCATGTAGTCAAAAGCCCCAATCAGACCTTGTGAGAAATTAGATGAAAATTGCTGCCCAATAGGGGTAGCATCGATATTGTGCAGATTTTCTCTTCTGAGAAGGTGAGGAGGGTTAGGGTAAGGAGCTTGTTTTTGGGTGAGATTTTCATCCATTTTCTTCTGGTTGTTTTGCATCCGATCCAGTCATTGAGCTATCATATGTAGATCATCTTGAGTGACTGGAACAGATGTGGATTTGGAGTCAATTTCATTGACTTTGAGTCTTGGGTTGTTGGTCCTACCAAAAGTATCCATTGAGGTCATATTAAATGAGTTGTCACTCATTTCTTCAAAAAGTAGGCAGGCACTTTCAGCATCTTTATTAAGGAAATTACCTCTGCATGAAGCATCCATGAATCATTTTAATTGATCTTCTAATCCATGATAGAAGATCTGCACTAACTGCCATCATAGAATTTCATGGTGGGAGCAACTTCTAAGTAATTCTTGAAATCTCTCCCAAGACTCGTGGAGAGGTGCACCAGTTATTTGTTGAAAGGTCGTTATTGATCATCTTAAAGCATTTGTACGACTTATTGGGAAATATTTTTTTAGAAAAGCACTTTTTAATTGGGGCAGGTTGTAATAGGATGCCTGAATATTCTGAACCAATGAGAAGCCTTATCTTTCAATGAAAGAGGAAATAGTCTCATGAGCCACACCTCTTCCTGCACATTGTGGGAACAAGTAGTTTGAGCGAGGATAGTCAGTTCTTCAAGGTGGCAAAAAGGGCCTTCTCTTGGAAGACCATGAAAATGTTTGATTAGGTTCAAAATAGAAGGTTTAATTTCAAAATCCCCTTGGGGTATAACCACTCCGGATCTCTCTTCATAATCAGAAGGATCATAGAAATCCTTAAGCGGTATGAGAGGTTCCCCGAGTGGCTGACTCAGTCTTTGGTTGGCTAGGTTTATGATAGTCCTAGCCAAATGTTGTTGGTTTTGTTGAAGTCAAACTAATGGGTCGACCATAAGAGAAAGGGGGTTTGTATTTTGGTTTTGAGACCCACCTGGCCTCTCTTGATTTTGTGGTTGCTCCAAGTATGAAAGGGTAGGGATGGGAAAGTCAACTTGTGGGTTTGCTAATGGATTTTAGGAGTTAGGTTCGGGTTGGGAGGTGGAAGCAGAATTTTTTGAATGATTTTCCATGTTTTCCACGTGAAAATCAAAGGAAGAAGAAGAAAATAAAGATTTTTTGGTACGTGAGGCAAAATCAAATGGTCCCTGGAGATGTGGATTTTGGGACTTCGCCTGTGCATGCACTAAATGGAAGAATAGGAGGGGAGGAGAAGAGATGGATGAAAGAAGGTGTACAAATCAAGCAAACAAGCCTACTTCTGTCTTAGGGTTGACTCCTTAAAAATCTAAGACTTGGGAACCCAGCAAGTAAGGGATCAACAAGTGAACCCACTTCCTAAAGAGCACTCGGCTAGACTAAAGAGGTGGCTTGGGCCCAAGCATGCCCTAAGAAAATCACCAGGGGCTTGTGTAAACCCTTACCCATTGTTTAACTTCCCTCCAAGTCTGTCGCCGTGTTTTCTAAGAGAATTAGGAGCGCTTAATGATTCTTAAATGTTTGATATCAAGCCTAAATTGGATAAAGTCCGTAAGTGGTCAAATTGACTACTTATTTTAATTAGGTTTGGGTACCTGAATGTTTACAAAAATGTGGAGGGCGTTGATTAGGGTAATGCTCTATTATTTCAATTTTTTTTTATGTGTGCAAATTGGACGGAGTGAGTCCAATGCCAAATCAAGTTGTCGCACAAAAATTTGTTGTTTTTCTATTTTTAGGATTTGATTTAACTTAATGTCTTTTAGGTTTTTCTTCTTATGCTTGCAACCAAGTTTGAGTCCCACAAACAAAGAGAAATCAAGTTTGTATTGGTGAATATAGATTTCCTTTATGATGTGGGACTAGAATAAATGAAGAGAAATCCTAATTGATTTGAACCCTAAGCAAAAATTTAACTATCAGTGAATCTTTTTAGGCTTTTCTTATTAAGTAGTGGTTCAAATAGAGCAAATAACACCACTACTGGAAGGCAAAACAAACAAGCATTCCAAAAAATATTTTTAATGATTTTAGGAATTTTTTTGATATTTTTTTGGGATTTTTCTTTGTCCTGGTGTCAAAGTCTAGAAATGATACCTGTGGGTATTTTAGACTTTTCAGTACCACCACTGGCTACCAAAACTTTTTGTGATTTTATTTGTTGTGAAAAATTTCACAAAGATTCCAGAAAGATAAATTTCAAAGAAATTGGATAAGTTGAAAATTTTCTAAAATTCACGAACAGTAACAAAATGATGAAATTAGAGGAGATGGCCCCCCTATGGTCTACGAATTTTTAAAAATTCTCTACAACTACAAATGCTCTGAAATTTGGAAGAAATGTTCCTACTTGATTTGTAATCTGTGGGTGAAATTTCAAGATTTTAAGAGGCATGTGATGTCAGGAATTGATTTTGAAGTCCAGATTGAAGTCCAGACCCGAAAATCAAAACACTTAGGTAGAGTGGCGTTAAATGATATAAACAAGCAAACAATGAGTTTTTAAAGTCACCACTCTACTAAATTTTAATGTTTTTTCTCCTGAAAGCCTAATTTAATTTTTTTTATAGTTTTCAAGTGAAATTATGTGACAAGTGAGAAGGCACTAACCTGAATCCGTGGGAAGAAAAAGAACTTTAAGCTTCCAAAATCCCGTCGCTTTCTTCCTATGATGCCTGCAGACACGAAATGAATGAAAGAGAAAGGGATGAGATCCACATATCAAGCAAGGGAAATATGAAAATGCAAAGTCGTGCCTCCCCGGCAACAACACCAAAAAGTGATGTGAGAAAAGCGTAATTTGAAATTAGGGTTTTTATCGTTATAACGAGAAAATCCGATCGCTTTTAAAATTTATAAAATCAAGTACTTCGAAAAGTATTCGGGTTGTCCCAAGGGAAGTAGGAATGCACTTTAAATACTCTCACTTGATATTACGAAATCAACTTTCTTTTTGGGATTTTTAAATATAAGATTTTTTTTTAAGTTTTGAAATAAAGGGTGACAACGAAATAGTAAGCAAGAAAAGGCTACACCTAAATTGCTAAGACTAACACCGAAGTGAAAAGTAACCTCTCTCTAAGCTCACCATAGGTATGTGGAGACCTAGGGTAATTAGAGAGAGGGAGTGAAAAGTGCTAGAAAAGACAATTACTTAAGATGCAACAAAATTTTAGAAAGGCAATTTGACATATAGAGAAAACTTGTTCTTCAGGAATGCTTGTAGAGGAATGCTTCTACTAAAAAGTTAAAGATAAAAATTGGTAAAACAATGATCCTCGTGGTGATGGTGGTGAAGAGGAGAGAGTCCTTGCTCCAAGCTTAGCTGCTCCTGGGCTTGAAAAGGATCTTTCCAACTCTTTCTTGAAGTGCTCCTCTAGAGATGCTGCTTCTCCTTGGCAAGCCCTAGATGGGCATGTCCTTGCTCCTCCAAGGGTGGAAGAATTCCACCTAAAAGAACTCCTCCTAGGGTGGGCGTGTACCACCCTAAAGATCTCCTCCTGGATGTCTTCCTTGCCTGGCTAGTCCTTTGGCTAGCGTGGGCTCAAGAGAGTAGGGAAGAGGGGAAGGTACCAAGGGGGTAGAGTGTCCCCTTCATCTTCTTCTTCTCCTTCTTCTCTTAGCTATGGAGATGATAGGTGGAATGAAGGTGGAAATGTGATAGATTAATGAATCCAAAGGTGAAGGTAATGGTGGTGGTTATTGCTCTTTTTATAGATAATAAAACCCATGTGCCTTTTTATAGGAAATTACAATTAACTGAACTCGAAGAACTTCGCAACTTGGCTTATGACAATGCATGCATTTACAAAGACCAAACTAAGAAATTTCATGATAAATTCATCATTCGGAAAACTTTTGAACCTAAACAACACGTGTGGCTTTTTGATGCAAGGTTGCAATTATTTCTTGGTAAATTAAAATCTAAATCGACCGGTCCTTACATTGTAATTCAAACTTATCCCCACAAAGCCATTGAAATTTTGGATCCTTAAAATAACAATTTCTTTAAAGTCAACGGGGCTTAAGCCCTATCTTGATCACAACCTAAACGTGCAATCCAACTCTCAAGACCTCCATGACTTACTCGATAATTAGTGACTTCACATCTGGCTGAATGGCATAAAATATAGCACTGGATGGGAGGTAACCTATCATTTTTTCCGCTATTCATTTTTACTTTATTCAGAGATTTTGCCTATCCAGATTTTAATCGTCTTTCACCAAGTTAATCCCTTTTTCCTTCCAATTGCATGAGGACATTCCACATCTTAAGCATGGAGGGATGTTTTTGAATTTTGACAATCAAATTAGGATTTTCAAAACCCAAAAATAGTCATTTTTCTTGTTTAACTTTCTGCTTGCATACCCAAAAAAATAAAATAAAATTGTTGAAAACTTTTTGAGAAATCTTTGAAATCGGGACTAAGGTTGAAAAATCATTCCAAGGTACAATAGGATTTAATTTTTAACAAACTTGGGATAAAGAAGCAGATCCAAATATTGGAATTTTTGGATCTACTTTTAGACTAGATCAAGTATCTTTCTCTAAATTCCACCTGACCTCCTGTTAACTCGGGTGACTTAATCTTCTTTTGTAACTTGGAAATTACATGGATCAGCTTTCGACCAAAAACATACATCCCTTACAAAATTCCTATGTCAAATTTCACACACAACCAATACTTAAGACCAATTAGAAAAGAATTAGAAAAGGCACCCCTTTTTAGTCTCAGTAAAAATCCAAAGTAGATCATTGGTTTGAGTTCCTATCGCCGAAAAGGAGGAAAATGCCTCCTTTGGGGACGCGATGTCAACATATTACCACCTCGGCACTGCTCTATATCTATATTTCATATCTTTAGATGGAGCATTAAGGTGCATTTTTGCAACTCAAGTGTCTTGGGCGATGCTCTACCTACAGTGTCGAAGAAAGAGCTTGAGTTTGCTTGGAGCGCCCCTTTACACCGCATTGTGTTTTGGGGTTGTGAGCTCCTGGGTGGTGTCATGGACAATACTATCTGAAGTACTAGCACTAGAGCCTCCTCGAGGTTTGGTAACGAGAATGATGATCCCGACACATCTATTATAAGATTAAGTTGAGACTAAGCATGGGGTAGACAAAAAAAATCCAAACAAAAACATGACCTTAAATGTTGGCATTCACAAGCACTGACACAGGATTTTAAAAGATTATGCAAGTTGTGAGTCGAATTCAAGAGCCAAAGAAATCCTAATTGCAAAATAATTTTGAGTCATTTGAATTGACAAGGAGATAATTTGTGAATTTGTAAAGGGTACATTGATCCCAATACTTCTAAATTTTGGACCCAAAGACGAATCCCGACGTTTATCTTCAACAAATCCCATGCCCTTCTTATTTATTTATTTATTTTTTATGAACCAAAGTCCCACAATCTCTTTTTTCTCAAAAGTTAAAAAAAAAATTAGTTTTTCCCAAAAATCAGTTTTGCAATTAGAGTTTTGCTAAGAGGCTAGTAAAAGATAAGCATGGGGGTGTGATAAACGTCAATTTATCATCATTCTCATGACCTAAAACAGATCTAGCTCTTAGGTTTTTAACTTCGCAAATGGGTTTTTGAGTTGCATTTAGACGTAACCTAGGATTAGGCATGCATTGCATTCTTTTTTGTATTTTTAACATCTTTTCTTGTGTGATAAGGTCAAGTAGATATTCAAACCATTAAAACCCTAGCACTCGAGATGGAAGAAAGTGAAGGAGAAGTCTAGATCAGCTGAACCCTAGTTGGATCTAGCTCACCTCAGCTAGATATCAACTCACTTTGGTTAAGTTTAGCTCCTCCCAGCTCCATTCAGCTCATCTTAGCTGAATGGCAGCTCAGGGTAGCTCATGTTAGCTCAAACCACCTCAGCTCAGCACAGATCCAGCTCAACTTAGTTGAGTCTAGCTCATCCTAGCTCTAGTCAGTTCACTGGGAGCTCTAGCTAGCTTAGCTTAATTGACTAGAGTTCACTCTAGCTCCAACTCAGTCCAAGTCCAACTCAACCTAGCTCCACTTAGCTCACAACAACTGAACGTCCTCCAGCTTAGCTACTACTTGCCCACTTAGTAGCTAAGCTATGTCGAGAGTTCTCATCAAAGGCAATTCTAGCTCAACCTAGCTTCAGCTAGGTTGAAACCATCTCAACTTAGCTCAACTACTCAAGCCTAGCTACTAGCATAAGAACTAGCTAGCTTAGCTAAGTAGTTGAGCTCCTCATGAAGACCTCCTCAACAGAGTCAGCTCTAATGCAGCTCCAGTTAGCTTTCCTTTAGCTCCTCTTCTGAAAAACCTAACTCCTCCACTGCTATCTACTAGCTAAGCTAGCTTAGCTAGTTTAGCTAAGCTCAAAAATAGCTCCACCTCCATGGCCATCCACAACTCTAACCTAAACCTTAACCCAACTCGACTCCAAAGTCCACCACCTAAGCAAGCTACCTACTCCACTCTCTTTTGGCGCCAACAACCCCCATGACCCTTCACACCACAACCTCCGAAAGCAACCTAGTTTTCCCTCCAAAACCACCTAATAACTACCCTCTTGTTGGCGCCAAAACTACTCCCTATCCTAGCCTTACACCTACCCCCTAAACTCATCTCCACCATCCACCTAATCCCCTTCTAGAAGCTCCCCTTTGGAGCAAACCTTAACTCACCCTTTCACCAACCTAACCACCCATAACCACCACCTTAACCCCTTTAAGTTGGTGCCAAAAACACCTCCACATCCCTTCAAAGTTGGTGCCAAGTTGAAGCCCTATCACAACCCTACACCTACCCCCATAAGGCCATCTACACCCTACACATCACCACCTTCTAGAAAACCCTCTTGGCACCAACTCAACACCACCCTAACCCCCTTATAATCACTACATAAGTGGCTCCAAAACACCATCAACATCTCCTCACCTTGGCGCCACTTAAATCCACCCTTAATCCCTTAACTACCACCACATGGAGCCATCCCAACCCTTCCTAATTCCCATGCCAACTAACCTACCTAAACACACCTAGGTTGGTGCCAACCACCTCCTTAACCCAACCTCCATACACCCCTTTAATTGGCGCCAACCTACCCTAGCCACTCATCTCCTAACCACCACCATATGACCTAATCCTAGCCATCCAGCACACCTAACCCATCCTTAACCCTAGCCCCCACCAGGAGTTGGCGCCAACCACCAACACCTCTCCATTTTGGTGCCAACTCACCTCAACCCTAGGATCTTCTAACCACCCCCTATAAGCCATCCTAGCCATCCATCCCTTAACCACACCTACACCCCTACCCAACCTATAAAAAGACCACTAACTACCCACTTCAAATCATCCTTGGTTACATATTTTCTACTCATACTCTACCCATATCCAACATCCAAGGAGAGAAGGAGAGAAGGAAGAAGATCAAGGAGACACCCTATCTCCTTGGTGGCTTCAACTTCTCCTTCTCCCCTGTGTCGCCACCAAACCGAGGAATGTTGAACGGGCTAGACAAGATTTTTTAAGTTGTTTCGTTGTAGCAAATCCTCCTAAATAGCTCAATCAACAGATAAAATTTATTACTCAAAATCTAAAAATGAAGTTCGAGGTCGAATACAAGGAGCAAATATGGAATTCATGCATTAATCTTTAATTGCATATAAATGAGCACCATAAATGGAGCAAGATACAAGATATTCAATAAATAACAATCTACTCAAATGATATTCAATAATAAGCAAAAGTATTTCAAGAGTTCATTATAATAAAAAGAGATCAAGATAAAATAATGGTGATTTGAATCATCAATTATTAACCCCAATCAGACATGCATATCAGATGTCTTAATTAAACCAAATAACCCAATAGTAGCTTGAATGCTAAAGTAATCAGGCGTCCGGCATGTGGATCAGACGATTTAAATGATCAGGCTTCTTAAAGCCTTTTTCTTCTCTCTTCTGCTTCAGCTTCTTCTCCTTTCTTCTTCTCTTCAGACCTTCTACATGAGCCTTCCTTTTCTTCTCTTCAACTTCTCTTCTCGAGCCCTCTCATTCTTCTCTTCTTCAGAGATTTCTCCTTCACAATGCAGGGAACCAATCTCCTCAGCAACTAAGTGTCACACAAGTCACAGCTATAGAGAGCAAAACCCTCCCCTGCTCTCTCACAAATTCCTCTTCTCTTCCTTCTCTCTCAATCCCAACGCATAGTCAAATTCATTATCGGGTATACAGATCTTGTATAGTGTCTAGGACTACCGATCGTGTGTGGTAGCCGAGGAGAGCACAAAGGTAGGTTAACGGGTATGCAGGTAATGGGGACCTGGCCCCCATGTACTTAGATGAATAGCTCTAATCACAAAAACACTTTATGCACACTTGAGTGTTCCTCATCCACCGATGTGGGACTATCCCCACTACTCTTTCGCTTTGCGTTCAAGCAGCAGAAGCAAGTGGAGGCTTCGTCTAATTGGGGCAAGCTCGTAGCTGGGGCCTTTGAGTAAGGACCTAAGCATGGGCTTGGAACAAATCCGCATGGCTTGGAGGTGGTTTTGATGAAGAACACGACCATAACTTGAAGAACAAGCCAGAGAAGATGGTGCGGTGATGAAGCTCCAGCAGGGGACCTGAAATACAAAGTATGGGCTACAAGCCCTCATTAAAACATTTAGGAGGATCACCGTAGGGCGTAGAAGGTGATGGCGGCGTCCGTGGGGTGATTCGTGCGCGAATGAGGGCTGACGGTGAAGGAGGAGAGTGAAGGTGGAGGTGTTCGATGGAGTGTTTGGATGGGTGGAATGAGTAATAAAGATGGGGGTTTTGTGTGTGGAGGTATGGTGGAGGTTACGAGGGTGTTGGCCAAGCGTGTGGTGCGGTGGAGCGATGGGGAAGCCTCGCCAGAGATGCTATCGGAGATGGAGACGATGACACGTGCGGTGGTGTCTTTGGTTGAATTGAGGTTTTAGATAGAGGGAAAGAGGGTAGGGGAGAAGAGGGACCTAAATACGCTAACCTAATTGGACAAAAGGGGTAGGAGGGCGCTGGCTGTGATTGGCTGACGTCATGCAAGAGAATGCTCCGGTGGATGAACGGCGATGAAGAAAAGGTTGGAGATGTCGGGGCTTTGGCTGGCCACCATCGGAGGAAGATGAGGAAGAATGTTTTGCTTCCAATTTAGCTGTTGGAGGTGCGGATGAGAGAGATCGAGAGGGCTGCTAAAGCATAGGTCGAAGCCGGCCATGGGAGAGAAAGAAGAGGGATTTGTGGCCTTAAACCTAGCTAAGGTGGTTGGTCGTGCATTAGGGAACTCTTTATAGGCATTAGGAGGGTCTTCCAAGCTTGGGACTTATGCACAAAAGGGAAAGCCTTGATTTCAAATGATTCGCATGAGCTGTTGGAAGCGAAGTTGGATCCATGGACAGTCTCATTTGGAAGGGAATTCCTTAAAGAATCTCCCTTTCAATTTTGGGATTGATTGATTGAGAATCAAGCAAGAAATCCTCGTTCGAATCTCGACAGAGCTTGGTGTGTTCACACCAATGGTAGTAGCGACCTATTTGCAAAAAATGATGAGAAACCTAGGAACCTGATTGCAAACAATTCAAAAGCTGAAGGGCTATTTGAGAGAAGAGTCAGATTGGACCAAAATGCAAAGTAGGTCAAGATGACCTCTGATTGGGCCCATATTTTGGTACAAACCTAGTTTGGATCCAAGGAATCTGATGGTGAAGTCGGATATAGGTTTTGATCAAGTTTGATAGGATAATTTATGTAGAAACTCAAATTAGGGCAAATTCCTATCTAAGACTCTGTTTTAGGTCAAAATGGGCTCTAATGGTCAAATAAAGGATACCAAACCTTATGGAATATTTTTATATGATTTTTAGAAGGTTTAGGTGAATTTTATCCTAACCATAACCTCTATTAATTAAGCAGGTCTGAAATTAGGGTTTCGAATGTCCATTAATTCTTAAAATGCACGAAATCCCATTTCTGTCTGCACGGACCCTCTTATTAGTCATTAATGCTCTTTGACCTTCAATTAATCCCTGGGAAACCCGTGATTGTTCTGAATTTATGATTTTCTATTAAAACTGCAGATTTAACCCTGTTTTAATGCATTCTTCTCAGAAAGGAGATGTAAGGAATTATGACTCTCTGACGGTTATGCAGGAGCAGTTGTCTCTTGATTGTGACTAATTAAAGTTAGTTATGGCTGATGATGATGTTATCATCATACCCACATGCCTAACTTTTGCTAGTCCCTTAGCAAAATCTTATGAAAAGAACTAGCATTGTAGACCATGCGTTGATGTTCAGAATCCTGATTCTTTTTACTTTTTTAGAAAGTAGGTCAGAATGATAATAATAAGATTAAAGGTAATCAAGTATCAATCAAGATCCAAACCTGACCAGCTTCATCCTCAATCTGTCGCGAAAGTTTCTAAACCCTGCAAAAACTACCCAGAGGTTCGTTGAACCCAGCGGGTAAAGGACCTGTGCATAAACATAATAGGTCCAAGTTCAGTTTGCCAGTGAAATTTTGCAAGAAAGAGATAAAAGTAGATTTTTTTCATTTGGAGAGTTTTCTCTCTCTTTCTTTTTAGATTTCCCTAGATCCAACCTTGAATTGGCCCTAAACATGATCTATATCGGATTCCTTGTCCCCACCATCAATCCTCGAAGGGTCACTGGCTTTCAATACTTCAGGATAGCATCACCCATGGCAACCCCCAGAACCCTGGCTTTTGACACTTCAGAATAGTGCCGCCCATGGTGTTCTGTAGCTAAATTCAAGCCTTAGCAATCGACATTTCCGGATAATCCTGCCCATGGCACCTGAACTAGAACAAGCTGCTTACATGCCCCTAGTAGGATATTTAGATATCCTAGGAGACAAGCACCGAGGAGATGATATGTTGTTACGCATCTTCGAGTGGAATTTCACACCTTTCCGTGCTGGGTACTCATTCAATCAACTTCTGTTATCAAGCCACTCCTAAGCTAGATCTTTGATATGATTTTCCATAATAGAACACTTTTGTGATATTTTCCTTTGTTAAGCACACTGAACTAGACTAAGTGTGTGATTTTTGGGTGCTTAGGTTACCAAGTCCCGTAAACCAAAGGATAGGCAACTGGGCCGAATAATCCCTAAGCCTTAGACCTAATACATCAGCCTCGCACTTTCCTCAACCTCTTGAGGATTAATCCAGATCTTAACGGATACGTGAATGTTTAAGTCCTAAAACAAGCCCAAGAGGCCTAAGATCAACACTCATACTAATCTCCATGTCTCTCTGTTATTTTAGGACTTAATTTTTTTCTTTTGATTAGGTCTAGAACTTAAGTAATTTCCATGATCAAGTGCTAATGACTATCATTTTTGTTCTTGAATGTTGCTCCTTTTTGACATTTGAACTTTCTCCTCTTTTCCTCCTCATGAATGATATGCAATCAATTCTCAAAATTTTCCTCTCCTTTTCCATTTTTTTATTCTTTTTTAATTTATTTTTTATTGATTTTTTTTTTGGATATGGATTTTTTTTTGTGAGAATCCCTCAGAAACTTGAATTTTTATATGTTTTGCACTTTAACGCCCCCTATGTCTAAGTTTTGCAATGTCCTCATTGTAACCCAGGGGGATGAAATCAACTTGGTTCATAGGTTAGAACAGGTTCAAACGGTGGGTGAATGGGTTAGGATGACTGCTGCTAACAATTTCAAACTTTGATATGAAGGCCAAAGGTGGAGTCGGTTGCTCTAAAGCTGAACTCAAAAGTGCAATAGGAGTATGGCTCAAAAGGATGATCAGAAGGGTCTCAAGTTTTTGGAATGATGGGTTGCGTCTCGTTAAGCGCTAAATTCAATACCTTCAGCTGAACAGAAGGTCGTCAAGGAGAAGGAGTGGTCAAATCGGATGAGTTTTGCATAACAAGCACCTTGATCAATAACCTGGTTGGTCCAACCAAGTGCTTGTTCAGATCCACAGGTTGATGATGTAGCCCAAACCCAATCAATTTGGTGGGTTAATGGATGTGAATCAATAGATGCGAAGCCCACTAGATACCTTAAGGCTCAAAGAGATATGGAAGTGAAAATCTAGGGTTTGGCTGAGTCGAATTAGCCTGGCCAGAGTAGGGATCCTCAAAAGAAAATGGATCTGTAGAGGATGTAGGAACCCTACTAGTAGGACCAGAAAAGATGGGAAGTGATTATCGATCTTATCAGAGTCCGAAACCCGATCAACAGATGGAGGAGAGTCATATGCAACCAGATTAGAGAGAGGTGAATCAGAGTAGAAGTTGATTCCGGTGGCGGGTCAAGGCTGAGAATGGATTTTGGAAGGTTTTGTATGTGGATCAGAAGATGTGGCTTCTATAAGATCTGTGTATTGAGAGCTCCTCTGGAAAAGATTCAAAGGTAAGTTCATCTAAAGAGTCTTCATGAAGCACATCAAAATCAAAGGTAAATGCCTGGAGAGTGCTTATAGGATCATGAAAATCTAATTAAAGAAAATATTCAAACTCTGGATTGCAGACACTCTCGATACTGGTTGTTTCTGACTCCTGAAGATAAAAAAGGAATAATTCTATCTCAATGGAACCTGATTTTGAATCAATGATCTCGGGATTAGGGACCTCAGAGTCAGAGTCGAAGAATGGATCATGGATACTGAAGTCATAATTTGGCTCATAGTTGTCAGGAAACAAAGGTTCTCCAAGATCAGAGTAAGATTTAAATCTTCAGAGAATTTGCAAGAATGAGTTTCTGAATCTAATTTTGGATCAGGAGTTCCACCATAGAGAGAATCAAGATGCAAAGAATCAAAAACCTAACTTGGATCTAACCAAATTTCAGATTCCGAGCTTAAAAAGGTGTTCTTATTAGGCATAGGCTTGGGTTCTTGGCTCCTAGGGTAGACCCAATCGAATCCCAGCTCTTCCAAATCGGTTTCTGTATCATAGATTGGCATGACTTTCAAAAAATCAATTTGTATCTCTGAGGTGGTTGGAGAGGTGTAATCATTAAATATAGGCCCAGAATCGTAGCCCAGATTCAAAATCTGATTCTCATTATATTAGGCTTCATGATTATCCCAAATAGACTCGAATCCAGATTCTAGGTTAAGGGTAAGGATTGGATCACTAGAATCTAGGCTGGGCTCTATTGGGATGTCAGAATCATTCTCGAGAATCACCTTATCAGAATAAGGAGCGGAATTTACATTCTCGAGAGGTTCTGACTCAATCTCATCATCCAGGTGTCAAGGAAATCTAGGCTTGATGGACCAACTTCAAGGCTTTCTAAGGCTCTTTGAAATCGTGAAAGCCTACAATTGGATCCTCTCAACCCATCACAAGATTAAGTGCATCAATCTGCACATACTTTGAATCAGATTCCATCTGGGTTGGGGGTCCATAATAATTCTAATTTTCTAACCCGAGTTCTGTGGAATCATGTTGATCATCAGTGTTGTTCCAAGGTGTCTCATTATCTTCTGAAGGGATGTAGGGGTATTCTTGATCAATGGTTTTATACAACGTATTCAGCAATTTTCCCCGTTCCTCCCTGAGAACTTGTTTTTCCAAAAGTGAAGGATTTTACCAACATTGTAGGCACTCGTTATGTCATTTCATTAATTCAATGTATTATGCTAAGAGATCATCCCAGGTTGAACTGTGTTACATTGATGTCCATATTATTTTGATACAGTTCAGAATGTGCTTTGTTGTTTTTGCAAATTTAACTTGAATGTCCTTATCTAAGGCTCTATAATATTTTTCATGGTGTCTATAAGCAGCCTCAATTATCTTATCCTTGATAGTCATTTGGGACACAGGTTTCCTAAGTACTTTTCCTAAAATGTTAGGTTGCATTTTCGAATCAGGTAATGGAATCAAGATGTAGAATCAAACTCAGGTTTAGATTGAGGTAATCAGATCAGATCAGAAATACTCGAGAAGATCTAATGAGGTCTCTTAGGTTAAAAACCTAAGGACCTTCTTGTGTATGTGCTCTAGAGAAAGGATGAGGGGCTGGATGTGATTTGGACCCAATCAAGGCACCTAAAGATTTTTGGATGACTAAGGTTGTTTCGAGGCGGATGATACCTCTAAATCAGAAATCCACACACCCAAGAATTACCTGAGCAATCAGGAAGGGAAAGCCCCGCAAAGACCCCTACACGGTAGAGCGTCCCTATGGGTTACAGGGTTTCCCCCACCTGAACTTCCTTATCATTGCGATTTCAAGTAGACCGAAATGTACGAATTGAGACCTTAAGTCTACCAATTTTAGCCTAATTTGTGCCTTGGATTTCACTTGATTTAGAAATTGATTTGATTTGTTACCTAATTTGGAGGTTGATTGGCCCACAAAGTAGACCAACTTCACCTGACCTATCCTAAAAGATGAAGAATGGCATCTAGGTCAAGACCCAGAAATCACCCTGAATTGACTCGCAGGTTATTAGGTCCACAATTTTTAAGGTTCAAGTGAAATTAGAAGCTGATATTAGGGTTTAAGTGATTAGTTCTTTTCAAGAAAGGGTTTGGGTAGCACACAAATGTGAGAGGGTCAATTTTCTTTAATTCAGTTAAGCATGAACTAGCACTTCAAACCCTAATGTTGAAACCCTAATTGGCTCTATTTCAAGTCCAATTTGATCTTAAGAATGTTCACCTTGGACTTCAAACAAGAAGTGTGTGGTCCAAGGCAATCAGAAATTAAGCATAATTCCTAATAGGTATAGGAAATAGGGTAGGGATCTCTAATCAAAATCATCTTGACTTCATTCAAATATGAATTCTTCGTTTGCAAATCAAGAACTTGCCTTTTAAGTGATGATTACTATGAAAACAAGGCAGGTGGTTCATAATTGATTTGTTTTTTAATCTTCCAAAGATTAAGAGATTGATTAGGGAAGAAAAGAGATTTCTTGCCCCGGGAGTGGCAGATTTGCGCAGAAGATCGCCTTGTGATGTACCACGCAAAATCACAAGAAAACAATAAGGGCAAGTTAGTGCTCAAATAGAACCAAGTAAAACAAGAATAGCGGTGAATTGCGCGTTGCTCCCTAGCAACGGCACCAAAATGTTGAACGGGCTAGATAGGAGTTTTTTAAGTCATTTTGTTGTAGCAAAGCCTCTTAAATAGCACAATCAAAAGATAAAATTTTTTACTTGAAATCTAGAAAAGAAGTCTGAGGTCGAACACAGGGAGCAAATATGAAATTCACGCACTAATCTTTAATTGCATATAAATGAGCACCATAAATGGAGCAAGATACAAGATATTCAATGAATAACAATCTACTCAAATGATATTCAATAATAAGCAAAAGTATTTCAAGAGTTCATTATAATAAAAAGAGATCAAGATAAAATAATGGTGATTTGAATCACCGATTATTAACCCCAATCTGACATGAATATCAAATATCTCAATTAAACCAAATAACCTAACAGTAGCTTGAATGCTACAGTAATCAGATGTCTAGCATGTGGATCAGACGACTTAAATGATCAAGCTTCTTAAAGCATTTTTCTTCTCTCGTCTGCTTCAGCTTCTTCTTCTTTCTTCTTCTCTTCAGACTTTCTACACGAGCCTTCCTTTTCTTCTCTTCAACTTCTCTTCTCGAGCCCTCTCCTTCTTCTCTTCTTAAGAGATTTCTCCTTCACAGCACAGAGGACCAATCTCCTCAGCGACTAAGTGTCACACAAGGCATAGCTATGAGGGCAAAGCCCTCCCCCACTCTCTCACAAATTCCTTCTCCCGCCCTTCTCTCTCAATCCCAATGCATAGTTGGATTCATTATCGGGTATACGGATCTTATACAATGTCTAGGGCTACCAATCATGTGTGGTAGCTGAGGAGTGCATAGAGGCAGGTTAACAGGTGTGCAGGTCATGGGGACCCAACCCCCTTGTACTTGAGCGAATAGCTCTAATCACAAAAACACTTTATGCACACTCGAGCGCTCCTCATCCACCGATGTGGGACTATCCCCACCACTCTTTTGCTTTGCCTTCAAGCAGCAGCAGTAGGTAGAGGCTTCATCTAATTGAGGCAAGCTCGTATCTAAAGCCTCTGAGTAAGGACTTGAGCATGGACCTGGAGCGAATCCGCATGGCCTGGAGGTGGTTTTGATGAAGAACATGGCCGTAACTTGAAGAACAAGCCGGAGAAGATGGCACAGTGACAAAGCTCCAGCAGGGGACCTAAAATACAAAGTACGAGCTACAAGCCCTCGTTAAAACGATCAGGAGGATCGCCGTAGGGCATGGAAGGTGATGAAGACATCCGTGGGGTGATTCATGCGTGGATGAGGGCTGACGGTGATGGAGAAGGAGCATGAAGGCAGAGGTGTTCGATGGAGTGTTTGGATGGGTGGAATGCGTAATAAAGATGCAGGTTTTGTGCGCAAAGGTATGGCAGAGGTTGTGAGGGTGTTGACGAGGTGTGTGGTGTGGTGGAGTGACGGGGAAGCCTTGCTGGAGATGCTGTCGGGGATGGAGAAGATGATGGTGTACGGTGGTGTTGGTGGTCGAATTGAGGTTTTAGATAGAGGGAAAGAGGGTAGGGGAGAAGAGGGACCTAACTACGCTAACCTAATTGGACAAAAGGGGAAGGAGGGTGCCGGCTATGATTAGTCGGGGCCGTGGAAGAGAATGCTCTGGTGGATGAATGGTGGTGAAGAAAGGGTTGGAGGTCGACCGTGCATCAGGGAACCCTTTATAGGCATTAGGAGGGCCTTCCAAGTTTGGGAACTCAGCTTGGAAGCTTGGTACTTACTCACAAAAGGGAAATCCTTGATTTCAAATGATTCGCATGAGCTTTTGGGAGCAAAGTAGGATCCATGGACGGTCTCATTTGGAAGGAAATTCCTCAAGGAATCTCCCTTTCAGTTTTGTGATTGATTAATTGAAAATCGAGCGAGAAATCCTCACTAGAATCTTGACGGAGCTTGGTGTGTTCACACCAATGGTAGTAGGGACCTATTTGCAAAAAATGATGAGAAACCTAGGGATCTGATTGCAAATAATTCAAAAGCTGAGGGACTATTTAAGAGAAGAGTCGATTGGATCAAAATGTAAACTAGGTCAAGATGATCTCTGATTGGGCCCAAATTTTGGTACAAACTAATTTGGATCCAAGGAATCTAATGGTGAAGTCGGATTTAGGTTTTGACCAAGTTTGACTGGGTAATTTATGCAGAAACCCAAATTAGGGCAACTTCCTATCTGAGACTATTTTAAGTCAAAATGGGCTCCAATGGTCAAATAAAGGATACCAAACCTTATGAAATATTTTTCTATGATTTTAAAAGGTTTAGGTGAATTTTATCCTGATCAGAACCTCTGTTAATTAAGCGGATCTGAAATTAGGGTTTCGGATATCCATTAATTCTTGAAATGCATGAAAACTCATTTCTGTCTGCATGGACCCTCTTATTAGTCATTAATTTTCATTTGTCCTTCATTTAACCCTTGGAAAACCTCGTGATTATTTTACATTTGTGATCTTCTCTTAAAACTGCATATTTAACCCTATTTTAATGCATTCTTCTCAGAAAGGATATGCAATGAATTATGACTCTCTGGCGGTTATGTAGTAGTTGTCTCTTGATTGTGACTAATTAAAGCTAGTTATAACTGATGATGACATTATCATCACCAGACAAGGATATCATCCAAAGGAGGAGATCCTGAAGGTGGTCCACGCCACCTTAGGGAGAAGGTTTTGGAGTGGAAATCTTCCACACCAAGGAGGCATGCCCACCTAGGGTTTGCCACAAGGAGGACATCCAGGAGAGAAGATTTCCTTTTGGTCCTGGGGCAACCTGGACTAGAGCAGGAATTTTGGGCAGCAGCATCATCACCAACATCATCTTCCTAAGCTTTCTTGTACACTTTTGTTATTTCTTTTGCATAGTAGTGTACTAATTTTGGTTGGAGATTACAAGTAGAAATTCCTTTCACTTGTGAGTTCTCCAACCCCATTGTAAAACTCTTTCAATCAAGAAGCATTCCTCTACTATTCCTTTAAATAGCTTATGTTGCTCTTTTATTGTGTTTTGTTATATCCATTATTCCAAGCATTTCTTGGTTGGAGTGAGTTGGATAAAACCAGACACTTGTTGCTTTGTTTTCTTGTATTGCAAATTCCATCTCTCTCCGCATTAATTTGCCCGTATTCAAAATCCCCAAAAATTACATATTTCAAACACCCAAAAAGAAGTTGATTTCCAAGGATCAAGCAAGAAAATTGGTTTAAAGCATTCCTACCTCTCTTAGGACGACCCAAATATTTTTCCAAGTACTCGATGTTTACAAATTTAAAAGCGATCCAAATTGCATGTTACGGCTTAAATCACTATTTTTACAAATCACGCTTTTTAGCGATCAATTTTTGACAAAAAGTGATGCAAGAAATATGTGGTTTGTTTAATGATGTAATTAGTGTCGTTGCAACGCATAAATCCGCAATCACACTTTTACATTTATAATACCTAGATAGTGGTGTATATAGGGTCGTCCAAGGAGGCCAATTTGTTAGTCACAAAGAATGGATTCTCTCTCTTGCTTCTCAAATCAACACATATATTTTTGTGATTTTCGTTTTTGTTTGTCATTATAGTTTTGGAAATAATTGAGATTGATGCAAAGATGAATTATGCTACAACTAACCCTAAGTGACAAAGGTGAAGCCTTCTCCTTTAAGCTCACCCTAGGCAAGTGTGCTTAGGGTAATTAGAAGAGAAGGGGTGTGATGCACTAGTAAACTAATAGTAACATGAAAGACACACTAAGCTAGAAAGCATGAAATGGAAGGCAATAAACAACTTTGTATTACTAGTAGAGTTGATGACAAGTAGTTACATGCTTCTTAAAAGTAAAAGAGAAACTACATTAGATAATACAAAGAAAATAGAGATGAAGAAAAATCCTCCAAAGATGGTGAAGAAGGAATGGTCCTTGCTCCAAGCACAGCAGCTCCTATGTTTAAAAAGAATGCTTCCTTGCTTCTGATATGATAACTCCTCCAAGCTTTCCTCCAAGGTGGCCACCCCCTTAGTGTTGAAGATCTCCTACTTTGGGGTGGCTAAATGTAGAAAAAAAGAGAGGAAGAAGGCACCAAGGGGGCGAGTGTGTGCCCCTTTATCTTCTTCTCTTCTTTTTCCTCGTTGGCATGAAGATGGAACCTAATCTAAATGAAGAAGATGGAACCTAACTAATGGAGAGGAGATGTGAATTATGTGGTGGTAGGGTAGGGTATTTATAGGATGGGAAGGGGGGTGGTTATGGTATTTTTTGGAGGGAAATGAAGGGGTGCTTGGATATTTTTGGAGGGAAAAGTGGGAGGGAAATGAAGAAGTGACTTGGTTTTCCCTCCAAAAATACCTTCTAGAAGGTGTTCATTTTGGAGGGAAAAAATGGATGGTGGAGATGTGTTAAAGGGGTAGGTGTAGGGTTGGATTTCAAGGGTTTTAGAGGGAAAAAGTTGGCACCATTTTTAGGTGATTTTGGAGGGAATTTGGTGGTGTCTTTTGGTGGTAGAGAGGGGTGAAGGGGTGTCTAGGGTTGGCGCCAAGATTAAGGTGGAGTGGTAGCTTAGGTGGACTTAGGTAAGGTTAGTTGGTGGAGGTAGTTAGGTGGGTTTTAGGGTTAGGTTTTGGTGGCCAAGGAGGTGACTAAGCTACTTTAGCTAGTAGGGAGTAGGGTTGTAAGCATAGGGAGCTAGGGTTTTGAGGGAGAAGAGCTGGAGGTAGCTATCTTGAGTTGCACTGGAGCTGGTGGCTGCTGAAGAGAGTTGCAAGGAGCTACCTTAGCTAGCTTAGCTTGCTAGTTCTTTGCTAGCTGCTAAGCCAAGCTAAGATGACCTGGCTTCTGTGGATGTGAGCTGAGGTAAGCTAGGTTTGATCTTCCAGGAGATTACTGAGCTAGCTAGAGTAGCTAGCTTAGGTCAAGTAGCTCAGCTTAACTAAGTTGAGCTGAGTTGAGCCTCCAGGAGCTAGACTTGAGCTGGCCTAAGCTGGTTAAAGTCATCTTCAGCTGACTAGGTCTAGTTAGTAGCTAGCCCTAGTCAAGTTGAACTTCCAGTGAACTCTTCTGAGTTGGAGGAGCTGGAATGGAGCTAGGATCAACTAACTTGAGCTAGTTTGAGCAGCTATTTAGCTAAGGTGAGCTGAATGGAGCTAAGGTGAACAAGCTAGAGCTACCATTCAGCTGAGATGAGCTGAATAGAGCTAGGGATGAGTTGACCCAGCTAGAGTGAGCTGGGATCTAGCTGGGATGAGCTAGATCTAGCTGGAATTCAGTTGAAAGGAGCTTCTTCTTCATCTTCTGCCTTATTGAGTGCTAGGGTTTTAGGGATCTGACTATTTGTTTATCCCTAACACTCAAATAAACGTCAAAAATATGACAAAATATGCAATGCATGCCTAACCTAATTGATGCCTAAATGCGGCCAAAAAACCCGTTTGTGGAGTTAAAATCCTAAGAGCTAGGTTTGTTTTAGGTCATAAGAATGATGATAAACTGATGTTTATCACTAGGGTTAAGGGAAGAGTGGTCTTATGGAAGGCTAGGATGTGGAAGTTGGTGGATGAATGGTGGATTAGGGTTGGTGTGGGATGTAAAGATGTGTTGAGTGCTGGTTATGATGGGTGGAGTAGAGTTGTCACCAATTCTTTGTAGGTTATAGGAGGGTTGGCATGGAGGTGGATGTAGGGTTGGGATTAGGTCGTTAGGTGGTAGTTGTTGGATGGAGGGTGGATGTTAAGTGGCGCCAAAAGAAGAGGTGTGGGTAGGTGTGGTTGAAGGAGAGTTGGCGCCACATTTGATGTGGTTAGGGTTAAGGTGGCATGGAGGGTAGGTGTAAGGTAAGGATGGTGTTTTAAGAGGTGGTTATGACATCCTAGGGTTCATGGTTGGTGGCACCAAAGGAAGGGATGTGTGGAGGCATGGTTAAAGGAAGTTGGGCATGGTTGGCACCAACTTTTAGGTGGTTATGGCCAGGTGTTTTTGGTGCCAACCTATGGATGGTGGAGATAGGTTAGAGGGGGTTATGTAGGGTGTAGATTAGAGGGCTTCTTGGCACCAAAAGGATGGCTTCTGGAAGAGCTCTTTTGGTGCCAAGATTGGTGCTCTTGGTGGTGGTTGTGGGGTGAGGAGGCACCATTTTTGGCACCAAGGTGAAGGGGTGTGTTTTGGCACCAAAATAGGTGGGTTAGAGTTAGGTTAAGTTGGGGTTAAGGAGGAGGATGTACTACCATGAAGTGGAGAGCTTAGGTGGACCTAAGATAAGCTAGCTTAGCTAGCTTAGCTAGTAGGGTAGTAGTGGAGAAGGTAGGAGAGAGCTAGGGTTTTGGATAGACGAGCTAAGGGAGAGCTGTCTAAAGCTTCACTGGAGCTAGTGACTGCTGAAGAGAACAGCAAGGAGCTACCTTAGCTGGCTTAGCTTGCTAGTTCTTTGCTAGCTGCTAAGCCCAACTAAAGGGAGATAGCTTCTACTGAATTGTGCTAAGGTAAGCTGGGTTTAATCTTCCCGGAGATAACCTAGCTAGCTGGAGTAGCTAGCTTAGGTTAAATGGTTTAGCTTCAACTAGGTTGAGCTAAGTGGAGTCTCCAGGGGCTGGACTTGAGTTGGCCTGAGCTAGTTGGGGACATCTTTAGCTAACTTAAGTTGAGTGGAGCTGGAAGTAGCTGAACCTGAGCTGAGGTGGACTCTTGTCAATTTAGTTGAGCTAGCTAGAGCTCCCAGTGAACTGATTGGAGCTAAGAGGAGCTAGACTCAACTAAGTTGAGCTGGATCTAAGTTGACTTGAGCTAGGTTGAGCTATGTTGAGCTACCCTTAGCTATCATCTAGCTAAAATGAGTTGCATGGAGGTTAAGAGAGGTAATCCTAACCCAAGTGAGCTGGTATCCAACTATGACGAGCTAGATTTAGCTGTGGTTCAGTTGAATTGAGCTTTTTCTTCACCTATTGCCTTCTTGAATGCTAGGATTTTAGTGATTTGACTATCTGTTCGTCCCTAACACTCAAATAAACGTGTCAAAAATAACAAAAATTATGCAATGCATGCTTGACCTAAGTGATGCCTACATGTAGCCCAGAAACTCGTTTACAAAGTTAAAATTCTAAGAACTAGGTTTGTTTTATGGCATAAGAATGATGATAAACTGGCGTTTATCAGCACGGGCAATGGAGGACGGTCGTCGAGCGAAAGCATGGATGTTGCTGGTAATGGAGGATGGGCAAAGATGGTGGTTGTGAGTGGGAGCGGTGGTTGAGGCTATGGGTTCTTTGAATGGGTAGCAGAGAAAAGAGAAGAAGAAAATGGAGTGGATGGCGTGGGGATGTTGATGGAGGTGGACAGTGGTGTTGAGTTGACACTGAGGGTGGAAAAGGGAAGAGGGAAGGGTGGTGGCTGTGGTGATGTGTGGTGGAGTGGCGGTCTAGATGGTGAGAGGGCAATGGGTCTCGGTGCGTGGGCTTGGGAAATAGAGGGGGCAAGGAAGGTGATAGGAAGGTGGCTGATGGTGTTGGGTTGAGGAGTTGGGTGCGTGGAGTTGGCCAGTGGTCTGCGTGAGCGTGGGAGTGCCAACATGACGACAGAGGTGTGCACGCTGTCACCGTGCACACCATGATGTTGATGAAGCGTGGAGGTCGAATGACAATGGAGGAGAGCGCCTATGCCACAGTGTATGCCATGACCACAAGGAAGGCTTGTTGCACGATGGATGGTGCGAGGAAGATGATGAT
Organism: Thalassia testudinum; assembly: GCA_037157565.1. Lineage (NCBI taxonomy): Eukaryota > Viridiplantae > Streptophyta > Magnoliopsida > Alismatales > Hydrocharitaceae > Thalassia > Thalassia testudinum. Next base: position 6,894,262 of record JAZHRO010000022.1, on the reverse strand, counting down.
CCCTGAAGGGAGAAGGAAGGGAAGCTTTATATTCCACTCCTCCGCAGCACTGCTAAATGACGACCACAATCTCCAAGATTTTGAATTCCCTTTACTTTAATTAGCCATGACCCAATATGGAAGTTGGGTTGGCATTGCGCGAAGAGAGGGTGAGCGGGTCAGGCAGAGGGAGATTTGGTTGCGAGAAGATAGAGATGGAGCGGATCAGGCGAAGGAGGTTGTGTTGTGGGTTCAGGTGTGTGTGTGTTGTGTCTGTGAGTTTGGAACCGCATGGGAGAGGAGTGCGTCGAACATGGAGATTGGGTTTAAAAGGGAGGACAAGGAAGAGTGATTTATTCCTGAGATAACGAAACATTAAATAATTATTTATATATACAATATGTTATAAAATGTAATAAAATGTATGAAAATCTAAGTAATGATCAATGCAATTATTCGAAGACCTAAAGTAGTTATTAATGAACATAAAATGCAAGAATAAAGTTAACTTAGGCGTAACCATAGTCCATTGAAATGGACTCATCAACCCCCTGGTGGATTTGAGCGCTATCTAGATTGAGAAGTTCAAGAACTTTGAATCTAGATATGCTCGGGTGGATGGGGTAGATTGCAGATTAAAACATGAGGAAATCAATGAATACGAAGTATGAAATGTAGAGGAAGAATAGTGGATCGAAATGAAGGTGATAAAACACCTCTTTGATCCGAATTGATCAAAGAGGGTGAATTGGGCGAGTTCTAAACTATGACTAATCTGCTTCTAATCTAAGTAATTAAACAGTGGGATTATGATCTACACTATCTAAACTAACTAGAAAGCATTCAATTTAACTACTAAAGCGATTATATCTAGCTACGAAAGCATGTAAATCTATCTAAGGGATGAAGGGGGATCTCTGGGATCTCCGGTCGGTGGCTGAAGAGGATGAAATGGGAGGAACCTCCAGCGGAAGAAGGAGACTCTCTAGGACCAACGGTTGGTAGTTGAAGGGGAAGAATCGAGGGAGAATAGTGGCCATTGTCACTGACCACCGAAGAAGGGGAATTAAGACTGGAGAGTAGATGAATGATCAACTCAGTGGGGAGGGAGCTAATAAAGGTTCAATGGCTCGCAAGGGAGCTTTTTATATGGGAGATTAAGTGACTATGGTCACCAGAAATTGAAGTTAGCCGACTTAGGGGTGGACGGTGAAGATAAGAAGGAGGTGAGCACAGTGAAGATAAGAAGGGGCTTCCCTGATCTAAGATTTACCTAAAAGCAATAGAATCAGTATGGTCATGTAACTAGGCTCTAAATAATTGACTAATGGGTTGTTACCCACGATAACTTGCCAGCCATACTACCCTAGATAGTTCATTAGCTACCCAATTTCTGTAAAAACTGTCAAAAAGTGAGTCAGTGTAAATAGTGTGTAGATGCTTAGGCTTAAAGTCCCCTCAAATCAGAGGGCAAGTTGATAAGTCGTATACTTATCACCCCAATTTATTCACCAAATTAAAATAGAATTACTTGGCAAGGACTCGAGACTAAGTCCACATTCGAGTGGACACCCAAGCTGATTAAGCCCAAAGACTTGAAGAGTCTAAGTGTTCAGATCCTATCGTATCATTTTCTAAAGTTAATGACGCCTAATGCCTAAGTTCTCTTCTCCTAATTCTACTTTTTTCCTTTTTTTATCCTTTTGAATTTTCAAATTTTTTTTAAAGAAAATAAAAGAAATTCTACAGAGCTAATGAAATGATTTTAGGATTAAGCATCCACCCCCCCATGCTTAAATGATACAATGTCCTCATTGTAGAAATAAAGACATGAAACAGGCGGAATAACAGAATATCACCTGAGTTTCATGACAATCTGGTCAGCTCCGCAGAGAGAAGAGAGTATACACACATGCTAAGTTTAATGCCTTCAACTAGGCATAATATACATACAAAGAAGAATTTGAGAATTCACAAGTGCAGGTAAGAATCAAAATAAAAATATTAATCCTCAAACCCGCCAGCAGAAGATGTCCACAGACATGGACTAAGTTGCGGTGCAGACCCATGCCCTAGGGTTGAGTGATTCTAACGTTCTGGATGAAAATCACCCAGAACCTAAGATTATTGTATTTGTGGGTCCAGGCCTACGGTTTGGTGGTGTGCAACCCAAGACTGAAGTGTCAGACAAAAGATAGATTTGATTCACTAGGTTCAGATGTCCACTTAAAGCTTAGCTCAAAAAGATAGTCAATTATTCCAATCTTTGGTCGCACATCAAAGATATCGTAAGAATCTTAGTAAAAAGTTGGTGGCTTTAGGTCAATAAGAACCCTTAGTCCTAAAATTGAGTTTCCCTTAGAATTAGTATCCCAGATTTTCATTTCCAAATTTCTATCCTCCAAAATCAATGTTTTCGGGACCTCCAGATCGTTGCACACCCCTTCTAAAATACCCAAGTCCAATAATTGTGGCTCAATTGGGATTGACTTGGGTCTGGTGATCTCAAGAATATCATAATTCAGCTCTTTAGGGTGTGGTTGAGCAATGGGACTACTGATCGAATCATCAGGATTCAAATCCAAGTTAGCCCCAACATGATCATAATCTTCAATAATCTGGCTATCAAAAGGTTCGTCATGCTCCTCGAGCCTGTTTGTCTCACTAAAATCATTTTCCTTAATTTTAAGTGAGACATCACCTAAAGATTCTTCACCCTCAGAGTTAAAGAATTCTTGATCCTCATTTACATATGTCTCAAAATCGCATGTCATTTCCTGGTCCATAAAGACATATTTTTCCTCATTCCCTGGCTCTGGGATCTCAGATGAGGCAATCGGTTCATCCTCACTTGGTTGCTTTAACCCAACCTGGTCATCCCCCATCTCAAAAAATGTATCCCCCCAACAGGCGCCTGAGCGGGTTCAGACATTGGCTTTCCTGAAAGGGGTTCATCTTGAGAATCAACCCAAGATTGGACTAGGGCAACCACAAATTTCATCCTCAATCTTGACAATTTCCCAAGTAGAACTCACCCAAGCCCTATCCCTAACATTTTGGAGCAAACCCAATAAAGAGCTATTCAACTCATTAATCATTTTTATTATAGGCTCCAATGCTTCAGTGCATGGTGTTGGTTGAGCTTCTAAAGATTGTATGGTGTTCCTCAAGTTAGCCAACATCCTATCCTGGATCTGGTTCACTTGAACCGAATGATTCGGTTCAGGGTTGGGTGGGTTTGGGTTTATTCTAGGGGAGTCAAGATATTGAGGTTCTCAGGTCCTTCCCTGATAGTAGGTTGTCTCGGGTTGTTCAAAGAATGGAGGTGACCTATATTCAGTGGAATACTGGGGAGGGTAGATGTTATAATCAATATATCCTTCCTGATTGTAGATTGGGTTGGTTTGGTCATCAAAGGATGGAGATCTATAATCATTGCAGCTCTTGGAAGGATAGTAATCATAGTCTTGTTGTCCAGGGTTAGGCCCTGAACATTGAGGTCTGGATTCATATCCCCAATCAAAGTTATCCCAGCTAGTGGATGGGTAATTATAAGTCAAGTCGAGATAGTAATCATCTTAGGTATAAGTGGTGGTAGGAGGGTAGGATGGGAAATGAGTGTAGGATGTGAAAGGATACATGGTAGAATAGGAGAGGAAATCAGAAGAAAGAAAGGATTCCTGCAATACAAGCAATCAACCATGTCCTTAGGTGGGTTAGCTTAAAAACCTATAGACTCCCAGGACCTGTCTTGAGATTATAACTGATTTGGTCTATTTTTATCCAATCAATCCAACCGGTTAGATGGAGGGGCTGGGAAGAAGGTTCTTCCTTTGGCTTGCGCCTCCGATTCCTAGTGTACCTTTAGCCGCGATCGTTTGACACTACTCCCCTAGCTAGACATCAGATGGACTAGTAGAAGTAGATTAATCGAAAAAAATCTCAATCTGAATCCTAAAGAGCGAATCAATCCTTAAGGCCAACATCTACTCAGTTTTAGTTAGGCTTGGGATGATCGTGCTCTTGGAATGTGATGGGCCCTTTACATGGGTTGTGCCCTTAATGATCAATTCAAATGTGTGTGCGTGCACAACCAAGATTTGCAAACAAGGTTATTTGATGATATATCTTTTAGGGTTTAACCATGTTTACTAGCTTTTAGGATTTAATCTTTAGGTTCGTTCAATCAGGTTTAGTAGAACACTCTAAGTTTTGAAAGCACTGATGATGATATATTCCTTTAGAAATCAAAAAAATAATGTGGAGTGCCTGGTTCAGCCCTTAAAATCAACCCTACTTGACAAGCTACTTGATGGATCAGTTTTATTTTGAGTAATGCGGCCCAAACAAATCAATCAATTGGCCTATTCGGACCACAGATTAAGGCACACAATGTCTTAGCCTAATCAGATTTCTACTCACTTATGTGTGTGTTGAGTTAAGTGTACCGGATCCACAAGTTAGATTCCGATTAAGTGATAGAATCGATGTGATTGTACGCCTTAGGGTGAGAAGTTGTGGGTGTTAAGTGTGTAGCCTTCAATTAAATCCCATAAGAGTTTTTATTTTATTTTTTAATATATACGGGTGGGTGAGGTGAGGCGAAGTAACAATCAAATCTATCCTAGGGTTTATGCAAGCACCTAAGTTGATTTGAGTTTGAGTTATTAGGTTATGGAATGGAAATCTAGTGGGTGGGTGGGGGGATAAACTTACAAATGTCTCTACCCACACTTTACTCAAATCTACCGCCTTCAGCTCCTTGATCGAGTTCCTGCAAGACAATAAATTGAATAACAAAGATAGGTTAGAAAAATATGTAAGTAATGCGGGAAAACGTGAGAAAAATCAAAGAGTGTTGCCTCCCCAGCAACGACGCCAAAATGATAGATGGGTTTTGGTGAAGTAAAATTAGGGTTGGGAGAAACCCATCGTCGTAGTTCGCAAAACACGTTATCAAATACACTTTTTAACCGAAACTCCAAGGGAGTCCCGAGTCAAACACAGGGAGGAGACATTTACTTTTGTTGAAATCTGCGCTTCGTTTTGTTTCTTTCTAGTGCTTTAGGATTTTATGATTTTTTGGTGTTTTTGAAATAACAAGACAAGTGAGATAACTTCACAAAGTGGAGAAACAAATATGATATTTCACAATGGCATTCAAATGTCTATTACAATATGTTAAAACATAAAAGAGATAGAGGTGAGAAGAAATCTCCCGAATCGGTTATTTGTTGAGACGACGGTGCTTGGCAGCAGCTTGGATGAAGAGGGTGAGGTGCTGGACGAAGGAGGTGAGATGCAGGCGGACATCGAGTAGAGGAATGCTTCACCAAGGCTCTGGAATGGGGATGAGGAGATGGAGCAATCTTCTACCAGAATGAAGGTGGGAGGATGACTCCAAGGCTTCCTATGAAGGTGGTGAGATGGAGAATGAATATTTGGTGGGGTATAGGAACATTACACTTATAGAAGGCCTTTGGAGCTTGGGAATAAGCTCTAATGGAGCTTTGGTAGGCTACTAGAGCTTAGGAGTAGGTGTGAGTAGAGTAGGTAAAGATGGTTGGAAGGGAAGGGGTCATGGTGTTTATATAGTGGTGGAATGGAGGTGTTTTACATTTACGGGTCTTCAATGACATTTAAAACATCACTAAAGACCCGCTGGGGGTGTCGCAATACATTCAAGCACCTTGGCTGGCGTGAGGAGGCACAACTGCAACTGGCATAGCACAAGGAGATCGACAGCCGTTGGATTGGGCACGGATGGAGGAGATCATAAGGAGATCAAGCGCGCTCGTGGATTCAAACGTGCACGCATCGCTAGCAGCCATTGGATGAGCCATCGTATGGTTGGGGGCACCTGCAGGTCGCGCTCTCGCAATCGTTAAAATCATGTGCTCGCTAGTCGAGGAAGCATCTCCACCGTTCAAGCTTGATCGTGTGGCTGAGGAGCGCGCGTGGATCGCACCTCTCGCGAGATTTGAATCACGCGCATTGCACAATCGCAAAGATCAGACAAGGGATGATGCACCCGATCAACTTAAATGAGTGCTCCAGGTGGCACGCTTCTGCCTGGGCGTGCGTCTGTGTGTCTTCGAGCAGCGTTTCCTCATGCGTGTGCAACGCTGACCATTCAATCAAGATCAAGCAGTCCAACTTCTTCAGGTGCTGAAGAGGGCGCAGCAAATTGAGGCTCAAACCCATGCCTCTCGTTTGAGGAGCGGGTCCGTTGCCGTTTGGCCAATGTGCTAGATGGTCGCGTGGAGAGAGGTGCGGCCGCATGCCTCAACCGTTGAATGGTCGAGATGAAACCTTCCTTATTGAGCCTTGGAGGAGAGAACCGGTCGATCTAGAGCATTTCTCAGATGTTGGATTGAGATCCAACGGCTAGGATCACTTCTTGCGTGAAGCTAGGGAGGCTGTGGCTCGTGTAGGGTGGCCTGGATGGCACCACATGGTGCCATCTGGGCCATCCATTTTCTTCTACTTATAGAGGATGCTACAGAGCTCTGATTGTGGTGATTTTTGCTCTGACGGGCTATGATCGTCGCTCCAAATCCATCCATACGGTCGGATTCTTCATTCGAAGCCTATAAAGATGTCGCACTACCTCCTGACCATATAAAATGTTGGAATTAATGTACATAATATAGAACTATCCTAAATGCAATGCAATGAATGTTATGCAATATTTATACTATGATATGCAATGCTAGACCTAGGAACTATCATAAATAAGCATTTTATCATGAATTCATGTGTGTTTATCATACAAAATGATAGGCGGGTTTAGGCGAAGTAAAATTAGGGTTAAGAGAAACCCGTCATCATAGTTCGTAAAACACGTTATCAAATACAATTTTTAACCAAAACTCCAAGGGAGTCTCGGGTCGAACATAGGAAGGCAACGTTTACTTTTGTTGAAATTCGCACTTCATTCTGTTTCTTTTTGGTGCTTTAGGGTTTTGTGATTTTTTTGGTGCTTTTGAAATAAAAATACAAGCGAGATAACTTCGCAAAGTGGAGAAACAAATATGATATTTCACAATGGCATTCAAATGTCTATTACAATATGCTAAAACATAAAAGAGATAGAGGTGAGAAGAAATCTCCCAAATCGGCTATTTAGAGAGACGACGACACTTGGCAGCAGCTTGGATGAAGAGGGTGAGGTGCTGGACGACGAAGGTGAGATGCAGGAGGACGTCGGGTAGAGGAATGCTTCACCAAGGCTCTGGAATGGGGATGAGGAGATGGAGGCGATCTTCTACCGAATGGAGGTGGGAGGACGGCTCTGAGGCTTCCTATGAAAATGGTGAGATGGAGGATGAATATTTGGTGGGGTATAGGAACATTACACTAATAGGATGCCTTTGGAGCTTGGGAATAAGCTCTAATGGAGCTTTAGTAGGCTATTAGAGCTTAGGAATAGGTGTGAGTTGAGTAGGTAAAGATGGTTTGGAAGGGAAGAGGTCATGGTGTTTATACAATGGTGGAATGGAGGTGTTTTGCGTGCACGGGTCTTCAACGACATTTAAAACGTCGCTGAAGACCCACCGGGGGTGTCGCTATACATCCCTATACATCCAAGCACCTTGGTTGGCATGAGGAGGCATGACTACAGCTAGCGTAGTGCGAGGAGATCGACAATCGTTGGATCGAGCGCGGATGGAAGAGATCGTAAGGAGATCGCGCGCTCATGGATTCAAACGCGCATGCATCGCTGGCAGCCTTTGGATGAGCCATCGCATGGCTGGGGGTGCCCACAGATCGCGCCCTTGCGGTCGTTCAAATCGCATGCCCGTTGGTCGAGGAAGCATCTCCACCATTCAAGCTTGATCGTGTGGCTGAGGAGCACACGCGAATCATGCCTCTCGTATGATTTGAATCACGTGTATTGTGCGATCGCAAAGATCGGACAACGGATGATGCACCTGGTCGACTTAAATGAGTGCTCCAGATGGCGTGCATCTACCTGGGCATGCGTCTACGCGTCTTAAAGTGACATTTCCTCGTGCATGTGCAACGCAGACCGCTCGATCAAGATCGAGAGGTCCAATTTCTTCGGGCACTGAAGAGGGCGCAGCGGATTGAGGCTTGAACCCGCATCTCTCATTTAAGGAGTGGGTGAGCTACCGTTTGGCCAATGTATTGGATGGTCACGTGGAGAGCAGTGCGGCCACATGCCTCGACCGTTGAAACCTTCCTTGTTGCGCCTTGGAGGAGAGAACTGGCTGATAGTTCTAATGGCTGGGATCGCTCCTTGCATGAAGCTAGGGAGGCTGTGGCTCGTGCAGGGTGGCCTGGATGGCACCACATGGCACCATCTGGGTCATCCATCTTCTTCTACTTGTAGAGGATACTACAGAGCTCTGATCGCAGTGATTTTTGCGCTGATGGACTGCGATTGTCGCTTCAGATCCATCTGTGCGGTCGGATTCTTCATCTGAAGCCTGTAAAGATGTCACATTGCCTCCTGACCATATAAAATATTGGAATTAATGTACATAATATACAACTATCCTAAATGCAATGCAACGAATGTTATGCAATATTTCTACTATCATATGCAATGTTAGACCTAGGAACTATCTTAAATAAGCAATTAATCATGAATTCTTGTGTGTTTATCATACCCCCATGCTTGCTTTTTGCTAGTCCCTAGCAAAATTAACCTAAATGCAATGTATAAAAGTAGAATAAGGATTTGATCCCTTAGGCACGATTTATTGGTTGCTTTAGAAAATTTTAACACAAGACCTGGTTACAAAAACTCGACAGTGCCTGAGTGTCTACTAGAATGCAAACCGTCCAATCGGGTAAATGATCCTTTTTGGTGGTTGTGTTCAGCTTCCTATAGTCAATACAAACGCTCCAAGCAAAAGCTGAACAGGTGGTAAAGGATTCCCCTTTCTTGTTAGTCATAATGATTATGCCCGCTTTCTTGAGTACAATCTGAACGGGGCTGACCCACGGACTATTCGAGATCAGGTAAATAATTTCAACATCGAGCTACTTGATTATCTCCTTTTTTACCACTTCTCGCATATTCGGGTTTAGTCTCCTTTGCATTTCGCGAGAAGGGCTGGATCCATCTTCCATAAAAATACGGTGATTACAGTAAAATGGCTCGATCCCTCTAAGGTCGTGAATGGTCCAACCAATTGCCTCTTTATTTTTCTCAAGGACCTTAATCAATCTCACTTCTTGTTCCTTAGTCAAATCATCACTAATAATCACAGGGAGCATATTCTTAGGTCCTAAGAACTCGTATTTCAAATTTTTAGCCAATGGTTTCAATTCTAGCTAAGGTGGGTTTAGTACAGAGGGAAGGGAGGATGCTGATGAAGATTCATCAGGACAATCCAGTGGAAGAGGCTGGGAATGAACAAAATCAATAGCCTCTTCAGGGTGTGGCAAGTCTGCCACTGAGGGTTTTGGGTTAGGTTTGCTAAGTCCAGTGGAGTCCTCGAGTACACTGATTGTCATACAAGTCTCAAAATCCTGATCCTCGAGATCCTCAATGAATCCACAATCCTCAAATCCTTTTATCACCTTGAAAATATCAAGAGTTAGCTTCCCATCCCCAAAGTCAATTTCCATACTACCGCTCTCACAATTTATGTTGGACTTTTCGGTAGCTAGGAATGGGTATCCTAGAATAATGGGCATGTTCCTCAAATCATTAGGTACATCCATGTCAAGGACCAGGAAATCTATAGGAAAGTAGAAGTCCTTGACCTCGATGATTACATCCTCAATGATGCCCTTCGGTGTAGTGACCGAACGGTCCACTAATTGTAGCATTACTGAGGTTGGCCTAAGTTTGCCTAACCCAAAACTCTCATAAAGCGAGGTAGGGATTAGGTTGATGAATGCACCTAGATCCAACAGTACCATATCGAAAGTGCATTCCCTAATGACGCATGAAATTAAGGGGTGTTAAAGGCTGACCGCAGCGTGTCTTTTATAGTAGAGTCGTAGTATAAGATAAGAATGCTACGGTTGCCATTACAATAGAAAATTTATTACTAGGAAACAGTTTGATTTCCCGAGGTCGAACTCAGGGAGCTACTAGAATTCTAGAAGTACAATGTTTCTATTACAAAAATAAGAGGGAGAGAGAGAGATTGGTCTCTTGGCTTTTTCTTCTTCTCTTCTCTCTCTTGCCTTGTCTTCTTCTTTCTCTTCTCGTCTTTGCTTGATCGTCTTCTTCTTTATCTTCTCTTCTCTTTTCTTCCTTCTTCCTTCTGCTCTCAGCTGCAGAGCTTCATCTGTCGTCTGATCTCTCAGTCAGATGGCTTAAATGGTGTTTGCTACAGTGCTTCCCCTGTGCTTCTCCTTCTTCTTTCTTCCTTGCTGCGGCCTTCTTCTTTCTTGGCCTTCTCCTCCTCGCGCACCCTGTCCCTGCACAAAGAGCAAAACCTACCCTGTCCCTCTACCCGCACGTCTCTCTCTCTGTAAAGCACTCTCAAGATGCTCACACAGAGCCGCGAGTAATCGGGTCGGGTTTCGTGCCCGTGACCAGGCGTACCAGCTTGGATGGTACGCGAGGAGTGCGCAGGTGGTATCGGGTCAGGTCCGCCGGATTCGGGTGGTGAGCTCGCGGACCGGGCGGGTGAGTGGGCGCGGGACCTCACCCTAGTGCTTTCGGAAGCAACCAAGTAAAAGCACAAAATCAATTTATTGCGGCGCGGCGTTTCGAAATCCCATGATGTGGGACTATCCTCTACATCCTTCTCGCGCGCGCCCACAGCAGACCACAGCTTCGCTTCCTCAGCTGCAGGTTCTATTCGCTTTGATTGCTGGGTTAGCTACCTTCGCACTACCCTCCCGACTTCACAGCACCTGGAGCCCTAGGGTTCTGAAGCCTGGAGCGTGAGTGGAGCTGCTTCAATGCGACGTCAATGGTGGCCGGGCATCGAACCTGCTGATGATCGTGGCGATAACTAAGTTTTGTTATAGCGTTGTAGTACAGCTAGTTATTGCCATCGTTACAGATATTTTTTTACTTGAAAATAAAAGAGTTCCCGAGGTCGAACTCAGGGAGCAAGTCGTATTCTAGAAGTACAGTATTTCTTATTACAAAAATAAAGAGAGAGAGAGAGAGATGAAAATTTGGCTTCTCCTTCTTCTCTTCTTTCTTCCTCTTTGTCTTCTCTTCTCTTTGGCTCTTGGATTCTTCTTCTTTGTCTATCTCCTCGTGGTCTTCTCTTCTGTCTTCTGTTCTTCCTTGTTTTCTCTTCTTCTTTCTTTTTCTTCAGATCTTCTTCTTCTTTTTCTTCTTTCTTGTCTTTCCTCTTCTTTGCCGCGGTCCTGCTTCTTCTTTTCTTCTTCTTCCTTGCCTTCAAGACGTCGTCTGATTTTGCAATCAGATGACTTAAACCGCTGCTGCTACAGTGTCTCCCTTAGCTTCCGTCTTCTTCTTCTTTGTGTTCTCTTCTTCTTCTTCTTTTTCTTCCGCAGTCCTTCTTCTTCTTCTTTACCTGTGCCTGCACACTTCAAGGTTTTCGTCAGAGGGCAAAACCTACTCTACCCTCCCCCCCGTGTCTCTCTCTCTCAGAATTCGCTCTTAGGAAAGCTCTCCCAGAGCAACCGGGTAATCGGGTAAGCGGGTCGCGCCCGGGTCCAGGCCCACCGGCGTGCGGTAGTGGGCGAGGAGTGCAGGTCGGGCTTAGTCGGGTCGGGCCAGGTCCGCGGGGCGTGAGCGCGGACGAGGCCGAGTAATCAGGCGGGTGAAGGGGACCTCACCCCGTGATATGAGGCGAACAGCTTAAGGCACCTTTTGCCTTTAAGCGCCTGCACGCCTCTGCGAGTTTCCGAGGTGGGACTAAATGTCCCACCCCAATTTGGGCACCCGCGCGGAGGAAGCAGCGGGCAGTCGAGGCTTCACGCGAGGGCTTCGCCCCAGCTGCAGCCTGGGACTCTTCGCGAAGATACCCCGCGCAGCCTGGGAGCCTGATCTGGGCATGGAGTGCCTGGAGCAGCAGGTCGAAGGAGCTTCGCTGCTCAGCAATGGCGATGGCGGGCGCAACACCTGTTTACAGAGAAAGGGCCTCTCGGCCTAATCAAATATGCGGAGGACCTTCGCCGTGGCATGGCGAAGGTGGTCGGAGGGTCAACAGGTGGCGGTGCGGAGCCTAAGGGCCGCCCTAGGTCAAACTGCGGGTTGGGAAATGGGTGTGTTCGGTGGAGTTGCAGAGGGCGATTTGGGGGAAGTGGAAGGGCAGAGGATGATCAGGGTGAGGAGGCAAAGGTTCTGCGATGGTCGGCGAGCCGTGTGGGTTGCTGGAGTGATGGGAGCGGGTCGCGGAGTGTGGCCGGAGGTGGAGAAGGTGAGGGTGATTAGGCGCGGTCGAGGGGTAATTAGATAAAAATAGCAGGGGGAAAAGAGAGAGGGGATAGAGAAGACTAATTCTAACCTAGCTAAAGTGACGAAGGGGACGAAGAGGCTGCCGGCTCGTACCTACCAGAGCTGGAGAAGAAATGCCCAGTGGGGGAGGACGGCGGCGACGACGGGGCAGAGGCAGCGCGCGCCGGTATTGCGCGACGCGGAGGAGAATCAGGAAGAAGTCTCTGCTGCTGGTATTGCGGCAGAGCGAAGAGGAGGAGGAGGAGGAACTGCCGAAGCTGGAGGGCTTCTACCGGAGTGGGAAGAGAGGAAAGTGAGGGGGTATCTCCGTCAGATCCGAGCTGGGAAGAACGGCGGAGCGACGGGGGTATTTATAGGGGCAGAACCAGAGAGGAGGGCGGAGGGAGACGACGTGTCTCCCTCGCCGGAGGACGCCGGAGGAAGGATACCCATACCATCCGTGCGTTCGCACGGCCGGTATGGGTGGTTGCAGCCATCAGGGGGGTGTTCCTGCGACGGCTGACGACGCAGGGCACCCCCATTTGACTTAGCAGGCCCCCCCTTACCCTGCGCGGCGCCATGCTCCGCGCAAGGTCGCCGGAGCATGGTGCTGCTCAGGTTTTGCAGGAGGGACCTAAATGCAAAGAACGAAGGAGAGTTTGGGGCCAAAATGTGAGGGTTCAAAAGTTGAGGGCCAGAAAGTAAATATATGAGGACCAAAGCATAAAGTTGGTCAAGAAGGTTTCTTCTTAGGCTCAAGTTTTTATACATGACTAATTAGGACCTAAGGATTCGGATGGTGAATTTTATTTCTAGATTAAACCTTGTTTGACCTGTCAAATTACGTAAAAACCCAAATTAAGTTGTTAATTGGGCATGGTTCTCAATGTAGGTCAAAATGGGTTTCTAAGGCCAAATTGAAGGTTCTAAACCCTCGAGATTATTTTTCTATGAATTTTAAATGGTTTAGTTGATTTTTTCTTTGCCTCGAACCTCGTGTATTTAAGTAGGTTTATTTTTAGGGTTACAGGATGTCATTTAATTCTTCGGAGTTGCTGTAGCCCTTGTTGAGTCATTTCATCCCACTTTTCTTCTTGTTAGGTTGTTTTGACCTATGTTTGGACCCTGAGTTACCCTGTTTTCAGATTGGATTGGTGAAATTACATTTTTACCCCTCAATTTCTATTTTCTTTGCAAACTCAGAATCTCTCTGAGCCAAGCCTTTCTAAGGTTATGTAGGAGCTTTTTCTTGCAAATCAGGGTTAAATGGTGCTAGTTTAGGGCTCATGATGAGGTTCTCATCACCTGCCAAATTCGAAAAGGGCCTCTTGGCCTAATCAGATCAGCGGGGGACCTTCGCCGTAGCACGGCGAAGGTGGTGCAGGGTGCAGCAGGGCGTGGGGTGGCGTCTGGCGGCGGGGTTAGGTCGGATAGTCACCGGAAAAATGGGTCTGATCGGGGGAGTGTGGTGGGGGTGTGGAGCGACAATGGGTGGGAGGTTCTGTTAGGGTCGGCGAGGCATGTGGGGTTGCGGAGCGATGGGAGCGTCTCGCCGGAGGGTGGCCGGAGACGAAGAGGGTGACGGTGGACAGGAGCGGTCGAGGGTTTAATCAAATGAAAGTCAGTGAGGAAAAGAAAGAGGGAGAGATGAGGAGAAGTTCTGACCTAGTTACAGGGACGAAAGGGGTCGGAGCAGGGCGGCAGTCGTATCGACTGTCGCCGGAGAAGAAGTACCCAGAGGGGGAGGGCGGCGGCTAGGAAGAGAGCGGGAGGGCGCGCGCTGGGTACGGGGCGACGCAGGAAGAGCGGGCGAAGGTGGCTCTGTTGCTGGTATTGCAGCAGAGCAACGAGATGGAGGAGGAGGAGCCGCCGAGGCTGGTGGGTTTCTGCCGGAGTGGGAAGAGAGGAAAGGTGGGGGTTTTTCTCCGTCAGGACCGAGCTGGGAGAGACAGCTGGCGACGCTGGTCTTTATAAAGGTGGTGGCAGAGGGGCAGATGCACGAAGGGTGACCAAAGCTCTCACCGGAGGTCGCCGCAAGTACAACACCCATACCTCTCGAGCGTTCGCACGAGAGGTATGGTGCGAAACAGGGCATGGGGAGCTGCTCAGGTGGTAGGGGACTTCACAGGGAACCCCCCTTTCACATCAGAGAGTAGCTCCCTGGGGAATCGAGGAGAAATCGTCCTCGAAGCTTCGCCGGAGTATGGGTCTTCTGCTGCATTGGCAGAAGGACTGGAATGCAGAAAGTGACAACAAAAGTTGGGGGGTTTTCGCAAGAGTTTTCAAAAGTTAGGGGCCAGAGTGTAATTAGGTGGACTATTTTGCAAAGTAGGTCAAGATGACCTTCCCTTAGGTCCAAATTTTGCTAAAAACCTAATTTGGACCTAAGGAATCCAATGGTGAAGTTGGATTTTAGGTTTGACCACGTTTGACTAGACATTTTGCGTAAAAACCCAATTTAGGTCAATTGATGAGCTAGGACCCTAATTTAGGTCAAACTAGGTTCTAAAGGCCAATTTGAATGTTCTAAACCCTAGGGGATATTTTTTTCATGATTTTTAGAGGGTTTATTTGACTTTTATTCTGACCGGAACCTTGTTGAATTAAGCGGGCCTGTTTTAGGGTTATCAAATGTCATTTAATTCCTCGATTGCAATGAACCCATTTCTGATTGATTCAACCTACTTTTTATCTTATTTAGACCATTTGACCTATGCTCTATTTTTGAGAAATTCTGTTTATGTACTACAATGGTAAAATTACAATTTTAACCTTTATTTCATGTTTTCTTCTCAGAACACTTATTCCTCCAATTAAGCCCTCTTCTAAGTCATGTAGGATCTTTTATTCTCTGTATTAGGTCAAAATGAGCTAGTTATGGCTCATGATGAGGTTCTCATCATACCGCCATGCCTAGCTTTTGCTAGTCCCTTAGCAAAAACTTAAGGTTTCAACCCTTGTTCTAGACCATGAAGTTCTTAATGATTTCAGATAAGTGCTTTTTCATTTGAACCTAGATTAGGTTAGAATGCTGACCATAGGCCTAAAAGGTACTCTAGTACCAACCAAGATCTAGATCTGTCTAGCCTCAGCCTCAATCCTTAGCAAAGGTTTTTAAGACCCACAAGAACTAACCTAAGGTTTATTGGACTTTGTGGTTAAAGCACCGGTGCTTGAAATGATTTTAGCCCTGGCTCAGTTCGCAATGCGTTTTGTAAGAAAGAGAGGTAGAAGATGTATCTGTTTAGAGAGTTTTCTCTCTCTTTTTCTTTTTAATTCTAGCTTAGGATTAGCTTTTCAACACAGTTTGTATCAGATTCCTTGTTCCCATCATCAATCCTCAAGGGTTCCTGGCAATCGATGCTTCGAGATAGCACCACCCATGGCAACCCCCGGAACCCTGGCTATTGATATTTCGAGATAATCCCATCCATGGTGTTCCATGGCCGAATCCAGACCCTGGCAATTGACACTTCGTGATAATGCCATCCATGGAATCTGAACCAGCAGAGTGCTTACATGCCCCCAGTAGGATATGTAAATATCCTAAGAGACAAGCACCGAGGAGACGATATTTTGTTACGCATCTTCGAGGGGAATTTCCAACCTCTCTGCACTGGGAACTCGTCCAAATCAACTTGTGTTGATCAGCCGCTCCTACTCTAGTGTACTTTTCAGAATTTTGCGACGCTTCTGCGTGATTTTGAGTTTTACGCTTATTGAACCAGGCTGTGTGTGAGGTTAGGGTGCTTAGGTTACTGAGTCCCGTAAACCAAAAGTTAGTTAATGAGGCCAAATACTCCCTAGGCCTTGGACCTAATACTTAAGCTTTTCATTTTCCTCAACCTCTTAAGAAATGTCCAGATCTTAATGGGTACTAAGAGTCTATCCAAGAATGCCTAAGGTTTGCATTCTTACTAATCTTGCTGTTCACTTTTCAATTTTTTCATGAATGCGGTCTAGAACTTAGGTCAATTCCTTAGTTCCTTACTAATGACTATCACTTTTTCTTTCATCTTTGTGCTCCCTTTTCATTTTGTTTCTTTTTCCCCTCCACAAAATTTCCTTTCTCCTCTTATTCTCTTATTCTTTTTCGAAAAATTTTTTAATTTTTATGGTGTTTTTGGTATATGTGATTTCTTTGTTTGAAACCTTTTCTTACAAGTTTTGCACTTTCATACCCCCCCATGCCTAAGATTTGCAATGTCCTCATTGTAACCTAGGGGGCTTTTTTTCAACTTAGTTCATACATTAGGACAGATGTTTTGATGAGTAAATGGGTCGGGGTGACTATTGCGGACGATTTTTAATCTCAGATGCAAGCATCTGAGGTGAAGTCGGCTGTCCTAAAGGGTGAACCTTAAGTGCAAAAAGGTGTCAGAAAAGGTTTCAGGTTTTCGAAGAGAATGACGGGCTGCCTCCCGTTGAGCGCTAAATTTGATGCCTTCAGCCAAGCGGGAAATGCGATGGAGAGGGGATGGTCAAATCAACAAAGTTTTGTAAGACAAGCACCTTGATTAAGAGCCTGGTTGGTCCAACCAGGTGCTTGTTCAGATCAACAGGCTGATGATGCAGCCTAAACCCAATCAATCTGGTGGGTTGATAGATGTAGATCAAACGGTGTGGAACCCACCATATGCAATGTGGCTCAGATGGATGTGGAAGTGTGAATGCAGGGTTTGGCTGAGTCGAATCAATCTGGTCAAAATAGGGACCCATAGAATAATGAGTGATTGACGCGGGAACCCTATAGGGGTGATCAGAGAATGATGGCGCATGGTATGTAGTCTGATCAGTGTTCCAAACCTGATGTGGAAATGCAATCGGCTCGGTGAGAGGTGAATTTGAATAGAAATTGAGTCCGGTTGCGGGTCGGGGTTGGGAAGAGGTTGTGATAAGTTCTGTGTGTGCGGACGAGTTGGCAACTGTGTATGAGGGCTCTTCTAGAAAGGAATGACAGGTGGTTTTCTGTAGAGAGTCCTCTGGGTAACTATCAAATGCCTGAAGAGTGTCTGTAGGATGAAGGAAATCTGAATTGGGAAAAGATTTAAATTCTAGGTTGCAATCACTCTTGGCATTTTCTGTTTTTGGTTCCTGAGGATCGAAAAGGAATGATTCTGTGTTCTCAGTGATCTCGGGAGCCAGGACCTCAGAGTCAGAGTCAGAGTCATGTGAACTAAGGTCGTAGATGGGCTTGGTGTTTTCAGGAAGGAGAGTCTCTCCGCAATTATAGTCAGTTCTGAAGTTGTCGGAGAGTTTGCGAAAATGAGATTCGTGATCATGAATTCCACCGCAGCATAAATCATCAGATGTGGAATTAGCAACCTGACTGGGGTCTAGCCTATATGTCAATTCTGGGCTCAAAAAGGTATTCTGTCTAGGCTCAAGCTCCAAGCTGGTAGGATAGACCCAACTGAAACCCAACTCATCCAACTCCTCAGTCTCTGTATCATAAATTGGCATGACTTTCAAAAAATCGATCAAATTTCCTGAAGATATTGGAGAGGGGTATTCATCGAATAGAGGCCCGGAATCATATTCTGTAAAAATTTGATCTTTCTCATAAGGGGCCTCATAATCTTCCCAATAAGTTTCGGATCTGGATTCTAGGTTTAGGATGTGGGTAGGATTACTAGAATCACAGTCCGAATAACCTTCGAGGGTCACCTTATCAAAATAAGGGGCGGAATTTATACCCTCAAAAGGTTCAATTCTGATCTCATTATTGCAGGAGTTTTGAAATTCTAGGCTTGGCAATTCATGGTCTAAGTTCAGCTCATCATTGTGTTCTCCTGCAATATCCCAACCTATTTCAACGTTGTCTTCTATCTGGGTTGGGATTCCACAACCACTTTGTGCCTCAGTCCCGAGATCTGGGAAACTGGATTGTTCCTTAATACTGTTCCAAGATGGTTCATCCTCTGTTTCTGGTATATACGGGTATTTCTGGTTGATAATTTGTTCTAGTGATCTCATCATTTCTACCCATTTTATAAGGGCATCTTGGTGTTGTTCCCAAAGTACAGGATTTGTCAAGCATTGAAGGTATTCAGATTGGTGTAATTTTTCTATCTCAATGTATCCTGTCATGAGCATATCTCGGGTTGATCCTTTTGTAATTTCTGTCAACAGAATTTGGGCACAGTTTATGATGAAAGCTGTGGTTGTTGGGACATCAACCTGAATGTTTTCTATCGGTGTTGAGGGTTTACATTTGATTTCATAGAATTCAAGGGCATCCTCAATCATCTTATTTTTCATGGATCTCTGATATTCAGGTTTTTTGAATGGTAGTCTTAATTGGTGTGGTTGCATCTTTGAATCAGGTGGTGGAATCAAGATATAGAATCGAAGTTTGAATCAAGATGGAAGAAGGGGACTTTGTTCAGAATCAGAGGAAAAGGGGTTATGTGGAAGGTTTCTGCAAAAACAAGGGAGCCGAGGCTTAGCCTCGGGGAGAGTGAATTTCTAAAGGAGGTTTCAAGGACCTCCTACCAAACACTGAAGGACTGGATGAGATAAGCAGGTGCTGGACCCAATCAAGGCACCCAAAATGTTGGGTGACTATAGAGGTGCAGGGTAGATGGACCCCTTGATCAAAAAGATCGTCCACCTGAGAATTACCTGGGCAGCCAGAGAGGGTGAGTCCCGCGAAGACCCCTACACGGTAGAGCACCCCCACGGGTTACAGGGTTTCCCCCACCTTAACCTCTTAAGTCTACCTCTTTTACTTTAAGATCAAGGTGCTTAAGGTTCCACTTGAACTCTTAGGTATTTTGAGTGAAAAAGTGACCTAATTTTAAGGTTGGTTGACCCAAGGGGTCAACTTCACCTATTGATTCTTTTGAAAACTTATTAGGTCTTGTCTTTTAGGGTTCAAGTGTTTAGAGAGCCAATTGCTTAGGGTTTCTCTGATTAGGTATTTTCAATCAATAGCTCAGGCACACTTCTTTTGGATTTTCTCAATTCTTGATTAAGGGGTGTGTCTCTGAAACCCTAATGTTAAATCCTATGTTGGCTCTACTTGGTCCAGTTAACTCCTTATTTGGTAATTAGGGCTCAGGCAAGAAGGTGTTAGCCCTTAATTACCTTAATAGTGTGTGCAGGAATGGTGGGTTGAAATTTGAAAACATGCAGCTTTGATGGTTTACTAGGTATGGAAGACAGGTTATACCTATATTGCTTGTTCTTTCTTTTTCTACCCCTTTAGAATTGAGGGTTAAAGTGAGAGGATAGAAAAAATTACCTATCCTCGGAGTGGTTGTTGTGCGGCTGCTTCTTGATTTTCCTGTACCTGCACAAAAGAGAGAAAAGATTAGCAATTCTTAAATAAAGAGTTCAAAGCTTCTAGAATAGCCATTGCTCCCCGGCAACGGCGCCAAAATTGTTAACGTCCGACCGCAGCGCGTCTTTTATAGTAGAGTCGTAGTATAAGATAAGACCGCTACGGTTGCCATTACAATAGAAATTTTATTACTCGGAAACAGTTTGATTTCCCAAGGTCGAACTCAGGGAGCTACTAGAATTCTATAAGTATAATGTTTCTATTACAAAAATAAGAGGGAGAGAGAGAGAGAGAGATAGATTGGTCTCTTGGCTTTTTCTTCTTCTCTTCTCTCTCTTGCCTTGTCTTCTTCTTCTTTCTCTTCTCTTGTCTTTGCTTGATCGTCTTCTTCTTTATCTTCTCTTCTCTTTTCTTCCTTCTTTCTGCTCTCAGCTGCAGAGCTTCATCTGTCGTCTGATCTCTCAGTCAGATGGCTTAAATGGTGTTTGCTACAGTGCTCCCCCTGTGCTTCTCCTTCTTCTTTCTTCCTTGCTGCGGCCTTCTTCTTTCTTGGCCTTCTCCTCCTCGCGCACCCTGTCCCTGCACAAAGAGCAAAACCTACCCTGTCCCTCTACCCTTACGTCTCTCTCTCTGTAAAGCACTCTCAAGACGCTCACACAGAGCCGCGGGTAATCGGGTCGGGTTTCGTGCCCGTGACCAGGCGTACCGGCGTGGATGGTACGCGAGGAGTGCGCAGGTGGTATCGGGTTGAGTCCGCTGGATCCGCGTGGTGAGCTCGCGGACCGGGCGGGTGAGTGGGTGCGGGACCTCACCCCAGTGCTTTCGGAGGCGACCAAGTAAAAGCACAAAATCAATTTATTGCGGCGCGGCGTTTCGAAATCCCACGATGTGGGACTATCCTCTGCGTCCTTCTCGCATGCGCCCGCAGCAGACCGCAGCTTCGCTTCCTCAGCTGCAGGCTCTATTCTCTTTGATTGCTGGGTTAGCTGCCTTCGCACTACCCTCCCGACTTCGCAGCACCTGGAGCCCTGGGGTTCTTAAGCCTGGAGCGTGTGTAGAGCTGCTTCAATGCGACGTCAATGACGGCCGAGCGTCGAACCTGCCAAACACGAAAAGGGCCTCTTGGCCTAATCAGATCAACGGGGGACCTTCGCCGTAGCATGGCGAAGGTGGTGCAGGGTGCAGCAGGTCGTGGGGTGGCATCTGGCTGGGGGTTAGGTCGGACAACGACCGGAAAAATGGGTCTGATCGGGGGAGTGTGGTGGGGGTGTGGAGCGACAATGGGTGGGCGGAGGTTGTTCAGCGTGATGAGGCGGAGGTTCTGTGAGGGTCGGCGAGGCGTGTGGGGCTGCGGAGTGATGGGAGCGTCTCGCCAGAGGGTGGCCGAAGACGAAGAGGGTGACGGTGGACAGGAGCGGTCGAGGGTTTAATCAAATGAAAGACAGTGAGGAAAAGAAAGAGGGAGAGATGGGGAGAAGTTCTGACCTAGTTACAGGGACGAAAGGGGCCGGAGCAGGGCGACAGTCGTATCGACTGTCGTCGGAGAAGTACCCAGAGGGGGAGGGCGGTGGCTAGGAAGAGAGCGGGAGGGCGTGCACTGGGTACAGCGCGACGCGGGAAGAGCGGGCAAAGGTGGCTCTGCTGCTGGTATTGCAGCAGAGCGACGAGACGGAGGAGGAGCTACCGGAGCTGGTGGGTTTCTGCTGGAGTGGGAAGAGAGGAAAGGTGGGGGTTTTTCTCCGTCAAGACCGAGCTGGGAGAAACGGCTGGCGACGCTGGTCTTTATAAAGGTGGTGGCAGAGGGGCAGATGCATGGAGGGTGAGCGAAGCTCTCACCGGAGGTCGCCGCAGGTACAACACCCATGCCTCTCGAGCGTTCGCACGAGAGGTATGGTGAGAAACAGGGCAAGGGGAGCTGCTCAGGCGGTAGGGGACTTCACAGGGAACCCCCCTTTCACATCAGAGAGCAGCTCCCTAGGGAATCGAGGAGAAATCATCCTCGAAGCTTCGTCGGAGTATGGGTCTTCTGCTGCATTGGCAGAAGGACCGGAATGCAGAAAGTGGCAACAAAATTTGGGGGGGTTTTCTCAAGAGTTTTCAAAAGTTAGGGGCGAGAGTATAATTGCGTGGACTATTTTGCAGAGTAGGTCAAGATGACCTTCCCTTAGGTCCAAATTTTGGTAAAAACATAATTTGGACCTAAGGAATCCAATGGTGAAGTTGGATTTTAGGTTTGACCACGTTTGACCAGACATTTTGCGTAAAAACCCAATTTAGGTCAATTGATGAGCTAGGACCCTAATTTAGGTTAAACTAGGTTCCAAAGGCCAATTTGAATGTTCTAAGCCCTAGGGGATATTTTTTTCATGATTTTTAGAGGGTTTATTTGACTTTTATTTTGATCGGAACCTTGTTGAATTAAGCAGGTCTGTTTTAGGGTTACCAAATGTCATTTAATTCCTAGATTGCACATGAACCCATTTCGGATTGATTCAACCCACTTTTTATCTTATTTAGTCCATTTGACCTATGCTCTGTCTTTGAGAAATTCTGTTTATGTACTGCAATGGTAAAATTGTAGTTTTAACCTTTATTTCATATTTTCTTCTCAGAACACTTATTCCTCCAATTAAGCCCTCTTCTAAGTCATGTAGGATCTTTTATTCTCTGTATTAGGTCAAAATGAGCTAGTTATGGCTCATGATGAGATTCTCATCAAGGGGGCACCTGGATCTTTCTTCTTTTGAGGAAGGTGATGCAGGATAACAAAACTTGCCTGCTCAGAGAGAATCACCTTCCTCAGAGTGGGTTCTCTCGACTTACGCTTTTGGGTACATAGATCTTTCAAAAGCTTAGCGTAGGCTGAGATGTGCATAATAGCATCGAGGAATGGAATATTGATCTCTACACTCTTAAATAAATTCAGGAGCTCCTCGTTGATCTCTAAGGTTTTCTTCTTCCTGGTTTTCAACAAGGCTTCAGGGAACGGGATGTGGGTGGTGTTTCAATTTCTGGTCCCTGGACCTTATTGTCTTCTTTAATCTCCTCCTTTTCTCTCTCGAGCTCCCCAGGGTTTTGGCTTCTAGAAGGTAATTCAGGGTCATAGGTCTACTTTCCACTTCTCAAGGTGACGGAGTTTGCAGAAGTGTATGGGTTCGAGTCTTGAGGTGGATTAGTGAAGATTGGAGGGCCTTGATTGGTCATGTATCCAAAAGAAGAGGAGGGACCCTGCTCAACCACTTAAGCATGTATGTGTGGGTCCCTTTGAATTCCATACCCTCAGGATCTATTGCCCTGATTTTGCACATTGCGTGGGTTGGGGATGGGTTAGGATGGTAGAGATCCAGGTTGTTGGGTGTTAGCAATAAACCCGGATTGCAAGTTGTCCAATGATGTCTTCATTTGCTGCCTAAGCTGAAGCATGGACCCTTGTATTTCTACCATCTGCCAGTTTAAATCAGCCTGTCCTGCAGATTGTTAGGCATTCCAAGGTGAATGAGTAACTGGTCTCGAGGGCAACTGGGTGTATACCTAACCCTAACCCATAGGTCTCTGAGGTGCATAGTTGCTGGGTCATGTTTAGGTCTATTGTCCCTGACTTTTCCAAGAGAAGTTAAGGTGGTTCCTCCAACCCGAGTTATAAGTGTTGGAATACGGGTTGGACCTAGCATTCTTCTGTATTGCATACGCATCCTCATAGGGAAAGGATGGAGAGAAGGAAGGATTAGAAAAACTGGGATCAAAGGCCCCAGTTTGGAACCTATAAGACTCCGAGAAATCCTGGCTCATAGCTTTAGCCGATTCAAGTTGGTTCACAAGCTCTCGCCCCGTGGGAGCTCGTGAGGAATGGAGTCTCAAATTCTGGGATTGAGTGAGTGTAGACGAGTTTCCTGAATTCCCAGACATCCATTCTTCCATTCTTTTAGCAACCAAGTCCATCTTATCAAGCTTGTTACAAATCAATTCCATGTCAAATGAATGAGAATCCTGGATCACATTTACACTTGACCTGGGTTGTTGGGACCAATTGAAGGCATCCATAGAGGCATGATTAATTGAATTCTCTCTCATTTTCTCAAACAGGTCGTATGCGCTATCTGCATCCCTGTTGAGGAAATTACCTCCACAGGAGGTGTCCACATGATTACGGAGTTGTTCGACCAACCCATGATAGAATATCTGCACCAGTTGCCATTTCGTCACCTCGTGGTGTGGACACTTCCTCAAAAGTTCCTGGAATCGCTCCTAGGCACCATGAAATGGTTCCCCCGGCTGCTGAGCGAAAGTGGTAATAGCCTCTCGCAAGACATTGGTTTGACCGATTAGGAAGAATTTCTTCAAGAAAGCCGACTTAAGAACAACCCATGTTTCTATCAGCCTTCCAATGGTCTGGTACTAATGTGCAGATTTATCCTTGAGAGAATGGGGAAAGAGCCTCATGATCATCTGCTCTTCATTCACATTCCCAGCTTTGGTTGTCTGAACCAAAGTGGTCAAATCCTCCAAGTGCTGGAATGGGTCCTCAGAGATAAGCCCATGGAAATGCTTAATCAAACTTAACACTTGGGGCTTGATTTCTATGTCTCTGACAGGAATCATGACGCCGGAATGTTCCCCATAGTTTGAAGGATCATAGAAATCCTTCAAGGGTCGAGTGCCCTGACCATTCATTTGTTGGAACCATTGCTGCATCTGCTACAATTCTTTCAACTACCTCTGAATCAGCTCCTACTGGTTTGGGGGTAGGGAAGGTGATTGTTGATCAGCCATGGGATCTGCTTGGCTATAACTCAACCTCCACCTCCAGGAATGGTCTAAAGGTCCTTCCAGATGAGGGTTCAATGACCTCCTTCCAAGCATACACTGGAAGGAAGTCGGAAGGATGGGGAAGAGAAGGAACCCTACAACACAAGAATACAAGCATGTCCTTAGGTTAGGTAGACTAAAGGTCTATAGACTCTCAGAATCAGTCTTAAGATTATAGACGATTTACTCTACTTGTATCCAGCCAATCTATCCAGTTAGAAGGAGGGACTAGGGAGAAGGTTCTTCCTTTGGCTTGCGCCTCCGGTTCCTAGTGTACCCCCCAATCACGGTCATTTGACACTACTCCCCTAGCTAGACATCAAATTGACTAGTATAAATAGGTTATTCGTGAATAATCTCAATCTGGGCCCCGAAGAGCGAATAAGTCCTTATGGCCAATGACTAATCAATTTTAGTTAGGCTTGGGATATTTAGTGCTTTCGGAATGTGATGGGCTCTTAAGGGGTTGTGCCCTTAATGATTCGTTGAAAATGTGTGTATGTGCACAACCAGAAAGTTTTTAAGCAAGATTATTGAAAATGAAGTGAGTTTTAGGGTTCGAATCTTGCTTAGTAGCTTTAGGGTTCAAATATTAGGTATATTCAACCAAATCTCCAGGAGGCAAACCAAGTTTGAAATCACAAGTTCAAGTATTTTTCTTTACGAATCAAGAAAAATATAGAGTGCCTGGCTTGACCTAATTATTGAATCCTATGGGGCAGCTACAAAATGAATCCCTTTTAGATTAGGTGATGCGACCCAAACAATTCAATTAACTGGCCCAAATGCACCACTGATTCGGGCACACAAAAAGGTGATTAACCTAATATGATTTCTACTCCTTTATGTGTTGAATTGGTGTACAGGTTCCACAAGTCGAAATCCCGGTTGAGTAGATAAAAATCAAGTTAGGTTATGTGCCTCAAATGTGGGTGTATGTAGTGTGTATGTTGATTTGTCCCACAAGAAGTATCTTTTTATTTTTTTTTTAATAATATGCAAGGGTTAGATGAGTGGAGGTGACAAACAAGACAAAGAAATTCTATCCTAGGGTTTATGCAAACACCTAAGTAGATTAAGTCTTGGTTATTGTTGTGGTGAAATAAACAAGCGAGGGGGAATGTGGGAAAACTTACAAACTACTATACCAGCACTTCACTCCGATCTACTGCATGCGAATCTCCTTGCTAGGGTATCTGTAAGACAGTAAATCAGAGGCAAGTGGGGTTAATAATAAGAAAATGCAAAGAAACACGAAAGACAAGAAAGCAAATTCATTGCCTCCTCGGCAACGGCGCCAAAATGATAGCGACAAATTCACACATGAAAGGGGTTTTGGGTTTGGAAAATCCATCGTCGTAGTTCGATTCATGAGAAAATCTATTGATCAAATAAAATTTATAACTGAAACTCGAAATGTGAGTCCCGAGTCGAACACGAGGAGGAGAACGTTTGGTTTTGAAAATATGCGTTTCGCTTTTATTTGTTTTTGTCATTTTTATCTTTTCTAACTTTTTTGGTATTTTTAGCAAGCAAGAGATTAGGTCGATGAATTCTTATCTAACTAATCTACTTGCAAAATATAAGAGAGAGAGAGAGAGAGAAACAATCACATATATTTCTGAAGCAAATGTTTTCTACAACTAAGAAAGCAGGAAAGATTACACAACAAAAGCAAAAAGAAAGATAGAGGTGAGAGAATCCCCCTCGACAATTGCTCGGAGGACGACTCGCTCTGACATCTCCTAGAGGAAGGTGGTGAGGAGTGGGACGAACGAGGACGGAGCCAGAGGATAGAGGGTGGGGCAGGACGACGTCGCGGCGAGGATCTTCTTCCCGAAGGGAGGTGAAAGGATGGCGACAGGATGCTCCACGAATGGGGATAAGGGGAGGGACAAATATTTGATTCTACTCTAGAGGAGCATCCCGGGCTTGGGACAAGCCTCTCTAGAGCCTTGGAGGTGGTGAGGAGAAGAAAGGAAGAGATGAAGAAAAATGGGAGGGGTAGGTGTCCTTTTGTAGTGGAGGAAAGAATCAAATTCGTATACAGGACATTTAATGATGGTCATAAACGTTGCTGAAGATCTACCGCAAACGTCACTGAAGATCCCGCTCACGCTCCCCTACTGCCGCACCCTGGCGTGCGCTCCACGCGCCCTTGTTTCCCGTGCATGCACATGCGCCTACGTGCCTCCACGCTGTAGCAGCGTGCATGCCTCCACGTGCACGTGCACACCGGCGTTGCTATGCGTGTGCGGTGGCACGTGCGTGCACATGGGTGGCCTAGGTGGCGCCACGTGGCGTGACCTGAGTCGTCCATCTTCTTTCTTTTGTAGAGCTGCTACAGAGGTCGGATTGAGTCGATTTTCACGTCGTTTTGCTGCGATCGTCGACCCGAATCCATCCATGCAGTCGGATTTATCGTTTGAAGCTTCAGATTACATCACTTAGTCCCTTGGCCATTGATCTTCCTCGGACTACATATGGTGCTATGGGACTCCGATCAAGGTGATTTCAGAGGCGTTAGACTCCGATCATCGTCCTGATCAGATCCGTACGGTCGGATTGTTAATCCGAGACTTTGAAATAAATCTCCTTCTCTCCTGACCACAAAAAGGACACAATTAACCTAAAATATACACAACTAGTCTAAATGCAGAATGATGCATGCTATGCAATATTTATAATATGGAATGCAAATCTAGGCCTAAAAACATGCATAAATAGGAATTTTAACCTAAATGGATGTGTCTACATCATAAATCATAACTTATATATTTATAATGTACATAAATAACTTATATATTTATTTAAATAAGTATTTATGTTGATTTGTATAGTATATATCATAATTATATAATTATACATTTATTTATTTAGATTATATGCACATCAGCCTAAGTAATAATAAATAGGTATGTCTATAGCTAGAATCATATTTATTACTATAAATACAAGTTAA
The DNA here is from genome assembly GCA_037157565.1 of Thalassia testudinum. NCBI lineage: Eukaryota > Viridiplantae > Streptophyta > Magnoliopsida > Alismatales > Hydrocharitaceae > Thalassia > Thalassia testudinum. The sequence continues at coordinate 6,866,878 of JAZHRO010000022.1, read as the reverse complement.
AGTAATTATACTCTACAGTAGTATACCAGTACATTTATTTATTTATGTATTTATTGTATATAATTAAGTTAATTAGTTAAGTTATTAAGTTAAAATAAATTAAATTAGTAAATTAATGAATTATTGAAGTAAGTTATGTTATATATTTGTATACTATAATTTAAAGTATTTTCAACATATTTATACCATATTTATATGATAAGACATTATTTATACTATATTTATATGTATATATGTATAAAATAGGTAAATAAATGCAAATAAATTAAAATAAATTCCCCCAAAAATAAATCAAAAGTATGTAATAATAATTTATTAATGTATATTAAATAATCTATAACCAAATTGTACCATTACATTATTAATTTACACTTTAATTAATGAATTAAGTACTAACTTAACTTGTAATTTTCAATAACTTTAACTAATTTTTAAATATAATTAAATATTTGATCACTGTAAAATACCTATACTAATAGGAAGCCCTATGTATAGGATTCATGTATATATAATTTAATTGTTAAATACTATTTAATTAGGCACTTAAAACGAGGCCTAAAGTGGCCATTAATAGACTCTTGAGCGTGCCTGATTGGCACTCGAAGAAAGTCCCACCTTGATGGTTTGTGAGATGCCGCACGCATATATTTGCACCTACACTCACAACCTCACCGGTAGTCAATGTAGGGTACAAAAAAACTGAGCATACTCCGAGAATTGATTGGGGTGTGTGTGCGTGTGCGCGTGTGCCTGCGAGCGGGCATGTGCATGCGTGCGTGCGGATGTGCGCGTGTGTATGCATGTGTACGCGGTTTGGCATTAAACTATACACTAATCTTCCTTAATAAATAAATTAAGGCCCACCTAATAATGGTACCGATCCAGCGTCGAGAGGGAACATTGATCCTGTGAAAAGTGGGCTCACCAACTAATAATTTCGGTCTAAGTTATAATTAAACTTTGGTTAAGTTAAGAAATAACAAGTATTAGTTGGCCTGGTGTCGTGCGAGTTAACCTAAGTGTTGTTCAGTGTTAGCAGTGTGTGCTGAGTCAGTGTTAGAGTTGTGCACGTGTGGTTGTGTTAGTATATGTATATAATGTTAAGTATTAATATATACAATAGATAGATAGTATAAGTATATATATAGTACATACATATACATGTATATAATAGGTATAGTCAGGGTATTCCTACTTTTTTTGCCTTAGTATTTGTATATATGTTTATAGTCCCCACCAATAATTCACGGAAAGGACTCTGAACCAATCAAGCTTGTCAAGTAATCCCAAAGTCTCTTTCTAGTTTCACCTTCACAAGATGCGTAAATAGTAGAAATCTCCACATTGATACCACGAGAGGAGCAACGGACTATCAAGGCCTAAGGCATAGAGTCTTTAAGAGTAACGGACACAGAGTTCTTCCACAAACACCAAATTTGTGGGGAAGAAGGATTCACGAGGGAGTGATCATGGGATAAAACATCCGCACCCTAACAAGCAGCGGAGGCATCGAAAAAAGGTTCCATAAGGAAGATAATAACAAACTGGAAATCCTTAATAAAAGAACGAAGATGATTAATAGTGGGTACATTAAGAACACCCCTACAATTCTAGAGAAGGCACTTCAAAAGGATTAGGAGAAGGAAAGGGATCTTGATCAACTTCAGGTAATCCTACCCAAACCCCTCGAGAAATGACCCCTAAGAGCTCCTCTAGGCCTAGAAGGTGAGTGTGCCTCGTATGCCAAATCTTGAGGAGTTAGGGTAATTGAATCATCCAAAAATGATGAACCTAGAGTTTCCTCATTGAACTTTATGCAATTAATACCCACATCATTTCTCAAATGAGTGCTCTCTCCAACATCACCAATGTCCACAATAAGAGGCGGATCTGGATCAAGAGGTGGGGAAGGAAGAGGCAAATAGATTCCCCAGTTCAAGTTCGCATAGCTAAAACTCTTAGTAAGTGAGTTATCAAGTTGAGAACATTTGACAGAACTTATTGTTTTGTGCGGCAAAATTGAGTTTAAAATGAGGCGTTGTAATATAATCGAAATTGCTTTGAAAACAAATAGATTTTTATTACTCAAAAAGATTCCGAGGTTGAACATAGGGAGCAATATAGCAATTTAGGAATCAAGATCATAATTTGAACTAAAAGAAATTGCAATGATAATAATGATCAGGTATTAATGTGCAAAAAGATGGGAGTAAAATGGTGATTTAGATCACCAATTACTCCTCACAAATAACACTTAAATCAAAACCTCAAATAGATGCAATCAAATGTATCAGACGTTTTAAATAGCCCTGTGCTACAATGCTAGTTAGAGACTCAAGAGCCTCTCTGCTTCTTCTGTCTTTCTTCTGTTGCTCATGCCTTCTCCTCTTCTTCTTCTTCTTTCTCTTCTGCTTCTTTATTTCTTTGACTCTTTCTTTCCTTTGCAGCCTCCTTTCTTCTTCAAACCTTCTTTTCTTCAGCACTCCTTCTGCCTTTGGCTCTGCGACTCTCTTCTTCTTTTCCTCTTCTTTCTCTAGCTTTCTTCTTCTAAATCCGACTAAATGTCAGCCGGATTTTTCTGAGAGCAAAAACCCTCCCCCAACCCGCACAACTCTCTTCTCTCTTTTTCTCTTTAGGATTCGCTCTCCCATAGCCTTTCTCAGCTAATCGGGTTGTCAGATTCACGCGTACCTGGGTCTAGGCTCACCAACATGCGGTGGTGAGCGAGGAGTGAAGCTTAGGCAGGTTAACGGGTCAGGACAGGTCCGCAGGTAGAGGTCATGGACGAGGCCAGTGAAGGGTGAGCAGGGACTCACCCCAGTGTCTGAGGCAAACAGCCTTAGACACTTTTGAGTAATATACACCTGCAAGAGCTCTGAACTTTCCAAGGTGGGACTATCTACGTCCCTCTCCTTCGTGCATCTGCCGCAACACGTCTTCCTTCAATTGCCTCATCTAGCAAGGTCAATGCGTATAAATTGACCACCCGGGCATGTTCGCAAGTTGTTTCCACGCAACCTGGGGCTTTAACCTGGGATTGTCAAGACCTGGAGCAAGCTTCAAGCAAGCTCAAAGCTTGCTCGTCAATGGCAGAGGATGCGAGTACCTAAAATCAACAAGAAGGCCTTTCAGCCGCATCAGAATGCTCAGGAACGGTCATCGAACCACGACAAATGCGACAATGGTGGTTGTGTGGCATGGCGAGATTCGTGACTGCATGGTGGAGTCGGACTGTGTGCGTGAGAGTGGGTGTGTTCGGGGGTGAGTTTGGGTGAGCGATAGGTGGAATTAGGTTAGGGCTTTAGTTCGTGGAGTTATGGCGGAGCTAATAGGGGTGGTAGCTGCAAGATTCGTGTAGTGGTGCAGTGGATAGGCTTCACCGGAGAGGAAGAAGGTGATGGTGTTGAGGGAGAATCAGTGGTTGTGCGTGCGTTGTGGGAGTGGGAAAAGAAAGTATAGTGAGAGAGAGAGTGATAGAGGAACTTAGGGATGCGATAGTGAGATGGAGGGCTCCGGTGTTGGTCGGCCAGAGCTAGAGAAGGAAGAAAGTGCGGCGAGGCGGCGATGTCGACTGAGCGAGAGGCATGACCTCTCCTTGGCAGGAGAGGTTCGCAAAGACGAGGGCAGGATAATCGGTCGTCCAATTTGATGGTTGGACGGCCGGAGAAGGACAGAGATGGGTCGCTGGAGCTAAGTTTGAAGATAGTCGAAGATGGAGAAGAGGGTTTCTGAGGCCAAAACTTGCTGAAGAGCATGACCTTGCCTTGGGATCTCTTTTATAAGCCATGGGGCACCCTTCCAAGCTTGGAAAGAGGCTTTCAAGCTTGGAAGGTGGTTGCAAAAATGGATACACAAACCTTTGAAAGGTTCACATGACCTTTTCGGAAGGACTTAGAACCCAAGGAATGGCTCAATTGGAAGGAAACTTCCCAAGGAATCCTCGTATCAATTTTGAGAAGGATTGATTGAGAATCGAGCGAGAAATCCTCGCTCGAAACTCAACGGTGAAGGTTTCACCTTCCAATAATGGCATGTGGACCTACTTGTGAAGAAGACAAATAAGTTGGGGGGCTATTTATAAGGAAATTCAAAAGTTCAGGGTCTGGATGAGATAAAAAGAGTCTGACTGGACTAAAATGCAAACTTAGTCAAGATGATCTCAGATTGAGCTCAAATTTTGGTATAAACCTAATTTGGACCCAAGGAATACAATGGTGAAGTTGGATTTCAGTTTTGACCAAGTTTGACTGGGTAAATTGTGTAGTTGCCTAAATTAGGGCAACTTTCCGTCCGAGACTCTATTTTGGGTCAAAACAGGTTCTGATGGTCAATTTGAGAATGCCAAACCATGTAGAATATTTTTCCATGATTTTTAAAGGATTTAGGTGAATTTAATATTGACCAAAATTCCCATAATCAAGCAGGTATGTTTTTAGGGTTTCAGATGTCCGTTAATTCTCAAAACACGCGAAAATCCTTTTTCGTTTGTTCTAACCCACTTGTTGGATATTTAAGATCATTTGACCCTTAATTACCCCCTGGGAAAACTCGTGGTTATACTGCATTCAAGATATGCTGGTAAAATTGTAGTAGTAACCCTGTTTTCTTATCTTTCTCTCAGAATGGTCATGCCATGGATTATAGTCCTCCATTGGTTATGTAGAAGCTTTTAATGACTTTATCAGGTCAAATTGAGCTAGTTATGGCTCATGATGGTGTTCCCATCATACCCCCATGCCTAGCTTTTGCTAGTCCCTTAACAAAATCACATAAAACGAACTAGTTATCTAGGTCGGATTTAACTGTCAAGATGCCTTACTAAGCCGCTTCTCTAAGAACTAAACCTTAATACCAACAGTAAGCCTAAAGATACTCAAGTACCAGCCCAGATCCGAACCTGACTAGCTTTTGCCTCAGTCTGCCGCGAAGGTTTTTAAGGCCCGCAAGAACTATCCTAAGGTTTGTTGGACCCCGCGGTTAAAGCACTCGTGCTTAAAGCATGGTTAGTCTGGTTCAATTTGCCAATGCATTTTGTAAGAGAGAGATTAGAAGGAGATTTTCATTTGTGGAGAGCTTTCTCTCTCTTTTCTTTCATTATATTTTTCCTTAGATCTATCCTACGATTGGCTCAAAAACACGATCTGTATCGGATTCCTTATTCCCACCATCAATCTTCGCAGGATACCTGGGATTCGATGCTTCGAGATAGCACCGCCCATGGCAACCCCCAGAACCTTGGCTTTCAGGATTTTGGGATAATCCTACCCATAGCGTTCTATAGACAGATTCAAACCTTGGCAATCGAGATTTCAGGATAATCCCACCCATGGCATCTAAATCAGAACAAGGTGCTTACATGCCCCCGGTAGGTTATTTAGATATCCTAGGAGACAAGCACCAAGGAGATGATATGTTATTACGCATCTTTGAGGGGAGTTTCCCATCTCTCCACACCAGGAACTCGTCCAAATCAACTTGTATTCTCGAGCCGCTCATAATCTAGATCTTGGGACCTTTTCAAAATAGATTAATGCCTTTTGGCATGGTTTTATCTTTAAAGTGCACTGAACCAGATTGTGTGTGATTTAGGGTGCTTAAGTTACCGAGTCCCACAAACCAAAGGTCATTTAACAAGGTTGAATACTTCCTAAGCCTTAGACCTAATACACTAGCATTGCATTTTCCTCAACCTCTTGAGGATTAGTTCGGATCTTGACAAGTACGTGAATATTTAAATCGTAAAACGATCCAAGAGGCCTAAGGTAGGTATTCACCACTAATCCCTTAAGTTTTAGCCTTTCAGGACTTATTTCATCATTCGATCCAACCTAGAAGGTAGGTAAGTTCTAAATTATTTCTAAGGGACTCAGTTTTGTTCTTTATTTTGTGCTCCTTTCTTTTTCATTCTTTTTTTTTTCAAAAATTAGCTCCTCCTTTCCTTGACCTCTTTTTTTTTCATGTTTTCTTTTTTTTGAATTTAAACCCATTCTTCATAGTGATTCTCACAATGTCTTGCACTTTAATACCCCCATGCCTACGATTTGCCATGTCCCCATTGTAAATTAGGTAGGTTCAAATTCAGCGTAGTTCGTATATTATAACAGGTTTAACGAGTGAATGGACAGGTCGGGATGGCCCTTTGCAGACGATTTCAAGCTCTGGTACGGGTACCAGAGGTGGAGTCGACTGTTCTAATGGACAAACCCTAAAGTGAAAGAACAGTTCAGCATAAAAATGTGTCAAGAAAGGTTTCAAGTTTTTTCAAAATAATGGGTTGCCTCCCGTTAAGCGCTGAGTTTAACGCCATCAGTCGGGCGCAAATGAGCTCAAAGAAGATGGAGATCAAAGGATATTTCAGTCAAGTTCATATCGGTGAGTTCAATGAACAATTTGAGTTTCTGACCGTTCACGATGAAAGGTTCTGAATCAAGGCTGAGTTGACTGACTTCGACAACTCCATTTCCAAAGATTCGTCTAATAAGATATGGTCCAATCCATTTTGATCTGAGTTTTCCTAGAAATAATTTGAGTTTGGCATTAAAGAGTAGAACTTTCTGACCAGGGTGGAAAGATTTTCGCACAATGTGCCTGTTGTGGAAGGTTTTAACCCACTCTTTGTAGATCTGCAAGTTCTCATACGTATCATTACATGGTTCCTCAATCTCGCTTAATTGCAATCGACGGTGTATTCCAACCTTCATTAGATCGAGATTGCACTTCAGTACTGCCCAATAAGCCTTGTGTTCCATTTCTACGGGAAGGTGACATGCCTTACCGTACACTAATCTGAAGGGTGACATGCCTAATTGGGTCTTGTAGGTGGTCCTATAGGCCCACAATGCTTCCGGAAGGAGAGTAGACCAATCTTTTCGATCAGGCCGAACAGTGACCTGAAGGATCTTCTTGATCTCTCGATTCAACAGTTCCGCTAGTCCATTAGTCTGGGGGTGGTAAGGAGTTGAGATATGGTGCAAAACCCCATACTTTTTCATCAGGGACTGGAAGTGTATATTGGTAAAATGAGACCCGCCATCGCTGATGATGGCCTTAGGAACCCCAAATATGGTAAAGATGTTCTCCTGGATAAATCGGAGGACAACTTTATGATCGCTCGTTCTCGTGGGGATGGCTTCGACCCATTTAGAGACATAATCAACAGTGAGTAGAATGTACTTGAAGCCGTTAGATCCAGGAAAGGGTCCCACGAAATCAATTCCCCATATGTTAAAGATTTCGCACACAATAATCGGGTTCAAGGGCATCATATCCCGCGGGCCCATGTTGCCGAGGGTCTAACAACGAGCGCATGCCCAACAATACGTCTGTGCGTCTTTAAACAAAGTGGGCCAAAAGAACCCACACTGGAGAATTTTTGCTGCAGTTTTACGCTCAGAGAAATGGCCACCGTAGGCCTGGTCATGATAGAATGACATTACGTTATTGACCTCGTCGTCAGGAATGCATCTTTGGTTCACCTGATCATTGCAATGTGGAAAAGGTATGGTTCCTCCCAAATGTAGTACTTGGCCTCGGCAATCAACTTGTCCCTCTTGGAAGTCGGCCAGTCTAGCGGAACCTTCCCCGTAACCAAGTAGTTCACAATATCAGCAAACCAAGGGAGATTGTGAATGGCTAGCAGGTGCTCGTCCGGAAAATGCTCGGTGATTGGACCAGATGAGTCAATGATGGAAGAAGGAAGCCGAGACAAGTGGTCAGCTACCACGTTCTGTTTTCCCGCTTTGTTGCGAATCTTGAGGTCAAATTCTTGCAATAGTAAGATCCAGCGGATTAGTCAAGGTTTCGTGTCCTTCTTTGTAAGGAGGTGCCTCACAGCAGTGTGATTAGAGTAAATTATCACACAGGAACCCAAAGGGTACGATCTGAACTTTTCCAGGGAAAATACTATGGCTAGCAGCTCTTTCTCAGTAACTGTGTAGTTATACTGAGCTTCGTCAAGTGTCTTGATAGCGTAGTAGACGACCATGGGTTTCCCATCGATTTTCTACCCAAGTACCGCACCTACAGCATAATCAGATGCATCGCACATAATCTCAAAGGGTTGAGACCAATCAGGGGACTATAGGATAGGTGCTTGGGTAACTCGATCACACAAGCTCTCAAATGCCTGAGTGCACTCCTTGGAGATTTCAAAGGGGACATCCTTAGATAGCAGATTAGTCAGGGGGTGCACGATCTTCGAAAAATCTAGAATGAATCGATGGTAAAAATTGATGTGCCCTAGAAAGGATCGGATATCTTTGATCGAGCTAGGCATGGGGAGTTTGGAAATCAGATTCACCTTGGCTCAATCAACCTAGATGCCTTTTTCAGAAATGAGATGTCCCAGGACAATTCCTTCAGACACCATGAAGTGGCTCTTTCCCTAGGAAAGAACCACACGTCAATGCACCACCTGAGGTTTGGACTAAGTGTTGGAGGCAATCGTCAAATGATTCATCGAACACTGAGAAGTCATCCATGAAGACTTCTAGATATTCACCTACCATATTTGAGAATATGGCAAGCATGCACTGCTGAAAAGTAGCGGGTGCATTGCAGAGACCGAACGGCATCCTTCGAAATGCGTACGTCCTGAAAGTGCAGGTGAAAGTGGTCTTCTCTTAGTCCTCAAGATGGATTGCCACCTGGTTGTAACCGGAGTACCCATCCAGAACGTGGAAGAATTTATTTCCCGCTAGTTTCTCGAGAATCTGATCAATGAACGGTAGTGGGAAATGATCCTTCTTCGTGGAGGAATTTAGTCTGTTGTAATCAATGCAGACTCTCCACGAATTTGCTATACGGATTGGTATAGTTTCTCTGATCTCAGTCGTGATCACGGTGAGCCCTACCTTCTTAGGCACAACCTGGATTGGGCACACCCATCGACTGTCGAAGATCGGGTAGATGATCCCTGCATCTAACCACTTGATGATCTCCTTTTTTACGACTTCCTGCAGATTAGGATTCAAGCGTCTCTACATTTCACAGGATGGTCGTGTGCCCTCCTCAATATAAATGTGATGCGTACAATATGAGGGGCTAATGCCGTCAGATCATCGAGAGTCCATTCAATAGCTCTTCGATGCTGCTGGAGAACAAAAATCAAATGGGATTCCTGATTAAGGGTGAGTCAGGAGTTGATAATCACAGGAAACATCTGATTGGAACCCAAAAAGACATACTTTAGATGATCGGGAAGAGGCTTTACTTCCAAAACAAGGTTATCAGCAGCAACGGGTGGTTTAGGGTGGGTGTCGGGAGCAAGGGAAGGAGCTATGGTGTGTTTAGGTTGAGTTCAGACTCCTCTAATTGCAGGTTCTGATCTTCTTGTGGTTGATCAGAAATAGTCAGGTTTTCTTCGATACATAGGTCGTCAAGCACAGACTCAATATCGCATATCTGCTCTATAACTTCGCAATTGATTCATTGTTGGGCCCTGAAGATATCGATCTTTAGTGTCTTGCTCTCAAATTTTAATTCAATTTGGCCCTCCTCACAATTAATGTTGCCCTAGCAGTGGCCAGAAACGGTCTCCCTAGTATAATCGGTGTATTCTTCAAATTCTCTGGAGCATCCATGTCCAAAATGATAAAGTCCGCCGAGAAATAGAAATCCCGAACCCTGACAATGACATCCTCAAGAATTCCTTTAGGTGACTTGATAGAACGGTCTGTTAACTGCAATGTCACCTCTGTCAGCTTGAGCTTAGATTCCTCAAGATGGTCAAGTAATAATGTAGGTATAAGGTTTATGGAGGCTCCTAAGTCTAATAAAGCTTTGTCCAATTGTATATCACCGATTTCACAAGAGATCAGAGGGGTGCCTGGATCTTTTGCCTTAGGCAAGAGTTTACTCAAAATGACAGAGCTGGCTTGCTCTGACAGTATGATTGAATTCTCACCTTTGGTTCGCGGCTTACGTTTAGATGAACATACGTATTTCAAAAATCATGCGTAAGCCAGTGATGAAACGGGGTTTGCATGTTTGAAATCGGGGTTACAAGTAACCCGTCGTCGTAGTTACAAAACTTGTGATCAAATAAAATTTATACCAAAACTCCAAGGGAGTCCTAGGTTGAACACAGGGAGGCGACGTTTACTCTAATTGAAAACCACGCTTCGATTTGTTTCTTTTTGGTATTTTGTAGTTTTTATAATTTCTCTTGTTGTTTTTGAAATAAAGAGACAAAATATAATCACAAGAGATAGAAATGAATCAAATATATTGCAAAGATGTCTATTACAATAATCTATGAAAGCATAAAAAGAGAGGGGTGAGAAAGAATCTCCCGAAATGGCTATTCAGTGAGATGACAGCGCCTGGCGGAGCTTGGACGAAGGAGGTGAGGAGCGGGACGAAGGAGGTGAGATGCATGAGGACGACAGGTAGAGAAAAGCTTCTACGTGGCTTCGGAATGGACATGAGAAGGAGGAGTTGATCTGCTACCAAAATGGAGGTGGGAGGACAGCTCCAAGGCAACCTATGATGGAGATGGGATAATGGAGGAAATTTGGTGGGATAAAGGAATGCTGCACTAATAGGAGGCCTTGGGAGCTTGAGAGCAAGCTCTAATGGAGCATTGGTAGGCTTGCTAGAGTTTAGGAGTAGGTGAGAGTAGAGTAGGTAGAGATGGCTTGGAAGGGAGGCGGTGTAGGTCCTTTTATAGTGGAGGAGAAGAGGCCAAAAATAGGTAAAGGACCTTTAGCGACCTCCAGACCTTTAGCTACTGTTGCCTGCGCTGCTGCTTTGCTGCTTTACCCGACTGATTTGAGAATTGTGGGGGGGGCTCCAGGATTCGAACCCACGCCCCTCCCTTGAGAACCGCAGCTTCGACCGTTACGCCTAGTGCGCGGGTGAGTCATGAGGAGAATTCACAACCGCGTGGTGAGGGCGACTCTTAGCCATTGGATTCTCATCCAACGACTAAGATCACTTGATGATAGGCCTTTAAAGAAGTGGCAGGTGGCGTTGGGTGCTCCAGATGGTGCCACGTGGCACTATCTAGACCATCCACCCTTCATTACTTGCAGAGGATGCTACGGTGCTCGGATTGAGGTGATTTCTACGTTGTCAGACTGCGATCATCGCTCTGAATCCATCCGTACGATTGGATTTTTCATCTAAAGTCTCTAAGGATGTCGCATTGCCTCCTGGCCATATAAAATGAAGGAATTAATATACAAAAATATGCAACTATCCTGGATGCCATGCAATGGATGTTATGTAGTATTGATAACATGATATGCAATGCTAAGCCAAGGAACTATCATAAATAAGTATTTTATCACGAATTTAAGCGAGTTTATCAGCCAGTACGTGGCGTATCTCATCCATCAAGGGGATGTTTATATGGACCTGCTCAAAGAGCTTAACTAGGTCCTCCTCAGGTGCCACGAGTTTGGTTGTCCTCTTTCCTTTGGTCAAAGCCTCGGGAAAAGGAACCTTAGATGGTTCCTCTAGAATAGATCCAGGTTCTTGATCTGGGGTCGAGGTATCCTGAATGACTATCCTAGGGTTTTGGTTTGTGCTACCAGGCTGACAGTAGCTTGGGTAGGGTGGGTCCTATGTTGCCTTGCCACTACGGGTAGTAACAGAATTTAATCCCGCCTGGTCCTAGTTTGGTGTAGGCAAAAGAGGTGCTTGCTGCTGGTAACCCGCATACGATGTCGACACTTCCATCCCATCGGGTGATGGAGCAGAAGAGGCCTGATAAACGTAGTGTGTTTGGCCCAAAGTAGGGTTCATAACACGCCTCTGGTTTGACATGTTATTGGGATTGGGCAGAGGTTGAGAAGGAAGTGCACCAGGTTGGCGGGGATTCGCCATTTGGGCGAATTGATTGCAAACCTCTGTGATCTTGTCTTTATGCTGTTTCTGCATTGCCGCATTCGTCTTTTCAATGTCAGCCAGAGTCTGAAGGATAAGAGTCATTTGATCTCCATGAGTTGGCCCAGATTGGTAAATAGGGTTGGACCGAGGCTGAGGCAGCTGATATGGATGAGGAGCCTGTGGGCGACGCTGATATGGTGGTCTTTGGCTCTAACTATTTCCCGCCCACGTGAAATTGGGATGATTTCTCCATCCAGGGTTATAGGTATTAGAAAAAGGATCATTCTGAATGGCGTTGAGGTCCTCGTAGGTCTGAGGAACCTCAAGAAAATTAGAATACGAGGGTTCAGAGTTCCCCCAACTTGAGTATGTAGATCCGAAGTTCCTTCCAAATCCAGAATCAGACGAGGGTGGATACGAATCCATCCCCTGAGAAGATCTCTGATAGATGTTATGCATAGCCTCCCTGCCAGAGGGTAGTTGTGCAAACGGGTTTTGCACAGAGGTGGCTCGCTGCAAATGTCGAGTTAGCTCATCCACCTTCTTCTCAATGATAGAGACCTTGTCCAATCGACTGGCCATCAATTCCAGGTTGACTGAAGCGGACAGGCCCTGCGTCTCGTGTGCTCCCTTGGGATTCGTCGATGCACGGGCATTCGTCCGGTCGAACATGCCCATGGATTCATTGTTAATGGAGTTCTCGCACATGTTTTCAAGAATCTTCCACACGGTATCTTCATGTTGACCCATGATATTCTCTCCATAGGTTGCATTGACGAAAACTCGGATATCTTCATGGAGTCCCTGGTAAAAAGACTGAACTTGTTCCCATTTAGGAACTCCGTGATGGGGGCACTTCCGCATGAGATCCAGAAAGCGATCCCATGCCTCATGAAGTGGTTCTCCTGTTTGTTGCGTGAAGTGTGTGATCTAGTGTCGTAAGCCATTCGTCCGACCAACTAGGAAGAACTTCTTCAGAAACTCGGATTGAAGCTCAACCCATGTGTTGATTGGCGTGTTTGAGTCTGATACCAGTGAGCTGCTTTGTCCATGAGAGAGAAGGAGAACATTTTCATGAGCAGAATATCTCGATTCTGCACATCTAACCTAAAGGTCTAAGCCAGATGCTTGAACTATTTAATGTGCTGGAAAGGATCCTCAGAATTGAGCCCATGAAATTTTGGAATAGCGTGAATCATGTTGGGCTTTAGTTTAGTATCAAGACCTCCAGTAGGGATTTGGAGTCGAGGTTCGATTGCCACCATAGTGGTATTGTAATGATCTCGCGTCATAGGACGCTACGGTGGATTCATATAGGCTTGAAATAGGTCATTGAGTCACTGAAGCTGATTTTCAAGATTGTTATCTCCTACTTGTTGTTCCATGATGATGGAAGGAGAGTTGGGTTCAGATGAATCAAAGGAGATGTCTATGTGATGAGGTTGCTGCACAAACACGGAAGTCGAGGCTTAGCCTCAACGGGAATGAATCGCTAACGGAGTCCTCAAAGGTGATCTTAAGGACCTCCTCCCAAACTTGCACCGATGGATTGGAGGAGAATAGCAGGTGCTGGACCCAATCAAGACACCTAAAAGTTTTGGATGACTATAGAGGTTTGGGGAGGATGATACCCCTTAATTAGAAAGCCGTCCACCTGTGAATTACCTCGGTAGCCAGAGAGGGAGAGCCCCGCGAAGACCCCTACACGGTAGAGCGTAACCACAGGTTACAGGGTTCCCCCACCCGACCTCTCTTGTCACTGATGGTCTAGGTAGACCAGAATGGGGACTTGACCTCTTAAGTCTACCAGTTTTAATTAAGAGCAAGGGTGTTTTAGGATTTCACTTGAAATTTTAAGATATGTTGCGTATAAAAGTTACTTAATTTGAGATTAGTTGACCCTGGAAAGGTGGGTCAACTTCACCTATTTGTCCTTTTAAGAAGCTTAGGTCTCTCTTTTAATGTTCAAATGAATTAAAGAGCCTAATTTTAGGGTTTTACTTGAATAGATCAATTCAATCAAGGCTTAGGCACACATTATTTGGAAAGATCAATTCTTAACTAAGCACGTGTGTCTCTAAAGCCCTAAATTGGAATCCTTAATTGGCTCTTAATTTGGTCCAATTTAGTTTGTCAAAACAAGGTATCTAGGGCTCAAACAAGAATATGATAGCCCTAGTTACCTTAAGCTCCAAGTGGGTGCACAAATTAGAGTGTCATTTAAATAGAATGTATCAATCAGGCAACTTGATGAGTTATCTAAGAATAGAATGCAAGTAGCCCTAATTGATTTTTTTTCTTTTTAACTTTTTCAGAGTCAGGGGCTTAAGAGAGAGGGTAGTTAGAACTTACCTGCCCCTTGCATGTTTGATATGCGGCTGATCTTCCCAGAATGTATCCCCTGAAACAAACCACAGCAAAAGAGATATTGCAAGTTAGAAACCAAATCAGGAATTGCAATCAAGTGTTCTAAATTGCCCGTTGCTCCCCGGCAATGGCACCAAAATGTTTTGCACGGTGAAATTGAGTTTAAAATGAGGTGTTGTAATATAGTCAAAATCGCTTTGAAAACAAATAGATTTTTATTACTCGAAAAGATTCCGAGGTCGAACACAGGGAGCAATATAGCAATTTAGGAATCAAGATCACAATTTGAACTAAAAGAAATTGCAATGATAATAATTATCAGGTATCAATGTGCAAAAAGATGGAAGTAAAATGGTGATTTATATCACCAATTACTCCTCACAAATAACACTTAAATCAAAGCCTCAAATAGCTGCAATCAAATGTATCAAACATCTTAAACAGCGCTGTGCTACAGTGCTAGTTAGAGACTTAAGAGCCTCCCTGCTTCTTCTATCTTTCTTCTATTGCTCAGGCCTTCTCCTCTTCCTCTTCTTCTTTCTCTTCTGCTTCTTTCTTTCTTTGACTCTTTCTTTCCTCTACAGCCTCCTTTCTTCTTCAAACCTTCTTTTCTTTAGCACTTCTTCTGCCTTTGGCTCTGCGACTCTCTTCTTCTTCTTTTCCTCTTCTTTCTCTGGCTTTCTTCTTCTAAACCCGACTAAGTGTCAGCTGGATTTTTCTGAGAGCAAAAACCCTCCCCCAACCTGCGCAACTCTCTTCTCTCTTTTTCTCTTTATGATTCACTCTCCCAGAGCCTTTCTCAGGTAATCGGGTTGTCGGATTCAGGCGTACCCAGGTCTAGGCTCACCGACGTGCGGTGGTGAGCAAGAAGTGAAGCTTAGGCTGGTTAACAGGTCAGGCCAGGTCCGCAGGCAGAGGTCACAGACGAGGCCAGTGAAGGATGAGTGATGCGCTTCGGACGCATTTGTTTAAATAGGTCATTGTAGCTCGTGTTCACAGCGTTGGTTTTAAATAAAGAAACAGCATGAGTTCAAGTGTCGAACACAGGAAGGAGTGAAATCGGATTTTTCTGTCACTTATTTGTCACAGAAATGGCGAGTTTTTTTTTGTTGCTTGTGCGGGAAAACGCGAGAGAGAAAAGCGAGTAAGAGAGAGAGAGAGAGCAGGGTTAAAGTCTTTTGTTCATGGCATTCACTTAAATCAAGATGGAAAACAACATTAATACTATATTTAACATGCAACTCAAGTTTTACAAATACAACAGTAGCTATATGCCCAAACAAAAGTAAAGCTAGGGTAGCGAGAGAGAGAGAGAAAGGGAAAGGAGATGGCGAGGCGGTCACGGTGGTGGTGGAGGGCTCCGTTAACGGCTCGTCGACTCCAACGAGTACAAAAGGGTGCTAAGGGTAGCTAGGAGTAGGGTAGAAGACTTGCAAGTGTAATGAATGCCTTACATGGGTAGTTGGAAGGAGTTTATATAGGAAGAAGGGGTTTCTAATTTAAGTATGGGCTTTAGTGACGTTCGAGACATCGCTAAACCCATGCCGAAAGCATCGGTGTAGCCCCCTGCCCGCCGCTCCAACGCAGGCATTGTTCTTCTTCTTCCGCATAATCTACATGATCACGTTGTGAGCCGTCCGATCGAAGATCGGATGCCTGAGAATTCACGTGGCGTGCGCTTGAGGATCGCGCCTCATCTCGTGCTGGACAATCGTCAGCCGTTCGATCGCGTTTCAATGGCCACGATCTTGCGAACTCTAGTGCTCAGAATGCGCCTTATTCGCTGTGAGCGAGCGTCATCACGCGCACCTGGCTTGGATGCTCGTAATCGCTCCACGTGCCTTCATTCACTCCGTTCGCCTGCGAATCAACAGCTGAATTTTGGTTGTGCGCGTGGACGCGAGCGATTGCAGTTTGAACTCTATTCATCCGTTCTAAATCCATCCGTGCGATCTGATTGCTCATCTGAGGCCTATTTTAACATGAACTTATACAAATGGCCATTAACACTGATTTATAAACAATCTCAATGTACGATGCATGTAATGCTCCCATGCCCATTTGTGGTGTGTTCATTGTGCATATTATCCTTAAGATAAACCCCAATTGGCAGAATTATCATCATAAAATGTAGCGTTATCATACCCCCATGCTTACTCCTTGCTATTCCCTAGCAAGGTTCATCCTAGCCATTATTATCAGTCAAAATTCAGGAATTGATTACTTAGACATTTTGTTACTTGTCAACAGGAGGAAATATACTAAGATCCTGATCTACAGAGACTAAACAGCGCCCATGTGTCTGCCAAAATGTGAATCGCCTAAATCCTCTCTTTAATGCATTTTTTTTCTTTTTCATCTTTTCTCATTTTTTTGGATTTTGGAGTTGAGAGTGTGTTAGTAACTTTTTACGGCTACCCAATCCACCCATAACTCGAAAAAGACTCTAAGTGCTAAGCATCTTGGTCTGAAGATCGTGATAGACTCACTCAACGATAATTCAGACAGACTTCGGTTTCTACGCCCCTAAGTGATCGGAACAGGAAGTGTTTGCCTGAAGGTGTATCTGTCTGATCGGTAGCTTTCTCCCTAATTTATTTTATTTGGGATCAACACAAGGGTATTTCCAGTGTATATCTCCCCGGATTACTCTAATTCCCCACTTCTTCCTTAAGTGTTTTGGATTTTTTGTGCATTTAGTGAGCTGGGTTCTGAACAACCGGCTAATGAGCTGTTACCCACGACCGCTTACCAGCTATACTCGTGCGGTGAAGTGTGACTTATTTTATTTTCTTTTTTTCTTCTTTCTCTCTCTCTCTCTCTCTCTTTCTTTTATTGTTTAGCAGGTGGCTTCCCTGATCTCAAATTTACCTAGAGACAATAAGAAGAAAGTGGTCCTATGGCTGGGCTTTGGACAACTAGCCAATGGGCTATTACCCACGACAACTTACCAGCCATACCACCCTGGCAGGTTCATTAGCTACCCAATTTCTATCAGAATCTCCAAGGAGTGAGTCAGTGTAAAAATGTGTACAAATACTTAGACTAAAAGTCTCTCCAAGTCAGAGGGCGGGTTGATAAGTCATATACTTATCACCCTATTTTATTGGTGAATTAAGATAAATTAAGGTTGCGAGAATTCGAGGCTAAATCCATATTTTAACAAACATCAGGGTTGATTGAGCCTGAAGACCTGAAAAGTCTACGTGTTCAGGTTCTTTTCGTATTATTTCTCACTGTTGACAAGTTCCTAATGCCTTAAGTTTTCTTCCTAAATTCATCATTTTTCATCATTTTTTTTATTTTATTCAAATAGATAAAATGAACTCAGGACATGCAAATTACCTCCCCCCATGCTTAAGTTGGATAATGTCCTCATTGACAAATAAATTGATGCAATGGGGGTTCAGAAAGAAATTACCTAAGTGATGCAGTTTACCGTGACAACCTTTAGCGGATGATCATATTAATATTTACTGTCGATTGGTAAAGTAACAGTAAATATATTTTTGTCATCGATTGGTGGCAAAAGCAATGGTGAATCATGGGTTAAAATTAGCCCATTGTCGTTGCCAAAATTTGGGTGTGAATGGGGATTTAATTTAGACGTTTATCGTTGATCAACGCGCACACAGAACCCTCTTCTCTCCAACACTTCATACAAGCCGTAGGCCCCTCTCCTCCTCAATTGCCCTCCATCCTTGTTGCCACCCCTCCTCGATCGCCGGCCATCATCGTCGCACATCCTCCTTCTCCACAAGGAAACCTCATTTCTCGGTAACAAGCCAGTTTCAGCAGATAAACCAAAAACACTTGATTTACACTTGTCAGACTTCGTGCTCCTTCCATGATGCATTGGTTGCTGCTCACAACTAACAGGAGTCGAATCAATTTCAGATCTACGACTTACATTCCGTGAATCTGACAGACGTAATCCCTAAAAGGGGAAATACAATATTATAATTACTTACAGACGAATTGTAAATACACAGAGAAACTAAAACAACTTTTACATCACGCACAAAATAATTAAACCACTCATCACATACCTGTAATATATCTTCATAGTTTTCATTTGTTTACAAACGACAGTTTACACTTGCATATTCATTCCCTGAAACTTTATCAATGAAATTACCTCACAAAGATCATCACATCCTTCACCATGAGAAATCTGAGGACTTGAACTGCAATCAATCTAACGAGTAGAACTGGATGGATTTGCACATCCCTATAATAATAAACTCATCATCATGGACATAAACGAAACGGACAAACAACAAAACCATATCGAAGTATCCACGCAACAAACAAAGGAAACCTTCTGAAAAAATTTCAAACATTTGCAGGAACATTGACGTGAAAACTATAACTTCAATTACTTCGCTGGCAAAAATAATAAATCACCTCCAACACAAGATGTCCGGTACGTGTGGAGGCCGCTAGGGGCCGCTACATTCCTATCCATTCCACTCAAAGAAGCCTGCTAAATTATTACTCTCATTACAATTCAAGATTCGAAGTAAAAAACATGGCACCAAGCAACGAGCAGCAACAGCACTTGTAATGTCGAGGACGGAACATGCTGGGTGGAGGGTCGAACACGACGAGCTTTAATTGATTGCTCACGAGTGGACTTCTTTTGATTTGTTGGAGGTTGACCTTGACGTTTAACAGGAATAGGGTCAAGCGGCACATTCGAGCCGTCAACAAATGCATCATACCTTCAGAACTCTGTGCCGTACACGTATCGCACAAAAAAATCATTAAAATAAACTGAACCCACAACTCCCTGATCTCGTATATTTTCAACATCCAGTGATTCGATTCAAATCCCTTCGATATGACAAGTTTCTGGCAAGCATATGCTCAAATTCCTCCACAGTTAGAGATTCATACATAATCCTCTTTAACTTATCTTTCGTAGCAGAATCCTTCCCAAATTTATCGGAAAGCTTCTGCATAATATACCACAAACAAATGCTATGCCTCGGTTCCGGAAAAGCAACCTTCACAGCATTCAATAACGAAAACGTTTGGTCTATGACAATAAACTCAGGTTGAGTTCCAATAACAAAGCAGAAGGAACCATGATTAAAGCAAATTTCATAGAACAAAAGCTGGCCGTTAACATTGCGAGAATTTATATAAAAGAACATTAACGTACCATCCATGCAGTCGACCCATGTGCGAAAAAGCCAAATAAAGGTGTCTATCATCTCATAGAAAATTAATACACAGCCCAGAAATTAAAATTGACTGTCTATGATGGTCAACTTCAACAAAGAAAGTAGAGGACATATTGTACTTGTTGGTAAGTAATGTAGCGTCAAATGTAATGTCATTAGCCTAAAAAACATTATGCAACCTGCCCTCGGAATCTAAGTTTATAACATAGTAAAAATTCTCACCCCTACGTTGCATCTTCGCAAAATAGGATTGCAACACCTCTGCATCCTCGGCACCCAACCTTAAGATTCTCGCTTTGCAAATAATATTTCGTGCATCACATTCATTAAATGGAATCTTGTCAACTCCATTGTACTCCCGTGCAAAAGATGAGTAGGATTTTGAAACTCCAATCCCGACTTAATCATTAACGTCAAGCTGTCGTTGCTTTGACAACGAAACCTTCCTCCTACTTAGAAGGAAACAAACTAATAATTTCTCCATCATTTCATAATTATGACTATCATCAGATGATGAAATATGATATTTCAAAAAATCATGTGTCCTTGCCGGTTGTCTTTTCCTATATAAAGGTTGCTTTGGATTTTTTGGTGGACAACCGGACTTTGAACAAGACAAGATTGCACTCTGTACTTACAATCAACCCTAACCTAATGTCTGATCTTAACACTGAAACCCCGGCTCGAAGCAAAAGCACAATATACATCATAAAATTGATCAAAGGTATCAAAACAGACCCAACTTCGAACTCCCGGCAACCTTATCAGGTAATTCACTGGAATCTCCGTTAACGGCATCACAACAGCCTGTTCTACCACCTAAGGCACAAGCCAACAATTGAACATTTAGATAGTGGTTGGTGAAATAACATAAAAATTCAACCTTAAAACTAAGATGTAAAAACAAAACGGCATGCAGAAAGTACATCTAACAAACATAGGAACCTCTCAATTACGGCACATGACACATTATAACCCAAAAATTTACAATAGATAACATAATCATATATAACAGAAATTAACAAGGACAGGATAAATAACATAACACAAAACATGTAAACATGTTTTGTGTTTTACATGAGACAATCATGTATATATCATAGTCTCGTGCCAAGTTCTTCATAGCTTACACTTACATAATAAATTATGCCATAATCGTAGCAAGGGATCAAATCGGGTCAACATACATATTTTTAAGAACACACAACTAACGTTACATAAAAGAACATAAATGCCCCACTTCCTATCAAATAATAGCACAGAAACACATTTCATATTTCATACGATAAAGTGAACGCAACTAGCTAGACACATACAAAATCACCGCATTACCCAACAAAAACAACAACCACACCCACTAAAAATAAAAACATCCAAGAAACTTACGATACAACATCATTGATAAAAACAAGATTAAGTCCAACGTACTCATCGAAAGGAAATCAAATAATTACAACAATCACCTCCCCAATGATCATTACCATTGAGTCCATCAACACACATTGATTGCACATCATCACCATCTACAACATCATCTAAAATCAAACATTACATACAAATTAATAACGTATTAACAACCACAGAAAAAAAAAATCATTCCTCAACAAATAAAATCATCGGAACATAACCTTCATTATTCTTCAAAGACAAGACATCTTCATGATCGACCTCCATAAAACTCACATTATCTACAGATAGTTAAAGCATGTTGACCAACATCACGTTACACCTCCAAAAGCAAACAAGATCAAAATACCAGTATTAAATTTCATGAAACACAAACCTTACTTGAAGCAATGCACAACCAACAGAAGAATCGATCTACGAAGACAACTTAACTAATGTACGAAGCACTTCAACAAGACCGCCAACAATCCACTCTCGGGCTCTACCAATGACCCACCAATACCGAGACACTATGGACCCATTCAACTGTAAGCCAAAAATAGGTTAAACACATGTCGAGAGGTAAAGGTCTGATGTACATACATCTAATTAGTCTAAAAACGTCTATTTATGCATATTCCTAGTGTCATAGAAGCATTCAATATTATAAATATTGCATAACATGCATCATCATGCATTTAGGTTAATTTGTATAAATTATATAGTAATTTACCTTTTTTGTGGTTAGGGAACAGGTTGATATTTATCTGAGCTTCGGATTAAAGATCCAACCGTATAAATCTGATCAAGACGACGATCGGAGTCCAATGCCTCCGAGATCGCCCTAATCAGACTTCCGTAGCATCAGATGCAATTTGAGGAAGATCAAAGGTCAAGGGATAAGGTGGTGCAAAACCGTACCTCATACAACAAATCTAATTGTATAAATGGGTTTGAATCAACGATCACAGCCCAACAGCACAAAAATCAATCCAATCCGACAACTATGACACCTCCTATGAGCAAAAGAAGATGGACAGCTCAGATGGTGCCACATGGCACTATCCAAGGTGCCAAAGTCACCGGTGCTCTTCATCCTCATCAAAGATCACGCGATCTCGACCGTTGGATCAAGATCCAACAGTTGAGAACATGCGGAAGGAATTCAAAAGCTCGACAAAGCACGCATGATAGCACAACGGTTAAGAACTTCGTACGCACGCAGGTCGTGCGATCGAGCCTCCCCACCATGCTCTCTCTCGCACACAAGAGCTCAATTCAACTGCTCAATCAGGCGCCAACGGCTCAGATCGACTGATCAGATGGACACGCAATTTGGCTCCGGATTGTACGCACGAATGTATGAGCTCTTCAACATGCACTCGTAAGTGATCTGGAGCATTCAATTTTGATCCAATGGTGTGGAGAGGTGTTATGTCACCCTCTAATGGATGAAGGCAAAGCGGCGCATGGGCAATCTCAACCCTCCGATCTTCATTGGACAGTTGGGATCAGCCCATGTGTGCAACACTTGAAGCTGAAAGGCGGGTGACGTGGCGTATGTACACGCTCAGATTAGCGAGCACGGTGGAGATGGAACACGTGCCTTCAACGACATGCGGCTACAGTGATGCACATATCCATCACTAAAGACCTGCATTAAAAACTTAAAGATGTAAAGTGACATTTTTACCCTTATACCTCAACTATATAAAGGACCCTACACCCCACATTTTTCATCATCCCTTCATCTCTCTCCCTCTCTAAGAGCTCAGAACTCAAGTTCTCAGCTCTCTCTAGTGCTCCCAAGCTACGGGAAGCTCCGCTAGAGTTAAAAAATAATTTTTTCCACTTCTTAGCCCCTTCGCAGAGCTCACGTCAGCCGTCCTCTCGCCTCCGTTTCGGAAGCGAATCCCGCGATGTCGATACCCTGCCTCATTTCCGGTTCTTCCAGATTTTCCTTCCATCCTTCGTCTCCACTCTCCTTCCAAGCATTGTCTATCCGACTCGTCCTCCAAGCAGCCATCGAGGAGAATAACTTCTCACCCCCTTATCTTTTTATCGCTTCTAGAGTAGATTTTCAACTTTCTAGTTGTAGAAATTAGTTATAATGACATTATCTTAGTTATAAAAGGTTGTTTTCTCTCTCTCTCTCTTTCTCTCTCTCTCTCTCTCATTTATATTACAAGTAGATTAGCTGTTTATAATCATTATGAATCTTTCATTTATAAAAAAAATACAAAAAAGAAAATTTGTGGATTTAAAATCGACGTAGCCTCCCAGTGTTCGACCAGGGACTCACTTTGAGTTTCTGTAAAATTATCTAATTGACATATTTTTACGCAACTACAACGACGCATTTCAAACCAAATCTTTTAGCGTACAAAATTCCACTCAACATTTTGGCGTCGTTGATGGGGAAGCAACGAATCTTGATTATTTTTCCACATTCCTCGCACTTATTTGCTCTCTAACTCTCATTTATTTCTTCTCTATTATCTTACAAGTACCCCAACAAGGAATCTTTAAGCGGTAGAAACGAGTAAAGTGCAATTGAAGACAACTGTAAGTGCTCCCCCATTCTTTTCCCCTCCATAGATCCTTAATTTAAACCCTAAAAGTTGTTTAAGTAAGATTTGAACTCTAAAATTCACTCATTCAAATAATCTTACTTGAAAACCCTGGTTGTTCACTCACTCACATATCTCAATCAATCATTAAGGGCACAACCCATTTTAAGAGTCCATCACATTCCAAGAGCACTACTATCCCAAGCCTAATCTAAAATTGAGTAGACGTTGGCGCTATGACTCATCAGTCCGTTTCATAGTATTTCTCAAATTGTGGTGCGAATTTATAACGTCTACTTTCTCCAAAATGTGCTAAGTTAGGGGGCCTGATTGTCAAACGACTTAAGCAGACAGGAGTTTGGCATAATTTGCGGCCTTTGGGACATGCTCCCCCTGCTTCGCCAGCCTAACTTAACCAGCTTCTGGATTAAGGACAACACAAAATTCGTGTTGTGATTTGAATATATCTTGGAGCATAGGTCCTTAGGCTACCCAACTTAAGGACAAGCTTGTATTGTTGTGCTGCAGAGTTCTATTCTCCAGTCCTTCCAACCCCTTCCTAGTTTATGCTTGAAAGGAGGTCATTGAATCCTCACTTGGAAGGTCCATTAGACCATTCAAGGAGGTGTAGGTTGCATATTAATCTAGTAGATCCCATGGCTGATCAACCATCTCCTCTGCCTCAGGATCCGCAAGAGATGCTGCAAAGGCAGCTAGAATAATTGCAGCAAATGCAAGCATGGTTCCAATGAATGCATTGTCAGGGCTCTCAACCCTTGAAGGATTTTTATGATCCTTCTAATTATTGAAAATGTCTTGGTGTCCAGATTCCAGTCGGTAATGTGGAAATCAAGCCCCAAGTGTTAAGCCTGATCAAACATTTTCATGGGCTTAGCTCTGAAGACCCGTTTCAGCATTTGGAGGACTTGACCACTTTGGTCCAGACCACCAAAGCACGAAACATGGACGAGGAGCAAATGATCATGAGGCTTTTCCCCCACTCTCTTAGGGATAAGGCCGCACATTGGTACCGGACTATTGGAAAGCCAATAGCTACATGTAATGTTCTTAAATCAGCCTTCCTAAAGAAATTCTTCCAAGTCGAACGTACCAATGCCTTGCATCGGGCGATTACTACTTTTGTCCAGTAGCTGGGGGAACCGCTTCATGGTGCTTGGGAGCGATTCCAGGATCTATTGTGGATGTGTCCACACCACAAGGTGCCGAAATGACAACTTGTGCAGATCTTTTATCACGGGTTGACTGAGCAACTTCGTAATCACGTGGATGTTTCTTGCGGAGGCAATTTCCTCAATAAGGATGCAAATAGTGCGCATGATTTGTTTAAAGAAATGAGTGAAAATTCTATCAACCATGCCTCCATGGACACTTTCAACCGGTCCCAGGAACCCAGATCAAATGTTAATGAGGTCCACGACTCTCATTCATTTGATATGGAACTGATTTGTAACAAACTCAATAAAGTGGACCTGGTTAGAAAAAGAATGGAAGAGTGGATGGTTAGAAACTTTGCAAATACTTCTAGATCCACTCAATCCCAGAATTCGGGATTCCATTCTTCACGAGCTCCTAATGGACGGGAGTTCGTAAATCAATTGGAAGCGGCTCAACCTGTGAGTCAGCATTACTTGGAACCCCACGGGTTCCAAACTGGGGCCTTTGATCCCAGTTTCTCTGTTCCTTCTTATTGATTCCTATGAGAGACGGTGAGATTTGCGGAATATAGATAAAGTGAGGAAATAAAATAGACAATCTCACAAAAAACACAATCACACAATTGCACAAATATTTTTAGGTGGAAACCCAAACCGGGTGAAAACCACCACCTAACCCTCTTTAGTTAGGATTTTCCGATCGAATGAGTTGATCAAATCCACTAACAAACTACTTTAATGAGGGTAGTTCAACCTCTTACAACCGACGCTACTTTGAATGAGGGTGCATGCCTCAAACCCCTTCTCTTCACGAGAAGGTTTTTGTCTCACGAAGGAGACAGGAATTCGCAAAACGAATACCCAACCAAATAACAAATAAATATTACAACACAAACCTATAGAGCCACAAAGTATATATATCCTAAACTTAGCTTCTATAGGCAAATGAGACTTCCCTTAGATGGAAGAACGTAGGCGTGATCTCGACAAAGTAACGACACTCTCGGATTTGTTGAATGGACCTTGGAGAGAAAGATCACTTCTCTTCTTGATGATTTCCTCTCTGTGACACAAAGGAATGTGAAAGTAGTGTTACTTGGTGTATATTTGCAAGGTAAGGGTACTCCTCTATTTATAGAGGGGGTAGGAAGGCTTAGGAAGGCTTTGGAAGCCTTAGGTAGCTGTTGGGGATCATCCCAAGGTAAATCAAGCTGCAAACAGAATCATTAATAATTCTGACAGGATCATCAGACGTCTGGTAAAAAGATCAGACGTCTAGAAGTCACTCTTAAGACGTCTGGAAACTAAATCAAACGTCTGATTCCAGGCGAGTTTCCTTCCTGACTTGGTTCAGACCTGAACAGGGTTCTTGTGAAAGTCAGTCAGACGACATATTGGATGTCTAGCACTAGGTGTGGACGTCTGGAAACCTAATTAACTGCAAGAATGTATTTCCCAAGGCACAAATAGCTATATGTCTCAAGAGAAGTAATTTTGGCTCAATTGAGGCTAACGGTCACTTTATCAAACGTCTGATGTCCTCTAAGAACGTCTGATAGAAGCTTAAAGGTCATTACTCAACGATCATATACTTAAGGCAACGTTCCACTAATTGGACGTCTGACCAAGTCATCTGACATCTGCTAAGACGTCTGGACTAAGGGTTGGTCATCTGAAATCAACAAACAGAAGGCTCTAAAACCAGCCCTAAGTGTTTGGACATCTGATTCAACATTCAAATGTCTTAAAGTTCACTATCAGACGTCTGATTATCAGATTAAACATCTGATAAGGCTATCTGAAGCCTATTTAGGTTTCTAAGTTCTCTACGGAAAACCTAAGTATCCTAGGATTGTTCAAGTGTTCCTAAGACTATAGTAATAAAACTTTGAGGCTCTCTAACATGCATCTAAGAAAGGAAAATAAAGAGTAACAATAATGCAATGAACAAGAAAGGAAATCCATCATATTCTTCATCTCCTTCCTTCTTCAAGCTTTCACTCCTCGCGAAGCTCCTTCATCAAGCTCCTCCAATTCGCCATGGATGCAAGCTCTAACTCCATCTTTACACTTGTAACATTTGCGATCGACCTAAAATCTAGGACTCAAAAGCAAATGTTAAATAACAAGTGTTTTGTTATCTTCAAAATAAACGATCGTGGTGCCCTTGCACCTACACTTCTTTCCCACCATCCTTGCCCTATGAGAATGTGTATGCTATATAGGAGAATGTTGGGTCCAACCCATATTCTAACTCATATAATTCGGGTTGGAGGAACCACCCTAACTTCTCCTGGAAAAACCTAGGGTAGCAAACCCAAATCCGACCCAACAACTATGCACCGCAAAGACCAATGGGTCAAGGTCATGTATACACTCAGCTGCCCTCTAATCAAGTCAATCAGCCAGCATGGAATGCCCGTCAACCCGCAGGGTAGGCTGATTTGAACTATCAGATAGTAGAAATGCAAGGATCCATGCTCCAGCTCATACAGCAAATGAAAACCTCGCTGGACAACTTACAATCCGGGCTCATTGCTAATACCCATCAGCCTAGATCTCTGCCATCTCAACCTATACCCAACCCTCATAACATACAAAATCAGGGCAATCGAGCCCAAGGGTACGGGAATCAAAGGGACCCATATGTACATCTCAGGTGGTTAAGCAGGGTCCTTCTACTTCTTCATTCAATCCTGCATATCTGGCTACTCAAGCCCCTCTGATCTTTCCTAACCCTCCCCAAGACCCAAACCCATATGCTTCTGCAAACTCCGTTACCTTGAGGAGTGGAAGGCAAACCCAGGATTCTGAACTACCATCTTCTAGTCAATCAAACCCTGCTGAGCTTAAGAAAGGAAAGGAGAAAATTGAAGAAGAAACCAAGGCTCAGGACCCTGAATCTAATGACTTTTCTCATGCCCCATTTCCTGAAGCCTTGCTAAAATCTAGGAAGAAGAAACCTGTTGATAGCAATGAGGAGCTCTTGAATATATTCAAGAATGTCAAAATCAATATCCCACTCCTCGATGCTATTAAGCATATTCCAGCTTATGCCAAATTCTTAAAGGATTTATGCACTCGGATGCGTAAGCCAAGAGAATCAACCCCGAGGAAGGTGATACTCTCCGAGGAGGGTAGTTCTGTTATCCTGCATCATCTCCCTCAGAAAAAGAGAGATCCAGGTGCCCCTTTGATTTCATGGGTTATCGAGGATTACACTTTTGACTGGGCACTCTTGGATCTAGGTGCATCCATAAACCTAATTCCGACTTCTTTGTATGAAATGTTCGGATTAGGTAAGCTCAGGCCGACCTCAGTAACGCTACAATTAGCAGACCGTTCGGTCACAAACCCAAAAGGCAATATTGAGGATGTTATCGTCAACGTTAAGGACTTCTACTTTCCTGTAGATTTCCTTGTCCTTGACATGGATGTATCTGAAAATTTAAGGAACACGCCCATCATTCTGGAGCGTCCATTCCTGGATACCTCTAAGGCCAACAACAATTACGAAAGCGGTAATATGGAGATCACCTTTGGGGACAGAAAACTAAACCTTGATATTTTTCAAGGAGATCAACAAATTTGAGGATTGTGGATATGTTGAGGAACTCGAGGACGATGATCTGAATGTCGACACTTATATGGTTGTTACCATTCCTGAGAATTCCTCTCGCACCAATGAGCTTAACCCACAACCCTCCGTGGCAGACCCACCACACCCTGAAGAGGTTGCTGATTTTGTTCACTCCCAACCTCTTCTATTGAACCGTCCTGATGAATCTTCATCAACATCCTCCTTACCCTCCATCCTGATCTCGCCCTAGCTTGAACTGAAAACATTGCCCAACAGTCTGAAATATGAGTTCTTAAGACCCAAAAAAATGCTTCCTGTGATTATTAGTGCAAAATTGACAAAGGAATAAGAATCAAAACTGGTTAAGGTCCTAAAAGCACATAAGGAGGTAATTGATTGGACCATCCATGATCTTAGGGGGATTGAGCCATCTTATTGTAATCATCGAATGTTTATGGAAGATGGATCCCGCCCTTCTCGCCAAATGCAGAGGAGACTGAACCCCAATATGCGAGAAGTGGTCAAGAAAAAAATCATCAACTGGCTTGACGCAGGAATCAATTGCCGATCTCGGATAGTCCCTGGGTTAGTCTCATGCAAATTGTTCCCAAGAAAGTTAGGATTACCGTTGTGACTAACGAGAAATAAGAATCTATAATGACTCGTTCAGCTTCCTCTTGGAGAGTCTATGGATTATAGGAAGCTAAACACAGCAACAAAAAAGAAGCATTTCCCTTTGCCTTTCAGCGACCA
This sequence comes from Thalassia testudinum, assembly GCA_037157565.1. NCBI lineage: Eukaryota > Viridiplantae > Streptophyta > Magnoliopsida > Alismatales > Hydrocharitaceae > Thalassia > Thalassia testudinum. Next base: position 6,838,026 of record JAZHRO010000022.1, on the reverse strand, counting down.
AATTCTTGAAAGATTAGCTAGGCAAAAGTATTTCTGTTTCCTAGACAGATATTTGGGATATAACCAAGTCCCTATCCATCCCGATGACCAGGAAAAGATAACTTTCACCTGTCCTTACGGAACTTTTGCATTCCGTAGAATGTCGTTTGGGCTTTGCAATGCACTTGAGATTTTTCAAAGGTGCATGGTAACCATCTTTTCAGACGTGGTAGGAGATTATATGGAAGTATTCATGGATGATTTCTCCATTTTTGGAGATTCATTTGAGTCTTACCTGGCTATCCTGGAATTGATCCTTAAGAGATGTATCGAAACACGGTTGGTCCTTAGCTGAGAGAAGAGTCACTTCATGATACAGGAAGGCACTGTCTTAGGTCATGTAGTCTCTGACCGAGGAATTGAGGTTGATCGAGCTAAGGTGGATGCTATCTCCAAACTTCTTCCTCCCACTTCTGTTAAATAAATCCGATCATTCCTTAGTCATGTGGAATTTTATAGGAGGTTCATCAAGGACTTTTCTAAGGTTGCTCGACCTTTGATCAACCTTTTAGCCAAAGACACACCGTTCGATTTTGATGAATCATGCCACAAGGCATTTGATTTACTCAAAATGGCAGTCACTTGTGCTCCGGTGTTACAACCACTAATCTAGACAACCTCATTTGAGATCATGACCGACGCTTCTGATTACGCAGTCAGGGCTGTTTGGGTCAGAAGATTGACAAAAAGCCCTCTGTGATTTACTACACTAGCAAAACTCTAGATAAGGCCCAGAGGAACTATACTGTTACAGAATAAGAATTGCTAGTTGTAGTATTTGCATTGGAAAAATTCAAGGCTTATCTCTTAGGATCTCATGTCATCATCTATACTGACTACTCAGCCCTGAGATATCTCTTAGCCAAAAAGGATTGCAAACCCTGGCTTATCCGATGGATTCTTTTACTTTAAGAATTCGATCTTGAAATTAAAGACAAATTCGGGGCACAAAATGTGGTGGTAGATCATCTTTCGAGACTCCTAATTGATTCTTCTTGTTCAGATATTCCGATTACTAACACTTTTCCAGACGAGACTTTTCTTACAGTTTTAGGTGTCCAAACCCTTTGGTTTGCTGACATGGTGAATTATTTGGTCGTTGATCAAATCCCTCAGGATTAGACCAAGCAACAATGGAATAGACTTATTGTTACGACCCAAGTCCAACTCGCCTCGACTAATCCCAAAACTTAGTCGTCCAACAAAAAATAACCAAAAGCAGGAAAATAAACCACATTCACACATGCAATATAACTAAGTAGAAGAAAGCTATAAAGCAGTAAAGAAAGTGGAACAACAGTCTCAACACGTAGTACATACCACCATAATAACAACAAAAAACGTAAAGGCAACAGAAGTAACCAGAACAGTAAACTATGTGTCCATTACTTACTACAACAGTAGAGAAAAGAAAGTGCTGGAAGAACGACTACGGTTGGGCTCAGCTCTACCCAGCATCCTCTGCAACCGAAAACCCGGGCTGCTCAACTCGTGATCCTGAAAAGGGTTACGAAAAGACAGAGTCATCGAACGCTGAGTAGAGTGGTATTTACATTATTTAAGTGCAAGTACAGTAAAACAAAAATAGGTTTATTTCTCATTTCTATTTATCTCATTTATATGTTTCTGGTTCAATTATTTCTCAAGTATCTAGGTATTTCTTGATCTTGCATGTTCCTCGTGGGAACGATCTTGATTGTAGCATTTTCCGTAGAGTAGAAGGTACACGTGGTGCTCTCCTGGTCAAGAGAGTCCCCCGTGGTAGTCCTACACCCAGTCAACCACCCCGAAGTCACTGTCAAGATGTAGCGGTGACTACGGCAAGTGTGATAAGCGCATGGCTACCCGCACTGACACGCGGTCAATTGTTTCCGCTAGTAGGTACACCCAAAGTACAGCTCAGAACAGTATAGGGTCTTGCCCTCTCAGAACAGGGGTCTCATCCCTCAGAACCAAATAGGGGTTTCACCCCTTCACAGTCCGCACACCCTCGTCAGACTACCCCGGTTTGCCCAAAGGGCCTAACAAAGTCGATGTAGGGTAGCTAGCTGAACCTCGGGCCCCGTGGGTGGCTAGCTCCCTCCCTACACTAGTAGCACACCTTAATACCGCGTACGCGAGGGCCAACAGGAGTCGATGTAGAGTGGTCAATCCTAACCCCGAGTCTCAACCCAAGGGAGGCTAGCTCCGCTCTACACTAAAAAGGGACTGTTGCTCTCCTTGGTATCGCATACGCAAGGGCCAGCACACTTCCCTTCTACATTCCAGATTTTCTTTCATCCACAGGAGTTCTACTCCTAATTCCCGGTAGGGTTCATTCTCATATTCATCTCATTTATTCAGGTCTAGATCTCATGTTTCATAACTCATTCCTCATCCATATACAGGCAGCTCGTGTTTTCATAATTCAGTTCTTAATCTTAACATGCAACTTGTGGTTTCACAGTTCGATTCTCATTTACATACAAGCAACTCGTATTTTATCATGCATCTCGTAATTATACTAAAGGCATTTGCTAGCAATTTATCTTAACCATGTATTCAAGTAAACAATACAGCTCAAACAGGCTCATTCATTTCTACCCTAGGGTTCATTCCATATCCTAAAGTTCAATCTGACTATTCCAGCCAAGTACATTCTTATTTAAATATTAACAACTGAGTTAAACCACTCTACCAGGTATCATGGGAGGAATGGGGGCCTATGCCACAGATCTCGTCGTCCCTGCTGACCCTGAACACACTACCGACTGGTAACATGTACCAGCGACCAAAGTACATTAGACGAGCTCTAAACAGTAGATACTCAACACGAATACGTAGAGGAACCTGAGTGAAAAACAACGGTACTTTGTTTGTGAAAATCTGATTCCGTTTGGGCCTTAAATAGGCCAAAAACATGGTTACTGATCAAAATCAGACATTTGGGACTATCCCAGACATCTTAAAAGACATCAAAAGCTCACCTTGTGTTTCTTGCGGCTAATCAGACGTCCAGACTAACTCTGCGACCGTCTAGGGACTATTACAGATGTCGGACAAGGTCTCCGATCATCTAGAAGCACCTCCGGACGTCTGGTGATGTGATCAGACGTCCAAAAGCACTTGGGAAAGCGTACCCCACGCCTTCCCAAAGCCTGCGTTGCATACAAAAATGCAGGCATGGTTTCAGCCAAACAACTCCTGCGTTGAGATCTTCTGCATGGCAGAAATCAGCGCAGGAACGTACGTACCTCGTGCAATACGTGGTTTCAGACGTCCGGCCTTAGCTTCGGTCGTCCAGGTGCCTTGCCAGTCATCTGGACTTCACTCCAGATGTCTGATACTAGAAAACTTCCAGTATCAGAACCTCTTCACGCTGCTCTCTGCTCTCATCCTCCGCCCACAGTGGCAGCTCCAGCAGCTGCAGGAGCTTGAGCAGCTCCTCGCTGACGCCCTCCTCTCTCCTGCGGCTCCTCCTTGAGCTCCACCGAGCTCCCGCAGTCGTCTTCCTCCTCCCCCCGCTCTCACTCCCTCACACTCTCTCACTCTCGCTCCTCCCCCTCTCCCTTCGTTGACTCCTCTCTTCCTCGCTGCGGCTGCAGTAGCAGGGTTGGGAGAGAAACATGGCTTTCACAAAGAAGGTGGAGGTGGTGGAGGCTGTGGTGTGAGGAGGAGAGGAGAGGAGAAGGGAGGGGCTATAAATAGGAGACGGGTGTTAAGGTTTGGGTGAGGGGCGAAGGAGGGAGAGGGTGTTACGACCCGGTTCCCGAATCCCTACAAGATACGAGACCGGACCGACACGACTGATCCCAAGACCCAGTCGTCCAACAAGTAACCAAAAAGCAGTAAAATAAATCACATTCGCCATGCAAGCAGCTAACAGTAACAAAAGTACAGCAGTAAAGAAATAAACTACTACAGTACACACCACCACAATAGTAGGAAAGTAAACAAGTACAGGAATATAAAGTTCACAATGAAAGAGTACAGAGTGTAATAAACTACTCACTACAACAGGAAATGGAGTACAATAGAAAGCTACAACTACTGGGCTCTACTGGGCCCAGCACCCTCTGCAGCTATAGGCTCTGGCTGTTCAACACCTGGACCTAAAAAAGGTTATGAGTACAAAACGTCAGTGAACGCTGAGTAGAGTGGCAACCAACTAACTAAAACAGTAAAGGTGGACAGGTAGCTGTTGTTTTTCAATTTCTTTCTTTCTTTAACTAATTATTGTTTCTTTCATCACTTGATTTATTTATCAGGTCTCTTTCTTGATCTCGAATGTTCCTCGTGGGAACGATCTTGATTGCAGTCTTTTCCGAAGAGTAGAAGTAGCACGTGGTGCTCTCCTGGCCGGGAGAGTCCCCCGTGGTGACCCTACACTCAGTCAACCACCTCAAGGTCACTAACAGATGTAACGGTGACTACGACACGCGCGATAAATGCACGGGTAGCTACCCCACACTGGTGCGCGGTCAGTCATTTCCGTTAGCGGGTGCGCCCAAGGCACAGCACGGAACCAGTATAGGGCATAGCCCTCTCAGTAACAGGGGTCTAGCCCCTAAGAAGCAAATAGGGGTCTCACCCTGGGCCCCGTGGGGTGACTAGCTCTTTCCCTACACTAGTAGCCCTCCCCGGTACTGTGTACGCGAGGGCCAAGAAGTCGGTACAGAGTGGCCAATCCTAACCCTGGGTCCCAACCCAAGGGCGGCTAGCTCAGCTCTGCACTAAACAGGGGGGACAGGCGCTCTCCTTGGTACTCCGTACTCAAGGGTCAGCTCACTTCCCCACTCACATTCACAGTTCCATTCCATTTATTTCCAGAAGCTCTACTCCTAATTCCCCGTAGGGTTCATGCTCATATTCCTCAGGCCATTCCATACCAGGTTTCATCATTTCTATTTCCATTTCTCAGGTTCTACACATGTAACTTTATTGTTCACATTCCAGGTTTATTCGCAGGTAGCTCGTGTTTCCAACATTCACCGTTCCATTTTCAATTCATATACATGCAGTTCATATTATGACATTTAACGTAAACAACATGAATTTACATGCAACAGTTGCTAGCACAAGTACTTTACATTTCACAGGCAGTTGTTATTCATTTACAGGCAATTGTTATCATTCTATCTACTCATCTAAGACTGCAATCCATACATTCAATACAAATATTCGAGTGTTTCTAGTCCTAGGATTAATGCCATACCCTAGGATCTAATCATTCATTCCACATATGCATTCAGGTTTGTAATTAAACTAGGGGAAGCCACTCTACCAGTAAACCCAGGAGTAATGGGGGCTTGATCGGCAGGTCCACGTGCCTCAGCAAACCCTAAATCCGCAACGGAACGAGGTCCTATCACAAGGATCATTCACAAGAGACTACTCATAATAGGATAAAAAGTAATCCAACAAGTAGAGGAATTTATACGGAAAACAACGGTATCTTAATTGCGAAAATCGGACCTCAAACAGACCCTAAACGAGTCAAAAACAGTAATTATGATTCACATCAGACATCTGGAACACCTTCCAGACATCTTAAAAGAGTCCAGAACCATACCTCAACTCCTGTGCCACTCCTCAGATGTCCAGGAACGTCGCTAGACCGTCTGGACCCCGTTCCAGACGTCCGACCACCTCTCCGGACGTTTGGAAATGCTTCCCGTCGTCTGGTGCCTCGCCCAGACATCTGAACTGCATGGGAGGGCTTGTCCCGCGCCTTCCCAAAGCGAATCCTACATGCATCAACGAAAATCTTCTCAATATGGCACGAAATAGCACCTCGGTGGAACAGCCTGCATGGCCGTATTCGCAAAGAAGGTGTACGTCGCGAAGCTTACCTCTCAATTGTTTGGAACCTCCTCCAGACGTCATCTACATCATCTGGACGTCGATCCAAACGTCTGATTCTAGGAAAAACCCAGAATCAGAACCTACCTTCGCCTTCTTGCACCGCGTGTGGTCGCGCCGCGCCCGCTCACCTGCTGCTCCGGCTGCAGCAGTGTCAGAGAGGACCTCCCTAACACACCTCTCCTCCTCGTGCATGCACTGACAGACCGTGAGCTTTCCGGCAAGCTCCCACACGAGCTCGCGCGCTTGCTCTCCTCTCTTCCCCTCGCTGCTCCTCTCCTCCCACGCCGCTCACTCTCGCTGCTCGCTGCTTGCTGCTCTCACTGGAGGAAGGAGAAGGGTGGCTGGAAGTGGGGTGAACGAGGGAGAGGAGGGGGTTTAAATAAGGTGTGGGGTTAGGGTTTGCATCGGCGAGAGGAGAGAGAAGGAGAAGAAAACGAGGGTCGCGTACTGTCTACGCGGAGCACGCGCGTAGATGCGAGGACATACATGAAAATTTTGATTTCCAGACGTCTGGGAATGGGTCCAGACGTCTGACCCTCAGTCCAGACGTCTTACCAGACGTCTGACCTAAAGTACGGACATCTTAAAAAGGCTTAATGACTCGGGACTTAACAACATAACAAACTCAAAGGAAGTTTCATCCCCGAAACTTGAGCTAGCTAGGATGTAGAAAAGGAAAATCATACGCATAACAAACTCAAAGAGGACCGAAGCCAATCTGAAAAGGCGTACCCTCAAAGAGCTCAGGGTACCACTCTTACATCACCACCTCAGGCTCCCAAGTAGCCTCCTCGTACCTCTAGCTCCTCCACAAGACCTTTACCAGGGGTACCTGCTTCCGTCTCAAACTCCGGATGGCTTTGTCTAGTATTTGCACTGGCCGCTCGGGATAGGTCAGGTTGTCACCCACCTCGACACTCTTGTGGCTCAGAACGTGACTGGGACCGACGACGTATTTCCTGAGGTTGGACACGTGGAACACGTTGTGCACACCAAAAAGCTGGGGAGGAAGGGCAAGCCTGTAAGCAACGAGTCCAACCTGCTCTAGGACCTCAAAGTGCCCCACAAACCTCGATGCGAGCTTCCCTTTCACCCCATAACGTTGCAAGCCCTTCATGGGCGAAACACGAAGGAAGACATGATCCCCAACCTCAAACTACACCTCTCTGCGCTTCCAATCGGCATAGCTCTTCTGTCAGCTCCTGGTAGTGTGGAGTTGCCTGTGAATCTGCTCAATCACCTCCTGACTCTGTCGGATCAGCCTAGGGCCAACCTCCCACTTGGTCCCCACCTCAACCCAACTCAAGGGTGCAGTACATCTCCGTCCATACAGAGCCTCGTAGGGTGCCATGCCGATGCTCGAGCGATAGCTGTTATTATATGCCAACTCCTCTAGGGGCAAGTGCTCCTCCCAAGAGCCCCTCCAGTCTAGTACACAGGCACGAAAAAGGTCCTCAAGCGTCTGTATCGTGCGCTCTGACTGTCCGTCCGTCTGGGGGTGGTATGCTGTATTGAACCTCAACCGTGTCCCCAAGGCCTGCTGAAACTCAACCCAAAACTAGGACGTAAAGCAGGTATCTCGATCGGATACAATCTCCCGTGAAACTCCATGCAAACGTACCACGTCGCGGATATACCTCTCTGCCAACTGTGCTAGTCCCAAAGTGACTCGGATCGGCAAGAAACGTGTCGTCTTCGTCAATCTATCTACAATCACCCAGACTACGTCGTGTCCTCACTGGGTAATAGGCAAGCCCACTACCAAGTTCATGGTGATGCTCTCCTACTTCCACTCTGGCACTGGAAGTAGCTGAAACAGCCCTGCAGTCCTCTGAAGCTCAGCTTTCACCTGCTGGCACACCAAACACTACTGCACGAATTCACCTACATCCCGCTTCATTCCCCTCCACCAAAAGTCGCGTCTCAGATCATGATACATCTTTGTGTTCCCAGGATGTATGGTGAACCTGGAATCGTGTGCCTCAGTCAGGAGCTCTCTCAACAGCTCCTTGTCCCGGGGAACGCACAAACGTCCCCTCATGCGCAGTACCTCGTCGGTAAAGGAGAAGTCTCCAGGGTCCCCTGACAGTACTCTGTCATGCAACGACTGTAGGTATGGGTCTGCCATCTTTCCTGTGATGATGTGGTCTATCAGCTCTGGCCTCGTCTGTCATGTCACAGTCACTGCCCCACAGTGCCCCAGTAACTCTAGGGGTTGCCAACTTCCCATCTCCTCCATGAGTCTCCAACTCTGTGCCTCCAAGTCTTCAGTGCGAAGACGACAACTGCTAGCTCCAGGTCGTGGGTAGGGTAGCTATGCGCATGGGGCTTCAGTTGCCACGAAGCGTAAGTGACAACGTTACCTCGCTACATGAGAACACCCCCTAACCCCTGCAAAGAGGCATCCATGTACACAACAAACCCGACACTGCTGTCTGGGATGGTAAGCACGGGAGCCGAAGTCAGCCTCTCCTTCAGCTTCTGAAAACATGCCTCACAAGTGTCTATCCAAGAAAAGGGCACGTCCTTCCAGGTCAGCTGTGTCATAGGACGTGCAATCTGCGAGCAACCCCTGATAAACCGCTTGTAGTAGCCTGCCAGTCCCAAGAAACTGCGGATCTCTGTCACTGTACGCGATCTCTCCCACCTGAGCACTACCTCAACCTTGGTTGGGTCCACAGCCAAGCCATCCCCGAAAATTACATGACCTAAGAAGGTCACCTCCCTCAACCAGAACTCGCACTTACTGTATTTGGAGTACAGCCTGTTAGTGCTAGAGCACCACGATCATTTGTTTTGATGATAACAAAACACGTGTTATTTAACATTTGCAATTTGAGTCCTAGATTTCAGGTCAATTGCAAATGTAGACGTGTTTAGACGGAACTCGAGCTCGCATCCAGGACGGATTGGAGGAGCTTAATGAAGAACAGAGGAGGTTCGCGTGGAGCGACAGATTGAAGATAGAAGACAAGAAGAATATGATAGATTCTTTTTAATCCTTTCTTGTATCTCTTGTCTTTTTTTTCTTGCTCTTTTTATTTCCTTAGAATATTTTGTTAAAGAGCCTCAAAGTACCCTAACAGTAGTCCTAGGAACACCGGCACAACCCTAGGATACTTAGGTTTTCTGTAGAACACTTAGAAAACCAATATAGGGTTCAAACAGCACTTCCAGACGTCTAATTCTCAAATCAGACGTCTGATAAAGTATTTTAAGATGTCTGACTGTTGTTTCAGACGTCTGATAACTGTTAGACTGGACATAGTTATCTCTGTCTGATGAAATCAGACGTCCAGACCTTAGACCAGATGTCTTAGGAGACGTCTGATGGTTTTGCCAGACGTCCAATTAGTGGACTGTTGCCTGGCTTAGCAAACACTCAAGAATATGACCGTTAGAGCCTTATCAGACATCCTTAGGCCTTTCCAGACGTCTGATAAATGACCGTTTTGCCTCGGCTGACCCAAAATCTCTTCTCAGAGATTTTCTAGCCGTTGCAACGTTTGGAAATCAATTCCCACAGTAAAAGTAGGTTTCCAGACGTCCAGACATAGTGCCAGACGTCCTATATGTCGTCTGATGGACTTGTACTAGAACCCTGTTTAGATCTGATCCAAGTCAGGAAGCAACCCGCCCAAAATCAGACGTCTGACCTTGGAATCAGACGTCTTAAAGTGAAGTTCCAGACGTCTGATGCTAGAATTAGACGTCTGATTAGCCTGTCAGAACAATGATTGTTCCTGATTTCGGGCTGATTCTCTTGGGCTTTGTTCCCAACAGCTATAGAACCTTTCCTAAGCCTTCCAAAGCCTTCCTAAGGCCTCTATAAATAGAGGGGAACCTTTGCAACACAAACACACCTAGATACACACTTGGATACACTTAGCTACACACTTTCACACTCTTTTGTGTCCAGAAAAGATCTTGCTCTCTAAGCTCAAGTTCTACATCTTGAGAGCATCAAGCTTCGCGCACCCGCTCTCCCGCCGTTGTTTACGAGAGCGACATTGCGCCATTGCGTAGCACACGCACCGCGTCATCAACTCGACGCACTCCTTGCAAAGGGGAGTTTCCTATTTCCTATAGAAGCTAGGTTTAAATTACTTTGTTGGCTCTATAGGATTACTTGTTTTATTTTATCTTTGTCTTTTGGTTGGGTATTCGCTTTGCGAATTCCCGTCTCCTTCGTGGGACAAAATCCTTCTCGTGGAGAGAAGGGGTTGAGGAACGCTACCCTCGCACTTGTAGCGTGGTTGTATTGAGGTTGAATCACCCGCATTTAAAGTGATTTGGTTTAGTGGATTTTGATCAACTTGGTTGATCGGAAAATCCTAACTCGAGAGGGTTAGGTGGTGGTTTTCATCCGGTTTGGGTTTCCACCTAAAAATACTTGTGTACTTGTGTGATTGCTTATTTTTGAGATTGTTTATATTTATTTCCGCATTTTATTACGTCACCCCTCCTGGTAGGGACACGAATCTACAGTTGGTATCAGAGCAGGTTTTCCGCCTACAGGAGTAACATCCGCGGAAAGATCACATGGAGGGAAGCTGTTCCACAAGCAGGATTTCCGAGGGGCAGTCCACAACCCGTCCGCCGTTCTTCGACGGGAGCAACTACCCCTACTGGAAGTTACGGATGAAGATGTGGCTTCAAGCCACCGATTTCACAGTCTGGGCCAGGTGCGAGACCCCCTTCGACATCCCATAGAAACCCGCCGGAGGATACTCGTAGCAGCAGATCCGGGAGCTCTCTCTCAACGCGAAAACAATGAATGCGTTGTATTGCACGCTCAGCTCAGAGGAGTTCAACAGAATCTCGCAATGCGCCACCGCATACGAGATCTGGCACACACTTGAGGTAACTCACGAAGGTACCTCTAAGGTAAAAACTTCTAAACTCAATTTACTTTCACAAGAATTTGAGGCTTTTTCTATGAAATCTAACGAAACTTTAAGTGAGATGAACACTAGGTTCACTCTCATAGTAAACAATTTAAAAGCTTTAGGGAAGACCTTCATCAAGGGGGAGCTTCAAGAGAAGCTTCTTCGTTCCCTTGGACCGGAGTGGGAACAGAAAGTCACCGCCATCGAGGAGGCGAACAAAGTAGAAGAGCTCAACATGGAAGATCTCCTAGGCAATCTAATGGCCTACGAGACAAAGTTGAAGCAGAAGAAGAAGGATACACCGGAGCCCAAACTGAAGAAGACTCTTGCCTTCAGAGCCGCGTCGGATAGCGAGGTAAGTTCCGACGACGAAGACTTTAGAATTTTACTTAAAATTTTTCCAAGTTTTGTAGGGAATTAAAGAAAGAGAAAAAGGAGAAGAAGGAAAGCCCGAGACGTTGCTACCACTGCAACGAGAAAGGGCACCTATGACCAGAGTGCCCTCTTCTCAAAAAGGAGAAGAAAAAGGAAAAGGAAAATAAATCTAAGAAGAAGGCGTTCCAAGCCACTTGGGACGATTCCAGCTCGGAGGAAGAAGAAGAAGAAAAGGAAGAAACCGCTTGCTTTGGTTTCATGGCCAGAGGAAGCAACAGCGACAGCGAAAGCGGAAGCGACGACAGCGACAATGAGGTAAATCTCGATTTACAAGAAGCTTTTAATGAAATTTTTGAGATTAGTAAATCACTTAAGATAGAAAATAAAAGCATTAAGAAGAACCTTAGTTTTCTTAAAAATGAAAATGATAGGTTAGAAAAATAACTTAAGGACAAAGAAGCTAGTCCTAAAAATGATAACCTATTATTAGAAAATCAAGACCTCATCAATGAAAATAATAAATTGATTGAGGAAAATGTTAGTCTAAAAATAGAAATTTCTGATTTAAAGCTAAGATGAATACTATAGAAAAAGAAATTGCATGTCTTAGGGAAAGCTCTAACAAACTAATCAACAAAGTAGATGATTTATATAGCCCTAAGATTGAGAAAGGATCTCCATCAAGGAGACCCGCTAACAGATCCGGATCCAAGCTCACTTGGATACCGAAGAAAAAATTAGAATCTTGTTTTGTAGGGTTCAGGGATAATTACAACACAAAGGACTGGACCTACAAACTCAAGGCTGGTCAACTCAAGTTGGGAGAACCAAGGAGTAGACCAAGGAGGAGAACAAGAAGACCGACGAGACGGCGAACAAACGACGGACCCACCGCACGTCGACCACCAGACTGGATACCAGCGCCGATGTCGGGCCTCCAAGCTACGGATGGGAGCCCCATCCGATGTGGCATCCACCACCACCATTCGGGTCATTTTATTGGCAATGGCAGGTGAGGTAAAAATTCTTAACCCTATCTTTTTATAAGCATTTAGATAGGGGGAGTTAAAAAAAAAAATTTATGAGCTAATTGTCAATTTTTAAGGGGGAGAAGCAAGTTAGCTAAATTTCCTTTAGTAAGGGGGAGAAAAATAATAGCTATCTTGTTGTTACAAAAGGGGGAGAATATCACCTTTGTTAAAATAAATTCATAGAAGAGCATGTCTTAAGGGGGAGTTATAGGAAATTTAAAACCAATCAAACCTTTTTGATAATGTCAAAAAGGGGGAGGATTTTCTGCATTATTATTTATGGTTTTGTCATCATCAAAAAGGGGGAGATTGTTGGTGCTAGAGCACCACGATCATTTGTTTTGATGATAACAAAACACGTGTTATTTAACATTTGCAATTTGAGTCCTAGATTTCAGGTCAATTGCAAATGTAGACGTGTTTAGACGGAACTCGAGCTCGCATCCAGGATGGATTGGAGGAGCTTAATGAAGAACAGAGGAGGTTCGCGTGGAGCGACAGATTGAAGATAGAAGACAAGAAGAATATGAAAGATTCTTTTTAATCCTTTCTTGTATCTCTTGTCTTTTTTTTCTTGCTCTTTTTATTTCCTTAGAATATTTTGTTAAAGAGCCTCAAAGTACCCTAACAGTAGTCCTAGGAACACCGGCACAACCCTAGGATACTTAGGTTTGCTGTAGAACACTTAGAAAACCAATATAGGGTTCAAACAGCACTTCCAGACGTCTAATTCTCAAATCAGACGTCTGATAAAGTATTTTAAGACGTCTGACTGTTGCTTCAGACGTCTGATAACTGTTAGGCTGGACATAGTTATTTCTGTCTGATGAAATCAGACGTCTAGACCTTACACCAGACGTCTTAGGAGACGTCTGATGGTTTTGCCAGACGTCCAATTAGTGGACCGTTGCCTGGCTTAGCAAACACTCAAGAATATGACCGTTAGAGCCTTATCAGACATCCTTAGGCCTTTCCAAACGTCTGATAAATGACCGTTTTGCCTCGGCTGACCCAAAATCTCTTCTCAGAGATTTTCTAGCCGTTGCAATGTTTGGAAATCAATTCCCACAGTAAAAGTAGGTTTCCAGACGTCCAGACATAGTGCCAGACGTCCTATATGTCGTCTGATGGACTTGCACTAGAACCCTGTTTAGATCTGATCCAAGTCAGGAAGCAACCCGCCCAAAATCAGACGTCTGACCTTGGAATCAGACGTCTTAAAGTGAAGTTCCAGACGTCTGATGCTAGAATTAGACGTCTGATTAGCCTGTCAGAACAATGATTGTTCCTGATTTCGGGCTGATTCTCTTGGGCTTTGTTCCCAACGGCTATAGAACCTTTCCTAAGCCTTCCAAAGCCTTCCTAAGGCCTCTATAAATAGAGGGGAACCTTTGCAACACAAACACACCTAGATACACACTTGGATACACTTAGCTACACACTTTCACACTCTTTTGTGTCCAGAAAAGATCTTGCTCTCTAAGCTCAAGTTCTACATCTTGAGAGCATCAAGCTTCGCGCACCCGCTCTCCCGCCGTTGTTTACGAGAGCGACATTGCGCCATTGCGTGGCACACACACCGCGTCATCAACTCGACGCACTCCTTGCAAAGGGGAGTTTCCTATTTCCTATAGAAGCTAGGTTTAAATTACTTTGTTGGCTCTATAGGATTACTTGTTTTATTTTATCTTTGTCTTTTGGTTGGGTATTCGCTTTGCGAATTCCCGTCTCCTTCGTGGGACAAAATCCTTCTCGTGGAGAGAAGGGGTTGAGGAACGCTACCCTCGCACTTGTAGCGTGGTTGTATTGAGGTTGAATCACCCGCATTTAAAGTGATTTGGTTTAGTGGATTTTGATCAACTTGGTTGATCGGAAAATCCTAACTCGAGAGGGTTAGGTGGTGGTTTTCATCCGATTTGGGTTTCCACCTAAAAATACTTGTGTACTTGTGTGATTGCTTATTTTTGAGATTGTTTATATTTATTTCCGCATTTTATTACGTCACCCCTCCTGGTAGGGACACGAATCTACACAGCCTACGTCGTCTCAGTGTATCCAAAACCATCTGCAAGTGCTGTCTGTGCTGCGCCTGATCCCGAGAGTAGATGAGCACATCATCAATAAATAACACCACGAACTGATCTAGGTATGGTCTGAACACCCGATTCATCAAATCCATGAAAGTAGCAGGGGTGTTGCTCAACCCAAACGGCATGACCAAAAACTTGTAGTGTTTATACCGAATGTGGAAAGCTGTCTTGGAGACGTCGGTCTCCTTGATCCTCAACTGGTGGTAGCCAGACCTCAAGTCTATCTTGGAGAATACCATGGCACCTCGCAACTAATCAAACAAGTCGTCAATCCTCGGCAGCGGATACTTGTTCTTGATGGTAACCCTATTCAGTTGTCTGTAGTCCACACAAAGACGTACGGTACCATCATTCTTCTTCACAAATAATGCCGGGGCTCCCCACGGAGACGCACTGGGCCTCACAAAGCCCTTCTCCAGAAGGTCCTACAACTGGAACTTGAGCTCTCGCAGCTCAAGTGGTGCCATCCTGTAAGGTGCTGTAGAAATTGGGCTGGTCCCCGATACCAATGAGATCTCAAACTCGATCTCACGCTCAGGCGGTAGTCCTGGCAGCTCCTGTAGGAAAACATCAGGGTACTCTCTGACCACCGGGATATTCTAAAACTCTATCATGGGGCTAGGCTTTGCCACTACACAAGCCAAAAAGCCCTCACACCCCTGGCCCAAAAGTCTCGCCGCCCGAAGTGTAGAAATGCACCTAAAGCCTCCGTCCACTGGCTGTCCGTGAAACTCAAAAGAGGGAAACTCTGGTATGGAGAAGACGATCTTCCTCTCAAAATAATCTACCAAAGTGTGGTAAGCGGACAGCCAGTCCATCCCCAGAATCATGCCAAAGTCCTTCATCGGTATCACAATCAGATCAGCGGGGAGGCTATGTCCCCCAACGAACGAACAGGCTGAGATCTCCAATCGGGAGATTAAGAACATCCTGCAAAAAATGATTAGGGCTGATAGGAAAGACTAGACTCAAAAGCTTGACGACACTCTTTGGGCCTACCGTACGACGTACAAGATTCCTATCAGCATGTCACTGTTTCATCTGGTGTATAGTAAGGCATGCCATTTACCTGTAGAGATTAAACATAGGGCATTCTGGGTAATTAAGAAATGCAACTTTGACTTAAGTTTAGCTAGAAAGACCAGGAAACTCCAACTATCTGAGTTAGAGGAGCTTAGAAATGATGCATATGAGAATGCCATGATCTATAAGGCTAGGACCAAAGCTCTCCATGACCATTCAATATCTTGCAAGAGCTTTGAGCTAAACTAGAAGGTATGGCTCTTTGATTCTCGACTTAAGCTCTTTCCCGGCAAGCTTAGGTCGAAGTGGAACGGCCTGTTCATCATTGATCGGATTTTTCCAAATGGGGCTGTTGAGATTTCTGACCCAAAGACGGGTAATTCTTTCAATGTCAATGGACAACGTCTAAAACCTTATGTTGCTTTGACCTTGATTTGACTCTTTTAGCTGGACCCCGCCTAACTGATGTCACTAAACTCAGGATTTGTATAGTCTAACTCAGAGCTGACCAGAGCATCATAGAATCCAAGTGATATTTTCTTCACTCTGCCCTTTTTCTCATGCCTTTTATTTTCAATGAGGACATTGCATAAGTTAGGCATGGGGGGGTGAATTCATTTCTAAATCATATTGTCAACTCTATGGATTTCTTATAAATTTTTCCTTTTTATTAAAAAAAAATTAGGAAAAGATAACTTGGGCGTTAGAGTTTTTCAACCTTAGGAAATAATACAATAGGATCTGAACACTCTCACCCTTCAGGTCAGGCTTAATCAGCCCGAGTGTCCACTAAAATGTGGACTTATTTTTTTGAGTCATCGCCATTCTGAATTCATTTCTAATTGGTTAATAAGTTGGGGAGATAAGTACACGACTTATCAACCCGCCCTCTGATTTGAAAGAACTTATAATCTAAGCATTTACACACTCTTCACACTGACTCACTTTTCGACAGTTTTAACAGAAATTGGGTAGCTAATGAACTTTCTAGGGAGGTATGGCTGGTAAGTCGTCATGGGTAACCGCTTATTAGCCGATTGTCCAGAGCTCAGCCACACGATCATTCTCTTTCTGCTGCCTTTAGGAAAATCTTAGATCAGGGAAACTACCTACTTAAAAAAAAATAAAAAGAAAAATATCCAAAAAGAAAAAAAAATTAAGAAATAGAAAAGAAAAAAAAAGCCACACTTCATCGCACGAGTATGGCTGGCAAGTTACCGTGGGTAACAGCCCATTAGCCGGTTGTCCCGAACTTGACTTACAAGAATGCACAAATAATTCTTAAACACTTAGGAAGAAGCGGGGAAGTAGAATAAGTTGAGGAGATATACACTGGGTTCGCCCTTATGTTGACCCCATTAAAATAAAAGTAGGGAGAAAGCTACCGGTCGAACAGATACACCTTTAGGCAGAAATTCTTCATTAGGGTCACCTAGGAGCGTAGAAATCCAAAGTCTGTTCTAATTGCCGATCGGTGAGTCTATCACATTTACACAAAAAGATGTTTAACACTTAGAGTTCTTTTCAAGTCTTAGGTGAGTTGGCTAGCTGTAGAAAGCTACCCGAAACTCTTAACACAAAAATCAAAAAAATTAGAAAAGAAGAAAAAGAAGGAAAAAAAAAATGCATTTGCTTTTGAATAAGGCGAGGACTTGGGCGGTCTACATTTTGGTAGACACCCGGGCACTGTTGAGTCTAGGAAGTTCAGGCCTTTAGTAGAAATTTCATAGTGTTGAAAAATAATTATTGTCCGAGTAATTTAATTCTAATTCTGTTAATAAATAATTTATAGTTTTACTATGGACTAACAAAAGATAGGCATAGGGGTGTGATGTGCATACATCTAATTTGCCTTAAAATATCTATTTATGCATGTTCTTAGCGTCATAGAAGCATTCAGCATTATAAATATTACATAGCATGCATCATCATTGTTGGGATCGTAGATCGCGTGTTTGATCAGAAATGCGTCGTAGTATAGTTGCGAAATACGATCAACAAAAATATAAGATAACGAGACTTGAGTCCCGATCGATCGTCTCTGGGAGGTATTTATGGAAATGCAGATTCAAATTTGATCTCACTCGCTCTACTCGTTCAAAATCACATGTCGATTTAGACTAAATATGTATTGATACATGACATGTTGTTACCAGAATATCAAAGATTGAAAGCATGCAACTTTAATCACACCAAAAGATGATAACTAGACACATGGTGATTTTCAACATATATATATAAATATTTTCATTGAGGCATGATGGTGGTTACAGCACAGGTAGCGAAATGCTTGTACAGGGAAATTTAAATTTAGCTAGCAGAAAATGATTGCATACATGAATCTAAGGGGGGATTATGCATGCATCATTGGGGGAGAATATGGGAGCTACACTACTAAGCAGTAATAAAGCATTAAATCTATGAAGAACTACAATCTAGTCTAGCAGAACTAAGGGCATTCGGAGGTGGGTTCCAATGGCCTTTGAATGGGTGAGAAGAGAAAGAGGAGCGGCCAATGGTGCTTAAGCCGGCCCTTAGAGAGAGGTTGGAGAAGTTGATCCTGGTCTAGGCTTGGCGTGGAGGTGGTGGAATCATGGTGGAGCTCGTGAACATGGAGGTGGAGGTGGTGATGGCTTATGGAAGGTGGAGCTATGCTAAAAGACCAAGATGGACCAAATGGCCACCCCTTAAGTCTTTTTATAGACCTAAGGGAAGCTCTCTAGAGAATTATGGAATTCTCTAGAGAGGCATATGGTGGGAGCTCGTGGGAGAGTGAGAGAGAGGATGGATGGGTGGGTTTTAGATCCACATTTGGTGGATCTAAAAATTGAATGCATCTTGGTTGCTATTTTTAGCAACCAAGGCAACAACTCATGGTAGAGAGTTATAGAGAACTCTAGGCTAGGTCATTTTCGTGTAGGTGGTGTGTGTGGGTGTGTGTGGGTCGAAACCTAAGTGGCTAGGTGGGTTAGGTTAGGTTCTAGTGGGTTTAGGTCAATGTAGGTCTCAAATTAGGGTTGCAAACCCTAATTCACTAAGGTAAAATGCAATTAAACTTTATACAAGTTTAATTAGGTGTGTGAAAACATAATTGAGAGTAAAACAACTCAATTAAGTCAAGTTTAGGTCAATTGGACTCTCACTAAGTCCAATTGGGTTGTGTGTGCTGAGATCATGGCTCAATTGGATTCACTGAGTCTAATTGAGTAGGCTAATGAAATTGACTATGATCTAAGTCAATTAGGTTTAGTGAGGACCTAATTAGGTCCTTAGGGAGGTCTAGAGGTGATGTACTAGGGTTAGGGCACCTTAATTTAGATTCCTATGAGATTGGAATTGGGTTTAAGGACCTAGGAACTCACGATCCAAGCTTGAATTCCAAAATAGGAACTAAAGAGTAGTTCCAGACGTTTAATAATAGTGTTAAAAGTCTTAAAGTGAAAAATCAGACATCCAGACTTGTTGTCTAGACGTCTAATCAGAGTTAGGGAAGAATCAAGGTTCTGTCTTGGGTATTCTACAGAAATTGGAACAAGTGTCGGACGTCCAATAACACTGCAAAAGTGGGTTTAAGATGTGCAGGAGTTGGCTAAGGGTTCTGGACATCCTATAACTCATATGGACGTCCAGATAGAGGCTGGACTTAGGGTTTTAAGGTTTCCTAGGGTGCGGTGATGTAATCTAAGGGTGGCTAAGGCTTGGGGAAGCCTTTAGGCTGTCCTAGGGCTTAGGATGGACCCAAGTTCTTCACAATTTATTGCTTTATTCCTACTTAAATAGAATAGCATACCTCAACCCCTTACATTATTGTCTACTATATCTAATCTAAGCCTTCCACTCCAACTCTGCTGCAACTCTAGCCTCAGGTCCAGCTTCAGATCCAGTCTCAGATCTAGCTCCTGAGCCTCTTATTTCCTGCAAATGACATAATGCACCTCATCAGCACATTATAGCATTATTTTATGCATAGCTAGAAGAAAGTAGTAAAGATGCAAGTAATGCTTATGCATGCATAAATTACCCCAACTTATGCTAAGTCCTAGCCTAATTTAGGTTAATTAAGACCTATAATTGCTGCGCAATCAATCATGCATTTAAGTTAATTTGTATAAATAGTATGGTACTTTGCCCTTTTTGTGGTTAGGAGATAGGGTGATATTTATCTGAGCCTTGGATTAAAGATCCAACCGTACGAATCTGATCAGGGCGACGATCGAAGTCCAACACCTCCGAGATCGCCCTGATCGGACTTCCGTAACATCAGATGCAGTCCAAGGAAGATCAGAGGTTAAGGGGCAAGGTGGTGCAAATCCGTACTTCAGACAACAAATCCAACCGCACTGATGGGTTTGGATCAACCATCGCGGCCCAAGACATGAAAATCGATCCAATCCAACAACCGTGGCACCACCTATGAGAAAAAGAAGATGGACGGCTCAGATGGCACCACGTGGCACCATCCAAGCTGCCAAAGTCACCGACGCTCTTCATCCTCATCAAAGATCCTGCAATCTCGATTGTTGGATCAAGATCCAACGATTGAGAATGAGCGAACGAAGAATTCAAAAGTGCAACAAAGAACGCATGATAGCACAGCGATTAAGAACTTCGTACGCATGTAGCTTGCGCAGTCGAGCCTCCCTGCTGCACTCTCTCCTCACACGCAAGAGCTCAATTCAACCGCTTGATCAAGCGCCAACGGCTCAGATCGACTGATCAGGTGGATGCGTGATTTGTCTCTGGATTGTACACACGAACGTACGTGCTCTTTAGTGCGCACTTGTGAGTGATCTGGAGCATTCGATTTTGATCCAACGGCGCAGAGAGGCACTACGTCGCCCTCTAACAGACAAAGGCGAAGCGGCACATGGGCAATCTCAGCCCTCCGATCTTGATTGGACGGTTGAGATCAGCCCATGCGTGCAATGCTTGAAGCTGAAGGGCGGGTAACGTGGTGCAATGTACACGCTCAAATCAGTGACGCACGGTAGAGATGGAGCACGTGCCTTTAGAGATGTGCGGCTACAACGACGCACGTATTCGTCACTAAAGGCCTGTATTAAAAATTTAAAGATGTAAAGTGACATTTTTACCCTTGTACCTCAACTATATAAAGGATCCTATGCCCCACATTTTTCATCATCCCTTCATCTCTCTCCCTCTCTAAGTGCTAAGAACTCAAGTTCTAAGCTCGCTTTAGTGATCCCAAGCTATGGGAAGCTCCACCAGAGTTAAAAATCAAAATTTTCCACTTCTCACCCCCTTCGCGAAGCTCTCACCAGCCGTCCTCTCACCCCAGTTCCAAAAGCAGATCCTGTGACGTCAACGCCCTGCCTTATCCTTGGTTCTTTCATATTTGCCCTCTGTCCTCCGTCTTCACTCTCCTTCAAGGTGTCGTACATCTGACTCATCCTCCAAGCAGCCGTCAAGGAAGATAACTTCTCACCCCCTTATCTTTTTATCGCTTTCTAGAGTAGATTTTTAGCTTGCTAGTTGTAGAAATTAGTTGTAATGACATTATCTTAGTTATAAAAAGTTGTTCTCTCTCTCTCTATATCTTATCTCTCTCGTTTATATTACAAGTAGATTAGCTGTTTATAATCACTGTGAATGTTTTATTTATAAAAAAAATATTAAAAGAATATAATTACAGATTTAGAATCGATGTAGCATCCTCGTATTTGATTCAGGACTCACTTTAAGTTTCGATAAAATTATCTAATTGACAGATTTTTATACAACTACAATAACGTATTTCAAATCAAATCTTCTAGTGTACAAAATTCCGTTCAACAAAGTCATATTCAATTAATGCTACATGACAGAAGCTCTCAAACCTGATAAATATCAAATCGAATGTCATATCACAACTAAACCTAATGAACATCCACATAATACAAGACCTCATGCCTGCTTCATGACTTCAATCGATATCATGTTCCATACTACGAACACAACCCAGGAAATGTGAAAGGAAGCATGAAATGCATATCAGGTAACATTATCACTCTCCAAACATTTAATGTTCCCATGCTATAGACAACTTCAGTCAATCAATTTTACTGCAAACATCAATTGGTTGCTCCACCTAGAGATATATTATCCCCAATAGTGCAAGAGAATAATTTTTCTACGATGTTAGAAGATTTACTATACGGCATATCTACATCAATTTAGATGCATTTTTATCATGTTGCATGATAAGTCCTCATTGCATGATTACCTGATACATGTCTCATTTAACACAAAGGAAACAATAGCCTTTACATTACAATCAACAAAGTTTTCCATCTTCAAATCCAAGGGATCCAAAAAATGATACAGCAACCTCCTGCATTCGAACATTTCAATGCTCCCCCATTTAATACACATCAAAGTAACATAGTCACAACCCACATACAAATAATTTATATAAATACTTAATTGACAAGCATGTACTTACAACTTCTCTCCTTCTCAAATATATCATGACATAAATATGTTATAGACATCCATCATGGTAGTTGATATTCACTACTGATATACTTACAATATGAAAACTAGACAATCCCATGTATGTATGTATCATTACATTAACACATCCATAATATCATAGTTACATTCATGTTCAGATTTCCGAGTGATAGCGTCAGGGTCAAAAGCCTTTATTAGGGTAAGGGTAGGTAGCTGTCAAAGCCAATCGCTCCCTAACACAAAATTCACAAAAAAAAATGCGGTACCTGAAATATAACAAACAAAAAGCCACGTGAGAGAACCACTCATCAATCTATTTGCCTAACATCCACGTAAAAGAAACACAGTCATCGAGCCTACCTTTTTTTTTTTTTTTTTGGCATACAACATCAACTAACATTCAAGATCAATGTTCAAAGGCTAAATGATGCCAACAAAGACCATAAAAGAGTCTAAACTCCAACATCAGGAAGTATCAACACATAATTCCATTAGGGATGAAAAGACATCTATACCAATGAAACCTTTCATTGGGGGGAAAAGTTTCATTCTAACAAAGCTCTTTTGGTATATGCATCCACCTACATACACACACAGGGAGGAGGGAAAGCCCCTAAACACTTGCTCTCATTCTTATACAAATGATTATCTAGAAACCATAAGATGAAATCATCAGTGCAACCCAACAAGAATAAAAATATCAAGGTCGGCTGGAACACCAATACGCAAAATGTTCATCCATCGATCCTTTGGTTACTACGAAGACCTCCACACTGTAAGCAGACAAGGCTACTTCCATCTTGACAGAAATCAAGCACAATTTGCTTCCTTCCACTCTCAGCAAGTATAGATGTGTTATCAGTATTGAGATTCATGGGTGATGCCATAAATGGTTTTGACATGATGGTCTCATTGGGATGTGCTTCAGCTATATATTGCACATTTGGCAAAGACGTGCCAGCTCATCTACTGCAGCCATTGCTTCCAACTTCCTTCGATATAGCATTTGAGCGTGCTGTAGAGTGTGGAAAATAGCTTCATCACCATCTCGGGCCTTCACAACCATTACATGTTTCCTGGAGGGCAAGGGAGGGTTTCCCCTTGGCAACGAGCTGCAGAGCCATTGTAAGGAATCCCATCACCTATGGGGAGAATGCCTAAGCTGTGTTGCTGGTGTTGGCGATGGTCCACTGCTGTTAACGTGCTAAAATGGGGTTTTGTAAAAGATGTGTTGTAGTACAACCGTAATAGCGTAAAACAAACAATATTTATAACTCGAAAGATCATCAGGAAAGTCCGAGGTCGAACACAAGGAGCAAGTGTTGCAATTAATCTCAAAGATCACAATATAACCACAAAGATGAGAAATTTATAATGAAGAATCCATGCAAGAATGATATATATATGAATGCCAATGTCAAGGTGGAAAAAGATTAGGGTAAAATGGTGATTTAAATCACCAATTACCCCTTATACAATAATATCAAATAAGTGCACAGCATCAACCAAATATTTCCACGCAAGCTAAGTAATAAGTGCACAGAGTGCTCTGTTAGAGATATCAGATGTCAGGCACTCAAGGCAGACGACTTAAACATCGTTGCTACAATGCTCTGTAGAGAGCCCTTTCTTCCTCAGCTCTTCCTCTTCCTTCTCTTCAAGCCTCAGAGAGAGGCATAGTAGCTACGCACTGTAGGTTTGGCCCTACCAGGAGGGGTGACGTAATAATTGCGGAAATAATATATAAAGCAATCTCACAAAAAATCAATCGCACAAGTACACAAGTAATTTTTAGGTGGAAACCCAAACCGGGTGAAAACCACCACCTAACCCTCTCGAGTTAGGATTTTCCGATCAACCTAGTTGATCAAATCCACTAACCGAATCACTTTAAAACGAGGGTGATTCAACCTCAGTACAACCACGCTACAAGTACGAGGGTAGCGTTCCTCAACCCCTTCTCTCCACGAGAAGGATTTTGTCCCACGAAGGAGATGGGAATTCGCAAAGCGAATACTCAACAAAAAGACAAAGATAAAATAAAACAACAAACCTATAGAGCCAACAAAGTAATAAACCTAAGCTTCTATAGGAATTAGGAAACTCCCCTTTGCAAGGAGTGCGTCGATGATGACGCGGGTGCGTGAGCCACGCAAAGGCGCAATGTCGCTCTCATAGACAACGGCGGGAGAGCGGGTGCGCGAAGTGAATGATGCTCTCAAGATGTAGAACTTGAGCTTAGAGAGCAAGAGCTTCTTGGACACAAGAGAGTGAAAATACTTGATCTTAGTGTATTGCAAAGTGTTTCTTGTGTTTCTCTTGTTGTTTCTTGGTGTGTAAAGGCTCCCCTCTATTTATAGAGGCCTTAGGAAGGCTTTGGAAGGCTTAGAAAAGCTTCCATAGCCGTTGGGAACAAAGTCCAAGAGAATCAGGCCGAAATCAGGACAATGATTACATTTGACAGGGTTATCAGACGTCTAACTATGGCATCAAACGTCTGGAAGGCCACTTTAAGACGTCTGATTTCAAGGTCAGACGTCTGATTCTATGCGGGTTTCTCCCTGACTTGAATCAGATCTAAACAGGATTTTTGTGCAAGTCCATCAGACAACATACAGGACGTCTGGCACTATGTCTAGACGTCTGGAAACCTACTTTTACTGTGGGAATTGATTTCCAAACGTTGCAACGGCTAGAAAATCTCTGAGAAGAGATTTTGGGTCAGCCGAGGCAAAACGGTCATTTATCAGACGTCTGGATAGGCCTAAGGACGTCTGATAAGGCTCTAACGGTCATATTCTTGACTGTTTGCTAAGCCAGCCAACGGTCCACTAATTGGACGTCTGGCAAATTCATCAGACCTCTTCTAAGACGTCTGGACTAAGGTATGGACGTCTGATTTCATCAGACAGAACTAGCTATGTCTGTTGGTGCTAGAGCACCACGATCATTTATTTTGATGATAACAAAACACGTGTTATTTAACATTTGCAATTTGAGTCCTAGATTTCAGGTCAATTGCAAATGAGGACGTGTTTAGACGGAGTTCGAGCTCGCATCCAGGACGGATTGGAGGAGCTTGACGGAAAATAGAGGAGGTTCGCGTGGAGCGAAAGATTGGAGATGGAATACAAGAAGAATAGGATAGATTCTTTTTTATCCTTTCATGTATCTCTTGTATTTATTTTCTTGCTCTTTATTTTCCTTAGACATTATGTTAAAGAGCCTCAAAGAACCCTAACAGTAGTCCTAGGAACACCTGCACAACCCTAGGATACGTAGGTTTTCTGTAGAACACTTAGAAAACCAATATAGGGTTAAAATAGACTTTCCAGACGTCTAATTCACGAATCAGACGTCTGATAAAGGATTTTAAGACGTCTGACTGTTGTTTCAGACGTCTGATAACCTTTAGGCTGGACATAGTTAGTTCTGTCTGATGAATTCAGACGTCCAGACCTTATACCAGACGTCTTAGGAGACGTCTGATGACTTTGCCAGACGTCCAGTTAGTGGACCGTTGGCTGGCTTAGAGGACACTCAAGAATATGACCGTTAGAGCCTTATCAGACGTCCATAGGACTTCACAGACGTCTGATAAATGACCGTTTTGCCTCGGCTGACCCAAAATCTCTTCTCAGAGATTTTCTAGCCGTTGCAACGTTTGGAAATCAATTCCCACGGTAAAAGTAGGTTTCCAGACGTCCAGACTTAGTGCCAGACGTCCTCTATGTCGTCTGATGGACTTGTACAAAAACCCTGTTTAGATCTGATTCAAGTCAGGGAGAAACCCGCATAGAATCAGACGTCTGACCTTGGAATCAGACGTCTTAAAGTGGCCTTCCAGACGTCTGATGCCAGAGTTAGACGTCTGATAACCCTGTGAAGTGTAATCATTGTCCTGATTTCGGCCTGATTCTCTTGGGCTTTGCACCCAACGGCTATGGAAGCTTTTCCAAGCCTTCCAAAGCCTTCCTAAGGCCTCTATAAATAGAGGGGAACCTTTGTAACACAAAAACACAAGAAGAGAAACATAAGAGAGACATATACACACTAAGACACACACCTTGCAATACACTTTCAAACCTTTTGTGTCCAAAGAAAAGACTCTCTTGCTCTCCAAGCTCAAGCTCCATCATCTTGAGAGCATTCAACCGTTGCGCACCCGCTCTCCCGCCGTAGATAACGAGAGCGACGTAGCGCCATCGCGTGGCACACGCACCGCGTCATCGTCGACGCACTCCTTGCAAAGGGGAGTTTCCTATTTCCTATAGAAGCTAGGTTTAATTTTGTTGGCTCTATAGGACTGTTGTTTTATTTTATCTTTGTATTTTGGTTGGGTATTCGCTTTGCGAATTCCCGTCTCCTTCGTGGGACAAAATCCTTCTCGTGGAGAGAAGGGGTTGAGGAACGCTACCCTCGTACTTGTAGCGTGGTTGTACTGAGGTTGAATCACCCTCGTTCAAAGTGATTCGTTTAGTGGATTTTGATCAACTTGGTTGATCGGAAAATCCTAACTCGAGAGGGTTAGGTGGTGGTTTTCACCCGGTTTGGGTTTCCACCTAAAAATACCTGTGTACATTGTGCGATTGATTTTTGTGAGATTGCTTTATATTTTTATTTCCGCATATTTTTACGTCACCCCTCCTAGAAGGGAACTTTCAATGTCCAGCCTAACAGTTATCAGACGTCTGAAACAACAGTCAGACGTCTTAAAATGCTTTATCAAACGTCTGATTTGGGAATTAGACGTCTGGAAGTGCTGTTTGAACCCTATATTGGTTTTCTAAGTATTCTACAGAAAACCTAAGTATCCTAGGGTTGTGCCGGTGTTCCTAGGACTACTGTTAGGGTACTTTGAGGCTCTTTAACATAATTTCTAAGGAAAATAAAGAGCAAGAAAAATAAAGATAAAAGTACATGAAAGGATTAAAAAGAATCTATCCTATTCTTCTTGTCTTCTATCTTCAATCTGTCGCTCCACGCGAACCTCCTCTGTTTTCCGTCAAGCTCCTCCAATCCGTCCTGGATGCGAGCTCGAGTTCCGTCTAAACACGTCCACATTTGCAATTGACCTGAAATCTAGGACTCAAATTGCAAATGTTAAATAACACGTGTTTTGTTATCATCAAAACAAATGATCGTGGTGCTCTAGCACCAACACGCACAACAGAGGCAAAGGCCTCTTCTGAATTTTTCTAAGTGTTAGAGATTTAGAGAACAAGGCAAAACCCCCCTCTCTTTCTTTTCTCTTCTTCTTTCTCTCAAACCCTACTAATCAGGTAATCGGATATACGGTCAGAGGTCCAGACCCGTCGGTGTGGTGTAGCAGGTGAGGGTGCGTATGCTCGTGAGCAGGGACCTGACCCCCAATGATCTTGGGCGAACAGATGAGAACAGGAATTCCACTTATTTGGCGCGGAGAGCTCGTCTGTATCTGATGTGGGACTATTATGTCCCTTGTTCTTCGCGTGCGAGCAGCAGCTGAAGACTTGTCCAATTGAGAGTGAAGGAACTCTCAAGGCTCCTAATTAGAAGCCTGGGTCTCTTCCTGGGCTGGTTCTGCGTCACTTGGAGCAGCAGCCTAGTCCTGATGTAGCAAGAACACGGCGTCGAACTCTCTTGAAGGAGCTCGTTAATGGCAGCGACGACCTGTGAACCTGAAAGGGAAAGTATAGTCTCATGGCCTCATCAGATAAGCTCAGGAGATGCGCACAGATGTGGCGAAGGAGGTGTGGCAGTGGCGTGCCATGCGAGTGGTCGGAGATGGCTTGCGGAGGCAAAATGTGAAAGTGAATGTGGTTGTGTTCGATGGAGGGATAGGGCAAGCAATCCCCTCAATTTCTTGAGGGGTTTTACTCATGAGGGTTCGGCGATGCTTTTGGGACCTGTGGGAGGTGGTTTGGTGGAACAGAGCAGGTGCGCGAGCTCGCCGGAGGTATGCCGGCGAGAAGGAAGATGACGGTGGAGCGGGCGCGACAGTGGTCGAAACAATGGTCTGAAGATGCTGCGAAGATGAGTAGATGATGAGGGGTCAACGGAGGTAGCTAGCGGACGAAGGAAGATGGAGGAGGCGCCAAGTCTAGTATGGCCGACACCAGAGGAGATGAAAGCTACAGGAGAGGGAACAGCGACGAGGAGGAGGTTGGAGGAACCACGCAGGTATGGTGAGGTGCGATTTGAAATGAGGAAGAAGAATCGACTGCCTATTGTATGTGGCGGCCGGTGAAGAAGCTAGGGATAGGAGGTCACCGAAGGTGAGTTGGAGCAAGCCGGAGGTGGAGGAAAGGAAGATGTTTGTGGCCCAAAAACTTGCTAAGGAGGTAAGGTAGTCGATGAGGGTCTTTTATAGGCTGTTGGGCGAGCTTCCAAGCTTGGGAATCAAGCTTGAAAGCTTCGCAAATTAGGGAATAGGTTTAGGCTGTCCAAGAGTTCTCTTGAACTCGTGGACGAATCAGGAAAGTCATGGAAGAGCTCAGATGAAAGGGGATCTCCTCAAGAGTCTCCCTTCCAATTTTGGAAGGGTGTCTCCATGAAATCAGGGAGGAATCTTTGATTAAAGCTTGGCCTGCGTGGGTTCACACCTGCCATGGCGGCAGGAACCCAACTGTGAAGAAGATGACAAAGTTGGGGGGTTGTTCGCAAGGATTTTTGAAAGTTGAGACACTTTTTGTAAGAAAAAGAGTCAGAACACGATTAAAATGTAAACTAAATCAAGATGATCTCAGATTGGGTCCAAATTTTGGTACGAACCTAATTTGGACCCAAAGAATCTAATGGTGAAGTCGGATTTTGGTTTGACCAAGTTTGACTAGGTAATATATGCAAAAACCCAAATTAGGGCAATTATCTTTCTACAACTTTATTTTAAGTCAAATTGGGTTCAGATGGTCAAATCAAGGATACCAAACATTAGAGAATATTTTTCTATGATTTTTAGAAGGTTTAGATGAATTTTATCTTGACCAGAACCTCAGTTAATCAAGCAGGTCTATTTTTAGGGTTTCAGATGTCCTTAAATTCTTGAAATGCGTGAAAATTTATTTCTATCTATATGAACCCACTTATTAAATATTAATGACCATTTGATCTTTAATAAATCCCTGAAATATCCCATGGTTATTATGTATTTATGGAATGCTGTAATTTTGCATAAATAACCCTGTATTCTTATCTTCTTCTCAAAACAGAATATTATGCAAATATGGCCCTCTGAAGATTATATAGGAGTTTTTATCAAATTTATTAGAACAAATTGGACTAGTTATGGCTCATGATGGTGTTCCCATCAACTGCTTCGCCCCTGAGGGCAGTGGCCTCACCGTTACCAATGCTGTTGCAGTCTATCTCCATGTGGGCGTCCACCGCGAGGCGCAGTGGTGTGAAAGGAAAGAAGTCATCGGGCCTACCGGACACAGCAAGACAACTGTGTCCAAAACAATGTATATCTTAGTGTACCTAAAGCGTTTCCCTAAAGATAACCTCTAACAAGAAATTTACGTAAACACCCTAAGTGCCTAAATAAGCAATTCCACGAGGGCACGCATGCAAGTAAGCACAACGACTCCAGAAGTAGACGCATAAAAATAAACATTCGTAGCGATATCAATGTAAAAATTGAGGAGGAAAAAGGCAGCAGTCCCGCCGAGGCAAAGTATAGGATGGAATGGAATCGAACAAGGACGGTCTCTTTTGTCCTTCTCCCTCCACTGTGCCCACACTTCGTCCCTCTGCCGTTCTCTCCTCCCTCAACAACGTCTCAGATCGCCCCTCCCTTCTCGCTCACAGGTCTCATCGCTTCCTTCCTTTATGCATATTTTTACATGTGTTTACGTATTTATGTATATATTCACTTATCTATCAAAACCTCTGTTCCTACTTATTTTTTATCAGAATGCCCTCCAGTGGAAATCGCCCTTTTGCTGAAAATTTACGTCAGTCTTAGGGTCATTTTTCCTCACAGATCTTTATGCTGGATTGTCTGTTTAGGTTTCTTGAACAGACATCAAAAAAATAACCATAAGAATTTCCGCTTTCCCCAACTAAACCTTGATTTTGCATCACCGTCCTCGCTTGGGTTCGTAGGATACAGAATGGTAGCATAAGGCATTTTGGTTGTCCTGAGCGTGTCTAGCATGTAACTTCTCATACATTTAAAAAAAAAAAATACTCTTGCTTATGCAGATAGAGTAAGAAGAAAATGTTAATTTTTCGTGGTTAACGTTGACGATATCTTGCTTTGTAAGTAGTCATGTCAGGACCGTTCCTTTCTCGTCCATCAGGAAGTAGATAACTATTTATCTACTAAGAAATTCACATGCATGCGCATTTTCTCGCTTTTTTTTTCTTCCAGATATATTTTATATTAAGTTACTATTTTTTATGAGATGAGGGACTATATGGTTCCTTCCTTATTCAGAGTTCATAATTGTTTTCTGTCACAGTCATGAGCTGATGGAAGGTTCAACTTGATTAAAATTTTGAATGGCTTCTGTGAGTAGTGGTCATCAAATGCTTACTATATGGGAAACGTAATCTCTTGTATTTTGAAGTTTGGCTTTGATATCTATCACCATTCTCATTCTGTTTACCAGTTAATAAATCACATTACACGTCACGCAATTAGGGATCTTCTTTTTGCTTGGTGCCTT
Organism: Thalassia testudinum; assembly: GCA_037157565.1. Lineage (NCBI taxonomy): Eukaryota > Viridiplantae > Streptophyta > Magnoliopsida > Alismatales > Hydrocharitaceae > Thalassia > Thalassia testudinum. Next base: position 6,807,631 of record JAZHRO010000022.1, on the reverse strand, counting down.
GTTTTATTTGATGCTTACTGTTATATTTTTCCTTTTCCTTGTACTTCTACGACAGAGACTGTCTTTTCTGATTGTGCAATTGGCTTAAGGGCACGCAGGGTATCTTTCTTAGGTTGATCATATTAGATGGCTGATGATTCAAACACAAAACCTTTGCTTTCTCAATCAGAGGTAAAAGACGAAGCATCAAAATGGACTGCCATAAGGAGATATCGGCGTTGTCAAACTGCTCCTTCAAATGCTCCTCTTGAACCAGCAAGTGCTTATTCTGGTCTTACTGCTAGACCTTTACTTGGGTAAGTGCATCCTAGTTTTAGATGGGTGGGTTTGTTCCTAGCCATCTACTTTGGAATTGGAACAATTTGCTTTTTTTGTGATAAATGATCAAATTGAAGGCAAAAAAGCAAATGGAGTTATTGATGCCTTGTACTTTTGCGTTGTCACAGTGACCATGGTTGGATATGGACACCTCGTACCAAGCAGCAGTCTGGCTAAGCTATTGGCTTGTGCTTTTGTCTTCAGTGGCATGGCTGTTTATTTTGAGCAAGGCAGCTGATTGCCATGTTGAGAAGCAAGAGCTTTTGGTAATCAAAGCACTTTATAGAAGTGGCAAGGTTGGCAAGGCAGCTATGCTTAGGGAGGTGGAGACAAATAGGGTGAAGTACAAATTTATTGTGACAGAAATAGTCCTGTTATCACTCTTGATCATTGGAACAATCTTTCTCCACAATGTTGAGAAGTTGAGTTTGATCGATGCCTTTTACTGTGTTTGTTACACCATAACAACATTAGGCTTTGGAGATAAAAGCTTTTTGACAAAAGGTGGTCGTGTATTTGCTATATTGTGGATATTGATGGGTACCATATGCTTGGCCCAGTATTATCTATACCTTGCAGAGATGCAAAGTGAGCGCAAGTAACATGTATTGGCTAATATAGTTCTTAAGCGAAGGATGACATTCGTAGATCTTGAAGCTGCAAATCTTGGCTACGATGGAGATGTGTGGTAATCATTTCATCTCTAATTCCATTTGTTTATTTTAATTACTAATTTTTCATGTCAATCGTGCAAGTACGGAATTGTATGTGCTAGGAAGGAAATGCACCATCATACTTGTTCATAAGGTGAGAAACAGAAAAATATTTCATGATCAGAACCTTGCTGTCCACCTCATGCACAAAAGCTTTTACGTATTACATAATACTTGTGCAGTAACATAAGATGTATGATAAGGTTAGGGGGGTGGGGGTTGAGGCTCATTCATAGGCTGGAGTGAAATGAAGCTTCGATCATCAGAACATGGAAAACTGGTGATTATAACCTTTGCTTTACCCTCACTTCCACCTTATTTTTGTTCTCTTTTCAGCCTTAGGCCCTTACGCTTCTTTCAGTGATTATCGTGTCCGAAGTTATAGGCAAATATGAGTGGAAAAAAGTTTTGGGGTACGCTCAAAAATATGTTCAAGTTGGTGAATTTAATCAAGTGAACAGGTGCATAAACGTATAGCGTTGTCAAGAATAATGTGAATTGGCATAACATGTGGAATCTATTAGGATGCATTCAATTAGTCTTTCCCCTGGTCAAAGTTTCTACCATTGGAGGGGGATGGTCCTCTTTTGCACTCTGATCTCTTTTGGTTATCTGTTCACATGATTGATATCCCTGATCCAATTTCTCCTCTTTTGTCATACCCAACTCTTACCAGAGTTGTGATTGGGATCCTCTTGCTTTTTCTTGTGATTACCATGTTGTTGATTCGTTGCTTTCTCTATGATGCTTTCATCATAGAACATCATGCAAGTTGGTGTGCAAAGTTCAATCAAGTTTACTGGTCACATCATCTCATTTGCCACATGTTTTTAAGGTTTTTTGAGAGGAGATGAGAAACTCAACTTCCTGACCGATTTTGTACATGGATAATGATAGTGTTAATGCTGACCGTGTCAAGCACAATTATCTCATTATGAGCTTGCTCACTATCAGGTTTGTACCTATGATTGTATCATACAAAAAGCCAGCAAATCAGAAACACATAGAGTGAGGAGCCTTCATGGCAGATTGTTGATGCATGGATTTTTTCATGTATATGAGGATCTTCAATTTGAAGGAAGGATATCTGCCTTGATCAACTTCCCTGTGCACCTTGAGGTTCCTTTTAAACATAATAAATCTTAATAACCCCATTTCTGTGTCTCAGATAGAAGCAGCAAGAATGATGGCCTCAATGCCTCAATCAACAAATGGTTTGTAGCTGGAGGGACTATTCCCTTCCTGGGAAATAATTGCACTGCTTCCTGGGAAATCTTAATAAAGTTGATGATGATGTTCTCAAATCTGAGATGCCTGGTTTTTTTCCGAAGGTACCTGCAAGTTGGTTTTACTTTCTGATGGAGGCAGTAGTTGATTGCAGATGAGTATTCACAGTTAAATAGCTTCCACATGTGACTGGAGCTGAACAGGGGTGACGGAAATGGATCAAGATAACAGATGGTACTTATCCAGATAGGTATTTTCTGTTCCAAGATTGCATGAAGAGATCAAAACAAAGTTGATTAAGACTCTGGAACAAGTATCTGGGAGATAGATGATTGAGTAGCTGGCATACTTGCAAAAACTTCCATCACTAACATACAAAAATTTCTTATGATACCATGTTAATACATAATGAAACTTCAATTTGGAGGGGAAATATGGAGACAATACCTTCTTCTTCCCTTTCTCTATCTGGAGTATATTTTGTTTTTCACTGCTCCACTTGATTTCTTTCTCTTAGTGGAAGTTTTATTGCTTTCTGACTCAGATCTCACCATCTGCTTTCACTATTAGACATATCAGGTTTGGAAACACGCTCATGCCAGATTATAGTGAATGTTCTAGTGATAGGATATTTAATCTGATTTATGTTGATGTACAGAGTAAAATCTAGTCAAAAGGGATACATACATTATGTGGTCATTGTTGATTTCTCATTGCCTATCATGGGTAAGCGTGTAAGAATAGAAGTTTTTTTTGTGATTAGGGCATGTTGAAGAATACATCTGAGGTTGGAGACTTTTTTTTTTGAAAATGAGGTAGGAGACTCTTTAAGACATTTATGGCTTAATTGATGGCACAATTTAAGACTTCTGTCAAAATAGTTTGCAGCTTTAATGCTCTTCACTTTTGCATTACCAGTTTGCTAGAGCTCTTCAGTTCCCGTCGGATGGTTCACCAGGCCTCTTCTTTCCCTATATAGCAACAAAAATGGGATGGCTAAAAGGAGGCATAGACATCTAGTTGATACTGCTCATATCCATCTTTATCTTATTGGGATGACACAGTACTTGCAGGCTTGCAGCCTGCTGATGCAGTACTTATAGATTGCTACCTTATCAATTGCATGTCCTTTTCCGTTCTTGAACGGCAGATTCTGTAATAGCTTCTGTTTCTAGATAGATCATTAATACCAGCCACCAAAGCCCCTGGGAGTGTCCCTTTTATCCATGATTTGGGAGTAAAAGAGAAATATTTGCTGCCTGCTCTATGAAGGGCATCTTCTTGGAGTTTTCCGAGACTCAAAATGGTTATAGGTGTTATGATCTAATTTAAAGGAGAGTATGTTCAATGTGCATATCACCTTCTTCGAGTTGCTTCTTGTTTCTGTTGGGAACCATACTTCCATTAATGAGAATCGAACTCCATGCCTCTTCCTATGCTGCCAACTCCTGTGTCTCCTTTGAGTTGTCTCAGGGCATACCTTTCACTCAACAACTCAGTGATGCTCTTTGATGGCACTCTCGTTTGTATGACCTCAACTTCGTTGAGAAAAAACAGATAGAAGAATAATTTGACTTGAATCAGGCTTGCAAAGACCCTAGAAAGAGAGGGCGGCTTCCTACCACTCGACTCGCTCAAAAAAACGCCAGCAGTGACCAATTCACCACCACCAGCTCCTCCTGAGAAGTCATCATCAAGGGCCATGTAGCTGCATTCTGTCCAATTTTCTTTCCAAGGATCCCTATTGTGTATTGCTGGCATCCTCCAACAATGATCAGTTTAGTGTCTTCTCTATAGGTCATTCTCGGTGGAAAATCACCCACTGAAAATGAGACTTGGTTTTAGGACAATAGATATATTATACCATTTGATACATATATTGCACAAGGACATATGTATAAATATAACACTCCTACGAGTTCAAACGTTTAGACAATCTATATAAATTTCAAATACTTTTTAAGTGATGATGTAGTGAAAGTTCCATGACATGCATGTTGGTTCATCACCTTTTGAGGTTGAACATACCAATGCATGCTAGTAGAAATTAAATAGGATTAGAAAGGTAGGCAGGTGCCAATATTAGATAGTGATATTATATCCCTCGATCCAAAGAAATCTGTTCCTGTGTGACTTCTGGGGAACAGCCTGAAAAAAATGCTTGGAAAATGATCTTTGTGTGTAAATAATCTGTAAAATGATCTGAAAAGTAATATATAATAGTTGGAGAATAAGCTGTAGCATCCAGAAAAATGTGGTTAAAAATGGAAGGAGAATAGGCAATAAAATGTATGTCCAAACAACTGTTTTAATTAATGATAGTAAGTTGCGAAATATGATAACGACAAGATACGACACTCCATTGGATTCAGCAAACAGTAGATGAAGGATTCCTGGACCTTTTTTCTCACTTAATGGGTTATCCTTTATTTACATTTTATAGGATTAGTATCTTATGCAAACTTGTGACGGTTTTAAAGGTCTATATTATATTGTACATGCATAATTAATGATCACCTACTTTCTAAGTGAATCAAGGGACACAACTGGATAAGGTTGAGGATTGCTGTGGCATTTTGAAAGGAACAGAAAGGGTAAATTTGGAATGCTCAAAATGCTGAACTTGTTAAGAATTGGCGCGGAAGCGAAGCGTGGGGACTCCCGTACATGGGAAAACAGCCCAAACAAGGGGCTGTCAACACACGGAGAGGGAGAGCAACCCTGTGGCTGCTGCAGAGGATCGGCCGGCCTAATGTGGCCAGTCTGGACTTGCTGTGGACCAGCTGCTGGGTGCAGCCAGCCCTGCAGGAGAGGAGGAATGGCCCTGTGGGCCAGGGAGGGCTCCAGCCTGATCTGCTGGTGCACGTAGAAGGGCAGAGGCCCTTCCCTGATGTAGCCGGCTGCTGTTGTTTGAAGAAGAGAGGGGAGGAGAGGAGCTTGATTGGAAGAATTAACTTTATTACTCAAGAAAATAACTTGGGAAGGCTCTCTATTTTATAGAGAGTACATATCCCCTAAAAATAGAAAAGATTGTATTCCTATTTGATAAAGGTCACATCTCATTAGGAAAGATCTTATCTCCTAAAACAAATGTCCAATATATTCCTAACAAAGCTAATTTACTAAAGATAGAAAAGCATCAAACTTGGTCCAATTAGACCCTTGCTGCCAGCCCTGTTGGGGTCCTGGATGGTTGTTGCTGCTGCTGCCACTACCATGTGGCAATGCCACGTGGCCTGATGTGCCACCTGGCAGTGTCCACGTGACGTCTTCTCTAAATCTCAACACTCCCCCTCAAGTCGGAGGTTGGGAGGCCGGTGACTTGCTGAAATTGAAATTGATGCATTGTTCTTCTTCTTGAGAATTTGAGGATGATCTTCGTGCCTCTTCTTCTACGCTCGAGAATTGAGCTCTTCATCTCGGCGTTCCTTGATGTGTTAGAAAGTTTCACGCGTCTCCTCGAGAAGTATGCTGCCTTACTCCTGAGCTGGCAAAGACCTTCAGCCTTTCTTCGAGCCAAGGTCACCAAGAGAAAGTATAGAAGTCAATGCATTCTTGATGCTATTCTAGAGGCTACACTACACCTCTTCTGATAAATGTCCTTTTCAAATTTCTTCTCCTCCTTGATGGTTGTCTCAGTGACAACCACCTCGCTCTCTCCTAAGTCAAGTGCATCTTTTTTGATCGTCCATGATGCCTCTGCCATCTTCACCGTGTAAGTCGCCAGTTTTGACCACGTAAGGCACTAGTCTTGTGCCTCCTTCACCGTGTATGGTGTCGATGTTGACCGCATATGGCACTGGTCTTGTTGAGGAGGAATTTCTCTGGAGGCATGAGGCTCTACCGCACAGTCTTGGACCACGCAGATAGCGAGTCTAGATCATCTACTCCGATACCATATTGAGAATTGGCGTGGAAGCGGAGCGTGGAGACTCCCGTATGTGGGAAAATGGCCCAAACAAGGGGTTGTCATTGCACGGAGAGGGAAAGCAGCCCTGTGGCTGCTACAGAGGACTGACCGGCCTAATGTGGCCGATTTGGACTTGCGCTATGGACCGACTGCTGGGTGCAGCCAGCCCTGCAGGAGAGGAGGAACGGCCCTGTGGGCCAAGGAGGGTGCCAGCCTGATCTGCTAATGCATGTAGAAGAGCAGAGGCCCTTCCCTAATGTAGCTGGCTGCTGTTGTTTGAAGAAGAGAGAGGAGGAGAGGAGCTTGGTTGGAAGAATTAACTTTATTTCTCAAGAAACTAACTTAAGAAGGCTCTCCATTTTATAGAGAGTACGTATCTCCTAAAAGTAGTAAAGACTATATTCCTATTTGAGAAAGATCTTATCTTATTAGGAAAGATCTTACCTCCTAAAACAAATCCCAAACATATTCCTAACAAAGCTAATTTACTAAAGATAGAAAAGCACCAAACTGGTCCAATTGGACCCTTGCCGCCAGCCTTGTTGGGCATTTGGAAAGCTGCTGCTGCTGCCACGTAGCATTACCACGTGGCCTGATGTGCCACGTGGCATCTTATCTAAGTCTCAATAGAACTAATGCCCCTCATGGGCCGTGTTACATAGTTTAATACTTTCAAAACACACATCTATTCTTATCAAGCTCTTAGTCCTTGAGGAGCTGAGCCAGACTTGGCTTGATAAGGATATCAAGCGTAGATCTCCACTTGGACTTGGCTCATTAACTGACTAAGTCCATGAGCTCTTATTGAGTTGATGTTGTTCAGTCCAAGCTTTTTTGTTAGCCCTCTCTACAACTTTGTTGAGACTTAGAGAAGACGCCACGTGGACACTGCCATGTGGCGGCAGCAGCCAGAAGTCCAGGCCACCGGCCACATTAGGATTTAGGCCTAGTTTGTGGCTCCCTTAAGGAGCAAGTTTCCTATTTTTAGTAAAGTGATTTTTGGTAGATTATTAAGTAATTGAGTTTGCTATTTTTAGAGAAATTGAATGATTTTGTTACCAATTATATAAGGATATGTCCTCTCTATAAATAGAGAGTCTTCCCATACTTTTATCTCTTTGAGCAATGAGAAAATTGTTCCACCAATAGGCTCCCTCCTTTTTATTCTTCAAGACTGACTACCAAGGGGAGTTCCCCTGCTCCTGTGCATGCTGCAGCAAGGCCGGTCAGCCATCAAGGCTGCCGGTTCACCGCCTTTGCAGACCGATCCAGCCACACCAGACCAACCCCTTCAGCACTGCAGATAAGTCTGCACATAGCAGATCGGCCTGCAACCATGCCTACACATCAGGCCAGCAGCTTCTCGGGTCCTACAGGACCGTTTCCCAGCCTCTGTAGGACAGGCTGCACCCAGCAGCCAGCCCACAACATCCAGACCAGTCCATATCAGGACCAGCTGGTCTCTGCAGCAGCCACAAGGCGCTTCTCTCCCTCTCCGAATGTTGACAGCCACCCTGACGGGTTATTTTTCCCGCGTACGGGAGTCTCCACGCTTCGCTTCCGCCCCAATTCTCAACATGGTATCAGAGCAGACGATCTAGACTCACCATTCACGTGGTCCAAGATTATGCGATAGAGCCTCACGCCTCCAGAGGAATTCCTCCTCAGCAAGACCAGCACCTTACGCAATCAAAATCGGTGCCTTACGTGGTGAAGGAGGGACAAGACCAGTGTCTTACGTGGTCAAAAATAGGTGAGTTATGCAGTGAAGATGACGGAGGCATCATCGACGATCAAAGAAGACGCACTTGACTCAGGAGAGAGCAAGGTGGTTGTCACCGAGAACCATCAAGGAGAAGAAGAAATTTGAAGAGGAGATTTATCAGAAGAGGCGTAGTGTATAGCCTCTAGAAGAGCATCAAGAATGCATCGACTTCTCTACTTTCTCTTAGTGACCTTAGCTCGAAGAAAAATCGAAGGTCTTTGCCGGCTCAGGAGCAAGGCACCATACTTCTTGAGGAGACACGTGGAACCTTCTAACGCATCGGGGAATGCCGATATGAAGAGCTCGACTCTCGAGGGTAGAAGAAGAGGCACAAAGATCATCCTCGAAATCTCAAGAAGAACAATGCATCAAGTTCAATTTTAGCAGTTGTCGGCCTCTCAACCTCCGACTTGAGAGGGAGTGTTGAGACTTAAAGAAGATGCCACGCGGCACTGTAGCAAGAAGTCCAAGCCACCGACCACATTAGGATTTAGGCCTAGTTTGTGGCTCCCTTAAGGAGCAAGTTTCCTATTTTTAGTAAAGTGATTTTTGGTAGATTATTAAGTAATTGAGTTTGCTATTTTTAAAGACATTGAGTGATTTTGTTATCAATTATGTAGGATATGTCCTCTCTATACTAGAGTCTTCCCGTACTTTATTTCTTTGAGCAATAAGAAAATTCTTCCACCAATAGGCACCCTCCTCTCTATTCTTCAAGACTGACTACCAGGGGGAGTTCACCTGCTCCTGTGCGTGCTGCAGCAAGGCCAGTCAGCCATCAAGGCTGCCAGTTCACCACCTCTGCAAGCCGATCCAGCCACACCAGACCGGCCCCTTCAGCACTGCAGATCGACCTGCAACCAGGCCAGCAGCTTCTCAGGGCCTACAGGACCGTTTCCCAGCCTCTGCAGAACAGGCTGCACCCAGTAGTCAGCCCACAACATCCAGACCGGTCCGTATCAGAACCGGCTGGTCTCTGCAGCAGCCACAAGGTGCTTCTCTCCCTCTCCGAGCGTTGACAGCTACCCTGACGGGCTGTTTTTCCTGCGTACAGGAGTCTCCACAGTCCGCTTCCACACCAATTCTCAACAAACTTATTCATCTGACTTTTCTAACAAAAAAGTGTTATCATGTAAATCTTCAGCTAGATTGTATTTCTGTAAAATATAGTAATAGATGAGGATAACCTTGTAAATGTACCTAAAACAAGCCTATAAATACAAAGGGCCTCACTCACAGACAGAGTGTAGGAAACATTTGAATTTGTTACAGAGTTGTTAACATGGTACCAGATGCTTCGTGGGAGCTGCGATCTCTCACCTCCAATCCTGATGCCTGTTGTTAGATCATGGAGCTGCGATCACGCTAGAGCTGCAATCACGCTGGAGCTGCAATCGTTGCCGGTCCTTGATCATATTGTGCTTCTTCCTTGTGTCTAGTTCAGAAGTCTCGCTTGGATCTTCGTGTGGATCCTTGACGGTTTAGTTTGATCTGACGAAGCATCTTCAAGAGATCTACTTTGATCTTCTGATCGGGTAGTCTTCTCTCATTTAGGTATTTCTGCATTCTCTTTGGGCGATCAGGTATTCCTCGTTGATTTCTGTGGTTCGACAATGGGTGATGATACTTCAGATTTCTCTTCTTTGAGGAATTTAGGTCAAAATTCCTCCCCAAATTTTATTGTTCCTGCTAATATCCAACACAGCATACCTTATAAACTGAAATCTACCAATTACATGTTATGGCAAGCTCAATTCATCCCTCTGCCTTCGCCATATGGTCTTCTTGGTTATGTTGATGGCTCTGTCTCCACCTCCTTGTTTTGTTCGAGATTCCTCCTCCAATATTGAAACTCCTAATGAAGACTATACTGTATGGCATAGAAAGGACCAGCTTATCTTGAGCTGGCTTATTTCCTCTATATCTGAGGAAATTTATTCTCAGATTTTAGATCGTACCTCTGCCCAAGCTGTTTGGATTTTCCTTGAGAACTACTTTGCTACACAGACCAAAGCTCGTGTTTTCCAATATAAATCTGAGCTAAGTTCTCTCAAGAAGGTGATTTGAGTATCTCAGATTTTGTAAATAAAGCACGTACGCTTTCTGTTAACCTGGCTGCTGCGGGGAAAGTACTTGATTCAGATGATCTTCTTTTATTCATTCTCAATGGCTTAGGGTCAAAATATGATTCTGTTGTTTCAGCCTTAATTAGTCGTGTGGGAACCATGTCATATGAGGAAGCTGTTGGGCTTCTTCTTTCCCATGAGCAGAGGTTATTACGCACACAACCTTCATCTGATATTTCAGTTAATCAAGCTTCTGTTCAAACCAATTTCATTAATGGTGGTCGAGGAGGTTGTAGAGGTGGTCAAGTCCAAGGAGGTTTTCATGGAGGTCATTCTAATGGTAGAGGAAAACGTGCAAATGCCTTTTTTGTCCCAAACCAATCAAATGGTTCTAGACCTCCTTCGGTTGTAGTAGTCCAATGTCAAATTTGTGCTCGATTCAACCATCACCTGTTATCAGCATTACAATGATGCCACACCACCTCAAGTTCAGTATACTGAATCAGTTCAAATGCCTCACCAGCCATGGTACACTGATTCCGGAGCTTCGCACCATGTTACAAACTCTCTAAGTAACCTTGATCTTGCTTCTGAGAATTCTGGTCAATATGAGGTTTGTTTTGGCAATGGAGATTGTGAGCCAATTACTCATACTGGTATGAAATCACTTCACTTACATAATAGAGCCTTTATAATGAGAAATGTACTTTGTGTTCCAAGAGTACGAAAAAATCTATTGCCAAGACAATTCTTGTTTCTTTGAGTTACATGCTAACTCTTGCATTGTAAAGGACAAGACAACCAAGGAGCCACTACTTCACAGCAAGGTCAGTGATGGTCTTTTATCAGTTGATGTTACCTTCCAGACAATCCTTTTCTAGCCAATCCATTTCTAGTCTAGCTGAAGTCTGCTCTTTGGACGCAAAACACTCCCTTTCTCTATGGCATATGCGCTTGGGGCATGCTGCACTTTCCACTGTGGTTTTTCCATTTACAATGTTGTCAATAACAAGCTTTGTGATGCATGTAGGAAAGGAAAATTTTATCGATTGCGTTTGCCATGTACCGGAACTATTAGCAATAAACCATTTGATTTGATGTTCACTGATGTGTGGACTTCTCCTGTGGTTAGTTTTGAAGGCTCACGCTATCTTCTTACCATTATTGATGATTTTACAAAGTATTTGTGGATTTTTCCTATGGCCCAAAAGTCTGATGTATATCAGTTGTTTATCCAATTCTTCAAGTATATTCAAACTCAATTTTAGGGGGTTGTTAAAGCCATACATTCTGATTGGGGAGGAGAGTATCATAAACTCTCTTAATGCCTTAAGAAGCAAGGTGTCCACCATAGGGTATCTGCTCCATATACTCCAGAACAAAATGGCTGTGCCAAGAGGAAAAATAGACACATTACTGAAATGGCTTGAGCATTGCTTCATCATGCTGGTGTCCCTCTTCAATTCTGGCATTTAGCTTTTCACACAGTTGTGCAAACCATTAATTCCTTCCCATATAAAATCACAAGAGCCAAGTCTCCTTATGAGTTGCTTCATAATGCTTCTCCAGATTATGTTTTTCTACAGGTATTTGGGTGCTTGTGCTACCCCTTTCTGAAGCCTTATTCCAGACACAAGCTGGAACATAGGTCAGAGAAACACATTTTTGGGCTATACTTCAACCCACAAGGCCTATCATTGTTTCAATCCAAGAACATAAGAATTTTTGGTTGCCAGGCATGTTCTTTTTGATGAAACCGTTTACCCATTTTTAGATATCAGTAAGCGTTCTTATCATGATATTTCCACCCCTACAACTCCCATCACAATTAATGTCCCAACTGATGTTATTTCTCGTACACCTCCACCACCAATAACAAACTCATCCATTCCTTTTTCTGATGATGGGCCATCTCCTGCCTCTTCTCAACAAATGCCACTGGTCACCACTGATATATCTCCTCAGCTGCCTGAGAGTCAGACTTCACCATCTCGGGCATCCTTACAGGAATCTTCATCCTTGCCACCTGCTACTCCACTGGTCTCTTCTTCAGTTGGTTCTTCTAGAACTCACACAATGGTTACCAGAAGTATGAGGGAAATTATTAAAAAGAAAGTATATACCAGTACCAGTATGAGGGAAATTATTAAAAAGAAAGTATATACCAGTACCAGTATGAGGGGAATTATTAAAAAGAAAATATATACCAGTACCCTTCATCCATTACCTGGTGCTCTTCTAGCTTCTTGCACTGATGTGGATCCATCTTGCTATACGGAAGCATCCAAACATTCAGTTTGGAATAAAGCTATGGCTGAAGAAATTGATGCACTTTTGAAAAACAAAACATGGGAGCTTGTGCCTTATAATTCTTCTATGAATATTCTTGGTAATAAGTGGGTTTACCAGATTAAAAGAAAACAAGATGGCTCTATAGAGCATTACAAAGCCCGAGTAGTTGCCAAAGGATTCCATCAAACTGAAAGAGTGGATTATTTTGACAACTTTAGCCCCATGATCAAAGCCACTACAGTTCATGTACTCCTTACTCTTGCAATTTCAAGAGGATGGTTTATGAAGCAATTGGATGTTCAAAACGCTTTCCTTCATGGCAAAGCTTGAGGAACAAGTTTTTATGACACAACCACAGGGATTCATTTATCTAGATTTTCCAGATTATGTGTGTGCCTTAAAAAAGTCGCTCTATGAACTGAAACAAGCCCCACGTGCTTGGTATCACCGGTTTAGTTCTTTTCTTCATGATAATGGTTTTCAGAATTCTAGAACTGATACCTCGTTATTCATGCATCATTCTTCAGCGGCTGTTGTTAAGTTTTTTGATATATGTCGATGACATATTGGTTATTAGCTCCCACCATCAGCAGCTGAATAAAATTGTTGAAACTCTTAGTTCTGAATTTCCTGTACAAGATTGGGAAAGCCATCATATTTTCTTGGAGTCCAAGTTCAGTACCATCAAAACAACCAATTTTTGTCACAAAGACAGTATATCACCAATTTGTTGCTTAAATACAAACTTGATGGAGCCAAGCCTGTCAAGACACCCATGGCAATGGATGTCTTATTTAGAGATGATGGTCCCTCATTAGATAATTCATCTCTCTTTCGGCAACTTGTGGGTAGTCTTCAATACCTCTCTTTTCGAGGCCTAATATTTTATTCACTGTCAACAAGCTATCACAATTTCTTGCCAGACCAACTACAAGACACTTTGAGGCAGCAAAGCGAGTCCTTTGTTATCTCAAAGGTTCTATCAATTTGGGTCTATGTTATTCTCCTACTACTCCACAATTGCATATATATTCTGATGCCGATTAGGCTTCTTGCCTGGATACTACTAGCTATCTCATTTTTCTTGGTTCAAATCTCATTTCCTAGAACAGTAAAAAGCTCACTCAAGCACAGAGGCTGAATACCGAGCTCTCGCAAATGCAACATCTGAACCTACGTGGCTTCAAGCCTTGCTTCACAAGATTCATATTTTCTTCCTTCTGCTCCTATTTTGTGGTGTGATAACCTTGGAGCAACTTATATGACTTCGAATCCAGTGTTTCAAGCACGTACTAAACAGATCAAGATAGATTTCCATTTTGTGCGTGAGAAAGTTGCACACAAAGATCTTGATGTGCGTCATATTTCAACCAGGGATCAAGCTGCTGATTTAGTGACAAAAGCATTGTCCTCACAGTCTTTTCAGCAAGCTAGAGACAAGTTGAGGCTTTTGCCGATGCCTTGAGGGGAGGTGTTATCATATAAATATTCAGATGTACTGTATTTCTGTAAAATATTGTAATAGATGAGGGTAACCTTGTAAATGTACGTAAAACAAGTCTATAAATGCAAGGGCCTCACTCACCGACATAGTGTAGGAAACATCTGAATCTGTTAGAGTTGTTAACAAAAAGTTGACAATTCTGAATTCGGATGCAATTAGTTTCTTCATAAAATGAATTTAATTTTCTTTGAATCATTATCTGTGCTTTGATAAGTGTGCCCACTTCCTCTGGACAATTCTTTTTCTTGCATTCCATACAGTGCTGCAGAGTTCATAATTTATAAGCTCAAGGAAATGGGAAAAATCAGCCAAGATGATATTGCTTTGGTGCTGGAGCAGTTTGAGGTACCGGATGCCGATCAGTCAGGGACTTTAACCAAGGAGGATGATGGCTCATTCCAATCTTAGATACTGATGCAAGTTCACAGGTTTTTTGGAACTGTACAAATTTCTCTCATGGTTTAAATCTTCGGTGTCAATCTGTTATGTTGTGTATCGCTTTCTTCGATTATAAACATCACCCCACAATAACCATTTCAGCTTGCAAAATTGACGTGTGAGATGGCTCATTTGGCTTAATGCTAGATATTCAAACTTTTCAGAAAAAAAATCAAACATTCTGAATCTTTCAACCGTATGTATATTTTTCTTTTCTTCTTTTATTGCAGTGGTTGGATACATGTCATTGTCAAATTACAGATACCTCATAGACGTCCTTGTGCTTTCAGGATTTATGCATGTATCCCTAGATAATAGCTATTCTTTACATAATGCATCTGGATGTAAGCTTCAATAAGAAATTTGCTATTTTTAATGAGATTTTTCATAAGCTAGATACTTTTTTACCCACCTCAATTGCTATTCAGACCAATTTTAACTGTAGCATTCATTGATCACCTCAACCACATGTCCATCAAGGTCCTGAGCTTATGCAACATGTTGATCTTGATTACAAGATTTTCTTCCTTCCGGTAACTTTTTAGTTCTTTTGACTTCTATCAATCTTTCTATGCATACTAATATCTTGATTAATCCTATCTTTGATATATCATATATCATATAGTTAATTTGTAAGGTTACGTTGATGGAGTATGAGTGTGGAATCGAGCAACTTTACAAGGCATTTCCAGAAGTATGATAAACCTAGGGTATATGTGTAATATAAAATGTCTATAAGAGCATATATCTAAAAAGTTATATTTTTGAATTCAAATAAATAAGATATTTGCTGATGTATACTGCATCAAGTATTATATTTTAAGTTTGCTTATATACTACGGCTAAATACCAGCAATGGATGCTACAACTAACACTTGGACTGTTGGTGTAGATCCAAAATACCGTCATTGTAGCCACAATAGCCTATTCCGACGGTCAGCCTTGGTGTCCTCTTAAGAGGCATCGCTATAGGCTATCCCGATGGTAAAAACCGTCAGTGTTGCGCTTAACTCTACAGCGACGGTCAACTTTCCAAAGGTTGTCCAATTTAACCTTTACGTTGCTTTTATCTGTCGGTATAAATCAACCCTATCAACTCTAACAATGTAAAATGTTGATAATACCGTCGCTATAGGTAAGTACTCTATATTTAAATTAACATTTGATAACAAAAAAAAAAGTTAGTACTATCATCACCATAGAAAGATTACGTTTTGATGAATACATCCAGTAACTTTTAGTCTCCTTACAAGGGAATAAATAAAAAGTGAATAAATATTAAAATAAAATTTTAAGTATCTATCTTTACAAAATAGTAAAAAATAAGAAATAAAAGTTAATAAAAAATAACTGAACTTCCTAAGATGAATATAACATTTTCCCAAAATTCAAATTCGTTACATCACTGTCATGAAACACGCAAGAAATTAATATCATGTAATTATTTATAATTCTATTGTCTTTAAACAACCTCCCATTTCCGTGTTTAAAGAAAAAAATTCAAGAAATATAAAGATTAAGAAATGAATGCTTCAACTTAATTATAATAAAAAAAGGATGCACCAGCTGGGAATTGAACCTGAATCTGTACCGAGTAAGGGTACCATTAAACTACTGGTGCTATTCATGTTTCGTGAACCTAAATAACACAAATTAAGAGTGGTTAGAACATGAATAATCTCAAAACAGTCAGGATGGGCACCTTACTCTACTCTCTTGAGCCATATTTTCCTGGACTGCACAACACTCCAATCAACAGAGCCATCTAGTCTCCATCCCATTGACTGCTCAACATACAAATTTAAGCAAAAGCTTTGAAAACGCACTAGATGTCATCTACCTGGAATTTTGCTTACTGCAGCACGTGCCTTCTCAGCACGTTTGAGTGTTGGATGTGCTCCTTTTCCTGCACTATAACAGTTTTCATCCTGGCAAAGGTAATATAATTAATTGACTGCAACTTCGTAACATCTATTTCACAGAAGCTTTGACAACTCACCCTATTGTATTCCTCAAGCCAGGATTCTTCACCACAAACAGGAAACCATTTCTCAACCCTATCCAGAATTTCCTTCCTAATAAAAGCTTCCTCTTTCGCATTAGCAACTTGAATTTCAATCTGTTCCAAGACTAGAGCAGGATCAACAGCACCTGCATTTGAGAACTGAATGTTAAAATGAATTACCAATTTCGGCAAACCACAATCAATGGGACTCTGTTACACTGAAAATCTGATGCAAGCTTTTTTACCAAATTCAATAACTTCCATTGCAAATTCTATTTCAGCATCTGATTCTGCAATTGTGTGAGCTCTTCTACGAAGCTCCTCTAACTCTAACTTTTTCTTCATCACAAGCTCTTTCATCTTGCTTGCCTTCAGCTCCTCTAATCTCAAGACTTCTGCTGCAACCTGCCAAAGTAGCGTTTACAAAACAAAGGCGTTTGCTTGGTATAATGACAATTCCTCCAACTTTTTATAATCAAGAAAAGAAGGATAGCATACATAATCAAGAAAATCCAAGGAAAGTGAGTTTGGATCCGTTAATTCATGTTCTGACGCAGCTACATTACATGTCATATTCTGAAATAGTTGTTGCTCTTCCACCGGTGTGTCCATCAAATTCCACAATTTCAACATTATGGTTGCCAGGTCATGAAGCTGCAATTTCAGTACAAGGTTCCAACTTAACGAGCATGAAAAAGGGAATCACAGAGATTGAATGGTCTTTACTGTTTGCATCCTTTGCATTTTAATATCTCGTAGCTTCTGAATGGCAGCAGCAAGTCTCTCGATGGTATCATTACTTATGCTTCTTGAACCATGGGATACAGCTAAGCTTCAGTGTATCTCACCGATGATAGGCTTGAAATCCATCCCAAGCACCAGACCTAGCAAGTTTAAAGTGTTTTAAGTGGTCAAGCACTTGCTTCAGACGGTGAGCCTTCAGAGAGTAGAATAGAAGGTGAGTAGAACTGTAATTCAGTGGAATTGACCATATACACAATAAAGTCAGATTAGTGCTTTTTAAATCACAATAATAGGACATGAGCTTGAGCCTTATCCTTCTACAGCATTTCAAGCCTTTTCATGGACAAATCAAATTCATCAAAACAAATATTATAACCATTGCAATCCAAGCATCCAATTTCAAGTGATACTCTTCGGATTTGCTCCAGGACTTCTTGAAACTGATTCCACTGGTCACTTTTCTTCTTCCACATGTCCTCAAGATGAGGTAATATGGTCTTGAGCTCCTCTTTTAAGCTATTGACATTCTGATTTGACTGTGTACAGTATCATTACCAAATTGTAAGGACTCACTCAAAAAGGGGACTAAATCCTGTCACCAACCCCCCCGCCCCCGGCAAAAAAAAAAAAAAAAAAACCAAAAAAAGGTTATGGTGGGCCAATTTCTCAACCACTAGATGTTTTAAGTGGATTTGCATTTACTGGGGGTAAAAATCTATTGAAAGGGGGTGGCTTTCTTTTAACCAGAACATGACAACATGTACCTGTCTCAGACAAAGTGGAGGTTCACCCAATACAGAACAGATTGCAGCAAGTTCTGCTTCAGAATCAGCAATAGCTCTTCGAAGCTCAGCCCGTGACCTGTTTGCTTGATCCACCTTTCTTCTGTAAACATCTAAGCACTCTTGTTCAAGCTCATATAACATTCTATCTCTTTCTTCATCATATTCTCCTACTTCCTCCCATATAACCTAAACATGAAAGAAAAAAATGCAACGGTTGACCACCAAGTCAGGCCATGAACTTCTAAATAACGTGCTTGTGAGCTGGCAATGGCAATGATGTACATGGAAAGAAAGTTGGAAACACAGATTATTACTGAAAAGTGCAGTTTTTTTTTTGGAGAGACCTGTAGTTCATATAGAAGAGATCCACAAGTTGTCTCCATCTGTGAAAGTTGAACGCTTGGAAGAGTCATGATAGAAGAAACCACTGGTTCCCTGGAAAAGACAGCAGGGTAAATAAATAAACTAAATATGGAACTATATGTCATCCACGATAATGGCTCAACAAATAGTGAAGAGCAATCTAATCTGCTCCAAATATGGAACTATCCAACTTATGACCCCAATAATAAGAATCACCTGAAAAACAGGAATCAGCTACATACAAAGGTATTTCTGGAAACCAACTAACCAGACATATCAGAGGTGCTAAGTAGCCAGCACTCGAGCCCCAATCAGTAGGTTATAATCCATTACACAACTCCTTAAAACATTGATTTTGTATATCTGTGAGCAAGAAATGTACTCAAAAAATCCACATGTTATACAGTTCAAACTTCAATTACCAGGGCTTTCCACTATACTTGGAAAAGAGGCACCAAGCTTCCCTGTAATGTCCCCAATAGACAACCCTCTATCTTTCTTTTTGTAAGCTAAAGAAATAATCTTTGGAAAAGAAGAGGGATAACACTCAAGACTGGGAGGCATTAGGCCAGCGATCTAGATTAGCCATCCTAGTCATCTCATTGGCCATAATTACCAGATAGATCCATGTGGATATGCTATCACAGCACTTTCCTTTTCAACCTAAGACACAATAATGTAGAATCCTTAAATTGATTCGTTTATCTCAATTATAAATCTTTTTTGAGCAAATTGGTTGACTTCACACGAATGATCTAGTAGCTTGTGCCATTCTTTACAAATTTCATAAATTAAGAATAATGCTTATTCTATCCCACTATGACATAACAGAAGATAGGGCATCAAAAAGAACCCACACACCCAGTTAATGCAAGGAACAGGATATCTTATCCCAATATGATGCGTTCCCCTGTTCAAGGGAAAGGGATTACCTTAGAGAAAAATTAGTTATGCTACTTTGATATAGGTTAGTTCTCAGCAATTTAAATGCAAACTCCCTGATGAAAGAAGTAGAGAATTACATCACACCACACACAATCTAAGTAATAGTTTATCCATCAATATAAAAACAGAGAATTACATCTCACCACACACAATCTAAATAAAAGTTTACCCATCAATATAAAAACCAATTTCCTTTTCTTTTGAAAAATAAAACTTTCCACTTTGTTTAGAGTATAAAATATAAACATCATGCAAAAGGGTCTTTCGACACTGAAATCCTGGCAAATATGCTTTTGCAAAGATGTATGCAAGTGCAAACAACATTTTCAAACGGACTATATGATAACTTAGGTGTGCAACTCACAAGGACATTCTCAAACATAACTATAAACAAGTGATTCAACGTAGTAATAGTTATTCTACTGCAGAAGAAAGATAACAATGTGACCAAAATAAACACCACCAGATTTATTATATTGATAAAGTCTCCAAAAACAGAATAAACTACAAATATTACATGAGTAAAAAATCATGACGGAAAATCTTGCTAAGGGGAATAAAAAGAATTCAAAATGACAAGTGTAGGCCAAGATAATTTATAGAGGATTCAAGGTAATGTTAATCTAGAATGAACAAAGATTGTAGAGCAATCTAAAGAAAATAAAATGGAAACAAGATAACTCACCCAATACTTTCAGCCGAAAACACCTGTAGATGGGGCTGAAACAATCTACTTTGAAGCCCATATCCTCAAACATCTTTAACTGTGAGTAAGAATGTGTCAGACTTACACTGCTACTTGATATCATACTCCAAAACTAAAATTACATATAGAAACTTCAACTCAAAATTGAGATTAAAAGGCCTCAACCTGATCTAGAAAACCATCATTTGGACAAACATTTTCACAGCATTGTCTCAAGACTCGAATGCATCTACACAACAGGCAAAAATCAATTTGAATGTAAAGCCTAAAAATGGGCTCAACACAAATCCAGCAACAGTTCTATGAGCAAAATCTTCTAAAGATTTCTGTTCACTTCTCATCAAATATGCTGTCATGACAACTGCACTGCAAGGACAAAAAAAGTAGTCTAGGGTCATACAAGGCAACAAAAAAGGCCACATTGCTCAACTAGTATAATAAAGGTTTCAGAAAGAGGACACTGTATAAATGGCATATAGATCATTCAGAAAAGAGATAAATAGTAATTAGGGTAATTTGCAGAAAATTCCCTGAACTTACATCTCAATTTTTGATGTCTTTTTAACTTTTTAACGCAACAATGTTGTACTGATCTTTCTAGTTGTATTGATGTAATCCCTTCATTAGTTTTTCCATTGAGTTTCTACAGCAAATCTATGTGGTTATCAGGTTAGAATTGAGGGCTAGGATAAGAGACACCGGTGAGCATTTTTATCCAACATTAGCAAATGATAACACTGTTAAATGGGAAGACTACACCAATACAAATGGAAAGATCAGGAACAATAATGTCACACTTTGAAGTTCAGGGACTGCATTAAAATTAAGGTATAAGTGTAGGGACTTTTATGTAAATTACTCTATAAAATATTACTTTCAAATAAGTAGTAGAGAGCATGCATTGCAGAACAATTCATGACAATGGGAGATCTAAGGTTCACAAACAAATAGAACCTTCGTTACTCAAGATGAGAGTTAATTCTTTTGAGATGAACTATGCATGTTGAGTTTCTGCCTGGCAACTTGATAAACATATCATACCTATCATCTTTTTCTAAATTATTCAGTTGTCGATTTCCTTTTGGCAGGTAAAAGATTGCTATTCAGGATCAGCTATCAACCCCCTACATTCAAAAATTACATAACTGAAGGACAGAATTCTGGTTGGTGTAGAGAGTTTGCAGAGGGAGGTGGCCACAGAGTGGTTTAAAGGCTGTTGTATTGAGAGTGATTTCCCAAAACTTGTATCTGCATGCTATCATGTGACTTACCACCCAACTCATCGCTCCAGCACCAGTTTTTTGAGCTTCCCCAGGATCTTCTGCAATACTCTTCTTCATATAAAATCAGTAAAAATGTTTTCTAGGCTATGAAAGACATGCTTATTTTATGGTGATGTTCAGCGAATTGTGCATCTGATCATCTCAAGAGGTTTAGTTTCATTCATACATTTCTACTTTTATACCAATATTCTACTAATACAAGTTCTTATTTGTTGAAAAAAAATCAAAAAAAAAAAAACATAGAGCTATTTTTAGATGGATATTGTTATTTAAAAATGGATACAATGTTCACCATAAAGTACAAAGACTTACACACAGACAAGTCAGGTAAACATGGCATTCACAAGCTTAAATGGTGAACAAATTAGTAAAGCATAACCAATGAAACGAACCTTAATATTCTTTAACCTTAATATTCTTTTAGTTGGAGCCTACTATACCATTCTCAGGGTCTTCTCCAAGTTGTAAAGGCCTTGATGACCTTTCAAGTAGATCATCTGTAACTAGAAGTTACAAGGAGAAATGATCACATAGAAAAATAACCCATATATAGCTGGCGTTCCAATATTTTACAAGGTATTTCCACAGCAATTTTCCTCTATGGTTAACCTAGACTTCAAGGTACAAACAAGAAATATCAAATTGATCTTGGTTCCATCTTTTTTCATCATATCAAATATCACATACAAAATAAGGACCATAAGCCCAGGATCCTTGCGTGTTCCTACCATTGTATAGGTCTTCCCACCTTGAATTAGGAAAACAAGTCAAATCTACCAGGAAAAATCCCTTGCAAACCCAAACTCAGCAGATGAAAGAAATATGCACCTTCCTATTTCTTTTTCGGCAACGTTTGAAGGGAGTGGTTATCTAGTGCTGTTATTTTGGTTATGTTAATAAATTAACATCATCAAAGTTAATGACATTAGGAAAAAATAACTAATTAGTTCCATTGGTTGAATTAAGTGGCACTACTTCAAGTGATATGGATAATTAACAAAATCAATTGAGTCAATAAAATTCCCCTGTGGATCGAGTGGATGAAAAGATATGTCACCACGACATCTTTTTCGGTTCTTATCAATGAAAACCCGGCAGGAGGTTTAGATCCAGCCAAGAAGAGGGGTGAGATAGGGATGCCTGTTGGCCCCAATGCTTTTTGTTCTAGCGGCAGATGCACTTGCGAGGGCGGTGAAAAAATCTTGTGAGAGGTTTCTCCTTGGGTGATGGGACGAGCATTCCGCTTCTGCAGTATGCAGATGATACGATATTCTTTATTGAGAGCAGAGAGGTGGAAGCCAGGAGGATGCGGATTTTGCTTCTATTGTTTGGTGAGGCTTCCGGGCTGCATATTAACCTACCCAAGTCAAGTTTTGTCCCTTTCAATTTGACGGAGGTGGAGGCAAGGGAGTGCAGCATGGGTCTTGGCATGGAATAGGAGAAACTTCCGATCAGATATTTGGGCCTACCGCTGACAGATGGAAGGATCTTGGTGCAAGATTGGGCTTCCCTACAAGGGAGGCTGGAGGGGAGGTTGGCAGGATGGGCGTCCAGGCTTTTGTCGAGGGGTGGAAGACTGGCTTTGCTCAAGGCGATTCTAGCAGCAATGCCTTCGTATTTCATCTCTGTCCTGAAGTTGCCCCAGCAGGTCGTTAAAAGAATGTGGCTTCCCTACAAGGGAGGCTGGAGGGGAGGTTGGCAGGATGGGCATCCAGGCTTCTATCGAGGGGTGGAAGACTGGCTTTGCTCAAGGCGATTCTAGCAGCGATGCCTTCATATTTCATCTCTGTCCTGAAGTTGCCCCAGCAGGTCGTTAAGAGAATGTTGGGGCTTATGAGGAATTTCTTCTGGTCCAACCAGAGGTCGAGTGGGCTTGGTGCCAGGTTGGTGGCGTGGGAGGAGGTTTGCAAGCCGGTGGAGGAGAGGGAGCTTGGGGTGAGGGATTTGGGGAGATCTAATGATAGCCTGCTGGCGAGATGTGTTGGGGGCCTCTTGGAGAACAGGGGGATTTGGTGGGGAAGGTTTTCAGAACAGCTTATGGTAGCCCTCTACATTGGGACCTCCTTCTGTCCCCGCCAAGGGATGCTTCTCATTTCCTGAAAGGTCTGTCGACGGTGGCTCCTAAAGTGCAGAACTGTTTTGTACCGATGGTTGGGACGGGAGAGGTTTACAAGTTCTGGCAGGATGATTGGACGGGTCAAGGCACGCTCTGTAGAAAATTTCCGAGACTTTTTGCTCTATCCTTGAGCAGGAAGGCGTCTGTGCAGAACTTTGGGGAGGTGGGTGGTGTTGGTCTTTTGCAGGAAATCTTTCAGATGCAAGAATTCACGACTTCCAGAGATTGCTTGAAGAGTTGAAAGACCTGCATCCGACTTCCGGAAATGATATGTTCAGTTGAGATGAAGGAGATTTCTCGATGAGGGCTGCATACAGGGGATTGTCCAGCGAGGGTCCCATTGGTGATCTGGATCTGGTGGGAGATTGCAGGCAGGTTTGGAAGGCAGCTTGTCCTTTGAAGGTCAAGATTTTTGTTTGGCTGCTTAGGAGGAGAAGGCTCATGACTAAGGTGTGGAGGGCGAGATGGAATCCTGGGGAGAGTAAGGTTTGCCCTTTGTGTGGAGGTGATGATGAGGATGTCGAACACCTTTTCTTCTCTTGCACGTTTGTATCACAGATTTGGAGCCGTGTGAGAGCAGGATGGTGAAGTTGTTAGTCTTTTAATGATTTTTGGAGCGGATATAGAGGCGGAGGTGGCAACGTTGGGCAGAATGTCTTCCGAACGAAGGAGAGGGCCAGACCGTTGGCGGTCCTCTGGGGTGTCAGGTTAGGAAGGAATGATGTCGTCTTCAGGGGACAGAGGCCTTATGTAGAGAATTTCGTAGAGTCTATTTCTGCTTTGATTAAGCTTTGGAGTGAGTCCCTGTGAGTGAGGGGTCTTTGTGGTTGTTCCTTGGATACGGTGTAGGCTGAATAGCTTTTTCTCTTAATATATTTAGATAGTTATCATTTTAGATAAACTACCATTTCCTTTTTCAAAAAAAAAATTGAGTCAATAAAATTAACATCTTATGGAAGTTGTTTTCTCATGTTAACAAGCATGGTTTAGCCAATTTGACTGACCATGTATAACACCTACATAACTCTATGAGGTGTGTGCATGTCTTGCTAGGCTTTCGAGTTGGTGCCAGGCTGCCATCAGCAGTTTATGACATTAGATGTTTCAATTACCATCCCTAGAAGAATTCTGCATTATTTCATTACAAGATGATTCTTAGGATAGGTAGCTGCTGTCTTGCTAAGTGCAATGTGAGTTCTATGTGCTCACTTTAAACTATTTAGTGAAATTTGATAGATCACCATCGTTGAAGTACCAAATTTCCTAATAACAAAGTTAGAAGAGTTTAGCAAGTTGACCAAGTTTCAGTGGAAGTAGTGCATGTCCCTTCATTCTTACAATCCAAGATTTCCATCAAAATGAAAAAAAGAATAGCAAAGAAGAAAAGAAAAGGTATGATGACATCAAATGGGAAATCCCCTTGTAAGTACAAAAGGCTTTGAACCATAATCAAGGAAGAGATCAAAGCTTACTAGGAACCACAGTAAGAATCTTTGGGCTACCTACTGTCTCTGACACTCCTGTTGATATCCTAAAGTCAAGTTGAAAATAGAGATAATTTAACATAATTGAAGAGGCTTCTAATCAATATGAAGAGCTTGAATCTTTTCAACCAAAAATATGAAGAGCCTGAAGATAAATTCTTTATTCTGATTACCGATTTCAAAGGTCTTATTCAAGGAAATAAATCTCTTTCAAAAAAAAAAAACAATGGAGAGATTCCAATTAATGAAGAAGACAACTTTATGCAGCTATAGTTTCGCAACACCATGAAGTTAAACATTTGATTTTGCCCCTTGAATCCTTGTCTTCCAAGAGAGAAAAATGGATAAATATTGCAGTATCCATAGTCCATTCTTCTATATTGGAAGAAAATGGCTCTCCAAAGGGTGGAACATCCAAAGGGTGTGGTTGGCTACTGAAGAGGATAACCTCTTACCTCTTTGCAGTCATAGATGTCATCCTAAAACCTAAGCCTAATCAAATCACATTAAAAAAGATAATTGCATAATCCTGACCCTAAATCGAGGTTGTGAGCGGTCTTGAGAGAGGGATAAGTTGGGAAGGGTGTTTGTTTGGGGGGGTAGGATAAGCAGTGGAATTGAAATGATTGGTATGGTGGGTTATCATGATTGGTATGGGGGTGTTTGTAAGTGTTTCTATTTGGAAGTTAAAAGGGTTATCATGATTGGTATGGGGGTGGTATTACCATGTTTGTGCAGTGAGATAATCACGGCTTGCTTTGTTTTTGTGAGATGAGATGGTAAAGGTTAACCTACAAGATAACTTATCACGCATCAAGCGTGGGATAAGTTATCCCAGGTTAACCCCTTGTAACCCGAATTAATCCAGTCTGGCAACCAAACTAGGCTGTCCCCATTTTGAAGCGATAACCCACCAAACAAACTAGGCCTTAGGGCTGATTTTTCAGTGGTGAATGAAAGAGAATCAAATGCATGTTTTTTAGAAGAAGAAAAAGAAGAAGAAGAATTAAGTTCGCTGCCACATACCCCATATTCAGATAGTAAGAATCCCCAGCTGCACTCTTTGTAAAAGTATTTGTCTGCAGGCTAGCCACTAAAGGCAATGGAAAGCGTAAAAACAAATAAACAAAAATTTAATGAAATGCTAAAGCATAATCATTAAAGCATCAATTGTTCTTTGAAAAAAAAAAAAACACTTGTAGCAACTAGAAAAAAGGAAAATAAAATCAGCAAGCAGGTAGGATTCTCAAGTGTCTTGCACTTCACTTAAAACCTAAGCAACCACTGATTGAGTCACTAAGCAGGGTATGCAAAACTTGAAAGAAGGCATCATCTGTGAAATCATCTTTCACAAGTCAATAAGGCATCATTTTTCAACAGCAGATTTCACTAAAAAATTAGAGTTCCTGTATTTTTTTCATAAAAAGACATCATCTGTGTAATCTGTACATTTGAGAAGCAGGAAAATGACATCTTTGTGTCCCAAATATATCACTACAAACCTTCACTATTAGCAAACATGCGAGAAAAGTGAGTCCACAATAACTAAAAAACAACAAAATGAGAAAACCCCATTTCTGACCCTCCTCAAGCAGCTGCAATGGTGCAAGACCCAACATTTCATTAACTATTAATTATTAAAAATATTTAACAGAGAGGATAACATTGACAAGCACTTACACAATTCCTTGTGGTGCCAAACCAATATATTCCAATCAAAGTCCACACCCACAAGAAAGGATATTGCCAGAAGGTACAATAATACAATTATGTATAGAATACATGTCTCAGAATTTTTGAGCTAATTTCAGATTTTTAATGAAAGAAACAAGGTGGTGAAGTAAAAGGTTTGAACATCATACCTGACACATTTTAGCATGTGGTGAACTAGATGAAAGTTGAAGTAGAGTTCATTGGATTAGGGGGCAGTTAGCATTTGACGTGGTTGCTAAAGTTTGTTGGAGCAGCAACAAAGCTTGAAATAAATTTTGCAAAGTCCACATTCATCGCTTTTCAAATGTTTAAAGTGGAGGCATTAGAAGTCAGGCACCTTCTAAATATGGGTCTTCCCTACATGCATTCATGGATACATCAACCAAGAAGAAAAATACATTCATGGACCCACCAAACATGCAAGTGGGAGGTATCCATCTGGAGGGGATGTCATACCAATTTATTTCTTTTGCCATGACATCTTTTTCCTGATAATAGCACAACTTTGTGGCCAACAAGTAATTATACTTTTAAGAGTACTATCTTCTCAATGCCTTTAAACTTTGACTCCTTGATTCCATTGAAGATACAACCAAATTGTTCAAGCAAATAACAAACTTAATGCCCAAACCACCTAAGCAAATGAATTGACGACAGAATGCACTCTTTCTTAGAAAAACCATACCAAATCAAAAAGGGCATTCCAAACAAAAAACCCTATAAGGATTGAACAGAATGTGTATTGCATAATCAAAGGAATTAGTCCAAAATGTTAAAGCATACTGTCTTCCAAGTGTCAGTGAACAAAAATTGAGGTTGTCGTTTTAACAGCTGATTAGAAAACATCACAATTATCATTTTGCATATTGACAAGCAAAGGCAATAGAAGCTAAATATTGTAGACAATTCACATGTTTTTCATATCTTTCTGTTATTCACATGTTGTTCTGTTAATGGATTAATCAGAACATTAGAAGAATAGTGAAATTGCAAATGAATGCAAGATATCTCGCTTGCAAGTTTACCAAATAAATTCAAAGGATATATATCCCTAAAATGTCGATGGCCAAACCCTAGCACTAACTTGGGCATTTCGTCGAACATGTGGCGGGCATTCGGTTTTACAGATACAAGCGAAACAACAGCCTAGGCATCAATGGAAATAGAGTCACTCGGTGATGTTGTAAACAAATAAAAGAAAAGGATGCAGCATTACAAGGGAAGGCGTGGAAGACTCACGGATTTCTCCTGCTAAACACTTCTGCAGCCGAGTGAAACCATTGTCGTGGCTTTGAATACACAAAAAGAAGAGACGATCAGATCAAATCAGATAACTACAGGAGAAGGAGACGCACGAAGCTTGCCACAAAACCTATCCATAATTAATCCTAACTTTTGCTAGCAATCGAGAGAGATTGACACAAATAGCGTCGAGATCGGCATAGGTGCTGATGTTGAGGAGAACGAGAGATCGCCGTCGAGTGAGTGTCTGCCCGGGAAGGGGGGTCACTCGTGGGAATGGGGGTCGTGCAGGTTTAGGTTTCGAACGCAAAAGAAAAACAAAGGAGGGGAAAAAAAGCTATTTGAGAAATTGGTGACAATTTGTAATATTTTTAGAATGTTATTATAGTCCGCTCTTTGTAGCATAAATATTAGAAATGGGAATGACGTAAGAGTAATAATATATTCTCATGAATAAAGAGCTTTCTCTTTTCAATTGATTAGATCTTTCATCTTATGATAATGAGTATATCTACGTTACAAGGATCTTTGGATGATGAATAGGTTGTAATAATTCTTCTTTTCATTACCTAAAACCTCAAAGTCATCTTATCCTAGTAAAATGCAGATATATTATAAATGATAGGGATTTTTACATAAATGCTCCTTTAATTGTTGAATATTATACTCATATCTTTAGATTCTCGATATTATCATGGATATTCTTAAAATCACAAAATTTTCTACATATACACCATTTTGAAGAATGAGTATTAAAAGTTAAAGAAGTGTGAAAATGTTGAAAATTTTTTCTTGTTTATTTTTATGCCCTCTTACCCACATTCTACCTCTTCCCTCCCCTTGCAACTTTGTTTCTTCGTTCTATTTCGTTTCCTATCTTGGTTTTGAAGTTAATCTTTGAAAATTGATTCTTGTCACAAAGAAATTTTAGTTGACTTTTCGGTGAAAACTCAAGAGATGGGCGACGGATGGAGGAGGGTCGAGCAACGAGAGTAGGGGGCTGGTGATCGGAGAAGGGAAGGTGGGGGCTTCGACAGACGGTGGACCGAGGGAGGTTGGTCGCAAGGCTTTGATAGGAGATCACAGTAAGGGTTTGGAGAGGGGGTTTTGTGCTTTCGATGCAGGGAACGAAGGCACGTCTTGACAGATTGTCGCAATGCTCTCGTTTGCCTTGCGTGTGGCGGGCTAGGGAACATGAGAAGCACATGTCGAAGAGAAGGGCCTTGGGAGGGGTGATGTGGGCCATCGAGATCACGTGGAGTTTTAACCCTCCACAACGAGATGAAGGTCCAAGACCTAGTCGTCGAGTCTTCCAACGAGAACCGAGGCACAAGGAGGGAGAAGCACGTAGGGAACGTGCATGGCAAGAACCGAATGCCCCGACAGCACCATCTTTGGTCCTTGAAGTCCCTCTCTCGCCAAACGTCCTTGCAGCAGAGAGCTCCTCCGAAGCTCTCTCGTCGAGGAGATCATGGTGGACACCCTTTCCTTGGATGCTATCCAAGGCTTCGTAAGGTCCCATCCCCTTTCCTTGTCGACGTGGAAAGTTATGGTGATGAACCCTTAGAGGTTCTTGCCTTTTGGATTGTCGGATTCCGATGTTGATTTGTTGAAGTTTCATTCTTCTTGTTGTGGATCGATTTCGATTTTGTGGAGATTGGCTTCCCCGTTTGATGGGGCTTTGAACAAGAGACCCCCTCAACGTGTTTTCACCAGAGAAGGTGTGGTTGTTATTAGAGAATTGCCACTGCATCTTCGTTCCAATGTAGTTGTTGAGAGCATCATTGCTAGTTTTGCTTCCTTGAAAGAAGGCTCAGTAGTAGGCCTGACAGAAGGTGATGGAAGCTCAGTGACTATAGAGGTTCGACTAAGACATAGTGGGTCGTTCCATGAGAGGGTGGTCCTTTGATGCGGTGGCTCATTCTGGCTTCTATCTATCAGGGTGACGTATGATACAACCAGTGGTGGTGGAGACGAAGGGGAGGAAAGAGGATGCTAAGCGTGGGAGGGATGTGGACATGCAATGGTGCCCCTTGGTGCAGGAGTCTCAGGCTTCAGGAAGCAATACTCAAAAGAAATGTAAGGTCACTGGGGAGACATAGGAGGTGCAGATGAGAGGTGAGGAAGAAGTGGATGACAATAAGCCCATGGAATATGGGGGGGATCGGCAATGATCCTTCATGATGGGAAAACGTCTGCTAAAGAAGAAGCTCAGAATGTAGTTCAGCCACACTAACAAGGAGACAGCAGCACGTTTGTGTTTTCTACGCCTGAGAGAGGTGCCTACAATGAAGGGTTTGATGCACCTTCTCGTGGGGCTACCATAGGTAGGGGAAGGTATAGTCTTCGAACCAGGGGATCATCTAGAGTGGACATGAAGCAGGTGGTCAGCATTCTCTGTCTTGCATACAGAAGAGATCATAATGGGGATAAACAGACCACCACATGTTGAGGATCCTTACGTGGAATGTGAGGGGTCTGCGGAACCACACCCGGGGGAATATTTTGGTCAGGTACCTTCAGGAGTGGAAGATTGATTGTGCTTTGTTGCAAGATACTTACTTTAAGGGGGATGGAGTGGGGGAGTGGTTTCCCTTGAAAAAGGATGAGACCCCAATGGAGTGCGTTGGATCTTTTGGGTGAGCAAGAGGCCTGTGCATGTAGTAGAGGTTCAGTTGCCTTTATCTGGAAGACAAGAAGATTGGCAGATATGTGATTACTTATTGCTTCATCAGAGAGGTGGATAGTGCTATGATATGCATCTCTTTAGTTTATGGGCCTTGTAACCAGAGTGACAGATCACTCTTATGGGATGAACTGAGGGATGTAGCTGGGTGGGTGCAAGAAGCAGCGTGACTAGTGGGTGGAGGTTTCAACGCCACCTTGCTTTCAGATGATTGACCAGATGGTAAGGTGGACTCCTCTACACGCGGCTTTCAGCATGTGGTCGATGAGTTAGAGTTGGTCGATGAAATGACCCTTCCCAAGGGTTGTTTGGAAATTTCCCAAAATTGTGGGGGTGCTACTACAATTGTAAACCCCATGGGTTTCTAATTTGTGAACTCTACGAAATAGGAGTCTTTCGCAGGGTCATCTTTGCAAAAACCCCCATGCCATGCCCCTACACCACCATGCCCATACCTCCCACCATACCCCCCCCCCCCCCTATGTCCATACCTCCAACCATGCCCCCCATGCCCCATACCTCCCACCATACTCCCCCACCATACCCATGCCCATCCCTCACCCATCCATAAACACCCCCCTCCTCCATTTCTCTCCACCATCACAACCGAGTGAGGGAGGAGGGGAAGAACGGGGAGCGGGAGGAGCTCGAGAGGGAGGAGAGCGTGGGTGAGGGGGAGAGAGAGAGTGGGAGAAGAGGGCGGCAGGAGGTTCACAGCGCATTGGTAGAAGCTGCTGCTGTAGGGTGCAACAGCACACAAAGGAAAGAAGCTCACGAACGGTTCTGCGGAATCATTTTTCTGCAAAATCAAACATTTGGAGAGATTGTCAGATGTCTGGCAAGACGGCTAGAGGTAATCCCAGATGTCTGATAGCACATAATTTTAAATCATTATTCCCTGCTGAGTTCTGACCTTGCGTGGATGTGTCAGAGGTTGGAAAGGCGCACTAGTGCGAGGATCGAGGTGGTTCCAAACATCCAAAAGTGTTTCCAGACTTCTGAAGACCCCCTAAGACATCTACGAGGAGTTCCAGACGTCTAAAAAAGACGTAGAGAGCAAGGTGAGTCACTAAGTTTGTTTAAGACATCTAGGACTCTTCCCAGACGTTTGATTTTGGTTAGAGTTGTGTTTTTGGGCCTGTTCAGGGCTCAAACAGAGTCGGTTTTCCACAAACGAATTATCGTTGGTTTCCATTTGAAATTCTCTACGTTGTGGTATAGTGTCTACACTGTTTTAAGCTCCTTTTGACATGTGAGTCAATGTGATAGGTTGTCCGTTCATGGTGTGCACAAGACCTGCGGAGGCTGTGAGATCCGTCGTTTGTGCCTCCACATCTCCCAATTATCTTGGTAGAGTGGTTTTCACCTTAATCCCAGAGTTAATAATTAAAATGCATGCCTTAGAAATAATTGATTGAACCTTAAGTTGTAAAATGAACCCTTAGTTGTGAAATGAACCCTAGGAAATAAGATGAATGCTTAATCTGTTGTGATGTTTCCTAGATGTGGTAAATCATAAGCTACCGGATTACATTTATTGAACCATGATTGAACTAAATGCATGCGTATAATTGATTGATGAGATGATTGCCGAATAATGAAACCATGAGCTGCCTGCTATGTATTTAAATTTGTCATGACATAAATAGAGATAGATGTTATGCTACGGAAATGAGGAAATCTATGCATGAACCCTACGGGGAATTTGAAAGGAAACCAAAACCCGCGATATAGGAAAAATCTGGTGAATGATTGAGAAATGTTGCCTACAGACGGTTGTTCGAACGTGGTTAAGGAAGTGCGTTGGCCCTCGTATACCGAGAAGAGCAACTGTCCCTTTAGTGTGGAAAGTGAGCTGGCCCTTGTGTACGCGGTACCAAGAAGAGCGACTGTCTTATGTACGCGGTACCAAGGGAGCCACTGTTCCTTTAGTGTAAAGGGGAGCTAGCCACCCCTTGGGTTGAGACTCAGGGTTAGGACTAGTCACTCTACACCGACTCCTGTTTGGCCCTCGTGTACGTGATACCAAGGTGAGCTACTTAGTGTAGGGAAGGAGCTAGCCGCCCCACGGGCCCGAGGTTAGGACTAGCCACCCTACACCGACTCTTGTTAGGCCTACTAGGCGAATGGGATGGTCGGACGAGGGTATGCGGACTGTGGAGGGGCGAGACCCCTGTTCTGTTCTGAGGGGCGAGACCCCTATTCTGAGAGGATAAGGTCCTGTGCTATTCTGTGCTTTTGGGCATACCCGTTAGCCGAAACGACTGACTGCGTGTCAATGCGGGGAGCTACTTGTGCGCTTATCGCGCATGCCGTAGTCACTGCTACATCGCGACCGTGACCTCGAGGTAGTAGAATGGGTGTAGGACTACCACAGGGAACTCTCTTGGCCAGGAGAGTGCCACGTGTACATCCTACATCTCGGGAAAACTACAAGTGAGATCTTAATTGAGATCATTCCCTTAAGGAACAAGAAGATTTAGCAATGTTATGGATCCTGATTAGAGTATTCGACTCAAAAACGCATAAATGAGATAAACGAAAACGAATGATAATTAGCTAGCTGTTTGTTTAATCATGTTTAGTTACATATAAATGACTTAACCACTACTCTACTCAGCATTAGCTGATCACGAATTTCTATAACCATATTCAGGTCAAGGATTTAAGCAACCAGTGCCACTGACTGCTAAGGGCACTGGGCCCAGTCGAGCCAAGTCGTAGTTCTTCCTTCTTTTCTGCTGCAGAGTTTTGTTAGTAGTGAGTAGCCTGTAGACTGTTCTGTTATGTTTGGTTATATTACTATCAGTTTCTGTTGTGATGGCTATGTTCCTAACTGTACTTTTTCGCTTATGCCATGTTATATCCTTGAGATATACTGTTTTGTTTCCTTTACTGTCTTTTACGTACTTTCTGCTCAGTTACATGCACGTGTGGTTGTGAAATGAGTATACATTTAATTGTTTCTCGTTGGACGACTGAGTCTTGGGGTTCGTCGATGAGAGCCATTCTCAAGTTTTATAGGGAGCTGGGAACGGGTCGTGATAATGGACATCCCCTCATTTGGTACAGCATACACGTGGAGGAATGGCAGTGGCTTGATGTCAAAGATAGACCGCTTCCTGGGCAGCATGGATTTAATGGGTACTTATCATATGGCATCTGTGACAGCGCTGGGAAGACCTTTTTCAAACCATACCCCTTTGGTCTGGGAGAGTGGATAGGGTGACAGGATGAGCACATACTTCAAATTTCAGAAGTCATGGCTCAAGGAGGAAGGTTTTCGAGACATGATGTTGTCTTGGTGGGAGTCACAGGAGGCGATGGGCTCGACTACGCAGCACTTAGTAGCGAAGTTGCAAAGTCTACGTCTTATGCTCTTTGATTTAAAAAAATCATTGGCACATGTGAGGGCTCAGAGAAAGATGAAAGCCATGGAGGGCGTGAAGAGGCAGGACGAGAAGGAGGGGCAGGGGGTGCTTACTAATGAAGATCAGAAAATGAGAAAAGACTTGCAGGATACTGTGGCCAAGGAAAATCTGAAGCGAGAGGTGGATTGGTGCCAGAAGTCACGGCAGTTGTAGTTGAAGGAAGGAGATTCAAATACTAAATTTTTACATGCAACAACTAGTGCGACGAGGTAGTTTAACTTGATCACTACTCTCCGGTATGTAGATCAAGTGGTCGAATCACCAGCTGATCTTTGTGTTCTAGCCAACGCATATTATACAAACACCGCACAAGTAGGTGTGAGAGGGGCGTGGAAGCTCACCACGCCTGACATGCCGAGGTTGAGTGAAGAAGCAGGTCAGCAGTTGTATAGACAGATCAGTTTGGAGGAGGTGACCATGGCATTGAAGGAATTGAGGGCGACAAGGTCACCTGACCCAAGTAGCTTCCCAGTCCTTTTTTACAAGGAATTTTGGCAAATGCTTAAAGAAGATGTCATGGGAGTCTTGGAGGAGTTTCAGAGGGAAAACTTTGGGGTGGAAAAATTAATAGGTCCCTTCTTTTTCTTCTCCCAAAGAA
Source organism: Thalassia testudinum (assembly GCA_037157565.1). Taxonomy (NCBI): domain Eukaryota; kingdom Viridiplantae; phylum Streptophyta; class Magnoliopsida; order Alismatales; family Hydrocharitaceae; genus Thalassia; species Thalassia testudinum. The sequence goes on along the minus strand of JAZHRO010000022.1, from coordinate 6,773,297 downwards.
GGCAGGTGCAGAGTCCCTTTCTAATTTTAGGTCCATTGCATTGTTAAATGAAATTTACTTGTTGATTGGGAAGATGCTGGCCAATCGCATGAGAGAGATATTGCAGCCACTCATTAGTCCAGTACAGTCTTCATTTTTGAAGGGTAGATCTCTGCAGGAGTCTTTTATCCTTGCCCAGGAGATGGTGTCGGGACGGGCGAGGAGAAGGAAGAAAACCTTTTTGTGGAAGATAGATTTCTCCAAGGCGTATGACTCGATTTCTTGAGCATATCTTTGGGAAATCTTCCGTAGGTGAGACTTCCCGGAGACATGGATTTAGTGGATCAGACAGTGCATAACTGCCTCCTCCTTTTCACCTCTCAATAATGGTCGTTGGATCCAGTCGCAGAAGTGTGTTAAGCAAGGGTGCCCGATCACCCCTTTGGTATTCATTTTAGCGGTTGACACCCTTGCCCGCTTCATTTTTAAAGCCTGCTTTAGGGGCCTTATCCACAGGTATACTCTCTCATCACAGAGAGCTTTGACGCCCATACTGCAGTTTGCCGATGAAACTATCTTCTTTGTAGGAGGGGAATATGAGGCTAAGTGCCTGAAGTACGTATTGGAAATATTTGGAGAGGTTTCGGGCCTCCAAATCAACGGTGAAAAGTCCTCCTTAGTGTGTTTCAGGGATGCATGCAACATGAGAGACAGGTGATAAGAACCTTATCATGAGCCATAACTAGCTCATTTTGACCTAATACAAAGGATAAAAGCTCCTACATAACTCAAGGAAAGGCTTAACTCAGAGAATTCTGAGTTTAAGGAGAAAACAAGTCAAAAGGGGTAAAAATACGATTTTACCAGCATAATCTGCATACAGGTCCAAACATAGGTCAAACAAACCAAATAAGAAGGAAAGTGGGATGATCTGATAAGGGTTACAGCAATTCCAAGGAACTAAATGATAATCTGTAACCCTAAAACAAACCCACTTCAATTCAAGAGGTTCAAGGCAAAGCAAAAATGGAATAAACCCTCTAAAATTCATAGAAAAATAATCTCTAGGGTTTAGAACCTTCAATTTGGCCTTAGGAACCCATCTTGACCTACATTGAGAACCATACCCAATTAATAACTTAATTTGGGTTTTTGCGTAAATTGACTAGTCAAACAAGGTTTAATCTAGAAATAAAATTCACCATCAGATTCCTTAGGTCCTAATTAGTCATGTATAAAAACTTGAGCCTAAGAAGAAACCCTCTTGACCAACTTTACATTTTGGTCCTCATCTATTTACTTTTTGGCCCTCAACTTTTGAACCCTCGCATTTTGGCCCCTAACTCTCCTTCGTTCTTTGCATTCAGGTCCTCCCTGCAAAACCTGCCAGCACCATGCTCCGGCGACCTTGCGCGGAGCATGGCGCCGCGCAGGGTGAGGGGGAGGGCCTGCCAGGACAAATGGGGGTGCCCTACGTCGTCAGCCGTCGCAGGAGCACCCCCCTGGTCGCTGCAACCCACCATACCGGCCGTGCGAACGCACGGACGGTATGGGTCTCCATCTCCGGCGTCCTCCGGCGAGGGAGACACGTCGTCTCCCTCCGCCCTCCTCTCTGATTCCGCCTCTATAAATACCCCCGTCGCTCCGCCATTCTGAGCAGCTCGGATCTGACGGAGAAAACCCCCAACTTTCCTCTCTTCCCACTCCGGCAGACGCCCACCAGCTCCAGCGGTTCCTCCTCCTCCTCTTCGCTCTGCCGCAATACCAGCAGCAGAGACTTCTTCCCCTGCTCTTCCCGCATCGCGCAATACCGGCGCACGCTGCCTCTGCCCCGTCGTCGCCGCCGTCCTCCCCCACTGGGCACCTTCTTCTCCGGCGACAGCAGGTACAGCCGTCCGCCTCCTCGCCCCCTTCGTCACTTTAGTTAGGTTAGAACTACTTCCCTCTATCCTCTCTCTCTTTTTCCCCTCGCTATTTTTATCTAATTACCCCTCGACCGCGCCTAATCACCCTCACCTTCTTCGCCTCCGGCCATCCTCTGGCGAGCCGCTCCCATCACTCCAGCATCCGACACGGCTCGCCGACCTGCACATAATCTCCGCCTCCTCACCCTGATCCATTTCCGCCCTTCCACTTCCCCCAATTCACCCTCTGCAACTCCACCGAACAAACCCATCTCCCGACCCACAGTCCGACCTAGGGCAGCCCTTAGGCTCCGCCCCGCCGCCTGCACACCCCCCGACCACCTTCGCCGTGCCACGGCGAAGGTCCTCCGCGTTTCTGATTGGGCCGAGAGGCCGTTTTTCTGTGGGCAGGTACCTGCGCTCGTCGCCGCCATTGTTGAAGCGAAGCAGCTTCTTCACCTGCTGCCCCAGGTGCGCCGCGCCCAGGTCACACTCCCAGGCTGTGCGGGGGCATTTCGGCAAAGCGTTAGGCTGCAGTTGAGGCGAAGCTCTCGCGCGAAGCCCCCGCGCTTCGCCTCGACTGCCGCTACTTCCTCCGCGCAGGCACCCAAATTGGGGTGGGACATTTAGTCCCACCTCGTAACCTTTCAGAGGAGCGCGCCCGCATAAAGGCAAAAGGTGCCTTATGCTCGTTGCCTCCTGAGCACGGGGTGAGGTCCCTCTCACTCGCTCGACCCGGTCTCGTCCGCGCTCACGCCCCGCGGACCTGGCCCGACCTGACTTAGACTGACCTACACTCCTCGCCCACCACGCACGCCGGTGGGCCTGGACCCGGGTGCGACCCGTACCCGGCAACCCGGCAGCTCTGGGAGAGCTTTCCTAAGAGCGACTTCTGTGAGAGAGAGACGCGGGGGAGGGTAGAGATAGGTTTTGCCCCTCTCTGATCAAGCGGTGCAAGTTTGCAGGCACAGGTGAAGAAGAAGAACCGGAGAAGAAGACTGACGGAAGAAGAACAGCCAGGACTGCTCGAAGCAAAGAGGAAAAGGCGAAGAAGAAGAAGACGAGCGTGGCAGAGAAGAAGGACGACGAAAGCTGAAGGAAGGAGCACCGAGCGGCACTGTAGCAGCGGCGGTTTAAGTCGTCTGATTGGAAAATCAGACGACGCTCTGAAGGCAGAAAAGAAGAAGAAGAACAGGACAAGGACCGCAAGGAAAAAGAAAAAGAAAGAGACAAGGCAGAAACAAGAGCTGAAAGACGAAGAAGAACATCACCCACTACTGCAGATAAAGAAGACAGAAAGAAGAAGAAAGAAGGAGAGACGACGTCCTGACAGCAAAAAGCAGAAGAAGAAGACCACAAGGAGATAAAGAAACCAAAAGCCAAAGAGAAGAGAAAAGAAAGAAGACAGACGAGAAAGAAGAAGCCAACAAATTTTCATCTCTCTCTCTATCTATCTATATTTTTGTAAAAGAAACTTTGTACCCCTAGAATACAACTTGCTCCCTGAGTTCGACCTCGGGAACTCTTTTATTTTCCGAGTAAAAAATTATATATTTGAAATGATGGCAATAACTGGCTATACTACAACGACATAACAATAAAACCCGGTTATCTCTTCACGCCATCGTTATCAACAGGTTATCCTAGATCCTCCAGACGCCAGTTGTTAGCCTGCCAATCAGATATCCTAGGTTGCCCCTTCAGGTGAAGAAAATGAAGAAAAAAACTAGATGTTGCTCTTGGAGAAGATGTCAACCAAGATGGCTGGGTGGTGTGGCTACTTCCTTTCTAAGGAGGGAAACTAATTTTACTTAATTTAGTCCTATCAGCCATGCATGTTGATGTAAACACATTTACACTACTTAAAATGTCTATTTATGCATGTTCTTAAGCATAGGATTGCATTTCATGATATAAATATTGCATTACATGCATCATCTTGCATTTAGAGTAGTTTGAATAAAATGGAGGTTAATTATCTCCTTTTATGTGCTTGGACAGGGCAAATATTTTATCGGGGCCTCGGATCAAAGATCCAACCGTATGGATATGATCAGGGCGACGATTGAAATTCAATGACTCCAAGATCGCCCTAATCAGGCAACCGTAGCATCAGATAGAGACCGGGGAACCCTAGAAGATCAAGGGCCAGGATGGTGTAAATCCGCACTTCAGATGGAATATCCGACCACACGGATGAATTCGGATCGACGATCGCAGCCGAACGACACAAAAATCGAGTCAATCCGACATCCGTGGCACCATCTACAACTTCCAGAAGATGGACGGCCAAGATGGCGCCACGTGGCGCCATCCCAGCCGCCCAATCGGCCGCAGGAGTCCTGTGAAGACCACGCAACGTCTCCTCTCCGCCGTTGGATTTCGATCCAACGGCTGCGGTCGCGCGCGTTTAAAAACGTCCGCGCGACCATTTCGCCGCGTAGCGCAGCGGCTACGCAGCTGCGGGCGAAGCGGAGGTCGCGGGTTCGAGCCGCGGAGAGGGGGGTCGAAGGCGCGGGCGAGCGGGCGCGCACGAGCGTCGGATGAAGATCCAACGGCCGCGCGCGCCCGATAGCGCCGACGCGCAATTGGACGCTCTGGTGGGCGCGCGATCGCACGCGGGCGGCGCGCTCGGCAGCGGGCGCGGACGCGATCTAAGCCGTCCGATCTCGCGATCGGACGGCTGAGACGACGCGGACGTGCGTCTGCGTTACGCGCGCAGGCCAGCCGAGCGGGCGCGCGTGGGTGCGGCGGCGACGGCGACGGCGGGGCTTTAGCGACGGTTTTATCCGTCACTAAAGACCCCTTATTTATTATTTTGAAGATGTAATGTCCATTTTGCCCCCACTCCTTGCAACTATAAAAGGAGACCCCCTCCATACGAAATTTTCATCCCTTCCTTCTCCTCTCTACCTCTCCAAAGCTCAAGAGAAGCTTGTCCCACACCCGGGATGCTTCTCGCGAGATAAAGTCCAAATTTTCGTCCCCCTTCGGAAGTGGATCCCGCGACGACGACGGCGTGCTGCTTCGTTCCCGTTCTTCTGCTTCGTCCTCCTTCGTCCCGCTTCGTTCTCCTTCGTCCAGGCGTCGTCCCGTCCGGCTCGTCCTCCAAGCGACCGTCGAGGAGGATAACTTCTCTCTCCCATTCTTATTTACAGCTTTTCTAGTGTAGAATTTTCCTGCTTTATAGTGTAATTGATTTCCCGCTTTCTAGTGTAACTTTCATTTCGTTTGCTTGTATAAACAATTGAAATATTGAATGCATGTTCTCTTTCTCTCTCTCTTTTTCTCTCTCTCTCTCAATTTGATAGCTCCATTGTAATTATTTCGCCTTGTTTATCAAAAAATCCTAAAAAAATATAATTGCGAATATAGATCAACGTAGCCTCCCTGAGTTCGACCCGGAATTCTTATTTCGGTATAAATCTTATTTGTTGAACACGAATCCTTCGCTTTCGAACTACAATGACGGGTTTTCCAAAACCAAACACGTTAGCGTAGATTCTCGCTCAACATTTTGGCGCCGTTGCCGGGGAGGCAACGATTTCCGATCTTTTCTTCGCATTTCTTGCACTTTATTTGTTTTCTAACTAGCTTTCTCTTGTGTCTATTGTTTTGCAGAGACCTCCATCAAGGAATCAAATCCAAATTCCAATTAACCTAGGTGTTTGCATAAATCCTAGGAATAGTTTGGTTGTTTGGATTTCTACTCACACTTATTTCACCCTCATTCATAAAAAAAAAAATAATAATAACAAAAAGATAATTTTGTGGGGTAACTTTCAACAAACACACAACACACACCCACATTCAAGGCACTTGATTAACTTGATTTGTTTTCTACTCAACCGGGTTCTGATCTGTGGAACCGGTACACACAGAGCAACACATAACAGAGTAGAAATCATTCTAGGTTAACCATCTTTGAGTGCCTAACTTAGTGGTGCAATTGTGGCCAATTGTTTGAGTTGTTTGGGCCGCACCACTTTATTTAAAACCAACTCATCAAGTAGCTCCTCCTTAGGGTTTTCAATCTAGGTATATTCTAGGCACTCCGTTTTCTTTCTGATTTTAAAGGAAAACTATCTTCACCCGTGTTTTACAACTTGGTTTGCCTAGAAATTTGATTGCAATTCACCTAATTTGAAACCCTAAAAGCTACTTAAGCAGGATTTGAACATTAAAATTCACACATTATAAATAATCTTGCTTGAAAACCCTGGTTGTGCACCCACTTACACAAATTTCAATCAATCATTAAGGGCACAACCCATTATAAGGGCCCATCACATTCCATAAGCACCACAATCCCAGGCTGTAATAAAATTGAGTAGACGTTGGCCCTAAGGTTTGATTCGCTCTTCAAGGCCTAGTCTGAGATTGTTTTTGATTAACCTACTTGTACTGATTAATCTGATGTCTAGCTAGGGGAGTAGCGTCAAACGACCGCGGCTGGGGGGTACACTAGGAACCGGAGGCGAAAGCCAAAGGAAGAACCTTCTCCCCAGTCCCTCCTTCTAACTGGTTGGATTATACAGACGCAAGTAGAGTAAATCAGTTACAGTCTTAAGGCTGGTATTGGGAGTCAGTAGATCCTTAGGCTACCTCACTTAAGGACAGCCTTGTTTTGTTGTACTGCAGGGTCCCTATCCCCGGTCCTTCCGACCTACTCCTAGTTTATGCTGGGAAGACGGTCATTGAATCCCAGATTAGAAGGACCATTAGAACATTCTAGGAGGCGCAAGTTAGATTTTGGTCAATTTGATCCCATGGCCGAACAACAGCCTCTTCTGCCTGGAAATCCACAGGAAGAATTTCGAAGGCAGCTGGAACAAATGCAGAGAATGCAAGAATGGTTCCAGAGAATGCAGGGCGTTCAGCCCTTGAAGGATTTTTATGATCCTTCAAATTACGGGGAACGTCCCGGCGTCCAGATTCCAGCCGGTGACGTAGAAATCAAGCCCCAGGTGTTAAGCCTGATTAAACATTATCATGGGCTTGGCTCCGAGGATCCGTTTCAACACTTGGAGGACTTGACCACTTTGGTCCAGACCACCAAGTCTCGAAACGTAAACGAGGAGCAAATGATCATGAGGCTCTTCCCTCACTCTCTTAGGGATAAGGCCGCGCATTGGTATAGGACAATAGGAAGACCAATTACAACTTGGAATGAGTTGAAATCGGCCTTTCTGAAGAAATTTTTCCCAGTCGGTCGTACCAATGCTTTAAGACGGGCAATCACTACTTTTACCCAGCGGCCGGGGGAGCAGTTTCATGTGGCCTGGGAGCGATTCCAGGACTTATTGCGGAGGTGTCCACACCACGAGGTGCCGAAATGGCAACTCGTGCAGATTTTTTATCATGGGTTGACTGAACAACTCAGAAACCATGTGGATGCTTCTTGCGGAGGCAATTTCCTTAATAAAGATGCAGATAGTGCACATGATTTATTTGAGGAAATGAGTGAGAATTCAATAAATCATGCCTCCATGGATACTTTTAACCGGTCCCAACAACCCAGATCAAATGTCAATGAAGTCCATGACTCTCATTCATTTGATATGGAATTGATTTGTAATAAACTTGACAAAGTGGACTTGGTTGCTAAAAGAATGGAAGAGTGGATGGCTGGCAATTCTATGAACAACTCTCAATCCACTCAATCCCAAAATTCGGGATTCCATTCTTCACGAGCTCTTTCTGGACGGGAGTTCGTGAATCAACTTGATGCGACTCAACATATGAGTCAGCATTTTTCGGAACCCCATGGGTTCCCAACTAGGGCCTTTGATCCCAGTTTTTCTAATCCTTCCTTTTCTTTCTCTCCATCCTCACTTTATGAGGATGTCTGTGCTGTACAAGAGAATGCTAGATCCAACCCCTACTCGAATGCCTATAATCAAGGTTGGAGAAACCACCCTAACTTCTCTTGGAAAAATCCGGGGCAACGGACCCAATTCCGACCCAGCAATTATGCTCCGCAACGACCAATGGGTCAGGGTCAAGTATATACTCAGTTGCCTCCGAATCAGGTCAATCAGCCAGCTTGGAATGCCCGTCAACCCGCAGGGCAGGCTGATTTGAACCATCAAATAGTAGAGATGCAAGGATCTATGCTCCAGCTCATGCAGCAAATGAAAAACTCACTGGACAACTTGCAATCCGGGCTCATTGCTAACTCTCGCCAACCCGGATCTCTACCATCCCAACCTGTACCCAACCCACGAAACATTACAAATTCGGGCAATCAAGCCCAAGGGTACGGAAATCAGAGGGACCCACACGCGCATGCTCAGGTGGTTGAGCAGGGTTCCTCATCTTCTTCTTCTGTAAATCAACAATTCATGGTCAATCAAGCCCCTCCAATCTTTCCTAACCCTCCTCAAGACCCAAATTCTTACGCTTCTGCAAATTCTGTCACTTTGAGAAGTGGTAAGAAGACTCAGGATCCACAACCACATTATTCTAATCTTTTGAATCCTGAAGAATTTGAGGAGAGAGAAGAGAATTCTAAAGGAGAAATCAAGGCTCAGGAATCCGATTCCAAAGATCTGACTCGTGTTCCTTTTCCTGAAGCCTTAACCAAAGCAAAGAGGAAGAAGTCTGTTGATAGCAATGAGGAGCTTCTGAATTTATTTAAGAATGTTGAGATCAATATCCCGCTCCTTGATGCTATCAAGCACATACCGACTTACGCAAGATTTTTAAAGGAATTATGTACACAAAAGCGTAAGTCGAGAGAATCTGTTCCGAGGAAGGTGGTACTCTCCGAGCAGGCTAGTTCTGTTATCCTGCACTACCTCCCTCAGAAAAGGAGAGATCCTGGTGCTCCTTTGATTTCTTGCGTTATCGGAGATTACACATTTGATAGAGCACTTTTGGATCTCGGTGCATCCATCAACCTAATTCCGACTTCTCTTTACGAGAAGTTTGGGTTAGGCGAACTTCGGCCAACTTCAGTAACGCTACAGTTAGCGGATCGTTCGGTCACAAACCCGCGAGGCGTTATTGAAGATGTTATAGTTAAGGTCAAGGATTTTTATTTTCCTGTAGATTTCCTTGTCCTTGACATGGATGTACCAGATAATCTGAGGAACACGCCCATCATTCTGGGGCGTCCGTTCCTGGCTACCGCAAAGGCCAACATTAATTGTGAAAGCGGTAGCATGGAAATCGCCTTTGGGGACCAACGTATGAAATTAGATATTTTTAAGGCGATCAATAAATTTGAGGATTGTGGAGTTATTGAGGAACTTGATGAGGATAATATTAATATTGAAACTTGTTTGACAGTTTCTTCAATTGAAAGTTCCTCTTTGGTTGATGAATTTGACCCGCAACCCTCTGACTTAACATCTTCGGAAGAGGTTACTGATTTTGTCCACTCACAACCTCTCCCTCTTGTTGAATCTTCAGTATCTACCCGACCATCAATCATCACCCCACCTCAGCTCGAATTGAAACCATTGCCCGAGAATTTGAAATATCAATTTTTAGGACCTCAGAATACGCTCCCTGTGATTATCAGTGCTAAATTGACAAAGGAGCAAGAGATTAAATTGATTAAGGTTCTAAAGGAACATAAGGAGGCAATTGGTTGGACCATTCATGACCTTAGGGGGATCGAGCCATCTTACTGCAATCATAGAATATTTTTGGAAGATGGATCCCGCCCTTCTCGCCAGATGCAGAGGAGATTGAATCCAAATATGCGAGAAGTGGTAAAAAAGGAAATCATCAAGTGGCTCGATGCAGGAATTATTTATCCAATCTCTGACAGTCCCTGGGTAAGTCCCGTTCAAATTTTTCCAAAGAAAGCCGGGATTACTGTTGTGACTAATGAGAAAGGAGAATCTGTCACAACTCGTTCAGCTTCATCTTGGAGAGTTTGTATTGATTACAGGAAGCTGAACATTGCCACTAAAAAGGATCATTTTCCCCTGCCCTTCATTGATCAAATCCTGGAAAAATTAGCCGGGCAGAAGTACTTCTGTTTTCTTGATGGTTACTCGGGATACAACCAAGTTCCTATCCATCCCGAGGATCAGGAAAAAACTACTTTCACCTGTCCCTACGGAACCTTTGCTTTTCGTAGGATGCCTTTCGGGTTATGCAATGCACCTGCGACTTTTCAAAGGTGTATGCTAGCCATATTTTCCGACATGGTGGGAGAGTTTATGGAAGTCTTCATGGATGATTTCTCCGTTTTCGGAGAATCATTTGACTCTTGTTTGGTTAATTTGGAAATGATTCTTAAGCGATGTATCAAGACACGATTGGTCCTTAGCTGGGAAAAGAGTCATTTCATGACCCAAGAGGCCATCGTTTTGGGTCATGTAATCTCTGAACGGGGAATTGAAGTGGATAAAGCTAAGGTTGATGCTATCGCTAAACTTCCTCCTCCCACATCAGTTAAACAAATCAGATCATTTCTTGGCCATGTGGGATTTTATCGAAGATTCATCAAGGACTTCTCGAAGGTTGCCCGCCCTTTGAGCAATCTTCTTGCCAAAGAAACACCGTTCGTTTTTGACGAATCATGCCAAAAGGCATTTGATTTCTTAAAAACGGCAGTCACCTGTGCGCCAATTTTGCAACCACCTATTTGGACAACCCCATTTGAGATCATGACCGATGCTTCTGATTACGCGGTCGGGGCTGTCCTGGGTCAGAAAATTGATCGAAAGCCCTTTGTCATTTACTACGCTAGTAAAACTTTGGATGAAGCCCAGAGGAATTACACTGTTACTGAAAAGGAATTACTCGCTGTAGTATTTGCGTTGGAAAAATTCAGGGCTTATCTCTTGGGGTCTCATGTTATTGTTTATACCGACCACTCGGCCTTGAGACATCTCTTGGCTAAAAAGGATGCTAAACCCCGGCTTATTCGTTGGATTCTTCTTCTTCAAGAATTTGATCTTGAAATCAAGGATAAAACCGGGGTACAAAATGTGGTGGCGGATCATTTGTCGAGACTCCTAGGTGATTCTTCTTGTCCGGACATTCCGATTGCTGACACTTTTCCGGACGAAACCATTCTTACAGTTTTAGGTGTCCACACCCCATGGTTTGCTGACATTGTTAACTATTTGGCCGTTGGTCAAATCCCCCAGGATTGGACCAAGCAACAACGGGATAGACTCAAATCTGAGGCCAAATACTACTTTTGGGAGGACCCTGAACTGTATCGCATCGGCTCTGATCAGATTATTCGCCGATGCATACCGGAGAATGAATTCAACAGTATACTTGAGTTCTGCCATGCATCTGGGTGTGGTGGACATTTCTCCGGGAAAAAGACGGCTGCAAAAATTTTGCAATCTGGCTTCTATTGGCCGTCTTTATTCAAGGATGCCCAGGAGTTCTCACAGTCATGCCCTCGATGCCAGGCACTCGGGAGCATAACTAAGAGAGACATGATGCCCTTAAACCCTATTCTTCCTGTCGAAATTTTCGATGTTTGGGGCATTGATTTCATGGGACCCTTTATCCCTTCATTTGGACATCAGTACATTCTTGTCGCTGTTGATTATGTGTCTAAATGGATTGAGGCAATTCCCACCCGAACCAATGATCACAAGGTGGTCATCAACTTTGTCAAGAGAAATATCTTCAGTAGATTCGGGATTCCGAGGGCTATCATCAGTGATGGTGGCACTCATTTTACTAATGCCCAATTCCGGAGTTTATTGGCCAAATACGGGGTTAATCATCGAATTTCCACACCTTACCATCCCCAAACGAATGGACAAGCCGAGATCTCTAATCGAGAGATCAAGAACATTCTGCAAAAAACGGTTAGGCCCGATCGCAAGGATTGGACTCAAAAGCTTGAGGACGCTCTTTGGGCCTACCGTACGGCGTATAAAACACCTATCGGCATGTCTCCATTCCGTCTGGTGTATGGAAAGGCGTGTCATCTACCCGTAGAGATTGAACACAGGGCATTCTGGGCAATCAAACAATGCAATCTAGATCTAAATCTAGCTGGGAAGACCAGGAAACTCCAATTATCTGAGTTGGAGGAGCTTAGAAATGATGCTTATGAGAATGCCAAGATCTACAAGGCTCGGACCAAAGCTCTACATGATCAAATGATTTCCCGCAAGAGCTTTGAGCCAAACCAGAAGGTCTGGTTATTCGATTCTAAACTTAAGCTCTTTCCTGGTAAACTTAGATCTAAATGGAGTGGCCCATTCATAATTGATCAGATTTTTCTAAATGGTGCCATTCAGATTTCTGACCCAAAGACGGGTAACACCTTTAAAGTCAACGGTCAACGTCTGAAGCCTGTTGTTGACCATAATCTTCCAGAACCCGTTTCAGACTCTGTTGCTCTAGCCATTCTGTGACTTCTTTGGCTGGACTTCGCCTAGCTGACGGCATTAAACTCAGCAGTTGTACATATAACACAAGGCTGATACGAGCTTCATATCCAGGTGACATCTTTCATATTCTACCCTTTCTTTCATGTCTCTTTTTCAATGAGGACATTGCATCAGCTAGGCATGGGGGGGTGGATTCATTTTTGAATTAGTTGGTCAGCTTTGTGAAATCCATATAAATTGCTCTCTTTCTAAAAAAAAAAAAAAAAATTAGGAAGGATTAGTTGGACATTAGGACTTTTCAATCCTAAGAAATTTTACATTAGGATCTGAACACAAAGACCCCTCAGGTTTTTGGACTTAATTAGCCTGTGTATCTACTAAAATGTGGATTTGTCTTTGAGTTCTCGCCATCTTAATTCTATTATAATTGGAATAAATAAGTTTGGGTGATAAGTACACGACTTATCAACCCGCCCTCTGATGTGAGGGAATTTTGAGTCTTAAGCATCTACACACTTTCTTTGCACTGACTCGTTGTTTGGCGATTTTAACGGAAATTGGGTAGCTAATGAACCTTCTAGGGTGATATGGCTGGCAAGTTATCGTGGGTAACAGCCCATAGGTAGGTTGTCCAGAGCCCAGTCACTGGACCTTTCTCTTTTTGCTGCCTTTAGGTAAATCTTAGACCAGGGAAGCCACCTACTTAAAAAAAAAAAAAAAAAAAAAAATCAATCAAAAAGGAGAAAAGAACAAAAAGAAATAAGCCACACTTCGCCGCACGAGTATGGCTGGCAAGTTGTCGGTGGTAACAGCTCATCGACCGGTTGTCCAGAACCCAGCTCAGAAAATGCACTAAAAATTCCCAAAACACTTAGGAAGAAGCGGAGAAGTAGAATAAACCGGGGAGATATACACTGGATTCACCCTTGTGTTGACCCCGTTAAAAATAAAAGTAGGGAGAAAGCTACCGGTTGTAAAGATACACCTTTAGGCAGAATTCTTTTTGAGGTCACCTAGAGGCGTAGAAATCCGAAGTCCGTTTTAATTGCCGGTCAACGAGTCTATCACAATCACAATAAGATGCTTAAAACTTAGGGTTCTCATCAAATCTTGGGTGAGTTGAATGGCCGTAGAAAGCCACTCTTAAACCCTAAAATTTGAAAATCTAAAAAAAGAGAGTAAAAACAGAAAAAGAAAATTTTCTTTGAATAAGGCGAGGCTTGAGGCGGTCTGCATTTTGGCTGATACCCGGGCACTGTTGTGTCTTTGAAAGTTCAGTTCTTAAGTAGACAATTTCTTAATGATTGAAAATAACTCAGGTCCAAATAATCTAACCTAATTCTTTTATAAATAGCATATAGTTTTTGCTAGGGACTAGCAAAAGATAGGCATGGGGGTATGATGTAAACACATTTACACTACTTAAAATGTCTATTTATGCATGTTCTTAAGCATAGGATTGCATTTCATGATATAAATATTGCATTACATGCATCATCTTGCATTTAGAGTAGTTTGAATAAAATGGAGGTTAATTGTCTCCTTTTATGTGCTTGGACAGGGCAAATATTTTATCGGGGCCTCGGATCAAAGATCCAACCGTATGGATATGATCAGGGCGACGATTGGAGTTCAATGACTCCAAGATCGCCTTAATCAGGCATCCGTAGCATCAGATAGAGACCGGGGAACCCTAGAAGATCAAGGGCCAGGATGGTGTAAATCCGCACTTCAGATGGAATATCCGACCACACGGATGAATTCGGATCGACGATCGCAGCCGAACGACACAAAAATCGAGTCAATCCGACATCCGTGGCACCATCTACAACTTCCAGAAGATGGACGGCCAAGATGGCGCCACGTGGCGCCATCCCAGCCGCCCAATCGGCCGCAGGAGTCCTGTGAAGACCACGCAACGTCTCCTCTCCGCCGTTGGATCTCGATCCAACGGCTGCGGTCGCGCGCGTTTAAAAACGTCCGCGCGACCATTTCGCCGCGTAGCGCAGCGGCTACGCAGCTGCGGGCGAAGCGGAGGTCGCGGGTTCGAGCCGCGGAGAGGGGGGTCGAAGGCGCGGGCGAGCGGGCGCGCATGAGCGTCGGATGAAGATCCAACGGCCGCGCGCGCCCGATAGCGCCGACGCGCAATTGGACGCTCTGGTGGGCGCGCGATCGCACGCGGGCGGCGCGCTCGGCAGCGGGCGCGGACGCGATCTAAGCCGTCCGATCTCGCGATCGGACGGCTGAGACGACGCGGACGTGCGTCTGCGTTACGCGCGCAGGCCAGCCGAGCGGGCGCGCGTGGGTGCGGCGGCGACGGCGACGGCGGGGCTTTAGCGACGGTTTTATCCGTCACTAAAGACCCCTTATTTATTATTTTGAAGATGTAATGTCCATTTTGCCCCCACTCCTTGCAACTATAAAAGGAGACCCCCTCCATACGAAATTTTCATCCCTTCCTTCTCCTCTCTACCTCTCCAAAGCTCAAGAGAAGCTTGTCCCACACCCGGGATGCTTCTCGCGAGATAAAGTCCAAATTTTCGTCCCCCTTCGGAAGTGGATCCCGCGACGACGACGGCGTGCTGCTTCGTTCCCGTTCTTCTGCTTCGTCCTCCTTCGTCCCGCTTCGTTCTCCTTCGTCCAGGCGTCGTCCCGTCCGGCTCGTCCTCCAAGCGACCGTCGAGGAGGATAACTTCTCTCTCCCATTCTTATTTACAGCTTTTCTAGTGTAGAATTTTCCTGCTTTATAGTGTAATTGATTTCCCGCTTTCTAGTGTAACTTTCATTTCGTTTGCTTGTATAAACAATTGAAATATTGAATGCATGTTCTCTTTCTCTCTCTCTTTTTCTCTCTCTCTCTCAATTTGATAGCTCCATTGTAATTATTTCGCCTTGTTTATCAAAAAATCCTAAAAAAACATAATTGCGAATATAGATCAACGTAGCCTCCCTGAGTTCGACCCGGAATTCTTATTTCGGTATAAATCTTATTTGTTGAACACGAATCCTTCGCTTTCGAACTACAACGACGGGTTTTCCAAAACCAAACACGTTAGCGTAGATTCTCGCTCAACACATGTTTTTCTCTTCTCGCTATTAAGTCCGCTTGACTCAGTGGTGAAGAAGATTGATGTGTTGCAGGAACATTTCTTTTGGAAAGGCCCGATACATAATAGCCACTTTATGCAACCTGTCAAGTGACATCAAGTGTATAGCCCTAAGAAGCGTGGTGGTCTGGGGGTGAGAAGCCTCAAGGAATTCAGTAACTCCTTACTACTCAACTAGGGAGTGAAGATCCTAAGGGGGGAGGAGATGTGGCAGGAGGTGGTAAGGGACTCCTACAGTGGTTCAGGTCGGTTGAAATAAGCGATTCAAGCTAAAGATTCATCGCCTTTCTGGGCTTCAGTTTCTACGATCATGGAGGACCGGTGGGGGCTATTTTCCCCCACGCTGGGAAAGGGAGAATGCCTTTTTTTTGGGAAGATGATTAGAGTGGGCTTGGGAGGCTACAAGACACCTTTCCACATGTCTGAAGCTTCTTATAGGAAGGGAGCTTCGGTGGCAGACATATGGCACCAAGATAATGGATGGTGGCTGATAGAAACAGGCAATGCACCTGCTACTGGATTGGGTGGAGAAGCTAACAGGCTAAGAGATGTTTTGGCAGCATTTCAGGCTAGAGAAGGCATTGATAGGTTCGAGTACACATCTTCTAAGGCCTACTCAATTTTGTTGGAGGAGGATGTGGAGGACGAGCATAAAAGGTTCTGTGCACACCTTTGGAAGATCAAGGTCCCGCTAAAGGTTCAGGTGTTTCTCTGGCTGATGAGAAGGGAAGGGCTGATGACTAGTGCATACAGAAGACAGATCCTTGGCATGTCACACGTCTGCTGCCCCTTGTGTGGTTTTGAGGAAGATGACACGCGTCACCTCTTTAGTGCCTACCTGGTTACAAACAACGTTTGGCAGAGGTTTTATTCCTCTTCTTTGCCTATGTGGGATATGTTGTGGCACTCTTTTCTATCCAGCGATAGCCACGCGTGTGCATGGTTACGATCTTGTGGGTCGTGTGGAGAGCACATAATGATGCTATTTTTCGGGGGGAGGGGGGTAAATGTGTGGGTTGAAAATATGTATGCCGATGTCGATTTTCATGTAAACCTTTGGCTGGATAATTTGTAACTAGGTTATTTGATTAATAAAGTAGGGTGCTATCGTAAACAATAGCGCTCCTTTCTTTTATCAAAAAAATGAAGAAATTTTAACTGGATGTTCACTTGAAAGGAAGAAGCATTTTTATTTTCACGTACATCTAGTAATTCTAGATAAAGATAAAATTCTTGAAGTGAACATGTAAGATATGGAATTCTTACAACAAATGGTAGCTTCTAAGAATTTTATTTATTTTTCTACTCGTCACAATTATTTGAATTCAATGCATATGTTTCATTGGCATCTTGTTAACATCTGGAAAAAAAATGGCTGGAATTTTTTGACATCAATAGTTTAGGGTTCAAACTTAGGTTTTTCATCCACATCAAATCTACACTTTTCACTCACTAAAGAATCTCATGCACTAATCTTCCTTTGGATAGACCTGACTTGCCCTACATACCATATTTTTAAAGTTGGTTTTGATTAAACTGCACGCTTTGACTACAAGCACGACCACCCTATTGCCAACAAATTAAGAAGTTTCCTGTAGCTTCTCAAGTGCAGTAAATTTGAACTTTTCAATTTAAGATTATTAGAAAAGTATAATAGATAATCTTATTAAATAGTGCTTAAATCTTTATATATTCTAATGAAAGCTATAGTATAGATAATGCAATCATATTATTCATGTCGTACTTGGATATTGCATTACATTATTGTAAACAAGATTGTGATGAGTGCCCATATGAATCGGTGAAGCCACTTGGCTAACTATTTGGGTTAAGCTACCCATGAAAAACAACTCTAGTTTAAGCTTCCCATGAATCAACTTTGTTTGATTGATTGGTCAAGGACCCATTATTACAAAGGTTTGAATTATACTCATAAGTTACCTAGTTTTTACTGTAGTGAATTTGTGATGGGAAGTCATGATGAATCCTAAGGGAAGCCAGAGTTAGGTAGTAGACAAACTCTAAATAGAAGAATCACTCAAAACTTATGGTTTGAATAGTTGTTAAAAATTATGCTTGATATTGGATTGATATTCAAAGCTACTTTGGTATTATAATCTAAATAAGCTAACTCTTTAAGAATTATCCAACATGTTGAAGTTTGTTGAGAGCGAAAATCTACTGGTTCGCAGTTGGATTCGAAAACCCGTTGTCGTAGTTTGAGTCGCGAAGAAATACGTTCAACAGATAAAATTTATATCGAAAATTCGTAAAGAAGTTTTGGGTCGAACATAGGGAGGCTACGTCGATCTCAAAATCCGTAATTATATTTTTTTGTTTAAAAAGCGAAATAATCACAATAGAATCGATATAAACAATAAGAGAGAGAGAGGGAGAGAGAACAATGACTTGGTATTTGAATAATATTTTTACAACTAAGAAAGCGGGAAATGATTACACTAGAAAGCAGGAAATTCTACTCTAGAAAGCGATAAAAGAAGGGAGAGAGATGTTATCCTCCTCGATGAATGCTTGGAGGATGAGCCGGACGGAGGCGACGCCTGGAAGGAGGATGAGGCAGGAAGGAGGATGAAGTCGGAAGAACGGGAATGAGGCAGCACGTCGTCATCGTCGTGGAATCCACTTCCGGAATGGGGGCGAAAGCTTGGATTTAGCTCTTGAGGAGCATCCTGGGTGTGGGACAAACTTCTCTTAAGCTTTGGAGAGGAAGAGAAGAGAAGGAAGGGATGAGAATTTCGTAAGGTAAGGGTCTCCTTTTATAGTTGCAAGGATTGGGGGCAATTTGGACATTTTAACTTCAAAATATTAATTAAGGGACCTTCAGTGACGGAATTAAATGTCACTAAAGGCCCGTCATGGGCGACGTATGCGTGTCGCGCGTGCCTCCTCGCCTGCTGCGCACAAAACTCATGCCCACATCTTCGCAAACATAACCGTTCGATCACGAGATTGGACGGGTCAGAATTCTCCTTGTGCGTGCATTTGTCTGCGCTTAACCACGCGCCCGCGTGCGATCATGCGTGGGAAAATGCATCATCGTGAGCATGGCAATCCAAGGCTCCTCCGAGCGCCACGTCTCTACTTCTCGCCCACCAGATCGCCATTTGACAGCTAGATTATGCCCGCTCCCTCGCCCGTGCCTGATTTGAGGCACTCTGCGTTTCAAACATGCACCTCGTGTTTGCGAAAGAACGCCCGCCTGCTGCACTACGGCCGACTTTGTGTCGCGCTTAGGTTTTAAGCGCGGGCACTCGTGGCCGTTGAATCAAGATCCAACAGCCCAAATCGACCGTGCCTTACGCCTTAAGAGAATGTGAGCGGCAGTTCTTAGGGCTGATTGGGCGGCTGGGATGGCACCACGTGGCACCATCTTGGTCGTCCATTTTCTGTGTGTTGTAAATGGTACCACAGATGTTGGATTGGACCAATTTTCGCGTCATGAGGCTACGATCATCGATCCGAATGCATCCGTGTGGTCGGATTTGTCATCTGAAGTGCAGATTGGTACCATCTTGGCCCTTGATCTTTAGGCTTCCTTGGTCTCTATCTGGTGCTACGAATATCCGATCAAGACGATCTTGGAGTCGTTGAACTCCAATCGTCTCCCTGATCAGATTCGTATGGTTGGATCTTCAATCCGAGGCCCTGATTAAAAATCATCTTATCCATAACCATAAAAGGAGACAATTACTATACAATTTATACAACTTGACCTAAATGCATGTTATGACCCGATTCCCGAATCCCTACAGGACACGAGACCGGACCGACTCGAATGATCCCAAGACCCAGTCATCCAACGAGAAATAACTAAAAAGTAGGAAAGTAAACCACATTCACTATGCTAAACAACTAATAGTAAGAGAGTACAGCAGTGAAGAAAGTAAAAACTACTACAGTACATATCACCACCACAACAATAGAATAGTAGCAAGGCACAGGAACATAAAGGTGCAGAAAAGTAAAGGTATAGAATGTAAAGTACAGAAATCTAAACTCACTACTACAAAAGGTACAACAAAAGAAACTACTGCTACTGGGCTCTACTGGGCCCAGTACCTTCTGCAGCCGTAGACTCTGGCTGCTCAACACTTGGACCTGAAAAGGGTTATGAGTACACAAAGTCAGCGATCGCTAAGTAGAGTGGCAACCAACTAACTAAAGCAGTAAAAGTGGACAGATAGCTATTTATTCCATTTACTTTATTTCACAATTTATTCCTTTTCACCCATTGGTTTATTTATCAGATCTCTTTCTTGATGTCGAACGTTCCTCATGGGAATGATCTTGATTGCAGTCTTTTCCGAAGAGTAGAAGTCGCACGTGGTGCTCTCCTGGCTAGGAGAGTCCCCCGTGGTGGTCCTACACCCAGTCAACCACCCCAAGGTCACGGATAGACGTAACAATGACTACAGCACGCGCGATAAGTGCACGGGTAGCTACCTTGACTGGCACGCGGTCAGTCGTTTCCATTAACGGGTGCGCCCAAGTATAGCACGGAACAGTATATGGCCTAGCCCTCTCAGTAATAGGGGTCTAGCCCCTAAGAACCAAATAAGGGTCTCGCCCCTCCACAGTCCGCGTACCCTCGCCTGACTACCCTGGTTTGCCCAGTGGGCCTAACAAGTCAGTGTAGGGTGGCTAGTTGAACCTCGGGCCCCATGGGATGGCTAGCTCTCCCTACACTAGTAGCTCTCCCTGGTACAGTGCACACGAGGGCCACAGAATCGATGCAAAGTGGCCAAACCCACCCCTGGTCTCAACCCGAAGGGCGGCAAGCTCCCCTCTACACTAAAAGGTAACATGCACTCCCCTTGGTATCACGTACGTAAGGGCCAGCACACTTCCCAACGCATTTCCAGATTCATTCCATTTATTTCCAGGAGCTCTACTCCTATTTCCCCGTAGGGTTCATGCTCATGTTTCTCATACCATTCCGTACCGGGTTTCATTATTCACATTTTCTACACATGCAGTTCGTATTTCTACTATTCACATTTCCATTCTCAGGTTATACACATGTAACTCGTATTTCTAACGTTCGCATTACCATTCTCAGATTATACACATGCAACTGTGTTATACCTTTTAACTTATACAACAAGTAAGGTCACATGCAACTGTTTGACTAACACAGTTAATCCATATTTCACAGGAAACTCTTGTTCATTAACAGGCAGTTGTTTCTATCTACTCATTCAAGACTGCAATTCAAACATACATACATTTCAAGTGCTTCTCGTCCTAGTATTCATGCTATATCCTAGTTTCTAATCATTCATTCCACACATACATTTTGGTTTGTATTTAAATTAGGGGAAGCTACTCTACCAGTAAACCCAGGAGTATTGGGGGCTTGACGGCAGGCTCACATGCCTCAGCAAGCCCCGAATCCACAACGGAACGAAGTCCTATCACAAGGATCAATCACAAGGGAATATTCAAAACAGTATAGAAAGCCTTCTAACAAGTAGAGGAACTCGCAAGGAAAACATCGGTGTCTTATTTACGTAAAACAAACCTCAAACGGACCCTAAACGGGTCAATACAGGGTTACTGACTCAAAATCAGACGTCTGGAACTACTTCCAGACATCTTAAAAGTGTCCAGAAACGCACCTCAAGCTCTGCGTCCACCCCAGACGTCTAGGAACTCTTCTGGACCGTCTAGACCCAGCTCCGGTCGTCCGACCACCTCTCTGGACATCTGGAAGTGCTTCCAGCCGTCTGGCAAGTAGCCCAGACGTCTGAAATGCGTGGGAGGGCGTGGCTCGCGACTTCCCGAAGCAAATCCTGCACCCACCAGTGAATCTTCTCAAAATAGGCACGCAAAAAGGGTGCCTGCAGAGTGACCTGCATGGCCGTATTCGCAAAGAGGACGTACCTTCGCGAAGCTCTCCCCTCAAACGCCTGGAACCGCCTCCAGACATCCGCTCCGTCGTCTGGACGTCACTCCAGATGTCTGATTCTGGGAAAAAACCCAGAACCATAGCCTGCTTCCGCTCGCTCCCGTCGCGCGTGGCCGTGGCACGCCTCCTCGCCTACAGCTCTTGCTGCAGCAGTGTCGGGGAGGGCTTCCCAATGCACTCCTCTCGCACGCGTCGCTTTAGCCATGCGCCCTCCGGTGAGCTCCCACATGAGCTCACTCGCCTCCTCCTCCTCTCCTCACGCCGCTCCTCCTCATCGCCGCTCTTGCACTCTCTCGCTCGCGCTGGGGTGGTGAGGAAGGGAAAAAGTGGCTGGAGGCTGTGAAGTGAGGGGAACGAGCAAGGAGGAAGGGGGTTTTATAAGGAGGGCGGGTTAGGGTTTGCTGGAGGCGGGGAGAGAGAGAAGAAGGGAAGGAAAACGAGAAGGAACTGTCTGCGCATAGCCCATGCGCAGACGCGAGCTCGTACTTAAACTTTTTGATTTCGAGACGTCTGGGAATGTGTCCAGACGTCTTACCTGACGTCTAACCAATAGTCCAGACGTTCGACCAGACATCTGACCGACCGTTCAGACATCTTAAAAGGCTTAGGACAGAACGGGTCTTAATAATGCATGATTATGCATGTTATGCAATATTTACAATGTATGATGCTAATATGACACTAAGAACATGCATTAATCGTTATTTTTAGCTATTTAGATGTATGCACATCAAAGCCAAAGAAGAAGCATCGCTCATCTCCCCTTTGGTGCTATTCCCCCTTCTTCACACCCCACATCAAGCTCCTCGCAATTCCTATTTTGCTACTTCCTTTCTCCCAAAGATTGTCCTTTCCATGTCTAATATCACCCAACTATCCCTTACCCTTTTGTCCATTGGCAACATGTGAGTTTTTTTACTCTAAGATTTAATACTTCATTCTTTTATTCATTAATTAAGGATATGCTAAAGTATACGTTGCATGTTATTTGTTCTTATATCTAATATCTTTCATATTTTGATTAGTTTGAGTTACTTTACAAGTTTCTATCTCCAACAACTTTGCATGGATCAAAAAAAATTTTTCTTGAAAAGAAAAAAGGGTGTTGATCCTTTAGATCCCACCCAGATATTCATTAAAACAAGATGTTAGAGTTTACATCAAAGAGCGACACTCCAACTCAACACCAAAGATTTTACAGCCCCTACAGAATTATCTACATAGGGGTGTTGTCCCCTAAACACCACTGCATTCCTCTCCAACCAAAGTGCCTACAACACTGCCAACGGTCTGGCCCGTTCTCTCCTCGATCGGAATACCTGATGCTCTCCGTTGACCCCGCCACACCTGAACGACTGCCAGAAATCCGCATGGGAGTCAATTGCCCACCACCAATCACCCATCTACTCCCATGTCCATTTTGCCATTGGGCAGGCGAAGAAAAGATGATCAATATCCTCGTCCGCTTGGCCGCAAGCGAACAAGACCTATCCGCGCCTGGCATCCAGCAGGCTCTCCATGTCCTGGTCACCAGTTGTCCTCTCCTTAGGAGCCAAGCGAATATTCTGACCTTCAAAGGGCAGGAGGCCTCCCAGAGTTGCCTGCAGTCTCTGACTAAATCGATGTTCCCTGTCGTGGTTGGGCCGCCGAGTCTCTTATATGCCTCCCGCACCGAGAAATCTCCCTCCTCCCATCCGAATCGATCCACTCCGTCTTCTAGATGCCAACCTTGGAGATCCTGCAAGTGCACCTGCATCTCTCCATATCTCTGATCTGACAGGTTGCCCACAAAAGACGGGCACCATGCACCGCTTCAGACATCCACCACCGAAACCCCTCTGTCAGTCGCCAGTGCTGCAAGCCTAGGGAATCGCTCTGCCAGTGCCCCAGCACCCGTCCAGTCGTTCGTCTAGAATCTAAAATCCTCGCCTGAGCCTATCACCAAGGTGAAGAAAGATCAGATCTTCGGTGCTACCAGAGACAAACTCCTCAAGAAGTGTGACGCTCCTCTCTGTGGCAAAGTGAGGAGCTCCCAATTCACCTGTCTGCCATAGCAAGAGTGTAGGATCCTTCCTACCAAAGAGACCTCCCCCCCCCAGCAACCTGTCGATCCATTTCGTCAGAAGGCTATCATTCATCCTCCCCACTTCCATAACTCCCAACCCCCCCTCCTTGAACGGCAAACAAACCTCCTTCCAAGCCACCAATCTCGCCCCTTTCCCCCCTGCCCTATAGTTAGTCCAGAAGAAATTTCTAAAGCAGCTAGTAATCCTGTCCTCCACCTTCCGAGGCATTTAGATCACAGAGGAAAAGTAAACCGGTATCACAGAGACGACTACCTTGAGAAGGACCAACCGTCCTCCTCTAGATAACATCTTGGATGCCTAACCCGAGAGCCGACCCTCATTCCTCTCCATCATCGATGTCCAGTCCTGCGTCGAAATCCTCCTATCTATTAGGGGCAACCCCAAATACTGAATTGGAAGGGTCCCCTCTCCTGTCCCTAGTGCTTCTGAGCACCTCCTAGCCTCCCCAGCCTCCATGTTGAACTGAACGAAAGAGGACTTGGAGTAGTTTATCCGCATACCTGATGCTTCGCAAAACATCTCTAGAATGATATGGCACCTTCTCGCATTTGCTACCGACCCCTCAACAAAGAAGGGAGTATCATCTACGTATTGCATGACGAAGATACTGTCCCCTCCTTCCAAAGGGAAGCCCTGCAGCATTCCTTCCACACGTGCTCTGTAGATCGCCCTAGCCAGGGCATCTGCCGCCAGCACAAAGAGCAAAGGTGCTAGGGGACAACCCTGTCTCATGCCCCTCCTTGGCTGTATCCAACCCCCTACCGGGTTCCCGTTAATGAGAACAGAGAAAGATGTTGTGGTGACGCACTGCTTCATCCATCTGATCTAGGTCTGCGGAAAGCCCCTCTTAGCCAGAGCTGCCCACAGGAAGGACCACTCCACCAAGTCATAGGCCTTCACAAAATCCACCTTCCACAGAAAGGCCTTTCTTCTGCTTCTTCTCCAGTATGCCAGGATCTCCATTGCCACCACATAGCCGTCCAGGATGTATCTCCTTGGGATGAAGGCAATCTACACCTCCGATACCACCTTGCCAATCACCCTTCTAAGTCTGTTTGCTAGAATCTTCGTAATGATCAAATATGCCGCATTTGACAGCGCTATTGGCCTATAGTCCTCAACCGTCTCCGCCCCATCTCTCTTCGGCAGGAGGAACAAGTAAAACATGTTCAATCTGTTAAAGCCCTGTTACCTTCTTTGAATTTTGCCAAGACCTATAAGATTTCATCCTTCAACAGCGACTAGACTTCTTTGAAGAAGAGTACCGGGAAACCGCCC
The DNA here is from genome assembly GCA_037157565.1 of Thalassia testudinum. Lineage (NCBI taxonomy): Eukaryota > Viridiplantae > Streptophyta > Magnoliopsida > Alismatales > Hydrocharitaceae > Thalassia > Thalassia testudinum. The sequence goes on along the minus strand of JAZHRO010000022.1, from coordinate 6,748,685 downwards.
GATCCCGGACACCCCTCAGCATTCAGCCCCCAAACCACATCCCAGGCTTCATCCTCCATGAAAGGTACCGTTAATCGCTCTGCTTCCTCAACCCCTATGGTTGGAGCCCCCAGCCCCCTCCATCGCCATCTCCTTCCTCTCCTCCGCCCCGTAAACTCCCTAAAGTACCCCTCCACCGCCCTCCCCACAGACTCCTTGCCTGAGAACTCCATCCCGCCCACTTGCAATTTCTCAATCCAGTTTCTTCTACGCCTGGCCGAGGCAGTCAAGTGAAAGAACCTGGTGTTTGAGTCCCCCTCCTTGACCCACTTCTGCTTGGATCTGGTTCTCCGTTCCACTTCGACTTTCCTGTCCTCCTCCTAGATGACTTTCATGCAGTCCGCTCTGTCCTGCCTCTCCAAGCCCATCATCAGTCCCAAGTACTCCACTTCATCTAATCTCTGGATCTTCGTAAGTGCCTCGTCTCGCAATCTGGTCCGTTTCTCTTTTAGCTGTTTCCTGTACTCCTTCAGAAACCGCTTCAATTCTAGGAGCTTTGCCACCAACTTCGCAGCCACCGACCAATTCGGATGCATGCTCTTCCATTTGTTCTCCACCAAGCTTCTAAAACCCTCTTCCAATAGCCACGCCCTCTCAAATTTGAAGTATGTGCTGCATAGGATTCCCTTCCCAAACTCCCACATCAACGGGGTGTGATCCGAGAAAGGTCTCTCCATAGCGCAGGCCCTGGCCGTCGAAAACACTTCCACTAGCTCCACCGAGCAAAAAAAGCGATCCAGCCTCAACATCTGCTCCCCTGAATCTCTCCACGTGAAGGCACAGGAAGTAGGGGGTACCTCCTGCCATCCATGCTCTGCTACGAGGCTAGCAAGCTCATTTGAGCCCCAGTCTCTGCCTCCCCGACCTCCTGGCCTATCATCTGCCAGCAGCGTAACGTTGAAGTCCCCACCAATGAGCCACGGACACCTTGTTGAACGTATGTGTTGCTGCGCTAATGTGTTTGGTTTTGAAAAACCTGTCGTTGTAGTTTAAAAGCGAAGAACTCGTGTTCAACAAATAAAATTTATACCGAAATGAAAATTCTGGGTTGAACACACGGAGGCGGACGTTTGATTTAAAAACAACGCATTCATTTTTATTTGTCACGAAAGAATTCAATTGATTAAAACTATCTAACTATTTACAATAAATAGAAGAGAGAGAAAGAGAGTAAGAGAGAGAGAATATTACAAACAAAAATCAAAAGAGATGTAGAATGAACAGGAAATTCATCATTAAAGAGATTGTTTGTTTCACTAAACATTACAACTAGAAAGCAGAAAACAATTACACTAGAAAGGAATAAATTTACTCTAGAAAGCATTAAAAGAATTGAGAGAGAAATATCCTCCTCGATGGTTGCTTGGAGGATGAGCCAAACTACACTAGAAAGCAGTAAATCTATTCTAAAAAGCAGTAAAAAGAATGGGGAGAGAGATACCCTCCTCGACGGTCGCTTGGAGGACGAGCCGGACGGGACGACACCTAGACGAAGGAGGATGAAGCAGGACGAAGGACAAAGCAGAAGAACAGCAACGGGGCAGCACGTCGTCGTCGTCGCGGAATCCACTTCCGAAGGGGGACGAAAACTTGACTTTATCTCGCGAGAAGCATCCCGGGTGTGGGACAAGCTTCTCTTGAGCTTTAGAGAGGGAGAGAAGAGAAGGAAGGGATGAGAATTTCGTGTGGAGGGGGTCTCCTTTTATAGTTGCAAGGAGAGAGGGTAATTTGGTCATTTAAATGTCAAAACATTAAATAAGGGGTCTTTAATGACGGATAAAGCCGTCGCTAAAGCCCCATCGTGGGCGTAGTGCGCGCTGCCCGCGCGGCTGCTGGCTTTCACGCGCGCTTAACGCTTGCACACGTCCGCTGAATCTCAGCCGTCTGATCGCGAGATCGGATGGCTTAAGATGCGCCTTCCCCGCTCCTCAATGCGCGTCCGCCCGCGTACAATCCTGCATGAGGCGCGGGCGTGCAGTAGCGCGTGGGCTCTATTGAGCGCCCGCAACTACTCGATCGAGATCTGACACTTGGCTGCGCCCGCTCGCCCTCTCGCGCGATTCGATCGCGCGTCACCTGCTCGCGATAACACCCTCGCCCACTGCGCTGCGGAGCATGGATGGGCGCGAGGATGTTTTAAGGCGCGCGTATCCACAGCGGTTGGATCGAGATCCAACGGCCCAGATCGGCGCCAAAACTTCTTCGAAAAAGCAGCGGCAATCTTGAGGGTCGGTTGGACAGCTGAGATGGTACCACGTGGTGCCATCTTGGCCGTCCATCTTCTGGATGTTGTAGATGGTGCACGGGTGTCGTATTGAGTTAATGTTCACGCTGTTAGGATGCGATCGTCGATCCAAATCCATCCGTGCAGTCGGATTTGTCGTTTGAAGTGCGGATTTACACCATCTTAGCCCTTGATCTTCTAGGGTTCCCCGATCACTATCTGATGCTACAGATGCTTGATTAGGGCGATCTTGGAGTCATTGAACTCCAATCGTCGCCCTGATCACATCTGTATGGTTGGATCTTCGATCCGAGGCCCTGATAAAAAGTTTGCCCTGTCCAAGCACATAAAAGGAGACAATTAACCTCCATTTTATTCAAACTACTCTAAATGCAAGATGATGCATGTTATGCAATATTTATAGCATGCAATGCAATCCTATGCTTAAGAACATGCATAAATAGATATCTTAAGTAGTGTAAATGTGTTTACATCATACCCCCATGCCTATCTTTTGCTAGTCCCTAGCAAAAACTATATGCTATTTATAAAAGAATCAGGTTGGATTATTTGGGCATGAGTTATTTTCAATCATTATGAAACTGTCTACTTAAGATCTGAACTTTCAAAGACACAATAGTGCCTGAGTATCTACCAAAATGCAGACCGCCTCAAGCCCTCGCCTTATTCAAAGAAAATTTTCTTTTTCTCTTTTTCCTCTTTTCTAATTTTTTGGATTTTCAAGTTTTAGGATTTAAGAGTGGCTTTCTACGACCATTCAACTCACCCAAGATTTGATGAGAACCTTAAGTTCTAAGCATCTTATTGTGAATGTGATAGAATCGTTGACCGGCAGTTAAAACTGACTTCGAATTTCTACGCCTCTAGGTGACCTAAAAGAAAAGAATTCTGCCTAAAGGTGTATCTTTACAACCGGTAACTTTCTCCCTACTTTTATTTTTTACGGGGTCAACACAAGGGTGAATCCAGTGTATATCTCCCCGGTTTATTCTACTTCTCCGCTTCTTCCTAAGTGTTTTGGGAATTTTCAGTGCATTTATTGAGCTGGGTTATGACAACCGGTCGATGAGCTGTTACCACCGACAACTTGCCAACCATACTCGTGTGGTGAAGTGTGGCTTATTTCTTTTTTTCTTTTCTCCTTTTCTTTTTGATTTTTTTTTCTTTTTTTAAGTAGGTGGCTTCCCTAGTCTAAGATTTACCTAAAGGCAGCAAAAAGAGAAAGGTCCAGAGACTGGGCTCTAGATAACCTACCTATGAGCTGTTACCCACGATAACTTGCCAGCCATATCACTCTAGAAGGTTCATTAGCTACCCAATTTCCGTTAAAATCACCAAACAACAAGTCAGTGACAAGATAGTGTGTAGATGCTAGAAACTCAAAATTCCCTCAGATCAGAGGGTGGGTTGATAAGTCATGTACTTATTACCCAAACTTATTTACTCCAATTATGATAGAATTAAGATGGCAAGGACTCGAAAGACAAATCCACATTTTAGTGGATACACGGGCTGATTAAGTCCAAAGACCTAAAGGGTCTTTGTGTTCAAATCATAATGTAGTATTTCATAAGATTGAAAATTTTCTTAAACCCAAGTTTTCCTTCCTAATTCCACTTTTTTTTTAATAAAAATAAACAAATCTACAGAGCTGACGAATAAATTCAGAGATGAATATCCACCCCCCATGCCGATCTAATGCAATGTGTCCATTGTATTAAAAAGACATAAAATAGAGTGGAATAACGTAGAAAGCACCTGAATTGCGTGAATGTCAGGTCCGCTCTGAGATGAAAATCAAAAAGAACTGTATATGTGCTGAATTTAGTGCCTTCAGCTAGGCACACTATACAAATAAGAGAAATGAAGAATTCATAGGCGCAGGTCAGAATCAGAATAAACAGAAGAACCCTCCGACCTGTCAGCAGAGGTCCACAAATGTGGACCAGATTGTGGTGTAGACCCATACCCCATAATCGAGAATATCTTAGGTTTTGGATAAAAATTACCCAAAACCTAAAATCAGTATGCAAGCAGGGTCGGACCTGCGATTTATAAGGATGCAACCCAAGACCAAAAGGTCAGGTTACAAAGAATTCAAGCTCAAAAGGATAATCGTTGAATGTGTGCTTGGGTTTGACATCCTCAAAACAAATGTCGTAGGGTCCTGGTTTGATGGTTTCAGCTTAATAGGCACCCTTCGACTCAATCATGTACTTCCTCCGGAACTAGCTTCCCAAATCAGAACTTCCCGGCTCCTATCCTCCTCATTCAGCATGTCAAATTCCAGGACCTCTTGTATATTAATAACCCCATATGAAATCTCCAAGTCTAAATGATGTGACCGAATCAAAATTGACTTGGGTCTAATTATCTCAGAAATAGAATCAACGATAAGCTCAACGGGGTGTAACTGACAATTAGGGCATTGAATTGAATCCTCCAGAAAATGCAATTCTGGATCCATAATGTGTGCCTTAATAGGATCAATTTCCTTAGTTATTGGGATATCAAATGACATATCAGATTCCTCAAGCCCAATCGTCTCACAGAAATAGTGTTCAGAAAACTCGTGTGAGACTTCGCAACTTAAATCTTCACCATCAAAGAAATCAAGATCCGTATCAATGTATGTCCCAAAATCATCGGTCACTTTCTGTTCCAAGGAGACATACGTTTCCTCGTACCCCGGCTCAGGGATCTCAGGTGAAGAAATCAGATCTTCCTTAATTGGTTGCTCTAATTCAATCTGATCAGCCTCGTAACACATGTCCCCCCAATAGGTGCCTGAGCGGGTTTTGTCATTGGCTTTCCTGAAGGGAGATCATCCTGGGAATCATCCCATGATTGAATCAAAGCGACTACGAATCTCATCTCAATTTCACTAATTTCCCAAGTAGAAACTCACCCGGGTTCTTATCCTTAACATCCTGGAGCCAATCCAACATATACATAGTCAAATCATCAATCATCTGAATCAGGGGCTCCAATCTCTCAATGCAAGGTATTGGCTGAACTTCTAAAGATTGTATGGTATTCCTCAAGTTAGCTAGAACCTTATCTTAACTTGGTTAACCTGAACCAAATGAGTTGGTAAAGGGTTGGGCGGGTTTGGGGTCAATGCAGGGGAATTAACGAATTGAGATTTGTTATACCCTTCCTGATAATAGGTCATTTCAGATTGTTCAAAAGGTGGTGATGACCTAAAGGCAGTGTAATCAGAGGATGGGTAAAGATCGGTGTATCCTTCTTGATTGTAGATCGTATTAGGTTGTTCATGAAAGGTTGACGATCTATAATCGATGTGTCTCTGAGAAGGATAAAAATCACAATCATAGTGTTTAGGGTTAGATCCTAAACACGGAGGTCCGGAACTGTATCCCCAATCCGAATTATCCCAACTAACTGATAGTTGATTACAGTACGAGTCGGGATAATCGTCATGTTGAGGATAATTCAAAACAGGAGGAAAAGAGCGGGAATGCGTGCAATATGTGGAAGGATTCATGAGAAATGGGAGGAAGAAAGGCGCCCTGCAATACAAATAATCAAACCTGTCCTTATGTGGGTTAGCCTACAGACCCAGACTCCCAAAACCCGTCTTGAGATAAAGGAACGATTTGATCTACCTCTGTATGTTCAATCCAACCAGTTAGAAGGAGTGACTGGGGAGAAGGTTCTTCCTTCGGCTTGCGCCTCCAGTTCCTAGTGTACCCCCCAGCCGCGATCGTTTGATTCTGCTCCCCTAGCTAGACATCAGATTGAACAGTAGAAACAGACTAATCGAAAATAATCTCGTTCTGGGCTCTGAAGAGCGAGTCGAATCCTTAAGGCCAACGTTTACTCTATTTTATTTAGGGCTAGGTTTGAATGTGCTTTGGAATGTGATGGGCCCTTTAAATGGGTTGTGTCCTTAATGATTGATTGATTTGTGTGTGCATGCACAACTAGTGATTTTCAAGCAAGATTTTTTTTTTGATGCGATGAATTTTAAGGTTAAAATCTTGCTTAGTAGCTTTCAGGATTCAACTTTAGGTATTTTCAAACAAGTTTTGTTGGCACACCAGGTTTTGAAAGCACAGGTGAAGATATTTTCCTTTGAAGCTTAAAAAGAATGTGGAGTGCCTGGTAAATCCCTAATAGTTGAACCTAAGTGGCAGCTACTTAATGAGTTGACTTTAATTGAAGTGGTGCAGCCCAATCAACTCAAACAATTGGCCTGTTGCACCACTTAATTAGGCACACAAGTGATTACCTAATCTGATTTCTACTCAATTATGTGTTTGGATGTGTGTACCAGCTCTAAAAATCGGTTTACCGGTTGAGTTTGAAAATCAGATGTGGTTGTGTATCTCTGTGAAAATTTTTTTAATTTTTCTTTTTTTTTAATGTGGGGGTTGGGGCGGGTGTGGGTGTCAAACAACAAACAATCTAACCTTAGAGTTTATAAGAACACGTAGGTTGATTGATGTTTGTGTTATTATGTTGTAGAACGAAATCTAATGGGTGGGAGGTGGGGGATAACTTACAAAACCTTCTGCAACACTTTACTTCAATCTACCGCTTTTTCATGTCTTGAAAGAGTACCTGCAATCGTAATAAGAAAGGAGAGAATTGAGGTAAATGATTTGTAAGATAGAAAACGCGAAGAAAAAAATCAAAAATCGTCGCCTCCCCAGCAACGGTGCCAAAATGTTGAACGTACGTGTTGCTGCGCTAACGTGTTTGGTTTTGAAAAACCTGTCGTTGTAGTTTGAAAGCGAAGAACTTGTGTTCAACAAATAAAATTTATACCGAAATGAAAATTCCGGGTTAAACACAGGGAGGCGGACGTTTGATTTAAAAACAACGCGTTTGTTTTTATTTGTCATAAACTAATTCAATTGATTAAAACTATCTAACTATTTACAATAAATAGAAGAGAGAAGAGAGTAAGAGAGAGAGAATATTACAAACAGAAATCAAAATGAGATGTAGAATGAACAAGGAATTCATCATTAAAGAGATTGTTTGTTTCACTAAACATTACAACTAGAAAGCAGAAAATAATTACACTAGAAAGCAATAAATCTACTATAGAAAGCATTAAAAGAATGCAGAGAGAAATATCCTCCTCGACGGTTGCTTGGAGGACGAGCCAAACTACTCTAGAAAGCAGTAAATCTATTCTAGAAAGCAATAAAAAGAATGGGGAGAGAGATACCCTCCTCGACGGTCGCTTGGAGGATGAGTCGGACGGGACGACACCTGGACGAAGGAGGATGAAGCAGGACGAAGTAGAACGGGAATGGGGCAGCATGTCGTCGTCGCGGAATCCACTTCAGAAGGGGGACGAAAATTTGACTTTATCTCGCGAGAAACATCCCGGGTGTGGGACAAGCTTCTCTTGAGCTTTGGAGAGGGAGAGAAGAGAAGGAAGGGATGAGAATTTCGTGTGGACGGGGTCTCCTTTTATAGTTGCAAGGAGTGAGGGCAATTTGGTCATTTAAATCTCAAAACATTAAATAAAGGGTCTTTAGTGATGGATAAAACTGTCGCTAAAGCCCCATCGTGGGCGTAGTGGGCGCTGCCTGCGCGGTTGCTGGTTTTCATGCGCGCTTAACACTTGCATACGTCCGCTGAATCTCAGCCGTACCATCGAGAAATCGGACGGCTTAAGATGTGCCTTCCCCGCTCCTCAACGCGCACCCGCCCGCGTACAATCTTGCTTGAGGCGCGGGCGTGCGATAGCGCGTGGGCGCTATCGAGCGCCCGCAGCTGCTCGATCGAGATTTGACGCTCGGCCACGCCCGCTCGTCCGCGCCGCTCGCCCTCTCGAGCGATTCGATCGCGCGTCGCCTGCTCGCGATAACACTCTCACCCACTGCGTTGCGGAGCGTGGATGGGCGCGAGGATGTTTTAAGGCGCACGTATCCACAGCCGTTGGATCGAGATCCAACAACCCAGATCGCGTGCCAAAACTTCTTCGAAAAAGCAGCGGGGATCTTGTGGGCCGTTTGGACGGCTGAGATGGCACCACGTGGCACCATCTTGGCCGTCCATCTTCTGGATGTTGTAGATGGTGCACGGGTGACGTATTGAGTTGATTTTCGCGCCGTTAGGCTACGATCGTCGATCCAAATCCATCCATGCAGTCGGATTTGTCATTTGAAGTGTGGATTTACACCATCTTAGCCCTTGATCTTCGAGGATTCTTCGATCACTATCTGATGCTACAGATGCCTGATTAGGGCGATCTTGGACTAGTTGAACTCCAATCATTGCCCTGATCACATCTGTACGGTTGGATCTTCGATCCGAGGCCCCGATAAAAAGTTTGCCCTGTCCAAACACATAAAAGGAGACAATTAACCTCCATTTTATTCAAACTACTCTAAATGCAAGATGATGCATGTTATGCAATATTTATAGCATGCAATGCAATCCTATGCTTAAGAACATGCATAAATAGACAACTTAAGTAATGTAAACGTGTTTACATCACTCCCCTGAAAGCTCCTTGCCGCCTGGCGAAGACCTTCCCACAAGGAGCTCCTCCCCACCTCATCCGAAGGCCCGTAAACCGAGGAGAACGTTATCATGAGCCCGTCGCTCCTCCTCCTCAGCTGCACCGTGACCAAACCTACTCCCACCTTCGAGCCCACTACCAAGAATAGGTCCTCCTTCCACCCGATAATCACCCCACCAAATCTCCCTACCGCATCCAGAGATCCAGAGCCATAAAGCCACGCATCATGTTTCCCCCAATCTCCCCCCATCTTCTCTGGTCACACTCCTACAGCTTCGTCTCCTCCAGAAATGCTACATCTGGGTTCCATCTAGCAAGGTATGCCCACAATGTCCCTCTGAGGGTGGGGTCGCAAATCCCCCTCGTGTTCCATGTGAGGACTTTCACCATGGGGTCCCAATTGCACCGCCTCCTCTCACACGATCAAAACCAGCCCCCTCCACTACCCGCTCCAGTTCCCCTTCTTCAATGGCATCAGCCCACCCTCCCACCAAATCGTCATTCTCCCCACCCCCACTCCCCGCCCCATCACACTCCCCCTTTCTCCCCACATTGCTGCCCTCCCTGCCTTCACCGTCACCCACCTTTTCCCCCATCTCCAGCAGACTCCTTCCCTCAAACCTCCCCACAACAACCTCCTTGTCGTGCCCCCCTAACCAAAGGGGGACCTCTACCACCTCCAGAGCCTGCTGCAGATCACCTGCACCTAGAGTAGCACTGCCTCCTTCGGGCTTGCACTTCGAGGCCCCCTATCCCCCACCACCAGACAGAGAGTCTTCCGCCACCAGGTGGGCCCTACCCAGGCCTCTAGGTGTCTCGCAACTCTCCCCTCTCTGGCGAGATTCCCCAAACCCCGACCCTCCTCTGTTGTCTGGCGAGGGGCACACCTGAGCTGGAGAGTTGAGACCCAACCTCATGCCCTCGCCTCTGACTATCGGCATGTCCTTCGTCGTCACGGGTTCTTCTTCTGGTTCCCCCCGTGCCTTGGGGGGTCCCCGAGCCACCGCCCATAGTCTCTTGAGTCTCCGGTGCAGAAGCCTGGTCGGACCACCAGCTCCCTCGCTCCCTTCGAGGATCGATCTCTTCCCCTGATCTCGCTCCAGCTCCCCTGAGCTCGAGATGCTGTGCCCAAGTTTCAACAGGACCCTTCTCGAGCCATTTAAAAGTGAGTCACGAACTGGTATCGGGTCCGACTCTACGCCTGCCTCAAAATAACCTTCGCGCCGCCTCGAGCCTTCCCCCACAAGCCTCAAAGGTTTTAATGTGCCATTGCCTCTCCTCGCTTCTTCCCCCAGGGCCATCAAAGCGTTGCCTGAGACCGATGCGGCCTCCTCCCGCTGTAATCCCTCGGAGTCTCCACTCAATGCTTCGTGTGTCCCTACCTACTCCTCGAGACCCCAGCCAGCCTGCACCACTGCGATCCTCGAGGGATGTGCCTTGAGAGGTGTAGCCTTCAGAGCAGTCAACTCGGCCCACAAGGTGATGCCCTTCCCGATGCCCCTCGATCTCCCTCTGGTCCTGCTCGCTGGAACACTCCTCCTCGCTGCATCGCCACCAGCCAAGCCAGCCAACGCCTCCGCGTACGACTTCTACCCTTCCTCCTTCGGCTAGACGAGGATCACCCATGATGCACTCCCTAGTCGAAGCGTCACCTTCTCTTGCACCTCCTTGCCAGGCCGCATCTCCACCTTGGCCCAAACCACACTAAGGTTCTCACTGCCGAGGCCAAGGCCCCTACACCTCCGTAGTCGCGCGAATGGAGAAATATTGCTCTGACTACCTGTCAGGTCCAGAGGAAAAGCGAGATTCCCACCAAGCCCAGTGAGAGCTCTACCTTCCGCGGCGGGCGCTCCCCCCTCGCGTCGTCTGATTGCACTGCCCAGCGCCATTGGACCACACCTCCCGTGAACTGGGTCTCGCTGAAGAGAAGCGTCTCCGTGTCCTCCACCGAAGCCCCCATTAGCAGGTACCTCCCTTCACCCACCACCTGCAGACTCACATGTTTGCCTCCGAGGACCCTAACGACCTCGATCTCCAGCTCCCGAAACCTGACTCGACCCTCCGTCACACCGCAATCAGGGCCGAAGCGAGAGCCCTCTCGAACCTCCTAGAGTCCTCCGACCATGGGGCCTCGACTTCGACTAGAGGTGCCCCCTCTGGTGGAGGTGGGAGACTTACCTCCTACGCGCCCGCGATCGTGCTCCTCCTTTGCTCCTCGCAATTTGCCCTATGATGACCTAGCTTCCCACATCGGATACACCGTACAGGATCTCAACAGTCCCGCGCCAGATGTCCCTGCCCCCTGCATTTGAAGCAGACCACCTCCTCCGCCTCGACCGCCCTCCGACTAGCGTCCATCCTCGGCTCTCCGATCTCCCTCCCTTCCTCGCATCTCCTCCCACTCCCTCTCACTCTCTCCCTCTCGTACCCTCGCTCTCTCTTTCCATTGTCCGATACGAGTTTCCTCCTAATATTGTATTATCGCATGGATCAAAAAATGATGAGGCATTTTCTTAACAACGAATCTCAATGAAGAATTTAAAGTGTTGATCTGCTTATCTTATAACTTGCAAGATTTTTTATACTTGTTCTCAAATGATGAATAAAATAATGATGCTTCTAAGTTAAACTCTTGATTTGTATCGACGTATGTGAATTGGGGGACATTCTCAAGAAATCCAACACAAGGACAAAAACATTTGTTTCTTCTGAAGATGAAAATTACTAATAATTGTTGTCAATTAACTATTTTATGGCATAGTAAAAAATGTGTATGGTGAATTATTGAAATTCTTTGCATCATACAAATGTGTATGATTTATGTAAACATGTTTACATTACATAAAATGTCCACTTATGCATGTTCTTAAGCATAGAATTGCAATATATACTATAAATATTGCATAGCATGCATCATCTTGCATTTATATTAGTTTGAATAAAATTGAGGTTAATTATCTCCTTTTATGTTCAGGGACAGGGCAACTTTTTATCGGGGCCTTGGATCAAAGATCCAACTGTACAGATTTTATCAGGGCGAAGATTGGAGTTCAATGACTCCAAGATTGCCCTAATTAGACATCTGTAGCATCAAATAGGGACAGAGGGACCCAAGATGATCAAGGGCCAAGATGGTGTGAATCCGCACTTCAGATAACAAATCCGACTGCACGGATGGATTCGGATCGACGATCGCAACTTAACGGTGCAAAAATCGACTCAATCCAACAACCATGGAACCATCTACATCATCTAGAAGATGGATGGCCAAGATGGCATCACGTGGTGCCATCTCAGCCGCCCAACCGGCCGCTGCACCCGCCGCACCTTCTCTTCTTCAATCTGATCGACGCTTCTCAGCCGTTGGATGCTCATCCAACGGCTGTGCGGCGTGCATGGCAAGTGGGCGCAATTGAGCGCTCGATCGCAATCGAGCGGCTGCGCGCGCTCGATAGGGCTTACGCTCCATCAGACGCGAGCGAAGAACGCTGGATCTCACACGGGCGATGCAACTTGAGGAGGCACGGTGAGGATCTCTCTCAGCCGTTCGATCTCACGATCGAACGGCTGAGATTTCAAGCTTGTGGGTGAGCATTGCGCTGTGAAGAGATGAGTGGGCGCGCACACACCGCCACTACGCCCACATTCGGACCTTTAGCGACGGATTTATCCATCACTAAAGGTCCTGAATTAATGATTTTCAATTTGAAAAGACCAAATTGCCCTCACTCCTTGCAACTATAAAAGAAGACCCCCTCGAGACGAAATTCTCATCCCTTCCTTCTCTTATCTCCCTCTCCAAAGCTCAAGAGAAGCTTGTCCCACACCCGGGATGCTTCTCAAGAGGTAAAGTCAAATTTTCGCCCCCATTTCGGAAGCGAATCCCGCAACGACGACGACGTGCTGTTTCGACCCCATTCTTCCCCTTTCGTCCTCCTTCCTGCTCCGTTCCCCTTCTTTCAAGCGTCATCCCGTCCGGCTCGTCCTCTAAGCGATCGTTGAGGAGGATTCTCTCTCTCCATTCTATTTACTACTTTCTAGAGTAGATTTACTGCTTTCTAGAGTAGAATTTTCCTGCATTCTAGTGTAATCATTTCTCGCTTTCTAGTCGTAATGAGTAGTGTAACGAACAACCTCTTTGATAATGAAATCCATGTTCATTCTACATCCTTTTTGCTTTTGTTTATAATATTCTCTCTCTCTTTTATTGTAAATAGATAGATAGTTTCCAATTATCTATTCTGCTTCGTGACAAATAAAATAAACACTTATTTTTTTAATCAAATGTCTGCCTCCCTAAGTTCGACCTGGGATTTCTATTCCGGTATAAATTTTATTTGTTGAACACGAGTTCTTCGCTTTTAAACTACAACGATAGGTTTTCAAAACCAAATACGATAGTGTAGTATCCCGTAGCTTCAACATTTTGGCGCCGTTGCTGGGGAGGCGACATTCTTTGATTTTTTTTCACATTTTCCAACTTACGAATCATTTACCTCACTTCTCTCCTTTCTTATTGTGATTGAAGGTACTCTTTCGAGACAAGCAAAAGCGGTAGATTGGAGCAATGTGCTGTTGAATTTTCTGTAAGTTTTCCCCCACATCCTACCCATTAGTTTTCATTCCACCACATAATAACACAAACATAAATCAACCTAGGTGTCTTTATAAACTCTAAGGTTAGTTTTGTTTGTTTGTTTGACACCTACACTCACCTTAACCTCCACATTTAAGAAGAAAAATTTTAAAAAAATGTCACAGAGGTACACAACCTCATCTGATTTTCAAACTCAACCGGTAAATCGATCTTTGGAACCGGTACACACATTCAAACACATAATGGAGTAGAAATCAGATTAGGTAATCACTTGTGTGCCTAATTAAGTGGTGCAACAGGCCAATTGTTTGAGTTAATTGGGCTGCACCACTTCTATTAAAATCAACTCATCAAGTAGCTACCACATAGGTTCAACTCTTAGGGATTTACCAGGCACTCCACATTCTTTTAAGTTTCAAAGGAAAACATCTTCACTTATGCTTTCAAAACCTGGTGTGCCAACAAAACTTGTTTGAAAATACCTAAAGTTGAATCCTAAAAGCTACTAAGCAAGATTTGAATCCTAAAATTCACAGCATCAAAAATAATCTTGCTTGAAAATCACTGGTTGTGCACGCACACACAAATCAATCAATCATTAAGGGCACAACCCAGATAAAGGGCCCATCACATTCCAAAGCACAGTCAAACCTAGCCCTAAATAAAACAGAGTAGACGTTGGCCTTAAGGATTTGACTCGCTCTTCGGAGCCCAAAACGAGATTATTTTCAATTAGTATGTTTCTACTGTTCAATCTGATGTCTAGCTAGGAGAGCAGAATCAAACGATCGCGGTTGGGGGGTACACTAGAAACCGGAGGTGCAAGCTGAAGGAAGAACCTTCTCCCCAATCCCTCCTAACTGGTTGGACTGAATAGACGGAAGTAGATCAAATCATTTCTTTATCTCAAGACGGGTTCTGGGAGTCTGTAGGTCTTTAGGCTAGCCCACTTAAGGACAGGTTTGATTGTTTGTGTTGCAGGGCATCTTTCTTCCTCCCGTCTATCATGAATCCTTCCACATTTTATACTCATTCCCGCTCTTTCCCTCCTGTTATGAGTTATCCTCAACATGATGATTATCCCGACTTGTACTGTAACCAACCATTGGTTAGTCGGGATAACTTAGATTAGAGATACAGTTTCGGACCTCCGTGTTTAGGGTCTAACCCCGAACACTATGATTGGGATTTCTATCCTTCTCAGAGCCACATCGATTATAGATTGCCACTCTTTCATGGACAACCTAATACGATCTACAATCAAGGAGGATACACTGATTCTTACCCATTCTCCGATTACACTGCCTTTAGGTCATCACCACCTTTTGAACAATCTGAAATGACCTATTATCAGGAAGGGTATAACGAATCTCAATTCGTTAACTCCTCTGCTCTAATCCCAAACTCGCCCAACCTTGAACTAAGTCATTTGGTTTAGGTTAACCAGGTTCAAGATAAGGTTTTGGCTAACTAGAGGAATACCATACAATCTTTAGAAGTTCAACCAATACCTTGCATTGAAAAATTGGAGCCCCTAATTGAGATGATTGATGATTTGAACAAATATTTGTTGGATTGGCTCCAGGACATTAAGGATAAGAACCCGAGTGAGTTTTACTTGGGAAGTTAGTGAAATTGAAAATGAGATTTGTGGTTGCCTTAGTTCAATCGTGGGATGATTCCCAAGATTAACTCCCTTCAGGAGAGCCAATGTCAGAACCTGCTCAGGCACCTGTTGGAGGGGACATGTGTTACGAGGCTGACCAGATTGATTTAGAGCAACCAATTAAGGATGATCTGATTTCTTCACCTGAAATCCCTGAGCTAGGGTACGAGGAAACGTATGTCGCCATGAACCAGAAAGTGACGGATGATTTTAAGACGTACAATAATACAGATTTAGATTTCTTTGATTCTGAGGGTGAAGATTCAATTTTCAAAGTCTCACATGAGTTTACAGAACATGATTTCTGTGAGACGATTGGGCCTGAGGAATATGATAAATCATTTAATAGTCCAATAATTGAGGAAACTGATCTTATTGGAGCTCACAAGATGGATTCAGAATCACATTTTCTGAAGGATTCAATCCAATACCCTGATTGTCAGTTACACCCCATTGAGCTTACTGACGATTCTGTTTTTTAGATAACTAGACCCAAGTTAATTATGATTCAGTCACATCTTTTAGACTTGGAAATTTCAGACGAGGTGATTAGTATGCAGGAGGTCCCAGAATTTGACATTCTGAATGAGGAGGATAGGAGTTGGGAAATTTTCATTTAGGAAGTAAACTCCGAAGGAAGTAGAAGACCGAGTCTAAGGGTTTCAATTCATCTGAAACCATCAAACCAGGACCCTTACGACATTTGTACTAAGGATGTCCAACCCAAGCACACATTCATTGATTATCCTTTGGAGTTTGATTTCTCTATAACTAGACTTTTTGTTCTTGGGTTGCATCCTCATAAATCGTAGGCTCGACCCTGCTTGCATACTAATTTTAGGTTTTGGGTAATTTTTATCCAGAACCTTAGATATTCTCGATTATGGGGTGTCAAAGGTTTCATCTTTTTATTCTGATTCTGATCTACACCTATGAATTCTTTATTTCTTTTCTTTGTATAGTGTGCCCAGTTGAAGGCACTAAATTCAGCACATATACAGTTTTTCTTTATCTCGGAGCGGACCCGTCATTCATGTAATTCAGGTGCTTTCTACTCTATTCCACTCTGTTTCATGTCTTTTTAACACAATGAGGACATTGCATTAGATAGGCATGGGTGGGTGGATATTCATCTCTAAATTAATTCGTCAGCTCTATAGCTTCATTTTATTTTCTTTTATTTATATATTAAAAAAAATTATGAAATTAGGAAAGAGAACTTGGGCTTAAGAAAATTTTCAATCTTAGGAAATATTACATTAGGATCTGAACAAAAAGACCCTTCAGGTTTTTGGGCTTAATTAGCCCGGGTATCCACTAAAATGTGGATTTATTTTTCGAGCCCTCGCCAACCTAAATTCTATTTTAATTTGAGTAAATAAGTTTGGGTGATAAGTACACGACTTATCAACCCGCCCTTTGATTTGAGGGAACTTTAAGTCTAAAGCATCTACACACTATCTTCTCACTGACTCGTTGTTCGACGATTTTAACGGAAATTGGGTAGCTAATGAACTTTCTAGGGTGATATGGCTGGCAAGTTATCGTGGGTAACAACCCATAGGTAGGTTGTCTAGAGCCCAGTCACTGGACCATTATCTTCTTGCTGCCTTTAGGTAAATCTTAAACCAAGGAAGCCACCTACTTAAAAAAAGAAGAAAAAAATCAAAAAGAAAAGAAAAAGAAAAGGAGAAAAGAAAAAAAAAGAAATAAACCACACTTCGCCGTACAAGTATGGCTGGCAAGTTGTCTATGGTAACAGCTCATCGACCGGTTATCCAGAACCCAGCTTAAGAAATTCTCTGAAAATTTCCAAAACACTTAGGAAGAAGCGGAGAAGTAGAATAAACCAGGGAGATATACACTGGATTCACCCTTGTGTTAACCCCATAAAAATAAAAGTAAGGAAAAAGCTACCTATCGAAAAGATACATCTTTAGGCAGAACTCTCTTTTTAAGGTTGCCTAGAGGCGTAGAAATCCGAAGTCTGTTCTAATTACCGATTAACGAGTCTATCACATTCACAATAAGATGCTTAGAACTTAGGGTTCTCATCAAATCTTAGGTGAGTTGAATGGCCGTAGAAAGCCACTCTTAAACCCTAAACTCGAAAATCTAAAAAATTAGAAAAGAAAAAGAGAAAAAGAAAATTTTCTTTGAATAAGGCGAGGGCGTGAGGCGGCCTCCATTTTGGTGGATACCCGGGCACTGTTGTGTCTTTGAAAGTTCAGATCCTAAGTAAACATTTTCTTAATGATCGAAAATAACTTATGCCCAAATAATCCAACCTAATTCTTTTATAAATAGCATATAGTTTTTGCTAGGGACTCGCAAAAGATAGGCATAGGGGTGTGATGTAAACATGTTTACATTATATAAAATGTCTATTTATGCATGTTCTTAAGCATAGAATTATATTACATGCTATAAATATTGCATAGCATGCATCATCTTGCATTTAGATTAGTTTAAATAAAATGGAGGTTAATTGTCTCCTTTTATATTTAGAGACAGGGCAACCTTTTATCGAGGCCTTGGATCGAAGATCCAACCCGAGAAATTTGATCAGGGCGACGATTGGAATTCAACGACTCCAAGATTGCCCTAATCAGACATCTGTAGCATTAAAAAGAGACCGATTGACCCTAGAAGATCAATGGCCAAGATGGTGTGAATCTGCACTTCAGACGACAAATCCGACTACACGGGTGGATTTGGATCGACGATCACAGCCTAACGATGCGAAAATCGACACAATCTGACAACCGTGGCACCATCTACATCATCCAAAAGATGGGCGGCCAAGATGGCGCCACGTGGCGCCATCTCAGCCGCCCAACCCGCCGCACCTTCTCTTCTTCAATCTGATCGTCGCTTCTCAACTGTTAGATGCTCATCCAACGGCTGTGGGGCGCACACGCACAATCCTTAAGCGCGACACAAACACGCTGATAGCGCGTTGGGCGAGCGCGCTTGCGAGAAGGCGAGGCACGCGTTTGAGTTGCGAGGAGTGGCTGCTGAGGTGCAGCAAGCGGGCGCAATTGAGAGCTCAATCGCGATCGAGCAGCTACGCGCACTCGATAGCACTCACGCTCCATCAGACGCGGGCGAAGAGCGCTGGATTTCACGTCGGCGTTGCGGCTTGAGGAGGCGTGGCGCGGATCTCTCTCAGTCGTTCGATCGAACGATCAAACGACCGAGATTTCAAGATCGTGGGTGAGAGTTGCGCCTTGAGGAGATGAGCGGGCGTGCGCACACCGCCACTACGCCCACATTCGGACCTTTAGCGACAGATTTATCCATCACTAAAGGTCCTAAATTAATGATTTTCAATTTAAAAAGATCAAATTTCCCTCCCTCCTTGCAACTATAAAAGGAGACCCCCTCCATACGAAATTCTCATCCCTTGCTTCTCTTCTCTCTCTCTCCAAAGCTCAAGAGAAGCTTGTCCCACACCTAGGATGCTTCTCAAGTGATAAAGTCAAATTTTTGCCCCCATTGCGGAAGCGAATCCCGCGACGACGACGACGTGCTGCTTCGTCCCCGTTCTTCCCGCTTCGTCCTCCTTCTTCCTGCTCCGTTCCCTTTCTTCCAGGCGTCGTCCGGTCCGGCTCATCCTCTACGCAATCGTCGAGGAGGATATCTCTCTCTCCATTCTTTTTACTGCTTTCTAGAGTAGATTTACTGCTTTCTAGAGTAGAATTTTCCTGCATTCTAGTGTAATCATTTCTCGCTTTCTAGTCGTGATGAGTAGTGTAATGAACAACCTCTTTGATAATGAAATCCACGTTCATTCTACATCCCTTTTTGCTTTTGTTTGTAATATTCTCTCTCTCTTTTATTGTAAATAGATAGATAGTTTCCAATCATCTATTCTGCTTCATGATAAATAAAACAAACGCGTATTTTTCTAATCAAACGCCGGCCTCCCTATGTTCGACTCGAGATTTCTATTCCGGTATAAATTTTATTTGTTGAACATGAGTTCTTCGCTTTCAAACTATAATGACAGGTTTTTCAAAATCAATTACGATAGCGTAGTAACCCGTAGCCTCAACAATGATGTATGTTGAAATGACCTTTCCCAAGGGTCGTTCGTAGTTTTCCGGAAAGGTAGGGGTGTAAGGGCTATTTAAACCCCTTGGTTTAGGTGTATGGGCCTTACGGGAAGAGAAAGGTTCTGCGGGGGAGATTTTGCAATTTTCACTCTCTTCCCACACAACACACCCACCCAAGCACACAACCCTCACCAACTCCCTATTTAACCCCCACCACCCTCACCATCTCCACCACCTCCACCTTCATCCTCCACCACCAGCCAACGACCTCTACCCCTTCCCCGTCCCCTTCGGCCACAAGTGGGGAAGGAGGGGGAGCTCGAGATAGAGGAGACGGAGAGAGGGAGAGCGTGGGCAATGGAGGGGGAGAGCGTGGGAGAGGAGTCGGTCGGGAGCTCGGAGGAGCTCGGGGGGAGCTTGGGAGAGAGGGTGAGGGGAGGAGCCGAAGGTACGACTGAAGTTGCGACCGAGGGAGCTCGTGGACAGGAGCTCCGCAACCTCCTGCAGTCGCGAGAGGTGCTATTGCGACCTCTGCGAGCAGAGGAGAACGTGAGGAGAAGGCTCATAGGAGGGTACTGCGGAACCATTTTCTATAGTATCAGATGTATAGAACTCCATCCAGAAGTCTGGAGGATCCTCAGGACGTCCGGGGCTGGCGCTGGATGTCTGACAGCACGCAGAGTGTCGAGGTATTCTTGCGTACGTGCCTGCATGCACATGCTTGTGCTTTTATGTGTCGTGATTTTTAAATCATGCGCATGCATATGTATAGGACGTGGGAAAGGCGCATGGCGTGCCCTTCGAGATACTTTGGGACATCTGGAGATGATTTAGACATCTGACTGCACTCCTAGACAATCGGAGGGAGTGTCAGACGTTTGGGATCTCCCTAAGATAGTTGCAGAGGGGTTCGGATGTCTGAGGAAGCTGTAGAAAAGCAAGGTGAGATTCTGAGGTCATTTAAGACACTTGGGTCTAGTCCCAGATGTCTTATTTCAGTCAGTATGCACGTTTTTTGCCTGTTTAGGGCCCAAACGGAGTTGATTTTACGCAAACGAAGTACCATTAGTTTCCATTCAAGTTTCTCTACGTATTAGTGTCAATCATATACTATTTTGAACTTGTTTGATGTGTTTGGTCAATTGTATAAGCCTCCAGCCAATAGAGTATACGGGACCCGCGGAGATAATGGGATCTGCGATTTAAGCCCCCATTCCACCCGTGTATCCCGATAGAGTGGTTCTCTCTCTAATCTCATAATTAATAATTAAATTTCATGCTTTAGAAATATTTGATTGAACTCTAGGTTGTGAGATAAACCCTAGGGCTGAAAGAAATGAATGCATGTTTAGAAATATTCGATTGAACCCTAGGTTGTGAGATGAACCCTAGGGCTGAAAGAAATTAATGCATGTTACTTTAGAAATATTCGATTGAACCCTAGGTTATGAAATGAACACTAGGGATGAAAGAGATGAATGCACATTTATTGAATGATTAAACTGTTGTGATGCTTAATGAAAGTAGTAAACTATGAGCTGCCTGTACCACATTTTCAATGAGCCATGACATGAATGAAAATATCTGTTGTGTATTGAATAATTGATTGTGAAATCTTGAGCTTCCTGTTATGCATTTAATGAATTGGATGTAGAAATGAAAAAGTCTATGTACGAACCCTACGGGGAACTAGAAAGGAACTTACGTGTATGGAACGAATATCGTATGTAGGAGGCAAGTGAGTTGGCCCTCGAGTACACGGTACCGAGGAGAGCAATTATCCCTTTTGCATGGAAAGTGAGCTGGCCCTCGTGTACGCGATACCGAGGAGAGCTACTGTCACTTTAGTGTTGGGGGAGCTGGCCGCCCTTGGGTTGAGACCCAAGCTTAGGAATGGACCCATACACTGACTCTGGTTACTTTAGAGTAGGGGGGAGCCAGCCGCCCCATCGGGCCCGAGGCTAGGACTGGCCACCCTACACCGACTCTTGTTAGGCTCTCTAGGCAAACTAGGATAGTCGGGTGAGGGTGCGCAAACTGTTGAGGGGCGAGACCCCTGTTCTGAGGGGAAAGACGCCTGTTTTATTCTATGTTGTACGTTTGGGCGTACCCGCTAGCGGAAAGAACTGACCGCATGCCAGTGCGGGGTAGCTACCCCTTCGCTTATTGCGCATGCCGTGTCACCGCTACGTCGCGACCGTAACCTCGGGATGGTAAACCGGGTGTAGGACTACCATGGAGGCTCTCCCGGCCGGAGTACCACATGTACATCCTACATCGCGGAATAAACTACAATCAAGATCGTTCCCTTAGGGAACAAGAGGATTAAGAAATGATGTGGATCCTTATTAAAATAACCGAAATAGAAACACCTAGTTGAGATAAATGGAAATGAATGATTAGTTACTTGCTTGTTTCTTTAAGTTAAATTGCATATAAATGGATTAACCATCACTCTACTCAGCATTAGCTGATTATGGATTATATAACCATGTTCAGGTCAGGGAGTTGAGCAGCTGATGAGAGACTCATCATGGCTTCTAATTATCCCTAATTAACTAGTTTCCCTAGTTAATTAGTTAGGAATATGCATATATAAGGGTTAATTATGTAATAAGGGATGAATCATTAAGGACCTTAAAATAAGTTAAAAATGCTAAATTATCAGCTAATTAATATTATTAATAATTTAATTAATAAATGAACTCAAAATATCACTAATTAGTTACCTAATTAATATTTTATTTAACTTAAGTATAACTTAAGACCTAAGTCTTCAATAAGAAGTAAGTTAATAAGTAAATAAATATAAATAAATGGGTCAAAAATGTGAATACATGGCTTTGATATAATATTTAGCTAATTTATAATTATATATAAAAAGTTGGAAAAGAATTAAATTAAAATTAACTTAAATAGCCTTTGTTTGCATTTTAGTCCCTAGAATTTAATGCATTTGAGTCCTTTCCTTTTACTTTGGTCCTTAACTTTTCTTACACCTAGGTCCCTGTGAACATTCTTCTCCTTCATTTCTTCTTCAGCTACTTGAATGACTGACGTTCAGCGGTGTTGTCACCCTCCAATGACCGCACATCTGACGCCATTCCGCCCTTGCCAAGCTCCTAGAGCTTGCGCTCACCCTCTTTATTTCATCCCATAGTCTGGATGATCCTTGAATCCTATTTAGGGTTAGAGAGTAACTTCACTAGCGTTGGAGATGACACCGGTGGTTACCTTGAACTTAAACCTTCTAGTGTCCAGATTCAGCCACCTTCACAGCCGCCGCAACCTATAAATACCCCTCGACCTCTCCGATTTCAAGGGTCGGTCCCCTATCCTTCTTCCCCAACTAAGGCCAATGATAGGCTATTCCTTCGCTACCTCTAGTGACCTCTCACCTTTCCTTCGGAGCTCCTCCACGTGAGGGACTTGCCTCTCTCACCTCCTCTTCCTCTCCGGACGGCTGTGACAGGGCCAAGGAGCGCCACTTCCTCTCTATCACCGCTTTCAACTTCTCGCTGAAGCTCTATCCCCTACCTTTTGATTTCGTCCTCTGTTATGAGCCTTCAACGGAGCTTCTCACCTCCCTTTCTTCCAGGTAAGTAGCCTTAACTCATAGGAGTAGGTTAGCAGTAGTTAGGAGTAGGATTAGCTTAGTTTTAATGTAGATTAGCTTCATCTCCCTCAGTTCCGGCAAGGCCAAGTCCGGCCTCGCTGGGCCTTCGTTCGCACTTCCAGGTAATGTTCCACTCTCCTTATCTCTCCATGATCCATTTCCACTTCCTTCCATTCACTATTATCACCTAAACCGCCTAAACCACTTCACCATTACCAGCGATCTTCGCTGTCTATGGCGTAGGTCCCCGAGCCTTATACACCTCCATTAAGGTCTTCCATCGCTAGAACACCACCCTAAGGCCCTTCCCAACCTAGGAATTACCCCAATTATCCACTTAATCACCTAAACCACTTCACACGCACATAGACACTTCACTATCCATGGTGAAGTGTCCAGAACTAGTCTCACACCCAATTAAGGTCCATCATCACTTCCCTAACACCTAAGGACCTTAGCAATTCCATTAATTGCTCTTATGGAGCCTCCTACTAAAAACGCCCAAATTCCCCCTCATTTCTGAGCTCGATATCAATGGCGGCTTAGAGATGAGCTAACCACCTAATTAAATAGTCCATTGGTATCACCTCAACATATAGAACTCTTCTCCTCACTCAATTGAGTGAGAGGAAGCATTCTGAGTTCTGTCGAACTCAGAATGCTCAATCCTTGAATTCCACGAACAATCTTTTGTTCTAATTATTCTTTGAGCCAATTGGGGAGATCTTAGGATTTGTCTAGGTCCTAGGAATCTCCACGGGTCAGTAATGGCCTCATTTACTGTGTTTTTCTTCACTGTATATCAAAACTGGACTCACCGAAGCTCCAACGAGTCATTTTTTTGAACTTCAACCCCAAATAAGTGTCGAGGAGTTCCAGACTGCATTATTGAGGCTTAAGGATCATGAATTGGTGATTGGATCGGTGTTTTGATGTCTAGAGCTCGACATAAGATTTAGTCTTCTCCAACTCCAGTAGAGTTGGAGAGACGTCTCCATTAGGGTTTTGTTTGTTTTAAGAGGTTCAGAAGCAAGATTGAGGATTGTAGAATTCATTCTAACCCTCTGATCTCTTGTAGAACCTGTGATTAGTTCTGTCGAACAAACTACCTCAGAGTTTTAGGCGACGAGTTTGCAAACCCTAGGTAATTTGATCAAAACCTATTTTTGAAGCTCTGAACACATTCCTCAGGTTGTTTAGAGTGGATCTAGAGCTATGATTTGATCAGAGAATGATTAATTTCAAAAGTCAACTCCTAGGGCATTTCAGTCAACTATAGATGGCCAGTGGGGAATTCTTGTGTAAAATTGAGTATTAGGATGTTGTGGAAGTTGTTAGAATTGATCAGAAGTTGTTTTATTGACGATTTAGGCCAAACTAGATTTCTATCCAGTATGGGTTATTTTCGAACCCATACTGCTTTCAGTATATTCTTGGCGAGTTTCAACCGTCAATTCAATCTAGATGGGATCATAACAACCTTCAGAGGTTGTTTGATCAGTTGTTGCTGGTCGATAGCTCTCCAATGGTCAATTCAGCATTTGAATTGAAGCTTCAGAGCTTTAGTACGAAGCTCTGAGGTGCATTCCTCTTCTTGTAGCTACTTTAAGTCCCCTTCTCCATTAGTTTGCTGCGGAATCACCTACTGAAGAAGTTCAGGACCTCATCTGGAAATCAAAAGCTCTCCCTCAGATCTTTAGGCCTGATTCCATCATCTGCGGGCCATGATTGGCCGTGCAAACCTCCCAGCTTTGCCCTTCAAATCGAAGGGCTAGACCTAATCTAAACACCAAATTAGTGTTCAAATCATGTAGAGTAGACCAAGGGCTTTCGATCGAGCCTTTGCTCGATCAAAACCATCAACTAAGCTGGTCGGAATCTTCATCGAAAGATTGGCCTAGAACGTGATAATATAGTCCCACATCGGTAACTCTGGAGCGCTGGCATTGGTATATTATGAAAAAGTGATGACGATGCTTCGGTCGTTAGCGTACGGCGCGAAAAGGAAATGGCTTTGGTGGGGGTGCGTGCTATGCACGTGCCTGCTTATATGTGTGTGTTTGTGCTCCTGTGGGCGTGTGCGTGGGCACGTGAGTGGGCGTGTGGGCCTAGGAGGCTAGTCACTATGCATGAGCT
This sequence comes from Thalassia testudinum, assembly GCA_037157565.1. Classification (NCBI taxonomy): domain Eukaryota; kingdom Viridiplantae; phylum Streptophyta; class Magnoliopsida; order Alismatales; family Hydrocharitaceae; genus Thalassia; species Thalassia testudinum. Next base: position 6,723,820 of record JAZHRO010000022.1, on the reverse strand, counting down.
TAAAATGAATAAAATCTACCAATTAAGAACTAGGCCCGAGTTCAAGTAGGGCCTGGTTCCGCCCACTGGGTGTTGTGTATCCCCGAACGAGCTTGGGATGCCCATTAAAAATTAATTTTTATAATCAAAGATAAAATGGGTTAAATGTTGGTGCAAATGGATAAGTGTGGAACTCATTAAGCACGGTAAAGAAGTTAAGGTTAAGGAAAGGAATGAACTCGAGGAAAAGGTAAAAGGAAGAGATAAAGGATAAAACAAGAGAAGAGGAGTTAAAGGGTTAGAGAGAGAGAGAGAGAGAGAGCACATCAAAAGAAGAAAAGAAGTAAGAAGAAAACGACTGAAGAAAGAATGAAGGAAAGAAATAGAAAGAGGAAGAACCAAATGTATGTGCCTTCTATCAGACTTCCAATCTTCATTTTTAAGACGTCTAATTTGTAATTTATTGATATATCTTGTTCTCTCTTTTTGCTTTAAGTGATTAAATAAAGGCATTGTATTCATTTATTTAGCAATTTCTTGCCTTTTCTTTTGAAGTAATAAACACATTACTTAGTTTTAATGCTAAATCATATGTGTAAACGTGTTTCTTTCTAATGGAATGTTGCATGTGCTAATTTAATCTATCCCTTGTGCAATTATTCATACACTTAAAAGTATTTTAATTATAATCTAATTGATTAAGTAGTTAGTAATTTATGCTTAGGAATTAATGGTGAATTAAGCTACTATTATACCTCCCAATGAATGACCTAGACTCAACCAGTTAAAAAGAACTTAAAATCTAAAATATTAGGTTAACTTGACAGTATACTACACAACTGACATTAATTCAAGTTAACATAAGTTACTTTCTCATGTAATTAATTAAGCCTAAATTACATAATTAACTATGTTGAGGATCTAAACGACCATTTTAATGGCACCGTTGCTGGAGAGGTAACTGTAATTTATATTTGCCATTATTTTTAGTTTGTAAATATTTCTTTTTACTAATTAGTTTTGTTTTGTATGTTTTCTGTCTTCTTTTCAGGGTTACTTTTGTGGGTATTCTCAGAAAAGGAGGCAGGAATTTTTTGCGTTGTTTTTCTATAGGCCATTATACATACCATTGTGAGTATTTTCTTAGTCTTTAGTATAGTTTGTTTGTTGCATTTAGGTTAGAAAAAAATTAAAAAATACAAAAATACGCATACCTTTCTAACTAGTAGCAGCATATACTTAGGCATACACCCTTAGGAGTACATATTTGCTAGTATTCGAAATCTGACTCGGGATTTTTCTACTGTTTTTCTTGTATCAGCGGGAAAACACATGCAAAACTCACGTAGATCCTTGTCATTGGATAATTAACAAGACCATATTTTTGTTTGAAATTACCTAAAAAGCAATCACCTTACTTCTTCCTATCATTTTTGTGAAAAGATTAAGTAAAAAGAGGATAATTAAAATTTGTGACTCAATCTGTTTGCAGAATGCATGCAAGTTTTTACTCACTCGTCTGTTTCATGATATTGCACACACAACGCGATCACTAGAGTCACACGAATCTAATTTTTCTACCTCTCTTCTTTGCACCTCTTAGGACTTTGGTCTAAGAACAATAAGTCTGTCTCACTATTAAGCCCTGGGGAGCTTGTAGTGAGCGATCTCGATTCTAGACCTTAGACCTTTGAGCCTTAAGGATACGCACTTGTGTAGACACAGGTTTAGGACACGTATTTTGATACTGATATTATACTTGTTTGCGTCCAAATTATTTTTGCATATTCTATAACTCTCTTCTTTCCTTTGAAAGAAGAGAAAAACCCACTTTTTGTGTTGTTTTTGGGTCTTGTTTGCCGCTGTTTTCAGTGGTGTAAGTGTGCCTTTGCACATTCGTTTGGTTTATGCACAGGAGGCGATCCCTGAAACCACCTCTCGTATCTCCGTTGACAGGTATTCCTAAGCCGATTACACTGAAGCAACCAATAATTTTCCCGTCTGATACATCTGCTTTTTCTGCATTTGATCCTATGGACCAAATACAGAACCAGAATCCCGAGATCCCTTCCCCTTCTGGTCAGGGGGAGATGCCACCTTTTGATGTCCATGAGGCGCTCCTGAACCAGAATTTACAGATGCTCGAGTAGAACCGTCAAATCAATCTGTTGATGGCTGCTCTTCAAATTTTGCAGAATTTACAAACTCGTCCTCCACCTCGACCTGAGGCGGGTTTTGAAAACCCTGATTTACCGATCCCTCATCCTGGACCTCTACTCCGCGACTATTATAATCCATCTAATGTACAAGTAGAGCCTAATGTTAGGATTCCCATTGGGGAAAACGACCCAGAATTAAAGCCAAGTATTATAGGTTTAATCCCTGTTCGTGGGAGTGGTTCGTGGCACTCTTCTACAAGCAATACTTCCCACAGACCTGGCAAGGCCAGAGGAGGTGGGAGTTCCACACACTCTGGCAGGGGACAATGACAGTTAGCTCGTACCGTATGCGTTTCCTGGAGCTGTCACGCTTCGCCCCAACGGTAGCGTCTACAAAGGAGGAGCGCTTGTGGAGGTTTACTAAGGGCCTTCGACATGCTATTCGGGGGGTATGTGAAGCCCCTAAAGCTACCCACTTTCTCTCACGTGGTCGAGGCAGCCATAACCTATGAGGAGACCAACCCGGTTGTGCAACACTGACGGAGGATGAAAGAGGCCTGTTGAATGCTACGAGTTGCTACGCTAACGTGTTTGGTTTTGAAAACCTGTCGTCGTTGTATGAAAGCGAAGAACTCGTGTTCAACAAATAAAATTTATACTGGAATAGAAATCCCAGGTCGAACACAGGGAGGCAGACGTTTGATTTAAAAAATACACGTTTGTTTTATCTGTCACAAAGTAAATTAATTGATTAGAACTAACTATTTACAAAAAATAGAGGAGAGAGAGAGAATAAGTGAGAGAAAGAATATTACAAACAAAAACCAAAAAGAGATGTATAATGAACATGGAATTCATCATCAAAAAGATTGTTTGTTATACTAAACATTATGACTAGAAAGCAGGAAAATGATTACACTAGAAAGTAGTAAATCTTCTTTAGAAAGTAGTAAAACTACTCTAGGAAGCAGTAAAAAGGATGGGGAGAGAGATATCCTCCTCGACGGTCACTTCGAGGACGAGCCGGACGGGATGACGTCTGGATGACGAGGAATGGAACAGGACGAAGGAGGACAAAGCAAGAAGAATGGGAACGGGGTAGCACGTCGTCGTCGTTGTAGGATTCGCTTCCGAAAGGGGAACGAAAAATTGACTTTATCTTGCGAGAAGCATCCCAGGCGTGGGACAAGCTTCTCTTGAGCTTTGGAGTGGGAGAGAAGAGAAGGAAGGGATGAGAATTTCGTGTGGAGGGGGTCTCCTTTTATAGTTGCAAGGAGTGAGGGCAATTTGGTCATTTAAATCTCAAAACATTAAATAAGGGGCCTTTAGTGACGGATAAAACTGTCGCCAAAGCCCCATCGTGGGCGTAGTGGGGTGCCGCTCGTGCGGTCGCTCGCCTCCTTGTCGTAACGCGCACTCACGTTCTACCAATCTCAGCCGTCCGATCTCACGCCTCCACCCGCCTCCTCTGCGCGCTCGCCCGTGTGCGATCCTACGTCATGCGCGGGCGTGCGATACGGCGTGAAATTGATTGAGCGCCTGCAACCGCTCGATTGCGATCAAGCGGCCGTGGAGCCCGCTCTCCCGCGCCCCAGCAGCCACTCGCCGCGATTCGAACGTGTGCCGCTCACTCGCGTAAGCGCGTTCACCTGCTGTGCTATGGAGGAGAATGGTTGCGCAGGTGTTTTGAGCTGCGGCTGCCCACAGTCGTTGGATCGCGATTGTGCGGTCCAGATCTAACGCGTGATAGAAGGGTGCGGTGGTCTTTAAGATCAGCTGGGCCAGTTTGGGCGGCCGAGATGGCGCCACGTGGCGCTATCTTGGCCGTCCATCTTCTGAATGATGTAGATGGTGCCACGGTTGTCGAATTGAGTCGATTTTTGTGCCGTTAAGCTGTGATCGTCAATCCTAATCCATCCATATGGTCGGATTTGTCGTTTGAAATGCATATTTACACCATCTTGGCCCTTAATCTTCTAGGGTTCCCCGATCTCTATCTGATGCTACAGATGTCTGATTAGGGCAATCTTGGAGTAGTTGAACTCCAATCGTCACCCTGATCACATCTGTACAGTTGGATCATCGATCTGAGGTCCCGATAAAAAGTTTGCCCTGTCCATGAACATAAAAGGAGACAATTAACCTCAATTTTATTCAAACTAAACTAAATGCAAGATGATGCATGCTATGCAATATTTATAGCATGCAATGCAATCCCATGCTTAAGAACATGCATAAATAGACATCTTAAGTAGTGTAAACATGTTTACATCATACCCCCATGCCTATCATTTACTACTCCCTAGCAAAAACTATATGCTATTTATAAAAGAATCAGGTTGGATTATTTGGGCTTGAGTTATTTTCAATCATTAAGAAAATATTTACTTAGGATCTGAACTTTCAAAGACACAACAGTGCCTGGGTATCTGCCAAAATGCAGACCGCCTCAAGCCCTCGCCTTATTCAAAGAAAATTTTATTTTTCTCTTTTTCCTCTTTTCTAATTTTTTGGATTTTCAAGTTTTAGGGTTTAAGAGTGACTTTCTACGGCCATTTAACTCACCCAAGATTTGATGAGAACCCTAAGTTCTAAGCATCTTATTGTGAATGTGATAGAATCGTTGACCGGTAGTTAAAATAGACTTCGAATTTCTTCGCCTCTAGGTGACCTAAAAAAGAGAATTCTGCCTAAAGGTGTATCTTTACAACCAGTAGCTTTCTCCCTACTTTTATTTTTTTACGGGGTCAGCACAAGGGTGAATCCAGTGTATATCTCCCTGGTTTATTCTACTTCTCCGCTTCTTCTTAAGTGTTTTGGGAATTTTCAGTGCATTTATTAGGTTGGGTTTTGGATAACCGATCGATGAGCTGTTACCACCGACAACTTGCCAGCCATACTTGTGCGGCGAAGTGTGGCTTATTTCTCTTTTTTTCCCTTTTTTCTTTGACGTTCTTTTCTCTTTTTTTAAGTAGGTGGCTTCCCTGGTATAAGATTTACCTAAAGGCAGCAAAAAAGAGAAAGATCCAGTGACTGGGCTCTGGACAACCTACCTATGGGTTGTTACCCATGATAACTTGCCAGTCATATCACCCTATAAGGTTCATTAGCTACCCAATTTCTGTTAGAATCATCGAACAACGAGTCAGTGACAAGATAGTGTGTAGATGCTTAAAACTCAAAATTCCCTCAAATCAGAGGGCGGGTTGATAAGTCGTGTACTTATCACCCAAACTTATTTACTCCAATTAAAATAGAATTCAGGTTGGCGAGGACTTAAAAAACAAATCCACATTTTAGTGGATACACAGGCTGATTAAGTCTGAAGACCTAAAGTGTCTTTGTGTTCAAATCATAATGTAGTATTTCCTAAGATTGAAAATTTTCTTAAACCCAAGTTCTCTTTCCTAATTCCTTTTTTTATATATACATATATAAAATAAAACAAATCTATGGTGCTGACGAATAAATTCAGAGATGAATATCCACCCACCCATACCTATCTAATGCAATGTCCTCATTGTATTAAAAAGACATAAAATAGAGTGGAATGGATTAGAAAGCACCTGAGTTGCGTGAATGTTGAGTCCGCTCCAAGAGAAAAACTCAAAAGAACTGTATACGTGCTGAATTAAGTGTCTTCAGCTAGGCATACTATACAAAGAAGAGAAATAAAGAATTCACAGGTGCAGGTCAGAATTAGAATAAATAGAAGAAACATCTGACCTATCAGCAGATGTCCACAAATGTGGACCAGATTGTGGTGCCGACCCATACCCCATAATCGAGAATGTCTAAGGTTCTGGATAAAAATTACCCAAAACCTAAAATCAATATGCAAGCGGGGTCGAGCCTGCAATTTATGAGTATGCAACCCAAGACCAAAAAAGTCAGGTTACAGAGAATTTGATATCAAAAGGATAATCAATGAATGTGTGCTTGGGTTGGACATCCTCAGAACAAATGTCGTAAGGGTCCTGGTTTGATGGTTTCAGATGAAATGGAACCCTTAGACGCAGTCTTCTACTTCCTCCGAAGTTAGCTTCCCAAATCAGAACTTCCTAACTCCTATCCTCCTCAATCAGAATGTTAAATTCCGGGACCTCATGCATATTAATCTCCCCGTCTGAAATTTCGAAGTCTAAGAGATGAGGCTGAATCAGAATTGACTTGGGTCTAGTTATTTCAAAAACAAAATCATCGATAAGCTCAATGGGGTATAACTGACAATCAGGGCATTTGATTGAATCCTCCAAAAAATGTGATTCTGGATCCGTAGTGTGAGCCCTAATAAGATCAGTTTCCTCAGTTATTGGGCTATCAAATGATCTATTAAATTCCTCAGGCCCAATCATCTCACAGAAATCATATTCTGTAAACTCGCGTGAGACTTCGCAAATCGAACCTTCACCATCAGAATGAAAGAAATCAAGATCCATATTAATGTATGTCTCAAAATCATCCATCACTTTCTGGTCCATGGAGACATACGTTTCCTCATACCCCGGCTCAAGGATCTCAGGTGAAGAAATCAGATCATCCTTAATTGGTTGCTCTAATTCAATTTGGTCACCCTCGTAACACGTGTCCCCCCCAACAGCTGCCTGAACGGGTTCTGACATTGGCTCTCCTGAAGGGAGTTCATCCTGGGAAACATCCCACGATTGAACTAAAGCAACAAAAAATCTCATCCTCAATTTCGCTAACTTCCCAAGTAGAAACTCACCTGGGTTCTTATCCTTAACATCCTGGAGCCAATCCAATAAATACTTGTTCAAATCATCAATCATTTAAATCAAAGGCTCCAGTCTCTCAATGCAAGGTATTGGTTGAACTTCTAAAGATTGTATGATATTCCTCAAGTTAGCCAGAACCTTATCTTGAACCTGGTTACCCTGAACCAAATGAGTTAGTTCAGGGTTGGGCGGGTTTGGGGTCAATGCAGGGGAATTAACGAATTGAGATTCGTTTTACCCTTCCAGAGAATAGGTCATTTCAGATTGTTCAAAAGGTGGTAATGACCTAAAGGCAGTATAATCAGAGGATGGGTAAGGATCAGTGTATCCTTCTTGATTGTAGATCGTATTAGGTTGTTCATCAAAGGTTGACGATCTATAATCGATGTGGCTTTGAGAAGGATAGAAATCACAATCATAGTGTTCACGGTCAAACCCTATACACGGAGATCCGAAACTGTATCCCCAATCCGAGTTATCCCAACTAACTGATGGTTGATTACATACGAGTCAAGATAATCGTCATGTTGAGGATAATTCAAAACAGGAGGGAAAGGGCGGGAATGCGTGTAATATGTGGAAGATTCATGAGAGACGGGAGAAAGAAAGGCACCCTACAATACAAGCAATAAACCTACAGACTAGGGACGATTTGATAAAGACCTACAGACTCCCAAAACCCGTCTTAAGATAAAGGAACGATTTGATCTACTTCTGTCTGTTCAATCCAACCAATTAGAAGGAGGGACTAGGGAGAAGGTTCTTCCTTCGGCTTACGCCTCCGATTCCTAGTGTACCCCCCAACCGCGATCATTTGATTCTGCTCCCCTAGCTAGACATCAGATTGAATAGTAGAAACAGACTAATCAAAAATAATCTCGTTCTGGTCTCTGAAGAGCAAGTCGAATCCTTAAGGCCAACGCCTACTCTGTTTTGTTTAGGGCTAGGTTTGAATGTGCTTTGGAATGTGATGGGCCCTTTATATGGGTTGTGCCCTTAATGATTAACCGATGTGTGTGTGCGTGCACAACCAGTGGTTTTCAAGCAAGATTACTTTTGATGCGGTGAATTTTAGGGTTCAAATCTTGCTTAATAGCTTTTAGGATTCAACTTTAGGTATTTTCAAACAAGTTTTGTTGGCACACCAGGTTTTGGAAGCATAGGTGAAGATGTTTTCCTTTGAAGCTTAAAAAAAATGTGGAGTGCATGGTAAATCCCTAAGAGTTGAACCTAATCGGCAGCTACTTGATGAGTTGATTTTAGTTGAAGTGGTGCGGCCCAATCAACTCAAACAATTGGCCTGTTGCGCCACTTAATTAGGCACACAAGTGATTACCTAATCTGATTTCTGCTCAATTATGTGTTTGGATGTGTGTACCGGCTCTAAAGGTTGGTTTACCGGTTGAGTTTGAAAATCAGATGAGGTTGTATACCTCTGTGAGATTTTTTTTTTCTTTTTAAATGTGGAGGTTGGGGCAGGTGTAGGTGTCAAACAACAAACAATCTAACCTTAGAGTTTATAAGAACACCTAGGTTGATTGATGTTTGTGTTATTATGTGGTGAAATGAAAACTAATGGATGGGAGGTAGGGGATAACTCACAGAACCTTCAACAGCACTTTACTCCAATCTACTGCTTTTGCTTGTCTCGAAAGAGTACCTGCAATCACAATAAGAAAGGAGAGAAGTGAGGTAAATGATTCGTAAGTTAGAAAACACGAAAAAAAATCAAATAGCGTCTCCTCCCCGGCAACGGCGCCAGAATGTTGAACGCTACGAGTTGCTACGCTGACGTGTTTGGTCTTGAAAACCTGTTGTCGTAGTATGAAAGCGAAGAACTCGTGTTCAACAAATAAAATTTATTCTGGAATAGAAATCACGGGTTGAACACAGGGAGGCGGACGTTTGATTTAAAAAATATGCATTTGTTTTATTTGTCACGAAGTAAATTAATTGATTAGAACTAACTATTTACAATAAATAGGAGAGAGAGAGAGTAAGAGAGAGAGAGAATATTACAAACAAAAATCAAAAAGAGATGTAGAATGAACATGGAATTCATCATCAAAAAGATTGTTTGTTATACTAAACATTATGACTAGAAAATGGGAAAATGATTACACTGGAAAGCAGTAAATCTACTCTAGAAAGCAGTAAAAAGAATGGGGAGAGAGATATCCTCCTCGACGGTCGCTTGGAGGACGAGCCGGATAGGACGACGCCTGGACAATGAGGAACGGAGCAGGATGAAGGAGGACGAAGCAAGAAGAATGGGAACGGGGCAACACGTCATCGTCGTCGTGAGATCCGCTTCCGAAAGGGGGACGAAAAATTGACTTTATCTCGCGAGAAGCATCCCAAGTGTGGGAGAAGCTTCTCTTGAGCTTTGGAGAGGGAGAGAAGAGAAGGAAGGGATGAGAATTTCGTGTGGAGGGGGTCTCCTTTTATAGTTGCAAGGAGTGAGCGCAATTTGGTCATTTAAATCTCAAAACATTAAATAAGGGGTCACTTGTGAGGGATAAAATCGTCGCTAAAGCCCCATCGTGTGCGTAGTGGGGCACCGCCCGCGCAGCTGCTCGCCTCCTTGCGCGTAACGCGCGCTCACGTTCTGCCGATCTCAGCTGTCCGATCATGAGATCGGACGGCTTATCTTGCACCTCCGCTCGCCTCCTTTGCGCGCTCGCCCATGTGCGATCCTGCGTCACACGCGGGCGTGCGATACGGCGTGAAATGGATTGAGCACCCGCAGCCGCCCGATTGTGATCGAGCGGCCGCGGAGCTCGGTCTCCCATACCCCAGCAATCGCTCGCCACAATTCGAACCCGCGCAGCTCGCTCGCGTAAGCACATTCACCCGCTGCACTGTGGAGGAGAAATGGTCACGCGGGTGTTTTGAGGTGCGGCTGCCCACAGCCGTTGGATCGCGATCGTGAGGTCCAGTTCTAACGTGAAATAGAAGGGTGCGGTTGTCTTCAAGATCAGCTGGGCCGGTTTGGGCGGTCGAGATGGCACCACGTGGCGCCATCTTGGCTGTCCATCTTTTGGATGATGTAGATGGTGCCACGGTTGTCGGATTGAGTCGATTTTCACGCCGTTAGGTTGCGATCATCGATCCGAATCCATTCGTGCAATTAGATTTGTCGTTTGAAATGTGGATTCACACCATCTTGGCCATTGGTCTTATAGGGTTCCCCGATCTCTATCTGATGCTACAGATGTCTGATTAGGGTGATCTTGTAATCGTTGAACTCCAATAGTCGCCCCGATCACATCTGTACAGTTGGATCCTCGATCTGAGGCCCTGATAAAAAGTTTGTCCTATCCATAACATAAAAAGAGACAATTAACCTCCATTTTATTCAAACTAATCTAAATGCAAGATGATGCATGTTATGCAATATTTATAGTATGCAATGCAATCCTATGCTTAAGAACATGCATAAATAGACATCTTAAGTAGTGTAAACATATTTACATCAAGGCCCTACCAGCTGGAGTACTCACGGGGCCGTCGGGAAAGAAGGCACACGGCTCCCGCAAGGGAGTCGTCTCACTCTGCAGGGCCACCAGTGGCCTTTGGGGGCCCCAGACAAGGGCCAGTTGATAGCACTGGATCCCCGCCCAGTCACCAGCAGGGATCGATCGAGGGAGGAGGTCATGCCCCTCTTTGTTACCAGTGTGGCCAGCCGGACCACATAAGGAGGAACTACCCATCTAGGGCTGTAGCACAATAGATGCTCCCAACACCGAGCATTAGAGTTTGATCTGGCGACCGTAGTTACCAGGCACAAGGAGGAGGATAGCAGTCACGAGGAGAGTACCGGCCAGCTGTTGCTCTCCCGACCCAGAGCATGTCCACTTCTTCTGCACCTAGGGCTGAGGGGCGTGTCAACGCCTTGACTCACAGAGACGCCAGAGCTTCAGGCTCAATGGTGGCAGGTATGGTTCCAGTTTCTGGCAGACTTGTTTATGTACTTTTTGATTCTGATGCCACACATTCTTTCGTTGCCACGAGTTTTGCCATCAGTTTGTGCCTGAGTAGTGTACTGTTAAAGGTTTCATTCCTTATTAGAGGCCCAGGTGGACAGTTGTTTGTCGTAGAGGAGGTCTTCACAGACTGCAAGGTCGTTATAGGGGGACACAGTCTTCCCATCGACTTGATTGTAATCCTGATGGAGGACTTTGGCGTGATCCTAGGGATGGACTGGCTGTCTACCTATCACGCCCTGGTAGATTGTTTTGGGAGGAAGATCGTTTTCTCCATACCTGAGTTACCACCCTTTGTGTTTCACAGCCAGCCGGTAGACAGAGGTTTCAAGTGCATCTCCGCGCTTCGGGCAGCGAAGCTTCTGAGGCAGGGGTGTGAGGGCTTCTTAGCCTGTGTTGTAGCAGAGCGTAGCCCAATGGCTGACTTAAAGAGTATTCCGGAGGTCTGCGAGTACCCGATGTCTTTCCAGATGTGTTGCCAGGACTACTGCCTAAGCATGAAATCAAGTTTGAGATCTCACTAGTATTAGGGACCAACCCCATCTCTACTGCACCATACAGGATGGCCCAGCTTGAGCTACGAGAGCTCAAGTCCTAGTTACAGGATCTTTTGGAGAAGGGCTTTGTGAGGCCCAGTACATCCCCATAGGGAGCCCCTGTGTTGTTCGTGAAGAAAAAGTTCGGTACCCTTCGGCTTTGTGTCGACTACAGGCAATTGAATCTGGTCACCATAAAGAATAAGTATCCGCTGCCTCGTATCGATGACCTCTTCGACCAGTTGAGAGACGCCACGGTGTTCTCCAAGATAGACTTGAGGTCAGGCTACCATCAGCTAAGGATTAGGGAGACCAACATCTCCAAGACAGCTTTCCGTACTTGGTACGGACACTTTGAGTTCTTGGTCATGCCGTTTGGGCTAACCAACGCCCCCGCTACTTTCATGGATTTGATGAACTGTGTGTTCAGGCCATACCTGGATTAGTTTGTGGTTGTATTCATCGATGACGTGCTGGTCTGCTCTCGGGATCAAGCACAACATGGACAGCATCTATGTATGGTCCTAGATACATTGAGATGAAGCAGGCTGTATGCCAAGTACAACAAGTGCGAGTTCTGGTTGAGGCAGGTGACCTTCTTGGGCCACGTGATTTCAGGAGATGGATTGGTTGTGGATCCAGCCAAAGTCGAGGCCGTACTTAGGTGGGAGAGGCCACGCACAGTGACGGGGATACGTAGCTTTTTAGGACTGGCAGGCTACTACCGGCGGTTTATCAGGGGATTCTCTCAGATCGCACGTCCTATGACCCAGCTGACCCGGAAGGACATGTCATTTGCCTGGACAGACCAGTATAAGTCATGCTTTCAGGAGTTGAAGGAGAGATTGACTTCAGCTCCTGTACCCACCATCCCAGACAGCAGTGGCGGGTTTGTGGTTTACACTGACACCTCGTTGTAGGGGTTGGGTGGTGTGCTCATGCAGCGGGGCCACGTTGTCGCTTATGCTTCGCGGCAACTAAAGCCCCATAAGCATAACTATCCCACCCATGACTTAGAGCTGGCAGCAGTTGTCTTCGTGCTGAAGACATAGAGGCACTACTTGTACGGTGAGACGTTCGAGATCTTCACGGATCATAAGAGCCTCAGGTACCTATTTGATCAGAAGGAGCTCAACATGAGACAGAGACGTTGGTTAGAGCTCCTGAAGGACTGCGACTGCAGCATCTTCTACCACCCAGGGAAGGCCAATGTGGTGGCTGACGCCTTGAGCTGGAAGGCGCCCACTCACTTGGCCAGCTTACAAGCACAGAGTTGGAGACTCATGGAGGAGGTGGGCAGTTGGCGACCCCAGGTGTCTCGAGGGTACTGCGGGGTAGTGACAATGACGCAGTAGGCACGACCAGAGCTGATAGACCGTATCATTACCGGGCAGATGGCCAATCCATATTTGAAGACACTGCGGGACGGAGTGTTGACAGGGGACCCAGGAGATTTTACTTTCTCTGATGAGATACTGCATATGAGGTGACGTCTATGCATTCCTAGAGACAAGGAGCTGTTGGGAGAGCTACTGACTGAGACACACGGGTCCAGGTTCACCATACAGCTGGGGAACACAAAGATGTACCACGATCTGCGACGCAACTTCTGGTGGAGGTGAATGAAGTAGGATGTTGGTGAGTTCGTCCAGCAGTGCTTGGTATGCCAGCAGGTGAAGGTCGAGCACCAGAGGCCTGTAGGGCCGCTATAGCCACTTCCTGTGCCAGAGTGGAAGTGGGAGAGTATCACCATAGACCTGGTAGTGGGGCTACCGTTTACATAGTGAGGACATGATGCAGTTTGGGTGATAATAGATAGGTCGACGAAGACGACGCGGTTCCTACCGATCTGAGTCACCTTTGGGCCAGCACAACTAGTAGAGCGATACATCAGAGATGTGGTGTGCCTTCACGGAGTCCCTCGTGAGATCATATCCGACAGTGATACTCGCTTCACTTCCCAGTTCTGGGCAAAGTTTCAGCAGGCCTTAAGGACTTGTTTGAGGTTCAGTACTGCCTACCACCCCCAGATTGACGGGTAGTCGGAGCGCACCATACAGACACTAGAGGACCTCCTATGTACTAGATTGAAGAGGCTCCTGGGAGGAACATTTGCCCCTGGTTGAGTTTGCATACAATAACAACTACCATTCGAGCATCGGCATGGCACCTTATGAGGCTCTGTACGGGAGGAAGTGTACTACACCCTTAAGTTGGGTCGAGGTGGGGACCAAGTGGGAGGTTGGTCCCAGGCTGATCCGTCAGAGTCAAGAGGTGATAGAGCAGATTCACAGACGACTCCATACTGTCAAGAGCAGGCAGAAGAGCTATGCTGATAGGAAGCGCAGAGAGGTGCAGTTCGAGGTTAGGGATCACATCTTCCTCCATGTTTCACCCATGAAGGGCTTGCAGCATTTTGGGGTGAAAGCGAAGCTTGCGCCGAGGTTTGTGGGGCCCTTTGAGGTCTTAGAGCGGGTTGGACCCGTTACTTACCGGATTGCCCTTCCTCCTTAGCTCTCTAGGGTGCACGACGTGTTCCATGTGTCCAACCTCAGGAAGTACATCGCCGATCCCAGCCACATTCTGAGCCACGAGAGCATCGAGGTGGGAGATGACTTGACCTACCCTAAGAGGCTAGTGCAGGTACTAGATAGAGTCGTCCGGAGCCTAAGACGGAAAGATGTGGCGCTGGTGAAGGTCCTATAGAGAATCCAGTGGTACGAGGAGGCAACTTGGGAGCTCGAGGCGGCAATGCGAGAATAGTACCTAGAGCTTTTTAAGGGTACGTCGCTTCTGAACTACTTTAATCCTCTTTAATTTTGTTATGCGCTTTTACGTTCCTTTCCACACCTTAGTTAGCTCAAGTTTCGGGGATGAAACTTCCTTTAAGTTTGTTATGTTTAAATGACCCTTTTCAAGGGTTGTTCGTAGTTTTCCAGAAAGGTAGGGGTATAAGTGCAATTTTAAACCCCCTGGGTTTAGGTGCGTGGGCCTTGCAGGAAGAGAAAAGTTCTGTGGGGGAGATTCCACAATTTTCACTCTCTCTCTCTTCCTACCCAACACACCCCCAACACACCTACCCACGCACACAACCCTCACCCACTCCCTATTTAACCCCCACCACCCTCATCATCTCCACCACCTCTCCACACCACCACCACCTCCACCTTCATCCTCCACCACCAATTGGCGGCCTCTTCCCCTTCCCCGTCCCCTTGCAACCACGAGTGTTGAAGGAGGGGGAGCTCGAGACAAAGGAGACGAAGAAAGGGAGAGCGTGGGAGAAGGAGAGGGAGAGTGTGGGAGAGGAGTTAGTCGGGAGCTTGGGGGAAGCTCGGGGGAGAGGGCATGGGGAGGAGTTGGAGTTGCGGCCGAGGGAGCTCGTGGACAGGAGATCCATGACCTCCTGTAGCCATAGGAGGTGCTGCTGCGGCCTCTGCGGGCGGAGGAGAACGTGAGAAGGCTCACAAGAGGGTACTGTGAAACCATTTTCTGCAGTATCAAACATCTAGAACTCCATCCAGACGTCTAAAGGATCCTCAGGACGTCCGGGGCTAGCGCCGGACATTTGACAGCACGTAGAGTGCCGAGGTATGTCCTACGTATGTGCCTGTATGCATGTACTTATGCTTTTACGTGTCGTGATTTTTAACCACGTGCATGCACAGGTACAGGACGTGGGAACGGCGCATGAAGCGCCCTTCGAGATACTTTAGGACGTCTAGAGATGGTTCCAGACGTCTGACTGCACTCTCAGACGACCGGAGGGAGTGTCAGACATTTGGGATCCCCCTCAGACTGTTGCAGAGGGGTTTGGATGTCTGAGGAACCACAGAAAAGCAAGGTGAGATTCTGAGGTCGTTTAAGATGTCTGGGTCTAGTCTCAGACGTCAAATTTCAATTAGTATGCACGTTTTCGGCTCGTTTAGGGCCCAAACGGAGTCGATTTTACGCAAACGAAGTATCGTTAGTTTCCATTTGAGTTTCTCTACGTATTAGTGTCACTCGTATACTGTTTTTAACTGGTTTGATGTGTTTGGTCAATTGTATAGGCCTCCAACCAATACAGTATACGGGGCCCACGGAGACGACAGGATCTGCGATTCGAGCCCCCATTCCACCCGTGTATCCCGGTAGAGTGGTTCTCTCTCTAATCTCAGAATTAGTAATTAAATTGCATGCTTTAGAAAATTTGATTGAACCCTAGGGCTGAAAGAAAGGAATGCATGTTACTTTAGAAATATTCGATTGAACCCTAGGTTGTGAGATGAACCCTAGGGCTGAAAGAAATGAATGGATGTTACTTTAGAAATATTCGATTGAACCCTAGGTTGTGAAATGAACACTATGGATGAAAGAGATGAATGCACATGCATTGATTGATTAAACTGCTGTGATGCTTACTAAAAGTAGTAAACTATGAGCTACCTGTACCACATTTTAATGATTCATGATATGAATGAAATATCTGCTGTGTACTGAATAATTGATTGTGAAATCTTGAGCTTCCTATTATGCATTCAATGAATTGAATGTAGAAATGAAAAAGTCTATGTACGAATCCTATGGGGAACTAAAAAGGAATTCGCACGTATGGAACGAATCATATGTAGAAGGGAAGTGAGTTGGCCCTTGAGTACACGGTATCGAGGAGAGCAACTGTCCCTTTTGCATGGAAAGTGAGTTGGCCCTCGTGTATGCGGTATCGAGGAGAGCTGCCGTCACTTTAGTGTAGGGGGAGCTAGCCGCCCTTGGGTTAAGACTCGAGGTTAGAAATGGCCCCTTACACTGACTTTGATTACTTTAGAGTAGGAGGGGAGCCATCTGCCCTATGGGGCTCGGGGCTAGGATTGGCCACCCTACACCGACTCTTGTTAGGCCCTCTAGGCAAACCAGGATAGTCGGGCGAGGGTGCGCAGACTGTTGAGGGGCGAGACCCTTGTTCTGAGGGGCGAGACCCCAGTTCTATTCTGTGCTGTACATTTGGGCATACTTGCTAGTGGAAACAACTGATCGCGTGCCAGTGCGGGGTTGCTACCCGTGCACTTATCGCGCGTGCCGTAGTCATCGCTACGTCGTGACCTCGGGGTGGTAGACTGAGTGTAGGACTACCACGGAGGCTCTCCTGGCCAGGAGAGTACCGTGTGTACATCCTACATCGCGGAATAAATTGCAATCAAGATCGTTCCCTTAGGGAATAAGAGGATTAAGAAATGTTGTGGATCCTTATTAGAATAACCAAAACAGAGAAACTTAGTTGAGATAAGTGGAAATGAATGATTAGTTACTTGCTTGTTTCTTTAAGTTAAATTGCATATAAATGGATTAACCACTACTCTATTTAGCGTTAGCTTACTACGGAATATATAACCATGTTCAGGTCAGGGAGTTGAGCAGCCAGCGCCACCGGCTGTCGAGGGTGCTGAGCCTAGCTAAGCCCAGCCATAGTGTTGTTCCTTTTTCTATTCCAGAGCTCTTGCAGTAGTGAGTACTTTGGTATGTATTAACTATTTCTGTTCATGTTACCTTTCCCTCTGTTGTAATTGTGATGGCTATGTATGTTGTAGTACTCTTCCGCTTGTGACATGTAATATTTTTGAGACTTCTCGTTCTGTTTTCTATTATTGTCTTTTATTATTTCTGTTTAGTTACATTGCATGTGTGGTTGTAGTATATTTTCTATTTTTGGGTTATTTCTCGTTGGACGACTGGTTTTGGGATTAGTCGAGGTGAGCCGATCTTGGGTCCTATAGGGATCTAGGATTGGGTCGTAACATATGTGAACCAATTGTTATAACAATTTGGATTACACCTATAAGTAACCTAGTTATTGTTGTAGTGGATTTCGCATGGGTAATTCTTGAAGTTGAAAGCTTTAGGTAGTGGAACCGATCTAAATACGAGTGTTCCTTGTGGTTTGCTTGTTTATGATTTGAATATCTATAGATACTTGTGCCTTATATATATATTGATATTAGGAGATATGCTGATGCTATTATTTGGATAAATTAATTCCTCAAGAATTTTGATATTCAACTTGAAGCCAAAGAGCAAGCACTATTCACTCCTCTAATGCTATTATGCCTTTCTTCAACTTAACACTTGCAAAGCTAATTATCATCTTGCATAATTGATTACCATTGTGAGGACAATCCTATGAAATTATATTCCATGCACTCCAATTGCACACAAAATTACTTGAAAATGATTCAATTTAAGTTCCAATCCTTTTAAATGCCAAATCAAGTTTTTATCGTAGTTTACTTTCTATGATTTCTAGATCAAATCTTAATATTTTTATAGAAATTAGAATAGAGGAAAACTCGGAAAGTCTATTTCACTTGATGAAAGGTAGGATCTTTAGACAAACTCAAGATTGTAGAATTCTCATTTGAGCTTTCAAGAGTTGATTGAATCCCAAATGGCTTTCATGGAATGGCCAACTTGCTTAAGGTAGCCCAAATCTATGAACACTATTCCATTAAAAATAAACTTTGGATGGTCATTATTCTTTACATGATTCACTGCCTATTTAGTCAATGCATCCTTTCTAGAGCTCTTGCTGTTCCCCTTGCATCACATCCTCCTGAATCACCTCTTTGAATTTTTACTAATTTGCGCTTAAATGGTTAATGGTATATAGCTAGATATGGCTCTTTAAAGTTTGCTATTCCACAAACTTGTTGGATTTGCATGTTAACATGATCTATTTGATCCATCATCAACCCTATTTATAGAGGATTCTAGTGACAATTCTCTTGAGCATAATTGGCTTATGAGTTACAACATTAAGAATACGAAAGTTTATGTGAATTCCTAGTGGTCAACAATGTAGCTACATAGTCATGGTTAAGTACAATAGGCCACAATTGGCTAATTAAGTTCTCACTCAAACTTTGAGTTGCTACTTTCTTGTAGCCAGCTACATCTAACTTTTAGCTAGCCAGGGAAGTTTGATACTTGCCATTTCAACTTCTCTACATCTTCTAATTATGTCTACATTTCTCATACACTTGCCTATCACTTGATCATCTTAGTATCGATCAATTGTAGGCAATGTTAATCTTACGATCAACTTCCCCCTTTCCCTCCACCTCTTATCTCTTTTTCCTATTCTCTTTTGTATTTGTCCAATCCATCTATCCTTGATCACATCATTATTTTGTATAATTTATCTATCTATTTTTGTTATTTTCTAGACATTTTTTCGATTTTTATTTTATATTTTTAACTAATCTAAATTCTTTAATTTTTAATATAAAAAAATACGAGCAAAATATTCCCACCATTGATCACGAGACGATAAACTCAGTTAGACAGATTTCAAAAACAATTATCAGGCAAGCAGTAGTGGGAAGATAATGAAAAACATAAAAACAAAAGAAAAAGGAAAGGAGGTCTCATAGATGTTATTCATGATGTCAACAAGGAATGATTCTCAACACAGCCCACACACCACTCTCTCCACCCTAGAAGCGTGCCCAAAAAAAAAAGAGAAAAAAATGATAAGGGACCATTTTGCAAAGGCATATTTAGTCGAGCATTTCTTTTTTCGAGATGATATGAATATTTCTGATGTAAAATAAACTCTCATTCCTTTGAATGCGAATTTCTTCTTTATCCTAATTTATTATTTTTTGAAATAGAACTTCCTTTCATCAAGGGAATGAAACTGATGAAGGATGTAAACTTTAAGGACAAGAGAGAAAAACAACCTCAACTCCCCTAGGAGAGAGGGAAAGCAACTTCCCCCTAAGAGGGGTACTAAAAAAATACCAACACGAGGTAGAATAAAAAGAAAAGAAAGTAGGAAAGAAGTTCCCAAGAGATTATTTCCGCTGCAAACGAATCAACACTATGCACTAGATATGATAAGGCGTCGCCAACATCGTCGACGTACTGTGCCAATGAGTGACAAGCGATCGGAGTGAGGTCGACCATCAACCCAATCGTGGTGAGTTTCAACATGGCACCCACAACAAAAATGACATCGAAACGCGAAGGTAGAGCAGAAGTGATGGATAGACGTCTAATGGATCCCTCCTCCATCATAATGTTCGCAACGGCCACCGGCAAACACTGCCGTCGCATCGCCCCTCAATCACCACCTCACCACTGAAGATGCCGGCAAAAGCCACTGAGGAGAGGCCATCGCACAACAACACACGTCAAAAGGAAGGAGGGAGAGGGGAAGGCGAGCGGAACGCAGAAGGGGAGCCAATCAATGAGCGGTGGCTAATTGAGGCCCCAAGCAGTAAATCCAGATGAAGTTGGGGCAGAGGAGTGAAGGTTGCTTACTGCGCATGACAGCTTGTCTCTAGGGAGATCTTCCATATCCTACTATACTGAGGAGTGCGGGAGGTCTATAAAAGGGCACCAAGATTAAAAGAGAGGAGGTTATTTATTCTCTCTCATTCCATCTTCTTCTCCTCCCTTCCAAGTCCTCTCCTCGAGTTCCCCTTCCAACGAGTGGTTTTTGATGGCCGTCAACATCACCCTCCACCCTGGTCCTCCGTCCATCACCACCACAACATGACGTCATTCCACCACTCTGTTCATCTCCTTTCCTCTTCTTTTTCGTTTGCTTTTCATTTTATTTCTAGTTGTAGCATTTTATTTTTAATTGTATTTCTGACTCTTGAATAGTTTTTCAATAATAATAATAATAAATTATTTGGTTGCTTACTTGATTGACTTGTGTTTATTTATTAGTGATTTATTTTTTTGCACATTCCCATTACACTTAGATATTCATATTTATATTAGAGTTCTATTATATATACTCTATATTATACTCAAGAATATTACCATCCTACTAGGATTCCAACGTGGATTCCCCCCCCCCCCCAACACACACACCTCTATCCTATGTGCAGTGAAGATGAGAGCCTTATCATTTGAATTCAAAAAAGCTATATAAATAGAAGGCCACCTACTCCCCCCTTGCACACCACCTACATTCACTGTTATCCCCAAGCTTTGGTGGGCTCCTCGTCCAACGAGCTCCCCCTCCTGCGGCCCCAGCCTC
The DNA here is from genome assembly GCA_037157565.1 of Thalassia testudinum. Classification (NCBI taxonomy): domain Eukaryota; kingdom Viridiplantae; phylum Streptophyta; class Magnoliopsida; order Alismatales; family Hydrocharitaceae; genus Thalassia; species Thalassia testudinum. The sequence continues at coordinate 6,703,396 of JAZHRO010000022.1, read as the reverse complement.
CACTAGCCCCAACCTCCTCCAACGAGCCCCTCCTTCAGTTGAGCTCCTCGAATCTTCTCCTCCTCCTGCAATCCTGACCCCAACCTCGACCAAGTTCCTCCGACCCCATCACGACCTCGACCCTGACCTCCAACTAACCCCGACCAACCTCCTCTGGCCGACCTCGACCCCGACCGAGCTCATTCGGCCCCATCTCGACCTCGACCTTGACCCCAACTTCATCCCGACCTCAACCGACCTCCTCCGACCCCATCCCATCCTAACCGAGCTCCTCCGACTGACCCTAACCCAACTCTACCGACCAAGCTCCTCCTCCAACCCCAACCTCCTCTGACTCTAACTCCAACCTCCTCCTCCAAAACCAACATGGCAAGTCGTGCATTACTCCTACCACTTGCAGTCGAAAATTATCATAATTTAGGAAAACAATGCTAATGATAACGTCATCATCAGCCATATCTAGCTTTAATTAGTTATATTCCATTAATAAATGCTCCTACATAACCGCCAAAGGACCATAATTCACTACACATCCATTCTGAGAGATAAACAGGAAACCATGGTTAAAACTGTAATTTTACCATCATATCATGAATGCAGAACAACTGCAAGTTTTCTCAAGGGTTTCCTAAAGGTCTACTATGCATTAAACAGGTTTTTACGCGATACGAGAATTAAATGACATCTGACACCCTAAAAGCAAACCCGCTTAGTTAATTGAGGCTCTGGTCAGGATAAAATTCACCTAAACCCTCTAAAAATCATAGAAAAATATTCTCTAGGGTTTGGCATCCTTGATTTGACCATCAGAGCCCATTTTAACCTGAAATAGAGTCTTAGACAAATATTTGCCCTAATTTGGATTTCTATGCAATTTACCTAGTCAAACTTTGTCAAAACCTAAATTCAACTTCACCATCAGATTCCTTGGGTCCAAATTAGGTTTATACCAAAATTTGGGCCCAAATCAGAGATCATATTGACCTATTTTGCATTTCAATCATGTTCTGACTCTTTTTCTTACAAAGAACCCCTCAGCTTTTGAAATCCTTGTACGGACCCCCTTAACTTCTTCATCTTCTTCACATCTAGGTCCCTATCGCCATTAGGAATAGCTGTAGCATCTTCGGCGAGATTCGAGCGAGATTTTCTCGCTTAATTCTTAACCAATCAGTTCCAGATTTGAACCAGAGATTCCTTGAGGAATTCTCGTTCAATCAAATCTGGCCTTGGACTCTAATTCTTTCCCAATCTCCCATGCGAATGCACGGGAGATGTGGGTATCCCACATGCGCAAGAAGCTTGGAGTTTCCAAGCTTGTTTCTAAGCTTGGAACTCCATCCTAAGCCCTATAAAAGCACGCCTAATGCAAGGCCGTGCTCCTTAGCAAAACTTGGCCTCAGAAATCCTCTCTTCCTCCTTCTCCGGTTGTCTTCAAAGTTTGCTCTAGCGACCTCCTCCATTAACCCTCGTCTGGCCATCCAACCATCAAATTGGACAGCCCATATCCCTCCTCTCTTCCTCACGATCCTCTCCGGCCAAAGAAAGGACGCCTCTTTGCCCCGTTCGTCGTCACCGTCCTTCCACCTTCATCTCCTTGTTCAGCTCCGGCTAGCCACAACCAGAGCATCCCCACCTCAATTCTCTCCTCTTAGCTCCTCTTTCTCTTCCTTTGTCCCTCTACTACACTTCCCTCACACCTACACTTCCAAACAATCACACTACTGCCCCTAACGTCCTCACCTTCATCCGCTCCAGCCAAGCTCCGGTGAGGCCGAGTGCTCACTACACGCCACCAAACACACCCACTCCACCTCCAAAAGCTTCGCCATACTCCCTCCATCAATATCCCTCCCCTATTTCACTCCATCGTTCGCCCTAGCTCCCCATCGAACAAACCCATTACCGTCTACCTTCACCGACTCCGACGCACCACCTCACACACTCACACCACCAGACCACCACCACTGCAATCCATGTGGTTCGACGACACTCTTGGACTATTTGATTGGGGCCTTTGAGCCCGTGTGATTGCACCGCAAAAATGCACCTGCAATTGTGCCGTCTTGTGCTATTTCCTAGCATTACCAGTGCATATTAGGGTTCCATAGTCGCATTTGTGAAAATACATGCATGCATGCATTTAATTGAGATGGAAGGAGAGTGAATAAATTGGCCGTGAAATTACATTTTTCCTCAAGTGTTGCTTTGCAAAATTCACCATCTTGTTATTTTAATTTTATTTGACTTTGAAACTCTTCCCGCGGCTACATGGAACAACCTCTTCTTCTTCGCGCCATGTCCTACTCCCCCTCTCCCTGCCAGCCCTGTAGCCGCATGCACATGATCTCCCTACCGGCCATGCTAAGCCATGCACAGCCAGGGCATGGTTGTGCATGCCTCTTTCTTCTTTATAAGGCACGACTCCTTCTTTGCAAAGAGCCTGGTCCACACACCAAAACCCCAAACAGCAGCTCCCTTCTAGGCTGTCCCCTCCCCTCTCCCTCCATACGCAGACCCTCCTCCTCTGAGGAGACACTCTGCGAGCAGGAGTCCATCACTATGGTGCACACCCACCACTGTGAGACCACCACCGACCAGCTCATCAAAGAGCCGGTGGGCGTGGTGGTCTTCTTTTCCCTGTCTCATGTCCAAGCCACTTCAGCCATTGGAGCAGGAGCTTCAAGCTTTGAAGCTCAAAGCTCCGCACGTAGCAGCAAGGCAGCAGCAGCCAGCAGGCCACAGCGCAAGCCTGTGGGCTACCTTCACCTTCCGCTTCTTCGCGCTGCACTCGCCTTTCCGCCCGCAACCGGCCACCGTGTGCCCCTGCAGCGGCCAGCCAAGCTTCATCGAGCATGCCAGCCAACACCTGCAGGCCACTGCGCGCCCTGTCGCGCTCCTTCGCCCGCGACCCAGCCCTCTCCATGCGCTCTGTCGTGAAGTCCCTCCCGCAAGCCACCGGCCGACGCAACCCTTCCACGCGCGCACCAGCCCGCGCGGGCCAGCCTCAAGCCGTCCGCACTCACAGCACCTACAGCAAGTGGTCACGCGGCTCGCACGGCCACTGTAGCCACTGTTCACGCATTTCTGCGAAACACTGTGGCGACCGGTAAGTTTCTCACTTATACGGTCACCCGGTGTGCCGCTGCCGGCCACTGCTCGCGCACGCGTCCCGCCCAGAGTCCACTCCAGCACCAGCCCGCGCGTCTGCGTGCGGTCCTCTGCCAGCGCCCACCCGCTTCAGCGTCTTCGCCCGCGTTGCTCACCCACTCCCAGTGCCTGCGTCTGCCCACACCTAACTCTCCACGCAGCGCTGTGCGCTGCAGTTCTCTCCCCGCGCTCACTCTCTCCCAGCGCGCACGTCCTCGCACGCATACGTGCTTGCGCACGCGCTTGAAGCCTCAGACGACGTTCTGCTGTGCGCGAACGGCTTAAACTCCCCCTTCACTCCAGCAGGAAGCCCTCTCTCTCTCTCTCTCTCTCACACAGCACTCTCTCCCTATCTCTCTGCCAACACTTACACACACACACACTCACACTCTCATACACACACACACACCTATACACTATTATATACTTATATATATATACATATATATATTTATATCTATATATATTTATATACATATATATATATATACTTATATCTATAGATATAGTAGTACCTATATACTTAAGTATTAGTATACATACATACATATATATATGTGTATATCTATATACTTATACATACATATATATTTACATATATACATATACTTATATACATACATACATACACACATATATATATATAGTAATATATGTATATAGATATATGTAGATAGATATGTGTGTGTGTGTCTATATATATATATATATATATATATTTACATCTATATAGTTATATATACATACTTATACATATATATATATAGATCTATACATATATCTATCTATACATATACTTATATATATATATATATATACATATATATATACACATATATATATACATATATAACTACATATATATACCTAAATATTTATAACCATATATATATATACATATAGATATATTTACATATATATATATATATATATTTATAACTATATATATATATATATACATATAGATATATTTACATATATAAATATATATATATATTTTTTTTTTCACATTACTTACCATACGTGGTATCGCCGGAATATCTGCACCAGTTGTTGATATTCCCCAATAAACGCATACAAAAAGCATGGTCACACTCATCTTCCATCAATCCACCTTACACTCCATGCAGCACCTCATCTTGTCGGTTGCATCTTTCTAGACGACGATCGACTCAAAACCGTGCTACACTCCATCTCCACCTCCACCCCCACCCCTTTATACATATATATTTACATATATATATATACTATATTTACATTATTTCTGCTTCTCTTTCCTGTCAATAAAAAGATAAAAAAATATATAAAAGAGAAAAGTTAATCCTTGACTTGCAGGTACTCCGTCTTGCGAATAGCAAGACCCGTTTTGGAACCCTGATTTGGCTCAAAGCCAAGAACCTAATTTTGAGGGTGTGCCTCAAGGACAAGAATTATCAGAAAAAAATCTAAATAGAAAAAACACCAAAAACATAATAAACGAACGGAAGAGATTCATTGTAGGAAAGGCGTAGAAACTAAACTTCTAACCCCACTTCCCTGAGTTCGACCCTGGGCCTAAAAGTGACCAAGATAAAACCAAATAGGCTAGGTAAAAAAAATATATTTTGTAAAGAGATGGTTAGGCTTGATTTAAGTTAACCACTATACACACCTCAATGATAAAATCACCATATTAACATAACCTAACCGGGTACGACCACCGTGTTACTCTTTTCAGGTAAACGCCGCGGCCTGCCATCATCGTCGTCTTCCCAGTTCCGTCCACGCTCCTCCGGCATCGAGAAGCCTTGTTGCTACGTCCAGGTCTTGCAGACTTCAACCAGAAACCCTTCCAAGACCTCAATTGAGACAAACTTGCAGCGCATCCACGACAATTGAAGGAGGCCGCTTTCAGCAGCTTCGCGAGCAGGAGGATGGGAACATAGTCCCACCTCGTGGATCCCCAACGCCCCAACAGCGTACATTACGAATTCCTCACACAGACCCCTCACCCAGTACACGAGCGGTCGGGTCCCTCTCACACACACGCACACCTCGACTACCTCCACACTCGGTAGTCCTGGTCATCCGGATCCCCGATTACTCGATCCACTGCTCAGATATACGAAAGAGAAGAGGAAAGAAAGAGGAAGAGAGAGTGGGGGAGGAGGGGTTTTGCTCTCTTGTGCGTGAGCTCAACACTTAGTCGTTGGGAATCCTTGGCTCCGCTTGTGCATGAAGAGGAAAGGCAAAAGGAAAAGGAGACTTTGAAGAAGGAAAGAAGAAGGATAAGCCTTTGAGAAGGCTGTGTTCACTTAAGTCGTCTGTTTTATGAAGGTGACATCTAATTTGGGTTGATGATGGTACTGTTGGAACATTTGAGTACCTAAGTGGAACAGTTGAGGGTACTGTAGCATTATTTGGGTTATTTGAATAAATTGAGGAATGCTTAATTAGAGGATTTAAGTGGTGATTCAAAGCACCATTGTTTTTTTATTCTCTTTTCTTTTTGCCCTCATATTGTTGACATACATGAAATTCATTGAATAGCTAATGTGACAAGTTACCATTCATTGAATATTATTATTTGATTCAATTCTTTATGCTTATTTACATTTTATTCAAGATTAGCACGTGAATTCCTACTTGCTCCCTGTATTCAACCTTGGACTTATATTCAAGTTATAAATTTTATTTATTTGAGTGCATTTGTCCTATACTACAACACATAACTTTAACGAAGAATTCGCCTTCAACAAACGCATCATAGTATAGCGACGAAAATCGATACTACATTTAAATTTATAAAACTCAAAAAATCGTGAGTTCCAAGGTCATTTATAGGGAGCAAATATGGAATTCAATCCACTAATCAGATATGAGAAATAATGAGCACAATAATCAATTAGAATAAAGATATGCAATGAATAAATGATCCACTAAAAATATATTCAATAAGAATCAAATAATGTATCTCAATGCTCAAATGACAAAAAGATAATTAGAAGGCTAAAAATGGTGGCTTGAACCACCAATTAAATCTCTCAATTAAGCATAGATCCCAACTCAATCTCAATACCAACAGTAATCTCAAGCTAAGTGAAATCTCAATGTTGCAACAGTAACCTCAAACCACAATCAAGCCTTTAATTAGAACCAACTTTAGAACATATGGCTGAGAACAACCTCAGATGCTTGTCAAGCACATCAGCCCCTCAGATCGTTGGATTTCTCCTAAGTGTTAGCGCGAATACTGAGGATCTACAATGCAAAACCCACCCCCTCCTTCAAAATTTCTCTTTCACTCTCTCCTTAGATCCGGATCAGGGGTATACGGGTAATTGGGTAAACGGACCATGGACCAGTTCCGCCGACGTGCGGTGGCGGGCAAGGTGTGAGAAGTGAGTAAGGGCACCTCACCCCCATCTGTCGAGGCAATGAGGCATAGCAACAAATGCGTTATATACGCATTTCAAATTTAGCTGCCCACAATGTGGGACTATTGGGGGCTCTTTTCTTTATGTGCATGCAGCTGAAGGAGATTGCTTTGATTGCAGCTGCTGGTGTCGCTCTCTCACTCAATTGAAGTAGTAGGTGGCTTCGTGGATGGGTTCCACGCCAGCTGGAGGTTGAATTGAGGCTGGAGATGGTCGGAGCATGGTAGAAGATGACAGAGAAGGTGATAGCGGCAGAGAGACGACCAGTGAAGCTCCTAAAATAAGAGAACGACCTCTCAGCCTGAATTAAGCGTGTAGAAAGCTTCGATGTAGCACGTCCGAGCAAAACCCTAATTTTATTGGCTTCAATCATGATCAGATGATAGTGGTGGCGAAGCTTGAAGGAGCTTTGCTGGCGATGATGAAGTATGGCAAAGGAGGCGATGTACGGGCCAATTGGGGGGCTAGGAAGCTTCGCCAAGGTGTGGCGACAAGAGTGGTGGTGATTATTTGGAGATTGGTAGTTGGATGCAACCGGATGGTGGAAGGGTTACCGGCAGAACGATGGCTTGTCTGGTCAAGTGCCTCGTAGGTTGAAAGCCCAAATAAATGGAGGGATTTGTCTCTAGGAGGTGCGGGGAAGGTAATGGTGGTGGCTATGAGGCGTGTAGTGAATCATGGCAGCACGCACAGACTCACTGGAGTTACAACCAGAGGCAAAGAAGACAAAGTGGGAGAAGGTGGATTTGCGGTCGAATTGGGGTTCTAAAGATCCTAATCCTAACTAGAGAAGGAGACCTAAACTATTGGATGAAGGGGAGAGGATACCGTGCCGACGTGCCTTGCAAGACGTGGAAGGGATGACGTTATGGTGAGGTTGAGTGGTGAGGTAGAAGAGGTAGGCGACTCTTGCTGTGGCTGGAGGGGAGTAGAGGAAGGTGAAGAAGACGGAGGACCGGTCAATTTGACCATCGGATGACCTCAGGAAGGGGTTGGAGTAGCTCGACAGAGCCACTATTGGAGGCGGCTGGAGGGAGGAGGAAGAGGATTTTCTTGGCCTAAACAGGGCTTGTTTGGACCTAGGAACTTCAAGGAGCTTTTACAGAGCTCGATCAGTCCCTCAAATGCCCAAATTCATGCCTTTTGATTAGGATTTTGGAAACTCAAGATCTGGAAATTCTCAAGCTTTGCTTGAGCATTGTGCTTCATAAGGAAGGTTGTGATCATGCTCAATTGATGGAGGATCTCTTGGTGGTTAATCCTTCCAATTTTGGAAGGATTTGGGCATGGATCTGAAGAGGAATCCTTGATTGAATGTCACGGCCATGGGCTGTTCTATTCACACTGCTCATGGTGGTAGGGGCTGAAGTGTGAAGAATATGACAAAGTTAGGGGGCTTTTTGTAATAAACTTGAAACCTAGGGGTCTGACTGTGAGAAATAGAGTTTTTAGGGGTTAAAATGTAAACTAAGTTAAGATGGACTCCAATTGAGCCCAAATTTTGATTTTAACCTAATTTGGACCCAAGGAATCTAATGGTGAACTCGGATTTGAGTTTTAACCATGTTTGACTAGGTAAATGGCACAGAAACCCAAATCACAGCAAAATCTCATATGAATCTCTATTCTTGGTCAAAATGGATTCAGATTGTCAAAGTGCAGGTACTAAATCTCTTAGAATATTTTTCTATGAATTTTAGGAGATTTAGATTGATTTTCTCTCGACCAGAACCCTTTTCAATTCAAGTGTAGCTGATAATTAGGGTTTTCAATCCTGTTTTAGTCTTTGAAATGCGTAAAACCCTGATTCTGTCAATGTGAGCCCACTTCTTGATCTTTTAAGTTCATTTGACATTTAATTAACCCCTAAGTAATCCCGTGGTTAATGTGCATTTGTGATGTGCTATTAAAATAGTAGAATTAACCATGTTTTCTTGTCTTCTTCTCAAATCAGATCAGTGCAGAATTATGGTCCTCAAACGATCATTTTAGGAGCATTTATTACTTGATTCTAGCTAAATTAAGTTAGTTATGACGAATGATGGTATTGTTGGTGTTAGAGCACCACGATCATTTATTTTGATGATAACAAAAGACGTGTTATTTAACATTTGCAATTTGAGTCCTAGATTTCAGGTCAATTGCAAATGTGGACGTGTTTAGATAGAGTTCGAGCTCGCATCCAGGACGGATTGGAGGAGCTTGACGGAAAACAGAGGAGGTTCGCGTGGAGCGAAAGATTGAAGATGGAAGGAAATGAAGAATAGGATAGATTTCCTTCTTTTGTACTTGTTGTATTTTTCGTTTCTTTTGTTGCTCTTTATTTCCTTAGATATTTCATGTTAAAGAGCCTCAAAGAACCCTAACAGTAGTCCTAGGAACACCGGCACAACCCTAGGATACTTAGGTTTTCTGTAGAATACTTAGAAAACCAATATAGGGTTCAAACAGACTTTCCAGACGTCTAATTCCCAAATCAGACGTCTGATAAAGTATTTTAAGACGTCTGACTGTTGTTTCAGACGTCTGATAACTGTTAGGCTGGACATAGCAAGTTCTGTCTGATGAAATCAGACGTCCAGACCTTAGTCCAGACGTCTTAGAAGACGTCTGATGAATTTGCCAGACGTCCAATTAGTGGACCGTTGGCTGGCTTAGCAAATAGTCAAGAATATGACCGTTAGAGCCTTATCAGACGTCCTTAGGTATTTCCAGACGTCTGATAAATGACCGTTTTGCCTCGGCTGACCCAAAATCTCTTCTCAGAGATTTTCTAGCCGTTGCAACGTTTGGAAATCAATTCCCACAGTAAAAGTAGGTTTCCAGACGTCCAGACATAGTGCCAGACGTCCTGTATGTCGTCTGATGGACTTGCACAAAAACCCTGTTTAGATCTGATTCAAGTCAGGGAGAAACCCGCATAGAATCAGACGTCTGACCTTGAAATCAGACGTCTTAAAGTGGCCTTCCAGACGTCTGATACCAGAGTTAGACGTCTGATAACCCTGTCAAATGTAATCATTGTCCTGATTTCGGCCTGATTCTCTTGGACTTTGTTCCCAACGGCTATGGAAGCTTTTCTAAGCCTTCCAAAGCCTTCCTAAGGCCTCTATAAATAGAGGGGAGCCTTTTCACACCAAGACACAACAAGAGACACACAAGAAACACTTTGCAATACACTAAGATCAAGTATTTCCACTCTCTTGTGTCCAAGAAGCTCTTGCACTCTAAGCTCAAGTTCTACATCTTGAGAGCATCATTCCCTTCGCGCACCAGCTCTCCCGCCGTTGTCTACGAGAGCGACATTGCGCCGTTGCGTGGCTCACGCACCCGCGTCATTGTCGACGCACTCCTTGCAAAGGGGAGTTTCCTATTTCCTATAGAAGCTAGGTTTAAATTACTTTGTTGGCTCTATAGGTTTCTTGTTTTCTTTTATCTTTGTTATTTTGTTGGGTATTCGCTTTGCGAATTCCCGTCTCCTTCGTGGGACAAAATCCTTCTCGTGGAGAGAAGGGGTTGAGGAACGCTACCCTCGTACTTGTAGCGTGGTTGTACTGAGGTTGAATCACCCTCGTTTTAAAGTGATTCGGTTAGTGGATTTGATCAACTAGGTTGATCGGAAAATCCTAACTCGAGAGGGTTAGGTGGTGGTTTTCACCCGGTTTGGGTTTCCACCTTAAAATTACTTGTGTACTTGTGCGATTGATTTTTGTGAGATTGCTTTATATTTCAATTCCGCATTTTTTACGTTACGCTAATCTCACCCCCTCCAAGTAGGAAATTTCAGGTATTACCATCAAGTGTATAAGTTCTATTCATGGTATAAGGTGCTGATGGCACTATGTAGGACTTGTCAAATGTAACAATGTTTATGTTAATCAAAGAGTCAAGATATATAAGTAATTGATGCCAGCAACACCAAGATAAGTGATAAGTATTATAATAGATACTTGAGCACTATAGAAGTTACTGAATTGATGCCAAGGGCACCAATATGAAAATGTATGTGGTGACATTGGTATCTAAACTTACATTGATGTGATTCTTATCTTTTTTGTTTGAGGTGTTGTTAGCATCTCAATGCGACTGGTGATGTCATTAGCACCAATGGTGATGCCGTTAATACCTATATTCGCACTTTATTGCATGCTTCAAATATATCGGACTTCAATTTTTCGATTATAGAACACTAATAATACTACCAATGGCATCAACACATCCTGCCAAAAGTATCTACTATTGATAGGACGAACAATACTAATCTTCGATGGTGGCATTAGCACTAAGGTGGTGTTGTAAGCACATGTCAAATCTAACAACGTTTATGTTAATCAAAGTGTTCCGATATATATAAGTAATTGATGTCAACAACATCAAGATAAATGATAAGTATTTGCAGTATAAACTTGAGTACTATAGAAGTTATTGAATAGGTGCCAAAGGCATCAACGTAAAAATGTACGTAGTGACGTTGGTATTTAACTTTATGTTGATGTGATTCTTTTCTTTTTTTGTTTGAAGTGCTATTAGCATCTCAACACGACCTGTGGCGATGCCATTAGCACCGATGGTGATGTTGTTAGTACCTATAATGGTGCCAAAAGCACCTAAATTCACACTTTATTGCTTGCTTCAAATATATTGGACTTCAATATTTCGAGTATAAAACACTAATAATAATGTCAACAACACATCCTGCCAAAATATCTACTATCGATAGAACGAACAATACTAACCTTCGGTGGTGCCATTAGCAGCTAATGTGGTTCTATAAGCACTTATATTGCCACTTTAGCACTAATAGTGATGCCGTTAGCACATATGGTGGTGCCAAAAGCACCTATATTGGCACTTTATTGCATGCTCCAAATCTATTGGACTTCAATATTTCGAGTATAGAACACCAATAATAATGCTAATGGCATCAACACATCTTGTCAAAAGTATATACTATTAATAAAACGCATAATACTAACCTTCAATGGTGCCATTAGCACTAAGGTGGTGCCATAAGCACTTATATTGCCACTTTATTATATTCTTCAAATATATTCAACTTCAATAATTCGAGCATGCAACACCAATAATAGTGCTATATGTTAGCACCAACACATTCTGCTAACAACACCTAAGATTGGTATGACAACCAATACTAACCTAATGTGATGCTCTCAGCACTTATATTGACACCTTATTATACAGTTGAAATATTTTGCGCTTCAATATTTCGAGCATATAATACCAATAATGATGTCAAAAGCACCAACAATCCTTTTTTATTTCGAACAGTGGTGCCAACAGCACCAATGATAACATGCTTTCATTGGGTTTTAAAATCATCACGTCGTAGTATAGATGACCAAAGGGAATCTAACATTTAAATTTATAATTCTCGAAATAAAAGTATTCTGAGGTTGTCTCTAAGAGCAAGTGAATGCGCGAATACCACTATCTAGATTTTAAGGCTCGTGAACTAGATACAATTAATTTGATTTCCATGTATGCAATCTAGTTCGGAAGGGTTAAGTTTATAATTCAATAATGTATTCATTAAAACTATATGTTAATTAGTGCATAATTGAAAATAATTGAGAAATGATGTAATTAGGCACTATATCAAGTCAATAATAATAGTTCAACGAATATACCAATTATCCAAGAATTCAAGCAAGTTCAAATCACACTCAGTTCTACACATAAAGATATTAATTACAAACTAAAGTGCAATAATCATTTGATGCTTCATAAAATCAATAAATCAGCTGTGAATGTGATTAAGCACTAAATGAAGAATATTTGCAATCAGATATCATTCGTAACCAAGTATTGAAGCAAATCTGCAAGGATGACAAATCAGTCCTTGAAAGACTAATTTTCTTACATTTAGGGTCCTTGGATCCCTACTCTTTGATCCCTGCAACTCTCTTCTTTTGCAAAGGAGTCCTTGCCCTTCTTCTTTCACCTTTTCTCCTTTCCTTTGTTCAGCAATAGACTGCATGGAGCTTCGATGCTAGATCGGTGAACTGGTCGGACTCTTTGAGGCACAGAAGGATTTGATGGAGGGCGCAACGTGATCCTTGTGGTGCCAGGAAGCTTCTCGCAAAGCTTTGGGATGTGGAGCAAGGAGAGACGACCAGCGTATGGCCGATGAAGGCGGTAGCGATGGGTGGTTCCAGTGAGGGGCGAATCACGTCGAAGCTCACTTGCAATAGGTTGGGAAGCTCCGCCATGATGCCATGAAGGTGGAGGTGACCTTGATTTGGCGAGAGGATGGCCGGAGTGACTAGACGGAGGTGACAAATGCAGTGAGGAGGGGTCACATTCGGTGGAGACCTTAGAGCATCAAAGCCTTCAATAGTAAGAGGGCTTTTGCTCCCCTTACTGTTGCAGTGCTTATGGTGTGGTCGACAAGGGGAATCGGTGAGTGGAGTGACGAGGCGTGCTTGCCGAAGATACACTAGAGAGCCTGCTATTTACGAGGAAGACGACTTAGAGGGAGGTGTAGTTGAGCTTGAAAGCTAGATCTAAAGACCTTAACCTAATCTATGGAGTGACGAGAGGAAGAAGAGCTACCTAGGAGAGGACGAAAGGGAGCTGAGCGCGTGGGAGGAAGTCACCGAACCTGGGGGAGGAGAAGATCGGCGAGGGTGTTTGGAGCTGAGGAAGAGACTAAGAAACCATGTCCTTTAAACGGGAGCACGGCGAGGAAGCGAGGGAGGCAGCTTTGGTCTCGTTTGGTGGTGAGGATCGGCGAAGAAGCGAGTCGAGGAAGGCTCCAAGTTTCGCTAATGGCGTCGTCCAACGAAGAAGAAAGAGAGGGAGGAAGGGTGCGATTTTTGGACTAAATTGCTCGCTACAGTGCGGGAAAGCTTTATAGCCAATGAGCCGTGGTTGAGAGACCTTGTAGTTGCGGAAAGAGCTCCTTGAAGCATGCGGACGGCCGACGATTTTGACGAGGTCAAGAGGGCTCCAATGATGGTCTCTGATGTCAAGAAGGTCGTCGTTGGATGCGAGATAGGAAGGGGACCAAGTCCTCTTTAGAGTTCGTGCCCAACCGGTGCTTGGATCGTTTGGAAATCGCGGTCGAAGCTCAATGTGGAGGGCATCCATGGCTTGCTGCTGGTAGGGAGGAAAATGTGAAGAAGGTGATGAAGTTAGGGGGTCATTTGCAAGAAAACTTGAAAGACAGGGGCCTCTTCACATGAAATTTGGTTTTCAAGGGTCAAAATGCAAACTAAGTAAAGATAAAGTCCAAATGAACCCAAATTTTTATGGTAACTTAATTTAGGTCTAAGGAATTCAATGGTGACTTCAATTTTTGGTTTTGATGATGTTTGCATGGTCAATTTATGTTCAAACCCAACATGTACTAAATACCTGCCTACAGCTCTATTTTAGGTCGCAATGAGTTCCGATTGTCAAATTGACTATGTCAAACCTTATAAAATATTTTTAAATAATTTTTAGAAGGTTTAGACTACATTTATTTCGATCAAAACTATTTTAATTGAGGTGGGGTTGAAATTAGCCAATTTAATTAAGGATTAACACTCAATTTGAATATAAATCTTGAATTACTCACTACTAACGCACTTTTAGGACATTTAAGCTCCATTAACATTTAATTAACCATAAGTTTACCCTCCAACGTGTCATTTAAGCTCAATTGACCTTTGACGGAGTAGTGTCAGTAATCTCATACGATGGTATCAATAATACCAATAATGAAGTGTGGGTGTCATGTAAGACTTTAATAAGAGCAACATGTTTATAAGATGAAACAGTATTTTTAAGGTGTCGCTGGCAGCTATTTGACTACTGTTGCCATATTGTGGAGTCATTAGCACCTATCATGTTGTCGTTGGCATACACTATAATAATGCGATTAAAGTCTCAATTATAGCTATTACAGTGCTGTTACCATTTACTGTGGTGTCGAGGGCACCGTGTTGCTCAATTACTGACATTATTGCTTCTTCTAAGGAATGTACCTCAAAAGTAGCCTTTGTTGATGTTATAGCATGTTCTCACATTACTATTGGTTGTAAGTTATATTTTCATATGTTTTTTTCCTTTTACGTTGCATTATAGTCATGCCACTACATTTAAATTGTTCACATTAGCTATGATGGTGTTGTTAGCATCTATTGTAGTACCGACGGCACCTATTAGAGATGGAGTTTCTCTTTCCCTCCATCAAAATTTAAATTTGAATGTGTGAGACATATGTGACTCATTTTTTTTAGCTAAAAATGGTAATAGTACTTGTAGGATCTAAAATAGTAGTCTAACCTTTTATATCTATGACCACATGTGACTTTCCTATGTAGCTCCACCTCATCCACATGTGGGATGGGTATAATAGTGGATATATATATAAAAGAGTATCTCTCCCTTTATTCTTTATATTATGAATTTTTGCATTTATTTGTGTATCGAAAATTTTCAATTATGTTTTTGCATGTTCGCTTATAATACTTGCAAACTTTTGTTCAAAAATTCTCTACAAAAAAAACTAAAAATTATTTTACATTTAGCTCCTCGCATTGTTACAAGTTAGTCTTATAATTTATTTATAAATTTTTTTGTAGTTTTTACGACTTATTTTTGTGTGAAAATTGAGAGTAGTCTTATATAAGATCTTAGGTACGTTCAATAATTTATTTATAATTTTTATAGTTTTTAAAAATTAATTTTATGTGAATTACATTTAGGTCCATATTGCTACACTTTTTCCCCTATTTGTAGTTCTCAAATTTATCCCACCTAAAAACACAAAATATAATTTAAAAAGATAACAAAAATAAGTAGTCTAGGATAGTAAAAGTTAATTTGAATAATTTCGACATTTGAGATAACTCAAACTTCCATATTTTACCAAATTTTATATCTTTGGAAATTTAAAAATTAATTAAGCAATCGTGAATTTACACTACAATGACACTTATGTTTTCATGGATCCTACGATCAATTCATTCTTAGTGCTTTTGTCCAGATGAATATCTTTTCAATATGTCTACAAAGAATATGACATTGACAAGTTGTTCCCAATTAATCTTGTTCCAAGTAGTTCAATGTTGGTTGCTCCAAGAGCTTTCTTTTCTCTTATGTGACTCCCCCATCCAAAAATGCTTACAAGATATGATGCATCTTGGTATTCTCTTCTTTCAAAAAAGGCATGTTGCAATGAGACGTCAATCATCTCCATTGACCCCTCGAAGAAAAAGAAATTAAGAAAAGAACTCTTTGAAAGGATATGGACTAACGTACACCACTTCTTGGCCTGTATTGCAATTTAACCAAAGGTGTCCATGTCTCTACCAATTATTAATATTACCTAGATATTATACAAAGCTCCCTACCACCTTTCATATTTACACATAAACCCCCTATAAAGCCAATATCCTTGCACAAATACCTTGAATATAAGCTCTAATAAGAAATTTACTATCTTTGACAATTTAAACTAATACTATCTTCAACCACTTCAATCGCCAATTCACTTAGGTTCAAGCTTCTGCATCATTCAGATCTCAATGACAAAGTTCTCCTTTTCTCATCAGTCTACCAAAATTTTGGTTTTTTTTTAAAAAATAAGGATGAAATTCATTGCAACCTCAACAAATACAAGGTCAGGGCCAATCCATAGCCCACAAGTTTTAGAATCAACACAGAACTTGGCTAACATATGAGTAGGATGTACAACAGAACGGGGAACCTTGGTGAGAGATAACGAGGAGCTTGAATTCAACAAGGACTGACAGTAGAGAATGACATGCTTGTACATCCAATGAGGTTGCGACAAATTGAGAATTTGGCTAACGGGGCCAATAACATCACTAGCAATTTTGCTCGTCTCAATAGCTAGAGTCAAGACGAGAGAAATGCCTTGATGGATAGCATGAATTTCAGCCAGGAAGGGATCAAACATGGGGATTAATTCAGACTTAGTGGCAACATTATTTCCATGGCAGTCCTTTGTTGCTGCTACAGCGGAAGAAATTGCAATTCTGATAGCAGCATCAACAAGAATGGTGTATCCTTGAGAGACAACATTTCCATCGCTACATTTGGCACTGAAGCTATATCAGTTGCGGTGGAAGAGGTTGAAGTATTGGAGGGAGCATCCAAAATTTAGTAAAAGTTTGCCATATTAACAGCTCTATAGAAGGAGTTTTGCAGAGCAATGGGGCATCCAGCATACATAAACTCACAATGTTGTAGCCAAAGAACATGGATTATATAAAATGGAGCATAACAGTTTGGATCATACTTTGTGAACATGTCCACAATTGATATACAATCCTTCATCCATTAGCCAGAAAAACCCTCAATTTTGATTCTAAAACAGAACCAAACAGCTCTAGCGATATCACGAGAAAAAAATACATGATTGAGGTCTTCATTGGTTTCTCCACATATAGGACAAGTGGGGTTGACAGCATGTAGCCTTTGAGCTAATAATACTTTAGTAGGCAGCGAAGATGTGATGGCCCTCTACAAAAAAACTTTGGTCTAGGAGCTAAATTTTTGAGTGACCAAATATATTTGCAATATTTGACAGTAGGAGGATCATATATTTGGTCTTTCCCATCACTAATAAGCAAGGCCTGATAGACCGATTTAATGCAGAAATTGCCATTCTTTTGTGGAACCCATATGAGTGTATCCTCCTATTGTTTCAAAATGGGGATTTTGAGGATCTTGTCCATGATAGGGTGTTGAAAATATAAATGCACCTATGCAGCATCCCATTCAAAGGAGTAGTGATAAATTGTTGCGGTGTTGGATGGGTGCTAACATTGTTCAAACCCAGCAACAAGGGATAATCCCAATCTCTTATCCATCTGTCACGAAAAATGTTTATCTTATCCCCTTTCCCTATTAGCCCTAAAGAGTTGGAGAACAAATGATCCTTGATCTGATAGATGGCATTCATAAAGGGCGAGGCATTTTGCGATGGATAGAAGTCCCGATGAGTTAGGAAAGTACTTTGCCTTCATGTATGATTGCCACATGCCATTTTCCTCAGTCAATAATCTTCAACCCATCTTCATAATAGAAGCTAAATTAGAGTAGTGTGGCTTACGGAACCCCATTCCACCACGATGTCTAGGAATGGCCATTGTGCACCACGCTCTAACATACTTGTGCCTGCCATTATCAAAGAAACCCCACCAAAATATTCTAGCAATCTTCTCTATTTGAGTACATAGTTTCTTAGAGAAGAGGTTTGTGAACATTAAATAAGAAGGCACCGCTAGTAGAGATGACCGTGTGAGGATGGCTTTTCTAGCTTGAGGCCCTTACTTTCCATCCTGATAGTTTTTTTTGGCATTTGGAAAGACTAAGTCCTTGAGTTTACTTTGCCTCATAGAATCCAGGAGGGGGCATCCCAGATAAACTTCATCATTTGACATTTCCATAACATCCAAAGAAGTGGTGATAGTGGCCTTCATATCTAAGGTTACTCCCTTGATGAAAAATACCCTTGACTTGGCAAAGTTCACTTTTTGACTAGGTAGATTCTAAAAATCAGTCAATATATGCTTTAGATGCCATACTTCAACCATTGATGCTGCCATAAAGAGGATGGTGTCGTCCGCGAATATAAGGTTGGTGAATGGGGCAATATCCTTAGCGATTTTATAACCTGAAATAAGATTCATAAAGCATGAATAGATTAAGGAACGCGTGAAATATTCAGAGCACAAGATAAAGAGATATGAGGACAGTGGGCAGCCCTATCTTATACCACATGTAGAAAAAATAGTATTAGTTGTAATTTTGGTTGAAACTTAAGTGTTCAAACAAGTAACCCTACAGGGGCATGCATGTAAGTACGGCAAACCTAGGGTTACACGTATAATGCCAAACATTTACAGCTGGAAGCAAAACTGTGAAAAAGGGAGAAAGACAAATCATCAATAGATATTGCATGGGTCTTTGTCTACATTTTTCATATTTATTTGTATATCCTAAAAGGTTGACACCATTTACATAAATATCTTTAGAATCAATCTTTAACAGAAAACTTGTTATTCTTTACAGAAAATGTTGAAAGATGGTTGTTCATATCCCTAAGTCTCGAATCATAAAATTTAACTGATGTCATCTCTTGCATTCCATCACTTTAATAAATCCAATTCACCTTAAACCTCTTAAGATGTCCCTTCCACCCTTATCAATAGATTGAAATCCTTTGCATGGATATTTCGAGGGGGAGGGTGGGAGCAACAAATGCCTAAACAAGCAACCCCACAAAGGCATATATGCATGTAGGTACTTTAAACTTCGGGGGTACATGATAATACTAAATAATCGTAGTGGCATCCACTTAAAAATGAAAAAAAATAGAAAAAGTAAACGTTCCTGCCTCTGCTTGCAGGGCCAAATATAATTGAATTCGTCGTGGTTTCTTTCCTCTACCATTCCCGACGCTCTATGTTCCTTTGCAGCTCTCTCCTTCCTCGAACGGTGCTCAGATCGCCCCTCCATTGTCCCTCACAGGTCTCATCTTCTCCTTCCTGTGTGTACACATGTATGCATCTACGTTTATAAATCAAAACCTTTGTTCTCACTAATCTATGATCAGATTTTCCCACCACGGGAATTGCCTCCTTGTGGAAGTTTCATGTCAGTCGTAGGGTCATTTTGCCTCAGAGATCTTTATGCGGGACCATTTGTTTGGTCCTGCATTTGTTCGAGTAGTTTGACCGCTAAGTTTGTTGTTTGCTACGAAGGGTTGTGGTGGAAATCCACCTCTATATGTTTTTGTCCTGCAATGAACTTAGATCACTTGCAACAAATATCTCTTAAGGGCAAAGAAAGGAGAAATATATTTGACCAATAAGGAGATCAGAAGAAGCTCATGAGATGTATGTGCCGTGGCATTTTTTGCGTTAGGTGAGAAAAGATGGTCAACAATTGTACCATGCAAAGTTAAAACATGTAAAACCACAAACAACTGGTGGAGTCCCCATAAAGAATTGACCTACGTGACATATCGTGGTTGAGAGATTTCTAAGTGTGGAGATACAGTATTGTATCCAAAGGATTAAGTTGGAGAAAAGAGTTAATTCATTATAGAAAACCACAGTCTCTCTTATATAGAGAGAGACCAAAGGGTAGAA
Source organism: Thalassia testudinum (assembly GCA_037157565.1). Lineage (NCBI taxonomy): Eukaryota > Viridiplantae > Streptophyta > Magnoliopsida > Alismatales > Hydrocharitaceae > Thalassia > Thalassia testudinum. The sequence continues at coordinate 6,683,697 of JAZHRO010000022.1, read as the reverse complement.
AGTATAGCACTGCCCCTCAAGAGCTAAACATCCATAAGCCCATACATAAAACATATAAGAAACACTATATGATAACACTCCCTCTCAAGCGGGAGCATGAATATCTATCATGCTCAGCTTGGAACAACATGTCTCAAAGGTAGATCTCGCTAGGGGCTTTGTGAAGACATCTGCAACCTACTCCTCAGAAGTGACACTCGTAGTATGTAATGTCCCACGTTGAATGAGATTTCTAGTGTAATGGAAATCAATCTCTACATGCTTTGTCCTCTCGTGAAACATAGGGTTATTGGTAATATAGGTCGCTGCTCTGTTGTCACACCGCATCTCCATAGAGCTATCCAGAGAAACATGAAGATCTGACAAAACTGACTTGACCCAAATCATCTCAGTGGCTGTCTAGGCCATGGCCCTATACTATAACTCTGCATTGGGTCTAGATACAACGTCTTGCTTCTTACTCCTCCAGGTACCAGGTTGCCTCTAACAAAGGTGCAAAAACCTGTGGAAGATTTTCTGTCCCCAACACAGCCAGCATAATCAACGTCAGAGTATGCTACAATCCCCATGGATGTTTCCTTACGAAACAATAATCCTCGTCCTGGTGCTTTCTTCACATACTTAAGCACCTGCATTGCAGCCTCCCAGTGCTGCCTAGTTGGCTTATCCATAAATTGGCTACACTTACCAATCGACAAAGACAAGTCTGGATGAGTGATGGTGAGGTAAAGAAGCTTACCCACCAGCTGCCTATATGCCCTACGGTCAACAAACTCAAATTTCTCATCATATAAATAGACTTTAGGATCCATAGGAATATTTGCAGCCTTAGCTACTAACATGCCAATTTCTTGAAGAAGATCAAAAGCATACTTCCTCTGCGAGAGCACCATACCATCCTTGCCACGTGCAACCTCAATGTCCAAGAAATACCTCAACTGCCCAGATCCTTCATGACAGATTGCTTTAATACCAAATTGGATGAAAAGAGTTAATTCATTATAGAAAACCCCAGTCTCTCTTATATAGAGAGAGACCAAAGGATGGAAAGTATAGCACTGCCCCTCGGGAGCTAAACATCCATAAGCCCATGTTTCGATTTGTCCTAAATTTCCTATCCATTCTCCCACTTACCACATCAAGCATACTAATCTTCTCCTCGAGCGTAGGCTTAGCCAGAAAATGGAGCCTCCAATGAAGATCTTTAAGGCCTTGTTCATTGCTAAAGGGGATAGCTCATCACGTTGAGCTCTAAGGATAGCTCCGATGTGGCTTAAATAATAAGTGAAAATTCTCTCACATAAGGTGTGATAGGCACTAATGATATGTTTATGGTTAAAGAATAAGCATATAGGATTGACTTTTTCGTAATTACCATTGATGACCTCTTGTCTTATAGGTAATCATATCAAATATGTTCCTTTATAGTTTGTCCTGGAGCAGATAACTATTTATCTACTAGATTACAAGCATGCTCACTTTCTTTTTATATTTTTTAAGTGGCTATTTGTTGGAAAATTGAGGAAGTTTTTAATTCCTCCTTATTTAGGAGTTTTTAATTCCTTCCTCGTGATGATAGGTGGGTGAAGGGTTAAGTTTGAGGGGTCAGCCTGATCAAAACTAAGTGTCCATAATTATTAGTAGGGTCATCAAATCCATACCACATGGAAAACATAGTATATTGTTTTTTTGAGCTATAACCTGTTGTCTTCGATCACCATTTTCATGTTGTTTAACAGTTAAAGTTGCCTCATCGATCTATAAACTAGGATTTTCTTTCTAGTCATTGCCTTATTTTACTGATGCTTACTGGTATGATTTTCTTGTGTGTGTTTTTAACAGAGTTCTTACAATGCTAATTGTGCTATTGATTTGAGGACATAATTCAGGGTATTTTTCCTAGATTAATCATAAATGGCTAGTGATTCAAAGACAGACCCTTTGCTCCCCCAATTAGTTGCAGAAGATGAAGCACCAGAATGGATTGCTACAAGAAATATTTGGCATTGTCCAACTTATCCTGCAGGTGCTCCTATCAACGCTGATTCTGGTCTCAATACTGATGAATCTTTGTTTGTGGGACTGCATCCAAGTCTTTGGTGGATGGCTATGGTCCTAGCCATTTCTTGGTAATTGGAACAACTTGCTTCTTCATGATAAATGATCAAATTGGAGAAGAAAAGACATAGAGTTATTGATGCCATATACTTCTGCATTGTCACAATGACCACTGTTGGCTACAGAGATCTTGTACCAAGAAGCACTCTGGCTAAGCTACTGGCTTGCGCTTATGTCTTCAGTGGCATGGCTGAGGTTGGGTATATTTTGAGCAAAATAGCTGATCACCTTGTGGAGAAGCAAGAGCTTTTGCTAATCAAAGAACTTTATGGACGTGGCAAGGCTAATGAGGCGGTCATGTTCGAAAATGTGGAGATAAATAGGGCAGTAGTTTTATTATCACTGTTGAACATGTTCGAAAATGTGGAGATAAATTGGGCGGGCGAGACGTTAGATTTGATTGATGTCATTTACTGTGTTTGTGCCACCATAACAACATTGAGCTATGGAGATGAAAGCTTTTCAACAATGGGAGGTCCTGTATTTGCTATATTGTGGAATTTGATGGGTACTATTTGCTTGGTGCAGTTTTTTGTATACCTTGCCGAGACGTACACCGAGCGCAAGCAACAGGTGATGATTGATAAGGTTCTTAAGCAAAAGTTGACATTTCTGGATCTTAAAAATGCAGATGTTGATTCTGATGGTGTCGTGGGATAATCACTTTCACTTATCTTTCATTCCATGTTGTTTAGATTAATTACCAATTTTCGTGGCAATTGTGCAAGTTAAGCTAAGTAGGGAATTGTCACTTCAAAAACAAAATGACCTTTCTAGACATTTGCTTCCTAAACATCAAAATAACTTTAGTACTATATGGACGTTTAATCAAATTTAGGAAACATCGTGACATATCCTTTCAAGTCATAAGTTTGGTCCGAACGTCTCGAAAAGTATATCACAATATATCTAACTTGACACTTGGAATAAATATTAAGATATTAAGATCAAATGTTTCAAAAGACTATGTCACGTAGATCTAACTTAACTTTTATTTAATTAAAAATCTAGATAGCACTATAGTTGGATGTTTAGGAAAATAAATGTCAAGAAAAATCTTTTTTCTTGTAGTGTGTACATGCTCACGTAGCAATGCATCTCTATTCTTACCAACAAGATGAGAAATAAGAAACATTTCTTAATCTTCTTTCTCGAAAAATCAATAGGCTGAAACAAATGCACATGTAGGTTGACGAGTTTAGTTAAAGAAAACTAGTGCATAAATGTATGATGTTGTGAAGAATGATGTGCATTGGCAAAACATGTTGAGTTGATCATCATCATCATCATCATCCGATGAACATGACATATCTTCAATTAATAATATAAGTGTTAATATAAGCCTAATAATCATCGCCAATAACACCACACAATCAAAAGCCATATTCTCACCTTGCACACCCCATCTGGATCACATGCAATCATATTGTACTGCTTATTTGCATACTTACAATCCTAACCTATGGGTGACCTTAGTAGTGTTAGTGGTGTCATTGTAATTATCTGTAACTACATAGCCTAAACAACAAAAGTGCTATCACTGTAAATTGTCATGTAGCTGTGACTTGCTCTATAAGGCCGTTTGGGCCTCCAACATTTCTATTAGAAACATTCCTATAAATACATGCTTTTAGGTGTGTGGTTGTGTGGCACCTCTCTCAAAACTTCTTCCACCTACTCAAACTATCATGGTATTAGAGCACAACACATAGCACTCTATTGAGAAACGAACCTCCACCATGTCTAACTTCTTAGAGACTAGCGATTCCAACGCCAAAGCTTTTCCTACCATATCTCCTCCATTTAATATTCAACAAATTGTCTCTTTTAAGCTCAACACAACCACATATCATGTATGGCGAGCTCAAATAATTTCCCTTCTTGACACTTATGATTTGCTTTCTTTAATCGATGGTGTTGGGAATCCGAAAAGAAACCACGTGGACACTGCCATGTGGTACATCAAGCCACGTGGCGGTGCCACGTGGAAACAACAGTAGTAGCCATCTGGATGCCCAACAGATCTAGTGGCAAGGGTCTTTTGGACCAAATTTGGTGCACCAATATGGTGCTTTCTTATTTTTAGTAAAGAGGTTTTAGGAATAAATGTTATGGGATTAGTTCTTTTGTTAAGAGAATAAAATCTTTCCAAATAAGAAAAGATTATATCTCTTTAGGAAACATGCTTTAGGAATTGTTTAGGAATTAAGTCTTTACTAGTTTTAGTGGGTATGTCCACTCTATAAAAAGAGTCTCTCCAACCACTATTTCTTTGAGCAATACAAAAGCTTCTTCCAAACAATGTTCTCCTCCCCTCTCTCAACTTCTACAAGCAACAACCAGCCATCAAGGGAAGATCCCTGCAACCTGCACAAGTTCCAACAGGTCGGTTCAAGCCGGTTCTTGAACCAACCCTCTTTCAACCTCTACAGGTGGCCTACACCATCAAATCAGCTCCCTGCAGACCACAAGGAGCATCCTTGCTACTTCATCTTACGCTGCCTCTTTCCCAGACTCTCTGGTCACCCAGATCAGACATCTGATAAACGTTCCAGACATCTTAAATGCACAACTCAATGTTGTGCATGAGATTTCTGGATCTCTCTAAGCACAGGAGCCTTAATGCTTTGTCTGCTCCCACTTTAAGAAATCTCTACATGGTATCAGAGCTACGTTCTAGGCTTCTGTGCACGTTGAAGATCCAACTACTCGTTGGAGGTTCGTGTATCCGAAGAAGTCCTCCTCAAATCCAACGACTTACGCGGAAAAGAAGGAAGACCAAGAGATGGCAGAATCTACCATGACCGTCAGAGATACTACGCTCAGCCTTAGCGAGAGAAAGGTAGTTGTCTCTAGGACAACTATCAAATTGAGTTGCGCCGGCAATTACATCTTGTGGGCTTGGGCCTTCAAGATCTTCGTTGGTGGACAGGAGAAACTCAGTATTCTCCTGGAAGAGGCATCGGAATTCAACGATGAAAAGAAGCAGTACGAGAAGGAGATTTATCAAAAGAGGCATAATGAAGCCTCTAGAAGAGCACCAAGAATGGGTCGACACTTTCTCTTGGTGACCTTGGCTCAAAGAAAAGCCGAAGGTATTTGCCAACTCAAGAGCAAAGCACCATACTTTACGAGGAAACTGATGTGTATGCATTTGAATAGCCTAAAATGCCTATTTATGCATGATCTCAGTATCATAGAAGCATCATGTATTGTAAATATTGCATATCATGCATCAGCATGCATTTAGTTCAAATTATACAAATTGTATAGTAATTTATTCTTTCTGGTGGCCAGAGTTAGGGAGATATTTAATTAAGGCCTCAGATTGAAGATCCAACTATACGGATTTGATCAGGGCAATGATTGGAGTTTAACGACTCCAAGATCGCCCCGATCAGATTTCTGTAGTATTAGATGCAGTCTGAGAAAGATCAGAGGTCAAGGGGTCGAGTGGTGTAAATCTGTTGTTCAGACAACAAATCTGATCACACGGATGGATTCGAATCGACGATCGCAGCCCAATGACGTGAAAATCGATCCAATCCGACATCCGTGACACCACCTATGAGCATATGAAGATGGATGGCCGAGATGACGACACGTGGTGCCATCTCAACTGATCAAACCAACTCAAGGACCCGCCGCTCCTCTCTCCTCAACCGTGCGATCAGATCTGGGCCGTTGGATCTTGTTCCAACGGCCATGAGAGCACGTGCCTTGAATCAAAGCTCGCCTCAAATGCGCGCATAGTGCGTTGGGCGAGCGTGCTTCCGCGGAGCTGAGGTCGCGAGTTCGATCCCCACTGCACCTCAAATCTAATGGGCGATCGAGCGCGGATAAAATTGCGTCGTCGAATGCAGATCATGCGGCAGCAGGAGCTCTACGTGGTGCATGGGATAAGCACGTTTCACGCACATGCGCGATGATGTGCGATCCAATGCGCCATAGCACGCGGGTGCACGAAACACTTGAAGGCAGAGTGGCTTGAGTGCATTTAGGCCGTCCAATCAAGAGAAGGCATTTGCGTGGTGAGCGTTGAGTGCAGAGGAGAAGAAGAACGCGGGTTGGCATGCACTAAGCCCACATTAAGGGCTTTAGTGACGAATAAATCTGTCACTAAATACCCTGACATTAATGTTTTAAACATGAATTGACTTAATTATCCCTCCATTCTTCACCTATAAATAGCCCTACGACCCCGACACCTTCTCCATCCCTTCCTCTCTTCTTTCACCCCCTCAAAGGCTCTACGAGCTAGTCCCAAACCTAGGATGTTCCATTAGAGTTACAAAAATAATTTTCCATCTTCTCACCTCCTTCGTGGAGCATACCGCGGTTGTCTTCTCACCGCCGTTCAGGAAGCAGATCATGCTGTGACGTCACCCTGGCCTATCCTCCATCGTCCGTCGTCGTTCTCCTTCATCTCGCATCTCACCACCTTCGTCCGAGCGCTCCGTCAACGCAGCTTGTCCACCAAGCAGTCATCAATTAGGATAATTTCTCTCTACCTTCTCTTTTATCTCTTTTTAGATTAGATTTACCGCTTTCTAGTGTAACGAGTAGTTGTAACGAGCAGTTGTAATGAACATCATTTAGTGGTTATGAAATTCATGTTTATTTTATCTCTTTTTTTCTCTTTATTTGTATCATTCTTTTCTCTCTCTTCTATTCATTATTCTTTAAGTAGATAACTAGCATAGATTCAATTCAATTAGCTAATCTGCTTCATGACAACAAATCAAACGCGATTTTTGATCAAACGTCCACCTCCCTATGTTCGACCCGAAATTCCTTTTAAGTTTCAGTTAAAATTATCTGTTGACGGATTTTTCTAGCAAATTACGCTACGACAACGGGTTTTCAAAACCCAATCTTTTTGTAACGATTTTCTACTCCAACAAAAACACATGGAACTTTCTAACACATCGAGGAACGTCGAGATGAAGAGCTAGACTCTCAAGCATAGATGAAAGAGACACGAAAATCATCCTCAAAATCTCAAGAAAAAGAACGATGCATCAATTTCAGTAAGTCATCGGCCTCCATACCTTCGACTTGAGGGGGAGTGTTGGGAATCCGAAAAAAAAGCCATATGGACACTGCCACATGGCACATCAGGCCACGTGGCAGCAACAGCAACAGTAGCCATCTGGATGCCCAACAGGTCTGGCGGCAAGGGTCCTTTGGACCAAATTTGGTGCAACAATATGGTGCTTTCCTATTTTTAGTGAAGAGGTTTTAGGAATAAATGTTGTGGGATTAGTTCTTTTGTTAAGAGAATAAAATATTTCCAAATGAGAAAAGATTTTATCTCTTTAGGAAACATTCTTTAGGAATTTTTTAGGAATTAAGTCTTTACTACTTTTAGTAGGTATGTCCTCTCTACAAAAAGTGAGTCTCCCTAACCATTATTTCTTTGAGCAATAAAAAAACTTCTTCCATGCATTGTGCTCCTCTCCTCTCTCAACTTCTACAAGCAATAGCCAGCCATTAGAGGAAGATCCCTACAGCCTGCACGACTTGAACCGGCCCTCTTTCAACCTTTGCAGGTGGTCTACACCATCAAACCGGCTCCCTACAGACCACAAGGAGCATCCTTGCTCCTTCATCTCACGCTGCCTCTTCCCTAGACTCTCTGATCACCCAGATCAGATGTCTGATAGACATTCCAGATGTCTTAAACGTACAACTCAGTGTTTTGCGTGAAATTTCTAGATTTCTCTACGTACTGGAGCCTCCACTCTCCGTCTGCGCCCACTTCAAGAAATCTCTACAGATGGCTCATCCACCGAGCCAACCAAAACCTTCCCTGATTCTACTGGAGCAGAGCTCCTAAACAACGGATTTATACTTTGGAAATGCAAGGATTAGCTTGTCCTATGCTAGATCCTCGCCTCTATTTCCAAAGAAATTGGGGCTCAAATTTCTCACCTTACCATCGCTCGTGATGTCTGGACATTTTTGGGGAGGTATTTTTCAACACACACACGAGCATGAGTTTTTCAATACAAATATGATCTAACTACATTGAAAACAATTACTAATTTCACAAACAAAGCAAAGTTTCTCGACACCAATCTAGCTACTACCTCTAGCAAGGCACTCAATGTTAATAAACATGTTCTTGCTATATTTAATAGTTTTAGGCAGTGATTATGATTCTGTTGTCACTAATGTAACCAGCGAAATTGATGCTATTTCTTGTAAAGGGCTTGTTGGCCTCTTATTTGCCCATGAACAACGTATAGCTCGACATCAGTTGTCTCTTGATGTCCAAATTAATCATGTTTCACAAAGCTGTGGTTTTTCTTGTGGGCGTGGTCCTTGGCCATTTTGTGCAAGAAACAACTCTTTTAGAGGACGTGCCCCCTTTAATCATTCCACGCGCCCTTCACTTAGAGGAGTTGTTTGTTAAATCTGCTGTCGATTTAACAAATTTTCCCCCACTTGCTACTATCGCTATGACAATAACCCTTCAGCCACTAGTCCCACTACTAATGCTGCTGACAGTACCTATGGACAAGTGATGGCATCACCATCATCCTCTATAACTAACCTAATTTAGCTAAGTTCTAAGGTAAAATTCACTTAAAGTAACATATTAAAAGGGCGTTATTCAATTAGGGTTGAAGAGAGAGGAATTAACAGAAAAGGGGTTAATTTTGCAATTTTCATGAACAATTATGAATACAGAATTTCTGGAGGGTGAACCTATGATTAATTAAAGGTCAACTGAGCTTAAATGTCCCAAAAGTGGATTGGTATTGAGTAATTTAATATTTACATTCAAATTGAATGTTTAATTCTAATTAAAAATCCTAATTTCAACTCCACTTCAATTAAAACAGTTCAGATGCAAATAAATATAATCTAAACATTCTAAAAATCAATTAAAAATATCTTATAAGATTTGGCACAGTCAATTTGACAATCGAAACTCGTTTTGACCTAAAACAAAATCAGAGACGGGTATCTAATACATTTTGGGTCTAAATGTAAATTTACCATGAAAATGAGATCAAAACCAAAAATAAAAGTCAACATCAAATTCCTTATGTCCAAATTAGGCTACCATAAAAATTTGGATTCATTTGAACTCTATCTTGGTCAACTTTGCATTTTAATCCATAAGTCCTAATTTCCTTACATTTACCCCCCAGCTTCTTTATATTCTTCACAAAAAGGTCCCTTGACCTTCTTGGCAACAATGGCGCGAGAACGGCGAGTTTCACCCACGGATTCTTGTCACCTTAGGCCTCGTCTAACCTTGGTAACTAAAAAGGATCTCTTCCCCTCGAAGCTACGCACCCAACGACGGTAATCTCATCGACAACCACCACATCTGCCGCCAGCCATCGTCAGTCAAAACTAGAGCGGTTGTTGCGAGTTGTTGTGAGCTCTTCTTGCAACCTCCAGTTGCCGTTTTCTCCAGAGAAATCCTATAAAGCTTCGCGCGACTCCTACGAATGCGGTCATCCAAAAATCACACTCATCTCCTCGCCTCTTCTTCCTCCCCGAGTGTAGCCATTGGTGGACCTTGGAGCTCCTTCCTCCCCATTGATCCGCTGCCCCTCACCACCAACTGAGAGCACAACCGCCTTCCCCTCTGCCTCGCCGTGCTCCCCATCAAAGAGCACGATTTCCTAGCCTCATCATCGTTCCAAACTCCCTCGTCGAAGTTCTCCTTCTCCCCCAAGTCCGACCAGCCATGTCAGCCTCCTCCTCGCCTCATCCTCACCGCACAAGTACCTCTCTTCCTTCCCCTCATCCTCTAGATCATCCTAGGCTATTTCCTTGCAGGTATCGACCAACGTAGCTCCCTCCGCTCGGTCGTCTTCCTCGTGGGCGGTGACCCCGTCAGCCACCACTTCGGTGAACTCGCCACGACCCTCCACGCCGACTACCACTTCGTCGACAACCCCACTAGCACCGCCGCAACGAGAGGAGCAAAAGCCCTCTCCCAATTTGGGATTTCGATGCCACCAACCGCCCACCGGACGCATGCCACTGCTGACATCTTCCTCACCCTCGTTAGCCGCCTCCAAGCCTTATCGCATCAAATTGACGTCGCCATCACCTCCAGTAGGTCTTGCCGGAGCTTCACAACACCTTGGTCCGAAGCTTCGACGCTCGACACTCTCGACCGGCCAACCCATCAACGACAGGTTCGCCGACCCTTCGCCGGTCACCTCCGTGCATCGCTGCGCCAAGCAAATGCCTCCTCCACCTTCAGTGCACCAAGCAGAAGCCCCTCGATACCTTGGCTTGAATCTTGGAGCACTGACCCTCGCCAGCCTCCTTCGTCATCCTCCTACTGCCAACGCAAGTAGAGACGAAGAAGAAAAAGGAGAAGAGGTGAGGGACCTGAATGTGAGAAAAGGACCAAGTTGCAACAGTTCCTAGGGACCTCATCGCAACAATGCAAGGATTAATTTGAAGACTTCCGTTTTATAGTAAATCCTTGTTTCATTTATTAGATTATTTGATCCACTTTTGAAATAATATTTTCCAACATTAGTTATTTGAATGCTTAAGCACATTATTCTCATATTAACTTTTGCTAAGCATTAATTGAATTTCCTCAATTATAGTAGTGGATTTTGGATTCCATTTAAATCATGTTGAACTAGATTTTATGCATTAAAAGAATAGCTATGTGAGATCTAGTTCATAAGGTTAATTTTTGTGAAACTCAAAATAGTGATATTTGCACATTTTCTTGCTCCTAGAGACGACCTCAGATTTTTATTTTAATTCGAGTTATAAATTTAAATGTTTGCTTCGCTTTGATCAACTATACTACGACATGAGTTTTTAAAATACAATTGAGGCGACTAAGCATTTTTTACGCCGTTACCGGGGAGCAACATGCATTTATCACTATTATTCTTGATTTCTAACATATCTGCCTTGTTTGGTTATTTTGCAAAAATTGAACCGAAGTGTCGGACTTCTGGAACCTGAGGACAACCACTTCGCAGTAGGTAACTCTTAATCCTTTCTTCTTAATCCCCTCTTTCCTCATATAAATAAAACAAAAAGGGGTAAAAGAAAAATATGGCTCAACCTTGCCGTATTTTCTTAGAAATTTCATTTGTGGCAAGAATTTATAATTTTTGTGCAAGGATTGGCCTAGAAGACACAACCCAACAATTTCTGAGCCTAAAGCGATTGGTTAATTGAACCCGTGGACTAGAACATTCTTGATTGAGTCCATTGGGATCATTAAACTTTAAATTGGACTCCACTTTAGAGCCAAATTAGGGTTAACATTTTAAGGGCTATCTAGTACACATTTACAAATTATAAAGGAAAATATCACCTGCATTATGTGCTACCTAAGCCTTGGTTGAACCGATTTACAATTCAAACCCTAAAACACAGGCCCTAAGATCACCTGAACCCTAAAAGAAGTGACTTCATAACCTGCTTGGCAAACCAAAATAGGGTGATTTAGGTGAGTTAACCCGGATTGCATCCTAAACATTAGGACAGGTCAGGTGAAATTGGTTCACTTGGCGACCCAATCAACCTAAAAGTTAAGTCACAACTGGAATAAACTCTTAATCAAGTGATAATTTTAGGCACAAATAGGCTTAAAATTTGATAGATCTAGGACCTCCATTCACACGTATCCGGTCTACTTGGAACCACAGTGACAAGAGAGGTCAGGTGGGGGAAACCCTGTAACCTGTGGGGGCGCTTTACCGTGTAGGGGTCTTCGCGGGACTCTCACTCTCTGGCTACCTAAGTAATGCTCGGGCGGGTGGATTTGTGATCTAGAGGCTGTTTGTCTCTAATAAGACTAAGCCATCTGTTTAACATGGCGAAATCGAGTTTAAAAGAAAGCGATGTAATATAGTCGAAATCACTTTAAAAACAAATACAATTTTCATTACTCGAAAAGTTTCTGAGGTCAAACATAGGGAGCAATATGGGATTTAGAAATCAAGATCACAATTCAAACTAAAAGAATTTGCAATAATATCAGTATCAATATGAAAAAAGATGGGAGTAAAATGGTGATTTAGATCACCAAATACTCCTACAATATCCACTAAGAAACTCTATGTATATGTATGAAATGAAAGCTAATTCTGTCGTCTGATTTGGAAATCAGACGACTTAAAGTTTGATATTCTTTCTTTCTCTGACTCTTCTTTTCTTTTGCAGCCTATTCCTCTTCAGACCTTCCTCTTCTTCTTTCTCTGCTTTCTCAGCTGCAGATTCTTCTTCTTCAACTTCTGCTCAGGCCTTCACTCTGCGATCCTCCTCCTCATCTTCTCTTCTTCCTTCTCTGGCTTTCCTCTTCTGAATCTGGCTAAGTGTCAATCAGAGTTCCCTGTAGCAAAACCCTCCCCTTACCCGTGCAACTCTCCTCTCTCTTTCTCTCTTAGGATCCGCTCTCCCAGAGCCACAAGGTATCCAGGTTGTCGGGTTCAAGCGTGTACCCGGGTCCAGGCTCACCGGTGTGCAGTGGTGAGCGAGGAGTGTAGGTCGGGTTATCAGGTTTAGGCCAGGTCCATGGGTACATGTCGCGGACGAGACCAGGTGAGCGGGTGAGAGGGACCTCACCTCGTGAACTAAGGCGAACAACTACCAACACAAAATCAATTTATGTGGGTGCACGGCTTCAACACTTTCCGATGTGGGACTAGTTGCGCCCCCCTCATTCGCGTGCCTACAGCAGGGGGTCTCCCTTCAATTACCTCAATTCGCAAGGCTCGTGTCTTCAATTGAGTTCCTGGACTTGTGCGCGAGACGCTTCCGCACAGCCTGGGGCTGTAACCAAGGACCGAAGCACCTGGAGCAAGCTTCAAGCAAGCTCGAAGCTTGCTCGTCAATGGCAGACAGGGCAAGTTCCAGAAATCCACAAAACGGCCTTGCGGCCACGTCAGAATGCTCAGGGAGTGTCGCCGGAGCACGATGAACGTGATGGGGTTGTTTGTGTGGCGTGTGGATGTCTGTGAGTACGTAGCAAGGTTGAACTGTGTGCGTATGAGTGTGTGCGTTCAGGGGTGCGTGTGAGTGAGTGGAGAGGTGAATAAAGAGAGGGGAAATGAGCGGAGAGGTGAGGCGGTGGTCGTGGGCTTGTCGGCGAGGGATTTGGTGGTCTGTGGAGGTGGGATGGTCTCGCTAGAGGTGATGGCCGGAGATGGAAGGGATGAAGGTGTTTAGTATTATTGGTGGTCGAAACAAGATGTGGTAGGTCTAGAAATAAAATAAAAGGGATAGGGGACTTAGCTAGGAGGTTGATGGATGAAGTGGGGTAGAGATAGTGCCAAATGTGGTGTTGCCGATGCCGGAGAAGAAGACGGCTTCGATGAGGTAGAAACGGCAAGGGTGAAGGAGGAAAGGGTGTTTACTGGTACAGCGAGATGCGGATTGAAGCGAGGAAGAGGAATCCACCACTGGTATTGTGGAAGGACGATGAGGAAGGGAAGAGGGGATCGCCAGATGTCTAGGAGCCTTCGGCTGTGAAAGAGAGGAATTGTGGGGATTCACGGCCAAGTTCGAGAGTGAGGAGATCAATGAGCTTCTGAGGGTCCTTATAAAGGATTCTAGGTGGCAGTTAGAGCTTCGGAAGCAAGCTTTCCAAGCTTGGAAGGTCATCGGATTTGGGTATTTCTTGAGACCCAAATATCTCATGCATTCGCATGAGAGATTGGGAAAGATTGAGAACACATGGACGGGTTCAGATTGAAGATAATTTCTCAACGAACCTCCCTTCCAATTTTGGAAGAGATTCGCCAAGCAATCAAGGAGAAATCTCCTGTCAAAGATCGCCGGAGTAGGTTTCCTCTATGATAATGGCAGAGGGACCTAATTGTGAAGATGACAAGGAAGTTAGGGGGCTGGCTACAAAGACTTTTGAAAGTTGGGGGCATAATTGTAATCAGACAGGACCAATTTACAAACTAGGTCAAGACAAGCTCATCTTGGGTCCAAATTTTGGTACAAACCTAATTTGGTCCTAATGAATCCAATGGTGAAGTTGGATTTTGGTTTTGACCACGTTTGACTGGGTAATTTCTGAAAAAACCTAAATCAAGGCAAATATCTGTCTGAGACTCCATTTTGGGTCAAGATGGGTTATGATGGTCAAATTGAAGGTACTAAGCCCTAGAGAATATTTTTATATGATTTTTAGAGAGTTTAGGTGAATTTTATCCTGACCAGAACCTTGGTTAATTAAGTGAGTCTATTTTTAGGGTTTCAAAAATCATTTAATTCTCAAAACATATGCAAACCCTTTTCTGTTTGATCTAACCTGCTTGTTATCTTATTAAGATCATTTGACCTTTACTCAACCCCTAAAAAAACCCGTGGTTGTACTGCATTCATGATAAGCTAGTAAAATTATAGTTTTAACCCTAGTTTCTTATTTTTCTCTCAGAATGGTTATACAGTGAAATATGACCTTCAGTTGGTTATGTAGAAGCATTTACTGACTTAATTGGATCAAAAAGGGCTAATTAGGGCTCATGATGGTGTTCCCATCACCATCCAAATACATTTTTGGGTGTCTCAATTGGGTCTGATTGAAATCTAGTCCCTCATCTTTTCTGTAGTGCATGCACGGTAGGAGGTCCTTAAGACCAGTCTTAAGATCTCCTTTAGTAGTTCACTCACGTCGAGTCCAGCACCTGACTAACTGGTTTGGGTCTTCTTCTGAGCCGATCCATACCCCCTCTGACCCATTTGCATCCAACCCAGGCCCTTCGTACTCTGATTCTGACTCAATGGAGAACCTTAGTCCAGAAGAAGGAGGAGACGACATCCAACACCTGTAGAACCAGCTTCAGACTCTCACAGATCTTATCAATGGACTGGCAAACCCTAGAGTAGGTCCACAAATGTGGGATCACTATAATCCCGCAGAAGTGGCTATCGAGCCTAGAGTGTGTATTCTAATTGGGGGACCTGAGATCGAACTCAAGCCGAATATTATCAACTTGATTCCCCATTTCCATGGGATGGGTTCTGAAAACCCATTCCAACACATTCAAGAATTGAAACATTTGGCCCAGACCCTCGGGCTAACTGTTCAAAATCGAAACACTCTGCTCATGAAAATGTTCCCTTTCTCTCTTAAAGAGAAAGCTGCCCACTAGTATCGGTCTTTGAATTGACCGATCAATGCCGTGGATGAATTGCAAGTTGCATTTCTAAGGAAATACTTCCTAGTAGGGCATATTAACGCCTTGAGGCACCAAATTACGTATTTTCAACAAAATGCAGGGGAACCACTTCATGAAGCATGGGATCGCTTTCTCAATCTCATGAGGAAATGCCTGCATCACGGAGTTCCTAAATGGGAACAGGTCCAATCTTTTTACCAGGGACTCCGTGAAGATATTTGACTTTTCGTCGATGCAGCTTATGGAGGTAATTTCATGGGTAAGCATGAGAATACTGTTTGGGAAATTCTCGAAAATACGGTTAAGAATTCAATAAACAATGTGTCCATAGGTATGTTCGACAGGACGACTACCTGTACATCGACGAACACACGTGGGACACATGAAGCACAAGACTCATCCTCTTCCGTCGACATGGAGGTTGTGGCCAGTCGATTAGATAAAGTCTCAATAATTGAGAAGAAGCTTGACGATTTAACTCACCAGCTACAGAAGGTCACTTCTCAACAAAATGTTACGACCCGATTCTTGAATCCCTACAGGACCCAAGACTGGTTCGACTCAACTAATCCCAAGACCCAGTCGTCCAACAAGAAATAACCGAAAAGCAGGAAAATAAACCACATTCACTATGCAAAGTAACTAACAATAAAAGTGTACAAGCAATAAGGAAAGTAAAAACTGCTAATTTAGTACATACCACCACAACAACAGGAAAGTAGAACAAAAGTACAGTAACAGAAACAGTAAACAAAGTCTGAAACTCACTAGCAGAAAGAGAGTACAACAACAATAAGAAAACTACTGCTGGGCTCAACTGGGCCCAGCATCCTCTGCAGTCGGTAACTCAAGCTGCTCAACTCCTGGATCTGTAAAGGGTTACATAAAAACGAAGTCAGCGAGTGCTGAGTAGAGTGGTAACCAGACTATCTAAAGTAGTAAAAGCTAGCAGGTAAATTTATCTTTTCCAATTATTTTATTTTACAAGTAGTTCCTTTTCACCTCATTGGTTTACTTTCATATTTCTTTCTTGATCTCGCATGTTCCTCGTGGGAACGAATTTGATTACAGTCTTTTTCGAAGATTAGAAGGTACACGTGGTGCTCTCCTTGCCGGGAGAGTCCCCCGTGGTAGTCCTACACCCAGTCAACCACCTCGAGGTCACTGCCAAGACGTAGCGGTGACTACGACACGTGTGATAAGCGCACAGGTAGCTACCCTACGTTGACACGCGGTCAGTCGTTTCCGCTAGCAAGTACGCCCAAAGTACAGCACGGAATAGTATAGGGCCTTGCCCTCTCAGAACAGGGGTCTCGCCCCTCATAAGCAACTAGGGGTCTTGCCCCTCCACAGTCCGCGCACCCTCGTCTTACTACCCTAGTTGCCCAGAGGGCCAAAGAAGTCGGTGTAGGTTGGCTAACTTAACCCCAGGTCCCGTGAGGTGGCTAGCTCCCTCCCTACACTAGTAGGACACCTCGGTACTACGTACACGAGGGCCAACAGAAGTCGGTGTAGAGTGGCCAAACCCACATTGGGTCTCAACCCAAAGGGCAGCAAGCTCCCCTCTACACTAAAAGGGAACAGGTGCTCCCCTTGGTACCACATACTCAAGTGTCAGCACACTTCCCGTCTACCATTCTAGGTTTCCAACCAACCACAGGAGTTCTACACCCAATTCCCCGCAGGGTTCATGCTCATGTTCACCATAATATTCCAATCCAGGTTTCATCATTCACCATTCATTTCTCCTTATACACAGGCAGCTTATATTCTTACAATTTAATACATGCAACAAGTGATATCACAGGTAACTGTTTAGTTATCTCAGGCAGTTTATATTCTAACAGGCAGCTCATATTCATTAACAAGCAGTTGCTAACAATTTAGCTCATTCATTTATAAATACAATTTTAATTATGCAAACAATCGGTTCAACCATATCTCGTCCTAGGGTTCATGCTACATCCTAGGTTTCCAATTATCTAATTTTCATAGATGCACTCATATTTTATAAATATAATAGGGGTGGACCACTCTACCAGACAATTCGGGAGTACTAGGGGCTTGAACTGTAGATCCACATGCCTCTGCAAGCCCTAGACACGCAATAGGTCAAAGTCCTATACCAAGGAACACATCACAACAGAACATTCAAAATAGTATATAAAGGTTTCTAACATGTAGAGGAACTCACAAGGAAACCACAAATATCTCGTTTGCGTAAAACGGATCCCGATCGGACCCTAAACGGGTCAAAAATAAGTTTGCAGACCTAAATCAGACGTCTGGAACCAAGTCCAGACGTCTTAAAAGTCATCAGAGACTCACCTCAGATTTCTATGATGACTTCAGATGTCCTGGACTCCTCCACAATCGTCTGGATCCAGTTCCAGACATCCAACTAGTCCATCGGTCGTCTGGGAATGCCTCCGGTCGTCTGGTCAGCTATCCAGACATCCAAACAGCGTGGGAGGGCATGCCGCACGCCTTCCCAAAGCTGCTCCTACGCATGACAGAGCAGCACAACCCTTTTTAGCGAAGCAGATCGCATCTGCGGTGCGGCCCGCATGGCCGTAACCACGAGGAAGACATACCTATGCGAATACCCGCTTTCAGACATCTGGTGTCGTCACTAGACGTCCAGCCCATCGTCCGGAAGGCACTCCAAACGTATGATACTGGAAAAACTCCAATATCAGACCATGCTCCCGCTTCTCTCGCTGCGCTCCGCCGCGACTCCTCTTGCTCGGCTGCAGCTCCGACCGCTATAGGAAGTCAAGGATGACGCCCCGACGCTCTCCTCCTCCTGCACGCACCGCGGTGGCCATGCAACACTCCGGCAAGCTCCCACAAAGCTTGCGAGCTCGACCTTCTCCTTCTCTTCACTCCCTCTCCTCCTCCTCGCTCTCGCTCCCTCTCTCTCTCACGCCTCACTCACGACAGTGGAGGGGGAAGGAAGGTGGTGGTGGTGGAGTGGAGAGGAAGGGGCTCCTTATATAGGCGAGGAGGGTTAGGGTTCGACGGGAGGAAAAAGCGAAGAAGAGAGAGAAGGAAAAGGTCTGCACGCTGGCTGCGTGCAGAACCAACATTGCGTACAGATTTTTCAATTTCCAGACATCTAGGAAGGGGTCCAGACGTCTGACTGACAATTCAGACGTCTTAAAAGGCTCAAATTAGAATGGGTCTTTACACAGAACAAGCACGCACGACCGCCGGCAGGGAGGGAGGCCGTACATAATATTCACCACACAAGGATGGATATGAATCCATCTCCTTCTGACTCAAGGTTCGGAGGAAACTCTGAACCTATTTATCCTAGTTGGGGGTCCTCTAAACCCCATTATCTTGATTTTTTTGGAGCCCGTCAACCCTATGAGGAACTCCGCGCCATCCAAAACAACCCCTATTCCAATTCCTATAGTCCTGGATGGCGTAATCATCCCAACTTTTCCTGGTCGAGGAACTCTTATCCTCAAAATCCTAGAGCTCAATATCCACCCTGACCACAAAATCCGCACTCGTATCAGCCGGCTCAACCTAGGCCCAATCTGAATTTTCAACATGGGCCTAGTAACGATGTTCAAATGAGCATGATTCTTTAGACTTTGGCTGATATGAAGAAGACCAATGTTGCCCTACAAGAGGCAGCATACTGCGGATATCGCAGATATGCACAACCAAGTTACGCAAATGGTTGGGACTCGCTAGCCAGGCGCATTACCTTTGCAACCACTGCCAAATCCTAACAACGTACCGAACCATAGGTACGTTGCGAACCCAAAATAGGGCCAAATTCATTATATCCAACCCGGCCTTTCTGTAGTTATATATCAAGACGGGTCAAAAGCATCAACTTCTACACCTGATTCATCTCAACTGCAGCAGCCACCTATCTTACCCACTCCTCCATATCCTGCTAGACTACATTCTGTCACAACCCGCAGTGGTAAGTGTACTAAGGATCCTGAGCCTAAGAGATACATTAAACCTAAACCTAGTACATCTCAATCTGAGGTGATTATTAAAGATAACCCAGGAACTACAGAACCCACTCTAGAGGAGCCTAGGTCCACACCTTTTCCTAAGGATTTGACCAAAGGAAATAAGGGTAGGAAACCACCTCAAGTTGATGAAGACTTAGTCAAGTTCATTGAGCAAGTTCAGATTAGCATTCCTTTGATGGATGCTATACGTCACATACCGGCTTACGCATGATTTTTAAAGAACATATGTACACCAAAGCGAAAGCCAAAGAACTCTGACAGAAGTCCTATTTTGCTATCGGAGCAGGTTAGCTCCATTATCTTGAGCAAGCTTCCGCAAAAATTAAAAGACCCTGACACCCCTCTGATCTCTTGCAAGATCGAGGATTTAGAATTTAACTGAGCTCTTTTAGATTTAGGTGCATCCATTAACCTTATTCCCGCATCCCTCCTAAAATATTTTGAGGATTCTGAACTTAAACCCACGGAAGTGACCTTGCAGTTAGTTGATTGATCTATCAAGTCACTCTGTGGAGTTTTGGAGGATGTAGTTGTAAGAGTTCGGGATTTCTATTTTTCGGTTGACTTTATTGTATTAGACATGGAGACACCAAAAAATCTTAAAGCGACACCTATAATCTTGGGGAGGCCGTTCCTAGCAACAACTAGGGCTAACCTTAATTGCGAGGAGGGGCAGATGAAAATAAAATTAGGGGATAAATCAATGAAAATTGATATTTTTAAGGTCCATAGAGGAATCAATTGTGGTGTAATTCAGGAAATAAATCGGATCGATTCACTTCTTGAGGGCCCTATTACCAATTTGGATATTCCTGAGCAAGAACCTTTAGAAGCTCAATCCCAATTACACCTTAAGGAACCTAGTCCACCTCTTGCCCCCCTCAAGCTAACCCCGACCTTCCTGCTGCTGAGAACCAGGTACTTGAACTAAAATCGCTTTCTGACAATCTCAAGTACGTCTTTTTGGGTTCAAACAACACATTTCCTGTGATTATCAACTCCTCTCTATCCACAGATCAGGAAACATGTTTGATTTCCGTCCTCCGGAAGCATCGCAAGGCCATTGGTTGGACCTTGGATGACCTCACCAGCATAAGTCCTTACTGTACCCACCATATTTTTACAGAAGAAGGCTCACGACCTACGTGCAAAGGACAGTGCCAACTCAATCCGAATCTTCAAGAGGTCATGAAGAAAGAGATACTTAAATGGTTTAATGCAGATATTATCTATCCCATCTCTGATAGACATTGGGTTAGCCTAATTCATGTGGTGCCTAAGAAGACCGGGCTAACCATTATCAAATCTGAGTCTGGAGAATCCATCCCCACTAGAATTGCAAATTCATGGAGAATCTGCATAGACTACAGGAAATTGAATACCTCCACAAAGGATCATTTCCCTCTACCTTTTATTGATCAAATTCTTGAAACATTAGCAGGAAACCAGTACTTCTGTTTCTTGGATGGATACTCAGGCTATAATCAAGTGGCCATTCATCCTGAAGACCAGGAAAAAATCACATTCACCTATCCCTATGGGACATTTGAATTCCGTAGAATGCCTTTCGAACTTTGCAATACACCTGCGACATTCCAACGGTGCATGTTGACAATATTCTCAGACATGGTGGGTGAATTTTTAGAAGTCTTCATGGATGATTTTTCTATCCTTGGAAAAACTTTCGATGAGTGTCTGGGCCATTTGACTAAGATCCTTCAACGATGCATTAACATAAATCTGGTCCTGAGCTGAGAAAAAAGCCATTTCATGGTTCCCCAGGGCATCATTCTTGGCCACCATGTGTCTAAACAAGGTATCCAAGTTGACCGAGCGAAGATCAATTTGATATCTAAACTTCCTTCCCCTTCCTCGGTCAAAGAAATTGGATCCTTCTTGGGGCACGTCGGATTCTACTGACGTTTTATTTCTAACTTCTCAAAAATCGCTAGGCCCCTGACTAACTTATTATCGAATGATATTCCCTTCGATTTCTCAGATGAGTGTGTTGAAGCTTTCAAAATCCTTAAGGATCGAGTCACCAAGGCACCAGTATATCAACCCCCTGACTGGTCTCTTCGATTTAAGATCATGTGTGATGCGTCAGATTTTGCTGTGGGGGCAATCCTTGGTCAAAAAGTTGACGGGAAACCTGTAGTGATATATTATGCAAGTAAAACGTTGGACGACGCCCAACAGAATTATACGATCACTGAGAAGGAACTTCTGGCTGTTGTCTTCACCTTGGAGAAATTCCAACCGTACCTTCTCGGGTCTCGCATAATCATATACTTGGACCACACAGCGATACAACACTTGCTCACCAAAAAGGACACGAAGCCTCATCTGATTCGTTGGATCTTGCTTCTGCAAGAATTTGATTTAGAGATTCGCAACAAAGCGGGAAAGTAGAATGTAGTTGCAGATCATCTGTCCCGCCTTCCCTCATCTATCATTGATCCATCAGTACCTATTACTGAGCATTTTTCGAATGAGCATCTTTTGGGCATAGATGCTAGGCTTTCCTAGTATGCAGATATTGTTAACTACTTGGTGTCAAACCGGATTCCATCTGATTGGCCCAAAGCCAAAATGGACAAATTGATATCAAATGCCAAGTACTATTTCTGAGAAGATCCATATCTTTTTCATATCGGAGCATATCAGATCATCCAGAGATGTATTCCTGACATAGAGGTCAATGATATTATCTCATTTTGTCATAACCAGGCCTGCGGTGGCCATTTTTCTAGACATAAAACCGCAGCCAAAATCCTCCAAAGTGGCTTCAATTGGTCGACTTTGTTTAAAGACACACAAATACTGTAGGGCAACCTTAGGCAACATGGGCCATCACGATATAATGCCCTTAAACCCAATTGTGTGCGAAATTTTTGATATTTGGGGATTGATTTTGTGGGCCCATTTCCAAACTCGAACGACTTTGAATATATTCTTCTTGCTGTGGACTATGTGTCCAAATGGATTGAAGCCGTTCCAACTCGAACCAATGATCATAAGGTCGTTATCAAATTTATTCAAGATAACATCTTCTCCCGGTTCGGTATCCCTAAAGCTATTATCTTTGATGGTGGGGCCTATTTTGTGAATGTGCATTTTCAGTTCGTACTTAGAAAATATGGGGTATCTCACCACATTTCTACCCTGTATCATCCACAAACAAACAGACTAGCCGAGCTGTCAAACCAAGAAATCAAAAAGATTCTGCAGGTCACTGTTCAACCTGATAGAAAAGATTAGTCAACCTGACTTCCGGAAGCGTTATAGGCTTATAGGACCACCCATAAAATTCAATTAGGAATGTCTCCTTTCAGGACTGTCTACAGGAAGGCGTGTCACCTTCCTGTAGAAATGGAGCATAAAGCCTATTGGCAATATGGAAATGCAACCTCGACCTCGGAAAGGCTAGTATTCACCGTTGCTTGCAAATAAGCGAGCTCGACGAGTTACGCAATGACGCATACGAAAACTTGCGAATTTACAAGGATCGAATTAAGGCCTTGCATGATAAGCGCATTTCACGTAAATCATCCAGTCCTAGTCAGAAGGTACTTCTATTTGATGCCCGTCTTAAACTGTTCCCGAGCAAGCTCAGATCTAAATGGACCAAACCATTTCTGGTTAGGAGGTTTTTTGGTAATGGATCTGTGGAAATCTCACCTCTCGATCTTGACTCTATACCATTTGTTGTTAATGGCCAACGTCTCAAACCTTTTCTTGAACTTCGTGATTTAAGTCTAATCGAGGAGTCTCTTGACCTCCCATTCCACTTGAGCCGCATTACACCCAGCTAATGGCAGTAAACTTAGCGCTTAACGGGAGGCTTCTCGTCATCTGAAAAACCCGAGACCTTTCTTATCTTCTTTGAGCAAATCATTCCTACTGCACTTTAAAGTTCCTAATTTAAGAACAGTAGACTTCACCTCCAATGTTCGCATTGGAGCTAGAAATTGTTCGCAACAACCATTTCCGACCCACCCGTCCACCCTTAAAATTCTAAAATTTTGAACTAAGCTGAATGTGAACCCATTCTATTTGCAATGAGGGCATTGCAAAATTTAGGAATGGGGGGATTAAAGTACAATCATCAGAAAGCTGTTCCTAAAAGGTTCTCACAAAAAAAAAAGGGAAAGGAGGAAGAAAAAGAGAAAAATAAAGAGAGGAATGAAGGAAAAAGAAAAAAAATCAATAGACATTTTTTGTTTGTTAAAACCCTTGAACATTCAGTTATGGAGACAGGCAAATCTTCTTTCATAAGATCCACCGAATAATTGTGAGGTGAGAGAAGAGTGTCTATTGGTACTCTAAGTCTAGTATTAAGACTCTTAAGTTCTAGATAATTAGATAAAAAAAAACTTGAAGTTAGGCACAGTTTTCGCTCTCAGCTCCTGTGTGCGAATATTTTGTGTGAATCCCTGAGAGCCACCAAATAAGGCAAATAAGCAGAGAGTGGGTTATAATAAAAATATGATTAAGGCGGATGATTACGACCATTCTTTACGGAATTCTCGACTGAAGGAGGGTGCTAATGTCAAAGGTCAGAAATATACTATCCTATCCATTCCTTTTCAGTGCCGAGAGTAGACACTTCCACCAAATAAGCCACATAATGTCCTCTTGAACACACCCATTTCCCAATAATGCCTTATTAATGAATGTTGTGTTGTGTTGAGTTATATTCCTCAAAAAAAAAAAAGAGAGAAAAAATTGATATCTTCAAAAAAAAAAAAGAGAAGAGAAAAAGAGGAGAAAAAAATATATATACATAGATCCTTTTGATCTAGAGAAAAAGAGAGTGTGTTTGAATTGTGCTTATTATAAATAAGTTTCATTGAGGCAACATTACCAACCATACTTTATGTTCCACCAAATACAACCTTTACCCACCTTCCTGTATTTCTGACCGCCCGAATACTGATTGAGGACTTCTAACTTAGTTATAAGGTTATCAGAACTTAATCAAAGCGTTAATGTCATAATAGACCACCAAACATGTTAGAAAATCTTGTAAAATTATGAGCTCTTATTGAAAAAAAAAATAGAGAGAGAGAAACAAGAGTGACCACAAAGGAACTAAAAGAGAGCACAATTTTTAAGCATTTCTCCAAGTTGATTTGTTTAATAATCTCAAAATTTGGAGTCTAAAATACTAGATTATATGTAGTACCAAATAAGTGTGAGCTACCAAAAATAAAACACTTCAACTCAGACATCTTCTACCTAGACCTAAAAGCCAGGGTGAAATCACAGATCACCTGTTATCCTTGAGGGAAGAAGTTTTTCCTATCTTGATAAATTTGTACTAAGGGTTAAAAATAAACTTTAAGTGAATATTGAGAAATGACAAGGAGAATAAATTTTTTGGAGCCAAATAACAGAAATACCCTTACGCTTCTAGAATTTGCTAAGGGACTAGCAAATGATAGGCATGGGGGTATGATGGCATCACCATCATCCTCTATAACTAACCTAATTTAGCTAAGTTCTAAGGTAAAATTCACTTAAAGTAACATATTAAAAGGGTATTATTCAATCAGGGCTGAAGAGAGAGAATTAACAGAAAATAGGTTAATTCTACAATTTTCACGAACAATTATGAATACAAAATTGCTAGAGAGTGAACCTATGATTAATTAAAGGTCAACTAAGCTTAAATGTCCCAAAAGTGGATTGGTATTGAGTAATTTAATATTTACATTCAAATTGAATGTTTAATTCTAATTAAAACCCTAATTTCAACTCCACTTCAATTAAAATAATTCAGATGCAAATAAATGTAATCTAAACCTTCTATAAATCAACTAAAAATATTTTATAAGGTTTGGCACAGTCAATTTGACAATCGGAACTCGTTTTGACCTAAAACAGAATCAGAGACGGGTATCTAGTACATTTTGGGTATAAATGTAAATTGACCATCAAAATGACATCAAAACCCAAAATTAAATTCACCATCAAATTCCTTATGTCCAAATTAGGATATCATAAAAATTTGGGTTCATTTGGTCTATCTTGATCAACTTTGCATTTTGATCCCTAAGTCCTAATTTCCTTACATTTACCCCCCAGCTTCCTTATCTTCACAAAAAAGTCCCTTGACCTTCTTGGCAACAATGGTCTGAGAATGGCGAGTTTCACTTGTGGATTCTCGCCACCTCAGGCCTCGCCTGACCTTAGTAACTAAAAAGGATCTCTTCCCCTTGAAGCTACGCACCCAACGGCAGTAATCTCGTCAACAACCACCGCATCTACCGCCCGTCGTCGATCAGAATTAACGCAGTTGTTGCGAGTTGTTGTGAGCTCTTCTTCAACCTCCGGTCGCCGTTTGCTCCAAAGAAATCCTATAACGCTACGTGCGACTCCTACAAATGTCGTCGTCTAAAAATCGCACTCATCTCCTCGCCTCTTCTTCCTCCCCAAGCGTAGCCATTGGTGGACCTTGTAGCTTCTTCCTCCCTGTCAATCCGCTTCCCCTCACCACCAATTGAGGGAACAACCACCTTCCCCTCTGCCTCGTCGTGCTCCCCATCAGAGGGCACGATTTCCTAGACTCATCATCACTCCAAACTCCCTCACCGGAGTTCTTCTCCCCCAAGGCCTCCTCCCTGGCTCATCCTCACCGCACAAGTACCTCTCTTCCTTCCCCTCATCCTCTAGATCATCCTAGGCTATTTCCTTGCAGGTATCGATCAATGTAGCTCCCTTCCTCGCGGGCAGCGACCCCACCTGCCACCACTTCGGCGAACTCACCACGACCCTCCACGCCGCCTACCGCTTCGTCGACAACCCCACTAGCACCGCCTAAACGAGAGGAGCAAAAGCCCTCTCCCAATTTGGGATTTCGACGTTGCAACTGCCTACCGGACGCACGCCACTACCAACGTCTTCCTTGCCTCCGCCAGCTGCCTCCAAGCCTTGTCGTGCCAAATTAATGCTGCCATCACCTCCAGCAGGTCTCGCCGGAGCTTAACGACACCTTAGTCTGAAGCTTCGGTGCTCGATGCTCCCGACCGGCCAACCCATCGACGACGGGTTCGTTGGCCCTTTGCTGGTTTATGACCCGGTTCCCAAATCCCTATAGGACACGAGACCGGACCGACTCGACTACTCTCAAGACCCAATCATCCAATGAGAAAGTAACCAAAAAGTAGTAAAATAAACCACATTCACCATACAAGCAACTAACAGTAACAAAAGTACAGCAGTAAAGAAACTACTACAGTACACACCACCACAACAGTAGAAAATTTAAACAGGTACAGGGATATAAAGTGCAAAATGAAGAGTACAGAATATAAAGGTACAAGAAGCTACTCACTACTACAAATGAGTACAAAAGAACTACGACTACTGGGCTCTCTGGGCCCAGCACCCTCTGCAACCGTGTGCAATAGCTGCTCAACACCTGGACCTAAAAAAGGTTATGAGTACAAAACGTCAGCGAACGCTGAGTAGAGTGGCAACCAACTACTAAAGCAGTAAAGGTGGACAAGTAGCTGTTGTTTTTCAATTTCTTTCTTTCTTTAACTAATTATTCTTTCTTTCGCCACTTAATTTAATTATCAGGTCTATTTCTTGATCTCGAAAGTACCTCGTGGGAACGATCTTGAATGCAGTCTTTTCCGAAGAGTAGAAGTAGCACGTGGTGCTTTCCTAGCTGGGAAAGTCCCCCGTGGTGGTCGTACACCCAGTCAACCACCCTAAGGTCACTGATAGACGTAACGATGACTACGGCACGCGCAATAAACGCACGGGTATCTACCCCACATTGGCACACGGTCAGTCGTTTCCATTAGCGGGTGCGCCCAAAGCACAGCATGGAACCAGTATAGGGCATAGCCCTCTCAGTAACAGGGGTCTAGCCCCTAAGAACCAAACAGGGGTCTCGCCCCTCCACAGTCCGCGCACCCTCACCTGACTACCCTGGTTTGCCTAGTGGGCCTAACAACTCGGTGTAGGGCGGCTAGCTGAACCCCGAGCCCCATGGGGTGGCTAGCTCTCTCCCTACACTAGTAGCTCTCCCTGGTACAGTGTACACGTGGGCCACAGAGTCGGTGCAAAGTGGCCAAACCCACCCCAGGTCTCAACCCGAAGGCGGCAAGCTCCCCTCTACACTAAGAGGTAACATGCGCTTCCCTTGGTACCACGTACTCAAGGGCAAGCACACTGCCCAACACATTCCCAGATCCATCCCATTTATTTCCAAGAGCTCATCTCCTAATTCCCCGTAGGGTTCGTGCTTATATTCCTCGTGTCATTCCATACCAGGTTTCATCATTTCTAATTCCATACCAGGTTTCATCATTTCTAATTCCATTCTCAGGTTATACACATGCTGATTGTAATTCTATCATTCACATTTCCACATTCAGGTTATTCACAAGTAGCTCGTGTTTATAACATTCATCTTTCCATTTCCAAATTATATACATGCAGCTCATATTATGTCATTTCATTTATGCGACAGGAAAGTTACATGTAACAACTAACTAGCACAAATACTGCATATTTCGCAGGCAAATGTTATTCATTTATAGGCAGTTGTTATCATTCTATCTACCCATTCAAGACTGCAATTCATTCATTCAATGTAGACATTCCAGTATATCTAGTCCTAGGATTCATGCCATATCTTAGGTTCTAATCATTCATTCCACACATGCAATTAGGTTGTAATTAAATTAAGGGGGAAGCCACTCTACCAGTAAACCTAGGAGTAATGGGGGCTTGAACGGCAGGCTCACGTGCCTCAGCAAACTCCGAACCCACAACGGAATAAGGTCCTATCACAAGGATCAATCACAAGACAATACTCGGAACAGTATACAAAGTATTCCAATAAGTAGAGGAAGACATACGGGAAACATCGGTATCTCAATTGCGGAAATCGGACCTCAAACAGATCCTAAACGGGTTAAAAACAATAATTCTGACTCAAATCAGACGTCTGCAACACCTTCCAAACGTCTTAAAAGAGTCTAGAGCCATACCTCAAGTCCTACGCCACTCCTCAAACGTCCAGGAACTCCGCTGGATCGTATAGACCCAGTTCCAGACGTCCGACAACCTCTCCGGATGTCTGGAAACGCTTCCTGTCGTCTGGTGCCTTGCCTAGACGTCCGAATTGCGTGGGAGGGCATGTCCTGCGCCTTCCCGAAGAAACCTCTACGCAAATCAAGTGAAATATTCTCAATAAGGCACGAAACAGCGCCTTGGCGAAACGGCCTGCATGTCCGTATCCGCAAAGGAGACGTACATTCGCGAAGCTTACCTCTAAGTCATCTGGGACCTCCTCCAGACGTCGGCTAGGTCGTCTGGATATCGCTCCAGACGTCTAATTCTGGGAAAATCCCATAACCAGAACCCGCCTTCGCCTCCTCGCACCGCGTGTGGCCGCGCCACACTCGCTCGCCTGCTACTCCGGCTACAGCAGTGCCGAGGAGGACCTCCCCAACGCACTCCTCCTCCTTGCGCATGCACCGACCGGCCATGAGCTCCCCGGCGAGCTCGCAAGCCTTCTCTCCTCTCCTTCTCACACTGCTCCTCCTCTCCTCTCACGACGCTCCTCTCCGCCGCTCTTGCTCGGCTGCACTTACTGGAGGGTAGAGGAAGGAGCGGCTGGAAGTGGGGGTGGTGTGAGGGAGACGAGGGGGGTTATATAAGGTGTGGGGTTAGGGTTTGCGTCAGGCGAGAGGAGAGAGAAGGAGAAGAAAATGAGGGTCGCGTACTGTCTGCACGCAACACGCACGTAGACGCGAGGACGTACATGAAAATTTTGATTTTCAGACGTCTGGGAATGAGTCCAGACATCTGACCTCAATCCAGACGTCTAACCTAAAGTACGGACATCTTAAAAAGGCTTAATGACACGGGTCTTAACAGCCGGTCACCTCCGTGCATCATCGCACTAAGCAAATGCCTCCTCCACCTTCAATGCACCAAGCGGAAGCCCCTCGATACCTTGGCTTGAAGCTTGGAGCACCGACCCTCGCCAGCGTCCTTCGTCATCCTCCTGTTGCCAACGTAAATAGAGAAGAAGAAAAAGAAAACGAAGGAGAAGAGGCGAGGGACCTAAATGTGAGGACCAGATTGCAACAGTTCCTAGGGACCTAATCGTAATAATGCAGGGATTAATTTGATGACTTCCTTTTTATATTAAATCCTTGTTTCATTTATTAGATTATTTGATCCCCTTTTGAAATAATATTTCCCAATATTAGTTATTTGAATGCTAAAGCACATTATTCTTATATTAACTTTTGCTAAGCATTAATTGAATTTCCTTAATTATAGTAGTGGGTTTTGGATTCCATTTAAATCATGTTGAACTAGATTTTATGCATTAAAACAATATCTCTGTGAGATATAGTTCTTAAGGTTAATTTTTGTGAAACCCAAAATAGTGATATTTGCACTTTTTTTTGCTCCCAGAGATGACCTCAGATTTCTCTTTTAATTCGAGTTATAGATTTAAATGTTTGATTCACTTTGATCAACTATACTTCGACACGAGTTTTTAAAATACGATCAAGGCAACTAAGCAACAAGAGCTTTGGTATTATAAACTTAGTTGCTAATCTTGATCATGCACGCACTTATCATGGCCCTGACGAAATAATCTTTAGCCCAGGAAAAGGTTCAACCATTTGGTTTATTGGCTATTTCCCTATCTCCTCTCCATTACACAATATTACCCTTAATGATGTTCTCCATGTTCCTGAGTGTAACGACCCGATTCCCGAATCCCTACGAGACACGAGAACTGGACCGACTCGACTAATCCCAAGACCCAGTCTTCCAACGAGAAAGTAACCAAAAGAGCAGTAAAATAAACCACATTCACCATGTATATAACTAGCAATAACAAAATACAGCAGTAAAGGAAAGAAATACTACAGTATATACCACCACAACAGCAGAGAAATAAACATGTACATAACATAAAGTTTTCGGTAAAGAAAGTACAGGGAGTAACAAAGAAAACTACTCACTACAGTGGAAGAAAAGTACAGAAAGTACTACAGGTAACCCTACTGGACCCTACTAGGCTAGCGTCCTTTGCAGCCGCTGACTCTGGCTGCTCGACACCTGGTCCTGAAAAGGTAACAAGGGTGACACGTCAGCGAAACGTTGAGTAGAGTGGCAACTAAAAGCTAAAGAAGCAGTAGAGTGTACAGTAACTGTTATATCTTTACTTTCTTTATTTACGTCTTTCTATTATTTCACTATTGATTTATTTCTCAGATCCTTCTCTTGATCTTGAATGTTCCTCGTGGGAACGATCTTGATTGTAGTCTTTTCCAAAAAGTAGAAGTAACACGTGGTGCTCTCCTAGCCGGGAGAGTCCTTCGTGGTGGTCCTACCCTCAGTCAACCACCCCAAGGTCGCTGACAGACGTAACGGTGACTACCCCGCACTGGCACGCGGTCAGTCGTTTCCGTTAACGGGTATGCCCAAAGCACAGCACAGAACCAGTATAGGGTAGAGCCCTCTCAGTAACAGGGGTCCAACCCCTCCATAGTAACCAAACAGGGGTCTTCCCCTCCACAGTCCGCGCACCCTCGCCTGACTACCCTGGTTTGCCCAATGGGCCTAACAAGTTGGTGTAGGAGGGCCAGCAGAACCCCGGGACCCGTGGGGTAGCTAGTACTCTCCATACACTAGTAGCTCTCCTCGGTACTGTGTACACGAGGGCCAAAAGTCGGTACAGAGTGGCCAGACCTAACCCCGAGTCCCTGGGGCGGCTAGCTCCGCTCTGCACTAAACAGGGGGATAGTCGCTTTCCTTGGTACTCCGTACTCAAGGGCTAGCTCACTTCCCCAATTCTATTCCATTCCCTTTCCAGGAGTTCTACTCCTAATTCCCCGTAGGGTTCAAGCTCTTTTAACTCAGCCAATTTAGGTTTCGCCGTTCCAGCTTTACGTTCATACAACCCATGTTCTCAATCATACGTATCCATTCATAACAAGCAGCTGTTAACCAATTTACAGGCAGTTATCATTTCCTTTCTACTATTCCAAGACTGCAATATTTATATACTCAACTAGTTTTCCAGTCCTAGGATTCATGCCGTACCCTAGGATCTATCATTCAATCTAGTTTTCCAATCCTAGAATTCATGCAATACCCTAAGATCTATCATTCAATCTAATTTCTCAGTCCTAGGGTTCTTGCAATGCCCTAGACTCTACTAATTGTTTCATAATTGTAAAAAATTTTGTTAAATAAATTAAAAAACCACTCTACCAGCGAAACCGAGAGTACTGGGGGCGTGGTCGGCAATCCCGCGCGCCTCCGCAACCCCCGAGACTGCAATAGAACGGGGTCCTAACACAAGGATCAAACACAAGGAGTTTCTCAGAACAGTATACAATTACTATAAACGGATAGAGGAATTAATTCTGGAAAGAACGCAACTCGGAACGCGGAAAACAGACTCCGAACGGGCCCTAAACGGGTTAAAAATGACGAAACTATCCAAAATCAGACGTCTGGAACATCTTCCAGACGTCTTAAAAGGTGGATCGGTCGTACCTCAGTTCTGCGCAGTCCTTCAGACGTCCAGAAGCTCGCTGGAACATCTGGCCTTGGTTTCCAGACATCCGATTGTCACCCCGAACGTCTAGAGGTCCTCTACGTCGTCTGGCACTGCGGCCAGATGTCTGATTCACGTGGGATGGCGAGCCCTCGCACCCTCCCGAGCAGGACCTGCGCACACATACACCTACTCTAAGCACGACGAAACGCAGAAGAAAACGCGGCGAACGGCTACATGGCCGTACACGCGGAAAAGGAGAAGGTAAGAAATATCTTACTTGTCAGACGTCGTCTGGAAGTAAGTCCATATGTCTGATTCTGGAAAATTTTCCAAAACCAGAACCCCACTCGCTCTCCGCCCGCGACGCACGGTCGCGCCGCGCCCCGTCCGCCTGCTGCCCGAGCTACAACAGCCCCTCCGCGACACCCCACTCCCGCCACTCACTCGATTGCTTGCTCGCGCTCTCGCTGGCAGGGAGAAGGAGAAGAGAAAGGCGGAGGAGACGAGGGTGAGGGAGAGGGTGAGGGTTTATATAAGGCAGCACGAGGAGAGAGAGAAGAGAGACGGCGCCGTCTGCAGGAAGAGAGAGGAAAAAGAAGATGAAGGCGGCAGGCGCAGTTTGCACGCGCATGCACACAGACGCAACCCGATACGTCGAAAAAATTTATTACCAGACGTCTGGAAAGGGTTCCAGACATCTGGAAAGACGTCTGGGCCACTTCCCAGACGTCTTAAAAATCCGTCTGATGCCACGTTCGTAACACTGAGGCCACCAATAATTTACTCTCTATTAGCAAATTTAGTAAAGATAACTCATGTTACTTCAAATTATATTCTGATGGCCTTGTTGTAAAGGATCAGGAAACAAAGAGATTACTTCTAAAGGGAACAGCGCAAGTAGGGCTATATAATCTTTGGCTGCCCTTAAAGAGTATATCCTCATCAACGTCTACTTCCTCTTCAGTTGCACAGATCTTATTGGCAACAAAAGCACCACTTACCATCTGGCATCAACAGTTGGGTCATGCAAATTATGAAGTTATTAAAAAGCTTGTTGCAACTATGAAATTTCCTATTAGTTCTTCTGTGCTATACCAAATGTTTGTGAAATTTGTCTTCATGCCAAGGCTCATCACCTACCTCTTTATCGCACTTCCACAACCAGGAAATATCCATTTCATATTATCCATACAAAGGTTTGGACTTCACCAAGTCTCTCATGATGGTTATCGTTATGATATTAAAAGGAAGAAGCACCAACGGCTATCTTCTTCTATTCTTCTTCTCTCATTATTCTTGGAGGCAAGATTGAAAGAGAAGGACCAGGCATCCCCCTTCTTCTTATGAAGGAAGGGGACGACTAGCCAATCCCATAGCTAACACCCTCCCTCATATCCATGTACAAGTAGGATGCCCAAGAAGGCTCCTAGACATTCAGGCAATACATGGATCATGGATTTGATCCTTGACAGCTCGTGGTCTCTTCCGATTTCTTACTTCTAAGTATTAGGTGTCAACCAAGGGAAGGTTTTGGTCTACCTGCTTGTTCTTTGATGTATGGATTTGATCCTCAAGGCCAAATTCTTGGTGTTTTCGAGGTTAAGGTTGCCTCTCGGATTGTGTAGGAGTTTGTAAGACACGAAGTGTTTGCATTGTACATGACAAGATCAAGCATACTTAACGCAAATGGCCTCATCCGCCTGCCGAAATGGAGTCCCTCTAGGAGGGACTTATTTGAGGAGGCAGAACACATGGGGTGTTGTGCTACGCCACCGCAAGTATAATCTCTTACTCATGGGGTGGTAGAACTCGAATAGGTTGTGTTAATATGGTGAAATTATTATTGAAGTTATTATAATGGGTTAACCTAAATCGAGTCTAACCATCTATCACAAAAATTTTTAACCTGGCCTACTAAATTTTATCTTGGTCACTTTTAGGCCCAGGGTCGATCTCAGAGAGGTGGAAATTAAAAGTCAAGGAGTTTCTACGCCTTTCCTAAAACGTATCTCTTCCTTGCATTTATTATGTTTTTGGTTTTTCTATTTAAGATTTTTTTTGTTGATAATACTGTCCTTGAGGTACACCCTCAAAATCAAGTTCTTGGCGTTGAGCCAAGTGATCCTTGGCTTTTAGCCAACTTAGGGTTTCCAAAAACTGGTCCTGCTATTTGTAAGACCGAGTACCTGCAAAACAAAAATTATCTTTTCTCTTTTACTCTCTTTTTTTCATCTTTTTAATAGCAAGAAACGAAAGATAAATAGCAACAAGGTTACTGGCAGAGAAAGGAATACTTAACTTGATATATATATAGATATATAATAGATACAGTATATATATATGTATGTATGTATGTATTTATTACATATAGGGGTGGAGGTGGAAATGGAAATGGAGTGTAGCACAGTATCACGTTGGTCCACGTCTAGTAAGACGCAACCAACAAGATTGAGTGTCACGTGGAGTGAGGCGTGGATGTGTGGGAGTGTGTGTGGAGGCACTTGCTTTGCGCAGGTATCAGGAAATATCAACAACTGGTGCAGATATTCCCGCGATATGATGCGCGGTGGAGTGACTAGTGCATGGGCATATGGATACGGGTAGGTGGATGTGTATGTAAAATATATATATATATAGATAGAGCTATAATTATATATGTATATATATATATATATATATGTATATATATATATATATATATATATATATGTATATATATATATCTATATATATTTATATATATATATATATTTATATTTATAACTATATATGTATATCTCTATAACTATATATATATATATTTATGTAGATATATATGTGAGGGTAAGTGAGTGTGTATATATGTATACGTATATGCATGAGTGTGTGAGTATCTGTGTGTATGTGTTATGGTGTGTGCATGTGCATCAATGTGTGTTAGCGTGCGCTGGAGGAGCAGCCATCAGTGTGTGAGAGGTATGAATGTTTAAGTCGTCCGGGGGCTGCATCCGTCATCTGGGCTCACAGGCGCGCAGGCGCGCAATGCAGAGCGCAGGAGCACACACGGGTAACTCGCTGGAGGCGATCGCGAGGAGGAGAGAGAAGGCACGGTGACCGGATAACTAAGAAACAAACCGGTCACTGCACTGTAGCCGCGTTAGGTCGCAGCTACAGTGCAAGGGCAAAAAGTTGATCGACTGATCTGCGAGGAAACCGGCTGGGCCGCGCACGGGGGGTGCGACAGGGCACGCGGAGAAGGGTAAGGATTGGCAGTGGATGTGCACAGAGCACATGGAACGGGCACCTGAGGCGCGCGAAGGCGCATAGAGGTGGCGGAGTGCACACAGTAGCTGTGCGAGAGCTTCAGAGCTTGAAGCTCTGCTGCTCTAATGGCGACGGAGAGTAACCTGCAAACAAAAATCAAACAGAGAGCAGAAAGCCAAATATGTAAAATAAAAAAAATATAAAACAAGAACCCACCATGCCCACCTGCACACGATGGAGTTGAGCGGTGGTGGAGCTCACAGTGGGTCGTGAACCACTGTGAGCTTCTCCTGCACTCAGCATTCCCCTTCTCAACTGGTGAGAAGAGGTGCTGAGTATGGAGAGGGAGAGAAGCAAGTAGCCAGCAGGGAGTGGTGTGTGTGGTGCACAGGGGAGGGTGGAAGTGAGGTGTTTTCGGTCGAAAAACCTCTGCCAGCACATGGTGTTTTATAGAGGAGCAGCATGCACTTCCCCATGCTGCTGGCAAGAGAAGCGGCGAGGAGGGGATGCTGCACCATGCCGTGCAGCCGTACGAGAAAAAGAAATAAGAAATGGTGAAATTGTGATGCCACACTCAAGGAAGATGTTAATTAATATATGGCCAATTATTCACATTCTCCTCCCCTCTCTATAAATGCATGTAGTTGTCTATTTACAAATGCCATTATAGCTACACAAGATGCAATGGTAGTGCTAGGGAATGACACAAGATGGCATTTTTCCTGGTGTATTTTTGGTGTACAAAGATACCCCCATGCCTATCTTTTGCTAGTCCCTAGCAAAACATTTTGTATTGTGTTTAGAAATGACCTTGAGTTGAAGATTTTCTTCTGAGATGTGTTTATCTGTTGGATATTGTGAGAACCAATTGCAGAGAAGACTACCAGTACTTTAAGTCTTACATGATATAGACCATCTCTCGACTAACCTGAACTCTTGATATTTAAACCTTAAGTATGATTTCCAGGACTCAGAGGGTTTTACTGTACTCGAAAGCTCAAGAGATTATGGTTTGTGCATAGTGAAGGATCAAGACTGACCAGATGAACAATAAGGCTCAAGCCCAGGGTTTCACGAATTTTTAAGTGCAGGTTGGTCCCAGTTTCAGCTCGTGTCTACGGATTGACCCTTAAAAAAAAGATGATGGAAAACTCAACCCCCATTGCTTTTGTGGCTCAAGGAATATATGGTAGAAACAGGGTATTTATGACAGCCCTAAAAATTTTTTTTTGGAGAGGAGAATTTACAGACTTTTGAAAGATATACTGACTTATTTGCATAGTTTTTTTTTTTTGAACAAGTGTCGGTATATCTCTTACAACTTTATTTGGAGGACCACACACTTTTGGTGGGAGAGTACCTTTTTGGTAGAAAGAGTTTCTCCTAGACACAAGACTAAAGCCTGGGATAAAAAGTCTACCTGCGCGCACAGGTAAGGACTCCACCTTCCCTAATGAACACTAGGGTTGGATCTTATGTTCACTTGATCTTTCTTGATATGTGTAATGTGAACCAAGATTACTTAGGCTCTCAAGTAGAAGCAAACCAACGAATCCTATACTGGTGTCTCAGGTACAAGAATACGTCCTTAGTTAGGAGAGATTTCGATCTTATCTTATCAATGCTTAAGTGAATTAAGTCGAGCCTAAGCGAGTCAAGCTTCTCTGGCCTGGAAAGTCTTCAAAACAGCGATTGAATATCTATAAACACTTATTGTATTTTTGTTTCAGCCTTCAGATCATTACTAAACACCCTTTTTTTTTCTTGCTATGTACATATTTATAGATGGATATATATAATGGAAGCTGCATGATACCATATAATACCCAGATCCTATGGATGCCTATCCACCCCCCCATGACAAACTATGCTATGTCCTCATATGCATGCAAGGTAAAGGAAGGTCGAAAGATCAGGGAACGAGAGCTGACGTGCAAGGTATATAGCAGGGTGGTAGGGTGGGTGGATGGTTGGTGGTGAAGTGAAGAAGTGTGAAGTGAAGTGACATGGAAGTGTTGCTGGGGTGCCTCCCAACAAGCGTTGAATTTAACGTCTCCAGCTGGACTCAGAATGAGGCACGAAATTAGTTACCCTCCAGCAGGGCAACAGTTTCACCAACGGGGGCAGGTTTATGAGTAAGATAAGGTTTTAAACACTACCCATTGACCGTAAATTTATGCTCAGATTTGGGATCTTCAATTTCAACGGCCTCGTTGGGAAATGGCCTCGAGACCAAGAAGGGACCAGTCCATTTGGACTTCAATTTCCCTGGAAAGAATTTGAGCCGGGCATTATAAAGCCAAACTTGCTGAGATGGCTCAAACTCCTTCAGCCGAATTTGGCTGTCGTGAAAAGCCTTAGTGCGTTACTTGAAAGTTAAGGCAGAATCATAGGCTTCACAATGAAGCTCTTCCAGCTCTTGGAGTTGGAGTTTCCTTTCTCGACCACACAGGTCTGGGTAGAGGTTACATTGGCAAACTGCCCAATAAGTGCGATGCTCCAGCTCCATGGGCAAATGATAAGGCTTCCCGTAAACAATTCTGTACGGAGACATACCAAGGGGAGCCTTGAAGGCGGTCCGATACGCCCAAAGTGTATCAATCAGCTTGTCCGACCAATCCTTACAGTCAGGCCAAACCGTTTTCTGGAGAATTTGCTTAATTTGCCGGTTCGACACCTCAGCCTGGCCGTTCGTCTGAGGATGATACGGAGATGCAATACGATGGTGGACTCCATATTTCCTCAGAAGTGCTAGAAAAGAAGCATGGGTAAATGACTTCCTCCATCCAAGATAATGGCTCGAGGGATTCCAAAGCGTGCAAAAATGTTGTCTTTGACAAATCGAGTAGATATGACATGGTCAACATGGCGCGTGAGAATAGCCTCGATCCATTTGGAAACATAATCAACAGCCACGAGGATGTACTCGAAGCCGTTGGAGGGAGGAAAGGGACCCATGAAATCGATTCCCCAAATGTCAAAGATTTCGGCAGCTAGGATGGGTTGCAAGGACATCATGTCACGACGTGATATTGACCCTAACGACTAGCACCTAGTGCAATGTTTGGCATAATTGTGTGCATCCTGGTGAAGGGAGGGCCAAAAGAAATCGCACTGCAACACCTTGGCTGCAGTTTTCCTCCCAGAGAAATGGCCTCCGCAGGCTTGATCGTGGCAGAAGGATAGCACACTGGGGAATTCGCTGTCAGGAATACAACGACGGATGATCTGGTCAGCACCTATTCAGAAAAGTAGTAGATTATCCCAGAAATAATACTTTGCTTCTGCAATGAGACGCTCGCGCTGGTTTTTAGGCCAACCACTTGGAAGGAAACCAGAAGCAAGGTAATTGGCAATGTCGGCATACCAAGGTTTACTTGCCACATTAATTGCCAATAGGTGCTCATCAGGAAAAACCTCATTGATTGGCAGGGTAAGTCCAATGTGGTCAGGGTCCAGTCTTGAGAGATGATCAGCAACAACATTCTGGACTCTAGCCTTATCACAAATCTCAATGTCAAATTCTTGGAGCAGAAGGATCCAACGAATCAGTTTAGGCTTGGCATCCTTCTTGTGCATGAGATGGCGAATGGCCGCGTGGTCAGTGAATACAATAACATGCGAGCCCAGAAGGTAAGAGCGAAATTTCTCCAGCCCAAAGCCGACCGCTAGTAGTTCTTTCTCAGTGGTTGTATAATTACGCTGGGCCTCATTCAACGTCTTATTGGCGTAGTACACCACGAAGGGGTGTCTATCGCGTCTTTGTCCCAGGATGGCTCCGACTGCAAGGTCGGAAGCGTCACACATGAGTTCAAAGTCGAGGGACCAGTCAAGTGGCTGGAGAATAGGGGCCTTGGTGACAGCATCACGCAGCTGCGTGAATGCTCGTATGCAGTCGAGGCCCATATCAAAGGGTACCTTGGTCAATAGTAGATGAGTTAAAGGTCTAGAAATCTTGGAGAAGCCTTTGATGAATCTCCGATAGAAACCGACGTGTCCCAAGAAGGAGCGGATTTGTCTGACAAAGCTAGGCACAGGTAAATCAGCAATTACATCAAGCTTGGCTCTGTCAACCTCAATACCCCTATCGGAAATGATATGCCCGAGAACAATTCCCTTGTGTACCATAAAATGACTTTTTTCCCAGGAAAGTACGAGGTTCACATCAATACATCTCCAAAGGATACGGGTCAGGTTGGCAAGATAGTCATCAAAAGAGGGTCCAAAGATCGAAAAGTCATCCATGAAGACCTCAAGAAAGTCACCCACCATGTCATGGAATATCGTCAGCATACATCTCTAGAAAGTTGCTGGCACATTACAAAGTCCGAAAGGCATCCTTCTAAATGCGAAGGTACCGAAGGGGCAAGTAAAGGTGATTTTATCTTGGTCCCGAGGGTCAATTTCCACCTGGTTATATCCAGAGAATCCATCCAGGAAATAGAAAAATTTATTTCCCGCTAACCGCTCCAGGATTTAGTCAATAAAAGGTAGCGAAAAGTGATCTTTCTTAGTTACAGCATTCAGTTTCCTATAGTCTACACACACTCTCCAAGATGTAGGAGTGTGTGTAGGGATAGATTCACCCCTGTCATTGGCACGGATGGTGAGTCCAGCCTTTTTGGGCACAACATGAATCGGGCTCACCTCGGGGCCATCGTTAATCGGGTAGATTATACCCACATCCAGCCATTTAATAATTTCCCTTTTAACAACCTCCTGCATATTAGGGTTGAGACGTCGCTGCATCTCGCGGGAAGGTCGAGCCTCCTCCTCCATATATATACGGTGAGTGCAGTAGGAGGGGCTAATGCCAGTTAAGTCCGATAAGGACCATCCAATGCCTACCTTGTGTTCCATAAGGACCTTTGTTAGTTTTCACTCTTGCTCCCTGGTCAATTTTGAACTACTGATTACGGGGAGCGTTTTATTTGGTCCCACGAAAACATACTTAAGCGTATCAGGCAGCTCTTTCAACTCGAGAGAGGATGGTGAAAGATCTAGCATTTCTTGGGACGAGAGTGTCCTAAGCGGATCAGAAGAAAACAAGGCAGGAGGAAGAAGTTGGCCCTCAGATTGGCCAAAAAGAGGGGCATCTTGGATTGATGGATCCAAAAAGGGATAGCCCCAGTGAGCAGTATGTGGGCTCAAGGTCCCAGTGTGGAGTTGCAATTCTGCCTAATTGGGCAGGAAAGAAAGGGCAATCTGGTCTTCAAGAGTGTGGACCGACGGTGAGTAGCCCGAATATGACTCAGACCACGAGGTATGGGAAGCAGAGAAAACCTCATCAGAAGTCTGGTCAAGAGAAGGTACGAGTAAAGGGAGGGATAGGGGAACGTCACAATATGTGTCGATCAGGCAATGGTCTGTGTTCAAAGGCAATCCACAGCAGTCAGAATAGGTCCCTATTAGTCCGATACACACGCTGACGGCCATGTCCTCATCAGATGTGTCATCCTCGATGCAATCGCAATCAAAGTTCTTGGCTGCCTTGAAGATGTTTGGCTTGAGCTTCTCAGAGCCAACGGCAATCTCTATACAGCCCGACTCGCAGTCGATATGGGCGCGAGCTGTGGCCAAGAAAGGTCGACCAAGGATGATCGGACAATCAGAAAGTGAGCTAGGAACTTCCATATCCAAAACAAGAAAGTCAACAGGAAAACAGAGACTATTGACCCTAACCACCACATCTTCCACCACACCCTTCGGTATTTTGACAGAACGATCTGCCAACTATAACGTAACAGGGGTGGGTTTCAGATTTCCTAAGGAAAATTTCTCGAGCATGATGGTTGGTATAAGATTGATGGAAGATCCTAGATCAAGCAGAACACGGTTAAAATTGCAGCCTTGGATGCTACAAGAAATCAGCGGTGTGCCCAGATCTTTCTACTTCGGAGGTAGATTTGACAGTATAGCACAACTCTCATGAGGCGAGAGAACCACCGGATTCTTTGTTTTCTTTGACTGTCGCCTAGGTGTAGTGTAGTCTTTGAAAAATTGGGCGACAGTTGGTATGTGGTCAATAGCCTCCAACAGGGGTACTTTGATTTCAACATCCATAAATAAATTACACAAGTTATCAAAGGCTTGCGTATCCTTTTTCTTGCCTTTTGGCTCCCTCAATAGAGCCTCAGGGAATGGGACTGATTCTGGCACTAGTTTGGGTATATCGTCCTCACGAGAATGCGGTGCGCATCTCGAATGAGAGGGCGATGAAAAAGATGGGCCAGGATCAGGTTGGGACGGATCGACAGTTTTTTTACTGCTTTCGTAGTAATCGCATTGGACGTCGCGGGTCCAGTGGGATCATAAGGTGGAGGAGGGTTTGCAATAGGGACATAAGGGCGAGGTGCTGCTGTAAGATTAGCTTGGAATCCCGGAGGAACGCTCGGTGCTTGCAGAATCTGATGAACCTACCCTTGAGAAGGTCATACCTAGGGTTGAGGACCACGAGGTATGAAATTTCATGGGTTGGGAACAGGTTGGGCTAGAAGAGTGCCCTGAGATCAAGTTGTCATGCGTAGTTGACTGATCGTAGCATTCTGTTGCGCCAATTGGTGCTGAAGAGTGGTCATGTTCTCTTCATGGCGCTTAGACATTTCCGTCACCATTCGCATCAGTTTATCAAGAGGAGTTGATGCGTGTTTTGTTTGAGGAATACAAGGACCCGATGGCGGATTTGCCACAGGATTAGACTGGGCCCTTGGGATGACGGGTGCGGATAGTCGCATTGGCCCACCCGCGGGGTTTTGGCGCTGCGGGTTACTGGACCA
Source organism: Thalassia testudinum (assembly GCA_037157565.1). Taxonomy (NCBI): domain Eukaryota; kingdom Viridiplantae; phylum Streptophyta; class Magnoliopsida; order Alismatales; family Hydrocharitaceae; genus Thalassia; species Thalassia testudinum. Next base: position 6,641,852 of record JAZHRO010000022.1, on the reverse strand, counting down.
TGCAAAGTTAGGATGATTTCACCACCCTGGGTTATAAGTGGCAGAGAACAGGTTGTTCCCCAGGGCGCAAGCGTCTTCTAAGCCAGAAGACGAGTCCGCATGTATGTATGTATCCGAGCACACGGAGGCTTGGTCCTCCGTGTCAAAATACTAGCTTGCAGAAGCCAGATCCACATGACTTACCGAATCGCTTGGCGCGACGCTCGGTAAGGATGGTCTTATGGGGTTTTTGGGAATAAGCCTGGCATTGGAAAGATTAGGATTCTGATGAAGTGGTGAGGTGGAGGTGTTTGCCATAGAACGGGGGGATTGGCCAGAAGCTCATCCAGCTTCTTGTGCACGACGGAGACTTTATCCAATTTTTGTGCGATAAGATTAAGATCTGTGGATGAATGGAAGGGTCCCGTGTCAACTTCGTGAACATTACAGGGCAGGCTGGTACGATTAAAGGCGACAATGGAGGCATTGTTCATTGAATTTTTGCTCATGTTTTCAAATAATTCAAACGCTCCATTCTCGTCTTTATTCATAAAATTCCCTCCGCAGGAAGCGTCTGCAATCTGCTTCAAAGTTTCATTTAGCCCATAATAGAAGATCTGGGCTATATGCCACTTAGGCAGACCGTGGTGCGGACACTTCCGGAGGAGGTCATTATACTTCACCCAAGCCTCATGAAACTGCTTGCCGTTTTGTTGCGTGAAAGAAGTTATAGCACGGTGAAGCGCATTGGTTCGCCCAATTGGGAAGAATTTCTTGAGAAATGCTGTTCGCATCTCTTCCCAAGAATGGATGGTTCTCCCAAGGGTGCGTAACCATTGCGACTCTTTACCCCGCAACGAAAACGAGAACATTTTCATGAGGACAATTGATAACCCGATGTTTCTTAGTTTAACTGTTTCAGCCAATCGGGTTAGGTCTTCCAAATGGAGAAAAAGATCTTCACTTGCAAGACCATGGAAGTAAATGTTAATTAGGCCAATTACATTGGGTTTTAGTTCAAAATCGTCCCCACCCATGGGGATCCGAATTTGTCCTATGGTCTCTGTAGCAGCAGGATTTTGATAAGAGCTAAGAGACCTAGGCTCCTCCCGTTCGGGAGGGTTCTGCATTTCCTCCAAGGTTTCCCTAATGGCTTCAATCTACTCATTATACATTTCCATTTGGGCTTGGAGGTGGGTTATGGGGTCTACGGCTCCACCACCACCTGGTGGGATTTAAGGGGGGCAGTTTCCTCCCTCGGAATTTGGGGGTGGGCGTGCAGCCATGTTTGTGGAGGAGGATGACGAGTCGGTTTCTATCCTTCTAGAATTATCAAACAATTCAAACAATTCAGGGTTTTGTGACCCCCCAAACATGCACTACCGCAGGAAGAATTGGGGAGATAAGAAGGGAAACGGCGATGAGAGAAATGACGCCGCAAGGGTACACTTGATAACAAATCAAAGCAATCAATGTCCTAACATCTACAATGTGTCCTTAGACCTAAAGATCTAAGTTACCTACTATCACAACCTATGGATCCAAATGAGAGCACCACGGAACCACCGAGTCAGATTGAAAGGCCGTTTACCCCAGTCTTAGACACCCAATAGCACGCGGGAACCGTACCAGCATGTAGGCGCTACACGCAGGTAGTTAGACCTCCAATCCTTAATAAGGGTCAAGTTGCTACCAGTTTTATTTAGAGGCTTAGGATCAAGTGCTCCAGGAATGTGAAGGGCGTTGTATACGGGTAATGCTCAAGTGCGTTGATTTTAAAAATTGTGTAAACCAAGCATGCAACGGGGAAATCTCCCCGAATTGAAGTTTTAGTTGGTGAATGGTTTTTAGAATTTTAGCCTTAAGTAGTATAGATTTTAAGATTTCGCTGAGTTACCAATTTAACCAATCTCCAGGTTTTGAGAAAACACAAGTTCTTCTATGCCTAATAAACCCTTCTTCAATATGAATTAGTTAATGCATGCTAAAAATGCAATGGGCTTCCCTAGATGGAAATTTCTATGTGTGGATGCAGGAGTCTATTTTAAGCCAATGTGAAAGGGAGCCAAAACACTTCAATTCAAGTGCTCCCAATCACCAAAAATGATATTCCACACACAAGGCCCAACCACAAGATAATGTAAAGAAAATTAAGGTGTTAGGGTTGAAATATTCGGGATCAAATCTAAGGCACATGAAAGGTCGTGGTGGGATTGGAATCAACTCAATTCCAAGTCTCCCCACCAAAAATGTGATCCCGAATTGTGAATAAATGAGGCAAGGAAGGATGGCAATCAATCTATTTAAACTTGCCTCAAAGAACACTTCGCACAACGAAAGATCCAAAAATCAAGATTCTTGGATTTTCGCTATGCGAAGTTTGGCGAGAAATCAAGGGGCGGTGGGGGTGATGGCAAACAGTCAATCAAATAATTTTTTTTTTAATCCATTTCCCCCAAGAAATTCCCAATAAGTGTTTTTAAGTTTTTTTTTTTTATTTAGGTGACAAGTTAACCTAAGTTGCTAAGAGAGAGACACCTACCTCTTCAGCAACGTGGGTGAAGCTCCAATGCGGTGTCGGCGACTTTACGCTCTCCCTCCCACCTTGGATCTGCCTACGTTTCCGACTTCTGCTTGTCTCCTCCTTGCAATTGGTTTACCTCAATGCGCACCTCCCCCACAACGACGCCAGAAAAACCGTGGTAGAACTCGAATAGGTTGTGTTAATATGGTGAAATTATCGTTGAAGTTATTATAGTGGGTTAACCTAAATCGAGTCTAACCATCTTTTACAAAAAATTTTAACGTGACCTACTTAATTTTATCTTGGTCACTTTTAGGCCCAGGGTCGATCTTAGAGAGGTAGGAATTAAAGGTCAAGGAGTTTCTACGCCTTTCCTAAAATGTATCTCTTCCTTGCGTTTATTATGTTTTTAGTTTTTTTATTTAAGATTTTTTTTGTTGATAATATTGTCCTTGAGGTACACCCTCAAAATCAAGTTCTTGGCGTTGAGCCAAATGATTCTTGACTTTTAGCCAACTTAGGGTTTCCAAAAACTGGTCCTGCTATTCACAAGACCGAGTACCTACAAGACAAAAATTATCTTTTCTCTTTTACTCTCTTTTTTTTATCTTTTTAATACCAAGAAACAAAAGATAAATAACAACAAGGTTACTGGCAGAGAAAGGAATACTTAACTTGATATATGTATAGATATATAATAGATATAGTATATATTTATAGGGGTGGAGGTGGAAGTGGAAATGGAGTGTAGCACAGTGTCAAGTTGGTCCACGTCTAGTAAGACGCAACCAACAAGACGGAGTGCCGCGTGCAGTGAGGGGCGGATGTGTAGGAGTGTGTGTGGAGGCACTTGCTTTGCGTAGGTATCAGGGAATATCAACAACTGGTGCAGATATTCCCGCGATATGATGTGCGGTGGAGTGACTAGTGCATGGGCGTATGGATACGAGTAGGTGGATGTGTATGTAAAATATGTATATATATATATATATATATATTTATTTATTTATGCAGATGTATATATATATATATATTTATGTAGATATAAATAAGGCACCCGCGTAAACCCGACCTCCAGGGAGGAAACCTAGCTCGCAAGCTTCATCGCCGTATCTAATATGTGTTCACAAGAATACCAATTCAATACCCCATATTCCATATGGGTAAAGGCAGGCCCATTATACACATATTAGATACTTACCTCCTGTTAGTACAAAATATTTTCCCTGTCAGTTCCAAATCCAAGTAGTAGTATCGGGGCCCTTAGCTATTGTTCTGGAGAAATGTCCCGGCTTCTAAACCATACCTCGTTTCGAGGTGTGCCTAACCTCGAAATCGAGTAACAAGAGCAACCATGGGCCGGGTAGGTATCCCAGCCCATGGGATAGAGTAAAACCTGCTTCTAGGTCGATTCTGAGATCGACTCCCACTAGAAGCAGGAGAAAGCAAGCAAAGAAAGGAGCTAGATGAGGGAGAGCCATCGACCGAAGCAAGAGGAACACCACCCGCGAACCCCCGACCAAAGGGAGGACCGACCTCAAGGGAGGAAAAGAACCTAGCAAGCTTCACCGCATCTAATATGGGTATTCACTATATATTTATGCAGATATATATATATATTTATGTAGATATAAATATATGTGAGGGTAAGTGAGTGTGTATATATGTATACGTATATGCGTGAGTGTGTGAGTATCTGTGTGTATGTGTTATGGTGTGTGCATGTGCATCAGTGTGTGTTAGCATGCACTAGAGGAGCAGGCATCAATGTGTGAGGGATGAGTGTTTAAGTCGTCCAGGGGCTACATCCGTCGTCTAGGCTTGCAGGCACACAACGCAGAGCGTAGGAGCGCACGCGGGTAACTGGCTGGAGGCGGTTGCGAGGAGGAGAGAGAAGGCACGGTGACCGGATAACTGAGAAACAAACCGGTCACCGCACTGTAGCTGCTTGAGGTCGCGGCTATAGTGCAAGGGAAAAAAGGTGACCGGCTGATCTGCGAGGAAACCGACTGGGCCGCGCGCGTGGGGGGTGCTACAGGGCACGCGGAGAAGGGCGAGGATCGGCAGTGGACTCGCACAGAGCACGCGAAACAGGCGCCTGAGGCGCGCAAAGGCACACAGAGGTGGCGGAGTGCGCACAATAGCTATGCGCAAGCTTCAGAGCTTGAAGCCTTGCTACTCTAATGGCGATGGAGAGTAACCTGCAAACGAAAATCAAACAGAGAGCAAAAAGCCAAATATGTAAAATAAAAAAAATATAAAACAAGAACCCACCACGCCCACCTGCTCACGATGGAGCTGGGCAGTGGTGGAGCTCATAGTGGGTCCTGGACCACTGTGAGCTTCTCCTGCACTCAGCGTTCCTCTTCTCAACTGGTGAGAAGAGGTGCTGAGTATGGAGAGGGAGAGGGGAAGCGAGTAGCCGGCAGGGAGTGGTGTGTGTGGTGCGTAGGGGAGGGTGGAAATGAGGTGTTTTCGGTCGAAAAACCTCTGCCAGCACATGGTGTTTTATAGAGGAACAGCATGCACTTCCCCATGCTGCTGGCAAGAGAAGCGGCGAGGAGGGGATGCTACACCATGCCGTGCAGTCGTACGAGAAAAAGAAATAACAAATGGTGAAATTGCGATACCACACTCAAGGAAGATGTTAATTAATATATGGCCAATTATTCACATTCTCGTCCCCTCTCTATAAATGCATGCAGTCGTCTATTTACAAATGCCATTATAGCTACACAAGATGCAATGGTAGTGCTAGGGAATGACACAAGATGGCATTTTTACTGGTGTATTTTTGGTGTGCAAACATGAGGATCTTAGAACAAAAAGATACTAGATCTTCCCATGTGGTTTTGGTTACATAGGTTGTTGTTCATGTTTCTTGATTATTCGGGTTTCCAGGCATCGACCTGAGTTGCGATTCAATGAAAATTTTAAATGTTAATGTTTTCACACATTCGTGATGCCACAGAAATTGGGGATCAAATTGTTTGAGTTCTCACACCCCCTCGATTGTCGAGTAGGATCGAGATTGTTTCCCAACATACTGCCCATTGAAGATGTTGAATGGAGCGACAATCTCATGAGCTCTCCAATGATATCAAGATCATGTCATCCTGCTTCATGATCAAATAGAATTTCTCAACTCTCCGTAGAGCACCCAAACTTGTCTTTCTATGCTCAACCATTGAAAATAAAAGATTTAAGTTGATTTGTCCCTCTAAATGCTTTGTGCTATTTATAAGAAGTGCTCGCCAACCTCTGTAGATAGCTAAGGGTCAAATAGCGGCTAATCCAATCATAGTCGAGCTTGATTCGCATGAAAAAAATGGTGCAGATTACTTTTCAGTGCAATTTCCTATGTTATTGTGTGTATTCCCACAATATAGGCATGTCTTTACCCTCATTTTCCGCCAAAAGATGTGGGCTCAAGTGTGAAGATGAGTGGGATTTATGGTCATGCAAGTTATGACATCAATGGTGCGAAATTTGAGATGGAAAGGTGACTATCTCTGTACAAACAAACAATTGTAGTTGGCTATGCAACAATTATTGCCAACTATTTGAGCCCAATAACAACCATTCAATTTTTGAAATGGTGATTTACACAGCTCTTCAAGCATAGCTAGCTAAGTAGCCCGCATAGTTGGCTATGGACTCATAGAATGGGGATTTTCAAGTTCCTTTGCCATACTTGGTTATTAATCTGGGTAAATTTCTCCCTTAAAATCCTTTAAAGGCTAAATAAAATTTACTAGGCTAAAATTTAAGGTATTACGCAAGTCTTTTTATGTGATTCTCTCATAATTAGTGTGATTGATATGATATGAAATCGTATCTCTTGATTGTTAGGATGCTTTAGTAAAGTAGAATGGTATTTGGATCTATAAATATGCTTGTCCTCCATTGTAGCAAATCATCCTATCTGTTTTTTAGACTGGCAGTCACAATGTAGTTGAGTGGCTTTTCAGTTTGAGAAGACTAAAGTCTCTCCTTCATGACGAGGATTTTCCACAATAAGTTTGATTGTTTCTTTCAAAAAAAGGTTTTGATATAGTTCCTTTGTTATAGTGATGAGCTTCTCTTCCTAGTTTCTTACCCTTCCTCTGAAATAAATTTTCCACATAAATTTGGGTGTTCCTCTTCATGGATGATTTGTCAGCTTCATATGTTCTAATTGATCCTAAACATATACTATAACATCAAAGGCGTTCAGGTATTTTATCTATGATCTAGGAGTAGAGAGAGATAAACATGCCGCTATATTTGCGACATTCATGTTCTTAGAGTATGTTATGATCCAATTTAAAGGAGAGAGCATGTTAATGCAGATGTCACTTTCTTAAAGTCAGTTCTTTATATAGTTTTCTATTGTTGGGTACCATGTTGCTGTCAAAGAGAGTACTCAACCTCCATACATACCACCAGCTCCTCTGTCTCCTCTGAGTTGCCTAACTCGCTAGTGATTGTCGCCATGACCTACCCCACTTGACTATTCGTCAACAGAGGCTGTATAGTTGTATTCTACCCAATCATTATTCCAACGTTCCCTGTTGTATCTTGTTGCCATCCACCTACCCCAAGATCAATTCAAAGTTTTCTCTAGAGGTTATTCTTGTTAGCACTTAGTGCTAACACACTCACCGGAAATGAGACTTGTGTACAAGATGAGGCTAATAGAAATTTGGAACATATATTATGCTATTTGATATGCATATTTTATTCTTTGAATACACATACTTACTCTTACCGAGACCAACTCCTTGCGGAGTTGAGTCAAATTTAGCTTGATAAAGTTATCAAGCTTAAATCTTAGCTTGAATCAGCTAAGCTAATGAGTAGCTCTTGTTGTGGAGCTTGAGTTGAGCCCGTCGATCCCAATCTTTTTTGCTATCCCTTGCTGCAAGTTATTCGTTTGATCTTTCTAAGGCAAAAGCTGACAATCTTGAATTTGATGTGATAACGGGTATTTGGAGCTCTTCAATTGTAATTAATCTTGCTTCACAAAATGGATTTAATGTACTTTGTATCACAATATGTGCTTTGATAAGTGTGCCAACCCCCTGTCAACCTAATCCTTTTCTTGCATTCCATGTAGGGTTGCAGAGTTTGTAATATATAAGCTCAAAGAGATGGGAAAAATCAGACAAGATGATGTTGCACCAATGCTGAAGCACTTTAAATACTTGGACATCAATAAATGAAGGACTTTGACCTCAGAGGATATACGACTTGCCCAATCCAGCCGCACCCAATCCATTCGCAAATAATGGTGCACTTTCATAGGTTCCATATCCTAGCATAAAAATTTATTTCATAATCAAAATCTTTGCTATCAATCTGTTACATTATGTATCTCATTCTTAGTCTGTGTGAAAGAGAATAGTTCAACTTGCAAAAATTGATACATGCATGAGTGCTTATTTGGCTATATACTGTGAATTTTGAGCTTTGCAAAAAACTTAAACATCCTGTATTCAATTGTATGAATATTTTTTTCCTCTTTTGTGAAGAGAAGTTGCATGCATGCCCCCATCAAATTATGCACACGGATGCCCTTGTGTTTTCAACATTTATATACGTATCCCCAGGTAATGGAGATCTTTACATAAATGTCTCTAAAATTAAGTTCCAATAAGAAATTTGTTCTTTTTGATAAGATGCTTAAACATGAATACTTTTTTCTGCCTTGTATCCAAAAATTCAAATTAATTTTGACTCTACCACTTATTACACCAACACATTATGTTTTTAGCTTATGTGACATGTAGGTCATGATTACGAGATTCTCCACCTTAATTTCATTAACTTTTTAGTATTCTAATCAAATATCAATCTTTAAACATATATAATGACTTAATTACTCCTATCTTTGGTATAAGCTAGCTCATGTTGTTAATTTGTAATCATCAATTCATGGAGAAGCACGTGAAATCAAGCAAATGTCTAAGACATTTACTAAGTAGAAAAAAAATTATTAGGCCTCTTTCAATATGATAAACCTAAGGCATATGTTCAATATCAAATGTTTGTACAAGCATCTATGGAAATCCTTTAAGTGGTCTTGAAAAATAATTTGTTGTAATAAATAGTGACCTCAACTCCTTATTCGAGGGAACCCTACCCTTCCACTCATCATTTTTCGCAAAAGGTTGACATGAGATGACAAATCCAAGTGTTTCCAAAGATTTTGAATAGCTATGTCAAATTTGAGTTGATTATGTTTCCCTCTTGCTTCAAAGAAAGACAATCCAACAATTCTCAATCATAGTCTTTCATACCAAACATCCATATAAGCTAAAAATGGAAATTCCATTGATTGACTATCCTTCTCTTTGAATGAGATCTCAATTCCAACTATGGCTTAATTAGACAATTTACAACTGGAATCTCTATTTTCTTTTGTCCTGCTTCCTCCACCACCACAAACGTTGGACTTATCTTTATATTGCATTAAGTCTTATATACACCATAATCTATTCTACTTGTGATCCTACGACCAAATACTAGAAATGGACTCTTAAAGATCTTCGCTTCAAATTGAGTAGATTTCTCACCTTATGATAACAAGAAAGAGCTTGCCAACACCTTTATGTTGTAGGGATCTCTAGATGTAGGATAATTTACAATAATTTTCCCTTTTGTATTAGCTAAAAAATCAAAGTCATTCTCTTTAAACAAAATCATATCCCTACACAAACAAAATGATAACAATCAAAGACCCATAAATGAAGAACAAGCAATTTCCTACAAGCTTTGCCACCTTAAGTACATAGTAGGTTGTTTGAGAAGAAAATAAAAGAAATTTAAACGATTTAGGTTGATCCAATAACTTTTTCCTCTTTTTGAAGCTTATGTGGCAATTTTGATATTGGTTTTATTTTTTATGGTCCATCATTGCTCTTTAGGTAGATTCCTACAAGTACTAGTACCTTACAGTGTAGTTTCCAAAAAAAGTACCTTGTAGTCTAGTTAGGATTGAGCATTAGGCTGGAATGCCTTCACCCAAGCTCGAGCCTATAACTTTAAGGGCTAAGCTTGAGTCAAGATTTTTGCCCATTAATTAAATGGGCCAAGGTTAGGGCTTGGGTTGGTTCAAGCTCGACTCAGTCCATTTAGGACCCATATATAAATACATACATACATACATACATATATGAATAACTTATATGTGTAATGTATTCAAACTAAAAAATAGCAAATATCAGGAATAACTTAGTAAATAACACAATTTTCCTTAATTTCTTCATTACCTCTTGAAATATTCCTGGTTTCTTCATTACATTGTTAAAGTCATGGGTAAGTGTACTAAATTTGAAAGTTTATAGTTTTAATAGTTTGATGATTAGTACTTTTGTATTTATTATCAATTAGAATTAAGTCACACAAATTTTCCTAATCATTTTTAGTATTTGCATACTCCATCCTTCTCTTTGAATGATAAATAGGTCTGGCTCATTCAGGTCTTGGCCCATTTACTTTAAACTAAGCTAAGATTTTACAAATTAAATAGGCATGACCATCCCATGGACCCACCTAATTAAATGGGTTTGGGTTAAGCCTAGGTTGTGCTTGAAGGGCCAGGGCTCAATCTTAAGTCTCCGATGCTTTTCATTTGTAGTTTGGCATAGAATGTTTATGGGAATATAGAAATTTCTAAGATATCATCACCTCATAGAAAAAATGACATGTACATGTCAAGGCTACTTCATGAATATTTTCAATGGTAGTCCAACTACTTTGACTACTATGCTACATGGCATAAAAAGATCAGCAATGTGCAATTGCGAAGATGAAGTCATTGATCCCATTTTGAGTATGCCAATATGTATGCATGTTGTAAGAGGAACTTGGTAGTTTGATCACTTTTTAGTTGTAATTGTAGTAGATGGTGATGCCTCTTTTGGATGCTACATATTAGGCTTTTGGTGCCTCTTCCATGCTACAACAATTAGATGAGTTTGTTGTAGCTAAAAGATAATTAACATATGTCAATTTTTGTTGTTGACGATACTTATACTAGCATTATACCTGAAGCCTCCAAGATATTCATGTTTAATGGGTGTATAATATAGGCACATCTATTGGACATATCTTGTTTCACATCCTATTATAGCTTTGTAAACACTTTGGGATTGTTACGAATATGCTTAGGATTCAAAGACAAGCATGAATATAATAATTTACTCAAGAAATTATCATTTCGAGGATGATGTTATGAAATTTGACTAGCTTGACCCCAAAAGTTGATGTGGAGAAGACATCAACCATTACCATGAACCTTCTTTTAAGGTACAAATCTTAAGTGTCATCTTCATTAAGATAGGGTGTCTATAAATTTAAGACATTTCATCCAATCATATTACATAAAAGAGTGAACAGTGGCCTTGTCATGGTTGCATGCATATGTTCTTTCATTCAAATTTAGTGTTAGAGACAATGAAATAAAGGGATATCATTGTTGATACTTGGATATAGCCAATGATTTTCATGAGTGTTTTCAAAATATAGTTGTTAACGAAGTTTTGTGGTGATGAGATTGAGTGGAAGAAAGGGAGGCATAGTTTGAGAGGTTTGACACCTAAGCTTTTGGTTATGTTTTTGAGAGGGGATGGGATGAGTGGAATTTACTTTGTGGTGGACCCTACTGCATGCATTGGTTGAGTGAGAATGAGATGCACATAAACTTCTACATGAGAAATGGTGTTAACAACCCAGGGTCCATTATCTTTTATAACCAACTATCCAAATTATTTTTCTTATTTTTTTTATAGCTATCAAAGATTCTACACAATCCGTAGGAAAGTTTACTCCTGGAACTGTCCATCATTTCCTTAATAGTCTTGGCCTTATTCAATTGATTTGTTGCTTTCTTTAGGCCTTAACTAGTACAAATAATGGCCCATATACTAACTTACAAAGGGGCTACAATTAAATTCCATCTTGTAGATCGAAGACCATATTATTTGACTCTTTATTTTATATGTTGTACTCATAGTCAAAAGTTTCAAATGTGCTCCATATAGTCATCGTCTTATTTGTCTAAATCGATCAATTTGAGCATAAAATATGTTGCAATCTTAGAATTATAGAGCATAAGTTGTCATTCTCTCTAGGAGAGTATATGGAGACAAAGATTGAAGGAAAATAACATTATAGGCTAATAGGATTCTTATTATAAATGTGCAAGTGCAGGACTTAGTTTAGCTAGACGACAAAATGAAAAAGTAAATTTTTTTCACTCAAGGTCATGGGTATGGCTAGGGAGAAAACTAGATTGTATTTATGGTTATGAAGGTAGTTTACACTTCAACTTTAGAAATGAAAATTTACATTTGTAAACATAAGCTTAAAACTTATTTGTGTTTACTTTGTAGGAGGGTGTAACGAGGACTTTATCTCTATTCCTGCTTACTTTGTGAGTTGACGCCTAGTGAGATTGTGCTTGTGTAAAGAACACCCATGCTCTTTGCACAAACTAGGGTTATCAAGAAAAAGCACATTTCCAAGACCCTCCTAGGACCATATAAAGTAAACCAGGGTTGAAAGGATTGCCTTCACCATAGCTTAATTCCAAGTGTATTTACCAAATGGACTATAAGCGTTAATAAAAGAAATGCAAGGGTATTTGTGTAACACTAACACTTCACAGTGACACATAAGTAAAAAAAAGGACAATGATACACATACACCACTTTAGACATAGAATTTGAGGACAATGATAAGTGTACACAACTTTGTATACAGAATTGTACAGTCACTAACAGAAAATAGGGGACTTGTCGTTTCCACTTAAGTGGTATGAGCCTGCTCACCAGTTGAGCTACTCGACGTGCTAACCTGAGAGGATAGGTTTGCAAACTATTTATCCCCCCCTCCTAGGATGAGCGTCATCATTACTCATAGAAAATATGATACCGTTCGACCCAACATGACATCGTCCGACTACATAAACCCTTTTTTTAATAGGGGGCGGGTGTCATGTGTGTACACTTTTGTGTACACTTCTGTGCACATGAAATATTTTACTTTCTTTAAGGGATTGATGGAGATGATTGATGCCTCACTTAGACATGGCATCAATGAAAGGAGAATTACAAGGTAAGAAAGAGCATCTTACCTCATAGATCTTTTTCTTTGGTAGGGTGAGGGGGTCATAGGAGAAGAAAGAAAGCCCATGAACGGATGCATATTGAAGTATTAGAAACATGATTGATTAATTAATAACAATGACAAAAACTTTCACTTGGGAAAAGACATCAAGAACAGATGAAAATATGGGCAAAAACAAAAGAGAATAAGAAAAAAATGGATAAAAGGAGGAGGAAGGAAAGGTCGGTTGTAATTCCCATGAGTTCAAAGATTAATATAACCTAGCTAGAATTGATTAATAACTGATGTAGAATAATAAAAAGATCAAATCATGTTGGTAATGCAAGCACAATTAGGAGGTTTGAAGAACTTAAAATGGCAAGTTTTTACTTCCATGATTAGCTAGCGAGTCAAAATGTAGCTATGGGAAGGCAGTAGCGCAAAGTTTGAGTGAGAACCTGATTAGTTTGCAAGAGTTTGTTGTAGCCAACTGTGATTGTGCAACTATGTACACTGAATCACTGGGAATTCACATGGAATTTCACATTGCTAATGTCCTATTTCGCAAGTTGATCATGCTGGAGTTCTCTATATGTCTGTGAACATGATTTTGGCTCTTTAAGTAGGGGGGAATGCTTACCTTTTCTCTCTCTCTTTTTGATTTTTGTGTGGACATTACTATCAGTATTTAGTATTGTGCATGTACCCTTGAGTTTGTCATACTTGCATATGCCGTCCTGGAATTGCTTATTTAGACACTTGCGTCCCAAAACCCACCCCACCATTTCCCACTCAACGTAGCCGTGTAAGTTCACAGGGTGACCATACATGATCTAGCTAATCAATTTCCATGCAAAGGTTGAGATTTGACCAAGATTTCATTACATTGATAAGGGTGCATGACTTAGGCATGTGAAAGGTTAAAGCATAGCTATAACCATGGTTGAAGGGATGGCATGCAATAGATGATATGATCAGTTCAATTAAAGGGGTGAGAAGAGTAACTATCTTTAAACATTCTTGTAAAGAAGAGAAAATTTAATTCTAAGGATATTTATGTAAATGTTATCAACTTTTATGTGTACACTAGTAAATGTTAAAACCAGGGAGACCTTTGTAATATTTTTGTATCAGCATATTGCCTTTCTCCTTTTTCTTTTTCTAGTTTTTTCTTCAAGGTATAAATATTTGACATTATAGGTGTTCCCCTAGGTTTGTCCTACTCAAACACAGCCTCGTAGGTTTGCTTGTTCAAATATTTGCTACTTCCATGCTTACTGGTTGACCATGTATTAGTTGATTCATGTGCAAAGATTAAAGCTGGTAAAGATATAGTAAGTGTCCATGTCCAAGCGAAGGTTGTGGTCTAACCAAAACTTTGGAATAATCAAGGGAAAAGGAGAATCCCGTCGTCAAGAACTGAATGTTGCAGGAAGCTTCAAACCCTAGTGGATTTGCAATTGAATTGGTTAAAGGCAAAAAAATGGCATCAGTTTGAAAATCAAAAAATGGGAGAAGGAAAAAGGTAATTATCTTGACATTTTTTGAGAAGTCAAATGCTAATAACAGGCATATCAAGGCTTGGTAGGAAGGGACTAGAAAGAGCCATAATGTCACCCCCTCGGAAGTCACTTTGCATCAACTGGTCCTTTAGATCCAAGGAGTCCCGCAGCCCAAATCACGCACACATGAATCGCGACGAGTCAAGCACAGGAGGTATAGATTCCATTCATTGTTCTCATAGCCGAAGAGGATCGCTTCTACTATATATATGTGTAAATATGAAAGATGATAGGGGCATTTGTATAATAGTTGGATATTATTAATAATTTCGAGAGAGATATATCAAAAATCCTCTCAGCTTTTCGTCAGGTAGAGTGAGAGTCGTGTGACATTGGCTAGATGGCAACATAAGCCAAGGAGTGGTAAATGCCGATTTATATCCGTCCGAGAGACCCTTTTTCTTCAAAGGACTGATGGAGATGATTAATGTCCCATTGCAACATGGTATCATGGAAAGAAGAAAGTTACAAGAAGGAGAATCCTGCCTCATAGGTGTTTTTGAATGGGGGAAGTCATGGGAGGAAAAAAAAAGCTTTTTAAAGGATGAATATTGAATTACTAGGAATGAGATTAATTAGCAAATGGGTATAGAAACATCCACTTGAACAAAACCATTAAGAAAAGATGGACAAATTGGACAAAAACAAAATAGATTAAGAAAAGGGATAAGAAAAAGAGAAGGCCGAGGACGAGGAAGAAAAAGAAGTTAGTTGTACAAGTTCTAAGATGAACAGAGCCAAGAATTGACTAATTATTAATAGAGGGTAATTAAATGATTAAGTCATGGGCAAATGTACAATAATTGTAGGCAAAATTAGAAGATGCAGACTTTTACTCCCATGGCCAATTAGTGAATCAAACATAGTTGGCCATGAGAAGGCAGTAACTCAGAATTTGAGTAAGAATCTAATTAGCCAACTAAAGCCTATTGTAGTCAACTATGAACCAACATAATTTGATTAATCAATCGACCATAGCCTATTATAGCCAGCTATGATTACGCATGTGCACCATGGACCAATAGGATGAAATTTCACATTTTTAATAACTTACAAGACAATCATGCTCAAGAGGAAGGACACTAGAATCCTCTACAGAAGGTTGAAGATGGATCAAATCAATTGCTTTAAGAGGTGAATTCCAGAGTTTTTGAAATAGCAAGCTTTATAGACCCATATCCTATTATAGTCGAAGATTCAAGCACGAATTAATGAAAATTCACAAAGCCGATTAACAATCAAGAGGAGGCAAAGCAAGGGGAACAAAAAGACCTTTGCAAAGGATGTTGATCAAGTTCTGAAGTGCTCGACCCAATAATCCAAGTCCATCGCACTCTAGATATAGGAAATTGGTAACTTAGTTCCATATGTACGATGTACGATTGGAGAGGGGATCTAACCTTCAAGAGTGCACTAAGTGTGAATGATTACAAGAGATTCAATCCTCCTTAAACAATGTATGTAGAGTCTCTTTTATAGGCTACTAAAGGGTATAATAATTACATGTAATTACTTCTTTTTAGGGAAGCGTAATCATTAGACTCACTCCTCGAAGACCTTCATTTATTTGCAACTTTTCATCTTCCTTAGCCCAACTTAATTAGTTTGCTAAGAAATCGAGTGGACAAACAATTACCAAAGACAACCACAAGGCACAACAATTTAGGTAAAAACCCCTCCATAGTTCACGAAAAAATCCACAAGCAAAGAGGTAGAGATTCCACTATAGAGGATATGTAGTCAACTCATGCCTTAAACCCTAAGAGAGACCATTGATTTAAATGCCGACGACATGCCATCGGCAAGGTCATTTCCGAGCAAGGGCCGTGCCGACATGAATAAAATGTTGATTTACAGAGATATCGTCGGCATGCCATCGGCATTGTCAGCATGCCGTCGGCATGCCCTCGACACGATCGGCATGCCCTCAGTATGATCAGCATGCTGGCAAAATTGGTACCCATACCGAAGTTGCTGTTGATTTTTTTAATTACTTTTACTATTTTTGTCGGTATGCATCAGCATGCCCTCGACATACCTACGAAATGCACACTTGAAATTTTATCGGCACGACATCAAAATCGGCATTTCGAACCTTAAGAGAGACTAAAGATGGCACTCTCTCAAAAAAGGAGGGGAAAACACCCCGAGAAATCCTCTCACACACACATAAATGGCACATGTATAATCGGGTCTAAAAATCCATATCAAATCTCTAGGATCCATTAAAAAATATGCATTAGATCAATAATTAGGTCATGGGTGTTCAAGGAATAAGCAATGTAGGTAATGAGCTGAGTCCAAGCCAAGATTTAAACCCAAAAACCTTATCAAGTCAAGTTTGGCTCAACTCCAATTAGGACTTGGGCTTGATAAAGGTATGCAATACATGTATCAACAATGAATGCTTAGCTCCTAAGCTGGTTGTGGCAACACTGTGTCACAGCTTACAGGAGATAGAGGAGTTGGTGGTATAGGAAGAGAAGTGGGGTTGTAGAAATTTGTTATGTTTGAAAAGAGCTTCAAGGTGCTTGGAGAAGCCAATTGAGGCATACATACTTCCTTCAAATTAAAGATCTTCTTACGTATATTCAAAACAAAAACTCCAAGCATCATCAATCTGCTATAAAATCTCCTCATTCGTGTAGTCTCTTATCTACTTTGCTGGTTCTTGTACAATACAATCATAGGTACAAGGCTGATGATGAGCAAGTTCATAAAGAAATACTTGTGCTTAACATACTTAGCATTATGCATTAGTATTATTCAGTTGCAAAATCAGGACATTATGTTTCGACATTATGTTTCTCATCTCCTTCAAAAAGGACTTTAAAAACATGTAAATGAGTGATAGTGCTACTACTAAACTTGATTGAATTCTATTGTACCACCTTGGATGATGTTCCATGATGACAAATTTGAACTAGAAATAGGAATAAATCAACAAGGCTGATGGCTACAAAAAAATTGCAAGAGGATCCCGATCAAAACCCTGTAAAAGTTGGGCATGATGAAATAGGTGAAATTGGATTAGGAATGTCAATCATGTGAACAAACAGATGATCAAAAGAGATCTCAGTATGAAAGAAGACCACCCCCCTTCAAGAATTACTACTGTACTGACTATCTGGCTCAATAATTTTGGAAAATCTTTTTGAAGGTATCTGGCTTGATAATAAAAGAATTTTCGATCAGGAGAATGAGTCATTGAATGCACTCTAACAACTTAACATGTCATGCCAATTCGCGTTATTCTCCGCAATACTATATAATTATGCACCAGTTCACTTGACTAAATTCACCAACTTACATCCATTTGCTGCCTAACAATGCTATACACCTTGGGACATGATCATTGAAAGAAACATAAGCACACAAGGCTGAAAAGAGACAGCAAAAATTAGGTGGAAATGAGAGGAGGAAAGTGCAACTACCAATCTCTTATGCTCAAATAACCAAATTTTCATCACTCCAGCCCATGAGTGCCCACACATCTTATATTACTGTGCTGCATAAGTATGACGTAATATATAAATGCTTTTGTACAGGAAGTGAATAGCAAGGTTGAAATAGTTTTTCTATTTCTCACCTTGTAAATAAGAATGATGGTTCATTGCTTTGCTAGCATGTATACTGCATGCTTAGCTTGCATGATTGACATGAAAAATTGGTAATTAAACTGAACAAAATAGAATTAAAGATAAACGTGATTACCTTACTTCCCCGTCATAATCAACATCTGCAACTTCAAATTCCAAAAATGTCAGCATTTGCTTAAGAACCATATTAGCCACCACTCAAGCACGTAGTACCTGTCAATATCCACAGTATAGCAAATACACAACCACCTTTTGAAGAAAAGCTTTTATCTCCATAGCCCAATTGTTATGGTGGAACAAACACAGTAAAAAGCATCAACAAAGCTTAATTTCTCAACAAAGTAGAGAAACATTGTTCCGATGATAAACAACAATAATAGAACAATTGTTGTCACAATGAATTTATGCTTTGCTTTATTTTTCGCCACCTCCCTAAGCATGGCTGCCTCACCAAGCTCGCCACTTCCATAAAATACTTTGATTACCAAACACTCTTGCTTCTCTACGATGTAATTAGCTGCTTTGCTCAAAGTAAATCCAACAACAACCATGCCACTAAGGACAGGTGCAAGCCAAGAGCTTGGCCAAGTGATCTTGGTACAAGTCTTAAGATATTAGAAATGAAGAGTGAAGAAATGAAGAGAACAAAGGAGGTTCTAGAAGTGGAAGAGTAACTTGAGCACTCAACTCATTAGCACTCGTTTAGTATTTATAGACATTGTTGGGAGGTTGTTACAATAGATTCTTATGTGAGTTTGTTCCATGCACATGGTTACAACTAATACATGAAAACTCTAGAACACCCTTTTGTCAACCAGAAGATCTCCATACCCAATTGTGGTCATTGTGACTGTTACGAAATAAAATCAAAAAGATATTGTTAAGTTGTTTTCTATTTAGGTTATTGTTACTTTTAGTAATTGTTTAATTGTATTTCCATGTATGCCAAAACCCTCTCTCTATATAAAGAGGGTTAATGCTTCTCTTTTCAAATAAATAAAGTTAATATTTTCCCCAAAATCCCAAGATGGTATCAAAGCGGATTTGATCCCATGGAAAAAAAGAAAAGGAAGGAGAAACCCTAAAGGGGGATGGCCCTCCGACAGCGTTGCCGGTCTCTAACAAGCCACCGAAGAGGTCTTCTCTCCCTAACTCTTCCTTTTCTTCTTTCTTCCTCTTTTGCTGCAGCTATTCTCATCGCCGCCGAGGAAGAAAAGCTTGTCAGCACTACCACCAGTCGCGCACCAGCAAAGGACCACCACAGGAGTGATCGTCAGTGCCCTAGCCTACACACCGACCTACTTTGGTGGCCATCGGACCAACCACATGTCGCTAGTGGCCTTATCTTTGTCTAGCATCGTCCATGAAGGCGATGGACCGGATCCCTATTTTGGCCCTCCAAACCTCATTTGATCGAGGATTTAAGGGTACCATCAAACTCCTTAAGGGCCATGATACTGAACCGAGGTAGTTTGGTCCTCCCTCGACCTTGCCGGAGCGTCATTGCGCTCCTCCTCTATGGTGTTGTTACTCAAAGAGAAAGAAGAGAAGAAAGAAAAAAAAAAAAGGGAGACAAGGAGGCCCTCTTATCTGGGGTTTTATTAAAAGAAAAGGGAAAAAGATTAGGATTGTTTTTTATGATTTAGTCCATTTTAAAGTTAAGTCCTTTGTTTTGAGGTACTAGTATGTAACCCCTAAAAGTTTTGAGTTTTATTGCTTGGGTCCTCATGTTTGAGTGGAAAACACAAGGAAGACTAGAGCCATCTCAAGATGTCAATATTACAGGCAGTACTCTCACGCACTTCAAGAGAAACTAAGCATAGACTGACTCTGTAAGGACGTACAAGAAGAGACACCCAAGGTTGAAGACACAAAGAAGAGACTACCACGTTAACAAGAGTTGATCTCCACTACCTTAAGGATCCAAGTCTTCGCCATCTCCTACATCTAGACTTAGGAGGGAGTATTAGGAAATAAAATCAAAGAGATATTGTTGAGCTATTTTCTATTTAGGTCATTGTTATTTTTAGTAAATGTTTAGTTGTGTTTCCAGATATGCCTTAAAGAGGGTTAAGACCTCTCTTTTCAAATAAATAAAGTTTATACTATCCTTAAAATCCCATTAGGGACAATGCAGAAGTACAAGACATCAACAAATCTATTTGTTTTTTTTCCGCTAATTTGGTCTCTTATCATGAAAAAGCAAATTGTTCCAACTCCTAAGTAGACGGCCAGAACCAATCCCACCCATCTAAAACTAGGACGCACTTTCAAAAACAAAGATTTAGCACTAGGACCAGAAGTAGCACTTGCTGGTCGGAGAGAAGAACCATTTGAAGGAGCAGCCATGCAATGCCAATTTCCTCTTATGGCAATTCATGTTGATGCTTTATCTCAAGCAACAGATTGCAACAAAGAAGATCTTATCCTTGAAATGTCAGCCACTTGATAGAATCCACCTAAGAAAGATACCCTACACACCCTCGAGCCAATAGCATAATTAGCAAAGACGGTACCTGTCATAGAAATATGAGAACAAGGAAAAATATAACAGTAAGCGTCAAAAGAATAAGGCATTGACCAAGAACAAAACCCATAATTGCAGATGGTTAACTAACAAACAAGACGAGAAAGGTGACAGATGACAATAAGACAAATTTCAAAAAATAGGTTATTATGTTTCCCACATAGCAAGGATTTGATGACCGCCACTAGTAGTAGCCATCCAAAGTTTTAATCAAATTAACCTTGTCATCAGTTCATCACAGTGGCAAAAAGCAATCAGAAACCCTGAACAAGAAAGAACCATGTAGTTCCTCAATCTCACAAAAAATCATGCATAACTCAATACAAAATACATTTTGCATGGGGGGAAGGTTGCCATTGAAGGGGCATGCCTATGAATTTGTTAGTAGATAGACAGTTATCGACTTCCCAATGATGGACAGACAGGAACCTATTCAATATTTATGAAAATTAATACTCACTTCTTCTATCTACGTAAACAAGAGCATTATTATATTTATTACTCCTATAAGAGCATTTCTTTCTTTGGTACATTTTTTTCCCAAATCCACATGCTGTAACTTTTGATTGCCACACCAGATCTATTCTCGAAGCTCAACAGGAAGAACTATCTCCTTTGGTATCTCCTTTGGTGCCAAGCCTCAAAGATCTGCATTGGAGGACAAAAGAAGCCCCATGTTCACACAAAGTTCGTAGCTTGAGGTGAAGATTGGTGTATCATAAATGGCAAGTGAGAGCAACATCCCCTTGAGATTTGGGTCACTAATAATCTTGAGTCAAATGCTATAAATCTTCTATAGAACTAGATTGCAAAAGCTACATGGAGCTTTTTGCCCAAGAAATATAAACAGAGCACTAACTCACTGTTTTCGAGATTTATGGGAAGATGACCTCTCGAATTAAAGATAACCATGAGGCAAATAGTCACACCAGCAAGAACAGATTGCTGAGAGACAATGGTGGAGCCACACTCTGTTCACTATGAGCATGTGCCCATGCTATCTTGGAAGGAAACTGTTGACTTGCATATAATTTTGAAGCAGTAATTAAATAAACAAATAGGAAGTTATTATAATCATAGCCCATATGGATATTCCTCTTGTTGTAACTAATATGCAAAATTGGTCATCCTCTCCATACTCAAAGCAATTTAACACTAGTTCAAGAAACATTAATGACCTGACAAAATATATATATCACATGGAACTATTAGTTGTCTTATAGCTATTTTATTTACTAAATTTTAAGGGGAAAGAAACAAGCTTTGTAATTCACTTTTTTAGTTAATAAAGTGCAATCACATCTTGATAAATAACATATGTATATATATCTTCACTTACAACTCAACCACCGACACCTATTCCACATGAAAGGGGAAATACTCAAAAAAAAAAAAAAAGTCCCATAGAAAGATCCAGAGTAAAAAAAATGATTCAAAGCCTCACGTGAATTTTCTGCAAACAGGCAAATCCTTATGGTGAGATCTGGCAATAGATTAGTGACAGCAGAGTTTTCATATACAAATATACATATACTAGCGAATGGACTTGCGCTTCACTTCAAGGATATAGGAAGAAAGTGAAGTTAAATGTCTCATCATTTATTTACAAAATAGGGAAAAAGATGCCAAACTTTCATATCCTGTAGAGTCCTTGAAAATCTATTCTATATAACTAAAAGGGAGTTCCTAAGAGTCACCTATCAATCTATCATCTATGCCCATCCCTGTCTCTAGATGAAAAGAGAGCTATTTCAGTGTATCAACTAATTAGCCAAAACAAACTAATAACTATTTCAACCTCGAAATATTGGGCATCTCCAACCGTCGAACAAAACCTCGGAGGTGCCATGTACTCAACCTCTCGTTTACAGCTGATGGTTAAACATGTCATTTCCACATGAGATGATCTCTTGATGACCATATTCCTCCTTGCATCACCCTCCAACTTCATCCACGACCCAAACCCTCCCACACAACACCTCTACCATCCTCCTTGACTGAATAGATATCAACTCAGCAAACATATCAACTCAAGACAGAGAATTTCAAATATATTCAAAATTCCACAATACAAATGTCATGATCAGAGAAATACATAATCGTTTCAAATCTCGAGTACATTCCTAACTCATTTAACATTAGTCTCAAGACAGAATTTCAAATATATTCAAAATTCCACAATACAAATGTCATGATCAGAGAAATACATAATCGTTTCAAATCTCGAGTACATTCCTAACTCATTTAACATTAGTTTTCGGAAGTAAAAGTCACTAAGTCTAAGAGTGATATGAAGTGAGTAAGAAAATTCTCTTACAGTGCAGATCACTTCATTCTCTATACGGATCTCTTTGGTCTAGGTTGAGGCTCAATATCAGGTTCTGCTTTCTTCTCTTGGGATGTTAGCACTCTGGTAGAGCTTAGAGAGGCTGTTAAGACATCTGTTGCCTGCCATGAAAAAAAAAGTTATTGTTTATAATGTCCTGTCCTTTTTGTATGACTTTATGATGGTTTTTAAAACAAAAAAATAAAAGTCCAATCGGATAAATAGTATACATGACAAATAGAGGCCGCTCAAGCTTATCAAGTGAGAATCTTTACATTATCAGATTCTTACTGAGAATAATGCGGTTCAAAGAAAGTTATCTTCTATTCTTTTTCTCTAACCTCTTTGAGTATATCATACAGAAATATTTCTTACTGGTAAAGATGCTTACCTTCTCATTATCCCAGTAATTTTTGCCAAATGAAATTTCTGTCACAAAAAATAGATTAAATAAAGATAACCTCTTGTTTACATCCCATAATTAAACATAGTGCCCTGCCATTGTTATGCACGGAAAATCATCTCAAATTCCTGAGACAATGGTTGCAATAGACAACTCTCGTGCTTATCATAAGTAATTTTCATGAAGTATAAATTCCCCCTTTTTTCTACTAGAACTCCATAGAACTCCATATATCAGTCATCAACCTTCGCTTATTCAACTTGAAATTCGATATACATATGCTATGAACTCCTGAAAAAATCGTGGATTTCTTACCTTCTACATAAATGCCATATAATTCTCATCTCTACATTTAATTAGATATAGCTTATATATATTAGAATAAATGGTTCTTGCATTCTTTTTAATTAGAAGATGCTATGGGCATACCTGAATTTAATTAACTTTAAACTTCGTTCTAATAGCTTAAGTTTTCATCACTTATACTACCACTAATATTCAATTTCTAATTAATATTCAATTCATCATGCTCACACGTCCATGTATATCATCTGTATATGATCCGTGCGGGAACAACAATCTCTTGGAATATTATTGAGAATCATAGCATAAATCCTTGATACCCTTGATGGCATCTTCTGGTTAGCAAATACCAAAACCATTTTCTAAATAATACAAGAAAACATTATTTCTTCTTTCTCCAACATGCATGGCATGCATGTGTATGTATACTCACCTGTGAAAGCTTCCTCCTCACCTTCCTCCATTCTCTTCTTGGTGGCCTCGCTTGCTTGCTTCCCAAGCTCCTCATTGAGGACAACCACGAGATGTTGGAGGTTGAAATTGGAGGTTTAGCCTTGCTATTTGTCGAGACATTGGTTATAGCTTTGATCTATTTTTAGACCGGTTAGGGTAACTAGGGAATTTCTTGCCTCCCTACAACTCATGGCTAGGCTTAACGGCCAATTGGAATAACTGGATGCATGGCTCAATGGTTGGAGTTGTTTTACTGTACCTAATCAATGAGTGGATGAGAGATTGTTTGTGGTTTAGTGTGTGAGGCTAGTACATATTTACACTACATGATGTAGCCACCACTCCTCGCAATGACCTTAGGGTGATGGAATGCTATGTAGGACGAGTATAAGATATTCTCCTGGTTAAGAGGATGTCCTATATCAGTCTTACTTCTCAAGATATCATGTAAAGATCATCTTGGGTCCAGAGACACAGATGAAGCGTTCGATGACCGTAATCAATAAATCAAATAGGCATTGGCTTATTAAAATAAATGGATTAACAAATGAACAATACACTTTTCTTTCTGATACCATGTTTAACTTTACTTGATTTTTATTGACGTACTTATGCTCTGCACTTAGGTGTAGCTAAGAAGCAAGGTGTAGCGATTATGGTTGGTCCTCTTGTTGCGAGACCTAGCATGGTTCTAGGAGACGGTCCAACAAATTATAGTACTCTTTAGTTGCGTAGTTTCTTTTCAATTTTCTTAGTGATTGTACTTTGCTACTCTAACACCCTTTTTCCTAGTCGTGAATTCTTATTGCTTGTGTCAACACTCTTTTACTTATGTTTTATAAACTTTTGTGTGGCTATTGATGTTTGTGTTTTGGGTGGCTACGGTCATGTTATGTGTCGGATGCTATTTCGTACTCACAACTTAGGTCTCATCGGATATGTATTTGTTATTGGGAGCGATGAGCGAGAGAGAGGGAGGCGAGAGGGATGGGGGGAGATGGGTGACGGTGGAGAGGAGAAGAGGGAGAAGGGACCCCCCGGTGCATTGCTTCAAATGCCTCGGGGTGGGGTACGTCGCCATAGAGTGTAAAGATCCAGTCCGATGTCTCAAGTGTGGAGGTTTTAGGCACCAAAGGGCCTCTTGTTCGAGGTGTGGGGGGACGACGAGAAAGCTGAAGCAAGCGAAGGTTCTTCCTCAGCCCCTGACTAGTGCACCTCTGGTTGAGGCGAATGTTCCTTGGTCCTTAGAGGTTCAACTCATAGAGAAGGAGCTCGCAGGCACCATGGTGGGAGAGGTGCTGGAAGGAAGCTTGTCGCGGTTGCATGTGAAAGCTGATGCGGCCTTGATGCGGGGAAAGGCAACGCTACTGTCTTCCTCGATATGCCTCATCTTTGGCCTAGACCAAGGGGCGGCGAGTGGGATGGTTTTCACTACAGCGGCTTTCAGTGATGCAACGGTTCGATGGAGGTGGCCATCTAGGCATGATGGGGCATTGGCGGAGAGACTATCGGTGAGGGCAGAGAGACCACCGATAAAGGCGAAGGTTCACGTAGAGATTGAAGGCATCCATATATGGCTCCGGACCAAGGAGGCAGTGGAGGTCGTTGAAATGACCCTTCTCAAGGGTCCCTACATTTTCCTCGATTTTTACGGGGTGTTGTGGAAATTTTAACACCCCCTAACCTTGTTCTATGGGCTTCGTGGGAAAACTACAAGATTTCAGGGCCAAAGTCACAAATTTTCCCAACCAAAAAACCCTACCCATGACCCTTAAAAACCCCCTCGTAAAACCCACTCTCCCCCTACACATTCCCTCAGGCACCATGCCCTACTCCCACCTCCAGCGAGAGACCAAGAGAAGGCAGGAGAAAGAGGAGCAACGTGGTAGGCGAAGTTGCTGTAGGCACAACAGCGAGGCAGGCATTGCGTACATGAAGGGGGGGCAAGCCCTGCGACCATCAGATGTCTGCAATGCCCTGCAAACAGCCGAGGAACTCTACGGATGGTTGAGACGCGCTTCGGACGTCTGAGGGTGCACTAGGCATGAGGCGCAACCTGCCCGAGGTGTCTGCGGCGAGGACGGGCTTGAGGCCGTGCATCTCGGGGACACAGCACTCGCATAGGGCGACTGTAAGGGGAAGTGTGCGCGTGCGGCACTCAAGGTGCTTTCGAACGTCTAAGGGTACTGCCAAACATTCAGATAGAACCTTGGATGGCTGGGAGAAGAAGCAGACGTCAGGGTAGAAGCAAGGACACTAAGTGGGGGTCTGGGCAGGTTTAAGACATCCGGGACGCACTCTGGACGTCTGATAGCAGTGAGATGCACACTCTTGTTACAGACAAGCGACTGATCCAGTCAGACCAAGCCCGCCTGTTCTAATTCAAGTGAGCCAGGACCTTCCCGAGGCCAGCTCATGGTCCATTTGATCTCCAAATCCCGTAAGGTATCGTAGGAAAGCTAGTGAAATTTCCCACATTTTGACACATGTTTCATCGCATTTTGAGTTTGTTAGCCTACTAAAAAATCAGATTTAGGTATCTGATGTCCGTTGGGACTTTGGTTGACATAGGTCTCCAATCTGGGGTGCGTGCGAGACCTGTAGAGACGTCAGGATAGGTCTCTCGTGCCCCCATACCTCTCGTACACCTACGTAGAGTGGTCATTCTCATTCCAGTGTGTTTAGTTTCGTGTGAATGCATGTTACAAATAGCTAATTAATCAATTATTAAGATTTTACAAATGTGACTAGTGAATGAAACAGATGATTGCATAGACTTATAGGTATATACAGATACATCCATGCCCTAAGTTTAAATGGTGAACTTTACACTTGATTTATGTATGGAGATTGATTAATGTTTGTCGTGAGAAAATGTTAACCTAATGGTTGGGATAAAAGCTTTTATTGTGATGCATCTAATTACTTTTTCTATGCTGAAATATAAATTATGAATTGAGATGCATGTATTCTATGATGCTTGAAATAGAATTTAAGGGATTATAAATGCTCTTAGTGACAACTAAAAAAATAAATTTTCTGTTGTAGTATGAAACTTTGATAATGATGGGATAATTCACCTACTGTGAGGTATGACTGTTGTTTGGGTTCTAATCAATGCAGTTGAGGCGGTCACCTCAGGCGACGAGGCCACGAGGCGAGGCAACTGAGGAGCTCATCGCCTCGAGGAAGACCCAGGCGAGGCCCTTCGAACAGGCGATGCGCCTCCTCACCTCGTCGCCTCATCACCTAAACCCTAGGTCAATCACAGCATTTTTTTTAAAAAAAAGCAAGAAATGGACTTACCATTCTTACCCTCAACGACCTCTCACATTCCATACGAGAGTCTATTTACGTGTGTCTCATCTCCACGCCAACCATCACCGCCTCACGCCATTATTACCTCCACAGTGGAGCAGCTAAAGCTTCATCGACCACCATCACTGCCCGAGCTTCACCGCTTGCCATTTGCAATGCCTCCTCGACCTCGATCACCCAGGTATCTCAACTCAAGCTTCTTCATGTTCGACCACACCATTGCCGCTTCTTCGAGCTTCGATTGAGAGCTTCATTTCTTTGTTTCTTCATTTCTGAGGGCTTCATTTCTTCGTTTCTATTATATATGTTATATGTTATATACAGTAAACTGTAAACTTCGTTTCGTTCTGAGGGCAATGTTACTGTTCACTCATTTCGTTATGAGGGCAATGTTACTGTTCACTCATTTCATTCTAAGGGCTTCATTTCTTTGTGATACATGTTGCTGTTCATTTATTTTATACTGTTTGTTCATTTCGGAATGTTACTGGGTTTATTCATTTCGTACTTTTATATATATATATATATATATATATATATATATATATATATATATGTTATAACATAAGTATTACATATAAGTATGTATAACATAACTATTAGTATATATAAGTAATAAGTATGCTTGTAACATAAGTATGTAATATTGTAACTATGTAAATGTATAAATCATATATATAGTATATATTATTTTATTATATTTTAATATAATTATATATATAATTAGTAACTTTGTATGTATTTACATGTGTATATTGTCATATTAAATAGTAACTTTGCATGTGCATTGTAAGTTTGTAACTATGTATAAAATTAGCATGTATTTTGAATTATGTAGATGGCTAAAATGAGAAAGAAGCACCTATATTGGAAGTATGTCACATTAGAGGATCCAAAAAAGATTAAGTGTATTTTCTATAGTAAGATAGTGAAAGGGGGGATTCATAGAACTACTGAACATATTACTGGTGGTGATAAGAACACAGCAATATGTTCAAAAGCTCCACAACATGTGAGAGAGGAGTTAAGAGAATATCGACAATCTGAAAAGGAAGAAAAAGAAAAGTTCATGAAAGATTTTGTTTACGATGAACCGCTTAATGATGATGAGGATGATGGAGATGAAATAGAAGTGAATGTCTTACAAGGACCCATGGATAGATTCATAACTAAAAGAATAGTAGAAAATCATACACAGCCATATGCAAATAAGGCTCGAATCATGACCGCTGGTGGAAGTGGAAGTGGTGAACTTCCTCTAATGAAGAAGTTTCATGGACCAATAGATAAGTTTACGAAAGTTGATCCTGAGAAGGTGATTCAGGAACGAAAAAGGAGATTGTTGACAAAACAAACTACAATTTCTGAGGTTTTCAAAAAGGAGGGAAGAAATGCAGTTGTACGAATCATTACAAAATGGATGTACCGTAATAATATTGCATTCAACACTGTTAAAGATATCTGGTTTGAGATAATGACTGAGGCAATTAATCGTTTTGGCCCTGGATTGAAGCCTCCTTCTTACCATGAAGTGAGAGTTCCTTTATTGAGATATTATGTGAACGAGACTCAGGATTTTATCACCAAGCATCATGATGCTTGGAAGAAATATGGATGCACATTGATGACAGATGGTTGGACAAATAGGAAAAGCAGAACACTTATAAATATTCTAGTTAATTCTTTTATGGGAACTATTTTCTTGGAGTCCATTGATGCCTCAAGCTACGTAAAGAGAGGGGAGAAGCTTTGCGAGCTGATAAATGGCATGATCGGTCGCATCAGGGAGGAATATGTGATTCAAGTCGTCAGTGACAACGCATCGAATTATGTTCTTGCTGGTAATAAATTTTTATTTATTTTAACATGTCTTTTCTTTAATATTGTAAGCATTGTAAAATATAAGAAATATCAATTTTCTTTTCCATAGGCAAATTACTGGAGGCTAAACATCCTTAAGTTTATTGGACTCCTTGTGGTGTACACTGCATTGATCTGATGTTGGAAGATTTTGGGAAGTTAGAGATGTAAAAAAGATACTCAAATATGCAATGCAACTGAATAGTTATATATACATGCATCCTTCAATCTTAAATTTGATGAGGCAATTCACAAGTAGGGAGTTGTTGAAGCCTACAGTTACAAGATTTGCTACATATTTCCTCACCTTGCAGAGCATTCATAGATAAAAGGTAAATTTAAGAAAGATGTTCACTTCCGATAAGTGGATCACTTCTAAAAATGCAAAAGAAGAGAAGGTGGCAACAATCATCATGATGCCTTCATTTTGGAATAAGGTTGTATACATTCTTAAGGCTACGTCTCCTCTTGTGAGAGTGTTTCGTCTTGTTGACTCAGAGAAGAGGCCTGCAATGGGATACATATACGAAGAAATGGATAGAGCTAAGGAAGCTGTTATGAAGGCTTTCAACAATAATGCTAAAAAGTTTGGACCTATTTGCGACATCATTGATAAGAGATAGGATTGTCAGCTTCATAGGCCTCTACATGCAGCAGGATATTTCCTCAATCCTGATTTCTCTTATAAAAATCAAAATCTTGATTTTGATTCAGAGGTTATAAATGGATTCTACAATGTCTTGGCAAAATTGGAGCTTGATGAGAGTGTGCAAGACAAAATAACACGAGAAATTTCCATTTATAGAAATGCACAAAGATTCTTTGAAACACCTATAGCTATTAGACAAAGGAAGACCATTGCCCCAGGTAGTCAAGTGATATAAATTTTTTATAGTAAATTTCCATTTCCAGTTGCTTATTAATATTATATAACTTGTTATCCTTTTACAGTGGAGTGGTGAAATCTCTTTGGTAGGTCTGCACCAAACTTGGCAAAATTGGCACTGAAAGTGCTAGGTCTTACTTGTGCCTTGGGATGCAAAAGAAATTGGAGTATATTTGAAAATGTAAGTTACAAATCAATTCATAATATGCATAGCATTAATTTTATTAAGTAATTTTATATTAATCCTTTTATTTTGGAAATCTATATTGGTTCACTCAAAGAAAAATCCGTTGGCGCAACAAAGTTGAATGATCTTGTGCTTGTTAAGTACAATGAAACTTTGAGAGATCGATATGAAAATAGGGATTTTCTTGATCCCATTTCCCTCCAGGAAATTAATGATTCAAATGAATGGCTATTAGGGAGATTGGAGGAAGATGAGGAAAATGCAGGTGATGATCTTGTGTTTGGTGATGATGATCTCACTTGGGGCATGATTGAGCTTGCATCAGGAATTAACAAGTAAGAGGCCATTCGACGTACTCAGGCTCGTGCTACTACAAAGAAAAATGGTCGTAAGAAGGCTAAGGGAAAAGGGAAAGCTCCAATAGTTATTGAAGAAGAGGAAGAGTATGTGAATAGTGATGAGGAAGAGGAAGAGGAGATCGAAGAAGTTGCCGATGACGATGACGATAACGAATTGAATCTTGAAGATGATTCTATATTTTATTATTTGATAATTAACAATTGCTTACTTTAATGACAATTTTGGTTTTTAAGGTTTTCTACCTTAATTGTGTAGAAGCTTTTCTTTCTTTACCATTTGAAATTGTATGAAACAATTTTTGGTAATACAATTGTTATCATTTTCTACTTAAAGTCTCCAACATTGTTATTAGACATGTTTTTATAAACTTAGTGCTATTAAATTGAGTTAATAAGACATATATATGCCAACAAAAGATGATCGCCTTAATTCACTGGGGCTGTCGCCTTTTTCTCGCCTCTCGCCTCGAGCGATTTTGAGTCGTGTCGCCTTGCTATCGCCTTTCGCATTAACAGCATTGGTTTTAATATAGGAGTGAGCTGGCCCTTCGGTACACACGTACTGAGGAGAGCTAATCATTCCTTGTGTAGGGAGAAAGCTAGCCTTCCCTTGAGTTGGGACCGAGGTATGAATGACCTTCCTACACCGACTCCTGTTAGACCTACGAGGCCAACCAGGATAGTCGGATGAGGATACGTAAACTGGTGAGGGGCGCAGCCCCTATTCTATTCTGTACGACTTAGTGCATACCCGTTAACGGAAACGACTAATCTTGTGCTAGTACGAGGTAGCCCCCCCGTGCGTTTATTGCGCATGCCGTAGTCACCGCTACGTCGTGACCATGATCCCGCAATGGTAAACTGGGTGTAGGACAAACGCGAGGTATTCTCTCGGCCAGGAGAACACGTGCACATTCCGCATCGCGAGGAAAACTGCAACAAGATCATTCCGTTAGGGAACATATGAACCAAGAGATAACGAAATCATTTGATAGAATTATCCGAAAACACTAAACAACCGGTGCCTAGAGATAGAAACAAAACTTGAAAATGTGTGAAATGTTTACTGCTTTAGTTAAATTGCATTAGATGTTTTCACTATTGCCACTCTACACAATTTTTGTTGACGTTTACTACTTGTGTCCAAGACAGGGAGGTGAGTAGCCAGTTCCACCGACTGCAGAGGGAGCTAGGCCTAACCGGGCCCAGCCTTAATTGCTTTACTTCTTTTCTGCTGTAGGTTGATTTCTCTCTTTGTTATCGTATCCATTTTGGAACCAGCAGTTAAATTTCCATTTTCTATGGAAGTTGTGATGGCTTTGTTGTAACCGTGCTACTCTCTTGCAGAATCGTTTTTTAGTTGCGAGTACCTTACAATTTCCAATCTTTTATTCTTTCTTCTAGCTACTACATATGTGAAAATGGATATGTTTGATTTATTACTCGTTGGGCGATTGAATCTTGGGTTAGTTGAGACGATCCAACCCAGGTTCCATGTAAACCCAGATCAAGTCATAATAAGATGGTATCAGAGCAAGGTCGTCCCAAGAAATGAATCCAACAACCTAGAAGGGACCACCCATGTAAATGCAGCTAGGATAGTCATCACAACGTGTTGTCATGATTCCGCTCTTGAGTCTTGTATTAGTTTTGTGTCAATAATGATCTTTGTTCCCTTTTATATCCTTATAGGAAATGCCTAGTCGTTTAGCTCACTGGGCCAACCAAGGACGTGGCCGTGGTCGCGGGAGCGGACGTGCCAGACCTAAGGCAGGGGTCGCTCCACCCCTTCAGGGTGTCCAGGCCCAGGGCCTCGCTCAACTGATTCAGGACATCGTGCGAAAGTAGTTTCAACACCCACCACCTCCGTCGCCTCCTCCTGAGGATGAAGGGGGAGTCTTCTGTGAGACAGGGGAGTCGTCACAGTGCCAGGAGAACTGGAGGGGGAGGGGATGAGCCTCCACCACCCCTACCTCCTTCAGACACTACTGAGCAAGAGTCCTCATCAGGGGATGTACCCGTGCACCTGTTATTGCTTCACCACAAGCTGTTAGCGCAATTCCGGAAGCTGAAGCCCCCCTCCTTCAAGGGAGAGAACCTATCTGAGGCAGACGACTGGCTGAAGCAGATGAGATCTTTAACACGCTCCACCCTCCTGCAGAGCACCGCGTGACCTTTGCCATGTATCAACTGGAGAGTGCTGCCCACAGGTGGTGGCAGGCAATTCGAGGACAAGAGGGGGGAAAGACATCCTGGGATCGGTTTGTGACTATCTTCTGTAGGCAATACTTCCCACAGACGTAGCAGGACCAAAGGAGGCAGGAGTTCCACTCTCTGCCAGGGGGTGATGACAGCGCGTACCATATGCATTTCCTGGAGCTATCATGTTTCGCCTCGTCCGCTGCAACTACAGAGGAGCACCTGTGGAGGTTCACTAAGGGTCTTCGACCTGCCATAAGGGATTATGTGAAGCCCATGAAGCTACCTACTTTCTCCTATGTGATCGAGGCAGCGATGACTTATGAGGAGACCAACTCGATCGTGCAAGACATCGAAGGAGGTCGGAAGAGGCCCTACCAGTCGGACCACTCTCAGAGCCATCAGGAAAGGAGGCACACCCCGCTCCAGCTCACTGTACCTGCGAGGGAGGCATCCCATTCTATGGGATTGCCGGTGACCTTTGGGGGCCCTGGGCAGTGGGCAGGTGCTAACATCAAACTCCCACCCAGCTACCAGTAGGAACATACCAAGGGAGGTCGTGTCCCTCTCTACTACCAGTGTGGCCAGCCAGGCCACATGAGGAAGGACTGCCCATCTAGGGCAAGAGCATATCACATGCTCCCCGCACCAAGCGTAGGAGGCCGATCTAGCGGCCGTGGCTACCAGGCTCAAGGAGGACAGCAGTCACGAGGTGAGTACAGATTAGTCACTACCCACCCGATCCAAAGCATGGTTGCCTCTTCTGCACCCAAAGCTGAGGGGCGTGTCAACGCCCTGACTCACAGAGATGCTAGAGCTTCAGGTTCAGTCGTGGCATGTATGGTTATAATTTCTGGCAAATTAGTTTACGTGCTTTTTGATTCGAGTGTCACACATTCGTTTGCCTTCGCGAGTTTTACCGTCAGTTTGGGGCCAAACAGTACACTACTAGAGGATCCGTTCCTGATTAGAGGGCCAGGTGACAGTTGTTTGTAGCAGAGGAGGTCTTTACCAACTGTGAGGTCATGATAGGGGGACACAGTCTCCCTGCCGCTCTAATTGTTATCCAAATGGAGGATTTCAACATGATCTTGGAGATGGATTGGCTATCTTCCTATCATGCCATGGTGGACTGTTTTGGAGGAAGACTGTCTTCTCCATTCTTGAGTTGCCTCCCTTTGAGTTCCATGGTCAGCCAGTGGAAGGCGGGTTTAGATGCATATCCGCGCTTCGGGCAGCAAAGTTACTAAGCCAGGTGTGTAAGGGCTTTCTGGCCTATGTGGTGACAGAGCCTAACCCAGTGTCTAACCTGTAGAGTGTTCCGATAGTCAACAAGCATCTTAACATCTTTCCTGATGAGCTACCGGGACTACCACCTAAGAGTGAGATTGAGTTTGAGATCTCATTGATACCAGCGACCAATCTCATCTCTACTGTACCATACAGGATGATACCACTTGAGCTACAGGAGCTCAAGTCTTAACTACAGGATTTGCTAAAGAAGGTTTTTGTGAGGTCTAATGCATCCCCGTGGGGGGCCCCTATTTTATTTGTGAAGAAGGATGGCACCCTTCGACTTTGTGTTGACTACAAGCAACTAAATCGAGTCACCATCAAGAACAAATATCCATTGCCCACATCGATGACCTCTTTGACCAGCTGAGAGATGTTACGGTATTCTCCAAGATAGACTTGAGGTCAGGATATCACCAGATGAGGATCAAGGCGACAGACGTCTCCAAGATAGCTTTCCAAATGCGGTACAGACATTACGAGTTTTTGGTCATGCTATTTAGGCCGACCAATGCCCTCGCTGCTTTCATTAATTTGATGAACCACGTCTTCAGGCCCTATTTGTACCAGTTTGTGGTGATCTTTATTGATGATGTGCTTGTATACTCCCATGATCAGTCCCAGCACGAGCAACATCTGCGCATGATTCTAGACACCTTGAGGCAGCACAGGCTGTATGCCAAGTATATCAAGTGCGAGTTTTGGCTGAGACAAGTTACTTTTTTGGGCCATGTGGTTTCTGGAGACGGGATAGCTGTGGATCCGACCAAGATTAAGGCCGTGCTCAGGTGGGAGAGGCCACGCACAGTGATAGAGGTACATAACTTCTTGGGGTTAGCAGGTTACTACAGGTGATTTATTAGAGGTTTCCCTCAGATTACGCGTCCTATGACACAGTTGACTAGAAAGGACGTACCCTTCACTTGGACCGATAAGTGTGAGGCGTGTTTTCAGGAGTTGAAGGGAAAGCTGACTTCAACTCCTGTACTCACCCTTCCAGATAGCAATGGCGGGTTTGTAGTGTACACTGACGCCTCTTTACAGGGGTTAGGTGGTGTACTCATGCAGCGGGACTACGTTGTCGCTTATGCATCACGACACCTAAAGTTCCACGAGCAGAACTACCCCACTCACGACTTCAAGCTGGCGGCTATCGTCCTTGCCTTGAAGATGTGGAGGCATTACTTCTTTTTTTTTGAAAAAATACATGGAAGATTACCTGAGCCTGGTAATCATCTGTAAATTATATTAAAAAGGAGTAAAAGTAACGGACTTACAAATTTTGCAGCCAAAAATCAGAAATAACCCTCGCCTCTCTAATCACATTGTCCACACAACACCTCTCATTACGAGAAATAGCACCATTCCTTTGAAGCCAGATACACCAAATAATAGCGATACCCTAACACTAGATCGCCATATCAAGCAGCACACGATATTGGAAGCTTGTCCAAAATCTTTCAAAATTTGTCTTGTCCACTGTGTTGAGATTAAACTTGACTAAACATTTCTGCCAAAATCGCAGTCAAAGTATAAGAACCTCAAGTACTTGTTTGATCAGAATGAAGTCAACATGAGATAGAGACGTTGATTTGAGCTCTTGAAGGACTATGCAGCATCTTTTATCATCCGGAGAAGACCAACGTGGTGGCTGACACCTTGAGCTGGAAGATGCTTGCCCACTTTGCTAGTTTACAGGCACGGAACTGACAGCTCATGCAAGAAGTTGGCAGTTGGCGACCTCAAGAGCCACGTAGACACTATAGGGCAGTGCAATGATGAGACAGACACGACTTGAGCTCTTAGACTGCATCATTGCTAAGCAGATGGCTGATCCGTATCGACAAACATTGCGGGACAGGGTACTGACAGGGGACCCAGGAGACTTCACTTTCACTGATGAGATCTTACGCATAAGGGGACGTTTGTACATCCCAAGAGATGAGGAGCTGTTGAGAGGACTTTTGGTAGAGGCGCACGGGTCTAGGTTCACTATACATCCCAGAAACATCAAAATGTACCATGATTTACGACGTAACTTCTAATGGAAGGGGATGAAGAGGGATGTGAGGGAGTTTGTGTAGCAGTGCTTGGTGTGTCAGCAGGTAAAAGCTGATCACCAGAGGACTGCGGGACCATTACAGCCACTTCCTGTGCCAGAGTGGAATGAGAGTGTCACTATGGATCTGGTAGCGGGCTTACTAATTACACAACAGGGACACGATGTCATTTGGGTCATAGTGGATAGGTTGACGAAGATGACGCGATTCTTGCCGATCTAAGTCACCTTTGGACCAGCACAGTTGGCAGAGCATTACATCAGGGATGTGATGCATCTTCACGGAGTCCCTGCGATATCATATCCAACAGAGATACCCACTTCACTTCCTAGTTCTTGGGAGAGTTCCAGCAGGCCTTGGGGGCTTGAGTTTCAGCACCGCCTATCATCCCCAAATCGACGAATAGTCAGAGTGTACTATTCAGAGCTTGAGGGCCTCCTACGCACCTATGTACTAGACTGGAGAGGCTCCTAGGAGGAGCATTTGCCCATTGCAGAGTTTGCATACAACAACAGCTATCATTTGAGTATTGGCATGGCACCTTATGAGGCATTATATGGGCGAAAGTGTACGGCTCCCCTCAATTGGGTTGAGGTTGGGACCAAGTGGGAGGTTGGTCTTAGGTTGATTCGCCAGAGTCAGGAGGTGATAGAGCAGATTCACAGACGACTCTGTACCATCAGAAGCAGGCAAAAGAGCTACGCTGATAGAAAACATCGAAAGGTGCAGTTTAAAGTTGGAGACCATGTCTTCCTCCACGTTTCGCCTATAAAGGGCTTACAGTGGTTTGGGGTGAAGGGGAAGCCCGCATCGAGGTTCGTGGGACCTTTTGAGGTCTTAGAGCAAGTTAAACATGTTGCTTACCGACTTGCCCTTCCATCCCAACTGTCAGGTGTGCACGATGTGTTCCATGTATCCAACCTGAGGAGAAACATCTCCGACCCCAGCCACATTTTGAGCCACAAAAGCATCGAGGCGAAAGATGACCTGACTTATCCAGAAAGGCCAACATAGATTTTAGATAGAGCCGTCAAGAATTTCATATGGAGGTGCCACTGGTGAAAATCCTGTGGAGCAGCTAGCAGCATGATAAGGTGACATGGGAGCCTGAGGTAGCAATGCGGGATCGGTCCCAAAGCTCTTTAGGGTACGTATTTTCTGTCTTTAATCCTCTTTCAGTTTGTTATGCAAACATCCGGTTTCTTTTTGCATCCTAATTTAGCTTAAGTTTCGGGGACGAAACTTCTTTTAAGTTTGTTATGTTGAAATATCCCTTCTCAAGGGTCCCTACATTTTCCTTGATTTTTCCAAGGTGTTATGGAAATTTTAACACCCCCTAAACCTCGTTTTGTGGGCTCCGCAGGAAAACTACAAGATTTTGGGGCCAAATCCATAAATTTTCCCCACAAAAAACCTTACCAATAACCCTTAAAACCCCCTCGTAAGACCCACTCTCCCCTCACACATTCCTCGAGTGACGTGCCCTACTCCCACCTCCAGCGAGAGTGAGACTGAGAGAAGGAGAAGGCGGGAGAGAAAGGAGTGACGTGGCAGGCGAAGTTGCTGCGGGCGCAGCGGCGAGGCAAGCGTTGCGCGTGTGAAAGGAGGCAAGCCCTACGACCATCGAACGTCCACAATGCCCTGCGAACGGCCGAGGGACTCTGCAGACGACCGAGACACACTTTGAATGTCCGAGGACACGCTAGGCATGAGGCGCAACCTGCCCGAGGTGTCTGCGACGAGGACTTGCTCGAGGCACGTGTGTCGTCGAGAAGCAACACTCGTGTAGGGTAGCCGCAAGGGGAAGTGTGCGCGCACGACACTTGAGGTGCTTTCAGACATCTGAGGATGGTGCCAGACATCCGAATAGAACCTCGGACGACTGGGAGTAGCATCAGACGTCAGAGGAGCGAGAACACTAAGCAGGGCTCTGGGCGTGTTTAAGATGTCCAGGACGCACTCCGGACGTCTGATAGTAGTGAGAGGCGCGCTCTTGTTACACATAGGCAGTCGGTCCAGCCAAACCAAGCCCGCCTGTGCTAGTTCAAGTGAACCAGGACCTTCCCGAGGCCGGTGCGTGGTCCGTTCAATCACCAAATCCCACATGTAAGGTATCGTCGGAAAGCTAGTGAAATTTCACACATTTTGACACTTGTTTCATTGCATTTTGAGTCTGTTAGCTTACTGAAAAATCAAATTTAAGCATCTGATGTCCGTTGGGACTTTGGTTGACATAGGTCTCCAGTCTAAGGCGCATACGGGACCTGCGGAGGGGTCAAGATTGGTCTCCCATGCCCCCATACCTCCCGTACACCTAGGTAGAGTGATCCTTCTCGTTCCGGTGTGCTTAGTTTCGTGTAAATGCATGTTACAAGTAGCTAGTTAATCAATTATTAAGATTTTAGAAATGTGACGTGAATGAAACAGATGATTGCATAGACTTATAGACGTATACACATACATGCATTCCCTAAGTTTAAATTGATAAACTTTACACTTGATTTATATATGGAGATTGATTAATGTTTGTCGTAAGGAAATGTTAACCCTAATGGATGGGATAAAGGCTTTTATTGTGATGCATCTAATTGTCTTTTCCATGCTGAAATATAAATTATGAATTGAGATGCATGTATTCTTTGATGCTTAGAATAAAATTTAATGGATTATAAATGCTCCAATGACAACTAGAAAAATAACTGATCTGTTGTAGTATAAAACTTTGATAATGATGGGATAATTCGCCTACTGTGAGGCATGACTGTTTGGGTTCTAATATGGGAGTGAGCTAACCCTCGAATACACATGTACCGAAGAGAGCTAATCACCCCTTGTGTAGGGAGAGAGCTAGCTTTCCCTTGGGTTGGGATCCAAGGTAGGAATGGTCATCTTACACCAACTCCTGTTAGACCCACGGGACCACCCAGGATAATCGAACGAGGATACGCAGACTGGTAAGGGACGTGGCCCCTATTATGTTCTGTTTTGTACGACTTAGAGCGTACCCATTAGCAGAAACGACTGACTGCGTGCCAATGTGAGGTAATCCCTCGTGCATTTATCGCACGTGCCGTAGTCACCGCTACGTTGCAACCATGACCTCAAGGTAGTAGACCAGATGTAGGACAAATGCAGGGTGTTCTCTCGACCAGGAAAGCACCACGTGCACGTTCCGCATCACGAGGAAACAACAAGATCATTCCATTAAGGAACATGTGAAACAAGATATAACGAAACCCCTTGATAGATTATCCGAAAAACTAAACAGCGGGTGCCTAGAGATAAAAACAAAACATGAAAATATGATAAAAACAAAACATGAAAATATATGAAATGTTTACTGCTTTAGTTAAATTGCATTAGATGTTTTTACTCTTGCTACTCTACTCAGCTTTTACTAACGTCTACTACTTGTGTTGAGGACAAAGAGGTGAGCAGCCAGTTCCAACGACTGCGGAGGGAGCTGGGACCAGCCGAGCCCAGCCTTAATTGCTTTACTTCTTTTCTGCCGTAGGTTGATTTCTCTCTTTGTTATCGTCTCCATTTTGGAACCAATAGTTAAATTTCCATTTTCTATGTAAGTTGTGATGGCTATGTTGTAACCATGCTATTCTCTTGTAGAATCATTTTTCAGTTGCTGGTACCTTATAGCTTCCAATCTTTTATTCTTTCTTCTAGCTACTGCATCTGTGGAAATGGATATGTTTGATTTATTACTCGCTGGGCGACTAAGTTTTTGGTTAGTCGAGGCGATCCAACCTAGGTTCCATGTGGGCTCGGATCGGGTCATAACAGTCGTGGTTTCATCTTTCGCCACTCTTAGGGGTTACTCTTCGTTGGGGGTGACAGAGGGAAACATGTTGGCTGTAAGGGTGGTGGTGATGAAGCTGGTGCGGATGTCCCATCGAAGGTTGTGTTGAGGTTAGGCTACTCCGCGTGGATCATGATGGTGGTCATGGCGGTCGAAGGGCTGAGGTCATTCAAGGAGGCGCTGGTTGGGGCTCCCCCAAGCTCGCGTGGGGCTGTTGCCAAGTAATCGACAAGGAGCAGCGTTGCGCATGGTGGCGGTGGCGGTGGCGGTGGAGGCAGCCGCATGGGGAGATGAAAGGTCGTCCAACAAACTTGGAAGGTAAAGAGGCGCGATGTGAATGGGAGCGAGGATCCCACGCATGGGGTTTCCGAGGCAGGAGGCAAAACACGAGCCACTGATGGGGAGAGCATTATTGTAAACTTTTTAAAGGCATCCCCCACTTTGGAAGCCTCGCAACTATCCCAAATTGGTGGGGGGGCCACATGAGGTGGGCAAATATTTGGGTCCGGTGTTGCGTCTGGATCCAACTACGGATCCAATTTCTATAGAAGAATCGATCGGCAAGCAAGACCGTTCAAAGTTGATTTCAAACCAGAGGGATCGCGAGCATCTGGTGGAGGCAGAGGCAAAGCGAGGAGCCATTCTCGCCAGCGGGCCCTCGTTTTCCTCAGTTGGAAGTCTGAGGGATGTAGATCAGTTCCACCGACGAAGGATGGAGCTGCTGCAAGCGACAGCAGGGGTGCCCTCTGTGGCATCATCACTGGGTGGGGGAGGAGCAATGGAGCTAAAGCCTGTGGAGTCAGGAGTAGGAGCTGATGGCATGGGAGGTAAGCGGGAAAGATGTCAGTGGGGGAAGGCCGGAGGGGTGGAAGGAGGGGCTGGACGAGGGCCTGGGGGCAGACCCACTACCAACCGGAGAGGCCGCCGTCAAGGTCTCTGGAGGTCATTGCAGATGAGGCAGTGGCTGGAGGCGACAGGAGGCTTGATGGGGACGGAGGGAGGAGAGCATGGGCTGTGGGGTTTGATGACACCGAGATTGACGAGGTAGCAAAAGCAGCAGGCTTTGGAAGAGTCGGGAAGGAGATCCATGTGAGTGCCCGATGACGAAGGTTCTCACATAAAATGTCAGGGGCCTTAACAACCCTTCTAGAAGGATGGCACTGAGGTCTTATATTCAGAAATAAAGTGTTGATGTCATGCTAATCCAAGAGTCCAAGTTGCAGCGGTACGATCCTACCCTCTAGAGAGACATTAGTGGTGTGTTCGAGGACTACGTGACTCTCAACTCTGCTAGGTGCTCGGGGGGCATCATCATTGCATGGAAGGGGGATGTCTTCTCGATGGAGGACTTGGTGGTGGGTGGTTGTGTGATTTCTATTCAACTAAGGAGGCGCAGCAATGTTTTAGTCATGGCTTTTCTAGGGTCTATGGCCCCCTCAAAGACTCTAGCAGGCACATTGTGGGAGGACTTGAGCCAAGCCACGGTGAAGTTTCAAAGACAACCATGGTTGATTGGAGGAGATTTCAACATCACTCTCTCGACTGATGACAAGCCGAGGGGAAAGGGCGGATGGGACTGTGGATCTGAAGATTTTACAGAGTTCGTGGCAACACATGGCTTGATTGATTTACCTTCTACCTCCTATGCTTACACCTAGAGGAGTTCGGGGGGGCTCATGTCCAAGTTGGATAAATTTTTCTCCTCGCTAGAGTTGGCAGAGACCCTCCCGTTGGCACGTGTTAGTTCATTAGAGAGACCGTTTTCAGACTACACACCCCTACTTTGGAGTTTTAATGAGGCGTCGAGTTGCGGTACATATTTCAAGTTTGATTGAGCCTGGCTATTGGAAGAGGGCTTCAAAAGGAAGGTCGAAGACAAGTGGAGATCCTTGCAGCCAGAGGGATTTGCCACTGCGAGGCTTGAAGCGAAGCTTAGGAACCTCAGAAGCTACCTGAAGGAGGTCAGGAAACAGATGAAAGAGGAGAGGACCAGAATGAAGGAAGAGGCCCTGAGAGAGGTTGACATACTAGACAAAGTTGAGGACCTGGGCTTGCTAACGGCGAATGAGAGACTTGCCAGGACGGATCACCTCAACACCATTCAGGTAGAGGATCGCAAAGCTGAGGTTGAATGGAGGACGAGGTCCAAGCAGAAGTGGATCAATGAAGGGAATTCTAACACTAGATATTTTCACATGGTGGCATCTAAGAGGCAATAATGGAACTGGATTGATAATTTGCTTGTAGGGAGCACAGAATATGTTGGCAAAGAAGCAGTGGGCAGAGTAACCTGGGATTTCTTTAGGGAAGAGGCGGCCGGGGCATTGGAGATGGCGTGGTTCGGAGCAAGGTTTGACATATCGCGATATATCGGCGATATATCGCCGATAAATCGCATATCGACGAGTTGGGTGGTATCGATACCACCCAAAGTGTATTTTTCCCAGATATCGACAATATATTGCCGGTTGGGTGGGAAAAATGGTGCTGTGGCACTGTATAAATGGGACAGCTGGGCGGGAACTATTGGGCGGGAGGTTGAAAATGGTAGGGCAGGACTGTACAGGAGGCGTGAGATTGAAAATGACCACACACACACACACATTTTTTAGCCATTCCTTTATGAGTTATTAGTCATAAAAATGTTATTTTGACTTTTTTTATATTTTATGACTTTCTAAGTAATTTTCCAAAAATTCACCAACATCAATAATATATCAGCGATATATCCCCGATATATCCCATTTTTTACTTGTCGATATGATATCGATATCAATATTTAAAACCTTGGTTCAGAGATCCCATCCATTACGACAGAGCAGGCCGAGAAGCTGACTATACTGTTCACAGAGGAGGTAAAGTGGGTGGTGTGGGGCCTGAATACTAATGAATATCCTAGTCCGGATGGATTCCTGATTCATTTTTATAATGAGTTTTGGTCCTTGCTTAAGGAGGATGTTTGGTTATGTTAGCCGATTTCAGGGAAGGGAACCGCGACTTCAATAGGCTTAATAAATTCTTTATGTTTCTCCCGCCTGAGGGAGCAGAGGCTATTGATGACTTCAGACCCATTACTTTGTCCAATGTGATTTACCTGGTGATGGCTAAGGTCCTAGCATATAGATCGAGGGAGGTGATCGCAAAGGTGCAAATGTCTTTCGTTCCTGGAAGAAATATACTGGATGGTTACGTGGATGCCACGGAGATCCTGTCCTTATGGAGGAGGGAGGAGAGAAAGGCATTCCTTTGGAAGATGGACTTTAGAAAGACATATGACTCGGTAAATTAGTCTTTCC
The DNA here is from genome assembly GCA_037157565.1 of Thalassia testudinum. Lineage (NCBI taxonomy): Eukaryota > Viridiplantae > Streptophyta > Magnoliopsida > Alismatales > Hydrocharitaceae > Thalassia > Thalassia testudinum. Next base: position 6,598,815 of record JAZHRO010000022.1, on the reverse strand, counting down.
TGTGAGTGTCCTTGATCAAGAGGGATTTTCCACTGGTTTGGATACAATGAATGAAGCAGTGTGTCACAATAACTTCTTTCTCGATCCTCATTAACGGGAACTCGACAAGAGGGTAGACACAGTCGAAGGAAGTTAGGCAAGGGTGTCTACTTGCGCCTATGCTTTTTGTTCTAGCTGCTAATGCGCTAGCAAGGTCTTCGAGTAGGGCCTGTGAGAGAGACCTGATCAAGGGCTCTGTTGTGGATCGTAATAACATGGTCCCCGTTCTCCAATATGCGGATGACACATTTTCTTTGTGGAGGGGGTGGTAGAAGCAACAAGGAGGATCAGAATGATTCCGGAGCTCTTCAGAGAGGCATCTGGTCTGCAAATTAATTACGGGAACTCTACGTTCATCCCGTTTGGTTTGACAGAGAAAGAGGTCGGAGCCTGTAGTCAGATGTTGGGTACAGAGGTGGAGCCTTGCCTATCTCATATTTAGGCCTACCTTTAATGGATAGGAGGGTGTCGGTGTATGACCGGTGTCAGGAAATGTTTACCTGACAAGAAAATGGCAGTAGGGGTGTGAATCTCGCAATCCCATCTTGTCATTATGGTTTCCTTGTCCGTAAGGTATGAGATCAACTTATACATTTGGTTATGAGTACTCCATACTGTTTCAGGTAGTAACAACGCTTTTTGTTTGAGATAGAGTAAGAAAAGCAATATGTAGCAGGAAAAGTACCTATAAGATTGTAAAAAGCATATACTGAATTTGACAGAATTTGTGACAATTTTCTAAAATTAACTTTGTGACAGATTTTGCTTCTATCAAAGTTTGTTTTCAATTTGCTTCCACAGATAAATAGTATCTAGACTATGAGTTACGAAAAGGATCGCAAGCTTACTTTTGTATAAAGAATTGTATGCTTAATTGAATATAAAGGTCATATTTTGCACCTGAATAACAGATTTTGACGTTAAATTTGTTAGGAAATAAATAAAAATTAGATATTTGATTAACCCTTTACTATTTTTAGATTACAGTGGATTTATCATATATGCTCTTTCACCTGTCTAACCACCATTTTCCTTTTCAAAAAAAAAAAATTGAGGGCAAGGGCCTCTCTATTAGTTGAATAACAAGAATTATTTTCCTCCAAAATTCTCTACATGGTATCAACGTGGATTTGATCCAGTGAGAAAGAAGAAAAATGAAAGAAGAAACCCTAAAGGGAAAACCCTAGATGGGGGGCCGTCCAGCAGCGCTTCTACTGCCGGCACTCCCACTCCCTATTCACACATGGATAGTCTCCTATTGGGACTATTTTCCCACCCACAAGGAGCCTCCACACTCCACTATTTTGTCAAATCCTGACATGGTATCGGAGCCTTCAGTCTAGGCTCCCTGTGCACGTGGGTATCATGACCACACGCTGGTGGTTCTCACATCCAAGAAGTCCTTGACAAATCCGACGCCTTATGCGGAGAAGGAAGACTAGAAGAAGATGATGGAGTCAACCACAAGGGTTGGAGACGCCACGCTCGATCCCAAAGAGACCAAGGTGATTGTCTCTGGGACAACCATCAAGCTAAGTGGCACTTCCAACTACATCTTGTAGGTTCGCACCTTCAAGATCTTCGTTGGAGGACAAGAGAAACTAAGTATTCTCCTTGAATAGGCACCAAACTTCAAGGATGACAAGAAAAATAAGTTCGGGAAGGAGAACTATATCATCATGAACTGGCTCATGAACTCGTTGGATCCATCTATATCCTCGAATATGCTCTACAAAAAGATAGCATTTGAGATTTAGACGACCCTTGAAAAGAGGTATGCCCTAACCTTAAACAATACCCGCATCACCAAACTCTACACCCATATCTGGATGGTTTGTCAAGGAGATCTTTCCTTGACAAAATACTACAAGAAGATGGAGGCGCTATTTAAGAAGTTGGACGTCTACAAGCCTCTCTATTGCGACAAGCAAGGGAAGATACGAGCGATTTGGCAATCTACCAAGTTTTTATCGGAATTAAATTCCCGTTATCGAACCACCAACGATCAGATTTTTGCTTCAAAAGGGAAGATGGTTCTTGATACCATCTTTTGTCGTCTCCTCGAGATGGAGATCCCTGATGAGGAAGACACGCCAAGAGGCGAGAGCTCTGCACTTGCTATTCCAAAAGCAGGTGCGAGGCGAGGACGAGGGCATGGACGTGGACCTGGCCATGTCTGCCCGAAGTGTCAACATTGTGAACACAACAATCATCCACAGGACAAGTGTTCGGAGAAGTTCGAGAGGCCACATCGTAGGGCTACTAGCACCTCATGCATGGACTCCCTAACTCAAAAAGACCTTAAGAAGCTGCATGCTCTTCTGAGAGAAGACAAGTCCACGACAGTCGTTGTAACGACTACTTAGGTTATCACAGAAGCAAAGACTCCGAAGGTTGCAAGAGGATTAGCGATTGACTTGTCCAAAGACAAGATCGAGAGCTTAGCCCTTGAAGAAAATGAATGACGAGACGTCTAGCCTCACAAGTGGGAAACCAAGTTGTTGGCCTTGTGGCCTTCAACTTGAGGGGGACTGTTGGGAATAAAGCTGGCCATGTGACACTGTCATGTGGCAGCATCTCAGGGCCCACAGGGGCTAATGGTGCATGGTCCAAAGGACCAATATTGGGTGCCTTAGTTAGTTTGCTGTTTTTAGTGAAGTTATTGTTAGGAAATATATTGGGATTTGTTTTTAATTAGAAGATAAAATCTTTCCAAATGAGAAAAGATATTTTCTTAATAGAGATAGAATATTTTATTTCCAATTGAAGAGTGTTACGACCCGATTCCCGAATTCCTACAGGACATGAGAATCGGACCGACTCAACTAATCCCAAGACCCAGTCGTCCAACGAGAAGGTAACCAAAAGCAGTAAAATAACTCATATTCACCATGCAAGCAACTAACAGTAACAAAAATACAGCAGTAAAGAAAAGAACTACTACAGTACACACCACCACAACAGTATAGAATTAAAAACACGTACATGAATATGAAGTTACAAAACAAGAGTACAAAAGTGTAACAAAATACTCACTACTACAGAAAATGGGTACAAAAGTACAACTACTGGGCTCTATTAGGCGCAGCACCCTCTGCAGCCGTAGGCTCTAGCTGCTCAACACCTGGACCTGAAAAATGTGGTAAGTACGACACGTCAGCGAAACACTGAGTAGAGTGGCAACCAGCTAGCTAAGAGAAACAGTAAAGGTGGACAGGTAGCTGTTGTTTTCCATTTCTTTCTTTATTCAACTAATTATTCTTTCTTTCTTCACTTGGTTTATTTATCAGGTCTTTTTCTTGATCTCGAATGTTCCTCGTGGGAACGATCTTGATTGCAGTTTTTTCTGAAGAGTAGAAGTAGCACATGGCGCTCTCCTGGCCGGGAGAATCCCCCGTGGTGGTCCTACACTCAGTCAACCATCCCAAGGTCGCTGACAGGCATAACGGTGACTACGACACGCACGATAAACGTACGGGTAGCTACCCCGCACTAGCACGCGGTCAGTCGTTTCTGTTAACGGGTGCGCCCAAAGCACAGCACGGAACCAGTATAGGGCAGAGTCCTCTCAATAACAGGGATCTAGCCCCTCTACAGTAACCAAACAGAGGTCTTGCCCCTCCACAGTCTGCGCACCCTCGCCTAACTACCCTGGTTTGCCCAGTGGGCCTAACAAGTCGGTGTAGGACGACTAGCTGAACCCTGGGTCCCGTGGGGTGGCTAGCTCTCTCCCTACACTAGCAACTCTCCCGAATACTGTGTACGCGAGGGCCAGAAAGTCGATGCAAAGTAGCCAAACTCACCCCAGTCTCAACCTGAGGGCGGCAAGCTCCCCTCTACACTAAGACGTAATATGTGCTCCCTATGGTACCACGTACCCAAGAGACAACACACTTTCTCATTCGCTTATCCAGTTCCATTCTATTTATTTTCAGGAGCTCTACTCCTAATTCCCCATAGAGTTCATGCTCATGTTTCTCAGGCCAAGCCATACTAGGTTTTATCATTCAGGTTTATTCGCATATAACACATGTTTCCAACATTCAATCCTTATTTTCCAATTTATATATAAGCAGCTCGTATTTAATTTCAAACAACAGGAATTTCATGTAGCAATTATTAACAGTACTCTACACTTCACAGGCAGCTGTTATCCAATTATAGGCAATTATTATTATTCTATCTACTCATCCAAGACTGCAATACAGGCATTCAATACAATCGTTCCAGTATTTCTAGTCCTAGGATTCATGTCATACCCTAAGATCTATCATTCATTCCAGACATGCATTTATGTTTATAATTAACTAAGGGAAGCCACTCTACCTGCAAAATCGGGAGTAATGGGGGCTCAATCGGCAGGTCCGCGTGCCTCCGCAACCCCCAAATCCGCAATATAACAAGGTCTTAACACAATGATCAACCACAAGAAACCACTCAGAACAGGATAAAAGTATTTCAAACAAGCAGAGGAACTTATTCGGAGAAGAATGGAATCTTAAACGTGGAAATCGAACTTCAAATGAACCCTAAACGGGTCAAAAACGACAATTCTGACTCAAATCAAACGTCTAGAACATCTTCCAGACATCTTAAAAGGGGTCCAGATCCCTACCTCACTCTGCACTGCTCCTCAGACGTCCAGGGATCCTGCTAAACCGTCTGGACCTAGTTCCAGACGTCCGACTATCCCTCCGGACGTCTGGAGATGCTCTCCGTCGTCTGGTGACTCGCCCAGACATCTGAACCGCGTGGGAGGACGTGTCTCGCGCCTTCCCGAAGCGAATCCTGCACGCACACGCAAAAACTCTCAACACGGCACGCAACAAAGTTTCAGCAGAACGACCTACATGGCCGTCTCCGCAAAAAGGAAGGTATAGGCACAGTACGTACCTCTCAGTCGTCTGAAGCTTCTTCCAGACGTTGTCCACGTCGTTTGGATGTGGGTCCAAACGTCTGATTCTGGGAAAAATCCCAGAATCAGGACCTCCTTCGTCTTCTTCCTGCTGCGCGCGACCACGCCGCGCAGCCGCTCGTCCGCTACTCGAGCTGCAGCAGCACCGGGGGAAACCTCCCCAGCACAACGCTCCTCTGCGCACACGCCGACCGGCCTCGAACTGCTCCGGCGAGCTCTCTCTCTCACGGCTCACGCTCTCCTCTCTTCCCTCTCGCTGCTCCTCTCCTCTCCGCCGCTGCACTCAACTGCAGCAGCTGCTTGCTCTCACTCTCGCTCTCACGCTGGAGGAAGGAGACGGATGGGGTGGGGTGGCGTGAGGGAGAGGAGGGGAGTATTTGTAGGTGAGAGGGGAAAAGGTCCTGCAGGTCGACGAAGGGAGAGAAAGAGAAGGCGGCTGGGGTTTAGTCTGCACGTGGCACGCGCACAGACTCGCGGTCGTACACACGCAAAAATTAATTTCCAAATGTCTAGAAGGGTATCCAGACGTCTGACCAGACATCTGACCCTAGTCCCAGACGTCTTAAAGAACTTTGATGGCACGGGTCTTAACAAAGAGATATGCTATCTCTACAAAAAGTCTTTCCAACTTTTCTCTGTTGAGCAATATAAAAATATTTCCAATAAGCCAAAGATCCTCTCCTCTTCTTCCATCAAATAGTCAGCCTCTCTATAGACGCCCAAATCAGACGTCTGACATCCAGGCCAAACATCTTAAAGCAGCAGCAATCGGCTGCTGCTGCTGGTGGCACTCCCTCTCCCTGTCCACGCATGATAGATCCCTATTGGTACTATTTTTCCACGCATAAGGAGCTTCCACACTCCACTATTTTATCAAATCCTAGCATGGTATCAGAGCGGATTTGATCCCGTGGAAAATAAGAAAAAGGGAAGAAGAAACCCTAAAGGAAAAACCCTAGAGGGGGGCCTCCGGCAATGCTGCCGACCTCCGGCGAGCCACCGGAGAGGCTCTCTCCTCTACCAACCTCTCTTCTCCTTTCCTCTCTTCTATATCTACACTGCTGACCAACAGGGCCCAAATGGACTCGTCAAAGCCAGCAATAGAAGGAGCAACGGCAGCAACGCAACGCCGCCACTACCTCCAGCGACCGGTGGGGTTCCGCACCAGCCCCAGCAATGACAACTCGAAGAAGACCCCCACCGGCGACATCCGATCCTCGCCAACCTCAACTGTCACTCCGATGCCAGCGGCTCAAGCTTCGGCAACGACTACTTCGATGACCACGTGATAGTTAAGAGGAAGGCATGCCGGCGGCCCACAGTCGACGAGATCCTCTGCCACTCGTTCGTCGCGTCAATTTCACCTTCCGACTTATCTCCATGCACTCCGACAGCAAGTTGGAGATCGCCCAAATGCATCCTCGATCAGAACGTGTAGGATTCCCACGAAGGAGAAGGAAAAAGGCACGCAGAAGTTGATCTTTACTCAACAACAGTGAATAAAAAAAAACCTCTTTCGTTTGGAGGAGTTTTCTTTAAAGAAAAAAAAGGATTTGAGGGTTATTTTGTGATTAAGTATGCTTTTTTGTTTTCTTTAAAGTCAAGTATTTTAGTGTTGGGGTACTTATTTGTAACCCCTCGAAGTTTGAGTTATTTCTATCTTATATGTTGAGAGGAAAACACAAGAATTGAAGATAAGAGCTGCCTCAAGATGTTAAAGTCCAAGCAACACTCTCACGCACCTCAAGAGAAACCGAACGTTGATTGGCCCTTTAAGGGTGAACAAGAAGGGACACCGAGGGCTGAAGACACACAAAGCGAACTACCACGTCGACGAGTGGATCTTCACTACCTTAAGGATCCAAGTCTTCGCCGTCTCCTGTGTCTCGACTTGCGGGAGAGTATTAGGAAATAAATTAAAATTAGATATTTGACTAAGTCTTTACTATTTTAGACTATAGTTGATTTACCATGTTTACCCTTTTGCCTCTCTATATAAAGAGGGCTAGTACCTCTCTATTAGTTGAATAATAAGAATTATTTTCTCCCTAAATTCTCTACAAAATTAAATATGTTGTGCAATTTCATCTAATTAAATTACTTTGACAACTCTTAAAAAAAATTCCCCGACCAAGAGTACACATAGATGGTGCTCTTGTCGGTAGATTAGGTAAAGATAGTGTATGCACCCCAAGCTCTTTTGTTACCACCAAGAGTTCATAGATTATAGTATATTCAAAGACCTGAAGCATCCTTATTAGATAACTTTTTTTTTTTTTTTGCTTATAATGCCATTCATCCTTATACCAATGCTTTCTGTCAACAATGCCATACTGGACAATTATTTTGTTGCTACAATTGTTGATTCTTTCTTTTTTTAAGCTTTGATTTATGAACTTTCTGCCACTGGTTTCATCCCAACAGAGGCCACCAGGTTAGTGCCATCTTCCATATATATCCCCCCATGTGGCAATTTTATGGTTGTACTTTGATAGGTTTCTCATGTTGAAACCTTTTTGATAATCTAAAAGGGACTTCTTACTAATGAAGAACTAAATCCCTAATTATCACTGGTAGATATAATTGGTTTTTAGAAAGAGGTTGAGGCCTACCTGTACCAATTAAAATAAGCCACACCCGTAACACTCATGTTACTCCTTTACGGTTTGGTGTTCAGTTTAGTTTCCGTTCTGGACCTCTTCTTAGTTTGTTCGTTAAGTATATTGATTAGGATCGCATTTACCACTCTTATTTGTTTATATGGCATGCTTATTCTTCGTGAAAGAAAAGGTGAAGATGGTGATTCTTTTACATAATAATTGTTAAATAATATGATGGTTAGAAAAAAGGTACACCCATTCTTATCCTAATTTTATATGTAAAATAATATATAATTTAACAATAGCATACCATTAGATGTCTTGGTCAGCATAGCATGTCCGAAAATTTGAGGGTTCTGATTTTCTATCTCCTAACCCTCAGGAGCTAAAGGGGTTCGGTGAGTAGTCCCAAGGTCAAAAGCATCCTCCGTAGGCTCTAGCTCTGGTGGCTTCGCGTAAATAATGTCCTCAACATTTGCAATGTCATAACACAACATTAATAATATATATATATATATATATATATATATATATATATATATATATATATCAATTCTAAATGAAAAAATAATAACATGTAAAAAATATTTACGATGTAAAAATATGTTAAGTAACCCTAATGTTCTCACATTATCAACCCACTCTAACAAATAAACCTAATGTTCTCATTTCCTATTGTTTAATCATGTAGACCTAAGTTGTGGATGATGCATGTATCTACTTGTGATAAATATAGCAAGTTTTCCTACAATATATGATTTTTAAAAAAATCAATAGAGTTTCCCCTATAATCTAGTGCTTTTCTCAAAAAAAAATACCTATTTAGCATCACGATTATAGAAAATATACTTACATTCACATTTACATGATAATGTAAATGTGGACACACCCCGCTACATCACATGTATACAATTATTTATAAGAAAGAACCACACAAGTGGACACACCCCACTACAACACTCGCATATGGCTACCTATCTGCATTCAATTCCAACCCCAAGATTCATGATTAACCTAAAACCTACAAATAATAAGAAGTGTTATCTTCAAATGCAAATAGAGCCTTAGTGTAAAACCTTGGATGTGTCAAAGTCTTGCTGGTTGAATCTCAAACAGAAAGCCAATATAATAACCTAGAAAGGTATCAATTAGAAAGACATTTGAAAAATATCAAATAAATGAGTCTTTACTGTACAAAAAGAATTGATTGTAATGACTTAGTTTCATTAAAAACCCTACAAATCTCTTATATAGAGAGAGACCGTAGAGTCAAAATTACAAAAATATTCCTAAGGGACAAAACACCCATATCCCTTACAATAAGAGAAAATAAAAGAACTACATATACTAACACTCCCCCTCAAGCTGGAGTATAAATATCTATCATGTTCAACTTGGATATACAAGATCAAATGAAGATTTGGTCAAGGGCTTAGTGAAAATATCTGTAGTCTGCTCCTCAGATGCAACAGAAGTGATATATAGCAACCCCTTCTGAATAATATCCCTGGTATAGTGATAGTCAACTTCAACATACTTTATCCTCTCGTGAAATGCTGGATTATTGGCAATGAAGGTGGCTGCTCTATTATCACATCGCATCTCCATGAGGCTAGAAAATTACACCTGTAGGTCAATAAGCAAGGATCTGACCTACATCATCTCTACAGTCGTCTGAGCCATAGCTCTATACTCAGACTTGGCACTGGATTTCACAACTATGCCATGTTCTTGCTCCGCCATGTGATCAAATTTCCTGTTGGGAAGGTGCAAAACCCAGTAGCAACTTTACGATCCACATGACATCCGGCATAATCTGTATCAAAGTAGCCAACCAACGTCATAAAAGACCCCTTGAAGAAGAAACCCTTCTCAGGAGCCTTCTTGACATATCTAAGCACCATCAATACTGCATCCCAATGCTGACACATTGGCTTGGTCATGAACTAACTCAATCTCCTAACTGCAAAGAAGATATCTGGCGTCGTGATAGTGAGATACAGTAGTTTGCTCATAAACTGTCTGTACAGTCTGCTGTCCACTACCTGTGCATTCTCATCATAGAGTGGCATCTTGGGGTCCATAAGAATATCAGCCTCCTTGACCCCAAGCATACCAACCTCTTGCTGGACATCTAAAGCATACTTGCTCTAAGACAAGACTACACCCTTCATGCTGCGAGCAACCTCAATACCAAGGAAATACCGTAGAGCTCCCAAGTCCTTCATAACAAACTGCTCTGCTAGGATGCGCTTAACCTCAGCAATACCCTGCTCATTGTCCCCTGTGATGATTAAATAATCAACATAAACAAGAAGTACCACAATACCTCGTCTAGTCCTCCTAACAAAGTGTGAAAAATCAGCCGTTGATCTCCTGAATCTAGCCGCCTCCACAACCTGTGACAACCTCTAAAACCAGGCTCTGGGACTCTACTTAAGGTCATATATACCCTTTCATAATCGGCATACACACTCCCCTTAACTCTCAAAGCCAGGTGGCTGCTGCATATAAACTTCTTCTTGGAGATCATCATACAGGAAGGCAATCCTCACATCTAATTGATGCAGGGGCCAATCTAACTGAACCGCCACTGCAACCAACACCCATACCGTGGGAAGCCTGACAACAAGGGAGAAGGTATCAAAGAAGTCCACCACATAAGTCTGGGTGAACCACTTTGCCACAAGGCAGGTTTTGTACCTAGCAACACTACCATCAGGATTGAACTTCACAGCAAATACCCACCGACAACCAACGAGTGCAGCATCATCAGGAAGTGGAATAAGCTCCCAAGTCCCACGGCCACGAAGAGTAGCCATCTCATCCTCCATGGTTGCCCGCCATTTTGGATTAAGCATAGCCTCACAGTGAGTAGCAGGAATTTGTGTAGTAGTAACGCCTGAGTGAATCCAGCAAATCTAGGAGCTAGACTATTAGTAGCAAGTGCCCCGGCTATAGGATAAGTAGCGCAGGTCCATGATCGCTTTCGAATGGCTATCGAAATATCAAGATCACCTGACACATCACATATCCTGTCCCTGTGACCACCACAAGGTAAAGATACATCAGTGTCTAAGGGACTCACCTAAGAAGCTAACAGTAAAGGCAAGGAGGGGGTCCCTGATAGGTAGTATGAGGACGAACATATGCCTTGAGTGGCCCATTCAAGCGTGTAAAGGATACGTAGCAGGAGGTGGTGGTGGCGTAGTAGGGACAGGAATCTCAAGTAAGCTCCCAAAGCAAATGGGAGTATATGGCATAAGCGTCATATCACCCTTAAGAGACATCTCAGCAGCCGTCACGAAAAGGAAAGGCACAGCTTCATGAAAGGTAACATCCACGAAAACATAGTGCCGAGAAGTAAGCGAATCAAAGCAGCGATACCCTTTTTGTGTCCGGGTATACCCAAGAAAGACACACTTAACTGCTCTCAATGCTAATTTATCCCGACCTTGTTCCAACAAATGGACAAAGGCAACACAACAAAAAGTCCGAAGAGTGACGTAAAACAGGAGTCGATCAGGATACATAACATGCAAGGGAATCCGTTCATATAATGCAACATTAGGCATCATATTGATCAAAAAACATGCAGTCAAAATAGCATCACCCCAATAAAGGGAGGGAATTGAATGATGAATCAACAAAGTACGAGCAGCATCAAGAACATGGCGATGTTTCCTCTCAGCAACACCATTTTGCTGAGAGGTATGTGGGCATGTGGTCTCATAAATAATGTCATGACTAGAAAAGAAAGTACGTAAACGAGTAGTACAGAATTCCAAGGCATTATTAGACAAAAAATGTTTCACAAAATAAGAGTGTTGTGTTTTATTTCATTAACAAAGTTCTCAATGACCTGTCCTACATCGGACTTATTCTACAAAAGAAACATCCAGGAAATACGAGAAAAATCATCCACTAACAGAAGATAATATCTATTCCCAAGTCAATCAGGAGTGCGACTGGAAACCCACACATCTATATAAATCAAGTCAAAAATAGCAGTAGAAGAAACAGAGGTAGAACTGGGAAAACTAGTCTTATGATGCTTGCCCAGCTAACAAGCATCACAGGTGAGAGTAGTAGTGGAGAGTATGCGCGGCAAAATCCATCTGAGGCGATCAATAGGCAAATGACTAAGGAGATGATGCCACAGAAGGGGAGATCCAGTGGAGGCAAGACCCCAAGTAGCAGAAGCAGCAACAATAGTCTGGCTCAGATGGTACACCTCCTTTTCCTCACACCCTCCACCGATCGTCTTCCCAGTAAGTTTGTCTTGCAAGACACAAGAAAGCACATAAAAAATGGCTCTACAGTTCAAATACCTAGTAATACTGCTAATAGACAATAAACTCAAGGGAAAATATCTCCCTTGCCAACCAGTGGCTTATGTCTCCCGTCTGCCACCTGCATTGTCCTAACTGGTGTAATAGGGGCTAATTGAGAGAAAGCACCTCTGCCGCAACATAGGTGCATAGATACACCAAAATCAATCAACCAATCACCAGTGGACAACAATGAAGACATACCAGTTGCAGGTGCCTGTGAGGAGGTAGCAATAGCTGCAACATCTGAGACTGGGAGGATGAGGCCTGCGTCAAATGCGCAATCTGCTGTCGTAGAGTCTCAATCTCTGTACTTAGAGAGCTCACATCAGAACTAGTAGGCACACCATTTATAACCTCAACTGCCTGATTGGCCATGGGTGGCCTACCGAGCTTCTGCTAGCATGTAGCTTCTGGATGACCAAGTCTGCCACAGTAAGTACACAGTGTCTTAGTATGTGTACCAAACGAGTGTCCGCATCTACGACCACGTGCAGGGGAAGAAGTACCCCTGCCACATCCAGGGATCGCTGCCAGTGCAGATGTCTAAGTACCAATGTCTGGAGCCGAAGTACGAACTGCAACTCTGCTGAGTCTACTATAAGCCTCCTCTAGGGTAGGAAGCTCAGGAGCAATGAAAATATGATCTTTGGCAACTGTATACTCAGGTCCAAGACCTGCCAAGACAACCAACTGTCTCCGAAAATCCCTCCAGGCACACCCCGACAGATAAGAGTGATGCATTTCCAGCATTCCCTTCAAGAGGGAGTAGTACTGTGCTAGAGTGGATCCTTCCTAACGCAAATAGAAAAGGTCATAGAAGACCTAAAAGACCCATACAGAGTTCTTGGCATGAGAATAAGTCTCGCGCAAGGACTCCCACATCTTCTTTGCGATGTCGTAATACATGGTCTCATCCCCTATATGGGGAATAACTGTCTGCATAAGCCACGCAAAGACCATGGCGTTATCTTTATCCCAGGTAGCGTTGGCACCAGTCTTGCTCTCAGGCTTCAAATATTTAAGGATGTAGCTCTTCCCATAACCCCTGACGGTCATGAGGAAAGTTTAAGACCACCGTGTGTAGTTGATCTCGTCCAACTTGATGATAGGACCAAAAAACAGATTCTTCAATACCCTGGTGTCCAAACAAGTGCCCGAATTCACCTCGGACTGATCATCTGAAGCCATCCTTACAATCTTTAAGCCACAATCGGACTTTTATATCCAATAGATCATCAATCAGATCTGAAACATGAAAAATCAAATCTGCATCTTCACAAGAAATCCCCTTAAACTAGCTTTGGCCTAACCCGAATGCTAGGAGACCACCCGAGAAGGCCCCACGAAGTTTCCCCCCTGTGATAGGAGAGGATAGTAGCCCTAGAGAAAAGGCTACAGTCCTCTTAGGTCAAGCTACAAGTGGAGAATCAACGCTGATGCCCCTGGATCACTGGAGCGCCGCCATCGCCGCATCGGTTCGCATCAGGCAGCGTCGTCATTGCCACTCGATCACTGCAGCTAGGTGCTAGCAGAGAAAATCGCCGCCGCTCACGTCAAGCAGCATCAGGTAATGTCGCCGCTGGGTGTTTGAGGCACGAAACACCGCTACTCGCGTCAGGCAGCGTTAGGCGACGTCGCTGCTGGGTGCTTAAGGCGATGTCGTGCAACTGCGCGCTACCCAACGAGCGAAGGAGAGGCCCCCCGATTGCCACCGCCTGTGCGCAGTCGAGCACCGGTGTGCTTGGCACCCTACGTGAGCGAGAAGCGACGCGTCGCCCAATGCCACTGCTGCCGCCGGTGCTAGCAGGTGGTGGACGGATTAGGAAGAAAGGGATTTAGGTTTAGGGTTTTAGAGGTCTTCAGGTTAGGATACCGAGAGCCACAATCTAGGACCGATGCTCTGATACCAAATTAGTTGTAATAACTTAACTTCATTAAAAACACTAAAGCTCTCTTATATAAAGAGAGACCGTAGAGTCAAAAGTAGAGAAATATCCCTAAGGGACAAAACACCCATAACCCTTACAATAAGTGAAAATAAAAGAACCACATATGCTAACAAAAAGCATAAGATACTAGCTAATTTAACCACTTCTCTCAACAACAGATCATCCCTATGAGCCTCCAACATGTGAACACAAAAAGATTATCAAATGATCATCTTTGTGAAGGAACAACAAAGATTAGATCAAGAGAGTGCCCTCTTCCCTCTCTAAACCCTTTGATGAAGGCACAAAGTAGAGAATGGCATTGCTTAGCTTCATTGCAAGTCACAAGACAAAAAGAACATAGGAAAGTGAACAAATCCTTAACTCAAGAAATTTTTTTTGAAAAGAGAAAGGGCAGTCATCCAACTTGATAACTCCCCAAAATTCATATAACTAAAAAAGGCACAGGGCAGATTACAAGTTAGAAGCCCAGGAGGTAAGCAAAGCAGAAATAGACTCCTTAACTCAAGAAATTGAATTTTAACACCAAGTTATTTCCCAGCTGCAGGTGGAAGGAGCACAATAGTTGGAAGATGAACAACAGCACCATCATAAATATCATAAAATGGCAAAAAGTTCTTATCTCATTTCCTACTGATCAAACAGAACTAATATGAAATCTTGAATCGTGGAATAAGTTGATGGGGCACAGGTGTTTAGCCATTCTCCTGAGAAAGAATTGTTTCATGGAAATCTTTCTCGGAAAAAAAAAAAAGAGAACGACCTTAGTCTTGGGCGAAGGAAATTTCAATGAAAAACAAGGAAATCTTAACATCGAAAACTCTGCATTGTTGTACCAACAGGAATTTAGTAAGATGCCCTAGACACCTTTGTTTTTCCGTAGACACCTTTGTTTTGCATGAGTTTTCATGGATACCCAATCTAAACTACTCTCTTTCAATCGATATGGTTGAATTTTTCAAACAAATTTTGTAGATGGACCTCATATAGACATTTTTCTTATTTGATTGCCCTCATTGTACCAATGTACATGGGTGTTTGGCAAGAAGCTAGATACTTGGTATAGATATGATGATTTATAGTTCACCCAAATTACCATTCACACACCAACGCTCTCTTTGAGTAAAATGCCCAAAACTTATCAACTATATACAAGGCCAAAATGGCAGTTTGTTTTGTGCACACTACATGTGACTATACAACACATTAGTGGTAAAAGGTGAATGCTATGTTTAAATAATAAGTAAATGCCTACCACTATACAAACAAGCTGCCACAAGAAGTCTTTAGCTTTATGAGAGATTGTTACTTAATGCATGTACAAACATGTTTCAATGCCTTGAGGGAATGTGCCCACAAAATCAAGCAATTAACATCTCAGCGAAGTGCATGTTTGTCCTCACCTAACTACAATTATCTGTGCTACAAGTATAAGGTGATTCTTTTGTGCATGTTTACTTTTAGCTTGTTGATTGATATTTGTTAGTCCATTTTTGAGTACCCCAGCAAGAAAAGAGTGATTACGTAGGTTGATTATCTGTATTAAACAAATATACAAAGTGGACATTTTTCTACAAAGATTTCCTACCTAATTACAGGGCAAAAAGTCACAAAACGAGGCACTATTCTTTTAGGCATCCATACAGCTGCGATTTGCTAACGGGAATTGCCCTAGAAAGTAGATTCTTACACAACATCCTCCAAATTTGCCAAATCTTACCAATTAAATTGCTCCTTCTTTTTATCTGTGTAGTTATGACAAAATATTTTCACCCCAATTTATCTAAGCTGTGACTGCTAAGCAATCTTGCATCTGCAGTTACAACACAATCCAAATACCAAAGAGATTCTAAGTCTGTTGCGCCATCTAAGCAAATACAAAGAGGGATCCTCAAACCACCACATGGAACTAAATGCATCCAATGTCTCAACAAATTATTTTTCATAGTAAGTAACAATTTATCCTAACTAATGAAATAACAATTACGATGTGAGTCTAGCATTGCAAAAGAATCTTCTCTCAGCTGGCAGAAACTACATCCACATGCCATAGTTATCCAAGTTAATCATTACAAAAGAATGAATTCAAATTCACAAAGGGTCACAAAAGGGTCGGAACTAGAACTTTCCTCTTCATGGCCAAAATCCTTGAGATTCTCCACTATAAATAACTAGCGCACTAAAATTTGCCACCTCCATAATGCAACTTAGTATCCTACTGGCAGGAGGAAGACAGAACTACAGTGTCCCTTTATATATTCAACGAAGGAAATTGCCAAATATCGTTTCCAAAAGAGACTATTTACATAGAATCATCATAAAATGAAGAGAAATGTGCACTGAAAACCACATGGGAGGTAAAAAGTCATTGCTACCGCGTTACCTCTCATTCAACAGGCCCCAAGTTGTTGAACAGGCCCTAAGTTGTGGGAATCACTTTCTCCTGAATGCCTCAAATTTCTCGTCAAATTCGTCCTCCATGCTTCCTAAAGAGACGTGAAAAATGGGATTCCCACATCCACTCAAGCAATTGAGAGCTCAGTTGCCGAAGACACGGGAGGAAGCTACGTCGTCCGGGGAGGAAGGCTGAGGAAGGAGGAGGGTTTTGTGAAGGAAGGTTGGGGCGGAGGACGGTCGTGTGAGGTGAGATCAGAGGAAGAGGGGACAAGGATGAAAGAGGAAGAGGGTTACCGTCACCATCGTGGACGACGATGGCCGAAGGACGAAGGAGGAGGAGGAAGCGTCATCGTGGGGGAAAAGATCTCCCTCGTCGACTCGAGGAGGTTGAGGAGGAAGATAAAGACGAAGCGACATCGTTGTGGGAGGACGGTCGAGGAGGGCTGAGGGAGGAAGAGGGTTACCGTCGCTATAGTGGACGACGATCGCCGGAGGATGGAGGACGCCGGAGGAGGTGGAGGATGAGGAGGAAGCAACATCGTGGGGGAGATCTCCTCGAGGAGGTTGAGAAGGAAGATAAAAGAGAAGCGACGTCGTTGCGGGAGGAGGGTCGAGGAGGGCTGAGGGAGGAGGAGGGTCTTCTCGAGTGGCCGTCGGTTTCGAGTCTGAGGAGTGGGCGGGGGTTTAGGGCGCCAAGAAGTGACACTTAACCTATGAGACGGTTTAAAATCATCAATAACGGCACTACTTGGAATATGCTAAAGGTTTTAACATAATTGTCTCCGAATCTTTAACTTGTCAGCGGTTATAATAAATCATCAGTTAAAAGTCAAGTTTCTTGCAGTGTTTCTCCTCAATTTCTTGCATAAGATCTTATCCTTTGTACTTTTTGATGAGATAAATTTTTGGGATACTCAAATTGATGTTGAGAGTACCTTACTAAACTACAACACATTACTTATTGAGGTGATATAAAGTATAAAAGTGAAATCAGAGTACTTTAAGTGAACATGTCGTGTTGTGCCCTCAGTTGATGACATAAGATTATCATGGTATGTAATTTGGAAAATGGAGGACTCGTCAACCATTAATTTGTTATTACTGTGGGCATGACGTGAGGGTCAACTTAGATAAGCAATTTGCCCTTACAAATCCTATACCAAGGTTTATGCTACACTTACTTAAATGAGGTAAACCTACATTGGTGCGAAGTGTTGGGGGACATGTACAAATGTACCTCATGGTGTTCAACTATAATGCAGGAATGGAAGTTCAAGGTATTTGCAACAACGCTCGCAGTGATCTTATGCACTATGGTCGACATGTGTAAAGTGTAGGAAGAATACTGAGTTTGTTATGTATAGAAATGGAGTAGATATAGAGGATAGCTTACGCGATGAAGAATCAAACATAGTTGACAAACACGTCGTGGAGTAGATGCATCACATTACTGAATTTTGTCGCTAGATGTCCACCGTTTCAAACTATTAGGGGAATGTTGTTTCCATTAAAGCCTTATCACGTCTAAAGTAAGGAATGCCATCAATACTTGATTTACTTCAATTGAGTTTGATTACTTGGTGCAATGCTTGTTACACGAAAGCAATATAGATGTTTATACTAACAAAGGTCGCTTGATTGGGAACCTTAACAAAAAGGGGATTCAAATCAACAATAATTACAAGCAATCACACAGGGAAAAAATACAACAGTTTAGTAACCCAGTTCCACTCAAAAGGGTGTATGTCTGGGGAGAGGGCGATGCTTCCAAATTTCCACTAGGATTGAGGATAGTACAATGTCTCTCGTTATCTCTCTCGAGTTATGTAAAGAGAGGCCTCGAGGGCCTCTCTTCCTTATTTATAATACAAAATCTAACAATATTTAATCTTCGTAACGGACCTCACGGATTCCCCGGTACGTCCGTTACTTAGTTGAAAATAGCATTGGTAACACCACCGTTAGTGACGTTGTGGATGTTGTTGCCACCTCTTCAACTCCTGTCAATCGAGTTCCTTGGCAGGTTGGACTCACCTAGATCCACCTGGATGATGGTGAGTTCGAATCCATTTGGGTATAAGCGGGTTGGGTAGACCAGGATCCGTCTGTTCGTTAGGTATCCGGGCAGTCGGATTCTTTTTGGACTTTGTGCGAAGTTTTAAGTCCTATGACACTTTTTGTCCCTCATTACCGCCACTATAATGCACCCCTTTTAATTGCAAGAAGCTATTAAGATCTTTCTCCTCCGATCCTTGATAAAGGGGAAAGAAGAGGGCATGTGGTGTAACGCGAAATTCACTTACGAAGCTTGGGGACATACAACACATGAGATACTGATTGAATTCAATTCCAAATTCCATGTTGGTAGGTTATACTAGGGATGGTGCCGATTTATGTAATTGACTCAAGCTTGTATTTTCTAAATGCAAGAAATGTAGAATGAAGACTTAGATATATCAAATTTATATGTTCGTGAATTATGTTTTCTTTATGCATCCTATTTTGTATAATAATCCATGCTCAAAGCACCCATATGTTAGAGTAATTTTTTTGCACGATCATAACTATTGCATTTACAACATTTTCTATATACATTCTGTGCATGTACATTACCTCGCATGCACATTACATACATTCCATCCTTTTTAATCTCTCTAC
Organism: Thalassia testudinum; assembly: GCA_037157565.1. NCBI lineage: Eukaryota > Viridiplantae > Streptophyta > Magnoliopsida > Alismatales > Hydrocharitaceae > Thalassia > Thalassia testudinum. Next base: position 6,579,923 of record JAZHRO010000022.1, on the reverse strand, counting down.
AAATTGCAGTTCCAATGTGAAGTAAAATTTTCTACATTGACAAGCATATCTTGATATTTCTCTACAACATTTGTGTTAACTAATGTTTTGAGGGTTAGAAACTAAATTTGACTTCTTCGTCTATTACCAAGTGCAACACTAATGTCCTCCAAATGTAGGAAAAGTACACACCCCATATCAATACCCATAAGTGAACATGGTAAAGCATTTACGAGTGATGAAGAAACGTTCTTGTTTAATGCATTACTAAGAAAGATCTTAAAAGGTTGATTAATCGAATTCTCATTTAAGTATGATGCATTACTGACCACAAAGGGCACGCTTAAATGAGAGTTTACCATTGAGCTCCAAAATCATTAGAGTAACCTTTAGAGGATATATTACTATATAATGGGCCTGATTATTGTAACAAAATGAACCTAGGATGATACCGTAGAAATGCTCCATCCAAATGACAAATATGACACATGGATGAATGTAAGGAAAGTATACATTAAATTCTCCCTATTACCAACTTTATTGAACAATTTAATATCAATGCATCATCTTCCATGGATTGATTGTAGGTATTGTTGGTTGCTACCCTCAACTTAGACCTTTTCGCACCAATATGGAGAACATGAAGAGGGAAACCTCATCATAGCAATACTTTCGATATGTCTATGTTGTTTTCCATATAGACTTCTTGTGAGCCATATGTAGGTGTGCTACCTTGCAATGTGGAAACTATTTCAACAAGTTGATGACTGCCATGAGTTCCTCAAAGGATGATACTTCCTGAAATATAATGCAGTGTGCATGATCATCAAGTAGGTTCCACGCCTTCTCAACAATACTGCCAAACGATGGTAGTGCATGGATTAATTACCCCAACATGTTGGTTGTTTGATGTTGCAAAAACATATTTGGTAATTTCTTCAACTTTAACTCCTACAAAGCAAGTTGAAACGACCCTTTCCCAAGGCCGTTTTGATTTTTTCCAAACTTTAGGGGCCTTATCAAAATTTTCGCTCACCAAAAGGTTTCCGTGCGGAATATTTTAACCCTTAGGGGGCTTTAATGCAAATACACCACACCATACCCCCCCATGCCTCATGCCATACCCCCCATGCCCTACACCATACCCCTCCATGCCCCATGCTTCCCCCCATCCCCATACACCTCCCCCATACCTCTCCCCATCCCTCACCATCCATAAAAACCCCCCTCCTCCATTTTCTCCCCACCAGAGCAACTGAGTGAGGGAGAAGGAGAGGGAAAGTGGGGAGCAGGAGGAGATCGGAGGAGAGGGCGAGGCCTTGCAGGAGTTACTACACCTCCTAAAGCGAGAAGAAAGCTCGCAAGGAAGTTCTGCAGCATTTATTTCCGCAGATCTAGACATCTGCAACATTTGTCAGACGTCTAAAGGGGTCACCAGATGTCTAGGATGGACTCTAGACGTTTGGAAAGCACGCAGAGTACTGAAGTGCCAGAAACATTGGGCAGGTGCTTTGGCACAACGTTCGAGGCACTTTAAGATGTCTGGGAGTATCGTTAGTCGTCCAACTACTCTCATAGACGATTGGGAGCAGTTCCAGACGTCTGGAAACACCCTTAGATGGCGGTGGAGGGTTTCAGACGTTTGAAAAAGGCGTAGAAAGCAAGGTGAGATCCCGCGCTCATTTAAGATGTCTGAGACTCTTTTCAGACGTCTAATTTTGGTTAGGATGCGTGTTTTTGGGCCAGCTCAAGGCTCAAACGGAATCGATTTTTCGCAAACAAAGTATGGTTGGTTTTCTTTCAGAATTCTCTACGTATTAGTATAGTGTCTATACTATTTTGAGCTCATTTGACATAGCAGTCAACAATATAGGTCTCAAGTCCGTGGTACACACGGGACCTGCGAAGACATTGGGATCCACTGTTCAAGCCCCCATACCACCCGTATACCCTGGTAGAGTGGTCTTCTCTACTTCTGTGGTTTGAATTAGTAAAGTGCATATTAAATTAGAAATATCTATTTGAAACCTAGGTTATGAGATGAACCCTAAGACCAAGAATGTGAATGATTTATTTTCAGTGCATGAAATCTAAGAATGATGTGATAACTAGAATATTTAAATGATGAGGTGATCGCCTATTCTGTAAATGATAATTGCTTATCCTGTAAATTCATGAGCTGCCTGTTATATGAACAAGAAACCAGCCTGCAAGATAGATACATGCCAAATATTATGCATGAACCCTACGGAGAACTAGGAAAGGAATCATAGTATAGTAATATGGATATTCAATGTATAATGGGACTCGTTGTCTACGGTTATGTTGGTTGGTTGTTCGAACTTGGACATGGGAAATGACCTGGCCCTCGTGTACGTGGTATCAAGGAGAGCAATTGTCCCTTTAGTATGGGAAGTGAGCTGGCCCTTGTGTACTTGATACCAAGGAGAGAAACTGTCCCTTTAGTGTAGGGGGGAGCCAGTCACCCCTTGGGTTGGGACCCGAGGGTTAGGATTGGCCACCCTACACTAACTCCTGATAGGTCCACTGAGCAAACCGGGATAGTCGGGCGAGGGTACACAGACTGTTGAGGGGTGAGGCCCCTATTCTGTTCTGTACTATACGTTTTGGCGTACCCGCTAGCGGAAAGGACTGACCGCATGCCAGTGCGAAGTAGCTACCCATATGTTTTTCGCGCATGCCGTAGTCACCGCTACATCGCGACCATGACCTTGGGGTGGTAGACCAAGTGTAGGACTACCACGGGGTACTCTCTTGGCCAGGAGAGTGTCATGTGTACATCCTGCATCACGGGAAAACTGCAATCAAGATCATTCCCTTAGGGAAGAAGTAGATTAAGAAATGTTGTGGACCCTTACTAGAAATCGAATCAGAAACACATAGATGATTTAAACAAAAAACAGATAATAATACATAATGAGAAATTGTATGATTAGTTAGCAGCTTGTTCCTTTATGTTTAATTGCATGTAAATAACATATACACCACTCTACTCAGCGTTAGCTGACCACATATATATGTAACATGTTCAGGTCAGGGGGTTGAACAGCCAGCACCACCCGCTGCAGAGGGTGCTAGGCCTAGTTGAGCCCAGCCATAGTTGTACCTTCGTTGTTTCCATTTCAGAGGCTTCTTTCTGTTGTTAGTGAGTGTTTTTAGCATGTAATGTCTGTCTCTGTTATATCTCTAGATTGTGATGGCTATGTCTGTAATCGTACTTTTCCGCTTGTGGCATGTAGCACCTTGGGATTTCTGTTCTATTTTTCCATTACTGCCTATTATTTATTCTTTGCTTAGTTACATTGCATGTGTGGTTGTGGAATGATTGTGCATTTGGTTACTTTTTGTTGGGCGACCGGGTCTTGGGGTTAGTTGAGGCGAACCATTCCCAAGTTCCACGAGGGGTCAGGTTCGGGTCGAAACACAAGTTGTTACCATACGTTATGACCATGGCTCTGGATTTCCTTTCTAAGTTGTAGTACTGCTGATAAGTTGGTAAATATTTTCATATCGTCTCATATGAATATATCTTGTCGCGACCTGCTCCCGACTCCCTACAAGACTCGAGAACGACTTGCCTCGACGAACCCCAAGATCCAGTCGTCCAACGAAAAAGAACCAAATGCCATAATCATTCCACAACCACACAAGTAATGTAACTAAGTAGAAAAATATACGACTGAAAATAAGGAAAGAAAACAGTTAACCACTGGTATCTCGCTGATGAGAACCTCATCATGAGCCATAACTAGCTCATTTTGACCCAATACAAAGGATAAAAGCTCCTACATATCTCAAGGAAAGGCGTAACTCAGAGAATTCTGAGTTTGAGAAGAAAACCAGTCATAAGGGGTAAAAGTGCAATTTTACCAGTATAAACTGCATACAGGGTAATTCAGGGACCAAACACAGGTCAAAACAGCTTAATAAGAATAAAAGTGGGATGAGATGATCTAGCAAGGGCTACAGCACTTCCAAGGAACCAAATGATAATTTGTAACCCTAAAACAACCCACTTCAATTCACAAGGTTCGAGGCAAAGTAAAAATAGAATAAACCCTCTAAAATTCATAGAAAAATAATCTCTAGGGTTTAGAACCTTCAATTTGGCCTTTAGAACCCATTTTGACCTACATTGAGAACCATGCCCAATTAATAACTTAATTTGGGTTTTTGCGCAAATTGACCGGTCAAACAAGGTTTAATATGAAAATAAAATTCACCATCAGATTCCTTAGGTCCTAATTAGTCATGTATAAAAACTTGAGCCTAAGAAGAAACCTCCTTGACCGACTTCACACTTTGGTCCTCATATATTTACTCTTTGGCCCTCAACTTTTGAACCCTCGCATTTTGGCCCCTAACTCTCCTTCGTTCTTTGCAATCAGGTCCCTCCTGCAAAACCCTGCCAGCACCATGCTCCGGCGACCTTGCGCGGAGCATGGCGCCGCGCAGGGTGAGGTGAGGGACCTGGCAAGTAAACCGGGGGTGCCCTGCGTCGTCAGCCGTCGCAGGAGCACCCCCCTGGTCATTGTAGGCCACCATACCGGCCGTGCGAACGCACGGACGGTATGGGTTCATGTTCCGACCATTCTCCGGCGAGGGAGACACGTCGTCTCCCTCCGCCTTCCTCCCTGCTTCATCCCTATAAATACCCCCCGCCGCTCCACCGACGAGGGCAGCTTGGATCTGACGGAGAAATCCCCAACTTCCTTCTCTTCTTTCTCCGGCAGACGCTCACCAGCTCCGGCGGCTTCCTCCCCCTCCACCTCTTCGCTCTGCCGCAATACCAGCAGCAGAGACTTCCTCCCCTGCTCTTCCCGCGCCACGCCGCACCCAGCTGGCGCCTCTCCGGCTCTCTGCTCGCCGCCGCCCCTCTCCCTGAGCATCGTCTTCTCCGGCGACAGTCGATACGACTGTCGCCCTGTTCCTCCCCCTTCGTCCCTGCAAGTAAGCTAGAGTTACTCCCCTTCTCCTCATCTTTCTTTCCCCGCTTTCAATTTAGTCAATTAAGCCCTCTACCGACCCTGTTCACCCTCACCCTCTTCGCCTCCGACCACCCTCCGGCGAGCCGCTCCCATCACCTCAGCGACCCACACGGCTCGCCGACCACCGCAGAACCTCCGCCTCCTCACCCTGATCCTCTTCCGCCCCTCCACTTCCCACCAAACACCCTCTGCAGATCCACCGAACACACCCACTTCTTCGCTCACAGTTTGACCTAGGACGACCTGTTGGCTCCATCACGCCCCCTGCAGACCCCCTGACCACCTTCGCCGTGCCACGGCGAAGGTCCCCCGCCTGTCTGATTTGGCCGAGAGGCCGTTCTTCTGTGACCAGGTGACTCGCCCGCCGTCGCCATTACTGCGCAGGCAGAGCTGCTTCACCTGCAGGTGCAGGCACGCCTTCGCCCAGGTTTGACTCCCAGGTTGCGCAGGGACTCTCCGCGAAACGTCCCTGGTTCACAGATGGAGCGAAGGCCGCGCGGGAAGCCACGATCGCCCACTGCTCCATCCGCGACGCGCGCTCAATTGGGGTGGGACATTTAGTCCCACCTCGGAACTTCTCGGAGGCGCGCGGACGCATAAAGGCAAAAAGTGCCTTATGCTGTCTGCCTCCTGACCACGGGGTGAGGTCCCTCTCACCCGACCCGGCCTCGTCCGTGACCACGCTCCGCAGACCTGGCCCGACCCGATTAGACCGACCTGCACTCCTCGCCCACCACCGCACGCCGGTGGGCCTGGACCCGGGCCTGACCCGAACCCGATTACCCGGTAGCTCTGGGAGAGCTGTCCCAAGAGCGGTTTCAGAGAGAAAGAGAGACGCGGGGGGGGGGAGGGTAGAGTAGGTTTTGCCTCTTGACGAAAAACTCTGAAGTGTGCAGGCCAAAGAAGAAGAAGAAGACCCGCGGAAGAAGAAGTGCAGGCGAAGAAGAAGGAGCTGCACTGTAGCAAATGCTCAGTTAAGTCGTCGAAGCACCGGGCCAGACGACGGAAAGTCAGCAGCCAGAGCAACACAGAAGGCAGGCTGAAGAAGAAGGAAGGGAGACTTAGTAGCCGAAGGCAGAAGCACCACGATTGCAGAAGAAGAAGAAGAGAGGTCAAGGCAGAAAACCAAAGAAGAAGAACAAGGAGCTCTGAAGAAAGAAAAACATCACCAACGCAGGAACAGCAGGAAGAAGAAGAGCATCACCATTGCAGAAGAAGATTATCACCATAGCAGAAACCAAGGAAGAAGAAGAAGGAGATCTGAAGAAAGAGAAAGAAAGAACATCACAACAAATTCTTTCCCTTTCTCTTTATTTTGTAAAAGAAACATGTATATCTCTAGAATACGACTTGCTCCCTGAGTTCGACCTCGGGAACTCTTTCATTTTCCGAGTAAAAAAAATTTATATTTGAAATGTTGGTAATAACCGGCTTTACTACAACGTTATAACAAAACTCTCAAACCCGGTGAAACCACACGTTTCACTCGCATTATACAACGGAAAATATGATTACAAGCATAGCCATCACAACATAAACTGGTACAGATATAACAAAATATAATTATGAGCAACAGGTACTCACTACTACAAAACACTCTGTAAAAGAAATGGAAGGAAACTACAGTTAGGCTCGACTGAGCCCAGCGCCCTCAACAGCCGATAGCTCTGGCTGCTCGAATCCCTAACCTGAACAAGGTTATAAAATCTGTGGTCAGCTAATGCTAAATAGAGTGGTGGTTAAATCATATAATTTAAATAGATAGCTAACTAAACATGCATTTAACAGTTTATTTATTATCATCCGTTTCCAATTATCATTTTTCTGATCCGAGCATTTTAATCAGGCTCCATAACATTTCTCTATCTTCTTGTTCCTTAAGGGAATGATCTTGCTTGCAGTTTTCCCACGACGCAGGATATACATGTGGCACTCTTCTAGCCTGAAGAGTCCCCTATGGTAGTCCAACACTCGGTCTACTACTCTGAGGTCACGGTCATGACGTAGCAGTGACTACGGCACGCATGATAAGGGAACGGGTAGCTACCCCACACTGGCATGTAGTCAGTCGTTTCCGCTAACGGGTACGCCTAAACGTACAACACGGAACAGCACAGGGCCTTGCCCTCTCAGAACAGGGGTCTCACCCCTCAAAAACATGGGTCTCACCCCCTCACAATCTGCGTACCCTCGTCCGACTATCTCGGTTTGCCCAACGGGCTAACAAGAGTCTGTGTAGGGTGGCTAGTCCTAACCCTGGGCCCCATGGGGTAGCTAGCTCCCTCCCTACACTAGGTAGCTCACCTCGATACAACTTACATGAGGGTCAAACAGGAGTCGACGTAGAGTAGCCAAACCCACCCTGGGTCTCAACCCAAGGGGCGGCAAGCTCCCCTCTACTCAAAATGGATGGTTGCTCTCCTCAGTACTACGTACACGAGGGCCAACTCACTTCCTTTAACCAAGTCTGAACAATCGCCTGTAGGGGACATGTTCCAAACCCTCAGGTTTTCCATACTACTGTATTCCTGGTTTCTTCTAAATTTCCCATAGGGTTCGTACATGGACTTTCTTATTCCCATATTTGGTTCGTTGTACGTAGAACAGGCAACTCAAATTCCACCATCAATTACTTAGTACAAGTAGGCATGACGTAGTTCATTACAGGCAGCTCATGGTTTATTTCTTTTCATGAAATAATAATGTAATCATTCACTAAACGTACATTCATTTATTTCAGCCTTAGGGTTCATTTCACAATCCTAGGGTTCGATTCTATAGCAGCATGCATTTACCTCTTTCTAGTCCTAGGGTTCATCTCACAACCTAGGTTCAGTTAATTCTACGCATGTAATTTAATTATTTATTTTGAGATTAGTGTGGGAACCACTCTACTAGGATAACCGGGAGATATGGGGGCATAGTCGACGGTGCTTGCAATCCTCGCAGGTTTCGTGCACACCACGAACGAACGACCTATCACATTGACCTATATGTTAAAATGAGCTCAGAATTGTATAGACAATGTATCACTACATAGAGAAACTCGAATGGAAACCATCGACGTTTCATTTGTGGAAAATTGACTCCGTTTGGACCCTAAACGGGCCCAAAAACACCAACCCTGATCAAAATCAAACGTCTGGGAAGAGTCCCAGACGTCTTAAACAAACTCAGGAACTCACCTTGCTAGGGGAGCCTTTTCCGAACATCTGGAACTCCATGCAAACGTTTGAGGGTGTCTTCAGACATCTAGAGACTCTTCCAGACGTCTGAAATCGCCTAAATCTTCCCACCGACGTGCTTCCCAACCCTCTGACATACACGTGCGCATGGTCAGAACTTTGGTAGGAAAAATAATCCAAAAAAATGCACTCTCAAACATCTGAGATTACCTTCAGACATCCGACCCAACATCTGAAGGTCACTCCGGACGTCTGATTCTGCGGAAAAATGATTTCGCAGAGCCATTTGCGAGCTTTTTCTCACCACAAAAGCTACAGCAATTGTAGCGCTGCCTCACCCTCGCGAGCCCTCCGCTCTCAGGCCACCGAACTCCCCTGCTCTTCGTTCTCCCTCTCCTTCTCCTCTCGCTCAGCTGCTAGTGTGGGGACGAATGGAGGAGGGGGTATATATGGGGAGATGAAGTATGGAGGAGGGGATGGTGGAGAGTGAGGGAGGTGAGGGTGTCGCAGGGGGGGTGGTGTGGCATGCGCAGGGGTGAGGGGGGAAGGAGAGAGAGTGTGCATGGGTAGGGGAGTGGTGGGGAAAATTGCAAGGATGCCCCTACAATTTTCCTTTCCCCCTCAAAAACCCTGAAACAAAACCTAAGGGGTTTAAAACTGCACAAAAACCCCTACGAATTTCGAAAATGCCAAACGACCCTAGGAAAGGGTCATTTCAACATAACAAACCTAAAGAAAGTTTCGTCCTGAAACTTGAGCTGACTAAGGTACGGAAATAAAGTAAATGTGCTTAACAAACTTAAAGAGGATCAAAGTAGGTCAAAAGTGACGTACCCTCAAAAAACTCTGGGTACTTTGCTCGCATAGCCACCTCAGGCTCCTAAGTGGCCTTCTCGTACCGCCGGCTTCTCCATAGGACTTTCACCAGGGGTACTCCTTCCGTCTCAGTCTCCAGACGGCTCTGTCTAGTATCTGTATTGGCCTCTCAGGATAGGTCAAGTCATCCCCCACCTCAATTCTCTCGTGGCTCAGAACATGGTTGGAGTCGGCGATGTATTTCCTAAGGTTGGACACGTGGAACACATCGTGTACTCCAGAGAGCTGGGGTGGAAGGGCAAGCTGGTAAGCAACGGGTCCTACTCACTCCAAGACCTCAAAAGGCCCCATGAATCTCAGCGTAAGCTTCCCTCTCACCCCAAACCACTACAAGCCCTTCATGGGCAAAACACGGAGGAAGACGTGATCCCCAACTTCGAATTGTATCTCTCTATGCTTCAGACCAGCGTAGGTCTTCTGCCTACTCCTGACAGTACGGAGTCGTCTGTGGATCTGCTCGATCACCTCCTGACTCTGGCGTATCAACCTGGGACCAACCTCTCACTTGGTCCCCACCTCAACCTAGCTCAAGGGAGCAGTACACCTCCTCCCGTACAGAGCCTCATACGGTGCCATGCCGATGCTCAAGTGGTAACTGTTGTATGCAAACCCTACCAGGGGAAAATCCTCCTCCCAGGAGCCTTTCCAATCCAGCACGCAAGCGCGTAGGAGGTCCTCAAGGGTCTGAATGGTGCGCTTTGACTGTCCGTTGGTCTGGGGGTGATAGGCTGTACTGAACCTCAGACGCGTCCCCAAAGCCTGCTAAAACTCCACCCAGAACTGGGAAGTGAAATGAGTGTCTCTGTCTGAAATAATCTCACAAGGGACTTTGTGAAGGTGTATTACATCTCGGATGTAGTGCTCTGCCAACTGTGCTGGTCCAAAAGTGACTCAAATTGGCAGAAACCATGCCGTCTTCGTTAATCTGTCCACTATCACCCGAACTACATCAAGTTCTCACTATGTCACAGGTAATCCCACTACCAGGTCCATAGTGACACTCTCCCACTTCCACTCTGGCATGGGAAGTGGCTACAACGGCCTTGCAGGCCTCTGGTGCTCGGCCTTCACCTGCTGGCATACCAGACACTGCTGAACAAATCTACCAACATCCCGCTTCATGCCCCTCCACCAGAAATCACGTCGTAGGTCGTGGTACATCTTTGTGTTCCCAAGATGTATGGTGAATTTGAAGCCATTTGCCTCAATCAGGAGCTCTCTCAACAGCTCCTCGTCTCGAGGAACGCACAAGCGTCCCCTTATATGCAGGACCCTGTCAGTGAACGAGAACTCTCCTGGGTTCCCTATCAATACCCGGTCTCACAGTGTCTACTGGTATGGATCCATCATCTGTCTAGTAACGATACGATCTATCAGCTTCGGTCGTGCCTACCTCATCACTGTTACTGCCCCGCAGTATCCTCGTGACTCCTGGGGTCGCCAACTGCCCATCTCCTCCATGAGTCTCCAACTCTGTGCCTGTAAACTAGCCAAGTGGGTGGGTGCCTTTCAGCTCAAGGCATCAGCCACCACATTGGCCTTCCCTGGATGGTAAGAGATGCTACAGTCGTAGTCCTTCAGGAGCTCCAACCAACGTCTCTGTCTCATGTTGAGCTCCTTCTAATCAAACAGATATCTGAGGCTCTTGTGATCAGTGAAGATCTCAAACGTCTCTCCGTACAGATAGTGTCTCCATGTCTTCAGCGCGAAGACAACTGCTTCCAACTTCAAGTCATGGGTGGGGTAGTTATGCTCATGAGGCTTTAGTTGCCGTGAAGCGTAAGCGACAATGTGGCCCCGCTGCATGAGCACACCCCCCAATCCTTGCAATGAGGTATCAGTGTAGATCACGAATCCGCCACTGCTGTCTGGGATGGTGAGTACAGGAGCTAAGGTCAGCCTTTCTTTTAGCTCCTGGAAGCATAACTCACACTCGTCTGTCCAGGTGAACGGTACGTCCTTCCAAGTCAACTGGGCCATAGGACGTGCGATCTGCGAGAAACCTCGGATAAATCGCCGATAGTATCCTGCTAGCCCCAGAAAACTGCGTATCTCTATCACTATACATGGCCTCTCCCATCTGAGTACAGCCTCAACCTTGGTTGGATCCACAGCCAGCCCGTCTCCCACGATCACATGGCCCATGAAGGTAACCTGTCTCAACCAGAACTCGCACTTGCTGTATTTGGCGTACAGCCTGTGTCGTCTCAAAGTATCTAGGACCATGTAGAGATGTTGTCCATGCTATGTCCGATCCCGGGAGTAGACAAGTACGTCGTCAATGAATACCACCACGAACTGATCTAGGTACGGCAGAAAGACGCTGTTCATCAAGTCCATGAAGGCGACGAGGGAGTTGGTCAGCCCAAACGGCATGATCAGGAACTCTTAGTGACTATACTGCGTGCGGAAAGCTGTCTTGGAGACGTTGGTCTCCCTGATCCTCAACTGATGGTAGCCCGACCTCCGATCTATCTTGGAAAATACTGTGGCATCTCTCAGTTGATCGAAGAAATCTTCGATGCGAGGCAGCGGGTACTTGTTCTTGACGGTGACCCGGTTCAGTTGTCTGTAGTCGTCGCATAGCCGAAGGGTACCATCCTTCTTCTTCACAAACAGTAAGGAGCTCCTCACGGAGATGCACTAGGCCTCACAAAGCCCTTCTCCAATAAATCCTGTAACTAGGACTTGAGCTCTTGTAGTTCAAGTGGGGCCATCCTGTTTGGTGTAGTAGAGATGGGGCCAGTCCCTGATACCAGTGAGATCTCAAACTCGATCTCATGCTCAGGTGGCAGTCCTAGTAGCTCCTCTGGAAAGACATCGGGGTAATCACGGACCATCGGAATATTTTGCAAGTCGGCCATGGGGCTAAGCTCTGCTATGATACAGCTAGGAAGCTCTTACACCCTTGGCTCAGTAGCTTTGTTGCTCGAAGTGCAGAGATGCACTTGAATCCTTCGTCTATTGGTTGGCCGTGGAACTCGAAAGGAGGCAACTCTAGTATGGAGAAGATGATCTTCCTCCCAAAGCAGTCTACTAGGGCATGATAAGCAGCCAGCCAGTTCATCCCTAGGATCATGTCGAAATCCTCCATCAGGATCATGATCAGGTCAATCGGAAGACTGTGTCCCCTTATAGCATCCTCACAATCAAGGAAAACCTCTTCGGCGACAAATATCTGTCCACCTGGGCCTCTAATCAGGAATGGCTCCTCTAATAGTACACTGTCCAATCCCAAGCTGACGGCAAAACTCGTAGAGACAAACGAGTGCGTGGCACCAGAATCGAAAAGCACGTAAATGAGCTTGTCAGAAACTGTAACCATACCTGCCACTACGGAGCTTGAAGCTCTAGCATCTCTGTGAGTCATGGCGTTAATATGTGATAGCGGTTTGACGCGGTTTGTAAAATACGTCGTTGTAATGCGTAAAATCGATCAACTCTTAAATTTATATTCCTAGATAGGGGAGTATCTAGGGTCATCCAAGGAGGCCAAATGTTTGCAATAGTATTTCTCTTGTTTGGAATACAATCTCAACTTTCTTTTTTGGTATTTTTCAATATATCATTTTTTTTTGTTTTTAGATTAAGACAACATGCAAAATGGTGGCGGGAAGGTGATTTGCACTTCAAATTTAACTACTACTTCTAAGTGGCAAGTAGAGCCTCTCCCTAAGCTCACTCTAGGCAAGTGGAGGCCTAGAATAATTAGGGAGAGGGAGTGAAGAATGCAAAAAAAACAAAGCAAGCAGAAATGCAAAATAGAAAATTGCAAAGAAGGTAACTTAGATTAATGAAAAGTGCTTTACAAAAAAACCTAGTAGAGGAATGCTTCTACTACTAGAAAAATTAAAATAAAGAAAAGCAAACACAAATCCTCAAGATAGATGGTGAAGAAGAGGGCTTCTTGCTCCAAGGTTGGTGGCTCCCAAACTTGAAAAGAATCCTTCAACTCCTTCCTTGCTGTGCTCCGCCAAGGTGATGTCCTCCAAGGCAAGCCCTAAGGGGACGTGTCCTGAGCTTCTCTCCAAGGGTGGACGTCCACCCTAGGTCCTTCTCCCTTGCCTGGCCGTCCTCCTTGAAGTGGAAGAGTCCTCCTCCTTGGCGTGGCCCAAGTTGAAGAGAGTGGGGAGAAGAAGGCACCAAAAGGGCTGGTGAGGTGCCCCTTTAATCTCCTTCTCTACTCCTTCTTCTTGGCCGTAGGTATTGGTGGTTTAGGTAGTAAAATACACTAATGGAGGATGGTAATTATGTGGTGGTAGGGTAGGGTATTTATAGGATGGGAAGGGGGGTGGTTATGGTGTTTTTTTGGAGGGAAATGAAGGGGTGCTTGGTTATTTTTGGAGGGAAAAATGGGAGGGAAATGAAGAGGTGCCTTGGTTTTCCCTCCAAAAATACCTTCTAGAAGGCAATTTTGGGGGGAAAAAATGGAGGGTAGAGATGGGCTTTGATGGTGGATGTAGGGTGGTGATGGAAGGGATAGTTGGCACCAAAATAAAGTAGGAGTAGGTGGTCTTTTTGCTGGAGCTTAGGTAGTAGGGTAGTAGGGTTTGGTGCCATGGAGGTGGACTAGCTAAGTTAAGCAGCTTAGCTAGCTTAGCTAGTAGGGAGTAGAGTTGGAGGCATTTGGAGCTAGGGTTTTCAGGGAGAAGAGTTGGAGGTAGTCATCTTGAGCTTCACTAGAGCTGGTGTGAACTCCAGTCAACTCAGTTGAGCTAGTTAGAGCTCCCTGTGGACTAATGGGAGCTGAGATGAGCTAAACTCAGCTAAGTTGAGTTGGATCTGAGCTGACCTGAGCTAGGGTGAGCTAAGATTAGCTCTCTTGAGTTGCCATTCAACTAAGATGAGCTGAATGGAGCTAAGATGAGCTAACCCTAGTTCAAGTGAGCTGGAATCCAGCTATGGTGAGCTAGATCAAGCTGAGTTCCAGTTAGTCTGAGATTCTTCTTCACCAGTTGCCTTCCTGAGTGCTAGGGTTTTGGAGTTCTGACAATCTGCATATCCCTAACACTCACAAAAACATATTAAAAATATAATAAAAAGTGAAATGCATCAAAATGAAGCGTCGGTTTTTCTCAACCGGGTTTGAGGGTTTTGTTTTTGTTATAACGTTGTAGTAAAGCCGGTTATTACCAACATTTCAAATATAAAATTTTTTACTCGGAAAATGAAAGAGTTCCCGAGGTCGAACTCAGGGAGCAAGTCGTATTCTAGAGATATACATGTTTCTTTTACAAAAAGAAAGAGAGAGGGAAAGAATTTGTTGTTTTCTCTTTGTTCTGCAGAGGGGATGCTCTTCTTTCTCTCTTTCTTTAGATCTCCTTCTCTCTCTGTTCTGCAGAGGTGATGTTCTTCTTCTGCAATGGTGGTGCTCTTCTTTTTCTTCCTGCTGTTCCTGCTTTGGTGATGTTCTTCTTTCTTCAGAGCTACTAAGTCTTCCTTTCTTCTTCTTCTGCTTTGGCCGTTGCTCTTCCTTCTTCTTCAGCCTGCCTTCTTTCCTGCTCTGGCTGCTGACCTTCCGTCGTCTGACCCGGTGCTTCGACGACTTAACTATGCATTTGCTACAGTGCAGCTCCTTCTTCCTCGCCTGCACTTCTTCTTCCGCGGGTCTTCTTCTTCGCCTGCACACTTCAGAGTTTCTCGTCAGAAGCAAAACCTACTCTACCCTCCCCCCCCGCGTCTCTCTTTCTCTCTGAAACCACTCTTGGGAAAGCTCTCCCAGAGCCACCGGGTAACCGGGTTCGGATCAGGCCCGGGTCCAGGCCCACCGGCGTGCGTGGTGGGCGAGGAGTGCAGGTCAGTCGAGTCGGGTCGGGTCGGTTCGGGTCAGGTCCGCGGGGCGTGAGCGCGGACGAGACCGGGTAACCGGGCGGGTGAAGGGGACCTCACCCCGTGTACTGAGGCAGTAAGGCTATTGCACTTTTGCATCTTATGTCGCTGCGGCTCTTCAGGCGTTTCCGAGGTGGGACTAAACGGCCCACCTCAATTGCGCGCCCGCAGCGGGGAATTCAGCAGGAGATGGCAGCGTCACGCAGAGTTTTCTTCCTCGGCTGCGAACCTGGTGTTTTGCCAAAACTCCACGCACGGCCTGGGAGTGAATCTGGGCTTGGCGCTGAGCGTGGCGTGCCTGTAGCTGCAGGCGGAAGCAGGTCCTCCTGCGCGTCAATGGCGGCGGAGGTCGAGTGGCCTGTCCACAAGAAAACGGCCTCTCGGCCTAATCAGAGAGTGCCAGGAGCTTCGCCAAGGTGCGGCGAAGCTCGTGTGGGTGGTGGCGAGGCGCGGGGCGGCGTGCGAGGGCTGCCCTAGGTCGGACTGTGGGTCGGAGGATGGGTCTATTCGGTGGAGTTGCAGAGGGTGATGTGGGGGAAGTGGTAGGGCGGAGATTGATCAGGGTGAGGAGGCGGAGGTCCTGCGGTGGTTGGCGAGCCGTGTGGGTCGCTGGGGTGATGGGAGCGGCTCGCCGGAGGGTGGTCGGAGACGAAGGGGGTGAAGGTGGTCAGGGTCGGTCGAGGGCTTAATTGACTAAATTGAAAGCGGGGAAAGAAAGAGGAGAAGGGGAGTAGCTCTAGCTTACTTGCAGGGACGAAAGGGGAGGAACAGGGCGACAGTCGTATCGACTGTCGCCGGAGAAGACGATGCTTAGGGAAAGGGGCGGCGGCGAGCAGAGAGCCGGAGAGGCGCCAGCTGGGTGCGGCGTGGCGCGGGAAGAGCAGGGGAGGAAGTCTCTGCTGCAGGTATTGCGGCAGAGCGAAGAGGTGGAGGGGGAGGAAACCGCCGGAGCTGGTGAGCGTCTGCCGGAGGAAGAAGAGAAGAAAGTTGGGGATTTTCTCCGTCAGATCCAGGCTGCTCTGGTCGGTGGAGTTGCGGGGGGTATTTATAGGGAGCAAGCAGGGAGGAAGGCGGAGGGAGACGACGTGTCTCCCTCGCCGGAGGATGGTCGGAAACAAGAACCCATACCGTCTGTGCGTTCGCACGGCCGGTATGGTGGGTTACGATGACCAGGGGGGTGTCCCTGCGACGGCTGACGACGCAGGGCACCCCCGGTTTACTTGCCAGGTCCCCCACCTCACCCTGCGCGGCGCCATGCTCCGCGCAAGGTCGCCGGAGCATGGTGCTGGCAGGTTTTGCAGGAGGGACCTGGTTGCAAAGAACGAAGGAGAGTTAGGGGCCAAAATGCGAGGGTTCAAAAGTTGAGGGCCAAAGAGTAAATATATGAGGACCAAAGTGTAAAGTCGGTCAAGGAGGTTTCTTCTTAGGCTCAAGTTTTTATACATGACTAATTAGGACCTAAGGAATCTGATGGTGAGTTTCATTTCCATATTAAACCTTGTTTGACCGGTCAATTTGCGCAAAAACCCAAATTAAGTTATTAATTGGGCATGGTTCTCAATGTAGGTTAAAATGGGTTCTAAAGGCCAAATTGAAGGTTCTAAACCCTAGAGATTATTTTTCTATGAATTTTAGAGGGTTTATTCTATTTTTACTTTGCCTCGAACCTTGTGAATTGAAATGGGTTGTTTTAGGGTTAAGATTATCATTTGGTTTCTTGGAAGTGCTGTAGCCCTTGCTAGATCATTTCATCCCACTTTTATTCTTATTAAGCTGCTTTGACCTATGTTTGGGCCCTGAATTACCCTGTATGCAGATTATACTGGTAAAATTGCACTTTTACCCCTTATGACTTGTTTTCTTCTCAAACTCAGAATTCTCTGAGTTAAGCCTTTCCTTGAGATATGTAGGAGCTTTTATCCTTTATATTAGGTCAAAATGAGCTAGTTATGGCTCATGATGAGGTTCTCATCAATGCCTAACCTAATTGATGCCTAAATGTAGCCCAAAAACCCGTTTGCGGAGCAAAATCCTAAGAGCTAAGTTTGTTTTAATGCATAAAAATGATGATAAACTGGCGTTTATCAATATGCCCCTCAGCCCTCGGTGTAGAAGAAGCAGCCACGCTCTGGGCCGGGTGAGAAGCAGCTAGCTGGTACCCTCCTCATGACTTCTGTCCTCCTCCTCGGGCTTGGCAACCGCGGCCGCCAAATCGGCCTCTAGTGCTCGGTGCCGGGAGCGTCTACTGTGCTCTGGCCCTGGATGGGCAGTCCCTCCGTATGTGGCCTGGCTGGCTACACTGGTAGCAGAGAGGGACGTGACCTCCTCCCTCTGTCTGCTGTCCTTGTTGGTAGATAGGCAGGGGTCAGCTGTAGTTGGCTGGTCCCTGTCTGTTGCCCCCAAAGGTTCTTGGTGGACCCATAGAAAGGCACGACTCCCCCGCAGATGCTGGGTGCCTCCTCTCCTGGTGGCCCCGTGAGTGCTCTTATTGGTAGGGCCTCTTCTGTCCTCCCCCGTTGACGTCTCGCACAGACTGATTGGTCTCCTCATAAGTCATGGATGCCTTGACCATGCGGGACAAGATAGGCAACTTCAAGGGTTTCACGTACCCCCGAATAGCAGGCTGGAGGCCCTCAGTGAACCTCCACAGGTTCTCCTCCTCGGTAGACGCAGCTGTCGAGGCAAAGCGTGACAGCTTCAGGAAACACGTATGATACGCACTAACGGTCATCGCCCCCTGGCAGAGAGTGTGGAATTCCCGTCTCCTCTGATCTTTCCAGGTCTGTCGAAAGTACTGCTCGTAGAAGAGCCCACAAACCTGTCCCACGCCGACTCTCCCTCCTCCTGTCCTTTGACCGCCCTCCACCTGGGCTGCACTCTCAAGCTGGTACGTGGCAAAGGCCACGCGGCACTCTGCAGGAGGATGGAGTGTGTCAAAGATCTTCTCAATCTGCTCCAGCCAGTCCTCTGCCTTAGATGGGCTCTCATCCCCCTTAAAGGAGGGGGCTTCAACTTCCAGAACTGGTCGAAAAGCTTGTGGTGGAGCCACAACGGGGGAATGGTTGCGCCTCCAGGCAAGGAGGACTCATGCTCTGAAGTGTCTGAAGGAAGTGGGGGTGGTGGAGGATCACCCCCTCCCCCTCCTGCCTGTCCAGCACCATGGTGGGTTGCCCGCCTCACGGATGACTCCTCCATATCCCTAAGGGGAGGTGGTTGAGAAGGAGGCTACTGGAGCTCATCCCGTACTATATCCCAGATCAATTGGGCGAGATCCTGGGCCTGGATGCCCAGAAGAAGGGGTGGGTTGACTAGTGCCTCAGGTTCGGCACGTCTACCCCTACGACCACGACCATAGCCATGACCATGTTCGCGGCCCTACTCAAGGGCTTCCTGACGAGGCATCTCCTACACGGAGATCAAAAGATAAGGACCGAATTGTCAGGGACACATGATCAGAGAGAAATAAGACTCGAAAGCGATAATCAAGAAAATACGTTGTGATGGCTATCCTAGCTACATGTACAAGTGTGGTTACTTCCAAATTATTTGTTTCATTTCTCGGGATGACCTTGCTCTGATACCATCTTGTTGCGACCCGCTCCCGACTCCCTACAGGACTCGAGAACGGCTCACCTCGACGAACCCCAAGACCTAGTCGTCCAACGAGAAAGAACCAAATGCCATAATCATTCCACAACCACACGAGTAATGTAACTAAGCAGAAAAATATAAGACTGAAAATAAGGAAATAAAATAGTAAACCACTGGTATCTCACATTATACAGTGGAAAATATGATTACAAGCATAGCCATCACAACATAAACTGGTATAGATATAACAGAATATAATTATGAGCAACAGGTACTCACTACTACAAAACACTCTGTAAAAGAAACAAAAGGAAACTACAGCTTTGCTCGATTGGGCCCAGTGCCCTAAGTAGCCGATGGCTCTGGCTGGTTGAATTCCTGACCTAAACAAGGTTATAAAATCTGTGGTCAGCTAATGCTGAATAGAGTGGTGGTTAAATCATATAATTTAAATAAACAACTAACTAAACATGCATTTAACAGTTTATTTATAATCATCCGTTTCCTATTATCGTTTTTCTGATCCAAGTATTCTAATCAGGATCCATAACATTTCTCAATCTTCTTGTTTCTTAAGGGAAAGATCTTGCTTGCAATTTTCCCACGATGCAAGATGTACACATGACACTCTTCTGGTCGGAAGAGTCCCCCGTGATAGTCCAACACCCGGCCTACTACCCCGAGGTCACGGTCACGATGTAGCGATGACTACGGCACGTGTGATAAGCGCACGGGTAGCTACCCCGCACTGGCACATGGTCAGTTATTTCTGTTAACGGGTATGCCCAAACGTACAGCATGGAACAACACAGGGCCTTGCCCTCTCAGAACAGGGGTCTCGCCCCTCAAAAACAGGCGTCTCACCCCTCACAGTCTGAGTACGCTCGTCCAACTATCCTGGTTTGCCTAACGGGCTAACAAGAGTCGGTGTAGGGTGGCTAGTCCTAACCCTGGGCCCTATGGGGCGGCTAGCTCCCTCCCTACACTAAGTAGCTCACCTCGGTACCACGTACACGAGGGCCAAACAGGAGTCGACGTAGAGTGGCCAAACCCACCTCGGGTGTAACGACCCGGTTCCTGGATCAGTACAAGACCAGAGACTGACTCGTCTCGACTAATCCCAAGACCTAGTCGTCCAACGAGAAATAACCAAAAGCAGGAAATAAACCACATTCACACATGCAATATAACTAAACATAAGTAAAAACGAGACGTAAAGGAACAACAGAGCTAAAAGTCTCAACAAAGTAATACATGCCATCACAACAACAACAGCGGAAAAGAAGACAGAAAATAACAGGAAAGTAAAATAGATATCTAGTACTCACTACAAGAGTAGAAAAGTAAAGAACTAGAAAGAAACGACTACTGCTGAGCTCAGTTGGGCCCAACACCCTCTACAGCCAGAAACTCGGGCTGCTCAACTCTTGGTCCTGAACAGGGTTATGAAAAGACAGAGTCAGCGAATGTTGAGTACAGTGGTGTTTACATTATTTATGTGTAAGTAAAGTAAAACAAGCAAGCAGGTTTTATTCTCATTTCTATTTATCTCATCTATGTATTTCTGGTTCATTTATTTCACAAAGGATCCAAGTATTGCTTGATCTTGCTTGTTCCTTGTGGGAACGATCTTGATTATAGCCTTTTCCGTGGAGTAAAAGGTACATGTGGAGCTCTCCTAGCCGAGAGAGCCCCGCGGTAGTCCTACACCCAGTCAACCACCCGAGGTCACTTTCGCGACGTAGCGGTGACTACAGCACGCGTGATAAACGCACGGGTAGCTACCCCACACTGGCACGTGGTCAGTCATTTCCGCTAGCGGGTACACCTAAAGTACATCATGGAACAGTATAGGGTATTGCCCTCTCAAAACAGGGGTCTCGCCCCTCAGAACCAAACAAGGGTCTTGCCCCTCCACAGTCCGCGTACCCTCGTCCGACTATCCCAGTTTGCCCAGAGGGCCTAAAAGTCGGTGTAGGTTGGTTAGTCCTAACCCGGGCCCCGTGGGGCGACTAGCTCCCTCCCTACACTGGTAGCTCACCTCGATACCACGTATGCAA
The DNA here is from genome assembly GCA_037157565.1 of Thalassia testudinum. NCBI lineage: Eukaryota > Viridiplantae > Streptophyta > Magnoliopsida > Alismatales > Hydrocharitaceae > Thalassia > Thalassia testudinum. Next base: position 6,559,394 of record JAZHRO010000022.1, on the reverse strand, counting down.
GGGCCAACAGGAGTCGGTGTAGAGTGACCAGTCCTACCCTAGGTCTCAACCCAAGGGGTGGCTGGCTCCCCTTCTACACTAAAGGGATAGTTGCTCTCCTTGGTACCGTGTACACAAGGGCTAGCTCACTTCCCGTCTACATACCAGATTCCTTTCAAACACAGGAGTTCTACTCCTAATTCCCCGTAGGGTTCATGCTCATATTCATCCCATTATCAATATCCGAATCACACTATCCAATTCTTAATTTTCCATCACATACAGGTAGCTTGTGTTTCCATGTCTAAAACAACATCTCATAATTACACTAATACCATTGCTAGCAATTTATTTTAACATGCACTCAAGTAAACAGTATAGCTTAAAACAGGCTCATACATTTCTACCCTATGGTTCATTCCACATCCTAGAGTTCGGTCCAATTATTCCAAACAAGCACATTCATATTTAAATATTAACAAATGAATTAAACCACTCCATAGGGTATCACGGGAGGAATGGGGGACTGCACCGCAGATCTCGTCGTCTCCGCGAGCCCGAGCACGCCACCGGCTGGTAACCTGTACTAGCGACTAATTCACATCAGACGAGTCAAAAACAGTAGGTACTCAACACTAACACGTAAAGAAACTCGAGTGGAAAACAATGGTACTTCGTTTGCGGAACTCTGATTCCGTTTGGGCCCTGAACGGGCCAAAAAATGGTTACTTTCTAAAATCAAACGTCTGGGACTAGTCCCAGACGTCTTAAAAGACGTCAAATCTTACCTCTCACTTCTTGTGGCTGCCTCAGACTTCCAGACTCCACTGCAACTGTCTGAGGAGAGTTCCAGATGTCTGACCTTCCTTCCAGTCATCTGGAAGTGCCGTCGGATGTTTGGCGATGTGGTCAGACATCTAAAAGTGCCTGGAAAGGTGCACCACGTGCCTTTCCAACGCCCTACACTTGCGTACAAAAAATGCAGAACCAATTTTAGCCTGACATACTTGCACTACTGTCTACATGGCGGAAAGTAGCGTGATGGATGGTCGTTCGACGCGGTTTTTAAAAAGATATGTGCGTTGTAGTATTACCGCGAAAACGATTATCACATTTTATTTATTTATTACTCGAAATTCAAAAACATTCCGAGGTCGAACTTAGGGAACAATTCGGTATTTAGAAATAGAAAATCACAATATGAAATATGTTCAACACTGATGCAAGGAAGATAAATGCTAAAGTCAAAAATAAAAAGAAATAAATTCTTTTTCTTTTCTTCCTTCTTCTACTCTCTTTCTTTTTCTCTTTGCTTTCTCTCTTCTCTTCTTTCTTTGCCTTTCCTATCTTCAGACGTCTGATTCTGTGAATTAGATGCCTTAAGTGGTGTTCTGCTACAGTGCGTCTTTAGGCTCCTTCTTCTTCTTCCTTCATTGCTGTGGCAGCTCCTTCTCTTCTCTTTTCCTCTTTTTCTCTTTGGCTTCTTCTTCTTCTTCAGCTCCTTCCTCTGCCTTCTTCTTCTCGCGGCTAAGTCTTCAGCTTCCTCTTCCTTAGCCTCAGCAGTCTCCTTCCTCTTTCTTTTCAAGTCCTTCCTTCTCCCTCAGCTGCCCTTCTTCTTCTTCTCTTCCTCTTTTTCACCGCAATTGCTTCTTCTTCTTCCTCTTCTTCCCTGCATAGCACAGAGAAGCAAAACCTACACCCTACCCTCCCCGCATCTCTCTCTCTCTATGTCACTCTCAGGACACAGCTCTCCCAGAGCTACCCGGGTTATCGGGTCGGGTATGCATGCCCAGCACCAGGCCCACCGGCGTGCGGTGGTGCGCGAGGTGTGCTAGTCGGGTTGGGTCGAGACCAGGTCCGCAAGGCGTGGTCGCGGACGAGGCCGGTCGAGTGAGAGGGACCTCACCCCATGTTTGGAGGCAAAGATCCTAATTCACAAATTCAATTTATTTTGCTGTGCCCGCTCACCCACTTCCGAGGTGGGACTAAACGTTCCACCTTCGTTTCGTGAACGCCTGCAATAGATGTCGCGCTTGATTGCAGCTGCAGCAAGGACTTGTAGCTGCAATTGGAGGTCTGGAGTCATGTGCGGAGGGAATCTGCATGACCTAGGCTCGTGACCTGGGGCTGGCAAGGTCTGGAGCAGCTTGCAAGCTTGCTCCAAGCACTGCTCCAATGGCGGAGGTGGCTCTAAACCTGAAAACATGAACACGGCCTCGCAGCCCTATCAGAACACCCAGAAGGCTTCGCCGTGACACGACGAAGGTGGCCCGGTGGTCGGCATGGCGTGAGGGCGCCTGTGCGTGCGTGCCTAGGGCACACTGTGTGCGTGCAGGTGGGTGTGTTCGGGGGGTGTTTCTGAAGGGTATGGTGGTCAGTGGAGGGGCGGATGACGATCAGTGGGTGATGGTGGAGATGGTGAGGTATCTGGCGAGGCGTGTGAAGATATGGAACGATGGAAGCGCCTTCGCCGGTGGTCGGTTAGAGATGGAGAAGGTGATGGTGGTTTGTGGTGTCGAGGGGTCGAAGGTGCAAATTAAGAGAGGGGAAATGAAGAGGGGAGTGAGAGGAACTTATCTGACAGGTTTGGAGTGAAAGAGGGAGGCGGATGGCGAGCAGCAGGTACTGCCATCGACGAAGACGAAGAGGCCTAGGGGAAGAAGTGGAGAAGAGGAAGAGGGTCGGAGGACGCGTGCTGGTACGGCGTGGTGTGGAGGAGAACGGCAGAGCTGGCTCTGCCACTGGTATGGTGGTAGAGAGACGAGAAGAGAGAGGAAGAGTCACCGGAAGCTTTGGGCAGTCGGCCGGAGTGAGGAGGAGACGAGTTTAGGGGTAATCTTCGGCCAATTTGAGCTTGAAGGAAGCGGTGTGGTCTGCGCTTCCTTAAATAGGCGTAGGCAGAGTAAGAAGTGCATTGAGACAACGGGAAAACCACGCCGGAGGTAAGGCCGGTCGGAGACCCATACCTCTCGAGCGTTCGCACGAGAGGTATGGTTGGTTTCAGGGCATGGGGAGTTGCCCATGTGGTAGGGGCTCCGCAGGGAGCTCCCTTTTCAAACCTGGGGGCAGCTCCTCATGGAAGCGAGGAGAAAACCTCCGCGCAAAGTCGCCGAAGGTATGGTCCCTGCTGCGAATGGCAGAGGGACCGAAATGAAGAAAGAGACGAAGAAGTTAGGAGGATTTGCAAGGGTTTCAAAAAGTTGAGGGTCTGAATGTAATTTGGAGGACCAATTTGCAAAGTGGGTCAAGACAACCTTCCCTTAGGTCCAAATTTTGGCATAAACCTAATTTCGACCTAAGGAATCCAATGGTGAAGTTTGATTTTAGGTTTGACCACGTTTGTCTGGACATTTTGCATAAAAACCCAAATTCGGTCAAATATTAGGCATGGACCCCAATCTAGGTCAAACAGGTTCTAAAGGCCAAATTGAAGGTTCTAAACCCTAGAGGATATTTTTCCATGAATTTTAGAGGGTTTGGTTGATTTTTGTATTTCCTGGAATCTTGTGAATTTAAGTGGATTTGTTTTAGGGTTACAGATTGTCATTTAATTCCTAGATTGCACAATATCCTTTTCTGATTGAACCATCCTACTTTTTCTCTTATTAAGTCCAATTGACCTATGTATAGACCCTTAGAAATCCTGTTGATGCATTGCAATGGTAAAATTACAGTTTTACCCCTTGTTTCATGTTCTCTTCTCAGAATAGTAATTCCCTGAATTAAGCCTTCCTTTAGGTTATGTAGGAGCTTTTGTTCATTTTATTAGTTCAAAGTAAGCTAGTTAGGGTTCATGATGAGGTTCTCATCATACCCCCATGCCTAGCTTTTGCTAGTCTCTTAGCAAAATTTTAAGGTTTTAACCTCTATTCTGGACCATGAATTTCTTTCACCAGTTATGATAAGTGCTTTTTCTTCTTTGATTAGGTTAGAATGCCAACAATAGGCCTAAAGGTACTCTAGTACCAACCAAGATCCGGACCTGTCTAACTTTACCCTAGGTCTTCAACTAAGGTTTTTAAGGCCCGTAGGAACTACCCTAAGGTTTATTGGACTCCGTGGTTAAAGCACCCATGCTTAAGACATTTTTAGCCTTGGTTCAGTTTGCAGTGCATTTTTGGAAGAGAGAAAGACAGAGGGTTTAATTATTTGGAGAGTTTTCTCTCTCTCTTCTCTTTTTACTTCTAGCTTCGGATTGGCTTCACAACACGGTCTGTATCGGATTCCTCGTCCCCATCATCAATCCTCAAAGGTCCCTGGCAATCGATGCTTCGAGATAGCACCACCCATGGTAAACCCCATAACCCTGATTTTCAAGATTTCGAGATAATCCCGCCCATGGCGTTCCGTGGTCGAATTCAGACCATGGCGATTAACATTTTGTGATAATGCCATCCATGGTATCTGAACCAGCAGAGTGCTTACATGCCCCCGATAGGATATGTAAATATCCTAAGAGACAAGCACCGAGGAGACGATATGTTGTTATGCATCTTCAAGGGGAATTTCCCATCTCTTCGCGCCGGGAACTCGTCCAAATCAACTTGTGTCGATCGGCTACTCCTAATATAGGTAACATTTTCAGAATATTAAAACGCTTCTGCATGATTTTAATAGTTATGCTCACTAAACCATACTGTGTGTGAATTGGGGTGCTTCGATTACCGAGTCCCGCAAACCGAAGGTCAATTAACGAGGCCAAATACTCCCTAAGCCTTAGACCTAATACTTAGGCTTTGCATTTTCCTCAACCTCTTGAGGAATATCCAGATCTTAATGGGTAGTAAGAGTCTGGCCAAAGAGGCCTGAGATCAGCGTTCCTACTAATCTCTTTGTGTCTCTTTAGCACTTTTTTCTTTACTTTTCTTAATGTGGTCTAGAACTTCGGTTAATCCCTTAATTTCTCACTAATGACTATCTCTTTCTTTTTTATTTTGTGCTCCTTTTTAACATTTTGCTCTTTTTCTCCTCCTTTTGATTAGCCTACAAAAATTTTCTTCCCTCCAGTTTTTTTTTTTTTTTTGAAACCTTTTCTTGTTATGAGTTTTCATATATTTTGCACTTTCATGCCCTCCTATGCCTAAGATTTGCAATGCCCCCATTGTAAATTAGGTAGGTTTGTATTCAGCTTGGTTCATTCATTAGGACAGGTGTTGGGTGAGTGGATGGGTCGAGGTGACTGTTGTGTACGATTTCTAATCTCGGGTATGGATACTTGAGGTGGAGTCGGTTGTCCTAAAGGATGAACCCTAAAGTGCAAAGAAATGTCAGGAATGGTTTCAAGTTTTCAAAAGAATGACGGGTTGCCTCTCGTTAAGCGCTGAGTTTTACGCCATCAGCTGGGCAAAATGAGCTCAGGGAGAATGGAGGATAAAGGATGACTCAGCCAAATCTGTATTGGTCATGTCAATGAACGGTTTGAGTCTCTAACCATTCACGACAAAGGGTTCAGAATCGTGGCTGAGTGGACTGATCTCAACAGCTCCATTTCCAAAGATTTGTCAGGCTAAGTATGGTCCGATCCACTTGGATCACAGCTTTCCTAGGAATAGTCTGAGTCGGGCATCAAAAAGTATGACCTTTTGACTAGGATGAAAGATCTTTCTAGATATGTGTTTGTCATGAAAGGCTTTAACCCCCTCTTTGTAGATTCGCGAGTTTTCATACACATCGAGGTGTAATTCATCAATCTCGCTTATCTGAAGCTTTCTATGGGTTCCAGCCTTAGAAAGATCTAGGTTGCAGTTCCGTACTGGCCAATAGGCTTTATGCTCCAATTCGACAGGAAGGTGACATGCCTTCCCGCACACTAGTCTGAAAGGAGACATGCCCAGTTGGGTCTTGTAGGCGGTCCTATAAGCCCATAAAGCTTCCGGAAGCCGGGATTACCAATCCTTCCTATCAGGTTAAACAGTAACCTGAAGGATTTTCTTGATCTCTCTATTTGATAGCTCAACTAGACCATTAGTTTGGGGGTGGTAGGGAGTAGAGATTCGGTGTGACACCCTGAATTTGGTCATTAGTGACCTGAACTGAACATTTGTGAAATGGGTCCCTCCATCAGAAATGATCGCTCGAGGAATCCCAAACCGTGAAAAGATGTTTTGGTGAATGAACTTGAGAAGAACTTTGTGATCATTGGTTCGGGTCGGAATGGCTTCGGTCCATTTGGACACATAGTCAACAGCGAGTAAAATGTACTCGAAGCCATTCGAGATAGGGAAGGGGCCCATAAAATCAATCCCCTAAATGTCAAAAATCTCGTATACGAGAATCGGCTGTAAAGGTATCATGTCGCGATGGCTCATGTTGCCCAAAGTTTGGCAACGGTTGCATGCCTTACAGTGATTGTATGCATCTTTGAAGATTGTTGGCCAGTAAAAGCCACACTTGAGGACTTTTGATGTAGTTTTGTGCCAAGAAAAATGGTCACCGCATGCCTGGTCATGGCAAAAAGAGAGTATGTCTTTGATTTCGACTTCCGTGACACATCGTCAGATGATTTGGTCAGTACCTATGGGAAATAAGTACGGGTCTTCCCAAATGTAATACTTGGCATCGGAGCACAATTTGTTTGGCCTTCGGCTAATCAGACGGGATCTGATGTGATGCCAAGTAGTTTACTATATCAGCAAACCATGGAAGCCCTGTACCAATAGTCAGGAGGTGCTCATTAGGAAAATGCTCCGTGATGGGTCCAGAAGAGTCGATGATCTCAGAAGGAAGGCAGGACAAGTGGTCAGCTACCATGTTCTGTTTTCCCGCTTTGTCACGAATCTCGAGATCAAATTCTTGCAATAGTGATGAGAACCTCATCATGAACCCTAACTAGCACATTTCGACTTAATAAATTGAACAAAAGCTCCTACAAAACCTAAGGGAAGGCCTAAATCAGGAAATTGTTGAGGAGAAAATAAAACATTACACAAGGGATAAAGCTACAATTTTACCATTACAGTACATGAGCGGGATCTCTAAGGGTCTAGACCAGGTCAAGTGGACTTGATAAGAGAAAAAGTGGGACGGTTTGGTTAGAAAAGGGTTATGACAAAATCTAGGAATTAAATGATATTCTGTAACCTTAAAACAAACCCATTTTAATTCATGAAGTTTCAGGCAAGATAAAAATCAATTAAACCCTCTAAAATTCATGAAAAAAATCCCCTAGGATTTAGAACCTTCAATTTGACCGTTGGAACCTATCTTGACCTATGTTGAGAACCATACCCAATTTTTGACCTAATTTGGGTTTTTGTGCAAAATGTCTGTTCAAACATTGTCAAACCTAAAATCCAACTTCACCATTGGATTCCTTAGGTCCAAATTAGGCTTATACCAAAATTTGGACCTAAGGGAAGGTCGTCTTGACCAACTTTACAAAATGGTCCTCAATAATTACTTTTTAACCCTTATCTTTTTGAAACCTTGCAAATACCCCCCTATCTTTCCAGTCACCTTCTTCAATCGGGTCCCTCTACCACCCGCATGCGCAGGCCATACCTCCAGTGACTTTGCGCAGAGGATGACGCCGCGCATGCATGGGGAGCTGACCCCAGATTTGAAAGGGGAGCTCCCTGCGAAGCCCCTACTTCATGGGTTGGCTCCCATGTCCTGTCAGCCGCCATACCTCTCGTGCGAACGTGCGAGAGGTATAGATCTCCGTCTGCCCACGTCTCCGACGGGGTTTTTCCCGCCTCTTTCGCGTGCTTCGCGGCCGGCCGACGCCTATTTAAGGAGTGGCACCCTCTGCCGCATCCTTTAAGCCTGTTTTGGCCAGTGATAACCCCCCAATTTTGTCTTCTCCTCCTCCGGCCATCTACCCGCAGGCTCCGGCGACTCTCCTCCCCCTCTCTCGTTGCCCTGCCACCATACCAGTGGCAGGGTTACCTCCGCCGTCTTCCGCCGCGCCTCACCGTACCAGCAGGCATCCTCCAGCCCCTCTTCCTCGTCGCATTCTTTTCCCTTAGGCACCTTCATCTTCGACGACGGTAGTACCAGCCGCTCACCACCTCTGCCTCCTTCGTTCACTCCTGACCTACCAGCTAAGTCCCTCTTACCCTTCTCTTTAATTCCCCTCTGTAAATTTGTTGTTTCGACTCCTCTACACCACTGTCCACCCTCACCATCTCCACCTCCGACCACCAACTCCGGCGAGGCCGTTCCACCACCACAGACAGCTCCACCCCTCGCCAACCGGTCCCTGAGCACCACCTCCACCCACTGATCACCCTGCGACCCCCCCATTGATCGCGCCACCCACTGTTGCCTCCCCCCGAACAGACCCACTCACACAGACTCAAATCGACCTGGGCATGCACGCCCAGGCCGTTCTGAGCCACGCTGACCCCCACAGTAACTTCATCGTGCTCTGGTGAAGCTTGCCGAGCGTACTGACGTGGCCGAGAGGTCGTTTTGCTGATTTTAGGTCTCTGGCCTCCGTCGCCATTAGCGCCGAGCTTGGAGCAAGCTCGCAAGCAGCTCCAGGAGGCATGCCTAGGTTGCGCGGAAGGCTTCCGCGCACAGCTCCAGGTCTTCAATTGGCAGCGAAGACCTCCGCTGGGGTGGCTTTTACTCGCACTCCCTACTGCGAGAGCGCAGGCGAGGTAGGGCACAAATAGTCCCACCTCAGGCGTTTTCAAGCGCCCCACGATGCATAAATTGCAAAAGTGATTGAGGCTTATCGCCTCAGTCACACGGGGTGAGGTCCCTCTCACCCGCTCACCCGACCTCGTCCGCGACCACCCCCTGCGGACCTGGCCCGACCCGATTATCCAACCTGTGCACACCTCGCCCACCACTGCACGTTGGTGGGCCTTGTCCCGAGCACGTCACTCGACCTGCATACCCGAATAAGCTCTGGGAGAGCGAACCCTGGAGTGGAACAGAGAGAGAGAGACGTGGGGAGGGTAGGGGTTAGGTTTTACCTAACCATATGCGTGTGCAGGGAACAGGAGAAGCAAGGAAGGAGCGTCTGAAGACTTAGTCGCGAAAGCAGTTGCAGGCAGAGAGAAGAGAAGAAGAAGGCTCAGGAGCAGAAGGAGAAAAGGAAGAGAAAGAAGAAGACAGAAGCTGAAGTAAAAGAAGAGGAAGGGGAGAAGCCACCTGAGGAAGGGAAGAAGAAGAAGCTGCCGCAGAGAGGAAGGCTAAGCAGCTGAAAGAAGAGAAAAAGAAGAAGACAGAAGCTGAAGCAAAAGAAGAGGAAGGGGAGAAGCCACCTGAGGAAGGGAAGAAGAAGAAGCTGCTGCAGAGAGGAAGGCCAAGTAGCTGAAAGAAGAGAAAAAGAAGCCAAGAAGAAGAAGAAGTAGTAGCAGCAGCAGCAGCTGAAAGAAAGAAGAAGAAGGAGAGCACAAGCACTGTAGCAAGTGGCTACTTAAGGCATCTGATCCATGGAGTCAGACGTCTGAAGATAGAGAGAAAGGAGGACAAAAGAAGAGAGAAGAAAAGAGAAGAGACAAATTTTTATTTCCTCTCTTTAATCTTTTTGTAAAACAGTATAGTGTAAATTATGATTTTCTATGCTTCTAGAATCGAGCTTGCTCCCTGAGTTCAACCTTGGTGAATTTTTGTATTTGAGTAATAAAATAAAATCAAACTGGTCGGTTTAACACTGCTACCAAATAGCAAGATCCATCGGATTAATCGAGGTTTCGTGTCCTTCGCAAGGAGATGCTTCACAGCTGTGTGATCCGAGTAAATAATAACACGGGAATCCAAGAGATATGATCTGAACTTTTCAGGGCAAATATTATGGCTAGCAGCTCTTTCTCCGTAACCGTATAGTTACGCTGAGCCTCGTCAAGTGTCTTGCTAGCATAGTAGATTATCACAGGTTTCCCGTCAATTTTCTGGACCAAAATCGCTCCTACAGCGAAGTCAAATGCATCGCACATGATCTCAAAGGGTTGAGACCAATCAGGGGACTATAGGATCGGGGCTTAGGTAACTCGGTCACGAAGGATCTCAAATGCTTGAGTGCATTCCTTGGAAATTTCAAAAGGTACATCCTTGGAGAGAAGAGTGGTCAGGGGGCTCGCGATTTTCGAGAAATCAGGGATGAATCGACAGTAAAAATCGACGTGCCCCAGAAAAGATCGGATGTCCCTTATCGAGCTAGGCATGGGGAGCTTAGAAATCAAGTTAACCTTAGCTCGATCCGCTTGGATGCCCCTCTCAAAAATCAGATGTCCCAGGACGATCCCCTTAGGCACCATGAAGTGGCTCTTTTCCCAGGAAAGAACCAGATTTACGTCAATACAACACTTGAGTATTTGAATCAAGTGCTGGAGGCAATCGTCAAAAGATGCTCCAAATACTGAGAAGTCATCCATGAAGACTTCCAGATAATCACCTACCATATTAGAGAATATGGCAAGCATGCACCGCTGAAAAGTCGTGGGTGCATTGCAGAGACCGAAAGGCATCCTTCGAAATGTGTATGTTCCGAAGGGGCAAGTGAACGTGGTCTTTTCTTGGTCCTCTGGATGGATCGCCACTTGGTTGTAACTGGAGTACCCGTCAAGAAAGCAGAAGAATCTATTTCCTGCTAGTTTTTCGAGGATCTGATCAATAAACAGTAGTGGGAAATGATCCTTCTTCGTGGAGGAATTGAGTCTTCTATAATCAATGCAGACTCTTCATGAGTTGGCTATATGGGTCGGTATGACCTCTCTGGTTTCAGTCGTGATAGTGGTGAGTCCTGCCTTCTTAGGCACAACCTGAATTAGACTCACCCATCGACTGTCGGAGATCGGGTAGATGATCCCTGCATTTAACCACTTAATGATCTAATTTTTCACGACCTCCTGCAGATTAGGGTTCAGACATCTCTGCATCTCACGCGAAGGTCGTGTGCCCTCTTCGGAATAGATGTGGTGTGTGTAATAAGAGGGACTTATGCCAGTCAAATCATCGAGAGTCCAACCAATGGCTCTACAATGTTGCTGGAGAACAGTAATCAGACGGGATTCCTGGTCAGGTGTGAGTCTGAATTTATAATCACAGGAAACGTCTGATTGGAACCCAAAAAGACGTATTTCAGATGATCGGGAAGGGGCTTGAGTTCCAAGACAGGATTATCAGCAGTAGCAGGTGGTTCAGCATGTGTGTGAGGAACAAGGGTAGGAGTTATGGGTGTATCTAGATTGGGTTCAGACTCCTCTAATTGTGGGTTTTGATCTTCTTGTGGTTGATTGGGGATGATCAGGTTGTCCTCAATATGCGGTTCATCAACCACGGCTCTGATGTCACATATTTATTCTACAACACCGTAATTAATCCCTTGCTAGGCCTTAGAGATGTCAATCTTAAGAGTTTGATTCCCAAATTTCAACTCTATTTGGCCCTTCTCACAGCTTATGTTGGCCTTAGCGGTGGCCAAAAAAGGTCTTCCAAGTATAATTGGTGTATCCCTTGGGTTCTCAGGTGCATCCATATTTAGAACTATAAAGTCTACTGGGAGGTAGAAATCCCGCACCCTAACAATAACATCCTCGAGTATTCCCTTAGGTGACTTAATGGATCGATCAGCTAACTGCAATGTCACCTCAGTCGATTTGAGCTCAGATTCCTCAAGGTGGTTTAGCAGGGATGTGGGTATCAGGTTTATGGAGGTACCTAGGTCTAGTAACGCTCTATCAAATTGGGTTTCACCAATTTTACATGAGATCAGGGGAGTGCCTGGGTCTTTTACCTTGGGTAGGAGTTTACTCAGGATTATAGAACTGGCTTGCTCTGACAGTATGATCGGACTCCCACTCTTGGTTCGCAGCTTACGTTGGGGTGTACACACGTTCCTTAAGAATCGTGCGTAAGCCGGTACGTGGCGGATTGCATCCATCAAGGGGATGTTTATCTGGACCTGTTCAAAGAGCTTGATCAGGTCCTCCTCAGGAGCCACGGGTTTGGTTATCCTTTTTTCCTTAGTCAAGACCTCGGGAAATGGAACCTTGGTTGGTTCCTCTAGAATAGGTCCAGGTTTTTTATCTGGGACAGGAACATCCTGGATAACTATCCCAGGGCTTTGATCACTACCAGGCTTAGAGTGGTCTGGATAAGGTGGGTATTGGGTTGTTTTACCACTACAGGTTGTTACAGAGTTTAATCTTGCCTGGTTCGGGTTAGGGGTCGGTAAAATGGGTGGCTGTTGTTGATAACCCGTGTAAGATGTTGAAGCTTCCATCCTGTCAAGTGATGGAACAGAAGGGGCCTGGTAAATCATGTGTGCTTGGCCTGGGTTTGGGTTCATAACGTGCCTCTAGGTCGGCACATTATTCGGGTTTGGCAGAGGTTGTGAAGGGAGTGTGCCCGGTTGGCGAGAATTCGCCATCTGGGCGAGTTGGTTGCGAACCTCTGTGATCTCGTCCTTGTGCTGTTTTTGGATTGCCGCATTCGTTCTTTGAATGTCAGCCAGTGTTTGGTGGATGAGAGACATTTGGTCTTGGTTTGGCCCAGATTGATAGATGGGGTTGGGCCGAGGTTGAGGCGGCTGATATGGACAAGGGGCTTGTGGATAGGGTTGATAAGGTGGTCTTTGGGTTTGAGAATTTCCCGTCCACTGAAAATTAGGATGATTTCGCGATCCAAGGTTGTAGGTGTTGGAAAATGGGTAATTCTGGATGGCGTTGAGGTCCTCACAGGTCTAAGGAGCCTCAGGAAAGTCAAAGTTTGGGGGATCAGAGCTCCCCCGACAAGAATAGAGAGGATCAGAGGTCCCTCCAGTCTTGGAGTCAGATGGGGGTGGATACGGGTTCATTCCTGGAGAAGATCGGTGGAAGATGTTTTGCACAGTTTCCCTTGCAGGAGGTGGCTGTGCAAATGAGTTCTACGTAGAGGTGGCTCGCTACAAATGCCGAGTCAACTCGTCCACCTTCTTCTTGATAATAGAGATCTTGTCCAACTGACCGGTCATTAGTTCCAAGTCGACGGATGAGGACAGGCCCTACATCTCATGTGTTCCCCTAAGATTCTTCGATGTGCAGGTTTTCGTCCAGTCGAATAAACCCATTGAGTCATTGTTGATGGAGTTCTTGCACATATTCTCTAGAATCTCCCACACAGTGTTCTCATGCTGACCCATGATATTCCCTTCATAAGTTGCATTGACGAATAATCTAATGTCCTCACGGAGTCCCTGGTAAAAAGACTGGACTTGTTGCCATTTAGGAACTCCGTGATGGGGGCACTTTCTCATGAGATCCAAGAATCGATCCCATGCCTCATGAAGAGGTTCTCCCGTTTGCTGGGTGAAATGAGTAATTTGATGGCGCAAGGCGTTTGTTCGACCAACGGGAAAGAACTTCTTCAAAAACTCGGACTGAAGTTCATCCCATGTGTTGATCGGACAGGTCTGAGTTTGGTACCAATGAGTCGCCTTGTCCATGAGGGAGAAAGAGAACATCTTCATGAGCAGAATATCCCGATTTTGTGCATCTGACCCGAAGGTCTGGGCCAAATGCTTTAGCTGTTTGATATGCTGGAATGGATCTTCGGAGTTAAGCCCATAGAATTTAGGTATGGCATGAATCATATTGGGCTTCAGTTCAGAATCAGGTCCTCCAGTCAGGATTCGGACTCGAGGCTCAATTGCCACCGTAGCGGGATTATAGTGATCTAGCATCATGGGGCACTGTAGTGGGTTCATCAAGTTTTGGAAGAGGTCATTAAGACGCTAAAGCTGGTGCTAGAGATTATTTTCTTCTTCAACAGGCTGTGCCATGATGGAAGAAGGAGAACTAGGTTCAAAATCGGAAGAAAGGTCTATGTGGAGGGGTTGCTACACAAACAAAGGTACCGAGGCTTGGCCTCGGGGAGAGTGGATCTTTAAAGGAGGTTTCAAGGACCTCCTACCAAACATGCACTGAAGGACTGAATGAGATTGGAACGTGTTAGACCCAATCAAGACACCCAAAATATGCTGGGTGGTTATAGAGGTTTAGGGCGGATGATAGCCCTGGATCAGAAGGTCGTCCACCTGAGAATTACCTGGGCAACCAAAGAGGGTGAGTCCCGCAAAGATCCTTACATGGTAGAGCGCCCCCACGGGTTACAGGGCTTCCCCCACCCGACCTCTCTTGTCACTGAGATTCCAGGTAGACCAGAGTGGGGACCTTGACCTCTTAAGTCTACCACTTTTAATTAAGATCAAGGTGCTTAGGGTTCCACTTGAACTTTAAGCCTTTTGTATGCAAAAGTGACCTAATTTAAAGGTTGGTTGACCTAAAGGATCAACTTCACCTCTTTGTTCTCTTGAGAGCTTCTTTGGTCCTTTCTTTTATGGTTCAAGTAGATTAAGAGCCTGATTTGCTTAGGGTTTCTCTTGGATAAGTCTTTTCAAACAATGGCTTAGGCACACCTCTTTTTGGAATTTTTTAATTTTCTGCTTAGAAGAAGATGTGTCCCTAAAACCCTAGCTTATAATCTTAAGTTGGCTCTAGTTGGTCCAAGTTGCCGTAGAAATTGGTATCTAGGACTCAATCAAGAAGGTTTTAGCCCTAGTAACCTTAAGTGGATATGCAGCTAAGATGTGTTGAAATTAAAAACCAGGCAACTCTTGTGGATTACTAAAATATGGAAAACAGGTGGGCCTAGATTGATTCTCTTTTGTTTTTCCTCTTTAGATTGTGAAGGGATTAAAAAAAAGGTTACCTGTTTCCTGGTGTGGTTGCTGTGCGGTTGCTTTGCTCTTCTTGACTTCCTTTCCTGCAACAAACACAACAAAAGAGAGAATTTAAGTTAGTAATGATTTAGAAATTGTGATTAATGCTTCTAAAATGCCCGTTGCTCCCCTGCAACGGCACTAAAAAATATGATGGATGGTCGTTTGACGTGGTTTTTAAAAAGATATGTGCGTTGTAGTATTACCGTGAAAACGATTATCACATTTTATTTATTTATTACTCGAAATTAAAAAACATTCCGAGGTTGAACTAAAGGAGCAATTTGGTATTTATAAACATAAAATCACAATCTCAAATACATTCAACACTGATGCAAGGAAGATAAATGCTAAAGACAAAAATAAAAAGAAATAAATTCTTTTTCTTTTCTTCCTTCTCTCTTTCTTTTTCTCTTTGCTTTCTCTCTTCTCTTCTTTCTCTGCCTTTCCTATCTTCAGACGTCTGATTCTGTGAATCAGATGCCTTAAGTGGTATTCTGCTACAGTGCGTCTTCAGGCTCCTTCTTCTTCATGCTTCTCTACTACGACAGCTCCTTCTCTTCTCTTTTCTTCTTTCCTCTTTGGCTTCTTCTTCTTCTTCGGCTCCTTCCTCTGCCTTCTTCTTCTTCTCGCGGCTAAGTCTTCAGCTTCCTCTTCCTTAGCCTCTGCAGTCTCCTTCCTCTTTCTTTTCAAGTCCTTCCTTCTCCCTCAGCTGCCCTTCTTCTTCTTCTCTTCCTCTTCTTCACCGCAGTTGCTTCTTCTTCTTCCTCTTCTTCCCTGCACAGCACAGAGAAGCAAAACCTACACCCTACCCTCCCTGCGTCTGTCTCTCTCTCTATTTCGCTCTCAAGACACAGCTCTCCTAGAGCCAGCCAGGTTATTGGGTTGGGTATGCATGCCCGGTACTAGGTCCACCAGCATGCGGTGGTGGGTAAGGTGTGCTAGTCGGGTCAAGTCAAGATCAGGTCCGCGGGGCGTGGTCGCGGACGAGGCCGGTCGAGTGAGAGGGACCTCACCTTGTGTTCGAAGGTGAAGAGCCTAATTCACAAATTCAATTTATTTTGCTGCGCCAGCTCACCCACTTTCGAGGTGGGACTAAATGTCCCACCTTCGTTTCGCAAATGCCTATAGCAGATGTCGCGCTTGATTGCAGCTGCAGCGAAGACTTGTAGATGCAATTGGAGGTCTGGAGTCGTGCGTGGAGGGAATCCACATGACCTGGGCTCGTGACTTAGGGCTGGCGAGGTCTGGAGCAGCTTGCAAGCTTGCTCCAAGCACTGCCTCAATTGCGGAGGCGGCTCTAAACCTGAAAACACGAACACGGCCTCGCAGCCCTGTCAGAACACCCAACAGGCTTCGCCGTGATGTGGTGAAGGTGGGTCGGTGGTCGGCGTGGCGTGAGGGCGCTTGTGCATGCGTGCCTAGGGCACATTGTGTGCGTGCAGGTGGGTGTGTTCGAGGGGTGTTTCTGAAGGGTATGGTGGTCAGTGGAGGGGTGGATGATGATCAGTGGATGATGGTGGAGGTGGTGAGGTATCTGGCGAGGCGTGTGAAGGTATGGAACGATGGAAGCACCTTCACCGATGGTCGGTTGGAGATGGAGAAGGTGATGGTGGTCTGTGGTGTCGAGGGGTCGAAGGTGCAAATTAAGAGAGGGGAAATGAAGAGGGGAGTGAGAGGAACTTATCTGACAGGTTTGGAGCGAAAGGGGGGGGCATATGGCAAGCTGCGGGTACTACTATCGCCGGAGACAAAGAGGCCCAGGGGAAGAAGCAGCGACGAGGAAGAGGGTCGGAGGACGCGCGCTGGTACGGCATGGCATGGAGAACGGCAGAGCTGGCTCTACCACTAGTATGGTGGTAGAGCGACGAGAAGAGGGAGGAAGAGTCGCTGGAAGCTTTGGGCAATCGGCCGGAGTAAGGAGGAGACGAGTTTGGGGGTAATCTTCGGCCAATTTGAGCTTGAAGGAAGCGACGTGGTCTGCGCTTCCTTAAATAGGCGCAAGCAGAGCGAGAAGTGCATTGAGACGGTGGGAAAACCACGCCAGAGGTAAGGCTGGTCGGAGACCCATACCTCTTGAGCGTTCGCATGAGAGGTATGGTGGGTTTCAGGGCATGAGGAGCTACCCATGCGGTAGGGGGCTCCGTAGGGAGCTCCCCTTTCAAACCTGAGGGCGACTCCCCATGGAAGCGAGGAGAAAACCTCCGCGCAAAGTCGCCGAAGGTATGGTCCTTACTGCGAATGGAAGAGGGACCGAAATGAAGAAAGTGACAAAGAAGTTAGGGGGATTTGCAAGGGTTTCAAAAAGTTGCGGGTTTGAATGTAATTTGGAGGACCAATTTGCAAAGTGGGTCAAGATGACCTTCCCTTAGGTCCAAATTTTGGTATAAACATAATTTCGACCTAAGGAATCCAATGGTGAAGTTGGATTTTAGGTTTGACCACGTTTGTCCAGACATTTTGCACAAAAACCCAAATCAGGTCAAATATTAGGCATGGACCCCAATCTAGGTCAAACAGGTTCTAAAGGACAAATTGAAGGTTCTAAACCCTAGAGGATATTTTTCCATGAATTTTAGAGGGTTTGGTTGATTTTTATCTTGCCTGAAACCTTGTGAGTTTAAGTGGATTTGTTTTAGGGTTACAGATTGTTATTTAATTCATAGATTGCACAATAACCCTTTTCTAACTGAACCATCCCACGTTTTCTCTTATTAAGTCCAATTGGACTATGTATAGACCCTTAGAAATCCTGTTGATGCATTGCAATGGTGAAATTACAGTTTTACCCCTTGTTTCATGTTCTCTTCTCAAATTAGTAATTCCCTGAATTAAGCCTTCCTTTAGGTTATGTAGGAGCTTTTGTTCATTTTATTAGATCAAAGTAAGCTAGTTAGGGTTCATGATGAGGTTCTCATCATAGTGCAGGAAACATGTACCTCCGCGCGATAATATGCTTTCAGACATCCGACTTCATCTCCGGACGTCCTGATGCCTCCCTAGACGTCTGGTTGACTCTCCAGACATCTGATACTGGAGAATTTCGAGTACCAGAACTTCTTCCGCGATGTCGCTCCTCTAATAGTGTCGGCTGCAGCAAGCCATAGCAGCCTCATCTGCTGCAGAGGGCCAGGAGGTCGCCTCCCCGAGCCCCTCGCACGCGTGTCTGCCGCCCCTCATGCGAGCTCCTCCGAGCTCGCGCACGAGCTTCGCCGAGCTCCTTCGGGCTCAACCCTCCCATGCTCTCACTACACTCTCCTCCTCCTCTGCGTCCCAACTTTCTCTCTCTTCTTCCTCACCTCTGACCGCACGGAAGGCTGGGAGGAAGGTGACGACTATTTGGAGGAAGGTGTGGAGGTGGTGGCTAGTGGGGAGGGTTTTAAATAGGAAGGATTTAGGGTTCAGGGTGAGGGGATGGAGGAGAGAGAAGCCTCTGTGCGCCGCCCGCGTGTAGGTTGAAAAGAACATATGATATTTTCCTACTTTCAAACGTTTGGCCCTTCATCCAGACGTCCAGACAGACGTCTAACGGTTAATCCAGACGTCTTAAACACCCCAAACAGGCATTAGGTCATTTCAGCATTACAAACTTAAAGGAAGTTTCATCCTCAAAACTTGAGCTACGTACAGTGCTGAAAAGTAACGTAAAAGCACATAACAAACTTAAAGAGGACCAAAGTAGGTCCGAAGAGACGTACCCTCAAAAAGCTCTGGGTACCGCTCCTACATTACCGTCTCAGGTTCCCAAGTCACCTCCTCGTACCGCTGGCTTCTTCATAGAACCTTCTCCAGTGGTACCTGCTTTTGTCTCAGACTCCGAACGGCTCTATCTAGTATCTGTACTGGTTTCTCGGGATAGGTCAGGTCGTCCCCTACCTCGATGCTCTCGTGGCTCAGAACGTGATGGGGATCGACGACGTACTTCCTGAGGTTGGACATGTAGAACACGTCGTGCACCTCAGAAAGTTGGGGAGGAAGGGCAAGCTGGTAAGCAATGGGTCCTACCTGCTCCAAGACCTCAAAGGGTCCCATAAACCTCGACGCTAGCTTCCCTTTCACCCCAAAACGTTGCAAGCCCTTCATGGGCGAAACACGGAGGAAGACGTGATCCCCAACCTCGAACTGCACTTCTCTACGCTTTTTGTCGGCATAACTCTTCTGCTTGCTCCTGATAGTGCGGAGTCGTCTGTGAATCTACTCTATCACCTCTTGACTCTACCGGATTAGCCTGGGACCAACCTCCCACTTGGTCACCACCTCAACCTAACTCAAGGGTGTAGTACACTTCCTCCCATATAGAGCCTCGTAAGGTGCCATGCCGATGCTCGAATGATAGTTGTTATTGTATGTGAACTCTGCCAGGGGTAAATGCTCCTCCCAGGAGCCTCTCCAGTCTAGTACACAAGCACGCAGGAGGTCCTCAAGTGTCTGTATCGTGCGCTCTGACTACCAGTCGGTCTGGGGGTGGTAGGCTGTATTGAACCTCAGACGCATCCCCAAGGCCTGTTGGAACTCTGCCCAGAACTGAGAAGTGAAACGAGTATCTCTGTCGGATACGATCTCACGAGGAACTCCGTGCAGGCACACTACATCTCTGATGTATCGCTCTACTAGCTGTGCTAGCCCAAAGGTGACTCAGATTGGCAGAAACCATGTCATCTACGATAACTGATCTACGATCACCCAAACTGGTTCATGTCCCCGCTGGGTAACTGGTAGACCCACCACCAAATTCATGGTGATGCTCTCCCACTTCCACTTTGGCACAGGAAGTGGCTGCAATGGCCCTGAAGGCCTCTGGTGCTCGACCTTCACCTGCTGGCATACCAAACACTGCTGAACAGACTCACCAACATCCCGCTTCATCCCTCTCCACCAGAAGTCACGTCGCAAATCATGGTACATCTTTGTGTTCCCGGGATGTATGGTAAACTTGGACCCGTGTGCCTCAGTCAAGAGCTCTCTCAACAACTCCTTGTCTCTAGGAATGCATAAGCGTCCCTTCATGTGCAGTATCTCGTCTGAGAAGGAAAAGTCTCCTAGGTCCCCTGTTAGCACCCTACCTCGCAGTATCTGTTAGTATGGATCGGCCATCTGCCCTGTGATGATGCGGTCTATCAGTTCTGGTCGTGTTTGCCGCATCATTGTCACTGCCCCACAGTACCCCCATGACTCCTGGGGTCGCCAACTGCCCACCTCCTCCATGAGTCTCCAACTCTGTGCCTGTAAGCTGGCCAAGTGGGCGGGCACCTTCTGGCTCAAGGCGTCGGCCACCACATTGGCCTTCCCCGGGTGGTATGAGATACTGCAGTCGTAGTCCTTCAAGAGCTCTAACCAACGTCTCTGTCTCATGTTAAGCTCCTTCTGGTCAAACAAGTACCTGAGGCTCTTATGATCTGTGAAGATCTTGAAAGTCTCACCGTAAAGGTAGTGCCTCCATGTCTTTAACGCGAAGACAATTGCTGCTAGCTCTAAGTCATGGGTAGGGTAGCTATGCTCGTGGGGCTTCAGTTGCCGCGAAGCGTAAGCGACAACGTGACCTCGCTGCATGAGCACACCCCTTAACCCTTGCAACGAAGCATCGGTGTAAACCATGAAATTGCCACTGCTGTCTGAGATGGTAAGCACGCGCGATCTGAGAGAATCCTTTGATAAACCACCGGTAGTAACATGCCAGTCCCAGAAAGCTGCATATCTCTATCACTGTGCGTGGCCTCTCCCACCTGAATACAGTCTCTACCTTGGCTGGGTCCACAGTTAATCCATCTCTTGAAATTACGTGGCCCAAGAAAATCACCTGTCTTAGCCAAAAATCACACTTGTTGTACTTGGCAGACAGCCTGCGTCGCCTCAAGGTATCTAGGACCATGTGTAAATGCTATCCATGCTGTGCCTGATCTCGTGAGTAAACGAGTACATCGTCGATGAACACCACCACAAACTGGTCTAAGTACATCCTGAAAACACAGTTCATCATGTCCATGAAAGCAGCGAGGGCATTGGTCAACCCAAACGGCATGACCAAGAACTCGTAGTGCCCATACCTGGTGCGAAAAGCTGTCTTGGAGATGTCGATCTCCTTGATCTTTAACTGGTGGTAACCTGATCTCAGATTTATCTTGGAGAATACTGTGGCGTCTCGCAATTGGTTAAAAAGGTCGTCGATACGAGGCAGTGGGTGGTTGTTCTTGACAGTGACCCGATTCAACTGTCGGTAGTCGACATAAAGTCGCAGGGTACCGTCCTTCTTCACAAACAGCACGGGGGCTCCCTAAGGGGATGCACTGGGCCTCACAAAGCCCTTCTCCAACAGGTACTATAGTTGTGACTTGAGCTCTCGCAGCTCAAGTGGTGCCATCTGGTACGGTGCAGTAGAAATGGGGCTGGTCCCCAGTACCAATGAGATCTCGAACTCGATCTCACACTCTGGAGGTAAACCTGGTAACTCCTCTGGGAAAATGTCAGGGTACTCGCAGACCACCAGGATACTCTGAAGGTCAGCCACGGGGCTAGGCTCTGCCACCACACAGGTCAAGAAGCCCTCACACCCCTGGTTCAAAAGCCTTGCTGCCTGAAGCGTGGAGATGCATCTGAAACATCCGTCCACCGGCTGACCGTGAAACTCAGAGAGGCAACTCTGTTATGGAGAAGATGATCTTCCTCCCAAAACAGTTCACCAGCGTGTGATAGGCGGACAACCAGTCCATCCCTAGTATCTCGTCAAAATCCTCCATCTGGATCACAATCAGGTTAGCGGGAAGGCTGTGTCACCCTATGCTTACCTTGCAGTCCGTGTAGACCTCCTCGGCTACAAATAACTGGCCACCTACCCCTCTGATCACAAACAGATCCTCTAACAATACACTGCCCTGCCTCAAACTGACGGTAAAACTCGTAGTGATGAAAGAGTGGGTGACACCGAAATCAAAAAGTACGTACACTAATCTACCATAAACGGTAACCATACCTGCCACCATAGAACTCGAAGCCCTGGCGTCTCTGTGCGCGAGGGCGTTGATATGCCCCTCAGCTCTTGGTGTAGATGAAGTGGCTACACTCTGGGTCAGGCGAGCAGCAGCTGGCCGGTACCCTCCTTGTGACTGCTATCCTCCTCCACGCGCCTGGTGACCACGACCGCCAGCTTGGCCTCCAGTGCTCAGTGTGGGGAGCATCTGCTGTGCTCCGACCCTAGATGGACAGTCCCTCCAGATGTGGCCCAGCTGGCCACACTAGCAGCAGAGGGGTACACGACCTCCTCCCTCAGTGGATCCCTGTTAATGGCTGGGCAGGGGTTCGGTGCTGGCAACTGGCTCCTGTCTGGGGCCCCCAAAGGCCACTTGTGGCCCCACAGAATGGGATGGCTCTCCTGCGGGCGCTGTGTGCCTCCTCTCCCGACGGCCCTGTGAGTACGCTAACTGGTAGGGCCTCTTCCGTCTGCCGTCAGTGTCTCGCATGGCCGGGTTGGTCTCCTCGTAAGTCATGGCCACCTCAACCACACGAGAGAAAGTAGGCAGCTTCAGAGGTTTGACATACCCTCGAATCGCAGGTCGGAGCCCCTCCGTAAACCTTCACAGGCACTCCTCTTGGCCTCTAACTGCCCTCCACCACCTGTGTGCTACACTCTCTAGCTGGTATGTGGCAAAGGCCATGCGGCACTCTGCAGGTGGGCGGAGGGTGTCGAACACCTTCTTTATTTGCTCCAGCCAGCCCTCTGCCTCAGACGGGCTCTCATCCCCTTTGAAGGAGGGGGGCTTCAGCTTTCGGAAGTGTTCGAAAAGCTCGTGGTGTAGCTGCAGTGGAGGAACAGGCACGCCTCCAGGCAAGGAGGGCTCGTGCTTAGAAGTGTCAGAATGTGGTGGGGGCGGTGGAGGATCACCCCCTCCCCTTCCTGCTTGTCTGGAGCTACGATGGTCTCTCTGTCCCACAAAGGACTCCACGTCCACAGGGCGGGGTGCCCAAGTAGGCTGCTGGAGCTCCTCCCGCACAATGTCTCTGATCAGCTGGGCGAGATCCTGGGACTGAATGCTTGGGAGGAGAGGTGGGTCAACTGGTGCCTCAGGTTTGGCATGTGTGCCCCTTCGACCTCGTCCACGACCATGACCATGGCTCACCTCGAGAATTCCTCGGTGAGGCACCTCCTACAAGGAGATACAAGTGAAAGAATAAGAGTTGTCAACGATACTGGATTACATAGAGAAAAAGACTCGGAAACGAATATCAAAGCGTTATGTTGTGATGGCTTTCGTAGTTATATGCGCGTGAGTGGTTATTCTTGAACCAATAGATTCATTTCTTGGGACGACCTTGCTCTGATACCATCTTGTTACTACCCGGTTCCCGGATCCCTACAGGACCCAAGACTGGCTCGTCTCGACTAATCCGAAGACCTAGTCATCCAACGAGAAATAACCAAAAGTAGGAAATAAACCACATTCACACATCAATATAACTAAGCATAAGTAAAAACGAGACATAAAGGAACAACAGAGCTAAAAGTCTCAAAAAGTAATACATGCCATCACAACAAGAACAACAGAAAAGAAGACAGAAAATAACAGGAACAGTAAAATAGATGTCTAGTACTCACTACAATAGCAGAAAACTAAAGAGCTGGAAAGAAACGACTACGGCTAGGCTTGGCTGGGCCCAGCACCCTCTGCAGCCAGAAACTTGGGCTGCTCAACTCTTGGTTCTAAACAGGGTTACGAAAAGACAGAGTCAGCGAATGCTGAGTAGAGTGGTGCTTGCATTATTTATGTGCAAGTAAAGTAAAATAAGCAACCGTGTTTTATTCTCATTTCTATTTATCTCATCTATGTATTTCTGGTTCATTTATTTCACAAAGGATCCAAGTATTTCTTGATCTTGCTTGTTCCTCGTGGGAATGATCTTGATTGCAGCCTTTTCCGTGGAGTAGAAGGTACATGTGGTGCTCTCCTGGCCGAGAGAGTCCCTCGCGGTAGTCTTACACCCAGTCAACCACCCTGAGGTCACTATCGCGACGTAACGGTGACTACGGCACGCGTGATAAGCGCTGGGTAGCTACCCCGCACTAGCACGCGGTCAGTCATTTCCGCTAGTGGGTACGCCTAAAGTATAGCATGGAACAGTATAGGGCCTTGTCCTCTCAGAATAGGGGTCTCGCCCCTCAGAACCAAACAAGGGTCTTGCCCCTCCACAGTCCGCGTACCCTCATCCGACTACCCCGATTTGCCCAGAGGGTCTAAAAGTCGGTGTAGGTTGGCTAGTCCTAACCCCGGGTCCCGTGGGACGGCTAGCTTTCTCCCTACACTAGTAGCTCACCTCGATACCACATACGCGAGGGCCAACAGGAGTCTGTATAGAGTGACCAGTCCTACCCCAGGTCTTAACCCAAGGGGTGGCTGGCTCCCCTTCTACACTAAAAGGGACAGTTGCTCTCCTTGATACCGTGTACACAAGGGCCAGCTCACTTCCCGTCTACATACCAGATTTCTTTCATACACAAGAGTTCTACTCCTAATTTCCCGTAGGGTTCGTGCTCACATTCATCCCATTATCAATATCCGGATCACACTATCCAATTCTCAATTTTCCATCACATACAGGCAGCTCGTGTTTCCATGTCTAAAACAATATCTCATAATTATACTAATACCATTGCTAGAAATTTATTTTAACATGCACTCAAGTAAATAGTATAGCTCAACAGGATCATACATTTCTACCCTAGAGTTCATTCCACATCCTAGAATTCGATCCAATTATTCCAAACAAGCACATTCCTATTTACATATTAACAAATGAATTAAACCACTCTGAGCAGCACACTGCAGCAGCCCCTCCTCTGCAGCACATTGCTGCAGCCTCAGCAGCTGCAGAGGTCCGGGAGGTCGCCTCCTCGAGCCCCTCCTCGCGCACGTGGCTGCGGCCGCTCGTGCGAGCTCCTCCGAGCTCCCGCACGAGCTCCACCAAGCTCCTTTGGCCTCGGCCCTCCCACACCCTTGATGTGCTCTCCTCCTCCTCCGCGTCGCACCTCTCTCTCTCTTCTTCCTATCCACTCACCGCACGGAAGCCTGGGAGGAAGGTGACGGCTGGTTGGAGGAAGGTGTAGAGGTGGTGGCTGGTAGGGAGGGTTTTAAATAGGAAGGATTTAGGGTTCGGGGTGAGGGGATGGAGGAGAGAGAAAGACTCTACACGCCTCCCGTGTGTAGGACGAAAAGAACGTATGATATTTTCTTACTTTCAGATGTCTGGGCTTTCATCCAGACGTTCGGATAGACGTCTGACGGTTAGTCCAGACGTCTTAAACACCCCAAATAGGCACCGGGTCATTTCATTGGGTCTCAACCCAAGGGGCAGCAAGCTCCCCTCTACTCAAAAAGGATAGTTGCTCTCCTCGGTACTACGTACACGAGAGATAGCTCACTTCCCTTAACCAAGTCTGAACAGTTGCCCGTAGGCAACATGTTCCAAACCCTCAGGTTTTTCGTACTACCGTATTTCTGGTTTCTTTC
Organism: Thalassia testudinum; assembly: GCA_037157565.1. Taxonomy (NCBI): domain Eukaryota; kingdom Viridiplantae; phylum Streptophyta; class Magnoliopsida; order Alismatales; family Hydrocharitaceae; genus Thalassia; species Thalassia testudinum. The sequence goes on along the minus strand of JAZHRO010000022.1, from coordinate 6,534,266 downwards.
TAAATTCCTCATAGAGTTCGTACATGGACTTTCTTATTCCCATATTTGGTTCGTTGTACGTAGAACAAGCAACTCAAATTCCACCATTAGTTGCTTAGTACAAGTAATCAATGGATAAACGATTCGTAAAAAAAAAAGTCGCTGTTGTTGTAGTATTTGTCACAAATATAAACCGTTATAGCGTTAATTTTATTTAATTACATAATTTTTACTGGTTTATTCCAAGTTGTTCACTGGGAGGCAGTTATTGATTTACATCACTCTCTAAGGGCAAGATTATTCTTTAATTTCAAAAATGATTAATTTTATATACAATCAATAATGAATGAATGAATCCATAAAGAATGAATTAAGGGTTCCATTATGTACAAAAAGAGTCAATGAAAATGCTTGCAAAAATCTACTTACAAACAAGCATCAAACAATACATAGATATATTCTATACTATCTATTTATAAGTTATATTACTAATACTTACATAAATATACACTACTAACTAATATTACATATCACACTAACTTAACTTAATATACTAACATATACAGTGACATATACAATAACTACAGCGACAGATACAAACGTCGCTGGACCCTAGAAAACTTATAAACAAACTCTAAAGCAAAAACTAGGGTCAATAGCGACAGTTATCTTACTTTTAGTAACAGTTTATTTTGTTAGTGAAAATATGAAGTTACTTATATACATATATATAGCTGTATTGCTTACCTATACATTCTGTACAACGTATTATTATTATTATTTTTTACTTATACATATATTTACATATATTATACATACAGATATACGTTATACATATATACTTCTTTTCTTCTTTTACTTTGTAGTTCCTCTGTATCCTTCTTCTTCTTCTTTACCTCTTCTATGTTTAATGATTCATTAGAGTCTTTTATTACTTAACAAAAATATGTTTAATTGGTGGGCACGCCTTTCAAGGGATACACAACACCCGAGAGTAGGATCAGACCTCTACTAAGCGATCCCTAATTTCTTTATTAGGCAGCTTAATTATGTTTTCAGCTCATTAGTGAGCTTAATCAAGCCCTAACATAATAACTGGCCCCGGCCCACACCGCAAACTCATCACAAAGCTCAGTATATGTTCAATATGGTCAGGTAAATGCTCAGTTGTTTTGGGCACCTGGAGCCCGTGACGACTGAGCTATGCTTTGCAGAAAAATAATTTAAAGTGCTAAGAGCGCTCGCACGCCCATGATGTGGCACTATCTATGCCACGGCTGTGTCAAATTCGCGATTTTGGCCCTCAATTCGAGGGCCATAATTTATTAGATATTAAAAATAAATTATGTGAAAATAAAGTATTTACATAGTACTATACAATTGCACAATTAATTTATAATTTTAATTATATTTACTATATAAATTAATTAGATAAAGCATACAGTTTATACGTAACTGATTTTAGATTTTATTCTTTAATTACGTATAAATTAGTTATTATATGGTCTAATTGGCCTTATACAGAGTTAGTAAATAGGTTAAAGTATTTAATAAATATTTTTATTGTATTTTACAAGCTTTATTTCTATTTTATTTACATTTAATTAGTATAATTTTAGACTATTTTAGTTCTAAATTAAGCTTAAATAGTATAAACAATATAAATATACTTAAATTAGCTTAAATTACTTAAAATACATTAGTACAAATATATAGTATAGGTTAGTTGAATTATAACTTAAATTACTAATTTATTTTAATTTAATCTGCTAACTTAACTACTAACTTAATAAATTAATTATTTATTCTATATATATAATTAAATTAAGGTACAAGGTTTAATATGTTTATAATATACATATAAATACATATATACAGTATTATAACTTAATATGGTTATTTATAGTGTCTACTAATTTATATAGCTTATTAGTACATATAAATTAGTTTAATTAATAATTAGTTATATAATCAAGATATATACATTATAATCTAACTTAAATATTTATTTTACATACTACAATGTATACATAATTTATTTATATTATAAATATGTATAATTCACATTATAGGTTAGTAAGCTTATTATATTGCTTATATATACACTTATATACATATTATACAAAGGATTTTTAGTATTTTTAGATTTTTATTTTACTTTTTATGGTTTTTATATTTGTTATGGAGGTAGGTGATGAGAGGGAAAGAAATAGATGAGAAGAATGAGATGTTTTTGGTCTTTTTATGTTTGATTTCTTTTATTAAGTTCCATGGTATACAGAACCGTCGACTAGTAAATTCTACCAAGTCGAGGGTTCGGATTACCATGAAACTTGGTATATATTTAAATAAATACCTAATCTTCAATTAGATATGTTTATTTTATTTTTTTATATGTTTTATATAATTTTTATTTAATTCCAAAGTTCACACATTTTAAGCCTTTCAAGGGTTTTCTAATGTGTGTTAAGGCCTAGAATGGATCCTAAAGTGTTTCAAAAGGCAGTGGACTGCCTCAAGAGACTCTAAATAAGATAAATAAAGGATTCAAACATTTTGGCACACATTTCAATTTGGATTCAATTAAATTATACTTAATGGACAGTTAAGCTTAAAACTAGATGATAAAGGATCAAAAACAAGATTACAAGCATTCTAGATAAGCTTAAAAATTCATTGAGTTTACTTGAATGCTTGTATACAATTCAGACACACCTTTATACATCAGTCAGCTATTTTAACATAACTAAAACCTAAGCTACTATCCATAGGATCCTAGACCAGAAATCTTCTGTTGAAACAAAAGAAGCACAGCAGCAGTAAGGCAACAGCAGCATAGTAGCTGCTGGAAATCCAGCAGTCCAACAACTACTGACATCAACAACTACTACAGACCAAACTTAATTCCAGATGGCTTAACTGCTGCTGCAGTTAGTCCATCTAGAGAAGAGCAGATCTGTAGCAAGAAAGAAAAGTAAATTCAGCTTATATCTCCTGATGTTACGACTCGGTTCCCGAATCCCTACAGGACACGAGACCGGCTCGACTCGACTGATCCCAAGACCCAGTCGTCCAACAAGAAATAACCAAAAAGTGGGAAAGTAAATCACATCACTATGCTATGTAACTAACAGTAAAAAGAGTACAAGCAGTAAGGAAAGAAAAGTTGCTAACAGTACACATCACCATCACAACAGTAAAGCGGAAATAAAGTACAGAACGTAAACAGTAACAAGAGTCTGAAACTCACTAACAACAGAAAGTACAACAAAAGGAAGAATACTGCTATTGGGCTCTACTGGGCCTAGCACCCTCTGCAGCCGGTGACTCAGGCTGCTCAACACCTGGACCTGAAAAGGGTTATGAGTAACAAAGTCAGCGAACGCTGAGTAGAGTGGCAACCAACTAACTAAAGCAGTAAAAGCTAACAGGTGAACTATCTATTCCAATTCTTTATTTTACACGTTATTCCTTTCCACCCATTGGTTTATTTTTCAGATCTCTTTCTTGATCTCAAATGTTCCTCGTGGGAACGATCTTGATTGCAGTCTTTTTCGAAGAGTAGAAGGTGCACGTGGTGCTCTCCTGGCCGGGAGAGTTCCCCGTGGTGATCCTACACCCAGTCAACCACCCTAAGGTCACGGACAGACGTAGAGGTGACTACGGCACCAGCGATAAGCGCACGGGTAGCTACCCCACACTGGCACGCGGTCAGTCATTTCCGCTAACGAGTACGCCTAAAGTACAGCACGGAACATTATAAGACCTAGCCCTCTCAGTAATAGGGGTCTAACCCCTCAGAACCAAACAGGGGTCTCGCCCCTCCACCGTTTGTGCACCATCGTCTGACTACCTTGGTTTGCCTAGTGTGCCTAATAAGTCAGTGCAGGGTGGCTAGCTAAACCTCGGGCCCTGTGGGGTGGCTAGCTCTCTCCCTACACTAGTAGCTCTCCCAGGTACTTTGTATGCGAGGGCCAAGAAGTCAGTGCAGAGTGGCTAATCCTAACCCCGAGTCCCAACCCAAGGGCGGCTAACTCCGCTCTACACTAAACAGGGGATAATCGCTCTCCTTAGTACCACGTACTCAAGGGCCAGCACACTTCCCACTCACATTTCTAGATCCATTCCATTTAATTCTGGGAGCTCTACTCCTAATTCCCCGTCGGGTTCTTGCTCATATTTCTCATGCCATTCCATACTAGGTTTCATCATCATAATTCCGTTCTGAGGTTATACACATGCAGCTCGTGTTTCTATCATCTAACGTATACAACAGGTAATGTCACATGTAACTGTTTAGCTAGCATAGGTATTCCATATTTCACAGGCAGCTCTTGTTCATTAATAGGCAGCTGTTAACATTTCTATTTATTCATTCAAGACTGTAATTCAACCACGCATACAAACATTTCAAGTAACTTCTCGTCCTAGGATTCATGTCATATCCTAGGTTCTAGTTATTCAATCCACATATGAATTCAGGTTTTATAATTAAACTAGGGAAAGCCACTCTACCAGACAACCCAAGAGTATTGGGAGCTCGAACGGTAGGCTCTCGTGCCTCAGCAAGCCCTGAACCTGCAACGGAACGAAGTCCTATAACAAGGACCAATCACAATGGAACATTCATAACAGTATAAAAGGCCTTCTTATAAGTAGAGGAACTCACAAGGAAAACACCAATATCTTGTTTGCGTAAAATGGACCTCAAACGAACCTTAAATGGGTCAAAAACAGGGCTATAGACCCCAAATTAGACATCTGGCACAAGGTCCAGACGTCTTAAAAGTAAACAGAAACTCACCTCAGGTTCTACGTCAACCTCAAACGTCCAAAACCTCTTCCCAACTGTCTGGACCTAGCTCCAGACGTCTGACCTCTCTCTCAGACGTCTAGGAGTGCTTCCGGTCATCTGGTAAGCTGTCCAGACGTCCAAAATGTGTGGGAAGGCGTGTCCCACGCCTTCCCGAAGCAATCCTTACAAGCGACAACAAAATTGCCCACAATTAGCCACGTAAAATGTAGTTGCGGAGCGGCTTGCATGGCCGTATCCGCAAAAGGAAACATACCTTTACGGAGATCTGCTTTCAAACGTTCAGTGTAGTCACCAGACGTCCGCCCCGTCGTCTGGACGTCACGCTAGAAGTCTGATTTTGGAAAAATCCCAGAACCAAAACCTCTTCCTGCTCTCCCTCGCCACGGGTAGTCGCGGCCTCGCCTCCTCGCCTGCATCTCCGGCTGTAGCAAGTGTCGGGGATCGCTCTGCCGACACACTCCTCCCGCACGTGCTGCTTCGGCCGTGCACCCTCCGACGAGCTCCCACGAGCTTGCAAGCTCAAGCTCTTCCTCCTCTCCTCCTCGACACCGCTCTCGCGCTCTCTCTCGCGCTTGCTCCTCTCGCTGGGGTGGAGAGGAAGGGAAGGAGGTGTGGTGGTGAAGTGGGGAGAAAGGGAGAGGGGAAGAGGGCCTTTTACAAGGCTCGTTAGGGTTTGGATGAAGGAGAGAGGAGGGAAAGAGAGAGAAGAGAGGTATTGTCTGCGAGCAGCCCGCGCACAGATGCGAGGCTTGTACCAAAAATTTCGATTTCCAGACGTCTGGGAAGGGGTCCAGACATCTAACCAGACGTCTGACGGATAGTCTAGACGTCTTAAAAGGCTCAGGATAGAATTGGTCTTTACACCTGATTTAGCCTTTTATATCCCAGATCAGATTCAAGAGAACTTGATCAGGGGTACATAGGAGCTAATCCAAGGAACACTTAGCTGGAATTGAAAAGGGGAATGTAGTTGCTTCTGCAGCAATTTACTATAATTGCTGGGATTCAAAAACACAACAAAAATCACTAAATCAACTTCTGACAAGGGTTTAAATTCACATTTAAAAAAATGCTCAGATGTTCAGCATAAAATCCAGGTCCTTGTCGCAAATATCACAACCATTTAGTCCATAAAAACTTTTGATCTAACTCTTTCTAATGCTATAGACAACATGTAGAAAGGGTTAGGATCAACACAGTAAATCCAAAAACTGATGATCTAACTCCTTCTAATGCCATAGACAACATTAGAAAGGGTCAGAATCAACATAAGAAATCCAGCTAAATCCCAGGATGCTACACATCTTAAGGGATATTGAGAATCCCTTAAGAGAGAATTAGATTCTCGGAAAAACAATTCAGGTCAAAATCCCTAATAAAGCCTCAATCAACATGGTTGATCTTCCTTGGCTCTACAAGGCAGTCAACACATTGAAATCCTAAAAAATAACATATCAGATTATGGCTCTTCTGAGGTGAATTCTGACTTCAGAATCACCTCAGATTCCCTTCCAATCAGTGAATCACATCAAAACACTTGAGTTTGCAAGATAAAAGCATTCAAAGCCCAAATGAATAAAAATCTTTGAAATCCGAATTCATAGAAAATCGAACAAACTGATTCACTTTTTAGCTCATATCAGGGGCTTTTGTGAACAAGATGGAATGAGTGAAAAGCCTCTAATATGGTTTTTGACGCTAATTTAAGATCTGAAGTTGGAGACCATTCAGATCTGAAATTAGGTCTTATGAGTGGGTAGATTGCGAAATACAAATCAAGGGAATCAGAAATGAGGTGAAAACATGTAGAGGAAGAACAAAATGAACAGTGATTGAGTGAATTTCTTCCCCTCTGATTTGGGATGATCAAAGGAGGTGAGGGGGAAAATTGCTATTCTAAAACTACTCCTAATGCTAAACTAATCGGAGCAGCATATCGATTACTAATTCTACATCTAATTCTACTCTAATCTACCTATCTAATGCTATAGCTAATCTAAAAAGCATTAAAACTACTCTAACAGAAAGAATGGGACTTGTGGGTCCTTAGCCGGTGGCTAAGGAGGAAGAATGGAGGGAGAAGAGCTCCAACGGAGTGAAAAGCCTGCTAGTGAGGCTTCTGGGTCGTCCTCAAGTGCTACATAGTCCTTAGCGACGAGGAGAGTCGCAGAAAAGTCGAGGATTACACAGCTGATGGCTGTGAAATCATGGAATTGGTGAGGAGAGACTGGAGTGGAAGAATGATCGCTAAGAAGGTAGGAGAGAGTGATCCTTTGCGCGCGTGACCACTGAGGTGCTTAAGTAGCAATCTAAGTGACTCAGATCACCGCGCGAGTGAAGATAGGCGTGAATGGTAAGGGCGGTGAGGATGAGAGGAGAGAAGCCCGTGGGCCTCCAAGTTGAAAATTGACCGTAGGATGGGATCTAGGGGATGCGGTGAGCACACGCGTCGCTTCGCGCGAAGCTTCGACTAAGATCGAGCCGCAAATCAAGATCAAGAGAGAGCAGACGGTCGAGATGCTTTGTGTTCTATGCATGCACAGTGCGCGCGCGGAGGCTCCAGGTGTCGGGTTTCATTTGGGTAAATTGCAGGGAGGCCCTTCTACGAAGGGGTAGAACATTTATAGGTAGGCCCATAAGTGGTAGAGAATGGTAACCGAATGGTCCTTAAGGGCTTTTAAAGAGGTCCCTAGGGGTTACAAATAGGTTCGGGAAAGTTTTCTAATGAAGGAAATGTGATGCATAAAAGATCTAAATGTAAATTCTAAGTTTCAAGGCCTTAATGATGTCCAAATGCCTTCAAGTTTTTATATGTGCTTAATTGAACTTTTAAGAAGTTAATTATACTTTTGATTTGGACTTTTAAACTTGTTTGCATGTTCAATTTACACTTGGATCATCATTTGACCTTTTTCTCAAGGATATCTCAATTTATGACCTAATTGTGCAATCTTAACACAGAATTAATGTTTTAGATATTTTTCTTTGATTCCCACACTTACCCCTTTTTATGTGTTAATTTGGTATTGTTTAACCCAGTTTCTAACTTAACTTTAGCTTTTTAGCTATGATGAGTAGCCACTCATCGACAAGCAGGCATGACGTAGTCCATTACAGGCAGTTCATGGTTTATTTCTTTTCATGAAACAATAATGTAATAATTCACTAAATGTACATTCATTTCTTTTAGCCCTAGGGTTAATTTCAAAATCCTAGGGTTCGATTCTATAGCAGCATGCATTTACTTCTTTCTAGTCCTAGGGTTCATCTCACAACCTAGGTTTAATTAATTCTACGCATGCAATTTAATTATTTATTTTGAGATTAGTGTGGGAACCACTCTACCAGGATAACCGGGAGATGTATGGGCACAGTCGACGGAGCTTGCGATCCCCGCAGGTTCTGTGCACACCACGAACGGACGACCTATCACATTAACCCATATGTCAAAATGAGCTCATAACTTTATAGACAATGTATCACTACGTAGAGAAACTCGAATGGAAACCATCGACGTTTCGTTTATGGAAAATCGACTCTGTTTGGGCCCTGAACAGGTCCAAAAACACCAACCCTGATCAAAATCTGACGTCTGGGAAGAGTCCCAGATGTCTTAAACGAACTCAGGGACTCACCTTGCTAGGGGTGCCTTTTCCAGACGTCTGGAACTCCGTACAAACATCCGAGGGTGTCTTCAGACGTCTAAAGACTCTTCCAGACATCTGAAATCGCCTCGGTCTTCCCACCGACGTGCTTCCCAATCCTCTAACATATGCGCACGCACGGTCAGAACTTTGGCAGGAAAAATAATCTAGAAAATGCACTCTCAGACGTCTAAGATTACCTTCGTACATTCGACCCGACCTCTGAAGGTCACTCTGGACGTCTGATTCTGTGGAAAAATGATTCCGCAGAACCATTTGCGAGCTTTTTCTCGCCATAGAAGCTGCAGCAGCTGCATCGCTGCCTCACCCTCGCAAGCCCTCCGCTCTCAGGCCACCGAACTCCCCTGCTCTCCGTTCTCCCTCTCTTTCTCCTCTTGCTCGGCTACTGGTGTAGGGACGAATGGAGGAGGGGGTACATATGGGGAGATGAAGTATGGAGGAGGGGATGGTGGAGAGTGAGGGAGGTAAGTGTGTCGCAGGGGGGGTGCGGCATGCGTAAGGGTGAGCGGGGAAGGAGAGGGTGCGCATGGGTAGGGGAGTGGGGTTTAAAACTGCACAAAAACCTCTACGAATTTCGGAAACGCCAAATGACCTTAGGAAATGGTCATTTCATATCTTGGTTCACCAATTCAAAATAATGATTTATTTTTTTTCACAACAAATGTTTTGTAAAATATTTTGCACATTTATGATAGCACTACCAAAAGATAGGCTTGAGCAGTGGAATTACATGTAGCTAGGTTTCCATTATGACGAACTTAGATTTCAATGTTGAAATTTACTAATGGTTTAACTACATGAAGGGAGGAATATTATGCTATAATGATGAAGTTTTGCAGATGGAAATAAAAATTAGGTTTCCACACAATATAATTGCACGTTATGATGCAAAATATACATATCTCTGAAATTAGTTAATTAAAAGAAATATAATTACTTCCATGTTAATGTGAAAAGACCTATTTAACCCAACTTCGTGACATGATATAGTATTGGTCATGGCCTTGCGAGGATAGAATTACATTTGAATAGTCATCATGAGGTTGTCAATTACATTCTTCAAAGTTCTTATGCATTCATCTGTTGTAAATAATTAGTTTGTAGGAAATATACATTGATGAGAACCTCATCATGAACCCTAACTAGCACAATCTAACCCAGATATAAAAGAAAAAGCTCCTACATAACCCAAAGAAATATTTAACTCAGAGAATTCTAAGTTTGAGAAGAAAATAAATCATAAAGGGTAAAACTGCAATTTTACCAACGCAGTTTGCAAATAGGGTAATTAAGGGTCCAAACACAGGTCAAACAAGCCTAATAAGAAGGAAAGTGGGATGGTCTGATCTAAAAAGGATTATAGCAACTTCAAGAAATTAAATGACATTCTGTAACCCTAAAACAAATCCACTTCAATTCACGAGGTTCGAGGTAGGATAAAAATCAACTAAATCCTGTAAAATTCATAGAAAAATAATCTCTAGGGTTTAGAACCTTCAATTTGGCCTTAGAAACCCATTTTGACCTACAAAGAGAACCTTGCCCAATTAATGACTTAATCTGGGTTTTTACGTAAACTGGCTGGTCAAACATGGTCCAACCTAGAAATAAAATTCACCATTAAAATCCTTAGGTTCAAATTAGTCTTTTATAAAAACTTGAGCCTAAGAGGAGACCTCCTTAACCGACTTTGCAATTTGATCCTCTTCATTTACTTTTTGACACTTATCTTTCGAAACCCCTTGCATTTTGGCCCCCATATTTTTCTTCGTTCTTTGTAGAACGGTCCCTCCTGCAAAACTCTACGCAACACCATGCTCCGGCAGATTTGCGCAGAGCATGGCGCCACGCAGAGAGGGGTGACCGCCCTGCAAAGCAGACGCGGGGTTCCTTGCGACGTCCTCTGTCGTAGGGACCCGGCCATGCTCCTTGCCGGCCCCCATACCGTCCGTACGAACGCACGAAAGGTATGGGTGCCCCTTCCGACCACATTCCGGCGAGGCTGGCACGTCGCCAGCCCGCTCCTCGCTCTACGCTAGCCCCTTTATAAGAACCCTCACCCCCTGCCGGCTCCAGCAAGCTCTCTTTGACGGAGAACACCCCCCCACTTCGTCCCTTCCTCCTCCGTCAGACGGCCCGCAACTTCCGGCGACTCCCTCCCCTTCCTCCTCGTCGCTCTGCCGCCTTACCTGCAGCAGGGTTCTCCTTGCCCTCTTGTCTGCGTCGTGCTGTACCCGCGGCGTCCTCCGCCTGCATCCTCGTTGCCGCACTCCTCCTCCAGGGTCCTTTCTTCCCCAGCTCCGGCAGGTACGAGCCGGTGGCTCCACCCTCCCCATTCGTCCAAATCCTAGGTAACTAGCTTCCTCTCCTCCTCCCTTACATTTTCCCTCTATCAATTTATCTTTTCGCCCCACCGCACACGACTTCCACCTCCGCCTACTCTGTCTCCGACCACCCTCTCCGGCGAGCTCATCCCACCTCCACAGACCATCTCACCCCTCGCCGACCACCCCAAAAGCTTCCCCTCACTCCACTCAACAAATCCCCCCTTTCCATCCACTGCCAAACGCCACCCGACGACCCCCCGAACAAACCCACCTCTCCGACCACAGTCTGACCTAGGGCTATCACCATACGCCGCCTCATGCCTCGCCACCACCCGCACTGACTTCGCCGCACTCCGGCGAAGCTCCCTACATCCTCTGATTAGGCCGAGAGGCCGTATTCTTGTTTTCAAGTCGACGCCTCTTCACCGCCATTACCGAGCTTCTAAAGCTCCTTCACCTGCAGCTGCAGGTGCTCTCTCGCCCAGGCTCACGCCCCAGGACAAGCGACTTGCCTCTGCGAAGCATCCCAGGCCTGCAGTTGGGGCGAAGGCCTCGCTCGCTGCTGCAATTGCCTGCAGCTTCGTCAGTTGCAGGCGCCAATCTGGGAGGTGGGACTTTAGTCCCACCTCGGAAGTGCATGGCTAAACGCCCGCACATAAATTTGAAAAGTGTTCCAGGCTATTCGCCTTCGAACACAGGGGTCAGGTCCCTCACGCACACCGCGCGCCACGCGCTCGCCCTCGCTCGCGCTCACGCCCCGCGGGTCTGGGTTGGATCCGATTACCCAAACCCGCACACTCCTCGCCTACCACCGCACGCTGGTGGGCCTGGTCCCGGGCGTGATACCCGTACCTGAATACCCGGCTCTGGGAGAGCGATCCTATGAGAGAAATCTGAGAAAGAGAGAGACGCGGGGAGGCGTAGGGGTAGGTTTTGCTTTCTAATCCTTTGTGTGAGCGTGCATGAATCGAAGGAGAAGAAGGAAGGTGGCCGAAGCCTCAGCCGCTAAGGGCAGAGAAGAAGAAGGAGAAGCAAGAGAGAAAAACAGAAGAAGAAGAGAAGCACTGTAGCAAACCTACCGTTAAGTCGTCTGACCACTACATCAGACGACAGTTGAGCAGTGGCTAGAGGAGATAAAGCAAGAAAAGAAGAAAAAGAAGAAGAAGAAGAAGGACAAAAAAAAGAGGGAAGAAGACATAGCCGCCAGAGCAAAAGAAAGAGAAAAACGAAGAGAGAAGAACAGAAGAAGAAGAAGAAGAAGAAGAAGAAGATCATCACAGCTGCAGAAGAAGAAAAGAAAAGAAAGAAGAAGAGAGGAAGAGTCTGCTCAGCCAGCTGAAAGAAGAAAAAGAAAGAAAAGGAGAGAAGAAGAAGCCAAAACAAGACTCTCTCTCTCTCTTTCTCTCTCCCTCTATCTCTCTCTCTCTCTCTCTCTTATTTTTGTAATCTAATAGAGAATTCTTATATTTCTAGAATTCCAGTAGCTCCCTGAGTTCGACCTTGGGAAAACTGTTTCCGAGTAAAAAAAATTTTTGTAATGGTAATCTGGTAGCTGTCATATTACAACGACTGTAATTTAAAGTATAACAAACGGACAGCCAGCACCAGAGGGCTTACCATTGCTTGGCGCCATTGCCGGGGAGCAACGGCTATTCTAGAAGCTATAAATTCTCTATTTGAGAGTTTCTAATAATCTTTTCTCTCTTGTGTGCAGGTACAGGGAAAATTAAGAAGCAGCTGCACAACAACCTCTCCAGGGACAGGTAACTTCTATCCTCTCACTATTAACCCCTAAAATCTAAAGAGGAAGAAAAAGGAAAAATATATATATATAGGTATAACCTGTCTTTCATACTAAGTAACAACTGCATGTTTTCAAAACCACTATTCCTGCACACACTACTAAGGGTAATTAAGGGCTAACATCTTCTTGCCTGAGCCATAATTACCCAATAAGGAGTTAACTGGACCAAGTAGAGCCAACGTAGGAATTAACACCAGGGTTTTAGAGGCACACTACTTAATCAAGAATTGAGAAATCCCAAAAGAAGTGTGCCTAAACCATTGATTGAATATACCTATTTAGAAAAACCCTAAGCAATTGGCTCTCTAAAACACTTGAACCCTAAAAGACAAGACCTAATAAGTTCTCAAAGGAATCAATAGGTGAAGTTGACCCCTTATTGTCAACCAACCTTCAACTTAGGTCACTCTTCGCAATCAAAAAGCTAAAAGTTCAAGTGAAAACTTAAGCACCCTGATCTTAAACTAAAATTGGTAGACTTAAGAGGTCAAGATCCCCATTCTGGTCTACCTGGAATCTCAGTGACAAGAGAGGTCGGGTGGGGGAAACCCTATAACCCGTGGGGACGCTCTACCGTGTAGGGGTCTTTGCGGGACTCACCCTCTCTGGCTGCCCAGGTAATTCTCAAGTGGTCAATCTTTTGATCAGGGGTCCATCTGCCCCGCACCTCTATAGTCACCCAACATTTTGGGTGCCTTGATTGGGTCCAGCACCTGCTAAACTCATCTCTTCCAATAGTGTATGTTTGGTAGGAGGTCCTTGAAACCTCCTTTAGCACTCCACTCTCCTTGAGGCCGAGCCTCAGTGGCCTTGTTTGAGAAAACAACACTTCACATCGACCTCTCCTCCGACTCCGAACCCAACTCACCTTCTTCTTCCACAATGGCTCAGCCAGTTGAGGAAGAAAACAATCTAGAGCACCAACTCCAGCGACTCAATGACCTCTTCCAGAACTTTGTGCACCCACCGCAACGTCCTATGATGCAGGACCATTATAATCCTGCTGCGGTGGCTATTGAGCCTCAAGTTAGAATCCCGACTGGAGGACCTGATTCTGAATTAAAGCCCAATATGATTCATGCTATACCTAAATTCCATGGGCTTAATTCTGAAGACCCCTTCCAGCACATCAAACAACTGAAGCATCTGGCCCAAACTTTTGGGTCAGATGCACAAAATCGGGACATTCTCCTCATGAAGATGTTCTCCTTCTCCCTTATGGACAAGGCCGCTCATTGGTACCAGACTCAGACCCGGCCGATTAACAATTGGGAAGAACTTCAGTCCGAATTTTTGAAGAAGTTCTTTCCCGTTGGTCGGACCAATGCCTTGCACCATCAGATTACTCACTTCACTCAGCAAACAGGAGAACCTCTCCATGAGGCATGGGATCGCTTCCAGGATCTCATGAGAAAGTGCCCCCATCATGGAGTTCCTAAATGGGAACAAGTCCAGTCTTTTTACCAGGGACTCCGTGAGGATATCATTCTTTTCGTCAATGCAACCTGCGGAGGGAATATCATTGGTCAACATGAGGACACCGTGTGGGAGATTCTCGAAAACATGTGCGAGAACTCCATCAATAATGACTCCATGGGATTATTCGACAGGACGAATACCCGCGCATCGACGAACCTTAGGGGAGCACACGAGACGCAGGGCCTGTCCGCATCAGTCGACCTGGAATTAATGGCCAGTCGATTGAACAAGGTCTCAATCATTGAGAAGAAGGTGGATGAGCTGACTCAGCACTTGCAGCGAGCCACCTCTACTCATAGCTCTTTTGCACACCTCCTTCCACACGGGAAACTGTACAAAACATTCTCCACCGATCTTCTCCTGGGATGGATCCATATCCACCCCCATCTGATTCTCGGATCGGAGGGTCATCCGATCCTTTCTATACCAGTCTGGGGAATTCCATTCCCCCTTTTTCTGATTCTTTGGAGGTTCCTCAGACTTGCGAGGACCTCAACGCCATCCAGAATGACCCATTCTCCAACACCTATAACCCTGGATGGCGAAACCATTCCAACTTCCAGTAGGCGGGAAATTCCCAAACCCAAAGACCACCCTTTCAGCCCCGTCCACAACCCCCTCGTCCTTACTAGCCACCTCAGCCTCGGCCCAACCCTACCTATCCCTCAGGGCCAAATTAGGACCAAATGTCTCTCATCCTTCAGACTCTGGCTGGCATTCAAAGAATGAATGCGGCTATTCAGAAGCAACACAAGGACGAACTTATAGAGGTTCGAAATCAACTAGCCCAGTTGGCAAATTCTCGCCAACTAGGCACACTTCCTTCCCAACCTCTTCCTAACTCGAATAACGTGCCAACACAGCGACGTGTTATGAACCCACACCCGAGCCAAGCACACATGATTTATCAGGCCTCCTCTGTTCCTTCACCCGACGGGATGGAGGCTTCCACTTCCTATGCGGGCTATCAGCAGTAACCTATCTTACCCAATCCCAACCAAAACCAGGCAGGGCTAAATTCTGTAACAACCCTAGTGGTAAAGAAACCCAAGATCCACCCTATCCAAACCACTCCAAGCCTGGTAGTGATCCCAATCCTAGGACAGTAATCCAGGACGTTCCTATCCTTGTCACAGATCAAAGACCTGGACCTATCCTAGAAGAACCAACCAAGGTTCTGTTTCCCGAGGCCTTGACCAAGGGGAAGAAGACTACCAAGCCCGTGGCACCTGAGGAGGACCTGATCAAGTTCTTTGAGCAGGTCCAAATAAACATCCCTTTGATGGATGCGTTTCGCCACGTACCGGCTTACGCACGATTCCTAAAGAATGTGTGTACACCTCAGCGTAAGCCGCGAACCAAGAGTGGGAGTCCAATTGTACTGTCAGAGCAAGCCAGCTCTGTAATCCTAAGCAGACTCCCACCCAAGGCTAAAGATCCTAGTACTCCCCTGATTTCCTGCAAGATAGGTGATACCCAATTCGATAAAGCATTGCTAGACTTGGGTGCTTCCATAATTTTGGTACCCACGTCCTTACTTAACCACCTAGAAGAATCTGAGCTAAAACCGACTGAAGTGACATTACAATTAGCAGATCGATCTATAAAGTCACCAAAAGGGATTCTCGAGGATGTTATTGTAAGAGTGCGGGATTTCTACTTTCCTGTAGACTTTATAGTCTTAGACATGGACACACCTGAAAACCCTAGGGATACACCGATCATTCTAGGGAGACCTTTCTTGGCTACTGCTAGAGCCAACATCAGCTGTGAGGAGGGCCAAATAGAGCTCAAATTTGGAAATCAAATCCTAAAAATTAATATATTTAAGGCTCAACAAGGAATCAATTGCGGTGTCATCGAACAAATTTGTGACATTAGGGCTTTGGTTGATGAAACGCATTTTGAAAATAACCTTCTTATACCTCATCAACCACAGAAAGATCGTGAACCACAATCAAAGGAGTCAATTCCAGATTTAGACAGACCAATAGCTCCTACCCTTGAACCTCACATCTACTCTGAACCACCCGCTACTGCTGATAACCCCATCCTTGAATTGAAACCCTTCCCGATCATTTGAAATACATCTTTCTAGGTTCTAATCAGACCCTTCCTGTGATTATTAATTCCAAGCTTAATCCCGAACAGGAATCCCGTTTGATTGCTGTCCTCCAGCAACATCGCAGAGCCATTGGATGGACTCTCGATGATTTGATTGGAATAAGTCCCTCTTATTGCGCGCATCATATTTATTCAGAAGAGGGCACACGACCTTCTCGTGAGATGCAGAGACGTTTGAACCCCAATCTGTAGGAGGTCGTGAAAAAGGAGATCATCAAGTGGTTAGATGCAAGGATCATCTACCCGATCTCCTATAGTCGTTGGGTGAGCCCAATCCAGGTTGTGCCTAAAAAGGCAGGGCTCACCACCATAAGGACTGAAACCGGAGAAGTCATACCTACCCGATTAGTCAACTCGTGGAGGGTCTGCATAGATTACCGATGACTCAATTCCTCCATGAAGAAGGATCATTTCCCACTACCTTTCATTGATCAGATTCTCGAGAAATTAGCGGGAAATCGATTCTTCTGCTTTCTTGACGGGTACTCCAGTTATAACCAGGTACCTATTCATCCTGAGGACCAAGAGAAGACCACATTCACCTGCCCCTTCGAAACGTACGCATTCCGAAGGATGCCTTTCGGTCTCTGCAATGCACCCGCGACTTTTCAGCGATGCATGCTTGCCATATTCTCTGATATGGTTGGTGATTATCTGGAAGTCTTCATGAATGACCTTTCAATTTTCGGGACATCATTTGATGATTGCCTCCAGCACTTGGTTCATATACTCAGGCGCTGCATCGACGTTAATTTGGTTCTTTCCTGGGAAAAGAGCCACTTTATGGTGCCTGAGGGGATCGTCCTAGGACATCTGATTTCTGAGAAAGGCATCCAAGTGGATCGAGCTAAGGTTGATCTAATCTCTCTCCTTCCTATGCCTAGCTCGATCAGGGACATCCGTTCTTTTTTGGGGCACGTCGATTTTTACCGTTGTTTCATTCCTGATTTCTCGAAAATCGTGCGCCCCCTGACTACTCTTCTCTCTAAGGATGTACCCTTTAAAATCTCCAAGGAATGCACTAGAGCCTTTGAGACCCTTCGTGACCGAGTCACCTAGGCACCAATCCTACAATCCCCTGACTGGTCTCAACCCTTTGAGATCATGTGCGATGCGTCTGATTTCGCTGTAGGAGCGGTTCTGGGGTAGAAAGCTGATGAGAAACCCGTGGTCATCTACTACGCTAGTAAGACACTTGACGAGGCTCAGCGTAACTGTACAGTTACGGAGAAAGAGTTGCTAGCCGTAGTATTTGCCCTTGAAAAATTCCGATCTTATCTCCTGGGTTCCCACGTCATCATCTACTCGGATCACACGGCTGTATGGCATTTCCTTGCCAAGAAGGACGCGAAGCCCTGACTAATTCGATGGATCTTGCTGTTGCAAGAATTCGATCTCGAGATTCGTGACAAGGCAGGAAGATAGAATGTGGTAGCTGACCATTTGTCCCACCTTCCTTATGAGATTATCAACCCTTCCGGACCCATCACGGAGCATTTCCCTGATGAGCACCTGCTGACTATTGGTACTAAACTTCCATGGTTTGCTGATATAGTAAACTACTTAGCATCTCATCAGATCCTGTCTGATTGGCCGAAGGCCAAGAAAGACAAATTGCGCTCTGATGCCAAGTATTACATTTGGAAAGATTCGTACCTCTTCCGCATAGGTGCTGACTAAGTCATCCGGAGATGTGTCCCGGAAGGTGAAGTCAATGATATTCTTTCCTTCTGCCATGACCAGGCATGCGGTGGCCATTTCTCTAGGCACAAAACCGCATCGAAAATCCTCTAGTGTGGCTTCTACTGGCCCACACTGTTCAAAGACGCATACAGTCACTGCAAGGCATGCAGTCGTTGCTAAACTTTGGGTAACATGAGCCATCACGACATGATGCTTTTGCAGCCAATTCTCGTATGCGAAATCTTTGATGTTTGGGGGATTGATTTTATGGGCCCCTTTCCTGTTTCGGATGGTTTCGAATATATTCTGCTGGCTGTGGACTACGTATCCAAATGGATCGAAGGCATACCGACCCGAACCTATGATCACAAAATCGTTCTCAAATTCATTCATCACAATATCTTCTCACAGTTCATGATTTCTCGTGCTATCATCTCAGACGGGGGGACCCATTTCACAAATGCTCAGTTTAAGTCACTGATGACCAAATACGGGGTGTCTCACCAAATCTCTACTCCTTATCACCCCCAGACTAATGGTCTAGCTGAGCTATCAAATCGGGAGATCAAGAAAATCCTGCAGGTCACTGTTTGGCCTGATAGGAAGGACTGGTCGTCTCGACTTCCGGAAGCCTTGTGGGCTTATAGGACCACCCACAAAACCTAATTAGGCATGTCTCCCTTTAGACCGGTGTACGGGAAGGCGTGTCACCTTCCCGTCGAACTGGAGCACAATGTCTATTGGGCAGTACGGAACTGTAATCTAGATCTTTCGAAGGCTAGAACCCACATAAAGCTTCAAATCAGCGAGATCGATGAATTACACCTTGATGCGTACGAGAACTCGCGAATCTACAAGGAGTAGGTTAAAGCCTTCCATGACAAGCATATCTCTAGAAAGATCTTTCATCCTGGTCAAAAGGTCCTACTCTTTGATGCCCAACTCAAACTTTTCCCTGGGAAGCTGCGATCCAAGTGGGTCGGACCATACTTGGTTCGACAGGTTTTTGGAAATGGAGCCGTCGAGATCAGTCCACTCAGCCATGATTCCGAACCTTTCATCGTGAATGGTCAGAGACTCAAACCATTCATTGATGTAACTTCTACTGATTTGGCTGAATCATCTTATATCCTCCATTCCCCATGAGCTTATTGTGCCCAGCCGATGGCGTAAAACTCAGTGCTCAACGGGAGGCAGCCCGTTATTCTCCTTGAAAACCTGAAACCTTTTTTGACACCTTTGTGCACTTAAGGTTCACCCTTTAAGACAGCTGACTCCACCTCAGGTGCTTGCATTTGGGACTAGAAATCGTCCGCAACAATCACCTCGACCCATTCACTCACCAAAATACCTATCCTAAGGAATGAACTAAGTTGAATAAAAAAACCCCTTAAGTCACAATGAGGACATTGCAAATCTTAGGCATGGGGGGGTATGAAAGTGCAAAAACTTGTAAGAAAAGGTTTTGAATTAAAAAAAAAAATTCACATATCCCAAAAACACCATAAAAATTAAAAAATTTTTTGAAAACAAAAGAATAATAAAATAAGAGGAGGAAAGAAATTTTGTGGAGGAAGGAAAAAGAAAAAAATTAAAAGGAGCACAAAAATGAGAGAGAAAAGTGATAGTCATTAGTAAGAAACTAAGGAATTAACCTAAGTTCTAGACCTCATTCAAAAAAAAAAAAAATTGAAAAGTGCACAGTAAGATTAGTAAGAACGCGAACCTTAGGCATTCTTGGATAGACTCTTAGTACCCATTAAGATCTAGACATTCCTCAAGAGATTGAGGAAAATGAAAAGCTTAAGCATTAGATCCAAGGCTTAGGAATTATTTGGCCTCATTAACTAACTTCTGGTTTACGAGACTCAGTAACCTAAGCACCCTAACCCCACACACAGCCTGGTTCAGTATGCGTAAAAATCAAAATCATGCAGAAACGTCGCAAAATTCTGAAAATAACACCTAGAGTAGGAGCGGCTGATCAACACAAGTTGATTTGGATGAGTTCCCAGCGCGGAGAGGTGGGAAATTCCCCTCGAAGATGCGTAACAAAATATCATCTCCTCGGTGCTTGTCTCTTAGGATATTTACATATCCTACTGGGGGCATGTAAGCACTCTGCTGGTTCAGATTCCATGCATGGCATTATCACGAAGTGTCAGTTGCCAAGGTCTGGATTCGGCCACGGAACACCATGGATGGGATTATCTCGAAATCTCAATAGCCAGGGTTCCGGGGGTTACCATGGGCGGTGCTATCTCGAAGCATCGACTGCCAGGAACCCTTGAGGATTGATGATGGGGACAAGGAATCTGATACAGACCGTATTGAAAAGCCAATCCTAAGCTAAAATTAAAAAGAAAAGAGAGAAAAACTCTCCAAACAGATAAACCTTCTCTCTTTCTTACAAAACGCACTGCGAACTAAGCTAGGGCTAAAATTATATCAAGCACGGGTGCTTTAACCACAAAGTCCAATAAACCTTAGGTTAATTTTTGTAGGCCTTAAAAACCTTTGCTAAGGACTGAGGCTGAGGCTAAACAGATCTGAATCTTGGTTGGTACTAGAGTACTTTTTAGGCCTATGGTTAGCATTCTAACCTAATCTAGGTTTCAAATGAAAAAGCACTTATCTGAAATCATTAAGAACTTCATGGTCTAGAACAAAGGTTGAAAACTTAAGTTTTTGCTAAGGGACTAGCAAAAGCTAGGCATGGGGGTATGATGAGAACCTCATCATGAACCCTAACTAGCACAATCTAACCCAGATATAAAAGAAAAAGCTCCTACATAACCCAAAGAAAGGTTTGACTCAGAGAATTCTGAGTTTGAGAAGAAAATAAATCATAAGGGGTAAAACTGCAATTTCACCAACGCAGTTTGCAAATAAGGTAATTAAGGGTCTAAACACAGGTCAAAAAAGCCTAATAAGAAGGAAAGTGGGATGGTCTGATCTAAAAAGGGTTATAGCAACTTCAAGAAATTAAATGACATTCTGTAACCTTAAAACAAACCCACTTCAATTCACGAGGCTCGAGATAAGATAAAAATCAACTAAACCCTCTAAAATTCATATAAAAATAATCTCTAGGGTTTAGAACCTTCAATTTGGCCTTAGAAGCCCATTTTGACCTACAAAGAGAACCTTGCCCAATTAATGACTTAATCTGGGTTTTTACGTAAATTGGCCAGTCAAACATGGTTTAACCTAGAAATAAAATTCACCATTAAAATCCTTAGGTTTAAATTAGTCTTGTATAAAAACTTGAGCCTAAGAGGAGACCTCCTTGATCGACTTTGCAATTTGATCCTCTTCATTTACTTTTTGACCCTTATCTTTCGAAACCCCTTGCATTTTGGCCCCCATATTTTTCTTCGTTCTTTGTAGAACGGTCCCTCCTGCAAAACTCTACGCAACACCATGCTCCGGCAGCTTTGCGCAGAGCATGGCGTCGCGCAGAGAGGGGTGACCGCCCTGCAAAGCAGACGCGGGGTTCCTTGCGACGTCCTTTGTCGCATGGACCCGGCCATGCTCCCTGCCGACCCCCATACCATCCGTGCGAACGCACGGAAGGTATGGGTGCCCCTTCCGGCCACGTTCCGGCGAGGCTGGCACGTCGCTAGACCGCTCCTCGCTCTGCGCCAGCCCCTCTATAAGAACCCTCACCCCCTGCCGGCTCCAGCAAGCTCTCTTTGACAAAGAACACCCCCCCACTTCGTCCCTTCCTCCTACTTCAGAAGACCCGCAGCTTCCGGCGACTCCCTCCTCTTCCTCCTCGTCGCTCTGCTGCTTTACCTGCAGCATGGTTCTCCTTGCCCTCTCGTCTGCGCAGTGCTGTACCTGCCGGTGCCCTCCGCCTGCTTCCTCGTTGACGCACTCCTCCTCCAGGGCCCTTTCTTCCCCAGCTCCGGCAGGTACGAGCCGGTGGCTCCGCCCTCCCCATTCGTCCAAAACCTAGGTAACTAGCTTCCTCTCCTCCTCCCTTACATTTTCCCTCTATCAATTTATCTTTTCGCCCCACCGCACACGACTTCCACCTCCGCCTGCTTCATCTCCGACCACCCTCTCCGGCGAGCTCATCCCACCTCCACAGACCTTCTCACCCCTCGCCGACCACCCAAAAAGCTTCCCCTCACTCCACTCAACAAATCCCCCCTTTCCATCCATTGCTAAACGCCACCTGACGACCCCCCGAACAAACCCACCTCTCCGACCACAGTCCGACCTAGGGCTACCACCATATGCCGCCTCACTCCTCGCCACCATCCGCACTAACTTCGCCGCACCCTGGTGAAGCTCCCTACATCCTCTGATTGGGCCGAGAGGCCGTATTCTTGTTTTCAAGTCGACGCCTCTTCACCGCCATTACCGAGCTTCTAAAGCTCCTTCACCTGCAGTTGTAGGTGCTCTCTCACCCAGGCTCACGCCCCAGGACGCGCGGCTTGCCTCCACGAAGCATCCCAGGCCTGCAGCTGGGGCGAAGGCCTCGCTCGCTGCTGCAATTGCCTGCAGCTTCGTCAGCTGCAGGCGCCAATCTGGGAGGTGGGACTTTAGTCCCACCTCGGAAGTGTGTGGCTAAACGCCCGCACATAAATTTGAAAAGTGTTCCAGGCTATTCGCCTTCGAACACAGGGGTCAGGTCCCTCACGCACGCCGCGCGCCACGCGCTCGCCCTCGCCCGCGCTCACGCCCCGAGGGTCTGGGTCGAATCCGATTACCCAAACCCGCGCACTCCTCGCCCACCACCGCATGCCGGTGGGCCTGGTCCCGGGCGCGATACCCGTACCCGAATACCTGGCTCTGGGAGAGCGATCCTATGAGAGAAATCTGAGAAAGAGAGAGACGTGGGGAAGGGTAGGGGTAGGTTTTGCTTTCTAATCCTTTGTGTGAGCGTGCAGGAACCGAAGTAGAAGAAGAAGGAAGGTGGCCGAAGCCTCAGCCGCTAAGGGTAGAGAAGAAGAAGGAGAAGCAAGAGAGAAAAACAGAAGAAGAAGAGAAGCACTGTAGCAAACCTACAGTTAAGTCATCTGACCATTGCATCAGACGACGGTTGAGCAGTGGCCAGAGGAGATAAAGCAAGAAAAGAAGAAAAAGAAGAAGAAGAAGAAGAAGAAAAAAAAAAAAAGAGGGAAGAAGACATAGCCGCCAGAGTAAAAGAAAGAGAAAAATGAAGAGAGAAGAACAGAAGAAGAAGAAGAAGAAGATCATCACAGCTGCAGAAGAAGAAAAGAAAAGAAAGAAGAAGAGAGGAAGAGTCTGCTCAGCCAGCTGAAAGAAGAAAAAGAAAGAAAAGGAGAGAAGAAGAAGCCAAAACAAGACTCTCTCTCTCTTTCTCTCTCCCTCTATCTCTCTCTCTCTCTCTCTTATTTTTGTAATCTAATAGAGAATTCTTATATTTCTAGAATTCCAGTAGCTCCCTGAGTTCGACCTCGGGAAAACTGTTTCCGAGTAAAAAAAATTTTTGTAATGGTAATCTGGTAGTTGTCATATTACAACAACTGTAATTTAAAGTATAACAAACGGACAGCCAGCACCAGAGGGCTTACCATACATCCTTATAATGTATTAGTTGTTGGATTTTGTGTGCCCTTAAGAGAGCCATTCAAATAATATAATGTGTTACATTTTATCTAAATAAAAGAATTAGATTATTTTCTAACGCATGACTTGGGTCCTTAGCCATATCGAATAAACTCGATGTATGTTGACTCAAAGATCTAAACAGTTTATAGAATTCAATAGCACATCAAAAAATTATACGATTCGATCATTTGTTTCTGATCTGAATTTGGGATAGCAACCGTTTTAGCAAACCATTGCCTGAATGATGTTATTAAATGGAGATTCAAAGTTGTCAGACAAGTTGGGTTAAGGAGTTGACCTAATGAAGTAAGAGATAGTCAAAGTCCATCGCCAATGTTGACATGGAAAAAGCATATCCTTGGGCCTATGTGCCTTTGTTGAAGAACAAATATATTTGCAAACCAATAGTAGGTGCACCCACCTTGGTGCTGATACTGGAAAGTTGTTGTCTGTGGAAAGGGACAAGCGATACATGACCTCTTGTACGGATTACACAAGTTTGCCCCATAAGTGTATGTGCTAGATTGGAGGAATGAACTCACTCTAACTATGTTTGGAAAGACAATTTCATCTGTGATCGCAAAATCCTGATCAGACTCGAGCATGAAAGAGAATGATACAATCCTTTGAGAAAAGAGTTAGCATTCATTCTTATCCTAATGTTTCGAAGAGATGCAAGAGAAATAATATTAACTTAGGAGAAATAATAGTTGTCTAATGGGATTAGACCTCAGGGATAATTTTATCTTCCACGTGTGAAGGATTCACGAGTATTTAGAATACCTAGGGAAGTATAGTGTCATAATTCCTCAAGTCTTAAACTTTTCATTATTGGCATAATAAAACCAATAATAATTTTAATGGATTCCTATTCGTAGAAGAGATCATATATTATTTAAAGAATTAAATTACATTTGATCTAACATTTAATTAAGTCTAATTTAATTCGACTTGATCCAGAAGGTTGGGATGGCAATTAAATTAATTTTGGATACTAAATCTAAAGAAGCCAAAATTAGTTATGGGATTAATGTGCAAAATAAAAAAGAAAAGAATCTCAAGGATCTCATCATTTTAGGAATTGATTGGAATTCCTATAAATATATCCCAAGTCAAATCCTAAACCTTAATCAATCATCGTTGATCAACTCCACCCTTTCTACCCGTAAGAGAGAATAAGAGAAAGGAGAGCAACTGATGTTGCCCCTCTCCCTATTTCCTATTCTGGCCATCTAGGAGTCTATCAATACTTTTGGGATAGCCATTGGACTTCCAATAAGAGTGTTGGGATGTTTGGGCTACTACATAGAGGATGTCTAGAATTTCTTCTAGATTTCCAATTTGTTTGGAAGAGCCCCCACAACAATTTCGGTTGGATGAGGATGCGAGAGTCACATGTGAGATTCGCGAAGGTGTTTGTATATTGTGATGATTGATTGTCCTCGACATGAAAGGCCTCATCCACCTATTGAGGAAAAGATTTAGAGGGTGTGTCAGGATTTATTGCAGGAGACATTGCCCATGTCATGCTGAGCTGTACCACTCAGGAAGGTACATCTCTTAACTCATGGGATCTTAGAACAATTGAAAATTAGTTTCCACTATGTGATTTTGATTATTAAGGTGTTTTTATTTATTTGCATGATTGATTTAGGCATTGAATTGATCACGGTTTAAAAATTTTTAAGCACCCGATACATGCTTCTGCGATGTCACATTGTGATTGGATTGCATCTAAACATTAATATATGTGCTTAACGTGTGATAGGAAAATTTTCTAATGAAAGGTTCTGATACACCTATTGCTTAAGAATACCTTGAAGGCTTGGAGTAGAGGGTTGCAACACAAGTAGATCAAGCACTTGCAATTTTTTCCTCCAGGTGGATCACCCCAAAAAGTGTTACCTTGGTAGCAAGGTAGAGAGAAGCAAGTGAATGACTTAATGGATCAGTGACATTTTTAAAGGAAGAGATTAATGAGACAATTGACCAACTAGCAAAGGTGAAGGTGCTACTAAAAAAGTTGATTTGCTACTCAAAAGTGGTGACCTTACTTTTGATCTTCCGTTAATTTAGCATAAAAATGTTTATGTATAGTACTATATAAATTCACTCTTGATGTAATAAATGTACTCCATGGGCTGATGTAGCAATCAACTTCCTTACGTAATATTTTATGTGACCTGAATGTCCACGATGATATACCCTTATTTACGTAGGAACATTGCATCAAATAAGCTATGCTCTTATGCCCATAGACTCTTCCATTGAATGTATTAATTCTTTCATGTAATGGTAAAGTATATACTACCTTTCATAGTATGCCATCCCATATCCTTTATACTCAAGATATTTTCCGCTTACAATCTCTACTACTATGGAGGGAAGATGGGGATTGGATGGGTAGGCGATTCTCAAATGCAGTGTAGGAGCAAATGTTGAACAGGTTTACTAAGGAGTTCAATTTGTCCATTTATGTGCATCATTTGAAGTTAATGTGGCAATCAACGAAGACTTCATTTTGATTCAATAATTGACTCACACTTCATGGGATAGGAGGAACATATGTTATGTCCATTTGGTGGTGAATACCAATGGGATTAGGTGAGTCCTAATGCTTAATGATGTAGTCAATTTTTTGTTGGATCGCAAGTAATACTAGCTTCTCTATTGCAGGGAAGGAAGAAGTTACCTATAGTACAAATTACCTAGGAGGATCATCATGCCAGGATTTTAGACATATGGTTATATGTCTAGTAGTAGAAATCTAGAAAAAATTGAATCTACATACTACTTCGGTAAAGGTATGGTGCCAGACTTGCACTACTAAAGTTATGTGTCGTTGTTAATGTTAATGTATCATTACTGGTAACATTGATCAATGGCACGCATTACTCACATATTGTTTCGTGAAGTTATCGTTAAACATAACTTATTTAATTTCATATCAATTTACATCGCTCATTTACTGAATTTGCACTTGTGGATTGATCGGTAAACTCCAACATTTAGTTGTAACAATAATCCGAACTCGAACTCAATTTTATGTAATTTCGGCCATAGCAGTTCATACTAAGTTTGTGTGGATCGTAAATATAGGCCAGAAAGCATAAAGGACCCATTAAAATGTCCACATGAACTAAATTATAGCAAGATTATTGTGTTCGAAATAGAGAAACATTCCAACTAAAATTGTCAATGCGCATTGGTTTGGTAACTTGTGCCAAAGGTCCTGCCATGCATCAAAATCCCCCCTCCCAAAAAAAATTGCACATGCTAGAAGTAAACAATCCTGAATGGAAATTGTAATCGTAATTAATTGAAATAAGGTGTCAAACATCCGCATAAAATAAGAAGATGGCAAATCAGAAGGAAGTATTTTGAACATAAGTACATTTACATGTTGCAACAGTAAGCATATATTTCTTTTGCGGGAAAAAAATTAAATTCAGTAATAATGAAAGTGTACCATTTTCCCCTACTCGCCTCCACCCGTGACTGCAAAGTTCATTTCTTTGTTAATTACTAGGCATTAGTTATTGTGAAACAAATGGATATTATTCTAATGTTGTAAATAAATTACATCAATTAAGGATGAGAGAGACAAATTCAATGCCAACACCACTGCAGACCATCTCCACTATCCTTCCAAAAAAATGTCAACCTTCACCTATAAGTAATAATAACCATATTTCCTAAATCCACACTTATTGACACTTTTCTTACTCATTCACTAGTATCATATCACTATATCAATTATTATAAATCCACCAAATAAATACTTTACCAGCTTATCTACCCCAATTCTATCCCCAAACTAACTAAACCACAACCAAATGCAACCTATAGGTGCCACTAGATAATGACGTGCAATATGGGTGCAACTGTAAGTTTTGGTGCATAAATAAAGGAAGTTGTTTATTGCTTCCAATAATTGCATGATTTTAGCATCTAGTCATAGATCTCTCATGTCCCTTCCGAAGATACACATAGTTTTGTCCATCTGGTCCTTGAAGATTGGCTCTATTCGGTAGAGGAATAACACAAGGGTTATCCTTCAAACAAAGGAGTGTCAAAGGAATAAATTTCAAAGTCAAAAGATACAATTTATCCTACTTCATCAAACAATATAAATATCAAATTATATATTTTAATACATCATATCAACACTAATATATATTAAAATATATCTATTCTAACGTAATATAACTATTAAAATATATTTACTATATCACATCAATCTACTCATACTTACATCATAATATATATTAACAAATTATCTACTAACATCACATTATCATATCAATTATTTTATTCTTAAGTTTTATTTTCACCGCTGAGATAGGGACTCTTTCAATAAAACAAGCGACATTTGCAAGTTCCAATTAAATCAGAAAAAGAGATCTGCTTTTTAAGACCCGGCATTAGGACCTCACAAGCCGAGAGCATCGCCAATTGAGAAACCACATCACTCATATAGTTACTATGATTTTCTTTGATAAATTCACAAAGTGGTTGCAATTGCCTCAAATGATCCCTAAACATCTCCAAGAGTAGGTGACGAAGGAGGGGTTATGAAGTCAATCGGTGATGGCATTTTTAAGTTGTTCGCTAACTTCTTCTTGGAACCATTCCTCACGAGGGATTTTGGGATCCGAGGAGGTTGTTTGGTGGCGCCACTCCAAAGCAACGAACTCTGGAGCCATGACAACAATATATGTTGTTGTATTTATATTTCTTTTTTCACTTTCACTAAGAATGGGATTTTACTTGAGTGTCTCTAGACCCATGGAGTTTTCTAGTTCCAAACATTCATTGATGAACTTCTTAATATTTGTGGCATAGTTTTCCATGTCAAATAAAAGTTCTTGGTGCCTTCTTCATAGAATCATTAGCATCTCCTCAGGCATTTGCAATAATCTTAGTAGCTTGTCTTCTAGCAATAGAAAAAAATTCGAAGGACAGATTATTAGTTGATAGCTTCAGAATCTGCAACCAACCACTCACAGGACTCATCATAATATAATTAAGTGAAAGGACTCGTTACAGTGCCAATCAATGAATACTATTAAAGAGCTTTGACATCAAGTGATACTCCACCATCCATGTCCATTACAAGCCTAGGAATCTCCTTGTTTAATTCATAGCAAAGTGCTTGTGTTGCCTAAAGTACAATAGTTAGTGGGACACCACCAGCAGCAATAGAAGAAGAGAAAAAGCCTCTTCGGTGCCATTAACTTTATGTATGCCCGAACCATTGGAAATCAACCATGACACAGGGCATCAAGAACTCTTCGATGCTTCTCCATCCATTTCGTAGCCTCTTAAACCTTCTCTATTATTGTAACTTTAACTTGTGGGAACTCATGAGAATGGAGTTCTTAGGATGCCCATGCTTTTTTAGATAAGGAAGTAATATGCAAGACTTAAAGAGGCTAAAATAATTTCTTCAGATAGAGGCGATCTTTCCATGTGGCTCAACCAATTGTATCTCACTTTGGTACGTCACTCTCTTCGTATCAATCTTGTCTCTCATACTCGCCATAACTTTTTATACATTACTCTTAATCTTGCATTTATGTGTTCTTGGCAATTTAGTTTGACAAACATTTTGAAAATCTTACCTTTTATACATTGGTCTTTGTTTGATTTTGAATCAATTAAGGTTTTTCTCTCTTCAAGTGAGTACAAAATGTTTTGCTATAACATGATTTTAGATGCCATAGCATTTTTTTGTACAAGACTACAAAAAATTCAATGACTTAAATTGTACTACCCTCTCTACCCTAAAATCTTAGGTCCACCATTGCTTAGATGGTATGATAACTTTGCTATGAGTGCCTATTTGCTGCAGAGTGATCTAATATATAGCACTGCCAATTCCAATAATATCATCACATTGATTGTCCAACCATCGATTACATGGACACATAAGATGACATCCCAATCACCGGTTGTGACTTACATGTACTATCACTTTCAATATCCATGCCCATTTACTGTAGAGTGATATAATATATGTTTTAGAATGTTCCAGTGATACTATCATATTTATTGCCGGATCACCGATTACAGGACAACAAAAGATGACACTGCAACCATCCATTATAACTTAGATGGACTGTTGATAATCCCATTTTTGCACATATATTTCACGCTTGGTGCTGGTGCTTGTATATTTACGTTATAAGTGTGAATAAAGTCAGGTACGTATTTATAGTGTTTTTAGAATTTTGTATTTTTATATAAATGCAAAAATGAAGACGATACATGGACAAGGTATAGACAAGTGGAGGCAACTAAACCCAACATCCCATAGTAATATTCCCACCGGTCAATTAAGTATTTGCACACACGTTATTAATTTCTTGCACATAACCCCCACATTCACCAATTTATCACCTATAACCCACAACATTGAACTTCTCTATCCACAATGCCACTCAACGTAACATCTTTGTACATAAAGCTATCAGGACCATCACCCATTTTCCTTTCAAAGAAAGACCATCACCCATTCATAGCAACACATGTAACACCTAATGCATTAAACCACACATCACCACACCACATACCCAACTCCCCTTACATTCAACCTAACTCTCATGCATCAAGTAACACCACGTCCCTTAATTCATATTCTACTCACCTCAATGTATATCTCACAACGCGCACATAATACACTCATGCACATAGCTAATCAACCGTCATTAACTCACAAACTCTTAATTCATTCACTCAATGCACATAACACACCATTAACACACTCCACTCTTCCTAATGTCCCTGCAAATCTCTATCACACACCCACAATTCCACATAACTCAAAAATATTACGCATTAATCACACGGCACATAAATGTACTCATGCAATTTACACATAATTAAACACACATAATTTCCATCATTAGACACCCATGCACAATCACCTTTCCACACCACACACTACCCCCCCCCGCTCATGCGCCTCTCACATTCCCCCACTTCCCAACATTTTTTTATCTTTATATAAACCCATTTAGCCAATTCCCATCTCTGGAATTCCTTCCCATTACCACCTCCCTTCTTCCCAATCCACCCACAAAGTCCCCCAATTTCCCCAACACCTACCCAATTTCCCACCTACGAACACCCACTCCACTTACCTCCCGTCTCCTCACTTCCACACTTACCAATCTTACACCCAAAAATAACTCCCATCACCTATTCCATCTACGAGCCTGTAGCCTTTGCCACGCTTCCAATGCCTCTATCACCAACTTCTGTGCCTCGACTTTCCTTCGTCACCACGCATCCATGCTCCCCGTGTTTCGGTCTAGCGTTTTTTTTATTCTTACTTTTGTACTTCAAGATGTATATTTGCTTGATTGTGAGTTGAAAAAAAAAAATAAAAAAAAAAGTTGACGTATTATAAATATTATTATTTTTTTATATTATAAAAAAAATGTTGATATATAGTTTGATCTATTATTATTAAAATTAATAATAAATTATTTTTTAGAGATAAATAATTGTGTAAAATTATTTTATATCTTTAAAAAAATTTTATACTAGTACAAAGTAAGATTATATTGATGTAATTTTACTTTAAATTATTTTGTATCGGTGTAAAAAATATTACACCGATACAATAATTTCTTTTGTACTGGTACAAAGTAAGATTATACTTTACTTTGAATTACTTTGCGTCTGTGTAATATTTTTTTATATCAGTGTAAAATTAAATTCCAAATGTTTCATCTATGTGAAGTAATTTTTCATTTAAAAGGTGATTTTTCACCTTAAGGTTTATGATTTAGTATTTAGTGTTTAAGGTTTAGAATCATAAATCTTATATCCTAAATCTTAAGGTGATAAATCACTTTTCAAATGAAAAATTACTTCTCATATGTGAAATCAATTTCCTTAAACCTAAACTCTAAATCCTAAATTTATAGGTCAAAATTAATTTATATAGATGTAAAATCACTTTATATAGGTGAAATTAACTTTTGAATAATTTATCACAACTGTAAAATTTTTTATCACCTATATATTTTTTTAATTAAAATAATGTGATAATTTTTTTAAATACAGGAAGAACTACGACCGTAGATTGATGTTTGATTTTTTCATAAATCATGTTAAAACCCGACTTCGGTTATGCTTAAAGTCGATTCTCGTAGGACATCTTAAATCCAGCAGAAACTTGATTTTTATTGTTAAACTCAATATCTTTGTAATTTCGTGATGAAATTTGAAATCTTAGTCATTGATTTGATTGATTCGATATTTTGAAGCTTGTGGGTATCTCGTTTTTATTATTATTTTGAAATTTCAGAACTTGTCTTAAGATCAATTTGTCTTCTCTCCCTGTGAGATTAGAATTTTAGCGTGATACTTTTAACGTAAGTACATCTTGCAGTTACCAATCACGCCTTCAAATTTCACATAATGTTGATTTGGAAGTAAAATCTTTAACTATAGGTTTTCACAGAGCTTAAATTTTCTGATTTTTCATAGAGTGTGAGAAGTTTATAAATTTTTTCACAACTCTGATTGTTCTCGAATTTGGTGTGTGACTTTATCATATTATTAGGTGCATTCCATAAAAATTTGATATTTTTATGAGGAAATTTGGCAAGATCTTTTATTGGATCATCGTATTAGTGTCGTGTAGGAAATGATTACATCTACAGAGTAAAAAATATTAAAAAAATAATTATTACCTTTTCTAATTTTGATTTCAGTAATGGATAATTTAAATATAATCATGAATTACCTATATTAATCTTTCCGAGGATTCTATCTAACTTGTCACTTCTATTATCTTTCAAAAGTTGATTAATTAAAATTGTACACTACAATGATAAGCAACATCAACTGTCCATTTCCTGAAAAGTGACATAATATATGATTTTACATGTGATAGTAATACTATCACGTTCATTACCCAATCGTCGATTACAAGACTACATAAAATGACATCGCAAGATAAATTAATTTAAATACCTATCAAATAAAATATTAACAATAAATATGCCCAAGGAATATTTTGAAAATCCCCTTGTTGCGCACCAAATTTCTTACTGGAGAAGCTCTTTTACTTAGTGTAGCCAAACTTTTCCCAAAATTACTTTCTTTATACCTTTCTCTTCTAATGCAGGAATGATTTTTCCATAAAACATATACTAGGGCATGGAACACTTGGGACCATCTTGTTTGTATTGCCCCCACCATGTGTAGTGTGGCCAAGATCTAAAGATGACATATATAATGACGACGTTGTCTACCAATTTTATTAGGCCAACTCAACCACTAATGGGTGTCGTCAAATAATGATGAATAACAAGTGAGCGACTACGAGTTTCAATGCAATGATAGAGAAAGTTGTTTATCGCTTACAATAATTGCATGATTCTATAGTATCCACTGATTTTTCCAATCTCCTTAGAAGATACACATAATTTTACCCAACTAATCTTTGGATTTAATTTATGGTGGGGTTAATCCTTAAAAAGGAAGGGTTAACCCCCATTTATGGTGAGAGTCAAGCAGACTCGAGTTTGGGTTTTAAATACAGGATGACAATCGAAGCAGTTGGAAGGCAGGTTGAGATAATCCCTCGTTTAGCCCATCATGCTCGCCTTATATACAGTATTGTCCATTATCCCAATTTTCCTCTGATACCTTCTCCATCTCGTACCCCAAATCTCACACTCCGCATTAAATGTTACACAAACGTTAGAGATGAAATCTCATCTCAAATGGGACCGTAAGTTGATAGCTGTTCATGGTCAACCCCTGTAGACTTCAGATTGATTCCAAAAGTCTTTTTTTTTTTCACTTCTTTTATCTTCGAAAAGTTCCCGTCAATGAATTAATTAATAAAAAATAATTATCATCTAACATTATAATTAATAGTTAATTATAAATCAAAATGTAATTATACTTGACTAAGCATGTTAATAAGTATTAAAAATATAATTAATGGGCTGCTATAATTTAAATTACCATGCTATCCCCTACATTCAATTAATTTAATATAAAATATACTAACTAACTTAACTATCATCCTATAGGTAAGTATATCTTTTGCTACCTTATCTCGAATTCTAATCTTAAAAATCAAGCAAAAATCACTTGTTTATATCACAAATTAACCTCCTTTCCTAACTTTCATTTAGTAAACAATTGCTACCCTAAAGTAGCCCCCACAGAATGATTATCTTTTTAGAACTTGTCCTCGTTGCTAAGATAGCAACCTTTTCAAGAAAAAAATGATTTGCTTTGATAATTTCACAAAGAGCTAAGGAGGGGTCTTGAAGTCAATCGGTGATGGCATTTTTAAGTTGTTCACCAATTTTTTGAAGCCATTCCTCATGAGAGGTTTGGGGATCCCTAGAGGTTGTTTGGTGGCGCCGCTCCAGAGCAACGATTATTGGAGCCATGACAGCAGCATATGTTGCTGCATTTATCCTCCTTTCTTTCACTCTCACTAAAGAGTGGGATTTTGCTTCGGTGTCTGGTCCCATGGAGTTTGCTGATTCCAAACATTCATCACTAGCCTTCTTGATATGAGTGGCATGATTTTCCAAGTCAAATAAAAGCTCTTGGTGCCTTTTTTTTTTTTGCACGGAATCACTAGCATCCCCTTGGGCATTTGCGAAAATCTCAGCAACCTGTTCTTCTAGCGATAGAAAATAATTCGGTGGACATATTATTAGTTGACATCTTCGGAATCCGTGACCAGCCACTCACACGATTCGTTGTAATATAATTAAGTGGAAGGACTAATTGCATTGCCAACCAATGTATACTGTTAAATCCTATTAGTGCCGATTAAATCTTTGACTGAAGTTTACTTCTGCGCAATATTGTTGAAGAGCTTTGACGGTAAGGGATACTCCACTGTCTAAGTCCATCATGAGCCCAGAGATTTCCTTCTCAATTCATAGCACTGTGCTTGCGTTGGCTCAGGTACGGTAATCAGTGGGACGCAACAGTGAAAGAAAGAGAAAAAGCCTCCTCATTGCCGGTAAACTTTAAAGTAATAGTATATGTAAGAAAAATTTCACATTTTATTTCAGGCACCGTTCCTCTGTAAAAGTTCATTTTGGACATCGGATTTTATTTTCACATGTGGTAATGTGTGAGCGTGTGCTGGAGGTGTTAGTGGGCAACCAAAGTATAAAATCATAGAACACACAATGCAGCATCGAAAGCATGGGAGGAAGCACATGCAGAATTGAAGTACACCCTCCCACCACCACCTCACCCATCCCCCTCCCACCACCACCTTCCTCGACTTGCAACACTGGAAGCACGGGAGGAACTTGGACTTGTCGCACCCGTTGCATGGCCCTACCCTCGACACCTTCCTTGGCAAACCCTCCACCATCCTCGCCAGCCGTCCTCCTATAGCCTTAGTACCTCCTTTGCCCCTCTCACGTACCTTCCCCTCATGAACACCTTTGGCCCCGAGCACCCATCGACACTCCCCTCCATGAGCCCCCTTAGCTCCTCCCTAAATCCCATGTCCATCGACACGAGGTACCACAGCACATCAAAGCACATGATCGAGCAGTACACATCCCCCACTCAATTTCAAAAACAACCAAATAAATACCAGGAGGAAAGTAAATAAATGACAAGAGATTAGTTAAAATAAAAGAAATAAGTTATTTATTCATTTTTTAAGAATTTTTTCAAAAGATAAAAAAAGCACATATTGAAATTTCAAAATTTAAATAAACACCTGCTGCCATTCCCCCCCCACTTTGTTTGTACTACAAAAATAACCAATATCCAAAAGCCACTTTCCAAGAGTATAAGCCACCGCTTGAAAATTTATTGAACTTTTGGGCTTGAGTCAATTGAGATGGAAGAGAGGGGCTTGAGCGAATTCTAAAAGTGATCCTTTTAAAAATCAACCAACATCCAAAATCTTTTTTTAGGATTAATATTCAAAATGGAAACGTCAGATATGTATAGCTTTGTACAAGCCACAACTTCTACGTTCCTAAATTTTTCGAGACCACACAATCGAATGAAAAAGCTAGTTTATCCTATAAAAAGAATGATAGCAGCCCACAAAGCTTATTCCCTCAATTGTACTTGAAACATCCTACACCAGTTGCATTGCAAAAGATGCAAGACTACCACAAAAAGGAAAAGGGTAATACAGAAAAGCTAACCAAGCCAACAACGTTTGTCTTACCACAACAGAGCAAACACCAGGAAACAAGCCAGTGCATAACACTGCACGTACAACATTTTCGTCTTTACTAAACTTATTACATGTGGTTGAATACTCCTCAACCTGACCAGCATCTACAAGCAGTGACACAAACTGCTTACGAAGGGAATCCATAGCCTTCAGAGTCTGCACTGAAAGAAAATTCCACCAACGATACTCATATCCTGAAAGGTCTCTTTTAGCTTCCCTCCAGCCCTCATAGGCTCGAATAAGAGAAAGATGATCACTGTAGTCTTGACAAGAAAAGTGAACCCTAGCAGAATCTACAAGTTGCAGGCACTGGCTACTAATTAACATGCTTCCATGTAAGCTATGAATTTAAGAAAGCTGGTGTGCATTTCATCGAGCCATAGTCAGGCATTTCATCAAGCACCTGGTGTGCATTCTTTGGTTGCCCATATCGGAACATCACTTGCATGAAGAGGGGCTCCTTCAGCACGACACCCTCCTCCTTGGCCCTCCCAAGGAGGGTGTTGTGGCAGCACACAGGAAATAGTGCATGTCGCCGCTCCCTCACCCTACGCACCACCCACGCCCAGCCACCAACCTCTCGCACGTGCCCTCGTGTGTGCTCGAGCATCGCCCAGCACGCGCGCCCCTCACCACCGCCAAGGCCATGGGCTGTTGCTTCTTGCAGCAGCACCCACCACCTTCCTCCTTGCTATCCGGTGAGCTTAGAGCGTCCCACTCCTTGCCGCGACCACCGTTATGTGTGGCTCGGTGTTGATGTGCTCCTACTGTATTTTAAAATTCGTTTGCATCGTAGTATAATTGATAGAAGTGCATTTACATTCAAAATTTATAACTCGAATTGATGAAGAAATCCGAGGTCATCTCTGGGAGCAATCAAACGTGCGATTACTACTATTTCATTTTAACTCACGAACTAGATTGAAAGGATTTAATTTCGTGATTGCTAAATCTAGTCTAAAGATATATGGAATAATATAATTGCAAAAATTAATGCTTAATTGAAGATAATCAGAAAATAAATGTAATTAAGCACTAAATATTAACTCACTTATGTTTAGGAATCAGAGCAACAACCCCAACAACCAATAATCGAGACATGTGTTTAATTCATTTCTTGCAATTGATAAGCTCTTACATATAAGTCCATGGAAGGTTGCAATCAGGTCCCTATGAATTTGCAAATCAATCCCTAGAAATTTCTTTCTTTTGTGATTTGGTCCTTCCTCTCTTCTCCTTCTTCTTCCTTTTTCTTCTTTTCCTTCTTCTTCTTTTGCTTCTTTAGGCCGTCAATAGAGGATAGAGTGATGAGTTGTGACTCATCATAGTTAAAATATCCAAATTAAACTAGAAAATAGGTTAAACACTATCGAATTAACACATAAAATGGGTTAAGTGTGGGAAATAAAGAAAAAGACCTAAAACATCAATTTTATGCTAAAAATGCATAATTAGTTCATTAAATGAAATATTCTATTGAAGAAGGTTAAATGGTGATCTAAGTACAAATTGACTACACAAATGAGCTTAAAATTCCAAATTAAAAGTAAAATTAACTTCTAATATGTTTAATTAAGATTTATTAAAAACTTGGTTGCATTTGGACATCATTAGGGCCTTGCATTTAAGGATTTACATTTAGGTCCTTCACACATCACATTTTGTTCACTAGAAAACCTCTAAGGACCTACTTGAAGGTTGCAAGGACCTTTTTGAAAGTCTAGAAGGACTGCTCTGTAACCATTCTTGACCACTTTTGGGCCTTCCTATAGTTTTTCTACCCCTTTGCTGAGGGGCCTTTCGGGTAATTTCACCAATAGGACCCAACGTCACTTGCAGGTCATTGTGCGCACTGTTCACGCGAAGAATAAGGGCAATCTTGGCCATTCAATCTTTGTTCCCTCGATCTATGGCTCGCATTCAATCGAAGCTTCGCGTGATTCGACGTGTAGCCTCACCCTCTTGCCCAGATCCCATCCAACAGTCCACTTTTGGATTAAACTTGCACGCTCTCCTCTCCTCTCATCACCACCGCCCATGCCCTAATCATCTAATCGCACCACTACGGTGCCCTAATTCAACGATCACTCTACTTAAGCACCTCCATTGCCTCGCGCACAAAAGATCGACTCCCTTCTACACCCCTTGAGCCGATTATTCATCCACTCAAACTCATCTCCTCATACTGTCCCTGTTTCACTGCCACTGGCGGTAAAGCTCCACCTTCCTCTCTAAATTTCCTCACCGCTAAGGACATCGTAGCACTTGAGGGAGACCCAGAATTCCACTAGCGAGTTTTCAATCCACTGGAGATTCCTCCTCCTTCGTCACTACAGCCACTAGCTGTAGTTCTCCTTACAGGTCCCATTCTTCCATTTAAACTAGGTTTTAATGCTTTCAAGCTTTAGCATAGATGTAGTGAATGTTAGTATAGTGTAGATCAGATAGGGGTAAATTAGCTAGAAATCCGTTGGTGTGATCCTTAGCTTAGGAGTAGATTAGAGTAGAATTCACACATCCACATCCTCTGATCACTTCAGCTCAGAGGAGATGATTTCATCTCACTCGCTGATCACTGATCTCCCTCTTCACATTTCCATTTCGCGTTCTGATTTCCCTCAATTTTTATTTCGCAATCCACCTACTCATTAGAGTCAAACCCTTGTCTCATTGCTCTCTAGCTTTGAGATAAGGATTTGCACTCAAAATCCATCTAGGGGTCTTCAATTCATCACAAAAGTCCACAAAGACCCCTGATTTGAATTTTAAATTGAATCGATTCGCTTGATCTGATTTTAATTTGGATTTCAAAGCAAGATCGCAAGATTTTGATCAAATTAAGTTTTGAATGGTTTTGATCAAGTGAATTGACATGTTTTTGGGTAATTCATTTCATAGCAGTGAATCTATGAAGTTTTTGATGAAAAATTTTTCCTCAGATGAGCCGTGTCTGAATTTGGCACGAATTGGAGATTTTATGATCTTGAATGTGTGGGAAAGCCAAGGAGAATCAACTCTGTTGATTTGATGCTTTACCTAGTATTTTTGTGTGGATTTGAGTTTTGCTTGGGATTCTGATTTCCAACCTAAGGAATTCTCAATATTCCTTAAGGTTTTAAACATTTGGGATTCAAGTTTGTTGGTTTTAATGGACTAATTTGAACTCTTCATGCTGTCTATAGCATAAGAAAGAGATCAAATTAGTGTCCTCTCTTTGATTTGATATGGGAATCAAGGTTAGAATGTTTTTGAGTAAGGACACAATGTTTTCAATTGATTTCTAAGCTAATTCAAGTTATATCATATTTTTGAGTTGGTCATTGTGTGTTTTGAATCCCAATTTCACATATTAAAATGCTGCATAGCATCAACATTTTTGTTGGCTTGATTTTCAATCTAATCCCATTATCTTTGTTGTCTATGATAGAGATTATGGATTAGATTTGGCATCTGAGCAGCTACTGAAATTTTCATTTTAGAACTGCTGAAAATGAGTCTTTCTTACTGGAATCCCCAACTCCGATTTACTGAAATTGAGTGTTGGCTACACAGTTGCCTTAGAAATTAGTTTAAGGCATCTGGAGTAGCTCATTGAGAGCTGCTGTGAGTTGCTGCTGCTACTGTCTGCAGTTGCTACTGTGGCTGCTTGATTTCAGCAGCTGTAGCTGTTGCTGGTAGCTGCTGTTGGGCAGAATCAGTAGGACAGTAAGCTAGGAATTAATTTTGTTGTAGGGGTGACATGTGGAATTTTGTACTATTCTTCCCCCATCCCATTCTCCCATGATGCACCTCTCACATTCCCCCACCTCCCAACATTTTTTTTTATCTTTATATAAACCCATTTACTCAATTCCCACCTCTAGAATTCCTTCCCATCACCACCTCCCTTCCTTCTTCCCATTCCACCCACAAAGTCCCCCATTTTCCCCAACACCTTCCCAATTTCCCACCCACGAACACCCACTCCACTTAACTCCCGTCTCCTCACTTCCACACCTAGCAATCTTACACCCAAAAACTCCCATCACCTATTTCATCTTCAAGCCTCCAACCTTTACCATGCCTCTAATGCCTCTATCTCCAACTTCTGTCCCTTCACTTTCCTTCATCACCACGCAGCCGTGCTCCACGTGCTTCAAAGAGAATACGACAAGACTCCATCACTTCAGGCCTAGTATTTTTTTATTCTTATTTTGTACTTCAAGATATATATATTTTTTAAGACAAGTGTATGTTGTTATTATTGAATATCATAACGCATCATATTCCCTACTATATCATATATGATTAATATTATTGGTTATGGAGTAGGATGAATTTAAAGTGCATATGCTAATTGTGGATTGATATTTGATTTTTCACAAATCACGTTGAAACTCGAGTTAGGTTATGCTCTTGAGGTCGATTGATTAATTTGACATTTTGAAACTTGTGTGTATTTCATTTTTATCATTGCTTTAAAATTTCAAAACTCGCCTTAAAATTAATGTCTTCTCTCCTTATGAGATTAGAATTTTAGTGTGAAACTTTTACCGTAGATACATCTTGTAGTTATAAATCATGCCATCAAATTTCATATAATTTTGATTTAGAAATAAAATTATAAAATTCTTGGACTATAGGCATGCACAGAACTTAAATTCCTTGATTTTTAATAGAGTGTGAGAATTTTATAAATTTTTTGACAGGTCTAGTTGCTCTGGAATTTGGTGTTTGATTTTTTCATATTATCAGGTGCATTCCATAAAAGTTTGGTATTTTTGTGAGAAAGTTTGGCAAGATTTTTGATTGCATCATCGTACTAGTGTCATATAGGGAAGAACTTCATCTCCAAAGTAAAAAATATTAAAAAATAGTTTTTCACCTTTTGTATTCTTGATTTCAGTGGTGGATAATCTAAATATAACCAAGAATCACGTACACTAATCTTCTCGAGGATTTGACCTGACTTATCACTCCTACCATCTTTCAAAAGTTGATTAATTAAAATTGTGCGTTGTGATGACGAGTGACATCAACTGTCCATTTGCTGCAAAGAGATCCAATGTATGATTTTGCATGTTCCAGTAATACTGTCACATTCATTGCCCAACCACCGATTAAAAGGCTACGTAAGATGACATCCCGAGACAAAAGTTAATTTAAATACCTGCCAAATGAAACCTTAACAATAAACACGTCCAAGGAATATGCTACAAATCCCTCACTTGCACACCAAATTTCTTGCTAAAGAAGTTCTCTAGGAGTGTCTCTCATAAGATCAAGAAAATCTTTCTCTTGGGTGAACAAAGGAAGTTGTTTACTGCTTGCAATAATTTCATGATTCTAGCATCCAGTGATCTTCCTCGTCCCCTTAGAAGATACACAAAGTTTTGCCCAACTAATCATGGGGCCTAGTTTATGGTGGGTTAATCCCCACCATAAAGAATGATCATCTTTTTAGAACTTGTTCTCAATGCTAAGATAACAACTTTTTCAGGAAAAGAAAAGACCGTTATAGGTCCCTGGATTTGACTATAAGTCCTAGTTAAATCATAAAAAGAGATTTTCTTTTTAAGACGTGTGAAACAACCCAGCACCCCCTTTGGTCATTTAAGACGTCTGGGATGTTCACCAGACATCTGTCCGGACGTCTGAGATGTTCACCAGACGTCTGAACATGCTTTTCAGTGCGGAACGTACATACCCCATACTTCCTTCCTCACCGCGCCTCCTCCTGCGACGCCACTCCACGCCATGCCTCGCCTTTACGCCCCCCTCACCTCCTCTCCCTTTATAACCCTCTCCCCCCTCCTCTTCGTTGCCCACCCGATAGCGAAAGCAGAGCGAGGGCGAGTGAAGAGCGAAGAGCCCGAGCGAGAGGAAGCGCGAGCGGAGGGTGCAGCGCCATTCTACTGCAGCACCTGCAGGCAAGGGGAGGCAGAGCGGTTCCGCGGAAGCCATTTTTCCACGGAATCAGATGGCTGGAGAGACACCCAGATGTCTTACCGGACGTCCGAAGGTAGAGCAAGACGTCTGGTAGAGATTTACTTTCCGTACCGTTTCTCTCTGACAAGTCCTGACAGCGTACGTGTATGTGTCAGAAGGTGGGAGCGTAGCTGAGGTAGTTCCAGACATCCGGGAGCACCCCCAGACGTCTGATAGAGTCCTTGGATGTCGACATTGAGGTCCAGACGTCTGATAGCGGAACACCGAGAGAGGTGTCCCTGAGAACTGTTTTAAGACGTCTGGGACCTTTCCCAGACGTCTAATTTCCGTCTGACAGTATGTTTTGGGCCGTGTAAGGCCCTTTCATTATCGCTTTTCCGCAAATGAACCGTCTCTATTTTCCGTATAAGTTTCTCTGTATAATGATACCTTATTTATATCCTTCTGAACCTTTTGGCCCATCAATCCATGTTTTAGGTCTCCAGTCCGTCGGGTGTACGGGATCTGTGGAGACGTCGGGAGCTGATGAGTCCATTTTAATGGACTAATATTAAGCCTAAGTATCTTTAATCGTACCATTTAGGTGTGTTAATAATTGTAAATAAGTTGTAGAATATTTGTACGCATCATGATTTAAGTTTATAACATTCTATAACTTAATATGTAATGATTTTGTTGTTTTTATGTGCAGGTATTATATTTAGAAAGAGCAAGGGTTGGGGAGCAAATTTTTCCAACAACTGGAGGGATCTTTTCCCTTTCCTCCGGCCAGTCGTAACCGCCGGCCAAAAATAGAAAAGGGATTTGAAAATCCCTTGATTGGCGCACGCGGGGAGAGAGAGGTGTTAAAAGAGAGGAGGCGGGGTGCACTGGATAGGGCAATCTTCCCCCTTGAGGGGAAAAACTCCACCGCATGCACTGTGCACAACTTCATCTCTGCCTACTCAACGCACACACTCGCGCGCCCATCTCCCTGCAAGCGCCTGCAGCCACACCCCTGAGCCCGCAAGCGCGCACTGCCCACACCACCAGACGCCCGCACCATCTGCAGGCACGCGCGCAAGACACCTCAACCTCCAGCCAAGTCTCTGTGCACAGGCACACCCTTCTCTAGCACTCGCAGGTGCTCGCTGCCATCTACACCGCCTTCCATAGCACCGCCAATCCTTCCAGCGCCCGCGGATGCCCCACTCGTGCCTCCCTGCTTCGCATGCCTGTAGCCGCGCCCTAGCGCAGCACCTGAGGCTCCCTCACAGTGCTTGCAGTCGCGCCACACCAAGCCAGCACCATCTCAAGCGCCCATCTCCCTTCCAGCGCCGCCTCTTTCCCGCTCCTGTAGCCGCACCGTGCGCCTACCGCAGTACCCGCACCTCTACAAGTGTCCGCTCGTGCTCCACTTTAGGCCTCGCCATCTGCAGCGCGCGCCCACCTGCAGGTGCACACCCCTTCACTGCAGCGCGCACCCACCCGCACCACCTTGCGCACGCCCGTCAGCAGGCTCCCAACTACGTGCCTTCGCCATCTGCAGCAAGCGTGGCAGCGGCGGTAGCAGCCTCCTCCGGTCCTCATCTCCTTCGCCGGTCGGCCGCCTCCGGCCATCTCCATCGACGCCGCCGCCTCCATAGAATAGCCATCATCCTCGCCAGCATCCCTTGCACGTGACAGCCCTGCCGGTACTCTCTCTCTCGCGAGGAGGAGGGAGAGCAAATGCTTTGTTTCCTCCACCATTAAAAATTACGGAAAATGCCATTGTCAAAGTTACTGTTCATTTATTTTCTGAATTAATATATTGCTGCACAATTTGCATGGACACCCCTTGCTTAATTTGAAATACATATAATTAATTTCTCCTTCTGAATGACATACAATATGAGACATTGATTATAGTGTCATTAGTTAGGAGATTAATATTAACGTTGTTTGCTATTACCAAAGTCATTATTCAGAATATTATATTGTGGTAATTTTGCATGTGTGCCCTCATCTTCTTGATTAATTATCTATATTGAGAATTTGTGTTGGAAATGGGAGCACTAGTTAGCATGCATCTTTATTAATATTCCCGATTCCTTTTTGCATTATTACTCTTTTTTTTTTAGGCTAATTCCTCCCTATAGAGACAACCTAACTCTTTGTGGTTAGTTTTTAAAATTTAAATGTTTTGAAAAGCAATTGTTTACCACGCGATTAAATACAACGTCATATCATTTTATGTTAAAGTTTTCAACAAAAACGAAGATCGCTCTTTCAGGAGCCACTGTCCGAGCCCCCATTCCATCCGGTTACCCAGGTAGAGTGGTTATAACCTTAAATCTCTAATTTAATACATGATAGTAAGTAATCCTAAGACTTGAGATGAACTCTAGGAAGGAATAAATGTATACTCGAAAATAAATTCTCGAACCTTAGGTCTTGGCATGAACACTAGGGTTAGAAGAAACTGTATGTGAATGATCGAGTAATCAAAAGTTGCCTGTTTCTAGCTAAAATGGACCCCTACTGTATGTGAATGATTGAGTAATCGAAAGCTGCTTGTTTTTAGCTAAAATGGACCCCTAC
The DNA here is from genome assembly GCA_037157565.1 of Thalassia testudinum. Taxonomy (NCBI): domain Eukaryota; kingdom Viridiplantae; phylum Streptophyta; class Magnoliopsida; order Alismatales; family Hydrocharitaceae; genus Thalassia; species Thalassia testudinum. Next base: position 6,490,108 of record JAZHRO010000022.1, on the reverse strand, counting down.
TGTAATAAAATGGAAATTGAACTGTTTGTTCCGAACATTCCAACTTGGATGTGAAAAAGAAACTCCTGTAAGAACCCCACGGGAAATGTAAACAAGAACACTGTACTACGGAGAACTGGATGGTTCTGGGAATTTGCTGCCTGTGGGCAGCTGTTAAGGGAGGTAAGCTGACCTTCGTGTACGTGGTACCGAAGAGAGCAACTATCCCTTGTAGTGTAGAAGGGAGCTTGCCGGCCTTGGGTTGGGACCCGGAGTGGGTTTGGCCACTCTACGACGACTCTTACTGGCCCTCGCATACGTGGTATCGAGGTGAGCTACTTAGTGTAGGGGGGAGCTATCCGCCCCAGGGGGCCCAGGGCTAGGTATGGCCACCCTACACCGACTCCCTTCAGCCCATTGGGCAAACCAGGGTAGTTAGACAAGGGTACGCAGACTGAGGAGGGGCAAGACCCCTGTTCTGTTCTGAGAGGGCAAGGCCCTATACTGTTCCGCACTGTACGTTGAGGCGTATCCGCTAGTGGAAACGACTGACCGCTTGCCAGTACAGGGTTGTTACCTGTGCGCTTATCACGTGTGCCGTAGTCATCGCTATGTTACGACCGTGACCTCGGGGTGGTAGACCGAGTATAGGACTACCACGGTGGGACTCTGAAACGTTGGGGCTGCAGAGATAACCGGGTTTTATTATTATAGCGTTGTAGTATAGCCAGTTATTACCAACATTTCAAATATATAAATTTTTTTACTCGGAAAATAAAAGAGTTCCCGAGGTCGAACTCAGGGAGCAAGTTGTATTCTAGGGGTACAAGTTTCTTTTACAAAAATAAAGAAAGAGAGAGAAAGAATTTGTTGTCTTTTCTTCTTTTCTCTTTGCTTCTCCTCATCTCAGATCTTCTGTTATCTTCTTCTTTATCTGCAGTGGTGATGTTCTTCTTCTTCTTTCAGCTGTTCCTGCTCTTCCTTTTTCTTCTGCAGAGCGGTCCTGTTCTTCTTCTTCCTTTCTTTCTTCTTTTCCTTTCTTCAGATCTTCTTCTCGTGCTTCTTCTTTTTTCAGTTCTTCCCTTGTTCTTTTGTGTTCTCTTCTGCCTCGCCTTCTTCTGTTGTTCTTCAGATCTCCTTCTTTCTTCTTTTATTTTTCCTGTCAGGACGTCGTCTGATTTTCCAATCAGACGACTTAAACTGCTTGTTGCTACAGTGTCTCCCTCAGCTTCCTTCTTCTTGCCTGCACACTTCAGAGTTTACGTCAGAGGACAAAACCTACTCTACCCTCCCCCCCCTGCGTCTCTCTCTCTCTCAGAAACCGCTCATAGGATAGCTCTCCCAGAGCTGCCGGGTAATCGGGTACGGGTCGCGCCCGGGTCCAGGCCCACCGACGTGCGTGGTGGGCGAGGAGTGCAGGTCAGTCTAAGTCGGGTCGGGTCAGGTCCGCGGGGCGTGAGCGCGGACGAGACCGGGTAACCGGGCGGGTGAAGGGGACCTCACCCCGTGTGCTGAGGCAGTAAGGCTTATTCACAAAAATAATTTAAACGGTGAACGAGTTGTGAGGCTTACCGATGTGGGACTAAACGGAGGCCTCTCCTCGCGCGCGCCTGCTGGAAGACCGCGGCCTTGCTTCTGCAGCTGCAGCTTCGATTTGCGTCGGTTGCTGGCTGGCTGCCTTCGCAGGAGTCTCCGTAATCCGCAGCAGCTGGAGACCTGGAGTCCTCAAGCCTGGGTCGCGGGAGAAGCTGCTTCAATGTGGCGTTAATGGCGGTCGAGCCTCAGAACCTGTCGGACACGAATATGGCCTCTCGGCCTGATCAAACTACTGGGGAACCTTCGCCATGGCACGGCGAAGGTGTGGAGCTGTGCGGCAAGCCGCAAGGTGGTGTCTGGCGGCAGCCCTAGGTTGGGCTGCAACCGGAGAAATGGGTTTGTTTGGGGGAGCGTTACGGAGGTGTGGAGTGGCAGTGGAGGGGTGGGGGGTGCTCAGTGTGATGAGGCGGAGGTTCGGTGAGGGTCGGCGAGGCGTGTGAGGCTATGGAGCGATGGGAGCATCTCGCCGGAGGGTGGCCGGAGACGAAGGGGGTGACGATGGTCAGGGTCGGTCGAGGGCTTAATTGAATAAATTGAAAGCGGGGAAAGAAAGAGGAGAAGAAGGGGAGTAGTTCTAGCTTACTTGCAGGGACGAAGGGGGAGCAGCAGGGCGACAGTCGTATCGACTGTCGCCGAAGAAGGAGATGCTCAGGGAAAGGGGCGGCGGCGAGCAGAGAGCCGGAGAGGCGCCAGCTGGGTGCGGCGTGGCGCGGGAAGAGCAGGGGAGGAAGTCTCTGCTGCTGGTATTGCGGCAGAGCGAAGAGGAGGAGGGGGAGGAACCGCCGGAGCTGGTGAGCGTCTGCCGGAGAGAGAAGAGAGGAAAGTTGGGGGTTTTCTCCGTCAGATCCGAGCTGGGAAGAACGGTGGAGCGACGGGGGTATTTATAGGGACCGAATCAGGGAGGAAGGCGGAGGGAGACGACGTGTCTCCCTCGCCGGAAGACGCCGGAGATGGAAACCCATACCGTCCGTGCGTTCGCACGGCCGGTATGGTGGGTTACAGCGACCAGGGGGGTGTCCCTGCGACGGCTGACGACGCAGGGCACCCCCGGTTTACTTGCCAGGCTCTCCCCCTCACCCTGCGCGGCGCCATGCTCCGCGCAAGGTCGCCGGAGCATGGTGCTGGCAGGTTTTGCAGGGGGGACCTGAACGCAAAGAACGAAGGAGAGTTAGGGGCCAAAATGCGAGGGTTCAAAAGTTGAGGGCCAAAAAGTAAATATATGAGGACCAAAGTGTAAAGTTGGTCAAGGAGGTTTCTTCTTAGGCTCAAGTTTTTATACATGATTAATTAGGACCTAAGGAATCTGATGGTGAATTTCATTTTTATATTAAACCTTGTTTGACCGGTCAATTTATGCGAAAACCCAAATTAAGTTATTAATTGGGCATGGTTCTCAATGTAGGTCAAAATGGGTTCTGAAGGCCAAATTGAAGGTTCTAAACCCTAGAGATTATTTTTCTATGAATTTTAGAGGGTTTATTCTATTTTTACTTTGCCTTGAACCTCGTGAATTGAAGTGGGTTGTTTTAGGGTTACAGATTATCATTTAGTTCCTTGGAATTGCTGTAGCCCTTGCTAGATCATCTCATCCCACTTTTATTCTTATTAAGTTGCTTTGACCTATGTTTGGGCCCTGAATTACCCTGTATGCAGATTATACTGGTAAAATTGCATTTTTACCCCTTATGACTTGTTTTCTCCTTAAACTCAGAATTCTCTGAGTTAAGCCTTTCCTTGAGTTATGTAGGAGCTTTTATCCTTTGTATTAGGTCAAAATGAGCTAGTTATGGCTCATGATGAGGTTCTCATCATACCCCCATGCCTAGCTTTTGCTAGTCCCTTAGCAAAAACTTAAGGTTTCAACCCTTGTTCTAGACCATGAAGTTTTTAATAGTTTTAGATAAGTGCCCTTTTTTATTTGAGCATAGATTAGGTTAGAATGCTGACCATAGGCCTAAAAGGTAGTCTAGTACCAATCAAGATCCAAATCTGTCTAGCCTTAGCCTCAATCTTTAGCAAAGGTTTTTAAGGTCCACAAGAACTAACCTAAGGTTTATTGGACTTTGTGGTTAAAGCACCCGTGCTTGAAATGATTTTAGCCCTGGCTCAGTTCGCAGTGCATTTTGTAAGAGAGAGATAGAAAGTTTTTCTGTTTGGAGAGTTTTCTCTCTCTTTTTCTTTTTAGTTCTAGCCTAGGATTGGCTTTTCAACACGGTCTGTATCAGATTCCTTGCTCCCATCATCAATCCTCAAGGGTTCCTGGCGAGATAGCACCGCCCATGGCAACCCCCAGAACCCTGGCTATTGAGATTTCGAGATAATCCCATCCATGGTGTTCCGTGGCCGAATCCAGACCCTGGCAATTGACACTTCGAGATAATGCCATCCATGGAATCTGAACCAGCAGAGTGCTTACATGCCCCCAGTAGGATATGTAAATATCCTAAGAGACAAGCACCGAGGAGATGATATTTTGTTACGCATCTTCGAGGGGATTTCCCGCCTCTCCGCGCTGGGAACTCGTCCAAATCAACTTGTGTTGATCGGCCGCTCCTATTCTAGATGTTCTTTTCAGAATTTTGTGACGCTTCTGCGTGATTCTGAATTTTACGCTTACTGAACCAGGCTGTGTGTGAGGTTAGGGTGCTTAGGTTACTGAGTCCCGTAAACCAAAAATTAGTTAACGAGGCCAAATACCCCCTAAGCCTTAGACCTAATACTTCAGCTTTTCATTTTCCTCAACCTCTTGAGGAGTGTCCAGATCTTAATGGGTACTAAGAGTCTATTCAAGAATGCCTAAGGTTTGCATTCTTACTAATCTCATTGTGCACTTTTCAGTTATTTTCTTGAATGAGGTCTAGAACTTAGGTTAATTCCTTAGTTCCTTACTAATGACTATCACCTTTTCTCATAATTTTGTGCTCCTTTTTCATTTTGTTTCTTTTCTCCTTCTCCTTCAGAAAATTTCCTTCTCCTCTTTTCCTCTTATTCTTTTTCGAAATTTTTTTTTTAATTTTTATGGTATTTTTGGCATATGTGAATTTTTTGTTTGAAACCTTTTCTTACAAGTTTTTGCACTTTCCTACCCCCCCATGCCTAAGATTTGCAATGTCCTCATTGTAACCTAGGGGTTTTTATTCAACTAAGTTCATACATTAGGATAGCTGTTTTGATGAGTGAATGGGTCGGGGTGACTGTTGCGGACGATTTCTAATCTCAGATGCAAGCACCTGAGGTGGAGTCGGCTGTCTTAAAGTGTGAACTTCAAGTGCAAAAAGCTGTCAGAACAAGTTTCAGGTTTTCAAAGAGAATGACGGGCTGCCTCCCGTTGAGCGCTAAATTTGATGCCCTCAGCCAAGCGGGAAATGCGATGGAGAGGGGATGGTCAAATCAGCGGAGTTTTGTAAGACAAGCACCTTGATTAAGAGCCTGGTTGGTCCAACCAGGTGCTTGTTCAGATCAACAGGCTGATGATGCAGCCCAAACCCAATCAATCTAGTGGGTTGATAGATGTGGATAAAAAGGTGTGGAACCCACCATAAACTATGAAGCTCAGATGGATGTGGAAGTGTAAACGCAGGGTTTGGCTGAGTCGAATTAGCCTGGTCAGAGTAGGGACCCGTAGAATAATCAATGAATGACGCGGAAACCCTACGGGGGTGATCAGAGAATGATAGAGTATGGTATGTAGTCTGATCAATGTTCGAAACCCGATGTGGAAATGCAATCGGCTCGGTGAGAGGTGAATCTGAATAGAAATTGAGTCCAGTTGCGGGTCGGGGTTTGGGAGAGGTTTTGATCTGTTCTGTGTGTGCGGACGAGGTGGCCATTGTGTACGAGGGCTCTTCTAGAAACAGATGATAGGTGGTTTTCTGTAGGGAGTCCTCTGGGTAACTATCAAATGCTGGAAGAGTGTCTGTAGGATGAAAGGAATCGGATTCGAGAAAAAATTTGGATTCTGGGTTACAATCACTCTTGGCATTTTCTGTTTTTGGTTCCTGAGGATCGAAAAGGAATGATTCTGTGTTATCAGTGATCTCGGGAATCAGGACCTCAGAGTCGGAGTCAGAGTCATGAGAACTGAGGTCGTAGATAGGCCTGGCGTGTTCAGGAAGGGGAATCTCTCCGCAATTATAGTCAGATTTGAAATTGTCGGAGAGTTGGCGAAAATGAGATTCATGATCATGAATTCCACCACAGCAAAAATCATCAGATGTGGAATCAGCAGCCTGATTGGGGTCTAGCCTATATGTCAATTCTGGGCTCGAAAAGGTATTCTGTCTAGGCTCAAGCTCCAAGCTGGTAGGATAGACCCAATTAAAATCCAACTCGTCCAACTCCTCAGTTTCTGTATCATAAATTGGCATGTTTTCTGGAAAATCGATCAGATTTTCTGAAGATGTTGGAGAGGGATATTCATCGAATAGAGGCCCGGAATCATATTCTGCAAAAATTTGATCTTTCTCAAAAGGGGCCTCATAATCTTCCCAATAAGTTTTGGATCTAGGTTCTAGGCTTAGGATGTGGGTAGAATTATTAGAACCTAAGTCCGAATAACCTTCGAGGGCTACCTTATCAAAATAAGGGGCGGAATTTATACCCTCAAAAGGTTCAGTAGTGATCTCATTATTGCATGAATTTTGGAATTCTAGGCTTGGCAATTCATGGTCTAAGTTTGGCTTATCATTGTGTTTTCCTGCAATATCCCAACCTAATTCAATATTGTCTTCTATCTGGGTTGGGATTTCACAACCACTTTGTGCCTCAATCCCGAGATCTGGGATACTGTTCCAAGATGGTTCATCCTCTATTTCTGGTGTATACGGGTATTTCTGGTTGATAATTTGTTCTACTGATTTCATCATTTCTACCCGTTTCATAAGGGCATCTTGGTGTTGTTCCCAAAGTACAGGATTTGTCAAGCATTGAAGGTATTCAGATTGGTGTAATTTTTCCATCTCAATGTATCCTGTCATGAGCATATCTCGGGTCGATCCTTTTGAAATTTCAGTCAATAGAATTTGGGCACAGTTTATGATGAAAGCTGTGGTTGTTGGAACATCAACCTGAATGTTTCCTATTGGTGTTGAGGGTTTATATTTGATTTCATAGATTTCAAGGGCATCCTCAATCATCTTATCTTTCATGGATCTCAGATATTCAGGTTTTTTACATTGTAGTCTTGTTAGGTAATTAGGCTGCATCTTCGAATCAGGTGGTGGAATCAAGATAGAATGGAAGAAGGGGACTTTGTTCAGAATCAGAGGAAAGAGGGGCTATGTGAATGATTTCTGCAAAAACAAGGGAGCCGAGGCTTAGCCTCGGGGAGAATGAATTTCTATAGGAAGTTTCAAGGACCTCCTGCAAAGTACTGAAGGGCTGGATGAGATAAGCAGGTGCTGGACTCAATCAAGACACCCAAAAAATGTTGGGTGACTATAGAGGTTCGGGGCAGATGGACTCCTTGATCAGAAAGATCGTCCACCTGAGAATTACCTGGGCAGCCAGAGAGGGAGAGTCCCGCGAAGACCCCTACACGGTAGAGCGTCCCCACGGGTTACAGGGTTTCCCCCACCCGACCTCTCTTGTCACTGCGGTTCCAGGTAGACCAGAATGGGGATCTTGACCTCTTACGTCTACCAATTTTAAGATCAGGGTGCTTAAGGTTTCACTTGAACTTTAGTCTTTTAAGTGCAAAGAGTGACCTAATTTAAGGTTGGTTGACCCCTTGGGTCAACCAACTTTACCTCTTGTTTTCTTTGAGAGCTTTTAGGTCTTGTCTTTTAGGGTTCAAGTGTTTAGAGAGCCAATTGTTTTAGGTTTTCTTTTGAATAGGTATTTTCAATCAATGGTTTAGGCACACTTCTTTTGGATTTTCTCCATTCTTGATTTAAGTAGTGTGTCTCTAAAACCCTAATGTTGAATCTTATGTTGGCTCTACTTGGTCTAGTTAGTTTTTTGTTGGGTAATTAGGGCTCAAGCAAGAATGTGTTAGCCCTTAAATACCCTTAATAGTGTGCAGGACTAATGAGTTGAAAACATGCAACTCTTTATGGTTACTAAGTATGGAAGACAGGTTAGCCCTATATTGCTTGTTTTTTTCTTTTCTTCCGCTTTAGAGTTTAGGGGTTAATAGCGAGAGGAAGAATTTACCTGTCCTCGGAGTGGTTGTCGTGCGGTTGCTTGTCTTCTTGATTTCCTGTAGTTTTTTGCAAAAAAGAGGAGATTATCAGAAATTAAAAAGAAACAGGAATGTTTACCTCTAGAATAGCCGTTGCTCCCCGGCAGCGGCGCCAAAATGAAGCGTTGCAGGCTGCAGAGATAACCGGGTTTTATTGTTATAGCGTTGTAGTATAGCCAGTTATTACCAACATTTCAAATATATAAATTTTTTTACTCGGAAAATAAAAGAGTTCCCGAGGTCAAACTCAGGGAGCAAGTTGTATTCTAGGGGTACAAGTTTCTTTTACAAAAATAAAGAAAGAGAGAGAAAGAATTTGTTGTCTTTTCTTCTTTTCTCTTTGCTTCTCCTCATCTCAGATCTTCTGTTATCTTCTTCTTTATCTGCAGTGGTGATGTTCTTCTTCTTCTTTCAGCTGTTCCTGCTCTTCCTTTTTCTTCTGCAGAGCGGTCCTGTTCTTCTTCTTCCTTTCTTTCTTCTTTTCCTTTCTTCAGATCTTCTTCTCGTGCTTCTTCTTTTTTCAGTTCTTCCCTTGTTCTTTTGTGTTCTCTTCTGCCTCGCCTTCTTCTGTTGTTCTTCAGATCTCCTTCTTTCTTCTTTTCTTTTTCCTGTCAGGACGTCGTCTGATTTTCCAATCAGATGACTTAAACTGCTTGTTGCTACAGTGTCTCCCTCAGCTTCCTTCTTCTTGCCTGCACACTTCAGAGTTTACGTCAGAGGACAAAACCTACTCTACCCTCCCCCCCCTGCGTCTCTCTCTCTCTCAGAAACCGCTCATAGGATAGCTCTCCCAGAGCTGCCGGGTAATCGGGTACGGGTCGCGCCCGGGTCCAGGCCCACCGACGTGCGTGGTGGGCGAGGAGTGCAGGTCAGTCTAAGTCGGGTCGGGTCAGGTCCGCGGGGCGTGAGCGCGGACGAGATCGGGTAACCGGGCGGGTGAAGGGGACCTCACCCCGTGTGCTGAGGCAGTAAGGCTTATTCACAAAAATAATTTAAACGGTGAACGAGTTGTGAGGCTTACCGATGTGGGACTAAACGGAGGCCTCTCCTCGCGCGCGCCTGCTGGAAGACCGCGGCCTTGCTTCTGCAGCTGCAGCTTCGATTTGCGTCGGTTGCTGGCTGGCTGCCTTCGCAGGAGTCTCCGTAATCCGCAGCAGCTGGAGACCTGGAGTCCTCAAGCCTGGGTCGCGGGAGAAGCTGCTTCAATGTGGCGTTAATGGCGGTCGAGCCTCAGAACCTGTCGGACACGAATATGGCCTCTCGGCCTGATCAAACTACTGGGGAACCTTCGCCGTGGCACGGCGAAGGTGTGGAGCTGTGCGGCAAGCCGCAAGGTGGTGTCTGGAGGCAGCCCTAGGTTGGGCTGCAACCGGAGAAATGGGTTTGTTTGGGGGAGCGTTACGGAGGTGTGGAGTGGCAGTGGAGGGGTGGGGGGTGCTCAGTGTGATGAGGCGGAGGTTCGGTGAGGGTCGGCGAGGCGTGTGAGGCTGTGGAGCGATGGGAGCATCTCGCCGGAGGGTGGCCGGAGACGAAGGGGGTGACGATGGTCAGGGTCGGTCGAGGGCTTAATTGAACAAATTGAAACCGGGGAAAGAAAGAGGAGAGGAAGGGAAGTAGTTCTATCTTACTTGCAGGGACGAAGGGGGAGCAGCAGGGCAACAGTCCTATCGACTGTCGCCGGAGAAGAAGATGCCCAGGGGACGGGGCGACGGCGAGGAGAGGGCTGGAGAGGCGCCAGCTGGGTACGGCGTGGCACGGGAAGAGCAGGGGAGGAAGTCTCTGCTGCTGGTATTGCGGCAGAGCGAAGAGGAGGAGGAGGAAGAACCGCCGGAGCTGGTGGGCGTCTGCCGGAGTGAGAAGAGAGGAAAGTTGGGGGTTTTCTCCGTCAGATCCGAGCTGGGAAGAACGGTGGAGCGACGGGGGTATTTATAGGGACCGAATCAGGGAGGAAGGCGGAGGGAGACGACGTGTCTCCCTCGCCGGAAGACGCCGGAGATGGAAACCCATACCGTCCGTGCGTTCGCACGGCCGGTATGGTGGGTTACAGCGACCAGGGGGGTGTCCCTGCGACGGCTGACGACGCAGGGCACCCCCGGTTTACTTGCCAGGCTCTCCCCCTCACCCTGCGCGGCGCCATGCTCCGCGCAAGGTCGCCGGAGCATGGTGCTGGCAGGTTTTGCAGGGGGACCTGAACGCAAAGAACGAAGGAGAGTTAGGGGCCAAAATGCGAGGGTTCAAAAGTTGAGGGCCAAAAAGTAAATATATGAGGACCAAAGTGTAAAGTTGGTCAAGGAGGTTTCTTCTTAGGCTCAAGTTTTTATACATGATTAATTAGGACCTAAGGAATCTGATGGTGAATTTCATTTTTATATTAAACCTTGTTTGATCGGTCAATTTATGCGAAAACCCAAATTAAGTTATTAATTGGGCATGGTTCTCAATGTAGGTCAAAATGGGTTCTGAAGGCCAAATTGAAGGTTCTAAACCCTAGAGAATATTTTTTTATGAATTTTAGAGGGTTTATTCTATTTTTACTTTGCCTTGAACCTCGTGAATTGAAGTGGATTGTTTTAGGGTTACAGATTATCATTTAGTTCCTTGGAATTGCTGTAGCCCTTGCTAGATCATCTCATCCCACTTTTATTCTTATTAAGTTGCTTTGACCTATGTTTGGGCCCTGAATTACCCTGTATGCAGATTATACTGGTAAAATTGCATTTTTACCCCTTATGACTTGTTTTCTCCTTAAACTCAGAATTCTCTGAGTTAAGCCTTTCCTTGAGTTATGTAGGAGCTTTTATCCTTTGTATTAGGTCAAAATGAACTAGTTATGGCTCATGATGAGGTTCTCATCAGACTCCCCCGGCCAAGAGAGTGCCACGTGGGCATCCTATATCACGGGAAGCTGGAAGCAAAATCGTTCCTATATGGAACCAGAAGATTAATTAACAAATCATAATTAGAGATCTCTACGCACCCACATGTATAATACAATTGGAAAATGGAAAATTTTATGTTAAAAGCATGTTACTTCTTAGCCACCACTCTACTCAGCGTTAACTGACTCTAGTTAAATAAATTCTGTACAGGTCAGGGATTTGAGCAGCCCGAGCCACCGGCTGCTAAGGACGCTGGGCCTAGTTGAGCCTAACCTTAGTTCTACTTCTTGATAGTGAGTTTTTTATAGCTTTTCCTTCTGTTACATGTACTCGTCTGATGTGATAGTTGTAATATTACTATTCCTGTTCCCCTTGTTGTAAATTTTCTTTTTGCTTAGTTATTGTACTTGTGTGATTGTGGTTTGTTGAATGTTACTTGGTTGTTTCTTGTTGGATGACTGGATCTTGGGATAAATCGAAGCAAGCCGATCTCAGATCCTGTAGGGATTTGGGGATCGGGTCGTGACAAGATGATATTAGAGCAAGGTCATCATGAGAAATAAACCAAGTAGTCCGGAAAACACCACACTTGTACATGTAACTAAGATAGCCATCACAACATTTTCTCTTGGTTATTATATCCGAGTCTCACGTCTCCTCTTTGGTCAAACAGGCACCAATAATCTCGTTCCTTCTAGATCTTTGAGTAGGAAATGACTCGCCAGGGAGCTACTGAGGTAGGTCGCGGATGTGGTCGCAGGGGAGGATGAGCGATGGCCGAAGATAGAGTCGCTTCACCTCTCCTCCCGGGCATCCAGGCCCCAGACCTCGCACAACTGATCCGGAGTCTTATCCGGGAGGAGCTCCATCAGCCTCCTCCTCAGCCTTCCCTTCCTGGGGATGCGGAGGGGGAATCCTCCGTAGGGCAGGCAAGCCGCCATGATGCTGGACGAGCTGTAGGGGGAGGGGGTGATCCTCTACCGCCCCCTTTAGACACTTTGGGGCACGAGTCCTCCTTGCCTGGAGGTGCACCCCTTCCTCCGCTGCAGCTACACCATGAGGTTTTCAGCCAATTCAGGAAGCTGAAGCCCCCCTCTTTCAAGGGAGAGGAAAGCCCGTTTGAGGTAGAAGATTGGCTGGAACAAATGGAGAAGATCTTCGACACCCTCCGTCCTCTTGCAGAATGCCGCGTGGCCTTCGCCACGTATCAATTGGAAAGTGCAGCTCATAGGTGGTGGAAGGCGGTCAGAGGACAGGAGGAGGGAGAACTGATGTTGGACCGATTTGTAGCGCTCTTCTGTGAGCAGTACTTCCCACAAACATGGCAGGACCAGAGGAGGCGGGAGTTCCACACTCTCCGCTAAGGGGCAATGACAGCGCGTGTAGTACGCGTTTTCTGGAGATGTCATGCTTTGCCCCTACAGCCGCATCCACCAAGGAGGAGCGCCTATGGAGATTCACCGAGGGTCTTCGACCTGCCATCCGGGGGTACGTAAAGTCCCTGAAGCTACCTACCTTCTCTTGCGTAGTCGAGGTTGCCATGACCTACGAGGAAACCAACCCATCCGCACGAGATATTGATGGAGGAGAACGGAAGAGGCCCTACCTGCAGGAGCACTCATAGGGCCATGGGGAGAGGAGGCCCCAGACACCAGTAGGGGAACCGTCCCGTTCTGTGGGTCCACTAGGGACCTATGGGGGTCCCCGACAGGGATCCGCCGACTGCAGCAGACCCCCGCCCGATCACCAACAGGGACAACAGACAGAGGGAAGTCGCGTACCCCTCTGCTATCAGTGTGGCCAGCTGGGTCACATATGGAGGAATTGTCCATCTAGGACTGGAGCACAGCCGACGCTCCCAGCACCGAGCACTGGAGGTCGATCTGGCGATCGCGGATACCAGCCTTGAGGTGGAGTATAGCAGTCACGAGGAGGGTACCGGCCCGCTGCCTCTCGCCCGACCCAGAGCACGGCTGTTTCTTCTGCACTGAGGACTGAAGGACATGTTAATGCCCTAACTCACGGAGATGCCAGAGCTTCGGGCTTCGTAGTGGAAAGTATGGTTACTATTTCCGACAGACTCGTCTACACCCTTTTTGATTCTGGAGCCATGCATTCGTTTGTTTCTATGAGTTTCGCTGTCTGCACGGGAGTGAGTAGTGTGCTTTTAGCGGAGCCCTTCCTGATTAGAGGACTAGGTGGGCAGGTATTTGTTACCAAGGAGGTTCTCACTGACTGTGAGGTCATGATAGGGGGATACAGTCTCCCGATAGACCTGATCATAATCCTGATGGATGACTTCGGTGTAATTTTGGGGATGAACTGGTTGGTTGCATACCACGGTATTGTATATTGTTTTGGGAGGAAGATTGTCTTCTCCATACCACGGCTGCCTCCTTTCGAGTTCCACGGTCAGCCTGTGGACGGAGGATTCAGATGCATCTCTACACTTCGGGTAGCGAAGCTGCTGAGTCAAGGGTGAAAGGGCTTCCTTGCTTGCGTTCTAGCAGAGTTCGGCCTCGTGGACAGTATACAGAGTATTCCGGTGGTCTGTGAGTACCCCAACATCTTCCCAGAGGAGCTGCCAGGACTGCCACCTGAGCGCGAGATCGAGTTCGAGATCTCACTGATACCATGGACAGGCCCCATTTCTTCAGCACCGTACCGAATGGCCCCACTTGAGCTGGGAGAGCTCAAGACACAGCTACAAGACCTGCAAGAGAAAGGCGTCATCAGGCCCAGTGCCTCTCCGTGGGGAGCCCCCGTCCTGTTCGTAAGAAAGAAGGATGGTACTCTTCGGCTGTGCATTGACTACAGACAGCTGAACCGGGTCACCATCAAGAACAAGTACTCGTTACCACGCATAGATGACCTCTTCGATCAGCTGAGGGATACTACGGTATTTTCAAAGATAGATCTGAGGTCAGGATACCATCAGCTGAGGATTAGGGAGATCGACGTCTCCAAGACAGCCTTTCGTACACGGTACGGCCACTACGAGTTCTTGGTCATGCCATTTGGATTGACGAACGCCCTTGCCGCTTTCATGGACTTGATGAACTGCATTTTTCGGCCGTATCTGGATCAATTCGTGGTTGTTTTCATTGATGACGTGCTCATTTATTCACGAGACCAGACACAGCATAAGCAACACCTTCACATGGTCTTGGATACCTTGAGACAGCACAGGTTGTATGCCAAATACAACAAATGCAAATTCTAGTTGAGACAAGTCACCTTCCTGGGCCATGTGATCTCAGAGGACAGTTTAGCTGTGGATCCAGCCAAGGTAGAGGCAGTACTCAGGTGGGAGAGACCACGTTCAGTGATAGAGATACGCAGTTTCCTGGGGCTGGCTGGTTATTACAGACGATTTATCTAAGGGTTCTTGCAGATTGCCCGTCCTCTGACTCATTTGACTCGGAAGGACGTACCCTTCGCCTGGACAGACGAGTGTGAGTCTTGCTTTTAGAAGCTAAAAGAGAGGTTGACATCAGCTCCTGTACTCACCATCCCTGACAGCAGCGGTGGGTTCGTCGTCTACACAGACGCCTCGTTGCAGGGATTGGGGGGTGTACTTATGCAGTGGGGTCATGTTGTCGCATACGCTTCGCGGCAACTGAAGCCCTACGAGCATAACTACCCCACCCACGACCTGGAACTGGCAGCAGTTGTCCTAGCATTGAAGACCTGGAGGCACTATTTGTACGGAGAGACGTTAGAGATTTTCACTGACCATAAGAGCCTCAGATATCTTTTTGACTAGAAGGAGCTCAACATGAGGCAGAGACGCTGGTTGGAACTCCTGAAGGACTACGATTGCAGCATCTCCTGCCACCTAGGAAAGGCCAATGTGGTGGTTGACACCCTGACCCGAAAGGTGCCCGCCCACTTGGCTTGCTTACAAGCACAAAGTTGGAGGCTCATGGAGGAGTTGAGCTATTGGCAACTCTAGGAGACACAAGGGTATTGCGGGGCAGTAATAGTCGCGAGGCAGACACGACCAGAGCTGGTGGATCGCATCATGGTTAGACAAATGACGGACTCATATCTACAAGCACAGCGAGACCGAGTATTGGCAGGGAACCCAGGAGAATTCTCTTTCACTGACGGAGTTCTGCGTATGAGGGGATGCTTGTGCATTCCTAGAGGTGAGGAGCTATTGAGGGAGCTCTTGATTGAGGCTCATGGATCCAGATTTACCATACATCCTGGGAACACGAAAATGTATCACGACCTACGACGTGATTTTTAGTGGAGAGGCATGAAGCGGGATGTTGGCCTTTTCGTCCAGCAGTGTCTAACATGCCAGCAGGTAAAGGCTGAGCATCAGACGCTTGCAGGGTCATTGCAGTCACTTCCCATTCCAAAATGGAAGTGGGAAAGTGTCACTATGGATCTGGTAGTGGGGTTACCTATGACATAGAGAGGGCACGATGCAGTCTGGGTGGTTGTGGATAGATTAACAAAGACAGTACGATTTTTGCTAATCCGAGTTACTTATGGGCCAGCACAGTTGGTAGAGAGATACATTAGAGACATAGTATGCTTTCACGGGGTTCCCTGCGAAATTATTTCAAACAAGGACACTCGTTGCACTTCCCAGTTCTGGGCAGAATTTTAGCGAGCCTTGGGGACTTGTCTGAAGTTCAGTACAACTTATCACCCCCAGATAGACGGACAGTCAGAGCGCACCATTCAGACCCTTGAGGACCTTCTGCGCGCTTGCGCACTGGACTGGAGAGGTTCCTGGGAGGAGCATTTTCCTCTGGTAGAGTTTGCATGCAACAATAATTACCACTCGAGCATCGGCATTGCACCATATGAAGCTTTGTACGGAAGAAAGTGTACGACCCCCTTGAGTTGGGTAGAGGTGGGGACCAAGTGGGAGGTCGGCCCCCGTCTGATACGCCAGAGTCAGGAGGTGATCGAGTAGATCCATTGATGACTGCGTATTGTCTAGAGCAGGAAAAAGAGTTACGCCGATCTGAAGCGTAGGGAGGTACAATTTGAGGTTGGAGATCACGCTTTTCTCCGTGTTTCACCGATGAAAGGCTTGCAGCAGTTTGGGATGAGAGGGAAGCTTGCACTGAGATATGTGGGACCCTTTGAGGTCTTAGAGCAGGTAGGACCCATCGCTTACCGGCTTGCCCTTCCTCCTCAGCTTTTTGGAGTGCACGGCGTATTTCACGTGTCCAACCTCAGAAGATACATCGCCGACCCCAGCCATGTCTTTAGCCACGAGAGCATCGAAGTGGGAGGTGACCTGACCTATCCCGAGAGACCAGTACAGATACTAGATCGAGCCATTCGGAGGTTGAGGTGGAAGGAAGTACCCTTGGTGAAAGTCCTGTGGAAAAGCCAGCGGTACGAGGAGGTAACTTGGGAGCCTGAGTCTGTGGAAGTATCCCTGGTGATGCGAGAGCAGTACCCAGAACTCTTCGAAGGTATAACTCTTCAGACCTACTTCAGTCCTCTTTAAGTTTGTTATACGCTACTACATTTTATTTTTTTCGCACCCTAGTCGGTTCAAGTTTCGGGGACGAAAACTTCCTTTAAGTTTGTTATATTGAAATGACCCAGCACCCTCCTTGGTCATTTAAGACGTTTGGGATGTTCACCATACGTCTGAACATGCTTTTCAGCGCGGAACGTACATACCCCATACTTCCTCCCTCATCGCGCCTCACCGCGCCTCCTCCTGCGACGCCACTCCGCGCCATGCCTCACCTTTCTGTCCCCCTCACCTCCTCTCCCTTTATGACCCTCTCCCCCCTCCTCTTCGTTGCCCACCCGATAGCGAGAGCAGAGCGAGGGCGAGGGCAAGTGAAGAGCGGAGAGCCCGAGTGAGAGGAAGCGCGAGAGCAGAGGGTGTAGTGCCGTTCTGTT
Organism: Thalassia testudinum; assembly: GCA_037157565.1. Classification (NCBI taxonomy): domain Eukaryota; kingdom Viridiplantae; phylum Streptophyta; class Magnoliopsida; order Alismatales; family Hydrocharitaceae; genus Thalassia; species Thalassia testudinum. The sequence continues at coordinate 6,473,584 of JAZHRO010000022.1, read as the reverse complement.
GCAGCACCTGCAGGTAAGGGGAGCCAGAGCGATTCCGCGGAAGCCATTTTTTCGCGGAATCAGATGGCCGGAGAGACACCCAGATGTCTTACCGGACGTCCGAAGGTAGAGCAAGACGTCTAGTAGAGATCTACTTTCCATACCTTTTCTCTCTGACAAGTCCTGATAGCGTACGTGTATGTGTCAAAAGGTGGGAGCGTAGCCGAGGCAGTTCCAGACGTCCGGGAGCACCCCCAGATGTCTGATAGAGTCCTTGGACATCGACATTGAGGTCCAGACGTCTGATAGCGGAATACCGAGAGAGGTATCCCTGAGAACTGTTTTAAGACGTCTGGGACCTTTCCCAGACGTCTAATTTCCGTCTGACAGCATGTTTTGGGCCGTGTAAGGCCCTTTCATTATCGCTTTTCCGCAAACGAACCGTCTCTGTTTTTCCTACGAGTTTCTCTGTATAATGATACCTTGTTTATATCCTTCTGAACCTTTTGGCCCATCAATCCATGTTTTAGGTCTCCAGTTCGTCGGGTGTACGGGATCTGTGGAGACGTCGGGAGCCACTATCCGAGCCCCCATTCCACTCGGTTACCCAAGTAGAGTGGTTACAACCTTAAATCTCTAATTTAATACATGCTAGTAAGTAATCCTAGGACTTGAGATGAACTGTAAGAAGGAATAAACGTATACTCGAAGATAAATTCTCGAACCCTAGGTCTTGGCATGAACACTAGGGTTAGAAGAAACTGCATGTGAATGATGGAGTAATCAAAAGCTGCCTGTTTCTAGCTAAAATGGACCCCTACTGTATGTGAATGATAGAGTAATCGAAAGCTGCTTGTTTTTAGCTAAAATGGACCCGTACTGTAATAAAATGGAAATTGAACTGTTTGTTCCGAACATTCCAACCCGGATGTGAAAAAGAAACACCTGTATGAACCCCACGGGAAATGTAAATAAGAACACCGTACTACGGAGAACCGGATGGCTCTGGGAATTTGCTGCCTATGGGCAGCTGTTAAGGGAGGTAAGCTGACCTTCGTGTACGTGGTACCGAAGAGAGAAACTATCCCTTGTAGTGTAGAGGGGAGCTTGGCGCCCTTGGGATGGGACCCGGGGTGGGTTGGCCACTCTATGATGACCCTTATTGGCCCTCGCGTACGTGGTACTGAGGTGAGCTACGTAGTGTAGGGGGGAGCTATCTGCCCCAGGGGGCCCGGGGCTAGATATAGCCACCCTACATCGACTCCCGTCAGCCCATTGGGCAAATCGGGGTAGTCGGACGAGGGTACGCGGACTAAGGAGGGGCAAGACCCCTGAGGAGCAAGACCCCTATTCTGTTCTGAGAGGGCGAGGCCCTATACTGTTCGGCACTATACGTTGAGGCATACCCGCTAGAAGAAATGACTAACCGTGTGCTAGTGTAGGGTAGCTACCTGCGCGCTTATCACGTGTGCCGTAGTCACCACTACGTCACGACCGTGACCTCGGGGTTGTAGACTGAGTATAGGACTACCTCGGTGGGACTCCCCCGACCAGAAGAGTGCCACGTGGGCATCTTATATCACGGGAAGCTGGAAGCAAAATCGTTCCTATAGGGAACCAGAAGATTAATTAACAAATCATAATTAGAGATCTCTACGCACCCACATGTATAATACAATTGGAAAATGGAAAATTTTATGTTAAAAGCATTTTACTTCTTAGCCAGCACTCTACTCAGCGTTAGTTGACTCCAGTTAAATAAATTCTGTACAGGTCAGGGATTTGAGCAGCCCGAGCCACTGACTGCTAAGGACGTTGGGCCTAGTCGAGCCTAGCCTTAGTTCTACTTCTTGATAGTGAGTTTTTTATAGCTTTTCCTTCTGTTACATGTACTCGTCTGATGTGATAGCTGTAATATTACTGTTCCTGTTCCCCCTGTTGTAAATTTTCTTTTTGCTTAGTTACTGTACTTGTATGATTGTGGTTTGTTGAATGTTACTTGGTTATTTCTTGTTGGACTACTGGATCTTGGGATAAACCGAAGCGAGTCGGTCTCAGATCCTGTAGGGATTTGGGGACCGGGTCGTGACAACATGGCATTAGAACCTTACAAGCTGAGAGCACCGTTAATCAAGGAGCCACATCACTCATATTGCTGATGATTTTCTTTGATAATTTAACAAAGAGGTTACAATTCCCTCAAATGGTCACAGGTGATAAAGGAGGCGTCTTGAAGTCAATCGGTGATGGCATTTTTAAGTTGTTCACCAAATTCTTTTTTGAACCATTCCTCATGAAGGGTTTGGGGATCCCTGGAGGTTGTTTGGTGGCGCCGCTCCAGGGCAATGACTATTGGAGCCATGACAACAATATATGTTGCTGCATTTATCTTGCTTTTTTCACTTTCACTAAGAGTGGGATTTTGCTTCAGTGTCAGGTCTTATGGAGTTTGCTAATTCTAAACATTCATCATTGGCATTATTGATATGACGGGCATAGTTTTCCATGTCAAATAAAAGTTCTTGGTGCCTTTGTTTGCATAGAATCACTAGCATCCCTTAGGGCATTTGCAATAATCTCAATAGCCTATCTTCTAGCAATAGAAAAAAATTCAGAGGACATATTATTTGTTGTCAGCTTCAAAATCTGCGACTAGCCACTCACAAGACTCGTCGTAATATAATTAAGTGGAAGGACTAGTTGTAATGCCAACCAATGAATACTATTGAAGAGCATTCAATTAGTGCCAGTTAAATCTTTGACTAAAGTTTACTTCTACTCAATATTGCTGAAGAGCTTCAATGGCAAGAGATACTCCATTATCTAAGTCCACTACAAGATTGGAGATTTCCTTGTCTAATTCATATCACTGTGCTTGTGTTGGCTTAGGTACAATAGTCAACGGGACACAATACTAAATGTAAGAGAAAAAGCCTCTTCAGTGCTAGTAAGCTTTATGCATACCCAAACTATTGGAAATCAGCCACCACGCAGGCAATCAAGAACTCTTCAATGCTACTCCACCCATTTCATAGCCTCTTGAATCTTCTCTGTTGTTGTAACTTTGTCTTGTACGAACCCATGAGAATGGAATTCTTGGGATGCCTATACTATTTTAGATAGAGAAGTAATATGCAAGACATCAATTCAAAAGAGGCTAGTATAATTTGTTCAGATAGAGGTGCTCTTTCAATGTGCCTCCACCAACTGTATCTCACTTTGATATGTCACTCTCTCCCTATCAATATCGTCTCTCATACTCATCATAAATTTTTATACATTATCTTAATCTTGCATTTGTGTGTTCTTAGCAACTTAGTTTAACAAACATTTTAAAAATGTTATCTTTTATAAATCAATCTATTTGATTTTGATTCAATTAATGTTTTCTTCTCTCCAGATGAGATAACAAAATATTTGGCTATAACATGGTTTTAGATGTCATGAAATTTTTTCATATAATAAAACTACAAAAAATTCAGTGAATAAATTTGTGTCCTCCCTACCCTAAAAACCTTATATATAGGCCCACTTTTGTTATCAATTCCTATTTGTTGCAGAGTGATCCAATTTATGGTTCTGCATGCTCCATTAATACCGTCACATTCATTGCCCAACCACCGGACTTAGATGGATTGTTGCTTTCACTATCAGCAGCCATGCTACAGAGTGATCCAATATGTGGTTTTGCATGTTCTAGTAATAATATCACATTCATTGCCCAACCACCGATTATGACTTAGATGCTCCATTACTGTCACAATCATTACTCATTTGTTGCAGTGTCGTCCAATATATGGTTTCATATGCTCCAGTAATACTATCATATTCATTACCCAACCATCGATTATGACTTAAATTGACCATCGCTTTCACTATTAGTGCTCATTTGCTACAAAGTGATCAAATATATGACTTCGTATGTTCTAGTAATACTATCTCATTCATTTCCCAACCATCGATTATGACTTAGATGGGCCATCACATTCACAATCAATGCTCATTTGTTGTAGAGTGATATAATATATGGTTTCACATGTTCCAGTAATATTATCACATTCGTTACCTAAGCACCAATTATGAGTTAAATTGGTCATTGCTTTCATTATCAATGCTCATTTATTGCAACGTGATCCAATACATGGTTTTACATGTTCCAGTAATGCTATCGCATTCATTTCCTATTAAGACCCGAGACATCAAACGCTTTTTAAGACGTCTGGGAGTTGGTCTAGATGTCTGGTTAGACATCTGGATCCTTCCCAGATGTCTGGAAATAAATTTTTGCGTGCGTACGATTGCGAGTCTGCACGCGTGCGCGTGCAGACTGAACACGTCGACCGGCAGACGCTTTTTCTCCCCCGACGCCTTCAAATACCCCTCTCCCCCCTTCCCTCTCCCTCACCCACCACCCCACCGTCTCCTCTTTCTTCCAGCGTGAGCGTGAGAGAGAGAGAGTGAGGGCAGTAGCTGTTGCCGGGTGCTTGCAGAGAGGAGGAGGTGTAGCCAGAGGGTAGAAGAGGGAGGGCGCGTGAGGAAGAGAGAGCGAGCTCGCCGGAGCAGCTCGGGGCCGGCCGACGGGCGTGCAGCGGGATCATGGTGCTGGGGAGGTTACTTCGATGCTGCTGCAGCTCAAGCAGCAGGCGAGCGAGCGAGGCGCGGCCGTGTGCAGCAAGAAGAAGGCGAGGAGGTTCTTATTCTGGTAAATTTTCCCAGGATCAGACGTCTGGACCTACGTCCAGACGACGCGGGCGACGTCTGGAGGGAGATCCAGACGTCTGAAAGGTACGATATTTCTCATCTTCCTCCTTTTTACAGATACGGCCATGCAGGCCGATCCGCCGAAGGCTGAGACGTGTCGTGATGAGGAGGCTTCCGTCGCGCGTGCAGGTTTTGTTTCGGGAAGGAGCGAGGTCACGCCCTCCCACGCAAAACAGACGTCTGGGCACAGCACCAGACGGCGGAGAGCATCTCCAGACGTCTGGAGAGGTGGTCGGACGTCTGGAATTGGGTCCAGACGATTTAGTAGGATCCCTGGACGTCTGAGGAACAGCGCAGAGTGAGGTATGACCTGGACCACTTTTTAAGATGTCTGGAAGGTGTTCCAGACGTCTGATTTGAGTCAGAATTGTCATTTTTGACTCGTTTAGGGTCAGTTCGAGGTCCTATTTCCGCATCTAAAATTTCGTTCTTCTCAGAATTAGTTCCTCTACTTGTTGGAAATACTTGTGTCCTACTCTGACTGGTTCCTTGTGATTTCTCTTTGTTTTAGGAGCTCGTTCTGTTGCGACTTTGGGGGTTGCGGAGGCATGTGGACCTGCCGATCACGCCCCCATTACTCTCGATTTTGCAGGTAGAGTGGCTTTCCTTAGTTAATTACAAACATCAATGCATATCTGAATTAAATGGTAGATCCTAGGGTATGGCATGAATCCTAGGACTTGAAAACTAGATTGAATGATAGATCCTAGGGTATGGCATGAATCCTAGGACCTGAAAACTAGATTGAATGATAGATCCTAGGGTATGACATGAATCCTATGACCTAAAAACTAGATTGAATGATAGATCCTAGGGTGTGGCATGAATCCTAGGATTAGAAACACTGAAACAAATGTCTTGAATGCCTGAATTGCAGTCTTGGATAAGTAGATAAAATAATGATAATTGTCTGTAATTGGATAACAACTGCCTGTGAAATGTAGAGTACTGTTGCTAGTAACTGCTACATGTAATTACTGTTGTTTGGAAACTAAATACGAGCTGCTTATATATAAATTGGAAAGGAAAAGAAGTTTGAATGATGGAAATACGTACTATATGCGAATAAACCTGAAATGATGAAACCTAGTATGGCTTGGCCTGAGAAACATGAGCATGAACCCTACGGGGAATTAGGAGTATAACTCCTGTAAATAAATGGGATGGAATTGGAAAAGTGAATGGGAAAGTTTGTTGTCTCTTGGGTATGTAGTACCAAGGAAAGCACACGTTACCTCGTAGTGCAGAGGGGAGCCAGCCGCCCTAGGGACCCAGGGTTAGGTTTGGCCACTTTGTACCGACTTTTGGCCCTCGCGTACACAGTACCGGGGAGAGCTACTAGTGTAGGGAGAGAGCTAGCCACCCCACGGGCCCCGGGGTTCAATTAGCCATCCTACACTGACTTGTTAGGCCCACTGGGCAAACCAGGGTAGTCAGGCGAGGGTGCGCGGACTATGGAGGGGCAAGACCCCTGTTTGGTTACTGTGGAGGGGCTGGACCCCTGTTACTGAGAGGGCTCTACCCTATATTGGTTCCGTGCTATGTTTTGGGCGCACCCGTTAACGGAAACGACTGACCGCGTGCCAGTGCGGGGTAGCTACCCGTGCGTCTATCGCGCGTGCTGTAGTCACCGTTACGTCTGTCAGTGACCTTGGGGTGGTTGACTGAGGGTAGGACCACCGTGGGGGACTCTCCCAGCTAGGAGAGCACCACGTGCTACTTCTACTTTTCGGAAAAGACTGCAATCAAGATCGTTCCCACGAGGAACATTCGAGATCAAGAGAAAGATCTGAGAAATAAATTTAGAAAGAGTAAATAGAGAAATAAAGAAAGAAATTGAAAATAACAACTACTTGTCCACCTTTACTGTTTCTTAGCTAGCTTGTTGCCACTTTACTCAGCGTTTCGCTGACGTGTCACTTTTGTCACCTTTTCAGGACCAGGTGTTGAGCAGTCAGAGCCTGCGGCTGCGGAGGGTGCTGGGCCTAGTAGAGCCCAGTAGTTGTACTTTCGTTGTACCAATTTTTCTGTTGTAGTGAGTATTTCCGTTACACTTGTACTCTTTTATTGCAAACTTCATATTCATGTACCTGTTTTTAATATTCTACTGTTGTGGTGGTGTGTACTGTAGTAGTTCTTTTCTTTACTGCTGTACTTTTGTTACTGTTAGTTACTTGCATGGTGAATGTGGTTTATTTTACTGCTTTTTGGTTACTTTCTCGTTGGACGACTGGGTCTTGGGATCAGTCAAGTCGGTCCGATTCTCGTGTCCTGTAGGGGTTTTGGGAATTGGGTCGTAACAAGTTGGTATCAGAGCAAGGTCGTCCCGAGAAATAAACCAACTGGCTGGAAAATAACTAATTCACGTTCTTGTAACTAGAGTAGCCACCACAACGTACCTTTTGACATCTGTTTTAAGGTTTCTTCATTGAATATCGATTAGTATTGACGTCTTTTCTGTTACGTGTTCGCATCTCCTTGCAGGAGATGCCTCGATGAGGAGGTAGCGAGGCGAGCCACGGGCGAGGTCGGAGGGGCGGGCGCGTTTAGCCCAACGCCTCAGTGGACCAGCCGCTACTCCTGGGCATTCAGGCCCAGGACCTCGCCCAGCTGATACGGGACATCGTGCGAGAGGAGCTTCACTCGCCGCCACGAGCGCCTCTTCCTGGGGCTACGGAGGGGGAGTCCTTTGTGGGACCATGAGATGGACACGGCGCTGGACGCGGGGGAGAGGGTGGGCCACCATCGCCCCCACCTTCCTCTGGCACTTCCGAGCACGAGGCTTCTTTACCTGGAGGCGCACCAACATCTCCACTTCAACGTCGCTTTGAGCTTTTTGGACAGTTCCGGAAGCTGAAGCCCCCTCTTTCAAGGGGGATGAGGACCCGACCGAGGTAGAGGATTGGCTCGAGCAGACCGAGAAGGTGTTTGACACCCTTCGCCCCCCTGTGGAGTGCCGCGTGGCCTTTGCCACGTACTAGCTGGAGAGCGCGGCACACAGGTGGTGGAGGGTAGTTAGGGGTCAGGAGAGGGACGAGCCGACTTGGGATCAATTTGTCACCCTCTTCTGCGAGCAGTACTTCCCCCAGACATGGTAGGACCAGAGGAGGCGGGAGTTCCACACTCTCCGCTAGGGGACGATGACCGTGAGCGCGTACCGTACGCGTTTCCTGGAGCTATCTCGTTTCGCAGCGACAGCTGTGGCTACTGAGGAGGAGCGCCTTTGGAGGTTCACTGAGGGGCTCCGGCCTGCGATTTGGTGGTATGTCAAACCCCTAAAGCTGCCTACGTTCTCGAGGGTGGTGGAGGCAACTATGACGTATGAAGAGACTAACCTGTCCGCACGCGACACTGACAGCGGGCGGAAGAGGCCCTATCAGCTAGACTTCTCACAGGGACGACGAGAGAGGAGTCACGTGGCACCCGCAGGAGAGCCGTCATGTTTTGCGGGGCCATCAGTGGTCTTTGGGGGCCCCCGACAGGGGCCAGCTGCTAGCACTGGACCCCCGCCCAGCCGTCAGCAGGGACCCACTGAGGGCAGGAGTCGAGTCCCCCTTTGCTACCAATGTGGCCAGTCGGGCCACATCTGGAGGGACTGTCCATCTAGGGCCAGAGGTCAGCAGATGCTTCCCGCGCCGAGCACTGGAGGGCGAGCATGAGGCCGCGGTTTCCAGGCGCGAGGAGGAGGACAGCAGTCGAGGGGAGGGTACCGGCCAGAGACTACCCGTCCGACGCAGAGTCTGGCTGCTTCGTCCGCACCTAGGGCTGAGGGGCATATCAATGCCTTGACACACAGAGATGCCAGAGCTTCGGAATCAGTGGTGGCAGGTATGGTTTCAGTTTCCGGCAGACTTGTTTACACGTTTTTCGATTCCGACGCTACGCACTCGTTTGTCGCTGCCAGTTTTGCTGTTAGATTGGGGCAGGACTGTATGTTGTTGGAGGATCCGTTCGTGATCAGAGGTCCGAGTGGTTAGCTGTTTGTAGCTGAGGAGGTGTACACAGGTTGTGAGGTAAGTGTTGGGGGACAAAGCCTTCCCGCTGACCTGATTATGATACAGATGGAGGACTTTGGCGTAATTCTGGGGATGGACTGGCTGTTCGCTTACCACGCCTTGGTGGACTGCTTTGAAAGGAAGATCGTCTTCTCAATACCGGAGTTGCCTTCTTTCGAGTTCCACAGGTAACTAGTGGACGGAGGCTTTAGGTGCATTTCTGCACTTCGGGCGGTGAGACTTTTGAGCCAGGGGTGTGAGGGCTTCCTAGCTTGTGTGGTGGCGGAGCCTTGCCCTGTGTCAGACTTCCAGAGTATCCCGGTGGTCAGAGAGTACCCCGACGTGTTCCCAGACGAGTTGCCAGGACTACCGCCAGAGCGTGAGATCGAGTTTGAGATCTCACTGGTACCGGGGACTAGCCCCATCTCTACAGCACCATACAGGATGGCACCACTTGAGCTGCGAGAGCTCAAGTCTCAGTTGCAGGATCTTCTGGAAAAGGACTTTGTGAGGCCCAGTGCGTCTCCAGGGGGAGCCCTGGTATTGTTCGTAAAGAAGAAGGATGGTACCCTACGCCTTTGTGTGGACTACCGACAGCTAAATAGGGTCACCATTAAGAATAGATATCCGCTGCCGAGGATTGATGACTTGTTTGACCAGCTGTGAGGTGCCACGGTATTCTCCAAGATCGACTTGAGGTCTGGATACCACCAGTTGAGGATCAAGGAGGCAGACGTCTTCAAGACAGCTTTCCGCACCCGGTATGGACACTACGAGTTTCTGGTCATATCGTTTGGGTTGACCAATGCCTTCGCTACCTTCATGGATTTGATGAACCGGGTGTTTAGACCGTACTTGGACTATTTCGTGGTGGTATTTATTGATGATGTGCTCATCTATTCCCGAGATCAGACGCAGCACGGACATCACTTGCGGATGGTTTTGGATACACTGAGACGACGTAGGTTGTACGCCAAATACAGCAAGTGAGAGTTTTGGTTGAGGGAGGTGACCTTCTTGGGTCATGTGGTCTCCGGAGATGGCTTGGCTGTGGACCCAACCAAGGTTGAGGTAGTGCTCAGGTGGGAGAGACCGCGTATGATTACTGAGATCCGCAGTTTCCTGGGACTGGCAGGCTACTAAGGTGGTTTATCAAGGGCTTCTCGCAGATTGCACGTCCTATGACACAGCTGACCCGGAAGGACGTGCCCATTACTTGGACAGACGCTTGTGAGGCGTGTTTTCAGGAGCTAAAGGAGAGGCTGACTTCGACTCCCGTGCTCACCATATCAGACAGTAGTGGCGAGTTCGTTGTGTACACGGATGCCTCTTTGCAGGGGTTAGGGGGTGTGCTCATGCAGAAGGGTCACGTTGTCGCTTACGCTTCGCAGCAACTGAAGCCCCATGAGCATAGCTACCTTACACACGACCTGGAGCTAGCAGTTGTCGTCTTCGCGCTGAAGACTTGGAGGCACTACTTGTACGGTGAGACCTTTGAGATTTTCACAGATCACAAGAGCCTCAGATACTTGTTTGATCAGAAGGAGCTCAACATGAGACAGAGACGTTGTTGGAGCTCCTGAAGGACTATCACTGCAGCATTTCCTACCACTCGGGAAATCCCAACGTGGTGGCTGACGTCTTGAGCCGGAAGACGCCCACCCACTTGGCCAGCTTACAGGCGTAGAGTTGGAGCCTCATGGAGGAGATGTGAAGTTGGCGACCCCTAGAGTTATTGGGGCACTGTGGGGCAGTGACAGTGACACGAAAGACGAGGCCGGAGTTGATAGACAGCATCATCACTGGACAGATGGCCGACTCGTACTTACAGTCATTGCATGACAGAGTGCTGTCTGGAGACTCTGGGGACTTCTCTTTTACAGACCAGGTACTGCGCATGAGGGGGCGTTTGTGCGTTCCTAGGGACGAGGAGATGTTGAGAGAGCTCCTGATTGAGGCACACGGTTCCAAGTTCATCATACATCCTGGAAACACAAAGATGTGCCTTGATTTGAGACGCGACTTCTGGTGGAGGGGGATGAAGCGGGATGTGGGTGAATTCGTACAACAGTGTTTGGTGTGCCAGTAGGTGAAGGCCGAGCATCAGAGGCCTATAGGACCGTTGCAGCCACTTCCAGTGCCCGAGTGGAAGTGGGAGAGCATCACCATGGACTTGGTGGTGGGCTTGCCCGTTACCCAGCGAGGACACGATGCAATCTGGGTGATCGTTGACAGATTGACGAAGACGACATGTTTCTTGTCGATTCGAGTCACCTTGGGACCAGCACAGTTGGCAGCGAGGTATATCCGCGATGTAGTATGTCTACACAGAGTTCCGCAGGAGATCGTATCTGACCGGGATACTCGTTTTACGTCCTAGTTTTGGGCTGAGTTTTAGAAGGCCCTAGGGACGCGGTTGAGGTTCAGTACAACATACCACCCCTAGACGAACGGATAGTCTGAGCGCACGATACAGACACTTGAGGACCTTTTACGTGCTTGTGTACTGGACTGGAGGGGCTCTTGGGAGGAGCACTTGCCCCTGGAGGAGTTTGCATTTAATAACAGTTATCACTCGAGCATCGGCATGGCACCCTACAAGGCTCTGTACGGACGAAGGTGTACGGCACCCTTGAGTTGGGTTGAGGTGGGGACCAAGTGGGAGGTTGGCCCCAGGCTGATCCGGCAGAGTCAGGAGGTGATCGAGCAGATTCACAGGCGACTCCGCACTGTCAGGAGCAAACAGAAGAGCTATGCAGATCAGAAACGCAGAGAGGTGTAGTTTGAGGTTGGGGACCACGTCTTCCTTCGTGTTTCGCCCATGAAGGGTCTGCAAAGGTTTGGGGTGAAAGGGAAGCTCGCACCGAGGTTCGTGGGACCATTTGAGGTCCTGGAGCGGGTTGGACCCGTTGCCTACAGGCTTGCCCTTCCTCCCCAGCTTTCCGGTGTGCACGACGTGTTCCACATGTCCAACCTTAGGAAGTACGTCACCAATCCCAGTCACGTCCTGAGCCATGAGAGCGTCGAGGTGGGTGACGACCTGACCTACCCCGAGCGGCCAGTGCAGATTCTCGATAGAGCCGTCCGGAGTCTAAGACGGAAGTAAGTACCCTTGGTAAAGGTTTTGTGGAGGAGCCAGCGGTACGAGGAGGCTACCTGGGAGCCTGAGGTGGCGATGCGGGAGCGGTACCTGGAGCTCTTTGAGGGTACATCTTTTCGGACTGGCTTCGGTCCTCTTTGAGTTTGTTATGCGTATATTGTTCTTTTTCCACACCTTAGTTAGCGCAAGTTTCGGGGACGAAACTTCATTTGAGTTTGTTATGTTGTTAAGACCCGAGATATCAAATGCTTTTTAAAACATCTGTGAGTTGGTCTAGACATCTGGTCAGACATCTGGATTCCTTCCCAGACGTCTGGAAATGAATTTTTGCGTGTGTACGATTGCGAGTCTGCATGCGTGCACGCCCAGACTGAACCTGCCAACCTGCAGACACTTTTTCTCCCCCGACGCCATCAAATACCCCTCTCCCCCCTTCCCTCTCCCTCACCCACCAACCCACCGTCTCCTCCTTCTTCCAGCGTGAGCGTGAGAGAGAGAGAGTGAGGGCAGCAGCTGCTGCCGAGTGCGTGCGGAGAGGAGGAGGTGCAGCGAGAGGGGAGAAGAGGGAGGGTGCGTGAGGAAGAGAGAGCGAGCCCTTCGGAGGAGCTCGGGGCCAGTCGACGGGCGTGTAGCGAGAGCGTGGTGCTGGGGAGGTTACCCCGGTGTTGTTGCAGCTCAGGCAGCAGGCAGGCGAGCGCGGCGCGGCAGTGCGCAGTAGGAAGAAGGCAAGGAGGTACTGATGCTGGGAAATTTTCCCAGGATCAGACGTTTGGACCTACATCCAGACGACGCGGGCGACGTCTGGAGGGAGATCCAGACGTCTGAAAGGTACGATATTTCTCATCTTCCTCCTTTTTGCGGATATGGCCATGTAAGCCGATTCGCCGAAGGCTGAGACGTGTCGTGATGAGGAGGCTTCCGTCGTGCGTGCAAGTTTCATTTTGGGAAGGTGCGAGGACACGCCCTCCCACGCAGAACAGACGTCTAGGCATAGCACCTAACGGCGGAGAGCGTCTCCTAATGTCCGGAGAGGTGGTCGGACGTCTTGAACTGGGTCCAGACAATTCAGCAGGATCCCTGGACGTCTGAGGAACAACGCGGAGTGAGGTATGACCTGGACCACTTTTTAACACGTCTGGAACTTCCAGACGTTTGATTTGAGTCAGAATTGTCATTTTTGACCCGTTTAAGATCCGTTTGAGGTTCGATTTCTGCGTCTAAAATTTCGTTCTTCTCAGAATTAATTCCTTTACTTGTTGGAAATACTTGTATCCTATTCTGAGTGGTTCCTTGTGATTGCTCTTTGTGTTAGGAGCTCGTTCTGTTGCCGCTTTAGGGGTTGCGAAGGCACGTGGACCTGCCGATCACGCCCCCATTACTCTCGATTTTGCGAGTAGAGTGGCTTCCCTTAGTTGATTACAAACATTAATGCATATTTGAATTAAATGATAGATCTTAGGGTATGGCATGAATCCTAGGACTTGAAAACTAGATTAAATGATAGATCTTAGGGTATGGCATGAATCCTAGGACTTGAAAACTAGATTGAATGGTAGATCCTAGGGTGGCATGAATCCTGGGAACAGAAACACTGAAACAAATGTCTTGAATGCCTGAATTACAGTCTTGGATAAGTAGATAAAATAATGATAATTGCCTATAATTGGATAACAGCTACCTGTGAAATGTAGAGTACTGTTGCTAGTAACTGCTACATGTAATTACTGTTATTTGGAAACTAAATGCGAGCTACTTGTATATAAATTGGAAAGGAAAAGAAGTTTGAATGATGGAAATACGTACTATATGCGAATCAACCTGAAATGATGAAACCTAGTATGGCTTGGCCTGAGAAACATGAGCATGAACCCTATGGGGAAATAGGAGTAGAACTCCTGGAAATAAATGGGATGGAACTGGAAAAGTGAATGGGAAAGTTTGTTGTCTCTTGGGTACATAGTACCAAGGAAAGCACACGTTATCTATTAGTGCAGAGGGGAGCCAGCTGCCCTAGGGACCCAGGGTTAGGTCTGGCCACTTTGTATTGACTTTTGACCCTCGCGTACAGAGTATCGGGGAGAGCTACTAGTGTAGGGAGAGTGCTAGCTACCCCACGGGCCCCGGGGTTCAGCTAGCCATCCTACACCGACTTGTTAGGCCCACTGGGCAAACCAGGGTAGTCAGGCGAGGGTGCGCGGACTGTGGAGGGGCAAGACCCTTGTTTGGTTACTGTGGAGGGGCTGAACCGCTGTTACTGAGAGGGCTCTGCCCTATATTGGTTCCGTGCTATGTTTCGGGCGCACCCGTTGTAACGAGCGCGTACCCCAGACGTCTTTAAAGACGTCTGGGAGGTGGCCCAGACGTCTGTAAAGACGTCTGGGATCACATCCAGACGTCTGACCAGACGTCCGGGATAGTTTACAGACGTCTGGCGAACAGTTATGCTCGCACGGGATATTCGTCTGCGCGCCTGTGCGCGCAGACCTGCGATCCTGCATCTTTCTCTGCGGCTGCAGGCGACTGCGACCGCCTCTCTCTCCTCTCCGCGCGGCGTTAAAAGGGGGGGGCGCGCCTCCCCTCCCGTCTCCACCATCTTCCTCCTTCTTCTCCTGCCTGTGCGCGATAGCGAGCGGACGCGAGGGCGCAGCGGCAGCGGCAGCCGCAGTAGGCGCGGAGCTGCGGCGTGCGAGGGCGGGGCTCTGCCGTGAGGGCGAGCTCGCCGGGAGCGGCTTGGCCGGCCGGCGGAGGGCGCAGGGGGCGCAGAGCGTCGCGGAGAGGGACCTGCTGCGGGCGGAGCAGCGGACGCGCGAGGTGCGACGCGGGCGGCGTCGCGAGCGGAGGCCGAGCAGGGCTCTGATTCTGGAAAAATTTCCAGAATCAGACGTCTGGATTGATATACAGACGGCAAGGTCGATGTCTGTGAGATCATACAGACGTCTGAAAGGTGAGTTTCCGCTTTCTTCTTCCTTTTTGTTTACTGACCGTACTGAGGGAGGGGGGTTGGCTGTGCGCAGGTTGTCTGATTCGTCATCCTTTGCGAATCAGACGTCTGGAAGTTGTACCAGACGGCGGGAGTGACCTCCAGACGTCCGGAGTGACCATCGGACGTCTGGGATCTAGGAAAGACGTCCCTGCAGACTTCTGGACGTCTGGGAAACCACGCTGAGCAGGTAATTCTCTGATCCACCGTTTAAGACGTCTGGAGGAAGTTCCAGACGTCTGATTTTGCACAGTATCGTCTTTCTCGACCCGTTTAGGGCCCGTTTGGGCTCCATTTTCCGCGATTCGAGTTGCGTTCGTTTCAAAATTTATTCCTCTACCCGCCTACAATAGCTATACACTGTTTTGAGACACTCCTTGTGTTTGATCCTTGTGATAGGACCCCGTTCGGTTGCAGTCTTGAGAGTCGCGGAGGCGCGCGGGATTCCCGATCACGCCCCCATTACTCCCGTTGTACCTGGTAGAGTGGTTTTAAGTATTAATAAAATCTGTTAAAGTATGGAACCATAACTAGAACCTAGGGCATTGCATGAATCCTAGGAATGAGAAATATATGGAATGATAGCTCCTAGGTGTTGCATGAATCCTAGGGCCGGAAAACTAGATTGTATGATAGATCCTAGGATATGGCATGAATCCTAGGATGGAAAAACTAGTGGAATGTATATTACTGCAGTCTTGGAAAAATGGAAAGGAATATATAAGCTGCCTGTGAAATTAATTAACAGCTGCCTGTTATGAACAAAGAAACATGTTGAGATCATGGAAATTGAGAACGTGAATCTGGAAAGTGAAACATATGATGTTCTGAAATAAAGAGCTGGAACCCTACGGGAAATTAGGAGTGAAACTCCTGGAAAGAAAAAGGAATGGAACTGAGATGTAGTTTGTACTGTCTCTTGGGTACGCAGTACCAAGGGAAGTACCTGTACCTGTTTTAGTGCAGAGTGGGGCCAGCCGCCCCAGGGACCCGGGGTTAGGCTTGGCCGCTCTGTACCGACTTGTTGGCCCTCGTGTACGTAGTACCGAGGAGAGCTAGTAGTGTTAGGAGAGTACTAGCTACCCCACGGGCCCCGGGGTTCTGCTAGCCTCCTTCACCGACTTGTTAGGCCCACTAGGGCAAACCAGGGTAGTCAGGCGAGGGTGCGCGGACTGTGGAGGGGCAAGGCCCCGGTTTGGTTACTGTGGAGGGGTTGGACCCCTATTACTGAGAGGGCTCTGCCCTGGTTCCGTGCTGTGCTTTGGGCGCACCCGTTAACGGAAACGACTGACCGCGTGCCAGTACGGGCTAACTACCTGTGCGTTTATCGCGCGTGCCGTAGTCACCGTTACGTCTGTCAGTGACCTTGGGGTGGTTGACTGAGGGTAGGATCACCACGGGGGACTCTCCCGGCCAGGAGAGCACCACGTGCTACTTCTACTTTTGGAAAAGACTGCAATCAAGATCGTCCCACGAGGACATCCGAGATCAAGTAAAGGATCTGAGAAGTAAATGAAATAGTGAGAAAAATTGAAAGATGTAAATAAAGGAAGTAATAGAACATAACAGCTACTGTACACTCTACTGTTGCCTTTAGTTAGTTTGCCACTTTACTCAGCGTTTTGCTGACGTGTTACACTCGTTACCTTTTTCAGGACCAGGTGTTGAGCAGCCAGGGTCTGCGGCTGCAGAGGACGCTGGGCCGAGTAGGGTCCAGTAGAGTTACCCCAGCTTTGTACCCCTTTTTGTTTCTGTTCTAGTGAGTAGTTTTTGTTTCCGCTGTACCTTCTTTACCTGCAGTTTTTGTTATATGATAACTGTGGTTTTACTGTTGTGGTGGTGCCTACTGTAGTAGTTTCTTTCCTTACTGCTGTACTTTCTTACTGTTAGTTATATTCATGCTGAATGTGGTTTATTTTACTGTCTTTTGGTTACTTCCTCGTTGGACGACTGGGTCTTGGGATTAGTCGAGTCGGTCCGGTTCTCGTGTCTCGTAGGGACTCGGGAATCGGGTCGTTACACCCGTTAACGGAAACGACTGACCACGTGCCAGTGCCGGGTAGCTACCCGTGCGTCTATCGCGCGTGCCGTAGTCACCGTTACGTCTGTCAGTGACCTTGGGGTGGTTGACTGAGGGTAGGACCACCATGGGGGACTCTCCCGGCCAGGAGAGCACCACGTGCTACTTCTACTTTTCAGAAAAGACTGCAATCAAGATCGTTCCCACGAGGAACATTTGAGATCAAGAGAAAGACCTGAGAAATAAATTTAGAAAGAGTAAATAGAGAAATAAAGAAAGAATTTAAAAATAACAACTACTTGTCCACCTTTACTGTTTCTTAGCTAGCTTGTTGCCACTTTACTCAGCGTTTCGCTGACGTGTCACTTTTGTCACCTTTTCAGGGCCAGGTGTTGAGCAGCCATAGCCTGCGGCTGCGGAGGGTGCTGGGCCTAGTAGAGCCCAGTAGTTGTACTTTCGTTGTATCAATTTTTCTGTTGTAGTGAGTATTTCCGTTACACTTGTACTCTTTTATTGCAAATTTCATATTTATGTACCTGTTTTTAATACTTTACTGTTGTGGTGGTGTGTACTGTAGTAGTTCTTTTCTTTACTACTGTACTTTTGTTACTGTTAGTTACTTGCATGGTGAATGTGGTTTATTTTACTATTTTTTGGTTACTTTCTCGTTGGACGACTGAGTCTTGGGATCAGTCGAGTCGGTCTGATTCTCATGTCCTGTAGGGATTTGGGAAACGGATCGTAACATTTCCCAACCACTAAGTATGACTAAGGTGGGCTATCACTTTCACTATCAGTGACCATTTACTTCAAAGTGATCTAATATATGATTTCGCATATTTCAGTAATATTATCACATTCATTAATGACCAACCACCAATTACAAGGCCATGTAAAATGACATCCCTAGACAAAAATTAATTCAAATACCCGCTAAATGAAACCTTGAGTATAATGACCCAGATCTAAACTCGAGTCTAATTGAGAAAAATTACCCTTAACAACTTGTAAGGTATGGGCACCATACCAAGAGCAGGGCAACCCTTTCTTCGTACTAGAGAAAGTTTGACTCTGATACCATTTGTAACGATCCGAGTATAAACCCAAGTCTAATTGAGAAAAGCTATCATTGACAACTTGTAGGGTATGGGCCCTCATAAACCCAAACAATCACTCAAAGTACTTAAGCCCAAGTTGTTAAGTAGTAATTTTCAATTCTTATATCTCACTACTTACTTTCATGAGTTTACGATTTGAGACTATCTTTGGGAGTGTTACAATCTCCCCAACTTGAAATCCTGACGTCCTCGTTAGGGTTAGATACTTCCAATAGTAGTGGCGACTTCACCTCATGGCGCACTCTTTGGTTATCCCAAGGGCAACCCTTTCCTTTTATTAGAGGAAGTTTGGCTTCGATATCACTTGTAACGACCCAGCCTAAACTTGAATCTAATTGAGAAAAACTATCATTGACATCTTATAAGATATGAGACCCATAACTCCAAACAACCACGCAAAATGTTTAAGCCCAAGTTATTAAGTAGTAATTTTCAATCCTTATGTCCCACCACTCACTTTCATGAGTTTACGATGTGGGAATATTTTGGGTGGTTGTAACACTCTCAAAGATAGTTTCACATCGTAAACTCATGAAAGTAAGTGGTGTAATATAAGGATTGAGAATTACTACTAATTAACAACTTGAGCTTAAGCATTTTTAGGTGGTTACTTGGATTCATTAGGCCCATACTCAATAAGTTGTCAACGTCAATTATTTTCGATTAAACTTGAATCTAGGCTTGGATCGTTACATTGACAAAAAGCACACCCTATGTGTGGCAATTTAATATAAACCATCCCATCATTCACATCATTTTGCTAGCTACATTCCACGTTGTTTGTTGCACCGTTGGTCAACAAGTATAAACAAAATTAACCTTGCCTTAGCATATACATTCTTTGTACCAAGAATTTTCAAGACGATCGTGCATGCATGTGCCACAAGATTTTGAAACATCAACAAAATCTATAAAGATAGTAGTGTCATCATCAACTGAAAAATCAAAATCACCTCAGGGTTTATGAAAGATAAAAAAGATGTCATTCTCAAAAACTTGAAAAGTGGCGGTGTCTCTTATTTATTTTTTACAAGGGAAGAAAGTTCCATCAAGGGCAACTATAGATAGAGTAAACGATCCTTGGCACACCTCAAATCATGGAGGTTCAACCAAAGGAAGCATATAGATACATTCAGGATATTACAAATTTAATAGTATGAAGATGGGAAGTAATTCTAAGATTACTATGCTCATCGTCCTTGTGCTCATTGTGATCACATCCTCTCAATTGGTCAACTCCCTGGATGATCTTCCCGCAACTATTGCAAGTAAATACTTCATTCTTTTTACGTCCAGAATTATTGAAAATATTTAACCTTCTAATTAATTAAGCTGATACAGTGCAGCAAATATACGTGTATACAAAGCCAATATAATATAATGTACACATGCATATAGGCATGTAGATCAAGAGAGATATGGAAGGAGGCAAAAAGAAATTGTGCTAATGGCCATCCAATTGTATCTCCCATGTGAATTCCCTTTTCAGAGTGTTTTAGGATCCGGATCCAATCATTAACTTTGATCCATCTCCTGACAACAAGCGTGCTTGAAATTTCATATCACCTGCTTAAAAAATGAAAATTTTTGACAGAAGATAATAGTTTTACCTACTTTTCGTGTAACACGTTCTTGAATCAAATGATTACTTGAGGTAAGGAGATTTGTCGAAAGAGAAAAGTGAGTCCTTAATTCTGAAACGTGCCTTGTGAATTTATCAAATCATCGGTTTTCCAACTTTTACGTACTTTGAATCGCACAGATTTTGATTTTTTCATTTTTTGTAGTTTTGTTATGTATTATATACCGATGCATGCAGAATTGGTGGTAGAAGGGAAGCGGGCAGGATGCCACCGTCGACCTGTACGTCGCCGACCAAGACACCCGGAGAGCATTTGCAAAAATATCTGTGAGGCGTGGGGTCTCAAATCAGTCGATTGGCATTTGATCATATCGGGCAAACCCCCACAGTTGCGTTGGTGTGCTGCTGCAAATAACAATCGCAACATGATCTCCTTTGTTCTTGTTGGATTTATAAGTCCAAACATTCTCTTCGTTTGAGATATCTTGCTATATAGGCACGTGATATATATGGTGGCATAACTAAATAAAGACTCATATGCATGTACGTTACACTTGTTATCCCTTGTTCTGTAGAATGAGATATGTTGTCTTCCCACTTGTGGAATATCTGCACCAAAATAACATGATAAATAATGAACAGTTATATGCTGTAAAAGCATGTGTCCTGTAACGTTGTGTTTCTATCTGCCATGACAAAGCCACGAATATATGGGTAAAATAACTACTGTAGTACCTAACAATGGTAGCTGATATCTAATATTACATTGCCTAAGGATATGTTTTTACCTTTCAAAAGTTTACAAATTTAATTTCTTTTTATTTTCTCGTCACATATGCAACACCGTTACCGAAAATTAGTTTTTTTTTTTCCATAGTTTGGTGAAATTTGCATTTATCTTAAATGATATTAAGACAAATTGGTGGGGGAGGGGGAGAGCGGAATACATCAATAAATGGAGTATCTTTTTATTTATGTGTTACTCCATAACTAGGTCCTTAGACAACTTTATTACTGATAAAACATATTTCTACAATTTATTTTTACTTGATAAATAAATACTAGCACATTCATTACCTAATCATCAATTATAACTAAAATGGTTCATCATTTTCACTATTAATGTTCATTTGCTGCACAGTAATCCAATACATAGTTTTACATATTCCAGTAATACTATTGCATTCATTTCCCAACCATCGAGTATGACTTAGGTAGGCTATCGCTTTCACTATCAGTGACCATTTACTAAAGAGTGATCTAATATGTGATTTCACATGTTTAAGTAATATTATCATTCATTAATGATCAACCACCAATTATAAGGCCACATAAAATGACATCCCTAGACAAAAATTAATTCAAATACTCGCAAATTGAAACCTTGACTATAATGACCCAGGTCTAAACTAGAGTTTAATTGAGAAAAATTATCTTTGACAACTTATAGGATATGAGTACTATATCAAGGGAAGCCCTTTTTTCTTACTAGAGAGAGTTTGACTCTAACACCATTTGTAACAACCTAAGCTTAAACCCAAGTCTAATTGAGAGAAACTATCCTTGACAACTTATAGGACATGGGACCCCATAAACTCAAATAACCACACAAAATACTTAAGTTAAGTAGTAATTTTCAATTCTTATATCCTACTACTCACTTTCATGAGTTTATGATGTTGGATTATCTTTGGAGGTGTTACAACCTCCCCTACTTGAATCCTAATGTCATCGTTAAGGTTTGATACTCCTAATAGTAGTGGTGGCTCCACCTCATGGCACTCTTTGGTTGTCTCAAAAGTATCTCTTTCCTTTTACTAGAAGGAATTTGACTCCAATATCATTTGTAACGACTCGGGTCGAAACTCGAGTTTAATTGAGAAAAGCTATCTTTGACATCTTGTAGGGTATGGACCCCATAAATCCAAATCATCACCTAAAATGCTTAAGCCTAAGTTGTTAAGTAGTAATTTTCAATCCTTATATCCCACTATTCACTTTCATGAGTTTACAATGTGGGATTATCTTTGAAGATTGTAACACCCTCAAATATAGTTTCACGTCGTAAATTCATGAAAGTGAGTGGTGTGATATAAGGATTGAGAATTAATACTTAATAGCTTGAGTTTAGGTATTTTAGGTGATTACTTGGATCCATTAGACTCATACTCAACAAGTTATCAAGGTTAATTAGTTTCGATTAAACTTGGATTTAGGCTTGGATCATTACATTGATAATAAACATACCCTATGTGTGGCAATTTAATTTAAACCATCCCATCATTCACATCGTTTTGCTGGTTACATTTCACATTGTTTGTTGCGCTATTGGTCAACAAGTATAAACAAAATTAATGTTGCCTTAGTATATACATTATTCATACCAATGTCTTACCATTTGAAGAATTCTCAAGGCGATCATGCATGCACCACAAGATTTTGAAACATCAACAAAATCTATAAAGATAATAGTGTCATCGTCAATTGAAAAAGCAAAATCACCTAACGGTTCATGAAAGACAAAAAAGATGTCCTTCTCAAAGACATGAAAGGCAGTGGTGTCTCTCATTTATTTGTTACAAGGGAAGAGAGTTCCATCAAGGGTAGCTATAAATAGAGTAAATGATTCTTGGCACACTTCAAATTGTGGAGCTTCAACCAAGGGAAGAATAAAGATACATTCAGGATATCACGAGTTTAGTAGTATATGTGTGATGAGAGCCTCATCATGAACCCTAACTAGCATATTTTGACCTAACTAAGTTACAAAAGCTCCTACAAAATCTAAGGGAAAGCCTAAATCAAAGAACTATAAATTTGAGTATAAAGTTACTCACAAGGGGTAAAATTGTAATTTTACTAATGTAGTACACAAACGGGATGTCTAAAGGTCTAAGCACAGGTTAAATGGGCTTAATAAGAAAGAAAGTGGGATGATTTGATCTGAAAAGGGTTATAGCAACTTCTAGGAATTAAATGACATTCTGTAACCCTAAAATAAATCCGCTTTAATTCACGAAGTTCCAGGTAAGATAAAACTCAATTAAACTCTCTCAAATTCATGAAAAAACATTCCTTAGGGTTTAGAACCTTCAATTTGGCCATTGGAACCTATCTTGACCTAGATTGAGAACCACACCCAATTTTTGACCTAACTTGGATTTTTGTGCAAATTGACCAGTCAAATGTGGTCAAACCTAAGATCAAACTTCACCATTAGATTTCTTAGGTCCAAATTAGGTTTGTACCAAAATTTGGACCTAAGGGAAGGCTATTTTGACCTACTTTATAAATTGGTCCTCAAGAATTACTTTTTGACCATTAACTGTTTGAACCCTTGCACTTAGCCCCTCAGTTTTCCCTTCGTTCTTTGCAAGCCAGTCCCTCTGCCACCCGCAACAGTTGCCCATGCCTTCGGAGACTTTGCGTGGAGGATTGCATCGCGTAGGGTATGGGGACCGACCCCAGAAACGAGAAGGGGGTCCCTTGCATTGTCTTCTTCCGCATGGACCCCCTCCCATGCCCTGCCGATGCTCATACCTCTCGTGCGAACGCGCGAGAGGCATGAGTCTCTTCTCCGGCCATTCTTCGGCTGCCTGCCTACGCTCCCTCCTCGAGATCTCCTCCTCGCCAACATCTATTTAAGGAGCGGCAAGGGCCGCTGGTTGCTTCAAGCTCAATTTGGCCAGAGAACTCCCCAAAATTCGTCCCTCCGCACTCCGGCCAACAGCCCGACGCTTCCGGTGACTCTTCCTCCCCCTTCTCGTCGCTTTGCCACCATACCAGTGGTAGAGCCAGCTCCGCCATTCTCCTCCGTGCCAGGCCGTACCGGCTGGCACTCTCTGACCCCTTCTCTTCATCGCCGCCCCCTCCTCTGGAACCTTCGTCTCCGGCGACGGCAAAGACGCGTCGATCGCCATCTCCTCCCTTTCGTCCGCTTAGCTAGGTGAAAGCTCTTCCCTTTACTCTCTCATTTATTTCCCCTATTAATTTGTTGTTTGTATCCTTCGACTGCCATTGTCCATCGCCACCTTCTCCATCTCCGGCCGCCCTTCGACAAGACGCTTCCGCCACTCCGCAACCCCACATGTCTCGCCACCCACCTCACAACCTCCGCCACACTCCACTGAACACCCTGCACTCGTCCACAGACTGCTTACACCACCACAACTGCCCCTCGACCTAACCCATTCATCCGGCCATAGAGCGACCTAGGCACACACGCCTAGGCTGCCCCGCAGCCTGCCACCTACCGCCTCACCTTTGCCGTGACACGGCGAAGGTCCTCCTGTGGTCTGATAAAGCTGCAAGCTTCTTTTTGTGCCGTGCAGGGTCTGAGCTCCAGCCGCCATTAGCAACGGCTTGAGGAGGTTGAAAGCTCGTTCCAGGCTGAAGTGCTGTAGGGTTCTAGGTCCAGCAGGTTCGGGGAAGTCTCGCGCATCCAGCTGACCAAGCAATTGGCGCTGCGAGACCTGCAGCTGCTGTAATTGGATGGGAGATCTCCTGCGGGCGCGCGAGCAACAGCGGGTGGAACTTTAGTCCCACCTCGTAACCTGTGAGTGCGGTGTGAGAAATAAATTGAATTTGTGTATTAGGCTTATCGCCTTCGATACACAGGGGTTAGGTCCCTCGCCCACGCACGCAGCGCGCCACGAGCTCGCACTCTCCCTTGCTCGCGCTTACGCCCTGCGGGCCTGGGTCCAAACCCGATTACCCTACCGTGCACTCCTCGCCCACCACTGCACATCGATGGGCCTGGTCCCAGGCAAGGTTTGAAATGCCGATTTCGATGCCGTGCCGATGAAATTCCAAGTGTGCATTTCGTGGGCACACCGTGGAAATGCCCGTTTTTCGATGGGCATGCCGATGCATACCAACAAAACTAGCAAAAGTAATTAAAAAAACCAGTAGCAACCTCGACATGGACACCAATTTCGCCAGCATGCCGACCGTGCCGAGGGCATGCCGACGAAATCCCTGTAAATCGACGTTTTCTTCATGTCGGCACGACCCTTGCTCGGAAATGGCCTTGCCGACGGCATTTAAATCAATGGTCCCAGGCACGTTACCCGACCCGTATACCCGCGAATGCTCTGGGAGCGAGCCTTTGAGAGAGAAACAGAGAGAGAGAGAGATGCGGGGTGGGTAGGGGTTAGGTTTTGCCTAACCGTGTAACGTGCAGGGAAGCAGGTGAAGCTGAAAGAGAAGAAAGAAGGAGGAGTGGAGAAGAAGAAGTGTAACGACCCGGTTCCCGAGTCCCTACGAGACACGAGAACCGGACCGACTCGACTAATCCCAAGACCTAGTCGTCCAACGAGGAAGTAACCAAAAGAGTAGTAAAATAAACCACATTCAGCATGAATATAACTAACGGTAAGGAAGTACAGCAGTAAGGAAAGAAACTACTACAGTAGATACCACCACAACAGTAGAACAACATTTATCATATAACAAGAACTGCAGGTAAAGAAAGTACAGCGGAAACAAAAACTACTCACTAGAATAGAAACAAAAGAGGTACAAAAGACTGTGGTAAACTCTACTGGACCCTACTTGGCCCAGCATCCTCTGCAGCCGCCGACCCTAGCTGCTCAACACCTGGTCCTGAAAAAGGTAACGAGTGTAACACGTCAGCAAAACGCTGAGTAGAGTGGCAAACTAACTAAAGGCAACAGTAGAGTATACAGTAGCTGTTATCTTCTATTACTTCCTTTATTCACATCTTTCAATTTTCTCACTATTTCATTTATTTCTCAGATCCTTTACTTGATTTCGAATGTCCTCGTGGGAACGATCTTGATTGCAGTCTTTTCCAAAAGTAGAAGTAGCACGTGGTGCTCTCCTGGCCGGGAGAGTCCCCCGTGGTGATCCTACCCTCAGTCAACCACCCCAAGGTCACTGACAGACGTAACGGTGACTATGGCACGCGCGATAAACGCACAGGTAGCTAGTCCGCACTGGCACGCGGTCAGTCGTTTCCGTTAACAGGTGCGCCCAAAGCACAGCACGGAACCAGGGCAGAGCCCTCTCAGTAACAGGGGTCCAACCCCTCCACAGTAACCAAACCGGGGCCTTGCCCCTCCACAGTCCGCGCACCCTCGCCTGACTACCCTGGTTTGCCCTAGTGGGCCTAACAAGTCGGTGAAGGAGGCTAGCAGAACCTCGGGGCCCGTGGGGTAGCTAGTACTCTCCTAACACTAGTAGCTCTCCTCGGTACTACGTACACGAGGGCCAACAAGTCGGTACAGAGCGGCTAATCCTAACCCCGGGTCCTTGGGGTGGCTGGCCCCACTCTGCACTAAACAGGTACAGGTACTTCCCTTGGTACTGCGTTCCCAAGAGACAGTACAAACTACATCTCAGTTCCATTCCTTTTTCTTTCCAGGAGTTCCACTCCTAATTCCCCGTAGGGTTCCAGCTCTTTATCTCAGAACATCATGTGTTTCACTTTCCAGTTTCACGTTCTCACAATCCATGATCTCAATCATGTTTCTTTATTCATATCAGGTAGCTGTTAATTCAATTTACAGGTAGCTTTATATTCCTTTCCATTTTTCCAAGACTGCAGTATTATATATTCCACTAGTTTTTCCATCCTAAGATTCATGCCACATCTTAGGATCTAGCATACAACTAATTTTCCAGCCCTAGGATTCATGTATCACCTAGGAGCTATCATTCCATACATTTCTCATTCCTAGGATTCATGCAATGTCCTAGATTCTAGTTATGGTTTCATACTTTAATAGATTTTAAAAATAACTTAAGCCACTCTACCAGGTACAACGGGAGTAATGGGGGCGTGATCGGGAATCCCGCGTGCCTCTGCGACTCTCAAGACTGCAACTGAACGAGGTCCTATCACAAGGATCAAACACAAGGAGTGTCTCAAAACAGTGTATAGCTACTGTAGACGGGTAGAGGAATTAATTCTGAAAGGAACGCAACTCGAATCGCGGAAAACGGAGCCCGAACGGGCCCTAAACGGGTCGGAAAAGACGCTACTGTGCAATATCAGACGTCTTAAACAGTGGATCAGAGAATTACCTGTCCAGCGTGGTTTCCCAGACGTCCAGAAGTCTGCGGGGACGTCTGTCCTAGCTCCCAGACGTCCGATGGTCACTCAGGACGTCTGGAGGTCACTCCCGCCGTCTGGTACAATTTCCAGACGTCTGATTCGCAAAGGATGGCGAATCAGCGAACCTGCGCACAGCCAACTGCCTCCCTCAGTACGGTCAGTCGACAGGAAGGAGGAAGAAGGTGGAATACTCACCTTTCAGACGTCTGTATGAGCTACCAGACGTCGTCCTCGCCGTCTGCCTATCAACCCAGACGTCTGATTCTGGAAATTTTTCCAGAATCAGGGCGCTACTCGGCCTCCGCTCGCGACGTCGCCCGCGTCGCACCTCGCGCGCCTGCTGCTCAGACTGCAGCAGGTCCCTCTCCGCGTCGTTCCGCGCCCCCTGCGCCCTCCGCCGGCCGGCCAAGCCGCTCCGGCGAGCTCGCCCTCACGGCAGAGCTTCGCTCTCGAACGCCGCACCTCCTCCGCGCTCACTGCGGCCGCCGCTGCCGCCCTCGCGCTCGTGCTCATGCTCTGGCTGAAGGAGAAGAGAAAGGAGACGGTGGTGACGGAGTGAGGGGAGGCGTGCCCTTTTAAGGCCACGCGAGGAGGAGGGAGAGACGCGGCAGAGCGTCTGCAGCCGCAGAGAATATCGGATATTCGTGGGCCTGCTCGCTGAGGCGCGCAGACGAAGACTCGTGCCAGAATAACTGATTTCCAGACGTCTGGAAACAATCCCAGACGTCTGGTAAGACGTCTGGCCCACCTCCCAGACGTCTTAAAAGACGTCTGGGGCACACGCTCGTTACAATAAGAGGCAGCTGTTGAAGAAAGAAGAAGGAAAGGCAGAGGAGCCGACTGAGGACACATAGCCACACAGAGCAGCTGAAAGAGGAAGAAGAAGACAGGAAGGAGGAAGCTGCAGAGAAAAGAAAGAGAAGAAGAAGAGATGCAGCAGCTGAAGAAGAAAGAAGAAGACAGGAAGGCTGAGAAGCCAACTGAAGAAGGAGAAGGCACAGTGTAAGAAGAAGCTGCGAGGCACTGTAGCAAAGGGGTTGATAAGGCATCTGATTCAAAGAATCAGACGTCTGAGAAAAGAAAGGCAGAGAGAAAGAGAAGGAAGAGAGAAGAAGAGAAGAAAAAAAGAAAAGAAGAAAATGATTTTTTTTGTTCATTCTCTTTGTTTAATTTTTGTAAAAATAGTAGATTGAATTGTAAATTTATATGCTTCTAGAATCAAAGTGTGTTCCCTGAATTCGACCTCGGGATATTTTAAATTTCGAGTTATAAATTTTTATTTATTTTCACGAAGAGTTCATCTATATTATAACGAAATATTTATTAAAATAAGATCTAATCGCGAGAATAATGTGAAAATGGTAAGTTATTCTAAGACCACCACGATCGTCCTCCTGATTGCATAATTGGCCAACTCCCTTGCTGATCCTCCCAACGGTGTTGCAAGTAAATACTTCATTCATTTTAAGTTCACAATTATTGAAAATATTTAACCTCATGTAACGTAACACATATATGTGTATACAAATAAGTATGTAGATCAAAAGAGATAATGGAAGGAGGCACAAATTTTGTACCAATGACCATCCAATCGTATCTCCATGTGAGTTCCTTTTCAGAGGATTTTAGAATCGAGATCCAATCATTAACTTTGATCCATTACCCGACAACGAGTGTGCTTAAAATTCCATACTACTTGTTAAAAAAATGAATTTTTTTCGTAAAAGATACTGATTTTTCGTACTTTTCATATGACACGTTCTTGAATCAAATGATTACTTGAGGTAAGGAGACCCGTCGAAAGAGAAAAAGGAGTCTTTAATTCCGAAAATGCTTTAAGCGTGGCACGTGAATTTATCAGATCATCCGGTTTTCAACTTTTACGTACTTGAATAGCACAAATTTCGATTTTTTACATTTTTTTTTTAGTTTTGTTATGTGTTATATACCGATGGATGCAGAATTAGTGGCAAAGGATGGGCGGCGTCGATGCTTCCGTGGAGCTTTTGGGCACGACAGCCACGAGTCCTGCAAGCCACCATGCGAAGGCTTCTGTAAGAAACATGATCTCAAATTCCACTCATGCGGTTGGATTGTGAAGACCAGCTCGATGTGGTGCTGCTGCATATCATAACCGATCGCAAGATGATCTATTTACTCTACTTTGGTATAATTAAATAAAGATGCATACATATGCATGTATGTGCCGCATGTTATCTCTTGTTCCGCAGGTCGGTGTATGATGTACGAGCAATAAATAAAGTATTTGTTGCATCAATAAATAGATAAAACATTTGTCTTTCAACTCGTGGAATATCTGCATCAAAATTATTATGATAAATAAAATATACAGTTGTATTTTGTAAAAGCTTGTGCCATGTAACATTGTATTTCTATATGTTATTGCAAAGTCATGAAAATGTGGGGGGGAAATAAACATTATATTGCCATAAGAATAATAACTTATATCTAATATATATTACCTAAGTACATGTTTTTGCCCTTCGAAAGTTTGCAAAGATGCATTTACTTTCTTTTTTTTTCCATAGTTCGGTGGAATTCAAATTTATCTTAGATGTCAAGACGTACGAGGGAAAGAAATATGATAATAAATGGAGTATTTTTTTATTTATATGTTACTACATAATTAGGTCCTTAGATAGCTTTATATCTAGTAAAACATATTTATGCAATTTATTTTTTTTAAAATAAGTAATTAAATTATTAAATTATGTGAGTAGAAGAACTTTAAAAAAATTTAAAATTTAAAGAGAGGACCATTGATGCCATCGTTATAGCTCACTACTAGCATATTGGTCCCACACTTTGCAACTGGGCAAAGGTGAGAAAGAGACAACATCAATGATAATGGCATGTCTGACCAACAAACCACCCTCTTTACGTAGGGAGATCAGATGAATGGCATACTTGAAGTAATATTAACACCAGAAATTTCTATCATCATCTTCTTATTGGAGAACATATGTTTTGTAAACATAATTTTTTTTAATTTGTATTACGACTGCACCATCAAAATTCCCATTTGGACACGTGTTAGATGGAGGGGAGGGTGAACCTACCTTTAGACATGGACTAATGAATTAACCTGCACTTTCCTTTTTTTGAAAAGGATTAACCTGCACTTGTTGCCGTAGAAACAATCGAACGAACGGTACAAAATATACTAAAAGTGTTTTTTAAATGGAGCATGCTAGAAATTTTGTATATATTACATAAAATATCAATTTTTGTATTTCCAAAGGTAGGATTATCACCTTTATGGAAATTTTATTATAAAGCTTTTTGAAAATTCATGATCCTCAGTAATAACGTAACCAATAAAGAAAAAATTTTAGGATTGCTTGATTTCCTTAAATTAAAATCAATGATTTTCTTGTTTTACTACCTTAAATTATATATCCCGACAGTAGCCTTATCAAAGGTCACACTAAGCATGAAATATTTAAAATATCTTCAAAATTAAAAATCATATATATATATATATATATATATATATATATATATATATATATATATATATATATATATGCATGCATATGTGTACATACATGTACATTCACGTATATGTAGATAAATATATACTTGTATATAATTAAAAGAAGACTTCCGCTTAATTTTAAGCTTCATCAAACAGTGGTCCCATCCCAACCTAGAATTCCCTAGATTTTTTACTTTATGTTAACCCATATTGTAATTTTATTCATATTATATACTTCACATAATTATCAAATATTATTAAAATGATTAGATAAAAAATGACACTGAGTGCAAAGAGGTCAATTAAAAAGTAGCAAGGAGAAAGACAATCCTAAAATACTTTATTTTATTATTAAAATTATAATAAAAAAGTCATTTGTTGGAGCACAAACACAACAAAATTTTTTTAAAATATATAATCTTCCATCTAATTTGATAATTCGTTGCCACTCTAGCATGTAAGGTATCACCTAAGGCAGCAAAACCTAGGGAAGAGGGTTGTGAAAAATAGAAGAGGGGGAGATTTTGAGTAGGGTAAGATGAGATCCGAAATCAGCACCCAACATTGCGCTTAATTTGTTTTAGATTATCCGTGGCGAATCCAAAATTCTAATTGATGGCTACAACACTTGTGACCACATACAATCTCGGAGTGGGGGAGAGATGTCACTTGAGTGGGGCCTCGTTCCAGTGAAAAAGTTTTCGTGCTTCATTGCGGCGAAAAAGCGATTGACTTTTTTTTTATTATTTTTTGAAAAGAAATCCAAGAGATAAAGGAAAACAATTCACTCAATTCTCAAGAAAAGAAAATCAATCGACTCAATGCATCTAAATATTAATTAAGAACATTAATTTTTAACATCACACAATAGTAAAATATGAATTAGGCAATACAATAATAAATTAGGATCACTTGATACAATACTTGATATGGATATCAATTATATGTAAGTATAGGAAGAAAATACTAACAAAGTAGCAAAGCTAATGTAACATTTCTCGAAATGATTTGGAAAAGCTATGATAGAATCCTTACTGCCCATCATACCATAGGCATCTTGGACAACCTAAACCTGAGCAATAGATATGTCTCTTAACTATCATTTTATGTGAATGAGTATAAGTATCTATGGAAAATAGAGATATTTATCATTCTTTGATGCTCGATCGTTAATTGAAATAAGGGAGTTGGTTTCTTGTCTAAAGCAATAAAATTGGAAATTTCACTCTCTATCTTAGAATAAATCATTTCCACCGTGAAGGAAGCACAAGATAGCTATTAGTTGTTGGAGTAGATTTAGGAAGCTTCTAGGCCATGTGATGATGTGAAAGGTGATGTGTCAAGTGAAGTGGCGCCACATGTAGGAATGTGGTGAGGTGGCGTCATGTGTGCAGTGTCATGTCGAAGTTTAGTTGCACAAAATGTAGGGCTTATCTTAGTTAAGGTCAAGGTGCCTAGGTTGGGTTTGTGTGGCAGTTAGACCGGTAACTGTGTGGTTCTATGCATGGGCCAGATGTACGTGCTTGCATGGCTTTGTCTCCTTTTCTACTTATTGTGGGAAGCTTGTGATGATTTCGTTACGGGTCTTTCTCACATATGCGTGTCAGCATGACTCCAACTCCTCTACTATAGGCCTGCATACAAGAAATACAATCATCAATCTCAGGCTCATAAAACAAGGAAACTATGCTATATATGTACAAAAAATGTGAATGCATGCAATGCATGAAATGTATAGCCTATTTACAATGCAAGCTAGATTTTTAGCCTAATTCAGATATTTTAAAGCTTATGATTGCTATGTAATCAAAAACCATTGTCGATAGTGACTATAGGTGACGATTTCAAAATCATTACAACAAAACCATCGCAAAGTCTACCTTTTTTAGTAGTGAGTGTTAAGATTTGAATCCTAAACATTTTTTCAATTCATTCCAGCATTTTCTCAACTTACCAAATGTTTACAAAGCTATTATAGAATGTGAAGCAAGATGCACTCAACATTCGCATAAAGTTTTAGATGCTTAAAAGGATGCTTGCATCTTGCACTTGCTATAACTGAATATCCCAAACCTCATTTAGAATGCTAGAAATGGTATCATGCATGTTGAAATTAACATATTTAAGATTTGTCATAAACATGTATTTTAGATCTTTTGCAAACTAATCAAACTTATGGAGCACAAAAGAGGTAGCAAAATACTAATATATAGCATAAGAAAGAAGCATCACCCTCTATCCATTTTCAAGTTAAACAATCATCAAATAACTAGATTCCTTGCTCAAAGTGAATGCTCCAACTTGCTATGATCGAAATGGGATCAACAAATTCATCTTCATAATTATTATATGTAGAGCTATCTATTGAGCCTAACAAGCCAAAACCCAGCCAAGCAAAAATTCCATTTTGATGAGGCTAGTAAAGGTGCATATGTCGTTAAGCATCTTAATTGTTGTTTTGATGATAACAAATAATTCAATAATGCTATGTTACAACCCGAATCTAGCCCCTTTAGGAACTTGGGTACGGCTTGCTTCGACTAACCCCAAGACTTAATCGTTCAACAAGAGACTATCCCAAATGTACGAAACAACCACAAACCACGCATGCAAGTAGCTAAGCAATTTAAATAAAGCTAACAGCAGAAATATAAATTAGATTCCAGAATGATACCATGCCATAGGCAGAAAACATAGTCACTAGCCATCACAACTAAGGTAAGAAGGCATAACGATAATAGTTCTCAACATAAAACAGAAGTACTCATTAACAACAAAAGTAGCGGAAACGGAAAGGAACAAGTAGAACTATAGCTAGGCTTGACTGAGCCCAACACTCTCTGCAGCTGGTGGTGTTGGCTGCTCGACTCCCTAACCTGTACATGGTTATATATGATGGTGGTCAGCTAACACTGAGTAGAGTGGTATATTTAAAGCAGTTATAGCATTTAAAGACAGTAAAAAATAGTAGTTTTATGCATGCATTTATCCAATTATCCAATCATACGGTTAATTTAACTACTAAGTGTTCATGAGTCAGTTCTCTAACAAAGATCCACAGTGTCTCTTAATCATATTGTTTCCTAAGGGAACGATCTTGATTGCAATTTTTCCTATGATGTATGATGTACACGTGGCACTCTCATGGTCGGGAGAGCACCCCATGGTAGTCCTACACTCGGTCTTTCACCTCGAGGTCACGGTCGCGACGTAGCGGTGACTACGGCACGCGCGATAAACTTATGGGTAGCTACCTCGCACTGGCATATGGTCAGTCGTTTCCGCTAGCGGGTACGCCCAAACATACAACACAGAGCAAAACAGGGATCTTACCCCTCAACAGTCTGCGTACCCTCGCCGGATTATTTCGGTTTGCCCAGTGGGCCTCAACAGGAGTCGGTGTAGGGGGGCCAGTCTTAACCCTGAGTTCCATGGGGCAGCTAGCTCCCCCCTACACAAAAGAAAAAGTAGCTTTCCTCGATACCACGTACACGATGGCCAGCTCACTTCCACCCTAAGGAACAATTGCTTTTCTCGGTACCGTGTACACAAAGGCCAGCTCACTTTCCTTAACCAAGTCCGAATAGTCATCCATAGGCAACATGTTCCATCATTCCCCCAATTTTCCACAACACGATTTCAGTTTCCTTTCAAATTCCTCGTAGGGTTCATGCATGGATTTCCTTGTTTCGATAGCACATATAACTCTATTCATGTCATGATTCATTAAACGCATGGCAGGCAGCTCATGGTTTCACAATCGGGCAATTATCTCATCAATCAAATTATACAGGATACAACATGTATTTCAATTCAAGTCATGGTTCAATAATTATAAACAGGCAGCTCATGATTTACCACATTCAGGAAATATCACAACAGATTAAGCATTCAAATATTGTATATCCTCTATCTCAACCCTAGGGTTCCTTTCACATCATAAGGGTTCAATCAATAGTTCTAATGTAACATGCACTTTAATTTTGTAATTCACAGGGCATAGCAAAACCACTCTACCAGGGTAACTGGGAGATGTGGGGTCACAAATAGCGGACCTCGCAGCCTCTGCAGGTCCCGTGCACACCACTAATGGATAACCTATTTAACACGAACGGTCAAACCACACATTTCTACCATCTCACATGACAGGAATGCGCTCAAAACAATTGGAACAAAGCTCCATCACAATGGAAAATCCGACAGAAAACCAACGGTACTTCGTTTGCGAAAAATCGACCTCATTTGAACCCTGAACCAGCCCAATCACACTTCCTGGTTCACCTAAACCAGACCAGGCAGGATGGTCCAGCTGGACTGTGATAGAGGCCATTTTTCATGCATTTTAAAGTCGTCGAAAATCGTAATATAGTCGCGCTAAAACGTTCGTCAAAAATGATTTTGTAAAGATAACGAGACTTGAGTCTCGGTTGTTTGTCTTTGGGAGGCGCTTATGCAAATCTGAAATCGATCTTTTTTGCTCTACTTGCTTAAAATCATATGGCGGTTTATGGTTATTACGTATTTAAGCACGACATGCTTAGTTGCAAGAATATCATGAATTAAAAGCAAGCAACTTTAATCACACAAAATATATTACAATCAATAAGCTCATGGTGATTCTCAACACAGAGATATATATAAAAAAATATATCTTTCATTCATTCATTCATTCAGGAAGGTGTTTGCAACATGGAATGTAGAGGAAAGCTTATAAAGGAAAGCTTGAAATTATAAATCTAGCTAACAGAAAATGATTGCATATAGGAATCTATGGGAGGATTTTGCATGCATCATTGGGGGAGAATAAGAGCTAACTACTAAGCAGTAAATGAAAGCATATAAATATGAAGAGCTAGCTACTAATTTAGCAGAAAAGAAGGGCATTCGGAGGTGGTCTCCGATGGCCTTTGAATGGTTGAGAGGAGGAGAGGCAGCTAATGGTGCTTAGGTTGGCCCTTTGAGAGAGGTTGGAGAAGTGATCCAGCATCCTGGCATGGAGATGGTGGCAGCCATGGTGCGCAACTCGTGAAGGTGGAATGGAGATGAAGGTAGCTAACCTAAGTGTGAATGAGTGCCAAGAATGGGATGGGTGCAAATGACCTAAGGGAGTCTCTCTAGAGAAGTGTGGAACTCTCTAGAGAGAGCCCCATAAGTGGCCAGCCATGGTGAGAGAGAGGTAGTTCTTAGATCCATAAAAAGTGGATCTAAGAATTGAATGGCTCTTGGTTGCTAAATTTGGCAACCAAGAGTGGCGCCTGTTATAACCCAGGCATCGAACGTTGTTTAAGACGTCTGGGAATTGGTCCAGACGTTTGGTCAGACGTCTGGAAGCCTTTCCAGACGTCTGGAATTTAATTTTTCAACGTACGGGTTCGCGTTTGCGTGCATGCACGCGTAGACTGAACCACCGCCCTCCTTTCTTCTCTTTCCTTCCTCCCTGTAGGTGTAGCCATCTTTCTCTCTCTCTCTCTCTCTCTCCCCCCACGGCAGCCTTCAAATACCCTCCTCTCCTCTCCCTCACCCTCACTCCACTGCCTTCTTCTTCTTCTTCTTCCTGTTAGCGAGAGAGTGAGCGGGTGAGGGCAGCAGCAGCTGCTGCTGTGAGTGCGTGGGGAGGAGGGGTTGCTGCGAGAGGGAGAGAGCTAGATCACGAGGTTGCGAGCTCGCCGGAGCAGCCAGGGCCAGCCGGTGGGTGTGCAGCGGGAGCGTGGTGTTGGGGAGGAGCTGCTGCAACTCAGGTAGCAGGCGAGCGCGGCGCGGCACGGCCATGCGCTGCAGGCGGAGGGCGAGGAGGTCCTGATTCTGGGAAAATTTCCCAGAATCAGACGTTTGAACATACGTTCAGACGACGCAGGAGACGTCTGGAGGAAGGTCCAGACATCTGAAAGGTACGATATTTTTCCTTCCCTTCTTTCGCGTGTACGGCCATGCAGCCGTTCCGTCGAAGGGTTCTGCTTCGTTCCGTGTTGAGGACGGTTGCATTTGTGTGTAGGTCTCGTTCGGGAAGGCGCAAGGGCACACCCTCTCACACAGATCGGATGTCTGGGCACAGCACCAGACGACAGAGAGGGTCTCCAAACGTCCGGAGTGACAGTCGGATGTCTGGAAACTAAGTCCAGACGGTTCAGCGGGATTCTGGACGTCTGAAGGACCGCGTAGGATCAAGGTATGACCGGTGCCATCGTTTAAGACGTCTGGAAGATGTTCCAGACGTCTGATGTTGGGAAGACTTGTTTTTGACCCGTTTAGGGTCCGTTCGAAGTCAGTTTTTCGCGTTTCAAGTTTCGTTCTTCTCAGATTTAGTTCCTCTACTTATTTACAGTAATTGTATCCTGTTCTGAGTAGCTCCTTGTAATTGATACTTGTGCTAGGACCCCGTTCCGTTGTGAAGCTGGGGGTTGCGGAGGCGCGCGGGCTTGCCGATCACGCCCCCAGTACTCCCGATTTTGTGGGTAGAGTGGCCCCTTTAATTATTTATAAAAAATTATGCACTTGTGAAATAATTAATAGATTCTAGGGTATTGCATGAATCCTAGGACTGAAAAGTTATATTGAATGATAGATCCTAGGGTATTGCATGAATCCTAGTACTGAAAAACTAGATTGAATGATAGATCCTAGGATATGGCATGAACCCTAGGACTGGAAAACTAGATTGAATATATATATATATATATATTCAAGTCTTGGAAAAGTAGAAAGGAAAACGATAACTGCCTGTAATGGGTTAACAGTTGCCTGTTTATGAATGGATAATTATTGTTGAGAACATGGGCTAT
Source organism: Thalassia testudinum (assembly GCA_037157565.1). NCBI lineage: Eukaryota > Viridiplantae > Streptophyta > Magnoliopsida > Alismatales > Hydrocharitaceae > Thalassia > Thalassia testudinum. The sequence goes on along the minus strand of JAZHRO010000022.1, from coordinate 6,436,693 downwards.
ATGAATATAAAGCTGAAATGATGAAACCTAAATTGGCTGAGTTAAGGAAAAATGAGCATGAACCCTACGGGGAATTAGGAGTAGAGCTCTTGAGAAGTGAATGGAATAGAATTGGGGAAGTGAGCTGGCCCATGAGTACGGAGTACTAAGGAGAGCGACTATACCCCTATTTAGTGCAGAGCGGAGCTAGCCGCCCCAGAGACCTGGGTTAGGTCTGGCCACTTTGTACCAACTTTTGGTCCTCGTGTACACCGTATCGAGGAGAGTTACTAGTGTAGGGAGAGCACTAGCCACCCCACGGGCCCCGGGGTTCTACTAGCCTTCATACACCGACTTGTTAGGCCCACTGGGCAAACCAGGGTAGTCAGGCGAGGGTGCGCGGACTGTGAAGGGGCAAGACCCCTGTTTGGTTACTGTGGAGGGGCTGGACCCCTGTTACTGAGAGGGCTCTGCCCTATACTGGTTCCGTGCTGTGCTTTGGGGTGCACCCGTTAACGGAAACGACTGACCGCGTGCCAGTGCGGGGTAGCTACCCGTGCATTTATCGCGCGTGCCGTAGTCACCGTTACGTCTATCAGTGACCTTGGGGTGGTTGACTGAGGGTAGGACCACCATGGGGGGGACTCTTTCGGCCAGGAGAGCACCACGTGTTACTTCTACTTTTCGGAAAAGACTGCAATCAAGATCATTTCCACGAGGAACATTCGAGATCAAGAGAAAGATCTGAGGAATAATTCAATAATGAGTAAATGGAAAAATAAAGAAAGAAATTAAAAATATAACAGCTACTGTCTACCTTACTGTTTTTCTTAGCTTTTGGTTGCCACTCTACTCAGTGTTTCGCTGGCGTGTCACTTTTGTCACCCTTTCAGGACCAGGTGTTGAGCAGCCAGAGCCGGCGGCTGCAGAGGGTGCTGGGCCTAGTAGAGCATAGTAGTTTTACTTGTGTAGTATCCATCGTACCTTTCCTTCTGTTATAGTGAGTATTTTCTGTTACCACGGTACTCTTTTATTGTAAGCATCATGTTTATGTACCTGTTTATTTCTTTACTGCTGTGGTGGTGTATACTGTAGTAGTTCTTTTCTTTACTGCTGTATTTTGTTACTGCTAGTTAGATACATGGTGAATGTGGTTTATTTTACTGCTCTTTTGGTTACTTTCTCGTTGAATGACTGGGTCTTGGGATCAGTCGAGTCGGTCTGATTTTCATATCTCGTAGGGATTCGGGAATCGGGTCGTAACAAGATGGTATCAGAGCAAGGTCGTCCCGAGAAGTGAGCTAACTGACTGGAAAATAACCAATTCACGTGTTTGTAACTAGAGTGGCCACCACAACGTTTCTTTTGACATATGTTCTTAGACTTCTCAGTTAGATATCATTTCGTATTGACGTGTTTCCATTCTGTATTCGCGTCTCCTTGCAGGAGATGCCTAGATGCGGGACTAGCGAGGCAGGCCGCGGACGCGGCCGAGGACGAGGTCGGAGGGGTGGGCGCATTGAGGTCGACGTTTCGGTGGACTAGCCACTGCTCCCGGGCATTCAGGCCCAGGACCTCGTCCAGCTGATACGGGACATTGTGCGAGAAGAGCTCCACCCGCCGCCACGAGTGCCTCTCCCTGGGGCTGCGGAGGGAGAGTCCTCTGTGGGACCACGCGACGGACATGGCGCTAGACGTGGGGGAGGGGATGGGCCGCCACCGCCCCCACCTTCCTCCGACACTTCTGCGCATGAGGCTTCTTTACCTGGAGGTGCACCAGCATCTCCACTTCAGCGCCACTTCAAGCTTTTCGGACAGTTCCGGAAGCTGAAGCCCCCTCCTTCAAGGGGGATGAGGACTCGACCGAGGCGGAGGATTGGCTCGAGCAGATCGAGAAGGTTTTTGACACCTTTCGCCCCCCGGTGGAGTGCCGCGTGGCCTTTGCCACGTACCAGCTAGAGAGCGCGGCACACAGGTGGTGGAGGGCGGTCAGGGGACAGGAGAGGGACGAGCCGACTTGGGACCGGTTTGTCACCCTCTTCTGCGAGTAGTACTTTTCCCAGACGTAGCAGGACCAGAGTAGGTGGGAGTTCCACACTCTCCGCCAGGGGACGATGACCGTGAGCGCGTACCGCATGCGTTTTCTGGAGTTGTCTCGCTTCGCAGCAACAGTAGTGGCCACTGAGGAGGAGCGCCTTTGGAGGTTCACCGAGGGGCTCCGGCCTGCAATTCGCAGCAACAGTAGTGTCAAACCCCTGAAGCTGCCTACGTTCTCGAGGGTGGTGGAGGCAGCTATGACAAACGAAGAGACCAACTCGTCCGCACGAGATACTGACAGCGGGCGGAAGAGGCCCTATCAGCTAGACTTCTCACAGGGCTGACGAGAAAGGAGACACGTGGCACCCATAGGAGAGCCATCATGTTTTGCAGGGCCATTAGTGGCCTTTGGGAGCCCTCAACAGAGGCCAGCTGCTAGCACTGGACCCCCACCCAGCCGACAGTAGGGACCCACTGAGGGCGGGAGTCGGATTCCCCTCTGCTACCAGTGTGGCCAGCCGGGCCACATCAGGAGGGACTACCCGTCTAAGGCAGGAGGTCAGTAGATGCTTCCCGCGCTGAGCACTGGAGGGTGAGCAGGAGGCCACGGTTTCCAGACGCGAGGAGGAGGACAGCAGTCACAGGGAGGATACCGGCCAGCAGCTACCCGTCCGACGTAGAGTGTGGCTTCTTTGTCCGCACCTAGGGCTGAGGGGCGTATCAACGCCCTGACACATAGGGATGCCAAAGCTTCGGGATCAGTGGTGGCAGGTATGGTTTCAGTTTTCGGCAGACTCGTTTACACGCTTTTCAATTTCGGTGCTATGCACTCGTTTGTCGCCGCCAGTTTCGCGGTTAGTTTGAGGTAGGACTATATGCTGTTAGAGGATTCGTTCGTGATCAGAGGTCCGAGCGGTCAGCTGTTTGTAGCTGAGGAGATATACACGGGTTGCGAGGTCAGTGTTGGGGGACACAGCCTTCCTGCTGACCTGATTATGATACAGATGGAGGACTTTGGCGTAATTTTGGGGATGGACCGGTTGTCCGCTTACCACGCCTTGGTGGACTGCTTTGAGAGAAAGATCGTCTTCTCCATACCGGAGTTGCCTTCTTTCGAGTTCCACGGGCAGCTAGTGGATGGAGGCTTTAGGTGCATTTCTGCACTTCGGGCAGCGAGACTTTTGAGCCAGGGGTGTGAAGGCTTCCTAGCTTGTGTGGTGGCAGAGCCCAGCCCTGTGGCAGACTTCCAGAGTATCCCGGTGGTCAGAGAGTACCCCGATGTGCTCCCAGACGAGTTGCCAGGACTATCGCCCGAGCGTGAGATCGAGTTTGAGATCTTACTGGTACCAGGGACCAACTCCATCTCCACAACACCGTACAGGATGGCACCATTTCAGCTGCGAGAGCTCAAGTCTCAGTTGCAGGATCTTTTGGAGAAGGGCTTTGTGAGGCCTAGCGCATCCGGTACTGTTTGTAAAGAAGAAGAATGGTACCCTATGCTTTTGTGTGGACTACCGACAACTGAATAGGGTCACCATCAAGAATAGGTATCCGCTGCCGAGGATTGATGACTTGTTTGACCAGCTGCGAGGTGCCACGGTATTCTCCAAGATCGACTTGAGGTTTGGATACCACCAGTTGAGGATCAAGGAGGCAGATGTCTCCAAGACAGCTTTTCGCACTCGGTACGGACACTACGAGTTTTTGGTCATGCCGTTTGGGCTGACCAATGCCCCTGCTGCCTTCATGGACTTGATGAACCAGGTGTTTAGACCATACTTGGACCAGTTCATGGTGTTATTCATTGATGATGTAGTCATCTATTCTCGAGATCAGACGCAGAACGAACAGCACTTGCGGATGGTTTTGGACACACTGAGACGACGTAGGTTGTACGCCAAATATAGTAATTGCGACTTCTGGTTGAGGGAGGTGACTTTCTTAGGTCATGTGATCTCTGGGGATGGCTTGGTTGTGGACCCAACCAAGGTCGAGGTAGTGCTCAAGTGGAAGAGACCGCGTACGGTCACTGAGATTCGCAGTTTCTTGAGACTGGTAGGTTACTACAGGCGATTTATCAGGGGCTTTTCACAGATTGCACGTCCTATGACACAGTTGACCCGGAAGGACGTGCCCTTTACTTGGACAGATGCATGTGAGGCGTGTTTTCAGGAGCTGAAGGAGAGGTTGACTTCGGCTCCCGTGCTCACCATCCCAGACAGTAGTGGCAGGTTCGTTGTGTACACGGACACCTCTTTGCAGGGGTTAGGGGGTGTGCTCATGTAGAGGGGTCACGTTGTCGCTTACGCTTCACGGCAACTGAAGCCCCATGAGCATAACGACCTTACCCACGACCTGGAGATGGCAGCTGTCGTCTTCGCACTGAAGACCTGGAGACACTACTTGTACAGTGAGACCTTCGAGATTTTCATAGATCACAAGAGCCTCAGATACCTATTTGATCAGAAGGAGCTCAACATGAAACAGAGACGTTGGTTGGAGCTCCTGAAGGACTATGACTGTAGCATTTCCTACCACCCGGGAAAGGCCAACGTGGTGGCTGACGCCTTGAGCCGGAAGGTGCCCGCACACTTGGCCAGTTTACATGTGTAGAGTTGGAGCCTCTTAGAGGAGATGGGCAGTTGGCGACCCCTAGAGTTACGGGGGCACTGTGGGGCAGTGACTGTGACGTGACAGACGAGGCCAGAGCTGATAGATCGCATCATCACAAGACAGATGGCCGACTCGTACTTGCAGTCCTTGCGTGACAGAGTACTGTTAGGAGACCCTGGGGACTTCTCTTTTACAGACCAGATGCTGCGCATGAGGGGATGTCTGTGCGTTCCCAGAGACGAGGAGCTATTGAGAGAGCTCCTGACTGAGGCACACAGTTTCAGATTCACCATACATCCCGGAAACACAAAAATGTACCATGACTTGAGACACGACTTTTGGTGGAGGGGGATGAAGCGGGATGTGGGTGAATTCGTGTAGTAGTGTTTAGTGTGCCAGCAAGTGAAAGCCGAGCATCAGAGGCTTGCAAGGCCGCTACAGCCACTTCCAGTGCCAGAGTGGAAGTGGGAGAGCATCACCATGGACTTGGTGGTGGGCTTACCTGTTACCCAGCGAGGACACGACGCAGTCTGGGTAATCGTTGATAGATTGACGAAGACGGCACATTTTTTGTCGATCCGAGTCACATTGGGACCAGCACAGTTGGCAGAGAGGTATATCCGCGACGTGGTACGTCTACATGGAGTTCCGCGGGAGATCGTATCTGATCGGGATACCCGCTTTACGTCCCAGTTTTGGTCTGAGTTTCAGCAGGCCTTGGGGATGCGGTTGAGGTTCAGTACAGCTTACCACCCCCAGACGGACGGACAGTCTGAGCGCACGATACAGACACTTGATGACCTTTTGCGTGCTTGTGTACTGGACTGGAGGGGCTCTTGGGAGGAGCACTTGCCTCTGGCAGAGTTTGCATATAATAACAGTTATCACTCGAGCATCGGCATGGCACCCTATGAGGCTCTGTACGGATGGAGGTGTACGGCACCCTTGAGTTGGGTTGAGGTGAGGACCAAGTGGGAGGTTGGCCCTAGGCTGATCTGGCAGAGTCAAGAGGTGGTCAAGTAGATTCACAGGTGACTTCGCACTGTCAGGAGTAGATAGAAGAGCTATGCAGATCGGAAATGCAGAGAGGTGCAGTTTGAGGTTGGGGACCACGTCTTCCTTCGCGTTTCGGCCATGAAGGGCCTGCAGAGGTTTGGGGTGAGAGGGAAGCTCGCGTCGAGGTTCGTGAGGCCCTTTGAGGTCCTGGAGCGGGTTGGACCCGTTGCTTACAGGCTTGCCCTTCCTCCCCAGCTTTCTGGTGTGCACGACGTGTTCCACGTGTCCAACTTCTGGAAGTACATCGCCGATCCCAGTCACATCCTGAGTCACAAGAGCGTCTAGGTGAGTGACGACCTAACCTACCCCGGGCGGCTAGTGCAGATTCTCGACAGAGCCATCCACAGTTTGAGATGGAAGTAAGTACCCCTGGTGAAGGTTTTGTGGAGGAGCCAGCGGTACGAAGAGGCTACCTGGGAGCCTGAGGCGGCAATGCGGGAGCGATACCCGGAGCTTTTTGTAGGTATGTCTTTTTGGACAGGCTTCGGTCCTCTTTGAGTTTGTTATGCATATATCGTTCTTTTCCGCACCCTAATTAGCGCAAGTTTCGGGGACGAAACTTCCTTTGAGTTTGTTATGTTGTTATGATCCAGGCATCAAACGTCATTTAAGACGTCTGGGAATTGGTCTAGACATCTGGTTAGACGTCTGGAAGCCTTCCCAGATGTCTGGAATTTAATTTTTTCGGTGTACGGGATCGCGTCTACGTGCATGCGCGTGCAGACTGAACCGCCACCCTCCTCTCTTCTCTTTCCTTCCTCCCTGCAGGAGTAGCCATCTTTTTTTCTCTCTCTCCCCATGGCAGCCTTCAAATACCCCCCTCTCCTCTCCCTTACCCTCACTCCACCGCCTTCTTCTTCTTCCTGTTAGCGAGAGAGTGAGCGGGTGAGGGCAGCAGCAGCTACTGCCGTGAGTGCGTGGGGAGGAGGGGTTGCTACGAGAGGGAGAGAGTTAGATCGTGAGGTTGCGAGCTCGCTGGAGCAGCCAGGGCCGGTTGGCGGGTGCGCAGCGGGAGCGTGGTGTTGGGGAGGAGCTGCTGCAGCTCAGGCAGCAAGCGAGCGCGGCGTGGCACGGTCGTGTGCTGCAGGCGGAGGGCGAGGAGGTTCTGATTCTGGGAAAATTTCCCAGAATCAGATGTCTGGACATACGTCCAGACGACGCAGGAGACGTTTGGAGGAAGGTCCAGACGTCTGAAAGGTACGATATTTTTCCTTCCCTTCTTTCGCGTGTACAGCCATGCAGCGGTTCCGCTGAAGGGTTCTGCTTCATTTCGTGTTGAGGACGGTAGCATTTGTGTGCAGGTCTCGTTCGGGAAGGCACAAGGGCATGCCCTCTCACACAGATCGGACGTCTGGGCACAACACCAGACGACAGAGAGGGTCTCGAGACGTCCGGAGTGACAGTCGGACGTCTGGAAACTAAGTCCAGACGGTTCAGCAGGATTCTGAACATCTGAAGGACAGCGCAGGATCAAGGTATGACTGGAGCCATCGTTTAATACGTCTGGAAGATGTTCCAGACGTCTGATTTTGGGCAAACTTGTCGTTTTTGACCCGTTTAGGGTCCGTTCGAAGTCTGTTTTCCGCGTTTCAAGTTTCGTTCTTCTCAGATTTAGTTCCTCTACCTATTTACAGTAATTATATCCTATTCTGAGTAGCTCCTTGTAATTGATCCTTGTGTTAGGACCCCATTCCGTTGCGGTGCTGGGGGTTGCGGAGGCGCGCGGGCTTGCCGATGACGCCCCCAGTATTCCCGATTTTGCGGGTAGAGTTGCCCCTTTAATTATTTATCAAAAATTATGCACTTGTGAAATAATTAATAGATTCTAGGGTATTGCATGAATCATAGGACTGAAAAGCCAGATTGAATGATAGATCCTAAGATATTGCATAAATCTTAGGACTGAAAAACTAGATTGAATGATAAATCCTAAGATATGGCATGAACCCTAGGACTGGAAAACTAGATTGAATATATATATATTGCAGTCTTGGAAAAGTAGAAAGGAAAATGATAACTGCCTGTAATGGGTTAACAGTTGCTTGTTTATGAATGGATAATTACTGTTAAGAACATGGGCTATATGAATATAAAGCTGAAATGATGAAACCTAAATTGGCTGAGTTAAAGAAAAATGAGCATGAACCCTACAGGGAGTTAGGAGTAGAGCTCTTGAGAAGTGAATGGAATAGAATTGGGGAAGTGAGCTGGCCCATGAGTATGGAGTACCAAGGAGAGTGACTGTCCCCCTATTTAGTGCAGAGCGGAGCTAGCCACCCTAGGGACCCGGGGTTAGGTCTGGCCACTTTATACTGACTTTTGGCCCTCGTGTACACCGTACCGAGGAGAGCTACTAGTGTAGCGAGAGCACTAGCCACCCCACGGGCCCCAGGGTTCTGCTAGCCTTCATACATTGGCTTGTTAGGCCCACTGGGCAAACCAGGGTAGTCAGGCGAGGGTGCGCGGACTGTGAAGGGGCAAGACCCCTGTTTGGTTACTGTGGAGGGGCTGGACCCCAGTTACTAAGAGGGCTCTGCCCTATACTGGTTCCGTGCTGTGCTTTGGGGCGCACCCGTTAACGGAAACGACTGACCGCGTGCCAGTGCGGGGTAGTTACCCGTGCGTTTATCGCGTGTGCCGTAGTCACCGTTACGTCTGTCAGTGACCTTGGGGTGGTTGACTGAGAGTAGGACCACCACGGGGGGACTCTCCCGACCAGGAGAGCGCCACGTGTTACTTCTACTTTTTGGAAAAGACTGCAATCAAGATCGTTCCCATGAGGAACATTCGAGATTAAGAGAAAGATCTGAGGAATAATTCAATAATGAGTAAATGGAAAAATAAAGAAAGAAATTAAAAATATAATAGTTACGGTCCACCTTACTGTTTTTCTTAGCTTTTGGTTACCACTCTTCTCAGTGTTTCGCTGACGTGTCACTTTTGTCACCCTTTTAGGACCAGGTGTTGAGCAGCCAGAGCCGGCGGCTGCAGAGGGTGCTGGGCCTAGTAGAGCCCAGTAGTTTTACTTGTGTAGTATCCACCGTACCTTTCCTTCTGTTATAGTGAGTATTTTCTGTTACCATGGTACTCTTTTATTGTAAGCATCATGTTTATGTACCTGTTTATTTCTTTACTGCTGTGGTGGTGTATACTGTAGTAGTTCTTTTCTTTACTGCCGTATTTTGTTACTGCTAGTTAGATACATGGTGAATGTGGTTTATTTTACTGCTCTTTTGGTTACTTTCTCGTTGGACGACTGGGTTTTGGGATCAGTCGAGTCGGTCCGATTCTCGTGTCTCGTAGGGATTCGGGAATTGGGTCGTAACAGTGCCACTTTGAAGAGAGTTCTAGAGAACTCTTGATGGGTGTGTGTGTGTGAGTGTGTGGCTGTGCCCTATGTGGCTAAGTGGTCTAGGTTAGGTCCTAATGGGTTTAGGTAGGTGTAGGCCTTAAATTAGGGTTGCAAACCCTAATTGCTAAGGAGGAATTGCAATTAAACTTAACACAAGTTTAATTGAATGAGTGTGAACCTAATTGAGAGTGAAATAACTCAATTAGGTTGGACTTAGGTCAATTGGACTCTCACTGAGTCCAATTGGACTTGTGTGGGTTGAGATCTGAGCTCAATTGGACCCTATGAGTCCAATTGACTAGGCAATGGTAATGATCTAAGTCAATTAGGTTTAGTGATGACCTAATTAGGTCCTTAGGGAGGTCTAGAGGTGGTGTACTAGGGTTAGGGTACCTTAATTTAGGTTCCTATGGGGTTGGAATTAGGTTTAGGAATCTAGAGATCCAAGATCAAGGCTTGAATCTCAAAACAGGAATTGAGAGCAGTTCCAGACGTCCAATACTAGTGTCAGACATCTTATAGTGAAAAATCAGAAGTCCAGGCTTGTTGTTTGGACGTCCAATTCGAGTCAGGAAGGATTCAAGGTTCTGTCTTGGGTATTCTGTAGAAATTGGACGTCTGGCTAAGTGTCAGGATGTTCAATAACATTGTAGAATTGGGTTTAAGGTGTGTGGGAGTTGGCTAAGGGTTCTGGATGTCCTATAATTCATCTGGACATCCAGATAAAGGGTGGAATTAGGATTTTAAGGTTTCCTAGGGTGCGGTGACCTAATCTAACGGTGGCTAAGGCTTGGGGAAGTCTTTAGGCTATCCTAGGGCTAGGATGGACATAAGTCTTCACATTTTACTGCTTTATTTCAACTTAATAGTGTAGCATACCTTAATTCCCTTACATCATTATCTACTATATCTAATCTAGGTCTTCTGCTCTAGCTCTGTTGCAACACCAGTTATTCCAGCTTCAGATCCAGCTTATTACTTGTAATTGACATAATGCACCTAATCAGCAGATTATAGCATTATTTTATGCATAGCTAAAAGAAAGTAGTAAAGATGCAGATAATGCTTATGTATGCATGAATTACCCTAATTTATGCTAAGTCCTAGCCTAATTTAGGTCAATTAAGACCTATGATTGCTACGCAATCACACCCCCATACCTAAATTTTGCTAGTCCCTAGAAAATGCAAGACTAAGTTATTCACAGCAAGGGTCCCTAAGGGATTGATTATTTTATCAAGTGTATGCCTAGAGATTTTTCTCCTTTTTGTTTTCATCCTATGCTCTAGAAATCCAGACAATCATGAAAGTATAGTTATGTAGCTTTTGCAACAGATTCGAGTGAAAAACTGATTCACCTCTAAAGCCTATACTTGACCCCTAGTAAAATTCTAGCAAGATAGGTGGACTTCTTCCCTCAGGGTATTCAAGATATTCTATGAATTTCACCCTGGCTTTAGGCTTAGGTAGAGAATCTCTGAGGGGTATGGGTGTTTATTTGGTGGCTCGCTCTCACTTGGTGCTACATAGATGTTAGTACTATAGAATCTAGATTTCCAATTTACTAAGTAACTCAACTCAGCAAAAGACGAGAAAAACTATGCTCTCTTCTAGTTCTTTTGTATTCATTCTCTCTTACTCTTTTTCTTTTTCTTTTCTTTTCTTTCTTTTTCTTAGAACTCACAATCTCACCAGATTTACACATATGACCTATATTTGGTGGTCTCACTTAGTATTAACACTTTAATTGAGTTCCCATAACTCTAACACTAAGTCGGAATTCCTCAGCCAGTATTCGGGCGATCAGAAACACAAAAAAATAGGTTAAGGCCATATTTGGTGGATCTAAAATTTATTCGGTGGTATTGCTTCAATGCAACTGAAATAAATACTAAATATTCACTCTTTTTTTCTTTGTTGCTTTTTCTTCTTTTTCTATTTTTTTTCAATTTTTCTTTCTTTTCATTTTTTTTCTTTTTTCATTCATTTCATTTTTTTTTCTCTTTGTTTTTTTTTTCAACATATACACAACTAGCACACATCCATGAACTTTATTGAGGAGGCATTATTAGGGATTTGTGGTATTCAAGCGATATTGGGTGGCTTATTTGGTGGAAGTGCCTATTCGTAGCACCGGGAGAGATGAATAGGATGATGTATTTCTGACCTTGACATCAATACCCTCCTTCAACCGAGGATTCCGTAAAGAATGGTCAAACCATCCACCTTAGCCCTAGTTTTATGAAAACTCGCTCTCTATGTATTTGCCTTATTTGGTTGCTCTCAAAATTTCGCACAAAAATGTATACACAGGAATCGAGAGCGGAAACTATGCCTAATCTCTGAGTATCATCACCTAATTATCTAGGATTCTAGATTCCTTGCACTAATCTTAGAGCACCAGTACACTCTACTCTCATCTCACACTATTTGATGGATTTTTGGAAGAAAATCTGCCTAACTCCCAAAACACTGTCGAGGGGTTCAGGAGAAGAAGCATTGCTTCTTCTCGACAGACTAAAGACATTTATCAGCCTTCACCGTGAATCCATTGCAAATTCTACGTGTGTGTAAAAAGTTATATTGGATTCCAAATTACAGGAATTAACTAGAGGATAACATCCCTAATGCATTCTCTTAATAAAATAATCTTATTCATGAGTGCAATATGTATATATGCTATAAACAAGTAACCTCTTATATTCGTACTTCATGAAATTTTCCTTTTGGGTTACATTCAGCTTGACCCTAAATTTAGAACATGAGGTGAGTGGGTGAGTCAAAAATGGCTGTTGCGGACGATTTCTAGCTCCAATGAGAGCATTGGAGGTAGAGTCGGTTGTTCTTTTATTTAGGGTCCTAAAGTACTTTTTATATGCAGCTTCGAGGTTTTACTAAATGTTGGCATAAAAATTGTCAGTTTTGTTGTATCTACCCCCCCATGCCTAAGTTCTTGCATGTCCTCATGCATGAATATAAAAGAAAATAAATACAGCAGGGAGAGAATGGGTAGAAATCACCTGTAATTGCTCCTGAAATTATATATTCAGCACCGGTCAACCTATTGGTATGCAATATGCAGAAGGAAAATATGCTTAAAGAAAAATATGCTATATATAAAAATGGTTATGTATAGATGATGGTGGAATGTGGGATAGATGCTGAGTTTAACGCCTTCAGCTGGGCGAGAATTCAATCACACGTCCTCAATAAGATGAATAATCTCGTCAGGTGGAGGAGGTTCCTGGGCCAAAAATGGCTTGAGGCGCTGGCCATTTATCGTAGATATATGCCCAGATTTTGGGTCCCTGATCTGGACTGCCCATTAGGATATGGATGAATCACAACATATGGGCCATTCCACTTGGACTTGAGCTTCCCTGCGAAAAGTTTTAATCGTGAATCGAACAACCAAACTTGCTGGTTGGGCGTGAATGCTTTCCTCCAAATGTGGCGGTCATGAAAGGCTTTGGTCTTGTCCTTGTATATCAATGCGTTTTCATAGGCCTCCCACCAGATCTCTTTTAATTCGCTGAGCTGGAGTTTCTGTTCTTGACCTCTTGCATCAGGGTTAAGGTTACATTTTCGCATCGCCCAAAAGGCGCGGTGTTCCAACTCTACAGGAAGGTGACAGGCCTTGCCATATATCATACGATATGGTGACATTCCAAGTGGGGCCTTGTACGAGGTCCGATATGCCCAGAGTGCATCAACTACCAGTCCTTCCTGTCTGGTCTAATCGTTTTCTAGAGAATCAGCTTGATCTGATGGTTAGATACTTCTGCCTGCCCATTGGTCTTCGAGTGATATGGGGTGGCTATACGGTGATGTACCCCGTATTTCTTTAATAATGACCTGAAGTGGGAGTGGATGAAGTGGCTTCCCCCGTCGTTAATCAGAGCGCGGGGTATTCCGAATCTCACGAAGATGTACTACCGTACAAAAGAAATGACGGTCTTATGATCAGCCCATCTCGCCGGGATGGCCTCGACCCACTTCGAGACATAGTCAACGGCTGGTAAAATGTACTTGAAGCCATGCGAGTTCGGAAAAAGGGCCCATAAAATCGATGTCCCAAACGTCGAACACTTCTACAACCATGATGGGCTGGAGTGGCATCATGTCTCTCCTGGTCATAAAATCGACCGATTGGCATCGTTTATAGTGTTGGGCGTATTTGTGTGTATCTTTGAAAATAGTTTGCCAGAAAAATCCCGACTGCAAAATTTTTGCAGTGATTTTTTGTCCCGAAAAATGACCACCACAAGCATTATTGTGGCAAAAAGATAACACACTGGGGATCTCAGAATTTGGGATGCATCTTCGAATAATATGATATGCTCCAATGCGGAAGAGCAGTGGGTCATCCCAGAGGTAGAATTTGGACTCTACAGTGAATTTGAGTTTCTGGTCCTTGGATAGGTTCGCAGGAATCTTGCCTACGGCAAGGTAGTTTGCAATATCCGCATACCAGGGGAACTCAACAGAGTGAACTGCCAAAAGAGATTCATCCGGAAATTGCTCGTGGATGGGCAGGGAATAAGGAATGTGGCTTGGGTCCAGTCTAGATAGGTGATCTGCCACAACATTTTGCTTTCCGGCTTTGTCACGGATTTAGATATCAAATTCTTGCAATAGAAGGATCCATCTAATGAGCTGGGATTTGGCATCCTTTGCCAACAAATGTTGGAGGCCGGAGTGGTCAGTGAAGATGATGACTTTGGACTCTAATAAATACGATATGAATTTCTCCAACTCGAATACTACTGCTAGTAGTTCTTTTTCAGTGACAGTATAATTGCGCTGAGCGTCATTCAGCGTCTTGCTAGCATAGTATATGACAAAAGGTTGTTTTTCCCGACGCTGGCCTAAAATAGCATCGACGGCAAAGTCAGAAGCATCGCACATCATCTTGAAATCAAGCGACCAGTCAGGTGGTTGGAGAATCAGGGAGCCAGAGACAACGCTTCATAAAGTCTTGAAGGCACTGAGATGCAAGGTGTCGAATTCAAATGGGCCATCGACAATAAGGAGATTCGTCAAAGGTCGTGCAATTTTCGAGAAATCGTGTATAAATCTCCGATAGAAGCTGACGTGACCCAAGAATGATCTGATTTGCTTGACCGAGCTAGGTGGCGGTAAGTGGGAAATAATCTCTGGTTTAGCTCAATTGACCTCGAGTCCATTTTTAGAGATCCTGTGCCCTAGTACTATGCCATCCATCCCTCACCATGAAATGACTTTTCTCCCAGGATAGTACTAGGTTTACCTCAATACACCGTTTCAAGATCTTGGTGAGATTATCAATACAAGATGCGAAATCATCTCTGAAAATGGAGAAGTCATCCATGAATACCTCCATATAGTCCCCAATCATGTCAGAGAAGATGGCCATCATACAACGTTGAAATGTTGCTGGTGTGTTGTAGAGGCCAAAGGGCATCTGCTTGAAAGCGAATGTTCCAAAGGGGCATGTGAATGTGGTCTTGTCTTGATCTTTTGGGCTAATCGCTACTTGATTATACCAGGAGTATCCATCCAGAAAGTAAAAGAAACTATGTCCGGCTAACCGTTCCAAGATCTGATCAATGAAAGGCAAAGGAAAGCGATCCTTTTGGGTAGCCATGTTCAGTTTCCTATAGTCGATGTAGACCCGCCAAGATGTCGCAATGTGGGTCTGGATGGATTCGCCCTTATCATTTTTTACTACGGTGAGTCTTGCTTTCTTTGGCACTATCTGGATCAGACTCACCCATTGGCTATTAGAGATTGGGTATACAATACCTGCATTTAGCCATTTGATGATCTCCTTCTTAACAACCTCTAGCATATTCGGGTTAAGCCGTCTTTGAGGATGTCTCTAAGGTTTCACCCCTTCATCTGTGTAAATGTGATGAGTGCAATACAAGGGGCGAATACGGCGGAGATCAGCAATGCTCCACCCTATAGCAGCCCTATGGTCTTGTAGCGTAGAAATCAATTGATGCTCTTGTTCTTGGGTTAAGTGGGCATTAATAATGACTGGGTATGTCTTACTTTCGCCCAAGAACACATACTTAAGTGAGTCAGGTAAGGGCTTCAATTCAATCACGGGTGGGTCAGAGCTAAAAATGGGAGTGGGTGGAGCAAACTCGAGGGTGAGAATCTGCTGATCCATATGTACGTGAATTCCTGCTGATTCGCTTCCTGTGAGATATCGTTGTGACTGTGTTAACAGGAAACTCGTTAGCTGTGGTCACGTCTTCCTGCAACAACAGGGACGATTCAGTAGTGTGCGGATCAGGATAGCTAGATTCAGGGGTGCTATGGTCAGAAGCACACCCTAAACAGTCAGATCCTCGGGGAGATATGTGTAGTGCAGTGGTCTCAGTCCCGTGTGGATCAAGGTCCAAGAACCCTGATAGTGTAGACGAATGAGACATTGGGTCGTCACAAAGGAGCCCAATGTTACCGCAGTATGCCGAATCTTCGTCTTCACCATCCTCCTCTATGCGATCACAATCAAAGTTCCTTGATGCCCTGAATATGTCAAGTCGAAGTTGCTCATTACCTAGGGTTATCTCCATACACCTGGATACACAATCAATGTTTGCTCGGGCTATCGCTAGAAATGGGCGACCCAAAATAATTGGTGCATCTCGGAGATTAGGAGGAACCTCCATATCGAGAACGAAAAAGTCTACGGGAAAGCAGAACCCGCGAACTTTTACGATTATGTTCTCAACCACCCCCCTCGGTGTTTTTACTGATCTATCAGCCAACTGAATCATGACCAAGGTGGGCTTTAACTCCCCAAATCGAAATTGATCAAATACGGTAGTGGGAGTTAGGTTGAGGGACGAACCCAGATCTAGAAGGGCCCAATCAAATGGAGAATCCTGCAAGAAGCATGATATGAGTGGGGTACTAGGGTCTTTCTTTTTCGGCGGCAAGTCAGCTAGAATCACGACGCTAGTTCTTTTGACAGTACCACCTGTCGTCCAATTCTAGGCTTTTGTTTTGAGGTACAATAGTCCTTGAAGAACCTAACGACAGCGGGGATGTGATCAATTGCCTCAAGGAGGGGGACCTGAATATGTACTTCCTTAAACATTGACTTCAGGTCCTTAAAATTCCACGTGTCCTTTTTCTGTACTACATTTCATGTTAGAGCCTCAGGAAAAGGGATGGGAATCTTAGGGTCAAGTGGCCTCTTACCCTTATCTACCGTAGGTGGCTCCTGAGATGGAGTCGAACCTGCCTGCTGCGAAGGGTGAGAAAAATCAGGGCCTACCTGCCTATGTGGTGGGTTGAATGTCTTCCTTCCGCTCCTCAAAGAGACAGCATTTGCATTAGCTTGCTGTCCATGAGGTGGTGGGGGAGCAGAAGGGGCAGAGTATGCGGGGTTCTGCAAAGGCGGTTGGCCTTAGGCATAACCAGGTGGTGCAGGAGGCGCCTGTAATATGGCGTGTGCCTGTCCCTGTGGTGCCTGAAACCTAGGCGGGGAACCTTGGTTCTGTACATATCGAGGGTTCGAGACAGGTTGGGAGGGCAAGGCTCCCTGAGTCCTATGCTCATGCAACAACTGGTTTTGCGTGTTCTGTATAGTCTGAATATGGTCAGCCATCGCCTTCATTATTTGCAAGCTATCCTGTGTAGATTTCCTCATCGATTCTTGCAACTCCTCTTTCAGTGCCTCCAAAGGGTCAGCCTGCTTTGGAGGGTGACTGGCAGCTTGGTGCAGCGGCTGGTATATAGAACGGGGTTGCTGCTGCTGAGATAGGAATGGCTGCTGCCTAGGGTATGTGTTTTGTGCATTCTCATATTGCCTGGTCTGGTAGTGTGGATCTTGATGTGGTCTCTGTGAGTTACCAGACTAGGAGAAGTTCGGATGCTGGCACCAACCAAGGTTATACGTCTTTGAATACAGGTTATTACGCCCGTATCCTTGGATAGCACTGACGTCCTCGTAGGCTGAAGATGTCTGAGACGTATATCCATCAAGGGGATACATATTATAATCTGTGGGTGGTGCGTAACCTTGGTCATATGGTGCCAGATCGGAATTGTTTACGGGATCCTGATATGCAGGATCTCATAAATAAGGAGAAGATGCATCCCGAGTGAGTAGATTAACTCGAGCAGGAGGGGCTCAGGGTGCATAGGAGGGTCTTAGAGCGGCAAAGTTCAGGTCAGATTGACCTTGACTAATTTGGTCAATCTTTTTCTCAATCAGGTTTATTCTATCCAGCTGCTTGACGATGATATTCATGTCAGCTCGAATAGACTTGGTGTGAGCCTCATGGATACCAACCCGCTGCTGACCAGGCCGCTGGAACTGGTTCATGGACGCGGCATTCATCGAATTCTCTGACAAAGATTCGAACAACTCAAATGCGCTGTTCTCGTCTTTTGCGAGGAAATTCCCGCCACTAGATGCATCAGCCAGATACCGATGTGTGTCATCCAGCCCATGGTAAAAGATCTGAGCTAGGTGCCATCTGGGTATACCATGGTGCAGGCATTTCCGGAGAAGGTCGTGAAATATGTCCCAGGCTTCATGCAACTTCTCCCCAGCTCCTTGGGAGAAGGTCGTGATTGCGCGTCTCATCGCGTTTGTTTGACCGATTGGGAAGAACTTTTGCAGGAATTCACGTCGTAATTCTGACCAGGTTCCAATTGGCTTCCCAATGGTCTTGAACCAGTATGAAGCTTTGTCCCTCAGAGAAAATGGGAAAAGCTTCATTGGAACAATCCCAAGATCAATATTCTTGGGTCGAATTGTTTCTACGAGTCGACTCAGGTCCTCTAGGTGCTGGAACGAATCTCCGCTTGAGTTTCCATAAAAGTGAGTGCTGATCAAACCGATCACATTGGGCTTGAGCTCAAACGCGTCTCTGCCTGCGGGAATCCTGACTAAGGGTGCAACGATTGGTGCGGCTGGATCATAGAAATCCCGTAGTTGTTCTCCTCGCAGTGGATGCTGCATTCTGTTAAGCGCCGTCAAAATGCAGTCCATGCTTTGCCGATGCTGCTCCTCAGATTCAACCTCCTGGGCTTCCAAACGAGCCATCGGGTCTAGATTATCAATGTCCTGACCTAGTCTAGGTCCAGGTCCAGGATTAGCCATTGCGGCTAAGGAAGTAGAAATGGGAGGAAAAGATGGTCCTGGCAAGGTGACTCGCTTCTTTGGGAGTGGTTCCCAAGGTCCAACCAGTTGAGGTCTAAGGGACCTCCGTCCTTGCATACACCACCCAACCCCTGGGTTGGTGTAGCCAAGCCAGACAAGGCTAAGGCCCTGTCAATCAGATGGTCCTTATGATCTTGTGACTGGATTTTTCGTTTTAAGTTCTAATTCCTGAAGAAAAATTTGTCGTACAACCGACTGAAAGTGAATCTCACCTCTCAGCTAACCCAGCCAAGAGGTTGAAAGCACCCAGTAGTACGACAACGAATTCGGGTTGATTTCGTGTTTTAGGATTGATTTTAGCCCGTTTTTCTTCAGTTGGGGTTTTTGTGAGTGGCCCACAAGGTGATCAAGCTCACCGGCTAAATACTAGACTTGACTAATTCTAGGTTAGCCCAATATGGTCTCTAGATTGTAACCCTAAAGGTGTAACCTAGGGTTCATGCAATTCTAGGATTTTTTTGTTCTATTGTTTTTTTCCTTCTTCTTTAGCAGACCACAAAAGATACAAATAGTTCTCTGATAAAAATTGGAATCCAATTAGCTTAAAATTTGGCAAGTAGATCACTTTTTCAATTATATTCTCAGATAATATTTTTTTTTGTAATTTTTACTATTTCAACCGAATTTTTAGATATTTTTAAATGTTTGGGGTCAAATCTAGAATTTTGACCCCTGGTCGATTTTTTGCTTTGAAATGTATCAAATGACTTCAAAAATTCGGAAAAAATATGGACAATAAAGCCAATGATATCATGTTTCAAACCCCACCATTTTTAGTCAAAATAGATTTGCGGATTGCTCTGAATTGCTTTTTGAATTTTGAAAAATCTCAAATTTGGGCCAGTCTGACTCTCTTGCACTTCGTGAATTTTTAGAAATTTTATACTTGGAATTTTTTCAAAAAAATGGTGCTGTTTGAATGATAGTTTGAAAATGAAGGTCTAGCCTAATTTTTAGATTTTTTTGTTCACTACTTTTTCGACAATCGAATTTTTAAAACTTACTTTGAAATCTAGCCGAAAATCAGAGCATGGTGGAGAAGCTTTTAAAAAGTGTTTGAGTTTGAAATTCAAACTTTCCACCAAAAGAAAAAAATATTTTTTTTGTTTCAAAAACTTTTGAAATTTTTTTTTTCAGAAAGGATTTTTTTTAAAGGATTTTCTATTTTAAAGGATTTTCAAATTTTTTTTTTCCTTTTTCAAACTAACTTAGGATTCAAAAAAAGGAACCTAATCTAACTACCTAGATTTCTTTTTTTGATATTCTTTTAACGAAAATGAATAATATATTTTTTTTCTTTTTCTTTTTTTCAAAAGAAATTGCTGGAAGAAAATCTAACCTAGGGTTCAAAAGAAAAAACTAGCCTAAAGAAGATGTGATGTGCACCTGGAAATTTTTCCGCGCTTGTTGTGTGCGTAGATCTCATTTTTCCTTTGTTGTCCTGCACATCCAAAAACAAAGTAGAGGAAGATTTGTCAGTGATAGTTTAAATGATTGAAATAAAAAAAAAATGACGTTGCCTCCCCGGCAACGGCGCCATTTGACAGAGGTCGTTTTTCGCGCATTTTAAAATCGTCGAAAATCATAGTATAGTCGCGCTAAAATGTTCGTCAAAAATGATTTTGTAAAGATAACGAGACTTGAATCCCGGTCGTTCGTCTCTGGGAGGCGTTTATGCAAATCTGAAATCGATCCTTTTTACTCTACTTGCTTAAAATCGCATGGCGGTTTATGGTTATTACGTATTTAAGCACGACATGCTTAGTTGTAAGAATATCAGGAATTAAAAGCAAGCAACTTTAATCACACAAAATATATTGCAATCAATAAGCTCATGGTGATTCTCAACACACACACACACATAGATATATATATATATATATCTTTCATTCATTCATTCAGGAAGGTGTTTGCAACATGGAATGTAGATGAAAGCTTATAAAGGAAAGCTTGAAATTATAAATCTAGCGAACAGAAAATGATCGCATACAGGAATCTATGGGGGGATTTTGCATGCATCATTGGGGGAGAATAAGAGCTACACTACTAAGCAGTAAATGAAAGCATATAAATATGAAGAACTAGCTACTAATCTAGCAGAAAAGAAGGGCATTTGGAGGTGGTCTCCAATGGTCTTTGAATGGTTGAGAGGAGAAGGAGGGGCGGCCAATGATGATTAGGCCGGCCCTTGGAGAGAGGTTGGAGAAGTGATCCAGCATCCTAGCGTGGAGATGGTGGCAGCCATGGTGCACAACTCGTGGAGGTGGAATGGAGATGAAGGTAGCTAACCTAAGTGTGAATGAGTGCCAAGAATGGGATGGGTGCAAATGACCACCCCTTAGGTCTCTTTATAGACCTAAGGGAGTCTCTATAGAGAAGTGTGGAACTCTCTAGAGAGAGCCCCTTAAGTGGCCGACCATGGTGAGAGAGAGGTAGTTATTAGATCCATAAAAAGTGGATCTAAGAATTGAATGGCTCTTAGTTGCTAAATTTGGCAACCAAGAGTGGCGCCACTTTGAAGAGAGTTCTAGAGAACTCTAGATGGGTGTGTGTGTGTGTGAATGGATGTGTGTGTGTGTGTAAGTGTGTGGCCGTGCCCTATGTGGCTAAGTGGTCTAGGTTAGGTCCTAAGGGGTTTAGGTAAGTGTAGGCCTTAAATTAGGGTTGCAAACCCTAATTGCTAAGGAGGAATTGCAATTAAACTTAACACAAGTTTAATTGAATGAGTGTGAACCTAATTAAGAGTGAAATAACTCAATTAGGTTGGGCTTAGGTCAATTGGACTCTTACTGAGTCCAATTGGACTTGTGTGGGTTGAGATCTGAGCTCAATTGGACCCTATGAGTCCAATTGACTAGGCAATGGTAATGATCTAAGTCAATTAGGTTTAGTGAGGACCTAATTAGGTCCTTAAGGAGGTCTAGAGGTGGTGTACTAGGGTTAGGGTACCTTAATTTAGGTTCCTATGGGGTTGGAATTGGGTTTAGGAAGCTAGAGATCCAAGATCAAGGCTTGAATCTCAAAACAGGAACTGGAGAGCAGTTCCAGACGTCCAATACTAGTGTCAACGTCTTATAGTGAAAAATCAGAAGTCCAGACTTGTTGTCTGGACGTCCAATCGGAGTCAGGAAGGATTCAAGGTTCTGTCTTGGGTATTCTACAGAAATTGGACCTTTGACCAAGTGTCTGGACGTCCAATAACACTGCAGAAGTGGGTTTAAGGTGTGCGGGAGTTGGCTAAGGGTTCTGGACGTCCCATAATTCATCTGGACATCCAGATAAAGGTTGGAATTAGGGTTTTAAGGTTTCCTAGGGTGCGGTGACCTAATCTAAGGTGGCTAAGGTTTGGGGAAGTCTTTCAGCTATCCTAGGGCTAGGATGGACCTAAATTCTTCACATTTACTGCTTTATTTCTACTTAATAGAGTAGCATACCTTAATTCCCTTACATATTTATCTACTATATCTAATCTAGGTCTTCTGCTCCAGCTCTGTTGCAACACCAGTTATTCCAGCTTTAGATCTAGCTTATTACCTGTAATTGACATAATGCACCTAATCAGCAGATTATAGCATTATTTTATGCATAGCTAAAAGAAAGCAGTAAAGATGTAGATAATGCTTATGCATGCATGAATTACCCTAATTTATGCTAAGTCCTAGCCTAATTTAGGTCAATTAAGACCTATGATTGCTGCACAATTAGACTGGTCGCCTGATACCTGGAATATTCCAAATAGGCTAAAATAAGACATCTGCAACAGCTTCCAGACATCTTAAATGACACCAGAATGCTCACCTTGCGTTCTGCGCTGAAATCGGACATTTGGAACCCCTTATGGTCGTCTGGGGGTCGTTCCAGACGACTAGCATTGCACTCGAATGTCTGGGATGGGTATTAGTCGTTTGAAGAGATGTCTAGACATCCTAAAGTGTCTAGGGAGCCACGCCTACGCCTCTTCCCAATGGCCCTGCATGCACACAGTGACGTACAGTCTCTGGTAGACAACACGTATGAAATATACAGGCGGTCAGCACCTTACCTTTTGAATCTGCTTTATCGAACATTTGGTGCTACCTCTAGACGTCCGGTCAGATGTCTGTTGAAAGATACAAACGTTTGATCTACGGAGAAAATTTCTTCCAGAACCCATCGTGGGCCTTCCTCTCCTCACAGAAAAAGCCCACGCCCTGTGCAATACACACAAACTGTAACGAACGCGTGCCCCGGACGTATTTTAAGACGTCTGGGCGGTGGCCCAGACGTCTGACCAGACGTTTGGGATCACATCCAGACGTCTTGCCAGACGTCTGGGATGGTTTACAGACATCTGAAAAACCGTTATTCGCCCACACCCGCGAGTCGTCTGCGCGCCTGCGCGCGCAGACCGCATATTCGTTATTCCCTCTTTTTCTTCTACGGCTGCAGACGACTGCCGCGGCTTCTCTCTCTCCTCCCGCGCGGCCTTAAAAGGGCCACGCCTCCCCTCCCGTATCCACCGTCTCCTTCTTCTCCTTCCTGTGCACGAGAGCGAGCGAGCGCGAGGGCTGCAGCGGCGACCGTAGTGAGCGCGGAGGAGGCGCGGCGTGCGAGGGCGGAGCTCTGCCGTGAGGGCGAGCTCGCCGGAGCGGCTTGGCCAGCCGGTGGAGGGCGCAGTGGGTGCGGAACGACGCGGAGAGGGACCTGCTGCAGTCTGAGCAGCAGGAGCGTGAGGTGCGACGCGGGCGACGTCGCGAGCAGAGTCCGGGTCGCGCCCTGATTCTGGAAAAATTTCCAGAATCAGACGTCTGGGTTGATAGGTAGACGGCGAGAACGACGTCTGGTAGCTCATACCGACGTCTGAAAGGTGTGTATTCCGCTTTCTTCTTCCTTCCTGTCGACCGACCGTACTAAGGGAGGGAGTTGGCTGTGCGCAGGTTCGCTGATTCGCCATCCTTTGCGAATCAGACGTCTGGAAGTTGTACCAGATGGCGGGAGTGACCTCCAGACGTCCGGGGTGACCATCGGACGTCTGGGAGCTAGGACAGACGTCCCCGCAGACTTCTGAACGTCTGGGAAACCACACTGAACAGGTAATTCTCTGATCCACTGTTTAAGACGTCTGGAAGAAGTTCCAGACGTCTGATTTTGCACAGTATCGTCTTTTTCGACCCGTTTAGGGCCCGTTCGGGCTCCGTTTTCCGTGATTCGAGTTGCGTTCTTTTCAGAATTAATTCCTCTACCCGTCTACAGTAGCTATACATTATTTTGAGACACTCCTTGTGTTTGATCCTTGTGATAGGACCTCGTTCAGTTGCAGTCTTGAGAGTCGCGGAGGCACGCGGGATTCCCGATCACGCCCCCATTACTCCCGTTGTAGCTGGTAGAGTGGCTTAAGTTTATTATTAAAATCTGTTAAAGTATGGAACCATAACTAGAATCTAGGACATTGCATGAATCCTAGGAATGAGAAATGTATGGAATGATAGCTCCTAGGTGATGCATGAATCCTAGGGCTGGAAAACTAGTTGTATGCTAGATCCTAGGATGTAACATGAACCCTAGGATGGAAAAACTAGCGGAATGTATAATATTGCAGTCTTGGAAAAATGGAAAGGAATATAAAGCTGCCTGTAAATTGAATTAACAGCTGCCTGTTATGAATAAAGAAACATGATTGAGATCATGGATTGTGAGAACGTGAAACTGGAAAGTGAAACATATGATGTTCTGAGATAAAGAGCTGGAACCCTACGGGGAATTAGGAGTGGAACTCCTGGAAAGAAAAAGGAATGGAACTGAGATGTAGTTTGTACTGTCTCTTGAGTACGCAGTACCAAGGGAAGTACTTGTACCTGTTTAGTGCAGAGTGGGGCCAGCCGCCCCAGGGACCCGGGGTTAGGATTGGCCGCTCTGTATCGACTTGTTGGCCCTCGTGTACGTAGTACCGAGGAGAGCTACTAGTGTTAGGAGAGTACTAACTACCCCACGGGCCCCGGGGTTCTGCTAGCCTCCTTCACCGACTTGTTAGGCCCACTAGGGCAAACCAGGGTAGTCAGGCGAGGGTGCGCGGACTGTGGAGGGGCAAGGCCCCGATTTGGTTACTGTGGAGGGGTTGGACCCCTGTTACTGAGAGGGCTCTGCCCTGGTTCCGTGCTGTGCTTTGGGCGCACCCGTTAACGGAAACGACTGACCGCGTGCCAGTGCGGGCTAGCTACCTGTGCGTTTATCGCGCGTGCCGTAGTCACCGTTACGTCTGTCAGTGACCTTGGGGTGGTTGACTGAGGGTAGGATCACCACGGGGGACTCTCCCGGCCAGGAGAGCACCACGTGCTACTTCTACTTTTGGAAAAGACTGCAATCAAGATCGTTCCCACGAGGACATTCGAGATCAAGTAAAGGATCTGAGAAATAAATGAAATAGTGAGAAAATTGAAAGATGTGAATAAAGGAAGTAATAGAACATAACAGCTACTGTACACTCTACTGTTGCCTTTAGTTAGTTTGCCACTCTACTCAGCGTTTTACTGATGTGTTACACTCGTTACCTTTTTCAGGACCAGGTGTTGAGCAGCCAGGGTCGGCGGCTGCAGAGGACGCTGGGCCAAGTAGGGTCCAGTAGAGTTACCACAGTCTTTTGTACCTCTTTTTTTTCTGTTCTAGTGAGTAGTTTTTGTTTCCGCTGTACCTTCTTTACCTGCAGTTCTTGTTATATGATAAATGTTGTTTTACTGTTGTGGTGGTACCTACTGTAGTAGTTTCTTTCCTTACTGCTGTACTTTCTTACTTTTAGTTATATTCATGCTGAATGTGGTTTATTTTACTGTCTTTTGGTTACTTCCTCGTTGGACGACTAGGTCTTGGGATTAGTCGAGTCGGTCCGGTTCTCGTGTCTCGTAGGGTCTCGGGAACCGGGTCGTTACAAGATGGTATCAGAGCGAGGTCGTCCCGAGAAGTGAATCAATTGACTGGAAAATAACCAATTCACATGTTTATAGCTTGAGTAGCCACCACAACATATCTCTTGACATGAGCTCTTAGAGGTTTTGTTAGGTACCGTCTGTTCTGACGTTTCCGTTTTGTTTCGCGTCTCCTTGCAGGAGATGCCTCGTCGCGGGACTGGCGAGACTGGCCGCGGGCGCGGCCGAGGGCGAGGTCGGCGAGGTGGACGTGCTGTCGTTGACGTCTCGGTGGACCAGCCACCACTCCCTGGCATCCAGGCCCAGGACCTCGCCAGACTGATACGGGATATTGTACGAGAGGAGCTCCACCCACCGCCCCGAGCACCTCCTCCTGGGGCTGCAGAGGGGGAGTCCTCTGTGGGACCACGCGACGGACGCGACGCTGGACACGAGGGAGGGTATGGGCCCCTGCCGCCCCCACCTTCCTCCGACACTTCTGTACACGAGGCACCTTCGCCTGGAGGTGCACCAGCACCTCCCCTACAGCGCCACTTCGAGCTTTTCGGACAGTTCCGGAAGCTGAAGCCCCCCTCCTTCAAGGGGGATGAGGACCCGACCGAGGCAGAGGACTGGCTTGAGCAGCTGGAGAAGATCTTCGACACCCTTCGCCCCCCGGTGGAGTGCCGCGTGGCCTTTGCTACGTACCAGCTGGAGAGTGCGGCACACCGGTGGTGGAGGGCGGTCCGGGGACAGGAGAGGGACGAGCCGACGTGGGACCAGTTCGTCACCCTCTTCTGCGAGCAGTACTTTCCCCAGACGTGGCAGGACCAGAGGAAGCGGGAGTTCCACACTCTCCGCCAAGGGACGATGACTGTGAGCGCGTACCGCACGCGTTTCTTGGAGCTGTCCCGCTTTGCAGCGACAGCGGCAGCCACCGAGGAGGTGCGCCTTTGGAGGTTCACCGAGGGGCTCTGGCCTGCGATCCGGGGGTATGTCAAACCCCTAAAGCTGCCGACTTTTTCGAGGGTGGTAGAGGTAGCTATGACTTACGAGGAGACCAACCCGTCCGCGCAAGAGACTGACGGCGGGCGGAAGAGGCCCTTTCAGCCAGACTTCTCACAGGGCCGGCGAGAACGGAGACACGTGGCGTCCGCAAGAGAGCCGTCATGTTGTGCGGGGCCATCAGTGGCCTTTGGGGGCCCTCGACAGGGGCCAGTCGCCAGCAACGGACCCCCGCCTAGCTGACAGCAGGGACTCACTGAGGGCGGGAGTCGGGTTCCCCTCTGCTACCAGTGTGGCCAGCCGGGCCACGTCAGGAGGGACTGCCCATCTAGGGCATTAGGTCAGCAGATACTTCCCGTGCAGAGCACTGGAGGGCGCGCAGGAGGCCGCGGTTCCCAGGCACGAGGAGGAGGATAGCAGTCGCGAGGAGGGTACCGGCCAGCACCTACCCGTCCGACGCAGAGTGTGGCTGCTTCGTCCGCACCTAGAGCTGAGGGGCGTATCAACGCCCTAACACACAGGGACGCCAGAGCATCGGGATCCGTGGTAGCAGGTATGGTTTCAGTTTCTGGCAGACTCGTTTACACACTTTTCGATTCCGGCGCTACGCACTCGTTTGTCGCAGCCAGTTTCGCAGTTAGTTTGGACCTGGATTATACACTGTTAGAGAATCCGTTCGTAATCAGAGGTCCGGGTGGTCAGCTGTTTGTAGCTGAGGAGGTGTACACGGGTTGCGGGGTCAGCATCGGGGGACATAGCCTGCCAGCTGACCTGATTATGATACAGATGGAGGACTTTGGAGTGATTCTGGGGATGGATTGGCTGTCCGCTTACCACACCTTGGTAGACTGTTTTGAGAGGAAGATTGTCTTCTCCATTCCGGAGTTGCCTTCTTTCGAGTTTCACGGGCAGCCAGTGGACGGAGGTTTCAGGTGCCTTTCGGCACTTCGGGCGGTGAGACTTTTGAGCCAGGGGTGTGAGGGCTTCCTAGCCTGTGTGGTGGCAGAGCCCAGCCCTGTGGCAGACTTCCAGAGCATCCTGGTGGTCAGAGAGTTCCCCGACGTGTTTCCAGACGAGTTACCAGGACTACCGCCCGAGCGTGAGATCGAGTTTGAGATCTCACTAGTACCAGGGACCAGCCCCATCTCCACCGCGCCATACAGGATGGCACCGCTTGAGCTACGAGAGCTCAAGTCCCAGTTGCAGGACCTTTTGGAAAAAGGTTTCGTGAGGCCCAGTGCGTCTCCCTGGGGAGCCCCGGTACTGTTTGTGAAGAAGAAGGATGGGACCCTACGCCTTTGTGTGGACTACCGACAGCTGAATAGGGTCACCATCAAGAACAGATATCCGCTGCCGAGGATCGACGATTTGTTTGACCAGTTGCGGGGTGCCACGGTGTTTTCCAAGATAGACTTGAGGTCTGGATACCACCAGTTGAGGATCAGGGAGACCGACGTCTCCAAGACAGCTTTCCGCACCCGGTACGGACACTACGAGTTTTTGGTCATGCCGTTTGGGCTGACCAATGCCCCCGCTGCTTTCATGGACCTGATGAACAGGGTGTTTAGACCGTACTTGGATTAGTTCGTGGTGGTTTTCATAGATGATGTGCTCATCTATTCTAGAGATCGGACGCAGCACAGACAGCACTTGCGGATGGTTCTGGACACTCTGAGACGACGCAGGCTGTACGCCAAATACAGCAAGTGCGAGTTCTTGTTGAGGGAGGTGACCTTCTTGGGTCATGTGATCTCTGGTGACGGCCTGGCGGTGGACCCCGCCAAGGTCGAGGCAGTGCTCAGGTGGGAGAGACCGCGTTCAGTCACTGAGATTCGCAGTTTCCTGGGACTTGCAGGTTACTACAGACAGTTCATCAGAGGGTTTTCGCAGATTGCGCGTCCTATGACACAGTTGACTCGGAAGGACGTGCCTTTCTCTTGGACAGACGCCTGTGAGGCGTGTTTTCTGGAGCTGAAGGAGAGGTTGACCTCGGCTCCCGTGCTCACCATCCCTGACAGTAGTGGCGGGTTCGTTGCGTACACGGACGCTTCCTTGCAGGGGTTAGGAGGTGTGCTCATGTAGAGGGGTCACGTTGTCGCTTACGCTTCGCGGCAACTGAAGCCCCATGAGCATACCTACCCTACCCACGACCTAGAGTTGGCAGCTGTTGTCTTCGCGTTGAAGACCTGGAGGCACTACTTGTACGGTGAGACCTTCGAGATTTTTACAGATCACAAGAGCCTCAGATATCTTTTTGACCAGAAGGAGCTCAACATGAGACAGAGACGTTGGTTGGAGCTCCTAAAGGACTACGATTGCAGCATCTCCTACCACCCGGGAAAGGCCAATGTGGTGGCTGACGCCTTGAGCCGTAAGGCGCCCGCACGCTTAGCCAGTCTACAGTTACAGAGTTGGAGCCTTTTGGAGGAGGTGGGCAGTTGGCGACCTCTAGAGTTACGAGGAACTGTGGGGCAGTGACAGTGACACGGCAGACCAGGCCAGAGCTGATAGACCGTATCATCACAGGACAGATGGCTGATCCGTACCAGCAGTCTTTGCGCGACAGAGTACTATCAGGGGACCCAGGGGACTTTTCTTTCACAGACCAGGTGTTACGCTTGAGGGGACGGTTGTGCGTCCCCAGAGACGAGGAGCTGTTGAGAGAGCTCCTGACTGAGGCACATGGTCCCAGATTCACCATACATCCCGGAAACACGAAAATGTACCATGACTTGAGACGCGAGTTTTGGTGGAGAGGGATGAAGCGGGATGTGGGTGAGTTCGTGCAGCAGTGCTTAGTGTGCCAGCAGGTGAAAGCCGAGCATCAGAGGCCTGCAGGGCCGCTTCAGCCGCTTCCAGTGCCAGAGTGGAAGTGGAAGAGCATCACCATGGACTTGTGGTGGGCTTACCTGTTACCCAGCGGGGACACGACGCAGTCTGGGTAATAGTGGATAGATTGACGAAGACGGCGCGATTCTTGCCGATCCGAGTCACCTTGGGACCAGCACAGTTGGCAGAGAGGTATATCCGTGATGTGGTGCGACTACACGGAGTTCCGCGGGAGATCGTATCCGGCCGGGATACCCGCTTTACGTCCCAGTTTTGGGCTGAGTTTCAGCAGGCCTTGGGGACGAGGTTGAGGTTTATCACGGCTTACCACCCCCAGACAGACGGACAGTCTGAGCGCACGATACAGACACTTGAGGACCTTTTGCGTGCCTGTGTACTGGACTGGAGGGGCTCTTGGGAGGAGCACCTGCCCCTGGCGGAGTTTGCATACAACAACAGTTATCACTCGAGCATCGGCATGGCTCCCTACGAGGCTCTGTACGGACGGAAGTGTACGGCACCCTTGAGTTGGGTTGAGGTGGGGACCAAGTGGGAGGTTGGCCCCAGGTTGATCCGGCAGAGTCAGGAGGTAGTTGAGCAGATCCACAGACGACTCCGCACTGTCAGGAGCAGACAGAAGAGCTACGCGGATCGCAGACGCAGAGAGGTGCAGTTCGAGGTTGGGGACCACGTCTTCCTTCGTGTTTCGCCCATGAAGGGCTTACAGCGGTTTGGGGTGAGAGGGAAGCTCGCGCTGAGGTTCGTGGGGCCCTTTGAGGTCCTGGAGCGGGTTGGACCCGTTACTTACAGACTTGCCCTCCCCCCGCAGCTTTCTGGTGTGCACGACGTGTTCCACGTGTCCAACCTCAGGAAGTACGTAGCCGATCCCAGCCACGTACTGAGTCACGAGAGCGTCGAGGTGAGCGACGACCTGACCTACCCCGAGCGGCCAGTGTAGATCCTAGACCAAGCCGTCCGCAGTTTGAGACGAAAGCAAGTACCCCTGGTAAAGGTTTTGTGGAGGAGCCAGCGGTACGAGGAGGCTACCTGGGAGCCTGAGGCGGCAATGCGGGAGCGGTACCCAGAGCTTTTCGTGGGTACGTCTTTTCGGATCGGGTTCGGTCCTCTTTGAGTTTGTTATGGTTAATTGGACATCTTTTACCCGCACCCTAGTTGGCGCAAGTTTCGGGGACGAAACTTCCTTTGAGTTTGTTATATTGTAACGAACGCGTGTCCCGGACGTATTTTAAGACGTCTGGGAGGTGGCCCAGACGTCTGGGATCACATCCAGACGTCTTGACAGACGTCTGGGATGGTTTACAGACGTCTGAAAAATCGTTATTCGCCCACACCCGCGAGTCGTCTGCGCGCCTGCGCGTGCAGGCCGCATATTCGTTATTCCCTCTTTTTCTTCTGCGGCTGCAGACGACTGCCGCGGCTTCTCTCTCTCCTCTCCGCGCGGCCTTAAAAGGGCCACGCCTCCCCTCCCGTCTCCACCGTCTCCTTCTTCTTCTCCTTCCTGTGCACGAGAGCGAGCGAGCGCGAGGGCTGCAGCGGCGGCCGCAGTGAGCGCGGAGGAGGCGCGGCGTGCGAGGGCGGAGCTCTGCCATGAGGACGAGCTCGCCGGAGCGGCTTGGCCGGCCGGCGGAGGGCGCAGGGGGTGCGGAACGACGCGGAGAGGGACCTGCTGCTGTCTGAGCAGCAGGAGCGCGAGGTGCGACGCGGGCGACGTCGTGAGCAGAGTTCGGGTCGCGCCCTGATTATGGAAAAATTTCCAGAATCAGACGTCTGGGTTGATAGGCAAACGGCGAGAACGACGTCTGGTAGCTCATACCGACGTCTGAAAGGTGTGTATTCCGCTTTCTTCTTCCTTCCTGTCGACCGACCGTACTAAGGGAGGGAGTTGGCTGTGCGCAGGTTCGCTGATTCGCCATCCTTTGCGAATCAGACGTCTGGAAGTTGTACCAGACGGCGGGAGTGACCTCCAGACGTCCGAGGTGACCATCAGACGTCTGGGAGCTAGGACAGACATCCCCGCAGACTTATGGACGTCTGGGAAACCACACTGAACAGGTAATTCTCTGATCCACTGTTTAAGACGTCTGGAAGAAGTTCCAGACGTCTGATTTTGCACAGTATCGTCTTTTTCGACCCGTTTAGGGCCCGTTCGGGCTCCGTTTTCCGTGATTCGAGTTGCGTTCTTTTCAGAATTAATTCCTCTACCCGTCTACAGTAGCTATACACTGTTTTGAGACACTCCTTGTGTTTGATCCTTATGATAGGACCTCGTTCAGTTGCAGTCTTGAGAGTCGCGGAGGCACGCGAGATTCCCGATCACGCCCCCATTACTCCCGTTGTAGCTGGTAGAGTGGCTTAAGTTTATTATTAAAATCTGTTAAAGTATGGAACCATAACTAGAATCTAGGACATTGCATGAATCTTAGGAATGAGAAATGTATGGAATGATAGCTCCTAGGTGATGCATGAATCCTAGGGCTGGAAAACTAGTTGTATGCTAGATCCTAGGATGTAACATGAACCCTAGGATGGAAAAACTAGCGGAATGTATAATATTGCAGTCTTGGAAAAATGGAAAGGAATATAAAGCTGCCTGTAAATTGAATTAACAGCTACCTGTTATGAATAAAGAAACATGATTGAGATCATGGATTGTGAGAACGTGAAACTGGAAAGTGAAACATATGATGTTCTGAGATAAAGAGCTGGAACCCTACGGGGAATTAGGAGTGGAACTCCTGGAAAGAAAAAGGAATGGAACTGAGATGTAGTTTGTACTGTCTCTTGAGTACGCAGTACCAAGGGAAGTACCTGTACCTGTTTAGTGCAGAGTGGGGCCAGCCGCCCCAGGGACCCGGGGTTAGGATTGGCCGCTCTGTACCGACTTGTTGGCCCTCGTGTACGTAGTACCGAGGAGAGCTACTAGTGTTAGGAGAGTACTAGCTACCCCACGGGCCCCGGGGTTCTGCTAGCCTCCGTCACCGACTTGTTAGGCCCACTAGGGCAAACCAGGGTAGTCAGGCAAGGGTGCGCGGACTCTGGAGGGGCAAGGCCCCGATTTGGTTACTGTGGAGGGGTTGGACCCCTGTTACTGAGAGGGCTCTGCCCTGGTTCCGTGCTGTGCTTTGGGCGCACCCGTTAGCAGAAACGACTGACCGCGTGCCAGTGCGGGCTAGCTACCTGTGCGTTTATCGCACGTGCCGTAGTCACCGTTACGTCTGTCAGTGACCTTGGGGTGGTTGACTGAGGGTAGGATCACCACGGGGGACTCTCCCGGCCAGGAGAGCACCACGTGCTACTTCTACTTTTGGAAAAGACTGCAATCAAGATCGTTCCCACGAGGACATTCGAGATCAAGTAAAGGATCTGAGAAATAAATGAAATAGTGAGAAAATTGAAAGATGTGAATAAAGGAAGTAATAGAACATAACAGCTACTGTACACTCTACTGTTGCCTTTAGTTAGTTTGCCACTCTACTCAGCGTTTTGCTGATGTGTTACACTCGTTACCTTTTTCAGGACCAGGTGTTGAGCAGCCAGGGTCGGCGGCTGCAGAGGACGCTGGGCCAAGTAGGGTCCAGTAGAGTTACTACAGTCTTTTGTACCTCTTTTGTTTCTGTTCTAGTGAGTAGTTTTTGTTTCCGCTGTACCTTCTTTACCTGCAGTTCTTGTTATATGATAAATGTTGTTTTACTGTTGTGGTGGTACCTACTGTAGTAGTTTCTTTCCTTACTGCTGTACTTTCTTACTTTTAGTTATATTCATGCTGAATGTGGTTTATTTTACTGTCTTTTGGTTACTTCCTCATTGGACGACTAGGTCTTGGGATTAGTCGAGTCGGTCCGGTTCTCGTGTCTCGTAGGGACTCGGGAACCGGGTCGTTACACAAACCAAGGCGCTCAGACTTACTCCTACTGGGCAGAGAAGAAAACACCGAAAATCATCCACAAGTCTCGAATAGGGCATTACCTCAGATTTTGCACGATATCAGACGTTCGGTGACAGCTCCGGACGTCCGACCAGATGTCTGTTGAACTCCCTAGATGTCTCATTTTGCAGAAAAATGACTTCGCAGAACCGTTCGCGAGCCTTCTTCTCCTTGTGAAATCACCCTCCCCCCTGCACCAGGAGTTGTAGTAGCAATGACACTCTGTCAGCTTTGCACAGACGTCCTCCCTCCAAGCTCCGTTATTAGCTCGCCCAAGCTCCTCCGTGCGCACTCAAACTCAAGCAGCGGGAGCTCCTTGTGCGAGCAGGGAGGGCACGGAGAGGAAGGGGGAAAGGAACTACTGGTGTGTGCCACAAGGAGGGAAACGAGAGAGGGTAGGTGGCTCAAAAATCGAGGTAAGGGGTTTAAATAGAGTAGGGGGTTAGGCTTTAGGGGTGTGGGGTGGGTGGGGCTAGGGAATTTTGCAAGAAATGCCCCGCAAGAGCCTCTTTTATTCGCAGAACCCCCAAAATAAAAAATCCAGTGGGTTGCAAATTGCAGCAACCCCCCTAAATTTCAGAGAATGGCCCCATGACCCTTAGGGAGGGTCATTTCATACTGGGATGAAAATAGATCTATATACATCTTAGGAATTTGTATATTCTGCTTTTGTAAGGACTAACGTGCAAGTCTAAGGCCTAAAAGGAGGCATTTATGAGAGTTAAAAGATGTGAGTCCCATGAAGTCAAGCTCAAGATGAAATTGGAGTAACAAAGGCTTCTTATGCTTTGAAGAGGCCTTTAAATGGCCATTGGTCTAAAGTTCAATGTACTATAGGACAATTGGTTGTAATTTTTTAATTTCTTGATAGCAACATGTAAGGAGAAGCCAATTGCTTGGTTCATTTAGGAATAATTTAAGGGTCTTATGCATAAAATTCACTAAGGCGCCTTACTTAGCTAAATTAGGGTTAATCTAGGCTAATAAATCTCTAAATAGGTCATTAATGGCTAATCATATGTTTCTTACAAGTTAATGACATGGGAGATGAGAATCAAATTAAAAAACCAAGTTTCAACCTATCTATTGTTAGATAGTTAATACCTAAAGTTAGGTAGCAGGGCCAATATCAACTTGGGCAAAACATGAAATTACAAACTTTGTGTCTAACATTAGATAGTCTATTTAATGTTAGATAGACCTCATCTAACATCAGATAGATTGTTAAAAAGAACTTTTTTGAAAGGTTTTTGTCAGTCAGTTCACATATGTGAAGGGATTTTGGCCATTGTTTGATGATTCCATTAACTTGATTGGACTCGAAAGACACTCTTCTATATAAAAGGGACCTCCTTAATCTTTTAAGAACTCTTGCACACATTCCTAAGCACATTTGAGCATATTAAATCAGTGAGAGAGCCACCTCACCCAAATTCTCAACTTCCTTTGCTCTCTTGTGTAAGTTGAGCTCCTTACAACACTCCATCAAGTTTTTGGAGCTCCAAATCTCTCTACTCCCTTTAAAGGGAGTAAAAGGAGTATTTATTTTAGCCGTTTAGACAACTCATTGATTCATATTTCACATCTATCAATGGGGGTTATCCATAGGGCTACTTGTGATTTTTATTAATCAAATACTTCTATTACTATTCTTGTTGTAAGGGCTTGGGTGTGGGTTCCCATTAGGGACAAGGCTTTCTCTTGATTGGTATTCAAGAGGGTTAACTATAAAGAGGGTTTAGATACCCCCTAAGTATCTAGTTTTGTGATTCCAATTTGACTTAGGTGATTCCAAGTTGACTTGGGGAAAAATCTTTGGTTGGAAAACTTAGGTAGTGATTTTTTTCCCTTTTTATGGATTTTCCACTCTAAACCTTTGTCATGTGGCTGGTGCTTAATCTTGAAAATAAATTTGAATTAAGCTAAATTGAATTTCTTGTTAGCAGCTTTAATTGCCTTTTCTATCATTCAATTAACACTATTCTTTCGCCCTTCTAAGGCTAGTTTACTTGGTAGGTTAACCCTCTAAGAGAGGAGTTAACCTCCATTTACTTGAGAGGTTAACCTGTATGGTGAAAACACAAGTTTAGGGTCCTTAACACCAGTTATGAGGGGTGTTGATAAAATAGGTATTAACTTCGTAACTCTCCCACACTTAAATTATACTTTTTAGAAACTAGTGTTAACATAAGTTGAAGTAAACATCGCAATGGTTAACATCACACCTTAACATTAATTCAACTAAACATAAATTGGTATTAACACTACTCTGTAAGTAAATAGAAATGAATGTTAACATTAATTTCATATATCTTAATACTAGTTTCCTAACATCTCAAGTAAACTAGTACCTAGCGTTTAAGCCAATTAGGCTTAAGCTTAGGCTCAAACTTGATTATGCTTAATAGAGCCAACTCAGGTCCTTAATGAGCTCAAGCTTGTTAACTTAATGTTTGGGCTTCATAAAATTACTATATAAACAATGATTATAGCTTTAGAAATGATCTCTTGACTAAGGAGAAGTTTGTTGGAAAAATTACAGTTATATAAAATACTTAAGGTGTTAGCCGAAGGTGCGCACATCATAAATAATATATGTATACATTTTTATATCCTTATCGAACCCAATATCTTATTTACCCAAGTCAGGTAAGCTTGTCAAGTTAGGTTTTGCTTGGACCTAGCTCAATAAGTTTATGGAACTCAAATTTGAGCTTTGACTCAGTTCATTAATTAATTGCATCAATCCCAAGTCAAGCCTATCAAATTTGAACTTTTTTGATAGCATTAATTATATACAACCTTAGTATTTATGCTGTTTTTGCCGTGGGATGATGTCCCGTAAATTTTTACATTCGTGCGATCATCTACATAGATGGTAAATAGAAAGCCTTTTCCCATCTCTTTTAGTGTTGACACCTGCAAATTATATAAGTAATTTTATTTTGTTGCCTTTTTCCATCTATGTGATATAGTCTTTATTCATTTTTTTCCTTTCGTTTTTCCTATCCACAACAATTTCCCCCCTCCCTCTGTGGCAAGTATTGCCATTGTGAAATGGTGGCAAATACATAACGATAAAAGTTAATTATTTTTTCCTTAAAACATCCGTCCCCTAAAAAGGTTTTTATTTTGGGAAACAAATTACGAAATCGAGCTTCTATATTGCGGTACCGAAAGGGAGTTAGTCAGTCCGTCAATCCCTCTTTTTTTCTCTCCTTGGTACCTTTTTCCCATGCCTCACCGATCCATCTCTGCCACCTCCACATAAAATGGCCTTCCATGTAGATACCCCCTGTTCAATTTAGTGAAGCGTCCAAGAAAAGTGGAAGAAAAATATTACCTGTTGTTCAAAAAATGTGGAAGGACAAAAAGAAGATGCTACGTATCTTTTTGATGTTAAAAGGCCTCTTGAAATTCAAATAAAGGATCCTTTCTCGAAGCAGTTAACTATGATTCGGAAAATTCTTAAATTGAAACTTGACTCTTCCAAGAATGCAACAACTTATTTAAATACCTAATAAATTCTTACTTCATGATAAACAAAAAAATATATTTTAGAACATTTTATTTGATATTTAATTTTAGTTTAAGTAATTTTCAATAATATTCTTCCTATCATAACTTCATAGAAACTCCGAGGGAGGCAAAGGCAATCCAAGAGGTATTTCATTGAATTGTTAAGTTGGATTTCATGAAATCATTATTTTACTTTATTCTTTTCGAAAGTTTTCCCCTATAATTCAAAAAGCAATTTCATATGTCATGTTTTCTTAAAGCAAATTACTATTTACATTAGTAATTGCATTTTTTTCAAGTTACAAGTTTTGTTTCTTTCTTGAAGATAAACAAAACAAAAATCTAAAAGGTTACTTGCAGAATCCCTTCAAGGCTTTCCTCCACTGCAAAGCATGGGTTTGATTTATTAGGTCTTCGCAAATCTTACCACCACACTGTTAGATACTATTACTTTATAAAAAATATTTCTAAAAAGTATCAATGAAGAATAAAAAATAAATCACCTATAAACATTGCCCCATGTGAGCTTCAGAAATAGACGACAAAGTCATCGGAAGAATCTAAAATCTTTTACATTTCCCTTGTTTCCCGTTGCAACAGCCTGCCATGTACTTAACGTGGCAAGACTTCGTAGCTAATATCTTGGGCTGTTATGGACATCTCTATCCTGCGAGGATACAATGCCTTTAATTTTTTTAGGTAATGCAAAAGAAGGAATATTGCAACTTATCCCGCAAACAAAAATCCCTACAACATAAAGGCGTTGGCACATTCTCTTGTTATCAAGATGAGAGATCTGACAGATCGGAAAGAGGGTCTTTATTCATGAGAATGTATGACTACTTTCACACGTCAATCTCTAATATTTGGCTGTAGTTCACAAGCGGACTTGCAATATAATTTTTGATGCAAGATAAATTTCAGGAAATAGTTATTAATTTTAAATTCAAAAGGAATTTAAAATGTTTGTACGAATATTTGATATTACACATATACCCTAGATTTATCATATTTCCTTAGAACCCTGGTAAAGTTGGCCAATTTCGCACTCATGCTCCTCTATCAATGTAAACCTAACCACATCAGTTGACATATACCAAAGCTGGTGTTGTCTAAGATATTATTATTCATCTAAAGGTTGATACTTGTCCATATATTAAAAAAAGAACAAAGGGAAGAGAATCTCGTAATCAAGATATGGACATTGCGTAAGCTTCAAGCTTGGTGTGGAATTTTGAGAGGTAAAAGGTATCCATCTTACGACAAATCCTACACAAAAATGGTAAATTTCTTGTTGAAGTTTAGTTCTAGATTTATCATGTAAAGAATAACTATTATCTAAGGCTATATGCATAAATCTTGAAAATACAAGGATGTCTATGCAGTACCCATCGATAGGGAAATGTATGTAATCTCTGAGCACAAAAAAGAAAAATATACATTTGTTTGGAATAGGGACTCGAACTCAAGACCTCCACCTCAAGGGAAAAAAAGAAAAAATATACATATAATTGGAAAATATTTAGCATGTTCGACTTTTTTTCCTTGAAAACACAGAATGTTCCATATTTCACCAAATGAGCTTTTCCATGTATTGATTCTGCAAGCTTAACCGATTATCATGGGCTGATTTTCACAATCGAAGATGAGACGTACAATGAAACAGATTAGCGGCAAAGATTTCGATTTTGAAATAAATTTTTATGATTTAGAGACAACCTATGAACTTGCATCACTATCTGTGAATGGATTGGGCAATCAGTAGATCCTCCTTGGTTAAAGTCCCTGACTGATCGACATCCAGATCACTTCAAATTGCTCCAGTAGCATAGCAACTATCATCTTGGCTGATCTTTCCCATCTCCTTGAGCTTATAATTTATGAACTCTGCAGCACTGCATGGAATGTAAGAAAAAGAATTATGTCCAGAGGAAATTGGTACATTACGAAAGCACATGTTTTGATGCATGCAAAAAAATTAAATTATTTTACAAAGCAACTAACTACAGAGGAACAATTGTCAATACCCATTATCACATCGAAATCAGAATTGTCACCTTTTGCATTAGAAATATCTAATAGAAAAACTTGGGCCTGATAACTTCAGCTCGAGCTCAGTTCAGAAAGAGCTCGTCAGCGCAGCACAAGTAATTTGTTGAAAATTGCATGAACAATCACCAAAGTACAACCACAAGGCACAACGATTTACATGGAAATCCTTCCGGAGAAGGGGGGAAAAACAACAGGCAAAAAGATAGAGATTCAGTACAGAAAAAGAAGAATATGGAGTACAACCCATTACTCAAACCCTAAGAGAAACCAAGGGCAGTGCACTCTCAGAAAAAGAAAAAAAGAAAAAAGACCCCAAGAAATCCTAATAGACGCATATACACGATCTATGCATAATCAGATCCTTTAATAGATCTAAAAAAATCTTATTGGATCACCAAGATCTATTTAAAAAATGCATGTTGCATCGTAATCAGATCGTAGGCATTCAAGGCATAGCCAAGTCCAAGCCAAGATTTAAGCTTGGTAACTTTATCAGTCGAAGTCCAGTTCAATTCCAATAAGGACTTGGCTTGATAAGGGTATGCAATCCATGTATCAAATAATATAGTATCCTTTAGGCAAGTCTAATTTCCATTGAGTGCTTTATCACTAAGAACAATCTCTAAAGAAGACTCTGAACTGATTATAGGTAGATGGATGCCAATAGGGAATCTTAGAATGAAATGAATACTGAGAAGTTGATTGTGGTGGCATAGTCATCGGGGACAACTTAGAGGAGATAGAGTAGTTGGTGGTATAGGAGGAATGAAGTTCAACTCTATTGAGTTGTATTGAGGATATATTTATAATTGTTTATTTCTATGTGGGTGTGTTATGTTATTTTTCCCTTATACCTCTCTATATAAAGGTACTAAGGCTCTCAGAGTTGAATTAAATCACTTATTTTCCCTAAAATGATATTAAAGCAACAATCCTAGACCAGTGGTCTGGTTTCCCACCAATCTTAGCCCTCCTACCCACCCACCAAAACCCTAACCTTCTCTCTCCCTGCACTGCCACCCCTCACCGACGCTCCACCCTCAGTGCCACCTCCAACAGCCTCCTTGCCTTCTAGGTCACCACCATCGAGGCCTACCCTCCTCCCAACGCCATCATCAGCACCGATTCTCCTTTTAGTGCTGCCGCCTGGGCTTGGGTGACCTCTGCGGTGCTGCCTAAGATGTCGCCTGGGCTTGGTGATGCTACTAGGGGCCACCCTTAGCCTCTAGTGACGCTGCTGCCGTTGCCACAGGGCCTGCAGCATACTACTGCAACGCTCTGGGCTCTTTCCTGGGTGTGGGGGGCCTCTGTTCTAATCAGTAGGGGTGTAAGCCACTCGCCTTCCTCCTTCATTGACAACCATTTAGGATGAAGAGTTTGTGTTTGTTATGAACGGATGCCCCGGACGTATTTTAAGACGTCTGGGAGGTGGCTCAGACGTCTGATATATGAACGGATGCCCCGGACGTATTTTAAGACATCTGGGAGGTGGCCCAGACGTCTGATCACATCCAGACGTCCTGCCAGATGTCTGGGATGGTTTACAGACGTCTGAAAAATCGTTATCGTCCACACCCCCGAGTCGTCTGCACGCCTGTGCGCGCAGACCCGCGATTCCTCTCTCTCTCTCTTTTTCCCTCTCTCTCTCTGTGGCTGCAGGCGACCTGCCACGCTCCTCTCTCCTCCTCGCGCGGCCTTAAAAGGGCCACGCCTCCCCTCCCGTCTCCACCGTCTCCTCCTTCTTCTCCTTCCTATGCGCGAGAGCGAGCGAGCGCGAGGGCTGCAGCGGCGGCCGCAGTGAGCGCGGAGGAAGCGCGGCGTGCTAGGGCGGAGCTCTGCCGTGAGGGCGAGCTCGCCGGAGCGGCTTGGCCGGCCGGCGGAGGGCGCAGGGGGCGCGGAACGACGCGGAGAGGGACCTGCTGCAGTCTGCGCAGCAGGAGCGCGAGGTGCGACGCGGGCGGCGTCGCGAGCAGAGTCCGGGTCGCGCCCTGATTCTGGAAAAATTTCCAGAATCAGACGTCTGGGTTGATAGGAAGACGGCGAGGACGACGTCTGGTAGTTCATACCGACGTCTGAAAGGTGTGTATTCCGCTTTCTTCTTCCTTCCTGTCGACCGACCGTACTAAGGGAGGGAGTTGGCTGTGCGCAGGTTCGCTGATTCGCCATCCTTTACGAATCAGACGTCTGGAAGTTGTACCAGACGGCGGGAGTGACCTCCAGACGTCCGGGGTGACCATCGGACGTCTGGGAGCTAGGATAGACGTCCCCGCAGACTTATGGACGTCTGGGAAACCACACTGAACAGGTAATTCTCTGATCCACTGTTTAAGACGTCTGGAATAAGTTCCAGACGTCTGATTTTGCACAGTATCATCTTTTTCGACCCGTTTAGGGCCCGTTCGGGCTCCGTTTTCCGCGATTTGAGTTGCGTTCTTTTCAGAATTAATTCCTCTACCCGTCTACAGTAGCTATACACTGTTTTGAGACACTCCTTGTGTTGATCCTTGTGATAGGACCTCTTTCAGTTGCAGTCTTGGGAGTCGCGGAGGCACGCGGGATTCCCGATCACGCCCCCATTACTCCTGTTGTACCTGGTAGAGTGGCTTAAGCTATTAAAATCTGTTAAAGTATGGAACCTTAACTAGAATCTAGGTGTTGCATGAATCCTAGGAATGAGAAATGTATGGAATGATAGCTCCTAGGTGTTGCATGAATCCTAGGGCTGGAAAATTAGATTGTATGATAGATCCTAGGATATGGCATGAATCCTAGGATGGAAAACTAGTGGAAT
This sequence comes from Thalassia testudinum, assembly GCA_037157565.1. Lineage (NCBI taxonomy): Eukaryota > Viridiplantae > Streptophyta > Magnoliopsida > Alismatales > Hydrocharitaceae > Thalassia > Thalassia testudinum. The sequence goes on along the minus strand of JAZHRO010000022.1, from coordinate 6,395,467 downwards.
GTATATATTGCAGTCTTGGAAAATGGAAAGAAATATAAAGCTGCCTGTAATTTGAATTAACAACTGCCTGTTGTGAACAGTTAACGTGGTTGAGAACATGGATTGTAAGAATGTGAAACCGGGAAGTGAAACCTGGATCTTGAGTAAAAAGGATGGAACCCTACGGGGAAGTAGGAGTAGAACTCCTGGAAAGTAAATGGAATAGTTTTGGGGAAGTGAGCTGGCCCTTGAGTACGGAGTACCAAGGAGAGCGACTGTCCCCCTGTTTAGTGCAGAGCGGAGCTAGCCGCCCCAGGGACCCGGGGTTAGGACTGGCCACTCTGTACCGACTTGCTGGCCCTCGCGTACGTAGTACCGAGGAGAGGTACTAGTGTTAGGAGAGTACTAGCTACCCCACGGGCCCCGGGGTTCTACTAGCCTCCTTCACCGACTTGTTAGGCCCACTAGGGCAAACCAGGGTAGTCAGGCGAGGGTGCGCGGACTGTGGAGGGGCAAGGCCCCGGTTTGGTTACTGTGGAGGGGTTGGACCCCTGTTACTGAGAGGGCTCTGCCCTGGTTCCGTGCTGTGCTTTGGACGCACCCGTTAACGGAAACGACTGACCGCGTGCCAGTGCGGGCTAGCTACCTGTGTGTTTATCGCGCGTGCCGTAGTCACCGTTACGTCTGTCAGTGACCTTGGGGTGGTTGACTGAGGGTAGGATCACCACGGGGGACTCTCCCGGCCAGGAGAGCACCACGTGCTACTTCTACTTTCGGAAAAGACTGCAATCAAGATCGTTCCCACGAGGACATTCGAGATCAAGTAAAGGATCTGAGAAATAAATGAAATAGTGAGAAAATTGAAAGACGTGAATAAAGGAAGTAATAGAACATAACAGCTACTGTACACTCTACTGTTGCCTTTAGTTAGTTTGCCACTCTACTCAGCGTTTTGCTGACGTGTTACACTCGTTACCCTTTTTCAGGACCAGGTGTTGAGCAGCCAGGGTCGGTGGCTGCAGAGGACGCTGGGCCGAGTAGGGTCCAGTAGAGTTTACCACAGTCTTTTGTACCTCTTTTGTTTCTGTTCTAGTGAGTAGTTTTTGTTTCCGCTGTACTTTCCTTACCTGCAGTTCCTGTTATATGATAAATGTTGTTCTACTGTTGTGGTGGTACCTACTGTAGTAGTTTCTTTCCTTACTGTTGTACTTTCTTACTGTTAGTTATATTCATGCTGAATGTGGTTTATTTTACTGTCTTTTGGTTACTTCCTCGTTGGACGACTAGGTCTTGGGATTAGTCGAGTCGGTCCGGTTCTCGTGTCTCGTAGGGACTCAGGAACCGGGTCGTTACAGTGTTGTTTGGGGCGCTATCATGCCTCAATAGGTGTAACTACACTGTGCATGGTCAGAAAATCTATTTTTCAAACCTCTCTTGGGCGTCGTTACGGAGCACATGATCTAATTTTTGAGATTTCAGAGCATCAGAAGAATGATTCAACAAATCGGGTTCACATGCAGGAGACAAAGGATACCATGACTGTAACGAGCCCGTGCCCCAGACGTCTTTTAAGACGTCTGGGAGGTGGCCCAGACGTCTGTAAAGACGTCTGGGATCACATCCAGACGTCTGACCAGACGTCCGGGATAGTTTACAGACGTCTGGCGAACAGTTATGCTCGCACGGGATATTCGTCTGCGCGCCTGTGCGCGCAGACCTGCGTTCTGCCCTCTTTCTCTGCGGCTGCAGGCGGCTGCGACCGCCTTCTCTCTCCTCCCCGCGCGGCGTTAAAAGGGGGGAGGGGGGCACGCCTCCCCTCCCGTCTCCACCATCTTCCTCCTTCTTCTCCTGCCTGTGCGCGAGAGCGAGCGGACGCGAGGGCGCAGCGGCAGCGGCAGCCGCAGTGAGCGCGGAGGAGCTGCGGCGTGCGAGGGCGGGGCTCTGCCGTGAGGGCGAGCTCGCCAGGAGCGGCTTGGCCGGCCGACGGAGGGTGCAGGGGGCGCAGAGCGTCGCGGAGAGGGACCTGCTGCGGGCGGAGCAGCGTACGCACGAGGTGCGACGTGGGCGGCGTCGCGAGCGGAGGCCGAGCAGGGCTCTGATTCTGGAAAAATTTCCAGAATCAGACGTCTGGAGTGATATCCAGACGGCAAGGTCGACGTCTGTGAGATCATACAGACGTCTGAAAGGTGAGTTTCCGCTTTCTTCTCCCTTTTTGTCGACTGACCGTACTGAGGGAGGGGGGGTTGGCTGTGCGCAGGTGTTCTGATTCGTCATCCTTTGTGAATCAGACGTCTGGAAGTTGTACCAGACGGCGGGAGTGACCTCCAGACGTCCAAAGTGACCATCGGACGTCTGGGATCTAGGAGAGACGTCCCTGCAGACTTCTGGACGTCTGGGAAACCACGCTGAGCAGGTAATTCTCTGATCCACCGTTTAAGACGTCTGGAGGGAGTTCCAGACGTCTGATTTTGCACAGTATCGTCTTTCTCGACCCGTTTAGGGCCCGTTTGGGCTCCGTTTTCCATGATTCGAGTTGCGTTCGTTTCAGAATTAATTCCTCTACCCGCCTACAGTAGCTATACACTGTTTTGAGACACTCCTTGTGTTGATCCTTGTGATAGGACCTCGTTCGGTTGCAGTCTTGAGAGTCGCGGAGGCGCGCGGGATTCCCGATCACGCCCCCATTACTCCCGTTGTACCTGGTAGAGTGGTTTTAAGTATTAATAAAATCTGTTAAAGTATGGAACCATAACTAGAACCTAGGGCTTGCATGAATCCTAGGAATGAGAAATATATGGAATGATAGCTCCTAGGTGTTGCATGAATCCTGGGGCCGGAAAACTAGATTGTATGATAGATCCTAGGATATGGCATGAATCCTAGGATGGAAAAACTAGTGGAATGTATATTACTGCAGTCTTGGAAAAATGGAAAGGAATATATAAAGCTGCCTGTAAATTTAATTAACAGCTGCCTGTTATGAATAAAGAAACATGTTTGAGATCATGGAATTTGAGAACGTGAATCTGGAAAGTGAAACATATGATGTTCTGAAATAAAGAACTGGAACCCTACGGGGAGTTAGGAGTGGAACTCCTGGAAAGAAAAAGGAATGGAACTGAGATGTAGTTGTACTGTCTCTTGGGTACGCAGTACCAAGGGAAGTACCTGTACCTGTTTAGTGCAGAGTGGGGCCAGCCGCCCCAGGGACCCGGGGTTAGGATTGGCCGCTCTGTACCGACTTGCTGGCCCTCGTGTACGTAGTACCGAGGAGAGCTAGTAGTGTTAGGAGAGTACTAGCTACCCCACGGGCCCCGGGGTTCTGCTAGCCTCCTTCACCGACTTGTTAGGCCCGCTAGGGCAAACCAGGGTAGTCAGGCGAGGGTGCGCGGACTGTGGAGGGGCAAGGCCCCGGTTTGGTTACTGTGGAGGGGTTGGACCCCTGTTACTGAGAGGGCTCTACCCTGGCTCCGTGCTGTGCTTTGGGCGCACCCGTTAACGGAAACGACTGACCGCGTGCCAGTGCGGGCTAGCTACCTGTGCGTTTATCGCGCGTGCCGTAGTCACCGTTACGTCTGTCAGTGACCTTGGGGTGGTTGACTGAGGGTAGGATCACCACGGGGGACTCTCCCGGCCAGGAGAGCACCACGTGCTACTTCTACTTTTGGAAAAGACTGCAATCAAGATCGTCCCACGAGGACATTCGAGATCAAGTAAAGGATCTGAGAAATAAATGAAATAGTGAGAAAAATTGAAAGATGTAAATAAAGGAGGTAATAGAACATAATAGCTACTGTACACTCTACTGTTGCCTTTAGTTAGTTTGCCACTCTACTCAACGTTTTGCTGACGTGTTACACTCGTTACCTTTTTCAGGACCAGGTGTTGAGCAGTCAGGGTCGGCGGCTGCAGAGGACGCTGGGCCGAGTAGGGTCCAGTAGAGTTACCACAGCTTTGTACCTTCTTTTTGTTTCTGTTCTAGTGAGTAGTTTTGTTTCCATTGTACCTTCTTTACCTGCAGTTTTTGTTATATGATAAATGTTGTTTTACTGTTGTGGTGGTGCCTACTGTAGTAGTTTCTTTCCTTACTGCTGTACTTTCTTACTATTAGTTATATTCATGCTGAATGTGGTTTATTTTACTGTCTTTTGGTTACTTTCTCGTTGGACGACTGGGTCTTGGGATTAGTCGAGTCGGTCCGGTTCTCGTGTCTCGTAGGGACTCGGGAACCGGGTCGTTACAAGATGGTATCAGAGCAAGGTCGTCCCGAGAAGTGAATCAACTGACTGGAAAATAACCAATTCACATGTTTATAGCTAGAGTAACCACCACAACATATCTCTTGATATGAGCTCTTAGAAGTGTTGTTAGGTACCGTCTGTTTTGACGTTTCCGTTTTGTTTCGTGTCTCCTTGCAGGAGATGCCTCGTCGTGGGACTGGCGAGACTGGCCGCGGGCGCGGCCGAGGGCGAGGTCGGCGAGGTGGACGTGCTGTCGTTGACGTCTCGGTGGATCAGCCACCACTCCCTGGCATCCAGGCCCAGGACCTCGCCAGACTGATACGGGATATTGTACGAGAGGAGCTCCACCCACCGCCCCGAGCACCTCCTCCTGGGGTTGCAGAGGGGGAGTCCTCTGTGGGGCCACGCGACGGACGCGGCGTTGGACACGAGGGAGGGGATGGGCCCCTGCCGCCCCCACCTTCCTCCGACACTTCTGTACACGAGGCACCTTCGCCTGGAGGTGCACCAGCACCTCCCCTACAGCACCACTTCGAGCTTTTCGGACAGTTCCGGAAGCTGAAGCCCCCCTCCTTCAAGGGGGATGAGGACCCGACCGAGGCAGAGGACTGGCTTGAGCAGCTGGAGAAGATCTTCGACACCCTTCGCCCCCCGATGGAGTGCCGCGTGGCCTTTGCCACGTACCAGCTGGAGAGTGCGGCACACCGGTGGTGGAGGGCGGTCCGGGGACAGGAGAGGGACGAGCCGACGTGGGACCAGTTCGTCACCCTCTTCTGCGAGCAGTACTTTCCCCAGACGTGGCAGGACCAGAGGAGGCGGGAGTTCCACACTCTCCGCCAAGGGACGATGACCGTGAGCGCGTACCGCACGCGTTTCTTGGAGCTGTCCCGCTTTGCAGCGACAGTGGTAGCCACTGAGGAGGAGCGCCTTTGGAGGTTCACCGAGGGGCTCCGGCCTGCGATCCGGGGGTATGTCAAACCCCTGAAGCTGCCGACGTTTTCGAGGGTGGTAGAGGCAGCCATGACTTACGAGGAGACCAACCCGTCCGCGCGAGAGACCGACGGCGGGCGGAAGAGGCCCTTTCAGCCAGACTTCTCACAGGGCCGGCGAGAACGGAGACACGTGGCGTCCGCAGGAGAGCCGTCACGTTGTGCAGGGCCATCAGTGGCCTTTGGGGGCCCTCGACAGGGGCCAGTCGCCAGCACCGGACCCCCGCCGAGCCGACAGCAGGGACTCACTGAGGGCGGGAGTCGGGTTCCCCTCTGCTACCAGTGTGGCCAGCCGGGCCACGTCAGGAGGGACTGCCCATCTAGGGAAGGAGGTCAGCAGATACTTCCCGCGCAGAGCACTGGAGGGCGCGCAGGAGGCCGCGGTTTCCAGGCGTGAGGAGGAGGACCGCAGTCGCGAGGAGGGTACCGGCCAGCACCTACCCGTCCGACGCAGAGTGTGGCTGCTTCGTCCGCACCTAGAGCTGAGGGGCGTATCAACGCCCTAACACACAGGGACGCCAGAGCTTCGGGATCCGTGGTAGCAGGTATGGTTTCAGTTTCTGGCAGACTCGTTTACAAGCTTTTCAATTCCGGCGCTACGCACTCGTTTGTCGCAGACAGTTTCGCAGTTAGTTTGGACCAGGATTATACATTGTTAGAGAACCCGTTCGTAATCAGAGGTCCGAGTGGTCAGCTGTTTGTAGCTGAGGAGGTGTACACGGGTTGCGGGGTCAGCATCGGGGGACACAGCCTGCCAGCTGACCTGATTATGATACAGATAGAGGACTTTGGGGTGATCCTGGGGATGGATTGGCTGTTCGCTTACCACGCCTTGGTAGACTGCTTCGAGAGGAAGATTGTCTTCTCCATTCCGGAGTTGCCTTCCTTCGAGTTTCACGGGCAGCCAGTGGACGGAGGCTTCAGGTGCATTTCGGCACTTCGGGCGGCGAGACTTTTGAGCCAGGGGTGTGAGGGCTTCTTAGCTTGTGTGGTGGCAGAGCACAGGCCCGTGGCAGACTTCCAGAGCATCCCGGTGGTCAGAGAGTACCCCGACGTGTTTCCAGACGAGTTACCAGGACTACCGCCTGAGCGTGAGATCGAGTTTGAGATCTCACTAGTACCAGGGACCAGCCCCATCTCCACCGCGCCATACAGGATGGCACCGCTTGAGCTGCGAGAGCTCAAGTCTCAGTTGCAGGACCTTTTGGAGAAAGGTTTCGTGAGGCCCAGTGCGTCTCCCTGGGGAGCCCCGGTACTGTTTGTGAAGAAGAAGGATGGGACCCTACGCCTTTGTGTGGACTACCGACAGCTGAATAGGGTCACCATCAAGAACAGATATCCGCTGCCGAGGATTGACGATTTGTTTGACCAGTTGCGGGGTGCCACGGTGTTTTCCAAGATCGACTTGAGGTCTGGATACCACCAGTTGAGGATCAGGGAGACCGACGTCTCCAAGACAGCTTTCCGCACCCGCTACGGACACTACGAGTTTTTGGTCATGCCGTTTGGGCTGACCAATGCCCCCGCTGCTTTCATGGACCTGATGAACCGGGTGTTCAGACCGTACTTGGACCAGTTTGTGGTGGTTTTCATAGATGATGTACTCATCTATTCTAGAGATCGGACGCAACACGGACAGCACTTGCGGATGGTTCTGGACACTCTGAGACGACGCAGGCTATACGCCAAATACAGCAAGTGCGAGTTCTGGTTGAGGGAGGTGACCTTTTTGGGTCATGTGATCTCTGGAGACGGCCTGGCGGTGGATCCCGCCAAGGTCGAGGCAGTGCTCAGGTGGGAGAGACCACGTTCAGTCACTGAGATTCGCAGTTTCCTGGGACTGGCAGGTTACTACAGACGGTTCATCAGAGGGTTTTCGCAGATTGCACGTCCTATGACACAGTTGACTCGGAAGGATGTGCCTTTCGCTTGGACAGACGCCTGTGAGGCGTGTTTTCTGGAGCTGAAGGAGAGGTTGGCCTCGGCTCCCGTGCTCACCATCCCTGACAGTAGTGGCGGGTTCGTTGTGTACAAGGACGCTTCCTTGCAGGGGTTAGGAGGTGTGCTCATGCAGAGGGGTCACGTGGTCGCTTACGCTTCGCGGCAACTGAAGCCCCATGAGCATACCTACCCTACCCACGATCTAGAGTTGGCAGCTGTTGTCTTCGCGCTGAAGACATGGAGGCACTACTTGTACGGTGAGACCTTCGAGATTTTTACAGATCACAAGAGCCTCAGATATCTTTTTGACCAGAAGGAGCTCAACATGAGACAGAGACGTTGGTTGGAGCTCCTGAAGGACTACGACTGCAGCATCTCCTACCACCCGGGAAAGGCCAATGTGGTGGCTGACGCCTTGAGCCGTAAGGCGCCCGCACGCTTGGCCAGTCTACAGTTACAGAGTTGGAGCCTTTTGGAGGAGGTGGGCAGTTGGCGACCTCTAGAGTTACGAGGGTACTGTGGGGCAGTGACGGTGACACGGCAGACCAGACCAGAGTTGATAGACCGCATCATCACGGGACAGATGGCCGATCCGTACTTGCAGTCTTTGCGCGACAGAGTACTGTCAGGGGACCCAGGGGACTTCTCTTTCACAGACCAGGTGTTACGCTTGAGGGGACGGCTGTGCGTCCCCAGAGACGAGGAGCTGTTGAGGGAGCTCCTGACTGAGGCACACGGTTCCAGATTCACCATACATCCCGGAAACACGAAAATGTACCATGACTTGAGACGCGAGTTCTGGTGGAGAGGGATGAAGCGGGATGTGGGTGAGTTCGTGCAGCAGTGCTTAGTGTGCCAGCAGGTGAAAGCCGAGCATCAGAGGCCTGCAGGGCCGCTTCAGCCGCTTCCAGTGCCAGAGTGGAAGTGGGAGAGCATCACCATGGACTTGGTGGTGGGCTTACCTGTTACCCAGCGAGGACACGACGCAGTCTGGGTAATAGTGGATAGATTGACGAAGACGGCACGATTCTTGCCGATCCAAGTCACTTTGGGACCAGCACAGTTGGCAGAGAGGTATATCCGTGATGTGGTGCGACTACACGGAGTTCCGCGGGAGATCGTATCCGACCGGGATACCCGCTTTACGTCCCAGTTTTGGGCTGAGTTTCAGCAGGCTTTGGGGACGAGGTTGAGGTTTAGCACGGCTTACCACCCCCAGACGGACGGACAGTCGGAACGCACGATACAGACACTTGAGGATCTTTTGCGTGCCTGTGTACTAGACTGGAGGGGCTCTTGGGAGGAGCACCTGCCCCTGGCAGAGTTTGCATACAACAACAGTTATCACTCGAGCATCGGCATGGCTCCCTACGAGGCTCTGTACGGACGGAAATGCACGGCACCCTTGAGTTGGGTTGAGGTGGGGACCAAGTGGGTGGTTGGCCCCAGGTTGATCCGGCAGAGTCAGGAGGTAGTTGAGCAGATCCACAGACGACTCCGCACTGTCAGGAGCAGACAGAAGAGCTACGCAGATCGCAGACGCAGAGAGGTGCAGTTCGAGGTCGGGGACCACGTCTTTCTTCGTGTTTCGCCCATGAAGGGCTTACAGCGGTTTGGGGTGAGAGGGAAGCTCGCGCCGAGGTTCGTGGGGCCCTTCGAGGTCCTGGAGCGGGTTGGACCCGTTGCTTACAGACTTGCCTTTCCCCCGCAGCTTTCTGGTGTGCACGACGTGTTCCACGTGTCCAACCTCAGGAAGTACGTAGCCGATCCCAGCCACGTACTGAGTCACGAGAGCGTCGAGGTGAGCGACGACCTGTCCTACCCCGAGCGGCCAGTGCAGATCCTAGACCGAGCCGTCCGCAGGTTGAGACGAAAGCAAGTACCCCTGGTAAAGGTTTTGTGGAGGAGCCAGCGGTACGAGGAGGCTACCTGGGAGCCTGAGGCGGCAATGCGGGAGCGGTACCCGGAGCTTTTCGCGGGTACGTCTTTTCGGACCGGCTTCGGTCCTCTTTGAGTTTGTTATGGTTATTTGGACACCTTCTTCCCGCACCCTAGTTGGCGCAAGTTTCGGGGACGAAACTTCCTTTGAGTTTGTTATATTGTAACGAGCCCGTGCCCCAGACGTCTTTTAAGACGTCTGGGAGGTGGCCCAGACGTCTGTAAAGACGTCTGGGATCACATCCAGACGTTGGACCAGACGTCCGGGATAGTTTACAGACGTCTGGCGAACAGTTATGCTCGCACGGGATATTCATCTGCGCGCCTGTGCGCGCAGACCTGCGTTCTGCCCTCTTTCTCGCGGCTGCAGGCGGCTGCGACCGCCTTCTCTCTCCTCCCCGCGCGGCGTTAAAAGGGGGGAGGGGGGTGCGCCTCCCCTCCCGTCTCCACCATCTTCCTCCTTCTTCTCCTGCCTGTGCGCAAGAGCGAGCGGACGCGAGGGCGCAGCGGCAGCGGCAGCGGCAGCCGCAGTGAGCGCGGAGGAGCTGCGGCGTGCGAGGGCGGGGCTCTGCCGTGAGGGCGAGCTCGCCAGGAGCGGCTTGGCCGGCCGGCGGAGGGCGCAGGGGGCGCAGAGCGTCGCGGAGAGGGACCTGCTGCGGGCGGAGCAGCGTACGCGCGAGGTGCGACGCGGGCGGCGTCGCGAGCGGAGGCCGAGCAGGGCTCTGATTCTGGAAAAATTTCCAGAATCAGACGTCTGGAGTGATATCCAGAAGGCAAGGTCGACGTCTGTGAGATCATACAGACGTCTGAAAGGTGAGTTTCCGCTTTCTTCTCCCTTTTTGTCGACTGACCGTACTGAGGGAGGGGGGGTTGGCTGTGCGCAGGTGTTCTGATTCGTCATCCTTTGCGAATCAGACGTCTGGAAGTTGTACCAGACGGCGGGAGTGACCTCCAGACGTCCAAAGTGACCATCGGACGTCTGGGATCTAGGAGAGACGTCCCTGCAGACTTCTGGACGTCTGGGAAACCACGCTGAGCAGGTAATTCTCTGATCCACCGTTTAAGACGTCTGGAGGGAGTTCCAGACGTCTGATTTTGCACAGTATCGTCTTTCTCGACCCGTTTAGGGCCCGTTTGGGCTCCGTTTTCCATGATTCGAGTTGCGTTCGTTTCAGAATTAATTCCTCTACCCGCCTACAGTAGCTATACACTGTTTTGAGACACTCCTTGTGTTGATCCTTGTGATAGGACCTCGTTCGGTTGCAGTCTTGAGAGTCGCGGAGGCGCGCGGGATTCCCGATCACGCCCCCATTACTCCCGTTGTACCTGGTAGAGTGGTTTTAAGTATTAATAAAATCTGTTAAAGTATGGAACCATAACTAGAACCTAGGGCTTGCATGAATCCTAGGAATGAGAAATATATGGAATGATAGCTCCTAGGTGTTGCATGAATCCTGGGGCCGGAAAACTAGATTGTATGATAGATCCTAGGATATGGCATGAATCCTAGGATGGAAAAACTAGTGGAATGTATATTACTGCAGTCTTGGAAAAATGGAAAGGAATATATAAAGCTGCCTGTAAATTTAATTAACAGCTGCCTGTTATGAATAAAGAAACATGTTTGAGATCATGGAATTTGAGAACGTGAATCTGGAAAGTGAAACATATGATGTTCTGAAATAAAGAACTGGAACCCTACGGGGAGTTAGGAGTGGAACTCCTGGAAAGAAAAAGGAATGGAACTGAGATGTAGTTGTACTGTCTCTTGGGTACGCAGTACCAAGGGAAGTACCTGTACCTGTTTAGTGCAGAGTGGGGCCAGCCGCCCCAGGGACCCGGGGTTAGGATTGGCCGCTCTGTACCGACTTGCTGGCCCTCGTGTACGTAGTACCGAGGAGAGCTAGTAGTGTTAGGAGAGTACTAGCTACCCCACGGGCCCCGGGGTTCTGCTAGCCTCCTTCACCGACTTGTTAGGCCCGCTAGGGCAAACCAGGGTAGTCAGGCGAGGGTGCGCGGACTGTGGAGGGGCAAGGCCCCGGTTTGGTTACTGTGGAGGGGTTGGACCCCTGTTACTGAGAGGGCTCTGCCCTGGTTCCGTGCTGTGCTTTGGGCGCACCCGTTAACGGAAACGACTGACCGCGTGACAGTGCGGGCTAGCTACCTGTGCGTTTATCGCGCGTGCCGTAGTCACCGTTACGTCTGTCAGTGACCTTGGGGTGGTTGACTGAGGGTAGGATCACCACGGGGGACTCTCCCGGCCAGGAGAGCACCACGTGCTACTTCTACTTTTGGAAAAGACTGCAATCAAGATCGTTCCCACGAGGACATTCGAGATCAAGTAAAGGATCTGAGAAATAATGAAATAGTGAGAAAAATTGAAAGATGTGAATAAAGGAAGTAATAAAACATAACAGCTACTGTACACTCTACTGTTGCCTTTAGTTAGTTTGGCACTCTACTCAGCGTTTTGCTGACGTGTTACACTCGTTACCTTTTTCAGGACCAGGTGTTGAGCAGCCAGGGTCGGCGGCTGCAGAGGACGCTGGGCCGAGTAGGGTCCAGTAGAGTTACCACAGCTTTGTACCTTCTTTTTGTTTCTGTTCTAGTGAGTAGTTTTGTTTCCACTGTACCTTCTTTACCTGCAGTTTTTGTTATATGATAAATGTTGTTTTACTGTTGTGGTGGTGCCTACTGTAGTAGTTTCTTTCCTTACTGCTGTACTTTCTTACTGTTAGTTATATTCATGCTGAATGTGGTTTATTTTACTGTCTTTTGGTTACTTCCTCGTTGGACGACTGGGTCTTGGGATTAGTCGAGTCGGTCCGGTTCTCGTGTCTCGTAGGGACTCGGGAACCGGGTCGTTACAATGACTCGATGGGGAAACTTTCCACCATGAATGCATCCCCACACATCTAAGGGACTTCTATTAAGATGGACGGATCCAACTTCCTACTATGGTCTATATCCTTCTCCCGATTTGTCAGATCTCACCGAAAGAAATGTATCTTGACTCAAAATGAGCCACTGTAAAGTCTACAGATTGGCAGGCAGACAATGATTGGGTAGCTATATATCTCCTGAATTGCATGACCCAAATGATTGCAAAGTAGGTCATGGCATATGCTTCTACCAAAAAGATGTGAGAAGTGTTGCATGAAATACACTCCCACAAAAGCAACATCACTCGGCTATCACTACAAGAATATTCACTATTGGCGATCGTTGAAAACGGTCAGCATTGTGAAAATAACAGTTGAGAAATAAGGTCAAGGAATGTATTGTGGCTATTGGATTTTCTTGACCGTTCTCGAACAATACCGTCAGGAAAAACGCGAACCCTCACTCGACATATAATTGTTTCTCTCGTCTGTTTTCAATAGTTGACAAAGCTTTTTTCGACCGTTATAGATAAACTGTCGACATAAATATCTACGTTGATCAATATTGAAGCAGTCGAGTAAGATCTTATTTTCGACCGTTTGAAAATGGACGAAAATTATACTATTATCGTTCGTTTGTGAACGGTCGACAATACTAATATTCTCGACTGCTCTTATCTAACGGTTGAAAATACCAATATTTTCGTCCGTTCTTAAATGGTCGAAAACATTTGTATTGTCGATCGTTTGTATCTGATGGTTGAAAATATTAATATTTTTGTCTATTTTTAAATGGTTGATAATTCCTTATAATTTTGGTCATATATTATTCTTGTTTGTTGGAAAATGGTCGAGAATAGTTGCAATTTTTTTTTAATTAATATTTTTTATTTATGTGGAAGACCTATAGAAAACTAAAAATCCTATAAAAATATAATTAATCACACAACTTAAAACATTTGCATTTAATTAAAACACTAGAAATGAAAATAAAAATTTCATATATTTAACAATGTATACAAGGTTCATTACAAATGATAATGTATATAAAAAATACAACAATCATGCTACGACACCAATGCCTCCAGCACCACCACCACCTAAATCGTCGTCGTCATAATGATCTGTAAACTGATGAAAGGATGGGTAATCGATATACCTCCCTACTAAAGTACCTTCAAGAGCTCCTTGATAGTTTGAGTCGACTCCTAGAACTACATCACATCATCCCAGACCTACGTGGTCAACTCATCGATCCACTGGTTCTCCTCGTGGAGGTGACATAATAGCCAATCTCCTTCCTCATCTCCTATACCTCAGCTGAAGTGGACGATGCCCCCTTTCTCCCATACCAGGTGGAGATGGTTTCGCTCCTCCTTGCACTACGGACATAGTCTCCATGCTTAGGTGGCATGATGGTTCGGAACGCCTCCTCTGCTATCAGTGGTTGCTGAACTGTATCAGAGTTATCATTTTCAAGATGATGCATTAAGTTGATCATATTATCCTAAAAGAGATTGAATTATGTTAAGTAATTTCTTTTAATTATAATTACGAAATGAAATAAAAGTAATATGTATTTTAACTTACGTGCTTCTACTGGTATGTGTTATAAAGCAACTCTTTGTTTCCCAAACTACTCATCTTGCTATGCGTGGCCTCATATACTCCCACCTGATCAAGCTGGGCACCTACATGCATGGCAGACTACAACATTTTGAAATAGTTAATTGAAACAAATTTAAAATATTGTAAGGTTTAAAAGAAAATAATAATTAAAAATATTGTATAGGGATTTCATCCTGCCTATGCTCCTCCTACTCAAGACATAGGTCTTCGATGGAGCTTTAGCCCTATTTTCCTTATTCTCTTTGGCCTGCTCCTGAAATAAAGGTACAATTTATAATATATGCAATACTTTTACATGCGTTGCTGGATCATAACAGTACTCGCACGCTTCCTTCCAAGTGTTCGACTGTATCAGAAGAGGCCCATACGCAATGCCTCATCATAATTCCTATTCTTATAATACTAAAACATATATTTGTAATGTTAGAAGTAATATTAGAATTATGATAAAAGAAATAAATAAATACAGTTAAAATTTATCGTTTAACTTATTCTTCAACTTCAACTTCCAGTCTTTGTGAATCTTGGTCGCGTGCTTGAGAATATATTTGGGGGCGTTCGGATCGTTGTCCCAATTGAAGATGGCTTGCATTAGTAGAACAGAAATTGTTACGTAATTTAAAGTTATTTAAAATAATGAAAATAAGTTATTAATTTTTACTGATTACCTCTAACTCTCAGATGTGCTGCCTCTTTAGCTCCTTTGACACCTTTCTTCAATCGAAATAGGATAGTGGGATGATCGCCTTCGTTAACGTACCTAGTCTGCTGACGAATGGAGGATACTCCACTGCTTCCCCCACTGGTGTGATCCTAACTAAAATGAGGATCCCATGCGAAATTCTCTTTAGGTCCCTATTTGACGTAGAAACCTCTTCCCTTACGTGCACCTGTAACACAGAATTATAACATAAAATAAAATAACAAAGAAATAAATAAATCGTAACATTTACCAAACTTTAATTTCATACTAGTACTGCGAGAGAGTGGCGTAGAACATCCCGACTTAGAAGGATCTGGGTCAGCTAACTACTCTGGTTGATCACCCAACCCAACCTCCTCATCAAATGAAGTACTATCCTCCTCCTCGTCCTCATCAGCGGGTGCATCCTCCTCATAGTTAGGATCCTCTACCGGGAAATCTGTTAGATGAGGCATCGGATTCTTCCCCTTCCCCCTATCCTCCCTCTCCCCTTACTCTAGAGATATCGAGTCACATCTACGGGCCTCAAAAACTGCTGCCGAGGTGCCTGGGGCTCCTGACGGGGGGGGGGGGGCTGAGTTGGGTGCTGCCGATAGTGAGCCTGAGGCTAAGGCTACTGGCGGGGACCTCAAGCTCCTGGGAGGTGACATCATTTCTGCTACTCCTATTAGCATTCTTCTTGAATATAACCTGCGTAAAACCAAAACAAATAATAAGATATATTTTTTAAAATTCGGCAGCATCTCCCTTATATATTTTGATTTTTCAAAAATCCTGTATGAAATAAATTTTGAAATAAACAAAAATAAATTCACAATCCATTTCCCTCTTCTTCACATTCTCCTTCACCCCTCCATTTCCCTTTCCCCTCCCTTTTCTTCACATTCCCTTTCCCTTCGCCCCTCCATTTCAATCTCCCCTTACATTCCCCTTCCCACATCCATTCCCCTTCCCCTCCCTCTTCTTCACATTCTCCTTCGCCCCTCCATTTCCCTTTCCCCTCCCTTTTCTTCACATTCCTTTCCCCTTCCCACATCCTTTCCCCGTCCCCTCCCTCTTCTCCACATTCCTTTCGCCTTCCCTCTTCACAATGCATCTTCCCTGCCTCTTCTTTACATTCCCCTCTTCCCCTTTGCCTCTCCATTCCCCTTTCCCCTCCCTCTTCTTCACATTCTGCTCTTCAAAAAAGTGGGCACACACCACATAATCACAAATTTACCAGTATTATATAAATTAAATGTAAGTGGGCACACCTCACATGTAAAATGAAAAGAGCTTTTAAAAAATTTAAACAAAGTGGTAGAAGAATTTCATCATAATGGAGAATGCAGGGAAGAATCTTAAAGAATCTGAGAAACCTATATGACATGGTAATAAAATAAAATTCAGTTTGGAATAATAAAAAAACATAAGTTTGAAAAAAATTGATCAATATAAGGCTTGAACAACTAAATGTAAGCTTTAAAACTCAGTTTCTTTAATAATTTCATTTATGGGATACAAATTAATACGAATATTGTCGTGACCCTCTCCCGACTCCTTACAAGACCCGAGAATGGCTCGCTTCGACGAACCCCAAGACCCAGTCGTTCAACGAGAAAGAACCAAATGCCATAATCATTCCACAACTACATGAGTATTGTAACTAAGTAGAAAATATATGACTGGAAATAAAGGAAAGAAAGTAGCAAACCACTAGTATCTCACATTATACAGCGGAAAGTATGATTACAAGCATAGCCATCACAACAGAAACTGGTACAGATATAATAGAATATAACTATAGCTACAGGTACTCACTATTAACAAAAACTTTCTGCAAGAGAAACAGAGGAAAACTATAGTTGTGCTCAACTGGGCCCAACGCCCTCAGTAGTCGGTGGCTCTGGCTGCTCGAATCCCTGACCTAAACAAGGTTATAAAATCTGTGGTCAGCTAATGTTGAGTAGAGTGGTTGTTAAATCATATAATTTAAACAGGCAGCTAACTAAATGTGCATTTAACGATTTACTAGTTATCATCTGTTTCCAATTATCATTTTTCTGATTCGAGTATTCTAATCAGGTTCCAGGATATTTCTCAATCTTTTTATTCCCCAGGGGAATGATCTTACTTGCAGTTTTCCCACGATGCAGGATGTACACGTGGCACTCTCTTGGCCGATAGAGTCCCCTGTGGTAGTCCTATACCCGGTCTAATACCTTGAGGGCACGGTTACGACGTAGCGGTGACTACGGCACGCGTGATAAGCGCACGAGTTGCTACCCCGCACTGGCACGAGGTCAGTCATTTCCGCTAACGAGTATGCCCAAATGTACAGCACGAAACAGCACAGGGCCTTGCCCTCTCAGAACAGGGGTCTTGCCCCTCAGAAATAGGGGTCTCGCCCCTCACAGTCCGCGTACCCTCATTCGACTATCCCGGTTTATGCAATGGGTTAGCAAGAGTTGGTGTAGGGTGGCTAGTCCTAACCTCGAGCCCCATGGAACGGCTAGCTCCCTCCCTACACTAAGTAGCTCACCTCGGTACCACGTACGTGAGGGCCAAACAGGAGTCGATGTCGAGTGGCCAAACTCACCTCGGGTCTCAACCCAAAGGGCAGCAAGCTCCCCTCTACTCTAAAAGGATGGTTGCTCTCCTTGATACTACGTACACGAGGGCCAGCTCACTTCTGTAACGACCCGGTTCCCGAGTCCCTACGAGACACGAGAACCGGACCGACTCAACTAATCCCAAGACCCAGTCGTCCAACGAGGAAGTAACCAAAAGACAGTAAAATAAACCACATTCAGCATGAGTATAACTAACAGTAAGAAAGTACAGCAGTAAGAAAAGAAACTACTACAGTAGGTACCACCACAACAGTAAAACAACATTTATCATATAACAAAAACTGCAGGTAAAGAAGGTACAGCGGAAACAAAAACTACTCACTAGAACAGAAACAAAAGGGGTACAAAAGCTGTGGTAACTCTACTGGACCCTACTCGGCCCAGCGTCCTCTGCAGCCGCCGACCCTGGCTGCTCAACACCTGGTCCTGAAAAAGGTAACGAGTGTAACACGTCAGCAAAACGCTGAGTAGAGTGGCAAACTAACTAAAGGCAACAGTAGAGTGTACAGTAGCTGTTATGTTTTATTACTTCCTTTATTCACATCTTTCAATTTTTCTCACTATTTCATTATTTCTCAGATCCTTTACTGGATCTCGAATGTCCTCGTGGGAACGATCTTGATTGCAGTCTTTTCCAAAAGTAGAAGTAGCACGTGGTGCTCTCCTGGCCGGGAGAGTCCCCCGTGGTGATCCTACCCTCAGTCAACCACCCCAAGGTCACTGACAGACGTAATGGTGACTACGGCACGCGCGATAAACGCACAGGTAGCTAGCCCGCACTGGCACGCGGTCAGTCGTTTCCGTTAACGAGTGCGCCCAAAGCACAGCACGGAACCAGGGCAGAGCCCTCTCAGTAACAGGGGTCCAACCCCTCCACAGTAACCAAATCGGGGCCTTGCCCCTCCACAGTCCGCGCACCCTCGCCTGACTACCCTGGTTTGCCCTAGTGGGCCTAACAAGTCGGTGAAGGAGGCTAACAGAACCCCGGGGCCCGTGGGGTAGCTAGTACTCTCCTAACACTACTAGCTCTCCTCGGTACTACGTACACGAGGGCCAACAAGTCGGTACAGAGCGGCCAATCCTAACCCCGGGTCCCTGGGGCGGCTGGCCCCACTCTGCACTAAAACAGGTACAGGTACTTCCCTTGGTACTGCGTACCCAAGAGACAGTACAAACTACATCTCAGTTCCATTCCTTTTCTTTCCAGGAGTTCCACTCCTAATTCCCCGTAGGGTTCCAGCTCTTTATCTCAGAACATCATATGTTTCACTTTCCAGATTCACGTTCTCAAATTCCATGATCTCAAACATGTTTCTTTATTCATAACAGGCAGCTGTTAATTAAATTTACAGGCAGCTTTATATATTCCTTTCCATTTTTCCAAGACTGCAGTAATATACATTCCACTAGTTTTTTCCATCCTAGGATTCATGCCATATCCTAGGATCTATCATACAATCTAGTTTTCCGGCCCTAGGATTCATGCAACACCTAGGAGCTATCATTCCATATATTTCTCATTCCTAGGATTCATGCAATGCCCTAGGTTCTAGTTATGGTTCCATACTTTAACAGATTTTATTAATACTTAAAGCCACTCTACCAGGTACAACGGGAGTAGTGGGGGCGTGATTGGGAATCCCGCGTGCCTCCGCGACTCTCAAGACTGCAACTGAACGAGATCCTGTCACAAGGATCAAACACAAGGAGTGTCTCAAAACAGTGTATAGCTACTGTAGGCGGGTAGAGGAATTAATTCTGAAACGAACGCAACTCGAATCACGGAAAACGGAGCCCAAACGGGCCCTAAACGGGTCGAGAAAGACAATACTGTGCAAAATCAGACGTCTGGAACTCCTTCCAGACGTCTTAAACGGTGGATCAGAGAATTACCTGTTCGGCTTGGTTCCCCGGACGTCCAGAAGTCTGTGGGGACTGACAACGATGGGTGCGAGAGATAACCGGGTTTGATTGTTATGTCGATGTAATATAGCCAGTTATTGCCATCATTTCAAATATATAAATTTTTTACTCGGAAAATAAGAGAGTTCCCGAGGTCGAACTCAGGGAGCAAGTTGTATTCTAGAGATATACATGTTTCTTTTACAAAAAAATAAACAAAGAGAGAGAAAGAATTTGGTGTCTTTTTTTTCTTTGTTTCTCCTCGTCTCAGATCTTCTTCTTCTTGTCTACAGAGGTGATGTTCTTCTTCTTGTTCCAGCAGTTCTTCCTTTTTCTTCTGTCTTTCTTCAGATCTTCTTCTTTCTTCTTTTCTTTTTCCAGTCCGGACGTCGCCCCTCCTTCTTTCTTCTTTTCCCTTCAGGACGTCGTCTGATTTCCAAATCAGACGACTTAAACTGCCTGTTTCTACAGTCAGCTTCCTTCTTCTTCCGCGGTTCTTCTTCTTCACCTGTGCCTGCACACTTCAGAGCTTACGTCAGAGAACAAAACCTACTCTACCCTCTCCCCCCGCGTCTCTCTCTCTCTGAAACCACTCTTGGGAAAGCTCTCCCAGCGCTGCCGGGTAATCGGGTTCGGGTCACGCCCGGGTCCAGGCCCACCGGCGTGCGTGGTGGGCGAGGAGTGCAGGTCAGTCTAAGTTGGGTCGGGTCAGGTCCGCGGGGCGTGAGCGCGGACGAGACCGGGTAACCGGGCGGGTGTAAGGGGACCTCACCCCGTGTGCTGAGGCAGTAAGGCTAGTGCACAAAATCAATTTAAACAATGGAAAGTGTGTGAGGCTTACCGATGTGGGACTAAACGCAGACCTTTCCTCGCGTGCGCCTGCTGGGAGACCGCGGCCTGGCTTCTGCAGCTGCGGCTTTGATTTGCGTAGGTTGCTGGCTGGCTGCCTTCGCAAGACTCCCCGTAATCCGCAGCAGCTGGAGACCTGGAGTCCTCAAGCCTGGAGCGCGGGAGAAGCTGCTTCAATGTGCGTTAATGGCGGTCGAACCTCAAAACCTGTCGGACACGAATATGGCCTCTCGGCCTGATCAAACCACTGGGGAACCTTCGCCGTGGCACGGCGAAGGTGAGGAGCTGCGCGGCAGGCCGCAAGGTGGTGTCTGGCGGCAGCCCTAGGTTGGACTGCAACCGGAGGAATGGGTTTGTTCGGGGGAGTGTTACGGAGGTGTGGAGTGGCAGTGGAGGGGTGGGGGGTGCTCAGTGTGATGAGGCGGAGGTTCGGTGAGGATCGGCGAGGTGTGTGAGGCTGTGGAGCGATGGGAACATCTCGCCGGAGGGTGGCCGGAGTCGAAGGGGGTGACGATGGTCAGGGTCGGTCGAGGGCGTAATTGAACAAATTGGAACCAAAGAAAGAAAGAGGAGAAGAAGGGAAATAGTTCTAACTTACTTGCAGGGACGAAGGGGGAGGAACAGGGCGACAGTCGTATCGACTGTCGCCGGAGAAGACGATGCTCAAGGAAAGGGGCGGCGGCGAGCAGAGAGCCGGAGAGGCGCCAGCTGGGTGCGGCGTGGCGCGGGAAGAGCAGGGGAGGAAGTCTCTGCTGCTGGTATTGCGGCAGAGCGAAGAGGAGAAGGGGGAGGAATCGCCGGAGCTGGTGAGCATCTGCCGGAGCGAGAAGAGAGGAAAGTTGGGGGTTTTCTCCGTCAGATCCGAGCTGCCCCGGTCGGTGGAGCAACGGGGGGTATTTATAGGGATCAAACAGGGAGGAAGGCGGAGGGAGACGACGTGTCTCCCTCGCCGGAGGATGGCCGGAAACAAGAACCCATACCGTCCGTGAGTTCGCACGGCCGGTATGGTGGGTTATAACGACCAGGGGGGTGTCCCTGCGACGGCTGACGACGCAGGGCACCCCCGGTTTACTTGCCAGGTCCCCCCCCTCACCCTGCGCGGCGCCATGCTCCGCGCAAGGTCGCCGGAGCATGGTGCTGGCAGGTTTTGCAGGGGGGACCTGATCGCAAAGAACGAAGGAGAGTTAGGGGCCAAAATGCGAGGGTTCAAAAGTTGACGGCCAAAGAGTAAATATATGAGGACCAAAGTGTAAAGTCGGTCAAGGAGGTTTCTTCTTAGGCTCAAGTTTTTATACATGACTAATTAGGACCTAAGGAATCTGATGGTGAATTTCATTTCTATATTAAACCTTGTTTGACCGGTCAATTTACGCAAAAACCCAAATTAAGTTATTAATTGGGCATGGTTCTCAATGTAGGTCAAAATGGGTTCTGAAGGCCAAATTGAAGGTTCTAAACCCTAGAGATTATTTTTCTATGAATTTTAGAGGGTTTATTCTATTTTTACTTTGCCTCTAACCTTGTGAATTGATGAGAACCTCATCATGAGCCATAACTAGCTCATTTTGACCCAATACAAAGGATAAAAGCTCCTACATATCTCAAGGAAAAGCTTAACTCAGAGAATTCTGAGTTTGAGAAGAAAATAAGTCATAAGGGGTAAAAGTGCAATTTTACCAGTATAATCTGCATACAGGGTAATTCAGGGCCCAAACATAGGTCAAAACAGCTTAATAAAAGTGGGATGAGATGATCTAGCAAGGGCTACAGCACTTCCAAGGAACCAAATGATAATCTGTAACCCTAAAACAACCCACTTCAATTCACAAGGTTCGAGGCAAAATAAAAATAGAATAAACCCTCTAAAATTCATAGAAAAATAATCTCTGGGGTTTAGAACCATCAATTTGGCCTTTAGAACCCATTTTGACCTACATTGAGAACCATGCCCAATTAATAACTTAATTTGGGTTTTTGCGCAAATTGACCGGTCAAACAAGGTTTAATATGAAAATAAAATTCACCATCAGATTCCTTAGGTCCTAATTAGTCATGTATAAAAACTTGAGCCTAAGAAGAAACCTCCTTGACCGACTTCACACTTTGGTCCTCATATATTTACTCTTTGGCCCTCAACTTTTGAACCCTCGCATTTTGGCCCCTAACTCTCCTTCGTTCTTTGCAAACAGGTCCCTCCTGCAAAACCCTGCCAGCACCATGCTCCGGCGACCTTGCGCGGAGCATGGCGCCGCGCAGGGTGAGGTGGGGGACCTGGCAAGTGTACCGGGGGTGCCCTGCGTCGTCAGCCGTCGCAGGAGCACCCCCATGGTCACTGTAGCCCCCCATACCGGCCGTGCGAACGCACGGACGGTATGGGTTCGTATTCCGACCATTCTCCGGCGAGGGAGACACGTCGTCTCCCTCCGCCTTCCTCCCTGCTTCAACCCTATAAATACCCCCCGCCGCTCCACCGACGAAGGCAGCCTGGGTCTGACGGAGAAAAACCCCAGCTTTCTTCTCTTCTTTCTCCGGCAGACGCTCACCAGCTCCGGCGACTTCCTCCCCCTCCACCTCTTCGCTCTGCCGCAATACCAGCAGCAGAGACCTCCTCCCCTGCTCTTCCCACGCCACGCCGCACCCAGCTGGCGCCTCTCCAGCCCTCTGCTCGTCGCCGCCCCTCTCTCTGAGCATCATCTTCTCCGGCGACAGTCGGTACGACTGTCGCCCTGTTCCTCCCCCTTCGTCCCTGCAGTTAAGTTAGACTTACTCCCCTTCTCCTCCTCTTTCTTTCCCCGCTTTCGATTTAGTCAATTAAGCCCTCTACCGACCCTGTTCACCCTCACCCTCTCCGCCTCCGACCACCCTCCGGCGAGCCGCTCCCATCACCTCAGCGACCCACACGGCTCGCCAACCACCGCAGAACCTCCGCCTCCTCACCCTGATCCTCTTCCGCCCCTCCACTTCCCACCAAACACCCTCTGCAGACCCACCGAACACACCCACTCCCTCGCTCACAGTTTGACCTAGGACGACCTGACAGCTCCATCTCGCCCCCTGCAGACCCCCTGACCACCTTCGCCGTGCCACGGCGAAGGTCCCCCGCCTGTCTGATTTGGCCGAGAGGCCGTGCTATTGATTTCAGGTTCCAGGCCTTGACCGCCATTGGCGAGGAAGCTCGAAGCCTGCTCGAGGTTGCTTCAAGCCGAGATATCCCAGGTTGAAAAGCCACGGCCAGCGCGGAAGAGTCTCGCGCACACACCCTGGCCCTCAATTGGAGCTGTGCGCCTCAACAGCTGATGCAATTGGAAGCGCCATCCCTGCTGCAGGCGTGAGAGAAACGGGTGCGCGGATAGTCCCACCTCGGAACCTCTCGAAGGCGCGCGGACGCATAAAGGCAAAAACTGCCTTATGCTGTTTGCCTCAGTTACCACGGGGTGAGGTCCCTCTCACCCGACCCGACCCGACTCGGCCTCGTCCGTGACCACGCTCCGCGGACCTGGCCCGACCCGATTAGACTGACCTGCACTCCTCGCCCACCACGCACGCCGGTGGGCCTGGACCCGGGCCTGACCCGAACCCGATTACCCGGTAGCGCTCTGGGAGAGCTTCCGAAGAGTGATTTCAGAGAGAGAGATACGCGGGGGAGGGGGGTAGAGTAGGTTTTTGCCTCTTGATGAATAAACTCTGAAGTGTGCAGGCCAAAGAAGAAGAAGCAGACCCGCTGAAGAAGAAGGAGCTGCTGCACTGTAGCGAAGGCATTGTTAAGTCGTCTCAGCACCACCGCAGACGACGGAAGGTCAGCAGCCAAAGAAGAAGCAGACCCGCTGAAGAAGAAGGAAGAGCAACGGCCATCGCGAAAGAAGAAAAAGAGAGGTCAAGGCAGGTGAAGACAAAGAAGAAGAAGGAATGAAGAGAAGCAAGAAGCAAGAAAAGAAGAAGACGATCTGACGAAAAAGAAAGAAAGGAAACAAGGAAGAACAGAAGAAGAAGAGCACGAAGGGAAAATCTGAAGAAAGCAGAAGAAGAAGAAGAAGAAGAACAGGAAGAACCAAAGACAAAGAGGAAGAAAGAAGAAAAGAAGAAGAAGCCAAATTTTCATCTCTCTCTCTCTCTCTCTTTATTTTTGTAATAGAACTTGTATATCTCTAGAATACAACTTGCTCCCTGAGTTCGACCTCGGGAACTCTTTTATTTTTCCGAGTAAAAAAAAATTTTATATGAAACGTTGGTAACAACCGGCTTTACTGCAACGATATAACACAACCCGGTCAAACCAGACGCGATTATCATTTTGGCGCCGCTGCCGGGGAGCAACGGCTATTCTAGAGGTAAACATTCCTGTATCTTTTAATTTCTGATAATCTCCTCTCTTTTGTGCAGCTACAGGAACTCAAGAAGACAAGCAACCACACGACAACCACTCCGAAGACAGGTAAATCTTTTCTCTCACTATTAACCCCTACACTCTAAAGAGAAAGAAAAGAAAAGAACAAAGCAATATAGGGCTAACCTGTCTTCCATACTTAGTAACCATAAAAAGTTGCATGTTTTCAACTCATCACTCCTGCACACTATTAAGGGTATTTAAGGGCTAACACATTCTTGCTTGAGCCCTAATTGCCCAACAAAGAGTTAAATGGACCAAGTAGAACCAACATAAGGTCAAACATTAGGATTTCAGTAGAGACACACCCCTTAATCAAGAATTGAGGAAATCCTAAAGAGGTGTGCCCAAGCCATTGATTGAAAATAATTAACAAGAAAAATCCTAAACAATTGGCTCTCTCTAAACACTTGAACCCTAAAAGACAGGACCTAAAAGCTCTTAAAGAAAACAATAGGTAAAGTTGACCCCTTGGGTTAACCAACCTTAAATTAGGTCACTCTTTGCACTTAAAAAGACTAAAGTTCAAGTGAAACCTTAAGCACCCTGATCTTAAAATTGGTAGACTTAAGAGGTCAAGATCCCCATTCTGGTCTACCTGGAACCGCAGTGACAAGAGAGGTCGGGTGGGGGAAATCCTGTAACCCGTGGGGACGCTCTACCGTGTAGGGGTCTTCGCGGGACTCTCCCTCTCTGGCTGCCCAGGTAATTCTCAGGTGGACGATCTTTCTGATCAAGGGGTCCATCTGCCCCGCACCTCTATAGTCACCCAACACATTTTTGGGTGTCTTGATTGGGTCCATCACCTTCTAAACTTACCTCTCCCAACTGTGCATGTACGGAAGGAGGTCTCTAAGACCACCCTTAAGACCTCCTTTAGAAATTCACTCTCGTCAAGGCCAAGCCTCGACGCCCGTGTTTGTGCAGCAACACCCTCACATTATTCTCTCTTCTGATTCAGAACCAAGTTTTTCTTCTTCCCCCATCATGGCTCAGCCAGTTGAGGAAGAAAATAATCTGGAACACCAGCTCCAGCGACTCAATGACCTCTTCCAAAACTTCGTGCACCCACCACAGCGTCCTATGATGCGGGACCACTACAATCCTGCTGCGGTGGCAATTGAGCCTCGAGTTAGAATCCCGATTGGAGGACCTGATTCCGAACTAAAGCCCAACATGATTCACGCTATACCTAAATTCCATGGGCTTAATTCTGAAGATCCCTTCCAGCACATCAAACAGCTTAAGCATCTGGCCCACACTTTTGGATCAGATGCGCAAAATCGGGATATTCTTCTCATGAAAATGTTCTCCTTTTCTCTTATGGACAAGGCCGCCCATTGGTATCAAACTCAGACCCGGCCGATCAACACTTGGGAAGAACTTCAATCCGAGTTTTTGAAAAAGTTCTTTCCCGTTGGTCGGACCAACGCCTTGCGCCATCAGATTACACACTTCACTCAACAATCAGGAGAACCTCTCCATGAGGCATGGGATCGTTTTCAGGATCTCATGAGGAAGTGCCCCCATCACGGAGTTCCTAAATGGGAACAAGTCCAATCTTTTTACCAGGGACTCCGTGAGGACATCCGCCTTTTCGTCAATGCAACCTGCGGAGGAAACATCATGGGTCAACATGAAGACACCGTATGGGAGATTCTCGAAAACATGTGCGAGAACTCCATCAACAATGACTCCATGGGATTATTCGACAGGACGAATACCCGCGCAGCGACGAATCTTAAGGGAGCACATGAGACGCAGGGCCTGTCCGCATCAGTCGACCTGGAATTAATGGCCAGTCGATTGGACAAGGTCTCAATTATTGAAAAGAAGGTGGATGAGCTGACTCAGCACTTGCAGCGAGCCACCTCTGCGCGTAACTCCTTTGCACAACCTCCTTCCACACAGGAGACTGTGCAAAACATCCTACACCGATCCTCCCCTGGGATGGATCCATATCCATCCCCATCTGATTCTTGGACTGGAAGATCATCCGATCCTTTCTTCACCAGCCGGGGGAACTCCATTCCCCCTTTCCCTGATTCTCAGGAGGTTCCTCAGACCTGCGAGGACCTCAACGCCATCCAGAACGACCCATTCTCCAACACTTACAACCCTGGATGGCGAAACCATCCAAATTTTCAGTGGGCGGGAAATTCTCAAACCCAAAGACCACCTTTTCATTCCCGCCCACAGCCCTCTCATCACTACCAGCCGCCTCAGCCTCGGCCCAACCCTACTTATCCATCAGGGCCAAATCAAGATCAAATGTCCTTAATCCTTCAGACTCTGGCTGACATTCAAAAATCGAATGCGGCCATTCAAAAACAGCACAAGGACGAGCTTACTGAAGTTAAAACTCAGCTGGCCCAGTTGGCAAATTCTCGCCAGCCAGGCACACTCCCTTCCCAACCCCTTCCTAACCCAAATAACGTGCCAACACAGAAGCGCGTTATGAATCCAAATTTAGGCCAAGCTCAATGGATTTATCAGGCCCCCACTGCTCCATCTCCAGACGAGATGGAAGCCTCTACTTCTCGTACGGGATTTCAGCAGCAGCCACCCCTCCTACCAAATCCAAACCAAAATCAGGCCGGATTAAATTCTGTAACAACACGTAGTGGTAAGACAACTCAGGACCCGCGTTATCCAAACCACTCCCAGCCTGATAATCATGACCCTAGGATAGTTATCCAAGGTACCGCTGTTCCAGACCCACAACCAGGACCTATCCTAGAGGAACCAACCAAGATCCCGTTTCCCGAAGCCCTGACCAAGGGAAAGAAGACCACCAAACCCGTGGCCCCTGAGGAGGACCTGGTCAAGCTCTTTGAGCAGGTCCACATAAACATCCCCTTGATGGATGCAATCCGCCACGTACCAGCTTACGCACGATTTCTAAAGAATATATGTACACCCCAGCGTAAGCCGCGAACCAAGGGAGGGAGCCCAATTGTTCTGTCAGAGCAAGCCAGCTCTGTAATCCTTAGTAGACTCCCACCCAAGGCAAAAGATCCTGGAACTCCCCTGATCTCCTGTAAGATAGGTGGTACCCAATTTGACAGAGCATTGTTAGACTTAGGTGCATCTATAAATCTGATACCCACATCCTTACTTGACCATCTGGAAGAATCTGAGCTGAAACCAACCGAGGTGACATTACAATTAGCAGATCGATCTATAAAGTCACCAAAAGGGATTCTCGAGGATGTTATCGTAAGAGTGCGGGATTTCTATTTTCCAGTGGACTTTATAGTCTTAGACATGGATGCACCTGAGAACCCTAGGGATACACCAATCATTCTAGGGAGACCTTTCTTGGCTACTGCTAGAGCCAACATCAGCTGTGAGGAGGGC
Source organism: Thalassia testudinum (assembly GCA_037157565.1). Taxonomy (NCBI): domain Eukaryota; kingdom Viridiplantae; phylum Streptophyta; class Magnoliopsida; order Alismatales; family Hydrocharitaceae; genus Thalassia; species Thalassia testudinum. The sequence continues at coordinate 6,368,058 of JAZHRO010000022.1, read as the reverse complement.
CAAATAGAGCTTAAGTTTGGAGATCAAACACTGAAAATTGATATATTTAAGGCCCAACAAGGAATTAATTGCGGCGTCATCGAGCAAATTTGTGACATCAAGACTTTGGTTGATGAATCACACCTCCAGAATGACTTGAGTATTCCTCATCAACCACAGAAGGATCTTGACCCGCAAATAGAGGAGTCCAATCCGGATGTGAACAACCCAGTAACTCCCACCCTTGAACCTCACATCTATACTGAACCACCCGCTGCTGCTGAAAACCCCATCCTTGAACTGAAACCCCTTCCTGCTCATTTGAAATACATCTTTTTGGGTTCTAATCAGACCCTTCCTGTGATCATCAATTCCAACCTCAATCCTGAACAGGAATACCGTCTGATTGTTGTCCTCCAGCAACATCGCAGAGCCATCGGATGGACCCTCGATGATTTGACTGGAATAAGTCCCTCTTATTGTACTCATCATATCTATTCAGAAGAGGGCACACGACCTTCTCGTGAAATGCAGAGACGCTTAAACCCCAATCTGCAGGAGGTCGTGAAAAAGGAGATCATCAAGTGGTTAGATGCCGGGATCATCTACCCGATCTCCGATAGTCGTTGGGTGAGCCCGATTCAGGTCGTGCCTAAAAAGGCAGGACTCACCACTATAACGACTGAGACCGGAGAAATCATTCCTACCCGATTAGCCAACTCGTGGAGAGTCTGTATAGATTACCGTCGACTCAATTCCTCCACGAAGAAGGATCATTTCCCACTACCCTTCATTGATCAAATTCTCGAAAAACTAGCGGGAAATAGGTTCTTCTGCTTTCTTGACGGGTACTCCGGTTATAACCAGGTGGCAATCCATCCTGAGGACCAAGAAAAGACCACATTCACCTGCCCCTTCGGAACATACGCTTTCCGAAGGATGCCTTTTGGTCTTTGCAATGCACCCGCTACTTTTCAGCGATGCATGCTTGCCATATTCTCAGATATGGTAGGTGATTATCTGGAAGTCTTCATGGATGACTTTTCAGTTTTCGGAGCATCATTCGACGATTGCCTCCAGCACTTGGTCCAGATACTCAGGCGGTGCATCGACGTGAATTTGGTTCTTTCCTGGGAAAAGAGCCATTTCATGGTGCCTGAGGGAATTGTCCTGGGACACTCAATTTCGGAGAAAGGTATCCAAGTGGATCGAGCTAAGGTTAATCTGATTTCTCGCCTTCCTATGCCTAGCTCGATCAGGGACATCCGATCCTTTTTAGGGCATGTCGGTTTTTATCGACGATTTATCCCTGATTTTTCAAAAATCGCACGCCCCCTGACCACTCTTCTCTCCAAGGATGTTCCCTTCGAAATCTCCAAGGAATGCACTCAAGCATTTGAAATCCTGCGTGACCGAGTCACCCAAGCCCCGATCCTACAGTCCCCTGATTGGTCTCAACCCTTTGAGATCATGTGTGATGCATCCGACTTCGCTGTAGGAGCGGTTTTGGGGCAGAAAAATGACAAGAAACCTGTGGTCATTTACTACGCCAGCAAAACACTCGATGAGGCTCAGCGTAACTATACAGTTACTGAGAAAGAGCTGCTAGCTGTAGTATTTGCCCTAGAGAAATTCAGATCATACCTTCTGGGTTCCCATGTCATCATATACTCGGATCACACGGCTGTGAGGCATCTCCTTGCAAAGAAGGACGCGAAACCTCGATTGATCCGATGGATCTTGCTGTTGCAAGAATTTGACCTCGAGATTCGCGATAAAGCGGGAAAACAAAACGTGGTAGCTGATCACTTGTCCCGTCTTCCTTCTGAAATGATAGACCCTTCCGGACCCATCACTGAGCATTTTCCCGATGAGCACCTGCTGACTATTGGTACTAGCCTTCCATGGTTTGCTAATATTGTAAATTACTTGGCATCTCATCAGACCCCGTCCGATTGGCCGAAGGCCAAGAAAGACAAATTACGCTCCGATGCCAAGTATTACATTTGGGAAGACCCGTACCTCTTCCGCATAGGTACCGATCAGATCATCCGGAGATGTATCCCGGAAGGGGAAGTCAACAATATCCTCTCTTTCTGCCATGACCAGGCATGCGGTGGCCATTTTGCCGGGCATAAAACCGCATCAAAAGTCCTCCAGTGCGGCTTTTACTGGCCCACACTGTTCAAAGACGCATACAGTCATTGCAAGGCATGCAGTCGTTGCCAGACTTTGGGCAACATGAGCCATCGCGACATGATGCCTATGCAACCGATTCTAGTATGCGAAATCTTTGATGTTTGGGGGATTGATTTTATGGGCCCCTTTCCTGTTTCGGATGGTTTCGAATACATTCTGTTGGCTGTGGACTACGTGTCCAAATGGATCGAAGCCATACCGACCCGAACCTGTGATCACAAAATCGTTCTCAAATTCATTCATCAACACATTTTCTCCAGGTTCGGGATTCCTCGTGCAATAATCTCTGATGGGGGGACCCATTTCACAAATGCTCAGTTTAGGTCACTGATGACCAAATACGGGGTGTCTCACCGAATCTCTACTCCTTACCACCCCCAAACTAATGGTCTAGCTGAGCTGTCGAATCGGGAGATCAAGAAAATCCTACAGGTCACTGTTCGACCTGATAGGAAGGACTGGTCGTCCCGACTTCCGGAAGCATTGTGGGCCTATAGGACCGCCCACAAGACCCAATTGGGCATGTCCCCCTTTAGATTGGTGTACGGAAAGGCATGCCACCTTCCCGTCGAACTGGAGCATAAAGCCTATTGGGCAGTACGGAACTGTAATCTAGATCTTTCCAAGGCTGGGACCCACAGAAAACTCCAAATCAGCGAGATCGATGAATTACGCACAGACGCGTACGAGAACTCGCAAATCTACAAGGAGCGGGTTAAAGCCTTCCACGACAAACACATCTCGAGAAAGATCTTTCATCCTGGTCAAAAGGTCCTACTCTTTGATGCCCGACTCAAACTCTTCCCAGGAAAACTGAGATCTAAGTGGGTCGGACCATATTTGGTCCGACAGGTTTTTGGAAATGGAGCAATCGAAATCAGTCCACTCAGCCACGATTCTGAACCTTTCATCGTGAATGGTCAAAGACTCAAGCCGTTCATTGATGTAACTTCTACTGATTTGGCTGAGGCATCTTATATCCTCCTTTCCCCTTGAGCTTATTGCGCCCAGCCGATGGCGTAAAACTCAGCGCTTAACGGGAGGCGGCCCGTCATTCTCTTTGAAAACCTGAAACTTGTTCTGACACCTTTCAGCACTCGAAGTTCACCCTGAACTGAGACCCCCTAGGTTACAATGAGGACATTGCAAATCTTAGGCATGGGGGGGTAGGAAAGTGCAAAAACTTGTAAGAAAAGGTTTCAAACAAAAAAATTCACATATGCCAAAAATACCATAAAAATTAAAAAATTTTTTTCGAAAAAGAATAAGAGGAAAAGAGGAGAAGAAAATTTTGTGAAGAAGAGAAGAAACAAAATGAAAAAGGAGCACAAAATTATAAGAAAAGTTGATAGTCATTAGTAAGGAACTAAGGAATTAACCTAAGTTCTAGACCTCATTCAAGAAAATAACTGAAAAGTGCAAATGAGATTAGTAAGAATGCAAACCTTAGGCATTCTTGAATAGACTCTTAGTACCCATTAAGATCTGGACACTCCTCAAGAGGTTGAGGAAAATGAAAAGCTGAAGTATTAGGTCTAAGGCTTAGGGAGTATTCGGCCTCGTTAACTAATTTTTGGTTTACGGGACTCAGTAACCTAAGCACCCTAATCTCACACACAGCCTGGTTCAGTAAGCATAAAAATCAGAATCACGCAGAAGCGTCGCAAAAATCTGAAAAGAACACCTAGAATAGGAATGGCCGATCAACACAAGTTGATTTGGACGAGTTCCCAGCGCGGAGAGGCGGGAAATCCCCTCGAAGATGCGTAACAAAATATCATCTCCTCGGTGCTTGTCTCTTAGGATATTTACATATCCTACGGGGGGCATGTAAGCACTCTGCTGGTTCAGATTCCATGGATGGCATTATCTCGAAGTGTCAATTGCCAGGGTCTGGATTCGGCCACGGAATACCATGGATGGGATTATCTCGAAATCTCAATAGCCAGGGTTCCGGGGGTTGCCATGGGCGGTGCTATCTCGAAGCATCGATCGCCAGGAACCCTTGAGGATTGATGATGGGAGCAAGGAATCTGATACAGACCGTGTTGAAAAGCCAATCCTAGACTAGAACTAAAAAGAAAAAGAGAGAGAAAACTCTCCAAACAGAAAAAACTTTCTATCTCTCTCTTACAAAACGCACTGCGAACTGAGCCAGGGCTAAAATCATTTCAAGCACGGGTGCTTTAACCACGAAGTCCAATAAACCTTAGGTTAGTTCTTGTGGGCCTTAAAAACCTTTGCTAAAAGACTGAGGCTAAGGCTAGACAGATTTGGATCTTGATTGGTACTAGAGTATCTTTTAGGCCTATGGTCAGCATTCTGACCTAATCTATGCTCAAATAAAAAGGCACTTATCTAAAACCATTGAAAACTTCATGGTCTAGAACAAGGGTTGAAACCTTAAGTTTTTTTTGCTAAGGGACTAGCAAAAGCTAGGCATGGGGGTATGATGAGAACCTCATCATGAGCCATAACTAGCTCATTTTGACCCAATACAAAGGATAAAAGCTCCTACATATCTCAAGGAAAAGCTTAACTCAGAGAATTCTGAGTTTGAGAAGAAAACAAGTCATAAGGGGTAAAAGTGCAATTTTACCAGTATAATCTGCATACAGGGTAATTCAGGGCCCAAACATAGGTCAAAACAGCTTAATAAAAGTGGGATGAGATGATCTAGCAAGGGCTACAGCACTTCCAAGGAACCAAATGATAATCTGTAACCCTAAAACAACCCACTTCAATTCACAAGGTTCGAGGCAAAATAAAAATAGAATAAACCCTCTAAAATTCATAGAAAAATAATCTCTGGGGTTTAGAACCATCAATTTGGCCTTTAGAACCCATTTTGACCTACATTGAGAACCATGCCCAATTAATAACTTAATTTGGGTTTTTGCGCAAATTGACCGGTCAAACAAGGTTTAATATGAAAATAAAATTCACCATCAGATTCCTTAGGTCCTAATTAGTCATGTATAAAAACTTGAGCCTAAGAAGAAACCTCCTTGACCGACTTCACACTTTGGTCCTCATATATTTACTCTTTGGCCCTCAACTTTTGAACCCTCGCATTTTGGCCCCTAACTCTCCTTCGTTCTTTGCAAACAGGTCCCTCCTGCAAAACCCTGCCAGCACCATGCTCCGGCGACCTTGCGCGGAGCATGGCGCCGCGCAGGGTGAGGTGGGGGACCTGGCAAGTGTACCGGGGGTGCCCTGCGTCGTCAGCCGTCGCAGGAGCACCCCCATGGTCACTGTAGCCCCCCATACCGGCCGTGCGAACGCACGGACGGTATGGGTTCGTATTCCGACCATTCTCCGGCGAGGGAGACACGTCGTCTCCCTCCGCCTTCCTCCCTGCTTCAACCCTATAAATACCCCCCGCCGCTCCACCGACGAAGGCAGCCTGGGTCTGACGGAGAAAAACCCCAGCTTTCTTCTCTTCTTTCTCCGGCAGACGCTCACCAGCTCCGGCGACTTCCTCCCCCTCCACCTCTTCGCTCTGCCGCAATACCAGCAGCAGAGACCTCCTCCCCTGCTCTTCCCACGCCACGCCGCACCCAGCTGGCGCCTCTCCAGCCCTCTGCTCGTCGCCGCCCCTCTCTCTGAGCATCATCTTCTCCGGCGACAGTCGGTACGACTGTCGCCCTGTTCCTCCCCCTTCGTCCCTGCAGTTAAGTTAGACTTACTCCCCTTCTCCTCCTCTTTCTTTCCCCGCTTTCGATTTAGTCAATTAAGCCCTCTACCGACCCTGTTCACCCTCACCCTCTCCGCCTCCGACCACCCTCCGGCGAGCCGCTCCCATCACCTCAGCGACCCACACGGCTCGCCAACCACCGCAGAACCTCCGCCTCCTCACCCTGATCCTCTTCCGCCCCTCCACTTCCCACCAAACACCCTCTGCAGACCCACCGAACACACCCACTCCCTCGCTCACAGTTTGACCTAGGACGACCTGACAGCTCCATCTCGCCCCCTGCAGACCCCCTGACCACCTTCGCCGTGCCACGGCGAAGGTCCCCCGCCTGTCTGATTTGGCCGAGAGGCCGTGCTATTGATTTCAGGTTCCAGGCCTTGACCGCCATTGGCGAGGAAGCTCGAAGCCTGCTCGAGGTTGCTTCAAGCCGAGATATCCCAGGTTGAAAAGCCACGGCCAGCGCGGAAGAGTCTCGCGCACACACCCTGGCCCTCAATTGGAGCTGTGCGCCTCAACAGCTGATGCAATTGGAAGCGCCATCCCTGCTGCAGGCGTGAGAGAAACGGGTGCGCGGATAGTCCCACCTCGGAACCTCTCGAAGGCGCGCGGACGCATAAAGGCAAAAACTGCCTTATGCTGTTTGCCTCAGTTACCACGGGGTGAGGTCCCTCTCACCCGACCCGACCCGACTCGGCCTCGTCCGTGACCACGCTCCGCGGACCTGGCCCGACCCGATTAGACTGACCTGCACTCCTCGCCCACCACGCACGCCGGTGGGCCTGGACCCGGGCCTGACCCGAACCCGATTACCCGGTAGCGCTCTGGGAGAGCTTCCGAAGAGTGATTTCAGAGAGAGAGATACGCGGGGGAGGGGGGTAGAGTAGGTTTTTGCCTCTTGACGAATAAACTCTGAAGTGTGCAGGCCAAAGAAGAAGAAGCAGACCCGCTGAAGAAGAAGGAGCTGCTGCACTGTAGCGAAGGCATTGTTAAGTCGTCTCAGCACCACCGCAGACGACGGAAGGTCAGCAGCCAAAGAAGAAGCAGACCCGCTGAAGAAGAAGGAAGAGCAACGGCCATCGCGAAAGAAGAAAAAGAGAGGTCAAGGCAGGTGAAGACAAAGAAGAAGAAGGAATGAAGAGAAGCAAGAAGCAAGAAAAGAAGAAGACGATCTGACGAAAAAGAAAGAAAGGAAACAAGGAAGAACAGAAGAAGAAGAGCACGAAGGGAAAATCTGAAGAAAGCAGAAGAAGAAGAAGAAGAAGAAGAAGAACAGGAAGAACCAAAGACAAAGAGGAAGAAAGAAGAAAAGAAGAAGAAGCCAAATTTTCATCTCTCTCTCTCTCTCTTTATTTTTGTAATAGAACTTGTATATCTCTAGAATACAACTTGCTCCCTGAGTTCGACCTCGGGAACTCTTTTATTTTTCCGAGTAAAAAAAAATTTTATATGAAACGTTGGTAACAACCGGCTTTACTGCAACGATATAACACAACCCGGTCAAACCAGACGCTATCATGAATTGAAGTGGGTTGTTTTAGGGTTACAGATTATCATTTAGTTTCTTGGAATTGCTGTAGCCCTTGCTAGATCATTTCATCCCACTTTTATTCTTATTAAGTTGCTTTGACCTGTGTTTGGGCCATGAATTACCCTGTATGTAGATTATACTGGTAAAATTGCATTTTTACCCCTTATGACTTGTTTTCTCCTTAAACTCAGAATTCTCTGAGTTAAGCCTTTCCTTGAGTTATGTAGGAGCTTTTATCCTTTGTATTGGGTCAAAATGAGCTAGTTATGGCTCATGATGAGGTTCTCATCAGGGACGTCTGCCTAGATCCCAAACGTCCGATGGTCCCTCCGGACGTCTGGAGGTCACTCTCGCCGTTTGGTACAACTTCCAGACGTCTGATTCGCAAGGGATGGCGAATCAGCAAACCTGCGCACAGCCAACCCCCCTCCCTCAGTACGGTCAGTCGACAAGAAGGAAGAAGAAAGCGGAAACTCACCTTTCAGACGTCTGTATGATCTTACAGATGTCGACCTTGCCATCTGGCTATCAATCCAGACGTCTGATTCTGGAAATTTTTCCAGAATCAGGACCCTGCTCGGCCTCCGCTCGCGATGCCGCCCGCGTCGCACCTCGCGCGTCTGCTGCTCAGCCCGCAGCAGGTCCCTCTCCGCGTCGCTCCGCGCCCCCTGCGCCCTCCGCCGGCCGGCCAAGCCGCTCCGGCGAGCTCGCCCTCACGGCAGAGCCCTGCTCGCCCTCACTGCGGCTGCCGCTGCCGCTGCGCCCTCGCGTCCGCTCGCTCTCGCGCACAGGCAGGAGAAGAAGGAAGAAGATGGTGGAGACGGGAGGGGAGGCGCGCCCTTTTAAGGCCGCGCGAGGAGGAGAGAGAAGGCGGTCGCAGCCGCCTGCAGCCGCAGAGAAAGAGGGCAGAATCGCAGGTCTGCGCGCACAGGCGCGCAGACGAATCTCCCGTGCGAACATAACTGTTCTCCAGACGTCTGTAAACTATCCCGGACGTCTGGTCAGACGTATGGATGTGATCCCAGACGTCTTAAAAGGCGTCTGGGGCACGCGCTCGTTACAATATAACAAACTCAAAGGAAGTTTCGTCCCCGAAACTTGCGCCAACTAGGGTGCGGGAAAAAGATGTCCAAATAACCATAACAAACTCAAAGAGGACCGAAGCCGGTCCGAAAAGACGTACCCGCGAAAAGCTCTGGGTACCGCTCCCGCATTGCCGCCTCAGGCTCCCAGGTAGCCTCCTCGTACCGCTGGCTCCTCCACAAAACCTTTACCAGAGGTAGTTGCTTTCGTCTCAACCTGCGGACGGCTCGGTCTAGGATCTGCACTGGCTGCTCGGGGTAGGTCAGGTCGTCGCTCACCTCGACGCTCTCGTGGCTCAATACGTGGCTGGGATCGGCTATGTACTTCCTGAGGTTGGACACGTGGAACACGTCGTGCACACCAGAAAGCTACGGGGGAAGGGCAAGTCTGTAAGCAACGGGTCCAACCCGCTCCAGGACCTCAAAGGGCCCCATGAACCTCGGCGCGAGCTTCCCTCTCACCCCAAACCGCTGTAAGCCCTTCATGGGCGAAACACGAAGGAAGACGTGGTCCCCAACCTCGAACTGCACCTCTCTGCGTCTGCGATCTGCGTAGCTCTTCTGTCTGCTCCTGACAGTACGGAGTCGTCTGTGGATCTGCTCAACTACCTCCTGACTCTGCCGGATCAACCTGGGGCCAACCTCCCACTTGGTCCCCACCTCAACCCAACTCAAGGGTGCCGTGCATTTCCGTCCGTACAGAGCCTCGTAGGGAGCCATGCCGATGCTCGAGTGATAACTGTTGTTGTATGCAAACTCCGCCAGGGGCAGGTGCTCCTCCCAAGAGCCCCTCCAGTCTAGTACACAGGCACGCAAAAGGTCCTCAAGTGTCTGTATCGTGCGTTCCGACTGTCCGTCCGTCTGGGGGTGGAAAGCCGTGCTAAACCTCAACCTCGTCCCCAAAGCCTGCTGAAACTCAGCCCAAAACTGGGACGTAAAGCGGGTATCCCGGTCGGATACGATCTCCCGCGGAACTCCGTGTAGTCGTGCCACATCACGGATATACCTCTCTGCCAACTGTGCTGGTCCCAAAGTGACTCGGATCGGCAAGAATCGTGCCGTCTTCGTCAATCTATCCACTATTACCCAGACTGCGTCGTGTTCTCGCTGGGTAACAGGTAAGCCCACCACCAAGTCCATGGTGATGCTCTCCCACTTCCACTCTGGCACTGGAAGCGGCTGAAGCGGCCCTGCAGGCCTCTGATGCTCGGCTTTCACCTGCTGGCACACTAAGCACTGCTGCACGAACTCACCCACATCCCGCTTCATCCCTCTCCACCAGAACTCGCGTCTCAAGTCATGGTACATTTTCGTGTTTCCGGGATGTATGGTGAATCTGGAACCGTGTGCCTCAGTCAGGAGCTCTCTCAACAGCTCCTCGTCTCTGGGGACGCCCAACCGTCCCCTCAAGCGTAACACCTGGTCTGTGAAAGAGAAGTCCCTTGGGTCCCCTGATAGTACTCTGTCGCGCAAAGACTGCAAGTACGGATCGGCCATCTGTCCCGTGATGATGCGGTCTATCAACTCTGGCCTGGTCTGCCGTGTCACCGTCACTGCCCCACAGTACCCTCGTAACTCTAGAGGTCGCCAACTGCCCACCTCCTCCAAAAGGCTCCAACTCTGTAACTGTAGACTGGCCAAGCGTGCGGGCGCCTTACGGCTCAAGGCGTCAGCCACCACATTGGCCTTTCCCGGGTGGTAGGAGATGCTGCAGTCGTAGTCCTTCAGGAGCTCCAACCAACGTCTCTGTCTCATGTTGAGCTCCTTCTGGTCAAAAAGATATCTGAGGCTCTTATGATCTGTAAAAATCTCGAAGGTCTCACCGTACAAGTAGTGCCTCCATGTCTTCAGCGCGAAGACAACAGCTGCCAACTCTAGATCGTGGGTAGGGTAGGTATGCTCATGGGGCTTCAGTTGCCGCGAAGCGTAAGCGACCACGTGACCCCTCTGCATGAGCACACCCCCTAACCCCTGCAAGGAAGCGTCCGTGTACACAACGAACCCGCCACTACTGTCAGGGATGGTGAGCACGGGAGCCGAGGTCAACCTCTCCTTCAGCTCCAGAAAACACGCCTCACAGGCGTCTGTCCAAGCGAAAGGCACATCCTTCCGGGTCAACTGTGTCATAGGACGTGCAATCTGCGAAAGCCCTCTGATGAACCGTCTGTAGTAACCTGCCAGTCCCAGGAAACTGCGAATCTCAGTGACTGAACGCGGTCTCTCCCACCTGAGCACTGCCTCGACCTTGGCGGGATCCACCGCCAGGCCGTCTCCAGAGATCACATGACCCAAAAAGGTCACCTCCCTCAACCAGAACTCGCACTTGCTGTATTTGGCGTATAGCCTGCGTCGTCTCAGAGTGTCCAGAACCATTCTCAAGTGCTGTCCGTGCTGCGTCCGATCTCTAGAATAGATGAGTACATCATCTATGAAAACCACCACAAACTGGTCCAAGTACGGTCTGAACACCCGGTTCATCAGGTCCATGAAAGCAGCGAGGGCATTGGTCAGCCCAAACGGCATGACCAAAAACTCGTAGTGTCCGTAGCGGGTGCGGAAAGCTGTCTTGGAGACGTCGGTCTCCCTGATCCTCAACTGGTGGTATCCAGACCTCAAGTCGATCTTGGAAAACACCGTGGCACCCCGCAACTGGTCAAACAAATAGTCAATCCTCGGCAGCGGATATCTGTTCTTGATGGTGACCCTATTCAGCTGTCGGTAGTCCACACAAAGGCATAGGGTCCCATCCTTCTTCTTCACAAACAGTACCGGGGCTCCCCAGGGAGACGCACTGGGCCTCACGAAACCCTTCTCCAAAAGGTCCTGCAACTGAGACTTGAGCTCTCGCAGCTCAAGCGGTGCCATCCTGTATGGCGCGGTGGAGATGGGGCTGGTCCCTGGTACTAGTGAGATCTCAAACTCGATCTCACGCTCGGGCGGTAGTCCTGGTAACTCGTCTGGAAACACGTCGGGGTACTCTCTGACCACTGGGATGCTCTGGAAGTCTGCCACGGGGTTGTGCTCTGCCACCACACAAGCTAGGAAGCCCTCACACCCCTGGCTCAAAAGTCTCGCCGCCCGAAGTGCCGAAATGCACCTGAAACCTCCATCCACTGGCTGCCCGTGAAACTCGAAGGAAGGCAACTCCGGAATGGAGAAGACAATCTTCCTCTCAAAATAGTCTACCAAGGCGTGGTAAGCGGACAGCCAATCCATCCCCAGAATCACTCCAAAGTCCTCCATCTGTATCATAATCAGGTCAGCTGGCAGGCTGTGTCCCCCGATGCTGACCCCGCAACCCGTGTACACCTCCTCAGCTACAAACAGCTGACCACTCGGACCTCTGATTACGAACGGATTCTCTAACAGTGTATAATCCTGGTCCAAACTAACTGCGAAACTGGCTGCGACAAACGAGTGCGTAGCGCCGGAATCGAAAAGCGTGTAAACGAGTCTGCCAGAAACTGAAACCATACCTGCTACCACGGATCCCGATGCTCTGGCGTCCCTGTGTGTTAGGGCGTTGATACGCCCCTCAGCCCTAGGTGCGGACGAAGCAGCCACACTCTGCGTCGGACGGGTAGGTGCTGGCCGGTACCCTCCTCGCGACTGCGGTCCTCCTCCTCGCGCCTGGGAACCGCGGCCTCCTGCGTGCCCTCCAGTGCTCTGCGCAGGAAGTATCTGCTGACCTCCTACCCTAGATGGGCAGTCCCTCATGACGTGGCCCGGCTGGCCATACTGGTAGCAGAGGGGAACCCGACTCCCGCCCTCAGTGAGTCCCTGCTGTCGGCTAGGCGGGGGTCCGGTGCTGGCGACTGGCCCCTGTCGAGGGCCCCCAAAGGCCACTGATGGCCCTGCACAACGTGACGGCTCTCCTGCGGACGCCACGTGTCTCCGTTGAGTTCTCCTAACACGCCTGGTGTGGCGGCGGAAATCTCGTTCCACCACTATCTCCCCTGTCGTACGCTCGGAAGGGGGAGGGGGTGGCGACGTGGGTGGAAGCTGAAATTCTTCTCGAACCACCTCTCGAATCAGTTGGACGAGGTCCCGAGACGGTATACTCAGGAGAAGAGGAGGGGTAGTATGTATTCCAAGCCCGACACATCTGTTCCCCGGGCCCTGACCTCGGCCGCGCCTGCGGCCCACCCTCCTAGCTCCACGACGCGGCATCTCCTACAATGGAGACGCGAAACAAAACGGAAACGTCAAAACAGACGGTACCTGACAAACTTCTAAGAGCTCATGTCAAGAGATATGTTGTGGTGGCTACTCTAGCTATAAACATGTGAATTGGTTATTTTCCAGTCAGTTGATTCACTTCTCGGGACGACCTTGCTCTGATACCATCTTGTAACGACCCGGTTCCCGAGTCCCTACGAGACACGAGAACCGGACCGACTCGACTAATCCCAAGACCCAGTCGTCCAACGAGGAAGTAACCAAAAGACAGTAAAATAAACCACATTCAGCATGAGTATAACTAACAGTAAGAAAGTACAGCAGTAAGAAAAGAAACTACTACAGTAGGTACCACCACAACAGTAAAACAACATTTATCATATAACAAAAACTGCAGGTAAAGAAGGTACAGCGGAAACAAAAACTACTCACTAGAACAGAAACAAAAGGGGTACAAAAGCTGTGGTAACTCTACTGGACCCTACTCGGCCCAGCGTCCTCTGCAGCCGCCGACCCTGGCTGCTCAACACCTGGTCCTGAAAAAGGTAACGAGTGTAACACGTCAGCAAAACGCTGAGTAGAGTGGCAAACTAACTAAAGGCAACAGTAGAGTGTACAGTAGCTGTTATGTTTTATTACTTCCTTTATTCACATCTTTCAATTTTTCTCACTATTTCATTATTTCTCAGATCCTTTACTTGATCTCGAATGTCCTCGTGGGAACGATCTTGATTGCAGTCTTTTCCAAAAGTAGAAGTAGCACGTGGTGCTCTCCTGGCCGGGAGAGTCCCCCGTGGTGATCCTACCCTCAGTCAACCACCCCAAGGTCACTGACAGACGTAACGGTGACTACGGCACGCGCGATAAACGCACAGGTAGCTAGCCCGCACTGGCACGCGGTCAGTCGTTTCCGTTAACGGGTGCGCCCAAAGCACAGCACGGAACCAGGGCAGAGCCCTCTCAGTAACAGGGGTCCAACCCCTCCACAGTCCGCGCACCCTCGCCTGACTACCCTGGTTTGCCCTAGTGGGCCTAACAAGTCGGTGAAGGAGGCTAGCAGAACCCCGGGGCCCGTGGGGTAGCTAGTACTCTCCTAACACTACTAGCTCTCCTCGGTACTACGTACACGAGGGCCAACAAGTCGGTACAGAGCGGCCAATCCTAACCCCGGGTCCCTGGGGCGGCTGGCCCCACTCTGCACTAAAACAGGTACAGGTACTTCCCTTGGTACTGCGTACCCAAGAGACAGTACAAACTACATCTCAGTTCCATTCCTTTTCTTTCCAGGAGTTCCACTCCTAATTCCCCGTAGGGTTCCAGCTCTTTATCTCAGAACATCATATGTTTCACTTTCCAGATTCACGTTCTCAAATTCCATGATCTCAAACATGTTTCTTTATTCATAACAGGCAGCTGTTAATTAAATTTACAGGCAGCTTTATATATTCCTTTCCATTTTTCCAAGACTGCAGTAATATACATTCCACTAGTTTTTTCCATCCTAGGATTCATGCCATATCCTAGGACCTATCATACAATCTAGTTTTCCGGCCCTAGGATTCATGCAACACCTAGGAGCTATCATTCCATATATTTCTCATTCCTAGGATTCATGCAATGCCCTAGGTTCTAGTTATGGTTCCATACTTTAACAGATTTTATTAATACTTAAAGCCACTCTACCAGGTACAACGGGAGTAGTGGGGGCGTGATCGGGAATCCCGCGTGCCTCCGCGACTCTCAAGACTGCAACTGAACGAGATCCTGTCACAAGGATCAAACACAAGGAGTGTCTCAAAACAGTGTATAGCTACTGTAGGCGGGTAGAGGAATTAATTCTGAAACGAACGCAACTCGAATCGCGGAAAACGGAGCCCAAACGGGCCCTAAACGGGTCGAGAAAGACAATACTGTGCAAAATCAGACGTCTGGAACTCTTCCAGACGTCTTAAACGGTGGATCAGAGAATTACCTGTTCGGCTTGGTTCCCCGGACGTCCAGAAGTCTGTGGGGACGTCTGCCTAGATCCCAGACGTCCGATGGTCCCTCCGGACGTCTGGAGGTCACTCCCGCCGTCTGGTACAACTTCCAGACGTCTGATTCGCAAGGGATGGCGAATCAGCGAACCTGCGCACAGCCAACCCCCCTCCCTCAGTACGGTCAGTCGACAAGAAGGAAGAAGAAAGCGGAAACTCACCTTTCAGACGTCTGTATGATCTTACAGACGTCGACCTTGCCGTCTGGCTATCAATCCAGACGTCTGATTCTGGAAATTTTTTCAGAATCTGGACCCTGCTCGGCCTCCGCTCGCGACGCCGCCCGCGTCGCACCTCGCGCGTCTGCTGCTCAGCCCGCAGCAGGTCCCTCTCCGCGTCGCTCCGCGCCCCCTGCGCCCTCCGCCGGCCGGCCAAGCCGCTCCGGCCAGCTTGCCCTCACGGCAGAGCCCCGCCCTCGCACGCCGCACCTCCTCCGCGCTCACTGCGGCTGCCGCTGCCGCTGCGCCCTCGCGTTCGCTCGCTCTCGCGCACAGGCAGGAGAAGAAGGAAGAAGATGGTGGAGACGGGAGGGGAGGTGCGCCCTTTTAAGGCCGTGCGAGGAGGAGAGAGAAGGCGGTCGCAGCCGCCTGCAGCCGCAGAGAAAGAGGGCAGAATCGCAGGTCTGCGCGCACAGGCGCGCAGTCGAATCTCCCGTGCGAACATAACTGTTCTCCAGACGTCTGTAAACTATCCCGGGCATCTGGTCAGACATCTGGATGTGATCCCAGATGTCTTGTCCGACGTCTGGGCCACCTCCCAGACGTCTTAAAAGGCGTCTGGGGCACGCGCTCGTTACACTTCCCTTAACCAAGTCCGAACAGCAGCCCTTGAGTGACACGTTCCAAAACCCTCAAGTTTTCCGTACTACCGCATTCCTGATTTCTTTCTAAATTCCCCGGAGGGTTCGTACATGGACTTTCTTATTCCTATATCTGGTTCGTTGTACGTAAAACAAGCAACTCAAATTCCACCATCAATTACTTAGTATAAGCAGGCATGATGTAGTTCATTACAGGAAGCTCATGGTTTATTTCTTTTCAGGAAATAATAATTTAATCATTCACTAGATGTACATTCATTTCTTTCAGTCCTAGGGTTCATTTCACAATCCTAGGGTTTGATTCTATAGTAGCATGCATTTACCTCTTTTTAGTCCTAGGGTTCATCTGACAACCTAGGTTTAGTTAATTCTACGCATGAAATTTAATTATTAATTCTGAGATTAGAGTGAGAACCACTCTACCAGGATAACCTGGAGATGTGGGGGCATAGTCGACGGAGCTTGCAATCCCTGCAAGTTCCGTGCACACCACGAATAAACGACCTATCACATTGACCCATATGTCAAAATGAGCTTAGAACTGTATAGACATTATACCATTACGTAGGGAAACTCGAATGGAAACCAACGATGTTTCGTTTACAGAAAATCGACTCCGTTTGGGCCCTGAACGAGGCTAAAAACACCAGCCCTAATCAAAATCAGATGTCTGGGAAGAGTCCCAGACATCTTAAACGAACTCAAGTACTCACCTTGATCAGGGTGCCTTTTTTGGACGTCGGGAACTCCGTGCAGATGTTTGAGGGTGTCTTCAGACGTCTTGAGACACTTTTGGACATCTGAAACTGCCTCAGTCCTCACACCAGCGCGCTTCCCAATCCTGTGACATACGTGCATGCACGGTCAAAACTTTAACAGGAAAATAATCAAGAAAATGCGACATCAGACATTTGAGATTTACCTTCAGACGTTTGACCAGACGTTTGGAGGTCACTCCGTACGTCTGATTCAACGGAAAAATGATTCTGCAGAACTGCTTGCGAGCTTTTTCTCGCTGCAGAAGCTGTAGCAGCTACAGCATCGCCTCACCCTCGCGTGTCCTCCACTCTCAGGCCACCGAACTCCCTTGCTCTCCGCTCTCCCTCTCCTCCTTTCACTCGGTTGCTGGTGTGGGGGAACGAATGGAGTAGGAGGAGGGGGTATATAAGGAGGTGGGAAGGATGGGGAGCGGCATGGAGGGGAGTGAGGGGAGATGGTGTCATGGGGACGGAGTGGCGTGAGGGTGTGCGTAGGGGTGAGGTGTGGCGTGTGTGAGGGGTGAGGGGAGGAGAGGGTGCGCGTGGGTAGGGAGATGGTGGTGGGAAAAATTGCGGGGATGCCCCTGCAATTTTCCTTTCCCCCTCAAAATCCCAAAACAAAACCTAAGGGGTGTAATACTACACAAAAACCCCTATGAATCCCGGAAACGCCAAATGACCCTATGAAAAGGGTCATTTCAAATACCAAATTACGTTATATATCAATGTCCATTGCACCAGGGGCAACTTCTTCATTTTGTGGGTTTTCCTGATATGCTTCGGATTCAACATCTGGGTCGAGATCTTTTCCCGCATCGTATTGTTCATGTGGTTGAGCTCTAATGGGTATTATCCATTCATTTCTGCTATTATCAGGCACGTAAAGTACTTGTGCTACCTAACAAGCTAATGTGAATGGTTCCGATGATTGAAGAATGAGATGGTTCTTACATAAACTCAAGAAACCATGTTTTTTATTAACTTTGAATCTAACGCCTTCTTTGAAAACATCAAACCAATCACACTTGAATAGAACCACCCTATGGTCAAACCTGAAACTCATTTTCACAATCTCTTCAATTTGACTGTAATACCCATCATAACCAGTGCTTATCTCACAACTGACGATGACTCCTGCCTGTTGCGTGGCCTTTGCATCATCAATAGACCGTACTCTGAATCTGAATCCATTAATTATGTAACCCGAATGGTAATTGATCAGTGGCTACTCATCATAGCTAAAAAGCTGAAGTTAAGCTAGACACTGAGTTAAACAACATCAAATTAACAGATAAAAATGGTTAAGTGTGGAAATCAAAGAAAAAGACCTAAAACCTTTACTCTGTGTTAAAATTTCATAATTAGGTCACAAAACGAGATAATTTGAAGGCAAAGGACAAATGGTGATCCATGCGTTAATTGAATACATAAATAAGTTTAAAAGGCCAAATCAAAAGTACAATTAATTTCTTAAATGTTCAATTAAGCACATATAAAAATTTGAAGGCATTTGGACATCATTTAGGCTTTGTAATATGTAGTTTACACTTAGGTCCTTCATGCATCACATTCTTGTCTTTAAAAATCCTTTTTGGACCTACTTGTAAATCGCAGGGACCCTTTTGAAAGGCTGTAGGATCCATCCTGTTGCAATTCTCTTCACTTATGGGCCTGTACGCAACTTTTCCACCCCTTCACGCAGGGGTCTTCCCTGCAATTTTCCTGACATTTCAAGATCAGCCTGCTGCTCTTCCCACGCACTGTAGCACACGAAGAACACGGCAGATCTCGGCCGTCTATTGTTTCTCACGATTTCGATCTGCAGCTGGATTTGAATAGAAGCTTCGCGTGATTCAGCGCATACACTCACCCCTCTCCCCAGATCCCATCTGACGGTCAAATTTAGAGTTGGCTTGCCACGCGCTCCTCTCCTCTCTTCCTTGCCGCCGATTACCCCATCGGATATTCTCACCCGCGCGGTGATCTGAGCCACTGAGTTTGCTACTTAAGCACCTCAGTGGTCGCGCATGCAAAGGATCGCTCCCTCCTACATCTCTTAGCAATCGTTCGTCCACTCTAGTTTCTCCTCCCCACCAATTCTCTGATTTCACAGCCATCGGCTGTGAAATCGCCGCCTTCTTATTGACCTCCTCGTCGCTAAGGACCTCGTAGCACTTGAGGACGACCCTGGAGCCTCACTAGCAGACTCTTCCCTCCGCTGGAGTCATCTTCCTCCCTTCCTCCTTAGCCACCGGCTAAGGACCCATAGGTCCCATTCTTCCTGTTAGAGTAGATTTATCTTTCTGCAAATTAGTTGTAGCTGTAGTTAAGTAGGTTTAGAGTAGAATTCAAGTAATGTGTAGTGTTTAATTCCACTGTTATGCTAGTGTAGCTGTACTGTAGCAGTAGATTTAGACCCGAATTCCCCCCTGACCTCCTCTGATCATTCCAGATCAGAGGGGATGGTTTCATACAGTCCATAATTACAAATTTTCTTCCTCTCCATGTTTCATAATCGCTTCTGATTTCCACGACTTGTTTCTCACAAATTCACCCATTCATTCAGACCCAATTTCAGATCTGAATGGTTTTTAACCT
Organism: Thalassia testudinum; assembly: GCA_037157565.1. Classification (NCBI taxonomy): domain Eukaryota; kingdom Viridiplantae; phylum Streptophyta; class Magnoliopsida; order Alismatales; family Hydrocharitaceae; genus Thalassia; species Thalassia testudinum. The sequence continues at coordinate 6,349,182 of JAZHRO010000022.1, read as the reverse complement.
CAGATCTGAAATTGGCGTCAAAAAGCACATTAGGGGCTTCCCATTTACCTCATTTTTGTTCACAAAAGCCCCTGATCTAAGCTTGAAAATGATCAGTTTGTTAGATTTTTCTTTAACTCAGATTTCAAGGATTTTTACTTAATTGGGTTTTGACTGTCTTAATTTGATAAACTGAGGAATTCTGATTTTCATTCATTGTTTGACAAGGAATCTGAGATGATTCTGATGTCAGAATTCATCTCAGAAGAGCCATAATCTGATCTGAGTTTTCTTGAGGACTTTAATGCATTGAATGCATGATAGAACTAAGGAAAATCATTGTGGTGATTTAAAGTCTATCTTGCATTCATGAGTTTGTGGTTTGTTGAGAGCACTGATAATTTTTTAACCTAAGGAGTTCTCAATACTCCGTATGGTTCCAAAATCTGGGATTTGCATTGTGGATTTCAATTGTCTGATTCAACTCTCTCTACATGCTGTCTATAGCATTAGGAAGAGTTAGATCAGTGTTTCTGCCGATTGGATTCAATGAGAATTTTCTTCAAGGATTTGTGCATTGGAATTGAAATATTGAGTATTTTTGATAAGTGAAACCCTTGTTAGTTAGGGTTTAGGGAATTTCTGAGTCTGAATTTCTAATTTTGATCCTAGAGCCACAATAAGTTGTTGTACTTGCAGCTACATTCCTCTCCTTTCCATAAGTTTGATTTCATTCCAGATGGACTTACTGCAGCTGCAGTAAGCCATCTAGAGTGAAATCTGATTTACTTCAAGTTTGGTATGTATTGTCCTTGCTGCTGCTGTCTGATGTCTTAATGTGCAGCATGAATTTTTAATCTAAAAACCCTATATAATAAATTTTTGATCATATAGCTGACATGTAGTTGTATTGCATTTCTTGTATACAAGCTTGCCTATATAAGAAATTGAATTTCAATTCTATGAATGATTGTTGTTTTTCTTCCAATTGTTTGTCAACTACTTCATTTCAGTTAATTGTCCAAACACATTAACTAAATGAAAAGAAAATGATTAGTATGCTAAAATGGGTAGAATCCCTGTCAGATTTTACTCTGACTGCAAATAAGGCAGTCAATGCCTTTTTAGATCTTTTAAGATCCATCCTAAGCCTTTAGGATTCCTTTATAAACCTTTTGGAAGGCTTAGGATGGAAGATTAGAAAGTTTTTTTTACCGCATACCAAGTTACATGGTATGCAAAACCCTCGACTTGGTAGAATTTGTCAGTCGATGGATTTGTATACCATGAAACTTAATAATAGAAGTTATAGCTAACAAACATCAAAAACACCTCTTTCTCCTCATCTACTTCTTCCCTTCTTATCTCTTATCTCTATAATATGTATAAAAACCATAAAAAGTGAAAAACTCCAAAAATACCTAAAAAAGTACTTTGTATATAAAGTATGCTGTTAAACGGCCGAACCACGGTGCCTCGTCTCTTGGAGTAGAGTCGTTGTAGTATAAGATAAGACGGCTGCGGTTGTCGCTACAATAGAAAATTTATTACTCGGAAATAGTTTTATTTCCCGAGGTCGAACTTAGGGAGCTACTCGAATTCTAGAAGTACGAAGTTTCTTTATTACAAAAATAAGAGAGAGAGAGAAAGAGAGAGAGAGAGAGATTGGTCTCTTGGCTTCTTGTTCTTCTCTTCTTTCTCTCGTCTTTGTCTTCTTTTTCTTCTCTGCGGTCTCCTTCTGCTTCTTCTATTTCTTTCCTTGCTATTCCTTTTCTTCTTCAGAGCTTCTTCTTCTTCTTCTCTTTTTCTGTCTTCCTTGCCACGGTCTTCTTCCTTCTTCTTTATCTTCTTCTCTTTTTCTCTTTGCTTTCAGAGCATCATCTGATTTCTCAATCAGACGACTTAAGTAGCATCTGCTACAGTGCTTCCTTGGTCCTCCTCCTTCTTCTTCCTTCAGTCTTCTTCTTTTTGCTTTGCTTCGAGCAGCCCTGGCTGCTTCTTCTTCTGCCTTCTTGAATCTCTGTTTGCTTCCTTGGCAGTTCCTTCTTCTTCTTCCTCGGCCTTCTTCTTCTTCCTGCGGTCAAGTGCTGCAGGTTTCTTCTTCGTCCGCGCTCTGTTCCTGCACGAAACACAGCAAAACCTACCCTGTCCCTCTACTCGCATGTCTCTCACTCTCTGCAATTCACTCAAGGGCACTCTCCTAGAGCCACGGGTAATCGGGTCGGATTTCGCACCCGGGACCAGGCGCACCGGCAGGTGGGTGATGCGCGAGGTGTGCTCAGAATGGGTCTGGTCGGAGCCCACCAGATCCGCGAGGTGAAACCGCGGACGAGGGGAGCATGGGATAAGGTGAGGGACCTCACTCCTGTGCGTTCGGAGGCGACGAGATAATAACACAAAATCAATTTAAATCATACATACGCTTCGTAGATTGCCGATGTGGGACTATTAGTCCCGCCCTGCTCTCGCGCGCGCCTGCAGAACACTCTTCTTTGATTGCCAAGGCTGCGGACTTCGCTGCGCTCCTTGCTGGACCAGATGACTTCGCACTGCTTGCCCGAGTCCGCTGCACCTGAAGCCTGGACGTCCTGAAGCGTGGAGCTGCTCCGTGTCACCGTCAATGGCGGCAGGGGCTGGGAAAACTGTCAGACATGAACACGGCCTCTCGGCCTAATCAAACTACCTGCAGACCTTTGCCGTGGCACGGCGAAGGTGGTGGGGGGTGTGGCAGGTCGTGGGACGGCGTCTGGCGGCGGGGCTAGGTCGGACAACGGCCGAAAAAATGGATCTGATCGGGGGAGTGTTGTGGGGGTGAGGAGTGGCAGCGAAGGGGAGGAAGTGGTTCAGCATGATGAGGCGGAGGTTTTGGGTCGGTCGGCACGTCATGTGGAGTGGCGGAATGATGGGAGCGACTCGCCGGAGGTTGGCCGGAGGCGTGGAAGGTGACGGTGGACAGGAGCGGTCGAGGGTTTAATCAAATGAAAGACAGTGATGAAAAGAAAGAGGGGGAGATGGGGAGAAGTTCTGACCTAATTACAGGGACGAAGGGGGGAGGGCGGAGCCGCCGGCTCGTACCTGCCGAAGCTAGAGAAGAAATACCCAGAGGGAGAGAGCGGCGGCGAGGAAGAGGGTAGGGAAGCACCGGCGGGTACAGCTCGACGCGGGAAGAACAAGAGAAGGTGGCTCTGCTGCCGGTATTGCAACAGTGCGATGAGGAGGAGGAGGAGGAGCCGCCGGAGCTGGTGGGTTTCTGCCGGAGTGGGAAGAGAGGAAAGGTGGGGGTTTTTCTTCGTCAGGACCGAGCTTGTCTGTTCTGCAGGTAGAGGCGGCTTTTATAGAGGTGAAAGCGGAGATGTGGGCGGAGAGAGGCGACGTGCCTCCCTCGCCGGAGGACAGCCGGAGCAGCAACCCATACCTTCCGTGCGTTCGCACGGAAGGTGTGGGCGATGGTAGAGGTCATGGCGGTGTCCTTGCGACAACAGACGTCACAGGGAACACTCGGTTGAAAGGACAGAGGTCCTCCCTCACCCTGCGCGGCGCCATGCTCCACGCAAAGTCGTCGGAGCATGGCACTGCTCAGAGATTTGCAGGGAGGACCTAAATGCAAAGAACGATGAAGACTTAGGGGCCAAAATGCAAGGGTTTCAAAAGTTGAGGGTCAAAAAGTAATGGATGAGGACCAAAATGTAAAGTCGGTCAAGAAGGTCTCTTCTTAGGCTCAAGTTTTTATGCATAACTAAATGGGACCTAAGGATTATAATGGTGAATTTTATTTCTAGGTAAGACCTTGTTTGACCGGCCAATTTACGTAAAAACCCAAATTAAATCATTAATTGGGCATAGTTCTCAATGTAGGTCAACATGGGTTCCCAAGGCCAAATTAAAGGTTCTAAACCCTAGAGATTATTTTTATATGAATTTTAGAGGGTTTATTCAATTTTTACCCTTCCTCGAACCTCGTGAATTGAAGTGGGTTTGTTTTAGGGTTACAGATTGTCATTTAATTCCTTAGAGTTGCTGTAGCTCTTATTGGATCAAATCATCCCACTTTCCTTCTTATTTGGTTTGTTTGACCTATGTTTGGACCCTGAATTACCCTGTTTGCAGATTGTGTTGGTGAAATTGCATTTTTACAATTTCACCCCTTATGACTTGTTTTCTTCTTAAACTCAGAATTCTCTGAGTTAAGCCTTTCTTTGAGTTATGTAGGAGCTTTTATTCTCTGTATTAGGTCAAAATGAGCTAGTTATGGCTCATGATGATGTTCTCATCATATACTCTTGAAAATATAAGCTTTATATTAAGTTATATATGTAAATAAATGACATATGTATATCAACTGTACAAATAACTTATGTTATATTGTACACTGAATATTGGGTATTCAAGTTAGATTATACTATATATATATTAATTATATAACTATTTATTAATTAAACTAACTTATATGCACTATTAGACTAAATAAATCAATAGACAGTGTAAATAACAGTATTTAGCTATAAAACTGTATATACATATGTATATGTAGATTATAAACCACTAAAACCCTGTACCTTAATTTAATTCTTTATACATAATAAATAATTAATTTATTAAGTTAATAGCTAAGTTATTAGATTAAATTAGATAAATTAGTAATTTAGAGTTAGAATTAAGTTAATTGAATCTGTATACTTAGACTAATGTACTTTAAGTAATTTAAGCTAATTGAAGTATGTTTATATCTTATTATATTATTTGAACTTAATTTATAAATAAAACAGTTCAAATCTGCTAGTTAAATGTAAATAGAACAGAAATTAAATCCGTAAAATTCAATAAAAAATGTTTATAAAATACTTATACACGTATACTCACTCTGTATTAGGTCAATTAGACCATATAGTAGCTAATTTATAAGTAATTAAAGAATTAAACATCAAAATCAGTATGTAAAAACTGTATACTTTAGTTAATTTATTTATATAGTAAATATAATTAAAATTTCAAATCAAGTGTACAATTGTATAGTATTATAGAAATACTTTATTTTCCTGTAATTTAATTTTATTTTAAAATAAATTATGGCCCTCGAATTGAGGGCCAAAATCCCCTTTGTCGAGCAGCCGCATGCATTTTCAGCGCAGATGCGGCGCTCGAATAGCGCCATATCGTGCGCTGAAGAGCGCGTGATGTTCTTTATATTGATTTTGTTCTCTAATGGCGCAGTCGTCATAGGCATCGGGCGCTCGAAATAACCATGCCTTATACATTCTGAGCATATACTTGAGCATTGAGCTGAAGATTTGGGGGCCGGGGGCCCGGGTGTGTGTGTGTGTGTGTGTGCGGGCTGAGAGGCCCTCTGATCTGAGCTGATAATGCACAATTAAGTGGCCTAATGATAACTAGGGTGCGCTTAGTAGAGGTCTGGTCCCACCCTCTAGGTGTTGTGTATCCCTCGAAAAGCGTGCCCGCAAATTAAACACATTTTTGATGAATTAAGAGTGTTAATGACAGCAGCTAATCACTTGTGTGCTGCAGTGTTTCCGAAGACTTATAATGTAGAATAAGACTAAGAAGATGAACAAGAATAAAAGAGGAAGGGTAGTGTGGAAAGAGAGAGAGTGAAGATGTAAATACGTATAGTGAAATCAGAGAGTGAAAATATAGATACAAAGGATTATACTATATATATATATGTAGTATAGCCAATTACTTTTATGTAAATAAATTCATACCTTTACTAATAGAATAAAACGTCGCTATAACCGTCACTACAGACCCTGGTTTCCCTCTTTTAGTTTGTATATAGCTTTTTCAAGGGTCTAGCGACGCTTGCATCTGTCACTATAGCTATTGTATGTGTTACTGTTGGTGTCAGCTTAGTAAGTTAAATTAGTATATGACGTGTCGTTGTGCGTGTGTGTTAAGGAGTGTCGTTATAGTTGCACTTGCAACGTCGATTTTAAAATAAGTAAACGGAGGTGAGTCCGAGTGTCGGTCTCAGGGAGGCGTGAAAATCGGATTTTTGCTTACCACTTGTTGTTACAGAAAGTGTGGGGTTTTGCTTGCGAAGGATGCGGTTTGAAAAGCAAGAGAGAGATAGAGAGAGAGATTAGGGTTAGAAAGTTCATTGTTTGATCATGCAACTTGAACGGAAATTAAAGTGACAATTGAACGAAAAATAACTTCATTAATTATGCACTTGTAGTTCATAACTTACAACATTAAATACATGCTTCAACAAAAGTAATCGAAAGCTTAAAAGAAAGAGAGAGAGAGTGTGTGTGGAGAGTGACGAGGTAGCCACGGCGGTGGAGGAGGCATTGTCAGCGGCTCGTCGTCTCCGGCGATTACAAGAGGGCCTAAAGCTAGCTAAGAGAGGGGTGGAGTAGTTGCAAGGGGAGTGAATGCCTTGAATGAGTGGTTGGAGGGGGTTTAATAGGGTTAAGGGCTTCCTAAAAGAAGAAGGGGCTTTAGCGACGTCCAGAGTGTCGCTAAAACCACTCCCAAAAGCGTCGATGAAGCCCTCCAGCCGCTGGTCAGCCGCTCACCTCGTTTCTTCTCCTCGCGCGATCTGCGGCTGTTGAACGAGAGTCGTCCGATCGAAGATCAGACGGCTGAGAATCCTCCTCGGCTGCGCTGGGATCGCTCCTCGGGCGCGCGTGTGCGTGGGAATCATCGCCTAGCGTGCACGCGCGCAGATGCCCGTGAGCTGTGGTTGCGCCGCGTGGCAAGATCTCGGCCACCCGCTGTTGATCGGGGGCCCAATTTCTCCACGCACATCCCCCGTCTTCAATTTCGACTCCGCGCGGCTCAAACCCGCGTCGCGTGCGTGCGGCCGTGGATGCTAACCGTTGCGCCACACCCGCGCTTTGTCGTGGCAACCGCAGGTGGGCGTGCAAGTCTTAGCCGTTAGATCGAAGATCGACGGCCGAGATTTGATCTCAGCTGGATGAGGGGGCGGCACGTGGTGGGGCGGGGCTGACGTGGCGCAATATGGGCTGTTGATCTCCAGATCAACGGTCAGAACTTCTTGGGTCCATTGTAGGAGCTCCGGATGTCGGATTTGGCCGATCTTGAGTTTGTTGGACTCCGTTCGTAGTTCTGAATCCATCCGTGCGGTCCGATTGCTCATCTGAGGCCTGCTTTGACAAATGATTACACAAATGGCCATTAATACAGTTTTATAAGCAATCTTGGTACATGATGCATGCAATGCTCCCATTCTACTTATGTTATGCCTTTTATTCTTAAGATGGGCCATATTCAACATACTTATCACCCCCTTATGTAGTGTTATCATACCCCCATGCTTACTCCTTGCTAGTCCCTAGCAAGGTTTATTGTAGCTTTTATTTCCTTTCAGAATTTAAGAAGTAATTGCTTAGACACTTCGTTACTTGTTATTAACAGGAAATATACGAAGATCTTAATCTACAAAGACTAAGCAACACCCGGGTGTCTGCCAAAATACGAATCGCCCGAATCCTTGCTTTAATGTATATAACTATACATATGTATATGTATATATATATTTTTAGAATTTTTTTGGAATTCAGTGTGGGTTGGTAATTTTTTACGGCTACCCAACTCACCCAAAACTCTGTCAAAACCCTAAGTGTTAAGCATCTTGGTGTGAATGTTGTGATAGACTCACTTAACGGTAATTGAGACAGACTTCGAGTTTCTACGCCTCTAGGTGACCGGAAAAGGAAATAAATTTTGCCTGAAGGTGTATTTGTTCGATTGGTAGCTTTCTCCCTACGTTTGTTTTAATTGGGGTCAACACAAGGATTTTTCCAGTGTATATGTCCCCAGCTTGTATTACTTCCCGTCTTCTTCCTTAGGTGTTTTGGTCTTTTTCGTGCAATTATTGAGCTGGGCTCTGGACAACCGATCAATGGGCTGTTACCCACGATCACTTGCCAGCCATTGATGTAAACACATTTACACTACTTAAAATGTCTATTTATGCATGTTCTTAAGCATAGGATTGCATTTCATGATATAAATATTGCATAACATGCATCATCTCGCATTTAGAGTAGTTTGAATAAAATGGAGGTTAATTGTCTCCTTTTATGTGCTTGGACAGGGCAAACATTTTATCGGGGCCTCGGATCAAAGATCCAACCGTATGGATATGATCAGGGCGACGATTGGAGTTCAACGACTCCAAGATCGCCCTAATCAGGCATCCGTAGCATCAGATAGAGATCGGGGAACCCTAGAAGATCAAGGGTCAGGATGGTGTAAATCCGCACTTCAGATGAAAAATCCGACCGCACGGATGAGTTCAAATCGACGATCGCAGCCTAAAGACACAAAAATCGAGTCAATCCGACATCCGTGGCACCATCTACAACTTCCAGAAGATGGACGGCCAAGATGGCGCCACGTGGCACCATCTCAGCCGTCCAAACGGCCGCTTGCATTTTGTGAAGGCCCCCGCCCGATCGCTCTCCGCTGTCAGATGGAGATCCAACGGCTGTGGCCGCCCGGCGCTTAAAACATGCGCTCGACCATCCACGCCCCGCAGCGCAGCGGTGGGGCGCGCTTACGCGAGCGTGGGGCGCGGGTTCGAGCCGCGGCGAGGGGATTGGAGGCGCGGGTAATTGAGGCGCGTGGAGCGTCGGATGGAGATCGTGCGGTCGCGGGCGCCCGATAGCGCCGACGCGCGATTGGACGCCCCGCGTAACGCGCGATCGCACGCGCAGGCGGGCTGGTTGCAGCGGGCGTGGTCGCGTTTTAAGCCGTCCGATCTCGCGATCGGACGGCTGAAAAGCACTAGACGTGCGCGAGCGTTGAGGAGCAGGCAGCCGAGGAGGCGCGCGTGGGCGCGGCGGCGACGGCCACGTCGGGGCTTTAGTGAAGACCCCTTATTTATTATTTTGAAGATGTAATGTCGATTTTGCCTCCACTCCTTGCAACTATAAAAGGAGACCCCCTCCATACGAAATTCTCATCCCTTCTTTCTCCTCTCTACCCCTCCAAAGCTCAAGAGAAGCTTGTCCCACACCCGGGATGCTTCTCGCGAGATAAAGTCCAATTTTCGTTCCCCTTCGGAAGTGGATCCCGCGACGACGACGGCGTGCTGCTTCGTTCCCATTCTTCTGCTTCGTCCTCCTTCGTCCCGCTTCGTTTTCCTTCGTCCAGGCGTTGTCCCGTCCGGCTCGTCCTCCGAGCAACCGTCGAGGAGGATTTCTCTCTCCCTATTCTTTTTACAGCTTTTTAGTATAGATTTACTGCTTTCTAGATTAATCTACTCGTCCTCCAAGCAATCATCGAGGAGGACATTTCTCTCTCCATTCTTTTAATGCTTTCTAGAGTAAATTTATCGCTTTCTAGAGTAATTGTTTTATGCTTTCTAGTTGTAATGAACAATCTCTCCAATACAAAAATTCCTTGTTTATTCTACATCTCATTTTAATTTCTCTGTGTAATATTCTCTTTCTCTCTTACTCTCTCTCTCTCTCTCTTCTATTTATTGTAAATAATTAGATGGTTCTAAATTGAATTATTCTGTAACAAATAAAAAGAAACGCGTAGTTTTTAAATCAAACGTCTGCCTCCCTGTGTTCGACCCGGAATTTTAATTTCGGTATAAATTTTATTTGTTGAACACGAATTCTTCGCTTTTGAACTACAACGACAGGTTTTCCAAAACCAAACACGTTAGCGTAGGTTCGTAATCGTTCAACAGCCATACTTGTGCGGTGAAGTGTGGTTTATTTTCTTTTCTTCTTCTTCCTTCCTTTTTTTTTTTTCGTAGGTGGCTTCCCTGATCTCAAATGTACCTAGAGGCAATGAAAAAGAAATGGCCTGTGGCTGGGTTCTGGACAACCTACCAATGGGTTGTTATCCACGACAACTTGCCAGCCATACCACCCTAGAGAGTTCATTAGCTACCCAATTTCTGTCAAAATCTCCGAGAAGTGAGTCTGTGCAAAAATGTGTGTAGATGCTTAGACTCAAAGTTTTTCTGAGTTAGAGGGTGAGTTGATAAGTCGTATACTTATTACCTTATTTAGTAGGTGGATTAGAATAGCTTAAGGTTGCAAGGATTCGCCGCTAAATCCATATTTTAACGGACACTAGGGCTGATTAAGCCTGAAGGCCTGAAAAGTCTAAGTGTTTAAGTTCTTTTTGTATTATTTCCCACTATTGACAAGTTTCTAATGCCTAAGTTTTCTTCCTAAATTCAATTTTTTTTAAAATTAATTTATTCATTAGACTGATTAATTGAGCTCAAGATTATGCAATTTACCACCCCCCCATGCTTAAGTTGGACAATGTCCTCATTGGCAGATACATTGATGCAAAAGGGTTCAAAAAGATAGTACCTGAGTGACGTAAACTACCAGATCTGTCTGAATCCTCTAGGTTGCCTCCTAGGATGCGTTGAGTTTAACGCCTCTAGTTGGGCGGTGCTCGGTGTCAGCCCTCAAAGAGGGTGACACTTTCCTTTGGGGGAACCTGGGCCAGGAAATGCTTCAATCTTTGACCATTAACTGTAAAAGTGTGCCCAGTGTTAAGATCAGGGATTTCAACTGCCCCATTAGAGTAGGGCTTAAGCACCCGAAATGGTCCTGTCCATTTGGACCTGAGTTTCCCTGGGAAGAGTTTTAGGCGTGCATCAAACAGCAAAACTTGCTGGTTAGGCTCAAAGGTTTCTCTATGAATGAGTTGGTCGTGGACTGCTTTCATTTTCTCCTTATATAGTCGACTATTGTCAAAGGCGTCCCGACGAATTTCTTCGAGCTCAGATAATTGGAGTGTCCTCTACGCCCCGGCTCACTGGGGATCCATGTTACATTGCTTAACAGCCCAGTAAGCCCGGTGTTCCAATTCGACAGAAAGATGGCAGGCCTTGCCAAAGACCAGGCGATAAGGTGACATGCCTATCGGGGTCTTGAAAGCGGTCCTGTATGCCCATAGGGCATCATCAAGTCGTGTGGACCAGTCTTTCCTGTCAGGTCTTACAGTCTTCTGTAAAATGTTCTTGATTTGTCTATTGGAGACCTCAGTCTGCCCATTTGTTTGTGGATGATACGGGGTGGCAATGCGGTGGTTTACCCCGTATTTTCTAAGCAGGGCACGGAATTGGGAATGGATAAAATGGCTTCCACCATCACTGATCATGGCCTTGGGTATTCCAAACTGGGAAAAGATGTTCTTCTTAACAAAGTCCATGACAGACCTGTGATCGTATCGTCGGGTGGTGACGGCTTCAATCCATTTGGAAACATAGTCTACCGAGACCAGGATGCACTCGAAGCTGTTGGATGGTGGAAAGGGGCCCATAAAATCGATACCCCAAACGTCGAAGATTTCGACAATCAAAATGGGCAGAAGGGGCATCATATCTTTCTTGGTCATGGTTCCCAGTGTTTGGCAGCGTGAGCAAGTCTTGGCAAAGATGTGTGCATCCTTAAATAGGGACGGCCGGTAAAATCCAGACTGCAAAACTTTTGCAGCTATTTTCTTTCCAGAGAAGTGGCCGCCACACGCTTGGTCATGACAAAAGGAAATCACACTCTGAACTTCATCTTCGGGGATACACCTCCTGATGATCTGATCAGCACAGAGGCGAAACAGCATGGGATCATCCCAGAAATAGTGCTTGGCCTTAGCCAAGAACCTGTCCCGTTGCTGTTTGGACCAGCTGTGAGAGGTTTGTCCTACAACTAGGTAATTGACGTAGTCAGTATACCATGGCATTTTCTTGTCTTGCACGGCTAGGATGTGTTCATCAGGGAAGGCATCAGATAGAGGTAGGGAGGGTCCAATGTGGTCTGGATGAAGTCTTGACAAGTGGTCAGCCACCACATTCTTTGATCCGGCCTTGTCTCGGATTTCCAGGTCAAATTCCTGCAAAAGCAGGATCCATCTGATAAGCCTGGGCTTTGCGTCCTTTTTGGCCAACAGGTGCCGGATGGCTGAGTGGTCAATGTAAATAGTCACGTGGGATCCCAGTAAATATGATCGGAATTTTTCAAGTCCAAATACTACAGCGAGCAACTCTTTCTCTATGATAGTATAATTACGTTGGGCCTCGTCCAACATTTTGCTCGCGTAGTAGATCACCATGGGCTTCTTGTCTTGCCTTTGTCCCAGGACAGCACCTATGGCAAAATCTAATGCATCACACATAATCTCAAAGTCCTGGGACCAGTCTGGGGGTTGAAGTACAGGTGCGGTGGAGACTAAGTCCCGGAGGGTGTGATAAGCTTGGATGCAATCAGGAGACATGTGGAATATGGCGTCGTTGGCTAGAAGGTTGGTCAAGGGTTTGGAAAGCTTGGAGAAGTCTTTAATGAACCTTCGGTAGAAGCCAACATGTCCTAGGAAGGAACGAATCTGCTGGATCGAACTAGGTGGAGGAAGTTTGGAAATTAAATCAACCTTAGCTCGATCTACCTCGATGCCCCTATGCGAAACGATGTGACCAAGGACAATTCCTTCTTGAACCATAAAATGGCTCTTTTTCCAACTTAACACCAGGTTAACCTCGATACATCGTTTCAGGATTTTCTCTAAGTTGCTTAAACAATGGTCGAATGAACTCCCGAATACAGAGAAATCACTCATAAAGACCTCCAACGATTCACCCACCATTTCTGAAAAAATGGCTAGCATGCAACGCTGGAAGGTCGCGGGTGCATTGCATAACCCTAACGGCATTCGACAGAATGCAAATGTGCCATACGGGCAAGTGAATGTGGCCTTTTCCTGATCTTCCGGAGCAATTGCAACTTGGTTATATCCTGAATATCCATCCAGGAAGAAAAAATACTTCTGCCCTGCCAATCTTTCAAGGACTTGGCAAGGGGAAGTGGTCCTTCTTAGTGGCTTCATTAAGCTTCCTATAATCAATACACACCCGCCATGAGGTGGTGGTGCGGGAGGGGATGGATTTTCCACGATCATTGGTGACAACGGTGAGCCCAGCTTTCTTTGGAACCACTTGAGTAGGGCTCACCCAGGGGCTATCAGAGATAGGGTAGATGATGTCGACGTCAAGCCACTTGATAATTTCTTTTTTAACGACCTCCCGCATGTTTGGGTTTAAACGTCTCTGCATCTGGCGGGAAGGTCGGGCCCCGTCTTCCAGGTAAATCTTGTGGATGCAATAGGTGGGGCTAATGCCTCTTAAATCCGAAATGGTCCAACCAATGGTGGCTCGATGTTCTGAAAGGGTCGCAGTCAACCTGAGTTCCTGATCCTTGGTTAGATGAGAATTAATAATCACTGGGAAGGTCTGGTCAGGTCCCAAGAAGATGTACTCGAGATTCTCGGGCAATGGTTTAAGTTCAGGTGCGGGTGGAACCACAGTCGATGGGAAGGGAAAGGGCGGGAGTTGATCAACATCGATCTCTTCAAATGGTGTCACGTGATGGTACTCAGCCTTACAGAGGTCCACGGGTAATGATGGTGATGGGTCAGAACAGTCACTACGGGTTTGGTGATCTGAGACAGAACTGAGGGTGAGGCATTCCTCGATTAAAGTTTCCACGGGATCATGTTCCTCAATGTAATCGCAATCAAAAGACTTTGTCGCCCGGAAGATATCCAATTGCATTTTCCTGTCCCCAAAGGCGATTTCCATACATCCCGTGTCGCAATCAATGTTTGCTTTAGCTGTAGCTAAGAAAGTTCTGCCTAAGATTATGGGTGCACTCTGTAATTTTTCAGGGACTTCCATGTCAAGCACCAAAAAGTCGACTGGGAAATAGAAGTCCTTGACCCGTACAATTACGTCCTCGACAACCCCCTTCAGGGTTTTCACTGATCTATCAGCCAACTGGATGGTGACAGGGGTTGGTGTTAGCTCCCCAAAACCAAATTGGTGGTACAGGGTTGTTGGAATTAGGTTGATAGAAGCACCTAGGTCCAAGAGTGCTCTATCAAACGTCATGTCCCCGATATTGCAGGAAATCAGGGGTGCTCTTGGGTCAGTTCGCTTGAGTGGAAGGTTGCTTGATATTACGGAACTTGCCTGCTCAGAGAGTACAACCTTCCTAGGTGCTTGCGATCTCGGCTTGCGCTTGGGTGTACAGGCATCCTTTAAAAACTTGGCGTAAGCAGGGATGTGTTTGACGGCTTCAAGGAGTGGAATATTAATCTATACTTGCTTAAAAATTTTCAACAGCTCCTCAGTTTCCACAGTATTCTTCTTTTTCTTGATTGTTTCCAAGGCCTCAGGGTAGGGTGTCTGAATGTGGATTGGTTCCATGTCTGGGCCCTTGGTTTGTGCCTCTTCTGAGTCAGGTATTTCAGCGGGTAAAGTCTCGGGGAGAGTTGGCCATTTAGGATCCTGGGTTTTGGTGCCGCTTCTCAAGGTCACCGCATTTGCAGAGGCATTGGGGCCATGGGTTGACCCTTGAGAAGATGAGGACGAAGAAGCACCAAACCCAGGAGGTGTTTGCGGGGCTGGCTGGACCATGTGAGCCTGCTCGGGGTTGCTTTGGAACCCTTGCGAATTGGGGCCTTTGTTAATTATGTTTTGCGGGTTCGGTTGTGGTTGGGAAGGTAGGGATCCTTGTTGTTTACAGTCCAAGAGTTGGCTTAACTGTCCCTTTACCAAGGCTATTTCCTCCTGATGTTTCAGGTTCATGTCAGCCATCATCTTTATTAGGGTATCCATTTAATTTTGTGGGGGAGTGGCCGCTCTATTCTGATTATATTGAGGTCTAACTGGTGGTCCTTGCTGATAGGGGGCAAGTGTGGCTGTTGGTTTGGCCTAGGCTGGTTTTGGAATTACGGTGGTTTCTGGTTTGTCCAACCAAAGTTGGGGTGGTTACGCCAGCCAGTGTTGTGAGTGTTGGAGAAAGGGTCAGGTTTCGCATAACCTTGGATAGCTTGCACATCTTCTAGGATAGCCGATGTTGATGAAGAGGGAAGGGAGTAATCAAGGGTCGAGGGAGCAAAGGTCCCGCCCTCGAACGTGGTCAGGGGTTGTTCCAGGTTCAGTTGGGTGAAGGGCTAGACCAGGTCAATATTATGTGCTCCCTTTGCTAGGGAGAAAGTCTGCAAGGGGTTCCTGGTCTGGTTCAGTAGCTCATCAATCTTTTTGTCCACCAATTCCACTTGATCCAACTTTTTGGCAATGATGTCCATGTCAACCATTCCAGAATTTGCTTGTACCTCATAAATCCCACCACGGGGTTGACTGGACCTGTTAAACTGGTTCATGGAGGCATTGTTGAGTGAATTCTCGCTCATAGACTCAAAGAGCTCAAACACGCTCTCCTCGTCTTTGTTCAGGAAATTTCCCCCGCATGAGGCATCGACGAAGTTCCGTAGGTTGCTATCCAGATCATGATAGAAGATCTGGGCCAATTGCCACCTTGGTACTTCGTGGTGTGTGCATTTCCTCAAAAGTTCATTAAATCTTTCCCACGCCTCATGAAATTGTTCCCCGCCTTGGAGTGTATAGGCAGTGATAGCTCTTCTGAGGGCATTGGTCTTTCCTATGGGGAAGAATTTCTTTAAAAAAGCATGCCTCAGTTCTTCCCAGGTGGTGATGGGTCTACCTAGGGTTCTAAGCCAATGAGAAGCCTTGTCTCTTAAGGAGAAGGGAAACATCTTGATTAGAACAATGTCAAGGCTAATGTTCCTAGGTTTCACAGTTCGTGCTATGCGGTTGAGATCCTCTAGGTGCTGAAAGGGGTCCTCATTTGAGCTTCCATGAAAGTGGCTCTAGATCAAACTTAAGACATTCGGTTTCAGCTCAAAATCATCTCCCCCCTTGGGGATCTTAAGGTGTGGCGCGACTCTAATAGCAGAGGGATTATAGAAATCACGGAGGGGCCTCGATTGATCCTGAAATGGCGGTAAATCAAGTGGTGGTTGCCCTGGTATGTCATGGAAAGGTGGTGGTGGTTGTTCTTGTGGGTTTTGTAACCATTGTATGCTTGCATGATGGTGTGGATTTGTTGCTGCTGAAGCTGGTGGTTAGCATTGATTTGAGCTTGGATGATGGCCATAGCGTCTGGTGGGGGTTGATCTTCAGCCTCATCTACCCTAGGTTCAGCCATGTTTTCAACAGAATTACGTCGCCTAGATTCCTGCCCCAAAACACACAACTCGGGATGCAGTGAGCGTCTCCCGTGCATACACTAGAGAAGAACAAGAGGGGATGTGGAGGGCGACAGATGCGAGAAATGTGTTTCAATCAAGCACACAAGCCTAGTCCTTATGGTTTATTCCTTAGGAGACCTAGAAATCTCACAAAGGGTGATTAAGTCCGTAAGCACTGGACTCCCCTTCCCAAGGCTAATCTGGCTAGGTTGATTACGAGGGGATTGCAGGGAAGGTTCTTCCTTTGGCTTGCGCCTCCGGTTTGATAGACCCCACAACTGCGGTCGTTTGACACTGCCCCGCAGCCTAGTCACCAGATTCTACCAAGGGAATGAAAGTCAAGTGCCTAGCGAACAAAACCTCACCTTTTGAGACTTAACTCACTCCTGCCTAGGGCATGTCTACTCAGTTTTAAAGGGCTAGGATAGTGCTTGTGCTTAGGGTTATGTGATGAGGCGTTGATTGGGGTGGTGCCTCTTAATTTTCCAATTTCAAAGTGTGTGCTTCTAGCAAAACATGGTTTTCAAGCAAGGATTTGTTAAGATGCGGTGTCTTTTAGTGTTTCATCCTTACTTTAGTACTTTTTAGGGTTGATGTGTCTTAATGTTTTCAAACAAGTTTCAGTGGGCACGTCAAGTTCTGCACACAACTTGGTGAAAGTAGATTTCCTTTTTATTTTGTAGAGGCTCTAAAACCCTAGGGTACTCATCGTAATGATCATGCAGCTTCTATTAGATGAGTCAGTTTTAGGGTTGAGTGGTGCAGCCCAGGTCAACTCATGGTGGCTTAGCAAACACAACTCAAGAAAAAGAAAAGAACACTCCAAGAATTTATTCAGAATGTTAGAGTGTACATTTTTTTGTGGGGTGATGTGTTAAGGATGTGGGTCGAGCAATCATACACCACGCTAATTTTTTTCAGCTTTTACAATTTTTTTTTAATTTTTTCACTCAAGCAAACAATTATGAGAGAAAGATTACTCACTATCGGTCCTCGTGGCACCTACTCCCTTGCTACCGTCGTGGGATGCGTCGCTTCGCCGTCCATGCACTGAATTCCTGCAACCATCAAGTAAAAAGGAAAATAGGGCATTAGACGATGTGAGAATGAATGTGGAATGGAGGTGATAAAATAAATCCGTTGCCTCCCCGGCAATGGCGCCAAAAACTGACATGTCGTTGTGCATGTGTGTTAAGGAGTGTCGTTATAGTTGCACTTGTAACGTCGGTTTTAAAATAAGTAAACGGAGGTAAATCCGAGTGTCGGTCTCAGGGACGCATGAAAATCGGATTTTTGCTTACCAATTGTTGTCACGGAAAGTGCGGGGTTTTGCTTGCGAAGGATGTGGTTTTGAAAAGCGAGAGAGAGATTAGGGTTAGAAAGTTCATTGTTTGATCATGCAACTTGAACGAAAATTAAAGTGACAATTGAACGGAAAATAACTTCATTAATCATGCACTTGTAGTTCATAACTTACAACATTAAATACATGCTTCAACAAAAGTAATCGAAAGCTTAAAAGAGAGAGAGAGAGTGTGTGTGTGGAGAGCGACGAGGCAGCCACAATGGTGGAGGAGGCTCCGTCGGTGGCTTGTCATCTTTGGCGATTACAAGAGGCTAAGAGAGGGGTAAAGTAGTTGCAAGGGGAGTGAATGCCTTGAATGAGTGGTTGGAGGGGGTTTAAATAGGGTTAAGGGCTTCCTAAAAGAAGAAGGGGCTTTAGCGACGTCCAGAGCGTCGCTAAAACCACACCCAAAAGCGTCAGTGAAGCCCTCCAACCGCTGGTCAGCTGCTCGCCTCGTTTCTTCTCCTCGCACGATCCGCGGCTGTTGAACGAGAGCCGTCCGATCGAAGATCGGATGGCTGAGAATCCTCCTCGACTGTGCTGGGATCGCGCCTCTGGCGCGCGTGTGAGCGGGCGTCATCGCCCGGTGTGCTTGCGCACGTGGACGCCCGTGAGCTGTGGTTGCATCGCGTGGCAAGATCTCGGCTGCCCGCTGCTGATCGGGCGACCCAATTTCTCTGCGCACGTCCCTCGTCTTTGATTTTGACTCCGCGCGGCTCGAACCCGAGTCGCGTGCACGCGTCCGTGCACGCTAACCATTGCGCCACGCCCGCGCTTTGTCGCGGCGACCGCGGGTGGGCACGCGAGTCTCGGCCATTCGATCGAAGATTAACGGCCGAGATTTGATCTCAGCTGGATGAGGGCGCGGCGCGCGGTGGGGCGGGGCTGACGTGGCGCAATATGGGCCGTTGATCTCCAGATCAACGGTCAGAACTTCTTGGGCCCATTGTAGGAGCTCCGGATGTCGGATTTGGCCGATCTTGAGTCCGTTGGACTCCGTTCGTCGTTCTGAATCCATCTGTATGGTCCGATTGCTCATCTGAGGCCTGCTTTGACAAATGCTTACACAAATGGCCATTAATACAGTTTTATAAGCAATCTTGGTACATGATGCATGCAATGCTCCCATTCTACTTATGTTATGCCTTTTATTCTTAAGATGGGCCATATTCAACATACTTATCACCTCCTTATGTAGTGTTATCAGTATACTATGTAATCTTAGTTGGTAGTGTACTTTTATGTAAGTATTAGTAATATAACTTATAAAGAGATAGTTTGGTGCCTGTTTTTAGTTAGTTTTTGCAAGCATGTTGATTAATTCTTTGTAAGCAATCAATCCAAGTATTCATTCATTCATTCTTTATTAGACGTAAAACTTCTTTTTGGAATTAAAGGATAATTTTGGAATTAGAGAGTGATGTAAATCAATAACTGCCTCCTAGTGAACGACCTGGAATAAAACCAGGAAAAATTAGTTAAGCAAATAATAATGGTCGTAAGGATGGTTGGTATTCCATACAACCCACTACAATGACACTAATGATATTTTCATCCATCAATAAAACCTCAACCACCATCATGTATGTCGCTTTGAACCATTAGTAATGTCTGTATGTCAAAGGTGTATCAGTAATTACATCAAAATCCTGTATCTACCGTTGATCCCCATGTTCTTTCAATTTATTTACATGATCTTTGAACCGATCAATGAACTGCAAGTCGCGTGTAGATGGCATAGAGGATTATTTGAATTCATTGTAAAATTCATCAACTTCTGGAATTTGCTTCAGAATGTACAAGTGTGCCAATCGTTCGTCCATTTCTAAGATGGGCTTGAATTCTGTTCGGATGATCGACCTTCCTCCAATATCAAATATGGACAGGCAATCTTCATCATTACCATTAAATCCTCCATCATAATTCCGTTCAAAATGATTAAATCAATTGTCTCTCTCATTCATGTACATGGCATAGAAGTTAATGCATTCCTCTATAAGATATCCTTCCACGATTGACCCTTCTGGCTTTGCCTTATTCAAGACATAATCTTTCAACTTTTTCAAATATCGTTCAATTGGATACATCCATTTGTACTGCAAGGATCTAGCAATTCTCGCTTCATTTGCAAGATGAAGTGTGACATGAACCATCATGTCAAAGATTGCAGACAGGAAAATTTGCCTCATTTTACAAAGTGTGATCAAAATTTCTTTATCCTAGTACTCCAGTTATTCGAGATCTAATGTCTTTGAACAAATTACTTTAAAATATTTACTCATCTCTGTAAAAGAATCAACTATCGGATCAGGCATCACTCCACGTATCGCTAGTGGGAATAAGATTTACATGTACACATGAGAATCATGACTTTTTAACCCAGTAATCTTCTCCTACGCTTCATTTACGCAACGTGAAAGCTGCGATGAATAGCCATCTGGAACCCGAATGTCTTTGAGGAATGAGAAAATCTTGTCTCTTCTCTCCGGTAAGACTGTATATAGCTTTTGGAAAGTGAGACCCTCCTTCTTCAATGTGCAACTCAGGATGAATACCCAAATATTTCATATCATTCTTTGTTCTAACTATATCCTTTGGGTTGTCTGTTAGGTTTAATACGTCAAGAATGTTGTCCATTACATTCTTCTCGATATGCATAATATCTAAATTATGTCGCACAGTCAAATTCTTCCAATATGGAAGTTCCATAAAAAATATACTTTTCTTCCTAAACCCTGAATGTTGCAAGAAAGTCAAGTCACTCTTGAAAAGATGACCCAAACGTATTTCACCGAGCTGTTGCAATGTCTCCACGATTTTCATTCCTGACAAACTAATAGAACTTGTACTAAGTTTATTTTTCGGATTCCTTGACGAATACAGACATGCTTTACCATCAAATCTGTCTTTGAATTGTGACGTTCACCATTGGTGTTCAATGGCCAAAAACTGGTGGTGCCCTAAGTAATAGAACTTCTTGCTTTCTGGTAATCTCAAGTGATGAGTATCATCCATACAGCTTGGATAGGAAAACTTCCCCTTCGTACTCCATCCTGATAAATTTGCATATGCTGGAAAGTCATTGACTGTCCATAGTAATGCTGTATGCAAATGGAAGAATTATTTCTTCTGTGTGTCGTATGTTTGAACACCATTGTATCACAAGACTTTCAATTAATCAATCAATAGTTAGAGATAAACATCTATTGCATTTCGTAGTTGCTTGGGTCCTGGGATAAGGAGAGTCAACATCATGAATGCGAATCGCATGCATAGCCATGGGGGTAAGTTGTAAGTTAACATTACCACTGACCATATGGAATATGATGGATACATGTTTTTGGATGGGTTGAATCCATCTCTTGCAAGCCTTAGTCTCACACTCCGTGTCTCCTCTATGAATAATGCGTGATTGTCATTAAATCTATTCCACTCATCAGAATATGCTGGATGACGAATGCATCCATCTTTCGATTTATTCTCCTGATGACACATCATCAGTTTTGATGTTTTACTAGAAATGAATAAGCTTTGTAGCCTAAGGATCAGTGGAAAATAATGGAGAACCTTCTTCGGTTGTTTCTTTCTACTTGTGTTTGTTGACTTACCCACCTTATACCTCTCCTCACCACATTCAGGATAGTTAGTCAACCCTGAGTACTTATTTCTGTACAGGACACAGTCATTACGACAGGTATCAATCTTCTCTCATTTCAGCTCGAGACTACATATTTGCTTCTTCACATCATATCATGTCACGACCTGGTCCTAGACCCCTACAAGATCTGAGACTGGTTCTCTTCAATTAATCCCAAGACCCAGTCGTCCAATAAGAAATAACCAAATAACATTCAGCAAACCACAATCACACAATTATAATAGCTAAGTAGAAAGAAATTTACAATAGGGGAAAAGGAGCAGTAATATTATGTCATAATACAACTATCACAACAAAACGAGTACATATAGTAGAAGACAAAGCTATAGAAACTCACTACCAAATAGTGGAACTAAAGCTAGGCTCGACTAGGCCTAGCGTCCTCAGTAGCCGGTGGCTCGGGCTGCTCAAATCCTTGACCTGTACAGAATTTATTTAACTGGAGTCAGCTAACGCAGAGTAGAGTGGTGGCTAAGAAGTAACATGCATTTAACAAGTAGTTAACATAAAACTTTCCATTTTCCAATTATATTATTCATGTGGGTACGTAGAGATCTCTAATTAGGATTTGTTAATTAATCTTCTTGTTCCCTATAGGAACGATTTTGCTTGCAGCTTCCTGTGATATTGGATGCCCACGTGGCACTCTCCTGGCTGGGGGAGCCCCACCGTGGTAGTCCTATACTCGGTCTACCACCTCGAGGTCACGGTCGTGACGTAGCGGTGACTACGGCACAAGTGATAAGCGTTCTGGTAGCTACCCCGCACTGGCACGCGGTCAGTTGTTTCTGCTAGCGGGTACGCCTCAGCGTAAATTGTGGAACAGTATAGGGCCTTTCCCTCTCAGAACAGAACAGGGGTCTTGTCCCTCAGAACAGAACAGGGGTCTTGCCCCTCTAGGGTCTCGCCCCTCCTCAGTTCGCGTACCCTCGTCCGACTACCTCGATTTGCCCAACAGGCTAACGAGAGTCGGTGTAGGGTGGCCATACCTAGCCCCGGGCCCCCTGGGGTGCTAGCTCCCCCCTACACTAAGTAGCTCACTTCAGTACCACGTACACGAGGGCCAGTAAGTGTCATCGTAGAGTGGCCAAACCCACCTCGGGTCCCAACCCAAGGGCAGCAAGCTCCCCTCTACACTACAAGGGATAGTTGCTCTCTTCGTTACCACGTACACGAAGGTCAGCTTACCTCCCTTAATAGCTGTCCATGGGCAGCAAATTTTCATAACCATCCGACTCTTCGTATTACGGTGTTCTTGTCTACATTCCCCGTGGGGTTCATACAGGAGTTTCTTTTTCACATCCGAGTTGGAATGTACGGGACAAATAGTTCAATTTCCATTTTATCACAGTAGGGGTCCATTTTAGATAAAAACAGGCAGCTTTTGATTACTCAATTATTCACATGCAATTTCCTCTAACCCTAGTGTTCATTTTAAGACCTAGGGTTCAAGAATTTACTCTCGTGTATGCGTTTATTCCTTCCTAGGGTTCATCTCAAGTCCTAAGATTACTTACTTTCATGTATTAAATTAGAGATTTAAGGTTATAATCACTCTACCTGGGTAATCGAGTGGAATGGGGGCTTGTACAGTGGCTCCCGATGTCTTCGCAGGTCTCGTACACCCGACGAACTGGAGACCTAAAACATGGATTGATGGGCCAAAAGGTTCAGAATGATACAAGCAAGGTATCATTATACAGAGAAACTCGTACGGAAAACAGAGAAGGTTAATAATAGGGCCTTGCACGGCCCAAAAATGCGCTGTCAGACAGAAATCAGACATCTAGGAAAGGTCCCAGACGTCTTAAAACAGTTCTTAGGGATACCTCTCTCGGTGTTCCGCTATCAGACATCTGGAACTCAATGCTGACGTCCAAGGACTCCGTCAGACGTCTGGGGGTGCTCCCAAACGTCTGAAACTGCCTCTGTCCGCTCTCACCTTCTGACACATATACGTACGTGGTTAGGGTCGCGACCTCTCTACTATGGTTTGCATTATTTCGTCATAGTATAGTATAGAGAAGCGGTTACCAGTTTAATACAATTTGTTATTCGGAAATAAAAGTTCCTGAGGTCGAACTCAGGGAGCAAGTTGTATTCTAGAAGTATAATGTTTCTATTACAAAAATAAGAGAGAGAGAGAGGGAGAAATAGATCTGAGTCTTGTGGCTTCTCTTCTCTCTCTTAGCTCATCTTCTTCTTCCTCTCTGCCTTCAGTTCTTCTTCTGCTTCTTTCTTTTCTTCTTTCTTCTTTCTGCCTCAGCTTCTTTCAGCTCTTTATCTTCTCTTTTCCTCTTTCTTCTTGTGGTCCTCTGCCTTGCTTAGCTGCACGCTTCTTCTTCCTTCTTCTTTTCTTCCTTTGCAGAGCATCGTTTGATTTTTCAATCAGACGTCTTAACTCGCTGCTGCTACAGTGCTCCTCCTTCTTCCTTTGGTCTTCTTCTTCTCTGCCTCGCTTTTCTTCCTCGGCCGTTTCCTTCTTCAGATCTTCTTCTTCTCTGCCTCGGCCTGTTCCTGCACACACACACACCACGGCCAACGGCAAAACCTACCCTTTCCCTCTACCCGAACATCTCTCTCTTTCTCAGACTTCTCACATAGGATAGCTCTCCCAGAGCTGCCGGGTAATTGGGTCAGGCTTCGCACCTGGGACTAGGCGCACCAGCAGGTGGGTGGTGCGCGAGGAGTGCTCGGGATCAATTCGGGTCAGATCCGCTGGATCCGCGTGGTGAACTCGCGGACCGAGCGGGTGTGGGCGCGGGACCTCACCCCGGTGCATTCGGAGGCGATAAGGTAATTTCACTTTTACAATTTAAACCGGTGTGCGGCTTCAGGATCTTCCGAGGTGGGACTAAATGTCCCACCCCAATTGGGCACCTGCAGCTGAGAAAGCTGCAGGCAATCGCTGCTGTGCACGGGGCTCTCACCCCAGCTGTAGGCCTAGGCAGGTGCGTGAGGGCGAACCACGTGTCCTGGCGAGTTAGACCTGGGCGGAGCGAGGCTGCAGCTGTAGGTGGAAGAAGCTCCACCTATTCAGCAATGGCGGCGGAGGGCAGGTGACCTATTCACTGAAATACGGCCTCTCGGCCTAGTCAGAAGGTGCAGGGAGCTTCGCCAGAGTACGGCGAAGCTAGTGCAGGTGGTGGCGAGGCGTGGGGCGGCGTGCAAGGGCTGCCCTAGGTCGGACTGTGGCCGGGGGAATGGGTTTGTTCGGGGGAGTGTTGTGGTGGTGGAGAGCGGCAGCGAAGGGGCGGAAACGGTTCAGTGGGATGAGGCAGAGGTTTTGGGTTGGTCGGCGAGTCGTGTGGAGTGGCGGAATGATGGGAGCGACTCGTCGGAGGTGGGCCGGAGGCGTGGAAGGTGACGGTGGTCGGGTCGGTCGAGGGTATGATTGGGCAAATTAAAATAGGGAAAAGAAAGAGGGGAGGAAGAGAAGTAACTGTTACCTGCTTTCAGGGACGAAGGAGGCCGGAGTGGGGCGGCAGTCGTGTCAACTGTCGCCGGAGAAGAAGGTACCCAGTGGGGGAGGACGGCGGCGACGACGAGGCTGAAGCAGCGCGCGCGGGTATTGCGCGACGCGGAGGAGAATCAGGAAGAAGTCTCTGCCACTGGTTTTGTGGCAGAGCGAAGAGGAAAGGAAAGGGAGCTCGTCGGAGCTCTCTGGGTGTCTGCTGGAGTGGGAAGAGAAGAAAGTTGTGGGTGGTTCTCCGTCAGAATCGAGCTGTCGAATGCGGTAGACGGTGGCGGTTTTTATAGAGGCGAAATCAGAGAGGAGGGCGGAGGGAGACGACGTGCCTCCCTCGCCGGAGGATGGCCGGTTTGTGATCCATACCTTCCGTGCGTTCGCACAGAAGGTGTGGGCGAAGGTAGAGATCGTGGAGGTGTCCCTGCGATAGCAGACGTCGCAGGGAACCCCCGTTCAACTGGCAGGGGGTCGCCCTCACCCTGTGCGGCGCCATGCCTCGCCAGAGCATGGCGCTGCTTAGGGTTTTGCAGGGAGGACCCAAATGCAAAAACGATGAAGAATTAGGGGTCAAAATGTGAGAGTTTCAAAAGTTGAGGGTCAAAAAGTAATGGATGAGGACCAAAATGCAAAGTCGGTCAAGAAGGTCTATTCTTAGGCTCAAGTTTTTATGAATGACTAAATGGAACCTAAAGATTCTAATGGTGAATTTTATTTCTAGGTCAGACCTTGTTTGACCGACCAATTTACGTAAAAACCCAAATTAAATCATTAATTGGGCATGGTTCTCAATGTAGGTCAAAATGGGTTCCTAAGGCCAAATTGAAGGTACTAAACCCTAGAGATTATTTTTCTATGAATTTTAGATGGTTTAGTAGATTTTTTATTTGCCTCAAACCTCATGAATTGAAGTGGGTTTATTTTAGGGTTACAGATTGTCATTTAATTCCTTGGAGCTGCTGTAGCCCTTATCAGATCAAATCATCCCACTTTCCTTATTATTAGGTTAGTTTGACCTATGTTTGGACCCTGAGTTACCCTGTTTGCAGATTGTACTGGTAAAATTGCATTTTTACCCCTTATGACTTATTTTCTTCTTAAACTCAGAATTCTCTGAGTTAAGCCTTTCCTTGAGTTATGAAGGAGCTTTTATCCTTTGTATTAGGTCAAAATGAGCTAGTTATGGCTCATGATGAGGTTCTCATCAGTATGCTGTCAGGACTTTGTCAGAGAGAAAATACGGAAAGTAGATCTCTACCAGACGTCTTGCTCTACCTTTGGATGTTTGGTAAGACGTCTGGGTGTCCCTTTGGTCGTCTGATTCTATGGAAAAATGACTCCCGTAGAACCGATTTGGCTTCCCTCGCCTGCAGGCGCTGCACCCTCCACTCTCGCGCTTCCTTTCACTCGGGCTCTTCGCTCTTCACTCGCTCTCGCCCTCGCTCTGCTCTCGGCTATGGGGTGGGCAACGAAGAGGAGGAGGAGAGGTTTATAAAGGGAGAGGAGGTGAGGTGGGGTGAGATGGCGAAGCGTGGCGCGGAGTGGCGTCGCAAGAGGAGGTGTGGTGAGGCGTGGTGAGGGAGGAAGCATGGCATACGTACGGTCCACGCTGAAGAGAAAAGGCATTTTCAGAAGTCTGGTGAACATCCCAGACATCCGGATAGACGTCTGGTGAACATCCCAGAAGTCTTAAATGACTAAAGGGTGGTGGGTCGTTTCATACCATGACTTAGGGTACCCAACAAGATTCTTCAGCAGCTCCCCAATGAATTCAAGAATCTCAGACATTAATTTTTTTGTGGCTCTATTTATCACTTTCATCTGAAATAATTTGAGAAGGAATGACTACTCGACATTGATGTTATTCTAGGAGCAATAGGATCCTCTACTGCCTTGACTGTATTGGAAAACTTATTACAATCTCGTAATGTCTCATCATCATCTGCATCCTCATGATCTGCTGCTCTCATATCATGTAACATTTTATCAAATTCATTTCCTTGATTATCATTACTTTCTTCAAAAGCTTCAATTCTCTCACTTACGTATTGATGTTCACCATTAGCTGTTCAATTTACGTATTGCTGCCACGAACCGTTACATATTACATGCTCGAAAACTGTGTCTTGGACATGGAAAAACCCATTCAAACAATATCTACATGGGCATAAAATCTGCTGAAGGAATTCTCCTCGTCTAAATGTTTTCCTATCATCATTAAATGGCCAACCTAGAAACGAAATCACTCCACTCTTATATTAATGGTAATTCGAATTTCTCAGGCTAATCCATGATAATTAACCTAAATGTCAATGACAATCACTCATAGGTTAGTCCCGAATAAGGAAAAATATGTATTTTAAAAGATTTTCACTTGATAGCCCATCATTGAAGATTTGATCACAACATTACTTCTTACATGCAACCAGTATTTGGAGAAATTTTGACAGTATTTTCCTGCACTTCTCCAGTATACCCCCCAAGACTAACCTTAACTATATCCCCAATAGCCCCCATTGAAGGACGCTTTGGGAGAGGAACTAAGATTAGTTGGTATACCAGAGAAGAGAGAGAAAATGCAATCGAAATTTCTCCAAACACTAGCTACGTGCAAGAAGTAACCCTAAGTCGTAATCAAATCTTCAAGGACCCCCTTTAGTTCAGAATCTCCCTGAACTAAGGACGATGACACTTATGGCATATTATAAAGACAACGTATCGTTCATGTAAGTGATGTATACACACATTCTGCATTGTCCGTATAACATGATCATAAGTCTCGACGGGCTAATATTTTGACAAAATTATATCCTTCCCACAACCTGCTACCTAAGGGTTAGAATTCCTATTGTTTATCATCAAGTGCTTTTAAATTTGTGCAAGTGTGTGTATCTATAAAGTTCTAATAAAAATTTCATAATAAAAATTTGGTAAAAATCCAGCTCAAAAGGGTGTTTAGGTTATCTTCTTTGCAAAGGAATGTTTCTCTTCTTATATGGCAATTCTTGAACATCCCTCACAATGAAGCATAAGGACATCAATTTTTCCTACAACAAGATACTGATATATGACAATTGAATGAAAATATGACATACAGGACAGTTGAATGAAACTAGGACATAGAAGAATAGCCAGTCATTTGCCTTTTAGATTTGCTTGACAAAGGTACTTTCAAACTAAAATAGTTATCTTAAATATCCTATTGATATTTATCAATGTGGCCCACTTTCTTGAGAAATATCCTCTTCTTTAAAGCTTATTATTCCCCAATTATAAGTTACAATCGGTTCATATGCCTTGCAAAACTTGAGCTTACCAAGCTCTTCCAATTTGGTGGTTGCTAAGCTCTCTTGGTATACTTCATTAATATACCTTTCATACATCCCAAGTACACCTCATGGACTTACCAGGTCCCTCAACCAACCTAGGTCTGCAAGCTACTGCTCTAGGTTTAAGGTTAGTGGCCTCATGATCCATCTCACTAAGCAACTCTCTAGCCCAATCTCACGTCACATCCTATCATGTTGAGGAAGCTTTTAGGAAGAAGCTCACCAAGACTTGCTAGCCTTATGGAATCTGACTAGCTAACCAATCTGACTCTCTAGCTCATCAAGACCACTTGCCATGCAACATGTGATTGCACAGGTGCTTTACAACATCATATCCACTGCATTAACCTTCCATTTGTGGAATTAGACCTTAAAACATTCACTTTGTAACCCTAAACTCTAAGCCATAAAAAAATCCATCGCATAACCCATGACCCTAAACACAAAAAACCTATAACATAAAAACCTAACCCCTATAAACACTAAAACCTAACCCTTAAAAACATTAAACCCTAAACCCAAAAAATACTTAAACCTAAACTCTAAGAACATTAAACCCTTAACTAACTGTTTAGGGTGAAATGAGGAGATTTATGAAATGGTCATCGTAGTACACTCCTAAAATCACACAACAAACACTTAAATTTATAAACTCAAAATCTACTTGGAGTCCAAGGTCATTCGCAGGGAATAAATATGGAATTCACACACTAATCTTAATTCAGGAATAATGAGCATAATTAATTAAGCACAATAAAAGATATTCAATGAATAAACTGGTTAGAATGCTATTAAATAATAGTCAATAATATCTCAAGAAGTCATGGGATAAAAAGAAAGAGAGAATAAAAAATAATGGTGATTTGAATCACTAATTATTCTCTTAATTAAGCATGTATGCCAAGTATCAAATCATTCAAATAATCCAATAGTAGTTTCAACCATTAATCCACGTCAGCTAAGTCCACAATATCAGATAAATAATGCCACAGTGTTTTGAACCAAATCAGATGTCTGATTTGTGTATTAGATGACTTAACTATTAGAGCATAGCACCATAGTAAAGCACACAAGGGTGCTAAGCCTCAAGACTTTAAGGCACAAGGCTTCTTCTCAAGCACAGCACAAGGCTCGTACAAGAGCCTCAGAGAAAGTATTAGCCTCTCTTCAGTACGTACCTTGAGGTCATGAAAATCATAGCAAAACCCTCCCCCTTCCTCCTCACAAATTCTCTTCTTTTTCCTCTCACATAACCGATCATAATCGGGTCAGTAATTGGGTTATCAGGTCAAGCAGTATCGGGTCCAGGCTCACCGGATGTGCAGGTGAGCGAGGAGTGAGAGGTTGAGTGCACGGGGGACCTCACCCCTGTGTGTCAAGGCGATAAGGTCTTGGCACTCTTTCATGATATACGCTGTTGGGCATTTGGTCGCGGACGATGTGGCACTAAAGTGCCACCTTCTTCAACTAACTACAGCAAGTGGATGTTCTCGTGATTGCATGTTGCTGCTGCTGCTGGGAAGCCCAATTGGAGGTGCTGGAGTCTTCAGAAGATGAAGCCGCAGCATTTGGAGGTTGCAACGAGATCAGAGCAACTTAGAGCATGGTGGTTGGAGGTGGTGATGAGGATGGTGACTGCGGCGTATGGCGAAGACCTAAAATCCACGAATACGAGCCTTAAGCCCCGATTAGTAGGTCCATTAGCATCGCCGGAGTACGATGAAGGTGGTAGCGGTGTCGATTTGGTGTTTCATGGTCAGGTGAGGTCAGACGGAATTGAAGAGGGTGAATGATGGATGGGTTGTTTTGTGGAGGTTTTGGGAGCATGGAAGGTGAAATAAAGAG
The DNA here is from genome assembly GCA_037157565.1 of Thalassia testudinum. Lineage (NCBI taxonomy): Eukaryota > Viridiplantae > Streptophyta > Magnoliopsida > Alismatales > Hydrocharitaceae > Thalassia > Thalassia testudinum. The sequence continues at coordinate 6,319,492 of JAZHRO010000022.1, read as the reverse complement.
AGGGGTTTTGAACAGGGCAGTGAGGCAGAGGTTTTGGGAGTGGTATCATGGAGTTTGGATGAGTGTGGAGTGTGTGTGGCCTCGCCAGAGCGCAGTCGGAGCAGAAGAAGATGGAGAGGGAGGCGGCGAATCGACGGTTGAAAGAGGAGACTAAGGAGCTAAAGCTAAACTACGGAGAGAGAGGGAGAGTTTGGGAACCTAACTAGCAGACAAAAGGGCAGGAAAGGTGTTGGCTTTGATTGGCCGACGTCGGAGAAGGGAAGTCCTCTGGTGAGGGAGTGGCACGGAAGAAGGGGGCTTGGGAGCTCCTAATATGTCCGTCGAGGAGTAGAAGAAGGAGATGAAGATGATCCCTCTACCTATGGTGTGTGGTAGAGGGCGACGAAGGGTGTTGGAGGAGACTCACCGGAGCTGCGGCGAAGGAGGCCGGAGAGAGGAATTTTGAAGAGTTTAAGGCCTTGATCGAGCTAAGGAATACGACATGCAGTTCAGGAGCTTTTATAGAGCTCCTAGCCAAGCTCTAGATGAGGAAAGAGCTCTGATTGGCTTGGGAATTAGGTCACAAGGAATCCACAATTTTCATGGATTCACTGGGGCAAATCCATGCGATTTAGGAGCCAAGATCTGTCTCAAACAGTTCTTTGTAGTATGAACACCAATCTCACCAATTTTGGTGAGATTTAGTGATGATTTGATTAGGTTTTGATGTGGTCAAAGTCGGCCTGAAGGTCGGTTGACCTCCAATGACAGCAGGGGTCTTTTTGTGAAGAAGACAAGGAAATTAGGTACCCATTTGCAAAGGTTTTCAAAAGTTATGGGCATGTCTGAAAAAAATAAAGACTTAATGGACTGAAATGCAAACTAGGTCGAGATGGACTCTGATTGAGCCCAAATTTTGGTGCAAATCTAATTTGGACCCAAGGTATTTAGTGGTGAAGTCAGATTTGAGTTTTGACCAAGTTTGACCAAGTAATTTGTGCAGAGACCTAAATTAGTGTAGAAATCCGTTTGTGACTTTGTTAAAAAATGGGTTCATATGGTCAAACCAAAGGTACTAAACCTTAGGAATATTTTCCTATGAATTTTAGGAGGTTTAAATGAATTTTATCCTAACCATAACCTCTTTAATTTAAGCAGGTATGAAATTAGGACTTTGTGTGCTATTGTGGTTCTCGAAATACGTGAAATTCCATTTATGTCTGTATAGACCCACATTTTGGACTTTAATACTCATTTGACCTTTAATTAATCCCTGGGAAATCCTGTGGTTACTCTGCATTCATGATGTGATGTTAAAATTATAGAATTAACCATGTTTTAATGTTTCTTCTCAGAATGGATTTGCATGGAATTACGACTCTTAGATAATTATGTAGGAGCATTTGTCACTTTATTTTCATTAATTAAAGCTAGTTATAGCTAGTGTTACCATCACTAACTGCATAACCTAAACCCTTAACACTTGATGGGAACACCATCAGAAGCCCTAACTAGCTTGTTTTGGTCTTAAAAGGTAATAAAAGCTCCTACATAACCATCAGAGGGTCCTAAATGCTTGATTTTTTGTTTTGTGAAGAAAAGATGAAATAGGGTTATTTCTACAATTTTAACAACATTTCACAACTACAGAATAACCATGGGACATTCTAAGGGCTAATTGAAGGTTAAATAGATAAATGTCTAAAAAGAGGGTCCATGTAGAAAGAAACAGGTTTTTCACGTGTTTCAAGAATTAATGGACATCTGAAATCCTAAAAATAGACCTGCTTAATTAATTGAGATTCTGATTAGAATAAAATTCACTTAAACATTCTAAAAATCATAGAAAAATATTATCTAAGGTTTCGTACCTTTAATTTGACCATCAGAACCCATTTTGATTTAAAAGAGTCTTAGATAAAAAGTTACCCTAATTTGGGTTTCTACATAATTTTCCCAGTCAAACTTGGTTAAACCTAAAATCCAACTTCACCATCAGATTCCTTGGGTCTAAATTAGGTTTGTACCAAAATTTGGGTCCAATTAGAGATCAGCTTGACCTATTTTGCATTTCATTCCAGACAGACTCTTTTTATCACATAATGGCCCTTAACTTTTTGAATTCTTTACAAATAGGCCCCTAAGTTTTCCATCTTCTTCACATTCTGGTCCCTACATCATTAATGGAAACTTAGAACCTCCACTGCGAGATTCGAGTAAGGATTTCTTGCTTGATTCTCAATCAATTAGTCCCAAAATTGAAAGGGAGATTCCTTGAGAAATTTCCTTCCAAATGAGACCATTCATAGATCCTAAAATCCTCTATATTCCTTATGCAAACTCTTTGAAACCACGTGTATTTGGCTTGCACGAAAATTTTGGAGTTCGCAAGCTTGGAACTCCATCCTAAGGCCTATAAATGGACCTACATTGTGTTCCTCACATCTTTAGCAAGTTTTGGCGAGCCAAATACCCCCTCTTTTTCCTCCTCCGCCCACCGAAACCATTGCTCTGGCGATCACCCTCGATCCTCCTCCTCCAGCCGTTCAACCATCAAATTGAATGACCGATCCTATTCCCCTCGTCCTCGCGATCCTCCCCGGCCAAAGGGAGGTCGTTTCTCTGTCTAAACCATCGTTGCCGTCCTCCTGCTCCGTCGTCTTCTCCGACTCTGGTCAGCCACGATCGGAGCATCCCAGCCTCAATTCTCTCCTCTAATCTCCTCTTTCTCTTCCTTTATCCCTCTACTACACTTCCCCCTCTCCTACACTTCCAAATGACCATGCTACTGCCTCCATTAGCTCCACCACCTCCCAGAGAGAAAAATCCCTCTGGTTATTGAGGCCATTAGCCTCTCACTCATGCTCCTGAACACACCTACCTCCACTCACCCTCTTCAACCTCGCTACACATGTTTACGCACTCGCACAACACATCACCACCACCAGCACCTTCACCATCATCCGACGATTCTCCAGAGCTATTTTGACAAGGTTGAATGACCGTATTTTGGTTTTCAGGTGCACGTCGGAGCTCCGTCGCAGCCACCTCCATCTCCGGTTCCATCAGTAGCCATCAGGCTGTGTTCATCCTTGTTGACAACTCCAGACGCTGCGGAAGACCTCCAGGAAGCTCTCCAGACTTCTAGTTGAAGACGTTGGCACTTGTAGCTGCCTCGATTCCACGCTCACATTACCTGCGGTTACGTGAAGAGATGAGGCGAGCACTTTAGTCCCACCTTGGAAAGCAGTGAAGACCCTCAGCGACATAAAGGGGAATTCTGCCCTCGACCCCTCGCCCAAGACACGAGGGTCGAGTCCCCACACACGCCTAACGCACGTCTCATTCGCAATCACGCCACAGGGTTCTGGCCAGATCTGGTTACCCACCTATTTACCCATTTAGAGATCCGATTAAGCAGGTTTCTGAGAGAGGAGAGAAGAAAGAGAGAGAGTGGGGGGGTTTTGCCTTAGTGAACCTCTCTCAACACTTAGTCGCTGAGAGGTGACCATGTCTCTGTGTTGTGCCTTCACTTGTGCTTGAGAGGAAGAGAAGAGGCTTTGCCTTGTGCGTAAGAAGAGGAAAAGAGAAGGGCCTTTGAGTAGAGAAGAAGAAGGTTTAGGAACAATGCCTTTGCATTGTAGCTAAGGGCTGTTTAAGCCATCTGATATTACAAACCATCATCTGATTGCCTCTGACACAATGCACTTAAGCTTGCGCGGATATTAACTTGATTGATATTATTCATTTATTTGAGTTTAATTGTATAAGGGTAATTAGTGATTCCAATCACCATTTTACTTAAATATTTTTGCACCATTGACATTTGCTCTTATATATACATCATTATTGCTTGGAATTTTCATTATATATTGCTATCTTGTGCTTAAATTGTGATCTTGAAATTAATTGCTACTTGCTCCCTACGTTTGACCTCGGACGTCAAATTCGAGTATAAATTGTATTTGTTTTTGTGTGATTTCAACTATACTATGACGAAGTATTTTAAAACCCAATTTTGCACGTTAACAACACTAAATCCTAAACCCTATAATCTAAATCCATAACTCAAAACCTAATAATGAACCAAACATTCATGCCTAATATTGAATAATAATTGAACTAAATATTCATGTTAATTTAAACATTGAACCAAACATTAAATATTTTAAACTAAATTTAACTAAACACTGATAATTTAAATAAACATTGAAGTATACAGTTTAGTTGCATTTATAATTAAATGTTTAACCTAAGTAGTACATAAAAAAAATTAAATTAACCTAAAATTAAATTTCTAAACCTAAGGGGGAAAATTGGGGTGGTGGTGGTGCTGGTGTTGGTGCTTGAGGTGGTAGTGGTGGTGACAGGAGGTGGTGGTCATGGCCTGAGGTGGCGGTGGCGGCAGGAATGTTGGTGGTGGTGGAGGTTCGGCAAGCTAGGGAAGGAAAGGGGAGAAGGGTCGACCGGTTGGTGGTGGTGAGGTGCTGGTGGTGGTGGCGGAGGGAGGAGGGGCAACTGGTGGTGGTGGCGGCGAGCGGAGAGGCAGGCGGTTGTAGTGGTGGTGGTCACGGCTGCATTTCACGAGGGAGGGAGGATGAGCAGGAGGTGGTGGTGCTTGTCGTTGAGGACAAGATGGGGAGAGGGGAGGAGGACACCAAGGAGGTCAGCCTCGCAACCTTCGTCCTCCACGCCAGTGAGGGGAGGCGAGAAGAGGTGGACAGTGAGAGGAGGTGCTACTTGAGTAGGAGGTGAACGTCGACAGGGGCCACACGGTGAGAGGAGGACCTTACGGTGAGGGAGGAGCTCAAGCTTCATTGCGGAGGAGCGGATGGGGAAGGCCTAGAGGAGAGGGAGATTTCAGAGGAAGGGGGAGGGAGTCAGGATCACGCAGGAATTTAGGTCGATCTTTCTCGATCCTTTCCGAGAAAACTACAGACAATTGAGTTTGAAAAGTAACTTTTTAAGTTGGTGGTTTCTGGAAAGACCGTTATCAACGGTCGAGAATGGTCTCGACCCTACCATTATTAGATGGGACTTTTCTCGATCGTTTTAGATTGAATGGTCAATGATTGCATTTGAAAATATAACTTTTTACATCAATGATTTACGAGGAGAATATCCTTGACCATTTGTATAATAATAGTCGAGTATTGTTACGACCCGATTCCTGAATCCCTGCGAGACACGAGAATCGGACCGACTCGACTGATTCCAAGACCTAGTCGTCCAACAAGAAAGTAACCAAAAGAGCAGCAAAATAAACCACATTCACCATACATATAACTAGCAGTAACAAAATACAGCAGTAAAGAAAAGAAATACTACAGTATACACCACCACAACAGTAAAGAAATAAACAGATACATAAACATGAAGCTTACAGTAAAAGAGTACAGTGGTAATAGAAAATACTCACTGCAACAGAAGGAAAAGTACAGTGGATACTACACAAGTAAAACTGCTAGGCTCTACTAGGCCCAGCACCCTCTGCAGCCGTCGGCTCTGGCTGCTCAACACTTGGTCTTGAAAAAGGTGACACGTCAGAAAAACGCTGAGTAGAGTGGCAACCAAAAGCTAAGAAAAACAGTAAGGTGGACAGTAGCTGTTATATTTTTAATCTCTTTCTTTATTTTTCCACTTATTCATTATTGAATTATTTCTCAGATCTTTCTCTTGATCATGAATGCTCCTCGTGGGAACGATCTTGATTGCAGTCTTTTCCGAAAAGTAGAAGTAACACGTGGTGCTCTCCTGGCCGGGAGAGTCTCCCGTGGTGGTCCTACCCTCAATCAACCACCCCAAGGTCACTGACAGACATAACGGTGATTATGGCACGTGCGATAAACGCACGGGTAGCTACCCCGCACTGGCACGCAGTCAGTCGTTTCCGTTAACGGGTGCGCCGAAAGCACAGCACGGAACCAGTAGAGGGCAAAGCCCTCTCAGTAACAGGGGTCCAGCCCCTCCATAGTAGCCAAACAGGGGTTTTGCCCCTCCACAGTCCGCGCACCCTCGCCTGACTACCCTGGTTTTCCCAGCGGGCCTAACAAGTTGGTGTAGGAGGGCTAGCAGAACCCCAGGGCCCGTGGGGTGGCTAACTCCCTCCCTACACTAGTAGCTCTCCCTGGTAGGGTGTACGCGAGGGCCAAGAGTCGGTACAAAGTGGCCAGACCTAATCCCGGGTCCCTAGGGTGACTGGCTCTCCTTTGCACTAAGAGGTAATATGTGCTTTCCCTGGTACTACGTACCCAAGAGACAACAAACTTTCCCATTCACCTTTCCAGTTCCATCCTATTTATTTCCAGGAGTTCTACTCCTAATTCCTCGTAGGGTTCATACTCATGTTTCTCAGGCCAAACCATACTAGGTTTCATCATTTCAGGTTTATTCCCGTATAGTACGTGTTCCAACATTCAACTTCTTTTTCTTTCCAATTTGTATACAAGCAGCTCGTATTTAATTTCAACCAACAGAAATTACATGCAACAGTTACTAGTAACAGTACTCTACATTTCACAAGCAGCTGTTATCCAATTACAGGCAATTATCATTATTTTATCCACTTATCCAAAACTGCAATTCAGGCATTCAAGACATTTGTTTCCATGTTTTATGTTCCTAGGATTCGTGCCACACCCTAGGATCTATCATTCAATCTAGTTTTCAGGTCCTAGGATTCGTGCCATACCCTAGGATCCACCATTCAGTCTAGTTTTCAGGTCCTAGGATTCATGCTATACCTTAGGATCTATCATTTAATTCAGATATGCATTAATGTTTGTATTTAACTACGGGAAGCTACTCTACCCGCAAAATCGGGAGTAATGGGGGCATGATCGGTAAGCCCGCGTGCCTCCGCAACCCCTAGAGCCGCAACGGAATGGGGTCCTAACACAAGGATCAATTACAAGGAGCTACTCAGAATAGTATACAATTAGTGTAAACAGGTAGAAGAACTAAATCTGAGAAGAACGAAACTTGAAACATGGAAAACGGACTCCGAACGGACCCTAAACGGGTCAAAAACGACAAGTCTGCCCAAAATCAGATGTTTGGAACATCTTCCAGACGTCTTAAATGATAGCTTAGGTCATACCTTGATCTGTGTGGTTCTTCAGACGTCCAGAAGCCCACTGAACCGTCTGGACTTAGTTTCCAGACGTCCGACTGTCACTCCGGACGTCTGGAGACCCTCTCCGTCGTCTGGTGCTGTGCTCAGACGTCCGATCTGTGTGGAATGGCGTGCCCTTGCGCCTTCCCGAACAATACCTGCACGCACACGCAGTCATCCTCAACACGAAGAGATGCAGAAACCTTCGGCGGAACGGCTGCATGGCCGTACATGCGAAAGGAGAAAGGGAAAATATCGTACCTTTCAGACGTTTGGACCTTCCTCCAGACGTCTCCTGCGTCGTCTGGACGTATGTCTAGACATCTGATTCTGGGAAATTTTTCCAGAATCAGGACCTTCTTGCTCTCTGCCCGCAGCGCACGGCCGTGCCGTGCCGCTCCTGTCTGCTGCCTAAGCTGCAGCAGCTCCTCCCTAGCACCACATGCTTGCTGCGCACCCGCCGGTCGGCTCTGTTTGCTCTGGCGAGCTCGCACCCTCACAGTCAAGCTCTTTCTTCCTCTCGCAGCAGCCCCTCCTCCCCACACACTCGCAGTAGTTGCGGTTGCCGCCCTCGCCTGCTTACGCTCTCGCGGACAGGGAGAAGAAGAAGGCGATGGAGTGAGGGTGAGGGAGAGAGAGAGAGGAAAAGGCTGCTTCTGCAGGGAGGGAGGAAAGAGAAGGAGGAGGGCGGCGGGTTCAGTCTGCGCGCGCATGCGCGCAGACGCGAACCTGTACGTCGAAAAAATTTAATTCCAGACGTCTGGGAAGGCTTCCAGACGTTTGACCAGACGTCTGGACCACTTCCCAGATGTCTTAAACGACGCTTGATGCCCTGATTATAACAAGTATATTATTATTCTCGACTGTTATAAACTGTCGAGAATGATCTCAACCACTTCATCCCCTAAGTAGTTAACAAAGTTAATGACCGAACTTTTGTCAACCGTTACGTCTTGTAACAATCGAGAATATTATTATTATCGACTGTTATATAACGGTTGAAAATTCACCGTCAAGAATAGTGCATTTTCTACTAGTGTACATCATGTCGTGGAGGACATACACACACTCAGGAAGGGTTTCATGCCCTTAGTAGAGTATCATGGCATAATGAAAAATTTGTGGGATGAACAAGACATATATTAGCCCATATCTACTAATGCATCAGTTATAGCGAAGCAGCGGGAGGCTATCGATTCTATTCAACTTTTATCTTGCCTTGGCCTTGAGTACAAGGCAGTCGAGGACCAGTTTATGATAGTGAAAGAGATCCCCACTCCTGCTTAGATATATGCTCATTTGTCAAGACTAGAGATCTCTGACCTTGTTCCTATGTTGAATTCCTCTACCTTGGTTTCTTTAGGCCATGGTCAAGGGAATTCTGGAGGTAGAGGTAGTCGCATCCGTAGTGGTGCACGTGGTGGACGAAGTTTCCTCTTCTACGAGTAATGTCATAGGAATGGCCACACAGTGGATCATTGCTGGGTGGAGCACGGATATCCTTAGGGAATTGATCTGCGTGCTTACCAGATTTTAATAGAGGATTTTACTCAGGGACATGAAGATGATGGTCAGATTTTTATCAAGGGCAGAGTTGTGTTGGGATTTAACAGGAAATAAATAAATCCCACCGAAAAACAAAACAAAATGTCCCATGGGATGGATTCAACAATATACCACCAAAACTACAAGCAAGCAAATCACAACAATCACACCATAATATGCTTCTGAAGCTTTCATTAAACATTTATTTTGGAGATGAAGAGTTTTTGTTCGAAAGGTACTTGTATTTAGTCTTTCTTTGTATTTTTTATATTTTTATTTTTAATGTATTCACCTTCAAAGACTCTTTTTGTAATAATTTTAGTAGAGATCAATAACATTAGAGTAACTCAAGTTCCTATGTTGAGAGCTTGCTAAAAATATACAATTAATGAATTGTGCTATAGGTTTTTTCCTCTTTTTTAACTATAATTTGATACGATATGATTGTAAGATCAATTTATAAATGGGTACCTAATTGGTAGATGGATATAGTTATAAGATTTGAATTTTTATATCTGATGGATAAATGGATAGGATATGGGTATAGATTTTGTAAATAGATATAGATATAGATTTAGTCAAACTCAACTCGAACCATTTACATCCCTAGTCTAACGTTTGTATCGAAATCTATTCTATGTAACTAAAAGGGAGTTCCTAAGACTCACCTATCAATCTATCATCTATGTCCATCTCCATCTCTAGATGAAAAGAGAGCTAGCTATTACGGTGTTTCAACTAATTAGCCAAAACAAACTAATAACTATTTCAGCCTCGAAATATTGGGCATCTCCAACCAACCGTCGAACAAAACCTCGGAGGTGCCATTTGGTACTCAAACCTCTCCTTTACATCTGTTGGTTAAACATGTCATTTCCACGTGAGATGATCTCTTGATGACTATACTAATTCCTCTTTACATCACCCTCCATCAACTTCATCCACCACCCAAATCCTCCCCCACGACATCTCTACAGTCCTCCTTGACGGAATAGATATCAACTCAGCAACTAAATATATATATCAACTTAATGCATAGAGAATTTCAAATATATTCAAAATTCTACAATACAAATGACATGATTAGGGAAATACATGATCATTTCAAATCTCGACTACATTCCTAACTCATTTAACGTTAGTTTTTGGAAGTAAAGGTCATAAGTCTATGAGCGATGTGAAATGAGTAAGAAAATCCGTTTACACTATAGATCACCTCATTCTCTGTAGGGATCTATTTGGTCCAGGTTGAGGCTCAATCTCAGGTTTTGCTTTCTTCTCTAGGGATGTTAGCACTCTGGTAGAGCTTAGAGAGGCCGTCAAGATATCTGTTGCTTGACATGAAAAAAATGTTTATAATATCATGTCATTTTGTATGACTTTATGATGGTTTTTAAAACAAAAAAATAAAAATCCAATTGGATAAATATATAGTATACACGACAAAAATAGAGTCCGCTAAAGCTTATAAAGTGAGAATCTCTAAATTTACCAGATTCTTACTGAGAATAATGTGGTTTAAAGAAAGTTGTCTTCTATTCTTTTTTTCTAACCTCTTTGAGTATATCATACAAAAATATTTCTTGCTGGAAAGGATGCTTACTTTCTCATTATCCCAGTAATTTTTGCCAAACGAAATTTCTATCACAAAAAATAGATTAAATAAAGATAACCTCTTGTTTACATCTCATAATTAAACAGATGGTGCCCTGCCATTGTTATGCACGGAAAATCATCTCAAATTCCCGTGGCAATGGTTGCAATAAACAACTCTCGAGCATATCATACGTAATTGTCATGAAGTATAAATTCCCCCTTTTACTAGAACTCCATGGAACACCATATATCAGTTATCAACCTTCGCTTATCCAACTTGAAATTCGATATACATATGCTATGAACTCCCGAAAAAATCATGGATTTCTTACCTTCTACATAAATGCCATATAATTCTCATCTCTACATTTAGTTAGATACAGCTTATATATTAGAATAAATGGTTCTTGCATTCTTTTTAATTAGAAGATGCCATGGACATTCCTGAAGTTAATTAACTTTAAATTTCATTTTAGTAGCTTAAGTTTTCATCACTTATACTACCACTAATATTCAATTTCTAATTAATATTCAATTCATCATGCTCACACGTCCATGTATATCATCTATATATGATCCGTACAAGAACAACAATCTCTGGGAATATTATTGAGAATCATAACATATATCCTTGATACCCTTGATGGCATCATCTGGTTAGCAAATACCAAAACCATTTTCTAAATAATATAAGAAAAACATTATTTCTTCTTTTTCCAACATGCACGGTCACTGGTGAGTATCTATACACATGCATGCTTCCTCCTCACCTTCCTCCGTTCTCTTCTTGGAGGCCTCGCTTGTTTGTTTCCCAAGCTCCTCATTGAGGACGACCACCAGATGTTGCAGTTGAAATAGGAGGTTTAGGCCTGTTACTCATCGAGACATTGGTTGTAAGTTTGATCTATTTTTAGACCGCTAGGGGTGACTAGGGAGTTTTTAGCCTCCCTGCGACTCATAGCTAGGCTTAACGGCCAATTGGAATAACTAGCTATGTGGCTCAATGGTTTGAGTTGTTTTACTATACCCAATCAATGAGTGGTTGAGAGATTATCTGTGGCTTAACGTGTGAGGCTAGCATGTATTTACTTCACATGATGTAGCTACCATTCCTTGCAATGACTTTAGGATGATGGATTGTGATGTAGGACAAGTCTAGGCTATTCTCCTGATTAAGAGGATGTCCTATATCAGTCTTACTTCTCAAGATATCATGTAAAGATCATCTTGTGTCCTAAGACACAAATTAAGCATTCGATGACTGTAATCAAATGGACTTACTAAAATAAATGGATTAACAAATGAACAATATGCTTTTCTTTCTAATACCATGTTTAACTTTACTCAGTTTTTATTGACGTACTTGTGTTCTGCACTCAGATGTAGCTGAGAAGCCAAGTGTAACTATGGTTGGTCATTTTGTTGTGAGACCCAGCAAGGTTCTAGGAGACGATTCGTGCAAATTGTAATACCCTTTAGTTGCGTAGCTTCTTTTCAATTTTCTAATGATTGTACTTTGCTACTCTAACACCCTTTTCCCTTTACTATTTTGTAGTCGTGAATTCTTATTGCTTTTGTCAACACTCTTTTACTTGATGTTTTGTTTGGCTATTGATGTTTGTGTTTTGGGTGGCTATGGTCTTGTTATGTGTCAGATACTATTTTGGACTTGACAACTTAGGTCTCATCGGATTAGACTTGACAACTCAGGTCTCATCAAATTTGCCCGATTGATAAAACCCATGTCATCTCAACTTTTTGCTGGCAATTGAGTTTGTAATATTTCAAGTAGTTCTTCTCATTATTATTTTTCATTAAGGTAATGTCCGTATTTGTGTATTTCTCTGAATGCCTGCAATAGAGTTCTTCCACTATAAGAAATCAGGCTTTTGACGATGGTTTAAAATCGTCGGCAAAAGATCTAAAACTATTGCTAAAAAATAATTTGCAAAATCTCTGTTGGCATAGACATTTCCGAACAACTTTGACAAGAACCGTTGGCATATGTTAAAAACCGCTGAGAAAATGAACCATTGACAAATGTTGACTTTTGCCGATGGTTCCCTAACCACTAGTAACACTTTTGACGACAATTTTAAATCAACTAGCAAAACTTTTGTAAACCATTTTTAAAACAATTGGTAAAGGTCTTGAACATCAATTTTCCTTTTGACTGTGGTTGTATAACCATTGGTGTAGATCCTTTAAGAAAATAAACACGTACATGTACCAATTATCTGCATGCAAACCTATACATAACCTATATTTCATCATGTAATATATATAACGTTCACATAATAACATACATACACAAACAACAATACATTCCAAACATATAAAATTTTGGAACATATCAAAGCCAAGCATTTGAAAGTATAGAATATATAAAAGTCCTACGACATAAGTTTTTCAGCATTGTTTAAGGAAAGTCCAATAAGAAAAAGGAAATAACAGAGCAATTCTAAAATTTCTTGCATTGCATGCACCCTCTAACACATCGTGTTGTAATACAAAAATAAAGCATTAAATTAATGACGTACATAAATAGATATATTTATTTTGTACATAAAACCATAACACTTGCACTTGTTAGTTCACATGACATACTCAATTGATACTACAAGCATAATACCTGCATACATGCATTTTCATGTAATATACATGCACTTGTTTACAGGAAGCTATCTAGATGGTTCATATCATATTCCAACTTGTTTACAGGAAATCAGGAAGTGCATAATCATATTCCGACTCCTTGATGGTTCATATTACCTTTAGACATGATGTTTATACAAAAATCTATATTATTTTAACTCTTAAAGGAAGCTATCTAGATGTGTTGACATTTAGATTTTTCTAGGAGATTGATATTCGAGTTTACATGATATTTTTCGGTGATGAGGAACCTGTTTTTTCTTCTAATTTGAAAAAGTAAGAGGATAGTCATGCAAGGTGAGTGAGGATCTAAATTTTTATTAATGAAAATGATGTGAACTATTTCATAGAACTCAACCACAACCCCATAAAAGAAGAAACACCAAACATCAGTCCATCTGCATAGAGGCATTTTCTTGTTTGAACATCCTCCCCTTTCCATGAAGCCACAAAGCCCAAAGCATTACAAAAGGCTTGCTCTCTCTAACTTCGATCTGATATCCAGGCCCATGGTCTCCTCTCCCAGCTAAGAAGCTCTCCTAAAAGCCACGGTGTAGCAGTAATCCACCAATCTGAACCTATCCTTTTACACATGGCATATACATATATGAAATTATTCAACAACCTTGAGATGGAAGGCAAATTGTGGTAATGGTATTTGATCCCTACTTATGATGAAGTTTTGGCTAATCCATCAGACTGCTTTATTACCTATATGCACACAAAGCATCGACCACTAATCCCTCTCACTAGTGGCAAAAATAAATAATTCTACCACCGACAACCCACCATGTTCCCTTGAAAAGAGAGATAGGAGCTCTTTTGAGGTGATGAGAAGGGTAGAGAAGAGGAGCTTTTGATTCACTAAATGATGAAGTTCACCGAGGGTCTTTATTTATTTGTAGAGATCTTTACACATAGATAAGAACAAGATAGAGGTTGGGCTGTTGAGAGATCACAGCTGAAATCACCGTGGGTTTTGAATGGGTTCCTCCTGTGATGGAGTTGCTGCTTGACTGCAGTGAAGGACTCGCTGGCACTTATGTTGCTTGACTGCTTGCCTGCAGTGAAGGACTGTAGTGAATGGGTTCCACCTTAACACAGCAAATAAGCATCAGATTCCCATTCAAAGAAGGGACACATTCACCACGTAATTACTGCAAAAGACGAGCATGTATGCAACGACAACTAAAATTTTGGCAGGCCAAAAGAAGAACCAAAACAATAACAAGAACTCTCCCTACCTATGTATTAAAGAAGGGCTTATTCATCCCAAAATATAGACTAAAAAATTAAGGAATGTTTACCTGACAAGGAAATGGCAGTTGTTGGGGTGTGAACCTCGTAGTCCCATCTTGTCATTATCATTTGCTTGTCCATAAGGTATGAGGTCAACTTATACCGTTGGTTACGAGTACTCCATACTGTTTCAGGTAGTAACAACTTTTTTCGTTTGAGATGGAGTAAGAAAAGCAATATGTAGCAGGAAAAGTACCTATAAGACTGTAAAGAGCATATACTGAATTTGATAGAATTTGTGACAAAAATTTCTGAAATTAACTTTGTGACAGATTTTGCTTCTATGAAAGTTTGCTTTCCATTTGCTTCTGCAGATAAGTAGTATTGCGACTATGAGTTACGAAAAGGATTGCAAGCTTACTTTTGTATAAAGAATTGTATGCTTAATTGAATATAAAGGTCTTATCTTGCACCTGAATAGCAGATTTTGACACTAAATTAAATATGCTGTGGCATTTCATCTAATTAAATTACTTTGACAACACTAAGAAAAAATTCCGAGACCAAGAGTACATAGGGTATGGTGGTCTTGTCAATAGATTAGGTAAATATAGTGTATGCACCCCAAGCTCTTTTGTTATTGCCAAGAGTTCATAGATTATAGTACATTCAAAGACCTGAAGCATCCTTATAATGCCACTATAATAGATATGGATAATTATTTTGTTGCTACAATTGTTGATTCTTTCTTTTTTTATGCTTTGATTTGTGAACTTTCTGCCACTGGTTTCATGCCCAACGGAGGTCATCAGGCTAGTGCCATCTTCCATTTATCTCCCTCCATGTCGCAATTTTATGGTTGTGCTTTGATACATTTCTTATGTTGAAACCTTTTTGATGATCTAAAAGGAACTTCTTACTAATGAAGAACTAAATCCCTAATTATATCACTGCTAGATATAATTGGTTTTTAGAAAGAGGTTGAAGCCTACCTACCTGTACTTGCTAAAATAAGCAACACCTGTTAACACTCATGTTACTCATTTACAGTTTCGTGTTCAGTTTAATTTCCATTCTGGACCTCTTCTTAGTTTGTTTCATTAAGTATATTGATTAGGATCTTCATTTACCACTCTTATTTGTTGATATAGCATGCTTATACTTCAAGAAAGAAAAGGGGAAGATGATGCTTTTTTTACATAATAATTGTTAAATAATATGATGGTTAAAAAAAGGTACATCCATTCTTATCCTAACTTTATATGCAAAATAATATATGATTTAACAATAGCACGGCATTAGATGTCTTGGCCTGCATAGCATGTCCGAACATCTAAGGATCCTGATTCTCTATCTCCTAACCCTCACAAGCTAAAGGGGTTCGGTGAGTAGTCCCGAGGTTAGCAGCATCCTCCGTACACTCTAGGTCTAGTGGCCTTCTCCTAAATCGTGTCCTCGACATCTACAATGTCATAACACAACATTAATAGCATTTATATAACAGTCAATTGTAAATGAAAAATAATAACATTTAAAAATATTTGCGATGTAAAAATGTGTTAAGTAACCCTAATGTTCTCACATTATCAAGCCACTTTAACAAATAACCCTAATGTTCCCATTTCCTATTGAATCATGTGCACCAAAGTGGTGGATGATGTGTGTATCTACTTGCGACAAATATAGCAAGTTTGCCTACAATATATGATTTTTTAAAAAATCAATAGAGTTTCCCCTATAATCTAGTGACTTTCTCAAAGAAGTACCTATTTAGCATCACGATTATAGAAAATATACTTATATTCACATTTACATTTAGGAGCACACCTCACTACATCACATGCATACAATTATTTGTAATAAAGAAACACATAAGTTGGCACACCCCATTACAACACTCGCATATACCTACCTATTTGCATTCAATTCCAACCCTAAAGTTCATGATTAACCTAAAACCTACAAATAATAAGATGAAGTGTTATCCTCAAATGCGAATAGAGCCTTAGCATAAAACCTTGGATGTGTCAAAGTCTTGCGGGTTGAACCTCAAACAGAAAGGCAATATAATAACCTAGAAAGATATCAATTGAAAAGACATTCAAAAATTTCAAATAAATGAGTCTTTACTATAAAAAAGCATAAGATACTAGCTATTTTAACCACTTCTCTCAACAAAAGATCATCGCTATGAGCCTCCAACATGTGAACACAAAAAGATTATCAAATGATCACCTTTGTGAAGGAACAACAATGATTAGGTCAAGAGAGTGCCCTCTTCCCTCTCTAAACCCTTTAATGAAGGCAAAAAGTAGAGAATGACATTGCTTAGCTTCATTATAAGTCACAAGCCAAAAAGAACATAGGAAAGTGAATAAATCCTTAACTCAAGAATTTTTTTTTTAAAAAAAGAGAAAGGGCGGTTATCCAACTTGATAACCCCCCAAAATTCATATAACTAAAAAAGTCACATGAACATATTACAAATTAGAAGCCCAGGAGGTAATCAAAGTACAAATAGACTCCTTAACGTAAGAAATTGAACTTTAACACTATATTCTTTCCCATCTGCAGGTGGAAGGAGCACAATAGTTGGAAGATGACATCACCATCATAAATATCATAAAATGGCCAAAGTTCTTATCTCATTTCCTATTGATCAAACAGAACTAATATGAAATCTTGAATCGTGGAATAAGTTGACAGGGCACAGGTGTTTAGCCATTTTCCTGAGAAAGAATTGTTTCATGGAAATCTCTCTCAGAAAAAAAAAAAAGAGAACGACCTTAGTCTTGGGCGAAGGAAATTTCAATGGAAAACAAGGAGATCTTAACATCGAAAACTCTACATTGTTGCACCAATAGGAATTTAGTAAGATGCCCTAGACACCTTTGTTTTGCAAGAGTTTTCATGGATACCCAATCTAAACTACTCTCTTTGAATCGATATGGTTGAATTTTTCAAACAAATTTTGTAGATGGACCTCGTATAGACATTTTTCTTGCATGATTGCCCCTCATTGTACCAATATACATGGGTGTTTGCCAAGAAGCTAGATACTTGGTATAGATATGATGATTTATGGTTCACCCAAATTACCATTCACACACCAACGCTCTCTTTGAGTAAAATGCCCAAAACTTATCAACTATATACAAAGCCAAAATGGCAGTTTGTTTTGTGACACTACATGTGACTATACAACACATAAGTAGTAAAAGGGGAATGCTATGTTTAAATAATACGTAAATGCCTACCGCTATACAAACACGTGGAGCTAAATGCATCCAATGTCTCAACAAATTATTTTTCATAGGAAGTAACAATTTATGCTAACTAACGAAATAACAATTACGATGTGAGGCTAGCATTGCAAAAGAATCTTCTCTCAGCTGGCAGCATCTACATCCATATGCCATAATTACAAGCGAATGAATTCAAATTCACAAAAGGGTTGAAACTAGAACTTTCCTCTTCATGGCCAAAATCCTTGAGATTCTCCACTATAAATAAATAGTGCACTAAAATTTGCGACCGCCATAATGCAACTTAGTATCCTAATGGCGGGAGGAAGACAAAACAACAGTGTCCCTTTATATATTCAAAGAAGGAAATTGGCAAATATTGTTTCCTAAGGAGATCCATCTAAGCAAATTCGAAATGTCGTTTCTAACTAGGACACTATTTACGTAGAATCATCATAGAATGAAGAGAAATGTGCACTGAAAACCACATGGCAGGTAAAAAAGTCATTGCCACCTCGTTACCTCTCATTCAACTGGCCCCAAGTTGTTGAACAGGCCCTAAGTTGTAGGAATCACTTTCTCCTGAACGCCTCAAATTTCTCGTCAAATTCGTCCTCTATGCTTCCTAAAGAGACATGAAAAATGTAATTCCCACATCCGCTCAAGCAATTGAGAGCTCAGTTGCCAAAGACGCAGGAGGAAGCTACATCGTCGTGGGAGGAAAGCCGAGGAGGGCTGAGGAAGGAAGGTCGGGGCAAAGAACGGTTGCGTGAGGTGAGATCAGCGGAAGAGGGGACAAGGATGAAAGAGGAAGAGGGTTACCGTCACCATCGTGGACGGAAGACACCGAAGGACAAAGGAGGAGGAGGAGGAGGAGGAGGAAGCGCCATCGTGGGGGAGAAGATCTCCCTCGTCAACTCGAGGAGGTTGAGGGGGTAGATAAAGAAGAAGCGACGTCGTTGTGGGTAGGGTGTCGAGGAGAAGAATTTTCCAAGAATTATATTACTTAATTATCATATAGGATAATAATATTTTTTTATTACCGTAGCAAATTCATCTTTCTTAACTACAAATTTACGAAAAAATCATTTTACACGAAACTCATCTCTTCCATTTCATTCGTGCCCACTTTCGGTTGCTGAGAAATTCAACGAGTAACCTGTCAGCTTCACTGGTCCCTTTCCTCTCGGTCTCTCTCTCCCTCTCTCGTTTGGGACTCAAGTTCTACAGTTGCACTGATTGTTGGTTGAATAGTTTGGTGTCTTTTTTTATTTATTAAATATTGGATGAGCTTGGTCTGCTTGCTGCTTTTTTTGCTTATTTGTTTGTTTTTTATTTCTTTGATGGAATTCTTTGTTTTGTTTTCTTAGAGAATTGATTTACGTGAAATAATAATAATAATAATAATAATAATAATAATAATAATAATTTGGTGCGAACTTGAACTGTTGGCCAGTTTATGACTTGACGGGTATCTTTTTCGGAGGGAATAGCTTATTCCTTTTTCACTTGAAGTTGTTTTATGATGTTGCAATTTTTGATAGGACTTAAAAGTATGGGAAAGGAGACTGGAAAAGCATTTCTCGGAATTTCGTGATCACCGGGACCCCAACGCAAGTAGCCAACCATGCCCAGAAGTATTTCTTAAGTCTAAGTTCGGGTGCCAAGGACAATAGAAGATCCAGCACATATGACATAGCAATCGGAAGTGTTTCGGATGAAACTCACTTCTTTAACAGTCAAGTTTCATATAGAATAGTTCTTTCGTAAATTCATCATTACAAAAGGTGAGTTTGTCACGGTAATTAAGGAATATTATTTCTTAATTATCGTACTTGGAAATATTATTCGGGTTGAGAAGGGTTGAGGGAGGAGGGTTTTGTACAGGAAGGTTGGTGTGGAGAAGGGTCGAAGCAGAGGAGGGTCACGCGAGTTGAGATCAAGGGAAGAGGAGATAAGGATGGAGGGGGAACAGGGTTACTGTCGCTATAGTTGACGATGATGGCCGAAGGATGGAGAATGCCAGAGGAGGTGGAGGATGAAGAGGAAGCGTCATCTGGGGGAGATCTCCCTCGTCAGCTTGAGGATGGTGAGGAGGAAGATGAAGAAGAAGCGACGTCGTTATGGGAGGAGGGTCGAGGAGGGCTAAGGGAGGAGGAGGGTCTTCTCGAGGGGCCGTCAATTTCAAGTCTAAGGAGGAAGGGGTAGGGGTTGCTCCAAAGAGTGGTGTCTTTTTTTTATCCTTAAGAAATGACACATTACCACCATTTAAATCCACCACCCATAATAACACTAATTTGGATATGCTAAAGGCTTTAACATAATCGTCGTCAAGTCTAACCTATAGTTATAATAAATTATCGGTGAATATCCATCATTAAAAGTTAATTTTCTTTTAGTGTTTCTCCTTCATTCTTTATGGAAGATCTTACCTGACGTACTATTTTACAAGACAAATTTTTGACATACTCAAATCAAATTTGATAGTACCTTATTAAGGTATGACACATTGCCTACTAAGGTGATACAAAGTATAAAGGTGAGGTCAAGGTACTTTAAGTGAACGTGTTGTGTTGTGCCCTCAGTTGATGACAGGAGATTACCATGGTATGCAATTCGGAAAATGGAAGGTTCATCAACGATTAATTTTTTGTTACCGTGGGCATGACATAATGATCAACTTAGATAAGTAATTTGCCCTTGCAAATCCAATACAAGGTTTATGCTACATTTACCCAAATGAGGTAAACCTACGTCGGTGTGAAGTGTTGGAGGACATATACAAATGTACCTCATGGTGTTCCACCATTAATGTAGGAGTGGAAGTTCAAGGTATTTGCAACAATGCTCATAGTGAGTGAATGTATTTTCCACGAAGAGTTATGCAATATGGCCGACATGTATAATGTGTCTATTGAGATAATCAAAGACACAAGAGTGGTGTTAAGAGATGTCATGGTTGAACTCTCAAGTAAGGAAGCTGAACTATAGTACTTGAGGTAAAGGGTGCAAAAGTTGAAACTAGGATATGTAGGAAGAATATTGAGTTTGCTTTGTATGAAAATAAGGTAGATCTAAAGGATGGCTTACATGATGAAGAATTGGACGTAGTTGACAAACACATCGTGAAATAAATGCATCACATTGCTATTTAATGTTTGTGAATTTTGTCGGTAGGTGTCCACCGTTTAAACTATAAGGGGAATGTCATTTCCGTTGAAGCCTTGTCACGTTGGACGTAAGAAATGTCACGGATACTTCAATTTATACAATTGAGATTACTTATTCAGTGAAATACCTATTACACGGCTACAATAAAAAAAATTTAAAATGACTTTTAATTAAATTTAATATCATTATCTTTGAGAATGTTAATAAATTAATGTAATCAAAATAATAAAAAGAACGTGAACTTCACTTGTATCGACAACTTTTGAATTAAACGTCAATTAAAAAATTAAATACAGACATTAAAAAAAAAAGTCATCAAACATTTCCTCTATCATTTCCATTGCCACAAAAAAGTTCCCCCCGCTCGTTTCCCCTCCCCTCCCCTCCCCTCCCTTCTGCTCCTTTCCCCTCCCTTCCCTTAGGCAAATACAAAACCCTCCCGTCCTCTCTCAACAATCGCCAACCTTCAACATCAGTTGACCCTCTCCTCAATCCCTCCTCCTTTAAACATCACCTTCCTCGCCTCATCAACCTTCTCGTCCGCATCGTCGCCAGCACCCTCACTCTCTTCCACCTCACCCTATTCCCTCTTTGGTGACTTCCGCCACCCTTGTTGGGCCCTCCTCCACCTCGTTGACACACTCGCCCTCCTCTACCTCGTCGGCCTCCGCCTCATTGACGCGCTTGCCCTCCTCTACCTCGTCGGCCTCCTCATCTGAGTCATTGTCGACGCACTCGCCCTCCTCTGCCTTGCAATATTCCCTCTCCAGCCACTTCCGCCACCCTTCTCGAGGTGAGTTCTCTCAACCCCTCTCTCCAATGACCCTCCATCACCCTCCTTTCGCCCCTCAGCTGTAATCTCAAACAAAAAGTCCAAATACAAGACAGGGGTTGGGGAAGGTGCAGAGAAATTTCAGACTTCAAGATAGCCCTATATTCATCCACATCTTCCATTAGACATTGTTCTACCTTGATTATTCCTCCAACGTCTCCACATATTCATTATCATCAATTTTAGATACCACTTGCACGTGAAGTCCCAGACAAGAGTCTTCTTCATTAATTGGAATCTCTCCATTGTTTCTTTTTTTTTTTTGAAAGAGATCTCTTTCCTTGAATAAGATCGATGAGCGACAAAAAATGGTCTCAAACTTGGAACCCCATGATAGGCCCAAAAAGAAGGATCCAACCCAGAGAAGCTTGGATACAAGCGGGCTAAAAGATCCAACCCACCTACATCTAAGGAAAGCCTCTCGCGTAGACGGATCCGACAATTCAACCCGCCCCCGCATAAGATGGTCGGGCGTAGCTGAACCCAGAGGACCCCATCCGTTAGAAGGCACAATGAACGTATAGCAGGTCTGCACCCCCAATAGATGCTAACAATGGCAGTTGCTATTAATACCTAGTAGCATGCATGCAATTGTCGAGCGGTATATCTGCTTAGATCTTGTTGGGAGCTTGATTCGCATAGAGATCCTGCTGGGAGCCCGAGCCCAATCCTCTTAGAAGAGCTCGCTAGGAGCCCGATCCTAGCACTATAAATAGAGGGGATGGCCCTCAAGGCCTCCTCTAAGCAACTCGAGAGAAATTACTAATTGTATGCTTTGTAATCTTACTAAATTTTCAGTGCATAGTTGAGAGCTCCATCCTCTCTCTAGATGTACACCACTTGCGGTGGAACTGGATAACCACTTCCTGTGCCATTGTGAGATTGCTTAGATCCCACGATCGGATCATCCACCCACGGAGGAGGTCCAATCGTTACTTGAGTCGGATGCTCCGCATCTCAGGGTGCCGATTAATTGGCACCGTCTGTGGGAAATAATTGTCAATTGATAATGTTTCCTACCTCTCGAGGTCCTCTCGATGGCTCCCACAACTTGCAACTCCTCCTACGCTGACCTCGAGAAAGCGTCGAATCGGGTCAAGTCGAGCGTGTCGATGTCCAAGAGATGCCCCCCGCTAATCGAGCTGAACAAGGAGAAGCAGGGAGTCCTTGCTCAGCCGCCGGAGGACCACGAGCGTGACCCCGTCCCTAAGCTACAGGCGAGGGGAGCAATTTCGGGCTAAATTGTCGACTCTCAGGGCTGAGTGATGAGAACCTCATCATGAGCCCTAAACTAGCACCATTTAACCCTGATTTGCAGGAAAAAGCTCCTACATAACCTTAGAAAGGCTTGGCTCAGAGAGATTCTGAGTTTGCAAAGAAAACAGAAACTAAGGGGTAAAAATGTAATTTCACCAATCCAATCTGAAAACAGGATAACTCAGGGTCCAAACATAGGTCAAAACAACCTAATAAGAAGGAAAGTGGGATGATCTGATCCAATAAGGGCTATAGCAATTCCAAGGAACTAAATGATAATCTGTAACCCTAAAACAAACCCACTTCAATTCATGAGGTTCGAGGCAAAGTAAAAATAGAATAAACCCTCTAAAATTCATAGAAAAATAATCTCTAGGGTTTAGAACCTTCAATCTGGCCTTAGGAACCCATTTTGACCTACATTGAGAACTATGCCCAATTAACAACTTAATTTGGGTTTTTGCATAAATTGACCGGTCAAACAAGGTTTAATCTAGAAATAAAATTCACCATCAGATTCCTTAGGTCCTAATTAGTCATGTATAAAAAATTGAGCCTAAGAAGAAACCTTCTTGACCAACTTTACACTTTGGTCCTCATATATTTACTTTTTGGCCCTCAACTCTTGAACCCTCACATTTTGGCCCCTAACTCTCCTTCGTTCTTTGCGTTCAGGTCCCTCCTGCAAAACCTGACCAGCACCATGCTCCGGCGACCTTGCGCGGAGCATGGCGCCGCGCAGGGTGAGGGAGGGAGCCTGCCAGGTCAAATGGGGGTGCCCTGCGTCGTCAGCCACCGTAGAAACACCCCCCTGATGGCTGCAACCACCCATACCGGCCGTGCGAACGCACGGACGGTATGGGTATCCTTCCTCCAGTGTCCTCCGGCGAGGGAGACACGTCGTCTCCCTCCGCCCTCCTCTCTGGTTCTGCCCCTATAAATACCCCCGTCGCTCCGCCGTTCTTCCCAGCTCGGATCTGACGGAGATACCCCCTCACTTCCTCTCTTCCCACTCCGACAGACGCCCCCGTTGCTCCGACGGCTTCTCCTCCTCCTCATCGCTCTGCCGCAATACCAGCAGCAGAGACTTCTTCCTGATTCTCCTCCACGTCTCGCAATACCGGCACGCGCTGCCTCTGCCCCGTCCTCGCCGTCGCCCCTTCCTCTGGGCAGTTTCTTCTCTAACGACAGTCGATACTACTGTCGCCCTGTTCCTCCACCTTCGTCCCTGCAAGTAAGTTAGAACTACTTCCCTTCCTCTCCTCTTTCTTTTCCCTATTTTAATTTGTTCAATTAAGCCCTCGACTGACCCTGACCACCGTCACCCCCTTCGTCTCCGGCTACCCTCCGGCGAGACGCCCCTATCGCTCCACAGCCTCACACGCCTCGCCGACCCTCACTGAACCTCCGCCTCATCACACTGAACACCCCCCACCCCTCCACTGCCACTCCACACCTCCATAACGCTCCCCCAAACAAACCCATTTCTCCGGTTGCAGTCCGACCTAGGGCTACCGCCAGACACCGCCTCGCGGCTTGCCGCACAGCTCAACACCTTCGCCGTGTCACGGCGAAGGTTCCCCAGTAGTTTGATTAGGCCGAGAGGCCATATTCGTGTCCGACAGGTTCTGAGGCTTGACCGCCATTGACGCCACATTGAAGCAGCTTCTCCCGCGCTCCAGGCTTGAGGACTCCAGGTTTCCAGCTGCTGCGGATTAAGGAGACTCCTACGAAGGCAGCTAGCCAGCAACCGACGAAAATTGAAGCTGCAGCTGCAGAAGCAAGGCTGCGGTCTTCCAGCAGGCGCACGCGAGGAGAGGCGTCAGTTTAGTCCCACATCGGTAAGCCTCGCAACGCTTTCACCGTTTAAATTGTTTTTGTGAATAAGCCTTATCGCCTCCAAACGCACCGGGGTGAGGTCCCGCGCCCACTCACCCACCCGATACGCGAGCTCACCACGCGGATCCGGCGGACCCGACTCGACACCCCACCTACGCACTCCTCGTGTACCACTCACACCGGTACACCTGGTCACGGGTACGAAGCTCGACCCGATTATCCGGCGGCTCTGGGAGAGCTATCCTACGAGCGAAGTCTGAGAGAGAGAGACGTGCGGGTAGAGGGAAAGGGGTAGGTTTTGCGTTGGCTGTGGTGTGTGCAGGAACAGGCCAAGGCAGAGAAGAAGAAGACCGACGAAGAAAGACTGAAGGAAGAAGGAGGAGCACCAAGGATGCACTGTAGCAGCGGGTTACTTAAGTCGTCTGATTGAACAATCAGACGACGCTCTGAGGACGAAGAAGAAGGAGAAGAAAAGACGAACAGGACCGCAACGAAGAAGAAGGAACAGAAAAGACGAGCAGGACTGCAACGAAGAAGAAAAAGAAGAAAAGAAGAACAGAAAAGAAGAAGACAAAGAAGAAAAGCAAAACAAGAGGAAGAAAAAAGAGAAGAAGAAGCTCTGAAGAAGAAGAAGAAAGAAGAAAAAAGAAGAAGAAGAAGATCTCAAGAAAAAGAAAGAAAACAAGGAAGAACAGAAGACAGAAGAAGAAGAGCACGAGGGGAAGATCTGAAGAACAGAAGAAGAAGAAGAGCACGAGAGGAAGAGAAGAGAAGACAAAGAGGAAGAAAGAAGAGAAAAAGGAGAAGCCAAATTTTCATCTCTCTCTCTCTCTCTCTTTATTTTTGTAATAAGAATTTGTACTTCTAGAATACGACTTGCTCCCTGAGTTCGACCTCGGGAACTCTTTTATTTCCGAGTAAAAAGATTATATATGTAATGATGGCAATAACTAGCTGTACTACAACACAATTTCTACAACAAAAGCTAGTCACAACGCCACCATCACTGAGGAAATGATGGTAACTCATCATCCTTCATAACTAGTTTAAATTAATCAAAATCAAGGGATAAATGCTTCTGAATAATTTCCTGAGGATACTAATTCTACTCAAATCCATTTCGAGAAGAAAATAATAAAAATGGCTAATTGTGCAGTTTTAACATCACATCATAAAAACATAGTAACCATGGGGTCACCCAGGAGTTAATTGAAGGTTAAATGAGCATTAAAGACCAAAGAGTGGATCCACACTAACAGAAATAGGGTTTCACACATTTTAAGAATCAAAACAGTACACAAAATCCTAATTATCAGTCCTGCTTGAATTGAAGAGGTTCTGGTTAGGATAAAAATCATCTAAATCTCCTAAAATTCATAGAAAAATATTCTGAGAGGTTTGGTATCCTTGGTTTGACCATTTGAACCTATTTTGACCTTGCATAGAGTCTTAGACGGGATTTCACCCTGATTTGGGCTTCTGTGCCCAGTGAAACATGGTTAAAACTCAAATCCGACTTCACAATTAGATTTCTTGGGTTCAAATTAGGTTACCATCAAGATTTGGGCCTAATCAGAGTCCATCTTGACCTAGTTTGAAATTCACTCCCTAAAATATCTGTTCCTCACATTCAAGCCCCTAACTTTCAAGTTATTTGCAAAAAGCCCCCTATCTTCATCTTCTTCACAAAATGCCCCCTATCGTCTCTCGTTTGAATGGAATCTCAAGACCCAAACAAGCCAAGATTCAAGAGAGGAAATCTCTCTTGAATCTACACCAAATCCCTCCAAATTTGGAGGGATTGGTATTTGAGACATGAAGAATCCATTAAGCAAGATCTCGAGGGTTGAAATCAACCCTATGGTTCAGGCAAACTCACGTTTTTCCCAAACAAGAACTCCCTAAAATCCTACTTCCTTGAGAGAATTCTTCCTAATTAAGCTCAAATTTGAGCTCTATATAAGCTTCCCTATGTTTTTACATGCTTCCCAATCTGGTTAGGCCCCAAAATCTTCTTCTTCCTTCTCCCTCCGGCCAACTCCACCGTGACTTAGGTGAGCTCCTCAATTTCCCTTCGTTGACCTCTGCCACGTATAATAGGAAAAGAGAACTTCTTCCCTGTAACGAACGCGTGCCCCAGACGTATTTTAAGACTTATGGGAGGTGGCCCAGACGTCTGACCAGACGTCTGGGATCGTTTCCAGACGTCTGGAAATCCGTTAATTTCGACACGCGCGGGTCGTCTGCATGCCTGAGCGCGCAGACCGAATATTCACTTATTCCCTCTTTCCCTACGGCTGCAGACGCCTGCCGCGTCCTCTCTCTCCTCCTCGCGCGGCCTTAAAAGGCCACGCGCTCCCTCCCGTCGTCTCCACCGTCTCCTCCCTCTTCTCCTTCAGCCAGTGAGCGTGAGCGCGAGCGCGAGGGAGGCAGCGGTGGCTGCAGTGAGCGCGGAGGAGGTGCGGCGTGCGAGAGCGGAGCTCTGCCGTGAGGGCGAGCTCGCCGGGGCTGCTAGGGCCGGCCGGCGGAGGGCGTGGGGGGCACGGAGTGACGCGGAGGGGGGACTGCTGCGGTCTGAGCAGCAGGCGCGTGAGGTGCAACGTGGGCAGCGTCGCGAGCGGAGGCCGAGTGGCACCCTGATTCTGGAAGAATTTCCAGAATCAGACGTCTGGGTTGATAGCCAGACGGCGAGGGCGACGTCTGGAAGACTTTCCAGACGTCTGAAAGGTGACTTTTTCCGTCTTCTTCTTCCTTCCTGTCGACTGACCGTACTGAGGGAGGGAGATGGGTGTGCGCAGGCTCGGTGATTCGCCATCCAACGCGAATCAGACGTCTGGCTGTTGTACCAGACGGCGGGAGCGACCTCCAGACGTCCGGGGTGACCATCGGACGTCTGGGAGCTAAGCCAGACGTCCCCTCAGACTTCTGGACGTCTGGGAAACCATGCTGAACAGGTAATTATCTGATCCACTTTTTAAGACGTCTGGAAGAAGTTCCAGACGTCTGATTTTACACAGTGTCGTCGTTTTCGACCCGTTTAGGGCCCGTTCGGGTTCCGTTTTCCGCGATTCGAGTTGCGTTCTTTTCAGAATTAATTCCTCTACCCGTCTACAGTAGCTATACACTATTTTGAGACACTCCTTGTGTTTGATCCTTGTGATAGGACCTCGTTCAGTTGCAGTCTTAGGAGTCGCGGAGGCACGTGGGATTCCTGATCACGCCCCCATTACTCCCGTTGTACCTGGTAGAGTGGCTTTAAGTTATTAATAAAATCTGTTAAATTATGGAACCATTAATAGAACCTAGGACATTGCATGAATCCTAGGAATGACAAATAGATGGAATGATAGCTCCTAGGTGTTGCATGAATCCTAGGGCTGGAAAACTAGATTGTATGATAGATCCTAGGATATGGCATGAATTCTAGGATGGGAAAACTAGTGGAATGTATAATACTGCAGTCTTGGAAAATGGAAAGAGATATAAAGCTGCCTGTAATTTGAATTAACAGCTGCCTGTTGTGAATAAATAACGTTGTTGAGAACATGGGTTGTAAGAATGTGAAACTGGAAAGTGAAACCTGGATGTTTGAGTAAAAAGGATGGAACCCTATGGGGAAGTAGGAGTAGAACTCCTGGAAAGTGAATGGAATAGTATTGGGGAAGTGAGCTGGCCCTTGAGTATGGAATACCAAGGAGAGCGACTGTCCCCCCTGTTTAGTGCAGAGCGGAGCCAGCCGCCCCAGGGACCCGGGGTTAGGACTGGCCACTCTGTACCGACTTGCTGGCCCTCGCGTACGTAGTACCGAGGAGAGCTACTAGTGTAGGGAGGTACTAGCTACCCCATTGGCCCCGGGGTTCTGCTAGCCTCCCACACCGACTTGTTAGGCCCGCTGGGGCAAACCAGGGTAGTCAGGCGAGGGTGCGCGGACTGTGGAGGGGCAAGGCCCCAGTTTGGTTACTGTGGAGGGGTTGGACCCCTATTACTGAGAGGGCTCTGCCCTGAACTGGTTCCGTGCTGTGCTTTGGGCGCACCCGTTAACGGAAACGACTGACCGCGTGCCAGTACAGGTTAGCTACCTGTGCGTTTATCGCACGTGCCGTAGTCACCGTTACGTCTGTCAGTGACCTTGGGGTGGTTGACTGAGGGTAGGATCACCACGGGGGACTCTCCCAGCCAGGAGAGCACCACGTGCTACTTCTACTTTTTGGAAAAGACTGCAATCAAGATCGTTCCCACGAGGAACATTTGAGATCAAGAAAAAGATCTGGGGAATAAATGAAATAGTGAGACAATTGAAAGATGTAAATAAAGAAAGTAATAGAACATAACAGCTACTGTACACTTTACTGTTGTCTTTAGTTTAGTTGCCACTCTATTCAGCGTTTTGCTGACGTGTTACACTCGTTACCTTTTTTCAGGACCAGGTGTTGAGCAGCCAGGGCCAACGGCTGCAGAGGACGCTAGGCCGAGTAGGGTCCAGTAGAGTTACCACTGTCTTTTGTACCTCTTTGTTTCCGTTATAGTGAGTAGTTCTTGTTTCCGCTGTACTTTTCTTTACCTGCAGTTCATGTTATATGATAAATGTTGTTCTACTGTTGTGGTGTATATACTGTAGTAGTTTCTTTCCTTACTGCTGTACTTTCTTACTGTTAGTTATATTCATGCTGAATGTGGTTTATTTTTACTGCTCTTTTGGTTACTTCCTCGTTGGACGACTAGGTCTTGGGATTAGTCGAGTCGGTCCGGTTCTCGTGTCTCGTAGGGACTCGGGAACCGGGTCGTTACATTCCCCAACCTCATCTGCTTCTCATCGGTCACAACAGAAGCTTCCAACCTCTTCTTCCTCGCCATACTCATCTCTAGAGTATGCATCCCCTTTGGTGTCGGCCAATCACAACCGATGCCTACTCCTTCCCTTTCTTCACTTAGACTAGGCCTACCTCTTCCTCTCCTCTAGATAATTCTTAGCCCCTTAGCTTCCTAATTCGACCGCTTATTGTTGGTGGCGCAAAATTGGTGTTTAAGTACAAACCAAAGTCTCTCATCAACAAATACAATTTATTACTCGAATTGAAGTCCGAGGTTGTTCGTTGGGAGTAAATATGGAATTCACGTACTAATCTCGATTAATATATATATGAGCACAATTAATTACTCAAAAATTACTATGCAATGTATAACATGAGCATATGAGGAGATAAAAAGAATTCTAGACAAAATAGTGGTGATTTGGATCACCAATTATTAGCCTAACACATATATGGTATTTATTGAATATAATCAAATGAAGGAACAGTGAATTGCTACAGTGCACGAGCACTTGGTCATCTTGATTCTCCTTCTCTTCTTCCTTTCTCAACTCCTCTTCTTTCTTTCTCTATGGTCCTCCTCTTGTTCTGCCTTGCCTCCTTTCTTCTTCCTTCTTCTTTCCTT
Source organism: Thalassia testudinum (assembly GCA_037157565.1). Lineage (NCBI taxonomy): Eukaryota > Viridiplantae > Streptophyta > Magnoliopsida > Alismatales > Hydrocharitaceae > Thalassia > Thalassia testudinum. Next base: position 6,289,584 of record JAZHRO010000022.1, on the reverse strand, counting down.
CCTTTGGTTTCTTCTTCAGCCTCCTCTTCTTCTCACGCACAGGGGGAACAACTTCTCAAACGGCTAAGTGTTAGCCGTTCTTCTCCATAGGAAAACCCTCCCCTGACTTGCACTCTCTCTCTTTCTCTCCCTTCTCTTCTCTTCCAAGGATAACAGGGTATTCGGGTTTGGATTAGAGTGTACTCGGGACCAGGGCTGCCTGCAGTGGATAGCAATTGAGGTGTGAAGCTTAGGCGGGTAATCGGGTATGAGTCAGACCTGTGTGCAGTTGTCACAGGCGAGGTGTTAAGGGGTGCGGGGGACCTCACCCCCCAAGTGTCACGAGGTAGCAAGCCATGTGCAAAAATTCAACTTATGCGCACACACTGCCTCTTCTCTTCACTAGGTGGGACTAAATCCCACGGCTCTTCTTCACGCAGCTACTGTTAGAGTGCTCTCCCAATCGAAGCTAAAGGAGCGCACGATGCTCCCAATTTGAGGCCTAGGTCGCTTCCTAGGAGGTATCCGCATCTCCTGGAGGTGTGACCTGGAACGAGCGAGACCTGGAGCAAGCTTCTAGCAAGCCTAAAGCTTCCGTCAATGGCGACAAAGGAGCAAGTACCTGAAATCAAAAGATAGCCTCTTGACCACGTCAAAACAACTCTAGAAGCATTGCCGGACGACGTGGAGTGTAACGATGGTGGTGGCGTGTTGCGAGAGGTTGTGGGTGAGAGTAGCGAAGGCGGATTAGGTCGGCAGAGGTGGGTCTATTCAGTGAGTAGTTTGGGAGATGGAATTGGTGAAATGAGAGAGGGGTTTGGATCGTGGAGTTGAGGCAGAGGTGTAGGGTGTGGTGGCAAGGCGTGTGGATGTGTGTAGTGATGGAAGCGCCTCACCAGAGGGGTGGCCGGACATAGAGAAGACGGGGGTGAACGGCGGTGTCGAGGACTTATTTTTGGTTTTTTGATAAGGGAAATTAATCTAAAGAACTAGAGGGACCTAACTACCTACTCTAAGGGTTGAAAAGGATAAAGAGGACGTTGGGTATGGTATGGCTGGTGCCGTGGAAGAGAATTGCTCCGATGAGGGTAGGACGACGAGCACGATGGAGGGAGAGACGTTGGCTGGTACAGCACGACGCGAAGGAAGACGAGGAAGGAGAACCTGCCACCGGTATTGCGAGTGGACAACGAGGGAGGTCAGAAGTGAAGGTTTTCCGACCCTACCAGGAGGGGGTGACGTAATAATTGCGGAAATAAAATAAACAAACTCACAAAAAGTCAATCACACAAGTACACAAGTATTTTTAGGTGGAAACCCAAATCGGGTGAAAACCACCACCTAACCCTCTCGAGTTAGGATTTTCCGATCAATCAAGTTGATCAAAATTCACTAAACTGAATCACTTTAAACGAGTGTGATTCAACCTCAATACAACCACGCTACTTAAACGAGGGTAGCGTACCTCAACCCCTTCTCTCCACGAGAAAGATTTTGTCTCACGAAGGAGACGGGAATTTGCAAAGCGAATACCCAACCAAATAACAAAGATAAAATAAACAACAAGTCCTATAGAGCCAACAAAGTAATTTTTAACCTAAGCTTCTATAGGAATTAGGAAACTCCCCTTTGCAAGGAGTGCGTCGAGTTGATGACGCGGTGCGTGAGCCACGCGACGGCGCAACTTCGCTCTCGAGAACTACGGTGGGAGAGCGGGTGCGCAACAGCTTGATGCTCTCAAGAGAATGGAGCTTGAGCTTGGAGAGCAAGAGCTAGCTAGGACACAAGAGAGTGGAAAGTGTAATACAAATTGTTTCTTGTGTATCTTGGTGTCTCTAGGTGTTTCTTAGTGTATCTAGGTGTGTGTTTATGTTGCAAAGGTTCCCCTCTATTTATAGAGGCCTTAGGAAGGCTTTGGAAGGCTTAGGAAAGGTTCTATAGCCGTTGGGAACAAAGCCTAAGAGAATCAGCTCGAAATCAGGAACAATCATTGCTCTGACAGGCTTATCAGACGTCTAATTCTGGCATCAGACGTCTGGAAGTTCACTTTAAGACGTCTGATTCCAAGGTCAGACGTCTGATTTTGGGCGGGTCTCTTCCTGACTTGAATCAGATCTAAACAGGGTTTTTGCGCAAGTCCATCAGACGACATATAGGACGTCTGGCACTATGTCTGGACGTCTGGAAACCTACTTTTTCTGTGGGAATGGATTTCCAAATGTTGCAACGGCTAGAAAATCTCTGAGAAGAGATTTTGGGTCAGCCGAGGCAAAACGGTCAATTATCAGACGTTTGGAAAGTCCTATGGACGTCTGATAAGGCTCTAACGGTCATATCCTCGTGTGTTTGCTAAGCCAGCCAACAGTCCACTAATTGGACGTCTGGCAAAATCATCAGACGTCTGCTAAGACGTCTGGTCTAAGGTCTGGACGTCTGATTTAATCAGACAGAACTAACTATGTCCAGCCTAATAGTTATCAGACGTCTGAAACAACAGTCAGACGTCTTAAAATACTTTATCAGACATCTGATTTGAGAATTAGACGTCTGGAAGTGCTGTTTGAACCCTATATTGGTTTTCTAAGTGTTCTACAGAAAACCTAAGTATCCTAGGGTTGTGCAGGTGTTCCTAGGACTACTGTTAGGGTACTTTGAGACTCTTTAACATGAATTATCTAAGGAAATAAAGAGCAACAAAAGAAACGAAAAATACAACAAGTATAAAAGAAGGAAATCTATCCTATTCTTCATTTCCTTCCATCTTCAATATATCGCTCCTCGCGAATCTCTTCTGCTCTCCATCGAGCTCCTCCAATCCGTCCTGGATGCGAGCTCGAACTCTGTCTAATCACGTATCCATTTGCGATTGACCTGAAATCTAGGACTCAAAGCGCAAATATTAAATGACACGTGTTTTGTTATCATCAAAACAAATGATCGTGGTGCTCTAGCACCAACAAGAAGAGGTCGCCAGACGTCGAGGAGCTATTCGATAGGAGAGGAGGGAGTAATTTAGCGTGATTCCGATCAAATTCCAGCATAGGGAAAATAGTTTGCCATGGGGATCCTTATATAGGCCTCAAGAAGTTGGTTTAAGCTTGGGAATCAAGCTTTGCGAGCTTGGAAGGATCGCCGAAGTTGGAAACCCAAATCTCTCATGCATTCGCATGAGAGATTGGGAAAGAGTTGAAGCTCAAGAATCGGTCTGATTGGAAGAGGATTTCAAAAGGGAACTCTGGTTCAAATTTAAGGAAGTTTCATCAATCAATCAAGGAGAAATCTTTGATTGATTGTCGCCGGAGCTTTAGGATTAGGAGTTCTGTGCGGAGGGGACCTTTTTGAAGAAGAAGATGATAAAGTTGGGGGGTTTTGTGTAAGAAATTCGAAAGCTGAGGGGCCATTTGAGATAAAGAAAATTAGACTTGGACCAAAATGCAAACTAGGTCAAAATAATCTTAGATTGGGTGCAAGTTCTGATACAAAGCTAATTTGGTCTTAAGGAATCCAATGGTGAAGTTGGATTTTATTTTTAACCTAATTTGGCTGGATAATTTATGAAAAAACCTAAATTAGGGTAATAGTCTGTCTGTGGATCTATTTTGGGTCAAGATGGGTTCGATGGTCAAATTGAAGGTACCAAACCCTAGAGAATATTTTTCTATGAATTTTATAGGATTTATGTGAATTTTATTCTGGCCATAACCTCAGTTAATTAAGCAGATTTATTTTTAGGGTTTCAGATGTCATTTAATTCTCAAAATGAGCAAAACCCATTTCTATCTACATGGACCCTCTTGTTAAACATTTAAGACTATTTCACCTTTAATTAACCCCTGAGAAATCCTGTGATTATTATGCAATTGAGATATGCTGTTAAAATTACAGTTTTATCCCTATTTTCTTGTTATTCTCTCAGAATGGATTTACAATGAATTAAGAATCTTCTGGCGGATTATGACTAATTAAAGCTAGATATGGCTGATGATGACGTTATCATCATACCCCCATGCCTAACGTTTGCTAGTCCCTTAGCAAAATCTCACGGAATTAACTCAAATTCTAGACCATGCCTTTTTATGCTCAGAACTCTATTATGTGCTTTGTCTCTATATTAGGTCAGAATGCTAACAGCAGGCCTAGAGGTACTCGAGTACCAACCAACATCCAGACCTGACCAGCTTTAGCCTCAATCTTCCGCGAAGGTTTCTAAGGCCCACAAGAACTAACCTACGGTTCATTGAACTCCGCGGTTAAAGCACCCATGCTTAAAACATGGTTAGTCCTAGTTCAGTTTGCAGTGCATCTTTGTAAGAGAGACACAGAAGAATTTTTGCATTTTTTGGAGAGTTTTCTCTCTCTTTTCCTTCTTTATTTCTAACTTTGGATTGGCTTTACAACACAGTCTGTATTGGATTCCTAACTCCCACCATCAATCCTCGTAGGATTCTTGGCTTTTGATGCTTCGAGATAGCACCGCCCATGGCAAGCCCCAAAACCCCGGCTTTCGACACTTCGGGAGAGTGCCTCCCATGGCATTCTGTAGCCAAATTCAAGCCCTGGAATTGACATTTTAGGATAATCCCGCCCATGGCACCTAAACTAGCATAAGGTGCTTATGTGCCCCTGGTAGGATATTTATATATCGTAGGAAACAAGCACCGAGGAAATGATATGTTATTATGCATCTTCAAGGGGATTTCCTGCTTCTCCATGTTAGGAACTCATCCAAATCAACTTGTGTTGATAAGCCGCTCCTAATCTAGGTGGCTTTTCATAACAGAATTAACGCATTTGCGTGATTTTGATAATTAAGCGCACTGAACCAAACTGTGTGTGGATTAGGGTGCTTAGGTTACCGAGTCCCGCAAACCAGAGGTCAGTTAACGAGGCCGAATAATCCCTAAGCCTTAGACCTAATACTTAAGCTTCGCATTTTCCTCAACCTCTTGAGGACTATCTAGATCTTAACAGATACGTGAATTTTTAAGTCTAAACATAGCCCAAGAGGCCTAAGATCAGCACTCATAGTAATTTCTATATCTCTTAGCACTTTTTGACTTTTATTTCTTTCTTTTGATTTGGCCTAGAACTAAGTATGTTCCATAATCTTTTACTAATGACTAACTCTTTTTATTTCAAATTATTGCTCCTTTTTGACATTTAAATCACCTCTTCCTCCTCAAGAATGATATGCAATTTAATTTTTTCAAAATTTCCTTCCCTTTCTCCATTTTTTTGTTCTTTTCAAAATTTTATTTTTTTGGTTTTTTGGAATATGTATTTTTTTCTGAGAACCCTTCAGAACTTTGAATTTTTGTATGTTTGCACTTTAACACCCCCTCATGCTTAAGTTTTGCAATGTCCTCATTGCAAACTAGAGGGTATGAAATCAGTTTGGGTTCAGGGATTAGAACAGGATAATCGGGTGGGCGAATGGGTCAGGATAACTATTGTGGACAATTTTACCCTCTGGTACGAGTACCAAAGGTAGAGTCGACTATTCTAAAACTAAACTCGAAGTGCAATAGACGTGAAGTACAAAAGGATAATCAGAAGGATCTCGGGTTTTTGGAATGACAGGTTGCCTCCCGTTAAGGGCTAAATTCAATGTCTTCAGCCGAGAAAAAATGGTCTTGGAGAAGGAGTGGTCAAATCAGATGAATTTTGTAGAACAAGCACCTTAATCAATAGCTTGGTTGGTTCAACCAGGTTCTTGTTCAATTCAAGAGGTTGATGATGCAGCCCAAACCCAATCAATCTAGTGGGTTGATAGATGTGAATCAGTAGATGCGGAACCCACCATATGCTATGTGCTCAAATAGATGTGGAAGTGAAAAGCTAGGGTTTGGCTGAGTCCAATTAGCCTGGTCAGAGTAGGGATTGTTGAAAGAGAATGGATCTGTGGAGGATGTGAGGTCCCTACGAGGGTGATCAGAGAAAGATGGTATGTAATTTGCAGTTTGATCGATATTCGTTACCTGATTAAAAGATGGAAGAGAATCATCTGCAACTGGCTCATCGAGAGGAGAATCAGAGTAAAAATTAAGTCCAGTCATGGGTCGGGGTTGGAAACGGGTTTTGGAAGGCTCTATATGTGTAGAAGAGGTGGCATCAATAAAAATTGTGTGTGAGGGCTCATCTAGGAAGGATTCCAAGGTAGGTTCATCTAGAGAGTCCTCATAATGACCATCAAAATCAAATGTACATGCCTAAAGAGTGTTTAGAGGGTTATGGAAATCTGAGTCAAGGAAAGATTCGAACATGGATTGCAGATACTCTCAACAATTACTATTTCTAATTCCTGAGGATCAAAAAGGAATGATTCCATCTCGGTGGAACCTGATTTTGAATTAATAATCTCAGGATCAGGGACCTCAGAGTCAGAGTTAAAGAATGGATCATGTATGCTGAGGTCGTAGATTGGCTTAGAGTTGTTAGGAAGCAATAGTTCTTCGAAATCAGGGTAAGATTCAAAATCGTCGTGGTTCAGATTCGAGAATCATGTTCTGAATCTGATTCAGGATCAGGGGTTCCACCACAGAATAAATCAAGAGATGTACAATCAGCAACTTGACTTGGATCTAGCCTATTCTCAGAATTTAAACTAAAAAAGATGTTCTTATTAGGCATGGATTCATGTTTTTGGCTCCTACAATAGACCCAATCGAGTCCCAACTCTTCCAGCTCCTCGATTTCTGTATCATAGATTGGCGTGACTTCTGGCAAATCAATATGTATCTCTGAGGAGGTTGGAGAGGTGCACTCATCAAATACAGGCCCAGAATTATAATCCAAATTCAAAATCTAAATTTCACCATATTGAGCCTCATGATCATCCCAAATAGGCTTGAATCTAGATCCTAGGTTAAGGGTGTGGGTTGGATCACTAGAATCTAGGTTGGGCTCTATAAGGATGTCAGAATAGCTCTCGAGAGTCACCTTATCTGAATAAGGGACGGAATTTACACCCTCGAGAGGTTCTGACTTAATATTATTATCACAGGTGTTTGGGAAATCTAAGCTTGGTGAACTAGGCTCTTGATTTTCTATGGCTAGCTCAAAATTGTGAACACCTGTAATCGGATCCTCCCAACCCGTCTCAAGATCAGGAATGTCAATTTGTTCGTAATTTGAATCAGATTCCATTTGGGTTGGGGGTCCATAACGAGCTTGATCATCATACCAGGGATTTGGAAAATTACATGGATTACTGGAATTACTCCAAGATGTCATCTTAACTTCTGACGGGTATTTTTGATCGATGGATCTATACAAATTATTCAGCAATTCTCCCCATTTTCCCAAAAAAATTCTAGAGTTCTTCCGGAACTGAAGGATTTGACCAATATTGTAGACAATCATTGTTGTGTAATTTCACCAATTCCATGTGTTCTACTAAGAGATCATCTTGGGTTGAACTGTGGTTTAGTTGTATCCATATCATCTCCATACGGTTCAAAATGTGGTCCATTGTTTTCTTGAATTTATCCTGAATGTCCCTTTTACAATATTCTTCATGGTTTCTATAAGCATTTGCAATTATCTTTTTTTTCATGCTCATTTGGGACTCAGGTTTCCTAAACAGTCTTCCTATATAGCCAGGCTGCATTTTTGAATCAAGTGGTGGAATCAGGATGTAGAATCAAAATCAAAATTATATTGCAGTTGATTTGACCAGATAGAAATCCCTAAGATGATCTGTGTATGTGCACTGGAGAAAAGATGATCTGTGTATGTTGTACTCAATCAAGGCACCCAAAGATTTTTGGATGACTATAGAGGTTCGGGGCGGATGATACTCCTGGATCAGAAAGTCGTCCACCTAAGAATTACGTAGGCAGCCAGGAAGGGAGAGTCTCGCAAAGACCCCTACACGGTAGAGCATCCCATGGATTACAGGGTTTCCCCCACCCGACCTTCCTTGTCATTGAGGGTCCAGGTAGACCAGAATGGATAACTTGACCTCTTAAGCCTACCAATTTTAAGTCCTAATTTGTGCCTTTAATTCCACTTGATTAGAAGTTAATTTGACTTGTGATATAATTTCGAGGTTGGTTAGCTTACTAGGTAAACCAACTTCACCAGACTTGCCCTAAAGATGGCAGAATGAAATCTAGGTCAAGACCTAGAAATCACCCTGAATTGACTCTCAAGTTGTTAGATCCAAGGGTTTTAGGGTTCAAGTAAATTTAGAACCTGATTTTTAGGGTTTTTCTTGATTAGATCTTTTCAACCAAGGGCTTGGGTAGCACACAAATGCGGGAGGGTTATTTCCTTTTATGCAGGAAAATGTGAACTATCACTCCAGAACCGTAATGTAGAAACCCTAATTGGCTCTATTCTGCATCCAATTTGATCTTAAAATCTTCTCCTTGGACTTCAAACAAGAAGTGCGTAGTCTAAGAAGATTAGAAATTACGCATAGTCCCTAATAAGTACAGGAAATTTGGGTAGGGAATTCTAAACAGAATCGTCTCAAGCTTCAATCAGATATGAAATTTGTTCGCAAATTAGGAAACTTACCTTTTTAAATGATGATTACTACAAAAATAAGGCAGGTGATTCCTAATTGATTGTTTCCTTTTTTTGTCTTCCCAAGATTAGGAGGTTGATTAGGGAAGAATAGAAAAGTTACCTACCCTGGAGTGGCTGTTTTGCATAGAAGATCACCTCGTGATATACCTCGCAAAATCACAAAAAATCAAATAGGGCAAGTTAGTGCTCAAATATAACCAGATAAAGTAGATAATAGCGGTGAATTGCACGTTGCTCCCCGGCAACGGCGCCAAAATATTGGTCGCGTGAAATCAGTGTTTAAGATTGATACGTTGTAGTACAAATCAAGGTCGCTCATCAACAAATACAATTTATTACTAGAGTTGAAGTCCGAGGTTGTTCGTTGGGAGCAAATATGGAATTCATGCACTAATCTCGATTAATATATATATGAGCATAATAAATTACTCAAAAACTAATATACAATGTCTAACATGAGTATATGAGGAGATAAAAAGAACTCTAGACAAAATAATGGTGATTTAGATCACCAATTATTAGCCTAACATATATATAGTATTTACTGAATATAATCAAATGAAGGAATAGTGAATTGCTACAGTGCACGAGCACTTGGTCATCTTGATTCTCCTTCTCTTCTTCCTTTCTCAACTCCTCTTCTTTCTTTCTCTACGGTCCTCCTCTTGTTCTGCCTTGCCTCTTTTCTTCTTCCTTCTTCTTTCCTTCCTTTGGTTTCTTCTTCAGCCTCCTCTTCTTCTCATGCACAGAGGGAACAACTTCTCAAACGGCTAAGTGTTAGCCATTCTTCTCCATAGCAAAACCCTCCCCTGCCTCGTACTCTCTCTCTTTCTCTCCTTTCTCTTCTCTTCCAAGGATAACCGGGTATTTGGGTTTGGATTAGAGCGTACCCGGGACCAGGGCTGCCTGCAGTGGATAGCAACCAAGGTGTGAAGTTTAGGCGGGTAATCGGGTATGAACCAGACCCACGTGCAATTGTCACGGGTAAGGCATGAAGGGGTGCGGGGGACCTCACCCCCCAAGTGCCTTGAGGCAGCAAGCCGTGTGCAAAAATTCAACTTATGGACACACACCACCTCTTCTCCTTACGAGGTGGGACTAAATCCCATGGCTCTTCTTCATGCAGCTGCTGCTAGAGTGCTCTCCCAATCGAAGCTGAAGGAGCACACGATGCTCCCAATTGGAGGCCTAGGTCCCTTCCTGGGAGGTGTCCGCGTCTCCTAGAGGTGTGACCTGGAACGGGTGAGACATGGAGTAAGCTTCTAGTAAGCTTGAAGCTTCCGTCAATGGCGACGAAGGAGCGGGTACCTGAAATCAAAAGATGGCCTCTCGGCCATGTCAACACAACTCAGGAAGAGTTGTTGGACGACGTGGAGTGTAACAATGGTGGTGGCGTGTTGCGAGAGGTCATGGGTGAGAGTGGTGAAGGCGGATTAGGTCGGAAGAGGTGGGTCTGTTCGGTGAGTAGTTTGGGAGGTGGAATTGGCGAAATAAGAGAGGGGTTTCGTTCGTGGAGTTGAGGCGGAGGTGTAGGGCGTGGTGGATGTGTGTAGTGATGGAAGCACCTCGCCGGAGGTGTGGCCGAACGTGGAGAAGACGGAGGTGAATGGTGGTGTCGAGGACTTGTTTTTGGGTTTTTGATAAGGGAAATTAATCTAAAGAACTAGAGAGACCTAACTACCTACTCTAAGGGTTGAAAAGGATAAGGAGGATGTCGGGTATGGTATGGCCGGCGCCGTGGAAGAGAACTGCTCCGGTGAGGGTAGGACGGCGAGGATGATGGAGGGAGAGACGTCGACTGGTACGACATGACGTGGAGGAAGACGAGGATGGAGAATCCGCCGTCAGTATTGCGAGCGGACAACAAGGGAGATCAGAGGAGGTCGCTGGACGTCGAGGACCTATTCAACCGGAGAGGAGGGAGGAATTGAGGGTGATTCCAGTCGAATTCAAGCATGGGGAAAACAGTTTGCCATGGGGATCCTTATATAGGCCTCAGGGAGTCAGTTTAATCTTGGGAATCAAGCTTTGCGAGCTTGCAAGGTTCGCTGGGGTTGGAAACCCAAATATCTCATGCGTTTGCATGAGAGATTAAGAAAGAGTTGAAGCTCAAGAATCGGTCAAATTGGAAGAGGATTTCAAGAGGGATCTCCGGTTCAAATTTGAGGAAGTTTCATCAATCAACCAAGGAGAAATCCTTGATTGATTGTCATCGGAACTTTAGGATTACGAGTTCTGTGTGGAGGGGACCTTTTTGAAGAAGAAGATGATAAAGTTGGGGGATTTTGTGTAAGAAATTCGAAAGCTGAGGGGTCATTTGAGATAAAGAAAGTCAGACTTGGACCAAAATGCACGCTAAGTCAAAATAATCTTAGATTAGGCCTAAGTTTTGATACAAACCTAATTTGGACCTAAGGAATCCAATGGTGAAGTTGGATTTTGGTTTTGACCTAGTTTGACTAAATAATTTATGCAAAAATTCAAATTAGGGTAATAGTCTGTCTGTGGCTCTATTTTAGGTCAAGACGGGTTCTGATGATCAAATTGAAGGTACCAAACCCTAGATAATATTTTTATATGAAATGTAGAGGGTTTATGTAAATTTTATCCTGACCAAAACCTCAGTTAATCAAGCGGGTCTATTTTTAGGGTTTCAGATGTCATTTAATTCTCAAAATGCGTGAAAACTCGTTTATATCTGCACGGACCGACTTGTTAGACATTTAAGACTATTTGACCTTTAATTAACCCCTGAGAAATTCTGTGATTGTTCTGCAATTGAGATATGCTATTAAAATTGCAGATTTACCCCTATTTTCTTATTCTCTCAGAATGGATTTGTTGTGAATTAGGGCTCTTATGGTAGTTATGTAGGAGCATTTATTCCTTGGTTATGACTAATTAAAGATAGATATGGTTGATGATGATGTTATCATCACTTATCCATGCTCTTCCTCACTGTCTTCTCTACTTCCGGCAAGGACTCCGACAAGTCCACGCCGTTGCTACACCACACGAATCCCTTCGCCACCAGTACCACAACCTTCCTTGCATGCCTTCAAGCAAATGCCCTAATCTAATTAGGCCTTTCAACCACTGAAACTCCCCACCGGACAACCCACCATTTCACCACCTCCTTCGATGTCGTTCGGTTGCCAAACACTTCGAAACACCACGAGACCACTACCTACGCACTCCACGCACCTCAACGAATCATCTGAGCATTTTAACTGGGGTGTTTAGCCTGTGTTCTTACAATTCAAGTCCTCGCCAAAGCTTCATTATCATCACCTCCGTTCGTCCTGCTTTGGCTGTTCTACTAATCAGCTCCACTTCCAGAAGTTGCGTACTCATTCCAAGAATGTGCCTGCAACCTCAATTGGAGAAGCAAGAAACTGTAGCTGTGCTAATTTGAAGCAGGCATCCACAGCAGCTCCCAAGTGAAGAGAGTCTTCTCTTTAGTGCCACATCGTGCACTGCTAATCTGGAAATGCGCATGGCTTAATTACCCATGACATAGGGGTCAGGTCCCCATTTACCTTACGCATTCCTCACTTGCTACACCTTGCCAGTGGGTCTGGTCCCCTCTTCATGACCCAATAACCCGATTAGAGCTCTAATTAGGCAAGGAATCTAAGGAAGGGGGATCATTTTGCACTGTGCACATGCCTCGGGATGCGTGCTTATTCACGCATAATAGTTGGTGTCTCTAAGGTTGGCTTCTTCTCTGTGCTTGCACCTTATGCCTTGTTCTAAAGCATTAGGAGTTTAAGGCATCTGATCTGCAGACTTGACGTCTGCTTGGAGGCTTTGTGGATCTGTTTGAGACAAATTTTGTGGTTAAGTGATTGATTCAAAACACTATGGAGAAATTTGAGTTATTTGATATGTGCTTGATTTGGAGATTTAAGTGGTTATTCAAATCACCATTTTTAGGGTTTTGATATTCTTTTTATTCCATTGTTTTATGAGATACAATTGTTACTATTGAATATCATTTTGAGTAAATTGTTAATTGAATATCTTCGGTTGTGATTCACAATTGTGCTCATCTATTTCTAATTGTGATTAGCGTTGTGAGTTCCACATCTACTCCCTGCAAACAACCTCAGACTCACATTAATTTCGAGTTTATAATGTTGGGGTCCGTCATGGGACGGCGGACCCCAATAACTTCATTGGGAGTTACCGCACAGATGATGTTGGTGCACGGCAGCCCCGACAAAGTGCTCTGCAGAGTATTCCCGTCCAATTTGTCCGGCATGGCCCACGAGTGGTTCAACGAACTGGCCGACAGATCGCCTGCTTCCAAGAACTAGCCAACAAGTTCTGCTAGTACTTCGTTAGATAGTAGAGGGTTAGAGACAACCCCGAAAGGTTGTCAGAAGTCCGGCAGTGGAAGAGTGAGTCCTTCCGGTCATACCTAGATCGGTTTAAGGCCCAGTACTTTAAGTGCAAGCAGCCTCATGATGCCATCGCCATCCAATACTTCAAGTCAAGACTCCTAACTTAGAGGTTTTGGTATGACATGAACCACTTCCCTCCCAGAGACATGGCAAAACTCTGGGACCAGGCCATGAGGTTCGCAGAGCAAGATGACTCTTTCCGCTCCCACAATCGGCTGGCGGAGGGATCCGAGGACGACACTAGCCCTACCCGAGAGAGTCGGGCCCCAAGCGAGTCTACCTGCATCTCCATTCGTGGAAGTGATTGCTTCAGCAAGCTTAAGGCCAGCTTCCTAGAGCAAAGGAATGATCAGTCGGGCAAGGGCCGAAACAATGGACACCGCCAGACCAGGTGGGATTATTTCGAAGATTACACTCCCCTGGTCATGAACTAGGTGGATGTGTTGGCGAAAGTATGGTCTACAATCAAGGACCTGCTACCCCCGCCTAAGACAATGAAGAGGAAGGCAGACACCGGGGCCTATTGTAAGTATCATAAGACCTAGGGCCATGCCACCGAAGACTGCCACAATTTGCGTGACCAAATAGAGTCCCAGATCAGGCACGAGAACCTGGCCTACTTCGTTAGGCGGAACGAAGGCTAGGATAAAGGCAAGGGGCCCATGGAGGACCCGAAAGATTACCACAAGGAAATGCTCCAGCACCTCCGTGGGATCAACATGGTATTCGTTGGGGGTCCAAAGCCTAACGGTGCCATAGCTCGCCTCCTCAAGCAGACAGTATCCCCCTACTCCCGCCGACTGAGTACCACCGTCGGGTCCTAGCAGCAATACCTGGAGTGCCCCATCACATTCACCACCCACCCCCTGTAGGTGCGAAGGTCAAAGTCATTTTTGGCGTTAACGTCGCCCCAAGCCAGTAGCCCAGCCCCTCCAAGCGATCAGCCCTTAGTGCTTTCCCCACCCTCTAGTGGGGCAAAAGAGGTCCCGTCAGGTAGGTGGCCTCACGACTGTTCGCCTCCCTCCCCGACCCGATAGAGCATACTAACCCACTGCTAATTACGCTCTTACTAGCCGGGCAACAGCAGCCCCGACTCCTGGTTGACGAGGGAAGCATCGTGGACATCCTCTTCCTCAAAACCCTACTCCAGCTGGATTTCACAGAGGAGCACCTTGCCCCTTTGATTCACCCGGTGGTCAGGTTCAGCAATCACAAAGTAATGCTGAAAGGGGAAATCAGCCTCCCTTTGTCTGTCTGCAACGGGGACAGGCACCTCAACTGCACGACCATATTCGTAGTGGTTGGGTTGACGACAACTTCAATGGCATCCTTGGCTGTCCCGCTACACATGCCTTCCGGCCGATCCCCTCCTCATACTTCCAATTCGTGCTTTTCTAGTCTACACATGGAGTTGGAATAGTGCATGGGGATCAGTCGGCCGGGTGCAAACTCCTTCAAATCGAGATGGAGCGGTCTCTAGAGCTGAACCCCCCAAACCGTGAAAATAGGGGAAGAAAAGAAACCAAGTCTAGGCGATCCAGCAGGAGGCCATTCTTGGCGATCAAAGTGCGACTTTGGGATTACAATCGGGCTCTTCAGCCATGGCTATACAGATTTATTCCGACAATGCTACCAAGCTCGTCCGGGTTGGAGCGGACCTTGCGCCCTTCGAAGTGTAGGAGCTGCTACCCCTGCTTCGGGCCAACGCGGACAGTGCTAATTTATTCGTTGGTCTCCTTCCTTCCATACCGATTCTCTGACCTCTACAACGTCGGTGTGGGTTGGGTTCCCTTGCCTTAATTTGCATTTGGTTCATCTAAATGCCCTGATGTCCATTGCTTACTGTTACGACCCGATTCCTGAATCCCTACAGGACACAAGATCGGACCGACTCGACTGATCCCAAGACCCAGTCGTCCAATGAGGAAGTAACCAAAAAGTAGTAAAAATAAACCACATTCACCATGCAAGCAACTAACAGTAACAAAAGTACAGCAGTAAAGAAGTAAACTACCACAGTACACACCACCACAACAGTAGAGAATTCAAACGGGTAGAGGGACATAAAATTTACAATAAAAGAGTACAGAAGTGTAACAAAATACTCACTACAATGGAAACAGGGTACAACAAAAAGGTACAACTACTAGGCTCTACTGGGCCCAGCACCCTCTACTGCCGTAAGCTCTGGCTGCTCAACACCTGGACCTAAAAAAAAGGTTATGGGTACACGAAATCAGCGAACACTGAGTAGAGTGGTAACCAGCTAACTAAAAACAGAAAAGGTGGACAGGTAGCTGTTGTTTTCAATTTCTTTCTTTCTTTATTTAACTAATTATTCTTTCTTTCATCACTTGGTTTATTTATCAGGTCTTTTTCTTGATCTCGAATGTTCCTCGTGGGAACGATCTTGATTGCAGCCTTTTCCGAAAAGTAGAAGTAGCACGTGGTGCTCTCCTGGCTAGGAGAATTCCCCGCGGTGGTCCTACACTCAGTCAACCACCCCAAGGTCGCTGACAGACGTAACGGTGACCATGGCACACACGATAAATGCACGGGTAGCTACCCCGCACTGGCACGCGGTCAGTCGTTTCCGTTAACGGGTACGCTCAAAGCACAGCACGGAACCAGTATAGGGCATAGCCCTCTCAGTAACAAAGGTCTAGCCCCTAAGAACCAAACAGGGGTCTCGTCCCTCCACAGTCCGCGCAACCTCGCCTGACTACCCTGGTTTGCCCAGTGGGCCTAACAAGTCGGTGTAGGACGACTAGCTGAACCTCGGGCCCCGTGGGGTGGCTAGCTCTCTCCCTACACTAGTAGCTCTCCACGGTACTGTGTACGCGAGGACTAAAAAGTCGGTACAAAGTGGTCAGTCCTAACCCCAGGTCCCAACCCTAGGGCGGCTAGCTCTGCTCTGCACTAAACAGGGGGCAGTCACTCTCCTTGGTACTCTGTACTCAAGGGCCAGCTCACTTCCCCATTCTCATTTTCAGTTCCATTTCATTTATTTCCAGGAGCTCTACTCCTAATTCCCCGAAGGGTTCATGCTCATGTTTCTCAGCCCAAACCATACTAGGTTTCATCATTTCTATTTCCATTTCATATACAGGCAGCTCGTATTTAATTGCAACAACAGGAATATACATGCAACAGTTGCTAACAAAATTACTTTACATTTCACAGGCAGCTGTTATCCAATTCAGGAAAATGTTATTATTTTATTTACTCATCCAAGACTGCAATTCATGCATTCAATACAATTATTCTAGTGTTTCTTGTCCTAGGATTCATGCCATACCCTAGGATCTAACATTCAATCCAGTGTTTCTAGTCCTAGAATTCATGCCATACCCTAGGATCTAACATCCAATCCAGTGTTTCTAGTCCTAGGATTCATGCCATACCCTATGTTAAGACCCATGACATCAAACGCTTTTAAGACGTCTGGGAGTTGGTCCAGACGTCTGGTCAGACGTCTGGACGCCTTCCCAAATGTCTGAAATTTAATTTTTGCGGCGTACGATTGCGGTCTACGCGCATGCGCACGCAGACTGAACCCGCCGCCCTCTTTTCTTCTCTCTCTTCCCTCCCTGTCCTGCAAACACCTTTCCCCACCCTGCCATGCCTTTAAATACTCTCTTTCTCCCTTCCCTCTCCCTCACCACCACTCCACCATCTCCTCCTTCTTCCAGTTAGCGTGAGAGTGAGAGAGAGAGGGCAGCAGCTGCTACCGGGTGTGTGCGGGGAGGAGGAGGTGCAGCGAGAGGAAGAAGAGGTAGAGCGCGAGAGAGCGAGCTCGCCGGAGCAGCCAGGGTCGGCCAACAGGCACGTAGCGGGAGCGTGGTGCTGGGGAGGTTACCCCGATGCTGCTGCGGCTCAGGCAACAGGCGAGCGCAACGTGGCACGGCCGTGAGCAGCAAGCGGAGGGGGAGGAGGTCCTAATTTTGGAAAATTTTTCCAGAATCAGACGTCTGGACCTATGTCCAGAAGACGCGGGAGACGTCTGGAGGAAGATCCAGACGTCTAAAAGGTACAATATTTCTTTTCCTCTTCCTTTCGTAGGTACGGCCATGCAAGCCGTTCCACCGAGGGTTCTGCCTCATTGCTGTGTTAAGGACGATTGCGTACGCATGCAGGTTTCGTTCGGGAAGGCGCAAGGGCACGCCCTCCCACACAGATTGGACGTCTAGGCATAGCACCAGACGACGGAGAGAGTTTCCAAATGTCCGGAGTAACAGTCGGACGTCTAAAACTAAGTCCAGATGGTTCAGTGGGATCCTAGACGTCTGAAGAACAGCGCAGGAGTGAGGTATGATCTGAACCATCCTTTAAGATGTCTGGAAGGTGTTCCAGACGTCTGATTTGGGGCAGAGTTATCGTTTTTGACCCGTTTAGGGTCCGTTCGAAGTCCGATTTCCGCATTTAAAATTTCATTCTTCTCAGAATTAGTTCCTCTACTTGTTTAAAGTACTTGTATCCTATTCTGAGTAGTTCCTTGTGTTTGACCCTTGTGATAGGACCTCATTCTGTTGCGGCTCTGGGGGTTGCGGAGGCACGCGGACCTGTCGATCACTCCCCCAGTACTCTCGATTTTGCGGGTAGAGTGGCTTCACTTGATTATTTATCAACATTAATGCACTTGTTAGATAAATAATAGATTCTAGGATATGGCATGAATCCTAGGACTTGAAAACTAGATTGAATGATAGATCGTAGGGTATGGCATGAATCATAGGATTGGAAAACTAAATTGAATGATAGATCCTAGGGTATGGCATGAATCCTAGGATTGGAAAACTAGATTGAATGATAGATCCTAGGGTGTGGCATGAATCCTAGGAATAGAAACACTGAAACGAATGTCATGAATACATGAGTTGCAGCCTTGGAAAAGTAGATAGAACAATGTTAATTGTCTGTAATTGGATAATAGCTGCTTGTATATGAATGAATATTAAATATTGGAAACACAGGCTATATGAAAATAAAACTGAAATGATGAAACCTAAATTGGCTTGGTTAAAGAAATATGAACACGAACCCTCCGGGGAATTAGGAGTAGAGCTCATGAAAGGTAACTGGAATGGAATTGGGGAAGTGAGCTGGCCCTTGAGTACGGAGTAGCAAGGAGAGCGACTGTCCCCCTGTTTAGTGGAGAGCGGAGCTAGCTGCCCCAGGGACCCGGGGTTAGGTCTGGCCACTTTGTACCGGGGAGAGTTACTAGTGTAGGGAGAGCGCTAGCCACCCCACGGGCCCCGGGTTCTGCTAGCCTTCCTACACCGACTTGTTAGGCCCACTGGGCAAACCAGGGTAGTCAGGCAAGGGTGCGCGGACCGTGGAGGGGCAAGACCCCTGTTTGGTTACTGTGGAGGGGCTAGACCCCTGTTACTGAGAGGGCTCTGCCCTATACTGGTTCCGTGCTGTGCTTTGGGGCGCACCCGTGAATGAAAACGACTGACCAGGTGCCAATGCGGGGTAGCTACCCATGCGTTTATCGCGCGTGCCGTAGTCACCATTACGTCTGTCAGTGACCTTAGGGTGGTTGACTGAGGGTAGGACCACCACGGGAGACTCTCCCGGCCAGGAGAGCACCACGTGCTACTTCTACTTTTCGAAAAAGACTGCAATCAAGATCGTTCCCACGAGGAATATTCAAGATCAAGAGAAAGATCTGAGGAATAATTCAAGAATGAGTAAATAGAAAATAAAGAAAGAAATTAAAAATAATAGCTACTTGTCCACCTTACTGTTTTTCTTAGCTAGTTGGTTGCCACTTTACTCAGCGTTTCACTGACATGTCACCTTTGTCACTTTTTCAGGACCAGGTTTTGAGCAGCCAGAGCCTGTGGCTGCGGAGGGTGCTGAGCCTAGTAGAGCCTAGTAGTTCTACTTGTGTTGTGCCATTGTACTGTTTTTCTGTTGTAGTGAGTATATCATGTTACACTTGTACTCTTTTATTGTAAGCATCATATTTATGTACCTTTTTAGAATCTCTACTGTTGTGGTGGTGTGTACTGTAGTAGTTCTTTTCTTCACTATTGTACTTTTGTTACTGTTAGTTACATGCATGATAAATGCGGTTTATTTTACTATTCTTTTGGTTACTTTCTCGTTGGACGACTGAGTCTTGGGATCAGTCGAGTTGGTCCGATTCTCGTGTCTCGTAGGGATTCGGGAATCGGGTCGTAACACCCTAGGATCTAATATTCATTCCAGATATGCATTCATGTTTGTAATTAACTAGGGGAAGCCACTCTACCTGCAAAATCAGGAGTAATGGGGGCTTGATCGGCAGGTCCACATGCCTCTGCAACCCCCAAATCTATAACGGAACGAGGTCCTAACACAAGGATCAACTACAAGAAACCACTCAGAACATGATAAAAGCATTCCAACAAGTAGAGGAACTTATACGAAGAAGAACGGAATCTTAAATGTGGAAATCAGACCTAAAACGAACCCTAAATGGGTCAAAAATGACAATCCTGACTCAAATTAGATGTCTGGAACACCTTCCAGACGTCTTAAAAGGAGTCCAGAACCACACCTCACTCTGCGCTGATCCTTAGATGTCCAGGGATCCTGCTAAACCGTCTGGACCTAGTTCCAGATGTCCGACCACCTCTTCGGACGTCTGGAGACACTCCCCGCCGTCTGGTACCTTGCCCAGACGTCTGAACCGCGTGAAAGGGCATGTCCCGCACCTTCCCAAAGCGAATCCTGCACGCGCAACATATCTCCTTAATATGGCACATATCAGTGCCTCGGCGGAACGGCCTGCATGGCCTTATCCGCAAAGGGAGGCATAGGGTGTAGGATTTACCACTCAGTCGTCTGGAACCTCCTCCAGACGTCGTCTATGTCATCTGGATGTAGATCCAGACGTCTGATTCGGGAAAAAATCCCAGAACCAGAAGCTCCTTCATCTTCTTTGTGCTGCACATGGCCGCGCCGCGCTCGTTCGCCCGCTGCTTTAGCTGTAGCAGCGTCAGGGAGAACCTCCCCGGCGCACCTCTCCACCTCGGGCACGCCCAATCGACTGTGAACTCCTCCGGCGAGCTCTCTCCCGAGCTCACGTGCTCTCCTCTCCTTCTCACGCTGCTCCTCCTCTCCGCCGCTACACTCGGCTGCACTCGCTCTCGCTTGAGGAAGGAGAAGGTAGATGGGAGTACGGTGGTGAACGAGGGAGAGGAGAAGGGTTTAAGTAGGTGCGGGGTAGGGTTCTGTCGGTGAGAGGGGAGAGAAGAAGCCGGCTACGCATAGTCTGCGCGCGGCACGCGCGCAGACTCGAGGATGTACGCATACAAAAATTAATTTCCAGACATCTGGGAAGGTGTCCAGACGTTTAACAAGACGTCTGACCCAAGTCCCAAGCGTCTTAAAGGGATTTAATAGCACGGGTCTTCACAACATAACAAACTCAAAGGAAGTTTCGTCCCCGAAACTTATGCTAGCTAGGGTGCCAAAAAAGAATAACATACGCATAACAAACTCAAAGAGGACCGAAGCCGGTCCGAAAAGATGTACCCTCAAAGAGCTCCGGGTACCACTCTCGCATCGCCGCCTTAGGCTCCCAGGTAGCCTCCTCGTACCGTTGGCTCCTCCACAAAACCTTCACCAGGGGTACCTACTTCCGTCTCAGACTCCGGACAGCTCTATCGAGTATCTACACCGGCCACTCGAGGTAGGTCAGGTCGTCACCCATCTCGACGCTCTTGTGGCTCAGAACGTGACTGGGATCGGTGACGTACTTCCTGAGGTTGGACACGTGGAACACATCGTGCACACCAGAAAGCTGGGGAGGAAGGGAAAGCCTGTAAGCAACAGGTCCATCCCGCACAAGGACCTCAAAGGGTCCCACAAACCTCGACGTGAGCTTCCCTCTCACCCCAAACCGCTGCAGGCCCTTCATGGGTGAAACAGGAAGGAAGACGTGATCCCCAACCTCAAACTGCATTTTTCTGTGTTTCCGATCTGCATAGCTCTTCTGTCTGCTCCTAACAGTGCGGAGTCACTTGTGAATCTGCTCGATCACCTCCTGACTCTACCGGATCAGCCTGGGGCCAACCTCCCACCTGGTCCCCACCTCAACCCAATTCAAGGGTGCAATACACCTCCATCCGTACAGAGCCTCGTAGGGTGCCATGCTGATGCTCGAGTGATAGCTGTTATTATATGAAAACTCCACCAGGGGCAAGTGCTCCTCCCAAGAGCCCCTCCATTCCAGTACACAAGCGCGCAAAAGTTTCTCAAGTGTCTGTATCGTGCGCTCTGATTGTCTGTCCGTCTGGGGGTGGCATGCTGTACTGAACCTCAACCGTGTCCCCAAGGCCTGCTGAAACTCAGCCCAAAACTAGGACGTAAAGCGAGTATTGCGATCGGATACAATCTCCCGTGGAACTCCGTGCAGACATACCACGTCATGGATATACCTCTTTGCCAACTGTGCTGGTCCCAAAGTGACTCGGATCGGCAAGAAACGTGCCGTCTTCGTCAATCGGTCTACGATCACTCAGACTGCGTCGTGTCCTCGCTGGGTAACGGGCAATCCCACCACCATGTCCATGGTGATGCTCTCCCACTTCCACTCTGGCATTGGAAGTGCTTGCAACGGCCCTGCAGGCCTCTGATGCTCGGCCTTCACCTGCTGGCACACTAAACACTGCTGCACGAATTCACCTACATCCCGCTTCATTCCCCTCCACCAAAAGTCACATCTCAAATCATGGTACATCTTTGTGTTTTCGGGATGTATGGTGAACCTGGAACCGTATGCCTGAGTCAGGAGTTCTCTCAACAGCTCCTCATCCCTGGGAACGCACAAACGTCCCCTCATGTGTAGCACCTCGTTTGTAAAGGAGAAGTCCCCAGGGTCCCCTGACAGTACTCTGTCATGCAACGACTGCAAGTACGGGTCGGCCATCTATCCTGTGATGATGCGGTCTATCAGCTCTGGCCTCGTCTGTCGTGTCACAGTCACTGCCCCATAGTGCCCCAGTAACTCTAGGGGTCGCCAACTGCCCATCTCCTCCATGAGGCTCCAACTCTGCGCCTGGAGACTGGCCAAGTGGGCGGGTGCCTTCCGGCTCAAGACGTCAGCCACCACGTTGGCCTTCCCCGGATGGTAGGAAATGCTGCAGTCATAGTCCTTTAGAAGCTCTAACCAACGTCTCTGTCTCATGTTGAGCTCCTTTTGATCAGACAAGTATCTGAGGCTCGTATGGTCTGTGAAAATCTCAAAGGTCTCACCGTACAGGTAGTGCCTCCAAGTCTTCAGTGCGAAGACGACAGCTGCCAGCTCCAGGTCGTGGGTAGGGTAGCTATGCTCATGCGGCTTCAGTTACCGTGAAGCATAAGCGACAATGTGACCCCTCTGCATGAGTACACCCCCTAACCCCTGCAAAGAGGGTCCGCATTTGAGCGTCATCAGTAACGCCCTGCAGCTTCACCGTGGAACAGACCTCGGTGAATTCCTCAATATGCCTGTAAGGGTCTTCCCTAGTAGTACCATAAAAGGAGGGTAGCAAGGATATGGTACTACTTTTGATCTCATACGGATTGTCCCCTCCAGGTCTACGTAGTGTAGGGCCAGCTTTGTTGGTTGGGATGAAACATTCCTTAAGGCTCCTTTGACCGGCCATTTCTACCCTTGGAAGGTCTCTTCTTAGGACTCTTTCAGGTTCAGGATCAAATACAAGTTGTCTCCTAAGAGAACGCCTACCAAGCATGCACTACAAACACAATTCAAAAGGACTTGTTTGGTCTTTACAAATTTAGGCTTTTGATTGTAAGTCAGATTGAAGGTGACAATACAATTTGTTCAATCAATTTACGTGCCTATTGTCGACCTACGGCTCGCCTAAGAAGACCTAGTTAGAGCTTAGGTGTTCTTCCCTAAATCTCAAATGGTCAAGTAAATCCAAAGACGGAAGATCGAGGGATACAAGTAGGCCTAAGCCTTCCTTTGAAGCTGTGCTTTCACGGTGCTTCTCAACTACCCCCAAAAATCCGTGATAGGGTATCCCCCTCTTTGGATTTACAAAACCTTTGATCTCAAGTTCCGAACACTTCAGAATCCAACGGTAGGAGGGCTCTTGTCCTAGTATTTCCAAACCTAAGGAGTGTTTAAAAGCATGCCGTGGTGCAAGTGAAATAAGTGTGCATACACCGCAAAAGATTTTGAATTTTGAATCGCACACCAAGTTTGAAAATCAAATCCTTGGTTTTTTAAAATGTCCCTCCTTTAATTAGTCATTTTTCTAGAAAATATGTGACCACTTGTTTAATTTATTCAATACAGATTAGGTGGTCTTCGCATTAAGTCCAAATGCAATGCGTGATCAAGAATAGGATGCAAAGTAAGAAAATGCGTACCTTGCTTCCAGCAATCAACGATGTGAGAATGCACGCAATGCAGAGAAATAAATCTAGAGGTTACTCATACAGACCTAAATGGTTCATCCTAGGGGCAGACAGCTCCTAGCAGGTAGCTCATTTATTTTATTTTATTTTTTTTTAAACTACTTATGCACAAGCAAATAACAGTAATCAATAAACTAAAAACCTAAATCTAAAGAAAAGGGAACATGCTCCCAAAAATTACCCAACACGGGCCCAAAACAAAATCGGGGAGAAAACCCCTCAAAATATACCCCAGAACAAGGGTTTCAAACAAAATGCAATGAAAAATTAAATCTAAAGTCTTAATTCTATTCTAATCAGATTAGTGACTAAATATACAATGATGACCGTCGCGTCCTCATCCTTCTCCTCCTTTTCAAAATAGCTCGTCCAATTCTCCTCTGACGATGTCAAGGGTCACCTCTCACAATGGTTGATTCTTGCAGAAATTTCTCGCACAGGAAAGAAAATAATAAATGGTCAAATCACTGTGCAATTGAGAAATAACCAAAATAAATCAGGTGAAATTATTACGTCTGTTGCCTCCCCGGCAACTGCACCATTTGACGTGTCGATTGTTCGCTTTAAAGTCGTTTGCAGTTTTATATGGTGGAAAAATCGACTAATCAATATTTAAAAAGAAATAACCACTCGCAGAAGAGCGAGTCATATCCACAGGGAGGCAATGACGTATTTAAATTTGCACCAGTTGAAAACGTTTGTTCGTAGTTAGTTTAGACAAGAATCAAGCCAAAATTGCCTTCAGATTAAGGTTGAATCAAGAAATCATGCTGAAATAGCAATTCTTAATAACTAGAGGATATTTGTTGCAATGCAGAATCAATAAAATATCATTAAAAATTGACAATGGCAGAAAATGTAATTATTAATGGCAATGTTACTGTAGCAAAACAGGGGATTTATTCCCCTTGGCCGTGCGCGAAGAAGAGTGGATGGCCGAACGCGGGAAGCTCGGAGGAAGTTCTTTGGACCGAGGGCTTCAAAGCGGTGGTGGCCGCGTGTCGCGCGGTGGCCGCAGCCGGCCGGATGAGCTCCGGTGGAGGTGGCTGCAAATGGTGCTGCAGTTGCTGTTGGCAGGCGGTGCGCGCAGCCTATTGGTGGAAGGCGCTGCAGGCGGGTGCGCGCGCTGGAGGAGGGCGGCTCTGCTGTTGCGTGCACAGGCAGGAGGCGCTGCAGGCGCGGGTGCGCTGGAGGAGGGCGGCTCTGCTACTGCTTGCGGTTGAGTGCTTTAGCCGGTGCTGCATGTTGGCGTGGGTGCACAGGCGGGTGCACGCACCGTTGGCGGTGGGAGCGGGTGCGTGCGCACGAAGGCTGGACGGCGTGCGGACGAAGGCTACAGGCGCGGGGGTGGTGCTGGAGCAGCCGGTCTCACTGCTGTGCGCGCGGATGGTGTGATGCGGTCGTGAGCTGTAAGGCGCAGAAGGAGTGGGTGCGGCTGCAGCTGTGCAGGCGGGCGTGGAGTGAGCGGGTGAGGGTTGGCGGTTCAGGTGAGCGGGCGAGTGAGGTTGTTGCAGGAGTGGGGAAGTCGAAGCTTCAGATGTCCGGGAAACTTCCCGGACATCTTAACTGGCTGAGGGTGATTGCAGTAATTGCGACGGTGGTTGTTGATGACGATGGCGAGGGAGGTGCACGGCGAGGTGCTCACGGTAATGCGGACGACCTCCAGATGGCGGTGTGGCCTGTCACACCACACTCCCACGGTGGTGGAGGGTCATTGCCGCGGTTGAGGTCGGCGGTGTGGAATGGAAGAGAGAAGAACTCTCTGCACAGTGGTGGGTCGGGGGTGGAGGCCTCCCCCTCTCGGCAACCTCTCTCCTCCTTTTGTAGCTGCCTGCACGAATTTGAATGGAGAGGCGGGAGCAGATCCACCTTTTCCGCTAATCCATGAATGTGGCTTTAGTGCGGCAGGAGGCGTTGCAGCGGCAACCGAGCCGTTGCTGAGAAGAAGAAGAATAAAGGATATTATTAAAATATTATGGTTATTTATATACAAACCCTCAACTTTTTTGTTAACTAAAACAATGTAACTAATTTGTTAACTAATTCAATGAATGACATTCTAAGCTAATTCTAAATGCATTTCTAATATGAATGCAATGCATAGATTATGTAATTAAGTTAAAAATATGAATTAATCTATTTACATCCTAATTTATGCTAAATAAATGTTAGAATTAACCTAATGTCTAGGCACTTAAATACTTAAATAGCCCACAACTCTGGACTAATCAAATACCCCTATGCTTAGTTTTTGCTAGCCCCTAGCAAAATTAAGCGAAACCTAGCACTCCAAGTAGACTAGTTAACTCACTTGGTCTTCCTTCAGAAGCATATTAAGTTCAGACTCTAGACCTAAGGTTCCTAAGTAGTTACTAAGTTACAGACTAGGTCAACTAAAGAAGAGTTGCAGGCACAAGTTTCCCTGATTTCTGACTCTACCCTAAAGTTTATTGATCCCTGAGATTAAGGCATCCGTGTTTGTGCATTGGTCTGAGTTATTTGAGTTAAAGGAAAAGGTTTTTTTTTTATATATATATTTTTTGTTTGATTCTTCTAAGTCTAACCTCAAATCAGCTATCAACACAGTCTGTGTCGGATTCATTGTCCCCATTACCATACCTCGAAGGGTGTCTGGCTTTCGATGCTTCGAGATAGCACCACCCATAACGACCCCAAGAACTCCTAGCGATCGACACTTCGAGATAGTATCACCCATGGATTTCTTAAGCAAATTCAGACCCATGGCAATTGGCACTTCGAGATAGGGCCGCCTATGGTACCTGAACCGCACAATGCGCTTACATGCCCCCAGTAGGATGGATATCCTAAGAGACAAGCGCCGAGGAGGTAATATGTTATCATCGCATCCTCAAGGTGAGTATATACTCCCCTCTCCTGTAGCGGGAACTCTTCCAATCAAAATGTATTTTCAAGCCTCTCCTAAGTCAAAACTAAGAGAACCAAATCTCTTTTCAGAAAGAAAGAAATTAAGTTAATTACCAGACCAAGTGAGTGAAATTTGGATGCTTAGGTTACAAGGACCCGTAAACCAAAAGGTAGAACAAAACTCCAGGTACTACCCCACCTTTTAACTCAAACCCTAGCTTCCCTTCCTCAACCTCTTGAGGAATGGTCTGCAACTTAACTCCTATTTAAGTTTTTAAGTCCACAAAGGACCCTAAAGGTCTAAAGCTAGCAACTCATTTAGCTTTTAAAGTTTGACCCTAGAATTAACTTAGTCTACCCTAGAGTTCTGATTTGCTTAAGACTGCAAGATCTAGCCAGTTAAGCTCAAAACGCTTTTTTTTTGTTGATGCAAATGTATGCAATGAATGCACTATGCTATGTATATCCCCAAGTAGCGTCCGTGTACACAACGAACTTGCCACTGCTGTCTGGGATAGTGAGCACGGGAGCCGAAGTCAGCCTCTCCTTCAGCTCCTGAAAACACACCTCACAAGCGTCTATCCAAGAAAAGAGCACGTCCTTCCGGGTCAGCTATGTCATAGGACGTGCAATCTGCGAGAATCCCCTAATAAACCGCCAATAGTAGCCTGCCAGTCCCAAGAAACTGCGGATCTCTATAACTGTACGCGGTCTCTCCCACCTAAGCACTACCTCAACCTTGGTTGGGTCCACAGCCAAGCCATCCCCAGAGATCACATGACCCAAGAAGGTCACCTCCCTCAACCAGAACTCGTACTTGCTGTATTGGCGTACAGCCTACGTCGTCTCAGTGTGTCCAAAACCATCCGCAAGTGTTGTCTATGCTGCGCCTGATCTCGAGAGTAGATGAGCACATCATCAATAAATACCACCATGAACTGATCCAGATACGGTCTGAACACCTGGTTCATCAAATCCATGAAGGCCGCGGGGGCGTTGGTCAGCCCAAACGGCATGACCAAAAACTCGTAGTGTCCGTACCGGGTGCGTGATAGCGAAATACGCGTGATTTGTAAAAGCGGGTTTTTAACGTCGTTGTAACACGCGAATTCGCGTACGCTTTTAAATTTATATCCTAGATAGGGGAAGTATGTAGGGTCGTCCAAGGAGGCCAAATGTTTGCAAAATTAATCCTCTTGCTTACAAATAAATCTCAACTTTCTTTTTGGTATTTTAAATATGTAATTTTTTTGTTTGAAAAGACGAGGGCAAAATGTGAATTGTAGCGGAAACTAACACCTATAATTGTTTAACGAAAACTTAAAAGATAGATATATCCTCTTCCTAAGCTCACTCTAGGCAAGTGGAGGCCTAGAGTAATTAGGAAGAAGAGGTGAAACAAGTGCTAGAACCAAAACAACAATTGCAATGAAAGTAAAAAAAAAAGGTAATTTGATTAACTAGAATTTGTGTCCTTTTTCCAAGATAAGTAGAGGAATACTTCTACTAAAATGAAAAAACATCTAAAAGCAAGAAAAGAACACACAAATCCTCTTGCAAAAATTGGTGAAGAAGGGAGTCTTCTTGCTCCAAGCCTAGCTGCTCCTTGGCTTGAAAAGAGGGCCTCCTTCTTCTCCTTCCTTAAGAGCTCCTCCAAGTTAGATTCTACCACCTTCAATGCTCTCCTCCAAGGGGTGGGCGTGCACCACCCTCAAAAGCTCATCCAAGGTGGCATGGACCACCTTCAAAATCTCCTCCAAAGATCTTCCTTGCCTGGCTTCTCCTTTGGCTGGCGTGACTCAAGAGAGAAGGGAAGAGGGGAAGGCACCAAAGGGACAGAATATCCCTTTAATCTTCTTCTTCTTCTTCTTCTCTCTTGGGCGTGGGCTTCTAGGTAGAATATGAGAGTGAATTTGCTAGCCAAGGATGCTTTGAATGGTGGTGGGTAGTGGTCTTTTTATAGGGTAGGATGGGGGGTTAAGGTGCCTCTTGAAATGGAGGGCTAAGATGGAAGGATGGAGGTGGTTGGGGATCCTATGGCCAAGGGCATTTGGCGCCAACCCAAGGGACTCCTAGGGGGTGGTTTTGGGTGGTGACACCCCTTGAAGTTGGCGCCAAAATAGCTTCTAGAAGGTGGTCTTAGGTGGCGCCAAGAAAGGTTCTAGAAGGAGGGGTTATGTGGAGGGTGGAGATGGGTTTAAGGGGAGATGTGTGGTGGAGGTGAAGGGGATTTTTGGAGGGAAAAGTGGTGCCAACAAGGGGGTAGTTAGGGTGGTTTTGGCGCCACTTTTAGGTGTCTTTTGGAGGTGGTGGGTAGGCTAGGTTGGCGTCAAGTAGGTGGAGCTTAGGTGGAGCTAGTAGGTGGAGTTGTTAGGTAGGGTTTTTGGGTGGTACAAGCCAAGGAAGTTGGAGCATAGCTAAGCTAAGCCAAGCTAAGCTAAGATAAGCTAGCTTAGCTAATCGAGGAGTAGAGGAGGAGGTGTTGGAGCTAGGGTTTGCAGAGAGGAGCTGAGGAGGAGAAGTCTGGAGCTGGCTGCTGCTGAAGAGGCTGGCATGGAGCTACTCTAGCTGGCCTAGCTTTCTAGTTCTTTGCTAGCTGCTAAGCCAAGCTAAAGTGAGCTGGCTTCTACCATAATGAGCTGAGGTGAGCTAGGTCTGGTGCTCCCGGGGAGGATCAAGCTGGTTGAGGCAGCTAAGCTGAGTCCCCAAGAGCTGGACTTGAGCTTCCTGAGTTGGGATGAGTTCTTCTTCAGCTGGCTGGAGTTGAGTGGAGCTGGATCTAGCTGGGTCTGAGCTGGGGTGAACTCTTGTCAACTCAGCTGAGCTAGCTAGAGCTCCCTGTGGACTAATGGGAGCTGAGATGAGCTAGACTCAGCTAAGTTGAGCTGGATCTGAGCTGACTTGAGCTAGGGTGAGCTAAGATGAACTCTCTTGAATTGCCATTCAGTTGAGATTAGCTGAATGGAGTTGGGATGAGCTGACCCTAGTTCAAGTGAGATAGGTTCCAGCTGTGGTGAGTTGGATCAAGCTAAGTTCCAGCTAGTCTGAACTCCTTCTTCACTAATTGCCTTCTTGAGTGCTAGGGTTTTAGGGATCTGTATATCTGTTCATCCTTAACACTCACAAAAATACATTAAAATAACAAAAGAAAATGCAACGCATGCCTAACCTAGTGAATTCCTAAATGCATCCCAAAAATCCATTTGCGGAGTAAAATCCTAAGAGCTAGGTTTGTTTTAATGCATAAGAATGATGATAAACTGGCGTTTATCAGTGCAAAAGGCTGTCTTGGAGACGTCTATCTCCTTGATCCTCAAATGGTGGTACCCAGACCTCAAGTCTATCTTGGAGAATACCGTGGCACTTTGCAACTGGTTAAACAAGTCGTCAATCCTCGGCAGTGGATATCTGTTCTTGATGGTAACCTTATTCAGCTGTCTATAGTCCACACAAAGGCGTAGGGTACCATCCTTCTTCTTCACGAACAATATCGGGGCTCCCCACGGAGACGCACTGGACCTCACAAAGCCCTTCTCCAGAAGGTCCTGCAACTGGGACTTGAGCTCTCGCAGCTCAAGTGGTGCAATCCTGTAAGGCTTTGTAGAAATGGGGCTGGTCCCCGGTACCAGTGAGATCTCAAACTCGATCTCACGTTTGGGCGGTAGTCCTGGCAACTCATCTGGGAACACGTCAGGGTACTCTCTGACCACTGAGATACTCTGAAAGTCTGCCACAGGGCTAGGCTCCACCACCACACAAGCTAGGAAGCCCTCACACCTTTGGCCCAAAAGTCTCGCTGCTCGAAGTGTAGAAATGCACCTGAAGCCTCCGTCCACTGGCTACCTATGAAACTCGAAAGAAGGCCACTCCGGTATGAAGAAGATGATCTTCCTCTCAAAACAGTCCACCAAGGCGTGGTAAGCAGATAGCTAGTCCATCCCCAGAATCATGCCAAAGTCCTCCATCTATATCACAATTAGATCAGCGGAAAGGCTGTGTCCCCCAACACTGACCTCACACCTCGTGTAAACCTCCTCAGCTACAAATAGTTGACCACCTGGACCTCTGATCACAAATGGATCCTCTAACAACACACAGTCCTGCCCCAAACTAACAACAAAACTGACAGCGACAAATGAGTGCGTAGCGCCAGAATCAAAAAGTGTGTAAACTAGTCTGCCGGAAACTGTAATCATACCTGCCACCACTGATCCTGAAGCTCTGGCGTCTCTGTGTGTCAGGGCGTGATACGCCCCTCAGCCCTAGGTGCGGACGAAGCAGCCACACTCTGCATCGAATGGGTAGCCGCTGGCTGGTGCCCTCCCTGCGACTACTGTCCTCCCCCTCGCGCCTGGAAACCGCCGGCCTCCTACTCGTCCTCCAGTGCTCGACGCGGGGAGCATCTGCTGACCTCCAGCCCAAGACGGGCAGTCCCTCCTAATGTGGCCCGGCTGGCTACACTGGTAACAAAGGGGAACTCGATTCCCGCCCTTAGTGGGTCCCTGCTGACGGCTGGGTGGAGGTCCGGTGCTGGCAGCTGGCCCCTATCAGGGGCCCCCAAAGGCCACTGACGGCCTCGCAAAGCGTGACGGCTCTCCTGCGGGTGCCACATGCCTCCTCTCTTGTCGGGCCTATGAGTAGTCTGGCTGGTAGGGCCTCTTCCGCCCGCTGTCAGTGTCACATGTGGACGGGTTGGGCTCCTCATATGTCATGGCTGCCTCCACCACCCTCGAGAACGTAGGCAGCTTTAGGGGTTTGATATACCCCCGAATAGCAGGCCGGAGCCCCTCTGTGAACCTCCAAAGGCACTTCTCCTCTGTAGCCACAGCTGTCGCGGCGAAACGAGACAGCTCTAGAAAATGCGTGTGATACGTGCTCACGGTCATCATCCCCTGGTGGAGAGTGTAGAACTCCCGCCTCCTCTGGTCCTACCATGTCTGAGGGAAGTATTACTCGCAGAAGAAGGTGACAAACTAGTCCCAAGTCGGCTCGACCCTCTCCTGACCCCTGACTACCCTCCACTACCTGTGTGTCGCGCTCTCGAGCTGGTACGTGGCAAAGGCCACATGGCACTCCATAGGGGGGCGAAGGGTGTCAAACACCTTCTCGATCTGCTCGAGCCAGTCCTCCACCTTGGTCGGGTCCTCATCCCCCTTGAAGGAGGGGGGCTTCAACTTGTGGAACTGTCCAAAAAGCTCGTATTGGCGCTGAAGTGGAGAAACTGGTACGCCTCCAGGTAAGGAGGGCTCGTGCTCGGAAGTGCCAGAGGAAGGTGGGGGCGGTGGAGGGCCACCCCCTCCCCCACGTCCAGTGCTGTGTCCATCTCGCGGTCCCATAGAGGACTCCCCCTCCGCAGCCCCAGGGAGAGGTGCTCGTGGAGGCGGGTGAAGCTCCTCTCGTACGATCTCCCGTATCAGGACCTGAATTCTCAGATGTAGTGGCTGGTCCACTGAGGCGTCGGGCTCGACGCTCCCGCCCCTCCGACCTCGTCCTTAGCCGCGTCCGTGGCCTGCCTCGCTGCCCCCTTGTCAAGGCATCTCCTGCAAGGAGACGCGAACACAGAACAGAAAAGACGTCAATTCTAACCGACATTCAACGACAGAACCTCAGAACAGATGTCAAGAGGTATGTTGTGGTGGTTACTCTAGCTACAAGCACGTGAATTTGTTATTTTCCAGCTAGTTGGTTCACTTCTCGGGATGACTTTGCTCTAATACCATCTTGTTACGACTTGGTTCCCGAATCCCTACAAGACACGAGACCGGACCGACTCGACTGATCCCAAGACCCAGTCGTCCAACGAGGAAGTAACCAAAAAGCAGTAAAAATAAACTACATTCACCATGCAAGCAACTAACAGTAATAAAAGTACAGTAGTAAAGAATTAAACTACTACAGTACACACCACCACAACAGTAGAGAATTCAAACGGGTACAGGGACATAAAATTTACAATAAAAGAGTACAGAAGTGTAACAAAATACTCACTACAACGGAAACGAGGTACAACAAAAAGGTACAACTACTGGGCTCTACTGGGCCCAGCACCCTTTGCAGCCGTAGGCTCTGGCTGCTCAACACCTGAACCTGAAAAAAGGTTGTGAGTACACGAAATCAGCGAATGCTGAGTAGAGTGACAACCAGCTAACTAAAAGCAGAAAAGGTGGACAGGTAGCTGTTGTTTTCAATTTCTTTCTTTATTTAACTAATTATTCTTTCTTTCATCACTTGGTTTATTTATCAAGTCTTTTTCTTGATCTCGATTGTTCCTCATGGGAACGATTTTGAATGCAGTCTTTTCCGAAGAGTAGAAGTAGCACGTGGTGCTCTTCTGGCCGGGAGAGTCCCCCGTGGTGGTCCTACACTCAGTCAACAACCCCAAGGTCGCTGACAGACGTAACGATGACTACGGCACGCCCGATAAACGCATAGGTAGCTACCCTGCACTAGCACGCAGTTAGTCATTTTCGTTAACGAGTGCGCCCAAAGCATAGCACAGAACCAGTATAGGGCATAGCCTTGTTAGTAACAGGGGTCTAGCCCCTAAGAACCAAACAGGGGTCTCGTCCCTCCACAGTCCGCGCACCCTCGCCTGACTACCCTGGTTTGCCCAGTGGGCCTAATAAGTCGGTGTAGGATGACTAACTGAACCCCAGGCCTTGTGGGGTGGCTAACTCTCTCCCTACACTAGTAGCTCTCCATGGTACTGTTATGCGAGGGCCAAAAAGTCGGTACAAAGTGGCCAATCCTAACCCCAGGTCTCAACCCTAGGGTGGCTAGCTCTGCTCTGCACTAAACAGGGGGACAGTCGCTCTCCTTGGTACTCCGTACTCAAGGGCCAGCTCACTTCCCCATTCTCATTTCTAGTTCCATTCCATTTATTTCTAGGAGCTCTACTCCTAATTCCCCGTAGGGTTCATGCTCATGTTTCTCAGCCCAAACCATACTAGGTTTCATCATTTCTATTTCCATTTCATATATAGGCAGCTCGTATTTAATTGCAACAACAGGAATATACATGCAACAGTTGCTAACAACATTACTTTACATTTCACAGGCAGCTATTATCCAATTTCAGGCAAATGTTATTATTTTATTTACTCATCCAAGACTGCAATTCATGCATTCAATACAATTATTCCAGTGTTTCCAGTCCTAGAATTTATGCCATACCCTAGGATCTAACATTCAATCTAGTGTTTCTAGTCCTAGGATTCATGCCATACCCTAGGATCTAAGATCCAATCCAGTGTTTCTAGTCTTAGGATTCATGCCATACCCTAGGATCTAATATTCATTCCAGATATGCATTCATGTTTGTAATCATCTAGGGGAAGCCACTCTACCCGCGAAACCAGGAGTAATGGGGGCTTGATCGGTAGGTTCACATGCCTCCGCAACCCCCAAATCCGCAATGGAATAAGGTCCTTACACAAGGATCAACCACAAGAAATCACTCAGAACATGATAAAAGCATTCCAACAAGTAGATGAACTTATACGAAGAAGAACAGAATCTTAATTACGAAAATTGGACCTCAAACGAACCCCAAACGGGTCAAAAACGATAATCCTGACTCAAATCAGACGTCAGGAACACCTTCTAGACGTCTTAAAAGGAGTCCAGAACCATACCTCACTCTGCGCTGCTCCTCAGATGTCTAGGGATCCTGCTGAACTGTCTGGACCTAGTTCCAGACGTCCGACCACCTCTCTGGATGTCTGGAGACGCTCCCTGCTGTCTGGTGCCTTGCCCAGACGTCTGAACTGCGTGAAAGGGCGTGTCCCGCACCTTCCCAAAGCAAATCCTGCACGCGCAACGTAATCTTTTTAATACGGCACGTATCAGTGCCTCGGCGGAACGGCCTACATGGCCGTATCCGCAAAGGGAGGCATAGGGCGTAGGATTTACCACTCAGTCGTCTGGAGCCTCCTCCAGATGTCGTCTACGTAGTCTGGATGTAGATCCAAACGTCTGATTCTGGGAAAAATCCCAGAACCAGAAGCTCCTTCGTCTTCTTCATGCTACACGCGGCTGCGCCGCGCTTGTTCGCCCGCTGCTCTAGCTGTAGCAGCGTCGGGGAGAACCTCTTCGGCGCACCTCTCCGCCTCGCGCACGCCTAACCAACCGTGAACTCCTTTGGCGAGCTCTCTCGCGAGCTCACACGCTCTCCTCTCCTCTCCTTCTCACGCTGCTCCTCCTCTCCACCGCTACACTCGGCTGCACTCGCCGCTCTCGCTCTCGCTCTCACTGGAGGAAGGAGAAGGTGGATGGGAGTGGGGTGGTAAACGAGGGAGAGGAGAAGGGTTTAAGTAGGCGTGGGGTATGGTTCTGTCGGTGAGAGGGGAGAGAAGAAGGCGGCTGCGCACAGTCTGCGCGCGGCATGCGTGTAGACTCGAGGACGTACGCACACAAAATTAATTTCCAGACGTCTGGGAAGGTGTCCAAATGTCTGACCCAAGTCCCAGATGTCTTAAAGGGCTTTAATAGCACGGGTCTTAACACTTACCAACAGGGAACCCTCATTTGTGTTGACCCCCGTACAGTCTAGGGCCTTTGACCTGGATACCTTAGGGCGTGTCTGGAGATTGACCTTGCTACTCCTTGTCTTGATATTGTTGTCATTTTTAATGGGGATGTTTGGATTTCATAGCATGTTGTTTTCAAAAGAATGTCATCGTTTTGTCCGAACTGCTCGAGATTTGGTCATGCTACTACCTTATGTCCTAAGTTCTCTCTACAGGAGGTGGCCAAGGAAGATTCGAAAGGTGCTGGGCAGGAGGCTGCTGCTGCTCGTTCAAAGGAACACTTCGTGGATCTATCCAGCTCGACTATGCACGATGCTGTTGGCTCTGTCTCCTTGGAGCCATGCTTGACTTTAGCACTGCATCCGGACATCTCCTCTGGGCCGATGTCTAGGGAAGGGCTTTCTAAATCTCCCTTGTCAGCCTGTATAATCTCTCCTCTTCTTGCTTCTAAGGGGTCAAAGGATTCGGCTGCAAGTGTTTATACTGGTTCGAAGAGGAAGGCTAGAAGGCGTATCCAAGTTCGTCGTAGGCTAAACCAAGGTCTTCGTCCCACGGCATCATTGGGGAAGGAGGTGGTAGGCTTGGACCCACGATCCTCCTCCCCACCAAAGGTGAAATGTTCCTTTTTAGCCACCTCGCCTATTTCTGCTTTTGATGCTTCGATGCCTAATTGCGGTGTGCATGCTTCTATTCATAAGTCTGCTAAGTTTTTGATGGAGATTTCTTGTACCTTTTCTAATGATTTGATCTCGAGCAGCCCTGCTTTTCTTAACAACAATTTTCCTGATGCTTTGGGTTCTTCCTTGGTGAATTTTGATGGCAGGGATTCTTCTCTTCAGCGCAAATTTTCTAATTGAGGTCAGATTTCCGAGGATAATGTTATTTGTGATTTTGTTTCTACTGGTGGTGATGATGTTAAATTTTAGAAGGTTAAATGTGGTCCTACCAATGAATCTTGTGGGTTAACTTGGGGGATCTACCTTCCTTTGCCTTCTCCTCCTCCTCCTCCAGACCCTGAATCACCCCTCATTGCTGAGGTTGGGGGGAGGGAGGCTATCCTAAGCAATGATGACAATTTTCTAGATGATTTTTCCGATGTCGAGTCTCAAGGCCTTGTGGATTTTTTTGATGTTGAACCCCTTTTCCTCCAGGATAAGGCATACAAGGCACACTCTCCATCTTTGGCTAGAGGAGTCTGTGGCAGTCAGTCCTTGGAGGGAATGGGGAGGATCACCAGGAGTCGATTTAGATCACTCAAAATGTTTTCTCTATGAATTGTCACTTCTGGAATTGTAGAGGCATTCTTAATGCCCCTACAGTGAATCACTTGAGAGATTTGACTCACCTTCACTGCCTTAGCCTTATCTTCTTGTTTGAGCCTTTCACAGATTCATCCTCTATTGATTCCGTTTGCAAAGACATTTCCTTTCATTATTGTCTTGTGGTTCTAGAGGCTCCTAAGATTTGGTGTCTTTGGAAGGATAGTATCTCTATCAAGCTCCTCACTAGTATAAGTCAGGCTTTAACGGTCCAATGCTCTTTTGGTGGCTCCTTGATTAAAATTTCTATCATTTATGACTCCTGTGAGCCTGAGCAGCATTTACTTCTTTGGGATTTCTTGTCCTGCTCCTCGGGCATCAGTCCTATTCCTTGGATTATAAGGGGTGGTTTCAATTGTGTTCTTCGTGCCTCAGAGAAATCTAGAGGACTTCCCTTTTCCCAATCTCTTGCAGATCCTTTCCTCACTTGTATTCATCATCTGGGCCTCTTGGAGATGCCTTTGGCGGGTCCTCAATTCTCGTGGTGCAATGGCCGACGTGGTAGTTCTCAGATCTATCAAAAACTTGATCGTGTGTTGTTGAACTCTAATGCTTGGGATTTTGTCTCCTCAGGATTGTATGCATCCAAATCGAACTTCGACCATGCCCCTATGATTTTTTCCTCTTTTACTAGTCTGGTTGCCCACCCACATCCTTTTCATTTTCAAGCTATGTGGCTTAAGGACAAGCCCTTTCAGCATTTGGTGCAGAATGTCTGGCAGAATACCAATGTTAATCACCTAGATCTGCTCTCTATTTTCTATTCTAAGTTGTCTGCTCTCAAAAGGGTTTTGAAGGTCTGGTGTGGAATAGATCGACTTTTGGGATATTCGGGATATTGTTAAAGGCCTTGAGACTCGTTATGAGGATATTGATTCTAGACGTGCATCTCATTGGGATGACAGCCTTGCTACTGAGCTCAGTGATACCCAAATTCAACTCAATGATGCTCTTGCCAAGCTTAATGATTTTCTCCTTCAAAAAGCTAAGATAGATTGGATTAAATATGGGGAAAGGAATACCAAGTTTTTCTACTCTACCATAAGGAAGCATTTTGCTAAAAGGAATAGATCCTCTCTTTCCAAAGTGGTTGGTGGTGGGTGTTGGGACACTGCGTCCTCCAGAGCATTTGACTTCTTTAGGGATCTTCTGACTTCGACAAGCCCCTCGGGTTCCTTTCCATTGCTAGAGGTGGTCCCGAATATTCTCTCTATAGAAGATTCTGAGTTCCTCACCTGTATCCTTGATTCTGCCGAAATTTTCAAGATGATTTCTAACATGCCTGTCAATCATACTCCTGGGCCTGATGGTTTTAATGCTAAGTTCTACATTAACTTTTGGGACCTTATCAAAGATGACTTAGTCTAGGCTATTTCTCATTTCTTTACTCATAACCAGGCCTCTCTATCTTTAAATTGTACCTTTGTCTCGCTTATCCCCAAGAAGCCCAATGTCCAAGACATCTTTGAGTTTCGACTGATCAGCCTCTGCAACGTCCTCTACAAAATTGTCTCCTGCATTGTGGCAAGCAGGCTCTCCTCTCTTCTTCCCAAAATAATTTCCCCTGAGCAAGCCAGGTTTGTTAAAGGAAGATCCCTATTTGACCATGTTGTGACAGCTTTTGAGCTTACCCAATGAATTGATCAAAAGGTCTTTGGGTCAAATATTATTGTCCAGCTTGATTTGCAGAAGGCTTATGATAGGGTTGAGTGGAACATCTTATATCAAATACTTCGGAAGTTTGGATTCTCCTCCTCCGCCATTTCCCTCATCAAATCTTTTGTGGAGCATGAAGGATCTTTTGTCCTCATTGATGGAGTCTTTGGTCCTTTCTTTCAGGTGTCTCGGGGTCTTCGCCAAGGAGATCCGATCTCCCCTATGCTCTTTGACATTTTCATGGAACCTTTCATTAGAGGTATCAAAGAGCTGGCGTTCCATGGAAAAGTTAAACCCTTCTCTGTCAAGCGTGGTATCCTGCTACGTCTTGGCCTTCTTTATGCTGACGATGTTGTCCTCTTTCTCAATGGGATCTTGCAATCCATCATCAATCTTTTTCAGGAATCTTTGGGGCAACGCATTAGTAAACCAAAAGCTAATGCTTCATTGGTAAGCACTTCCCCTCTGGCAGGATTTCTAGGATCCTACACCTTCTTGACATCCAACTAGGATCCTTCCCCTTTCAATATTTAGGATGTCCAATATTTCCTGGGAGAGCCAAAAATGTGTATTTCTCTCATATCATTGATAAGATCCAATCTAAGCTTGTAGGATTGAAATCAAACCTTCTCTCTTTTGCATCCAGACTGATGCTTATCAAGCATGTTCTTTCTTCTATTCCAATTCATATTCTCTCTACTCTAGATGTGCCAAACTCCATCCTTAGGAAGTTGGATTCTATTCTCATTGCTTTCTTCTGGAGTGATACTGATTTGGACAAACATCATCATTGGATTTCCTGGAAACAGATTGCCCAACCTCTGGATGTGGGAGGTTTGGGGATCCATAATCTCAATCTATTTGTGATTGCTCTCAGAATGAAGCGGGTTTGGAACATTTTCTTCTCTAATTCTCCTTATTCCAACCTCATGACTCAATTGTTTGGTAAGTCTCCTCCTATCACTTGTACTCTTCCTTCTAGAGTTAGCCATCTTTGGGAAGCCTACTCTTCTATGAAACCATTAATTCGATGGGAGGTTCGTGAAGGGAAAATCGATTTTTGGATGGATCTTTGGGTTGGGGATGCTGCTCTTTGTGATTTTCTTCCTGGTCCTTCCCCAGCCCCAACTCCTATCAATTCCATCATTGATAATTTCCTTAACCACCCTCTCTTTGTTTATCTCCCGCATTATATTTTCTCTAAAATCTCTGAGGCTACTCTAGACCACAGCAAAGATGTGCCTATCTGGACTCCCAATTCTATGAGGAATTTCATGGTTGCCTCTGCTTATCTTAATTTCTTCAAGAACTTTCTTGTTAATTTGGCCGCCAAGGACTTGTGGAGCCTTAAGCTGCCACTGAGATTGTCCATCCTAGCTTGGAGGATTCTTCATGCTAAACTTCCTACGGATGACAACATCATTAGGCTAGGATTCTTGCATCCGTCCAAATGCACATGTTGCTTTCATTCTCCCCAGATCGAAACGATTCCTCACTTATTCTCTACTAGTCAACTAGTTCATATCATTTCAAGCTAGACATTTTCGGAGAGTGGAACTAGGCCTATAAGTCCCAATCTCTTTTTTTGGAGAATGGGTACTCCTGCTAAGTATTGCCAGAGTCGTATTTACAAAGGCCTTATTTGCTTCATTTGGTATAGTGTTTGGACTATCAGAAATAAGTTGTGGAATGACCAGCTATCTATTAATCACATCAACTCCTTTCTAGTGCATGGGTGGATTACTTTTGACATTGGTGTGTGGCTTCACAAGATGAAACCTACTAATTTTGTGGTGAATTGGATTCGTCCCTCTAATGGCTTGAAGATTAATTCTACTGTCCATCACAAGGGTTCTTTCTTGGATATGGGTTGGGTTTCGTGCAACCAGAATGGTGATTTCGTGAAAGGTGCTTCTTGCAAGGTCTCCTACATGTCCAAGGAGAAAGCACTGATTAGAACATTTATTCATTCTCTCTCCACTGTTGATGGGACCTCCATGCTGCATTTAGAATAGGACTCCACGTTGCTACACTACTGGTGGGATGGAAAGGTCCCTACTCCTTGGATGCTCAAATAGGATTTCAATTTATTGAAAGCTTACCAATGGTGAATCAGCTCATTCTCATATATCTTGCCTGCAACCAATGTTCTTGCCTTGTATTTTGCAGATTTGGCTTCTGGAGACTAGAAGATTCTTTCCAACCCTACGCAACTGGCTCCTAGAGCTAAGGGTCTTATTAGACTTGACTGCCTCCAATTTCCTTATGTTATTTCCTCAGTCTGATGTTTGTTTTGCTTTGGTTGTGCTTTCTGTACTAGGCCACAAGTCGTGGTCCTTTTTGTTTGTACTTGACAAGTTTTGATTTGATCCCCCTGCCTCTTCCTTTGCCTCCTTAGAATAAGGGATGAATAAAATCTACTCCTACTTTTTAAAATTATATATATATATATATATATATATATATATATATAAACTGTTAGGTAGTATCATATCATGCTACAGCTGGACTCGTGACACACGTATAAATTGAACAAATTAAAATGAAAGCATGAATACCATAATAATTTATTAGTAAGAATCCGATGAGAGCAATACCAAATAGTTCTTAAAACATATATATTAGATAGAACTGAAGCGATAGAGAGATACCAAATTAAGGTACCTCATAACATTGGAATGGAGTAGAAATGAACAATGGTTTCAGAAATCAAATGTTACCATGATGTTTGTTACCAGTAGTGGCAGACGATTGGCTATAACTAGAATGGCAAGTTTCCAAGGAAATTAAAAGAAGCTAAATAATGCCATTCATCGTAATGCAAACACAAAAGTAAACATGGTTGAAATCATG
Source organism: Thalassia testudinum (assembly GCA_037157565.1). NCBI lineage: Eukaryota > Viridiplantae > Streptophyta > Magnoliopsida > Alismatales > Hydrocharitaceae > Thalassia > Thalassia testudinum. Next base: position 6,249,000 of record JAZHRO010000022.1, on the reverse strand, counting down.
GGTGCTATTTGATTTAGAATTGAATATCATGAGTTGTATTCTAAATATCACCTGTGGCATAATTTGGTTTAAAATTGATGTATCATCGATGATATTTAGTTTAGAACTTAAATATCATCTGTGCAATTTAATTTAAGTGAACTAAAATGGTCATGTTCATATTCCTAACATTACCACTAAGCAAACATAGCAAGGGTTAATACCAAAGTTTAGTACCAGTTCAAGTAAATAAAAATTAGTGTTAACATCACTGTGTAAGTAAACAAAAATGAAGATTAACACTACTACCACATTTTCTAACATCAGTTTCCTAACCCCTCAAGTAAATTAACCCTTAGTTAGATACTAGCTGAATACTTTACCATTATGCCAACTCCATTGTAATTATTTATAAACTTTAGAATGTTAAAGCAATGAAGCCTCTAGAGTGACTTGATGAGGATTATGTCTATCCTCGGAAATAAAACTTTGACTAACCATGTTGGATCCTATTCTTCCTTTTTTAACTTCAAAACAACTACTCACAGTTGTTGGATACATCCTATATCATTATTAATCAAATAAAATTGAGATTTGCATGTGGAGAAGTCATCACTTTCTAGATAATACGTACATAACAATACGATATATAACTATTAGTGAGTCTGTTGGGTAATTCAATCGGTAAGCATGCTCATACCATTAAGTAGAAATGGTAGATCTTTAATTTAAATCTCAACTAACCTGAGGAGTTAAGTTTATGAGTTATTTATCCTGCATCCAGGATGTACGTTATCATCTTTTTTTTTTCTGTTGATATATAACTATTAGCATAAATGAGTACCATCGGCACATGCAATCAGTGTGGCAGAGGCAGCTGCCCATGTTAATTCATTGAGATACACAATGTTCATCTTCCTTTGATCACCAAATAAAAAAAGATTAATTATGAACTACTTATGATGCTGTGCTATATAACAACCCACTTTTAGGTTACTAGGATATGTAGAATATAATGAGATATAACGATGGCATCAATTGTTCTTTCTTTAATTTTCAAAATGTTTGAAATTCTTCTAAATTGACACCCACGTAATGTGTTGAGTTGAGGAAATTATAATTAGTTATTCCCAAAACACATAAATTGCAGAAATACGTTTTACTAAGAAAAAGCTGTCTAAGGACCTATTTATACAGTGTAACATATAAATAGAGAGATACTCCATTTCTTGGCATATTTCTCCCCCTTATACGTCATCACATGTAAGATAATTTCAAATTCATTCGAACTATGGAAAAAATGGATGAGAATATCAAAAGAATTTAAATTTACAAACTTTTGAGAAGCTAAAACACATGTCCTTATGCAATATATATTAGACAACAGTTACTATTCTTATGATACCATAATAGCTATTACACCCACATATTCGTCGCTCTGCCATAGCAAACAAAAGCACAATGTTACAAGACACACATGTTTACAGCATATAACCCATGTCCATTTCATCCGTCATAATATTTTGATGCAAGTATTTTAAAAGTTGGAACAAAGGATAATATCCGTCACATACATGGTATGTCTTTATTTAGTTATGCCACGTACCATGCATATCACAGGGCTACATCTACAGTACGATATCGGAAACCGAGCAAACGATCGGACAAATAAATCCAACGAGAGCGGGATAAGCCATTTCGTGATTGCTTATGTGTGGCAGAAGCACCTCCACAGGCCCCTTCGTAGGCCCGGATATACGCGTCGGCAGATCCCCCAGGCTCGGAACCCGCGACGTTGGCGGCAGTGGGTAGGACAACGTGCGGTACAAGCCACACGGGGATGGTAGTACCCGTTCGTAGCGATCGTTCGACTCTCTTTCGCCAATTCTGCGTCCATCATATCAGCTGCATATATAAACATATATATGTTACAATAGACGAGCTTACAAGGCTAAACATTTTAAAAATAATGAAGTGTTTACTTGAAACAATTGTAGGAGGATCATCGAGAGGGTTGGCCAGCTGAGAGGATGGGATTATGATTAGTGCGAGAAGGATGAGCATGGTGATCTTGGAAGCACTTGTCATTTTCGTGTATCTCTATGCTTTCTTTGGTTGAAGCTCTTTAGTTTGAGATGTGCCAAGGGTGTTTGCTCTTTATAGATTTTCTTGACATTCTTCAAGATCTGTTTACGCATGCATGGCCGTCTTGAGAATTCTTCAAATGGTGAGGCATTGGTACGGATGATGAATAAGCAAAGGCATAGTTAATTCCTTTCATACTTGTTGACTAATAGTGCAACAAGCAATATAATCAATGGTTGGGCATATATTGTGATAGAATTACTAGAACACACGAAAGAATATATTGGATCACACTACAACAAATGGGCATTGATAGTGAAAGTGATAGCTCGTCTAAGTCATAATCGGAGGTTGGTCAATGAATGTCATAATATTACTTAAGCATGTGGAATCATATATTGGATCACTTTGCAACACATGGGCACTGTCTAAGCCATGCTCGGTGGTTGAGCAATGAATGTGATATCATTGCTAGAACATGTGGGACAATATATTGGATCACTCAATAGCAAATGGGCACTGATAGCTAAAGTGATCACCTGTTTATGTCATAATCATTGTTAGGTCAATGAATGTGATAGTATTACTGGAACATCAGAAACATATATTGTATCACCTTGCAGCAAATGGGCACTAATAGAGAAAGTGACAGTCCTCCAAGTCATAATCGTTGGTTGGGTAATGAATGTGATAGCATTATTGGAACATACAAAATCATATATTGGATCACTCTGTAGCAAATGGGCACTGATAGTGAAAATGACAGGTCATCTAAGTCATAATCGGTGGTAGGGCAATGAATGTGATGGCATTATTGGAACATACAAAATCATGTATTGAATCACTCTGTAGCAAATGGGCAATGATGGCGAAAGTGACAACCCGTCTATGTCATAATTGGTGGTTGGCCAATGAATGTGATAGAATTACTAGAACATGTTGAACCATATTTTGGATCACTTTGTCGCAAATGGCCACCAATAGGGAAAGCGACAACCTGTCCAAGTCATAATTAGTGGTTAGGCAATGAATGTGATAGTATTACTGGAACATATAGACCCATATATTAGATCACTTAGCAAAAAAAGGGCACTAATAACGAAATTGACTACCCATCTAAGTCATAATCGGTAGTTGGGAAATGAATGTGTGTTACTATTACTAGAGCAAGTAGAAACATATATTAGATTACTCTACCACAAATGTGCACTGATAGCAAAATTGACAGCTTATCTAAGTCATAATCAATGGTTGGGCAATGAATGTGTTAGATTTAATGGAACATGCAAAACCATATGTTGGATCACTTTGCCACAAATGGGCATTGATAGAGAAAGAGATAGCCTATCCAAGTCATAGTCGGTGGTTGGTCAATGAGTGCAATTGTGTTATTGAATCATGAAGAACCATATATTGGATCACTTTACAATAAATGGGCATTGATATGATGAAAGACTCATCATGGCTCTTAATTTACCATAATTAGCTAGTTTCGTTACACCACTAGAAATTGTGATATGCCGTTGGTTCCTCACCGTCGGTTTATAAAATCGACGGCGATAATATTTTTCCCGTCGCTTATTAAAATAAACGACGGAGAAGGCCTGTAATCGACCAACTGCTAATTGAAGAAAACCGATCGTGCACGTGGCTGTCATTAATATTCGACGTCGCTTTAGTAACCGACAACCAATATATTTTTTTCGTCGGTTGATGTAATAAGCGACGGTAGAGGAATGTATTCGCTTGTCCTAAATCCATTTCTGCAGTGATTTCTCTATCCAGACGTCTGACATATTGTCAGACGTTTGACCTATCGTCTGGGCAACTTATCTAGAATCCTGTTTTGATCTTGTGAAAACAGGAAGGAAAGAATCTTAGTATTAGACGTCTGACACTTTTTCCAGATGTCTTATAATTGACACTTTCTGGTCAGTTATATGAAAAAGCGACGGAAAAAATTTAGGGTTTAGGCGCCATTTCCAAATTTTGGGTGCAGTTCAATTCATCTTTTATCGTCGGTTGTTTATATAATTGACGGTATAGGTTCCTAAATCAATAACCACGCTGCGGCCCACTATTCATCTTCGTCCTCCAAACCCTCACCCATCAACCCCTCGCACAGGTCCTCGCATTGCCCCCCTCACACCGAGCACCTCCACGTGGTCCTCCTCCTCACATCGCCCCCTACTCCTCAGGTGAATCCTTGTCCTTGTCATCATCGTCCCCCCCTCCTCCTCCTCCTCCTCCTCCTCCTTCGTGGCAGCTCGCCCTACTCCTCCTCGTCCTCTACTGCTCCTCGCCCTCCTCCTCCTCCACCAGCAACCTTGCCCTCCTCCTCCTTTGCCAGCTCCCTCTCCCATCCTCCTCCGCCAGCACCATCATCCTCCTCCTCCCCGACCCGGCAATGCCCTCCTCCTCTTCTATTTCAGTTTTGACCCATCCTCGTCTGCCTGCGCCCCCTTCCTCCCTGGTTCCCCTCCTTGTTACGAACGCGTGCCCCAGACGTCTTTTAAGACGTCTGGGAGGTGACCCAGACGTCGGACAAGACGTCTGGGATCAAATCCAGACGTCTGACCAGACGTCTGGGATCGTTTCCAGACGTCTGGAAAACAATTTTTTTTCGCATGAAAGATTCGTCTGCGCTCCTGTGCGCGCAGACCCGCGATTCCCCTCTCTCTCTCTTTTTCCCTCTCTCTACGGCTGCAGACCTGCTGCGCTCTCTCTCCCTCCTCCTCGCGCGGCCTTAAAAGGCCACGCCTCCCCTCCCGTCTCCACCATCTCCTCCTTCTTCTCCTTCAGCCAGTGAGCGTGAGCGCGAGCGCGAGGGCGGCAGCGGCGGCCGCAGTGAGCGCGGAGGAGGTGCGGCGTGCGAGAGCGGAGCTCTGCCGTGAGGGCGAGCTCGCCGGAGCGGCTTGGCCGGCCGGCGGAGGGTGCAGGGGGCGCAGAGCGACGCGGAGAGGGACCTGCTGTGGTCTGAGCAGCAGACGCGCGAGGTACGACACTGGTGGCGTCGCGAGCGGAGGCTGAGTAGCGCCCTGATTCTGGAAAAATTTCCAGAATCAGACGTCTGGGTTGATAGTCAGATGGCGAGGGAGACGTCTGGAAACTCATACAAACGTCTGAAAGGTGAGTTTTCCGCCTTCTTCTTCCTTCCTGTCGACTGACCGTACTAAGGGAGGCAGTTGGCTGTGCGCAGGTTCGCTGATTCGCCATCCTTTGCGAATCAGACGTCTGGAAGTTGTACCAGACGGCGGGAGTGACCTCCAGACGTCCGGGGTGACCATCGGACGTCTGGGAGCTAGGCCAGATCTCCCCGCAGACTTCTGGACGTCTGGGAAACCACGCTGAACAGGTAATTCTCTGATCCACTGTTTAAGACGTCTGGAAGAAGTTCCAGACGTCTGATTTTGCACAGTATCGTCTTTTTCGACCCGTTTAGGGCCCGTTCGGGCTCCGTTTTCCGCGATTCAAGTTGTGCTCTTTTCAGAATTAATTCCTCTACCCGTCTACAGTAGATATACACTATTTTGAGACACTCCTTGTGTTTGATCCTTGTGATAGGACCTCGTTCCGTTGCAGTCTTGGGAGTCGCGGAGGCACGCGGGATTCCCGATCACGCCCCCATTACTCCCGTTGTACCTGGTAGAGTGGCTTAAGTTATTAAAATCTGTTAAAGTATGGAACCTTAACTAGAATCTAGGACATTGCATGAATCCTAGGAATGAGAAATGTATGGAATGATAGCTCCTAGGTGTTGCATGAATCCTAGGGCTGGAAAATTAGATTGTATGATAGATCCTAGGATATGGCATGAATCCTAGGATGGAAAACTAGCGGAATGTATAATACTGCAGTCTTGGAAAAATGAAAAGGAATATAAAGTTGCCTGTAAATTGAATTAACAGCTGCCTGTTATGAATAAAGAAACGTGGGTGAGAACATGGATTGTAAGAATGTAAAACTGGAAAGTGAAACCTGGATGTTTGAGTTAAAAGGATGGAACCCTACGGGGAATTAGGAGTGGAACTCCTGGAAAGAGAAAGGAATGGAACTGAGATGTTGTTCGTACTGTCTCTTGGGTACGCAGTACCAAGGGAAGTACCTGTACCTGTTTAGTGCAGAGTGGGGCCAGCCACCCCAGGGACCCGGGGTTAGGATTGGCCTCTCTGTACCGACTTGCTGGCCCTCGTGTACGTAGTACCGAGGAGAGCTACTAGTGTTAGGAGAGTACTAGCTACCCCACGAGCCCCGGGGTTCTGCTAGCCTCCTTCACCGACTTGTTAGGCCCACTTGGGCAAACCAGGGTAGTCAGGCGAGGGTGCGCGGACTATGGAGGGGCAAGGCCCCAGTTTGGTTACTGTGGAGGGGTTGGCCCCCGTGTTACTGAGAGGGCTCTGCCCTGTACTGGTTCCGTGCTGTGCTTTGAGCGCACCCATTAACGGAAACGACTGACCGCGTGCCAGTACGGGTTAGCTACCTGTGCGTTTATCGCGCGTGCCGTAGTCACCGTTACGCCTGTCAGTGACCTTGGGGTGGTTGACTGAGGGTAGGATCACCACGGGGGACTCTCCCGGCCAAGAGAGCACCACGTGCTACTTCTGCTTTTTGGAAAAGACTGCAATCAAGATTGTTCCCACGAGGAACATTCGAGATCAAGTAAAAGATCTGAGGAATAAATGGAATAGTGAGACAACTGAAAAATGTAAATAAAGAAGTAATAGAACATAACAGCTACTGTACGCTCTACTGTTGTCTTAGTTTTAGTTGCCACTCTACTCAGCGTTTTGCTGACGTGTTACTCTCGTTACCTTTTTCAGGACCAGGTGTTGAGCAGCCAGGGTCAGCGGCTGCAGAGGACGCTGGGCCGAGTAGGGTCCAGTAGAGTTTACCACAGTCTTTTGTACCTCTTTTGTTTCTGTTATAGTGAGTAGTTTTGTTTCCGCTGTACTTTCTTTACCTGCAGTTCGTGTTATATGATAAATGTTGTTCTACTGTTGTGATGGTACCTACTGTAGTAGTTTCTTTCCTTACTGCTGTACTTTCTTACTGTTAGTTATATTCATGCTGAATGTGGTTTATTTTACTGTCTTTTGGTTACTTCCTCGTTGGACGACTAGGTCTTGGGATTAGTCGAGTCGGTCCAGTTCTCGTGTCTCGTAGGGACTCAGGAATCGGGTCGTTACACTCCTCCTTCACAGCTCCTCAGCTTCCTCCTCCTCAGCCAGCGGCCTCATCCTCCTCCTCCCCGGTTCGCTGGCATCGCCATCCTCCTCCTGACCATCCCCTCCTCCTCCTCAGCTCCCCCTCCTCTTCCTTAGCAGGGCCCCCCTCCTCCTCCCCCTCCTTTGTTACGACCCGGTTCTCGGATCCCTACAGGACCCGAGATCAGCTCGCCTCGACTAATTCTAAGACCTAGTCGTCCAACGAGAAATAACCAAAAGTAGAAAATAAACCACATTCACACATACAATATAACTAAGCAGAAGGAAAGAACGAAGCAGTAAACAAAAGTAGAACAACTATCTCAAAATAGCACATGTCACCACAACAACAGAAAACAGAAAGTAACGAGAACAGTAGTTAAAAGTTTAGTACTCACAACTACAGTAGAAACAAAGAACTGGAAAGGAAAATATTACGGCTGGGCTCGGCTGGGACCAGCTCCCTCTACAGCTGGAAACTCGGGCTGCTTAACTCCTAGTCCTGAATAGGGTTATGAAAAGACAGAGTCAGTGAACGCTGAGTAGAGTGGTGTTTACATTATTTAAGTGCAAGTAAAGTAAAAACAACAAGCAGGTTTTATTCTCATTTCCATTTATCTCATTTATGTATTTCTGGTTCATCTATTTCTTAAAGTATCAAGGTATTTCTTGATCTTATGTGTTCCTCGTGGGAACGATCTTGATTGCAGTCTTTTCCATGGAGCAGAAGGTACACGTGGTGCTCTCCTAGTCGGAGAGTCCCCTATGGTAGTCCTACACCTAGTCAACCACCTTGAGGTCACTATTGAGACGTAGCGGTGACTACGGCATGCGTGATAATCGCACAGGTAGCTACCCCACACTGACACGCGGTCAGTCATTTCCGCTAGCGGGTACACCTAAAGTACAGCACAGAACAGTATAGGGCCTTGCCCTCTCAGAATAGGGGTCTCGCCGCTCCACAATCCGTGTACCCTCATCCGACTATCCCGGTTTGCCCAAAGGGCCTAACAAAGCTAATGTAGGGTGGCTAGCAAAACCTCGGGCCTCGTGGGGTGGCTAGCTCCCTCCCTACACTAGTAGCATGCCTCGGTACCACGTACGCGAGGGCCAACAAGAGTCGATGTAGAGTGGCCAATCCTAACCTCGGGTCTCAACCCAAGGGAGGCTAGCTCCGCTTTACACTAAAAAGGGACAGTTGCTCTCCTTAGTAACATGTACACAAGGGCCAGCACACTTCCTGTCTACATTCCAGATTCCTTTCATACACAGAAGTTCTACTCCTAATTCCCCATAGGGTTCATGCTCATATTCAGCTCATTTATCTATATTCAGATCTTATGTTTCCAAAACTCGTTCCTCATTCATATACAGGCAGCTCATGTTTTCATAATTAAATTCTCAATCATATACATGCAGCTTATAGTTTCACAGTTTAATTTCTCATTTACATATAGGCAACTCGTGTTTTAACATGCATCTCAAGTAAACCAGAGTAGTTCAACATCATGCTCATACATTTCTATCCTAGGATTCATTCCACATCCTAGAGTTTCAATCAATTTAATCTAAGCAGGCATATTCTTTATTCATGTCTTAATAAATGCATTAAACCACTCTACCGGGTATCACGGGGGGATGGGGGCCTGTGTCGCAGATCTCGTTCTCTCCGCAAGTCCCAAACACGCCACCGGCTGGTAACCTGTACCAGCGATTAATTTACATTAGACGAGGTCAAAACAGTAGATACTCAACATGAACATGTAGAGGAACTTGAGTGGAAAACAGCGGTACTTTGTTTGTGGAAATCTGATTCCATTTGGGTCCTAAACAGGCCAAAAATGCGGTTACTGACCAAAATCATACATCTGGGAGACTAGTCCCAGATGTCTTAAAAGACGTCAAAACTCACCTTACACTTCCTATGGTTGCTTCAGACATCCAAACTCCCTCTGTGACCATCTAGGTGCAACTCCAGATGTTGGACAAGACCTCCAGTCGTCTAGAAGTACCTCCGAATGTCTGGTGACGTGATCAGACATCCAAAAGTACTTGGGAAAGTGCACTGTGCGCCTTCCCAAAGCCTTCACCTGTGTACGGACAATGCAGGCATAAAAATCAGCCGACATCCCCTGCGTTACAATTTGCATGGCAGAAAAGTAGTGCAGGAAGATACGTATCTCACGTGATATGTGTTTCCAGACGTCCAGCTTCAGCTTCGGACGTCCTGGTGCCTCACCAATCGTCTGGACGTCACTCCAAACGTCTGACACTAGAAACTTCCAGTCAGAACTCCTTCACTCAACTCTCCCCGCTTGCCCTCCGCCCGCAGCGGTAGCTCCAGTAGCTGCAGGAGCTTGAGAAGCTCCTCGCTAGCATCCTCCTCTCTCCCACGACTCCTCCTCGAGCTCCACCGAGCTCCCACGATCGTCGTCCTCCTCCCCTGCTCTCACTCTCTCACACTCTCTCGCTCTCGCTCCTCCCTGTTTTCCCCTCGTCGATTCCTCTCCTTCCTCGCTGCGGCTGTAGCAGAGACGAGAGGGGGCGTTGCCGTCGTAGGAGAAGGTGGAGGTGGTGGTGGCTTGAGTGGTGTGAGGAGGTGAGAAGAAGAGAAGGGGGGGTTTATATAGAGTGGGTTTAGGGTTCGGGTGAGGGGGGTGAAGGAGAGAGAGCGAGACTCTGTGTGCCGCCCACGCATAGAGCGAAAAGAATATGCGATATTCTCCTCCTTTCGGATGTCCGGACATATGTCCAGACGTCTGATTGACAGTCCAGACATCTTATTCGACTAAAAAGGCAACGAGTCATTTCATCCTTGGTTCCTCTCCTCCTCCTCCTAACTCGTTACAAATCTAGAGCATCATAGATTTTACTTTGGATGATTGGATAGGGAAAGGTAGCTTATCTCATTGGTACCCATGATTATTTTTCTCTTTCCACGAACTTGGCAGCAAATGCCGCATCCTATTAGAATGAACCTACAAGTGGCAGCAAATGATTGTTGGATGCCTTTATTTCTAGCAAATTTATTTGAAGAATTTATAGCTCTGCAGGAGGAACTCCAACTATTTAAGCCGAGTCCTAGAGTTGTTGATAGGTGGGAATTGAAATGAGGACAGAGGGTTAAGGGCATCTATAGGATGCTTCTAAGGATAGTGATCATCTATTTTTCAGCTGCAATTTTGCAAAGGCTCTTTGGGAGAAGGTGGGGCCTGATTAGGTAGATTCTATCTTGAAATCTGCTTTCTAGGAATCTTTGGGAGAGGGCAAACTCTATGATTCTATTGTTATTGTGGTTGTAGGGGACATGATTGTTAGAGGAGAGCAGTGTAGTGCAGTGTGGAAGGAGTGGTGGCTAATGTAACTGTTTGATTACATACATGAATTTTTCTTTTAATGTAGTATGATTAGATTTGAACCTTATTCTTAGGTGGGAGTCCTATTCCCTGGCACCAAGCCATTTAAGTGGGCTTGCTTATGGTATATTTGATGAATGATGTTCCATGATGGGTTAGATATACAGTGGATCTTGTGGTTTAAAAAAACACATATATTAAGCATCTTTATAGCATAGCAATTGTGTTTCTTATCATTTGTCAACTTTCCATATTTTAAGCATCTTTGCATGAACAATGTAGAACTATCCTTGATTCCCTGAGTATAGATGTAGACAATCTTAGGAGATCTTGTTGTTTACATATATTTGTTAAGCAAGAAGAGTTACTCATATATGCAGAGTTACTCATATATGCTCTTCCATTTATTGTTGTAAATCTCAAAACTGAATATATTCTCTCTTCCAATAGGACTTAGCATCTAGTCGGTAGCTTTGACATTTTAGATAGAACAATGCTGCTTGGTTTGCATGTTTAGTTTGGGTTAGGGTTTAGGATTATAATTAGAATTTGTTATTTAATTAATTTTACTTTTGAAATTGTAGGTTATCAGTGTCGGGTACACTTGGAGGCTTCAATAATTTGAGGTATATATATATACATTCAATATTTCTAATTTAATAATATTTTTTAGTTTTTTGGTAATTTTTTTTAATGTTTAAATTAGTTATTTTTTAGATACACACACTTGCTAAAGAAGATTTATGCACACGAGGCCAAACATTAAGTATTCTAACCCCTAGGGTAAAAGTCCTCAAAGTCAAAATGTATCCAAATTACTCGCCCATCGAGACTTATGATAATGTTATACGGACAATGCAGGAAGTGTATGTATACCTCACTTATATGCATGATGTGTTGTCTTTGTAGCATGCCATAAGACTTGATTGACTTTAGTTCGGTGAAGTATCGAACTAAAGAAGGTCCTTAAAGATTTGATCACAACTTAGGTTTACTCATTACATGTAACATTGTGTGGTAAAATTTCGGTTGCTTCTTCCTAGTCTTCTTTGGTATACCAACTAATCTTATCTAGTTTCCTATGGCACCCTTAATTGGGTGTTAAAGGAAATCTAGCTAAGGTTAGCATTGGGGGGTATACTGGAGAAGTGCAGGGAGATGCTGCCAAAATTTCACTGCACTAAGGTTACATGTAACGAGCAAACCTAAGTTGTGATCAAATCTTTGAGGATGGGCTATAAAGTGAAAATCTTAATCAAGATACACATCATTCGATCCTTTCCCTTCCAAATAAGTGATTTGTTTATATTAAATTTTAGGTAACAATGGATAAATCTTAGATTGGATTGCAGGGTTCAGATTACACCAGATATAAGGGTAGAGTAATTTCATTTCTGGATTGGGCCTTTGATGACAATAGGAAGATATTTAGGTGAGGAGATCAATTTGAGAATATCTTCTACCCATGTAGAAGATGTTCGAATGGTTCATTGCATTATCATAATACTGTGCTCGAGCACTGCATTTGTAATGGGTGGTGGCAGCATTACACTATTAGGTAGCTTGTGGAGAGTTCACTGAGAAAGTCATAAATAATGAGAATACTATTAATGAAGAGATCGACGAGGAAATTAGTGATAGCGGAGGTGAAGAAATACAAGACATGTTGAATGAGATGAGAGCAGTAGAGGATATAAATATAGATGAGGAAGATCCATTTAGTTGTGATCTGTTCTATGATGCTGTTAAGGCGACTGAGGATCCTATTGCTCCTGGTGTTACGAAAATGTCTAAGTTGTCATTTTTGTTGAAAATGTTTCAATTGAAGGTTATGAATAGTGCTAGTGCTAAATTCATGTCAGAAATACTTCAGTTTATTGCAGAGCTATTGAATAACCCTAATGGTTTTCCAGCTTTATGGTATGAGGCAAGGAAACAGATTCATAAGCTTGGTTTAGACTATCAAAAGATCGATGTATGTCCAAATGACTACATTCTTTTTAGAAATGAATTCGCAAATTTAAGTAACTGTCCCGAATGTGAACTTCAAAGATATAAGGAAGGTCAAAATGAAAGCAAAAGGAAACAACCTCAGAAGGTTGTCTGTTACTTCCCACTAACACCTAGGCTTCAACTCTTTTTATATCAACTAAAATTGCATGGCGGATGACATGGCACCAGGGTAAATCTCAAGATGGAAGAATACATCATCATACTGATTCAGAGGAGTGGAAGATATTTGACGAAAGAAACAATTCATTCACTTCAAAAGCAAGGAACGTGCAGTTGGGTCTTGCAAGCGATGGATTCAATCCATTTAAGAGTATGTACCCGTCGTACTCTATATGATCAGTGGTTATGGTCACTTATAACTTACCTCCCTAGTTCTGTATGAGATAGTCATTCATGATGCTGACCCTATTAATCCCCGATCCAAAACAACCAGGAAATGCAATAGATGTTTATCTCCAACCATTAATCGATGAACTGAAACAGTTGTGGTTCACCGGCGTGAAGATGTATGATGCAGAAAAGAAAAAATTTTACAATATGGATGCAGCATTATTGTGGACCATAAACGACTTCTCGGCATATGCAAATTTGTCAGGTTGGAGCACTAGAGGAAAGCTTGCTTGCCCAGTTTGTATGGAAGACACTCATCACCTACGACTACTAGAAAGTAAGAAGTTCTGTTACTTAGGCATCACTGATTTCTACCTATTAAACATAGATGGCGAACATCACAGTTCAGGAGTAAATTTGATGGCAAAACGTGTCTATATTCAAAGAAAAATCCAAAAAATAAACTTAGTACAGATTCTATCAGGTTACCGGGTTAGGTTATAATGGAGAGATTACAAGAAATTGGTGAGATACAATTGGGTCGATCATTCAAACAAGACCAGACGACCTCAAGGAATTCTGGATTTTGAAAGAAAAGCATTTTATTTTTAGAGCTGCCATAATGGAAAGATCTTAGAATACATTATAATTTAGATGTTATGCACATCGAAAATAATGTGATGGATAACATCTTAGACGTATTAAATGTGACTGATGAAACAAAGGACACGGTCAAAACAGGACAAGACATGAAAACTTTGGGGATACATCCAGAGCTGCATATTCATGAGGATGATGGCTACTTCCCACTTGCTATTTACAGTTTGAATCAAGACCAGAAGAGTAGACTGCTCTCCTTCTTAAAGAATTTGGGTGCCAGATGGATTTTCCTCGCAGCTTTACCGTTGTGCGAATGAAGCACAGAAATAGATATTTGACTTGAAAAGTCATGACTCACACATTTATATGCAAGTATTATTTTCACTAGCAATACAAGGAATACTACCAGAGACAGTTGCTGATTCATTCACAGAAATGAGTAGGTTTTTTAAAGCTATTTGTTCGAAGATGCTACAAAATGATATGCTGGAATACTGGGATAAACAAATAGTCATTACTCTCTGTAAGATGGAACAGATTCTTCTCCCAGCCTTCGTCGATGTAATGGTTTATCTCACGCTGCATCTTGCAAATGAAGCGAGAATCGGTGGACCTATACAATTCAGATGGATGTATCCTATGAAGCAGTTTTTGAAAAAGCTTAAAGATTATGTTTTGACAAGGCAAAGCAGTAAGGATCAATTGTAGAAGGCTATCTTGTGGAGGAGTGTATTAATTTTACGTCCATGTATATGAATGAAACAAACAACCGCTTTAATAAACTTCAAAGAAATTATGAGGGGAAATACAATGACATTGATGAAGAATGTTTGTCAATTTTTGATATTAGAGGAAGGTCGATCATTCATACAGAGTACAAGGCTATTTCAAAAAATGACAGACATTGCCCACATCTATATATTTTAAAATAAATTCCTGAAATTGATCCATTTTATGAGAAATTCGATCGATTACCTCTTTCTAGGACAAACGAATTTCACTTCTTAGATTGGTTTAAAGATTGGGTTCATTAATTGAAAGAGGATAAGGACCCACGATGGATATCAGATTTTGATGTAAGTGCTGATTCACCATTACATCATGCACATTACCACTCTGGGTGTATAATAAATGGGTTCAGATTCAAAATAAAAGAAATTGATGATAAGAAGGTTACACAACAGGTCAGAGTTGTTGATTCAGATCTTTCCACTTGTCCAAATGGATACTATGGTAAAATTAAAGAAATTGTGGAGATCAGCTTCAGATGGATCATAGAGTTGTCTTATTTAAATGTCATTGGTTTGATGTTTTCAAAGAGGGCAGCGGTTTCAAAATTGATAAGAAACACAATTTGAGTTTAAATCCTAATCGTCAAATTCTTCAGTCTGATGAACCATTTACATTGGCATGTCAAGTGGCACAAGTTTTCTATGTCCCTGATAATTGCCAAAGGGGATGGGTTATATCCATAAGGACAGTACCGCGCAACCATTTTGATGCACAGTCTGAAACATACCAAGAATTAACAGAAGAAAGTCATATAGATTCAAATGCAGTAGATATGGACATTTAAGGTTAGTAAAAGTTTGTTTACTTTAATTCATTTCTGTTTATATCAAATTCATATTAAAATTTAAGAAACCTAAACTACAACCGTCATTTTCTATACATTAAAAATAACTAAACTTAAACCAATCAAACACACACATTTAATATTTGTTACTCTTGCTCTATTGGCATTTTAATTACTTCTGTTTTTCAAATTACAGTTTATCGATGACGGGCATACTCGTAGGCTGTTGTACTTAGAGGCATAATTTCAATGTTTTAAATTTGATTGGATGAAATTATAGGTTTTTCCTAGATGTGGGGTGTGCCCACATATTATTTTTTATTTCATTAATTAGTTGTGAGGTGTACCCACTTGTGTTACATGTTTTATTTGAATGGATGTGGGGTGTACCTACTTGTGGTTTGCCTTTACACTTTTTGTTTATGTGGGGTGTGCCCACTTTAATTTAAATATGTAGGTATTTAGACAAATTTAAAGGGATACTCTATCGAATTTTTTAAATTTTCTTTTTTGTTTTGTAATAGATGTTAACATAAAAGGTTAGTAATAATTTCTTTGCTTTATTTCATTTCTGTTTAAATGATTTTTGTTATGTTTAGCAAACATTTTTTATTAATGATTTATATACTAGTGATTTTTAACTATATTAATTATTAAATTTTTACTTGTTACAGATGAAGTTGTTTAAGAAAAAATCCAAAAGAAAGGGTCCTCCTAAGACACAACCCTCCACGCAGCCTGATTTGTCTCCTCAGGCTCAGCCACCCCCCTCCCCACAGCAGGCTCAACCACCTCTTCGACAGCAACTTCAACCACCCCCCCAGTCACGTTTTGTACGACCCAGGGAGATGGCACATTTACTACATGCAGGGGGGAAGGGAAAGGGGAAGGAGATTGGTTAGACCTTCTCAGACCTAGTAAAGGATGATCCATATTATGGAGGATCAGATGAGGTTAAGCGTGAGGAGGAGGGGGAGGAGGCGAGAGAGGAGGGAGAGGAGGAGGGCGAGGAGGCAAAGGATGAGATGATGGGGAGTACGTCCCCAATTCATGTAGACCCCTCACCGGCGGGCTCAAGTTTTGGTAGGAAATCATATACCTTTAAGAATTAAATTATATACCATCAAAAATATATAATAAATATGATTAATGTTTATGCAAGTAGACTAAGAAGAGGATGGGGGAAGACAAAAAATCTAGACCTCCAACATATCCCCGAGGGCGCCAGATTAACAATTAGGCTCAGATTCAAAGGGGAGGCGGAGAATTACTCAGACTTTATCAGTTGAGCGGGAGTAATTGTTAAGTCCATTGTGCCCAATTTCTACTTCGACTAGAGGAAGGTGCCCGCAGAGCTGAGGAGGCAGTTGACCCGTCAGCTAGAGGTAATTTCATTTACAAAAGTTATTTCTTTTATAATTTTATCTTAAATTTATTTTAAAGTAACATTGACATATTTTTTTTAAATTAATGTAGCGAAGTTACGATTGGGGTGACAACCCCAATGCCTCCCGATACATCCTTAAGCATGCTACAAAAATGCCTAGGGATTGGAGGACGGAGACCAAGAGAAATGTAAGAATTTTTAAACATTTACACTTTTATTATATACATAATGTCTTATATTATTTCTAACAATTTATATTTCGTATTTAGTTTTTCTTGAACATGAGTTCACCTGAGGAGGCAATGGAGAATTATCCTCCTGATGTCATGCTTGAAGATTGGAAGAAGACATGCGAGCATTGGATGAATCCAAAGACAGAGGTTAGTAAATGATTACAAATTATTTTATTAATTTCATATATCTTAAATTCATAAAAAATATTATTATGTCTATAAGTGCAAGCACAAAAAATAAAGCCAATAGGGCTAAAGCTCCACCATAGACCCATTATTTGGGTCGAAGGAGTATCGAGACAGTCAGGAGCCATTATGTAAGTATTGAAATTACTTTTTAATTAAATATTACTTAATTTTTAAGTTATTTTAACCTAATTGTATCATTTTTATTTTTTCAATCCTCTGCACATGATGGGATGGAAATGACTATAATGGAAATCTACGAGGTCTCCCACAGTAAGGCTGCAGCTGAGGGTGCTTATAAGTGGATTCATCAGTCATACCAGGAGAAACACATAAGTTTCCTAAACTCAAAAAATTTATAACTTTATATATATATATTATAATAATATTATGTAATACATTTAGGATCAAATGATACAATTAGTACATCCCCCCATTGACGAGGCCTCCGATAACATCCAGCAGCCTTTGGATGCAGAGGAGGCCTTTAGGAGAGTGATGCCACCAGACCATGGTGGTTTCGTTCATAGTGCGGAGAGGGCATACTCGTTATCCACCTGGTATGGGAGGAAAGGTGTCGTCTCATCTAGTGTTGTCGATCAGCTACATCAAAAGATCGACAAACTATAGAGACGAGATGAGGAGAGAGAGACGAGAGAGGTAGAGATGAAGAATAAGATGAATGCGATGGATGATAAGCTTTAGCAGCTTATACCCTTATTCATAATAAGGGTCAGTCAGAGCATCCATCTTCTATGGATCCTCATAGCGGCAGACGAGACGACGACGTCTCCATGAGTGGTGGAGGTAGCATTGGGGCAGCTATATTTTGATTTCTATGCATTTTCTTTTCTTTTGTTTGTCATGTAATCCTTTTTATGTAAATATCTCTTTTTCAAACTTTTAATGTATTACATTTTATATTTATGAAATATAAATTTTTGTTCATTTGCATTACTTGTTTTTCTATAAAAGCATAACTAAAATTTAAGGTTTAGCAGTTAGTTTCCATCCGCTGGTAATTAAAAAAAAAAAAACCATACACTTGTCGTCGCTTATCAATATAACCGACGGAAAAAATATTTTTCCAGTCGCACGTATGTCGTTGCTTACTCAAATAAGCGACGGTATTTAGGGTTCGATAAAATTGCTATTGTAATGTTATACAACGGTTATCATAATAAGAGACGATAGTAATATTTTTTCCGTCGCTTCTATAACCGACGGTAAAGGTTCTTAAACGACGACATAAATAAAAAAGGGACACGTAATGGTGGGAAGAAGTGATTGACATATACCGTCGGTTATTCAATAACTGACAACATTTGTTTTTGTTGTTGGTTGTAAAACGACGTCAAAATTTCTAATTCGTCCGATGGTCATACATTATTTCCACGTCGGATTATCCCTATAACCGATGACAAATATAAACAGTGATGGTATTAACGATGTCGCTTATTGCCGTCGGTTATATAGGAATTTCCGTCGATTTTGAATCGACGGCAAAAGTCCTGTATGTAGTAGTGTTAGCTAATTAATAATGAATAGCATTAATACAGGGTTAATTATATAAGAAAGATAAAATAGCAAGGACCTAGAAAATATGTTAAAATAACTTAATTAAGGCTTAATTAGTGTTAACTTAAGTTTAATTAATAAATAGGACTAAAATATAGCCATTTAGCTATATACAAAGCATTATATATAACTTATACCTGAGTTGTTAATTAACTTAACTTAAGTTAACCACTTAAATAAATATAGATAAAATGGGAAAAAATATAATTTCATGGCATAAACATGTTATTTATATTATTTATTATTATATATAAAAAATTTAAAAGAAAATTATTTTAAAATAAGCTATTAAACTCATTATTTGCATTTATGCCCTTATCTTTCATATCAATTGAGTCCTTTTCCTTTCATTCAGGTCCTTTTATATTTACATTGAGGTCTCTATGTACATCTTCTTCCCCAACCTCTTCATCCTCATGGACGGCCCACAACCTCCAGTTTTCGTACCACCTCAATCACCGCATATCCGACATCACACAGCCACCATAGCTGCCATCCAAGTTCCGCTGACCTCCTCCTCTTCATCCCACCATCTAGATATGTCTGTAATCCTATTCATCCTAGGTGAATAACCTTACCAGCATCGGAGAAGATGTCGGAGGTTACGATGAACCTCGACCCTATTCCATCCAGATACTTCCCCCTAGAGCTTCACCATTATAAATAGACCTCTACACCTTTAATCTCCATTAGCAACTCCCTACCCTCTTCCCCAAAGCGAGTTGTGATAGGCTATTCTTTCCTACTCCGGCGTCGTCTTCCCTCTTCCTCTGGTCTTCTCTAAGGAGCTCAACCGCTTCTTCCTCTTCGTCGTCCTCCGTCGCATCTCTAGGTGCTGCTACGCCATCGCTTCCTCTTCTTCCACCTTATTCGTCTCTATCGGAGCTTCTTCCTTATAGCTTCTGATTTCTTCCTCTAACGAACCTCGACGGAGATCCTCTACCCCTATTCTCCCAGGTAATCATGGATTTAGACTTCTATCTTAGTTTAGAGTAGTTTAGCTTAGATAATTAGTTAGTTTAGTTAGATTTTCTTTGCCGGTTAGGTACTTTCTTCTTCGAATTTGGTGAGGTCAAGTCCGACTTGACTGGAACTTCGATTCATGTTTTGATTTTTTTTTCACACTCCTGATCTTTCTGCAATCATTTCTATATCCTTAATTTCATAATCTATGACCTCATCCGCCTAGTCCATCACACATGCAACTGAGCTTCTCTGCAGTCTATGGCGGAGAACTCAGAAATATTTCACATCCAATTATGGCCCTTCATCACTTCCTTACATCATTAGGGCCCCAATCCACCTTATAATTGAATCAATTATCACTTAGATTAGAAACGCTTAATTCCACTTCAACCTCTGAACTCGTTGTCAATGGCGAACTCAGAGGAGTTCTTTCGCCTAATTAGACACACACTGATGATAACGTCATCATCAGTCATAAATAGCTTTAATTAGTCATAATAAACAGACAAATGCTCCTACATAACCGTTGAAGAGCCATAATTCATTGCATATCATTTCTAAGAAGAATACATTAGAATAGGATTAAATCTGCAATTTTAATAGAATATCATAAATGCAGAATAATTATGGGATTTTTTAGGATTTAATGAAGGTTAAATGGTCATAAATATCTAATAAGAGGGTCCATGTAGATAGAAATGGATTTTTACACATTTCAAGAATTAATGGACATCTGAAACCCTAATTTCAGATCCACTTAATTAATTGAGGTTTTGGTCAGGATAAAATTCACCTAAACCTTCTAAAAATCATAGAAAAATATTCTATAAAGTTTGATATCCTTGATTTGACCATTGAAATTCATTTTAACCTAAAACAGAGTCTCAGATGAACAGTTGCCCTAATTTAGGTTTCTACACAAATTACCCAGTCAAACTTAGTCAAAACCAAAAATTTGACTTCACCATCAGATTCATTGGATCAAAATTAGGTTTGTACCTAAATTTGGGCCCAATCATAGATTATCTTGACTTAGTTGCATTTTAGTCCAGTCTGATTCTTTTTCTCACACACGTGCCCCTAGCTTTTTGAATTTCTTGCAAAATGCCCCCTAGCTTTTCACCATTCTTGTAAAAAGGTCCAACTGCCATCTTCTTCTTCTCGTAGTGAAGAAGGAAACTTTCAGTTCCTAAAACCCGAACTACCTCATTTAATCTAATGAATTGATTGATGAAATCTTAATCAAAAATCGAAAAATTTGGCGAAAATGATCCTTAGATCATTTCGCATCAAACAAGATCCTCCTTGAGGCCAATCATGGCTGGAATTGGCTCGGCGAGCTTGAGGAAGTTGAGCTCTCCAAGCAAAGTCAGGAAACCTTCCTTTTTTAGCACTTCTGATGGATAGAACCCCACCTATAAGAGCGGTCGCACATCCTCAACTGGTCCTTGTCTAGTTTTGGTGCGCCAACCTCCTTCTTCATCTTCAGCCACCATTAATGAAGGCTTGGAGCTTCTTCGACTCTCCTCATTGGCCGCTCCCACGTACAATAAGGAGAGGGCTTCCTCCCTCCTCCTCGTTGTCGTGCTTTCGAACAAAGAAAGTGACCCAATTACCCCTTCGTCGGTTCCATCTCCATCTCCTTTGTCTCCAGCTCTAGCATTCCTCTGGCACGCCTCCTCAGACTTCCATTTTTCCAATTAGTTTAGGACTTCTCTTCCTCTACCCTCCAATTAGGTTTAGGCTAAATTTTAGGTCCCAATTCTTTCTATTGCTCCTTCTCCGACGCCAGCTACCACATCTCCGACCATCCTCACCGTCAACATGCCTCCGCCCATCACACACCCCATACCCTATGCCAAAAGCATCGCCTCAACCTCACAGAGCTTCCCAGCTTCTCAATTTCTCCATTAACCACCTCCATCACCTCCCTCCATCACTAGCGACTGAAGCTCACCGGAGCTTCTCCGCCACATGCATTCGACCACTAGCACAACCAATTTCTCTAGGGTGTTTGTCTGGCTAGTAGCATCGGACCTTCTCATGTGCTAAATTTTGAATCTAGGACCGTATTTGTGTCACAGGTACTTTGCCGTCTCCAACAGCCAACAGTTGGCCACCTCTAGTCTCGCCCCCGCCCTCAATCGACATGGAGCAATCTCACGATCAGTTCCTGACCATCAATTGGGTAGAGCTACACCACACGAGCACCAATCAAACGAACCTCCAGCTGCTGATTGCGCGTGGAAGAAGAATGTGGGATTAGTCCCACATCGTAAGCTAACGAAGAGGAAGCATCGCATATATTGAAATCATGAATTAAGCTATCTACCCAAGACATCGGGGGGTCGGCTCCCCTGCTCACGCATGCACCCTCGTCTGCCACACATGCCAGCGGACATGGACCTTACCCGGATCCAATTACCTGATTAATGCCCAACTACCTTGGATTTGAGAGAAAGCAGAAATTGTAAGGAGGAAGGGGGTGGGTTTTGCTCTGAGTTAGTTCCCCCTATGCGACACTTAGTCACTGAAAACCTTGGCTTCCTTGTGTTTGTGAAGGAGAAAATCTAAACAAGAAAAGGAGGCTTTGTAAAGGAAGAAGAGTTGAAGAGGAGAGGGCTTGAGAGCCTTGTGCTATGCTGTGAAGGCGATGTTTAAGTCTTCTGATATAGAGAAAGCAACGTCTAATTGGCTAAAGCAGGGTTCTGACATTGTGGAAATATTGAAGTTTAAGTGGTTCAGGCCACTGTGCATTTATTTCATATCTTGAGTAGTTAATATATATGTATCTAAACTAATAATTGGTGATCTATATCACCAATTATTTTGTCTTAGATATCTTTTTGTCCTCTTAAACTCTTAAAATACTCATGTTTTCCATTGAATACCAAACTTGAGCAGTTGTTATTTATTGAATATCATTATTGTGCTTAATTTTCTGTGCTCATTTATATGCAATGAAAGATTAGCGCATGAATTGCAATACTTGCTCCCTGTATTCAACCTCGAACTGTTGGAACCTTGTTCCACATGTTGTTTTGGTGTTAACAAAATTATTATAGATTAATGTTTGAAATTGAGTGCTTTTCAGATTTAGGTGAAGATCAAGGCAAACAAGAAATGATGGAGGCATGATGATGAGAAGGAGAAGATCATGATGTGGAGGAGGCAAGATGACAAGAAAGAATCGAGGAGGAGAAGATCATCTTCGTCCTTTAGTTTTTTAGTTTAATTTTTTCTAATTTATAGAATGTATGCCTTTTAACAAAGAATCAACTTAGATCTCTAAAATAAATTAGAGATAAACTAGGATTTATACTATGACCATTTTCAAAGAACGTAATTGAATAATTCTCTTAAAAAAGGTACTTGTTAACCCACAGTTATCGGTACTAAAGTTTAGTACCGGTATATATGAGTTACAGGTTTGGATTTTTTCAAAGAAATAAACCTGTACCCCGCGAGTACCGGTACTCATGATCAGTACCGGTACTAGAGGGAATGAGTACTGGTACTCACTATTAGTACCGATACAAGTGGGTTACAGATTTGTGTTAAGTGTTTGAAACCCAAATCTAGAAGTAACGAGTACCGGTACCAAGTAGCCATTGGCTCAAAATTGAACGGCTAGAAAATTAATTTAGGCAATATGAACGTTGAGATTTAAACCCCAACATCTAGTAGATGACCTACTAAGGTCCTAACTCTATAAATAAACCCTTGGACTCTTAGTTTACACATAAGAAATAGAGAAAAATTCTAGAGCTATATTTCATATTTTCACAATATTTTCAACAGAAGGAATAGTTTGCTACTCTCAATCTCTCTACGGATTTGCAAGCACATCGACGTGATTTCTTCACGCATTGTCAAGGCATTCACGTTCATTCTAGGCTCTCAAATTGGTATTAATTTTATATTATTGTTGAGAGGCATAGGAACTTTGTTGCAAAATTTTATTTGTCTTAACCAGTGCTATATTTGTTCTTGAGCATTTGCTTGTTGGGTTGTAACAAACCCGTCTCTTGTACTAGGGTTGAGGTAACCCGTTAATTATCTCGTTTAATAAATTGATTTCCTTGGGGTTGAGTGAATCAGGTTAAAAACCCTAAGCTGGGAGGCTTAGGTAGTGGAGTACCCAAGTGAGTGGGGAACCACTATACATCTTGTGCCAATTTCTGTGATTGTGTTTTGTATAAATCTTTCTTGTTATTACTCATATTGTGTTTGAGTATTTGTGTGTGTAGCCAATCTATCTTTAGATCCTATCAGGTGGTATCAGAGCAGGTAGCGAGAAGAAGTAAACTCTTGCTCGCAATGGCATCAACCTCAAGGCACATCGAAGGACAATCATCGACCCATCCTACCTATTTCAATGGGATGGATTATGGGTATTGGAAGAGGAGGATGCAAGTCTTCCTCAAGGCAATGGATGAAGAATCATGGAGCCTCCATTAAAATGATTCCTTAACAAAATTATGCAAGGGAATGTTTTGGTGAATAAAATGAAGCAAAAAATTGCACTCCCCAGCAACACGCCATTAAAATGATGGTTAGATTCCTCAACACAGTTAATTAAGTTATTTAGACTTAATTAATTGTACAAGAATGTAACTTAGGTTAACTCGAATTAATGTCGTGAGTGTAGTATAGGGTCAAGTTAACCTAACATTTTAGATTTTATTTCTTTTTAACTGGTTGAGTCTAGGTCATTCACTGGGAGGCACAATAGTAAGCTTAATTCACCATTAATTTCTAAGCATAAATTACTAACTACTTAATCAATCAGATTATAATTAAAATACTTTAAGTACATGAATCTTGTATAAGAGATATATCAAATTAGCACATGCAACATTTCATTAGAAAGAAACACATTTACACATGTAATTTATCACTAAGAATCAAGTAAACATGTTTATTACATCAATTACATCTAATTACAAGAGATTAAGGCAAGAAAATGCTAATCAAATGAGTACAAATGCCTTATTACATCAATTAAGCTCAAAATATTAAAAGAGAATATTTCAATAAAAGTACAAATTAGACGTCTTAAAAGTACAAATTACAAGTCTAAAAGAATGGACAGACGTCTGATTATCCTTCTTTATTTTTCTTCTTTCTTAATCTTCAGCCCTCTCTTCTTCTTTACTTGTATTCTTTGCTGTTGCGTTGTTGCTCTCGCTCTCTTTTCCTTTACTCATCTTTTTCTCTTCTTCTTCATCTTCCAAACCCTCTCTATTTTCTTTACTTAGCTTTCTCCTTAGGTTCTCTCTCTTCTAAGTTTCCCTTAGTACTGTGCATATACATTCCCACACTTAACTAATTTCACAAACACTTAAGCTCATTTAACCTTCAATTAAAAAAATTGGTTTTCTTATTGGCGGCTCAGACTGGTCGAGGATACACAGCACCCCCTAAAGGGTGGGACCTGACCCTACTAGGTCCGAGCCTAATTTTCCTTTGGTGGTTTAATTTCCTTTCAAGGTCATGCACAATACCTGGCCTCCCAGGCCCACGCCTATGCGCACACACCCATATGCGCACACGCACACACCCATGTGCAGGCACGTGCAACGCACGCACCAACACCCAATACTCATTTCATTTCGCACCCTACACTGACGATCGAGAAGGCATGTGCACAAAATCAATTTATAGCAAGGCGGCTCCTCCAGAACTACTGATGTGGGACTATCTATGTCCACTCCTGGCCGATCTTCAAGACTCGATACCGATCGACTCCGTTGATGGTTTCGATCGAGCAAAAGCTTGATCGAAAGCACTTGACCTGCTCTACAAGAAACACGCATCAATTTGATGCGAAGACAGTGTTCTGCCCTTCGATTTGAAGGGCAAAAGTGAAGCTTCAGTGCAACCATCAGTGGCTACAGAGGAGACTCTTCAGATCATACAACTTACAGTAGGGTCTTAAACCTCCATGTGAGGTCTGAATCACCTTCAACAGGTGATTCCGCAGCAGATGAGTAAGGAAAGGAGTTCGAATAGCTATAGGAAGAAGGTTCAAGCTCAAAGCTTTATTCTAAAGCTCTAAAGCTCCGAATCAAGATCTATTTTGGCCAACAGATAGACAACAGCAACAGGTAATAGAATCAACAACCTCTGAGAGTTGTAGCGATCACAGCTGGGTGGAATTGGCGATGGAATCTCGTCTAAAACAGAGAGAACTCAGTATTGGGTTCTAAAGAACCCAAATTGACAATAACTTGAATCTCACTAATTCCTTAATTAAACTTAATGAAATCAACTCTATTACTCTCCAAATCATTCTAGAAAGCATTTCAACCAATTAAACCATAAGATTAATCATTAAATCCTCAATTTGGACTTGGAGTTGACCAGAATGGGCTCAGAGTTGACTTTCTGTTCTAAGCTTCCTCAGATCAAATTGAAACCTTGAATCAACTTAATTCTTCATCAGGAGTTGGTCTAGAACATCATGATCATGTTTCGAAGCTCCTAATGGGTTATCAGACTTCGTCGCCTGAGATTTGAAATGGGTTTGTTTGGCAGAGCAAGCCAAGACTTTCCTAACCAATTGACCAGCTAAGATGAGCTCAGCAGACTTAGTTCTTGCTTCTAGACCTCTTACAACAACCTAAACCCTAACAGAAATGACTCTCCAACTATGCCGGAGTTGGAGAAGACAGAGGTCTGTATCGAGCTCCAGGTATCAAAAATCAAATCAACAGTAGAGGCATACTCCTTAGAGCCTAAGTAATCAGTCTAGAGCTTCACATGAAGATCTATGGGCTGAAGAGCAATTTTGACTTGCCGGAGCTCCGGTGAGTCCAATCTGATACATAGAGATGAATAACATAGTAAATGAGGCCATTACTAACCTGAGGAGATTCCTAAGACCTAGACAGATCTCAAGAACTCTTCAATTGGCTCAAAGAATGATCAGAATATAAGATGGTTCATGGAATTCGTAGATCTAGCATTCTGAGTTTCATAGAGCTCAGAATGAGGGGAAATGATCTATGAAGTGATGCAAAACTAGTGGAATAGTTAATTAGGCGAATAACTCATCTCTGAGCCGCCATTGACAGCGAGCTCAAAGATGAGGGGGAATTAGGCTTCTTTGTACACTGCTCTATAGGAGCAATTGAAAGCTTTGTAGAGGTCCTTAGGTGTTAGGGAGGTGATGATGGACCTTAGGTGAGTGTGAAATGACCTCGGAGACTTCCGCCATGGACAACAGAAGTCACCGATGACGGTGAGATGTATTATGTGATGTAGGTGCTAAAACTAAATGGAAAGAAGTGGAAAGTGATCTTGAAGGGAAGAGGAAGGTGAGAGAATGCACAAAATCGTGAATTGAAGTCCGACAAAGCCGGATTTGGCTTCACAGGAGTTGGAGACGAAGCTACAGAAACTAACTAAACTAAGCTAATTCTATCTAATTACCTAACTAAACCTACTCCTAAAGTTAAGACTACTTACCTGACAAAGGAGATGAGGGACCTCACCGTTGGCAGGGCAAGAACAGGATCAAAATCTAGAGTGGGTGAAGGAGAAGCTCCGGCCGATAGAAGCAGAGATTAGAGGGAGAGTGGGGTGCTCAGTCGCCGTTGGTAGGGCGATGAGAGGAAGAGGTGAGAGAGGCAACATGTCCTCGGCAGCCGCACTCGAGAAGGAGAACGAAGATGCTGGAGTTGCAAAAGAACCTACTAACCAGCTACGCTGAGGTGGAGAGGGGAAGGGAGCTGATCAAGCTCAAATCGTAGGGGTCGATGGGTATTTATAGGTTGTGGCAGCTGTGAAGGAGGCTGTATCTGGATGGGAATGCGTCTAGGTGTAGGGTAACCACTAGCGTCTTCTCCGACGTCAGTGAAGTTATCGCCGAGCCCTAAATAGGATTTAGAGATGATCCAGACCGATGAATGAAATGAAGAGGGTGAGCGCAAGCTTTAGAAGCTTGGCGAGGAAGGAAGGACGTCGGATGTGAGGTGATCAGGTGGTGTCTTCACCGCTGCCTGACAGTCGTTCGTATGTGTGAAGAAGAAAAGAAGAGGAAGAAGACGATGCTCACAGGGACCGGTATGCAAAAGCTAAGGACCTAAGTAAAAGGAAAGGACTCAAATGTAATGAATTCTAGGGACAAAAATGTAAACAGAGGCCATTTAAGTTAATTTTAATTTAATTCTTTTCCAACTTTTTATATATAATTATAAATTAGCTAAATATTATATTAAAGCCATGTATTTACATTTTTGACCCATTTATTTATATTTATTTACTTATTAACTTACTTAAGTTATTAAAGACTTAGGTCTTAAGTTATACTTAAGTTAAATATGATATTAGTCAGGTAGCTAATTAGTGATAATTTTAGTCCATTTATTAATTAAATTATTAATAATATTAATTAACTTTTAATTAACATTTTTAACTTATTTTAATGTCCCTTATTGATTTGTCCCTTATTACATAATTAACCCTTATATATATGCATGTTCCTAGCTAATTAACTAGGGAAACTAGTTAATTAGGGGTAATTAGAAGCCATGATGGGCCTCTCATCAAGCCTTATCCAACAAAAGTATTCAGATCCAAAGGAGGAAGAAGGGGTAGTGCTGACGGCGAATCAAAGGAAGAAAATAGTGAGCAACGCAAAGGCCATGGATGAGCTTTATTGCGCATTATCGAAGGAAGAGTTCAACCGAATTTTGGAGTGCGAGTCTGTATACGAAATTTGGAACACTCTCGAGGTCACCTACGAAGAAGCAAGTAAGGTAAAAGAAACCCATGTCTCTATTCTAACAGAAAATTATGAGTGTTTCAGGATGGAGAAAGGCGAGACGATCAAGGACATGTATACGAGGTTTGGGGAAATTGTTAACCCGATGAAGAATCTTGGAGTAAAATTTACGGAAGAACAACTTGTAAGGAAGATCTTGAGATCTCTTACAAGTAATTGGAGTCCAAAGACCACAGCCATCCAAGAGGCAAAGGACCTCTCCACTCTTCCCTTGGATGATCTAGTTGGCAGCCTTATGGCCTACGAAGTTCAACTAGAGAACATGAAAAAGAACAAGGAGAAGACGTCAATCAAGAAGAAGAATAATGCTTTTATAGCAATTCAGAAGGACTCAGATTCAAGCACCTCATAATCAGAAGAAGAAGAGATGGAGATGCTTACAAGAAAGTTCCAGAAATTTCTTCGAAAGTAATGTAAGCAAGGGAATAAAATTTCATCTGATATTATTTGCTATGAATACAAGAGAAAGGGTCACATGCAGAAGGATTGCCCTATAAACAAGAAGAAAGAAGACACAAAAGAAGCAAAAAAGAAGAAGAAGAAAGCTCTTAAAGCGATGTGGAGTGATAGCGACTGATGAGAGCCTCATCATGAGCCATAACTAGCTCATTTTGACCCAATAAAGAAGATAAAAGCTCCTACATAACCTAGAAGAAGGCCTAACTGAAGGAACAAGTGCTCTGAGAAGAAAACATGAAATAAAGGTTAAAACTGTAATTTTACCATTGCAGTACATAAACGGGATTTCTCAGAGGCAAAACATAGGTCAAATGGTCTAAATGAGATAAAAAGTGGGTTGAGTCAATCAGAAATGGGTTCATGTGCAATCTAAGAACTAAATGACACTTGGTAACCCTAAAACAGACCCGCTTAAATTAACAGGGTTCCGGTCAGAACAAAAAGCAAGTAAACCCTCTACAAATCATGTAAAAACATACTTTAGGGTTTAGAACACTTAATTTGGCCTTTGGAACCTAGTTTGACCTAGATTAGGGTCCTAGCTCTTCAATTAACCTAATTTGGGTTTTTATGCAAAATGTCCAGTCAAACGAGGTAAAACCTGAAATCCAACTTCTCCATTGGATTCCTTAGGTCCAAATTAGGTTTATACCAAAATTTGGACCTAAGGAGAGGTCATCTTGACCTACTTTGCAATTTAGTACACCCAAATCACAAATTGGTCCCTATCTTTTGAATACCGTTGTAGAGAACCCCCTAGGTTCTTCGCCTCCTTTGCAAACCGGTCCTGCCGCCATTGCTAGGGCAGAACTGAGCTCCAGCGAGGTTCGGAGAGGGATTGCTCTCTAATCCCTCAGAGATTCCCTCCCAGAAATGGAAGGAGGATTCTCTGAGGAATTCCCTTATAAAGTCAATTACAATCGCTGGTGTGAACCCAATCTCTCGTGCGAACGCACGAGAGATTTGGGTATCCTAACTCCTTTCCATCTCCGGCGACCAACCTCAGGCAATTACATGCCCTTCACACCCTGCACACCCAGTCCAGCGCCTATATAAGAACCCACAACTTCGGCCGAAGAGGGAAGCTTGATTTTGACGGAGATCCCTTCCAAATTCCTCCCTCTCCCATCTCCGGCCAAACGACCCACAAGCTCCAGCGACCTCCTCCCCTCCTTCTCGTCGCTCTGCTGCCATACCAGCAATAGAGTCCTCTCCGCCGCTTCCTCCCGTGTCGCGCTGTACCCCGCGCGCGCGCTTCTGACCTCGTCTTCGTCGCCGCTTCCTCCCTCAGGGTCTTTCTTCCCCGACGACGGCAGTTACGAGCCGTCCTCTCCGCCGCCTTCCTTCCTTCCAGACAATCACAGATACGTTCTCCATCCTCTCCTCTCTCTTTTCCCCCAACTATTTTACTTGATTACCCCTCGACAGTACCTAACCGCCTCCATCTTCCTCGCCTCCGACCGCACTCCGGCGAGCCACCCACACCACTCCGCCACTCCACACGGCTCGCCAACCACCTCGTGAGTTTCGCCTCACCACCAGGAACCCATTCCACCCCATCACTGCCACTCCAGACCTCTACAAGCACCCCTCGACCAACCCACCATCTCCGGCCACAGGTTGACCTAGGCACGCACGCCTAGGCCGACCGGCAACCTGCAGCATCACCCACCGCCTTCGCCGTGCTACGGTGAAGGTTTCCAGCTATTCTGATTGGGCCAATAGGCCGTTCTGTGGAATCTCAGGTGAACGCCCCGGCCACCATTAACAGCCAAAGCAGTAGGAAGCTTGGAGCAGCAGCAGGCGTCAGGCTTCCCAGGCGGCAGGTGCAGTAGACTCTCGCAAGTGTCGCGAGGTGACTGAGTTCAGCGAGGACCACCAGCAGGGCCTTCAGCGTGGGCAATTGCACACGAGAGTCTGCGGGCGCGCGTGAGGGAAGGACGAAACCTTTAGTCCCACATCGTGGGATTACAAACCTCAGGTACACTATAAATTGTTTTTGTGATATACTCTTATCGCCTCAGTAAGCACAGGGGTGAGGTCCCTCACTGGCCCCACCTGCCTCGTCCGCGGCCTGACCACGCGGACTTGGCGGATCCGACCCGACCTAGACCTACGCACTCCTCGCGCATCACACCACCTTCAGGTGCGCCTGGTCCCGGGTACGATCCGACCCGATTATGCCTGTGGCTCTGGGAGAGCAGCTCAGAGTGAATTGCTTGAGAGAGAGAGATGCGCGGGTAGAGGGAGAAGGGATAGGTTTTGCTCCTGTGCAGGCAGGCTGATCGCAGGAGAAGGACTTGGCCGCTGCAGAAGAAGAAGAAAGAAGCCTTCGCAGGAGAAGAAGGAAAGCAGAAAGATTAGAAGTCTTTGCAGGGAAGAAGAAGGACAAGGGAAGATTGCAAAGAGATCAGAAAGGCAAAGCAGAAGAAGGAAAGATACAGAAGCAGAAAGGAGAAGAAGGAAGGAAGAAAGAAAGATCACATTTAAAACGTCTGATACATAAATCAGACGTCTAATTCTACTTTTTTTTAAAAACTCTTTGAATCAATTATATTTGCATTTAACAGTTGTATTCTTGGGTTTTACAAAGTACTGAGATTGCTCCCTATGTTCGACCTCGGATACTCTAGTTGTTCGAGTAATAAAATTATTTATATTTGTTTAAACGTTTTGTCGGTTCTACTACAACGTAATACGCCTTTAAATCCGCACAAAATCGTTGACAACATTTTGGCGCTGTTGCCGGGGAGCAACGGGCACTTTTAAAGCTTTTGAGTATAACTTTTCTATCTAATATCCAACTTGACTTCTCTCTTTTGCTGTGTTCATTCAGGGAAAGCAAAACAAAAAGGAAAGAATAGCAACTGCACAACAGACTCTCCAAGGAACAGGTAATCTCCATAAGCCCTCTCTCTTAACCCTCTCACAATCTAAAAAAGGAAAAAAAAGAGGGAAATCAACTTAGGGCTACCTGTCTCATATTTAGTAACTCATCAAGTTGCCTGATTTTCATTTCAACATATTTTTATCTGTTCATCCAACTAAGGCAACTAGGGTTAAAACTTTCTTGATTGAGCCCTAGGTGCTAATTTCTACGGCAACTAAATTGGACCCACTAGAGCCAAGTTAGGGATTGCAAAGCTAGGGTTTTTAGAGACACATCTTCTCTAAAACAAAGAAACAAACTTTCCAAAAAGAGGTGTGCCTAAACCGTGTTTGAAAAGATTTATACAAGAGGAACCCTAAGCAAATCAGGCTGATAATCCATTTGAACCATAAAAGGAAGGACCTAAAAGCTCTCAAAGGAACAAGAGGTGAAGTTGATCCCTTGGGTCAACCAACCTTAATATTAGGTCACTTTTGCACTCAAAATACTTAAAAGTTCAACTGGAACATTAAGCACCTTGATCTTAAAATAAAAAAAGTAGACTTAAGAGGTCAAGATCCCCATTCTGGTTTACTTGGAACCGCAGTGACAAGAGAGGTCGGGTGGGGGAAACCCTGTAACCCGTGGGGACGCTCTACCGTGTAGGGTCTTTGCGGGACTCTCCCTCTCTGGCTGCCCAGGTATTTCTCAGGTGGACGATCTTCTGATCCAGGGGTCCATCTGCCCCGAACCTCTATAGTCACCCAACAATTCTTGGGTGTCTTGATTGGGTCCAGCACCTTCTAATCTCATCACATCTTTCGGTGCATGTTCGGTAGGAGGTCCTTAAGACCACCTTTAAGACCTCCCTTAGAAATTCATTCTCGTCGAGGCCAAGCCTCGACGCCCTTGTTTGTGCAGCAACCCCACCACATAAATCTTTCATCTGACTCAGACCCTGATTCTCCTTCTTCTCCCATCATGGCACAACCCATTGAAGAGGAGAATAACCTTGAACACCAACTTCAACGCTTGAACGATCTCTTTCAAAACTTTGTAAACCCACCGCAGCGACCTATGATGCGAGATCACTATAATCCTGCTGCGGTGGCAATCGAACCCCGAGTACGAATCCCAATTGGAGGACCCGATTCTGATCTGAAGCCCAATATGATTCATGCCATACCGAAGTTCCATGGGCTTAACTCTGAGGATCCATTCCAACACATTAAACAACTCAAGCATTTGGCCCAAACCTTCGGGTCAGATGTACAAAATCGGGATATCCTACTCATGAAAATGTTTTCGTTCTCCCTCTTAGACAAGGCTGCACACTGGTACCAGACTCAGACCCGCCCGATCAACACATGGGAAGAATTACAGTCCGAATTTTTGAAAAAATTCTTCCCTGTTGGCCGGACAAATGCCTTGCGCCACCAGATCACTCATTTCACTCAACAACCGGGAGAACCTCTTCACGAAGCTTGGGATCGATTCCTAGATCTCATGCGAAAGTGCCCCCATCACGGAGTTCCTAAGTGGGAACAAGTCCAGTCTTTTTACCAGGGACTCCGTGAGGATATTCGTCTATTCGTCAATGCAACATGTGGAGGAAACATCATGGGCCAACACGAGGACACGGTGTGGGAGATTCTCGAAAACATGTGCGAGAACTCCATAAACAATGACTCCTTGGGCTTATTCGACAGGACGAATACCCGCGCATCGACGAATCTAAGAGGGACACATGAGACGCAGGACCTGTCCACTTCTGTCGACCTGGAACTGATGGCCAGTCGGTTGGACAAGGTCTCTATCATAGAAAAGAAGGTGGACGAGCTAACTCGACATTTGCAGCAAGCCACCTCTGCACAAAACTCTTTTGCACGACCTCCTCTGGCAAGGGAAACAGTGCAAAACATCTATCACCAACCTGCCAAGGGGATGGACCCATATCCACCCCCGTCTACCTCTCGGACCGGAGTGACCTCCGATCCCTTCTATTCGAGTTGGGGGAACTCTGAACCCTCGTATTCTGACTTTCCTGAGGTTCCTCAGAACTGCGAGGACCTCAACGCCATCCAGAATGACCCATACTCCAATACCTACAACCCTGGATGGCGAAATCATCCTAACTTTCAGTGGGCAGGAAATTCTCAAAAACCACCATATCAACCCCGCCCACAAGCTCCTCGTCCATATCAGCCGCCTCAGCCTTGGCCCAATCCCACCTACCAATCTAGGCAAAATCAGGATCAACTGACTCTTATCCTTCAAACACTGGCTGACATTCAAAAGACGAATGCGGCAATGCAAAAACAGCACAAGGACGAGATCACAGAGGTTCGCAACCAACTGGCCCAGATGGCAAATTCCCGCCAACCTGGCACCCTTCCTTCGCAACCTCTGCCCAACCCAAATAACGTACCGACCCAGAGGCGCGTTATGAATCCGAATCCAGGCCACGCACATTTGATTTATCAGGCCCCTGCTACTCCACCAGACGGGATGGAGGCTTCAACATCTTATGCAGGATTGCAGCAGCAGCCACCCCTCCTACCTAACCCAAACCAAAATCAGGCCAGATTAAACTCTGTAACAACACGTAGTGGTAAAACAACACAAGACTCACATTATCCGAACCACTCCAAGCCTGATAATCGCCAAGACCCTAGGGTAGTCATCCAAGATACTACTGTCCCAGATCAAGAACCTGGACCTATCTTAGAGGAAACAACTAGGATCCCATTTCCTGAGGCCTTGACCAAAGGAAAAAGGACAACCAAACCTGTGGCTCCTGAAGAGGATCTTGTCAAGCTCTTTGAACAGGTCCAGATAAACATCCCGTTGATGGATGCAATCCGCCACATACCGGCTTACGCAAGGTTCTTGAAAGACATATGTACACCTAAACGTAAGCCGCGAACCAAGGATGGGAACCCAATCGTACTATCAGAGCAAGCCAGCTCTGTCATCTTGAGCAAACTCCCACCTAAGGCTAAAGACCCAGGAACTCCCTTGATTTCTTGTAAAATTGGTGAAACCCAACTTGATAGAGCCCTACTAGACCTAGGTGCCTCCATAAATTTAATACCTACATCCCTCCTTGACCACCTTGAAGAATCTGAACTTAAAACCACTGAGGTGACATTGCAGTTAGCCGATCGATCCATCAAGTCACCCAAAGGAATACTCGAGGATGTCATTGTTAGGGTACGAGATTTTTATTTCCCAGTGGACTTCATAGTACTGGACATGGATGCACCTAAGAACCCAAGGGACACACCAATCATATTAGGGAGACCCTTTCTGGCCACTGCTAGGGCCAATATAAACTGCAAAGAGGGCCAGATAGAATTAAAATTTGGGAATCAAAATCTGAAGATTGACATTTTCAAGGCCCATCAAGGGATTAATTGCGGGGTGATAGAGGAAATTTGTGATGTCGAAGCCGTGGTTGATGAACTGCATATAGAGGACAACCTGAGTATTCCTGATCAACCACTAGAGAATCAAAAACCGCTAACAGAGGAGTGCGGACATGATCTAGACACACCTATGACTCCTACCATTGCTCCCGATACAAACCCTGAACCACCCGCTGCTTATGACAATCCTGTCATGGAACTCAAGCCCCTTCCTGAACATCTAAAATACGTCTTTTTGGATTCAAATCAGACGTTTCCTATGATTATCAATTCTCGTCTCACACTTGACCAGAAACTCCGTTTGATTTCTGTTCTCCAACAACATCGTAGAGCCATTGGATGGACTCTAGATGATTTGACTGGTATAAGCCCTTCATACTGCACACATCGAATCTACACGGAAGAAGGCTCACGACCTTCAAGAGAAATGCAAAGACGCCTAAACCCTAACCTACAGGAGGTCGTGAAAAAGGAGATCATTAAGTGGTTAGATGCAGGGATCATCTACCCGATCTCCGACAGTCGTTGGGTGAGTCCAACACAAGTGGTGCCTAAGAAGGCAGGACTTACCATCATCACGACTGAAACTGGGGAAGTCATTCCTACCCGAATAGCTAATTCGTGGAGAGTCTGCATTGATTACAGAAGACTAAATTCCTCCACGAAGAAGGATCATTTCCCACTACCATTTATTGATCAGATCCTCGAGAAACTAGCGGGAAATAAATTCCTCTGCTTTCTTGACGGGTACTCCGGTTACAATCAGGTGGCAATCCATCCAGAGGACCAAGAAAAAACCACATTCACCTGCCCCTTCGGGACGTATGCGTTCCGAAGGATGCCGTTCGGTCTCTGCAATGCACCTGCAGCTTTTCAGCGGTGCATGCTTGCCATATTCTCAGATCTGGTAGGTGATTATCTGGAAGTCTTCATGGATGACTTTTCAGTTTTTGGACAATCATTTGACGATTGCCTCCAACACTTGGTCCAGATACTCAGGCGGTGCATTGAGGTGAATTTGGTTCTTTCCTGGGAAAAGAGCCATTTCATGGTGCCTGAGGGAATTGTCCTGGGACATTTAATATCAGAGAAAGGCATCCAAGTGGATCGAGCTAAGGTTAACCTGATTTCCAAGCTCCCTATGCCTAGCTCGATTAAGGACATTCGATCTTTTTTGGGGCACGTCGGTTTCTACCGTCGATTCATCCCTGATTTCTCCAAAATCGCGCGTCCCCTGACCAATCTTCTCTCCAAGGATGTGCCTTTCGAAATTTCCAAGGAATGCACTCAAGCATTTGAGATCCTACGTGATCGAGTCACCCAAGCCCCAATCCTACAGTCCCCTGATTGGTCTCAACCCTTTGAGATCATGTGTGATGCATCTGACTTCGCTGTAGGAGCAGTTTTGGGGCAGAAAATTGATGGGAAACCTGTGGTCATTTACTACGCCAGCAAAACACTGGATGAGGCTCAGTGTAACTATACGATTATTGAGAAAGAGCTGCTGGCCGTAGTATTTGCCCTGGAAAAATTTAGATCATACCTTCTGGGTTCCCGTATTATCATATACTCGGATCACACAGCTGTAAGGCATCTCCTTGCCAAGAAGGACACGAAACCTCGACTAATCCGCTGGATCTTGCTATTGCAAGAATTTGACCTCGAGATTCGCGACAAGGCGGGAAAGCACAATGTGGTAGCTGATCACTTGTCCCGCCTTCCTTCTGAAATTATTGATCCTTCCGGACCTATTACAGAACATTTCCCTGATGAGCACCTCCTGACTATCAGTACAAGTCTTCCATGGTTCGCCGATATAGTTAATTACCTGGCATCACATCAGATTCCGCCCGATTGGTCGAAGGCCAAAAAGGACAAATTGCATTCCGATGCCAAGTATTACCTATGGGAAGACCCGTATCTTTTCCGCATTGGTGCTGATCAGATAATCTGACGGTGCGTCACGGAAGTAGAAATCAAAGACATACTCTCATTCTGTCATGACCAGGCATGCGGTGGACATTTTTCTGGTCATAAAACTGCATCGAAAGTCCTCCAGTGTGGCTTCTACTGGCCCACAATTTTGAAGGATGCATACGATCATTGTAAGGTATGTTCCCGTTGCCAGACTCTGGGCAACATGAGCCATAGAGACATGATGCCTCTACAGCCGATCTTGGTATGCGAAATTTTTGATATTTGGGGGATTGATTTCATGGGACCCTTTCCGAACTCGGATGGCTTCGAATACATCTTACTCGCAGTTGACTATGTGTCCAAGTGGATAGAAGCCATTCCGACCCGAACCAACAATCATAAAGTCGTTATAAAATTCCTCCATCAAAACATTTTCTCAAGGTTCGAGATTCCGCGTGCTATAATTTCCGACGGAGGGACCCATTTTACGAACGCTCAGTTCAGGTCACTGATGACCAAATACGGGGTGTCACACCGAATCTCTACTCCTTACCACCCCCAAACTAATGATCTAGCTGAGCTATCTAACCGAGAGATCAAGAAGATCCTTCAGGTTACTGTTCGACCTGATAGAAAAGATTGGTCTTCTCGGCTTCCAGAAGCATTGTGGGCCTATAGGACAGCCCACAAGACCCAATTAGGAATGTCTCCCTTCAGACTAGTGTACGGGAAGGCATGTCACCTCCCCGTCGAATTGGAGCATAAAGCCTATTGGGCAGTACGGACCTATAATCTCGACCTTTCTAAGGCTGGAACCCACAGAAGACTTCAAATGAGCGAGATCGATGAATTACGCCACGACGCGTATGAGAACTCGCGAATTTACAAAGAACGGGTTAAAGCTTTTCACGACAAACACATTTCGAGAAAGGTCTTTCATCCTGGTCAAAAAGTTTTACTCTTTGATGCCCGACTAAAATTATTCCCAGGAAAGCTAAGATCCAAGTGGGTCGGACCCTACCTAGTCCGACAAATCTTCGGAAATGGAGCCATTGAAATCAGCCCACTCAGCCACGATTCTGAACCCTTTGTCGTGAACGGGCAGAGACTCAAGCCGTTCATTAACATGACCGATATAGATTTGACTGAGTCATCCTTTACCCTCCATTCCTCTTGAGCTCATTGTGCCCAGCCGATGGCGTAAAACTCAGCGCTTAACGGGAGGCAACCCGTCATTCTTTGAAAAACCCGAAACCGTTTCTGACATCTCTATGCGGAACTCATATTGCACTTTAGGGTTCATCCATTAGAACAGCCGACTTCACCTCAGGTATACCTACCCGAGATTAGAAATCGTTCGCAACAAGTCACTTCGACCCATTCACTCACCACACACCTGTCCTAATACATGAACTAAGCTGAATTCGAACCCACCTAATTTACAATGGGGACATTGCAAATCTTAGGCATGGGGGGGTATGAAAGTGCAAAATGTCAGAAAATTCATATCAAGAAAGGGTTTCACATAAAAAAAAAAAAAAGAGAGAGACTTGATAGAGGGGAGGAACAATTCAGGGTCATACAAATGAGAGGAGGAAAAGAAGGAAAAATGACAAAAAGGAGCACAAAATGAAAATGAAAAAGAAAAAGTCATTAGTAAAAGATTAAGGAATTAACTGAAGTTCTAGACCAGATCAAGAAAAGAAACAAAAGAAAAAGTGCTAAGGAAACATAACAAGAGATTAGCGGGAACGCTGGTCTTAGGCCTTTTGGGCTAGTATCTTTAGCTTAAAAATTCACGTATCCGTTAAAATCTGGATAATCCTCAAGAGGTTGAGGAAAATGCGAAACTTAAGTATTAGGTCTAAGGCTTAGGAAGTATTCGGCCTCGTTAACTGACCTCTGATTTGCGGGATTCGGTAACCTAAGCACCCCAAATTCACACACAGTCTGGTTCAGTGCGCATAAAACATCCAAAACACGCAAGAGCGTTTAATATTCTGAAAAAGTCACCTAGATTAGGAGCGGCCAATCAACACAAGTTGATTTAGACGAGTTCCCAGCGCGGAGAGGCGGGAAATTCCCCTCGAAGATGCGTAACAACATATCGTCTCCTCGGTGTTTGTCTCTTAGGATATTTAAATATCCTACTGGGGGCATGTAAGCACTCTGCTGGTTCAGATACCATGGGTGGCATTATTACGAAATGTCGATCGCCAGGGTCTGAATTCGGCCACGGAACGCCATGGGCAGGATTATCTCGAAATCTCGAAAGCTAGGGTTCCGGGGGTTGCCATGGGCGGGATTATCTCGAAATCTCGAAAGCCAGGGACCCTTGAGGATTGATGATGGGGACGAGGAATCCGATACAGACCGTGTTGAGAAGCTAATCCGAAGCTAGAAATAAAAAGAAAAGAGAGAGAAAAGCTCTCCAAACAAATAAACCCTCTATCTCTCTCCTACAAAAAACGTACTGTAAACTGAACTTAGGCTAAAAATGTCTCAAGCACGGGTGCTTTAACCGCGGAGTCCAACAAACCCTAGGTTAGTTTCTGTGGGCCATAGAAACCTTTGCGGAGGACTGAGGCTAAAGCGGAACATGTCCGGATTTTGGTTGGTACTTGAGTACCTCTAGACCTATTGTCGGCATTCCCACCTAATCACAAAAGAAAAGGAGAAGCACTTATCATTGTTGACAGACACTCAGGGTCTAGAATGGAAGTTGAAACTTTGAAATTTTGCTAAGGGACTAGCAAAAGCTAGGCATGGGGGTATGATGAGAGCCTCATCATGATCCATAACTAGCTCATTTTGACCCAATAAAGAAGATAAAAGCTCCTACATAACCTAGAAGAAGGCCTAACTGAAGGAACAAGTGCTCTGAGAAGAAAACATGAAATAAAGGTTAAAACTGTAATTTTACCATTGCAGTACATAAACGGGATTTCTCAGAGGCAAAACATAGGTCAAATGGTCTAAATGAGACAAAAAGTGGGTTGAGTCAATCAGAAATGGGTTCATGTGCAATCTAAGAACTAAATGACACTTGATAACCCTAAAACAGACCCGCTTAAATTAACAAGGTTCTGGTCAGAACAAAAAGCAAGTAAACCCTCTACAAA
Source organism: Thalassia testudinum (assembly GCA_037157565.1). Taxonomy (NCBI): domain Eukaryota; kingdom Viridiplantae; phylum Streptophyta; class Magnoliopsida; order Alismatales; family Hydrocharitaceae; genus Thalassia; species Thalassia testudinum. The sequence goes on along the minus strand of JAZHRO010000022.1, from coordinate 6,208,921 downwards.
TCATGGAAAAACATACTCTAGGGTTTAGAACACTTAATTTGGCCTTTGGAACCTAGTTTGACCTAGATTAGGGTCCTAGCTCTTCAATTAACCTAATTTGGGTTTTTACGCAAAATGTCCAGTCAAACGAGGTCAAACCTGAAATCCAACTTTTCCATTGGATTTCTTAGGTCCAAATTAGGTTTATACCAAAATTTGGACCTAAGGAGAGGTCATCTTGACCTACTTTGCAATTTAGTACACCCAAATCACAAATTGGTCCCTGTCTTTTGAATACCGTTGCAGAGAACCCCCTAGGTTCTTCGCCTCCTTTGCAAACCGGTCCTGCCGCCATTGCTAGGGCAAAACCGAGCTCCGACAAGGTTCGGAGAGGGATTGCTCTCTAATCCCTCAGAGATTCCCTCCCAGAAATGGAAGGAGGATTCTCTGAGGAATTCCCTTCCTTATAAAGTCAATTACAATCGCTGGTGTGAACCCAATCTCTCGTGCGAACGCACGAGAGATTTGGGTATCCTAACTCCTTTCCATCTCCGGCAACCAACCTCAGGCAATTACGTGCCCTTCACGCCCTGCACACCCAGTCCAGCGCCTATATAAGAACCCACAACTCCGGCCGAAGAGGGAAGCTTGATTTTGACGGAGATCCCTTCCAAATTCCTCCCTCTCCCATCTCCGGCCAAACGACCCACAAGCTCCGGCGACCTCCTCCCCTCCTTCTCGTCGCTCTGCTGCCATACCAGCAGCAGAGTCCTCTCCGCTGCTTCCTCCCGCGTCGCGCTGTACCCCGCGCGCGTGCTTCTGACCTCGTCTTCGTCGCCGCTTCCTCCCTCAGGGTCTTTCTTCCCCGACGACGGCAGTTACGAGCCGTCCTCTCCGCCGCCTTCCTTCCTTCCAGACAATCACAGATACATTCTCCATCCTCTCCTCTCTCTTTTCCCCCAACTATTTTACTTGATTACCCCTCGACAGTACCTAACCGCCTCCATCTTCCTCGCCTCCAACCGCACTCCGGCGAGCCGCCCACACCACTCCGCCACTCCACACGGCTCGCCAACCACCTCGTGAGTTTCGCCTCACCACCAGGAACCCATTCCACCCCATCACTGCCACTCCAGACCTCTACAAGCACCCCCCGACCAACCCACCATCTCCGGCCACAGGTTGACCTAGGCACGCACGCCTAGGCCGACCGGCAACCTGCAGCATCACCCACCACCTTCGCCGTGCTACGGCGAAGGTTTCCAGCTATTCTGATTGGGCCAATAGGCCGTTCTGTGGAATCTCAGGTGAACGCCCCGGCCGCCATTAACAGCCGAAGCAGCAGGAAGCTTGGAGCAGCAGCAGGAGTCAGGCTTCCCAGGCGGCAGGTGCAGCAGACTCTCGCAAGTGTCGCGAGGTGACTGAGTTCAGCGAGGACCACCAGCAGGGCCTTCAGCGTGGGCAATTGGACACGAGAGTCTGCGGGCGCGCGTGAGGGAAGGACGAAACCTTTAGTCCCACATCGTGGGATTACAAACCTCAGGTACACTATAAATTGTTTTTGTGATATACTCTTATCGCCTCAGTAAGCACAGGGGTGAGGTCCCTCACTGGCCCCACCCGCCTCGTCCGCGGCCTGACCACGCGGACTTGGCGGATCCGACCCGACCTAGACCTACGCACTCCTCGCGCATCACACCACCTTCAGGTGCGCCTGGTCCCGGGTACGATCCGACCCGATTATGCCTGTGGCTCTGGGAGAGCAGCTCAGAGTGAATTGCTTGAGAGAGAGAGATGCGCGGGTAGAGGGAGAAGGGATAGGTTTTGCTCCTGTGCAGGCAGGCTGATCGCAGGAGAAGGACTTGGCCGCTGCAGAAGAAGAAGAAAGAAGCCTTCGCAGGAGAAGAAGGAAAGCAGAAAGATTAGAAGTCTTCGCAGGGAAGAAGAAGGACAAGGGAAGATTGCAAAGAGATCAGAAAGGCAAAGCAGAAGAAGGAAAGATACAGAAGCAGAAAGGAGAAGAAGGAAGGAAGAAAGAAAGATCACATTTAAGACGTCTGATACATAAATCAGACGTCTAATTCTACTTTTTTTTAAAAACTCTTTGAATCAATTATATTTGCATTTAACAGTTGTATTCTTGGGTTTTACAAAGTACTGAGATTGCTCCCTGTGTTCGACCTCGGATACTCTAGTTGTTCGAGTAATAAAATTATTTATATTTGTTTAAACGTTTTGTCGGTTCTACTACAACGTAATACGCCTTTAAATCCGCACAAAATCGTTGACAACAGTGACTCTGACATGGACATCGATTCTGATGATGATGAGGTCACACACCTTTGCTTGGTAGCCACTACAGAAGACATAGAAGATGAGGTAAATCTTGTCTTTTCTTTTGAGGAATTACTTAAAGCTTAGGAAGAATTATATCATAAAGCTAAGTTGTTTAAAAAGGAAAATAAAGTTTTAAAGAATAATTATCAAACATTAGAAGTAGACAAATCATGTTTAGAAATATAATTAGAAATGTCCAAAGAGACTAATAATCAACTGCATGCAAAGATGGTAGAGCTAAAAGATATTTATGAGCATTTTGAGGAGACTTTAAATAATTTCAAAACAACAACTAGGCTAAACATTGAATTTTGTGATTCTTTAAAATCAAAATTTAAGAGTAAAAAGAATACACAAAACAAATCATATGAACCTAGGCATGCATGGATGTACAAAAAGGCCAAAAATCCCAAGAATTATAGATCTAACACAAGAGAGGTCTATAAATCTCAGAGTTTGAAAGGTGCTAACCTGAAAGGACCCACAAGAAAATGGGTACCTAGAAAAAATATTTTACATTATTTTGCAGGAGTAGATCAATAGGATCAAAGTGATTGTGAGTGTTCAAGGCACAAAATGGAACACTTCGACCATTCTACAAATTACATGAAGATCAAGAAAGATGGACTAGTGGAGCTTGGTATCCACAAGCACCATTCTATTATTGGTAATTTTATGATATGATATTATTTACCCCTTCATTTTTTCTTGTGATTGAGAAAAAGGGGGAGAAGAATAAAGAGCAAATAGTAATATTTTTAGGAGGAGCATATATTGAGAGGGAGGATTAAATTAAAAGTTTTTCCTTCATATAACATTGATAAAAATTATTTTTTCTATAATTATCTATTTGCAAGATAGTTTTGTCAACACCAAAAAGGGGGAGATTGTTGGAACCTTGTTCCACATGTTTTGGTGTTAACAAAATTTTTATGGATTAATATTTACAATTGAGTGCTTTTCAGATTTAGGTGAAGATCAAGGCAAACAGGAAATGATGGAGGCATGATGATGAGAAGGAGAAGATCATGACATGGAGGAGGCAAGATGACAAGGAAGAATCGAGAAGGAGAAGATCAACTTCGTCCTTTAGTTTTTTAGTTTAGTTTTTCCTAATTTATAGAATGTATGCCTCTTAACAAAGAATCAACTTAAATTGTAAAATAAATTAGAGATAAACTAGGATTTATACTACGATCATTTTCAAATAACGTAATTGAATAATTCTCTTAAAAAAGATACTTGTTAACCCACAAGTACCGGTACTAAAGTTTAGTACCGGTATATATGAGTTACAGGTTTAAGTTTTTTCAAAGAAACAAACCTGTACCCCGCGAGTACCGGTACTCATGATTAGTACCAGTACTGGAGGGAATGAGTACTGGTACTCACTATTAATACCGGTACAAGTGGGTTATAGATTTGTATTAAGTGTTTGAAACTCAAATATGGAAACAATGAGTACCGGTACCAGGTAGCCGTTGGCTCAAAACAGAATGGTTAGAAAATCAATTTAGGCAATATGAACGTTGAGATTTAAACCCCAACGTCTATTAGACGACCCACTAAGGCCCTAACTCTATAAATAAACCCTTGGACTCTTAGTTTGCACATAAGAAATAAAGAAGAAAAATTCTAGAGCTATATTTCATATTTTCACAATATTTTCAAGAGAAGGAATAGTTTGCTTCTCTCAATCTCTCTACGGATTTGCAAGCACATCGACGTGATTTCTTCACTCATTGTTAAGGCATTCATGTTCATTCTAGGCTCTTAAATTGGTATTAATTTTATATTATTGTTGAGAGGCATAGGAACTTTGTTGTAAAATTTTATTTGTCTTACACCAGTGCTATATTTGTTCTTGAGCATTTTCTCGTTGGGTTGTAACAAATCCATCTCTTGTACTTAGGTTGAGGTAACCCGTTAATTACCTCATTTAATAAATTGATTTCCTTGGTGTTGAGGGAATCGGGTTAAAAATCCTAAGCTGGGAGGCTTAGGTAGTGGAGTACCTAAGTGAGTGGGAAACCACTATACATCTTGTGCCAATTTCTGTGATTGCGTTTTGTGTAAATCTTTCTTGTTATTACTGATATTGTGTTTGAGTATTTGTGTGCGTAGCCAATCTATCTTTAAATCCTATCACGAACTTCATTTTAGATATTTAAGTTATAAATTGTATTTGTTGTTCGATCGATTGAGGATTTGAACTACAACGATGATAATATAAACCCTCAATAGATCGATATAACACACACAAAGCATCGCCTCACTCTTCTGATCCTTTTCCCTTACTCAATTGAGTGAGATCATTTTCCCTAAGTTCAGATGAATTTAAGATGATTCTATATTTGATTCCTTGATTAATCCTTATTCTTTTAGTTTAATTGAGTTAATTTCCAGCTTCTTGAGATTCTTTATGATCTTAGGAAGCTTTTGAATCAGCTCTTGAGTAATTTCTTGGAGATTTGATCTCTAGATTTGAGTTTCAACCATCATCAGAGCTCCGGTGAGCTCCGACAACCTTTACAGAGAGCTCCAGTGTTTGAATCATTCTGATAAGCTCTAAATCACCTCTAGATGATCTTCTGATCAACTTTCACCCTTTGATTCTATGTTTCACTGAGTTTATCACTCTTTTAGACTTCATCTTCCTCAACTTTGGCAAAGCTGAGGAAACTTATTCATTAGGTATTAGATCTTTGTAATAGATCCATTGGCATCATTAAGATCTAGGGAATCCAGATTAGGTCACAGATAAGTTACCAGATCCTTAGATTGGTCTATTGACCAAACCTATCTTTGAACTCAGGCGGAAGTGCTTGAGATCACCTATAGAGTGGTCAAAACTTGGATTTGAGGATTTCAATCAATTCCTTAAGTTGATTTTAGTCTATTTAGGCTAATAATTTGATCTAAAATGTAATATTTTACAAAGCAAACTCTCAAGTTTGATAAGTCAACTCAGAAGTGTTCTTGGTATTTTAGATTTTAAAACTTAGATTTAAGGGATGATTTGAGTTCCTGTGATTACTGCGAATCTTTTGGAACTACTTTGATTATGTTTTATTGAGGTTTAGTGTGAATTCGATTATCTTCACAGTTTGGGTTCAAACTAGAACCCATAGGTATTTATAAGCATTTTGGCGTGATTCCAATCCAATTTTTGCCCAGATCGAACCTTTATGACCTTATGAATTAATTTAAATCAAATTTAGACATTGAGATATTTTTGTTAAGTTGTTTTGAATCAGTGATTAGTGTCCTTAGCTTCAGACTAAAGCTTTGAAGCTATAGAGCTTCTCTATACTTCACAAAACCTTTTTCCCTCCTCTATTCCTTGCGAAATGGTCTCTAATACTAATCTGGACTCTCAATGGAGAGTTTAACCAAGTTTATAGGTTAGAGGACCTATTTCCTCCTCTGCTTGAACAGAGCAATAAGTCCATGGTTTTAGGCCAAGTTTAGAGTTTGATTTGAAGGATCAATTGTGATCCTTTGATCCAATTGACTCCATCAATCGACACTAGACACATAGGTGATTGTGTAGCAATTATAGGACTTAATCAACCAGAATTGAGTTAGATCCTAGCATAACTTAAGAATAATACATGCATGAGTTGCATATTTGCATCTTACTTGATTTATTTAGCTGTGAATAAAATAATGCTATTTTAACATACTAATTGATAGGTAATAATACTTGCAAATGGATCAAGGCTACGAATCATAAATCTGACCATACAGATGGACTCAGAGCGACGATCATAGTTCAACAACGTGAGAATCACCTCGATCGGAGCTCTATAGCGCCATCTACGAAGCCAGCAAGATGGACTATCAGGATGGTGCCACGTGATGCCTTCCCAATGGCCTACCACCACCTGCTCATCCACTGAAGGATGATCTATGTGTACTGTGGGCTGTTGGATCATCATCCAACGACCACAGAGATGCCACGTCGCCAGCCTCTTTGCGCCTTATCCAGCAGCCCCCATCTCAACCATTGGATCGTTATCCAACTATTGAGAGCATGCGAACACTAAAGTAAGAGAGCAACACAAATGTACGCATAGCATGTTGGTCGAGCACTCTATGCAGAGCGGAGGATGCTCATTCAAGTCACATAGAGGGGGTATAATTCACCTAGCGTGAAATGAGAAATTCGCGCGTTGGATCAAGATCAAATGATGCTGAACGTGCCACGTGGCTCAGCGGATGAGCATCCCAATGCATGTGCGTGACCAAGCGCAGGTCTACACGTCCTCGCGAGTTCTCAGCATGTGTGAGTGCACGATTTGATGCGATTGTGATCGTCGGATTGCGATCAGACGGTCCTCAAAAGCCCATCAAGCAATTGAGCACTGCTTAATGTGCAATCTTGACTCCGTCAAAGCTGTCCATTGCAAATCAGATGGCCCACAAACAAGGGGCACGATCAGAGGGCAATCTTGACGCGATCAGAGCCGTTGATCTATGATCAGATGGCCCTCATGCAATCCAGTTGGGTGGTGCAGTTAGGAGCTCCAAAATACCCATTCTACCCCTCATTTTTCCTAGATAAAGGGCTAAAGACCCACCATATCCATCAATCACCACGGAGCACCTCCTCATCCTCCATTTCCACCTTAAAACTCCTCTACCTTAAAAATGAGTTAAAAAACAAAGAAAAAAGGAAGGTAGTTGAAAAAAAAAAAAGAAGAGAAAAAATGAGAGAAAAAAAGACTAAAAATAAGGGAAAAATGAAAATGAAGTGAAGAGAAGAGGGGGAGAAACTCATCTCTATTTATTTTTCTTCTCTATATTGTTTCTTCTCTCATAAAGTATGGGAGAAAGAGAGAGTGTAAGTGAGCCTATTGAGACCCCATATGAGAGAGACTCATTCTTTGTTACAACCCGATCCTAACTCCCTACGGAACCCGAGAACGGCCTGCCTCGACTAAATCCCAAGACCCAGTCATCTAACAAGAAATAATCAAATGCGCAATAAACATTTCCACAACCACACATGTAATGTAACTAAGCAAATTGATTAAAAGTCAGCAACGGAAAATAGGAATAGAGTTCAACAAAAGCGACATGCCACAGACGAGAAATAAGGTACAGTTCACTAGCTAGCCATCACAACCAACAAAAGCGTAACAACAGGTTTCAATATAAGCCAAAATACTCACTAACAACAGAAAAACCTCGGAAATGGAAAAGGAGCAAGTACAACTACTACTGAACTCGACTGGGCCCATCACCCTCTGTAGCCGGTGGTGCTGGCTACTAAACTCCCTGACCTGAACATGGTTACATATATCTGTGGTCAACTAACACTGAGTAGAGTGGTGTATATGAAATTCTAAATGCAATTAAACATAAAGGGAAAACAACTAACTAATCATACAATTTACCAGTTATGTGTTTCTAATTCGATTATTCTAGTAAGGGTCCACAACATTTCTTAATTCACTTGTTCCCTAAGGGAATGCTCTTGATGCAAGATGTGCATGTGACGCTCTCCTGGCCGGGAAATCACCCCGTGGTAGTCCTACACCCAGTCTGCCACCTCGGGGTCATGCCCGCGACGTAGCAGTGACTACGGCATGCACGATAAGCACACGGGTAGCTACCCTGTACTGGCATGCGGTCAGTCATTTTCGTTAACGGGTATGCCCAAACATACAACACAGAATAGAATAAGGGCCTCAGCCCTCAATAGTCTGCGTACCCTCACCCGACTATCCCGGTTTGCCTAGTGGGCCTAACAGGAGTTGGTGTATGGTGGCCAATCCTAACTCCGGGTCCCAACCCAAGGGGTGGCTAGCTCCCCTCTATACTAAAGGGACGGTAGCTCTCATCGGTACCACGTACACGAGAGCCAACTCACTTTCCATACCCAAGTCTGAATAGTCAACCAATATGCCTGTAGGCAACAAGTTCCCTCATACATTAGATATCTATATCAGTATACCTTGAGTTTCTTTCCTAGTTCCTCGTAGGGTTCATGCATAGTACTCATCTTATTTCATTTCATGGCATGCATCTCTATCACATACTGATTTCTAATTCATACAACAGCAACTCGTAATTTAACAAGATAAACCATCATCAACATGATAAGCAATCACCTCATCATTTAAATATTCTGATTATCATAGTATGAAGTCTAACAACATGCATTCTCAGATTTTATAACATGCGAGGTTCATGCACTGAATATAAACCATTCACATTCTTGGTCCTAGGGTTCATCTCATAACCTAGGTTTCAAGCAGATATTTAACATGCATTTTACTAATTCAAACCACAGAAAAATAGAGGACCACTCTACCAGGGTATATTGGTGGTATGGGGGCTCGAACAATAGATCCCAACGTCTCCGCGGGTCCCATGTGCACCACGACTGGAGACCTATATCGTTGACCAATATGTCAAACTAGCTCAAAATAGTATAGACACTATACTAACACGTAGAGAATTCTGAAAGAAAACCAACGATACTGTGTTTGTGAAAAATCGACTCCGTTTGTGCCCTGAACCCACCCAAAAACACGCACCCTGACCAAAATCAGACGTCTAGGGTGAGTCCCAGACGTCTTAAACGAACGCAATAGCTCACCTTGCTCTCCTGTGCCTTTTTCAGATGTCTGAAACCCTTCATAGCCATCTGAGGGTATCTCTAGACATCTGGCACTACTTCCAGTCATCTGAGAAAGCAGTCAGACGTATGATGATGATCCCAGACGTCCTAAAGTACCTCGAACATCGTGCCAACTCACCTTCCCAACGTCTCTGGCACCTAGACACTCTTCATGCTTTCCAGACATCCAGAGTCCGTCCCAGACGTTCGGCGACCCCTCTAGACGTCTAGCGAACGTCGCAGTCGTCTGATAATGCGGAAAAATGACTTCGTAGGATCTCCTCACGAGCTTTTTTCTCACCTCAAGAGCTGGATTAGCTCCTGTAGCCCCTTCAGTCTCCCCCTCTCAAGCTCTCCGCACGCACAACCTTCTCCTTCGATCTCCTCCTGCTCCCTACTCTCCCTCTCCTTCTCCCTCTCAGTTGCTCTAATGGAGAGCAAAATGGAGAAGGAGGGGGGGTTTTATGGGTGGTGAGGGATGGGAGGTGGGGTAAGGTGGCATGGGGAGGGGAGAAGCATGGGGGAGGTGTATGGGGATGTGGAGAAACATGGGGCATGGAGGGGTATGGTGGTATGGCATGGGTGGAGGTGCAAGGGCATGGGGGTTTTTGCATTAAACCACTCAAGGACTAAAATGTTCCGCACGAAAACCTTTTGGTGCGTAGAAATTATGATAAGGCCCCTAAAGTTCGAAAAAAAAATAAAATGGCCCTTGGCAAGGGTAGTTTCAACATAACAAACTTAAAGGACATTTCGCCCCCGAAACTTGAGCTAAACTGGGATGCAGGAAGAAACAGACATGAGCATAACAAACTTAAAGAGGATCAAAGTAGGTCGGAAGCGACGTACCCTCGAAAAGCTCTCGGTACTGATCTCGCATTGCCACCTTAGGCTCCCAAGTTGCCTCCTCATACCGTTGGCTTCTCCACAGAACCTTTACCAGTGGCACCTCCTTCCGCCTCAAGTTCTTAACGGCTCTATCCAGTATCTGTACTAGTCTCTCGGGGTAGGTCAAGTCATTCCCTACCTCGATGCTCTCGTAGCTCAAAACATGGCTAGGATTGGCAATGTATCTCCTGAGGTTGGACACGTGAAACACGTTGTGCACTCCAGAGAGTTGGGGAGGAAGGGCAAGCCGGTAAGCAATGGGTCCAACTTGCTCTAAGGCCTCAAAAGGTTCTACAAACCTTGGCACAAGCTTCTCTTTCACCCCAAAATGCTGTAAGCCCTTCATGGGCGAAACACGGAGGAGGACGTGATCCCCAACCTCATACTGCACCTCTCTGTGCTTCCGATTAGCGTAGCTCTTCTATCTACTCCTGACAGTACAGAGTCATATGTGAATCTACTCTATCACCTTCTGACTCTGACAGATCAACTTGGGAAAACTGCATCAAGATCGCTTCCTTAGGGAACAAGTGGATTAAGAAATATTGTGGACCCTTACTAGAATAACCGAATCAGAAACACGTAGTTGATATAAATGGAAACACATAACTGGTAAATTGTATGATTAGTTAGCTACTTTTCCCTTTATGTTTAATTGCATTTAGAATTTCATATACACCACTCTACTCAGCGTTAGCTGATCACAGATATATGTAACCATATTCAGGTCAGGGAGTTGAGCAGCCAACACCATCGGCTACAGAGGGTGCTGGGCCCAGTCGAGCCTAGCAGTAGTTGTACTTGCTCCTTTTCCATTTCTGAGGTTTTTCTATTGTTAGTGAGTATTTTGGCTTATGTTGAAACCTGTTCTTACGCTTTTGTTGGCTGTGATAGCTAGCTAGTGAACTGTACCTTTATTTCTCGTTTGTGGTATGTCAGTTCTGTTGGACTCTATTCCTGTTTTCCGTTGCCGACTTTTAATCAATTTGCTTAGTTGCATTGCATGTGTGGTTGTGGAAATGTTTATTGTGCATTTGGTTATTTCTCGTTGGACGACTAGGTCTTCGGATATAGTCGAAGCGGGCCGTTCTCGGGTTCCGTAGGGAATCGAGTTTGGATCGTAACAAGATGGCATCAGAATCGAAAAGCACATACACTAATCAGCCGAAAACTGTAACCATACCTGCCACCACACAACCTGAAGCTCTGGCATCTCCATGAGTCAGGGTGTTAACGTGCCCCTTAGTCCTAGGTGCAGAAGAGGCAGCCAGGCTCTGGGTCGGGCAAGCGGCAGCTAGCTGGTGGCCTCCTCGTGAGCTTTCTTCTCGCCTCAGGAGCTGCAGTAGCTCCTGCAACACCCTCAGTCTCCCCTTCGCAAGCTCTCCGCACGCACGACCTTCTCCTTTGATCTCCTCCTTCTCCCTCTCGGCTGCTCTGGTGGAGATCAAAATGGAGGAGGAGGGGGGTTTTATGGGTGGTAAGGAATGGTGGGGGGGGGGGGGGGGGGGGGGGTAGGGGGGTAAGGTGGCGTGGGGATGGGGAGAAGCATGGGGGAGGTGTATGGGGATGGGGAGAAACATGGGGCATGGAGGGGTATGGGATAAGGCATGGGGGGGTATGGTGGTATGGCATGGGTGGAGGTGCATGGGCATGGGGGTTTTTGCATTAAACCACTCAAGGACTACAATGTTCTGCACAAAAACCTTTTGGTGCGCAGAAATTACGATAAGGCCCCTAAAGTTCGGAAAAAAAAATAAAACGGCCCTTGGAAAGGGTCGTTTCATTCTTCGAGGTCCTTACATGAGAGATGCTCTGTAACGAGCGCGTGCCCCAGACGCCTTTTAAGACGTCTGGGAGGTGGCCCAGACGTCTGTCAAGACGTCTGGGATCACATCCAGACGTCTGACCAGACGTCCGGGATAGTTTACAGACGTCTGGCGAACAGTTATGCTCGCACGGGATATTCGTCTGCGCGCCTGTGCGCGCAGACCTGCGATTCTGCCTCTTTCTCTGCGGCTGCAGGCGGCTGCGACCGCCTTCTCTCTCCTCTCCGCGCGGCGTTAAAAGGGGGGCGCGCCTCCCCTCCCGTCTCCACCATCTTCCTCCTTCTTCTCCTGCCTGTGCGCGAGAGCGAGCGGACGCGAGGGCGCAGCGGCAGCGGCAGCCGCAGTAAGCGCGAAGGAGTGCGGCGTGCGAGGGCGGGGCTCTGCCGTGAGGGCGAGCTCGCCGGGAGCGGCTTGGCCGGCCGGCGGAGGGCGCAGGGGGCGCAGAGCGTCGCGGAGAGGGACCTGCTGCGGGCGGAGCAGCGGACGCGCGGGGTGCGACGCGGGCGGCGTCGCGAGCGGAGGCCGAGCAAGGTTCTGATTCTGGAAAAATTTCCAGAATCAGACGTCTGGATTGATATCCAGACGGCAAGGTCGACGTCTGTGAGATCATACAGACGTCTGAAAGGTGAGTTTCCGCTTTCTCCTTCCTTCTTGTCGATTGACCGTACTGAGGGAGGGGGTTGGCTGTGCGCAGGTTCGCTGATTCGCCATCCCTTGCGAATCAGACGTCTGGAAGTTGTACCAGACGGCGGGAGTGACCCCCAGACGTCCGGAGGGACCATCGGACGTCTGGGATCTAGGCAGACGTCCCCACAGACTTCTGGACGTCCGGGGAACCAAGCCGAACAGGTAATTCTCTGATCCACCGTTTAAGACGTCTGGAAGGGGTTCCAGACGTCTGATTTTGCACAGTATTATCTTTCTCGACCCGTTTAGGACCCGTTTGGGCTCCGTTTTCCGCGATTCGAGTTGCGTTCGTTTCAGAATTTATTCCTCTACCCGCCTACGGTAGCTATACACTGTTTTGAGACACTCCTTGTGTTTGATCCTTGTGATACGACCTCGTTCGGTTGCAGTCTTGAGAGTCGCGGAGGCGCGCGGGATTCCCGATCACGCCCCCATTACTCCCGTTGTACCTGGTAGAGTGGCTTTAAGTATTAATAAAATCTGTTAAAGTATGGAACCATAACTAGAACCTAGGGCATTGCATGAATCCTAGGAATGAGAAATATATGGAATGATAGCTCCTAGGTGTTGCATGAATCCTAGGGCCGGAAAACTAGATTGTATGATAGATCCTAGGATATGGCATGAATCCTAGGATGGAAAAACTAGTGGAATGTATATTACTGCAGTCTTGGAAAAATGGAAAGGAATATATAAAGCTGCCTGTAAATTTAATTAACAGCTGCCTGTTATGAATAAAGAAACATGTTTGAGATCATGGAATTTGAGAACGTGAATCTGGAAAGTGAAACATATGATGTTCAGAGATAAAGAGCTGGAACCCTACGGGGAATTAGGAGTGGAACTCCTGGAAAGAAAAGGAATGGAACTGAGATGTAGTTTGTACTGTCTCTTGGGTACGCAGTACCAAGGGAAGTACCTGTACCTGTTTTAGTGCAGAGTGGGGCCAGCCGCCCCAGGGACCCGGGGTTAGGATTGGCCGCTCTGTACCGACTTGTTGGCCCTCGTGTACGTAGTACCGAGGAGAGCTAGTAGTGTTAGGAGAGTACTAGCTACCCCACGGGCCCCGGGGTTCTGCTAGCCTCCTTCACCGACTTGTTAGGCCCACTAGGGCAAACCAGGGTAGTCAAGCGAGGGTGCGCGGACTGTGGAGGGGCAAGGCCCCGGTTTGGTTACTGTGGAGGGGTTGAACCCCTGTTACTGAGAGGGCTCTGCCCTGGTTCCGTGCTGTGCTTTGGGCGCACCCGTTAACGGAAACGACTGACCGCGTGCCAGTGCGGGCTAGCTACCTGTGCGTTTATCGCGCGTGCCGTAGTCACCGTTACGTCTGTCAGTGACCTTGGGGTGGTTGACTGAGGGTAGGATCACCACGGGGGACTCTCCCGGCCAGGAGAGCACCGCGTGCTACTTCTACTTTTGGAAAAGACTGCAATCAAGATCGTCCCACGAGGACATCCGAGATCAAGTAAAGGATCTGAGAAGTAAATGAAATAGTGAGAAAAATTGAAAGATGTAAATAAAGGAAGTAATAGAACATAACAGCTACTGTACACTCTACTGTTGCCTTTAGTTAGTTTGCCACTCTACTCAGCGTTTTGCTGACGTGTTACACTCGTTACCTTTTTCAGGACCAGGTGTTGAGCAGCCAGGGTCGGCGGCTGCAGAGGACGCTGGGCCGAGTAGGGTCCAGTAGAGTTACCACAGCTTTGTACCCCTTTTTGTTTCTGTTCTAGTGAGTAGTTTTTGTTTCCGCTGTACCTTCTTTACCTGCAGTTTTTGTTATATGATAAATGTTGTTTTACTGTTGTGGTGGTGCCTACTGTAGTAGTTTCTTTCCTTACTGCTGTACTTTCTTACTGTTAGTTATATTCATGCTGAATGTGGTTTATTTTACTGTCTTTTGGTTACTTCCTCGTTGGACGACTGGGTCTTGGGATTAGTCGAGTCGGTCCGGTTCTCGTGTCTCGTAGGGACTCGGGAATCGGGTCGTTACAAGATGGTATCAGAGCAAGGTCGTCCCGAGAAGTGAATCAACTGACTGGAAAATAACCAATTCACATGTTTATAGCTAGAGTAGCCACCACAACATATCTCTTGACATGAGCTCTTAGAAGTTTTGTTAGGTACCGTCTGTTTAGAAGCTTTTCATTTTGTTTCGCATCTCCATTGTAGGAGATGCCGCGTCGTGGAGCTAGGAGGGTGGGCCGCAGGCGCGGCCGAGGTCAGGGCCCGGGGGACAGATATGTCGGGCTTGGAATACATACTACCCCTCCTCTTCTCCTGAGTATACCGTCTCGGGACCTCGTCCAACTGATTCGAGAGGTGGTTCGAGAAGAATTTCAGCTTCCACCCACGTCGCCACCCCCTCCCCCTTCCGAGCGTACGACAGGGGAGTTAGTGGTGGAACGAGATTTCCGCCGCCACACCAGGCGTGTTAGGAGAACTCAACGGAGACACGTGGCGTCCGCAGGAGAGCCGTCACGTTGTGCAGGGCCATCAGTGGCCTTTGGGGGCCCTCGACAGGGGCCAGTCGCCAGCACCGGACCCCCGCCTAGCCGACCGCAGGGACTCACTGAGGGCGGGAGTCGGGTTCCCCTCTGCTACCAGTGTGGCCAGCCGGGCCACGTCAGGAGGGACTGCCCATCTAGGGCAGGAGGTCAGCAGATACTTCCCGTGCAGAGCACTGGAGGGCGTGCAGGAGGCCGCGGTTCCCAGGCACAAGGAGGAGGACAGCAGTCGCGAGGAGGGTACCGGCCAGCACCTACCCGTCCGACGCAGAGTGTGGCTGCTTCGTCCGCACCTAGAGTTGAGGGGCGTATCAACGCCCTAACACACAGGGACGCCAGAGCTTCGGGATCCGTGCTAGCAGGTATGGTTTCAGTTTCTGGCAGACTCGTTTACACGCTTTTCGATTCCGGCGCTACGCACTCGTTTGTCGCAGCCAGTTTCGCAGTTAGTTTGGACCAGGATTATACATTGTTAGAGAATCCGTTCGTAATCAGAGGTCCGAGTGGTCAGCTGTTTGTAGCTGAGGAGGTGTACACGGGTTGCGGGGTCAGCATCGGGGGACACAGCCTGCCAGCTGACCTGATTATGATACAGATGGAGGACTTGGAGTGATTCTGGGGATGGATTGGTTGTCCGCTTACCACGCCTTGGTAGACTGTTTTGAGAGGAAGATTGTCTTCTCCATTCCGGAGTTGCCTTCTTTCGAGTTTCACGGGCAGCCAGTGGACGGAGGTTTCAGGTGCATTTCGGCACTTCGGGCGGCGAGACTTTTGAGCCAGGGGTGTGAGGGCTTCCTAGCTTGTGTGGTGGCAGAGCACAGCCCCGTGGCAGACTTCCAGAGCATCCCGGTGGTCAGAGAGTACCCCGACGTGTTTCCAGACGAGTTACCAGGACTACCGCCCGAGCGTGAGATCGAGTTTGAGATCTCACTAGTACCAGGGACCAGCCCCATCTCCACCGCGCCATACAGAATGGCACCGCTTGAGCTGCGAGAGCTCAAGTCCCAGTTGCAGGACCTTTTGGAGAAAGGTTTCGTGAGGCCCAGTGCGTCTCCCTGGGGAGCCCCGGTACTGTTTGTGAAGAAGAAGGATGGGACCCTACGCCTTTGTGTGGACTACCGACAGCTGAATAGGGTCACCATCAAGAACAGATATCCGCTGCCGAGGATCGACGATTTGTTTGACCAGTTGCGGGGTGCCACGGTGTTTTCCAAGATCGACTTGAGGTCTGGATTCCACCAGTTGAGGATCAGGGAGACCGACGTCTCCAAGACAGCTTTCCGCACCCGGTACGGACACTACGAGTTTTTGGTCATGCCGTTTGGGCTGACCAATGCCCCCGCTGCTTTCATGGACCTGATGAACCGGGTGTTTAGACCGTACTTGGACCAGTTTGTGGTGGTTTTCATAGATGATGTACTCATCTATTCTAGAGATCGGACGCAGCACGGACAGCACTTGCGGATGGTTCTGGACACTCTGAGACGACGCAGGCTGTACGCCAAATACAGCAAGTGCGAGTTCTGGTTGAGGGAGGTGACCTTTTTGGGTCATGTGATCTCTGGAGACGGCCTGGCGGTGGACCCCGCCAAGGTCGAGGCAGTGCTCAGGTGGGAGAGACCGCGTTCAGTCACTGAGATTCGCAGTTTCCTGGGACTGGCAGGTTACTACAGACGGTTCATCAGAGGATTTTCACAGATTGCGCGTCCTATGACACAGTTGACCCGGAAGGACGTGCCTTTCGCTTGGACAGGCGCCTGTGAGGCGTGTTTTCTGGAGCTGAAGGAGAGGTTGACCTCGGCTCCCGTGCTCACCATCCCTGACAGTAGTGGCGGGTTCGTTGTGTACACGGACGCTTCCTTGCAGGGGTTAGGAGGTGTGCTCATGCAGAGGGGTCACGTGGTCGCTTACGCTTCGCGGCAACTGAAGCCCCATGAGCATACCTACCCTACCCACGATCTAGAGTTGGCAGCTGTTGTCTTCGCGATGAAGACATGGAGGCACTACTTGTACGGTGAGACCTTCGAGATTTTTACAGATCACAAGAGCCTCAGATATCTTTTTGACCAGAAGGAGCTCAACATGAGACAGAGACGTTGGTTGGAGCTCCTGAAGGACTACGACTGCAGCATCTCCTACCACCCGGGAAAGGCCAATGTAGTGGCTGACGCCTTGAGCCGCAAGGCGCCCGCATGCTTGGCCAGTCTACAGTTACAGAGTTGGAGCCTTTTGGAGGAGGTGGGCAGTTGGCGACCTCGAGAGTTACGAGGGTACTGTGGGGCAGTGACGGTGACACGGCAGACCAGGCCAGAGTTGATAGACCGCATCATCACGGGACAGATGGCTGATCCGTACTTGCAGTCTTTGCGCGACAGAGTACTATCAGGGGACCCAGGGGACTTCTCTTTCACAGACCAGGTGTTATGCTTGGGGGAGGGGGACGATTGTGCGTCCCCAGAGACGAGGAGCTGTTGAGAGAGCTCCTGACTGAGGCACACGGTTCCAGGTTCACCATACATCCCGGAAACACGAAAATGTACCACGACTTGAGATGCGAGTTCTGGTGGAGAGGGATGAAGCGGGATGTGGGTGAGTTCGTGCGGCAGTGCTTAGTGTGCCAGCAGGTGAAAGCCGAGCATCAGAGGCCTGCAGGGCCGCTTCAGCCGCTTCCAGTGCCAGAGTGGAAGTGGGAGAGCATCACCATGGACTTGGTGGTGGGCTTACCTGTTACCCAGCGAGGACACGACGCAGTCTGGGTAATAGTGGATAGATTGACGAAGACGGCACGATTCTTGCCGATCCGAGTCACTTTGGGACCAGCACAGTTGGCAGAAAGGTATATCCGTGATGTGGTGCGACTACACGGAGTTCCGCGGGAGATCGTATCCGACCGGGATACCCGCTTTACGTCCCAGTTTTGGGCTGAGTTTCAGCAGGCTTTGGGGACGAGGTTGAGGTTTAGCACGGCTTACCACCCCCAGACGGACGGACAGTCGGAACGCACGATACAGACACTTGAGGACCTTTTGCGTGCCTGTGTACTAGACTGGAGGGGCTCTTGGGAGGAGCACCTGCCCCTGGCGGAGTTTGCATACAACAACAGTTATCACTCGAGCATCGGCATGGCTCCCTACGAGGCTCTGTACGGACGGAAATGCACGGCACCCTTGAGTTGGGTTGAGGTGGGGACCAAGTGGGAGGTTGGCCCCAGGTTGATCCGGCAGAGTCAGGAGGTAGTCGAGCAGATCCACAGACGACTCCGCACTGTCAGGAGCAGACAGAAGAGCTACGCAGATCGCAGACGCAGAGAGGTGCAGTTCGAGGTTGGGGACCACGTCTCCCTTCGTGTTTCGCCCATGAAGGGCTTACAGCGGTTTGGGGGAGAGGGAAGCTCGCGCCGAGGTTCGTGGGGCCCTTTGAGGTCCTGGAGCGGGTTGGACCCGTTGCTTACAGACTTGCCCTTCCCCCGCAGCTTTCTGGTGTGCACGACGTGTTCCACGTGTCCAACCTCAGGAAGTACGTAGCCAATCCCAGCCACGTACTGAGACACGAGAGCGTCGAGGTGAGCGACGACCTGACCTACCCCGAGCGGCCAGTGCAGATCCTAGACCTAGCCGTCCGCAGGTTGAGACGAAAGCAAGTACCCCTGGTAAAGGTTTTGTGGAGGAGCCAGCGGTACGAGGAGGCTACCTGGGAGCCTGAGGAGGCAATGCGGGAGCGGTACCCAGAGCTTTTCGTGGGTACGTCTTTTCGGACCGGCTTCGGTCCTCTTTGAGTTTGTTATGGTTATTTGGACATCCTTTTCCCGCACCCTAGTTGGCGCAAGATTCGGGGACGAAACTTCCTTTGAGTTTGTTATATTGTAACGAGCGCGTGCCCCAGACGCCTTTTAAGACGTCTGGGAGGTGGCCCAGACGTCTGTCAAGACGTCTAGGATCACATCCAGACGTCTGACCAGACGTCCGGGATAGTTTACAGACGTCTGGCGAACAGTTATGCTCGCACGGGATATTCGTCTGCGCGCCTGTGCGCGCAGACCTGCGATTCTACCTCTTTCTCTGCGGCTGCAGGCGGCTGCGACCGCCTTCTCTCTCCTCTCCGCGCGGCGTTAAAAGGGGGTCGCGCCTCCCCTCCCGTCTCCACCATCTTCCTCCTTCTTCTCCTGCCTGTGCGCGAGAGCGAGCGGACGCGAGGGCGCAGCGGCAGCGGCAGCCGCAGTAAGCGCGAAGGAGTGCGGCGTGCGAGGGCGGGGCTCTGCCGTGAGGGCGAGCTCGCCGGGAGCGGCTTGGCCGGCCGGCGGAGGGCGCAGGGGGCGCAGAGAGTCGCGGAGAGGGACCTGCTGCGGGCGGAGCAGCGGACGCGCGGGGTGCGACGCGGGCGGCGTCGCGAGCGGAGGCCGAGCAAGGTTCTGATTCTGGAAAAATTTCCAGAATCAGACATTTGGATTGATATCCAGACGGCAAGGTCGACGTCTGTGAGATCATACAGACGTCTGAAAGGTGAGTTTCCGCTTTCTCCTTCCTTCTTGTCGACTGACCGTACTGAGGGAGGGGGTTGGCTGTGCGCAGGTTCGCTGATTCGCCATCCCTTGCGAATCAGACGTCTGGAAGTTGTACCAGACGGCGGGAGTGACCCCCAGACGTCCGGAGGGACCATCGGACGTCTGGGATCTAGGCAGACGTCCCCACAGACTTCTGGACGTCCGGGGAACCAAGCCGAACAGGTAATTCTCTGATCCACCGTTTAAGACGTCTGGAAGGGGTTCCAGACGTCTGATTTTGCACAGTATTGTCTTTCTCGACCCGTTTAGGACCCGTTTGGGCTTCGTTTTCCGCGATTTGAGTTGCGTTCATTTCAGAATTTATTCCTCTACTCGCCTACGGTAGCTATACACTATTTTGAGACACTCCTTGTGTTTGATCCTTGTGATAGGACCTCGTTCGGTTGCAGTCTTGAGAGTCGCGGAGGCGCGCGGGATTCCCGATCACGCCCCCATTACTCCCGTTGTACCTGGTAGAGTGGCTTTAAGTATTAATAAAATCTGTTAAAGTATGGAACCATAACTAGAACCTAGGGCATTGCATGAATCCTAGGAATGAGAAATATATGGAATGATAGCTCCTAGGTGTTGCATGAATCCTAGGGCCGGAAAACTAGATTGTATGATAGATCCTAGGATATGGCATGAATCCTAGGATGGAAAAACTAGTGGAATGTATATTACTGCAGTCTTGGAAAAATGGAAAGGAATATATAAAGCTGCCTGTAAATTTAATTAACAGCTGCCTGTTATGAATAAAGAAACATGTTTGAGATCATGGAATTTGAGAACGTGAATCTGGAAAGTGAAACATATGATGTTCAGAGATAAAGAGCTGGAACCCTACGGGGAATTAGGAGTGGAACTCCTGGAAAGAAAAGGAATGGAACTGAGATGTAGTTTGTACTGTCTCTTGGGTACGCAGTACCAAGGGAAGTACCTGTACCTGTTTTAGTGCAGAGTGGGGCCAGCCGCCCCAGGGACCCGGGGTTAGGATTGGCCGCTCTGTACCGACTTGTTGGCCCTCGTGTACGTAGTACCGAGGAGAGCTAGTAGTGTTAGGAGAGTACTAGCTACCCCACGGGCCCCGGGGTTCTGCTAGCCTCCTTCACCGACTTGTTAGGCCCACTAGGGCAAACCAGGGTAGTCAGGCGAGGGTGCGCGGACTGTGGAGGGGCAAGGCCCCGGTTTGGTTACTGTGGAGGGGTTGAACCCCTGTTACTGAGAGGGCTCTGCCCTGGTTCCGTGCTGTGCTTTGGGCGCACCCGTTAACGGAAACGACTGACCGCGTGCCAGTGCGGGCTAGCTACCTGTGCGTTTATCGCGCGTGCCGTAGTCACCGTTACGTCTGTCAGTGACCTTGGGGTGGTTGACTGAGGGTAGGATCACCACGGGGGACTCTCCCGGCCAGGAGAGCACCACGTGCTACTTCTACTTTTGGAAAAGACTGCAATCAAGATCGTCCCACGAGGACATCCGAGATCAAGTAAAGGATCTAAGAAGTAAATGAAATAGTGAGAAAAATTGAAAGATGTAAATAAAGGAAGTAATAGAACATAACAGCTACTGTACACTCTACTGTTGCCTTTAGTTAGTTTGCCACTCTACTCAGCGTTTTGCTGACGTGTTACACTCGTTACCTTTTTCAGGACCAGGTGTTGAGCAGCCAGGGTCGGCGGCTGCAGAGGACGCTGGGCCGAGTAGGGTCCAGTAGAGTTACCACAGCTTTGTACCCCTTTTTGTTTCTGTTCTAGTGAGTAGTTTTTGTTTCCGCTGTACCTTCTTTACCTGCAGTTTTTGTTATATGATAAATGTTGTTTTATTGTTGTGGTGGTGCCTACTGTAGTAGTTTCTTTCCTTATTGCTGTACTTTCTTACTGTTAGTTATATTCATGCTGAATGTGGTTTATTTTACTGTCTTTTGGTTACTTCCTCGTTGGACGACTGGGTCTTGGGATTAGTCGAGTCGGTCCGGTTCTCGTGTCTCGTAGGGACTCGGGAATCGGGTCGTTACATGCTCACTATTGGTCTCTATATAAAAGGAGCACCTTCCTTATCCCTATATGAGAGTAGTCTATTAAGAGATTTTTGTATATGAGAGGCTAGTCTTGAGGTCTCTAAGGTAGAGTCCCACTTTGAATTTTTGTGTGGGAGAGGCACAATCGTAAGATCTCCAAGGAAAAGACCCACTTCTAAGATCTCCATTGGGGAAGGCACTAATATCAGTTGAGGTCTCTAGGAGAGAGACTAATTAGAGCCACCTTCAGCAATTCATCTATTAGACTCTAGCCTTGTTGATGTGTCATCATTGGCACCCCACCTACATGTAAGAATGAGGATGCAGCTATCGTCATTCGCCTAGAGAGGAACCACAACCCTATTGCACCTATTGTGTTGTGTTCTTCTTGTGAGAGTGAGAATTTATGTTATACAAGCTGAGCATTGCATGCTTCAGCTTGAGGGGAAGTATTGAGAGAGATGAATGCTGTTGGGTAATTAAATAATGTGTGAGATCCAATTACAACTATTTTAGTCCCACATAGTATAGTAGGGAAAAGAAAGGTGTGTGTTGGCCTATAAGAGGGCCATTATACCCCTCATTTATCTTTGAAAAGAAATATTGAGAGATAACGCCTATAGGAGTGTTTCTGTGGTTTCCTCCCCTTTCCTTGTGAGAGGGGTTTCCACATAAATTCAAGTATTTCATCTGTGATGCTTTGATATTTTTGTACTTTTAATTTTGATTATTTATTTTATCACCCACCATTTAGTAAAGATTTAGATGTTTAACCCTTAGCCATTCTTTTCCTATACTTAATATTACTAAATAGAATATTACAACATAACACAAGGGTAGTAAACTGCTTTGGCAGAGTTCTCTTGACGCTTGGAGGCTACTTGCACATTCATTCAAGCTTAAGAAAATAGCTAAATAGGCAATGCTTTAACAATGATATGTGAGAAATTGATTGCTTTTTCTTTTTCTTTTTTTAAATCAACCCAAAATATGATGGCTAGCAACATGTTTTTGGAATTAAACAACAATAGCCACAACAATGACAAAGGGAGTTGGATATGGGGTTTGGACAACAACATTTGGTGGTCAAGATTCAATGGAAAAATCTAAATGAGTACCACCAACAAATTGAGAAGTAGGCTAAAGGGATGATGGTAAAATTTGTATACTTCAAAGGAACTCTCTGAACAACCAAAAAAAAAAGAAAACAAAAGCAAAGCATGAAAGAAAATCATTACTGAAATTATGCACTACATCACTAAATTTGGAGACAACTACTCAAGCTAAAGAGAAACATTAAGTAGATATAGAACAAAAGAAAAGGAGTGCCAAATGTTTATGTTGGAGAAATTAATGTCTCTTTTATTGAAAATAGGAACCTTGATCTCTCTTATATAGAGAGTAAGGATGGAAAAATTACATAAATGGCATAACATGATTATAAAATTGGTTACCTGGAATATAAAATTGACTAGGACTCCCAAACTTACTAAAAATAGACGTAATCATAATCCTAAAGATTTTAACAACTTCTTGATACTCTAATGCTCCGCCTCAAGTTCGAGCGTAAATCATAATCGAGCTAAACTTACTAGAAGGGATAAAACAAGACTCCCTAATGTAGGATATCATTTGGTTGGAGGAGTAGGCAAGTACCAGTAACAGGCAGGTAGGCAGCAGGAGTAGGAAGGAAGTAGGTGACGATCCCAAGTTGAAACACAATAGCGTGGGAGATGATCCTAAGTAATAACGGTAGTAGATGAGAGGCAATCTAAGGATGGTCAAAAGACGATCCCAATCAGGCAATAGGAAGTAGGAAATAGGGTATGCAATCAAGGCATAGAGTAGACATACACGACATATGTATTTTGTATTGAAATTGCCCAATCTAAACCAATTGTGCGATATAAAGATTTGTTCAAATTCTTATTCCTCTTACTATCCATCAACTCAGGAAGGACCACATATTAGGATATGAAAACATTGAAAAGTCTATGGCAACTAGCATGTGTCGTGAAGGAAATGTTTAAGATCAAAAAAATAGTTTATGTTTAAGATTTCTTTGGAAAGAGATCCATTTGCTCTTATATATATATATATATATATATATATATATATATATATATATATATATATATAGTATCTAGTGAGCACAATGCTCATAAATACTTATTTGAGGTCAAAATTATGTTATCTTGATGAAATCACTTCCACTTTTAGTCAATGATTTTGTGTAATATGAGCGAAATCACCTAATTATTTATAGCAATTATCCATTTACATTTAATATAATATTTATGGATATTGTAGATATGGAACATCCTCGAAACATCATTGTACCTTTTTTGTCGTTTATTATTTTATAGTTCGTCTTATATGTTTTGAAGGTTAGTATTTTTTATTTAATCACATTATATTGATTCGTTAATATTATTAAATATCATTGCATGTCAAGAAGATATTCAATAACTTATATCACATTTTGTAACATCAACTTACGTTACTTTTTTATATTACAAAATTATGTTGCGCATGTTTTCACTTTATTATATAGGTTGACTTTGTATTATAATTCATGATATGTTGAACATATTATAACATTACAATTTTTTTGTGGTTACATTCTGTATTACAGATTCAATTTAATCACACATATTCGTATTACAATTTTAAGCACGTTATGTATTACAAAATAATAAGCAAATATTTATTCTTAAAATTTATATTACAACATTTGTATCCAACCTTTAATGCGTTGCAATACCACACACATAAGAGGTTGTGTTACAATTACACAACATAACACGTAAGATCACGTTAATGTTTTAATGATTCGTAATACAACAATATATTTACATTATAAAATCATATGTACCATTATTTGTAATGGATGACAACAGTAATAACCATTAAATTCTCATGCACATTAAAATTTTAACACAATTTTATTACAATTTCTTTTGTTTAACATAAATTAATACTTAATAATGAAGTGTCAAATCATTTTGATTGTTATATTATGCATTTTGTTCCGTTACAAAACACGACTTATTTGATACAATCACAAAATTTATCCATTACAAATGCACGTAACTCTAATTACAATACTTATTCTTTATCGTTATAACATCTTTCTTTTTTCTAACATATTTACTTATTATTTTGAATCATTCGAAGTAAATATTTTTACATCATATGATACAATTTTTACCAAATGATCATCATTTGATACTCATTTAATGATTTTTAAACATTGTATTGGAAGGATCCATCCCCTTTATATATATAAACTATTAGATAGTATCGTATCTACATGCTACAGCTAGACTCATGGCACATGTATAAATTGAATAAAGTAAAATGAAAGTGTGAACACCATAATAATTTATCGGTGAGAATCTGATGAGAGCAACACCAAATAGTTCTTAAAATATATATATTAGATAGAACTGAAGCGATAGAGATACTTAATTAAGGTCCCTCATAACATTGGAATGAAGTAGAAATGAACAATGGTTTCAAGAAATCAAATGTTACCACAATGTTTGTTACCAGTAGTGGCAGATGATCGGCTATAACCAGAATGGCAAGTTTCCAAGGAAATTAAAAGAAGCTAAAGAATGCCATTATCGTAATGCAAATGCAAAAGTAAACATGGCTGAAATCATGGGTGCTATTTGTTTTTTCTTTTTTATATGACAAGGTTCTTCTTGCGAGGTAATCTCAGAAAGATCACAAGTGTCCCAACTCTACGTCTTCTAGGTAAATTTAGCATTGGCTAGAGTCGAACCGGCAACCCCGTTCCCCCACTAGTGATATAAGGTCTTACCAGTTGAGTTACCCGCTAGGGGCAATGGGTGCTATTTGGTTCAGAATTGAATATCATGAGTGGTATTTCAAATATCACCTGTGACACAATTTGGTTTAGAATTGATGTATCATCAGTGATATTTGACTTAGAACTTAAATATTACCTGTGTAATTTAGTTCGAGTAAGCTAAAATGGTCTTGTTCATGTTCCTAACATTACCACTAAGTAAACGTGGTAGGGGTTAACACTATAGTTTAATATCAATTCAAATAAATAGAAATTAGTATTAATACCACTGTGTAAGTAAACAAAAATGAAGATTAGCATCACTTCCACATTTTCTAACATAAGTTTCCTAACTTCTCAAGTAAATTAACCCAGATGCTAGCAGATACTCTACCACCATGCCAGATGTTATTTACAACCTTTAGAATATTAAAGCAATGAGACCTCTAGAATGACTTGGTGAAGATTATCTCTATCCTAGGAAATAAAGATTAACCGGATCCTATTCTTCCTCTTTTAACTTCAAAACAACTACTCACAGTTGTTGGATCCATCCTATTTCCCTATTAATCAAACAAAATCGAGATTTGCACGTGGAGAAGAGGTCATCACTTATCCAGATAATACGTACATAACAATACGATATATAACTATTAGTACGTCATTTGGGTAACTCAATTAGTAAACATACTCATACCACTTAAATAAAAATGATAGATCTCTGATTCAAATACTAACTAACTGAAAGGATAAGTTTATAAATTATTTATTCCCATCCAAGATGAGTATTATCATCTATTTTTTATATATAACTATTAGCATAAATGAGTACTATCGATGCGTGCAATCAGTGTGGCAGAATACTCATTGTCCAACATTCGCAGTTACCCATGTTAATTCATTGAGATGCACAATGTTCATCTTCCTTTGATTATCAAATAAAAAAAGGGTTAATTATGGACTACTTATGATGCTGTGTTACATAACAACCCACTTTTAGGTGACTGGGAAATACAGAATACTAGTGAGAAGACCAGCGCTACGTGACAAAGAATAATATTATTATCAATGAACAATATAAAAAATATATATAAGATAATTTATTAAATTATCCAATATATGTAATTATTTTTATTTTAATAATTAGAATAATAGTCTATCTTAAATAATAGGATAATAATATATGATTTATACAATATTTATAAAAGGAGAGAAATAAATAACAAATAATGTTGTCTCGAGTGAGAAAGAAAGAGAGAGACAAAGATAGAGACAGAGGAACCTAAACTCTAAACACTAAATACTAATATCAAAGGTGAAAATTCACTTTTTATAGACAATTAAAATCACTTTTCATAAACATTTATTTCTAAATCATAATTTCTAAATCCTAAACTTAAAAATTATAGTTGAAAATTACTTTCCACTTTTTAAGTATAAATTCATTTTCCACTAATAAAAACGTTAAAATACACGGGTAATTAAAATGTACCAATGTATTTTGTTAAGTGAAGGAACGCATGCTGCAAAGCACATTGCAATACACATTTCTTTACCATTTGGCTATATTTTATTTTTTGAAAAAAAATAGCAAATTATAATATGATCATGATAATGATTTCTCTTATTAATCTAAATTTTCACTATAGTTCTTAAAAATGTACTATACTTAAATATAGAAATATCTTTTCCTTAGATTTTTTAAGATAAAAAAGTCAAATTTCATTAAAACAAAATTCCATTACCATATTTTGTTGAATTAGCTACCATACGTTTAAATACAATAATTAAGTTCAAAACAAAAAAATTGTAATTTCTAATTGTAAATCTAATTTTTAAAGATGGGAACTAATGTGTTGCAATCGGAGGCCAGAGGTTATTTTGGATGAGATCCAACATCATATGTGTGTGTATATATTTATATATATCTATATGTCTGTCTCTCTTTTTTTTTTGTGCGTTTGTGCATTTATATGTGATATGTGACGCCTTATTTTGAAAAATAATGCTGGGATCGTAATTTGAGAGAGAGAGAGAGCTCGTTCGATGAACGGAGAGAGAGAGTCGGAACAACATTTACGGTGGGAGAGAGAGAGCGTGGGGACGACATTAAATGTGGAGAGAGAGAGAGACACGGGGAAGAGAGCGCGTGGGTGGAGGAGAGAGCGCGTCGGTGGGGACGACGCGTGGTATAGGAGGAACCCTGATTTAGTTTGTAAGTATAGATAATGAGATACAACGATGGCAACCATTGTTCTTCCTCTGAATTGTCAAAATATTTGAAATTCTTCTAAATCGACACTACTGTAATATGTTGAGTCATGGAAATTATAATTAGTTATTTCCAAAAAATATAGATTGTAGAGAGCTCACCTTCGACGAGGGTGGTGGAAGCGGACGGTAGTTAGAGAGGGGGACGAGTGTGATGATGATGACGTAGATGAGGCAAAGCGGACGGTGAGTGCAATGACGAGGCAGAGGGGGGCGAGTGCGTGGATGAGGTGGAGGAGGGTGAACATGGGCGAGGTGGAGGAGAGCGAGAGTATTCGCGACAACACAGACGAGGCGGAAGAGTGAGAGTGCTGGTTAAACGTGAACTATGTTTAAATGAGGAGGGGATTAACGTGAGGGTTGAGGGAGGGATTTAATTTAAAAAAGAGTTTTGGGTTTGATTAAAAGATAGAAAAGAAAAGGTGGAAGGTAGGGGTAAATATTTTTTTGGGAGTGGGGGATGTGAGATAAAGAGAAACGACCTTTATTATCGTGTGTGGTGATTTTTTTTTATATTTATCTTTAATTTTTAAAAATGATATTTAATTAAAAAGATGAGAAGTTCATATTATTTTTATTATTTTGATTATATTAATTTATTAATATTATCGAAAATGATGACATTAAATTTAACTAAATATCAACTTTAAATTTTTATTATAGAGATACAGTAGATCGGAACATGATCTATTTACTCTCGTTAGATTTATAAGTACACTCCTTTTTCCGATTTCAGGTATCTTGCTGCGTAAACGCGTGATATATATGGTTGCATACATGTATGTGTCATGTATTATCTCTTGTTTTGAAGATCAAGGCATGCTATATGAGTAATAAATAAAATATTTATCTTTAATTATGTAATATACATTAAAATATTATAATAAATGAAATGAATAATTACATATTGTAAAAGTATATCTTGCAACATTGTGCTTTTATTTATCATAGGTAAAATAAATATTATAGTACCATAAGAATGATAATCCATATCTAATATATATTATCAAAGGATATTGAGAATTATATTTTTTTTCCATAATTTTGATGAAATTTAATTGAACTAATCTTAAATGTTAAGAGACAACAAATGAAGTATCTTTTTATTTATATGTTACTCCATAACTAGATCCTTAGACAACTCTATCAATGGTAAAACATATTTGTACAATTTATTTTTTTAGGAATAAGTAATTATATTATTCATGACACAATAGATTACGTGAGTGTCAATTTAGAAGAATTTAAAAAATTTTAAAATTTAAAAAAGGGACAATTGATGCCACCGTTATAGCTCACCACTAGCATATTATTCCCGCACTTCACAACTGGGCAAAGGTGAGAGAGTCAACATCAATAATAATGGTATATATATCAAACTAACAAATGGCCCTCTGTATGTAGGAAGAGCAGATGAAAGGCATACTTGAAGTAATATTAGCATCAGAAATTTCCATCATTATCTTCTTATTGAAAACCATATGTTTACTGATCATAAATGTTTTTTGTATTACGAGTCCACTATCAAAATTCCCATATAATCAAAAACATCGAACTGCTGGCTGTATTGCACCGAATAAAACTAATATTTAAGGGGACACGTGTCAGATGGAGGGGAGGGTGAACCTAGCTTGAGATATAGGTTGATGTGTTTGGTCCCACGCTTCGCTGTAGGATAGATGAGAGGGAAAAAAAATAAAGAGAAAGAGAGACATGAGAACCCATACTAGTGATTGAACATCGACCGTCTGAGCAACATAATCCACTGAGAATATCTTATGTAAACGATATGTATGAGAAAAATTAAAAAGAGTATTAACAATGTTCATAGTTATGACTTTGAAGTTTTATTGAATAGTCTATATACGAAGGTATAACTAGAAATATTCTATATGATGATAAAAAAATTGTAGTTTAATATATAGATGAATATAAATTTACTTTTTTATGGTAGTAGAAACAAATGATTGGTAAATAATCTTCAATATTTTTATAAGAAAGTAGATATTTACTTCTACAAAATTTGTAAATTGAGAGTTATTTTCATATCAAATGACATTGGAGAAAGGGAGAGAGAAAGAGAGAAAATGTGATTAAATGCTATGAGTAAATAATAAATAGGTATCCTATGGGTAAATATCCTATGAGTAAATACTAAGTGGGTACCCTTGGCATTGAATGCAAAGAGGCCAATTAAAAAGTAGCGAGAAGAAAGACAATCCTAAAATACTTTGTTTTATTGTTAAAATTGCAAATAAAAAACCATTGGAGCACAAACACAACAAAATTTTCCTAAATATAATATTATCAAAAAGTAAAGAAACATACGATGCAATGTGTTTTACAATGCACAGATGAGAGTGGTAGTTTCAACTGATGTATTATAATTTTCCACTGGTGGAAGCTACTTTTCACTAATGAAAGACTACTTTCCAAGTGAAATCACTTCCCGTAGGCAAAAAATCACGTTCCAAGTTAAACAATCATTTTTCACTAGTGAAAAGGTAAACACATCGGTATATTTTCATTTTCAATCGATGTGTTTCGATTTTTAACTTGTTGAAAACCATTTCCAACCGGTGTGTTTTTGGTTTGTGATGTAGGATGAAAATTGCCCTCACATAATACGTCTATTCAGCTTGTGGATAGACTAGTCAAACCTGCTTGGACTCAGTCTGCGCAAGAAGACAAGAGGTGCGATCCACGAAGCAGTTACGAGTCCACATTTTATCTCTTAACAACTCCTCATAATATCTCTCAACAACTCCTTGCTCTCTCTTAACAACCTCGCTTTCATGTATTCTATAAATAGCTCTTACCTACACATGGTAAAGGGGGACCTGAGGATCCTAGGGGGGTAAGCCAAGGCTTTCAGCCTACCACCTGTTATGTATTTTTTCCACTAGTAGTGGACATTGAGGGTTAGATCCTTTCCCCAGACGTACACCCCTTGAGGTAGAGTTGGGTCAACAATTGCCATGTGCATGTGATTGCTTGTTTATTTTTATTCTCTTGTAGCTGTGTTACGTTTCTTATGCATATAAATTCTTTGATGGCCTTCTGGGCCTCATCAAATGGCGTTGTCTGTGGGAAATGCCAACAAAAATGCCATGTTCCTCTCATGCATCACGGATGGCAAGGGATACAAACTGCCACTATGAAGAGGAAATGAATGGTTGCCATTTTTCCCCCATTCTATCTGCCAAAAGCGGCCTCCCACGTGCTCGCCAAGGTGGTCTCAGCCCTTCCTCCTCTCCGTCATAGGCAGCGGAAAGGCTAACGAAAACCTTTATCAGTTCCTGAACTTGCCTTTAAGCTTTGCCCAACCATCCGCCCTCCAATAAAGGCTTCTTCTTGTGAGCGGATGCTTCTGTCAGCCGCTCCCATCCATCGAAGGCCTCCTTCTCATGGGGGATGCCGACCTCTCAGGCCTTCGAGCATCGGATGCCAAAGTCCTCCTCTCTGCCTAAGAGATGCCCACCTAAGGCCCCCGCCTGACCAACTTTAAGGCATGGAGGAGGCAACCTAAGAGGGGCTCTGGAGGTTGGAGAACCTCTTCTCCCTCTTCCCTAATCATCTGACCACCTGGCTGGGGATGGGTCCTGATTGCCCGACCGCACCACCCAGCCACGCTCTTAGCAGCCGTCCATCTCTTGTTGCCCTCGTCCTCATCAAGGTGGTCTTTGCCCTCTTCTCTCTCACGAGCTGTAGGAAGGCCAGCGAGGCCCCTTGCAGGCCCTCTCCATGCAAGAGCCACTTTGCCTGGTCCGCGCACACAAGGCACCCCTGCCTATAGGCCCTCATCCATGCCTACACTCCCTCCCGCCCAAGAGCTCTTCCAATTAAGGCCACATCTTCAAGTGTTGCTTAAGGCCTCCTCTATCTAAGCGCCCACATCGGCCTCTCCTACGGAATCGCCATTACCGCATGAGGCCGCTTGAGGCCCCACCTACCTAAACTCTCCTTCACCCGCCAGAATGTCAGGCGGTGAGGACCCCCGACAAAGTCCCCCTCCTGGGTTCCTATCGCTCGGTGCCACCCACCATTCAGCCAACCTCATTGAGGGGTACCTCACTTGAGCTCTCCATAGCCTTGTCAAAGGAGCACCCTACCTGAATGAATCGGCTTGTCCTTTTTCTCCGCTTGCCATGGCCGTTGTTCGACTCCTTTGCTTTTCTTGAGGGTGCCACTTGAGTCGTAAGACAACCGGTTCCCAACCTTTTTCCTGCCTATTATGCTGGGTAATGAGGCCGGCAAGGATGGACCCAGTGGAATCTTCATCAAGACATTTTTAAGGGAAAGCTTAACCACTTTCCCTTGTTGGTGTAGATAGCAAAATACCCCTCAATCATTTCTCCATCAACAGCGTTGGTTGAGCTCACTCTCCTCGTGGCTGTTTATGGAGGAGCAACTGAGATAATTGAAAAAATAAAAAATGTATAATAATGGGGTGGGAGATTTTTCATGTCATGTGAGACTTCCAACTTTAAAGTGGTCCCTGACACCATCGGTTGGCTACCCCTCCTCTTCCAACTCATGGCATCATGCTCCAAATGGGGGCACGAGTAGATTCTCAATTAATTTTTGCTTTTGAAGCCACTACTTGCTATGAAGAAAACACATATGAAGTCCTTTTTCCCCACCAATTCCCACCTAAATATGTGAGAGGTGAACTGATGTCCACCCCCATCTAGTGCTCCACCAAGGCTATTATGAGATGCGAGTAAGGGGCACCACTAGAAGAAAATAAAAAATGAGGGAAAATTTTACGAGGTTAATATGCCTGTCAATAGCGGAACGATGCTCCACGCATCTCTCTTCTTATGCAAAGATAAGTAAAATTTTCCTATTTCATAAAATAGATGTCTATCTTTGCAAAGTTTATATTATCTTTATAACACTCATCTCCCCCACCTGCTTGTGAACTAGTACACGCAGGGACTGAAAAAGTCCCTTGCGCTCCCAACAAGCATATGCCACCTACATGAGATAGGTTGCCAGTGGGCACCCGAACTAGAGCGTCCCCTCGGCCCCCTACGAGTGTCGGTAACATGCGAGAAACCTTGTCATCCTATTATGGGCTACCTCTTAAGGACTCGGAGAGTGCTTGGGTACTCTAGTCTCGCCAGTGCAAACAGTAGGTCAAGATCAAATTCAAAGTCGGGAACTGAATTCGTGTACTTCCATTACGATTTATATTTTATTAATCACTAGCCTTCTTTTAGGAAAATTTGTCATACCATCCCTCTCTCCCAACAAGAGGCAAAAATGACAGCGGGAACTTCAAAGCACCTATCCCCTTACGTGACCGCACAATAGCTGTTAGGGGCAAGTAACCCCTCCCCATGAGGCGAGTGGGGGCAATGAAGCACCTACCCCCCAGTAATACCGAGTGATAGCTGTTGGGGGTAAGGGTGACCTCTATGTGAGGGCAAAAAAGAGAAAGAAATCTACTCTTGCAATCGACACAGTCAAACTACAAGAGTGGGAACATCTAATGTGGAACGAAAATTATCCTCACGTAATACATCTAGTCGACTTGTGGATAGACAGGTAAAACCCGCTTGGACTTGGTTCGCACGAGAAGACGAGAAGGTGCGATCCATGGAGTAGTTACGAGTCCATGTTTTATCTCTTAATAACTCCTCATAATATCTCTCAACAACTCCTCTCTATCGCTTAACAACCTCCCTCTTAAGTATTCTATAAATAACTCCTACCTACACAAGGTAGAGGGGGACCTGAGGACTCGATGGGGGGCAAGCAAAGGCTTTCAGCCTACCACTTGTTATGTATTTTTCCCACCAGTAGTGGAGATTGAGGGTTAGATCCCCTCCCCAAATGTACACCCCTTGAGGTGGAACTCGGTCAACAATCGTCGTGTGCATGTGATTGCTTGTTTATTTTTATTCTCATGTGGCTATGTTACATTTCCTATGCATATAAATAACTTTGATGGCCTTCCGAGGCTCATCAGTTTGCTTGATTTTCAATCGGTTGGAAACCATTTCCAACCGTTGTGTTTTTGATCGACTTGATTTTCAATCGATTAATTTTATTTTTCAACCAATGGAAAATGGATTTCCAACTCATGCATTTTGTTGTACTTGATTTTCAACCGATTGATTTTCCTTTTCAACCAATTGGTTTTCCTCTTAAAAAATGAAAAGTGATTTCACCTAGGGGGTTTAAGTTTAGGATTTAGGAGTTAGGGTTTAGGGTTTAGAGTTTAGATTTATAGAAAGTAGTTCTTCACCTATGCAAGGTGATTTTTCACCTTAGGATTTAGGGTTTAACTAAACCCTAAGGTGAAAAATTACTTTTCCAAGTGAAAAATCACCTTGCCTAGGTGAAGAATCACTTGGAGTTGGTGAAAATCGGTTGAAACACACTGATTGAATATCATTTGGTTGGGCAAGAACGTGTATTGCAAAATACGTTGCAGTGCGTATTTCCCTACCTGCATCCTATAACCTTCCATCTAAATTGATAATCCATTGCCACTCCATCATGTAAGGTATTATCTAAGGCAACAAAACCTGGGGAAGGGGATTATGAAAAATAGAAGAGGGAGAGATTTTGAGTAGGGAAAGATGAGGTCCGAAATTAGCACCCAATATTGTGCTTAATTTGTTTTAGATTATTTGTAGGGAATCCAAAACTCTAATTGATGGCTACAACACCTGTGACCATATAAAATATCATAGTGGGGGAGAGGTGTCACTTGGTTAGGGCATCATTCTACTGAATAAGTTCTCGTGCTTCATTGTAGGGAAAAAACGATTGACTTTTAGTTTAAAGAAATCCAAGAGATAAAGGAAAACAAGTCACTCGAAAAGAAAACCAATTGGCTCAACACATCTAAATATTAATTAATAATATTAATTTTTAGGAGTTTTTATATATATACTTCTATAAACTTTCGATAAGATGTATATACCTTCATATTCTTGATATTTATGTATATACCCTATAAACTTACTCCATTAAAGCTGTATACCCCTACTCCGTTAAACCTAATCGAAAATGTCAAAAAAATATTAAAAAATAGGAAAATTTATATTTTCATCTCCAAATATATCTTTCTCCTATTGTCCCCCTAAACCCTCACACCTCCTCGTCCTCCCCCTCCTCCAGTGCCTCTGCCGCCACCTCCCCTACTACAACCTCTGCATGGTGACCCCAACCTCCTCATCCAGCTCACCTCCCTCTAACGCCTCCCCTGCCTCAAGACGGTGTGGGACGACGCACCATCTTTGACTTCATCAACCAAGTCTGCAACAAGGGCACCACCCTCCCCATCTCCGACATGGACGACCTAGATGGCGTCGCCAACCCAACATCCTCCGCAGTCGTAACCTTCGACAAGCACCGCCACACCGAGCTCTTCCTTAAGGACTAGATCCCAAGGCCCATCGCGTATGCGAGGTACAGCAACATTGCATACGGCAGCATCAAGATGGTGAAGATGGTGAGCTTGCTGTAGGTGGAGGAAAGGGACCAACCGGTGAGGCCACAGCTGTAGGTGTTGCAGAAGGCAAGGATGGAGGCGACGGTGTACACCACAAGGACGTAATACCACTTGAGAGGAGGGAAGATGTGAGGGAGGGTGGAATGGAGACAGTCGTGATGTCACCGTACCCTACGTATGCGATGGGCCTTGGGATTTGGTCCTTAATGAAGAGCTTGGTGCGGCGGCACTCGTCGAAGGCTGCGGCTGCGAAGGATGCTGGGTCGGCGGCATCATTCAGGTCGTCCATGTCGGAGATGGGGAGGGTGCTGCCCTTATTGCGGACTTGGTTGATGAAGCTGAAGATGGTGTGTCGTCCCACCATCTCAAGGCGGCGGAGGTGCCGGAGGGAGGTGAGCTGGATGAGGAGGTTGGGGTCGCCGTGGAGGAGCGCGCGGATGAGATCTTAGTGGCCATGCGGAGGTCGTAGTAGGGGAGGTGGCAGCGAAGGCACGGGAGGAGGGGGAGGAGGAGGAGGAGGTGTGTGGGTTTAGGGGGAAAAATAGGGGATATGATGAGGTGTGGCTCATCATAGCTAAAATGCCTAAGTTAAGCTAGAAACTAGGTTAACCACTACTGAATTAACACATGAAAAGGGTTAAGTGTGGGAAATAGTGAAAAAGACCTAAAACATCAAATTTATGTTAAAATGTGAAATTAGGTCATAAAATGAGATATTCTATTTATTAATGTAAAATGATGATCCAATTGTAAATTGAACACATATTTGAGTCCAAAGGTTCAAATCAAAAGTAAAATTAACTTCCTAAATGTTCAGTTATACTTTAATAAAAACTTGGTTGCATGTGGGCATCATTAGGACCTTGCATTAGTAGTTTTACATTTAGGTCATTTGTTCGCATACATTTTATTCATTTAAAAACCTTCCAGGGCTTGTTTGAAAGCCACAGGGGCCTATTTGCAAAACCTGAGGATGGTTCTGTTATCCTTCTTCACCACTTATAGGCCTTGTTACAAAACTTCTACCCCTCCTCCCATAAGGGCTTCCCTGCAAAAACACCAAAACAGTTGCAATTGCGAGTGCACTATTCACCCCAAGAACACACGAGATCGTGGCCGTTCATTCCTTGATCTCTTGATCCGATGACCATCCCTGAATCGAACCTTCGTGCGCTACAACGCGTGTGTTCACCACCTATCCCAGATCTCATCCAACGACCAACTTTTGGATTGGACTCTCACGCATTCCTCTCTTCTCATCTCCACCGCCCAATCCCTAGGTGGTTAATGTTACGAATGAGCCACTTCAGACGTCTGGAATCCCTTACAGACGTCGGACCAGACGTATGGAATCACTTACAGACGTCTGAAAATCGGTTATTTTTGGCACGAGCGTTTCGTTTGCGTACTCTCTCTCTCCCTATCTTTTTCCCTCTCTCTTGCAGCCGCAGACCACCCTCTGCCGCTCTCTCTCTCCTCCTCGCGCGGCCTTAAAAGGCCACGCCCCCTCCCTCACTCCCGTCACCTCCGCCCCCTTCCTCTTCTCCTTCCAGCCAGTGCGCGAGAGCGAGCGCGAGTGAGGTGGCAGCAGCGACAGCCGCGGTGAGCATGGGAGGAGGTGCTGCGTGTGGAAAGCAGCGCTCGGCCGTGAGGGCGAGCTCGCCGGGGCTGCTAGGGCTGGCCGGCGGGGGGCGCAGCGGGCGCAGAGCGACGCGGGAGGACTGCTGCGGCTCGAGCAGCAGGCGGACGAGGTGCGGCGCGGCTGGGCATCGCGAGCGGAGGGCGAGTCACGCCCTGGTTCTAGAAACTTTTCCAGAATCAGACGTCTGGGCTTCTAGCCAGACGACTTGCACGACGTCTGGAAGACTGTCCAGACGTCTGAAAGGTGAGTTATTTCCGTCTTCTTCATTTTCTTCGACTGACCGTACTGAGAGAGAGAGATGGGTGCGCGCAGGTTCGGTGATTTCCCCATCCAACACGAATCAGACGTCTGGCTGCAGTGACAGACGACTGGAGAGACTTCCAGACGTCCTGGGTGAACATAGGATGTCTGGGAACTAGGCCAGATGCCCCCGCAGGCTTCTGGACGTCTGAGAGCCCACGCAGAGCAAGGTAATCCCTGATCCACCTTTTTAAGACGTCTGGAAGAAGTTCCAGACGTCTGATTCTGCACTGTTTTGTCGTTTTCGGCCCGTTTAGGGCCCGTTTGGGTTCCGTTTTCTGCGTTTCGAGTTGCATTCTTTTCGGAATTAAATCCTCTACCCGTCTACAGTAGCTATATACTGTTTTGAGAAACTCCTTGTGTTTGATCCTTGTGATAGGACCCCGTTCCGTTGCAGTCTCGAGGGTTGCGGAGGCACGCGGGATTCCCGACCACGCCCCCAGTACTCCTGTTGTAACCGGTAGAGTGGCTTTAAGTATAATCTGTTAAATTATGGAACCATAAATAGAACCTAGGACATTGCATGAATCCTAGGAATGAGAAATAGATTGAATGATAGATCCTAGGTGTTGCATGAATCTTAGGGCTGGAAAACTAGATTGTATGATAGATCCTAGGATATGGCATGAATCCTAGGACGGAAAAACTAGTGGAATATATGAATACTGCAGCCTTGGAAAAATGAAAAGGAACAAAAGGTTTCCTGTAAATTGAATTAACAGCTGCCTGCTGCGAATAAATAAACGTGATTGAGAACATGGATTGAAAGAACGTGAAACTGGAAAGTGAAACCTAGATGTTCTAAGTTAAAGAGCTGGAACCCTACGGGGAATTAGGAGTGGAACTCCTGGAAAGAGAAAGGAATGGAACTGGGAAAGAAAGACGTAGTAGTGTACTGTCTCTTGGGTGCGTAGTACCGAGGGGAGTACCTGTACCTATTTAGTGCAGAGCGAAACCAGCTGCCCCAGGGACCCGGGGTTAGGACTGGCCACTTTGTACCGACTTGCTGGCCCTCGTGTACGTAGTACCGAGGAGAGCTACTAGTGTAGGGAGGTACTAGCTACCCCATGGGCCCCGGGGTTCTGCTAGCCTCCCACACCGACTTGTTAGGCCCACTGGGCAAACCAGGGTAGTCAGGTGAGGGTGCGCGGACTGTGGAGGGGCAAGGCCCCTGTTTGGTTACTGTGGAGGGGTTGAACCTGAAGGTTCCCTACTAGGAGGGGTGATGTAAAAATATGCGGAAATAAAATATAAAGCAATCTCACAAAAATCAATCGCACAATGTACACAGGTATTATTAGGTGGAAACCCAAACCGGGTGAAAACCACCACCTAACCCTCTCGAGTTAGGATTTTCCGATCAACCTAGTTGATCAAATCCACTAACCGAATCACTTTGAAACGAGGGTGATTCAACCTCAGTACAACCACGCTACAAGTACGAGGGTAGCGTTCCTCAAACCCTTCTCTCCACGAGAAGGATTTTGTCCCACGAAGGAGACGGGAATTCGCAAAGCGAATACCCAACCAAAATACAAAGATAAAATAAAACAACAGTCCTATAGAGCCAACAAAATTAAACCTAGCTTCTATAGGAAATAGGAAACTCCCCTTTGCAAGGAGTGCGTCGACGATGACGCGGTGCGTGTGCCACGCGATGGCGCTATGTAGCTCTCGTGAAAAACAGCGGGAGAGCGGGCGCGCAAACTGAATTTAGCTCTCAAGATGATGGAGCTTGAGCTTGGAGAGCAAGAGAGACACAAAAGTGTGGAAAGTATGTTGCTTAGGTGTGTCTTGTGTTTTTCTAAGTGTATATGTTGTGTGTTTGTGTTACAAAGGTTCCCCTCTATTTATAGAGGCCTTATGAAGGCTTTGGAAGGCTTGGAAAAGCTTCCATAGCCGTTGGGTGCAAAGCCCAAGAGAATCAGGCCGAAATCAGGACAATGATTGCATTTGACAGGGTTATCAGACGTCTAACTATGGCATCAGACGTCTGGAAGGCCACTTTAAGACGTCTGATTCCAAGGTCAGACGTCTGATTCTATGCGGGTTTCTCCCTGACTTGAATCAGATCTAAACAGGGTTTTTGTGCAAGTCCATCAGACGACATACAGGACATCTGGCACTAAGTCTGGACGTCTGGAAACCTACTTTTACTGTGGGAATTGATTTCCAAACGTTGCAACGGCTAGAAAATCTCTGAGAAGAGATTTTGGGTCAACCGAGGCAAAACGGTCATTTATCAGACGTCTGTAAAGTCCTATGGACGTCTGATAAGGCTCTAACGGTCATATTCTTGAGTGTCTTCTAAGCCAGCCAACGGTCCACTAACTGGACGTCTGGCAAAGTCATCAGACGTCTCTTAAGACGTCTGGTCTAAGGTCTGGACATCTGATTTCATCAGACAGAACTAACTATGTCCAGCCTAACAGTTATCAGACGTCTGAAACAACAGTCAGACGTCTTAAAATACTTTATCAGACGTCTGATTTTGGGATTAGATGTCTGGAAAGTTTGTTTGAACCCTATATTGGTTTTCTAAGTATTCTACAGAAAACCTAAGTATCCTAGGGTTGTGCAGGTGTTCCTAGGACTACTTTTAGGGTACTTTGAGGCTCTTTAACATAATGTTCTAAGGAATCAAAAAGAGCAAGAAAATAAATACAAGAGATACATGAAAGGATAAAAAAGAATCTATCCTATTCTTCTTGTCTTCCATCTCCAATCTTTCGCTCCACGCGAACCTCCTGTGTTTTCCGTCAAGCTCCTCCAATCCGTCCTGGATGCGAGCTTGAACTCCGTCTAAACACGTCCACATTTGCAATTGACCTGAAATCTAGGACTCAAATTGCAAATGTTAAATAACACGTGTTTTGTTATCATCAAAACAAATGATCGTGGTGCTCTAGCACCAACAGAACCCCTATTACTGAGAGGGCTCTGCCCTGTACTGGTTCCGTGCTGTGCTTTGGGTGCACCCGTTAACAGAAACGACTGACTACGTGCAAGTGCGGGTTAGCTACCTGTGCGTTTATCGCGCGTGCCGTAGTCACCGTTACGCCTGTCCGTGACCTTGGGGTGGTTGACTGAGAGTAGGATCACTACGGGGGACTCTCCCGGCCAGGAGAGCACCACGTGCTACTTCTACTATTCGGAAAAGACTACAATCAAGATCGTTCCCACGAGGAACATTCGAGATCAAGTGAAGGATCTGAGAATTAGATAAATTTTGAAACAATAGAAAGATGTAAATAAAGGAAGAAAGAAAATTAAAATAGCTACTGTACAC
Source organism: Thalassia testudinum (assembly GCA_037157565.1). Classification (NCBI taxonomy): domain Eukaryota; kingdom Viridiplantae; phylum Streptophyta; class Magnoliopsida; order Alismatales; family Hydrocharitaceae; genus Thalassia; species Thalassia testudinum. The sequence goes on along the minus strand of JAZHRO010000022.1, from coordinate 6,168,719 downwards.
TTTACTGTTTCTTTAGTTTAGCTGCCACTCTACTCAGCGTTTTGCTGACGTGTTACACTCATTACCTTTCAGGACCAGGTGTTGAGCAGCCAGGGTCAGCGGCTGCAGAGGACGCTGGGCCGAGTAGGGTCTAGTAGAGTTACCACTGTTCTCCTGTACCTCTTTTTGGTTCCACTGTAGTGAGTAGTTCTTGTTTCCGCTGTACTTTTCTTTACCTGCAGTTCATATTATGTTATGAATGTTGTTCTACTGTTGTGGTGGTATATACTGTAGTGGTTTTTTCCTTACTGCTGTATTTTCTTACTATTAGTTATTTTCATGCTGAATGTGGTTTATTTTACTGCTCTTTTGGTTACTTCCTCGTTGGACGACTAGGTCTTGAGATTAGTCGAGTCGGTCCGGTTCTCGTGTCTCGTAGGGACTCGGGAATCGGGTCGTTACAAGATTGTATCAGAGCAAGGTCGTCTCAAGAAGTGAATCAACTGACTGGAAAATAACCAATTCACATGTCTATAACTAGAGTAGCCACCACAACATATCTTTTGACATGAACTCTTAGACGTTTTCGTTAGGTACTGTTCCGTGTTGACGTTTTTCGTTTTGTTTCGCGTCTCCTTGTAGGAGATGCCTCGTCGCGGGACTGGCGAGACTGGCCGCGGGCGTGGTCGAGGACGAGGTCGGCGAGGTGGGCGTGCCATTGTCGACGTCCCGGTGGACCAGCCATCACTCTTGGGCATTCAGGCCCAGGACCTCGCCCAGCTGATATGGGACATTGTACGAGAGGAGCTCCACCCACCGCCCCGAGCGCCTCCTCCTGGGGCTGCAGAGGGGGAGTCCTCTGTGGGACTACACGACGGACACGGCGCTGGACACGGGGGAGGGGATGGGCCGCCGCAGCCCCCACCTTCCTCCGATACTTCTGTGCACGAGGCACCATTGCCTGGAGGTGCACCAGCATCCCCACTGCAGCGCCACTCCGAGTTCTTCGGGCAGTTCCGGAAGTTGAAGCCCCCCTCTTTCAAGGGGGATGAGGACCCGACCGAGGCAGAGGATTGGCTCGAGCAGCTGGAGAAGATCTTCGACACCCTTCGCCCCCCGGTGGAGTGTCGCGTGGCCTTTGCCATGTACCAGCTGGAGAGTGCGGCACACAGGTGGTGGAGGGCGGTCTGGGGACAGGAGAGGGACGAGCCAACCTGGGATCGGTTCATCGCCCTCTTCTGCGAGCAGTACTTTCCCCAGACGTGGCAGGACCAGAGGAGGCGGGAGTTCCACACTCTCTGCCAAGGGACGATGACCGTGAGCGCGTACCGCACGCATTTCCTGGAGCTGTCCCGCTTTGCAGCGACAGCGGTAGCTACTGAGGAGGAGCACCTTTGGAGGTTCACCGAGGGGCTCCGGCCTGCGATTCGGGGGTATGTCAAACCCATGAAGTTGCCTACGTTTTCGAGGGTGGTGGAGGCAGCCATGACTTACGAGGAGACCAACCCGTCCGCGCGAGACACTGACGGCGGGCGGAAGAGGCCCTTCCAGCCAGACTTTTCACAGGGCCGGCGAGAGAGGAGACACGTGGCGTCCGCAGGAGAGCCGTCACATTTTACAGGGCCATCAGTGGCCTTTGGGGGCCCTCGACAGGGGCCAGTCGCCAGCACCGGACCCCCGCCCAGCCGACAGTAGGGACCCACTGAGGGCGGGAGTCGGGTTCCCCTCTGTTACCAGTGTGGCCAGTCGGGCCACATCAGGAGGAACTGCCCGTCTAGGGCAGGAGGTCAGCAGATACTCCCCGGGCAGAGCGCTGGAGGGCGCGCAGGAGGCCGCAGTTCCCAGGCGCGAGGAGGAGGACAGCAGTCACGAGGAGGGTACCGGCCAGCACCTACCCGTCCGACGCAGAGTGTGGCTGCTTCGTCCGCACCTAGAGCTGAGGGGCGTATCAACGCCCTGACACACAGGGATGCCAGAGCTTCAGGCTCAGTTGTGGCAGGTATGGTTTCCGTTTCCGGCAGACTCGTTTACACGCTTTTCGATTCCGGCGCTACGCACTCGTTTGTCGCAGCTAATTTCGCAGTTAGTTTGGACCAGGATTATACACTGTTAGAGAATCCGTTTGTAATTAGAGGCCCGAGTGGTCAGCTGTTTGTAGCTAAGGAGGTGTACACAGATTGCGAGGTCAGTGTCGGGGGACATAGCCTACCAGCTGACCTGATTATGATTCAGATGGAGGACTTTGGAGTGATTCTGGGGATGGACTGGCTGTCCGCTTACCACGCCTTGGCGGACTGTTTTGAGAGGAAGATTGTCTTCTCCATGCCGGAGTTGCCTTCTTTCGAGTTTCACGGACAGCCAGTGGACGGAGGCTTTAGGTGCATTTCGGCACTTCGGGCGGTGAGGCTTTTGAGCCAGGGGTGCGAGGGCTTCCTAGCTTGTGTGGTGGCAGAGCCCAGCCCTGTGGCGGACTTCCAGAGCATCCCGGTGGTCAGAGAGTACCCAGACGTGTTTCCAGACGAGTTACCAGGACTACCGCCCGAGCGTGAGATCGAGTTTGAGATCTCATTAGTACCAGGGACCAGCCCCATCTCCACAGCGCCATACAGGATGGCACCGCTTGAGCTGCGAGAGCTCAAGTCCCAGTTGCAGGACCTTTTGGAGAAAGGTTTCGTGAGGCCCAGTGCGTCTCCCTAGGGAGCCCCGGTACTGTTTGTGAAGAAGAAGGATGGTACCCTACGCCTTTGTGTGGACTACCGACAGCTGAATAGGGTTACCATCAAGAACAGATATCCGCTACCGAGGATCGACGACTTGTTTGACCAGCTACGGGGTGCCACGGTGTTCTCCAAGATCGACTTGAGGTCAGGATACCACCAGTTGAGGATCAGGGAGACCGACGTCTCCAAGACAGCTTTCCGCACCCGGTACGGACACTACGAGTTTTTGGTCATGCCGTTTGGGCTAACCAATGCCCCCGCTGCTTTCATGGACCTGATGAACCGGGTGTTTAGACCGTACTTGGACCAGTTCGTGGTGGTTTTCATAGATGATGTACTCATCTATTCTAGAGATCGGACGCAGCACGGACAGCACTTGCGGATGGTTCTGGACACTCTAAGACGACGTAGGCTGTACGCCAAATACAGCAAGTGCGAGTTCTGGTTGAGGGAGGTGACCTTCTTAGGTCATGTGATCTCTGGAGACGGCTTGGCGGTGGACCCAGCCAAGGTCGAGGCAGTGCTCAGGTGGGAGAGACCGCGTTTAGTCACTGAGATTCGCAGTTTCCTGGGACTGGCAGGCTACTACAGACGATTCATCAGAGGTTTTTCACAGATCGCATGTCCTATGACACAGTTGACCCGGAAGGACGTGCCCTTCACTTGGATAGATGCATGTGAGGCGTGTTTTCTGGAGCTGAAGGAGAGGTTGACCTCGGCTCCCGTGCTCACCATCCCTGACAGTAGTGGCGGGTTCGTTGTGTATACGGATGCCTCCTTGCAGGGGTTAGGAGGTGTGCTCATGCAGAGGGGTCACGTTGTCGCTTACGCTTCGCGGCAACTGAAGCCCCATGAGCATACCTACCCTACCCACGACCTAGAGTTGGCAGCTGTTGTCTTCGCGCTGAAGACCTGGAGGCACTACTTGTACGGTGAGACCTTCGAGATTTTCACAGATCACAAGAGCCTCAGATACCTTTTCGATCAGAGGTAATACTTGTACGGTGAGACAGAGACGTTGGTTGGAGCTCCTGAAGGACTATGACTGCAGCATCTCCTACCACCCGGGGAAGGCCAATGTGGTGGCTGACGCCTTGAGCCGTAAGGCGCCCGCACACTTGGCCAGTCTACAGTTACAGAGTTGGAGCCTTTTGGAGGAGGTGGGCAGTTGGCGACCTCTAGAGTTACGGGGGTACTGTGGGGCAGTGACTGTGACACGGCAGACTAGGCCAGAGCTGATAGACCGCATCATCGCAGGATAGATGGCCGATCTGTACTTGCAGTCTTTGCGTGACAGGGTACTGTCGGGAGACCCGGGGGACTTCTCTTTCGCAGACTAGGTGCTGCGCTTGAGGGGACGGTTGTGCGTTCCCAGAGACGAGGAGCTGTTGAGAGAGCTCCTGACTGAGGCACACGGTTCCAGATTCACCATACATCCCGGAAACACGAAGATGTACCATGACTTGAGACGCGAGTTTTGGTGGAGGGGGATGAAGCGGGATGTGGGTGAATTCGTGCAGCAGTGCTTAGTGTGTCAGCAGGTGAAAGCCGAGCATCAGAGGCCTGCAGGGTCGCTACAGCTGCTTCCAGTGCCAGAGTGGAAGTGGGAGAGCATCACCATGGACTTGGTGGTGGGCTTACCCGTTACCCAGCGAGGACACGACGCAGTCTGGGTAATTGTGGATAGACTGACGAAGACGGCGCGTTTCTTGCCGATTCGAGTCACTTTGGGACCAGCACAGTTGGTAGAGAGGTATATCCGTGATGTGGTATGACTACACGGAGTTCCGCGGGAGATCGTATCCGACCGGGATACCCAATTTACGTCCCAGTTTTGGGCTGAGTTTCAGCAGGCCTTGGGGATGTGGTTGAGGTTTAGTATGGCTTACCACCCCCAGACGGACGGACAGTCTGAGCACACGATACAGACACTTGAGGACCTTTTGTGTGCCTGTGTACTAGACTGGAGGGGCTCTTGAGAGGAGCACCTGCCCCTAGCGGAGTTTGCATACAACAACAGTTATCACTCGAGCATCGGCATGGATCCCTATGAGGCTCTGTACGTACAGAGGTGTACGGCACCCTTGAGTTGGGTTGAGGTGGGGACCAAGTGGGAGGTTGGCCCCAGGTTGATCCGGTAGAGTCAGGAGGTAGTCGAGCAGATCCACAGGCGACTCCGCACTGTCAGGAGCAGACAGAAGAGCTACGCGGATCGGAAATGCAGAGAGGTGCAGTTTGAGGTTGGGGACCACGTATTTCTTCGTGTTTTGCCCATGAAGGGCCTGCAGCGGTTTGGGGTGAGGGGGAAGCTCGCGTCGAGGTTTGTGGGGCCCTTTGAGGTACTAGAGCGGGTTGGACCCGTTGCTTACAGACTTGCCCTCCCCCTGCAGCTCTCGGGTGTGCACGACGTGTTCCATGTGTCCAACCTCAGGAAGTACGTAGCCGATCCCAGTCACATACTGAGCCACGAGAGCGTCGAGGTGGGCGACGACCTGACCTACCCCGAGCGGCCAGTGCAGATTCTAGACCGAGCCGTCCGCAGTTTGAGACGAAAGCAAGTACCCTGGTAAAGGTTTTGTGGAGGAGCCAGCGGTACGAGGAGGCTACCTGGGAGCTTGAGGTGGCAATGCGGGAGCGGTACCCGGAGCTCTTCGTGGGTACATCTTTTCAGACCAGCTTCGGTCCTCTTTGAGTTTGTTATGGTTATTTAGACGTCTTTTCCTGCACCCTAGTTAGCGCAAGTTTCGGGGATGAAACTTCCTTTGAGTTTGTTATATTGTTACGAATGAGCCACTTCAGACGTCTTTTAAGACGTCTGGGCGGTGGCCCAGACGTCTGACCAGACGTCTGGAATCCCTTACAGACGTCGGACCAGACGTCTGGAATCACTTACAGACGTCTGGAAATCGATTATTTTTGGCACGCGCATTTCGTCTGCGCGGCTGAGCGCACAGACTTGCGTACTCTCTCTCTCCCTCTCTTTTTCCCTCTCTCCTGCAGCCGTAGACCGCCCTCTGCCGCTCTCTCTCTCCTCCTCGCGCGGCCTTAAAAGGCCACGCCCCCTCCCTCACTCCCGTCACCTCCGCGCCCTTCCTCTTCTCCTTCCAGCCAGTGTGTGAGAGCGAGCGCGAGTGAGGCGGCGGCAGCAACAGCCGCAGTGAGCGTGGGAGGAGGTGCTGCGTGTGGAAAGCAGTGCTCGACCGTGAGGGCGAGCTCGCCGGGGCTGCTAGGATCGGCCGGCGGGGGGCGCAGCGGGCACGAAGCGATGCGGGAGGACTGCTACGACTCGAGCAGCAGGCGGACGAGGCTCGACGCGGCCGGGCATCGCGAGCGGAGGGCGAGTCGCGCCCTGGTTCTAGAAACTTTTCCAGAATCAGACGTCTGGGCTTCTAGCCAGATGACTTGCACGACGTCTGGAAGACTGTCCAGACGTCTGAAAGGTGAGTTATTTCCATCTTCTTCATTTTCTTCGACTGACCGTACTGAGAGAGAGAGATGGGTGTGCACAGGTTCGGTGATTTCCCCGTCCAACACAAATCAGACGTCTGGCTGCAGTGACAGACGACTGGAGAGACTTCCAGACTTCCTAGGTGAACATAGGACGTCTGGGAACTAGGCCAGACGCTCCCGCAGGCTTCTGGACGTCTGAGAGCCCACGCAGAGCAAGGTAATCCCTGATCCACCTTTTTAAGACATCTGGAAGAAGTTCCAGATGTTTGATTTTGCACTGTTTTGTCGTTTTCAGCCTGTTTAGGGCCCGTTCGGGTTCCGTTTTCCGCGTTTTGAGTTGCGTTCTTTTCGGAATTAAATCCTCTACCCATCTACAGTAGCTATATACTGTTTTGAGAAACTCCTTGTGTTTGATCCTTGTGATAGGACCCCGTTCCGTTGCAGTCTCGAGAGTTGCGGAGGCACGCGGGATTCCCGACCACGTCCCCAGTACTCCTGTTGTAACCGGTAGAGTGGCTTTAAGTATAATCTGTTAAATTATGGAACCATAAATAGAACCTAGGACATTGCATGAATCCTAGGAATGAGAAATAGATTGAATGATAGATCCTAGGTGTTGCATGAATCTTAGGGCTAGAAAACTAGATTGTATGATAGATCCTAGGATATGGCATGAATCCTAGGACGGGAAAACTAGTGGAATATATGAATACTGCAGCCTTGGAAAAATGGAAAGGAACAAAAGGTTTCCTGTAAATTGAATTAACAGCTGCCTGCTGCGAATAAATAAACGTGATTGAGAACATGGATTGAAAGAATGTGAAACTGGAAAGTGAAACCTAGATGTTCTGAGTTAAAGAGCTGGAACCCTACGGGGAATTAGGAGTGTAACTCCTGGAAAGAGAAAGGAATGGAACTGGGAAAGAAAGACGTAGTAGTGTACTGTCTCTTGGGTGCGTAGTACTGAGGGGAGTACCTGTACCTATTTAGTGCAGAGCGAAACCAGCCGCCCCAGGGACCCGGGGTTAGGACTGGCCACTTTGTACCGACTTGCTGGCCCTCGTGTACGTAGTACCGAGGAGAGCTACTAGTGTAGGGAGGTACTAGCTACCCCATGGGCCCCGGGGTTCTGCTAGCCTCCCACACCGACTTGTTAGGCCCACTGGGCAAACCAGGGTAGTCAGGCGAGGGTGCGCGGACTGTGGAGGGGCAAGGCCCCTATTTGGTTACTGTGGAGCCAGGGACCCGGGGTTAGGACTGGCCACTTTGTACCGACTTGCTGGCCCTCGTGTACGTAGTACTGAGGAGAGCTACTAGTGTAGGGAGGTACTAGCTACCCCATGGGCCCCGGGGTTTTGCTAGCCTCCCACACCGACTTGTTAGGCCCACTGGGCAAACCAGGGTAGTCAGGTGTGGGTGCGCGGACTGTGGAGGGGCAAGGCCCCTGTTTGGTTACTGTGGAGGGGTTGGACCTCTGTTACTGAGAGGGCTCTGCCCTGTACTGGTTCTGTGCTGTGCTTTGGGCGCACCCGTTAACGGAAACGACTGACCGTGTGCTAGTGCGGGTTAGCTACCTGTGCGTTTATCGCGCGTGCCGTAGTCACCGTTACGCCTGTCCGTGACCTTGGGGTGGTTGACTGAGAGTAGGATCACCACAGGGGACTCTCCCGGCCAGGAGAGCACCACGTGCTACTTCTACTGTTCGGAAAAGACTGCAATCAAGATCGTTCCCACGAGGAACATTCGAGATCAAGTGAAGGATCTGAGAATTAGATAAATTTTGAAACAATAGAAAGATGTAAATAAAGGAAGAAAGAAAATTAAAACAGCTACTGTACACTTTACTGTTTCTTTAGTTTAGCTGCTACTCTACTCAGCGTTTTGCTGACATGTTACACTCGTTACCTTTCAGGACCAGGTGTTGAGCAGCCAGGGTCAGCGGCTGCAGAGGACGCTGGGCCGAGTAGGGTCCAGTAGAGTTACCACTGTTCTCCTGTACCTCTTTTTGGTTCCACTGTAGTGAGTAGTTCTTGTTTCCGCTGTACTTTTCTTTACCTGCAGTTCATATTATGTTATGAATGTTGTTCTACTGTTGTGGTGGTATATACTGTAATGGTTTCTTTCCTTACTGCTGTATTTTCTTACTGTTAGTTATTTTCATGCTGAATGTGGTTTATTTTACTGCTCTTTTGGTTACTTCCTCGTTGGACGACCAGGTCTTGGGATTAGTCGAGTCGGTCCGGTTCTCGTGTCTCGTAGGGACTCGGGAATCGAGTCGTTACAGTTAATCACACCTCTGCGGTGAGTGTAATCACTCCTCTGCCTACTTAAGCAGCTCCCCTGAGCTGTGTGCACGCTAACCAGCTCCCTCCCCTTGAGTGGTTCCCTTCATCTACTCCCTCAGCTTCCCTACCTCCTTCCTCGATGGTCGGTGACAGAGACCATTTTCCTCCCTCCGTCAATCGCCTCCTACCGACCAGCTGTTCACTCTTGGACATCTTCTTCAGCTGAAGGACCTTCTCCCCTTTCGTCGTCATCAGCTGCCGGCTAGTGACCTTGGACAATTTCTTCCCTTAGATAGATTTCTCGCTTTGTTAGATAGAGTTCCTACTTTCTAGATTAATTATAGTGGTAGAGTAATTTAGGAGTAGATTAGCTTAGATCCACTCCACCCTCTCTAATCAATTCAGATTAGAGGTGTTTTTCCACCTCCATTTTGACACATTAATCTCCCTATCCATGTCATTATCCACATTCATTGTTTTTCCCTCGCAGTTAAATCCATCAGTCACACATTCATCAGGCAACCAACAGATCTTGAGCTTAAGGGCTTACTAATCTGTTGGTGCGCTAAATATCACTTGAGGGTGATTCCATTCACTACATTGCATCACAATCACCCTCCTTTGAGCTAAATTGACATCGGTTTGTTTGCTTGAATCTGATTTAATCTAATGGGTTGTTTTGTGAATTTATTGAGAGGTTTGAATTCAATAAGATTTAATCAATTTTATCAAGTTTGTATTTACTTGATTAGATTAATGCAATGAGCATGGACTATTTTTATGGGACTTGCTATTGATGACAGTGTTCATGCTCAATTTATATCTCAATTTTGCTCTCTAATAATAGGTAGAGCTGAGGAAAATCAGTTACACTGATTGGAGGCTCTAGCAATGATTCAATTGCTCTTAAGGAACACTAAACCTTCCTGAACACCAATTATTGGTGTGCAGGAGGTATAGGTGATCATATCACCTTAGTGATTCAAGATCAAAAGCCTAACAAGGCGACATTATTTTCTGAGTATAATTGAGTTTCAGTTGCTGAGTGATAGTTGATTGAGGCTTGAATTGATTCTAATGAAGGTTTTGAGTTGATTTTGCAAGTGGATTAAATGGCTAGTTGGATTCCACCTTTTGTGTTGTCTTTGTCGAAGAGAAGGAATCAAACTAGCATTAAAGGGTTTGCTGACCTATGAATTGATGCTCAGTGATTTTCATATTAGTTTTAGAGCTTTTGAGAAAAGGGAAGTTGGATTTTGGTGATTTCATTAAGATCAGATCAGCAGTAGCAGCTGCTGCTCTGATATGTTGACAATGAAGTTTTTTGTGGATTTTGATCTGTGATTTCAGCTTCTAAGGATGAATTGAGTATTTTTGGGTTGAATAGAATCTTGAATTAACTTTTTAGATCTAGGATTAATGCATTCTGCTCAGATCAGAGCTTAGAAAGTCTAATTTAAGTCGTTTGATCCAACCTTCTTTTCTAGCACATTTGCTGCAGTAGCCGATCAACCACTATTCAGTTGTGTTGCTTGATGATTTGAATTAGGATTTCAGCTGAATTTTGAGCGTTTTAGCAATTGAGCAGTTGCCCCATTATCTGATTTATGTTGGCAGTAGTAGCTACTGAATTTGGCAGTAGCAGCAACAGTTGTTGCTGCTGAATTGTAGCTGTTGTCATGGGCAGCAAATCAGCCACTGAAAGGGGTTTGATCAGAGTGGATTTCAGTCAGGAATTGGAGTTGTAAAGAGTTGACCTGATATGTAGTATTAGAACATAATGTACAAGCATTCCTATACCTTTAATTGATTAAAATTCAATTAGGATTGTTTGTAATTTAGTTTTGAATTTCATTGTTAGCCAAACCTTAATTTTAGTGAAATGAGAGATGAAAATTTGGTTTAATTGCTCATTCATATTTCATATTGCTTGTTGGATGTTTTGAGATGTTTAAACACCCTTCCCAGCCACTCAAACTGACTCTAAGGCCTTAGGTTCTACTTTGAAAACCCTTTCAAGGCCTAAAATTGGTGAACTTTGTACATAAATAAAACTATATTAAAATTCCAAAAAAATAAAATAAATGTGTCTTAGTTAAAATTAGTTATATTTTTAGGTGTGTGCCAGGTTTCAAGACATTTTAAATCCCCAGCTTAGTAAAACATAGCAGCCGACAGTTTAGTATACCTTGGAACTTAATAAAAGAGCCAAACATCAAAAATATCAAAAAAAACTCTCTCTTTCTCTTCTCACTCTTTCTCTCTCATCTCCTATCTCTAATATATATATAAAACCCGTAAAAATCAAAAAATACCCAAAAACTCCAAAAAATACCTTGTATACTATGTATATACTTATATATATTAATTAAGCCTAAGCTATATGTAAATATCATACATATGTATATAATGTATATCAATAACTTATATATGTATTCTACATAGTAAATTAAGTATTTAGAATAACTTATTTTATATATAACTATATTATATTATTATATATTAATTTATATAACTTAAATGTATACTAAACTAAGCAATTATATAAACGTATTTATATGTACATATTTGTATCTCATACTGTACATATATATTATGAATATTATAACATCTGTAACTTAATTTAATTAACCTATACAGTAAATAATTAGGTTATTAAGTTAAATAGGTAATTTATTAACTTAAAATAAAATAAATTAGTAAATTAAGTTAATACTAAGATAATTTATAGTGTATACTTGTAATATATTATACTGAGTATTTCCAACTTATTTATATCATATTTATAATGTATTATAGTATTTATAGTTTATTTATATGTAAAATCATCTAAAACACGTATTTAATTGTAAATAAATTAAAATAAAGCTTCTGAAATATAATAAAAATCTGTAATAAATAATTTATTATGTATATTAATACTTTATTAAGTCAATTGTACTATTAATTAACTAATTTATACTGTATTAACAAATTAAACTCTAATTTAATGTGTATATACTATAGACTTTAGCTAATTTAATTATATAATAAACTAACTTATTTTTTTAATAAGTCAATTGTACTATTAATTAACTAATTTATACTGTATTAACAAATTAAACTCTAATTTAATGTGTATATACTGTAGACTTTAGCTAATTTAATTATATAATAAACTAACTTATTTTTTTAAAGTAATTACATAATTATGTAGTCCTATGTAAGGGCTTTGTAACCTTATAATTTATTTTTAATTTAAAATAAATTATGGCCCTGAAATCGAGGGCCAAAAATCACAAATTAGATACGAATTCGCATAGCTGCAGCACTCAATTGAGCGCCTCTTTTGTACCACATCGATAATGTTAGAGCTACTTAACTGCCTTATATTGTTTTTCTACTTTGGTCATTTCAGTCGTCACGGTGCTAGGCACCATTACACATATCTATCTCCTCTCTCGATACTACTGAGCTTGATATGGCATACGAGTGTGCGGTGCATAGGTCGGGGGCCATGCACTATGCGTGTGGGCTTGTGTGGGCCCATTAACAAGCATTGAATCGGATAAAATACACCTGATAAAAACTAGGGTGGCCCTAGTAGAGGTCTGGCCCCACCCAGAAATGGATGCTGTGTATCCCTCGAAAAGGTTGCCCGCCCACATTAAACCAAATTTTTGGTTGAACCGAACCAGTCTGAGGAAGAAAAGGAGTGCGAGCTTAAATTGGCTAAGTGTTAGAGAACCCCCTTGTGTGTATAGTGTGCATATTTGTATGTGTTGCGTGTGTTAGCTATGTGTGTATATAGTGTGCGTGAGTTCTGTATGTATATGTATATGTAAAGTATATAGTATATAAAGTATATCCATATAAATAATATAATATAATGTAAATAAATAATGTATACTATAAATAATATAGTATAGTATATATAAGCGTAAATAGAGTAGGTAAGCTTGTTTGAGCTCTTATGTAAATATATAAAACAAGAGCTTTAGTGACAGTTGTATCTGTCACTGTACATACATATATATGTCAATAAAGATAAGCATTTTGCCTTATGTTATGTATATAATTTTACTAAGGTTTTAGCAACACTTATATATGATACTATATATATTATATATGTTACTATAGATATTAGTATGTTATAATGAGTTAGTTTGGTAAATATTATTAACTATTTTTGTACGTATACTTAGGTATTAACTATTTAGTTGTAAATAATTAATATAGAGTAGTTATACATAATTTTCGATGCTTGTTTGTGTACATTTGTTTTCAAGCATTGTAATGTATTTTAATTCGTTCTTTCATATATAATTAACCAATTCATGCAATTATTTAATTCTTTCTTTCATTTTTGTAAATAAAATCAACATTTTTGGAATAAAAGAATATTTTTGGACTTAGAGAATGATGTATATCAATAACTGTTTCCCAGTGAATGACATGGAATAAACCAATAAAAATTAAGTATATAAATAAAATTGACGCGACATCGATTTGTATTTGTGACATATACTACAACAACGACATTTGAAGCCCCTTTTAATACGAACTAGTCATTGACGATCAAATTTTTGGCACCGTTGTCGGGGACAAAAACATATCAGCAGTGCTTTATTGTGATTGCTTGACAAAGGTCGCAGAAAGTCGATTAAAGATATATTTAGGGATGAAAATATAAATTTTCCTATTTTTTATATTTTTTTGATGTTTTCGATTAGGTTTAACGGAGCAGGGGCATATGACTTTAATAGAGTAAGTTTATAGGGGTATACACGTAAATATCAAGAACATTGGGGTATATACGTCTTATCGAAAGTTTACAAGGGTATATATGTAAAAATCCCATAATTTTTAATATCACACAATAGAAAAATATGAATTAGGCACTACAATAATAAATCGGGATCACTTGATACAATGCTGGACATGGATATCAATTCTATGCAAGTATAGGAAGAAAATACTAACAAAGATATGTCATCTTAACTACCATTTCATGTGAATGAGTATAAGTATTTATGGAAAATAGAGATATTTATCATTCTTTGATGCTTAATCACAGGTAACATTTGTTAATTGAAATAAGGGAGTTTGTTACTTGTCTAATGCAATAAAATTTGAAATTTCACTCCCAATCCCAGAATAAATCATTTCCACCATGAAGGTGGAATTGATTAATTAGTCTTCTAATTTTAAATTTTCTTTTATACTTCCTCTTCTAATTCCTTGATATGACATATCCTCCACCCAAACCCCTCTTCCCATTCCTTCGGAGAGGTTGGGTGGGGTGGGGTGGGGGGGGGGGGGCATGCACCCATGAGAGGGTGTGTTTTCATAGAGTTTGTGGTGGTGTGTGGTGCACCTTAGGAGGCGAGTGGTCTAACCATAGGTAAAGTTAGGGAGTTACAAGGTAGCTATTAGTTGTTGGAGTAGGCTTAGGAAGCTTTTAGGCCATGTGGTGATGTGAAAGGTGATGTGTCAAGTGAAGTGGTGCCACAAGTAGGAGTGTGGTGAGGTGGTGACATGTCAGAGTTCAGTTGCACAAAATGTAGGACTTATCACAATTAAGGTCTAGGTGCCTAAGTTCGGTCAATTAAGGAGGGTGTTTGTCAGTTAGGTTGGTAATTGTGTGGTTCTGTGCATGGGTCAGATGTTCGTGCGTGCATGGCTTTGTCTCCTTGTTGCTTGTTGCGAAAAGCTTGTGATGATTTCGTTGTAGGTCTTCTCACATATGCGTGCCAGCATGACTCTAACTCCTCTACTACAGGCCTGCATACAACAAATACAGTTGTCAATCTCAGGCTCATAAAACAAAGAAACGATGCTATATATGCACAAAAAATGTGAATGCATGCAATACATGAAATATATGGACAATTTACAATGCAAGCTAGGCTTTTAGCCTAATTCAGACATTTTAAAGTCTCTAATTGCTATGCAATCTTGAACCATTGCCGATAGCGACCATAGGTGACAATTTCAAAATCGTTGCAACAAAACCATTGCAAAGTCCGCCTTGTTTTAGTGGTGAGTGTTAAGATTTGAATCCTAGACATTTTTTCAATTCATTCCAACATTTTCTCAACTTACCAAATGTTTGCAAAGTTATTATAGATTGTGAAGCAAGATGCACTCAACATTCATATAAAGTTTTAGATGCTTAAAAGGTTGCTTGCATCTTGCACTTGCTACAACTGAATATCCCAAACCTCATTTAGAATGCTAGAAATGGTATTATGCACGTAAAAATTAACATATTTAAGATTTGTCACAAGAATGTATTTTAAATATTTCGCAAACTAATCGAACTTATGGAGCACAAAAGAGGTAGCAAAATCCCAATATATATCATAAGAAAGAAGCATCACCCTCTATCGATTTTCAAGTTGAACAATGATCAAATAACTAGATTCCTTGCACAATGTGAATGCTTCAATATACTATGATCAAAGTGGGATCAACAACTTCATCGTCATAATTGTTATATGTAGAGCTATCTATTGAGCCTAACAAGCCAAAACCTAGCCAAGCACAAATTCCATCTTGATGAAGCTAGTATAGGTGCATATGTCATTAAGCATCTTAATTGTTATTTTGATAATAACAAATAATTCAATAATGCTGGGATGAAAATAGATCTATATACATCTTAGGAATTTGTATATTCTACCTTTGCAAGGGTTAACGTGCAAGTCAAAGGCCTAAAAGGAGGCATTTATGAAAATTAAAAGATGTGAACCCCATGAAGTCAAGCTTAAGATGAAATTGGACTAACAAAGGCTTCTTATGCTTTGAAGAGGCCTTTAAACAACCATTGGTCTAAATTTCAATGTAATCTAGGACAATTGGTTGTAATTTTTAATTTCTTGATAGCAAAAATTAAGGAGAAGCCAATTGCTAGGTTCATTTATGCATAATTTAAGGGTCTTCTGCATAAAATTCACTAAAGCACCTTACTTAGCTAAATTAGGGTTAATCTAGGCTACTCAACCTTTAAATATAGGTCATTAATGGCTAATCATATGTTTCTTACAAGTTAATGACATGGGAGATGAGAATCAAATTAAAAAACCAAGTTTCAACTTATCTAATGTTAGATAGATAGTACCTAAAGTTATGTAGCAGGTTCAATATCAACTTGGGCAAAGCATCAAATTACAAACTTTGTGTCTGATGGTAGTGTCATCATTCATGATAACTAACTTAATTTAATCAAGAGATAAATGCTCCTAAATGATAGCCTGGGGACCATAATTCTACTCTAATCTAATTTGAGAAGAAGACATGAAAATACGGTAATTATGTAGTTTTAATGGCACATCACAAATGCAGATTAATCATGGGGTTATTCAGAGGTTAATTAAAGTTTAAATAAGTATAAAGTCTAAAAATTGGGTCCACACTGACAGAATCAGGGTTTCACACATTTCGAAGACGAAAGTAGGATTAAAAACCCTAATTATCAACTTCACTTGAATTAAAAAGGTTCTGGTCAAGATAAAATCAATCTAAACCTCCTAAAATTCATAAAAAATATTCTAAGAGGTTTGGTAACTTTGGTTTGACCATCTGAACCCATTTTGACCTAGAATAGAGATTTAGACGAGAATTTACCTTGATTTGGGCTTCTCTGCAATTTACCTAGTCAAACGTGGTCAAAACTTAAATCCAAGTTTACCATTAGATTTCTTGGATCCAAATTATGTTAACAACAAAATTTGGGTCCAATCTGAGTTCATCTTGACCTAGGTTGCAATTTAGTTCCTAAAATCTCTATTTCTTACACTCAAGCCCCTAAGATTTCAAGTTTCTTACAAAAAGGTTCCTAAATTTATCATCTTATTTGAGATTAGGTCCCTGCTACCATGAATGTGAACATAACCTCCACTGCTGGCAAAGCTCTGGTGAGCTTGCCCAACCAACACACTCCACCAAACAACCCTTCATCTTCGCCAAAAGCTTCCTCACCCTTCACCGATCAAAAGCCCTCTCCCTTTTGATGCTTTCGACACTCCACAACACCACCAGAAAACCCATCAAACCTCCACCCTCGTCGTCACCGACAAACCTCCACCGACCACCAAACACCCTCAAACCACTTCCGTCATCTTCTTCACCTCACGACGAAGCTCAGGAGCATTCTAATTGGGCCTTAAAGCCCATGCTACTCGTTTCAGGTCTTCGCTGGATTCCGCATCATCACCACCACTGTTCGTCGTCATTCCGCCATCCACCGCTAGTCCCTGACCTCAATGCTACCTTTAGCAGGTGCGGATTCATCTGGAGAACTTAGTGACATCCCCAATCGAACGAAAGAACTCCAATAGCAGCTGTAATAAATGAAGGAACACCATCTGTAGCTACGCGAAGAAGAGGCAACACCATTAGTCCCACATTGTGGGAAACTAATTTGATTTTTGATATATATTGAATAATGTGTGTTGCCTTAGTGCCTCTAATTATGGAGTGAGGTCCCTTTCACCTATCCTCTATACTCCTCGCTCGCCACGATGCCAATGGGCCTGGTCCTCAATTTGTTTACTGGACCCGATTAAGAAAGAGAGAGAAAAGGGGATTTTCTGAGGGAGGAGGGGAAATGAAACGACCCACCACCCTTTGGTCATTTAAGACATCTGGGATGTTCACCAGACGTCTGGGATGTTCACCAGACGTTTGAAAATGCTTTTCAGCGCGGAATGTACGTACGCCATACTTCTTCCCTCATCGCGCCTCACCACACCTCTTCCTGTGACGCCTCACCGTGCCATGCCTCGTCATCCCACCCCCCTCACCTCTTCTCCCTTTATAAGCCTCTCCCCCTCCTCTTCGTTGCCCACCTCGTAGCTGTGAACAGAGTGAGGGCGAGAGCGAGTGAAGAGCGGAGAGCCCGAGCGAGAGGTAGCACGAGAGCGGAGGGTGCAGCGTCGTTTTGCTGTAGCACTTGCAGGCAAGGGGAGCCAGAGCGGTTCCGTGGAATCAGATGGTAGGAGAGGCACCCAGACGTCATATCGGACGTCCGAAGGTAGAGCAAGACGTCTGGTAGAGATCTACTTTCCGTACTTTTCCTCTCTGACAAGTCCTGACAGCGTACGTGTATGTGTCAGGAGGCGGGAGCGTAACCGAGGCAGTTTCAGACATCTGGGAGCATCCCTAGACGTCTGACAGAGTCCTTGGACGTCGGCATTGAGTTCCAGACGTCTGATATCGGAACACCGAGAGAGGTATCCCTAAGAACTGTTTTAAGACGTCTGGGACCTTTCCCAGACGTCTAATTTCCGTCTGACAGCACGTTTTGGGCTGTGTAACGCCCTATTATTATCGCTTTTAAGCAAACAAACCATCTATATTTTCTGTATGAGTTTCTCTGTATAATGATACCTTGTTTATATCCTTCTGAACCTTTTGGCCCATTAATCCATGTTTTAGGTCTCCAGTCCGTTGGGTGTACGAGACCTATGGAGACATTGGGAGCCACTGTACGAGCCCCCATTCCACCCGGTTACCCAGGTAGAGTGGTTACAACCTTAAATCTCTAATTTAATACATGCAAATAAGTAATCCTAGGACTTGAGATGAACCCTAGGAAGGAATAAACATATACTCAAAAATAAATTCTTGAACCCTAGGTCTTGGCATTAACACTAGGGTTAGAAGAAACTGCATGTGAATGATTGAGTAATCAGAAGTTGCCTGTTTTTATCTAAAATGGACCCCTACTGTAATAAAATGGAAATTAAGTTGTTTGTTCCAAACATTCCAACCCAGATGTGAAAAAGAAACTCCTGTACGAACCCCACGGGGAATGTAAACAAGAACACCATACTACGGAGAACCGGATGGTTCTGGGAATTTGCTGCCTATGGGCAGCTGTTAAGGGAGGTAAGCTGACCTTCGTGTACGTGGTACCGAAGAGAGCAACCATCCCTTGTAGTGTAGAGGGGAGCTTGCCGCCCTTGGGTTGGGACCTGGGGTGGGTTTGGCCACTCTACGACGACTCTTACTGGCACTCATGTACGTAGTATCGAGGTGAGCTACTTAGTGTAGGGGGGAGCTATCTATCCCAGGGGGACCGGGGCTAGGTATGGCCACCCTACACTAACTCTCGTCAGCCCATTGGGCAAATCGGGGTAGTCGGACGAGGGTACGCGGACTGAGGAGGGGCAAGACCCCTGAGGGGCAAGACCCCTGTTCTGTTCTGAGAGGGCAAGGCCCTATACTGTTCCGCACTATACGTTGAAGCGTACCCGCTAGCGGAAACGACTGACCGCGTGCCAGTGCGGGGTAGCTACCCGCGTGCTTATCACGTGTGCCGTAGTCACCGCTACGTCATGACCGTGACCTCGGGGTGGTGGACTGAGTATAGGACTACCACGGTGGGACTCCCCCGGCTAGGAGAGTACCACGTGGGCATCCTATATCACGAGAAGCTGCAAGCAAAATCGTTCCTATAGGGAACAAGAAGATTAATTAACAAATCCTAACTAGAGATCTCTATGCACTCACATGCATAATTGAAAAATGAAAAATTTTATGTTAACTACTTGTTACTTCTTAGCCACCACTCTACTCAGTATTAGTTGACTCCAGTTAAATAAATTCTGTACAGGTCAAGGATTTGAGCAGCCCGAACCACCGGCTGCTGAGGACACTGGGCTTAGTCGAGCCTAGCTTTAGTTCTACTAATTGAGAGTGAGTTTCTGCTATATGTACCCGTGTTGTTGTGATGGCTGTATTATGACATAATATTACTGTTCCTTTTTCCCCTGTTGTAAATTTCTTTTTGCTTAGTTACTGTACTTGTGTGATTGTGGTTTGTTGAATGTTACTTGGTTATTTCTTGTTGGACGACTGGATATTGGGATAAACCGAAGCGAGCCGGTCTCAGATCCTGTAGGGATTTGGGACCAGGTCATGACAGGAGAGGTTTTGCACTATTCTCCTCGAAGTGCGTGCCAGCGCGCCCAACACTTAGTGAATTTTTGAGTTGGCTTTGGCTGAGGCCTTGGTAACTTAAGGCATCTGACATTGGTGTCTGACATCTAATTTAAGGCATTGTGGAGATATTTGATTCTGTGCTGACATGGATATTCATAGTTAAGTGGTTCAAGAGCATTGTTGAGAAATTTGGTTGTGAGTTGATATTGAGTATCATTGGGATATGTGCTTAATTGTGGAATATAATTGGTGATTCAAATCACCATTTTTAGTTCTCTAATTCTCTTTTTATCCCATTGATTTTTGAGATACAATTTGGCTCATTATTGAATATATTTTTTTGATATTTATTGCATATTTTTATTGTTAATTATTGTGCTCATTTATTTATCATATCTTAACTAGTGTTTGAATTTCATATTTACTTCCTGCGAACAATCTCGGAACTCACGATTTTTCGAGCACTTATAAATTTAAACGTTGTTGTTGCGATTTTCGTCACTATACTATGATGCATTTCACTCCCACTAACTACGACGAATTTCGACAACCAACAGTGTCTAACATTAGATAGTTTATCTAATGTTAGATAGACCTCATCTAACATCAGATAGATTGTTAAAAAGTACTTTTTTGAAAGGTTTTTGCTAGCCAGTTCACATATGTGAAGGGATTTTGGCCATTGTTTGATGATTCCATTAACTTGATTGGACCCCAAAAACACTCTTCTATATAAAAGGGGCCTCCTTAATCTTTTAAGAACTCTTGCACACATTCCTAAGCACATTTGAGCATATTAAATCAGTGAGAGAGCCACCTCACCCAAATTCCAACTTCCTTTGGCTCTCTTGTGTAAGTTGATCTCCTTAATTACAACACTCCATCAACTCTTTGGAGCTCCAAATCTCTCTCCTCCCTTTACCACACACTCACACACATCAAAGGGAGTAAAAGGAGCATTTATTTTAGTTGTTTAGACAACTCATTAATTCATATGTCACGTCTATCAATGGGGTTTATCCATTGGGTTACTTGTGATTTCATTAATCAAATACTTCTATTACTATTCTTGTTGTAAGGGCTTGGGTGTGGGTTCCCATTAGGGGCAAGGCTTTCTCTTGATTGATATTCAAGAGGGTTAACTGTGAAGAGGATTTAGGTAGCCCCTTCTAAGGCATGTTGTAAGTATCTAGTTTCGTGATTCCAATTTGACTTAGGTGATTACAAGTTGACTTGGGGAAAAATCTTTGGTTGGAAAACCTAGGTAGTGATTTTTTCCCTTTTATTGGCTTTCCCACTCTAAACCATAGTCATGTGGGTGGTGCTTAATTTTGAAATTAATTTTGAATTAAGCTTAATTGAATTTCTTGTTAATAGCTTTAATTGCCCTTTCTATCCTCCAATCAGCACTACTCTTTCCCCCTTCTAAGGCTAGTTTACTTGGTCGGTTAAACCTCCAAAAGAGGAGTTAACCTACGTTTACTTGAAGAGTTAACCTATATGGTGAAAACATAAGTTTAGGGTCCTTAACACCAATTTTGTTAACACCAATTATGAATGGTGTTAGTAAAACAAGTGTTAACTTTGTAACTCCCACACACCCAAACTCAACTCCTTAGAAATTGGTGTTAACATAAGTTCAAGTAAATACTGCAAGGGTTAATATCATAGCTTAACATCAGTTCAACTAAACAGAAAATGATGTTAACACCACTCTACTAGTAAATAGGAATGAGGGTTAACACTAGTTTCACATTTTTTAACACTAGTTTCTTAATACCCCTAGTAAACTAGTCCTTGGTATTTCAGCCAATTAGGCTTAAGCTTAGGCTCAAGCTTGATTAGGCTTAATAGAACCAACGCAGGTCCTTAATGAGCTTAAGCCTGTTAACCTAATGTTTGGACTTGATAAAATCACTATATAAACAATGATTATAGCTTTAGAAATGATCTCTTGACTAAGGGGAAGTTTGTTGGAAACATTGCACTTGTATTAAATACTTAAGGTGTTAGCCGAAGGTACACACATCATAAATAACATTTGTACACATTTTTATATCCTTAACAAACCCAAGATCTTATTTAACCAAGTCAGGCAAGTTTGGCTAGTTAGGTTCTGCTTGAACTTGACACAATAAGCTTATCAAATTCATATTTGAGCTTTGACTCAATTCATTAATTAATTGCACCAACCTCGAGTCAAGCCTACCAAACGTGAGCTTTTTTGACAGCACTAATTATATACACCCTTAGTATTTATGCTGTTTTTACCGTGGGGTGATGTTCCAGAAATTTTTACATTCCCGTGCTCATCTACATAGATAGTAAATAGAGAATATTTTCCCATCTCTTTTAGTGTTGACACCTGCGAACTATTAGTAATTTTATTTTGTTGCCTTTTTGCATCTCTGTGATATAATCTTTATTCAGTTTTTTCCTTTCGTTTTTCCTATCCACAACAATTCCCTCCACCCCCCCCTCTGCTGCAAGTAATGCCATTTGTGAAATGGTGGCAAATACATAACGATAAAAGTTGACTATTTTTTCCTTACAGTAGAATTAACCAAGTATAACATTTTCAAAACGTCTGTCCCCTAAAAAGGTTTTTTTTTTTTTTTCGGAAACAAATTACGAAATAGAAGCAGGTAAATCGAACTTCTACACTGCTGTACTGAAAGGGAGTTGGTCAGTCCAATTGTCAATCCCTCTTTTTTCCCCACCTATTAGCTTTCACCCATGCCTCACTAATCCATCTTTGCCACCTCCATATAAAATGGCCTTCCATGTAAATACCCTCTGTTTAATTTAGTGAAGCGTCCAAGAAAAGTGGAAGAAGAATATTACCTATTGTTCAAAAATTGTGGAAGGACAAAAAGGAGATGCTACGTATCTTTTTGAAGTTAAAAGGCCTCTTGAAGTTCAAATAAAGGATCCTTTCTCGAAGCAGTTAACTATGAGTTTGAAAATTCTTAAATTAAAACTTGACTCTTTCAAGAATGCAACAACTTATTTGAATACCTAATAAATTCTTACTTCAAGCCATGATAGACAAAAAGGTATTTTAGAACATTTTATTTGACATTTAATTTTAGTTTAAATAATTTTCAATAATATTCTTCCTATCATAACTTCATAGAAACTCGGAGGGAGGCAAAGGCAATCCAAGAGGTATTTCATTGAATTTTTAAGTTGGATTTTGTGAAATCACTATTTTCTCCTTTTCTTTTTGAAAGTTTGCCCCCTAATGCTGAAAAAGCAATTTCATATGGCATGCTTGGTTCTTAAAGAAAATTAGCATTTGCACTAGTAATTGCATTTTTTTCAAGTTACAAGCTTTGTTTCTGTCTCGGAGATAAACAAAACAAAAATCTAGAACGTCACTTGCAGAATCCCTTCAAGGCTTTGCTCCACTACAAAAGCATGGGCTTGATTTATTAGTTCTAAACTAAACTATGATTAAAAATCACCACCACACTGTAGGATACTATTACTTCATAAAAAATATTTCTAAAAAGTAATAATGAAGAATAAAAAATAAACACCTATAAACATTGCCTCATGTGAGCTTCAGAAATAAAGGACAGAGTCATCTTAAGAATCTAAAATCCTTTAAATTTCCCTTATTTCCTGTTGCAACAGCCTGCTATGTACCTAAGGTGGCAAGACTTTGTAGCTAATATCTTGGGCTGTCATGGACATCTGTATCCTGCGAGGATACAATGCCTTCAATTTTTTTAGGCAATGCAAAGGAAGGAATATTGCAACTTATCCTGCAAACAACGATCCCTACAACATAAAGGCGTTGGCACACTCTCTTGTTACCAAGACGAGAGCTCTGACCGATCGGAAAGAGGGTCTTTATTCATGAGAATGTATGATTACTTTCACACGTCAATGTCTAATATTTGGCTGTGTAGTTCACAAGTATACTTACAATATAATTTTTGATGCAAGATAAATTTCAGGAAATATTTATTAATTTTAAATCCAAAAGGGATTTAAAATGTTTTTATGGACATTTGATATTACACATATACCCTAGATTTATCATATTTCCATACAACCCTCATAAAGTTGACCAATTTTGCACTCATGCCCCTCTAGCAATGTAAACCTTCTTAACAGATATGGAAAATAGGAAATGATTTCCATTACTTTTACAGGTTATACACAAGTTCTTTTATAGACAAGAGACGAGGTGACCATTAACATAGAGTCACCATTTTCTAACACACTCTTAACAATTTGTATAACTAGAATCTTGATTAGTTACATGCAGTTATATTATTACTGTTAAACCTAACCGCATCAGCTAACTTATACCAAAGCTAGTGTTGATTAAGATATTATCATTCGTCTAAAGATTGATACTCGTCCATATACCAAAAGAAATAACAAAGGGAAGAGAATCTCATAATCAAGATCTGCACATTGCGTAAGCTCCAAGCCTTGATGGATTTGTAGTTGAGGTAATTAAAGGTGCCGAATTCTGAGAGGTAAAAGGTATCCATCTTTTGACAAATCCCACTAAACATGGCAAATTTCTTGTTGAAGTTTAGTTCTAGAAGTACCATGTAAAGAATAACTGTTATCTAGGGCTATATGCATAAATCTTGAAAACACAAGAATGGCTATGCAGTATCCATCGGCAGGGAAATGTATATAATCTCTGAGCACAAAAAAGAAAAATATACATTTTTTTGGAACGGGGACTCGAACTCAAGACCTCCCTCTCAAGGGAAAAAAGAAAAATTATACATATAGTTGGAAAATATTCGGAATGTTGAACTTTTTTCCTTAAAAACTCAAAATGTTTGGTATTTCACCAAATGAGTTTTTTCATGTATTGATTCTGCAAGCTTAACTGGTTATTATGGGCTGATTTTTACAACTGAAGATGAGACGTACAATGAAACAGTTTAGCAGTAAAGATTTCGATTTTGAAATAATTTTTGCAATTTAGAGATGACCTATGAACTTGCATCACTATCTGTGAATGGATTGGGCAATCAGTAGATCCTCCTTGGTTAAAGTCCGTGACTGATCGACATCCAGAACTTCAAACTACTCCAGCAGCACAGCAATATCATCTTGGTAGATCTTTCCCATCTTCTTGAGCTTATAAATTACGAACTCTACAGCACTGCATGGAATGCAAGAAGAAGAATTATGTCCACAGGAAGTTGGTACAGTTACGAAAGCACATGTTTTGATGCATGCAAAGAAAATTAAATTATTTTATGAAGCAACTTATTACAGAGGAACAGTTGCCAATACCCATTATCACATCGAATTCAGAATTGTCACCTTTTGCGTTAGTGATATCAGATGAATAAGCCATAGGGAGGGCTGATAAAAAAGGTTGGGCCTGATAACTTCGGCTCAAGCTCAGCTCAATAAGAGCTTGTCAGCGTAGCTCAAGTAATTTGTTGAAACTTGCATGAACAATCACCAAAGTACAACCATAAGGCACAACGATTTACACGGAAATCCTTCCGGAGATGAGGGCAAAAACAACAGGCAAAAAGATAGAGATTCCAGTATAGAAAAGGAAGAATAGGGCAGTGCACTCTCAGAAAAAGAAAAAAAGAAATAACACCCGAAGAAACCCTAATAGATGCATATACACGATCTATGCATAATCAGATCCTTAAACAGATCTAAAAAATCCTTATTGGATCACCAAGATACATTTAAAACATGTGTATCGCATCATAATTAGATAGTAGGCATTCAAGGCATAGTCAAGTCCAAGCCAGGATTTAAGCTTGGTAACTTTATCAGTCGAAGTTCAGTTCAATTCCTATAAGGACTTGGATCACTAGGGGTACATAATCCATGTATTAAATTATCAAGATTAATGTAAGGTAGAGCGTAGAGGCTCTTTGTGTGTGGGAAAATAACCCAAGGAGGACTGTCCACATGGTGAATAGGGAGAGGAGTAGCAGGTGGCTACTGTGGAGGTCGGCTGCCTTGGGTGGCCGGCTGAGGTGGTCGGTGGCCTGACTAAGGTGGACGACGGTTAGGGATGAAAGTTTCAGTAAACCTGACCCGAAAGAATAGGTTAAACCCGACCTGAACTCGATCGGGTTCGGGTATGGGTTTTACCTAAAAAACCTGACCGGATTTGGGTATGGGTATGGGTATGAATCTATACCCGATTACTCTACCCGAATACCTGAATAAAATTCCCATTTATTAGAGATACATATCAGTCCTACCTTAAGTCTCTCATTCCCCCAACCTTGATCTTCTTCATGATTTCCTCTATGATTTTGAAGGTTAGGAATGATTTTGACGCTTCCATTAAATATTTATTTTGGAGAGGGGGATTTTTTGCTTGAAATGTACTTGTATTTAGTTTTTCTTTGTATTTTTTGTATTTTTATTTTTGACGTATTCCTCATGAAAGGCTCTTTTGTAATAATTTTAGTGGAGATGAATAAAATTAGAATAACCCGAGTTCCTATGTTGAGAGCTTGCTAAAAATAAATAATTTGATGTTATAGATTTTTTCTCGTCTTTGACTTTAATTTGACACGATTTGATTATAAGATCAATTTATAAATAGGTACCTGATGGGTAGATGGGTATGGGTATGAGTTTGAATTTTTATACCCGATGGGTAAATGGGTAGGGCATGAATATGGATTTTGTAAATAGGTATGGGTATGGGTTTAGCCAAACTTGACCCGAACTTGACTCGTTCGAATCCCTACCGGTGGTGGTGATGTTGAGAGAGGAGAGGAGTAGAAGATTGGAAATATTATTATGACTCAAGAAATTACAAGGGAAGATTCTCTTTTTATAGATATAATATTCCCAATAAAATAGGAAACAAATCACATCTTTAAATAAGGAACAACTAATCAGAAAGCTAATTTCTAAGAACAACTTTTCCTAAACACCAAAAATAGCAAACTTGACACTAAAGCAAAACCCAAAACTTAGCCCCTTGGACCTCTTGACCACCGCCCTTGAGGGTCTCTTATTGCTTGCCACGTGGCCTATCTTTACTCCTAACACTCCCTCTCAAGTCGAAGCCCAGGAGACCGACGACTTAATCTTCAACTCATGAGGCTAGACACCCCGCCATTCATCTTCCTTGAGAGTCGTGCCCTTGGTCTTCTCCTTAGACAAGTAAACGGTGTAGCCTTTTGCGACCTTCGAAGTCATTTCATTTGTAGCAACGTGAATAGTCGTTGCGACGACCACCATTGACTTGTCTTCACGAAGCATGGCCTATAGCTTCTCGAGATCTTCAGGAGTCAGGAAGTCCACATGCGAGGTGCTAATAGCCCTACGTGGAGGTCTCCCAAACTTAACCCAGCACTTGTCTTGTGGATGGTTGGTATGTCCACAATGTTGCCTCGGCATTGTCCTCTTTCACGGCCCACACTTGCTTCTGTAATAGCAAGTGCGGAGTTCTCGCTCTTTGGCGTGACATCTTCTTTAGGCACTTCCATCTTCAGGGGACGGCAGAAGATGGTCTCGAGGTCCATCTTCCAGTCAGAGGAGAGGATCTGATCACGAGCGGCTCGATAACGGGAATGCAACCCCGATAAAAACTTGGCAGATTGCCAAACCACCTGTGTCTCCCCTTGCTTGTCGAAACATAAGGGGTCAAATATCTCCAACTCCTCGAACAAGGCCTCCATCTTTTCATAGTACTTGGTTAAGGAAAAATCTCCCTGACTCGCTATCTAGATACGCTTGTACAAATCTGTGATACGCGCGTTACTGGACGTTTGAGCATACCTCTTCTCAAGGACCGTCCATATATCGTACGCACTCTTTTTGTAGAGCATGTTTGAGGCCATGGATGGATCCATTGAGTTTATGAGCCAGTTCATGATGGTGTAGTTCTCCTTCTCGAACTTCTTCTTGTCGTCCTTCATCTCCGGTGGTTCCTCGAGGAGAACACTAAGTTTCTCCTGTCATCAAACAAATGTTTGAAGGTGTGAGCCCACAAGACATAGTTGAACGCCCCATCTAGCTTGATGGTTGTCCCAAAGACAACCACCTTGCTCTCTCCTGGTCTCAACGTAGCGTCACTGGTTGTTGTGGAAGCCTTCGCTATCTTCTATAGCCTTCCTTCTCCGTGTAAGGCACCAGATTTGTCGAGGAAAACTTTCTCTGGAGGTGTGGGCCACCAACGTGAAGTCAATAAACCTACACGTGCAAGAAACCTTAGACTGAAGGCTCTGATACCACTGTCAAGATTAGCGCAAGGTGGAGCATGGTGGCTCTCTTGTGAGTGGAAAAACAACCCAAGGAGAGTTTTCCACGTGGTGAATAGGGAAAGAAGCAACTAGTGGCTGCTGTGGAGGTCGGCTGCCTTGGGTGGCTGACTGAGGTGGTTGGTGGCCTTGGGTGGTCGACGGTGGTGATGTTGAGAGAGAGGAGTAGAAGATTGGAAATACTATTATGACTCAAGAAATTACAAGGGAAGACTCTCTTTTTATTGAGAAAACATATCCCAATAAAATAGGAAACAAATCACATCTCTAAATAAGGAACAACCGATCACAAAACTAATTTCTAAAAACAACTTTTCCTAAACACCAAAAATAGCAAACTTGACACTAAAGCAAAACCCAAAACTTGGTCCCTTGGACCTCTTGACGACCGGCCACTAAGGGCCTCTTATTACCTGCCACATGGCATTGCCACATGGCCTGGGTCACTGCCACATGCCCCATACTTATTCCTAACACAAATAATATAGTATCCTTTAAGCAAGTCTAATTTCCATTGAGTGCTTTAACACTAAGAACAATCTCTAGAAAAGACTTTAAACTGATTATAGGTAGATGGATGCCAACAATATACAATAGGGAATCTTATAATGAAATGAATGCTCATAAGGAGTTGATTGTGGTGGCATAGTCACCAGAGACAATGTAAAGGAGATAGAGTAGTTGGCGGTATAGGAGGAATGAAGTTCAACTCTGATGAGTTGTATTGGGGGCATAGTTATAATTGTTTATTTCTATGTGAGTGTGTTATGCTATTTTTTCACTGTACTGTACCACTCTATATAAAAGTACTAAGGCTCTTAGAGTTGAATTAAATCAGTTATATCAGAGCAGCAATCCTAGACCGGTGGTCTGGTTTCCCACCAATCCTAATCCTCCTACCCATCCACGAAAACCCTAACCTTCTCTCTCTCTGCACCGCCACCCCTCATCGGTGCTCCTCCATCCTTAGCACCATCTCCAACGGCCTCCTCTCCTTCCAAGTTGCAACCACCGGTGCCTACCCTCCTCCCAATGTTGCCGACAGCACCAATTCTCCTTCTAGAGCCACCACCTGGGCCTGGGGGGGCTCTGTGGTGCTGCTTAAGGCGTCGCTTGGGCCTGGTGGTGCTACTAGAGGCCACCCTTGGCCTCTAGCGACACTGCTGCCATTGCTACAGGGCCTGCAACCCACTACTGCAACGCTCTAGGCTCCTTCCTAGGCATAAGGGACCTCTGTTCTAATCGGTAAGGGTGTAAGCCACCCTCTTTCCTCCTTCTTCATCGACAATCATCTAGGATGAAGAGTTTGTGTTGTTTGGGGCGTTATCATTCCCCAATAGGTGCAACTACACTGTTCATGGTCTAAAAATCTATTTTTCAAATGTCTCCTGTGCTTTGTTAAGGAGCACATGATCTGATTTTTGAGATTTCAAAGCATCAGATGCATGATTCAACAAACTGGGTTCACATAAAGGAGACAAAGGATACTGTAAGTGACTCGATGGAGAAACTTTCCACCACGAGCGCATCCCCATACATCCAGGGGACTTCTGTTAAATTGGACAGATCCAACTTCCTACTCTGGTCTATATCCTTCTCTTAGTTCGTCGAATCCCACTAGAAGAAATATATCTTGACTCAAAATGAGCCCACTGTAAAGTTTGCAGATTGGGAGGCAGACAATGATTGGGTAACTACATGTCACCTGAATAGCATGACCTAGATGATTGTAAAGTAGGTCATGGCATATGCTTCTACCAAAAAGACATCGGAAGTGTTGCATGAAATACACTCCCACAAAGACAACATCACTCGATTATATCGTGTCATGGAGGACATACACACTCAAGAAGGGTTCCATGCCCCTAGTAGAGTACCATGGCACAATGAAGAATTTGTGGGATGAACAAGACATATATCAGTCCATATCTACTGATGCAGTAGTTATAGTGAAGCAGCGGGAGGCTATCCATTATATTCAACTTTTATCTGGCCTTATCCCTGAGTACAAGGCAATCAAGGATTAGTTTATGATAGTGAAAGAGATTCCCACTCTTGCTCAGATATATGCTCATTTGCCAAGACTAGAGACCCCTAACCCTATTCCTATGTCAGATTCCTCTGCACGGCTTCTATAGGCTGTGGTCGACGGAATTCTGGAGGTAGAGGTAGTCGCATCCGTAGTGGTGCATGTGGTGATCATGGTTGTGGACAGAGTTCCCTCTTCTATGAGTACTGTCATAGGATTGGCCACGTAGTGGATCATTGCTGGGTGGAGCATGAATATCCTCGGGGAATGGATCCACATGCTTATCAGATTTCCACGGAGGACTCTACTCAGGTACATGAAGATGGCGATCGGATTTCTATATCAAGGGCAGAGTTGTGCTGGGATTTAACAGGAAATAAATAAATCCCACCGGAAGAAAACAAAATGTCTCACGTGATGGATTCAGCAATATACCACCAAAACTACGATCAAGCGAATTATAATCAATCACCACCACAATAAGCACAATAATTTTAATGTGGAAAAACTCCTCTAAGAAATGAAGGTAAAAAATCACAGGATCAATACGACCCAAAACTAATCCACTATGATCAAAGAAAGAACAACACGATGAGGTACTACATAAAGTCAATCCTCTATCAAGAATAAATCACAACATCAACAATCATAAACAATAGGGACAAGTGAAAGAATATCACTGAATATGTGAATGAATCTTCCCACAAGCCTCAAAACTTCGTGATGCAACCTCCAAACATGCCGTTGCTGATGTCCCTCTCCGTTTCTATTCTGCCGTATGCACCCACTGCTCCAATCTTATATATATATAGTAATACCGGAACAAAAAATAAGCAATCTTCGAAATGGCAGCGGCACAGGAAAGGGAATATTAAATTTTCAAAATCATGGCTACAACGTTGTCAACATATCTAGATGAAACGGAAGGAAATATTATAATTTCAAATAAATAAAAAGTAATGAGTTCAATATCATCTTAATGTTTTTACGGAAACGATCATCAAATAGGAATGTTAAAAATAAGTGCCGGGAGAATTGGGAGAATTGCGGTGGTTATTTAGTTTACATAAATTTAAGTATTTTTTATTATTTTATGTTATGATATTATTTATTTTTATTAATTTATTTTATTTAATTTGATATCAGAGTAGTTGATTTTTGATTTTATTTGATTTTTTTATCATTATCATCTTGTTATTAGAGTCCTTCATTTGTTCATTCTGTAGAGAATGACCCTAATGGTAGCATCATTCGAAGATGATAGGGGCATTGATCAATGTTTCTGAGCAACAACAGCAATCACCACTGCCATTGCCATAGGTGTCGTACAATCAACACCATCAGCCCACCCTGCAAGATGCTCATGGTGTGCTAGGCGACGATGTAGCTGCATGATCCCGAGACGTTAAGAAGAAGATGGCGGCCCTCAATGGCGAAGAGAAACTTGATGCTGTGGATGACACTGTTGAGGGGTGGTGTTGGCGTGTTCCTCCATGGTGGCAGCCGTATCTCGACGATGATGAGCCCCCCCCCAGCACACCAACCCACCTTCTCTCCACCGCCTCTTCTACGTAGCCCTCCACCCTCTTCCTCTCAATGGCATTGCTCGCCTTGGAGATCTTTGCATGAGCATGCGGGGAGCCTTCGACCAAGGCTACCTCAGATGGGTGGCCTTTCGGGTGGAGTACCTCACCTCGGCCAGTGATGAAGGCAAGGCGGTCAGAGCTGCAGTCGAGGATCTTGCGATGCCTCGCCGCCCTCATAGACCCACCAACGGCTAGCGCTGGTGTTGCACTGCCGTCATCCATGTTGGCATGTTGGCGCTCTCGATCTCCTTCGACCTGCGACGAGACGAGGCAATGCCCAAGAGATGATCTGGTGGTTGTCGATAGAGAAGACGACAGAGAGGATGTCCCTGGAATGGCCGACGAAGCAGCAAATGGTGGAGCTATGGTGGAGGTCCCAGAGGTAGGGCTCGGAGTCCCAGGAGTCGGAGAGGGCGAAATGTCTGTCGAAGGAGAGGAAGATGAGGAGGAGAAGAAGAGGTCGTGAGATCATGGCATGATGATGGCTGATCCAGCGTGCATCTCAACAAGAATTTCGCGCGAGATTGGACGAGCAATCTCTGGCGGATATCGCAATGTCGATCTCACGGCAATGTTGGCAGCGATGAAAGAGCACAACAATGGAGATACGTGCTAAGTCTTAGCGTGGTCACATGGTCTTTATTGTGTTCAGGTCATTTATTGCCTCACTGTTAACATAACCCTTTATAAAAAAAGAAAAGAAAAGAAAGAGAAAAAAGGGGGAAAGGAGAAACAAAAAAAATGAAGAGAAAAATAAAACAAAGGGAGAGAGGAGAAAATTTTCAAAAAAAAAAGAAAAAGAGAAAAAAATTAAAAAAAAAAGATGATAAATGTTTAAAAGAAGGGGAGAGGCTCTTCTCTAGTTTGATTGTTTCTTCTCGTTATTTTCTTCTCCAATATGAGTATAGGAGAAAAGGGAGTGTTGAGCCTATTATAGTCATCCCTCATTCAGGAGTCTCTTTTGTTCTTAGACTCCATATGAGAAACCATAACTCTGAGAGGTTTAGAGTTTCGAGGTCTCCAGATAGGGAGATTCGATTTTGAGGTCCTCAGAGGATGGGCTCATTTCAGGTTTCTATGTGGGAGATCCAGTTTTGTGGACTCCAGAGAGGGAGGTCTAGTTTTAAGGTCTTTAGAGGAAGCCCCATTTTAGGAATACTGAATGGGGAGCCACCAGCACCAGGTCACCAGAGGAGAGGCTTCTTGTTAGAGCCAACTACAGTTCGTTCATCAACTCCAGCCTGTGTTCTCGCCTACAAGCAAGAACCAGTCCAGAGGGTTGTGTTCTATTGTATAGAGTGGATTTCTTTGTGTTACAAGCTGAGCATTCCATGCTCCAGCTTGAGGGGGAGTGTTGAGAGAATTGTAATGATTATTTAATCCCACATAGTGGAGTGGGATTTTGTTGTGTGTGGTGGCCTATAAATAGGCATGTAACCCCTATCTATTTCTTTGAGAAGAAATACTGAGATACACACTCTATCGGGGTACTTCTCTCGTGGTTTTCTCCCTACTCTTCGTGAGTGGGGTTTCCATGTAAACCCAAGCGTTCTTTATTATTTTATGCTTTGATATCATTCATTTTTGCTAGTTTATTTTATTCAACTGTAATGGCTTGATTGTAGTTCTGCCCAAAAGAGATATTGCAAAATAAATTATCATAATCTCCATGTTAGTCGTTGGATCCATTAAGATCAAAAAATTATGGGTTAAGTTCTGATGCGTTATTTCTTAACATAGTTAATTAAAGTTATTAGTCTTAATTAAATGCATCAGAAGTAACTTAGGTTAATGCGGATTAGTATTGTGAGTGTAGATAGGGTTAAGTTAACCTAACATTTTAGATTTTTAATTTCATTTAATTGGTTGAGTCCAGGTCATTTACTGGGAGGCATAATAGTAAACTTAATTTACCTTTAATTCCTAAGGCATAAGTACTAACTATTTAATCAATTAGATTAATTATTATCATACTTTAAGCACATGAATAATTTAACAACTAAAACATGCAATATTCCATTTAATAGAAACAATTATACAAGAAAGATTTGTCATTAAAAACCAAGTAGAATGTTTATTACAAGTGATCTCTCAAAAGATAAGGCATAAAAAAAATGTTTACAAGAGTTTAACATTCCTTTTACAACAATTAAAGCTCAAAATATGCAATACGGTAGCTTCAGTAATTGATCAGACGTCTGAAAAAGAAGTTAGATAACTTAAAAATATAAATTGGACTTCTGAATGTTATATTGGATGTTTGATTTCTTTAATTTCATTCATTCATTTTATCTTCTCTTTATTCCTCTTCTTCTTTTGTGCTCTCTCTTTCTTTTGCTCGGCTCTCTGTTCTTTATTTCTTCCTTAAGCCTTAATCTCTTTTCTTTCTTTCAACCATTAAGCTCTACGGCCTTCTTCTTCCTTAGCTTCTTTTCTTTACTGTGCCTTAAACATCCACACTTAGCCGATTTAATTACTCACTTAACCCATTTTACTCTTTACTTTAAAAATTATTTAATGGGCGACCCAGCCTTTCGAGGATACACAGCACCCCAGAGGGGTGGGATCAGACCCTACTAAGCTGGGCCTAGTTCATATTAGGTGGATTTTAGTTCATTTCAGCCTCATTGCATAGTCTCAGACCCATCATAGGCCCACAAGCTCACTTGCCCACCTGGGCACACAGGCACACGCTTGCGGACACACACACATGCACGTGCAATGCATGCGCCCAATCGGCTCAAGAGGTTATGTTCGATTTTGTGCGCCCAGCGCTGTCGACTGAAGCGCTGGGTTCACAAAATTGTAATATACCATAACATTCACCCACTCACTCCAGAGGTGGCACTTAAAGAGCAGCTTCTCCTCGCACGCAGCTGCGACAGACTCGATCTTCAAGGATGGATTCCAGATGATTCACTCAACCAAATTGGTTGATCCAAAGCTCATTTGAAAGCTCTAAGGATCCTTGATCCAATTTTAGTCCCAATTTGGGCTTAGGATCATACTTAATCCATGGATCTGATGGGAGAACATGGCTCTCTCACCATGCCCAGATGCACCTACAGAAAGTGAAATCCTAGGTCTAATGACCTGCATTGAGGAATTGCTCTCAATTGAGGGTCTAAGGTTGATTCGGTGGTTCATTCTGCACTGAAGTGAGGAGGAGTTGAGGATAAACAGAGCTGCCAGAAGCTCTAGAAGCTTCATGGTTGCCAACTATAGGTCAGGACTTAGAACTTAAGATCAAATCACATAAGCAGAGAGATTAAAGCATCATAAATCCATCTAAATCAATTCAGTGACTCAAGTGGAACTTATTTGAGTAGGTTTAAGCTTCGAATTTCAGCATGAACTTAAAGAATGCTAATGGGTTCATTAAAGAACCTGAACTAAACAGATCCATAAATTGCTAAAATTCCTCAATAAATTCCATTCAAACTAAGCTCAAACGTTTCTAAATCATTCCAGAAACTTAATCCCCTAAATCTGAAATTTTAGACTTTAATCCCCAGATTCAAATAAGAGTTGACTTCTGAAGCTCAGAAATTGACTTTGGGAATCAAAGCTTGTAGAACCAAATCATGGACCTAATTAAGTCTATTTCAACCTCAGGAAGATGTTCCTCATTTCAAAATCAAATTTTGATAACTCTAGAGGTCTTCCTAGATCCATCTCCTGAGCTTGAACAAAGGTCTGTTCGACATATCAGACTAGGGATTCCCAAACTTAATTAAAACTTAGAATAGGTTCCTTATGTTCCACACATGCTTTTGGATCTATTACCTAACTCAAATCCTCAAGAAATTCGTCTCTCCAACTCCGCCGAAGTTGGAGAAGACGACAATCAATATGGAGGTGTAAACATCTACTCACAGATATTAAGTGCAATTCTTGATTCTAAGGTAACATAGAAGTGATTTGGAGCTCTTGAGTGAGTTTTGAAGGCTGAGGCAAAGATTTGGCTTGCCGGAGCTCGTTGGAGCTCTGGTGAACACCAAGGAAATATGCTAGATGTGGATTCTTGATGAAACACCACAAAGATGTTCTTAAAAGCTTCCTGAGGTCACAAGGAACCTTAGGATCTAATCAATTTCTCCATTCAGTGATCAAACTTAAGGAATTGCCTTGAATTCAGTTAAGATGGATTTTGAGTTCGCCTGAACTCCAGATTCATCCTCTCACTCAATTGAGTGAAGGAAAAAGACTCAGATGAGTCTTATGATGCTTATGAGTGAGTGTTTAGATGATAAAAACTCCTCTTGAGCCGCCATTGACAGCGAGCTTAGGAGGTTGAGGTGAGATTAGGCATTATATATATATATGTTAATTAGGTTAATTGAGATGTGGATCAGGGCCCTGAAGTAGTGTAGGGCTGATGAAGGGCCCCTAGTGAGTGTGTTATAAGCCAGAGAACCTTCACCGTGGACAGTGGAGGTCTTCGGTGAAGGTGTAGTGGTTTAGACGCATAAACTAATAAAAATGTGTAATTAATGAAATAGAAGTGATCATGGAGAGTTATAGAGTGTGATCAGTGATTTAGAAAGACAAGATGATGCTCTAGATGAGCTTAAGGAGCTCGTCGGAGCTAAAGAGGACGACAGGAAACTAAACATTTAAGCTACACTAACTAATTAACTATCTAAACTACACTAAGCTACACTAAGATAAAACCTAATTCTACTGTTACCTGGATGAAGGAGGTGAGGGAGATCTGTATCGGAAGCCACGTGATGGATGACAAAATCATAGGGTGTTGGAAAGAACTTCGGCAAGAAAGGAAGTGGAGAGGAAGGAAAGTGGCGGCACTCCGATGCCCTGTCATAGCTGCGGGAAAGGAAGAGGGGGTGAGAGAGACGATTGCCTTTGTCGGAGGCACTCCGAGGGAGGGTAAGAAGGTCTCCATGGTTGAGGATGAATAACCTATTATCAACTCGGTGTGGGGAAGAGGGAAGGGAGTCAACCCTTAGCATCGGAGGAGTTGGGGGGTATTTATAGGTGGCGATGGAGGTAGGGG
Organism: Thalassia testudinum; assembly: GCA_037157565.1. Lineage (NCBI taxonomy): Eukaryota > Viridiplantae > Streptophyta > Magnoliopsida > Alismatales > Hydrocharitaceae > Thalassia > Thalassia testudinum. The sequence continues at coordinate 6,132,484 of JAZHRO010000022.1, read as the reverse complement.
GCTTACATCTAGACGCAATCGCGTCCAGGTGCAAAGGTGTAAGGTCCTTCGTCTCCGGTGATGGTGAAGCCACTGTGCCAGAGTTTGCTAGGTTTAGGAGGATCAGGACTGTAGGATGGAATGGTGGCGGTGAGCAGAAGGCTGGCGGCAAGGGTAGAGGAGTTCAAAGGTGAGATGGAGAGTGATCGGTTGGTATTGTCACCGGTCATCCTCAGTTGTTTAGTGCGAAGAAGAAAAAGAAGAAGGTGATGTCAGCAGAGCTCATAGGGACCTTAGTGCAAGAAAACCTAAGGGCCTATAATGAATAAAAGGACTCAACTGAATAAAAACCTGAGGACCTAAACATAAATAGAGGAATTTAAAGCTTATTTTAATTTATTTCTTTTTCAACTTTTTCTATGTTATTATAAATTAGATAAATAATATATTTATGCTTTGAATTTACGTTTTTTCCCTTTTTAGCTATATTTATTTAAATGATTAAGTTATTTAAGTTAATTACATACTTAGGGGTAGATATTGATTAAGTTAATTTAGATATTAATTAATTAGTTAAATATTTAGTATTTGAGTCCAAATTAGTAATTAAATTATAATTATGAATAATATATAATTAATTTAGTGTTTTTATGTTATTTTAATGGTCCTTACTATTTAATCCCCTTTATTATAATTAACCCTTAATAATACATATCGTTAGCTAATTAACTAGGGAAACTAGTTAATTAGAGGTATTTAAGAACTATGATGAGTCTCTCATTAAGTTCCCACATGGAGGGGAACCCACCCATCAAGAGTAAAAGTGGTTTATTACATCACAGGCCTCCACCTCAATTGGAGCCTTAGTTCAAAAGTCTACAGGTACATCAGCCATGTCTGTTAGATCCTAGGCTCCATCTTGGATTGCTGACTCAGGTTCTTCTTCACATATTACTGGTGATACTAGTTTTCTTTTCTTCGAGATTTGGCTACCCCTTCCAAGTTAAGGTAGCAGATGATAGTTTATCGCTAGTTATTAGCCTTAGGAATATGGCCTTATCTCCTAATTTGCTAATGGTAACACCATCATGGGCCCTAATTAGCCATAATTAGTCAAGTTCAATTGGTAAAATCTCTTACGCAATCATTTGAAGGTCACAACTCTGAAATATTCTGATTCGAGAAGAAAATAGGGAAACAGGGTTAATTCGACAATTTTAATAGCATATCACAAATGCAGATTAACCATGGGGTCACTCAAAGGTTAATTAAATGTCAATTGAGCACAAAGTCTAAAAAGTGGGTCCAAACTGATTGTAATAGGGTTTCACACATTTCGAGAGCGAAAACAGTACCAAAAACCCTAATGATTAACCCCACTTAAATTGAAGATGTTATACTCAGGATAAAATTAATATAAACCTCCTAAAATTCATATAAAAATATTCTAAGAGGTTTGGTGCCTTTGGTTTGATCATCTGAACTCATTTTAACCTAAACAGAGTTTTTGACAGGAACTTGCCTTGAATTAGGCTTTTATGAAATTTTTCTAGTCAAGTGTGGTCAAAACTCAAATACAATTTCACCATTAGATTCCTTGGGTCAAAATTAGGTTAACACCAAAATTTGGGCCCAATCAGAGTTCATCTTGACCTAGTTTGTAATTTAGGCCCTAAAATCTGTTTCTCACATTCAAGCCCCTAAGTTTCAAGTTTCTCACATTAGCCCCTAGACTTGTAATCTTCTTTACACTTTGGTACTTTCCGCCATTAGTGTGTGAACACACCTTCAGGCCGAGAATCGAGAGAGGATTTTTCCCTCAAATCAGATCCAAATCCCTCCAAATTTTGAGGGATTAATCAAGAGGAGTTTCCCGATCATTTGAATTGACTCAAGGATCCTAAATCCATCCTTAGAGATCAAGCGAGCTTAGGAAGGTTTGGAAAATTTTCCCCTGAAATTGCGAACAAATCAGGCACATTCCTTGATTTAGAGCTCGGTTTCAAGCTCTATTTAAGGCCCTTGAGTTCCCAGCTTCCTTCTCAACCAAGAATAGGCTGAGAAACTCCTCTCTCCTCTTTCTCTGGCCACCGCAACTTGAGCTCTGCTGACCTCCTCCATCTTCCTCCTTCGACCATCCAACCATCAAATTGGATGGCCCTCCATCTTCCTTTCTCTCTTTCGCCTCTCGCCTGTTAAAGTAGATGTTCCCTCCGCCCTTGCCGTCGCCGTTCCCCTAGCTGTCGACTTCATCTTCTTCGTGTCCGACTGGCCAATGCTGGACGCATCTTGCCCTCTTACTTGTCCCTAACTCCCTCAAACACTTCCTCTCCATCTTTAGACTCCTACCCCCTTAGTCTCTAAAATCGACCACCGAAACACCCTCACCTCGGTCGTCTTCTCCAACTCTGATTGCGACTTTGGCGAGTCCACGCCACTGCTCCATGCCTCGAAACACCTCACCACCACTTCCACAAGCTCAGCTCTAACCCACTGATTAGATGCCCCAACTTTATTGGGACTTTTGACCACTCATGAGCTCCACCGAACATACCAACCACATGGCACCCTCTTCGACTCCACCACGCCTCTACACGCACCCTTGAACCAATTCACAACCACCACCACACTCATTGACAATCGACGAAGCTTGTGAGCTTATTTGATAGGGCCGCAAGGCCGTATTTTGTTCTTCAGGTCTTCGTCGGATGCCAGCTGTCACCACCATCTTCCTTGACACCGATTGCTTATCTCCAGCTACCAACTGACCTGATGCCACAAGCAATCAACGCAGCTTCAATTCGCGAAGCCCTCGACACCAGCAATTGCAAATGAAGCAGCAAGGCAACGCCTCAATTTGATGACGAAACTCATTGTAGTGTTGTATGAAAGAGGAGCATCCAGATAGTCCCACATTGTGTGGGGAAAACCCAATGTAGCACATAAATTGCAATTGTGCGGTAGCCTCGTTGCCTCAGATGCACGGGGTGAGGTCCCCTCGCATGCCCTCGCTAGCCATGCACTCTGAAGGGTCTGGGCTCTGATCCGTTTACCAGGTACCGTTCACCTAGGTCTAGTTTGAGAGAGAAAGAGATATGAGGAGGAGGGAGGGGGTTTTGCACTATAGCGCATTGGGATTCATTCCCCCCTCCTCGCTCAACACTTAGCCTCTGTTGCTTGCCTCTTGTGCTGTGCTTCTGAGGCTTGTGCCTTATGCTTCTTCTGAGGCTTTAGGAAGATAAGGCGTCTAAGCCTTGTGTTGACGTCTGATTGGTTGCACTATGGAGACATTTACTTGTGTGGATTAGTGATTCTATTCTAATACTATTGAAATATTTGGGAGTTGAATACTATGTGTTTAGAGCTTAATTTTTAGGGTTAATTCGGTGGTTTCAACCAACATTTTTAGCCGTTTATTTTTATACTTTTATCCCTGACATTTGAGATATATTTCTGATCTATATTGAATATCATTTTAGCTATTTGATTCACTTACAATTATTATTTCTGATTACTGTGATTAGTGAACTGATTTGCCGTATTTGCTCCTTGTGAACGACCTGGGACTCACGTTTTTCGAGATTATAAATTTAAATTTCGTATCGCTTTTGTTGAATATACTATGGCACGTATTTTAAACTTGACAAAAGTGGGCCAACATCTACCTTTATCTAATGTTATGCATGCCCTAAGGTTTGCTCTTAATTTCATGTCTTTCAGTCAGATTACTAGAGATCTTCAGTGTAGAGCTGAGTGCAAGGCTATTTTTTACGAACAATACTTCTTGCAAGCCCTCCAGATGCTGAGGTGGATTGGTGGACTTAAGAAAAATGGCCTTTAGTACCTCCACATTCCACCGTTGTTTGCTGCTGATGTTATCTATGCCACTACTGCTCTTCAGTGGCACCTTCATCTTGGTCACCCTAGTTCGCCCATGCTATGTTGTCAGTTTCCGAAGTTATCCTTTCTAGAGTCCTTTCACTGTAAGGCTTGCCAACTTGACAAGCACCATAAGTTGTATTTTCCTTCTCAAAATAGGCATATTAAGTCTATACTAGAATTAATTCATGCTGATGTTTGGGGCCCGTGTAGGGCCATAGTCTTGGAGGTTTTCGGTACTTTCTCTTGCTTGTTGATGATTGTACTCATGGAAACAAATATCTCGATATGTTAGCGATATATCAGCGATATATCCATATCGTCAATATGACTCATATTGATATCACGAGAATATCTTTTTTTAGGATATTGGTGATATATCACCCATATCAGTGAAAGAGATATCGCGACATATCGGCAACATGTTGTTGATATGTCGATATCTCCAACAATACCCGTGTTAATGATCGTTGACTACCGGTTCGTACTAAAAAGGGATTTTAAAATGTCATTATTGTAGTATATGTTATAAATACAAACTGTTGTCGCATCAATTTTATTTATATACTTAATTTTTACTGATTTATTCCAAGTTGTTATTGGGAGGCAGTTATTGATATACCTCACTCTCTAAACCCAATAATATTCTTTAATTCCAAAAATATTTATTTTATGTACAATAATGAATGAATGAATCAAATAATGAAAGAATTAATCAATTTTAAACACAAGAGTGAATTACAATGCTTGAAATCATTTATCTACAAACAAGCATAAAAAACCAAAAATAAATATTCTATATTATCTATTTACAACTTATAATAATAATATTTAGCTATATGTACAATAATTAGTAATAATATGTATTATACTAACTTACTAATATCTACAGTAACATATAATGTATCTACAGTGATGTATAAAAGTGTCACTAAAAGTTTAGAAAAACTATATACATAAGCTAAAGTAAAAACTATTGTCTATACTAACGTTTATTACTATCTACAGTGACATCTATATCTGTCACTAAAGCTGTCTTTTATTTATATACATAATAGCTCAAACAATACCACTATACTCTAAGTATACTTATATACAACGTTTACTAATTACATATTTACATATATACAGTATACATATACTCTATACACATATACACTTACACAACTCATTAACACACATTCACGCACTCAACACACACAACATACATGCAACACACACAGACTCACGCTAAGGCATAGGCTCACTAAGGCAAACACTTAGCCAATTTTCAGCCGTCTTCTCCTATCTTCTGCTTCAGTCAGGTTCTCAACCGATTCAGACAAGCTTTTAACCAAAATTGGGTTTAATTTGCAGGTAGCATTTTTGAGGGATACACAACACCCATTACTAGGTGAGACTAGACCTTTACTAGGGCAACCCTTGTTCTCATTAGGTGTATTTTAGCCAGTTCATGGCTCATTACTGGGCCTAATCAGACCCATGCACAGTGCACAGCTCCTAGCCATGCATCGCACCCATATTTCCATGCTAAATCAATTCTCATTCATTTCATATGCCCAGAGGTAAGAAGTAATGTGTAATGGGGGCGTCGAGAACTCATGACGACTACGTAGCCCACAACACAAAAGCCTTATATGTGGCTCTAGGCGGTTTCTCCATAACCGATGTGGCACCATTGTGCCTACCCTCAACTGCTTAAACCCAGCGTGCTTGTGTTCTGTTAACTCATGTTTGGCCCTCGATTTGAGGGCCCAATTGTATTCCAAATTCGAATTAAAATACATGGTTGTAAAGCTCTTATATATGGAAATATAATTATATGGTTTATTTACAAAAATAATTAATTTTACTATATAAATAAATTAGCTAAACTTTACAAATTGTACACATTAGTTTAAGTGTTTATTTGTTAATTTAAATATAAATTACTTAATTTATGGTATAATTGACCTTATACCATATTATTATACATATTAAATTATTTAATACATATTTTTATTGAATATTGCAAGTTTTATTTTAATTTATATACATTTAAATATTAGTTTTTAGGGTATTATACATATAAATTACGTATAAACAATATAATATAGTATAAATATAGTTAAATTAGTTTAAAATACTTAAAATATTATAATACAAATATACAATATAAATTATTTCAATTATAACTTAATTTCCTAATTTATTTTAATTTAAGTTAGTAAACTACCTAATAACTTTTTAAATTAATTATTTACTGTATAAATATAATTAAATTAGTTTATAGGAATTATAATGTACATAATAAGTATATAAATAGGTTTGTACAGTATTAATGATAAATAAGTTTATTTATTGGGGTTTATAAATATATATAGGTTATAGTACTTATAAGTTAATTAAATTAATAGATACTTATTTAATAAATTTATATATATAATAATTTACTATAAATACTTAATTTATAATATAGAGTACATTTATAAGTTATACATATTATACACTATGTACTTATATAGCTTAGTATATAGCTTATATATATACATGTATTTACATAGTATACATAGTATTTTTAGTTCTTTTTCAAATTTTTCTGATTTTTATGGGTTTTTAAAGTATAATAGAGGTAGGGGATGAGATAGAAAAAGAGAGATGAGAAGAATATAATGTTTTTGGAATTTTTTCAAGTTAAGCTCTTTTATTAAGTTTTAAGGTATACTGAACTGTCGATTGGTATGTTATATTAAGTCGGAGGTTCAGATAATCTTCAAACTTTGCATATGCTTAAAAATATACTTATTCTTACTCACTACACATTTATTTTATTTTTTTGGAATTTTTATAGTATTTTTATCTATTTACAAAGTAAGCACATTCTAGGCCTTAAAAGGGTGTTTCAATGGGAACCTAAGGCACTAGGATGTGGTTTGAGAGGTGGAATGGCAATCAAAGGGTTCAGATATGTTCTATATCTCATATAGAAGGTGCTCAAGTAGAGAAACATGAATTTCAACTCAATTTTATCAAATTTTCAGTGTTTGGGCGGTTAGACACATGTTATAGCTGACAAAGACATTTAAACTTAGATTACAAGCAAATAATTGGATTTAAAAGTCATTAAAAGTATATGAAAGGTTGTACACATGGTATACAACAATTTAAACATATCATCTATCTGAAATAAACAAATCCCAACCACTGCCCCATTGATCCAGACCATTAAGAAGCAACAACAACATCCAATAGCAGTAGCAGCAGCTACAACAACTGAATCAGCAGCAGTATTTCTGATCTCAGTAGCTGGATGAGCTGCAGAGATCAGGCAATAATTTCCAAAGGCCATAGGTAAAATTCCAAATGTCTTAAGATATTTTCAAAGGACCGCTTGCATCTATGATCATCAAATTCAGTTGTTCTAAGGTTAATTTCAGTACTTCTAATGTGAAGTTCAGGGCATAAACACCCAAGATCAGATTGTAATTATCATCTTAAAATCCCTTTTAACTTAGAAAAGAAGATCTGAAAATCATATGTATGAAATAGATTTCAATCCCCTTTGCAAACCCGTTCCAAAAATCCTTTAAAATCCCAATCACACCTCCATTAAAGATCATGTAAGTGGATATATGGAGGATAAAATGTCCCCCCAATTGGGATTTTGATGAGGACCTCGTCACAAACCCTAAAATAGCACCATCTAACCTAGATTTACGAGAAAAAGCTCCTACATAACTTATAGAAAGGCTTGACTCAGAGAATTCTGAGTTTGTGAAGAAAACAGGAGCTAAGGGGTAAAAATGTAATTTCACCAACACAATCAGTAAATAGGGTAAATCAGGATCCAAACATAGGTCAAACTAACCTAACAAGAAGGAAAGTGGGATGATTTGATCCAATAAGGGCTACAGCAACTCCAAGGAATTAAATGATATCCTGTAACCCTAAAACAAATCCACTTCAATTCATAAGGTTCGAGGCAAATTAAAAATCGACTAAACCCTCTAAAATTCATAGAAAAATAATCTCTAGGGCTTAGAACCTTCAATTTGACCTTGGGAACCCATTTTGACCTACATTGAGAACCATGCCCAATTAATGATTTAAATTGGGTTTTTAAGTAAATTGACCAGTCAAACAAGGCCTGATATAGAAATAAAATTCACCATTATAATCCTTAGGTCCTATTTAGTCATGTATAAAAACTTTAGCCTAAGAAGAGACCTTCTTGACCGACTTTGCATTTTGGTCCTCATCTATTACTTTTTGACCCTCAACTTTTGAAACCCTCGCATTTTGGCCCCTATGTATTCATCATTCTTTGCATTTAGGTCCTCCCTGCAAAACCGTGAGCAGCGCCATGCTCCGGCGACTTTGCGCAGAGCATGGTGCCGTGCAGGGTGAGGGAGACCCTTTGCTCTTTCAACCGGGTGACAGTAGGGACACCTCCAAGATCTCTGCAGCAGCCCATACCTTCCGTGCAAACACGCGGAAGGTATGGGTCCCTACTCCGGCCATCCTCCGGCGAGGGAGGCACGTCACCTCCCTCCGCCCACCTCTCCGCCTTCGCCTCTATAAAAGCCGCCTCCGCCTGCAGAGGAGAGTAGCTCGGTCCTGACGGAGAAACACCCTCTTTTTCCCTCTCTTCCCACTCCGACAGAAGCCCACCAGCTCCGGCGGTTCTTCCTCCTCCTCCTCGTCGCTCTGCCGCAATACCAGCAGCAGAGCCACCTTCGCCCGCTCTTCCCGTGTCGCGATGTACCCAGCGCGCCCCCTCCCGCTCTCTCCTCGCCGCCGCCCTCTCCCTCTGGGCATCTTCTTCTCTGGCGACAGTCGATATGACTGCCGCCCTGCTCCGGCCCCTTTCGTCCCTATAACTAGGTCAGAACTACTCCCCACCTCCCCCTCTTTCTTTTCCTCACTATTTTTCATTTGATTAAACCCTCGACCACTCCTGTCCACCGTCATCCCCTTCGTCTCCTGCTACCCTCCGGCGAGACGCCCCCATCGCTTCACAGCCCCACACGCCTCGCCGACCCTCATAGAACCTCCGCCTCATCACACTGAGCAACCTTCGCCCACCCATTACTGCTCCACACCCCCACCACAGTCCCCCGAACAGACCCATTTTTCTGGTCACTGTCCGACCTAGCCTCGCCGCCAGACGCCGCCCCACGACCTGTTGCACCCCGCACCACCTTCGCCGTGCCACGGCGAAGGTCCCCCGCTAGTTTGATTAGGTCGAAGGGCCGTGTTTCTGTCTGACAGGGTCGCCACTCCAGCCGCCATTAACGACGACTGAAGCAGCTTCGAGGCGAGCTCCAGGCCCTGCAGCCCCAGGTTCCCAGGTGCTGCAGGTTGGGGCGAAGTCTGCGAAGACTTCTGCCTCATCAGTTGGCACCGACATCGGCTACAGCTAATCAGAGGGCGAGGTGGAATCGTCCTGCGGGCGCGCGTGAAGATAGCACAGAGGATAGTCCCACATCGTGGGATTTCGAAACGCCGCCCGCGCATAAATTGGAAAAGTGACATAGCCTCTTCGCCTCCTGACCACGGGGTGAGGTCCCTCTCACCCGCTTCACCCGGCCTCGTCCGCGACCACCCCCCACGGACCTGGCCTGACCCGTATACCCGACCTGCTCTCCTCGCCCACCACCGCACGCCGGTGGGCCTGGTCCCGGGTGCGAATCCGTACCCGAATACCCGGCTCTGGGAGAGCGATCCTTTGAGCGAAATCTGTGAAAGAGAGAGACGCGGGGGAGGGTAGGATTAGGTTTTGCTTTGACCAAGCTATGTGAGTGTGCAGGCAGAGAAGAAGAAGAGGAGAAAGAAGACCGCAGAAGAGGAAGGAGAAGAAAAAGAAGGAAGAAGCAGCCAGGGCTGCTCGAAGTAAAGCAGAAGAAGAAGGACTGCAAGAAGAAGAGGAAGGAGAAGAAGAAGAAAGAAGCAGAAGAAGGAGCACCGAGGAAGCACTGTAGCAGGTGCTACTTAAGTCGTCTGATTGAGAAATCAGACGACGCTCTGAAGAAAAAGAAAAGAAGGAAAGAAGAACATGCGCCGCAGCTGAAAGCAAAAAGAAGAAGAAAGAAAAGAAGAAGAACAGAAGATAAAGAGCTGAAGAAGATCAAAGAGAGAAGAAGGAAAGAAAAAGAAAGAGGGTAAAGAAGAAGAACTAAGGCGATCAAGCAAAGAGAAGAGAAGAGAAAGAAGAAGAAGACAAAGACAAGAGAGAAAGAAGAGAAGAAGAAAAAGCCAAGAGACCAATCTACCTCTCTCTCTCTCTCTCTTATTTTTGTAATAGAAACATTGTACTTCTAGAATTATAGTTTGCTCCCTAAGTTCGACCTCGGGAAAACCTTTTATATCCGAGTAAAATTGTAATAGTGGCAATGACTATCTGTAGTACAACGCCATTTCTATAACAAACAACAAAACCTAGTCATACCGCCATGCTATCATTTGGCACCGTTGCCGGGGAGCAACGGCTATTCTAGAAGTTATATTTGTAAGTTTTTAATAATCTCTCTCTCTCTTTTGTGCAGGTACAGAAAGAAAAAGACGCAGCCGCACTACAGCCACTTCAAGGACAGGTAACTTCCTATTAAACCCTAAAAATTTAAAGAGGAAAAAGAAAGAAGAAAAAAAGGTATAACCTGTCTTTTATACATAGTAATAGCTGCATATTCTCAAAAACTATTATTCCTGCACACAATATTAAAGGTAATTAAGGGCTAACACTTTCTTGCCTGAGCTTTAATTACCCAGTAAAGAATTAACTGGACCAAGTAGAGCCAACATAAGGTCAAACATTAGGATTTCAGAGACACACCCCTTAATCAAGAATTGAGGAAATTCAAAAGAGGTGTGCCCAAGCCATTGATTGAAAATACCTAATAAGAAAAATCCTAAACAATTAGCTCTCTAAACACTTGAACCCTAAAAAGAAACAAGGCCTAAATTCTCAAAGGAATCACTAGGTAAAGTTGACCCCTAGGGTCAACCAACCTTCAAATTAGGCCACCTTGTTCACAAAAATACCTAAGAGTTCAAGTTAAACCTTAAGCACCTTGATCTTAAAGTAAAAGAGGTAGACTTAAGAGGTCAAGATCCCCATTCTGGTCTACCTAGAACCGCAGTGACAAGAGAGGTCAGGTGGGGGAAACCTTGTAACCCGTGGGGACGCTCTATAGTGTAGGGGTCTTCGCGGGACTCACCCTCTCTGGCTGCCCAGGTAATTCTCAGGTGGACGATCTTTCTGATCAAGGGGTCCATCTTCCCTGCACCTTTGTAGTCACCCAACACATTTTTGGGTGTCTTGATTGGGTCCAGCACCTTCTAAACTCTTCTATTCCAACAGTGCATGAACGGTAGGAGATCCTTAAGACCACCCTTAAGATCTCCTTTAGGAATTCACTCTCATCAAGGCCAAGCCTCGACGCCCGTGTTTGCACAGCAACCCTACCCCATCATTCTCTCATCTGATTCTGAACCAAGCTCTTCTTCCCCCATCATGGCTCAGCCAGTTGAGGAAGAAATCAATCTGGAGCACCAGCTCCAGCAAGTCAATGACCTCTTCCAAAACTTTGTGCACCCACCGCAGTGTCTTATGATGCGGGACCATTATAATCTTGCTGCGGTGGCCATCGAGCCTCGAGTCAGAATCCCGACTGGAGGACCTGATTCCGAATTGAAGCCCAACATGATTCATGCTATACCTAAATTCCATGGGCTTAATTCCGAAGATCCCTTCCAGCACATCAAACAGCTAAAGCATCTGGCCCAAACTTTTGGATCAGATGCACAAAATTGGGATATTCTTCTCATGAAGATGTTCTCCTTTTCTCTTATGGACAAGGCCGCCCATTGGTATCAAACTCAGACCCGGCCGATCAACACTTGGGAAGAACTTCAGTCCGAGTTTTTGAAAAAGTTCTTTCCCGTTGGTCAGACCAACGCCTTGTGCCATCAGATTACTCACTTTACTCAACAAACAGGGGAACCTCTCCATGAGGCATGGGATCGTTTTCAGGATCTCATGAGAAAGTGCCCCCATCACGGAGTTCCTAAATGGGAACAGGTCCAATCTTTTTACTAGGGACTCCATGAGGACATCCGTCTTTTCGTCAATGCAACCTGCGGAGGAAATATCATGGGTCAACATGAGGACACCGTGTGGGAGATTCTCGAAAACATGTGCGAGAACTCTATCAACAATGACTCTATGGGATTATTCGACAGGACGAATACCCGCGCATCGATGAATCTTAGGGGAGCACATGAGACGCAGAGCCTGTCCGCATCAGTCGACCTGGAATTAATGGCCAATCGATTGGACAAGGTCTCAATCATTGAAAAGAAGGTGGATGAGCTGAATCAGCACCTGCAGCGAGCCACCTCTGCGCATAACCCCTTTGCATAGCCTCCTTCCACAAGGGAGACTGTGCAAAACATTCTCTATCGATCTTCTGCTAGGATGGATCCATATCCATCATTTGATTCTTGGACCGGAGGTCCATCCGATCCTTTCTACCCTAGCCTGGGGAATTCCATTCCCCCTTTCTCTGACTCTCTGGAGGTTCCTCAGACCTACGAAGACCTCAACGCCATCCAGAATGATACGTTCTCCAACACCTATAACCCTGGATGGCGAAACCATCCTAACTTTCAGTGGGCGGGAAATTCCCAAACCCAAAGACCACCCTTTCAGCCCCACCCACAACCCACTCGTCCTTACCAGCCGCCTCAGCCTCGGCCCAACCCTACTTATCCATCAGGGCCAAATCAGGATCAAATGTCCCTTATCCTTCAGACTTTGGCTGACATTCAAAGAACGAATGCGGCTATTCAAAAACAACACAAGGACGAGCTTACAGAGGTCCGAAATCAATTGACCCAGTTGGAAAACTCTCGCCAACCAGGCACTCTTCCTTCCCAACCTCTTCCTAACCTGAATAACGTGCCAACCCAGCGGCGCGTTATGAACCCAAACCTGGGCCAAGCCCATATGATTTATCAGGCCCCCTCTGTTCCTTCACCCGATAGGATGGAGGCCTCCACTTCTTTTGCAGGCTACCAGCAGCAACCCATCTTACCCAATCCTAACTAAAACCAGGCAGGACTTAATTCCGTAACAACCCGTAGTGGTAAGGAAACCCAAGATCCACCTCATCCAAACCACTCCAAGCCTGGTAGTGATCCCAAGCCTAGGACGATAATCCAGGACATTCCTACCCCTGTCCCAGACCCAAGACCTGGACCTATCCTAGAAGAACCAACCAAGGTTCCGTTTCCCGAGGCCTTGACCAAGGGAAAGAAGACTACCAAGCCCGTGGTACCTGAGGAGGACCTGGTCAAGCTCTTTGAGCAGGTCCACATAAACATCCCCTTGATGGATGCAATCCGCCACGTACCGGCTTACGCACGATTCTTAAAGAATGTGTGTACACCCTAGCGTAAGCCGCGAACCAAGAGTGGGAGTCCAATTGTTCTGTCAGAGCAAGCCAGCTCTGTAATCCTAAGCAGACTCCCACCCAAGGCTAAAGATCCTGGTACTCCCCTGATTTCCTGCAAGGTAGGTGATACCCAATTTGATAGAGCCTTGCTAGACTTAGGTGCTTCCATAAATCTGATACCCACATCCTTACTTGACCATCTAGAAGAATCTGAGCTAAAACCAACCGAGGTGACATTACAATTAGCAGATCGATCTATAAAGTCACCAAAAGGGATTCTCGAGGATGTTATTGTAAGAGTGCGGGATTTCTACTTTCCTGTAGACTTCATAGTCTTAGACATGGATGCACCTGAAAACCCTAGGGATACACCAATCATTTTAGGGAGACCTTTCTTGGCTACTGCTAGAGCCAACATTAGCTGTGAGGAGGGCTAAATATAGCTCAAATTTGGGAATCAAACCATGAAAATTGATATATTTAAGGCCCAACAAGGAATCAATTGCGGTGTCATCGAACAAATTTGTGACATTAGGGCTTTGGTTGATGAAACACACTTCCAGAATGACCTGATTATACCTCATCAACCGCAGAAAGATCTTGACCCACAAACAGAGGAGTCGAATCCAGATTTGAACAACCCAGTAACTCCTACCCTTGAACCTCACGTCTATATTGAACCACCCGCCGCTGCTGATAACCCCATCCTCGAGCTAAAGCCTCTTCCTGCTCACTTGAAATACATCTTTTTGGGTTCTAATCAGACCCTCCTTGTGATTATCAATTCCAACCTCAATCCCGAACAGGAATCCCGTCTGATTACTGTCCTCCAGCAACATCGCAGAGTCATCGGGTGGACTCTCGATGATTTGACTGGAATAAGTCCCTCTTATTGTACTCATCATATCTATTCAGAAGAGGGTGCACGAACTTCTCGTGAAATGTAGAGACGCTTGAACCCTAATCTGTAGGAGGTCATGAAAAAGGAGATCATCAAGTTGTTAGATGCCGGAATCATCTACCCGATCTCCGATAGTCGTTGGGTGAGCCCAATTCAAGTTGTGCCTAAGAAGGCAGGACTCACCACTATAACGACTGAGACTGGAGAAATCATTCCTACTCGATTAGCCAACGCGTGGAGAGTCTGTATAGATTACCGCCGACTCAATTCCTCCACGAAGAAGGATCATTTCCCACTACCTTTCATTGATCAAATTCTTGAGAAACTAGCGGGAAATAGGCTCTTCTGCTTTCTTGACGGGTACTCCGGTTACAACCAGGTGGCAATCTATCCTGATGTAAACACATTTACACTACTTAAAATGTCTATTTATGCATGTTCTTAAGCATAAGATTGCATTTCATGATATAAATATTGCATTACATGCATCATCTTGCATTTAGAGTAGTTTGAATAAAATGGAGGTTAATTGTCTCCTTTTATGTGCTTGGACAGGGCAAATATTTTATCGGGGCCTCGGATCAAAGATCCAACCGTATGGATATGATCAGGGCGACGATTGGAGTTCAACGACTCCAAGATCGCCCTAATCAGGCATCCGTAGCATCAGATAGAGACCGGGGAACCCTAGAAGATCAAGGGCCAGGATGGTGTAAATCCGCACTTCAGATGGAAAATCCGACCACACGGATGAATTCGGATCGACGATCGCAGTCGAACGACACAAAAATCGAGTCAATCCGACATCCGTGGCACCATCTACAACTTCCAGAAGATGGACGGCCAAGATGGCGCCACGTGGCGCCATCCCAGCCGCCCAATCGGCCGCAGGAGTCCTGTGAAGTCCGCGCAACGTCTCCTCTCCGCCGTTGGATCTCGATCCAACGGCTGCGGTCGCGCGCGTTTAAAAACGTCCGCGCGACCATTTCGCCCGCGTAGCGCAGCGGCGACGCAGCTGCGGGCGAAGCGGAGGTCGCGGGTTCGAGCCGCGGAGAGGGGGTCGAAGGCGCGGGCGAGCGGGCGCGCACGAGCGTCGGATGAAGATCCAACGGCCGCGCGCGCCCGATAGCGCCGACGCGCAATTGGACGCCCTGGTGGGTGCGCGATCGCACGCGGGCGGCGCGCTACGCAGCGGGCGCGGGCGCGATCTAAGCCGTCCGATCTCGCGATCGGACGGCTGAGACGACGCGGACGTGCGTCTGCGTTACGCGCGCAGGTAGCCGAGCGGGCGCGCGTGGCGCGGCGGCGACGGCGACGGCGGGGCTTTAGCGACGGTTTTATCCGTCACTAAAGACCCCTTATTTATTATTTTGAAGATGTAATGTCCATTTTGCCCCCACTCCTTGCAACTATAAAAGGAGACCCCCTCCATACGAAATTTTCATCCCTTCCTTCTCCTCTCTACCTCTCCAAAGCTCAAGAGAAGCTTGTCCCACACCCGGGATGCTTCTCGCGAGATAAAGTCCAAATTTTCGTCCCCCTTCGGAAGTGGATCCCGCGACGACGACGGCGTGCTGCTTCGTTCCCGTTCTTCTGCTTCGTCCTCCTTCGTCCCGCCTCGTTCTCCTTCGTCCAGGCGTCGTCCCGTCCGGCTCGTCCTCCAAGCAACCGTCGAGGAGGATAACTTCTCTCTCCCATTCTTATTTACAGCTTTTCTAGTGTAGAATTTTCCTGCTTTATAGTGTAATTGATTTCCCGCTTTCTAGTGTAACTTTAATTTCATTTGCTTGTATAAACAATTGAAATATTGAATGCATGTTCTCTTTCTCTCTCTCTTTCTCTCCCTCTCTCTCAATTTGATAGCTCCATTGTAATTATTTCGCCTTGTTTATCAAAAATCCTAAAAAAAACATAATTGCGAATATAGATCAACGTAGCCTCCCTGAGTTCGACCCGGAATTCTTATTTCGGTATAAATTTTATTTGTTGAACACGAATCCTTCGCTTTCGAACTACAACGACGGGTTTTCCAAAACCAAACACGTTAGCGTAGATTCTCGCTGAACATTTTGGCGCCGTTGCCGGGGAGGCAACGATTTCCGATCTTTTCTTCGCATTTCTTGCACTTTATTTGTTTTCTAACTAGCTTTCTCTTGTGTCTATTGTTTTGCAGAGACCTCCATCAAGGAATCAACAAGCGGTAGACTGGAGTAAAGTGCAGTTGAAGACAACTGTAAGTGCTCCCCCATTCTTTCCCCCTCCATAGATTTCATTCGCCACATTAAATCCAAATTCCAATTAACCTAGGTGTTTGCATAAATCCTAGGAATAGTTTGGTTGTTTGGATTTCTACTCACACTCATTTCACCCTCATTCATAAAAAAAAAAATAATAATAATAACAAAAAGATAATTTTGTGGGGTAACTTTCAACAAACACACAACACACACCCACATTCAAGGCACTTGATTAACTTGATTTGTTTTCTACTCAACCGGGTTCTGATCTGTGGAACCGGTACACACAGAGCAACACATAACAGAGTAGAAATCATTCTAGGTTAACCATCTTTGAGTGCCTAACTTAGTGGTGCAATTGTGGCCAATTGTTTGAGTTGTTTGGGCCCCACCACTTTATTTAAAACCAACTCATCAAGTAGCTCCTCCTTAGGGTTTTCAATCTAGGTATATTCTAGGCACTCCGCTTTCTTTCTGATTTTAAAGGAAAACTATCTTCACCCGTGTTTTACAACTTGGTTTGCCTAGAAATTTGATTGCAATTCACCTAATTTGAAACCCTAAAAGCTACTTAAGCAGGATTTGAACATTAAAATTCACACATTATAAATAATCTTGCTTGAAAACCCTGGTTGTGCACACACTTACACAAATTTCAATCAATCATTAAGGGCACAACCCATTATAAGGGCCCATCACATTCCATAAGCACCACAATCCCAGGCTGTAATAAAATTGAGTAGACGTTGGCCCTAAGGTTTGATTCGCTCTTCAAGGCCTAGTCTGAGATTGTTTTTGATTAACCTACTTGTACTGATTAATCTGATGTCTAGCTAGGGGAGTAGCGTCAAACGACCGCGGCTGGGGGGTACACTAGGAACCGGAGGCGAAAGCCAAAGGAAGAACCTTCTCCCCAGTCCCTCCTTCTAACTGGTTGGATTATACAGACGCAAGTAGAGTAAATCAGTTACAGTCTTAAGGCTGGTATTGGGAGTCAGTAGATCCTTAGGCTACCTCACTTAAGGACAGCCTTGTTTTGTTGTACTGCAGGGTCCCTATCCCCGGTCCTTCCGACCTACTCCTAGTTTATGCTGGGAAGACGGTCATTGAATCCCAGATTAGAAGGACCATTAGAACATTCTAGGAGGCGCAAGTTAGATTTTGGTCAATTTGATCCCATGGCCGAACAACAGCCTCTTCTGCCTGGAAATCCACAGGAAGAATTTCGAAGGCAGCTGGAACAAATGCAGAGAATGCAAGAATGGTTCCAGAGAATGCAGGGCGTTCAGCCCTTGAAGGATTTTTATGATCCTTCAAATTACGGGGAACGTCCCGGCGTCCAGATTCCAGCCGGTGACGTAGAAATCAAGCCCCAGGTGTTAAGCCTGATTAAACATTATCATGGGCTTGGCTCCGAGGATCCGTTTCAACACTTGGAGGACTTGACCACTTTGGTCCAGACCACCAAGTCTCGAAACGTAAACGAGGAGCAAATGATCATGAGGCTCTTCCCTCACTCTCTTAGGGATAAGGCCGCGCATTGGTATAGGACAATAGGAAGACCAATTACAACTTGGAATGAGTTGAAATCGGCCTTTCTGAAGAAATTTTTCCCAGTCGGTCGTACCAATGCTTTAAGACGGGCAATCACTACTTTTACCCAGCGGCCGGGGGAGCAGTTTCATGTGGCCTGGGAGCGATTCCAGGACTTATTGCGGAGGTGTCCACACCACGAGGTGCCGAAATGGCAACTCGTGCAGATTTTTTATCATGGGTTGACTGAACAACTCAGAAACCATGTGGATGCTTCTTGCGGAGGCAATTTCCTTAATAAAGATGCAGATAGTGCACATGATTTATTTGAGGAAATGAGTGAGAATTCAATAAATCATGCCTCCATGGATACTTTTAACCGGTCCCAACAACCCAGATCAAATGTCAATGAAGTTCATGACTCTCATTCATTTGATATGGAATTGATTTGTAATAAACTTGACAAAGTGGACTTGGTTGCTAAAAGAATGGAAGAGTGGATGGCTGGCAATTCTATGAACAACTCTCAATCCACTCAATCCCAAAATTCGGGATTCCATTCTTCACGAGCTCTTTCTGGACGGGAGTTCGTGAATCAACTTGATGCGACTCAACATATGAGTCAGCATTTTTCGGAACCCCATGGGTTCCCAACTGGGGCCTTTGATCCCAGTTTTTCTAATCCTTCCTTTTCTTTCTCTCCATCCTCACTTTATGAGGATGTCTGTGCTGTACAAGAGAATGCTAGATCCAACCCCTACTCGAATGCCTATAATCAAGGTTGGAGAAACCACCCTAACTTCTCTTGGAAAAATCCGGGGCAACAGACCCAATTCCGACCCAGCAATTATGCTCCGCAACGACCAATGGGTCAGGGTCAAGTATATACTCAGTTGCCTCCGAATCAGGTCAATCAGCCAGCTTGGAATGCCCGTCAACCCGCAGGGCAGGCTGATTTGAACCATCAAATAGTAGAGATGCAAGGATCTATGCTCCAGCTCATGCAGCAAATGAAAAACTCACTGGACAACTTGCAATCCGGGCTCATTGCTAACTCTCGCCAACCTGGATCTCTACCATCCCAACCCGTACCCAACCCACGAAACATTACAAATTCGGGCAATCAAGCCCAAGGGTACGGAAATCAGAGGGACCCACACGCGCATGCTCAGGTGGTTGAGCAGGGTTCCTCATCTTCTTCTTCTGTAAATCAACAATTCATGGTCAATCAAGCCCCTCCAATCTTTCCTAACCCTCCTCAAGACCCAAATTCTTACGCTTCTGCAAATTCTGTCACTTTGAGAAGTGGTAAGAAGAATCAGGATCCACAACCACATTATTCTAATCTTTTGAATCCTGAAGAATCTGAGGAGAGAGAAGAGAATTCTAAAGGAGAAATCAAGGCTCAGGAATCCGATTCCAAAGATCTGACTCGTGTTCCTTTTCCTGAAGCCTTAACCAAAGCAAAGAAGAAGAAGTCTGTTGATAGCAATGAGGAGCTTCTGAATTTATTTAAGAATGTTGAGATCAATATCCCGCTCCTTGATGCTATCAAGCACATACCGACTTACGCAAGATTTTTAAAGGAATTATGTACACAAAAGCGTAAGTCGAGAGAATCTGTTCCGAGGAAGGTGGTACTCTCCGAGCAGGCTAGTTCTGTTATCCTGCACTACCTCCCTCAGAAAAGGAGAGATCCTGGTGCTCCTTTGATTTCTTGCGTTATCGGAGATTACACATTTGATAGAGCACTTTTGGATCTCGGTGCATCCATCAACCTAATTCCGACTTCTCTTTACGAGAAGTTTGGGTTAGGCGAACTTCGGCCAACTTCAGTAACGCTACAGTTAGCGGATCGTTCGGTCACAAACCCGCGAGGCGTTATTGAAGATGTTATAGTTAAGGTCAAGGATTTTTATTTTCCTGTAGATTTCCTTGTCCTTGACATGGATGTACCAGATAATCTGAGGAACACGCCCATCATTCTGGGGCGTCCGTTCCTGGCTACCGCAAAGGCCAACATTAATTGTGAAAGCGGTAGCATGGAAATCGCCTTTGGGGACCAACGTATGAAATTAGATATTTTTAAGGCGATCAATAAATTTGAGGATTGTGGAGTTATTGAGGAACTTGATGAGGATAATATTAATATTGAAACTTGTTTGACAGTTTCTTCAATTGAAAGTTCCTCTTTGGTTGATGAATTTGACCCGCAACCCTCTGACTTAACATCTTCGGAAGAGGTTACTGATTTTGTCCACTCACAACCTCTCCCTCTTGTTGAATCTTCAGCATCTACCCGACCATCAATCATCACCCCACCCCAGCTCGAATTGAAACCATTGCCCGAGAATTTGAAATATCAATTTTTAGGACCTCAGAATACGCTCCCTGTGATTATCAGTGCTAAATTGACAAAGGAGCAAGAGATTAAATTGATTAAGGTTCTAAAGGAACATAAGGAGGCAATTGGTTGGACCATTCATGACCTTAGGGGGATCGAGCCATCTTACTGCAATCATAGAATATTTTTGGAAGATGGATCCCGCCCTTCTCGCCAGATGCAGAGGAGATTGAATCCAAATATGCGAGAAGTGGTCAAAAAGGAAATCATCAAGTGGCTCGATGCAGGAATTATTTATCCAATCTCTGACAGTCCCTGGGTAAGTCCCGTTCAGATTGTTCCAAAGAAAGCCGGGATTACTGTTGTGACTAATGAGAAAGGAGAATCTGTCACAACTCGTTCAGCTTCATCTTGGAGAGTTTGTATTGATTACAGGAAGCTGAACACTGCCACTAAAAAGGATCATTTTCCCCTGCCCTTCATTGATCAAATCCTGGAAAAATTAGCCGGGCAGAAGTACTTCTGTTTTCTTGATGGTTACTCGGGATACAATCAAGTTCCTATCCATCCCGAGGATCAGGAAAAAACTACTTTCACCTGTCCCTACGGAACCTTTGCTTTTCGTAGGATGCCTTTCGGGTTATGCAATGCACCTGCGACTTTTCAAAGGTGTATGCTAGCCATATTTTCCGACATGGTGGGAGAGTTTATGGAAGTCTTCATGGATGATTTCTCCGTTTTCGGAGAATCATTTGACTCTTGTTTGGTTAATTTGGAAATGATTCTTAAGCGATGTATCAAGACACGATTGGTCCTTAGCTGGGAAAAGAGTCATTTCATGACCCAAGAGGGCATCGTTTTGGGTCATGTAATCTCTGAACGGGGAATTGAAGTGGACAAAGCTAAGGTTGATGCTATCGTTAAACTTCCTCCTCCCACTTCAGTTAAACAAATCAGATCATTTCTTGGCCATGTGGGATTTTATCGAAGATTCATCAAGGACTTCTCGAAGGTTGCCCGCCCTTTGAGCAATCTTCTTGCCAAAGAAACACCGTTCGTTTTTGACGAATCATGCCAAAAGGCATTTGATTTCTTAAAAACGGCAGTCACCTGTGCGCCAATTTTGCAACCACCTATTTGGACAACCCCATTTGAGATCATGACCGATGCTTCTGATTACGCGGTCGGGGCTGTCCTGGGTCAGAAAATTGATCAAAAGCCCTTTGTCATTTACTACGCTAGTAAAACTTTGGATGAAGCCCAGAGGAATTACACTGTTACTGAAAAGGAATTACTCGCTGTAGTATTTGCGTTGGAAAAATTCAGGGCTTATCTCTTAGGGTCTCATGTTATTGTTTATACCGACCACTCGGCCTTGAGACATCTCTTGGCTAAAAAGGATGCTAAACCCCGGCTTATTCGTTGGATTCTTCTTCTTCAAGAATTTGATCTTGAAATCAAGGATAAAACCGGGGTACAAAATGTGGTGGCGGATCATTTGTCGAGACTCCTAGGTGATTCTTCTTGTCCGGACATTCCGATTGCTGACACTTTTCCGGACGAAACCATTCTTACAGTTTTAGGTGTCCACACCCCATGGTTTGCTGACATTGTTAACTATTTGGCCGTTGGTCAAATCCCCCAGGATTGGACCAAGCAACAACGGGATAGACTCAAATCTGAGGCCAAATACTACTTTTGGGAGGACCCTGAACTGTATCGCATCGGCTCTGATCAGATTATTCGCCGATGCATACCGGAGAATGAATTCAACAGTATACTTGAGTTCTGCCATGCATCTGGGTGTGGTGGACATTTCTCTGGGAAAAAGACGGCTGCAAAAATTTTGCAATCTGGCTTCTATTGGCCGTCTTTATTCAAGGATGCCCAGGAGTTCTCACAGTCATGCCCTCGATGCCAGGCACTCGGGAGCATAACTAAGAGAGACATGATGCCCTTAAACCCTATTCTTCCTGTCGAAATTTTCGATGTTTGGGGCATTGATTTCATGGGACCCTTTATCCCTTCATTTGGACATCAGTACATTCTTGTCGCTGTTGATTATGTGTCTAAATGGATTGAGGCAATTCCCACCCGAACCAATGACCACAAGGTGGTCATCAACTTTGTCAAGAGAAATATCTTCAGTAGATTCGGGATTCCGAGGGCTATCATCAGTGATGGTGGCACTCATTTTACTAATGCCCAATTCCGGAGTTTATTGGCCAAATACGGGGTTAATCATCGAATTTCCACACCTTACCATCCCCAAACGAATGGACAAGCCGAGATCTCTAATCGAGAGATCAAGAACATTCTGCAAAAAACAGTTAGGCCCGATCGCAAGGATTGGACTCAAAAGCTTGAGGACGCTCTTTGGGCCTACCGTACGACGTATAAAACACCTATCGGCATGTCTCCATTCCGTCTGGTGTATGGAAAGGCGTGTCATCTACCCGTAGAGATTGAACACAGGGCATTCTGGGCAATCAAACAATGCAATCTAGATCTAAATCTAGCTGGGAAGACCAGGAAACTCCAATTATCTGAGTTGGAGGAGCTTAGAAATGATGCTTATGAGAATGCCAAGATCTACAAGGCTCGGACCAAAGCTCTACATGATCAAATGATTTCCCGCAAGAGCTTTGAGCCAAACCAGAAGGTCTGGTTATTCGATTCTAAACTTAAGCTCTTTCCTGGTAAACTTAGATCTAAATGGAGTGGCCCATTCATAATTGATCAGATTTTTCTAAATGGTGCCATTCAGATTTCTGACCCAAAGACGGGTAACACCTTTAAAGTCAACGGTCAACGTCTGAAGCCTGTTGTTGACCATAATCTTCCAGAACCCGTTTCAGACTCTGTTGCTCTAGCCATTCTGTGACTTCTTTGGCTGGACTTCGCCTAGCTGACGGCATTAAACTCAGCAGTTGTACATATAACACAAGGCTGATACGAGCTTCATATCCAGGTGACATCTTTCATATTCTACCCTTTCTTTCATGTCTCTTTTTCAATGAGGACATTGCATCAGCTAGGCATGGGGGGGTGGATTCATTTTTGAATTAGTTGGTCAGCTTTGTGAAATCCATATAAATTGCTCTCTTTCTAAAAAAAAAAAAAAAAAATTAGGAAGGATTAGTTGGACATTAGGACTTTTCAATCCTAAGAAATTTTACATTAGGATCTGAACACAAAGACCCCTCAGGTCTTTGGACTTAATTAGCCTGTGTATCTACTAAAATGTGGATTTGTCTTTGAGTTCTCGCCATCTTAATTCTATTATAATTGGAATAAATAAGTTTGGGTGATAAGTACACGACTTATCAACCCGCCCTCTGATGTGAGGGAATTTTGAGTCTTAAGCATCTACACACTTTCTTTGCACTGACTCGTTGTTTGGCGATTTTAACGGAAATTGGGTAGCTAATGAACCTTCTAGGGTGATATGGCTGGCAAGTTATCGTGGGTAACAGCCCATAGGTAGGTTGTCCAGAGCCCAGTCACTGGACCTTTCTCTTTTTGCTGCCTTTAGGTAAATCTTAGACCAGGGAAGCCACCTACTTAAAAAAAAAAAAAAAAAATCAAAAAGGAGAAAAGAACAAAAAGAAATAAGCCACACTTCGCCGCACGAGTATGGCTGGCAAGTTGTCGGTGGTAACAGCTCATCGACCGGTTGTCCAGAACCCAGCTCAGAAAATGCACTAAAAATTCCCAAAACACTTAGGAAGAAGCGGAGAAGTAGAATAAACCGGGGAGATATACACTGGATTCACCCTTGTGTTGACCCCGTTAAAAAATAAAAGTAGGGAGAAAGCTACCGGTTGTAAAGATACACCTTTAGGCAGAATTCTTTTTGAGGTCACCTAGAGGCGTAGAAATCCGAAGTCCGTTTTAATTGCCGGTCAACGAGTCTATCACATCACAATAAGATGCTTAAAACTTAGGGTTCTCATCAAATCTTGGGTGAGTTGAATGGCCGTAGAAAGCCACTCTTAAACCCTAAAATTTGAAAATCTAAAAAAAAAAAAAAAAAGAGTAAAAACAGAAAAAGAAATTTTTCTTTGAATAAGGCGAGGCTTGAGGCGGTCTGCATTTTGGCTGATACCCGGGCACTGTTGTGTCTTTGAAAGTTCAGTTCTTAAGTAGACAATTTCTTAATGATTGAAAATAACTCAGGTCCAAATAATCTAACCTAATTCTTTTATAAATAGCATATAGTTTTTGCTAGGGACTAGCAAAAGATAGGCATGGGGGTATGATGTAAACACATTTACACTACTTAAAATGTCTATTTATGCATGTTCTTAAGCATAAGATTGCATTTCATGATATAAATATTGCATTACATGCATCATCTTGCATTTAGAGTAGTTTGAATAAAATGGAGGTTAATTGTCTCCTTTTATGTGCTTGGACAGGGCAAATATTTTATCGGGGCCTCGGATCAAAGATCCAACCGTATGGATATGATCAGGGCGACGATTGGAGTTCAACGACTCCAAGATCGCCCTAATCAGGCATCCGTAGCATCAGATAGAGATCGGGGAACCCTAGAAGATCAAGGGCCAGGATGGTGTAAATCCGCACTTCAGATGGAAAATCCGACCACACGGATGAATTCGGATCGACGATCGCAGTCGAACGACACAAAAATCGAGTCAATCCGACATCCGTGGCACCATCTACAACTTCCAGAAGATGGACGGCCAAGATGGCGCCACGTGGCGCCATCCCAGCCGCCCAATCGGCCGCAGGAGTCCTGTGAAGTCCGCGCAACGTCTCCTCTCCGCCGTTGGATCTCGATCCAACGGCTGCGGTCGCGCGCGTTTAAAAACGTCCGCGCGACCATTTCGCCCGCGTAGCGCAGCGGCGACGCAGCTGCGGGCGAAGTGGAGGTCGCGGGTTCGAGCCGCGGAGAGGGGGTCGAAGGCGCGGGCGAGCGGGCGCGCACGAGCGTCGGATGAAGATCCAACGGCCGCGCGCGCCCGATAGCGCCGACGCGCAATTGGACGCCCTGGTGGGCGCGCGATCGCACGCGGGCGGCGCGCTACGCAGCGGGCGCGGGCGCGATCTAAGCCGTCCGATCTCGCGATCGGACGGCTGAGACGACGCGGACGTGCGTCTGCGTTACGCGCGCAGGTAGCCGAGCGGGCGCGCGTGGCGCGGCGGCGACGGCGACGGCGGGGCTTTAGCGACGGTTTTATCCGTCACTAAAGACCCCTTATTTATTATTTTGAAGATGTAATGTCCATTTTGCCCCCACTCCTTGCAACTATAAAAGGAGACCCCCTCCATACGAAATTTTCATCCCTTCCTTCTCCTCTCTACCTCTCCAAAGCTCAAGAGAAGCTTGTCCCACACCCGGGATGCTTCTCGCGAGATAAAGTCCAAATTTTCGTCCCCCTTCGGAAGTGGATCCCGCGACGACGACGGCGTGCTGCTTCGTTCCCGTTCTTCTGCTTCGTCCTCCTTCGTCCCGCCTCGTTCTCCTTCATCCAGGCGTCGTCCCGTCCGGCTCGTCCTCCAAGCGACCGTCGAGGAGGATAACTTCTCTCTCCCATTCTTATTTACAGCTTTTCTAGTGTAGAATTTTCCTGCTTTATAGTGTAATTGATTTCCCGCTTTCTAGTGTAACTTTAATTTCATTTGCTTGTATAAACAATTGAAATATTGAATGCATGTTCTCTTTCTCTCTCTCTTTCTCTCCCTCTCTCTCAATTTGATAGCTCCATTGTAATTATTTCGCCTTGTTTATCAAAAATCCTAAAAAAAACATAATTGCGAATATAGATCAACGTAGCCTCCCTGAGTTCGACCCGGAATTCTTATTTCGGTATAAATTTTATTTGTTGAACACGAATCCTTCGCTTTCGAACTACAACGACGGGTTTTCCAAAACCAAACACGTTAGCGTAGATTCTCGCTCAACATATCCTGAGGACCAAGAAAAGACCACGTTCACCTGCCCCTTCAGAACATACGCTTTTCGAAGGATGCCTTTCGGTCTTTGCAATGCACCCGCTACGTTTTAGCGGTGCATGCTTGCCATATTCTCAGATATGGTAGGTGACTATCTGGAAGTCTTCATGGATGACTTTTCAGTTTTTGGAGCATCATTTGACGATTGCCTCCAACACTTGGTCCAGATACTCAGGCGATGCATCGATGTGAATTTGGTTCTTTCCTGGGAAAAGAGCCATTTCATGGTGCCTGAGGGAATTGTCCTGGGACACTTAATTTCAGAAAAAGGCATCCAAGTGGATCGAGCTAAGGTTGATCTGATCTCTCGCCTTCCTATGCCTAGCTCGATCAGGGACATCCGTTCTTTTCTGGGGAACGTCGGTTTTTACCGTCGTTTCATTCTGGATTTCTCGAAAATCGCGTGCCCCTTGACTTCTCTTCTCTCTAAGGATGTACCCTTTGAAATCTCCAAGGAATGCACACTAGCCTTTGAAAACCTTCGTGACCGAGTCACCCAGGCACCTATCCTACAATCCCCTGACTGGTCTCAACCCTTTGAGATCATGTGCGATGCGTCTGATTTCGCTGTAGGAGCGGTCCTGGGGCAGAAAGTTGACAGGAAACCAGTGGTCATCTACTACGCTAACAAGACACTTGACGAGGCTTAGCGTAATTATACGGTTACGGAGAAAGAGCTGCTAGCCGTAGTATTTGCCCTCGAAAAGTTCTGATCGTATCTCCTGGGTTCCCATGTCATCATCTACTCGGATCACACGGCTGTAGGGCATCTCCTTGCCAAGAAGGACGTGAAGCCCCGACTAATTCGTTGGATCTTACTGTTGCAAGAATTCGACCTTGAGACTTGCGACAAGGCGGGAAGGCAGAATGTGGTAGCCGACCATCTGTCCCGTCTTCCTTATGAGATTATCAACCCTTCCGGACCCATCACAGAACATTTTCCTGATGAGCACCTACTGACTATCGGTACTAAACTTCCATGGTTGGCTGATATAGTAAACTACTTGGCATCTCATCAGATCCCGTCTGATTGGCCGAAGGCCAAGAAAGACAAATTGCGTTCTGATGCCAAGTATTACATCTGGGAAGACCCGTACCTTTTCCGCATAGGTGCTAATCAAGTCATCCGGAGATGTGTCCCGGAGGAGGAAATCAGCAATATCCTCTCTTTCTGCCATGACCAGGCATGCGGTGGCCATTTCTCTAGGCATAAAATCGCATCAAAAGTCCTCCAGTGTGGCTTTTACTGGCCCACGTTGTTCAAAGACACATACAGTCACTGCAAGGCATGCAGTCGTTGCCAGACTTTGGGCAACATGGGCCGTTGCGACATGATGCCTTTGCAACTGATTCTCGTATGCGAAATCTTTGATGTTTGGGGGATTGATTTTATGGGCCCCTTTCCTGCTTCGGATGGTTTCGAATACATTCTGCTTGCTGTGGACTACGTGTCCAAATGGATCGAAGCCATACCGACCCGAACCTGTGATCACAAAATCGTTCTCAAATTCATTCATCAAAACATTTTCTCAAGGTTCGGGCTTCCTCGTGCTATAATCTCTGACGGGGGGACCAATTTCACAAATGCTCAGTTTAGGTCACTGATGATCAAATTCGGGGTATCTCACCGAATCTCTACTCCTTACCACCCCCAAACTAATGGTCTAGCTGAGCTGTCAAATCGGGAGATCAAGAAAATCCTGCAGGTCACTGTTCGGCCTAACAGGAAGGACTGGTCGTCCCGACTTCCGGAAGCATTGTGGGCCTATAGGACCGCCCACAAAATCCAATTAGGCATGTCTCCCTTTAGACTGGTGTACGGAAAGGCGTGTCACCTTCCCGTAGAACTAGAGCATAAAGCCTATTGGGCAGTACGGAACTGTAATCTAGATCTTTCGAAGGTTGGAACCCACAGAAAACTTCAAATCAGTGAGATCGATGAATTACGCCTAGACGCGTATGAGAACTCGTGAATCTACAAGGAGAGGGTTAAAGCTTTCCATGACAAGCATATCTCGAGAAAGATCTTTCATCCTAGTCAGAAGGTCCTACTCTTTGATGCCTGACTCAAACTTTTCCCGGGAAAGTTGCGATCCAAGTGGGTCAGACCATATTTAGTCCGACAAGTTTTTGGAAATGGAGCCATCGAAATCAGTCCGCTCAGCCACTATTCCGAACCTTTCATCATGAACGGTCAGAGACTCAAGCCGTTCATTGATGTGACTTCTACGGGTTTCCTCCATTCCCCTTGAGCTCATTGTGCCCAGCCGATGGCGTAAAACTCAGCGCTTAAAGGGAGGCAACCCGTCATTTTCCTGAAAATCTAAAACCTTTTTCACACCTTTGTGCACTTAAGGTTCGCCCTTATAGACAGCTGACTCCACCTCAGATGCTTGCATCTGAGATTAGAAATCGTCCGCAAAATTCATCCCGACCCATTCACTCATTCAAACTTCTGTCTTGAGGAATGAACTAAGTAAATAAAAAACCCCCTAAGTCACAATGAGGACATTGCAAACCTTAGGCATGGGGGGGTATAAAAGTGCAAAACTTGTAAGAAAAGGTTTTAAACAAAAAAAATTCACATATGCCAAAAACACCATAAAAATTAAAAAAAATAATAATAAAAAAAAAGGAATAAAGGAATAAGAGGAGAAAGGAAATTTTGTGGGAGAAGGAAAGGAAACAAAATGAAAAAGGAGCACAAAAATGAAAGAAAAGAGTGATAGTCATTAGTAAGAAACTAAGGGATTGACCTAAGCTCTAGACCTTATTCAAGAAAAGAAATGAAAAGTGCATAGTGAGATTAGTAAGAACACAAACTTTAGGCATTCTTGGATAGACTCTTAGTATCCATTAAGAGCTAGACATTCCTCAAGAGGTTGAGGAATGTCTAGATGTTGAGGAAAATGAAAAGCTTAAGTATTAGGTCTAAGGCTTAGGGAGTATTTGACCTCATTAACTAACTTCTGGTTTATGGGACTCAGTAACCTAAGCACCCCAACCTCAACACACAGCCTGGTTCAGTAAGCATAAAAATAAAAAATCACACAGAAGCGTCAAAAAATTATGAAAAGTACATCTAGAGTAGGAGCGGCCGATCAACACAAGTTGATTTGGATGAGTTCCCAGCGCGGAGAGGTGGGAAACCCCCTCGAAGATGCATAACAAAATATCGTCTCCTCGGTGCTTGTCTCTTAGGATATTTATATATCCTACTGGGGGCATGTAAGCACTCTGCTGGTTCAGAGTCCATGGATGGCATTACCACGAAGTGTCAATTGCCAGAGTCTGGATTCGACCACGGAACACCATGGATGGGATTATCTCGAAATCTCAATAGCCAGGGTTTCGGGGGTTGCCATGGGCGGTGCTATCTCGAAGCATCGATTGCCAGGAACCCTTGAGGATTGATGATGGGAGCAAGGAATCTGATACAGACCGTGTTGAAAAGCCAATCCTAAGCTAGAACTAAAAAGAAAAAGAGAGAGAAAACTCTCCAAACAGAAAAACTTTCTATCTCTCTCTTACAAAATGCACTGCGAACTGAACCAGGGCTAAAATCATTTCAAGCACGGGTGCTTTAACCACAAAGTCCAATAGACCTTAGGTTAGTTCTTGTGGGCCTTAAAAACCTTTTCCAAAGACTGAGGCTGAGGCTAGACAGATCTGGATCTTGATTGGTACTAGAGTACCTTTTAGGCCTATGGTCAGCATTCTAACCTAATCTAAGTTCAAATGAAAAAGCACTTATCTGAAGTTATTAAAAACATCATGGTCTAGAACAAAGGTTAAAACCTTAAGTTTTTGCTAAGGGACTAGCAAAAGCTAGGCATGGGGGTATGATGAGGACCTAGTCATAAACCCTAAACTGGCACCATCTAACCTAGATTTGCTATAAAAAGCTCCTACATAACTTATAGAAAGGCTTGACTCAGAGAATTCTGAGTTTGTGAAGAAAACAGGAGCTAAGGGGTAAAAATGTAATTTCACCAACACAATCAGTGAAAAAGGTAACTCAGGGTCCAAACATAGGTCAAACTAACCTAATAAGAAGTAAAGTGGGATGATTTGATCCAACAAGGGCTACAGCAACTCCAAGGAATTAAATGACATCCTGTAACCCTAAAACAAACCCACTTCAATTCACGAGGTTCGAGGCAAAGTAAAAATCGAATAAACCCTCTAAAATTCATAGAAAAATAATCTCTAGGGTTTAGAACCTTCAATTTGTCCTTGGGAACCCATTTTGACCCACATTGAGAACCATGCCTAATTAATGATTTAAATTGAGTTTTCATGTAAATTGACCAGTCAAACAAGGTCTGATCTAGCAATAAAATTCACCATTAGAATCCTTAGGTCCTATTTATTCATGTATAAAAACTTGAGCCTAAGAAGAGACCTTCTTGACCGACTTTGCATTTTGGTCCTCATCTATTACTTTTTGACCCTCAACTTTTGAAACCCTCGCATTTTGGCCCCTAAGTCTTCATCGTTCTTTGCATTTAGGTCCTCCCTGCAAAACCCTGAGCAGCGCCATGCTCCGGCGACTTTGCGCAGAGCATGGCACCGCACAGGGTGAGGGAGGCCTTCTGCCCTTTCAACCGGGTGTTCCCTGCGACGTCTGCTGTCGCAGGGACACCTCCATGATCTCTGCAGCAGCCCATACCTTCTGTGCGAATGCGCGGAAGGTATGGGTCCCTACTCCGACCATCCTCCGGTGAGGGAGGCACGTCGCCTCCCTCCGCCCACCTCTCCGCCTTCGCCTCTATAAAAGCTGCCTCCGCCTGCAGAGGAGAGTAGCTCGGTCCTGACGGAGAAGCACCCTCTTTTTCCCTCTCTTTCCACTCTGGAAGAAGCCCACCAGCTCCGGCGGTTCTTCCTCCTCCTCCTCGTCGCTCTGCTGCAATACCAGCAACAGAGCCACCTTTGCCCGCTCTCCCCGCATCGCGCCGTACCCAGCGCGCGCCCTCCCGCTCTCTCCTCGCCACCGCCCTCTCCCTCTGGGCATCTTCTTCTCCGACGACAGTCGATACGAATGCCGCCCTGCTCCGGCCCCTTTCGTCCCTATAACTAGGTCAGAACTACTTCCCACCTCCCCCTCTTTCTTTTCCTCACTGTTTTTCATTCGATTAAACCCTCGAACACTCTTGTCCACCGTCATCCCCTTCGTCTCGGGCTACCCTCCGGCGAGACGCCCCCATCGCTCCACAGCCCCACACGCCTCGCCGACCCTCATAGAACCTCCGCCTCATCACATTGAGCAACCTCCGCCCACCCATTACTGCTCCACACCCCCACCACACTCCCCAGAACAGACCCATTTTTTCGGTCACTGTCCGACCTAGCCCTGCCGCCAAACGCTGCCCCACGACCTGTTGCACCCCGCACCACCTTCGCTGTGCCACGGCGAAGGTCCCTCGCTAGTTTGATTAGGCCGAAGGGCCGTGTTTCTGTCTGACAGGGTCGCCACTCCAGCCGCCATTAACGACGATTGAAGCAGCTTCAAGGCGAGCTCTAGGCCCTGCAGCCCCAGGTTCCCAGGTGCTGCAGGTTGGGGCGAAGTCTGCGAAGACTTCTGCCTCATCAGTTGGCACCGACATCGGCTACAGCTGATCAGAGGGCGAGGTGGAATCGTACTGCGGGCGCGCGCGAAGATAGCACAGAGGATAGTCCCACATCGTGGGATTTCGAAACGCCGCCCGCGCATAAATTGGAAAAGTGACATAGCCTCTTCTCCTCCTGACCAAGGGGTGAGGTCCCTCTCACTCGCTTCACCCGACCTCGTCCGCGACCACCCCCCACGGACCTGGCCCGACCCGTATACCCGACCTGCACTCCTCGCCCACCACCACATGCCGGTGGGCCTGGTCCCGGGCGCGAAACCGTACCCGAATACCCGGCTCTGGGAGAGCGATCCTTTGAGCGAAATCTGAGAAAGAGAGAGACGTGGGGGAGGGTAGGATTAGGTTTTGCTCTGACCAAGCTATGTGAGTGTGCAGGCAGAGAAGAGAAGAGAAAGAAGAAGAAGACAAAGACAAGAGAGAAAGAAGAGAAGAAGAAAAAGCCAAGAGACCAATCTACCTCTCTCTCTCTCTTATTTTTGTAATAGAAACATTGTACTTCTAGAATTATAGTTTGCTCCCTGAGTTCTACCTCGGGAAAACCTTTTATTTCCGAGTAAAATTGTAATAGTGGCAATGACTATCTGTACTACAATGCCATTTCTATAACAAACAACAAAACCTAGTCATACCACCACACTATCAGCTTTTGTTTTGAGTCTTTCATTGATCTCCTCACTCAATCTCCTTGAACACCATTGATGGGTGTTCAAGGTGATTTTGTCGATTGATCAAGACCCATTGGGTCCTTGTTCCATGTCAAATTAGAGTGAACTGATTTTCCTTGAGAGAACTCTCCAACAAATGGCTTAGATTAGATATATGCTCATCCACAAAGCAAAACAAAGCTCAAACACATTTAAATCCTTGCATACATCATAATCAAACCCATTAAATCTCAAAAAGCTCGAGTAAATCCGATAAAAATCCCAAATGAATTCTAAATCACTGATTTGAACACTAAAAACCAATTTAAACAAGATCGAGCAATTCGATTTGATAGAATAAGATCGGGGGGTCTTTGTGGAATTGCGAAATGGATGGGAGACCCCCCAAAGTGATTTTTGACGTTAATTTCATATTTGAGAACCAACGTTCTTAGGTTTGAAATTAGACCTTAATGTATGGGTGATTAGTGAAATTAAAATTGAGGGAATTAGAAAGCGATCAAATGGAATGTAAAGGGAGATTAATGATGATGATGATGTGCATGGAGGTCTCTCTGATTTGAAATGATCAGAGAGAAGCATATCATAGCTAATTTACTCTACTCCTAAACTAATATAACAATCAATTAATTAGAAAGCAGTAAAACTATACTAATTCTACTCCTAGAAAGCATGTAAAGTCTTAATCTAAAGGAGGAATGGGATGCCTGGGTAGCAGCTAATCACTGCAACGACGAATTGGAGGAGGGAAGGTCGCACCCTTGTCACAGGTACAACTGATGAATGAGGGAGTGAACTGGAAAGTGGATGAAAGGATCACTCAGGGGGAAGGGAGCGATCCTTTGCGTGCGAGCTCTGGGAGGTGCTTAAGTAGCAATCGAGATTGATTCTGCTCACCGCGCGATGAGAATATGTGATTAGGGCATGGGCGGCCACGATGAGAGGAGAGGACATGCGACGCTGTCAAATCAAAATGAGTTGTCGGATGAGATCTGGAGATGGTGGTGAGGCCACACGAGCATTCGCATGAAGATTCAATTGAGTTTGAGCCGCAGATCAAGTGGATCAAGGCGTGAACGACCCTGATGTGCATTGTTCTTCAATGAACAGTTTACTAAGAGGTACACTGTTCTCAGCAGGTCTATTGGTGATTTTGTACAAAGAACCCTCAAGTGAAATGATGTACATTTTTCAGCAAGGCCCATAAGTGGTATAAAAAAATTACAGAGCAATCCCTAGAGCCTTACAAAAAGGTCCTTGCATCGTACAATGGGGTCCTTGGAGGTTTTATAATGAATGAAATGTTCTATAAGAAGGACCTAAATGTGAATCTCTAAATGCAAGGTCCTATTGATGTCTAAATGCTACCAATTTTTTATTGAAACTTAATTGAACATATTAGAAGTTAATTTCACTTTTGATTTGATCTTTTGAACTCAATTGAGTGTTTAATTTGCAATTGGATCACCATTTTGTATTTATTAGGAGAATATCTCAATAAATGACCTAATTTTGTATTTTTAACATAGATTTGGTGATTTAGGTCTTTTTTGCTAATTCTCACACTTAACCCTTTCTTTGTGTTAAATTGGTAGTGTTTAACCAAGTTTCTAGCTTAACTTAGGCATTTTAGCTACGATGACATTGCTAGAATTTCTTTTTTCCAGGATGTGATGTTGATGTGTGTTGGCGATATATCACTGAAAGTGAAGCACATGAATGCAATTTTTTCCAAACATTGCTGATATCCAGTGACATCAAGTGATATCTCTGCAAATGCTCTTGATGAACGCAACATCAACAATCATAAGAAAGCACTATTGTCGGGTTTTTATCCCCGGCAATGGTGCCAAAAATAATCGATTGAACTGCAACTATCGTTAAATAATCACAATAATGCGCTCTTGTCGGGTTTTTATCCCTGGCAATGGTGCCAAAAATATGATCGTCAACGACCGATCTGCACTAAAAAGGTTGTTTAATGTGTTGCTGTTGTAGTATAGGTGTAACAAATGCAAACTAATGTTGCATCAATTTTATTTAATTGCAATTTTTACTCGTTTGTTTCTAAGTCGTTCACTAGGAAACAGTTTTTGATATACAACACTCTAAATCCAAAAATATTCTTTTATTTCAAAAATATTAATTTTATTTACAAAATGAATAAATAAATCAATCAATGAATGAATTGGTTAATTATTTACAAAAGAATCAATTAATATGCATTACAGTGCCTGAAACAGATGTATAACAAATAGGCATAAAAACTATCTACTACTACATTATGTTAATTATATACAACTATTACAAATAATACCTAAGTGCAGGTGCAAAAATAACTAATAATATCTATTATTCTAAATCATATTAACATACTAATATCTATAGTAACATATATTACATATCCAGTAACATATATATATATGTCGCTATAGCCTTAATAAAATATTTACATAACATAAGGCAAAAATAGTTACCTACACTAACATATAAATATATATATACAGTAACAGATCTATCTGTCACTAAAGCTCTTAGCATTTATATACATATAGAACTCAAACAAGTACCTACTCTACTTATACTATTACATATATTAATTATATAAATATAGATATTTATAATTACTTATTTACATTATTTATATACATATATACATACGCACGCACACACACAACACAAGCACAGCTTCAATACTTAGCCATAGGATCTCACAACTCTTTCTCCTCTCATTCCCAACACTTGAAATTTTCTTAGGGTGTTTCTCCTTTTGATTTGGGCCGTCTGAGTTTTCATCAGACGTCTAATTTCATTAATGGGTCAAAAATGTATTTAATGGGTCGGAGGATACACAATGCCACAAGAGCGGGACCAGACTCCTACTAATGGGCCACCCTAGTTCATTTTAGGTGTATTATATCCAATTTTCAGGCCTAATAATAGGCCCACATGCTCGCACACCCGCACTCACGTGCACAAACACACGCTCGCAGGCACACGTGGCACATAAATCGAGGATTAGTAGCATATGTTCGTGAGAGTTTCTTTACGTCCTATGTTGATGACCAAGGGGTCGACAGCGCAAAAGGCTTAAATATAGCATCGAAGCATTCTCAGGCCATGATGTGGCACTAAGAAGCGGGGCTCAATTGAGTGCTGTTGTGCACGCTGATTTGTGTGAAATCAAGGAGTTTGGCCCTCAATTTGAGGGCCCTAATTTATTTTAAATTAAAAATAAATTATAAGGATAAAATCCCTTATATAGGGCTACCTAATTGTACAATTAATTTAGAGAATTAAGTTGATTTGATATATAATAAAATTAGTTAAAGTGAGCTGATTGTACACATTAAATTATAGTTTAATTTATTAATTAATGTATAAATTAGTGACTTAATTACAAAACTGACTTTATACAAAGTTGATATACATAACAAATTACACATTTTTAATTTATTTTAGAGGCATTATTTTAATTTATTTACATTTAAATACATGTTTAAGTTAGTTATATACATAAAAAATTTATAAATACTATAACACACTATAAATATAGTATAAATAGGTTGAAAATAGTTAATATAATATTATACAAGTATACATTAAAAATTATCTCAGTATTAACTTAAATTACTAATTTATTTTATTTTAAGTTAATAAACTACTTAGTTAACTTAATAACTTAATTATTTACTATAATTACTTAATTAAATTAAATTAAAGGTATTATACAATTCATATTATATATTTAAATATGTATATACAGTATGATATATTAATATGTAGATATAGATAAGTTTATATAATTACTTAGGCTATTATATATTTAGTTTATATAAATTAATAGATAATTATACAATAAAGTTATATATATATATTAAATCATTCTAAATACTTAATTTAATATATAGAATACATATTATTTACATACACTTTGTACATGTTGTATAATATATATATGTAGCTTAGGTTTAAATTATTATATACAAGAATATACATAGTGTATAAGGTATTTCTGGGGTTTTTCTGATTTGTATAGTTTTTATAGGTATAGGAGAGGTAGGAGATGAGAGAGAAAGAGTGAGATGAGGGAGATATATTTCTTTTTGATGTTTTTGATATTTGATTCTTTATTAAATTCCAAGGTATACTGAATCGTCGGCTGGTATATTCTACCAAGACGGGGGTTCAGAATACCTTGAAACTTGGCACACACCTAAGGAAATACCTAATCTTACTCAAGAGAGGTTTATTTTATTTTTTTGTGATTATTTTAGTATTTTTATTTATTTACAAACCAACCCATTTCAAGTCTTGAAGAGTGTTTGAAACTGGAAGCTAAGACCTAAAAGAGGTTGTAATGGCTGGAAACTGATAATTAAACATTCATAAACCTTCAGCACGATACAAAGAGGATATTCAAACATTTAAACATCATTTTTAACCCTGTTTCATTCAATAACCATATTTGGACAATTTACACATGAATATAGTTGACAATAAAATTTAAGATGAAACAACAAGTAATTCTAACTAAATTAATATCCATTTCAGGTACATGAATGCTTGTACATGAAACTCAAACATTACAAATCAAGTCAGCTCATTTAAATCCTAAGTTCAACCCAAATTTCACAGATTAGATTCTTTGATTTAGACCTGCTAAAAACTACTACATCAAGCATTCAACAGCTAAACTAGCTGCTAATTTCATCAGCAAAGCTACTAAAATCCCCTTCCATATCAGATGTTGAAGTTTATGCCCAGACGTCTTAAAAAAACACAAATGTTGCAATATGATTCCCAGCAGCAGCAGTTGCTGCTGTTGTTATCCAATTGAAGCAATTGCTGCCCATCATCAGCAGCAATAGAACTACTAGCTAGTGTCTGTTGATTGTGTCCTTCGCTTAAGAACCATATCTGCAAATGTCATCCTTTGCTTAAGAACCATATTAGCTAGTGTCCGTTGCGTGTGCTCGATGCGCATCTTAGCAAGATATAGAAAGAATTGAGCCAAGCATATAGCACCTGCAAACATCCACAGTATAGCAAATACACGACCTCCTCTTGTTGAAAAACTTTTATCTCCGTAGCCCAATGTTGTTATAGTGACACAAACACAATAAAAGGCATCAATAAAACTTAACTTCTCCACAAAGCAGAGAAAGACTGTTCTAATGATAAATAGCAGTAATAGAACTGTTGTTGTCACAACAAATTTATACTTTGTTTTACTTTTCTGCGCCTCCCTAAGCATGGATACCTCGTGAAACCTGCCACTTCCATAAAGTGCTTTGATTACCAAAAGTTGTTGCTTCTCCACTAGGTAATCAGCTGCTTTGCTCAAAAGAAATCCAACAACCATGCCACTAAAGACATAAGCACAAGCCAATAGCTTAGCTAGAGTGCTGCTTGGTACAAGATCTCCATAGCCAACAGTGGTCATTGTGACAATGCAGAAGTATATGGCATCAATAACTCCATTTGTTTTCTTGCCTTTGAATTGATATTTTAGCAAGGAAAAGCAAAGTGTTTCGATTCCCAAGTAGATGGCTAGGATCAAACCCACCACTCTAAATCTAGGATCCACTTTCATAAACAAAGATTTAGAAGTAGGACCAAAAATAGCATTAGGATCAGAAGTAGCAGTTGCCAGTTGGAAAGAACCATTCGAAGGAGTAGTTATGCAACACCAATGTCTTCTTATGGCATTTCCTTTTGATGCTTCATCTTGAATAACTAATCGTGAAAGAGCAGATTTTGTCTTTGAAAGGTCAACCATTTGATTTTATCAACCTAAGATACCATGCACGCCCTCGAGGCAATAGCATAATTAGCAAAGCCAGTACTCTGTTATAGAAATATAAGAACAAGGAAAAATATAACAGTAAGCATCAAATGAATGAGGCATTGACCAAGAAGAAAAGCCATAATTGTGGATGGTGTGGTGTGATTTATTAATTTATAAACAAGATGAGAATGGTCATAGATGACAATAAAGTAAACTTCAAAAATTAAGATATTACATTTGCCATAAAGTAAGGATCTGCTAACCACTATTAGTAGTAGTCATCCAAAGTTTTAATCAAGTTAACCCTTTCATCAGCTCATTAGAGTGATAAACATTACAAATTATGAATAAGAAGGAGCTATGTTCTCTCTCAATCTAATGTGTTAGAGCATATTTTCTATTATCTATTATTGCTTTTATGGTTTCCTGAATTCTTTATTTCTTATATTTCCCATGCCTGTACTATATGCAATTTTACAGTTCTATAGACGGGTTTCTGTAGATGGGAATGTATCCCTTGATCTCTCTCTATAAAGGGGCAAAGGGAGTACGTAATACAATTTGACTCATTACATTCCTAACATGGTATCAGAGCAACGATCCTAACTTGAAGCCCTGATATCCCACCCGTACGACCTAACTAACCCAACCACCTCACCAACTTCTCTTGTCACCGATGGGTTAACAACCACCGTAATAACCTCCTCTCCCCTCTCCTCCTCAGTGGCACTAACATGCTACCTATTGGTGGCGGAGCAACCTTGTTGAAGGGGAATCAGCATGGCCTAATGTGTTGATTCTTTTCTCCATAGAAGCTATTTGTTGGATCGACATGCTTTGGTGAGAGTTTCATTTCTTGTTGATTGTTGGTGATTGGTGCGAATCATGGGAGATAGAAAGGATATCGCTCTGGATTGGGTACCTAGATGCAAGCCACCACAATCAAGCTTGATGGGATAAATTTCATGTTGTGGTCCACTTCTTTTCTTTAGTTTGTTGGTTCATACGGTCAGAAGTATACTTTGTTAGAAGATGAGCCATCTTCTGAGATAGTTGAATGGGAGATGCATAATGATTGGGTGACGATGTGTATGTTGAATAGCATAAAAGCATCTATTGCCAAGTAGGTTATGGCTTACTCACCAGCCAAGAAGATGTGGGATATTATTCATGAGATCCATTCTCAGAGGACAAATATTGCCCAACTTTATAAAGTTCTTGAGGATATTCAGATGTTCAAAAAGGGAAGCATGAGCTTTCCTGAGTTCTGTGGTTCTTTAAAGAACTTTTGGGATAAGCAGGATTCTTTTCAACCAATTAGTTATAATGTCTCTGTCGTTGGCAAACAGAGGGAGGCCATACGTTTTGTTCAGTTTCTTGCTGCCTTGGGGCCAGAGTTTAAGGCTATCAAGGATCAACTTTTGACCTCTATAAAGATACCCAATTCAGTGAAGATTTATGCTTGATTGATAAGACTCAAGGTTGCATAGGGCTCTACTTCTTCTAGTAGTTCCTCAGTCATGGTCTCTGCTAGTTGAGGTTGGGGTTCTTCAGGTAGAGGACGCGGTGGTCATGGCAGTGGAGGATGTGGTCGTATGATGGTAACACTATCATGGGCCCTAACTAGACACAATTAGTCAAGTTCAAATGGTAAATACTCCTACTTAATCATCTAAAGGTCACAACTCCGCAATAATCTGATTTAAGGAGAAGATAAGGAAATAGGGTTAATTATGCTATTTTAACAACACATCAGAAATGAAGATTAACCACAGGGTCACTCAGGGGTTAATTAAAGGTCAATTGAGCATAAAAGACTAAAAAGTGGGTTTACACTAACTGAATCAGGGTTTCACGCATTTTGAGGGCCAAAATAAGATTGAAAATCCTAATTATCAACCCCACTTAAATTGAAATGGTTATAGTCAGGATAAAATTAATATAAACCTCTAAAAATCATTCAAAAGTATTCTAAGAGGTTTGGTACCTTTGGCTTGACCATCTGAACCCATTTTTACCTAGAACAGAGTTTCAGGCAGGAACTTGCCCTAATTTGGGCTTCTGTGCAATCTACCTAGTCAAATATGGTCAAAACTCAAATCCAAGTTCACCAT
Organism: Thalassia testudinum; assembly: GCA_037157565.1. NCBI lineage: Eukaryota > Viridiplantae > Streptophyta > Magnoliopsida > Alismatales > Hydrocharitaceae > Thalassia > Thalassia testudinum. The sequence goes on along the minus strand of JAZHRO010000022.1, from coordinate 6,091,995 downwards.
TATATTCCTTGGATCAAAATTAGGTTAACACCAAAATTTGGGCCCAATCAGTATTCATCTTGACCTACTTTGCATTTTATCCCCTGAGAACTTTATTTTTCACATTAAGACCCCTAACTTTCGATTTTCCTTACATCCATGCCCCTAACTTCTCACCATTCTCACAAATATGCCCCTGTCACCAATACTATGTGAACAGGACCTTCAACCCAAACCGCCAACCTTTGACTAGCTATTTCTCCTCCAATCTAAGTAAAATCTCTCCAAACTTGGAGAGATTACTCCCAAGAAGATTCTCTATCAATTGGACTATCCCACATGACCTAATTTGGACCCAAGAACTCTGGTGACCCCCATGATTTTAGTGGGTTTTGATTGAAGAAATCATGAGGAAATCTCATGATTTCCTAGCATTTAAGTTCCAATTCAGCATCTATATAAGTTTGAGGATCCTCTAGCATGCTCCTCAGCCAAGATTGGACCAGATTTCCTCTTCCTCCTCCCTCTCTGACTGTCTTCATCTTTGGCTCCAGTGAGCCCTCTAGCTTCCTTCATCCGTGCGTGTTCTCCACTAATAGGACATGCCATCTTCTTCCTCTTCTCTTCGATACTGTGGCATGCCAAAGCTCGACCATCCCCAACCTCTCCTTCCTCGCTGATGGGTCCACTTGAGTGGACTAATTTAGTGCTTGAGTATTGAATTATTTGGAGCATAATTTAATCTAAGGCATGCTGATAATGACAAAATGTGAAAGCTTTGAATGTATCATTTCATGAATTAATGACTTGAATATTTATGTGAAAGAACTAATTATTCACTTTAAAGGCAAGGACTTCACATCAAATATAGATTTGAGATGTTACATTGTGGGATTTTTTTATCTTGGCAAAATTTGGTAAAAGAATCATTCTTTGGCATCTCTTAATCCCTTCCTTATTTGCCCTAAAATATCTTTGATTCCTTATGTCTCTCTCCCTCAAATGGCAACACTAAATCACGGTTGATTGATGGTTTCTTTCCTTCTCTGACTCTCTCTCTCGTCCTCTCATTTTCTCCTTATTTAACAGGAAAGGAACGACAAACTGGGGGGCGGCTTCCCTAGAGAAAAAAAAGAAAATGGCCTCCATCTCCTTCCCCTCACCGCGCGCCCGTCCACCACCGCAAGCCTCCGTCGACACCGCCAACACCCTCACCTTGCGCCATGACCACAACCCGTGCTGACTGAAATCACTGCCAGACACCAATGCACGTGTAAGAGTCCACCTTGGCTCTCCTCCGCATGCACAGGCCCTCACGTGCCCTTCCTCCGGCCTTCCTCCTCGTACGTAGCAGGCCCTCTTCTTCTTCTCCGTCTTCCTCTCCAACAGGTCGAAGGGAACCCAACATCAACATCGGTTCCCCTCATGCGCAGCCACCTCCTTCACCCATCGTTCTCCACGCCATCGACTCCCCTACGCTCGCCTCGACCCCACGAAGGTAGCCACGTCCTCAGAACCACCCACGACAGCCTGCGTGCGACAGCGACCCGCAGCCATCGCCGTCGACCTTCCTCATCATCGACGTCAACTCTGGCCACCATTCGGAGAGCCACCACCACCATTGGAAAGCCCTCATTGCGGTCAACCTTCCTTGAGCTCCTCAGCTTTCGTCGTCGCTTCCTCTTTGCACGATGTCAAGGGGAAGATTTCCTCTCTTTTTGGGTTCTATTAGTATTTACAAAAAATGCCATTGTGGAACACTATTCAAATATTTTGTTGGATTAAATTATTAGGGTGAAATTGCGACATTATACTTATTCCTTTTCATATTTAATTTGCTCCTGTTATGCACATCAATTCTCATTGAAATTAGATTCAGATTTGCATGCTACTAGAAATTACATACTCTGCCACTACACATGCATCATTTACATATTTTTGAGAGCTTGATTTATGATGTGAAATTTACGTAAATAGCCCTCAACTTCTAATGAAATTGAAAGTTACATTCTGAGTTGCATATTCATTAAATTGATTTTATGAATGTTTCTGTGAACATGATGGTCCCATAGTTGTGAGTCTATTGGTTTGTCCTCCCTGTGGATACGACCTGAAGTGTGGTATTATTTTAGTATTTTAGTAACTTTGATCAAGGTTGTTTCTACCACATTACATATTGCGACGACATATTTTTCTGACATTATTTCTGCAAGCGAAAAACTCTCGATTAAATGGCATCATCTTGCTATACCTCGTCATCATCCTTGCATCCGGCTAATCAACGCTAGACACCATCCTCCTCTCTCTCCCTAAGCTACTTCCCTCCTTCCTCTTTTTCTAGCATAGGTTTATCCCCTTTAGACCTCTATTCGACTGCACAACCACCTGCTCCCCCTCCATCTTCTTTAGTGCCTGCCATGCCTCTGACGAGGCTACACGACTGCATCTGACCGCCAAACGCCTCACCAATAATCCCAAAAGCTCCATCTCGACTTTACCTACAAAAGTCCTAATTTTATTGGCTGTTTTGCTCACTCCACAGTCCTGTTGAACACCACACTTCACGCACGCCGTCTTCGACACCAACTGGCTGCCCTACACTGGCAACACCACGCCACTACCACCACTGCACTCGTCGAGGTCCGGCGAAGCTTCTGAGAAAGTTTAATAGGGCCGCAAGGCCATTTACGTGATTGTAGGTACTCGTCGGGCATCCTTTGCCGCCACCGTCTTCTCCGACTATGTCCATCTCTTTCCGACCACCATCTGACCTACTGCCACCCTCAATCAAAGCAGCCTCATCTCCCGAAGTCTCCTACACCATCAATTGAGAACCCATCCGTAGTAGTAGCAATTTGCATCGTCACCTTCAACTACGCCCACGTGAAGAGTGTGGACATTTAGTCCCACATCGGAAAGAAAACAACTCATGAAAGATTATAAAAGGATTTGTGTGGGATAACCAGCTGCCTAGCACACGGGGGGTCGTGTCCCCCACACACGTGCTGCACTCTCCTCACCTGCCATTCATGCAGACAGGTCTGGTCCATGATTTGCTTCCCTGAATACCCGGTTAACTCGGTTACTATTCACCCATGTCTGAAAGAGAGAGGAGGGGATTTTCTAAGGGAAGGAGGGGGGTTTTGCACTATAGCAGCTCGGGGTGCGTTCCAACACTTAGGCACTTCTGAGGTTCTGAGGCTTTAAAGGATAAGGCGTTTGACCTTAGGGTCTGACGTTTGACTTTGGCTTGGTTTTGGGTACTGTGGAAATATTGCATACTTAGCTTTGACGTGGATAAGTGGTTGAAAGTTACTATTGAGTTATTTGAGATCTTGAGTATTGTGGGGATTAGTGCTTCATTCTAGGGCTTAATTGGTGGTTTCAACCACAATTTTTAGTCCTTTATTTTTATATTTTTGTCCCTAACATTTGAGATACATTCTTGCTCTATATTGAATATCATTTTGTTTATTTGTTTCACTTGCATTACTTTCTACTAAATATTTTGATTCGTGGATTGATTTGTTACATTTACTTCCTATGAACGACCTTGGAACTCACGATTTTTCGAGCATTAAGGAAATGATGTGAGATAAAGCTGGAATCGTATTTACGAGAAAGAGGGAGGTCCTTTACATAAACTCACCACAATATTTAATTAATAAAATAAAAATCAAAATTGTGGCAATGGCATTGAATGTAATAACTAATTGAGGTGAAAGTAGGGGATTTGTTTGGCCTTCCTCGCACACACGGAGGAGGGAGAGTTTGGCCACGAGGTGCTCACCAGAGGTGGGTTGCTTCGAGTTGGATCTGGCGGTAGTGGCCGCGAGTAGCGGGATGGCCGGAGGTGGCTGCACGGCACAAATGATGGTGGTGGGTGGCTGGCGGCTGCTCTATATGTTGGCTGCAGGAGGGTACGTGTGGCCATGCGTGCGGATGAGGAGAAGGTGCTGTAAGGGGAGTTTCTGGTCATGCGCAGGCAAGGAGAAGGTGTAGTGAGAGGAGCACCGACCCTACTGGTCATGCACACAAGGGGGGCACCACTGGGGCGACGTGAGTGGTCGGGCAACACGCTGGGCGTGCACGTGAAGGGCTGCTAGATTGTATGCGCAGGCACTCAACTGTTGCACTCGAAGGCACGCGTGCGAGGAGGGTGGTGGCTGGTGGCTTCAGTGGCTGTTGGCCACTTGGAGTGGTGCTTGGTAGGTGGTGATGCTAGGTTTATTTCTGTTGCAGAGGAAAAAAAGAAGAAACGAAGAGGAAGAAGTGAAGATGGAGGTGGTACTGTTGGTGATGGTGGTGGTTGCTGGTGTAGATGCATAGTGGTGCAAGCTTCGGGCGGTAGTGTGGCCTATCACGCCACATGCCCACGATGGTGGAGACTTGTTACCGCAGTTGAGGCTGGTGGTGATGAGTGGAGGAGTGTTAAACTCTCTGCACAGTAGTGGAGTGGGATGGAGGCCTCCTCGTCAAGGTAGGTGGTGACTTTCTATTAAAGCTGTTGGGGAGTTGTTGAGGAAAGAATGGCAAATGGAGATGGAATGGTGGTGGCGACAAAGATCCAAGTTCTTTGCTCACCATCACTGCGGTCTTTAAGCTCCTGTAGTCATTGAGAAGATAATATTTAAATAATATAAAGAAAATATATATCGGTTATTTATGTACAAGACTCCAAACAATGCATGAAATGCAAAGTGATTCCAAACCAAAGTAGCTTATTTAAATGCATACTATTACATGAAATATGCATAAAAGAAAATTAATAAACTAATCTATTTACATACTAATGTATGCTATTTACATGTTACTACTAATCTAATGTCTAGGCATTAAAATATATAAATAGGCCACAAATATGGGCTAATCAAATGCCCCTATGCCTAGTTTTTGCTAGTCTCTAGTAAATTCAAGCAATAACCCAGCTCTCCAAGTGGACTAGCCAACCCAATCGGTCTTCCTTTAGAAACATGTTAAGTTCAGACTTTAGACTTAAGGTTCCCAAGTAGTTGCTAAGTTACAAACTAGGTAGGCTAAAGATGAGTTTCTGTTTGTCGTACTGAATTGGGTTTTAAAAGTATTGCATTGTAGTACAGCCGAAATAGCGTTCAAAGTAGATATAATTTTATTACTCGAAAAGATTTCCAAGGTCAAACATAGGGAGCAAATTGGTATTTAGAAATCAAGATCACAATTTAAACTGAAAGAAATTGCAATAGTAGCAGTGTCAGAGTGCAAAAATATGGGAGTAAAATGGTGATTTAGATCATCAAATACTCCTACAATATCACCAAGGGACTCAATATATGAATATGCAATATAAGCTAGATTCTGTCGTTTGATGGAGTCAGACGACTTAAAGTGTTTGATTTCTTCTTCTTTGCTTCTTCTCTTTCTTTCTTCTTTTTCCCTTAGCTTCTTCTGCTTCTCTTCAGGCCTTCACTTCTTCTTCTTCAGCTTCTGACTCCTTCCTTTTGTGGTCCTTCTCTTTCTCTTTAGCTTTCTCTGTCTTCTGCCTTTGCTTTTCCTTTGCCTTTCTTCTGCCTTGACCCTTAGCTACTTTGGCCTCCTCCTCTTCCTCTTTCTTCTGTCTTAAGTCCTGCGGTCCTCTCTTCTTCTCCTGGCCTCCTCTTCTTCTTCAGACTGTGGCTAAGTGTTGGCTGGAGAACCCTGTAGCAAAACCCTACCCCTACTCGTGCACAGCTCTCCTCACTTTCTCTCTTAGGATTCGCTCTCCCAGAGCCACACAGGAATTCAAGTAATTGGGTCGAGTGCGTACCTGGGACTAGGCCCACCGGCATGCGGTAGTGGGCGAGGAGTGCAGGTCGGGTCGGGTCAGGCCAGGTCCATGGGGGCATGTTCGCGGACAAGATCGCGTCGAGTGAGTGGGACCTCACCCTGTGGATCTGAGGCGAACAACCTCTGTCACTTTTTCACTTTATTTAGGTGCAGGCGCTTCTTCACTTACGAGGTGGGACTAAATGTCCCACCTTCCTTTCACGTGCGCCTGCAGCAGAGGTTGAGCTCCCAATTGCAGCTTCTGCGAAGGCCTTTGACTCCAATCGAAGGCCTGAGTGCGTGCACGAGGGTATTCCGCGCATCCTGGGAGTGTAAGCCTGGAACAGCAAGGCCTGGGTGTGGCTTCAAGCTCCGCAACAATGGCGGAGGGGTCCTGCTACCTAAAAACACGAGAACGGCCTCACGGCCATGTCAAATCATCTAGGAAGGTTTGTCGGAGCACGACGTATGTGCTAGGGGTGTTGGTGTGGCTTGGGGATGCCTGTGAGTGAGTGCCTAGGGCATACTGTGTGCGAGTGTGTGGGTGTGTTCAAGGGGGTGTTTGGGTGAGTGGCGCGGTGAGTGGAGTGAGGGGAAGTATCAGTGATGTGAGGCGGAGCTCGTGGGCTTGTCGACTAGGGTTGTGGTGGCCTGTGGAGGTGGGATGGCCTCACCGGAGTTGATGGTCGGAGATGGAAGGGATGGAGGTCGGTAGTGGTCGATTTTGGAGAATAAAGGGTGGAGAAGAAAGTAGGGGTGAGAGGGAACTTATCTGGGAGGTCAAGGGACGAAGGTGGTGAGCGAGGCGTCGAGTCTGGTGTGGCCGACACCGGAGATGAAGGTGGCTTCGATGAGGTGAGATCGGCAAGGACGAAGGGAGAGAAGCACCTGCTGGTATGGCAAGACGCGGGCGAAGTCAGGGAAGATGGATCCGCCACAGGTATGGTTGTTGGATGACAAGGAGGAGTAGGGAATGTCGCCGGACGTCGAGGAGCCTATGACCGTGAGGGGAAGAGAGGAATTAGGGGTACTCACGGCCGAAATCGAGCGTGGAGAGGTCGGGGAGGTCTGGGCTCCTTTAAATAGAACTTTGGAGGTCAGTTAGGGCTTGGGAAGCAAGCTTCCCAACCTTGGAAAGTCACCGGTGATAAAAAGCTTGTTAGGATACCCATATCTCTCATGCGTTCCCATAAGAGATTGGGAAGGAATCGAAGCTCATCAATGGGTTCAGATGAGAGAGAATTTCTCAGAGAATCTCCCTTCCAATTTTGGAGGAGATCCTTCAAGCAATTAAGGAGATTTGCCCTGTCAAGGTTCGTCGGAGTAGGTTCCCTCTGCGATAATGGTGGAGGGACCTACTTGTGAAGATGATGAGAAAGCTAGGGGGTTGGTTGTAAGGATTTTTTAAAGTTAGGGGTAGAAATGTAATCAGGCTGGACCTTTTTGCAAACTAGGTCAAGGTAAACCCATCTTGGGTCCAAATTTTGGTACAAACCTAATTTAAACCAAGGAATCCAATGGTGAAGTTGGATTTTAGGTTTGACCACGTTTGACTAGGAAATTTATGTAAAAATCTAATTTAGGGCAAATATCTGTCTGGGACCCCATTCTAGGTCAAGATGGGTTCTAATGGCCAAATTGAAGGTACTAAACCCTAGAGAATATTTTTATATGATTTTTAGAGGATTTAAGTAAATTTTATCCTGACCAGAACCTTGGTTAATCAAGTGGGTCTATTTTTAGGGTTTCAAGAAGTCATTGAATTCACAGAACACACACAAACCCTTTTCTGTCTGATCCAACCCACTTATAATCTTATTAAGACCATTTGACCTTTGTTTGGCCCTTGAGAAAACCCGCAGTTGTACTACATTGGTAAAATTGTAGTTTTACCCCAAGTTTCTTATTTTTCTCTCAGAAAGGTTATACAGTAAATTATGACCTTCAGTTGGTTATGTAAGAGCATTTATTCTCTTCATTGGGTCAAATGAGCTAGTTAGGGCTCACGATGGTGTTCCCATCAGTTGCAGGCAAAAGTTTTCTTGATTTCTATCTCTACCTTAGAGTTTATTGGTCCAAGAGATTAAAGCATCCGTGCATGTGCATTGGTTTGAGTTATTTGAGGTTGGTATGATTGCCAACCTAGAAAGAGAGTAAGAAAGTTTTTTTTTTCTTTGTAATATATATATTTTTGTTTGATTCCTCTAAGTCTAACCTTGAATCAGCTATCAACATGGTTTGTGTCGGATTCATTGTCCCCATCATCGAACTTCGAAAGGTGCCTGGCTTTCAATGCTTCGAGATAGCACCGCCTATAGCGACCTCAAGAACTCTTAGCAATCGACACTTCGAGATAGTATCGCCCATGGATTTTTTAAGCGAATTCAGACCTGTGGCAATCGACACTTCGAGATATGGCCGCCCATGGTACCTGAATCGTACAATGTGCTTACATGCCCCCAGTAGGATGGATATCCTAAGAGACAAGCACCGAGGAGGTGACATGTTATCATTGCATATCAAGGTGAGTATACACTCCACCTCTCCTGCGGTATGAACTTGTCAAATCAAGTTGTGATTTCAAGCTTCTCCTAAGTCAGAATTAAGAGAACCAAATTTTCTCTAAGAAAAGAATTAAGGTGAACATTATTTACACAAGATCAAGTCTGTGTGAAATGTGGATGCTTAATTTACGAGGACCCGTAAACCAAAAGGTAGAAAAAGACACCAGGTACTACCCAGCCTTTAACTCAATCCCTAAATTTCCTTCCTCAACCTCTTGAGGAATGGTCTGTAACTTAACTCCTACTTAAGTTTTTAAGTCTACAAAGGACCCTAAAGGTCTAGAGCTAGTAATTCAACTTAGCTTCTAAAGTAGACACCTAGAGTCAACATAGTCTAACCTAAAGTTCAGTCTGCCTAAGAATGCAGGGTCCAGCCAGTTAAACTCAATAATGTAATTTTTTTTAAATTTTTTTGAATGTAACATGCTATAAACAGATGCCTCAGGTCTTGTTGAGGCAACGGGTTACTACACGATCGAATTTGGTTTTGAAAACCTGTCATTATAGTTTGAATAGCGAAGAACTCGGGTTCAACAAATAAAATTATACCGGAATAGAAATCCCAGGTCGAACTCAGGGAGGCGGACGTTTGATTAAAATTATGTGTTTGTTTTATTTGTCACGAAATAGAATGGCTGATTGAAAACTATTTAACAAATAATAAATAGAAGAGAGAGAGAATATTACAAATAAAAGTAAAAGGGATGTAGAATAAACATGGATTTCATTATCAAAAAGTTGTTTGTTACACTACTCATTATGACTAGAAAGAGGGAAATGATTACATTAGAAAGCAGTAAATCTACTCTAGAAAGAAGTAAAAAGAATGGAGAGAGAAATATCCTCCTCGACGATCTCTTGGAGGACGAGCTGGACGGGACGACGCCTGGAAGACGGGGAATGACGCAGGAAGAAGGATGATGAAGCAGGAAGAACGGAAATGAAGCAGCACGTCATTGTCGTCGCGGGATCCGCTTCCAAAATGGGGGTGAAATTTTGACTTTATCTCTTGAGAAGCATCCCGAGTGTGGGACAAGCTTCTCTTGAGCTTTGGAGAGGGAGAGAAGAGAAGGAAGGGTTGAGAATTTCGTATGGAGGGGGTCTCCTTTTATAGTTGCAAGGAGTGAGGGCATTTGGCCTTTTAAAATTGAAAATCATTAATTCAGGACCTTTAGTGACGGATAAATCCGTTGCTAAAGGTCCGAACATGGGCGTAGTGGGGCGGCACGCGCGCCCGCTCATCTCCTCAAGGCACAACGCTCATTCATGTCCTTTAAATCTCATCTGTTTGATCGTGAGATCGAACGGCTGAGAGAGATCCTCGCCGCGCCTCCTCAACGCGCGCCTACACGTGAAATCCAGCATTCTCACTGTGTGTCTGATGGCGCATGGGCGCTATCGGTTGCACACAACTGCTCGATCATGATCGTGCACCCCTCGCACCCGCTCACCTGTGCTCACCCGCCTGCTCCTCACGACTCAACCCTGCGCCTTGCCTTCTCTCAAGTGCGTTCGACCAACGCGGTATCAGCGCGTTTGTGTTGCGCTTATGAATTGTGTATGTGCACCCCACAGCCGTTGGATGAGCATCCAACAGCTGAGAAATGATGATCAGAAGAAGAAGAGAAGGTGTGGCGGGTGCATGTGGCCGGTTGGGCAGCTGAGATGGCGCCACTTGGTGCCATCTTGGCTGTCCATCTTCTGGATGATGTAGATGGTGCCACGGTTGTCGGATTGAGTTGATTTTCACGCTGTTAGATTGTGATCGTCGATCCAAATCCATCCATGCGATCGGATTTGTCATCTGAAGTGTGGATTCACAGCATCTTGGCCCTTGATCTTCTAGGGTTCCTCGATCTCTATCTGATGCTACAGATGTCTGATTAGGGTGATCTTGGAGTCGTTGAACTCCAATCGTCACCCTGATCAGATCCGTATGGTTGGATCTTCGATCCGACTCCCCAATAAATAGTTGCCCTGTCCTTGAACATAAAAGGAGGCAATTAACCTCCATTTTATTCAAACTAATCTAAATGCAAGATGATGCATGCTATGCAATATTTATAGTATGTAATGCAATTCTATGCTTAAGAACATGCATAAATAGACATTTTATGTAATATAAAAATGTTTACATCACACCCCCATGCCTATCTTTTGCTACTCCCTAGCAAAAACTATATGTTATTTATAAAAGAATTAGGTTGGATTATTTGGTCATAAGTTATTTTCAATCATTAAGAAAATGTTTACTTAATATCTGAACTTTCAAAGACACAACAGTGCCAAGGTATCTTCCAAAATGCAAACCGCCTCAAGCCCTCGCCTTATTCAAAGAAAAATTTCTTTTTCTTTTCTCATTTTCTTCTTTTTTTATTTTCTTTTAATTTTTGAGTTTAGGGTTTAAGAGTGGCTTTCTATGGCCATTCAACTCACCCAAGATTTGATGAGAACCCTAAGTTCTAAGCATCTTATTGTAAATGTGATAGACTCATTGATCGGCAATTAGAACGGACTTCGGATTTCTATGCCTCTAGGTGACCTCAAAAAGGGAGTTCTGCCTAAAGGTGTATCTTTATAACCGGTAGCTTTCTCCCTACTTTTATTTTTATGGGGCCAACACAAGGGTGAATCCAATGTATATCTCTCCGATTTATTCTACTTCTCCGCTTCTTCCTAAGTGTTTTGGGAATTTTAAGTGCATTTCTTTAGCTGGGTTCTGGACAACCGGTCGATGAGCTGTTACCACCGACAACTTGCGAGCCATACTCGTGCGGCGAAGTGTGGCTGATTTCTTTTGTTTTGTTTTCTTTTCTCCTTTTCTTTTTCTTTTCTTTTTGACTTTCTTTTTCTCTTTTTTTTTTTAAGTAGGTAGCTTCCTTGGTCTAAGATTTACCTAAAGGCAGCAAGAAAAGAATGGTCCAGTGACTGGGCTCTGGACAACCTACCTATAGGCTATTACCCACGATAACTTGCCAACCATATCACCCTAGAAGGTTCATTAGCTACCCAATTTCCGTTAGAACCGTTGATTAACGAGTCAGTGATAAGATAGTGCGTAGATGCTTTAGACTTAAAGTTTCCTCAAATCAGAGGGCGGGTTGATAAGTCGTGTACTTATCACCCAAACTTATTTACTCAAATTAAAATAGAATTCAGGTTAGCGAGGACTCGAAAAAAAAATCCACATTTTAATGGATACATGGGCTGATTAAGCCCAAAGACCTGAAGGGTCTTTGTGTTTAGATCCTAATGTAATATTTCCTAAGATTGAAAATTTTCTTAAGCCCAAGTTCTTTATCCTAATTCCATAATTTTTTTCATTTTTTTTCATTTTTTTCTATATATAAATAAAAGAAAATAAAACGAATCTACGGGACTGACGAATTAATTCAGAGATGAATATCTACCCCCCCATGCCTATCTAATGCAATGTCCTCATTGTATTAAAAATACATAAAACAGAGTGGAATAGAGTAGAAAGCACCTGAATTGCGTGAATGTCGGGTTAGCTCCGAGATAAACAAAAAACTGTATACGTGCTGAATTTAGTGCCTTCAGCTAGGCACACTATACAAAGAAGAGAAATAAAGAATTCACAAGTGCAGGTCAGAATTAGAATAAAAAGATGAAACCTCTGACCTGCCAACAGATGTCCACAAATGTGGACCAGATTGTGGTACAGATCCATATCCCATAATCGAAAATATCTACGGTTCTGGATAAAAATTACCCAAAACCTAAAATCAGTATGCAAGCGGGGTCGGGCCTGCAATTTATGAGGATGCAACCCAAGACCAAAGAGTCGGGTTACAGAGAATTCGATATCAAAAGGATAATCAATGAATGTATGCTTGGGTTGAACATCCTCAGAACAAATGTCGTAAGGGTCTTGGTTGGATGGTTTCAGATGAATTGGAACCCTTAGACTCGGTCTTCTACTTCCTCTGGAGTTTTCTTCCCAAATTAAAATTTCCCAGCTCCTATCCTCATTCAGAATGTCAAATTCCAGGACCTCCTGCATATTAATCATCCCGTCTGAAATTTTCAAGTCTAAAAGATGCGGCTGAATCAGAATTGACTTGGGACTAGTTATCTCAAAAATAGAATTATCAGTAAATTCAATGGGGTGTAGCTGACAATCAGGGCATTACATTGCATCCTCCAGAAAATGAGATTTTGGATCGGTCATGTGAACCCCAATAAGATCAATTTTCTCAGTTATTGGGTTATCAAATGATCTATTAGATTCCTCAGGCCCAATCATCTCACAGAAATCGTGTTCTGTAAACTCACGTGAGACTTCGCAAACTGAATCTTCACCATCAGAATCAAAGAAATCAAAATCCGTATTAATGCATGTCCCAAAATCATTTGTCACTTCTTAGTTCGTGGAGACATACATTTCCTCGTACCCCGGCTTAAGAATTTCAGGTGAAGAAATTAGATCATCTTTAATTGGTTGCTCTAATTCAATCTAGTCAGCCTCGTAACACGTGTCCCCTTCTACAGGTGCCTGAGTGGGTTCTGAGATTGGCTCTCCTGAAGGGGGTTCATCTTGGGAATCATGCGACGATTGAACTAAATTAACCACAAATCTCATTCTCAATTTCAATAACTTCCCAAGTAAAAACTCACCCGGGTTCTTATCCTTAACATCCTAGAGCCAGTCCAACAAATACTTATTCAAATCATCAATCATCTCAATCAGAGGCTCCAATCTTTCAATACAAGGTATTGGCTGAACTTCTAAAGATTGTATAGTATTCCTTAAGTTAGCCAAAACCTTATCTTGAACCTGGTTACCCTGAACCAAATGACTTGTTTCAGGGTTGGGCGGGTTTGGGATCAGTGTAGAGGAGTTAACGAATTGAGATTCGTTATACCCTTCCTGATAATAGGTTATTTCGGATTGTTCAAAAGGTGGTGATGACCTAAAGGTAGTGTAATCAGAGGATGGGTAAGGATCAGTGTATCCTCCTTGATTGTAGATCGTATTAGGTTGTCCATGAAAGGGTCACGATCTATAATCGATGTGGCTCTAAGAAGGATAGAAATCACAATTATGGTGTTCAGGGTTAGACCCTAAACACGGAGGTGTGGAACTGTATCCCCAATCTGAATTATCCCGACTAACCGATGGTTGATTACAGTACAAATCGGGATAATTGTCATGTTGAGGATAACTCATAACAGGAGGGAAAGAGTGGGAATGCGTATAAAATGTGGAAAGATTCATGATAAATAGGAGGAACAAAAGTGCCCTGCAATACAAGCAATCAAACCTATCCTTAAGTGGGCTAGCCTAAAGACCTACAAACTCCCAGAACCCATCTTGAGATAAAGAAACGATTTGATCTACTTCTATCTGTTCAATCCAATCGGCTAGAAGGAGGGACTGGGGAGAAGGTTCTTCCTTCGGCTTGCACCTCCGGTTCCTAGTGTACACCCCAGCCGTGATCGTTTGATTCTGCTCCCCTAGCTAGACATCAGATTGAATAGTAGAAATAGACTAATCGAAAATAATCTCGTTTTGGGCTCTGAAGAGCGAGTCTCGAATCCTTAAGGCCAACATCTACTCTGTTTTATTTAGGGCTAGGTTTGAATGTGCTTTGGGATGTGATGGGCCCTTTATCTTGGTTGTGCCTTTAATGCTTGATTGATGTGTGTGTGCGTGCACAACTAGTGGTTTTCAAGCAAGATTATTTTTGATGCAGTGAATTTTAGGGTTCAAATCTTGCTTAGTAGCTTTTAGGATTCAACTTTAGGTATTTTCAAACAAGTTTTGTTGGCACACCAGGTTTTAAAAGCACAGGTGAAGATGTTTTCCTTTAAAACTTAAAAGAATTTGGAGTGCCTGGTAAATCCCTAAGAGTTAAACCTAAGCGGCAGCTACTTGATGAGTTGATTTTAATTGAAATGGTGCGGCCCAATCAACTCAAATAATTGGCCTGTTGCACTACTTATAAGGGACACAAGTGATTACCTAATCTAATTTCTACTCAATTATGTGTTTGGATGTGTGTACCGGTTCCAAAGATCGGTTTACTGGTTGAGTTTGAAAATCAGATGAGGTTGTGTACCTCTGTGAGAATTTTTTTTTCTTTTAAATGTGAAGGTTGAGGTGGGTGTAGGTGCCAAACAAGCAAATAAAACTAACCTTAGAGTTTATAAGAACACGTAGGTTAATTGATGTTTGTGTTATTATGTGGTGGAATGAAAACTAATGGGTGGGAGATGGGGGAAAACTTACGGAACCTTCAACAACACTTTACTCCATTCTACCGCTTTTACTTGTCTCAAAAGAGTACCTGCAATCACAATAAGAAAGGAGAGAAATGAGGTCAATGATTCGTAATTTGGAAAATGCGAAAAAAAAATTAAAGAGCGTCGCCTCCCCGACAACGGTGCCAAAATGTTAAGGCGATGGGTTACTACGCTATCAAATTTGGTTTTGAAAACCTATCGTTGTAGTTTGAATAGCGAAGAACTCAAGTTTAATAAATAAAATTTATACCGGAATAGAAATCCCAGGTCGAACTCAAGGAGGCGGACATTTGATTAAAAATACACGTTTGTTTTATTTGTCATGAAACAGAATGCCTGGTTGAAAACTATTTAACAAATAATAAATATAAGAGAGAGAATATTACAAATAAAAGCAAAAGGGATGTAGAATAAACATGGATTTCATTATCAAAAAGTTGTTCGTTACACTACTTATTACAACTAGAAAGTGAGAAATGATTACACTAGAAAGCAGTAAAAAGAATGGAGAGAGAGATATCCTCCTCGTCGATCGCTTGGAGGATGAGCCAGATGGGACGATGCCTGGAAGATGGGGAATGGAGCAGGAAGAAGGAGGACGAAGCGAGAAGATCGGGAATGAAGCAGCACGTCGTCGTCGTCGCGGGATCCACTTCCGAAATGGGGGCGAAAATTTGACTTTATCTCTTGAGAAGCATCCCAGGTGTGGGACAAGCTTCTCTTGAGCTTTGGAGAAGGAGAGAAGAGAAGGAAGGGATGTGAATTTCGTATGGAGGGGGTCTCCTTTTATAGTTGCAAGGAGTGAGGGCAATTTGGTCTTTTAAAATTGAAAATCATTAATTCAGGACCTTTAGTGATGGATAAATCCGTTGCTAAAGGTCCGAACGTGGGCGTAGTGGGGCGGTGTGTGCGCCTGCTCATCTCCTCAAGGCGCAACGCTTGTTCACGTCCTTCAAATCTCAGCCGTTTGATTGTGAGATCGAACGGCTGAGAGAGATCCTCACCGTGCCTCCTCAACGCGCGCCTCCGCATGAAATCTAGTGTTCCCGCCACGCGTCTGATGGCGCGTGGGTGCTATCGGGCACACACAGCCACTCGATTGCGATCGTGCACCACTTGCGCCCGCTCACCCGTGCTCACCCGCCTGCTCCTCGCGACTCGACCCCGCACCTCGCCTTCTCGTAAGCACGTTTGACCAACACGCTATTAGTGCATTTGTGTTGTGCTTATGAATTGTGCGTGCATGCCCTACAGCTGTTGGATGAGCATCCAATGGCTGAGAAGCAACGATCAGAAGAAGAAGAGAAGGTGCGGCGAGTGCATGCGGCCGGTTGGGCAGCTGAGATGGCGCCACGTGGTTGCATCTCAGCCACCGTGGCGCCATCTTGGCTGTCCATCTTCTGGATGATGTAGATGGTGCCACGGTTGTCGGATTGAGTCAATTTTCACATCGTTAGACTGCGATCGTCGATCCGAATCCATCTGTGTAGTTGGATTTGTCATCTGAAGTGTGGATTCACACCATCTTGGCCCTTGATCTTCTAGGGTTCCTCGATTTCTATCTAATGCTACAGATGTCTGATTAGGGCGATCTTGGAGTCGTTGAACTCCAATCGCCACCCTGATTAGATCCATACAGTTGGATCTTCGATCCGAGGCCCCAATAAACAGTTGCCCTGTCCCTGAACATAAAAGGAGACAATTAACCTCCATTTTATTCAAACTAATCTACATGCAAGATGATGCATGCTATGCAATATTTATACATGTAATGCAATTCTATGCTTAAGAACATGCATAAATAGACATTTTATGTAATATAAACATGTTTACATCAGGTCCTATCCCCCCATGCCTGGTGCAAACAATGTCCTCATTGAAAGTAAAATGGCAAAGGGAAGATGTTACCTGAGGCGGAGAATGAAAGGAGCTAAGGCTCCTCAAGAGTAATCTCATCAACCAATGGCCATCCAAAGTAACATATGGTTTTAATCGTTGGCCGTTGACGGTAAGGGCGTTGCTAAAGAAAAAGGGCTCTTGATCTCCACAGCTCCATGCGAAAACACTTTGGTGATTATGTAAGGCCCATCCCAGCGTAATTTCAATTTCCCTAGAAAAGGCTTAAGTCTAGAATTGAAAAGCCAGACTTGTTGGTTGGGCTCAAAAGTCTTTCTAAGGATATACTTATCATGCAAAACCTTAGTTCTCTCTTTATAAGCTTGGGAGGTGTCATAAGCATCATTCCTCAGATCCACAAGCTCAGTCAACTCCAGTAAACATGCCTTATCTGCTTGCTCTACATCCATGTTGACACTTCGGATAGCCCAGAGTGCCCTATGTTGAAGTTCAATGGGTAAATGGCATGCTTTCCCATACACTATTCAGAAGGGAGACATACCCAAAGGGGTTTTGTAGGCTATCCGATAAGTCCATAAAGCATCATCCAACTTTTGGGACCAATCCTTTCTATCTAGCCTAACAGTCTTTTCCAAAATGTTCTTGTATTTGACACTTCAACCTGGCCACTCGTCTGAGGATGGTAAGGGGTAGCAATCTCGTGAGTTACTCCCAGACTCCTGAGTAGCCGATTGAAGTGGTGGTTCCGGAAATGAGGTCCCCCATCACTTATAATCGTCTTGGGGTAGCCAAAGCGAGATATGATATTGGCCTTCACAAATTTCAAGACCATAGAGTGGTCATTTGTGCACGTAGGAATGGCCTCTATCCACTTAGAGACATAATCCACTGCCACCAAGATATACTCATGTCCATGGGACGAAGGGAAGGGACCTATGAAGTCTATCCCCGAAACATTAAAAATTTCCATAAGTTGGATAGCGTGTTGGGGCATCTCATTTTGCTTCCCAATCGTTTTAGTCCGTTGACATCTAATACAGGCCTTAACAAAGTTATGAGAATCCATAAATAAGGTAGGCCACAAAAAATTGGATTGGAGAACCTTAAAAGCCATTTTCTTAGCACCAAAGTGTCCTCCACAATGAAGCTCATGGCAAAATCTCAACACACTTTGTTTCTCCTCTTCAGGCACACATCCTCTTCATACTTGGCCTTTCCCAATATTAAATAATTCTGGCTCTTCCTAATGAAAGTATCTAGCTTAGGAAATGGATCTTTTCCATTTCTGCTCATTCTAAGAGCTAGGAGTCTCTCCAGTGACCAAGTAACTGACAATATCAGCAAACCAGGGTGAGGTCGGTGTTACCTCCATAAGGGTTTGATGAGAACCTCATCATGAACCCTAACTAGCACAATCTAATCCAAATATGTGTGAAAAAGCTCCTACAAAACCTAAATAGAGGCTTAACTCAGAGAATTCTGAGTTAAAGAATAAAATAAATCATAAGGGATAAAACTATAATTTCACCAATGCAGTATGTGAATAGGGTAATTAAGGGTCCAAACACAGGTCAAACAAGCTTAATAATGAGGGAAGTGGGATGATCTGATTTGAAAAGGATTATAGCAACTTCCAGGAATTAAATGACATTCTGTAACCCTAAAACAAACCCACTTTAATTCATGAGGTTCGAGGTAGGATAAAAATCAACTAAACCCTCTAAAATTCATAGAAAAATATCCCCTAGGGTTTAGAACCTTCAATTTGGCCTTTGCAACCGATTTTGACCTAAAATGAGAACTATGCCCAATTAATGACTTAATTGGGTTTTTGCACAAATTGATCGATCAAACATGGTCCAACCTAAAATAAAAATTCACCATTAAAATCCTTAGGTTCAAATTAGTCTGGTATAAAAACTTGAGCCAAAGAAAAGACCATCTTGACCGACTTTACAATTTGGTCCTCTTTATTTACTTTTTGACCCTTATCTTTTGAAACCCTTACGCTTAGGCTATTCTTTGCAGAACGGTCCTCCCTACCACTTCTGCATAGCGCCATGCCTCTGGCGACCTTGCGCGGAGGATGGCACCGCGCAGGGCAGGGCGACCGTCCTCTAGAATAGACGGGGGGTTCCCTGCAACGTCCTCTATCGTAGGGACCCGCCCATGCCCTCTGCCATCAACCATGCCTCTTGTGCGAATGCACGAAAGGCATGGGTATCCTCTCCATCCACTCTCCAACGAGGTTGGCACGTTGCCTCCTCATTTCCCTCTCCGCGCCAAGACCTATATAAAGAGCGGTAAGGTTGGCCGACTCCTTGAAGCTTCCTTTGGCAAAGAAATACCCCACCTTTTGTCTCTTCCTCCTCCGGTCAGAGCGCCCTAAGCCTCCGACGATCTCATCCTCCTCCTCCTCGTTGCTCTGCTGCCTTACCTGCAGTAGAGTTTACTCTGCCCTGTTGTCCGCGCTAGGCCGTACCAGCTGGCACCCTCCGTCTGCCTCCTCTTCGCCGATACCCTCCTCTAGGGCATCTTTGTCCCCAGCTCCGGCAGGCACGAGCCGGGCGCTGCTCTCTTCCCCTTCATCGAGTGAACAGGTACAGAGTTTCCTCTCTCTCTCCCTTACATTTTCCTTCTCTTAATTTACCTTTTTACTCCACCGCACGCGACTTCCACCTCCACCTACTCTGTCTCCGATCACCTTCTCCGGCGAGTCCATCCCACTTCCATAGACCTCCACACTCCTCGCTGACTACCCCAGGAGCTTCCCCTCACTCCATTCAACTGATCCCCCCTCTCCATTCACTGCCAATCACCGCCCAATCACCCCCCGAACAAACCCATCTTCCCGCACACAGTCTGACCTAGGGCTACCTCCACACGTGCCCTCGCACCTCGCCGACCCCCGCATTGTCTTCGCTGCACTCTGGCGAAGCTTCCCCCATTTTCTGATGTGGCCGAGAGCTCGTCTTTATGCTTTCAGGTCGGAGCCCCCTCGCCGCCATTGCTGAGCTACTGCAGCTCCTTCGCTCACAGCTCCAGGCGTTCTCCAGCCCAGGCGCGAGTCCCAGGCAGTGCGGATTGCTACTGCGAAGGAGCCTAGGCTTGCGAATTGGGTCGCAAGCCTCACAGCTGCCCCAATTGGCTATAGTTCCCTCGCCTGCGGGTGCGAGATTTGGAGGTGGGACTTTAGTCCCACCTCGTAAGTGTGCAGCCAAGTGCCCACACTTAAATTGAAAAAATGTATCGGGCTTACTGCCTTCGATACACAGGGGTCAGGTCCCTCTCACCCGCACGCAGCGCGCCACGTGCGCGCTCGCCCTCGCCCTCTCTCACACCCCGCGGGTCTGGGCCAGATCCGACTACCCGACCACGCACTCCTCGCCCACCACCGCACGCCGGTGGGCCTGGTCCCAGATGTGCTACCCGAACCTGATTACCCGGCTCTGGGAGAGCAGTCCTAAGAGAGATTCTGAGAAAGGGAGAGACATGGGGAAGGGTAGGGGTAGGTTTTGCACTGACCACTTTGCGTGCATGCAGGGAAGAAAGAAAGAAGAAGAAGAAGAAGCAAGCTAAGGAAGAAGAAGAGAGGAGGAGCAGCCGAAGCCTTAGCTGCACAGAGGAGTTGAAGGAGAAAGGAAGGAGAGGAGCTGAAGAGAAGAAGCCACACTGTAGCAAACCCACAGTTAAGTCGTCTGAGCATCAAGTTAGACGACGGAAGGGCGACGGCCAGAATAGAAAGAAGAGAAAAGAAGAGGAACTGTAAGAAAAGAAAAGAAAGAACGAAGCAGAGAAGAGAAAGAAGAAAGAGAAAGATGAAGAAGATCAGCACAGCCGCAACTAAAGAAGAAAGAAGAAGGCAGGAAGCAGAGAAGAAGAAAAAGAAAAGAAGAGAAGCAGAAAGAAGGAGAAGATCACCACAGCCGCAGAAGAAGAAAAGAAAAGAAAGAAGAAGAAAGGAAGACTCTGTAGGAAAAAGAAGAGAAGGAAATCAGTTGGAAGAATAAGAAGGACAGAACGAAGAGGAAGAGAGAAGAAGAAGCCAAGAGAACTCTAGCTCCCTCTCTCTCTCTCTTATTTTTGTAACCTAATTGAGAACTTTTATACTTCTAGAATTCTAGTTGCTCCCTGAGTTCGACCTCGGGAAAACGTTTTTTTCCGAGTAAAAAAATTTGTAGTAATCTGGTAGCAGTTTTGTCATGTACTGCAACGATTGTAAACCATAATAACATAAAGACGAAAACACGCTGCACCAGCTTTTGGCACCGTTGCTGGGGAGCAACAGCTATTCTAGAAGCCATAAATTCTCTATTGAGTTTCTATTAATCTCTTCTCATTTTTTGTGCAGGCATAGGAAATCAAGAGGACAACAAGCAGCCGCACAACAACCACTCCAAGGACAGGTAATTTTCTATCCTCTCATTTTAAACCCCTAAAATTCTAAAGAGGACGAAAAGAAAAAAAAGAGAACAAGCAATATAGGTATAACCTGTCTTCCATACCTAGTAAATCATCAAAAGATGCATGTTTTCAATTCCAACCCACTATTTCTGCACACACTATTAAGGGTATTTAAGGGCTAACACCTTCTTATCTGAGCCCTAATTACCCAATAAGGAGCTAACTGGACCAAGTAGAGCCAACATAAGATTCAACATTAGGGTTTTAGAGACACACTCCTTAAGCAAGAATTGAGAAATCCCAAAAGAAGTGTACCTGAGACATTGATTGAAAATACTTATTCAAAGAAACCCTAAGCAATTTGACTCTTTAAAGACACTTGAACCCTAAAAGACAAGACCTAATAAGCTCTCAAAGGAACTAGCAGGTGAAGTTGACCCCTTGGGTCAACCAACCTTCAACTTAGGCCACTCTTTGCACTCAAAAGGCTAAAAGTTCAAGTGAAAATCTAAGCACCTTAATCTTAAACTAAAAGTGGTAGACTTAAGAGGTCAAGATCCCCATGCTGGTCTACCTGGAATCTCAGTGACAAGAGAGGTCGGGTGGGGGAAACCCTGTAACCCTTGGGGACACTCTACCGTGTAGGGGTCTTCGCGGGACTCACCCTCTTTGGCTGCCTAAGTAATTCTCAGGTGGTTGATCTTTTGATCAAGGGGTCCATCTGCCCCGCACCTCTATAGTCACGCAACATTTTGGGTGTATTGATTGGGTCCAGCACCTGCTAAACTCATCTTCTCCATCAGTATATGTTTGGTAGGAGGTCCTTGAAACCTCCTTTAGAACTTCTCTCCCCTCGAGGCCGAGCCTCAGTGCCCTTGTTTGAGAAAACAACACTTCACATCGACCTCTCCTCTGACTCCGAACCCAACTCACCTTCTTCTTCCACAATGGCTCAGCTAGTTGAGGAAGAGAACAATCTGGAGCACCAGCTC
Organism: Thalassia testudinum; assembly: GCA_037157565.1. Classification (NCBI taxonomy): domain Eukaryota; kingdom Viridiplantae; phylum Streptophyta; class Magnoliopsida; order Alismatales; family Hydrocharitaceae; genus Thalassia; species Thalassia testudinum. The sequence continues at coordinate 6,070,151 of JAZHRO010000022.1, read as the reverse complement.
TAGCGACTCAATGACCTCTTCCAGAACTTTGTGCACCCACCCAGCGTCCTATGATGCGGGACCATTATAATCCTGCTGCGGTGGCTATTGAGCCTCGAGTCAGAATCCCAACTGGAGGACCTGATTCTGAATTAAATCCCAATATGATTCATGCCATACCTAAATTTCATGGGCTTAATTCTGAAGACCCCATCCAGCACATCAAACAACTAAAGCATCTGGCCCAAACTTTTGTGTCAGATATACAAAATCGGGATATTCTCCTCATGAAGATGTTCTCCTTCTCCCTTATGGACAAGGCCGCTCATTGGTACCAAACACAGACCCAGCCGATCAACACCTGGGAAGAACTTCAGTCCGAGTTCTTAAAGAAGTTCTTTCCCGTTGGTCGGACCAATGCCTTGCGCCATCAGATTACCCACTTCACTCAGCAAACGGGAGAACCTCTCCATGAGGCATGGGATTGCTTCTAGGATCTCATGAGAAAGTGCCCCCATCACGGAGTTCCTAAATGGGAACAGGTCCAGTCTTTTTACCAGGGACTCTGTGAGGATATTAGGCTTTTCGTCAATGCAACTTATGGAGGGAATATCATGGGTCAACATGAGGACACCGTGTGGGAGATTCTTGAAAACATGTGCGAGAACTCCATCAATAATGACTCTATGGGATTATTCGACAGGACGAATACCCGCGCATCGACGAACCTTAGGGGAGCACACGAGACGCAGGGCCTGTTTGCATCGGTCGACCTGGAACTGATGGCTAGTCGATTGGACAAGGTCTCTATCATCGAGAAGAAGGTGGACGAGCTGACTCAGCACTTGCAGCGAGCCACCTCTGCGCATAATTCCTTTGCACAGCCTCCTTCCACACGGGAGACTGTGCAAAACATTCTCCACCGACCTTCTCCTGGGATGGATCCATATCCACTCCCATCTGATTCTCGGATCGAAGGATCCTCCGATCCTTTCTATACTAGCCAGGGGAATTCCATTCCCCCATTCTTTGACACTTTGGAGGTTCCTCAGACCTGCGAGGACCTCAACGCCATCCAGAATGATCCATTCTTCAACACCTACAATCCTGGATGGCAAAACCATCCCAACTTCCAGTGGGTAGGGAATTCTCAAACCCAAAGACCACCCTTTCAGCCCCGTCCACAACCACCTCATCCTTACCAGCCGCCTCAGCCTCGGCCCAACCCTACTTATTTATCATGGCCAAACTAAGACCAAATGTCCCTCATCCTTCAGACTCTGGCTGACATTCAAAAAATGAATGCGGCTATTCAAAAACAACACAAGGACGAACTTACAGAGGTTCGAAACCAATTGGCCCAGTTGACAAATTCTTGCCAACCAAGCACACTTCCTTCTCAACCTCTTCCTAATCCTAATAATGTGCCGACCCAGCGGCGTATTATGAACCCAAACCTGGGCCAAGCACACATGATTTATCAGGCCCCCTCTATTCCTTCACTTGACGGGATGGAGGCTTCCACTTCTTATGCGGGTTACCAACAGCAACCCATTCTATCAAACCCTAACCAAAACCAGGCAGGACTAAATTCTGTAACAACCCATAGTGGTAAGGAGACCCAAGATCCACCCTATCCAGACCACTCCAAGCCTGGTAGTGATCTGAACCCTAGGACAGTAATCCAGGACGTTCTTGTCCCTATCCCAGATCAAAGACCTGGACCTATCCTAGAAGAACCAACCAAGGTTCCATTTCCCGAGGCCTTGACCAAGGGAAAGAAGACAACAAAACCCGTGGCTCTTGAGGAGGACCTGGTCAAGCTCTTTGAGCAGGTCCAAATAAACATCCCCTTGATGGATGCAATTCGCCACGTACCGGCTTACGCACGATTCTTAAAGAATGTGTGTACACCTCACCGTAAGCCGCGAACCAAGAGTGGGAGTCCAATTGTACTATCAGAGCAAGCCAGCTCTGTAATCCTAAGCAGACTCCCACCCAAGGCAAAAGATCCAGGTACTCCTCTGATTTCTTGCAAAATAGGTGAAACCCAGTTCGATATAGCATTGCTAGACTTGGGTGCTTCCATAAATTTGATACCCACATCCTTACTAAAACACCTAGAGGAATTTGACCTAAAACCAACTGAGGTGACACTACAGTTATCAGATCGATCTATAAAGTCACCTAAAGGGATTCTCGAGGATGTTATTGTAAGAGTGCGGGATTTCTATTTCCCTGTAGACTTTATAGTCTTGGACATGGACGCACCTGAAAACCCTAGGGATACACCAATCATTCTAGGGAGACCTTTCTTGGCTACTGCTAGAGCCAACATCAGTTGTGAGGAGGGCCAAATAGAGCTAAATTTTGGAAATCAAACCCTCAAAATTGATATCTTTAAGGCCCAACAAGGAATCAATTGCGGTGTCATCGAACAAATCTATGATATCAGGGCTCTGGTTGATGAAACACATTTTGATGATAACCTGATTATACCTCATCAACCACAAAAAGATTTTGAATCGCAATTAGAGGAGTTAGACCCTAATTTAGACAAACCTATAACTCCTATCCTTGAACCTCACACTTACCCTGACCCACCCGCTGCTGTTGATAACCCCGTCCTTGAACTGAAACCCCTTCCCGATCATTTGAAATACATCTTTTTGGGTTCTAATTAGACTCGTCCTATGATTATAAATTCCAAGCTCACTCCTGATCAGGAATCCCGTCTGATTGCTGTTCTCTGGCAACATCGCAGAGCCATTGGTTGGACTCTCGATGACTTGACTGGAATAAGTCCCTCTTATTGCACACACCATATTTATTCAGAAGAGGGCGCACGACCTTCCTGTGAGATGCAGAGACGTTTAAACCCCAACCTGTAGGAGGTCGTGAAAAAGGACATCATCAAGTGGTTAGATGCAGGGATCATCTACCCGATCTCCGACAGTCGTTGGGTGAGCCTAATTCAGGTTGTGCCTAAAAAGGCAGGGCTCACCACCATTACGAATGAAACTGGAGAAGTCATAACTACCCGATTAGCTAACTCGTGGAGAGTCTGCATAGATTACCGACGACTCAATTCCTCCACGAAGAAGGATCATTTCCCACTACCTTGCCTTAATCAGATTCTTGAGAAATTAGCGGGAAATCGATTCTTCTACTTTCTTGACGGGTACTCCGGTTATAACCAAGTTGCTATTCATCCTGAGGACCAGGAGAAGACCACGTTCACCTGCCCCTTCGAAACATATGCATTCCGAAGGATGCCTTTCAGTCTCTGCAATGCACCCGCAACTTTTCAGCGGTGCATGCTTGCCATATTCTCTGATATGGTAGGTGATTATCTGGAAGTTTTCATGGATGACTTCTCAGTCTTCGGGGCATCATTTGATGATTGCCTCCAGCACTTGGTTCATGTACTCAGGCGTTGCATCGATGTTAATTTGGTTCTTTCCTGGGAAAAGAGCCATTTTATGGTGCCTCAGGGGATCGTCCTAGGACATCTGATTTCTGAGAAGGGCATCCAAGTGGATCGAGCCAAGGTTGATCTAATTTCTTGTCTTCCTATGCCTAGCTCAATCAGGGACATCCGTTCTTTCCTGGGGCACGTTGATTTTTACCGTCGTTTCATTTCTGATTTTTCAAAAATCGCGCACCCCCTGACTACTCTTCTCTCTAAGGATGTACCCTTTGAGATCTCCAAGGAATGCACTCAAGCCTTTGAGAACCTCCGTGACCGAGTCACCCAGGCCTCGATCCTACAATCCCCTGATTGGTCTCAACCCTTTGAGATCATGTGTGATGCATCTGATTTCGCTGTAGGAGCAGTTCTGGGGCAGAAAGTTGACGGGAAACCTGTGGTCATCTACTACGCTAGCAAGACACTTGACGAGGCTCAGCGTAACTATACAGTTACAGAGAAAGAGCTGCTAGCCGTAGTATTTGCCCTTGAAAAATTTTGATCTTATCTCCTGGGTTCCCACGTCATCATCTACTCGGATCACACGGCTATGAGGCATCTCCTTGCCAAGAAGGACGCGAAGCCCTGACTAATCCGATGGATCTTGCTGTTGCAAGAATTCGACCTCAAGATTCACGACAAGGCGGGAAGACAAAATGTGGTAGCTGACCATTTGTCTCACCTTCCTTCTGAGATCATCAACCCTTCTGGACCCATCACGGAGCATTTCCCTGATGAGCACCTGCTGACTATTGGTGCTAGACTTCCATGGTTTGCTAATATAGTAAACTACTTGGCATCTCATCAGATCCTGTCTGATTGGCCGAAGGCCAAGAAAGACAAATTGCGCTCTGATGCCAAGTACTACATTTGGGAAGATCCGTACCTCTTCCACATAGGTGCCGACCAAATCATCCGAAAATGTGTCCCAGAGGGTGAAATCAATGATATTCTCTCCTTCTGCCATGACCAGGCATGCGGTGACCATTTCTCTGGGCACAAAATCGCATCGAAATTCCTCCAGTGTGGCTTTTATTGGCCCACTCTGTTCAAGGATGCATACAATCACTGCAAAGCATGTAGTCATTGCCAAACTTTGTGCAACATGAGCCATCGCGACATGATGCCTTTGCAGCCGATTCTCGTATGCGAAATCTTTGATATTTGGGGGATTGATTTTATGGGCCCCTTTCCTGTTTCGGATGGTTTCGAATACATTCTGCTAGTTGTGGACTACGTGTCCAAATGGATCGAAGCCATACAGACCCGAACCTGTGATCATAAAATCGTTCTCAAATTCATTCATCACAATATCTTCTCACGGTTCGGGATTCCTCGTGCTATCATTTCTGACGTGGGGACCCATTTCACGAATGCTCAGTTCAGGTCATTGATGACCAAATACGGGGTGTCGCACCGAATCTCCACTCCTTACCACCCCCAGACTAATGGTCTAGTTGAGCTATCAAATCGGGAGATCAAGAAAATCCTGCAGGTCACTGTTCGGCCTGACAGGAAGGACTGGTCGTCCCGACTTCCGGAAGCTTTGTGGGCCTATAGGATCGCCCACAAAATCCAATTAGGCATGTCTCCCTTTAGGCTGGTGTACGGGAAGGCGTGTCACCTTCCCGTCGAACTAGAGCACAAAGCCTATTGGGCAGTACGGAAGTGTAATCTAAATCTTTCTAAGGCTGGAACCCACAGAAAGCTTCAAATCAGCGAGATCGATGAATTACGCCTTGATGCGTATGAGAACTCGCAAATCTACAAGGAGCGGGTTAAAGACTTCCATGACAAGCACATTTCAAGAAAGATCTTTCATCCTGGTCAGAAGGTCCTACTCTTTGATGCCCGACTCAAACTCTTCCCTAGGAAGCTGCGATCCAAGTGGGTCGGACCATACCTTGTCCGACAGGTTTTTGGAAATGGAGCCGTCGAAATCAGTCCGCTCAGCCATGATTCCGAACCTTTCATTGTGAACGGTCAGAGACTCAAACCATTCATTGACGTAACCTCTACTGATTTTGCTAAATCATCATTTATCCTCCATTTTCCCTGAGCATATTGCGCCCAGCCGATGGCGTAAAACTCAGTGCTCAAAAGGAGGCAGTTCGTCATTCTTTTTGAAAACCTGAAACCTTTTCTAACATCTTTTTCACACTTAAGGTTCACCCTTTAGGACAGCCGACTCCACCTTAGGTGCTTGCACCTGAGATTAGAAATCGTCCGCAATAGTCACCCCGACCCATTCACTCATCAAAACATCTGTCCTAATGTATGAACTAAGTTGAATAAAAAATCCCCTAAGTAACAATGAGGACATTGCAAATCTTAGGTATGGGGAGGTATGAAAGTGCAAATCTTGTAAGAAAAGGTTTTAAACAAAAAAATTCACATATGCCAAAAATACCACAAAAATTAAAAAAATTTTGGAAAAAGAATAATAAAATGAGAGGAGGAAAGAAAATTTTGTAGACTCTACAAAGGAGGAGGAGGAGAAAAAGGAACAAAATGAAAAGAAGGAGCACAAAATGAAAGAAAAGCGATAGTCATTAGTAAGAAATTAAGGAGTTAACCTAAGTTCTAGACCTCATTCAGGAAAAGAAATGGAAAGTGCATAGTGAGATTAGTAAGAATGCGAACCTTAGGCATTCTTGGATAGACTCTTAGTACCCACTAAGATCTAGACATTCCTTAAGAGGTTGAGGAAAATGAAAAGCTTAAGTATTAGGTCCAAGGCTTAGGGAGTATTTGGCCTCGTTAACTAACTTTTGGTTTACGGGACTCAGTAACCTAAGCACCCTAACTTCACACACAGCCTGGTTCAGTAAGCATAAAAATCAAAATCACGCAGAAGTGTTACAAAAATTCTGAAAATAACACCTAGAGTAGGAACGGCCGATCAACACAAGTTGATTTGGACGAGTTCCCAACACGGAGAGGTGGGAAATTCCCCTCGAGGATGCGTAACAAAATATCAGCTCCTCGGTGCTTGTCTCTTAGGATATTTACATATCCTACTGGGGGCATGAAAGCACTCTACTGGTTCAGATTCCATGGATGGCATTATCACGAAATGTCAATTGCCAGGGTCTGAATTCGGCCATGGAACACCATGGATGGGATTATCTCAAAATCTCAACAGCCAGGGTTCTGGGCGTTACCATGGGCGGTGCTATCTCGAAGCATCGATTGCCAGGAACCCTTGAGGATTGATGATGGGGACAAGGAATCTGATACAGACCGTGTTGAAAAGCCAATCCTAAGCTAGAATTAAAAAGAAAAAGAGAGAGAAAACTCTGCAAACATATAAATCTTCTACCTCTCTTTCGTACAAAATGCACTGCGAACTGAGCCAGGGCTAAAATTATCTCAAGCACGAGTGCTTTAACCTCAAAGTCCAATAAGCCTTAGGTTAGTTCTTGTAGGCCTTAAAAATCTTTGTTAAGGACTGAGGCTGAGGCTAGACAGATCTGGATCTTAGTTGGTACTAGAGTACCTTTTAGGCCAATGGTTGGCATTCTAACCTAATCTAGGTTTCAAAAGAGAAAGCACTTATCTGAAATCATTAAGAACTTCATGGTCTAGAATAAGGGTTGAAACCTTAAAATTTTGCTAAGGGACTAGCAAAAGCTAGGCATGAGGGTATGATGAGAACCTTATCATGAACCCTAACTAGCACAATCTAATCCAAATATGTGTGAAAAGCCTCCTACAAAACCCAAAGAGAGGCTTAACTCAGAGAATTCTTAGTTAAAGAATAAAACAAATCATAAGGGATAAAACTGTAATTTCACCAATGCAGTATGCGAACAGGGTAATTAAGGGTCCAAACATAGGTCAAACAAGCTTAACAATGAGGGAAGTGGGATGATCTGATCTGAAAAGGGTTATAGCAACTTCCAGGAATTAAATGACATTCTATAACCCTAAAACAAACCCACTTTAATTCACGAGGTTTGAGGTAGGATAAAAATCAACTAAACCCTCTAAAATTCATATAAAAATATCCCCAAGGGTTTAGAACCTTCAATTTGGCCTTTGGAACCTATTTTGACCTAAAATGAGAATCATGCCCAATTAATGACTTAATTTGGGTTTTTATGCAATTTGATCGGTCAAACATGGTCCAACATAAAATAAAAATTCACCATTAAAATCCTTAGGTTCAAATTAGTCTGGTGTAAAAACTTGAGCCTAAGAAAAGATCATCTTGACCAACTTTACAATTTGATCCTCTTTATTTACTTTTTGACTCTTATCTTTTGAAACCCTTACGTTTAGGCCCCCAACTTCTCATCGTTCCTTGCAGAACGGTCCTCCCTGCCACTTCTGCACAACGCCATGCCTCCGGCAACCTTGCGCGGAGGATGGCGCCGCGCAGGGTAGGGCGGCCATCCTCTAGAACAGACGGGGGGTTCCCTGCGACGTCCTCTGTCGCAGGGACCTGCCCATGCCCTCTGCCATCAACCATGCCTCTCGTGCAAATGCACGAAAGGCATGGGTATCCTCTCCGGCCACTCTCTGGCGAGGCTGGCACGTTGCCTCCTCGTTTCCCTCTTCGTGCCAAGACCTATATAAGGAGCGGCAAGGTCGGTCGACTCCTTGAAGCTTCCTCTGGCGGAGAAATACCCCACATTTTGTCTCTTCCTCCTCCGTTCAGAGCGCCCAAAGCCTCCGGCAATCTCCTCCTCCTCATCGTCGCTCTGCTGCCTTACCTGCAGCAGAGTTTACTCTGCCCCGTTGTCCACGCTAGGCCATACTAGCTGGCGCCCTTCGTCTGCCTCCTCGTCGCCGATACCCTCCTCTAGGGCATCTTTGTCCCCAGCTCTGGCAGGCACAAGCCGGGCGCTGCTATCTTCCCCTTCATCGAGTAAACAGGTACAGAGTTTCCTCTCTCTCCCTTACATTTTCCCTCTCTTAATTTACCTTTTTACTCCACTGCATGCGACTTCCACCTCCACCTGCTCCATCTCTGATCACCTTCTCTGGCGAGTCCATCCCACTTCCACAGACCTCCACACTCCTCGCCGACTACCCCAGGAGCTTCCCCTCACTCCACTCAACCGATCCCCCCTCTCCATTCACTGCCAATCACCGCCCAATCACCCCCCGAACAAACCCATCTTCCCGCACACAGTCTGACCTAGGGCTACCTGCACACGTGCCCTCGCGCTTCACCGACCCCCGCACTATCTTCGCTGCACTCTGGCGAAGCTTCCCCCATTTTCTGATGTGGCTGAGAGGTCGCCTTTCTGCTTTTAGGTCGGAGCCCCCTCGCCGCCATTGCTGAGCTGCTGCAGCTCCTTCGCTCGCAGCTCCAGGCGTTCTCCAGCCCAGGCGCGAGTCCCAGGCATCACGGATTGCTGCTGCGAAGGAGCCCAGGCTTGCGAATTGGGTCGCAAGCCTCACAGCTGCCCCAATTGGCTGCAGTTCCCTCTCCTGTAGGAGTGAGATTTGGAGGTGGGACTTTAGTCCCACCTCGTAAGTGTGCGGCCAAGCACCCACACTTAAATTGAGAAAGTGTATTGGGCTTACTGCCTTCGATACATAGGGGTCAAGTCCCTCTCACCCGCACGCAATGCGCCACGCGCTCGCTCACCCTCACCCACGGTCACGCCCCACGGGTCTGGGCCGGATCCGACTACCCGACCACGCACTCCTCGCCCACCACTGCACGCTGGTGGGCTTGGTCCTGGGTGCACTACCCGAGGCTGATTACCCGGCTCTGGGAGAGCAGTCCTAAGAGAGGTTCTGAGAAAGAGAGAGACGCGGGGAAGGGTAGGGATAGGTTTTGCACTGACCACTGTGCGTGCATGCAGGGAAGAAAGAAAGAAGAAGAAGAAGCAAGCTAAGGAAGAAGAAGAGAGGAGGAGTGGCCGAAGCCTTAGCTGCACAGAGGAGCTGAAGGAGAAAGAAAGGAGAGGAGCAGAAGAGAGGAAGCCGCACTGTAGCAAACACACAATTAAGCCACCTGAGCATCAAGTCAGACGACGAAAGGGCGGTGGCCAGAACAGAAAGAAGAGAAAAGAAGGGGAACTGTAAGAGAAGAAAAGAAAGAAGCAGAGAAGAGAAAGAAGAAAGAGAAAGAAGAAGAAGATCAGCACAGCTGCAACTAAAGAAGAAAGAAGAAGGCAGGAAGCAGAGAAGAAGAAAAAGAAGAGAAGAGAAGCAGAAAGAAGAAGAAGATCACCACAACCGCAGAAGAAGAAGAAAAGAAAAGAAAGAAGAAGAAAGGAAGACTCTGCAGGAAAAAGAAGAGAAGGAAATCAGCTGGAGGAATAATAAGGACAGAATAAAGAGGAAGAGAGAAGAAGAAGCCAAGAGAACTCTAGCTCCCTCTCTCTCTCTCTTATTTTTGTAACCTAATTGTTTATACTTCTAGAATTCTAGTTGCTCCCTGAGTTCGATCTCGGGAAAACATTTTTTTCCGAGTAAAAAAATTTGTAATAATCTGGTAGTTGTTTTGTCATGTACTGCAATGATTGTAAACCATAATAACATAAAGATGAAAGCACGCCGCACCAGGGTTTCATCAGGAAATGTCTCATGGATGTCTCCAAATGGAGAATCATCAAGTGGGAGGCGAGACATGTGGTTAGCCACTACATTTTCCACTCTCTTTTCATGAATCTCCAAGTCAAACTCTTGAAGGAGTAGAATCCACCTAATTAAACGTGGCTTAGAGTCCTTCTTGGCAATGAGATGTTTCACTCCCACATGATCAGTAAAAATGACCACCTTAGAGCCAAGAAGATAAGACCTAAACTTCTCTAGAGCAAAAACTACAACAAGTAATTCCTTTTCAGTGACTGTGTAGTTTTGCTATGGTTCGGTTAAAGTCTTGCTAACATAGAACAACACATGTGGCCTTCCCTCAACCCTTTGTCCAAGGATTGCTCCCACTGTGTAATCCGAAGCATCACACATTAGCTCAAATGGGAGTGTCCAATCAGGAGCTCGGAGAATAGGTGCAGAGATCAAGGCCTCCTTCAGAGTGTGAAAGGCCTTGGCACACTTTGAATAAAAAATGAAGGAAGGTTCCTTCGCCAATAGGTCACAAAGTGGCCTAGAAATTTTGCTGAAATTCTTGATGAATCGCCTATAAAAGCCTGCATGGCTCAAAAAGGATCTAATCTGTTTGACATTCGTGGGCAATGGGAGTTTGGAAAAAGAATCAACCTTAGCCTTATCTACTTCCAAGCCCCTTTCAAACACAACATGCCTAAGTACAATGCCTTTCTGTACCATGAAGTGGCTTTTCTCCCAGATGAGGAGTAAACCATTCTCCTTACATCTCTTCAGCACATTTTCTAAGTGCAAGAGACACTCGTCGAAAGACGAGCCATAAATGGAGAATTCATCCATAAAAACCTCGACACACTCGTTAATCATGTCCAAAAAAATGGACATCATACACTGCTGGAAGGTTGCCGGTGCATTACATAATCCAAATGGCATACGCCTGAATGCAAAAGTTCCATAAGGACTAGTAAAAGTTGTCTTATCCTGGTCGTCAGGGAAGACTGCAACCTGATTATACCTAGAATATCCATCTAAAAAGCAGAAATATTTGTTCCCTGCTAATTTCTCGAGGATCTGATCAATAAAAGGCAAGGGAAAGTGATCCTTCTTGGTAGCAGTGTTTAGTTTGCGGTAGTCTATGCAGACCCTCCAGCTAGTTGAGGGTTTGGTCACCACTTGTTCTCCCTAGTCATTGGTTGCTACCGTAAAGCCTGCCTTCTTTGGCACCACATGGATTGGACTAACCCATTTGCTATCCGCAAAAGGATATATGATCCCGACGTCCAGCCACTTCAGAATCTCCTTGTTAACCACCTCCCTCATGTTGGGGTTAAGATGTCTCTGCATGTCTCTAAATGGTTTGATGGAATCATCAGTATAAATGTGATGCATGCAGAGCGTAGAGTCTATACCCTTAATATCAGCGATTGTCCAAGCCATGGCTTCCTTGTGCCTTGATAAGCAGTCTAGCAAGGCTCCCTCTTGCACCTTAGATAGTACAGATGAGATGATTACAGGGAGCGTATCATTTGGCCCAAGGAATACATACTTGAGAGAGTTCGAGAGGGGTTTCAGTTCAAGGTCAGGGGCTTGTATGGTTGAGGGTTTCATAATATAAGTCCCCATCTCAGGTAGCAGATCTACCTTAGGCAGGTATGATGGGGAGAGAGACTCAGTAGAAACTCCAAGCAATTCCTCAAGTTCTAGTACATCCCCTTCACATTCTTCTAGGAGATGGGAATGCTCATTTAGAATGACATGCTGAAGGGGGTCATCACATAAAATTGCAGGAGTTGTCTCTTCAATCAGGTCATCTACCACCTCAACTTGGGAACAATCCTCAAATCAAGCTTATTTATAAGCATCAAACACATTAAGCTGAATTTTCCTGTTCCCAAAGCCCATTTTTAATGCCCCAGTGTGACAATTAATTGAAGCATTAGAAGTCGCAAGAAAAGGGTGGCCCAAGATGATGAAGGGCTTGGTTAGTTTGTTGGTAGGGTTAGTGTCCAATACTAGAAAATCAACAGGGAAGAAGAAATCCTCCACTCTCATGAGGACATCTTCCAGTAGGCCCCATGGTGTCTTTAAGGATCGGTCTACAACTTGGAGGATTACGGGAGAAGGCTTCAGATTGCCTCCTCCAAGTTGTTCATATATGTAGTTCGGAAGGTCAGGGATTGAGAGGCCAAGTGGCAATCCACAGTAGCATGAGTATTGCCTTGGCAAATGAAGCATTCAGAAGCTTGGGAGGTGGAGGCATTTGGTATGAGTTGGTTAGGGTTTGACATAAGCCTTTCCATATTTTGGTTCAACAATTGAATTTGGAAGGCTAAATTGTGGGTATCCCTAGCCTCATTTGCCTCAATCTTTCGTTGCATAAGAGTGGGTTTCCTATCCAAATAGGCAGAATTTAGGTGGATAGAATTCTCATTCAAGGTCTCAAAAAGCTTCTAAGCCTCATCTTTAGTTTTTGTGAGAAAGGTTCCTGCACAGGCACCATCCACTGTTTGCCTGTGCTTGTCATTTAATCCAGTGTAGAACCTTTCTACAAGTTGCCATCTTAGCACTTGATGATGGGGGCATAAGCGTAACAAATCTTTAAAGCACTCCCATGCATCATGAAATTGTTCTCCATCTTGTTGAGCAAAACCTATGATTTCCCTACTATAGTGATTAGTTTTGCTCATGAGGAAGTACTTTTTTAAAAAGTCTCCCTTCAAGGTATCCTAAATATCCACTCTACCATCTAGAGTGTGATACCAATGCTTCGCCTTATCCTTGAGGGAGAAGGGAAAGAGGGTTTGTATTTAGGCGTCATTAGTAACACCTTGCAATCTCACCGTGGAACAGACCTCGGTGAATTCCTCCAGATGCCTATAGGGGTCCTCCCTAGAAGTACCATAGAGTGAGGGCAACAAAGATATGGTACTACTCTTGATTTCATAAGGATTGTTCCCCCTAGGTCTTCTTAGTGTATGGCCGGGTTGGTTGGCAGGGATAAAATAGTCTCTGAAAGATCGTTGGTTCTCCACAATTCTATTTTCTCCTTCCTCGACCATCTCTCTTCTCTCTTGGTTGGCTTTCCTAAGGATTCTTTTAGGTTCTAAATTAAACACGAGTTGTCTCCTCAGAAATCACCTACCAAGCATATACCAATAGTGCAAACACAATTCAAAAGGACTTTTATGTCTTTAATCAATTAAGGCCTTTGAGATTTTAGTCCAGCTGTAGGTGACAATACAAATTGCCCAATCAAGTACATGCTTATTGTCAACCTACGAAATGCCTTAATAAAGACCTAATTGGAACATAGGTGCTTTGCCCTAAAGTTCAAATGGTAAAGTACTCCAAGGACGGAAGATCAAGGGATGCAAGTAGGCCTAAGCCTTCCTTTGAAACTGTACTTTCGCGGTGCTTCTTAACTACCCTCAAAAATCCGTGACAGGGTATCCCCCCCCTTGGAGTTACAAAACCTTTGATCTTAAGTTTCAAGCAGTTTAGTATCCAACTGTAGGAGAGTTCTTTCCTAGTAGGTCAAAAACCTAGGAGTGTCAAATGCATGCTTCGGTGTGTAGTCATGCACGTGTGCATTCACCATAAAATTTTGAATTTAAATTTTGAACCACAGTACAATATCTCAAATCAACTCCTTTGGTTTTACTGTATTCCTCATTTACTTAGTCCTTTTTAGAAATTTGATGTGACCATTTGTTAGATCATTTCAAGACAAATTATGTGGTCTAGGAATTAAGTCCAAATGCAAATGCATAATCAAGATATGGATGCAAAGTAAGAGGATGTGTACCTTGCTTCCAGCAATCAGTGATGCGAGAATGCACGCAATGCAGAAAATAAATCTAGAGGCTACTCATACACACCTAAATGATTCGTCCTAGGGGTAGGCAGCTTCTAGCAGGCAGCTCGTGTTTTGTTTTTTTTTTGTTTTTTCCACTTATGCATAAATAAAATAAAATAAAATCAATCCACCAAAGAGAAGAAAAACCTAAGTCTAAAGAAATGGGAACAGACTCCTGAAAAATTACCCAACACGGGCCTAAAAGAAAGTTGGGGAACAAACCACTAAAATATACCCCAGAACAAGGGTCTCAAATAATGAAGTCTATGTTTATCTAAATGATAAAGATGATTTTTTTTACTCTTCGGGTTGGTGGCGTAAAGGTCCACCAAGATGCAAAGCTCCTCCTCGGGTGTGGCCCAAGGTCCACAATGCAAAGATGCTGAGGTGGGTGCGACGATTCTCTTAAGAGGTACCTCACACAAATAGATAGAATAAATTAAATATGCCTCAAATAAAAGGTGAACCAATAAATGGATAAATGCAAGTTTAACAAGCCTATTACCTCCCTGGCAACGATGCCATTTGATGAGTCGATTCTCACTTAAAAAGATGATAATTAAAATGATTTGTCGTTTGTATTTCTAAGTGGAGGAAAATCGACTAATCAAAGTATTGAATTAAAATAAATCACTCGAGAGAGCAGGTTGTGTCCACAGGGAGGAACATGCCTATTAAAACTTGCAAGGTTCTAAAACTAATGTTCACAAATTAATTCCTCAAGTAATCAAAATAGAAACCCCCTTTAGATTAAGGAAATGATGTGAGATAAAGCTGGAATCGCATTTACGAGAAAGAGGGAGGTCCTTTGCATAAACTCACCACAATATTTAATTAATAAGATAAAAATCAAAATTGTGGCAATGGCATTGAATGTAATAACTAATTGAGGTGAAAATAGGGGATTGGTTTGGCCTTCCTCGCACTCATAAAGGAGGGAGAGTCCAGCCACGAGGTGCTCACTGGATGTGGTTGGCTTTGAGCCGCATCTAGTGGTAGTGGCTGTGAGTAGCGGGACGACCAGTGGTGGCTGCACGGCGCAAATGAAGGTGGTGGGTGGCAAGTGGCTGCTCTGTATGTTGGCTATAGGAGGGTGCGTGCGACCGTGCGTGCGGACGAGGAGAAGGAGCGATGAGGGGAGCACTGGCCTTGCTGGGCGCACGCGCAAGGGGGCAATGCTGGGGCAATGCGAGTGGTCGGGCAACGTGCTGGGCACATGCATGAAGGGCTGCTAGACTATGCGTGCAGCCCCTCGGCTACTGCACGCGGAGGCACGCACGCGAGGAGGGTGGGGGTTGGTGGCTTTAGCGGCCGTTGGCCACTTGGAGTGGTGATTGCACCATAAAAATACACCTGCAATTGTGCCATCTTGTGTTATTTCCTAGCAGTACCAGTGCATATTAGGTATCCATAGTCGCATTTGTAAAAATACACGCATGCATGCATTTAAATGAGAGGGGAGGAGAGTGAAATAAAATGGCCGTGAAATTAACAAATTCCTCAAGTGCTGCCTTGCAAAAATCTCCATCTTTATTTTTATTTCTATTTGACTTTGAATTCTTCCTGCGGCTGCAAGGAATGGCCTCTTCTTCGCGCCATGCTCTACACAGCCACTCCCTGCCAAGTCATGCCAGCCATGCACAAGGCATGCACAGCCAGGGCATGGCTGTGCATGCCTTCTTCCTCTTTAAAAAGAGCTTGACTCTCTTCTTTGAGGGGAGCCTGGTCCACCAAAAACACACAGCAGCTTATCTTCTTCTCCAGGCCGTCTCCTCCCCTCTCCCTCTATATGCAGCCTCTCCTCCTTTGAGGAGCCACGCTGTGGGTAGGAGCAACTCACAGTGGTGCACAACCACCACTGTGAGTCCACCACCGCCCAGCTCATCAAAGAATCGGTGGGCGTGGTGGTTCTCTCTCCGTTTCGCAGTTCAAGCCAATTCCGCCATTGCCACAAGCTTCAAGCTTTGAAGCTTAACCGGCCACCGCGCGCCCCTGCAGCAACCGGCCAAGCTCCACCGCACATGCCAGCAAGGCACCCGCGCCCCCCTCCGCATGCTCTGTCGCGCTCCTTCACCCACGGCCCAGCCCTCTCCGCGTGCCCTAGGAGAAGCGCCACTCGCAAGCCAGCAGCCGGCACAGCTTCTCCGCGTGCATGCCAGCCGCTCACACCTTCCGCACTCACAACACCGGACACACCCGGTCGCGTGGCTCGGCCATGCACTGTAGCCATTGTTCATGCTAGTCAGCGGAACACTGTGGCTATAGTGCGGTGACCAGTAAGTTTCTCATTTATCCGGTCACCCGGTGTGCCGCAACTGGCCCCAGCCCGCGCCCGCGTCCCTCCCCGCACCCACTCCAGCGCCTGCCCGCGCGTCTGCGTGCGCTCGCGTTTGCCAGCGCCCGCACTCGCCCGTGTCTTCGCCTGCTCCCTTCGCCCACGTACGCCTGCCCGCTTCTTCGCACCCGCAGTCGCCTCTTCACGCAGTGCGGTGCGCTGCGGTCCTTCTCCCTCGCACTCACTCCCTCCAGCGCACGTCTTCGGGCACCTACGTGCAGCGCAGCGTGCTGTGGCCATCAGATGACGCCCTGAGGACGCGGACGACTTAACTCCAGCCTTCTTCACTCAGCAGACACTCTCTCTCATTCTCTCTCTCTCTCACAGCACTCTCTCACACTCTCTGCACACACATACACACACATACTCACACTCTCGTACTCTCCTATATACATATATATATACGTACATATATTAGTACTTATATAACTATGTATTAGTCTATATACATACATACATACATACATATATATATATATATATATATGCATCTATATACTTATATATATATACATATATATTTACATATATACATATACTTATATACGTATATATGTAAATATATATGTATATATATATATATATAAGTATATAGATGCATATATATATATATATATTTATATATGTATATGTAAAAATATACATACATATATACATATATATCTATATAACTATATATACATATATATATATATATACACACATATCTATCGACATATATCTATATACATATAAGGATATTTGTATATATATATATATAACTACATATATACCTATATATAACCATATATATATATCTAGATATTTTCATATCACCTACCATACGTGGTATCACGGGAATATCTACACCAGTTGCTGATATTCCCCGATACATGCGTACAGAAAGCGTGTTCACACTCATCTTCCACCCATCCACCTTACATTCCATGCAGCACCTCGTCCTGTCGGTTGTGTCTTTCTAGACGACGACCGACTCGACACCATGCTACACGCCATCTCCACCTCCACCCCCACCCCTTTATACATATATAATATATACATATATATATATATACTATATTTACTTTATTTCTGTTTCTCTTTCCTGCCAGTGAAAAGATAAAAAAAATATACAAAAGAGAAAAGATAATCCTTGACTTGCAGGTACTCAGTCTTGAGAATAGCAAGACTAGTTTTGGAACCCTAATTTGGAGGTACTCAGTCTTGCGAATAGCAAGACTAGTTTTGGAACCCTAATTTGGCTCAAAGCCAAGAACCTAATTTTGAGGGTGTACCTCAAGGACAAAAATTATAAGAAAAAAATCTTAAATAGAAAAATACCAAAAACATAATAAACGAACGGAAGAGATTCGTTGTAGGAAAGGCGTAGAAACTCATTCACTTCTAATCCCACTTCCCTGAGTTCGACCCTAGGCCTAAAAGTGACCAAGATAAAATCAAATAGGCCAGGTAAAAAATATTTTGTAAAGAGATGGTTAGACTCGATTTAGGTTAACCACTATACGCATTTCAACGATAAAATCACCATATTAACACAACCTATCTGGGCCACACCATACCTCTTTCAAGTGGTGCTTGGTGGGTGGTGATGTAGGGTTCATTTTTGTTGCAGAGGAAAAAGAAGAAGAAGAAACGAAGAGGAAGAAGTGAAGATGGAGGTGGTACTGTTGGTGATGGTGGTGGTTGCTGGTGTAGACGCACAATGGTGCAAACAAGCTCTGGGTGGTGGTGTGGCCTGTCCCACCACACGCCCACGGTGGTGGAGACTTGTTGCCTCAGTTGAGGCTGGCGGGGATGAGCGAAGGAGAGTTAAACTCTCTGCACAGTGGTGGAGTGGGATGGAGGCCTCCCCGGTAAGGTAGGAGGTGATTTGCTATTAAAGCTGCTGGGGAGTCGTTGAGGCAGGAATTGCAAATGGAGATGGAACGACAGTGGCGACAAAGATCCAAGTTCCTCGCTCACCATCACTGTGGTCTTTAAGCTCCTGCAGCCGTTGAGAAGATAATTTTAAATTATATAAAGAAAATATATATGGGTTATTTATGTACAAGACTCCAAACAATGCATGAAATGCAAAGTGATTCCAAACCAAAGTAGCCTATTAAATGCATACTATTACATGAAATATGCATAAAAGTAAATTAATAAACTAATCTATTTACATACTAATGTATGCTATTTACATGTTACTATTAATCTAATTTCTAGGCATTAAAATATATAAATAGCCCACAAATATGGGCTAATCATCTACTAGGTCTAGACTGACCAAGTGGATCATTGACTCTGGTGCCTCAACCCATGTCACAAGTGATGTTTCACAGCTTACCTCTCTTAGAGAGTTGGATAGACCCTTCCAGGTCAAGGTTGCTGATAGAGGAATTTCGTTTGTTGTTAGTCTTGGTAATGTTACTTTGACTGATACATTACCCCTATCTTATGTGATGCATGCTCCTCGCTTTGCCATGAATTTACTTTCTATTAGTCAGATTACTAGAGATTTACACGGTCGCGCAGTTTTTCATGATCATTATTTCTTTCTACAGGACCTTCAGACGAGAAAACATATTAGTGGAGAACTTGAGCAGAATGGTCTCTATTACCTTACTCTACCATTGTTAGCCCCTACGATCTTCCTTATTTGTTATTTCCTTTTTTATCGTTTCCCTGTATGATGGTTACCTTAGTAGTGGTCCCTTGTATGGCAATTGCCTTTATAGTAGTTGCCTTATCTGTCTCCCTTTATATTGTGGAGCACTCTACTCCACCTCTATGTATTAAGAGGTTGGAGAACAGAATAAGATGACTTGCTTCTTTCTAACTTGGTATCAAAGCACGGTCCTAGGCTATATTTGGGTACCCTCCTTGATTCATATACCTTTTTTTTCTCCACAAAAAAAAAACTAGGAAGGGAAGGAGGCTCTCTTCTCATTGCAATAGTCATCGCCGACCTCAAGGCCAATTGATGGAACCTCCAACGCTGTCTCCCTCTTCTTCTCCTTCTTCGCGTGAGATCTCCTTTAGGGGCAGATCTTCTCATTGCTTAGAATCAGAGCGCTACTAGCACCTCTAGTGACCCACCAAAGTGCTTCCAACGCTCCAAACCATCACCTAGGCGCCGTCGGAGCGCTATCAACACTCTTGTTTAGGCTCTACTGGTCTCTCTTCTCTGCTTAGCCCTACTATCATCTCCTTTCCTCACTACCAGCAGTAGGGGGTCCTCTCCTCACACCAATGGTTTAATTTGGTGCATCTGGGCACTAAAATAACTTGTTTGATTTATGTTCTGACTATCTGGTTTCTTCCTCTTCTCTCGATTTCAGCTTAGATTGGCTTTGTTTGAAGAATAAATGGAGTCTTTAAGTTCTTCCAAGGTGACATCGGAGCTTCTAACCAAGGTAGGGGCATGTGAGAGCCCCATTTTTGGTCCCATGATGGAGTTAGATGAGATCAAGTTGGCTTGACGATTACAGTTGTGTTTGATGACAGAGGAAAGTCATAACAAGGAACTTTCTCTTTAGACAGAGCCAGGAGAGACAATGACAACTTCCAGGGGAGAGTATGAGATGCTCCAGAGTCTTCACCAGCATGATAGATCCCAGAGAAGTATTGCATGTTAGTCTCAAGCCAACAAAGCTGATTGCCTTGTAGACTTAGGGGCATCTAGACACATTTGCGGTGATGTAGGATAATTTTCTACACTAAGATCGGTTGCACCTGGAAGGATGGTACAAGTAGTAGACGGATGACATTCTCTTATTGTCGGTTAGGGGGAGATCCATGTTACTCCTCACATGAAGTTAGGTAATGTGCTTTTTGCATCCAATTTTCCCCTGAGTCTGCTTTCTGTCAGTAGGAACAAAGGAGTTGAACTGTAGGGTAGTGTTTGATGGAGTGTCACTTACATTTGAAGATGTCTTGACAAGACGCACTATTGGATGTGATCAAGAAGAAGGTAGTGTCTATCATCTTCTTCAATCCCCTTATGCTGGTCATGCCTCTTTTTCTTCAGGAAGTATGTCTAGTTACTTGTGTCATCTTCAGTTGATCACCTCCCATTGACCAAACTCCGATAGGTACTACCACAGATTTCTTCGACAGTTACGTTTCAGAGGGGCGACCAGATTAGGGAGTCGATAGCTAATCTAATGTGGGGGGACCTCCAAATGAGAAATGCACGAGGCTGATGTATGTGCATGATGCATTGTTTCTCTCTTTTTTTTACTCGTGATATTGTGTTGTAGTGTTGTAATTGCTAATGCATTAGGTTGTCTGTTGTATGTGAAGCTAGAAGCAAGTTCTGACTTTAAGTCTTTCCTAGAATTCAAGTCATGTTTTTTGTGATTTAAGTTTATAAATAATCATTGCTTTATGTGAACTTCCATTACTCCATGTGTAAGCCTGAAATTTCAGAGATAGAGATAGCTCCTTACTACAATGGGGGGGGACTGGTATCACAGACATAAATGCCTATGTTTCAATCCATGCAAGCTTGTTTTCAAATTGAATAACCTTGGAAATACGGATCCCTTAGCCATCTATTTTATGTCTGTCCTCGAGGGACGGAGTAAGTTTGTGGACCAATCCCTTCATCTTAATATTGGGGGTTGAATTAAGCTAATGCATTGTAATTCATTTCAATCTAGGCTTGCAAGTACAAACAACCTATGTAAGCAAACTTCCCAATCTTTCATACACTGAAGGCAGAGCGTAACTTCATGGCCCAGTTCCATGCGAAGCTAGAGGCAAGATCTAACTTCACCTACCAAGTGGAGCTGCGGAGTGCATACGTAGAGGTGAAATGGCTGAAGTTCGAGTTGGAGGAGTTGAGAGCTAGGACTAACACCATAGTCGATGAATTGTTGTATTGCATCGAATGCATTAACTGAGATTAGTGAATGTGTTATATGCATCAGCTCTACCTTAACCACGTCATCTGTAGAGTTGTACTCTATTTAATTTCTTCGGCATTTCAATTGTCTTATGACTATGATGTAGACATTGATTACCAATTCTCCTGATCTTTTATGGAAATTATCTTTCTGTAATTTTTTTTCATTCCCAATATTGGAATAATTTTTGTTAAGTTCTTAGGTCACAAGAATGTCTACGTCACGAGGATTAACAACACATGAAAGGAGATGCAATTGTAGAACTTGACGAAACTTGTGTTTGTGGAAGAAACAACAAATGTAAATGCTATCTTAGACAGACTATATTATAAGTGTCCTAAAGGAAAAAGCATAAGACATAACTTGCATATTACTATCATTCAATTGTTAGTTATTAGTGAAAGCACGCATTGACATTTTCATTTTAGGATGCGGATTTCAAAAGTCCCCTCTTGATCGAGTCCCTTAGAATAGAAACCTCAACTCAACAAACAATCACAGAGGGTATAGGCATGAGGTTTGATGACCCAGTTCTATTAAAGAAATGTATACGTCAAGGGAGAGGATGATACTCCAAAATTTCACCAGTAGTTGAATGGTACAAACTCTCTGTATTTCCCCCTTTATCTGATTTTGTAACCCCTAAAAGCTAGTCTGCTCCCAGTATTTATAGGGTGGACATCCCTCAGTTGCTGGGCTCTTTTCTGTTTCCACAATCTTAGGATTCTACTATTAATAACATGTCACGTAGTAACCGACAAGTGATCATAAGTCGATGTCATACTTCGCATGATTCCTTCTTGATTGCAGTGGCTAGCCTGTCGGTTGATTGTCACCTGAATCTGGAGCGATCAACCATTTTGCCGGGTA
Organism: Thalassia testudinum; assembly: GCA_037157565.1. Lineage (NCBI taxonomy): Eukaryota > Viridiplantae > Streptophyta > Magnoliopsida > Alismatales > Hydrocharitaceae > Thalassia > Thalassia testudinum. The sequence goes on along the minus strand of JAZHRO010000022.1, from coordinate 6,048,222 downwards.
CACGAACCCAAGTAAATGGATTGACTTGGGGTGCTGGGTTTCCGCTATTTGCTGGGCAGTCGGATCTTCCACGTGGCCCAACTCGTGGGGTGATTTTTCTCCTGACGAGGGGTTGGACAAGGTCAGCCTTGTCAGGACCCCACGTGTTACTGAGGATGGTGAGCAACTTCTTGGCTGCCATAGCCTCGCTTGCGAGGCTGCCTCAACTCCACTAACTCCTAGGGTCAACCTCCCGAGGATTTGCCTTGACTCCCCAACCCAACAGTGTAGTTTTTACCCCTTTTTGAAATTTTTCACTTTTTTTTATGGGTCGTTTAATGGGAACGACCCTTGTAAATGGACCTGGTGTAATGTTTGACAACTATCAATGAAAAATGAAGGAAACTTTCTGTGTATTGAGATTTATTTGCAATACATCGTTAAGTTGTTAGCGTACCATGTGCGAGGGACTAGCTTGCTACTAAGCGTTTGTAACTTATAATAATCAGCGCTGTTATGTTTACATATTTTGTAAGGCCCTTCCTAGTTGGCATCCAACTTGCTACCTGACTCTACCGATTGAGATGCCCCGCTGCAATGCAACACTAAGTCCCCCTCAGTGAATTTTCTCTTCATGACCCGCCTGTTATGGGAGGCTGGTGTCTTTTCCTTGTACATGCTTGCCGCCTTCGATGCTTCCTCCCTCACCTTTTCCACTAAATCTAGCGCTAGGAGGACTTAGTCTTCAGTAGTTTTGGGTCATACAACTGGGAATGGTATGTGGGGAAGACTGTCTTGACTGGTAGCTGGCCCTCCATATTGTATACCAAGCTGAAGGGCGTGTGACCAGTAGCTGTCTTCTGACTTGTGTAATATCCCCAAAGGACATCCGGCAATTCGTATGCCCAACTTCCTTTTGCTGAATCCAGCCGTCATTTAAGTGTAGAGATGATTGTCCAGTTGGATACCTTTGCCTATCCATTTTCCTAAGGGTGGGCGACGGATGTAAAACACAAACGGATGCCCCAGCTTGCACAAAAATCCTTGAATTTTTCGGAGGCAAACTATGTACCATTATTGGTGACAATGGCCCATGGGCATCCATATTGAGAGATAATATTTGTTTGTACAAACATTATGGCTCTCTCTGCTGTTGGGCTGGCCATGGCCTTTGCCTCGATTCACTTCGAAAAGTAGTCTACCGCCACTAAGATGAATCACTTTTGAGCTGGCGCTGGCGAGAAAGGGCCGACAAAGTCCATTCCCCACTTGGTGAAGGGGATTGGGGACATAATGGGCACCATCTTTCCAGGCAGGAGATGATGGATTGGGGCAAATTTTTGTCACTTGTTGCACTTGCATATGAATTCTTGGCACTACCGCTTATCTAGGGCTTGAAGTAGTCTATTTGAAAGAAGCAGGCTATCAGGGCTTTGTACCCTTCGTGATTGCCACAAATGCCCTCGTGAGCCTCTCGATTGCTTGAATGCTTTTGTTGAGGTGAGGCAACATAATAAGGGTGTTGAATATCCCCTTTTGTATAGTTGCTCGCCTATTAGTGTGTAATGCGAGGCCTTCAGCTGGAAGGTCCTTGGGTGAGGCTCTCCCGGAGGTGACTCGCTTATCTTTAGGAAGGTTATTATTAGAGTCGTCTAGGAGACAGTTGGCTCGATCACCAGCGGTTGTGGGAGAAGAATTGAAGGTTTACTTAGTGCCTGCAGGAGTTTGCCATCCTCCTGTCCCTTAGGAATGGCAAATGCCAGGGCATTTGCTAGTGGGTTGTCGGATCTGGGTATCTACTTAACTATGGTTGCCACAAAATTTATTAACTCTTCTTTCACTTGCTCCATGTAGAGGCTCATGTTAGAGTCCTTAGCTTGGTACTCACCATTAGCCTGGTTGGCTACTAATTGTGAGTCTATTTGGACCTCCAAACATGAGGCTCCCATGGATTTTGCCACTCTGAGGTCCGCTAATAAGGCCTCGTACTCTGCCACATTGTTGGAGGCAGGAAAGGCTAGCTTGATGGCATGCTTATGAGTAGTGCCAACAGGGGTGTTCGGGCCGATTTTGATTCCAACCCCCGCCATCATGGAGGACCCATCAATGTACAACTTCCTTGGCAGAGTTGTGCGAAGGTCGAGATCTGTGAATTCCACCAAAAAATCCTCCAAGACTTGGCCTTTAATGGACTTCCATGGCTGATACTTTACATCAAACTCCGCCAATTCCATGGTCCACTTCATTTGTCTGGTTGACTCAGTTAGCCTATCAAGCATCTGTCTCAAGGGGTAATCTGTGAGTACAATTATCGTGTGGGCCTGAAAGTACAGGCGGAGCTTTCTAGAGGATGTTACCAAAGCGAGGCCAAGTTTTTCAATCACGGTGTACTTTGCTTCTACCCCTTGGTAAGTTTTTCTCACAAAATACACTGGCTGCTGTATACCATCATGCTCACATAGAAAGATGGCACTAATTGCTATTATTGAGGCCTCCAAGTGAGAAACAGGGTTTCCCCACCCCTGGGAGCTGCGGGGATGGGAGGCTCTTGAAGGGATTTCTTGATCTCCTTGATGGCTTGTTAGCACTGAGGGGTCCAATGCATTAGCGTACACCCTTTCCCCTTTTTGATGCATTCAAGAAAGGGAAAACTTTTGTTGGAAGATTGTGACAAGAATTGGCCGATCTTGTCGACTAGTGATTGGATTCCCTTCAGGTTAGTCGAGGGTGTTAAGGCCATAATCGCTTGAATTTTGTTGTGATTTTTTCTATCCCCCAGTCGGAGACCATGAAACCAAGGAATTTTCCTAAAGCTATGCCAAATGTGCACTTCTCAGGATTCAGGCCGAGTCGGGTGTCCATTAAAACTTGGAATACGTAGGTTAAATTCCCTAAGTGTTGGGAGAAGTTTAACCCTTTGACAAGCATATCATCAAAATACACTTCAAATGAATTTTCAATTAAATGGGCAAACACCAGATTTACAAGATGCTGATAAGTAGCTCTAGTGTTTTTTAAGCCAAAGGGCTTAACTCTATACTGAAACAGACCCCTATCAGTTACAAATGATGTATGGGGCCGGTCAATCAAAGTTAGACTTATCTAGTGATAACCACTATAAGCATCGAGGAAAGACATATGGGATTGCTCGCTGCAGGAATCCAAAAGGGTATCGATCTTTGACAGGGGGAACTCATCCTTTGGGAATGCGTCATTTACATTTGTGAAGTTCACACACATCCTCCACTTTCCATTTACTTCCTGACCATCACAATATTGGACAGCCACTTCGGGTAAACGAACTACTCGATGAAGCCAGCTTCTAGAAGTTTTCCTACTTCTGTAGCGGCCGCCTACCACTGCTCGGCTGATTTGTGTCATCGAGCTTGCTTGATTGCTCAAGAGCCTAGTTGTATATTGAGTTGGTGCTCGATTAGAGATGGATCTACACCTGGTAGGTCATTAGCTGACCATGTGAAAATGTCCACTTTGGTCCTCAACAAGAGGAGTAACTCATGGACTTCGGCTGTAGAGAGCTCGGCCTCTATGTGAACCAATTTATCAATTGCATCAGGGTACAACTGAATGGCCATGGTTGAACAACCAAGCTTCATTTCCCACAGACAACGCCAATTGATCGAGGTCCTTAGAATAGGAACCTTGACTCAACAAATAATCATAGAGAATGCATGCACGAGGTTTGATGACCCAAGTCCACCAAAAAAAGGTGTATGTCTGGGGGGAGGATGATACTCCCAATTTTCACTAGTAGTTGAATGGTACAAACTCTCTGTATCTTTCTCTCCATCTGATTGCCTAACCCCTAAAAGTTAGTCCATCCCCAGTATTCATAGGGTGGACATCTCTTAGTTGCGGACCTCTTTTCTATTCCCACAATCTCAGGATTTTGCTATTAATAGCATGTCACGTAGTAACCGACAGGCGATCATAAGTCGGTGTCGTATTTCGCATAATTCCTTCTTGATTGTGGTGGCCAGCCTGTCAGTTGGTTGTCACCTAGATCTGGAGCAACCTGCCATTCTGCCAGGTACATAGGCTTGGGTAAGCGGATTTGACTTGGGGTGCTAGGTTTCCACTATTTGCTGACAGCTTAATCCTCTACGGAGCCCAACTCGTGGAGTGATTTTTCTCCCCTCATCACCTCTTGAGTTCAAGCTAACATTGAAATCCCAAAAGCTGAAGTTAACATTCATGACCTGCATGTATTATTAAATTTGCTACAAGCACCGAGAGGAGGAAAGGAGGATGCTAGAGTTAGAGCAGTGATTACATGTTTATGAACAAAAAATAGAAGAATTAAATAAGAAGGTTAATTGTACGGAGAGGGTTGCGATGGTTAATGAGTAGACATCTATAAAATTGTTTGCCTTGTTACTAGGCATTTCCATGATATATATTTTTGGGGTGTTCAGATGGAGATCTTGTTGAGAAGGATACCATGAAGAGGCATGTTACATGGTTTACTACTGAGCACGTTCACATATTTTATTCCTTAACATAGTCCAATTTTTACATTATTTAAAATTTACAAATTAATTGTACAATACTAAATCTAACACGTGAAAGTAATAGGTTCCTACATTTTTTTTCTACATGATATCACCCAATGTAAATTAATATCTGATGTGCATACATCTGATTAACCTAAAATATCTATTAATGTATGTTCTTAGTGTCACATTAGCATCATACATTGCAAGTAATGCATAACATGCATAATCATGCATTTAGATCAAGTTGTAAAAATTGTATAGTAATTATCTCCTTTTAATGGTCAGGGATAGGGCGACTTTTTTCAGGGCCTCAGATTGAAGATCCAACCGTACGAATCTGATCAGGGAGAGGATTGGAGTTCAACGACTCCAAGATTGCCCTAATTGGACATCCGTAGCACGAAATAGAGACTAAGGAACCTTAAAGAGAAAGGGCCAAGATGGTTTTAATCCATACCTCAGATAACAAATCCGACCACACGGATGGGTTCGGATCGACGATCGCAGCCTAACAGCGTGAAAATTGGTCCAATTCGACACTTGTGGCACCATCTACATCACTTAGAAGATGGACGACCTAGATGGCGCCATGTGGTGCCATCATAGCCGCCCAACATCGACCGCAGCCCTCCTTCACCCGCTCGATAAATCTTAGCCGTTGGTTGCCCATCCAACGGCCGAGATCGTGCCACGCCACTGCTCATCCAACGGCCTCCTCTTCCGAAGGCGCATGCTACGTTTGATCTCAACCGTTGGATGAAGATCCAACGGCCGAGATTAGTCATGCGCAAAACATGCCACGCAACATAAACTCCCGCTTAGTGTAGCGGTCGAGCGCGCCATGCGAGTGCGCGATGCACATTTGAGCCCGCATTCGCTGCGAGCGAGCGCGCGATTAGAGCCACGCGATGAAGATCCAGCGGCGGAAAGTGAGCGATAGCGCTCACGTATGATTAAACGTGCGACGCTTATGTGTGATCGCATGCGGGCGCGCAGCGTGGGCATAGGCAACTTAAGCCGTCCGATCTCTTGATCAGACAGTTGAGAGTGCGCGAACGTGTGCGTGTGTTGAAGGGCGCGAAGGCGAGGGGGTGCGCGAGAGGCAGGCATGTCGGCCACGTTCAGGCCTTTAGTGATAGATAAATCCATCACTAAAGGTTTTGAATTAATGTTTTTCAAGTTGTAATGTCCAAAATGCCCCCACTCCTTGCAATTATAAAAGGAGATCCCCTCTATATGGATTTCTCATCCCTTCCTTCTCTTCTCTCCCTCTCCAAAGCTTAAGAGAAGCTTGCCCCACACCCGGGATGCTCCTCAAGAGCTAAAATCAAGTTTTCGCCCCCATTCTGGAAGCAAATCCTGTGACGATGACGACGTGCTGCCTTGTTCCCATTCCTCCTGCTTCGACCTCCTTCTTCCTGCTCCGTTCCTCGTCTTCCAGGCGTTGTCTCGTCCGACTCGTCCTCCAAGCGATCATCGAGGAGGATAACTTCTCTCTCCCATTGTTTTTCCTGCTTTTTAGAGTAGAATTTTCCTTCTTCCTAGTTGTAATCTTTTTTCGCTTTCTAGTGTAATCTTTTCTCACTTTCTTAGTTGTAAAAATATTTTGCAATATCAAGTGAATGTTCCCTCTCTCTCTCTCTCTTATTATCTATATTGATTCCATCTCATTGTGATTATTTCGCCCTCTAAACAAAAACACAAAAATATAATTGAAAATTTTGATCGACGTAGCCTCCTTAAGTTCGACCCAGGATTTCTTATAGATTTTTAGGTATAAATTTTATTTGTTGAACAGATTTCTTCGCTACTTGAACTACAACGATAGGTTTTCAAAAACCAACTCCGATAGCGTAGTCTTCCCATGATCAACAATATCTATATAAAAAATGTTAGCTCAATTAACTTATCTACCATTTCAAGGGTAAACATATCTTTTGACACCTTATCCCTCATTCTAATTCCATTCCTAAGTAAACAATCATCTTTTAAGTTATAAGATAACCTTTATTCGTAACCCCAATTTTGTAAATACAAATAGTGGTTAACCCTTATTTGCAAGTAAATAAAAATAAAAATTAATCCCTATTATAACTCTATGAATTCAAATTAGTTAATTCACGTCCTAAACTAACCTAAAGGATAACAAGAGGTGACACCTCTATTCGAAACAGCCATGAAAGCTCAGTTTGGATACCTAAACTTAATGCCTAGGTGCCCAAATCTGTCAGGCGCTGCAAGTTGATAGTTGGCCCCCCTTTTTTTTTTTTTGTTGAAATTCATGTTATTTTGATTATTCTTTGCATGGGTTGTCATCTAAATCAATCCCATAACTTTTTTTTTAAATCTTATTGACGAAAATTACAAAAACTCATATTATCTCCAAAATTTATAGAACGTATGTTTTATGGGCTTTTGTACCTTCAATCACAAAATATAATGCCATTATTCATTTGGATGCCTACCTTAGGCTTTTGGGTGCCTATTTGGATTGAGCTCTCTTCTTTATATAAAGGCCACAACCTCCATTGGCTAGACATGAAGGGAATTATTTGTAATAACCTTTTGTCATCGTGAAAGCATAAGAAACAAGAAATGGAGAGTTCGCTCTCTCCGTTTCCCCTCCCCCCGCTATCTTCACTCGTGAAAAGTCTCCAGGCGATCGTGCGGAGCTTTGATCAGTCGATTGGGGTTGATCAGAGCCCCCTCCGATCAACTCTCCCTCTCCTCCCTCCGAAATCCTCCATCTGCTACAAGAGCAACATGCACGACGTGTAGCGGTTGAACATGGGTGTGGTGACAGCAGACGCTGCGATGGGTCAGCTGATGTGAGCAAGGGGTTTTTCTTGCTTGGTTGGGTGTCACTGTGTGGTGTTGGTTTGTCCCATTTTGCATGCTATTCGTGTGGCATTGTTTGATTGTTGTTGCTTGTTTGTAGATGGTTTGTTCCATTCTTTTTTCTTTTTTCTAGTGTTGTTTGTTTTATTGGGGATCACGTGACCCCACGCTTTTTATGGCAGAGTTTACTGACTCATGTAGTGGCCGATTTCGACCCTCAGGTCGTTATACTCGATTTCTCATTAGTGTTATCTTCGAGTTTATCTCGTTGGCGCTTTACCGTATCTGTGAGTATAAGGTCAACCTCCTCCGAGAGGTTGTCCGATTACCGATCTTGAGATACTTTTTCTTTTTTCTTTTCTTCGTTATTTCTTGTATTATTTTCTGAGCTTTGACTTTCCCCTATTTCTATGGGACGTAACCTACCCCTCTTCGCAAGGGCATCAGGCATTTCTTCTCTTTCTTCCCGATTGGGTGCGTCCTTTTGTATTGGGAACTTCCCTATATTAATGAAATTTCCTTTAAAAAAAAAAAGAGAAATGAGTGTTTTAAAATTTTTCATAAATCAATCGAATCAATGCTAGAAAGCAATCAAGTAAAATGAAAACAAACCACCTAAGATTGGAATCACATAAGAGGAAGTGGTTTTCTCTTGGATCCAATGAGTAGAGGAATTATATCTTTAAGGTAGTGTGGTGCAACATTTCATATGATCATACCTCTTCAAATAAGTTTTGAGAGAACCTTACTTGCTCCTCCTTGATAGACAGACGAGACCCTCATGTTATGAAAGAAAAATTCTACCAAAGAGTCGTGATCCTTTTCACAAATCGAGGTGAGGTCTCCTTGAAATCTGAGTTGGATCTCAAGAACACATTCAATGGATACACTAGTAGTCACTACCGCAGTAGCCGGTTGATGCAGTAGGAGAGGGTGCAATAGGAAGGACTACAGCTTCAACCTTTTTGTGGATGGTCGACCGGTTCGCAATATCAAATGTCCACGAGAGCATTTTAAATCTATTTTGGATTTAAAATCAATAACAATTTCCTGAAACTTATATATCGTGCGTCAAAAATTGTATTGTTTCTTGTGAACTAGAGCTAAATATTAGAGATTGACATGTGAAGGCAGTCATACATTCTCGTGAATAAAGATCCTCTTTATGATCGGTAAGATCTCTCATCTTGGTAACATGAGTGTGCCAACGCCTTTATGCTGCTGGGATCTTTGTTTGCAGGATAAGTACCAGTAATCCTTCTTTTGCATTGCCTAAAAGAATCGAAGGAATAGCAGGATACAGATCTCCATAACAACCCAAGATGTTAGATCCAAAGTCTTGCCACCTTAAGTACGTAGCAGGCTATTGCAACAGGAAATAATGGAAATTTAAATGATATTAGATTCTTCCGACGACTTTGTTCTCTACTTCCGAAGCTCACATGGGGCAATATTATTGTTTATAGGCGATTTATTTTTTATCCGTCATTATTACTTTTTAGAAATATTTTTTATGAAGTAATAGTATCTTACAGTCTGGTGGTGACTATCAATCGTAGTTTAGTTTAGAACTAATAAATCAAACCCAGGATTTTGTAGCGGAGGAAAGCCTTGATGGGATTCTGCAAGTGACCTTCTAGATTTTTGTTCTGTTTATCTTCAAGACAGAAACAAAGCTTGTAACTTGAAAAAAAAATGCAATTACTGGTCCAAATACTAATTTGGTTTAAGAACCAGGCATTGCATATGAAATTGCTTTTTGAACATAAGGGGAAATAGCGATTTCAGGAAATCCAACATAACAATTCTGTGAAATACTTCTTGGATTGCCTTTGCCTCCGAATAATTCTATGAAGTTATGATAGGAAGAATATTATTGAAATTTACTTAAATTAATATCAAATATCAAATAAAATGTTCTAAAATGCCTTTTTGTTTATCATCGGATGCAGTAAGAATTTATTAGGTATTCAAATAAGTTGGATTCTTGTAAGAGGCAAGTGCTAATTTAAGGATTTTCCAAATTATAGACAGCTGCTTCGAGAAAGGATCCTTTTATTTGAACTTCAAATAGATATAGTTAAGATGCAGGAAACGTAAATAGTGATGTAAAAAATGATGTAAGAAAAATTGTGGATCTTATTCTTGTGATTTACATTGTAAATGTAGGTTCAATTTTGTTACGTGGTTGGTCCAACCGCAATCCAAAGAATCACAACACATAACAAATGGTGATGGGATCCACCATGTCAAAAGAACATGTTGTCATTTTGCTGGCATTACACCAGTGTAAAATTATTTCAAAAGTGATTTTACTTGTGTAAAGTGATTTTGATATATGAGATTAGGATTTAGGGTTTAGGAATTAAGGTTTTGATTTATAGAAAATAATTTATATATGAAAAATGATTTTTTACTTGAAATGTGATTTTTCACCTTACAGTTTAGGATTTAGGATTAAGGGTTTAAACATTAAATATTAAATCATAAACCTTAAGGTGAAAAATCACCTTTTAAGTGAAAAATCACTTGTCATATGTGAAGAAACACTTGGAATTTAATTTTATACTGGTACAATCTTACTTTGAACTTCGTTACATCAATATAAAGTAAGATTACACTGATGTAAAGTAAGATTGCATTGATGTAAACTACTCAAATCACCTTTGGAATCATTTTACACAAGTGTAAAATTATTTCAAAAGTGGAAAATGATTTTGTACCAGTGTAAAGTAAGATTATACTAGTGCAAAGTGATTCCGAAAGTAGTTTAAATGATTTACATCAGTACAAAAGTGATTTATTATTATTTTAATAATGATTGATCCCACCATATATAATTACTTCTTTTATATAAAAAAAAATATCAAATATAAATTATATTTACAATACTATACATCAATTTTTACATCAACCATTAAGTTTTCTAACCCACACCATGGGTATACATGTAGCATCTTCTTCTTATCTTTTTCGAAGAACAGGTAATTTTTTTCTTGCACTTTTGGTCCGTCTTGGACGCTTCCCTATATTAAACGTGGGAGATTTACATGGAAGGCCATTATATATACATGGGAAAAAGATGTAAGAGAAAAGTCAGGCTCTCTTAGTATAATGGGAGTCGAAAAGAGAGGGTTTGACAAGTGGATCGACCGACTCCCTTGCAGCACGGCGGTATAGAAGTTCGATTATCCTTCTTCTATTCGTAAGTAGTTTCCCACAAAAAAAAACCTTTTGAGGGGGACAGATGTTTCGAAAATGTAATATTCTACTTTAAGGAAAAATTGTTAAATTTTACCGTTACGTATTTGCCACCATTTCACAATGACAAATCTTGGCGCAGAGAGACGGAGAGAGAGAGAGAATGGGAGGGGAAATTGTCGTGGACAGTAAAAACGAAAGGAAAAAACTGAATAAAGATTATGTCAGAGAGATGGGAAAAGGCAACAAAATAACATTACCGACAGTTTGCAGGTGTCAACACTAAAATAGATGGGAAAAGGCAGTCTATGTACTATTTAGTGTATATATGTTTACACCTGCGAGCTATAAATTTCCCCCAAGACACCTGCCACATGATCAGATTTAGAGTCCTTTAAAAGGAAAAAAAATATAAGTTTTTCAATCAGTGATTTTACCCAAAGTCAACTTGAAATCACGAAATTAGATACTTATAGGCAGTCAGAGCAAACTGCCTGCTTGCCTCTTAAATTAGACGTCTTAGGTATTTCTAAGATGCCTTAATGGTGCGAAAACCCCACCTCTCTTCTTCAGGTGTCTAGTGAGTGTCGCTACTGTTTGGAACACCACCCGGACGTCTGGAATGCCACTCGAATGTCTACAATGAGTGTCTTCCTCGTTCTCTTACAGCAGACCAGCTCCTGCGCAGAGTCGTCTGCAGCGCAAACATGACTCCATGCCGCAAACCCTCGGTCTGCCCACCACGTTCAGAGCTTCGCCCTGCCTCGCCGACTTTGCGGCGAGCTGCTGCAATCCCACCCTCACGCAGCAGCATCTGCGACGTCGCTCCGCCTCAGTTCGTGGAGCAGCAGCTCCTGCCTCTAGCACGGTGGTGGCCGCAGTCGCCTGTATGCCCTCGCCGCTCAACCTCCACCCCGCGCAGCTTGTGAGCTCAATCGTGAACTCCTCCCCTCCCCTCCCACGCGGTGCCTCCTCTCCCTCTCGTCCCTCTCTTGCTCGCAGAAGGTGGGGAAATGGTGTCTAGGGAACGTCACCCAAGGTGAGGTGGTGGTGTGGGAAGGTAGGGTTTACGATGGGGGAGGGGTTATGGTGGGGTTGGGTAGGGTTTTAGGTGGGAAAAATTGTGGAATTGGTACCCCAATGGGTTTGCTTTTCCACAAGGGTCCATAGAGCAAGAACTAGGGGGTTAAAAATTATGGGAAATGCCCTAAAAGTCTGAGAAATCAGCGAGGATTCTGGTTAAGGGTCATTTCAGTTAAGGTCCAGAACTGTGTATTTCCTGTAGACTTTCTGGTCCTTGACATTGAGGTACCTGAAACACTGATTAATGCCCCTATCATCCTGGGATGGCCTTTTCTGGCCACTGCAAAAGCTAATATTGACTGTCATTTAGGCAAAATGGACATTACTTGCGATGGCCATACTATTACCTTGGATATTTTGAAAGCTTCCAAGAGATTCTGTGATGATGATTTTTTTGAGGATTGATGAGGTGTGGCTCATCATAGATAAAATGCCCAAGTTAAGCTAGAAGTGAGGTTAAAACACTACCAATTAACACAATAAAAGGGTTAAGTAAATTCTATGTTAAAAATGTATAATTAGGTCACTTTTGAGAGATTCTATACTTAAGTATGTAAATGGTTGATTCAAATGCTAACTGAACACCAAATGAGCACAAATTCACAAATTAATGGTTGCAATGTTCTAAGATGTTCAAATCACATGCCATAAAAATTACATTGCGTTTTGACTTCACTATGACCTTGGACTTGATGCATTACATTTAGGTCCTTCATATTTAACATACCCTTCACGTTTCATTAAGTCAAAACTTTCCATGGACTTATTTGTAAATTCAAGGACCTCTTGGTAATGATTCCTAGTCACTTATGGGTTTACCTATAATTTGCATACCATTTCACAAAGGGCATGTGGTGCAAATGCACCAACTGACTTGCTCTTTGCGAGTTCTTGTCTGAAGAACACGACCACCCTCAGCCATCCATTCTCTTTCTCTTTGATCCAATGATGGATCTAGCTCCAATCTGCTGGAGCTAGTTTCACCACTTTCGTGCCTTTTTCTAGGTCACATCATGCGGTCAGAGTTTGCTCTAATCCTTCCCGTGCGCTTCAAACCTTTTGAGGACCGTTGATGCCCTTAGTCCATCACTCACTAATCCGGTCACTTGAGCTCCCTTGCACCTATTTAAGGACCTACCTTGACCCTTGCACAAGCCATCGACTCATCTCCTACTTCCTTGGGTTGATCATTCCTCCCCTCCAGTTCTCCTACCTCACTTATCGTCGCTTGTGACAAAGGTGGGTTCCCTACTCCCTTCTTCCACGTTGAGTTGGATCTCGTAACTCCAGGGGATGTCCCAGGAGTCCCATTAATGGATTCTTCATCACTGGAGAGTTCTTCCTCCTTCACCGCCACAGCCACTAGCTGTGGTTTCCCTGAGATCCCATTCCTCCTTTAGATTAGATTTTAATCTCTTTCATAGATAGATTTACATCCTTATTAGATTAGATTTATTTCTTTCTAGCTTAGATTGATTTGATTAGATTAGAATTTATCAATTGATTACTTAGCTTAGGAGTAGATTAGAGTTAGATTTAGTTTCCCTCGATTAGGCATCTCTGATCAATTCTGATTAGAGAAGCTAATTCACATCCTTGCAGCACTCCATTAATCTCCCTCATCACTCCGCAATCACCTTCTCTTAATTCCCTCGTCATTTTGATCATTGGATCACCCCTTTGCCATTGCTGCCATAAGACCTAAAGCTTAGTAGATTCCAAGCCTCATGGTGTGCTAGATTCATCTTGAGAGCTTCCCATTTAGTTCACATGTTCACAAAAGCCCTCCTCTTGGCTTGAATTGAGTTGTTTTCATCCATTTTATCAAATTTGATTTCAATTGTTGATCAAGTGATTTTCAAGGCAATTACATTTAATTTGGATTTGATTGATGGAACTGAGTTGATTTAGATTGAATTCGATGCAGTGCGATTGTTTTGAACTCATTTGGTTGGACTTTTATCAAGTGAATGTTTCACGCCCAATTTTTATATTAGGTATTATTTTGGTTCATTGTCCTTGGTAGCGAGGGCTGTGAATTTTGATGCACAATTTTGTTGCCCTAGCGATGACCTAATCAATTCTATAGTATCGCCCAACCATCCTGAACACTAATAAATGGTGTGCAGGATGGTTGGCAGACCAGATCAGTCCAGCGAGTTCACATTAATCGCCCAGGTGGGCAACAATATATTTTTGATTTTACTTGCTTTAATCTAATGCTTAAGATGTGAATGATGTTTTAGACATCTGAATGATGGATTGAGATTTAATTTCAGTGGGTTTTAATGCCTAGTTTGACTCTCCCTTATACACTGTCTATAGGGTAGAAAGGAGAATCAATTAGGGTTTCTAAGGATTCTCGAGCTTTAATCTGATTTTTGGTGGGTTTCAGATCCATTAGAGAATGATTGCGACAGGTCCAATGGATGTTTTATTAAGTTGAATTAGATCTAGGATGAACTCTGTCATTCTCAAGTTTGATGGTTAACCATCACTATAAGAAAAATCACTATTGGCGACCTTTAATTTGCAATAGTCGCGAAACTGTCGCTAATAGTGGCTAATTAGCAATGGTTATGTATTCGAATGTCGCAATCCTTGAGTTGGGAGAGTGCTTCATGTCAGGGAGGAATATTTTGTTAGAATTTGACGACGGTTAAGTAGAACCTATCGCCAAAAAGAATCAATGGTCGCTACATGAAGAAGAGAAATTTTGATTTTGCATGGGCATTGAAAAATCCCGCATCTTGTGACAGTTAATCCTTAACCGTTGCGAATGCATATCGCCATGCGAAAATATCTACTCAAGAGTGCGAACGGGAAAGTTGCCATTCACGCATTGGCGATGGTTGATCGAATCAACCATGGCTAATTGTTCATGGGCACGTGGGATAAAATTGTCAGTCGTAATGTGGCAATGGTTGATTTGATCAACCGTCGCCAATTGTTAATATAACTCACACAAATCACCCCTTTCCCCTCCCCTGAAAACCTTTCCTCTAAGTCTCCTCCCCCACGAGCTCTCGACCTCCCCTGCGGCCACCACGCCATCGACTCTCTCTCTCTCCTGTGAGCACCACTCATCATCTTCCACCATGACCGCTACCCCCTGACCCCTTGCTGGCCCCTGCATCCCCCTCCCCAGCCCCCACCCCCGTACCGTTGTCCCCCGCGCTCCACTCCCTAGCCACCCCACCCTGTGCCACCCCCCGACCCTCTCCTTGGCTCGCCGCCGCCCTCCTTGACCCCCCCACTCCTCGCTGCCCCCCGCACCCTCTTCTCCTCCACTGCCCCCTCCCCTCCTCCTCCTCCTCCCTCAACCGCCCCCTCCCCCTCCACACTGCCCCGTCCCTAATTTTTGTTTTTTATTTACCTTTAATTTTTTAATTAGAAACTTATATTTATTATGATTTATTTATGTAATTTAATCTAGGTTACGCTTATCATCAGAGACGTCCTCTCTAATTCATTTCTTCATCGAGGTACGAATGTGTGTATGCATTTTAATTTGTACATAAATGTGATTGTATGATTATGGGGTGTACCCACTTAATAATGTTTTGAATGTGAATGCATGATTGTGGGGTGTACCCATTAGTTAATTCTATTTTGAATGTGAATGCATGATTGTGGGGGTGTACCCACTAGTTAATTCTATTTTAAATGTTAATGAATGATTGTGGGGTGTACCCACTAGTTAATTTTGTTTTAAATGTTAATGTGTGATTGTGGGGTGTACCCACTTAGTTAATTTTGTTTGATGGTATGTTGTTATCTTGAGTTAATGTGGAGAGGATACGTAGAGAGAATAAGAGAGGAGATTAGAGGAGAGGAGGAAGTAGGGAATAAATATTTGGAAGAATGTAGGAAAGGAGAGGAGGAAGGAGAGAATAAATATTAAAAGGAAGTCGGAGAGGAGGAGAGATAGATAAAGAAGATTTTGGAAGAAGAAAAGGAGAGGGTGGATATGGAGAAGAGGGAAAGAATGGTGTAAAGAAGCGAAGAGGAGAGGAGGTAGGGTATAGGAGGGAAGGGAGAGGAGAACATTTATAATTTATTGATTTCTTTGCGAATTGTATTCTTTTAAAGAATTTTATTCTTTTAATGAAATATATTATTTTAATGAATTTATAAATACACACACTTGCACAAATATAGATGCACTTGAGATCAAACAATAGATATTCTAACCTCTAGGTTATAGGTTTTCGGAGTGGATAATCGTGTCAAAATACTTGTCTGTCAAAACTTATGATCATGTTATTCAGACAATGTAGAGTGTGTGTATACCTCACTTACATGCACGATATTTTGTCTTTATAGCATATCATAAAATCATCATCTCTAGTTCAGAGAAGTTCTGAACTAAGGGGGTCTTTGAAGATTTGATAACAACTTAGGGTAATTTGTTACATGGAATCGATGTCTGGAGGAATTTCGATAGTATCTTTTTGCTCTTCTCCGGTATACCAACGGATCTTATCTACGTTCCTAAAGAACCCTTAAATGGGAGTTATTGGGAATGTAGTTAAAGTTAGTCTTAGGGGGTATTCTGGAGAAGTGCGAGGAGATGCTGCCGAAATTTCTCTAGACATTGGTTACATGTAACAAGTAACATTATGATCAAATCTTTAATGATGGATTATTAAAGTGAAAATCACAATCAAAATGCAAACATATATATAACATGTCAATGTCTATTCATAATTAGTAGCTAGGTGATTTAGGTACATTTAAGAGTAGCTTTTTTTCTTGTAGATGTTTATAGATATAATATGGCATTAACTAGTGAACTTTATATCTGTTAGTAATTATTTAGGTCACTATGGACAAGCCTTGGATTAGTATGAGAAATTCAGATTACATTTGATATAAGAATGGAGTAAGGGAGTTCTTGGATTGGGCATTTCATGATGATAGGAAATCATTTAGATGAGGAGAACTTCTATAGTTGATTTTCTATCCTTGTCGAAGGTGCTTAAATGAAGAAGTACATGATCGTAACACTGTATTAGAGCACATAATCTATAATAGTTTGTGGCAACATTACACCAAGTGGATTGCTCATGGAGAATTTGTAGTAGAAACTTCTGAAATTTATTCAATGAATGTTGATGAGGAGCTTGCTGGTAATATTGAAGGTGATGAAATCGAGGAGATGTTGGATAACTTAGAGCAGCAGATAATACTGTAGATGATGGTGACATGTTATGAAGTTATAACAACTTTTATGATGCTATTAAGGTAGTCGATGAATTGATTGCTCCTAGAGTGAGCTCTATTTCAAGGTTGACATTTCTATTGAAATTATTTCGAATGAAGGTTATCAATAGAGTCACATTTAAATTAATGTCCGAGGTACTTGAATCTATTGGAGAACTCCTATCTAAGCCTAAAGGTTATCCAGAGTTGTGGTATGATGCAAAGAAACATATTATGGTATTGGCTTCAGATATGTAATCAAATCTGTTGATGATGTAAAGGTGACATAGCAAGCTGCCGTTGTTGTCCCTTGTGAATTAGCTAGTGGGTGTGATGGTTATTAGAGACAAATTGAGGAAATTCTTGAGATTAGTTTCAAATATTATTGCAGACTTGTCCTCTTCAAGTGTGAATGGTTTGATGTTTTCAAGGAAGGTGTCGGGTTTAAGGTTGATAAGAAGCACAAGTATGTAAGTCTGAATAATAACTGTCGAATTCTTCAGAACACTGAACCGTTCACTTTATCCTGTCAAGTCTCTCAAGTCTTCTACTTGACTGATAATAGCAAAGGTGGTTGGATAATTCCTGTTAGAACAATGCTACGTAGTTATTACAATTCTCAAAAGGAAGGGGAACCTGAATCAGAACTTGAAGCATATCAAGAACTTCAACAACCAGATTTAGATCCAATTGCAACAAACATTGATATATAAGGTATAATTTACTAACCTTTTTTTTTAGAATATAAATTTCCTCAAATCATTCTCATACTATTTTGATATCATAATTTGTTTACTCTTATTATAGGTTGTTAACATAGTTCTACTAATTTTTTTCCTTCTACATGGCTACTATTGTTTTAGGGTAACATTTATAATTGCTTCTAGTTATATGCATGTTTTTCATATGAATTATATATTTATGTATTTTTTTGTCACTAATTATTTCTTTGTATTGTGCAAATGGTGAAATAGGAGAAGTGAGCTTCTTATCGGAGGAGTTCTAACACCAACCCTAATACCCAGCACCCTCGTACCACACAGCCTCCTACTGAGGTTGCCTGTGGATCTTAATGGTATACTAGAGGAGAAGGGTGAATAGTATCGCTTAAAAATTTAAACGAAATAGATACAGATCAATCCAAAAAAGAATCAAGAACAGATAACACTTGGATTATAGTGGAAATCCTTCTCGAGTGAAAACCACTACCTAAGCTTCTCAGCTTAGGATTTTTCCGACTAGGTGAAGCTAGTAATTCTATTATCGTACCACTTGAATGAGGGTGGCACAACGTCTTACAACAATCCCCTCTCTTTACAACCCGAAGAGAAGCAAAACAACAATGAATCTTCCCAACAACTTGAGATCTGTAATCAAAGCAACAAGTAAAATAAAAATAATATAATCCTATGGAACCTCAAGGAAAGTCAAATCAGATTTTTGTAGAGGTTCGAATTGACGTGCTTTGTAAAGTGTAAAAGTAGAAGGGTAGAAGCACTTTAAGAGAAAGCACAAGAGATCTTTTTCTAGATGGATTTCTCTTTGAATGTGTGTTTGAAAAATGCTACCTACGACTTTTATTTATACTAGAAAATCGACTCGGAAGGGAGGTCAAATTGGTCAATCAATTAAGGTAGTTTGGTTGATCAAAATGAGTTTTGGTCGGTCAAACTAGTTATTTGATGGATTAATGCTTGTTCAATTAATTAAGTTAAATGGTCGATCAAAGGTGCATTTATCAACTTCCTAAAATAGGCTATTTTGATCGATCAACTAAGTTGGTCAGTCGATCAATATTATTATTTGGTCAATCAATTAACCTAAAAGCATGATTTTTACATTTGGTGTGAAAAAACGTTTGAATCTTATTTGAGGTTCATTACAAGATAATCTAGACTCAATGAAATAAAAAGATACTGAGAAGAAATCAGCAATCTTCTAGCTTTAATCCAAGAATCTATGAGAGAGTCCTGAAAGATTAGTCTAGCAGATAACATAAATTTGGTGCATCAAAATAGAGGTATTTACATTCTCCTTCTTTTTGATGACAACAAAATTATAATTATGTAGAGTGATAGAAAATTTACAGAGTTATGCACATAATATCTTCTTTTTGTTTTAGCAAAAAGTAAATATATAATTATCAATTTTATTTATCTCCCCCTTAAACATGTAATTGAAGCAGTAATATTTATAACATGTAATTCAAAGAGAGAAATAACCATGCATATTACTAGAAAGTAATAGCAATGAGTCCAGAATAAAGTAGCAAGATAAACGAGTCCAAAATAAAAGCACTACATGCCACAATACTAGAACAAATAGTAGCAACAAGGAAATAGATAGTACTAAGTAAAACTACTATAGGGAAGCCTTGAAAGTGTCAATTGTGCTCTGAAGATATGTATCTAACTCAAGGTTCATTGAGTTAGATCTCTCTGATGAAGTCGGGTGGCCAAGATAGAGACGTCTCTAGGCTAATGAAGAGGGTGTCAGCTGCCTAGTTGTCCAGTGAGGCGTCGATCAAAAGAGAAACTGATTGATCAATTAAGATCATTTGTCGATCAGGGTTCAAAGGTTTGGAGGGAAATTTCTCACCTAAACACATTGGTCGATCAAATAACAAAGTTGGTCGATCAAACTTCAAATTTTTAGGGGGAAAATTCTCGCCAAAGATTTGGTTGATCAATTTGAAAAGATTGATCAATCAAATAGTTTGGTCGATCAGTTTGAAATTTTTTATCGATCAAAGGTTGAAAATAATGCAATCAAAAATATCAAATTATCTCTTTCAACCTAGATAATCCTAATGCATGGCAGATAAGATTAAATCTATCTTTTGGTAGAGGTTTTGTAAAGATATCAGCTAATTGATCTTCAGTTTTAACAAACTCTAAGTTAATCTCACCCTTTAGGACATAGTCCAATAGGAAGTGATGCCTAACATCAATGTGTTTAGTCCTAGAATGTTGTACAGGGGTTTTAGATAGATTGATGGCACTAGTGTTATCACAAAATACTTTGTTATTTTTATAGGATAGGCCAAAATCTTCTAGTGTTTATTTCATCCATAATAGTTGTGAATAAGCTAAAGATGCAGCTACATATTCGTCTTCTGTTGTAGATAATGAAACAATATGTTATTTTCTAGAGAATCAAGAAACTAGGGAATTTCTGAGAAATTGACACATTCCACTAGTATTCTCTCCGTTAGTGAAACTACTTGCATAATCAGCATCACAAAAGGAATAAAGATCCAATGTGGCTGACTTTGGATAGAATAGTCCTAGATCTGGTCTGCGGTTTAGGTATTTAAGTATTCTTTTAACTGTATTTAGGTGTAATTCTTTAGGATCAACTTGAAAACAAGCACACAAGTAGGTGCTAAAAAGAATATCAGGTCTACTAGCCGTTAAATATAGTAGAGAACCTATCATGCTTCTGTACAACTTTTGATCTATAGACTTACTTGTCTCATCAGTTTTGAGTTGTGTAGAAGCTGCCATAGGTGTTTCCTTTCCTTTAAATTTGTCTATGGAGAATTTCTTCGAGATCTCTGTGGTGTACTTTGATTGGGATATGAATATCCCGGAGGATATTTGCTTAATTTGAAGTCCAAGAAAGAACCGAAGTTCTCCCATCATAGTCATTTCAAACTGATCCTGCATAACCTTGGCAAACTCTTAGCATAGAAGATCATTAGTAGCACTGAAAATGATATCGTCTACATAGATTTGTATTATCAAGAGATCATTTTCTTTTCTTTTTGTAAACAAAGTTGAATCTAATTTGCCAATTTTAAAATCATTTTCGATTAGGTAGGTTTTTAATTTGTCATACCAAGCTCGTGGAGCTTATTTTAGGCCATACAACGCTTTGTTTAGTTTATATATGTATTCTGGATGGTTTGTGTCTTCAAAACCTGGAGGTTGTTTAACATAGACTTCCTCCTTGATAAACCCATTTAGAAAAGTGCTTTTGATGTCCATTTGAAAGAGTGTAAACTCCATGTGGGCAGCAAAGGCTAACAACATTCCAATGGATTTTAAACGAGCTACACGTGCATATGTTTCATCAAAATCTATCCCTTCTTCTTGATTATACCCTTAGGCCATAACTCTAGCTTTGTGCCTAACTACTTCTCCTAATTCATTCAATTTATTCCTAAAGACCCATTTGGTTCTTATGATAGTCTAAGAGTCAAGTTTTGGAACAAGTTCCCATACCTGATTTCTTTCAAATTGATTCAATTCATCTTCCATTGCAATAATCCAACAATTATTAGAAAATGCATCCTTAATAGTTTTAGGTTCTAATTGAGAAACAAAAGCTGCAAAAGCTTGATAGAAGATTTGGTCTGAACACCTTTGGATAGTTCTTCTATTACTAATTCTTTTGAATGATCCTTCATATAAGATATATCTTTTAGTAATTCATATGATATGTTTTCTTCTGGTATGTTTGAAGGATCTCCTATGTGGTCATCATCATCATTGAAGGAAGATTGTGGTTGAGCTAGAGTCTCATTGAATGATACATGTATAGTTTTCTCAACAATAGAATTCTTTTTGTTAAATACTCTATAGGCTTTACTTTTGGTTGAATAACCTAAGAAGATTCCTTCTGAGCTCTCAGGATCAAAGTTGTCAAGATTATCCTTGGTGTTGAGTATAAAGCATTTACAACCAAATATCTTGAAATAGGAAATTTTATGTATTCTTCCATGATAGAGTTCAAAGGGTGTTTTGTTTAGGATAGGTCCAATCAATGATTTATTTTGGATATAGCAAGTAGTATTTACACCCTCAACTCAAAAATATCGAGGCAGCTTTGACTCGCACAGCATTGTGCAGGCACACTCTTGCAAGGTCCTATTTTTCCTTTCAACAACTTGATTTTGAGGTGCGGCTCTAGGAAACGCAAACTCATGTTTTATCCCATTTGATCACAGAGGTCAAAAAAAGATTGATTCTCAAATTCTCTACCGTGATCACTTCTAATCCTAATGATTTTAGATCCTTTCTCATTTTGCAGTCTTCTTACAAGTTTACTAAAAACATCAATAGTCAGATCCTTACTTTTCAAGAAGGATACCCAGGTAAATCTCAAAAAATCATCAATTATGACTAAACAATATCTGCACCCACTTAAGCTTTTAGACTTGGTTGGTCTGAATAAGTCTAAGTGAAGTAATTCTAAGGGTCGAGAGGTGCTAACCATCCTTTTAGGGTTAGAGGGATTTTTGGTTTGTTTACCAATTTGACAAGAATCGTAGACTTTGCTCTTCTTGAATTTGATCTTTGGCAGTCCTTTGACAAGCTCATGTTTCACAAGTCTATTGATATTCTTCATGTGAACATGACCTACTCGTTTGTGCTAAAGTATTGCCTCTTCATCAAATGCGACAAGATATTTAAGGGTGTTGCATTTATCGAAGTTGACAATGTAAATATCTTTATGTTTGTTTCTTTTAAGAAGAATTTGTTTGGTTTCTTTATCTCTTATTTTAAAACCATTTGAAGTGAAAGTAATTTTATATCGTTTATCACAAATTTTTCTTACACTAAGTAGGTTATGCTTTAATCCTTTAACTAGATGTAAAATAATTTGAGTTACCAAGTTGGTCAATACTGATAATACGATGCTCGTGGTTGTTCCCAAATGTAACTATACCACCTTCTTGGCAGTTGAGTTGTAGGAACAGGACTTCTTCTCCTGTCATGTGCTTGGAACACCCATTGCCCATGATCCATCTTTCTTCTCAATCCTATCATTTGTTTGCATTTGTGAGGGCTTGGATTGTTGGATCTATAAATTAGCTTCAGGTTTCCATTTGATTCACGATATGTCCACCTCTTATAATCTACTTGACCTACAAAACAAGATTTCAAGAGTGCTTTTGGTACCCATTTTTGCTTGGGTCCAAGGTTGTCAATTGGTGCTGCCTGTTTGGGCAAGTTACCTTTCTCTTTCTTTTGACTTGAACTAGATGCTTCATGATCATTTTTAGGTATGTATCCTAACACAAATTTTGTGGTGCTCTAGGTTTGTGTTCCTAGGAGTTTATGCAAGTTATGACTACCTTTAGGGAACTTAGCTAGATCATTTAGAAGGTTAGTAGAATTTTCCTTTAGTTTATCTATATCTATTTTTAGGTTATCTATCTGTGATCATAGTGATGTGATTTCAACAAATAGCTCCATATTATATGATGCAAGTGTATCTTTTTATGCTTTTTCTTCTTCTAAGGCTTTTATTTTCTATCTTGAGTGATTTAGCTATGTCATGCATTTTAAAGAAAGCTTTCAATAATTCATCAGGTGGAAAAGATGTAACCTCATCTTCTAAGGCCATGAGTCCTAGAAGAGTTTCTTCACTGGAGGTCTTGTCTTCCTCTGAGCTTAAGTCAGACTCATCCCAGGTTGCTTGAAGAGCCTTCTTCTTCCCATCCCTCCTTGGGAATTTCTTCTTCTTCTCTGATTCCTTCATGAGGAGTGGACAATCTCTTTTGATGTGTCCCTTTCTTTTGTAGTTGTAGCAGACGATGGTTGATGATAACGTCATCATGAGACATAACTAACTTGAATTAGTCATAATCAAGAGACAAATGCTCCTACATAGTCTCCTGAGAGCTATAATTCATTGCATATCCTTTCTAAGAGAAATACATTAAATCAGGTTAATTCTGCAGTTTTAATAGTATATCATAAATGCATAGTAATCACAGATTTTCCTAGAGTTTAATTGAAGGTCAAATGTTTATTAATGTCTAATAAAAGGGTTCGTACAGCCAGAAACGGGTTTTCGTGCATTTCGAGAATTAACGGCAACCCAAAACCCTAATTTCAGACCTGCGTAATTAACAGAAGTTATGGTTAGGATAAATTCCATCAAACCTTCTAAAAATCATAGAAAAATATTCTATAAGGTTTGGTATCCTTGATTTGACCTTTGGAACTCATTTTGACCTAAAATAGTCTCAACTAGAAAGTTACCCTAATTTGGGTTTCTACGTAAATTATCCAATGAAACTTGGTCAAAATCAAAATCTGACTTTACCATCAGATTGCTTGGATCCAAATTAGGTTTTTACCAAAATTTGGACCCAATCAAAGATCATCTTGACCTAGTTTACATTTTAGTCCAGTCAGACTCTTTCTTTCTTAAATAGTCCCTTAGCTTTTGAATTGTTTGCAGTCAGGCCCCTCAATTTCTCATCGTTATTTGCAAATAGGTCCCTACCTCCATTGGTGTGAACACACCAAACTCCATCAAGATTTGAGCGAGGATTTCTCCCTCGATTCGCAATCAAACTATCCCAAAATTGAACCAAAGATTCCCTGAGGAATTCTCTTCCAAATGGATCCATCCTTGGACCCTAAGTCTTTCCTAATCTCCCATGCGAATGCATGGAAGATTTGGGTACTGAATAGTAGCAGTGCGACTGAAGCTAGGTCTTTTGTTTGTTCTTATTATAGTAATGTCGTTGTGGTACAGAGAAAATAGCTACGGTTTGTCGTCATTGCCACTATTACTATTTTACTCAGAAATGTTTTTCTTCCGAGGTCGAACTCAGGGAGCTACTAGAATTCTAGAAGTACAATGCTTCTTTATTACAAAAATAAGAGAGAGAGAGGGAGAAGTAGATTTTGTTTCTTGGCTTTTTCTTCTCTTCTTTCTCTCTTTGCTTGAATTCTTCTTTTTCTCTTCTTTTTCTTCTCTTCTCTTTTCTTGATCTTCTTCAGTTCTTCTTCTTCTTCTCTTCTTTGTCTTCTTTCTTTCTTCTTCTTTCTTCCTTCTTCTCTTCTCTTTTCTTTTTCTTCTTCTTTGCTTTGTCTGCAGAGCTACACCCGTCGTCTGATTTCTCAGTCAGATGGCTTAAGTGGTGTCTGCTACAGTGCTTCCTTTGTGCTTCTTCTTCTTCTTCTTCCTGCGGTCTTCTTCTTCCTTCTTCTTCTTTGCTTTGTCTTCTTCCTGCGGCCAAGTGTGACCTTCTTCTTCTTTGGCCTTCTCCTTCTCCTTCTTCTTCTTCTTCCTTACCCTGTCCCTGCACAAAGAGCAAAACCTACCTTGTCCCTCTACCTGCACATCTGTCTCTCTCTGTAAACCACTCACAGGATGCTCTCCCAGAGCCGTGGGTAATCGGGTCGGGTTTCGTGCCCGTGACCAGGCGTACCGGTGTGTTTGGTACGCGAGGAGTGCGCAGGTAGTGTCGGGTCGGGTCCGCCGGATCTGCGTGATGAGCTTGCGGACTGGGCGGGTGAGTATGTGCGGGACCTCACCCCAGTGCTTTCGGAGGCGTTAAGTAGAATTCACAAAAATAATATAAACCGTGTGTATACTTCGTTGCTTACCGATGTGGGACTAAACCCATGTTCTCCTTCGCACGCCCACAGCAGACCACAGCTTCGCTTCCTCAGCTGCAGGCTCTATTCGCGTCGATTGCTGGGTTAGCTGCCTTCGCACTACCCTCCCGACCTCGCAGCACCTGGAGCCCTGGAGTTCTGAAGCCTGGAGCGTGCGTGGAGCTGCTTCAATGCAGCGTTAATGGCGGCCGGGCGTCGAAATTGCCAGACACGAAAAGGGCCTCTCAGCCTAATCAGATCAGAGGGGGACCTTCGCCGTGGCACAGCGAAGGTGGTGCGAGGTGCAGCAGGTCATGGGGCGGCCTAGGCATGCGTGCATAGGTCTCCCTGTGACCGGAGGTGTGGGTGTGTTCGGGGGAGCGATGAGTGGGTGTAGAGCGGCAGTGGGTGGGCGGAGGTTGTTCAGCGTGATGAGGTGGAGGTTATGTGAGGGTCGGCGAGGCGTGTGGGGCGGTGGAGCGATGGGAGCGTCTTGCCGGAGGGTGGCCGGAGACGAAGAAGGTGATGGTCGACAGGAGCGGTCGAGGGTTTAATGTAATGAATGACAGTGAGGAAAAGAAAGAGGGGGAGATGGGGAGTAGTTCTGACCTAGTTACAGGGACGAAAGTGCCGGAGCAGGGCAGCAGTCTTATCGACTGTCGCTGGAGAAGAAGATACCCAGAGGGAGAGGGCGGCGGCGAGGAAGAGAGAGGGAGGGCGCTCGCTGGGTACGGCGCGACGCGGGAAGAGCGGGCGAAGGTGGCTCTGCTGCTGGTATTGCAGCAGAGCGACGAGACAGAGGAGGAGCCGCCGGATCTGGTGGGTTTCTGCCAGAGTGGGAAGAGAGGAAAAATGGGGGTTTTTCTCCGTCAGGACCGAGTTGCCCCCGTCGGCTGGCGACGGCGGTCCTTATAAAGGTGAAGGCGGAGGGGTGGGCGCAGGGAGGCGACGTACCTCCCTCGCCGGAGAATGGTCGGAGTTGCAACCCATACCTTCCGCGCGTTCGCACGGAAGGTGTGCGAGATGGCAGAGGTCATGGTGGTGTCCCTGCGACAGCTGACGTCGCAGGGAACACCCGGTTCAACTGCTAGAGGGCCTCCCTCACCCTGCGTGGCGCCATGCTCTGCGCGAAGTCGCCGGAGCATGGCGCTGCTCAGAGATTTGTAGGGGGGACCTAAGTGCAAAGAATGATGAAGAACCTAGGGGCCAAAATGCAAGGGTTTCAAAAGTTGAGGGTCAAAAAGTAATAGTTGAGGACCAAAATGCAAAGTCGATCAAGAAGGCTTCTTCTTAGGCTCAAGTTTTTATGCATGACTAAATGGGACCTAAGGATTCTAATGGTGAATTTTATTTCTAGGTCAGACCTTTTTTGACCGGTCAATTTACTTAAAAACCTAAATTAAATCATTAATTTGGCATGGTTCTCAATGTAGGTCAAAATGGGTTCCCAATGCCAAATTGAAGGTTTTAAACCCTAGAGATTATTTTTCTATGAATTTTAGAGGGTTTAGTCGATTCTTACTTTGCCTCGGACCTCGTGAATTGAAGTGGGTTTGTTTTAGGTTTACAGAATGTCATTTAATTCCGTGGAGTTGCTGTAGCCCTTGTTGGATCAGATCATCCCACTTTCCTCCTTATTAGGTTAGTTTGACCTATGTTTGGACCCTGAGTTACCCTGTTTACTGATTGTGTTGGTGAAATTGCATTTTTACCCCTTATGACCTATTTTCTTTACAAACTCAGAATTCTCTGAGTCAAGCCTTTCTATGAGTTATGTAGGAGCTTTTTCTCGCATATCTATGTTAGATTGTGCTAGTTAGGGTTCATGATGAGGTTTTCATCATACCCCCATACCTAGCTTTTGCTAGTCCCTTAGCACAAACTTAAGGTTTAACCTTTGTTCTAGACCACGATGTTTTTAATAACTTCAGATAAGTGCTTTTTCATTTGAACTTAGATTAGGTTAGAATGCTGACCATAGGCCTAAAAGGCACTCTAGTACCAATCAAGATCCAGATTTGTCTAGCCTCAGCCTCAGTCTTTGGCAAAGGTTTTTAAGGCCCACAAGAACTAACCTAAGGTCTATTGGACTTTGTGGTTAAAGCACCCGTGCTTGAAATGATTTTAACCCTGGCTCAATTCGCAGTGTGTTTTGTAAGAGAGAGAGATAGAAATTTTTTTTGTTTGGAGAGTTTTCTCTCTCTTTTTCTTTTTAATTCTAGCTTAGGATTGGCTTTTTAACACGGTCTATATCAAATTCCTTGCTCCCATCATCAATCCTCAAGGGTTCCTGGCAATCGATGCTTCGAGATAGCACCGCCCATGGCAACCCCCGGAACCCTGGCTACTGAGATTTCGAGATAATCCCATCCATGGTGTTCCGTGGCCGAATCCAGACCCTGGAAATTTACACTTCGTGTAATGCCATCCATGGAATCTGAACCAGCAGAGTACTTACATGCCCCCAGTAGGATATGTAAATATCCTAAGAGACAAGCACCGAGGAGATGATATTTTGTTACGCATCTTTGAGGGGAATTTCCCACCTCTCCACGCTGGGAACTCCTCCAAATCAACTTGTGTTGATCGGCCGCTCCTACTCTAGGTGTACTTTTCAGAATTTTGGGACGCTTCTACATGATTTTGATTTTTACGCTTACTGAACCAGGCTGTGTGTGAGGTTAGGGTACTTAGGTTACAGAGTCCCGTAGACCAAAAGTTAGTTAATGAGGTCAAATACTCCCTAAGCCTTGGACCTAATACTTAAGCTTTTCATTTTCCTCAACCTCTTGAGAAATGTTTAGATCTTAATGGGTACTAAGAGTCTATTCAAGAATGCCTAAAGTTTGCGTTCTTACTAATCTCACCATGTACTTTTAATTTCTTTTCTTGAATAAGGTCTAGAACTTAGGTCAATTCCTTAGTTTCTTACTAATGACTCTTTTCTTTCATTTTTGCGCTCCTTTTTTATTTTGTTTCTTTTCCTTCTCCCACAAAATTTCCTTTCTCCTCTTATTCTCTTATTCTTTTTCGAAAATTTTTTTTAATTTTTATGGTGTTTTTGGCATATGTGAATTTTTTTGTTTGAAACCTTTTCTTTTGCACTTTCATACCCCCCATGCCTAAGATTTGCAATGTCCTCATTGTAACTTAGGGGGTTTTTATTCAACTTAGTTCATTCCTTAGGACAGATGTTTTGATGAGTGAATGGGCCGGGGTGGCTATTGCAGACGATTTCTAATCTCAGATGCAAGCATCTGAGGTGGAGTTGGCTGTCTTAAAGGGTGAACCTTAAGTGCACAAAGGTGTCAAAAAAAAGTTTCAGGCTTTCGAGGAGAATGACGGGTCACCTCTCGTTGAGCGCTAAATTTAACGCCTTCAGCCAAGCGGGAAATGAGATGGAGAGGGGATGGTCAAATCAGCAGAGTTTAATATAACAAGCACCTTGATTAAGAGCCTGGTTGGTCCAACCAGGTGCTTGTTAAGATCAACAGGTTGATGATGCAGCCCAAACCCAATCAATCTGGTTGGTTGATAGATGTAGATCAAAAGGTGTGGAACCCACCATGTGCAATGTGGCTCAGATGGATGTGGAAGTGTGAACACAGGGTTTGGCTGAGTCGAATCAGCCTGGTCAGAATAGGGACCCGTAGAATAATGAGTGATTGACGCGGGAACCCTACAGGGGTGATCAGAGAATGATGGAGCATGGTATGTAGTCTGATCAGTGTTCCAAACCCGATGTGGAAATGCAATCGGCTCGGTGAGAGGTGAATCTAAATAGAAATTGAGTCCGGTTGCTGGTCGGGGTTGGGAAGGGGTTTTGATCAGTTCTGTGTGTGCGGACGAGGTGGCAACTGTGTATGAGGGCTCTTCTAGAAATGAATGACAGGTGATTTTCTGTAGAGAGTCCTCTGGGTAACTATCAAATGCCTGAAGAGTGTCTGTAGGATGAAAGAAATCTGATTCAAGAAAGGATTTGAATTCTGGGTTGTAATCACTCTTGGAATTTTCTCTTTTTGGTTCCTAAGGATCAAAAAGGAATGATTCAGTGTTATCAGTGATCTCGGGAACTAGGACCTCAAAGTCGGAGTCAGAGAATGAGTCATGTGAACTGAGGTCGTAGATGGGCTTGGTGTGTTTAGGAAGGAGAGTCTCTCCGCAATTATAGTCAGATCCGAAGTTGTCAGAGAGTTTGCGAAAATGAGATTCATGATCATGAATTCCACCGCAGCATAAATCATCAGATGTGGAATCAGCAGCCTGACTGGGGTCTAGCGTATATGTCAATTCTGGACTTAAAAAGGTGTTCTGTTTAGGCTCAAGCTCCAAATTGGTAGGATAGACCCAATTGAAACCCCACTCATCCAACTCCTCAGTTTCTGTTTCATAAATTGGCATGTCTTCTGAAAAATCGATCAGATTTCCTGAGGATGTTGGAGAGGGATATTCATCAAATAGAGGCCCGGAATCGTATTCTTTAAAAATTTGATCTTTCTCATATGGAGCCTCATAATCTTCCCAATAAGTTTCGGATCTAGATTCTAGGTTTAGGATGTGGGTAGGATTACTAGAATCAAAGTCCGAATAACCTTCGATGGTCACCTTATCAAAATAAGGGGCGGAATTTATACCCTCAAAAGGTTCAGTTCTGACCTCATTATTGCAGGAGTTTTGGAATTCTAAGCTTGGCAATTCATGGTCTAGGGTCGGTTCATCATTGTGTTCTCCTGCAATATCCCAACCTAATTCGATGTTGTCTTCTATCTGGGTTGGGAATCCACAACCACCCTGTGCCTCAGTCCCGAGATCTGGGAAACTGGATTGATCCTTAATACTGTTCCAAGATGGTTCATCCTCTGTTTCTAGTATATACAGGTATTTCTGGTTGATAATTTGTTCTAGTGATCTCATCATTTCTACCCGTTTTATAAGGGCATCTTGGTGTTGTTCCCAAAGTATAGGATTTGTCAAGCATTGAGGGTATTCAGATTTATGTAATTTTTCTATCTCAATGTATCATATCATGAGCATGTCTCGGGTTGATCCTTTTGTAATTTCTGTCAATAGAATTTGGGCACAGTTTATGATGAAAGCTGTGGTTGTTGAGAAATCAACCTGAATGTTTTCTATTGGTGTTGAGGGTTTACATTTGATTTCATAGAATTCAAGGGCATCCTCAATCATCTTATCTTTCATGGATCTCTGATATTCAGGTTTTTTGAATGGTAATCTTAAATGGTGTGGCTGCATCTTTGAATCAGGTGGTGGAATCAAGATATAGAATCGAAGTTTGAATCAAGATGGAAGAAGGGGACTTTGTTCAGAATCAGAGGAAAAGGGCTGTGTGAATGTTTGGTTGCACAAACAAGGGCACCGAGGCTCGGCCTCGGGGAGAGTGAATTTCTAAAGGAGGTTTCAAGGACCTCCTACCAAACATACATTGAAGGAGAAGATGAGTTTAGCAGGTGCTGGACCCAATCAAGACACCCAAAATGTTGGGTGACTATAGAGGTGCGGGGCAGATGGACCCCTTGATTAGAAAGATCGTCCACCTGAGAATTACCTGGGCAGCCAAAGAGGGTGAGTCCCGCGAAGACCCTTACACGGTAGAGCATCCCCACGGGTTACAGGTTTCCCCCACCCGACCTCTCTTGTCACTGAGATTCCAAGTAGACCAGAATGGGGATCTTGACCTCTTAAGTCTACCAATTTTTAGTTAAGATCAAGGTGCTTAGGTTTTCACTTGAACTTTAGCCTTTTGAGTGGAAAGAGTGACCTAAGTTGAAGGTTGGTTGACCCTAGGGGGTCAACTTCACCTATTGATTCCTTTAAGAACTTATTAGGTCTAGTCTTTTAGGGTTCAAGTGTTTTTAGAGAGCCAATTATTTAGGTTTTTCTGAATAGGTATATTTTCAACCAATGGCTTGGGCACACTCTTTTTGGGATTTCCCAATTCTTTCTTAAGAAGTGTGTCTCTAAAAAACCCTAATGTTGAATCTTATGTTGGCTCTACTTGGTCCAGTTAACTCCTTATTTGGTAATTAGGGCTCAGGCAAGAAGGTGTTAGCCCTTAATTACTCTTAGTACTGTGTGCAGGAATAGTAGTTTTGAGAACATGCAGCTGTTACTAAGTATGAAAGACAGGTTCGACCTATATATATATATATTTTTTTTTTCTTTCTTTTTCTTCCTCTTTAAGATTTAGGGTTTAATAGTGAGAGGATAGAAGTTACCTATCCTTGGAGTGGCTGTGGTGTGGCTGCGTCCTAATTTTTCCTGTACCTGCACACAAGAGAGAGAAAAAGATTAGCAATCTCTTAAAAGAAATTCAAAGCTTCTAGAATAGTCGTTGCTCCTCGGCAACGGCGCCAATTGAATAGTAGCAGTGCGACCGAAGCTAGGTTTTTTGTTTGTTCTTATTATAGTAATGTCGTTGTGGTACAGAGAAAATAGCTACGGTTTGTCGTCATTGCCACTATTACTACTTTACTCAGAAATGTTTTTCTTCCGAGGTCGAACTCAGGGAGCTACTAGAATTCTATAAGTACAATGCTTCTTTATTACAAAAATAAGAGAGAGAGAGGGAGAAGTAGATTTTGTTTCTTGGCTTTTTTTTCTCTTCTTTCTCTCTTTGCTTGTCTTCTTTTTCTCTTCTTTTTCTTCTCTTCTCTTTTCTTGATCTTCTTCAGTTCTTCTTCTTCTCTTCTTTGTCTTCTTTCTTTCTTCTTCTTTCTTCCTTCTTCTCTTTTCTTTCAGCTACGGCACCTTTTCTTTTCTTTTTCTTCTTCTTTGCTTTGTCTGCAGAGCTACACCCGTCGTCTGATTTCTCAGTCAGACGACTTAAGTGGTGTCTACTACAGTGCTTCCTTTGTGCTTTTTCTTCTTCTTCTTCCTGCGGTCTTCTTCTTCCTTCTTCTTCTTTGCTTTGTCTTCTTCCTGCGGCCAAGTGTGACCTTCTTCTTCTTTGGCCTTCTCCTTCTCCTTCTTCTTATTCTTCTTCCTTACCCTATCCCTGCACAAAGAGCAAAACCTACCCTGTCCCTCTATCCGCACGTCTTTCTCTCTCTGTAAACCACTCACAGGATGCTCTCCCAGAGCCGTAGGTAATCGGGTTGGGTTTCGTGCCCGTGACCAGGCGTATCGGCGTGTTTGGTACGCGAGGAGTGCGTAGGTAGTGTTGGGTTGGGCCCGTCGGATCCGCGTGATGAGCTTGCGGACCGGGCGGGTGAGTAGGTGCGGGACCTCACCCCAGTGTTTTCGGAGGCATTAAGCAGAATTCACAAAAACAATATAAACCATGTGTATGCTTCGTTGCTTACCGATGTGGGACTAAACCCACTGTTCTCCTTCGCGTGCTCGCAGCAGACCGCAGCTTCGCTTCCTCAGTTGCAGGCTCTATTGGCGTCGATTGCTGGGTTAGCTACCTTCGCACTACCCTCCCGACCTCGCAGCACCTGGAGCCTTGGAGTTCTGAAGCCTGAAGCGTGCGTGGAGCTGCTTCAATGCAGCGTCAATGGTGGCCGAGCGTCGAAACTGCCAGACATGAAAATGGCCTCTCGGCCTAATCAGATCAGCGGGGGACCTTCGCCGTGGCACGGCGAAGGTGGTGCGAGGTGCAGCAGGTCGTGGGGCGGCCTAGGCGTGCGTGCATAGGTCGCCCTGTGACCGGAGGTGTGGGTGTGTTCGGGGGAGCGATGAGTGGGTGTAGAGTAGAAGTGGGTGGGCGGAGGTTGTTCAGCGTGATGAGGCGGAGGTTATGCGAGGGTCGGCGAGGCGTGTGGGGCGGCGGAGCGATGGGAGCGTCTCGCCGGAGGGTGGCCAGAGACGAAGAAGGTGACGGTGGACAGGAGCGGTCGAGGGTTTAATCGAATGAAAGACAGTGAAGAAAAGAAAGAGGGGGAGATGGGGAGTAGTTCTGACCTAGTTACAGGGATGAAAGGGTCGGAGCAGGGTGGCAGTCATATCGACTGTCGTCGGAGAAGAAGATACCCAGAGGGTGAGGGCGGCGGTGAGGAAGAGAGCGGGAGGGCGTGCGCTGGGTACAGCGCGACGCGGGAAGAGCGGGCGAAGGTGGCTCTGCTGCTGGTATTGTAGTAGAGCGACGATACGGAGGAGGAGGAGCTGTCGGAGCTGGTGGGTTTCTTCCGGAGTGGGAAGAGAAGAAAAATGGGGGTTTTTTTCCGTCAGGACTGAGCTGCCCTCGTCGGTTGGTGACGGCGGTCCTTATAAAGGCGAAGGCGGAGGGGTGGGCGCAGGGAGGCGACGTGCCTCCCTCGCTAGAGAATGGTCGTAGTTGCAACCCATACCTTCCGCGCATTCGTACGGAAGGTGTGGGCGATGGCAGAGGTCATGGTGGTGTCCCTGCGACAGCAGACGTCGCAGGGAACACCCGGTTCAACTGGCAGAGGGCCTCCCTCACCCTGCGTGGCGCCATTCTTTGCGCGAAGTCGCCGGAGCATGGCGCTGCTCAGAGATTTGTAGGGGGACCTAAGTGCAAAGAATGATGAAGAACTTAGGGGCCAAAATGCAAGGGTTTCGAAAGTTGAGGGTCAAAAAGTAATAGATGAGGACCAAAATGCAAAGTCGGTCAAGAAGGTCTCTTCTTAGGCTCAAGTTTTTATGCATGACTAAATGGGACCTAAGGATTCTAATGGTGAATTTTATTTCTAGGTCAGACCTTGTTTGTCCAGCCAATTTACGTAAAAACCCAAATTAAATCATTAATTGGGCATGGTTCTCAATGTAGGTCAAAATGGGTTCTCAAGGCCAAATTGAAGGTTTTAAACCCTAGAAATTATTTTTCTATGAATTTTAGAGGGTTTAGTCGATTCTTACTTTGCCTCAGACCTCGTGAATTGAAGTGGGTTTGTTTTAGGGTTACAGAATGTCATTTAATTCCGTGGAGTTGCTGTAGCCCTTGTTGGATCAAATCATCCCACTTTCCTCCTTATTAGGTTAGTTTGACCTATGTTTGGACCCTGAGTTACCCTGTTTACTGATTGTGTTGGTGAAATTGCATTTTTACCCCTTATGACCTATTTTCTTTACAAACTCAGAATTCTCTGAGTTAAGCCTTTCTATGAGTTATGTAGGAGCTTTTTCTCACATATCTAGGTTAGATTGTGCTAGTTAGGGTTCATGATGAGGTTCTCATCAGGTACCCCATGTGTGTGAATTTTCCTGAACTTGAAAGCTTCTTTCCAAGCTTAGAAATGTCCCTTAAGGCCTATAAAAGCACCCACGATGCATTTTTACTTCTCCTTAGCTAGGTTTAAGGCTAAAAAATCGTCTTCCTCCTCTCCCACGGCCTGCTCTGACCTAAGCTCCGGCAGCCATCTCGACCTCCCTCATCTGTGCCTTTAATAATCAAATTGGAAGCTGATTGCATGGGTTTCACGTGTTTAAAATCAGGGTTACGAGTAACCCATCGTCATAGTTGCAAAACTTGTGATCAAATATAATTTATACTGAAACTCCAAGGGAGTCTTGAGTCGAACGCAGGGAGGCGGCGGTTACTTTGTATGAAAACTACGCTTCGATTTGTTTCTTTTTGGTGTTTTAGGGTTTTATTATATTTTTTTATTTTTGAAACAAAATGACAATCAATCACAAGATAGAGACGAAATCAAATGTGATGTATTGCATGAATGTCTATTACAATAATTTATGAAAGCATAAAAAGAGAGGGTAGTGAGAAGAAATCTCTTGAATCGGCTGTTCGGCGAGACGATGGTGCCTGGCGGAAGCTTGGACAAAGGAGGTGAGGAGTGGGATGACAGAGGTGAGATGTAGGAGGACGTCGGGTAGAGGAAAGCTTTAGTGTGGCTCCGGAATGGAGGTGAGAAGGCGGAGATGATCTGCTACCGGAATAGAGGTGGGAGGATGGCTCCAAGGTGACCTACTAATGGGGATGGGAAGGTGGAGGAATATTTGGTAAGGCAGAGGTTTGCTACACTAATAGGAGCCTTGGGAGCTTGAGAGTAAGCTCCAATGGAGCATTGGTAGGCTTGCTAGAGCTTAGAAGTAGGTTGGAGTAGAGTAGGTAGAGATGGTTTGGAATGGGGAGGTGTAGGGGTGTTTATATAGTGGTGGAATGGAGGTGGTTTGCATGCACAGCCTTTAGTGACATTTAAGACATTGCTAAATGCCATGCAATGGATGTTATGCAGTATTTATAACATGATATGCAATGCTAAGCCTAAGAACTATCATAAATAAGCATTTTATCATGAATTCATGTGTGTTTATCATACAACCATGCTTACTTTTTGCTAGTCCCTAGCAAAATTAGCCTAAATGCTATTTATAAAAGTAGAATTAGGATTCGATCTCTTAGGCATAATTTGTTGGTTGTTTTAGGAACTTTAAACCCAAGACCTGGTTACGAAGACTCAACAGTGCCCGGGTGTCTACCAGAATGCACGCCATCCAAGCCCTCACCTTATTTGAGAAGAGAATATATAATTCTTTTTTCTTATTTTTCTTCTTTTCCAATTTTTTTTGTACTTTTGGAGTTTGAGAGTTCCGAGATAACTTTTTACGGCTACCTGACCCACTTAAGACTCGAAAACGACTCTAAGTGCTAAGCATCTATTGAATAGTGTGAAAGACTTACTTGGCAGCCGTTAAAATGGACTTCGGGTTTCTATGACCCTAGGTGACCTTGCCTAGAGGTTTATCTTTTCGAACGGTATCTTTCTCCCTATTTCTTTTATTTATGGGGTCAACACAAGGGCGAACCTAGTGTATATCTCCCTGGTTTATTCTACTTCTCCACTTCTTCTCTAAGTGTTTTGGGAATTATTGTGCATTTTTTTTTGTGAGCTGGGTTCTGGACAACCGACCAGTGGGCTATTACCCACGACAACTTACCAGCCATACTCGTGTGGTGAAGTGTGGCTTTATTATTTATTTTTTTCTCCTTTTGCTTTTTTGTTCTCTCTTTTTTTTTTCTTTTTCTTTTTAAGTAGGTGGCTTTCCTGATCTAAGATTTACCTAAAGGCAGTATAATGAAAATGGTCTTGTGACTGGGCTTTAGAAAACCGGCCGATGAACCGTTACCGCCGACAACTTGCCAGCCATACCACCCTAGATAGTTCATTAGCTACCCAATTTTTGAAGAAACTGCTGAAAAGTGAGTTAGCGCAAAAAAAGTGTGCAGATGCTTAGGCTTAAAGTCCCCCCAAATCAGAGGGTGGGTTGATAAGTAGCATACTTATCATCCCAATTTATTTACCAAATTAAAATGAATTTTAATTGGCGAGGACTTGAGACTAAGTCCACATTCGAGTGGACACCCAGGCTAGTTAAGCCAGAAGACTTGAAGAGTCTAAGTATTTAGGTCTCAAGGTATCATTTCCTAAAGTTAATAACCTCCAAATGCCTAAGTTCTCTTCTCCTAATTCATTTTTTTTTCTTTTAATAGAATAAAAAAATAGGAAATTACTGTTACAACTGGCAAAAAGATTATAAGATATTTCCACCCTCCCATGCTTATCTATTGCAATGTCCTTATTGTTAAAAATGAAAGCATGCAGGAGAGTAGAAGTGGAAGAATAACACCTGATTTCCGTGAGACTCTGGTCAGCTTGGAACAATCTTTATATGTGCTGAGTTTAGTGCCTTCAGATGGCGATGATCGACCCGCGATGGTTAAGGCAAGGTAAGAGCAACCTTGTCTGAGACAGGTTTAGGGAGCACATGGTCAACAAAAGGTTTGAGACACTGTTTGTTGACCTTGAAGATACTACCCGTCTTTGGGTCAGAGATTTCGACGGGTCCGTTAGGGAAAATTCGCTCAATAACGAATGGGCTATCCCACTTAGACCTGAGTTTTCCGGGGAAAAGCTTCAATCGAGAATCGAAAAGCCAGACCTTCTAGTTCGGCTCAAAGCTCTTACATGAAATCATCTGGTCATGGAGAGCTTTGGTCCTTGTCTTATAGATTCTGGCATTTTCATAAGCATCATTTTGAAGCTCCTCCAACTCAGATAGTTGGAGTTTCCTGGTTTACTTAGCCAACTCTAGGTCAAAATTACACTTCCTGATGGCCCAAAATGCCCGGTGTTGAAGTTCTACGGGTAAGTGACATGCCTTACAAAACACCAGATGAAACGGAGACATACCTGTTAAGAGCGCTGGATCGGGTTTTAAAGAGTATTGCATTGTAGTACAGCCGAAATAGTGTTCAAAACATATATAATTTTATTACTCAAAAAGGTTTCCGAGGTCGAACACAAGGAGAAAATTGGTATTTAGAAATCAAGATCATAATTTAAACTTGAAAGAAATTGTAGTAGTAGCTGTGTCAGAGTGCAAAAATATGGGAGTAAAATGGTGATTTAAATCACCAAATACTCCTACAATATCACCCAATGATTCAATATATAAATATGCAATGGAGGCTAGAATCTGTCGTTTGATTCTTTAATTAGACGACTTAAAGTGTCTGATCGCTTTTCTCCTTCTCTTCTCTGTCTTCTCCTTCCTTCTTCTTCTTTGGCTTTCTTCGATCCTTCTCTTTTCTCTTTAGCTTTCTCTGTCTTCTACCTTTCTCTTCTCCTTCTTCTTCATCTTCTTCCTTCTACAGCTTCTACGATTGCTTTTCCCTTGCCTTTATTCTGCCTTGGCTTCTCCTTCTTCAACTTTCTGCCTTTGGCCTTCTTCTTCTTCAGCCTTTTGCCTTCTCTGGCTTCCTCTTCCTTTCTTCTTCTTGTGGCCTCCTCTTTTTCTTCATACTATGGCTAAGTGTTGGCTAGAGCACCCTGTAGCAAAAACCTACCCCTACCAGTGCGCAACTCTCCTCACTTTCTCTCTTAGGATATGCTCTACCAGAGCCACACAGATAGTTGGGTAATCAGGTCGGGTGCGTACTTGGGACCAGGCCCACCAGCGTGCGGTAGTGGGCTAGGAGTGCAGTCGGGTCAGGTTAGGCCAGGTCTGCGGGGCGTGTTCGCGGACGAGACCGGGTCGAGTGAGTGGGACCTCACCCTGTGGATCTGAGGCGACAAGGGTACTGCACTTTTTCCTTTTATGCAGGCGTGGACGCTCCTTCACTTCCGAGGTAGGACTAAATGTCCCACCTTCCTTTCGCATGCGCCTGCAGAGATGGCCTTCGTGATTGCAGTAGTCGCAGAGGCCTTCGACTTCAATTGAGGGCCTGAGTGCGTGCGTGAGGGGCTTCCGCACACCTGGGATAGCAGCACCTGGGCTTGGCGGACCTGGAGTTGTAGTAAGCTTTCTTCAAGCTCTGCAACAATGGCGGAGGGGCGACGAACCTGAAAACACAAGATCGGCGTCGTGGCCACGTCAAACGTTCGGAGAGGGTCGCCGGAGCATGGCGAAGATGCTGGGGGTGTTGGCGTGGAGTGGCAGTGTCTATGCATGCGTGCCTAAGGCACACTGTGTGCGAGTGTGTGGGTGTGTTCGGGGGGTAGTTTGCGTGAGTGGCGCGGTGCGTGGAGTGAGGGGAAGTGTTTAGTGGAGTGAGGTGGAGCTCGTGCACTTGTCGACGAGGGTTGGGATGGCCTGTGAAGGTGGAGTGGCCTCACCATGTTTGGTGGTCGGAGATGGAAGGGATGGAGGTGATGGAGGTCGGCAGTGGTTGGTTTTGGAGAATAAAGGGTGGAGAAGAGAGTAGAGGGGAGAGGGAGTTTATCTGGGAGGTCATGGGATGAAGGGGGCGAGTAGAGGTGTCAGGTCTGGTGTGGCCGACTCCGGTGATGAAGGTGGCTCTGATGAGTTGGGATTAGCGAGGACGAAGGGAGAGAAGCGCCTGCTGGTACGACGAGATGCAGACGAAGTCAAGGAAGAAGGATCCACCACAGGTATGGCGGTCGGACGACGAGGAGAGGCAGGGAAGCTTGCTGAATGTCAAGGAGCCTACGGCCGTGAGGAGGAAGAGATGAATTTGAGGTATTCATGGCCAAAATCAAGTGTGGAGTGATCGGAGGGGTCTGGGCTCCTTTAAATAAAGCTTAGAAGGTTGGTTAGGGCTTGGGAAGCAAGCTTCCCAAGCAAGGAAAGCTCGTCGGAGTTGGAAGTCGTTAGGATACCCATATATCTCATGCGTTCGCCAGAGAGATTGGGAAAGAATCAGGGATCAAAGATGGGTTCAGATTGAAGGGATTTTCTCAGAGAATCTCCCTGCCAATTTTGGAGGAGATCCTCTAAACAATCAGGGAGATTTTTCCTTTCAAAGCTTGCCGGAGTAGGATCCCTCCAATATAATGGTGGAGGGACCTATTTGCAAAAATGATGAAGAAGCTAGGGGCTATTTGTGAGGATTTTTGAAAGATAGGGGTATAAATGTAATCAGACTGGACATTTTTGCAAACTAGGTCAAGATGAATTCCCCTTAAGTCCAAATTTTGGTACAAACCTAATTTGGACCTAAGGAATCCAATGGTGAAGTTGGATTTTGGGTTTGACCACATTTGATTGGAAAATTTATGCAAAAACTCAATTTAGGGCTAATATCTGTCTGAGACCCCATTCTAGGTCAAGACGGGTTCTAATGGCCAAATTGAAGGTTCTAAACCCTAGAGAATATTTTTCTATGATTTTTAAATGATTTAGGTAAATTTTATCATGAACAGAACCTTGGTTAATCAAGTGGGTTTATTTTAAGGGTTTCAAGAAGTCATTTAATTCACAGAACTCACACAAACCATTTTCTGTCAAATCCAACCCACTTGTTATCTTGTTAACCCATTTATTTTCTTCATTGGGTCAAAATGAGCTAGTTAGGGCTCATGATGGTGTTCCCATCATACCCCCATGCCTAGGTTTTGCTAGTCTCTTAGCATAATTTTAAGATTTTAACTTTGATTCTAGACCATGAAATCTTTCGATGCTCAAAAACTGTGATTGTGCTATTTTATGTAGATTAGGTTAGAATGCTGATAGTAGGCCTAGAGGTACTCAAGTACCAACTAAGATCTGGACCTGACCAGCTCTAGCCTCAGTCTACCGGGAAGGTTTTTAAGGCCCACAGGAACTATCCTAAGGTTCGTTGAACTCCGTGGTTAAAGCACCTATGCTTGTAACATGTTTAAGCCTTGGTTCAGTTTGCAGTGCATTTTTATAAGAGAGAGACAGAGGAATTTTCTTTTTAGAGAGTTTTCTCTCTCTTTTCTTTTTATTTCTAGCTTCAGATTGGCTTCACAACATGGTCTGTATCGGATTCCTAGTCCCCATCATCAAACCTCGAAGGGTCCCTAGCAATCGATGCTTCTAGATAGCACCGCCCATGGCAACCCCCAGAACCCTAGCTTTCGAGATTTTGAGATAATCCTGCCCATGGCGTTTTGTAGCTAAATCTAGACCTTGACAATCGACATTTTGGGATAATGCCACCCATGGTATCTGAACCAGCATAGGGTGCTTACATGCCCCCGGTAGGATATGTAGATATCCTAGGAGACAAGCACTGAGGAGACGATATGTTATTGCGCATCTTCCGGGAACTCGTTCAAATCAACTTGTGTTGATTAGCCTCTCCTAATCTAGGCGACTTTTTCAAAATGATTTAAACACATTTGCATGATTTTGATATTTAAGCGCACTGAACCAGACTGTGTGTGGATTGGGGTGCTTAGGTCAACGAGTCCCACAAACCAGAAGTCAGTTAATGAGGTCGAATACTCCCAAAGCTTTAGACCTAATACTTAAGCTTTGCATTTTCCTCAACCTCTTGAGGAGTATTCAGATCTAAGTGGATACTTGAATTTTTAAGCCTATGGTCATAGCCCAAGAGGTCTAAGATCAGCGTTCCTACTAATCTTTTCTGTGTTTCATTTGCACTTTTTGTCTTTTCATTTTCTTTTTCATGATATGGTCTAGAACTAAGTCAATTCCTTAATTTCTTACTAATGACTATTTCTTTTCTTTTCTTTTCATCTTATGCTCCTTTTTGATAGTTTTCACTTCTCCCCTTCTCCTCAAAATTAATATGCCCTCAAAATTTTCTCTCCTCCCATTTTTTATTCTTTTTCAAGATTTTTTCCATTTTTTTTGGTATTTTTGGGATATGTGATTTTTTTCATGAAACCTTTTCTTGTGAGATGATTTTCAAAGCATTTTGCACTTTCATACCCTCCCTTGCCTACGATTTGCAATGTCCCCATTGTAAACTAGGTGAGTTCAAGTTCAGCTTAGATCATTCATTAGAACAGGTTTTGGGTGGGTGAATGGATCAGGATGACTGTTGTGAATGATTTCAAGCTCAGGTACGGGTACCAGAGGTGGAGTCGGCTGTTCTAATGGATGAAGCCTAAAGTGAAATATGAATTTAGCATAGGAATGTCAAGAAAGGTTTTAGGTTTTTCGAAATGACGGGTTGCCTCCCGTTAAGCGCTAAGTTTTATGCTATCGGTCGGGCGCAATGAGCTCAGGGAGAATGGAGGGTAGAGGATGTCTCAGCCAAATTTGTATCGGTAAGGTCAGTGAATGGTTTGAGTCTCTGACCGTTCACAATGAAAGGTTCTAAATCATGGCTGAGTTAACTGATTTCGATGGCTCCATTTCCAAAGATTCGTCAGATGAGGTAAGGTCCGATCCACTTTGATCTTAGTTTTCCTAGGAATAGTTTGAGTTTGGCATTAAAGAGTAGGACTTTTTGACTAGGGTAAAAGATCTTTCTGGATATGTGCTTGTTGTGAAAGGCCTTAACCAGCTCTTTGTAAATTCGTGAGTTCTCATACACATCGTGGCGTAATTCATCGATCTCGCTCATTTGAAGCTTTCTGTGGGTTCCTGCCTTAGAAAGATCTAGATTGTAGTTTTGTACTGTCTAATAGGCTTTGTGCTCCATTTGACGGGGAGGTGACATGCCTTCCCGTATACTAATCTGAAGGGAGACATACTTAATTGGGTTTTATGGGCGATCCTATAAGCCCACAGAGCTTCCAGAAGTCAGGATGACCAGTCTTTCCTATTAGGTCGAACAGTAACCTGGAGGATTTTCTTGATCTCCCGACTTGATAGCTCAGCTAGATCATTAGTTTGGGGGTGATAAGGAGTAGAGATTCGATGTGACACCCCGTATTTGGTCATTAGTGACCTGAACTGAGTATTAGTGAAATGGGTCCCTCCATCAGAGATTATAGCATGTGGAATCCCGAACCGAGAAAAGATGTTCTGATGAATGAATTTGATAACCACCTTATGATCATTGGTTCAGGCCGGAATGGCTTCGATTCATTTGGACACGTAGTCAACAGCGAGTAGAATGTACCCGAAGCCGTTCGAAACAAGAAAGGCTCCCATAAAATCAATCCCCCAGACGTCGAAGATTTCACATATGAGAATCGACTGTAAGGGCATCATATCACTGTGGCTCATGTTGCTTAAGGTCTGACAACGAGTACATGCCCTACAGTGATTGTATGCGTCTTTGAAAATCGTGGGCCAATAGAAGCTGCACTGGAGGACTTTAGCTGCGATTTTATGACCAGAGAAGTGTCCGCCGCATGCCTGGTCATGGCAGAAGGACAAAATGTCCTGAATTTTCGCTT
Organism: Thalassia testudinum; assembly: GCA_037157565.1. Lineage (NCBI taxonomy): Eukaryota > Viridiplantae > Streptophyta > Magnoliopsida > Alismatales > Hydrocharitaceae > Thalassia > Thalassia testudinum. Next base: position 6,005,538 of record JAZHRO010000022.1, on the reverse strand, counting down.
CCAGGACACACCGTCGGATGATTTGATAAGCACCGATGCCGAAAAGATACAGGTCTTCCCAGAAGTAGTACTTGGCATCGAAAAGCAATTTGTCCTTTTTGGCCTTCGGCTAATAGGACGGGATTTGATGTGATGCCAGGTAGTTTATTAGATCAGCAAACCATGGAAGCCCTGTACTGATAGTCAGGAGGTGCTCATCTGAAAAATGTTCCGTAATGGGTCTGGAAGGGTCGATAATATCAGAAGGAAGGCGGGACAAGTGATCAGCTACCACATTTTGTTTTTCTGCCTTGCCATGAATCTCAAGGTCAAATTCTTACAATAGCAAGATTCAGCAGATTAGTCGAGGTTTCACATCCTTCTTCGCAAAGAGATGCCTCACAGCTGTGTGATTAGAGTAAATGATAACACGGGAATCCAGAAGATATGATCTGAACTTTTCTAGGGAAAATACTATGGCTAGCAACTCTTTCTAAGTAATTGTGTAGTTACGCTGAGCCTCATCAAGTATCTTGCTAGCGTAGTAGATGACCATGGGTTTCCCATCAATTTTCTGCCCAAGTACCGCTCCTACAGCGAAGTCAGATGCATCGCACATGATCTCAAAGGGTTGAGACCAATCAGGAGACTGTAGGATCGGAGCTTGGGTAACTTGATCATGTAGGATTTCAAATGTTTGAGTGCATTCCTTGGATATTTCAAAAGGAACATCCTTAGATAGTAGAGTAGTCAGGGGGCACGTGATCTTTGAGAAATCAGGAATGAATCGATGGTAAAAATCAATGTGCCCCAGGAAAGATCGGATGTCTTTGATTGAGCTAGGCATAGGGAGTTTGGAAATCAAACTTACCTTGGCTTGATCAACCTAGATGCCTTTTCTTGATATGAGATGTCCCAAGACAATTCCTTCAGGCATCATGAAATGGCTCTTTTCCCAGAAAGGAACCAGATTCACGTCAATGCACCGCCTGAGGATCTAGACCAAGTGCAGGAGGCAATCATCAAATGATTTTCCAAAGACTGAGAAGTCATCCATGAAGACTTCTAGATAATCACCTACCATATCTGAGAATATGGCAAGCATGCACCGCTGAAAAGTAGTGGGTGCATTGCAGAGACCGAAAGGCATCCTTCGGAATGCGTACATCCCGAAGGGGCAGGTGAAAGTGGTCTTCTCTTGGTCCTTAGGATGGATTTCCACTTGGTTATAACCGGAATACCCGTCCAAAAAGCAGAAGAACCTATTTCCCACTAGTTTCTCGAGGATCTGATCAATAAATGGTAGTGGGAAATGATCCTTCTTTGTGGAGGTATTGAGTCTTCTGTAATCAATGCAGTCTCTCCATGAATTCGCCACATGGGTCGGTATGATTTCTTCGATTTTAGTCGTGATCATGGTGAGTCCTACCTTCTTAGGCACAACCTGGATTGGACTCACCCACTGACTGTCGGAGATCGGTAGATGATCCCAGCATCTAACCCTTGATGATCTCCTTTTTTATGACCTCGTGTAGATTAGGATTCAGACGTCTCTGCATTTCACGAGAAGGACGTGTGCCCTCTTTAGTATAGATACGATGTGTGCAGTAAGAGGGGCTGATGCCAGTCAAATCATCGAGAGTCCATCCAATGGCTCTTCGATGTTGCTGGAGAAAAGTAATCAGATGGGATTCCTAATCAAGTGTAAGTCTGGAATTGATAATCACAGGAAACGTATGATTGGAACCCAAAAAGACGTACTTTAGATGATTAGGAAGAGGCTTAAGTTCCAAAACAGGGTTATCAGCAGCAACGAGCGATTCAAGGTGTGTGTCAAGAGCAAGGGAAGGAGTTATGGGTATGTCTAGGTCAAGTTTGGACTCCTCTGATTGCGGGTTTCGATCCTCTTGTGGTTGATCAAAGTAGTCAGGTTTTCCTCAATATACGGATCGTCAACAACAACCTTGATATCACATATCTGTTCTATAACTCCGCAATTAATCCCTTGTTGGGCCTTAAAGATGTCAATCTTTAATGTCTGGTTCCCAAATTTTAGTTCAATTTGGCCCTCCTCACAATTTATGTTGGCCCTAGCAGTGGCCAGAAAGGGTCTCCAGAGTATGATTGATGTATTCCTCGGATTTTCTGGAGCATCCATATCCAAGACTACGAAGTCCACTAGGAAGTAGATATCGCGAGCCCTAACAATGACATCCTCAAGAACTCCTTTAGGTGACTTAATAGATTGGTCTACCAACTGTAATGTCACCTCTATTGGTTTGAGCTCAGATTCCTCAAGATGGTCAAGTATGGATGTAGGTATTAGGTTTATGGAGGCTCCTAGATCCAATAAAGCTCTATCAAATTGGATATCACCAATTGTACAGGAAATTAGGGGAGTACCTAGGTCTTTTGCCTTAAGTGGGAGTTTGCGCAAATTTATAGAGCTGGCTTGCTCTGACAATATGATTGGGCTCCCACTTTTGGTTCGTGGCTTACGCTTAGGTGAACACACGTCTTTTAGGAATCGTGCGTAAGCCGATACATGGAAAATTGCATCCATCAAGGGGATGTTTATATGGACCTGTTCAAAGAGCTTGACCAGGTCCTCCTCAGGTGCCACGGGTTTGGTTGTCCTCTTTCCCTTGGTCAAGGCCTCGAAAAATGGAACCTTGGATGGTTCCTCTAGAATAGGTCCACGTTCTTGATCTGGGACAGGGGTATCCTGGATGACTATCCTAGGGTTTGGGTTACTACCAGGCTAAAATTGGCTTGGGTAAGGTGGGTCTTGTGTTGCTTTGCCACTACGGGTTGTTACTGAATTCAGTCCTGCTTGGTTCTGGTTTGGTGTTGGTAAAATAGGTGGCTGCTGCTAAAATCCCAAATATGATATTGAAGCTTCCATCTTGTCGGGTGATGGAGCAGAAGGGGCCTGATAAATCATGTGGGCTTGGCCTGGATTTGGGTTCATAACGTGCCTCTGGTTTGGAACATTTTTTGGATTTGGCAGAGGTTGGAAAGGGAGTGTGCTAGGTTGGCGGGAATTCGCCATCTGGGCGAGTTGATTGCGAACCTCTGTGATCTCGTCTTTGTGCTATTTTTGCATAGCCGCATTCGTCTTTTGAATGTTAGCTAGAGTCTGATGGATGAGAGTCATTTGATCTGTCTAAGTTGGCCCAGATTGATAGGTATGTTAGGCCGAGGCTGAGGCGGCTGATATGGACGAGGAGCTTGTGGACGAGGTTGATATGGAGGTCTCTGATTTTGATTGTTTCCTGCCCACAGGAAATTGGGATGATTGCGCCATCTAGGGTTATAGGTATTAAAGAATTTGTCATTCTGGATGGCGTTGAGGTCCTCGTAGGTCTGAGGAACCTCAGGAAAATCAGAGTACGAGGGTTTAGAGTTCCCCCCACTAGAGTATGCAGGGTTGGAGTTTCCTTCAGTCCTAAAGTCAGACGGGGGTAGATACGGGTCCATCCTGGTCGTGTCGTGTTTCGCGTGTTTAGAAATCGAGGTTACAAGTAACCTGTCGTCATAGTTGCAAAACACGTTGATCAAATAAAATTTATACTGAAACTCCAAGGGAGTCTCAAGTCGAACACAGGGAGGTGACGTTTACTTTAATTGAAAATCGCGCTTCGATTCATTTCTTTTTGGTATTTTGGGGTTTTGTTATTTTTTTGTGTTTTTGAAGTAAAAGAAAACAAGAAAATGTATCACAAGATAGAGGTGAAACAAATATGATATATATGTCAATTCAATGTTGATTACAATGAACTACAAAAGCATAAAAAGAGAGGGAGGTGAGAGGAAATCTCCCGAATTGGCTGTTCGGTGAGACGACGGTGCCTGGCGGAAGCTCGGAGGAAGGAGGTGAGGAGCGGGATGACGGAGGTGAGATGCTGGAGGTCGTCGTGATGAGGAAAGCTTTGGCGTGGCTCTAGAATGGAGGTGAGAAGACGGAGGTGATCTGCTACCGGAATGGAGGTTGGAGGACAGCTCAAAGGTGACCTATGAAGGGAGATGGGAAGTTAGAGGAATATTTGGTGGGGCAGAGGTTCACTGCACTAATAGGCACCTTGGGAGCTTGAGAACAAGCTCTAATGGAGCGTTGGTAGGCTTGCTAGAGCTTAGGAGTAGGTGGGAGTAGAGTACGTAGAGATGGCTTGGAAGGGAGGGGGTGAAGGTCCTTTTATAGTGGTGGAGAAGAGGCTAAAAATGGATAAAGGACCTCTAGCGACCTCCAGACTGTCGCTGGAACCGTTGCTGTAGACAGCTGACATCCACCCATGCCCATAGTTGGCTCTACTGCCTTGCAATGAAACAGCGATGGCTATAAGCGTCACTGTAGGTCAGTCCAGCTGTCACTGAAAGCTGGCGCCAACCGCCCTTGCCCCTGCACCGCCTGCCCCGCTCTTCACGCGCACTGACCGCGCGCGCCCAACTGTGTGCGCATGTGCTGTGCGCTGGCGTGTGCGCTTACAATACGCTGGCCCACGTGTGCGCGCGCGCGCTGCCCCTGCGCTGCACTCCAAGTGCCCACCCAATTGCAAATTGGAGGGGCTGCGGGGAATCGAACCCGCACCCCTCCTTTGCAAACCGCTTCGTCAACTAGTGTGCTGCGTCGCCCTTTGTGTCGCGCAGAAGAAATCGGTGCAGACGCTTCCCAACCATTGGATCTTGATCCAACGGCTAGGATTAACTGTGTAGATGATGAGGGAGAGTGGGCAGTGGCTGTTGGCCGGGTTTGGGCGGCCTGGATGGCGCCACGTGGTGCCATCTGGGCCATCCGTCTTCTTCTTCTTGCAAAGGGTGCCACGTGCTTAGATCGGGATGATTTTTGTGATGCCAGACTACGATCGTCGCTCCAGATCCATCCGTACGGTCGGATTTTCCATTTGAAACCCGTATGGATGTCGCATTGCCCCCTGGCCGTTGATCTTCCTCGGGCTTAATGTGATGCTACGGGACTCCGATCTGGACGATTTCAGAGGCGGTAATCTCCGATCGTCGTCCCGATCAGATCCGTATGGTCTGATCATCCATTCGAGGCCCTGAGATAAATCCTCTTTTCTCCTGACCATAAAAAGGACCTAATTAACCTAAAATATAAACAACTACTCTAAATGCAGAATGATGCATGCTATGCGATATTTATATCATGATATGCAGTGCTAAGCCTAGGAACTATCACAAATAAGCATTTTACGATGAATTTATATATGTTTATCACATCCCCTAAGAAGATCGGTGATAGATGTTATGCACAGCTTCCCCCCCAGAGGGTGGCTGTGTGAATGGGTTTTGCGTAGAGGTGGCTTACTGCAGATGTCGAGTTAGCTCATCCACCTTCTTCTCAATGATAGAGACCTTGTACAAACGACTGGCCATCAATTCCAAGTCAACAGATGAAGACAGGCCCTGCGTCTCATGTGCCCCCTTGGATTCGTCGATGCGCGGGCATTCATCTGGTTGAATAAGCCCATGGAGTCATTATTGATGGAGTTCTTGAACATATTCTTGAGAATCTCCCACACGGTGTCTTCGTGTTGACCCATGATGTTTCCTCAGCAAGTTGTATTGACAAATAATCTGATGTCTTCACGGAGTCCCTGGTAAAAAGACTAGACCTGTTCCCATTTAGGAACTCCGTGATGGGGGCACTTCAGCATGAGATCTAGAAAATGATCCCATGCTTTGTGAAGTGGTTCTCTAGGCTGCTGTGTGAAGTACATGATCTGGTGTCGTAAAGCATTCGTTCGACCAACTGGGAAGAACTTTTTCAGAATTGGATTGCAGTTCAACTCATGTGTTGATTGGACGCGTTTGAGTCTGATACCAGTGAGCTACTTTGTCCATGAGAGAGAAAAAGAACATCTTCATGAGAAGAATGTCCCGATTTTGGACATCTGACCTGAAGGTCTGGGTCACATGTTTGAGCTGTTTGATGTGCTGGAAAGGATCCTCAGAATTGAGCCCATGAAGCTTTGGAATATCATGAATCATGTTGGGCTTGAGTTCAGAATCAGGACCTCCAGCCGGGATTTGGACTCGAGGTTCGATCGCCACTGCAGCGGGATTGTAATGATCTCGCATCATAAGACGCTACGGTGGATTCACAAAGGCTTGGAATAAATCATTTAGGCGCTGAAGTTGGTTCTCAAGGTTATTCTCTTCTTCTGCAAGTTGTGCCATGATGATGGATGAAGGAGAATTTGGTTCAGATGAATCAGAGGAGATGTCTATGTGATGGGGTTGTTGCACAAATATGGAAGTCGAGGCCTGGCCTCGACGGGAGTGAATGACTAAAGGAGGCCTCAAGGATGGTCTTAAGGACCTCCTACCGAACATGCACCGATGGTCTGGATGAGAGTAGAATGTGGACCCAATCAAGACATCCAAAAAATTTGGATGACTATAGAGGTTCAGGGCGGATGATACCCTTTAGTCAGAAAGCCGTCCACCTGACAAATACCTGGGCAGCCAGAGAGGGAGAGTCCCACAAAGACCCCTACACAGTAGAGCACCCCCACGGGTTACAGGGTTTCCCCCACTTGACCTCTCTTGTCACTGATGTTCCAGGTAGACCAGAATGGGGACTTGACCTCTTAAGTCTTCCAATTTTATTAAAGAGCAAGGGTGCTTAAGATTTCACTTGAACTTTAGATGTATTGAGTGCAAAAATTTACCTAATTTCAAGGATGGTTGACCCAACAAGGTGGGTCAACTTCACCTATTTGTCCTTTGAGAAGTTTTGGATCTCTCTTTTAGGATTCAAGTGAGATTAATAGCTTGATTTTTAGAGTTTTCTTGAATAGATCAATTCAACCAAGGCTTAGGCACACATCATTTTGGAAAATTGCTTCTTGTTTATGAAAGTGTGTCTCTAAAACCCTAACTTGAAATCCTTAATTGGATCTAATTTTGGTTCAATTTAATCTGCCAAATGTGGTATCTAGGGCACAAGAAAGTGATAGCCCTAGTTACCTTAACTAGGTGCACAAATCAGATTTTATTGTTGAAATCAAATTAGGCAACTTGATGACTTAGCTAAGAATGTAAAGCAAGTAGCCCTAATTGATTTTGCTATTTTTTCCTTCTCAGAATGAGGGGCTTAAGAGAGAGTAATTAGAAGTTACCTGCCCCTGGCGTGTTTGATGTGCGACTGCCTTTTTTTCGAATCTTCTCCCTGAAATAACCACAACAAAAGAGATATAGCAAGTTAGTACCAAATCAAGAATTATAATCAAGAATTCTAAATTTCCCATTGCTCCCCGACAACGGTGCCAAAATGTTAAGAGCACTGGATCGGGTTTTAAAGAGTATTGTGTTGTAGTACAACTAAAATAGCATTTAAAATAGATATAATTTTATTACTCGAAAAGATTTCTGAGGTCGAACACAGGGAGCAAATTGGTATTTAGAAATCAAGATCACAATTTAAACTTGAAAGAAATTGTAGTAGTAGCAGTGTTAGAGTGAAAAAATATGGGTGTAAAATGGTGATGTAAATCACCAAATACTCCTACAATATCACCCAATGATTCAATATATAAATATGCAATGGAGTCTAGAATCTGTCGTCTGATTCTTTAATCAGACGACTTAAAGTGTCTGATCACTTTTCTCCTTCTCTTCTCTGTCTTCTCCTTCCTTCTTCTTCTTCTTTGGCTTTCTACGATCCTTCTATTTTCTCTTTAGCTTTCTCTATCTTCTGCCTTTCTCTTCTCCTTCTTCTTCTTCTTCCTTCTTCAGCTTCTGCGATTGCTTTTCCCTTGCCTTTCTTCTACCTTGGCTTCTCCTTCTCCAGCTTTCTGGCTTTGGCCTTCTTCTTCTTCTTCAGCCTTCTGCCTTCTCTGGCTTCCTCTTCCTTTCTTCTTCTTCCGGCCACCTCTTTTTCTTCAGACGACGGCTAAGTGTTGGCCAGAGCACCCTGTAGCAAAAACCTAACCCTACCCGCGTGTAACTCTCCTCACTTTCTCTATTAGGATACTCTCTACCAGAGCCACATAGATAGTTGGGTAATTGGGTTGGGTGCGTACCCAGGACCAAGCCCATTGGTGTGTGGTAGTGGGCGAGGAGTGCAGTCGGGTCGAGTTAGGCCAGGTCCGCTGGGCGTGTTCGCGGACGAGACTGGGTCGAGTGAGTGGGACTTCACCCCGTGGATCTGAGGCGACAAGTCTACTGCACTTTTTCCTTTTATGCAGGCACAGACGCTCCTTCACTTCCAAGGTGGGACTAAATGTCCTACCTTCCTTTTGCGTATGCCTGCGGAGATGGCCTTCGCGATTGCAGCAGCCGCAAAGGCCTTTGACTCCAATTGAGAGACTACGTGCATGCACGAGGGTCTTCTGTGCATCTGGGACAGCAGCACCTGGGCTTGGCAGACCTGGAGCTGTAGTAAGCTTGCTTCAAGCTCCGCAACAATGGTGAAGGGGCGATGAACCTGAAAACACAAGATAGGCCGCACGGCCACGTCAAAACGTTCGGAGAGGGTCGCCGGAGCATGGTGAAGATGCTGGGGTTGTTGGCGTGGCGTGGCAGTGTCTGTGTGTGCCTAGGGCACACTGTGTGCGAGTGTGTGGGTGTGTTCGGGGGGTAGTTTGCTTGAGTGGCACGGTGCGTGGAGTGAGGGGAAGTGTTCAGTGGAGTGAGGAGGAGCTCGTGGATTTGTCGACGAGGGTTGGGATGGCCTATGGAGGTGGAGTGGCCTCGCTGGAGTTGGTGATCAGAGATGGAAGGGATGGAGGTCGGTAGTGGTCGATTTTGGAGAATAAAGGGTGGAGAAGAGAGTAGAGGGGAGAGGGAGCTTATTTGGGAGGTCAAGGGACGAAGGGGGCAAGCGGAGGTGTCGGGTCTGGTGTGGTCGATGCTGGAGACGAAGGTGGCTCCGGTGAGTTGGGATTGGTGACGACGAAGGGAGAGAAGTGCCTGCTGGTACGGCGAGACGCGGACGAAGTCAAGGAAGAAGGATCCGCCGCACGTATGGTAGTCGGACGATGAGGAGAGGTAGGGAAGCTCGTTGAACGTCGAGGAGCCTACGGCCGTGAGGAGGAAGAGATGAATTTGAGGTATTCAGGGCCGAAATCAAACGTGAAGTGATCTAAGGGGTCTGGGCTCCTTTAAATAGAGCTCTGAAGGTCAGTTAGGGCTTGGGAAGCAAGCTTCCTAAGCAAGGGAAGGTCGTCGGAGTTGGAAGCCGTTAGGATACCCATATCTTTCATGCATTTGCATGAGAGATTGGGAAAGAATCATGGATCAAAGGTGGATTAAGATTAGAGGTATTTTCTCAGAGGATCTCCCTTCCAATTTTGGAGGAGATCCTCTAAGCAATTAGGGAGAATTCTCCTTTCAAAGCTCGCCGGAGTAGGATCCCTTTGCTATAATGGCAGAGGGACCTGTTTGAGAAAATGATGAAGAAGCTAGGAGGCTATTTGTAAGGTTTTTGAAAGATAGGGGTATAAATGTAATCATACTGGACCTTTTTGCAAACTAGGTCAAGATGAATTCCCCTTAAGTCCAAATTTTGGTACAAACTTAATTTAGACCTAAGAAATCCAATGGTGAAGTTGGATTTTGGGTTTGACCACGTTTGACTAAGAAACTTATGCAAAAATCCAATTTAGGGCAAATATCTATTTGAGACCCCATTCTAGGTCAAGATGGGTTCTAATGGCCAAATTGAAGGTTCTAAACCCTAGAGAATATTTTCTATGATTTTTAGAGGATTTAGGTGAATTTTATCCTGACCAGAAGCTTAGTTAATCAAGTGGGTTTGTTTTTAGGGTTTCAAGAAGTCATTTAATTCACATAACTCACACAAATCCTTTTCTGTCAAAACCAACCCACTTGTTATCTTGTTAAGACCATTTGATCTTTGTTTAGCCCTTGAGAAAACCCGTTGTTGCACTGCATTGGTAAAATTGTAGTTTTAACCCTAGTTTCTTATTTTACTCTTAGAATGGTTGTGCAGTGAATTATGACATTCAGTTGATTATGTAAGAGCATTTATTCTCTTCATTGTGTCAAAATGAGCTAGTTAAGACTCATGATTGTGTTCCCATCAATACTGATAGGTGTTTTTTACACTGTACGGTAGGCCCAAAGAGCATCATGTAGCTTTTGGGTCCAATCCTTTCTATTAGGCCTAATGGTTTTCTACAAAATGTTTTTGATCTCCTGATTGGAGACCTCAGCCTGTCCGTTCATCTAAGGGTGGTAAGGTGTGGAAATTTGATGATTCACCCTATATTTCCCCAGTAAATTTGAAAACTGGGAATGAGTGAAATGTGTGCCACCATCACTAATAATTACATGAGGAACCCTGAACTGATTGAAGATATTTTTCTTCACAAAATCGATGACCACCTTGTGGTCATTGGTCCACGTGGAAATTGCCTCAATCCATTTGGACACGTAATCAACAGCGACCAGAATATACTAGTGTCCAAATGAAGGAGGGAAGGGTCCCATAAAGTCGATGCCCCAAATGTCAAAAATTTCGACAGAAAGAATTGGGTTCAAGGGCATCATATCTCTCTTAGCCATGTTCCTGAGTGTCTGGCATCGGGTGCATGACTTTGGGAATTCCTGAGCATCATTAAATAATGATGGCCAATAGAATCTGGATTGCAAGATTTTTGCTACCGTCTTTTTCCTGGAAAAGTGTCCACCACAGGCAGATGTGTGGCAGAACTCAAGTATGCTTTGGAACTTGATTTCCAGGACACATCGAGGAATAATCTGGTCTACACTGATGAGGTACAGCTCGGGATCGTCCCAAAAATAATTTCGGCCTCAAACACAAGTCTATCCCGTTGTTGTTTGGTCCAATCCTGGGGGATTTGACCAATGAGCAAATAATTGACAATATCCATAAACTAGGGGGTTCGGATACTCGAGACTGTAAGGATAGTTTCATCTAAAAAAGTATCAGAGATTGGGACATTTGGATGAGGAGAATCAATTAGGATTCTCGAGAGGTGATCCGTCACTACATTGTGTCCTAGCTTTATCCCTGATTTCAAGATCGAATTCTTGAATCAGTAGAATCCAGTGAATAAGTCAGGGTTTGGCATCCTTTTTGACCAAGAGATGTTTCAAGGATGAGTGGTCGGTATAGATGATGACACGAGAACCTAACAGATAAGCCCTAAATTTTTCTAAAGCGAAAACTATAGCTAGAATTCTTTTTCAGTAACAGTGTAGTTCCTCTGGGCCTCGTCCAGAGTCTTGATAGCATAATAAATCACAGAGGGAATTTTCTCAATCTTTTGACCCAAGACAACCCCGACGGCATAATCAGATGCGTCAGCCATAATCTCAAATGGGGTTGTCCAGACCAGTGGTTGCAACACCGGGGCACAGGTGACTGCCGTTTTTAATAAATCAAATGCCTTACGACATGATTTATCAAACTCGAACAGCATGTCTTTGGCTAGAAGGTTACTCAAGGGCAAAGCAACTTTCGAGAAATCCTTAATGAATCTTCTGTAAAAACCCACATGCCCAAGGAAAGAGCGGATCTGTTTTACGAATGTGGGTGGAGGAAGTCTAGAGATAGCATCACCTTAGCTTTATCAACTTCAATACCCCGACTAGAGACCACATGACCCAGGATAATGCCTTCCTGAGTCATAAAGTGGCTCTTTTCCTAGCTAAGGAGCAGTCGTGTTTTGATGCATCTTTGGAGGATCAATTCCAAGTTAGCTAGGCAAGACTCAAAAGAATCTCTGAAATTGGAGAAATCATCCATGAATACCTCAAGACAATCTCCCACCATGTCAGAAAAGATGGCCAACATGCACCTTTGAAAAGTCGTAGGTGCATTGCAAAGCCCGAAAGGCATTCTACGGAATGCAAAAGTTTCGTAGGGACATGTGAAGGTTGTCCTTTCCTGGTCTTCGAGATGGGTAGGGACTTGGTTATATCCTGAATAACCGTCCAAGAAGCAAAAGTATTTTTGCCCAGCTAACCTTTCAAGGATTTGATCGATGAATGGCAAGGGAAAGTGATCCTTTTTAGTGGCTGTGTTCAGCTTCCTATAGTCAATACAAACTCTCCAAGCAGAAGTTGAATGAGTGGTGAAGGTTTTCCCTTTCTCGTTAGTTGTAACGGTTATTCCCACCTTCTTGGGTACAATCTGAATGGGGATAACCCACGGACTATCCAAGATTAGGTAAATAATCCTAGCATCGAGCCACTTGATTATCTCCTTCTTGACCACTTCTCGCATATTCGGGTTTAGTCTCCTTTGCATTTCGCGAGAAAGGCAGGATCCATCTTCCATGAAAATACGATGATTACAATAAGATGGCTCGATCCCCTTAAGGTCGTGGATGGTCCAACCAATTGCCTCCCTGTTGTTCTTAAGGACCTTAATTAACCTCGATTCTTGCTCCTTAGTCAAATCAGCACTAATAATGACAGGGAGAGTGTTTTTAGGTCCTAAGAACTCATATTTCAAATTTTTGGGCAATGGTTTTAATTCCAGCTGGGGTGGGTTTAGAATAGAAGGTAGGGAGGATGTTGACGAAGATTCATCAGGACGATCCAATGGAAGAGGCTGGGAATGAACAAAATCAATAGCCTCTTCAGGGTGTGGCAGGTCTACCACAGAGGGTTGTGGGTTGGGTTCACTAGAGCTGGTGGAGTCCTCAAGTGTACTGATTGTCATAAAAGTCTCAAGATCCTGATCCTCGGGCTCCTCAATGAATCCACAATCCTCAAATCCTCTTATCGCCTTAAAAATATACAGAGTTAACTTCTTATCCCCAAAGGCGATCTCCATACTATTGCTTTCATAGTTTATGTTGGCCTTGGCGGTAGCTAGGAACAGACGCCCCAGAATGATGGGTGTGTTCCTCAAATCATTAGGTACATCCATGTCAAGGATGAGAAAATCTACGGGAAAATAGAAATCCATGACCTTGACAATTACATCCTCAATAACACCTCTCGGTGTGGTGATCGATCGGTCTGCTAATTGTAGCGTTACTGAGGTTAGCCTGAGTTCACCTAACCCAAACCTCTCATAAAGAGAAGTCGGGATTAGGTTGATGGATGCACCTAGATCCAATAGTACCCTATCAAAAGTGTATTCCCCAATAATGCATGAGATCAAGGGGGCACCTGGATCTTTCTTCTTTTGAGGAAGGTGATATAGGATCACAAAACTTGCTTGCTCAGAGAGAATCACCTTCCTTGGAGTGGGTTCTCTCGGTTTACACTTTTGGGTACATAGTTCTTTCAAAAATTTAGCGTAAGCTAGGATGTGCTTAATAGCATCGAGGAGCAGAATATTGATCTCTACGCTCTTGAATAAATCCAGGAGCTTCTTGTTGCTATCTAGGGTTTTCTTCTTCTTGGTTTTCAATAGGGCTTCAAGGAACGGGATATGGGTGGTATTTTCAATTTCCAGTGCCTGGGCCTTATTGTCTTCTTCAATTTCCTCCTCTTCTCTCTCAAGCTCCCCAGGGTTTTGGCATCTAGAAGGTAATTTAGGGTCCCGGGTTTGCTTTCCACTTCTCAAGGTGATAGAGTTTGCAGAGGCATACAGGTTTGGATCTTGAGGTGGGTTAATGAAGATTGGAGGGCCTTGGTTAGTCATGTAACTAGAAGAAGAAGAAGATGAGGGACCCTGCTCAACCATCTGAGCATGTGCGTGTGGGTCCCTTTGATTCTCCTACCCTTGGGCTCTATTGCCTTGATTTTGCACATTACACGGGTTGGGTAAGGGTTGGGATGATAGAGATCCGGGTTGTCGAGTGTTTGTAATTAACCCGGATTGCAAGTTATCCATGATGTCTTCATTTGCTGCATAAGCTGAAGCATGAACCCTTGCATTTCTACCATCTACAACTTTTTTAACTCAACTTGCCTTGCTGATTGTTGGGCATTTCAAGATGGCTGAGTAACCGGTCTCGGGGGCAACTGGGTGTATAATTGACCCTGACCCATAGGTCTTTGAGATGCATAGTTGCTGGGTCGAGTTTGGGTCTGTTGCCCCTGACTTTTCCAGGAGAAGTTAGGGTGGTTCCTCCAACCCGAGTTATAAGTGTTGGAATACGGGTTGGACCTAACATTCTCCTGCATTGCATATGCATCCTCATAGGATGAGGATGGAGAGAAGGAAGGATCAGAAAAACTGGGATCAAAGGCCCCACTTTGGAACCCATAAGATTCTGAGAAATCCTGGCTCACAGGTTGAGTCGAATCAAGTTGGTTCACGAATTCCCACCCCATGGGAGCTCATGAGGAATGGAATCCTGAATTATAGGATTGAGTAGGTATAGAAGTGTTTCCTGAATTCCTAGACATCCATTCTTCCATTCTCTTAGCAACCAAGTCCATTTTATCCAGTTTATTACAAATCAATTCCATGTCAAATGAATGAGAATCCTGGATCTCATTAGCACTTGACCTGGGTTGTTGGGACCAGTTGAATGCATCCATGGAGGCATGATTAATTAAGTTCTCACTCATTTCCTCAAACAGGTTGTATGCACTATCAGCATCCCTATTAAGGAAATTACCTCCGTATGAAGCATCGACGTGATTACGGAGTTGCTCAATCAACCCGTGATAGAAAATCTACATGAGTTGCCATTTTGGCACCTCATGGTGTGGACACTTCCTCAAAAGTTCCTGGAATCGCTCCTAGGCACCATGAAATAATTCACCCAGCCGCTGGGTGAAAGTGGCAATCACCTGTCGCAAGGCATTGGTCCTTCCGATAGGGAAGAATTTCTTCAAGAAAGCTAACTTAAGAGCAACCCAAGTTTTTATCGACTTTCCTATGGTTCGGTACCAATGTGCAGCTTTATCCCTGAGAGAGTGGGGGAAGAGCCTCATGAACATTTGCTCTTCGTTCACATTCCTTGCTTTGGTAGTCTGAACCAAAGTGGTTAGATCCTCCAAGTGCTGGAATGGGTCCTCCGAGCCAAGCCCATGAAAGTGCTTAATCAAACTTAAAACTTGGGGCTTGATTTCTATGTCTTCGGTGGGAATCATGACGTCGGGACGTTCCCCATAGTATGAAGGATCGTAAAAATCCTTCAAGGGCCAAGCACCTTGACCATGCATACGTTGGAACCATTGCTGCATCTACTGCAATTCTTCCAACTGGCTCTGAATTAGCTCCTGCTGATTCGGGGGCGGGGGAGGTGGTTGTTGATCAGCCATGGGATCTGCTTTGCCATAGCTCAACCTCTGCCTCCTAGAATGGTCTAAAGGTCCTTCCAATCTAGGATTCAATGACCTCCTTCCATGCATGCACTGGAAGGAAGTCGGAAAGATGGGGAAGAGAGGGAACCCTACAGCACAAGAATACAATCCTATCCTTAGATGGGGGAGCCTAAAGGTCTACAGACTCTCAAAATCCATCCTAAGATTATGGATGATTTACTCTACTTATGTCCAGGCAATCTAACCAGTTAGAAGGAGGGACTGGGGAGAAGGTTCTTCCTTTGGCTTGCGCTTCTGGTTCCTAGTGTACCCCCCAACCACGGTCGTTTGACGCTAATCCCCTAGCTAGACATCAGATTGACTAGTATAAGTAGGTTAATCATGAATAATCTCAATCTAGATCTCGTAGAGCGAACCAGTCCTTAAGGCCAATGTCTACTCAATTTTAATTAGGCTTGGGACAATGGTGCTTCTGGAATGTGATGGGCCCTTAATGGGTTGTGCCCTTAATGATTTTTTTGAGAATGTGTGAATGTACAAAACCAAGAGGTTTTCAAGCAAGATTATTAATGACGAGGTGAGTTTTAGAGTTCGAATCTTGCTTAATAGCTTTTAGGATTCAAATATTAGGTGCTTTCAACCAAGTTTTGTGAGGCAAACCAAGTTTGTTTTTAAAAGCACATGTTCAAGTATTTTCCTTTAGAAATCAAGAAAAATATGGAGTGATTGGCTTGACCTAATTATTGAATCCTATGGAGCAGCTACAAAATGAACCTCTTTTAGATTAGGTGGTGCGATCCAAACAATTCAATCAATTGACTCAAATGCACCACCGATTAAGGTACAAAAAGGCGATTAACCTAATATGATTTCTACTCTTTTATGTGTTGAATTCGTGTACCAGGTCTATAGGTCGAAATCATGGTTGAGTAGATGAAAATCAAGTCAGGTTATGTGCCTCTGATGTGGGTGTATAAAGTGTGTAAATTGATTCGTCCCACAAAAAGTATCTTTTTATTTTTATTTTTTTTATAAGATGTGGGTGAGATGGGTGAAGGTGGCAAACAAGACAAACAAAGTCTATCCTAGGGTTTGTGCAAACACCTAAGTAGATTAGGTCTTGGTTATGATTGTGGCGAAATGAACTAGGGGGAAGATGTGGGGGACACTTACAAAACACTCTACCCGCACTTTACTCTAGTCTATCGCACTTGGATCTCCATGCTAGGGTACCTGCAAGATAGCAGATCAAAGACAAGCGGGGTTAGTGCTATGTACATACAAAGAAGCATAGAAAATGATAAAGTAAATTTCGTTGCCTCCTCGCAACGGTGCCAAAATGATCGCATGGGTTTCGCGTGTTTGAAATCAGGGTTACGAGTAACTCATCGTCGTAGTTGCAAAACTCATGATCAAATATAAATTATATTGAAACTCCAAGGAAGTCCCTAGTCGAACACAAGGAGGCGACGTTTACTTTGTATGAAAATCGCACTTCGATTTATTTCTTTTTGGTGTTTTAGGGTTTTGTTATTTTTATTTTATTTTTGAAATAAAATGACAATCAATCACAAGATAGAGATGGAATCAAATGTGATGTTTTGCATGAATGTCTATTACAATAATCTACGAAAGCATAAAAAGAGAGGGAGGTGAGAAGAAATCTCCCAAATCGGCTGTTCGGTGAGACGACGGCACCCGGTGATATGACGGTTTTCTCTTTCGAATAATGTATTAAGATGATTTGTCGTTGTAGGATCAAAGTGGTGGAAAATCACTTAACAAAATAATTAAAATAAAAATTAAACCACTCGTAGAAGAGCGGGTTGTATCCACAGGGAGGCAATGATGCAATAAAATCTTGAATATTTTTTCTCGTATTCGTTCAATCAAGTGCAAAATCCATAGTCAAATCTGACATGAAATGTGACCAAAAGAAGATGCACAATAACTCAAAAAATGTAAGGGTAGATGTGCAATTTTTTATCATTGAAATATTCAATAAATTGTGATGAATCTATGTAATTTCCAATTGACATGCATTAGAGAAAATTTGAGCACATCTTAATCCAAAACCAATGTCAAAAGATGTGAATCACAAAAGCCACGCAATTATAAGAAAGCTTGAGTGTGAAGTTGCAATTTCAACATAATAAAATAATCATAAATCAAAATTCATTTTCCTAGCAATGGCATGAAATGTAATTATTAATTACAGTAAAAGCAGAGGATTCTACCTCTCTCCTCCTCGCGATCAGGAGAGAGGCTTATTCGAGGAGCTACTCCTACAAGAGGTCGGTTGAAGTGAGGCCGTTGCGAAGGTGGCGGTGGCGTGTCATGAGATGGCTGGAGCCAGCCTACCGGAGGAAAGAAGTGGCGGCGGTGGAGGAGGCTGCTTCTGGCCGCGCTTGCTGTAGGCGCAAGGAAGGCAGCACGCACGAGTGCTGGGGGTGCTACAGGTGCACGGAGGCGTGGGCACGTGGGCGCGCGGGCACTCTGTAGGTTGCTTGGGTTCGCGGGTGCTTGTGGCCATGCGGTTGCAGGCGCTGCAGTGGGCGATGTGTGGGTGATGCAGTGGGGGCGGGTGGAGGTGCGGGCTCTGCATGGTGCACATGCGTGCGCGGTGGTTCTGTTGGCGCCGCTGCAGGTGCTGCAGAGGGTGCTGTGGGTGATGGCGCGGGCGCATGCAATGGCTGAGGCACTGCAGGGTGCGCTGGAGATGAAGTGAGGGCACACGGTGGGTGGTGTTGGTGAAGGCACGCGCGGGCAGATGGCGCATGGTGTTGGCGTGTGCGCTGGAGTTGGATGCGCTGGAGGATGGACGTGCGGTGGCACGCTTGGCAGGGCTGAAGGTGGTTGCGGTGTGGAGCAGGCAGGTGTGTGCAGTAGCTGAGAGCTGCGCATGGAAGTGGCGTGGTTTTTGGGTTCCTTTAGGTGGAGTGGAGGAAAAACAGAGGATGGGAAAAAGATGGAGGTGGATGTTGGTGATGGCAGTGAAGATGGTAGCATGCACGCCTGTGTGTGCTTATGGTGGAGCAGCGTGCAATCACGGTGATGTGAGCAAGCTCCGAATGGCGATGCGACCTGTTACACCACACGCCCACGGTGGTGGAGGCTTGCCGCCATGATTGAGGCCGGTGATGGTGGAGTGGATCAGAGTGGTGCACTCTCTTCACAGTGATGAATAGGGGTGGAGGCCTCCCTCTCAATGGCAGCTCTTCCTTCTCCTTTTGTAGCGACGGCCACACTGATTTGAAATTCAAAATGTCATAGCATGAATGTGATGCGCAGGAGGAGGAGGCAGAGCCGGAGGAGTTACCTGTGCAAAGGAGAAAAAGAATAAAAGAATAAAATAATTAGGTTATTTATACATAACTCCTTAACTTCTATGTTAATTAAAATAGTACACCTAATTAATTAACTAATTAAATGTATGCAACCCTAGGTTAATTCTAAATGCATGAATTATATACTTAAGCTAAAAATATGAATTAATTTATTTACATCCTAATGTATGCTATCTAAATGTTAAAATTAATTTAATGTCTAGACATTTAGATACTTAAATAGCCCACAAATATGGGCTAATCAAATACCCCCTATGCCTAGTTTTTGCTAGTCCCTAGCAAAATCAAGCAAAACCTAGCACTCCAAGTAGACTAGCCAACCCAATCGGTCTTCCTTTAGAAACATATTAAGTTCAGACTTTAGACCTAAGGTTCCCAAGTAGTTGCTAAGTTATGGACTAGGTCGGCTAAAGACGAGTTGCAGGCACAAGTTTCCCTGATTTCTGACTCTACCATAAGGTTTATTGATCCTTGAAATTAAAGCATCCGTGCATGTGCATTGGTCTGAGTTATTTGAGGTTGGTATGACTGCCAACCTAGAAAGGAAAAAGGATTTTTTTTTTATATAAATATTTTTTTTGTTTGATTCCTCTAAGTCTAACCTCAGATCAGCTACCAACACGGTCTGTGTCAGATTCATTGTCCCCATCACCATACCTCGAAGGGTGCCTGGCTTTTGATGCTTCGAGATAGCACCGTCCATAGCGACCCCAAGAACTCCTGGCAATTGACACTTCAAGATAGTATCGCCCATGGATTTCTTAAGCGAATTCAGGCATGTGGCAATCGGCACTTCGAGATAGGGCCGCCCATGGTACTTGAACTGCACAATGCGCTTACATGCCCCCAGTAGGATGGATATCCTAAGAGACAAGTGCCGAGGAGGTAATATGTTATCATCGCATCCTCAAGGTGCGTATATACTCCACCTCTCCTGCGGTAGGAACTCTTCCAATCAAATTGTATTTTCAAGCCTCTCCTAAGTCAAAATTAAGAGAACCAAATTTCTTTTAAGAAATGAATTAAGGTGATTACTTACACAAGACCAAGTGTGTGAAATTTGGATGCTTGGGTTACAAGGACCCGTAAACCAAAAGGTAGAACAAGACTCCAGGTACTACCCCACCTTTTAACTCAATCCATAGCTTTTCTTCCTCAACCTCTTGAGGAATGGTCTACAACTTAACTCCTACTTAAGTTTTTAAGTCCACAAAGGACCCTAAAGGTCTAAAGCTAGTAGCTCACTTAGCTTCTAAAGTTCGACCCTAGAATCAACTTAGTCTAACCTAGAGCTCTGATTTGCTTAAGAATGCAGGGCCAACCAGTTAAGCTCAATAATATAATTTTTTTTTTTAATGCAAATGTATGCAATGCATAATGCTTTAACTAAATGCATGAATGCACTATGTATAAATGCTATGTATATCCCTAAGTACACCCCCCCATGCCTAAAATCTGCAATGTCCCCATTGCATAGAAGGATATTACTTGGGTCAGAGATGGGTTGCCGTTCTTTTGTTAGCAACCAAGTAGCCAAAGAACCTGCAAATCAGGTTCAAGGATTGCAGAAATAGGCCCTAAAAATGAGCAAAGTAATGCTGGCCTACAAAACAGGTAACCTAGGATATTGGCGAGTTGATGATGAAGCCCAATAGCAAATGCTCGCCCAACTAAGATGGGAATGAAATCTTCCCAGGTCAATAGAGGAGGTTCTAAAGGATAAACTGGCATAACAACCTCCAAAGGGGTAGGGGGAGGATGACAAGGATCCTCCAAAAGGAATGGCGAAGGAATGGTGTAGAGATAAACCCCCAGGGCAATGGACTGACTAAAGAAATCATCAATCCACACCCGATACTCCATTACGGGAAATATTGGTTTGTTAAGCCCCCCGGTCAGAACAAAAGTGAGCATATCTCTAAGCCAAGGATCGTCTAGGGTGTCCAAGTTTCGAGGTTGCGGGATGGCCATAAGATCTAGGTTGGGTTTAATCAGCTCGGTGTCCATCCCTAACAATCTTTCCAAATCCTCAATTGCATCCCTAGCATTCCTTGCACTATCACAAGTATCTTCCTGCACCTCATCAGGAGTCAAAATTTCACCTACAGACATAAGCGAATCAGAGGGTGACTTTGAATCAAATGAAGGCAGGTTGGAAGCAACAGATCTAGGGATTATCCTATCAACATCATCCCTAGGTTCTTATTCTTTACTCAAATCCTCCTCGGAGTCTATATGTGAATCCACATAAATCTCAGAAGTTGCTTCCATTATTTTGTGATGAGGAGGGATATCATCAATAGGTGTGCTAAGGAAACATAATTTGGTCAAATTTGTGACATCCTCAGGGGCTAACTCTTCAAATAAGACATAATCGCCCCTAGTGTCACTCCAAATCTTGAATGTAGGTTCCTCATATAATTTATCGTTCTCCTCATCATATGATTCATCATATGCCCAAGGCCTAGGGTACTCTATCTGAGGTAAATGGTTTACACTGGTAACATCGGACTCCTCAGATAGGTCAATTTCTTCAGGGTTAGGTTCCCTAAGGGTGGGTTTGAGTTCCATCTCGTGATCAGAAGGGAGGGTAGGATTCAACTTGACTTTGACCCACTTCATCAAATGTCACGAAAATACTATCATTTAGGTCGAGGTCTTCCAATGGTACCATCATTCCCTTCTTTTGACTCCAATATAATTCAGGTGGATACTCAACCTTATCATCATTTTCCTCAGGTTTCCGCCTTTCACCCAATGCATAGCTACTTTCATATGTATCTTCCTCCCACGTAAGGTGTGGACCTCTCAAGGAAGTGTCATCTAATGGGGAGGTTTCAAAATCTATCGTCAAAAAGTAGCTATTCTCCCTTACATAATCCCCAAAATTTCCCTCCAACTTAAAATGTAGCTCTCCCACGGGAGATGCATCTATTGTAGATGGGTGTACGTCATCCTCAATGGGGTAGATTGGGTGGCTAATTTCATTTCTTTCTTGTTGGCCTGCTCTCGAAGATTCTCCTAACAATTCAATCATTTCGTCTTGCATTTTCTGTATTTCCATCTTCAAGGAGGAGAGGTCATTTCTATCAGGAGTGAAGTCAGGCTCAGGCTTATAGTACCCAGGAGTGTCTGTCCAACCATTATAATTATTCAGGGAGGGTGGGTTGGGTATTTCTATGGTGTGTGGGATATTGGGCAAAGCAAATCCCACTTGTAGGTTCTGCTCACTGATTTGGGGCTTAACCAAGACAATACTCCTATAATAGGAGTAAAACGGATCCCAATGACTGTCATTATGTCCATCAAAGGATAGACCATCTCAGCGTATGGGATCGAAGAGTGCAGAGTGGGGGTAAGGGTGTGGGCAAGATGTGAAAGGATGAAAATCAATGTGGTCCATTCTAACTCACACCTCAATTAGAATTCCACAAGCAAAACACAATTCAAAAAGGACTTTTTAGGTCTTTCCCAATTTAGGCCTTTGGTTTTAAGTCAAATTGTAGGTGACAATACAATTTGTTCAATCAATTTACGTGCTTATTGTCGACCTACGGATCGCCTAAGAAGACCTAATTGGAGCTTAGATGTTCGTCCCTAAATCTCAAATGGTAGAGCAACTCCAAAGATGGAAGATTGAGGGATGCAAGTAGGCCTAAGCCTTCCTTTGAAGCTGTGCTTTCACGGTGCTTCTCAACTATCCCAAAAATCCGTGACAGAGTATCCCCCTCTTTGGAGTTACAAAACCTTTGATCTTAAGTTCTAAACACTTCAAAATCTAATGATAGGAGGGCTCTTGTCCTAGTATTTCCAAACCTAAGGAGTGTCTAAAAGCGTGCCGTGGTGCAAGAGATGTAAGTGTGAATACACCGCAAAAAGATTTTTGAATTTTAAATCGCACGGCAAATTTGAAAATCAAATCCTTGGTTTTTAAAATGTCCCTCCTTTAATTAGTCCTCTTTCCATAAAATATGTGACCACGTGTTAGATCTATTCAATATAGATTAGGTGGTCTTGAAATTAATCCAAATTCATTTGCATGACAGGTAGAAATGCAAAGTTAGAAGTGCATACCTGATTCCAGCATTCTTCATGCAATATGTAAGACAAGAATTAGATCTAGATGCTGCTCATTCAATCCTAAATGATTCGACGTAAGGGCAAGTAGCTTCTAGCAGGTAGCTCGTGTTTTTTTTTTGTTTTTGTTTTTCTATTTTTTTAACTACTTATGCACAAGCAAATTAAAGGTAAACAATCTACAAAATAAATTAAAAATCTAAATTTAAAGAAAAGGGAACAGGCTTTCAAAAATTACCCAACACGGGCCTAAAACAAAATCGGGGAACAAACCCCTCAACTGTACCCCAGAACAAGGGTTTCAAACCAAATGTGCAATGAAAAATTAAGTCTAAAGTCTTAATCCAACTTTAATCAAATCAGCGACTAAATGTGCAGAGATGATCATCGCATCCTCGTCCTTCCCCTCCTAGCGATCTAGTTTCTTGCAAGGTAGCTCGAATAATTTCTCCTTTGGCGACGTCAAGGGTCACCTCTCACAATGGCTGGTGTGATTGTGAGTCGTAGAATGTGTGTTGCAGATCGTTGCACTCGCATTAGAAAAAAAAATCAGAGTTAAATATGATTCAAAATTTAAATCAATGTGAACGAATGAATGAATGAATGTGATTTAATTAAGCCTGTTGCCTCCCTAGCAATGGCACCATTTGATAAGATGATTTTCACTTTCAAATAATGTATTAAGATGATTTGTCGCTGTAGGATCAAAGTGGTGGAAAATCGCTTAACAAAATAATTAAAATAAAAATTAAACCACTCGCAGAAGAGCAGGTCATATCCACAGGGAGGCAATGATGTAATAAAATCTTGAATATTTTTTCTCGTATTCGTTCAATCAAGTGCGAAATCCATAGTCAAATCTAACATGAAATGCGACGAAAAGAAGATGCATAATAACTCAAAAATGTAAGGGTATATGTGTAATTTTTTCTCACTGAAATATTCAATAAATATGTGATGCATCTATGTAATTTCCAATTGACATGCATTAGAGAAAATTTGAGCACGTCTTAATCCAAAACCAATGTCAAAAGATGTGAATCACAAAAGTCACGTAATTATAAGAAAGCTTGAATGTGAAGTCGCAATTTCACCATAATAAAATAATCATAAATCAAAATTCATTTTCTTGGCAATGGCATGAAATGTAATTATTAATTAGAGTAAAAGTAGAGGATTCTACCTCTCTCCTCCTCACTATCGGGAGAGAGGCTTATTCGAGGAGCTACCCCTACAAGAGGTTGGCTGAAGCGAGGCCTTCGCGGAGGTGGTGGTGGTGCGTCGTGAGATGGCTGGAGCCGGCCTGCCAGAGGAAAGAAGTGGCGGTGGTGGAGGAGGTTGCTGTTGGCCGCGCTTGCTGCAGGCGCAAGGAATGTAGCTCGCGCGTGTGCTGGGGGTGCTACAGGCTCGCGGAGGCGTGGGTGCGCGGGTGCTTTGCAGGCTGCTTGGGCTCGTGGCGCTTGTGGTCATACGGTTGTAGGCGCTGCAGTGGGCGACGCGCGGGCGCTGCAGTGGGGGAGGGTGGAGGTGCGGGCTCTGAAGGGTTCATAGGCGTGCACAGTGGTTCCGTTGGCGCCGCTACAGGTGCTGCAAAGGGCGCTGTGGGTGATGGCGCGAGCACGTGCAGTGGCTGAGGTGCTGCAGGGTGCGCTGGAGATGAAGTGAGGGCACGCGGTGGGTTGCAGGCATTGCTGGAGGGCGCTGGTGTTGCTGGTGAAGGTGCACGCGGGCAGATGACGTGCGGTGTTGGTGTGTGCACTGGAGGTGGATGCGCGGTGGCACGCTTGGCAGGGCTGAAGGTGGCTGCGGGAGTGGGCAGGTGTGTGCAGCAGCTGAGAGCTGCGTGTGGAAGTGGCGTGGTTTTTGGGTTCCTTTTGGTGGAGTGGAGGAAAAACAGAGGATGAGAAAAAGATGGAGGTGGATGCTGGTGATGGCAGTGAATATGGTAGCATGCACGCCTGTGTGTGCTTATGGTGGAGCAACGTTCAATCATGGTGATGCGAGCAAGCTCCGAATGGCGATGCGACCTGTCACACCACACGCCCACAATGGTGGAGGCTTGCCACCACGGTTGAGGCCGGTGGTGGTGGAGTGGATGAGAGTGGTGCATTCTCTTCACAGTGATGAATAGGGGTGGGGGCCTCCCTCTCAACAGCAGCTCTTCCTTCTCCATTTGTAGCCACAACCACACTGATTTGAAATTCAAAACGCTGTAGCATGAATGTGATGTGCAGGAGGAGGAGGCGGAGCTGGAGGAGTTACCTGTGCAAAGGAGAAAAAGAATAAAGAATAAAATAATTAGGGTTATTTATACATAACTCCTTAACTTCTATGTTAATTAAAATGGTGCACCTAATTAATTAACTAATTAAAAGTATGCAACCCTAGGTTAATTCTAAATGCATGAATTATGTAGTTAAGCTAAAAATATGAATTAATTTATTTATATCCTAATGTATGCTATCTAAATGTTAAAATTAATTTAATGTCTAGACATTTAGATACTTAAATAGCCTACGAATATGGGCTAATCACCTGGCAGAAGCTCAGACGAAGGAGGTGAGGAGAGGGACGATGAAGGTGAGATGCAAGAGGATGTCAGGTAGAAGAAAGCTTCAGTGTGGCTCCGGAATGGAGGTGAGAAGGCGGAGATGATCTGCTACTGGAATGGAGGTGGGAGGACAGCTCCAAGGTGACCTATGAATGGGGATGGGAAGATGGAGGAATATTTGGTGAGGCAGAGGTTCGCTACACTAATAGGAGCCTTGGGAGCTTGAGAGTAAGCTCTAATGGAGCATTGGTAGGCTTGCTAGAGCTTAGGAGTAGGTGGGAGTAGAGTAGGTAGAGATGGTTTGGAATGGGGGGTGTAGGGGTGTTTATATAGTGGTGGAATGGAGGTGGTTTGCATGCACGGGCCTTTCATGACATTTAAGACGTTGCTAAAGACCTGCCAGAGACATCGCTAAAGCATTCACGCACCTTGGCTGGCGCTTGAACGCTCGACTGCTGCTGTTGTAGGCACGACGATCGTCTGCCGTTGGATTAGGTGTGGATGGCTGTGATTGCGAGAGGAGAGCACGCACTTGCCAGCATTTGAAATTCGCACCACTGGCACGTGCGCTGGTAGCTGTTGGATGAGGCATTTCACGGTTGAGGCGTGCTTGCAGATAGCGTGCCCTTTGATTTGAATCACACGCCTTGCGCGATTGTGAGGATTGGACAGCAGGTGTTGCTCGTGGTAGACTTAAATGCACACCCTAGATGGAGTGCGTGTGATCTGGCGTGCACCTTTGAGTTGGTGGGCGACGTTGGATTGCGTGTGGGGAATCTCGACCGCTCGATTGAGATTGAGTGGCCCTATTGCAGCTGGCACTGTAGCGGGTGTGGCAAATTGCGGCTCGATCTTGCGCTCGCTCTTTGAGAGCACTCGTCTTCATCGTTGCGCCATGTCCGCGAGTGTGTTGCGAGGAGTTGTGGCCGCGTTGTGAGGGCAGGATCTCAGGCATCGGATTTTCATCCAATGGCTGAGATCACTTGATGGGAGGCCTTTGGAGATGTGGAGGGTGGCTTTGGGCACTCTAGATGGTGCCACATGGCAACATCTGGATCGTCCACCCTTCATTGCTTGCAGAGGGTGCCACGGTGCTCGGATCGAGCTGATTTCTATATTTTTGGACTGTGTTCGTCACTTCGAATCAATCCGTATGGTCGGATTTTTCATCTGAAGTCTGTAAGGACGTCACATTGCCTCCTAGCCATATAAAATGAAGGAATTAATATACAAAACATACAACTATCCTAAATGCCATGCAATGGATGTTATGCAGTATTTATAACATGATATGTAATGCTAAGCCTAAGAATTATCATAAATAAGCTTTTTATCATGAATTCATGTGTGTTTATCAGAAGTGCAACGACCTTCCTCATCTTCCTCTGCGTCTCACTAGCCACCACGAGAGCATCCTTCCCCTTTCCTCGCCGCCATCTCCCTTAATGGAGCAAGTTCCTTTTCCGATGTTGACCAATCAAAGCCAATGCCAACTTCTTCCTCGTCGTCCATAATTAGGTCCACTCTCTCTCTCTTTCTCCCTAGGTTCTATCTATCCCTTTTTCCCTTCAATTCAACCAACAACCATGCCTCTCCCCCTCCTTCTTCCTCTCCGACAGCAACTCCGACGAGGCTTCCCTGTCGCTACACCACACCAACACGCTCCGTTCCGACTCCAAAACCTGCACCTCATCCACCCACACCAAACCCCTCAAGAAATTTAGGGGATTACCACCTCAATCACGCCACCAAATAACCCACCTTCACGCAACCTCCACCGACCTTGCCAGACCACCTCACACCCTCTCACGACATGCTACCACCACTGTCACCTCCGTCGTGCTATGGTGAAGCTAAGGAGCTTTCTAATTGGGGCTTTCGAACCCATTTTCATGCTTGTAGGTATCACCGGCAGCCGCCCATCGCTGCCTCCATCTCCGACCACGTTCGAGCTCCTCTGGCATGAAGAACACTTGCTTCCACTTCCAGGCTATGTAGAACCCTTCCAAATATCCCTCCAGGCCCTCAATTGGAGATCTCGCCCGCGACTTCACCCGTAATTGGAAGCATCTTCTCCTGTTGGCGCAAGCAAAGAAGCCCATGGCATTAGTGCCACATTGTAAAGAGAAGAACGCCTGCACACAGATATATTATTTTTATTATCTCATCTTATCACTCAGTAACACAAGGGGTCGGGTCCCTCATACCCCATGCACACCCGATAACCTGACCTATTCACTTCTCAGTCATCACCCACGCCGGTGACCCTGGACATTGTACACAACCCAAATACCCGTATCTGGATCTAAGTTTGTTGTTGGTCTGTAAGAGAGAAGGGGGGAAATTGTGAGACAGCGGGGGAGGGTTTTTCTCTCTGAATACTTGGCTCTGTGACACTTAGTCCTTGAAGGAATTAGTTCCCTTGTGCTGAAAAGGGAAGGTTTTGAGAAGAAAGTAAGAAGAAGAGAAGTTAAAGAAGAAGAAGGCTTTCTGAGAAAGCCTTATGCTTGTGCTGTTAAGTCATCTAGAGAAAGAAACCAACGTCTGATCTGAGTTGATTAGAGATATTGTTGAATGATTTAAGCACTATGGTTACTATTGAATTCTGATTGGAATATTGAGTGCATACTTAACTAAAGAGAATAAGTTCTGATTCAAATCACCATTGTCTTGATTCTCTTCTCTTTTGTCTTTAGATACATTGAGCTTCATTGAATAGTTAATGTGACAGATTATTATTCATTGAAGATCTATTTTATGCTCAATTAATTGTTCTCATTTATATGTGATTGAGATTAGCGCATGAATTTCATATTTGCTCCCAGCGAACGACCTCAGACTCCTCTCTTGATTTTGAGTTTATAAATTTTATCTATTTTTTGAGAGATTTTAGATTTCTACGATGATTATCATCTTTTAAAACTCCGTTTCAGACACTAAACAATGGTGTCTTCCTTGGATTCTTCTTCTTTCACTAGTTTCTTTTATTTTTGAGAAATTTCCTTAACTTCCTTGAGAGAAGTGCTATATCTTCTTTGTCTTCACTTGACGCCTCTTTTGATTGATCGTTGGCTTCAAGAGTCACGGTCTTCGTCTTAACTCCATTTTCATGCTCAAGCATCAAAAAACACATAAAGATAATTTGTTCGTTGTAGCGTGCATTACGACATCAATTTTAAAGAGAAAATCGAATGGTGATTACAAGTGTCGAAAATAGGGAGGCGGAAATTGGGTCAATTAATCGCCTAATGTCACAAGATATTTTATTCCATTTGCTCGCAAAGAGAGAAGAAAGAGAGAGAGAGTCAAAATCCATGGTAGAATACGAGTTTTAATTCTATATCCATGAAGACAAGTACCAAGCAAAACTATTGCAACACAAGTGTATAGAATAGAAGTCCAATTCAAAATGCATGAAAAGAATATCAAACACCAGGGAAATGATTACTTATAAGAATTGTTTTGCAAACATCATAGAGACATGATTGAATAAAGTGCAAAAAAATGAGCTAAAGAAGACTAGAAACTAATTGCTAAAATGAGGTGTCGAGGTAGTCACAGTGGTGGAGAGATGCTCCGTCAGCGGCTCGGCAACTCTGGGATGGTGTTTGCAACTCTATGGACATGGGAGTATGCTTGGTAGAAGCTAAGAAGAGATGATTGCAAATGGAGGTCCATAGACCACTTTATAAGCTTGTGCTAAATCATTTGAAACGAAATTTGCACACAAATCATGCTTCAAGCTGGCCATCTCAAGCACAGCGTACACACACACACGGCCAGCTCACGGCCACCACGCACACAGCACACGCACTCTCGTGCGGGCGTCCGTGATCCGTGTGCTCAAATCCTCAGCCGTCCGATGGATGATCAAGGGCCCAGACCACGCTCCACCGAGTGCTCAAGATCGTCCCTCTCCCATCTGCATGTATGATCCTGCATCAGATTGCACGTTGATAAATGCCAGTTTATCATCATTCTTATGCCTTAAAGCAAACCTAGCTCTTAGGACTTTAACTTTGTAAACGGGTTTTTGGGCTGCATTTAGGCATCACATAGGTTAGGCATGCATTACATTGTTTTGTTATTTTTTAACACATTTATTTGAGTGCTAGGGATAAAACAGATAATCAGAACCCTAAAACCCTGACACTCATGAAGGCAACTGGTAAAGAGGAAGCTTAATTCAGTTGGGATTCAACTAGATCCAACTCTGCATAGCTGGACACTAGCCCACTTATGGTTAGCTCCATTAAGCTCCATTCAGCTCATCTTAGCTGAATGGTAGCTTAAGGCAGCTCATCTCAGCTCAACCTAGCTCAAGTTAGCTCAGATCTAGCTCAACTTATTTGAGTCTAGCTCATCTGAGCTCCCATCAGTTCACTGGGAGCCCTAGCTAGCTCAACTAAGTTAACAGGAGTCCACATCAGCTCAAGGCCAGCTCTCCCCAACTCCACTCAGCTCATGGCAGTTGTACTCCTTCTAGCTTAGCTACTACTTGTCAACTAGTAGCTTAGCTAGCTCGGGAGTTCCAGTAGAAGCAGGTCCAGCTCAACCAAGCTTCAAACAAGTTAAGACCAGCTCAACTTAGCTCAACTATTCAAGCTTAGCTGCTAGTAGAAGAATTAGCTAGCTAAGCTGAGTAGTTAGTCTTCATGATGACCTTTTTAGCATCCTAGCTCTAGTGCAGCTTCAGTCTAGCTCCCCTCAGCTCCTCTTCCCTAAACCATAGCTCCATCCTACCTCATCCTCTACTCTACTAGCTTAGCTAAGCTCACAACCAACTCCACCTCCATGGCCGTCCACCCTCTCCCTTAGCCCTAACTTAACCTAACCCTAACCCACCTATTTTGGGGCCAACACAAGAACCCCTACACCCCTTCATCTTGGTGCCAAAAACATGTACCTCTTCACTCCACCACAACCTCCAAAAGCCAACTAAAGGTGGTGCCAAAAACCCCCATAACCACCCTTGTTTTGGGGCCACCATTTTCCCTCCAAAATCCCCCTCATCTCCACCTTACACCTAATCCACCTAGCCATCCTAACCCTACACCTAACCTCCTTCTAGAACACTAGAGTTGGCGCCACTTAATACCACCCTAACCAGCCCTAAACCACCATATAAGTTGGTGCCAAAACACTAACCTACACCTCTCCACTATTGGTGCCAACTCTAACCCTAATCACCACCATCCACTCCTCATCCAACCCATCCTCACCCTCCATATATTGGTGCCAACACAACCAACCCTCAACCACCTAGAAACTCATGACAACTACCCTTAACTCCACCTCCATACACCCTTCTACTTGGCGACAAACCTCCTCATCCCTCCATCATACAACTACCAACATCTAAACACATCCTAACCCTACATCTACCCTTCACGCCACCTTAACCCTAACCTACATAGAGTCGGGGCCAACTCTACTCCACCTACCATAGCCACCACCTAATACACCCTTCTACCTCCACGCCAACCTAATATACCATCCATCCACCAACTTCCATATCCTAGCCTTCCATAACACCACCCCTCCCTTAACCTTAGTTAACACCAACCTACACCCTCTCCACTCTATAAAAAGACCCATAACCACCACCATTTCTACCACCTTTGGCTGCCATAAATTCACTTCATTTCCACCATCTTCCACCCTCCATAACCGGCCAAGAGAAGAAGGAGAAGAAGAAGATTAAGGGGACACTCTGTCCCCTTGGTGCCTTCCCTCTTCCCTTCTCTCTTGTGCCCACGCCAACCAGAGGACAAGCTAGGCAAGGAAGACCTTGGGAGGAGGTCTTGAGGGTGGTGCACGCCCACCCTTGGAGGAGCATTTGAGGTGGAATTCATCCACCTTTGGTGGAGCTAGGGCACGCCCCATCTAGGGCTTGCCAGGGAAGACACACCTTGGAGAAACATTTCAAGGAGAAGGTGAAGGAGAAATCCTTTTCAACTACGGGAGTAGCCGCAGTTGGAGCAAGGACTCTCTCCTCTTCACCATCATCATTAGCAGGGTCTTGTGTTTTTATTTTGTCTTTTCAATTTTTAGTAGAAGCGTTCCTCTACTTGTAAAACAACATCTTCCTTTAGTAAAAGTTGCCTTCTTTAAATTCTTGTTGCAATTCTTGTTGCATTTTGTTGCTTTTTCCTAAGTGCACACACACTCTCTCTCTAATTACTGTAGGTCTTCACGTACCTAGAGTGAGCTTAGAGAGAGAAATTGCTTGTCACTTAGGTTTTGGTTTCAGCAACTTAGGTATAGTCACTTTCTCGGGTATAACTTTGTAGTTCCCATTATTTCAAAAATCCAAAAAAAAATGTTATATTTAAAATTCCAAAAAGAAAGTTGATTTTCATCTTTCAAGAATGAGTTTAGAATTTTGCAAACTTGTCTCCTTGGATGACCCTAGATACCACCACTATCTAGGAATATAAATTTAAAAGTGATTGTGATTTGGCGTGTTGCAATGATTAAAAACCCTAATTACAAATCACACCAAAATCTCGCATCACTTTTTCGTGCCGTTGCTGAGGAGGCACAGCTTTACATTTAGAAATTCGCTTGCTTGATAAGTGGATCTCATCCCTTTGTCTCTCTTTTCTCTCGTGTGTGCAGGAACTATAGGAAGAAGGCGGGAATTTGAAAGAGCTTGAAGTTCCTCTTCTTCTTGTGAAATTCAGGGTAGTAATCTCTCACTTGTTACATAAATTCTTTTAAAAACTACAAAATAAATATTAAATCAAGCTTTCAGGATC
This sequence comes from Thalassia testudinum, assembly GCA_037157565.1. Lineage (NCBI taxonomy): Eukaryota > Viridiplantae > Streptophyta > Magnoliopsida > Alismatales > Hydrocharitaceae > Thalassia > Thalassia testudinum. Next base: position 5,973,634 of record JAZHRO010000022.1, on the reverse strand, counting down.
ATAAACATAATAATTAGGTAGTGTGGTTCCCTTTAAAAATCATTGGTTACTTGTTTGCTTCAGTAAACATCACTCTACCTTAAGTGTTGATGTCATGATTTTCGGGTCCAGACTTCTTTTCAAAATTCAAAAATCAATTCCCAACACCACAAGCCTCCTAAAATCTTGAAATTTCACCCTAAGATTCCAAATCAAGTCATCAACATTTGTTCCAAATTTCAAAGAAATTGGATTAGTATAAAATGTTTAAAAATTTGTGGACCACAGAGGGGTCATGTCCTCTGAATTCTCTATTTTGCTACTATCCGCGAATGTTAGGAATTTTTCTACTCATCCAAATTTTGTGAAATTTAGCTTTATGGAATCCTTGTGAAATTTTACACAACATATAAAATCACAAAATTTTTTGGTGCTAGTGGTGGTACTGAAAAGTCCAAAATACCCACGGGTATCATTTCTGCACTTTGACACTTGCACAAGGAAAAATCTTAGAAACATATCAAACAAATTCCTAAAATCACAAAAAAGTATTTTCTGGAATCCTTGTCTGATTTTCCATCCATTAGTGGTGTTGTTTGCTTTGTTTGGACCACAACTTAAAATGAAAATCCTGAAACAAATTCACTATTAGTAAATTTCTATCTAAGGATCAAATTCAATTAGGGTTTCTCTTCAATTTCTAGTCCCACATTATAAAGGAAATCTACCTTCATCAATACAACCTGATTTCTCTTTGTTTGTGGATATCAAACTTGTTTGAAAACTTAAAAAGAAAACCCTAAAACACACTAAGCAAAATCAGATCCTAAAAATAGAAAAACAACAAAAATTATGTGACAACTTGATTGCTATTAGAATCACTCTTCCAATTTCTACACACACTTAAAATTGAAATAACAAGGCATTATCCCAATCAATGCCCTCTACATTCCCATGCACATTTAGACACCCAAGTCTAACTTAAAACAAGTAGTCACTTGATCACTAAAGGACTTCATCCATTTTAGGCTTGATATCCAATGTCTAAGGGTTATTAAGCGTTCCTAATTCCTCTTGAAAATGCGGCGATAGACTTAGAGGGAAGTCAAACGACAGGTGAAGGTTTACACAAGCCCCTGGTGATTTTCTTAGGACATGCTAGAATGACTCTTCACGTATACTAGAGACATTTTGGAATGACTCTTCACCATGCTTTGATACTTATCTGTGGCCATTTGATTCTCATCCATCACAATCATATATTCTCTCTGATCACTCATGCAGCCAATGACATATCCTTGTGAGCTCATTGCGCTTAGCTGATGGTGTTAAACTTTGCGCTTAACGGGAGGCAGCCCGTCATCTTTTGAAAAACCCAAAATCCTTTTTGACACACCTCTTTATAGAATTCATATTGCACTTTAGGGTTCGTTCATTAGAACAGTCGACTCCACCTTTGGTACTTGTATCAAAGCTTGAAATCATCCGCAAATAGTCATCTTGACCCATTTACCCATCCTTTAACCTTGTTCTAATGTACGATCTATGCTGAACTCAAACTCACCTAATTTACAATGAGGACATTACAAATCGTAGGCATAGGGGGTATTAAAGTGAAAAAATGTTATGAAAATCAAATCACAAAAGGGTTTCATCAAAAAAATTACATATATATATAAAGGGTTGAGAGAAAAGAAGATCCATTTGAGCAAAATGAAGAAAAAGGAGGGAAGAAAAAGAAAAGAAAGAAAGGAGAAAAAAGAAAAGAAAAACAAGAAAAGTCCCTTAAAAATAATATGGAACTTACCTAACTTCTGGTTTGGATCGAATGATGAATTAAGACTTGGAAGGCAAAAACTTAGGGGATTAGTAGCAAATACCGACCTTAGGCCTCTTGGATTTGTTTTGAGATTTAAACACTCAAGTACTTGTCGAGATCTGGATTAATCCTCAAGAGGTTGAGGAAAATGCAAGGCTTATTTATTAGGTCTAAGGCTTAGATAGTATTCGACTCCGTTAACTGACCTCTGGTTTACGGGACTCGGTAACTTAAGCACCCTAAATCACACACAGTTTGGTTCAGTGAGCTTAAATATGAAATCATGCTAAAAAAACATTTATGCTATTATGAAAATGGTCCTAAGATATAGATTAGGAGTGGCTCAAAAACATAAGTTGATTTGGACAAGTTCCCAGTACGGAGAGGTGGGAAATTTCCCTCGAAGATGTCCAATAACATATCGTCTCCTTGGTGCTTGTCTCCTAGGATATCTACATATCCTACCGGGGGTATGTAAGCACCCTGTGTTAGTTCAGATGCCATGGGCAACATTATCACGAAATGTTGATTGCCAGGGTTTGGATTTAGCTACAGAACTCCATGGGAGACACTATCCCAAAGTGTTGAAAGCCAGGGTTTTGGGGTTGCCATGGGAGGTGCTATCTCGAAGCATCGATTGCCAGGGACCCTACGAGGATTGATGGTGGGGACAAGGAATTCGTTACAGACCGTGTTTAGGGCCAATCTGAGGTTAGATCTAAGGAAAAATGATAAAAAGAAAAGAGAGAGAAAACTCTCTAAGATGAAAAACTTCTTTTATCTCTCTCTTATGAAAAATGCACTGGCAAACTAAACTTGGGCTAACCATGTTATATGCATGGGTGCTTTAACTGCTGCGTCCAAGGAACCTTAGGATAGTTCTTGTGGGCCTTAGAAACCTTCGAGGCAGACTGAGGCGAAAGCTAGTCAGGTCTAGATCTAGGCTGGTACTTGAGTACCTCTAGGCCTACTGTTGGTAATGAGATCTGATTTCTAGAGATGCAACTTAGTAGGGCATCCTAATGGTTACATCCGACATAGATAACTGGTTTAATCCATAGAATTTTGCTAAGGGACTAGCAAAAGATAGGCATGGGGGTATGATGGGAACACCATCATAAGCCCTAACTAGAACAATTTGGTCTGATAAAGTTGATAAAAGGTCCTACATATCCATCAGAGGGTCATAAAGGCACATTATCATGTTTTGAAAAGAAGAGAACATAGGGTTATTTCTGTAATTTTACCTGCATTCCACAAGTACATAATAACCACGGGATATTCCAGGGGTTAATTAAATGTTAAATGAGCTTTAATGTCTAATAAGAGGGTCCATGCAGATAGAAACAGATTTTCACATATTTCAAGAAACAAATTAGCACCCGAAACCTTAAAAATAGACCTGCTTAATTAATTGAGGTTTCGATTGGGATAAAATTCACCTAAACCTTCTATAATTCATAGAAAAGAATTCTATATGGTTTGGTACCCTTGATTTGACCTTTGGAACCCATTTTGACCTAAAATAGAGTCTCAGATGGAAGGTTGCCCTAATTTGGGCTTCTATGCAAATTACCCAGTCGAACTTGGTCAAAACCAAAATCCAACTTCACCATCAATTTCTTTGGGTCCAAATTAGATTTGTACCAAAATTTGGGCCCAATCAAAGATTATCTTGACCTAGTTTTCATTTTAATCCTATCCTGACTCTTTTTCTTTCATTTAACCCCTTAACTTTTGAAAATATTTCAAATAGCCCCCCAACTTCTTTGACTTCTTCATAGAAAGGCCCCTACCGCCATTGGAACTATCTGTCCTTAGATGGAAGGTTTGAATCGGGGTTTTCTCCCTGAATCTGTGGAGGAACCCTTCCAAAATTGGAAGGGAGACTCCTGAGGAGATCCCCTTCCATCTGAGCTCCTTCATGGCCTTCCTAATTCACCCAAGAGTTCATGCAAACTCTTGGAAATCCATTAACCTAAGCCTAAAAATTTCGAGCTCTTCAAGCTTGTTTCCAAGCTTGGAGGCTCATCTAATGGCCTATAAAGCATGCTCGTGACCTTTGAGATTATATTGGAGGCGCATATTTGTGCTTATATTGTGATCTTTGAGATTGAATTGCAATACTTGCTTCTTGTGTTCTACCTCGGATTTTCTAATGATTCTTCGAGTTATAAATTCTATTTGTTTTCGAGCTATTTTGGCTATATTGCAACAAAACGATTTTAAAACCCCGTTTTAGTCGTTAAACAGTGGCCCTCAAAATCAAAATCAAAATGCAAACCCCTTTGTCCTTATGGTCTACCATTTGGTTTGACTTCAACAAAACCAACAAAATTTGGCTAGGACTATCACGAACCTAGCCAACCAAAGATCGGGTCAACCACTCAGGGAACCTCCTGTACCATTAAGGATTTTTATGATCCTTCTAACTATGAGGAGAGACCCGGGGTGGTTATACCCCAAGGGGATTTTGTGATTAAACTGGCTATTCTAAACCTAATCAAACACTTCCATGGTCTTCCGAGAGAGGACCCCTTCTGTCACCTTGAGGAATTAACTGTCCTCGCTTAAACCATCCATTCTCACAATGTGTAGGAAGAGGTGTGGCTTATGAGACATTTTACTCTCTCACTAAAAGATAAGGCATCACATTGGTTTAGAATGGTCGGGCGCCCTATCACCACCTGGCCCCAATTAAAAAGAACTTTTGTAAAAAAATTTTTCTGATAGGTCGTACATATGCTTTAAGACGATCAATAATGACCTTTCAACAAAATCCTAGAAAAGATTCTAAGAACTTCTTAGAAGTTGCCCCTACCATGAAATTCCATAATGGCAGTTAGTGCAGATCTTCTATCATGGATTAGAAGATCAATTAAAAAGATTTGTGGATGCCTCATGTGGGGGCAATTTCCTTAATAAAGATGTTGAAAGTGCCTACCTCCTTTTTGAAGAAATGAGTGAAAACTCATGTAATATGACTTTAAGGGACACTTTTGGTAGAATTAACAACCCAAGACTCAGAGTCAATGAAATTGAATCCAAATCCACTTCTGTTCCAGTCACTCAAGATGATCTACACATGATAGCTCAAAGACTAGATCAGATGCAAATCAACCAGAAAAAATGGAAGAAAAGCTTACTCAAAAACAAGCTCCACACCTTAACTCTCCACAACTTCTCAGAAGAGAAAACTTGCACAACAATCAGATTAAGGTTATGGGCAACCCTGGGCAACCCGAATCCCCCTGGAAAGCTCCAAATTAGATTCTGTTTCCCAAACAAAATCAATTTGGGTATTTTATGGGCAACCCTTATATCAACCTGGGCCATCCCAAGAAGATATAAACATCGAGGTCAAGAAGACTCTACCGGGTATGCAAAATCAAATGGCGGAAGTAACCTGCATGATAATCACCTGGCAACGTCAAGTTAAGGTTACTTCAGATCATAGACCTGTTGGCAATTTGCCATCCCAACCCATGCCCAACCCTAACAATCAACAGAATCAATTTCAAGGTGGATATCCCAGTCAATCTATCTTCCCAGCATCCCAGCATCCCCTGGGTTTCAATCACAATCAGGCTCCCCATCCTCCTCTTAGAAACAACCATACTGCAAATGCAGTTACTTTGAGAAATGAGAAAACTACTCAAGATCCTTTGCTTGCTCAAGAAACCCGCTCAAATGAAAAATAGATCAACTCTTCTCCCTCTTCCTCTAACCCTATTTAGGAACTTGAAAATGCAACAAAGGAAAATCCAATACCTTTTCCACAAGCCCTTCACTCTTCACACACAAAGAAAAAGAAGTCCGAGCCCGCTGATAAGGAATTGATGGATCCTTTTAGGTAAGTAGAAATCAATATCCCTCTCCTAGACGCCATAAAATATATCCCAGCCTATGCAAAATTCTTGAAAGATTTGTGTACTCCCACACGATAGCCAAGAAACCTAGGAAAGGTGATCCTTCCAGAGACAGTAAGCTCTGTTGTGCAGAGCAAACTGCCTCTAAAAAGAAAAGATCCAGGCAGCCCCCTAATTCAAGTAGTCATTAATGACACTTCCTTTGATCGCGCCTTGCTAGATCTCGATGCCTTAATTAATTTCATCCCCATAGTAGTTTTCGAGGAATTTAAGATCAGTGAACTAAAGCCTGTCGAGGTTACTCTTCAACTAGTAGATTGATCGACAATCAAACCAAGGGGTATTATTGAAGATGTTATTGTCTGGGTCAAAAATTGTCCATTTGCCATAGACTTTGTAGACCTGGATATAGAGGTATTAGAAGCTTTAAAGAATGCCCACATAATTCTTGGAAGACCATTCTGAGCCACCGCCCGCACCAATATTGATTGTGATTCTGGAAAGATGAAGATCATGTGTGGCGGTGAATCCGTTACCCTAGATATTTTCCAAGCTTCTAGGCGTTTCCAAGAACCAGATTTCTTTGATGACTCGAATTCAGAAATTGAAAATATAGTGGAGGAAACAATGTAGATTTTACACATGGGTTTCTGCTTTGCAATTAACACAGTTCCTGAACAATCCAATTCCTCCCACCCTCCCACCCTAATGTTGGGTGGTCATAGATCGCATTTTTGATAAAAGCGTCGTAGTATAGTTGCGAAATACGATCCAACAAAGATATTGTTTTGAAAATAACGAGACTTTGAGTCCCGGTCGTTCATCTCTGGGAGGCGTTATTTTTGTTTTTGAAATCGATCTTAAAGCCGCTCTACTTTATTTAAATGACATGCTGGTGCATAATATATAGGCGGTTAAAGAATAGGCACTTAAATCACGCAAATATGATAATCATTCAGCTCGTGGTGATTTCGAACACCTAAAAGATATATATATATATAAAGTGAAATTTCATTCATCATTGGAGAGTTGTTGCACAAGGAAGTCTAGAGGAAAGTTTATACATGAATGCATAAAAATTAAACCTAACTACCAGAAAACGATTGCATACAAGAATCAACGGGGGGATTTCGCATGCATCATTGGGGGAGAAGTAAGACTACACTACTAAGCAGTAAATGAAAGCAATAAATATTATGAAGAGCATGATTTAAAGCTAGAAGAATAGAGGGCATTAAGGGGTGGTCCCCGATGGCCTTGGAGTGGTCGAGAAGAGAATGAGGGGCGGCCAATGTAGCTTAGGCCGACCCTTGGAGAGAAGTAGGGTTGATCCAGCATCTCAGCATGGTTTCCTCCATGGTGGTGGTAGTGAGCTCGTGGAGGTGGAGTGAGTGGCTAAGTGGAGGTGGCGTGAATGGCACCAATGGAGAGCAATTGCCAAGGGAGTGAATGGGTGCCAATGGCCACCCAAGGGGTCCTTTTATAGACCTAAGGGAATCTCTCTATAGAATTATGGAATTCTCTAGAAGGCCTATGGTGGGAGCTCGTGGGAGAGTGAGAGAGAGAGGGTGGATGGTGGTTTTTAGATCCACCAAATGTGGATCTAAAAATTGAATGGCTCTTGGTTGCTATTTTTGGCAACCAAGGCAACCACACATGGTAGAGAGTTCTAGAGAACTCTAGGCTAGATATTTTCGTGTGGATGGTGTGTGTGGGTGTGTGTGGGTCGAAACTTAGGTGGCTAGGTTGATTAGGTTGGGTTCTAGTGGGTTTAGGTCAAGGTAGGTCTCAAATTAGGGTTATAAACCCTAATTCACTAAGGTAAAGTGCAATTAAACTTAATACAAGTTTAATTGGGTGTGTGGAAACTTAATTGAGAGTAAAACAACTCAATTAAGTCAGGTCTAGGTCAATTGGACTCTCACTGAGTCCAATTGGACAGTGTGTGCTGAGATCAGGGCTCAATTGGACTCAATGAGTCCAATTGAATAGGCTGATGGAATTGACTAAGATCCAAGTCAATTAGGTTTAGTGAGGACCTAATTAGGTCCTTAGGGAGGTCTAGAGGTGGTGTACTAGGGTTAGGTCACCTTAATTTAGGTTCCTCTAGGGTTGGAATTGGGTTTAGGGACCTATTGATCCAAGATCAAGGCTTAAATCTCAAAACAGGAATTGGAGAGCAGTATCAGACGTCTAATTATAGAATAAGACGTCTTATACAAAAAAATCAGAAGTCCAGACTTTTTGTCTGGATGTCCAATCAGAGTCAAGAAGGATTTCGAGTTCTGTTTTGGGTATTCTGCAGAAATTGGACGTCTGACAGAGTGTCTGGACGTCCAATAACACTGCAGAAGTGGGTTTGAAGTGTGCGGGAGTTGGCTAAGGGTCCTGGATGTCTTAAAACTTATCTGGACGTCCAGAGAAGGGTTGGAACTAGGGTTTTAGGGCTTCCTAGGGTGTTGTGACCTAATCTAAGGGTGGCTAAGGCTTGGGGAAGTCTCTAGGCTATCCTAGGGCTAGGATGGACCTAAGCTCTTCACATTTTACTGCTTTATTCCACTTAATAGAATAGCAAACTTTTAACCCCCTTACATTATTATTCCTACATCTAAACTAGGCCTTCTGCTCCAGCTCTGCTACAACTCCTGTTATTCCTGATCCAGCTTCAGATCAAGCTCCTGATCAGCTTATTCCCTGCAATCGACATAATGCATTTAATTAGCACATTATAACATTATTTTATGCATAGCTAAAGAAAAGCACTAAAGATGCAGATAATGTGTATGCATCCATGAATAACCCTAACTTATGCTAAGTCCTAGCCTAATTTAGGTCAATTAAGACATATGATTGCTGCGCAATCACCTAACCACACCTTCCCCATCTAACTCTTCAGCTGATCCCTTCCCTCTCACCTCACTTCTAACTTCTCTAGTCGAAATCATTTTGGAGTCGGGTCCTCAACTTGAGTTAAAACCCTTGCCTGACTCCCATAAATATGTTTTCCAGGGCCCAGACCAAACCATGCCCTTGATCATTAATTTTGGACTTACTGGGGCACTGGAGGAAAAACTCCTCCAGGTTTTGAGCAAAAATAGAAAAGCTATTGGTTGGACCCTTTCGAATCTTAAGGGTATTCATCCATCCTATTGCACCCATTGCATATATCTTGAGGATGATTCTCGGTCCTCCCGCTAACCACAAAGGTGCCTGAACCCTACTATGATAGGATCTAAAGATATAGAATATATATGGCTATGCACACAAACACTCAAGAACAATATTAGTAATAACAAGAAAATTTGCACAATCAATTCAAACTACAAAAGGACACAAAATGTATAGTGGTTCCCTTCCCTTGGGTACTCCACTACCTAAGCCTCCTAGCTTAGGGTTTTTAACTTGATTCTCTCAACCCCGAGAGAATCAATTTACTAAATCGAGGTAATTAATGGGTTACCTCAACCCAAGTACAAAAATGGGTTTGTTACAACCCAACGAGCAAATGCTCAAGAACAAATGAAATACAGGTGTAAGAAAGTAAGATAAATCTTACAACTAGAACCTAAGCCTCTCAACAAATATTTATGTAAGATAATACCAGTTTGAGAACCTAGGAAGGACGTGAATCGTGTTGAATTGCATGAACAAAACACGTCAATGTGTTTGCAAACCCGTAGCTTGATTGGAAAGTAGCAAACACGATTTCTTCTCTTGAATATGTGGTGGAAAATATGAATTATATTCTCTAGAATTTTCTCTTATGTCTCTTCTATATCTTGTGTGTAAACAAAGAGTCTTAGGGTCATTTTATAGAGTTTAGGACCTCAGGCATTCGTCTACTAGACATTGGGGTTTAAATCCCAACGTTCATATTGCCAAAATTAATTTTCTAGCCGTTCATTTTGAGCCAACAGCTACCTGGTACCGGTATTAAAGTACCTGTACCAGTACTAGTAGCTCACTGCCACCAGTACATGAGTCCTGGTACTGGTACTCACCATGGGTACCGGTACTTGTGACTCCCAGGTTTGAAATTCCTTGGGCATAGTAACCTACTTGTACTGGTACTCATCATGGGTACCAGTACTTGTAAGGTTTAGGCCAGAATAAAGGCTTCAACCTGTGGCCAACATGTACTGATACTCATGGTTGGTACCGGTACTTATTCACAGTTTGAGATGAATTCTCAAACTTGTGCCTTGCAAATACCAATACTGATGAACAGTATCGGCACTTGCTTACAAGTACCTATTTTAAGCATTTTAATCCATTACGTACTTTGAAAATGTTTGCAATATAATTTAATCCTAATTTATCTCTACTTGATTTTACGATCTAAGTTATGATTCTTTGTTAAGAGGCATATACAATCTATAAATATAAAATCTAAACTAGAGAAACTAAAGGTCGAAGATGATCTTCTTCTCCTTGACTCATCCTTGTCATCCTCCATGACATGATCTTTTTCATCTCACCATCATGCCTCCATCATTTCTTGTTTGCCTTGCTCCTTCACCTAAATCTGAAAAACACTTAATGGCAAACATTAATCTATAATAATTTTGTTAACACCAAAACAAGATATGGAACAAGGTTCCAACATACTATGCATGAGGTGGTAAAAAAAGGAAATTATAAAGTGGCTTGATGCTGATATCATTTACCCATTTCTAACAGCTCCTGGGTTAGGCCCACACAAGTAGTTCCTAAAAAGGTTGGACTAACAGTTGTCACTAATGAACATGGGGAAAATATAGCCACTAGGACCGCTTCTTCTTGGTGCGTGTGCATAAATTACAAAAAATTAAACATCGCCACCAAGAAGGACCATTTTCCACTCCCTTTTATTGATCAAATCTTGGAGCGTTTAGCCGACGTGATTACTACTGTTTCCTAGACGGTTATTCCAGCTATAATCAAATTGCGATCCATCCTGAGGACCAAGACAAAACTATATTTACCTGCCCCTTCAGAACCACTGCTTTCCGAAGGATGCCTTTCAGTCTTTGCAATGCACCTGCGACTTTTCAATGGTGTATGCTTGCAATTTTTTCAGACTTGGTAGGTGAATGTTTGGAAGTCTTCATGGATGACTTCTCTATTTTTGGAGATTCTTTTGATCTTTGTCTCAGAAACCTTGAAAGAACCCTCCAAAAATGCATAGAAGTTAATCCGGTCCTCGGTTAGGAAAAAAGACATTTCATGGTCTAGGAGGGTATTGTCCTGGGCCATGTCATTTCCAAAAAAGGAATTGTGGCAGATCGAGCTAAAATTGATGCTATCTCTAAGCTCCCACTACCCTCTACTATAGAACAGATCTGATTTTTTTAGGGCATGTGGGTTTCCACCATTGTTTGATAAAAAAATTTTCCTAAATCTTCAAGCCCTTAAGTCAATTACTTACCAAAGACCCGCCTTTTGACTTCAATGACCAATGCCTGGAAAGTTTTGAGAAGTTGAAAAAGGATGTCATAGAGGCACCAATTTTATAGGGACCTGATTGGAATTGTCCCTTTGAGCTCATGATTGATGCCTCTAATTTTGCTGTGGGGGCTGTTCTAGGGCAAAGAATTGACAAGAAGCCCGTTGTAATCTATTATGCTAGCAAGACTCTTGATGATGCACGACGGAATTACATAGTTACTGAAAAAGAACTTCTTGCCATTATCTTCGCCCTAGAAAAATTTTGATCCTATCTGTTGGGGTCACATGCCACTATATATACCGACCATTCGGCACTTAAATATCTACTGAACAAGAAAGATGTGAAATCCCATCTTATTCGTTGGATCTTACTGCTGCAGGAATTTGACTTGGAAATCAAGGATAAGGCAGGTTCACAAAATGTAGTGGTCGATCATCTCTCTCGTCTTATGACGAATGACATGTTGACCCCCCTGATAAATTCCCTGATGAGACCATCCTAGCTGCCAATACCCTCCCTTGGTTTGCACCCATTGCAAACTACCTAGCAATAGAACGAATCCCATTAGATCGGCCAAAAACTAGAAGAGATAAGTTCTTTGCTGACATTAAATATTATTCTTGGGAGGGGCCCAACCTTTTCCGCATCTGTACCAATCAAGTCATTCGACGATGTGTCCCTGATTTAGAAATTCATGGTATTTTGACACATTGTCACTCAATGGCCTATGGTGGATATTTTTCGTGCAAGAAAACTACAGCTAAGATCCTCAATTTTGGATTCTTTTGGCCTAGCATGCACAAAGATGCTCATTTTTTTGTTCGGTCCTGTTTGCGTTGCCAGAGCGTCAGCAACATGAATCGGAAGGATATGATGCCCCTCAATCCAATTTTAGAGGTTGAAATTTTTGATGTTTGGGGCATCGACTTCATGGGACCGTTCATCAAATCTGGTGGGTATTTATATATACTAGTCGCAGTTGACTATGTATCTAAATGGATTGAAGCAATACCCACCCACACCAATGATCACAAAGTGGTTGTCGAATTCATCAAGAAAAATATTTTTTCAAGATTCAGCATTCCTAAGGTCATTATCAATGATGGAGGATCACATTTCACTCAACTCCAATTCCATCACTTTCTTTCTAAATACGGGGTTAATCACAAATTTCCACTCCCTATCACCCCCAAACAAATGGCCAAGCAGAAGTTTCTAATCAGAAAATAAAGAATATTTTACAAAAGATGGTCAGGTCCGATCACAATGACTGTGTTCCAACAAATTGGATGATGCTTTATGGGCCTACCATGCTGCTTTCAAAACCTCACTTGGCATGTCTCCTTTCCGTTTGATTTTTGGGAAGGCATGCCATCTCTCGGTAGAACTTCAACATAGGGCTTTGTGGGCAATAAAATAATTAAATATGGATTTATTTGACGTTGGTACCATAGGAAATTGCAACTAATCAAATTGGAAGAATTGCGTAATTTCTCTTATTAAAACGCATGGATTTATAAAGATTGAACAAAGAAGTTTCGTGATAAATATATTATTCAGAAACATTTTGACGTCAATCAACATGTTTGACTTTTTGATGCAAGATTACGTATTTTTCCTGGAAAATTAAAATCCAAATGGACTGGCCCGTTTATTGTCTTAAAAACATATCCATATGGCGCTATTAATCTTTTTGATCCAAAAACTAATACTACTTTTCAAGTCAATGACTAACGTTTAAAGCCCTATCTCGATAATATTTCGAATCTTCCATCCGACACACTTGATTTAATCGACTCAATGGCATAAAAGATAGCACTGGATGGGAGGTAACCCATTGTTTTCCTGCTTTTCTTTTTAATTCTTCTTCAGAGGTTTTGACCATCCTGATTCTGACCGCCTTCACTAAGGTGAACTTTTTTCCCTTCCTATTGCATGCGGATATGCCACATCTTAAGCATGGGGGCCTATTTTAAATTTTGACGATCAAATTAGGATTTTCAAAACCCAAAAACATTCACTTTTCTTGTTTCACTTTCTGCAAGAATACCCAAAAAGATAAAAATAAAAATAAAAATATTCAAAACTTTTGGAGGAAATTTTGAAAATCGGGACTAAGGTTGAAAATTCACTTTTCGGTACAATGGGATTTAATCTTTATCAAACTAGGGATAAGGATAAGGATCTAGTTATTAGAATTTCTCGATCTACCAATAGACTAGATCAAGTATCCTTCTCTAAATTCCACCTGAACTCATGATGGTTCAGGTGACTTGATCTTCCTTTGTGACCTGAAAAGTATCTGGCTTAGCTTCCGATTCAAAAACTTGAAATTTTGACAAAATTCTTGTGTCAAAATTCACACACAAGCCAACACCTTAAAAACATGTAGAAATTAAAAGAAAACCCTTGTTTGGCCTTAGTAAAATCTAAAGCAGATTATTGGTTTGAGTTCCCACCGCTGAGAAAAAGGAAAATGCCTCCTTTGAGGATGCGATGACAACATGTTACCGTCTCAGGGCTGCTTTTATATTCCATATCTTTAGACGGAGCATTAAAGTGTAATTTTGCAGCTCAAGTGTCATGGATGGTGCTCTACATATAGTGTCAGAGCAAGAGCTTGAGTTCGCTTGGAGCGCCCCTTTACACCGCATTGTGTTTTGGGGTTGTAAGCTCCTGGGTGGTGTCTTGGATAGTACTATCTCAAAGTATCGACACCAGAGCCCCCTTGAGGATTGGTAACATGAATGATGATTCCGATACATCTGTTGTAGGATTAAGCTAAGAATAAGCATGGGGGAGTTTCAAAAAAAAAAGTTTTAAACTAAAGACACGACCTTATAAATGTTGGCATTCACAAGCAAAGACACAAGGTTTTAAAGGATGTTGTAAGTTGAGAGTTAGATTTAAGAGCTAAAAGAAAAATCCTAACTACAAAAATTTGGGGTCATCTGAATTAACAAGGGGTTAATTTGAGAATTTTTGAAGGATACATTGATCCCAATTCTTCTAATTTTTTGGATCCGGAAACAAATCCCGTACCTCTCATGTTTTAACCAACCAAGGTCCCATGATCTCCTCAAAAACTTGAAAAAAATTAGTTTTCCCAAAGATTTCGTTCTGTAAAAATTTGTTTTGCTAAGAGACTAGCAAAAGATAAGTATGGGGGTGTGAAAAATGCCAGCTTACAATTATTCTTATGCCTTAAAATAAACTTAGCTCTCAGGACTTTAACTCTGTAAACGGGTTTTTGGGCTACATTTAGGCATCACATAGGTTAGGCACGGATTACATTATTTTATTTTTTTTTAACACAACTATTTGAGTGTTAGGGATAAAACAGATAATTAGAACCCTAAAACCCTGACACTCATGAAGGCAACTGGTAAAGAGGAAGCTCAATCTAGTTGGGATTCAGCCAAATCCAGCTCTTCATAGCTAGACACCAGCCCACTTGGGTTAGGGTTAGCTCCATCAAGCTCCATTCAGCTCATCTTAGCTGAATGGTAGCTCAAGGCAGCTCATCTCAGCTCAACCTAGCTCAAGTCAGCTCAAATCCAGCTCAACTTAGTTGAGTCTAGCTCATCTCAACTCCCATCAGTTCACTGGGAGCCCTTCCTAGCTCAACTAAGTTGACAGGAGTCCACAATAGCTCAAGGCCAGCTTTCCCCAGCTCCACTCAACTCATAGCAGCTGAACTCCTTCTAGCTTAGTTACTACTTGTCAACTAGTAGCTTAGCTAGCTCGGGAGTTCCCATTAGAAGTAGGTCCAGTTCAACCAAGCTTCAAATAAGTTGAGATTAGCTCAACTTAGCTCAACTATTCAAGCTTAACTGCTAGCAGAAGAATTAACTAGCTAAGCAGAGTAGTTGAGTCTTCATGAAGACCTCTTCAACATCCTAGCTCCAGTGCAGCTTCAGTCCAGCTCTAGACAACTTCTCCTCAGCTCCTCTTCGCTAAACCCTAGCTCCATCCTACCTCATCCTCTACTTTACTAGCTTAGCTAAGCTCACAACTAACTCCACCTCCATGGTTGTCCACCCTCTCCCTTAACCCTGACCTAACCTAACCCTAACCCACCTATTTTGGCACCAACACAAGAACCCCTACACCCCTTCATCTTGGCACCCAAAACATGTACCTCTTCACTCCACCACAACCTCCAAAAGCCACTTAAAGGTGGTGCCAAAAACCCCCATAACCACCCTTGTTTTGTTGCCACCATTTCCCTTCCAAAATCCCCCTCATCTCCACTTTACACCTAAGCCACCTAGCCATCCTAACCTTGCACCTAACCTCCTTCTAGAACCCTAGAGTTGGTGCCAAAACACTAACCTACTCTTCTTCACTATTGGCGCTAACTCTAACCCTAATCACCACCATCCACTTCTCATCCAACCCATCCTCACCCTCCATATATTGGCACCAACACAACCAACCCTCAACCAACTACAAACTCATGATAACTACCCTTAACTCCACCTCCATGCACCCTTCTACTTGGCGCCAAACCTCCTCATCCCTCCATCATACAACTACCATCATCTAAACACATCCTAACCCTACATCTACCCTTCACGCCACCTTAACCCTAACCTACATAGAGTTGGTGCCAACTCTACTCCACCCACCATAACCACCACCTAATACACCCTTCTACCTCCACGCCAACCTAATCTACCATCCATCCACCAACTTCCATATCCTAGCCTTACATAACACCACCCTTCCCTTAACCTTAGTTAACACCAACCTACACCCTCTCCACTCTATAAAAAGACCCATACCCACCACCATTTCTACCACCTTTGGCTACCATTAATTCACTTCATTTCCACCATCTTCCACCAAACATAGCCGGCCAAGAGAAGGAGAAGAAGATTACGAGGACACTCTGTCCCTGATGAGTTCACAATAGCGAACTAATTTTTAGCCTAAGTTGGTTAATTCTTACATTTTTGAAAAAAGGGGAGGGAGGGGGGAGACCCCACCCCCCCTCGGGGACCCCGAATTTCTCGCTTACCATGGAGCACCTTTGTGATCTTTGCCACGGCCACTCTCCGGTGCTTAGTCGAGGTAGGACAGCATTGGTGGTGTGCCACCCCATGAGGACACTATGTGCATCTGGGCATGATGCAGGGATCGATCCCGCACACCCTGCACAGGGTGCGCCTTATAGGGAGTGGGCGCACCAATTGTGCTACCCATGACCCCTCCATTTAGAATGTACTAATATTTATATTTTCTTATTAAATAAATGCATGCATTATAATTTAAGTTTGCATAATTTATTTTATAGTATTAATAATTATTTGCATTTACTTGATCGTAGAATTCAAGGTCAGCCAAATGTGATTTTTAAGACGACCAGAGCTTATTCTAGATATCTGATGACGTTGACGGATTTCAAACGCACCGCATCCCTCTCTCTCATAAATAATCCTCTCCATGCGCAGCATTGCCTCCAAAGCCATTGCCTCACTGCTGCCGTTGGAGAAGGGCGAAGATCTCGCGAGAGAACAAAATGATAGAGGGAAAATCGCAATAGAGAACCTGCGGAAGATATAACATCTTCTCCCCCTTCGGGGCCTTCACATCCTCCACCATTATAGCCTGGGTGCACCCTATGCTCATAGCGTGCACTGTGCTTCAAGCGTACACCATGGACATGGTGTGCAACATGATCTGAAGCAGGCTCCATCTTCCATCTTCACCGCAAGCTCCACCGTGGGGACTGTGTGGTGACACCACATGGCCACCACGACATCTGTGCCTATCATCTACCAACTTCTTCACCACTGCCAAAACCAACCCCCCTCACCAACATAACCTACACCATTGCTAACCACTCGACTACCCTCACCCAAAGCCATAGCCCCCTCCCCATCACCACCGCAGTAGCCCCATCACCACCACACCCTCACCTACTGCTACTCTGCTTCCTCTTCTTCTTCAACTTCCTCCTCCTCTCTACCAACCAAAAGAACCCAAACCAATCAAAAATGCAGCCACCGCCACCACTCATCCCATGCCACCTCCAGCCGCCGTTCCACCACCAGCGTGACACCATGCTCCACCTCATCTGCATCAACGTCCTCGCAGCTACCCCTAGTGGTTCCACCATCGCGCCAAGCTCCAACACCACCAAGCAAGTGTCTACGCAGTCCGACCACTTCAATGCCGGCCGGCCACCGTCGGTGACCATCATCCACACCTTCTCCACCATCTCAAAGCCCCTCCTCAGGCCCACCTCCATTGTACGTAGGTCGGCAAACGACCCCTCCTCCATGCACGTGAAGAGTAGAGAAGCAAATCCTTTGTTTCACCACACATTAATATTTACAGGTTATGCCATTGTGGGAATCCTATTCATTTATTTACTGAGTTAATATATTAAGTGAATTTGCAAACCAGACCCTTTAGTTCTCGCAATATTATGTGGTTATCTATAAGTGCATTTTCCTCCATTCTATTGGCCTCACGTACATTGCACGATATACAACATTTGTAGGCTAAAATCTGATTATCACTTTTTGATAAATTGGTGAAAATATGCAAAAATATCTACTATGATACTTACAATTACATGAAATATCAGTCAGCGTTCTCTTCTTTGAGAAAATCATTTTTCATTAAATGCAAAAATATCTTTCGTGGAATAAGATTTAGCATGGAAATATTTGCTAGTTTAATAGGCTAATTCCTCCCTATGGAGACGACCTAACTATTTTTGTGGTTAGATTTTGAATATTAAATGCTTTAAAAAGCAATTCTCTGCCATGCGACTAAATACAACGATGCTACATTTTTTGTTATGAATTTTATCAAAAATGAGAATCGCCCTTTCAGTCCCATTGGTGCCTTCCCCTCTTCCCTTCTCTCTTGTGCCTACGCCAGCCAGAGGACAAGCCAAGCATGGAAGACCTTGGGAGGAAGTCTTGAGAGTGGTGCACGCCTACCCTTGGAGGAGCATTTGAGGTGGAATTCATCCACCTTTGGAGGAGCTAGGGCTTGACAGGGAAGACACACCTTGGAGGAACATTTCAAGGAGAAGGAGAAATCCTTTTCAACTTCGGGAGCAGCTGCAATTGGTGCAAGGACTCCTCTTCACCACCATCATCAGGAGGATCTTGTGTTTTTATTTTGTCTTTTCAATTTTTAGTAGAAGCATTCCTCTACTTATAAAACAACATCTTCCTTTAGTAAAAGTTGCCTTCTTTAAATTCTTGTTGCAATTCTTGTTGTGTTTTGTTGCATTTTCCTTAGTGCACACGCACACACTCTCTAATTACTCTAGGTCTTCATGTACTTAGAGTGAGCTTAGAGAGAGAAATTGCTTGTCACTTAGGTTTTAGTTTTAGCAACTTAGGTGTAGTCACTTTCTCACATATAACTTCATAGTTCCCGTTATTTCAAAAATCCAAAAAAAAAATCTTTTTTTGGAAGCAACCAAAAAAAAAATCTTATATTTAAAATCCCAAAAAGAAAGTTGATTTCGAACTTTCAAGTAATAGTTTCGAATTTTGCAAACTTGCCTCCTTGGACGACCCTAGTACCACCACTATCTAGGAATATAAATTTAAAAGCGATTGCGATTTGGTGTATTACAACGATTAAAAACCCCAATTACAAATCATGCCAAAATCTTGCATCAAGCATCGGATCACGCGTGCTCAAATCGCACACATCTGGGGTGCCACGTGGCCACACAATGTCCGCCTGATGGAGATTCGGTGGTTGAATTTCGATTCCAGCTCTCATCCACGGATTAAATACGCAGAGCAGGATTCGAATGCATATCGCTGCTTCGTGGGTTGAGGCACTAACCAATGTGCTACACCCACTACTTTATCGCGGTTGCGAATTAGTGTCCACAAATTCTCGATCATTGATGGCAATCATGCGGCTGATGATGAAGAGTGACAAAGCATGATCTCAGCCCTCTGATGGTGATCTGATGGTGGTTATCGTGCGTGCACGTGGCGAAGAGGAGAGGCTGGCACACGATGGAGAGTGGAGCAGGTGCCACGTGGCTCAACAAGGACCATTGATCATCAGATCAACAATCAGAACTTCTCAGACTTGTTGTGGGAGCTACAGAGGTTGGATTGAGGTGATTTTGAGTCCGTTGAACTCCATTCGTCTATCCGGATCCATCCATACGGTTCGATTGCTCATCTGAGACCTGTTTCAATACGCACTTGTACACATGGTTATTAAACATTAATTATAAGCAATGTTAATGCAGGAATAACACAATATGCATGCAATCTCCCAAACCTGCTGTATCATGATTTTTATGCACCTATGTTCTTGAAGTTGACTCTAATTGATGTAATTAACACTATTATTTGTAGAGTCATCATTCCCCCATTCCCACCTCTTGCTAGTCCCTAGTAAGGTTAACCTAAATGCTAATTACAACTAAAATCAAGAGTCGATTGCTCAGGCACTAGTTACTTGTCAATAGGAGGAAATTTCTACTAAAAACCTAACCCATAGAGACTCAACAGTGCCCGGGTGCCTGCCAAAATGCTGACTGCCCAAGTCCTCACCTTATTCTAGATAGAAGCAAAGCAAATTCTCTATTTTTTTTCTTTTTCTTCTTTTCTTTTTTTTTTTGGATTTTGGAGTTGAGAGTTTCGAGGTAACTTTTTACAGCTACCCAACTCGAAAAGGACTCTAAGTGCTAAGCATCGTATCATGAAAATTGTGATAGACTCACTCAACGACAATTAAAATGGACTTCGTGTTTCTACACCCTTAGGTGACCCAAAAAGAAAATGCTGCCTAAAGGTGTATCTGTCTGACTGGTAGTTTTCTCCCTACTTTTATTTTGTGGGGTCAACACAAGGGAAAACCTAGTATATATCTCCCTAGATTATTCTACTTCCCCTCTTCTTCCTTAAGTGTTTTGGAATTTTTATGCATTTTATGAGCTAGGATTTGGACAAATGGCCAATGGGGCGTCTAACCCACAATAATTTGCCAGCCATACTCTTGTAGTGAAGTATGGCTTCTTTTTCTATTTTTCTCATTTTTCTATTTTACTTTTTTTCATCTTTTTTTTTTTTAAGTAGGTTGCTTCCCTGATCTAAGATTTACCTAAAGGCAGTAGTAAAGGAGAATGGTCCTGTGGCTGGGCTCTAGACAACTGGCCAATGGGTTGTTACCCACGACAACTTACTAGCCATACCATGTTAGAAGGTTCATTACCCACCAAGGAGTGAGTCAGTATAAAACATGTGCAGATGCTTAGATTATAAGTCCTTGCAAATTAAAGGGCAGGCTGATAAGTCGTATACTTATCATGCTACATTATTAACCAAATTAATATAAATTAAGGTAGTGAGGACTCGAGAACAAGTCCACATTTTAGTGGACACTCGGGCTGATTAAGCCCGAAGACCTAAAGAGTCTAAGTGTTCAGGTCCTTAACGTATCATTTCTTAAAGTTAACAATCTCCTAATGCCTAAGTTTCATTTTCCTAATTCTTCTTTTTCTTTTTTTTAATGAAATAAAAACTAGTTCAAGCTACAAATTTTATACTAAGAAAATGATAAATGCCACCCCCCATGCCTATGATGGACAATATCCTCATTGGAAAATAAATGTATGCAAGGGAGTAAGGAAAGAAATCACTTGAGTTTCAACAGTGAATCTAGTCAGCTTGAATCCACTGGGTTGCCTCCTAGGAAGCATTGAGTTTATTGCATCTAGCTAGGCATGGTGAACCCTATCTAGAAGAAACAGTCAATTCCAAAGGTTGAGTCAACAAAATGAAAGTGATATGATCTTGGTCACTCAAAATCATTGGTCCGCAAATGCAAACCATGTTGTAATGTAATCCCATCCCTAAGGGATGGGAACTTTGCAAATGGTGCATCACGCATGCCCGTGTCTGTTCCTCTCTTAATCTGCGGGCATGCAGAGAAGTTGATTTGGATGAGTGGAACTCGATTCTATAATGTCAGACACTAAAGATATAGACTTTGTAATTAGCTTGTGTCCCCTTAAAGTTGTAATCCATCAAAGTTTTATCAATCCCAGTGAATTCGGGTTGCGGAATTTTAATTCTAATAAGTCATGTAACAAAATAAGAAATTTCACAATGGGCCCTAAAATCAAGCATGAGGTCTCTCTCCAAAGAAAAATCCATCCCTTTTTCTTCACTTAGGGTTTCATCACTTATTCCCTCCAATTCCTTAATCCTTAGAATATTATCTTCAACCTCTTTTAGATTAGACTTAGTTTCCAGGGTTGAACTGGAGGTAGGGCTAATTTCATCATCTAGCTCCTCAGATTCTTTCCCTTGGCCCTCCTCTAAATTTGTGATGGGGTTTTCAAATGATTCAAAATCAAGAATTTCAAAGTCATGATTCCACTCCCCATCTTCAATTTTGGATGTCTCTTCCACCAAATCACTTTCCTTAGGAAGATTAGATTTGGATTCAAAGACATCGACCCCCAGTTCCTTATCAAAATTCTCAATTTTCTCCTCAACCCTCCCCAAGTCATGTTCAAAGGAATCCTTAATGACCTTTTCTAATGAGTTGTCCAACAATGGGGAAGTATAAATGGTGGACTGAACCAATTTTGGGCAAATGGGTGTAGTACAATCGATTACCATGGGGCCTTTCTTCATGAATTCTATAAAAGGGGTTGCTTTTAACAGTGTTCTTTGGCCTTCTTCATCCAATTGTTGGAACATATCAATCATGGCTTGTTTCCTATCAATCAACTCTTGGTTCTATCTATATAACTCCAATTGAAGGCTATCAAGAATTGACTAAGTGTCATTAGATTTCCCTTGGATTTCCTCCTTATTATACTTAGCATTCAACTCATGGTTAGGGGGGTATGGGTGAGGATGTGTGTTAGGGTTCGTACTGGGGTTTAGGTTCTTAGGTGGGTCCTCTATTCTATCATTTTTAGGGTCTAATTCCTTAAGAGGCACCATTTTCTGTTTACTCCTACTCCAGAATAATTGAGGTGCTAAGTCCTCCTCCTAGTCAGATTCTTTGTCAGCAATCCAAAGTAGGGGTTGATCATACTTGGTTTGCCAAGGTTTGTTATCATTTGATTTCCACTTTTCTAACATCCCTTCCAATCCATAGGTCAAATAGGAGAGATCCTTGAATTTGGATGACCTATCTTGGTTATTGTCCTGGGAAGGGTAGGGGTCTTGGTGTTCTCCTAGAGCGTAGGTCTTATCAGATTGGTTAGTGGGTGGGTGGGACCTAAAGGAGGAGTTGTCATAAGGAGAATCATCATCAAGATAAGGATCCCCAAGGTTTGGATCGTACCCCTGAGTGGGTGGGTTGGATGTATCCCAATAGGTGGTTGGTGTGGGTTGGGTAAAATTGGGATAGTTGGGATAAAGGTGGTATTTGGGGTACTCAAGTCCTGGGTTATATCCCCAACTAGGTGGGTTGTTATCCCAAGTAAATTGTGGATATGGTCTACTTGGGTTAGAATACAAATCATGTTGGGGATATTTTGGGTAGGATGGATAGGCATTGAAATCCATGGTTTGGAAGAAGTGGAGGGATGAGGGAAGAACAAATGAGAGAATTGTGTGTGCACAACCAAGCAAACCAACTCTAAGCCCTATAGTGTAGACCTAGGTGACCTAGAAGCTCTGCAAGAATAATCAAATCTGCAAGCACTTAAAACCCCCTTCCCAAACTTAATCTGGCTAGGTTGATTATGAGGGGATTGAGGGGAAGGTTTTTTCTTTGGCTTGTGTCACCGATTCATTGATACCCCCCAACCACGGTCATTTGGCACTTCCACCTAGCTTTAGACACTAGAATCCACAATGGGAATTAAGGCCAAATGCTTAACAAACCCAGTTACACTTCCAAGACTTAGATTAGTCCTACCTAAGGAGTGTCTACTCAATTTTAATGTGGGCTAGGTCAGTGCTTGTGTTCAAGGTATGTGATGAGGTGTTGTTGGGAGTTGTGACTCTTAATTAATCCAATTGAGCGTGTGTGTGCACTCAACAAAACATGGTTTTCAAGCAAGATTTTCTTTTTAGATGTGGTGTCTTTTAATATTCATCCTTGCTTTAGTGATTTTTAGGGTTGAAATTTCTTAATGTTTTCAAATAATGTTTAAGTGGGCCCACAAGGTTTTCTACAAAATAGGTGATGATCGATTTCCTTCAAGATCAATGTGGCCCTAGAAATAAGTAACGTCCCTAATGTATTCACCCCTAAAGTTCATTCAATTCTAGTTGGTGAATCAATTTTAACTTTTGATGAGTGGTGTGGCCTAATACAAAACACGAGTGGCTTCACAAACCACTCAAAGGGAGAAACACTCAAAAGGATTTTCAAAAGATATTAGAGTGTAAAGAGAATATGTCTTTTTCGGGTGGTGGGTTTGATGTAAATACATTTATATCACATAAACTGTCTATTTATGTGTGTTCTTAGGTGTAAAGTTGCATCATACATTATAAATATTGCATAACATGAATATCTTACATTGAGGCTAGATTGTATAAAGTTTAGGTTAATTTTCTCTTTTTGTGGTCAGGTAATAGGGTGACTTTTAATTGGGGCCTTGAATCGAAGATCCAACTGTACGGATCAGATCAGGGCAACTATCGAAGTTCAACGACTCCAAGATTGCTATGATCGGACTTCTGTAGCATCAGATGCAGTCTGAGAAAGATCAGAGGTCAAGGGCCAAGATGGTGTCAATCCTCACTTTAGATGACAAATCTGACCGCATGGATGGGTTTGGATCGACGATCATAGCCGAATGGCGTGAAAATCGGCTCAATCCGACATCCGTGGCACCATCTTCAAGACACAGAAGATGGATGGCCAAGATGGTGCCACATGGTGCTATCCCAGCTGCCTACCCCAGCCAAAAGCACCCGCTCCCTCTCTCTCTCCTCATGCACTCGTCTGATCTAGACTGTTGGATCTTGATCCAACAGTCGCGAGCGCTTGAGTGTTAAATCAAAAGTGCAACAAAGAACGGCTGATAGCGCAGCGGTCACACGCCTATGGGCGAACCACTGGTCACAAGTTTGAGACCCTGCGTGCTCAAAATCAAGGCACGGGCGCGGAGCAGTCAAATTGGACCACTGGATGTGGTGCAGACGATGGATGAAGCAGCTACGTGGTGCAATCTGGGTGCATGGATCACGCACGCGCGATCGAATGTGCGTTTGAACGCCCGATCTGACATGGGTGCACGATGAGGCGCGATAGCTTCTAAGCCATCCGATCGTGATATCGCAAGGACGTGCGTGAAGCGTTGAGGCATGTGGAAGGAGAGAAGGTGCAGGCACGCACGCATGTCGCTCACGATCTGGGCTTTAGTGATGGTTTAATCTGTCACTAAAGACCCTTGATTTAATGTTTTAAAGTGGTATGACCTATTTGCCCCCTCCAATCTACACCTATATATAGCCCTATGACCCCCACACTTTCTTCATCCCTTCCACTCTTCTCTCGCCCCCTCCAAAGCTCTACGAGCTTGTCCCAAACCCTGGAAGCTCCTCTAGAGTTAAAAATAGAAATTTTCCACCTTCTCACCCCTTCATGAAGCATTCCGTTGTGGTCCTCTCATCGCCATTTGAGAAGTGGATCCTGCTATGACATTGTCCTACCTCGTTCTTCGTCATCCTTCATTGTTCTCCTTCATCCCGCTCCTCACCTCCTTCATTCGGGTGCTCCGTCGCTGCGGCTCGTCCTTTAAGCAGCTGTCGAGGAGGATAACTTCTCTCTACCTTCACTTTTACTGCTTTTTAGTGTAGATTTCCTGCTTTCTTGTGTAGATTTCTTGCTTTCTAGTATACTGAGTAGTTGTAATTGTAATGAACATAAGCTTGTGGTAATGAAATCCATGTTTATTCTATCTCTATTTTCTCTTTATTTGTAATATTCTCTCTCTATCTTCTATTCTTTATTCTTTAAGTAGATAGCTAGTTTAGGTTCAATTCGACTAGCTAATCTACTTCGTAACAATTAAACAAATGCAGTTTTGAATCAAATGTCTTCCTCCCTATGTTCGATCCAGAATTCTTTTGAGTTTCGGTAAATTTATCTGTTGAAGGATTTCTTCGCAAATCGCACTACATCGACGAAGTTTCAAAACTCAACATCTGTCTACGACGATCACCCGCTTCAATAGGGTTTAAGATGTGGATCAAGTAGCAATTCACCATGCTATTTTTTTTTTTGGATTTTTTTTTATTTTTTTAGCAAGCAAGCAATCAACTAACCTAGGGTTTATGCCCGAGCCTAAATGCAATTTTCTTTTTAGAGAAAAGGAAAGATGAGACTATGTTAGGTAAAGTGATACTCACAAAAGTCTTCACTGCACTTTACTCCCAATTTACCATCTTCAAGTATGCTCCTCTTGTCGCTTTCACGCCAGATTCCTGCAATCAATCAATAGAAAGAGAGAAGCGAGTTAGAAATGTGAGCACTAATGTAAGGATAAAAGTGACTAAAAGATCCGTTGCCTCCCCAACAACAACACCAAAAATTGACGTCAAAAAATGCATAAAGTTAATTTGTTCATTGTAGCGTGCATTTATGACGTCAATTTTAAAGAGAAAATCAAATAGTCAGTTCGAGTGTTGAACATAGGGAGGTAGAAATCAAGTCAATTAATCGCTTAATGTCATAAGATATTTTATTCAGTTTGCTTGTGAAGAGAGAAGAAAAAGAGAGAGAATGAGTCAAAATCTATGGTAGAATACAAATTTTAATTCTACATCCAAGATGATAAGTACCAGGAAAAACTATTTCAACACAAGCATATAGAATAGAAGCCCAATTCAAAATGCATGAAAAGATTATCAAACACTAGGGAAATGATTACTTATAAGAATCGTTTTGCAAACATCATAAAGACATGCTTGAATAGAGTGCAAAAATATGAGCTAAAGAAGACTAGAAACTAATTGCTAAAATGGGGCGTCGAGGCAGCATGGTGATGAAGAGATTCTCCATCGGTGCCTTGGCAGCTCCAGGATGGTGTTTGCAACTCTATGGACGTGTGAGTTTGCTTGGCAAAATCTAGGAAGAGATGATTGCAAATGGAGGTCCATAGGCCCTTTTATAAGCTTGTGCCAAATCATTTGGCATGAAATCCACACACAAATCATGCTCCAAGCTGTCCATCTCGTGCATAGTGCAGTCACGCACATGGCTAGCTCATGACCACCACGTACACAGTGCATGCACTTGCACGCGGGCACCTGTGATTCGTGTACTCAAATCCTTAGCCGTCCGATGGATGATCAAGGGCCCAAATCACGCTCTATCACACACTCAAGATCACGCCTCTCCCATCTACGTGTATGATATCGCGTTAGATTGTGCATCAAATTGCGTGATCTCAAATCGCATGCATCTGGGGTGCCATGTGGCTGCACAACATCCACCAGATGGAGATCCAACGGTTGAATTTCAATTTTAGTGCTCCTCCGCAGAGTAAATACGCAGAGGAGGATTCGAAAACGTGCTGCTGCTTCGTGGGTTGAGGCGCTAACCGATGCGCTATGCCCACTACTTTGTTGCATTTGCGAATTAATGCCCATGCATTCTCGTCCGTTGATGGCGATCGTGCAGCTGATGATGAAGAGAGACGTGGCGTGATCTCAGCCCTCAAATGGTGATCTGACGGTGGTTATCGCATGTGCCCATGGTGAAGAGGAGAGGCGGGCGCACGATGGTGAATGAAGCGGGCGCCACGTTGCTTAACAAGGACTGCTGATCATCAGATCAACGGTCAGAACTTCTTAAATTTGTTGTGGGAGCTATGGAGGTCGGATTGAGGTGATTTTTAGTTCATTAGACTCCGTTTGTCAATCTGGAACCATCCGTACGGCCAGATTGCTCATCTGAGACCTATTTCAATATGCACTTATACATATGGTCATTAAACATTAATTATAAGCATTCTTAATATAGGAATGACACAATATGCATGCAATGCTCCCAAACCCACTGGATTGTGATATTTATGCACATATGTTCTTGAAGTTGACTTTAATTGATGTAATTAACGCTATTATTTGTAGGGTCATCATGCTCCTTCATATGTTGAAGGTAAACTTCGTATGCCGTCAATCTACAAATAAGATCGTATAGTTTGAAAGTGGACAGATCCTTTGATTCTTGGATGGCGGTGGTCTTTGTCTCCCAAACGTTGGTGAGAGATTGGAGGATTTTTCTCACCAGGGTTTCATTCTTGATCTCTTGGTCTTGATTCTGTAGAGAGTTTACAATGTCCATGAATCTCGTAAACATCTCTTTAATTGATTCTCCTTTCTTCATCCTAAAAAGTTCATAATTTTGTGTTATTAAGTTGACTCGGGTTTCTTTTACCTCAGATGTTCGCTCGTGGGTGACTTCTAAGATGCTCTAGATTTCGTAGGCTATCTTGCAGGTTGGCACATGATTGAATTCTACTTTGGAAATTCCACAAAAGATCGTGTTCATAACCTTTGTGTTATGTGTCGCCATCTTCTTTTGATATGGAGTTACTGCCACTCCCCCCTTAACTTCTGGGTGTGTGTACTTGGAGTCAATGGCGTCCCATACCTCAAAATCCATTGATTCCAAGAACATTTGCATCTTGGCTTCCAGTATCCGTAGTTTGTTTCATCAAATAATGGAGGTTGAATTGCAGAATGTCCCTCTACATATGTGTCAATTGATGATTTCGACATCTTCTAGACGACGAGGCTCCAATACCAAGTGAGGTTGCCTACAGATCTTAATGGTATACTAGAGGGGAGGGGTGAATAGTATCGCTTAAAAATTTAAGTGAAATAGACATATATCGATTCACAAAAGAATCAAGCATAGATAACACCTGGATTTATAGTGGAAACCCTTCCCAGGTGAAAACCACTACCTAAGCCTCTTAGCTTAGGAATTTTCTGACTAGGCGAAGCTAGTCAATCTACTATCATACCACTTGAACGAGGGTGGCACAACCTCTTACAACAATCCCTTCTCTTTACAACTTTAAGAGAAGTAAAACAACAATGGATCTTCCCAACAACTTAGGATCCATAATCAAAGCAACAAATAAAATAAAAATAATATAATCCTATGGAACCTCAAGGAAAGTCAAATCGGATTTTTGCAGAGGTTCGAATCAACATGCTTTGGAAAGTGTAAAAGCAAAAGCATAGAAACACTTTGAGAGAAAGCATGAGAGGCCTTTTTCTAGATGGATTTCTCTTTGAATGTGTTTGAAAAAGGTTACCTATGACCTCTATCAGATTTTTGCAGAGGTTCTAATCGACGTGCTTTGGAAAGCATAAAAGCAAAAGTGTAGAAGCACTTTGAGAGAAAGCATGAGAGGTCTTTTTCTAGATGGATTTCTCTTTGAATGTGTGTTTGAAAAAGGCTACCTATGACCTCTATTTATACTAGAAAATTGACCAAAAAAGGAAGTCAAATTGGTCGATCAAAATGAGCTTTGGTCAGTCAAACTAGTTATTTGATTGATCAATGCTTGGTCGATTAATTAAGCTAAATGGTCAATCAAAGCTGTTTTTATTAACTTCCTAAAATGGTCTGTTTTGTTCGATTAATTAAGCTAGTTGGTCAATCAATTCATTTGGTCGATCAATTAACCTAGAAACTTGATTTTTACATTAAGTGCGAAAAATCATTTGAATCTTATTTGAGGTTCCTTACAAGATAATCTAGACTCAATGAAATAAAAAGACATAGAGAAGAAATCAACAATCTTCTAGCTTTAATCCAAGAATCCATGAAAGACTCCTGAAAGATTAGTCTAGCAGATAGCATAATTTTGGTGCATCAAAACAGAGGTACTTACAACTATTACCCAGCCACCTATCACCCAGTCTCCCCATTCATGGCCTCCCCACACCCAGACCTTCCCTAACTAGCCTACTCCCCCCCAGGAACCCTACACTCATACCACTGATACATATTTATTACCCACTCCTAATTTCAATCCCCCTCGTACACACACATATATTCATCCTGGTGTACTTGCATAGTCCCTTTTTACTGGGAAGGACAAGAAGCCAGTCATCCCTGAGTGTGTGATGTTACCCAAGCTTGAGGATGAGGTTGACAGTCACGACCTTGACCAGGGTGAGGGGGATGAGGATGACATACATGACTCCGATGACGACGAGGATGAGGGGGGGATGAGGAGGGGTACGAGGAGGGGGATGCTGAGGTTGGCCAACCTGAGGCCGACATAGACCCTGATCAGGCAGGGCCCAGTACTACTGGTAAGCAAATTGTTATTTTCTATATTTTAAAAGCTTTTAAATTTCGTATTTACTCTTTATTCATAATACTATTGTTATTATTAATTTTAGTGAAGAAGAAGAATAGAAGAGGCCCAACGAGAAATAGGGACTTGGAGGCTACACCAGAGGGCACGAGGGTGTAGGTGAAGATCACCCCTAGTGGGGAAGATCCCGACTACCCTCCATTTAGTAGTAGGCTCTCTAAGGTTGTGAAGAGCATCATCCCCCTCTCTTGTTTTGATTGAAGGATTGTCACAAAGGAGCTTAAGAGGGAGATCATTCATCACTTAAAGCTAATTAATATATATTGAGGTTTATATATGTTTATTTTAATGTGATTTGATGTATATAAATGTTTAATTTATAGGCGATCTTCAATTAGGGGGATGATCCTAACGTCTCCAAGTATATCCTCAGCTAAGCGGCGAGGCATCATCGAGACTGGAGACTTCATAGGGAAAAAGCGGTAACAAATTTTTTTTAATTTCTATTATATATGAATTTTAATTATATAATTTATTTTCTTTGTTATTTAGTATTTTACAAATAGGTTATATGAGGAGACCTTGAGGAATTACTTCCTTCCATACTATCAGAGGTATGGAAGGATTGTTGTTAGCATTGGAGGAAGCCTGAGATGGAGGTAGTTAAATAATTATTACACATTAAAATTTAATTATAATTAATTTATTTACTAATATATATATGTATTTTCCATAGGATTAGGCGAAGAAGAACAAGGCTAACAGGGCCAAAGCTCCACCGTAGACTCATGTCTTAGGCCGGATGAGTATTGATATGCTCAAGACAAGATATGTAAGTACATTTCCTATTTATTTATATTTCTGATGATAACGTCATCATCAGCCATATCTAACTTTATTTAGTTATATCCATCATTAAATGCTCCTACATAATAGCCAGAGGACCATAATTCACTACAAATCCATTCTGGGAGAATAACAAGAAAATAGGGGTAAAAATACAATTTTAATAGCATATCTCAATTGCAGAATAATCATGGGATTCATTAGGAGTTAATTAAAGGTCAAATGGTCTTAAATGTGTAATAAGTAGGTCCGTGCAGACAGAAATGGGTTTTCGCATGTTTTGAGAATTAAATGACATCTGAAATCCTAAAACCAGACCAGCTTAATTACTGAGGTTCTGGTTAATATAAAATTTACATAAACCCTCTAAAATTCATAGAAAAATATTTTCTAGGGTTTGGCATCCTTGAATTGACCATCATAACCTGTTTTGACCTAAAATAGAGTCACAGACTGACCTTTGCCCTAATTTAAGTTTTTTCATAAATTACCTAATCAAACTAGGCCAAAACCAAAATCCAACTTCACCATTGGATTTCTTAGGGATAAATTAGGTTTGTATCAAAATTTTGGCTCAATCAGAGATTACCTTGACCTAGTTTGCATTTCAGTGCTGACAGACTTTTTTATCACATAATGGCCCTTAACTTTTTGAATCCTTTACAAATAGGTCCCTAACTTCATCATCATCTTCACATTTAGGTCCTTGCCACTATTAGTGTGAACACGAGCTTCGACGAGATTTTCTCGCTTAATTCTCAATCAAACAATCCCAAATGTGAACCGGAGATTCTTTGTGAAATTCCCTACCAATTGAGACCTATCTTGAGCTCCAATTCATTCCCAAAAGGTCATGTGAACCTTTCAAAGGTTTGGGCATCCTATTTCGCAAAAACCTTCCGAGCTTGGAAGCTTCTTTCCAAGCTTGGAAGGGATTCCTATTGCTTATAAAAGAACCCCTGACTCACAGCTGAACTTTTTAGCAAGGTTTGGGGCCAAAACCCTCTTCAAAACTCCACCTCCGGCCCTGCTCCGCCTTAATTTGGTGAACCTCTTCCTTTGTCATCTCTGGCCTCCCAACCAACTTGGGAGCGCCAATATCTTCATCTCCTTCATCCGCACCTAGTGTGCCAAAGCCAAGGTTGTTCCTTCCTATTCTTCCTCGCCGTCCCCCACAGGAGAACCTCTCTTCCACAGCACTGGCCAACCATAGCTGACATCGCTCCTACCTCCTTCATCCATAATTTTAGGTTCCAACGCTCCCTCATCTCCCCTACTCTTTTTCCCTGTATTTATCCTTCGATTTCAATCCCTCGACATGCCGTTCACCTCCATTGTCCTCACCTCCAGCCACTCCTCCGGTGAGTCCAGCTCACCTCCACAAACCACCAATCAACTTGCCAACAAGCCCACAAGCTTCACCTTTCCACCCTCTTCAAAACCCCTCTCCCTATTCACCACTTCGCTCACCCAAATCGCCCACCGAACAAACCCATCGCCGACCACCTTCGCTGACCTCTGCCGGCCACCACACACCCTAATTCGCCACGAAACCACCACCACTACCTTCGCCGTGCTTCACAAAGCTTTTGACCCATCTAATTGGGGCTCTTAGCCCATACTTCATGTTTTAGGTATAACGTCAGAGCTCCGCCACCGCGTCAACTATCGGGCCCTGCCCTTCATGTTCTAGCCATGCATGTCCGAGGTTCACCCTTCAAGTGCTGCGGATGAGGCCCAGGAGAGCCTCTAGTTCCTCAGTTAAGAACTCCATCAGATGCAGCCACGCCAATTGAACGAAGACCCACTTGCAACAGCCGCATGCGAAGAGAAGTGGGAGTTTAGTCCCACATCAGTGGGAGAGGAGCGAGTGAAGCCACATATATTGTTTTTGTGATTGGGGCTTATTGCCTCCAACCACGGTGTGAGGTCCCATTACATCGTCACTCACCTGACCCGCCTAAGCCTCTCACTCCTCGGTCACTACACCATGCTGGTGACCTTGGACCTGGGTGTGTGCATACCCAACTACCCAGTTATCCCTGAGAAAGGAAGAGGAGATGGAAGAGAGAGAGAATGCGAGGTTAAGGGGGGTTTTGCTCTTCAGTGTTCTCGACACTTAGTCGATTTCAGAGGTGAGTTCCCGCTATGCATACAAAGGGCCAAAGAAGGAAGGAACAAAGAAGAAGATGAGAGGCAAAAGAAGAAGCAGAGAAAGAGAGAAGCCAAGGCAGAAGAAGAGGAGAATCGTAGAAGAAGAAGAGTAGAGCAACAGAAGAGAAGGCAAGGAAGAAGAACAGTAGAAGAAAAATCAAAGAGTACTGTAGCAACGCCTTTTTAGATGTCTGATTTCTGATTATCTGCTCCTTCATTTGATTATATTTGAGTAATTGTTTCATGTGTTAGACTAATAATTGGTGATTCAAATCACCATTATTTTGTATAGAATTCTTTTTGACTCTTCATATACTCCTGCCATACATTGCATATTAGATTTTGAGTAATTAATTATGCTCATTTACATTATTTGTTAAGATTAGTACGCGAATTCCATATTTTATCTATTTTTCGCACTGATTCATCTATACTACAATGCAACGATTTTCAAACACCGATTCAGAGAGACTAACAATTTATAATTAACATGTAACTTTAAATTATCAACTATCAGTTATATTTACTTAATTTTAGGTGAGTACACATGACGGTGCCCAATTGGATCGTCTTCAAGTCTATGAGATCACTCATAGCAAGGTTACAAACAGTGGGCATGTTGGGTCGCCTTGATCATATTTAAAAAAAAAACTCACATCGTAGTATAGCTGATTAAGGTGAATCAAACATTTAAAATTTGTAATACTTGAATTAGAAAAGAAGAAAATCCGAGGTCGTCTCTGGGAGCAAGCTAATGCACGAATATCACTATTTGAATTTAATTTGATTTCTTACACATTTAGTTCAGAAATATGTATGTAAATCTCTTAATAATGTAGGTGAAGAAATCTTGTTTACTTAATGCTCAACTTAAGAATATTCAGGAAATAGTAGGATTAAGCATATCAAATCAATGATAATATTTCATTGAATTAGCTAAACATCCAAGAATTGGAATGAATGTTTAATGAAATAAATGAGAAATGCAAATCAGTCCCTATAGATATTATTTCCTTACTTTCAGACCCCTAGATGTTTGCATAATGGTCCCTATGAACCCTTTTCTCTACATTCAGGTCCCTACCTTCTTCCTCTTCTTCCTCTTCCTCTTGATCTGTAGGAGGCATGGAGGAGGTTGAAGGAGAAGTTCGGCCGTGCTCCTCATGGTGCCATACCAGCCTGTAGATGGGTCGTGCTGCTTCCTTGGTGCACCGCGAAGCTCCATGCAAAGCTTGATCATGCAAGGTTGGCCGGAGAAGGTGGCTGACGAAGGAGAAGATGGCGGTAGGTGGTGGTCGTCGAAGCTCCTTGAGGCACAAAAATCCTCGACAATGGTGGAAATGGGTTACGCATGCCCTCGAAAAGCTTCCCACGAAGTTTGGAAGCTTGTGGATGGCCGGAGCATGTCCGGCGTCGTCGGAGAAGATGGTGCAGTTGGCGATGGGTGCTTGGCATGAGAGGCATCAAAACTCCCAACCGAGGTGCAAGGAGCTTCGTCCGGACCCGCTGAAGGTGATAGTGGTGTTAATTTGATGTGACAAGGCTTGGAGGCGTCCAGCGAAGGCATGGAAGGAGGCGCTGGTGGTGGGTGTTCAGCATTGTTGTCAAGGCGTCGAACCTTCCAATAGATTGGGGGTTTTGTTCCTCGAAGGTTGGTGAAGGTTGTGGGGTGAACGGTCACCGAAGAGGGCAGACGGAGTGGTGAGGGTGTGTCATCGGAGTTTGGCCAGCATGGTTGCCGCTTGCGAAGAAGGAGATGGAGAGGAGGGAGTTGTGGTGGTGGTTGTGAGTCTGAGGGGTCCTAGCCTATGCTACGGAGGAAGAGGAAGAAGGGAGAGTACCTATGACAAAAGCCATTTTCGCGCATTTTAAAGTCGTCGGAAATCGTAGTATAGTCGCGCTAAACCGTTCATCAAAAAAAATGATTTTGTAAAAATAACGAGACTTGAGTCCCGGTCATTCATCTCTAGGAGGCGTTTATGCAAATATGAAATCGATCTTTTTCGCTCTACTTGTTTAAAATCGCACATCGATTTCTAATCGTCGGATCATTGTTTTGCCACTTTCATTATGAACCCTGATTACATGCGCATGTGTTAGGTAGATGACAAATGTGAAAGTGTGAGTTTCAGTATGCACGATTCTAGTTATGTGGTGGCTGTTTACGGAAAATGCATTAATAGTTAAATCCTCAATATTTTCTGGTACCGGCATGCTGGTTGCAAGAGATAATAATTAAAAGTAGGCAACTTTAATCACACAAAATATATTGCAATCAATAAGTTCATTGTGATTCTCAACACAAAGATATATATATAAAAAAATTTCTTTCATTCATTCAGGAGGGTGTTTGCAACATGGAACTAGAGGAAAGCTTATAGTGGAAAGCTTGAAAACATAAATCTAACAAACAAAAAATGATCACATACATGAATCTATGGGGGGATTTTGCATGTATCACTGGGGGAGAATAAAGAGCTACACTACTAAGCAGTAATAAAAGCATGTAAACTATGAAGAACTAGCTACTAATCTAGCATAAATAAGGGCATTCAGAGGTGGTCTCTGATGGCCTTTGAGTGGTTGAGAGGAGAAGGAAGGGTGGCCAATGGTGCTTAGGTCGGCCCTTGGAGAGAGGTTGGAGAGGTGATCCAGCATCCTGGCGTGGAGATGGTGGTAGCCATGGTGAGCAACTCGTGGAGGAGTGGAAGTGAATGTAGCTAACCTAAATGGAAGTGAATAATGCCAAGAGATGGATGGGTGCAAATGGCCACCCCTTAGGTCTTTTTATAGACCTAAGGGAGACTCTCTAGAGAAGTGTGGAACTCTCTAGAGAGGGCTCCAAGAGTGGCCGGCCATGGTTGTTTTTAGATCCACAAAAAGTGGATCTAAGAATTGAATGGCTCTTGGTTGCTAATTTTGGCAACCAAGAGTGGCGCCACCTTTGGAAGAACCTAGAATACTCTAGGTTGTGTGGGAGTGCGTGAATGGGTGTGTGTGTGTGTGTATGGTCATGCCCTATGTGTCTAAGTGACATAGGTTAGGTCCTAAGGGGTTTAGGCTGGTGTAGGTCTTAAATTAGGGTTTCAAACCCTAATTGCTAAGGGGGAATTGCAATTAAACTTAACATAAGTTTAATTGAATGAGTGTGAACCTAATTGAGAGTGAAATAACTCAATTAGGTTGGGCTTAGGTCAATTGGACTCTCACTGAGTCCAATTGGACTTGTATGGGTTGAGATCTAAGCTCAATTGGACCTTGAGTCTAATTGACTAGGCAATGGTAATTGACTATGATCTAAGTCAATTAGGTTTAGTGAGGACCTAATTAGGTCCTTAAGGAGGTCTAGAGGTGATGTACTATGGTTGGGGTACCTTAATTTAGGTTCCTATGGGGTTGGAATTGGGTCTAGGGAGCTAAAGATCCACGATCAAGGCTTGAATCTCAAAACAAGAACTGGAGAGCAGTTCCAGATGTCCAATAATAGTATCAGATGACTTATACTCAAAAATTAGAAGTCCAGACTTATTGTTTGGACATCCAATCAGAGTCAGGAGGGATTCTAGGTTCTGTCTTAGGTATTTAGCAGAAATTGGACATCTGACCAAGTGTCTGGACGTCTAATAACACTGCAGAAGTGGGTTTAAGGTGTGTGGGAGTTGGCTAAGGGTTTTGGACATCCTATAACTCATCTAGACATCTAGATAGAGGTTGGAATTAGGGTTTTAAGGTTTCCTAGGGTGTGGTGACCTAATCTAAGGGTGGCTAAGGCTTGGGGAAGCTTCTAGGCTATCCTAGGGCTAGGATGGTCTTAAGTTCTTCATATTTTACTGCTTTATTCCTACTTAATAGAATAGCATACCTTAACTCCCTTACATTGTTGTCTACTACATCTTATTCTAGGTCTTCTGCTCCAGCTTTGCTGCAACACCAGTTATCCTTTATTCTTCTGATCCAGCTTTAGATCCAGCTTCAGATCAGCTTATTACCTGCAATTGACGTAATGCACCTAATCAGCACATTATAGCATTATTTTATGCATAGCTAAAAGAAAGCAGTAAAGATGCAAACAATTCTTATGCATGCATGAATTATCCTAACTTATGCTAAGTCCTAGCCTAATTTAGGTCAATTAAGACCTATGATTGCTGCGTAATCAACCTAGGAGGAGGAGGAGAGATCGGGGAGGTGGCTGGAGTGGCAATTGGACTTGGAGAATAAGAAGAGGATGACAAGGAGATTGGAGCGAGGAAGAGGGTAGGAGAACCGCTTCCTTTGATGGGGAGAACAACGACAACGAAGGGAGACAAAGCCCTCAACCAATTTCAGCAAAGGAGTAGCAAAGGAAGGAGGTTGGGAAGCTCCAAGGTCGGCATTAATGGCGACACTTGAGGAGAAAGGAGGGGAGCTATGCTCACCCAAACTCGACGACTTGCAACGGTGTGAGGAGGGGAAGGTTTATAGCTTGTTAGCATGTGAGAAGAGGGACAGAGGTTGCAGGGATGACTAGCTAGAGTTACGTGGCCAGTGCAGTCGGAGGGGAAGGTGGAGAAGGTGCTGACGAGGGCATAAATGTAAAGAAATTGAAAGTTCAGGGGGCATTTATAAGAAAATTAGGAATTGAGGACCAAAATGCAAAATTGACCAAGGTAAAGTATAAATGAACCCAAATTTTAATGGTAGCCTAATTTAGACATAAGGAAATTGATAGTAACTTCAATTTTGGCTTTTGATGTCGTTTCCATGGTTAATTTACGTTTAGACCAAAAATGTACCAAATACCCGTTTATGATTCTGTTTTAGGTTAAAATGAGTTCCGATAGTCAAATTGACTGTGCCAAACCTTATAAAATATTTTAAATTTATTTTTATAAGGTTTATATTACATTTATTTCAATCAAAACTATTTTAACTGAAGTGGGGTTGAAATTAGGGTTTTTGATTATAATTAAACATTCAATTTGAATGTAAATCCTGGATTACTTAATACCAACCCACTTTTAAGATATTGAAGTTCAATTGACCTTTAATTAACCATAGGTTCACCCTCCAGCTTTTCTGCATTCATAATTATTCGTGAAAATTGAAGAATTAACCTTTTTTCTATTAATTCCTCTTTCTTTCACCCTGATTGAGTTATACCATTTCAATGTGTTAATTAGGTGAATTTAACCTTAGAACTTAGCCAAATTAAGTTAGTTATAGAGGATGATGGTGATGCCATCATACCCCCATGCCTACCATTTGCTAGTCCCTTAGCAAATTCTAGAGTTCAGCAAAGATTTTCAATGTAAGGGTATTTTTGTCATTTAGCTCAAAGGAATTTATCCCTCTTCTTCTTCTTCGAACTTTATTACCTTTTTTTTTGGATTAAAAGAAAAGCAGAACTTTGGTTATGTTTTCAAAATAATGCAGGTATAGGATTTTGTTTAAAGATAAAACGTCAAAGTGAATCTTTTGGATCCTAAGGTTAGCATAATCAGGACCAATGTATCAACTCAAGAACTCAACTAATCTACCCTTTTCAGGTTCATACAAGTCTAAAAACCCATTTTCTCAGTTAGATCCTCCTTGACCTAGGAACTCGTACTACGACTTGCGAGACCTCGAAAATCCAAGTGTCATTGCATTGTGATTAGCCAACTTTATTTTTGGAATGCCTTTAAAAGACTTATTTAATATGATAGAATGAATGCATTTTTTTGCTCCCCCATACCTAGACTCGGATCAGCCTTAGTTGTGTCGAGATCATCATTCCCAACACCAAATCCTCGATGGGGACTTTAGCACCAACACTCATGAGAGCACTGTCCATGACACACCCTAGAAGCTCACAACCCCAAACGAAAAGCATTGTAAGGGGCACTCCTAGCAGGCTCAGGTTCACGCCCCGATGCTTCGAGATAGCATTGTTCGAGACACTTGAGCTATGAAATGCACTCTATATGCTCTGTATAAAGATATGTGATTAAGATTCAGAGCGAGCGCTGAGGCGGTGACATATTTTCATCGTGTCATCAAAGGAAATTTTTCCTTCTCGATGATGAGAACTCAAACCAATCAACTACCTCAGACTTTCACCAAGACTAAGTGTGGGAAATTATTATTATTATTATTATTCTTTTTTGAGATTGTTGGCTTTTGTGTGTGTAGCAATTTTGATACTTGGTTTTCAAAAGTCATTCAAGCTTTTGAATGAGAATCGAGCCAAGTACTCCTCAGGTTTCTAAACAGACTTCAGAACTTAGAACTGTTGAGGGTCAAAAAGGAGTTTCTTAAGAGATAAACTGATTTGATCTAAATTTTTAGACCTGAAAAGTCTAACAAAAGGATCCTAGACTCAATCCTAAATCTGTTAAAGATTAAATCCTTTGTGTACCATTTTCAAAATGTACAACCTTAGTCCCTTTCTTCTTAAAATCCATTTTTTTTCTTTTTTCTTCTTTTTTTCTCTTTTTTCTTAAAGAAACTATATGTTTTTTTTTTGTGGGAACCTTTCAGACATAGATTTCGCATAATTACACTTTAATACCCCCCCACACCTAAGTTTTGCAATGCCCTCATTGCAAACAGGATGAGTTCACATTCAACTTAGTTCATAATTTTATAATAGGTTTAAGGGTGGGTGGGTAGGTCGGAAATGACTATTCTTAAATTAGGAAATTAAAAGTGCAGTAGGAGTGATTTATAGAAAGAAGATAAGAAAGGTCACAGGTTTTTCAGATGACGGGTTGCCTCCTGTTAAGTGCTGAATTGAATGTCTTCAGCCGGGCGGAAGATGTCAAGCAACGGAGTACTCAAATTGGAACAATTTTGTAAAATAAGCACCTTGATAATTAGCCTGGTTGGTCCAACCAAGTTCTTGTTAAATCGACTGGCTGATTGTGTAGGCCAAAGCCAATGAGTCTGGTGGGTTGGAAAATGTAGATCAAAAGATTTGGAGTCTACCAGATGCAGTTCTATTCAGAAAGATTTAGAAATAAAAAGCGATAATTTGGCTGCACAGGCTCAGCCAGTTCAGTGTATGGGTCCTCAAAAGATAAAGGATTAGTGAAAAATATAGGAACCCTATTGATGGGATCAGAAATGATTTGTAATTGATTCTCAGTTTGATCGATGTTCCACTCATCGTCAAAACGAGGAGGAAAATCATCTCTCATCGGATTAGAATGAAGTGATTCAAGATATAAATGGGTTTTGGTGGAGTTATGTGGTAGGGATTGACTACTGAGAAGCTTAAGAGACCCTTCCTAAGAGGTCTCCTGATCATGAAGTGCAACTGCTTTAGAATCCAAATAAATGACCTTAGCATCAGAATCATAGAACAAGTCATGCATATAGAGGTCATAGATTTGGCTGCAATCTTCTGGGAAGAAAGATTCTCCAAAATTAGAGTATTGTCTAAAATTAGTACTAGCATAGGAGAATCCAAAAGAATGTTGATAAAGAGATTTTTCTAAACCTGAATTAGAATTATGATCACCACCACAAGAAAAATCAAAATCAACAAAATTGTCAACCTAAAATTAGTCTATCCTAGATTCTGATGCCAAGTTAAAAGAGATTTCATCATCAGGTATAGGCTTAGTTTCTGGAAATCTAGGGAAGATCCAATTAAATTCTGACTCTTCAGACTCCTTTGATTCTATGTCATAAATCGGTTCCAATTCGAATAAATCATTATGCTCATTCGAGGAATCTAGAGAGATTTCGTCATCAAAAATAGGCTCATCAAAATCCTTAAAATCCAAGATTTCATCCTTATCTAATTGATCCTGATAATCATCCCAAATAGGTTCAGGTCCAGATTCTAGGTTAATTTGTTCGCAAGAATCTACATTCAGGTCAATTGGGATTTCAGAATTTTGCTCAAGGAAGACCTTACCAAGATAAGGTGAGCGAGTTACATCCACGAGGAATTCAGAACCAAATTTTTTACAGGAGTTTGGACATTTTGTTTGGGTTGAAACAATCTCAAAAGCTTTAGTTGTTGGTTCAAAATCAAAAATACCTGTAATGGAATCCTTCCAACCTAAAAGTTGATTTTCAATATCAGGTAATTCCTTATAATCATCATTTAATTCAAATCGAGTTGGGGATTTAGCATAGAACCCATCTTTTTGGAACTCGAGATAGGAAAAATCCAGGTTATCCTCAAAATTATCCCAAGACTCATAATTAAAATTTGGGTGGGGGTTTGGATATTTTTCGTCAATCAATTTTTCAAGTTGATCGAATAAATCCCCACGTTGTTTAAAGAAATCTTGGTATTTTTCCCATAATTCTGGATTTGCAAGATATTGCATAGCCTTAGTTCTATGAAGTTTTCTTATAGCTCTCATTTGTTCTAAGAGGGTCTCCCAATTTGAACCACATGATATTTTGGTTGATATTATTTGGATATGGTCATAATTGGGTTCACAATACTGGGTTCACTAGCCTGATCTCCACTAACGGGTTTTGAGGTTCTGAAAAAGTTTTCATTACATTTGATAGCATCCTTAATCATTCTTTCCTTCATGCTTATATGGGGTTAAGGACTAGTGGCCATTTCCTTAATTTTTCAAGTTGATTTCTAGGTGATTGAATCAGGTCAGGTGGTGGATCAGAAAATGAAGGTTCTAATTTAGGTTCAGATTGATCAAAAGAGAATTTGATTGGATCAGACAGACACACGAAAATCGAGGCTTGACCCTGATTCATATTAGATGCTAACGGAGGCCTTAAGTTAAGTCTTAGAGACCTCCTTCTGTGCGTGTATTACAGCAAGGATGAGAAGGACTGGAAATGAATAGGACCCAATCAAGGCACCCAAATTAATTGGATGACTATGGCTAATTTGAGGCAATTGGGCCTCTTGATCACAAATCCACCAGCCCAAGAATTACTTGGGCAGCTAGAAAGGGAGAGTCCCACGAAGACCCTTACACAGTAGAGCACCCCCACGGGTTACAGGGTTTCCCCCACCTGACCTTTCTTATCACTACGATTCCAAGTAGACCGAATACGTGTGAATTAACCCCCTAAGTCTACCAATTTTATGGCCTAATTGTGCATGTGCCTTTAATTATCACTTGATTTAGAGTTTGATTCCAAATTGTGACCTATTTTTAGATTGATTGATTCACAATGTGAACCAACTTCACCTGAACTGTCCTATGATTAAAGGATGAAATCCAGGTTAACTCACACGAACTATCCTTGATTTGGTTTGCAAACAGGTTATTAAGCCTTAATTTTAGGGTTCAAGTGATTATAGAGCCTGTGTTTTAGGGTTCACTTCTTAAATCAATTCAAACATGGCTTGGGGTAGCACACAATGAGGGTAATTATTTTCCTTTATAACTTTTGCGAATGTGTACTAACATATCAGTACCCTAACATTGTAACCCTAATTTGGCTCTACAATGGAGTCCAATTTGAAATTAAGTAACACATTGGACTCAATCAAGAATGTGATTGTCCAAATGTGCTAAGCAATTTAAGTGTAAGTCCTAAATAGGCACAAGAATTTTAGGTATTGTGTATTCCAATTTGCATTCAAATCTCACAATTAAATTTTTAGAAAATAACTTACCATAATTGATAATTCTAGAATAATAAGGCAAGGTAGAATCCTAATTTTTTTCTTTCTTTTCTTCTTTCTTCTTCTTTTTCTTCCTTCTTTTTTATCTATATTAAGAAAGAGGGGATTAAGAATAAAGGAAGAAAATTACCTACCCACGGAGTGCTTGCTCTCTTTAATTTCCAAGTGCAATTCTTTTCTCGCAAAAAAAATCACAATTAAAACCAAGCAGATGTGTCATAGATCAAGAAACATAAATATTCTCAAGAATAGTGATAATTGCGCGTTGCTCCCC
Source organism: Thalassia testudinum (assembly GCA_037157565.1). Lineage (NCBI taxonomy): Eukaryota > Viridiplantae > Streptophyta > Magnoliopsida > Alismatales > Hydrocharitaceae > Thalassia > Thalassia testudinum. The sequence goes on along the minus strand of JAZHRO010000022.1, from coordinate 5,931,411 downwards.
AGCAACGGTGCCAAAATTTAGGTCGCCTTGATCGTATTTTTTAAAAAAACTCGCATTGTAGTATGGTTGATTAAGGTGAATTAAACATTTAAAATTTAAAATTTTCAAATTAGAAAAGAAGAAAATCCGAGGTCGTCTCTAGGAACAAGCTAATGCACGAATATCACAATTTGAATTTAATTTGATTTCTTACGCATTTAGTTTAGAAATATGTATGTAAATCTCCTAATAATGCAGGCAAAAAAATCTTGTTTACTTAATGCACAACTTAGGAATAATTAGGAAATAGTAGGGTTAAGCATATCAAATCAATGATAATATTTCATTGAATCAGCCAAACATCCAAGAATTGGGACAAATGTTTAAAGAAATAAATGAAAAATGCAAATCAATCCCTACAAATATTATTTCCTTACTTTCAGGCCCCTGGATGTTAGCATAAAGGTTCCTACAAATTCTTTTCTCTACATTTAGGTCCTTACCTTCTTCCTTTTCTTTCTCTTCTTCTTGATTTGCAGGAGGCGTGGAGGAGGTTGAAGGTGAAGTTCAGCCGTGCTCCTCACGGCGCCCTACTAGCCTATAGATGGGTTGTGCTACTTCCTTGGTGCACTGCGAAGCTCCATGCAAAGCTTGATCATGCGATGTTGGTCGGAGAAGGCGACTGACGAAGGAGAATGGCGATGGGTCGCGAGGAGGATGGTGGTTGACGGAGCTCCTCGAGGCACGAAAATCCTTGATGAGGGTGGTAATGGGTTACACATCCCTCGAGAAGCTTCCCGCAAAGTTTGGAATCTCGTGGATGGCCAGAGCGTGTCTGACGTTGTCGGGGAAGATGGTGCAGCCGACGATGGGTGTTTGGAGCGAGAGGGGTCAAAATTCCCAACTGAGATGTCGAGGAGCTTCATCCAGACCTGCTGAAGGTGACAGCGGTGTTAATTTGACACGACATGGCTTGAAGGCGGCTAGCGAAGGCGCAGAAGGAGGCACCGGTGGCGGGTGTTCGGTGGTGTTGTCGAGGCATCAAACCTTGCAATAGATTGAGGGGTTTTGTTCCCCGAAGGTTGGTGAAGGTTGTGGGGTGAACGGAGACCGGAGAGGGTGGATAGAGTGGCGAGGGCGTGTCGCCGGAGTTTGGCTGGCGTGGTTGCTGCATACGGAGAAGTAGATGGAGAGGATGGAGTTGTGGTGGTGGTTGTGAGGTCTGAGGGGTCCTAACTGATGCTACGGAGGAAGAGGAAGAAGGGAGAGTACCTAGGAGGAGAAGATGAGGTCGGGGAGGTGGTTGGAGTGTCCATTGGACTTGGAGAAGAAGAGGACGATAAGAAGATAGGAGCGAGGAAGAGGGTAAGAGAACAGCCTCCTTTGATGGGGAGAACGGCGACAACGAGAGGAGACAAAGCCCTCAACCAATTTCAGTGGAGGAGTGGTGGAGGAAGAAGGTTGGGAAGCTCCAAGGTCAGCATTAATGGCGACGCTCAAGGAGGAAGGAGGGGAGCTATGCTCGCCCAAACTCGATGACTTACAACGACATGAGGCGGGGAAGGTTTATAGCTTGTTGGTGCGTGAGAAGAGGGCCAGAGGTTGCAGGAATAGCTCGTCGGAGTTGCGTGGTAGGTGGGGTCGGAGGGGAAGGTGGAGAAGGTGCTGACAGGGGTATAAATGCAAAGAAATTGAAAGTTGAGGGGGCATTTGTATGGAAATCAGGAATTAAGGACCAAAATGAAAAATTGACCAAGATGAAGTCTAAATGAACCCAAATTTTTCTGGTAGCCTAATTTGGATATAAGGAAATTGATACTGACTTACATTTTGGATTTTGATGTCATTTTTATGGTAAATTTACCTTTAGACCCAAAATGCACCAAATACCCGTCTATGATTCTGTTTTAGGTCAAAATGAGCTTCAATCGTCAAATTGACTGTCCCGAACCTTATAAAATATTTTTAATTAATTCTTAAAAGGTTTAGATTACATTTATTTCCATGGAAACTATTTTAATTGAAGTAGGGTTGAAATTAGGATTTTTTATTAGAATTAAACATTCAATTTAAATGTAAATCCTGAATTACTCAATACCAACCAACTTTTAAGATATTTAAGTAAGCTCAATTAACCTTTAATTAACCATAGGTTCACCCTCTAGCTATTCTGCATTCATAATATTTCATGAAAGCTGCAGAATTAACCCTTTTTTTATTAATTCCTCTCTCTTTAGCCCTGATTGAGTTATACCCTTTCAATGTGTTAATTAAGTGCATTTAACCTTAGAACTTAGCCAAATTAAGTTAGTTATAGAGGATGATGGCGATGCCATCAAGGTGCACATGGATTCACGAGACCTACCAAAACAAGCATGTAGGTTACTTCTTTTTAATTATTTAAATTTAACTTCAATTTCAGTCGAACATATTTGCTGTATACACATTCGTTTAGGTTAAACTACCTATTTATGCATGTTCCTAAGATTAGAGATGCATTCCATATTATAAATATTGCATAGCATGCATCGTTATGCATTTATAATAGTTTGTATAAATTTTAGGTCAATTCATGTCCTTCTGTGGCCAGGAGAGAAGATCTATTTTAGGGTCAATCTGACCGTACAGATTTGATCAAGATGACAATCGGAGTCCAATGCATCCAAAATCGTCTTGATCGGAGTTCCGTAACACCTTATGCAGTTCGAGGAAGATCAATGGCCAAGGAGCTAGGTGACGGAATTCAGAGCTTTAAACAACAAATCCAACCATATGGATGGATCCAGATCGACGATCGTAGCCAAACGGCATGGAAATCGACCCAATCCGACGTCCATCGTGTCACCTATAGAGCAAAGAAAATGGATGGCCATGATGGCACCATGTGGCGCCATTACAGTCGCCTAAGACTGGTCGCAGCCACTATTCACCCCTAAGGAACATCTCGACGAAGAAATCTAGACCGTGGCTGAGAAGCCTCCTCCACCACACCACGGAAATTCCTAAATGCAACACAACCGCATGCATAGCACAGTGGTTACGGGCTCAAGAACGAAGTAGCCGCCACGTGTTCGAGTCATGGCGAGTGGATTTAATCCGTTGAAGAAAAGCGCAGATGGAATCCAACCTCCTGATCAAGGATCAGCAGCAGCCAAGGTGGCAACGTGGCGCTATGAGCGTAACGTGAACTGCATGCGCGTGATAACGTATGAATGCATGCCCAATTTGACTTGTGCTTGAGGCGTGATCTCAAGTGCGATCATCGCAGGTTCTCAGCCCTCTGATGCGTGATCGACGGCCATGATTAATCCACACCTGATCCTGCTTGCATGGGCACGCAAATGCCAGCGGTGGAGAGTAAAGGCCTTTAGCAACGCTTACAGCGGATCTTCATTGACGACTTGAATGTTGCTATAGCCCATGGATAGATTTTTGCCTCTTCTCTACCACTATAAAAGGACCTACACCCCTCCATCCATCTTCATCTATTCCTTTCTCTCCCTCACCACCTCCAAGGCTTTAGAGAGAGCTTGTCCCATGCCCGGGATGCTCCTCTAGAGTAGAAAATCAAATTATTTTCCCGCCTATCATCCCCCTTCATGGAGCATCCCGTGGTCATCCTCTCACCACCTTTTGGAAGAAGATCCTCGTCGCGATGCCGTCCTGTCCCGTCCTCCTCCCTTTGTCACCGTTCTTCCTCTAGCTTCCCACTACCTTTGTCCGAGGTGTCATCAAAGCGAGTCGTCCTCCAAGCGACCATTGAGGAGGATTCTTCTCACCTCTATCTTTTATTTGCTTTCTAGTGTAGTTGTAATTATCTTGATTATTTGTATCAAACTCTTATAGATATACATTGATGTTCTTTCTCTATCTCTCTCTCTTTTATTTTGCAAGTAGATTAGCTAGATTTCATCAACCTGATCTCTTGCCCTATTAAAATACCAAAAAAATCATAAAAGATAAAAATAACAAAAACAAATAAAATCGAAGTGTGGATTTCAAAATCAAACATTTGCCTCCCTATGTTAAGACTCGGGACTCACTTCGAGTTTCAGTATAAATTTTATCTGGAAGCGATATTTTGCGACTACGATGACGGGTTCTCCAAAACCCTGAATTTTCCTCACGAAAATATGCTCATCATATTACTTACATAAAAATGTAATTTGGGAGAAATGTATGACTTCGTCCATCCAACTTTGCCTACAGATGAGAACTCTACGACCCAGCAGCCTCCTATGACACCTGAGGAGGCTTTTAGGACAATTATGCCTTCGGAACATGGTGCATTTATTCGCAGTGGAGGTAAGAGCTAGACACTCACCACTTGGTACGTATGGAAGGGATCGTCTGGCACGTCTTTTGTTGAGGTAGAGCAATTGAGATCGTAGGTACAACAGACTCAAAGGTAGCTGACTGACGTGACCAGATAGCTGCGAGCAGCTAGAGAGGAGATCCGCCAATAGTGACATGATTTCAAGGAGCAGATGGCGCAGTAGTAGGCACAGTGGGCGGAGATGATGGCGATACTTTGAGATGGAGGTGGACCTGATCATAGCAGCTTCCATTATCTTGCATGCCGTGGGCTAGACGATGATTTTGGTGCAGGAGGTGCTAGTCATGGTATTGGTGCGCGAGTTTAGCTCACACCTTTTATTTATATTTCTTACTTTTATCTATGTAATGTTACTCTTTTGCAAACATTCTATAAGTTACTTTTTAGTAATGTAATGCTTATTTCTTGTTATATTTGTTTTATTGGATGTTATATATGTTTATTAGATGTTATATAGGCTATATTGAATGTTATCTTTTATCACTATCGGTAAAATTTAATCAAATTTAAAAAAATATCGATTTTAAACCCATCGCAAAAGTTGAAAAATAACCCGCCACTCCTCCACAACTTATTTTTCGCAATGTTTATTCAACCGTTATGAAATTATATTTGCAATGGGTTTCCAATAGCCATTACAAATTATACTTCTGCGACAATTATTTAATAACCGTTGCGAAAATGGTTTAATGACGATTGTCAATCATCGCATAATAAAGCCAATAACGACACATAGGGTTGGTACTATTAGAGACGGTTAGTATTAGTAACCGTCGCAAAAGAGTATTCACTTCGCATCTTTCCATGACACCAAAAGGGGACAGTTTTTGGACTTTTGGGGATGATTTTCAGCCATCGGCAAAAGTGGTTTTTCTTGTAGTGATGAGAATTAAGCTTTCAATTATACTACTAATGCTTTGAGCTAAGTTTTGAAGAAGATTCTGGTGTTTATGTGATAGATTTAAGTGAGTATTTCAATGTTTTAAGTTTCAAATTAGGTTTGAAGTGCATTTTGTCATCAATAGATCAGTAGCAGCTGCTGTAATCTAGTTGGAGAATTTCAGTGATTTCATCGTGGATTTAAAATGGATTTTGAATGATATTATGTTTGGAATGGATTTGATGGTATAAATCTTATATAAATCTAGCTCCTAGATGTTTAAGCAAGTTTTGAAACTCTGAAAACCAACCTCAAATTGGTCAGAATCTATCTTTGCCTGTATCAATTCTGACAGCAGCTGCAGTGAGTTTGATGAAGTTTTAAATCACAAATCATAGCAGATTTTGTTGTTAATAGATGCAAAACAAATTTATGAAGCAGTTCAATGTTTAACAAGCTTTCATGTGCATGGATAAACTTTACTTGGCTTGGAATCAGTTGTAAATCAGTGTAAAAACCAACTGAGAATCATGTGTCAGCACTTATAAGCCTATTATCTTTCCAAATGTCTGATTTGATGCAATTTAATGAACAAACCATGTTTTTGAGATTGAATTAGATTCCCAATGAAGTCTGTATGCTTATAATGTTATATCTCTTCTTTCCAGCAATTTTGGATAATTGTTATGACTTGAACTCAATTTTAGATCATGCTATAGCCATGTTCCAACTTTCTTGATTGTGTAATCTATCCAATTGGAGTTCTATGTTAGTTTTAATGTTTAAAACATGTTTGAGGAGTTGATTCTTTGCTTAATTGATATCTAAATGTTTTCTATGCCTTATACCTGCTTTCTAGAACCTTTGTGATGAATTAAGGGCTTAGGTTCATGTTCTAACACTTTACAAAGCTCTTTTAAAACCTAACTTGTAAATACAAGAAAAATACAAAAATAAATGTAAATAAATAAAAAATAAGTGTCTTGAGTGAGATTAGGTTTAGATTTAGGTCTGTGTTGAGTTAAATTTAGGTTTTGAGCTTCCTAGTTAGTAGAACATACGTGCAAAAGTTTGAGTCTTCTCAATTTTGAAATAAGGAAAAGAAAACAAAACTCCAAAAAGACTTCTTTTCTTCTCAACTTTCTCCCCTCTTCCTCTATTTCTATAAAACATCAAAATAAAATAAAAAGTTGAAAAACCTGAAAATCCTATAAAAATACATATGTAAATAGTGTATATACTTGTATATAATCCTTAAGTATGTGTATATAGTAACTTAAATGTATGTAAAGTACGTAAATAACTTATATATACTAAACCTACTTAAAAGACCTTTTATACAAAAATAGCTAATGAAAATGAAGAGAAGTTTATATTTCATAAATATAAAGTCTAGTACAGAAAAAGTTTGAAAATGAAATATTTACATAAAGGATAACATGAAAACAAAACAAAATGAAATGGATAAAAATCAAAATACTGTTGCCCCGATACCACCAGCTCCACCTGCACCATCCATGTCATCGTCGTCTCATCTATGGATGCTGGGACCTGATGAAGACGGATGCTCTAACTAACCCTTCTTCAGAAGAAGGCTTAGAAGCCTCTCGATCTTATCATCTGTCCTACTCATCTGTGGCTGCATGGCATCCATCTGATTCTTCATCTCCTTCTCTTGTCTCTATAGTGTGTTGATCTTTTGATGCAGCAGATCGACGACACTAAATGAGACAGCACCTTTCATCATATACCAGTTGGACAAGGTGTGTGCCCTCCCCGCACTACAAACAAAACCACCGTGGTTCGGTGGCATCACTCTCCTAAATGCCTCCTCTGGATCTAGAGGCTGCTAGACGCTGTCGAAGGTCTCGACAGTGGGGGATGCACTAAGTGTACCATTTGCTCTTAAATATATTAAAAAATATTATTATAATATATATATACAAAGTTATACATTTTTTTTGTTTAGGAAACTTACGTGTCTCTCTTGGTATGTCTCATGAATCCACTTACGAGCACCGTCAGCTGTAGCCTTACTGTGGGTGACCTCGTAGATATCTATCATACTCATCTCCCTCATATCATGTGTAGCGGATTGAAAATATGAAAATGATACAATTATATTAGGATAACTTGTAAATTAAGTAATATTCAAGTGAGAAGTAGTTATAATACTTACGTAATGGCTCCTGATCATCTTGATGCTCCTTCGACCCAAACAATGAGTCTGTGGTGTAGCTTTGGCCCTATTGGCCTTATTTTTCACTGTTTGCTCCTGTAATAAAAATATATATATGTATAAATTAATATACAAATAATATTTTTTATGAATTTAAGATATATGAAATTAATAGAATCATTTTAATTGATTACTAACCTCCACTTTGGGATCTAGCCAATGCTCACATGCTTTCTTCCAATGTTCAGGCATGACATTAGAAAGACAATTCTCCACTACCTCCTCGGGTGAACTGCAGTTCGAGAAAAACTAAATACCTAATATAAAATGTTAGAAATAATATATGAAATTATATATGAAATTAAAAATTATTACCATTCTCTTGCTCTCCGTCTTCCAATCTCTGTGGAGTTTGGCGGTGTGCTTAAAGATATATTGGGAGGCATTGTGTTCATCACCCGAATCGTAACTTGCTTACATTTTTTTTTTAAAAAAATATCAATCTTACTTGATAATAATTTTAAGATAAAGTTATAAAAGAAATATTTAAGATACATGGAATTACCTCCAACTGTTGAAGGAGCTGCCTCTTCAACTCTACGGGCACCTTCCTCCAATTGAAGTAGCAAATGGGCACAATGGACTTAACCATTGTGCCCACTCAACTAATGAAGCTCGGGTAATTCTTCACCTCTCCTATGGTTCTAAGCCTGATTGTTATTCTCAGGCCCTCGGAGACATGCTAGAGGTCTAGATTTTTTGTCTTCCCCTATACTCTTCTTACTTTACTTGCGTAAACATTAATCATATTCATTATATATTTTTGAAGTTATAATAAACTTTAAAATATAGAAGTAATTTCCTTCTTAAAAGTATAGGAGTTCTTACCAATATTTGTTCCCACCACTAAGGGGTCCACATGAATTGGGGATGTACTCCCCACCATCTCATGCTCTGCCTCCTCCCCCTCCTCCTCTCCCTCCTCCTCTTCCTTCATGTCATCGTTCTCACCTTTGTCCTCCTCATCTGTTGCTCCATAATTTGGATCATTCTCTACTCGCTTTAGAAAAGTAGGAGCAATGTCCTCCTTTCCCTTCCCCCCCACATATAGTAAACGTGCCAGGTCCCCAGGTCGTACGAAACATGACTGGGGGGGAGCCTAGTGCCAGGGGTGGCTAAGCTTGCTGTCGGGGGGTGGTTGAGCCTGACAAGACGACTTAGGCTGGGTGGATGACTGTGCCTCAGGGATACCCTTTTCTCTTGGTTTTTCCTAAACCCCTTCATCTGTAATAAGAAATAAATGCAATAATTAATGTAGTTGAAAATCATTAATATATAAATCATTAATGACAAAAGTTTGGCAAACATTAAAAACATATTTAAAAATTTTGGTAGAGTTTCCCCTTAAATTTGGAGGTTTCTCTATAAACCTATTTATTACAATGAAACTTGCATATAGAAATTGCTATTACAAATAAATGTTGGGTAATCCAACTCATATAATGTAAACTAAATGAAATATAACATGAAACTAGATGATGAGCTTGTCTACTCAAGTAAACAACAGGTTAAAACCTTTTACAATTGGACATTTTACATACACACACATACATACTCATACGCATACACACAACCTCCATTTTCATCCTACCATCCATGCCACTCCACCTTCATCTCCATCACCAACTCATGGCCAACACCTCCACCTTCACTTCCACCATCACATAGCCGTGCCCTTCATCATCACTCCACCACCATCTCATCATTCACGGCCAACCACTTCACTTCTCAACTCCACCACCATCAACACCTTCTCCTCATCTTAGCTATGCCACTACCATACCCATTCTACCTCCATTACACACCCAACACCACTCATCTTCAACACACTCTCTACCGCTATGTACGACCACCTCCTTATCCATCCACTTCACCACCACCAACACCTCCCTATCCACTATCATCCATGGCTAGCCACTCCACTCATCAACCTATCCACCATCTCCATGGCCTTCCTTGCCCATAACTTCCATATCCACCATCCTATCCACCTTGGTTGACCATTCATCAACACTTTCATTTAGCTATCCTCTTCATCCCCACATCCACCTCTATCCAAGGCTACAATCACCAACACAACCTCCTTAGTCGTGCCTTATCCTCCCTAATCCCATCCATTAATCCACACCCAGCCCTTGGGTATCCACCCTCAACCATAGTCACCCCTGTAATTTTAACATTGAAGAATTTTTAAAAAAATTTGGCAGAGTTTCTCTTAAAAATTTAAAGTTTTTATATAAACCTGAATAGCACACAAGTGGGTGCACCCCACATTCATTTAAATAAAATAAATAAAACAAACAAATGAGTACACCCTACATCCATTCAAATAAAACAAATAAACAACACAAATGAGTATGCCCCACATCCAAAATGAAGCACACAAGTGGGCACACCCTGCATCCATTCAATGAAATAAAAAATAATATCTAGGCACACCCCACATCTAGCAAAAACCTATGATATCATTCAATTAAATTAAAAACATTGAAATTATACTTCTAAGTACAATAGCCTCTGAGTATGCCTGTCACCAATAACCTGTAATTTAAAAAATAAATGTAATTAAATAACACATTATTATCTTATTAAAATAATTTAAATAAATAAATAAATAATGTAGTGAATAAGAGTAACATATTTTGAACATGTGTACGTGATTAGTTTTAAGTTTTAGTGTTTCTAGTGTGTAGAAAGTTTCAGTAGAAGTTTAGGTTTCTTTAATTTGAATATGAATTTGATTTAAACAAAATAAATTGAATATGAATCCCTATTTGATTCTTGACTACATACAATAACCTAACTACCAAATATCTAACGCTCGGGTTATACAACTTTTTTGCATAAGTAAAACAGAAATGAAACAAAATAAAGAAATTATTATAAACCTTAGATATCCACATTAATTGCATTTGAATCTATATGACATTCTTCCATTAATTCTTGGTATACTTTAGATTGTGCATCAAAATGATTGTGTGGTACTGTTCTTACTGGTATAACTCATCCCTTTTGGCAATTATCAAGGATGTAGAAAATTTGTGCTGCTTGACATACTAATGTAAATAATTCATTAGATGAAGAATTTGACAATTACAATTTAAACTCAAGAAATTATGTTTCTTGTCAATTTTGAAACTAATGCCCTCTTTAAAAACATCAAACCAATGCCATTTAAATAGGACAACTCTATGAACATATCTGAAGCTAATCTCCATAATTTCTTTGATTTCACCATTGTATCCATCTAGACCGGTGGAAAGATCTGAATTAACAACTCTGACCTGTTGTGTAACCTTTTTATCATCAATTTCTTTTCTTCTGAATTTGAACCCATTTATTATATACCCAGAGTGGTAATGTGCATAATGTAATGGTATATTGTCAATTACATCAAAATCTGGTACTCATCGTGAGTCATTATCCTCTTTCAATTGATTAACTCAGTCTTTAAACCAATTTAAGAAGTCAAATTCAGATGTTATTGAAAGAGGTAATCATTCAAATTCCTCGTAAATGGGTCAATTTCAGGAATTGGTTTTAAAGTATATAGATATGCCCAACGTTTGTCATTTTCTAAAATTTTCTTATACTCTGTATGAAGAATTGACCTTTCTTTAATATCAAAAATTGACAAACATTCTTCATCATTGAAATTGTATTCCCCCTCATAGTTTCTTTGAAGTTTATTAAAGCAGTTGTTTGTTTCATTCATGCACATGGAGGTAAAATTTATATACTCGTTCACAAGATAACCTTCGATAATTGAACCTTTCAGCTTTGCCTTATTCAAAACATAATCTTTAAGCTTTTTCAAAAATCGCTCCATAGGTTACAACCATCTAAATTGTATAAGTTCACTGATTCTTGCTTCATTTGCAAGATGTAACGTAAGATGAATCATTACATCGAAGAAGGCTGGAGGATGAATCTATTCCATCTTACAGAGAGTAATACTATTTGTTTATCCCAGTGATCTAGCGTATCATTTTGTAGCATCTTCGAACAAATAGTTTTGAAAAATCTGTTAATCTTTGTAAATGAATCAACAACTAGCTTAGGTAGTATCCCCCGTATCGCTGGTGGAAACAATACTTGCATATAAATGTGGGAGTCATGACTTTTCAAGTCAGATATCTTTTTCTGTGCTTCATTCACACAACAAGAGAATTGTGATGAAAAATAATCTGGCACCCAAATTTCCTTTAAGAAGGAGAACAATCTACTCTTCTAGTCCCAATTCAAGTCGTAAATAGTAGGTGAGAAGTAGCCATCGTCCTCATAAATATGCAGCTCCAGATGTATCCCTAAACTATTTTCACCGTGTCCTTTGGATCATTACTCAGATTTAATATGTCTAAGATGTTATCCATCACATTCTTTTCGATGTGCATAGCATTTAAATTATGACGTATTATAAGATCTTTCCAGTATGGCAGCTACATAAAGAAAATTCTTTTCTTTCGAAACCCAAAATTTTTCAAGGTCGTTTGGTCTTGTTTAAATGGTCGACCCAGCCGTATCTCACCAATTTCTTGTAATCTTTCCATTATAACCTAACCCAGCAACCTAGTAGAATTTGTACTAAGTTTATTCTTTGGATTTGTCTTTGAATATCGACATGTCTTGGCATCAAATTTACCTTTGAACTGTGATGTTCGCCATCTATGTTCAATGGGTAGAAATCAGCGATGCCCTAAGTAACATAACTTCTTACTTTTCAACAGTCATAGGTAAGGGGCATCTTCCATAAAGATTGAGCAAGTAAGCTTTCCTTTAGCGCTGCAACCTGACAAATTTGCATACGCCGGGAAGTCGTTTATGGTCCACAACAATGCTACATGCATATTGTAGAATTCTCTCTTTTGTGCATCATATGTCTTCACGCTGATGTACCACAACTATTTTAGTTCATCGATTAATGGCTGGAGATAAACATTTATTGCATTTCCTGGTTGTTTCAAACCAGGGATTAATAAGGTCAGCATTATGATTGATGATCTCATACAAAACCAGGGTGGTAAGTTATAAGTGACTACCACTAGCCATATAGAGTATGATGATCACAAAAATGCATGATTTGTTAAAATCAAATTTTTTAGCCTTTGCAACACACAAATCCGATCGATTTTAAATTTGTAATTATGGGTACTCGGAGAGTATTCGGGTCGTCCCAAGGAAGGAAGAAATGTAAATGATATTCTCTTACTCACAACATGAAAATCAACTTTCTTCTTTGTATTTTGGAATATATATTTTTTAGTGTTTTAAAAATAGGTGAAAGCGAATGCGGAGAAAATGGGAAATGAAGATGCTAATTTTTAAGGCAACAAGTGCCTTGTTTCTCCAACTCACTCCAACCATGGGAGGCTTGGAATAATGGAGGAACAAGTCACAACAAATAATCACAAGCTAAGTAAGAAAACTGTAGAGGAATGCTTTTCATAAAAGGAATTGTTTACAAAGAAAAGGTGGAGAACTCACAAGTGAGAGGGGTTCTCACATGTAGTCTCCAAAAAGCTTACATTACAATGCAACAAAAAAAATTGAGAAAAGTAAAGGAAAGCAATGGTGAAGAGGATACTGCCTGGAGTTTCTGTTCCAGTTCTGGTTGCCCTAGACCAAAAGAAATCCCTCTCTCCTGGACATCCTCCTTGTGGCAAACACTAGGTGGGAGTGCCTACTCCCTACAAGCCTAGATGGCCTGCTTCTTAACTCCTCTTAGGGTGGATGTGGGCCACCCTTGATTCTCCTCCTCTTTGTCCATTCTCTCGCCTGGCTTGATTCCTTGGCTTGGCATGGACACAAGGTAGAAAAAGAGAGGAAGTTGAAGGCACCAAGAGGGTAAGAACACCCCCTTGATCTTCTTCTTCTTCTACTCTTCTCCTTGGTCATTGGGAATGGAGTGTAGGTGGTAATATGCTTGAATGATGTATCCAATGGTGAGTTGGGATTGGGTAGTTAGTGGTATTTTTATAGGAGTAGGAAGGGGGGGGGGGTTTGGCATGGATGATAGGTGGATGGTTAGGATGGGTTCATGGAGGTAGTTAGGTGATCTAATTATTATGGTGGGTTGGTGCCAAATGAAGGCTTTTCAAGGGTGGAGGTTATGGTGGAAGGGTGGTCATACATGGTGGTTATACACCACCATGTTGACACCAATCATGAGGGGGTATGGTTAAGGTGGCATGTAGGTTAGGTGTAGGGTTAGGATGGTGTTTTGAGTGGTGGTTATAGGATGGAGGACTAGGGTTTATTGGTGCCAAAGGAGAAGATGCATGGCGGTGGAGTTAAGGGTGGTTGACGTGGGTTTATGTGTGGTTGTGGCTTTGGTTTTTTGGCACCAACAATTGGAAGATGGGGATAGGTTGGATGGGGTATGTGTAAGGTGTAGATGGGCTTATAGGTTGGTGCCAAAATGGGGAGGTGTGTGGCCCTTTTTGGCACCACCAAAGTTGGTGGTTACAAGGTGGTTAAGGTGGTGGTTGAGGGGTGAAAAGGTGCCATATTTGGTGCCAATGATGAAGGGGTGTGAAGGTGATGGTGGTTGGTCCTTTTGGTGCCAAGAAAGGAGGGAGAAGTAGGAGGGGGGTCGGCCATGGAGTGGAGTAGGGTTGAGGTTAGCTAAGATAGCTTGGCTAGTAGAAGAGTAGAGGGAGCTAGGGTTTAATTGGAAGGAGGTAGTCTTGAGCTGCTCTGAAGCTTCTGGGAGCTGACGGTTGCTGAAGAGGTCTTCTTAGGAGCTTAGCTATTCAGCCTAGCTAGCTAGTTCTTTGCTAGTTACTAAGTTGAATAGGTTGAGCTGGTCTCAACTATTCTAGAGTTAGGGAAAGCTGGCTGTGGACTTCTTTAGCTGACCTAGCTTATCTAGTTGAAGACTAGTAGCTAAGCCAAGTTGACTGGAGCTTTTGTGAGCTAAGTAGAGATGGGGAGAGCTAGGCTAGAGCTGGAATGAACTTTTGTCAATTGATTTGAGCTAGCTTAAGCTCCCAGTGAACTGATTGGAGCTAGGATAAGCTAAACTCAACTAAGTTGACATGGGTCTGAGCTGAGCTGAGCTGATCTTCCATCTTGAGCTTTACAATCCTGGTGCCATGTCATCCACCTTGCAGTTTTAGTTGATATAAAAAGGCATTGAAGCCTAGGTGTCAATGAGAAGTAATGAAGAACCTTCTGAGGTTGTTTCCTCTTACTTTCATTTTTACCTCCCTTATATCTCTCCTGTTCACATTCGGGACAGTTATTCAAGTTTGCGAATTCATTTCTTAAAAGAATGCAGTCATTCGGACATGCATCGATCTTCTGACAGTCCAAACCAAGCTTTCTAATTGGTTTCCTTGTCTCATACCATGAAGGCGGAAAACCATTAGGGTTATTCAACAGCTCAGCAAGAAACTAAAGTATTTCGGACATGAATTTAGCACTAGCTCTGTTCATAACCTTTAGTTGAAACATCTTCAATAGAAATGACAACTTAGACATTCTCGTAACACCGGGAGCAATAGCATCCTCAATTGCCTTAACAACATCATAGAATGGATCACAACTGAACAGATCTTCCTCATCTGTATTTATATCCTCTCCTGCTCTCATCTCGTTCAACATTTCTTGTATTTCTTCACCTCTACTATCAACAATTTCCTCATAAATCTCTTTGTCAATAGTGTTTTCATTGTTTATTGCTTCCTTAGTAAACTCCTCTCCATGAGCTACCCAAGTAGTGTACTACTACGACCACCCATTACAAATCAAGTGCTTGAGTACAATGTTACAGTCATGCAAGGAACCATTTAAACATCTTCTGCATGGCAAAAGATATTATCGAGTTGGTCTCCATGCCTAAATATGTTCCTATCGTCATCAAAGGCCCAATCCAAGAATGACATTACTTCATCCTTATATTTATGTAATTTGAACCTACAATCCAATCCAAGATTTGTCCATTATAACGTAAAATCTAATGTAAACAAACCACTTATTAGGAAGGGAAAGAACTGAATGATGTGTATCTTGATTAAGATTTTTACTTTATAGCCCATCCTCAAAGATTTGATCACAACTTAGGTTTACTTGTTACATGTAACCGTCGTGTGGTGAAATTTTGGTAGGATCTCCCCGCACTTCTCTAGTATACCTCCCATTACTAACCTTAGCTAGATTTGTTTTAACACTCAGTTAATGGTACCACAGGAAACTAGATAAGATTAGTTTGTATACCAGAAAAGAGCAGGAAGAAGCAACCAAAATTTCACCGCGCAAGGTTACATGTAATGAGCAAACCTAAGCTGTGGTCAAATCTTCAAGGACCTTGTTTAGTTTGGTACTTCACCGAACTAAGGTCGATCAAGTCTTATAGCATGCTACAAAGATAACACATCATGCATGTAAGTAAGGGGTACATACACTTCCTACATTGTCTGTATAACATGATCATAAATCTCGATGGGCAAGTAATTGACATAATTTAAATTGGAGGACTTTTACCTTAATGGTTAGAATACCTAATGTTTGGCCTCGCATGCATATATTTTCTTTAGCAAGTGTATGTATCTAAAATAATACTCATAATTGCAAAGAAACTGACATTAAACATAAGCAATCATTTGACAAGAAATAAAATTATTTTCATTGAATGCTAAAAAGAAATATACAAAAATGTTATTTTATTACAACATGATTCAAATAAACTCTGTAGAGATTTGAATTTCGACCTGAGCTTAAAGAAGCTCAACTACAAGCCATATGAACCCAAATGGAACATAAATTGCTAGCAGACATAGGTAACTTCAGAAATTCATAGAATCTATCCTAACAAATTCCTTTCATCTTAAATATCATTTCACGTCTATTGGAAGTGAGATTAGAAGCTCCAAGGTTCCTTGTAGCTTTGGGTTGACCAGCATTAGACTAAAAATTGACTTTTAGATCCTCAGTAATTCCAATCAAATTAATGACCTAAATAGACCTTCTACGATCTCAAGAACTCATTAAACTCAAACAGAAGAGAAATTGATCACTGGAATGTAATGTTCTAATTCCACCACCAAAATCCTAAACCCTAAAACCTCAAACCCTACTAAACATTAAAATGATTTTCAAAAAAAATTGATAGAGTTTCTCCTTATATTTTGAAGTTCTCTATAAACCTGCATAGCAAAATAATACTCGCCATAAAAATGGGAACACCCCACATTCAAAATAAAGCATACAAATGGGTGCACACACCCCACATTCATTCAATGAAATTAACAACACTATGTGGGCACACTCCACATCTAATAAAAACCTATATTGCCATTTAAATAAATTAAAAATAATAAAATCATACCTCTAAGTAGTACAACCTCCAAGATTAATGCTGGTTAGCGATAACTTGTAATTTCAAAAAATAGAATCAATTGAATCATGCTATCAAGCATGACGAAAATTAAATTAAGTAGATTTCGGTTAGAATTGGAGTAAATTAAGTTGGTTCAAATGTTTATTTGATTAGTGATGTAGTATGAGAGGAGGAGGATGGGTAGGAGGAGAGGAGGGAGGGTAGGATGAGGGGGGTGGTCAGGAGGATGGGGAGGAGGGGGAGGAGCCAGGGTGGAGGAGGAGGAGGAGGGCGCCTGTGGTCGAGAGGGGGAAGGGGGTGGTGAGCAAGATTTTTGCGTGAAAAGATTTGAGTTAGAAACTTGTCGTCGTAGTGCGTAAAAATCTGCTACCAGATAAAATTTATAACCGAGCTCAAGGTGAGTCCCAAGTCGAATACAGGGAGGTGAATGTTTGGTTTATAGAAATCTGTGTTTGCTTTTATTTGTTTTTGGTGTTTTTATCTTTGTGATTTTTTTTGTATTTTATAAGGCAAGAGATCAGATCGACAAAATCTTTACTTAACTAATCTACTTGCAAAATAAGAGAGAGAGAGAATATCACTATATATCTATTTAGAGTCTAGCACAACTAATCTCAAAGTATAAGACTACACTAGAAAGTGATAAAAGATAGAATGAGTTGAGGAAATCCCCTCGATGGCTACTTGGAGGATGACTCACTTTGACGACACCTGGATGAAGGTGGTGAGAGGTTGGGCAAAGAAGAATCATGTCAAAGGTAGGAGGATGGGGTAGGATGGTGTCGCGATGAGGATCTACTTCCGGATCGGGGTGAGAGGACAGCCACGGGATGCATCGCAAAGGAGCTGAGATGTGGGGAAATATTTTACTTTTCCACTTTAAGGAGCATCTCGGGTTTAGGACTAGCTCCTTAGAGCTTTGGAGGAGGTGTGGAAAGAAGAGGAAGAGATGATGAAGAATGGGAGGGGTGGTGGTCTTTTCATAGTGGAGGAGAGGAGGCAAAATAAGATCACGAGTCAACAACGACATTTATAATTGCCGTTGAAAGCCCACCTACCCGCATGCCGGCGCTCGCATACATCTACTAGAGCTGAGGTTGGAGGAGTTGTGGCCGTTGGGTCATCAACGGAAAGCTGGGATTGCTTGCTGATTGGGCTTGAGATTGCATGCAAGGCGCATACGATCGCACATTTCCTCGTGCATCGAATCACGTGTTCGCGCTATGCATGACATGGCTCCCATCTTTGTTGTCCATCTTGCATCATGCGGCCCAATTCAGCGCTCACCTGCACTAACGGGTGCTACTCTGTGGGATTCAAACAGAAGCCCTCTATTTGTGAACCTAGAATGTTGCCACTGCACTACGCCTACCCGAGGGGAGATCTTGGTCGTTGGTCTTACCACGGTGAGATCTAATCTCCGCCATTGGATGTTAATCCAACGGTTGGGATTTGATGGCGCGGATGAAGAGGAAGTGCTATGGTTGCTGTTGGCCTCCTTGGATGGTCTAGATGGCGCCATATGGACCATTCAACTTCAGATGTTTGTAGGTGGCTGATGTAAACACATTTGTTGAGGGTAAAATACCTATTCATGCATGTTCCTAGGCTTAGATTTGCATTTCATGTTATAAATATTGCATAGCATGCATCATTACGCATTTAGAGTAGTTGTATATAATTTAGGTTAATTACATCCTTTTTATGGTTAGGAGAGAAGGATATTTATTTTAGAGCCTCGGATTGACGATCCGATCATATGGATCTGATCAAGACGACGATCGGAGTCCAACGCCTCTGAAATCGCCTTGATTGGAATCTCGTAGCACCATATGCAGTCCGAGGAAGATCAATGGCCAAGGGACTAGGAGACATAATTTGGAGCTTCAAATGATAAATCCGACTGCACGGATGGATTCGGGTTGACTATCGCAGCCTAGCGATGCGAAAATCAACTCAGCCAAACCTCTGTAGCAGCCCCTACAATAAGAAGAAGATGGATGGCCCAGACTACGCCACGTGGTGTAGCCCAAGCCACCTAGCGCACGCATGTCGCACCGCACGCGCGCAGTAGCGCGGGTGCATGCGCGCACGCAAGCGCATTGCGCTGTGCAGCGCCAGCGCGTGGGCACGCGCGTGCGGCAAGGCAGGAGCGCAGCTCCAGCTATGCGTGAGTTGGACCTACAGTGACGCTTGAGCTAGACTTACTGCGACGCTTACAGTCGTCGGTAATTCATCACATGCCAGCAAAGCCAGCTGTGGGCACCAGCGGGCATGAGCTGCCTACAGCAATGTTTCCAGCAATGGCCTGGATGTCACTAATGGTCCCATACCTATTTTTGCTTCTTCTCCTCCACTATAAAAGGACCTACACCCCCTCCCTTCCAAGCCATCTCTACCTACTCTACTCCCACCTACTCCTAAGCTCTAGCAAGCCTACCAATGCTTCATTAGAGCTTGTTCTCAAGCTCCCAAGGCGCCTATTAGTGTAGCGAACCTCTGCCCCACCAGATACTCCTCCATCTTCCCATCTCCCTTCATAGGTCGCCTTAGAGCCGTCCTCCCACCTCCATTCCGATAGCAGATCAACTCCGTCTTCTCACCTCCATTCCAGAGCCACGCTGAAACTCCCCTCAACCCGACGTCCTCCTCCACCTCACCTCCGTCGTCCCGCTCCTCACCTCCTTTGTCCGAGCTTCCAGTAAGCATCGTCGTCTCGCCAAACAGCCGATTCGGGAGACTTCCTCTCACC
This sequence comes from Thalassia testudinum, assembly GCA_037157565.1. Taxonomy (NCBI): domain Eukaryota; kingdom Viridiplantae; phylum Streptophyta; class Magnoliopsida; order Alismatales; family Hydrocharitaceae; genus Thalassia; species Thalassia testudinum. The sequence goes on along the minus strand of JAZHRO010000022.1, from coordinate 5,911,885 downwards.
CCCCTCTCTTTTTATGCTTTCATAGTTTATTGTAATTGACATTGGAAGTAATATATACCAGATTTGTTCCACATCTTTATCTTGTGATACATTTGCTTGTTTTCTTCTTACAAAAATACAAAAAAATAACAAAACACCAAAATACCAAAAAGAAACGAATCGAAGCGCGGTTTTCATAAAGTAAACGTCGCCTCCCTGTGTTCGACCCGGGACTCCCTCAGAGTTTCGGTATAAATTTTATCTGATCAACGTGTTTTGCAACTACGGTAACGGGTTACTTCTAACCTTGATTTTTAACATGCGAAACACGCCCGACCATTTTGGTGTCGTTGCCGGGGAGGCAACAAAATTTACTTTATTGTTTCCATGTTTCTTTGCATTTACATAGCACTAACCCTACTTGTCTTTGATCTACTGTCTTGCAGGTACCCTAGCATGGAGATCCAAGTGCGGTAGACCGGAGTAAAGTGCGAGTAGAGTATTTTGTAAGTGTCCCCCACACCACCCCCACCTTAGTTTTGATTTCATAACCTAATAACTCAAACCCAAATCAACTTAGGTGCTTTTTATAAACCCTAGGATAGATTTGGTTGTTTGTTTGCCACCTCCACTCACCTTGCCATCCACATAAATAAAATAAAAAATAAAAAAAAAGTGTTATATGATTGTGAGATTTTCTGAAAGCTACACACTTAACACCCACAACTTTTTATCCTAAAGCGTACAATCACTTTGATTCTACCACTTAACCGGGATCTGACCTGTGGACCCAATACACTTCAACTAAATACACATAAATGAGTAGAAATCTGAATAGGTTAAGAATTCTTGTGTGCCTTAACTAAGTGGTGCAATAGTTCAATTGATTAAGCTGTTTGGACCGCACCACTCAATCTAAAACTGATCGATCAAGTAGCTTGCCACTTAGGGTTGATTCTTAGGGCTGAACCAGACACTCCACATTATTTTTGATTTTTAAAGGAACATATCATCACCCTGCTTTCAAAACTTGGATGTTCTACTAAACCTTGATTGAACCAACCTAAGAATTAAACCTTAAAAGCTGCTAAACAAGGTTGAGCCCTAAAAGACACATCATCAAATAACTTTGTTCGAGAACCCTGGTTGTGCATGCACACACATTTTAACTGATCATTAAGGGCACAACCCATCTAAAGGGCCCATCACATTCCTGAAGCACCATTGTCCCAAGCCTAACTAAAATTGATTAGACGTTGGCCCTAAGGACCGGTTTGCTCGTCGCGATCCAGATTGAGATTGTTCATGATTAACCTACTTATACTAGTCAATCTGATGTCTAGCTAGGGGAGTAGCGTCAAACGACCGCGGCTGGGGGATACACTAGGAACCGGAGGCGCAAGCCAAAGGAAGAACCTTCTCCCCAGTCCCTCCTTCTAACTGGTTGGATTGCCTGGACATAAGTAGAGTAAATCGTCTATAATCTTAGGATGGATTCTAAGAGTCTGTAGACTTTTAGGCTACCCAAACTAAGGACAGGCTTGTATTTTTGTATTGCAGGGCTCCTTTCACTTCTGATTTCCCTCCTTACTTCACCATGTACCCTTCCACATCCTACACACATTTCACATCCTATCCTCCTACCACCAATTATCCCCAAGATGATTACTATCCCGACTTTACTTGTAATTACCCATCCACTAGCTGGGATGACTTTGATTAGGGATATGAATCCGGACCTCAGTGTCCAGGACTTAACCCTGGACAACAAGACTATGATTATTATCCTTCCCAGAGCTATAATGATTATGGATCTCCATCCTTTGATAACCAAACCAACCCGATCTACAATCAAGAAGGATATCATGATTATAACACCTACCCTCCCTAGTATTCCACTGAATATAGGTCACCACCATCCTTTGAACAACCTAGAATGACCTACTTTCAGGGAGGGACCCGAGAACCTCAACATCTTGACTCCCCTAGTTTCAACCCAAACCCACCCAAACCTGAATCGAACCAGTCGGTTCAGATGAACCAGATCCAAGATAGAGTGTTGGCTAATTTGAGGAACACCATACAATCTTTAGAAGCCCAGCCAACACCATGCATTGAAGCACTGGAGCATATGATCAAAATGATTGATGAACTTAATAATTCTCTATTGGATTTGCTCCAAAGTGTTAGGGATAGGGACTTGGGTGAGTTTCTACTTAGGAAGCTGTTGAGGTTAAGGATGAAATTTGTGGTTTCCCTAGTCAAATCTTGGGATGATTTTCAAGATGAACCCCCTTCAGGAGAGCCAATGTCTAAACCCGCTCAGGTGCCTATCGAGGGGGATACATGTTCTGAGACCGGGGATGACCAGGTTGGGCTAGAGCAACCATTTGAGGATGAACCGATTGATTCACCTGAGATCCCTAAGTCGGGAAATGAAGAAAATTATGTCTCCTTAGATCATGAAATGATTTATGATTTTGAGACATATATAAATGAGGATCATCAATTCTTTGACTCTGAGGGTGAAGAATCTTTAGGTGAAGTCTCACTTGAACATAAGGAAAATGATTTTAGTGAGACAAACAGGCATGAGGAATCTGATGAACCATTTGATAGCCCGTTCATTGAAGATTTGGATTCGGTTGGGGTTAACTTGGAGGATCCGAATCTTGAGGATTCAATCAATGACACTAGTCCTCATCTGCACCCCGAAGAGCTGACTTCTGAGATCTTTGTGCCCAAGTCAATCTTGATTCAGCTACAATTTCTGGACTTAGGAGAATCATATGGGGTGAATAATATGCTAGAGGTCCCAAAGCCTGAGCCCTTGATGTTGGAGGATAGAATTGTTGAAATAAAAATTTGGGAGGCTAATTCTAAGGGAAGTTTGATTTTGGATCTAAGGGTACCTATTGACTTAAAATCACCTAGTTTCTACCAGGACCCTTACGATATCTTTCACGTGCAACCCAAGCTCAAAATAATTGATTATTTTTCTAAGCTAGATGTTAAGTGGACAATTACACCTATTGAACCATCTTTACCTGTTGTCCGACACTTTGGTCTTGGGTTGCATACCACTAAACCACAGGCCTGGCCTCGCAAACACAACAACCTTCAGTTCTGGGTGATTTTCATCCAGAACCTGAGAACCACTCGACCCTGGGGCATGGGTCTACACCATAATCTGGTCCATGTTTGTGGACATATTTTTTTGGTGGGTTTTAGGATCAATATTTTTATTTTGATTCTGACCCACACTTGTGAATTCTCAATTTCTTCTTTGTATGTATGTTATGCCTGTTGAAGGCATTAAACTTAGCACGTGTGTATACACTCTTCTCTCTGCGGAGCTGACCGGATTTTCACTGCACTCAGGTGATATTCTGTTTACTTCACCCTTTTCATGTCTTTATTTTTACAATGCAGACATTGCATCATTTAGGCATGGGGGGTGGATAATCGATTCCTGAAATCACTATGTTAACTCCGTAGAATTTCTTTTAGTTTCTTATAAAATTTAAAAAAAAATTTGAAAATTTGAAAAAAGATAGAAAAAAGAAAAAAATTAGGAAAAGAGAACATAGACATTTGGAAGTTATTAACTTTAGGAAATGATATGAGAAGACCTAAACACCTAGACTCTTCAGGTCTTCGGGCTTAATTAGCCCGAGTGTCCACTCAAATGTGGACTTAGTCTCGAGTCCTCGCCAATTAAAATTCATTTTAATTTGGTAAATAATTTGGGATGATAAGTATGCGACTTATCAACCCGTCCTCTGATTTGGGGGGACTTTAAGCCTAAGAATCTGCACACATTTTTTTGCACTGACTCACTTTCCGGCAGTTTTTACGGAAATTGGGTAGCTAATGGATCGACTTGGGTGGTATGGCTGGCAAGTTGTCGGTGGTAACAGCTCATCGGTCGGTTGTTTATAGCCCAGCCACAAGTCCATTTTCGTTGTACTACCTTTAGGTAAATCTTAGATCAGGGAAGTCACCTACTTAGAAAAAAAAAACAAACACTCAAAAAGAAAAGAAAAAAAAGAAAAAGGAGAAAATAAAAAAAATAAATAAAACCACACTTCACTGCACGAGTATGGTTGGCAAGTTGTTGATGGTAACAGCTCATCAGTCGGTTGTCCAGAACCCAGCTCACAGAAAAAAAAGCATAATTATTCCCAAAATACTTAGGGAAGAAGCAGGGAAGTAGAATAATCAGGGAGATATACACTGGGTTTGCCTTTATTTTAACCCCATAAATAAAAGAAGTAAGGAGAAAGCTACTGATCATAAAGATAAACCTTTAGGCGAGGTCACCTAAGGTCGTAGAAACCTGAAGTCTGTCTTAACAGCTGTGTTGTGAGTCTATCACTTTTTCACAAAGATGCTTAGTACTTAGAGTCCATTTCGAGTTTTGGGTGGGTCAGGTAACCGTAAAAAGCTATCCTGGAACTCTCAAACTCCAAAAGTACAAAAAAATTAGAAAAGAAGAAAAATAAAAAATATATATCTCCCCTTCTCAAATAAGGCGAGAACTTGGGTGGTTTGCATTTTGGCAGACACCTGGGTGCTGTTGAGTTTTTGTAGTTTAGGCCCTTAGTTGAAATTTTCTATTGTTAATAAATGACTTAGGCCTAAGTAATCTAATCCTAATTCTACTTTTATACAAAGCATATAGTTTAATTTTGCTAGGGACTAGCAAAAGATAGGCATGGGGGTACGATGTAAACACATTTGTTGAGGGTAAAATGCCTATTCATGCATGTTCCTAGGCTTAGATTTGCATTTCATGTTATAAATATTGCATAGCATGCATCATTCTGCATTTAGAGTAGTTGTATATAATTAAGGTTAATTGCATCCTTTTTGTGGTTAGGAGAGAAGGATATTTATTTCAGAGCCTCGGATTGACAATCCGACTGTACAGATCTGATCGAGACGATGATCGGAGTCCAACGCCTCTAAAATCGCCACGATCGGAGTTCCATAGCACCATATGCAGTTCGATGAAGATCAATAGCGAAGGGACTAGGAGACATAATTCAGAGCTTCAAATGACAAATCCAACGACGCGAATGGATTCAGGTCAACGATCGAAGCCTATCGACGCAAAAATCGACTCAATCCAACCTCTGTAGTAGCCCCTATGACAAGAAGATGGACGGCCCAGACTACGCCATGTGGCGCAGCCCAGGCAACCTAGTGCATGCCCACCGCTCCGCACGCGCGCAGCAGCTCAGGTGCGCGTGCACATGCGCACAGTGCAGCACTAGCGTAGCGCCAGCTATTCGTGAGCTGGACCTGCAACGACGCTTGAGCTGGACTTACAGCAATGCTTATAGGCTTCAGTAATTCATCGCATGCCAGGAAAGCCAGCTATGGGTGCCAGCGGGCATCAGTTGTCTACAGCGACGTTTCCAGCGATGGCCTGGATGTCATTAATCATCCCATACCTATTTTTGCCTCTTCTCCTCCACTATAAAAGAACCTACACCCCCTCCCTTCCAAGCCATCTCTACCTACTCTACTCACACCTACTCCCAAGCTTTAGCAAGCCTACCAACGCTCCATTAGAGCTTGTTCTCAAGCTCCCAAGGTGCCTATTAGTGTAGCGAACCTCTACCCCACCAGATACTCCTCCATCTTCCCATCTCCCTTCATAGGTCGCCTTGGAGCCGTCCTCCCACCTCCATTCTGATAGCAGATCAACTCCGTCTTCTCACCTCCATTCCAGAGCCACGTCGAAGCTTTCCTCAACCCGATGTCCTCCTGTACCTCACCTCCATCGTCCCACTCCACACCTCTTCATCTGAGCTTCCACCAGGCACCATCATCTCGCCGAACAGTCGATTCAGGAGATTTCCTCTCACCCCCCTCTCTTTTTATGCTTTCATAGTTTATTGTAATTGACATTGGAAGTAATATATACCAGATTTGTTCCACATCTCTATCTTGTGATATGTTTGCTTGTTTTCTTCTTACAAAAATACAAAAAAAAAACAAAACCCCAAAATATCAAAAAGAAATGAATCGAAGCACGGTTTTCATAAAGTAAACGTCGCCTCCCTGTGTTCGACCCAGGACTCCCTTGGAGTTTCCGTATAAATTTTATCTGATCGACGTGTTTTATAACTTTGACGATGGGTTACTTGTAACCTCGATTTTTAACATGCGAAACATGCCCGACTAGTGGCTCCACGGGCTTCAGATTGGGTCTATTTTTGCGTTGTTGGGCTACGATAGTTGATCCTGATCCATCCGTGCAATTGGATTTGTAATTTGGAGCTCCAAATTACATCACCTAGGCCCTTAGTCTATCTTCATTGGACTATATAAGGTGCTACGGGGCTCCGATCAAGAGATTTTGGAGGCGTTGGACTTCGATCGTCGTCCTGATCAGATCTGTACGGCCGAATCGTCAATCCGAGGTCCCAGAATAAATCTCCTTCTCTCTTAGCCATAATAAGAAGCAAATTAACCTATAATTTATACAAACTATTCTAAATGCAAAGTGATACATGCTATGTAATATTTATAATGTAGAATGTAATGTTAAGCTTAGAAACTCGCATAAATAGACATTTTATTATGAATAAATGTATATTTATTACACCTTCATACCTATCTTTTGCTAGTCCTTAGCAAAATTAACCTAAATGCTATGTATATTATAGAATTAAGTTCCGATTACTTAGGCAAAATTTGTTGATTAACACTAAAAAAATTCAACTAAAGACCTAATTACAAAGATTCAACAGTGCCAAGGTGCCTGGCAAAATGTAGACTTCCTAGGTCCTCACCTTATTCTGTACAAAAATAAAACCATTTTTTTTATCTTTTCTATTTTTTTTTGGATTTTTTTGAGTTTAAAGTTTCGGGGAAGCTTTTTACGGTTACCCAACCCATCCAAGAGTCGAAAAGAACTTTAGGTTTTAAGCATCTCATGAAAAGTGATAGACTCACTAAGTGGCTGCTGAAACGGACTTCAGGTTTCGATGACCTTAGATGACCTTAAGAAGAATTTTTGCCTAAAGTTGTCTCTTTTCAACCGGTAGTTTTTTCTCTACTTTTTTTATTTTTTATGGGATCAACACAAGGGTAAGCTTAGTGTATATCTTCCTGGTTTATTCTACTTCTCCGCTTCTTCCCTAATTGTTTGGGAATTATTTATGCATTTTTGTGAGTAAGGCTTTGGACAACTGGCTAATGGGGCATCAAACCCTTGGCAACTTGCCAACCAACTCATGCGGTGAAGTGTGGCTTATTTTCTTTTCTATTTTTTTTCTTTTTCTTTTTGAGTATTTTTTTTTCTAAGTAGGTGACTTTCTTGATCTAAGATTTACCTAAAGGCAGCAATAAAAGAAATTGGTCATGTGGCTGGACTCTAGACAACCGACCAATGGGGCATCAAACCCACGATAACTTGCCAGCCATACCACCCTAGAAGGTTCATTAGCTACCTAATTTCCATAAAAATCATCAAAAGTGAGTCAGTACAAATAGTGTGTAGATGCTTTATACTCAAAGCCCCCTCAAATCAAAGGGTGGGTTGATAAGTCGTATACTTATCATCCTAATTTATTAGCCAAATTAAAATAAAATTAACATGGTGAGAACTCAAGAAATAGGTCCACATTTTAGTGGACACCCAGGCTGATTAAGCTCAAAGACCTGAAGAGTTTAAGTGTTCAGGTCCTATCATATTATTTCTTAAAGTTAATAACTCCTAATGCTTAAGTTCTCTTCTCCTAATTCTATTTTTTTTGTCTTCTTGAATTTTCAATTTTTTTCAAGAAAATAAACAAATTCTACAGAGCTAATGAAATAATTTTAGGATTAAGTATCTGCCCCCTATGCCTAACTGATGCAATGTCCTCATTGTAAAAATAAAGACATGAAAAGGGTGGAATAAACAGAATATCACTTGAATTTCATGAAAATCCAATCGGCTCCACAGAGAAAGTGGAGTATACATGTTGTGGGTGAAATTGTTGATGTTAAGATATTTGCATCTAGTAGTATAGTCAACGAAAACGCGACAAACACTTGCATTTGTAAAGCTTGAAATCTAGTTGGAATTCGAGGTTGTTCGCAGGGAGAAATATGGAATTCACGCACTAATCTCAATTAAGAATTAATGAGCACAATTAATTAAACATAGTAAAAGATATTCAATGAATAAACTGCTCAAAATTAATATTCAAATGTATCTCAAGGATTCATGGGATAAAAAGAAAAATAGAAGCAAAATAATGGTTATTTGAATCACCAATTATTTCACTTAATTAAGCATGCATCCCAAGTATTCAAATAATCCAATAGTAACTCTAATCAAATCACACAAATAATCCAACAGTGGTCTCAAGCACTAATGCCTCAATTCCGTATTAGACGAGCCTCAAATGTTTCAACAGTACCATATGAATAATGCCACAGTACCTTTGAACCAATATCAGACGTCTGGTTAGATGACTAGATGACTTAACCATCAAGGCATAGCACCACAATAAGGCACACAAAGTTGCCAAGCATCTCAAGCACAAGAGACAACCTTCTTAAGAGGCTAAGTGTTAGCCTTCAGCATGTGCCCCAAGGCAGATCAAGTTGAGGAAAAACCCTCCCCTTTCCTCCTTAGATACCTCTCTCTCAGACTAGGTCTAACTCAGGTAATCAAACCTCAGCCCAAACCCGCAGGCATGATCGTGGGCAAGGGCACGTGTGAGCGCACATGCATATGGGAGTGTATGGGGACCTCACCCTTGTGCTCTTGGAGGCAGCAAGCCAATGTTATGAAATCAATATATCTTCATCTAGTCGCTCTTCCCCACATGATATGGGCTAAACACTGGGTGTCTTTTACGCGTAATCACGCAGTTGTAACAAGTGAAGGTCTTTGATGGATCAGGCTTCTGCTGTAGGTCTTGCTCATTTGTGGGTGCAGTTATCTTCATGTGCAGGTTCCACGCTGCTTGGAGGTGGATTGGTGGTGGTTGAAGGCTGGACCATTGCAAGCAGAGGTGGCTGAAGGTAGCTGTCTGGCGACACCTGAAACCATGAGCACGGGCCTTAAGCCCTAATTAAACCAACTCAGGTCGATCGCCATGAATCATGGAGTGCAACTGATGCGTTACCGTGGTGATTCATGGTCGGATGTGGTCGAGCGAAGTTGAAGAGGACAGTGGGTTGTGGGTTTGGTCGTTGGGGGTATAGAGTGGATGAAGCTTCAAATTAGGAGGGGGCTTTTGATTAGTGGAGGGTGAGGAAGCTTTTGGGAGTGGTGGTTATGTGGATGGCCAAGTGTAGTGGCGTAGCGACCATGCCGGAGTCAGAGAAGACAAAGGGGGAGAGTGGTGATCAGTGATTGATTTGAAGTGGGGAAGTGATGTAGACACATCCATTTAGGTTAAAATGACTATTTATGCATGTTTCTAGGCTTAGATTTGCATTTCATATTATAAATATTTATTCATGTTCCTATTTTGACAAGAAACTTTGGCTACTGAAGGTTCCCCTCAAGATGCAAATTTTTCTCTGGTTGTGCAGAAGGGAGGGCTTGATCACAGGGGACCTTAGATATAAGAGGATGGGTGCAACACTGCATGAATGCCACCTATGTGGGATGCACACTAACAGTCTAAACCACATGTTTTCCTCTTGTTTGATTACGGATACGATTTGGAGAAAAGCTTGCCAGGAGCCACTCCCGCCATGGGAGTCCTTGTGGCATAACTTTTTGATACCTGGCAGGCCGCACCTACGCATGGCCGTGACCCTTTGGTGCCTGTGGAGGACGAGGAATCAGAGACTGTTTTAGGAGAGACCAGTATGCTGTGAGTAAATTATAAATGAGTGCTGGTCCCTCATACATAGATGGGGATCTAATTTGTAGTTCTCCTTGTATTTATTTTTTGCTGTTTAATAAATGCCATCCTGGATCGCTATCGTAACATGGTAGCTTTCCTTACATTTTCAAAAAAAAAAAAAATTGCATAGCAGGCATCATTCTGCATTTAGAGTAGTGTATATTTTACGTTAATTGCGTCCTTTTTTTTGGTTAGGAGAGGAGATTTATTTCGGAGCCACCAATTGACGATCCAACCGTATGAATCATATTAGGATGATGATCGGAGTGCAATGCCTCCAAAATCACCTTGATCGGAGTCCCATAGCACTATATGCAATCCGAGGAAGATCAACGGCCAAGGGACTAGGTGACGCAATCTGGAGCCTCAAATGATAAATCCGACTACACAAATAGATTCGCGTCAATGATCGCAGTCCAACGACGTGAAAATCGACTCAATCCAACCTTTGTAGCAACCCCTACAAAGGAAAGAAGATGGATGGCTCATGTCGTGCCACGTGGTGCAACCTAGGCTGCCCATGCACACGCACGTGCCACTGCATGCGCACAGCAGCACGGGTGCACGTGCACACATGGAGGCATGCACGCACTAGGTGCAGTGCACTAGGCAACGGCAGCAGCAACAGCACGTGCAGGCGTGAGGTGTGCAGGCGTGTAGCACACGTGCGCGCACGATAAGGTCGTGTGGAGCGCGAGCCAATGGTGTGGCAACAGAGGCGCGTGATGAGCGTGCCAGTAAGGGCGAGGTGTTGGCGTGGGATCTTCAGCGACATTTGTGGTGGATCTTCAACGATGTTTATGACCATCACTAAATGTCCTGTATGCGAATTTGATTCTTTCCTCCACTATAAAGGGACCGCCACCCCTCCCATTCTTCTTCATCTCTTCCTTTCTTCCTCTCACCACCTCCAAGGCTCTAGAGAGAGCTTGTCCCAAGCCCGGGATGCTCCTCTAGAGTAGAAAACAAACATTTGTTCCCACCTCTCATCCCCATTTGTGGAGCATTTCGCAGTCGTCCTCTCACCTCCCTTCGGGAAGAAGATCCTCACCGTGACGCCATCCTGCCCCACCCTCCGTCCTTCAGCTCTATCCTTGTTCATCTTGCTCCTCACCACCTTCCTCCAGGCGACGTCATAGCGAGTTGTCCTCCGAGTAACTGTCGAGGGGGATTCATCTCATCTCTATCTATCTTTACCGCTTTCTAGTGTAGTTTTCCTAGTTTCCTAGTTGTAACAAACATTTGTTTTGAAATATATGACTATTTCTCTCTCTCACCCTCTTATAATTTGCAAGTATATTAGCTAGGTAAGAATTCATCGACCTGATCTCTTACCCTATTAAAAATACAAAAGAAATTATAAAAGATAAAAAAACAACAAAAAAGAAATAAAGCAAAACGCGTATTTTTCAAAACCAAACGGTTTCCTCCTCGTGTTCGACTCGAGATTCACTTTTCAAGTTTTCGATTATAAATTTTATCTGATCAACGGATTTTATTGTGAATCAAACTACGACGATGGGTTTTCCAAACTCGAATCCCATTCGCTTGAATCCACCGCAATCATTTTGGCACTGTTGCCGAGGAGACAATTCTCTTTAGTTTTTTCGCGTTTTCCTGCATTACTTACATATTTTTCTAACCTATCTTTCTTCTTCGATTTATTGTCATGCAGGAACCCGGTCGAGGAGCCGAAGGCAGTAGATTGGAGTAAAATGTGGGTAGAGACATTTATAAGTTTTCCCCCGCCACCCTCACCCTAGGTTTCATTTCACCACTCAAATAACTCAAACCCAAATCAACATAGGTGCTTTTTATAAACCCTTGGATAGATCTGGTTGTTTGTTTGCCATCTCCACCCATCTCATCCCCGCATATATGTATATATATAGTCTTGTGGGATTTACCGAAAGTGACACACATTAAACACCCATAACTTTCGACTTAAGGAGCACCATTCCACTTTGATTCTACCACTTAATCGGAATCTAACCTGTGGACCTAGTACACTTAAACTCAATACACATAAGTGAGTAGAAATCTGAATAGGTTAAACATTTGCGTGCCTTAACTAAGTGGTGCAACAGGGCAATTGATTGAGCTGTTTAGGCCATACCACTGAAGATAAAAGTCATTCATCAGTAGCTTGACACTTAGGGTTAATCTTTAGGGCTGAACCAGGCACTTCACATTATTTTTTTGATTTTTAAAGGAATATATCATCACTAGTGCTCAAAACTTGGAGTGTTCTCTTGAACTTGATTGAATAGATCTAAGATTAAACCCTAAAAGCTACTAAACAAGGTTAAACCTTAAAAGACACATCATCAAATAACCTTGTTTGCAAACACTGGTTGTGCATGCACACACATTTGAATTGATCATTAAGGGCACAACCCATCTAAAGGGCCCATCACATTCCAAGAGCACAATCACCCCAATCCTAATTAAAACCGAGTAGACGTTGGTCTTAAGGATTGATTCACTCTTCGGGGCTCAGACTGAGATTTTTTTCGATTAATCTGCTTCTACCAGTCCATTTGATGTCTAGCTGGGGGGTACACTAGGAACCAGAGGTGCAAGTCAAAGGAAAAACCTTTTCCCCAGCCACTCCTTCTAACTGGTTGAATTGATCAGATAAAAGTAGACCAAATCGGTTATAATCTCAGGACGGGTCCTGGGAGTCTGTAGGTCTTTAGGCTAACCCACCTAAGGACAGGGTTGATTGCTTGTATTGTAGGGCTCCTTTCTTTCTTCTAATTTTCCCTCCTATTCTACCATGTATCCTTCCACATCCTATGCTCATTTCCCATCCTACCCTCCTACCACCACTTATATCTAAGATGATTACTATCTCGACTCAACTTATAATTACCCATCCACTAGCTGGGATAACTTTGATTAGGGATAAGATACCAGGACTCAGTGTCCAGGGCCTAACCCTGGACAACAAGATTATGATTACTATCCTTCCTAGAGCTACAATGATTATAGATCTCCACCCTTTGATGACTGAACCAACCCGATCTACAATCAAGAAGCATATGTTGATTATAACACTTACCCTCCCTAGTATTCCACTAAATATAGGTCGCCACCATTCTTTGAACAACTTAAAAAGACCTACTATCAAGGAGAGACTCGAGAACCTCGATATCTTAACTCCCCTAGATTTAACCCAAACCCACCCAAACCTGAACCAAACCATTCGGTTCAAGTGAACTAGGTCTAAGAAAAGGTGTTGGCTTACTTGAGGAACACCATCCAATCTTTAGAAGCTTAACCAGTACCATGCACTGAAGCATTGGAGCCTATGATCAAAATGATTGATGGACTTAATAGTTCTCTATTTGATTTTCTCCATAATGTTAGGGATAGGGGCCTGGGTGAGTTTCTACTTAGGAAATTATCGAGGTTGAGGATGAAATTTGTGGTTGCCCTAGTCCAATCTTGGGATGATTCTCAAGATGAACCCCCTTCAGGGGAGCTGATGTAGACACATCCATTTAGGTTGAAATGCCTATTTATGCATGTTCCTAGGCTTAGATTTGCATTTCATATTATAAATATTGCATAGCATGCATCATTCTGTATTTAGAGTAGTTGTGTATATTTTAGGTTAATTGCATCCCTTTTGTGGTCAGGAGAGGAGATTTATTTCAGAGCCTCGAATTAATGATCTGACCGTACGAATCTAATCAGGATGACGATTGGAGTCCAACGCCTCTAAAATCACCTTGATCGGAGTCCTGTAGCACCATATGAAATCCGAGGAAGATCAACAGCCAAGGGACTAGGTGACATAATTCGAAGCTTCAAACGAAAAATCCAATCGTGCGGATGGATTTGGGTTCACGATTGTAGCCTAACTATTGAAGATCGACTCAATCCGACCTCTGTAGCAGCCCATACAACAGAAAGAAGGTGGACGGCCCATATCGTGCCATGTGGCGCAACCCAGGTAGCCCATGCGCACTGATGGAACGTCGGTTTTCGTTGTTAATTCGTTGTAGTAAAGCCAGTTGTTACCAACGTTTCATATAAAAATTTTTTACTCGGAAAAATAAAAGAGTTCCCGAGGTCGAACTCAGGGAGCAAGTTGTATTCTAGAGATATACAAATTCTATTACAAAAATAAAGAGAGAGAGAGAGAGATGAAAAATTGGCTTCTGCTTCTTTTCTTCTTTCTTCCTCTTTGTCTTTGGTTCTTCCTGTTCTTCTTCTTCTTCTTCTTTTTCTTCTGCTTTCTTCAGATTTTCCCCTCGTGCTCTTCTTCTTCTGTTCTTCCTTGTTTCCTTTCTTTCTTTTTCTTCAGATCGTCTTCTTCTTTTCTTGCTTCTTGCTTCTTTTCATTTCTTCTTCTGCAATCGTGGTGCTTCTGCCTTCGGCTACTAAGTCTCCCTTCCTTCTTCTTCAGCCTGCCTTCTGTGTTGCTCTGGCTGCTGGCTGTCCGTCGTCTGGCCCGGTGCTTCGACGACTTAACTGAGCAGTTGCTACAGTGCAGCTGCTTCTTCTTCCGCAGTCCTTCACCTGTGCCTGCACGCTCAAGAGTTCATCAGAAGGCAAAAACCTACTCTACCCCCTTCCCCCGCGTATCTCTCTCTCTCTGAAATCACTCTTCGGAAGCTCTCCCAGAGCGCTATCGGGTAATCGGGTTCGGATCAGGCCCGGGTCCAGGCCCACCGGCGTGCGTGGTGGGCGAGGAGTGCAGGTCAGTCTAATCGGGTCGGGCCAGGTCCGCGGAGCGTGGTCACGGACGAGGCCGAGTCGGGTCGGGTCGGGTGAGAGGGACCTCACCCCGTGGTAACTGAGGCAAACAGCATACGGCAGTTTTTCAATTTATGTGTCCGCGCGCCTTTGAGAGATTCCGAGGTGGGACTAAATGTCCCACCCCAATTTTCTTACGCCTGCAGCAGGGATGGTGCTCCCAATTGCATCGGCTGTTGAGGCGTACAGCTCCAATCGAGGGCCAGGGTGTGTGCGTGAGACTCTTCCGCGCTGGCCGTGGCTATTCAATCTGGGATATCTCGGCTTGGAGCAACCTCGAGCAGGCTTCGAGCTTCCTCGCCAATGGCGGTCAAGGCCTGGAACCTGAAACCAATGGCACGGCCTCTCGGCCAAATCAGACAGGCGGGGGACCTTCGCCGTGGCACGGCGAAGGTGGTCAGGGGGTCTGCAGGGGGCGAGATGGGGCTGTTAGGTCGTCCTAGGTCAGACTGTGAGCGAGGGAGTGGGTGTGTTCGGTGGGTCTGCAGAGGGTGTTTGGTGGGAAGTGGAGGGGCGGAAGAGGATCAGGGTGAGGAGGCGGAGGTTCTGCGGTGGTCGGCGAGCCGTGTGGGTCGCTGAGGTGATGGGAGCGGCTCGCCGGAGGGTGGTCGGAGGCGGAGAGGACGAGGGTGAACAGGGTCGGTAGAGGGTTTAATTGACTAAATCGAAAGCGGGGAAAGAAAGAGGAGGAGAAGGGGAGTAAGTCTAACTTAACTGCAGGGACGAAGGGGGAGGAACAGGGCGACAGTCGTATCGACTGTCGCCGGAGAAGATGATGCTCAGAGAGAGGGGCGGCGACGAGCAGAGGGCTGGAGAGGCGCCAGCTGGGTGCGGCGTGGCGCGGGAAGAGCAGGGGGGAAGGTCTCTGCTGCTGGTAGTGCGGCAGAGCGACGAGGTGGAGGGGGAGGAAGTCGCCGGAGCTGGTGAGCGTCTGCCGGAGGAAGAAGAGAGGAAAATTGGGGGTTTTCTCCGTCAGATCCAGGCTGCCTTGGTCGGTGGAGCGGCGGGGGGTATTTATAGGGTTGTAGCAGGGAGGAAGGCGGAGGGAGACGACGTGTCTCCCTCGCCGGAGCATGGTCGGAATTCGAACCCATACCGTCCGTGCGTTCGCACGGCCGGTATGGGGGGCTACAGTGACCATGGGGGTGCTCCTGCGACGGCTGACGACGCAGGGCACCCCCGGTACACTTGCCAGGTCCTCCACCTCACCCTGCGCGGCGCCATGCTCCGCGCAAGGTCGCCGGAGCATGGTGCTGGCAGGGTTTTGCAGGAGGGACCTGTTTGCAAAGAACGAAGGAGAGTTAGGGGCCTAAATGCGAGGGTTCAAAAGTTGAGGGCCAAAGAGTAAATATATGAGGACCAAAGTGTAAATTCGGTCAAGGAGGTTTCTTCTTAGGCTCAAGTTTTTATACATGACTAATTAGGACCTAAGGAATCTGATGGTGAATTTTATTTTCATATTAAACCTTGTTTGACCGGTCAATTTGCGCAAAAACCCAAATTAAGTTATTAATTGGGCATGGTTCTCAATGTAGGTCAAAATGGGTTCTAAAGGCCAAATTGAAGGTTCTAAACCCTAGAGATTATTTTTCTATGAATTTTAGAGGGTTTATTCTATTTTTACTTTGCCTCGAACCTTGTGAATTGAAGTGGGTTGTTTTAGGGTTACAGATTATCATTTGGTTCCTTGGAAGTGCTGTAGCCCTTGCTAGATCATCTTATCCCACTTTTATTCTTATTAAGCTGTTTTGACCTGTGTTTGGGCCCAGAATTACCCTGTATGCAGATTATACTGGTAAAATTGCACTTTTACCCCTTGTGACTGGTTTTCTTCTCAAACTCAGAATTCTCTGAGTTAAGCCTTTCCTTGAGATATATAGGAGCTTTTATCCTTTGTATTGGGTCAAAATGAGCTAGTTATGGCTCATGATGAGGTTCTCATCATACCCCCATGCCTAGCTTTTGCTAGTCCCTTAGCAAAAAAAACTTAAGGTTTCAACCCTTGTTCTAGACCATGAAGTTTTCAATGGTTTTAGATAAGTGCTTTTTTATTTGAGCATAGATTAGGTTAGAATGCTGACCATAGGCCTAAAAGATACTCTAGTACCAATCAAGATCCAAATCTGTCTAGCCTTAGCCTCAGTCTTTTAGCAAAGGTTTTTAAGGCCCACAAGAACTAACCTAAGGTTTATTGGACTTCGTGGTTAAAGCACCCGTGCTTGAAATGATTTTAGCCCTGGCTCAGTTCGCAGTGCGTTTTGTAAGAGAGAGAGATAGAAAGTTTTTTTCTGTTTGGAGAGTTTTCTCTCTCTTTTTCTTTTTAGTTCTAGTCTAGGATTGGCTTTTCAACACGGTCTGTATCAGATTCCTTGCTCCCATCATCAATCCTCAAGGGTTCCTGGCGATCGATGCTTCGAGATAGCACCGCCCATGGCAACCCCCGGAACCCTGGCTGTTGAGATTTCGAGATAATCCCATCCATGGTATTCCGTGGCCGAATCCAGACCCTGGCAATTGACATTTCGAGATAATGCCATCCATGGAATCTGAACCAGCAGAGTGCTTACATGCCCCCCGTAGGATATGTAAATATCCTAAGAGACAAGCACCGAGGAGATGATATTTTGTTACGCATCTTCGAGGGGATTTCCCGCCTCTCCGCGCTGGGAACTCGTCCAAATCAACTTGTGTTGATCGGCCGCTCCTATTCTAGGTGTTCTTTTCAGATTTTTGCGACGCTTCTGCGTGATTCTGATTTTTACGCTTACTGAACCAGGCTGTGTGTGAGATTAGGGTGCTTAGGTTACTGAGTCCCGTAAACCAAAAATTAGTTAACGAGGCCGAATACTCCCTAAGCCTTAGACCTAATACTTCAGCTTTTCATTTTCCTCAACCTCTTGAGGAGTGTCCAGATCTTAATGAGTACTAAGAGTCTATTCAAGAATGCCTAAGGTTTGCATTCTTACTAATCTCATTGTGCACTTTTCAGTTATTTTCTTGAATGAGGTCTAGAACTTAGGTTAATTCCTTAGTTCCTTACTAATGACTATCAACTTTTCTTATAATTTTGTGCTCCTTTTTCATTTTGTTTCTTTTCTCCTTCACAAAATTTTCCTTTTCCTCTTTTCCTCTTATTCTTTTTTGAAAATTTTTTTTTTTTTTTTTTTTTTTTTTTTTAATTTTTATGGTATTTTTGGCATATGTGAATTTTTTTGCTTGAAACCTTTTCTTACAAGTTTTTGCACTTTCCTACCCCCCCATGCCTAAGATTTGCAATGTCCTCATTGTAACCTAGGGGGTGTTAGTTCAGGGTGAACTTCGAGTGCTGAAAGGTGTCAGAACAAGTTTCAGGTTTTCAAAGAGAATGACGGGCTGCCTCCCGTTAAGCGCTGAGTTTTATGCCATCGGCTGGGCGCAATAAGCTCAAGGGGAAAGGAGGATATGAGATGCCTCAGCCAAATCAGTAGAAGTTACATCAATGAACGGCTTGAGTCTTTGACCATTCACGATGAAAGGTTCAGAATCGTGGCTGAGTGGACTGATTTCGATTGCTCCATTTCCAAAAACCTGTCGGACCAAATATGGTCCGACCCACTTAGATCTCAGTTTTCCTGGGAAGAGTTTGAGTCGGGCATCAAAGAGTAGGACCTTTTGACCAGGATGGAAGATCTTTCTTGAGATGTGTTTGTCGTGGAAGGCTTTAACCCGCTCCTTGTAGATTTGCGAGTTCTCGTACGCGTCTGTGCGTAATTCATCGATCTCGCTGATTTGGAGTTTTCTGTGGGTCCCAGCCTTAGAAAGATCTAGATTACAGTTCCGTACTGCCCAATAGGCTTTATGCTCCAGTTCGACGGGAAGGTGGCATGCCTTTCCGTACACCAATCTAAAGGGAGACATGCCCAATTGGGTCTTGTGGGCGGTCCTATAGGCCCACAATGCTTCCGGAAGTCGGGACGACCAGTCCTTCCTGTCAGGTCGAACAGTGACCTGTAGGATTTTCTTGATCTCCCGATTCGACAGCTCAGCTAGACCATTAGTTTGGGGGTGGTAAGGAGTAGAGATTCGGTGAGACACCCCGTATTTGGTCATCAGTGACCTAAACTGAGCATTTGCGAAATGGGTCCCCCCATCAGAGATTATTGCACGAGGAATCCCGAACCTTGAGAAAATGTGTTGATGAATGAATTTGAGAACGATTTTGTGATCACAGGTTCGGGTCGGTATGGCTTCGATCCATTTGGACACGTAGTCCACAGCCAACAGAATGTATTCGAAACCATCCGAAACAGGAAAGGGGCCCATAAAATCAATCCCCCAAACATCAAAGATTTCGCATACTAGAATCGGTTGCATAGGCATCATGTCGCGATGGCTCATGTTGCCCAAAGTCTGGCAACGACTGCATGCCTTGTAATGACTGTATGCGTCTTTGAACAGTGTGGGCCAGTAAAAGCCGCACTGGAGGACTTTTGATGCGGTTTTATGCCCGGCAAAATGGCCACCGCATGCCTGGTCATGGCAGAAAGAGAGGATATTGTTGACTTCCCCTTCCGGGATACATCTCCGGATGATCTGATCGGCACCTATGCGGAAGAGGTACGGGTCTTCCCAAATGTAATACTTGGCATCGGAGCGTAATTTGTCTTTCTTGGCCTTCGGCCAATCGGACGGGGTCTGATGAGATGCCAAGTAATTTACAATATTAGCAAACCATGGAAGGCTAGTACCAATAGTCAGCAGGTGCTCATCGGGAAAATGCTCAGTGATGGGTCCGGAAGGGTCTATCATTTCAGAAGGAAGACGGGACAAGTGATCAGCTACCACGTTTTGTTTTCCCGCTTTATCGCGAATCTCGAGGTCAAATTCTTGCAACAGCAAGATCCATCGGATCAATCGAGGTTTCGCGTCCTTCTTTGCAAGGAGATGCCTCACAGCCGTGTGATCCGAGTATATGATGACATGGGAACCCAGAAGGTATGATCTGAATTTCTCTAGGGCAAATACTACAGCTAGCAGCTCTTTCTCAGTAACTGTATAGTTACGCTGAGCCTCATCGAGTGTTTTGCTGGCGTAGTAAATGACCACAGGTTTCTTGTCATTTTTCTGCCCCAAAACCGCTCCTACAGCGAAGTCGGATGCATCACACATGATCTCAAAGGGTTGAGACCAATCAGGGGACTGTAGGATCGGGGCTTGGGTGACTCGGTCACGCAGGATTTCAAATGCTTGAGTGCATTCCCTGGAGATTTCGAAGGGAACATCCTTGGAGAGAAGAGTGGTCAGGGGGCGTGCGATTTTTGAAAAATCAGGGATAAATCGTCGATAAAAACTGACATGCCCTAAAAAGGATCGGATGTCCCTGATCGAGCTAGGCATAGGAAGGCGAGAAATCAGATTAACCTTAGCTCGATCCACTTGGATACCTTTCTCCGAAATTGAGTGTCCCAGGACAATTCCCTCAGGCACCATGAAATGGCTCTTTTCCCAGGAAAGAACCAAATTCACGTCGATGCACCGCCTGAGTATCTGGACCAAGTGCTGGAGGCAATCGTCGAATGATGCTCCGAAAACTGAAAAGTCATCCATGAAGACTTCCAGATAATCACCTACCATATCTGAGAATATGGCAAGCATGCATCGCTGAAAAGTAGCGGGTGCATTGCAAAGACCGAAAGGCATCCTTCGGAAAGCGTATGTTCCGAAGGGGCAGGTGAATGTGGTCTTTTCTTGGTCCTCAGGATGGATTGCCACCTGGTTATAACCGGAGTACCCGTCAAGAAAGCAGAAGAACCTATTTCCCGCTAGTTTTTCGAGAATTTGATCAATGAAGGGTAGTGGGAAATGATCCTTCTTCGTGGAGGAATTGAGTCGACGGTAATCTATACAGACTCTCCACGAGTTGGCTAATCGGGTAGGAATGATTTCTCCGGTCTCAGTCGTTATAGTGGTGAGTCCTGCCTTCTTAGGCACGACCTGAATTGGGCTCACCCAACGACTATCGGAGATCGGGTAGATGATCCCGGCATCTAACCACTTGATGATCTCCTTTTTCACGACCTCCTGCAGATTGGGATTTAAGCGTCTCTGCATTTCACGAGAAGGTCGTGTGCCCTCTTCTGAATAGATATGATGAGTACAATAAGAGGGACTTATTCCAGTCAAATCATCGAGGGTCCATCCGATGGCTCTGCGATGTTGCTGGAGGACAACAATCAGACGGGATTCCTGTTCAGGACTAAGGTTGGAATTGATGATCACAGGAAGGGTCTGATTAGAACCCAAAAAGATGTATTTCAAATGAGCAGGAAGGGGTTTCAGTTCGAGGATGGGGTTTTCAGCAGCAGCGGGTGGTTCAGTATAGATGTGAGGTTCAAGGGTGGGAGTTACTGGGTTGTTCACATCCGGAATGGACTCCTCTATTTGCGGGTCAAGATCCTTCTGTGGTTGATGAGGAATACTCAAGTCATTCTGGAGGTGTGATTCATCAACCAAAGTCTTGATGTCACAAATTTGTTCGATGACGCCGCAATTAATTCCTTGTTGGGCCTTAAATATATCAATTTTCAGTGTTTGATCTCCAAACTTAAGCTCTATTTGGCCCTCCTCACAGCTGATGTTGGCTCTAGCAGTAGCCAAGAAAGGTCTCCCTAGAATGATTGGTGTATCCCTAGGGTTCTCAGGTGCATCCATGTCTAAGACTATAAAGTCCACTGGAAAATAGAAATCCCGCACTCTCACGATAACATCCTCGAGAATCCCTTTTGGTGACTTTATAGATCGATCTGCTAATTGTAATGTCACCTCGGTTGGTTTCAGCTCAGATTCTTCCAGATGGTCAAGTAAGGATGTGGGTATCAGATTTATAGATGCACCTAAGTCTAACAATGCTCTGTCAAATTGGGTACCACCTATCTTACAGGAGATCAGGGGAGTTCCAGGATCTTTTGCCTTGGGTGGGAGTCTACTAAGGATTACAGAGCTGGCTTGCTCTGACAGAACAATTGGGCTCCCTCCCTTGGTTCGCGGCTTACGCTGGGGTGTACATATATTCTTTAGAAATCGTGCGTAAGCTGGTACGTGGCGGATTGCATCCATCAAGGGGATGTTTATGTGGACCTGCTCAAAGAGCTTGACCAGGTCCTCCTCAGGGGCCACGGGCTTGGTGGTCTTCTTTCCCTTGGTCAGGGCCTCGGGAAACGGGATCTTGGTTGGTTCCTCTAGGATAGGTCCTGGTTGTGGGTCTGGAACAGCGGTACCTTGGATAACTATCCTAGGGTCATGATTATCAGGCTGGGAGTGGTTTGGATAACGCGGGTCCTGAGTTGTCTTACCACTACGTGTTGTTACAGAATTTAATCCGGCCTGATTTTGGTTTGGATTTGGGAGGAGGGGTGGCTGCTGCTGAAATCCCGTACGAGAAGTAGAGGCTTCCATCTCGTCTGGAGATGGGGCAGTAGGGGCCTGATAAATCCATTGAGCGTGGCCTAAATTTGGATTCATAACGCGCTTCTGGGTTGGCACGTTATTTGGGTTAGGAAGGGGTTGGGAAGGGAGTGTGCCTGGCTGGCGAGAATTTGCCAACTGGGCCAGCTGAGTTTTAACTTCAGTAAGCTCGTCCTTGTGCTGTTTTTGAATGGCCGCATTCGATTTTTGAATGTCAGCCAGAGTCTGAAGGATTAAGGACATTTGATCTTGATTTGGCCCTGATGGATAAGTAGGGTTGGGCCGAGGCTGAGGTGGCTGGTAGTGATGAGAGGGCTGTGGGCGGGACTGAAAAGGTGGTCTTTGGGTTTGAGAATTTCCCGCCCACTGAAAATTTGGATGGTTTCGCCATCCAGGGTTGTAAGTGTTGGAGAATGGGTCGTTCTGGATGGCGTTGAGGTTCTCGCAGGTCTGAGGAACCTCCTGAGAATCAGGGAAAGGGGGAATGGAGTTCCCCCGGCTGGTGAAGAAAGGATCGGATGATCTTCCAGTCCAAGAATCAGATGGGGACGGATATGGATCCATCCCAGGGGAGGATCGGTGCAGGATGTTTTGCACAGTCTCCTGTGTGGAAGGAGGTTGTGCAAAGGAGTTACGCGCAGAGGTGGCTCGCTGCAAGTGCTGAGTCAGCTCATCCACCTTCTTTTCAATAATTGAGACCTTGTCCAATCGACTGGCCATTAATTCCAGGTCGACCGATGCGGACAGGCCCTGCGTCTCATGTGCTCCCTTAAGATTCGTCGCTGCGCGGGTATTCGTCCTGTCGAATAATCCCATGGAGTCATTGTTGATGGAGTTCTCGCACATGTTTTCGAGAATCTCCCATACGGTGTCTTCATGTTGACCCATGATGTTTCCTCCGCAGGTTGCATTGACGAAAAGGCGGATGTCCTCACGGAGTCCCTGGTAAAAAGATTGGACTTGTTCCCATTTAGGAACTCCGTGATGGGGGCACTTCCTCATGAGATCCTGAAAACGATCCCATGCCTCATGGAGAGGTTCTCCTGATTGTTGAGTGAAGTGTGTAATCTGATGGCGCAAGGCGTTGGTCCGACCAACGGGAAAGAACTTTTTCAAAAACTCGGATTGAAGTTCTTCCCAAGTGTTGATTGGCCGGGTCTGAGTTTGATACCAATGGGCGGCCTTGTCCATAAGAGAAAAGGAGAACATCTTCATGAGAAGAATATCCCGATTTTGCGCATCTGATCCAAAAGTGTGGGCCAGATGCTTAAGCTGTTTGATGTGCTGGAAGGGATCTTCAGAATTAAGCCCATGGAATTTAGGTATAGCGTGAATCATGTTGGGCTTTAGTTCGGAATCAGGTCCTCCAATCGGGATTCTAACTCGAGGCTCAATTGCCACCGCAGCAGGATTGTAGTGGTCCCGCATCATAGGACGCTGTGGTGGGTGCACGAAGTTTTGGAAGAGGTCATTGAGTCGCTGGAGCTGGTGTTCCAGATTATTTTCTTCCTCAACTGGCTGAGCCATGATGGGGGAAGAAGAAGAACTTGGTTCTGAATCAGAAGAGAGAATAATGTGAGGGTGTTGCTGCACAAACACGGGCGTCGAGGCTTGGCCTTGACGAGAGTGAATTTCTAAAGGAGGTCTTAAGGGTGGTCTTAGAGACCTCCTTCCGTACATGCACAGTTGGGAGAGGTAAGTTTAGAAGGTGATGGACCCAATCAAGACACCCAAAAATGTGTTGGGTGACTATAGAGGTGCGGGGCAGATGGACCCCTTGATCAGAAAGATCGTCCACCTGAGAATTACCTGGGCAGCCAGAGAGGGAGAGTCCCGCGAAGACCCCTACACGGTAGAGCGTCCCCACGGGTTACAGGGTTTCCCCCACCCGACCTCTCTTGTCACTGCGGTTCCAGGTAGACCAGAATGGGGATCTTGACCTCTTAAGTCTACCAATTTTAAGATCAGGGTGTTTAAGGTTTCACTTGAACTTTAGTCTTTTTAGGTGCAAAGAGTGACCTAATTTAAGGTTGGTTAACCCAAGGGGTCAACTTTACCTATTGTTTTCTTTAAGAGCTTTTAGGTCCTGTCTTTTAGGGTTCAAGTGTTTAGAGAGAGCCAATTGTTTAGGATTTTTCTTGTATAGGTATTTTCAGACAAGGGCTTGGGCACACTTCATTTGGTTTTCTCAATTCTTGAGTTAAGTAGTGTGTCTCTAAATCCCTAGTGTTGGATCCTAGGTTGGCTCTACTTGGTCCAGTTAATTCTTTGTTGGGTAATTAGGGCTCAAGCAAGAATGTGTTAGCCCTTAAATACCCTTGATAGTGTGCAGAAATAATGAGTTGAAAACATGCAACTTTTATGGTTACTAAATATGGAAGACAGGTTAGCCCTATATTGCTTGTTCTTTTCTTTTCTTTCTCTTTAGAGTGTAGGGGTTAATAGTGAGAGAAAAGATTTACCTGTCTTCGGAGTGGTTGTCGTGTGGTTGCTTGTCTTCTTGAGTTCCTGTAGCTGCATAAAAGAGAGGAGATTATCAGAAATTAAAAGATACAGGAATGTTTACCTCTAGAATAGCCGTTGCTCCCCGGCAACGGCGCCAAAATGATGGAACGTCGGTTTTCGTTGTTAATTCGTTGTAGTAAAGCCGGTTGTTACCAACGTTTCATATAAAAATTTTTTACTCGGAAAAATAAAAGAGTTCCCGAGGTCGAACTCAGGGAGCAAGTTGTATTCTAGAGATATACAAATTCTATTACAAAAATAAAGAGAGAGAGAGAGAGATGAAAAATTGGCTTCTGCTTCTTTTCTTCTTTCTTCCTCTTTGTCTTTGGTTCTTCCTGTTCTTCTTCTTCTTCTTCTTTTTCTTCTGCTTTCTTCAGATTTTCCCCTCGTGCTCTTCTTCTTCTGTTCTTCCTTGTTTCCTTTCTTTCTTTTTCTTCAGATCGTCTTCTTCTTTTCTTGCTTCTTGCTTCTTTTCATTTCTTCTTCTGCAATCGTGGTGCTTCTGCCTTCGGCTACTAAGTCTCCCTTCCTTCTTCTTCAGCCTGCCTTCTGTGTTGCTCTGGCTGCTGGCTGTCCGTCGTCTGGCCCGGTGCTTCGACGACTTAACTGAGCAGTTGCTACAGTGCAGCTGCTTCTTCTTCCGCAGTCCTTCACCTGTGCCTGCACGCTCAAGAGTTCATCAGAAGGCAAAAACCTACTCTACCCCCTTCCCCCGCGTATCTCTCTCTCTCTGAAATCACTCTTCGGAAGCTCTCCCAGAGCGCTATCGGGTAATCGGGTTCGGATCAGGCCCGGGTCCAGGCCCACCGGCGTGCGTGGTGGGCGAGGAGTGCAGGTCAGTCTAATCGGGTCGGGCCAGGTCCGCAGAGCGTGGTCACGGACGAGGCCGAGTCGGGTCGGGTCGGGTGAGAGGGACCTCACCCCGTGGTAACTGAGGCAAACAGCATACGGCAGTTTTTCAATTTATGTGTCCGCGCGCCTTTGAGAGATTCCGAGGTGGGACTAAATGTCCCACCCCAATTTTCTTACGCCTGCAGCAGGGATGGTGCTCCCAATTGCATCGGCTGTTGAGGCGTACAGCTCCAATCGAGGGCCAGGGTGTGTGCGTGAGACTCTTCCGCGCTGGCCGTGGCTATTCAATCTGGGATATCTCGGCTTGGAGCAACCTCGAGCAGGCTTCGAGCTTCCTCGCCAATGGCGGTCAAGGCCTGGAACCTGAAACCAATGGCACGGCCTCTCGGCCAAATCAGACAGGCGGGGGACCTTCGCCGTGGCACGGCGAAGGTGGTCAGGGGGTCTGCAGGGGGCGAGATGGGGCTGTTAGGTCGTCCTAGGTCAGACTGTGAGCGAGGGAGTGGGTGTGTTCGGTGGGTCTGCAGAGGGTGTTTGGTGGGAAGTGGAGGGGCGGAAGAGGATCAGGGTGAGGAGGCGGAGGTTCTGCGGTGGTCGGCGAGCCGTGTGGGTCGCTGAGGTGATGGGAGCGGCTCGCCGGAGGGTGGTCGGAGGCGGAGAGGACGAGGGTGAACAGGGTCGGTAGAGGGTTTAATTGACTAAATCGAAAGCGGGGAAAGAAAGAGGAGGAGAAGGGGAGTAAGTCTAACTTAACTGCAGGGACGAAGGGGGAGGAACAGGGCGACAGTCGTATCGACTGTCGCCGGAGAAGATGATGCTCAGAGAGAGGGGCGGCGACGAGCAGAGGGCTGGAGAGGCGCCAGCTGGGTGCGGCGTGGCGCGGGAAGAGCAGGGGGGAAGGTCTCTGCTGCTGGTAGTGCGGCAGAGCGACGAGGTGGAGGGGGAGGAAGTCGCCGGAGCTGGTGAGCGTCTGCCGGAGGAAGAAGAGAGGAAAATTGGGGGTTTTCTCCGTCAGATCCAGGCTGCCTTGGTCGGTGGAGCGGCGGGGGGTATTTATAGGGTTGTAGCAGGGAGGAAGGCGGAGGGAGACGACGTGTCTCCCTCGCCGGAGCATGGTCGGAATTCGAACCCATACCGTCCGTGCGTTCGCACGGCCGGTATGGGGGGCTACAGTGACCATGGGGGTGCTCCTGCGACGGCTGACGACGCAGGGCACC
Organism: Thalassia testudinum; assembly: GCA_037157565.1. Lineage (NCBI taxonomy): Eukaryota > Viridiplantae > Streptophyta > Magnoliopsida > Alismatales > Hydrocharitaceae > Thalassia > Thalassia testudinum. Next base: position 5,885,253 of record JAZHRO010000022.1, on the reverse strand, counting down.
CCCGGTACACTTGCCAGGTCCTCCACCTCACCCTGCGCGGCGCCATGCTCCGCGCAAGGTCGCCGGAGCATGGTGCTGGCAGGGTTTTGCAGGAGGGACCTGTTTGCAAAGAACGAAGGAGAGTTAGGGGCCTAAATGCGAGGGTTCAAAAGTTGAGGGCCAAAGAGTAAATATATGAGGACCAAAGTGTAAATTCGGTCAAGGAGGTTTCTTCTTAGGCTCAAGTTTTTATACATGACTAATTAGGACCTAAGGAATCTGATGGTGAATTTTATTTTCATATTAAACCTTGTTTGACCGGTCAATTTGCGCAAAAACCCAAATTAAGTTATTAATTGGGCATGGTTCTCAATGTAGGTCAAAATGGGTTCTAAAGGCCAAATTGAAGGTTCTAAACCCTAGAGATTATTTTTCTATGAATTTTAGAGGGTTTATTCTATTTTTACTTTGCCTCGAACCTTGTGAATTGAAGTGGGTTGTTTTAGGGTTACAGATTATCATTTGGTTCCTTGGAAGTGCTGTAGCCCTTGCTAGATCATCTTATCCCACTTTTATTCTTATTAAGCTGTTTTGACCTGTGTTTGGGCCCAGAATTACCCTGTATGCAGATTATACTGGTAAAATTGCACTTTTACCCCTTGTGACTGGTTTTCTTCTCAAACTCAGAATTCTCTGAGTTAAGCCTTTCCTTGAGATATATAGGAGCTTTTATCCTTTGTATTGGGTCAAAATGAGCTAGTTATGGCTCATGATGAGGTTCTCATCACGCACACACGGGCAATCACACACGCACAGTAGTGCTGGCACGCATGGGTGCACACGGAGGCAGCAGCAGCAGTGCACGCGTGCAGGTGTGCGACACGGGCGCGTGTAGCGCACACCAGCATAGCAGTGGGTGGGCACGTAGGCTGTCTTCAGCGACATTTGCAGGGGATCTTCAGTGATGTTTATGACCATCACTAAATGTCCTATATATGAATTTGATTCTTTCATCCACTATAAAAGGACCCCTACCCCTCCCATTTTTCTTCATCTCTTCCTTTCTTCCTCTCACCACCTCCAAGGCTCTAGAGAGAGCTTGTCCCATGCCCAGGATGCTCCTCTAGAGTAGAAAATAAATATTTGTTCCCGCCTCTCATCCCCCCTTCGTGGAGCTTCCCGTGGCTGTCTTCTCACCTCCCTTCGGGAAGAAGATCCTCGCCGCAAAGCCGTCCTGCCCCGCCCTCTGTCCTCCAACTCTATCCTCGTTCCTTCCACTCCTCACCACCTTCCTCCAGGCGATGTTAGAGTGAGTCGTCCTCCAAGCGACCGTCGAGGGAGATTTCTCTCACCTATCTCTATCTTTATTGCTTTTTAGTATAGAATTCCCACTTTCCTAGTTGTAATAAACATTTCATTATAAAAATACATGATTGTTTCTCTCTCTATGTCTCTCTCTTTTTATTTTGCAAGTAGATTAGCTAGATTTCATTTACCTGATCTCTTACCCTATTAAAAATATAAAAAAAATTAGAAAAGATAAAAACGACAAAAACAAATATAAAGCAGAACACGTATCTGTCAAAACCAAACATTTGCCTCCCTATGTTCGACGCTGGAGTCACTTTTCGAGTTTTGGTTATAAATTTTATATGATTAATGAATTTTCTCTCGAATCGAACTACAATGATAGGTTTTCCAAACTCGAACCCTTTACATATGCGAATCCATCGCTATGATTTTGGAGCCATTGCTGGAGAGGCAACGCTCTTTGGTTTTTCTCATGTTTTCCCACATTACTTACATATTTTTCTAACATATCTTTTTTCTTGGATTTATTGTCTTGCAGGAACCCGATCGAGGGGCCGAAGGCGGTAGATTGGAGTAAAGTGCGGGTAGAGACATTTGTAAGTTTATCCCCTACCATCCCCACCCTAGTTTCCATTGCGCCACACTAATAACTCAAACTCAAATCAACCTAGGTGCATTTATAAACCCTAGGGTAGATCTGATTGTTTGATTGTCACTTTGCCTCACCTTACCCACCTGCATATATTAAAAAAAAAAAATACTCTTCTCTTGTGGGATTTAACTGAAAGCTACATAGTCAGCACCCACAACTTCTCACCTTAAGGCGCACCACTTCACATTGATTCTACCACTTAACCGGAATTTGACATGTGGATCCGATACACCCTAACTCAACACACCAATAAGTGAGTAGAAAATTTGACTAGGTTAAGACTTTTTGTGTGCCTTAACTAAGTGGTGCAATAAGCCAATTGATTGAGTTGTTTGGGCTGCACCACTCAAATTAAAATTGATTCATCAAGTAGCTTGCCACTTAGGGTTGATTTTTAGGACTGAACCAGGCACTCCACATTTTCTTTCTGATTTTAAAAGGAATATATCTACACCATCACTTTCAAAAGTTGAAGTGTTCTACTAAACCTGATTGAATAAACCTAAAGATTAAACCCTAAAAGATACATCATCAAATAACCTTGCTTGCAAACCCTGGTTATGCATGCACACACATTTGAATTGATCATTAATGGCACAACAATCTAAAGGGCCCATCACATTCCAAGAGCACAATCATCCCAAGCCTAATTAAAACTGAGTAGACATTGGCCTTAAGGATTGATATGCTCTCCGGGGCTCAGACTAAGATTTTTTTGATTAATCTCCTTCTACTAGTCCATCTGATGTCTAGCTTAAGGAATAGCATCAAACAACCATGTCTAGGGGTTACACTAGGAACCGCAGGTGCAAGCCAAAGGAAGAACCTTCTCCCCAGCCCCTCCTTCTAACTGGTTGGATTGACCGAATAAAAGTAGACCAAATCGGTTATAATCTCAAGACGGGTCCTGGGAGTCTGTAGATCTTTAGGCTAACCTACCTAAGGACAGGGTTGATTGCTTGTATTGTAGGGCTCCTTTCTTTCTTCTAATTTCCCCTCCTATTCTACCATGTATCCTTCCACATCCTACACTCATTTCCCATCCTACCCTCCTACCACCACTTATATCCAAGATGATTACTATCCCAACTCAACTTATAATTACCCATCCACTAGCTGGGATAACTTTGATTGGGGATAAGATACCAGGACTCAGTGTCCAAGGCCTAACCTTGGACAACAAGACTATGATTACTATCCTTCCCAGAGCTATAATGATTATAGATCTCCATCCTTTGATGATCAAACCAACCCGATCTACAATCATGAAGGATATGTTATTATAACATCTACCCTCCCCAGTATTCCACTGAATATAGGTCACTTTCATTCTTTGAACAACCCAGGACAACCTACTATCATGGAGGGACCTGAGAACCTCGATATCTTGACTCCCCTAGATTTAACCCAAGCCCACCCAAACCTAAACCAAACCATTCGATTTAGGTGAATTAGGTCCAAGACAAGGTGTTGGCTAACTTGAGGAACACCATTAAATCTTTAGAAGCTCAGCCAATACCATGCACTGAAGCATTGGAGCCAATGATAAAATGATTGACGAGCTAAATAGCTCTTTATTGGATTTGCTCCAACATGTTAGGGATAGGGGCCTGGGTGAGTTTCTACTTGGGAAATTGTCGAGGTTGAGATGAAATTTGTGGTTGTCCTAGTCCAATCCTGAGATGATTCTCTAGATAAACCCCCTTTAGGAGAGCCAATGTCTGAACCTGCTCAAGTGACTGTCGGGGGGGTTACATTTTCTGAGACTGGAGATGACCAGGTTGGTCTAGAGCAACCGATTGAGGATGACTCAATTGCTTCACTCGAGATCCCCGAGCCAGGGAATGACCAAAAATATGTCTCTGAAGACCATGAAATGACATGATTTTGAGACATATAATAAGGATAAAGAATTCTTTAATTCTAAGGGTGAGGAATCTCTGAGTGATGTCTCACTTGAAGTTAAGGAGAACGATTTTAGTGAGGCAAATAGGCTCGAGGAGTATGACAAACCATTTGATAGCCCAATTATTGAAGATTTGGATTCGATTGGGGCTAACTTGGAGGATTCGAATCCTCATTTACTAGAAGATTCAATCAGTAGCCCCATTTCTCAGCCACACCTTAAAGGGATTGATTTTGATTTGGAAATCATTATACCAAAGTCAATCCTGATTCAGCCACAAATGTTGGACTTGGGTACTTTAGATGGGGTGTACATTGATTTGGAGGTCTCAGAAATATTGATTTTAGAGGATAAGAATTTGGCAATGAAAATTTGGAAGGCTAAGTGAGAGGGAAACACAATTTTGGATCTAAGGGTTCCTATTAACCTAAAATCATCAACCTTTTACCAAGACCCTTATGATATCTTTGAGATGCAACCAAGCTCAGAATCATTGATTACCTTTTTGAGTTGAAATCTAAAAGGACATTCGAATCTATTGAACCATCTCTACCCATTGTCCGACACTTTGGTCTTGGGTTGCATACTACAAAACCACAGGCCTGGCCCCGCAAGCTCAACAATCTTCAATTTTGGGTGATTTTCACCCAGAACTTGAGAACTACTCAACCTTGGGGGATGGGTCTATACCATAATCTAGTCAACATTTGTGGACACCTACTGGTAGGTCCTGTGATCAGTATTTTATTTTGATTCTGAGCTATACTTATGAATTCCTAATTTCTTTTTTGTATGTATATTATGCCTAGTTGAAGGCATTAAACTTAGCGTGTGTGTATACTCTCTTCTCTTTGCGGAGCTGATCGGGTTGTCACGAAATTCAGGTGATATTTTGTTTACTCCACCCTTTTCATGTCTTTATTTTTACAATGAGGACATTGCATCATTTAGGCATGGGGGGTGGATAATTAATTCCTGAAATCATTTTGTTAACTCCATAGAATTTCTTTTAGTTTCTTAAAAAAAAAGAAGAATGAAAATTAAAAATGATAAAAAAAAATAGAATTAGGAGAAGAGAACTTAGGCATTAGGTGTTATTAACTTTAGGAAATGATATGAGAGGATCTAAACACTTAGACTCTTCAGGCCTTCAGGCTTAATTAAGCTGGGTGTCCACTCGAATGTGAACTTAGTCTCAAGTCCTCACCAAGTAATTCTATTTTAAATTGGTCAATAAATTGGGGTGATAAGTATACAACTTATCAACCCGCCCTCTGATTTGAGGGGACTTTAAGCCTAAGCATCTACACACTATTTGCACTGACTCACTTTTCGGCGGTTTCTTTGAAAATTGGCTAGCTAATGAACCGTTTAGGGTGGTATGGCCGGCAAATTGTCGGTGGTAACAGCTCATAACACCACGTAAGGGGGTAGTAATTAGGTTGAATATGGCCCATCTTTAGAATAAAAGGCACAACATAAAGTAGAATAGGAGCATTGCATGCATCAAGTACCAAGATTGCTTATAAACTGCATTAATGGCCATTTGTGTAAAGCATGTGTCAAAGCAGGCCTCAGATGAGCAATCGGACTGCACGGATGGATTCAGAACGACGAACGGAGTCCAACGGACTCAAGATCGGCCAAATCCGACATTCGGAGGTCCCACAATGGGCCCAAGAAATTCTGACCGTTGATCTGGAGATCAACGGGCCAGAAAGCGCCACGTCGCCCCGGCCCCACCGCTCGGACACCCTCAAGCCATCCAAGGACGAATCTCGACCGTTGATCTTCGATCGAATGGCCAAAATCCGCACGCTCGCCCGCGCTCGCTGCGACAAAGCGCGGGCGTGGCGCAACGGCTAGCACGCACGCCCGCATCGCAGCGACGCGCGTTCGAATCGCGCGGAGCGGAAATCAAGCGCGAGCGAAGGGCGCGGCAAAATTGGGCCGCCCGATCAGCAGCGGGCGGCCAGGATCGCGCCACGCGGCGCGATGACAGCTCCCGAGCGCCCACGCGCGCGCGCACGTCGGGCGGAAACGCGCGTGCGCACGTGCGCCCGAGGCGCGATCTCAGCGCGGGCGCGGGAGGATCTCAGCCGTCCGATCTTCAATCGGACGGCTCTCGTTCAACGTCTACGGATCGCGCTTGGAGAGAGAGAGGGGCGGGCAGCTAACCGGCGGCAGGAGGGCTTCACCGACGTATCTGGAACCGATTTTAGCGACGTTCTGGATGTCGCTAAAGCACATTCTTCTTTTAGGAAGCCCTTAACTCTATTTAAACCCCCTTCTACCACCATTCAAGGCATCCTCTCCCACTTGCAACTACTCCACTCCTTTCCTACCTAGTTTTAGGCACTCTTGTAATCGTCGGAGACGACGAGCCGCCGACGGAGCCTCCTCCACCGCCGTGGCTGCCTCGTCTCTCTCCACTCTCTCTCTACCTCTCTCTCTCTCTTTTAAGCTTTCATTTACTTTTGTTGAAGCATGTATTTAATGTTGTAAACCATGAACTATGAATGCATGTTTAATGAAATTATTTTCCATTTAGTTGCCATTTTAATTTCTGTTTAAAGTGCATGATCAAAACCAAGAGCTTTCTAACCCTAAACTCTCTCTATCTCTCGCTTTTCAAAACCGTCTCTTTCGCAAGCAAAACTCCACCTTTTTCGTGACAATAAGTGGTAAACAAAATCCGATTTCCATGCCTCCCTGAGATCGACACTCGGACTCACCTCCGTTTACTTCTTTTAAAACCGACGTATCAAGTGCAACTATAACGACACCTCTTAACACACACGCACGAAGGCACGTTAGTTTTTGGCGCCATTGCCGGGGAGGCAACGGATTTGTTTTATCACCTCCATTCCACACTCATTCTCACATCGTCTAATGCCGTATTTTCCTTTTTACTTGACGGTTGCAGGAATTCGGCGCATGGACGGCGAAGCGACGCATTTCACGACGGTAGCAAGGGAGTAGGCGCCTCGAGGACCGATAGTGAGCAATCTCTCTCTCATTGTTTGCTTGCATGAAAAAGCTAAAAAAATTGTAAAAACTGAAAAAAATTGGCGTGGTGTATGATTGCTTGACCCACATCCATAACACATCACCCCACAAAAAAATGTACACTCTAACATTCTGAACGAATTCTTGGAGTGTTCTTTTCTTTTTCTCTTGAGTGGTGTTTGCGAAGCCACCGTGAGTTGACCTGGGCCGCACCACTCAACCCTAAAATTGACTCATCTAATAGAAGCTGCACGATTATCAGGATGAGTACACTAGGGTTTTAGAGCCTCTACAAAATAAAAGGAAATCTACTTTCACTAAGTTGTGTGCAGAAATTGACGTGCCCACTGAAACTTGTTTGAAAACATTAAGACACGTCAACCCTAAAAAGTACTCAAGTAAGGATGAAACACTAAAAGACACTATATCTTAACAAATCCTTGCTTGAAAATCATGTTTTGCTAGAAGCACACACTTTGAAAGTGGAAAATTAAGAGGCACCACCCCAATCAACGCCTCATCACATCACCCTAAGCACAAGCACTATCCTAGCCCTTTAAAACTGAGTAGACGTGCCCTAGGCAGGACTGAGTTAAGTCTCAAAAGGTGAGGTTTTGTCTGCTAGGCACTTGGCTTTCATTCCCTTGGTAGAATCTGGTGACTAGGCTGCGGGGCAGTGTCAAACGACTGTGGTTGTGGGGTCTATGGAACCGGAGGCACAAGCCAAAGGAAGAACCTTCCCTGCAATCCCCTCGTAATAAACCTGGCCAGATTAGCCTTGAGAAGGGGAGTCCAGTGCTTACAGACTTAATCACCCTTTGTGAGATTTCTAGGTCTCCTAAGGAATACACCATAAGGATTAGGCTTGCGTGCTTGATTGAAGCACATTTCTCACATCTGTCGCCCTCCGCATCCCCTCCTGTTCTTCTCTAGTGTATGCACGGGAGGCGCTCACTGCATCCTGAATTGTGTGTTTTGGGGCAGGAATCTAGGCGACGTAATTCTGTTGAAAACATGGCTAAACTTAGGGTAGATGAGGCTGAAGATCAACCCCCACCAGATGCTATGGCTGTCATCCAGGCTCAAATCAATGCTAACCATCGGCTTCAGCAACAACAAATCCACACCATCATGCAAGCCATACAATGGTTATAGAACCCACAAGAACAACCACCACCTTTCAATGACATACCAGGACAACCACCACTTGATTTACCACCATTTCAGTACCAGCCAAGACCCCTCCGTGATTTCTATAACCCTTCTGCCATTAGAGTCGAGCCACACCTTAGGATCCCCGAAGGGGGAGACGATTTTGAGCTAAAACCTAATGTATTAAGTCTAATCCAGAGCCACTTTCATGGAAGCTCAAATGAAGACCCCTTTCAGCACCTAGAAGATCTCGACCGCATAGCAAGAACAGTAAAACCTAAGAACATTAGCCTTGACATTGTTCTAATCAAGATGTTCCCTTTCTCATTAAGAGACAAGGCTTCTCATTAGCTTAGAACCCTAGGTAGACCCATCACCACCTGGGAGGAACTGAGGCATGCATTTTTAAAGAAATTCTTCCCCATAGGAAAGACCAATGCCCTCAGAAGAGCTATCACTACCTTCACACTCCAGGGTGGGGAACAATTTCATGAGGCATGGGAAAGATTCAATGAACTTTTGAGGAAATGCCCACACCACGAAGTTCTAAGGTGGCAATTGGCCCAGATCTTCTACCACGGTCTGGACAGCAACCTACGGAACTTCGTCGATGCCTCATGCGGGGGAAACTTCCTAAACAAAGACGAGGAGAGCGTGTTTGAGCTCTTTGAGTCTATGAGCGAGAATTCGCTCAACAATGCCTCCATGAACCAGTTTAACAGGTCCAGTCAACCCCATGGCGGGATTTATGAGGTGCAAGCAAATTCTGGAATGGTTGACATGAACATCATTGCCAAAAAGTTGGATCGAGTGGAATTGGTGGACAAGAAGATTGATGAGCTTCTAAACCAGACCAGGAACCCCTTGCAGACTTTCACCCTAGCAAAGGGAGCACATAATGTTGACCTGGTCCAACCCTTCACCCAACTGAACCTGGAACAACCCCCAACCACGTTCCAAGGAGGGACCTTTGCTCCCTCGACCCTTGATTACTCCCTTCCTTCTTCATCAACATCGGCTATTCTAGAAGATGTGCAAGCCGTCCAAGGATATGCAAAACCTGACCCTTTCTCCAACACTTACAACACCGGCTGGCGTAATCACCCCAACTTTGGTTGGACAAACCAGAAACTACCGCAATTCCAAAACCAGCCCAAGCCAAACCAACAGCCACACTTGCCCCCCTATCAGCAAGGACCACCAGTTAGACCCCAATATAACCAAAATAGGGCAGCCCCTCCCCCACAAAACCAAATGGACACCCTAATAAAGATGATGGCTGACATGAACCAAAAACATCAGGAAGAAATGGCCTTGGTAAAGGGACAATTAAGCCAACTCTTGGACTGTAAACAGCAAGGATCTCTACCTTTCCAACCACAACCAAACCCGCGAAACATAATTAACAGAGGCCCCAACTCGCAAGGGTTCCAAGGCAACCCCGGGCAGGCTCATATGGTCCAGCCGGCCCCACAAACACCTCCTGGGTTTGGCGCTTCTTCATCCTCGTCTTCTCAAGGATCACCCTATGGCCCCAATGCCTCTGCGAATGCAGTGACCTTGAGAAGCGGCACCAAAACCCAGGATCCCAAATGGCCGACTCTCCCCGAGACTTTACCCGACTTAGAAGAAACACCAACCAAGGACCCAGACATGGAACCAATTCAGACACCCTATCCTGAGGCCTTGGAAACAATCAAGAGAAAAAAGAATACTGTGGAAACTGAGGAGCTGATGGAAATTTTTAAACAAGTACAGATTAATATTCCGCTTCTAGAAGCTGTCAAACACATCCCCGCTTACGCCAAGTTCTTAAAGGATGCCTGTACACCCAAGGGTAAGCCGAGACCTCAAGCTCCTAGGAAGGTTGTACTCTCTGAGCAAGCCAGTTCCGTGATATCAAGCAACCTTCCACTCAAACGAACTGACCCAGGAGCGCCCCTGATTTCCTGCAACATCGGGGACATGACATTTGATAGAGCGCTCCTGGACCTAGGTGCTTCTATCAACCTAATTCCCACAACCTTGTACCACCAATTTGGTTTTGGGGAGCTGGCACCAACCCCTATCACCATCCAGCTGGCGGATAGATCAGTGAAAACCCCGAAGGGGGTTGTCGAGGACGTGATTGTACGGGTCAAGGACTTCTATTTCCCAGTCTACTTTTTGGTGCTCGACATGGAAGTCCCTGAAAAATTACAGAACGTACCCATAATCTTAGGCAGACCTTTCTTAGCTACGGCTAAAGCAAACATCGATTGCGACACGGGATGTATGGAAATCGCCTTCGGAGACAGGAAAATGCAATTGGATATCTTCCGGGCAACAAAGTCTTTTGATTGTGATTACATTGAGGAACATGATCCCGTGGAAACTTTAATCGAGGAATGCCTTACCCTCAGTTCTGTCTCAGACCACCAAACCCGTAGTTCTGACCCGTCACCATCATTACCTGTGGACCTCTGTAAGGCTGAGTATCATCACATGACACCATTTGAAGAAATCGATGTTGATCAACTACCGCCCTTTCCATTCCCATCGACTGTGGTCCCACCCACACCTGAACTTAAACCATTGCCCGAGAATCTCAAGTACGTCTTCTTGGGACCTGGCCAGACCTTCCCAGTGATTATTAATTCCCATCTAACCAAGGATCGGGAACTAAGGTTGACTGCAACTCTTTCAGAACATCGGGTCGCCATTGGTTGGACCATCTCAGATCTAAGAGGAATTAGCCCGACCTATTGCACCCACAAGATTTACCTGGAAGACGGGGCCCGACCTTCCCGCCAGATGCAAAGACGGTTAAACCCTAACATGCGGGAGGTTGTTAAAAAAGAAATTATCAAGTGGCTCGACGCCGACATCATCTACCCTATCTCTGATAGCCCCTGGGTGAGCCCCACTCAAGTGGTTCCAAAGAAGGCTGGGCTCACCGTTGTCACTAATGATCATGGCGAATCCATCCCCACCCGCACCACCACCGCATGGCGGGTGTGTATTGATTATAGGAAGCTTAATGAAGCCACTAAGAAGGACCACTTCCCCTTGCCATTCATTGACTAAATCCTTGAAAGATTGGCAGGGCAGAAGTATTTTTGCTTCCTGGATGGATATTCAGGATATAACCAAGTCGCAATTGCTCCGGAAGATCAGGAAAAGACCACATTCACTTGCCCGTATGGCACGTTTGCATTCCGTCGAATGCCGTTCGGGTTATGCAACGCACCCGCGACCTTCCAGCGTTGCATGCTAGCCATTTTTTCAGAAATGGTGGGTGAATACTTGGAGGTCTTTATGGATGATTTCTCTGTATTCGGGAATTCATTCGACCATTGTTTGAGCAACTTGGAGAAAATCCTGAAACGATGTATCGAGGTTAACTTGGTGTTAAGTTGGGAAAAGAGCCATTTTATGGTTCAAGAAGGAATTGTCCTCGGACACATCGTTTCGCATAGGGGCATCGAGGTAGATCGAGCTAAGGTTGATTTAATTTCCAAACTTCCTCCACCTAGTTCGGTCCGACAGATTCGCTCTTTCCTAGGACATGTTGGCTTCTACCAAAGGTTCATCAAAGACGTTTCCAAACTTTCCAAACCCTTGACCGACCTTCTAGCCAACGACGCCACTTTCCACATGTCTCCTGATTGCATCCAGGCTTATCATACCCTCCGGGACTTAGTCTCCACCGCACCTGTACTTCAACCCCCAGACTGGTCCCAGGATTTTGAGATTATGTGTGACGCATCAGATTTTGCCATAGGCGCTGTCCTGGGACAAAGGCAAGACAAGAAGCCTGTGGTGATCTACTACGCGAACAAAACATTGGACGAGGCCCAACGTAATTATACGGTCACAGAAAAAGAGTTGCTCACTGTAGTCTTTGGACTGGAAAAATTCCGATCATACTTGCTGGGATCCCACGTGACTATCTACACCGACCATTCAGCCATCCGGCACCTGTTGGCCAAAAAGGACGCAAAACCCAGGCTCATCAGATGGATCCTGCTTTTGCAGGAATTTGACCTAGAAATCCGAGACAAGGTCGGATCGAAAAATGTGGTGGCTGACCACCTGTCAAGACTTCATCCAGACCACATTGGACCCTCCCTACCTCTATCTGATACCTTCCTTGATGAACACATCCTAGCCGTGCAAGACAAGAAAATGCCATGGTATGCTGACTATGTCATCTACCTGGTTATAGGACAAACCCCGCACAGCTAGTCCAGACAGCAACGGGACAGGTTCTTGGCTGAGGCCAAGCACTATTTCTGGGATGATCCCATGCTGTTTCACCTCTATGCTGATCAGATCATCAGGAGGTGCCTCCCCGAAGACGAAGTTCAGAGTGTGCTTTCCTTTTGTCATGACCAAGCGTGTGGCGCCCATTTCTCTGGCAAGAAAACAACTGCAAAAGTTTTGCAGTCTGGATTTTATTGGCCGTCCCTATTCAAGGATGCACACATCTTTGCCAAGACTTGCTCACGATGCCAAACACTAGGGACAATGACCAAGAAAAGATATGATGCCCCTTCAGCCCATTTTGATTGTCGAAATTTTCGACGTTTGGGGTATCGATTTTATAGGCCCCTTTCCACCATCCAATGGCTTCGAGTATATCCTGGTCTCGGTAGACTATGTTTCCAAATGGATTGAAGCCGTCGCCACCCAACGATGCAATCACAAGACGGTCATGGACTTTGTAAAGAAGAACATCTTTTCCAGGTTTGGAATGCCCAAGGCCATGATCAGTGATGGTGGAAGCCATTTTATCCATTCCCAGTTCCGTGCCCTACTTAGAAAATACGGGGTAAACCACCGCATTGCCACCCCGTATCATCCACAAACAAATGGGCAGACTGAGGTCTCAAACAGACAAATCAAGAACATTTTACAGAAGACTGTGAGACCTGACAGGAAAGACTGGTCCACACGACTTGATGATGCCCTGTGGGCATACAGGATCGCTTTTAAGACTCCGATAGGCATGTCACCTTACCGCTTGGTCTTTGGAAAAGCTTGCCATCTCCCTGTCGAATTGGAACACCGGGCTTACTAGGCTGTTAAGCAATGTAACATGGATCCCCAGTTAGCTGGTGCGCAAAGGACTCTTCAATTATCTGAGCTTGAAGAGATTCGTTGGGATGCCTTTGACAATAGTCAGCTATATAAGGAGAAAATGAAAGCCGTCCACGACCGACTCATTCATAGGAAAACCTTTGAGCCAAACCAAAAAGTCTGGCTATTTGATGCACGCTTGAAACTCTTCCCAGGGAAACTTAGGTCCAAATGGACAGGACCATTTCTGGTGGTCAAACCCTATTCCAATGGGGCAGTCGAAATCGCCGATCTTAATATCGGGCACACCTTTACAGTCAATGGTCAAAGATTGAAGCATTTCTTGGCCCAGGTACCCCCCAAGGAAAGTGTCACCCTTGTTGAGGGCTGACACCAAGCACCGCCCAGCTGGAGGCGTTAAACTCAGCGCTTCCTGGGAGGCAACCCAGCGGATTCAGACTGATCTGGTAGTTTACGTCACTCAGGTACTATCTTTTTGAATGCTTCTGCATCCATGCATCTGCCAATGAGGACATTGTCCAACTTAAGCATAGAGGGGATGGTAAATTGCATAATCTGAGCTTAATTAATCAGTCTGAATGAATAAATTAATTGATTAAAAAAAAATTGAATTTAGGAAGAAAAACTTTGGCATTAGAAACTTGTCAATAGTGGAAAATAATACAAAAAGAACTTAAACACTTAGACTTTTCAGGCCTTCAGGCTTAATCAGCCTTGGTGTCCATTAAAATATGAATTTAGCGGCGAATCCTTCGAACTTTAAGCTATTCTAATCAACCTAATAAATAAGGTAATAAGTATACGACTTATCAACTCACCCTCTAACTCAGGAAAACTTTGAGTCTAAGCATCTACACACATTTTTGCACAGACTCACTTCTCGGAGATTTTGACAGAAATTGGGTAGCTAATGAACTCTCTAGGGTGGTATGGCTGGCAAGTTGTCGTGGGTAACAGCCCATTAGCAAGTTGTCCAGAACCCAGCCACAGGCCATTTCTTTTTCGCTGCCTCTAGGTACATTTGAGATTAGGGAAGCCACCTACAAAAAAAAAAAAAAGAAAAGAAAAGAAAAGAAAAGAAAATAAACCACACTTCATCGCACAAGTATGGCTGGCAAGTGATCGTGGGTTACAGCCCATTGGTCGGTTGTCCAGAGCCCAGCTCAATAATTGCACAAAAAAGACCAAAACACCTAAGGACGAAGCGGGGAAGTAGTACAAGCCAGGGAGATATACACTGGAAAATCCTTGTGTTGATCCCAAGTAAAATGAACGTAGGGAGAAAGCTACCAATCGAACAAATACACCTTCAGGCAAAAATTTATTTTCTTTTCCAGTCACCTAGGGGCGTAGAAACTCGAAGTCTGTCTCAATTACCGTTAAGTGAGTCTATCACAACATTCACACCAAGATGCTTAGCACTTAGGGTTTTGACCGAGTTTTGGGTTGGTTCGGTAGCCGTAAAAAGTTACCAACCCACACTAAATTCCGAAAATTCCAAAAAGGCATATATAGATATATACGTATACATATGTATAGAAAGCAAGGATTCGGGCGATTCGTATTTTGGAAGACACCCGGGCGCTGCTTAGTCTTTGTATATTAAGATCTTCGTATATTTCCTCTTATTGACGAGTAATGAAGTGCCTAAGCAATTACTTTTTGAATTCTCCAAAGAAATAAAGGCTAGAATAAACCTTGCTAGGGACTATCAAGGAGTAAGCATGGGGGTATGATAACACCACGCAACGGGGTAGTAATTAGGTTGAATATGGCCCATCTTTAGAATAAACGGCACAACATAAAGTAGAATAGGAGCATTGCATGCATCAAGTACCAAGATTGCTTATAAACTGCATTAATGGTCATTTGTGTAAAGCATATGTCAAAGCAGGCCTCAGATGAGCAATCGGACCGCACGGATGGATTCAAAATGATGAACGGAGTCCAACGGACTCAAGATCGGCCAAATCCGACATCCAGAGCTCCCACAATGGGCCCAAGAAATTCTGACCGTTGATCTGGAGATCAACGGCCCAGAAAGTGCCACGTCGCCCCAGCCCCACCGCTCGGATGCCCTCAAGCCATCCAAGGACGAATCTCGGCCGTTGATCTTCGATCGAACGGCCGAAATCCGCGCGCTTGCCCGCGGTCGCCGCGACAAAGCACGGGCATGGCGCAACGGCTAGCGCGTACGCCCGCATCGCAGCGACACGCGTTCGAATTGCGCGGAGCAGAAATCAAGCGCAAGCAAAGGGCACGGCAAAATTGGGCCGCCCGATCAGCAGCGGGTGGCCAGGATCGCGCCACGCGGCGCGATGACAGCTCCCGAGCGCCCACGCGCGCGGGCACGCCGGGCGGAAACGCGCGCGCGCACGCGCGCTCGAGGCGCAATCTCAGCGCGGGCGCGGGAGGATCGAAGATCGGACGGCTCTCGTTCAACGTCCACGGATCGCGCTTGGAGAGAGAGAGGGGCGGGCAGCTGACCGGCGGCAGGAGGGCTTCACCGACGTATCTGGAAGCGGTTTTAGCGACGTTCTGGATGTCGCTAAAGCACATTCTTCTTTTAGGAAGCCCTTAACTCTATTTAAACCCCCTTCTACCACCATTCAAGGCATCCTCTCCCACTTGCAACTACTCCACTCCTCTCCTACCTAGTTTTAGGCACTCTTGTAATCGTCGGAGACGACGAGCCGCCGACGGAGCCTCCTCCACCGCCGTGGCTGCCTCGTCGCTCTCCACTCTCTCTCTACCTCTCTCTCTCTCTTTTAAGCTTTCATTTACTTTTGTTGAAGCATGTATTTAATGTTGTAAACCATGAACTATGAATGCATGTTTAATGAAATTATTTTCCATTTAGTTGCCATTTTAATTTCTATTTAAAGTGCATGATCAAAACCAAGAGCTTTTTAAACCTAAACTCTCTCTCTATCTCTCACTTTTCAAAACCGTCTCTTTCGCAAGCAAAACTCCGCCTTGTTCGTGACAATAAGTGGTAAACAAAATCCGATTTCCACGCCTCCCTGAGATCGACACTCGGACTCACCTCCGTTTACTTCTTTTAAAATCGACGTATCAAGTGCAACTATAACGACACCTCTTAACACACACGCAGGAAGGCACGTCAACAGCTCAGCGGCTGGTTGTCCAGAGCCCAACCACATGACCATTCTCTTCCTGATGCCTTTAGGTAAATCTTAAATCAGGGAAGCCACCTACTTAAAAAAGAAAACAAAGAGAAAAAAAAGAAATACTTAGAATAAAAAGAAAAAAAATAGAAAAAGGAGAAAAAAAATATAAACCACACTTCACCGCACAAGTATGGCTGGAAAGTTACTATGAGTAACAGCCCATTAGCTGGTTGTCTAGAGCCTAGATTACAAAACTGCACAAATAATTCCTAAAACACTTAGGGAAGAAGTGGGGAAGTAGAATAAATCGGGGAGATACAAACTAGGTTCGCCCTTGTGTTGACCCCATAAAAAAATAAAAAAAGTAGGGAGAAAGCTACTGATTGGAAAGATAAACCTCTAGGCAGAAATCATTAACGTCACCTAGGGTCGTAGAAACCCGAAGTCCACTTTAACAGCTGCCTAGTGAGTCTATCACCCTTTCACAAGATGCTTAGCACTTAGAGTCTTTTTCGAGTCTTCGGTGGGTCGACTAGCCATAAAAAGTTATCCTGAAACTCTCAAACTTGGTGCACAGCAGCGCGGGTGCACGCATGTGCGTGGAGGCATGCACGCACACAGGTGCAGCAGCACGCGTTGGTGTGAGGCACGTAGGCATGTAGCACACCTATGCACGCAAGAAGGGCACGTGGAGCGCACGCCAGCGATGCAGTAGCAGGGGCTCATGATGTGCGTGCCAACGGGGGCAAGGGTTGGCGTGGGATCTTCAGCGACGTTTATGACCATCACTAAATGTCCTGTATACGAATTTAATTCTTTCCTCCACTATAAAGGGACCCCTACCCCTCCCATTTTTCTTCATCTCTTTCTTTCTTCGTTTCACCACCTTCATGGCTCTAGGGAGAGCTTGTCTTAAGCTCGGGATGTTCCTCTAGAGTAGAAAATAAACTTTTGTTCCTGCCTCTCATCCCCATTCGTGGAGAATTCCACAGTCATCCTCTCACCACCCTTCGAGAAAAAAATCCTCACCGCGATGCCGTCCTGCCCTACCCTTTGTCCTTCAGCTCCATCCTCATTTGTTCCGCTCCTCACCACCTTCCTCCAAGCAACGTCAGAGCGAGTCATCCTCCGAGCAACAGTCAAGGGGGATTCTTCTCATCTCTATCTTTATTGCTTTCTAGTGTAGTTTTCCTGCTTTCCTACTTGTAGCAAGCATTTGTTTCGAAATATATGATTGTTTTCCTCTCTCCCTCTTTTATATTTTTCAAGTTGATTAGCTAGATAAGAATTCATCGACCTGATCTCTTGCCCTATTAAAAATACAAAAAAATTATAAAAGATAAAAAAATAAAAAAAGAAATAAAGCGAAATGCATATTTTTCAAAATCAAACTTTCACCTCCTCGTGTTCGACCCGGGACTCACTTTTCGATTTTTCGGTTATAAATTTTATCTGATCGACGGATTTTCTCGTGAATCAAAATATGATGACGGGTTTTCCAAACTCGAATCCCATTCGCTAGAACCTGCCGCAATCAGGAAGGAGTATTTCTAGCCTAAAGAAAGAGAGAGAGAGAGAGTTTAGCCTAATCTAATGGATGAAAGGGGGAGGATTTGGTGCTGGTGTGATTGCCAGCATTAGAGAAGGTGAAAACTCCAGTGGGGGAATGGCGATGAAGAAGGGGTCGAGGTGGCTCCTGAGTTGGCCATTGAGGAGTGGACGAGGTCGGGTGATTGTGCAGCAATCATTATATTTAAATGACCTACATTAAGTTAGAATGTAGAATAATGTAGTGTAATCCATGCATACATGAGCATACATTGCATCTTTACTGCTTTATTTCAGTTATGCATGAAATAATGTTATAACGTACTAATTAAGTGCATTATATGGATTGCAGGTAATAAGAAGCTCAGGAGATGATCAGAAGATGGATCTGAAGCTTAAAGCTAGAGCTGTAGTAGAGCTAGAGCAAAAGACTTGGAAGAAAATAAGAGAAATAAGGTAGGGTTGAAGTATGCTACTTTACTCAGTAGAAGTTAATATAGAGTTAAATTATGAAGAACTTGGGACCATTCCTAGCCTTAGGATAGCCCTAGAGACCTTCCTACACCTTAGCCACCCTAAAATTAGGTCACCATATCCTAGGATACCTCATAACCCTTGTTCCAACCCATATCTGGATGTCCAGATAGGTTGCTGGACATCCAGAACCCTTGTACACAACCCATAGACCTAGAACCCAAGTCTACAGTGAAATTGGACGTCCAGACAAGTTGTTAGACGTCCATTTTCTATAGAATCCTAAGACAAAACCTTGAATTCACCCTAACTCCAGATTGGATGTCCAAACAAGAGGTCTGGACTTTTGATTTTTTAGTATAAGTCATCTGATCCCTTAATTCGACATCTGGAATCGCTATCCAATCACTGTTTTTGAAATCAAGCTTGGATCTTGATATCCTAAGCACTTAAACCCAATTCTACACCCTAGGGAACCTAAATTGTGGTACCCTAAACCTAGTACACTACCCCAGGACCCTCCTAAGAACCTAATTAGGTTCTTACTAAGGCTAATTGACTTGGATCTTAGTCAATTAACTTTTCCTAGTGAATTGGACACATAGAGTCCAATTAAGCTCACATCTCAACCCACACAAGTCCAATTGGACTCAGTAAGAGTCCAATTAACCTAAGCATGACCTAATTGAGTATTCTCTCTCTCAATTAGACATACCCACTCAATTAAACTTGTGTTAAGTTTAATTGTGCACCCACTCTATCAATTAGGGTTGATAACCCTAATTCTAAGACCTAACCTAACTTAAACCTATAGGACTCAATCTAGACCACGTAGACCACTTAGCCATCTAGGTCACGCACGCACACACACACACACACTCACACTTAGCTGCCCACCTAGAGTATTCTAGGTCCTTCCAAAGTTGGCGCCTCCCTTGGTTGCCAAAAATAGCAACCAAGGTGTTGCTTGCTCGAAATCAGGTTTTAAATCATTGCGTTGTAGTATAGTTGAAATCCCATGAAAAATAGATAAAATTTATACTCGAAAAAGTCTGAGGTTGTTCGCTGGGAGCAAGTAGGAATTCAATTCTCAAGATTGCAGTTTAAACAATAGAGATAAGAAATTATAATCAGAAATTGATTCAGAATAATGTGACAATAAAATCAAGTATCAGACTGCAAAAAGAAAGGAGTAAAATGGTGATTTGAATCACCAATTACTCCCTACAATAATATCTAATGGAATTCAATAGCTATAAATGAAATGAACTCAAGTCAGCCATCTGATTAGTCAATCAGATGTCTTAAACATTTGATGGCTTTTCTTTGCTTGATTGCAAACACTTCTTTCTTTCTCTGCTCTTCTTATGTGGCTCCTCTTCTTTTCTTCTTCTTTCTTTCTCTGTCCTTCTGTTCTTCTTCTACTTCTCTGTTCTTCTTCACGTAGAGGGGGAACGATCCTCAATTTTGGCTAAGTGTCAGCCAATCCTTCTTAGAGCAAAACCCTCCCCTACCCTGCACAGACTCTCCTCTCTTTCTCTCCTTGGGTCATGCTTTCCTAGAGCCTCCAACAGTATTGGGTTATCGGGTTTTCGGACCTAGAGCACACTTGGGTCTAGGGCTGCAGGCGTGGGTCGCAGCTAAGGAGTGCTTAGGTTAGGCGAGTCATCGGGTTTGCCAGACCTGCATGTAACGTGTCACGGGTGAGGCACGTGAGGGTGTGTGCGAGGACCTCACCCCCTGTGTGTGCTAAGGCGAATAGTTTATGCAACTTTTTTAATTTATGTAGGTGAGAGAGCTTATCAACTTCTGAGGTGGGGCTAAAGTCCCACCCTTCCCTTGCGCAGTGCAGCAGCAGGGTCTCTCCGTCTAATTGCACCTGCTGCTGGGGATATTCCCTCCAATTGGAGTCCTGGGCGCATTCCTTGATCAAAGCCACAATGCCTGGCACTTCACTTGGGGCTCGTGATGCTTGGTGCAAGGCTTCAAGCTTTGCTCAAAGCTTCGCCAATGGCGGGCTTGACCTGGTACCTGAAACTCGAGAAAAAGGGCCTTACGACTGCGTCAAATTGTTCAGCAGGATTGTCGTGGCATGACGAGTGTGACGATGGAAGTGGCATGCCATGAGAGGGTGTATGGTGGTGTGTGGAGGTCGAAGATGGTGGTGCGGTAGTGGGTAGGTTGTTGGGGTGTTAGGATGGGTAATAGGAGAAGAGATGTTAGGGCTTTTGTGTGGTGGAGCACGACGGAGCTTATGGAGGTGATAGCGACGTGATTCGTGCAGTGTGGCGGTGAGTACGTGTCGTTGGAGCATTGCCAGAGGCAGAGAAGATGAAGTGCGCTGAGGGAGAAGCGGTGGTAGTGCATATGTGTAGAGAGTGGGAAAGCAAAATAGAAAGAGAGAAAGAGCAAGAGCGGGACTTAGCAAGGTGATAGGGAGGCAGAGGGCTCTAGTGTTGATCGACCGGAGCTGGAGAAGGAAGAAGAAGAGACGAGGTGGCGATGATGATGCAGATGGAGGAACGCCCTCCCTTTGGCTAGGGAGGGTCGCAACAAAGAGAGGAAGAGCTTAGGTCGTCCAATTTGATGGTTGGACAACCGGAGAAGGGAGATCAGATAGGTCATTGGAGCAGGGATTTCAGGTGGCCGAAGGAGGGGGATTAGGGTGATTTGGCTCCCAAAAACTTGCTGAAGAATGCAGCCATGCCCTGGGGCTCCTTTTATAGGGTTCAAGAGGTCGGTTTGAGCTTGGAAGTCAAGCTTCCAAGCTTAGGAAATTTCGCCGGAGATAGAAGTTTTGAGATACCCAAATCTCTCATGTGTTTGCATGAGAGATTGGGAAAGTTTTAGGGTACATGGATGGATTCAATGGGAAGAGGACTCCTCAAGGAATCTCCCTTCCAATTTTGGAAGAGATTGATTGAGCAGAGAAGGAGTTCTCTTCAATCAAAGGTTGTTGGAGAAGGATTCATCTGCGATAATGGTGGAGGGACCTATTTGAAAAGAGTGACACAAAGATATGGGCCTTTTTGTAAGGAATTCAAAGGTTAGGGGCATGTGTGTTAGAGAAAAGACGTAGACTAGACCAAATTGCAAACTAGGTCAAGATGATCTTAGATTGGGTCTAAATTTTGGTATAAACCTGATTTGGACCTAAGGAATCCAATGGTGAAGTTGGATCTTGGTTGTAACCATGTTTGACTGGGTAATTTATGCAAAAACCTAAATTTGGGTAAATGTCAGTTTGAGACTGTTTTAGGTTAAGATGGGTCCCAATGGTCAAATTGAAGGTACTAAACCTTAGAGAATATTTTTTATTAAATTTTAGAGGGTTTAGGTGAATTTTATCCTGACCAAAACCTCAGTTAATTAAGCAAGTCTATTTCTAGGGTTTCAAAAGTCATTTAATTCTCAAAATACGTGAAAACTCTTTTCTGTCTGTTCTAACCCACTTGTTAGCCTTTTAGGATCATTTGACCCTTAATCAACCCCTGAGAAAACTCCTGGCTGTACTGCATTCAATATATGATGGTAAAATTATAGTTTTAACCCTATTTTCTTGTCTTTCCCTTCGAATGGATTTATAGTGAATTATGGCTCTCTGGCAGTTATGTAGGAGAATTTACTAACTTAATTAGATAAAAATAAGATAGTTATGGCTCATGATGGTGTGTCCATCACAAGGGAGGGTCTTTTCTTAGATCCACTTTTTGTGGATCTAAGAAGACCTCTTGCATCTTGGACGACCAGTTTAGGAGGCTCTCTAGAGAGCCTTGCCTTGGGTCTATTTAAAGGACTCTTGGGTGGCCACTTGCACCCATTCATGAGATCTTGGATGTTCTCCATTTAGTATAGCTCCACCTCCATTCCACCTCAACTTCATGAGTTCCACCGCTATCACCTTCTCCTCCACCTCTTAAAGGGCTGGCCTAAGCACCATTGGCCGACCCTCTTTCTCCCTCCTACTACCTCAAGGACTCACAAGCCATTGGAGACAACCTCCAATGTCTTGATTTCTACTAGCTAGGTAAGTAGCTCATAGTTCTTTCTAGTTTTAATCTACATTATTTTCTACTTAAGTAGTGTAGCTATCCTCCTTTTGAATGATGCATGCGAAACCTTTCATAGATCCTCACATGAATTAATTTTCTGTTAGATAGATTTGTGCTTTAATCATTCTTGTACAAGCTTTCAACTAGACTTGATTGCAATGACCTATTCTAAAGTAATGAAAATCATCTGAGTTATATATATATGTTGTGAAATCACCATGAGCCTCCTTGCAATAAATTTACCGTGATTAAAGTTGCCTATTATAATTTCTTATATTATTGCAACAAGCATGTCGGTACTGATAGAGAGAAATTCACTTATTTATGAAGATGATAGCAATAAACTGATATGTCATTGTAGTCACGTGGTAGAAAATCTCTCAATCAAAGATTAAAATAGATCTCAATTTAAACCGCAGTAAAAATATCATATCCACAAGGAGGATCGAACCAAATAAACTCACAATAAGTTTCCATCTTCTTTACTTAAAAAAATTTCATTCATTCATCCTAATGCAAGAAAGAGAACACTAATAGATGAATCAAATAACCAATCAACTCTAATTGCTGAAAAGAGATGGACCAATCATGCAAATTCTCCTTCACTAGAACACTCACTATAAAATCAATTAACCCAAGTATTCAATTGCATCAAATGTAAACTATAATATCACCATTAAATGTGGGGAAGATAGTCATGCAATTTGATAAGCCAAATAATTAGAGCAAACTAAAGGGACTTGGCTGTAAATTCAACTAATAAATCCAATATAATATTCAAAATAAGAATCCCAACAATGGCATAGTAATGTAAATAGTAATATGCCCTTTACTGTAGAGAAATAGGGGATGTTCTCCCCTTTGCTGCACGGGGAGATGGAGGACAAGCCCGAAGACGTGGTTGCACGAGAAGGTTGCCGATGGAGAGGCTGACGCATAGGCGATTGGTAGCATGAAGGATGGTGGTCGGAAGTCTCTTGTCTAAGAGGAGGTTGGTCGATGAGGTGGGTTCGGTCGGCGGTCGTGCGAGTGGTCGACGACGGCAGTCGTGGACGTGGGTGGCCTCATAAAGGCGAGGCGAGTTCAACGGCGTCGATGGAGCGGAGATTGGAGATCCATGGAGCCGGCTGCGTGTGGAGAAGCAGACATGTAGGTTGGGTTCTCTGCTGTTGGTTGATGAAGAAGATGAAGAAGAAGGCCATAGGTGCGAGCGGGCATGCACTCACGACTTGTGTGTGCGCGAGGCTTGTGGTTGGTGCGCTAGGTGAGGGCCACATGCGGTGGGTGCAAGGTTGAGGGGTGAAGGGCGTTGGCAGTGGCAATGGATGGCTAAGGGGGGAGGAAGTGCACACTGTCACCGTGCACAGGAGGAGGTCAAGGGTAAGTGAAGGAGGAGTAGGCTCAGATCACGGTGCACACCGTTGACATAGTGTATGCAATGGCCACGGTGCTCTCTTGTTCCGTGGTGGAGACGATGCTTCACGGTGGAGAGGATGGATCAGGTCCCCGCCAGGGGGAGGGGATGATATATCTTCCACAGGTGGTTTCTCTGTTGCAATTTTCCCTCTATCAATCTGTTCTCTCCCGAGATCTCCACCCTTCTCCAACGGTAGTAGTAAGGCGGTGGCATTGGAGGCGGTGCTACGCGGAGAGGAAATTTTGTGAGAAAGAGGGATAGGGTGCATTTGAAATCCGTCAGCGTCATCAGACATCCAGAATAAGCTCTGGACGTCTTAAAAATCAAATTTGGCTGACCTTGAATTCTATGATCAAACAAATGCAGATAATTATTAATACTACAAAATAAATTATGCAAACTTAAATTATAATGCATGCATTTATTTAGTAAGCAAATACAAATATTAGTACATTCTAAAATGTAAGAATTAACCAACTTAGGCTAAAAATTAGTTTACTATTGTGAACTCATCAAATACCACAATGCCTAAGTTTTGCTAGTCCCTAGCAAAACTGAAAGATGATGGAAGCAACAAAGGTTTCTTCTTTCCTTATTCCAAAAATTTAGAGATGCAGACAAATGTGAAGTGATAGTAGCCTGGGTAACGGATCAACATGAAAAGCCACCCTACATTTAAAGTTTGTGTTTTATCCTGGGTAAAAGTTCTATTAGGCTAGGCAACTTCTCTCGGGGATAAAGTAGGAAATGATTTATAATTTTACCCCAGCTTTTTGGCTTAGGTAGGAGACACTGAGTTGAAATGATTTATATTTTGTGGCTCATACTTATCTAGTGCTACATGTAGTCTAGTATTGTAGACTGTAAATCTCTCGACTATCAAATGAGTCAACCTAGAGAGAGGCTAAAGACTTTGCTCTCTTCACTTACTCACTCTCTCTTTTCTTTTTCTTTTTCTTTTTCTTTTTCTTTTTTTTCTGAGATCACATATCTTACCAGATTTTGTAAATGTACTCAATATTTGGTGGCCTCACATGGCATTTACACTTCAATTAAATTCCTAATAACCGTACAACTAAATTAGAAGTCCTCAGCCAGTATTTAGGCAATCAGAAATACTGAAAAGTAAGTATGGGTCACATTTGGTGGATCGCAATTAGTGTTTTTGTTGTCTCAAAAACATCGACACATAATGAAAAATGACATGAAGATAAAACTATAAACTTGAACTCTCTTCTTTTTTTCTTTTATTTTTCTTGTTTTTCTAAATATAAATGTTTCTTTCATTTCTTTCTTTTGTTGCTTTTTTCTCTTCTTTTTTTTTTTTGGACTTACTAACACAAATGATGCAAACTTTTAGTCATGAGGCATTATTGGGGAAAATGATGATCAAGAGGATATTGTGTGGCTTATTTGGTGGAAGTACCTACTCTCAGCACTAGGAAGGAATGAATAGGATAAGCATATTTCTGAACTTTGACACTATTACCCTCCTTAAGGTGAGGACTTTATGAAGGACGGTCGTAACCATCCACCATAGTCATAGTTTTATTAGGACTCAATCTCTGTGTATCTACCTTATTTGGTGACTCTCAGAAATTCACACAATGTTTGCACATAGTAACAGAGAGCAAAAACTATGCCTAACTCTGAGGTATCATCATCTAATTATCCAGCACTTAAGAGTCCTTGCACTAGACTTAGTGCACTAGTAGTCTCTCTCTTTCTCCTCGCAAATATTAGGTGGATCTAATAGAAGATAGTTTGCCTAACACCCTATTAACTGTCCAAGGGTTTAGTAGACTAAAAATGCTTATTTGTTTTCTACAAAGATCCATTGCCTAGTCTATATGCAAGTGAAGTAACTGTACTGGATTCTAAACTCAGAAATAATTTAAGAAGAAAATCTTTAATGGCACCTCCTTGATAAAAATCTTCTTGCTAGGGACTAACCAATTTAACTCAAGAAAACAAGAGATTCTCTCTCTCTCTCTCTCTTATTTTTATTTTACTAATGTGGCTAAATGCATGCAAATTTTTATAAATGCTATAAACATCCTCAGGTTATACACCCTTATGCCTAGGAATGACAATGTCCTCATTAGAAAAAGACAGACATAGAAGAATATCACCTGAGGAGGAGAGTAGGAGGAGCTAAGGCTCCTCAAGTAGAAGTGCATCCAAAACTTGGCTATCTGAAAGAGTAACATATGGTTTAAGTCGATAGCCATTTACCTTAAAGCTCGCACCAGAAGTAGGGTTTCAAATTTCTACTACTTCATAAGGAAAGGCATTGATAACAATATACGGCCCATCATAGCGAGACTTGAGCTTTCTAGGAAACACTTTAAGTTTGGAATTGAAAAGCCAGACCCACTGGTTGGGCTCAAAGGCCTTTCTAATGATGTGCTTATCATGGAAGTCCTTTGTACATTGTTTGTAAGCTTGAGAGGTTTCGTAGGCTTCATTGTGAAGCTCCTCAAGCTCACTTAACTCCAGCATGCATGCCTTTCCCACTTTATCCAAATTTAAGTTAACGTTTTTAATAGCCCAATAAGCTTTGTGTTGAATTTCAACGGGAAGGTGGCATGCCTTTCCGTAGATAAGACAGAAAGGAGACATACCCAAGGGAGTCTTATAAGCTGTTTTGCAGGCCTAAAGAGCATCATTCAATTTTTTCGACCAATCCTTACGGTCGGACCTGACAATTTTTTCTAAAATATGTTTAATCTCCCTATTAGACACTCCAACTTGTCCACTTGTTTGGGGATGATAAGGTGTGCTATCATGTGGTTGACTCCTAAATTTTGGAGTAGTCTTATGAAGTCCACATTCTTAAAGAGTGGTCCTCCATCACTTATGATAGTCCTTGGGCACCCATATCGAGAAATGATATTAGCCCTAACAAAATCCAAGACCACGGAATGGTCATTGGTCTACGTGGGTATGACTTCTATCCATTTCGATACATAGTCTACAGCCACAAGGATGTACTCATATCCGAAGGACACAGGAAAAGGATCCATGAAGTCGATGCCCCAAATATCAAAGATCTCAACAGGGAGAATAGGTTGCTGGGGCATCTCATCCCTTTTCCCAATGGTTCCCATCTTCTGGCAACGTAGACATGTGCCCACATATGTATGTGCATCTCTAAATAATGTGAGCCACCAAAAGCCAGACTAAAGAACCTTATGGGCAGTCTTTTTTCCACTAAAATGCCCTCCACAGTGGAGGCCATGACAGAAACTCAGAACACTCCATTCTTTATCAGGGACGCAACGGCAGAATAACTGGTCAGGGCCTATTCTAAAAAGGTCGAGTTCCATCCAGTGATAAAATTTAGCGTCAACAAGAAACCTGTCTCGCTTCTGCTTGTCCCAAGTATTGGAGGTAATGCCCATGACCAAATAGTTCACTATGTCAGCGAACCAAGGCATTTTGGTTTCCATGGCCATCAGAGACTCATCAGGAAAAGTCTCTTGGATACCGCCAACAGGGTTGATGTCTCAATAGGGATCCTAGACAGATGATCTGCTACCACATTCTCAACTCCTTTCTTATCTTTTATTTCCAAGTCAAACTCTTGGAGTAGCAAAATCCAACGAATCAAATGAGGTTTGGTGTCCTTCTTTGCAAGAAGGTGCTTTCAAGTAGAATGATCGGTGAACACCACAACCTTAGATCCCAATAAATAAGACTGAAACTTTTCCAAAGCAAATACTACAGCAAGAAGTTCCTTTTCAGTGACCGTGTAGTTTTGCTGAGGATCTGTAAGGGTCTTGCTAGCATAATGCAAAACATGAGGTTTGCCATCAACCCTTTGACCTAAGTCCGCTCCCACTGTGAAATCAGAAGTATCGCACATTAGCTCAAATGAGAGGGCCCAATCTGGTACTTGGAGAATCGGCGCAGTAATAAGGGCTTTCTTCAAGACTTGGAAAGCCTCGCCACATCTATCATAAAAATTGAAGGAAACATCCTTCGCTAACAAGTTGTAGAGTGGCTTAGAGATTTTGCTAAAATCTCTAATGAAGCGCCTATAGAATCCAGAATGGCCAAGAAAAGATCTAACTTGACGAACATTAGTGGACGATGGAGGCTTAGAGATGGAATCAATTTTGGCGGTATCCACCTCTAATCCTCTCTCTGAAACTACATGCCCCAAAACAATGCACTGCTGAACCATAAAGTGGCTCTTCTCCTAGCTAAGCACTAACTTTGCCTCTTCGCAACGGGTTAAGACTTTATCAAGGTACGAAAGGCATAGGTCAAATGACGACCCATAAATAGAGAAATCATTCATGAAGATCTCTACAAACTCGTTGATCATGTTCGATGTAACCACATTTATTGAGGGTAAAATGCCTATTCATGCATGTTCCTAGGCTTAGATTTACATTTCATATTATAAATATTGCATAGCATGCATCATTCTGCATTTAGAGTAGTTATATATAATTTAGGTTAATTGCATCCCTTTTGTGGTTAGGAGAGAAGGATATTTATTTTGAAGCCTCGGATGGACGATTCGACCGTACGGATCAGATCAAGACAACGCTCAGAGTCCAACGCTTCTGAAATCGCCTCGATCGGAGTCCCGTAGCACCATATGCAGTCCGAGGAAGATCAACGGCCAAGGGACTAGGAGACATAATTCAGAGCTTCAAATGACAAATTCGACTGCGCGGATGGATTTGGGTCGATGATCGCAGCCTAACAGTGTGAAAATCGACTCAATCAAACCTCTGTAGTAGCCCCTACAACAAGAAGATGGATGGCCTAGACTGCGCCACGTGGCACAGCCTAGGCTGCCCATGCGCATGCACATGCCACCGCACCTGCGTAGTAGCACGTGCACGTGTGCACGCGCACGTAGGGGCTACCCATGCGCACAACGAAGCACCAGCGCGTGGGTGCACATGCGCGCGGCAAAGGCAGGGGAGCGCAGCACCAACTATGCATGGGCTGGACCTACAGCGACGCATGAGCTGGACTTCCAGCGACACTTACAGCCATTGCTAATTCATCGCAAGCCAACAAAGCCAACTATTGGTGCCAGCGGGCATGAGCTACCTACAGTGACGTTTCCAGCGACGGGCTAGATGTCACTAATGGTCTCATACCTATTTTTTACCTCTTCTCCTCCACTATAAAAGGACCTACACCCCCTCCCTTCCAAGCCATCTCTACCTACTCTACTCCCACCTACTCCTAAGCTCTAGCAAGCTTACCAACGCTCCATTAAAGCTTATTCTCAAGCTCCTAAGGCTCCTATTAGTGTAGCAAACCTCTGCCCCACCAAATATTTGTCCATCTTCCCATCCCCATTCATAGGTCGCCTTGGAGCAATCCTCCCACATCCATTTCGGCAGCAGATCATCTCCATCTTCTCACCTCCATTCCGAAGCCATGCCGAAGCTTTCCTCAACCCGACGCCCTCCTGCATCTCACCTTCATCGTCCCACTCCTCACCTCCTTTGTTCGAGCTTCCGCTAGGTGTCGTTTTCTCACCGAACAGCCGATTCGGGAGATTTCCTCTCACCCCCCTCTCTTTTTATGCTTTCATAGTTTATTATAATTGACATTGGAAGTAATATATATCAGATTTGTTCCACATCTCTATCTTGTGATTCGTTTGCTTGTTTTCTTCTTACAAAAATACAAAAAAATAACAAAACCCTTAAATACCAAAAAGAAACAAAACGAAGTGTGATTTTCACTTAAAGTAAACATCGCCTTCTTGTGTTCGACCTGGAACTCCCTTAGAGTTTCGGTATAAATTTTATCTGATCGACATGTTTTGCAAGTACAACAACGGGTTACTTGTAACCCCGATTTCTAACACACGAAACTCGCCCGACCATTTTGGTAACAGCTCATCGACCGATTATCCAGAGCCCAACCACAAGACCATTTTCATTGTCCTACCTTTAGGTAAATCTTAGATCAGGAAAGGCACCTACTTAAAATATATATATATATATAAAGAAAAAAATAGAAAAAGGAGAAAAAAATAAATAAATAAAACCATACTTCACCGCACGAGTATGGCTGGCAAGTTGTCAGTGGTAACAGCTCATCGGCCAGTTGTTCAGAACCCAGCTCACAAAAAAATGCACAATAATTCCCAAAACACTTAGGGAAGAAGCGGGGAAGTAGAATAAACCAGGGAGATATACACTGGGTTCACTCTTGTGTTTACCCCATAAATAAAAGTAGGGAAAAAGCTACTATTCGAAAAGATAAACCTCTAGGCAAGGTCACCTAGGGTCGTAGAAACCTGAAGTCCGTTTTAATGGCCGCCTACTGAGTCTTTCACTATTTTCACATGATGCTTAGCACTTAGAGTCCTTTTCGAGTCTTGGGCAAGTCAGATAGTCATAAAAAGTTATCCCGGAACTCTCAAACTCCAAAAGTACAAAAAAATTGGACAAGAAGAAAAATAATAAAAAAAATGCATCTTCTCTTTTCAAATAAGGCGAGGACTTGGGCGGTCTACATTCTAGTAGGCACTCAGGTACTGTTGAGTTTTCGTAGTTTAGGACCTTAGTTGAAATTTTCTATTGTTAATAAACGACTTAGGCCTAAGCGATCTAATCCTAAATCTGCATTTATACATAGCATATAGTTTAATTTTGCTAGGGCCTAGCAAAAGATAGGCATGGGGGTATGATGTAAACACATTTATTGAGGGTAAAATGCCTATTCATGCATGTTCCTAGGCTTAGATTTGCATTTCAAGTTATAAATATTGCATAGTATGCATCATTCTGCATTTAGAGTAGTTGTACATAATTTAGGTTAATTACATCCTTTTTGTAGTTAAGAGAGAAGGATATTTATTTCGGAGCCTCGGATTAACGATCTGACCGTACAGATTTGATCAAAATGACGATCGGAGTCCCGTAGTACTATATGTAGTCCAAGGAAGATCAACAGCAAAGGGACTAGGAGACATAATTTGGAGCTTCAAAAGACAAATCCAACTATGCGGATGGATTTGAGGAGACGATTGTAGCCTAACAGTGCGAAATCGACTCAATCCGACCTTTGTAGCAGCCCCTACAACAAGAAGAAGATGGACGGCCTAGACTGTGCCACGTGACGCAACCCAAGCCGCCCATGCGCATGCACACGCCACGGCATTTGCGGGTGCACGCAGGCGCGCCTACGCACAGCGCAATGCTAGCACGTGGGTGCGGTGCGCGCGGCAAAGCTAGGGGAGCGCAGTGGCAACTATGCATGGGCTGGACCTATAGCGACGCTTACAGCCGTCACTAATTCATCGCATGCCAACAAAGCTAGCTATAGGGGCCAATGGGCATGAGCTACCAACAGCAATATTTCCAGCGAGGTCCTGGATGTCACTAATGGTCTCATACCTACTTTTTGCCTCTTCTCGTCCACTATAAAAGGACCTACACCCCCTCCCTTCCAAGCCATCCCTACCTACTCTACTCCCACCTACTCCTAAGCTCTAGCAAGCCTACCAACGCTCCATTAGAGCTTGTTCTCAAGCTCCCAAGGTTCCTATTAGTGTAGCAAACCTCTGTCACACCAAATATTCATCCATCTTCCCATCCCCATTCATAGGTCGTGTTGAACCTACGGGTTGCTATGCTAACGTGTTTGGTTTTGAAAACCTGCCGTTGTAGTATGAAAGCGAAGAACTCGTGTTCAACAAATAAAATTTATACCGGAATGGAAATCTCGGGTCGAACTCAGGGAGGCGAACGTTTGATTTAAAAACACACGTTTATTTTATTTGTCACGAAGTAATTTAATTGACTAGAAACTATCTATCTATTTACACTAAATATAAGAGAGAGAGAGAATATTACAAACAAAAATTAAAAAGATGTGTAAAATGAACATGGAATTCATTATCAGAAGGATTGTTTGTTACACTAAACATTACGACTAGAAAGCGGGAAAATGATTACACTAGAAATCAGTAAATCTACTCTAGAAAATAGTAAATCTATTCTAGAAAGAAGCAAAAAGAATGGGGAGAGAGTATCCTCCTCGACAGTCGCTTGGAGGATGAGCCGGCCGGGACGACGCCTGGATGAAGGAGCATGGAGCAGGACGAAGGAGAACGAAGTGGGAAGAACGGGAACGGGGCAGCACGTCATTGTCGTCACGGGATCCACTTCCGAAAGAGGGACGAAAATTTGACTTTATCTCGCGAGAAGCATCCCGGGTGTGGGACAAGCTTCTCTTGAGCTTTGGAGAGGGAGAGAAGAGAAGGAAGGGATGAGAATTTCATGTGGAGGTCTCCTTTTATAGTTGTAAGGAATGAGGGCAAATTGGTCTTTTAACTCTCAAAACATTAAATAAGGGGTCTTTAGTGACGGATAAAACCGTTACTAAAGCCCCATCATGGGAGACATGTGGCGGAGCGTGTGCGCCCGCTCGCCTGCTCGCACATGTAACGCGCGTTCACGTACTACCGATCGGACATGAGATCGGACGGCTTATCTCGCCCCTCCGCCCGCCTCCTCTGCGCGCTCGCTTGCATGCGATCCCACGTCACGCGCGGGCGTGTGATACAGCGTGAAATGGATTGAGCGCCCGTAGCTGCTCGATTGCGATCGAGCAGTTGCGGAGCCCGCTCTCCCGCACCCCAGCAGCTGCTCGCCGCGATTCGAACACGTGCCGCTCGCTCGCGTAAGAGTGTTCACCCGCTGCACTTTAGAGGAGAGATGGTTGCGTGGATGTCTTGAGGTGCGGCTGCCCACAGCCGTTGGATCACGATCGTGCGGTCTAGATCTAATGTGCGGTGGTCTTCACGATCAGCTGGGCTGGTTTGGGCGATCGAGATGGCACCACATGGCAACATCTTGGCCGTCCGTCTTCTGGATGATGTAGATGGTGCCACGGTTGTCGGATTGAGTCGATTTTCGCACCGTTAGGTTGCGATCGTTGATCTGAATCCATCCGTACGGTCAGATTTATCGTTTGAAATGTGGATTGACACCATCTTGGCCTTTGATCTTCTAGGGTTCCTCAGTCTTTATCTGATGCTATAGATGTCTAATTAGGGTGATCTTGGAGTCGTTGAACTCCAATCGTCACCCTGATCACATCTGTACGATTGGATCTTCGATTTGACACCCCGATAAAAATTTTGACCTGTCCATGAACATAAAAGGAGACAATTAACCTCCATTTTATTCAAACTAACCTAAATGCAAGATGATGCATGTTATGCAATATTTATAATATACATGCAATCCTATGCTTAAGAACATGAGTAAATAGATATCTTAAGTAGTGTAAACATGTTTACATCATACCCCCATGCCTATCTTTTGCTAGTCCCTAGCAAAAACTATATGCTATTTATAAAAGAATCAGGTTGGATTATTTGGGCATGAGTTATTTTCAATCATTAAGAAAATGTTTACTTAGGATCTAAACTTTCAAAGACACAACAGTGCCCGAGTATCTGCCAAAATGCAGATCGCCTCAAGCCCTCACCTTATTCAAAGAAAATTTTATTTTTCTCTTTTTTCCTCTTTTCTAATTTTTTTGGATTTTTAAGTTTTAGGGTTTAAGAGTAGCTTTCTGCAGCCATTCAACTCACCCAAGATTTAATGAGAATCCTAAGTTCTAAGCATCTTATTGTGAATGTGATATACTCGTTGACCGACAGTTAAAATGGACTTCGGATTTTTACGCCTCTAGGTGACCTTAAAAAGAAAATTCTGCCTAAAGGTGTATCTTTACAACCGGTAGCTTTCTCCCTACTTTTATTTTTTACGGGGTCAACATAAGGGTGAATCCAGTGTATATCTCCCTAGTTTATTCTACTTCCCCGCTTCTTCCTAAGTGTTTTGGGAATTTTTAGTGCGTTTATTGAGCTGGGTTTTGAACAACTGGTTGATGAGCTATTACCACCAACAACTTGCAAGCTATACTCGTCCGACGAAGTGTGGTTTATTTCTTTTTTTCTTTTCTCCTTTTTTCTAAGTAGGTGGCTTCCATGGTCTAAGATTTACCTAAAGGTAGCAAAAAGAGAATGGTCCAGTGACTGGGCTCTGGACAACCTACCTATGGGCTGTTACCCACGATAACTTGCCAGCCATATCACCCTAGAAGGTTCATTAGCTACCTAATTTCCATTAAAATCGTCGAACAACGAGTTAGTGACAAGATAGTGTGTAGATGCTTAAAGTTCCTCCAAATCAGAGGGTGGATTGATAAGTCGTGTACTTATCACCCAAACTTATTTACTCCAATTAAAATAGAATCCAGATGGTGAAGACTCGAAAGACAAATCCACATTTTAATGGATACGCAGGCTGATTAAGTCTGAAGATCTGAAGGGTCTTTATGTTCAAATCATAATGTAGTATTTCCTAAGATTGAAAATTTACTTAAACCCAAGTTCTCTTTCTTAATTCCATAATTTTTTTTTAATAAAAGAAAATAAAATAAATCTACGGAGCTGACGAATAAATTCAGAGATGAATATCCACCTCCCCATGCCCATCTAATGCAATGTCCTCATTGTATTAAAAAGACATAAAATAGAGTGGAATAGAGTAGAAAGCACTTGAATTACGTGAATATCAGGTCCACTACAAGATAAAAGCTAAAAAGAACTGTATACGTGCTGAATTTAGTGCCTTCAGCTAGGCACACTATACAAAGAAGAGAAATAAAGAATTCACAAGTGCAGGTTAGAATCAGAATAAACATAAGAAACCTCTGACCTGTCAGCAGATGTCCACAAATGTGGACTAGATTATGGTGCAGACCCATACCCCATAATCGAGAATATCTCAGGTTTTGGATAAAAGTTACCCAAAACCTAAAATTAGTATGCAAGCAGGGTCGAGCCTGCAATTTATGAGGATGCAACCCAAGACCAAAAAGTCGAGTTACAGAGAAATCAAGCTCAAAAGGATAATCATTGAATGTGTGCTTGGGTTCAACATCCTCAGAACAAATGTCGTAAGGGTCCTAGTTTGATGGTTTCAGCTTAATAGGAACCCTTCAATTCAATCTTCTACTTCCTCCGGAACTTGCTTCCCAAACCAAAATTTCCCAGCTCTATCCTCCTCATTCAGCATGTCAAATTCCAAGACCTCTTGCATATTAATCACCTCGTCTGAAGTCTCCAAGTCTAAATGATGTAGCTGAATAAGAATTGACTTGGGTCTAATTATCTCAGAAACAAAATCATCGATAAGCTCAATGGGGTGTAACTAACAATCAGGGCATTGAAGTGAATCCTCCAGAAAATGTGATTCTGGATCCGTAATGTGAGCCCCAATAAGATCAGTTTCCTCAATTATTGGGCTATCAAATGATCTATCAGATTCCTCAGGCCCGATCGTCTCATAGAAATCATTTTCTGTAAACTCGCGTGAGATTTCGCAACTTGAATCTTCACCATCAAAGAAATCAAGATCCGTATTAATGTATGTTCCAAAATCATCTGTCACATTCTGATCCATGGAGACATATGTTTCCTTGTACCCTGGCTCAGGGATCTCAGGTGAAGAAATCAAATCTTCCTTATTTGGTTGCTCTAATTCAATCTGGTCAGCCTCGTAACACGTGTCCCCCCAACAGGTGCCTGAGCAGGTTCTGACATTGGCTCTCCTGAAGGGAGTTCATCCTGGGAATCATGCCACGATTGAATCAAAGCAACCATAAATCTCATCCTCAATTTCGCTAGCTTCCCAAGTAGAAACTCACCTAGGTTCTTATCCTTAACATCCTGGAGCCAATCCAATAAATACTTATTCAAATTATCAATCGTTTTAATCAGGGGCTCCAATCTTTCAATGCAAGGTATTGGCTGAACTTCTAAAGATTGTATAATATTCCTCAAGTTAGCCAGAACCTTATCTCGAACCTGGTTACCCTGAACCAAATGAGTTGGTTCAGGGTTGGGCGAGTTTGGGATCAGTGCAAGGGAATTAACAAATTGAGATTTGTTATACCCTTCCTGATAATAGGTCATTTCAGATTGTTCAAAAGGTGGTGATGACCTAAAGGTAGTGTAATCAGAGGATGGGTAAGGATCGGTGTATCCTTCTTGATTGTAGATTGTATTAGGTTGTCCATGAAAGGGTGACGATCTATAATCGATGTGGCTCTGAGAAGGATAGAAATCACAATCATAGTGTTCAGGGTTAGACCCTAAACACGGAGGTCTGAAACTGTATCCCCAATCCGAGTTATCCCAACTAACTGATGGTTGATTACAGTACGAGTCGGGATAATCATCATGTTAAGGATAATGCAAAATAGGAGGGAAAGAGTGGGAATGCGTGTAATATGTGGAAGGATTCATGAGAAACGGGAGGAAGAAAGGTGCCCTGCAATATAAGCAATCAAACCTGTCCTTAAGTGGGCTAGCCTAAAGACCTACAGACTCCCAAAACCTGTCTTGAGATAAAGGAATGATTTGATCTGCTTCTGTCTGTTCAATCCAACCAGTTAGAAGGAGGGACTGGGGAGAAGCTTCTTCCTTCGGCTTGCACCTCCGATTCCTAGTGTACACCCCAACCACGATCATTTGATTCTGCTCCCCTAGTTGGACATCAGATTGAATATTAGAAATAGATTAATCGAAAATAATCTCATTCTGGGCTCTGAAGAGAGAGTCGAATCCTTAAGGCCAATGTCTACTTTGTTTTATTTAGGGATAGGTTTGAATATGCTTTGGAATGTGATAGGCCCTTTATCTGGGTTGTGCCCTTAATGATTGATTGATTTGTGTGTGTGAGTGCACAACCAGTGATTTTCAAGCAAGATTACTTTTGATGCGGTGAATTTTAGGGTTCAAATCTTACTTAGTAGCTTTTAGGATTCAACTTTAGGTGTTTTCAATCAAGTTTTGTTGGCACACTAGGTCTTGAAAGCACGGGTGAAGATGTTTTCCTTTAAAACGTAAAAGAATGTGGAGTGCCTGGTAAATCCCTAAGAGTTGAACCTAAGCGGCAGCTACTTGATGAGTTGATTTTAATTGAAGTGGTGCGGCCCAATCAACTCAAACAATTGGCCTGTTGCACCACTTAATTAGGCACACAAGTGATTGCCTAATCTGATTTCTACTCAATTATTTGTTTGGATGTGTGTATCGGCTCCAAAAATCGATTTACCGGTTGAGTTTGAAAATCAGATGAGGTTGTGTACCTCTATGAGATTTTTTTTTATTTTTCTTTTTAAATGTGGAGGTTGGGGTGGGTGTAGGTGTCAAACAACAAATAATCTAACCTTAGAGTTTATAAGAACACCTAGGTTGATTGATGTTTGTGTTATTATATGATGAAATGAAAACTAATGGGTGGGAGGTGGGGGATAACTCACAGAACCTTCAATAGCACTTTGCTCCGTTCTACTACTTTTGCTCGTCTCAAAAGAGTACCTGTAATCACAATAAGAAAGGAGAGAAGTGAGGTAAATGATTCGTAAATTGGAAAATGCGAAAAAAAAAATCAAATAGCATCGCCTCCTCGGCAACGACGCCAAAATGTTGAACTTACGGGTTGCTACGCTAACATGTTTAGTTTTGAAAACCTGTTGTCATAGTATGAAAGCAAAGAACTCATGTTCAACAAATAAAATTTATACCGGAATGGAAAACCCAGGTCGAACTCTGGGAGGCAGACGTTTGATTTAAAAACACGCATTTGTTGTATTTGTCACGAAGTAATTTAATTGACTAGAAACTATCTATCTATTTACACCAAATAGAGAAGAGAGAGAGAATATTACAAACAAAAATTAAAAAGAGATGTAGAATGAACATGGAATTCATTATCAGAAGGATTGTTCGTTACACTAAACATTACGACTAGAAAGCGGGAAAATGATTGCACTAGAAAGCAGTAAATCTATTCTAGAAAGCAGTAAAAAGAATGGGGAGAGAGATATCCTCCTCGACGGTCGCTTGGAGGATGAGGACGGGACAACGCCTAGACGAAGGAGGATGGAGTAGGACGAAGGAGAATGAAGCAGGAAGAACGGGAACTGGGCAGCACGTCATCGTCGTCGCGGGATCCACTTCCGAAAGAGGGATGAAAATTTGACTTTATCTCGCGAGAAGCATCCCGGGTGTGGGACAAGCTTCTCTTGAGCTTTGGAGAGGGAGAGAAGAGAAGGGATGAGAATTTCGTGTGAAGGAGGTCTCCTTTTATAGTTGCAAGGAATGAGGGCAAATTGGTCTTTTAAATCTCAAAACATTAAATAAGGGGTCTGTAGTGACGGATAAAACCGTCGCTAAAGCCCCATCGTGGGCGATGTGTGGTGGACCGCACACGCCTGCTCACCTACTCGCACGTGTAACGCATGTTCACGTACTGCCGATCTCAGCTGTCCGATCGTGAGATCGGATGGCTTATCTCGCGCCTCGGCCCACCTCCTCTGCGTGCTCGCCCCCGTGCGATCCCGCATCACGCGTGGGCATGCGATATGACGTGAAATGGATTGAGCGCCTGCAGCCGCTCGATCGCGATCAAGCGGTCATGGAGCCCGCTCTCTCGCACCCCTGCAGCCCCTCGTTGAGATTCGAATGCACGCCGCTCGCTCGCATAAGCGCGTTCACCTGCTGCGCTGTGGAGGAGAGATGGTCACGCGGATGTTTTGAGGTGCGGCTGCCCATGGCCATTGGATCGCGAGCGTGCGGTCCAGATCTAATGTGTGGTGGTCTTCAAGATCAGCTAGGCCAGTTTGGGCGACCGAGATGGCGCCACGTGGCTCCATCTTGGCCGTCCATCTTCTAGATGATGTAGATGGTGCCACGGTTGTCGGATTGAGTCTATTTTTGTGCCGTTAGGATGCGATCGTCAATTCGAATCCATTCGTGTGGTCAGATTTGTCGTTTGAAGTGAAGATTCACACCATCTTGGCCTTGATCTTCTAGGATTCCCCAATCTCTATCTGATGCTACAGATGTCTGATTAGGGCGATCTTGGAGTCGTTGAACTCCAATCGTTGCCCTGATCACATCTGTACGGCTGGATCTTCTATCCAAGGCCCTGATAAAAATTTTGCTCTGTCCATGAACATAAAAGGAGACAATTAACCTCCATTTTATTCAAACTAATCTAAATGCAAGATGATGCATGTTATGCAATATTTATAATATGCAATGCAATCCTATGCTTAAGAACATGCATAAATAGACATCTTAAGTAGTGTAAACATGTTTACATCAGGTCACCTTGGAGCCGTCCTCCCACCTCCATTCCGGTAGTAGATCATCTCCATCTTCTCACCTACATTCCGGAGCCACGTCGAAGCTTTCCTCAACCCGATGTCATCCTGCATCTCACCTCCATCATCTCGCTCCTCACCTCCTTCATCCGAGCTTCCGCCAAGCACCGTCGTCTCGCTGAACAGCCATTTCGGGAGATTTCCTCTCAGCCCCCTCTCTTTTTATGCTTTCATAGTTTATTGTAATTGACATTGAAGTAATATATATCAAATTTGTTCCACATCTCTATCTTGTGATTCGTTTGCTTGTTTCTTCTTACAAAAATACAAAAAAATAACAAAACCCTAAAATAACAAAAAGAAACAAAATGAAGCACAATTTTCACTTAAAGTAAACGTCACCACCCTGTGTTCGACTCGGGACTCCTTTAGAGTTTCGGTATAAATTTTATCTGATCGACGTGTTTTGCAACTACGACGACGGGTTACTTGTAACCCCAATTTCTAACATGCGAAACATGCCCGACCAATGTCAGAAAAGATAGTCATCATACATCGTTGGAATGTGGCAGAAGCATTACATAACTCGAATGGCATTTGGCGGAATGCAAATGTGCCATATGGACTCGTGAAGGTTGTACGCTCTTAATTGTCAGGGAAGATGGCTATCTGATTATACCCATAGTACTTGTCAAGGAAACATAAGTTTTGCTCCCCGCCAGTTTTTCCAAAATCTGATCAATAAACGGTAAGGGGCAATGGTCTTTCTGGGTAGCCGTATTCAAACGGCGATAAGCAATGCAGATCCTCCAGCCAGTTGAGGGTCTAGTGGTCACCAACTCTCCTTGGTCATTTTCTTCCATAGTGATTCTTTCCTTTTTGGGCACCACATGTATAGGACTGACCCATTTAATGCCTTAAATGGAATAGATAATTCCTGCATCCAGCCATTTCAGAACCTCCCTTTTAACAACCTCCCGCATATTGGGGTTAAGCCATCTCTGCATGTCTCGGAAGTGTTTTACGGACTTGTCCATGTATATATGATGCATGCAAAGGGAGGTATCAACACCCTTAATATTAGCTATTGACCAAGCAATTGCTTCCTTGTGCCGTTGTAAATACTCAAGCAGAGCTCCCTCCTACGATTCAGATAATGTAGATGAGATAAAGATGGGGAGTGTGTCGTTAGAGCCAAGGAAAGCATACTTCAATATGCTAGGGAGGGGTTTCAACTCCAACACAGGAGCCTTTTCGATTGAGGGTTTAAGTTGAAATGTCCCCGCTTCAAGTAGCGGATCGACCTTCAGGGTCCAGGGTGGGGACAGAGACTCTATGTGTACTCCCAGCAGCTTTTCTAATTCGGGCATATCCCCATCAGTTTCTTTAATAGTCAGAGGATAGTCTTTTGATATGACCTTTTGAAAGGGATTTCTACATAAGAGTGCTGGAGTAGTCTCTTCAATGATTTTATCAACTACCTCAATCTGGGAACAATCTTCAAATCCGGATTGCATGTAGGTATCAAAAACATTCAACCAAATCTTTTTGTTCCCAAAGCCCATTTTCAGTGCCCATGATCTACAATTGATAGAGGCATTGGCTATGGCCAAGAAGGGGAATCCCAGAATAATGGACGATTTGGTGGGCATATTAGCTGGGTCAGTATCTAAAACGACGAAGTCAACAGGGAAGAAGTCCACTCTTACCAGGACATCTTCTAGCAATCCCCGTGGTGTCTTAAATGATCTGTATGTGACTTGGAGGATGACTGGACCAGGCTTAAAATCACCTCCTCCCAAAAGGTCATAGACAAAGCTTGATGTAAACACATCTATTTAGGTTAAAATGCCAATTCATGCATGTTCCTAGGCTTAGATTTGCATTTCATGTTATAAATATTGCATAACATGCATCATTCTGCATTTAGAGTAGTTGTATGTATTTTGGGTTAATTACGTTCTTTTTATGGTCAGGAGAGAAGAAGACTTATTTCAGGGCCTCAGATGGATGATCGGACCATACAGATCTGATCAGGACGACGATCGGAGTCTAATGCCTCCGAAATCATCTAGATCAAAGTCCCGTAGCATCATACAAAGTCTGAGGAAGATCAACGGCCATGGGGCAATGTGACAACCATACGGGCTTCGGATGAAAAATTCGATCATATGGATGGATTCAGAGCAACGATCGCAGTTTGGCAACATGGGAATCATCTCGATCTAAGCACCATGGCACCCCTTGCAACAGAAAGAAGAATGGACGACCCAGATGGTGCCATGTGGTGTCATCCAGGCTGCCCGACATCGGCCAACATCATCCACGACCTTCATTCCCTGCCATTGGATCTTGATCCAATGGCTGAGAAGCCTCCGCACCACACGCCTCCTCGTGACTCAAGGGAGAGCCCAACGCAGCGGCTGACTGCTCTCTGCGGATCAGGGGGCACGGTTTGAGACCTGCGGATGCCCCAAATCAGAATTGGACGCATGCAGCACAGCGCAAGCACGCACCCATGCAGGCGCGTGAACAGCCAGCATGCGCGTGACTGGGGGCGCGTGATGCACGAACCAGCTCCGTGCAGGCAAGTGCTTGGTTGGTGCCAGCCTACAGTGATGCCTAAGCTGGACCTACAGCGACGCTTACAGCCGTCGCTAATTGTTCGTAGGCGCAAGGCTAGCTGTGGGCACCAACGGGCATGAGCTAGCTATAGCGACAATTATAGCGATGTCCTGGAGGTCACTAATGGTCCCATGCCTATTCTAGCCTCTTCTCCTCCACTATAAAAGGACCTACACCCCCTCCCTTCCAAGCCATCTCTACCTACTCTACTCCCACCTACTCCTAAGCTCTAGCAAGCCTACCAACGCTCCGTTAGAGCTTACTCTCAAGCTCCCAAGGCTCCTATTAGTGTAGCGAAACTCTGCCTCACCAAATATTCCTCCATCTTCCCATCCCCATTCATAGGTCGCCTTGGAGCCATCCTCCCACCTCCATTTCGGTAGTAGATCATCTCCGCCTTCTCACCTCCATTCTGGAGCCACACTAAAGCTTTCCTCTACCCGACGTCCTCCTGCATCTCACCTCCGTCGTCCCACTCCTCACCTCCTTCGTCCGAGCTACCGCTAGGCGCTGTCGTCTCATTGAACAGCCGATTCCGGAAATTTCTTCTCACCTCCCTCGCTTTTTATGTTTTCTAGATTATTGTAATTGACATTCATGCAATATATCATATTTGATTCTATCTCTCTCTTGTGATTGTTTGTCATCTTATTTCAAAGACAAATAAATAACAAAACCACGAAACACCAAAAAGAAACAAATCAAAGCGTGGTTTTCATACAAAGTAAATGTCGCCTCCCTATTTCGACCCGGGACTCCCTTGGAGTTTTGGTATAAATTATATTTGATTACGAGTTTTGTAACTACGACGACAGGTTACTCTTAACCCTGATTTCAAACATGTGAAACTTGTGCAATCATTTTGGCACCGTGGTCGGGGAGGCAACGGAATTTACTTTATTATTTTCTGCACTTCTTTGCATTTACATAGCACTAACCCTGCTTGTCTTTGATCTACTGTCTTGCAGGTACCCTAGCATGGAGATCCAAGTGTGGTAGACTAGGGTAAAGTGCGGGTAGAGTGCTTTGTAAGTGTCCCCCAGACTTCCCCACCCACTAGTTCATTTCACCACACTAATAACTCAAACCCAAATCAACTTAGGTGCTTTCTATAAACCCTAGGATAGATTTGGTTGTTTGTGTGCCACCTCCACTCATCTTACCCCGCATATATAAAAAAAAAGAAAAAAAATATACTCTTCTCTTGTGGGATTTTCTGAAAGCTACACACTTAACACCCACAACTTCTCACCCTAAGGCGCACAATCACATCGATTCTACCACTTTACCGAGATTTGACCTGTGGACCCAGTACACTTAACACACAAATAAGTGAGTAGAAGTTTGATTAGGTTAAGACTTTTTGTGTGCCTTAATCAAGTGGTGCAATAGACCAATTACTTGAACTGTTTGGGTCGCAGCACTCAATCTAAAATCGATCCATCAAGTAGCTGCCCCATAGGATTCAATACTTAGGTCAATCTAAGCACCCATATTTTCTTGATTTACAAAGGAAAAATACTTGAACTCTTTCTTTCAAAACTTGGATTGCCTCACAAAACTTGATTGAATATACCTAGTATTTGAATCCTAAAAGCTACTAAGCAAGATTTGAACCCTAAAATTCATCTCATCCTTAATAATCTTGCTTGAAAATATTTTGGTTGTGCACATACACACATTCTCGAACAAATCATTAAGGGCACAACCCATTAAGGGCCCATCACATTCCAGAAGCACCAATATCCCAAGCCTAACTAAAATTATTAG
This sequence comes from Thalassia testudinum, assembly GCA_037157565.1. NCBI lineage: Eukaryota > Viridiplantae > Streptophyta > Magnoliopsida > Alismatales > Hydrocharitaceae > Thalassia > Thalassia testudinum. The sequence continues at coordinate 5,841,962 of JAZHRO010000022.1, read as the reverse complement.
ACATTGGCCATAAGGACTGATTCGCTCTTCAGGATCCTGATTGAGATTGTTCACGATTAACCTACTTATACAAGTCAATCTGATGTCTAGCTAGGGGAGTAGTGTCAAATGATCGCGGCCAGGAGGTACACTAGGAACCGGAGGTGCAAGCCAAAGGAAGAACCTTCTCCCCAGTCCCTCCTTCTAACTGGTTGGATTGCCTGGACATAAGTAGAGTAAATCATCCATAGTCTTAGGATGGATTCTGAGAGTCTATAGACCTTTAGGCTACCCAACCTAAGGATAGGCTTGTACTTTGTGCTGTAGGGTGATGAGCCCATATTTGTGGGCTAATTAGTTACTTAAATGCCTAGACATTAGAGTAATATTAACTTATATATAGCATGTATTAAGATGTAAATAATATAGTTTATACATATTTGCTTGTATGCATTATATTCATATATAAATTATCTAACATCATTTAGTTTTCTTGCATACATTACATGCATTAAATAGTTAGAAATATAAGGGTTTTGCATACAAATAATCCACATATATTTTTATATCTTTCTTCGTGCAGCAACAACCGCTCCACCCCGGCAGGCCATTTATGGCCAGATCAGGCAATGAACATGGCAGTGAAGAGGATCGGAAGAAGCAGATCTCCATCACTCCTCCATTTGAATTGCAGATGGCTACAAGAGAGGGGGAGCGGCTGCCATGCTTAGGGAGACACTGCCCCAGTCCACCACCGTGCACTCCACTCTAGCACCGTGGTCTCCAAGGCCGAGCTCCACCACATCGTGGCTCGGTGAGGTGACAGCTCACCGTGCAAAGCTGGTGGACTCGTGCCAACACCGTGAGCGTGTCTCCTCAATGGCCACGCATCCATCACCGTGCTTCACCAGAATCAACATCACCACCCTCACCGCCATCACTAGCAACCACCACCGCAGCCGCCGCAACACCACGCCCTGTATCTTCATCTCCCCCATCAGTTAAGACGTTCGGGAAGTTTCCCGGACGTTTGAAGCTCGGCCCCATATCTTCTTTCTTCTTCCTTTGTTTCTCTTCACCACAAAAACAAACCCAACACCACGTCATCCCCACGCGCAGCAGTAAGCACCTCTAACTCCATGTAGCACGCGACCATCCAGCTCGCCACTCCACGCACTCCACTTGCAACTGTAGCGTGCACAAGCCAACAACGTGCCAACACTACACCTCCACCACGCGCAGGCATGCGACGCCTTCAGCGCTGCACTCCCTCACCATTCCCATAGCAGCACCCACAACAGTAGGACCTTGCACGCCCCCTTGTTGTGCCTCCGTCACACTCGCAACAGTGCTGCACCTCCACTGCGTGCAGGTATGCAATGCCCTCAGCATTGCAACCCCCCCGCTGCACCTCTGCCAGCCTTCAGCAGTGCGCTCGGTCGAATAGCAACCGCACACACCCTTTCCTCTCTGTGCATGCCCTTCAACAGCTCTGCTCGCACGTAGAGTGCGTTTCCTCCAGCAGTCACGTGCACGTGAGTGCCCTTCAGTAGCTCCGCCCGTACGTAGAGCGCACGTCCTCCAACATCTCTAGCAGCCGTCGAAACCCACCTTCACCATAGCTCTGTCCGGACGGCTCCGGCTGCCTCGTGCTTTGCCATGATTGCCATCACGAAGCCCTCGGTCTAGAGACCTTCCTCCATGCTTTGCACCTCTGGCCATTCCCTCCTCCTCGCGCATGGACATGGGGAAGAAATCCCCTGTTTTTGCACAGTGAACCTTGCATTAATTATTACCATCATATGCCATTGCCACTTCATTTTTTTGATTTCATTATTATGATGATTTTGTGAGAACCCCCTTCATTGTTTAGCTTATTAAGTAAATCAATTTCTTAACCTTAATCTAAATGGGTTTTCATTCAATTCTTGGAAGAATTTTGCTATAGGAGAAGCTTAATTCATAATTACATTTAAGTGACATTGTGAGGATTTTATTCTTATTTTATTATGGTATACATTACATTGAACCCCCTCCTATTTGTTTTAAATGCAATGTCAACTTACACTTTTATTTAAACTCATATCTACACTATATTTTGACACAATTTCTTGAGGAAATCATCTGTGAACAATAATTTTTAATTATCGTGAGTTTTAAATATGACATTGCCTCCCTGTGGATACGACCCGCTCCTAATTGAGTGGTTATTTTTACTATTTTGATTAGCGATTTTCCACAACAAAGAAAGACAATGACAAATCATCTTAATCATCATTTTCGAAAGCAAAAATCAACATATCAAATGGCACCGTTGCTAGGGAGGCAACATGCTTAATTAACTTGCAATTATTCATTTGTTCATGTTGATTTAAATTGAGGCATATTTAACTTGTTTTATCTGATTTGGTGTGAGGTACGCATATTACACACGAGTTGTCGCATCGGCCTCAACAACGCCGTGGTGGACCTTGTTTCCACCACTTGGAGGAGGGACTGAGCTTCGCATTTTGGTGGACCTTACAACCACCTCTGAGACAAACATAGGAGCTTGTGGGCCTTGACCCCACACGCATAGAGACGCATGGGGGATCATCTAGGAGGAGTCTTCCTCTTAGAATTTTGATTCCACATTTTAGAATAGACTCTTTAGGTTTAGTTTAGTTATTTGTTTTCTCGCCCTTGTACTCTAGGGCCAGTTTTAGGGGTTTGTTCCCCGATTTTGTTTTAGGCCCATGTTGGTAATTTTTGAGAGTCTATTCCCTCTTTCTTTAGAGTTAGGTTTTTACTTTCTTTTGTGGATTGATTTTATTTTTTTCTTGATTGTGCATAAGTAGCTAAAAAAAGAAAAACACGAGCTGCCTATTAGAAGCTGCCTACCCTTAGGACGAACCATTCAGGTCTGTATGAGTAGCCTCTAGATTTATTTCTCTGCATTGCATGCATTTTCGCATCGTTGATTGCTGGAAATAAGGTACACATTCTCTTACTTTGCATCCATATTTTAATCACACATTTGCATTTGGCCCTTAATTTCAAAGACCACCAAGTTTGATTTGAATAGACCTAACAAGTGGTCATATTTAATTTTTTTGAAAAAGGAGTAATTAAAGGAAGGACATTTAAAAACAAAGGACCTGAATTTCAAACTTGGCATGCGATTCAAAATTCAAAATCTTTTACAGTGTATGCACACTAATATCTCTTGCACTACGGCACACGTTTAGACACTCCTTAGGTTTCAAACTACTAGGACAAGAGCCCTCCTACCGTTGGATTATGAAGTGTTTAGAACTTGAGATCAAAGGTTTTGTAACCCCAAAGAGGGGGATACCCTGTCACGGATTTTTAAGGGTAGTTAGGAAGCACCGCGAAAGCACAGCTTCAAAGGAAGGCTTAGGCCTACTTGCATCCCTCGATCTTCTATCTTTGGAGTTGCTTTACCATTTGAGCTTTAGGAAGAGCACCTAAGCTCCAAGTAGGTCTTTTTAGGTGTATCGTAAGTTGACAAGTAGGCACGTAGCTGTTTTGATAACATGATTTTTCACCTACAAGTGGACTTAAATCTTAAATGCCTAACTGATTAAAGACCTAAAAAGTCCTCTGATTTCTATTTTCTTGGGAAATCTGATTGTGGTGTGAGTTAGAATGGACCACCTTGACTTCCATCCTTTCACATCTTGCCCACACCCTTACCCCCACTCTGCAATCTTCGATCCCATACGTCAAGATGGTCCATTCTTTGATGGACATAATGATAACCATTGGGATCCTTTTCACTCCTATTATAGGAGTATTGGCCTAGTTAAGCCCCAAATCAGTGAGTAGAACTTAGAAGCAGGATTTGCCTTGCCCAATATCCCACACACCATAGAAATACCCAACCCACTCTCCCTGAATGATTATAATGGTTGGACAGAAACTCCTAGGTACTTTAAGCCTGGGCCTGACTTCGCTCCTGATAGTAATGATGATTTCTCCTCCTTGAAGATGGAAATTCAGAAAATGCAAGATGAAATGATTGAATTATTAGGAGAATCTTAGAGAGTAGGCCAACAAGAAAAAGAAGACATTAGCCACCCAACCTATCCCATTGAGGATGATGTGCACCCCTCTACGCTAGATGCATCCCCTGTGGGAGAGCCACACCCAAAGTTAAGGAATTTTGGGGATTATGTAAGGGAGAATAGTTACTTTTTGAGGATTGATTTTGAACCCTCCCCGCTAGATGACACTTCCTTGAGAGGTCCATGCCTTAAGTGGAGGGGGATATGTATGAAAGTAGATATACATTGGATGAAGAAAGGTGGCAACCTGAGGAAGATGATGATCAAGTTGAGTATCCACCTAAATTATATTGGAGTCAAAAGAAGGGAATGATGGTACCATTCGAAGACCTCGACCCAGATGATAGTATTTTCATCACATTTGATGAAGTAGGCCCAGGTCAAGTTGTTAATCCCACCCTCCCTTCTGATTATGAGATGGAACTCAAGCCCACCCTTAGGGAACCTAACCCTGAAGAAATTCACCTATCTGAGGAGTCCAAGGATACCAGTGTAAACCATTTACCCCAGATGGAGTGCCCTAGGGGATTTGCTGAGATTTTAGATGATTCTAGACCTCAGGTATATGATAAATTGTATGATGAGGAGAGGGATGAATTATATGAGGAACCTACATTCAAGATTTGGAGTGACACTAAGGGTGATTATGTCTTATTTGAAGAATTAGCCCTCGAGGATGTCACAAAGTTGACCAAATTAGGTTTCCTTAGCACATCCATTGATGATATCTTTCCTCATGATAAAATAATGGAAAATTTGGAAGCAACTTCTAAGATTAATGTGGATTCACATATAGACTCCGAGGAGGATTTGAGTAAAGAACAAGAACCCGTGGATGACATTGATAGGATAATCCCTAGATTTGTTGCTTCCAACTTGCCTTTATTTGATTCGAAGTCATCCTCTGATTCGCCTATGTCTAAAAGCGAAATGTTGACTCCATACGTTGAAACGATCATTGATGAAGAGTAGGTAGATACTTTTGATAATGCATGGAATGCTAGGGATGCAATTGAGGAATTAGAAAGATTGTTAGGGATGGACACCGAGTCAACTAAACCCAACTTAGATCTTTTGACCATCCCGCAACCTCGAAACTTGGATACCCTAGACGATCCTTGGCTTAAAGACATGCTCACTATTATTTTGACCGGGGGGCTTAACAGACCAATATCTCTTGTAATGGAGTATCGGGTATGGATTGTTGCTTTCTATGGTCAATCCACCACCCTGGGGGTTTATCTTTGCACCATTCCTTCCCCATTTCTTTTCGAGGATCCTTGTCATCCTCCCCTTACCCCTCGGGAGGTTGTTCTGCCTGTTTATCCTTTAAAACCTCCTCTAGTGACCTGGGAAGATTTTATTCCCATCCTGGTTGGGCGAGCATTTGCTATCGGGATTCATCATCAGCTCACCAACATCCTAGGTTACCTGTTTTCTAGGCCAGCATTACTTTGCACATTGTTAAGGCCTATTTCTTTGGTTTTGGAACCTGACTTGCAGGTTCTTTGGTTACTCGGCTGCCAACAAAATAATGGTAGCCCAACTCTGACCTAGGTAATACTCTTCTATGCAATGAGGACATTATAGATTTTAGGCATGGGGGGGTGTACTTGGGGATATACATAGCATTTATACATAGTGCATTCCTGCATTTAGTTAAAGCATTCTGCATTGCATACATTTGCATTAAAAAAAAAAATTGCATTGAGCTTAACTTGCTAGGCCCTACATTCTTAGGTAGACCAGAGCTTGAGGTTAGACTAAGTTGACTCTAGGTGTCTGAATTTACAAGCAAAGTTGAGCTACTAGATTTAGACCTTTAGGGTCATTTGTGGACTGGAAAACTTAAGTAGGAGTTAAGTTGCGGACCATTCCTCAAGAGGCTGAGGAAGGAAAGCTAGGGATTGAGTTAAAAGCTGGGTAGTATCTGGTGTCGTTTTCTACCTTTTGGTTTACGGGTCCTCATAACCTAAGCATCCACATTTCACACACACTTGGTCTTGTGTAAATAGTGATCACCCTAATTCATTTCTTAAAGAAAAGTTGGTTCTCTTATTTTGACTTAGGAGAAGCTTGAAAGCACAATTTGATTGGAAGAGTTTCTGCCACAGGAGAGGTGGAGTATATACTCACCTTGAAGATGCGATGATAACATGTCACCTCTTCGGTGCTTGTCTCTTAGGATATCCATCCTACTGGGGGGATGTAAGCGCAATGTGCGGTTCAGGTAACATGGGCGGCCCTATCTCGAAGTGCCGGTTGCCACAGGCTTGAATTCGCTTAAGAAATCCATGGGTGTTACTATCTCAAAGTGTCAATTGCCAGGAGTTCTTAGGGTCGTTATGGGCGGTGCTATCTCGAAGCATCGAAAGCTAGGCACCTTACAAGGTTCGATGATGGGGACAATGAATCTGACACAAACCGTGTTGATAGCAGATCCTAGGTTAAATCTATAGGAATCAAATAAAAAGATATTACAAAAAAAAAATCATTCTTACTCTCTTTCTAGGTTGGCAATCATACCAACCTCAAATAACTCAGACCAATGCACATGCACGAATGCTTTAATCTCTGAGACCAATAAACCTTAGGGTAGAGTTAGAAATCAGGGAAACCTGTGCCTGCAACTCGTCTTTAGCCGACCTAGTCTGTAACTTAGCAACTACTTGGGAACCTTAGATCTAAAATCTGTAACTTAACAAGTTTCTAAAGGAAGACCAATTTGGTTGGCTACTTGAAGTCCACTTGAAGAGCTGGGTTCATGCTTGAATTTGTTAGGGACTAGCAAAAACTAGGCATTGGGGTATTTGAAGAGCCCATATTTGTGGGCTAATTAGTTACTTAAATGCCTAGACATTAGAGTGATATTAACTTATATATAGCATGTATTAAGATGTAAATAATATAGTTTATACATATTTGCTTGTATGCATTATATTCATATATAAATTATCTAGCATCATTTAGTTTACATGCATTAAATAGTTAGAAATATAAGGGTTTTGCATACAAATAATCCACATATATTTTTATATCTTTCTTTGTGCAGTAACAACCGCTCCACCTCGACAGGCCATTTATGGCCAGATTAGGCAATGAACATGGCAATGAAGAGGATCAGAAGAAGCAGATCTCCATCACTCCATTTGAATTGCAGATGGCTACAAGAGAGGGGGAGCAGCTGCCATGCTTAGGGAGACACTACCCCAGTCCACCACCGTGCACTCCACTCTAGCACCATGGTCTCCAAGGCCGAGCTCCACCACATCGTGGCTCGGCGAGGTGACAGCTCACCGTGCAAAGCTGGTGGACTCGTGCCAACACCGTGAGCGTGTCTCCTCAATGGCCACGCATCCATCACCGTGCTTCACCAGAATCAACATCACCACCCTCACCGCCATCACTAGCAACCACCACCGCAGCTGTCGCAACTCCACGCCCTGCATCTTCATCTCCCCCGTCAGTTAAGACGTCCTGGAAGTTTCCCAGACGTCTGAAGCTCGGCCCCATATCTTCTTCTTTCTTCTTTTTCCTCTGTTTCTCTTCATCACAAAAACAAAACCAACACCATGCCATCCCCATGCGCACTAGTAGCCACCTCCAACTCCACATAGTGCACGACCATCCAGGTCACCACTCCACGCACGGCTGCAGCGTGCACAAGCCAACAGCGTGCCAGCGTTGCACCTCCATCGCGCGCAGGCATGCGATGCTTTCAGCGCTGTGCTCCATTGCCATTCCCGTAGCAGCAGGACCGTACATGCCCCCTTGTTGCGTCTCCGTCACACCCGCAGCAACGTTGCACCTCCACTGCTCGTAGGCACACGATGCCCTCAGCACTGCAACCCCCCCTGCTGTGCCTCCACCAGCCTTTAGCAGTGCACTCAGTCGCACAGCAGCCACACACTCCCTTTCCTCTTTGTGCATGCCCTTCAGCAGCTCCTCCCGCATGCAGAGCACGTGTCCTCCAGCGCCTCTAGCAGCTACGTGAGCGTGCGCACCCTTGAGCAGCTCCTCCCGCACACAAAGCATGCATCCTCCAGCACCTCTAGCAGTCGCCGGAACCCACCATCACCATAGCTTCGTCCGACTGGCTCTGGCCACCTCGCGCTTCGCCACAACTACCATCGTAAAGCCCTCAATCTAGAGATCTTCCTCCGTGCTTTGCACCTCCAGCCATTCCCTCCTCCTCGTGCACGGACATAGGAAGAAATCCCCTATTTTTGCATAGTGAAACTTGCATTAGTTATTACCATCATTTGCCATTGCCACTTCATTTTTCTGATTTCATTATTATGGTGATTTTATTAGAACCCCCTTCATTGTTTAGCTTATTAAGAAAATCAATTTCTTAACCTTAATCTAAGTGGGTTTTCATTCAATTCTTGGAAGAATTTTGCTATAGGAGAAGCTTAATTCGTAATTACATTTAAGTGACATTGTGAGGATTTTATTCTTATTTTATTGTGGTACACACTACATTGAACCCCCTCCTATCTGGCTTAAATGCAATTTCAACTTATACTTTTATTTAAACTCATATCTACGCTATTTTTCAACACAATTTCTTGAGAAAATCATTTGTGAACAATAATTTTTAATTATCGTGAGTTTTAAATAGGCCATTACGTCCCTGTGGATACAACCCACTCCTAATTGTGAGATTATTTCTATTATTTTGATTACCGATTTTCCACCACTTAGAAGGACAACGACAAATCATGTTAATCATCATTTTCAAAAGCGAAAATTGACATATCATAGGGTCCCTTCTCTTCCCCGTCCTTCTGACTTCCTTCCAGTGTATGCTTGGAAGGAGGTCATTGAACCCTAAATTGGAAGGACCTTTAGACCATTCCCAGAGGCGAAGGTTTTGCTTTAGCCAAGCAGATCCCATGGCTGATCAACAACTACCTCCCCCACCCCTAAACCAGCAGGAGCTGATTCAGAGGCAGTTGGAAGAATTGTAGTAGATGCAGTAATGGTTCCAACGAATGAATGATCAGGGCGCTTGGCCCTTGAAGGATTTTTATGATCCTTCAAATTATAAGGATCATCCCGGCATTGTGATCCCCATTGGAGATGTTGAGATCAAGCCCCTAGTTTTGAGTCTAATTAAACGCTTTCACGGGCTTGGCTCAAAGGACCCATTCTAGCGTTTGGAGAACCTGATCACTTTGGTTCAGACCACCAAATCACGAAATGTGGATGAAGAATTGATGCTCATGAGGCTTTTCCCCATTCACTCAGGGATAAGGTCGCACATTGGTATCATACCATTGGAAGACCGATTGCTACCTATATAGCTTTGAAATCATCCTTCCTGAAGAAATTCTTTTCAATTGGGCGAACCAATGAGTTACAACGGGCAATTACCACTTTTGCCCAGCGGCAAGGGGAACCATTTCATGGGGCCTGGGAACAATTCCAGGATCTGTTGCAGAAGTGTCCACACCACGAGGTGCCTAGATGGCAACTTGTGTAGATTTTTTATTACAAGATGAATGATCAACTCCGTAATCATGTGGATGCTTCTTGCAGAGGCAATTTCCTCAACAAAGACGTAGATAGCACGTATGATTTGTTTAACGAAATGAGTGAAAATTTTTTAAACCACACCTCCATGGAAACCTTCAAACGAACCCAATAAACTAGATCAAATGCCAATGAGGTCCAAGATTCTCATACATCTGATATGGAATTGATCTGCAATAGAGTAGATAAGATGGATCTGGTTGCTAAATGAATGGAAGAGTGGATGTCTGGAAACTCTAATTTTTCTAGATCCACTCAATCCCAGGGATCAGGATTCCATTCTTCGCAAGCTCCTATGGGACGGGAGTTTGTGAACCAGCTGGAGTCAGCTCGACCTTCGGGCCAACTCTTCTCGGAACCTTATGGGTTCCAAACTAGGGCCTTTGATCCCAGTTTTGCTAATCCTTCTTCATCCTTATCTTATGAAAATGTTCAGGCTGTGTAGGAGAATGTTAGGTCCAACCCTTACACGAGTTCATATAATTTTGGTTGGAAAAATCATCGTAACTTGTCTTAGAAAGATCAGGGGCAGCAGACCTAATATCGACCCAACAATGTACTGCAAAAACCAATGGGTCAGGGTCATGTATATACTCAGTTGCCCTTGAATCAAGTTAATCAGTCCATGTGGAATGCTCAACAACCCGTCAAGCAGGCTGATTTAAACCTGACGATGGTAGAAATGCAAGGGTCAATGCTCCAGCTCATGTAACAAATGAAAACTTCGCTGGATACCTTGTAATCCGAACTTGGTACAAACAACCGACAGCCCATATCTCTACCATCACAACCTATACCAAACCCAAGGAATGTATAGAATCGAGGTGCTGGGCCTCAAGGGTTTGGTAATAATGGGGAGTCATATGTTCAAGCTCATCCTATCTATCAGGCTACCCCAGCCCCTCCCGAAGTGAACCATGTTCCTACCATAATCAACCGGGAGCCTCCTGTTTTTCCCAACCCTCCCCAAGACACTAACCAACAGCATTTTGCCACTGCAAACACCATCACCTTAAGGAGTAGTAGTAGACACAAGGGACCTACCCAACCCCATGTCAACCCCATTAGGCCTTGTAGCAAGAAGTCCAGACTCCCAACTAAGAATGTGATCAACAAAACATCAGAGTCCGATTCGGGAGTACATTGTTGTTGTATGGGCAAACAGAAAAAGTCAGAGGAGAAATTGGAGGAAAGGATGCCCTTAATTCAGGCTTTCAAATTGATAATCATTTTACTCCTCATGGCTATCGGATCAATCCCCGCCTATGCCATAGGTTTACTGAATGCATATAAAGAAAGGCGTAGAGCGAAATCTGAAAACAATAGGAGAGTAGTTTTGTCCGATAACACAAGCACCCTGATCCTAAACAAGCTACCTCCTAAGAAGTAGGACCCGAGAGCCCCACTAATTTCCTGCACAATAGGAAACATTACTTCTGACCGGGCCCTCCTCGACTTGGGTTCTTCCATTAATGTGATCCCCACCTCACTACACATGGAATTGGGTCTAGGCTGCCTAAAACACACTGACATAACCTTGCAGTTAGCCGATAGATCCATTGCAAAACTAAGGGGTATTTTGGAAGATGTTTTAGTCAAGGTTAATGATTTGCATTACCTTGCTGATTTCATGGTCCTGGACATGGAAGCCCCAAAACAGTTCAACCACACCCCGATTATTTTGGGAAGACCTTTCCTGGCTACTGCCAAGGCGAGGATTGATTGTGAATTGGGAAATATAGAAATGGCCTCAGGGGATAAGACAAATCGATTCAATATTATTGAGGTCTCAAAGAAGAATAAAATTAATGTGGTTCGATGGAGGAGCTTGGTAGAATAGAGGAAGTAATGGCCATACATACCTTAGACAACCTTTTAATGGCCAACTCAACCCAAACTCGAGAAGAAGATCACATGGCTACAGAAATAGTTGAGGACAAAGCAAAAGTGTGACCAATTGTAACAACACGGGATGAGGAAAGTATACATGAAATCAGAATTTTGTTGGATGATTCATGTGATCAAGTTAAAACCCAACAACATCCTTATCCTGAATACTTAGAGTTTGAGGTCCAACTTGTGGGTGGGAATCCTGAGGATCAGGATGGTTGGTTTAAGAACCCAGAGTGAGGATAGAATTGAACATTGGGGAAGGACTCTTCAAACATTAGGTATTCTAGAGTACCCACAAATCCCCAGCACATCACAAAACCCTCATCGTCCTTTTTCACCCAACCATTGCACAAATTCTATTCCCAACCACACTTCCTCTATAATAAATCAACAAAACTCCTATTAGAGACCATTTGGGCTCTCCTTGCACCACCAGCTTGCCACTTTCCTTGATCATCTCTTTGGCAAGTCCATTTTCACTCTCCAGGACCCAAATCTTGGGGCCTAGAAACTATGTTATTGTAGCCTCAATGTTAGTTATATTTGATTAAGGACCTCGCCTAGTTGAAGTCACTAAACTCAGCACATGTAAAGACTGTTCCAAGCTGACCAGATCTCATAGAAACCAGGTGCTATTCTTCCACTTCTACTCTCCTGCATGCTTTCATTTTTCACAATGAGGACATTGCAACAGCTAAGCATGGGGGGGTGGACATATTTTATAACGTTTTTGTCGGCAGTAATAGTAATTTCCTGTTATTTGATTCTTATAAAAAAAATTGAAAATTCAAAAAGATAAGAAAAAAGAAGAATTAGGAGAACTTAGGCATTTAGAAGTTATTAACTTTAGGACATGATACGAGAGGACCTAAACATTTATACTCTTTAGGTCTTCGGGCTGAATTAGCCCGGGTGTCCACTCGAATGTGGACTTAGTCTTGAGTTCTCGCCAATTAAAATTTATTTTAATTTGGTAAATAAATTGGGATGATAAGTATGTGACTTATCAACCCACCCTTTGATTTAGGGGGACTTTAAGCCTAAGCAATTACACACATTTTGCACTGACTCACTTTTCAGCAGTTTCTTCAAAAATTGGGTAGCTAATGAACTATCTAAGGTGGTATGGTTGGCAAGTTGTCGGTGGTAACAGCTCATCGGCTGGTTGTCCAGAGCCCAATCACAAGATTATTTTCATTATACTGCCTTTAGGTAAATCTTAGATCAAGAAAGCCACCTACTTAAAATAAATAAATAAAAATAAAAAGAAAAAATATATATATAGAAAATTGAGAAAAAAATAAAAATAAACAAAACCACACTTCACCGCACGAGTATGGCTGGTAAGTTGCCGTGGGTAACAGCCCAATAGCCGGTTGTCCAGAGCCTAGATCAGAAAATGCACAATAATTCCCAAAATAATTAGGGAAGAAGAGGGGAAGTAGAATGAACTAGGGAGATATACACTGGGTTTGCCCTAGGTTCACCCTTGTGTTAACCCCATAAATAAAAGAAGTAGGGAGAAAGCTACCAATCGAAAGATAAACCTTTAGGCAAGGTCACCTAGGGTCGTAGAAACCCGATGCCCATTTCAATGGCTGCCTAGTGAGTCTTTCACTACTTTTACAAGATGCTTAGCACTTAGAGTCCTTTTCAAGTCTTGGGCGAGTTGGGTAGCTGTAAAAAGTTATCCTAGAACTCTCAAACTCCCAAAGTACAAAAAAAACTAGAAAAGAAGAAAAGCAAAAAATAATGTATCTTCTCTTTTCAAATAAGGCGAGGACTTGGGTGGTTTGCATTCTGGCAAACACCCAGGTATTGTTGAGTCTTTGTAGTTTAGGTCCTTGAAATTTTCTATTATTAATAAACGACTTAGGCTTAAGAAATCTAATCCTAATTCTGCTTTTATACATAGTATGTAGTTTAATTTTGCTATGGACTAACAAAAGATAGGCATGGGGGTATGTTGTAAACACATCTATTTAAGTTAAAATGCCTATTCATGTATGTTCCTAGGCTTAGATTTGCATTTCATGTTATAAATATTGCATAGTATGCAACATTCTGCATTTAGAGTAGTTGTATATATTTTGGGTTAATTAAGTTCTTCGTATGGTCAGGAGAGAAGAAGACTTATTTCAGGGCCTCGGATGGATGATCGGACCGTACAGATCTGATCAGGATGACGATCGGAGTCTAACGCCTCCGAAATCATCTAGATCGGAGTCTCGTAGCATCATACGAAGTTCGAGGAAGATCAATGGCCATTGACGAGTCGATTCTCCACTTTTGATTAAGTTTCGTAAATGAAATAACGCGTTGTTTGTAGTTCTATGTGGTTGAAAAATCGACTAATCAACAATTAATATAACCACTCAATTAGGAGCGGGTCATGTCCACAGGGAGGCAATGATGCAATAAAATCTTGATTATTTCATATTGGTTCAATCTCGTGAGAAATCCATAGTCAAATCTGACATGAAATACGACGGAAAGAAGATGCACAATAACTTGAAAATGTAAGGGTAGATGTGTAATTTTTCCTCACTGAAATATTCAATAAATATGTGATGATTTTATGCAATTTTCAATTGACATTGACATGTATTAGAGAGAATTTGTGCACTTTTTACTCCCAAAACCAATGTCAAACAATGTTAATCACAAAAGCCATGCAATTGTAAGTGAGCTTGAGTATGAAGTTGTAATTTCACCATAATAAAATATTCATAAATCAAAATTCTTTTTCCTGGCAATGGCATGAAATGCAATTACTAATTAGAACCAAAACAGAGGATTTTACCTCTCTCCTCCTCACGATCGGGAGAGAGGTTCAATTAAGGAGAGGTTCCCACAGGCTGTTGGCTGAAGTGAGGCCGTCGCGGTGGTGGCAGTGGTACGTCGAGAGGTGGTTGGAGCTGGCCTGCCAGAGGAGAAAGGCAGCGGCGGTGAAGAAGCTGCTACTGCCGCAGGGTGCACACGGAGGTGGCACGCGATCTGCAAGTGCGTGGTGAAGTGTCACAGGCTGGCGAGAGTTCTGCTGCGCGCTGGAGGTGTGTTGGAGGTCGGCGAGGGCGCAGAAGTGGATGCTAGAGGCTGCAGGGTGCTGGTGGGCTTGTGCAGGTGATGTGCACGCAGAGAAGAACGCGTGCCTGCTGCTGTGTGTGCAGGTGGTGCGCTGGAGGAGGTGCGTACGCGAAGGAGGTGAGGCGCAACAAGGGCATGCGTCGTGGATGCTGCAGCCGTAGGGGCGCGTGCTCTACAGGAGGTGCATACGCGTGTGGGTGAGGAGTTGGTGGCCAGTGCTGCACGCTGGCGGGCGTGCTGTAGCTGGAGGCGCTGCTGCAGGAGGTGAGGCGGGTGCACTAAGGGCTGAAGGAGGTGAGGTGCGGCAGGGGCATGTGCGGGCGTGGGAGTGGGTGCGCTGGAGGAGATGAGGCGCACTGAGGTGGTGCAAGGTGCAGGCGTCTGATTGCAAGGGAGCGGGCGTGAAGGCAGTTGCTGCTGCAGATGTACAGTAAGGGTGTGTGTAGGCTGGGGATGGCGCTAGAGGATGGAAGGCTTGTGCAACTGGAGGGATGCGGGCGTAAAGTGGAAGCCAGTTGTTGTTGTGTTTGGGGACGAAGCTTCAAACGTCTGGGAAACTTCCCGGACGTCTTAACTGACGGAGGAGTGAAGTTGCAGTGGCTGCAGTGGAGGTTGTTGGTGATGATGGCGAGGGTGGTGATGTTGATTCTGGTGAGGCACAATGATGTAGACAAGCTCCAGATGGCGGTGTGGCCTGTCATGCCACATGCCCACAGTGGTGGAGGCTCGTCACCGCGGTTGAGGCCGATGGTGGTGGAATGGACGAGAGATAAACTCTCTGCACAATGGTGGTCAGGGATGGTGGCCTCCAGAGCTCGGCTGACTCTTCCTCTTTTTGTAGCCACCTGCATGGATTTGAATGGAGAGGTGGGAGTAGATCCACATTCTCCGCTCGTTCTTGAATGCAGGCAGCTGGTGGCGTTGGAGCGGCAACTGAAGGAAATGCAGCCGTTGCTGAAAGAAGAAGAATAAAAATAAAATATTATGGTTATTTATATACAAACCCTCAACTTTTATGTTAACTTAAATTAATGCATGCAATGCACCTAATTGGTTAACTAATTAAATGAATGCAATTCTAAGTTAATTCTAAATGCATTTAAATATGAATGCAATGCATGAATTATGTAATTAAATTAGAAATATGAATTAATCTATTTACATCCTAATTTATGCTAAATAAATGTTAGAAATAACTTAATGTCTAGGCACTTAAATATTTAAATAGCCCACAAATATGGGCTAATCAGCCATGGGGCAATGTGACATCCGTACGGGTTTCGGATAAAAATCCGACCATACGAATGGATACATAGCAACAATCGCACTCTGGCAACGTAGGAATTATCTCGATCTGAGCACCGTGGCACCCCCTACAATAGAAAGAAGAATGGACGGCCTAGATGGCACCACGTGGTGCCATCTAGGCTGCCCAACATCGGCCAGCATCAACGACAACCTTCATTCCCAGCCATTGGACCTTGATCTAACAGATGAGAAGCCTCTGCACCGTACACCTCCTCGCGACTCAAGGGAGAGCCCAGCGCAGCGGCTGAGCGCTCTCTGCGGATCAAGGGACGCGAGTTCGATACCCACAGATGCCCCAAATCAGAATTATACACACGCGCGCAGGTGCGTGCACAGCCAGCGTAGCGCTAACGCGCGAGCATGCGCGCGTGACCAGGGGTGCGTGATGCGTGGTACAGCTCCGTGCGGGTGAGTGCTTGGTTGGCGCCAGCCTACATTGACGCCTGAGTTGGACCTATAGCAATGCTTACAGTCATCGCTAATTGTTCGCAGGTGCAAGGCCAACTGCGCGTGCCAGCGGGCATGAGTTGGCTACAGCGACGTCTTGGAGGTCGCTAATGTTCCCATGCCTATTCTAGCCTCTTCTCCTCCACTATAAGAGGACCTACACCCACTCCCTTTCAACCCATCTCTACCTACTCTACTCCTACCTACGCCTAAGCTCTAGCAAGCCTACCAACGCTTCATTAGAGCTTACTCTCAAGCTCCCAAGGCTCCTATTAGTGTAGCGAACCTCTACCTCACCAAATATTCCTCCATATTCCCATCCCCATTCATAGGTCGCCTTGGAGCCATCCTCCCACCTCTATTCCAATAGCAGATCATCTCCACCTTCTCACCTCCATTCCAGAGCCACACTAAAGCTTTCCTCTACCCGACGTCCTCCTGCATCTCACCTCTGTTATCCCGCTCCTCACCTCCTTCGTCCGAGCTACTACCAGACATCGTCGTCTCGCCGAATAGTCAATTCAAGAGATTTCTTCTCACCTTCCTCTCTTTTTATGTTTTCTAGATTATTGTAATTGACATTCATGCAATATATCATATTCACTTCTATCTCTCTCTTGTGATTGTTTGTCATCTTATTTCAAATACAAATAAATAACACAACCACGAAACACCAAAAGGAAACAAAGCGAAGTGTGGTTTTCATAAAAAGTAAATGTTGCCTCCCTGTATTCGACCCGGGACTCCCTTGGAGTTTCGGTATAAATTATATTTGATCATGAGTTTTGCAACTACGACGACGAGTTACTCTTAACCTTGATTTCAAACACGCGAAACCCGTGCGATCAGAGCTCGGTAAAATGTTCACCTCCATGCCCAGATCGAGCAGAGCCTCGTCAATGTGTTGGTTACCTATAACCACTGAAATATACAGAGCCCCTGGGTCTTTCATTTTCGGGGGTGTTCCATGTTGGAGCACTGAGCTAATGTGGTCAAACAGGATGACCTTAGCTTGGACCTGTCTCATAGATCAATGCTTCTGGGTGCATAGGTCCTTTAGAAACTTGGCATTGGTCAGGATCTGTTTAATAACATCTAATAAAGGCATGTTGATGTGGACTTGCCTGAAAGTGTCCATAATCTCATCTATCCAATCCTTAGCTCCAGATGAGCCAACAAAAGATTCCCTAGGAGTGGATAGGCACTCAGGATAGGGCACCCTTGGCTTCTAGGTAGAGGGCTCGTCATGTTGGGAAAGGGGTGGCGGAATGACAACATCCTCTGGGTGGGTGATTTCAAGCGAGGGAGAGCAGTGTGGCTCTTCCTCGGTGAGGGTGGAAGTTGGGTTCGGTGTTGGAGGGCTATCAAGTCAGTCAATTTTCTTTCCACTCCTCAGCACAGTCATAGCTTGAGATGCTCCCTGAATATGACCCCTTTACCCTTTGGGTTCTCCTCAGAAGAGCTAGGCAACTTCCTCAGATCTCGTTGTCTAATTTCCTTAGTAAGATGACCAATTTGGGATTGCATATTAGTGATCATCTTATTCTGAGATTGGATGACCATATTTTGATGCTCTTGCATTGCTTTCATCATGAATTTTAGTTCATCCATCTCAGAAGGCTTATTCTAGGGAGGGTTTGCATAGGAAGGCTGATATACGGGTTAGGGAGGTTGGGGTGTTGCATTCCCTGAGTTGGAAGTATCACCTTGCTTCCATGAGAAGTTCGGATGGTTCCACCACCCTGGATTATAGGTATTGGAACAGGGGTTATTACGAGGGGGTGGTCAGAAACCTTAGGCTGTGTTCAGGTCAGCCTGAATCAACTCAAGGAATTGATTTGCCTGGTGGCACTCCTTTATGGCGTGCGTCGTGCTTTGGCAAATGGAGAATTCACTTGAAGCCTGAAAGATAGAAGCTGCTTGCGGGTTCATGCCGGGGTTTGCTAAAAGCCTATCAAAATTTTTGTTCAATAATTGAATCTAATAAGCCAAATCCTGAGTAGCCCCAACTTCATGGGCCTTTATCTTCCTCTGCAAGATTGATGGTTTTCTTTCTTGATAAGTAGAAGATATGTGTATGGAATTGTCACTTGGTGTTTCAAATAATTCCCAAGCTTCATCCTCAGTTTTGGTCATGAAGGTTCCTGCACAGGCTGCATCGATGGTTTGCCTATGCCTTTTAGATAATTCATTGTAGAACCTTTCGACCGATTGCCATCTTGGCACCTGATGGTGGGGGCATAACCTAAGAAGGCCATTAAAATGCTCCCAAGTTTCGTGAAATTGCTCCCCTTGTTAAGTAAAACCCATAATCTCTCTTCTGTAATGGTTGGTCTTACTCATAGGAAAGTACTTTTTCAAGAATTCTCCCTTAAGGGTGGCCCAATCATTTTCCATTGCATCCAGGGTATGATACCAGTGCTTGGCCTTATCCTTTAAGGAGAAAGGAAATAGAGTTCTCTTCAGTGCTTCATCAATAATGCCCTGGAGCTTCACCGTGAAACAGACCTTGGTGAATTCCTCAAGATGCCTATAGGGATCCTCCCTGGTAGTACCATAGAAAGTAGGGAGAAAAGATATGGTGCTGCTCTTGATCTCATAAGGATTATCCACTCCAGGTCTCCAGATAGGTAGGGCTTGATGAGTGGTAGGAAGGACATAGTCTCTCAAGGTTCTTTGGTTTTCACCAACCTTAATCTCTTCTTCAGGTCTTTCTTCTGCTATTTTTCTACTTTCTTGGTTAGCTTTTCTAATAATTCTCTCAGGTTCCGGGTTGAAAACAAGACTTCTTCCAAGAGAGCGCCTACCAAGCATACACCAAGAAAACACAAGGCAATAGGTCTTTTGTTGATTTAAAGTACTTTAAGTCCTCTTCCAGCTCTCCAGCTTGGCCAAATAGAGTCAAGGTAGTGTTTCTCCATTCCCACATAAGTGGTATAAGAGAAATTAGGCACTTGAGATTCCTAGTCAATGTCTGTTAAGAAGGTTGAGGTTACTTTTAGTCCTTTCTGGGTGACCAATCAAGTTGTCAAGCAATTACGCACCCTAAATTGACCTTCGAGTGCCCTAAGGATGTACACTTTGTTGCAATGATATTCTCTAATGCTCAAGTAAAAAGGTACTCCAAGGATGGAACCAAGGGATGCAAGTAGGGAGAACCCATCCTTTGAGGCGATGCATTAGCAATGCCTCTTAACTACCCTTGAATTCCTTTAAGGGGTGTCCCCCTCCTTAGAGTATCAACTCACTCGAGCAAGAGTTAATACCACCGTCACAAAGCGAGATAGGAGGGTTTGCACTGATAAAGAGATTGATGCCTATAGCCTTAAGGGTCCAAGTCTTAGTGTAGTGCCTATAGTGCGTGCTCGATGCAGGAAGTGTGCATCACACCATAAAAAGTGATTTTTCTTGTGAAAATCACAATCAAGTTATTCAAATTCTCCCTGTATATTTTACTTTCTTTTCAAGAAGTAATATGACTACTTGATTAATCTTTTCAAGTCAGTTTAAGTGGTCTTCTTGAATTATGTCCAAATGCAATGCGTGTGCAGATAACTGATGTAGAAAGATAGGAAATACATACCTTGCTCCAGCACTCTTCAATGAAAAATGTATGCAATGCAGTAAGAAAATCTCGATGCTGCTCAAGCAATCCTAGATGGTCGCCCTATCAATATGCAGCTTCTAGCAGGCAATTCGGATTTTTCTTTTAAATAAATGTGCAATCAAAAGAACTAACTAACTAAGAATAAACCTAGAATCTAAAGAATCGGGACACTCACCCAAAAACTGGCCCCAAATTACAAGGGCAAGAAAATAAATAACTAGACTAAATCCTAAAGAGTCTACTCTAAAATTTCAAATCAGAAATCTAAGAGGCAGAATCATCCTAGATGGTCCTCCGTGCATCTTCACGTGTGTGGGATCATGGCCCATAGGCTCCTACAATTATCTCTGAGGTGGTGGCAAGGTCTACCAAGATGAGAGTGTTGGTGCTAGAGCACCACGATCATTTGTTTTGATGATAACAAAACACGTGTCATTTAATACTTGCGCTTTGAGTCCTAGATTTCAGGTCAATCGCAAATGGATACGTGATTAGACGGAGTTCGAGCTCGCAACCAGGACGGATTGGACGAGTTTGATGGAGAGCAGAAGAGATTCGCGAGGAGCGATATATTGAAGATGGAAGGAAATGAAGAATATGATAGATTTCCTTCTTTTGTACTTGTTGTATTTTTCGTTTCTTTTGTTGCTCTTTATTTCCTTAGAAAATTATGTTAAAGAGCCTCAAAGTACCCTAACAGTAGTCCTAGGAA
Source organism: Thalassia testudinum (assembly GCA_037157565.1). NCBI lineage: Eukaryota > Viridiplantae > Streptophyta > Magnoliopsida > Alismatales > Hydrocharitaceae > Thalassia > Thalassia testudinum. The sequence continues at coordinate 5,821,324 of JAZHRO010000022.1, read as the reverse complement.
CACCTGCACAACCCTAGGATACTTAGGTTTTCTGTAGAGAACTTAGAAAACCAATATAGGGTTTAAACAGCACTTCCAGACGTCTAATTCCCAAATCAGACGTCTGATAAAGTATTTTAAGACGTCTGACTGTTGTTTCAGACGTCTGATAACTATTAGGCTGGACTTAGTATTCTATCTAATGAAATCAGACGTCCATACCTTAGTCCAAACGTCTTAGAAGACGTCTGATAGACTTGCCAGACATCCAATTAGTGGACCGTTGGCTAGCTTGGCAAACACTGCAGAATATGACCGTTAAAGCCTTATCAGACGTCCATAGGCCTTTCCAGACGTCTGATAATTGACCGTTTTGCCTCGACTGACCCAAAATCTCTTCTCAGAGATTTTCTAGCCATTGCAACGTTTGGAAAATCCATTCGCACAGTAAAAGTAGGTTTCCAGACGTCCAGACATAGTGCCAGACGTCATATATGTCGTCTGATGGACTTGCACTAGAACCCTGTTTAGATCTGATTCAAGTCAGGGAGAGACCCGCCCAAAATCAGACGTCTGACCTTGAAATTAGACGTCTTAAAATGAACTTACAGACGTCTAATGCCAGAATTAGACGTCTGATAAGCTTGTCAGAACAATGATTGTTCCTGATTTCGGGCTGATTCTCTTGGGCTTTGTTCCCAACGGCTATAGAACATTTCCAAGCCTTCCAAAGCCTTCCTAAGGCCTCTATAAATAGAGGGGAACCTTTGCAACACAAAGAAACACCAAGAAACACCAAGACACACCAAGACACACCAAGAAACACTTGGATACACTAAGACACACCTAGAGATACCCAAGCAACATAGTTCCACTCTCTTGTGTCCTAGCTAGCTCTTGCTCTTCAAGCTCAAGCTCCATTCTCTTGAGAGCATCAAGCTTCGCGCACCTGCTCTCCCGCCGTAGTTCACGAGAGCGAAGTTGCACCATCGCGTGGCACACGCACCGCGTCATCAACTCGACGCACTCCTTGCAAAGGGGAGTTTCCTATTTCCTATAGAAGCTAGGTTTAAATTCCTTTGTTGGCTCTATAGGATTACTTGTTTTATTTTATCTTTGTCTTTTGATTGGGTATTCGCTTTGCGAATTCCCGTCTCCTTCGTGGGACAAAATCCTTCTTGTGGAGAGAAGGGGTTGAGGAACGCTACCCTCGTACTTGTAGCGTGGTTGTATTGAGGTTGAATCACCCTCGTTTTAAGTGATTCGATTTAGTGGATTTTGATCAACTTGGTTGATCGGAAAATCCTAACTCGAGAGGGTTAGGTGGTGGTTTTCACCCGGTTTGGGTTTCCACCTAAAAACAATTGTGTACATTGTGTGATTGGTTTTCTTTGGTGAGATTGCTTTATATTTTATTTCCACATTTATTACGTCATCCCTCCTGGTAGGGCCGAACTTACATTTGGTATCAGAGCAGGTTCTTGCGAGATCGAAGTAACACCCGGCAAGAGATCAAATGGAGGGAAGCACATCAGCGATCAAAATATCCGAGGGGCAGTCCACCGTCCGACCACCCTACTTTGACAGGAACAACTACAGCTACTGGAAGCTGAGGATGAGGATGTGGCTTCAAGCCACGGACTTCGCTCTATGGGGATGTTGCGAAGCCCCATACGAGATCCCCGAGCGACCGGATGCAGGATACTCGTAGCAGCAGATTCGGGAACTCTCGTCAACGCGAAAACAATGAACACGTTGTATTGCGCGCTCAGCCCGGAGGAGTTCAACAGAATCTCGCAATGCGCCACCGCATACGAGATTTGGCACACACTTGAGGTAACTCACGAAGGTACCTCTAAGGTAAAAACTTCTAAAATTAATTTACTTTCTCAAGAATTTGAATCTTTTTCTATGAAACCTAACGAGTCTTTAAGTGAGATGAACACTAGGTTCACTCTCATTGTAAATAATTTGAAAGCATTAGGGAAGACCTTCATCAAGGGGGAGCTTCAAGGGAAGCTTCTTCGTTCCCTTGGACCGGAGTGGGAACAGAAAGTCACCGCCATCGAGGAGGCGAACGAAGTGGAGGAGCTCAACATGGAAGATCTCCTACGCAATCTAATAGCCTACGAGATTAGGTTGAAGCAGAAGAAGAAGGATACACCGGAGCCTAAACCGAAGAAGACTCTCGCCTTCAGAGCCGCGTCGGATAGCGAGGTAAGTTCCGATGACAAAGAATTTAGAATTTTACTTAAAAAATTTTCCAAGTTTTGTAGGAAATTAAAGAAAGAGAAGAAGGAGAAGAAGGAGAGCCCGAGACGTTGCTACCACTACAACGAGAAAGGGCACCTACGACTAGAGTGCCCTCTTCTCAAAAAGGAGAAGAAGAAGGAAAAGGAGAAGAAATCTAAGAAGAAGGCGTTCCAAGCCACTTGGGACGATTCAAGCTCGGAGGAAGAAGAAGAAGAAAAAGAAGAAACCGCTTGCTTTGGTTTCATGGCCAGAGGAAGCAATAGCGACAGTGAAAGTAGAAGCGACTCCGACAACGAGGTAAATTTCTATTTACAAGAAGCTTTTAATGAACTATTTGAGATTAGTAAATCACTAAAAATAGAAAACAAAAGCATGAAAAAGAATCTTAGCTTTCTTAAAAATGAAAATGATAGGTTAGAAAAATAACTTAAGGATCTAGAAGCTAGTCCTAAAAATGATAACCTATTATTAGAAAAACATAACCTCATCAATGAAAATAATAAATTGGTTGAGGAAAATGTTAGTCTAAAAATAGAAATTTCTAATTTAAAGACTAAGATGAATACTATAGAAAAAGAAATTGCATGTCTTAGGGAAAATTCTAACAAATTAATCAACAAAGTTGATAATTTTTATAGCCCTAAGGTTGAGAAAGGATCTCCATCAAAGAGACCCGCTAACAGATCCGGATCCAAGCTCACTTGGATACCGAAGAAAAATTTGGAATCTTGTTTTGTAGGGTTCAGGGATAACTACAACACAAAGGACTGGACCTACAAACTAAAGGCTGGTCAACTCGAGTTGGGAGAACCAAGGAGTAGACCAAGGAGGAGAACAAGAAGACCGACGAGACGATGAACAAGCGACGGACCCACCGCACGTCGACCACCAGATTGGAGACCGGCGCCAAGGCCCGGGCCTCCAAGCTACGGATGGGAGCCCCATCCGATGTGGCATCCACCACCACCATTCGAGCCATTTTATTGGCCATGGTAGGTAAGGTAAAAATTCTTAATCCTATCTTATTATCATAAGCATTTAGATAGGGGGAGTTAAAAAATGATGAGCTAATTGTCAATTTTTAAGGGGGAGATGCAAGTTAGCTAAATTTCCTTTAGTAATGGGGAGAAAAATAATAGCTATCTTGTTGTTACAAAAAGGGGGAGAATATCACCTTTGCTAAAATAAATTCATAGAAGAGCATGTCTTAAGGGGGAGTTATAGGAAATGTAAAATCAATTAAACCTTTTTGATAATGTCAAAAAGGGGGAGGTTTTTTTTGCATTATTATTTATGGTTTTGTCATCATCAAAAAGGGGGAGATTATTGGTGCTAGGGCACCGCGATCATTTGTTTTGATGATAACAAAACACGTGTCATTTAATATTTACGCTTTGAGTCCTAGATTTCAGGTCAATCGCAAATGGATACGTGATTAGACGGAGTTCGAGCTCGCATCTAGGACGGATTGGACGAGCTTGATGGAGAGCAGAAGAGATTCGCGAGGAGCGATATATTGAAGATGGAAAGAAATGAAGAATAGGATAGATTTCCTTCTTTCGTACTTGTTGTATTTTTTGTTTCTTTTGTTGCTCTTTATTTCCTTAGAAAATTATGTTAAAGAGCCTCAAAATACCCTAACAGTAGTCCTAGGAGCACCTGCACAACCCTAGGATACTTAGGTTTTCTGTAGAGAACTTAGAAAACCAATATAGGGTTTAAACAGCACTTCCAGACGTCGAATTCCCAAATCAGACGTCTGATAAAGTATTTTAAGACGTATGACTGTTGTTTCAGACGTCTGATAACTATTAGGCTGGACTTAGTATTCTATCTGATGAAATCAGACGTCCATACCTTAGTCCAGACGTCTTAGAAGACGTCTGATGGACTTGCCAGACGTCCAATTAGTGGACCGTTGGCTAGCTTGGCAAACACTGCAGAATATGACCGTTAAAGCCTTATCAGACATCCATAGGCCTTTCCAGACGTCTGATAATTGACCGTTTTGACTCGACTGACCCAAAATCTCTTCTCAGAGATTTTTTAGCCATTGCAACGTTTGGAAAATCCATTCCCACAGTAAAAGTAGGTTTCCAGACGTCCAGACATAGTGCCAGACGTCCTATATGTCGTCTGATGGACTTGCACTAGAACCCTGTTTAGATCTTATTCAAGTCAGGGAGAGAACCGCCCAAAATTAGACGTCTGACCTTGAAATCAGACGTCTTAAAATGAACTTACAGACGTCTGATGCCAGAATTAGACGTCTGATAAGCCTGTCAGAACAATGATTGTTCCTGATTTCAGGCTGATTCTCTTGGGCTTTGTTCCCAACGGCTATAAAACCTTTCCAAGCCTTCCAAAGCCTTCCTAATGCCTCTATAAATAGAGGGGAACCTTTGCAACACAAAGAAACACCAAGAAACACCAAGACACACCAAGAAACACTTGGATACACTAAGACACACCTAGAGATACCCAAGCAACATAGTTCCACTCTCTTGTGTCCTAGCTAGCTCTTGCTCTCCAAGCTCAAGCTCCATTCTCTTGAGAACATCAAGCTTCGCGCACCCGCTCTCCCGCCGTAGTTCATGAGAGCGAAGTTGCGCCATCGTGTGGCACACGCACCACGTCATCAACTCGACGCACTCCTTGCAAAGGGGAGTTTCCTATTTCCTATAGAAGCTAGGTTTAAATTCCTTTGTTGGCTCTATAGGATTACTTGTTTTATTTTATCTTTGTCTTTTGGTTGGGTATTCGCTTTGCGAATTCCCGTCTCTTTCATGGGGCAAAATCCTTCTCGTGGAGAGAAGGGGTTGAGGAACACTACCCTCGTACTTGTAGCGTGGTTGTATTGAGGTTGAATCACCCTCGTTTTAAGTGATTCGGTTTAGTAGATTTTGATCAACTTGGTTGATCGGAAAATCCTAACTCGAGAGGGTTAGGTGGTGGTTTTCACCCGGTTTGGGTTTCCACCTAAAAACAATTGTGTACATTGTGCGATTGGTTTTCTTTAGTGAGATTGCTTTATATTTTATTTTCGCATTTATTACGCCATCCCTCCTGGTAGGGCCGAACTTACAGAGAGTTCGCTGCGTGCACCCTCTCCTTCGATGTACCTCGCACAGAAAAAATGGTAGATCAACGGATGTATAATCTCAATCAAAACTTAATGAAGATAGGAAAAATACTCGCAAGTTTACTAGGCCCGTTCCCTCCCAAGCAACGGTGCCATTTGATAGAGAGAAATTCGCTTATTTATGAAGATGATAGCAATAAACTGATATGTTGTTTGTAGTCGCATGGTGGAAAATCTCTCAATCAAAGATTAAAACAAATATCAATTTAAACCGCAATAAAAATGTCATATCCACAGGGATGATCAAGCCAAATAAACTCACAATAAGTTTCTATCTTGTTTACTTAAAAAAATTTCATTCATTCATCCTAATGCAAAAGCGAGAACACTAATAGATGAATCAAATAACTAATCAACTCTAATTGCTGAAAAGAGATGGACCAATCACACAAATTCTCCTTCACTAGAATATTCAATGGCATCAAATGTAAATTATAATATCACCATTAAATATGGGGAAGATAGTCATGCAATTTGATAAGTCAAATAATTAAAGCAAACTAAAGAGACTTGGCTGTAAATTCAACCAATAAATCCAATATAATATTCAAAATAAGAATCCCAACAATGGCATAGCAATGTAAATAGTAATATGCCCTTTACTGTAGAGAAATAGGGGATGTTCTCCCCTTTGCTAGCACGAGGAGATGGAGGACCGGCTGGAGGCCTTGCGCGAGAAGGTCACTGGTGGAGAGGCCGACGCATGGGTGGTGGTAGCACAAAGGATGGTGGCCGAAAGTCGCTGGTCAGAGAGGAGGTTGGCCGCTGAGGTGGGTTCGGCTGGCAGCCGTGCGGATGGTCGACGGTAGCAGTCATGGACGTGGGTGGCCTTGTGAGAGCGAGGTGAGTTCAACGACGTTGATGGAGCAGAGATTGGAGATCCGTGGAGCCGACTACGTATGGAGAAGCAGACGTGTAGTTTGGGTTCTTTGTTGTTGGTTGACGAAGAAGATGAAGAAGAAGGCCATAGGCACGAGCGGGTATGCACTCACGGGTTGTGTGTTAGCGAGGCATGTGGTTGGTGAGCTTAGTGAATGGTGCATGCGGTGGGTGCAAGGTCAAGAGGTGAAGGGTGTTGATGGTGGCGATGGATGGCTAGGGGGGAAGGAAGTGCCTGCTGTCACTGTGCACAGGAGGAGGTCAAGGGTGGGCGAAGGAGTAGGCTCAGATCACGGTGCATGCCGTTGACACAGTGTACGCAATGGCCACAGTGCTCGCACGTTCTGCGGTGGAGACGATGCTTCACGGTGGAGAGTATGGATCAGGTCCCTACCAAAGGGAGGGGATGATATATCTTCCACAGGTGGTTTCTCTGTTGCGATTTTCCCTATATCATTCTGTTCTCTCCCGAGATCTCTACCTTTGACCAACGACAGCAGTAAGGCAGTGGCTTTGGAGGCAGTGCTGCACGTGGAGAGGAAATTTTGTGAGAAAGAGGGATGTGGTGCGTTTGAAATCTGTCAGCGTCATCAGACGTCCAGCTGGACGTCCTAAAAATCAAATTTGGCTGACCTTGAATTCTACGATCAAATAAATGCAGATAACTATTAATACTACAAAATAAATTATGCAAACTTAAATTATAATGCATGCATTTATTTAATAAGCAATATACAAATATTAGTACATTCTAAAATGTATGAATTAACCAACTTAGGCTAAAAATTAGTTCACTATTGTGAACTCATCAGGTACACGAAGATATTAATGACCTGACGATTAATGTTTTCTCCATGAATAGCCATCACGAGACTAGAATAGTGTGAAATGATACTCGCACTTTTACTTTCATCATCTATTTGTTGCACGCACACATAATTAGGGTTAATAATGCGACTGACAACGCATACATTCGTAGGTTCGAAACTGGCGTGCAGTTTTAAGTGAGTAGAAAGAAAGCATCAAAAATCAATCTTTGCATTTCCAAAATGCCTCCTTAAGATCGACCGAGACTCACCGTCTCGTTAATTATAAATGTTTTGTTGATCGGATTTCGCAACTATACTACGACGTTTTTCCTATCAAATATGTGAAATATGAATGCAACAAATGGCACCGTTATCGAGGAGGCAACACAAGTTTTGATTTTTGATCTTTAGAACTTCATAGTGACAATTTTCTATCTGCATGCTTCTTGATGTGTAGGACAGGAAGAATGGATCTGTGCACACATCGAGCATGGATTAAAAAAATCAGGTGCACATCTTCTCTATCTTAGTCTTAGCTTTCTTTTGTTGAACCCTAGGAGAGTTTAATTCTAAGTAGAATTTGATTTCTGAAAAAAAAGGGAATCTGCATATTTTCGTTGAAACTAAAAAAGAAAAAAAAATTCTTCGATTTTCGATTAGGGTTTCCTTTGAATCGTAGGTTAGAAGTTTAAAAAAAGAAAAAAGAAAGAGAGAAAATTTTGAAAGAGTTTTTCCCTCCAAAACAAAGTCGAAAAAGTTCAAAATTTTGAAAAATAATTTTTAGAAAAGAAAAACCTTGTTTTGGTGGGAAGGTTTGAAATTTAAATTTCAAACCTCTTTAAAACCCTTTCCATCACATTCTGAATTTTGGCCTGATTTCAAACTCAATTTAAAAAATTCAATTGCTGAAAACATATTGGTTCAAAAATGCTGAAATTTGGGCACAAGTTTTTTTTAAATCAGCTTTTAAACGGCACCATTTATTAAAAAAATAAAACTATGTAAGTTTTAAAAATTCTCAAATTACAAGGGGATCAAACTGACCTAGATTTGAAAATTTTTTAATTTCAAAAAGTAATTACGAACAATTTGCGCATTGGATTTGACCAAAAATGGTGGGGTTTGAAAGCTGATCAAATTAGCTTTAAATTTCATTTTTTTTTTTAATTTTTCAAGTTTATTTGGTACTATTTCAATGTGAAAAATCAACCAGGGGTCAAAATTTCAAATCTAACCCCCTGAGAATTAAAAATTCATATTTATTAGGTCGAAACAGTAAAAATTTTAAAAAAATATTCTTTGAAAAGATAATTGAAAAAGGAATATGCTTGGAAAATTTCAAATTAATTGGATTCCATTTATACTTCAAAGAATTATTTTATTCTGATTGGTCTGCTGAACCCTAGAAAGTGTATGATCCCTTGGCTACACCTTAGGGTCAACACTTTAGAGACACACATTTAGGCTAACCTAGATTTAATCAAGTATAGTGTCTAGCCATTGAGCTTGGTCACCTTGTGGGCCAGTCACCACAAACCCCAATTGAATAAAAGGGTTAAGAATAAATTGTTAAAACACGTAAATCAACCCGAATTCGTTGTTATACTACTGGGTCGTCACAACCGCCTTAGCTGAACCTAAGCTGAATCTGCGGGGAAAAATCAAATGATCGTGGCTCGGGGGTACAAAGGAACTGGAGGCGTGAGCTGAAGGAAGAACCTTCCCCTTAGTCCCCTCGTTTAGATTGGCTAAGTGAGCTCTAGGGGTTAGGATTACTTTCAGTCGGTTATACGACAAATTTTCTTCATAAATTAAAATCTTAACGAAAAATCTGGTCATCCGATTTTCAGGATCATCTGATTGACAGGGCCTTAGCCTTGTCTGGCTTGGCTGCATTAACCTAGGGGTTAGCTGGTGTATGCAAGGGAGGAGGTCACTTAGACCTCAACTGGTTAGATCTTGGGAGCCAATCGTAAGGAGGCGAAGGTGATTCGTCACATTGCTCGGACCATCTTCTCACCCTTCTTCTATCCTCATAGCCGAGATGGTTAACCCTGGACCTGGACCTGATCAGGATCCAAAGAATTTGTACCTGAGGGCTCATCTGGGAGCCTGGGTCACTAAAACAAAACAACTTTGGGATCCAAACCCAAGGTGGCGAAGATGACTTTTTGCTTCTCATGATCCTTCTTCTCAGGTTGTCGAAATGGTTAACCCATATCATGACCCTGGATATTATAACCCATACCAATCGGCCCAGCAAAGGACCCCATCGTATGTCCTAAGGTATGAATTTCATACTCCTACATCTAACCCATGGAACATGGGCAGACCTGATTCACCCCCTAGAACCCCTAATGAACTACCATTGCATATGTGACCACATTATAGATTGCAGTGAATGATAACTAGGATTAACGACAAGGTCATGATTTATTTGCACAAAATCCAGGCTACTAATCTGGAACAAAGACAAATCTGGATTCCAACACAAGAATCTTTAATGATGACCCTTCAGGAATTAGAATCCTTAATAAGGCTAACCAGACAAAATCGGACACTTCAAGAAATACTGCATTTGCAATATCAAGTGGAGAATAGCCTTGAGGACCTTGAAGAACCTAAAGCAACCATACTTGAAAATGATACAATCGATTCTCGGGAGCAGATACTCAAAATGAATTCAAGGGGAGAAGAATCCAGTGTGGATATGGGACATGAGTAGGGAGTGTCCCGAATGGATTCATCCGAGAATTTCATTTGTGAAAATGATGAGGAGAAGATTAGCATCTCTAAGATCGATTCACAATCTGGATACCCTGGATCCTGGGAGATACCTTATGGGTTGGACAACCCAACTGAGATAAAGGAAGTAGATCCACTTGAGGATATGGATCTTGATGCAAGCATTCCATGTGACATTACTGATCAATCTAGGCCACTTCCCATGGGAGGTGGATCTATTTTTGATCCAACATCAGCCGATCTGAATCCTTCTTTCACCTACCAGGGTGATGTTGGAAACTCTGAGACTACACTCTTTGATTCTGGTACCCAAATATCAGAAATAGCTATGGATGCTTTACTTGAGGAAATGGATAGGCTATCTAAAGCAGGAAATAATGAGGAACCTACTACATATGAGGGTGAAACACTGAGCAGAATGAATTGGGGACTCACTTATAATCCTACTTGATCTAATGGATGGCTCGACTCGGAGACTGAGTCAGCTTCCAAGGAAGCCGAGATGAGTGCCAATGAGGATGAAGTGATTTCCGATGAAGATTTTATTGACCTCCCCAGAGAACTTCTATTTTCATGTATACCCTAATATAGCCTAAAGCCTAGAGAGGGCATGATCTTTGATGTTAATTACCATTATGAAGACCCCTATGTCTCATTTCTGGTTCTGACATAGATTTTGATCATATCAATCTACTCCCTCAGCAATTTCCTGTTGAATTCTAGAACATGATTGATCAACAGAATTGGCATCATGGTCATGTTAATGCGCAGAATCGATGTTTTAAAAGATGTAATTGTCATAGCAAGTCGAAATAGTGCGAAAACAAATAGAATTTATAACTCGAAGAATCGTCAAGAAAGTCTGAGGTCGAACGCAGGGGGCAAGTGTTGCAAGTTAATCTCAAAGATCACAATATTACCACAAATATGAGCAAGTTATAATGAAAAATTCATGCAAGAATGATATATATGAAAATCAATGTCAAAGTGCAAAAAGAATGGGGGTAAAATGGTGATTTAAATCACCAATTACCCCTTTACAATTTATCTCAAATAAAGGCACAGTATCAACTAATTGATTCCACTCAATATAGATAAGCAATAAGTCCATAGAGTTGGCTGTCAGAGGTATCAGACGTTAGGTGCTTAAGGCAGACGACTTAAACATTGTTGCTACAGTGCTATATATAGAGCTTGTCTTCTCATTCTTCCTTTCTTCTTTCTCTCTTCTTCTTCTTCGGCTCTCCTCTTCTTCTTCTTCTTCTTCCTCTTCTCATGCACAAGGGGCTTCGCAAGGTTCTCAACGACCAAGTGTTGAGAGTTTACTCTGAAGAGCAAAACCCCCCTCCTCCTCTATTTCTCCTCTTTCTCTTCTCTTTCCAGGTAACTAGGCATGTAATTAGGTATTCGAATATCTAGTTGACCAGGGCTTTTGGCGTGGGTGGTAGCAGAGGAGTGATTAGGCAAGTAATTGGGTATGCAGGTGTGTGTGCGCTGAGCGTGTGAGGGGACCCGACCCCCATGTTCTTAGGCGATAGGGTATGAACACAAATTCAACTTATATGCCTTCTGCTGCTCTTCAGTCCACGATGTGGGACTAACTTATCCTCCTTTCTTTGCATGAACAGTAGGTGCCTGATTCGCCCAATTGAAGGTGAAGAGGTAGACTCCTCCAATCAGCAACCTGGACGTGTTCCTGAGTGTGTTCCACATTGCCTAGAGCAAATATCTGGAGCTTTCATGGGTAGAACACGGCTCCGAGCTTGCTCAAGGCAGCTTTGTCAATGGCGGCGACCGATGGCAGACCTAAAACACAAAAATGGCCTAATGGACAAGTCAGAAAAGCTCAATAGAAGCACAAAGATGCGGCAAAGGCGGTGGCTTGCCGTGAATGTGGTCGGAGGTGGCTAGCAGAGGTGAAAAATGAAGGCGAAAAGGACTGCGCTCGGTGGAGCAATTAGTGCAGCATCCCCTCAATTTCTTGAGAGGTTTTGCTTGCGTGGTCATGGCGATGCTGTAGGGACCGATGGCAGCCAATTTTATGAAGTGTAGCAACCGTAATGTCTCACAGAGGTACACTGGCGAGATGGAACGCGAAGGTGAATCGAGTGCGGTAGAGGTCGAAACGGAGTTGTGGCAGTACGGACATGATGAGATGATGAAGTAGAGTCGATGAGACTAGCTAATGGATGACGATGAGCGGAGGAGGTGCCAGTTGTGGTATGGCCGACACTAGAGAAGATGAATGCTCCAGTGAGAAGGATCGACAATGATAAAGGGTTAGGAAGCACCTCACTGGTATTGTGAGGTGCAGAAAGATAAGGGGAGTTAGAACTGACCACATATGGTATGTGGCAGCCAGCGAAGAGGCCGGAGGTAGGAGGGTCACCAGAGTCAAGCTTGGAGTGAGCCGGAGGTAGGAAAAGAAGAGGGATTTTAGCTCAAAAGCTTGCTAAGGAGGTGAGGAAGGCCATGGGCGAACTTTATAGGCAATTGGATAACTATCTAAGCTTGGAAACAAGCTTGAAGAACTCAAAATTTGTTGTTCAGGTTTAGGAATTTCCAAGAGTTCGCATGAACTCTTAGGCGGTTTTGGCAGGTCGTGAAGAAGCTCAAATGGAAGGGGATCTCGTCAGGAGTCCTTCCATTTCTGGGAGAGTTCCGCTGCAAATTCAGGGAGAAAACCCCGATTGAAACCTTCCATTTAAGGATGGAAGGTTCCAATGGCAGCAGGGACCTTTTCGTGAAGAAGTTGGGGGGTTGTTTACAAGATTTTCAACAGTTGAGGGGCTTTTTGTAAGAAAAAGAGTTAGAATCGGATTAAAATGCAAACTAGGTCAATATGATCTTAGATTGGGCTCAAATTTTGGTAAAAACCTAATTTGGACCCAAGGAATCTAATGGTGAAGTTGTATTTTGGTTTTGACTGAGTAATTTGCACAGAAACACAAATTAGGGTAACTTTCCGTCAGAGATGATATTTCAGGTCAAAATGGGTTTTGATGGTCAAATCAAATGTACTAGACCTTATAGAACATTTTTATATGATTTTTAGAAGGTTTAGGTGAATTTTATCTTGACCAGAACCTCTTTTAATTAAGCAGGTCTAGTTTTAGGGTTTCAGATGTCCGTTAATTCTCGTAACGCGTGAAAATCCGTTTCTGTCTGCATGGACTCTTATATCAGACATTAATGACCATTTAACCTTTAATTAACCCCAGAGATACCCCATGGTTATTTTGTATTTATGGAATACTGTTAATTTTACAGAAATAACCCTATATTCTTATCTTTTTTTCAAAATAGGATAATGTGCCCTTAGGACCTTCTGATGGATATATAGGAGCTTTTATCAATATTATCAGACTAAATTGAGCTAGTTAGGGCTCATGATGGTGTTCCCATCAGATCCTCATCCTGATTATCATTTGCTTTTCGCCACTACTTCACATTCCGCTATAGTTAGACCTTTTGGAGTAGGTGTGCATCATCAGTTGATTCGCATTTATGGACAGCTGATTCCGGGAGCACACGAACATATCTTCCTCTTAATCTTGACCTGCTCTTATGCAATCACCGATACATCTGGTGGAATTTTCGCTCAGATGGGACATAGAATTTTTTCTTTTCGCATATTTCCTCTGCATATTGCATATTAACAGGTTGGCCTATGTGGAATGTAAAAATTGAAGAGTGATTCCAAGTGATCTCTACCCACTTACTCCCAATCATAATTTATTTCTTTTCTATTCATGCATGAGGACATGCAAGAACTTAGGCATGGGGTGGTAGATACATCAAAATTGAAAAGTTTTTGTGCCAACACTTAGGAAAACCTTGAAGTAGCATGTTAAATGTACTTTAGGGTCCTAAATATAAGAACAACCGACTCCACCTCCAATGCTCACATTAGAGCTAGAAATTATTCGCAACAGCCACTTTCAATTCATTCACTCACCTTTTTGCTCTAAATTAAGGACCAAGTTGAATGTAACCCGATAAGAGAATTTCATTAAAGTAAAAATCATAAAAGGATACTTGTATATAGCATATATACATATTACATTCATGAATAAGATTTTTATCAAGAGGATGCTTTAGGGATTTTATTCTCTAATTGATTCGTGTAATCTAGAATCCAATACAATTTCACACTCACACGTAGTCTTTGCAATGGATTCATTGTGAAGACTAATAAACATCTTTAAACTATCAAGAAGCAGTGCTTCTTTTCCTGAACCCCAAGACAGTATTTTGGGAGTCAGGCAGATGAGAGAGTACTAGTGCTCTAAGATTAGTGCAAGGAATCTGGAATTCTAGATAATTAGGTGATGATACTCAGATATTAGGCATAGTTTCAACTCTCGGTTCCCGCATATACATTTTGTGTGAAATTCTGAGAGCCACCAAATAAGGCAAATACACGAAGATCGAGCTCTCATAAAACTAAGTCTAAGGTGGATGGTTACGACCATTCTTTACAGAATCCTCGACTGAAGGAGGGTATTGATACCAAGGTCAGAAATACATCATCCTATCCATCTTTCCCGATGGCGAGAGTAGGCACTCCCACCAAATATGCCACTTGATGTCTCTTGAATACCACCAATCCCTAATAATACCTCCTGAATAAAATTCGCAAATGTTGTTGCTATATTACGTTGTGTTGAGAAATATATATATATAAAAAAAAGAGAAAAGAAAAAAAAAGAAAATAAATTATACATAGAAAAAAAAGAAGAGAAAAAAAATAGAAAAAGAAAAAGCAGAAAAAAATGAGTTTATGAGTACTTTAGTATTTATTTTATTGAGGCAATACCACCAAATACAAATGCGATCCACCAAATATAGCCTTAACTTAACTTTTCTATATTTCTGACCACCCGGATACTGGCCAAGGAATTCTGACTTACTGTTAGGGTTATGGGAACTTGATTAAAGTGTTAATGCCAAGTGAAACCACCAAATATGGATTATACACGTAAATCTGGAGAGAATGTGAACTTAAAGAAAAAAAAAGAAAAGAGAAAAAGATAATGAAGATAGGGTGATGTAAACACGTTTATATCACAAACTGTCTATTTATGCCTGTTTTTAGACATAGAGTTGCAACATATATTATAAATATTACATAACATGCATCATCTTGCATTTAGGTTAACTTGTATAAATTTTAGGTTAATTTCCTCTTTTTGTGGTCAAGTAATAGGGTAACTTTTAATCAGGGCCTCGGATTGAAGATCCAACTATATGGATCTGATCAGGGTGACAATCGGAGTTCAACGACTCCAAGATCGCCCTGATCGGACTTCAATAGCATCAGATATAATCCGAGGAAGGTCAGAGATGAAGGGCCAAGATGATGTAAATCCACACTTTAGGTGACAAATCCAACCTCATGGATGGGTCTGGATCAATTATCGCAACCTAATGATGTGAAAATCGATCCAATCTGACATCCTGGCACCATCTACAACACATAAAAGATAGACGGCCAAGATGGCACCACGTGGCGTCATCTCAGCTGCCCACATTGGACAAAGCGCCTGCCCCCTCTCTCTCCTCACACGCACAATTAGATCTGGGCCGTTGGATCTTGATCCAACGACCATGAGTGTGCACACCTCGGTTGGAAACGCGACAAAGTCTCGGCCTTGGTGTAGTGGCCTTAAGCGCGCCTCTCAACCCGCGAGCGCGAGTTCGAATCGCAGCGAGGGGGTGAGCGTGCACAATCAAAATTCAGCTGCACGATCCTCATCAAGCAGCCATGGAAGCGACGACATGGCACGCCAAATGAAGACCGCGCTACACGCACGTGATGATGCGCTTCTACATGCGCCATCTGATGCTCGGATGCGCAATGTAGGCGCGAGCAAGATCGATTTTAAGCCGTTCGATCTCACGATCGAACGACTGAGGAATTTTGAATGTGAATGAGGCATTAGGCATGCGGGAGAGGAGCAGACGGCGGGAGTGCTTGCACATCGCCCGCGTTCAGGCCTTTAGCGATGGATAAATCCGTCACTAAAGACCCTGACAGTAATGTTTTGATGATAAAAGACCTAATTGCCCCTCAAATCTTCACCTATAAAAGGCCCTACGACCCCCACACTTTCTTCATCCCTTCCTCTCTTCTCTCACCCCCTCCAAAGCTCTAAGAGCTTATCCCAAACCCGGGATACTCCATTAGAGTTAAAATTAGAATTTTTCCACCTTCTCCCTCCTTCGTGGAGCATCTCGCGGTTGTCCTCTCATTTATTCGGGAAGTAGATCCCTCGACGACGACATCCTGCCTCACCCCCGGTTCTTCCCACTTCATTCTCCTTCTTCCTGCTTCGTCATCCGTCTTCCAGGCATCGCCCCATTCGGTTCGTCCTCCAAGAAATCGTCGAGGAGGATACTTCTCTCTCCTTTCTCTTTACTACTTTCTAGAGTAGATTTCCTGCTTTCTTGTTGTAATGATTAGTGTAATGAATAGCATTTGATGATGAAATCCATGTTTATTCTACCTCACTTTTATCTTTATTTGTAATATTCTCTCTCTCTCTCTTCTATTTATTATTTGTTAAATAGATAGCTAGTTTTTGACCATCTAATCTATTTCGTCACAAACAAAACAAACATGTTTTTTTAATCAAACATCCACCTCCCTGTGTTCTACCCGGAATTCTTAAAGTTTCGGTACAAATTTATCTGTTGACTGTTTTTCCTGCAAATCGCACTACAACGACACGTTTTCAAAACTCAAATCCCGTTTGCATACATTTTCCGCCACAACATTTTGGCGCCATTGCCGGGGAGGCGACACTCTTTGATTTTTCACATTTTCCCACCTTACTTATCTTTTACCTCACTTCTCTCCTTTCTTATTGTGATTGCAGGTACTCTTTTAAGACAGGCAAAAGCGGTAGATTGAAGTAAAGTGTTGTTTAAGGGTCTGTAAGTTTACCCCCACCTCCCCACCCACTAGATTTCATTCCACCACGTAATAACACAAACACAAATCAACCTAGGTGTTCTTATAAACTCTAAGGGCAGTTTTGATTATTTGTTTATTACCTCCACCCACCTCACCATCCACATATAAAAGAAAAATTAAAAAAAAGATCTCATAGAGGTATACATCCTCTTCCGATTTTCAAACTCAGTCGGTAAATCGATCTTTGGAACTGGTACACACACCCAAACACATAATCAAGTAGAAATCAGATTAGGTAACCACTTGTGTGCCTAAGTAAGTGGTGCATCAGGCCAATTGTTTGAGTTGATTCGACCGTACCACTTCAATTAAAATCAACTCATCAAGTAGCTGCCACATAGGTTCAACTTTTAGGGATTTACCAGGCACTTCACATTCTTTTAAGCTTTAAAGGAAAACATCTTCACCTGTGCTTTCGAAACCTAGTGTGCCAACTGAACTTGATGGAATACACCTAAAGTTGAATCCTAAAAGCTACTAAGTAAGATTTAAATCCTAAAATTCACCACATCGAAAAATAATCTTGCTTGAAAACCAATGATTGTGCACGCACACACATATCAATCAATCATTAAGGGCACAACTCAGATAAAGGCCCATCACATTCCAAAGCACATTAAAACCTAACTTTAATTAAAACAAAGTAGACGTTGGCCCTAAGGATTAGACTCGCTCTTCGGAGCTTAGACCAAGATTATTTTCGATTAGTCTGTTTCTACCGTTCAATCTGATGTAGCTAAGGGAGCAGAATCAAACGATCGCCGCTGGGGGGGCACACTAAGAACCGGAGGCGCAAGCCAAAGGAAGAACCTTCTCCCCAGTCCCTCCCTCTAGTTGGTTGGATTGACCGGAAAGAAGTAGATCAAATTATTTTTTTATCTCAAGATGGGTTCTGGGAGTCTGTAGGTCTTTAGGCTAGCCCAATTAAAGATAGGTTTGTTTGTTTGTATTGCAGGGTACCTTTCTTCCTCCCGTTCTGTCATGGATCCTTTCGCATTCTACATGCATTCCCGTTCTTATCCTCTTAATACATCTTATTCCCAAAATGATTATTATTCCAACCAGACTTATTCTCATCCATCTTCTAGTTGGGATAATCCTGATTGGGATACAATTCCGGACCTCCGTGTTCAGGGTCTAACCATGGACACCATAATCTTGATTCTTATCCTTCTCCAAGCTACATTGATTATAGGTCACCGCCCTCATTTGGACAACCTAATATGATCTACAATCAAGAAGGATATGCTGATCCTTACCCTTCCCCAGATTATATTGCGTATAGGTCATCACCTCCTTATGGACAACCTGAAATGACCTACTATTAGGGAGGGTGTCAAGAACCTCAATTCGTTGACTCCCCGGCATTGAACCCAAACCCACCCAATCCTGAACCAAACCATTTGGTTCAGGTGAACCAGGTCCAAGATAAGGTGTTAGCTAACTTAAGGAATACCATACAATCTTTAGAAGCTCATCCAACACCTTGCACTGAAGAATTGGAACCCCTGATTGAAATGATTGATGATCTAAACAAGTATTTGTTAGATTAGCTCTAGGATGTCAAGGATAAGGGCCCAGGTGAGTTTTTACTTGGGAAGTTATTTAAATTGAGGATGAGATTTGTGATTGCTTTAGTCTAATCCTGGGAGGATTCCCAAGATGAACCCCTAATAGGAGAGCCGATGTCAAAATCCGCTCAGGCACCTATAGGGGGACACGTGTTACGAGATCAGGATTGACCAGATTGGTCTAGAGCAACCAATTAAGGATGAACTGATTTCTTCACCTGAGATCCCTAAGCTGGGGTACGAGGAAACGTATGTCTCCATGGATCAGAAAGTGATTGATGATTTTGAGACATACATCAATGCGGATTTAGATTTCTTTGATTCTGAAAGTGAAGAATCATTATGCAAAGTCTCACATGAGTTTACAAAACACGATTTTAGTGAGAACTGGGCCTGAGGAATTCGATAAATCATTTGATGGCCCTGAAATTGAGGAACTTGATCCTACTGGGGCTCGCAGGGTGGATTCAAATCCTAATTTCATGAAGGATTCAATTCAAAGCCCCATTCGTCAATTACACCCCTTTGAGTATATTGATGATTTTGGTTTTGAGATCACTAGGCCCAAGTCAATTTTGATTTAGCAACAAATCTTGGACTTGGACATTTTAGATAGAGTGATTAATATGCAGGAGGTCCCAAAATTCAAAATTCCGATTGAGGATGATAGGAATTAGGAATGATGATTTGGGAAGCCAATTCCGAAGGAAGTAAAAGACCAATTCTAAGGGTGCCTATTTTTCTGAAACCACCAATCTTCTACCAGGACCCTTATGACATCTTTGACTCAGAGGATGTCCAACCCAAGCACACATTCATTGATTATTCTTTTGAGCTTGATCTCTCTGTTATCCAACTTTTTTGACTTGGGTTACATCCTCACAAATTGTAGGCTCGACCCCGCTTGCATACTGATCTCTGGTTTTGGATAATTTTTATCTAGAACCTTAGATATACTTGACCATGGGGTATGGGTCTACATCACAACCTGGTCCACATCTGTGGACATCTGCTGGTAGGCCTTAAGGTGAATCTTTTTATTCTGATTCTAACCTACACTTGTGAATTCTTTATTTCTTCTTTGTATAGTGTGCCTAGCTGAAGGCACTAAATTCAGCACATATACAGTTTCTTTTCATCTCGGAGCGGACCCGTTATTTACGCAATTCAGGTGCTTTCTACTCTACTCCATTCTGTTTCATGTCTTTTTAATACAATGAGGACATTGCATTAGATAGGCATGGGAGGTGGATATTCATCTCTGAATTATTCCGCTAGCTCCGTAGATTCTTTTTGTTTTCTTTTTATTTATAAAAAAAAATTATGGAATTAGTAAAGAGAACTTGGGCTTCACAAAATTTTCATTCCTAGAGAATAAAACTGCATGATTTGAACATTAAGACCCTTCATGTCCTCGAGCTTAATCAACCCAGGTGTCCACTAAAATGTCAACTTGTTTCTTGAGTCCTCGCCATTCTAAATTCAATTTTAATTAGTTAAATAAGTTAGGGTGATAAGTACACAAATTACAACCCGCCCTCTGATTTGAGGGGATTTTAAGTCTAAGCATCTACACACTATTTGCACTGACTTACTTTTCGATGGTTTTTACGGAAATTGGGTAGCTAATGAACCTTCTAGGTTAGTATGGCTGGAAAGTTATTGTGGGTAACAGCCCATTGGTAGGTTGTCCAGAGCCCAGTCACATGACCATTCTTTTCCTGCTGCCTTTAGGTAAATCTTAGATCAGGGAAGCCACCTAATTAAAGAAAGAAAAGAGAAAAAAATTCAAAAAGAAAAATAAAAGAAAAAAGAAAAAGAAAAAGAAATAAGCCACAATTCACCGCACGAGTATGGCTGGCAAGTTTTCGTGCGTAACAACCCATTAGTAGGTTGTCTAGAACCCAACTCAAGAAATGCATGTATAATTTCAAAACACTTAGGAAGAAGCGAAGAAGTAAAATAAGCTGGGGAGATATACATTGGGTTCGCCCTTGTGTTGATCCCATAAAAATAAAAGTAGGAAGAAAGCTTCTGGTTGAATAGATACACTTTTAGGCAGAATTTCTTTTCAAGGTCACCTAGGAGCGTAGAAACACGAAGTCTATTCTAATCATCGATCAATGAGTCTATCACATTTCACACAAAGATGCTTAGAACTTAGGGTTCTCTTCGAGTCTTGGGTGGGCTGAGTGGTCGTAGAAAGCTGCTCCGAAACCCTAAACTCAAAAATTCAAAAAAATTAGAAAAGAAGAAAAGAAGAAAAAGATCCTTCTTTGAATAAAGCAAGGGCTTGAGGCGGTCTGCATTTTGGCAGACACCCGGGTGTTGTGTCTTTGTAGTTCAGGTCATAGTTGAAATCTCTAAGTGTTGAAAAATAACTATTGCCCAAGAAATCTGACCTAATTCTTTTATAAATAACATGTAATTTTGCTAAGGACTAGCAAAAGATAGGCATGGGGGTGTGATGTAAACACATTTATATCACATAAACTGTCTATTTATGCATGTTTTTAGACATAGAGTTGCATCATATATTATAAATATTGCATAACATGCATCATCTTGCATTTAGGTTAGGTTGTATAAATTTTAAGTTAATTTCCTCTTTTTGTGGTCAGGTAACAGGGCAACCTTTAATTGTTGCCTCGGATTGAAGATCCAACTGTACAGATCTGATCAGGGTGACAATCAGAATTCAACGACTCCAAGATCGCCCTCATCGGACTTCCGTAGCATAAGATATAATCCAAGGAAGGCTAGAGATTAAGGGCCAAGATTATATAAATCCACACTTCTGATGACAAATCCAACCGCACAAATGAGTCTGGATCGACGATCATAGCCCAACGATGCAAAAATAGATCCAATCCGACATCCGTGGTACCATCTACAACACATAGAAGATGGACGGCCAAGATGGCACCACGTGGCACCATCTCAGCCGCCCACACCTGTCAAAGGTGCCCCCCCTCTCTCTCCTCGAACGCATGAACAGATATGGGCCATTGGATCTTGATCCAATGGCCATGAGTGTGCACACCTCTATTGGAAATGCGACGAAGTCTCGGCCTTGGCGTAGTGGTCTTGAGCATGCCTCTCAACCTGCAAGTGCGAGTTCGAATCGCGGCGAGAGGGGCGAGCGTGCACAATCAAAATTCAACTGCACAATCATCATCGAGCAGCCATGGAGGTAGCGACGTGGCACGCTAGATGAAGACCGCGCTACACGCGCGTGATGACCTGCTTCTACATGCGCCATCTGATGCCCAGGCGCACGACAAAGGCGCGGGTGAGATTGATTTTAAGCCATCCGATCTTGCTATCGGACAACTGAGGATTTTTTAACGTGTGTGAGGCATTAGACGCATGGGAGAGGAGGAGATGGCGGGCCCTCAAATCTTCACCTATAAAAGGCCCTACGACCCCCACACTTTCTTCATCCCTTCCTCTCTTCTCTCATCCCCTCCAAAGCTCTAAGAGCTTATCCCAAACCCGAGATGCTTCATTAGAGTTAAAATTAGAATTTTTCCACCTTCTCCCTCCTTCATGGAGCATCCTGTGGTTATCCTCTTACTCTATTCGAGAAGTGGATCCCGCAATGATGACATCCTGCCTCACCCCCGGTTCTTCCCACTTTGTTCTCCTTCCTACTTCGTCCTCCGTCTTCTAGGCATCGCCCCATCTGGCTCGTCCTCCAAGCAATCGTCGAGGAGGATACTTCTCTCTCCATTCTCTTTACTGCTTTCTAGAGTAGATTTACTACTTTCTAGTGTAGATTTCCTGCTTTCTAGTTGTAATGATTAGTGTAACGAACAGCATTTGGTGATAAAATCCATGTTTATTTTACCTCTCTTTTGTCTTTATTTGTAATATTCTCTCTCTCTTCTATTTATTATTTGTTAAATAGATAGCTAGTTTTTGACCAGCTAATCTATTTCGTGACAAGCAAAACAAATACATTTTTTTAATCAAACATCTGCCTCCCTATGTTTGACCCGGAATTCTTAGAGTTTCTGTATAAGCTTATCTGTTGATGGTTTTTCCCACAAATCGCACTATAATGACGGGCTTTCAAAACTCAAATCCCATTTGCATACATTTTCTACCACAACACAAGGGAACTAAAAGAGAGCATAGTTCTCTCGTCTTTCTCTGAGTTGATTTACTTAATAGTCTAGAAATCTAGATTCTGTAGTACTAATCTCTATGTAGTGCCAAACGACAGTGAGCTAGCTAATATACACCCATTTACCCCAGACATTCTCTACCTAAGCTAAAAGCTAGGGTAGAATTCATAGAATATCTTGAATACCTCGAGGGAAGAAGTTTTCCTATCCCACTAGAATTTCAAGTACAGGCTTTAGAGGTAATCAAGTTTTCACTCGAATCTGTTGCAAAAGCTACATAGCTGTACTTTCACAATTATCAAGATTTCTAAGAGAGTAGGATGAAAATGAAAAGGAAAAGAATCTCTAGTTATACACTTGATAAAAATAATCAGTCCTTTAGGGACCTATTTGTAGATAATTTAGTTCCACATTTGCTAGGGACTAGTAAGATTTAGGCATGAGGGTATGATTGCGCAGTAATCATTATACTTAAATGACCAAAATTAAGTTAGAACTTAGCATAATGTAGTGTAATCCATGCATACATGAGCATACATTGCATCTTTACTGCTTTATTTTAGTTATGCATGAAATAATGTTATAACGTAAGGATTAATTGCATTACATGGATTGTAGGTAATAAGAAGCTCAGGAGATGATCTGAAGATGGATCTAAAGCTGGAGCTGCAACAGAGCTGGAGCAGAAGACTTGGAAGAAAATAGGAGAAATAATGTAGGGTTGAGGTATGCTACTCTACTGAGTAGAACTTAATGTAGAGTTAAATTATGAAGAACTTAGGACCATTCCTAGCCTTAGGATAGCCCTAGAGACCTTCCTAAACCTTAGCCACCCTTAGATTAGGTCACCTTAGCCTCCTAGGATACCTCAAAATCTTAGTTCCAGCCCATATTTGGACATCCAGATAGGTTGCTGGACATCCAGAACCCTTATACACAACCCACAGACTTAAACCCAAGTCTGCAGTGAAATTGGATGTCTAGACAAGTTGTCAGACGTCCAATTTCTGGAGAATCCCAAGACAGAACCTTGAATTCACCCTGACTCTAGATTGGACATCCAGACAAGAGGTCTGGACTTCTGATTTTTGAGTATAAGTCTTCTGATCCCGTAATCAGACGTCTGGAACCCCTCTCCAATCACTATTTTTGAAATCAAGCTTGGATCTTGATTTCCTAAGCCCCTAAACCCAATTCTACACCTTAGGAAACCTAAATTGAGGTACCCTAAGCCTAGTACACTACCCTAGGACCCTCATAAGAACCTAATTAGGTTCTTACTAAGCCTAATTGACTTGGATCTTAGTCAATTACCTTTACCTAGTCAATTGGACTTATAGAGTCCAATTGATCTCAGATCTCAACCCACACAAGTACAATTGGACTCTATGAGAGTCCAATTTGAGGGTTGGAGAATATCCTGTGGATCGCAACTAAATACTAGAGGAGGGGTGAATCGTATTTCTTTGAAAATATAAATCAGATTAAAAAATAAAACAGTAGAGATTCATGCACAGAGTATACCTGATTTATAATGGAAACCCAATCCGAGTAAAAATCACTACCTAAGCCTCCTAGCTTAGGATTTTTTTGACTAGTACAAGCTAGTCAATCCACTATTCGCACCACTTAAACGAGGGTGGAACAACCTCTCACAAACCCTTCTCTTTTATCCTGAAGAGAATCAAAAACAACTATGGATCTTCCAAATGGGATTGGGATTCGTAAATCAAAACAACAAAATAGTATAATAAGAAAATGAATTCTATGGAACCTCAATAAATGATCAAATCGATTTTTCGTAGAGGTTCAAGGCATCGTGCTTTCGAAGAGTGTGAAGAATAGGGTGTGAAAGCCTTTTGCAATAAGCACGAGAAGCTCTATTTTTGAATGGTGTTTCTTCTTAAAAGTTGTCAAGGAATGGGCTGCATGCGACCTCTATTTATACAAAAAGTTTTTCCTGAATAGGAAATAAAATTGGTTGATCAATTAAGGTTAATTGGTCGATAAAAAAGTACTTTGTTCGATCAATTAAGAATGTTGGTCGATCACTTGTTGGTCAGTTAATTAGCTTGGTTGGTCGATCAGGAGGATTTTTTCCAACTTCCTAAAATGGACTGATTTGATCGGTCAAAGTGTTTTGGTCGATCAATTAATAAGTTTGGTCAATCAATAACCCTAAAATTTGGTTTTAAAAAGATATGCGAAAAAATCATTTTTGAGTTTTATTTAAGGTTCCTTACAATAAAGTCCTAGACTCAAATAAATGAAAAAGACGCACATCAGCAACTATCTGAACTTGTATCTTGAACCGAGGCTTCAATCCAAGATAGTCCTAAAATGTCAGTCTTAGCAATAAACATAATTTTCATGCATCAAAATAGATGTGTTTACATTCTCCCCCTTTTTGATGACAACAAAATTATAATTATGAATTTGAAAATAACTTTGCATAATATCTCCCCCTTTTTGTTTTAGCAAAAAGTAAACATGCTGCTGGTTATTTCATAATTAACTCCCCCTTAAACAAGTAATATAAGCATCAATATAATAACATGTATCAAGAGAGCTATTAATATAACTAAAGGAGATAATATTCATGCAATCTTCATAATAAAATGATTAGAAAAGATAACATAGAATCGAGTCTAGAATAAACTGATACATGCCATAAGAAATGAAAGCAAATATAACTAATCATCTAGCAATGCCATAAATGCATCCCTGGTGCTCTGAAGATCAGTATCTAGCTCAAGATCCAGTGAGTCTGATCTCTCAGAAGATGTAGGCTAACCAAGGCAAAGGTGTCGCTGAGCTAACGATCGTGGTGTTGAATGCCTAGATGTTCTGCGAGGAAGAGTAATCTACTGGTCAGTTGGTGGTGTTGCTGGTGAAGGTGATGAAGTAGGAGGAGGAGGTGCTGTAGAAGGCATGGTAGTTGAACGACGAGGTCGAGGAGGTCGGTGAAGCTGCGACTGAATGCTATGAACAGACTCTCCAAGTCTATCCAAAAACTAACTCTGAGCATTCAGGTAATCTGATACCTGATGCACATGCCTCATCATAACCATGTCTGTCTCTCTCTGCCTATGCATCATCAAAGAAATACCACTGGTCACATCCTGAATAGTGACAAAGTCCCTACCTGAAATGTATCTGTCCAAGAGACTCTAGTCCTGATCATAGAAGGGGGTGATGGTCTCATTGGATGTGGACATGTCACAGTGAAGTGCTCATAAGGTGGGAACGGAGAAGGTACTGTGGTCTACTCCTACTGCTGCTCCTGTGGTGCACCCTCATCGCGAGCTCTCTGTGCTTGCTCCATCTTTGCATAAGTAAGTTTATCAAAACTGGAGACACGAGTATAACTATTTATGATTGATGTCCATGGGTACACTGAAATGAAGAAAGATATGGGATAAAAGTGTCCCAAGCTGGAAGGAGCTACTGGGTGGTTACTCATAAGATAAAGAATCAAATGGTTCCAATTGAACTATTTGTTCATCATAAAGGCATAGAGAGTGATTAGCACCAGGGAAATTTTCAAAAGATGTGGACTTGGACATAAAGTTCCACAAGAAAACAAGATTCAGAAAGCGAGGCAAACATCTGAAAAAGGGCAACTTGGCAGGATGATCCAAGTCAAAATGAGAGGGAGTGAGCAGTGTCTCCCTGATATTATTGAATTGAGTCTGCTGATGTAACTCAAGAAAAGTAGGTCCAACAGAAGGACAGCCAAGAATCTCCATCAAAATGTCTGTATTGACTAGAACCTCTATGCCGTAGACGTTCGAGGTCAACTTGATGTTGGAGCCTTCACCTATATCTTTGAGATTGGCATAAAAGAGGTGATAGGCCATGGGATCAACACTGGGAAATCAGCTATGCATGGAACCTGCATAAAAGTTCCACTCAAATAGATGTAAAATCTGATGGTATGCAAATTTTTCGTGCATCCTAGGGAAGATAGACTCAAAATAGGTGAAGTCAATAGTTTGACGTGCGGAGAGAACTTAGCAAACAGAGAAAATTGATCACGAGTAGCTCGGTAATAAAAAAATCGATTGAAAGTATCATCATGATGACTAGAAGAGCCTTGAGCACGTTTGGGTGCCATCGTGAGGTGCTGGAAAAAATATGGTTGGTCAATCAAAAATGTCGGTTGGTCGACCAAAAAAGAATCAGATGATCGGTTGATCAACCAAAGGGTTTAGTCGACCAAAAGACCTCAGACCAGAAAAGAAGGTGTTTGACCAGATGATAAACTCATGTATGCTACATGATTTTGCAAGAAAATAATGAAAATAAGACCAAACAAGTGAGAGTAAGTCAAAGCACATTTTAAACACAAGAAAAATCCAAAGGGATGGATGTATTCAAAGTTTAGAATGTACTGAGATCAAACCAAAGTTGGTCGATCAAAATGGAGGCCAGTTGGAGGGAGTGCAAAGAGGTTGAAGTCATGCGAGTACGGAGGTGCGAGGAGGTGATGATCAGGCATGCACTTGTGAGGTCTGGTGCACGAGGGACCCACACACGAAGGAGGCCATGTGCGAGAAGGTCGGTTACAGCATCGAGTTGGTCGATCAGAGGAGGTTCGATGTTGTGGGGTAACATTTGGAAGATGTGGGGACCATATATGATGGGTAAAAAAATAGGTTTAGAGGCAAAAACGAGGAATTTTTAAAGAGAACGTGATTAGCAAAATAGGTAAGAACCCTTAAGGCAACTAATCATGTAAATTAGGTATGGTAAACGATGATTGTGAATGGAAAACGAGGTAAAATGATCGCAATTGCAAAAGAGAATCCGCCCAGTTTTGGTCGATCGAAATTTTATTTTGGTCAATCAAAATAAGAAGTGACCAATCAAAATAATTGTTTGGTCGATCAAGGTTTAAAAGTTTGGAGGGAAAATTCTCGCCCAAATAGATTAGTCGATCAAAAATTTTAGTTGATTGATCAAAAAGAGAAAATAGTGGAGGGAAAATTCCCACCAGGCAAATTCAAGTTTTGGTCGATCAAATAGTAGTTTTGATCGATCAAAGGTTGGTCGATCAAATTTAAAATTGATCAATCAAAACATGAAAAGCAAGTCTTTTCTTAGGCTACTTAATTAAGCTCTTTTAATCTAGATAAACCTAATGAACGACAAATTTGATTAAACCTATCTTTTGATAAAGGTTTTGTGAATATATCGGCTAGCTATTTTTCTGTGTTAATAAATTCTAAGTTGATACCCCCTTTTAAGACAAAATCTCTAAGAAAGTTATGTCTAATATTAATATGTTTGGTCCTAGAGTGTTGTACTGGATTCTTAGATATGTTGATGGCACTGGTGTTGTCATACAAGATTTTGTCATTTATAAAAGTTAATCCAAAGTCTTTTAAAGTCTGTTTCATCAACAATAGTTGTGAATATGCTAAGGATGCTGCTACATATTCTGCTTTAGTTGTGGATAGAGATATAGTGTTTTGTTTTCTAGAGAACCAAGAGACTAGGGAATTTTCGAGAAATTGACAGGTTCCACTAGTACTCTTTTGGTCTATGAAGCTACCCACATAGTCAGCAACACCAAAGGAATATAATTCCAATGTGTCTATCTTCGGATAGAAGAGTCCTAAGTCTTGTGTGTTGTTTAGATATCTAAGGATTCTTTTAACAACATTTAGATGAAATTCCTTAGGGTTTACTTGAAAACGAGCACATAAATAAGTGCAAAATAAAATGTCAGGTCTACTTGCAGTTAAGTATAATAGAGATCCTATCATGCTCCTATAAAGTTTTTGATCTACTAACTTACATGTGTCATCAGTTTTTAATTGGGTAGAAGCTGCCATCGGTGTTTCTTTACCTTTGACTTTTTCCATTGAGAATTTCTTCAATATCTTTGCTGTGTATTTTGTTTGAGATATAAAGATTCTAGAGGATAGTTGATCAATCTGAAGACCTAGGAAGAAATTAAGTTCTCCCACCATACTCATCTCAAATTGATCCTACATAACCTTTGCAAATTTTCGGCAAAGTAGATCATTAGTAGTATTGAAAATAATATCATCTACATATATTTGAATTATTAGGAGGTCATTTTGTTTTCTTTTTGTAAATAAAGTTGGATTGATTGACCAATCTTAAATTCATTGTCAATTAAGTATGTTTTTAATCTTTCATACCAGGTTTGTGGAGCTTGTTTTAATCCATATAATGCTTTGTTTAATTTGTATACGTGTTCTGGATGATTTGGGTCTTCAAATCCTGGAGGTTGTTTAACAAAGACTTTCTCCTTAATGAATCCATTTAAAAAGGCACTTTTGACATCATTTGGAAAAGCTTGAATTCCATATGGGCTACAAAAGCTAGCAACATTCTAATAGATTCAACTCAGGCAACAGGTGCATATGTTTCATCAAAATTTATTCCTTCCTCTTGATTATATCCTTGAGCCACAAGTCTAGCTTTATTTATAACTACATGTCCTAATTCATCAAGTTTGTTCCTAAAAGTCCACTTGGTTCCACTAATAGTTTGTTACTCAGGTTTTGGAACAAGTTTCCATACTTGATTTTTCCTGAATTGATTTAGCTCATCTTCCATAGCAATAATCCAATAATTATCCAAGAAGGCTTCCTTAATGTTTTTAGGTTCTAATTGAGATACAAAAGCTGTAAATGTTAATATGTTAAGGGATGATCTAGTTTGAACTCCTTTTGATAATTCTCCTATTACTAGTTCTTTAAGATGATCTTTAACAAAGAGATATCTTTGGGTAGTTCATTAGAAATAATATCTTCTGGAATGTTTGAAGGATCATCTATTGTGTCATCATCATCAATCATGGAAGATTTAAGTTGAACTAATGTTTCACCAAATGATACATGCATGGTTTCTTCAACAATAGAATTCTTCTTATTAAAGACCCTATAGGCTTTACTTCTGGTTGAATAACCTAGGAAAATCCCTTCTAAGCTTTTTGCATCAAACTTATCAAGATTATCTTTAATATTAAGTATAAAACATCGACATCTGAAAATCTTGAAGTAGGAAATTCTAGGTGTTTGATGAGAGCCTCATCATGAGCCATAACTACCTCATTTTGACCCAATAAAGAAGATAAAAGCTCCTACATAACCTAGAAGAAGGCCTAAATGAAGGAATAAGTGCTCTGAGAAGAAAACATGAATTAAAGGTTAAAACTGCAATTTTACCATTGCAATGTATAAACGGGATTTCTCAGAGGCAAAACATAGGTCAAATGGTCTAAATAAGATAAAAAGTGGGTTGAGTCAATCAGAAATGGGTTCATGTGCAATTTAGGAATTAAATGACATTTGGTAACCCTAAAACAGACCCGCTTAAATTAACAAGGTTTCGGTCAGAATAAAAATCAAGTAAACCCTCTAAAAATCATGGAAAAATATCCTCTAGGATTTATAACACTTAATTTGGCCTTTGGAACCTAGTTTGACCTAGAATAGGGTCTTAGCTCATTAATTGACCTAATTTAGGTTTTTACGCAAAATATCCATTCAAACGAGGTCAAACCTAAAATCCAACTTCACCATTGGATTCCTTAGGTCCAAATTAGGTTTGTACCAAAATTTGGACCTAAGGGGAGTTCATCTTGACCTACTTTGCAATTTAGTACACCCAAATCACAATTTGGCCCCTATCTTTTGAAAATCATTGCAGAGAGCCCCCTAATTTCCTCGCCACCTTTGCAATCAAGTCCTGCCGCCATTGTTAGGGCAGAGTCGACCTCCGACGAGGTTTAGAGAGGGATTACTCTCTGATTCCTCAGAGATTCCCCCCCAGAAATGGAAGGGAGATTCTCTGAGGAATTCCCTTCCATCTAAAGCCAATCACGATCTCTGGTGTGAACCCAATCTCTCGTGCGAACGCACGAGGGATTTGGGTATCCACCCTCTTTCCTTCTCCGGAGAGCCGGCAGAGGTGATTGCGCGCCCTCCACACACTAGAAAGTTCGGCCCACACCTATAAAAGGATCCCCAGACCCGACCGCAGATCTTCAGACTTGTTTTGGCGGAGATTCCCCCAAATTTTCCTCTCTTCCATCTCCAGCCAAGAAACCCGCAAGCTCTGGCGACCTCCTCCCCTCCTTCTCGTCGCTCTGCTGCCATACTAGCAGCAGAGTCCACTTCACCTCTTTCTCCCGCGTCGCGCAGTACCAGGCGCGCGTTCTCCTGACCTCGTCCTCGTCGCCGCTCCCTCCCTCAGGGTTCTTCTTCTCCGACGACGGCAGCTACGCGCCGTCCACTCCCCTGCCTCCCTCCCTTCCAGAACACGCAAGATACCTTCTCCATCTTCCCCTCTCTCTTTTCCCCCTTTTATTTCATTTAATTGCCCCCCGACATTGCCTGACCACCCTCATCTTCCACGTCACGACCGACCTCCGGCGAGCCGCCCCCACCATTCCGCCCCTCCACACAGCTCGCCAACCATCTCATAAGCTCCGCCTCACCACAAGGAACACTCTCCTCCCATCCACCATCCCTCTACACCTCCACCACAGCCCCCTGAACAACCCCACACTTCCGGTCACAGGTCGACCTAGGCACGCACGCCTAGGCCGTCCCACGACCTGTAGCACCGTGCACCACCTTCGCCGTGCCATGGCGAAGGTCCCCAGCTGGTCTGATTAAGCTGAGAGGCTTGTTCTGTGTTGGACAGTGTTTCAGTCCTGCCGCCATTGACGGTTGAAGCAGCTTTGCAGCAGCTCCAAGCGTCAGGTCTTCCAGGCTTCAGGCGCAGCGGACTCGTGCGAGCAGTGTGGAGCCATCTGGTCCAGCAAGTAGCGCTGCGAAGCCCGCAGCCTTGGCAATTGCACGAAGAATCTTCTGCGGGCGCGCGCGAGATTGGGGCAGGCTTGATAGTCCCACATCGGCGAAACGCGAAGCACAGGTATGCTATAAATTATTTTTGTGTTATATGCTCTTTGCCTCCGAACGCACAGGGGTGAGGTCCCTCACCTTATCCCACGCTCGCCTCGTCCGTAGTTTCACCTCGCGGATCTGGTGGGCTCTGACCCAACCCAACCTGAGCACTCCTCGCGCATCACCCACCTACCGGTGCGCCTAGTCCAGGGTGCGAAATCCGACCCGATTACCCGTGGCTCTGGGAGAGAGTCCTTGAGTGAATTTCAGAGAGAGAGAGACGCACGGGTAGAGGGACAAGGTAGGTTTTGCTCTCCTGTGCAGGCAGGCCGAGCGTTGAAGAAAAGAGACTTAGCCGCAAGGAGAAAAAGAAGAGAAGAAGCAGAAGAAGAGGCTGCGCAGAGAAGAGAAGGAAGAAAAGAGGGACTGCAGACAAAAAGAAGAGGACAGAGGAGAAAAGAAGCAAAGGCAGGAAGAAGACCAAGGAAGAAGAAGCCTTCACAGGAAAGAGAGAAGAGAAAGAGGTTCAAGGAAGAAGAAGCCCTGTAGATCAGAAGAAAAGAAGAAGAACCTACGAAGAAGAAGGCAGAAGAGAGAAGTAAGGAGGAAGACTGCAGAGAAAGCAAAGACCAAGAAAGAAGGCCAAACAGGAAGACTACACTACATTTAAGACGTCTGATAAAGAAATCAGACGTCCAATCCTGTTCTCTCTCAGCAACTATTTTTTTTTAAATCTCTCTGTGAATCAATTATCTTTCATTTCAAAGTTGTATTCTTTGGTTTTTAAAAGTACTCAGATTACTCTCTATGTTCGACCTCGGATACTCTAGTTTTTCGAGTAATAAAATTCTCTATTTGTTTGAATGCTTTGTCGGCTATATTACAACGTATTATCTTTTAAAACCCGATCAAGTGTGATAAACAGTGTTCTTCCATGATAGAGTTCAAAGGGTGTCTTATTTAGAATTGGTCTGATTAGGGTTCCATTTTGAATATAACAAGCAATGTTTACAGCCTCAGCCCAAAAATATCGAGGCAGCTTTGACTCGCACAGCATTGTGCGGGCACACTATTGTAAGGTCCTATTTTTCCTCTCAAATACACCATTCTGCGGTGCAGCTCTAGGGAAGGCAAACTCATGTTTAATTCCATATTGATCACAACAATTTGATAAAAATTCACTTTCAAATTCTCCACCATGATCACTTTCAAATTCACATATTTTAATGATGCAGCTATATCATGCAATTCAAAGAATGCTTGTAATAGTTCATCTTGAGTAAAGGAGGTTAGCGCCATCAAACTGAGAAGAGCTTCTTCTCCTGATGTTTCTTCTTCTTCTGAACTTGAGCCTGACTCATCCCAAGTTGCAGTAAAGGCTTTCTTCTTTCCATCTTTACTGAAGTGCTTCTTCTTCTTTTCAGATTCTTTCCTGAGAAGTGGACAATCCTTCTTGATGTGTCCCTTTCTCTTGCAGTTGTAACAGATGACTACGTTGTTGTTTCTTCCTTCTTTCTTCTTCCTCTAGTTCTTCTTGTCCTTAAGAAACTTTCTGAATTTTCTGGATAGGAGTGCTATGTCTTCCTCCTCTTCTCCACTTGAGGTTTCTTCAGATTCTTGAGTGGCTTCAAGGGCTATGATCTTCTTTCTGGTTCCTTCATCTTCTTGCTCCTTCATGTGTTGAAGTTGAACTTCATAGGCCATCAAGCTTCCGATAAGATCATCTAATTTGAGGGTAGACAGATCTTTCGATTCTTGTATGGCTGTAGTCTTGGTTTCCCAGTTGCTGGTGAGTGATCTGAGTATCTTTCTTACCAACACTTCATTCTTGATCTCCTGATCTAGGTTTCTCAGAGAGTTTATGATGTCCATAAACCTCGTGAACATCTCCTTAATGGATTCTCCCTTCATCCTGAAAAGCTCGTAATTTTGGGTTAACAAATTAACTCTAGTTTCCTTTACCTTAGTCTTAGTTGTTCCTTCGTGTGTGACTTCTATTATATTCTAGATCTCGTATGTTGTTTTGCATGCAAAGACAAAAGATTGCATTCATTGCTTTGGCATTTTAGGTGGCCATCTTCTTCTGGTTTGGTGTCACCACCACTCCTTTCTTGATTTCAGGACGAGTGTATTTGGATGCAATGACATCCCATACCTCAAAGCCCATAGATTTAAAGAAAATTTGCATCCTAGTCTTCCAATAGCCATAGTTTGTCCCGTCGAAAAGTGGAGGACGAACAACAGATTGCCCCTCAGCATATGTGTCGACAGAAGACTTTGACATCATACTGGACAACTTGGCTCTGATACCAAATGAGGGTTGGAGAATATCTTGTGGATTGTAACTAAATACTAAAGGGAAGGGGTGAATAGTATTTCTTTGAAAGTATAAATCAGATTAAAAATTAAAACAACAGAGATTCATGCATAGAGTACACCTGATTTATAATGGAAACCCAATTCAGGTAAAAACTACTACCTAAGCTCCCAGCTTAGGATTTTTCCGACTAGTACAAGCTATTCAACCCACTATTCACACCACTTGAACGAGGCTAGCACAACCTCTTACAAACCCTTCTCTTTTATCCTGAAGAGAAGCAAAAGCAACCACGGATCTTCCAAATAGGCTTGGGATCCGTAAATCAAAACAACAAAATAGTATAACAAGAAAATGAATTCTATGAAACCTCAATAAATGATCAAACCGATTTTTCGCAGAGGTTTGAGGCGTCGTGCTTTCGAAAAGTGTGAAGAACGGGGTGTGAAAGCCTTTTGAAATAAGCACAAGAAGCTCTATTTTTGAATGGTGTTTGTTTTAAAAAGTTGTAAAGGAATGGGTTGCATGCGACCTCTAGTTATACAAAATGTTTTTCCTAAATAAGAAATAAAATTGGTCAATCAATTAAGGTTAATTGGTCAATCAAAAAGTACTTTGATCAATCAATTAATAATGTTGGTCGATCAATTAGCTTGGTTGGTCGATCAAGAGGATTTTTCCCAACTTCCTAAAATGGACTGATTTGATCGGTCAAATAAGTCCGTTGGTCGATCAAAGTATTTTGGTCGATTAATTAATAAGTTTGGTCTATCAATAACCCTAAAATTTGCTTTAAAAAGATACGCGAAAAAATTATTTTTGAGTTTTATTTGAGGTTCCTTACAATAAAGCCCTAAACTCAAATAAATGAAAAAGACGCACATTTGCAACTAGCTAAACTTGTGTCTTGAGCAAAGGCTTCAATCCAAGATAGTCTTGAAATGTCAGTCTTAGCAATAAACATAATTTTGGTGCATCAAAACAAAGGTGCTTACATAATTAACCTAAGCCTGACCTAATTGAGAATTCTCTCTCTCAATTAGACATACACCTACTCAATTAAATTTGTGTTAAGTTTAATTGTGCACCCACTCTAGCAATTAGGGTTTATAACCCTAATTCTAAGATCTAATGATTGCGTAGCAATCATAGGTCTTAATTGACCTAAATTAGGCTAGGACTTAGTATAAGTTAGGGTAATTCATGCATGCATAAGCATTATTTGCATCTTTACTGCTTTCCTTTAGCTATGCATAAAATAATATTATAATGTGCTGATTAAGTGCATTATGTCAATTACAGGTAATAAGCTGGATCAAGAATAATCAGTGTTGCAGCAGGACTGGAGCAGAAGACGTAGATTAGATATAGTGAATAATGATATAAGGGAATTAAGGTATGCTACACTATTAAGTAGAAATAAAGTAGAAAAATATGAAGAGCTTAGGTCCATCCTAACCCTATGATAGCCTAGAGACTTCCTTAAGCCTTAGCCACCATTAGATTAGGTTACCGCACCCTAGGAAACCTTAAAACCATAGTTCCAACCTTTATCTGGACGTCCAGATGAATTATAGGATGTCCAGAACCCTTAGCCAACTCTCGCACACCTTAAACCCATTTCTGCAATGTTATTGGACGTCCAGACACTTTGTTAGACGTCCAATTTCTGCAGAATACCCAAGATAGAACCTTGAATTCTTCCTGACTCTGATTGGACGTCCAGACAACAAGTCTGAACTTCTAATTTTTTAGTATAAGACATCTGATTCCATTTTTGGATGTCTGGAACTACTCTCCAGTTCGTGTTTTGAGATTCAAGCCTTGATCTTGGATCTCTAGCTCCCTAGACCCAATTCCAACCCCATAGGAACCTAAATTAAGGTACCCTAACCCTAGTACATCACCTCTAGACCTCCCTAAGGACCTAATTAGGTCCTCACCAAACCCAATTGACTTAGATCATAGTCAATTACCATTACCTAAGCCAATTGGACTCATTGAGTCTAATTGAGCTCAGATCTCAACCCACACAAGTCCAATTGGACTTAGTGAGTGTCCAATTGACCTAAGCCCAACATAATTGAGTTATTTCACTCTCAATTAGGTTCACACTCATTCAATTAAACTTGGGTTAAGTTTAATTGCAATTTCCCTTTAGCAATTAGGGTTTGCAACCCTAACTCAAGGCATACACCTACCTAAACCCCTTAGGACCTAACCTCTATCACTTAGACACCTAGGGCATGACCACACACACACACACACACACCCATTCATGCACTCCCACACATCTAGAGTTCTCTAGAACTCTCTTCAAGTGGCGCCACTCTTGGTTGCCAAATTTAGCAACCAAGAGACATTCAAATTGAGATCCACTTTTTGTGGATCTAAAAACCACTTGGTCGACCACCCATGGGACTCTCTCTAGAGAGTTCCACACTTCTCTGGAGAGACTCCCTTAGGTCTATAGAAAGACCTAAGGGGTGGCCATTTGCACCCATCCAATCTTGGCTTCATCCCATTCTTGGCACTCATTCACACTTAGGCTAGCCACATTCATCTCCACTCCACCTCCACGAAGAGCACCACCATGGAGGCCGCCACCTCCACGCCAGGATGTTGGATCATCTCCCCAACGTCTCTCCAAGCGCTGACCTAAGCACCATTGGCTGCCCCTCCTTCTCCCAGCCACTTAAAGGCCATCGGAGCCACCACCGAATGCCCTTCCTTTTTGCTAGATTAATAACTTAGCTCTTCGTAGTTTTACTGCTTTTATTTAGTGCTTAGTAGTGTAGCTCTTATTCTCCCCCAATGATGCATGCAAAATCCCCTCATAGATTCCTATATGCGATCATTTTCTGCTAGCTAGTTTTATGTTTTCAAGCTTTCCTCTACATTCCATGTTGCAAACATCCTCTAAATGAATAAATAAAAGATATATTTTTATACATATCTCTATGTTTGGAATCACCATGAGCTTATTGGTTGCCATCTCTTTTGTGTGATTCAAGTTTCCTGTTTTTCACTTATATATATATTTCGCAACAAGCATGTTGATTCCGGAAAATATAGAAGATCTATCTATAAATGTATTTTCTGTAAATAGCCACCACATCACTAGAAGTGTGCGCACTAAAACTCATACGTTCACCTTTGTTATCTATTTAACACATGCGCACGTAATCAAAATTCATAATAGAAGTGGAGAAACTTTAATACGAAGATTGGAAACCGACGTGTAATTTTAAACAAAGTAGAGCGATAAATGATCGATTTCAGATTTGATCAAATGCCTCCCAGAGACGAATGACCGAGACTCATACGTTCTCTTGTTATAGATTTTTTTGTTTGAGTGTATTGCACACTATACTACGATGCTTTCCCTATCAAAACACGCTCTACGACTATCAAACAAATGGCGCCATTGCCGGGGAGGCAACGTTATTTTTCTTAATTTTGATCTTTTAAACTGCCACTGACAAATCTTCCTCTATTTTATTTTTGGATGTGCAGGACAACACAGGAAAAAAATAGGATCCGCTCACACATCGAGCGCGAATAAAGAAATCAGGTGCACATCATCTCCTTTTAGTCTAGGTTTTCTTTTGAACCCTAGGATTAGATTTGCTTCCAGCAATTTCTTTTGAAAAAAAAACACTTATTGATTTTTGTCAAAAAGGAAAAAAAAATTTTAAAAAAAATCAAAAATCCAGATTAGGTTTCTTTTTGAATCATAGGTTAGTTTGAAAAAGCAATATATATATATATAAATATATATTTGGAAATCCTTTGAAAAAAAAATCCTTTTTGAAAAAAAAATGCGCAAAAGTTTTTGAAAAAAAAAGACATTTTTGGTGGAAAGCTTGGATTTCAAACTCAAACCCTCTTTAAAAGCTTCTCCACCACTCTGATTTTCGGCCAAGGTTCAAAATCTGTTTTAAAAATTAGTGAACAAAAAATTCTAAAATTCAGGTTAGACTTTCATTTTTAAACCATCTTTCAAATGATACCATTCTTTTGAAAAAATTACAAGTATAAAATTTGTAAAAATTCTCAAAGTGCAAGGGGGTCAGATTGACCCAGATTTGAGATTTTTCGAAATTCAAAAAGCAATTCGTGAATCTATTTTGACTAAAAATGGTGGGGCTTGAAAGATGATCTCATTGGATTTATTTCTCATATTTTTCCCAAATTTTTGAAGGTCATTTGGTACTATTTCAAAGTGAAAAATCGACCAGGGGTCAAAATTCCAAATCTGACCCCCTGACATTCAAAAATCTCTATAAATTTGGTTGAAATAGTAAAAATTACAAAAAAATATTATTTGAAATGATAATTGAAAAAGGAATCTATTCGCCAAATTTCAATTTAATTGGATTGCAAATTTTGTTAGAAAACTATTTTTATTTTTGTGGTCTGTTGAAGAAGAAAAAAATAAAGGAACAAAAAAACCCTAGAATTGTATGAACCTTAGGATACATCTTTAGGGTTACAATCTAGAGATCACATTGGGCTAACCTAGACTTAATAAAGTCTAGTGCTTAGCCGGTGAGCTTGGTCACCTTGTGAGTCACTCACCAAAAACCCCAACTGAATAAAAATGGGCTAAAATCAATTCTAAAATATGAAATCAACTTGAATTCGTTGTCGTACAATTGGGTGCTTTCAACCTCTTGGCTGGGTTAGCCGAGAGGTGGGAATCACTTTCAGTTGGTTGTACGATGAATTTTCTTCAGGAATTAGAACCTAAAATGAAAAATCCGATCATCTGATTCATAAGGACCATCTGATTGACAGGGCCTTAGCCTTGTCTGGCTTGGCTACACCAACCCAAGGGTTGGGTGGGGTATGCAAGGAAGGAGGTCACTTAGACCTCAATTGGTTGGACCTTGGGAGCCACTCCTAAGGAGGTGAGTCACCTCGCCAGGACCATCTTCTCCCACTTCTACTCCTATAGCCGCAATGGCTAATCCTGGGCCTGGACCTAGACCGGATCAGGACATTGATAATATGGACCCGATGACTCATTTGGAAGCCCAGGTAGTGGAATATGAGGAGCGGCATCGGCAGAGCATGGACCACATTTTGACGGCGCTTGACAGGATGCAGCATCCACCGCGAGGAGAACTGCAGGATTTCTAGGATCCAGCCGCACCAATCGTCGCACCTTTAGTCAAAATTCCCGCAGCTAGAGACACATTTAAGCTCAAGCCTAACGTGATTGGGTTGATCAGCACCCACTTCTATGGAAACTAAAGTGAAGATCCGTTCTAGCACTTAGAGGACCTGAGTCGACTTGCAGAAATGATTCGACCTAGGAATATCGATCTTGGGATTGTTCTAATGAAGCTTTTCCCATTTTCTCTGAGGGACAAAGCTTCATACTGGTTCAAGACCATTGGGAAGCCAATTGGAACCTGGCCAGAATTACGATGTGAATTCCTGCAAAATTCATCCCAATCGGTCGAACAAACGCGATGAGGCGCGCAATCACAACCTTCTCCCAAGGAGCTGGGGAGAAGTTGCATGAAGCCTGGGACCAATTTCACGACCTTCTCCAAAAATGCCTGCACCATGGTATACCCAGATGGCACCTAGCTCAAATCTTTGACCATGGACTGGATGACACACATCGGCATTTGGTCGATGCATCCAGTGACGGGAATTTCCTTGAGAAAGACGAGAACAACGCATTTGAGTTGTTCAAATCTTTGGCGGA
This sequence comes from Thalassia testudinum, assembly GCA_037157565.1. Taxonomy (NCBI): domain Eukaryota; kingdom Viridiplantae; phylum Streptophyta; class Magnoliopsida; order Alismatales; family Hydrocharitaceae; genus Thalassia; species Thalassia testudinum. The sequence continues at coordinate 5,781,907 of JAZHRO010000022.1, read as the reverse complement.
GAACTCGATGAATGCCGCATCCATGAACCAGTTCCAACTAACTGGTCAGCAGCAGGTTGGTGTCCATGACGCTCACACCAAGTCTATTCGAGCCGACATGGATATCATCGTCAAGCAGCTGGACAGAATAAACTTGATTGAGAAAAAGATTGACCAAATTAGTCAGGGTCAATCTGACCTGAACTCTGCCACTTCAAGACCCTCCTATGCACACCAAGCCCCTCCTACTCGAGTTAATCTACTCACTCAGGATGCATCTTCTCCTTATTTACGAGATCTTGCATATCAGGATCCCGTAAACAATACCGATTTGGCACCATACGACCAGGGTTACGCACCACCCACAGATTATAATACGTATCCCCTTGACAAATATACGTCTCAGACATCTTCAGCCTACGAGGATGTCAGTGCTATCCAAGGATATGGGCGTAATAACACATATTCAGAGATGTATAACCCTGGTTGGCACCAGCATCCAAACTTCTCTAGGTCTGGCAATTCACAAAGACCACATCAAGATCCACACTACCAGACAAGGCAATATGGGAATGCGCAAAACACATACCCTAGGAAGCAGCCATTCCCGTCTCAGCAGTAACAACCCCATTCTTTATACCAGCCGCTACACCAAGCTGCCAGTCACCCTCCAAAGCAAGTTGACCCTTTGGAGGCACTGAAAGAGGAGCTGCAAGAATCGATGAGGAAATCTACACAGGATAGCTTGCAGATAATGAAGGCGATGGCTGACCAGATACAGACTATACAGAACATGCAAAAGCAGCTGTTGCAGGAGCATAGGACTCAGGGAGCCTTGCCCTCCCAACCTGTCCCGAACCCTCGGTATGTGCAGAACCAAGGCACCCCTCCTAGGTTTCAGGCACCACAGGAACAGGCACACGCCATATTACAAGTGCCTCCTGCACCACCTAGTTATGCCCAAGGCCAGCTGCCTTTACAGAACCCTGCATACTCTGCCCCTTCCACTCCCCCACCACCTCATGGACAGCAAGCTGATGCAAATGCTGTCTCTTTGAGGAGCGGAAGGAAGACATTCAACCTACCACATAGGCAGGCAGGTCCTGATTTTTCTCACCCTTCACCGCAGGCGGGTTCGACTCCTGCAACTCAGGAGCCACCTACGATAGACAAGGGTAAGAGGCCACTTGACCCTAAGGTTCCCATCCCTTTTCTCGAGGCTCTGACGCGGAATGTAGTACGGAATTTTGAGGACCTAAAGTCAATGTTTAAGGAAGTACATATTCAGGTCCCCCTCCTCGAGGCAATCGATCACATTCCCGCTGTCGCTAGGTTCTTCGAGGCCTATTATACCCTGAAGCAATAGCCTAGAATTGGACGACAGGCGATACTGTCAAAAGAGGCTAGCGCCCTGATTCTAGCCGACTTGCCACCAAAAAAGAAAGGCCTTGGTACCCCACTCATATCCTGCTTCTTGCAGGATTCTCCATTTGATCGGGCCCTTTTAGATCTGGGTTCGTCCATCAACATAACTCCCACTGTTGTATTTGATTGATTTCGATTTGGGGAGTTATAGCCCACCTCGGTCACGATTCAGCTGGCTGATAGATCAGTAAAAACACCGAGGGGGGTGGTTGAGAACGTGATCGTAAAAGTCCACGGATTCTGCTTTCCCGCAGACTTTTTCGTTCTCGATATGGAAGTTCCTCCTAATCTCTGAGATGCACCAATTATTTTGGGTCGCCCATTTCTAGCGACAACCCGAGCGAACATTGATTGTGCATCTGGGTGTATGGAGATAGCCCTAGGTAATGAGCGACTTCGACTTAACATATTCAAGGCATCAAAGAATTTTGACTGTGATCGCATAGAGGAGGATGGTGAAGACAGATTCGGCATATTGTGGTAACATTGGGCTCCTTTGTGATGACCCAATGTCTCATTCATCTACACTATCAGGGCTCTTGGACCTCGATCCACACAGGACTGAAACTATTGCACTACACATATCTCCCCGAGGATCTAACTGTTTAGGGTGTGCTTCTGACCACAGCACCCCTGAATCCACACATTGCTGAATCGCCCATGTTGTTGCAAGAAGACTTGACCACAACTAACGGGTTTCCCATTAACGCAGTCACAACCGATTATCTCACAGGAAGCGAATTAGCGGGAATTCACGTGCATATGGATTAGTAGATTCCCACCCTCGAGTTTGCTCCTCCACTCCCATTTCTGACTCTGACCCACCCGTGATCGAATTGAAGCCCTTACCTGACTCACTTAAGTATGTATTCTTGGGCGAAAGTGAGACATACCCGGTCATTATCAATGCCCAGTTAACCCAAGAACAGGAGCATCAATTGATTTCTACACTACAAAACCATAGGGCTACTATAGGGTGGAGTATTGCTGATCTCTGCAGTATTCGCCCCTCGTATTGCACTCATCACATTTACATGGATGAGGGGGTGAAACCTTCGAGACAACCTCAAAGATGGCTAAAATCGAATATGCTAGAGGTTGTTAAGAAGGAGATCATCAAATGGCTGGATGTAGGTATTGTATACCCAATCTCAGACAGCCAATGGGTGAGTCTGATCCAGATAGTACCCAAGAAAGCAAGACTCATAACTGTGAAAAATGATAAGGGCGAATCCATCCCAACCCACACTGCAACATCTTGGCGGGCCTGCATCGACTATAGGAAACTGAACACGGCTACCCAGAAGGATCACTTTCCTTTGCCTTTCATTGATCAGATCTTGGAATGGTTAGCCGGACGTAGTTTCTTTTGCTTTCTGGATGGATACTCTAGGTATAATCAAGTAGCGATTAGCCCGGAAGATCAAGACAAGACCACATTCACATGCCCCTTTGGAACATTCGCTTTCAAGCGGATGCCCTTTGGCCTCTACAACACACTAGCAACATTTCAACGTTGTATGATGGCCATCTTCTCTGACATGATTGGGGACTATGTGGAGGTATTCATGGATGACTTCTCCATTTTCAGAGATGATTTTGCATCTTGTCTTGATAACCTCACCAAGATCCTGAAATGGTGTATTGAGGTAAACCTAGCATTATCCTGGGAGAAAAGCCATTTCATTGTGAGGGATGGCATAGTACTAGGGCACAGGATCTCTAAAAATGGACTCGAGGACGATCGAGCTAAATCAGAGATTATTTCCCACTTACCGCCACATAGGTCAGTCAAGCAGATCAGATCATTCTTGGGTCACGTCGGCTTCTATCGGAGATTTATACGCGATTTATTGAAAATTGCACGACCTTTGACGAATCTCCTTGTTGCCGATGTCCCATTTGAATTGTACACCTCGTGTCTCAGCACCTTCGAGACTTTATGAAGTGCTGCCTCTAATTCCCCGATTCTCCAACCACCCGACTGGTCGCTTGATTTCGAGATGATGTGTGACGCTTCTGATTTTGCCGTCAGTGTTGTTTTAGGCCAGCGTCAGGAAAAATAACCTTTTGTCATAAACTATGCTAGTCAGATGCTGAATAAGGCTCAGTGCAATTACACTGTCACCGAAAAAGAATTGCTAGTAGTAATATTTAGGTTGGAGAAATTCAGATCGTATTTATTAGGGTCCAAAGTCATCATTTTCACTGACCACTCTGCCCTCCGGCATTTGTTGGCAAAGGATGCCAAACCACGGCTCATCAGATGGATCCTTCTATTGCAGGAATTTGATATTGAAATCCGCGACAAAGCCGAAAAGCAGAATGCTGTGGAGGGTCACCTATCCAAACTAGACCCAGCCCACATTCCTTATTCCCTGCGTATCCATGACCAATTTTCGGATGAATCTCTTTTGGCAGTTCACTCTGTTGGGTTCCCCTGGTACACGAATATTGCGAACTACCTTGCCGCAGGCAAGATTCTCGCGAACTTATCCAAGGACCAAAAACTCAAATTCACTGAGGAGGCTAAATTCTAACTCTGGGATGACCCACTGCTCTTCCGCATTGGAGCGGATCAGATTATTCGAAGATGCATCCCAGATTCTGAGATCCCTAGTGTGTTATGTTTTTCCCACAATGATGCTTGTGGTGGTCACTTCTCGGGATGGAAAACCACTGCAAAAATCTTGCAGTCAGGATTTTTCTGAATAACCATTTTCAGAGATACACACGAATATGCCCAACATTGCAAACAATGCCAGTCGGTCGGTTCTATGACCAGGAGAGACATGATGCCGCTCCAGCCCATCATGGTTGTAGAAGTGTTCGACGTCTGGGGCATCGATTTTATGGGCCCTTTTCCGAACTCGCATGGCTTCGAGTACATATTATTAGCCATCGACTATGTATCGAAGTGGGTTAAGGCCATCCTGGCAAGACGGGCTGATCATAAGACCGTCATTTCATTCGTATGGTAGTATATCTTCGTGAGATTCGGAATACCCCATGCTCTTATTAGCGACGGGGGAAGCCACTTCATCCATGCCCACTTCAGGTCATTATTAAAGAAATATGGGGTACATCACCGTATAGCCAACCCGTATCACCCGCAGACCAATGGGCATGCTGAAGTGTCTAACCATTAGATCAAGCTAATTCTCCAGAAGACAGTTAGACCAGATAGAAAGGATTGGTCCGATAAATTAGTTGATGCACTCTGGGCATATCGGACCACGTACAAGGCCCCACTCGGAATGTCACCATATCGTATGGTATATAGCAAGGCTTGTCACCTTCCTGTAGAGTTGGAACACCACACCTTTCAGGCGATGCGAAAATGTAACCTTTACCTCGATGCAAGAGGTCAAGAACGGAAACTCCAGCTAAGCGAATTAGAAGAGATCCGATGGGAGGCCTATGAGAATGCATTGATATACAAGGACAAGACCAAGGCCTTTCATGATCGCCACATCCGGAGGAAAGCATTCATGCCCAACCAACAAGTCTGGTTGTTCGATTCACGACTGAAACATTTCGCAGGGAAGCTCAAGTCCAAGTGGACTAGCCCGTATATTGTGATTCATCCATATCCTAATGGGGCAGTCCAGATCAGGGACCCAAAATCTAGGCATATATCTACGGTAAATGGCCAGCGCCTCAAGCCATTTCTGGCCCAGGAACCTCCTCCACCTGACGAGATTGTTTGTCTTATTGAGGACGTGTGATTGAATTCTCGCCCAGCTGGAAGCGTTAAACTCAGTACATATAGATAGCATATCCCACATTCCACCATCATCTGTACATAACCATTTTTATATATAGCATATTTTTCTTTTAGCATATTTTCTTTCTGCATATTGCACACTGACAGGTTGGCCGATGCTGAATGTATAATTTCAGGAGCAATTACAGGTGATTTCTACCCATTCTCTCCCTGCTGTATTTATTTTCTTTTATATTCATGCATGAGGATATGCAAGAAATTAGGCATGGGGGGGTAGATACAACAAAACTGAAAATTTTTATGCCAACATTTAGGAAAAACCCTCGGAGCTACATGAAAAACATACTTTAGGACCCTAAAGAAAAGAACAACCGACTCCACCTCCTATGCTCGCATTGGAGCTAGAAATCGTCCGCAACAGCCACTTCTAACTCACCTACTCACCTCTTGTTCTAAATTTAGGGTCAAGCTGAATGTAACCTGAAAGGAAAATTTTATGAAGTACGAATATAAGTGGTTAATTGTTTATAGCATATATACATATTGCAGTCATGAATAAGTGATTAGCCCATATTTGTGGGCTATTTAAGTATTTAAGTACCTAGACATTAAGTTAATTCTAACATTCATTTAGCATAAATTAGGATGTAAATAGGTTAATTCATATTTCTAATTTAATTAGATAATTCATGCATTGCATTCATATTTAAATGCATTTAGAATTAACTTAGAATTGCATTCATTTAATTAGTTAACAGATTAGTTGCATTGCATACATTAATTTAAGTTAACATAAAAGTTGAGGGTTTGTATATAAATAATCATAATATTTTAACATTACTTTTTATTCTTCTTCTTGTAGCAACGGTTTCATTTCCTTCAGCTGCCGCTGCAACGCCACCAGCTACCGCACTAAATCCTACATTCATGGACTAGCGGAGAAGGTGGATCTGCTCCCGCCTCTCCATTCAAATTTATGCAGGCAGCTACAAAAAGAGGAAGAGGCAGCCGAGCTCTGGAGGCCACCATCCCCGACCACCACTGTGCAGAGAGTTTATCTCTTGTCAGTTCCACCACCACCAGCCTCAACTGCAGCGACGAGCCTCCACCACCGTGGGCGTGTGGTGTGACAGGCCACACTGCCATCTAGAGCTCGTCTGCATCACTGTGCCTCACCAGAATCAACGTCACCACCCTCGCTGTCATCACCAACAACCTCCACTGCAACTTCACTCCTCTGTCAGTTAATACGTCTGGGAAGTTTCCCAGACGTTTGAAGCTTCGTCCCCACGCACAACAGCAACTGGCCTCTCCTCTAGCCCACGCCATCTCTAGCAGCTTCTCCCCTCTCCATCAGACCCACCATCTCCTCCAGCTGCACTTACCCGTCCGTACTTCCAATAGTGTGCTTCAGCGCCTGCATGCGTCGGCATCTCCGCCCACACACCCTCCAGCCACGTGCACGGCGGGCACGGCCAGCAGCATTCAGCAGCAACTGTAGCCTTCCGCGCCCCACGTGCCTGCCAGCGTGTAGCACCGCCCACCAGCTCCTCACCCACACGCGTACACACCTCCGCCCGCGCGCCCCTACGGCTGCAGTGCCCGACCGCACGCCTACAGCAGGGCCGCACATCTTGCAGCACCCGCTGCACGCCCTCTAGCTGCAGCGTGCGGGTTGCAGCGTTCGCCAGCAGCAGCCGCTGCGCCCGCCAGCAGCAACCACCCTCTAGCCGCGCGTGCACTACACTTCTGCCACACACCCTGCAGTGCGTCATCGACGCTTGTAGCGTGCGGCTACCTATTTTCCAGTAGTAGCAGTGCGGCCGAACCGCAGCCACGCCCATCCGCACTGCACGGCCTACGGCACTTCAGCGGCCACCGGAACCCACCACCACCATTCCTCTATCTGGCCACCTCGGAGCATCTCTCACTTCGCCGCGACCGCCACCACGGAGCCCTCGATCTAGAGAATCTCCTCCGAGCTTCACGCCTCTGGCCGTTCCTTCCTTATCGCGCACGGACAAGGGGAAGAAATCCCCTGTTTTGCTACAGTAAAAGGCCTATTAATATTTACATTCTCTGCCATTGCCAACTTTTATTGATATTTTATTAAATCTGCATTGCAAAAAATATTCGTTAGTTGTTCAAAATTGCCATTTCAGCATGTTCTCTTGATACTATCTTAATCTGAAGGCAGACTTGGCTCGGTTCTCACCGAAATTAACTACGAACATATGTTTTTAACCGATGTGAATTTACATACGTCATTGCCTCCCTATGGATACGACTCGCTCTTCTGCGAGTGGTTATTTCAATTCTTGATTAGTCGATTTTTCCACCACATAGAACTACAAATGACATGTCATTTTATGTAACAAACGACTTTAAAAGAGAAGAATTGGCTCGTCAATAAGATTATTTTATTAAGAGAATGCATTAGGGATTTTATCCTCTAGTTGATTCTTGTAATCTGGAATCTAGTACAACTCTTCACACACACATAGAATTTGCAATGGATTCATGGTGAAGGCTGATAAACGTCCTTAGTCTGTCGAGAAGAAGCGGTGCTTCTTTTCCTGAACCCCGGGACAGTGTTTTGGGAGTCAAGTAGAGTTTCATCCAAAAATCCACCAAATAGTGTGAGATGAGAGTAGAGTGTACTAGTACTCTAAGATTAGTACAAGGAATCCGAAGTCCTAGATAATTAGGTAATGATACTCAGATATTAGACATAGTTTTAGCTCTCGGTTCCTGCGTATACATTTTGTGTGAAATTTTGAGAGCCACCAAATAAGGCAAATACGTGGAGAGCGAGTTTCCATAAAACTAGGGCTAAGGTGGATGGTTATGACCATTCTTTACAGAATCCTCGGCTGAGGGAGGGTATTGATGTCAAAGTCAGAAATACACCGTTCTATCTATCTCTTCCGATGCTGTGAGTAGGCACTTCCACCAAATAAGCCACCCAATATCTCCTGAGTACCACCAATCCTTAATAATGCCTCATCAATAAAGTTCATGGATATGTGCTAGTTGTGTTGTGTTGAAAAAAAAAAGAGAAAAAAAATGAAAAAAGAAAAAAATGAAAAGAAAGAAAAGAGAAGAAAAATAAAAAAAGAGTGAATATTTAGTGTTTATTTCAATTGCGTTGAGGCAATACCACCAAATAAATTTGAGATCCACTAAATATGGCCTTAACTAATTTTTCTGTGTTTCTGACCACCCGAATACTGGCTGAGGAATTCTGACTTTGTGTTTGGGTTATGGAAACTCAATTAAAGTGTTAATGCCAAGTGAGACCACCAAATACAGATCACATACGTGAATCTGGTGAGATTGTGAGCTCTAAGAAAAGGAAAGAAAAGAAAAGAAAAAGAAAAAGAGAAAGAGAGAATGAATACAAAGGAATCAAAAGAGAGCATAGTTTTTCTCGTCTTTCTCTGAGTCGAGTTACTTAGTAGTCTTGGAATCTAGATTCTGCAGTACTAATCTCCATGTAGCACCAAGTGAGAGTGAGACACCAAATATATAATCTTTCCCCTCAAAGATTCTCTACCTAAGCCTAAAGTCGGAGTGAAATTCATAAAATATCTTGAATACCTGAGGGAAGAAATCCACCTATCCCACTAGAATTTTACTAGGAGTCAAGTACAGGCTTTAGAGGCAAATCAGTTTTTCACTCAAATCCATTGCAAAAGCTACATAGCTGCACTTTCACGATTGTTTGGAATTCTAGAGCATAGGATGGAAACAAAAAGGAGAAAAATCTCTAGGCATACACTTGATAAAATAATTAGTCCCTTAGGTACCCTTGCTGTAAATAAATTAGTCTTGGATTTGCTATAGACTAGCAAGATTTAGGCATGGGGGTATGATTGCGCAGCAATCATAGGTCTTAATTGACCTAAATTAGGCTAGGACTTAGCATAAGTTAGGGTAATTCATGCATGCATAAGCATTATCTGTATCTTTACTGCTTTCCTTTAGCTATGCATAAAATAATATTATAATGTGCTGATTAAGTGCATTATGTCAATTACAGGTAATAAGCTGGATCTGAAGCTGGATCAGGAATAATCAGTATTGAAGCAAGACTGGAGTAGAAGACTTAGATTAGATATAGTGAATAATGATGTAAGAGAATTAAGGTATGCTACTCTATTAAGTAGAAATAAAGCAGTAAAATATGAAGAGCTTAGGTCCATCCTAGCCCTAGGATAGCCTAGAGACTTCCCCAAGCCTTAGCTACCCTTAGATTAGGTCATCACACCCTAGGAAACCTTAAAACCCTAGTTCCAACCTTTATCTGAACATCCAGAACCCTTAGCCAACTCCCGCACACCTTAAACCCACTTTTGTAGTATTATTGGACGTCCAGACACTTTGTCAAACATCCAATTTCTGCAGAATACCCAAGATAGAACCTTGAATTCTTCCTGACTCTGATTGGACGTCCAAACAACACGTTTGGACTTCTAATTTTTGAGTATAAGACGTCTGATTCCATTTTTGGACTTCTAGAACAGCTCTCCGGTTCCTGTTTTGAGATTCAAGCCTTGATCGTGGATCTCTAGCTCCCTAGACCCAATTCCAACCCCATAGAAACCTAAATTAACATACTTTAACCCTAATACATCACCTCTAGACCTCCCTAAGGACCTAATTAGGTCCTCACCAAACCCAATTGACTTAGATCATAGTCAATTACCATTACCTAAGCCAATTGGACTCATTGAGTCTAATTGAGCTCAGATCTCAACCTACACAAGTCCAATTGGACTTAGTGAGAGTCCAATTGACCTAAGCCCAACCTAATTGAGTTATTTCACTCTCAATTAGGTTCACACTCATTCAATTAAACTTGGGTTAATTTTAGTTGCAATTTTCCCTTAGCAATTAGGGTTTGCAACCCTAATTCAAGGCATACACCTACCTAAACCCCTTAGGACCTAACCTATATCACTTAGACACCTTGGGCACGACCACATACACACACACACCCATTCATGCACTCCCACACATCTAGAGTTCTCTAGAACTCTCTTCAAGTGTCGCCACTCTTGGTTGCCAAATTTAGCAACCAAGAGACATTCAAATTGAGATTCACTTTTTGTGGATCTAAAAATCACTTGGCCGGTCACTCATGGGACTCTCTCTAGAGAGTTCCACACTTCTCTAGAGAGGCTCCCTTAGGTCTATAAAAAGACCTAAGGGATGGCCATTTGCACCTATCCACTCTTGGCTTCATCCCATTCTTGGCACTCATTCACACTTAGGCTAGCCACATTCATCTCCACTCCACCTCCATGAGGAGCACCACCATAGAGGCCGCCATCTCCATGCCAGGATGCTGGATCATCTCCCCAACCTCTCTCCAAGGGCCGTCCTAAGCACCATTGGCCACCCCTCCTCTCAGCCACTCAAAAGCCATCGGAGCCACCTCCGAATGCCCTTCCTTTCTGCTAGATTAGTAACTTAGCTCTTCGTAGTTTTATTGCTTTCATTTACTGCTTAGTAGTGTAGCTCTTATTCTCCCCCAAATGATGCATGCAAAATCCCCTCATAGATTCCTATATGCAATCATTTTCTGCTAGCTAGTTTTATGTTTTCAAGCTTTCCATTACAAGCTTTCCTCTACATTCCATGTTGCAAACGTCCTCTGAATGAATGAATAAAAGATATATTTTTATACATATCTCTATGTTTGGAATCACCATGAGCTTATTGGTTGCCATCTCTTTTGTGTAATTCAAGTTGTCTGTTTTTCACTTATATATATATTTCGCAACAAAGCATGTTGGTTCCAAAAAATATAGAAGATCTATCTATAAATGTATTTTCTATAAATAGCCACCACATCACTAGAAGTGTGCACACTGAAACTCATACGTTCACCTTTGTTATCTATTTAACACACGTGCACGTAATCAGAATTCACAGTAGAAGTGGCGAAACTTTAATACGAAGATTGGAAACCAGCGTGTGATTTTAAACAAAGTAGAGCGATAAAGGATCGATTTCAGATTTGAACAAACGCCTCCCAGAGACGAACTACTGGGACTCAAAGTCTTGTTATCTTTTTATAAATGTTTTTTTGATCGTATTGCGCACTATACTACGACGCTTTCCCTATCAAAACATGCTCTACAACTATCAAACACCTAACATAACCTAAACCTATAGGACTCAACCTAGACCACCTAGACCAATTAGCCACATAGGTCACGCACACACATGCACTCACACCTAGCTTCCCACCTAAAGTATTCTAGGTTCTTCTAAAGTTGGTGCCTCCCTTGGTTGCCAAAAATAGCAAGGGAGGGTCTTTCCTTGGATCCACTTTTTATGGATCTAAGAAGACCTCCTCTCCCATCTTGGACAGCCACTTTGCGAGGCTCTCTAGTGAGTTCCACACCTCTCTAGAGAGCCTTGCCTTGGGCCTATTTAAAGGACCCTTGGGTGGCCACTTGCACCCATTCATGAGATCTTGGATGTTCTCCATTTAGTGTAGCTCCACCTCCTTTCCACCTCCACTTCATGAGTTCCACCACTATCACCTTCTCTTCCACCTCTCAAAGGGCTAGCTAAGCACCATTGGCTGCCCCTCTTTCTCCCTCCTACCACCTCAAGGCCACACAGGCCATTGGAGATAACCTCCAATGCCCTGATTTCTGCTAGCTAGATAAGTAGCTCGTAGTAGTTCTTTGTAGTTTTAATCTGCATTATTTTCTACTTAAGTAGTGTAGCTATCCTCCTCCTGAATGGTGCATGCGTAATCTTTCGTAGATCCACACATGCACTCATTTTTTGTTACATAGATTTGCGCTTTAATCATTCCTGTACAAGCTTTCAGCTAGACTTGACTGTAATGACCTATTCTGAAGCAATGAAAATCATCTGAGTTTTATATATGAATATATATATGTTGTGGAATCACCATGAGCCTCCTTTCCATATCTTTATTGTGATTAAAGTTGCCTATTATAATTTCTTATATTATTGCAACGAGCATGTCGATACATGAAGATATTAACGACCTGATGATTAATGTTTTCTCGATGAATAGCCATCACGAGAATAGAATAGTGCGAACTAATACTCACACTTTTACTTTCATCATCTATCTGATGCACACACACGTAATTAGGGTTAATAATGCAACTGGCAACACATACATTCGTAGGTTGGAAACCGACGTGCAGTTTTAAGCGAGTAGAAAGAAAGGATCAAAAATCAATCTTCGCATTTCCAAAATGCCTCCCTGAGATCGATCGGGACTCACTGTCTCGTTAATTATAGATGTTTTGTTGATCGGATTTTGTGACTATACTACGTTGTTTTTCCTATCAAATACGCAAAATACGAATGCAACATTGGGCAAGGAGAATGACCAGCCAATTTGGCTGGTGGATGGCCATAGGATGAAAGTTGAGGAGGCTTGCCGGAGCTCAGTCGGAGAAGGCTGGAGGAAGGAGAGGATGAAGATTTTGGGCCTAAACCTTGTTAAAGAGCATGACCTGAAGTTGCTTGAGCTTAAATAGAGGGTGCTTGCACCTTGATTTGGAAGAATTTCTGCTTTTAGACTATGAATTAGTGGGAAACAATTCTTGGAAACTTCAAGCTTCGCTGGAGATGATTGGGGCTATGATAGGACTTGGAATCTGGTGCAAATGATCTGGCGTGGTGTGAACACTAATCGCACCAAATTTGGTGAGATTTGGTGGAGATTTGATGATGGTTTCGCCAAGTCAAAGTTGGTTGTGTAGGGTTTGACCCAATAATGGCGGCAAAGGCCTGGATGTGAAGATGAGAAAATTAGGGGGTAAAGGCAAGGAATTTCGAAAGCTAGGGTTTTGATTGAGAGAAACAAAGATTTAAGGGACTAAAATACGAACTAGGTCAAGATGAACTCTGATTGGGTCCAAATGTGGGTACCAACCTAATTTTGACCCAAGGAATATAATGGTAAGGTTGGATTTGAGTTGCAACCATGTTTGATTGGGAAATTTGCACAGAAGCATAAGTTAGGGTAAAATTCCATGTGCGATTCTATTCAAGGTCAAAATAGGTTCAAATGGTTAAACTAAGGGTACCAAATCTCTTAGAATAATTTTCTATGAATTTTAGGAGGTTCAGATGAATTTTATCCTGACCAGAACCTCTTTAATTCAAGCAGGTCTGAAATTAGGGTTGTGTTCAGATTTGGTTCTCGAAACGCATGAAACCCTATTTTTATCTGTGTAGACCCACTCATTGGACTTTAATGCTCATTTGACCTTTAATTAACCCATGGGAAACCTTGTGGTTACTTTGTATTTATGGTGTGATGTTAAAACTGTAGAATTAACCCTGTTTTAATGTTTTCTTCTTGGAATGGTTTTGCATGGAATTACGGCTCTCAAGCGATTATGTAGGAGCTTTTGTTTCTTGATTCTAACTAGTTAAAGCTAGTTATGGCTGATGATGGTGTTATCATCAATACACACGTGCTAAGTTTGTTACCTTTGCTAAGCATAATATATAAACAAGGAAGAAATTTAGAATTCACAAGTGCAGGTCAAGATCAAAATAGAAAGATTGATCATAGGACCCGCTAGTAGGTGTCCACAGATGTGGACCAAATTCTGGTGCAGACCCATGCATCAGGGTCGAGTGGTTCTAAGGTTCTGGATGAAAATCACCGATAATCGAAGATTGTTATGGTTGCGGGGCCGGGCCTACGGTTTGGTGCTGTAAAACCCAAGTCTAAAGTCTCAGACAATGGGTAGATATGATCCAATAGGTTCAGATGTCCACTTAGAGTTTGGCTTAGAAAGATAATCAATTGTTTTGTACTTGGGTTACACATTCTCAAAGTCAAAAATATCAAAGGGGTCCTGGTAAAAGGTTGGTAGTTTTAGGCAAATAGGAACCCTTAGATCTAAAATTATATTTCCCTCAGAATTAGCCTCCCAGATTTTCATCTCCAAATTTCTACCCTCCAAAATTAGGATTTCCGAGACCTCCATATCGTTGTACACCCCATCTAAAATATCCAAGTAAGACAATTATGGCTGAATCATGATTGACTTAGGTACAATGATTTCAAAAATATCATCATTCAGCTCTTCCGGGTGTGGTTGAGGAATGGGGCTACTGATTGAATGATGTAAACATGTTTACACTACTTAAGATGTCAATTTATGCATGTTCTTAAGCATAGAAACGCATTGCATACTATAAATATTGCATAACATGCATCATCTTGCATTTAGAGTAGTTTGAATAAAATAGAGGTTAATTGCCTCCTTTTATGTTCATAGACAGGGCAAACTTTTTATCGGGACCTCGGATCGAAGATCCAACCGTACAGATGTGATCAGGGCGACGATTGGAGTTCAACGACTCCAAGATCGCCCTAATTAGACATCTGTAGCATCAGATAGAGACCGGGGAACCCCAGAAGATCAATGGCCAAGATGATGTGAATCTACACTTCAAACGACAAATCCGACCGCATGGATGGATTCAGATCGATGATCGCAGCCTAACAGCGTGAAAATTGACTCAATCCGACAACGTGGCACCATCTACATCATCTAGAAGATGGACGGCCAAGATGGCACCACGTGGCGCCATCTCGACCGCCCAATCGACCGCCCTCGGCTGCTGAAGATGCTAGCACCCATGAATCTCCGCCGTTGGATCAAGATCCAACGGCTGAGATTGCGTCCAACCGACATGTGCCCATCCTTTGAGCCGTACCTGAAGAAGCCACCTTGACCGTTGGATCTTGATCCAACGGTCCTGATCGTGCGTGCATAAACTCTTCTCCACGACTCAAGAGCCACTGTAGCGCAGTGGGAGAACGCGCTTACGCGAGTGCGCGGTGCACGTTCGAATCGCAAGGAGCGGCGAGCGGGTGCGTACAACCGTGCGATGAGGATCATGCGGCTGCAGGCGCTCGGTAGCGCCCACGCACTATTCCACGCTGCGCCTCATGCGGAATCGCACATGGGCAGGCACGCAAAGGAGGTGGGCGGTAGCGCGATTTAAGCCGTTCGATCTCGCAATTGGATAGCTGAGATCAGCTGGACGTGTACGTGCGTTATGCCCGAGGAGGCGAGCAGCTGCACACAGGCAGCGCCCACTACGCCCACGATGGGGCTTTAGCGACGGTTTTATCCATCACTAAAGACCCCTGATTTAATGTTTTTAGAGTTTTAATGACCAAAATGCCCCCACTCCTTACAACTATAAAAGGAGACCCCCACCACATGAAATTCTCATCCCTTCCTTCTCCTCTCTACCTCTCCAAAGCTCAAGAGAAGCTTGTCCCACACCTAGGATGCTCCTCGCAAGATAAAGTCAAATTTTCACTCTCAATTTGGAAGCGAATCTCGCGACGAGGATGACGTATTGCTCCGTTCTCGTTCCTCCTGCCTCGACCTCCTTCTTCTCGCTCCATCCTCCTTCGTCCAGGCGATGTCTCGTCTGACTCGTCCTCCAAGCGATCATCGAGGAGGATAACTTCTCTCTCCCATTCTTCTTTACAGCTTTCTAGTGTAGAATTTTCCTGCTCTCTAGTGTAGCTGATTTCTCGCTTTCTAATGTAATTCTTCTTTAGTTTTATTGTATTAACACTTTGAATTATTGAATGCATGTTTTCTCTCTCTCTCTAGTTTAGTTTGATTGTTATTATGGCTTCATTGTAATTACATCGCTTCACTTTTCAAGAAAAATTCTAAAAAAATATAGTTGCGAATATAGATCGACGTAGCCTCCCTGAGTTCAACCTGGGATTTTCAATTCTGGTATAAATTTTATTTGTTGAACACAAGTTCTTCACTTTCATACTACGACGACAGGTTTTTTCAAAACCAAATACATTAGCGTAGTAACCCGAGCGTTCAACAATTTGGCGCCGTTGCCGGGGAGGCAACGATTTCCGATCTTCTTTTCGCATTTCACGCACTTTATTATTTTCTAACTTGCTTTCTCTTGTGTCTATTATTTTGCAGAGACCTCCATCAAGGAATCATCAAGCGGTAGACCAGAGTAAAGTGCAGTTGAGGATAACTGTAAGTGCTCCCCATTCTTTCCCCCTCCATAGATTTCATTTGCCACATTAAATCCAAATTCCAATTAACCTAGGTGTTTGCATAAATCCTAGGAATAGTTTGGTTGTTTGGATTCTCACTCACATTCATTCCACCCTCATTTATAAAAAAATAAAGAATAAAAAGATAATCTTGTGGGGCAATTTTCAACAAACACACAACATACACCCACATTCAAGATACTTAACCTAATTGATTTGTTTCTATTCAATCGGGTTCTGATCTGTGGAACCGGTACACATAAAGCAACACATAAAAGAGTAGAAATCATTCTAGGTTAACCATCTTTGTGTGCCTAACTTAGTGGTGCATTTGTGGCCAGTTGTTTGAGTTGTTTGGGCCGCACCACTCTACTTAAAATCAACTCATCAAGTAGCTCTTCCTTAGGGTTTTCAATCTAGGTCTATTCCAGGCATTCCACTTTCTTTCTGATTTTAAAGAAAAGCAATCTTCACCCATGTTTGACAACCTGGTTTGCCTCAAAATGTTATTGCAATCAACCTAATTTGAAACCCTAAAAGCTATTTAAGCAAGATTTAAACATTAAAATTCACACATCACAAATAATCTTGCTTGAAAACCCTGGTTGTGCACGCACTTACATAATTCTCAATCAATCATTAAGGGCACAACTATTTTAGGGGTCCATCACATTCCATAAGCACCATAATCCTAGGCCTTAATAAAATTGAGTAGACGTTGGCCTTAAGGTCTGGTTCGCTCTTCAAGGCCTAGTCTGAGATTGTCTTTAATTAACCTACTTGTACTGATTAATCTGATGTCTAGCTAGGGGAGTAGTGTCAAATGACCACGGCTGGGGGGTACACTAGGAACCGAAGGCGAAAGCCGAAGGAAGAACCTTCTCCCCAGTCCCTCCTTCTAACTAATTGGATTGAGCAGATGCAAGTAGAGTAAATCATTTACAATTTTAAGGTGGGTTTTGGGAGTCAGTAGATCCTTAGGCTACCACACTTAAGGAAAGCCTTGTTTTGTTGTGCTGCAGGGTCCCTATCCCCAGTCCTTCCGACCTTCTTCTAGTTTATGCTAGGAAGACGGTCATTGAATCCCCGATTGGAAGGACCACTAGAGTATTCTAGGAGGCGCAAATTGGATTTTGGCCAAATTGATCCCATGGCCGACCAACAGCCTCCTCTACCTGGAAATCCACAAGAAGAATTTCGAAGGCAGCTGGAACAAATGCAGAGAATGCAGGAATGGTTCCAGAGAATGCAGGGCGCTCATAAAAATCCTTAAAATTACGGGGAACGTCCCGGCGTCCAGATTCCAG
Organism: Thalassia testudinum; assembly: GCA_037157565.1. NCBI lineage: Eukaryota > Viridiplantae > Streptophyta > Magnoliopsida > Alismatales > Hydrocharitaceae > Thalassia > Thalassia testudinum. The sequence continues at coordinate 5,764,389 of JAZHRO010000022.1, read as the reverse complement.
CCGGTGACGTAGAAATCAAGCCCCAGTTGTTAAGCCTGATCAAACATTATCATGGGCTTGGCTCCGAAGATCCATTTCAGCACTTGGAGGACTTAACCACTTTGGTCCAGACCACCAAGGCACGAAACGTAAACGAGGAGCAAATGATCATGAGGCTCTTCCCCCACTCCCTTAGGGATAAGGTTGGGCCTTGGTATAGGACAATAGGAATACTAATTGCAACTTGGAATGAGTTGAAATCGGCCTTTCTGAAGAAATTCTTCCCAATTAGACGTACCAATGCCTTGAGACGGGCAATCACTACCTTTACGCAGCGGCCGGGGGAGCAGTTTCATGTGGCCTGGGAGTGATTCTAGGACCTATTATGGAGGTGTCCACACCACGAGGTGCCAAAATGGCAACTCGTGCAGATCTTCTATCATGGGTTGACTGAGCAACTCAGAAATCATGTGGATGCTTCTTGCGGAGGCAATTTCCTCAATAAAGATGCAGATAGTGCACATGATTTATTTGAGGAAATGAGTGAGAATTCAATCGATCATGCCTCCATGGATACATTTAACCGGTCCCAGCAGCCCAGATCAAATGTTAATGAAGTCCATGACTCTTATTCATTTGATATGGAATTGATTTATAACAAACTAGACAAGGTGGACTTGGTTGCTAAGAGAATGGAAGAGTGGATGGCTGGCAATTCTATGAACAACTGTCGATCCACTCCGTCCCAAAATTTGGGATTCCATTCTTCACGAGCTCCTTCTGGATGGGAGTTCGTAAATCAACTTGATGCAGCTCAACCTGTGAGTCAGCATTTATTAGAACCTCACGGGATCCAAACTGGGGCCTTTGATCCTAGTTTTTCTGATCCTTCCCTTTCTTTCTCTCCATCCTCACCTTATGAGGATGTCTGTGCTGTACAAGAGAATGTTAGATCCAACCCTTACTTTAATGCTTATAATCCGGGTTGGAGAAATCACCCTAACTTCTCTTGGAAAAATCCAGGGAAACAGACCCAATTTCGACCCGGCAACTATGCTCCACAACGACCAATGGGTCAGGGTCATGTATATACTCAATTGCCACCAAATCAGGTTAATCAGGCAGCTTGGAATGCCCGTCAACCCGTAGGGCAGGCTGATTTGAATCGAAAAATGGTAGAGATGCAAGGATCCATGCTCCAGCTCATGCAGCAGATGAAAACCTCTCGGGATAACTTGCATTCCGGGTTAATTGCTAATTCTCATCAACCTGGATCTCTACCATCCCAACCCGTACCCAACCCATGAAATACTCTGAATCCGGGCAACTAAGCCCATGGGTACGGAAATCAGAGGGATCCACACGGACATGCTCAGGTGGTTGAGCAGGGTTCCTCTTCTTCTTCTGCAAATCAACAATTTCTGGTTAATCAAGCCCCTCCAATCTTTCCTAATCCTCCCTAAGACCCAAACTCTTATGCTTCTGCAAATTCTGTCACCTTGAGGAGTGGTAAGCAGACTCAGGATCCACAACCACACTGTTCTGATCTACTGAATCCTGAAGAACCTGAGGAGAGAGAGGAGAATTCTAGAGGAGAAATCAAGGCTTAGGAACTTGATTCCAAAGATCTGACTCATGTTCCTTTTCCTGAAGCCTTGATCAAATCAAAGAAGAAGAAGTCTGTTGATAGCAACGAGGAGCTTCTGAATCTATTTAAAAATGTTAAGATCAATATCCTGCTCCTCGATGCTATCAAGCACATACTGGCTTACGCAAGATTTTTAAAGGATTTATGTACACAAAAGTGTAAGTCAAGAGAATCTGTTCTGAGGAAGGTGGTACTCTCCGAGCAGGCTAGTTCTGTTATCCTACACCACCTCCCTCAGAAAAAAAGAGATCCAGGTGCTCCGTTGATTTCTTGTGTCATTGGAGATTATACATTTGATAGAGCACTTTTGGATCTGGGTGCATCCATCAACCTAATTCCAACTTCTCTTTACGAGAAGTTTGGATTAGGTGAACTTCGGCCAACTTCAGTAACGCTACAGTTAGCAGATCGCTCAATCACAAATCCACGAGGCGTTATTGAAGATGTTATAGTTAAGGTCAATGATTTCTATTTTCCTGTAGATTTCCTTATCCTTGACATGGATGTACCTGAAAATCTGAGGAACACGCCCATCATTCTGGGGCATCCGTTCCTGGCTACCACTAAGGCCAACATTAATTGTGAAAGCGGTAGCATGGAAATCGCCTTTGGGGATCAACGAATGAAATTGGATATTTTTAAGGTGATCAATAAATTTGAGGATTGTGGATTTATTGAGGAACTTGAAGAGGATAGTGAAAACATTGAAACTTGTTCGATGGTTTCTTCAATTGCAAGTTCCTCCTTTGATGACGAATTCAACCTGCAACCCTCTATGGCAGACCTACCATCTTCTGAAGAGGTTATTGATTTTACTCACTTACAACCTCTTCCTTTTGTTGAGTCTTCAGCATCTTCCTTACCATCCATCATCAACCCACCCCAACTTGAACTGAAACCATTGCCTGAGAATTTGAAATATCAATTTTTAGGACCTCAGAAGACGCTCCCTGTGATTATCAGTGCTAAATTAACAAAGGAGCAAGAGATTAAATTGATCAAGGTCCTGAAGGAACACAAGGAGGCAATTGGTTGGACCATTCATGACCTCAGGGGGATTGAGCTATCTTACTGCAGTCATAGAATATTCTTGGAAGATGGATCCCGCTCTTCTCGCCAGATGCAAAGGAGATTAAATCCAAATATGCGAGAAATGGTAAAAAAGGAAATCATCAAGTGGCTCGATGCTAGTATTATTTATCCAATCTCTGATAGTCCCTGGGTAAGTCCTATGCAGATTGTTCTGAAGAAAGCCGGGATTACCGTTGTGACTAACGAGAGAGGAGAATCTGTCACAACTCGTTCAGCTTCCTCTTGGAGGGTTTGTATTGATTATAAGAAGCTGAACACAACCACTAAAAAGGATCATTTTCCCCTACCTTTAATCGATCAAATCTTGGAAAGATTAGCCAAGCAGAAGTACTTCTATTTTCTTGATGGCTACTTGGGATACAACCACGCTCCTATCCATCCATAGGATCAGGAAAAAACTACTTTCACCTGTCCCTACAGAACCTTTGCTTTCCGTAGGATGCCCTTCGGTTTATGCAATGCACCTACGACTTTTCAAAAGTGTATGCTAGCCATATTTTCTAACATGGTGGGAGAGTTTATGGAAGTCTTCATGGATGATTTCTCTATTTTCGAAGAATTGTTTGACTCTTGTTTGGCTAATGTGGAAATGATTCTTAAGCGATGTATCAAAACACGATTGGTCCTTAGATGGGAAAAGAGTCATTTCATGACCCAAGAAGGCATCGTCTTGGGTCATGTAATCTTTGAACGGGGAATCAAAGTAGACAAAGCTAAGGTTGATGCTATCGCTAAACTTCCTCCCACATTTGTTAAACAAATCCGATCATTTCTTGGCCATGTAGGATTCTATCGAAGATTCATCAAGGATTTCTCGAAGGTTGCTCATCCTCTAAGCAATCTTCCTACCAAAGAAACGTCGTTTGTTTTCGACGAATCATGTCGAAAGGCATTTAATTTCCTAAAAACAGCAGTCACCTGTGCTCCAGTTTTGCAACCACCAATTTGGATAGCCCCTTTTGAGATCATGACCGACACTTCTGATTACGCGGTCGGGGGTGTCTTGGGTCAGAAAATTGATAGAAAGCCCTCTGTCATCTACTACGCTAGTAAAACTCTGGATGAAGCCCAGAGGAATTACACTATTACTGAAAAGGAATTACTAGCTATAGTGCTCACTTTGGAAAAATTCAGGGCTTATCTCTTAGGGTCTCATGTTATCATCTATACCGACCACTCGACCTTGAGACATCTCTTGGCCAAAAAGGATGACAAACCCCGGGTTATTCGCTGGATTCTTCTGCTTCAAGAATTTGATCTTGAAATCAAGGATAAAACCAGGGTACAAAATGTGGTAGCGGATCATTTGTCGAGACTCCTAGGTGATTCCTCTCGTCCGGACATTCCGATTGTTGACACTTTTCCAAACGAAACTATTCTTACAGTTTTAGGTGTCCACACCCCATGGTTTGCTGACATTGTTAATTATTTGGCCGTTGGTCAAATCCTCCAGGATTGGACCAAGCAACAACAGGATAGACTCAAATCTGAGGCCAAATACTACTTCTGGGAGGACCCTGAACTATACCACATCGACTCTGATCAGATTATTCGTCGATGTATACCTGAGAATGAATTCAACAGTATACTCGAGTTCTGCCATGCATCTGGGTGTGGTGGACATTTCTCCGGGAAAAAGACAGCTGCAAAAATCTTGCAATCTAGCTTCTATTGGCCGTCTTTATTTAAGGATGCCCAGGATTTCTCAAGGTCATGTTCTCGATGTCAGGCACTCGGGAGCATAACTAAGAGAGATATGATGCCCCTAAACCCAATTCTTCCTGACGAAATTTTCAATATTTGGGGCATCGATTTCATGGGACCCTTTCTCCCTTCATTTAGACATCAGTACATTCTTGCTACTGTTGATTATGTGTCCAAATGGATTGAGGTGATTCCCACCCGAACCAATGACCACAAGGTGGTCATCAATTTTGTCAAGAAAAATATCTTCAGCAGATTTGGGATTCTGAGGGCCATCATCAGTGATGGTGGAACTCAGTTTACTAATGCCCAATTACAGAATTTGTTGGCCAAATACAGGGTTAATCACTGAATTTTCACACCTTACCATCCCCAGACGAATGGATAAGCCGAGATCTCCAATCGGGAGATCAAGAACATTCTGGAAAAAATGGTTAGGCCTGATCGCAAGGACTGGACTCAAAAGCTTGAGGACACTCTTTGGGCCTACCGTACGGCGTATAAAATGCCCATCAGCATGTCTCTGTTTCGTTTGGTGTATGGAAAGGCATGCCATTTACCTGTAGAGATTGAACACAGGTCATTCTGGGCGATCAAACAATGCAATTTAGATCTAAATTTAGCTGGGAAGACCAGGAAACTCCAACTATCTGAGTTGGAGGAGCTAGAAATGATGCATATGAGAATGCCAAGACCTACAAGGCTCGGACCAAAGCTCTACATGATCAACTGATTTCCCGCAAGAGCTTTGAGCCAAACCAGAAGGTCTGGTTATTCGATTCTAAACTTAAGCTCTTTCCTGGCAAACTTAGATCTAAATGGAATGGCCCATTCATAATTGACCAGATTTTTCCAAATGGAGCCGTTCGGATTTCTTACCTAAAGATGGGTAACACATTTAACGTTAATGGTCAACGTCTAAAGCCTGTTATTGACCGTATTCTTCCAGAACCCATCTCAGACACGGTTGCTCTAGCCATTCTGTGACTTCTTTGGCTGGACTTCGCCTAGCTAATGACATTAAACTCAGCAGTTGTACATATGACACAAAGCTGATACGAGCTTTATATTCAGGTGACATCTTTCATACTCTACCCTTTCTTTCATGTCTCTTTTTCAATGTGGACATTGCATCAACTAGGCATGGGGGGGTGGATTCATTTTTGAATCATTTGGTCAGCTTTGTGAAATTCATGTAAATTGTTTTTCTCTTCTTATTTATACATAAAAAAAAAGAATTAGGAAGGAATAGTTGGACATTAGGACTTTTCAATCTTAGGAAATTTTACATTAGAATCTGAACACAAAGACCCTTCAGGTCATTGGACTTAATCAGCCCGTGTATCCACTAAAATGTGGATTTATTTTTCGAGTCCTCACCAACCTTAATTCTATTGTAATTTGAGGAAATAAGTTTGAGTGATAAGTACATGACGTATCAACCCGCCCTCTGATTTGAAGGAACTTTGAGTTTTAAGCATCTACACACTTTCTTTGCACTGACTCATTGTTCGGCAATTTTCACGAAAATTGGGTAGCTAATGAACCTTCTAGGGTGATATGGTTAGCAAGTTATCATGGATAACAGCCCATAGGTAGGTTGTCCAGAGCCCAGTCACTGGACCATTCTCTTTTTGTCGCTTTTAGGTAAATCTTAGACCAGGGAAGTCACCTACTTAAAAAAAAAAGTCAAAAAGAAAAGGAGAAAAGAAAAAAATAAGCCACACTTCGCCGCACGAGTATGGCTAGCAAGTTGTCAGTGGTAACAGCTCATCGACCAGTTGTCCATAACCTAGCTTAATAAATGCACTGAAAAATCCCAAAACACTTATGAAGAAGTGGAGAAGTAGAATAAACCAGAGAGATATACACTGGATTCACCCTTGTGTTGACCCCGTAAAAATAAAAGTAGGGAGAAAGCTACTGGTTATATAAAGATACACCTTAGGCAGAATTCTCTTTTTAAGGTCGCCTAGAGGCGTAGAAATCCGAAGTTCCTTTTAACTGTCAGTCAACAAGTCTATCACATTCACAATAAGATGCTTAAAACTTAAGTTTCTCATCAAATCTTGGGTGATTTGAATGGCCATAGAAAGCCACTCTTAAACCCTAAAACTTGAAAATCCAAAAAAATTACAAAAGAGGAAAAAAGAGAAAAAGAAAATTTTCTTTGAATAAGGTGAGGGCTTGAGGCGGTCTGCATTTTGGCAGATACTCGGGCACTGTTGTGTCTTTGAAAGTTTAGATCCTAAGTAAATATTTTCTTAATGATTGAAACTAACTCATGTCCAAATAATCCAACTTGATTCTTTTATAAATAGCATATAGTTTTTGCTAGGGATTAGCAAAAGATAGGCATGGGGGTATGATGTAAACATATTTACACTACTTAAGATATCTATTTATGCATGTTCTTAAGCATAGAAATGCATTGCATACTATAAATATTGCATAACATGCATCATCTTACATTTAGAGTAGTTTGAATAAAATGGAGGTTAATTATCTCCTTTTATGTTCATGGACAGGGCAAACCTTTCATCGGGGCCTCGGATCGAAGATCCAACCGTACAGATGTGATCAGGGCGACGATTGGAGTTCAACAACTCCAAGATTGCCCTAATCAGACATCTGTAGCATCAGATAGACATTGGGGAACCCCAGAAGATTAAGGGCCAAGATGGTGTGAATCTACACTTTAAACAAGAAATCTAACAGCACAGATGGATTCGGATCAACGATCGTAGCCTAACGACGCGAAATCGACTCAATCCAACAACCGTGGCACCATCTACATCATCCAGAAGATGGACGGCCAAGATGGCACCATCTCGGCCGCCCAATCGACCACCCTCAGCTGCTGAAGATGCCAACACCCATGAATCTCCACCGTTGGATCAAGATCCAACGGCTGAGATTGCGTCCAATCCGCACGCGCCCATCCTTTGAGCCGCACCTGAAGAAGCCGCCTTGACCGTTGGATCTTGATCCAACGGTCCTGATCGCACGCGCATAAACTCTTCTCCGCAACTCAAGGGCTGCTGTAGCGCAGTGGGAGAATGCGCTGACGCAAGCGGGTGGCGCACGTTCGAATCGCAAGGAGCGGTGAGCGGGTGCGTGCGATCGTGCGATGAGGATCGTGCTGCTGCGGGCGCTCGATAGTGCCCACGTGTTATTCCACGTCGCGCCTCACATGGAATCACACGAGGGGGGCGTGCAAAGGAGGTGGGTAGTAGCACGATTTAAGTCGTCCGATCTCGCGATCGGATGGTTGAGATTAGTTGGACGTGTGAGTGTGTTATGCGCGAGCAGTCGTGCGCGGGCAGTGCCCACTATGCCCACGATGGGGCTTTAGCGACGGTTTTATCCGTCATTAAAGACCCTTGATTTAATGTTTTTAGAGTTGTAATGACCAAATTGCCCCCCTCCTTGCAACTATAAAAGGAGACCCCCTCCACATGAAATTCTCATCCCTTCCTTCTCTTCTCTACCTCTCCAAAGCTCAAGAGAAGCTTGTCCCACACTCGGGATGCTCCTCACGAGATAAAGTCAAATTTTCGCTCTCATTTAGGAAGCAAATCCCACGACGATGACGACGTACTGCTCCGTTCTCGTTCCTCTTGCCTCGACCTCCTTCCCGCTCCGTCCTCCTTCGTCCAGGCAGTGTCTCGTCCGGCTCATCCTCAAAGCGATCGTCGAGGAGGATAACTTTTCTCTCCCATTCTTCTTTACAGCTTTCTAGTGTAGAATTTTTCTACTTTCTAGTGTAGCTGATTTCCCACTTTCTAGTGTAATTCTTCTTTGGTTTTATTGTATAAACACTTTGAATTATTGAATGTATGTTTTCTCTCTCTCTCTCTAGTTTAGTCTAATTGTTATTATGGCTTCATTGTAATTACATCGCTTCACTTTTCAAGAAAAATTCTAAAAAAATATAATTGCGAATATAGATTGACGTAGCCTCTCTGAGTTCGACCTGGGATTTTCAATTCCAGTATAAATTTTATTTGTTGAACACGAGTTCTTCGCTTTCATACTACGACGATAGGTTTTTTCAAAACCAAATACGTTAGCATAGTAACTCGAGCATTTAACATTGAATCTTCCATCAAATCAAGATTTTTATCCTCCAAGTTAACCCCAACCAAATCAAATTCCTCAATTATGGGGCCATCAAATGGTTGATCAGATTCCTCTAACCCATTTGTCTCACAAAAATCTTCCTTAAGCTCAAGTGAGACTTTATCTAAAGATTCTTCACCCTCAGAATCAAAGAATTCTTGATCCTTATTTATATATGTCTCAAAATCATATGTTGTTCCTTAGTTTATAGAGACATTTCTCCTCGTTCCCTAGCTTGGGGATCTCGGGTGAGAAACACGGTTCATCCTCAATGGGTTGCTCCAAACCAACCTGGTCATCTCTGGTCTCATAAAATGTGTCCCCCTAATAGGTGCCTGAGCAGGTTCTAACATTGGCTTTCTTGAAGGGGGTTCATCTTGAGAATCATCCCAAGATTGGACTAGGGTAACCATGAATTTCATCCTCAATCTCGATAATTTCCCAAATAAAAACTATTAAGCTCATTCAATAAAGAACTATTAAGCTCATCAATCACTTTCATCATAGGCTCCAATGCTTCAGTGTCGGGTGTTGGTTGGGTTTCTAAAGATCGTATGGTGTTCCTCAAGTTAGCCAACACCCTATCTTGGACCTTATTCACTTGAACCAAATTGTTCGGTTCATGGTTGGGTGGGTTTAGGTTCAATCTAGGGGAGTCAATGAATTGAGGTTCTTAGGGTCCTCCCTGATAATAGGTCATTTCGGGCTGTTCAAAAAAGGGTGGTGACCTATGTTTAGCAAAATCTAGGGGAGGTAAGTGTTATAATCATCATATCCTTCTTGATTGTAGATCGAGTTAGGTTAATCATCAAAGGGTGGAGATCTATAATCAATATAGGCATGAGAAGGTGTTGAATGGGTTATTCAGGAGATTAAAGTGTCTCGTTGTAGTAAAGTCGCCTAAATCACTCAATCAACAGATAAAATTCATAACTTGAATTCAAAAGAGTATTTGAGATTGAAAACAGGGAGCAAATATGGAATTCATGTACTAATCTTTAATTGAAATGAGCATAGGAAATTAAGCCAAGAATGATATTCAATGAAGAATAATTACTCAAAATTGATCATCAATACATAACATGAGTATATGAAGAGTTTGGCATAGCAAAAAGAATGGAAATGATCCTAAAAAGTGGTGATTTAAATCACCTTTTAGATCCATATTTAACATGCATCTTAATTTAACTTTAACCATAGTACTTAAATAATGCACTAGTAACATAGATAATGCTCAATTAGACGACAAGTAGTTAGATGCTACAGTGCAAAGGCACTGTTCATCTTCTTCAACTCTTCTCTTCCTTCTTCTTTCAGAGCTTCCCTTCTCTCTTTCTTCCCTTCGTAGCGCAGGGGAAACAACCCCTCAAATTTTACTAAGTGTCGCACAGGGACACTTCTTCAAAGAGAAAAAACCCCCTCCCCCACGCTCTCTCTCTCTTTCCTGCTTTCTCTCTCTCAAGATCCAGGCTTATCAGGTTATTAGGCATGCGTACGCCTAAGTCTAGGGCTATGGGCGTGGGTCATAGCTAAGGAGTGTATAGGTTAGGTCGGGTCGGGTTGATTGTGCGGGTGAGCGGGGACCTCACCCCCAGTGTCTGAGGCGAAGAGCTGGTGTGACGAAAACAACTTAAGCGCTATCAGGTGCTTTTCCACGCCTAATGTGGGACTAAATCCCATAGGGCTTCTCCTCGCACAGCTACTGTGAAGATGCCTCCAATTAAGGCAATTGCAGATGTTGGTGTCCCCAATCAAGGACTTGGGAAGGGTCCTGGGACTACTACGCGTAACCTGTGACCAAGACCTAGAGCGGATGTGGCCGGAGAGTGCGAGGCATGTCGAAGAACTCGAGGGCAATGGTGGAGCTCCGATGAGAACTTGAAATCATGAATAAGGCCTCACGACCACATTAAAATACCTTAGGAGCTTTGCCAAAGCACGGCGAAGATGGTGGTGGCGGTTTTGTAGCGTGAAGGTGCGTATGGTGGTGTGTCGGAGTCAGAGGAGGAGCATGAAGGTGGGTGAGTTCGGTAGGATGGTAGATAGGTCGACAGGCCTACTAATGTTAGGGCTTTTGTTCAAGGGGCCACGGTGGAGGTTTTCGTAGTGGTGGCACGGGCTCGCCAAAGCTCGCACCGGAGTGGGAGAAGATGATGGGGGAGAGTGTGAATGACGGTCAAAATTGGAATTTGAAGAGTGAAAAAGGAAGTAGAGGAGAAGAGGGATCAAGGGGACCTAATTAAGGGATGAAGAGGAAGGAGATCCACGCTGGCTTTGATTGGCCGGCGCTGCAGGGGACGAATTCTCCGTCGAGGAGGACGGTGAGGAAGAAGGGGCTAGATCGCCTCTGAGTTGATCGTCTAGAGGTGGAGGAAGTTGGGGAGGAAGGAGACACTCCCAATTTGGCTGTTGGGAGGCCGTAGGATGATGGAGGAGGATGCTCGCCAGAGCTAGGGCAGAGGTGGCCGGAGAGGGAGTTTGAAAAGGGTTTTTAGGCCAAAACCAAGCTAAAGAGGTGAGGTTGTGCACGAGAAAGCTTTATAGAGCTTCAGGGCGAGCTCTAGATCAGGAAAGAGGAATTCCATGGCTTGGACTTGAAGGAAAGGAACCCATGATTCTCATGCATTCGCACGAGCAATCCATTAAGACTTGGGACTCCAAATTGATTCTAGATTGTTTGCCTAGGTGTGAACATCAATCCCACCAATTTTGGTGGGATTTGATTGCCATTAGAGTAGGATTTGGGTTGGTCAAAGTTGCTTGGAGGTCAGGTTTGACCGCAATGGCAGTAGGGGATTTTTTGCGAAGAAGATGAAGAAGATAGGGGGCTAATTGCAAAGAATTCAAAAGTTTGGGGAATGTGTGTGAGAGAAAAAGTCAAATTGGACCAAAATGCAAATTTGGTCAAGATGATCTCTGATTGGGTCTAAATTTTGATACCAACCTAATTTGGACCCAAGGAATCTGATGGTAAAGTTAGATTTAGGTTTTGACTAAGTTTGACTGGGTAAATTGCGTAGAAATCCAAATAAGGGCAACTGTCTGTCTGAGACTATTTTAGGTCGAAATGGGTTCCAATGGTCAAATAAAAAATGCCAAACCCTAGAGAATATTTTCTATGATTTTTAAAGGATTTAGGTGAATTTTATCTTGACCATAACCTCAATGAATTAAGTGGATCTATTTTTAGGGTTTCAGATGTCATTTAATTCTCATAACGCATGAAAACTCGTTTTTATCTGCATAGACCCTCTTGTTAGACTTTAATGCATATTTGACCTTTAATAAACTCCTGAGAAAACCAACGGTTGTTCTACATTCATGATATGATGGTAAAATTATAATTTTAACCCTAGTTTCATGTTAAACTCTCAGAAAGGATGTGCAGTGAATTACGGTCCTTTGGCGGTTATGTAGGAGCATTTATTAATAGATTATGACTAATTAAAGTTAGATATAGCTTATGATGATGTTATCATCAGAAGGATAATAATCATAGTCTTGTTGTCAAGGGTTAGGCCCTAGACAGTAAGGTCCGGAATCATATCCCTAATCAAAGTTATCCTGACTAGTGGATGGGTAGTCATAAGTTGGGTCGGGATAGTAATCATCTTGGGGATAAGTTGTGGTAGGAGGGTAGGAGTCAGATGTGGAAGGATCTATGGCAAAGTAAGAGGGAAAATAGAGGAGACAAAGGTGCCCAGTAGTACAATCAAACCAAACCTATCCTTAGGTGGGTAGCCTAGAAACCCACAGACTCTCAGAACCCATCTTGAGATGAAAGAAACGATTTGGTCTACTTCTATCTGGTCAATCCAACTAGTTAAAGGAGGGATTGAAGAGACGGCTCTTCCTTTGGCTTGCACCTCCAGTTCCTTTGATACCCGCCAACCGCGGTAGTTTGACACTACTCCCCTAGCTAGACATCAGATGGACCGGTAGAAGATTAATCGAGAAAAAATCTTAGTTGGAGTCCCAAAGAGCTAGTTAATCCTTAAGGCCAATGTCTACTCAATTTTACTTAGGCTTGGGATGATTGTGCTCTTGGAATGTGATGGGCCCTTTAGATGGGTTGTGCCCTTAATGATCAATTAAAATGCGTGTGTGTGCACAACCAGGGTTTTCAAACAAGTTTATTTTATGATGTGTCTTTTAGGGTTTAACCTTATTTAGTAGCTTTTAGGGTTTAATCATTAGGTTCGTCCAATCAGGTTCAGTAGAACACTCCAAGTTTTGAAATCACAGGTGATGATATATTCCTTCAAAATCAAAAATAATGTGGAGTGCCTTATTTAACCCTAAAAATCAACCCTAGAGAGCAAGCTACTGATGAATCACTTTTATCTTAAGTGGTGTGGCCCAAACAACTCAATCAATTAGCCTATTCGCACCACAGATTAAGGCACACAAAATGTCTTAACTTAATTGGATTTCTACTCACTTATGTACATTAAGTTGAAATGTACCGACTCCATAGGTCAAATCCCAGGTTAAGTGGTAGAATCAAAGTGATTGCGCACCTTAGGATGTGTGGGTGTATAAGCTGTGTAACTTTTAGCTTAATCCCACAAGAAGAGAAGACTATTTTTTTCTGTATTTTTAATTTATACGGGTAGGTGAGGTAAGGTGAAGTGGCAATCAAACAATCAAATATATCCTAGGGTTTATAAAAGTACCTAGGTTGATTTGAGTTTGAGTTATTAAGTGATGGAATGGAAATCTAACGGGTGGGTGGTGGGGATATAGTTACTGAACCTTTATCCACACTTTTCTCCAATCTAATCACTCTAGCCTGCCTCGAAAGAGTACCTGCAATCACCACAAGATCGGAGAAAAAGTAAGATAAAAGTTAGGTACGATGAAAAATGCGAGAAAAATCAAAGAGCATTGCCTCCCCGGCAACGATGCCAAAATGGTGAGTGAGATTTTTGCATGAAAAGATTTGAGTTAGAAACTCATCGTCGTAGTGCGTAAAAATCTGCTACTAGATAAAATTTATAACCAAAGCTTAAGGTGAGCCCGGTGGCGAACACGGGGGCTAACATTTGGTTTATAGAAATCCGCATTTGCTTTTATTTGTTTTTGGTGTTTTCATCTTTTGTGATTTTTTTGGTATTTTATAAGGCAAGAGATCAAATCGACAAAATATTTATCTAACTAATCTACTTGCAAAATAAGAGAGAGAGAGAATATCACTATATATCTATCCAAAGTCTATTACAACTAATCTCAAAGTATAGGACTACACTAGAAAGTGATAAAAGATAGAATGAGTTGAGGAAATCCCCCTCGATAGCTGCTTGGAGGATGACTCACTATGATGGCACTTGGATGAAGGTGGTGAGAGGCTAGACGAAGAACGACATTAGAGGAAGGAGGACGGGGTAGCATGGCATCGTGGCAAGGATCTACTTCCGGATTGTGGTGAGAGGACGGCCACAGGATGCTCCACGAAGGAGGTGACAAGTGGGAAAATATTTTACGTTTCTACTCTAAGGAGCATACTGGGCTTGGGACCAACCCCTTGAGCTTTGGAGGAGGTATGGAAAGAAGAGGAAGACATGATGAAGAATGGGAGGGGTGGTGGTCCTTTTATAGTGGTGGAGAGGAGGCAAAATAAGATCATGAGTCAACAGCAACATTTACAATTGTTGTTTTAGCTCTGCCGCAAATGTCATTGAAGGCCCAACCACGCGGCCACAGGCGCTCGCGTACATCTGCTGGCGCTAAGGTTGGAGGAGTTGCAGCCGTTGGATCATCGATGGAAGGCTGAAATCACACACTAATCACACTTGAGATCACGCTCTGGGTGCGTACGATCGCATGTTTCCTCCCACATTAAATCACGCATTCGCATTATGCGCGATGTGGCTCACATCTCAGTCGTCCATCTTGCATCATGCGGTCCAATTTATCGGTCGCCCGCGCTAAGGGGTGCTGCTCCGTGGGATTCGAATGAGCACCCTCTATTCACAAACCCAGTGCATTGCCACTACACTACGCTTGCCTGAGGGGAGATCTTGACTATTGGTCTTCCCGCAATGAGATCTAATCTCTGCCATTGGATCTTAATCCAACGGCTGGGATTTGATGGCGCGGATGAAGAGGTGTTGTGGTTGCTGCTGGTCGACTTGGATGGTCTGGATGGCACCACGTGATGCCATCTAGACCATCCAACTTTAGATGCTTGTAGATGGCGAGACAGACGTTATATTGGTTCTATTTCACGTCAATGGGCTGCGATTGTCGATCTGAATCCATCCGTGCGGTTAGATTTGTCATTTGAAGCTCCAAATTGCATCAGCTAACCCCCTTAGTTGTTGATCTTCCTCGGACTGTATAAGGTGCTACGGGGCTTCGATCAAGATGATTTTGGATGCATTGAACTTCGATCATTGTCCTGATCATATAAATATGGTCAAATTGTCAATCCAAGGCCTCGGAATAAGTCTCCTTCTCTCCTTGCCAAAATAAGAAGCAAATTAACCTATAATTTATACAAACTATTTTTAATGCAGAATGATGCAATATTTATAATGTGGAATGCAATGTTAAGCTTAAGAACTTGCTTAAATAGACATTTTATCATGAATAAAAGTGTATTTATCTGGAGGCCATGATGGTAACACCATCATTCTTCATAATTAGCTTAAATTAGTTGGAATCAAGAGATAAATGCTCCTAAATGATCGCCTGAGGACCATAATTCCACTCTGATGTGTTTTGAGAAGTCAATAAAATAGGGTTAATTTTGTTGTTTTAGCATCACATCACAAGTGTAAATTATCCACGAGGTTACTTAGGGTTAATTGAAGGTCAATTAAGCATTAAAGACCAATAAGTGGGTCCACACTAACTGAAATAGGGTTTTGCACATTTTGAGGATGAAAATAGGATTGAAAACCTTAATTATCAACCCCACTTCAATTGGAAAGGTTTTGGTAGGATAAAATCAATCTAAACCTCATAAAATTCATATAAAAATATTCTAAGAGGTTTAGTACCTTTGGTTTAACCATTTGAACCTATTTTAACCTAGAATAGAGATTCAGATGGGAATTTACCTTGATTTAGGGTTCTCTGCAATTTACCCAGTCAAACGTGATCAAAACTCAAGTCCAAGTTTACCATTAGATTCGTTGGATCCAAATTAAGTTAAAGCCAAAATTTAGGCCCAATCAGAGTCCATCTTGACCTAGTTTGTAATTTAGCCATAAAATGTCTACTTCTTACACTCAAGCCCCTAAGTTTCAAGTTTATTACAAATGACCCCCTAACTTTCTCATCTTCTTTACACTTTGGTTCCTACCACCATTAGTGTGTGAACACACCTTCAGGCCGAGATTCGAGAGAGGATTTCTCTCTCAAATCAGATCTAAATCCCTCTAAATTTGGAGGGATTAATCTTAAGGAGTTTCCCAATTGATTGAACTGCCTCAAGAACCCTAAGTCAATCCCTACAACTTAGGAGAGCTCGAGGAATTTTGGGAAGTTTTCCCCTGAAACCGTGACTCAATCAGGCATATTCCTTGATTTAGAGCTTGCATTTAAGCTCTATAAAAGCTCTCTTAGGTCCCAACATGCTCCAGAGTCTGGTTAGGCCACAAACAACCTCTTCTACCTCTTTTTCGGCCGCCTCCACCACGACTCCAGTGAGCTTCCTCGACCCCTTCTCTTTGGCCACTCGACGGTCAAATCAAGTAGCCCATTATCTTCCCTTATGTCCTCCACTTCTCGCCAACTAATGCAGAAGCCTCTTCCACCTTCATCCTCACCGCCTGACCTCACCAGAAGCATTCATACCTTCCACGTATGGCAAGCCATGCCGGTGTGGAAATCCTCCCCTTTCGTCCCATAGATAGGTTATTTCTCTCCCTCTCTCCCCCTAGCCTAAGTATAGCCCTCTAGGACCCTAATTCGACCACCGAATCCACATTCTCCCTCATCATCTTCTTTGCGTCTAGCGAAGCCTTGGCGAGCTTTACCCAGTCGCCACAAGGGCAACACAATGGCGAACACTCGGGTGAACACAAGGGCAAACCTTGTGTATATCTCCCCAGTTTACACTACTTCCCACTTCTTCCCTAGGTGTTTTGGGAATTATTTGTGCATTTTTTATGAGCTGGGCTCTGGACAACCGGCCAATGAGCTGTTACCACCGACCACTTGCCAGCCATACTAGTGCAGTGAAGTATGATTTTATTTATTTTTTTATTTTCTCCTTTTTCTATCTTTTTTCTTTTACTTTTTGGGTATTTCTTTTTCTCTTTTTTTTTTAAGTAGGTGACTTCTCTGATCTAAGATTTACCTAAAGGTAGTAGGAAGAGAATGGTTGTGTGGTTGGGTTCTGGACAACCGACCGATGAGCTGTTACCACCGACAACTTGTCAGCCATACCACCCTAGATGGTTCATTAACTACCCAATTTCCATAAAAATCGTTGAAAAGTGAGTCGATGCAAACAGTGTGTAGATTCTTAGACTTAAAATTCCCTCAAATCAAAGGATGGGTTGATAAGTCATATACTTATCACCCCAATTTATTTACCAAATTAAAATGAAATTAACTTGGCGAGGACTCGAGACTAAGTCCACATTCGAGTGGACACCCAGGCTAATTAAGTTTGAAGACCTGAAGAGTCTAAGTGTTCAAGTCCTAGAGTATCGTTTCCTAAAGTTAATAACTTCCAAATACCTAAGTTCTCTTCTCCTAATTTCTTTCTTTTTTTGTCTTTTAGAATTTTCATCATTTTTTTAAGAAAATAAAAGAAATTCTACAGAGATAACAAAATAATTTCAGGATTGAGTATCCACCCCCTCATGCCCAAATGATGTAATGTCCTCATTGTAGAGACAAAGACATGAAACAGGTAGAATAATAGAATATCACCTGAATATCGTGAAAATTCGATCAGCTCTGCAGAGAGAAAAGTATACACACGTGCTAAATTTAATGCATTCAACTAGGCATAATATACATACAAGGAAGAAATTGAGAATTCACAAGTGCGGGTCAGAATCAGAATAAGAATATTAATCCTCAAACCTGCAAATAGAAGATGTCCATAGACTTGGACCAAATTATGGTGTAGACCCATGCCCCAAGGTCGAGTAGTTCTATGGTTCTGAATGAAAATCACCCAGAACCGAAGATTATTGTGCTTGCGAGGCCGAGCCTGTGGTTTGGTGGTGTGCAACCCAAGACTAAAGTGTCAGACAATGGGTAGAGCTAATTCACTAAATTCGGGTGTCCACTTATAGTTCAGCTCAGGAAGATAGTCAATTATTTCAAGCTTGGGTTGCACGTCAAAGATATCATAAGGGTCCTGATAGAAGATAGGTGGTTTTTGGTCAATAGGAACCCTTAGATCCAAAATCATATTTCCCTCAGAAGTAGCTTCCCAGATTTTAACTTCCAAATTCCTATCCTCTAAAATCAATGTTTCCGGGACCTCCAAATCGTTGTACACCCCATCTAAAATATCCAAGTCCAACAATTGTGGCTGAATCAAAATTAACTTGGGTATAATGACCTCAAAAGTATCATCATTCTGCTCTTTGGGGTGGGGTTGATGAATGGGTCTACTAATTGAATCTTCCATCAAATCAAGATTTTTATCCTCTAAGTTAACCCCAACTGAATCAAATTCCTCAATTACAAGGCCATCAAATAATTCATCAAATTTCCCAGGCTCGTTAGTCTCATTAAAACCATTTTCTTTGAGCTCTAGTGAGACTTCGCCTATAGATTCTTCACCCTCACAATCAAAGAATTCTTGATCCTCAATTATATGTCTCAAAATCATATGTTGTTCCTTGGTTTATAGAGACATTTTTCCTCGCTCCCTGGTTCAAGGATTTCAGGTGAGAAAATCGGTTTATCCTCAACGGGTTGCTTTAGACCAACCTGGTCATCCCCGATTTCATAAAAAATGTCCCCCCCAACAAATGCCTGAGCGGGTTCTGACATTAGCTCTTCTGAAGGGGGTTCATCCTGGGAATTATCCCAAGATTGGACTAAGGCAACCACGAATTTCATCCTCAATCCTGATAATTTCCCAAGTATAAACTCACCTGGGCTCTTATCCTCAATATGTTAGAGCCAATCCAATAACGAATTGTTCAGATCAGCAATCATTTAAATCGGGGGCTCTAATTCTTCATTGCAGGGTGTTGGCTGGGTTTCTAGAGATCGAATGGTGTTCCTCAAATTGGTTAATGATCACACGTGTTTCGCGATTTTGAAATTAGGGTTACAAGTAACCCGTCGTCATAGTTGCAAAACTCGTGGTCAAATAAAATTTATACCGAAACTCCAAGGGAGTCCCAGGTCGAACAAAGGGAGGCGACGTTTACTTTAATTGAAATCCGCTCTTCATTTTGTTTCATTTTGATATTTTAGGGTTTTGTTATTTTTTTGTATTTTTGAAAGAAGAAACAAGCAGAATGAATCACATGATAGAGATGGAACAAATATGATATTTATATCACTTCAATGTCAATTACAATAAACTATAAAAGCATAAAAAGAGAGGGGGGTGAGAGGAAATCTCCCGAATCGGCTGTTCGACGAGATGACAGCCCCTAGCGGAAGCTCGGATGGAGGTGAGGAGCAGGACGACGGAGGTGAGATGCAAGAGGACGTCAGGTAGAGGAAAGCTTCGGCATGGCTCTAGAATGGAGGTGAGAAGGCGAAGGTGAACTGCTACCGGAATGGAGGTAGGAAGACTGCTCCAAGGCCACCTATGAATGGGGATGGGAAGTTGGAGGAGTATTTGGTGGGGCAGAGGTTTGCTATACTAATAGGCACCTTGGGAGCTTGAGAGCAAGCTCTAACAGAGCATTGGTAGGCTTACTAGAGCTTGGGAGTAGGTGAGAGTAGAGTAAGTAGAGATCTCTTGGAAGGGAGGGGGTATAGGTCCTTTTATAGTAGAGAAAAGGCAAAAATAGGTATGGGACCATTAGTGACCTCCAGCTCATCACTGGAAGCGTCACTGTAGATAGCTCATGCCCACTCACGCCCACAGCTGGCTTTACTGGAACGGAAGAATTAGCGACAGGTGCAAGCATCACTGTAAGTCTAGCTCGTGCATCGCTGTAGGCTGGTGCCAACCGAGCACACACCCACGCTGCCATTGCGCCAGCATGCTCCGCTGGCTCGTGCATCACACGCCCTTGCTCCCCATGCCATGCGCACGCACGCTGGCATGCGCTACGCTGCTGCTGCGCATGGCAGCACTGTGCGAGGTGCACTACTCCTGCTGTGCACGTGCACTACTACCGGCCGGCGTTGGGTAGCCTAGATGGCACCCTGTGGCACCACCTGGACCGTCCATTCTTCTTTTGTAGAGGGTGCCACGGTGCTTAGATCATGATGATTCCCGTGTTGCTGGACTGTGATCGTCGCTCCGGATCCATCCGTACGGCCAAACTTTCCATCCGAAACCCATATGGATGTCGCATTACACCCTGGCCGTTGATCTTCCTCAGACTTCGTACGATGCTACGGTTCTCCGATCTAGACAATTTCAGAGGCGTTAGACTCCGATCGTCGTCTTAATCAGATCCGTACGGTCCGATCATCCATCTGAGGTCCTGAAATAAGTCTTCTCTCTTAACCATAAAAAGGACTTAGTTAACCTAAAATATATACTACTCTAAATGTAAAATGATGCATGTTATGCAATATTTATAACATGAAATGCAAATCTAAGCCTAGGAACATGCATGAATAGGCATTTTAACCTAAAGAGATGTGTCTATATCATACCCCCATGCCTATCTTTTGCTAGTCCCTAGCAAATTAAACTACATGCTATGTATAACATCAAAACTACGATTAGATCGCTTAGGCTTAAGTCATTTATTAACAATAGAAAATTTCAACTAAGGTCCTAAACTATGAAAACTCAACAGTACCCGGCTGCTTGCCAAAATGCAGACCGCCCAAGTCCTCGCCTTATTTGAAAAGGGAAGATACATTTTTTTATTGCTTTTCTTCTTTTCTAATTTTTCTGTACTTTTGGAGTTTAAGAGTTCCGGGATAACTTTTTACAGCTACCCAACCCACCCAAGACTCGAAAAGGATTCTAAGTGCTAAGTATCTTGTGAAAATAGTGAAAGACTCACTAGGCGACCGTTAAAAAGGACTTCGGGTTTCTATGACCCTAGGTGACCTTACCTAGAGGTTTATTTTTTCGAACAGTAGCTTTCTCCCTACTTTTATTTATGGAGTCAACACATAGGCGAACCCAGTATATATCTCCCTGGTTTATTCTACTCCCCCTCCTCTTCCCTAAGTGTTTTGGGAATTATTGTGCATTTTTTTTTGTAAGCTGGGTTCTGGACAACCGGTCGATGAGGTGTAACCGCCGACAACTTGCCAGCCATACTCATGCGGTGAAGTGTGGTTTTATTTATTTTTTTATTTTCTCCTTTTTCTATATTTTCTTTTCTTTGTTTTCTTTTTTTTTTAAGTAGGTGGCTTTCCTGATCTAAGATTTACCTAAAGGCAGTACAATGAAAATGGTCTTGTGACTGGGCTCTGGACAACCGGCCGATGAGCTGTTACCACCGACAACTTGCCAGCCATACCACCCTAGATAGTTCATTAGCTACCCAATTTCCGAAGAAACCGCCGAAAAGTGAGTCAGTGCAAAAAAAAAAGTGTAGATGCTTAGGCTTAAAGTCCCTCCAAATTAGAGGGCGAGTTGATAAGTTGCATACTTATCATCCCAATTTATTAGTCAAATTAAAAATGAATTTGAGTTGGCGAGGACTCGAAACTAAGTCCACATTCGAGTGAACACCCGGGCTAATTAAGCCCAAAGACCTGAAGAGTCTAAGTGTTTAGGTCCTATCGTATTATTTCCTAAAGTTAATAACTTCCAAATGCCTAAGTTTTCTTCTCCTAATTCTTCCCTTTTTTATCTTTTTGAATTTTCATTTTTTTTTAAGAAACTAAAAGAAATTCTACGGAGTTAACAAAATGATTTCAGGATTAAGTATCCACCCCCCCATACCTAAATGATGCAATGTCCTCATTGTAAAAATAACGACATGAAAAGGGCGGAGTAAACAGATTATCACCTGAGTGTCGTGAAAATCAGGTCAACTCCGCAGAGAGAAGAGTGTATACACACGTGGTAAGTTTAATACATTCAGCTAGGCATAACATACATACAAAGAAGAAATTGAGAATTCACAAGTGCAGGTTAGAATCAAAATAAAAATATTGATCCTGAAACCTATCAGCAGAAGATGTCCACAGACGTGGACCAGATTATGGTGCAGACCAATACCCCAGGGTCAAGTGGTTCTTAGGTTCTGGATGAAAATCACCCAGAACCGAAGGTTGTTGTGTTTGCGGGGCTGGGCCTGCGATTTAGTGGTGTGCAACCCAAGACCAAAATGGCGGACAATAGGTAGATCTGGTCACTAGTTACAGATGTTCACTTAGCATTCAGCTCAGAAAAATAATCAGTTATTTTGAACTTAGGTTGCACGTGAATGATATCGTAAGGGTCCTAGTAGAAAGTAGGTGGTTTCAAGTCCATAGGTACCCTTAGATCCAAAATTAAAGTTCCCTCATAATTAACCTCTCAAATTTTTATTTCAATGATTCTATCCTCCAACATTAAGAACTCAAGCTCCAGGACCTTTAGCATATCATTCACCCCATATTATTCACCTAAGTCCAGAAATCATGGCTGAATCAAGATTGACTTGGGCACAATGATCTCAGAAGTTAGCTCTTCGAGGTGCGGATGAGGAATGGGGTCACTGATTGAATCATCAAGATTCGGATCCTCCAGCTTAACCCTAGCTGAATCAAATTCCTCTATTATCGAGCTATCAAATGGTTCATCAGATTCCTTATGCCCATTTGTGTCACTAAAATCATTTTCCTTATCCTCAAGTGAGACTTCACTAAGAGATTCTTCACCCTCAAAGTCAAAGAATTCATGATCCTTATTTATATACGTCTCAAAATCGATTGTCATTTCCTAGTTCAAAGAGACATATTTTTCCTTGCTCCCTGGCTTAGGGATCTCGGGTGAATCAATCAGTTTATCCTCAATGGGTTGCTCTAACCTAACCTGGTCATCCCTGGTCTCAGAAAATGTATCCCCCCCGACAGGCGCCTGAGTGGGTTCAAACATTGGCTCTCCTGAAGAGGGTTCATCTTGAGAATCAACCCAAGATTTAACTAAGGAAACCACAAATTTCATCCTCAACCTCGACAATTTCCCAAGAAGAAACTCACCCAGGTCCTTATCCCTAACACTTTGGAGCAAATCCAATAAAGAGTTATTCAGCTCGTCAATCATTTTTATCATAGGCTCTAATGCTTTAGTGCATGGTGTTGGTTGAGTTGCTAACGATTGTATAGTATTCCTCAAATTATCCAACACCCTATCCTGGATCTGGTCCACCTGAACCAACTGGTTCGATTTAGGTTTGGGTGGGTTTGGGATAAATCTAGGGAAGTCAAGATGTTGAGGTTCTTGGATCCCTCCCTGATAGTAGGTCATTCTAGGTTGTTTAAAGGTTGGTGGCGACCTATATTCAGCATAATTCTGGGGAGGGTAAGTGTTATAATCAGCATATCCTTCATGGTTGTAGATCTGGTTAGGTTGATCATCAAAGGATGAAGATCTATAATCATTGTAGCTATGGGAAGGATAGTAATCATAGTCCTGTTGTCCAGGGTTAGGCCTTGGACACTGAGAATCGGATTCGTATCCCTAATCAAAATCATCCCGGCTAGTGGATGGGTAATTACAAGTCAAGTAGGAAGAGTAATCATCTTAGGGATAAGTGGTGGTAGGAGGGTAGGATGTGAAATGTGTATAGGATGTGGAAGGGTACATGGTAGAAAAGGAGGGAAAATGGAGAAGAGAAAAGGTGCCCTGCAATACAATCAACCAAACCTATCCTTATGTGGGTAGCCTAAAGACTTACAAACTCCCAGGACCCGTCTTGCGATTATAAACGATTTGGTCTACTTTTATCCGGTCAATCCAACCAGTTAGAAAAAGGGACTGGGGAGAAGGTTCTTCCTTTGGCTTACGCCTACGGTTCCTAGTGTACCCCCCAACCGCGGTTGTTTGACGCTACACCCCTAGCTTGACATCAGATGGACTAGCAAAAGCAGATTAATCGAAAAAAATCTCAGTCTGAGCCCTGAAGAGCGAATCAACAACGTCTACTCAGTTTTAGTTAGGCTTGAGATGATCGTGCTCTTGGAATCTGATGGGCCCTTTAGTTGGGTTGCATCCTTAATGATCAGTTAAAATGTGTGTGCGTGCACAACCAAGGTTCTAAAACAAGGTTATTTGATGATGTGTCTTTTAGGATTTAACCTTGTTTAATAGCTTTTAGGGTTTAATTCTTAGGTTGGTTCAATCAAGGTTTAGTAGAGCACTCCAAGTTTTGAAAACATGTGTGTTGATATGTTCCTTTAAAAATCAAAAATAATGTGGAGAGCCTAGCTCAACCCTAAGAATCAACCCTAAGTGCTAAGCTACTGATGAATCGCTTTATTTTGAGTGGTGCGGCCCAAACAAAATAATCAATTGGCCTATTCACACCACAGATTAAGGCACATAATGTCTTAGCCTAATCAGATTTCTACTCACTTGTGTGTTTTGAGTTGAAGTGTACCGAGTCCACAAGTTAGATCCCAGTTAAGTGGTAGAATCAAAGTAGGGTGGTGCACCTTAAGTCAAGAGTTGTGGGTGTTAAGGTGTGTCTCTTTCAGAAAATCCCACAATCAAATAACACTTTTTTTATTTTTATTTTTTATTTATGTGGACGGCGAGGTGAGTGGAGGTGGCAAACAAACAACCAAATCTATCCTAGGGTTTATAAAAAGCACCTAAGTTGATTTGGGTTTGAGTTATTAGGTTATGGAATGAAAACTAAAGTGGGGGTGGTGTGGGGGACACTTACAAAGCACTCTACCCGCACTTTACTCCGATCTACCGCACTTGGATCTCCATGCTAAGGTACCTGCAAGACAATAGATTAGAGATAAGTGGGGTTTGTGTTATGTAAATGCAAAGAAGCGCAGAAAACAATGAAGTAAATTCCGTTGCCTCCCTGGCAACGACGCCAAATTGAACACACGTGTTTCGCGATTTTGAAATCAGGGTTACAAGTAACCCATCGTCATAG
Organism: Thalassia testudinum; assembly: GCA_037157565.1. NCBI lineage: Eukaryota > Viridiplantae > Streptophyta > Magnoliopsida > Alismatales > Hydrocharitaceae > Thalassia > Thalassia testudinum. The sequence goes on along the minus strand of JAZHRO010000022.1, from coordinate 5,739,666 downwards.
TTGCAAAAATTGTGGTCAAATAAAATTTATATCAAACCTCCAAGGGAGTCCCGAGTCAAACACAAGGAGGCAACGTTTACTTTAATTAAAAGTCGCGCTTCATTTTGTTTCTTTTTTGTATTTTTGAAAGAAGACGACAAGCAGAATGAATCACAAGATAGAGATGGAACAAATATGATATTTATATCACTTCAATGTCAATTACAATAAACTATGAAAGCATAAAAAGAGAGGGGGTGAGAGGAAATCTCCCGAATCGACTATTCGACGAGATGACAGTGCCTGGCAGAAGCTCGGACGAAGGAGGTGAGGAACGGGACGACGTAGGTGAGATGCAGGAGGACGTCGAGTAGAGGAAAGCTTCAGCGTGGCTCCGGAATAAAGGTGAGAAGGCGGAAGTGATCTGCTACTGGAATGGAGGTGGGAAGATGGCTCCAAGGCAACCTATGAATGGGGATGGAAAGTTGGAGGAGTATTTGGTGGGGCAGAGGTTTGCTATACTAATAGGCACCTTGGGAGCTTGAGAGCAAGCTCTAACAGAGAGTTGGTAGGCTTGCTAGAGCTTGGGAGTAGGTGGGAGTAGAGTAGGTAGAGATCGCTTGGAAGGAAGGGGGTGTAGGTCCTTTTATAGTGGAGGAGAAAAGGCAAAAATAGGTATGGGACCGTTTGTGACCTCTGTTGAAGGCAGAAAACTACGTGTTCGGAGTTGGATTCGAAAACCTGTCGTTGTAGTTCAAGTTGCGAAGAAATCCATTCAACAGATAAATTTATACCGAAAAATTTGTAAAGAAGTTCCAGGTCCAACATAGGGAGGCAGACGTTTGATTAAAAATGCACGTTTGTTTTGTTTGTCACAAAATAGAATAGCTGGTCGAAAACTAGCTATCTATTTAACAAATAATAATTAAAAGAGAGAGAGAGAATATTACAAATAAAATCAAAAGAGAGGTAGAATAAACATGAATTTCATTATAAGAAGTTGTCCATTACACTACTCATTACGACTAGAAAGCGGGAAATCTATACTAGAAAGTGGTAAATATACTCTAGAAAGTAGTAAAAAGAATAGAGAGAGAAGTATCCTCCTCGACGATTGCTTGGAGGACGAGCCGGACAGGATGACGCCTGGAAGACAGGGAATGGAGCAGGAAGGAGGACGAAGGGGGAGGAATGGGAATGAAGCAGCACATTGTCGTCGTCGCGGGATCCGCTTCCTGAATGCAGGGAGAGGACAACTGCAGGATGCTCCACAAAGGGGGACGAAGGTGGAAAAATTATGATTTCTACTCTAGAGGAGCATCCCGGGTGTGGGATAAGCTCTTAGAGCTTTGGAAGAGGTGAGAGAAGAGAAAGGATGAGAAATTCGTAGGGTAGGGGTCTCCTTTTATAGTTGCAAGGAGTGGGGGCATTTTGGACATTTTAATTTCAAAAACATTAATTCAGGGCCTTCTGTGATGGATTTATCCGTCACTACAGGCCTGAACATCGCTGACGTGCGCACGCCGCACGTGCCTCCCTGCCTTCTGCACCCTAACGCATGTGCACATTTGATCACGATCAGACGGTCTAGATCGATCCTCGCCCGCGCCTTCAAAACTCCTCTGCTGCGCACCTGCGTGCGATGAGGCATGCAAACGTGCGTCATTGCTCGTGTATGCGATCGGAGGATCCTCCATGTGCCACGTATCCTCCCCTCGGCCGCCGGATCTTCATCTGACAGCCCAATCATGCCCGTACCCGCACCTGTCTAAATTGAGGCACTTGGCGCGGCTCAAACGCATGCCCTTCGCTCGCAAAGGGGCACTCGACCGCAGCGCCACGTCTTCGTTTGTGTCGCGTAGAGGATTTAAGGCTTGAGTGCTTGCGGCCATTGGATGGGCATCCAACGGTGGAGATTCGTTGAGAGGGTGAAGAAGAGAAGAGGAGGCAGGTCCTTAGGGCTGGTTGGGTGGCTGAGATGGTGCCACATGGCGCCATCTTGGCCGTCCATCTTCTGTAGGTTGTAGACGGTGCCACGGGTGTCGGATTGGACCGACTTTTACGCTATTAGGTTGCGATCGTCGATCTGAATCCATCCGTGCAGTCGGATTTGTTCTCTGAGGTGTGGATTAGCATCATCTTGACTCTTGATCTTTAGGGTTCCTCGGTCTCTATCTGGTGCTATGGATTTCCGATCAAGGTGATCTTGGAGTCGTTGAACTCCAATCGTCGCCCTAATCAGATCCGTATGGTTGGATCTTCGATCTAAGGCCCTGATTAACAAGTTCCTTTGTCCCTGGACATAAAAGGAGATAATTAAACTAAATTTTATACATACTACCTTAAATGCAAGATGATGCATGTTATGCAATATTTATAATATGTGATGCAATTCTATACCTAAGAACACGCGTAAATAGACAGTTTATGTGATATAAACATGTTTACATCACACCCCCATGCCTATCTTTTGCTAATCCCTAGCAAAACTACATGCTATTTATAAGAGAATTAAGTCGGATTTCTTGGGCAATAGTTATTTTCAACACTTAGGGATTTCAACTAGGACCTGAACTATAGAAACACAATAGCACCCGGGTATCTGGCAAAATGCAGACCGCCTCAAGTTCTTGCCTTATTCAAAGAGGGATCTCTTTTTCTCTTTTTCTTCTTTTCTAATTTTTTTGGATTTTTGAATTTAAGGTTATAGAGCGACTTTCTACGACCACTCAACTCGCCCAAGACTCGATATGAACCCTAAGTTCTAAGCATCTTTTTGTGAAAGTGATAGACTCGTTGATCGGTAATCAGAATGGACTTTGGGTTTCTACGCCCCAAGGTGATCTTAGAATGAAATCTGCTTGAAGGTGTATCTATACGACCGGTAGCTTTCTCCCTACTTTTTATTTTTTTATGGGATCAACATAAGGGTGAATCCAGTGTATATCTCCCCGGCTTATTCTACTTCTCCGCTTCTTCCTAAGTGTTTTAGGAATTTTTATGTGCATTTCTTGAGCTGGGATTTGGACAACAGGTCGATGAGTTGTTACCACCGACAACTTGCCAGCCATACTCGTGCGGTAAAGTGTGGCTTATTTCTTTTGTTTCTTTTTCTTTCTTTTCTCCTTTTCTTTTTCTTTTTCTTTTCTTTCTGAATTTTCTTCTTTTTAAGTAGGTGGCTTCCCTGGTCTAAGATTTACCTAAAGGCAGTGGGAAAAGAATGGTCTAGTGGGGTGGGCTTTAGACAACCTACCTATGGGCTGTTACCCACGATAACTTGCCAGCCATACCACCCTAGAAGGTTCATTAGCTACACAATTTCCATTAAAACCGTCGAACAACGAGTCAGTAACAAATAGTGTGTAGATGCTTAGACCTATAGTTCCTTCAAATCAGAGGGTAGGTTAATAAGTCGTGTACTTATCACCCCAACTTATTTAATCAAATTGAAATCAAATTCAGGGTGGCGAGGACTCGAAAAACAAATCCACATTTTAGTGGATACCCAGGCTGATTAAGTCCGAAGACCTGAAGGGTCTTCGTGTTCAAATCATACAGTTTTATTTCCTACGATTGAAAATTTTCTAAAGCCCAAGTTCTCTTTCCTAATTCCACAATTTTTTTATATAAATAAAAAGAAAACAAAACGAATCTACAAAGATAACGAAATAATTCAGAGATGAATATCCACCCCTCCATGCCTATCTAATGCAATGTCCTCATTATATTAACAAGACACGAAATAGAATGGAGTAGAGTAGAAAGCACCTGAATTGCGTGAATAACGTGTTCGCTCTGAGATGAACAGAGACTGTATATGTGCTGAATTTAGCGCCTTCAGCTAGGCACACTATACAAAGAAGAGAAATAATGAATTCACAGGTACAGGTCAGAATCAGAATAAAGAGATTCACCCTAAGACCTGCCAGCAGATGTCTACAGATGTGGATCAGATTATGATGCAGACCCATACCTCATTGTCGAGTATATCTAAGGTTCTAGATAAAAGTTACCCAGAACCTAAAATAAATATGCAAGCGGGATCGGGCCCTCCTTCTAACTGGTTGGATTGAGCAGACACAAGTTGAGTAAATCACTTATAATCTTAAGGCGGGTTCTGGGAGTCTGTAAATCCTCAGGCTACCCCACTTAAGGACATGCTTGTTTTGTTGTGCTATAGGGTTCTGATCCCCAGTCCTTCCGACCCTTTTCCTAGTTTATGCTAGGAAGAAGGTCATTGAATCCCCGATTGGAAGGACCACTAGAGTATTCTAGGAGGAGTAGATTGGATTTTGGCCAAATTGATCCCATGGCTGATCAACAACCTCCTCTGCCCCAGGATCCATAGGAGGTATTTCGAAGGCAGCTGGAACAAATGCAGAGAATACAAGAATGGTTTCAGAGAATGCAGGGCGCTCAGCCCTTGACGGATTTTTATGATCCTTCAAATTACGGGGAATTTCCCAGCGTCCAGATTCCTGCCGGAGACGTAGAAATCATGTCCCAGGTGTTAAGCCTAATCAAACATTTCCATGGGCTTGGCTCTAAAGACCTGTTTCAGCACTTGGAGGATTTGACCACTTTGGTCCAGACCACCAAGGCTCGAAACGTGAATGAGGAGCAAATGATCATGAGGCTCTTCCCCCACTCTCTTAGGGATAAAGCCACTCATTGGTACAGGACTATAGGAAGACCAATTGCAACTTGGAATGAGTTGAAATCGGCCTTTCTGAAGAAATTCTTCCCTGTCGGATGTACCAATGCTTTGAGTAGGCAATTACTACCTTTTCCCAACGACCGGGGGAGCGGTTTCATGTTGCCTAGGAGCGATTCTAGGACCTATTGCGGAGGTGTCCACACCATGAGGTGTCGAGATGGCAACTCGTGCAGAACTTCTACCACAAGTTGACTGAGCAACTCAAAAGTCACGTGGATACTTCTTGCGGAGGCAATTTACTCAACAAAGACACAGATAGTGCGCATGATTTGTTTGAGGAGATGAGTGAGAATTCGATCAATCATGCCTCCATGGATACGTTTAACCGGTCCCAATAGCCTAAATCGAATTTAATAAAGTCCACGACTCTTATTCATTCGATATGGAATTGATTTGTAATAAACTTGATAAGGTGGACTTGGTTGCTAAGAGAATGGAGGAGTGGATGGTTGGAAACTCAATGAACAACTCTCAATCCACCCAATCCCAGAATTCAGGATTCCATTCGTCGCGAGCTCCTTCTAGATAGGAGTTCGTGAATCAACTTGATGCGGCTCAACCTGCGAGCCAGCATTATTCGGAACCCCACGGGTTCCAAACTGGGGCCTTTGACATAGTTTCTCTGATCCTTCCCTTTCTTTCTCTCCATCCTCACTCTATGAGGATGTTTGTGCTGTACAGGAGAATGTTACATCCAACCCCTACTCCAATGCTTATAATCCGAGTTGGAGAAACCACCCTAACTTTTCCTGGAAAAACCCGGGGCAGCAGACCCAATTCCGACCTAGCAACTATGCTCCGCAACGACCAATGGGTCAGGATCATGTTTATACTCAGTTGCCCCTGAATCAGGTCAATCATCCAGCTTGGAATGTCCGTCAACCCGTAGGGCAGGCTGGTTTGAACCGACAAATGGTAGAGATGCAAGGATCCATGCTCCAGCTAATGCAGCAAATGAAAACCTCGCTGGACAACTTGCAAACCGAGCTCATAGCTAATTCTCGTCAACCCGGATCTCTACCATCTCAACCCGTACCCAACCCGCGAAATATCCTGAATCCAGGCAATCAAGCCCATGAGTATGGAAATCAGAGGGACCCACATGCACATGCTCAGGTGGTTGAGCAGGGCCCTTCCTCTTCTTTAAATCAATGACTCTTGGCTAATGAAGCCCCTCCAATCTTTCCTAACCCTCCCCAAGACCCGAACTCATATGCATCCGCAAATTCTATTACCTTGAGGAGTGATAAACAAACTCAGGATCCACAACCACACTATTCTAATTTACCAAATCCTGAAGAACCTGAGAAGAGAAAGGAGAACTCTGGAGAAGAAATCAAGGCTCAAGAACCTGATTCTGAAGATCCGACTCATGTTCCTTTTCCTGAGGCCTTGATCAGATCAAGGAAGAAGAACTCTATTGATAGTAATGAGGAGCTTCTGAATATTTTCAAGAATGTCGAGATCAATATCCCGCTCCTCGACGGTATCAAACATATACCGGCTTACGCAAAATTTTTAAAAAATTTATGTACACAGAAGCGTAAGTCGAGAGAATCTATTCTGATGAAGGTGGTACTCACCGAGCAGGCTAGTTATGTTATCCTGCACCACCTCCCTCAAAAAAAGAGAGATCCAGGTGCTCCTTTGATTTCTTATGTCATTGGAGATTACACTTTTGATAGAGCACTGCTGGATCTAGGTGCATCCATCAACCTAATTCCGACTTCTCTTTATGAGAAGTTTGGATTAGGTGAACTTCAGTCGACTTCAGTAACGCTGCAGTTAGCAGATCATTCCGTCACAAATCCACGAGATGTTATTGAAGATGTTATTGTTAAGGTTAAGGATTTCTATTTTCCTGTAGATTTCCCTGTCCTTGACATGGATGTACCTGAAAATCTGAGGAACACGCCCATAATTCTGGGGGATCTGTTCCTGGCTACTGCTAAGGCCAACATTAAATGTGAAAGCGGTAGCATGGAAATCATCTTTGGGATCAAAGAATGAAATTGGATATTTTTAAGGTGATTAATAAATTTGAGGATGATAATATGAATATTGAGACTTGTATGATGGTTTCTGCATTTGAAAGTTCCTCCTCTAATGATGAATTGGACTCGCAACCCTCTGTGGCAGACCTACCATCTTCTGAAGAGGTTATTGATTTTGCTTACTCTCAACCTCTTCCTCTTAATGAGTCTTCATCAGCATCTTCCTTACCTTCAATCGTCAACCTGCCCTAGCTTGAATTGAAACCATTGCCTAAGAATCTGAAATATCTATTTTTAGGACCACATAAGACGCTCCCTGTGATTATCAGTACTAAATTAACAAAGGAGCAGGAGATTAAACTGATTAAGGTCCTGAAGGAACACAAGGAGGCAATTGGTTGGACCATTCATGACCTTAGGGGGATCGAGCCATCTTATTGCAATCACAGAATATTTTTGGAAGATGGATCCCACCCTTCTCGCCAGATGCAGAGGAGATTAAATCCAAATATGAGAGAAGTGGTCAAGAAGGAAATTATTAAGTGGCTCGATGCAGGAATCATTTATCCGATCTCTGATAGTCCTTGGGTAAGTCCCGTGCAGATTGTTCCTAAGAAAGCCAGGATTACTATTGTGATTAATGAGAAAGGAGAATCTGTTACAACTCATTCAGCTTCCTCTTGGAGGGTTTTATCGATTACAGGAAGCTGAACATGGCCACGAAAATGGATCATTTCCCTCTGCCTTTCATTGATCAAATCTTGGAAAGATTAGCCGAGCAGAAGTACTTCTATTTTATTGATGGCTACTCGGGATACAACCAAGTTCCTATCCATCCTGAGGATCAGGAAAAAATTACTTTCACTTGTCCCTACGAAACCTTTGCTTTCCGTAGGATGCCATTCGGCTTATGTAATGCACCTGCGACTTTTCAAAGGTATATGTTGCCCATATTCTCTGACATGGTGGGAGAGTTTATGGAAGTCTTCATGGACAATTTCTCTAGTTTTGGAGAATCGTTTGACTCTTGTCTAGCTAATCTTGAAATGATTCTTAAACGATGCATCAAAACAAGACTAGTCCTTAGCTGGGAAAAAGGCCATTTCATGACATAAGAAAGCATCGTCTTGGGTCATGTAATCTCTGAACGGGGAATCGAAGTGGATAAAGCTAAGGTTGACGCTATCACTAAACTTCCTCCTCCCACATCTGTTAAACAAATTCGATCATTTTTTGGTCATGTGGGATTCTACAGGAGACTCATCAAGGACTTTTCGAAGGTTGCTCGTCCTCGGAGCAATCTTCCTGCTAAAGAAACACCGTTTGATTTCGACGAATCATGCCGTAAGGCATTTGATTTTCTTAAAACGGCAGTCACTTGTGCTCCAGTGTTACAACCACCAGTTTGGACAGCTCCCTTTGAGATCATGACCGACGCATCTGATTACGCGGTCGGGGCTGTTTTGGGTCAGAAAGTTGATAGGAAGCCTACTGTTATCTACTACGCTAGTAAAACTCTGGACGAGGCCTAGAGGAATTACACTGTTACTAAGAAGGAATTACTAGCCGTAGTATTTGCTTTGGATAAATTCAGGGCTTATCTCTTAGGGTCTCACGTCATTATATATACCGACCACTCGACCTTGAGACATCTCTTGGCCAAAAAGGATGCCAAACCCCGGCATATTCATTGGATTCTTCTGCTTCAAGAATTTGATCTTGAAATCAAGGATAAATCCAGGGTACAGAATGTGGTGGCGGATCATCTTTCGAGACTTCTGAGTGATTCTTCTTGTCCGAATATTTCGATTGCTAATACTTTTCCAGACGAAATCATCCTTACAGTTTCAGGCATCCAAACCCCGTGGTTTGCTGACATTGTTAATTACTTGGCCCTTGGTCAAATCCCCCAGGATTGGACCAAGCAACAACGAGATAGACTCAAATCTGAGGCCAAATATTACTTCTGGAGGAACCTGAACTATACCACATCGGCTCTGATCAAATTATTCACCGATGCGTTCTGGGGAACGAATTCAATAGTATACTCGAGTTCTGCCATGCATTTGCATGTGGTGGACACTTCTTCGAGAAAAAGACGGCTACAAAAATTTTGCAATCTAGATTCTATTGGCCGTCTTTATTCAACGATGCCCAGGAATTCCCAAGGTCGTGTTCCCGATGCCAGGCACTTGGGAGCATAACTAATAGAGATATGATGCCACTAAACCCAATTCTTCCTGTTGAAATCTTCAACGTTTGGGGCATCGATTTCATGGGACCCTTCTCCCTTCATTTGGACATCAATACATTCTCGTCGTTGTTGATTACTTGTCCAAATGGATCGAGGTGATTCCCACCCGAACCAATGACCACAAGGTGGTCATTGATTTTGTCAAGAACATCTTCAGCAGGTTGGTCCTTGTGGTCAGTTGGGTGGCTGAGATGGAACCACGTGGCACCATCTTGGTCGTCCAACATCTGTGGGTTGTAGACGGTGCCACGGGTGTCGGATTGAATCGATTTTCATGCCATTAGGCTGCGATCGTCGATCCGAACCCACCCGTGTGATTTGATTTGTCGTCTAAGGTGCGGATTAACACCATCTTGGCCCTTGATCTTTAGGGTTCCTCGATCTCTATCTAGTGCTACGGATGTCCGATCAGGGTGATCTTGGAATCGTTGAACTTCAATCGTTGCCCTGATCAGATCTATATGGTTGGATCTTCGATCCGAGGCCCCGATTAACAAGTTGCCCTGTCCCTAGCCATAAAAGGAGACAATTAACCTAAATTTTATACAGACTACCCTAAATGCAAGATGATGCATGTTATGTAATATTTATAATATGTGATGCAATTCTATACCTAAGAACATGCGTAAATAGATAGTTTATGTGATATAAACGTATTTACATCAACCATCAGGCCATTGCGGGAAGCGTCGCTGTAGACACCTCATGCCTGCTCACGCCCACAGCTGGCTTTGCTGGCGCGCAAAGAATTAGCGACGGCTGTAAGCATCGCTGTAAGTCCAGCTCATGCGTCGTTGTAGGCTGGCGCGAAGCCAGCATGCGCCCACACTGCCGCTGTGCTGGTGCGCTCCACTGGCACGCGCACCACGCGCTGCACGCTTCACGCCCCCTTGCTCCCCGCGCCGTACGTGCGCATGAGTGCGCTGGCAAGGGCTGCACTACTGCTGTGAGTGGATGCACTGTGCGCGATGCGCTGCACGTGGCTGCGGTTGTGTACATGCGCTATGTGCAGCTACGACTATGCACATGCACTGCTGCTGGCCGGCATTCGGCGGCCTGGATGGCACCACGTGGTGCCACCTTGACCATCCATTCTTCTTTCTTTTGTAAAGGGTGCCACAGTGCTCAGATCGAGATGATTCCTATGTTGATGGATTGCGATCGTCGCTTCGGATGCATCTGTACGGTCAGATTTTCCATCCGAAACCTGTATGGATGTCACATTGCCCCCTGGCTGTTGATCTTCCTTAGACTTCGTACGATGCTATGGTTCTCCAATCTAGATGATTTTAGAGGCATTAGACTTCGATTGTCATCTTAATCAGATCCGTACGGTCCGATCATCCATCTGAGGCCCTGAAATAAGTCTTCTTTTCTCGTGACCATAAAAAGGACCTAGTTAACCTAAAATATATACAACTACTCTAAATGCAAAATGATGCATGTTATGCCAATATTTATAACATGAAATGCAAATCTAAGCCTAGGAGCATGCATGAATAGGCATTTTAACCTAATTAGATGTGTCTATATCAGTCAACACCTTATCTTGGACCTGGTTCACCTGAACCGAATGGTTTGGTTCAGGGTTGGGTGGGTTCGAGTTCAATCTAAGGGACTCAAGATATTGAGGTTCTCAAGTCCCTCCCTGATAATAGGTCGTTTCGGGTTGTTCAAAGAATGGAGGTGACCTATGTTCAGCATAATCCTAGGGAGGGAAAGAGTTATAATCATCATATCCTTCTCGATTGTAGATCGGGTTAGATTGATCATCGAAGGGTGGAGATCTATAAGCAGTATAGACGTAAGAAGGATAATAATCATAGTCTTGTTGTCCAGGGTTAGGCCTTGGACACTGATCGCTGGAATCATATCCCCAATCAAAGTTATCTCGATTAGGAGATGGGTAATCATAAGTCGAGTCGGGATAGTAATCATCTTGAGGATAAGTGTTGGTAGGAGGATAGGATTGGAAATGTGTGTATGGTATGGAAGAATACATGATTAAGCGAGAGGAAAAAATAGAAGAAAGGTGCCCTACAATACAATTAATCACTTCTGTCCATAAATTGGTTAGCTTAAGGACCTATGCTTCAAAAATGAACTCTGACCACACAACAAATTTGGTGTTGTCCTTACTTCTAAATGTGGTAAAGTTGGGCCAGTGAAGTAGGGGGAGCGTGTCCCGAGGGTGGCTAATTATGCCAAACCCCTGCTTACTTAAGTCATTTGACAATTGGGCCCCCCAACTTAGCACCTTTTGAAGTAAATAGATGTCATTAACTCAAAATGTGTTCAAGAGAACACCCTGAAACGAACTCTTTGAATTCTAGGGCCAACGTCTACTCAAGTTTAATTAAGGCTTGGAATGATTGTGCTCTTGGAATGTAATGGGCCCTTTACATGTGTTGTGCCCTTAATGATCAATTCAAATGTATGTGTGTGCACAACCAGGGTTTGCAAATAAGGTTATTTGATGATGTGTCTTTTAGGGTTTAATTTTTAGGTTCATTCAATTAGGGTTCAGTAGAACACTCCAGGTTATGAAAGCACTGGTGATGATATGTTCCTTTAAAAATCAGAAAAAAATGTGCAGTGCTTGGTTCAGCCCTAAAAATCAACCCTAAGTGGCAAGCTACTTGATGAATCACTTTTAATTTGAGTGGTGCGGCCCAAACAGTGCAATCAATTGGCCTGTCGCACCACTTAGTTAAGTCACAAAAAAAGTCGTAACCTAATCAGATTTCTACTCAATTATTTGTGTGTTGAGTTAAGGTATACCGGATCCACAGGTCAGATTCTGGTTAAGTGGTAGAATCAATGTAAAGTGGTGCACCTTAAGTTGAGAGTTGTGGGTGTTAATGTGTGTCTCTTTCAAAAAATCCCATAATCAGATAGCCTTTTTTTTAATTTTTTAATTTATATGGGTGGGCGAGGTGAATGGAGTGACAATCAAACAATGAAGATCTAACCGAGGGTTTATGCAAGTACTTAAGTTGATTTGGGTTTGAGTTATTAGTGTGGTGAAATGAAATCCAGGATGGGGATGGTGGGGATTGATAGCGATTTTTACGTGGTTTGTTAATTACGTCGTTGTAACGGGCAAAATCGATCAACTCTTAAATTTATAAACCTAGATAGTGGGGTATCTAGGGTCGTCCAAGGAAGCCAAATGTTTGCAAAATTGATTCTCTTGCTTGAAATACAAATCTCAACTTTCTTTTTGGTATTTTTCAATATATCATTTTTTTTTAAATTAAGACAACATGCGAAATGGTGGCGGGAAAGTGATTTACACTTCAAATTTAATAAACTACTTCTAAAGTGGCAAGTAAAACTTCTCCCTAAGCTCACTCTAGGCAAGTGGAGGCCTAGAATAATTAGGGAGAGGGAGTGAAGAATGCTAAAAATAAAGCAATTAGAAATGCAAATAAAAAAATTACAAAGAAGGTAACTAGATAAATGAAAAAGTGTTTTACAAAAAAGCCTAGTAGAGGAATGCTTCTACTACTAGAAAATTGCAAATAAGAAAAGTAAACACAAATCCTCTATATAGATGGTGAAGAAGAGGGCTTCTTGCTCCAAGCTTGGTAGCTCCCAAGCTTGAAAAGAGTCCTTCAACTCCTTCCTTGCTATGCTCCGCCAAGGTGATGTCCTCCAAGGCAAGCCCTAAGGGGGCGTTCCCTAAGCTTCTCTCCAAGGGTGGATGTCCACCCTAGGACCCTCTCCTTTGCCTGGCCAATCTCCTTGAAGTGGAAGAGTCCTCCTCCTTAGCATGGCCCAAGTTGAAGAGAGTGGGGAGAAGAAGGCACCAAAAGGGCTGATGATGTGCCCCTTTAATCTCCTTCTCTACTCCTTCTTCTTGGCCGTAGGTATAGGTGGTATAGGTAGCAAAATACACTAATGGAGGATGCCCCCAAATGGTGGTAGGTGGTGGGTTTTTATAGAATAGGAAGGGAGCTAAGGTGACTCTTGGAATGGAGGGCTAAGATGAAGAGATGGAGGTGGTTGACGATCCAATGGCCAAGGTCAATTGGCACCACCTTAAGGGACACCTAGGGGGGTAGTTAAGGCTTTGGTGCCCTTTAGAATTGGCGCCAAAATGGGCCTTCTAGAAGGCCATTAGGTGGCGCCACCTTAGGGTTCTAGAAGGGGGGTATGTGGATGGCTAGGATGGGTTATGTGGGTAGGTGTAGGGTGGATGAAGGGATGAAAGTTGGCACCAAAAGAGAGGTGGTTAGGGGTAGTTTTTGGCGCCAAATTTTGGTGTCTTTTGGTGGTTAGTTGAGGGGTGAAAGGTGGTGAAGAAGTGGCGCCAAAATGAGTAGGGTAGCTATCTTAGGTAGGGCTTAAGTTGGTGGAGCTAGCTAGGGTTAAATTGAAGGTGGTGAATGGCCAAGGAGCTGGTTGCTAGCTAAGCTAAGCTAAGCTAAGCTATCTTAGCTAAAGGAGGAGTAGAGGAGAAGGTGTTGGAGCTAGGGTTTGGAGGGAGGAGCTGAGGAGGAGAAGTATGGAGTTGAAATTGGAGCTGCCTGCTGCTGAAGAGGCTGGCATGGAGCTACTCTAGCTGGCTTAGCTTGCTAGTTCTTTGCTAGCTACTAAGCCAAGCTAAAGTAAGCTAGCTTCTACCATAATGAGCTGAGGTGAGCTAGGTCTGGTGCTCCTAGGGAGGATCAAGCTGGTTGAGGTAGCTAAGGTAGCTTAGCTCAACTGAGTTGAGCTAAGCTGAGTCCCAGGGAGCTGGACTTGAGCTTCCTGAGATGGGATGAGTTCTTCTTCAGCTGGCTGGAGTTGAGTGGAGCTGGATGTAGCTGGATCTAAACTGGGGTGAACTCCTGTTAACTCAGCTGAGCTAGCTAGAGCTCCCTGTGGACTAGTGGGAGCTGAGATGAGCTAGACTCAGCTAAGTTGAGCTGGATCTGAGCTGACTTGAGCTAGGGTGAGCTAAGATGAACTCTCTTGAGCTACCATTTAGCTGAGATTAGTTGAATGGAGCTGGGATGAGCTAACCCTAGTTCAAGTGAGCTAGGTTCCAGCTGTGGTAAGTTGGATCAAGCTGAGTTCCAACTAATTTGGGCTTCTCCTTCACCATTTGCCTTCTTGAGTGCTAGGGTTTTAGGGATCTGTATATCTGTACATCCCTAACACTCACAAAAACATATTAAAAAGATAATAAAAAATGCAATGCATGCCTAACCTAATTTATGCCTAAATGCAGCCCAAAAACCCATTTGCGGAGTAAAATCCTAAGAGCTAGGTTTGTTTAAATGCATAAAAAATGATGATAAACTGGCGTTTATCAGGGATAAACTTACAAAACTCTTTAACCGCACTTTTCTCCCATCTATCTGCTTTAGCTCGCCTAAGAAGGATACTTATAATCACAGAAAGAAAGGAGCAAAGTGAGCTAAAAAGTTAAATAAGGCAGGAAATGCGGAAAAAAACCAAAGAGCATGCCTCCCTAGCAACGGCGCTGAAATGATGAGGGAAGATTCTTCGTGAAAGGATTCAAGTTTGGAAAACCCGTCATCGTAGTTCGATTCGCGAGAAAATCCGTCGATCAAATAATATTTATAATCGAAACTCAAACAGGAGTCTCAAGTCGAACATGGGAAGGCGAACGTTTGGTTTGAAAAATCCATGTTTCATTTTTTTTGTCATTTTTATCTTTTATAATTTTTTTAGTATTTTTATCAAGCAAGAGATCAGTTGCAAAAATAAGTTGAAGAGAGAGAGAGAGAGAAAGAGAAATAATCACATATATATCTCACGAATGTTCTCTACAATTATGAAGTGGGAAAGCTACACTACTAAAGCAATAAAGATAGATATAGGTGAGAGAATCCCCCTCAATGGTTGCTCAAAGGACAACTCGCTCTGACGTCGCCTGAAGAAAGGTGGTAACGAGCAAGACAAAGGAGAATGGCAGCGGAGGGAGGAGGACGGGGCAAGACATCATCACGATGAGGATCTTCTTCCCAAAGGAGGTGAGAGGACGACCACAAGATGCTTCACGAAGGGGGATGAGAGGCGGGAAAATGTTTGGTTTTCTACTCTAATGGAGCATCCCGAGCTTGGGACAAGCTCTCTCTAGAGCCTTAGAGGTGGTGAGGAGAAGCAAGGAAGAGATGAAGAAGAAGGGGAGGTGTAGGGGTCCTTTTATAATGGGTGAGAGGAGGATAAAATAGGCATAGGACAATTAGCGACCTCCTGGATGTCGATGTTGATCCAACTCAAGCACCGCTATAGCAAACCCACACTCGCTCATGCGCTCGGTGTAGCGAGCTGTACTCGCATGCTCGCCTTCTCACCGTTAAATGCCCGATCGACGGTCACGATCGCATGAGGAACGTGCACTCAGCTAGTGCATCGATTAGGCGTAGAACTGGGCGTGCAATTGCGTGTGCACATGCGACCGCATCCGTGCTCATCCATGCGCCCACGTGGAGACTTCTACGCTATTCAATGAAGATCGCGCAGCTCTAATTAGCCACTCGCGCCTGCGCGCTCAATTGGAGGCATCAGAGGATTCAAACTCACACCCCCCCTTTGCAAACTGAATGCACTACCATTGAGGCCAGGGCGCGATTATGTCTCGAGGAGAGCATGGGTACTGAGGGTGCAGAGGAATCCTAGCCATTGGATCTTGATCCAACGGCTATGGTGCGAGGTCGTAGATGATGAAGGGCGTCCGTGGTTGCTTCTGGTTGGTGTTGGGTAGCCTAGATGGTGCCATGTGGTGCCATTTGGGCCATCCATATTCTTTCTGTTGCAAAGGGTGCCACGGTGCTCGGATTGAGTTGATTTCCACACTACCAGACTGCGATCATCGCTCCGGATCCATCCATACGGTCGAATTTTTCATCTGAAGCCCATAAGGATGTCGCACTACCCCTCTGGTCGTTGATCTTCTTCAGACTTCATATGATGCTATGGGATTCCGATCTAGACGATTTCAGAGGTGTTAGGCTTCGATCGTCGTCTTGATCAGATCCGTACAATTAGATCATCCATCTGAGGCCCTGAAATAAATCTCCATCCCTCTTGGACATAAAAAGGATGCAATTAACCTAAAATATACATAAACTACTCTAAATGCAGAATAATGCATGCTATGCAATATTTATAATATGAAATGCATATTTAAGCCTAGGAACATACATGAATAGGCATTTTATCCTGAATAATTATGTCTACATCACCAATCAAGATCCAAACCTGACGAGCTTTAGTCTGAGTCTACAACGAAGGTTTCTAAGGCCTGCGAAAACTACTTAGAGGTTCGTTGAATCCAGCGGTTAAAGCACCCGCGCATATAACGCAGTAAACTCAGGTTCAATTTTCCAGTGCATGTTTTTGTAAGAGAGACAGAAGAAGATTTTTCATTTGGAGAGTTTTCTCTCTCTCTTCATTTGATTATTCCTTAAATCTTGCCACAGATTGACCCTAAACATTGTCTGTATCAGATTCCTTGTCCCCATCATCAATCCTTAAAGGGTCCCTGGCTTTCGATGGTTTGAGATAACACCGCCCATGGAAATCCCCAAAACCCTGGCTTTCGACATTTCGAGATAGTGCCACCCATGGCATTCTGTAGCTAAATTCAAGCCTTGGCAATCGACATTTCGGGATAATCCCACCTATGGCACTTGAACCAGCACAAGGTGCTTACATGTCCCCGATAGGATATTTAGATATCCTAGGAGACAAACACCGAGGAGACGATATGTTATTATGCGTCTTCGAGGGAAATTTCCCAACTCTCCACGTCGGGAACTCATCCAATCAACTTGTGCTGTCGAGCCACTCCTAATCTAGATCTTAGGACAGCTTTTCATAATAGAATGAACACTTTTTGGCATGATTTCATATTTAAGCGCACTGAACCAGACTTGGCGTGTGACTTTGGGTGCTTAGGTTACCAAGTCCCATAAACAAAGGGCAGGCAACGAGGCCGAATAATACCTAAGCCTTAGACCTAATACATAGGCTTCGCACTTTTCTCAACATCTTGAGGATTAATCCAGATCTTAACGAATACATGAGTATTTAAATCCTAAAATAGATCCAAGATGTCTAAGATCAGCACTCATTACTAATCTCCGAGTCTCTAGCACTTTGAACTTTAACTTTTCTTTTGATTAGGTCGAGAACTTAAGTAGATTCTATAATCAATTTCTATGACTATCATTTTTTTCTGATTATTGCTCATTTTTGACATTTTGAATCACCTCCTCTTTTCCTCCTCAAGAAAGATATTCATTCATTTCTCAAAATTTTCCTCCCTTTCTCCATTTTTTGTTTTTTCAATTTTTGATTTTTTTGATTTTTTTGAATAAGTATTTTTTCTGTGAGAACCTCTCAGAAAATTGAATTTTCATGTGTTTGCACCTTAACACCCCCCCATGCCTAAGTTTTGCAATGTCCTCATTGTAAACAAGAGGGTATGAAGTCAGCTTGGTTCAACGGTTAGAATAGGGTCAAAAGATGGGTGAATAGGTCAAGATGACTGCTGCAGACGATTTCAAGCTTTGATACAAATACCAAAGATGGAGTCGACTATTCTAACTCTGAACTCTCAAGTACAATAGGAGTGTAGCTCAAAGGATGGTCAAAAGGGTCTCAGGTTTTTGAAATGACAGGTTGCCTCCCATTAAGCGCTAACTTCAATGCCTTTAGCTAAGCAAAAGGTGTTCAAGGAGGAGTGGTCAAATTGGATGAGTTTTGTAGAACAAGCACCTTGATCAATAGCATGGTTGGTCCAACCAGGTGCTTATTCAGATCGATGGCTGACAATGCAGCCCAAACCCAATCAGTCTGGTGGGTTGATGGATGTGAATCGGTAGATGCGGAGCCCACCAGATGCTTTGCGGCTCAAATAGATATGGAAATGCAGATTGTAGGTTTGGTTGAGTCGATCTAACCTGGTTAGAGTAGGGATCCTCAAATGACAATGGTTCTATGGAGGATGTAGGAACCCTATAGGTGTGTTCAGAGAAGGATAGGACGTGTTTTTCGGTCTGATCAATGTCTGAATCCCGATCAAAAGATGGAGAAGAATCATGCGTGATCGGATTAGAGAGAGGTGAATCGGAGTAGAAGTTGATTCTGGTGGTAGGTCGGGGTTGAGATCAAGTTTCGAAAGGCTTTGTATGTGGTGTGGAAGATGTGGCTTCTATGAGACTTGTGTGTGTTGAGGGCTCCTCTAGAAAGGATTCAAAGGTAGGTTCATCTAGAGAGTCCTCATGATGCTCATCAAAATCAAATGTAAATGCCTGGAGAGTGCTTATAGTATCATGGAAATCTGAGTCAATAAAAGATTCGAACTCTGGATTGAAGACACTCTCGACACTTACTGTTTCAGATTCTTGAAGATCATAAAGGAACAATTCCAACTCAATGGAACATGATTTTAAATCAATGATCTCGGGATTAGGGACCTTAGAGTCAGAGTCAAAGTCAAAGAATGGATCATGAATGCTGAGGTCGTAAATTGGTTCGTAGTCATTAATAAACCAATGTTCTCCAAAATTAGAGTTAGATTCAAAATCATTAGAGAATTTGTTAAAGTTATGTTTTGAACCTAATTCCATATCGGAATTTCCACCACAGAGTGAATCATGATGCGTAGAATCAACAACCTGACTTGGATTTAACCTAATCTTAAATTCTGAGCTCAAAGAGGTGTCCTTGTTAGGCATAAGCTCAGGTTCTTGGCTCCTATGGTAGACCCAATCAAATCCCAACTCTTCCAACTCCTCGATTTTTGTATCGTAAATCGGTGTGACTTCTGAAAAATCAATTTGTATCTCTGAGGAGTCTAGAGAAGTGTAATCATCAAATACAGACCCAGAATCATGATTTAGATCTAAAATCTGATTTTCATCACATTAGGCCTCATGATCATCCCAAATAGGCTCAGATCTAGATTCTAGGTCAAAGGTAGGAATTAGGTCACTAGAATTTGGACTTGGTTCTATTGGGATATCAGAATCACTCTCAAGGATTACCTTAACAGGATAAGGTTTGGGCATTACATCCTCGAGAAGTTCTAATTCAGGCTCATTACAGGTGTTTGGGAAATCACGGCTTGATGGACCAGCTTCATGGCTCTCTAAGGCTAGTTCAGAATCGGGAACACCTGCAATTGGATCCTCCCAACCCACATTTTGATCAGGTATGTCATTCTCCACTAAGTTTGAATTGAATTCCATTTAGGTTGGGGGTCCACAACAACCTTGATTTTTGAACCTGAGCTTTGGGAAATCACTTGATCCTCAATATTACTCTAAGATGCATCATTAAGCTTTGAGTGGGAATCTGGGTAATTTCCCTTAATTGCATTTTCCAACTGATTTATCAGCTCCCCACGACATCGAAAGTAATCTTGGTCTTTTTCCCAAAGTTGTGGATTTCCAATGTATTTTAAACCCTCTTTGACAAGCAAGTTCCTCAATGTCCTAACTAACTATAAGAGGGTTTCCCAGTTTAAACCACATGTTATTTGTGTTGCCATCATCTTGATGTGGTCCGACATGTTTGTTTTCTAACCTAAATTCTATTAAAGGGATTTGAGGTTCTGTTAAAAAACTTAGGAAGCTGCTCCGTGTCATGGCAAAGGTGAGGCGAGGGTTGGTTGGCTATGGAACTACCTAGGCATGTGTGCCTAGGTCGCTCTGTGGCCGTGAAGGTGCGTATGTCGGGTGAGGGTGTAGGGCGTGTGTGATGGTTGGTGAAGGGGAGGAGGATGATCAGTGAGTGATGGCGAAGGTGATGAGGTAGGTGGTGAGGCGTGTGGAGTGGGGGAGTGACGGATTCGCCTCACCAGTGGTCAGCCGGAGATGAGGGAGACGAAGGTGGACAGTAGCTATCGAGGGGTGTTTTACAAAATTGAATAAGGGAAAATGAAGAGTACATGGAGAGCAACTTATCTGCGAGTAGCTGGACAAAGGGAAGGCAGAGCGGACGAGCAGCGCATATGCGCCGTCGTCGGGGAAGAAGACCCTGAGGTGAGGATGACGGCGACGAGGAAGGGGTCGGAGAGGCACGTGCGGGTACGGCGTGACAAGGAAGAGTAAGGCGAAGATAACTCTACCACTGGTATTGTGGCAGAGCGACGAGAGGGAGGAGGGATCGCCGGAGCTTGCGGGCAGTTGGCCGGAGAAGAGGGAGGAAGAAATTTGGGGGAATTCTCAGGCCAATTCAAGCTTAGAAGATGTAGCAAGGGCCGGGGGTTCTTTTATAGCTGTTGGCTGAGCCCTTTGTGCTTGGAAGGCAAGCCTCCAAGCACAAAGATCTCGTCGGAGATGGAAAGTGTGCAAGACACCCAAATCTCTCGAGCGTTCGCATGAAAGATTTGGTGTAAATCCGATCTTGGGATCTTGTTCAGACAGTGGAGAAATCCTCAGAGAATCTCCCTTCCAAATCTGGGAGATGTCTGAGGATTTAGGGAGATATCCTCCTTAAATCCTCGCCAGAGTGGGATTCCTCCACTGTAATGGTGGAGGGACCTGAATGCAAAGAGTGGCGAGGAAGATAGGGGGGTCTATGCAAGGGTTTTCAAAAGTTAGGGGTCAGAATGTAATTAGGTGGATTATTTTGTAAAGTAGGTCAAGATGACCTTTCCTTAAGCCCAAATTTTGATACAAACCTAATTTGGACCTAAGGAATCCAATGGTGAAGTTGGATTTTAGGTTTGACCATGTTTTACTGGATATTTTGCATAAAAACCTAAATTAGGTCAAATACTAAGCTAGGACCCCTATCTAGGTCAAAATAGGTTTTAAAGGCCAAATTTAAGATTCTAAACCCTAGGGGATATTTTTCCATGAATTTCAAAGGATTTAGATGATTTTTACCCTGACCATAACCTTGTGAAATTGAGTGGGTTTGTTTAGGGTTACAGAATGTCATTTAATTCTTAAATCTTACAATAACCATTTTCTGACTGAACCATCCCACTTTTCCTCTTATTAAGTCCAATTGACCTACGTTTAGCCCCTAAGAAATCCCGTTGATGTACTGCAATGGTAAAATTACAATTTTATCCTTTAGTTCATGTTTCCTTCCCAAAACAGTAATCCCTTGAATTAGACCTTCCTTTAGGTTATGTAGGAGCTTTTGTTCACTTTCTTAGGTCAAAATGAGCTAGTTAGGACTCATGATGAGGTTCACATCATATCCCCATGTCTAGCTTTTGCTAGTCCCTTAGTAAAATTTCAAGGTTTTAACATCTGTTATAAACCATGAGTTTCTTTTATCAGTTGTGATAAATACTTTTTCTTTTTCTTTTGTGACTAGATCAGAATGCCGACAATAGGCCTAGAGGTACTCAAATACCAACCAAAATCTGGACCTGACCAGCTTTAGCCTCAGTCCTCTGCGAAGGTTTTTAAGGCCTATAGAAACTATCCTAGGGTTCGTTGGACTCCGCGGTTAAAATACCCATGCTTGAGACATTTTTAGCCTAAGTTCAGTTTGCAGTGCATTTTTGTAAGAGAGAGACAGAGGATTTATTTGTTTGGAGAGTTTTCTCTCTCTTTTCTTTTTATTTATAGCTTCGGATTGGCTTCTCAACATGGTTTGTATCAGATTAGTCGTCCCCATCATCAATCCTCAAAGGTCCCTGGCAATCGATGCTTCGTGATAGCAACACCCATGGCAACCCCCAGAACCCTAGCTTTCGAGACTTCGAGATAATCTCGCCCATGGCATTCAATAGCTGAATCTAGACCCTGGCAATCGACATTTCGTGATAATGCCACCCATGGTATCTGAACCAGCAGAGTGCTTACATGCCCTCGGTAGGATATGTAAATATCCTAAGATACAAGTACCGAGGAGACGATATGTTGTTATGCATCTTCAAGGGGAATTTCCTGCCTCTCCGAGCTAGGAACTCGTCTAAATCAACTTATGTTGATCGGCCGCTCCTAATCTAGGCAACTTTTTCAGAACATTAAAATGTTTTTGCGTGATTTTGATAGTTATGAGCACTGAACCAGACTGTGTGTGGATTGGGGTGCTTAGGTTACCGAATCCCGCAAACCGAAGGTCAGTTAATGAGGTCAAATACTCCCTAAGCCTTAGACCTAATACTTATGCTTCGCATTTTCCCCAACCTCTTGAGGAATATCCGGATCTTAGCGAGTACTTGAATTTTTAAGCCTAAGAGTCTAGCCCAAAAGGCCTAAAGTCAGTGTTCCTACTAATCACTTTTTGTGTCTCCTTAGCACTTTTTCTTTTCATTTTTCTTTTTTTCTTGATGTGGTTTAGAACTTCAGTTAATCCCTTAATCTTTTACTAATGACTATTTCAATTTTTCCATTTGTGCTCCTTTTTGGCATTTTGATCTTTTTCCTCCTCATGTTTGTAGAGCCCAAAAATTCTCTCCCCCCTCAGTTTTTTTGTTCTTTTTTCAAGATTTTTCAAATTTTTGTGTTTTTTGTGATATGTGATTTTTTGTTGAAACCTTTTCTTGATATGAGTTTTCATGACATTTTGCACTTTCATACCCCTCCATGACTACGATTTGCAATGTCCCCATTGTAAATTAGGTGGGCTCAAATTTAGCTTAGTTCATTCCTTAAGACAGGTGTTGGGTGGGCGAACGGGTCGAGGTGGCTGTT
The DNA here is from genome assembly GCA_037157565.1 of Thalassia testudinum. NCBI lineage: Eukaryota > Viridiplantae > Streptophyta > Magnoliopsida > Alismatales > Hydrocharitaceae > Thalassia > Thalassia testudinum. The sequence continues at coordinate 5,717,094 of JAZHRO010000022.1, read as the reverse complement.
GCGAACGATTTCTAGACTCGGGTACGGGTACCTATGGTGGAGTCAGCTGTTCTAATGGATGAACCCTAAAATGCAATATAAATTCAGAATAGAAATGTCAAGAAAGGTTTCGGATTTTTCAAAGAACAACAGGTTGCCTCCCGTTAAGCACTAAGTTTTGTGCCATCGGCTGGGCGTAATGAGCTCAGGGAGAATGGAGGATAAAGGATGACTCAGCCAAATCTGTATTGGTCATGTCAATGAATAGTTTGAGTCTTTGACCGTTCACGACGAAGGGTTCGGAATCGTAGCTGAGTGAACTGATCTCAACGAGTCCATTTCCAAAGATTTGTCGGACTAGGTAGGGTCCGATCCACTTAGATCATAGCCTTCCTAGGAATAATTTGAGTCGGGCATCAAAGAGTAGAACCCTTTGACTAGGATGAAAGATCGTTCTAGAAATGTGCTTCTCGTGAAAGGCTTTAACCCGCTCTTTGTAAATTCGCGAGTTCTTAGATGCGTCATGGCATAATTCATCAATCTCGCTCATTTGAAGCTTTCTATGGGTTCCAACCTTAGAAAGATCTAAGTTGCAATTCCGTACTGCCCAATAGGCTTTATGCTCCAATTCGACGGGGAGGTGACATGCCTTCCTGTACACCAGTCTGAAGGGAGACATACCTAATTGGGTCTTGTGGGTGGTTCTATAAGCCCACAAAGCTTTTGGAAGCTGGGATGACCAATCCTTCCTGTCAGGTCGAATAGTAACCTGGAGGATTTTCTTGATCTCCCAGTTTGATAGCTCACCTAGACCATTAGTTTAGGGGTGGGTAAGGAGTAGAGATTCGGTGTGACACCCCGTATTTGGTCATCAGTGACCTGAACTGAGCGTTTGTGAAATGGGTCCCTCCATCGGAAATTATTGCGCGTGGAATCCTGAACCTTGAGAAGATGTTTTGATGAATGAATTTGATAACTTTGTGATCATTAGTTCAGGTCGGAATGGCTTCGATCCACTTGGACACATAGTCAACAACTAGTAAGATGTATTCGAAGTCATCCGAGATAGGGAAGGGTCCCATAAACTCAATCCTCCAAATGTCAAAAATCTCGCATACCAGAATCGGTTGTAAAGGCATCATGTCTCGATGGCTCATGTTGCCTAAGGTCTGGCAACGGGTACATGCCTTACAATGATTATATGAATCCTTGAAAATTGTGGGCCAATAAAAGCCACACAGGAGGACTTTTGATGTGGTTTTGTATCCTGAAAAATGTCCACCGCATGCCTGGTCATGACAAAAAGAGAGTATGTCTTAGATTTCTGCTTCCGTGACACATTGTCGAATAATTTGATCAGCACCAATGCGGAATAAATATGGATCTTCCCAAAGGTAATACTTGGCATCGGAATGCAATTTGTTCTTCTTGACCTTCGGCCAATCAGATGAGATCTGATGTGATGCCAAGTAGTTTACTATGTCAGCAAACCATGGAAGCCCTATATCGATAGTCAAGAGGTGCTCATCAGGAAAGTGTTCCGTGATGGGTCCGAAAGGGTCAGTGATCTCAGAAGGAAGGTGGGACAAGTGATCAGCTACCACGTTCTATTTCCCGCTTTGTCGCGAATCTCGAGATCAAATTCTTGCAATAGCAAGATCCATCGGATTAATCGAGGTTTCGCATCCTTCATTGCATGGAGATGCCTCATAGCCGTGTGATCCGAGTAGATGATAACATGGGAACCCAGGAGGTATGATATGAATTTTTCTGGGGCAAATACTATAACCAGCAACTCTTTCTCAATAACCATGTAGTTATGCTGAGCCTCGTCAAGTGTTTTGCTAGCATAGTAAATGACCATGGTTTCCTACCCCAAAATCGCTCCTACAGCGAAGTCAGATGCATAGCACATGATCTCAAAGGGTTGAGGCCAATCAAGGGACTGTAGGATCGAGGCTTGGGTAACTCGGTCACGAAGAATCTCAAATACTTGAGTGCATTCCTTGGAGATTTCGAAAGGCACATCCTTGGAGAGAAGAGTAGTCAGGGGGCGCACAATTTTTGAAAAATCAGGAATAAATCGATGGTAAAAATCGATGTGCCCCAGAAAAGATCAGATGTCCTTGATCGTGCTAGGCATAGGGAGTTTGGAAATCAAGTTAACCTTGGCTCGATCGACTTGGATGCCTTTCTCCGAAATCAGATGTCCCAGGACGATTCCCTCAGGAATCATGAAATGGCTCTTTTCCCAGGAAAGAACCAAATTCACATCAATGCACCGCTTGAGTATTTGGACCAAGTACTGGAGGCAATCATCAAATGATGCTCCAAATACTGAAAAGTCATCCATGAAAACTTCCAGATAATCACCTACCATATCTAAGAATATGGCAAGCATGCACTGCTGAAAAGTCGTGGGTGCATTGCAGAGACCTAACGTCATCCTTCGAAACACGTACATCCTGAAGGGGCAGATGAACGTGGTCTTTTCTTGGTCCTCTGGATGGATTGCCACTTGGTTATAACCGGAGTACTCGTCAAGAAAGTAGAAGAACCTATTTCTTACTAGTTTCTCGAGGATCTGATCAATAAACTGTAGTGGGAAATGATCCTTCTTTGTGGAGGAATTGAGTCTTCTGTAATCAATGTAGACTCTCCACGAGTTAGCTATTCGGGTCGGTATGACCTCTCCGGTTTCAGTCTCGATGATGGTAAGTCCTGCCTTTTTAGGCACAACCTGGATTGGACTCACCCAGCAACTGTTAGAGATCGGGTAGATGATCCCTGCATCGAACCACTTAAAGATCTCCTTTTTCACGACCTCCTGCAGATTAGGGTTTAAACATCTCTGCATTTCTCGCGAAGGTCGTGCGCCCTCTTCTGTGTAGATTCGATGTGTGCAATAAGAGGGGCTTATGCCAGTTAAGTCATCGAGAATCCATCCAATGGCTCTACGATGTTGCTGGAGAATAGTAATCAGACAGGATTCCTGGTTAAGTGTGAGTCGGGAGTTGATAATTACAGGAAACATCTGATTGGAACCCAAAAAGACGTACTTCAGATGATCAGGAAGGGGCTTGAGTTCTAGGACGGGATTATCAGCAGCAACAAGTGGTTCGGGGTGTGTATTAGGGGCAAGGGTCAGAGTTATGAGTGTGTCTAGATCAGGTTCAGACTCCTCTGTTTGCGGGTTTTGATCTTCTGGTGGTTGATCGGGGATAATCAGGTTGTCCTCGACATGCGATTCGTCAACCACATCTTTTGATATCACATTTTTCTCTATAACACCGCAATTAATCCCTTGTTGGGCCTTAAAGATGTCAATCTTGAGAGTTTGATTCCCAAATTTTAATTTTATTTGGCCCTCCTCACAGTTTATGTTGGCCCTAGCAGTGGCCAAAAAAGGTCTCTCTAATATAATCGGTGTATCCCTTGGGTTCTTAGGTGCATCCATATCTAAAACTATGAAATCCACCGGGAAGAGAAATCCTGTAAAATGACATCCTCGAGCATTCCTTTAGGTGACTTGATGGATCGATCGGCTAACTGCAATGTCACCTCTGTTGGTTTAAGTTCGGACTCTTCAAGGTGGTCAAGGAGGGATGTAGGTATTAGGTTTATGGAGGCACCTAAGTCTAACAAGGCTCTGTCAAATTAGGTGTCACCAATTTTACATGAAATCAGGGGAGTACCTAGGTCTTTAGCCTTAGGTAGGAGTTTACTTAAAATTACAGAGCTTGCTTGCTCTGACAGTACGATCGGACTCCTACTTTTGGTTCGCGACTTACGCTTGGGTGTACACACGTCTTTTAGGAATCGTGCATAAGCCGGTACATGGTGGATTGCATCTATCAAGGGGATATTTATTTGGACCTATTCAAAGAGCTTGACCAGATCCTCCTCAGGAATCACGGGTTTGGTTATCCTCTTTCCCTTGGTCAAGGCCTCGGGAAATGGAACCCTAGTTGGTTCCTACAGAAAAGGTCCAGGTTCTTGATTTAGGATAGGGGTATCCTGGATAACTATCCTAGGGCTTGGGTTACTACCAGGCTTGGAGTGGTTTGGATAATGTGGGTCTTGGGTCGCTTTACCACTATGAGTTGTTACAGAGTTTAATCCTGCCTGGTTTTGGTTTGGGTTAGGTAAGATGGGTGGCTGCTGCTAAAATCCCGCATAAGATGTCGAAGCTTTCATCCTGTCGGGTGATGGAACATAGGGGGCCTGATAAATCATATGTGCGTGGCCTAGATTTGGGTTCATAACGAGTCTCTAGGTCGACCCGTTATTTAGGTTTGGTAGAGGTTGCGAAGGAAGGGTGCCAGGTTGGCGGGAATTCACCATCTAGGCGAGTTGATTGCGAACCTCTGTGATCTCGTCCTTGTGCTATTTCTGCATTGCCACATTCGTCTTCTGAATGTCAACCAGTGCTTGAAGGAGAAGAGTCATTTGATCTTGGTTTGGCCCAGATTGATAGGTGGGGTTGGGCCGAGGCTAAGGCGGCTGATATGGACGAGGAGCTTGTGGACATGGTTGATAAGGTGGTCTTTTGAGTTTGAGAATTTCCTGTCCACTGGAAGTTGGGATGATTTCGCCATCCAAGGTTGTAGGTATTGGAGAATGGGTTATTCTGGATGGCGTTGAGATCCTCACAGGTCTAAGGAGCCTCAAGAAAGTCAGAATATGAGGGTTCAGAGTTCCCCCAACTAGAATAGAACGAATCGGAGGTCCATCCGATCCGAGAGTCAGACGGGGGTGGATACGGGTCCATCCCCTGAGAAGATCGGTATAGATGTTCTGCACAGTTTCCCTCGCGAGAGGTGGCTGTGCAAAAGAGTTCTACGCAAAGGTGCCTCGCTGTAGATGCCGAGTCAGCTCGTCCACCTTCTTCTCTATGATAGAGACCTTGTCTAACCAACTGGCCATCAGTTCCAAGTCGACGAATGTGGATAGGTCCTGCGTCTCTTGTGCTCCCCTAAGATTCGTCGATGCGCGGGCATTCGTCCAGTCAAATAAGCCTATGGAGTCATTATTGATGGAGTTCTCACACATATTTTCAAGAATCTTCCACACCGTATCCTCATGTTGACCCATGATGTTTCCTCCGTAGGTTGCATTGACGAATAATCGAATATCTTCACTGAGTCCCTGGTAAAAAGACTGGACTTGTTCCCATTTAGGAACTCCGTGATTGGGGCACTTTCGCATGAGATCTAAGAATCGATCCCATGCCTCATGAAGAGGTTCTCCCGATTGTTGAGTGAAATGAGTGATCTGATGGCACAAGGCATTTGTCCGACCTACGGGGAAGAACTTCAAAAATTCGGACCGAAGTTCATCCCATGTGTTGATCGAACGAGTCTAAGTTTGATACCAATGAGCAACCTTGTCCATGAGGGAGAAAGAAAACATCTTCATGAGTAGAATATCCCGATTTTGTGCATCTGACCCAAAGTTTTGGGCCAGATGTTTGAGCTGCTTAATGTGCTGGAATGGATCCTCGGAGTTAAGCCCATGGAATTTTGGTATGGCATGAATCATATTGGGCTTGAGTTCAGAATCAGGTCCTCCAGCCGGGATTCGAACTCAAGGCTCGATTGCCACCGTAGCGGGATCATAGTGATCTCGCATCATAGGACGCTGCGGCGGGTTTACAAAGTTTTGGAAGAGATCATTTAGGTGCTGAAGTTGGTGCTCAAGGTTGATCTCTTCTTTAATGGGTTGTGCCATGATGGAAGAAGGAGAACTTGGTTCTGAATCAGAGGAAAGATCTATGTGGTGGGGTTGCTGCATAAACAAGGGCGTCGAGGCTTGGCCTCGGCGAGAGTGAATTTCTAAAGGTCTTAAGGATGGTCTTAAGGACCTCCTACCAAACATGCACCGAAGGATTTGATGAGATCAGAATGTGCTGGACCCAATCGAGACACCCAAAAAATGTTGGGTGACTATAAAGGTTCGGGGAGATTTTACCCCTTAGTCAGAAAGGTCGTCCACTTGAAAAATACCTGGGTAGCCAGAGAGGGAGAGTCCGCAAAGACCGCTACACGGTAAAGCGTCCCCACGAGTTATAGGATTTTCCCTACCCGACCTCTCTTGTCACTGAGATTCTAGGTAGACCAGAATGGGGACCTTGACCTCTTAAGTCTACCTTTTTTAATTAAGATCAAGGTGCTTAGGGTTCCACTTGAACTTTAGGTCATTTAAGTGCAAAAAGTGACCTAATTTTAAGGTTGGTTGACCCAAAGGATCAACTTCACCTCTTTGTTCCTTTGAGAGCTTTTAGGTCCTTTCTTTTAGGGTTCAAGTTAATTAAGAGCTTGATTTGCTTAGGGTTTCTCTTGGATAATCTCTTCAAACAAGGCTTAGGCACACCTCTTTTTGAAAATTTTTTATTCTTTGCTTTAAGAGAAGATGTGTCTCTAAAAACCCTAGCTTTGCAATCCTCAAGTTGGCTCTACTTGGTCAACTTTAGTTGCCTCAAAAATGATATCTAGGGCTCATTCAAGAAGGTTTTAGCCCTAGTTACCTTAATTGGATGTGCAATTCAAAATATGTTAAAATGAAAATCAGGCAACTTTGGTGAATTACTAAATATGGAAGCAGGTAGCCCTAGATTGATTTTTCTTTATTTTTTTTTTCCTTTTCAGACTTTGAGGGGATTAAGAGAGAGGGCTAATGAAAATTTACATGTTCCTTGGTGTGATTGTTGTGCGACTGCTTTTCTTTCCTTTTCTTTCCCTGAAAAAGACACAGCAAAAGAGAGATTAAGTCAGTACTGATTCAGAGGTTGTGATCAAAGCTTCTAAAATGCCCGTTGCTCCTTGGCAATGGCGCCAAAATGTTAACAGGGCGAAATCGATTTTAAAAAAATGTTCGTTGCAGTATAAATGAAATCACCTCGAAAACAAATAAAAATTTATTACTCGAAAACCTAGGTATCCGAGGTCGAACATAGGGAGCAAATTGGTATTTAAAAACTAGAATCACAACTTTCAATTTTATAAAATGCAATGACCAATCTAATCAAAGTTATGAAGTAAAAATGAGATCAATGTGTAGAGAAGCTCAAAAATATAAAGATGGATGTCTGATGTAAAAATCAGACGTCCTAAGTATTTGATGCTATAGTGCTTTCTCTATTCTTTTTCTTCTTTCATCCTTCACAGATTTCTGACTTTGCCTTCGGATTTTCTCTCTTCCTTCTCTTTCTCTACGGCCACTCTTCTTCTTCTACTTCTTTCTTCTTTTTCTTCTCTTGTTTCCTTAGCTTAGGCCCAAATTTTGGTACAAATCTAATTTGAACCTAAGGAATCCAATGGTGAAGTTGGATTTTAGGTTTAACCACGTTTGATTGGATATTTTGCACAAAAACTCAAATTAGGTCAAATACTAAGCTAGGACCCCTATCTAGGTCAAAATAGGTTTCAAAGGCCAAATTGAAGGTTTTAAACCCTAGAGGATATTTTTCCATGAATTTTAGAGGGTATAGTTGATTTTTATCCTGATCAAAACCTTGTGAAATTGAGTAGGTTTGTTTTAGGGTTACAGAATTTCATTTAATTCTTAAATCTCATAATAACCCTTTTCTGACTGAACCATCCCACTTTTCCTCTTATTAAGTCCAATTGACCTACGTTTAGCCCCTGAGAAATCTCGTTGATGTACTGCAATGGCAAAATTACAATTTTATCCTTTAGTTCATGTTTCCTTCCCAGAATAGTAATCCCTTGAATTAGGCCTTCCTTTAGGTTATGTAGGAGCTTTTGTTCACTTTCTTAGGTCAAAATGAGCTAGTTATGGCTCATGATGAGGTTCTCATCATATTGTATCTAAGAGAAGAGAGAAATCATTTAGAGAAGCTTTATTACTCTCCAAGATCATCCTACACATTTGAGAGCACCATCATAGCTGTGCACCCACTCTCCCACCTTCGCATATGAGAGCACCTCGTGCCTTGTGTGGTTCACGCACATCGCGTTGTTAGCCGGCGTACTTCCATCAATGGGAAGTTTCTTTTACCTATAGTAGCAAGATCTCATTTATACTTTGTGGCTCTATAGGATTATTGTATATTGTCTTTGTTGGGTATTCGCTTTGTGAATTCCCATCTCCCTCGTGAGACAAAATACTCCTCATGAAGAGGAAGGGTTTGAGGTTACACTACCCTCGTGTAAGTAGTGTCCGTTTAAGGCACACTACCCTCATGTAAGTAACGTGGTTGTATAGAGGTTGAACTACCATCATTGAAGAAGTTAGTTAGTGGATTTGATCGACTAGGTCGATGGAGAAATCCTAAACTGAGAGGTTTAGGTGGTGATTTTTACCCAGGTTTAGGTTTCCACCTAAAAATCTTTGCGTTCTTGTGAGATTGCTTTTTGTGTGATTATTTACATATTATTTCTACATTATTTCGTTTCACACAAATCTTACCCCCTCCGTTAGGAATTACAGGTTGTGGTGGCTAGATGGTGGTTAGGGTAGGATAAGTTTTAGGGTTTTAGATAGAGATTAAGGTAAGAAATCTAAGAACGTAGGATTCAAATTTAAGGGTTCCAATTTAGGTTGGGTTTTGGATGTAGGTTATTCACGGCTAACCAATCATAAGTCTAATTGGGCTAGGTTGGCAAGGGTTTAGGTGTTGGGAATTAGGCTCCTAATTAGGCTAGGGATAAGGTTTATTGGGTCAAGGCTTTAGGAGATTAGGTTGACTTATATGGAAGAAGTGAGCTCAGATGGACTTGGCCATAGAAGAGGGCTCCAAGTAAGTTCAAACTTGGCACCTATATAGGCATTAATACACACATTAACGTACCACATATAGCTAATGGAAATATTGCATAAAAACCATAGAAAATGTAATATTTACAAAATAATGCAATATGACTAAACTAGCTTATTCTAATGCAATCATACCCAAATTACCCTTAGACCAGCCATAGTTAAGCATGAATTACTTAATTAAATATGAATATATCACTTATCTATTAATCCAAACCCTAACATTGGTTAAACAAGGCTTGAATCCTAAAAGACTTGAAAAGAAAAAATAGAGGCCTTGTATTGCAATTATTTGCAACCACACTCACTTTAAAAATAGATATTTAGGGCACAACCCATTTAAGGGCTCATCACATTCCTTGAGCACATCAATCCTAGCCCTAAATTAAAAACAAGTAGACGTTGGCCTCAAGGTTTTAATTTCTAGTCTTGGAAGTGTGCTTAGCCTTGTGAAGTGATTGAATCTTAATTACTATTACAAAATTCAGTGTCTAGGCTATAGGGTAGTGTCAAATGATTGCAGTTGGGGAGTATTCAAGGAACCTCGGGTGAGAGGCTTAGGCAGAACCTTCTCCTCAACACCCCCGTACTCAAGCTGGCCCAATTAGTTCTAGGAAAGAAGGTTTAATTACTAAGCAAGTCTAGTCATTTGTTTCAAGGCTTAGGTCCATAGGGTTACACATTAAGAACTAGAATTGGTTGCTTGGTTGGGTACACACTTCTTTCTCCTATTCTCCTTGCATCTTTAATATTCTTCCCGATGTATGCACAGCACAGATCTAAAAAACCACACTTGGAAGGACCTTTGGCTAAGAATCCTAAGAGGAGATTTATCTCTGAAAATTTTGATCTAGAATTTGAATCTAATCTAATGGTTAAATTTCCACCTCCAAATCAACCACCTCCATGCCAAGAGAATCTAATGGATCCACAACTTCAAATTCAACTCCAACAATACTCAACCAATTTCAAACCCATCACCAAAATCAAATGAAGAAATTGATTGAGTTATTTCGACAACTTGAGTAGCTCAAACCCTTAAGGGATTTCTATAATCCCTCTAGCTATACACTTGAACCCTATGTTAGGGTTCCACAAGTTGAGGCTTAATTTGAGATTAAGCCCAGCACCGTTGCACTCCTACCTCACTTCTATGGCAACAATTTCATGGACCCTTTCCAATTCCTTGAAGAATTAATCACCATTATTAAGATAACTAAGATCGAAAATATGGAAGAGGGAGCGCTTAAGATGAACTTTTTCCATTCTCCTCGAATGACAAGGCTAGCCATTGGTACCACACAATAAGGAAACCTATTACCAATCGGTTGGAGCTAAGAAGCACCTTCCTTAAAATATTCTTCCCTATAGGCAAAACCAATGCACTTAGGAGGGCAATCACTACCTTCTCCGAGCAACCTTAAGACCAATTTCATGAGGAACGGAAGAGATTCATGGATCTGACTTGAAAATTGCCATATCATGAGGTTCCTAGGTGGCAATTGTTAGAACCTTATTCCACATCATATTTCGGTGTTAACAAACTTATTTTAAATTAATGTTTGCAATTGAGTGGGCTTTAGATTTAGATGAAGATCAAGGCAAATGGAGAATGATGACGAGGCAACAATGATAGAAGATCATTTGATGATTGGAGTTTATGCTGTCAATTAGATTAGGTTTTTATTTTATTCTTATAATGTATGCCACTTAACAAAGAAACAAGAATTAGATTGTAAAAATCATATAGAGATAAATTAGGATAAAATATTATGATCATTCGATTTATTTCAATGTACGTATTGTTTAAAAGATAGTTTTTTAATGATTAAAGTATTTGCAAAAATAGGCTAGTAATCAAGTTGTATTCACGTTTAAAAAGATACTTGTTCACCCACAAGTACTGGTACTAAAGTTTAGTACTGATACATGTGAGTTATAGGTTTGGATTTTTTCAAAGAAACAAACCAGTACCCTACGAGTACCTGTACTCATGATCAATACAGGTACTAGAGGCAATGAATACCGGTACCCATGATCAGTACCAGTACAAATGGGTTACATATTTTTGTTAAGTATTTAAAACCCAAATCTGGAAGTAACAAATACCGGTACTCATAATTAGTACCAGTACCTAATAGGTACTGTCTATGACAAGTTAACTTAAAACACAAAATAGTATGTCACAAGTATCGGTACCTATCTTTAGTACCGGTACCAACTAACCGTTGGGTCAAATCTGAATGGCTAAAAAATTGATTTTGGCAAAATGAACGTTAGAATTTAAACCCTAACATCAAGCAGATGGATAACTAAAGTCCTAACTCTATAAAAAGACCTTTGGACTCTTAGTTTATACACAAGAAATAGAAGAGAAGATACTAGAGCTATATTTTCATATTCCCACCATATTCTCAAGAGCAGAAAAGGTAGTTTGCTGTTCTTAATCTCTCTACACATTTGTAATCTCAACGACATGTTTTTCTCACTCATTCACAAAGTGATTGACATCTTTCCTAGGCTCTCTAATCGGTAATATCATTTTAATCATTGTTGAGAGGCTTAGGTGATTTTGTTGTAAGATTTATTTCTGTCTTATGACGTGCCTTCGTGCGTGTGTGTTAAGAGGTGTCGTTATAGTTGCACTTGATACGTCGATTTTAAAAGAAGTAAATGGAGGTGAGTCCGAGTGTCGATCTCAGGGAGGCGTGGAAATCGGATTTTGTTTACCACTTGTTGTCACGAAAAAGGCAGAGTTTTGCTTGCGAAAGAGACGATTTTGAAAAGCGAGAGATAGAGAGAGTTTAGGGTTAGAAAGCTCTTGGTTTTGATCATGCACTTTAAACAGAAATTAAAAAGGCAACTAAATGGAAAATAATTTCATTAAACATGCATTCATAGTTCATGGTTTACAATATTAAATACATGCTTCAACAAAAGTAAATGAAAGCTTAAAAGAGAGAGAGAGAGGTAGAGAGAGTGGAGAGCGACGAGGCAGCCACGGCGGTGGAGGAGGCTCCGTCGGCGGCTCGTCGTCTCCGGCGATTACAAGAGTGCCTAAGACTAGCTAGGAGAGGAGTGGAGTAGTTGCAAGTGGGAGAGGATGCCTTGAATGGTGGTAGAAGGGGGTTTAAATAGAGTTAAGGGCTTCCTAAAAGAAGAATGTGCTTTAGCGACATCCAGAACGTCGCTAAAACCGCTTCCAGATACGTCGGTGAAGGCCTTCTGCCGCCGGTCAGCCGCCCGCCCCTCTCTCTCTTCAGGCGCGATCCGTGGATGTCGAACGAGAGCCGTCCGATTGATGATCGGACGGCTGAGATCCTCCCGCGCCTGCGCTAGGATCGCGCTTCGGGCGCGCGTGCGCGCGCGCGTTTCCGCCCGGCGTGCGCGCGCGCGTGGGAGGTGGGGCGCTGTCGTCGCGCCGCGTGGCGCAATCCTAGCCGCTCGCTTCTGATCGCGCGGCTCAATTTTGCCGCGCCCTTCGCCCGCAAGTGATTTCCGCTTCGCGCGATTCGAACGCGCGTCGCCGCGACGCGGGCGTGCGCGCTAACCGTTGCGCCACGCCCGCGCTTTGTCGCGGCGACCGCGGGCGAGCGCGCGGATCTCGGCCGTTCGATCGAAGATCAACGGCTGAGATGCGTCCTTGGCTGGCTTGGGGGCGTGCGGGCGGCGGGGGTGGGGCGACGTGGCGCGTTCTAGGCCGTTGATCTCCAGATCAACGGTCAGGATTTCTTGGGCCCATTGTGGGAGCTCCGGATGTCGGATTTGGCCGATTTTGAGTCCGTTAGACTCCGTTCGTCGTCCTGAATCCATCCGTGCGGTCCGATTGCTCATCTGAGGCCTGCTTTGACAAATGCTTTACACAAATGGCCATTAATACAGTTTATAAGCAATCTTGGTACTTGATGCATGCAATGCTCCTATTCTACTTTATGTTGTGCCTTTTATTCTAAAGATGGGCCATATTCAACCTAATTACTACCCCCTTGCGTGGTGTTATCATACCCCCATGCTTACTCCTTGATAGTCCCTAGGAAGGTTTATTCTAGCCTTTATTTCTTTAGGGAATTCAAGAAGTAATTGCTTCGGCACTTCGTTACTCGTCAATAAGAGGAAATATACGAAGATCTTAATCTACAAAGACTAACCAGCGCCCGGGTGTCTTCCAAAATACAAATCGCCTGAATCCTTGCTTTGTATATATAACTATACATATGTATACGTATATGTCTATATATGTCTTTTCAGAATTTTCGGAATTCAGTGTGGGTTGGTAACTTTTTACGGCTACCCAACCCACCCAAAACTCGATCAAAACCCTAAGTGCTAAGCATCTTGGTGTGAATGTTGTGATAGACTCACTTAACGGTAATTGAGACAGACTTCGAGTTTCTACGCCTCTAGGTGTCCGGAAAAGAAAATAAATTTTTGCCTGAAGGTGTATTTGTTCGACTGGTAGCTTTCTCCCTACGTTCATTTTACTTGGGGTCAACACAAGGATTTTCCAGTGTATATCTCCCCGGCTTGTACTACTTCCCCGCTTCGTCCTTAGGTGTTTTGGTCTTTTTTGTGCAATTATTGAGCTGGGCTCTGGACCAATGGGCTGTTACCCACGATCACTTGCCAGCCATACTTGTGCGGTGAAGTGTGGTTTTTTTTTTTTTTTTCGTAGGTGGCTTCCCTAATCTCAAATGTACCCAGAGGCAACGAAAAAGAAATGGCCTGTGGCTGGGTTCTGGACAACCTGCCAATGGGCTGTTACCCACGACAACTTGCCAGCCATACCACCCTAGAGAGTTCATTAGCTACCCAATTTCTGTCAAAATCTCCGAGAAGTGAGCCTGTGCAAAAATGTGTGTAGATGCTTAGACTCAAAGTTTTCCTGAGTTAGAGGGTGAGTTGATAAGTCGTATACTTATTACCTTATTTATTAGGTGGATTAAAATAGCTTAAAGTTGCAAGGGTTCGCCGCTAAATCCATATTTTAATGGACACCAGGGCTAATTAAGCCTGAAGGCCTGAAAAGTCTAAGTGTTTAAGCTCTTTTTGTATTATTTCCCACTATTGACAAGTTTCTAATGCCTAAGTTTTTCTTCCTAAATTCATTTTTTTTTTTTCAATTAATTTATTCATTCAGACTGATTAATTAAGCTCAGGATTATGCAGTTTACCATCCCCCCCATGCTTAAGTTGGACAATGTCCTCATTGGCAGATGCATGGATGCCAAAGGGTTCAAAAAGATAGTACCTGAGTGACGTAAACTACCAGATCAGTCTGAATCCGCTGGGTTGCCTCCCAGGAAGCGCTGAGTTTAACGCCTCCAGCTGGGCGGTGCCTGGTGTCAGCCCTCAACAAGGGTGACACTTTCCTTGGGGGGTACCTGGGCCAGGAAATGCTTCAATCTTTGACCATTGACTGTAAGGGTGTGCCCGGTATTAAGATCGGCGATTTCGACTGCCCCATTGGAATAGGGCTTGACCACCCGAAATGGTCATGTCCATTTGGACCTAAGTTTCCCTGGAAAGAGTTTCAGGCGTGCATCAAATAGCCAGACTTGTTGGTTTGGCTCAAAGGTTTTCCTATGAATGAGTCGGTCGTGGACGGCTTTCATTTTCTCCTTATATAGCCGACTATTGTCAAAGGCGTCCCGACGAATTTCTTCAAGCTCAGATAATTGAAGAGTCCTTTGCGCACCAGCTAACTGGGGATCCATGTTACATTGCTTAACAGCCCAGTAAGCCCGGTGTTCCAATTCGACAGGGAGATGGCAAGCTTTGCCAAAGACCAAGCGGTAAGGTGACATGCCTATCGGGGTCTTAAAAGCGGTCCTGTATGCCCACAGGGCATCATCAAGTCGTGTGGACCAGTCTTTCCTGTCAGGTCTCACAGTCTTCTGTAAAATGTTCTTGATTTGTCTGTTTGAGACCTCAGTCTGCCCATTTGTTTGTGGATGATACGGGGTGGCAATGCGGTGGTTTACCCCGTATTTTCTAAGTAGGGCACGGAACTGGGAATGGATAAAATGGCTTCCACCATCACTGATCATGGCCTTGGGTATTCCAAAATGGGAAAAGATGTTCTTCTTTACAAAGTCCATGACCGTCTTGTGATCGCATCGTCGGGTGGCGACGGCTTCAATCCATTTGGAAACATAGTCTACCGAGACCAAGATATACTCGAAGCCGTTGGATGGTGGAAAGGGGCCCATAAAATCGATACCCCAAACGTCGAAAATTTCGACAATCAAAATGGGCTGAAGGGGCATCATATCTTTTTTGGTCATTGTCCCTAGTGTTTGGCATCGTGAGCAAGTCTTGGCAAAGATGTGTGCATCCTTGAATAGGGACGGCCAATAAAATCCAGACTGCAAAACTTTTGCAGCTGTTTTCTTGCCAGAGAAATGGCCGCCACATGCTTGGTCATGACAAAAGGAAAGCACACTCTGAACTTCGTCTTCGGGGAGGCACCTCCTGATGATCTGATCAGCACATAGGCGAAACAGCATGGGATCATCCAAGAAATAGTGCTTGGCCTCAGCCAAGAACCTGTCCCGTTGCTGTCTGGACCAGCTGTGCGGGGTTTGTCCTATAACCAGGTAGTTGACATAGTCAGCATACCATGGCATTTTCTTGTCTTGCACGGCTAGGATGTGTTCATCAGGGAAGGTATCAGATAGAGGTAGGGAGGGTCCAATGTGGTCTGGATGAAGTCTTGACAGGTGGTCAGCCACCACATTTTTCTATCCGGCCTTGTCTTGGATTTCCAGGTCAAATTCCTGCAAAAGCAGGATCCATCTGATGAGCCTGGGTTTTGCGTCCTTTTTGACCAACAGGTGCCGGATGGCTGAATGGTCGGTGTAGATAGTCACGTGGGATCCCAGCAAGTATGATCGAAATTTTTCCAGTCCAAAGACTACAGCAAGCAACTCTTTTTCTGTGACCGTATAATTACGCTGGGCCTCGTCCAACGTTTTGCTCGCGTAGTAGATCACCACGGGCTTCTTGTCTTGCCTTTGTCCCAGGACAGCGCCTATGGCAAAATCTGATGCGTCACACATAATCTCAAAATCCTAGGACCAGTCTGGGGGTTGAAGTACAGGTGCGGTGGAGACTAAGTCCCGGAGGGTATGATAAGCCTGGGTGCAATCAGGAGACATGTGGAAAGTTGCGTCGTTGGCTAGAAGGTCGGTCAAGGGTTTGGAAAGTTTGGAAAAGTCTTTGATGAACCTTCGGTAGAAGCGAACATGTCCTAGGAAAGAGCGAATCTGTCGGACCGAACTAGGTGGAGGAAGTTTGGAAATTAAATCAACCTTAGCTCGATCTACCTCGATGCCCTTATGCGAAACGATGTGTCCGAGGACAATTCCTTCTTGAACCATAAAATGGCTCTTTTCCCAACTTAACACCAGGTTAACCTCGATACATCGTTTCAGGATTTTCTCCAAGTTGCTCAAACAATGGTCGAATGAATTCCCGAATACAGAGAAATCATCCATAAAGACCTCCAAGTATTCACCCACCATTTCTGAAAAAATGGCTAGAATGCAACGCTGGAAGGTCGCGGGTGCATTGCATAACCCGAACGGCATTCGACGGAATGCAAACGTGCCATACGGGCAAGTGAATGTGGTCTTTTCCTGATCTTCCGGAGCAATTGCGACTTGGTTATATCCTGAATATCCATCCAGGAAGCAAAAATACTTCTGCCCTGCCAATCTTTCAGGGATTTGGTCAATGAATGGCAAGGGGAAGTGGTCCTTCTTAGTGGCTTCGTTAAGCTTCCTATAATCAATACACACCCGCCATGCGGCGGTGGTGCGGGTGGGAATGGATTCGCCATGATCATTAGTGACAACGGTGAGCCCAGCCTTCTTTGGAACCACTTGAGTGGGGCTCACCCAGGGGCTATCAGAGATAGGGTAGATGATGTTGGCGTCGAGCCACTTGATAATTTCTTTTTTAACGACCTCCCGCATGTTAGGGTTTAACCGTCTCTGCATCTGGCGGGAAGGTCAGGCCCCGTCTTCCAGGTAAATCTTGTGGGTGCAATAGGTGGGGCTAATTCCTCTTAGATCTGAGATGGTCCAACCAATGGCGGCCCGATGTTCTGAAAGAGTTGCAGTCAACCTTAGTTCCTGATCCTTGGTTAGATGGGAATTAATAATCACTGGGAAGGTTTGGCCAGGTCCCAAGAAGACGTACTTGAGATTCTCGGGCAATGGTTTAAGTTCACGTGCGGGTGGGACCACAGTCGATGGGAATGGAAAGGGCGGTAGTTGATCAACATTGATTTCTTCAAATGGTGTCATGTGATGATACTCAGCCTTACAGAGGTCCACAGGTAATGATGGTGACGAGTCAGAACTACGGGTTTGGTGGTCTGAGACAGAATTGAGGGTAAGGCATTCCTCGATTAAAGTTTCCACGGGATCATGTTCCTCAATGTAATCACAATCAAAAGACTTTGTTGCCCGGAAGATATCTAATTGCATTTTCCTGTCTCCGAAGGTGATTTCCATACATCCCGTGTCGCAATCGATGTTTGCTTTAGCCGTGGCTAAGAAAGGTCTGCCTAAGATTATGGGTGCGTTCTGTAATTTTTCAGGGACTTCCATGTCGAGCACCAAAAAGTCGACTGGGAAATAGAAGTCCTTGACCCGTACAATCACGTCCTCGACAACCCCCTTCGGGGTTTTCACTGATCTATCCGCCAGCTGGATGGTGACAGGGGTTGGTGCCAGCTCCCCAAAACCAAATTGGTGGTACAAGGTTGTGGGAATTAGGTTGATAGAAGCACCTAGGTCCAGGAGCGCTCTATCAAATGTCATGTCCCCGATGTTGCAGGAAATCAGGGGTGCTCCTGGGTCAGTTCGTTTGAGTGGAAGGTTGCTTGATATCACGGAACTGGCTTGCCCAGAGAGTACAACCTTCCTAGGTGCTTGAGGTCTCGGCTTACGCTTGGGTGTACAGGCATCCTTTAAGAACTTGGCGTAAGCGGGGATGTGTTTGACAGCTTCTAGAAGCGGAATATTAATCTGTACTTGTTTAAAAATTTCCATCAGCTCCTCAGTTTCCACAGTATTCTTTTTTCTCTTGATTGTTTCCAAGGCCTCAGGATAGGGTGTCTGGATTGGTTCCATGTTTGGGTCCTTGGTTGGTGCTTCTTCTAAGTCGGGTAAAGTCTCGGGGAGAGTCGGCCATTTGGGATCCTGGGTTTTGGTGCCGCTTCTCAAGGTCACCGCATTCGCAGAGGCATTGGGGCCATGGGGTGATCCTTGAGAAGATGAGGATGAAGAGGCGCCAAACCCAGGAGGTGTTTGTGGAGCCGGTTGGACCATATGAGCCTGCCCGGGGTTGCCTTGGAACCCTTGCGAATTGGGGCCTCTGTTAATTATGTTTCGCGGGTTTGGTTGTGGTTGGGAAGGTAGAGATCCTTGCTGTTTACAGTCCAAGAGTTGGCTTAACTGTCCCTTTACCAAGGCCATTTCTTCCTGATGTTTTTGGTTCATGTCAGCCATCATCTTTATTAGGGTGTCCATTTGGTTTTGTGGGGGAGGGGCCGCCCTATTTTGGTTATATTGGGGTCTAACTGGTGGTCCTTGCTGATAGGGGGGCAAGTGTGGCTGTTGGTTTGGCCTGGGCTGGTTTTGGAATTGCGGTAGTTTCTGGTTTGTCCAACCAAAGTTGGGGTGATTACGCCAGCCGGTGTTGTAAGTGTTGGAGAAAGGGTCAGGTTTTGCATATCCTTGGACGGCTTGCACATCTTCTAGAATAGCCGATGTTGATGAAGAAGGAAGGGAGTAATCAAGGGTCGAGGGAGCAAAGGTCCCTCCTTGGAACATGGTTGGGGGTTGTTCCAAGTTTAGTTGGGTGAAGGGTTGGACCAGGTCAACATTATGTGCTCCTTTTGCTAGGGTGAAAGTCTGCAAGGGGTTCCTGGTCTGGTTTAGAAGCTCATCAATCTTCTTGTCCACCAATTCCACTCGATCCAACTTTTTGGCAATAATGTCCATGTCAACCATTCCAGAATTTGCTTGCACCTCATAAATCCCACCACGGGGTTGACTGGATCTGTTAAACTGGTTCATGGAGGCATTGTTGAGCGAATTCTCGCCCATAGACTCAAAGAGCTCAAACGCACTCTCCTCGTCTTTGTTTAGGAAGTTTCCCCCGCATGAGGCATCGACGAAGTTCCGTAGGTTGCTATCCAAACCGTGGTAGAAGATCTGGGCCAATTGCCACCTTGGAACTTCGTGGTGTGGGCATTTCCTCAAAAGTTCATTGAATCTTTCCCACGCCTCATGAAATTGTTCCCCACCCTGAAGTGTGAAGGTAGTGATAGCTCTTCTGAGGGCATTGGTCTTTCCTATGGAGAAGAATTTCTTTAAAAATGCATGCCTCAGTTCCTCCCAGGTGGTGATGGGTCTACCTAGGGTTCTAAGCCAATGAGAAGCCTTGTCTCTTAATGAGAAAGGGAACATCTTGATTAGAACAATGTTAAGGCTAATGTTCCTAGGTTTTACTGTTCTTGCTATGCGGTCGAGATCTTCTAGGTGCTGAAAGGGGTCTTCATTTGAGCTTCCATGAAAGTGGCTCTGGATTAGACTTAATACATTAGGTTTTAGCTCAAAATCGTCTCCCCCTTCGGGGATCCTAAGGTGTGGCTCGACTCTAATGGCAGAAGGGTTATAGAAATCACGGAGGGGTCTTGGCTGGTTCTGAAATGGTGGTAAATCAAGTGGTGGTTGTCCTGGTATGTCATTGAAAGGTGGTGGTTATTCTTGCGGGTTCTGTAACCGTTGTATGGCTTGCATGATGGTGTGGATTTGTTGTTGCTGAAGCCGATGGTTAGCATTGATTTGAGCCTGGACGACAGCCATAGCATCTGGTGGGGGTTGATCTTCAGCCTCATCTACCCTAGGTTCAGCCATGTTTTCAACAGAATTACGTCGCCTAGATTCCTACCCCAAAACACACAATTCGGGATGCAGTGAGCGCCTCCCGTGCATACACTAGAGAAGAACTGGAGGGGATGCGGAGGGCGACAGATGCGAGAAATGTGTTTCAATCAAGCACGCAAGCCTAATCCTTATGGTGTATTCCTTAAGAGACCTAGAAATCTCACAAAGGGTGATTAAGTCCGTAAGCACTGGACTTCCCTTCTCAAGGCTAATCTGGCCAGGTTGATTACGAGGGGATTGCAGGGAAGGTTCTTCCTTTGGCTTGCGCCTCCGGTTCCATAGACCCCACAACCACGGTCGTTTGACACTGCCCCGCAGCCTAGTCACCAGATTCTACCAAGGGAATGAAAGCCAAGTGCCTAGCAGACAAAACCTCACCTTTTGAGACTTAACTCAGTCCTGCCTAGGGCACGTCTACTCAGTTTTAAAGGGCTAGGATAGTGCTTGTGCTTAGGGTGATGTGATGAGGCGTTGATTGGGGTGGTGCCTCTTAATGTTCTACTTTCAAAGTGTGTGCTCCTAGCAAAACATGATTTTCAAGCAAGGATTTGTTAAGATATAGTGTCTTTTTAGCGTTTCATCCTTACTTAAGTAGTTTTTAGGGTTGACGTGTCTTAATTTTTTCAAACAAGTTCCAGTGGGCACGTCAAGTTCTGCACACAACTTAGTGAAAGTAGATTTCCTTTTATTTTGTAGAGGCTCCAAAACCCTAGTGTACTCATCCTGATAATCATGCAGCTTCTATTAGATGAGTCAGTTTTAGGGTTTAGTGGTGCAGCCCAGGTCAACTCACGGTGGCTTCGCAAACACCACTCAAGAGAAAGAGAAAAGAGCACTCCAAGAATTTATCCAGCATATTAGAGTGTACATTTTTTTGTAGGGTGATGTGTTAAGAATGTGGGTCAAGCAATCATTCACCACGCCAATTTTTTTGGTTTTTATGATTTTTTTAGCTTTTTCACGCAAGCAAACAATGAGAGAGAGAGTACTTACTATCGGTCCTCGAGGCGCCTACTTCCTTGCTACCATAGTGGAATGCGTCGCTTCGCCGTCCATGCGTCGAATTCCTGCAACCGTCAAGTAAAAAGGAAAATAGGGCATTAGACGATATGAGAATGAAGGTGGAATGGAGGTGATAAAACAAATCCGTTGCCTCCCCGACAACGGCGCCAAAAACTGACGTGCCTTCGTGCGTGTGTGTTAAGAGGTGTCGTTATAGTTGCACTTGATACGTCGGTTTTAAAAGAAGTAAATGGAGGTGAGTCCGAGTGTCGATCTCAGGGAGGCGTGGAAATCGGATTTTGTTTACCACTTGTTGTCATGAAAAAGGCGGAGTTTTGCTTGCGAAAGAGACGATTTTGAAAAGCGAGAGATAGAGAGAGTTTAGGGTTAGAAAGCTCTTGGTTTTGATCATGCACTTTAAACAGAAATTAAAAAGGCAACTAAATGGAAAATAATTTCATTAAACATGCATTCATAGTTCATGGTTTACAATATTAAATACATGCTTCAACAAAAGTAAATGAAAGCTTAAAAGAGAGCGA
This sequence comes from Thalassia testudinum, assembly GCA_037157565.1. NCBI lineage: Eukaryota > Viridiplantae > Streptophyta > Magnoliopsida > Alismatales > Hydrocharitaceae > Thalassia > Thalassia testudinum. Next base: position 5,695,832 of record JAZHRO010000022.1, on the reverse strand, counting down.
GAGAGGTAGAGAGAGAGTGGAGAGCGACGAGGCAGCCACGGCGGTGGAGGAGGCTCCGTCGGCGGCTCGTCGTCTCCGGCGATTACAAGAGTGCCTAAGACTAGCTAGGAGAGGAGTGGAGTAGTTGCAAGTGGGAGAGGATGCCTTGAATGGTGGTAGAAGGGGGTTTAAATAGAGTTAAGGGCTTCCTAAAAGAAGAATGTGCTTTAGCGACATCCAGAACGTCGCTAAAACCGCTTCCAGATACGTCGGTGAAGGCCTTCTGCCGCCGGTCAGCCGCCCGCCCCTCTCTCTCTTCAGGCGCGATCCGTGGATGTCGAACGAGAGCCGTCCGATTGATGATCGGACGGCTGAGATCCTCCCGCGCCTGCGCTAGGATCGCGCTTCGGGCGCGCGTGCGCGCGCGCGTTTCCGCCCGGCGTGCGCGCGCGCGTGGGAGGTGGGGCGCTGTCGTCGCGCCGCGTGGCGCAATCCTAGCCGCTCGCTTCTGATCGCGCGGCTCAATTTTGCCGCGCCCTTCGCCCGCAAGTGATTTCCGCTTCGCGCGATTCGAACGCGCGTCGCCGCGACGCGGGCGTGCGCGCTAACCGTTGCGCCACGCCCGCGCTTTGTCGCGGCGACCGCGGGCGAGCGCGCGGATCTCGGCCGTTCGATAGAAGATCAACGGCCGAGATGCGTCCTTGGCTGGCTTGGGGGCGTGCGGGCGGCGGGGGCAGGGCGACATGGCGCGTTCTTGGCCGTTGATCTCCAGATCAACGGTCAGGATTTCTTGGGCCCATTATGGGAGCTCCGGATGTCGGATTTGGCCGATTTTGAGTCCGTTAGACTCCGTTCGTCGTCCTGAATCGATCCGTGCGGTCCGATTGCTCATCTGAGGCCTGCTTTGAGAAATGCTTTACACAAATGGCCATTAATACAGTTTATAAGCAATCTTGGTACTTGATGCATGCAATGCTCCTATTCTACTTTATGTTGTGCCTTTTATTCTAAAGATGGGTCATATTCAACCTAATTACTACCCCCTTGCGTGGTGTTATCATCTTACACCTGTTCTTATATTGTATTGAGTTTTTGCTCGTTGTTTGGGTTGTAATAACCCAGCTTATTGTACTTGGGTTGAGGTAACCCGTTAATTACTTCGGTTAGTATATTGATTCCCTTAGGATTGAGGGAATCAAGTTAAAAATCCTAAGTTGGGAGGCTTAGGTAGTGGAGTACCCAAGTGAGTGGGGAACCACTGTACATCTTGTGTTCATTTTTATAGTTTGAATCTTTGTGCACATATTTTTATTGCTAATATCTTGCATCTAGTGTGTTTATGCGCATAGCATAGTAGCTTTAGGATCCTACGGTGGTATCAAAGTGGGTTGCGAGAAGACGTAACAACTCTTACTTGCGATGGCATCAACCTTAAGGCACATCGAAGGACATTTGTCGACTCGTCCTCCCTATTTTGATGGGATGGTCTACGGATATTGGAAGAAAAGGATGCAAGTGTTTCTTAAAGCAATAGATGAAGAATCATGGAGCCTTATTCAACAAAAGTATTCAGATCCAAATGAGGAAGGAGTAGTGTTGACTACGAATCAAAAGAAGAAGATTGTCAACAATACAAAGGCAATGAACTCACTTTATTGTGCGTCATCAAAGGAACCGAATTTCTGCTTGCGAGTCGACATACGAAATTTGGAATACTCCTGAGGTCACCAACGAAGGAACGAAGGTAAAGGAAACTTGTATTTTGATTCTAACAAAACACTGAGTGTTTTAGGATGACGAAAGGAGAAACAATCAAAGATATGTACATAAGGTTTGGAGAGATCGTAAATCCCATAAAAAATGTTGGAGTCAAGCTGACAGAGGAGCAATTTGTATGAAAGATGTTGAGATCTCCTACAAGTGATTGGACTCCAAAGACTACAACCATCCAAGAGGTGAAGGACCTATCCAGTTTGTCTCTAGATGATCTAGTTGGTAGCCTTATAGCTTACGAAGTCCAACTAAAGAATATGAAGAAAAATGAGGAGGAGAAGACATCAAGCAAAAAGAAGAATCTTGCATTTAGAGCACTTAAGGAGGACTCAAATTCAAACACTTTGGAATCCAAAAACGATAAAGAGATGGAAATGCTCACAAGGAAATTTCAAAAATTTATCCAAAAGCAAGGTAAGCAAGTCAATAAAGTTTCAACTAATGTTGTTTGTTATGAGTGCAAGAAAAAGGGATACTTGAGAAAAGATTGCCCCAAGAACAAGAAGAAGGAAGACAAAAGGAAAGACACAAGAAGTCAAGAAGAAGAAGAAAAAAGCTTTCACATCAACATGGCAAGATAGCGACTCCAAAATGGATACTAACTCCGATAAATCAGATGACAATGAGGTCGCACATCTTTGCTTGGTAGCCACTACAGAAAATAGTGACAATGACGTAAATCCTGATTTCTCTCTTGAAGAATTGTTAGAAGCCTATGAAGAATTATATCATAAGGCTAAGTTGTTTAAAAAGAAAAATAAGGTTTTGAAGAGTAATTATCAAACATTAGAAATAGATAAATCATATTTAGAAATAGAGTTAGATATGTCTAAGGAAACTAATAATCAATTGCATGCAAAAATAATAAAGTTAGAAGATATTTATGAGCATTTTGAGGGAACTTTAAATAATTTTAAAACAACTATTAGGTTGAATACTGAATTTTGTGATGCTTTAAAAGCCACATTTCAAAGTAAAAAGAGCACACAAAATAAATCACATACACCTAGGCATGGATGGATTTATCAAAAGGCCAAAAATCTAAAGAATTATAGATCGAATATAAAAGAGGTCTACAAATCTCCGGACTTCTATAAATCTTCGGATTTGAAAGGTACTAACCCAAAAGGATCCAGAAGAAAATGAGCACCTAGAAAAGATATTTACATTATTTTATAGGGATAGATCGATGGGATCGAAATGATTAGTGGGTGTTCAAAGCACACAATGGAACACTCCGACCTTTCTACAAATTGCATGAAGATCAAGAAAGATGAACTCATGGAGCTTGGTATCAACAAGGACCATTTTATTGGTAATTCATCTGCTATGGTACGCATTTATTGACAGCCCTTAATTTTTTATGATTGACATAAAGGGAGAGAAATATAAAGAGGCAAATATAGAGGGAGAGAATTGTCAACGATTAAAATTTCTTTCATATAAAATTGCTAAAATTAATTTTTGTCTTAAATATATCCATTTGCAAGATAGTTCTGTCAACACCAAAAAGGAGGAGACTGTTGGAACCTTGTTCAACATCTTGCTTTAATGTTAACAAAATTATTTTAGATTAATATTTGCAATTGAGTGGGTTTCAAATTTAGATGAAGAACAAGATAAATGAAGAATGATGATAAGGAGGCAATAATGATAGAAGATCGTTTGCTGATTGGAGTTTATGTTGCAATTAGATTAGGTTTTTATTTTATTCTTAGAATGTATGCATCTTAACAAAGAAACAAGAATTAGATTGTAAAAATCATATAGAAATAGAATAAAACATTAAGATCATTCGATTTATTTTAAAGTGCATATTGTTTAAAAGATAGTTTTTTAATGTTTAAAGTATTTGCAAAAATATGCTAATAATCAAGTTGTATTCATGTTTAAAAAGGTACTTGTTAACCCACAAGTACCGGTACTAAAGTTTTGTACCAGTACATGTGAGTTACAAGTTTAGGTTTTTTCAAAGAAACAAACCTGTACCCCGCGAGTACCAGTACTCATGATCAATACAGGTACTAGAGGCAATGAGTACCAGTACCCATGATCAGTACCAGTACAAATGGGTTACATATTTTTGTTAAGTATTTAAAACCCAAATCTGGAAGTAACAAATACCGGTACTCATAATTAGTACCGGTACCTAATAGGTACTGTCTATGACAAGTTAACTTAAAACACAAAATAGTATGTCACAAGTACCGGTACCTATCTTTAGTACCGGTACCAACTAACCATTGGGTCAGATCTGAACGGCTAAAAAATTGATTTTGGCAAAATGAACGTTAGAATTTAAACCCTAACATCAAGCAGATGGATAACTAAAGTCCTAACTCTATAAAAAGACCTTTGGACTCTTAGTTTATACACAAGAAATATATGTGAAAATACTAGAGCTATATTTTCATATTCCCACCATATTCTCAAGAGAAGAAAAAGTAGTTTGTTATTCTCAATCTCTCTACACATTTGTAATCTCAAGGTCGTGTTCTTCACGTCTTTTCTAGGCTCTCTAATCGATAATATCATTTTATTTGTGGTTGAGAGGCTTGGGTGATTTTGTTGTAGGATTTATTTCTGTCTTACACCTATTCTTATATTGTATTGAGTTTTTGCTCGTTGTTTGGGTTGTAATAACCCAGCTTATTGTACTTGAGTTGAAGTAACCCATTAATTACCTCAGTTAGTATATTGATTCCCTCGATGTTGAGGAAATCAAGTTAAAAATCCTAACTTGGGAGGCTTAGGCAGTGCAGTACCCAAGTGAGTGGGGAACCACTATACATCTTGTGTTCATTTTTGTGGTTTGAATCTTTGTGCAAATATTTTTATTGCTAATATCTTGCATCTAGTCTGTTTATACGCATAACGTAGTAGCTTTAAGATCCTATAGGTGGTATCAGAGTGGGTTGCGAAAAGATGTAACAACTATTACTTGTGATGGCATCAACCTTAAGGTGCACCAAAGGACAATCGTCGACTCGTCCTCCCTGTTTTGATGGGACGGACTACGGATATTGGAAGAAAAGGATGCAAGTGTTTCTTAAAGCAATGGATGAAGAATCATGGAGCCTTATTCAACAAAAGTATTCAGCTCAAAAGGAGGAAGGAGTAGTGTTGACTATGGATCAAAAAAAGAAGGTTTTCAACAACGCAAAGGCAATGAATGCACTTTATTGTGCGTCATCAAAGGAAGAGTTCAACTGAATTTTGGGTTGCGAGTCGACGTACGAAATTTCGAATACTCTTAACGTCACTGATGTGCATACATCTAAATAGCCAAAAATGTCTATTAATGTATGTTCTTAGTACCATATTAGTATCATGCATTGTAAATATTACATAACAAGCATAATCATGAATATAGGTCAAATTGTATAAATTGTATAGTAATTATCTCCTTTTATGGGCAGGGACTGAACAATTTTTAATCGGGGCTTCTAACGAAAGATCCAACCGTACGGATCTGATCAAGGCAACGACGGGAGTTCAACGACTCCAAGATCGCCCTGATCGGACATCCATAGCATCAGATATAGTCCAAGGAATCCCAGAGATCAAGGGCCAAGATGGTGTCAAGCCACACTTCAAACGACACATCTGACCGCATGGATGGGTTCAAATCGACGATCGCAGCTTAACGACGTAAAAATCAGTCCAATCCGACATCCGTGGCACCACCTACAACTCAGAGAAGATGGACGGCCAAGATGGTGCCACGTGGCTCCATCCAGACCCTCCAAACTGCTTGCATCCCCACTTCTTTATCCAACAGCTAGGAATTGATGATGTCATTTCCCTCAAACAACACTTCATGGAGAAGAATTTCACATCTAATCTCAACCATCGAATCAAGATCCAACGGTCAGCATTAAATGGCACAAGAATACTCTTCTTGTCTATCCACGCGCATAGTGCAATGGGTAAGACCCTTTGGCGCCACAGGCGTCTGTTCGATTCTGGTGCAGCACACGCCTCCTTCGCGCCCGAAAGTGTAATTTGGGCCATCCGATCAAGCGTCGACGGGTCAGATGAAGCAATCGGCCAGACGTGCGATTCGACACACCTTCGAACACCTGATCTCACGTGCAGAAGAAGGCACGAGCGAGATGAAGTTTAAGTCGTCCAATCTCTTGATCGAACAACTGAGATCCATTGAACATGCGAAAATGTTGTGTGTGCAGAAGGAGAAGAGGCGTGCGTAGTGCACGCATACGTCTCCGACGATTAGGCCTTTAGTGACAGATAAATCCATCACTAAAGACCTAATTTTAATGTTTTTGAATATGGAATGACCAAATTGCCCTCAAGCCTTGCAACTATAAAAGGAGACCCCTACCCTACGAAATTCTCATCCCTTCCTTCACCTCTCTCCCTCTCCAAAGCTCAAGAGAAGCTTGTCCCACACCTGGGATGCTACTCTAGAGCCAAATCCAAGTTTTCTCACCCCCATTCCGGAAGTGGATCTCGCGATGACAACGACATGCTGCCTCATTCTCGCTTCTTCCTACTTCGTCCTCCTTCTTCCCGCTCCGTCCTTCGTCTCCCAAGCATCGCTCTGTCCGGCTTGTCCTCCAAGCATTCGTCGAGGAGGATAACATCTCCCTCCCTTCTTTTTATCGCTTTCTAGAATAGAATTTCCCACTTTCTAGCTGTAATCATTTCCCACTTTCTAGCTGTAAAAATAGTATTATTATATCAAGTGATTGTTCTCTCTCTTTCTCTCTTAGTGTGAATATCAATTCCATTGTAATTATCTCACTTTCAAACAAGAAAGACCAGAAAGATATAATCGCAGATTTTAGATCGGCGTAGCCTCCTTGTACTTGACCCAGAATTTCTTTACAAATTTCGGTTAAATTTATCTGTTAATGGATTGCTTCGCAAATCGAGCTACAACGACAGGTTTTCAAAATCCAATTCCGATCGCGTAGTTTTCCGCTATTAACAATTTGGCGTTGTTACCGGGGAGGCAATGATTTTCGATTTTCTTTTCGCATTTCGAGCAGTTTATTATTTTCTAACTTGCTTTATTTCTCGTCTATTGTTTTTCAAGTACCTCAACAGGGAATCTTTGACGTGCAGTTGTGCGTGTGTGTTAAGAAGTGTCATTATAATCGCACTTGCAACGCCAGTTTTAAAATAAATAAACCGAGGTGAGTCCGAGTGTCGATCTCAAGGAGGCATGAAAATCGGATTTCTCTTATCACTTGTTGTCACGGAAAGCGCGGAGTTTTGCTTGCAGAGGTGCGAGTTGAAAAGTGAGAGAGAGATAGAGAGAGAGAGATTAGGGTTAGAGTGTTTCTTGTTTGACCATGCAACTTAAATAGAAATTAAAGTAACTGAACAGAAAATAACTTCATTAATCATGCACTTTTAGTTCATAGCTTACAACATTAAATACATGCTCAAACAAAAGTAATGGAAAGCTTAAAAGAGAGAGAGAGAGAAGGGAGAGCGACGAGGTAGCCACGACAGTTGAGGAGGCTCCGTCGGCAGCTCGTCTTCTCCGGCGATTACAAGAGAGCCTAAAGCTAGCTAAGAGAGGGGTGGAGTAGTTGCAAGGGGAGTGAATGCCTTGAATGAGTGGTTGGAGGGGGTTTAAATAGGGTTAAGGGCTTTCTAAAAGAAGGGGCTTTAGCGACGTCCGGAACGTTGCTAAAACCACTCCAAAAGCGTCGGTGAAGCCCTCCAACCCGCCGGTCAACCGCGCGCGTCATTCTTCTTCGTGCTCAACCACGGCCATTGCGTGAGAGCCATCCGATCGAAGATCGAACGGCTGAGATCTCTTCTTGGCTGCACTTGGATCGTGCCTCGGGCATGCGTGTGCTCGCGTGTCGTCGCACAGCGTGTGCACGCGCGTGGGCGGTCGCGATCTGTGGGCACGCCGTATGGCGCGATCTCGGCTGCCCGCTGCTGATCGGGCGGCCCAATTTCACCGTGTGCATCCTTCGTCCTGATTTCACGCACCGCACGGCTCGAACCCGCGTTGTGTGCGTGCGGGCGTGCGCACTAACTGTTGCACCACGCCTGCACTTTGTCACAGCGATTGCGGGCGAGCGCGCGAGTCTCGACCGTCCGATCGAAGATCGACGGCTGAGATCTGATCTCGACTGGATGAAGAGGTGGCGTGCGGGGGTGACGTGGCGTAATGAGGGCCGTTGATCTCCAGATCAACGGTCAGAACTTCTTGGACCCATTGTAGGAGCTCCGAATGTTGGATTTGGCCGATCTTGAGTTCGTTGGACTCCATTCGTCGTTCTGAATCCATCCATGCGGTCCGATTGCTCATCTGAGGCCTGCTTTGACAAGTGCTTACATAAATGGCCATTAATACAGTTTTATAAGCAATCTTAGTACATGATGCATGCAATGCTCCTATTCTACTTATGTTGTGTCTTTTATTCTTAAGATGGGCCATATTCAACATAATTATCACCCCCTTGTGCAGTGTTATCATACCCCCATGCTTACTCCTTGCTAGTCCCTAGCAAGGTTTATTCTAGCCTTTATTTTCTTTCAGAATTTAAGAAGTAATTGCTTAGACACTTTGTCACTTGTCAATAAAAGGAAATATACCAAGATCTTAATCTACAAAGACTAAGCAGCGCCCGAGTGTCTGCCAAAATACGAATCGCCCAAATCCTTGCTTTAATGTATATAACTATACATATATATATATATATTTAGAATTTTTTTTGGAATTCAGTGTGGGTTGGTAACTTTTTACGGCTACCCAACCCACCCAAAACTCGGTCAAAACCCTAAGTGCTAAGCATCTTGGTGTGAATGTTGTGATAGACTCAGTTAACGGTAATTTAGACAGACTTCGGGTTTCTACGCCCCTAGGTGACCGGAAAGGGAAATAAATTTGCCTGAAGGTGTATTTGTTCGATTAGTAGCTTTCTCCCTACGTTTGTTTTAATTGGGGTCAACACAAGGATTTTTCCAGTGTATATCTCCCCGGCTTGTACTACTTCCCCCACTTCTTCCTTAAGTGTTTTGGTTCTTTTTGTGTAGTTATTGAGCTGGGCTTTGGACAACCGACCAATGGGCTGTTACCCACGATCACTTGCCAGCCATACTTGTGCGGTGGAGTGTGGTTTATTTTCTTTTCTTCTTCTTTTTTTCGTAGGTGGCTTCCCTGATCTCAAATGTACCTAGAGGCAATGAAGAAGAAATGGCCTGTGGCTGGGTTATGGACAACCTGTCAATGGGCTGTTACCCACGACAACTTGCCAGCCATACCACCCTAGAGAGTTCATCAGCTACCCAATTTCTGTCAAAATCTCCGAGAAGTGAGTCTGTGCAAAAATGTGTGCAGATGCTTAGATTCAAAGTTTTTCTGAGTTAGAGGGTGAGTTGTTAAGTCGTATACTTATCACTTTATTTAGTAGGTGGATTAGAATGGCTTATGGTTGCAATGATTCAAAGCAAAATCCATATTTTAACGGACACCAGGGCTGATTAAGCCTGAAGACCTGAAAAGTCTAAGAGTTTAAGTTCTTTTTGTATTATTTCCCACTATTGACAAGTTTCTAATGCCTAAGTTTTCTTCCTAAATTCAAATTTTTTTTTATTCAGACTGATTAAATGAGCTCAAAATTATGCAATTTACCACCCCCCTATGCTTAAGTTGGACAATGTCCTCATTGGCAAGTACATGGATGCATAAGAGTTCAAAAAGATAGTACCTGAGTGACGTAAAATACTGGATCAGTCTGAATCCTCTGGGTTGCCTCCCAGGAAACACTGAGTTTAACGCCTCCAACTGGGCGGTGACAGGAATGGCTTGGGTCAAGGAGGTATGTACAAAATCAACCAGACCCAAAATCAGAAGTCCACATATGCGAACAAGGTTGTGGTGGAGTCCCATTCCTAAGGGGCGGGAATTCTGTATCATGCATGCCTGTGTCAGATCCTCTCTTAGTCTGTGGGCATGCAAACAAGTTGATGTGGATGAACGCACCCCAAATACGACATGCCAGACACTAAAGATATAGGTTTTATACTCAGCTTGTATCCCCATAAAATTGTAATCTATCAAAAGTGTATCAATTCCAATGCATTCGGGTTGCGGGATCTTTATTCTGGTAGGGCAGGTAACAAAGTCAAGAGTTTCATAATGAGCCCTACAATCAAGCATGAGGCCTCTCTCCAAAAACGAATCTATCTCTTCCGCAACTATGGTTTCATTGCTCATTCCCTCCAAGCCCTCGATCTCAAGAATATTTTCTTCAACCTCCTTTGTATCAGATTCACTATTTGGGGTTGCATTAGAGGTAGGGTCAATTTCATCCTTTAGATCATATTCTTTCTCTCGGCCCTCCTCCAAATTTGTGATGGGGATTCCAACCGATTCATAATCGATTTCTTTAAAATTGTAACTCCATTCCCCATCTCCGATGTTGGCTGCTGTTCCCACCGGATTGCTTCTCTTAGGTCGATTAGATTCGGATTCCAAGGCATCTCCCCTCACATTCTCAGTTTCCTCCTGATGTTTGTCCTCAATGCTCCCCAAATTATGTTCCGAGGAATCCTTACTGTCCTTATCCATTGAGCTATCCAACTCCTGAGAGGTATCAATGGTGGACTGAACCAAATCAGGGTGACTGGGTGTAGTCCAATTGATCATCGTAGGTCCTTGCTTTATGAATTCCATGAATGGTGTTGTGTGCAACAACTTTCTCTGGCCTTCTTCCCCCAATTGTTGGAACAAATCCAACATGGCCTGTTGCCCTTTAACCAATTCTTGATTCTGTCTGTGTAATTCTAACTGGAGGTTATTAAGAATTGGCATGGTGTCATTTGGTGTCCTTTGGATTTCCTCCTTGAAATCCAGGTTAAGATAGTATGGTTGAGGTTGTGGATCAGAATCCATACTGGTGTTTTGATTCTTGGGTGGGTCCTCTATTCTATCATGTTCAGGGTCCAGTTCTTCAAGAGGAACCATTCTCTGTTTGGTCCTACTCCAGAATAGTTGAGGTTCTAAGTTCACCTCCCAGTCAGATTCTTAATTAGGGGATCAAATCAAAGGTTGATATCCTGGGCTTGCCTAGATTTCTGATCATTTTCTGATTTTCATTTGTCTAGAACTCCTTCTAATCCAAAGGTCAAGTAGGAAAGGTTGTTGACCTTTCTTGGTTATTATCCTGAGAAGGGTAGGGTTCTTGGTGTTCTCCTAAAGTGTAGGTCCTATCACAGTAGAGCGAGTAGGACCTAAATGAGGAGGTGTCGTGAGGAGAATCGAGATATGGAGCCCTACGATTTGAATCGTACCCTTGGGTGGATATGTTGGGTGTATTCCAATAAGAGGTTGGTGCGGTTTGGTCATAGTTGGGCCAAGAGGGATATTCAAGGTTGTGTCCCCAACTTGGTGGTTGGTTAGCCCAAGTAGGCTGTGGATATGGTCTACTTGGGTTACCATACAAATCCTGTTGGGGGTAGTTTGGGTAAGATGGATAGGCATTGAAATCCATGGTTTGGAAGAAATGGAGGGATGCGAGAAGAACAGATGAGAGAGAGTTGTGTACTCAACCAAGCAAACAAGCCTAGTCCTTATGGTGTGTTCCTTAGGAGACCTAGAAATCTCACAAAGGGTGATTAAGTCCGTAAGCACTGGACTCCCCTTCTCAAGGCTAATCTGGCCAGGTTGATTATGAGGGGATTGCCGGGAAGGTTCTTCCTTTGGCTTGCACCTCCGGTTCCATGGACCCCACAACCACGGTCGTTTGACACTGCCCCGCAGCCTAGTCACCAGATTCTACCAAGGGAATGAAAGCCAAATCCCAGCGAACAAAATCTCGCCTTTCGAGACTCAGTCCTACCTATGGCACGTCTACTCAGTTTTAAAGGGCTAGGATAGTGCCTGTGCTTAGGGTTATGTGATGAGGCGTTAATTGGGGTGGTGCCTCTTAATTTTTCAATTTCAAAATGTGTGCTTCTATCAAAACATGGTTTTCAAGCAAGGATTTTTAAGATGTGGTATCTTTTAGTGTTTCATTCTTACTTTAGTGCTTTTTAGGGTTGACGTGTCTTAATGTTTTCAGACAAGTTTCAGTGGGCACGTCAAGTTCTACACACAATTCGGTGAAAGTAGATTTCCTTTTATACTGTAGAGGCTCTAAAACCCTAATGTACTCATCCTAATGATCATGCAGCTTCTATTAGATGAGTCGATTTTAGAGTTGAGTGGTGCGGCCCAGGTCAACTCACGGTGGCTTCGCAAACACCACTCAAAAGAAAAAGAAAAGAACACTCCAAGAATTTATTCCGGATGTTAGAGTGTACATTTTTTTGTGGGGTGATGTGTTAAGGATGTGGGTCAAGTAATCATACACCACGCCAATTTTTTTCAATTTTTACAATTTTTTTAGTTTTTTCACGTAAACAAACAATCATGAGAGAAGAATTACTCACTATCGGTCCTTGTTGCACCTACTCCCTTGTTACCATCGTGGGATGCGTCACTTCACTGTCCACGCGCCGAATTCCTGCAACCATCAAGTAAAAAGGAAAATAGGGTATTAGACGATGTGAGAATGAATGTGGAATGGAGGTGACAAAACAAATCCGTTGCCTCCCCGGCAAAGGCGCCAAAAACTGACGTGCGGTTGTACATGTGTGTTAAGAAGTGTCGTTATAGTCGCACTTGCAACGTCGATTTTAAAGTAAATAAACGGAGGTGAGTCCGAGTGTCGGTCTCAAGAAGGCGTGAAAATCGGATTTCTCTTATCACTTGTTATCACGGAAAGCGCGAAGTTTTGCTTGCGGAGGTACGGGTTGAAAAGCGAGAGAGAGATAGAGAGAGAGATTAGGGTTAGAGTGTTTCTTGTTTGACCATGCAACTTAAACAGAAATTAAAGTAACAACTGAACAGAAAATAACTTCATTAATCATGCACTTTTAGTTCATAGCTTACAACATTAAATAAATGCTCAAACAAAAGTAATGGAAAGCTTAAAAGAGAGAGAGAGAGAGAAGAGAGAGCGACGAGGCAGCCACGGTGGTGGCGGAGGCTCCGTCAGCGACTCGTCGTCTCCGACGATTACAAGAGGGCCTAAAGCTAGCTGAGGGGTGGAGTAGTTGCAAGGGGAGTGAATGCCTTGAATGAGTGGTTGGAGGGGGTTTAAATAGGGTTAAGGGCTTTCTAAAAGAAGAAAAGGCTCTAGCGACGTCCGGAACGTCGCTAAAACCACTCCAAAAGTGTCGGTGAAGCCCTCCAGCCCGCCGGTCAACCCCGCACGTCGTTCTTCTTCGTGCTCAATCCGCGGCCGTTGCGTGAGAGCCGTCCGATCTTTAAAAAAGATCTCTTCTTGGCTGCGCTTGGATCGTGCCTCGGGCGCGCGTGTGCGCGCGCGCGTGGGCGCTCACGATCTATGGGCGCGCCACGTGGCGCGATCTTAGCCGCCCGCTGCTGATCGAGCGGCCCAATTTCACCGCACGCTGTTGGTGCTAGAGCACCACGATCATTTGTTTTGATGATAACAAAACACGTGTTATTTAACATTTGCAATTTGAGTCCTGGATTTCAGGTCAATTGCAAAAGTGGACGTGTTTAGACGGAGTTCGAGCTCGCATCCAGGACGGATTGGAGGAGCTTGACGGAAAACAGAGGAGGTTCGCGTGGAGCGACAGATTGAAGATAGAAGACAAGAAGAATAGGATAGATTCTTTTTAATCCTTTCTTGTATCTCTTGTCTTTATTTTCCTGCTCTTTTTATTTTCCTTAGAAAATTATGTTAAAGAGCCTCAAAGAACCCTAACAGTAGTCCTAGGAACACCGGCACAACCCTAGGATACTTAGGTTTTCTGTAGAATACTTAGAAAACCAATATAGGGTTCAAACAGTACTTCCAGACATCTAATTCCCAAATCAAACGTCTGATAAAGTATTTTAAGACGGCTTCATCAGACAGAACTAACTATGTCCAGCCTAACAGTTATCAGACGTCTGACTGTTGTTTCAGACGTCTGATAACTGTTAGGCTGGACATAGTTAGTTCTGTCTGATGAAATCAGACATCCAGACATTATACCAGACGTCTTAGGAGACGTCTGATGGACTTGCCAGACGTCCAGATAGTGGACCGTTGGCTAGCTTAGCAGGCACTCAAGATTATGACCGTTAGAGCCTTATCAGACGTCCTTAGGCCTTTCCAGACGTCTGATAAATGACCGTTTTGCCTCGGCTGACCCAAAATCTCTTCTCAGAGATTTTCTAGCCGTTGCAACGTTTGGAAATCAATTCCCACAGTAGAAGTAGGTTTCCAGACGTCCAGACATAGTTCCAGACGTCCTGTATGTCGTCTGATGGACTTGCGCAAAAACCCTGTTTAGATCTGATCCAAGTCAGGGAGAGACCCGCCCAAAATCAGACGTCTGACCTTGGAATCAGACGTCTTAAAGTGGCCTTCCAGACGTCTGATGCAAGAGTTAGACGTCTGATAACCCTGTCAAATGTAATCATTGTCCTGATTTCGGCCTGATTCTCTTGGACTTTGTTCCCAACGGCTATAGAACCTTTCCTAAGCCTTCCAAAGCCTTCCTAAGGCCTCTATAAATAGAGGGGAGCCTTTACACACCTAGATACACTAAGAAAGACACAAGATACACACTTGGATATACTTAGCTACACACTTTCACACTCTTTTGTGTCCAGAAAATATCTTGCTCTCCAAGCTTAAGCTCCATTCCCTTGAGAGCATCAAACCTTCGCGCACCCGCTCTCCCGCCGTTGTTCACGAGAGCGACATTGCGCCGTTGCGTGGCTCACGCACCCGCGTCATCGTCGACGCACTCCTTGCAAAGGGGAGTTTCCTAATTCCTATAGAAGCTTAGGTTTATTACTTTGTTGGCTCTATAGGTTTGTTGTTTATTTTATCTTTGTCTTTTGGTTGGGTATTCGCTTTGCGAATTCCCGTCTCCTTCGTGGGACAAAATCCTTCTTGTGGAGAGAAGGGGTTGAGGAACGCTACCCTCGTACTTGTAGCGTGGTTGTACTGAGGTTGAATCACCCTCGTTTTAAAGTGATTCGGTTAGTGGATTTGATCAACTAGGTTGATCGGAAAATCCTAACTCGAGAGGGTTAGGTGGTGGTTTTCACCTGGTTTGGGTTTCCACCTAAAAATTACTTGTGTACTTGTGCGATTGTTTGTTTATTCTGTGATATTATTTTATTTCCGCATTTATTACGTCACCCCTCCTAGTAGGGAAACCTTCACGCGCATCCTTCGTCTTGATTTCACGCACCGCGCGGCTCGAACCCGCGTCGCGTGCGTGCGAGCATGCGCGCTAACCGTTGCGCCACGCCCGCGCTTTGTCGCGGCGATTGCAGGCGGGCGCTCGAGTCTCGACCGTCTGATCAAAGATCGACGGCTGAGACCTGATCTCGGCTGGATGAAGAGGTGGCGTGCGGTGGAGCGGGGGTGACGTGGCACAATGAGGGCCGTTGATCTCCAGATCAACGGTCAGAACTTCTTGGGTCCATTGTAGGAGCTCCGGATGTCAGATTTGGCCGATCTTAAGTCCGTTGGACTTCGTTCGTCATTCTGAATCCATCCGTGCAGTTCGATTGCTCATCTAAGGCCTGCTTTGATAAGTGCTTACACAAATGGTCATTAATACAATTTTATAAGCAATCTTGGTACATGATGCATGCAATGGTCCCATTCTACTTATGTTGTGCCTTTTATTCTTAAGATGGGCCATATTCAACATAATTATCACCCCTTTGTGCAGTGTTATCAATCTTCAAGAGGTAGATTTCATTTCACAACTATATGTGCTCCCCATTCTTCCCCCTCCATAGATTTCATTTCACAACATTAATTCAAATCCCAATTAATCTTGGTGTTTGCATAAATCTTAGGGTTAGTTTGGTTGCTTGGATTTCCACTCACGTTCATTTCACCCTCATATATATAAAAAATTAACCAAAAAGATATTTCTTGTGGGGTAAATCAACATACACACTACATACACCCACATTCAAGGCACATAACCTAATTGATTTTTATCTACTCAACTGGATTC
Source organism: Thalassia testudinum (assembly GCA_037157565.1). Taxonomy (NCBI): domain Eukaryota; kingdom Viridiplantae; phylum Streptophyta; class Magnoliopsida; order Alismatales; family Hydrocharitaceae; genus Thalassia; species Thalassia testudinum. The sequence goes on along the minus strand of JAZHRO010000022.1, from coordinate 5,680,040 downwards.
TGAACTGTGGAACCAGTACATGTAAATCAACATATAAAAGAGTAGAAATCAGTCTAGGATAATCATTTTGTGTGCCTAACTTAGTGGTGCAATTTTGGCCAATTATTTGAGTTGTTTGGGCTGCACCACTTAATCTAAAATCAACTCACCAAGTAGCTTCCCCTTAGGGTTTTCAATTTAGGTCAATACCAGGCACTCCACTTTACTTTTGATTTCAAAAGGAAAAAGATCTTCACCCGTGCTTGAAAATCTAGTTTACCTTGAAACTTGATTGAATTAACCTAATTCCAAACCCTAAAAGCTACTTAAGCAAGATTTGAACCTTAAAATCCACTCATCAAAAATAATCTTGCTCGAAAATATTGGTTGTGCATGCACTCACACATATTCAATCAATCATTAAAGGCACAACCAATCTTAAGGGCCCGCACATTCCATAAGCACTACAATCCCAAGCCTAAATAAAATCAAGTAGACATTGGCCTAAAGGACTGATTCGCTCTTCGGGACCCAATCTGAGATTGTTTATGATTAACCTGCTTGTATCAATCAATCTGATGTTTAGCTAGAGGAGTAGCATCAAACAACCGCGGTTAGGGAGTACACTAGGAACCGGAGGCACAAACCAAAAGAAGAACCTTCTCCCTAGTCCCTCCTTCTAACTAGTTGGATTGATTGGATGCAAGTAGAGTAAATCGTCTATAATCTTAAGGCAGATTCTAAGAGTCTGTAGATCCTCAGGCCACCCCACTTAAGGATAGGCTTGTTCTGTTATGCTGCAGGGTTCTTATCCCCCATCCTTCCAACCTCTTCCTAGTTTACGTTGAGAAGGAGGTCATTGAATCCCTGATTGGAAGGACCACTAGAGTATTCTAGGAGGCATAGATTAGATTTTGGCCAAATTGATCCCATGGCCGATCAACAACCTCCTCTGCCTCAGAATCCATAAGAGGTATTTCAAAGGCAGTTGGAACAAATGTAGAGAATGCAAGAATGGTTCCAGAGAATGCAGGGCACTCAGCCCTTGAAGGATTTTTATGATCCTTCAAATTACGAGGAATGTCCCAACGTACAGATTCCTGTCAGAGACATAGAAATCAAGCCCCAGGTATTAAGCCTGATCAAACACTTTCATGGGCTTGGCTCTGAAGACCTGTTTCAGCATTTGGAGGACTTGACCACTTTGGTCCAGACCACCAAGGTGCGAACATGAATAAAGAGTAGATGATCATGAGGCTCTTTCCCCAATCTCTTAGGGATAAAGCCGCTCATTGGTACAGGACTATAGGCAGGCCGATCGCAACATGGAATGATCTGAAATCAACTTTCCTAAAGAAATTCTTCCCTGTCGGGCGTACCAATGCTCTGAGACAGGCGATTACTACCTTCACCTAGCGGCTGGGGGAGCAGTATCATGTTGCCTAGGAGCGATTCCAGGACCTATTGCGGAAGTGTCCACACCACGAGGTGCCGAAATGGCAGCTCATGTAGATCTTCTACAACAAGTTGACTGAGCAACTCAGAAATTACATGGATGCTTCTTGTGGAGCCAATTTCCTCAACAAAGACGCAGATAGCACACACGATTTGTTTGAGGAGATGAGTGAAAATTCAATCAATCATGCCTCCATGGATACTTTTAACCGATCTCAACAACCCAGATCGAATGTTAATGAAGTCCACGACTCTCATTCATTCAATATAGAACTGATTTGTAATAAACTAGATAAGGTGCACTTGGTTACTAAAAGGATGGAGGAGTGGATGGTTGGAAACTCAATGAACAATTCTCAATCCGCTAAATCCCAGAATATAGGATTCCATTCGGTGCGAACTCCTTCTAGATAGGAGTTCGTGAACCAACTTGATACGACTCAACCTGTGAGCCAGCATTATTCAAAACCCCATGGGTTCCAAACTGGGGCCTTTGATCCCAGTTTCTCTGATCCCTCCCTTTCTTTCTCTCCATCCTCACCCTATGAGGATGTCTATGCTGTACAGGAGAACGTTAGGTCCAACCCTTACTCCAATGCTTATAATCCAGGTTGGAGGAACCACCCTAACTTCTCTTGGAAAAACCTAGGGCAGCAGACCTAATTCCAACCCAGCAACTATGCTCCATAAAGACCAATGGGTCAGGGTCATGTTTACACCTAGCTACCCCCAAATCAAGTCAATCAGCCAGCTTGGAATGCCTGTCAACCCGTAGGGAAGGCTGATTTGAACCGACTGATGGTAGAAATGCAGGGATCTATGCTCCAATTTATGCAGCAAATGAAAACTTTGCTGGACAACTTGCAAATCGGGTTCATTACTAATTCTCGTCAACACGGATCTCTGCCATCTCAACTCATACCCAACCCGCGTAATATCCAGATTCCGGGCAATCAAGCCCAAGGGTATGGGAATCAGAGGGACCTGCACGCACATGCTTAGGTGGTTGAGCAGGGTCCTTCCTCTTCTGCTTCTTCAAATCAAAGGTTTCTGGCTAATGAAGCCCACCCAATCTTTCCTAACCCTCCCCAAGACCCAAACCTGTATGCATATGCTAATTCTGTTACCTTGAGGAGTGGAAAACAAACTCAGGATTCACAACCACACTATTCTGATCTATCAAATCTTGGAGAGCCTAAGGAGAGAAAGGAGAGCTCTGAAGAAAAAATCAAGGCTCAGGAACCTGATTCCAAAGATCTAACTCATGTTCCTTTTCCTGAGACCTTAATTAAACCTAATAGGAAGAAACCTATTGATAGCAACGAGGAAATCTTGAATATATTCAAGAATGTCGAGATCAATATCCTGCTCATCGACGTTATCAAACACATACTGGCTTATGCTAAATTTTTAAAGGATTTATGCACACAGAAGCGTAAGTCGAGGGAATCTGTTCCAAGGAAGGTGATACTCTCTAAGCAAGCTATTTCTATTATCGTGCATCACCTTCCTCAAAAAAAGAGAGATCCAGGTGCTCCTTTGATTTCTTGTGTCATCGGTGATTACACCTTTGATAGAGCACTTCTGGATCTAGGTGTATCTATTAACCTAATTCCGACTTCTCTTTACGAGAAGTTTGGATTAGGTGAACTTCGGCCGACTTTAGTAACGCTGCAGTTAGTGAACCGTTCTGTCACAAATCCGTGAGGCATTATTGAAGATGCTATTGTTAAGGTTAAAGATTTCTATTTTCCTGTAGATTTCCTTGTCCTTGACATGGATGTACATAAAAATTTAAGGAACACACCCATCATTCTAGGGCACCTATTCCTGGCTACCGCTAAGGCCAATATCAACTGTGAGAGCGGTAGCATGGAAATCTCCTTTGGGGATCAGAAATTGAAATTAGATATTTTTAAGGCGATTAACAAATTTGAGGATTGTGGATTTATAGAGAAACTTGAGGACGACAACTTGAATATTGAAACTTGTATGGAGGTTTCTACAATTGAAAGTTCCTCCTGTTGTGATGGATCTAACCAGCAACCCTCTGTGGCAAACCCACCACATTCTGAAGAGGTTATTGATTTTATTCACTTTCAACCTCTTCCTCTTGATGAATCTTCTTCAGCATCATCTTTACCCTCAATCCAAAACCTGCCCCAGCTCGAACTGAAACCATTGCCTGAGAATTTGAAATATCAGTTTTTGGGACCATAAAAGATGCTCCCTGTGATTTTCAATGCCAAATTAACTAAGAAGCGAGAGATTAAATTGTTTAAGGTCCTAAAGGAACATAAGGAGGCAATTGGTTGGACCATTCATGACCTTAGGGGGATCGAGCCATCTTACTACAATCATAGAATATTCTTGGAAGATGGATCCTGCCCTTCTTGCCAAATGCAGAGGAGATTAAACCATAATATGCGAGAAGTGGTCAAGAAGGAAAGTATCAAGTAGCTCGATGCAGGAATCATTTATCTGATCTCTGATAGTCCTTGGGTAAGTCCCGTGCAAATTGTTCCCACGAAAATCGAGATTATCGTTGTGACTAACGAGAAAGGAGAATCTGTCACAACTCATTCAGCTTCCTCTTAGAGGGTTTGTATTGATTACAGGAAGCTGAACATTGGCACTAAGAAGGATCATTTTCCTTTGCCCTTTATCGACCAAATCCTAAAAAGGCTAGCCGGGCAGAAGTACTTCTGTTTCCTAGACAGTTACTCGGGATACAATTGATGTAAACACACTTATTGAGGGTAAAATGCCTATTCATGCATGTTCCTAGGCTTAGATTTGCATTTCATGTTATAAATATTGCATAGCATGCATCATTCTGCATTTAGAGTAGTATAAAATTTAGGTTAATTGCGTCCTTTTTGTGGTTAGGAGAGAAGAATATTTATTTCGGAGCCTCGAATTGACGATCAGACCATACGGATCTGATCAAGACAACGATCGGAATCCAATGCCTCTGAAATCACCTCGATCGGAGTCCCGTAGCACCATATGCAGTTTGAGGAAGATCAACGGCCAAGGGACTATGAGACATAATTTGGAGCTTCAAATAACAAATCCAATCACGCGGATGGGTTCAAGTCGATGAACACAGCCTAATGGGGCGAAAATCGACTCAATCTGACCTCTGTAGCATCCCCTACAATAAGATGGATGGCCCAAACTGCACCACGTGACGCAGCCCAGGCTGCCCAGTGCAAGCATGCGACACCGCACACGCGCAACAGCGTGGGTGCATGTGCAGGCGCTCATGCGCACAGCGCAGTGCCAACGCGTGGGCGCACGTGGCAAAGGGCGGGGGAGTGAAGCGCTAGCTATGCATGGGCTGGACCTACAGCGACGCATGAGCTGGACTTACAGCGACGCTTACAACCGTCGGTAATTCATCGCATGCCAGCAAAGCCAGCTGTGGGTGCCAGCGGGCATGAGCTGCCTACAGCGACATTTCCAACGATGGCTTGGATGTCACTAATGGTCCCATACCTATTTTTGCCTCTTCTCCACTATAAAAGGACCTGCACCCCCTCCCTTCCAAGCCATCTCTACCTACTCCCAAGCTCTAGCAAGCCTACCAACGCTCCATTAGAGCTTGATCTCAAGCTCCCAAGGTGCCTATTAGTGTAGCGAGCCTCTTCCCCACCAAATACTCCTCCATCTTCCCATCTCCCTTCATAGGTCACCTTGGAGCTGTCCTCCCACTTCCATTTCGGTAGCAGATCACCTCCATCTTCTCACCTCCATTCTGGAGCCATGCTGAAGCTTTCCTCAACCCGACGTCCTCCTGCACCTCACCTCTGTCGTACTGCTCCTCACCTCCTTCGTCTGAGCTTCCGCCAGGTGCTGCCGTCTCACCAAACAGCCGATTCGGGAGATTTCCTCTCACTCCCCTCTTTTTATGCTTTCATAGTAGATTGTAATAGACATTGGATTGATATATATACCATTTTCGTTCCACATCTCTATCTTGTGATACGTTTGCTTGTTTCTTCTTACAAAAATACAAAAAAATAACAAAACCCTAAAATACCAAAAGGAAACGAATTGAAGCGCAGTTTTCACGTAAAGTAAACGTTGCCTCCCTATGTTCAACCAGGGACTCCCTTGGAGTGTTTCGGTATAAATTTTATCTGATCGACGTGTTTTGCAACTACGACGACGGGTTACTTGTAACCCCAATTTCTAACACGTGAAACATGTGCGACCATTTTGGAACCATTCCCGGGGAGGTAACGGAATTTACTTTATTGTTTATTGCATTTCTTTGCATTTACATAGCACTAACCCCACTTGTCTTTGATCTACTGTCTTGCAGGTACCCTAGCATGGAGATCCAAGTGTGGTAGACTGGAGTAAAGTGCAGGTAGAGTGGTTTGTAAGTGTCCCCCACACCGCCCCTACCTTAGTTTTCATTCCATAACCTAATAACTCAAACCCAAATCAACTTAGGTGCTTTTTATAAACCCTAGGATAGATTTGGCTGTTTGTTTGCCACCTCCACTCACATCGCCATCCACATAAATAAAAAAGAAAAATAAAAAAAGTGTTATCTGATTGTGGGACTTTCTGCAAGAGACACACCTTAACACCCACAACTTCTTACCCTAAGGCGCACAATCACATCGATTCTACCATTTAACCGGGATCTAACCTGTGGACCCGATACACTTAATTCAACACACAAATAAGTGAGTAGAAATCTTACTAGGTTAAGACTTTTTGTGTGTCTTAACTAAGTGGTACAATAGGCTAATTGATTGAGCTATTTAGGCCGCACCACTCAAATTAAAATTGATTCATAAATTAGCTTGCCACTTAGGGTTGATTTTTAGGATTGAACCAGGCACTCCACATTTTATTTCTAATTTTTAAAGGAATATATCTACACCTGTGTTTTCAAAACTTGGAGTGTTCTCCTGAACTTGATTGAATACACCTAAGATTAAACCCTAAAAGCTACTAAACAAGGTTAAACCTTAAACGACACATCATCAAATAACCCTGTTTGCAAACCCTGGTTGTGCATGAACACACATTTTAACTGATCATTAAGAGCACAACCCATCTAAAGGGCCCATAACATTCCTAAAGCACCATTGTCCCAAGCCTAACTAAAATTGATTAGATGTTGGCCCTAAGGACAGGTTCGCTCATTGGGACCCAGATTAAGATTGTTCATGATTAACCTACTTATACTAGTCAATCTGATGTCTAGGTAGGGGAGTAGCGTCAAATGACCATGGCTAGGGGGTACACTAGGAACCGGAGGTGCAAGCCAAAGAAAAAACCTTCTCCCCAGTCCCTCCTTCTAACTGGTTGGATTGCTTGGACATAAGTAGAGTAAATCATCCATAATCTTAGGATGGATTCTGAGAGTCTGTAGACCTTTAGGCTACCCAACCTAAGGACAGGCTTGTATTTTTGTATTGCAGGGCTCCTTCTTTCTCTTCTGATTTCCCTCCTTACTTCACCATGTACCCTTCCACATCTTACACACATTTCCAATCCTATCCTCCTACCACCACTTATCTCCAAGATGATTATTATTCCGACTTGACTTGTAATTACCCATCCACTAGCCGGGATGACTATGATTGGGGATACGAATCCGAACCTCAGTGTCCAGGGCCTAACCCTAGACAACAAGACTATGATTACTATCCTTCCCAAATCGATAATGATTATGGATCTCTATCCTTTGATGACAAAACCAACTCGATCTACAATCAGGAAAGATATGCTGATTATAACACCTACCTTCCCCAGTATTCCATTGAAAATAGGTCATCACCATTCTTTAAATAACCCGAATTCCATTGAAAATAGGTCATCACCATTCTTTAAACAACCCGAGACAACCTACTATCAGGGAGGAACCCGAGAACCTCGACATCTTAACTCCTCTAGATTTAACCCAAACCCACCCAAACCTGAATCGAACAAATCGGTTCAGGAGAACTAGATCCAAGATACGGTGTTGGCTAATTTGAGGAACACCATACAATCTTTAGAAGCCCAGCCAACACCATGCACTAAAGCATTGGAGCCTATGATAAAAGTGATTGATGAGCTGAATAGCTCTTTATTGGATTTGCTCCAAAGTGTTAGGGATAGGGACCTGGGTGAGTTTCTACTTGGGAAGTTGTCGAGGTTAAGGATGAAATTTGTGGTTGCCCTAGTCAAATATTGGGATGATTCTCAAGATGAACCCCCTTCAAGAGAGCCAATGTCTGAACCCGCTTCGGCGCCTGTCGGGGGGATACATTTTCTAAGATCGGAGATGACTAGGTTGGGCTAGAGCAACCCATTGAGGATGAACCGATTGATTCACCCGAGATATCCAAGCCAGAAAACGAAGAAGAATATGTCTCCTTAGGTGATGAAATGACTTGTGATGTTGAGACATATACAAATGAGGATCATGAATTCTTTGATTTTGAGGGTGAGGAATCTCTTAGTGAAGTCCCACTTAAGCTTGAGGAGAATGATTTTAGTGAGACATACGGGCTCAAGGAGTATGATGACCAATTTGGTAAGCCCGACTACTGAAGATTCTGACTCGGTTGGGGCTAACTTGGAGGATCCGATACCTGATGACTCAATTAGTAGCCCCATTCCTCAACCACACCCCAAAGAGCTGAATGAACATACTTTTGAGATCATTGTACCCAAGTCAATCCTGATTCAACCGCAATTGTTGAACTTGGGCACTTTAGATGGGGTATACAATGATTTGGAGGTCCTGGAGCTTGAGCACTTGATTTTAGAGGATAAGAACTTGGCAATAAAAATCTGGGAGGCTAAGTTTGAGGGAACTACAATTTTGAATATAAGGGTACCTATTGACCTAAAACCACCTATCTTCTTTACGAACCCTTATGATATCTTTCACATGCGACCCAAGCCTGGAATAACTGATTATTTTTCTGAGCTAGATGTTAAGTGGACAATCGCACCTATTGAATCATCTTTACCCGTTGTCCGACACTTTGGTCTTGGGTTGCACACCCCAAAACCGCAAGCCCAGCCCCGCAAGCTTAACAACCTTCAATTTTGGGTGATTTTCATCTAGAACTTGAGAACCATTCGACCCTGGGGCATGGGTCTGCACCATAATCTGGTCTACATCTGTGGACATCCTCTGTAGACGGGTTTCAGGATCAACTTTTTGATTTTGATTCTAACCCGCACTTATGAATTCTCAATTTCTTCTTTGTATGTATGTTATGCCTAGATGAAGGCATTAAACTTAGCACGTGTGTATACACTCTTCTCTTTGCAGAGCTAACCAGAGTCTCAAGGAAACCAGGTGCTATTCTTCCACTTCTACTCTCCTGCATGCTTTCATTTTTTCACAATGAGGACATTGCAATAGCTAAGCATGGGGGGATGGACATATTTTGTAACCATTTTGTCAGTTGTAACAGTGATTTCCTATTATTTGATTCTTGTTAAAAAGAAATTAGAATTAGGAGACGAGAACTTAGGCATTCGGAGTTGTAAACTTTACGAATTGATACTTTGAGACCTGAATACTTAGACTCTTCAAGTCTTCGGGCTTAATTAGCCCGAGTGTCCACTCGAATGTAGACTTAGTCTCAAGTCCTCGCCAATTAAAATTTATTTTAATTTGGTAAATAATTTGGGATGATAAGTATGCGACTTATCAACTCGCCCTCTGATTTGGGGGGACTTTAAGCCTAAGCATCTACACACATTTTTTTGCATTGACTCACTTTCCGACGATTTTTACGGAAATTAGGTAGCTAATGGACCGACTTGGGTGGTATGGCTGGCAAGTTGTCGGTGGTAACAGCTCATCGGCCTGTTGTCCAAAGTCCAGCCCCAAGACCATATTCGTTGTACTGCCTTTAGGTAAATCTTAGATCAGGGAAGCCACCTACTTAGAGAAAAAAAAAAGAAACACTCAAAAAGAAAAGAAAAAAAAAATAGAAAAAGAAGTAAAAAGAAAAATAATAAAATAATAAAACCACACTTCACCGCACGAGTATGGCTGCCATGTTGTCGGTGGTAACAGCTCATCGGCCGGTTGTCCAGAACCCAGCTCACAAAAAAATGCACAATAATTCCCAAAACACTTAGCGAAGAAGCAGGGAAGTAGAATAAACTGGGGAGATATACATTTTGTTCGCTCTTGTGTTGATCCCATAAATAAAAGTAGGGAGAAAGCTACCGATCGTAAAGATAAACCTTTAGGCAAGGTCACCTAGGGTCGTAGAAACCCAAAGTCCATCTTAACGGTTGTTTTGTGAGTCTATCACTTTTTCACAAAGATGCTTAGTACTTAGAGTCCTTTTCGAGTCTTGGGCAGGTCGAGTAGCCGTAAAAAATTATCCCGAAACTCTCAAACTCTAAAAGTACAAAAAAATTAGAAAAGAAAAAATAAAAAAATGCATCTTCCCTTCTCAAATAAGGTGAGAACCTAGGCAGTCTACATTCTGGCAGACACCTGGGTACTATTGAGTCTTCATAGTTTAGGACCTTAGTTGAAATTTTCTATTGTTAATAAACGACTTAGGCCTAAGCAATCTAATCCTAATTCTGCTCTTATACATAGCATATAATTTAATTTTGCTAAGGACTAGCAAAAGATAAGCATGGGGGTATGATGTAAACATGTTTATTGAGGGTAAAATGCCTATTCATGCATATTCCTAGGCTTAAATTTGCATTTCATGTTATAAATATTGCATAGTAGGCATCATTCTGCATTTAGAGTAGTATAAAATTAAGGTTAATTACATCCTTTTTGTGGTTAGGAGAGAATAATATTTATTTTGGAGCCTCGGATTGACGATCTGACCGTACGGATCTGATCAAGACGACGATCAAAGTCCAACGCCTCTAAAATCGCCTCAATCGAAGTCCCGTAACACCATATGCAGTCTGAGGAAGATCAATGGCCAAGGGACTAGGAGACATAATTCGGAGCCTCAAATGACAAATCCGACCACGCAGATGGGTTCGAGTCGACGATCGCAGCATAACAACGTGAAAATCGACTCAATCCGAACTCTGTAGCAGCCCCTACAACAAGAACATGGTCGGCCCAGACTACACCACATGGCGCAGCCCAGGTCGCCCAGCGCACGCAAGCGGCACCGCACACGCGCAACAGTGCGGATGCGTGCACGCAAGCGCGCATGCACACAGCGCAGCGCCAATGCGTGGGCGCACGCAGCAAAGAGCGGGGGAGCGCAACGCTAGCTATGCATAGGCTGGACCTATAGCGATGCATGAGCTGGACTTACAGCGACGCTTACAACCGTTGGTAATTCATCGCATGCCAGCAAAGCCAGCTATGGGCGCCAGCGGGCATGAGCTGCCTACAGCGACGTTTCTAGCGACAGCCTAGATGTCACTAATGGTCCCATACCTATTTTTGCCTCTTCTCCTCCATTATAAAAGGACCTACACCCCCTCCCTTCCAAGCCATCTCTACCTACTCTACTCCCACCTACTCCCAAGTTCTAGCAAGCCTACCAACGCTCCATTAGAGCTTGTTCTCAAGCTCCCAAGGCACCTATTAGTGTAGCGAACCTCTGCCCCACCAAATACTCCTCCATCTCCCTTCATAGGTCACCTTGGAGCTAGCCTCCCACCTCCATTCTAGTAGCAGATCACCTCTGCCTTCTCACCTCCATTCCGGAGCCACGCCGAAACTTTCCTCAACTTGACGTCCTCCTACACCTCACCTCCATCGTCCCACTCCTCACCTCCTTCATCCGAGCTTCCGCCAGGTGCCTCGTCTCGCCGAATAGCTGATTTGAGAGATTTCCTCTCACTCTCCTCTCTTTTTGTGCTTTCATAGTAGATTGTAATAAACATTGGATTGATATATATACCATTTTCATTCCACATCTCTATCTTGTGATACGTTTGCTTGTTTCTTCTTACAAAAATATAAAAAAATAACAAAATCCTAAAATACCAAAAAGAAACTAATCGAAGCGCAGATTTCACGTAGAGTAAACATCGCCTCCCTATGTTCGACTTGGGACTCCCTTGGAGTTTTGGTATAAATTTTATATGATCGACATGTTTTGCAACTACAACAATGGGTTACTTGTAACCCCGATTTCAACACATGAAACACGCCCGACCAACAATCAAGTCCCTATCCATCCCAAGGATCACGAAGAAATGACTTTCACCTGTCCCTACGAAACCTTTGCTTTCCGTAGGATGCCATTCAGCTTATGCAATGCACCCGCGACTTTTCAAAGGTGTATGCTAGCCATATTCTCAGACATGATGGGAGAGTTTATGGAAGTCTTCATGGATGATTTCTCTGTTTTCTAAGAATCGTTTGATTCTTGTCTGGCTAATCTTGAAACGATCCTTAAAAGATGTATCAAAACAAGACTAGTCCTTAGCTGGGAAAAGAGTCATTTCATTACATAAGAAGGCATCGTCTTAGGTCATGTAATCTCTAAACGGGGAATTGAAGTTGACAAAGCTAAGGTTGATGCTATCTCTAAACTTCCTCCTCCCACATCTGTCAAACAAATTCGATCATTTCTTGGTCATGTGGGATTCTATAAGAGGTTCATCAAGGACTTCTCTAAGGTTGCTCGCCCTCTAAGCAACCTTCTCGCCAAAGATACGCCATTTGATTTCAACGAATCATGTCATAAGGCATTTGATTTTCTTAAAACGATAGTCACTTGTGCTTCAGTGTTGCAACCACCGATTTGGACAGCCCCATTTGAGATCATGACCAACGCTTCTGATTACGCGGTCGGGGCTGTTTTGGGTCAGAAGATCGACAGGAAGCCCTCTGTCATCTACTACGCTAACAAAACTCTGGAAGAGGCACAGAGGAATTACACTATTACTGAGAAGGAATTGCTAGTTGCAGTATTTACTTTAGAGAAATTTAGGGCTTATCTCTTAGGCTCTCATGTCATAATTTACACCAACCACTCGGCCTTAAGGCATCTCTTGGCCAAAAAGGATGCCAAACCCCAGCTTATTCAATGGATTCTTCTACTTCAAGAATTCGATCTTGAAATTAAAGATAAACCCAGGGCACAGAATGTAGTGGCGGATCATCTTTCGAGACTTCTGAGTGATTCTTCTCGTCTGGATATTCCGATTGCTAATACTTTTTCAGACGAGACTATCCTTGTAGTTTCAGGTGTCCAAGCCCCGTGGTTTGCTGACATTGTAAACTATTTGGTTGTTGGTCAAATCCCTCAGGATTGGATCATGCAACAATGAGATAGACTCAAATTTGAGGCCAAATATTACTTCTGGGAGGACCCTGAACTATATCGCATCGGCTCTGATCAGATTATTCGCCGATGTGTTCCAGAGAATGAAATCAAAAGTATACTCGAGTTCTGCCATCCATCTGTGTGTGGTAGACATTTCTCCGGTAAAAAGATGGTTGCAAAGATTTTGGAATCTGGATTTTATTGGTCGTCTTTATTCAAGGATGCCCAGGAATTCTCGAGGTCGTGTTCCCGATGCCAAGCACTTGGGAGCATAACCAAGATAGACATGATGCCTCTAAACCCGATTCTTCCCGTCGAAATCTTTGACGTTTGGGGCATCAATTTCATGGGACCCTTCCTTCATTTGGACACCAGTATATTCTTGTCGCTGTTGATTACGTGTCCAAGTGGATCGAGGCTATTCCCACCCGAACCAATGACCACAAGGTGGTCATCGATTTCGTCAAGAAGAACATCTTCAGTCGGTTCAGGATTCCGAGGGCCATCATTAGTGATGTGGTACTCACTTCACGAATGCCCAGTTCCATAATTTACTGGCAAAATATGGGGTAAATCATAGAATTTCCACACCTTTACATCCCTAAACGAATGGACAAGCTAAGATCTCCAATCGGGAGATCAAGATTATTCTTCAGAAAACGGTTATGCCTGATCGTAAAGATTGGCCTCAAAAGCTTGAGAATGCTCTTTGGGCCTACCGTACGGCATACAAAACGCCTATCGGCATGTCACCGTTTCATCTGGTGTACGGAAAGGTGTGCCATTTACCCATAGAAATTGAACATAGGGCATTCTAGGCAATCAAGCAATGTAATCTGGATTTAAGTTTAGTCGGAAAGATCAGGAAACTCCAACTATCTGAGTTGGAGGAGCTTAGAAATGATGCGTACGAGAATGCCAAGAACTATAAGGCTCGGACCAAAGCTCTTCATGATCAATTGATATCTCGCAAGAGCTTTGAGCCGATCCAGAAGGTCTGCCTCTTTGATTCTCGACGTAATCTCTTCCCCGACAAACTTAGGTCAAAATGGAATGGCCCGTTCATCATCGATCATATATTTCCAAACGGGGTCGTTCAGATCTCTAACCCAAAGACAGGTAATTCATTTAAAGTCAACGGTCAACGTCTGAAGCCTTTTATTGACCGTATTGTTCCAAAACCTATCTCAGACACGGTTGCTCTAATCACATTGTGATTACGTTGGCTGGACTTCACCTAGCTGATGGCATTAAACTCAGCAGTTGTACGTCTGACTCAGAGCTGACCCAAGCATCATATTTAGGTGATATCTTCTACATTCTACCATTCCTTTCATGTCTTTTATTCCCAATGCGGACATTGCAACAGCTAGGCATGAGGGGGTGGATTCATTTCTGAATCAATTTGTTAGCTCTGTGGTATTCTTGTAAATTCTACTTGTTTTTCGTTAAAAAAAATGAATTAGGAAAGAATACTTGGGCATTAGGATTTTTCAATCTTAGGAAATATTACAGTAGGATCTAAACACTAAGACCCTTCAGGTCTTTGGGCTTAATCAGCCTAGGTATCCACTAAAATGTTGATTTGTTTATCGAGTCCTCGCCATCCTAAATTCTATTTCAATTTGATTAAATAAATTGGGGTGATAAGTATACAACTTATCAACCCGCCCTCTGATTTGAGGGAACTTTAAGTCTAAGCATCTACACACTTTTCTCACTGACTCGTTGTTCGACGGTTTTAACAGAAATTGGGTAGTTAATGAACCTTCTAGGGTGGTATGGCTGGTAAGTTATCGTGGGTAAGAGCCCATAGGTAGGTTTTCTAGAGCCCAGTCACTGGACCATTCTTTTCCTGCTACCTTTAGGTAAATCTTAGACCAAGGACGCCACCCACTTAAAAAAAGAGTTCAAAAACAAAAGAAAAAAAGAAAAAGAAAAGGAGAAAAGAAAAAAACATAATAAGCCACACTTCACCGCACGACTATAGCTGGCAAGTTATCGTAGGTAACATCCCATTGGTAGGTTGTCCAGATCTCAGCTTAAGAAATGCACGTTTAATTCCTAAAACACTTAGGAAGAAGCGGAGAAGTAGAATAAGCCGGGGAAATATACATTTGATTCACCCTTGTATTGACCCCATTAAAATAAAAGTAGGGAAAAAGCTACTGGTCGTATAGATACACCTTTAGGCAGAAATCCTTTTAAGGTCACCTAGGGGCGTAGAAACCCGAAGTTCGTTCTGATTGCCGATCAACGAGTCTATCACATTCACAAAAAGATGCTTAGAACTTAGGATTCTCATCAAGTTTTAGGTGGGTTGAGTGGTCGTAGAAAGCCGCTCTGTAACCCTGAACTCAAAAATTCCAAAAAAAATTAGAAGAGAAGAAAAAGACAAAAAGAGATTCTTCTTTGAATAAGGCGAGAACTTGAGATGATCTGCATTTTGACAGATACCCAAGCGCTGCTGTGTCTTTAAAAGTTCAGGTCCTAAGTAAAAATTTCTTAATGTTGAAAATGACTTTTTCCTGAGCAATCCAATCCTAATTCTTTTATAAATAGAATGTAGTTTTTACTAGGGACTAGCAAAAGATAGGCATGGGGGTGTGATATGCATACATCTAAATAAACAAAAATGTTTATTAATGCATGTTCTTAGTACCATATTAGCATGATGCATTATAAATATTGCATAACACGCATAATCATGCATTTAGGTTAAGTTGTATAAATTATATAGTAATTGTCTCCTTTTATGGCCAGGGACTAGGCGATTTTTAATCGGGACTTCAGACGGAAGACAACCATACGAATCTGATTAGGGCGATGATGGGAGTTCAACGACTCCAAGATCGGCCTGATCGGACATCCATAGCATCAGATATAGTCCGAGGAAGCCCAGAGATCAAGGGCCAAGATGGTGTCAATCCGCACTTCAAACGACAAATCTAACCGCACGGATGGGTTTGGATCGACAATCTCAACCTAACGGTGCAAAAATCGGTCCAATTCGACATCCGTGACACCATCTACAACTCAAAGAAGATGGACGGCTAAGATGGTGCCACGTGGTGCCATCTAGACCCTCCAAACTACTTGTGTCCTCACTTCTTCATCCAACGGCTAGGAATTGATGACGTCATTTCCCTCAAACAACACTTCATGTGAGAAGAATTTCACATCTGATCTCAACCGTCGAATCAAGATCCAATGGTCAGCATTAAATGGCACAAGAATACTCTTCTTGTCTATCCACGCGCATAGCGTAGTGGGTAAGACCCTTTGGTGCTGCAGGTCGTCCGTTCGATTCTGGCGCAGCACACGACTCCATGTGCGAGAGCACGATTTGGGCCATCCGATCAAGCGTCAACGGGCCAGATGAAGCAATCGACCAGATGCACGATTCGACGCACCTTCAAATGCCTGATCTCACACGTAGAAGAAGGCATGAGCGAGATGAAGTTTAAGCCGTCCGATCTCTTGATCAGACGGCTGAGCTCCATTGAACGTGCGAAAACGTTGTGTGCGTAGGAGAAGAGGCGTGTCCGGTGCGCGCACACGTTGCCCACGATCAGGCCTTTAGTGACGAATAAATCCATCACTAAAGACCTGATTTTAATTTTTTGAATATGGACCCAATCCTTGCAACTATAAAAGGAGACCCCTACCCTACGAAATTCTCATCCCTTCCTTCATCTCTCTCCCTCTCCAAAGCTCAAGAGAAGCTTATCCTACACCCGAGATGCTACTCTAGAGACAAATCCAAGTTTTCTCGCCCCCATTCGAGAAGTGGATCCTGCGATGACAACGACGTGCTGCCTCGTTCCCGCTTCTTCCTGCTTCGTCCTCCCTCCCGGTCCATCCTCTGTCTTCCAGGCGTCGCTCTGTTCGGCTCGTTCTCCAAGCATTCGTTGAGGAGGATAACATCTCTCTCCCTTCTTTTTATCACTTTCTAGAATAGAATTTTCTACTTTCTAGTTGTAAAAATAGTAGTATTATATCAAGTGATTGTTTTCTCTCTCTCTCAGTGTTAATATAAATTCCATTGCAATTATCTCACTTTCAAACAAAATACCAAAAAGATATAATCGTAAATTTTAGATCGACGTAGCCTCCCTGTGCTCGACCCAGAATTTCTTTACAAATTTTGGTTAAATTTATCTGTTGACGGATTACTTCGCAAATCGAACTACAATGACGAGTTTTCAAAATCCAATTCCGATTGTGTAGTTTTCCACTATTAACAGTCACCTACGAAGGAACGAAGGTAAGGGAAACTTGTATTTTGATTCTAACCGAAAACTGAGTGTTTCAAGATCACGAAAGGAGAAACAAGCAAAGGTATGTACACAAGGTTTGGAGAGATTGTAAATCCCATGAAGAATGTTGGAGTCAAGCTGACAGAGGAGTAGCTTGTAAGGAAGATCTTGAGATCTCTTACAAGTGATTCGACTCCAAAGACTACAACCATCCAAGAGGCGAAGGACCTATCCACTTTGCCTCTAGATGATCTAGTTGGTAGCCTTATAGCTTACGAAGTCCAACTAAAGAATATGAAGAAAAATGAGGAGAAGACATCAAGCAAAAAGAAGAATCTTGCCTAAGACTCAAATTTGAGCACTTTGGAATCCGAGGACAATGAAGAGATGGAGATGCTCACAAGGAAATTTCAAAAATTTATCCGGAAGACAGGTAAGCAAGTCAATAAAGTTTCAACTAATGTTGTTTGTTATGAGTGCAAGAAAAAGGGACACTTGAGAAAAGATTGCCCCCATGAACAAGAAGGAAGACAAAAGAAAAGACACAAAAGAAGTCAAGAAGAAGAAGAAGAAAGCTTTCACAGCAACATAGAAAGATAGCGACTCCAAAATGGACACCGACTTTGATGAATCAGATAACAATGAGATCGCACATCTTTGATTGGTAGCCACTACAAAAAATAGTGACAATGACGTAAATCCTGATTTCTCTCTTGAAGAATTGTCAGAAGCTTATGAAGAATTATATCATAAGGCTAAGTTGTTTAAAAAGGAAAATAAGGTTTTGAAGAGTAATTATCAAACATTAGAAATAAACAAATCATGTTTAAAAATAGAGTTAGGTATGTCTAAGGAAAAGAATAATCAACTGCATGCAAATAAAATAGAGTTGAAGATATTTATGAGCATTTTGAGGGAACTTTAAATAATCTTAAAACAACTACTAGGTTGAATACTGAATTTTGTGATGCTTTAAAAGCCAGATTTCAAAGTAAAAAGAACACAAAATAAATCACATGCACCTAGGCATGCATGGATTTATCAAAAGGCCAAAAATCCCAAGAATTATATATCTAACACAAAAGATGTCTATAAATCTCTAGTTTTCTATAAATCTTTGGATTTGAAAGGTACTAACCCAAAAGCCACTAGAAGAAAATGGGTACCTAGGCATGCATGGATTTAGTAAAATGCCAAAAATCCCAAGAATTATATATCTAACACAAAAGATGTCTATAAATCTTTGGATTTGAAAGGTACTAACCCAAAAGCCACTGGAAGAAAATGGGTACCTAGAAAAAATATTTTACATTGTTTTGTAGGGATAGATCGATGGGATCAAAATGATCTGTGGGTGTTCAAGGCACACAATGGAACACTCCAACCTTTCTACAAATTGCATGGAGCTTGGTATCAACAAGGACCATTTTATTGGTAATTCATTCGCTATGGTACGCATTTATTGACAACCCTTAATTTTTTGATGATTGACAAAAAGGGGGAGAAATGTAAAGAGGCAAATAGTCATATTTTTAGGAGGAGCACATATAGAGGAGGAGAATTGTCCATAATTAAAATTTCTTTCATATAAATTTGCTAAAATTAATTTTTATCTTAAATATATCTATTTGCAAGATAGTTTTGTCAACACCAAAAAGGATGAGATTGTTGGAACCTTGTTCCACATCTTGTTTTAATGTTAACAAAATTATTTTAAATTAATGTTTGCAATTGAGTGGGCTTGAGATTTAGATGAAGATCAAGGTAAATGGAGAATGATGAAAAGAAGGCAACAATGATAGAAGATCGTTTACTGATTGGAGTTTATGTTGTGAATTAGATTAGGTTTTTATTTTATTCTTAGAATGTATGCCTCTTAACAAAGAAATAAAAATTAAATCATAACAATCATATAGAGATAAATTAGGATATAATATTACGATCATTCAATTTATTTCAAAGTACGTATTGTTTAAAAGATAGTTTTTTAATGTTTAAAGTATTTGCAAAAATAGGCTAGTAATCAAATTGTATTCATGTTTAAAAATGTACTTGTTAACCCACAAGTTCTGGTACTAAAGTTTAGTACTGGTACATGTGAGTTACAGGTTTGAGTTTTTTCAAAGAAATAAACTTGTATCCTGCGAGTATCGATACTCATGATCAGTACCAGTACTGGAAGCAACGAGTACCAATACCTATGATCAGTACCGATATAAGTGGGTTACAAATTTGTGCTAAGTATTTAAAATCCAAATCTAGAAGCAGCGATTTAAAATCCAAATCTAGAAGCAGCGAGTACCGGTACTCATGATTAGTATCGGTACCCAATAGGTACTATCTATGACAAGTTAACTTAAAACACAAAATAGTATGTCACAAGTATCGGTACCCATACTTTTTTAGTGATACCAGCTAACCGTTGGGCCAAATCTAAACGGCTAAAAAATTGATTTTGGCAATATGAACATTAGGATTTAAACCCCAACATCTAGCTAACGAAAAACTAAGGTCCTAACTCTATAAAAGACCTTTGGACTCTTAATTTATACACAAGAAATAGAAGAGAAAGTACTAGAGCTATATTTTCATATTCCCACTATATTCTCAAGAGAAGAAAAAGTAGTTTGTTGTTCTTAATCTCTCTACACATTTGCAATCTCAAGGATGTGTTTTTTTACAAAGTGATTCACGTCTTTCCTAGGCTCCTTAATCGGTAATATCATTTTAATTGTTTTTGATAGGCTTAAGTGACTTTGTTGTAAGATTTATTTCTATCTTACACGTGTTCTTATATTGTATTGAGCTTTTGCTCATTGCTTAATTGGGTTGTAATAACCCAGTTTTTTGTACTTGGGTTGAGATAACCCATTACTTACCTCGGTTAGTACATTGATTCCTTCGGGGTTGAGGAAATCAAGTTAAAAATTCTAAGCTGGGAGGCTTAGGTAGTGAAGTACCCAAGTGAGTAGGGAACCACTATATATCTTGTGTTCATTTTTGTGGTTTGAATCTTTGTGCAAAATTTTTATTACTAATATCTTGCATCTAGTGTGTTTATGCGCATAGCATAGTAGCTTTAAGATCCTACAATAATTAGTGTAGATCTTTTATCATGGGCTTAATGATCAACTAAGGAACCTAGTAGATGCATCTTGTAGAGGTAATTTTATGATTAAGGACAACGATAGTGCCTTTGAATTATTTGAAAGCATGAGTGAGAATTCTTCAAATAATGCCTCCATGGACACCTATGGAAGATCCATGCAACCAAGGGGAGGACTTTATTGTTAGTGCTAGAGCACCACGATCATTTGTTTTGATGATAACAAAACACGTGTCATTTAACATTTGCACTTTGAGTCCTAGATTTCAGGTCAATCGCAAATGGATACGTGACTAGACGGAGTTCAAGCTCGCATCCAAGACGGATTGGAGGAGCTTGATGGAGAACAGAAGAGATTCGCGAGGAGCGATCGATTGAAGATGGAATGTCAAGAAGAATAGGATAGATTTTTGTTTAAACCTTTCATGTATCTTTTGCCTTTATTTTCTTGCTCTTTATTTCCTTAGAAAATTATGTTAAAGAGCCTCAAAGTACCCTAACAGTAGTCCTAGGAATACCGGCACAACCCTAGGATACTTAGGTTTTCCGTAGAGAACTTAGAAAACCAATGTAGGGTTCAAACAGAGTTTCCAGACATCTAATTCCAAAATCAGACGTCTGATAAAGTATTTTA
This sequence comes from Thalassia testudinum, assembly GCA_037157565.1. Lineage (NCBI taxonomy): Eukaryota > Viridiplantae > Streptophyta > Magnoliopsida > Alismatales > Hydrocharitaceae > Thalassia > Thalassia testudinum. The sequence goes on along the minus strand of JAZHRO010000022.1, from coordinate 5,659,352 downwards.
AGACGTCTGACTGTTGTTTCAGACATCTGATAACTATTAGGCTAGACTTAGTATTCTGTCTGATGAAATCAGACGTCCAGACCTTAGACCAGACTTCTTAGGAGACATCTGATGACTTTGCCAGACGTCCAATTAGTGGACCGTTGGCTGGCTTAACAAACACTCAAGAATGTGACCGTTAGAGCCTTATCAGACGTTCTTAGGCCTTTCCAGACGTCTGATAAATGACCGTTTTGCCTCGGCTGACCCAAAATCTCTTCTCAGAGATTTTCTAGCCGTTGCAACGTTTGAAAAATCCATTCCCACAGTAAAAGTAGGTTTCCAGACGTCCAGACTTAGTGTTAGACGTCCTATATGTCGTCTGATGGACTTGCACTAAAATCCTGTTTAGATCTGATCCAAGTCAGGAAGAGACCCGCCCAAAATGAGACGTCTGACCTTGAAATTAGACATCTTAAAGTGGTCTTCCAGACGTCTGATGCGAGAATTAGACGTCTGATAAGCCTGTCAGTGCAATGATTGTTCCTGATTTCGGGCTGATTCACTTGGGCTTTGTACCCAACGGCTATGGAAGCTTTTCCAAGCCTTCCAAAGCCTTCCTAAGGCCTCTATAAATAGAGGGGAGCCTTTAGACACCAAACACACACTTAGATACACAAGAAACACTTTGTAATACACTTTCCACTCTCTTGTGTTCTAGCTAGCTCTTGCTCTCCAAGCTCAAGTTCCATTCTCTAGAGAGCATCAAGCTTTGCGCACCTGCTCTCCCGCCGTTGTTCACGAGAGCGACGTTGCACCGTCGCGTGGCACACGCACCGCGTCATCAACTCGACGCACTCCTTGCAAAGGGGAGTTTCCTAATTCCTATAGAAGCTTAGGTTAAAAATTACCTTGTTGGCTCTATATGTTTATTTGTTCTACTTTATCTTTACTATTTTGGTTGGGTATTCGCTTTGCGAATTCCCGTCTCCTTCATTGGACAAAATCCTTCTCGTGGAGAGAAGGGGTTGAGGTACGCTACCCTCGTTTAAGTAGCGTGGTTGTATTGAGGTTGAATCACCATTGTTTAAAGTGATTCGGTTTAGTGGATTTTGATTAACTTGGTTGATCGGAAAATCCTAACTCGAGAGGGTTAGGTGGTGGTTTTCACCCGGTTTTGGTTTCCACCTAAAAAATACTTGTGTACTTGTGTAATTGCTTATTTGTGAGATTGTTTATATTTTATTTCCGCATTTTATTACGTCACTCCCTCCTAGTAGGGACACGGAATCTACAGTTGGTATCAGAGCAGGTTCTTGCAAGATCGGAGTAACACCCGACAAGAAGATCATGGAGGGAAGTATAGCCGCAATCAGAATCTCCGAAGGGCAGTCCACCATCCGACCACCCTATTTCGACGGGAGGGACTTCGGATATTGGAAGTTGAGGATGAAGACGTGGCTCCAAGCCACTGAATTCGAGATATGGGGATGTTGCGAAACCCCATACGAGATCCCGAAGCAACCCCAAGAAGGTTACTCGCAGCTGTAGATTCGAGAGCTTTCACTCAACGTAAAGGCAATGAATGCCCTGTATTGCGCGTTGAGTCCGAAAGAGTTCGAGAAAATCCAAGAGTGCACTACCGCCCACGAGATATGGAGGAAGTTAGAAGACACTCATGAAGAGATGAGCTCGGAGGAAGAAGAAGAAAAAGAAGAAGAAACCGCTTGCTTTGGTTTCATGGCCAGAGGAAGCAATAGCGACAGTGAAAGCGGAAGCGACTCCGACAACGAGGTAAATTTCGATTTACAAGAAGCTTTTAATGAACTATTTGATGTTAGTAAATCATTAAGAATAAAAAATAAAAGTATTAAAAAGAACCTTAGTTTTCTTAAAAATGAAAATGATAGGTTAGAAAAATAACTTAAGGACATAGAAGCTAGTCCTAAAATTGATAACATATTATTAGAAAATAATAACCTCATCAATGAAAATAATAAATTGATTGAGGAAAATGATAGTTTAAAGTTAGAAATCTGTGATTTAAAAACTAAGATGCATACTATAGAAAAAGAAATTGCATGTCTTAGGGAAAACTCTAACAAATTAATCAACAAAGTAGATGATTTATATAGCCCTAAGATTAAGAAAGGATCTCCGTCAAGGAGACCCGCTAACAGATCCGAATCCAAGCTCACTTGGATACCAAAGAAAAAATTAGAATCTTGTTTTGTAGGGTTCAGGGATAACTACAACACAAAGGACTGGACCTACAAACTCAAGGCTGGTCAACTCAAGTTGGGAGAACCAACGAGTAGACCAAGGAGGAGAACAAGAAGACTGACGAGACGGCGAACAAACGACGGACCCGTCGCACGTCAATCGCCAGATTGAAGACCGGCGCCAATGCCCGGGCTTCCAAGCTATGGATGGGAGCCCCATCCGATGTGACATCCACCACCATTTGGCCCATTTTATTGGCCATGGTAGGTGAGGTAAAACCCTTTATCCTATCCTCTTATTAGTAGCATTTAGATAGGGGGAGTTAAAAAATTATGAGCTAATTGTCAATTTTTAAGGGGGAGATATAAGGTAGCTAAATTTCCTTTAGAAAGGGGGAGAAAAATAATAGCTATCTTGTTGTTATAAAAAAAAAGGGGGAGGACATTACCTTTGTTAAAATAAATTCATAGAAGAGCATGTTTTAAGGGGGAGTTATAGAAAATTTAAAATCAATCAAACATTTTTGATAATGTCAAAAAGGGGGAGGATTTCTTGCATTAGTATTTATGATTTTGTCATCATCAAAAAGGGGGAGATTGTTGGTGCTAGAGCACCACGATCATTTGTTTTGATGATAACAAAACACGTGTCATTTAACATTTGCACTTTGAGTCCTAGATTTCAGGTCAATCGTAAATGGATACGTGACTAGACGGAATTCAAGCTCGCATCCAGGACGGATTGGAGGAGCTTGATGGAGAACAGAAGAGATTCGCGAGGAGCGATCGATTGAAGATGGAATGTCAAGAAGAATAGGATAGATTTTTGTTTAAACCTTTCATGTATCTTTTGCCTTTATTTTCTTGCTCTTTATTTCCTTAGAAAATTATGTTAAAGAGCCTCAAAGTACCCTAACAGTAGTCCTAGGAACACCGGCACAACCCTAGGATACTTAGGTTTTCTGTAGAGAACTTAGAAAACCAATGTAGGATTCAAACAGAGTTTCCAGACGTCTAATTCCAAAATCAGACGTCTGATAAAGTATTTTAAGACGTCTGACTATTGTTTCAGACATCTGATAACTATTAGGCTAGACTTAGTATTCTGTCTGATGAAATCAGACGTCCAGACCTTAGACCAGATGTCTTAGGAGACGTCTAATGACTTTGCCAGACATCCAATTAGTGGACCGTTGGCTGGCTTAACAAACACTCAAGAATATGATCATTAGAGCCTTATCAGACGTCCTTAGGCCTTTCCAGACGTCTGATAAATGACCGTTTTGCCTCGGTTGACCCAAAATCTCTTCTCAGAGATTTTCTAGCCATTGCAATGTTTGGAAAATCCATTCCCACAGTAAAAGTAGGCTTCCAGACGTCCAGACTTAGTGCCAGACGTCCTATATGTCATCTGATGGACTTGCACTAAAACCCTGTTTAGATCTGATCCAAGTCAGGAAGAAACCCACCCAAAATCAGACGTCTAACCTTGAAATTAGACGTCTTAAAGTGGTCTTCCAGACGTCTGATGCGAGAATTAGACGTCTGATAAGCCTGTCAGTGCAATGATTATCCCTGATTTCGGGCTGATTCACTTGGGCTTTGTACCCAACGGCTATGGAAGCTTTTCCAAGCTTTCCAAAGACTTCCTAAGGCCTCTATAAATAGAGGGGAGCCTTTACACACCAAACACACACTTAGATACACAAGAAACACTTTGTAATACACTTTCCACTCTCTTGTGTTCTAGCTAGCTCTTGCTCTCCAAGCTCAAGTTCCATTCTCTAGAGAGCATCAAGCTTTGCGCACCTGCTCTCCCACCGTTGTTCACGAGAGCGACGTTGCACCGTCGCGTGGCACACGCACCGCATCATCAACTCGACGCACTCCTTGCAAAGGGGAGTTTCCTAATTCCTATAGAAGCTTAGGTTAAAAATTACCTTGTTGGCTCTATAGGTTTATTTGTTCTACTTTATCTTTGCTATTTTGGTTGGGTATTCGCTTTGCGAATTCCCGTCTCCTTCATGGGACAAAATCCTTCTCGTGGAGAGAAGGGGTTGAGGTACGCTACCCTCGTTTAAGTAGCGTGGTTGTATTGAGGTTGAATCACCCTCGTTTAAAGTGATTCGGTTTAGTGGATTTTGATTAACTTGGTTGATCGAAAAATCCTAACTCGAGAGGGTTAGGTGGTGGTTTTCACCCGATTTGGGTTTCCACCTAAAAAATACTTGTGCACTTGTGTGATTGCTTATTTGTGAGATTGTTTATATTTTATTTCCGCATTTTATGACGTCACCCCCTCCTAGTAGGGACACGGAATCTACATTTATGAGCTTCAAGAGAATACAAATAAGGTGGATGTGGATTTAATTTGTCAGAAATTGGATAAAGTTGATTTGGTGTCCAAGCAGTTAGCCAAATTAATGAACCAAAATACAAAGGTGGAAACCCTCCTACCTTCTACTATTCAAACTCCCTTAGGGAGGGAGTTTGTGAACAACCTAAATGTGGCTCAAAAAATGAGCCAGCTGACCTAGGAACCTTCCTATGGGTTCCAAGTAGGGGCCTTTGATCCCTACTATCTTGATTCTACACTGCAATCCTAATCATCATCTGGATATGAGGATGTTCTGGCTATCCAAGTGAATAATAGAAATAATGCCCTCTCCAACACTTATAATCTTGGACCTACCCCTTGCCACCCACCTAACCGAGCCAAACTGAGTTGGCTTTGCAACATCAAAAGCAATTCATGGACATGCTGATGGCAACACCATCATCCTTCATAACTAGTTTAATTTATCTAAGTTCTAAGGATAAATTCATCTTATTAACCAACAAAAGGGTATAGCTTAACAGCATGAAGAATTGGGAGGAATGACATTGAAACCAGTTAATTTTGTTGTTTTAACAGATTAATACAAATGCAAATTAACTAAAAGGTAAGCATACACTAAATTAAAGGTCAATTGAGCTTAAATTCTCAATAAGTGGGCTTACATTTACTGGTTTAGGGTTTCTATTAAGATTGAAAGCTAAATCTCAAATAAAAACCCTAATTTTAGCCTCACTTAAATTAACAGGGTTCTAACAAAAATAAATGTAATCCAAACTATCTAAAAATCATGGAAAAATATTCCATAAGGTTTTGATCAATCAATTTTGCAATTGCAACCCTTTTTTACCTCAAACAGGGACCTAGGTAGGTTTTTGATACATTTTGGGTCTAAACATAAATTGATCATGGAAACATCACCAAAACCTAAAATTGAAGTCACCTTTAAATTTCTCATGTCCAAATTAGGTTATCATAAAAATTTGGACTTATTCCAACTTTATCTTGGCTAAGTTTGCAGTTTGGACCCTCATAACTTAATCTCTTGCAAAAAGCCCCCTAAAAACTTCATCTTCACTTTTTAGTCCCTGACGGCAGCAGCGACATCTTCTCTCTAGCCGCAACTTCAGCCATGGATTGCAATCGATTCACGTGGCAGAATCTCGCCAAAATTAACCAGATGATACACTTATCATTCCTGCACATCCTCACATTTTTTCCAACTCATTTCGCCAACTAAGGAAGCCGCGATCCTCGGCCAAAGTTGTCGCTAGAGCACGTTTTTGCCATGCCATCTCAACCTTGATTTGGCTGCAATCTTGCCTCCTTCACCGCGGCCGAGCTCCTTTAAAGCAAGGCCATGCCCTTGCAATTTGATTCATGGAGTTTTTGGTGAGCATTCCTCTCCACTTCTTCCTCGAACGCTACCATTGACGAGGCCATTGGAGCTCCTCAACCTCCCTTCATCATCTTGCCTCTCCATCAAAAGAGGCTGCAGATATCCTCCCCAAATCCTCGCTGAGCTTCCCATCGTTGAGGCCGAATCCTTTAGCCTCATTCTTCGCTCCAACTCACTCACCAGACTCCCCTCTCTCCTCGACGTCCAACCGGCCACGCCGAGCATTCTCCATCTCCCTCATAGTCTCTTAGATAGGTAATCTTCTTCCTCTATCTTTGTATGGTAGAATAGGACTTGTAGATTTGAAAATCAACCCCAGCATCACTCGTGCCACCTTCATCTTCTTTGTGGACAACGAACGGACCGGCGTAGCTCCGGCGACGTCCTCCGCGTTGGCCCGTGCGACGCCCTCCATCACCGACTACCCCATGACCATCATCACGCCTCCGCGAGTAAAAGCTCCAAGTTTATTGGGTCGATTACTCGACGGAGCCCCTCGTCGAGCACCACCCGCAGCCATCACTTTCTCCAACCTCGATGGCCCTCCTTCGACCTCCTCACACCAAATAGCCACTGCCAACGCCTCCAGCAAGTTCGGGCGATGCTTCCTATCCCATCAATTTGAAGTTTCAACACCTTTCACGCTGAACCACCACCGCCGGCGGCACCCATCTTCTCCGACGTAGACGCATCTCCACCCTCGCCAACGACCACCAAGCTTGGCGAGAAGCTTCGAGGCGATCCAAGGAAGCTGTGCGACCAAATTTCAGGGGCCTTCGTGCTTTGAATCTTCAACGTCGAGCTCCACTAAGTCTCCCTTGCGACCTTCAACATGCGAGGAAGAGGAAGGTCCTCCTACTTGTTGGCAGGGGGTTGAAGGAAAGAGAAAACATTCTGTAGGGACTAGAGTGCAATTTTCACAGGTACCCAAACATGATATTACAAGGACTAACTTGCCATTCTTGTTGATTGACTCATATTTTGATTCCAAATTAGTTTTTATTGCAATTACTTGCTCAAACATTCTTGATAACTAAGTATTTAGTGCTTAATTTCTTTCACACTTGATTATTGAGCATTGAATAATTTTTTGCATAAGAGTTTGGGTTCATATCTTGATTCATAGAGGCAAGGGCAAAAATTGAACATGTTTATTTTGAAAATTCACATTTAGTACAGGTTCAGTTGTACATAATTTAGATAGTACATTAGCTTGCTCCTCGCAAACGACTTCAAAATACTTTTATTTCTAGTTATATAAATTGTAAATGTTAAACTTGCTTTAATCAACTGTACTACGATACATTCCATTTTCAAACACGAAGCGAGTTAACACATGCATACATCGATGTTGCAAACTATGCAACAAATGACACAATCCATCAATGACTTGAAGAACCAGTTAGGGCCTAGAACTGAGAGTAGACCAATTGGAGCCCTAACTTCTCAACGTGTACCTAACCTTAGAAATGCACCTAATGGAGGAAACTTACCTTTAGGGTTTCACCAAAATTGGGACCACAAAAACAAGCTCACCTGATTCAACAAGCTCCTTTGATTCCTCCAGGTTTTAACCTACCTCCACACCTTTCTAACCTTGGAATTAATTACATTCAGACTCCTCAGTAGGACCCACTTGACCTGCCAAGCTCATATCAGGGACAGAACCCATACCCACCTGCTTCTACTAGTGCCATAACCGTGAGAAACAGGAAGAGCACCTAGGATCCTATTGTAACTCATGATCTAAACCTTAAGGGACCTAGTTCAATTGACCTGATTGAGGAGCCTGAAGAGGAGGAAGAGATTCAGGCTCATGACTCAGAGGACCAAAAGATCCAAATATGTTTCCCTGAGGCCTTGAATTGGCCTAGAAAGAAGCCTGAACCTAGTAATGAGACCTAGCTTGATGTGTTCAAACAAGCTCTCATAAATATTCCACTCCTTGAGGTCATTGAACACATCCCAACTTACACTAAGTTTTTGAAAGAATTGACGACAACAAAGCCCAAGACCAAATCAAACAATTCGAGGAAGGTGATGCTAACTGAACAAGCAAGCTCAATCATTCTTAGCAACTTTCCTTCTAAGAAAAAGGATCTAGGAACCCCATTGATTTCTTGAACTATTGGGGACATTACTTTGGATAGGACTCTCCTGGATTTAGGTGCTTCTATTAACTTGATCCCAACTATTTTATAGAAGAAATTCAGACTCAGTGATCGAAAACCCACAAATGTATTCTAAAAGGAAGTGATGAAGGATGGGCCTTGAAGTCAATCAGTGATGGCATTATTAATTTGTTCACCATATTCTTTTTGGAACCATTCCACATGAGGAGTTTGAGGATCCCAAAAGGGAGATTGGAGGGTGCCGCTCAAGACTTTTGGAGCCATCAAAGCAGTATATTTTGATGCATGTGTCTTCCTTTTTTCACTTTCACTAAGAGTGGGATTTGGCTTCAGTGTCTGGGCCTATAAAGTTTGCTAATTCCAAGCATTCATCGTTGACCTTCTTAATATGAGTGGAATGGTTTTCCATGTCAAATAAAAGTTCTTAGTACCTTTCTTGCACAGAATCACAGATAAGGGTGATTCACGTGAGTTTGGAAAAATCATCGTTGCATTTGTAGTATAGCTGCACAAAAATCAAATCAAAGTTTTGTATTTGTTTTATGAAACTCACATCAAATTTACCTTTTTAAGTATTTGAGTCTCAATTATTCATCTCTGGAAAGCGTGTTTGGAAAACACGAAGGTTATTAGAATTGGATTTGATTCACTAAGCTTGATCCACCTAATTTTTTTGGTCTTGTTCTCTTGTGTTTTTTTTATGCTTTTTTATTTTAAAAAGCAAAACGAACATGACAATACCTAGATGAAATGATAAATTGAAACCCTAAATGACTAAGTACACTTAAGTGGAGCCATGGTGGTCGTGCATGGTGTGTGAAGACCTAAAGGGGATGACCCCTAAGACTCGGGGGGGTGGGGGGTGTATATACAATGATAAAATGGAGCAACCAGTGCATACAAAAATCCAACCTAACTATTCTACCAAGAAAAACATATAAGCAACACCAGAAACATCAAACATAGATCATTAATCATCTAAAATATTACACAAAATAAAAACACCAAAAAAAGAAATCCCTAATGCCAAAATGCTTTGACAGGCCATCAACTTTGTGAGAGGGTGCTGGCTAGGCTATGCTGCCTACACGCCTACCAAAATAGATGGCCAACCAAGCAAGATATGGGGAGACTTTGTTGGTGGTCCAACTAGAAAAGAGAAGAGGGGGCATAGACCTTCTCCCCAAGGAGGAAGAAGGTTGCCCAAGAAGTAGATGCACTATAACAAAGAAGGGTTTTGGTCACGGTTAAAAAACCGTGACCAAAGGGTTTATAATCGTTGCCAACCGCACCCTGGAGTTGCAAGCTGCAGGGTCTTTGGTCACGGTTCCGCCCAAACCCGTGACCAAATTCCCCATCGTTAGCTAGATTCACTTGTTTTGGTCATGGTTATAAACTGTGACCAAAGACTTTTAGTCACAGTTGTAAACCCGTGACCAAAGAAAGCTTCGGCCACGGTTACTAACCATGACCAACGTTTAGCATGGAAGGATTCCTTTGGTCACCAAAGTTCTGTTAAAACACGACAAAAAATAAATATGAATATGTTTGTTATTTGGAATATCTTGGATGATGTCCCATTTTTTTTGTTAAACAATACACTCCAACCATCTAAAAATCGATTTCCCCAACATGTAAGCATAAGTATTCCAAAGTACAAATCAATATCAATAGGCAACAGCAGGAACAGTGTCCGTCACCAGAGAGAGTGAGAAAATGTCCAGGGTAGTTTTTGTACAGATCAGAGAACAGACAATTGTGAGAAGAAAGCATCAGGTGCAAAACACACATTATTCATCAGGCAGAGATGGGTTTACAACAGATCTTTGCACCCTCAGTGAGAGATTAAGCCAAAGAACAAAAAAATGCACGGGTCACATAATTTACCTCGTCAAAAAACATTGTGAATTTACAAGGAAAGCACCAGTCACCGGCTCCATTCTGCGCGAATTGGATAATCTGGGAAGCAGGATAAGCATCAGAAAATAGAAAGATGAATAACCAAGTCTAGATGCAAAGAATTCATTGAAAAAAAATAAAGAGATATCATGCTATATGAGGCTTCTTAACAGAAATAAATGTGATGTTGAGTACTGCCATCACTCATAAACGCGAAGAGCAGCACGTCTAGATGCAGATTGGATATTGTAAATGTGGGCAGCTTGCAGCTTCAAGAATTCCAAGTTCACAAATGAAAATAAGAAATGGCAAAACACTTGTTGATGGTATCACTGAAAAAGAGAAGAAAAGCACAATCAAAAGATTGAAGTTTCCTGAGAAGATCATAAAAAGATTGAAGTTTTACTTGAGCAAAAAAAAAAAAAACCAATGGGATATATGAATTGAAAGAAAATTTCAAGAGTTACAGAAACAAAATAATTCCTTGTCCACGGGAGAATAGGTATGCAGAGTAGAGATTTAAGTTGCTTGATCTTTAAGTACCAAATTAATTGGCAGTCACCAATTTAATTGATAATCCTGTTGCATGACTCAGATATATACCCATGAAAATGCACGTGGCAAGTGAGAGGAACCACTCAACAATTTTTTTTTTTTTTTGTAAGTGAGTGGAGCCACTTCCTAGGGGAAAAAAGAATGCTTCTTCCCATACTTGTCTTTTCCTGTGGCTAAGAAGTTATGGTTGTTTCCTAACATATTCACTTTTGGTTATGCGTGCACTTCACAAGTCAAATCACAGAAAGAGGATTGCTATTTGCTTTGCAACATAATACATGATTTCGGCCCTTCCTGCAATGGAAAGACTTCAAAAAATTTATACTATATTTCTTACATTTATCCACGCATCGAAGAATCTGTATGACATTCTAAATGAAGTTCTCATTCATGTAGAAAGTTCACATTTTCAAGCTACTGCAAATATCACTCAGATTAAACCAAAATATTAAGGTCCATGATGTGAACTTAAGAAATTATACATGCTTGGTTGCGAACAAACCAATTTTGTGTATAATCTGGACGAAAAATGGAGCAAAATCATGCTTTGAGTATGCAAGACATAGAAAACTAACAATAAAATATAAAAAAACTTTTGAAGCCTTCTATAGTTGATAGGCAACAGGTGCACTAATAAGCGATGCCATCTTGATTGACTTGCTCCAGCTTAACCTATTTATTTTACCATCTTAAGTTATTCTTAGGACATAATGCTACAAGAAACCAATTTTCTGAATTAAAGCAAATGGCTGGCGACCAAGATTTCTGGGAGAAGGGAAAAAAGGACCAGCTCCACCGCTCCACTGTTGTCAGTCTTCCTTTTGCTTTTCTGCCTACTTTGAAGAGATTTTCCTAGTCTAACATTTTGATACAGGTTCCTGGGCAACACTGAAATGTATGACAACTAAAATATGCAAAACATATCTAGTTTGTTGATGAAACTAGGACAGTCATCTGCTTTCCCCAAATTCTACAGAACCCCGATTAGCAAAGAAGGTAGGCAAAAATAAACATGAAGGAAATTCACGAGTAAGAAGCCAATCCATTTCCATCTTCAGAGGGTGAAAAAGATCTTTTACTTCTTCCCATTTTTATGATGTTCTAACCTGGCATTTACGTTCCGTATGCTACGCTTGCTCTTTTCAGAGTCAGGAGTGTTGATTGCAGATCCATTTTCTGAAAAATTTTTACGAGGACCACGCTTCAATTTTCTTGATTCCGTCGCTAAGGCATATCCACCAAGTCGTGCCTTAGGCTTCACATCAACAGGTTTCTTTGGCAGAGAGATAGGCTTCCAAAATTGGGTAGAAGACCATCTTTCAAGCCAGTTCCAAGCTGAGTTTGGCTCATCCTTGGCATACTGCAACTTTAGAGGCTTTGAAAGTGGTGGTGAAGAAAGAAGCTGGTTAAAGTAAAAGAATCCCATGCACAAAAATGCATTAGAAGTTGCATAAATTAAGATGAACGGTTTAAAAAATAATCACCAATATTGGACAGGTTGAAAAACAAATAAGATAATCTCCCCAAACATTAAAAAAAATGACCTTGAATATATAAACAGACAGGGTCTCAATTGGCATCAAAGCTCCAAGAACTGATATTGAATTCCTATTAGAGCAACTACAATGTAAATGATATACAAGCAAAGAACATTGACAAGCATCAAATTATCTAATTATCTAAGTAGATATTTTCCATCACTTTGTTTACGTGCATTCATTAGTAGTCAAGAGATATTCTAAGCAGTTATTGCATTTTGTGTAATGAAGAACTTGTTTCCGAATTTTTTGATTCAGGAATCCCATTCTAACTTAAGTGACACAACAAAAGCTTTTTCCATTCTTACTTAGGTAATATAATGAATTCATAAGTTTGGCCATTACATATACTAACTTAGTAGAAAAGCAATTCCTATTTCAGCCACTTTATAGAGTGACAGTTTCCACCTGAAATAAGCATTAGTATTGCTGTTGCATGAATAAATGTTACTCTACTTTGAATACCCAAGAGTGACATAATACATCAAGTTCCCATCTGAGTCGTTATACCACAGGGGCCAGGGAGGGAGGCATACTGGCTTAACCAACCCAAACAAGCATTGAATTCACTGATAGCCACTAACTAGTTCAATATACAATGTGGATTGTACTGACTCTGTCAGTAGCCACAATACTGGCCACCACACAAATACTCACTATGTAAAGCAAATATTGCTTTGTTAGCATCTCTTCTTTAATCCACATTATTATATGTCCTATAAAACAGATAGCATGGCAAAGTTGTGGATGATTGTTTGCTTGAAAAACATGACTGTGGTAAACAGATGTAGAAAGACTTTCTTTTTTTTTTGAAAAGGAAAAGGGCGGTTATCCGTGTGATAACCACATATCTGTAATGTAGAAAGACAAATTGTACAAAGAACACTTTTTAAAATATTCCTGTCAACATATCTAACTTACAATTACCTTATTGGCAAATCAATTGGAAGATAGATTTGCAGTCTGACATGTTGAGCTTGTGCTGAGATAACCCACATGCTTTGCATCCTGGAGATAGGAACAATTAGATTCTATAAAACTAGAAAAATCCTGGGAAGACAAATATATACATACAAAATGTGAGTATATACTAAGCAAGGTTGTAATGTGAAATATGCAGCCATATGGCAGGAAGAAAAACTCAAACTAAGAGGTATTGATGGGGAAATCATGTGGGCCTCGGTTTGTAGAATTTTCAATCTTGTTCAAAACATCCTACATGTAATTATTTATGACATCATACTGAACCTTATGGGCATCCTAGGCAAACCAACTTTTATTAAAACAAAAAATATGGGATATCTAGTGGCCGAGATCGATGGCAGTATGGGAAAACCAAATTGAGGAAAGGTGTCAAAAAGAGACCTTTGATTTTGTGAAGTTGATTCTTTGGCCAGAGATAGATTGATAATTATCCAAAATTTGTTTATAGGTAGCAACTTCTTCAACAGCTGTAGGAAGTCCATGTTCTTCAACAGCCTTCATCTGATCTTACAAGTTCCGACTTGAGTGCTTCCACACGCTTTTGAAGATTGGCGATATGACAGCAGAGAGACTGTTATACTAAATAAAGAACAGGTTATTAGTATTGAAGACCTAAATTCAAAGAATGATAAGATCCAGCAAATTAAAATTCATCGCCCATAAAGACACTGAAACATTCTTTTCTTTATACAACTTTAGATGGCAATTCACTAAAAAGATTAAAACCTAGAGGAAACTCTACTTTCCACTTAGTGCTGCGATCACTTAAACAAGACCTACCCCCCACCTTGCAGCTCGATGGATCGTGCTAAGGCCTTCCTTTTAGTCAACAAGTTTTTAGGTCGAAGTGAAGGAGGTCGCCTATAATCTTTTCCACGGTACAAAATTATAGCAAATCCTTTAGAGACATTGTCAACAGATACAAGGACTCTGCCACTCTCAGCCTCCAGTGAAAGAGCAATCTTTTTGACCTGCTCAAAAGTCTTGGCTTTGACGATGATCTTAACTAATTCCCTGTACTTCCAATGTAGGTGCATGTTTTCCACTGTGCCATCAAAAACCCCACATCTCCCTGAAAGATGTGATATTATTGTTGAGCATTTACTGAAAGATATAGACAACAAAGATAAGAACCTTGCAGAATAAGATTCAATAACTAGAGATAAAAGGTTTTTGGATAAAAGCAAGATAATAATGAAAGTTGTTACTAGACAAATGCATAGAAGGTAATGAAAGTTACTTTCTGGGCCTCCCTGAGCCGGAGAAAGCAATTGGGTACTAAACAAAGATATTATTATCACAGAGGAGGCACACGGTAGAGGTCAGCAAATGCATAGAAGCGATACCACACCATTTTCTTCATGAGAGAATAACTGAGAAACTGCAACTATCTGCATCAGCACTAGAAAATCTATGGTCATACTAACCAATGGCTAACAGTTGCTGATGATGCCATAGTGTGATACAAAGGTGTTGCATTCCCACATGCTCTTATGCATGACTGTAACACTTGGACACATCTTTCAATTTTAATTGTTAATAGAAACTTGGGGATGTTTATTTAGAATAACTTGGTTAATCCTTGTTTTGCATGAGTTATACCAGAATTAAGAAATTCCTGAATGAGCTTCTCAATTCTGAAATAATTTTATTTCACTCCAGAGATCAAATAAGTTCAGTTCATCATACCAATAATTTTTCTCCAAGACTGGATCTGCCATTGCCTCTCTTAGAAGCATACCATCAGTCAGGTATCTGTGCATACAAATAGCAGAACAATCATATATTGCGATGGTTAGTATTCAACTGTCGTATGTGATTCCAAATGTCCAGCAAACACAAAGTGAACTTACTTTAAAATGGTTTTACTACTACTGCAGTCTTCAAACCTAATGCTGTAACCAACCTCTTCCCTGATGGTAACATCCATTTCTTCAGCAACTTGGCGGGAAACAGACATTGCAGCAATCCTACGAGGTTGTGTGCAAGCAACAGCTGGGCACTTGCCAAGATCATCAGCTTCAAGAACAAACTAAGGAATCTGCATAACATTGTAATACATTATTCGCATTCTCATGCATGAGGGAAAAAATATCATACTCAACAAAATAAATAGCCTAAAGCACTGCATATCACATCTGTAACACAGCTTACTTATCTGAGGAAAATGCTAAACTATTCATGATTGATGCAGCCAAGAGGACTTTATTGCAATTATACAGTTTGTTTTTTCCTCTTATTTATTTAAATAGCCTATCTTAGGATATTAATATAATTGAGATCAGTTAAGATCTCCACTTCAGGTGTTCATTAGTTTAGGAAAGTTTTGTTTCTTTCTTGTATTACAAGATGGAGAAGGATTACTTTTTATAACTGTGTAATAGAAAAAGGACTGGTATAGTTCACATGGTCAGAGCCTCTACTTTGCCCTGCTGAACTATGCATAAAAAGAAATGCATGCTTACTTTAGGTAATAAGTTAATCTAATTGATGCCATTACATATGGTTTTTCCATGGATATACAAATGCTTTTGTTATTTAATGTACAAAATGCTTGTCATGGTGCTGGAGAACATTATGAAATAAGTTGGGGAATCACATTAATTACCTTTCTTGATTGTAACATATTACTTTGTCAATTATGATATACCACAAGAAAATTCCTTATACATTTCCTACATTAAAAGGAATTGGCATCCAATACAATTAAGTGGAAAAAGCTACCAAGCTACTCATGAAGGTCAAAGGAGAGAGAAAGAATGGCGAAAAGTCAAATCTAACTGTATATGCAATTCTCAAGTAGAATTTGCGTAAGAAAACCATATGATACAACTATGAGTGTCACAAGCACAAGATCCCCACATCAGTCAGCTTCCATTGAACTATTGATTAAGATGAAGTTGCAATCACTGAAAACAATACATTTGACTCAACAACTTGAAGAGATCAAAACAGGTAGGAATCTCAGCATCGCATATTAAAGAAGAGTCTTTCTATGTCAAGCTATATGCTTTCCAACCGGCTATACACTACCAGATTCTTAAATGAAGCCAAATTGCTACTTAAATCCATGACATTCATAGCCTTATATCAAGCCAAATTACTTACACATCAACATCACCATTAGAGGGGAAAAGAAGTTGCAATTTTCTTGTCAAGCGGGCAAGTCGCAAAATTTTACTGCATGCTTTCTGGAACATATCTCCTAAAAACCTGCAAGCCATACTGCTTTACTGAACCGGGATCATTCTTTGGCACAAGACCTTAATATCTCAACTGCACCACCTGAACTCTCATACAACAAAATCAACTTGATTCACTATGAAAGCACAAAATCCAGAGTCCAACAGAACTCCTAAAGCTCTCTTGGTAGACTTGACAGATAAATTTTACTCCTGTCAAAATTCAGGATTACTAGACCTATAGTTCACATGAACAACTTCTGTAATAAGTGATACTCTCATAACCAATCGCAAACACAAGAATACACCCAATCTCTAACTACAGACATATCTCAATAAAGAAGTATAAGATTTCTATATGGCCCTTAGTTCTAGCTATCAGTAAAAAAAGTAAACAATAAATTTGCTCCCATGGAGGGGACGGGGTTGGCGACGAGGACAACGGTGGTGACAGCGCGTTGCCCTCCTCCCCCCTCTTTTCGCCGCCCAACGACATGGTCCTGTAGATAAGGTGGTGGGGGTGGGGGTGGGGGTGGGGGTGATCCATGGGGGAGGTGCCAAGGGGGCAGTGGGCGAGGGGGGGGCTCGTCCAGCTGTGGAGGCGGGTAAGGACGGGAGGGGGGTGGTCGGAGGATGGGGGGAAGGAGAAGGAGGTGGGGAAGGCGCGAGATGGGTCGGCGGCGGGGGAGCCGACGTAGTCCGAGATGATGTGAGGGGGGAAGGAGTGGGGAGGACTCGAGGTGGAAGGCGTCGAGGCTCGAGCGGTAGGAGATGGAGGCGGAGAGCTGACCGAGAGGGGTGTCGACGGGGGAGAAGGAGAAGGTCTCCATGTCGTCCTCGGAGGAGGAGGAGGAGGAGGAGGGGAGGGGCTCGGCGAAGGAGGAGAGGGTATAGGTGAGGGAGAAGTTGCAGGTGTAGTTGGGTGAGAGGAGCATGCGGGAGGCCCTGTGGGTCGGGAGGAGGCGGAGGAGGGATTAGATGGATCTGAGGAGGAGAGTCTTCTTGTAGGTCTTGGCCTTGGTTGTTGCTGTTGAAGAGTAGGAGGGGGGGGGATTTGATGGAGGAGGGGGATAAATAGGGATGAATTTATGATAAAATGATTATTTATGGTAATTTTTAGGTTTACTGTTGCATATCATAATATAAATATTATATAACATTTATTGTATTGTATGCAGGATAGTTTGTATATTTTGTATATTAATTTCAACATTTTATATGGTCAGGAAGCAGTGCAATATCTTTACGGGCTTCGAATGAAAAATCTGACCATACGGATGGATATGGAGCGACGATCGTAGTCCGTCAGCGTGAAAATCATCCCTATCAAAACTCCGTAGGATCCTCTATAAGGAGAAGAAGATGGACGGCCCAGATGGCGCCACGTGACAGGACAGTCTGGATAGCGCCACGTGGCACCATCCATACTGCCCTACAAAAGCCATAGCCTCCCCAGCTTCACGCAAAGGGTGATCCCAGCCTTTGAATCTCAATCCAAGGGTTGAGGGGCACTCAACATCACTCGGCCTCAAGCATCTAAAGGAAGACTTGGTCTCGACCATTGGATCTTCATCTAACGGTCGAGAGCGCAGCTACACGAACACTCCATGCGACCATCGAGCACCTTGGCCAAGTGGTAGTGCACCCGACCCACATAGAAAGGATGTGATTTCGAGTCCCAATCTACTACAACCACCTCAGCGCCGAAGCAATTGGATCGCTCAATCTTGATCGAGCAGTCGAGATGATGCACGCGTGCTGGACGACGACACACAACCACACGCCAAGGCAGACGCACACCATCTAGAGCGCTCATTTAAGTCGACCAGGTGCATTATCTGTCGTCCGATCTTCGTGATTGTGCGGTGAGCGCGATTCAAATTGATGAAGGCACGATCTGCGGGTGCCTCCCAGCCGCACGATGGTGGATCTGCCAGGGATGCGTACGCATTTGAATCCACGAGCGCGCGCGATCTCCTCGCAATCTCATCCATCCACGCCCGATCCAACGGCTGATGATCTCCTCGCACTATGCCAGTTGCAGCCGTGCATCCTCACACCAGCGAAGGCACTTGAATGTATAGTGACACCCCCGGTAGGTCTTTAGCGACGTTTTAAATGTTGCTAAAGACTCGTGCACGCAAAACACCTCCATTCCACCACTATATAAACACCATGACCCCTTCCCTTCCAAACCATCTCTACCTACTCTACTCCCACCTACTCCTAAGCTCTAGTAACCTACCAAAGCTCCCTTAGAGCTTACCCCTAAGCTCCAAAGGCCTCTTATTAGTGTAATGCTCCTATACCCCACCAAATACTCATCCTCCATCTCACCACCTTCATAAGAAGCCTTAGAGCTGTCCTCCCACCTCCATTCCGGTAGAAGATCAGCTCCAACTCCTCATCCCCATTCCAAAGCCATGGTGAGTCATTCCTCTACCCAGCATCCTCTTGCATCTCACCTCCGTCGTCCAGTACCTCACCCTCTTCGTCCAAGCTGCCGCCAAGCGCCGTCATCTCACCAAACAACCGATTTGAGAGATTTCTTCTCACCCCTATCTCTCTTTTTTATTTCTTAGTGATGTAAACATGTTTATATTACATAAAATGTCTATTTATGCATGTTCTTAAGCATAGAATTACATTACATACTATAAATATTGCATAACATGTATCATCTTGCATTTAGATTAGTCTGAATAAAATGGAGGTTAATTGTCTCCTTTTATGGTCAGGGACAGAACGACTTTTTATCGAGGCCTTAGATCGAAGATCCAACCGTACGGATCTGATCAAGGCGACGATTGGAGTTCAACGACTCCAAGATCGCCCTAATCGGATATCCGTAGCATCAGATAGAGATCGAGGAACCCTGGAAGATCAAGGGCCAAGATGGTGTTAATCTGCACTTCAGATGACAAATCCAACTGCACGGATGGGTTCGGATCGACGATCGCAGCCTAACGGCATGAAAATCGATCCAATCCGATACCCGTGGCACCATCTACATCACTCAGAAGATGGACGGCCAAGATGGCACCACGTGGCACCATCTCAGCCACCCAATCGGCCGCACGCACCTGCTGAAGCTCTTCTGGCCAGCACTTTTCTGCCTTTGGATCAAGATCTAACAGCTGCAAGGCACGCACGCTTGAGTTGTGCACTCGACACAAACGCGCCCATAGCACGTTAGTCGAGCGCCTCATCGAGGTGAGGAGGCACGGGATCGAGCCCCTGCACGCCTCAAATTGGAGCGGGTGCACAAGCGCGATCAGTTGTGCGATGAAAATCCAACGGCGCCACGCAGTCGATAGCGCCCACGTGCTATCTGACGTCCCACGTGACACGGGATCTCACTCGTAAGGCACGCGGTTGAGGCGCGGTGAGGAAAGGTGAGATTGGACGGCCAAGATCTGATGGACGTGGGGCGTGCGTTGAGGCGTGGGTGGCGAGCGGGCGCGTGAGCTGCGCCCACGAAGGCCACGTTCAGGCCTTTAGTGACGGATTTATCCATCATTAAAGGTCCTGAATTAATGATTTTCAAAATGTAATGACCAAAATGCCCTTACTCCTTACAACTATAAAAAGAGACCCCCTCCATACAAATTTCTCATCACTTCTTCTCTTCTCTCACCCCTTCTAAAGCTCTAAGAGCTTGTCCCAAACTCGGGATGCTCCTCTAGAGTAAAAATATTAATTTTTCCACCTTCATCCCCTTTCGTGGAGCATCCTGCGGTTGTCCTCTCTCTGCATTCGAGAAGTGGATCCCACGACGACGACGACGTGCTACTTCGTTCCCGTTCTTCCTGTTTCGTCATCCTTCTTCCTGCTCCATTCCCCGTCTTCCAGGCGTCGTCCCGTCCGGCTCGTCCTCCAAGCAATCGTCAAGGAGGATATCTCTCTCTCAATTCTTTTTCCTGCTTTCTAGAGTAGATTTACTGCTTTCTAGTGTAATCATTTCCTGCTTTCTAGTCGTAATGAGTAGTGTAATGAATAATTTTTTATAATGAAATCCATGTTTATTCTACATCCCTTTTGCTTTTATTTGTAATATTCTCTCTCTCTCTCTTCTATTTATTACTTGTTAAATAGATAGATAGTTTTCAACCAGCTATTCTGTCTCGTGACAAATAAAACAAATGCGTATTTTTAATCAAACGTCCGCCTCCCTTAGTTCGACCTGGGATTTCTATTTCAGTATAAATTTTATTTGTTGAACCTGAGTTCTTCGCTATTAAAATTACAATGACAGGTTTTCAAAACCAAATTCGATAGTGTAGTACTACGACGTTGCAACATTTTGGCGCATTGCCACGGAGGCGACGCTCTTTGATTTTTTGTCACGTTTTCCAACTTACTAATCATTTACCTCACTTCTCTCCTTTTTTATTGTGATTGCAGGTAATCTTTTGAGACAAGCAAAAGTGGTAGATTAGAGCAAAGTGCTGTTGAAGGTTCTATAAGTTTTTTCCCCACCTCACACCCATTAGTTTTCATTCCACCACGTAATAACACAAACATAAATCAACCTAGGTATTCTTATAAACTTTAAGGTTAGTTTTGTTTGTTTGTTTGACACTTACACCCGCCTCAATCTCCACATTTAAAAAGAAAAATTAAAAAAATCCCACAGAGGTACACAACCTCATCTGATTTTCAAACTCAACCGATAAATAGATCTTTGGAACCGGTGCACACATCCAAACACGTAATTGAGTAGAAATCAGATTAGGTAATCACTTGTGTGCCTAATTAAGTGGTGAAACAGGTCAATTGTTTGAGTTGATTGGGCTGCACCACTTCAATTAAAATCAACTCATCAAGTAGCAGCTGCATAGGTTCAACTCTTAGGGATTTACCAGGCACTCCACATTCTTTTAAGTTTCAAAGGAAAACATCTTCACCTGTGCTTTCAAAACCTAGTGTGCCAACAAAACTTGTTTGAAAATACCTAAAGTTGAATCTTAAAAGCTACTAAGCAAGATTTAAACCCTAAAATTCACTGCATCAAAAATAATCTTGCTTGAAAATCACTGGTTGTGCATGCACACACACATCAATCAATCATTAAGGGCACAACCCAGATAAATGGCTCATCACATTCCAAAGCACATTCAAACCTAGCCCTAAATAAAATAGAGTAGACGTTGGCCTTAAGGATTCGACTCGCTCTTTGGAGCCCAGAACGAGATTATTTGCGATTAGTTTGTTTCTGTTGTTCAATCTGATGTCAAGCTGGGGGAGCAGAATCAAACAATCGTGGTTGTGGGGTACACTAGGAACTGGAGGCGCAAGCCGAAGGAAGAACCTTCTCCCCAGTCCCTCCTTCTAACTGGTTGGATTGAACAGACAGAAGTAGATCAAATTGTTTCTTTATCTCAAGACAGGGTCTGGGAGTCTGTAGGTCTTTAGGCTAGCCTACTTAAGGACAAGTTTGATTGCTTCTATTGCAGGGTGCCTTTCTTCCACCCGTCTATCATGAATCCTTCCACATTTTATACTCATTCCCGCTCTTTCCCTCCTGTTATGAGTTATCCTCAACATGACGATTATCTCGACTCGTATTGTAATCAACCATTGGTTAGTTGAGATAACTCAAATTGGGGATACAGTTCCAGATCTCCGTGTTTAGAGTCTAACCCTGAACACCACAATTGTGATTTCTATCCTTCTCAAAATCATATCAATTATAGATCGCCACCCTTTCATGGAACACCTAATACGATCTACAATCAAGGAGGATACACTGATCCTTACCCATCCTCTGAATACACTGCCTTTAGGTCATCATCACCTTTTGAACAATCCGAAATGACCTATTATCAAGAAAGGTATCACGAATCTCAACTCGTTAACTCCTCTACACTGATCCCAAACCCACCCAACCTTGAAACAAGTCATTTGGTTCAAGGTAACCAGGTTTAAGATAAGGTTTTGGCTAATTTGCGGAATACCATACAATCTTTAGAAGTTTAGCCAATACCTTGCATTGAAAAATTGGAGCCCCTGATTGAAATGATTGATAATTTGAATAAATATTTGTTGGATTGGCTCCAGGATGTTAAGGATAAGAACCCAAGTGAGTTTCTACTTGGGAAGTTAGCGAAATTGAGAATGAGATTTGTGGTTGCTTTAGTTCAATCGTAGGATGATTCCCAGGATGAACCCCCTTCAGGAGAGCCAATGTTAGAACCTACTCAGGCACCTGTTTGGGGGAACACGTGTTACGAGGCTGACCAGATTGATTTAGAGCAACCAATTAAGGATAATCTGATTTCTTCACCTGAGATCTCTGAGCCAGGGTACGAGGAAACGTATGTCTCTATGGATCAGAAAGTGACGGATGATTTTGGGACATACATTAATACGAATTTTGATTTCTTTGATTCTGATGGTGAAGATTCAATTTGCGAAGTCTTACGTGAGTTTATAGAACATGATTTCTATGAGACGATTAGGCCTGCAGAATCGGTTAAATCATTTGATAGCCCAATAACTGAGGAAACTGATCTTATTAGGGCTCACATGATGGATTTAGAATCACATTTTCTAGAGGATTCAATCCAATGCCCTGATTGTCAGTTACACCCATTTGAGCTTACTGATGATTCTGTTTTTGAGATAACTAGACCCAAGTCAATTCTGATTTAGCTACATCTTTTAGATTTGGAAATTTCAGAAGGGGTGATTAATATGCAGGGGATCCCAGAATTTGACATCTTGAAGGAGGATAGGAGCTGGAAAATATTGATTTGGGAAGTAAACTCCGGAGGAAGTGGAAGATCGAGTCTAAGGGTTCCAATTAAGTTTAAACCATCAAACCAGGACCCTTACGACATTTATTCTAAGGATGTCCAACCCAAGCACACATTCATTGATTATCCTTTAGAGCTTGATTTCTTTGTAACCCAACTCTTTGGTCTTGGGTTGCATCCTCATAAATCGTAGGCCCGACTCCGCTTGCATACTGATTTTAGGTTTTGGGTAATTTATATCCAGAACCTTAGATATTCTCAATCATTGGGTATGGATTTGTACCACAATCTGGTCCACATCTGTAGACATCTGCTGACAGGTCCTAAAGTGAATCTTTTTATTCTGATTCTAACTTGCACTTCTGAATTCTTTATTTCTCTTCTTTGTATAGTGTGCCTAGCTGAAGGCACTAAGTTCAGCACATATATAGTTTTTGTTTATCTCGGAGTGGACCCGTCATTCATGCAATTCAGGTACTTTCTACTCTTTTCCACTCTGTTTTATGTGTTTTTAATATAATGAGGACATTGCATTGATAGACATGGGGGGTGGATATTCATCTCTGAATTAATTCGTCAGCTCTGTAGATTATTTTATTTTCTTTCATTTATATATATAAAAAAATGAAAAAAAAATTATGGAATTAGAGAAGAGAACTTGGGCTTAAGAAAAATTTCAATCTTAGGAAATAAAACTATATGATTTGAATGCGAAGACCCTTCAGGTCTTCGGACTTAATCAGTGGATTTGCCTTTCGAGTCCTTGCCATCTTAATTCTATTATAATTTGATTAAATAAGTTTGGGTGATAAGTACACGACTTATCAACCCGCCCTCTGATTTGAAGGAACTTTAAGTCTAAAGCATCTATACACTAATTTTTCACTGACTTGTTGATCGACGGTTTTAACAGAAATTGGGTAGCTAATTAACCTTCTAGGGTGATATGGCTGGCAAGTTATCGTGGGTAACAGCTCATAGGTAGGTTGTCCAGAGCCCAGTCATTAGACTATTCTCTTTTTACTTCCTTTAGATAAATCTTAGACCAAGGAAGCCATCTACTTAAAAAAAAGAAAGAGAAAGTCAAAAAGAAAAGAAAAAGAAAAGGAGAAAAGAAAAAAAAAGAAAAAAAAAGCCACACTTCGTCGCACGAGTATGGCTGACAAATTGTCGGTGGTAACAGCTCATCGACCGGTTGTCCAGAACCCAGCTCAAGAAATGCACTGAAAATTCCCAAAACACTTAGGAAGAAGCAGAGAAGTAGAATAAACCAGGGAGATATATACTGGATTCACTCTTGTGTTGACCCCATAAAAATAAAAGTAGAGAGAAAGCTACCAGTCATAAAGATACACCTTTAGACAGAACTCTCTTTAAGGTCACCTAAAGGCGTAGAAACCCGAAGTCCATTCTAATTGCCGATCAACGAGTCTATCACATTCACAATAAGATGCTTAGAACTTAGGGCTCTCATCAAATCTTGGGTGGGTTGAATGGCCGTAGAAAGCCACTCTTTAACCCTAAACTCAAAAATCCAAAAAAAAAAAAGGAAAAGAAGAAAAAGAGAAAAAGAAAATTTTCTTTGAATAAGGCGAGGGCTTGAGGCGGTCTGCATTTTGGCAGATACCTGGGCACTGTTGTGTTTTTGAAAGTTCAGATCCTAAGTAAAAATTTTCTTAATGTTGAAAATAACTTATGCCCAAATAATCCAACCTAATTCTTTTATAAATAGCATGTAGTTTTTGCTAGGGACTAGCAAAAGATAGGCATGGGGGTGTGATGTAAATATGTTTATATTACATAAAATGTCTATTTATGCATGTTCTTAAGCATAGAATTGTATTACATACTATAAATATTGCATAGCATGCATCATCTTGCATTAGGTTAGTCTGAATAAAATGGAGGTTAATTGTCTCCTTTTATGGTTAGGGACAGGATGACTTTTTATCGGATCCTCGGATCGAAGATCCAACCGTACAGATGTGATCAGGGCGACGATTGGAGTTCAACGACTCCAAGATTGCCCTAATCGGATATCTGTAGCATCAGATAGAGACTGAGGAATCCTAAAAGATCAAGGGCCAAGATGATGTCAATATGCACTTTAGACGACAAATCCCACTGCACGGATGGGTTCGGATCGACAGTTGCAGCCTAATGACACAAAAATCGATCCAATCAGATACCCGTGGCACCATCTACATCACTCAGAAGATGGACGGCCAAGATGGTGCCACGTGACGCCATCTTAGCCACCCAACCAGCTGCACGCACCCGCTAAAGCTCTTCTAGCCAGCGCTTTTCAGCCTTTGGATCAAGATCCAACGGCTGCGAGGCATGCGCGCTTGAGTTGTGCGCTCGACACAAATGCGCCCGTAGCGTGTTGGTCGAGTGCCTTATCGAGGCAAGGAGATGCGGGATCGAGCCCCCGCACGCCTCAAATTGGAGTGGGCGTGCGAGCACGATCAGCCGTGCGATGAAGATCCAATGGCGATGCACGGCCGATAGCGCCCACGCGCTATCTGGTGTCCCACGTGACGCGGGATCTCACTCGCAAGGCACGTGGTTGAGGCGCGGCGAGGAAAGCTCTCAGCCGTTCGATCTCACAATTAGACAACCAAGATCTGATGGACGTGGGGCATGCGTTGAGGAGCAGGAGGCGAGCGGGCGTGCGAGCGGCGTCCACGAAGGCCACGTTCATGCCTTTAGTGACGAATTTATCCGTCACTAAAGGTCCTGAGTTAATGATTTTCAAAATGTAATGACCAAAATGCCCTCACTCGCAACTATAAAAGGAGACCCCCTCCATATTAATTTCTCATCCCTTCTTCTCTTCTCTCACCCCTTCCAAAGCTCTAAGAGCTTGTCCCAAACCCGGGATGCTCCTCTAGAGTAAAAATCTTAATTTTTCCACCTTCGTCCCCTTTCGTGGAGCATCCTACGGTTGTCCTCTCTTTGCATTCGAGAAGTGGATCTCGCCACGACGACGTCGTGTTGCTTCATTCTTGTTCTTCCTGTTTCTTCCTCCTTCTTCCCGCTCCGTTCCCCATCTTCCAGGTGTCGTTCCGTCCGGCTCATCCTCCAAGCAATCGTCAAGGGGGATATCTCTCTCTCAATTCTTTTTCCTGCTTTCTAGAGTAGATTTACTACTTTCTAGTGTAATCATTTCCCGCTTTCTAATCGTATTGAGTAGTGTAATGAACAATTTTTTATAATGAAATCCATGTTTATTCTACATCCCTTTTGCTTTTATTTGTAATATTCTCTCTCTCTCTTCTATTTATTACTTGTTAAATAGATAGTTAGTTTTCCAGCAGCTATTCTGTTTCATGACAAATAAAATAAATGCGTATTTTTAATCAAATGTCCGCCTCCCTGAGTTCAACCCGAGATTTCTATTCTGGTATAAATTTTATTTGTTGAACCCGAGTTCTTCGCTATTCAAACTACAACGACAGGTTTTCAAAATCAAATTGGATAGCGTAGTACTACAACATTGCAACACTTAGCATATTGTAATAAACATTTGCATGTTATGTCAGATTTGTTTCCATCTCCTTTGTGAGTTATCTTGCTTTTCTTTCCTTTACAAAAACACCAAAAAAATTATGAAAACCTAAAACACTAAAAAGAAACAACATGAAGCACAGATTTCAACGAAAGTAAACATCGCCTCCCTATATTCGACTCGGGACTCCTTTGGAGTTTTGGTTAAAAATCATACTTGATAACGTGTTTTGCAAACTACAACGACGGGTTCTTGAAACCCTGATTTTACTTTGCCAAAACCCATGCATCAAGGGGTCGAGGGAGAGAGACCATAGCTCGAGGAGGGAGTCATGTGTGTTGGGGAGGGGGCTGGTGTTACGACCTGAACCCGGCTACTCATGGAACCTGGAAACTACTTGCCTTAACTAATCCCAAGACCCAGTCATCCATCGAGAAATAAGCCAAATGCAAGAAAATGCACAACAATCCACACATGCAATGTAGCTAGGCATTAAATAAAAAAAGGCAGCAACAGAATAGAAAAGTAGATTCCAAAGGACAAACACGCCACAGGAGAAAAGTAGAGTTTTCTAACTATGCCATCACAACAGGAAAAAAAGATGTAAAGCAACATACGGTTCCAAGTACACTAAAATACTCGCTAATAGTAAACAGTGCCTCAGAAATGGAACAAAAAGAAAACAGACTACTGCTGGGCTCGACTGGGCCCAGCACCCTCTGCAGTCGATGGTGCTGGTTGCTCAACTCCCTGACCTGAACATGTATATATATATAACAGTCGTCAGCTAAATGCTGAGTAGAGTGGCAACATAAGAACCTTTAATATAAAAAATAAAAAGAAAGCAGTAAACCATTCATACATTTTTCAGTTATTTAGATAGTTATCACCTGGTTCCATTCATAATGACTATGTGTTAATTATTCGGTTATTCTAGTAAAGGTCCATATCATCACTTAATCCACATGTTCCCTAATGAAACGATCTTAATGCAACTTTCCCACGATGCAGGATGCCCACGTGGCACTCTCCTAATCGGGAGAGTACCCCGTGGTAGTCCTCCATCCGGTCTATCACCTCGGGGTCATGGTCGCAACGTAGCAGTGACTACGGCACGCATGATAAGCATATGGGTAGCTACTCCGCACTGGCACACGATTAGTCCTTTCCAATAGTAGGTACGCTCTAACATACAACATATAACAGAACAGGGGCCACACCTCTCAACAGTTTGCGTACCCTCGCCCGACTATCCCAGTTTACCTAGTGGGCTCCATAAGAGTCGGTGTGGGGAGGCCATTCCTAACCTTGAGTCCCAACCCAAGGGGAGGCTAGCTCTCTCCCTACACAAAAGTGATAGTAGCTCTTTTCGATACTGCTCGCGAGGTTTTTCGCTTGTAGAAATAATGTCAAAAAAATATGTCGTCGCAATATGTAATGTGGTAGAAAAAACCTCGATCAAAGTTACTAAAATACTGAAATAATACCACACTTCAGGTCGTATCCACATGGAGGACAGACCAATAGATTCATGACTATGGGGCCATCATATTCATAAAATCAATTTAATGAATATGCAGCTCAGAATGTAACTTTCAATTTCATGAGAAGTTGAGGGCTATTTAGGTAAATTTCACATCATAAATCAAGCTCTCAAAAATATGTAAATGATGCATGTGTAGTGGTAGAATATGTAATTTCTAGTTGCATGCAAATCTGAATCCAATTTCAATGAGAAATGATGCACATAACATAAGTTAAGCCAATTTAACAAAATGTAAGTGTACCCTTGCAAATTAACCTCAATATAATAATCCAACAAAATAATTGAATAGTGTTCACAATGGCATATTTGGTAAATTATATTTGAACCCAAAATAGGGGATTACTTCCCTTTATGCTCGCGCCAAGAGGAGGCGATGGCAGGCCGCGGGACGCTTGGAGGAGGATGTTTATGATGAGGGCGTTCCGATGGTGGTGGTGGCGCGGTGAACGGTGGTCGGTAGTCGCCGGTCAGAGTGGAAGAGGTCGCCGGCGGTGAGGCTCTCCAGTCGGCCGTAGGGTGGTCGATTGGTGCGGCTGGAAGAGTGGTTGTGCTCGGGGAGTCGAGGCGAGTGCGGTGGAGTCAACAGCACGTCGAACAGATAGCTATGGTGATGGCTACGTGGAGGTGGTTGCGGTGGGCAATGGGTTCTTCTCTGTTGGTGAAGCTTGAAGACCAAGAAGGAGAGGAGAGGGTGAGACCAGCCGCTTGTTGGAGATGGAGGAAGGCCGCAGGGAGGTCGTGTGGTCGTTCTCTTCGCACGGTGTTGCTGCTGTGAGCAAGGGGGAAACTATGCGTGGGGGTGGCCGCACAGTGGTGAGGAGGAACGTGGTCAAAGCTGCTGCTGTCGAGGAGGAGCACACGGTCAGCGAGGAGAGTCCTGCTACAGACAGAGGTGAGGTCGCAGTCACTGGAGAGGGTGGAGAGCAGTAGAGATCGAGGCTGAGGCATGGTGAAGCGGAGAGGACGAGGAGCGCTTAGAGGGGAGGAGATGAAGATGATCGGGTCCCTTGTTCTCCCCGCGGGAGGAAGAAGACAAGGGAAGGAGGATGCGTGGTTCTGTTGGCGGGGTCGTGGAGGCACGCAGTGGCGGATGGCGCAAAGTGAAGGGTAGAGAGACGTGCATGGGTCGACGGTGGCCCTGGAGGCGTGTGCTGCAGGGCGCCGGGGGTGTGTGCTACAGGGGTGATGCCTGTGGGCACGTGGAGGTGTTGGGGCACGAGGAAGAGAGGGCAGAGACGAGCAGAGGTGGCCTCTTGCGCGTGCGTTGGTGGTTGGCGGTGGTTTCAGTCAGCACGGGTGGCTGTTGTGGTGGTGCTGAACTCGCGGTGGCGGGAGGAAGATGTCGCACGGGGTTGTCGGTGCAGTTGGTGGTGAGCGCTGTCGTGAGGAGTCACGATGGAGGGCACGCAGTCGTGGGTGAGGGCCTCGGTTGGACGTCTGTTGGAGGGGTTGGATGGCTTAAGTCCTTCACCCTCTGTCGGATGTTGAGAAGGCTCGCGATGGGGGCACAGTCTTGGTGGCTCGCGGTGGTGGAATTAGGCGCACGGTGAAGGTTGAGAGGTTTGCCTGAGGAGAGGAGATGTGGAGAAGGGGCTTCTTCCCCGTGGAGGGGAGATGGCTTCCTTGTCCTACTGTCCTTGTTAAATAAGGAGAAAAAAAAGAGAGAATGTGAGAGAGAAAGTCAGAGAAGCAAGGAAAACAATCGTGATTTACCATTGCCATTTGAGGGAGAGAGAGATAAGGAAATGAGAGGGAAGAATTGGAAGGTATTTTATGTGCTTTTCTTTCTTCCCTTTTATTATTTCTAGGAAATCAATACATATTCGGTTGACATTTGCTATGAAACTTACTAAAAAAATGTCCTTTCCTAAATGACCTTGCAATCACATAAGTAATGAACCCCTTTTATATAAGGATTAATGCAATTGATACATAAAATGATAAATCTAAGGTTCATATGATTTTATCACTAACATGAAAGTTTTAAATTAATCTCTCATCCAAATAATAATGCACTTAAGCATTAAATTAGTCCACTAAAGTAGACTTATCAGATACCACATACACGAGGACCAACCTTCTCTCTCTACACAAGGGGTGATTAGCTCTCCTTGGTACGTGTGTACACTAGGGCTAGCTTATCCTCTGAAAAGGGGTAATTAGCTTTCCTCAAACGTGCGTACATGAGGGCCAACTCACGCTCAGGTTAGAGCTCAACTAACAATCATGCCTCACAGTACGCGAATTATTCTGTAACCATCAGAGTTTCTATGTCACAATACTTAAGATATCTTTCTAGTTTCCCACAGGGTTCGTTCATAATGCTTGTCTCACATCAACGATTGGCATGCATCTCTTATTCACATTCAGGTTTCAAACATAAAAGGCAGTTCATAATATAACAGTAAAAGCATTCAACTGCATCAATTGTGTTACCATTTACTCACTATGTGGAAATTCTTAGCATGCATGTTTAAATTGTATTAAGTGAGGTTCATATACTGAACGTAAACATACATCATTCTCAATCCTAGGGGTCATTCCATGGCCTAGGTTTCAGGCAGAGATCTATAGTTTAATATTTACTTAACAGAATCAAACAACAGGAGTAGAGAGGACCACTCTACCAAAGGGTACGGAAGATATGGGGGCATGAATGGTGGATTTCAATGTCTCCACAGGTCCCATGCACACTACGGACTGGAGGCCTACACCAAATTGTCAGTCAAACCAAGCATTAATGTTGTTGACCAATATTTTAGCACGTCACACAAACTCAAAATAGTATGGAAATGACTCCAACATGTAGGAAATTCAGAAAGGAAACCAACAATACTTTGATTGCAGAAATCCGACTTCATTTGGGCCCCAAACCGGCCCAAACATTCCTCCCGGTTCACCTAAACTAAAATTCACCATTCTCATTTTTATTTTGACTTTGAAATCGTCTCCCTCGCACGGCTCAGGGCATGGAGCTCGCATCTCTTTGCGCCATTCCTTTGCCGGCAGCATGGCGGGACTTGTTCTGCTAGAGCATGGCCGTGGCATGCCTCCTTCTTCCTTAAAAAGGCCTTTCCCTCTTCCTTACAGAGGGAGCTTGGACACACACCACCGCAGACACCCTTCCTCCAGGCCATCGTCCTCCCCTCCATACGCAATAGCTCTTCCATTGAAGAGACACACTGCGGGCAGGAGCAAGCTCACAGTGGTCCCACGACCACCACTGTGAGTTCCACCACCGCTTAGCTCCTCCGAGAGCAGGTAGGCGTGGTGGTTTCACCCTCTGTTTTCACCGCTTAACTCCCTCGCCGCCATTGTCAACACTCCAAGGTCTGAAGCTCCAACAGCAGCGACGGCTGCTAGTAGCAGCGCAAGCACTGCACGCAAGCCAGCAGACGCCCCTGCAGACCGTCCGCAGGCTTTTTCTGCGTGCGCAGGCGCCTTCCAGTGTGCCCACGCACGCAGAACCGGCCGCAACCAGTTGTCCATCCCATGCGGCACTTTAGCTATTGTTCACGCCTCTCAGCGTGACACTGTAGCTACAGTGCGGTGACCGGTGAGTTTCTCACTTATCCAGTCACCGCGCGCCCTCTCTCCTCATTGCGACTGCCTCCAGCCAGTTACGTGCGCCCACGCCCGCGTCTGTACCCACGCCCGTCTGCGCCCGCTCCCGTTCCAGCCCGCAGCGCAGTGCGTTGCGTTGCTCTCCCTCATGCCCCCGCTCCAGCCTATGCACGACGACAGTACCGTGCACCCCCTCCAGCGCCTACGCGCGCCCCTTGCGCGCCTGCGTTTGTGCGCCTGCGCATCAGACGACGCTCTCACCTGCTGGACGCCTTAAACTATCTCTCTCTCTCTCTCACTCCTCTCCAGCAAACACTCCCTCACTCATACACACACCACACTCATACACACACACACTTATACACTCACACACTCACTTGTACACACCCATACATACTTATACATATACATATGCATACATATATATATATATATATATATATATATATATATATGTACACATATTAATACCTATACAACTATATATAAGTATATATACATATATATATATATTTATACATATAGACATATATACATACATATATACATATATACCTATAGATATAAATACATATATATATACACATATACACATACATATATTACTACATATATATATCTATATAGTTAACTATATAGACATATATATCTAGTTATAAATATATATATATATATATTTACATACACATCACCTACCTGTATCTCTACGCACTAGTCACTCCACCACGCGTTATATCGTAGGAATATCTGCACCAGTTGCTGATATTCCCCGATACCCACGTAAAGAAAGTGCCTCCGCACACACTCCCACACATCCATCCTACACTCTACACGACACTTCGTCTTGTTGGTTGCATCATTATAGACGTGGATCAACTTGACACCGTGCTACACGTCATTTCCACTTCCACCCCCACCCCTATATATATAATATATATATATCTATATATATATAGCCTGTATTTATTTCTCTACAAGCAACCTACCTGATTTTTATTTGTCTTCTGTTTCCTGCTATTAAAAAGATAAAAAAAAGAGTAAAAGAGAAAAGATAATCCTTGTCTTGCAGGTACTCGATCTTGCAAATAGTAGGGCCAGCTCTTCTGGAAACCCTAAGTTGGCTCAAAGCCAAGAACAATTTGGCTCAAAGCCAAGGACCTGATTTTGAGGGTGTGCCTCAAGGACAATATTATCAACAAAAAAGAATCTTAAATAGAAAATCAAAAACATAATAAACGCACGGAAGAGATACATTTTAGGAAAGGCATAGAAACTTCTTCACCTTTAATCCCCACCTCCCTGAGATCGACCCTGGGCCTAAAAGTGACCAAGATAAAATTAAGTAGGCCAGGTAAAAGAAAATTTGTGAAAGATGGTTAGACTCGATTTAGGTTAACCACTATACGCACTTCAACGATAATTTCACCATATTAACACAACCTACTCGAGTCCTAACACACCTTTTTCTGGCGCCGTTGCCGGGGAGGTACGCATTGAGGAAAGTTTCTACTCCATTCCTTTAATTTTCTCTTCTCACACCCTTCTCTTCACGGGTGTTTTTGTTTGTTGGTGTGCAGGAAAACTAGTTGCAAGGAGGAGGCAAGCGGAGGAAGTCGGGGACGTAGGCAGATCCAAGGTGGGAACGAGAGCGTGAAGTCGTCGACACAGCATTAGAGCTTCGCCCACATTGCCGAAAAGGTAGGTCTCTCTCTTAGCAACTTAGGTCAACTTGTCACCTTAATAAAAAAAAAATCCAAAACCTAAAAACACTTTTTGAGATTTCTTGGGGCAAGTGGATTAAAAATCACTTGTTGGATTGTCTGCTATCACCCCCACCGCCTCGGGATTTCCCGCCAAACTTCGCATAATGAAGATCCAAGAATCTTGATTCTTGAATCTTTCATCGTGTGAAGTATTCTTTGAGGCAAGATTAAAAAGATTGATTGCCATCCCTTCTTGCCTCATTTATCGGCAATTCGGGATCACATTTTTGGTGGGAAGACTTGGAATTGAGTTGATTCCAATCCCACCACGACCTTTCACGTGCCTTAGATTTGATCCCGAATATTTCAACCCCAACACTTTGATTTCCTTTACATTATCTTGTGGTTGAGCCTTGTGTGTGGAACATCATTTTGGTGATTGGGAGCACTTGAATTGAAGTGCTTTGGCTCCCTTTCACACTAACCTAAAATTGACTCGTGCATCCACACATAGAAATTTTCACCTAGGGAAGCCCAGTGCATTTTTAGCATGCATTAACCAACTCACATTGAAGAAGGGTTTGTTGGGCATAGAAGAACTTGTATTTTCTCAAAATCCAGAGATTGGTTGAATTGGTAACTCAATGAAATCTTAAAATCCATACTACTTAAGGCTAAAATTCTAAAAACCATTCACCAACTAAAACTTCAATTCGGGGAGATTTTCCCGTTGCATGCTTGGTTTACACACTTCCTAAAATCAACGCACTTGGGCATTACCCGTAAACAACGCCCTTCACATTCCTGAAGCACTTGATCCTAAGCCTCTAATTAAAACTGGTAGCAACTTGACCCTTATTAAGGATTGGAGGTCTAACTACCTACGTGTAGCACCTACGTGTTGGTGCGGGTTCCCACGTGCTATCAGGTGTCTAAGATTGGGGCAAATGGCCTTTCAATCTAGCCCGGTGGTTCCGCGGTGCTCGCATTTGGTTCCGTAGGTTGTGATAGTAGGTAACTTAGATCTTTAGGTCTAAGGGCACATTTTAGAGGTTAGGACTTTGATTGCCTTGATTTATCATCAAGTGTACCTTTGCGGCGTCATTTCTCTCATCCCCTTTTCCCTTCTTATCTCCCCAATTCTTCCTGCGGTAGTGCATGTTTGGGAGGAGGTCACAAAACCCTGAATTGTTTGAATTGTCTGAAAATTCTAGAAGGATTGAAATCGATTCGTCATCCTCCTCCACAAACATGGTTGCACACCCACCCCCAAATCCCGAGGGAGGAAATCGCCCTCAAAACCCACTAGGTGGTGGAGCCATGGACCCCATAACCCGCCTCCAAGCTCAAATGGAAATGTATAATGAACAGATTGAAGCCATTAGGGAAACCTTGGAGGAAATGCAGAACCCTCCTGAACGGGAGGAGCTTAGGTCTCTTAGCTCGTATCAAAATCCCGCTTCTACAGAGACCATAGGACAAATTTGGGTCCCCATGGGCGGGGACGATTTTGAATTGAAACCCAATATAATTGGCCTGATTAACTTTCACTTCCATGGTCTTGCCAGTGAAGATCCTTTTCTCCATTTGGAAGGCCTAACCCAATTGGCTGAAACGGTTAAACCAAGAAACATCGGGTTACCAATTGTCCTCATGAAAATGTTCCCGTTTTCGTTGCGGGATAAAGCGTCGCAATGGTTACGCACACTTGGGAGAACCATCCATTCTTGGGAAGAGATGCGAACAGCATTGATTAGCCCATAGTTGTGGGCTATTTAAGTATTTAAGTGCTTAGACATTAAGTTAATTCTAACATTTATTTAGCATAAATTAGAATGTAAATGGATTAATTCATATTTCTAATTTAATTACATAATTCATGCATCGCATTCATATTTAAATGCATTTAGAATTAACTTAGAATTGCATTCATTTAATTAGTTAACCAATTAGGTACATTGCATGCATTAATTTAAGTTAACATAAAAGTTGAGGGTTTGTATATAAATAATCATAATATTTTAACATTATTTTCTTTATTCTTCTTCTTGCAGGAATGGCTGCATTTCCTTCAGCTGCCGCTCCAACGCCACCAGCTGCCGCACTGAAGCCTGCATTCAAGGACGAGCGGAGAATATGGATCTGCTCCCGCCTCTCCGTTCAAATCTATGCAAGTAGCTACAAAAGGAGGAGAGAGGCAGCCGAGCTCGTGAGGCCTCCACCCCCGACCCACCACTATGCAGAGAGTTCGTCTCTCTTCCATTCCACACTGCCAGCCTCAATCGTGGCGATGAGCCTCCACCACCGTGGGCGTGTGGTGTGACAGGCCACACCGCCATCCGGAGCTCGTCCGCATTACCGTGAGCACCTCAGCGTGCACTGATGGTGGTAGTGACAACCGGGTTTATTGTTATAGCGTTGTAGGATAGCCAGTTGTTGCCATCATATATAAATTTTTTTACTCGGAAAATAAAAGAGTTCCCGAGGTCGAACTCAGGGAGCAAGTTGTATTCTAGAGATATACATGTTTCTTTTACAAAATAAAGAAAGAGAGAGAAAGAATTTGTTGTCTTTTCTTCTTTTCTCTTTGCTTCTCCTCGTCTCAGATCTTCTGTTATCTTCTTCTTCTTTGTCTGCAGAGGTGATGTTCTTCTTCTGCAGTGGTGATGTTCTTCTTCTTTCAGTTGTTCCTGCTCTTTTGTTCTTCAGATCTTCTTCTTCTTTGTTCTTCTTCTTTCAGTTCTTCCCTTGTTCTTTTGTGTTCTCCTCTGCCTCGCCTTCTTCTGTTGTTCTTCAGATCTCCTTCTTTCTTCTTTTCTTTTTCCAGTCAGGACGTCGTCCCTCCTTCTTTCTTCTTTTCCCTTCAGGACGTCGTCTGATTTTCCAATCAGACGACTTAAACTGCTTGTTGCTACAGTGTCTCCCTCTGCTTCCTTCTTCTTCCGCGGTCCTTCTTCTTCACCTGTGCCTGCACACTTCAAAGTTTACATCAGAAGACAAAACCTACTCTACCCTCTCCCCCCCCCGCGTCTCTCTCTCTCTGAAACCACTCTTGGGAAAGCTCTCCCAGAGCTGCCGGGTAGTCGGGTACGGGTCGCGCCCGGGTCCAGGCCCACCGGCGTGCGTGGTGGGCGAGGAGTGCAGGTTAGTCTAAGTCGGGTCGGGTCAGGTCCGCGGGGCGTGATTGTGATAGACTCGTTGACCGGTAATTAAAACGGACTTCGGATTTCTACACCTCTAGGTGACCTTAAAAAGACTTCTGCCTAACGGTGTATCTTTACAACCGGTAGCTTTCTCCTTACTTTTATTTTTTTACGGGGTCAACACAAGGGTGAATCCAGTGTATATCTCCCTGGTTTATTCTACTTCTCTGCTTCTTCCTAAGTGTTTTGGAAATTTTTAGTGCATTTACTGAGCTGGGTTCTGGACAACCGGTCGATGAGCTGTTACCACCGACAACTTGCCAGCCATACTCGTGCGGCGAAGTGTGACTTATTTCTTTTTGTTCTTTTCTCCTTTTCTTTTTGATTTTTTTTTCTTTTTTTTTTTTTTAAGTAGGTGGCTTCCCTAGTCTAAGATTTACCTAAGGGCAGGAAAAAGAGAAAGGTCCAGTGACTGGGCTCTGGATAACCTACCTATGGGCTATTACCCACGATAACTTGCTAGCCATATCACCCTAGAAGGTTCATTAGCCACCCAATTTCCGTTAAAATCGCTGAATAATGAGTCAGTGCAAAGAAAGTGTGTAGATGCTTAAGACTCAAAATTCCCTCAAATCAGAGGGCGGGTTGATAAGTCGTGTACTTATCACCCAAACTTATTTATTCCAATTACGATAGAATTAAGATGGCGAGGACTCAAAGGAAAATCCACATTTTAGTAGATACACAGGCTAATTAAGTCCAAAGACCTAAAGGGTCTTTGTATTCAAATCATAATGTAGTATTTCCTAAGATTGAAAATTTTCTTAAACCCAAATTATCTTTCCTAATTCTGATTTTTTTATATAAAAGAAAATAAAACAAATCTACGGAGCTGACGAATAAATTTAGAGATAAATATCCACCCCCCCATGCCTATCTAATGCAATGTCCTCATTATATTAAAAAGACAAAAAATAGAGTGGAAAAGCGTAGAAAGCACCTGAATTTCGTGAATGTCAGGTCCGCTCTGAGATGAAAACTAAGAAAAACTATATATGTGCTGAGTTTAGTGCCTTCAGCTAGACACACTATACAAAGAAAAGAAATGAAGAATTCACAAGTGCAGGTCAGAATTAGAATAAACAGAAGAATCCTCTGACCTGTCAGCAGAGGTCCACAGATGTGGACCAGATTGTGGTGCAGACCCATCCCCCATAATCGAGAATATCTTAGGTTCTGGATAAAAATTACCCAAAACCTAAAATCAGAATGCAAGCGGGGTTGGGCCTGCGATTTATGAGGATGCAACCCAAGACCAAAAAGTCGGGCTACAGAGAATTGAAGCTCAAAATGATAATCGTTGAATGTGTGCTTGAGTTTGACATCCTCGAAACAAATGTCGTAAGGTCTGATTTGATGGTTTCAGTTTAAAAGGAACCCTTCGACTCAATCTACCATTTCCTCCAAAATTAACTTCCCAAATTAGAACTTCCCAGCTCCTATCCTCCTCATTCCGAATGTTAAATTCCGAGACCTCTTGCATGTTAATCACCCCGTCTGAAATCTCCAAGTCTAAATGATGTGGCAGAATCAGAATTGACTTGGGTCTAATTATCTCAGAAATAGAATTATCGATAAGCTCAACGGGGTGTAACTGATAATCAGGGCATTGAATTGATTCTTCCAGAAAATGCGATTCTGGATCCGTAATGTGTGCCCTAATAAGATCAGTTTCCTCAGTTATTGGGCTATCAAATGATCTATCAGATTCCTCAGGCCCAATCGTCTCACAGAAATCATGTTCAGAAAACTCGCGTGAGACTTCGCAACTTGAATCTTCACCATCAAAGAAATCAGGATCTGTATCAATGTATGTCCCAAAATCAGTTGTCACTTTCTGTTCCCATGAGACATACGTTTCCTCGTAACCCAGCTCAGGGATCTTAGGTGAAGAAATCAGATCTTCCTTAATTGGTCGCTTTAATTCAATCTAGTCATAACACGTGTCCCCCCAATAGGTGCTTGAGCGGGTTCTGTCATTGGCTTTCCTGAAGAGGGTTCATCCTGGGAATCATCCCAAGATTGAATCAAAGCAACCACGAATCTCATCCTCAATTTCTCTAATTTCCCAAGTAGAAACTCACCCGGGTTCTTATCCTTAACGTCCTGGAGCCAATCCAACAAAGACTTATTCAAATCATCAATCATTTCAATCAGGGGCTACAATCTCTCAATGCAAGGTATTGGCTGAACTTCTAAAGATTGTATTCCTCAAGTTAGCCAGAACCTTATCTTGAACCTGGTTAACCTGAACCAAATGAGTTGGTTCAGGGTTGGGCGGGTTTGGGCTCAATGCAGAGGAATTAATGAATTGAGATTCGTTATACCCTTCCTGATAATAGGTCATTTCAGATTGTTCAAAAGATGGTGATGACCTAAAGGCAGTGAAATTAGAGGATGGGTAAGGATCGGTGTATCCTTCTTGATTGTAGATCATATTAGGTTGTTCATGAAAGGAAGACGATCTATAATCGATGTAGCTCTGAGAAGGATAAAAATCAGAATCAAAGTGTTCAGGGTTAGACCCTAAACACGAGGGTCCGGAATTATATCCCCAATCCGAATTATCCCAACTGACTGATGGTTGATTACAATACGAGTCGGGATAATCGTCATGTTGAGGATAATTCACAACAGGAGGGAAAGAGCGGGAATGCGTGAAATATGTGGAAGGATTCATGAGACACGGGAGGAAGAAAGGTGCCCTGCAATACAAACAATCAAACCTGTCCTTAAATGGGTTAGCCTACAGACCTACAGACTCCCAAAACCCATCTTGAGATAAAGGAACGATTTGATCTACTTCCGTCTGTTCAATCCAACCAGTTAGAAGGAGGGATTGGGGAGAAGGTTCTTCCTTCGGCTTGCGCCTCCAGTTCCTAGTGTACCCCCTAGCAGCGATCGTTTGACTCTGCTCCCCTGGCTAGACATCAGATTGAACAGTAGAAATAGACTAATCGAAAATAATCTCGTTCTGAGTTCTGAAGAGTGAGTCCAATCCTTAAGGCCAACGTCTACTCTGTTTTATTTAGGGCTAGGTTTGAATGTGCTTTGGAATGTGAAGGGCCCTTTAAATGGGTTGTGCCCTTAATGATTGATTGATTTGTGTGTGCATGCACAACCAGTGGTTTTCAAGCAAGATTGTTTTTTATGTGGTGAATTTTAAGGTTCAAATCTTGCTTAATAGCTTTTAGGATTCAACTTTAGGTGTTTTCAAACAAGTTTTGTTGGCACACTAGATTTTGCAAGCACAGGTGAAGATGTTTTCCTTTAAAGCGTAAAAAGAATGTGGAGTGCCTGGTAAATCCCTAAGAGTTGAACCTAATTGGCAGCTACTTGATGAGTTGATTTTAATTAAAGTGGTGCAGCCCAAACAACTCAAACAACTGGCCACAAATGCACCACTAAGTTAGGCACACAAAGATGGCTAACCTAGAATGATTTCTACTCTTTTATGTGTTGCTTTATGTGTACCGGTTCCACAGATTAGAACCCGATTGAGTAGAAACAAATCAGTTTGGTTAAGTGCCTTTGAATGTGGGTGTACGTTGTGTGTTTGTTGAAAATTGCCCCACAAAATTATCTTTTTATTTATTTTTTATATAAATGAAGGTGGAATGAATGTGGGTGAGAATCCAAACAACCAAACTATTCCTAGGATTTATGCAAACACCTAGGTTAATTGGAATTTGGATTTAATGTGGCGAATGAAATCTATGGAGGGTGAAAGAATGGGGGATAACTTACAAAACCTTCTACAGCACTTTACTCCAATCTACTGCTTTTGCTCATCTCAAAAGAGTACCTGCAATTACAATAAGAAAGGAGAAAAGTGAGGTAAATGATTTGTAAGTTACCAAACGCGAAGAGAAATCAAAGATCGTCGCCTCCCAGGCAACGGCACCAAATTGTTGAACGTGCGAATCGCTAAGCTAACGTGTTTGGTTTTGGAAAACCTGTCGTTGTAGTTTGAAAGCGAAGAACTCATGTTCAACAAATAAAATTTATATCGAAATTGAAATTCCAGGTCGAACACAGGGAGGTAGACGTTTGATTTAAAAACTACGTGTTTCTTTTATTTATCACGGAATAATTCAATTTAAAATTATCTAATTATTTGCAATAAATAGAAGAGAGAGAGAGGGTAAGAGAGAGAATATTACACATAGAAATAAAAATGAGATGTAGAATAAACAAAGAATTTATCACTAAAGAGATTGTTCATTACAACTAGAAAGCATAAAACAATTACACTAGAAAGCGATAAATTTACTCTAGAAAGCATTAAAAGAATGGAGGGAGAAATGTCCTCCTCGACGATCGCTTGGAGGACGAGCAAAACTACACTAGAAAGCAGTAAATCTATACTAGAAAGCAGTAAAAAGAATAGGGAGAGAGAAATCCTCCTCGACGGTCGCTTGGAGGATGAGCCGGATGGGACGACGCCTGGACGAAGGAGGATGAAGCAGGACGAAGGAGGACGAAGTAGAAGAACGGGAACGAAGTAGCACGTCGTCGTCGTCGCGGGATCCACTTCCGAAGGGGGGCGAAAAATTGGACTTTATCTCACGAGAAGCATCCCGGGTGTGGGACAAGCTTCTCTTGAGCTTTGGAGAGGTAGAGAAGAGAAGGAAGGGATGAGAATTTCATATGGAGGGGGTATCCTTTTATAGTTGCAAGGAGTGGGGGCAAAATGGTCATTACATCTTCAAAACAGTAAATGAGGGGTCTTTAGTGACGGATAAATCCGTCACTAAAGCCCCCAACGTGGGCGTAGCTTCCGCGCCCACGTGCGGCTCCTCAGCTACCTGCACACAACGCATACACCCACGTACTTCAGATCTCAGCCGTCCGATCGCGAGATCGGACGGCTTAAGATGCATCTCCACCCGTTCGTTGTGCGCCCGCTTGGCGCGTGCGATCGGGCGTCCATGCAATGCATTCAATCGCGCATGAACGCTATCGGGTGTGCGCGGCGTCCGATCAAGATCCAACGCCCGCCCGTGCTCAATCGCCCGCGCCTTCCAGCCCGCAGCTCACGTAAGTGCGCTCGATCGCTGCTCTACGAGGCGTGGATGGTCGAGCGGGCGCTTTTAGGCGCGGCTGATCACAGCCGTTGGATCAAGATCCAACGATAGAGAGCGAGCGGGTGCAGGGCCTTCAGAGATTGCATGCGGCCGTTTGGGCAGTCGGGATGGCGCCACGTGGTGCCATCTTGGCC
Organism: Thalassia testudinum; assembly: GCA_037157565.1. Classification (NCBI taxonomy): domain Eukaryota; kingdom Viridiplantae; phylum Streptophyta; class Magnoliopsida; order Alismatales; family Hydrocharitaceae; genus Thalassia; species Thalassia testudinum. Next base: position 5,617,621 of record JAZHRO010000022.1, on the reverse strand, counting down.
ATCCATCTTCTGGAAGTTGTAGATGGTAACACAGATGTCGGATTGACTTGATTTTTACGTCGTTGGGCTGCAATCGTCGATCCGAATTCATCCGTGCGGTCGGATTTGTCATTTAAAGAGCCAATTTACACCATCCTAGCCTTTGATCTTCTACGGTTCCCCAGTCACTATCTGATGCTACGGATGCCTGATTAGGGCGATCTTGGAGTCATTAAACTCCAATCGTCGCCCTGATCACATCCATACGGTTGGATCTTCGATCCGAGGCCCCGATAAAATGTTTGCCCTATCCAAGCACATAAAAGGAGATAATTAACCTCCATTTTATTCAAACTACTCTAAATGCAAGATGATGCATGTTATGCAATATTTATATCATGAAACGCAATCCTATGCTTAAGAACATGCATAAATAGACATCTTAAGTAGTGTAAATGTGTTTACATCAGTCCTTCTGCCATGACCAGGCCTACAGCGGACACTTTTCTGGACATAAAACTGTAGCAAAAGTCCTCCAGTGCGGCTTTTATTGGCCCATGATTTTCAAAGATGCACACGATCACTATAAGGCATGCACTCGTTGCCAGACCTTGGGCAACATGAGCCACTGTGATATGATGCCTTTACAACTGATTCTCGTATGCAAAATCTTTGACATCTGGGGGATTGATTTCATGGGACCCTTCCCTATTTCGGACGGCTTCAAATACATTCTTCTCGCTGTTGACTACGTGTCCAAATGGATCGAAGCCGTTCTGATCCGAACGAATGATCATAAGGTGGTAATCAAATTCATTCATCAAAACATCTTTTCTCGGTTCGGGATTCCACGTGCCATTATCTCTGATGGAGGGACCCATTTCATAAATGATCAGTTCAGATCACTGTTGACCAAATATGGGGTGTCGCATCGAATCTCCACTCCTTATCACCCCCAAACCAATGGTCTAACTGAGATATTGAATTGGGAGATCAATAAAATCCTTCAGGTCACTGTCTGACCTGATAGGAAGGATTGGTCGTCTCGACTTCCAGAAGCCTTGTGGGCCTATAGGACCGCTCACAAAACCCAATTGGGCATGTCTCCTTTCAGATTGGTGTATGGGAAGGCATACTACCTCCTCGTCGAGTTAGAGCACAAAGCCTATTGGGCTGTATGGAAGTGTAATCTAGATCTTTCTAAGGCAGAAACCCATAGAAAGCTTCAAATGAGCGAGATCGATGAATTACACAATGATGCGTATGAGAACTCATGAATTTACAAAGAGCGGGTTAAGGCCTTTCACGACAAACACATATCTAGAAAGATCTTTCACCCTAGTCAGAAAGTTCTACTCTTTGATGCCAAACTTAAATTGTTCCCAGGAAAACTCAGATCAAAATGGATTGGACCATATCTTATTAGAAAAATCTTTGGAAATGGGGCCATTGAAATCAGCCAACCCAGCCTTGATTCAGAACCTTTTGTCGTGAACGGTCAATGACTTAAGCCGTTCATTGAACTCATCGATATAAATAGGGCTGAGGTATCTTTTGATCTCTATTCTCCCTGTGCTCATTGCACCCAGCTGATGGCATTAAACTCAACGCTTAGCAGGAGGCAACCCGTTATTTTGAAAAAATTGAAACCCTTCTTGACACATCTTATGTTGAACTCATATTACACTTTAGGGTTCGTCCATTAGAACAGTTGACTCCACCTCTGGTACCCATACCCAAGCTTGAAATTGTTTGCAACAGTCACCCTGACCCATCCACCCACCCAAAACCTGTTCTAATGTACGATCTAAGCTGAACTCGAACCCACCTAATTTACAATGAGGATATTGCAAATCGTAGGCATGGGGGGGCATTAAAGTGCAAAATGCTGTGAGAATCACGTCACAAGGGTTTAATAAAAAAAAATCACATATTCCAAAAAAAACCAAAAAAATAAAAAATTGAAAAAGAACAAAAATAGAAGGGAAGAAATTCTGAGTGAATTGATTGCATATCATTTTTGATGAGGAAAAGGTGATGTGATAAAAATGTCAAAAAGGAGTACAATTGGAAAGAAAAAAAGAGATAGTCATTAGTAAATGATTAAGGAATTGACTTAGTTCTACACCAAATCAAAAAGAAAGAAAATGAAAGACAAAAGGTGCTAAAAGACAAAAAGAGATTAATATGAATGCTGATCTTAGGCCTCTTGGGCTGTAATTCTAGGCTTAAAAATTCAAATATCCATTAAGATCTGGATAGTCCTCAAGAGGTTGGGGAAAATGCGAAGCTTAAGTATTAGGTCTAAGGCTTAGGGATTATTTAGCCTCATTAATTGACCTCTAGTTTGTGGGACTCGATAACCTAAGCACCCTAATCCACACATAGTCTAGTTCAGGGTGCTTAATTATCAAAATCACGTAAAGGCATTAAATCTATTCTGAAAAAGTTACCTAGATTAGGAGTGGCTGATCAACACAAGTTGATTTGGACGAGTTCCCAACATGGAGAGGCAGGAAATTCCCCTCGAAGATGTGCAATAACATATCGTATCCTCGATGCTTGTCTCCTAGGATATCTAAATATCCTACCAGGGGCATGTAAGCACCTTGTGCTGGTTCAGATGCCATGGGTGGCATTATCACGAAATGTCGATTGCCAGGGTTTGGATTTAGCTACAGAATTCCATAGGTGGGATTATCTTGAAATCTCAAAAGGCAGGGTTTTGGGGGTTGCCATGGGCGGTGTTATCTCGAAGCATCGATTACTAGGGACCCTACGAGGATTGATGGTGGGAACTAGGAATCCGATACAGACCATGTTGTAAAGCTAATCCGAAGTTAGAAATAAAAAGAAAGGAGAGAGAAAACTCTCCAAAAATAAAGAAAAAAATTCCCCTGTCTCTCTCTTACAAAAACACACTGCAAACTGAATCTGGGCTAAAACATATTATAAGCACGGGTGCTTTAACCATGGAGTTCAACGAAGCTTAGGTTAGTTCCTGTTGGCCTTAGAAACCTTTGCGGTAGACTGAGGCTAGGGCTGGTCAAGTCCGAATGTTGGTTGGTACTTGAGCACCTCTAAGCCTATTATCAACATTCTAACCTAATCTACAAAAGAAAGCACACAACAAAATTCTGAGCACAAAAAGGCATATGGTCTAGAATTAAAGTTAATTCCGTGATATTTTACTAAGGGACTGGCAAAAGCTAGGCATGGGGGTATGATAGGGCCACCATCATGAGCCATAACTAGCTCAATTTGATCTGATTAGGTCATTAAATGCTCTTACATAACCACCAGAGGATTGCAATTTATGGCATAATAATTCTAAGAGAAAGATAAGAAACCAAGGTTAAAATTGTAATTTTACCATCATATCATGAATGCAGTACAACCATGGGTCTTCTCAAGGGTTAATTAAGGGTTAAATGGTCCTAAAAGGCTAACAAGTGGGTTAGAACAGACAGAAAAGGGTTTTCGCGTGTTTTGAGAATTAAATGACTTTCGAAACCTTAAAAATAGACTTGCTTAATTAATTGAGGTTCTGGTTAGGATAAAATTCTCCTAAACCCTCTAAAATTCATATAAAAATATTCTCTAGGATTTGGTACCTTCAAATTGACCATCAGAACCCATCTTGACTCAAAACAGAGTCTCAGACAGACATTTGCCTTAATTTGGGTTTTTGCATAAATTACCCAGTCAAACATGGTCAAAACCAAAATCCAACTTCACCATTTGATTCCTTAGGTCTATATTAGGTTTATACCAAAATTTGGACCCAATTTGAGAATGTCTTAACCTAATTTGCAACTTGGTCCTGTCTGATCACACATATGCCCTTAACTTTCAAAATCCTTACAAAAAGGCCCCTAACTTTGTCGTCGTCTTCACAAATAGATCCCTAGCGCCATTAAAGGAAACTTTGAGCTTCACCGTTGAGATTGAGTGAGGATTTCTCACTCGATTCTCAATCAAACAGTCCAAAAATAGATACTCAGATTCTTGACAAAGTTGCCTTCTATTTGAGCCACATCTTGGGCTCCAAGTCTTGCCCAAATCCTAATGCAAATCAATTTAAATTTGGGTTTCCACTTTAGCGACCTTCTATGCTCGGGCAGCTTGCTTCCCAAGCTCTAATCGCCCTCTAATGACCAATAAAAGACTCCCTAGATCAAACCATTCTCCCCACGCTCAAATTCGGCCTTGAATACCTCAAATTCCTCTCCTCTTTCTTGGCTGAATTGCTCCTCGACGTCTGATGACCCTCCCTGCCTCTGTTCTTCCTCCATTCGCAATACCAATGGTGGAGCTATCTCCCCTATCTTCCTCCACGTCGAGCCATACCAGCCAACGCCCCCTTCGCTGTCTTCCTCGCCGTTTCCTATCCACCGGAGCAGCCTCCTTCTCCGGCACCGGCCATACCACAACCGGTGCCATCTCCTCTCCCCTTCGTCTGCTACTGCCCTCAACTGACGCCTCATCTCCCACTTGTCATTTCCATGCATTCGCAACTCCGATTCAACTACCGACTCACCCCAACACCTTCCGTCTTCCACCTCGTCGGCGTACCTCCGGCGAGCCTTAGTGGCTTCCACACTCACTCGCCTAAACACTCCGCTTCCACGCTCCACACCTCCACCACATCACGACGATCAAAAGCCCTCACTCATTGAGAGCTATTGATCCCCCTATAGTGCCACCAAACACACCCACCTTCACACGCACAATTTGCCTCTGTCAGCCTTCATCACCCACCCCCACGCTACGCCGACCTCCTCAGCAAGTTCGCTGTGCTCCGGCGAACGCTCTTGAACGTTTTGATGCGACCAAAAGGTCCTTTTGATGATTTCAGGTACTGACCCTCATCGCCATTAACACGTAAGCTTCGAGCGAAGCTTAAAGCTACTCCAGCACCTGTAGGTTCCAGGAGTTGTCCCCCGTTCGCGCGGAATTGCTCCATGAGTTCGAGTGGACCAACAATTGGAGCCTTTGACTGCCATCTTGTGTGAATTGGACGAAGAAGCATCTGTAGCTGTACGTAGAGGAAGGGAGGTGGGATTAGTCCCACCTCGAAAGCTGAAGGTGCCCGCACTTGCATAAAGTGAATTTGTCGCATTAGCTGTTCGCCTCAGCACGCACAGGGGGCGAGGTCCTCGCATGCACTCCTCACGTGACTCGCCCGCGACACCTTACACGCGGGTTTGGTCGATCAGATAACCTGCTTAACCTAAGCACTCCTCGCTCACCACCCATGTCTGTGAGCCTGGTCCCAGGTGTGCTCTACCTAAATACCCGATTACCCGAGGCCTTGGGAAGGCAAAGGAAAGGAAACCCAGAGAGAGGAAAGAAAGAGTTTGCGCGGGGTAGGGGAGGGTTTTTCTCTCTGGGAAGTTGGCTAACACTTAGCCGAAATCTGAAGACCCTTCCCCCTTTGTGTGAAGAAGAAGAAGAAGAGTAGAGAAAGAAAGAGAAGGAAGAGAAAGCAACAAAAGAAGGAAACCAAGAGAGAAGAAGGGCAGAGAAAGAAGAAGAAGAGAAGAATAGCCGCAGTAAAGGAAGAGCAGAGAAAGAGGGAGAAGAAAGAAGAAAAAGAAGAAATCAAAGAAAAAGGACTGTTCATCAGACATTTAAGACGTCTGATTGAATATTCAAACGGCTAATTTGAGCTTATTTCATATATAACTATTGAGTTCTATTTGCCATTATTGTAGGGAGTAATTGGTGATTCAAATCACCATTTTACTCCATTATTTTTGCAGTCTGATAGTTGATCTTATTGCTACATTATTCTGAATCAATTTCTGATTAATTTCGTATCTCTATTGTTTTAAATTGCACTTTTGAGAACTGAATTCCTACTTGTTCCTAGCGAACAACCTTGGACTTTTTCGAGTATAAATTTTATCTATTTTTCGTGAGATTTCCACTGTACTACAATGCAACAATTTAAAACCTGATTTCGAGCGACCAACAGTCTAGAACTAAGTAGATTCCTTAATCTTTTACTAATGACTATATCTTTTTTCTTTTCAAATTGTGCTCATTTTTGACATTTATATCACCTCCCCTTTCCTCCTAAAAAATGATATGCAATTTGATCTTTCGAGATTTCCTCCCTTCTCCATTTTTTTTTGTTCTTTTTCAGTTTTTTTTATTTTTTTGATTTTTGAAATATGTAATTTTTTTGATGAAACCCTTTTCTTGTGAAGTGATTCTCAAAGCGTTTTGCACATTAATACCCCCTCATGCCTACGATTTACAATGTCCTTATTGTAAATTAGGTGGGTTCGAGTTCAACTTAGATCATACATTAGAACAGGTTTTGGGTGGGTGGATGGGTGTTGAACGTCGGGTTGCTATTCTAACGTGTTTGGTTTTGAAAAACCTGTCGTCGTAGTATGAAAGCGAAGAACTCGTGTTCAACAAATAAAATTTATACCGGAATAGAAATCTTGGGTCAAACTCAGGGAGGCTACGTCGATCTATATTCGCAATTATATTTTGTTTAGAATTTTTCTTGAAAAGTGAGGCGATGTAATTACAATGAAGCCATAATAACAATTAGACTAAACGAGAGAGAGAGAGAACATGCATTCAATAATTCAAAATGTTTATACAATAAAACCAAAGAAGAATTACACTAGAAAGCGGGAAATCAGCTACATTAGAAAGCAGAAAAATTCTACACTAGAAAGCTGTAAAGAAGAATGAGAGAGAGAAGTTATCCTCCTCGACGATCGCTTAGAGGACGAGCTGGACGAGACACCGCCTAGACGAAGGAGGACGGGGCAGGAAGAAGGAGGTCGACGCAGGAGGAACGAGAATGGGGCAGCATGTCGTCGTCATCGTGGGATCCACTTCCGAAAGGGGATGAAAAATTGGAGGGGGTCTCCTTTTATAGTTGCAAGGAGTGAGGGAAATTTGGTCATTTTAATTTGAAAATCATTAAATCAGGGGTCTTTGGTGACAGATAAAACCGTCGTAAAGCCCCATCGTGGGCGTAGTGGGCGACGCGCGCGTGCGGCCACTTGCCTCCTCGCGTGTAATGCACTCTCCACATCCAGCTAATCTCAGCCATCCGATCGTGAGATCGGACGGCTTAAGTCGAGCTTCCGCCCTCTCCTCAGCGCGCTCACCCGCGTGCGATCCTGTGTGAGGCGCAGCGTTTAATAGCGCGTGGGCACTATCAAGCAGCCGTAGCTGCTAGATCGCGATTGAGTGATCGTGGAGCCCGCTTGCCCGTGCCCTTTCGCCTACGCATGCGGATTCGAACCCGTGCCAGCGCCTCGCGTAAGGCGTTCACCCGCCGTGCTATGGAGGAGAGATGGTCGCGCGGATGTTTTGAGCGACGCATGCTCATGGCCGTTGGATCAAGATCCAATGGCCCAGATCGCGCATTGGATCTTCTTTGGAGAGGCAGCGGTGGTCCTGAGGGCTGGTTGGATGGCTAAGATGGAACCACGTGTCACTATCTTGGCCGTCCATCTTCTGGATGATGTAGATGGTGCCACGGGTGTCGGATTAAGTCGATTTTCGCGCCGTTAGGCTGCGATCATCGATCCAAATCCATTCGTGCGGTCGGATTTGTCGTTTGAAGTGCAGATTCACACCATCTTGGCCCTTGATCTTCTAGAGTTCCCCGATCTCTATCTGATGCTACAGATGTCTGATTAGGGCGATCTTGGAGTTGTTGAACTTTAATCATCACCTTGATCACATTTGTATGGTTGGATCTTCGATTCGAGGCCCTGATAAAAAGTTTGCCCTGTCCATGAATATAAAAGGAGACAATTAACCTCCATTTTATTCAAGCTAATCTAAATGCAAGATGATGCATGTTATGCAATATTTATAGTATGCAATGCAATTCTATGCTTAAGAACATGAATAAATAGACGTTTTAAGTAGTGTAAACATGTTTACATCATACCCCCATGCCTCTCTTTTGCTAGTCCCTAGCAAAAACTATATGCTATTTATAAAAGAATCAGGTTGGATTATTTGAGCATGAGTTATTTTCAATCACTAAGAAAATATTTACTTAGGATCTGAACTTTCAAAGACACAGCAGTGCCCGAGTATTTGCCAAAATGTAGACCGCCTCAAGCCCTCGCCTTATTCAAAGAAAAATTTCTTTTTCTCTTTTTTCCTCTTTTCTAATTTTTTTGGATTTTCAAGTTTTAGCGTTTAAGAGTGGCTTTCTACCTCCATTCAACTCACCCAAGATTTGATGAGAACCCTAAGTTCTAAGCATCTTATTGTGAATGTGATAGACTCATTAACCGGTAGTTAAAACGGACTTCGGATTTCTACACCTCTAGGTGACCTTAAAAAGAGAATTCTGCCTAAAGGTGTATCTTTACAACCGATAGCTTTCTCCCTACTTTTATTTTTACGGGGTCAACACAAGGGTGAATCCAGTGTATATCTCCTCGATTTATTCTACTTCTCCGCTTCTTCCTAAGTGTTTTGGGATTTTCAATGCATTTGTTGAGTTGGGTTTTGGACAACCGATCGATGAGCTGTTACCACTGACAACTTTCCAGCCATACTCATGCGACGAAGTGTGGCTTATTTCATTTTTTTTTCTTTTCTCCTTTTTTTTTTCTTTTTGATTTTCTTTTTCTCTTTTTAAGTAGGTGGCTTCCCTAGTCTAAGATTTACCTAAAGGAAGCAAAAAGAGAAAGGTCCTGTGACTGGGCTCTGGACAACCTACCTATGGGCTGTTACCCATGATAACTTGCCAGCCATATCACCCTAAAAGGATCATTAGCTACCCAATTTTCGTTAAAAACGTCGAACAATGAGTCAGTGCAAAGAAAGTGTGTAGATGCTTAAAACTCAAAGTTCCCTCAAATCAGAGGGTGGATTAATAAGTCATGTACTTATCACCCAAACTTATTTACTTAAATTACAATAGAATTAACGTTGGCGAGGACTCGAAAAACAAATCCACATTTTAGTGGATACACGAGATGATTAAGTTCAAAGACCTGAAGGGTCTTTGTGTTCAGATCATAATGTATTATTTCCTAAGATTGAAAATTTTCTTAAACCCAAGTTCTCTTTCCTATTTCCATAATTTTTTTTTATACAACAAATCTGCGGAGCTGACGAATAAATTCAGAGATGAATATCCACCCCCCCATGCCTATCTAATGCAATGTCCTCATTGTATTAAAAAGACATAAAACATAGTGGAATAGAGTAGAAAGCACCTGAATTACGTGAATGTCTGGTCTGCTCCTAGATAGAAACTAAAAAGAACTGTATACGTGCTGAATTTAGTGCCTTTAGCTAGGCACACTTTACAAAGAAGAGAAATAAAGAATTCACAAGTACAGATCAGAATCAGAATAAACAGAAGAAACCTCTGACCTATCAGCAGATGTCCACAAATGTGGACTAGATTGTGGTGCAGACCCATACCCCATAATCGAGAATATCTCAGGTTCTGGATAAAAATTACCCAAAACCTAAAATCAGTATGCAAGCGGGGTCGAGCTTGCGATTTATGAGGATGCAACCCAAGACTAAAGAGTCGGGTTACAGAGAATTCAAGCTCAAAAGGATAATCATTGAATGTATGCTTGGGTTCGACATCCTCATAATAAATGTCGTAAGGGACCTGGTTTGATGGTTTTAGCTTAATAGGAACCCTTCAACTCAGTCTTCTACTTCCTCCAGAACTTGCTTCCCAAATCAAAATTTCCAAGCTCCTATCCTCCTCATTCAGAATGTCAAAATCCGGAACCTCCTGCATATTAATTACCTCGTCTAAAATTTTCACGTCTAAAAGATGTGGCTGAATCAGAATTGACTTGGGTCTAGTTATCTCAAAAATAGAATCATCGATAAGCTCAACAGGGTGTAACTGAAAATCAGAGTAATGGATTGAATCCTCCAGAAAATGCAATTCTGGATCCATAATGTGAGCCCTAATAAGATCAATTTCCTTAGTTATTGGGCTATCAAATGATCTATCAGATTCCTCAGGCCCAATCGTCTCACAGAAATCATATTCTGTAAACTCGCGTGAGACTTCGTAACGTGAATCTCCACCATCAGAATCAAAGAAATCGAAATCCGTATTAATGTATGTCTCAAAATCATCCATCACTCTCTGGTCCATGGAGACATACGTTTCCTCGTACCTTGGCTCAGGGATCTCAGGTGAAGAAATCTGATCTTCCTTAATTGGTTGCTCTAATTCAATATGGTCAACCTCGTAACACGTGTCTGATGTAAACACATTTACACTACTTAAAATGTCTATTTATGCATGTTCTTAAGCATAGGATTGCATTTCATAATATAAATATTGCACAACATGCATCATCCTGCATTTAGAGTAGTTTGAATAAAATGGAGGTTAATTGTCTCCTTTTATGTGCTTGGACAGGGCAAACATTTAATCGGGGCCTCGGATCAAAGATCCAACCGTATGGATGTGATCATGGCGACGATTGGAGTTCAACGACTCCAAGATCGCCCTAATCAGGCATCCGTAGCATCAGATAGAGACCGGGGAACCCTAGAAGATCAAGGGCCAGGATGGTGTAAATCCGCACTTCAGATGGCAAATTCGACCACACGGATGAATTTGGATCGGCGATCGCAGCCCAACGACACAAAAATCGAGTCAATCCGACATCCGTGGCACCATCTACAACTTCCAGAAGATGGACGGCCAAGATGGCGCCACGTGGTGCCATCTCAGCCGCCCAATCGGCCGCATGCGTCTTGTGAAGACCGCGCACCGTCTCCTCTCCGCCGTTGGATCTCGATCCAACGGCTGCGGTCGCTCGCGCTTAAAAGCGTCCGCGCGACCATTTCGCCCGCGTAGCGCAGCGGCGACGCAGCTGCGGGCGAAGCGGAGGTCGCGGGTTCGAGCCGCGGTGAGGGGGTGGAAGGCGCGGGAGAGCGGGCGCGCACGAGCGTCAGATGAAGATCCAACGGCTGCGCGCGCTCAATCAGGACGACGCGCGATTGCACGCCAGGCGTAACGCGCGATCGCACGCGGGCGGGCGCGCTACGCAGCGGGCGCGGACGCGATCTAAGCCGTCCGATCTCGCGATTGGACGGCTGAAAATCAAGCGACGTGCGTAGGCGTTACGCGCGGGCAGCCGAGCGGGCGCGCGTGGGCGCGGCGGCTACGCCCACGTTGAGGGCTTTAGCGACGGTTTTATCCGTCACTAAAGACCCCTTATTTATTATTTTGAAGATGTAATGTCCATTTTGCCCCCACTCCTTGCAACTATAAAAGGAGACCCCCTCCATACGAAATTTTCATCCCTTCCTTCTCCTCTCTACCTCTCCAAAGCTCAAGAGAAGCTTGTCCCACACCTGGGATGCTTCTCGCGAGATAAAGTCCAAATTTTCGTCCCCCTTCGGAAGTGGATCCCGCGACGACGACGGCGTGCTGCTTCGTTCCCGTTCTTCTACTTCGTCCTCCTTCGTCCTGCTTCGTTCTCCTTCGTCCAGGCGTCGTCCCGTCCGGCTCGTCCTCCAAGCGACCGTCGAGGAGGATTCTCTCTCCCTATTCTTTTTACTGCTTTCTTGTATAGATTTACTGCTTTCTAGAGTAGTCTATTCGTCCTCCGAGCGATCGTCGAGGAGGACATTTCTCCCTCCATTCTTTTAATGCTTTCTAGAGTAATTGTTTTATGTTTTCTAGTTGTAACGAACGAACTCTTTTATGATAAATTCCTTGTCTATTCTACATCTCATTTTGATTTCCATGTATAGTATTCTTTCTCTCTCTCTTACTCCCTCTCTCTCTTTTATTTGTTGTAGATACTTAGATAGTTTAAATTGAATTTCTTCGTGACAAAATAAAAAGAAACGCGAAGTTTTTAAATCAAACGTTCGCCTCCCTGTGTTCGACCTGGAATTTTAATTTCGGTATAAATTTTATTTGTTGAACACGAATCCTTCACTTTCGAACTACAACGACAGGTTTTCCAAAACCGAACACGTTAGCGTAGGTTCGTAAATCGTTCAACATTTTGGCGCCATTGCCGGGGAGGCAACGCTCTTTGATTTCTCTTCGCGTTTTGTAACTTACAAATCATTTACCTCACTTTTCTCCTTTCTTATTGTAATTGCAGGTACTCTTTCGAGACAGGCAAAAGCGGTAGATCGGAGTAAAGTGCTGTGGAAGGTTTTGTAAGTTATCCCCCACCTCCCACCCATTAGATTTTATTTCATCACATAATAATTCAAACATCAATCATCCTAGGTGTTCTTATAAACTCTAAGGTTAGATTGTTTGTTGTTTGACATCCATACTCACTCCAACCCCCACATTAAAAAAAGAAAAAAATAAAAAAAAATCTCACAGAGGTACACAACCTCATCTGATTTTCTAACTCAACCGGTAAACCAATCTTAGGAGCCGGTACACACATCCAAACACATAATCGAGTAGAAATCAGATTGGGTAATCATTTGTGTGCCTAATTAGGTGGTGCATCAGGCCAGTTGTTTGAGTTGTTTGGGCCGCACCACTTCAAATAAAATCAACTCATCAAGTGCTGCCAATTAGGTTCAACTCTTAGGGATCTACTAGGCACTCCACATTCTTTTTAAACTTTAAAGGAAAATATCTTCACCTGTGCTTGCAAAACCTGGTGTGCCAATGAAACTTGATTGAAAACACCTAAAGTTGAATCCTAAAAGCTACTAAGCAAGATTTGAACCTTAAAATTCACCACATCAAAAATAATCTTGCTTGAAAACCACTGGTTGTGCACGCACACACAAAGCAATCAATCATTAAGGGCACAACCCATTTAAAGGGCCCATCACATTCCAAAGCACATTCAAACCTAGCCCTAAATAAAACAGAGTAGACGTTGGCCTTAAGGATTGGACTCGCTCTTCAGAACTCAGAACGAGATTATTTTCGATTAGTCTGTTTCTACTATTCAATCTGATGTCTAGCTAGGGGAGCAGAGTCAAACGATCGCGGCTGGGGGGTACACTAGGAACCGGAGGCGCAAGCCGAAGGAAGAACCTTCTCCCCAGTCCCTCCTTCTAACTGGTTGGATTGAACAGACAGAAGTAGATCAAATCGTTCCTTTATCTCAAGACGGGTTTTGGGAGTCTGTAGGTCTGTAGGCTAACCCATTTAAGGACAGGTTTGATTGTTTGTATTGCAGGGCACCTTTCTTCCTCCCGTGTCTCATGAATCCTTCCACATATTTCACGCATTCCCGCTCTTTCCCTCCTGTTGTAAATTATCCTCAACATGACAATTATCCCAACTCGTATTGTAATCGACCATCAGTTAGTTGGGATAATTCGGATTGGGGATACAATTCCGGACCCCCGTGTTTAGGGTCTAACCCTGAACACTTTGATTCTCAATTCTATCCTTCTCAGAGTTGCATCGATTATAGATCGTCCTCCTTTCATGAACAACCTAATGCGATCTACAATCAAGAAGGATACACTGATCCTTACCCATCCTCTAATTTCACTGCCTTTAGGTCATCTCCATCTTTTGAACAATCTGAAATGACCTATTATCAGGATGGGTATAACGAATCTCAATTCGTTAATTCCTCTACATTGATGTCAAACCCGCCCAACCCTGAACCAACTCATTTGGTTCAAGTTAATCAGGTTCAAGATAAGGTTCTGGCTAACTTGAGGAATATCATACAATCTTTAGAAGTTCAGCCAATACCTTGCATTGAGAGATTGGAGCCCCTAATTGAAATGATTGATGATTTAAATAAGTCTTTGTTGGATTGGCTCCAGGATGTTAAGGATAAGAACCCGGGTGAGTTTCTACTTGGGAAATTAGCGAAATTGAGGATGAGATTCGTGGTTGCTTTGATTCAATCTTGGAATAATTCCTAGGATGAACTCTCTTCAGGAAAGCCAATGACAGAACCCGCTCAGGCACCTGTTGGGGGGGACACGTGTTACGAAGCTGACCAGATTGAATTAAAACAACCAATTAAGGATGATTTGATTTCTTCACCTGAAATCCCTGAGTCGGGTTACGAGGAAACGTATGTCTCCTTGGAACGCAAAGTGACAAATGATTTTGGGACATACATTGATACGGATCCTGATGGTGAAGATTCAAGTTGCGAAGTCTCACACGAGTTTTCAGATCACGATTTTTGTGAGACGATTGGGCCTGAGGAATCTGATAGATCATTTGATAGCCCAATAACTGAGGAAAATGATCTTATTAGGGCACACAATACGGATCCAGAATCGCATTTTCTGGAGGAATTAATTCAATGCCCTGATTATCAGTTACACCCTGTTGAGCTTATTGATGATTCTAATTCGGAGATAATTAGACCCAAGTCAATTTTGATTTTGCCACATCATCTAGACTTGGAGATTTCAGACGGGGTGATGAATATACAAGAGGTCATGGAATTTGATATGCCGAATAAGGAGGATAGGAGCTGGGAAATTCTGATTTGGGAAGTCAATTTTGGAGGAAATGGAAGATTGAGTCGAAGGGTTCCTTTTAAGCTGAAACCATCAAATCAGAACCCTTACGACATTTGTTTCGAGGATGTCAAACTCAAGCACACATTTAACGATTATCCTTTTGAGCTTCAATTCTCTGTAACCCGACATTTTGGCCTTGGGTTGCATCCTCACAAATCGCAGGCCCGACCCCGCTTGCATTCTGATTTTAGGTTTTGGGTAATTTTTATCCAGAACCTAAGATATTCTCGATTATGGGGTGTGGGTCTGCACCACAATCTGGTCCACATCTGTGGACCTCTGCTGACAGGTCGGAGGATTCTTCTGTTCATTTTAATTCTGACCTGCACATGTGAATTCTTCATTTCTTTTCTTTGTATAGTGTGCCTAGCTGAAGGCACTAAACTCAGCACATATACAGTTCTTTTTCATTTTCATCTCGGAGCGGACCCGATATCCACGCAATTCAGGTGCTTTCTACGCTTTTCCACTCTGTTTTATGTCTTTTTAATACAATGAGGACATTGCATTAGATAGGCATGGGGGGATGGATATTTATCTTTGAATTCATTCGTCAGCTCCGTAGATTTGTTTTATTTTATATAAAAAAAAAATCAAAATTAGGAAAGAGAATTTGGGTTTAAGAAAATTTTCGATCTTAAGAAATACTATATTATGTTCTGAACACAAAGACCCTTCAGGTCTTTGGACTTAATCAGCCCGTATATCCACTAAAATGTGGATTTGTTTTTCGAGTTCTCACCAACTTGAATTTTATTTTAATTGGAGAAAATAAGTTTGGGTGATAAGTACACGACTTATCAACCCGCCCTCTGATGTGAGGGAATTTTGAGTCTTAAGCATCTACATACTTTCTTTGCACTGACTCGTTATTTGGCGATTTTAATGGAAATTGGGTAGCTAATGAACCTTCTAGGGTGATATGGCTGGCAAGTTATCGTGGGTAACAGCCCATAGGTAGGTTGTCCAGAGCCTAGTCACTGACCTTTCTCTTTTTGCTGCCTTTAGGTAAATCTTAGACCAGGGAAGCCACCTACTTAAAAAAAAAAAAAAAAAAAAATCAAAAAGGAGAAAAGAACAAAAAGAAATAAGCCACACTTCGCCGCATGAGTATGGCTGGCAAGTTGTCGGTGGTAACAGCTCATCGACCGGTTGTCCAGAACCCAGCTCAGAAAATGCACTAAAAATTCCCAAAACACTTAGGAAGAAGCGGAGAAGTAGAATAAACCGGGGAGATATACACTGGATTCACCCTTGTGTTGACCCCGTTAAAAAAAAAGAAATAAAAGTAGGGAGAAAGCTACCGGTTGTAAAGATACACCTTTAGGCAGAATTCTTTTTGAGGTCACCTAGAGGCGTAGAAATCCGAAGTCCGTTCTAATTGCCGGTCAACGAGTCTATCACAATCACAATAAGATGCTTAAAACTTAGGGTTCTCATCAAATCTTGGGTGAGTTGAATGGCCGTAGAAAGCCACTCTTAAACCCTAAAATTTGAAAATCCAAAAAAAAAAGAGAGTAAAAACAGAAAAAGAAATTTTTCTTTGAATAAGGCGAGGCTTGAGGCGGTCTGCATTTTGGCTGATACCCGGGCACTATTGTGTCTTTGAAAGTTCAGTTCTTAAGTAGACAATTTCTTAATGATTGAAAATAACTCAGGTCCAAATAATCTAACCTAATTCTTTTATAAATAGCATATAGTTTTTGCTAGGGACTAGCAAAAGATAGGCATGGGGGTATGATGTAAACACATTTACACTACTTAAAATGTCTATTTATGCATGTTCTTAAGCATAGGATTGCATTTCATAATATAAATATTGCACAACATGCATCATCTTGCATTTAGAGTAGTTTGAATAAAATGGAGGTTAATTGTCTCCTTTTATGTGCTTGGACAGGGCAAACATTTAATCGGGGCCTCGGATCAAAGATCCAACCGTATGGATGTGATCATGGCGACGATTGGAGTTCAACGACTCCAAGATCGCCCTAATCAGGCATCCGTAGCATCAGATAGAGACCGGGGAACCCTAGAAGATCAAGGGTCAGGATGGTGTAAATCCGCACTTCAGATGGCAAATCCGACCACACGGATGAATTCGGATCGACGATCGCAGCCCAACGACACAAAAATCGAGTCAATCCGACATCCGTGGCACCATCTACAACTTCCAGAAGATGGACGGCCAAGATGGCGCCACGTGGCGCCATCTCAGCCGCCCAATCGGCCGCATGCGTCTTGTGAAGACCGCGCACCGTCTCCTCTCCGCCGTTGGATCTCGATCCAACGGCTGCGGACGCTCGCGCTTAAAAGCGTCTGCGCGACCATTTCGCCCGCGTAGCGCAGCGGCGACGCAGCTGCGGGCGAAGCGGAGGTCGCGGGTTCGAGCCGTGGTGAGGGGGTGGAAGGCGCGGGCCAGCGGGCGCGCACGAGCGTCAGATGAAGATCCAACGGCTGCGCGCGCTCAATCAGGACGACGCGCGATTGCACGCCGGGCGTAACGCGCGATCGCACGCGGGCGGGCGCGCTACGCAGCGGGCGCGGACGCGATCTAAGCCGTCCGATCTCGCGATCGGACGGCTGAAAATCAAGCGACGTGCGTAGGCGTTACGCGCGGGCAGCCGAGCGGGCGCGCGTGGGCGCGGCGGCTACGCCCACGTTGAGGGCTTTAGCGACGATTTTATCCGTCACTAAAGACCCCTTATTTATTATTTTCAAGATGTAATGTCCATTTTGCCCCCACTCCTTGCAACTATAAAAGGAGACCCCCTCCATACGAAATTTTCATCCCTTCCTTCTCTTCTCTACCTCTCCAAAGCTCAAGAGAAGCTTGTCCCACACCCGGGATGCTTCTCGCGAGATAAAGTCCAAATTTTCGTCCCCGTTCGGAAGTGGATCCCGCGACGACGACGGCGTGCTGCTTCGTTCCCGTTCTTCTGCTTCGTCCTCCTTCGTCCCGCTTCGTTCTCCTTCGTCCAGGCGTCGTCCCGTCCGGCTCGTCCTCCAAGCGACCGTCGAGGAGGATTCTCTCTCCCTATTCTTTTTACTGCTTTCTAGTATAGATTTACTGCTTTCTAGAGTAGTCTATTCGTCCTCCGAGCGATCGTCGAGGAGGACATTTCTCCCTCCATTCTTTTAATGCTTTCTAGAGTAATTGTTTTATGTTTTCTAGTTGTAACGAACGAACTCTTTTATGATAAATTCCTTGTCTATTCTACATCTCATTTTGATTTCCATGTATAGTATTCTTTCTCTCTCTCTTACTCCCTCTCTCTCTTTTATTTGTTGTAGATACTTAGATAGTTTAAATTGAATTTCTTCGTGACAAAATAAAAAGAAACGCGAAGTTTTTAAATCAAACGTTCGCCTCCCTGTGTTCGACCTGGAATTTTAATTTCGGTATAAATTTTATTTGTTGAACACGAATCCTTCGCTTTCGAACTACAACGACAGGTTTTCCAAAACCGAACACGTTAGCATAGGTTCGTAAATCGTTCAACAGTGTCCCCCCTAATAGGTGCCTGAACGGATTCTGACATTGGCTCTCCTGAAGGGAGTTCATCCTGGGAATCATCCCACGATTGAATCAAAGCAACCACAAATCTCATCCTCAATTTCGCTAACTTCCCAAGTAGAAACTCACCCGGGTTCATATCCTTAACATCCTAGAGCCAATCCAACAAATACTTGTTCAAATCATCAATCATTTTAATCAAAGGCTCCAATCTCTCAATGCAAGGTATTGGCTGAACTTCTAAATATTGTATGATATTCCTCAAGTTAGCCAGAACCTTATCTTGAACCTGGTTACCCTGAACCAAATGAGTTGGTTCAGGGTTGGGTGGGTTTGGGATTAGTGCAGAGGAGTTAACAAATTGAGATTGGTTATACCCTTCCTGATAATAGGTGATTTCGGATTGTTCAAAAAGTGGTGATGACCTAAAGGCAGTGTAATCAGAGGATGGGTAAGGATCAGTGTATCCTTCTTGATTGTAGATCGTATTAGGTTGTCCATGAAAGGATGATGATCTATAATCGATGTGGCTCTGAGAAGGATAGAAATCACAATCATAGTGTTTAGGGTTAGACCCTAAACATGGAGGTCCGAAATTGTATCCCCAATCCGAGTTATCCCAACTAACTGATGGGTGATTACAGTACGAGTCGGGATAATCGTCATGTTGGGGATAATTCAAAACAGGAGGGAAAGAGTGGGGATACGTGTAATATGTGGAAGGATTCATGAGAGACAGGAGGAAGAAAGGCGTCCTGCAATACAAACAATCAAACCTGTCCTTAAGTGGGCTAGCGTAAAGACCTACAGACTCCCAAAACCCGTCTTGAGATAGAGAAACGATTTGATCTACTTCTGTCTGTTCAATCCAACCAGTTAGAAGGAGGGACTGGGGAGAAGGTTCTTCCTTCGGCTTGCACCTCCGGTTCCTAGTGTACCCCCCAGCCGCGATCGTTTGATTCTGCTCCCCTAGGTAGACATCAGATTGAACAGTAGAAACAGACTAATCGAAAATAATCTCGTTCTGGGCTCTGAAGAGCGAGTCGAATCCTTAAGGCCAACGTCTACTCTATTTTATTTAGGGCTAGGTTTGAATGTGCTTTGGAATGTGATGGGCCCTTTATCTGGGTTGTGCCATTAATGATTGATTGATGTGTATGTGCGTGCACAACCAGTTGTTTTCAAGCAAGATTACTTTTGATGTGGTGAATTTTAGGGTTCAAATCTTGCTTAGTAGCTTTTAGGATTCAACTTTAGGTGTTTCCAAACAAGTTTTGTTGGCACACCAGGTTTTGAAAGCACAGGTGAAGATGTTTTCCTTTAAAACTTAAAAGAATGTGGAGTGCCTGGTAAATCCCTAAGAGTTGAACCCAATCGGCAACTACTTGATGAGTTGATTTTAATTGAAGTGGTGCGGCCCAATCAACTCAAACAATTAGCCTGTTGCACCACTTAATTAGGCACACAAATGATTACCTAATCTGATTTCTACTCAATTATATGTTTGGATGTGTGTACCGGCTCCAAAGATCGATTTACTGGTTGAGTTTGAAAATCAAATGAGGTTGTGTACCTCTGTGAGATTTTTTTTAATTTTCATTTTAAATATGGAGGTTGGGGTGAGTATGGGTGTCAAACAATAAACAATCTAACCTTAGAGTTTATAAGAACACCTAGGTTGATTGATGTTTGTGTTATTATGTTGTGGAATGAAATCTAATGAGTGGGAGGTGGGGGATAACTCACAGAACCTTTAACAGCACTTTTCTCCGATCTACCGCGTTTGCTCGTCTCAAAAGAGTATCTACAATCACAATAAGAAAGGAGAGAAGTGAGGTAAATGATTTGTAAGTTGTAAAAATGCGAAGAAAAATCAAAGAGCGTCACCTCCCCGGAAATGGCGCCAAAATGTTGAACGTCGGGTTGCTACGCTAACGTGTTTGGTTTTGAAAAACCTGTCATCGTAGTATGAAAGCGAAGAACTTGTGTTCAACAAATGAAATTTATGTCGGAATAGAAATCCCGGGTCAAACTCAGGGAGGCTACGTCAATCTATATTCACAATTATATTTTTTTTAGAATTTTTCTTGAAAAGTGAGGCGATGTAATTACAATGAAGACATAATAACAATCAGACTAAACGAGAGAGAGAGAGAGAACATGCATTCAATAATTCAAAATGTTTATACAATAAAATCAAAGAAGAATTACATTAGAAAGTGGGAAATCAGTACACTAGAAAGCAAAAAAATTCTACACTAGAAAGCTGTAAAGAAGAATGGGAGAGAGAAGTTATCCTCCTCGATGATCGCTTGGAGGATGAGTTAGATGAGACGTTGCCTAGACGAAGGAGGACAGAGTGGGAAGAAGGAGGTCGAAGCAGGAGGAACGAGAATGGGGTAGCACGTTGTCATCGTCGCGGGATCCGCTTCCGAAAGGAGACGAAAAATTGACTTTATCCCGCGAGAAGCATCTTGGGTGTGGGATAAGCTTCTCTTGAGATTTGGAGAGGGAGAGAAGAGAAGGAAGGGATGAGAATTTCGTGTAGAGGGGGTCTCCTTTTATAGTTGCAAGGAGTGAGGGCAATTTGGTCATTTTAATTTGAAAATCATTAAATCAGGGGTCTTTAGTGACGGATAAAACCGTTGCTAAAGCCCCATCGTGGGCGTAGTGGGCGGTACACGTGTGCGTCCGCTCGCCTCCTTGCACGTAATGCACGCTCCACGTCCAGCTAATATCAGCTGTCCGATCGTGAGATCGGACGACTTAAGTCGCGCTTCCACCCGCTCCTCAGCGCGCCTACTCGCATGCGATCTTGCGTGAGGCGCGGCATGCAATAGCGCGTGGGCGCTATCGAGTTCCTGCAGTCGCTCGATCCTGATCGAGCGATCGCGGAGCCCGCTCACCCACGCCCTTCGCCTGTGCATGCGGATTCGAACCCGCGCCAGCGCCTCGCAATAAGGCGTTCACCCGCTGTGCTACGGAGGAGAGATGGTCGTGCGGATGTTTTAAGCGATGCGTGCTCATGGCTGTTGGATCAAGATCCAATGGCCCAGATCACACGTTGGATCTTCTTTGGAGAGGCAGCGGCGGTCCTGAGGGCCGATTGGATGGCTGAGATGGCGCCACATGGCGCCATCTTGGCCGTCCATCTTCTGGATGATGTAGATGGTGCCACGGGTGTCGGATTAAGTTGATTTTCGTGCCGTTAGGCTGCGATCATTGATCAAATCCATCCGTGCGGTCGGATTTTTCGTTTCAAGTGTGAATTCACACCATCTTGGCCCTTGATCTTCTAGAGTTCCCCGGTCTCTATCTGATGCTACAGATGTCTGATTAGGGCGATCTTGGAGTCGTTGAACTCCAATCGTCACCCTGATCACAACTGTACGGTTGGATCTTCGATTCGAGGGCTCGATAAAAAGTTTGCCCTATCCATGAACATAAAAGGAGACAATTAACCTCCATTTTATTCAAACTAATCTAAATGCAAGATGATACATGTTATGCAATATTTATAGTATGCAATGCAATTCTATGCTTAAGAACATGCATAAATAGACATCTTAAGTAGTGTAAACATGTTTACATCAATGGGTCAGGATGACTATTGCAGATGATTTCAAGCTCAGGTACGAGTACCAGAGGTGGAGTCGGCTGTTCTAATGGACAAACCCTAAAATGCAATGAGTTCAGCATAAGATGTGGCAAGAAGGGTTTCAGGTTTTTCAACAAGATGACGGGTTGCCTCCCGTTAAGCTCTAAGTTTAACGCCATCAACCGAGTGCAATGAGCTCAGGGAGAATTGAGGGAAAAAGATATCTCAGCCAAGTTTGAGTCAGTGAGTTCGATGAACGGTTTGAGTCTCTGATTGTTCATGACAAAAGGTGCAGAATCAGGGCTGAGTTCGCTAATTTCAATGGCTCCATTTCCAAAGATTTGTCTCACCAAGAATGGTCCAATACATTTTGATCTGAGTTTTCTTGGGAATAGTTTGAGTTTGGCATCAAAGAGTAGAACTTTCTGACCAGGGTGGAAAGATTTTCGCACACTGTGCCTGTCATGGAAGGCCTTAATCCGCTCTTTGTAGATATGTGAGTTCTCATACGTATCATTGCATAGTTCCTTAATCTCGCTCAATTGCAACCGGTGGTGTCTTCCATCCTTCATTAGATCCAGATTGCAGTTCCGTATTGCCCAATAAGCCTTGTGCTCCATCTCGACAGGAAGGTGACATGCCTTTCCGTACACTAATCTGAAGGGAGACATGCCTAATTGGGTCTTGTGGGCCGTCCTATAGGCCCACAAGGCTTCCGGAAGGTAGGTAGACCAATCTTTTCTATCAGGCCGAATAGTGACCTGAAGGATCTTCTTGATCTCATGATTCGACAGTTCTGCCAGTCCATTAGTCTGGGGGTGGTAAGGAGTCGAGATACGATGCGTCACCCCATACTTTTTATCAGGGACTAGAAGTGCACATTGTTGAAATGAGACCCGCCATCGCTGATGATGGCTTTAGGAACCCTAAATCTGGTAAAGATGTTCTCCTAGATAAATTGGAGGACAACTTTATGATCACTAGTTCTTGTGGGGATGGCTTCGATCCATTTAGAGACATAATCAACAGTGAGTAGAATGTACTCAAAGCCGTTAGATTCATGAAAGGGTCCCATGAAATCAATTCCCCATATGTCAAAGATTTCGCACACAATAATCGGGTTTAAGGGCATCATATCCCGTGGGCCCATGTTGCCGAGGGTCTGACAACAAGCACATGCCCTACAATACATCTATGCGTCTTTGAACAAAGTGGGTAAAAGAACCCACACTGGAGAATTTTTGCTGCGGTTTTACGCCCAGAGAATAGTGATGGGTCGGCCCAAATAGGTTGTTAATATGATATTTTTATCGTTGAAATGTGTATAGTGGTTAACCTAATTCAGACCTAACCATCTCTTTACAAAATTTTTAACCTGGCCTAATTGATTTTATCTTGTCACTTTTAGGCCCAGGGTCGAACTCAGGGAAGTGGGGTTCAAGTCGAATTTCTACGTTTTCCTTAAAACGCGTCTCTTCCGTTCGTTTATTGTGTTTTTGGTATTTTTCTTATTTAGGTTTTTTTCTGGTAATCCTTGTTCTTGAGGCACACCCTCAAAATTATGTCCTTGGCTTTTAGCCAAAACAGAGTTCCAAAACATGCCTTGCTACTCGCAAGACGAAGTACCTGTAAGTCAAAGATTATCTTTTCTCTTTTATGTATTTTTTTTTATCTTTTTACTAAGAGAGAAGGCAAACAAACAGAAAGTAAATATAGTATCTATAGATATATATATATGTATTATATCTATAAAGGGGTGGGGGTGGAGGTGACGATGGAGTGTAGCACTATGTCGAGTCAGTTGACGTCTAGAGAGACGCAACCAACACGACTAGGTGCCGCGTGAAGTGTGGATGGAGGATGGATGATGTATGGGACCACGCTTTTTTTGCACGCGTGTATCAGGAAATATCAGCAACTGGTGCAGATATTCCCACGATACAGCGTATAGTAAATAACATGAAAATATATGTACATATGTATGTATATAAGTAAATATATCTATATATATATATGTATAAGTATATATGTATAGATATATATAGATATATATGTATATATATATATATAGGTGTATAGATATATATATATATATATATATATATGTATATATATATGTATATAGATATTTATATATATATATATGTATATAAGTATATATGTCTATATATATGTAAGTATATGTATAAGTATATAGATGTATATATAAGTAGATATATATATATATATTATATATATATGTATGTATACATAACTATATAGATATACTATGTATATAAGTATATATATATAGATATATGTATGTATATATATATATATATGTATATATGTTACTATAAGTGTGTGTGTGTGTGTCGGTGAATGTGTGTGTGCGTCGGTGAATGTGTGTGTGTGTGTGTTGCTGTGAGTTAAATAAAAGAGAGAGAGAGAGAGAGAACGGAGAGAGAGAGAGAATATGTGAGAGAGAGAGAGAGTGGGAGAGATCAGCAGAGAGAGAGAGCGGGAGCGGGATCGCGTGCAGGGACGATGGCAGCGAGTTAAGACGTCTGCTCGCGACGGCGGACGTCTGACGCCGCGTCATCTGAAGGCAGAGGCGGATGTCTGAAGACGGCGGGTGCGGGCGCGGCTTCGCGTAGGGTTTCTGCAGGCGTGCGCGATGACGACGGGCGGGCGATGGTGCGGAGGAGCGAGCATGGAGGAGGTTCTGCGGTGGTCGCGGAGGGTCGCGGGGGTCGGTGCGAGGCCGTAGCCGGCCGCTGTAGTGCGCGCGGCGGCCGGCTGCGGGTGCAATGCGGGGTGGACAGAACGGAGACGGAGGCGGGGAATGGGCCTGCAGGCGCGCGCCTGCGGGGAAGGTCGCGGAGGAGGCGGGGGGTGCTGCTGCTGCTGCTGTCGCCGCGGTTTAGCTGCTGCTGCTGCTTCAAGCTTCGGAGCTTGAAGCGGCAGCAATGGCGTGGAGACGAAAACGAAGAGAAAAGAAAACACCACGCCCACCGGCTCGTTGAAGAGCTAGGCGGTGGTGCTCCCACTGTGGTGGTGTGCACCACAGTGGGTTCTCCTGCTCGTCGGGTGCCTCCTCGACGGAGGGCCGGCGTATGGGAGGGGAGAACGGTGGAGAGGAAGGTGGTGGCTGTGGGGTCTTTTCAGCAGCTCGCCCCTCTTCTTCGTCGCGAGGAAGAGCTGTGGCTTTATAGAGGAGGAGAGCGTGGCGGGGAGGCATGGCAGCAGCAGGGAGAGGCGTTGGAGAGTGGCAACCGCAGGGAGAGGTGTTGGCAGGGTATGGCATCGCAGCATGGAGTGCATGTGGGCGCGGGAAGAAGGCAGTCGCGGGAATGAGAAAAAAGAAGAAATCAAGAGGAAAAATAAAAAGGTGGAATTTGCAAGGAGGCACTTGAGATAAAATGTGAATTACGAAGCCATTTATTCATTTCTCCTCCTCTCATGATTAAATGCATGCATGCAAGCATTTTTACAAATGCAACTACAGGATTATAATATACATAGTTAATGCTAGAAAATAGCACAAGAAGGCGTTATTATAGGCGTGTTTTGAGGTGCAAACAAATAGCCATCGCAGGCTTGGTTGTGACAGAATGATATTACGTCATTGACCTCGTCGTCAGAAATGCATCTCCGGATCACTTAATCATTGCCAATGTGGAAAAGGTATGGTTCCTCCAAAATATAGTACTTGGCCTCAACAATCAATTTGTCCTGCTTGGAAGTTGCCCAATGTAGCGGAACTTTCCCTGTAACCAAGTAATTTACAATATCAGCAAACCATGGGAGATTGTGAATGGCCGGCAGGTGCTCGTTCAAAAAATGCTCAGTGATTGGACTAGACAGGTCAATGACGGAAGAAGGAAGACGGAAAAATGATCAGCTACCACGTTCTGTTTTCCCGCTTTATTACGAATCTTGAGATCAAATTCTTGCAACAGCAAGATCTAGTGAATTAGTCGAGGTTTCACATCCTTCTTCACGAGGAGGTGCCTCACAGCAGTGTGATCCGAGCATATGATGACATAGGAACCCAAAAGATAAGATCTGAATTTTTCTAGGCCAAATACGATAGCTAGCAGCTCTTTCTCAGTAACTGTGTAGTTACGCTGAGCCTCGTCAAGTGTCTTGCTAGTGTAGTAGATAACCACGGGTTTCTCGTCTATTTTCTGCCCAAGTATCGCACCCACATCGTAATCAAATGCATCGCACATGATCTCAATGGGTTGAGACCAATCAGAGGACTGCAAGATAGGTGCTTGGGTAACTCGATCACGTAGGATCTCAAATGCCTGAGTACACTCCTCAGAAATCTCAAAGGGGACATCCTTACATAGAAGATTAGTCAGAGGGCTCACGATTTTCAAAAAATCGAGAATGAATCGACGGTAAAAATTGACGTGCCCCAGAAAGGATCGGATGTCTTTGACCGAGCTAGGCATAGGGAGTTTGGAAATTAGATTTACCTTGGCTTGATCAACCTGGATGCCTTTTTCATAGACGAGATGTCCCAGGACAATTCCTTCAGGTACCATGAAGTGGCTCTTTTCCTAGGAAAGAACCAAATTCACGTCGATGCATCGCTTGAGGATTTGGACCAAGTGCAGGAGGCAATCATCAAAAGATTCACCAAATATCGAGAAGTCATCCATGAAGACCTCAAGGTATTAACCTACCATATCTGAGAATATGACAAGCATGCACCACTGAAAAGTAGCGGGTGCATTTCAGAGACTGAACGGCATCCTTTAGAATGCATATGTTCCGAAGGGGTAGGTGAATATGGTCTTCTCTTGGACCTTAGGATGGATTGCGACTTGATTATAACCAGAGTACCCGTCCAAAAAGCAGAAGAATCGATTTCCCACTCTTTCGTCGAGTATCTGAACAATGAATGGTAGTGGGAAATGATCCTTTTTCGTGGAGGAATTGAGTCTTCTGTAATCAATATAGACACTCCACGAGTTTGCTATACGGGTCGGTATGGTTTCTCCGGTTTCAGTCGTGATGACGGTGAGCCTTGCCTTCTTAGGTACAACTTGAATTGGACTCTGTTGCGGTGTAGTACAGCCGAAATAACGTTCAAAACAAATACAATTTTATTACTCGAAAAGATTTCCGAGGTTGAACACAGGGAGCAAATGGAATTCACACACTAGTCTCAATAATAAATGCAAATTGAACACATAATACTACTCAAAAACTAATTAGGAGTGTAGAGCATATGAGTATGTGACTAAAGAAGGAAATATAAAATTCAGACGTCTGATTTTACAATCAGACATCTTAAATGACTTGTGCTATAGTGCCCTTCTTTTTCTGATTTGTCTGATTCTTCCTTTCTTCTTCTTCTTCTGCCTTATCTTCTTCTTCCTTTGCCTTTGCTTCTTCTTCTTATTCCTTCTACCTTTGGCCTTCTCGAGGTCCTTCCCTTTCTCTTCCTCTGCCTGACCTCCTCTTCTTCCTCTGAATCCAACTAAGTGTTGGAGCAATCTTCTTAGAGCAAAACCCCCCTACCCTTACGCAGCTCTCCTCTCTTTTCTATTTCAGTCTCGCTCTCCCAGAGCCTTAGCCCCGCATACCCCGGTCTAGGCTCACTGGCATGTGTGGTGAGCGAGGAGTGAAGTTAGGTCGGGTAGTCGGGTCAGCCAGGTCTGTGGGTTATGTCGTGGACAAGTCCGGTGAAGGGGGGAGGAGGACCTCACCCTCTGTGTTGGAGGCGAATAGCTACAGGCAATTATTCAATTTATGCGACTTTGAGCGGCTTTTCATTTTCGAGGTGGGACTAAATGTCCCACCTTCCTTTTGCGCACACAGCAACAGGTGCGTGGCCAAATTGGTGAGGCCGCAGCTACTGAAACCTCTGCATGAAGACTTGGATGCATGTGGGCTTCTAATCCGAGCCTGGAGGTAGCCCCTGGGATAACAGCACCTGGGATCGCAGCAAGCAAGCTCGTAGCTTTGGCAGCAATGGCAGCCATTAACCTACTACCTGAAAACACAAGAATAGCCTCACGGCCACATTAAATCGTTCAGGGGGCGTCGCCGGAGCATGGCAAATGTGAAGGTGGCCGTGGAGTGGAGCGAGGGTGCCTGTGAGTGCGTGCCTAGGGCACACTATGTGCGTATGAGTGGGTGTGTTCGGTGAGGTGTTTGGGTGGTCGATGAAGTGAGTGGAGTGAGGGGAAATGATCAGAGAGTTGTGGTGGAGGTTGTAGGGTGGTCAGCGAGGTGGATGGAGGTGCGTAGCGATGGAGCACCTCACTGGAGGAGTCACCGGAGATGGAAGAGGTGATGGTGTTCAGGGGCATCGGTGGTCGATTTTATGAAATAGAGAGAGAAAGAAAGTGTGAGAGGGAGGGAACTTAAAACCTACTTCTAAGGGACGAAAAGGACAGGAATCCCATGCTGGTATGGTTGCCGGACATGGGGAAGACGAATACTCTGTAGGTGAGGCGACGGCGAAGATGAGGTAGGGATGACGTTGACCGGTATTACGCGACGTAAAGGACTGTGGTGGAGATGGCCCTGCCACTGGTATTGTGGTTGGGTGACGAGAGAGCTAGGGAAAAGCCGACGGAGCTTGCGGAGGGTTGCGGCCAAAGGGGAGAGAGGAATGGAGGGGGAACTGGCCTAATTTCAAGCTGAGGAGACTCGGTTGGATCTGGGGCTTCTTTTATAGGTCATTGGAGAGGGATTTGTGCTTGGAAGCCAAGCTTCCAAGCAAGGAAGGCTCATCGGAGAAGGAAGCTATTAGGATACCCATATCTCTCATGCGTTCGCATGAGAGATTGAGAGGGAATCAGATCTCAAGGATGGGTTCATACTGACGGGGATTTCTTAGAGGATCTTCCTTCCAATTTTGGAAGAGATACTCCAAGCAATCAAGGAGAACTTCCAAGTTTAAGGTCGCCAGAGTAGGTTTCCTCCATGATAATGACGGAGGGACCTATTTTGAAAGATGATGAGAAAGCTAGGGGGCTGATTGCAAGGGTTTTTGAAAGTTAGGGGTAGAATGTAATCAGATAGGACCTTTTTGCAAACTAGGTCAAGATGAATTCCCCTTAGGTCCAAATTTTGGTACAAACCTAATTTGGACCTAAGGAATCCAATGGTGAAGTTGGATTTTTGGTTTGACCACATTTGACTGAAAAATTTATGCAAAAACCCAAATAAAGGCAAATATCTATCTGTGACCCCATTCTAGGTCAAGATGGGTTCTGATGGTCAATTTGAAGATACTAAACCCTAGAGAATATTTTTATATGATTTTTAGAGGGTTTAAGTGAATTTTATCCTAACCAGAACCTTGGTTAATCAAGTGGGTCTATTTTTAGGGTTTCAAGAAGTCATTTAATTCACAGAACACACATAAACCCTTTTCTGTCAAATCCAACCCACTTGTTATCTTATTAAGACCATTTGACCTTTGTTTAGCTTTTGACAAAACCTGTGGATATACTGCATTGGTAAAATTATATTTTTAACCCTAGTTTCTTATTTTTCTCTCAGAAAGGTTATGCAGTGAATTATGACCTTTAGTTGGTTATGTAGGAGCATTTATTGACTCAATTAGATCAAAACGAGCTAGTTATGGCTCATGATGGTGTTACCATCATACCCCCATGCCTAGCTTTTGCTAGCCCCTTAGCAAAATCTTAAGGTTTTAACTTTTATTTTAGACCATGAAATCTTTTGATACTCAAAACTGTGATGTGTGCTTTCTTCTATAGATTAGGTTAGAATGCCGATAGTAGGCCTACAGGTACTCAAGTACCAACCAAGATCTGGACCTGACCAGCTTTAGCCTTAGTCTACCACGAAGGTTTTTAAGGCCATAGGAACTAACCTAAGGTTCGTTGAACTCCGCGGTTAAATCACCTGTGCTTACAACATGTTTTAGCCTTGGTTCAGTTTGCAGTGCATTTTTGTCAGAGAGAGATAGAGGAATTTTCTTTTTGGAGAGTTTTCTCTCTCTTTTCTTTTTATTTCTAGTTTCGGATTGGCTTCATAACACAGTCTGTATCGGATTCCTAGTCCCCATCATCAATCCTTGAAGGGTCCTTGGCAATCGATGATTCGAGATAGCACCGCCCAAGGCAACCCCCAGAACCCTAGCTTTCAAGATTTCGAGATAATCCCACCCATGGCGTTCTGTAGCTAAATCCAGACCCTGGCAATCGACATTTCGAGATAATGCCGCCCATGGCATCTGAACCAGCATAGGGTGCTTACATGCCACCGGTAGGATATGTAGATATCCTAGGAGACAAGCACCGAGGAGACGATATGTTGTTGCACATCTTCGAAGGGAATTTCCTACCTTTCCACATCGGGAACTCATCCAAATCAACTTGTGTTGATTGGCCGCTCCTAATCTAGGTGACTTTTTCAGAATAATTTAAATGCATTTGCGTGAGCGCACTGAACTAGACTGTGTGTGGATTGGGGTGCTTAGGTTACCGAGTCCCGCAAACCAAAGGTTAGTTAACGAGGCCGAATACTCCCTAAGCCTTAAACCTAATACTTAAGCTTTGCATTTTCCTTAACCTCTTGAGGAGTATCCAGATCTTAGCGGGTACTTGAATTTTTAAGCCTATGATCACAACCCAAAAGGCCTAAGATCAGCGTTCTTACTAATCTCTTCTTTGTTTCATTAGCACTTTGTTGCTTTTCATTTTATTTTTCTTGATATGGTCTAGAACTAAGTCAATTCCTTAATTTCTTACTAATGACTACCTCTGTTTCTTTTCTTTTTCAACTTGTGCTCCTTTTTGACATTTTTATCTTCTCCCCTTTTTCTCCTCAAAACTGATATGCCATCAAAATTTCCTCTCCTCTCATTTTTTGTTCTTTTTCATAATTTTTTTTTTGGTATTTTTGGGATATGTGATTTTTTTGCTAGAACCCTTCCAAACTTTTGATTTTTGTATGCTTGCACTTTACCACCCCCCATACTTAAGTTTTGCAATGTCCTCATTGTGAATGGAGGGTGTGAAATAGTTTTGGGTTCAGGAATTTAGAACAAGATTATTGGGTGGGAGAACGGGCCGGGAATGACTGTTGCGGATGATTTCAAGCTCTGACATGTGTACCAGAGGTGGGATCGACTGTTCTAAAACTGAACTCAGGGTGCAATAGACGTGAAGTACAGAAGGATAATCAGAAGGATCTCGATTTTTTGAATGACGGGTTGCCTCTCGTTAAGTGCTAAATTCAACGCCTTCAGTCGAGCGGGAAATGGTCTGGAGAAGGAGTGGTCAAATCAGACGAATTTTGCAGAATAAGCACCTTGATCAAAAGCCTGGTTGGTCCAACCAGGTGCTTGTTCAGGTCAACAGGCTGATGATGCAGCCTAAACCCAATCAATCTGATGGGTTGATACAGGTAGATCAAGAGATGTGGAACCCACCATATATGTGGAGCTCCGAATGATGCAGAAGTGTGAATCCAGGGTTTTGCTGAGTCGAATAAGCCTGATTAGAGTAGGGATCCTTAAATGAAAAAGAATCAGTGGAGGATGTAGGAACCCTACAGGAGTGATCAGAGAAGGATGGGGCATGTTTTGTAGTCTGATCAATGTTCGAAACCCGATAAAAATGTGGAGGCGATCATCTGCAATCGGCTTAGTAAGAGGGGAATCATAATAGAAATTGAGTCCAGTTGCAGGTCAGGGTTGAAAACGGGTTTGAATAGGTTCTGTATTTGTAGAGGAGGTGGCATCAATAAGAATTGTGTATGAGGGCTCTTCTAGTAAGGAACACCTTTTAGAGGGTCCTCATAGTAGCCATCAAACTCGAAGGTAAATGCCTGAAGAGTGTTTATAGGATGACGAAAATCGGAGTCAAGAAAAGATTCGAATTATGGATTGTAGTCACTCTCGGCACTTTTTGTTTATGATTCCTGAGTATCAAAAAGAAATGATTTCATCTCAATGGAACTTGATTTTGAATAAATGATCTCAGGATTAGGGACCTCAGAGTCAGAGTTGAAGAATGGATCATGTGTGTTGAGGTCGTAGAT
Organism: Thalassia testudinum; assembly: GCA_037157565.1. NCBI lineage: Eukaryota > Viridiplantae > Streptophyta > Magnoliopsida > Alismatales > Hydrocharitaceae > Thalassia > Thalassia testudinum. The sequence goes on along the minus strand of JAZHRO010000022.1, from coordinate 5,586,014 downwards.
TGGCTCATAATTGTCAGGAAACAATGGTTCTTTGTAATAATAGTAAGATTCGAAATCATCAGAGAATTTGAGAGAATCAAGTTCTCAATTTAATTCGAGATCAGAGGTTCCACCACAGAATAAATCACAAGATGTAGACTCAGCAACCTAACTTGGGTCTAGCCTATTTGTAGATTCCGAGTTCAAAAAAGTGTCCCTATTGGGTCTGGGCTCAATTTCTTGGCTTGTAGGGAAGACCCAATCAAAACCCCACTCTTCCAACCCTCGATTTCTGTATCGTAGATTGGCGTGACTTCAGAGAAATCAATCTGTATCTCTGAGGATGTTGGAGAGGTACATTCATCAAATAAAGGCCCAGAATCATAATCCAAATTTAAGCTTTGATTTTCATCATATAGGGCCTTGTAATCCTCCCAAGAAGATTCAGATTCAGATTCTAGGCTAAGGATGTAGGTTGAATTACTAGAATCTTGGTCAGAATTGCCTTCGGGGGTCACCTTATCAGAATAAGGGGCAGAATCTACACCCTCGAGAGGTTCTGATTCAATCTTATCATTACAGGAGTCTAGGAATTCTATGCTTAGTGAACCAGGGTGTTGGTTTTCTAAGGCTGGCTCAAAATCATGTTCTCCTGCAATTGGGACTTCCCAACCTATTTCAAGATCAGGCATATTATATTTCATCTGGGTTGGGGATCCACAACAACCTTGTGTCTCAAACCCAGGATTTGGGAAATCATGTTGATCCTCAACATTACTCCAAGATGTTTCATTAACTGTTTGGGCATGTACGGGTATTTGTGATCGATAACTTATTTCAACAATTTCATCATCTCTTCCCATTTTTCAAGATCATCTTGGTGTTGTTCCCAAAGTACAGAATTTGTTATGCATTGGAGATATTCAAAGTTATGCAATTTTTCTATCTCGATGTATCCTGTTATGAGAATATCCTGGGTTGATCCCTTTGTTGCTTCTGTTAATAATAATTGGCCATAGTTTATGATGAAGGTTGTTGTTGTTGATACATCAACCTGAATGTCTTCAATTGGTTTTGAGGTTTTGTAATCAATCTCATAAAATCTAAGGGCATCCTCAACCATTCTATCTCTCATGGTTCTTTGAGATTTAGGTTTCTTTAATAGTTTTCCTAAGTAGCCAGGCTGCATATTTGAATCAGATGGTGGAATCAAGATGTAGAATCAAAATTCAAGTATAGAATGTAGTGATTTGATCTAAATAGAGATTCCCAATGAAAATATGTGTATGTGCTCTAAATAGAAGGGATGTGATATGGACCCAATCAAGGCACCCAAAGATTTTTGGATGACTATAGAGGTTCGGGGCAGATGATACCTGAAAGAGCAATCTTCGTTTTCGTTGAAAACTTTAACATAAAATGATGTGTCGTATTTAATCACGTGGTAGAAAATCACTTTTCAAAACATTTTAATTCTCAAAACTAACCACGAAGAGTTAGGTCGTCTCCACAGGGAGGAATTAGCCTATTTAAACTAGTGAATAGTCGCTCGTTTATTCGGGAAACTCAATGTGTACGCATACTAACTAGTGCACGTGTTTTCAACATGATTCCTTGATTTAAAGAATTAATCAATAATGTAAGGGTGCACATGCAAAATCACCACAACATAATATTCTGTTAACAAGTGAATAGTGATCTTGGCATATAACAAAAATGTAAGTGTTAATCTCCAATAGGATAGACCCTATTTACTATAACCTCATCTTATGCTTTGAATCCTTCATAAAAGTAATTCAAATAAACAAGAGGTATATCCATGCAAATTGCTTTCCATAATTTAATGCCTTAAATAAATGAATAGCAACATCCACAATGGCATTTAGCGTAAATACTAATTGAAGTTTTACTGTAGCAAAACAGGGGAGTTTGTTCCCCTCGTGCACATGCGGAGAGGAGTCGGCGGATGGTGTGGTCGTCGGTGGTGAGTCTCTGAGGTGAGGCCTTTGCGATGGTGGTGACGCGGCGGCAGGAGGTGGCTGGCGGCGGCCGGACGGAGGAGGAAATTGCCGGCGACGATGAAGCCTCCGCGAGCTATTGTGACTACATGCGCGGGCCGCGGGTGGCTGCGCGTGGCTTTGGTGCTTGGCGGTGCTCGACGTCGAGCTTTGGCGGTTGGCGGAGGCTCAATGGTGGTGGCTGCGTGGAGGGGGGGCACTTGGAGCTTTGGGTTCTTCCTGTCGGTGGAAAGGAAGAAGATGACGAAGAGGAGGAGAACGCACGTGGCTAGAGCACGGCTTCGCTGGTGCGTGTGAGGGCGCGTAGTGTGCACAGTCTACAGGTGCGTGAGGGTGTAACACGTGCGGCTGGTTGCATGGTGCGTGAGGGCACGCTCACGTTGAGAGGCTGTGTAGACTTATCAAATGCCCCCATGCCTAAGTTTTGCTAGTCCCTAGCAAAAAGTGAAAAATAATAGAAATCACCAAAAAGATTTCTTCTTTTTCTATTCCAAAAATTTAGAGATCCAGACAAATGTGAAGTGATAGCAGCCTAGGTAACGGATCCAAGTGAAAAGACAACTTACATTTGCAGTTTGTACTTATCCTTGGGTAAATATTTCTATTGGGATAGGCAACTACTGCACTCGGGGATATAGCAGAATATAATCTGAAATTTGACCCCAGCTTTTTAGTTTAGGTAGGAGATGCTGAGTTGAATTGATTTATATTTGGTGGCACACACCTATTTGGGGCTACATGTAATCTAGTACTACAGACTCTAGATATCCAGACTATCAAATGAGTCAACCCAGAGAGAGGCTAAACAACTGTGCTCTCTTGATATTCCTTGGCACTCACTCTTTTCCCTCTTTTCTTTCTGAGATCACAAATCTCGCCATATTAAGTAAGTGTACTCACTAGTTGGTGGCCTCACATGGCATTCACACTTCAACTAAAGTCCTAATAACTCTACAATTAAGTTAGAGTCCTTAGCCAGTATTCGGGCGATCAAAAACACTAAAAGGTAGGTATGGGTCATATTTGGTGGATCGAGATGGGTGTTTTTGATGCCTCAGAAACAACATCATGAAGATAGAATTATAAACTTGGACTCTTCTTTTTCTTTTCTTTCTCTCTTTTCTCTTTTACTCTTTTTTTTTAATATAATTGCTTCTTTTTTTTTCCTTCTTTTTCTTTCTTTATAAATCAACATAACACGACGTAGACTTTTATTTATGAGGCATTATTAGTGATGATGATGGTCAAGAGGATATTGTGTAGCTTATTTGGTGGAAGTACATACTCTCAACACCGGGAAGGAATGGATAGAACAAGCATATTTCTGACCTTTGACACTATTACCCTCCTTCAGCCGTGGACTCTATGAAGGATGGTCGTAACCATCCACCATAGTCATAGCTTTATTAAGACTCAACCTCTATGTATCAGCCTTATTTGGTGACTCTCAGGAATTCACACAATGTACGCACACAGGAATAGAGAGCGAAAACTATGCCTAACTTTGAGGTATCATCATCTAATTGTACAAAACTTAAGAGTCCTTGCACTAGACTTAGCACACCAGTAATCTCTCTACTTTCTTCTTACAAATATGAGGTGGATCTACTAGAAGATAGTATGCCTGACTCCTATTAACTATCCAAGGGTTCAGTAGATTAAAAATGCTTATTGGTTTTCTTCAAAGATCCATTACTCAGTCTACGTGCAAGTGAAGTAAATGTACTGGATTCTAAACTTAAGAAATAATTTAAGAAAAATCTTTAATGGCACCTCCATGACAAAGATGTTTTACTAGGGACTAACCAATTCAACTCAAGAAAAGAATTTTTTTATATGCTAACCTAAATGCATGAATACTTCCTAAAAAGCAAAATGCACACCCCATGCCTAAATCCTACAATGTCCTCATTGTAAAATGAAAATAGGGGGAGAAAGGAAGGAAATCACCTGATGATGGTGTTATTCTGGATGCTGGGTTGCCTCCCAACAAGCGCTGCATTTTCTATCAGCAGCCAGACTTATAGGGAACTTGTAAGTCTGGTTCCAAACAGAAAGAGCTAGGTCCTAAAAATTTGCGTAACAAAGCGGGCGTAGAAAATAGGTAGCCACGGATGTTGGCGAGCTAATGATGCAGTGTGATTCCAAATGCTCGCTAGAAGATATGAAAATAGAGAACCTTATAGGCTACTTGGGGGGGTCTAGGGATAACAAAAGGAATATGAAAAGGGACCTCCCGAAAGCAGGTCGGGCTTTAAAAGATATAAACATTATTATTTCAAACCCTCGAATGGCGAGACTAAAAGTACAAGCATCAATCCACACTTGCCATTCTACCCAAGGATGTACTGGCCTGATATGTTCTCCAGAAAGAATGTATATGAGTAGAGATCGGAGCCAAGAATTGGTTAGGGAGTGTAAGGGTTGTTTGTCGTGTTGGGCGGTAATGGTTAAGTCCAAGGAGGGCTTAGTTGGTGTCAAGTCCAACTCCAACAACTATTCAGATTGTGTATTCTCCCTAACAATTATTGCATAAAAATTTAAGTCACCCTGCCTATTATTAATGATCGGAGTCATATTTTCACTTTCCAGTATATGTGAATCAATGGTTGACTCCAAATTAAATTCCTTTGATGGCAAGGTCAAAGCAACAGAATCATTATCATTAATTTTATCCCCGAATTCTTTTGGTACACTCAAATTCTTGTCGGGGTGTATATGTGATTCATTAGTAAAGAAAGGAGTTGCTTCAGTATCATCAATTTTTTCTGACAGAGGATCCATCTTAATGTTTTGGAGTAAGCCTATATCACGCAATTCTTTGTTCTTCTCGGGGCATAAATCCTCAATTGACATGTTTTGTCCCCGAGTGTCTCCCCTAGGCTTCTCATTATTGTGTTTGTCCTCCTCTAATATCAATTCCTGATTTGATGGAGGATGACTCTCAAAAGAAGGGAGGAATCCATATTTCACCAGATTATTTATATCCTCAGGAGGCAAGTCCTCAAATAACACATAATCTCCCTGTGATTCACTCCAGATTTCCAGTCCGGGTTCCTCCATTGGGGCATCCTCATCCTCTAAAATAGACTCTTTATATCCCTGAGACCAAAATTGATCTAATTCATCCTCCATTCCCTTAGGGCCACCTTCATTAGGTGCATTTAAATCCTCAGGATGCTGAATGGTAGGTGTTGGTTCCCTAAGTGGAGGGTCAGGATTAGGCTCACTAAGGGTAGAATGGGATTCCACCAGATAATTAATAGGAGAAGTGATAGGAACAATACAACCTTGACCTGGGTTAGTAGGGGTAAGGGAAATACTGTCATTGGGGTCAAGGTCCTCAAGAGGTACCATCTTCCCTTTCTTTTGACTTAATATAGCTCGGGTAGATAATTACTAGGATCATTCTCCTCTAGTGGCCGTGTCTCATTGGGAGAGTCTAAGTGATAGCTACATAAAACTGGATCCCTATTGTCATTGGTTTCCTCAGAATTATTTTCATGATCCCAGTCGTATGGATAGGGATCAGAATTACTGGGAAGAGCATAGCTAAGCTATCTTATTTCTTTGTTTAATTGTTGACTATTCCTCAACATCTCTCCCATAGATACCCTCATTTCCTTTTGTTGTTTTTGCATTTCTATCATAAAAGAGGAGAGGATACTACTATAAGGTCGGGGAGGATAGTCAATTTCAGGCTTTGGTTGCCTAGGGGTATCAGTCCAACCTCAATATGGAAAATCATGAAGGGTGGGAGGGTTGGGTGTTTGCATAGTAGGGATTCCAGGGTTGGAAAATCTTGCTCCTAGGCTCTACTCAAAAGTGGGAGTTACCAGGCCAGTCCTCCTAGGATAGGAATATGAATGATCCCATGAATTGTCACTGTACCCATCAAAGGATGGATACACTCGAGGCATGGGATCCTGGTTAAAATGATAGGAGTAAGGATAGTCTATTTCTTTTAATTAAATGTTTTAACTCTCTTAGGACTTAGATAGATTAAAATAGAAAACTTCCTAGAGAGCTCTATCACGCACACGCCAAGCAAACACAAGGCAAAAGGTCCTTTGTTGATTTAAAATTCTTTAAGTCCTCTTCCAATCTCTTCAGCTTGGCCAAATATAGTCAAGGCAGTGTTTCTCCATTTCCACGTAAGTGGTATAAGAGAAATGAGGCACTTGAAATTTCTGGTCAATGACTGTTAAGAAGGTTGAGGATACTTTTAGTCCTTTTTGGGTAATCAATCATGTTAAGCAATTACACACCCTAAATTGACCTTTGAGTGTCCTAGGACCTATACTTTGCTTAGATGATACTCCCTGGTGATCAAGTGAGAAGTTACTCCAAAGACAAACAAAGGGATGCAAGTAGGGTGAACCCTTCCTTTGAGGCGATGCGTATACGGTGCCCCTTAACTATCCTTTTGTTCCTTTAAGGGGTGTCCCCCTCCATGAAGTATCAAAACACTTGGTCAAAAGATAGGACCACCACCACAAAGCACGATAGGAGGGTCTGCACCGATAAAGAGATCGGTGCCTATAGCCTTAAGAGTCCAAGTCCTAGTGCAGTGCCTATAGTGCGTGTTCAGTGCAAGAAGTGTGCATCACACCGCGAAAAGTGATTTTCCTTTTGAAAATTGCAGTCACGTTATTCAAACACTTCCTGTATATTTTTATTTTTTTTCAAGAAATAATATGACCACTTGATTAATATTTTCAAATCAGCTTAAATGGTCTTCTTTAATTAAGTCCAAATGCAATGCGTGTGCAGATAACTAATGCACAAGAAAAGACATAGCCTACTCCAGCTCTCTTCAATGCAGGATGTTTATAATGCAAAAAGAAAAGCTAGATGCTGCTCATTCAATCCTAGATGGTCTCCCTATAGATATGCAGCTTCTAGCAGGCAGTTCGAATATAAATATATTTTAATAATAATAAGCAAACAAACCTAATCTAACTAACTAAACAACATGCAGTTCAAACAATTCGAATAATTCTATAATCTAAATAAAATGGGAACATGCTCCTGAAAATACCCAACACGGGTCCATAAGACAAAAACAAAATGTCTAAGGTCTATCTAGCCTAATCTAAGTATAAACAGATCTCCAGTCACCAATCCTCCTTCCACACATGTGGGATCAAGGCCCACGTGCACCTGTTGCTACCCTCTAGATGGCGTCAAGGTCCACCAAGAATATCATCTCCGCCGTGCGCGCCCGCCGTGTTCGTCGTTCGATTCGTGCACACAAAGAGAACCAATGTCAATAATTCAAAAAAGCTTTCAAAATAGCATAAAAATAATATAAATTTCCTGAAAAAATTAATAGACATATTTCCTCCCTGACAACGGCACCATTTGAAAAAGCGATCTTCGTTTTCGTTGAAAACTTTAACATAAAATGATGTGTCGTATTTAATCGCGTGGTAGAAAATTGCTTTTCCAAACAATTTAATTCTCAAAACTAACCGCGAAGAGTTAGGTCATCTCCACAGGGAGGAATTAGCCTATTTAAACTAGTGAATAGTCTCTCATTTGTTCGGGAAACTCAACGCGTACGCATACTAACTGGTACATGTGTTTTCAACATGATTTCTTGATTTAAAGAATTAGTCAATAATGTAATGGTGCACATGCAAAATCACCACAATTTAATATTTTGTTAACAAGTGAATAGTGATGAGTCCATTAAATTGGACTAATATTAAGCCTAAGTATCTTTAATTGTACAATTTAGGTGTGTTAATGTTGAACGTATTACGAAGCTACGCTAACGTGTTCGGTTTTGGAAAACCTGTCGTTGTAGTTCGAAAGCGAAAGATTCGAGTTCAACAAATAAAATTTATACCGAAATTAAAATTCCGGGTCGAACACAGGGAGGCGAACGTTTGATTTAAAAACTTCGCGTTTCTTTTTATTTTGTCACGAAGAAATTCAATTTAAACTATCTAAGCATCTGCAACAAATAAAAGAGAGAGAGGGAGTAAGAGAGAGAGAAAGAATACTATACATGGAAATCAAAATGAGATGTAGAATAGACAAGGAATTTATCATAAAAGAGTTCGTTTGTTACAACTAGAAAACATAAAACAATTACTCTAGAAAGCATTAAAAGAATGGAGGGAGAAATGTCCTCCTCGACGATCGCTTGGAGGACGAATAGACTACTCTAGAAAGCAGTAAATCTATACTAGAAAGCAGTAAAAAGAATAGGGAGAGAGAATCCTCCTCGACGGTCGCTTGGAGGACGAGCCGGACGGGACGACGCCTGGATGAAGGAGGACGAAGCGGGACGAAGGAGGACGAAGCAGAAGAACGGGAACGGAGCAGCACGCCGTCGTCGTCGCGGGATCCACTTCTGAAGGGGGACGAAAATTTGGACTTTATCTCGCGAGAAGCATCCCGGGTGTGGGACAAGCTTCTCTTGAGCTTTGGAGAGGTAGAGAGGAGAAGGAAGGGATGAAAATTTCGTATGGAGGGGGTCTCCTTTTATAGTTGCAAGGAGTGGGGGCAAAATGGACATTACATCTTCAAAATAATAAATAAGGGGTCTTTAGTGACGGATAAAACCGTCGCTAAAGCCCCGACGTCGCCGTCGCCGCCGCGCCCACGCGCGCCCGCTCGGCTGCCCGCGCGCGTAACGCCTACGCACGTCGCTTGATTTTCAGCCTTCCGATCGCGAGATCGGACGGCTTAGATCGCGTCCGCGCCCGCTGCGTAGCGCACCGCCTGCGTGTGATCGCGCGTTACGCCCGGCGTCCAATCGCGCGTCGTCCTGATTGAGCGCGCGCAGCCGTTGGATCTTCATCTGACGCTCATCCGCGCCCGCTCGCCCGCGCCTTCCACCCCCTCACCGCGGCTCTAACCCGCGACCTCCGCTTCGCCCGCAGCTGCGTCGCCGCTGCGCTACGCGGGCGAAATGGTCGCGCGGACGCTTTTAAGCGCGAGCGACCGCAGCCGTGGGATCGAGATCCAACGGCGGAGAGGAGACGGTGCGCGGTCTTCACAAGACGCATGCGGCCGATTGGGCGGCTGAGATGGCGCCACGTGGCGCCATCTTGGCCGTCCATCTTCTGGAAGTTGTAGATGGTGCCACGGATGTCGGATTGACTCGATTTTTGTGTCGTTGGGCTGCGATCGTCGATCCGAATTCATCCGTGTGGTCGGATTTGCCATCTGAAGTGCGGATTTACACCATCCTGGCCCTTGATCTTCTAGGGTTCCCCGATCTCTATCTGATGCTACGGATGCCTGATTAGGGCGATCTTGGAGTCGTTGAACTCCAATCGTCGCCCTGATCATATCCATACGGTTGGATCTTTGATCCGAGGCCCCGATAAAATATTTGCCCTGTCTAAGCACATAAAAGGAGACAATTAACCTCCATTTTATTCAAACTACTCTAAATGCAAGATGATGCATGTAATGCAATATTTATATCATGAAATGCAATCCTATGCTTAAGAACATGCATAAATAGACATTTTAAGTAGTGTAAATGTGTTTACATCATACCCCCATGCCTATCTTTTGCTAGTCCCTAGCAAAAACTATATGCTATTTATAAAAGAATTAGGTTAGATTATTTGGACCTGAGTTATTTTCAATCATTAAGAAATTGTCTACTTAAGAACTGAACTTTCAAAGACACAACAGTGCCAGGGTATCAGCCAAAATGCAGACCGCCTCAAGCCTCGCCTTATTCAAAGAAAAAATTCTTTTTATCTTTTTACTCTTTTCTAATTTTTTTTTTTTTTTTGGATTTTCAAATTTTAGGGTTTAAGAGTGGCTTTCTACGGCCATTCAACTCACCCAAGATTTGATGAGAACCCTAAGTTTTAAGCATCTTATTGTGATTGTGATAGACTCGTTGACCGGCAATTAGAACGGACTTCGGATTTCTACGCCTCTAGTTGACCTCAAAAAGAATTCTGCCTAAAGGTGTATCTTTACAACCGGTAGCTTTCTCCCTACTTTTATTTTTTTTTTTAACGGGGTCAACACAAGGGTGAATCCAGTGTATATCTCCCCGGTTTATTCTACTTCTCCGCTTCTTCCTAAGTGTTTTGGGAATTTTTAGTGCATTTTCTGAGCTGGGTTCTGGACAACCGGTCGATGAGCTGTTACCACCGACAACTTGCCAGCCATACTCGTGCGGCGAAGTGTGGCTTATTTCTTTTTGTTCTTTTCTCCTTTTTGATTTTTTTTTTTTTTTTTTAGAATAGGTGGCTTCCCTGGTCTAAGATTTACCTAAAGGCAGCAAAAAGAGAAAGGTCCAGTGACTGGGCTCTGGACAGCCTACCTATGGGCTGTTACCCACGATAACTTGCCAGCCATATCACCCTAGAAGGTTCATTAGCTACCCAATTTCCGTTAAAATCGCCAAACAACGAGTCAGTGCAAAGAAAGTGTGTAGATGCTTAAAACTCAAAATTCCCTTAAATCAGAGGGCGGGTTGACAAGTCGTGTACTTATCACCCAAACTTATTTATTCCAATTATAATAAAATTCAGGTTGGCGAGAACTCGAAAAACAAATCCACATTTTAGTGGATACATAGGCTGATTAAGTCCAAAGACCTGAAGGGTCTTTATGTTCAAACCATAATATAGTATTTCTTAAGATCGAAAATTTTCTTAAACCGAAATTCTCTTTCCTAATTTTGATTTTTTTTTTTTTTATAAAATAAAACAAATCTACGGAGCTGACGAATGAATTCAAAGATAAATATCCACCCCCCCATGCCTATCTAATGCAATGTCCTCATTGTATTAAAAAGACATAAAACAGAGTGGAAAAGCGTAGAAAGCACCTGAATTGCGTGGATATCGGGTCCGCTCCGAGATGAAAATGAAAAAGAACTGTATATGTGCTGAGTTTAGTGCCTTCAGCTAGGCACACTATACAAAGAAAAGAAATGAAGAATTCAGAAGTGCAGGTCAAAATTAGAATAAACAGAAGAATCCTCCGACCTGTCAACAGAGGTCCACAGATGTGGACCAGATTGTGGTGCAGACCCATCCCCCATAATCGAGAATATCTTAGGTTCTGGATAAAAATTACCCAAAACCTAAAATCAGAATGCAAGCGGGGTCGGGCCTGCGATTTGTGAGGATGCAACCCAAGGCCAAAATGTCGGGTTACAGAGAATTGAAGCTCAAAAGGATAATCGTTAAATGTGTGCTTGAGTTTGACATCCTCGAAACAAATGTCGTAAGGGTTCTGATTTGATGGTTTCAGCTTAAAGGAAACCCTTCGACTCAATCTTCCATTTCCTCCAAAATTGACTTCCCAAATCAGAATTTCCCAGCTCCTATCCTCCTCATTCGGCATATCAAATTCCATGACCTCTTGTATATTCATCACCCCGTCTGAAATCTCCAAGTCTAGATGATGTGGCAAAATCAAAATTGACTTGGGTCTAATTATCTCAAAATTAGAATCATCAATAAGCTCAACAGGGTGTAACTGATAATCAGGGCATTGAATTGATTCCTCCAGAAAATGCGATTCTGGATCTGTATCGTGTGCCCTAATAAGATCAGTTTCCTCAGTTATTGGGCTATCAAATGATCTATCAGATTCCTCAGGCCCAATCGTCTCACAAAAATCGTGATCTGAAAACTCGTGTGAGACTTCGCAACTTGAATCTTCACCATCAAAGAAATCAGGATCCGTATCAATGTATGTCCCAAAATCAGTTGTCACTTTGTGTTCCCAGGAGACATACGTTTTCTCGTAACCCGGCTCAGGGATCTCAGGTGAAGAAATCAGATCATCCTTAATTGGTTGCTTTAATTCAATCTGGTCAGCCTCGTAACACATGTTCCCCCAACAGGTGCCTGAGCGAGTTCTGTCATTGGGTTTCCTGAAGAGAGTTCATCCTGGGAATTATTCCAAGATTGAATCAAAGCAACCACGAATCTCATCCTCAATTTCGCTAATTTCCCAAGTAGAAACTCACCCGGGTTCTTATCCTTAACATCCTGGAGCCAATCCAACAAAGACTTATTTAAATCATCAATCATTTCAATCAGGGGCTCCAATCTCTCAATGCAAGGTATTGGCTGAACTTCTAAAGATTGAATGATATTCCTCAAGTTAGCCAGAACCTTATCTTGAACCTGATTAACCTGAACCAAATGAGTTGGTTCAGGGTTGGGCGGGTTTGACATCAATGTAGAGGAATTAACGAATTGAGATTCGTTATACCCATCCTGATAATAGGTCATTTCAGATTGTTCAAAAGATGGAGATGACCTAAAGGCAGTGAAATCAGAGGATGGGTAAGGATCAGTGTATCCTTCTTGATTGTAGATCGCATTAGGTTGTTCATGAAAGGAGGACGATCTATAATCGATGCCACTCTGAGAAGGATAGAATTGAGAATCAAAGTGTTCAGGGTTAGACCCTAAACACTGGGGTCCGGAATTGTATCCACAATCCGAATTATCCCAACTAACTGATGGTCGATTACAATACGAGTTGGGATAATTGTCATGTTGAGGATAATTTACAACAGGAGGGAAAGAGCGGGAATGCGTGAAATATGTGGAAGGATTCATGAGACACGGGAGGAAGAAAGGTGCCCTGCAATACAAACAATCAAACCTGTCCTTAAATGGGTTAGCCTACAGACCTACAGACTCCCAAAACCCGTCTTGAGATAAAGGAACGATTTGATCTACTTCTGTCTGTTCAATCCAACCAGTTAGAAGGAGGGACTGGGGAGAAGGTTCTTCCTTCGGCTTGCGCCTCCGGTTCCTAGTGTACCCCCCAGCCGCGATCGTTTGACTCTGCTCCCCTAGCTAGACATCAGATTGAATAGTAGAAACAGACTAATCGAAAATAATCTCGTTCTGAGTTCTGAAAAGCGAGTCCAATCCTTAAGGCCAACGTCTACTCTGTTTTATTTAGGGCTAGGTTTGAATGTGCTTTGGAATGTGATGGGCCCTTTAAATGGGTTGTGCCCTTAATGATTGATTGCTTTGTGTGTGCGTGCACAACCAGTGGTTTTCAAGCAAGATTATTTTTGATGTGGTGAATTTTAAGGTTCAAATCTTGCTTAGTAGCTTTTAGGATTCAACTTTAGGTGTTTTCAATCAAGTTTCATTGGCACACCAGGTTTTGCAAGCACAGGTGAAGATATTTTCCTTTAAAGTTTAAAAAGAATGTGGAGTGCCTGGTAGATCCCTAAGAGTTGAACCTAATTGGCAGCTACTTGATGAGTTGATTTTATTTGAAGTGGTGCGGCCCAAACAACTCAAACAACTGGCCTGATGCACCACCTAATTAGGCACACAAATGATTACCCAATCTGATTTCTACTCGATTATGTGTTTGGATGTGTGTATCGGCTCCTAAGATTGGTTTACCGGTTGAGTTAGAAAATCAGATGAGGTTGTGTACCTCTGTGAGATTTTTTTTTTTTTTAATTTTTTTCTTTTTTTAATGTGGGGGTTGGAGTGAGTATGGATGTCAAACAACAAACAATCTAACCTTAGAGTTTATAAGAACACCTAGGATGATTGATGTTTGAATTATTATGTGATGAAATAAAATCTAATGGGTGGGAGGTGGGGGATAACTTACAAAACCTTCCACAGCACTTTACTCCGATCTACCGCTTTTGCTTGTCTCGAAAGAGTACCTGCAATTACAATAAGAAAGGAGAAAAGTGAGGTAAATGATTTGTAAGTTACAAAATGCGAAGAGAAATCAAAGAGCGTTGCCTCCCCGGCAGCGGCGCCAAAATGTTGAACGTATTACGAAGCTACGCTAATGTGATCGGTTTTGGAAAACCCGTCGTTGTAGTTCGAAAGCGAAGGATTCGAGTTCAACAAATAAAATTTATACCGAAATTAAAATTCCGGGTCGAACACAGGGAGGCGAACGTTTGATTTAAAAACTTCGCGTTTCTTTTTATTTTGTCACGAAGAAATTCAATTTAAACTATCTAAGTATCTACAACAAATAAAAGAGAGAGATGGAGTAAGAGAGAGAGAAAGAATACTATACATGGAAATCAAAATGAGATGTAGAATAGACAAGGAATTTATCATAAAAGAGTTCGTTTGTTACAACTAGAAAACATAAAACAATTACTCTAGAAAGCATTAAAAGAATGGAGGGAGAAATGTCCTCCTCGACGATCGCTTGGAGGACGAATAGACTACTCTAGAAAGCAGTAAATCTAAACCCTATACTAAAAAGCAGTAAAAAGAATAGGGAGAGAGAATCCTCCTCGACGGTCGCTTGGAGGACGAGCCGGACGGGACGACGCCTGGATGAAGGAGGACGAAGCGGGACGAAGGAGGACGAAGCAGAAGAACGGGAACGGAGCAGCACGCCGTCGTCGTCGCGGGATCCACTTCCGAAGGGGGACAAAAATTTGGACTTTATCTCGCGAGAAGCATCCTGGGTGTGGGACAAGCTTCTCTTGAGCTTTGGAGAGGTAGAGAGGAGAAGGAAGGGATGAAAATTTCATATGGAGGGGGTCTCCTTTTATAGTTGCAAGGAGTGGGGGCAAAATGGACATTACATCTTCAAAATAATAAATAAGGGGTCTTTAGTGACGGATAAAACCGTCGCTAAAGCCCCGACGTCGCCGTCGCCGCCGCGCCCACGCACGCCCGCTCGGCTGCCCGCGCGCGTAACGCCTACGCACGTCGCTTGATTTTCAGCCGTCCGATCGCGAGATCGGACGGCTTAGATCGCGTCCGCGCCCGCTGCGTAGCGCACCGCCCGCGTGTGATCGCGCGTTACGCCCGGCGTCCAATCACGCGTCGTCCTGATTGAGCGCGCGCAGCCGTTGGATCTTCATCTGACGCTCGTCCGCGCCCGCTCGCCCGCGCCTTCCACCTCCTCACCGCGGCTCGAACCCGCGACCTCCGCTTCGCCCGCAGCTGCGTCGCCGCTGCGCTACGCGGGCGAAATGGTCGCGCGGACGCTTTTAAGCGCGAGCGACCGCAGCCGTGGGATCGAGATCCAACGGCGGAGAGGAGACGGTGCGCGGTCTTCACAAGACGCATGCGGCCGATTGGGCGGCTGAGATGGCGCCACGTGGCGCCATCTTGGCCGTCCATCTTCTGGAAGTTGTAGATGGTGCCACGGATGTCGGATTGACTCGATTTTTGTGTCGTTGGGCTGCGATCGTCGATCCGAATTCATCCGTGTGGTCGGATTTGCCATCTGAAGTGCGGATTTACACCATCCTGGCCCTTGATCTTCTAGGGTTCCCCGATCTCTATCTGATGCTACGGATGCCTGATTAGGGCGATCTTGGAGTCGTTGAACTCCAATCGTCGCCCTGATCATATCCATACGGTTGGATCTTTGATCCGAGGCCCCGATAAAATATTTGCCCTGTCTAAGCACATAAAAGGAGACAATTAACCTCCATTTTATTCAAACTACTCTAAATGCAAGATGATGCATGTAATGCAATATTTATATCATGAAATGCAATCCTATGCTTAAGAACATGCATAAATAGACATTTTAGGTAGTGTAAATGTGTTTACATCAGTTAATAATGGCAATTAAGTTGTAGAAGATTTGTACACCTCATGATTTAAGTTATAACATTCTATAACTTAATGATTTTATTATTTTTATGTGCAGGTAATAAAATGCACAAAGAGAAAGGATGGGGGGATAAATTTCCCCAAACAGCTGCAACTCTTTCCCCCCTCTCCCGCCGGACATTGGGGTAATCTTCTTTTTCCGCCGCCTTTCTCAACAACTATGACCGGGGATTTGGGAAAATCCCTGAACTCACGCGCAAGGAGAGAAGTTAAAAAGAAGAGCCGGGGAGAGAGGAAATCCATCCAGAGAAAAAAGAAGAAGCGTGCACTGTGCCCTCTTCTCCCTTGCGGGGAAAAACCTCCGCCATCTGCCGGCCCGCACGCACCAAGCCGCACCTCTCAACTGCGTGCCCTGCTGTAGGCACTCTTCGTCCGTGTGCCTCTCCCTCCAGCCACTGCAGGTGCTCCTAGCGTGTGCACGCCATCTCTAGCCACTGCAGGCTGCTTCCTGTCTTCAAGCGCTCACCAATTGCAGCCACCTCCAGCCACAAAGCAGCGTGCTCCACCGCTCATCTACAGGCGAACCAGTAAGCGCCTGCTAGCGCACCAACGCGCGCACACGCCTCCGCCTGCGCCACCAGCTGCAGGCACTACAGCAGCTATGCCTTCTTTGTCAACAAGCCGGAGCTCCGGCCACCTCCGTCGGCCACCTACGTCGCTGCCGCTGCCACCACCAGAGAGCACTCGACCTCGCCATCCTCTTGAGCCTCGCATCAACCCCCGCGGTGCTCTCCCTCTCTCTCAAGGAGGAGAGAGGAGAAAAGCCCTGTTTTCCCACTAATTAAAATTTACATTCAATACCATTGCCACCAATTTGATTTTATTATTATTATTATATTATGGCAGAATTGCGTTCAAACACTCATAGTTCTTTATAATTGCATGGTATTGATGTGAAAAGAAGTAAGAAAAGCCCTGTTTTCCCACTAATTAAAATTTACATTCAATACCATAGCCACTAAAGTTTTGAAGTAAGAAAAGAAGAAATCTTCTTATTATTTCTATTACTTTTCATTTTTGCTAGGGACTAGCAAATCTTAGGCATGGGGGTATTTGATGAGTCCATTAAAATGGACTAATATTAAGCCTAAGTATCTTTAATTGTACAGTTTAGGTGTGTTAATAATGGCAATTAAGTTATAGAAGATTTGTACACCTCATGATTTAAGTTATAACATTCTATAACTTAACGATTTTATTATTTTTATGTGCAGGTAATAAAATGCACAAGGAGCAAGGATGGGGGGATAAATTTCCCCAAACAGCCGCAACTCTTTACCCCCTCCCCCGTCGGACATTGGGGTAATCTTCTTCTTTCGCCGCCTTTCTCAACAACTATGACCGGGGATTTGGGAAAATCCCTGAACTCACGCGCAAGGAGAGAAGTTAAAAAGAAGAGGCAGGGAGAGAAGAAATCCATCCAGAGAAAAAAGAAGCGTGCACTGTGCCCTCTTCCCCCTTGTGGGGAAAAACCTTCGCCATCTACCGGCCCACACGCACCAAGCCGCGCCTCTCAACTGCGCGCCCTGCTGCAGGCGCTCTCCACCCGCGCGCCTCTCCCTCCAGCCACTGCAGGCGCTCCCAGCGCACGCACGCCATCTCCAATGCCCCTCATCACCTTCCGCCCACGCCACAGCAGGCGCTCATGCCCTCTCCGCCTGCGCGCCTCTCCCTCCATCCACTGCAAGCGCTCCCAGTGCTCACACGCCATCTCCAGCCACTGCAGGCCGCTTCCTGTCTTCAAGCGCTCACCAACTGCAGCCACCTCCAGCCACAAGCAGCGTGCTCCACCACCCATCTGCAGGCACACCAGCAAGCACCTGCCCGCGCACCAGTGCGCGCGCACGCCTCCGCCCGCGCCACCAGTCGCAGGCACTGCAGCAGCTGCGCCTTCTTTGTCAACAAGCCGGAGCTCTGGCCACCTCCGGCCACCTGCGTTGCCGCCATTGCCACCACCAGAGAGCTCTCGACCTCGCCATCCTCTTGAGCCTCGCATCAACCCCTGCGGTGCTCTCCCTCTCTCTCAAGGAGGAGAGAGGAGAAAAGCCCTATTTTCCCACTAATTAAAATTTACATTCAATACCATTGCCACCAATTTGATTTTTTTTATTATTATTATATTATGGCATAATTGCGTTCAAACACTCATAGTTCTTTATAATTGCATGGTATTGATATTAACTAGTTTAAAGATTGATTTTGGACTTAATTTAAGTACTAATTGTCTTTAGTACACATCACGTGAAAACTGCATGAATTCATCCTAAATTTATTGATGATTTCTGTGAGGGAAAACTGCACTTATACCCTTAACTTTTTAGGTTATTGCAAATCTACTTTCCTTCACATTTTAAGTCCGATTTTAAAAGGGATTTCTCACTATCCGAAATAACATTAAATAATTAAGTATTGATTGCATCATTGCCTCCCTGTGGACACGACCTGCTCTTCTGCGAGTGGTTATTTTCATTATTTTTTATTAGTCGATTTTTCCACCACTTAAATACTATAACGCTAAGCGAAAAGTTGTCTATCAAAATTGGCGCCGTTGCCGGGGAGGCAACAGGCGCAATATATTTACTTTATTATTTTTGAATCTTTTGAGTTGCAAAATTATCTAATCATTTTTATTATTGTGCAAGGAATCCGCCGAGGCGACGAGGCACAACAGAGCAGCGGCAGCAACCACGAGTTAAGCCACACGAGGAAAAGACGAAGGAGACCAAGATCCTGTTTCACAGAGGATTCTCCGTCGTCACAATTTAATTCTGTCTTTTCACCCTTGTAGTAATTTGGGGCTAAGTTTTTAGGGGTTTGTCCCCGCATTCTTTAGCTACTAGGGCTTACAATATTTTTGGTGCATGTGTGATTATATTTTCTGATTGCTTGCTTTTAAAAACCAATAAAAAATATCGAGCTGCCTATTTAGAAGTTGCATGCCCTTAGGTGCGCGTATTTAGGGGTGATTAAGTAGCATATTAGATCTTATTATTGCATTGCGAGCATATTAGCACGAAGATTGCTGGAGACAGGTATATCTTTCTAACTTTTGAATTCAGCTTCTGTTCACGCATTTGCATTCCAATTTAAATTCATGACCACCAAATTATTTGAATTTACTAATTCAGTGGTCACATAACTAAAAGTGGAACTAATAATCATATTCAACCCTAAAAGCACTTCACTTTTGATCTGATTCTAAGGGACTTGTTTGCGATTTCAAAAGAAATTACGAAGATTTACGGTGTGCTACACACTTTTGACACTGAGCACGCACATTAGGTACCGTACTAAGGCTCCATCCCTTAAGGCTATAGGCACCGATCTCTTTATCGGTGTAGACCCTCTTATTGTGCTTTGTGGTAGTGGTGATACTATCTTTTGATCAAGTGTTTTGATACTCCACGGAGGGGGAAACCCCTTAAAGGAACAAAAGGGTAGTTAAGGGGCATCGCATACGCATCGCCTCAAAGGAAGGGTTCGCCCTACTTGCATCCCTTTGTTCGTCCTTGGAGTAACTTCTCCCTTGATCACCTGGGAGTATCATCCAAGCAAAGTATAGGTCCTAGGGCACTCGAAGGTTAAACTAAGGCACATAATTGCAGTGAAAAACTTGTTTGGCCATTTATATTAACTAATTCAACATCCACAATAAAGAAGGTTAAGATTTCAAGTCCACACCCCTCTTATACCACTTACGTGGGAACGGAGGGATAAGTCTTGATCTTTTGACTTATCTTTGGAGTGGAGGTTTGACTTACTAAATAATAAAAAAAAATTCTGAATTGTGTTTTGTATGCTTGGTAGACGCTCTCTTGAGGGTGGTCTAGTGTTTGATCCTGAGCCCGAGAGAATTCTTAGGAGAGCTCACCTAGGAGAAGAAAGAGAAGAAATGGCTGAGCAAGGTGCAAATCAACAAAGGACCCTAAGGGATTATTTTATTCCTACCAACCAACCTACACAAGCACTAAGACGACCGGCAGGGGATAATCCATATGAGATCGAGAGCAGTACCATATCTTTATTGCCCTCTTTTTATGGTACTACTAGGGAGGACCCCTACCGGCATTTGGAGGAATTCACCGAGGTCTATTCCACGGTGAAGCTCCAGGGCTTTACTGATGAAGTCATGATGAGGACTCTATTTCCTTTCTCCCTAAAGGATAAGGCCAAGCACTGGTATCATACCCTCCATGCAAGGGTAAATGATTGGGCTACCCTTAAGGGAGAATTTTTAAAAAAGTATTTTCCTATGAGTAAAACCAACCATTACAGAAGAGAGATTATGGGTTTTACTCAACAAGAAGGAGAGCAATTTCATGAGACTTGGGAGTGCTTTAATGACCTTCTTAGGTTATGCCCCCACCATCAAGTGCCAATATGGCAGTTGGTTGAAAGGTTCCATAATGGATTATCTGAAAGGCATAGGCAAACCATTGATGCAGCCTGTGCAGGAACCTTCATGACCAGAATTGAGGATGAAGCCTGGGCATTATTTGAAACTTTAAGCGACAACTCCATACATTTGTCCTCTGCATATCAAGAAAGAAAACCATCAATCTTGCAGAGGAAGATAGAGGCCCATGAAGCTGGGGCTTCTCAGGATTTGACTTATCAGATTCAACTATTGAATAAAAACTTTGATAGGCTTTTAGCAAACCTCGGCATGAACCTGCAAGCAGCCTCTATTTTTCAGGCTTCAAGAGAATGTTCCATTTGCCAAAGCACAACGCACGCCACTGCGAAGTGCCATCAGGCAACCCAATTCCCTGAGTTGATTCAGGCTGACTTGAACGCGGCCCAAGGTTTCCGCCCCCCTCGCAATAACCCTTATCCAACACTTATAATCCAAGGTGGTGGAACCATCCAAACTTCTCTTGGAAGCAAGCTGATGCTTCTAACTCAGGGAATATAAGACCCCTACCTCCCCACCCACATACCAACCTTCTTATGAAAACCCTCTTCCGAATAAGCCCTCTGAGATGGATGAACTGAAGGCCATGATGAAAGCGATGCAAGAGCATCATAATATGGTTATCCAATCTCAGAATAAGATGATTACTGATATGCAATCCCAAATTAGTCATCTTACTGAGGCAGTTAGGCAACGTGATCCGAGGAAGCTGCCTAGCTCTTCTAAGGAGAACCCTAAGGGCAACGGGGTTGTATTCAGGGAGCACGCCCAAGCAGTGACCGTGTTGAGGAGTGGAAAAAAGATTGACAAGCCTGATAACACTCCTATGGTTACATCTCAGAATTCTCCTTCCACACCTGACCCGACTTCCATCTCACCCGAGGAAGAGCCACACCACTCTCCCTCACAAAAAATCACCCACAATGAGGATGTCGTCCTTCCACCACCCCTTTCCCGCCATGACGACCCCTCTACTCAGAAGCCGAGGGTGCCCTATCCAGAGTGTCTATCTACTCCTGGGGAATCTTTTGTTGGCTCGTCTGGAGCCAAGGATAGGACGGAAGAGATTATGGATGCTTTTAGGAAAGTCCAGATTAACTTGCCTCTGTTGGAAGTGATTAAACAGATTCCGTCCTATGCTAAGTTTCTAAAGGACCTGTGCACCCAGAAGTGCCGATCTAGGAAACAGGTCCAAACCAAGGTCATTCTGCCTGACCACATTAGCTCGATTCTTCAGCATGGAACACCCCCCAAAATGAAAGACCTAGGGGCCCCGTATATTTTAGTGGTTATAGGTAACCAACACATTGACGAGGCTTTGCTAAATCTGGGTGCGGGGGTAAACATTCTACCGAGCTCTGTCTACGACCTTTTGGGAGGAGGAAAGCTGAAGCCTAGTCCAGTAATCTCCAGGTTGCAGACAGATCACTTAAGACACCACGGGGATTGTCGGAAGATGTCCTTGTGAGAGTGGAGGATTTCTTCTTCCTCGTTGACTTTCTAGTACTTGATACTGACCCATCTAATAAGCCCACAAAGCCATCCATTATTCTGGGATGCCCCTTTTTGGCCACAGCCAATGCCTCTATAAATTGTAGATCCGGGGCACTTAAAATGGGCTTTGGGAATAGGAAGATCCGTTGAATGTTTTTGATACTTACAAGCAACCCGGATTTGAAGATTGTTCTTAGATTGAGGTCGTTGATGAAATAATTGAAGAGACTACTCCAGCACTCTTATGTAGAGATCCCCTTCATAAGGTCATATCTCAGGACCATCCCTCGATTATTAAAGAAACTGAAAGGAAAATGCCCGAACTAGAAGAGTTGCTGGGGATACACACTGAGTCTTTGTCCCCACCCTGGACTGTGAAGGTAAATCCGCTGCCTGAGGCGGGGACATCTCAACTAAAACCCTCAATCCAAAAGGCTCCTGAATTGGAGTTGAAACCCCTCCTGAGCACATTGAAATATGCTTTCCTTGGCACTAATAACACGCTCCCCGTTATTATCTCGTCTGCATTATCTGAATTGCAGGAGGGAGCTTTGCTTGAGTGTTTACAAAGGCACAAGGAAGCAATTGCCTGGATAATTGCTGATATTAAGGGTGTTGATCCCTCTCTTTGCATGCATCATATATACACGGACAAGTCCATGAAGCCTTTCCGAGACATGCAGAGAAGGCTCAATCCAAATATGCGGGAGGTTGTTAAAAAGGAGATTTTGAAATGGCTGGATGCAGGGATTATCTATCCCATTTCAGATAGTAAATGGGTCAATCCGATTCATGTAGTTCCGAAAAAGGCAGGAATCACTGTGGAGGAGAATGACCAAGGAGAACTGGTGACCACTAGACCCTCAACTGGTTGGAGGGTCAGCATTGATTACCGCCGTTTAAACACGGCTACCCAGAAAGATCATTTCCCCTTACCGTTTATCGATCAAATTTTGGAACGATTGGCACGGAACAGGTACTTTTGTTTTCTTGATGGGTACTCTGGGTACAATCAGATAGCCATTTTTCCTGATGATCAGGAGCGTACCACCTTCACGAGTCCTTATGGCACTTTTGCGTTCCGCCGAATGCCATTCGAGTTATGTAACGCTCCTGCCACTTTCCAATGTTGTATGATGGCTATCTTTTCTGATATGATCGACAAGTTCGTTGAAATTTTCATGGATGACTTCTCCATTTATGGCTCGTCGTTTGACCTATGCCTTTCGCACCTTGATAAAGTCTTAACCCGTTGCGAAGAGGCAAAACTGGTGCTTAGCTGGGAGAAAAGCACTTTATGGTCCAGCAGGACATTGTGTTAGGGCATGTAGTTTCCGAGAGAGGATTAGAGGTGGACATCGCAAAAATCGATTCCATCTCTAAGCTTCCATTGCCCGCCAATGTTCATCAAGTTAGATCTTTCCTTAGCCATGCTGGATTTTATAGGCATTTCATTAAAGACTTCAGTAAAATCTCTAAGCCACTCTGCGACCTGTTAGCGAAGGATGTCTCCTTTGATTTTGATGATAGATGTGGCGAGGCTTTCCAAGCTTTGAAGAAAGCCCTCATCACCGCGCTGATTCTCCAAGCACCAGATTGGACCCTCCTGTTTGAGCTTATGTGCGATGCTTCTGATTTTGCAGTGGGAGCGGTCTTAGGTCAAAGGGTTGATGGCAAACCTCATATGCTGCATTATGCCAGCAAGACCCTTACGGATCCTCAGCAAAACTACACGATCACGGAAAAGGAATTACTTGCTATAGTATTTGCTTTGGAAAAGTTTCGATCTTATCTTTTGGGATCCAAGGTTGTGGTGTTCACTGATCATTCAGCCCTTAAGCATCTTCTGGCTAAAAAGGACACCAAACCTCGCCTAATTCGTTGGATTCTGCTACTCCAAGAATTTGACTTAGAAATTAAAGACAAGAAAGGAGTTGAGAATGTGGTAGCAGACCATTTGTCTAGGATCCCTATTGAGGCATCAAACCCCACTGGTGGTATTCAAGAGACTTTCCCTAATGAGTCTTAATGGCCGTGGAAACTAAAACTCCTTGGTTCGCTGACATAGTGAACTATCTGGTCAAGGGCATCACCCCTAGTACTTGGGACAAGCAGAAGCGAGACAGGTTTATCGCCAATGCTAAATTTTATCACTGGGAGGAACCTGAGCTTTTTAGAATAGGCCCTGACTAGCTGTTTCACCATTGCGTCCCTGATGAGGAACAAAGAAGTGTTTTGAGTTTCTGCCATGACCTCCACTATGGGGGACATTTTAGTGGGAAGAAGACTGCTCATAAGGTTCTTCAGTCTGGTTTTTGGTGGCCCACATTATTCCGAGATGCACATACGTATGTGGGTGCATGTCTACATTGCCAGCAGACGGGAACCATGGGAGAAAGGGATGAGATGCCCCAACAACTTATCCTCCCTATTGAAATCTTTGATATTTGGGGCATTGACTTCATGGGTCCCTTTCCTGTGTCCTTCGGATATGAATACATCCTTGTGGCTGTTGATTATGTATCAAAATGGATAGAAGCCATCCCCACGTGAACCAATGACCATTCTATGGTCTTGGGCTTTGTTAAGGCTAATATCATTTCTCGGTATGGGTGCCCAAGGATGATCATAAGTGATGGAGGACCTCACTTTAAGAATGTACACTTCACTAGACTACTCCAAAATTTGGGAGTTAATCACATGATAGCCACACCTTATCATCCCCAAACGAGTGGGCAAGTTGAAGTGTCTAATAGGGAGATTAAGCAAATTTTAGAAAAAACTGTCAGGCCTGATCGGAAGGATTGGTCTAAAAAACTAAATGACACTCTTTGGGCCTACAAAACTGCATATAAGACTCCCTTGGGTATGTCTCCTTTCCATCTTGTCTACGGAAAAGTGTGCCACCTTCCCGTTGAAATCCAACATAAAGCTTATTGGGCTATTAAAAACGTTAACTTAAATCTGGATAAAGCGGGAAAAGCACGTATGTTAGAATTAAGTGAGCTTGAGGAGCTTCGTAATGAAGCTTATGAAACTTCTCAAGCTTACAAGTAATGTACAAAAGTCTTCCATGACAAGCACATCATTAGAAAGACTTTTGAGCCCAACTAGTGGGTCTGGCTTTTCAATTCTAGACTTAAATTATTTCCTGGAAAGCTCAAGTCAAGTTGGGATGGGCCTTACGTTGTTATCAATACCTTCCCTCATGGAGCTATAGAGATTAGGAACCCTATTTCAGGTGTGAACTTTAAAGTAAATGGCCAGCGACTTAAACCGTATATTACTCTTTCAGATGGCTAGGTTTTGGATGCACTACGGCTTGAGGAACCTTAGCTCCTCCCACTCTCCTGCTCAGGTGATATTCTTCTATGTCTATATTTTTCTAATGAGGACATTGTCAGTCTTAGGCATGGGGGGATATAACCTGAGAATGTTTATAGTGTTTATAGCATTTATAAATATTTGCATACATATTTATTAAAAAAAAAGAATTCTTTTCTTGAGCTGATTGGGTTAGTTCCTAGCAAAATACCTTTATTGGAGGTTTTTCTTCTAGAATTATTTTTAGAATCCAGTACATTTATTTCACGTGCACGTAGAAGTGGTAATGGATCCTTTGGGAAAACCAATATGCATTTGTAGTCTACTGAACCCTTGGACAGTTCATAGAGAGTCAGGCATACTATCTTCTAATAAATCCACCTCATATTTATGAGAAGAAGTAGAGAGATTACTGGTGTGCTAAGTCTAGTGCAAGGACTCTTAAGTTTTGGATAATTAGATGATGATACTTCAGAGTTAGGCGTAGTTTTCACTCTCTGTTCCTGTGTGTGTACTTTGAGTGAATTTCTGAGAGTCACCAAATAAGGCAGATACACAGAGATTGAGTCTTAATAAAGCTATAACTATGGTGGGTGGTTATGACTGTCTTTCATAGAGTCCTCAGCTGAAGGAGGGTACAGTGTCAAAGGTCAGAAATATGCCTGTCCTATCCATTCCTTTCCGGTGCCGAGAACAGGCACTTCCACCAAATAAGCCACACAACTTCCTCTTGACCATCATCAGCCCTAATAATGCCTCGTAAATAAAAGTTCGTATTGTGTTGTGTTGATTGAAAAAGAAACAACAACAAGAATATATATATATATATATATATAAAAGAAGAAAAGAGAAAAGAAGTAGAAAAAGAAGAAATAGAAAGAAGAAAAAGAAGAAAAAAGTTATATTACAAAAAAAAAAAAGTCCTAGTGTATGATGTAACACTGTTTCTGAGGAACATAACACCTATCGCGTTCCACCAAATATGACCCATACCTACCTTCTAGTATTTCTGATCGTCTGAATACTGGTTGAGAACTCTAACTTAGTTATAGAGTTATTAAGACTTTAATTGAAGTGTGGATGCCATGTGAGGCCACCAAATAGTGAGTATAATTCTGGTGAGATTCGTGATCTCAGAAAGAAAGAAAAGAGAGAATGCCCAGGAACATCAAGAGAGTATAGTTGTGTAGCCTCTCTCAGAGTTGACTTGTCTAATAGTCTAGAGAGCTAGAGTTTGCAGTACTAGACTATATGTAGCACCAGTTGAGTGTGTGCCACCAAATACAAATCCATTCAACTTGATATCTCCTACCTAAGCCAAACACCAGGGTCAAATTACAGATTATCGTCTGCTTTATCCCCGAGGGAAGTAGTTGCCTATCTCAACAGAAATTTTTTCCAAGGGTGATGTACGAACTCCTAATGCGAATCGGCTCTTTCACTTGGATCTGTTACCTAGGCTATCAGCACTTCACATTTGTCTGGATTCCTAAAGTTTTGAAGTAAGAAAAGAAGAAATCTTCTTATTATTTCTATTACTTTTCATTTTTGCTAGGGACTAGCAAATCTTAGGCATGGGGGTATTTGATGAGTCCATTAAAATGGACTAATATTAAGCCTAAGTATCTTTAATTGTACAGTTTAGGTGTGTTAATAATGGCAATTAAGTTATAGAAGATTTGTACACCTCATGATTTAAGTTATAACATTCTATAACTTAACGATTTTATTATTTTTATGTGCAGGTAATAAAATGCACAAGGAGCAAGGATGGGGGGATAAATTTCCCCAAACAGCCGCAACTCTTTACCCCCTCCCCCGTCGGACATTGGGGTAATCTTCTTCTTTCGCCGCCTTTCTCAACAACTATGACCGGGGATTTGGGAAAATCCCTGAACTCACGCGCAAGGAGAGAAGTTAAAAAGAAGAGGCAGGGAGAGAAGAAATCCATCCAGAGAAAAAAGAAGCGTGCACTGTGCCCTCTTCCCCCTTGTGGGGAAAAACCTTCGCCATCTACCGGCCCACACGCACCAAGCCGCGCCTCTCAACTGCGCGCCCTGCTGCAGGCGCTCTCCACCCGCGCGCCTCTCCCTCCAGCCACTGCAGGCGCTCCCAGCGCACGCACGCCATCTCCAATGCCCCTCATCACCTTCCGCCCACGCCACAGCAGGCGCTCATGCCCTCTCCGCCTGCGCGCCTCTCCCTCCATCCACTGCAAGCGCTCCCAGTGCTCACACGCCATCTCCAGCCACTGCAGGCCGCTTCCTGTCTTCAAGCGCTCACCAACTGCAGCCACCTCCAGCCACAAGCAGCGTGCTCCACCACCCATCTGCAGGCACACCAGCAAGCACCTGCCCGCGCACCAGTGCGCGCGCACGCCTCCGCCCGCGCCACCAGTCGCAGGCACTGCAGCAGCTGCGCCTTCTTTGTCAACAAGCCGGAGCTCTGGCCACCTCCGGCCACCTGCGTTGCCGCCATTGCCACCACCAGAGAGCTCTCGACCTCGCCATCCTCTTGAGCCTCGCATCAACCCCTGCGGTGCTCTC
The DNA here is from genome assembly GCA_037157565.1 of Thalassia testudinum. Classification (NCBI taxonomy): domain Eukaryota; kingdom Viridiplantae; phylum Streptophyta; class Magnoliopsida; order Alismatales; family Hydrocharitaceae; genus Thalassia; species Thalassia testudinum. The sequence continues at coordinate 5,558,647 of JAZHRO010000022.1, read as the reverse complement.
CCTCTCTCTCAAGGAGGAGAGAGGAGAAAAGCCCTATTTTCCCACTAATTAAAATTTACATTCAATACCATTGCCACCAATTTGATTTTTTTTATTATTATTATATTATGGCATAATTGCGTTCAAACACTCATAGTTCTTTATAATTGCATGGTATTGATATTAACTAGTTTAAAGATTGATTTTGGACTTAATTTAAGTACTAATTGTCTTTAGTACACATCACGTGAAAACTGCATGAATTCATCCTAAGTTTATTGATGATTTCTGTGAGGGAAAATTGCACTTATACCCTTAACTTTTTAGGCTATTGCAAATCTACTTTCCTTCACATTTTAAGTCCGATTTGAAAAGTGATTTCTCACTATCCGAAATAACATTAAATAATTAAGTATTGATTGCATCATTGCCTCCCTGTGGACACGACCCGCTCTTCTGCGAGTGGTTATTTTCATTGTTTTTGATTAGTCGATTTTTCTACCACTTAAATACTATAATGCTAAGAGAAAAGTCATCTATCAAATAGTGATCTTGGTATATAACAAAATTGTAAGTATTAATCTCCAATAGGATAGACCCTGTTTACTATAACCTCATCTTATGCTTTGAATCCTTCATAAAAGTAATTCAAATAAACAAGAAGTATATCCATGCAAATTGCTTTCCATAATTTAATGCCTTAAATAAATGAATAGTAACATCCGCAATGGCATTTAACATAAATACTAATTGAAGTTTTATAGTAGCAAAATAGGGGAGTTTGTTCCCCTTGTGCACACGAGGAGAGGAGTCGGTAGTTGGTGTGGTCACCGGTGGTGGGTCTCTGAGGTGTGGCCTTCGCGATGGTGGTGACGCGACTACAGGAGGTGGTTGGCGGTGGCCAGACGGAGGAGGAAATCACCGGCGACAATGAAGCCCCACAAGCTGCTGTGGCTGCATCGCGAGCCACGCATGGCTGCACATGGCTTTGGTGCTTGGCGGTGCTAGGCGTCGAGCTTTGGCGGTTGGCGGAGGCTCAACGGTGGTGGCTGCGTGGAGGGGAGGCACTTGGAGCTTTGGGTTCTTCCTGCTGGTGGAGAGGAAGAAGATGATGAAGAGGAGGAGAATGCATGCGGCTGGAGCTCGGTTTTGCTGGTGCACGTGAGGGCGCACAGCACACGTGGTCTGCAGGTGCGTGAGGGCATAGCGTGCGCGTCTGGCTGCGTGGTGCGTGAGGACGTGCGTACGGTGAGAGGCTGGCGGTGCATAGTGTGGCTGCGCGTGCATGGCTGTGGCTGCTTGTGGGGGGGTGGGGGGTGGGGGGCGCTTGGTGTGGGTTCTCTGTAGGTCACGATGCAGGTGGATCTCCACAGTGCCTACTGGTTCCACAGTGCACATCTCCTTCACGGTGGAGAAGGTGGAGAAATAGTCCCTGCCAGGGGGAAGGCGGATGATGATCATCTATCCCCAGCCTTCATTGTAAACATCCCTGGTTTGTTTTGCTTTGGCCATGGAATTCTCCAACCACCCAGTGAACATCGTGAGTGGTTGGGGTGGTTGAAGAGATGAGGCACAGTTGGCGGTGGAAAGGCAGCTGCAGTTTAAACATCATCAAACGTCCAGAATAAGTTTTGGACATCTTAAAAGTTGACAGTACTTCGATCCCTGCTCGTCAGATGTTCAAACTCAATTCAGGATGTTTTATAGAAGCAACAATGGATGTCTGACTCTCGTACCTAGCCTGCATTCATCAAATAGATCATATCATATGCTATTAAATGTAAAATTAGCACATAAATTTAAATGCAGGCCAAGGTGAATTGCCATATAACTCCTAATTAATTAACAACTAAGAACAAATAATTAAATAGTACTTAGGCTAAATAATAGTCCACAAAATTGGACTTATCAATACCCCTGGATCAGAAAGTCATCCACCTGAGAATTACTTGGGCAGCTAGGAAGGGAGAGTCCCATAAAGACCCCTGCACGGTAGAGTGCCCCCACGGGTTATAGGGTTTCCCCCACCTGACCTTCCTTGTCACTAAGTGTCCAGGTAGATCAAAATGGATAACTTCGCCTCTTAAGTCTACCAGTTTTATGTCCTAATTTGTGCCTTTGTTTTCACTTGAATTAGCGGTTGATTTGACTTGTGGCCTAATTTGGAGGTTGGTTGGCCTACAATGTGTCCAACTTTACCTGACCTGCCCTAAAGATGGCAGAATGACTCTCGGTCAAGACCTAGAAATCACCCTGATTTGACTCCCAGGTCATTAGGTCCAAGGATTTTTGGGTTCAAGTGAGTTTAGAGCCTGTTTTAAGGGTTTTTCTTGATTAGATCTTTTCAATCAAGGGCTTGGGTAGCACACAAATGCGGGTGGGTTTGTTTCCTTTTATGCAGCAAGTGTGACTAGCTCTCCAAAAACCCTAATTTGGCTTTATTTCCAAATCCTCTTTGATCTTCAAAAATGTTCTCCTTGGACTTCAAACAAGAAGTGCGTAGTCCAAGAAGATTATAAATTAAGCATAATCCTTAATAGGCACAAGAATTTTGGGATAGGATCTCTAAGCAAAATCGCTTCAACTTCAATGAGATTTGAAAAAAAAAAATCACAAATCAAGAAACTTGCCTTTTAAATGATAATTACATATGAAGAATAAGGCAGGTGATTCCTAATTGATTGTTTCCTTTTTGTCTTCCCAATATTAGGAGGTTGATTAGGGAAGAATAGAGAAGTTACCTACCCTAGAGTGGTTGATTTGCGCGGAAGATCTCCTCGTGATGTACCTCGCAAAATCACAATAAAGCAAATAAGGAAGTTAGTGCTTCAAATATAATCAAATAATGTAGAGAATAGTGGTGAATTGCGCGTTGCTCCCCGACAACGATGCCAAAATGTTTGTCATGCTAAATCAGGGTTTAAAAAGTGTTGCATTGTAGTACAGCCGAAATAGCGTTCAAAGCAAATACAATTTTATTACTCGAAAAGATTTCCGAGGTCGAACACAGGTAGCAAATGGAATTCACACACTAGTCTCAACAATAAATGCAAATTGAACACATAATACTACTCGAAAACTAATTAGGAGTGTATAGCGCATGAGTATGTGACTAAAGAAGGAAATATAAAATTCAGACGTCTGATTTTACAATCAGACGTCTTAAATGACTTGTGCTATAGTGCCCTTCTTCTGATTTGTCTGATTCTACCTTTCTTCTTCTTCATCTTCTTCTTCTGCCTTCTCTTCTTCTTCTTCTTCCTTTGCCTTTGCTTCTTCTTCTTCCTTTGCCTTTGCTTCTTCTTCTTCCTTCTACCTTTGGCCTTCTCTGAGGTCCTTCTCTTTCTCTTCCTCTTCTTGACCTCCTATTCTTCCTCTGAATCTGACTAAGTGTTGCAGCAATCTTCTCAGAGAAAAACCCCCCTACCCCTACGTAGCTCTCCTCTCTCCTCTCTTTTCTATTTCAGTCACTCTCTCCCAGAGCCATAGCCGGTCAGGTAATCGAACCTATCGCATATTCGGGTCAGGCTCACCGACATGTGTGGTGAGAGAGGAGGACCTCACCCTCTGTGTTGGAGGCGAACAACTACAGGTAGTTATTCAATTTATGTGACTTCGGGCGAATTTTTGTTTCCAAGGTGGGACTAAATGTCCCACCTTCCTTTTGCACACACAGCAGCAGGTGCGTGGCCAAATAGGCGAGGCCGCAGCTGCTGAAACCTCTACGTGAAGGCTTGGATGCATGCGAGCTTCTAATCCGCGCAGCCTGGAGGTAGCCCTTGGGATAATAGCACCTGGGACTGCAGCAAGCAAGCTTGAAGCTTTGGCAGAAATGGCAGCCGTTGACCTGCTACATGAAAACACAAGAATGGCCTCGCGGCCACATCAAATCGTTCAGGGAGCATCGTCGGAACACGGCAAATGTGACGGTGGCCGTGGTGTGGAATGAGGGTGCCAGTGAGTGTGTGCCTAGGGCACACTATTTGCGTGTGAGTGGGTGTGTTCGGTGAGGTGTTTGGGTGGTCGATGGAGTGAGTGGAGTAAGGGGAAATGATCAAGGAATTGCGGTGGAGGTTGTAGGGTGGTTGGCGAGGTGGATGGAGGTGCGTAGCGATGGGAGCACCATGCCGGAGGAGTCGCCAGAGATGGAAGAAGTGATGGTGTTCGGGGGTGTCAGTGGTCGATTTTAGGAAATAGAGAGAGGGAAAGAAAGTGTGAGAGGGAGGGAACTTAAAACCTACTTCTAAGGGATGAAAGGGATAGGAATCCCACACCGGTATGGTTGCCGGACGTGGGGAAGACGAATACTACGTAGGTGAGGCGGCGACGAAGATAGGACAGGGATGATGTTGGCCGGTATTGCGCGACACGGAGGACTGTAGTGGAGATAACCCTGCCATTGGTATTGTGGTTGGGTGACGAGAGAGCTAGGGAAAAGCTTCCGGAGCTTGCAAAGGGTTGCGGCCAGAGGGGAGAGAGGAATGAAGGGGGAACCGACCCAATTTCAAGCTGAGGAGACTCAGTTGGATCTGGGGCTTCTTTTATAGGTCATTGGAGAGGGATTTGTGCTTGGAAGACAAGCTTCCAAGCAAGGAAGGCTTGCTAGAGAAGGAAGCTGTTAAGATACCCATATCTCTCATGTGTTCCCATGAGAGATTGAGAGGGAATTAGATCTCAAAGATGGGTTCATACTGACGGGGATTTCTCAGAGGATCTTCCTTCCAATTTTGGAAGAGATCCTCCAAGCAATCAAGGAGAACTTCCAAGTTAAAGGTCGTTAGAGTAGGTTTCCTCCGTGATAATGGCGGAGGGACCTATTTGTGAAGACGACGAGAAAGCTAGGGCGCTGATTGCAAGGGTTTTTGAAAGTTAGGGGTAGAAATGTAATCAGACAGGACCTTTTTGCAAACTAGGTCAAGATGAATTCCCCTTAGGTCCAAACCTAATTTGGACCTAAGGAATCCAATGGTGAAGTTGGATTTTTGGTTTGGCCACGTTTGACTGGGAAATTTATGCAAAAATCCAACTTGGGGCAAATATCTCTCTGCGACCCCATTCTAGGTCAAGATGGGTTCTGATGGTCAATTTGAAGGTACTAAATCCTAGAGAATATTTTTCTATGATTTTTAGAGGGTTTAAGTGAATTTTATCCTGACCAGAACCTTATTTAATCAAGTGGGTCCGTTTTTAGGGTTTCAAGAAGTCATTTAATTCACAGAACACACATAAACCCTTTTCTGTCAAATCCAATTCACTTGTTATCTTATTAAGACCATTTGACCTTTGTTTAGCTTTTGACAAAACCTGTGGATATACTGCATTGGTAAAATTATAATTTTAACCCTAGTTTCTTATTTTTCTCTCAGAAAGGTTATACAGTGAATTATGACCTTTAGTTGGTTATGTAGGAGCATTTATTGACTCAATTGGATCAAAATGAGCTAGTTATGGCTCATGATAGTGTTCCTATCAGACTTACACACTGACTGTCGAAGATTGGGTAGATGATCCTTTCATCTAACCACTTGATGATCTCCTTTTTCACGACATCCTGCAAGTTTGGATTTAGGCATCTCTGCATTTCATGGGATGGTTGTGAGCCCTCTTCAGTGTAGATGTGATGTGTGCAGTATGAGGGGCTGATGCCAGTCAGATCATCAAGAGTCCATGCAATGGCTCTTCGATGTTGCTGGAGAATAGAAATCAGGCATGTTTCCTGATCAGGTGTGAGTCGGGAGTTGATAATCACAGGAAACATCTGTTTGGAACCCAAAAAGACGTATTTCAGATGAATAGGAATAGGGTTTAATTCCGTAACTGGGTTGTCAGCAGCAGCAGGTGGTTTAGGGTGGGTGTCGAGAGCAAAGGAAGGAGTTATGGGAGTATCTATGTTAGGTTCAGACTCCTCTAATTGCGGGTTTTGATCTTATTGTGGTTGATCAGAAGTAGTCAGGTTTTCCTCGATACATAGGTCGTCAACCACAGCCTTGATATTGCAAATTTGTTATATAACTCCACAATTAATTCCTTGTTAGGCCTTAAAGATGTCGATCTTCAGTGTCTTGCTCCCAAATTTTAATTCAATTTGGTCCTCCTTGTATTTAATGTTGGCCCTAGCAGTGGCCAGAAAGGGTCTCCCTAATATGATCGGTGTATTCTTCACATTCTTAGGAGCATCCATGTCTAAGACAATGAAATCCACTGGAAAATAGAAATCATGTACCCTAACTATGACATCCTCGAGAATTCCTTTTGGTGACTTAATCGATCAATCAACTAATTGCAAGGTCATTTCTGTCGGTTTAAGCTCAGATTCTTCAAAGTAGTCTAGTAGGGATGTAGGTATCAAATTTATGGAAGCTCCTAGGTCTAGTAAGGATCGGTTGAACTGCATATCACTGATAGCACAGGAGATCAGAGGGGTGCCTGGATCTTTTGCCTTAGGTGGCAGTTTGCTCAAAATGACGGAGCTGGCTTGCTCCGATAGTACGATTGGGTTCTTGCCTTTGGTTCGTGGCTTCCGCTTAGGTGTACACACGTCTTTCAAAAATCGTGCGTAAGCTGGTACGTGGCATATCACATCCATCAAGGGGATGTTTATTTGGACCTACTCAAAGAGCTTAATCAGGTCCTCAAGTGCCACGGGTTGGGGTTTCCTTTTTCCTTTGGTTAAGGCCTCCAAAAATGGAACTTTTGCTGGTTCCTCTAGAATGGGTCCAGGTTCTTGATTTGGGATAGAGGTATCCTGGATGACTATCCTAGGTTTTGGGGTTGCATTACCAGGCTGAAAGTGGCTTGGATAAGGTAGGTCTTGTGTTGCTTTGCCACTACGGGTAGTAACAGAATTTAGACTTGCCTGGTTCTGGGTTGGTGTGGATAATAGAGGTGATTGCTGCTGATAACTTGCTGATGTAAACATGTTTACACTACTTAAGATGTCTATTTATGCATGTTCTTAAGCATAGGATTGCATTGCATACTATAAATATTGCATAACATGCATCATCTTGCATTTAGATTAGTTTGAATAAAATGGAGGTTAATTATCTCCTTTTATGTTCATGGACAGGGCAAGCTTTTTATTGGAGCCTCGGATCGAAGATCCAACCGTACAGATGTGATCAGGGCGACGATTGGAGTTCAACAACTCCAAGATCGTCCTAATCAGACATCTGCAGCATCAGATAGAGATCGGGGAACCTTAGAAGATCAAGGGCCAAGATGGTGTGAGTCCACACTTTAAATGACAAATCTGACAGCACGGATGGATTCGGATCGACGATCGTAGCCTAATAGTGTGAAAATCGACTCAATCTGACAACCATGGCACCATTTACATCATCTACAAGATGGACGGCCAAGGTGGCGCCACGTGGCACCATCTCGGCCTCCCAAACTGGCCCAGCTGATCTTGAAGACCACTGCACGTTAGATTTGGACCGCACGATCACGATCCAACGGCTGTGGGCAGCCGCACCTCAAAACATCCGTGCGACCATTTCTCCTCCACAACGCAGCGAGTGAACGTGCTTAAGTGAGTGAGCGACGCGCGTTCGAATCGGGGCGAGCGGCTGCTGGGACATGGGATAGTGGGCTCTGCGATCGCTCGATCACGATCGAGCGATTGCGGGCGCTCAATCCATTTCACGCCGTATCGCATGCCCACGCGTGACGCAGGATCGCACGTGGGCGAGCGTGCAGAGGAGGCGGGTCGAGATGTGAGATAAGCTGTCCGATCGTGAGTACATGAACGCGCATTACACGTGCGAGCAGGCGAGCGAGCGCACGTGCTCCGCCACATGTCACCCACGATGGGGCTTTAGCGATAGCTTTATCCGTCACTAAAGACCCCTTATTTAATGTTTTGAGATTTAAATGACCAAATTACCCTCACTCCTTGCAACTATAAAAGGAGACCCCCTCCACATGAAATTCTCATCCCTTCCTTCTCTTCTCTCCCTCTCCAAAGCTCAAGAGAAGCTTGTCCCACACTCGAGATGCTCCTCGCGAGATAAAGTCAAATTTTCACTCTCATTTCTAAAGCGAATCTCGTGACGACGACGACGTGCTGCTCCGTTCTCGTTCCTCCTGCTTCGACCTCCTTCCCGCTCCATCCTTCTTCGTCCAGTTGGCGTCTCGTCTGGCTTGTCCTCCAAGCGATCATCGAGGAGGATAACTTCTCTCTCCCATTCTTCTTTACCGCTTTCTAGTGTATAATTTTCCTGCTTTCTAGTGTAGTTGATTTCCTGCTTTCTAGTGTAATTCTTCTTTGGTTTTATTGTATAAACATTTTGAATTATTGAATGCATGTTTTCTCTCTCTCTCATTTATTCTGATTGGTATTATGGCTTTATTGTAATTACATCGCTTCACTTTTCAACAAAAATTCTAAAAAAAATATAATTGCGAATATAGATCGACGTAGCCTCCTTGAGTTGGACCCGGGATTTCTATTCCGGTATAAATTTTATTTGTTAAACACGAGTTCTTCGCTTTCATACTACGACGACAGGTTTTTCAAAATCAACCATGTTAGCGTAGCAACCCGTGCGTTCAACACCTGCATATGATGTCGAAGCCTCCATCCCATCAGGTGATGGAGTAAAAGGGGCCTAATAAACAAAGTGAGCTTAGCCCTGAGTCAGGTTCATAACGCGCCTCTGGTTCAGCATGTTATTTGGATTAGGCAGAGGTTGTGAAGGAAGTGCACCAGGTTGGCAGGGATTTGGCATCTGGACGAGTTGATTGCGAACCTCTATGATCTCGTCTTTGTGCTATTTTTGCATAGCCGCATTCGTTTTCTGAGTGTCAGCTAGAGTCTGAAGGATAAGAATCATTTGATTTGCCTGAGTTTGCCCAGATTGATAAGTTGGGTTGGGCCAAGGTTGAGGCAGCTGATATAGTCTAGGAGTTGTGGTCGGGGTGGATATTGAGGTCTCTGATTTTGGTTGTTCCCTGACCACATGAAATTAGGATGATTCCGCCATCCAAGGTTGTAGGTGTTTGAGAATGGATCATTCTGAATGGCATTGAGGTCCTCGCAGGTCTGAGGAGCCTCAGAAAAGTCAGAATACGAGGGTTCAGAGTTCCCCCAACTAGAATAGGTGGGTCTAGAGTTTCCTCCGAACCCTGAATTAGACAAGGGTGGATATGGATCCATCCCTTGAGAAGATCGATGGTAGATGTTATGCACAGCCTCCTTGCCAGATGGCGGTTGCGTGAACGGGTTTTGCGCAGAGGTGGCTCACTGCAAGTGTCGAGTTAGCTCATCCACCTTCTTCTCAATAATAGAGACCTTGTCCAGATGACTGGCCATCAGTTCTAAGTCAACGGAAGAGGATAGACCCCACATCTCATGTGCTCCCTTTGGATTCGTCAATGCACAGGCATTCGTCCAGTCAAACATGCCCATGGATTCATTATTGATGGAGTTCTCACACATATTCTCGAGAATCTCCCACATGGTGTCTTCGTGTTGACCCATGATGTTTCCTCCACAGGTCGCATTGATGAATAATCGAATATCCTCACGGAGTCCCTGGTAAAAGACTGGGCTTGTTCCCATTTAGGAACTCCGTTGTGGGGGCACTTTCGCATGAGATCTAGAAAATGATCCCATGCTTCGTGAAGCAGTTCTCCTGCTTGCTACGTGAAATGCGTGATCTGGTGCTGTAGAGCATTTGTCCGACCAACAGGGAAGAACTTTCTCAGAAACTCAGATTGTAGTTCCACCCAGGTGTTGATTGGACGCGTTTGGGTTTGGTACCAGTGAGCAGCCTTGTCAATGAGATAGAAGGAGAACATTTTCATGAGTAAGACATCCCGATTTTGAGCTTTTGACCTGAAGGTCTGGGCCAAATGCTTGAGTTGCTTGATATGCTGGAAAGGATCTTCGGAATTACGCCCATGGGATTTGGGAATAACATGAATCATGTTGGGCTTGAGTTCAGTATTAGGACCTCCGACGAGGATTTGGACTCGGGATTCGATTGCCACTGCAGCGGGATTTTAATGATCTCTCATCATAGGACGCTGCGGTGGGTTTACAAAGGCTTAGAATAGATCATTGAGGTGCTGAAGCTGAGTTTCAAGATTGTTTTCTTCTGCTGGTTGCTCCGTGATGATGGATGAAGGAGAATTAGGTTTAGATGAATCAGAAGAGATGTCAATCGGGTTGGGTTTGCGTTGCACAAACAAGGAGGTCGAGACTTGGCCTCGATAGGAATGAGTAGATAATGGAGGCCTCAAGGATGGTCTTAAAGACCTCCTCCCAAACATGCACCGATGGATTAGATGAGAGGTAGAATGTGATGGACTCAATCAAGACACCCAAAAATTTTGGATGACTATAAAGGTTCAGGGTAGATGATACCCCTTAGTCAGAAAGCCGTCCACCTAAAAATTACCTGGGCAGGCAGAGAGGGAGAGTCCCGCAAAGACCCCTACATGGTAGAGCATCCCCACGAGTTACAGGGTTTCCCCCACCCGACCTCTCTTGTCACTGATGATTCAGGTAGACCAGAATAGGGACTTGACCTCTTAAGTCTACCAGTTTTAAATTAAGAGCAAGGGTGCTTATGATTTCTCTTGAACTTTTAAGATTTTTTTGTGCAAAGTGACCTAATTTGAAGATTGGTTAACCCAACAAGGTGGGTCAACTTCACCTATTTTTCCCTTTGAAAAATTTAGGTCTTTTAGTGTTTAAATAAGATTAAGAGCCTAATTTTAGGGTTTGCTTGTATAGATCAATTCAATCAAGGCTTAGGCATACATTGTTTGAGAAGATTAATTCTTGGTTGAGCAAGTGTGTCTCTAAAATCCTAAACTGGAATCCTTAATTGGCTCTGATTGGTCCAATTTAATTTTGTCCAAATGTGGTACCTAGGGCTTCAAGCAAGAAGGTGATAGCCCTAGATACCTTAAGATCTTAAGTAGGTGCACAAATTTTGGATGTTTCTCTAGAATGTATCAAATCAGGCAACTTGATGATTTGTCTAAGAATAGAATGTAAGTAGCCCTAATTGATTTTCTTTTTTTTTTTTTAGTTTTTTCAGATTCAAGGGCTTAGAAGAGATTGGATTAGTGTTTTAACTGCCCCTGGAGTGGATGATGTGCGGCTACTCTTCTTTCAAAGAGTCCTGAAACAGATCACAATCAAAAGAGATGAAGCAAGTTAGTACCAAGTTTGATATTGCAATCAAGAGATCTAATTGCGCGTTGCTCCTCGGCAATGGCGCCAAAATGTTCATCGCTCTAAAACGGATTTTTAAATTGTTGCGTTGCAGTATAGATCGAATCAGTGCGAAAACATATAATTTATTACTCAAATTTGATGTCCGAGGTCGAAACAGGGAGCAATATGGCAATATAATTCTCAAGATTGCAATCAAAGATGTAAGAATTTGCAATCAATAAAGATATATAAATGAAATCCAATATCAATACTGTAAAAAGAAGAGAGGGTAAAATGGTGATTTGAATCACCAAATTACCCCACAATTTAACCACAATTATCTCAAATATTTGCACAGTATCAACCACAATTGATTCACGGAAGATGAGTAAGCAATAGATCTTGAGAGGCTTGGATATGTGAAGTCAAACGATAGATTTGGGTACTCAGACGCCTTAACAGAGGCAAAGGCCTCTTCTTATTCAAATTCTTCAATCTCTTCTCTTCCTTCTTCTTCTTACTTATCTTCTTCTTCTTCCCTTAGATTCTGAGAAGGTGCAGCACAGGACTTAGCACACCAGCAGAGGCAAAGGCCTCTTCAGATCTCACAAGAGTCAAGAGGAGGGTGGCAGAGCAAACCCCCCCCTCTCCTCTTTCTCTTCTTCCTCTCTCAGAACCAACAAACCAGACCAAACCCAGGTATCCGGGTAATCAGACCAAGCCTAGACCTGTGGGGCGTGAGCGTGGGCAAGGGCGTACGTAGGCACGCAAGAGGGAACCTCACCCCGTGCTTACTGAGGCAACGAGGCTATAGAAGAAGACTCAAATTGGTGCAACTGCAGGCGCTGATGACCCTAGTCAAGGACCTGGGAATGGTCCTAAGACCACTCCGTGTGAACTGGGGTAGAAATCTGGAGCGGATGTGGTCGGAGGACTCAAGGCGTGGTTGGTGCAGCTGGGGCGGTGGCAGAGCTCCAGTGGAAGACCTGCAAGCATGAGAACGACCTCACGACCACATCAAATATGCTCAGGAGGATCGCCTGAGGATGGCGAATGTGATGGTGGCCTTGGTGGTGCGTGGGAGTGAGTGAAGAGGTCAGACTACCTGAAAATGACAGTGCGGTGAGCGTGGAGTTTGGCAGGTGATTGAGGTGAGTGATAGGTGGATTTAGGTTAGGGCTTTAGTCGGTGGAGTTGTGGCGAAGCTGTTGGGAGTGGTAGCAGCGAGTTTCAAGAAGTGTAGCGGTGTGTAGGCGTAGCCGGCGTGTTGCCGGAGGCGGAGAAGATGACGGTGTTGAGGGAGAAGCGGTGATCGTGCGTGTGTTGAGAGGTTGAAAAAATAGTGTAGAGAGGGAAAGGGAGAGATAGAGAGACTTAGGGATGCAGTAGAGAGGAGGAGGGCTCCGGTGTTGGTTGACCAGAGCCGGAGAAGGAAGTAGAAGCGGCGAGGCGGCGATGATGAATCAGACAGAGGAACACCCTCCCTTTGTCTAGGGAGGGTCGCGACGAAGAAAGGAAGAACTTAGGCCATCCAATTTGATGGTTGGATAGCCAGAGGAGGGGGATCTAGGGAAGTCACTGGAGCAAAGATGTTTGGTGGTCGGAGAGGGTAGATTAGGGTGATTTGGCTCACCAAAACTTGCTGAAAAACTTGGCCGTGCATTAGGGGTTCTTTTATAGGCCATAGGAAGCCCTTCCAAGCTCGGAAGGTTTTTTCGAAATAGGATACCCGAACCTTTGAAAGGTTCGCATGGCCTTTTGGGAAAGACTTAGAGCCCAAGGAATGACTCAAATGGAAAGTAACTTCCCAAGGAATCTTCGATTCAAATTTGGGAGAGATTGATTGAGAATCGAGTGAGAAATCCTCACTCGAAACTCGATGGTGAAGGTTTAACCTTCCAAAAATGGTGTGGGGACCTATTTGTGAAAACAATGACAAAGTTAGGGTCCTTTTTGGAAGGATTTTGAAAGTTAATGGCATATGTGTGATAGAAAAGAATCAGACAGGACCAAATTGCAAACTAGGTCAAGATGATCTTAGATTAGACTCAAATTTTGGTACAAACCTAATTTAGACTTAAGGAATTCAATGGTAAAGTTAGATTTTGGTTTTGAGAAAGTTTGACTGGGTAATTTATGCAAAAACCTAAATTAGGGTAAATGTCAGTCTGAGACTCTATTTTGGGTTAAGATGGGTTTTGATGGTCAAATTGAAGGTACTAAACCCTAGAGAATATTTTTCTATGAATTTTAGAGGGTTTAGGTGAATTTTATCCTGACCAAAACCTCAGTTAATTAAGCAGGTTTGTTTTTAGGATTTTAGAAGTCATTTAATTCTTAAAATACGCGAAAACCCTTTTCTGTCTGTATAAACCCACTTGTTGGATATTTAAGATCATTTTACCCTTAATTACCCCCTGGGAAAACCTGTGGTTGTTCTACATTCAAGATATGATGGTAAAATTATAGTTTTAACCCTATTTTCTTATCTTTCCCTCAGAATGATTATACAGTGACTGAAATGATCCATCACCTTTTGGTCCTTTAAGATGTCTGGGATGTTCACCAGGCATCTCGAGAGAGAGCCAAATGTCTGAAAATGCTTTTCTTTTCGGCGCGCACCGTGCGCATGCCACTCCCTCACCTACGCCTCATGCCTCTCCCTATGACAGCCATCCCTGCACCCTGCACCACTCCCTGCCATGCCACACCTCTCCCCTCACCTCCCCTTCCTTTATAAACCCCCTCCTCCTCCTCTCCATCTCACACCACCAAAATCAAGAGAGAGAGAGAGAGCAAGCAAAGAGCGAGCGGAGAGCTGATCGCGAGTCTGAGCGCAAGAGTGGAGGGCGCTGTGCTACTCTGCTGCAGCGTTTGCGGTGAGGAAAGCCAGAGCGGTTTCGCGGAAGTCGTTTGTCCATGGAATCAGACGTCTAGAGCGACATCCAGACATCCGAAGAAGTTGGAAGGCGGACCGAGGCAGTTTCAAACATCTGGAAGCACCTCCAGACATCTGATGAAACCCTTGGACGTCGGCACTGCGTTCCAGACGTTCGATAGAGGTGCCCCGAGAGAGGTCTCCAGTTCGTCAGGTGTACAGAACCTGCGGAGATGTTTGGAGCTGCTGTACGAGCCCCCATTCCACCCGGTTATCCTGGTAGAGTGGTTCTAACTAATTCTCCAAGTTAAATAAAATGCATGCAATTAGTTAAAACCTAGGATGTAAGATGAATCCTAGGAAGAAACAAAACGTATGCTTTAGAATACAGCTATTCAAGTGAACCCCAGGTTATGACATGAACACTAGGGATAGAAAAGACACATGTGTAGAAAGATGGATGATTAAATAAATCATAAGCTGCCTATAATGAACAAAGAAAAGTTCATGTACGAACCCTAGGGGAATGTAGAACAAGATAAGAACACTGTAGTACCAAGAATCGGATGGTTCTGGAATTGCCACCCACAGGCGGCTGTTAAGGGAAGTGAGCTGACCTTCGTGTATGTAGTACCGAAGAGAGCAACTATCCCTTGTAGTGTAGAGGGGAGCTTGCCACCTTTGGGTTGAGACCCAGAGTGGGTTTGGCCACTCTACGTTGACTCTTGTTGGCCCTCGTCTATGAGGTACCGAGGTGAGCTACTTAGTGTAGGGGGGGAGCTAGTCGCCCTAGGGGGCCCGGGGTTAGGCATGGACACCCTACACGGACTCTTGTTAGCCCATTGGGCAAACCGGGATAGTCGGACGAGGGTACACGGACTGAGGAGGGGCGAGACCCCTGTTTTGTTCTATTCTGAGAGGGCAAGGCCCTATACTGTTCCGCATTGTACGTTGAGGCATAACCGTTGGCGGAAACGACTGACCGCGTGCCAGTGTGGGGTAGCTACCTGCATGCTTATCACGTGTGCTGTAGTCACTGCTACGTAATGATCGTGACCTCGGGGTGGTAGACCGAGTGTAGGACTACCACGGAGGGACTCTCCCGGTCAGGAGAGTGCCACGTGTGCATCCTACATCACGGGAAAACTGCAAGCAAAATCGTTCCTTTAGGGAACAAGAAGATTAAGTAATGAGATGAACCCTGATTAGAGATCTCTACATAGAAAACCGTTATAGGATAATTTGGATTGGAAAGTAATATGTTAAACTGCTTGTTAAATGCATTTTTATGTTTAGCCACCACTCTACTCAACGTTAGCTGACTCCAATTATATAATTTTGTATAGGTCAGGGATTTGAGCAGCCCGAGCTATCGGCTGCTAAGGACGCTGGGCCTAGTTGAGCCTAGCTGTAGTTTTTACTACTTGTTGTAGTGAGTTCCTGTAGTTATATTTTCAGTACTTTTCCATTATGTTCTCTATCTGTACTAGCTTTGTTGTGATGGTAGTATTTCTGGTCTTGAAGGCATGTAATATTCTTATATCACAGTTCTATTTCTCCTTTCGTTGCCAATTTCTTTTTGCTTAGCTACTGTACTTGTGTGGTTGTGAATTGATGCATGTTATTTGGTTATTTCTCGTTGGACGACTGGGTCTTGGGATTAGTCAAGGCGAGCTAGTCTCGGGTCCTATAGGGATCTGGGTTTGGGTCGTGACAGTGACTTAGGGCTTTTTGGCAGTTATGTAGGAGCGTTTAATGACTTAATCAGATCATATTGAGCTAGTTTTGGCTCATGATGGTGTTCCCATCATTCCCCATGCCTAGCTTTTGCTAGTCCCTTAGCAAAATCTCATGGAATTATCTTAAATTCTAGGCCATGCCTTTTTATGCTCAGAACTCTGATGTGTGCTTTCTTTTGTAGATTAGGTCAAAATGCTGATAGTAGGCCTAGAGGTAGTCAAGTACCAACCAAGATCCAGACTTGACCAGCTTTAGCCTCTATCTGCTGTGAAGGTATGCAATGACTTAGGGCTCTTTGGCGGTTATGTAGGAGCATTTAATGACTTAATCAGATCATATTGAGCTAGTTATGGCTCATGATGGTATTCCCATCACCACCGTGGGTGTGTGGTGTGACAGGCCACACCGCCATCTAGAGCTCGTTTGCATTACCGTGAGCACCTCAGCGTGCACCACCCTCACTGCCATCACCAGCAACCACCACCGCACTCACGCATTAGTAACCATTCATGCAAGTTAAGACATCCAGGAAACTTCCCGGACATCTAAAGTCCCAACTCAACGCCACTATTAATCTTCCCCGTCGTCTTCTCTTCTTCCTCTGTTTTTCATCGCCAAAAACAAACCCAACACCAACGACCATCAGCAGCCACCTCCAACGGCACGCCATCTCCATGTGCACCACGCGCGGCCATTTGCGTGCACAAGCACCAGCAGTGTGCCACTGCCCTCCTCGCCCATGCGCACCCCCCATACACGGCCAGCAGCATACCCGCAGCCTTTTCACCATACCTGCAGCTGTTGTGCATCACTATCATCTCCGCACGTCCTCTAGCAGCTCCGCCTGCGCACGTTCACTCGCTGCGCCTTGATTAGCTCATATTTGTAGGCTATTTAAGTATTTAAGTGTCTAGACATTAAGTTAATTTTAACATTTAGATAGCATACATTAGGATGTAAATAAATTAATTCATATTTTTATCTTAAGTGCATAATTCATGCATTTAGAATTAACCTAGGATTGCATACATTTGATTAGTGAATTATTTAGGTGCATTACATAAACTATTTTAATTAACATAGAAGTTAAGGAGTTATGTATAAATAATCCTAATTATTTTATTATTCTTTTTTCTTCTCCTTTGTAGGTAACCGCTTCATCTCCACCTCCTCCTCCTGCGCATTCACTTGTCCAACATTGACTCGACGGTGGCCTTTTGAATTTCAAATCTTTGTAGCTATGGCTACAAAGGAAGAGGAATGGCTGTCATTCAGAGGGGGGCCACCACCATTTCGACCACCACTGTGCAGAGCTTAGAGCTTCCTCATTCCACACCACCGGCCTCCCACCGTGAGCACAAGACCACTCCACCGCGGGCAGGCAGGGTGATGGACCACCGCGCCATCAGTGGCTTGTGCAACTCACTGCGAGCATGTGCCTGAAGGCCACGCAACCACCTTCATCAACCATCACCAACATCCACCTCCATCTTCTTCCCCATTCTCTGTTTTTCCTCCACTCCACCAAAAAGAACCCAAAAACCACGCCATCCCCACGTGCAACAGCGCCACATCCAACTCCCCTCCACACGCGACTGTCCAGGCACTGCTCCACATGCTACCCTTCCCGCACGACCTGTGCACATCACCCGCAGCAGCAGCCACCACGCTGCAACACTTCCTCCAGCGCATAGCGGTAGCAGCTGCCTGCCTCCAGCGCAACACCTGTGCACACGCTTCAACCAACCCCCGCGCCTCCTTCTACTCGCGCACACCATCGCGCACATAGTGGCCTGCAGTGCCTTCTCCGCGCGAGCGTCACCTGCACACCCCCGCGCTAGCGCCTCCAGTGCCCCCTGCAGCGCCGGCAACCATGCGGCCACCAGAGCCCGCGTGCGCCCGTGCGGCTTGCAACGCCCGCCCCTTCAGCGCGTGTCGCCCACACACTCCCTCCAGCAAGCGCAGCCAGCAGCAGCAACCGCCACCGCCACCACCGCTTCTCTCCTCCATCCAGCCAACCCAAGCCATCTCACGATGCACCGCCACCATCGCCGCGAAGGCCTTGCTTTGGCCGACCTCTTGTAGGAGTAGCTCCTCAAATGAGCCTCTCTCCCGTGTGCGAGGAGGAGAGAGGTATAATCCTATGTTTTTACTTACATTAATATTTACATTTGAATGTCATTTCCAAACTTTCATTTTTATTTTAATATTTGAAATATTGAGTGAAATTGCAACTTCATGCTCATCTTTTCTCATAATTGCTTGGCTTTTGTTATTCACATCTTTTGACATTGGTTTTGGGTTAAGATGTGTACAAATTCTCTCTAATGCATGTCAATTGGAAATTACAGAGATTCATCACATATTTATTGAATATTTTAGTGAGGAAAATTGCACATATAACCTTACATTTTCGAGTTATTGTGTGTCTTCTTTTCGTTGCATTTCATGTCAGATTTGACTATGGATTTCACACTTGATTGAATGAATACGAGAAAAATATTAGTGAATTTATTGCATCATTGTCTCCTTGTGGACACGACCTGCTCTTCTGTGAGTGGTTAATTTTTATTGTAATTGTTTTGTTAAGCAATTTTCCACCACTTTGTTACTAAAACGACAAATCATCTTATTCACATTATTCGAAAGTGAAAACCGTCTTATCACGCCTCCGCTTGCTCACATCTCCAGCACGCACAGCCCTCCCGCACCGTGCGCAGCAACCATCCCACGCTCATGCCCGCGCACCCCCCTCGCTGCACCTCCCCCACACCCGCAGCAGCAGGACCTTCGCCTGCACACTACAGAGCGCGTCCTCTAGCACCTACAGTTGCGCTCCTCCAACTACTCCTCTGCGCACGCCCGCATGGCCTACGCGCCTCCTCGCCTTTAGGAGCGCCGCACGTCGAGCTGCTTCACAGCAACAACAACCAGCCCACCGTCGCCACTTCACTCCTCCGTCCGACCGCCTTAGGCCGTCTCGCACCGCGCTAGACCCACCATTGCGAAGCTCTCCCTTCGATGGTCCTCCGACGAGAAGCTCACCGTCGGCCTTGGTCTCCTTCTCACGCACGACTGAGGAGAAGATCCTCCTTTGTTTTGCTACAGTGAAAAGGGTATTAGTATTTACATCTTTTTCCAATGTGAGATTTTATTAATGTTTTATTGTGTCACATTGCAAAATAAATCCTTCAGATGTGCATATTGCTACTTCAGCATTAGTTCTTGTTGTTTACTTAATCTGAAAGCGATTTTGGCTCGATTTCTTGACGAAATTAATAGTGAACATCGATTTTTGACCCTTGTGAGTTTAAATAGGCCATTGCCTCCCTGTGGATATGACCCGCTCCTAATTGGGTGGTTATTTTAATTATTTTGATTAGTCGATTTTCCACCACATAGAAATACAATGACAAATCATCTTAATCATCGTTTTTGAAAGCAAAAATCGACTCGTCAGTGTACCACGTCCCGGATATAACGCTCTGCTAACTATACTAGCCCGAAGGTCATTCAGATTAGCAAGAAGTACACCGTCTTCGTTAATCTGTCCACTATCACCCAAACAACGTTGTGTCCCTGTTAATCACTCTGAAATGGGTTTTAAAATCATCTCATTGTAGTACAGTTCGAATCAGTGGGAAAAACAAATAAAATTTATACTTGAAGTTGGAGTCCGAGGTCGAACACAGGGAGCAAGTAACAATTAATCTCAAGATCTTAATTCAAGCACAAGATACGCAATACTAGAACCCCAAATAATGATATTGAAATGAAAGCAAATGTCAATGGTGCAAAAAGGATGGGGGTAAAATGGTGATTTGAATTACCAATTACGCCTCACAATAATAGCAAAGAGATACACAATATCAATCAAGTTAAGAAGCTCAAATCAGATGTCTGATGGTAGGATCAGACGTCTTAAGCATTTGATCTATAGTACTTTTCTCTTACTTTCTCTTCTGCTTTGCTTCTTCTTCTTCTCTTTTCTTCTTCGATTTTGTCTCTTCTCTTCCTCAACCCTACTCTTCCTTCAGTTCTTCTTCTTTGTGCCTTGGCCTTCCTTCTTTCTCTATTTTTTCTTGCGAACTATTCTTTCTTTCTTGCTTCTTCTTGTGACTAAGTGTCGCACAGGTACCAGTGAGAGCAAAACCCCCCTGTCGCCGTGTTCTCTCTCTCTCTCTTTCTCTGGGTTCCGCTCTCCCAGATCCTTCAACAGTAACGGGTAATCGGGTATTCGGATTAAGCGCGTACCCAGGTCTAGGCTCACCGGCAGTGGGTGGTAAGCGAGGAGTGACGGAGGCTTAGGCGATTATCGGGTGAGTGTATGAGACCTCACTCCGTGTTCTAAGGCGATAAGGGTAAAGCAAAAAGTAGTTTAAGTCACACGGGGAGGTCCGTGCTTTCTGATGTGGGACTATGACCCCTGCACTTTGTCGCGTGCTACTACAGTGAACTTCCTTAGCCGAATAGGAGCAGCTACTGTGTTTGGGGTCTCTAATTGAGGACCTGGAGACCTCCCTGGAGTCATTTCGCATCACCTGGAGCAGACGCCTGGGAGCAAAGGCGCAAGAACACCACCTGGAACTCCTTGAAGAAGCTCTGCCAATGGCGGCTTCACCTGTGGCCTGAAAACAAGAACAAAGCCTAATGGCCATGACAAAACAACCTAGGAGTGGTCGCCAGATCATGGAGAGTGCGGTGGTGCTAGTCTGAGGACGTATGGAGGCCGATGAATGGCTGTCGGTGACGGAGAGGATGCTGTCCAAGTGGGTTGGCCGATGGAGCGATGGAGAGGGTGAATGCCCTAATTGATAGAAGGCTTTTGTTGAGGACATCATGGCGATGCCGATGGGGGTGGTAGCGACGAGGTTTGTGCAGTGGAGGAGCTGGAGGCGTTGCCGAAGCTTCACCGGAGCGGGAGAAGACGAAGGGGGAGACGTGTGGTCGACGGTTGTTTTAAGGGATAGAGAGAGGGAAAAGGAAGTAGGGAAGTAGACGAAGCTAAAGAACCTAGTTTAGGGATGAAAGGGGGAGAGGTTCCCATGCTGGTGTGATGGCCGGATGTGGGGAAGACGAACCTCCTTGAGGGAGATGGCGGCGAAGAAAGGGGTCTGAGGCACCTTTGATGTGGTCGACGAGAGGCGGAGGAAGTCGGGGAGGAAGGAGACACTCCCAATTTTGTCGTTGGGAGGCCGTAGGATGACGGGGGAGGATGCTCACCGGAGCTAGGTCAGAGGAGGCCAGAGGTAGGGTTAGGAAGAGATTTTTGGCCTTGAACCTAGCTCAAAAGAAGCGGAATGCAACATGGGTTCTTTTCTAGGCCATAGGAAGCCCTTCCAAGCTTGGAAGGTCATGCACATGTCGGATACCCGAACCTTTGAAAGGTTTGCATGACCTTTTGGGAAAGACATAGAGCCCAAGATATAGCTCAAAAGGATAGCAATTTCACAAGGAATCCTCGTATCAATTTTAGGAGAGATTGATTGAGAATCGAGCGAGAAAACCTCGCTCGAAACTCAACGGTGGAGGTTGAACTTTCCAAAAATGGTGCAGGGACCTTTTTATGAAGAATACGGCAAATATGGGGGGCTATTTGCAAGGAGTTTGAAAAGCTAAGGGTATGAATGAGATAAAAAGAGTTTAACTGGACCAAAATGCAAAATTAGTCAAGATGATCTCAGATTGGGCCCAAATTTTGGTACAAACCTAATTTCAACCCAAGGAATCTGATGGTGAAGTTGGATTTAGGTTTTGAACAAGTTTGATTGGGTAAATTGCGTAGTTACCCAAATTAGGGCAACTTTCCGTCTAAGACTATGTTTTCTGTCAAGACGGGTTCTGATGGTCAAATTGAAGTACCAAACCCTAGAGAATATTTTTCTATGAATTTTAGAGGGTTTGGGTGAATTTTATCCTAACCAGAACCTCAGTTAATTAAGCGGGTCTATTTTTAGGGTTTCAGATGTCATTTAATTTTCAAAATGCACGAAAACCCTTCTCTGTCTGTTCTAATTGACTTGTTAGACTCTTAAGATCATTTGACCTTTAGTTAACCCTTGAAAAAAACTCATGATTGTACTGTTAAAACGGTAGTGCCTTCATGTCTTCAATGCGAAGACAATCGTTGCCAGCTCCAAGTCATGAGTGGGGTAGTTATGCTCATGAGGCTTTAGTTGCCACGATGCGTAAGCGACAACGTGACCCCACTGCATGAGCACACCACCCAACCCTTTGCAACTAAGCGTCAATGTAAACCATGAACCCACCACTGGTGTTTGGAATGGTGAGTACAGGAGCTGAAGTCAGCCTCTCCTTCAACTCCTAAAAACATAACTCATACTCGTCTGTCCAAGTGAAGGGCACGTCCTTCCTGGTCAACTGAGTCATAGGACACGCAATCTGGGAGAATCCTCTGATAAACCACCAATAACAACCTACCAGCCCCAGGAAACTGCGTATCTCTGTCACTGTACATGGCCTCTCCCACCTGAGTACGACCACAACCTTGGCCGGATCCACATCTAACCCATCTCTCGATACCACATGGCCTAAGAAAGTAACCTGCCTCAAGCAGAACTCGCACTTGCTGTACTTGGCGTACATCCTACGTCATCTCAAAGTGTCCAGAACCATGTGTAGATTCTGCCCATGCTGTGACTGATCCTGAGAGTAGACTAGCACATTATCAATGAATACCACCACAAACTGGTCCAAGTAAGGTCTGAAAATGCTATTCATCAGATCCATGAAAGCAGCGGGGGCGTTGGTAAGCCCAAACAGCATGACCAAAAACTCGTAGTGTCCATACCATGTACGGAAAGCTATCTTGGAGATGTCGGTCTCCCTGATCCTCAGCTGATGGTAACCCGACCTCAGGTCTATTTTGGAGAACACCGTGGCGTCTCTCAACTAGTCAAAGAGGTCGTCATTGCGGGGCAACGGATACTTATTCTTGATGGTAATCCAATTCAGCTGTTTATAGTCAACACAAAGTCGAAGGGTGTCATCCTTCTTCTTCACAAATAACACAGGGCCCCCCCCATGGGGATGCACTGGGCCTTGCAAAGCCCTTCTTTAACAATCCTGCAACTGGGACTTGAGCTCTCGCAGCTCATGTGGTGCCATCCTGTACAGTGTAGTGGAGATGGGGTTGGTCCCCGGTACCAGTGAGATCTCAAACTTGATCTCACGCTCAGGTTGTAGTCCTGGTAACTCTTCTGGGAAGATGTCGAGGTACTCGCACACCACCGGAGCACTTTGTAAGTTAGCTACTAGGCTAGGCTCTGCTACAACACAGGCTAGGAAGCCCTCACACCCCTGATTCAGTAGCTTTGCTGCCCGAATCATGGAGATGCACCTAAAACCTCCCTCACTGGCTGGCCGTGGAACTCAAAGGGATGTAGCTTAGGTATGGAGAAAATAATTTTCCTCCCGAAGTAGTCCACCAAGGCGTGATAGGCAGACAACCAGTCCATCCCAACATGCCAAAATCCTCCATCTAGATCACAATCAGGTTAGCGGGAAGACTGTATCCCCCTATAGTGACCTCACAGTCCGTGAAAACCTCCTTTGCGATAAACGACAATCCACTTGGGCCTCTAATCAGGAACAGATCCTCTAATAGTGTATTGTTCGACCCCAAACTGAAGGCAAAACTCATGGAGATAAAAGAATGCATGACACTAGAATAAAAAAGTACATAAACTAATATGATGGAAACTGTAACCATACCTGCCACCAGAGAACCTGAAGCTCTGGCATCTCTGTGAGTCAGGGCGTTGACACACCCCTCAACCCTAGGTGCGGAAGAAGAGCCATGCTCTGGGTTGGGCGAGTAGTAGCTGGCTGATACCCACCTCGCGACTGCTGTCCTCCTCCTCATGCCTGGTAACCATGCATCCCGTGCTCGGTGTTGGGAGCATCTGGTATTTTCCGACCCTAGGTAGGTAGTCCCTCCTCATGTGACCCGGTTGAACACATTGGTAGCAGAGAGGGGCATGACCTCCTCCCTGAGTCTGCCCCTGCTAGTGATAGGGCAAAAAGTGTCGCCTCCCTCGGTAGCTCTGGGAGTGGTCAGGTTGGTAGGGCCTTTTGACCTCCTTTGGCTTGCCTGACACTATGACAACTCCTCTATCCCACATGAGACTCCCCTTCTGCACCCTCAGAAGAGACATGAGGGGGTGGTGGAGGTGGAGGGAGCTGAAACTCCTCCCGTATGATCTCTCGAATAAACTGGATGAGGTCCTGGGCCTGGACACCTTGAAGGAGCGGCAAGGCAGCACTGGTCTCAGGTCTGACACAATTGCCCCCACGCCCACGCCTGCGGCCATGTCGAGGCATCTCCTATCGGGAGGAGAGAGGAAACAAGGTCATCATTGGCATAAGACTGATGTAAGACTCAAGAACGAAAACCAAGATAACATGTTGTGATGGCTATCCTAGCTACATGTGCATGAGTGATTACTGCCAGACCATTTGGTTTATCTCTTTAGACGACCTTACTCTGATACCATCTTGTTACAACCCAAACCTAGCTCCTCATGGAACCCGGGAACGATTCACCTTGATTAAGCCCAAGACCCAGTCATACATCTAGAAATAAGCCAAATGCAAGAACATGCACAACAATCCACACATGCAATGTAGCTAGGCATTAAATAAAAAAAGGTAGCAAAAGAATAGAGCACTAGATTCCAAAGGACAAACATGCCACAGGAGAAAAGTAGTGTTTGCTAACTATGCCATCACAACAGGAAAGAAAAGATGTAAAGCAACATACAGTTCCAAGTACACTAAAATACTCACTAACAGTAAACAGTGCCTTAGAAGCAGAATGAAAAGGAATCAGACTACTACTGGCTCGACTGGGCCCAGCACCCTCTGCAGCCGGTAGTGCTGGTTCCTCAACTCCCTGACCTGAACATGTATAAATATATAACGGTCGTCAACTAAACACTGAGTAGAGTGGCAACATAAGAACATCTAATGCAATAAATAAAAGGAAAGCAGTAAACTATTCATGCATTTTTTAGTTATTTAGATAGTTATCACCTGGTTCCATTCATAATCACTATGTGTTTATTATTCGATTATTCTAGTAAAGGTCCATATCATCACTTAATCCACATGTTCCATAACGGAACAATCTTGATGCAATTTTCCCGCGATGTAGGATGCCCACGTGGCACTCTCCTAGTCGGGAGAGTACTCCGTGGTAGTCCTACATCCGTTCTACCACCCCAGGGTCATGGTCGTGACATAGTGGTGACTACGGCATGCGCGATAAGCACATGGATAGCTACCCCACATTGGCATGCGGTCAGTCTTTTCCGCTAGCGGGTGCGCTCTAACATATGGCACAAAATAGAATAGGGGTCACACCACTCAACAGTCTGCATACCCTCGCCCGACTATCCTAGTTTGTCCAGTGGGCTCCACAGGAGTTGGTATGGGGAGGCCATTCTTAACCCTGGGTCCCAACCCAAGGGGAGGCTAGCTCTCTCCCTACACAAAAGTGATAGTAGCTCTCCTCGGTACCATGTACGTAAGGGCCAGCCTACTCTCTCTACACAAGGAGTGATTAGCTATCCTTGGTACGTGCGTACATGAGGGCTAGCTTACACCCAAGTTAGAGCTCAACTAACAGTCATGCCTCACAGTAAGTGAATTATTCCATAACCATCAGAGTTTCCATGTCACAGTACTTAAGCTATCTTTCTAGTTCCCCATAGGGTTCGTTCATAATTCTTGTCTCACATCAACGATTGGCATGCATCTCTTATTCACATTCAGGTTTCAAACATGGAAATAGGCAGTTCGTAATATAATAGTAAAAGCATTCAACTGCATCAATTGAGTTACCATTTATTCACTATGTGGAATTTCTCAGCATGCATGTTTAAATTGTATCAAGTGAGGTTCATATACTGAACTTAAACATACATCATTCTCAATCCTAGGGGTCATTCCATGACCTAGGTTTCAGGTAGAGATCTATAGTTTAATATTTACTTAACAGAATCAAACAACAGGAGTAGAGAGGACCACTCTACCAAAGGGTACAGAAGATATGGGGGCACAAACGAAGGATCCCAATGTCTCTGCAAGTCCCATGCACACTATGGACTGGAGCCTACACCAAATTGTCGGTCAAACCAGGCATTAATGTTGTTGATCAATATTTTAGCATGCCACACAAGCTCAAAATAGTATAGAAATGACTCCAACATGTAGGAAATTCAGAAAGGAAACCAATGATACTTTGATTGCACAAATCCAACTTCGTTTGGGCCCTAAACCGGCCCAAATAATTCCTCCCAGTTCACTTGAACCAGACCAGTTGGGCTGGTCTGGCTGGACCAGCTGCCTGGTGTCTGCAGTAGTGCACCCAGACCAAAATCAGACGTTCGACACTTCTTAAACGCACACAAAATCTCACCTTGCTCTCCTACTTCTACTCTCGTCGTCTGCTACCCCTCTCGGCCGTCTGAGGATGTTACCGGATGTCCGACACTTCGCTCGGTCGTCTGTGAGGGTAGCCGGACATCTAATACCACCTTCAGACGTCCGAAAGTACCTCAAATGCCACACCAACGTACCTTCCCAATGATCCTCAGCCTACACAGACCTATGAGGGTATAGACTCATGCTAAAACATTAGGGCAGCGCATACACACCACGCAATCCCTCAAGCAGAGCAATACCTCGATACCAAGCGCGTTTCGAGATGTTTGGAGCTCTCTCTGGACATTCATGGAGACCTCTAGCAATCTGCAAAGAGTTACAGATGCCTGATAATTGCAGAAGCTACACCCAAACTCTACGTGCAAGACCTGCTCACAACGGCTCTCCTTCTCACTTGCTGTGCAGCTCCTCGGACCCTGCCACACAGCAGCTGCAGTAGCTCAGCTCCTCCCCACGCTTCTCCTCTTGCTCCCCTCCCTCTCGATCTCGCCTTCACTCAATCTCTTCTTCACTCATGGTTTGCAAGGGGAAAGGGGGTGCTTTGGGGTGCCGTTCGAGGGAAGAACTGGAGGGTGGGGGTGCGGATTTCGAGGGGGATTTGGGGTTTTATAGGGGAGAGGGGTAGGGTTTTAGGGGCATGTAGAGGTATTGTGGGGTCGAGAAAAATTACACCTAACCCCATAGAATAATTTGTGGGGGTGTTGGAAACACGCAAGACCCCCTCTAAAAGCCAAAAACTTCACATGGGGTCTTTTTGGAGAGCAAAAAATTACGAAAAGGCCCCTAAGGTTCAAGAAAAGCCCAAATGACCCTTAGGAAGGGTCATTTCAGTTGGAGAGTGATGAGAGACTCATCATGACTCTTAAATACCCCTAATTAACTAGTTTCCCTAGTTAATTAGCTAAGAATATGTCTAATTAGGGTTTAATTATAATAAAGGGGTAAAATATTAAGGCCCTTAAAAATAAGTTTAAAACACTAAATTAAATGTCAAATAATATTATTAATAATTTAATTAATAATTGGGACTCAAATTATACATATTTAGCTACCTATTTAATATTTAAGTTAACTTAAGTAAAATTTGTTGGAACCTTATTCCACATCTTGTTTTGGCGTTAACAAAATTATTATGGATTAAGGTTTGCAATTGAGTTCTTTTTAGATTTAGGTAAAGGTCAAGGCAAACAGGAAGTGATGGAGGCATGATGATGAGAAAGAGAAGATGATGACAAGGAGGCAAGATGACAATGATGAGTTGAGGAGAAGAAGATCATCTTCGACCTTTAATTTTTTAGTTTAGGTTTTTTTTATTTATAGAATGTACGCCTCTTAACAAAGGAATATAACTTAGATTGTAAAAATAATTAGAGATAAATTAGGATTAATATTGTGATCATTTTCAAAGAACGTAATTGATTAAATCACTTAAAAAAGGTACTTGTTCCCCCACAAGTGCCGATACTACAGTTTAGTACCGGTACATGTGAGTTACAGTTTGGTTTTTTTCAAAGAAACAAACCTGTACCCTGCGAGCACCGGTACTCATGATCAGTACCAGTACTAGAGGTAACGAGTACCGGTACAAGTGGGTTACAGATTTGTGTTAAGAGTTTGAAACCCAAATCTAGAAGCAACGGGTACCGGTACCCATGCTTTAGTACTGGTACCAGCTAGTCATTGGCTCAAAACAGAATGGCTGGAATATTAATTCTGATAATGTGAACGTTGGGAATTAAATCTCAATGTCTATTTGATGACTCTCTGAGGTCCTATCTCTGTAAAATGAGTCTTGGACTCTTAGTTTACACACAAGACACATAAGAAACATAAGAGAAATTATAGAGATTTGATTTTCATATTTTCCACCATATTTGAAGAAGAAGAAATAGTTTGCAGCTATCAGATTTCTCTACACTTTTGTAAACACTTTGACATGTTTTCTCACGCATGTTTCAAGGCGATTTACATCCATTCTAGGCTCTCTACTCAATAATATTATTCTATATATTGTTGAGAGGCTTAGGTTCTTGTTGTAAGATTTATTTTTCTTACATCAGTGCTTATTTGTATTTGAGCATTTGCTCGTTGGGTTGTAACAAACCTGTTTTTGTACTTGGGTTAAGGTAACCTGTTAATTACCTTGGTTTAGTAAATTGATTCCCTCGGGGTTTAGGAAATCGGGTTAAAAACCCTAAGCTGGGAGGCTTAGGTAGTGGAGTACCCAAGTGAGTGGGGAACCACTATACATTTTGTATCCTTTATAGTTTGAATTGATTGTGTAAATCTTTCATGTTATTACTAATATCGTGCTTGAGTGTTTGTGCGCATAACCAATTCTATCTTTAGATCCTATTAAAATTTACACCTAAGTACGTAATTAACTTAAGTAATTTAATCAATTAAATAAACAAAGCTAAAAAGGTCAAAAAAGTAAATTCAAGGCATCTATATAATATTTATCTAATTTATAATCATATATAAAAGTTGAAAAAGAATTAAGTTAAATTAAGCTTAAAATGCCTTTATTTTATTTATGTTTAGGTCCTTAGGATTCCTTTTAATTGAGTCCTTTTCCTACAAATAGGTCCCTAGTTTTTATTTCAAACGAGTCCCTGTGAACAACTTCATCTTCTTCCTCTCTTCTTCATCTTCTTCAGCCTTGGACGACTCATGCGTCCGGTCACCACACCGCTTGATCACCTACCATCCAATGTCAGTATGCCACCGCCAAGACCACGGAGCTTCGGCTCGCCTTCCTCTCTCCATCCAACGGTATGGATGATCCTGGAATCCTATTTAGGGTTAACAAATGAGGTCACCGGCGTTGGAGATGGCGTTGGATGTTGCTCTGAACCTAGACACCTATACATCCAGGTACAACCCTCTTGACCTCCGCCACCACCTATAAAAGCCCATCTATCCCTCTGATCTTTGAGTCAGCTCCCTTCTTTCTTCCCCTACCATAGTTGATGATAGGCTATTCTTTTCCTACCTCTGGTGACCTCTCAGCCCCCTTCGGAGTGTCTCCACCAGAGGTGTTCGCCTCCCTCACCTCCTCTTCCTCTCCCACAGTTGTGACAGGGCTTAGGAGTGCGTCGCTATCCTTCCTCTCCACTTCCTTTCTCACTGGAGCTCTATCTTCAACCCAATGACTTCTTCCTCCATTAAGCACCTTCCGATGAAGATCTTCTTCCTCCTTCATCCAAGTAACAATAGGTAGTTAGGACTTAGTGTAGGTTAGTTTAGGTAGCTAGTTTAGCGTAGGTTTAGTGTAGCTTCAGACTTCTCTTCTTCGACTCTGGCAAGGCCAAGTTTGGCCTCGCTAGGCTTCGATCCACCATTTCATGCACTTCAACACCTTCCTCTCCCCTCATGGTCCTTCTACTCTTCTCTCCCCTCCTTCTTATCAGCTTATATGCCTAAATCATCACACCTCCACCGAAGACCTCCACTATCCATGGCGAAGGTTCTCTAGCTTATAACACACTCATTAGGGGCCCTTCATCACTTCTACACCACTTCAGGGCCCTGATCTACCTCTTAATTAACCTAATTACTCAACACATATAAAACGCCTAATGATCACCTCAACCTCCTAAGCTCGCTGTCAATGGCGACTCAGGAGGAGTTTTTATCATCTAATCATTCACTCTTCATCATCGCAAGACTCATTTCCCTCACTCAATTGAGTGAGTGGGTTCCTCTTAAGTTCAAGCAAACTCAAAGAGGCATTTTATTGATTCTTTGATCAATTCTTTAATCTGAGCTCCAATTGCTTTAATTGCAATGTTCTTGAGGTCCCTTGTGACCTCAGGTACCTTTTAATACTAATTTCAATCTATTTTGTGGAGTTGGAACTCTAGATATCCATTTTCGAGTTTGTCGGAGCTCCGGTGAGCTTTGGCAACCCCATTCCTTAGCTTTAGCCTTTGAAACTTCGTGAGAAGCTCCAAATTACTTCTTTTTGACCTAGAGATCAGATTCCAGTATTTAGAAGTAAGTTTTGATGATCTGAGCTCCTTACTGAGCGCTATCTTCTCCAACTTTGGTGGAGTTGGAAAGATAAATCTGCTAGGGTTTAGACCCTGAGATTAGGTCCAAAAGCATGAGAGGAATCTGTAGAAGTCATTCATGATCCTTAATTGATCTGAGAATCTTTGGAGTTTTCTAACGAACATGGCTACTTCTCAGCTCAGACGACGATGCTTGAGAGCAATGATTGAGTGCTCAAAACCTAGATTTGATGTGTTGAATCAATTCTGAGGGTTGAACTAAGTCTAATGATTCGTTTAATTTGGTATGTGAAGTCCTAAACTAGAAAGTCAACTCTGAATGACAAAAGGTCAACCCTAAGTTCAATTCAATGAATAATTGATTAATTCTCTGAATTAATGGTTTAAATTGATTTTTGGGATGATTTAGAGTGCGATTGAAATGATTTGATTGAGTTATTCTGAGGATTATTTGAGATTTCACTAGATGTACAGTTTGGGTTCATTCGAATCCAATGCTATTTGTGAGTCATTTCGATGAGATTTAAACCTAAATCCTATTAGTTGTTTAGGACCTTTTGAATTGATTTAGATCCATTTTTGAGGTTGATTCCTCTCTGTAGGATGAATTCGAGCTCAATTTCAAGCTCTGAAGCTCCCACTAGAGCTTTCTCTTCTTCTGCTCTTCTTGAAGCCTATTCCAACCTCAAAACCTTTTCCAAACCCTACAGAATGCTTCACTGTAGCATTCTAAACCCTCAGTCCAGGGCATTAGTTCTTCTGCAGGTCAGAAAACCTACTGCTTCCTTTACTGATGGACGTTCCACCTTGGTGGAGTAGCCAATTTCATCCCTGAAATCGAACACCAATAGTGATCCTTTGATCAAATTGATGATCAAATTAGGTAGAGCTCCTCAAGAGCTCTCGATTGAGCCTTTGCTCAATAGATTTGGCTACTTGAGTTGGCCGGAATCCTCAAGTAAAGATAGGCCTGGAGCTTTGAGGTTAGTCCCACATCGAGAGTGGTAGAAGCGCTATGTTAGTATAATACGAAAACATGCTGAGACCTTCCCGGTTGTCAACGCAGGGTGCAAAAAGAAAACATGGCTCTCTTGTGGGCACGTGCATGTGCACGTGTTTGTGTGTGTGTTTGCGTGCAGGGGTATGCTTGTGTGTGTGGGCTCGAGAATGGGCGTGGATGTGGGCCTCTGATGGGTTGAGACTGTGCATGAGCTTGAAATAAATAAAAATCCACCTAATAAATGAATTAGGCTTGGCTTAGTAGGGTCTGGTCCCACCTCTTTGGGGTGCTGTGTATCCTCGAAAGGTTAGGCCACCCATTAAATACACATAATTTTGGATTAAAAAGAAGTTAATGGGCTTAAGAGTGCTAAAATCGACTAAGTGCGGAAGAGGAGTGCATGGTTAAGGAAAGATTAAAGAGAAGAAGAGAGTTAAAGAACTTAATTAAAGAGAAAGAGATTAAGGAAGAAGAGAAAAGAAAGACGTTAAGAGGAAAAAGCTGAGGAAAAAGAGAGCTCGAGAGATAAGTAAGAAAGGTTGAAAAGATAAGTGTTGAGAAAGAGAGAGAGAGAGCACAACAGAGAAAAGAGATAGAGAAATGAAAGAATCAAACGTCCAACATATAACTCAGTAGTCTAATTCTTATTTTTAAGTCGTCTAACATCTTTTTCGGATGTCTGATGAAGGTTGAAGCTATTATATTTCATGCTTTTGAGCATTTAAATGTTGTAATAAGGCATGAAACTTCTTGTAAACATATCTTGTGCCTTACATTTGTAAATAACATGTTTTCTTTGGTTTATAATGACAAATATTTTATGTAAACTTGCTCTTTTTAATGGAATATTGCATGTTTTAGTTGTTAATCTCTTGTGCAATTATTCATGTTCTTAAAGTATTGTTAATTATTAATTTGATTGATTAAGTAGATAGTAATTTATGCATTAGTAATTAATGGTGAATTATGATTACTGTTATGTCTCCTAGTGAACGACCTGGACTCAACTAGTTAAAAAAGAACTTAAATTCTAAAATGTTAGGTTAACTTGACCCTATACTACATATCCGATACCAACTCGAGTTAACCTAAGTTACTTTCTGATGCACTTAACTAATTCTAATAAGCTTAATTAACTGCGTTGAGAATTAACATAACAGGGAGTCTGAGGGAGGGGGAAGGTGATAGGTGGAAGTGGGTTTAGGGAAAAAGTGATTGGAGGGAAAAATTCTTTTGGTATCAAAGTCTATGGTCATGGTTCCATGTGGAATTGTGACCATAGGCTTTGGTGATGGTTTTTAAAATCGTGATGGAAATGTAAGTAATAAAATAATTATCCTTAATTTCTTTAGTCACGATTTTAGGTGGAACCATGATCATAAGTTACGTTTGGTCACGATTTTTAAAACCATGACCAAATAATCGCAACTAAACCTTAGTTTTCTAGTAGTGAGGAGAGGGTGTGTCCACTTTATGAAGAAGAGAGAGCACACCCCATGACAAGATGAGAGGAGGGTGCTGCACCCTTTATTCTCCTTCTTCATGCTGCCTACATGAAGTTTGGAGAAGCTTCTCTTAGCTTAGCCACCCATGGTGCTTGGAGGAGGAGGAGGAACCCTAGAGGGGGACGGTCTTGGTGTTGGGAGAGGGAGGTGGCTCTTAGGGTTGAAGGAGATGTTGACGAGTTGCAAGTTGGAGAATTAAAGGGGTTAGTGTGCATCAACTTAGAGATTAGGTTTTATATGGGAAGTGCTAGGTTTTGGAAACTGTTGCAAGTGATTTAGGAATTAGTTGTGTGCACCACTTTGGTGGATCTTGATTAAGAAGAGTGTGCATGTGTTTTGGATTGGTGTGTATGCGTGAGTTTTGTGTGTAGGGGGTTTTGGAATTCTGTAGACTAAGGTTGTGTAGGATTAGGTTGATTTGGATTGGTCAACCTAGCCTAGGTGAGTTTGGGTCTAGATATAAGCCTAATTAGAATTAGGTGAACCTAATTAGATTTGTGTGGGTTTAATCAGGTTTTGATGCACCTAATTAGATGTGGGTTAGCCTAGGTGGGTTGGGTCCTAGCCTAGCCTAATTAGGAATAGGTGAGTCCAATTGAGTTTGTGTGAACCCAATTAGGTTGGGTTAAGTCAAGTTAGGTTTAGGTGAACCTACTTAGACATAGGTTAGCTCAATCAGGTTGAGATGAACCTAATTGGAGTGTGGTCGATTCAATTGACTCAAAATGAGTCCAATTGGATAATGTTGAGCCTACTTAGGAACCTAAGGGGAAATTGGGACACGGAAAGTGAAATTGGGATAGTGGATAGTAAGTATAGGATCATGGATAGTAGTATAACACTGTGGATAGTGTTATCTAAGTTTTGGGATTATGGGTCAGGTTATCCTAGGGGAAGGTTAGGGATAGGGATAGTGTGGATAGGAACATGGATAGTATGATCGTAACACCATCATCATCCATATCTAGCTCAATTTGACTCAAGGTTAAATTCACTGTATTAACCAACAAAAGGGTACAACTTAATAATATCAAAAATTGGGAGGAATGGCATTCAAATTGGTTAATTCTACTATTTTAATAGCAAAATACAGATGCAGATTAACTAAAGGGTAAACCTACACTTAATTGAAGGTCAACTAAGGTCAAAATTCCAATAAGTGAGTGATAACACTACAATTTATGGTGATAATTCTGCCAATCAGGGTTTCTCTTAAGGGTAACTGATTGCCGAGCAATCATAGGTCTTAATTGAGCAAAATAAGGCTAGGACTTAGCATAAGTTAGGGTAATTCATGCATGCATAAGCATTACTAGCACATTTACTGCTTTCTTTTAGCTACGCATAAAATAATGCTATAATGTACTGAATAGGTGCATTATGTCAATTGCAGGTAATAAGCTGATCAGAAGCTAGATCTGAAGTTGGATCTAAAGCTGGATCTGAAGAATAAAGAATAATTGGTGTTGCAACAGAGCTGGAGTGGAAGACCTAGATTAGATGTAGTAAATAAATAATGTAAGGGATTTAAGGTATGCTATTCTATTAAGTAGGAATAAAGCAATAAATTGTGAAGAACTTAAGCCCATCCTAGCCTGAGGACAACCTAGAAGCCTCCCTAAGCCTTAGCCAGTCTTAGATTAGGTCACCGCACCCTAGGAAACCCTAAAACCTTAATTCTAGCCTCTATTTGGATGTTCAGATGAGTTATAGGACATCTAGAACCCTTAGCCAACTCCCGCACACCTTAAACCCACTTCTGCAGTGTTATTAGACGTCCAGACACTTGGTCAGCCGTCCAATTTCTGCAAATACCCAAGACAGAACCCAAAAACCCTCCTGACTCTGATTGGACATCCAGACAACAAGTCTGGACTTCTGATTTTTCACTATAAGATGTCTGACACTATTATTGGACATCCAGAACTGCATTCTAGACCCTATTTTGAGATTGAAGCCTTGATCTTGGATCTCTAAGTCCCTAAACTCAATTCTAACCCCATAGGAACCTAAATTAAGGTGCCCTAACCCTAGTACATCACCTCTAGACCTCCCTAAGGACCTAATTAGGTCCTCACTAAACCTAATTGACTTGGAACTTACTCAATTCCATCAGCCTATTCAATTGGACTCATTAAGTCCAGTTGAGCCCTGGTCTCAGCACACACTATCCAATTGGACTTAGTGAGAGTCCAATTGACCTAGACCTGACTTAATTGAGTTATTTTACTCTCAATTAAGTTTCACACACCCAATTAAACTTGTATTAAGTTTAATTGCACTTTACCTTAGTGAATTAGGGTTTACAACCCTAATTTGAGACCTACCTTGACCTAAACCAACTAGAACCTAACCTAATCAACCTAGCCACCTAAGTTTCGACCCACAAACACCTACACACACCCACACACACCATCCACATGAAAATACCTAGCCTAGATTTTTCTAGAACTCTCTACCATGTGTTGTTGCCTTGGTTGCTAAAATTAGCAACCAAGAGCCATTCAATTTTAGATCCACATTTGGTGGATCTAAAAACCACCATCCATCCTCTCTCTCTCACTCTCCCACGAGCTCACACCATAGGCCTCTCTACAGAATTCCATAATTCTCTAGAGAGCTTCCCTTAGGTCTATAAAAAGACCTAAGGGGTGGCCATTTGCACCCATCCACTCTTGGCTTCATTCACTCTTGGCTTCCATTTAGTTTAGCTACATCCACCTCCACTCCATCTCCACGAGTAGCATCACCATGGCCACCACCATCTCCATGCCAAGATGTTGGATCACCTCCTCAACCTCTCTCCAAGGGCCAACCTAAGAAGCATTGGCCACCCCTCCTCCTCTCAACCAACTCAAAGGCCATCGGAGCCACCTCCGAATGCCCTTATTTCTGCTAGATTAGATTATAGTTCTTCCTAGATATACATGCTTTATTTACTGCTTAATAGTGTATTTCCTTAATTCTCCCCTAATGATGCATGCAAAATCCCCCCATAGATTCATGTATGCAGTCATTTTCTGGTAGCGAGTAGTTTTATTTCCCTGTACAAGCATTCCTCTACCTGTGCTCCGCAACTCTGATATCATCATCATCTTTTATATATATAAATATATATGTTGAAAATCACCATGTGCCTAGTTATCATCTTTTGGTGTGATTGAAGTTGAATGTTTTAATTACTATCTTTTGGCAACTGGCATATCGTATATCAATACGTAGATCATGATAAATCGGCATGAGATTTTAAGCAAGTAGAGCGAAAGAGATCGATTTCAAATCTGCATTTCCATAAATGCCTCCCAGAGATGAACGACCGGGACTCCAAGTGTCATTACCTTTATAAATATTTTTGTTGATCGTATTGTGCACTATACTACGATGCTTTTCCTTATCAAACACGCGCTCTACGATTCCCAACAAATGGTGCCGTTGCTAGGGAGGCAATGTCATTTTTTTTTATTTTGATCTTTTGAGCTATCACTAACAAATCTTCCTTTGCTTGTCTTTGGATGCGTAGGAAAAACATGAAAAAAATGAGATTTGCGAACACAACGAGCACGGGAAAAAAATTCCAGGTGCACATCATATCTGCCTTAGTTTAGGTTTCTTTTTTGAACCTTAGGTTAGATTTGCTTCTAGCAATTTCATTTGCAAAGAAAAAAAAAAGCCTATTTATTTTTGTGAAAAAAAAATCTAGGTAGTTAGATTAGGTTTCTTTCTGAATCCTAGGTTAGTTTTGAAAAAAAGCAAAAAAAAAAACTTTTGAAAACCCTTTTAAAAAAATCCTTCTTGAAAAAAAAATTTCAAAAGTTTTTTTGAAAAAAAAAATTTTTTTGGTGGAAAGTTTGAATTTTAAACTCAAACACCTTTTAAAAGCTTTTCCACCATTATCTGATTTTCGGCCAGATTTCAAAGTCCAATTTAAAAATTCAATTGCCGAAAAATTAGTGAACAAAAAATTATAAAATTCGGGTTAGACTTTCATTTCCAAACCATCTTTCAAAAGACGCCATTCTTTTGAAAAAATTCTAAGTACAAAATTTTTAAAAATTCACAAAGTGCAAGGGGGTTAGACTGACCCAGATTTAAGATTGTTCAAAATTCAAAAAGCAATTCTGAGCAATCTGTGAATCTATTTTGACTAAGATGGTGGGGTTTGAAATCTGATCTCATTGGCTTTAATTTTCATATTTTTCCCAAATTTTTGAAAATCATTTGATACTGTTTCAATTTCAAAAACTGATTAGGGGTCGAAATTCCAAATCTGACCCCTTGACATTTAAAAATCTCTATAAATTCGGTTGAAATAGTAAAAATTACAAAAAATATTCTCTGGAAAGATAATTGAAAAAGGAATCTACTTGCCAAATTTCAATTTAATTGGATTCCAATTTTGTTTAGAGAACTAGTTTTATTCTTGTAGTCTGTTGATGAACAAAACAAAAGAACAAAAAAAAAACCCTAGAATTGCATGAACCCTAGGTTACACCTTTAGGGTTACAATCTAGAGACAACATTTGGGCTAGACTAGACTTAATCAAGTCTAGTGCTTAGCTGGTGAGCTTGGTCACCTTGTGGGCCACTCACCACAAACCCTAACTGAAGAAAAATGGGTTAAAAATCAATTCTAAAACATGAAATCAACCTGAATTTGTTGTCATACTACTGGGTGCTTTCAACCTCTTGGTTGGGTTAGCTTGAGAGGTGGGAATTGCTTTTGGTCGGTTGTACGACGAATTTTTCTTCAAGAATTTGAACTTCTAACGAAAATCTAGTCATCTGATTCATAAGGACCATCTGATTGACAGGGCCTTAGCCTTGTCTAGCTGGCTGCACCAACCCAGGGGGTGGGTGGTGTACGTGAGGAAGGAGGTCACTCAGACCTCGACTGGTTGGACCTTGGGAGCCACTCCCAAGGAGGCGAGCCACTTTTCCTGGGCCATCTTGTCCCCCACCCTCTTCTTTTACCTGCTTAGCCACAATGGCTAACCCTGGATTTGGACCTAATCAGGATCCAAAAGAGCTGGACCCACGAGCTTATATGAGAGCTCGGGTTACTGAATCAGCTCAACCTTGGGATCAGAACCCAACGTGGCGAAGATGACTTTTCACTTCCCCTGATCCTTCTCCTCGGGTTACCAAAATGGTTAACCCACATCCTAACCCTGGATATTATGATCCATACCAGCCGATCCCTCAAAGGACCGCATCTTATAACTCAGGATATGGATTTCATACTCCTGCTTCTCACCCATGGAATATGGGTAGACCTGATTCACCCCCTGGAACCCCTAAAGAACTACCGATGCATATGCGACCGCATTATAGAATACAGAGAGCTATAGCTAGCGCTAAGGAGAAGGCCGCATTCTACCTACACGAAATCCAAGCTATCACTGAGCCGAACCAAAGACAAAGCTGGATTCCGTATCAACAAGCTGTGATGGAGCTCCTTCAAGGAATAGCAGGGATAACAAGGCTAATTGGACAAAATTGGGAAACTCAAGAACTACTATTTTTGAGATATCAAGTGGAAAATAGCCTTGAAGACCTCGAAGAATCTGAAACGACTACGCCGGAAGGACACAGAAGATTCTCAGGAGCAGATGCTGGAAGATCATTCAGGGGAAGAAGAATCTAGCTTGGATATGAGACAGGAGCAGGAAGTATGTAGAATGGGTTCGTTTGAGAACTCCATTCAGGAAATTGAGGAGGAAAGGACTGATATCTCCAGGACTGAGCCACAATCGGATTATCGTAAATCCTGGGAGATACCTCATGGGTTAGGAAACCCAACTGAGATAAGGGAAGTAGATCCAGTTGTGGATATGGATCTTGAGGCAAACATTACATGAGACACTAATGATCAATCTAGGCCACTTCCCATTGTAGGTGAACCTGTGCTAGAGCCAACATCTTCTGATCTGCACTCTTCTTCTTTCACCTACATCCCTAATTCGAATATTAGAGATTTTGAGATGACACTTTCTATCCCTGATCCTGGCATCTGAAGACCAGAAATAGCTATGGATGATTTAACTGAAGAAATAAATATGGTACCTGAGGCAGGAATTACTGAGGAACCCAATGCATATGAGGGTGAAGCTTTGAGCAGAATGAGCTGGGGATGCACCTATCATCCTAGTCAGTCTAATGGATGGCTCAACTCAGAGCCTGAAGAGTTAGCTTTTGATGAATCAGATATGAGTACGGACGAGGATGAAGTAATTTCTAA
Source organism: Thalassia testudinum (assembly GCA_037157565.1). Taxonomy (NCBI): domain Eukaryota; kingdom Viridiplantae; phylum Streptophyta; class Magnoliopsida; order Alismatales; family Hydrocharitaceae; genus Thalassia; species Thalassia testudinum. The sequence goes on along the minus strand of JAZHRO010000022.1, from coordinate 5,519,651 downwards.
TGAGAATTTTAGTGACTGCCCCACAGATCTTCTACTGTCACGGATACCCCCATATGATCCAGAGCTTGGAGAGGGCATGATCTTTGATGTCAATTATCGTCATGAGGATCCCTATGACTTAGATTCTGGTTCTGAGATACATTTTGATCTACTCCCTTAGCAACTTCCTGCCAAATTATGGGACATGATAAATCAGCTGAATCAACATCATGATCCCCCCTCTGATTATCCTCTATTTTCCACCACTACTCCACACCTTCTTATAGCTAGAATTTTTGGAGTAGGGGTGCACAATCAGCTGGTTCGCATCTTCGAACCACTGATTCTAGGAGCATACGAGCACATCTTTCTCTTAATCTTGACTGGTTCCTATGCTAGAACTGATACATCTAATTGAGTTTTCGCCCAGCTAGAGGCATTAAACTCAGCACCTACTCCTCATCCATCATTTATACATATTCATTTTTATACATAGCATATTTTTCTTTCTGCATATTGCATACTGTCAGGTTGGTCGATGCTGAATGTATATTTTCAGGAGCAATTCCAGGTGACTTCTATCCACTCATCCTCTGTCAAATTTATTTTCTTTTTATTCATGCATGAGGACATGCAAGAACTTAGGCATGGGGGGGTAGATACAACAAAACTGAAAAATTTATGCCAACATTTAGGAAAACCTCGAAGCTGCATGTCAAATGTATTTTAGGACCCTAAATAAAAGAATAATCGACTCCACCTCCAATGTTCGCATTGGAGCTAGAAATCGTCCGCAAAAGCCATTTCCGACTCATCCGCTTACCCTTTTGTTCTAAATTTAAGGTCAAGCTGAATGTAACCCGAAAGGGAAATTTCATGAAGTATGAATATAAAAGGTTACTTGTTTATAGCATATATACATAGTGCAATCATGAATAAGATTTTTATCAAGAGAATGCATTAGGGATTTTATCCTCTAGTTGATTCTTATAATCTGGAATCCAGTACAATTTTTCACACACACGTAGAATTTGCAATGGATTCACGGTGAAGGCTGATAAATGTCTTTAGTCTGTCGTGAAGAAGCAGTGCCTCTTCTCCTAAATCCTTGGACAGTGTTTTGGGAGTCAGGCAGATTTTCCTCCAAAAAACCACCAAATAACGTAAGATGAGAGTAGAGTGTATTGGTTCTCTAAGATTAGTGCAAGGAATCTGGAATCCTAGATAATTAGGTGATGATACTCAAAGATAAGGCATAGTTTTCGCTCTCGGTTCCTGCATATACATTTTGCGTGAATTTTGAGAGCCACCAAATAAGGCAAATACGTGGAGAGTGAGTTTTCATAAAACTAGGGCTAAGGTGGATGGTTACGACCATTCTTTACGGAATCCTTGGCTGAAGGAGGGTATTGATGTCAAGGTCAGAAATACACCACCCTATCCGTCACTCCCAGTGCCGTGAGTAGGTACTTCCACCAAATAAGCCACTCAATGTCACTTGAGTACCACTAATCCCTAATAATGCCTCTTCAATAAAATTCATGAATGTGTTGCTAGATTATGTTGAGTTAGAAAAATTATATATGACAAAAAAAGAATGAAAAAATGAGAAAATGAGAAAAAATGAAAAATGAGAAAATGAGAAAAAGGAAAAAAGAAAAAAGAGAAAAAAAAGAGAAGAAAATAGCAGAAAAAGAGTTTGTGAATATTTAGTGTTATTTCATTTGCATTGAGGCAATACCACCAAATAAATTGATATCCACCAAATATGGCCTTAACCCACCTTTCTTGTGTTTCTGACTGCCCGAATACTAGCTAAGGAATTTTGACTTAGTGTTAGAGTTATGGGAACTCAATTAAAGTGTTAATGCCAAGTAAGACCACCAAATACGGATCATACATGAGAATCTGGTGAGATTGTGAGCTCTAAGCAAAAAAAAACAGAGAGAGAAAGAGAGAATGAATACAAAGGAACCAGAAAAGAGCATAGTTTTTCTCATCTTTCTCTGAGTTGAGTTATGTAATAATTTGGGAATATATATTCTATAGGACTAATCTTTATGTAGCACCGGTCGAGAGTGAGCCACCAAATATATAATCTTTTCCCTCTAAGATTCTCTACCTAAGCTTAAAGCTGGGGTGGAATTCATAGAATATCTTGAATACCCTGAGGGAAGAAGTCCGCCTATCCCGCTAGAATTTTTACTAGGGGTCAAGTACAGGCTTTAGAGGTGAATTAGTTTTTCACTTGAATCCGTTGCAAAAGATACATAGCTGCACTTTCACGATTGTCTGGATTTCTAGAGCATAGGATGAAAACAAAAAGGAGAAATATCCTAGGCATACACTTGATAAAATAATCAATCCCTTAGGGACCCTCATGTGAATAATTTAGTTTTGCATTTGCTAAGGATTAGCAAGATTTAGGTATGGGGGAACGATTGCACAGCAATCATAGGTCTTAATTCACCTAAATAAGGCTGAGACTTAGCGTAAGTTAGGATAATTCATGCATGCATAAGCATTACTAGCATCTTTACTACTTTCTTTTAGCTATGCATAAAATAATGCTATAATGTACTAATTAGGTGCATTATGTCAATTGCAGGTAATAAGTTGGATCTAAAGGTGGATATGAAGAATAAAGAATAACTGGTGTTGTAGCAGAGCTGGAGTGGAAGACCTAGATTAGATGTAGTAGATAAATAATGTAAGGGACTTAAGGTATGTTATTCTATTAAATAGGAATAAAGTAATAAATTATGAAGAACTTAGGTCCATCCTAGCCCTAGGACAACCTAGAAGCCTCCCCAAGCCTTAGCCACTCTTAGATTAGGTCACCGCACCCTAGGAAACCCTAAAACCCTAATTCCAGCCTCTATTTGGATGTCTAGATAAGTTATAGGATGTCCAGAACCCTTAGCCAACTCCCGCACACTTTAAACCCACTTCTGCAGTGTTATTGGACGTCCAGACACTTTGTCAAACGTCCAATTTCTACAGAATACCCAAGACAGTACCTAGAAACCCTCCTGACTCTGATTGGACATCCAGACAACAAGTCTGGACTTCTGATTTTTCACGATAAGATGTCTGACACTATTATTGGACGTCCAGAACTGCCCTCCAGACCCTATTTTGAGATTGAAGCCTTGATCTTGGATCTCTAAGTCCCTAAACCCAATTCCAACCCCATAGGAACCTAAATTAAGGTGCCCTAACCCTAGTACATCACCTCTGGACCTTCCTAAGGACCTAATTAGGTCCTCACTAAACCTAATTGACTTAGATCTTAGTAAATTCCATCAGCCTATTCAATTGGACTCATTGAGTCCAATTGAGCCCTGGTCTCAGCACACACTATCCAATTGGACTCAGTGAGAGTCCAATTGACCTAATGATGAGAGCCTCATCATGAGCCATAACTAGCTCATTTTGACCTAATAAAGAAGACAAAAGCTCCTACATAACCTAGAAGAAGGCTTAACTAAAGGAACAAGTGCTCTGAGAAGAAAACATGAAATAAAGGTTAAAACTGCAATTTTACCATTGCAGTACATAAACGGGATTTCTCAGAAGCAAAACATAGGTCAAATAGTCCAAAGTGGGTTGAATTAATCAGAAATGGGTTTATGTGCAATCTAAGAATTAAATGACACTTGGTAACTCTAAAACAGACCCGCTTAAATTAACAAGGTTCCAGTCAGAATAAAAATCAAGCAAACCCTCTAAAAATCATAGAAAAACATCCTCTGGGGTTTAGAACACTTAATTTGGCCTTTGGAACCTAGTTTGACCTAGATTAGGGTCTTAGCTCTTCAATTAACCTAATTTGGGTTTTTACGCAAAATTTCCAGTCAAAATAGGTCAAACCTAAAATCCAACTTCACCATTGGATTCTTTAGGGCCAAATTAGGTTTGTACCAAAATTTGGACCTAAGGGGAGGTCATCTTGACCTACTTTGCAAGTTAGTACACCCAAATCACAAAGAGGTCCCTATCTTTTGAATATCCTTGCAGAGAGCCCCCTAGGTTCCTCGCCTTCTTTGCAAACCGGTCCTGCCGCCATTGCTAGGGCAGAACCGAGCTCCGACGAAGTTTCGAGAGAGATGGCTCTCTAATTCCTCAGAGATTCTCTCCCAGAAATGGAAGGGAGATTCTCTGAGGAATTCCCTTCCTTCTAAAGCCAATCAAATTCGCTGGTGTGAACCCATCTCTCGTGCGAACGCACGAGAGATGTGGGTATCTTTCTTCCTTCCAACTCCGGCGAACCGGCTGACCTAATTGCGCGTCTTTCACGCTCTGATAGGAGCGGCCAGCACCTATAAAACACCCCTCGGACCCGGCCACTCATCTTAAGCTTGATTTTGACGGAGATCCCCTCCAAATTTCTTCTCTCCCATCTCCGGCCAAACGACCCACAAGCTCCGGTGACCGCTTTCCCTCCTTCTCGTCACTCTGCTGCCATACCAGCAGCAGAGTCCTCTCCGCCTCTTCCTCCCGCGGCGCGCTGTACCCTGCGCGCAAGCTCCTGACCTCATCTTCGTCGCCGCTTCCTCCCCCAGGGTCTTTCTTCCCCGACGACGGCAGTCACGAGCCGTCCTCTCCACTGCCTCCCTTCACTCCAGACAACCCCAGATACGTTCTCCATCCTCTCCTCTCTCTTTTCCCCCTGTTATCTCCCTTGATCGACCCTCGACAGACGCTAACCACCTCCATCGTCTTCGCCTCCGACCGCACTCCGGCGAGCCGCCCACACCACTCCAGCCCTCCACACGGCTCGCCAACCACCTCGGAAGCTCCGCCTCACCTCCAGGAACACACTCCACCCTCCCACTGCCACTCCAGCCCTCCACAACCACCCCCCGACCAACCCACCATCTCCGGCCACAGGTTGACCTAGGCACGCACGCCTAGGCCGACCTGCGGCCTGCTGCACTGCCCACCGCCTTCGCCGTGCCACGGCGAAGGTCTCTATCTATTCTGATTTGGCCGAGAGGCGCGTTTTGTGTACGACAGGATTCGAGCTGCTGCCTCCATGGACGACCTCTGATGAAGCTCCTGCGAAGCTCCAGGCACCCGGTCTTCCAGACTACAGGTGCTGCATACTAACGCAAGTGTCGCGAGGTGAACGAATCCAGCCGAGGAGCGCTAGCAGAGCCAGCAGCTGCGGGGCAATTGCACGACGAGGTTTCTGCAAGCGCGCGTGAAGGCGAGACCAGATAGTCCCACATCGTGGGATTGCAACCGGCAGGTACCGTATAAGTTGTTTTTACGCTTTATTCTTATCGCCTCAGTAAGCACAGGGGTGAGGTCCCTCACTGACCCCACCCGCCTCGTCCGCGGCCTGACCACGCGGACCTGGCAGATCCGACCCGACCTAGACCTACGCACTCCTCGCGCATCACACACCTGCAGGTGCGCCTGGTCCCGGGTACGATCCGACCCGATTGAGACTGTGGCTCTGGTAGAGCGGTTAGAGTGAATTGCTTGAGAGAGAGACACGCGCGGGTAGAGGGAGAAGGGTTAGGTTTTGTTCCCTGTGCAGGCAGGCTGATTGCAGGAGAAGGACTTGGCCGCTGCAGAAGAAGGAGAAGCAAGACAAAGAAGAAAGAAAGAAGTCTTCGCAGGAGAAGAAGGAAAGCAGAAAGGTTAGAAGTCTTCGCAGGAGAAGAAGAAGAAGGACAAGGGAAGATTGCAAAGAGATCCGAAAGGCAAAGCAGAAGAAGAAAAAGAGAAAGAAAGATCACATTTAAGACGTCTGATACATAAATCAGACGTCTAATTCTATTTTTTTTTTACATCTTTCTTAAAAACTCTTTGAATCAATTATATTTGCATTTAACAGTTGTATTCTTGGGTTTTACAAAGTACTGAGTTTGCTCCCTGTGTTCGACCTCGGATACTCTAGTTGTTCGAGTAATAAAATTATTTATTTAAACGTTTTGTCGGTTCTACTGCAACGTAATACGCCTTTAAATCCGCACAGAAACGTTGACAACACCTAAACCTGACTTAATTGAGTTATTTTACTCTCAATTAAGTTTTCACACACCCAAATAAACTTGTATTAAGTTTAATTGCACTTTACCTTACTGAATTAGGGTTTATAACCCTAATTTGAGACCTACCTTGACCTAAACCAACTAGAACCTAACCTAATTAACCTAGCCACCTAAGTTTCGACCCACACACCCCCACACACACCATCCACATGAAAATATGTAGCCTAGGGTTTTCTAGAACTCTCTACCATGTGTTGTTGCCTTGGTTGCTAAAACTAGCAACCAAGAGCCATTCAATTTTTAGATCCACATTTGGTGGATCTAAAAGCCACCATCCATCCTCTCTCTCTCACTCTCCCACGAGCTCACACCATAGGCTCTCTAGAGAATTCCATAATTCTCTAGAGAGCTTCCCTTAGGTCTATAAAAAGACCTAAGAGGTGGCCATTTGCACCCATCCACTCTTGGCTTCATTCACTCTTGGCTTCCATTTAGTTTAGCTACATCCACCTCCACTCCATCTCCACGAGTAGCATCACCATGGCCACCACCATCTCCATTCCAAGATGTTGGATCACCTCCTCAACCTCTCTCCAAGGGCCAGCCTAAGCACCATTGGCTGCCCCTCCTCCTCTCAACCAACTCAAAGGCCATGGGAGCCACCTCCGAATGCCCTTATTTCTGCTAGATTAGATTATAGTTCTTCTTAGATTTACATGCTTTATTTACTGCTTAATAGTGTAGTTCCTTACTTCTCCCCTAATGATGCATGCAAAATCCCCCCATAGATTCATGTATGCAGTCATTTTCTGGTAGCGAGTAGTTTTATTTCCCTGTACAAGCATTCCTCTACCTATGTTCTGCAACTCTGATATCATCATCATCTTTTATATATATAAATATATATGTTGAAAATCACCATGTGCCTAGTTATCATCTTTTGGTGTGATTGAAGTTGCATGTTTTAATTACTATCTTTTGGCAACTAGCATGTCGTACATTAATACGTAAATCACCATAAACCGCATGAGATTTTAAGCAAGTAGAACAAAAGAGATCGATTTCAAATCTGCATTTCCATAAATGCCTCCCAGAGACGAACGACCGGGACTCCAAGCCTCGTTATCTTTATAAATATTTTTGTTAATCGTATTGCGCACTATACTACGACACTTTTCCTTATCAAACATGCGCTCTAGGATTCCCAACAGTAACATGCACAAATAACACATCATAAATAAGCATGGGAGCATTACGTGCATCGTACATTAAGATTGCTTATAATTCACTGTTAATGGTCATTTGTACATGTTCATGTCAAAACAGGCCTTAGATGAGCAATCGGACCACATAGATGGATTCAAAATAACGAACGGAGTCCAACGGACTCAAAATTGACCAAATCCGACATCTGGAGCTCTCGCAATTGGCCCAAGAAGATCTGACCGTTGATATGATGATCAACAACCATAAAACTGCCACGTGGTGCAAGATTGGTGCCTCCATCAATCGCAGCACGTGCCTCCATCAATCGCAGCACGTGCCTCCATCACCCGCAGGAGTGATCTCAGCCGTTGATCTTCGATCAAATGGCTGAGAACGGCTGTCAGCTCCGCTTGATCGCAACATCTGCTCGACGTAGCGCAACAGTTTGCGCTTCCTCCCCCACACACTCACCGCAAGTTCAAAATACAGAAGAGTGAAATGCGGCAGCAAAGGCGTGAGAGGCTAGAATTCAACCATCGATTCGCGAACAGACGATGCGAATGAGGGCACACGGCACAATCGCAAGCGTCCAAGCCAGACGCGTGTGATGACGCACTTGCATAGCTCTCACGAGGCGCTATCTGAAGCACACTTAGCGCACAATCTCGACCGTCCGATCTTCGATCGGACGGTCCATAACAGGCGCATGTGGATCGCACGAGAAGAAGAACGAGCGCGCACGACGGATCGACAGAAGGGAGGCTTCACCGACGTTTTGGGAAGGGTTTTAGCGATGTCCCAGATGTCGCTAAAGCCCCTACTTAAATTAAAGACCCCTTCTTCCTATATAAACCCCCTCCAACTACCCATGTAAGGCATTCAATTCCTTTACAAGTCTTCTACCCTACTCCTAGCCACCCTTATCACCCTTTTGTGATAGCCGGAGCTGACGAGCCGCCGACGGAGTCCTCCTTTACTGTCGTGGTCGCCTCGCCGTCTTCTTTCTCTCTCTCTCTTTATCTTATCTTTACTTTACTTGTGCTTAAGCATTGAGCTAGTATTGTATTTGTAAAACTCAAGTGCATGTTAAATGATAATGTTTCTTATCTAGTTATTCGCTCTCTTTTGGTGTTTAAGTTGCATGCTGTGAACAAAAGGACTCTAACTCTACTCTCTCTCTCTCTCTTACTTGCTTTCCTCCCGTGTTTTCTTGCAAGCAAAACCCACCATTTATGTGACACTAAGTGACAAAAAAACCCAATTTCACACCTTCCTGTGTTCGACACTCAGATTCATGTCCGTTTATTTAAAATTGACGTAGCAAACGCGAACTATGACATTCTTAAACAAACACATCCGTAACGCGTCAGTTTTTGACACTGTTGCCGAGGAGGCAATAGATTTATTTTGTCACTTCCATTTTGCATCCATGCTCACATCATCTAACGCATTTTCTCCCTCTACTTGATGGTTGCAGGAACTCGACGCTTGGATGGCGAAGGAGCATGACTCGTGACGATGGAGATGGAGTAAGCGCAGCGAGGACCGGTTGTGAGTATTTCTTTTCTTATGGTTGTTTGCTTGCTTAAAAAAATCAAAAAAATTTAAAATCAGAAAAAAATTACCGTGGTGAATGATTGCCTGATCCTCATCCTTAACTCATGACCCAAAAAAAAAAAACACTCTAACATTCTTAAAGACCTAATCTTTTTGGAGTGTTCTTTTTCTTTGAGTGGTGTTTGTGAAGCCACCGTGGTTTGACTTGGGCCGCACCACTCACCCCTAAAATCGACTCACCTGGTAGAAATTGCATGAACACTAGGGTGAGCACATTAGGGTTCTAGAGCCTCATCACGTTAAAGGAAATTCACTCTCACCCATTGTATGCAAAACTTGGCATGCCCACTTGAAACTTATCCGAAAATACTAAGACACGTCAACCCTAAAAGACACTAAAGTAAGGACAAACGTTAAAAGACACCACATCTTAAATCCTTACTTGAAAATCATGTCTTGTTAGGAGCACACACATCTGAATTGAATAACTAAGAGCCACCACCCCAATTAACGCCTCATCACATAACCCGAGCACAAGCATTGCCCTAGCCCCATTAAAACAGAGTAGATGTGCCCTAGGCAGGACTGGGTTAAGTCTCAAGAGGCATGGTTTTGTTTGCTAGGCACTTGGCCTTCATTCCCTTAGTAGAATCTGGTGACTAGGCTATGGGGAAGTGTCAAACAACCGCAGTTGTGGGGTCTACGGAACCGGTGGTGCAAGCCAAAGGAAGAACCTTCCCCACAATCCCCTTGTAATCAACCTGGCCAGATTAGCTTTGGGAAGGGTGGTCCCCTGCCTATAGACTTGATTGTTCCTTTGGAGATTTCTAGGTCCCCTAAGGAATACACTATAAGGACTAGGCTGATCGCAAAAATACGCGGTTTGTTAATTAGGCAATTTAGTGTCGTTGCAAAGTGTAAATCCGCTTTGGCTTTTAAATTTGTATTCCTAGATAGGGGAGCATCTAGGGTCGTCCAAGGAGGCAATATGTTTGCAAAATTAATTCTCTTGCTTACAAAATAGATCTCAACTTTCTTTTTGGTCTTTTTCAATATATCATTTTTATGTTTTTGAAATTAAGGCAACATGCGAAATTGTTGGCGAGAAAGTGACTTACACTTAACTCAATATACTACTTCTAAAGTGGCAAGTAGAGCCTCTCCCTAAGCTCACTCTAGGCAAGTGGAAGCCTAGAATAATTAGGGAGAGGGAGTGAAGAATGCTAAAAACAAAGCAATTAAAAATGCAACTAAAGAAATTGCAAAGAAGGCAACTAGATTAATGAGAAAGTGTTTTACAGAAAAGCCTAGTAGATAAATGCTTCTACTACTAGAAAATTGCAATAAATAAAAGAAAACACAAATCCTCTACATAGATGGTGAAGAAGAGGGCTTTTTGCTCCAAGCTTGGTAGCTCCCGAGCTTGAAAAGAGTCTTCCAACTCCTTCCTTGCTATGCTCCGCCAAGGTGATGTCCTCCAAAGCAAGCCCTAAGGGGGGGTTCCCTAAGCTTTTCTCCAAGGGTGGACATCCACCCTAGGTCCTTCTCCTTTTCCTGGCCGTCCTCCTTGAAGTAGAAAAGTCCTCCTCCTTGGCGTGGCCCAAGTTGAAGAGAGTGGGGAGAAGAAGGCACCAAAAGGGCTGGTGATGTGCCCCTTTAATCTTCTTCTCTACTCCTTCTTCTTGGCCGTAGGTGTAGGTGGGTATAGGTAGAAAAATACACTAATGGAGGATGCTCTAAATGGTGGTAGGTGGTGGGTTTATATAGAGTAGGAAGGGGGCTAAGGTGACTCTTGAAATGGAGGGCTAAGATGGGAAGACGGAGGTGGTTGGGGATCCTATGGCTAAGGGTAATTGGCGCCAACTCAAGGGGTGTTAAGGGGGTGGTTATGGTGGTGTTGGTGGCTTTTGGTGATGGAGAGACACCACCATTTTGGCGCCAACCTAGGGTCTTCTAGAAGGGGGGTTAGGTGGATGGTGGAGATGGATTTAAGGAGAGGTGTATGGTGGAGATGAAGGGAATTTTGGAGGGAAAATAGGTGGCTTTTGGTAGTGGTGATGGGGTGAAGGGGTGTGATGGTGGTGGCGCCAACTTGGAGTATGATAGCTAGCTTAGGTGAGCTTAGTTGATGGAGCTAGCTAGGGTTGAGTTGAAAGTGGTGGATGGCCAAGGAGTTGGATGCTAGCTTAGCTAGCTATGGAGTAGAGGAGTAGGTAATGTGAGCTAAGGTTTGAAGAGAGGAGCTGAGGAGGGGAAGTCTGGAGCTTGAACTGGAGCTGGCAGCTACTGAAGAGGCTGGCATGGAGCTACTCTAGCTGGCTTAGCTTGCTAGTTCTTTACTAGCTGCTAAGCTAAGCTAAAGTGAGCTGGCTTCTACCATAATGAGCTGAGGTGAGCTGGGTCTGGTGCTCCCAGGGAGGATCAAGCTGGTTGAGGCAGCTAAGGTAGCTTAGCTCAACTGAGTTGAGCTAAGCTGAGTCCCCGGAGCTGAAGTTGAGCTTCCTGAGCTGGAATGAAGTCATCTTCAGCTGGCTGGAGTTGAGTGGAGCTGGATGTAGTTGGACCTGAGATGGGGTGAACTCCAGTCAACTCAACTGAGCTAGCTAGAGCTCCATGTGGACTAATGGGAGCTAAGATGAGCTAGACTCAGCTAAGTTGAGCTGGATCTGAGTTGACCTGAGCTAGGGTGAGCTAAGATGAGCTCTCTTGAGCTGCCATTTAGCTGAGATGAGCTGAATGGAGCTAGGATGAGCTAACCCTAATTTAGGTGAGCTGAATTCTAGCTATGGTGAGCTGGATCAAGTTGAGTTCCAGCTGGTGAGAGCTTCTCCTTCATCAGTTGCCTTCCTAAGTGCTAGGGTACTAGAGATCTGGAAATCTGTTTATCCCTAACACTCACAAAAATACATTAAAAATACAATAAAAAATGCAATGCATGCCTAACCTAATTTATGCCTAAATGCAGCCCAAAAACTCATTTGCGGAGTAAAATCCTAAGAGCTAGGTTTGTTTTAGTGCATAAGAATGATGATAAACTGACGTTTATCATAGGCTTGTCTGCTTGGTTGTGCACACACGCTTCTCGCATCTGTCTCTCTCCACATCCCTCCCCCGTTCTTCTCTAGTGTAGAATGGGAGACAATCACTTCATCTCGAGTTGTTTGTTTTGGGACGAGAAACCAGGAGACTTGATCTTGTTAGAGATATGGCCGAACCAAGAGTAGATGAGGTTGAGGACCAACCTCCACCAGATACAATGTCCATCATCTAGGCCCAGATCAATGCAAACCATCGGCTTCAGCAGCAACAGATCCACACTATCATGCAAGCCATACATTGGTTGCAGAACCCGCAGGGGCAACCACCACCACCTTTGCAGGACCCGCAAGGGCAACCACCACCTGATCCACCACAATTCTAGGGCCAACCTAGGCCCCTCCACAACTTCTACAATCCTTCTGCGATTCAGATTGAACCACATCTTAGGATCCTCGAGGGGGGAGATGATTTTGAGATGAAACCAAATGTCCTAAGCCTGATTCAGAGCCACTTTCATAGGTTCTCAAATGAGGACCCCTTCCAACATCTAGAGGATCTTGATTGGATCGCCCGGACTATAAAGCCCAGGAACATCAGCCTAGACATTGGTTTGATCAAGATGTTCCCCTTCTTGTTGAGAGATAATGCATCTCACTTGCTTAGAACTTTAGGAAGACCTATCTCCACCTAGGAAGAATTGAGGCATTCATTTCTAAAGAAATTCTTCCGCATAGGAAAGACCATTACCACCTTTACACTCCAGGGCAGGGAACAGTTCCATGAGGCGTGGGAGAGATTTAACGAATTATTAAGGAAATGCCCACACCATGAGGTTCCGAGGTGGCAATTGGCCCAGATCTTCTACCACAGTTTGGACAGCAACCTTCAGAACTTCGTCGATGCCTCATGCAGGGGAAACTTCTTGAACAAAGACGAGGAGAGTGCTTTTGAGCTCTTCGAGTCTATGAGCGAAAATTTGCTCAACAATGCCTCCATGACCCAGTTTAGTCGATTCAATCAACCCCATGGTGGGATCTATGAGGTATAAGAGAATTCCGGAATGGTTGACATGGATATCATTGCTAAGAAATTTGATCGAGTGGAATTGGTAGACAAGAAAATTGATGAACTGTTGAACCAGACCCGGAACCCGCTACAGATTCTCTCCCTAGCAAAAGTAGCTCACAATGTTGACCTGGTCCAGCCACTAAGCCAAATGCACCTGGAACAACCCCTGACCATGTTCTAGGGAGGAACCTTTGCTCCCTCAACCCGTGATTATTCTCTTCCCTCCCCCTCGACACCTTCTATCTTTGAAGATGTCCAAGCTATCCAAGGTTATTCCAAACCTGACCCCTTCTCCAACACCTACAATGTCGAATGGCATAATCACCCAAATTTTTGCTTGGACGAACCAAAAACCACCTCAATTTCAGAACCAGCCTAGGCGAAACCATCAGCCAAACCCAACTTCCTATCAGTAAGGTCCATCGGTTAGACCCCTTTATAACCCAAATAGGGCGGCCCCTCCCCCACAAAACCAAATGGACACCTTGATAGAAATGATGGCTACAATGAACCAAAAACACAAAGAGGAAATGGCCTTAGTGAAGGGACAGTTGAGCCAGCTGTCGGATTGTGAACAACAGGGATCCCTTCCTTCTCAGCCACAACTGAACCCGCGAAACATGATTAACAGAGGCCCCAATTTGCAAGGGTTCCAAGGCAATCCCGGGTAGGCCAACATGGTCTAGCCAGCTGTAACGACCCATTACTTTTTAGACTTTTAAGACATTTGGAGTCTCAATCAAACGTCTGGACCCTTTCCTGGACGTCTGAAAGTGGAATTTTTGTCCTGTGCACTACACTCTATGCGCGGGCAGTGCGCAAAACCGTTCCTTCCTCTCTCTCTTCCTCACCTCCCCCAAACCCTAAACCCCTCACCCTCTTATATAAACCCCCCTCCTATCTCCTCTGCACTCCACACACCACATCCACCACCACCTTCAGTGCTTGTGCAAGAGCGGCGAGAGGGGGTGAGCGAGGGAGAGCGAGAGGGAGGAAGGAGGAGAGCATGGGAGGAGGAGGAGGCCTAAGGTCGATGGAGCTTCGGTGGAGGCTCGGCAGATCTCGCACGGCCAATGGCGAGTGCATATGGGAGGAGGAGAGGGCTCGGGGAGACGGCCTCCCAGCCCTTTGCAGCGGCTGGAGCTGCTGCAACGCGAGGCGAGCGAGTGGAGCGAGCTGCGGGGAGTTTCTGATACTAGGATTTTTCCAGCATCAGACATCTGGAGAGTTGACCAGATGACCGTGGAGCAGTTGGATGTTCGGGTCTGAGACCAGATGTCTGAAAGCACTTATATCACAAGTTACATTCTTTTCCGCGGTTACGACCATGCAGGCCTCATCGTAGAAGCTAGTCGGGCCTGATTTGGACCTACGATTTTGTACATAGGTAAAGGCCCTTGGGAAGGCACATGGAGCTCTTTTCCACTCATTTTTGGACGTTTGAGTACATCGCCAGACGTCCGGAGGTACGTCCAGATGATCGGAGGCATTGTATGATGTCTGGAACTGCCTTCAGACGATCGCAGAGAAGGTCTAGTTGTTTGAGGATACCGCAGGAACATAAGGTAAGATCTGACGCATTTTAAGACGTCTGGGATTATTCCCAGATGTCTGATTTTGAACAGTAGGCATGTTTTTGACTTGTTTAGGGTCCGATCGGGGTCCATTTTATGCAAACGAAATACCTATACTTTCCTCTCGAGTTCCTCTACGTACTAGAGTCTGTTTTACACTGTTCTGAACTTTCCTTTTGTGATGTATTCCCTGGTATAGGGTTTCAGCCTATTACGTGTTTGGGGCTTGTAGAGACGTCTGGGTCGCGGTTCAAGCCCCCATTACTCCCGAGTTTCCTGGTAGAGTGGTTTAATTCTGTTAACAATATTTGAATAAGAATGTGCTTGTGGAAGTAGTTGAATGGAACTCTAGGATGTGGCATAAACCCTAAGGTAGAGAAATGAAAATGCCTGTATTATAATTATGAGTTGCCTGTTAGAATATGAATTGCCTGTATTTAATGAACAATTACCTGTGAAATCACCAGTTGCATGTATTGAGATTTGAATTATGAAAACACGAGCTGCCTGCATACGAATGAGAAATGAATTATGAAAGATGAGATCTGGATCGGGATAAATGAGGTGAACACGAGTATGAACCCTACGGGGAATTAAGAGTAGAACTCCTGTGGATAGACAGAAATCTAGAATGTAGACGGGAAGTGTGCTGGCCCTTGAGTACATGGTACCAAGGAGAGCAACTGTCCCCTTTTGTGTAGAGCGGAGCTAGCTTCCCTTGGGTTGAGACCTGGGATTAGGATTGGCCACTCTACACCAACTCTTGTTGGCCCTCGCGTACGTGGTACCGAGGTGAGCTACTAGTGTAGGGAGGGAGCTAGCCACCCCACGGGACCCGAGGTTCAGCTAGCCACCCTACACCAACTTGTTAAGCCCTTTGGCAAACTGGGGTAGTCAGACGAGGGTGCGCGGACTGTGGAGGGGCGAGACCCCTGTTCTGAGAGGGAAAGGCCCTTTACTGTTCCGTGCTGTACTTTGGGCATACCCGCTAGTGGAAACGATTCACCGCGTGGTAGTGCGGGGTAGCTACCCGTGCGCTTATCACGCGTGCTGTAGTACCGCTATGTCTTGACAGTGACCTCAGGGTGGTTGACTGGGTGTAGGGTTACCACGGGGGACTCTCCCGGCCAGGAGAGCACCACATGTACCTTCTACTCTACGGAAAAAATTGTAATCAAGATCGTTCCTACAAGGAACATGCAAGATCAAGAAATATCTGAATACTTTGAGAAATGGGTAACACTGGAACATATAAAACAGATAAATGGGAATGAGAATAAACGTGTTGTTTTTACTATTCTGTACTTAGATAATGTACATGCCACTCTACTCAACGTTCGCTGACTCTGTCTTTTCATAACACTATTCAAGACCAGGAGTTGAGCAGCCCGAGTTTTCGGCTGCGGAGGGTGTTGGGCCCAGTCGAGTCCAACCGTAGTTTTCTTCAGCACTTCCTTTTCTTTTCTCTACTATTGTAGTAAGTAATGGATTTTTAGTTACTGTTCTGTTACTACTGTTTACTTTCTGCTTTCCGTTATTGTTGTTGTGGTGGCATATACTGAAATAGCAAACCTATTTTCCTTTACTTCTTTGTACGTTTCTTCTACTTAGTTATATTGCATATCTGAATGTGGTTTACTTTCTTACTTTTGGTTATTTCTTGTTGGACGACTAGGTCTTAGGATTAGTCGAGGCAAGCTGGTCTCGGGTCCTATAGGGATCCGACAATCGGGTCATAATAAGATGGTATCAGAGCAAGGTCATCCTGAGAAATGAACCAATTGGCTTGACAATAACCATTCACGTGCATATAACTAGGATAGCCACCCCAACGCATCACCTTGATATTCGTTCCGAGTCTTTTCTCAAAGTAATTCGGTATCATTGACTCTCTTGTTCTCTCTTTTGCATCTCCTTGCAGGAGATGCCTCGTTAGGGAGTTCTCGAGGCAGGTCCTGGTCACAACCGTGGACAAGGTCGAAGGGGTGGACGTGCTGGGCCTGAGGTACTAGTTGATCCACCTCTTCTCCCGGGCATTCAGGCCCAGGATCTTGCCCAGCTGATCAGAGATATCATGCGAGAGGAGCTCCACTAGCCTCCACAGGCACCTCTCCCTAAGGATGTGGAGGGGGAATCCTCGATGGGACAGAGAGATCGCCATAGCACCGGACGAGCAGGATGGGGAGGGGGTGGTCCTCCACCTCCCCCACCACACTCTGACACTTTTGAGCACGAGCCCTCCTTGCCTGGAGGCATGCCTGTTCCCCCACTTCAGCTGCACCAAGAGTTTTTCGGACAGTTCCGGAAGCTGAAGCCCCCCTCCTTCAAGGGGGATGAGGACCCGTCCAAGGTAGAGGACTGGCTAGAGCAGATAGAGAAGGTGTTCAACACCCTTCGCTCTCCCGTGGAGTACCGTGTGGCCTTTACCACGTACTAGCTAGAGAGTGCAGCACACAGGTGGTGGAGAGTAGTCAGAGGCCAGGAGGGGAGAGAGCCAATGTGGGACCAGTTCATGACTCTCTTCTGCGAGTAGTACTTTCCGCAGACCTGGTAGGACCAGAGGAGGCGGGAGTTCCACACTCTTCGCCGGGGGAAGATGACTGTTAGCGCGTACCACACGCATTTTCTGGAGCTGTCACATTTTTCCTCGACAGCCGTGTCTACGGAGGATCGCCTATGGAGGTTTACCGAGAGGCTCCAAGCTGCTATTCAGGGGTATGTCAAACCCCTGAAGCTACCCACCTTCTCACGAGTGGTTGAGACAGCCATGACCTACGAGGAGACCAACCTGACCACGCGAGACACTGATAGAGAACAGAAGAGGCCCTATCAGCCAGAGTACTCTCAGGGCTGTCGGGAGAGGAGGCATACGGCACCCGCAAGAGAGCCGTCTCGTTTTGCGGGGTCATCAGTGGCCTTTGGGGGCCCCAGACAGGGGCCAGTTGCCAGCACCGGACCCTCGCCCAACCGCCAGCAAGGACCTACTGAGGGAGGAGGTCGTGTCCCCCTTTGCTACCAGTGTGGCTAGTGATTGCGCAGTAATCATAGGTCTTAATTGACCTAAATTAGGCTAGGACTTAGCATAAGTTAGGGTAATTCATGCATGCATAAGCATTGTCTGCACCTTTACTGCTTTCCTTTAGCTATGCATGAAATAATTTTATAATGTGCTGATTAAGTGATTATGTCAATTGCAGGCAATAAGCTGATCTGGAGCAGGATCTGAAGCTGGATCAGGAATAACAGGAGTTGTAGAAGAGATTGAGCAGAAGGCTTACATTAGATGTAGGAATAATGATGTAAGGGGGTTAAAGGTTTTCTATTCTATTAAGTAGAAATAAAGCAGTAAAATGTGAAGAGCCTAGGTCCATCCTAGCCCTAGGATAGCCTAGAGACCTCCCCAAGCCTTAGCCACCCTTAGATTAGGTCACCGCACCCTAAGAAGCCCTAAAACCCTAGTTCCAACCCTTGTCTGGATGTCCAGATAAGTTTTAGGACGTCCAGGACCCTTAGCCATCTCCCGCACACCTCAAACCCACTTCTGCAGTGTTATTGGATGTCCAGACACTTTGTCAGACGTCCAATTTTTGCAGAGTACCCAAAACAGAACCCTGATTTCCCCCTTACTCAAATTGGACGTATAGAACTGAAGTCTGGACTTCTAATTTTTTAGTATAAGTCATCTGACCCTATTATTGGACGTCTGATGCTGGTCTCCAGTCCCTGTTTTGAGATTCAAGTCTTGATCTTGGATCTCTTGGTCCCTAGACCTAATCCCAACCCCATAGGAACCCAAACTAAGGTGTCCTAACCCTAGTACATCACCTTTAGACCTACCTAAGGACCTAATTAGGTCCTCACCAAACCCAATTGACTTAGATCAAAGTCAATTACCTTCACCTAAGTCAATTGGACTCATTGAGTCCAATTGAGCTTAGATCTCAACCCACACAAGTTTAATTGGACTTAGTGAGAGTCCAATTGACCTAAAACCAACCTAATTGAGTTATGTCACCCTCAATTAGGCTCACACTCATTCAATTAAACTTAGGATAAGTTTAATTGAATTTTCACCTTAGCAATTAGGGTTTGTAATCGTAAAATCAAGACCTACACCTACACAAACCCTTTAGGACCTACCATAAGCCACCTAGCCATGTGGAGCACGACCACACACACACACACACACACACCCATCCACGCACACACTTCTCTAGAATTCTCTAGAGACCTCTTGAGATGGTGCCACCTCTTGGTTGCCGAATTTAGCAACCAAGAGGCATTCAAATTGAGATCCACAATTCTTGGATCTCAATGACCACCTCCAACCCCATGTGGCCGGCCACTCTTGGACTCTCTTTAGAGAGTTCCACACCTCTCTAGAGAGAAGCCATTGGGTCTATAAAAAGACCCCATGGGCGGCCAAACACACCCATTCACTTCCTTGGCAATTTCACTCCATTAGTGCCATTCACGCCACCTCCACTTAACTAGCCACTCCACCTCCACGAGCTCACTACCACCACCATGGAGGACACCATGCCGGGATGCTAGATCAACCCTACCTCTCTCCAAGGCCTAAGCTACATTGGCCGCCCCTCATTCTTCTCCCGACCACTCCAAGGCCATCGGGGACCACCCCTGAATGCCCTTTTATTCTTCTAGATTTAATTCATGCTCTTTATAATTTTATTGTTTTATTTATTGTTTAGTAGTGTAGTCTTACTTCTCCCCCAATGATGCATGCGAAATCCCCCCTTTGATTCTTGTATGCGATCATTTTCTGGTAGCTAGGTTTAATTTTCAAGCATTTATGTAGAAGCTTTCCTCTAGATTCCTTGTGCAACAACTCCCCAATGAATGAATGAAAACACATTTTTATATATCTCTTTATGTGTTTGGAATCACCATGAGCTGAATGATTATCGTTTTTGTGTGATTTAAGTGCCCGCTCTTTAACTGTCTATCTATTACACACCAGCATGTCGTTTCCTGAGGATATTGAGAATTTAACAATAGATGCTTTCTCCATAACTAGTCACCACCTCACTAGAGTTGTACGCACAGAAACCCACACGTTCACTTTCGTAATTTACTTGACGCATGCGCACGTGATCCGAGTTAATAACAAGAGTGGTGAAGTTTTTGTTAGGAGATTGGAAACCGGCGTGCGTCTTTAAATGAAGTAGAGTAGTGAAAAGATCGATTTCAAAAGTAAAAGCAACGCCTCCCAGAGACGAATGACCGGGACTCAAGTCTCGTTATCTTTTATTAAAATATCTTTGTTTGATCGTATTGCGCACTATACTACGATGCTTTTCCTACCAAAAAAGCGCTTTACGCTTCTCAACAGCTAGCTGAGCCACATCAGGAGGGACTGCCCATCTAGGGCTGGAGCATAGCCGATGCTCCCCCCACCGAGCGCTGGAGGCCGAGCTGGTGGTCGTGGTCCCCAGGCACGTGGGGGAGGGCAGCAGTCACGAGGAGGGTACCGACCAGCGGCTGCTCTCCCGACCCAGAATGTAGCTACTTCGTCTACACTGAGGACTGAGGGGGGTATCAACGCCCTGACACACAAAGATGCCAGAGCTTCCGGTTCAGTGGTGGTAGGTATGGTTACTGTTTCTGGCAGATTAGTGTATGATTCCGGTGCCACGCACTCTTGTTGTTGCGAGTTTTGCTGTCAGTTTGGGGTAGGGCAGTGTACTGTTAGAGGATCCGTTTGTGATCAGAGGCCTAGGTAGCTAGTTGTTTGTAGTTGAGGAGGTCTACACGGACTGAGAGGTCAGTATATGGGGACACAGCCTCCCCGCTAACCTGATTGTGATATAGATGGAGGATTTTGGCATGATCCTAGGGATGGACTGGATGTCCACCTATCATGCCTTGGTGGACTATTTCAGGAGGAAGATCATCTTCTCCATACCGGAGTTGCCTCCCTTTGAGTTTCACGGACAGTTGGTGGACGGAGGTTTCAGATGCATCTCTGTGCATCGAGCAGCGAGGATTTTGAGCTAGGGGTGTGAGGGCTTTTTGGCCTGTGTAGTGGCAAAGCCTAGGTCCGTGGCTGACTTTCAGAGTATTTCGGTGGTTTGCGAGTACCCTGATGTTTTTCCAAACGAGCTACCAGGACTATCGCCTGAGCGTGAGATCGAGTTTGAGATCTCACTGGTATCGAGGACCAGCCCCATTTCTACTGCACCGTACTGGATGGCATCGCTTGAGCTACGAGAGCTCAAGTCACAGCTACAGGACTTGTTGGAGAAGGGCTTTGTGAGACCCAGTGCATCCCCGTGGGGAGCCCCAGTGCTGCTTGTGAAGAAGAAGGATGGTATCCTGCGACTATGTGTTGACTATCGACAACTGAATAGGATCACCATCAAGAACAAGTATTCACTGCCGAGGATTGACGACCTCTTCAACCAGTTGCAAGACACCACAGTGTTCTCCAAGATAGATTTGAGGTTGGGGTACCACCAATTGAGGATCAGGGAGACAGACATCTCCAAGACACCTTTCCGTACATGGTACGAGCACTACGAGTTCTTGGTCATGCCGTTTGGGTTGACAATGCCCCCGCTGATTTTATGGATTTGATGAACCGGGTTTTCAGACCGTACTTGGACCAATTTGTGGTGGTGTTCATCGACGACGTACTCGTTTACTCGTGGGATCAGGTGCAACATGGACAACATTTACGGATGATCTTGGACACTTTGAGGCGACGCAAGCTGTATGTCAAGTACAGCAAGTGCGAGTTTTGGTTGAGGCAAGTGACCTTCTTGGGTCACGTGATCTCAGGGGATGGTTTGGCTGTGGATCCAGCCAAGGTTGAGGTCGTACTCAGGTGGGAGAGGCCATGTATAGTGATAGAGATACGTAGCTTTTTGGGGTTGGTAGGTTACTATCGGCGATTTATCAGAGGATTCTCTCAAATTACGCGTCCTATGACCTAGCTGACTCAGAAGGATGTGCCCTTTGCCTGGACAGATGAGTGCGAGGCATGCTTTTAGGAGTTGAAGGAGAAACTGACTTCAGCTCCTGTGCTTACCATCCCGGATAGCAGTGGCAGTTTTGTGGTTTACACAGACGCTTCGTTGCAGGGGTTAGGGGGTGTGCTCATGTAGCAGGGTCACGTTGTTGCTTATGCTTTGCGACAACTGAAACCCCATGAGCATAGCTACCCTACCCATGACTTAGAGCTGGCAGCTGTTGTCTTCGCGCTGAAGACATGGAGGCACTACCTTTACGGTGAGACTTTCAAGATTTTCATGGATCATAAGAGCCTCAGGTACTTGTTTGTCTAGAAGGAGCTCAACATGAGACAGAGACGTTGGTTAGAGCTCCTGAAGGACTACAACTGCAGCATCTCCTACCATCCAGGGAAGTTTAATGTGGTGGCTGATGCCTTGAGCCGGAAGGCACCCGCCCACTTAGCCAGTCTACAGGCACAGAGTTGGAGACTCATGGAGGAGTTGGGCGGTTGGCAACCTCGGGAGTCACGGGGGTATTGTGGGACAGTGACAGTGACATGGCAGACGTGACTAGAGCTAATAGACCACATCATCGCAGGGCAGATGACAGATTCGTTCTTACAGACATTGCGGGACAGGGTGTTGACAGGAGACCCAGGAGACTTTTCCTTTACAGATTAGATACTGTGCATGAGGGGACGTTTATACGTTCCTAGGGACGAGGAGTTATTGAGAAAGCTCCTGGCTGAGGTGCACGGGTCCAGGTTCACCATACATCCCGGGAACACAAAGATGTATCATGACCTGAGACGCGACTTTTGGTGGAGAGGGATGAAGCGGGATGTTGGTGAGTTTGTGCAGCAGTGTTTGGTGTGCCAACAAGTGAAGGCCGAGCAACAGAGGCTTGCAGGGCCATTGCAGCTGCTTCCTATGCCAGAGTGGAAATGGGAGAGCATCACCATGGACTTGGTGGTGGGTCTACCTATTACCCAGCAGGGACACGACACAGTCTATGTAATAGTAGACAGGTTGATGAAGACGGCGCGTTTCGTGCCGATCCGAGTCAACTTGGGACCAGCACAGTTGGCAAAGAGGTACATTCGTGATGTGGTACGCCTGCACGGAGTTCCTTATGAGATTGTATTCGACAGGGATACCCATTTTACTTCCTAGTTCTGGGCTAAGTTTCAGCAGGCATTGGGGACATGTTTGAGATTCAGTACTGCTTATCATCCCTAGATGGATGGACAGTCAGAGCACACCAAACAGACACTTGAGGACCTTTTACGCGCCTGTGTACTAGACTAGAGAGACTCCTAGGAGGAGCATTTACCCCTATTAGAGTTTGCATATAATAACAGTTACCACTCGAGCATCGGCATGGCACCTTACGAGGCTCTGTACGGACGGAGGTGTACTGCACCCTTTAGTTGGGTCGAGGTGGGGACCAAGTGGGAGGTTGGCCCCAGACTGATCCGGCAAAGTCAGGAGGTGATAGAGCAGATTCACAGATGACTTCGAACTGTCAGGAGCAGGCAAAAGAGTTACGTTGACCGAAAATGCAGAGAGGTGTAGTTCAAGGTTGGGGATCACGTCTTTCTCCGTGTTTTGCCCATGAAGGGCCTGCAGCATTTTGGGGTGAAAGGGAAGCTTGTGTCGAGGTTTGTAGGGCCCTTTAAGGTCTTGAAGCGGGTGGGACCCATTGCTTACCAGCTTGCCCTTCCTCCCCAGCTTTCTGGAGTGCACGACGTGTTTGACGTGTCCAACCTCGGGAAGTACGTCGCTGATCCTATTCACGTTCTGAGCCACGAGAGCGTCAAGGTGGGTGACGACCTGACCTACTCTGAGAGACTAGTGCAGATACTAGATAGAGCTGTCCGGAGTTTGAGACGGAAACAGGTACCACTGGTGAAGGTCTTATGGAGAAGCCAGCGGTACAAAGAGGCTACCTGGGAGCCTGAGGCGGCGATGTGAGAGCGGTACCTGGAGCTTTTTGAGGGTACGTCTTTTTGAACCTACTTCGGTACTCTTTAAGTTTGTCATGCGTTTTATGTTCCTTTTTTCGAACCCTAGCTAACTCAAGTTTCGAGGATGAAACTTCCTTTAAGTTTGTTATGATGTAAGGACCCATTACTTTTTAGCCTTTTAAGACATCTAGAGTGTCAGTCAGACGTCTGTCCAGACGTTTGGACCCTTTCTTGAACGTCTGAAAGTGGAATTTTTGTACTTCACACTACGCTCTACGCGCAGGTAGCACGTAGAACCGTTCCATCCTCTCTCTCTTCCTCACCTCCCCTGAACCCTAAACCCCTCACCCTCTTATATAAACACCCCTCCAATCTCCTCTCCACTCCACACACCGCAGCCACCACCACCTTCAATGCTTATGCAGGATCGGCGAGAGGGGGCGAGTGAGAGGGAGGAAGGAGAGTGCAGGAGGAGGAGGAGGCCTAAGGTCAGTGGAGCTTCAATGGAGGCTCGACGGAGCTCACACGGTCAACGGCGGGCGCGTACGGGAGGAGGAGAGGGCTCAGGGAGACGGCTTCCCGGCCCTCTACACCGGTTGGAGCTGCTGCGGTGCGAGGCGAGCGAGCGGAGTGAGCTGCGAGGAGTTTCTGATACTGGGATTTTTCCAGTATCAAACGCATGGAGAGTCAACCAGACGACCGTGGAGGCAGCTGGACGTCCAGGTCTGAGACTAGACGTCTGAAAGAACTTATATCGCAAGGTATGTTCTTTTTCGCGGTTATGACAATGCAGGCCTCACCACAGAAGCTGGTCAGGCCTGATTTGGACCTGCGATTTCGTACGTAGGTAAAGGCCCATGGGAAGGTGTGCGAAACTTTTTTCCATGCATTTTTGGATGTCTGAGTACATCTCCAGACTTTCGAAGGTACGTCCAAACGACCGGAGGCATTGTCTGATGTTTGGAACTGCCTTCAGACAATCGCAGAGAAGGTCTGGACATCTAAGGATACCGCAGGAACATAAGGTAAGATCTGACACCTTTTAAGACGTCTGGGATTATTCCCAGACGTCTGATTTTAAACAGTAGGCACGTTTTTGACTTGTTTAGGATCCAATCGGGGTCTATTTTACGCAAACAAAATACCTGTACTTTTCTCTCGAGTTCCTCTGCATACTAGAGTCTGTTTTACACTATTCTGAACTCTCCTTTTGTGATGTATTCCTTGGTATAGGGTTTCAGCCTGTTGCGCATTTGGGGCTCGCAGAGACATCTGGGTCTACGGTTCAAGCCCCCATTACTCCCGAGTTTCCTGGTAGAGAGGTTTAATTTCGTTAATAATATTTGAATAAGAATGTGCTTGTGGAAGTAGCTGAATGGAACCCTAGGATGTGGCATGAACCCTAAGGTAGAGAAATGAAAATGCCTGTATTATAATTATGAGTTGCCTGTTAGAATATGAATTGCCTGTATTTAATGAACAATTACCTGTGAAATCACCAGTTGCATGTATTGAGATTTGAATTATGAAAACACAAGCTGCCTGCATACGAATGAGAAATGAATTATGAAAGATGAGATCTGGATCGGGATAAATGAGGTGAACACGAGCATGAACCCTACGGGGAATTAAGAGTAGAACTCCTATGGATAGACAGAAATCTAGAATGTAGACGGGAAGTGTGCTAGCCCTTGAGTACGTGGTACCAAGGAGAGCAACTGTCCCCTTTCGTGTAAAGCGGAGCTAGCCTCCCTTGGGTTGAGACCTGGGGTTAGGATTGGCCACTCTACATTGACTCCTGTTGGCCCTCGCGTATGTGGTACTGAGGCGAGCTACTAGTGTAGGAAGAGAGCTAGTCACCCCACGGGGCCCGGGGTTCAGCTAGCCACCCCACACCAACTTGTTAAGCCCTTTGGCAAACTGGGGTAGTCTGACGAGGGTGCATGGACTGTGGAGGGGCGAGACCCCTGTTTGGTTCTAAGGGGTGAGACCCATGTTCTGAGAGGGCAAGGCCCTATACTGTTCCGTGCTGTACTTTGGGCGTACCCGCTAATGGAAATGACTGACCGCATGTCAGTGCGGGGTAGCTACTTGTGAGCTTATCACGCATGCCGTAGTCACCGCTACGTCTTGACAGTGACCTCGGGGTAGTTGACTGGGTGTAGGGTTACCACGGGGGGACTCTCCCGGCTAGGAGAGCACCATGTGTACCTTCTACTCTACGGAAAAGACTGCAATCAAGATCGTTCCCATGAGGAACATGCAAGATCAAGAAATATCTGGATACTTTGAGAAATGGGCAACACTGGAACATATAAAACAGATAAATGGAAATGAAAATTAAACATGTTGTTTTTACTGTTCTGTACTTAGATAATGTAGATACAACTCTACTCAGTGTTCGCTGACTCTGTCTTTTCATAACACTATTCAGGACCAGGAGTTGAGCAGCCTGAGTTTCCAGCTACGGAGGGTGCTGGGCCTAGTCGAGTCCAGCCGTTGTTTTCTTCAGCACTTCCTTTTCTTTCCTCTACTATTATAGTAAGTAACGGATTTTTAGTTATTTTTCTGTTACTGCTGTTTACTTTCTGCTTTCTGTTGTTATTGTTGTTGTGGTGGTATGTACTAAAATAATAGATCTATTTTCCTTTACTGCTTTGTACGTTTCTTCTGCTTAGTTATATTGCATATGTGAATGTGGTTTACTTTCTTGCTTTTGGTTATTTCTTGTTGGATGACTAGGTCTTGGGATTAGTTGAGGTGAGCCGATCTCGAGTCCTATAGGGATTCGGGAATCGGGTCGTAACACCAGCCCCACAAACACCCCCTGGGTTCAGTGCTTCTTCTTCCTCTTCTTCTCAAGGATCAACCCATGGTCCTAATGCCTCTGCAAATGTGGTGACTTTGAGAAGTGGCACTAAAACCCAGGATCCCAAATGGCCGACTCCTCCCGAGACTTCACCCCTTGAAATACCCAACTCTGAAGACGAGCAGGGAAGACCCAAGGGCCTGGAAATAGACCCTATTCACATCCTGACACCATTTCCTGAGGCCTTGGAGAAGATAAAGAAAAAGAAAGTTGTTGTGGAAAATGAGGAGCTTTTAGAAATCTTCAAGCAAGTTCAGATTAGTATCCCACTCCTCGAGGTAGTCAAGCATATCCCAACTTATGCTAAGTTCCTAAAGGATGCCTATACACCTAAGCGTAAGCCACGACCCCAAGCACCTAGGAAGGTTGTGCTCTCAAAGCAAGCCAGTTTTGTGATCTCTAGCAACCTTCCGCTCAACGAACTGACCCAGGAGCACCCCTGATATCCTGCAATATCGGGGACATGACATTTGATAGAGCGCTCCTAGACTTAGGTGCTTCAATCAATCTGATCCCGACAACCCTGTATCACCAATTTGGATTTGGAGAGTTGACGCCCACACCTGTGATCATCCAGTTGGCTGATAGATTCGTGAAGACCCCGAAGGGGGTTGTCGAGGACGTGATTATTCAGGTCAAGGACTTCTATTTCTCGATCGACTTCTTGGTGCTCGACATGGAAGTCCCTGAACAGCTATAGAACACATCCATCATTCTAGGCAAACCTTTCTTAGCTACGACTAAGAAGAACATCGATTGTGACACGGGATGCATGGAAATTGCCTTCGGAGATAGAAAGATGCAGTTGGATATCTTCAAGGCGACCAAGTCTTTCGATTGTGACTGGATTGAGGAGCATGACCCTGTGGAACCCTTGGTTGAGGAATGCCTTACCCTTAGCTCCTTAGTTGACCATTAGACCCAACCCTGTGACAACTGTTCTGACCCATCCCCGACTGTGCATACTGACCTCTGTAGGGTTGATTACCATCAGCAACCACTGTTCGAGGAGGTTGATGCTGATCAACTCCCACCTTTCCCTTATCCGTCAAGTGTTGTTCCACCCACACCCGAGCTGAAGCTGCTACCCGAGAATCTCAAATACATCTTCCTTGGACCTAACCAGACCTTCCCAATGATTATCAATGCCCATCTAACCAAGGATCAGGAACTCAGATTGACCGCGATCCTATCTGAACATCGGGCAGCCATTGGTTGGACCATCTCAAATTTGCGAGGAATTAGCCCCACCTATTGCACCCACAAGATTTATCTGGAAGATGGGGCTCGACCTTCTCGCCAAATGCAGAGACGATTAAACCTGAATATTTGGGAGGTCATCAAGAAGGAAATTATCAAGTGGCTTGACGCTGACATCATTTACCCAATCTCTGATAGCCCCTGGGTGAGCCCTGACGAGTCGGTTTTTGCTTTTGAAAATTATGATTGAGAAGATTTATCGTTGTATTTCTAAGTAGTAGAAAAATGACTAATCAAAACAAGTAGAATTAAAATTAAACCACTCATAGGAGAGCGGGTCGTATCCACAGGGAGGTAATGACCTATTTAAACTTGCACCGGTTAAAAACATATGTTCACGATTAGTTTCATCAAGAAATTGGATCGAAATCGCTTTTCAATTGAGATAATAAGATAATATCATGCTGATATTGTAGTTATGCAAAATAAGAGGGAGATACTCATAAAATCAACTGAATAGAATACTATTAACTAAAAATACCTTCCCCTTCAATGGCAAAAAATGTAAATTTTAATTAGCTTTAAAACAGGGGATTTGTTGCAACGGCTAGTGCGCATAGGAGGAGGAGAGACGGGCGTCGAGGCTGCAACTGAAGGTCACCCCGCTCGGGCTGCATCGACGGTGGTGTCGGTGCAGCAAATGGTAGCCTGTGGTGGCCGTAAGAAGAAGAGGAAGGTGGCGGGTGGTAGTTCTGCTCGCTACTATTGAGCACACGAAGGGGCGGGCTGAGCAACTGGAGGGCGCACGCCTGCGTGCTAGTGGGTGCTAGAGGGCATCGCATGGGCTGGAGGTGGACGGCATGCTCTACAATTGGAGGGCGTGCGGCAGGTGCTACGGTAGGAGGTGACGATGCGTGCAGAGGGGAGGCACGCACGGGCTGGAAGTGGATGGCGGCAGGTTGCTGAAGGGCACTGGAGGTGCTCTGTGCACGTGGGTGAGGGCAGGAGCACCTGGAGGACGTGCGGCCACTGCTACTGCGAGTGTCAACAGCGCACTGCAGGGAGTGCAGGCAGAGGTGCAATGCGCTCTACGCGTGAGGTTGGAAGGTGTGTGGGCTGAGCTGCTAGAGGGCATGTGGGCAGAGGTGCGGGCGCGTGGTGTGTGCTGCAGAAGGTGAGGCATGTGGAGAGGGGCGTGCAGTAGCTGGGTTGTGATGGAGGAGTGCGGTCTAGAGGAGAGGTCGGCTGTTGCTGGCCGCTTTGGCATGAAGGTGGTATGCAATGATGGTGGTGGTGGGTTCGTTGAGGCCTGCAAACAGAGTAACGAAGGTGATGATGAATAGTATCATGCAAAAGAAAAGAAAAGAGAGAATAAATAGAAAGAAGAAAGGAGTTCTTTGCGTGGCCGATGAGGCACACGCTCACGGTAAGTGGCCAAGCTAGCCGGCTTGGCGGAGTAGCCTGTTGTTGGTGCTAGAGCACCATGATCATTTGTTTTGATGATAACAAAACACGTGTCATTTAACATTTGCACTTGGAGTCTTAGATTTCAGGTCAATTGCAAATGGAGACGTGATTAGACGGAGTTCGAGCTCGCATCCAGGACGGATTGGGGGAGCTTGATGGAGAACAGAGGAGATTCGCGAGGAGCCATATATTGAAGATGGAAGGACAAGAAGAATATGATAGAATTCTGTTTATTTCTTTCATGTACTTTTATCTTTATTTCCTTGCTCTTTTTTTTTTATTCCTTAGAACATCATGTTAAAGAGCCTCAAAGTACCCTAACAGTAGTCCTAGGAACACCGCCACAACCCTAGGATACTTAGGTTTTCTGTAGAGAACTTAGAAAACCAATATAGGGTTTAAATAGCTTTTTCAGATGTCTAATTCCAAAATCAGACGTCTGATAATATGTTTTAAGACGTCTAATTGTTGATTAAGACATCTGATAACAACTAGGCTGGACTTAACTAGTTCTGTTTGATGAAATCAGACATCCAGACCTTAGTCCAGACATCTTAGAAGACGTCTGATGTTTTTGCCAGACGTCCAATTAGTGGACCGTTGGCTGCCTAGGGAAACACTGGAGGATATGACCGTTAGAGCCTTATCAAACGTCCTTAAGCCATTCCAGACGTCTGATAGATGACTGTTTTGCCTCGGCTGACCCAAAATCTCTTCTCAGAGATTTTCTAGCCATTGCACTCTCTTGGAAATCCATTCCCGCAGAAAAGTAGGTTTCCAGACGTCCAGACATAGTGCCAGACGTCCTGTATGTCGTCTGATGGACTTGCACTAGAACCCTATTTAGATCTGATTCAAGTCAGGAAGAAACTCGCATAAAATCAGACGTTTGACCTTATTTTCAGACGTCTTAAACTGGTTTTCCAGACGTCTGATGCCAGGATCAGACGTCTGATAACCCTGTCAGTGCAATGATTGTTCCTTATTTCAGCCTGATTCTCTTGGGCTTTGCACCCAACGGCTATGGAAGCTTTCCAAATCCTTCCAAAGCTTTCCTAAGGCCTCTATAAATAGAGAGGAACCTTTTGCACACAAACACACACCTAGAGACACCAACATACACCTAGATACACAGGACACACCTAGTAATATACTTTCACACTCTTTTGTGTCCAAGAAAAGCTCTTGCTCTCCAAGCTCAAGTTCTACATCTTGAGAGCATCAAGCCTTTGCACACCCGCTCTCCCGCTGTAATTCACGAGAGTGACATTGCATCGTTGCGTGGCTCACGCACCCGCATCATCGATTCAATGCACTCCTTGCAAAGGGGAGTTTCCTAATTCCTATAGAAGCTAGGTTTAAATCTTTGTTGGCTCTATAGGACTATATTTGTTATTTTACTTTGTTATTTGGTTGGGTATTCGCTTTGCGAATTCCCATCTCCCTCATGGGACAAAATCCTTCTCGTGAAGAGAAGGGGTTGAGGAACGCTACCCTCACACTTGTAGCGTGGTTGTAATTGAGGCTGAATCACCCTCGTTTAAGTGATTCGTTTAGTGGATTTGATCAACTTGGTTGATCGGAAAATCCTAACTCGAGAGGGTTAGGTGGTGGTTTTCACCCGGTTTGGGTTTCCACCTAAAAATAATTATGTACCTTGTGCGATTGAATTTTGTGAGATTGTTTATATTTTATTTATGCAATTTTTTACGTCACCCCCTCCTGGTAGGGCAAATCTACAATTAGTATCAGAGCAGGTTCTTGCGAGATCGGGGTAACACCTGGCAAGAAGATCATGGAGGGGAGCATATCCTCAATCAGAATCTCCGAAGGGCAGTCCACCATCCGACCACCCTATTTCGATGGAAGGGACTTCAGATATTGGAAGATGAGAATGAAGACGTGGCTCCAAGCCACTGAGTTCGAGATATGGGGATGTTGCGAAACCCCATACGAGATCCCAAAGCGACCCCAAGGAGGCTACTCGCAGCTGCAGATTCGAGAGCTTTCACTTAATGCAAAGGCAATGAATGCCCTGTATTGTGCGTTGAGTCCGAAAGAGTTCGAGCAAATCCAAGAGTGCACTACCGCCCACGAGATATGGAGGAAGTTAGAAGACACTCATGAAGAGATGAGCTCGGAGGAAGAAGAATCAGAGAAAAAGAATGAAACCACTTGCATGGGTTTCATGGCAATCAGAGAAAGCGACATCGACAGCGAAAGCGACTCCGACAATGAGGTAAACCCTGATTTACAAGATGCTTTTAATGAGCTTTTTGAAGTTAGTAAATCACTAAAAATAGAAAATAATAGCATGAAAAGAATCTTAGTTTTCGTAGAAGTGAAAATGAAAGATTAGAAATAAAACTCAAGGATCTAGAAGCTAGTCCTAAAAATGATAACCTATTATTAGAAAATCATAACCTCATCAATGAAAATAATAAATTGATTGAGGAAAATGTTAGTCTAAAAATAGAAATTTCTGATTTAAAGACTAAAATGCATATTATAGAAAAAGAAATCGCATGTCTTAGGGAAAACTCTAACAAATTAATCAACAAAGTAGATAATTTTTATAGCCCTAAGATTGAGAAAGGATCTCCATCAAGGAGACTTGCTAATAGATCCGGATCCAAGCCCACTTGGATACCGAAGAAAGAATTGGAATCTTATTTTGTAGGTTTCAGGGAGAACTACAACACGAAGGACTAGACCTACAAGCTCAATGCTGGTCAACTCGAGTTGGGAGAACCAAGGAGTAGACCAAAGAGGAGAACAAGAAGACCGACGAGATGGCGAACAAACGATGGACCCGCCGCACGTCGACCGCCAGACTGGAGACCGACGCCAATGCCCGGGCCTCCAAGCTACGGATGGGAGCCCCATCCGATGTGGCATCCACCACCACCATTTGGACCATTTTATTGGCCATGGTAGGTGAAGTAAAAATTCTTTGCCCTGTCTTTTTATCATAAGCATTTAGATAGGGGGAGTTAAAAAAAAAAGAGCTAATTGTTAATTTTTAAAGGGGAGATATAAGTTAGCTAAATTCCCTTTAGTAAGGGGGAGAAGAAAAACAACTATCTTGTTGTTACAAAAAAGGGGGAGGATATTACTTTTGTTAAAAGAAATTCATAGAAGAGCATGTTTTAAGGGGGAGTTATAGGAAATTTAAAATCAATCAAACCTTTTTGATAATGTTAAAAAGGGGGAGGATTTTTTGCATTATTATTTATTATTTTGTCATCATCAAAAAGGGGGAGATTGTTGGTGCTAGAGTACCACGATCATTTGTTTTGATGATAACAAAACACGTGTCATTTAACATTTGCACTTTGAGTCTTAAATTTCAGGTCAATTACAAATGGAGACGTGATTAGACAGAGTTCGAGCTCGCATCCAGGACAGATTGGAGGAGCTTGATGGAGAACAGACGAGATTCGCGAGGAGCGATATATTGAAGATGGAAGGACAAGAAGAATAGGATAGAATTCTGTTTATTTCTTTCATGTACTTTTGTCTTTATTTCCTTGCTCTTTTTTTTATTCCTTAGAACATCATGTTAAAGAGTCTCAAAGTACCCTAATAGTAGTCCTAGGAACACCGGCACAACCCTAGGATACTTAGGTTTTCTGTAGAGAACTTAGAAAATAAATATAGGGTTCAAACAGCTTTTTTAGACGTCTAATTCCAAAATCAGACGTCTGATAATATGTTTTAAGACGTCTGATTATTGATTCAGACGTCTGATAACAACTAGGCTGGACTTAACTAGTTCTGTCTGATGAAATCAAACGTCCAGACCTTAGTCCAGACATCTTAGAAGACGTTTGATGTTTTTGCCAGACGTCCAATTAGTGGACCGTTGGCTGCCTAGGTAAACACTGGAGATATGACCGTTAGAGCCTTATCAGATGTCCTTAAGCCTTTCCAGACGTCTAATAGATGACCGTTTTGCCTCGGCTGACCCAAAATCTCTTCTCAAAGATTTTCTAGCCGTTGCACTCTCTTGGAAATCCATTCCCGCAGAAAAGTAGGTTTCTAGACGTCCAGACATAGTGCCAGATGTCCTGTATGTCGTCTGATGGACTTGCACTAGAACCCTGTTTAGATCTGATTCAAGTCAGGAAGAAACCCGCATAAAATCAGACGTCTGACCTTATTTTTAGACGTCTTAAACTGGTTTTCCAGAAGTCTGATGCCAGGATCAGACGTCTGATAACCTTGTCAGTGCAACGATTGTTCCTGATTTTTGCCTGATTCTCTTGGGCTTTGCACCCAACGGCTATGGAAGCTTTTCAAAGCCTTCCAAAGCTTTCCTAAGGCCTCTATAAATAGAGAGGAACCTCTTGCATAGAAACACACACCTAGAGACACCAACATACACCTAGATACACAAGACACACCTAGTAATACACTTACACACTCTTTTGTGTCCAAGAAAAGCTCTTGCTCTCCAAGCTCAAGTTCTACATCTTGAGAGCATCAAGCCTTTGCGCACCCGCTCTCCCGCTGCAATTCATGAGAGCGACGTTGTGTCGTCTCATGGCTCACTCACCTGCGTCATCGATTCGACGCACTCCTTGCAAAGGGGAGTTTCCTAATTCGTATGGAAGCTAGGTTTAAATCTTTGTTGGCTCTATAGGACTATATTTGTTATTTTACTTTGTTATTTGGTTGGGTATTCGCTTTGCGAATTCCCGTCTCCTTCGTGGGACAAAATCCTTCTCGTGAAGAGAAGGGGTTGAGGAACGCTACCCTCGCACTTGTAGCGTGGTTGTAATTGAGGTTGAATCACCCTCGTTTAAGTGATTCGTTTAGTGGATTTGATCAACTTGGTTGATCGGAAAATCCTAACTCGAGAGGGTTAGGTGGTGGTTTTCACCCGGTTTGGGTTTTCACCTAAAAATAATTGTGTACCTTGTGCGATTGAATTTTGTGAGATTGTTTATATTTTATTTCCATAATTTGTTACGTCACCCCCTCCTGGTAGGGCGAATCTACACCTGTCACTCCGCCGGCCCACGGTGTGGCGAGGCTCGACCGTGGAGACCATAGTGATGGGCGGATGCACGGTGATGGGCGGGCGGCATCTCCCAGAGCATGGTAGCCTCCATCTTTTCTTTATCCCAGTCGAGGAGACCAGATCCACCTCTGGCACTAGGATCTTCAATGCGGCAGCTGGAGGAAGAAATGCAGCCATTACTCATAGAAGAAGAAGAATAAAATAATAATAAATATTATGGTTATTTATACACAAACCCTTAACTTTTATGTTAACTTAAAATAATGCATTCAATGAAGCTAATTGGTTAACTAATTAAATGAATGCAATTCTAAGTTAATTCTAAATGCATTTAGATATGGATGCCACACATGAATTATGCACTTAAGCTAAAAATATGAATTAATTTAATTACATCCTAATGTATGCTATCTAAATGTTAGAAGTAACTTAATGTCGAGACACTTAAATACTTAAATAGCTCACAAATATGGGCTAATCAAATACCCCCATGCCTAGTTTTTACTAGTCCCTAGCAAATTCAAGCAACAACCCAACTCTTCAAGTGGACAAGCCAACCCAAATGATCTTCCTTTAGAAACATGTTAAGTTCAGACTTTAGACCTAAGGTTCCCAAGTAGTTGCTAAGTTACAGACTAGGTCGGCTAAAGATGAGTTGCAGGCACAGGTTCGCTGATTTCTAGCTCTACCCTAGGGTTTATTGATCCTCGAGATTAAAGCATCCGTGCATATGCATTGGTCTGAGTTATTTGAGGTTGGTATGATTGCCAACCTAGAGAGGAAAAAGGATTTTTTTTTTAATATATATATTTTTTTATTTGATTCCTCTAAGTCTAACCTTGGATCAGCTATCAACACGGTCAATGTCGGATTCATTGTCCCCATCACCATACCTCGAAGGGTGCCTGGGTTTCGATGCTTCGAGATAGCACCGCCCATAGCGACCCCAAGAACTCCTGGCAATCGACACTTCGAGATAGTATCGCCCATGGATTTCTTAAGCGAACTCAGGCCTATGGCAATCGGCACTTTGAGATAGGGCCACCCATGGTACCTGAACCGCACAATGTGCTTACATGCCCTCAGTAGGATGGATATCCTAAGAGACAAGCACTGAGGAGGTAACATGTTATCATTGCATCCTCAAGGTGAGTATATACTCCACCTCTCCTGCAGCAGGAACTCTTCCAATCAAATTGTGTTTTCAAGCTTCTCCTAAGTCAGAACTAAGAGAACCAAAATTTTTTCTCCAAGAAAGGAATTAGAGTGATCACTATTTACACAAGACCAAGTGTGTGTGAATTGTGGATGCTTTGGTTCTGAGGACCCGTAAACCAAAAGGTAGAAAAAGACGATGTGGGCGGCAGGAGGAGATGATGAGGGAGCGGCTAGGGTTAGGGATGGGGGCGAGTGGAAGACTTGGAGATCAAGAAATTGGAGGAGGGAGAAGGGATGGCAGTCGTATGACGGTAGGGCATCCAGATTCATTCCAAGAGGGGGCTGGAGGAGATCCAATGGAGAGGTTCTGTGTTATAGAAGCAGACGAAGAGGTCACATGGCTATGGTGTGTAGAAATCCCCTCATCTGTTTAACATGTGGGGGTGAAGGTCACAAGCGTGACTCGTGCCCAAGGGTGAATCCGCCACACAGAAAGAAGATCCCTCTACATCTAGATCAAGAGGTGATGAAGGAGCCCCGACTACCTCCACTGCCGGTGCTAGGTAGTCACACGATTGATGTGGAGATTCCATTCTTCGAGGATATTGTCTTTGCAGAGATCATGCTGAGGGGCATGCTGATCGGTGAGGTCATGACTGGCAATCCCTCTATTGAGTGGTTTCAACAACTGGTGAGTTCCCTTACCCTTGTGTCATCGGGCTAGAAGGTGGCAGTGCTATCCTAGACTTGCTTTCTTGTGTTTGGTCTGGGGATGATAGATGTGGAAAGGCTACGCTTTCGATCGAGTTCTTTTGAGAACATCAATGTGCTATGGAGGCTGGTCTCCCCCTTTGATGGGGCACTTCCCGAACGTCCCCCTAAAGAATGGGAATCAGGAGGGTGATTCTTGAGATCAAAGGGTTACCTCTGCACTTGAGATCTAGAGGGGTGGTTGCCAAGATGGTTGCAGGCTTTGCATCCGTCTATGAAGACACTGAAATCACAATTGGGGAAGGTGATGCCCATTCACCTCAATTTGAGGCTGAAGTCTTTAGAAGTGGGTCACTGCCAGACAGAATCATTCTCAGGTGTGGGGGCTCCTCGTGGCTCACTCGCTTATCATTGGTTGGGTAGGATTTTGTGTTACCAGAATAGGGTCATGTTAAGACGTCTGTTGTTAGATCTGAGGAGGCACAATAAGTTGAATTGGTGGGTCGTAAGTCCTTAGATGAGGCCCCTGAATCAAAGAAGAGGAAGGACTATCACAAGGAAACCTCAGAGAGGGACCTGATGACTATGGATGATGATACTGCCAAGGGGTGTGGCAACCAAACCCCTGTGGTCAAAGGCAGTGGCTCTATGGCTGATGCTAATGTCTTAGAGAGGGACTCAGGCAATTCCTCTAGATGTGAGGAGGTAAAGTCGGGTATGGAAATTATAGTCAGCAGTGGTAGAAGTGCCCTTAAGGAGGTGAATCAAGTGCAATTCTCTATTCCTGATGAACTGATGTTTGGGAAAGGGACAAACCAGAAGAGGGGGCTTGGGTGCTCCCCTTACATGCTTAAAAGGCGAAGGAAGGAGAACTTGATTCCTATAGTGGAGGAAAATGTTGCAAAGTTGATCATGGTTGAGTATGTGGATAAGTTGGCTCAAGGGGATCAGCCATGCAAGGGATGAGAGTTCTAACGTGGAATGTGCAACAAGGTGAGAAGGGCGTCTCTAATCAGATATCTTATGGAATGGGAAATTGATTGTGCTCTCATTCAAGACACTTGGAGGAGGAAAGTGGCCCTGTCTGACACTCGCTAAGACAGTCTAGGAGAGCAGACTGTGTGGGGAAGGCTGCAGCTGGCAGATCTAGTGGGATGGCCATATGGTGGAAAAAATCTTGCCTTAAAGTGACTAAAGTCCTTCGTGATAAACATGTACTTACTTGTAGATGTCAGAACCTTCAAGGTGATCTAGATTGGTTCATCTCCTGCATTTATGGACCTTGTGCAGCTGCTGATCGGATAGAACTTTGGGAGGACCTATCAACAGTGCATCAAAGAGTCCAGGAGGTACCATGGCTTGTTGGTGGTGATTTCAGCTGTCCTCTTTCAAGTGGTGACAGACTTGGGGGCAGATCTGATAGTGCAATGGCTGGATTCCAATTGGCTGTGCAGAGATTGGGTATCACTGAATACCCTATCAGTGGGGTGGAGTTCACTTGGAGAAATGGTAGTGGACTAGCATCAAGGCTGGACAGATTCTTTGGCAACTCAAGCCTTTTGGAGAGATTCCAATATCGTCTGCTATGAGCCTTGACAGGCCATTTTCTGACCACACACAAATTGTGTGGGACAGTGGGGTGAATGTTGATGTTGGAACATACTTCAAACTTAAGAAGTCTTGGTTCAGGGAGGAGGGTTTTGCTGATATGTTGTCCAACTGGTGGCAGAACAAGGCAGTGAATGGCTCGGCCACACAGCAGTTAGCATCAAAGTTGGCAGACATGCGCTTCATGCTGAAAGAATATGGGTAGATAGTGGCAACCATCAGAGAGTAGAAGAGGGTTGAGGCATTGGCAGAGATCCAAAGACTAGATTTGAAGGAGTGCAGGCAGGTTCTGAGTACCCAGGAGCATGAGCAAAGACAAGACATGCAGCAGGTCATTGGGGAGGAGGACTTGAAGAAAGAAATGGACTGGGGTGAGAGATCTAGACAACTGTGGCTCAAGGAAGGTGATGCCAATACGAAATTCTTTCATCTTGCTGCCAGTGCTAAAAGGAGGTTTAACCTCATCTCATCTATTAAAATGGGTGAGAGAACCATTACATCTACCAGTGAAATCAGATGTGAAGCTGGCTGGTATTTTAAAGAGTTAGCCATGGCTGCACCAAGAGGTTCATGGAGGATGGCTTCGGCTGACTTTCCAAGTGTCAGCAATGATCAGATGGTCATGTTAGTTGCTCCTATTACCGAACAAGAAACAGTGAAAGCAATCAAAGACTTGAATAATGAGGGAGCTCCTGGATCGGATGGGGTTCAGGTCTTCTTTTATAGAGAAATGTGGAATGTTCTTAAGAAGGATGTGATGGAAGTCATACATGAGTTTGAAATGGGCAACTTTGGTTTTGAAAGACTGAATAAGTCTTATTTGTTTTTGCTACCAAAGAAGTTGGGTGCGGAGAATTTTTCAGATTATAGACCCATTGCTTTGTCGAATTCCATCTATCTTATCATCAGCAAGATTCTAGCCAACAGAATTTGTGATGTATTACATGATCTGATTATGCCTGTCCAATCTGCTTTTCAACCTGGGAGGTCTCTACAGGAATCTTTCATCATGGCGCAAGAAATGGTGATGGGAAGGCATAGGCGAAAATCCAAGGCTTTCTTATGGAAAGTTGATTTCACTAAAGCCTATGATTCAATTTCCTGGCCGTACCTTTGGGAAATTCTTAAAAGGAGAAAATTTCCCCCCTGTTTCATACAATGGGCGAAGAGATGCATCACGACTGCTTCCTACTCCCCCGTGATAAATGGGAAACCATGGCGAGACTAGATTCAGCCTCAGTGTGGGGTAAGGCAAGGCTGCTCACTAGCCCCCTTGATCTTCAATCTTGCAGTGGATACATTGGCAAGAAATACGTGCAAACTGGCAGCTGATGGGTTGATAAGGGGATACTCGATGACTAATAATAGGGCACTGGCCCCCATTCTTCAATATGCGGATGACACTGTGTTTTTTGTGGAAGGTGGGAAGAGGGAAGTGTAAGTGCTATACTATATGGTCAAAATTTTTGGTGAGATTTCTGGTTTAAAACTTAATGGAAGTAAGTCCTCCTTGGTTTGCTTTGGTATGAACAGTATAGACCAAAATGACATCACCATCCTAGGCACGCCTGTGATATCACTGCCAGTCAAGTACTTGGGTTTACCTCTGAAGTGCACAAAACTAAGGAAAATAGATTGGTCCTTTCTCTATGAAAAGGTGGCTACGAAACTAGAGGGCTGGAGTAGTCGCTACTTGTCGAAAGGAGGGAGGTATATTTTATTGAACTCAGTCATCACATCCATTCCAGTCTTTTTCTTCTCTGTTCTTAGAGCCACAAAATCAATTTGGAAAAAACTTGACGTGATGCGCAAGAGGTTCTTCTGGAAAGGGGCTTCCCATCAAGGTGCCTTCTTCCAACCTGTAAAGTGGGACTCAATTTGTTCGCTAAAGAAGAATGATGGCATGGGAATCAGGTCACTCAAAGAATTTAATGACGCCCTGTTATTGAATGGGTTGTTCGACTGCTCCAAAGAGAAAAAAAATGCAGACAGAGATCATCCAGGATAGCTATGGGGTGGCCAATGATGAGAAGAACCGCTTAAATCCTCATAAACCATCTCCTTTCTGGTCATCTGTGGTGCGTGCTTTGGCAGATAATTGGAGTCTATTCAAGTCTGTCCTGGGAGATGGGAAAAGCTTCAAATTTTGGTTGGAAAAATGGCTGCCTAGTGGGGTGATAAAAGACAGGTACCCTCTTGCATTTTCCGCTACTACTGATAAAAATGCTTTGGTATATGACTACTAGGACACGGTCTCTGAGAATTGGACTTTGAACAATGAGGTGGGGAATGGTCATGGAACAAGAATATGGGCAGAAAATGAACGTATTATGCAAGAACTTGTTGCTTTCAAACCCACACCTAAGGAGTGCGACACATACAAATGGGAGGGAGCTTTCTCCTCAACGGCTGCCTATGATAAGCTTATCACTTCGTCCAAAATGGCTAAGGTTGATTAGGTTGGGAAGAAGCTATGGAAATTGAAGGTACCATTGAAGGTACAAAGTTTTTTGTGGATATGCAGAAGAGATGGCCTGATAATGGGAGATTTGAGGCATAGGAGAATGGGCACCCCCACTCACTTCTACCATTTGTGTGGGATGCATAATGATTCCAGTCTTCATACTTTTTCCACTTGCATGATTACAGATTGCGTTTGGAGGAAGGTGTGTAGGGAAACTATTCCCACATGGGAGAGTCTTTGGAGTTCCTTCTTGAGGGTGAATAAGCCATATTTGCCCATGGTGGCAGTATTATGGTCGGTGTGGAGAGCTAGAAATGAGAGTTTGTTTCAGGAGAGACCAGTGAATGTGGATAATATTGTAAACAATTGCTGGAATCTCATACATCAATGGGGTTCACTCATGTAATTTTTTGCTATCACTTAATCAATAAAAGCTCTCCCGGATTGCTATCGGCGATTCAATAGCATTCCTTTTCAGTTCAAAAAAATGGTAGAAAAAGACATCAGGTACTACCCAACCATTAACTCAATCCCTAACTTTCCTTCCTCAACCTCTTGAGGAATGGTTTGCAACTTAACTCCTACTTGAGTTTCTTTTTAAGTCCACAAAGGACCTTAAAGGTCTAAAGCTAGTAGCTCAACTTAGCTTCTAAGTCAAACCCTAGAGTCAACTTAGTCTAACCTAAAGTTCTGGTTTACCTAAGAATGCAAGACCCAGCCAGTTAAGCTTAATGCAAAATGTTTTTTTTTTTTTAATCAATGCAAATGTATGCAATGCAGAATGCTCTAACTAAATGCATGAATGCACTATGTATAAATGCTATGTATATCCCCAAGTACACCCCCCCATGCCTACAATCTGCAATGTCCCCATTGCATAGAAGGATATTGCTTGGGTTAGAGATGGGCTGCCATTCTTTTGTTAGCAGCCAAGTAGCCAAAGAACCTACAAATCAGGTTTAAGGATCGCAAAAGTAGGCCCTAAAAATGAGCAAAGTAATGCAGGCCTAGAAAACAAGTAACCTAGGATGTTGGCGAGCTGATGATGAATCCCTATAGCAAATGCTCGCCCCACTAAGATGAGAATGAAATCTTCCCAGGTCACCAGAGGAGGTTCTAAAGGATAAACTGGCATACCAACCTCCAAAGGGGTAGGGGGAGGATGACAATGATCCTCCAAAAGAAATGGAGAAGGAAAGGTGCAGAAATAAACCCCTAGGGTGATGGACTGACCATAGAAAGCATCAATCCATACCCGGTACTCCATTACAAGAGATATTGATCTGTTAAGCCCCCCGATCAAAATAGTAGTGAGCATGTCTTTAAGCTAGGGATTGTCTAGGCTATCTAAGTTTCAAGGTTGTGGAATGGCCATAAGATCTAAGTTAGGTTTAATCAGCTCAGTGTCCATCCCTAACACTCTTCCTAATTCCTCAATTGCATCCCTAGCATCCGTTATACTATCACAAGTATCTTCCTGCACTTCATTAGGAGTCAAAATTTCACCTTCAGACATAAGCGAATCAAAGGGTGACTTCGAATCAAATGAAGGCAGGTTGGAAGCAACAAATCTGGGGATTATCCTATCAATGTCATCCTCGGGTTCCTGTTCTTTACTCAAATCCTCTCCGGAGTCTATATGTGAATCCACATAAATCTCAGAAGTTGCTTCCACATTTTCCATTATTTCGTGATCAGGAGGGATATCATCAATTGGTGTGCTAAGGCAACCTAATTTGGTC
Organism: Thalassia testudinum; assembly: GCA_037157565.1. NCBI lineage: Eukaryota > Viridiplantae > Streptophyta > Magnoliopsida > Alismatales > Hydrocharitaceae > Thalassia > Thalassia testudinum. The sequence goes on along the minus strand of JAZHRO010000022.1, from coordinate 5,478,037 downwards.
AAATTTGTGACATCCTTGGGGGCTAATTCTTCAAATAAGACATAACCACCCTTAGTGTCACTCCAAATCTTGAATGTAGGTTCCTCGTATAATTCATCCTTCTCCTCATCATACAATTCATCATATACCTGAGATCTAGAATCATCTAAAATCTCAGTAGATCCCCTAAAGCACTCCATCTGGGGTAAATGGTTTACACTGGTAACCTCGGACTCCTCAGATAGGTCAATTTCTTTAGGGTTAGGTTCCCTAAGGGTGGGCTTGAGTTCCATCTCGTGATCAGAAGAGAGGGCGGGATTAGCAACTTGACTTCGACCCACTTCATCAAATGTGACGAAAATACTATCATCTGGGTCGAGGTCTTCCAATGGTACCATCATTCCCTTCTTTTGACTCCAATATAATTCAGGTGGATACTCAACCTGATCATCATCTTCCTTGGGTTGCCACCTTTCTTCGTCCAATGTATAGATACTTTCATACATATCCTCCTCCCACTTAAAGCGTGGACCTCTCAAAGAAGTGTCATTTAGTGAGGTGGTTTCAAAATCAATCCTCGAAAAGTAGCTATTCTTCCTTACATAATCCCCAAAATTTCCCTCCAACTTAGGGTGTGGCTCTCCCACAGGGGATGCATCTCACGTAGAGGGGTGCATTTCATCCTCAATGGGAAAAGTTGGATTGCTAATGTCTTCTTTTTCTTGTTGGCCTACTCTCGAAGATTCTCCTAACAATTTAATCATTTCATCTTGCATTTTCTGTATTTGCATCTTCAAGGAATAGAGGTCATCATTTCTATCAGGAGAGAAGTCAAGCTTAGGCTTATAGTACCTAGGAGTGTCTGTCCAACCATTATAATCATTCAGGGAGGGTGGGTTGGGTATTTGTTTGGTGTGCAAGATATTGGGCAAGGCAAATCTCGCTCCTAGGTTCCGCTCACTGATTTAGGGCTTAACCAGGCCAATACTCCTACAATAGGAGAAAAAGGATCCCAATGATTATTATTATGTCCATCAAAGGATGGACCATCTCGGCGTATGGGATCGAAAATTGCAGAATGGGGGTAAGGGTGTGGGCAAGATGTGAAAGGATGAAAGTCAATGTGGTCCATTCTAACTCAGACCTCAATTAGAATTCCCCAAGCAAAACACAATTCAAAAAGGACTTTTTAGGTCTTTCCCAATTTAGGCTTTTGATTTTAAGTCAGATTGTAGGTGACAATGCAATTTATTCAATCAATTTACACGCTTAATATCGACCTACAGATTGCCTAAGAAGACCTAACGTGATTTAGGTGATCCTCCTTAAAGCCCAAAAATTTTAGTCACCACCAAACATGGCAAAGAAGGATGCAAGTAGGGTTAAACCCTTCCTTTGAAGCATTGCATTCGCGGTGCTTCTTAACTACCCTCAATCCGCAAGGTTTGGTGGCAACTTCACCTCTGAACTCAAGTTTGGGTCACTTTAGACCTCAGTAATAGGAGGCTCTAGTCCTAGCGGTTCGAAACCTGAGGAGTGTCTAAAAGCATGCCTTGGTGCAAGAGATATAAGTGTGCATACATCGTAAAAGATTTTGAATTTTGAATCTCATGCCAAGTTTGAAAATCAACTCCTTGATTTTTAAATGTCCCTCCTTTAATTAGTCCTTTTTCAAAACTTAAATGTGACCACTTTATTAGATCACTTCAAGACAGATTATGTGGTCTAAACATTAATCCAAATTCATTTGCATGACAGGTAGAAATGCAAAGTTAGAAGTGCATACCTAATTCCAGCATTCTTCATGCAATATGCAAGATAGGAAGTTAGATCTAGATGCTGCTCATTCAATCCTAAATGATTTGACCTAAGGGCAGGCAGCTTCTAGCAGGTAGCTCATGTTTTTTTTTCTTAACTACTTATGCACAAACAAATTAAGGATAAACAACCCACAAAGAAAATCTAGATCTAAAGAAAAGGGAACAAACTCCTGAAATTACCCACGCAGGGGCCTAAAAGAAAGTCGGGGAACAAACCCTAAAAATATACCACAAAACAAGGGTCTCAAAACAAATGTGCAATGAAAATTAAGTTCTAAAGTCTTAATCCTACTCTAATCAAATCAGTGACTAAATGTGTACAGACGATCGTCACATCCTTGTCCTTCCCCTCCTAGCAATCTGGTTCCTTGCAAGATGGCTCAAACAATTTCTCCTCTGGCAACGTCAAGGGTCTCTCTCACGATGGCTAGTGTGATTGCGAGTTGTAGAATGTGTGTCGCAGATCATTGCACTCGCATCAAAAAAAATCCAGAGTTAAATATGATTCAAAATTTAAATCAATGTGAATGAATGAATGAATGCAATTTAATTAAGCATGTTTCCTCCCTAGCAATGGTGCCATTTGATGAGTCGATTTTCGCTTTCGAAAATTATGATTAAGAAGATTTATCGTTGTATTTCTAAGTGGTGGGAAAATAACTAATCAAAACAATTAGAATTAAAATTAAACCACTCACAAGAGAGCGGGTCGCATCCACAGGGAGGCAATGACCTATTTAAACTCGCACTGGTTAAGAACATATGTTCACGATTAGTTTCGTCAAGAAATCAAATCGAAATCACTTTTCAATTGAGATAATAAGATAATATCATGCTGATATTATAGTTATGCAAAACAAGAGGGAGATACTCATAAAATCAACCGAATAGAATATTATTAACTAAAAATACCTTCCCCGTCAATGGCAAAAAATGTAAATTTTATTTAGCTTTAAAACAGGGGATTTGTTGCAGCGGCTAGTGCGCACAGGAGGAGGAGAGATGGGCGTCGAGGCTGTAGCTGATGGTCACCCTGCTCGGGTCGCACCTGACGATGGTGACGGCGTAGCAGATGGCAGCTTGTGGTGGCCGCAAGAAGGAGAGGAAGGTGGCGGGTGGCGGTTCTGCTCGCTACTGTTGAGCACATGAAGGCGTGGGCTGAGTGGCTGGAGGGCGCGCACCTGCGCGCTAGCAGGCACTGGAGGGCGGTCGTGCGGGCTGGAGGTGGAGGGTGCGCTCTGCTGTTGGAGGGCATGCGGCAGGTGCTACGGCAAGAGGTGAGGATGCGCACAGAGGGGAGGCACGCGTGGGCTAGAACTGGACGGCAGCGGGCTGCTGAAGGGCACTGGAGGTGCTCTGCGTGCACGAGCGAGGGCAAGAGCGCCTAGAGGACGTGCGGCTGCTACTGCTGTGAGCGTCAATGGCGCGTTGCAAGGAGTGCAGTGATGATGTAAATGGTTGTTGGTAATAATTGTTGATCATGTCGTTGTAGTATAGGGTGTATAATATAACATTAAGGATGTCGTATAGTGGTGAGTATGGGTGAGTACCAGTCATTACAACCATTATTATCATTTGCTTATTTATCTAATTTTTACTGGTTTTGTTCCAGGTCGTTCTCTGGGAGGCAATTTACTGAACTTAATTCGGTCACTCTTTGATTATCTCCAAAATTGTCTTCTTATTCAAAAAGAAACTTTACATTTAAAGAATGAATGAATGTTTTATTTACCTAGTTACTAAGAAGTGCTTGCAAAAAAATACTAACTATGAACAAGCATCAAACAATCTATTATTATACTCTAAACTATGTATTTACAAGTTATACTATTAACACTAATATGTTAGTTCATACTACATTAGGATACCATAGTGTAAAAACTTAACTTACTAGTCTTTTATTTATAGTGACATATATATCAGTTTTAGTGACAGATATAAACGTCGCTAAATCTCAGAAAACACTATATACAACCTAAAGAAGCAAACTGAGGTCTTTAGCGACATTTATAGTGTCGTTTTATTCTGTTAGTAATTATGTGGGTTTACTTATACGTATGTGTATATTTCTTATTCTACTGCTGTATGTACAGAGTCTTTTCTGTTGTTATCTCGTGTTCTCTCTTTTTTTTAAGTCGTCTGTCCTTTCATTTTGTTCTGTGGTATTTCAGAGGCTGCGGTGGAGATGGGGTTATTAGGCTAACGTCCTTAGTGTAAAATTTGCTTAATTAGCGGGCGCGCTTTTCGAGGGATACACAGCACCCTTCGGGTGGGACCAGACCTCTACTAAGCGCGCCCTAATCTCAGATTAGGTGGCTTAGTTACGTTATTCAAACTCAGCGCAGGGCCTCAGCCCAACGCCAGACATACTCGCACGCTCGGGCTCCCAGCCCCACACATACATCACATATTCAATATCATCACATATTAGAGTTCAGCACAAATCGGGTTATCGGATAAGGGATCGCGTTTCGGGCACCCAGTGCCATGACGACTGATTAAGGTATAGCATAAATTGTATTTATATGCTGCGTTTGGTTTCCAGCCCACGATGTGGCGCTATTCCAGCGCCACATCGTGCGCTGGAAACCAGACGCAGCTGCGTCTGTGCGCGTTTTTGGCCCTCGATTTGGGGGCCATAAATTATAAAAAAAATAAAATAAAATATGGTAAATAAAATATTTACATAATACTACATAATTGATTAATTAATTTTTAATTTTAAATATTTTTACTATACAAATAAATTCGCTAAACTAGGCTGATTATACAGGTTGATTTAGGTGATTAAATAGTTAATTACTTATAAAATAATTAGTAAATGGTCTAATTGACCTTAAACAGTTTTAACTTACATACTTAAGTATTTAATACATATTTTTATTGTATTTTTACGAATTTATTTATGTTTTATTTAGGCTAAAATAGCAATTCTGTGTAGTTTATAATTAAAACTAAGTTACAGTAAGTTATACTAGGTATAATTATACTTTGACTAACTTAAATTACTTAATATATATATATTCCCAAGTTTATAGATTTATTTACTTGATTATTGCTCTAACTTATTAACTTAGCTACTAAATAAGTAAATATAAATCTGTACATACATATATACATAAATCAGTAAATACATGCATAATAGATTAGTATATATACATATTTTTACATAGATTACATATGTATATGAATTTCTGTACAGGTTTTATACATATTTACAGTATAACTATGAATCTAACTGATATGCTATAGTTATAATACTATGAATAGGTATATTTACAGTTTTAAAATAAGTCTATGTCATTAGGCTTTTGTATAAAGTTAGGGAATTAGAGTTGATTGAGTTTTTATTTGAGTTTAGACAGCAGCCGCAGCTACTGTCAGAGGAGATGGAGAAGAGAAGAATGTGCTGTTTTAGTGTTGGTTTTAGTTGCTGTTCAGGGTGAGTTTTTGTAGCAGCAGTAGTGGCTTAAGCCACTGTCAAATGGCTAACTGCTGCTGCAGTTAGTCCACTTGGAGAAAGGGGAACAAAAAAATTCACAGATGAAAGGGGAATTTGGAGGAGAAGAGAATTTGGAGATGGAGGGAAATGTAGCTGCAAGTTGCAGCATGTTGCTGTATAACTGGGAACAAGATTAAATTCAAAACAAACTAAACATTGAAGAGATGAAATCCAAATCTGAAAGGGGTTTAAATCTCACGAAAATCTCATGTAAATTCAGCTCAAATACTCATTAGGAAAAACCTTATCAGAAGCATCCTTTCAGATCAACATTCAAATGGCATTGAGTTAGTCTTCCTAATGCCATAGACAGCATGAAGGAAGACTTAGCTCGATCAATTAAAACCAAAGAAACACAATCCCAGTTTCTTGCAACCTTAAGGAGTATGGAAAACTCCTTAGGTTAGAGAATCACCATACAGAAATGATCATCAACACAAATAGTGCATGGCAGTTCTGAAATAGCAAAAAGAGACTAAGAATGCATTAAGGAAATTTAATGGAAGCTGGCGAATGCATTCAAAACAAAGTATAAACAGAATCATGAAAGGCTCTTCTGATTGGTTCTCTGTCACCAGAGAACTTCTCAGAATCCTTGCCTACAATGAAAACCAAAAATCCCTTCAATTTGTCAGATCTGTCAAAACATTTCAAAGAGTAAAAATCCTTTAAAATCCAAATCAAAAGTGCTCTGACAAACTGAGGCAATCCATTTAAAACAGAGGGGCTTTTGTGAAACAAATGGAGTGAGTGAGAAGCCCCAAATGGTGCTTGCGGCGCCACTTTTAGATCTGAGGCAGTGCACCATCAGATCTGAAATTGGGTCAGGATGTGTGGGTGATTGATGAAAAATTCGTCGTTAAAAAGGAAAAAAACAAGAATCAGAATCTGGATGATGGGAAAAACAAAACATGAAGAGGGAGATAAATTGAACAATGAACAGATGATTCTTCCCCTCTGATCTGGACTGATCAGAGGAGGTGAGGGAGGGGATCTAGTACTAATTCTACTCCTAAGACTAATCTAACTACAGCTAACATTAAACACTAACAATTAAAACTAAATCTATTCTAAACTACTGCAAACTAAATCTAACACTACTTGTGCAGAATTAAAAACTAAACTAAAAGGAAGAATGGGACCTATGGGTCCTTAGCCGGCGGCTAAGGAGGAAGAAAGGAGGAGGGTGACTCCAGCGGAGGGAAGAGTCTGCTAGTGAGACTCCAGGGTCGTCCTCAGGTGCTACGAGGTCCTTAGCGACGAGGAGGGTCGAGAGCAGGCGATGATTCCACAGCCGGTGGCTGTGAAATCAGGGTCTAGATGAGGAGGAGAGACTGGAGTGGAAGAATTGATCGCTAAGAGATGTAGGAGGGAGTGATCCTTTGCGCGCGACACCACTGAGGTGCTTAAATAGCAGCTCAGTGACTGAGATCACCGCAAGGGTGAGGTTAATCAAAATTAGGCCGACGGTGAGGATGAGATGGGTAGAGCGCGCGGCGAGTCAAGAGAGAGATCTGATCGTCAGATGAGATCTGGGAAGAGAGGTGAACGCACGCACCGAATCACGCGAAGGTTCCATTTGATTCTAGCCGCAGATCGAGATCAAAAGTGCGATGGACGGTCGAGAATGGCTGTGTTCTTCGCATGCTACAGTGCGCGTGAAGAACACAGGCTTCTCTCTGAAATGAGGGAAACCTTGCAGGAAGACCCTTAAACGAAGGGGTAGAAGAATAGCGTGCAGGTCCAAAAGTGAGAAGAACTATAACTGGAAGGGCCTTGCAGTCATACAGAAGGGTCCCTGCGGCTTGCAAAAAGGTCCAAGAAGGAGTTTTGAAGGGTAGAAATGTAATGCATGAAGGACCTAATTGTAATATATTTATTTCTAAGCCTAAATGATGTCCAATTGCTTTCAAATTTTTACATGTGCTTAATTGAACATTTAAGACATTGATTTTACTTATGATTTATCTTTTCAAACTTGTTTATGTGTTCAATTGATGCATGGATCATCATTTGTTCTTTAGTTTTCAGAATATCTCATTTTTGTGACCTAATTAGGAGGTTTTAACACACATTAAAAGTTTTAGGCCTTTTCTTTAATTCCCACACTTAACCCTTTTTATGTGTTAATTTGATATTGTTTTGCTTAGTGTCTAGCTTAATTTTGGCCTTTTAGCTATGATGAGTAGCCACTCATCATGCAGGCAGAGGTGCAGCGCGCTCTGTGCGCACGGCTGGATGGCATGCAGGCTGAGCTGTTGGAGGGCGCGTGGGCAGAGGTGGAGGCACGTGGTGAGTGCTGCAGGAGGTGAGGCGTGTGGAGAGGGGCGTGCAGCAGCTGGGTTGCGATGGAGGAGTGCGGTCTAGAGGAGAGGCCGACTGTTGCTGGCCGCTTTGGCATGAAGGTGGTCTGCGGTGATGGTGGTGGTGGGTTCGTTGAGGCCTGCAAACAGAGTAACAAAGGTGATGATGAATAGTATCATGAAAAAGAAAAGAAAAGAGAGAATAAACTAAAAGAAGAAAGGAGTTCTTTGCATGGCCGATGAGGCACACGCTCACGGTAAGTGGTCGAGCTCGTCGACTTGGCGCGGCGGCCTATCACTTCGCCAGCCCACGGTGTGGCAAGGCTCAGCTGTGGAGACCACAGTGATGGGCGGATGCACGGTGATGGGTAGGCGGCATCTCCCGGAGCATGCCAGCCTCCATCTTTTCTTTATCCCAGTCGAGGAGACCAGATCCACTTTTGGCGTTGGGATCTTCAATGCGGCAACTGGAGGAAGAAATGCAGTCGTTACTCATAGAAGAAGAAGAATAAAATAGTAATAAAATATTATGGTTATTTATACACAAACCCTTAACTTTTATGTTAACTTAGAATAATGCATGCAATGCACCTAATTGGTTAACTAATTAAATGAATGCAATTCTAAGTTAATTATAAATGCATTTAGATATGGATGCCACACATGAATTATGCACTTAAGCTAAAAATATGAATTAATTTAATTACATCCTAATGTGTGCTATCTAAATGTTAAAATTAACTTAATGTCAAGGCACTTAAATACATAAATAGCCCACAAATATGGGATAATCAAGCCCCACTCAAGTGGTCCCCAAGAAAGCCGACTCATCGTTGTCACCAATGAGCATGGCGAATCCATCCCCACCCACACCACCACTGCATGGCGGGTGTGCATTGATTATAGGAAGCTCAATGAAGTGACCAAGAAAGATCATTTCCCCTTACCATTCATTGATCAGATTCTCGAGCGATTGGCAGGACAGAAATACTTTTGCTTCCTGGATGGATATTCAGGATACAACCAAGTCGCAATTACTGCTGAAATTCAAGAGAAGACCACATTCACTTGCCCATATGGCATGTTTGCATTTCGTTGTATGCCATTCGGGTTATGCAATGCACCCGCAACCTTTCAGCGTTGCATGCTAGCCATCTTTTCAGAGATGGTAGGTAAAAACCTAGAGGTCTTTATGGATGATTTCTCAGTATTTGGGAACTCATTCGACCATTGTCTGAGCAACTTGGAGAAAATCCTGAAGTGATGTATCAAGGTTAATTTGGTGTTAAGCTGGGAAAAGAGCCATTTCATGGTTTAAGAAGGAATTGTCCTCGATCACATCGTATCGCATAGGGGCAATGAGGTAGATCGAGCTAAAGTTGATTTAATTTTTAAACTTCCCCCACCTAGCTCGATCCATCAAATCTGCTCGTTCCTTGGACATGTTGGCTTCTATAGAAGGTTTATTAAGGACTTCTCCAAGCTCTCGAAACCCTTGATCGACCTTCTAGCCAATGATGCATTCTTCCACATGACACCTGATTGCATCCAGGCTTACCACACTCTTAGGGAATCAGTCTCCACCGCACCTGTGTTACAGCCCCCAGACTGGTCCCATGATTTTGAGATCATGTGTGATGCATCAGACTTTTCCATCGGCGCAATCCTTAGACAGAGACAAGACAAGAAACCTGTGGTGATCTACTATGCGAGCAAGACGTTGGATGAGGCCCAACGAAATTATACGGTCACAGAAAAATAACTGCTCGCCGTAGTTTTTGGACTCGAAAAGTTCCAATCTTACCTTCTGGGATCCCACGTGACCATCTATACGGACCACTCGGCCATCCAGCATTTGTTGGCCAAAAAGGATGCGAAACACAGGCTCATCAGATGGATCCTGCTCTTGCAAGAATTTGACTTGGAAATTTGCAACAAAGTCAGGTCCAAGAATGTCATGGCCGGTCACCTGTCCAGACTCCACTCGGACCACATTGGGCCCTCCTTGCCCTTGACTGATACCTTTCCTGATGAACAAATTATGGCTGTGCATGAAAGGAAACTACCCTGGTTTGCCAACCTCGTCAACTATCTGGTAGTAGGATAGGCCTTGCACAATTGGTCCAGACAGCAACAGGATAAGTTCTTGGCTGAAGACAAACATTATTTCTGAGATGATCCCATGTTGTTTCGCCTCTGTGCTGACCAAATTATCAGAAGGTGTATTCCGGAGGAAGAAGTTCAAAGTGTGCTCTCCTTTTGTCATGACTAAGCTTGTGGTGGCCACTTTTCAAGGAAGAAGACGGCTGCAAAGGTTTTGCAGTCTGAATTTTACTGGCCTTCCTTATTCAAGAATGCACACAACTTTGCTAAGACTTGCTCTCGCTGCCAGACTTTGGGGACCATGACCAGAAAAGTCATGATGCCCCTCCAGCCCATTTTGATTGTTAAGATCATCGAAGTTTGGGGGATTGATTTCATGGGTCCCTTTCCACCATCCAACGATTTTGAGTACATCTTAGTCTCGGCATACTATGTCTCCAAATGGATTGAAGCAGTTGTCACTCGTCGTTGCGATCATAAGGCTGTCATGGACTTTGTTAAGCAAAAATCTTTTCTCAGTTTGGAATACTGAAGGCCATAATCAGTGATGGTAGAAGTCATTTTATCCACACCAGACGTGCTATGGACGTGTTTGTTTAAAAGGATCGTTATAGTTTGCGTTCGCAACGTCGGTCTTAAATGAAGAAACGAATGTGAGTCCGAGTGTTGAACTCAGGGAGGCGTGAAAATTGGATTTTTCTTGTCACTTAGTGTCACAGAAATGATGGGTTTTTGCTTGTGAGAAGACATGGGAGAAAAGTGAGTGAGAGAGAGAGAGTAAGGTTAAAGTCTTTCAAATCATGGCATTCACTTAGATCAAGATGGAAAATAACATCAATACTATATTTAACATGCAATTCAAGGTTTACAAATACAGCAATAGCTAAATGCTTAAACAAAAGGAAAGTAAAGCTAAAGTAAAGGGAGAGAAAGAGAGAGAGGGGAGATGGCGAGGCGGCCACGGTGGTGGAAGAAGGCTCCGTCGATGGCTCGTCGACTCCATTGACTACAAGAGATGATAAGGGAGGCTAGGAGGGTGATACAACACTTGCTAAGGGTATTCAATGCTTTACATGGGTGGTTGGAAGGGGTTTATATAGGAAGAAGGGGTTTCTAATTTAAGTATGGGCTTTAGTGACATCCGGGACGTCACTAAATCCACGCTAAAAGCGTCGGTGTAGCCCCCTGCCCACTGGTCTCACACACGCACTCGTTCTTCTTCATGCACGATCTGTGTGCACGTGTTGTAGGTCGTCCAATCGAAGATCGGATTGCTGAGATCTTGTGAAGGGTGTGCTTGGATCGCGTCTCAAGTGTGCATGAGCGCAGGCGTCGTCAACCTGCGTAGGCACGCACGTGGAGGATCGACGCCTGAGGACGTGCTGCGTAGAGCTATCGAGACCGCTCGATGGCGATCGGGCGATCGAATTTGAGCACCCGGGCGAAATTAACGGATGAGCTACGGCAGGCGATTCGAACCCGCGTCTCCTGCGTGCGAGGCGGGTGTGTGACCGTTACGCTGCAGGCGTGGATGGTCGCTCTTCTTCACTAATCGTTAGCCGTTCGATGGAGATCGGATGGCTGCGGTTAGATCTGCGTGATGGGGTGACGTCGTGCAGCGGGCGGGGGCGCTCCTGATGCTGCCACGTGGCCACCTTGTGGTCGTTGATCATCAGATCAATGATCAGAACTGCTTGGGTCATTTGTGGGAGCTCCGGATGTCGGATTTGGTCGATTTTGAGTCCGTTGGACTCCGTTCGTCGCTCTGAATCCATCCGTGTGGTCTGATTGCTCATATAAGGCATATTTTGTTATGAACTTATAGAAATGGCCATTAATACTATTTAATAAGCAATCTCAATGTGCGATGCATGTCATTCTCCCATGCCTATTTATAATGTGTTATTTGTTCACATTACCCTTAAAATAAACCTCAATTGACAGAATTATTACCCCAAGATGTAATGTTATCATACCCCCATGCTTACTCCTTGCTAGTCCCTAGCAAGGTTCGTTCTAGCCATTATTCTTAGTCAGAATCCAAGAAGTGATTACTTAGACATTTCGTTACTTGTCAACAAGAGGAAATATACTAAGATCTTGATCTACAGAGACTAAACAACGCTCAAGTGTTTGCCAAAATATGAATCTCCTGAATCCTTGCTTTAAGGCATGTATATATATTTTTTTTCTTTTTCGTCTTTTCTCATTTTTAGATCTTTGGAGTTAAGAGTGTGTTGGTAACTTTTTATAGCTACCCAACCCACCAAAAACTCGGAAAAGACTCTAAGTGCTAAGCATCTTGGTGTGAAGATCGTGATAGACTCACTCAACGGTAATTCAGATAGACTTTGGGTTTCTACACCCCTAGGTGACCGGGAAAGGAAGTGTTTTGCCTGAAGGTGTATTTGTTTGATCAGTAGCTTTCTCCCTACTTTTATTCTACTTAGGGTCAACACAAGGATTTTTCCAGTGCATATCTCCCCGACTTGCTCTACTTCCCCACTTCTTCCTTAAGTGTTTTGGGTCTTTTTGTGCATTTAATGATCTAGGTTCTGGACAACCAACCAATGGGCTGTTACACACGATCACTTGCCAGCAATACTCGTGCAGTGAAGTGTGGCTTATTTTGTTCTTTTTTTTTTCTTCTCTCTTCTCTCTTTTTATTTTTTATTTTTTTTTTAGTAGGTGGCTTCCCTGATCTCAAATTTACCTAGAGGCAATAAAAGGAAGGTGGTCCTGGGGCTGGGCTATGGACAACCGGCCAATGGGTTGTTACCCACGATAACTTGCCAGCCATACCACCCTAAAAGGTTCATTAGCTACCCAATTTCTGTCAAAATCTTCGAGGAGTGAGTTAGTGCAAAAATGTGCGCAGATGCTTAGACTAAAAGTCCCTTTGAGTTAGAGGGCGAGTTGATAAGTCGTATACTTATCACCTTATTTTATTGGTAGATTAGAATAAATTAAGGTTTCAAGGATTTGAAGTTAAATCCATATTTTAATGGACACCAGGGCTGATTAAGCCTGAAGGTCTGAAAAGTCTAAGTGTTTAGATTCTTTTTGTATTATTTCCCACTATTGACAAATTCCTAATGCCTAAGTTTTTTTTTTCTTCCTAAATTCAAAATTTCTTTTTTATTTTATTTTATTCAAACTGATTAAATGAACTCAGAATCATGCAATTTACCACCCCCCATGCTTAAATTGGACAATGTCCTTATTGACAAATACATGGATGCAACCAGGGTTCAAAAAGATATTACCTAAGTGAAGTAAAATACCTGATCAGTCTGAACCTTCTGGGTTTCCTCCCAAGAAGTGCTGAGTTTAATGCCTCCAGCTGGGCGGTGCTTCGTGTCATCCCTCAATGAGGGCGACAACCTCCTTTGGGGGAACTTGGGTGAGGAAGTATTTCAATCTCTGACCATTGACTGTAAAAGTATGCCCAGTATTCGGATCTGCGATCTCAACTGCCCCATTGGAGTAGGGCTTGACTACCCTAAACGATCTTGTTCACTTGGACCTGAGTTTCCCCGAAAATAGTTTTAGTCGGGCGTTAAAAAGCCAAACTTGCTAGTTATGCTCGAAGGTCTTTCTATGGATGAGTCGGTCATGGACGGCTTTCATTTTCTCCTTGTACAACTGACTATTTTCAAAGGCATCCCGACGAATTTCCTCAAGCTCGGAGAGTTGGAGTGTCCTCTGTGCACCGGCTAACTGGGAATCCATGTTACATTGCTTAACGGCCCAGTAAGCCTAGTGTTCCAACTCGACAGAAAGGTGGCAAGCTTTGCCATAGACCAGGCGATAAGGCGACATGCCTATAAGGGTCTTGAAAGCGGTCCGGTATGCCCACAGGGCATCATCCAGTCGTGCGGACCAGTCCTTCTTGTCAGGTCTCACAGTCTTCTGTAGAATATTCTTGATCTGCCTGTTTGAGACCTCAGTCTGCGCATTTGTTTGCGGATGATACGGGGTGGCAATGCGGTGGGTAACCCCGTATTTTCTGAGTAGGGCACGGAATTGGGTGTGGATAAAATGACTTCCACCATCACTGATCATGGACTTTGGTATTCCAAATCGGGAAAAGATGTTCTGCTTAACAAAGTCCATGACAGTCTTATGATCGCATCAGCGGGTGGCAACAGCTTCAATCCATTTGGAGACATAGTCTACAGAGACTAAGATGTACTCAAAGCTGTTGGATGGTGAGAAGGGGCCCATAAAATCAATACCCCAAACGTCGAAGATCTCGACGATCAGAATGGGCTAGAGGGGCATCATGTCTTTTCTGGTCATGGTCCCCAAAGTCTAGCAGTGAGAGCAAGTCTTAGCAAAGTTGTGTGCATCCTTAAATAAGGAAGGCCAGTAAAATCCGGACTGCAGAACCTTTGCAGCCGTTTTCTTTCCTGAGAAGTGGCCATCACAAGCTTGGTCATGACAAAAAGGTAGCACACTCTGAACTTCGTCCTCTAGGATACACCTCCTGATGATCTGGTCAGCACAGAGGCGAAACAGCATGGGATCATCCAATAAATAGTGCTTGGCTTCAACCAAGAACTTATCCCATTGCTATCTGGACCAGCTGTGCAGGGTCTGTCCTACAACTAGGTAGTTGACATAGTCAGCATACCAAGGTAGTTTCCTGTCTTGCACAGCCAGAATTTGCTCATTGGGAAAGATGTCGGATAAAGGCAAGGAGGGCCCAATGTGGTCTGGGTGGAGTCTGGATAGGTGGTCGGCCACCACATTCTTTGATCCGTCTTTGTCCTGGATTTCCAAGTCAAATTCCTACAAGATCAGGATCCATCTGATGAGACTGGGCTTCGCATCCTTTTTAGCCAATAGATGCTGGATGGTCGAGTGGTCCGTATAAATGGTCACGTGGGATCTCAAAAGGTAAGATCGGAACTTTTCAAGTCCAAAAACTATAACAAGCAGTTCTTTCTCTGTGACCGTATAATTTCGTTGGGCCTCGTCAAACGTCTTGCTCGCGTAGTAGATCACCATGGGTTTCTTGTCCTGTCTCTGTCCCAGGACAGTGCCTATGGCAAAGTTTGATGCATCACACATGATCTCAAAATCCTGGGACCAGTCCAGGGGCTTAAGTACGGGTGCTGTGGAGACTAAGCCCCTGAGGGTGTGGTAAGCCTGGACACAGTCAGAGGTCATGTGGAATAGAGCGTCATTGGCCAGAAGGTCGGTCAAGGGTTTGGAGAGCATGGAGAAGTCTTTGATGAACCTTTGGTAAAAGCCAACATGTCCAAGGAACGAATGGATTTGCCGGACTGAGCTAGGTGGAGGAAGTTTGGAAATCAAATTAACTTTAGCTCAATCCACCTCAATGCCCCTATGTGATATGATGTGACCAAGGGCAATTCCTTCTTGAACCATGAAATGGCTCTTTTCCCAACTTAACACCAAATTAACCTCGATACATTATTTCAGGATTTTCTCCAAGTTGCTCAAATAGTGGTCGAATGAATTTCCAAATACTGAGAAATCATCCATAAAGACCTCTAGGTGTTCACCCACCATCTCTGAAAAGATGGCTAGCATGCAACGTTGAAAGGTAGCAAGTGCGTTGCATAACCCGAATGGCATACAATGGAATGCAAACGTGCCGTACGGGTAAGTGAATGTGGTCTTCTCTTGATCTTCAAGAGCAATTGCGACTTGGTCATATCCTGAATATCCATCCAGGAAGCAAAAATACTTCTGCCCTGCCAATCGCTCAAGAATCTGGTCGATGAATGACAGGGGGAAATGATCTTTCTTATTTGCTTCATTGAGCTTCCTGTAATCAATACACACCCGCCATGTGGTGGTGGTGCGGGTGGGGATGGATTCACCACGCTCATTGGTGACAACGGTGAGCCTAGCTTTCTTCAGAACCACTTTAGTGGAGCTCACCTAGGGGTTATCAGAGATGGGATAGATGATGTCGGCGTAAAGCCATTTGATAATTTCCTTCTTAATGACCTCCGCATATTTGAGTTTAACTGTCTCTGCATCTGATAGGAGGGTCGCGCCCCATCTTTTAGGTAGATCTTGTGGGTACAATGGGTGGGGCTAATTCCTCTCAAGTTTGAAATAGTCCAGCCAATGGCAACCCTATGTTCTGATAGGGTCGCTATCAATCTAAGTTCCTGATCCTTGGTTAGGTTGGCGTTGGTAATTACTGGGA
This sequence comes from Thalassia testudinum, assembly GCA_037157565.1. Classification (NCBI taxonomy): domain Eukaryota; kingdom Viridiplantae; phylum Streptophyta; class Magnoliopsida; order Alismatales; family Hydrocharitaceae; genus Thalassia; species Thalassia testudinum. The sequence continues at coordinate 5,462,140 of JAZHRO010000022.1, read as the reverse complement.
AGGTCTGGTCAGGTCCCAGGAAGACATACTTGAGATTCTCGGGTAGCGACTTTAGTTCAGGTGTGGGTGGAACAATGTTTGATGGAAAGGGGAAAGGTGGGAGTTGATCAAAATCAATCTCCTCGAATGGTGTTTATTGATGGTAATCAGCCCTACAAAGGTCTATGGGCATAGATGGTGACGGGTCAGAACAGTCATTACAGGATTGGTAGTCCGAGATAGAACTAAGGGTGAGGCATTCCTTGACCAAAGGCTCCACGGGATCGTGTTCCTCGATACAGTCGCAATCAAAAGACTTGGTCGCCTAGAAGATATCCAACTGCATCTTCTTGTCTCCGAAGGCAATTCCATATATCCTGTGTCACAATCGATGTTTGCCTTAGCCATAGCTAAGAAAGGTATGCCTAGGATGATGGGTGTGTTCTGTAGTTGTTCAGGGACTTCCATGTCGAGCACCAAGAAGTTGACCGGGAAATAGAAGTCCTTGACCCGGACAATCACTTCCTCGACAACCCCCTTTGGGGTTTTCACAGATCTATCAGCCAACTGGATGGTAACAGGTGTGGCCGTCAACTCTCCGAATCTAAATTGGTGGTACAGGGTTATCAGAATCAGATTGATGGAAGCACTTAAGTCCAGGAGCACTCTATCAAATGTCATGTCCCCGATATTGTAGGATATCAGGGGTGCTCCTGGGTCAGTTCGTTTGAGTGGAAGGTTGCTTGATATCACGGAACTTGCTTGCTCTGAGAGCACAACCTTCCTAGGTGCTTGAGGTCTTGGCTTACGTTTTGGTGTACAGGCATCCTTTAGGAACTTGGCGTAAGCCGGAATGTGCTTGACGACTTCGAGGAGTAGAATATTAATCTAAACCTGCTTAAAGATCTCCAAAAGTTCCTCAGTTTCCATAACACTTTTCTTTTTCTTGATTTTCTCCAAGGCTTCGGGATATGGTGTCTGAATGTGGATAGGGTCTATTTCTGGGTCCTTGGGTTTTTCCTGCACCTCTTCAGAGTCGGGTATTTTAGAGGGTGAAGTCACGGGAGGAGTCGGTCATTTGGGATCCTGGGTTTTGGTGTTGCTTCTCAAGGTTACTGCATTTGTAGAGGCATTGGGACCATGGGTTGATCCTTGAGAAGATGACGAAGAAGAAGCACCAAACCCAGGGGGTGTTTGTGGGGTCAGCTGGACCATGTTTGTGGGGTCAGCTGGACCATGTGAGCCTGCCCAAGATTGCCTTGGAACCCTTGCGGATTGGGGCCTCTGTTAATCATGTTTCGCGGGTTCAGTTGTGGCTGGGAAGGCAGGGATCCTTGTTGTTTACAGTCCAACATCTGGCTTAACTGTCCCTTCACTAAAGCCATTTCCTCCTGGTGTTTTTGGTTCATTTCAGCCATCATTTTTATCAGGGTGTCCATTTGGTTTTATGGGGGAGGGGCTACCCTATTTGGATTATAGGGGGGTCTAACTGGTGGTCCTTGCTGATAGGGGGCAAGTTTGCCTGTTGGTTTGGCCTGGGCTGGTTATGAAATTGAGGCGATTTCTGGTTTGTCCAAGCAAAGTTTGGGTGATTACGCTAGCCGGTGTTGTAAGTGTTGGAGAAAGGGTCAGGTTTGGAATAACTATGACGGGGAGGGAAGAGAGTAATCAAGGGTTGAGGGAGCAAAGGTCCCTCCCAATAATGTGGTCAGGGGTTGTTCCAGGTTCATTTGGCTTGGTGGCTGGACCAGGTCAACATTGTGAGCTCCCTTTGCTAGGGAGAGGGTCTGTAACGGGTTCCTGGTTTGGTTCAGTAGTTCATCTATCTTTTTATCTACCAATAACACTCGATCCAATTTCTTAGCAATGATATCCATGTCAACTGATCCAGAATTTGCTTGTACCTCATAGATCCCACCATGGGGTTGACTGGATCGACTAAACTGGGTCATGGAGGCATTGTTAAGCGAATTTTCACTCATAGACTCAAAGAGCTCAAATGCACGCTCCTCATCTTTAGTTCAGGAAGTGTCCCTCGCATGAGGCATCGACAAAGTTTCGAAGGTTGCTGTCCAGACCGTGGTAGAAGATCTGGGCCAATTGCCACCTTGGTACTTCGTGGTGTGGGCATTTCCTCAATAGTTCATTAAATCTTTCCCATGCCTCATGGAACTATTCCCTGCCCTGGAGTGTAAAGGTAGTAATAGCTCTTCTGAGGGCATTGATTTTTCCTATGGGGAAGAATTTCTTTAAGAATGCATGCCTCAGTTCTTCCTAAGTGGTGATGGGTCTTCCTAGGATTCTAAGCTAGTGAGGTGCTTTGTCTCTCAGCGAGAAGGGGAACAAGTGGTGGTTGTCTTTGCGGGTCCTGGAAGGGTGGTGGTGGTTGCCCCTGTGGGTTCTGCAACCGGTGTATGGCTTGCATGATAGTGTGGATCTGTTACTGCTAAAGCTGGTGGTTTGCATTAATCTGGGCCTGGATGATGGCCATTGTGTCTGGTGGGGGTTGGTCTTCAACCTCATCTACTCTAAGTTCGGTCATGTCTCTAGCAAGATCAGGTTTGCTGGATTCCTGTCCCAAAATAAACAACTCGGGATGAAGTGATCTTCTCCCGTGCATACACTAGAGAAGAACAGGAGGGGATGCAGAGAGTGATAGATGCGAGAAGTGTGTGTGCATAATGAAGCAAGCAAGCCTAGTCCTTATAGTGTATTCCTTAGGGGACCTAGAAATCTCCAAAGGAGCGATCAAGTCTGTAAGCACTAGACTGCCATTCCCAAAGCTAATCTGGCCAGGTTGATTACAAGGGGATTGTAGGGAAGGTTCTTCCTTTGGCTTGCATCGCCGGTTCCGTAGACCACACAACTGCGGTCGTTTGACACTTCCCCACAGCCTAGTCACCAGATTCTACTAAGGGAATGAAAGCCAAGTGCTCAGCGAACAAAACCACGCCTCTTGAGACTTAACCTAGTCCTGCCTAGGGCACGTCTACTCTATTTTAATGGGGCTAGGATAGTGCTTGTGCTTGGGTTATGTGATGAGGTGCTGATTGGGGTGGTGCCTCTTAGTTCTCCAATTCCAGTGTGTGTGCTTCCATCAAAACATGGTTTTCAAGAAAGGATTTTAAGATGTGTGGTATCTTTTAATGTTTGTCCTTACTTTTGTGTCTTTTAGGGTTGACGTGTCTTAATGTTTTCAGGTAAGTTTCAAGTGGGCACGCCAAGTTTTGCACACAATTGGTGAGAGTAGATTTCCTTTAATGTGAAGAGGCTCTAAAACCATAAGGTGCTCATCCTAGTGTTCATGCAATTTCTACCAGATGAGTTGATTTTAGGGGTGAGTGGTGCGGCCCATGTCAATTCACGGTGGCTTCGCAAACACCACTCAAAAAAAAGAAAGAACACTCCAAAAAGATTAGGTCATTAAGAATGTTAGAGTGTATATATTTTTTTTGTTGGGTGCTGAGTTGAGGATGTGGATCAGGCAATCATTCACCATGCCATTTTTTTTTTTATTTTAAAAAATTTTTTAGATTTTTTTTTAGGCAAGCAAACAACCACAGGTAAAGAACTACTCACAATCGATCCTTACTCCATTTCCACCGTCACAAGTTGCGCTACTTCACCATCCAAGCACTGAGTTCCTACAACCATCAAGTAGAAGAAGATGCGTTAGATGATGTGAGCATGGATGCAAAATGGAAGTGACAAAATAAATCTGTTGCCTCCCCAGCAACGGCACCAAAAATTGACGTGCTATGGATACGTTTGTTTAAAAAGATCGTTATAGTTTGTGTTTGCAACATAGATTTTAAATGAAGAAACGGACATGAGTCCGAGTGTCGAACTCAGGGAGGCGTGAAAATCGGATTTTTCTTGTCACTTAGTGTCACGGAAATGACAGGTTTTTGCTTGGAAGAAGATGTGGGAGAAAAGTGAGTGAGAGAGAGAAAGAGAGAGAGAGAGTAGGGTTAAAGTCTTTTAAATCATGGCATTCACTTAGATCAAGATGGAAAATAATATCAATACTATATTTAACATGCAATTCAAGTTTTACAAATACAACAATAGGTAAATGCTTAAACAAAAAGAAAGTAAAGATAAAGGGAGAGAAAGAGGGAGAGAGGGGAGATGGCGAGGTGGCCACGACGGTGGAAGAAGGCTCCGTCGGTGGCTCGTCGACTTCGTTAACTACAAGAGATGCTAAGGGAGGCTGGGAGGGTGATACAACACTTGCTAAGGGTATTCAATGCTTTACATGGGTGGTTGAAAGGGGTTTATATAGGAAGAAGGGGTTTCTAATTTAAGTATGGGCTTTAGTGACGTCTGGGACGTCGCTAAATCCATGCTAAAAGTGTCGGTGTAGCCCCCTGCCTGCTGGTCTTACGTGCGCACTCATTCTTCTTCACACACGATCCGTGTGCACGCGTTGTAGGCCATCTGATCGAAGATCGGATGGCTAAGATCTCGCATCCAAGTGCACGTGAGCACAGGCGTCGTCGATCGGCGTAGGCGCGCGTGTGGAGGATTGACCCCTGACGACTCGCCGTGTAGCGCTATCGAGACTGCTCGATGGCAATCGGGCGGTTAAATTTGAGCGTGCGGGAGAAATTAGCGGATGAGTTGCGGCAGGCGATTCGAACCTGCATCTCCTGCGTGCGAGGAAGGGGCGCGACCATTGCGTTGCGGGCGCAGATGGTCGTGCTTCTTCACCAATCGTCAACCGTTTGATGGAGATCGGACAGCTGCGGTTAGATTTGCGTGATGGGGTGACGTTGCGTGACGGGCAAGGGCGCTCCTGATGCTGCCACGTGGCCACCTCGTGGCCGTTGATCATCAGATCAACGGTCAGAATGATCAACGGTCGAACTTCTTGGGTCATTTGTGGGAGCTTCGGATGTTGGATTTGGCTGATTTCGAGTCCGTTGGACTCCGTTCGTCTCTCTGAATCCATCCGTGTGATCCGATTGCTCATCTGAGGCCTATTTTGTCATGAACTTATAGAAATGGCCATTAATACTATTTAATAAGCAATCTCAATGTGCGATGCATGTCATTCTCCCATGCCCATTTATGATGTGTTATTTGTGCACATTACTCTAAGATAAACCCTAATTGACAGAATTATTACCCCAAGATGTAGTGTTATCAACACCCAATTCCATTCCCTACTCAGAAAATACGGGGTTACCGACCGCATTGCCACCCCGTATCATCCACAAACCAATGGGCAGACTGAGTTCTCCAATAGGCAGATCAAGAATATTTTGCAAAAGACCATGAGACATGATAGGAAAGATTGGTCCACACGATTGGATGATGCCCTGTGGGCATACAAGATCACTTTCAAGACCTGGATAGGCATGTCGCCTTATTTCCTAGTCTTTGGCAAAGCTTGCGACCTTCTTGTCGAGTTGGAACACCGAGATTACTAGGCCATTAAGCAATGTAACATGGATTCCCAGTTAGTCGGTGCGCAGAGGATGCTCCAACTCTCCGATCTCGAGGAAATTTGTCAGGACGCCTTTGAGAATAATCGACTTTACAAGGAAAATATGAAAGCCATCCACAACCGACTCATCCATAGAAAGACCTTCGAACCCAATCAGCAAGTTTGGCTTTTTGACGCCCGACTCAAACTCTTTCCCGGGAAGCTCAGATCCAAGTGGATAGGACCGTATAGGGTGGTCAAACCCTATTCCAATGGGGTGATCGAAATTGTAGATCCAAACACTGGGCACACTTTCACAGTAAACGATCAGAGACTAAAGCACTTCCTTGCCCAGGTTCCCCCAAAGGAAGTTGTCACCCTCATTGAGGGTTGACATGAAGCATCGCCCAGCCGAAGGTGTTAAACTCAGCGCTTCCTAGGAGGCAACCCAGAAGATTCAAACTGATCAAATATACTGCTTCTCTCAGGTGATTTCTTTCTGAACCCCCATTGCATCAATTTATTTGTCAATGAGGACATTGTCCAACTTAAGCATGGGAGGTGGTAATTTGCATGTTCTGAGTTCATTTTATCAATCTAAATAAAATAAAATAAATGATGAATTTAGGAAGAAAAACTTAGGCATTAGGACCTTGTCAACAGTGGGAAATAATACAAAAAGAACCTAAATACTTAGACTTTTCAGGCTTTCAGGCTTAATCAGCCCTGGTTCCGTTAAAATATGAATTTAGCTTTGAATCCTCGCAACCTTAATTTATTTTAATCCACCAATAAAATAAGGTGATAAGTATACGACTTATCAACTCGCCCTCTGACTCGAATGGACTTTTAGTTTAAGCATCTGCACACATTTTTGTACTGACTCACTCAGAGATTTTGACAAAAATTGGGTAGCTCATGAATCTTCTAGGGTGGTATGGCTGGCAAGTTGTCGTGGATAACAGCCCATTGGCCGGTTGTCCAGAGCCCAGACATAGGACCACTTTCCTCTTATTGCCTCTAGGTAAATCTGAGATCAGGGAAGCCACCTACTAAAAAAAAATAGAGTAAAGAAGAAAAAAGAATAAAATAAGCCACACTTCACCGCACGAGTATGGCTGGCAAGCGGTCGTGGGTAACAGCCCATTGGCTGGTTGTCCAGAGCCCAGCTCACTAAAATGCACAAAAAGATCCAAACACTTAAGGAAGAAGCAGGAAAGTAGAGCAATTCGGGGAGATATACATTGGAAAAAACCTTATGTTGACTCCAAATAAAATAAAAGTAGGGAGAAAGCTACTGATCGGACGATACACCTTCAGGCAAAACACTTCCTTTTTCTGGTCACCTAGGGTTGTAGAAACCTGAAGTCTGCCTGAATTACCGTTGAGTGAGTCTATCATGATCTTCACACCAAGATGCTTAGCACTTAGAGTCTTTTTCGAGTTTTGGGTGGGTTGGGTAGCCGTAAAAAGTTACCAACACACTCTCAACTCTAAAAATCCAAAAAAAATAAGAAAAGATGAACAAGAAAAAAATATTTATGCCTTAAAGTGAGGATTCGGGCAATTCACATTTTGGCAGACACCCGAGCACTATTTAGTCTCTGTAAATCAGGATCTTAGTATATTTCCTCCTATTGACAAGTAACAAAATGTCTAAGTAATCACTTCCTGAATTCTAACTGAGAATAATGACTAGGATGAACCTTGCTAGGGACTAGCAAGGAGTAAGCATGGGGGGTATGATAACAGTACATTTTATGATGATAATTCTACCAATCAGGGTTTCTCTTAAGGGTAATATGCACAAATAACACATCATAAATGGGCATGGGAGCATTACATGTATCGTACATTGAGATTGCTTATAATCCACTGTTAATGGTCATTTATACAAGTTCATGTCAAAATAGGCCTCAGATGAGCAATCGGACCACACGGATGGGTTCAAAATGACGAATGGAGTCCAATGGACTCAAAATCGACAAAATTCGACATCCGAAGCTCCCGTAATTGGCCCAAGAAGATCTGACTGTTGATCTGATAATCAACGGCCATAAAACTGCCATGTGGTGCAAGATCAGCACCTCCATCAACCGCAGCATGCGCCTCCATCACCCGTAGGAGTGATCTCAGCCATTGATCTCCGATCGAACTACTGAGAACGGCTGCCAGCACCCGCTCGATCACAACATCCACGTGACGTAGCACATCGGTTCGTGCTTCCACCCCCTCACACTCGCCGTGAGTTCGAAACACAGAAGAGCAAAATGTGGTAGCAAAGGCACGTGTGGCTGGAATTCAACCATCAATTCGCGAACAGACGGCGCGGATGAGGGCACGCGGCGCGATTGCAAGCATCCAAGCCAGACGCGCATGATGACGTGCATGCACAGTGCTCGTGAGGCATGATCTGAAGCGCGCTTAGTACACGATCTCAACCATCTGATCTTCAATCGGACAATCCACAGCAGGCGCACGCGGATCGCGCGAGAAGAAGAATGGGTGCGCGCGACGGATCGGCAGAAGGGAGGCTTCACCGATGTTTTGGGAAGGGTTTTAGCAACGTCTCGGACGTCGCTAAAGCCCCTACTTAAATTAGAAACCCCTTCTTCCTATATAAACCCCCTCCAACTACCCATGTAAGGCATTCAATTCCTTTGCAAGTCTTCTACCCTACTCCTAGCCACCCTTAGCACCCTTTTGTGATAGCTAGAGCTGACGAGCCGCCGATGGAGCCCTCCACCACCGTGAACAACCTCGCCATCTTCTCTCTCTCTCTCTCTCTTTATCTTAACTTTACTTGTGCTTAAGCATTTAGCTAGTGTTGTATTTGTAAAACTCAAGTGCATGTTAAATGATAATGTTTCTTATCTAGTTATCCGCTCTCTTTTGGTGTTTAAGTTGCATGCTGTGAACAAAAGAACTCTAACCCTACTCTCTCTCTCTCTTTCTCTCTCTCTTACTCTCTTTTCTCCCGTGTTTTCTCGCAAGCAAAACTCGCCATTTCCATGACACTAAGTGATAGAAAAACCCAATTTCACGCCTCCCTGTGTTCGAAACTAGGACTCATGTCTATTTCTTTATTTAAAACCAATGCAGCAAACGCGAACTACGACATTCTTAAATAAACGTGTCCGTAATGCGTTAGTGAGCTCACACTAATCAATTTAAGGATTTTGTGAAATAAAAGTCAAATTACATTTAATAAAATCCTAATTCAACCTCACTTTAATTGAAAGGGTTTTAATGGAAATAAATATAATATAAATCTTTTAAAAGTCATTGAAAAATATTCTATAAGATTTGGGACATTCACTTTTACAAAATGAACCTAGTTTGACCAAAAATAGAGACCATGGTGAAAAATTGATACATTTTAGGTTAAAGTGTACATTGACCAGTCAAACTTCATCAAAATCCAAAATTAAAGTCACAATTAGATTCTTAGGTCAAAATTAGGTTACCCACAAATTTTGAATCCAATCAAATTCCATCTTGATCAACTTTGCAATTTGTGCTTCTGGTTTCTGATTGTTGAAAAGCCCCCCTACGTTTTGAATTTCTTTGCAAAATGGTCCCCACAACCATCTTCTTCAACCTCCAACTGGCAGTAGCTCAAGCAGCTCTAGGATGACAACTTTGGAGATTCATATCTCCTAAATCGCCCAATGAAATCCCACCAACTTTGGTAGGAAGTTTCCTTAATCATACCTGTAATGACCCGATTCCCGAGTCCCTACGAGACACGAGAACCGGACCGACTCGACTAATCCTAAGACCTATTCGTCCAACGAGGAAGTAACCAAAAGAGCAGTAAAATAAACCACATTCAACATGAAATATAACTAGCAGTAACAAAATACAGCAGTAAGAAAAAGAACTACTACAGCATGTACCACCACAACAGTAGAACAACATTTCTAACATAACAAGAACTACAAGTAAAGAAAAGTGCGGGAGTAACAAAAACTACACACTACAGTGGAACAAAAAGGGCACAAAAGAATAGTGGTAACTCTACTGGACCCTACTCGGCCCAGCGTCCTCTGCAGCCGCTGACCCTGGCTGCTCAACACCTGGTCCTGAAAAGTAACGAGTGTAACACGTCAGCGAAATGCTGAGTAGAGTGGCAGCTAAAACTAAAGAAGCAGTACAGTGTACAGTAGCTATTTTATTTTCTTTCTTCCTTTATTTACGTCTTTCTATTTTTCACAATTTATCTATTTCTCAGATCCTTCACTTGATCTCGAATGTTCCTCGTGGGAACAATCTTGATTGCAGTCTTTTCCGAACAGTAGAAGTAACACGTGGTGCTCTCCTGGCCGGGAGAGTCCCCCGTGGTGATCCTACTCTCAGTCAACCACCCCAAGGTCACTGACAGACGTAACGGTGACTATGGCACGCGCGGTAAACGCACGGGTAGCTAACCCGCACTGGCACGCGGTCAGTCGTTTCCGTTAACGGGTGTGCCCAAAGCACAACACGGAACCAGTATAGGGCAGAGCCCTCTCAATAACGGGGGTCCAACCCCTCCACAGTAACAAAACAGGGGCCTTGCCCCTCCACAGTCTACGCACCCTCGCCTGACTACCCTAGTTTGCCCAGTGGGCCTAGCAAGTCGGTGTAGGTGAGCTAGCAGAACCCCGGGGCCCGTGGGGTAGCTAGTACTCGCCCTACACTAGTAGCTCTCCTCGGTACTGTGTACACGAGGGCCAACAAGTCGGTACAAAGTGGCCAGACCTAACCCCGGGTCCCTAGGGCGGCTGGCTCCATTCTGCACTAAGCAGGTAATAGGTGCTTCCCCTGGTACTACGTACCCAAGAGACAGCGCACCTCCACATCCTTCCTTCTCAGTTCCATTTCATTCTCTTTCCAGGAGTTCTACTCCTAATTCCCCGTAGGGTTCCAGCTCTTTTAACTCAGCACATTCAGGTTTCATCTTTCCAGTTTCACGTTCATACAACCCATATTCTCAATCATGTTCATTTATTCATAGCAGGCAGCTGTTAAATCAATTTACAGGCAGCTATTATTTCCTTTCCACATTTTCCAAGACTGCAATATGTATGTTCATTTCGCTAGTTTTCCAGCCCTAGGATTCATGCCGTACCCTAGGATCTATCATTCAATCTAGTTTCTCATTCCTAGGATTCATGCAATGCCCTAGGTTCTATTAATTGTTCCATAATTGTAACAAGTTATGTTAATAATTTCTAAACCCACTCTACCAGCTACAACGGAAGTACTGGGGGCGTGGTCGGAAATCCCGCATGCCTCCGCAATCCCCAAGAATGAAATGGAACGGGGTCCTATCACAAGGATCAAACACAAGGAGTTTCTCAGAATAGTATATAATTACTGTAGACGGGTAGAGGATTTTATTTCGAAAAGAACGCAACTCGAAACGCGGAAAATGGACTCCGAACGGGCCCTAAACGGGTCGAAAATGACGAAACAGTCCAAAATCTAACGTTTGGAACATCTTCCAGACGTCTTAAAAAGTGGATCAGAGGATACCTTTGTTCTGCGTAGTCTCTCAGACGTCCAAAAGCCTGCGGGGGCATCTAGCCTAGTTCCCAGACGTCCGATGGTCACCCCGGACGTCTGGAAGTCCTTCCGATCGTCTGGCACTGCAGCCAGACGTCTGATTCGCGTTGGATGCGAATCTCAGACCCTGCACGTACCCACTCCTCGTGCTCAGTACAACGGTCGCAGAGAAGGACGAAGGATGAAAAATAACTTACTTGCCAAACGTCTGGACAGTCCTCTAGGCATCTTCACCGTCATCTGGTTGGAATCCCAGACGTCTGATTCTGGAAAAATTTCCAGAATCAGAGCTCGAGGCGCTCTCCACCCGCGACGCACGGCCGAGCCGCGCCTCGTCCGCCTGCTGCTCGATCTGCAGCAGCCCTCCCATCACTCCGCGCCCACTGCTCCCCCACCGGCCGGCTCCAGCTGCTCGGGAAGCTCTAGCCGTCATGGCCGAGCATCTCCACCCTCGCGCAATGCCTCCTCTCGCGCACCCGCCGCGGCTGCCGCTGCCTCCGCTCGCTCACTCTTGCACTAGCTGGAAGAAGAAGAAGAAGGGAGTGGAGGAGATGAGAGTGAGAGAGAGGGCGAGGGCCCTTTTAAAGCCGCGCGAGGAGAGTGAGAGAGAGGGGGGCAGCGCTGCGCCTACGGAGGAGAGAGGGGAAAAGGGGCATCTGCAGGTCTCCACGCGCAGGCGCGCAGACGAAATCCACCGTGCTGCGAAAATTAAATCCCAGATGTCTGGAAGGGGTTCCAGACGTCTGGGCCAGCTCCCAGACATCTTAAAAGACGTTTTGAAGCTGCATTCGTAACAATATAACAAACTCAAAGGAAGTTTCGTCCCCGAAACTTGCGCTAACTAGGGTGCGGGAAAAACGTCATATAAAAACATAACAAACTCAAAGAGGATCGAAGCCGGTCCGAAAGACGTACCCGCGAAGAGCTCCGGGTACCGCTCCCGCATTGCCGCCTCAGGCTCCCAGGTAGCCTCCTCGTACCGCTGGCTCCTCCACAGAACCTTCACCAGGGGTACTTGCTTTCGTCTCAAACTGCGGATGGCTTGTTCAAGAATCTGCACTGGCCGCTCGGGGTAGGTCAGGTCGTCGCCCACCTCAACGCTCTCATGACTCAGAACGTGACTGGGATCGGCTACGTACTTCCTGAGGTTGGACACGTGGAACACGTCGTGCACACTAGAAAGCTGGAGAGGGAGGGCAAGCCTGTAAGCAACGGGTCCAACCCGCTCCAGGACCTCAAAGGGCCCCACAAACCTCGACGTGAGCTTCCCTCTTGTTTGCAACTCAAAACACGCCTGTAATAATGCCTTCTTATGCTATTTCCTAGCATTAACATTGCATATTAGGATCCTGTAGTTGCATTTGTAAAAACACTTGCATTCATACATTTAATTGAGAAGAGAAGAGAATAAAACAATGGTTTGCATTTTTACATTTTTCTTCAAGTGTCTCTTTGCAAAAGTCCCCTCTCCATATTTTATTTCCTCTTTCTTTCTTCTCTTCCCGCGGCTGTAATTCTTCCCGCGCCATACTGCAGCATGCCATTCCCTGCCATCGCCTCTCCCTGCGGCTGCCACTTCCCCGCCCTTCCCCCTTGCTGCAGCCATGCCTCCCCGCCATGCTCTCCTCCTCTATAAGAAGCTGCAGCTTCTTCCTCGCGGGAGAGGGGACCACACATATGATCCGGCTGTAGAAGAAAAAACCCGCAGCCACCACCTTCTCCTCCACCATCCTCCCCTCCCATACGTCGGCCCTCCTTCGAGGAGGCACCCGGCGAGCAGGAGAACCCACTGTGGTGCACACCACCACAGTGGGAACACCACCGCCCAGCTCTTCAACGAGCCGGTGGGCGTGGTGTCTTCTTTTCTTTTCGTTTTCATCTTCACGCCATTGCTGCTGCTTCAAGGTCCGAAGCTTGAAGCAGCAGCAGCAGCAGCCAAACCGCGGCGGCAGCAGCAGCAGCAGCACCCCCCGCCTCCTCCGCGACCTTCCCTGTAGGCGCTCAGCCCTCCGCGTGCGCCTACAGGGCACTCTCCGCTCAGTTCTCCGCTCTGACGCCTCCGCCGTTGCACCCACAACCGGCCGCTGCGCGCACTGCAGCAGCTGGCCAACTGTCGTCCCGCTCCCCTGCCAACCTCTGCAACCCTCCACGACCGACTGCAGACTCCCCGCAGCCCTCTCCGAGCACGCCATCGCCCGCTCTCCTTCCTCGCACCCGACCTGCAGATGCCTCACCTTCTCTGCGCGAAGACGCGCCTGCATCTGCGACCATCAGACGTCGGCAGCCATCTGCAGACGAGTCAACCTCCAGACGTTGGGCACCTTCTGCAGACGACTTAACCTACGGCTCTCTCCTGCGTCCGTCCGCTCGCGCCCGCTCTCTCTTCTGCGCTCTCTCTCCCGCTCTCTCTCTCTCTCTCTCTTTCTCTCTCTCTTTTTCACTCACTCATAGCACACACTACACCAACGCACACACACATCTTCACCGACACTTACACACACCCACACACACACATAAACACTAGTATATAGTAACATATATATATATATACATATATATATAGACATATCTATATACATATATATATATACATATATATCTATATACATATATATATACATATATATATACATCTATATAGTAATATATATACATACTTATATACATATATACATATCTATATACATATATATCTATATACATATATATATACATCTATATAGTAATATATTTATATACTTATATACATATATACATATCTATATACATATATATATATACATATATATATATATATCTATACACCTATATATATATAAACACATATATATCTATATATATATATATCTATACATATATACCTATACATTTATATATATATAGATATATTTACTTATATACATAGATATGTACATATATTTTCACGTTATTTACTATACGCTGTATCGCGGGAATATCTGCACCAGTTGCTGATATTCCCTGATACAAGCGTATAAAAAGCGTGGACCCATACATCATCCATCCTCCATCCACACTCCACGCAGCACCTAGTCGTGTTGGTTGCGTCTCTCTAGACGTCGACTGACTCGACATAGTGCTACACTCCATCTCCGCCTCCACCCCCACCCCTTTATAGATATAATATATATATATATACTATATTTACTTTCTGTCTGTTTGCTTCTCTCTTGGTAAAAAGAAAAAAAAAGTATATAAAAGAGAAAAGATAATCTTTGACTTGTAGGTATCCTGTCTTGCGAGTAGCAAGACTTGTTTTGGAACTCTATTTTGGCTAAAATCGAAGGACACAATTTTGAGGGTGTGCCTCAAGGACAAGGATTACCAAAAAAAAATTCTAAATAAGAAAAACACCAAAAACAGAATAAACGAACGAAAGAGACGTGTTTTAAGGAAAACGTAGAAACTCGACTTGAACCCCACTTCCCTGAGTTCGACCCTAGGCCTAAAAGTGACAAGATAAAATCAATTAGGCCAGGTTAAAAATTTTGTAAAGAGATGGTTAGGTCCGAATTAGGTTAACCACTATACACATTTCAACGATAAAATCCCCATATTAACAACCTATCTGGGCAGACCCATCATATCTTTTCTGGCGCCGTTGCCGGGGAGGTGCGTCTTCAAGTAAGTTTCTATCCAATTCCTTTCAATTTTTCTCTTCACTCTTCACGGGTATTTTTGTTTTTGATGTGCAGGTGAATCTGGTTGCAAGGAGAAGACAGGCAGACGAAGTCGGGAACGAGGGCAGATCCAAGGCGAGAACGAGAACGTGAAGACGCCGACACCGCATTGGAGCTTCGCACATGTTGCCGAACAAGTAAGTTTTCCTTTTCTTAGCAAACTAGGATTAACTTGCCACCTCAATAAAAAGAAAAAAAAACTAGAAAAACTTCTTGGGATTTCTTGGGGCAAGTGGATTAAAATTCACTTGTTTGATTGGTTGTCTTCACTCCCACTGCCCCGAGATTTCCCGCCTTAGTTCGCATAGCGAAAATCCGAGAATCTTGATTCTTAGATTTTTCACCGTGGGAAGTATTCTTTGAGGCAAAGAAAAAGATTGCTTGTATCCCTCTTTTGCCTCACTTATCTTTAATTCAGGATCACATTTTTGGTGGGGAGACTTGGAATTGAGTTGATTCCAACCCCACCATGACTTTTCAAACTTGCCTGTGATTCGATCCTGAATACTTCAACCCCAACAATTTTAGTTTCTTTATCTGTTGGTTGAAGACTTGGGTGTGTGGACATCTTTCTGGTGATTGGGAGCACTTGAATTGAAATGTTTTGGCTCCCTTTCACATTGGTATAAAACTGATTCGTGCATCCACACATAGAAATCTCCATTTAGGGTAGCCCATTGCATTTTAGCATGCATTAACTAACTGATATTGAAGAAGGGTTCCTTGGGCTTAGAAAGAAAACCTATATTCTTGCAAAACCCGAAGATTGGTTGAATTGGTAATTCAGCAAAATCCTAAAATTCATACTACTTAAGGCTTAACTCTAAAAACCATTCACCAATTAAAAACTTCAATTTGGGGAGATTTCCCCATTGCATGCTTCTTTTTACACACTCTGAAAATCAATCACTTGGGCATTACCTGTAAACAACGCCCTTCACATTCCAAAAGCACTTGACCCTAAGCCTCTAATTAAAACTGGTAGTAACTTGACCCTTTTTAAGGATTGGAGGTCTAACTACCTGCGTGTAGCGATTACGTGCTGGTGAGAGTTCCCGCGTGCTATCGGGTGTCTAAGACTGGGGCAAACGACCTTTCAATCTGGCCCGGTGGTTTCGCGGTGCTCGCATTCGGTTCCGTAGTTCGTGATAGTAGGTAACTTAGATCTTTAGGTCTAAGGGCACACTGTAGAGGTTAGGAACTTGACTGTATTGATTTGTAATCAAGTGTACCTTTGCGGCGTCATTTCTCTCATCTCTTTTCCCCTCTTATCCCCCCAATTCTTCCTGCGTAGTGCATGTTTGGAAGGAGGTCACACAACCCTGAACTGTTTGAATTGACTGATAAATCTAGAAAAAGAGCCGAATCATCCTCCTCCTCTGCAAACATGGCACACACCCCCACCTCACCACTTCGTCACAAACCCAATTCTTCCAACACCAGGCTTATCCCGAGAAACCCTGCAAGACCTTCCTTATCGAGTGTCGTGCCAAGCGACTCGGTAAGTCATGTGGAACTGGCTTCTGCGAGCCAGTATTTCAACATGGAGGACCAAGCCTCCGTGTGCTTGGACACATATGCGGACACGTCTTCTGGCATAGAAGATGCTTGCGCCCTGGGGAATAACCCGTTTTCTACCACGTATAACCCAGGGTGGCACAATCATCCGAATTTCGCATGGTCCAACAACCCGCAGTGCCAAAACCCCGCTGGTGGACCAATGCGATCGTCCGCACCCATCATCCCAAGGGCCCAGTCTAATCCTATGGCAAATCCGCCATTAGGCCCTTGCGTACCACAAACCAAACACGCATCAAAGCCTCTTGATAAATTGATGCAAATGATGACGGAAATGTCAAAGCGCCATAAAGAGAACATGACTTCTCTTCAGCATTTGGCGCAGCAGAATGCTGAGATCAGTCAACTAAGCATGGTGACTCGATCTCAGGGCACTCTTCCCGCCCAACCTGTTCCAAACCCGCAAAACTTCGTACCCTGTGGTCCGCAACCACAGGTACAACCTTCTTAGGAACAGGTTCATCAAATTCTGCAAGCTCCGAGTATTCCTCCGGGATTTCAAGTTAATCCCGCTGCAGCACCGCACTCTCATGCTGATAGCAATTACATCAAGGATGACACGTCTGACGAGGACATGACTGTGAGTACGTGTATCGAACTTATTGGAGCCAATTCAGACTGCTGCGATTTTCCTGACGACTGCCTGTCCAACACAAACTGTGACGTTCCCCAATCCCTCCCTATTCCTGTACCTTCTCCTGACCAGACTTCTAACGAGGTTTTCTCTGCTTCCTATACCTTGTGGTCTGAGTCATCGCTGGGCTGCTCACCGTCGGTCCACACTCTTGAAGACCGAATTGCCCTTTCTTCCCCGCCAAATCAGGCGGATTTGCAACTCCACACTGGGACCTTGAGCCCACATCTTACTCACCGGGGCTATTCCCTTTTGGATCCATCTATCCAAAAAGCCCCTCTTCTTGGCCAATCTAAGGGCCAACTTCCTCTTCCTGATCTATTTTCTGATTCGCCTGGGACACTCTCGTCCCAGAAAACGTCAAATCTCTCACCATCCACCATCACTTTTCACACCTCTATCGCAATCACTTCAC
This sequence comes from Thalassia testudinum, assembly GCA_037157565.1. Taxonomy (NCBI): domain Eukaryota; kingdom Viridiplantae; phylum Streptophyta; class Magnoliopsida; order Alismatales; family Hydrocharitaceae; genus Thalassia; species Thalassia testudinum. Next base: position 5,444,855 of record JAZHRO010000022.1, on the reverse strand, counting down.
TTTTCTCTTCACCACCCACCATCCACCCACCCTTCCACCCTGATCTATACCCTGAACCTCAGCTCTTGTTACCCGATCTTCCATCCTTCCTCTGCCTTTCCCTGCATGCATATGAGGACATAGCATTGTTTGGCATGGGGGGGTGGATAGGCATCCATAGGATCCGGGTATTTTATGGTATCATACAATTTCCTCCCATTTATAAATATGCAAGAAAAAGAAAAAAGAAAAAATATATATATATATAAATATTATAATAAATGGTGTTTAGTAATGATCTAGAAGCTAAAACAAAAATACAATAAGTGTTTATGGATATTCAACCTCTGTTTTGAAGAATTTCCAGGCCACAGAAGCTTGATTTGCTCAGGCTCGGCTTAATTCACTTAAAGCATTGACAAAATAGATCAAAATATCTCCTAACTAAGGACGTATTCTTGTACCTGCGACACCAGTACAGGATCCGTTAGTTTGCTTTTTCTTGAGAGCTTAAGTAAACTTGGTTCACACTACACATATCAGGAAAGACCAGGTGAACATAAGATCCAACCCTAGTGTTCATTAGGGAAGGTGGAGTCCTTACCTGTGCGCGCAGGTAGACTTTTTATCCCAGGCTTTAATTTTGTGTTTAGGAGCGACTCTTTCCACCAAAAAGAAACTCTCCCACCAAAAAGAAAAAAAGTGTGCTCTTTCAAAATGTGTTGTAAGAGATATACTGACACGTGTTTCAAAAAAAAAAAAAAAGAGAAAAAAAGAGTTGTCAAAAAAAAAAAAGATGTTGCAAAAGAGTCAATATATCTCATAAATATCTATATACTTTGTTTTCCGGTGAGCCACAAAAAAATCAGAAAATGGGAGTTGAGTTTTCCGTAATCATCTTAAGGGTCAATCCGAAAATACGAACTGAAACTGGGACCAACCTGTACTTGAAAATTCGTGAAACCCTGGGAGTGAGTCTTAAGGTTCATCTGGTCAGTCTTGATCCTTCGCTATGCACAAACCATAACCTCTTGAGCTCTCGAGTACGGCAAAACCTCCTGGGTCTTGGAAATCGTACTTAAGGTTTAAATATCAAGAGTCCTGGTTAGTTGAGAGATGATCTTTGTCATGTAAGACTTAAAGTACTGGTAATCTTCTCTATAATTGGTTCTCACAATATCCGATAATAAACACACCGATATCACCTCAGAAGAAAATCTTCAGCTTAAGATCATTTCTAAATACAGTTTTGCTAGGGACTAGCAAAAGATAGGCATGGGGGTATATGTTTGCACCTCAAAACACGCCTATAATAATGCCTTCTTATGCTATTTCCTAGCATTAACATTGCATATTAGGATCCTGTAGTTGCATTTGTAAAAACACTTGCATTCATGCATTTAATTGAGAAGAGAAGAGAATAAAACAATGGTTTGCATTTTTACATTTTTCTTCAAGTGTCTCTTTGCAAAAGTCCCCTCTCCATATTTTATTTCCTCTTTCTTTCTTCTCTTCCCGCGGCTGCAATTCTTCCCACGCCATACTGCAGCATGCCATTCCCTGCCATCGCCTCTCCCTGCGGCTGCCACTTCCCTGCCCTTCCCCCCTGCTGCAGCCATGCCTCCCCGCCATGCTCTCCTCCTTTATAAGAAGCTGCAGCTTCTTCCTCGCGAGAGAGGGGACCACACATATGATCCTGCTGTAGAAGAAAAAAACCCACAGCCACCACCTTCTCCTCCACCATCCTCCCCTCCCATACGTCGGCCCTCCTTCGAGGAGGCACCCGGAGAGCAGGAGAACCCACTGTGGTGCACACCACCATAGTGGGAACACCACCGCCCAGCTCTTCAACGAGCCGGTGGGCGTGGTGTCTTCTTTTCTTTTCGTTTTCATCTCCACGCCATTGCTGCCACTTCAAGGTCTGAAGCTTGAAGCAGCAGCAGCAGCAGCCAAACCGCGGCGGCAGCAGCAGCAGCAGCACCCCCCGCCTCCTCCGCGACCTTCCCTGTAGGCGCTTAGCCCTTCGCATGCGCCTACAGGGCACTCTCCGCTCAGTTCTCCGCTCTGGTGCCTCCGTCGTTGCACCCACAACCGGCCGCTGCGCGCACTGCAGTGGCTGGCCAACTGTCGTCCCGCTCCCTTGCCAACCTCTGCAACCCTCCGCGACCGACTGCAGACTCCCCGCCGCCCTCTCCCAGCACGCCATCGCCCGCTCTCCTTCCTCGCACCCGGCCTGCAGATGCCTCACCTTCTCCGCACGAAGACGCGCCTGCATCCGCGACCATCAGACGTCGGCAACCATCTGCAGACGACTCGACCTCCAGACGTCAGGTGCCTTCTGCAGACGACTTAACTCGCGGCTCTCTCCTGCGTCCGTCCGCTCCCGCCCGCTCTCTCTTCTGCACTCTCTCTCCCGCTCTCTCTCTCTCTCTTTCTCTCTCTCTTTTTCACTCACTCACAGCACACACTACACCAACGCACACACACATCTTCACCGACACTTACACACACCCACACACACACATAAACACTAGTATATAGTAACATATATATATATACATATATATATAGACATATCTATATACATATATATATATACATATATATCTATATACATATATATATACATCTATATAGTAATATATATATATATATATATACTTATATACATATATACATATCTATATACATATCTATATACATATATATATATATATATATCTATACACATGTATATATATAAACGCATATATATCTATATATATATCTATACATACATACCTATACATTTATATATATATAAATATATTTACTTATATACATACATATGTACATATATTTTCACGTTATTTACTATACGCTGTATCGCGGGAATATCTGCACCAGTTGCTGATATTCCCTGATACAAGCGTATAAAAAGCGTGGACCCATACATCATCCATCCTCCATCCACACTCCACGCGGCACCTAGTCGTGTTGGTTGCGTCTCTCTAGACGTCGACTGACTCGACATAGTGCTACACTCCATCGCCGCCTCCACCCCCACCCCTTTATAGATATAATATATATATATACATACTATATTTACTTTCTGTCTGTTTGCTTCTCTCTTGGTAAAAAGAAAAAAAAAAGTATATAAAAGAGAAAAGATAATCTTTGACTTGTAGGTATCCCTTCTTGCGAGTAGCAAGACTTGTTTTGGAACTCTGTTTTGGCTAAAAACCAAGGACACAATTTTGAGGGTGTGCCTCAAGGACAAGGATTACCAGAAAAAAATTTAAATAAGAAAAACACCAAAAACAGAATAAACGAACGGAAGAGACGTGTTTTAAGGAAAACGTAGAAATTCGACTTGAACCCCACTTCCCTGAGTTCGACCCTAGGCCTAAAAGTGACAAGATAAAATCAATTAGGCCAGGTTAAAAATTTTGTAAAGAGATGGTTAGGTCCAAATTAGGTTAACCACTATACACATTTCAACGATAAAATCCCCATATTAACAACCTATCCGTGCAGACCCATCACCTCTCACCCCAAACCACTGCAGGCCCTTCATGGGCGAAACACGAAGAAAGACGTGGTCCCCAACCTCAAACTGCACCTCTCTGCGTCTCCGATCCGCGTAGCTCTTCTGTCTGCTCCTGACAGTGTGGAGTCGCCTGTGGATCTGCTCGACTACCTCCTGACTCTGCCGGATCAACCTGGGGCCAACCTCCCACTTGGTCCCTACCTCAACCCAACTCAAGGGTGCCGTACACCTCCGTCCGTACAGAGCCTCGTAGGGAGCCATGCCGATGCTCGAGTGATAGCTGTTGTTGTATGCAAACTCCGCCAGGGGCAGGTGCTCCTCCCAAGAGCCCCTCCAGTCCAGTACACAGGCACGCAAAAGGTCCTCAAGTGTCTGTATCGTGAACTCTGACTGTCCGTCCGTCTGGGGGTGGTAAGCTGTACTAAACCTCAATTGCGTCCCCAGGGCCTGCTGAAACTCAGCCCAAAACTAGGACGTAAAGTGGGTATCCTGGTCAGATACGATTTCCCGCGGAACTCCTTGTAGTCATACCACGTCGCGGATATACCTCTCTGCCAACTGTGCTGGTCCCAAAGTGACTCGGATCGGCAAGAATCGTGCCGTCTTCGTCAATCTATCCACAATTACCCAAACTGCGTCGTGTCCTCGCTGGGTAATAGGTATGCCCACCACCAAGTCCATGGTGATGCTCTCCCACTTCCACTCTGGCACTGGAAGCGACTGTAGCGGCCCTGCAGGCCTCTGATGCTCTACGTTCACCTGCTGACACACTAAGCACTGCTGCACGAATTCACCCACATCCCGCTTCATCCCCCTCCACCAAAACTCGCGTCTCAAGTCGTGGTACATCTTCGTGTTTCCGGGATGTATGGTGAATCTGGAACCGTGTGCCTTAGTCAGGAGCTCTCTCAACATCTCCTCGTCCCTGGGAACGCACAACCGTCCCCTCAGGCGTAGCACCCGGTCTGTGAAAGAGAAGTCCCCTGGGTCTCCTGACAGTACTCTATCGCGCAAGGACTGTAAGTACGGATCGACCATCTGTCCTGTGATGATGCGGTCTATCAGCTCTGGCCTAGTCTGTTGTGTCACAGTCAGTGCCCCCGTAACTCCAGGGGTCGCCAACTGCCCACCTCCTCCAAGAGGCTCCAACTCTGTAACTGTAAATTGGCTAAGTGTGCGGGTACCTTCCGGCTCAAGTCATCAGCCACCACATTGGCCTTGCCCAGGTGATAAGAAATGCTGTAGTCGTAGTCCTTCAGGAGCTCCAACCAACGTCTCTTTCTCATGTTGAGCTCCTTCTGATCAAAAAGGTATCTAAGGCTCTTGTGATCTGTGAAAATCTCGAAGGTCTCACCGTACAAGTAGTGCCTCCAGGTCTTCAACGCGAAGATGACAGCTGCCAACTCCAGGTCGTGGGTAGGGTAGGTATGCTCATGGGGCTTCAGTTGCCACGAAGCGTAAGCGACAACGTGACCCCTCTGCATGAGCACACCTCCTAACCCCTGCAAGGAGGCGTCCGTGTACACAACGAACCTGCCACTACTGTCAGGGATGGTGAGCACGGGAGCCGAGGTCAACTTCTCCTTCAGCTCCTGAAAACACGCCTCGCAGGCGTCTGTCCAAGTGAAGGGCACGTCCTTCCGGGTCAACTGTGTCATAGGACGTGCAATCTGTGAAAAACCTCTGATGAATCGTCTGTAGTAGCCTGCCAGTCCCACGAAACTGCGAATCTTAATGACTGAACGCGGTCTCTCCTACCTGAGCACTGCCTCAACCTTGGCTGGGTCCACCGCCAAGCCGTCTCTAGAGATCACATTACCTAACAAGGTCACCTCCCTCAACCAGAACTCGCACTTGCTGTATTTGGCTTACAGCCTACGCCATCTCAGCGTGTCCAGAACCATCCGCAAGTGTTGTCCGTGCTGCGTCCGATCTCGAGAATAGATGAGTACATCATCAATGAATACCACCACGAGCTGGTCCAAGTACGGTCTAAACACCCGGTTCATCAGGTCCATGAAAGTAGCGGGGGCATAGGTCAGCCCAAACGGCATGACAAAAAACTCATAGTGTCCGTACCGGGTGCGGAAAGCTGTCTTGGAGACGTCTGTCTCCCTGATCCTCAACTGGTGGTATCCAGACCTCAAGTCGATCTTGGAGAACATCGTGGCACCCTGCAACTGGTCAAACAAGTCGTCGATCCTCGGCAGCGGATATCTGTTCTTGATGGTGACCCTATTCAGCTGTCGGTAGTCCACACAAAGGCGTAGGGTACCATCCTTCTTCTTCACAAACAATACGGGGGCTCCCCAAGGAGACGCACTGGGCCTCACGAAACCCTTCTCCAAAAGGTCCTGCAACTGAGACTGAGCTCTCGTAGCTCAAGCGGTGCCATCCTGTATGGTGCGGTGGAGATGGGGCTGGTCCCTGGTACTAGTGAGATCTCAAACTCGATCTCACGCTCGAGCAGTAGTCCTGGTAACTTGTCTGGGAACACGTCAGGGTACTCTCTGACCACCGGGATGCTCTGGAAGTCTGCCACAGGGCTGGGCTCTGCCACCACACAAGCTAGGAAGCCCTCACACCCCTAGCTCAAAAGTCTCGCCGCTCGAAGTGCCGAAATGCACCTGAAGCCTCCGTCCACTGGCTGTCCGTGAAACTCGAAAGAAGGCAACTCCGGCATGGAGAAGATAATCTTCCTCTCAAAACAGTCTACCAAGGCGTGGTAAGCGGACAGCCAGTCTATCCCCAGAATTACGCCAAAGTCCTCCATCTGTATCATAATCAGGTCAGCTGGCAGGCTATGTCCCCCGACGCTGACCTCGCAATCTGTGTACACCTCCTCAGCTATAAGCAGCTGACCACTCGAAACTCTGATTACGAACGGATTCTCTAACAGCGTATAGTCCTGGCCCAAACTAACTGTGAAACTGGCTACGACAAACGAGTGCGTAGCGCCAGAATTGAAAAGTATGTAAACGAGTCTGCTGGAAACTGAAACCATACCTGCCACCATTGAGCCCGAAGCTCTGGCATCCTTGTGTGTCAGAGCGTTGACACACCCCTCAACTCTAGGTGCGGACGAAGTAGCCACACTCTGCGTCGGACGGGCAGGTGCTGGCCGGTACCCTCCTCGTGACTGCTGTCCTCCTCCTCGCGCTTGGGAACCGTGGCCTCCTGCGCACCCTCCAGTGCTCTGCTTGGGAAGTATCTGCTGACCTCCTGCCCTAGACGGGTAGTCCCTCCTGATGTGGCCCGGCTGGCCACACTGGTAACAGAGGGGAACCCGACTCCCGCCCTAAGTGGGTCCCTGCTGTCGGCTGGGCGGGGGTCCGATGTTGGCGACTAGCCTCTGTCGAGGCCCCCCAAAGGCCACAGATGGCCCTGCAAAACGTGACGGCTCTCCCGCGGATGCCATGTGCCTCCTCTCTCGCCGACCCTGTGAAAATTCTGGCTGAAAGGGCCTCTTCCGCCCACCGTCAGTGTCTCGCGCGGACGGGTTGGTCTCCTCGTAAGTCATGGCTGCCTCCACCACCCTCGAAAACGTAGGCAGCTTCAGGGGTTTGACATACCCCGGAATCGCAGGATGGAGCCCCTCGGTGAACCTCCAAAGGCGCTCCTCCTCATTAGCTACCGCTGTCGCTGCAAAGCAGGACAGCTCCAGGAAACGCGTGCGATATGCGCTCACGGTCATCGTCCCTTGGCGGAGAGTGTGGAACTCCCACCTCCTCTGGTCCTGCCACGTCTGGGGAAAGTACTGCTCGTAGAAGAGGGCGACGAACCGATCCCAGGTTGGCTCGTCCCTCTCCTGTCCCCAGACCGCCCTCCACCACCTGTGTGCCGCACTCTCCAGCTGGTACGTGGAAAAGGCCACGCGGCACTCCACCGGGGGGCGAAGGGTGTCGAAAATCTTCTCCAGCTGCTCGAGCCAGTCCTCTGCCTCGGTCGGGTCCTCATCCCCCTTGAAGGAGGGGGGCTTCAACTTTCGGAACTGCCCGAAGAACTCGGAGTGGGGTTGCAGTGGGGATGCTGGTGCACCTCCAGGCAAAGGTGCCTCGTGCACAGAAGTGTCAGAGGAAGGTGGGGGCGGCAGCGGCCCATCCCCTCCCCCGTGTCTAGCGCCGCGTCCGTCAGGTGGTCCCACAGAGGACTCCCCCTCTGCAGCCCCAGGGTGAGGCGCTCGGGGTGGTGGGTGGAGCTCCTCTCGCACAATATCCCGTATCAGTTGGGTGAGGTCCTGGGCCTGGACGCCCAGGAGTAGTGGCTGGTCCACTAAGGCGTCGGCAACGGCACGCCCACCTCGCCGACCTCGTCCTCGGCCGCACCCGCGGCCCGCCTCACCAATCCCACGACGAGGCATCTCCTACAAGGAGACGCGAAACAAAACGGAACACGTCATTATGGAACGATACCTAACGGAAACGTCTAAGAGCTCATGTTCAAAAGATATGTTGTGGTGGCTACTCTAGTTATAGACATGTGAATTGGTTATTTTCTAGTCAGTTGATTCACTTCTCGGGACGACCTTGTTCTGATACCATCTTGTAACTACCCGATTCCCGAGTCCCTACGAGACACGAGAACCGGACCGACTAGACTAATCCTAAGACCTATTCGTCCAACGAGGAAGTAACCAAAAGAGCAGTAAAATAAACCACATTCAACATGAAATATAACTAGCAGTAACAAAATACAGCAGTAAGAAAAAGAACTACTACAGCATGTACCACCACAACAGTAGAACAACATTTCTAACATAACAAGAACTACAAGTAAAGAAAAGTGCGGGAGTAACAAAAACTACACACTACAGTGGAACAAAAAGGGCACAAAAGAACAGTGGTAACTCTACTGGACCCTACTCGGCCCAGCGTCCTCTGCAGCCGCTGACCCTGGCTGCTCAACACCTGGTCCTGAAAAGTAACGAGTGTAACACGTCAGCGAAATGCTGAGTAGAGTGGCAGCTAAAACTAAAGAAGCAGTAAAGTGTACAGTAGCTATTTTATTTTCTTTCTTCCTTTATTTACGTCTTTCTATTTTTCATAATTTATCTATTTCTCAGATCCTTCACTTGATCTCGAATGTTCCTCGTGGGAACAATCTTGATTGCAGTCTTTTCCGAACAGTAGAAGTAACACGTGGTGCTCTCCTGGCCGGGAGAGTCCCCCGTAGTGATCCTACTCTCAGTCAACCACCCCAAGGTCACTGACAGACGTAACGGTGACTACGGCACGCATGGTAAATGCACGGGTAGCTAACCCGCACTGGCACGCGGTCAGTCGTTTCCGTTAACGGGTGCGCCCAAAGCACATCACGGAACCAGTATAGGGCAGAGCCCTCTCAGTAATGGGGGTCCAACCCCTCCACAGTAACCAAACAGGGGCCTTGCCCCTCCACAGTCCGCGCACCCTCGCCTGACTACCCTGGTTTGCCCAGTGGGCCTAGCAAGTCGGTGTAGGTGAGCTAGCAGAACCCCGGGACCCGTGGGGTAGCTAGTACTCGCCCTACACTAGTAGCTCTCCTCGGTACTGTGTACACGAGGGCCAACAAGTCGGTACAAAGTGGCCAGACCTAACCCCGGGTGCCTGGGGCGGCTGGCTCCGCTCTGCACTAAGCAGGTAATAGGTGCTTCCCCTGGTACTACGTACCCAAGAGACAACGCACCTCCACGTCCTTCCTTCTCAGTTCCATTTCATTCTCTTTCCAGGAGTTCTACTCCTAATTCCCCGTAGGGTTCCAGCTCTTTTAACTCAGCACATTCAGGTTTCACCTTTACAGTTTCACGTTCATACAACCCATATTCTCAATCATGTTCATTTATTCATAACAGGCAGCTGTTAAATCAATTTACAGGCAGCTATTATTTCCTTTTCACATTTTCCAAGACTGCAATATGTATGTTCATTTCGCTAGTTTTCCAGCCCTAGGATTCATGCCGTACCCTAGGATCTATCATTCAATCTAGTTTCTCATTCCTAGGATTCATGCAATGCCCGAGGTTCTATTAATTGTTCCATAATTGTAACAAGTTATGTTAATAATTTCTAAACCCACTCTACCAGCTACAACGGAAGTACTGGGGGCGTGGTCGGAAATCCCGCGTGCCTCCGCAAACCCCAAGACTGAAATGGAACGGGGTCCTATCACAAGGATCAAACACAAGGAGTTTCTCAGAATAGTATATAATTACTGTAGACGGGTAGAGGATTTTATCCTGAAAAGAACGCAACTCGAAATGAGGAAAACGGACTTCGAACGGGTCCTAAACGGGTCGAAAACGACGAAACAGTCCAAAATCAGAAGTCTAAAACATCTTCCAGACGTCTTAAAAAGTGGATTAGAGGATACCTTTATCTGCGTAGTCTCTCAGATGTCCAGAAGCCTGCGGGGGCGTCTGGCCTAGTTCCTAGACGTCCGATGGTCACCCCGGACATCTGGAAGTCCTTCCGATTGTCTGGCACTACGGCCAGACGTCTGATTCGCGTTGGATGCGAATCGCAGACCCTGCACGTACCCACTCCTCGTGCTCAGTACAACGGTCGCAGAAAATGATGAAGGACGAAAAATAACTTACTTGCCAGATGGTGGCGATCTTCCTCTATAGTTTTATTATTCCGTCGTAGTATAGTATAGAGAGGTGATTACCAGTTTAATACAATTTGTTACTCGGAAATAAAGAGTTCCCGAGGTCGAACTCAGGGAGCAAGTTATATTCTAGGGGTACAAGTTTCTTTTACAAAAATAAAGAAAGAGAGAGAGAGAATTTGTTGTCTTTTCTTCTTTTCTCTTTGCTTCTCCTCTTCTCAGATCTTCTGTTATCTTCTTCTTCTTTATCTGCAGTGGTGATGTTCTTCTTCTTCTTTCAGCTGTTCCTGCTCTTCCTTTTTCTTCTGCAGAGCGGTCCTGTTCTTCTTCTTTTCCTTTCTTTCTTCTTTTCCTTTCTTCAGATCTTCTTCTCCTTTCTTCAGATCTTCTTCTCGTGCTCTTCTTCTTTCAGTTCTTCCCTTGGCCTCTCTGTGTTCTCCTCTGCCTTGCCTTCCTTCTGCCGTCTTTGCCTTCAGGACGTCGTCTGATTTTTCAATCAGACGACTTAAACCGCCACTGCTACAGTGCCGCTCGGTGATCCTCCTTCCTTCAGCCTTCGTCTTCTTCCACGGTTCTTCTTCACCTGTGCCTGCACACTTACACAGCTTGATCAGAGGGGCAAAACCTATCTCTACCCTCCCCCGCGTCTCTCTCTCACAGAAACCGCTCTTAGGATAGCTCTCCCAGAGCTGCCGGGTTGCCGGGTACGGGTCGCGCCCGGGTCCAGGCCCACCGGCGTGCGTGGTGAGCGAGGAGTGCAGGTCAGTCTAAGTCGGGTCGGGCCAGGTCCGCGAGGCATGAGCGCGGACGAGACCGGGTCGAGCGAGCGAGTGAGTGAGAGGGACCTCACCCCGTGCTCAGGAGGCAACGAGCATAAGGCACTTTTTGCCTTTATGCGGGCACTCCCCTCTGAAAGGTTACGAGGTGGGACTAAATGTCCCACCCCAAATTGGGTGCGTGCGCGGAGGAAGCAGCAGCAGCCGAGGCAAAGCGCGGGGGATTCGCGCGAGAGCTTCGCCTCAACTGCAGCCTGGTACTTCGCGACGATGCCTCGCACTGTCTGCGAGGGTGACCTGGGCGCAGCGCACCTGGGGCAGCAGGTGAAGAAGCTGCTTCGCTTCAACAATGGCGGCGACGAGCGTAGGTACCTGTCCACAGAAAAACGGCCTCTCGGCCCAATCAGAAACGCTGAGGACCTTCGCCGTGGCACGGCGAAGGTGGTCGGGGGTGTGCAGGCGGCGGGGCAGAGCCCAAGAGCTGCCCTAGGTCGGACTGTGGGTCGGAAGATGGGTTTGTTCGGTGGAGTTGCAGAGGGTGCTGTGGGGGAAGTGGAAGGGCGGAGGTTGATCAGGGTGAGGAGGCGGAGGTTCTGCGGTGGTCGGCGAGTCGTGTGGGTTGCTGGAGTGATGGGAGCGGCTCGCCGGAGGATGGCCGGAGGCGGAGAAGGTGAGGGTGATTGGTCGGAATCGAGGGCGACAGTAAATGTTTAAAATGAGGAAAAGGAAGAGGGGAGGAAGAGGAGGAGTTCTACCTACTTAGCAGGACGAAGAGGGGCCAGAGCGGGCGACAGTCGTATCGACTGTCGCCGGAGAAGAAGATGCCCCGGGGAAGGGGCGGCGGCGAGCAGAGAGCCGGAGAGGCGCCAGCTGGGTGCGGCGTGGTGCGGGAAGAGCGAGGGAGAGAAGTCTCTGCTGCTGGTATTGCGGCAGAGCGAAGAGGAGGAGGAGGAAGAACCGCCGGAGCTGGTGGGCGTCTGCCGGAGTGAGAGGAGAGGAAAGTTGGGGGTTTTCTCCGTCAGATCCGAGCTGCGAAGAACGGTGGAGCGACGGGGGTATTTATAGGGACCGAATCAGGGAGGAAGGCGGAGGGAGACGACGTGTCTCCCTCGCCGGAGGACGCCGGAGATGGAAACCCATACCGTCCGTGCATTCGCACGGCCGGTATGGTGGGTTACAGCGACCAGGGGGGTGTCCCTGCGACGGCTGACGACGCAGGGCACCCCCGGTTGACTTGCCAGCCCCTCCCCCTCACCCTGCGCGGTGCCATGCTCCGTGCAAGGTCGCCGGAGCATGGTGCTGGCAGGTTTTGGCAGGAGGGACCTGAATGCAAAGAACGAAGGAGAGTTAGGGGCCGAAATGTGAGGGTTCAAAAGTTGAGGGCCAAAAAGTAAATAGATGAGGACCAAAATGTAAAGTTGGTCAAAAAGGTTTCTTCTTAGGCTCAAGTTTTTATACATGACTAATTAGGACCTAAGGAATCTGATGGTGAATTTTATTTCTAGATTAAACCTTGTTTGACTGGTCAATTTACGCAAAAACCCAAATTAAGTTATTAATTGGGTATGGTTCTCAATGTAGGTCAAGATGGGTTCCTAAGGTCAAATTGAAGGTTCTAAACCCTAGAGATTATTTTTCTATGAATTTTAGAGGGTTTATTCCATTTTTGCTTTGCCTTGAACCTCGTGAATTGAAGTGGATTTGCTTTAGGGTTACAGATTATCATTTAGTTCCTTGGAATTGCTGTAACCCTTATCAGATCATCCCACTTTCCTTCTTATTTGGTTTGTTTGACCTATGTTTGGACCTGTATGCAGATTATACTGGTAAAATCGCATTTTTACCCCTTTTGACTTGTTTTCTCCTTAAACTCAGAATTCTCTGAGTTAAGCCTTTCCATGAGTTATGTAGGAGCTTTTATCATTTGTATTAGGTCAAAATGAGCTAGTTATGGCTCATGATGAGGTTCTCATCATACCCCCATGCCTAGCTTTTGCTAGTCCCTTAGCAAAAACTTAAGGTTTCAACCCTTGTTCTAGACCATGAAGTTCTTAATAGCTTCAGATAAGTGCTTTTTCATTTGAGCTTAGATTAGGTTAGAATGCTGACCATAGGACTAAAAGGTACTCTAGTACCAATCAAGATCCAAATCTGTCTAGCCTTCGCCTCAGTCTTTAGCAAAGGTTTTTAAGGCCCACAAGAACTAACCTAAGGTTTATTGGACTTTGTGGTTAAAGCACCCGTGCTTGAAATGATTTTAGCCCTGGCTCAGTTCGCAGTGCGTTTTATAAGAGAGAGATAGAAAGTTTTTCTGTTTGGAGAGTTTTCTCTCTCTTTTTCTTTTTAGTTATAGCCTAGGATTGGCTTTTCAACACGGTCTGTATCAGATTCCTTGCTCCCATCATCAATCCTCAAGGGTTCCTGGTGGTCGATGCTTTTAGATAGCACCGCCCATGGCAACCCCCGGAACCCTGGCTATTGAGATTTTGAGATAATCCCATCCATGGTGTTCCATGGCTGAATTCAGACCCTGGCAATTGACACTTCGAGATAATGCCATCCATGGAATCTGAACCAGCAGAGTGCTTACATGCCCCCAGTAGGATATGTAAATATCCTAAGAGATAAGCACCGAGGAGATGATATTTTGTTACGCATCTTCGAGGGGATTTCCCGCCTCTCCGCGCTGGGAACTCGTCCAAATCAACTTGTGTTGATCGGCTGCTCCTATTCTAGGTGTTCTTTTCAGAATTTTGCGACGCTTCTGCATGATTTTGATTTTTATGCTTACTGAACCAGGCTGTGTGTGAGGTTAGGGTGCTTAGGTTACTGAGTCCCGTAAACCAAAAATTAGTTAATGAGGTCAAATACTCCCTAAGCCTTAGACCTAATACTTCAGCTTTTCATTTTCCTCAACCTCTTGAGGAATGTTCAGATCTTAATGGGTACTAAGAGTCTATCCAAGAATGCCTAAGGTTTGCGTTCTTACTAATCTCATTATGCACTTTTCAGTTATTTTCTTGAATGAGGTCTAGAACTGAGGTTAATTCCTTAGTTCCTTACTAATGACTATCATTTTTTTCTCATAATTTTGTGCTCCTTTTTTCCTTTTGTTTCTTTTCTCCTTCTCCTTCACAAAATTTCCTTCTCCTCTTTTCCTCTTATTCTTTTTCGAAAAATTTTTAATTTTTATGGTGTTTTTGGCATATGTGAACTTTTTTGTTTGAAACCTTTTCTTACACGTTTTGCACTTTCATACCCCCCCATGCCTAAGATTTGCAATGTCCTCATTGTAACCTAGGGGGTTTTTATTCAACTTAGTTCATACATTAGGACAGATGTTTTGATGAGTGAATGGGTCGGGGTGACTGTTGCGGACGATTTCTAATCTCAGATGCAAGCACCTAAGGTGGAGTCGGCTGTCCTAAAGTGTGAACTTTAAGTGCAAAAAGGTGTCAGAACAAGTTTCAGGTTTTCAAAGAGAATGACGGGCTGCCTCCCGTTGAGCGCTAAATTTGATGCCTTCAGCCAAGCAGGAAATGCGATGGAGAGGGGATGGTCAAATCAGCTAAGTTTTGTAATACAAGCACCTTGATTAAGAGCCTGGTTGGTCCAACCAGGTGCTTGTTCAGATCAACAGGCTGATGATGCAGCCCAAACCCAATCAATCTGGTGGGTTGATAGATGTGGATAAAAAGGTGTGGAACCCACCATATACTATGAAGCTCAGATGGATGTGGAAGTGTAAATGCAGGGTTTGGCTGAGTCGAATCAGCCTGGTCAGAGTAGGGATCCGTAGAATAATCAATGAATGATGCGGAAACCCTACAGGGGTGATCAGAGAATGATGGAGCGTGGTATGTAGTCTGATCAGTGTTCCAAACCCGATGTGGAAATGCAATCGGCTCGGTGAGAGGTGAATCTGAATAGAAATTGAGTCCGGTTGCGGGTCGGGGTTGGGAAGAGGTTTTGATCCGTTCTGTGTGTGCGGACGAGGTGGCCATTGTGTACGAGGGCTCTACTAGAAACGGATGATAGGTGGTTTCTTGTAGAGAGTCCTCTGGGTAACTATCAAATGCCGGAAGAGTGTCTGTAGGATGAAAGAAATCGGATTCGAGAAAAAATTTGGATTCTGGGTTGCAATCACTCTTGGCATTTTCTCTTTTTGGTTCCTGAGGATCGAGAAGGAATGATTCTGTGTTATCAGTGATCTCGGGAATCAGGACCTCAGAGTCGGAGTCAGAGTCATGTGAACTGAGGTCGTAGATGGGCCTGGCGTGTTCAGGAAGGGGAATCTCTCCGCAATTATAGTCAGATTTGAAATTGTCGGAGAGTTGGCGAAAATGAGATTCATGATCATGAATTCCACCACAGCAAAAATCCTCAGATGTGGAATCAGCAGCCTGATTGGGGTCTAGCCTATATGTCAATTCTGGGCTCGAAAAGGTATTCTGTCTAGGCTTAAGCTCCAAGCTGGTAGGATAGACCCAATTAAAATCCAACTCGTCCAACTCCTCAGTCTCTGTATCATAAATTGGCATGTTCTCTGGAAAATCGATCAGATTTTCTGAAGATGTTGGAGAGGGATATTCATCAAATAGAGGCCCGGAATCATATTCTGTAAAAATTTGATCTTTCTCATAAGGGGCCTCATAATCTTCCCAATAAGTTTCAGATCTAGGTTCTAGGCTTAGGATGTGAGTAGAATTATTAGAACCTAAGTCTGAATAACCTTCGAGGGCCACCTTATCAAAATAAGGGGCGGAATTTATCCCCTCAGAAGGTTCAGTTCTGATCTCATTATTGCAGGAGTTTTGAAATTCTAGGCTTGGCAATTCATGGTCTAAGTTTGGCTCATTATTGTGTTCTCCTACAATATCCCAACCTAATTCAACATTGTCTTCTATCTGGGTTGGGATTTCACAACCACTTTGTGCCTCAATCCCGAGATCTGGGAAACTGGATTGTTCCTTAATACTGTTCCAAGATGGTTCATCCTCTATTTCTGGTATATACGGGTATTTCTGGTTGATAATTTGTTCTACTGATTTCATCATTTCTACCCGTTTTATAAGGGCATCTTGGTGTTGTTCCCAAAGTACAGGATTTGTCAAGCATTGAAGGTATTCAGATTGGTGTAATTTTTCTATCTCAATGTATCCTGTCATGAGCATATCTCGGGTTGATCCTTTTGAAATTTCAGTCAATAGAATTTGGGCACAGTTTATGATGAAAGTTGTGGTTGTTGGAACATCAACCTGAATGTTTCCTATTGGTGTTGAGGGTTTATATTTGATTTCATAGATTTCAAGGGCATCCTCAATCATTTTATCTTTCATGGATCTCAGATATTCAGGTTTTTTACATGGTAGTCTTGCTAGGTAATTAGGCTGCATCTTCGAATCAGGTGGTGGAATCAAGATATAGAATCAGAAGTTTGAATCGAGATGGAAGAAGGGGATTTTGTTCAGAATCAGAGGAAAGAGGGGCTATGTGAATGATTTCTGCAAAAACAAGGGAGCCGAGGCTTAGCCTCGGGGAGAGTGAATTTCTATAGGAGGTTTCAAGGACCTCCTGCAAAATACTGAAGGACTGGATGAGATAAGCAGGTGCTGGACCCAATCAAGACACCCAAAAATTGTTGGGTGACTATAGAGGTTCGGGGCAGATGGACCCCTTGATCAGAAAGATCGTCCACCTGAGAATTACCTGGGTAGCCAGAGAGGGAGAGTCCCGCGAAGACCCCTACACGGTAGAGCGTCCCCACGGGTTACAGGGTTTCCCCCACCCGACCTCTCTTGTCACTGCGGTTCCAGGTAGACCAGAATGGGGATCTTGACCTCTTAAGTCTACCAATTTTAGTTTAAGATCAGGGTGCTTAAGGTTTCACTTGAACTCTTAGGTGTTTTAAGTGTAAAGAGTGACCTAATTTAAGGTTGGTTGACCCAAGGGGTCAACTTTACCTCTTGTTTCCTTTGAGAGCTTTTGGGTCTTGTCTTTTAGGGTTCAAGTGTTTAGAGAGCCAATTGTTTTAGGTTTTCTTTGAATAGGTATTTTCAGACAAGGGTTTGGGCACACTTCATTTGGTTTTCTCAATTCTTGCTTAAGGAGTGTGTCTCTAAATCCCTAGTGTTGGATCCTAGGTTGGCTCTACTTGGTCCAGTTAGTTCTTTGTTGGGTAATTAGGGCTCAAGCAGGAATGTGTTAGCCCTTAAATACCCTTAATAGTGTGCAGTAATAATGGGTTGAAAACATGCAACTTTTTATGGTTACTAAGTATGGAAGGCAGGTTAGCCCTATATTGCTTGTTCGTGTCTTTTCCTCTTCTTTAGAGTTTAGGGGTTAATAGCGAGAGGAAAAAAAAAAAAATACCTGTCCTCGGAGTGGTTGGTTGCTTGTCTTCTTAATTTCCTGTAGCTGCACAAAAGATGGGAGATTATCAGAAATTAAAAGAAACAGGAATGTTTACCTCTAGAATAGCCGTTGCTCCCCGGCAACGGCGCCAAAAACTGGTGGCGACCTTCCTCTATAGTTTTATTATTCCGTCGTAGTATAGTATAGAGAGGTGATTACCAGTTTAATACAATTTGTTACTCGGAAATAAAGAGTTCCCGAGGTCGAACTCAGGGAGCAAGTTATATTCTAGGGGTACAAGTTTCTTTTACAAAAATAAAGAAAGAGAGAGAGAGAATTTGTTGTCTTTTCTTCTTTTCTCTTTGCTTCTCCTCTTCTCAGATCTTCTGTTATCTTCTTCTTCTTTATCTGCAGTGGTGATGTTCTTCTTCTTCTTTCAGCTGTTCCTGCTCTTCCTTTTTCTTCTGCAGAGCGGTCCTGTTCTTCTTCTTTTCCTTTCTTTCTTCTTTTCCTTTCTTCAGATCTTCTTCTCCTTTCTTCAGATCTTCTTCTCGTGCTCTTCTTCTTTCAGTTCTTCCCTTGGCCTCTCTGTGTTCTCCTCTGCCTTGCCTTCCTTCTGCCGTCTTTGCCTTCAGGACGTCGTCTGATTTTTCAATCAGACGACTTAAACCGCCACTGCTACAGTGCCGCTCGGTGATCCTCCTTCCTTCAGCCTTCGTCTTCTTCCACGGTTCTTCTTCACCTGTTCCTGCACACTTACACAGCTTGATCAGAGGGGCAAAACCTATCTCTACCCTCCCCGCGTCTCTCTCTCACAGAAACCGCTCTTAGGATAGCTCTCCCAGAGCTGCCGGGTTGCCGGGTACGGGTCGCGCCCGGGTCCAGGCCCACCGGCGTGCGTGGTGAGCGAGGAGTGCAGGTCAGTCTAAGTCGGGTCGGGCCAGGTCCGCGAGGCGTGAGCGCGGACGAGACCGGGTCGAGCGAGCGAGTGAGTGAGAGGGACCTCACCCCGTGCTCAGGAGGCAACGAGCATAAGGCACTTTTTGCCTTTATGCGGGCGCTCTCCTCTGAAAGGTTACGAGGTGGGACTAAATGTCCCACCCCAAATTGGGTGCGTGCGCGGAGGAAGCAGCAGCAGCTGAGGCGAAGCGCGGGGGATTCGCGCGAGAGCTTCGCCTCAACTGCAGCCTGGTACTTCGCGATGACGCCTCGCACTGTCTGGGAGGGTGACCTGGGCGCAGCACACCTGGGGCAGCAGGTGAAGAAGTTGCTTCGCTTCAACAATGGCGGCGACGAGCGCAGGTACCTGTCCACAGAAAAACGGCCTCTTGGCCCAATCAGAAACGCTGAGGACCTTCGCCGTGGCACGACGAAGGTGGTCAGGGGGTGTGCAGGCGGCGGGGCGGAGCCCAAGAGCTACCCTAGGTCGGACTGTGGGTCGGAAGATGGGTTTGTTCGGTGGAGTTGCGGAGGGTGCTGTGGGGGAAGTGGAAGGGCGGAGGTTGATCAGGGTGAGGAGGCGGAGGTTCTGCGGTGGTCGGCGAGTCGTGTGGGTTGCTGGAGTGATGGGAGCGGCTCGCCGGAGGATGGCCGGAGGCGGAGAAGGTGAGGGTGATTGGTCGGAATCGAGGGCGACAGTAAATGTTTAAAATGAGGAAAAGGAAGAGGGGAGGAAGAGGAGGAGTTCTACCTACTTAGCAGGACGAAGAGGGGCCAGAGCAGGCGACAGTCGTATCGACTGTCGCCGGAGAAGAAGATGCCCGGGGGAAGGGGCGGCGGCGAGCAGAGAGCCGGAGAGGCGCCAGCTGGGTGCGGCGTGGCGCGGGAAGAGCGAGGGAGAGAAGTCTCTGCTGCTGGTATTGCGGCAGAGCGAAGAGGAGGAGGAGGAAGAACCGCCGGAGCTGGTGGGCGTCTGCCGGAGTGAGAGGAGAGGAAAGTTGGGGGTTTTCTCCGTCAGATCCGAGCTGCGAAGAACGGTGGAGCGACTGGGGTATTTATAGGGACCGAATCAGGGAGGAAGGCGGAGGGAGACGACGTGTCTCCCTCGTCGGAGGACGTCGGAGATGGAAACCCATACCGTCCGTGCGTTCGCACGGCCGGTATGGTGGGTTACAGCGACCAGGGGGGTGTCCCTGCGACGGCTGACGACGCAGGGCACCCCCGGTTGACTTGCCAGCCCCTCCCCCTCACCCTACGCGGCGCCATGCTCCGCGCAAGGTCGCCGGAGCATGGTGCTGGCAGGTTTTGGCAGGAGGGACCTGAATGCAAAGAACGAAGGAGAGTTAGGGGCAGAAATGTGAGGGTTCAAAAGTTGAGGGCCAAAAAGTAAATAGATGAGGACCAAAATGTAAAGTTGGTCAAAAAGGTTTCTTCTTAGGCTCAAGTTTTTATACATGACTAATTAGGACCTAAGGAATCTGATGGTGAATTTTATTTCTAGATTAAACCTTGTTTGACTGGTCAATTTACGCAAAAACCCAAATTAAGTTATTAATTGGGTATGGTTCTCAATGTAGGTCAAGATGGGTTCCTAAGGTCAAATTGAAGGTTCTAAACCCTAGAGATTATTTTTCTATGAATTTTAGAGGGTTTATTCCATTTTTGCTTTGCCTTGAACCTCGTGAATTGAAGTAGGTTTGTTTTAGGGTTACAGATTAGCATTTAGTTCCTTGGAATTGCTGTAACCCTTATCAGATCATCCCACTTTCCTTCTTATTTGGTTTGTTTGACCTATGTTTGGACCTGTATGCAGATTATACTGGTAAAATCGCATTTTTACCCCTTTTGACTTGTTTTCTCCTTAAACTCAGAATTCTCTGAGTTAAGCCTTTCCATGAGTTATGTAGGAACTTTTATCATTTGTATTAGGTCAAAATGAGCTAGTTATGGCTCATGATGAGGTTCTCATCACCAGACGTCTGGACAGTCCTCCAGACGTCTTCACCATCGTCTGGTTGGAATCCCAGACATCTGATTCTGGAAAAATTTCCAGAATTAGAGCTCGAGGCGCTCTCCGCCCGCGAAGCACGGCCGCGCCGCGCCTCGTCCGCCTGCTACTCGAGCTGCAGCAACCCTCCCGCGTCACTCCGCGCCCACTGCTCCCCTGCTGGCCGGCTCCAGCTACTCGGGAAGCTCGAGCCCTCACGGCCGAGCGTCTCCACCCTCGTGCAACGCCTCCTCCCGCACACCCGCCGCGGTTGCCGCTGCCGCTGCTCGCTCACTCTCGCACTGGCTGGAAGAAGAAGAAGGGAGCGGAGGAGATGAGAGCGAGCGAGAGGGCGAGGGCCCTTTTAAAGCCACGTGGGGAGAGAGAGAGGGGGGCAGTGCTGCGCCTGCGGAGGAGAGGGGAAAAGGGGCATCTGCAGGTCTGCGCGCGTAGGCGCGCAGATGAAATCCACCGTGCCGTGGAAATTAAATCCCAGACGTCTGGAAGGGGTTCCAGACGTCTTAAAAGACGTTTTGAAGCTACGTTCGTAACAATACCTCTTCCAATTCAAGCCATTTCCAGCTCTGATTACCATCTATGGAGCTCTTGATTCGCGATCAAAGTTGGTGCAAAATCACAATGTAAACTACCTTATTTTGGTTGTGTTCTCACCCCAGTTGCCGCAGCTCCGCATCTATAAAGCTTTACAGTCCTCCAATGATTCAGATCGTGCAAACTTGGGTGCGAAATCTCTTCTCCTCTTCTTCTTCCTCTTCCACAATTGTTGAGAACCTTGGAGCTTCTCAACCTCGCTTCTTCGGCATACCTCACTGTCCAACGAGATCGTGGATCAACTCCCCTCTTCGTCACCATCCTTCTTGCCAATGAAGGTGGTTCTTCTTCCTCTTCATCGCTCCAATCACTTTGTCGACCTCCTTTCTTCTTCGCGTCTGACCGGCCAACGCCAGATGCACTCTCACCTCCGTCATCTCTCCTAGGTAGTTCTTCTTCCTTCCCTCACTCCATAGATTAGAAAAGGCCTAGTAGATTCAAGTTTCAACCCAATTCCTTCTTCTCTCCTTGTCTTCTTCCCTAAGGTCGGCCATGCTCTGGCATAGCTTCGACGACCACCTTCACCTTGCTTTGCACCTTGTCACCAATCACCAACCATCTTAGAACCTCCGTGACACTTCCACGAGAAAAACCCCTCAACCTATTGAGGGGTTCCACTTCCTTAACCACCCAGCAAACAAACCCACTCACTGCCACCTTCTTCACGCCCATCCACCCCCGTTTGGCATCCCCACGCCAAATTGACCACCTTGTCACCTTCGTTGAGGTTCGATGAGGGTTTTGGAGTATCTGACGAAGGCCGCGAGGCTATATTCCTTCTTGCAGCTCCTCGTTGGAACCCCCCTACGCCCAACGTTGTTCGCAGCCTCCTCCATGCTTAATCGACGGTTGGACCTCGTTATTAGACCAGCGGCACCATGCCAGTCCTCCTTTGCCCCTCATCGTCGCCATCCCACAACTGAACCTCCCTCTGACGTCATCTCTGGCCACCAACCAGCCATGGTGAAGATGCTTTCTCCTGCTGCAACTTCAACGAAGAAGGAGTTTAGTGCTCAACAGGGACCTGAAAGCTAATCAGAGAAATGGTTGAGGGGTTCATTTGCAATTCATTTTTGAGTGATTGAGGATTTATTTAAAATATAATGGGTCTTATTGCTAGATATTTAGTTGATTTTTATTAACTAAATATTTCTTAATCTGCTCAATTAACTTAATTAATGGGTTTACCCCAAAGTAATTGAAACTTAATTGAAATACTTGTGCCTAATTTGATTCAATGTGAGCTTAAGCGATTGCTTATTTTATTTCCCACATCATGGAAATTATATGGAGTTGGAGCATCCCATTAGAGATTAGGGTTTTGGAGTATCTGACAAAGGTCGCGAGGCTATATTCCTTCTTGCAGCTCCTCGTTGGAACCCCTCTACGCCCAACATTGTTCGCAGCCTCCTCCATGCTTAATCGACGGTTGGACCTCGTTATTAGACCAGCGGCACCATGCCAGTCCTCCTTTGCCCCTCGTCGTCGCCACCCCACAACTGAACCTCCCACTGACGTCATCTCTGGCCACCAGCCAGCCATGGTGAAGATGCTTTCTCCTGCTGCAACTTCAATGAAGAAGGAGCTTAGTGCTCAACAAGGACCTGAAAGCTAATTAGAGAAATGGTTGAGGGGTCCATTTACAATTCATTTTTTAGTGATTGAGGATTTATTTAAAATATAATGGGTCTTATTGCTAGATATTTAGTTGATTTTTATTAACTAAATATTTCTTAATCTGCTCAATTAACTTAATTAATGGGTTTACCCCAAAGTAATTGAAACTTAATTCAAATACTTGTGCCTAATTTGATTCAATGTGAGCTTAAGCGATTGCTTATTTTATTTCCCACATCATGGAAATTATATGGAGTTGGAGCATCCCATTAGAGATTAGGTCAAGGGGTAGGAATCAATTTTGTGAATCACAGAAAAATATCTAAGTGTCAAAGGATCAGTTGAGAATCTAGTCTATTTTAATTTCTTTTAGCACCTAGATCTCTTTTTGCTTTCGAATTTGATATCTTGAAGTGTTGATAGATTCCTTCACATCTAGCTCTCGAGGTTGAGATCTTTGTATAACCATGATAGTGATATTCACACACTTAATTGCTCCCTGCGAATGACCTCAAAACTCACATTTTGAGAAATTATAAATTTTTAAAAGTCAACTTGTGCGATTCGACCATACTACAAATGCGTTTTTAACAACTCATTTCATGCACATCATAGTATTATCCATGTTTTAGGCTCTAAGGTTGGGATATCCTAGTGGGAGTGGTTTTAGGCTTGGGAAGGCTATCCTAGGGTTTCTAGGGACATGGATAGGGATATCCACCTTCCTCCATTGTCTAGATTCAACTTCTTCTTTCTTCTTCTTTTCCTCACTTTGTTCCATTTTATTTTGCATCTTGGCTTTGTCTACATCATCTTATTACTTGCAAATAACAATAAAAACATTAAACAACAGGATAATCTCACATTATTCTATGTACAACAATATAAAACGATATGTTGCAAGATATGAATGATATGCATGCAATATTTACAAATTAACCAAGATTCTAACATTATTTAGATTAATTAAGACCTACGATTACTGTGCAATCAATCACTAACATCCCCTCGGGCATTTGCAATAATCTCAACAACCCGTGTCTTCTAGTAGTAGAAAAAAGTTCAGTGGACATTATTAACTGATAGCTTCAGAATTCGCGACCAGCCACTCGCAAAACTTGTTGTAATATAATTAAGTGGAAGGACTCGTTGTAGCGCCAATGAATACTATTGAAGAGCTTCTAATTAGTGCCAATTAAATATTTAGGTTTACCTTCTACTCAATACTATTTAAGAGCTTCAATGGTAAGAGATACTCAACTATCTAAGTCCATTACAAGCCTAGAGATTCCCTTGTCCAATTCATAGCCCTGTGCTTGTGTTGGCTCAGGTATAATAGTCGATGGGACACCTGCAGCAGCAACATCAGAAGTAAGAGAAAAAGCCTCTTCAATGCCACTAAGCTTTATGTATGCATGAACTATTGCAAATCAGCCACCACGCAAGGCGTCAAGAACTCTTCAAAGCTTCTCTGTCCATTTTGTAGCCTCTTGAACCATTTCTGTTGCTAAAACTTTGACTTATGAGAACTCATGAAAATGGAAAACTTGGGATGCCCATGCTTTTTCTGAAAGACACAACACAGTAAGCCTTTAGAGACGGTTGCAGAACTGTCACTAATGGTCTTTAACCATCTCTAAAGGGATTTTGTGACAGTTTGGCAACTGTCCCTAAAAGTGGCATTCCAAAAGACATTTTAAGATGGTTAGCAAAAATCATCCTTAAAAGATTGCTTTTGCGACGATTGTTAGCCATTGTTAAATTTCAAACTAACATTTGAAGAAATTGCTTTTTTTGTGATGTTTACAATCGTCCCTAAACACTATCACTAAAAAAGTTTCGAATTGTCCCAAAAAGTGATTCAAATGTCGTCATACTCTCTAATAATATTTACTAGAACCGCTAGTAATACTTGTAAGAATAATATCTACTCAAAATTTATATTCACTTCCATTCATGAAATTTACACTTTAAGAATAAGAAAATCATAAGGAACCAAATAAAAACTCATCTTCTATTCAAGAAAGCAAAAGTAATCTTTCTACATGTATAGCAAATTCAAAAAATCAAAGTTCCGCACATGAAACTAAAAGTTACATATCTAAGTACAACAAGGAAAGCTATCATTCACTTAATAAATCTTTATCAAACTAAGATCTAGAGAAGTAATATGCAAGACTTAAAGAGGCTAGTATAATTTCTTCAAATAGAGTTGCTCTTTCAATGTGGCTTCACCAATTCTCTCACTCTAGTACATCTCTCTCTCCCTATCATCTCTCGTATTTGTCATAACTTTCTGTACATTACTCTTAATCTTGCATCTATGTGTTGTTGGCAATTTAGTTTAACGAACATTTTAAAAATCTTATCTTGTAAATTAATATTTGTTTGATTTTCATTCGATTAATGTTTTTTCTCTCCGAATGAGATAACAAAATCTTTCGTTATAACATGATTTTAGATGTCATGGCATTTTTTTTGTATAATGAGGTTACAAAAAATTCAAAGACTTAAATTATTGTGCCCTACATAACATATAATCCTAGGTCCGTCACAACACTTACAGGTTACCACTTTTGCTATCAATGCCTATTTCTTACAAAGTGATCCAATTTATGATTTTGCATGTTCATTAATGTTATCACATTCATTTTCCAACCATTGATTATGACTTAAACAGGTTCTCACTCTTGCTATCAATGCCCATTTGTTATAGACTAATCCAATATATGGTTTTGCATGTTCCAATAATACTTTCATTGCCCAACCACTAATTATGGCTTAGACGACCTATCACTTTCACTATCAATATGCCCATTTATTACACAGTGATCCAATATATGATTTCCCATGTTCCAATAATACTATCACATTCATTGTCCAACCATTGAGTATGATTTAGATGGGCTATCACTTTTGCCATTAGTGCCCATTTGATGCATAGTGATCTAATATATCATTCCTCATGTTCCAATAATATTATCACAGTCATTACCAAACCATCAATTACAAGGCCACATATGATGATATACCTAGACAAAAATTATTTCAAATACCCACCAAATGAAACATAAACAATAAACATGACCTAGGAATATGCTGCGAATCTCTTGCTAGCACACCAAATTTTCTTGGTAGAGACGTTCTCTAGGAACATCTCCCATGAGATCATGAAGAACCTTTCTTTTCACTTCATGTGGCCAAGCTTTTCTCGAAATTACTCTCTTTATACCTTTCTCCTTTAATGCAGGAATGATTTTTCCACTAAACATTACTCACTAGGGCATGGAACACTGGGTACCATCTTGTCTGTATTCCCACCACCATGTGCAAGCTGGGCATGCTCCAACCAAGATTTAAAATGGTATAGATACTAATGACATTATCTGTCCACTGTATTAGACCGACGCGACCACTAACGGGTGTCACCAAATAATGACGAACAACAAAGGAGCGATTACGAGTCTCAGTCAATGAATAGAGGAAGTTGTTTAATTATTGCCTACAATAATTACATGATTCTAACATCCAGCAGCAGATTACCCTCGTCCCTTCAAAAGATACACATAGTTTTAATCATCTGATCCTTAAGCCTATTTTACGATGAGGGTTAAACCCCATTTACGGTGGGGGGTCATGTGGATCCAAAGTTGGATTGTAAACAAGGGATAAGATAACTTGTGTTGAAAGGGGGATGAGACAACCCCTCATTCTCACCTACTATATGACATTACCAATTGTCTCCATTTTCCTCAAATAGCCCTCTCCATCTCTTGCACAGATCTTGCACCCTACATTAAATGTTGCACGTATATTAGAGATGAAATCTCATCTCAGATGGAAGCGTAAGTTGAGAGCTCTTCGTCGTCAAACTTATATATATTTTTATTTCTTTCATCATTCTTACATTGAACCTGTACTTTCGAGATTGTTTTTAAAAGTTTCTATTTGACTTCTTTCCGTAAGAAATGCCCCCACCAATAAACTAAATGACAAGATATGATTATTACCTAACATGATAATTAATAGTTAATTATAAATCACAATGAGAACATGCTTGACTAAGAACTTTAATAAATATTAAAAATATAATTTATGGGGTTGCTATAATTTAAATTACCATGTTATCTACCACATTAAATTAAATTAATTTTTTTTTTAAAAAATGCCAACTTCCTTACCTATCATCCCAAGACAAAATATATCTTCTGTTACCTTATCTTTCATTCTAACACCTAAAATCAAACAAATACCTCCTTTCACTTTACACGTTAACACATATTCCTAACTCACATTCAAGAAACACAAAGAGGGATCAACTTCCTTTCTCAAGAAAACATAAACAAAAATTATCTTCTATTGCAAAGATACTAACCCCATGTTAGCTAACTCCAACCATAAATTAACCCTTAAAAAATGACTATCTTTTTATTTTTTATTTTCATTGCTAAGATGGTGACTTTTTTTAAGAAAAGAAGAGACGGTTACAAGTCCCTGGATTTGACCGAATGTCCCGGTTAAATCAGAAAAAGAGAGATGCTTTTTCAAGAGCTAGCAATTGAACCTCAGAAGCTAAGAGCATCGGCAATTGAGGAGCCACATCACTCATGGTTACTAATGATTTTCTTTGATAATTTAACAAAGAGGTTCCAATTGCCTCAAATGGCCGCCAAACATCTCCAAGAGCAGGTGACGAAGGAGGGGTCCTGAAGTCGATAGGTGATGACATTTTTAAGCTATTCACCATATTCTTTTTGGAACCATTCCTTATTAAGGTTTTGAGGATCCCTAGGGTAGTAGATTGGAGGCGCTGCTCTAAAGCAACGACTATTGGAGCCATAACATTAGTATATTTTCCCCCATTTGTCTTCCTTTTTTCACTTTCGCTGAGAGTGGGATTTTGTTTCAGTGTCTGGGCCTATAAAGTTTGCTAATTCTAAACATTAGTCGCTGACCTTCTTAACATGAGTGGCATAGTTTTCCATGTCAAATAAAAGTTCATGGTGCCCTTTTTTGCATAGAATCACCAGCATCCCGGCAAGTATTTGCACTAATTCAGCGGCCTGTCTTCTAACAACAGAAAAAAATTCAAAGGAGCTTCAGCACCCAATTGCTGCAAAGTGAAGCGATCTTTCGATATGGCGCTGCCAGCTGTATCTCACTCCGGTACGCCTCCCCTCCCTCTCCCTATCAATTTTGTCTCTCATCCTCGTCATAACTTTCTATACATTACTCTTAATCTTACATTTTAAAAATCTTTTTTTTTTTAAATTGGTCTTTATTTGATTTTGATTCAATTAATATTTTTTTAATCTCCAAATGAGATAAAAAAATCATTGGCTATAACATGATTTTAGTCGTCATAGCATCTTTTTTCTATAATGAGGCTACAAAACATTGAATGACTTAAATTATGGTGCCCTCACTACCCTAAAATCCTATGTCTATCATTGCTTAGATGAGTTGTCAGGCTATCAATGCCTATTTCTTGAAGAGTGATCCAATTCATAATTCCACATATTTCAATAATACCATCACATTCATTGCACAACCATCAATTATGACTTAGATAGGTTGCCACTTTCACTATCAGTGCCCAATTGTTACCAAGTGATCCAATATATATATGACTTCACACATTCTAGTAATAATATTACATTCATTTCCCAACCATCGATCACAAGGCCACATAAGATGACCTCCCAACCACCGATTATGACTTGGGCTATCACTTTCATTATTTATCCCCATTTGCTGTAGGGTGATACGATATCTGATTCCACATGTTCAAGTAATACTATCACATTCACTACCCAACCACAAATTACAAGGCCATATAAGATGACATTCCAACCACCGAGTATGACTTAAATAGGCTATTACTTTCACCATCACTACCCATTTGCTACAAAGTGATCCATTATATGATTCAAAGTTTTAATTCTTGTATTAATACTACTACATTTATTGCCTAACCACCGATTACAAGGCCACATAAGATTGTGTTCCCAGATAAAAACTAATTCAAATACCCACCAAATGAAACCTTAACAATAACCACGCCTATGTGTGGCAATTTAATTTAAATTTTCCCAACATTCACATAGTTTTGTTAGTCAAATTCCACTTAGTTGCACTATTGGTCAACAACTACAAACAAAAATAACCATGCCCTGGTATATACATCATCCATACCAATGCCTCACTATTTGAAGAATTCTCAAGGCAGTCATGCATGTGCTGCAAGATTTTGAACAGCATTAACAAAATCTATAAAGACGGTAGTGTCATCATCTATTGAAAAATCAAGATCACCTCATGGTATTTGAAAGATAAAAAAGGCATCCTTCTCAAAGACAACAAAGACAGTGTCTCTCATTTATTCCTTACAAGGGAAGAGAGTTACATCAAGGGCAACTATAAATAGAGCAAACAATCCCTGACATGTGTCAAATTGTAGTGCTTCAACCAAGGGAAGCATAGAGATACGTCCAGGATATTACAAGTTGAGTATTGTGAAGATGGCAAGTGGTTCCAAGATCACTATTCTCATCCTCCTCATGCTTATCATGATCTCATCCTCTCGATTGGCAAACTGCCTCGATGATCCTCGTACAACTGTTGCAAGTAAATACTTCATCCTTTTTCCATCCACAATTATTGAAAGTGTTTAGTCTTCTAAGCTCATATATATATATATATATATATATATATATATATATGCAGCTGATACAATGTAACGTATAAGCATGTAGATCAAGAGAGATAATGAAAGGAGGCAAAAGATTTGTGCTAATGGCTTAGCCAATTTTATGTCCCATGTGAATTTTATTTTTAAAAGGTTTTAGGATCCAGATTCGGCCATTAATTTTGATCCATCTCCTAACAAGTGTGCTTAAAATTCCATGTCACTTGTTAAAAGAATTGAAAATTTCCACAAACGATAACGATTTTTCATGCTTTTATGTATCACGTTCTAGATCAAATGATTACTTCAAGAGGTAAGGAAACTTGTCGAAAGAGAAAAAGGAGACCCTAAATCTGAAAAAGCTTTTGCATTGGCACTTATTCAACTCAAGAACTTATTCAAGCATCAATTTTCCAACTACTTGAATCTCACAGGTTTTGATTTTTTTCACTATTTTTAGTTTTATTGTATATTATATATTGATGCATGCAGAATTGGTGGGAGAGGATAGGAGGTCTAAATGCTACCCTCAAAATCTGTACGCTGCCCGCAACGTTTGCAAAAAGATTTGCAGTTCCCACTGTGGAGGCATGGACTATGGTTACTACCGTTGCATTCGCTATGCGAGTCGCTCAGGGTTGCGGAGGTGTGAGTGCTGTGTCACAAGGGCAACATGATCTACTTTATTCTCGTTGGATTTATATGTCCAATCGTTTCCTTATATTATATAGTCAAGCGATATATATATGGTGGCATAGCTAAATAAGGACGTATCATGTAAGTGACGTGTGTTACCCCTTATTATGTACAATGATCCATGTTGTATGAGCAATAAATAGTAGTTGTCTTCCAACTTGTGGAATATCTGCACCAAACTATTACGATGAATGAAATGGATGGTTATATATTGAAAAAGTGTGTCTTGTAACATGGTGTTTATGTATGCCATGGCAAAGCCACGAATATGCTAGTGAAATAACTATTATAGCATCTTAAGAATAGTAACTTATATATAACGTATATTGCGTAAGGGCATATGTTTTTGCTTTCCAAAAGTTTGTAAATTTGATTTCTTTCGGTATGCCCATCAAAGATACATTACTATTATTGAAAATTATATGTTTTTTTCAATAGTTTGGTCCAATTGAAAATTATCTTAAATGTTAAGACATAGGACGGAGAGAAATATGACAAACATATAAATGGAGTGTCCTTTTATTTATATGTTATGTCAAAATTAGGTCCTTAGACAGTTTTATCATTAGTAAAACATATATCTATAATTTATTTTTTTGAAAATTAAAAGAAAATGATGATTCTCATCCTAGATAAAAAAAAGATAAATAACCCATAAACTTATCGACTCGAGAATTTATCATTTTCACCAAGGTGGCATAAGTTTTCTCTCCAAATGAACTACACAGGCTAACTTGTTTGGGAATAGGTAATTATATTCTTCATGGCTCAGCATATTATGTGAGTGTCAATTTAGAAGAATTTTAAATATTTTTAAAATTTAAAGAATGGATAATTGATGTCATCTTTATATATAGCACACTATATTCTATATATATCCTAGTCATCGAACTCAAAGTGGGTTGTTAAATAATATAGCTACATAAGTAGTCCGGTAACTAGCCCTTTTTTTAATCCGGCGATCAACCGAAGACGAACATGTTGCATCTCATCAAATTAACATATAGGCAACTACCAACAGTGGACGGTGAGTGCTCTACCACCGATTGTATATATTTATAATCCTCATTTATGCTAGTAGTTATATAGCATATTGTTACGTATTATCTGGATAGTGATGATTTCTTCTCCACATGTGGATCTCAATTTTGTTTGATTGATAAGGATTTATCATGCATCCAACAAACATGAGTGGTTGTTCTAAAGTAAAAAGAGGAAGAACAGGATCCAACATGATTAATCAAAGGTTTATTTTCTAACTAGGAGGACAATGCATGAATTTGGAGCTCGTGAGGAGTCCTTTATAAAGGTATTAATAAATTGACAGTATTTAAATTGAGAGTTTGGTTAATCTTGATTGTGGTAAGAATAAGTCATCTCAAGTTTGTGTATAAAGAGAGAAACTAATCAATTGCACAAATCTAGCCTTAATTGAGGTTTCACCCAAAGGGATCTAATCCTAGTGCCTTTGAGACCCAAATTAAATCTCATTGACCTTTAATTACTTGGCTGACTAGGTAAGAGGGATCCACTTGGACACTCCACAAGACAATTCACCCAAGCAAGTAATGTGGTTACTACATAGTCCTACCATACCATCGATGGTTCCAAGTACACAAAGCCTCAAGTTAATTCAATCCAAATCCTAAAATACTAGGAAAATTAAATCTAGCCTAGAGGCATGCCTACTAAATTTTAATGGCTCAAGATCAAAGTACATGGAATGTGATAAATGTTATTAGGGATAGGTACCCTTAAAAATCAATTCAATCGTATAGTGAAGAGTAATTAATCAATCAATCAAAGCTCAAAGCGTATAGGAATAGAAGTTGTGAAACACGACAAACTACGACAATCAAAATTGAAAGATGGAGATGAGATGAACGATGAAGGGGGATGAGAGAGTAGGAAGAAAGTATAGCAAGAAGTCATGGTAAACAAGCGGTGGATTCAATGGTCCACTAACAACAAAAAGGAGGGAGAGAGTAGACAGTTCAAAGTCTAGTACAATCATTAGAAAACAAGAAATAAAACTCTCACCCAAAAAAGTAAAAACTAATTCCTAATTCTAATTCTAAATGCCTTGACAAAATGTAGAACCTCCATTGTCTTCCACTCACTCCCTCCAGAATCAACCTGCATCCACATAGGTCTCCTCCATGAAGATGTACTTGGGAGGAAACAAAAAAAACTAATCAAGAACCTAAGATGCATGAAACTATATTCAAACTAACTAAATGGATGAGCGAAAGTCAAATGTAATTTAGATCCATTGCCTCCTCAGCAACAACACCAAAAACTAATCATAAAATTTGCAAGATGTAAAGAGTGTTCTTGTATGTGAAAATACAATTGTTTACGAAATTCTAAACTCTCAAAAAAGAATATGAATAATATAGTGGAATTCTGAGCCATCTTAGGGGGGGGGTCAAAATTATTTAAATTACTTATTAATAAGCGTAACTTATTTTCTTTGATATTTTTGAGACTTTTTCTAATTTTTTAGGATTTTAGTATAAGAAATAAGAACTAATTCTAAATTTAGCACTAATCATAAAAAAACAAAAAATGCAAAAAAAATGAGAAACTAATTTACAAACTAGCTACGAACTACAAACTGCAAACCGAGTACTAAACTAATGCAAATGAAAGCAAAAGCTAAACAAATTTCTTTTCATCAAAACAATGTAAGCATTACAACTAGAGAAAGAGAAGAGAGCAATCGGAGAGTCTCGACAAGGTGGTGATGAGTGAAGAGTAGTGTCTACAACAACTACACTGCCATTCAACCGTTGATTTTCCATCTTATTCTAAAAAGGATTTTTGATGATCTTCATGATAGAGAATGCTCTTTCACTTGTCGCTACAACAATTGGTAGGTTTAATGCCAACTTTATTAGCTTATAAACCAATGAATATTGAATGTTTTTCTCTTTTCAATCATCTCAAATCTAAGCAAAGTCCACTATTCCTTCCACTTTGTAAAATTATTAGATGTCATATCAAAGTGATGCCTTGAGCTCATCATCTAAACTTCTAAGGTCTATTTTAGAAAAGTCATTTTTATATTATTTAACCAAATAGATCATTTTCTCCTTATTAAAAGAAGAAAATAAATTTGACAAATTCAAGCATGCCATGCAAAGAAGTAAATCTGTTGTTACTTTTATGAAATGGCAATTCAGCTCTTACAGCTATGACCATATAGAGTATCTCCACTTAATAATGATGCAAGTTTGTTGTCTCTTAAATCCTATGTTGAGGTGCTTCACAAATCACCTTCGTCCACCTTCTGCCAACCACCTTCCTACACCTTCTTCTTCTCCAAACCATCACCTCCTCCACGCCAACTCTATTGCCACCACTACCTTGTCCGTCCACCACCTCCATCACCTTCCTACCACCTTATTCTAAGCTCCCATCTCCTCTAATTCAAACTCTTCCTTAGGTTTCTTCTTGTTCTCCACCAACAACTACTTCTCTATCTTCTTCAAGCAAGGTGCTTCTACTCTCCGGACCTCCTCGAGCTTCTTCGCACTTCTTCGCACTTTAGAGGTTGTGTCAAGACTCTCCATTGGCACCACGAGCCCTTCATCGTCACCACTTCTCCATGGCTTGCAATCTTTCTTCTTACTTCTACTTATTCTTCTTGTTTTCTTTTTGTATTTTCATGCTTTCTTAGTTGTAGAACTTGATAGTTTAGCAATAAATGTTCTTAGTGTTCTTGCTTCATTAATTTAGTTTTTTTTCTCGCTTTCATATTTCAAAAACCAAAAAAAATCTTAAAAAGCCCAAAAATACAAAAAAGGACTCTTTAGGTTAGTTTAGAAATTCGTAATGAGTCTAGAGTCTTAAGTCTAGGTTAGAAAATTTGTTTTCTACATTCCAGTCATCAAAAAATCACCAAATTTTGCTTGTTGGTAGGATTTCAAGTATATTTCACTCTACCAAATTTCATTGCTTAACTTCTAGATTATTTTATAAAATTTGTGTATTGACAGAAGGTCAATTCACAAAACAAAATATAAAATTTCTGACTTCCTAGATTTTTCTTGAATTTTTTAATCATCCAATTTGCATGAAACAACTTGCATTAGTTCTCTCTTTAAACAAGTAATCTTTTATAAAATAAGTGATTTTTTTCTAGTGGCAGTAGGTCACAAGTTTAGACGTGTTTTTCAAGTTGGGCCAAAATAGTCCTTCTACCCTACTTGCCATAGAAAAACTCAAAAAAAAAGAAAACTCTTTAAAAAGTCACAAAAAAGTCATAGAGTCCTTAGTTAGGTCAGCAAGAAACTAGAGAACTTCGCCTTCCTATGAGACAATCCATACTCCTAATATTACACTTTAATGTCTAGGAGATAATTTTATAAATTTAAAATGACATATTTTTGTAACTAAAGCAATGTATTTATCTTTATTGTGATTTCACCATTAAATTCTGAGTTGGATTATACCCTTAGTCAGATGTATCAAAAAGGTAAAGACTAGGAGAAGTGATTCTTTATGTTATATCATTATTTTTATCTTAAAATAATCTCTCTTACTTTCTCGAACCTCGCATGTGGTATTCATATCGAGAACACCCTCCATTAGAACCCTTCGCATTCTGTTTTCGCTTTTATATTCTATTCAATGCCATAGTTTAGGTTAGAAAATTTTCTCAAATTTTGTCTGAGGTAGTAAGTCAAGTAGGGAAGCACTGTACCAAATTTCACAGCTCAACTTTTTCTATGAAAAAATTTAAAATTCGTACACTATTTTGGGGTTAGACTACAGACAAAACCTAATTTTTCAATATTGTCAAATTTTTAGTGATTTTACTACAACTCTAATTTGGGTGAAATCTATGGCATTTGTTTTCTCACTAATGAGATAAAATTTTCATATTTTATAGGGTCTTTAGATCTAGGTTTAGTTGTGTCTTAAGCAAGTCGGGTTAGAACAACTTTTCTGCCCTACTTGGCATAAAAAAATCCCAAGAAAAAGAAAAATTCCTTCAAATTAAAATCATAAAAAATTTCCTGGACACTCCTAATCAATCAGATAATACAACGGTATCACATCCTTGTGGATTCAACCGGACTCATCCAATTCACAATATTATTAATTTGAGTTTTAAGTTTAGTGTGTTATTTTTCGACTTGAACTCCTACAAACATCGTTCGGCTTGTCGGAGTTCCATTTCTTTCCATGAGGAAGGGTAAAAATCTTCGGTTGGGATTGCAGAGTGGACTTGTAAACTGTAATGACCCGGTTCCCGAGTCCCTACGAGACACGAGAACCGGACCGACTCGACTAATCCCAAGACCTAGTCGTCCAACGAGGAAGTAACCAAAAGACAGTAAAATAAACCACATTCAGCATGAATATAACTAACAGTAAGAAAGTACAGCAGTAAGGAAAGAAACTACTACAGTAGGTACCACCACAACAGTAAAACAGCATTTATCATATAACAAGAACTGCAGGTAAAGAAGGTACAGCGGAAACAAAAACTACTCACTAGAACAGAAACAAAAGGGGTACAAAAGGCTGTGGTAACTCTACTGGACCCTACTCGGCCCAGCGTCCTCTGCAGCCGCCGACCCTGGCTGCTCAACACCTGGTCCTGAAAAAGGTAACGAGTGTAACACGTCAGCAAAACGCTGAGTAGAGTGGCAAACTAACTAAAGGCAACAGTAGAGTGTACAGTAGCTGTTATGTTCTATTACTTCCTTTATTCACATCTTTCAATTTTTCTCACTATTTCATTTATTTCTCAGATCCTTTACTTGATCTCGAATGTCCTCGTGGGAACGATCTTGATTGCAGTCTTTTCCAAGAGTAGAAGTAGCACGTGGTGCTCTCCTGGCCGGGAGAGTCCCCCGTGGTGATCCTACCCTCAGTCAACCACCCCAAGGTCACTGACAGACGTAACGGTGACTACGGCACGCACGATAAACGCACAGGTAGCTAGCCCGCACTGGCACGCGGTCAGTCGTTTCCGTTAACGGGTGCACCCAAAGCACAGCACGGAACTAGGGCAGAGCCCTCTCAGTAACAGGGGTCCAACCCCTCCACAGTAACCAAACCGGGGCCTTGCCCCTCCACAGTCCGCGCACCCTCGCCTGACTACCCTGGTTTACCCTAGTGGGCCTAACAAGTCGGTGAAGGAGGCTAGCAGAACCCCGGGGCCCGTGGGGTAGCTAGTACTCTCCTAACACTACTAGCTCTCCTCGGTACTACGTACACGAGGGCCAACAAGTCGGTACAGAGCGGCCAATCCTAACCCCGGGTCCCTGGGGCGGCTGGCCCCACTCTGCACTAAACAGGTACAGGTACTTCCCTTGGTACTGCGTACCCAAGTGACAGTACAAACTACATCTCAGTTCCATTCCTTTTTCTTTCCAGGAGTTCCACTCCTAATTCCCCGTAGGGTTCCAGCTCTTTATCTCAGAACATCATATGTTTCACTTTCCAGATTCACGTTCTCAAAATCCATGATCTCAAACATGTTTCTTTATTCATAACAGGCAGCTGTTAATTCAAATTTCTGGCAGCTTTATATTCCTTTCCATTTTTCCAAGACTGCAGTATTATACATTCCACTAGTTTTTCCATCCTAAGATTCATGCCACATCCTAGGATCTAGCATACAACTAGTTTTCCAGCCCTAGGATTCATGCATCACCTAGGAGCTATCATTCCATACATTTCTCATTTCCTAGGATTCATGCAATGTCCTAGATTCTAGTTATGGTTTCATACTTTAACAGATTTTATTAATAACTTAAGCCACTCTACCCAGCGTTTTGCTGACGTGTTACACTCGTTACCTTTTTCAGGACCAGGTGTTGAGCAGCCAGGGTCGGCGGCTGCAGAGGACGCTGGGCCGAGTAGGGTCCAGTAGAGTTACCACAGCCTTTTGTACCCCTTTTGTTTCTGTTCTAGTGAGTAGTTTTTGTTTCCGCTGTACCTTCTTTACCTGCAGTTCTTGTTATATGATAAATGCTGTTTTACTGTTGTGGTGGTACCTACTGTAGTAGTTTCTTTCCTTACTGCTGTACTTTCTTACTGTTAGTTATATTCATGCTGAATGTGGTTTATTTTACTGTCTTTTGGTTACTTCTCGTTGGACGACTAGGTCTTGGGATTAGTCGAATCGGTCCGGTTCTCGTGTCTCGTAGGGACTCGGGAATCGGGTCGTTACATAAACTAAGGTACACCACTCTCATTCAAGTGGTGTGGATGGTGAATAATTGATCATCTTTGCAATCGGAAAATCCTAAGTTAAGGAGACTTTCTTGGTAGTTTTTACCAATAGTGGTTTCTATTTAAAAATTATTGTATCTCTTGTGATTTGATTATCTTATGCATTTCCATTTTGTCTAAATTTTATATTTATCCTCGATTGCACTAATCAACCCTCCTAGTGCATTCTCAATTGCAATTAGATCACATCCTTACATTAGTATATGTGCTTAATGTGTAATAAACAAATTTCGTAATGAAAGGTTTCGATACACCTATTGTTTTTCAGACTCTTTGTCTCATTCGTTGTCCAAAACCAGAGTTCCAAATTGTGATTGCAAAGTCCCTATTATGTTAAGAACATCCTTAAAGGCTTGGAGTAGAGGACAACATAAGTGAATTGAGCACTTGCATTTTTTCTGCAGGTGTATGCCCCCAAAAAAAGTGACCTCAACAGCAAGGTAGAAGACACAGAGAGGGAAGCAAGTGAATGATTTAATGGTAGAACTGACATTTTTAAAGGAAGAGATTAATGAGTCAATTGTCCAACTATTGGAAGTGAAGATGCTTCTAAAAAAGTTTACTTGCTACTCCAAGCTAGTGGCCCTAATTTTGGTCCTCCCCTTGCATTAATGAAGTTTATGTAGTACTATATAAATTTGCCCCTGATGTAATTAACATATTGCATGAACCAATGTAACGATCAACTTCCTCAGATAATATTGTATGTGACCTGAATATCCACCATAACTTGCAGATAGTTCTCCAGTATGACACATATCAACTTTTTTCACTAAGTGTGGACAATGATTGTGTGGATGAAACTGCTATTAGAGAGATAAAGAATCGCCTTTGCGAAAGTCAGCTCCTTTTGAGTGATGGACAGTTTTTTCTTGTAGAATGTGCTCTTTATGTTATAATTTCAATAGTCCAAACTGGTTTCGAGAAAAGAAACAAGGTGATTGAAAGTGTTCGCATTATGCATTGAGTTTGTCACCTCACCTCCACATCAACAAACGCTTGGGACGGTTGTCCAAGAACTTAACATCAATGCTCAGAGAAGCTTGCAACAAGACGTTTCTACACAGTGGAACTCTACATATTCCATGCTTCAGGCTGCATTGGATTACAAGGATGCCTTTGTACAGTTTCAGTCACGTGTACCTCAGTTAACCAATTTGCCGACTGAGGAACAATGGGCATAAGCAAGAGCTCTGTGCAACTGCTTGAATATATTTTACGACGTTAGAAAACTTTTGGCATCCACACCGCATCCAACAGCCAATCTCTTCTTCGAAGAGTTCTGTGAAATTCATTTGCAGCTGGTGGAATGGTGCAAGGAATCTGACGAATTAGTCAGCTCCATAGCATCAATGATGAGAAAGAAGTTTGACAAGTACTGGGAAAAGTGCAATGTAGCTTTAGCTGTGGCCTCAGTTTTGGACCCACGGTACAAAATGAAACTGGTTGAGTGCTACTATCCCCAAATTTATGGTGATGCTGCTGAAGTCCATATCAAAGAGGTTGTAGATGAATTCCTTTAAGAATTTGTACCATGAATATGCAACCAAGCCTCCTATTATGCCATCATCGAAAATGGTGGAAATGATGGATCTGAAACTGTGTATTGCTCCACTGATGGTAAAGAGAAGGACCATCATTTGTGTGTGGGGGGGCGTGAAGGACCCGCAATTCATACCAAGTTTGTGTGTGGGGGGGGGGGGGGGGGTGCAACGTAAGGATGGCACATATAGGCAGGAAAGCGTGAAAGACCCTTTAAAATGTCCACATGAACTAAATTACAGCAAGACTATTGTGTTCGAAATCCCCCCCAAAGAAAAAAAAAGTGCATATGTTAGAAGTGATCAATCATCAAGGGAAACTGTAAGCGTAATTAATTGCAATAGCCTGTCAAACACCCGCATAAAATAAGAAGCTGGCAAATCAGGGGAAAGTATTTTGAATGGAAACATGTATAAGTACGTTTAAATGTCACAATACTAAACATATGTTTCTTTTGCAGGGAAAAATTAAATTCGGCAACAATGGAGGTGTGCCATTTGCCCCCTGTGCCTCCACCCTAAACTGCAAAGTTCATTTCTTTATTAATTATAGGTATTAGTTATTTGGCTTAACAAATGTAAATTATTCTAATATTGTAAATAAATTATATCAATTAAAGATAAGAGAGACAAATTCAATACCAATATGACAATACAAACCATCTCCACTACCCTTCTGAAAAAAATGCCAAACATTATCAATTATTAACATTAACTATACTTCCCAAACCAATAAAAAACACAATCAACTAACACATCCATACTCACCAACACTCTCCTTACCCGCCCACTAACATTATCATATCACTATACCAATCATTACAAACCTTTCAAATAAATACTTTACCAAACTTAGCCCACCCGAACCAATTCTATCTCCAAACTAATTAAATTCTAACCAAATGCAGCCTGCCTACGAGTGTCACAGGATAATGAGAAATAACATGGGAGTGACTACGAGTTTCAATACATTAATAGAAGAACCAATTTGTTGCCTACAATAATTTGATGATTCTAGCATCCAACTTCAAATCTTCCCCCTCCCTTCAAAAGATACACATATTTGTGCCCATCTAATTCTTGAAGAATAACTCTATTTGGTAGAGGAATAACTCAAGGGTTATTGCTTGGTCAAAGGAATACCAAATGAATGACAAATTAATAAAATGTAAAGTCAAGGGATATAAGTTATCCCACTCCATCAATCAACATTAATATCAAATTATCTCATTATATCATATATCAACACTAATATATATTAAAATATACTTGATACGGAAATATATGATTTTACTAAAGATGCAAATTAAGTGTTGTTGCAATGTATAAATCTGATTATTTTTTAATTTTATATTCCTATCTATGATCGTCTAAAGAGGCAATTCTAGTTACAAAGATGATGAAACTCTCTCTCTCACTCTCTCAAATCTTCTCTTTTTTTTGTCTTTTTAGCTTTTGCAAATATTTAGGGTTTTGAAAATCAGGGCAATCGAGATGGAAATATGCCTAAGTAAAATGCAAAATAAAATGAAATCTGACCTTCCTAAGCTTACCTTAGGCAAGTGTGGCTTAAGGTAATTAGGCAAGTGGTGTGTACAACAAAAATTACTAAACTTTAAGAGGCACGAATGAACACAAAAATTGAAGGTGAACTTTGTATTACTTGAAGTGAAGAAATAAATGTAACAATTGGAGGGCTCACTTGTGTAGAGGATTTCTACGCAACTAACCTCCAAAAGTAGAGGAAAGCTTCTTACTACAAAATGAAAATACAAAGAAAGTAAATAGATAGAAATGGAATCCCCAAAGTGGTGCTCGAAGTGATTTTTGCTCCAAGTACGGCTACTCCTGAACTTGAAGAAAATCCTCCTCTTGCTCCTTAGAGGAAGATGATGTTGAGATGCTCCAACTTGCTCCCAAGGGTGGTGAACATCCACCCTCCTCTTGCTTGGCCGTCCTCCAATGATGGTGTAACTTGGGGTGGCTCCAAGGGAGAGAGAGTTGGAGTGTAGAGACTAGAGGGTGGTGGTGATGATCCCTGCCTAGTGTACACGTCCTCTTCCAAGGCTTTGGTGGATGAATTATGTAGAAGTAAAAATGTAGCAAAGGATGATGAATAGGTGGTGATTAGATGGTATTTCATAAGCATGGAATGGAGGTGCTTATAGGGTGAAAGGAGGCTTAAGGTTGGCGCCAACTTAGCTTCTAGAAGGGTGGTGGTTATGTGATTTTTGGCGCAAAAAAATTGAGGGCTAGGATGGTGGTTTAAGGTGGATGGATGGTGGATGTGGATGGTGGTTATGGAGGATAGTTGGTAATCAATGATTTGCTTGTTTATTTTAGGGTTTATTAATTATTGTAGTAGTATAATGTTACAATCTAAATAAATGTTATTTTATTTATATATAATTTTTATTGGTTGTATTCTAAGCGGTTCATTAGGAGATACTTATTGATATACATCACTCTCTATTATCTAAAATTAGCTTTTATTTCAAAAATATTAAGTTTATTTACAAAAAATAAATTAGAAGCAAAAAAATCAAAGAATCAATTAATTTGAGTTAATTATTTTCAAAATGAATTCATATGAATTATTATCCTAGATATGCCTTAAAAACATTTACAAGGTGAAGGCATTACAAATGAGTCTAAACTAAACTAATTTGCATTTTTGATTTTGTAAAGGCCCGAACCAGGATTCGCCAGTCATTTTAGACTTAAGTAAGTTAAGATAAACCCATCAACGCTTTCCGTATATCAATTTAAGGTCGTGCCAATTTAAAAATGCATAATTATAGTGGAAATCTACTTATTTTTCATTTTTGTGATTTGGATCTCGGGTCGACGATCTAAAAGTACCGTTAACTTTCTGAGGTTATGAGGATTTCTACGATATATTATGTGTGGCAATCAAACCTCGGATGTACGAAATATGTGTGAATTACATGTGAACTCACGCATAGCATGACTTAGGGATTGCATTTTAAAAATCTCCATTTAAAAATCGATAAATTTTATCAAATTTGTTATCTTGTGATGACTCCAACGATACGTACTTTGTGGGAATTGAAGTGCGTTCGAGTCAAATGCAAGATGACTCGTAGTTTTAAGTAAAAATAATACATACTTACATACATATATATATATATATATATATATATATATATATACACACGCATACTTTTCCTAATCCTAAACCCCCATCCTCCCTCCTCTCTGTTTCTCCGTAAGACCAAACCCCACCCCCGGTTTCCCACATGAGAGAGAGAGAGAGAGAGAGAGAGAGAGAGAGAGAGGGAGGGAGGGAGTCGCGGCCTAGGGAAGGAGGGCGAGACCTGTACGCCGGAGGTTGCGACCGGAAGAGGCCTGCCATGGCGTGGAGGTGGTGCGTGCATGGGTTACACCCATCACGCAGCGAGAGGAAAGAATGGAAGGAGGCCGAGAGAGGAGACGTTCGGAGCTAGGGAAGGCCGCTGGAGGCTTCGGCGGTCGACGGAGGGTGGTGGGCGCTGTCGAGGGGCTGGTGGCGGCCGGCCGATGGAGGTCCTGCTCGCGCGCATGCATGGCAGCGAGCGGGAACAACGTGGAGGAGAGAGTGAGCGAAAGCGGGGGAATGAGGCGGCGGTGGTCGATGGGGGTCCGCCGTGAGCGGGCGGAGGTCGGTCTGCGCGTGGAGGGCCGGCTGCCATTGTCGTGGAGGTCTGCGTGTATGGGTTCTCCATGCATGTGCAGACGCAGGAACAAGAGGGACGGAGGGCGATGCGAAGGTCGCCGGATGGAGGAGGCGTCGTTGGAGGTCGCGGCGATGGCCGGTGGTGGCCAAGTGGCGCCGGTGGTCGCCATGAGGAAGCTGCCTGTTTGGCGTGCATGGGTTCTCCAGGCACGTGAACAGTGCTGCGTGAGGTCGAGCGGAAGCGCAGGAAAGGAGGGAGGAGTTAATAACTGGAAAATTGCAAGCATAACATTTTGAGTTTTGTTTATGGCGATTAAGCCGCTGATAGTAACCACGTTGATGGATTGCTTCAGGGAACAACCGAGGCCCGCTTTTGACAAGCCAACTATCGTCGGATTCATGTCGAGACGTACTGCGATGGGGTATGCCTAGATTTTCTATTAGAATTGTCAATTTACGATTTTACCTTGAGTTTACGATATTTACGTTTGATATGTTCTCTTTGGTTTAAATTAGGAATACGTACATGAAACGTGTATAGAACCTGAGAAACCTCCGATGCATATCATGGAGTCACTGTGATCCTTCGATGACATTACGTAGAGTAGTCCATCTCTTTTTCTGTATAATTTGTCTACATTATGACTTTTCTCGTGTGTTGCATCATTTAGCGTGCATTTTTCCCTCTTACTGAGATCGGAACCTGTCTTCATGTTTCTCGCTATTTTGGGTATTTGAATATTAAATATGGATACTGTAAATCAACTTGGTGACTTGGATTAGGAATAGTTAATTTGATATAATTAATTATGAGATTAATTACAATTCATTAAACGATTCTCATGATTTAAATGGATTATAAAGCATTTAAGCTTATTGGATTTGCCTTATCTTCGTATGTGTCAAACGAACTTTGTTTTCTAGGAAACGATTTCCGTTTAGTCCATTGGTTAATAAATAATATAAGACCACTGTCATAAAAATGGAAACTACCTGTAAACGAATAAGTTGGAGAATAACGGGAATGTTTGTTAATTCCTGAAATGATAATGTGGGATTATTATGGATAATTTGAATTGATATAGTTATCCATAAATAATTAAATAATTAGTATGATGGATTTGTCAGGAATTAAAAAAATTGGATAACTGGTTTTAGCTCCG
The DNA here is from genome assembly GCA_037157565.1 of Thalassia testudinum. Lineage (NCBI taxonomy): Eukaryota > Viridiplantae > Streptophyta > Magnoliopsida > Alismatales > Hydrocharitaceae > Thalassia > Thalassia testudinum. Next base: position 5,401,459 of record JAZHRO010000022.1, on the reverse strand, counting down.
CTATTTGCCGAATTTTGGCTGTAGCTTTGGTCTTTCAGACCGGTTTAAGGGGTTGATTTAGGGAGTTACTAGCCTCGCTACGACTCTTTGGTTAAGTTTAATGGCCAACTGGGATAGTGGGATGCGTGGCTCGAGGTTTGGTTCTTTCTCAGCTGGAGGATGGGTCGTTGATTGTCTGTGGTTCAACGTACATAACATGTGTACGTGTTCACACTACACGACATAGCTGCCACCCTTTTCCATAATGACCCTAAGGTGACGAAGAGTGGTGACTTGATGGGTATAAGCCGTCTTCTCGGCTAGGAGGGTGGCTTATACCGGTCTTGCACTGTAAGAAGTTACATGAAATTGTCTTGTGCCCTGAGACGTCGATTGATAGATTGTGGACTGTAATAACTTGGGCAACCAAAATACAAATTTAGATAACGAGATGTCTAATAAATGGATTAATTAAAGCTATGGTACCCATTTTCTCTTGCTCTTTATTACTATTGTTGTTTTTACTCTACTCAGTTTTTACTGATGTGTTTTGGGTTTCATAGTTAGGTGTGTTGGGTAGTTTGCATGGTGATATCCGTTATGCATCTATTGCGGCTATTATACTTATGTTTCGCGGTAAATCCTCTGGTTAGTACTAAATTTCTATTCATTTCATTAATGCAATATGAGTAGTTTGTTTGGCTATGTTTATGTTTTATGATTATGTGTTGTATGATTGCGATCTTGTGGGCGATTTATGTGGTTAAAAGCATACAACGACTGATTGCACAGTAATCATAGGTCTTAATTGACCTAAATTAGGCTAGGACTTAGCATAAGTTAGGGTAATTCATGCATGTATAAGCATTATCTGCATCTTTACTATTTTACTTCACCTATGCATAAAATAATGTTATAATGTGCTGATTAAGTGCATTATGTCGATTGCAAGCAATAAGCTGATCAGGAGTTGGATCTAGAGTAGGATCTGAAGCTGGATCAGGAATAACGGGTGTTGCAGCAAAGCTGGAGCAGAAGACTTAGATTAGATGTAGGAATAATAATGTAAGGGAGTTAAGGTTTGCTATTCTATTAAGTAGGAATAAAGCAGTAAAATGTGAAGAGCTTAGGTCCATCCTAGCCCTAGGATAGCCTAGAGGCTTCCCTAAGCCTTAGCCACCCAGCACCGTAGGAAGGCCCAAAACCCTAGTTCCAACCCTTATCTGGATGTCCAGTTGAATTATAGGACGTCCAGAACCCTTAGCCAACTCCTGTACACCTTAAACCCACTTCTGCAGTGTTATTGGACGTCTAGACACTTTGTCAGACATCTAATTTTTGCAAAATACCCAAGACAGAACCTTGAATCCTTCTTGACTCTGATTGGATGTCCAGACAACAAGTCTGGACTTCTGATTTTTGAGTATAAGACGTCTGACACTATTATTAGACGTCTGATACTGCTCTCCAGTTCCTATTTTGAGATTCAAGCCTTGATCTTGGATCTCTAGGTCCCTAAACCCAATTTCAACCCCATAGGAACCTAAGTTAAGCTGCCCTAACCCTAGTACATCACCTCTAGACCTCCCTAAGGACCTAATTAGGTCCTCACTAAATCTAATTGACTTGGATCTTAGTCAATTCCATCAGCTTATTCAATTGGACTCATTGAGTCCAATTGAGCCCTGATCTCAGCACACACTGTCCAATTAGACTCAGTGAGAGTCCAATTGACCTAGACCTAAATTAATTGAGTTGTTTTACTCTCAACTAAGTTTCCACACACCCATTTAAACTTGTACTAGGTTTAATTGCACTTTACCTTAGTGAATTAGGGTTTATAACCCTAATTTGAGACATACCTTGACCTAAACCCACTAGAACCTAACTTAATGAACCTAGCCACCTAAGTTTCAACCCACACACACCCACACACACCATCCACATGAAAATACCTAGCCTAGAGTTCTCTACAACTCTCTACCACGTGTGGTTGCCTTGGTTGCTAAAATTAACAACCAAGAGCCATTCAATTTCTAGATCCACATTTGGTGGATCTAAAATCCACCATCCATCCTCTCTCTCTCACTCTCCCACGAGATCCCACCATAGGCCTCTCTAGAGAATTCCATAATTCTTTAGAGAGCTTCCCTTAGGTCTATAAAAAGACCTAAGGGGTGGCCATTTGCACCCATCCACTTTTTGGCCATACTTGCTTGGCTCCATCCACCTCCACTTAGGCTAGCCACCACCATCTCCACTCCATCTCCACGAGCTGAGCACCACCATGAAGGACACCATGCCAGCATGCTGGATCACTCCTCCAACCTCTCTCCAAGCGCTGGCTTAAGCTCCATTGGCCGCCCCTCTTTCTCCTCTCCACCACTCCAAGGCCATCGGACCCCACCTCCGAATGCCCTCACCTTCTGATAGATTAGTAGCTCGCTCTTTACATTTAATACTTTTATTTACTGCTTAGTAGTGTAGTCCTTATTCTCTCCCAATGATGCATGCAAAATCCCCCCATAGATTCTTGTATGCGATCATTTTCTAGTAGCTAGATTTACATTTTTAAGCATTCATGTACAAGCTTTCTTCTACCTTCCATGTTGCAAACACTCTCTTGAATGAATAGAAGATATATTTTTATATATATGTCTATGTGTTGAGAATCACCGTGAGCTTATTGTAATATCTTTTGAGTGATTAATGTTGCCTATTTTCAATTCCTGATATACTTACAACTAAGCTTGTACTTCAATACGCAGTAATCATAAACCGGCGTGTGATTTCTAAACAAGTAGAGCGATAAAAGATCGATTTCAAATTTGAAAAACACCTCCCAGAGACAAACGATCGGGACTCAAAGTCTCGTTATCTTTAGAAAATATTTTTTGTTGGATCGTATTGCGCACTATACTAAGACGTTTTCCTAGCAAACATGCGATCTACGATTGCCAACCAGCGACCCGGTGATTGCACAATAATAATAGGTCCTAATCAACCTAAATAATGTTTGAACCTATCTTAATTTGTGAATATTGCATTCATATCATGCATATCATGCATTGCATCATTTTATAGAGAATAAGATGAGATATATTGCTATTTAATATTTTTGTTGTTATTTGCAAGTAATAAAGTGACTCAGGATGCGAGATAGAGTGGAATAAGGAAATAAAGAGAGAAGAAGATTGATCCATATATACATGAGGAGTGAGGAGGATAGCCTTATCCTTACCCTTAGAAACCCTAGGATAACCTTCCTAAACCCAAAATCACTTCCATTAGGACATCTTAGCTTTAGAACCCAAAACATGGATAGCACTATTAATGTTCCTATCCACCTTATCCCTCTCCCAAACACCTTAGGAAACCTAATTAGAGACCTCCTAAGCCTATCCTACTATCCATACCCTTAGTTATCCTATCCCTAACCCAATTGAACTAGCCATTACCTAATTGAGTGCATCTACAGTTGATTGGGTGCACCTGAACCCAATTAGATCCACCCAGGATCTAATTGACTCATACCTATTAGGATTACCTTAGCCTCTTCACACACACACATCCAATTAGACTTGACCTAGACCCAATTAGGTTCATTCCTCTCCAATTAGACTTTCCTAAACCTAATTAGGTCCATACCCACCTAATCTAGGTTGACCCAACCAATTTAGCACCTAATTCTACCAAAACCCACAACCTAGCTCTACGAAATTCAAACCACGCACACTTCTTCTACCTTAGTCTAGAAAATGCCTAAATATAGCTTATTCTAGAAACACCTATTTTTAGCCATCCTAATCTTAGTAAACCCAACCTAAGCACCTACTACTAAGACCCCTTAGATGGCCACCTTAGATTCATTCATTCCCTCCAAACCTTCAACTTGCGACTACATTTCATCCTCTCCTCTTCCAACCTTAAGGCCGTCCACCCTCCTCCTCTCAAGGCCACCCATGGTGCTCCTCCTCCTACTCCAAGGTGCTCCTCTATGGATGACCAAGTGAAGCTCCAAGGTGCTCTCCTCTAAGGCTTCAAGGACGACTAGAAGTGAAAGGGTCCACCATCGTCTTCTCCTCTTCTTTTTCGTGGGTGTGCCCTCTTCTATCTCCTTGGAAAATGAGCCCATGCCCTCCCTCTCTTTCTCTTCTTGGACGGCCAAGAAGGCTTCTTCATAGCCTCTCTTGGTTGATCCTAGCATTCTCTTAGTTTAGTTCTTTTTATGTATTCTTTTGCAACTTCATATAATTAGTTAATGCATGATTAGTTTTTCTTTGTATAATTAGTGATATGCTTTTGTTTGTCATTGTGACTACACACCCATAAGTTAGGTTAAGATTAGGTTTTCGCTAGCATAGTTAGATCTAGGTTTCATTTCCCTTTTCAAAATAAAAATGATAAACACAAAAAAATCATAAAATACAAAAAAGACCAAAAAGATTAGGTTAGATTATATTTAGGTTAGAAAAGTGGATCCGAATCTAAAACTCGTTTCTCACACCTCCCAGAGACGAATGACCGAGACTCAAGTTATAAAAGAAAAATCTGTGCGAGTTTCGTTAAAACAAATATTTTTGATTGAGGGTTTAGTGCAACTATACTACAATTCCAACTTATTTCAAAACACGCTCGAAAATGCCTTGTCAAATGGAGTCGTTTCCGGGGAGGCAATGTGCGAGTTTTTAGATTTGGATTTGATTAACATATGTTTGTTTTGATTGAAGGTCAAGGCGAGGATCTGCGCACACATCGACCCGTGGTAAAGATCACAGGTATTGTTCATCCTCTATTTTGTTGCTTTCTTAAGTTTAAAAAAAATTTAATATATATATATATATATATATATATATATATATATAAATCAAATTCAAATTTTTGGAGTTGAATTTACAAAAAAGACTCTCCTTGTTTGGTGTACGTTTGACTTGGAAACTACTTAAAATACACCAACTCTATATTTAGAAGCTCGGCAAGAAATTGAATTCAATTTCAAAAATTAATTACTGTTAAATTAGGCATCCAAATATCTTGGGATTTGATCTGATATTAGGGTTTCAAACCAGCATTCCAATGCCACCTTTTATTTGGAAAAATTTGTACTGTACGAATTTTAAAAATTCGCATAGTGGAAGGGAGTCAGAACAGTCTACACTTTGATTTTATCTAATTTTAAACATTAATTTTGACCTCTATATAAATTATATTGATTTGAAATTTGTGGGGTTGGAAAGCCACTGAAACCTAGTTTTTTCTATCAGTTTTCAAGAATTTTGGATTTCTTTTGATACTGTTTCAAATTGAATTACTCGCAGGAGGTCCATCTGGCCTGTTTGACCCCTTGACACCTAAACATTTGTATTAAATTGCTTAAAATAGTAAAAGTTTCAAAAAATACTCCCTGGAATCCCAACTGAAAAAGAAATTAGTGAATCAAATTTCAAATCATTTTAATATTGATCCTATCTTGTGGAGTGATTTTAAATCTGATCTAGGTTTTAGATACGGATTTTACGCGGTTTGTAAAATTAGGTTTTTATGAGTCGTTGCAACACGTAAAATCGTTTCACTTTTGAATTTAGAAGACCTAGATAGGGAAGTATCTAGGATCGTCCAAGGAGGCCAAATGTTTGCAAAATATGTCTCTTACTTGGAAATGGAAATCAACTTTCTTTTTGATATTTTTTCAATATATATTTTTTAGGGTTTTTGAACAAGGCAATGAGAAATGTTGGCGGGAAAAAAGGTTAATTCTAACTTAGCAACTAGGTGACAAGAATGACCTCTTCCCAAGCTCACCCTAGGCAAGTGAGGGCTTAGGATAATTGGGAAGAGGGTGTGAAAGTGCTAGTACAAAATCAAAGTAAGAAGAAGATGCACCAAATTAAAAGGGCAATCTTATAGGAAATGGATTTTTGTTCTACAATTGTAGAGGAAAGCTTTTATGACAGAAAATGAAACTAAAAAGCAAATGAAACAAAAATCCTGGATGATGATGGTGAAGATGGTGAAGCTCTTGCTCCAACTGCGGTTGCTCCCGTAGTTAAAAAGGGCTTCTCCTTCTCCTTTTTCTTGAACCAAGATGTGGTCTCCTCCTGGCAAGCCATAGAAGGGGGGCGTGCCTTGGCTCCTTCATGGTGGAAGCTACCACCTTCAAGTCTTCTCCAAGGGTGGGCGTGCACCACCCTTCCTCCTCCAATTGCCTGACCATCCTCTTAGTGGAATGTTCCTCCACCTTAGCGTGGCACAAGGAGAAGAATGGAGAGGAAGAAGGCACTAAGGAAGCAAGGGATAAACTCCTTAATCTTCTTCCTTTTTCTTCTTGTCCGTGGGTTATAAGTGGGTATAGGGTGGAATTGAACTAAGGGAGGATGGGGAAAATGGTGGTCGTTAAGGGTCATTTTATAGAGTAGGATGGGGGGTATAGGTGGCTTTTGGAATGGATGGCTTGGATAGGATTCTAGGGTAGTTAATAGATCCTAGGGCTACTAGGGTTTGGCGCCAACTTAAGGGTGGTGGTTACCACCCTAGGTGCCCCTTGAGTTGGCGCCAAAATGGGTCTTCTAGAAGGGGGTTAGGTGGCACCATGTAAGGAAGGGTTGGGATGTATTTGGTGGATGGATGGATGGCCATGATGGGGTCTTAGGTTGGTGCCAAAAGGAAAGATTCTAGAAGGGTGGTTTTGGCACCAACCTTAAGTGTCTTTAGAGGAAGTTGAGGGGTGAAGGGATGGCTATGGTGGTGGCGCCAACTTGGATTAGGAGTAGGTAGCTAAGTGGATTTGAAGTGGGAGCTTATGTAGGTGGAGTTAGGGTTAGGTTGGGTTGATGGTTGGCCAAGGGAACTGGAGCCTAGCTAAGCTAAGCTAAGCTAAGCTATCTTAGCTAGTTATAGAGTGGAGGAGGAGGCAATTGAGCTATGGTTTGAGGGGAGGAGCTGGACAGAAGAAGTTTGGAGCTGAACTGGAGCTGGTAGCTGCTGAAGAGGGTGACATGGAGCTACTTTAGTTGGCTTAGCTTGCTAGGTCTTTGCTAGTTGCTAAGCCAAGCTAAAGCAAGCTGGTTTCTGCTGAAAGGAGCTAAGGTGAGCTGGATTTGATGCTCCAGGGGAGGACCTAGCTAGTTGAGGTAGCTAAGGTAACTTAACTTAACTAAGTTGAGCTAAGTTGAGTCTTTAGGAGCTGGACTTGAGCTTCCTAAGCTACGATGAAGTCATGTCAGCTGGCTGGAGTTAAGTGGAGCTGGATATAGCTGGACCTAAGCTGGGGTGAACTCCAGTCAATGCAGCTGAGCTAGCTAGAGCTCCCAGTGAACTGATGGGAGCTGAGATGAGTTAGACTCAGCTAAGTTGAGCTAGATCTAAGCTGAATTGAGCTAAGGTGAGCTAAGATGAGCTCTCTTGAGCTGCTATTCAGCTGAGATGAGCTAAATAAAGCTAGGATGAGCTAACCTTACTTCAAGTGCGCTGGATAAATTTGAGTTCCAGCTAGTTTGGGCTTCTCCTTCACCAGTTGCCTTCTTGAGTGCTAGGGTTTTAGGGATCTGTCAATCTGTATATCCCTAACACTCACAAAAACACATTAAAAAGACAATAAAATGTAAAATGCATGCCTATCCTAATTGATGCCTAAATGCGACCCAAAAACCCATTTGTGGAGTAAAATCCTAAGAGTTAGATTTATTTTAATGCATAAGAATGATGATAAACTGACATTTATCACACCCCCATACTTATATTTTGCTAGTCTCTTAGCAAAACTTTAATTTTTACAAAATGGAATTTTGGGGAAATCTAATTTTTTTGACTTTTGAGGAGAAAGAGATTATGGGACATAGGTTCATCCAAACACAGGAGGTACGAGATTTGTTAAGGATAAACATCGGGATTTATTTTTGGATCCAAAAATTAGATAAAAACGGGATCAATATATCCCCCAAAAAATTCATAGATTAATCCCTTATTAATTCAAATGACTTGAAATTTTTATTTTTAAGATTTTTCTGGCTCTTGAATATGATTCGTAACTTGCAATAACTTTTAAAACCTTGTGTCTGTGCTTGTGAAAAGCCAACATTTATAAGGGCATGTTTTTGGTTTAAAACTTTTTTTTTCTCTTCCCCATGCTTAATTTTAGCTTAGTCTTACAACAGATGTGTTGAGACCATCATTTCCGTTACCAATCCTCGAGGGGCTTTGGCCTCAGTACTTCGAGATAGTACTGTCCATGACATCACCCAGGAGCTCACAACTCCAAAACACAATGCGGTGTAAAGGGGCACTCCAAGCAAACTCAAGCTCTTGCTCCAACACTATAGGTAGAGCACCGTCCAAGACACTTGAGCTGCAAAAATGTGCTTTAATGCTCTGCCTAAAGATATGAAATATAGATATGGAGCAGCACCGAGGCGATAACATGTTGACATCGCATCCTCAATGGTGGCATTTTCCTCCTTCTTAATGGTGGGAACTCAAACCAATGTTCTGCTTCAAACTTTTACTAAGGCCAAACAAAGGGGTTTTTCTAGTTTTTCGTTATTTTTAGGTGTTGTCTTGTGTATGAAATTTGACACAGGAAGTTTTGCATGAAATACAAGTTTTGGAATCAGAAACTAAACCAGGTACTTTCCATATTACAAAAGAGGATAAGTCACCTGAACTATCATGAGTGTAGGTGGAATTTTATAGAAGGATATTTGATCTAGTCAAAAGATAGACCCTGAAATTCTAATAATCAGATCTATATCCTTATCCCTGGTTTGTTAAAGATTAAATCCCATTGTATCAAAAGTGAGTTTTCAACCTTAGTCCCGATTTCAAAATTTTTCTCAAAAAGTTTTCAACAATTTTATTTTTTTGGTTATGCTAGCACAAAAATAAAACAAAAATGATTAAAGAAAAATGCATGTTTTTAGGTTTTGAAAATTCTAAATCGATCGTCAAAATTTTAAAAGTACCTCCCTATGCTTATGATATGCAATGTCCTCATGCATTAGGAGGGAGAAGGAATCACCTCAGTGAAAGGTGGTCAGCTTTAGGACAATCAAAACTTGGGAAAAGAAATGGAAAATGAAAGCAGGAAAAATGATGGGTTACCTCTCACCCACTCCTATCTTTTATGTCATTTAGTCGGGCATGAAGGTATGCACAGAAGATGAACAATCATGTAAATAGTTGGACACTTGGATGCCCACAAAAAATGTGTCTTCTTTCAGATCCCTAGAAAGTTGAGTGGAAGAAAACTAGGGATCGAAATTTGATGGAAAATAATAAGTGTGGCCCAAGTCTGGCCAAGGTTTTAATTCAGGAAGAATGGCATACTCGGGCTAGTCAAGTGGCAGGTCCATTAGAAAGGGTTTGGGGGAAGAATGGTAAAGGGTGGGTGAAGTTAGTGTGGAAGGGTGGGGTGAAAGAAGAGTGGGTGGGTTAAGGGAATGATCTGGGGGGTCATCAGGAATGGATTGTTATTGAAGACAAGTCTCCAAATCAAAGATTTCGCTGACCATGGATTCTGAGTCAGATTCCTCGAAAAATTTGTGGTCGGGAAGGGTATCTACCAACATAGTCTCCTTCACCAAATTTGAAATTTCAGTATCTGAGTCCTCAAAAAAGTTATCATCATGGAATCTCTTAGAGGATTTGAAAATATCAAGAGTGATAGTTTGGCTTGCGTAGGTGATATCCATTTTTCTTGTGTGGCAATTGATATTTGTCTTTGCAGTAGCCAAAAAGGGTCACCCAAGGATTATTGGGGCATTCATTAAAGATTCGGGTACCTCAATGTCAAGGACCAGAAAGTCTATGGGGAAGACATAATTTTGGACCTTGACCAAAACATCCTCAACAATCTCATGAGGTTTGATTGTAGATCGGTCGGCTAATTGAAGGTTAACCTCAACAAGTTTAAGTTCACCGATCTGAAATTCTTCAAATAAAATTGTGGGAATGATATTAACTGAGGCACCAAGATCAAGGAGGGTGTGATCAAAAGTAGTATCATCAATAATCACTGAAATTAATGGCATCCCCGGATCTTTCATCTTAGGAGGCATCTTGCTTTGTATGACAGAGCTTACTGTCTCGGAAAGATGCACCTGTCCTAGATTTTTGGCCTACCTTTTAGGAGTATAGATCTCCTTCAAAAATTTGGCATAGGCAGGTATATATTTGATGGCATCTAGGAGAGGGATATTGATTTGAACTTGCCCAAAAAAATCCATGAGTTCTTTTGTGGTGGGCTTAGATATCTTTTTTTGATTGGTGGTAGGGTGGAGAGCTTGTGGAAAAGGAATAGGAGTTGTGTCCTAAGATTTTTGTGGTTCTTTTTCTTCCTGATGGGGGAGTTTAGAGTCAATTTGCACGGGGATTGGGATTTCACCAGGTTTTTGTGCAGGCCCAGGATTAGTGGTGGTTTTCCCACTCCTCAACGTAACTGCATGTGTTGTTGGATTATTATTTGGAGGAGGTGGGGGGCCTATTATTGTGGAAACCTAGGAGGATGCTGAGGTGGTGGATTAATAGGAGGTTGATTCGAGTAGTTTGGATGTCTGCCCAGATACTGGTTCCTCTGGTGATTAGGGTTGGGCATGGGTTGGGAGAGCAAATGCCCTGTAGGTCTTTGAGTTGGAGTAACCCCAATCTGACTATTCAGGTTTGTGATAGTGCGGGTTACTTCCGTCATCTTAGTTTGCATTTCCTATAGTGTTCTCATCATTTGGGCATTGATGTCTTGTTGGGATGGCCCAGGATGAAAGGTTGGATTCAACCCATACCCATTAAATTGATTTGAAGGTTGGGGAGGAACCAGGTTATTCCAGGAGTGACTTGGGTAATTCTTCCAGTTGGAAGAATTTCTAAATTGCTCTTGGACGGCAGAAACACTTTGAGTGGGGTTAAGGTTTGGATAGTTGTAATTCCCCAATGAGTCATAAAAAGCCTCAGAATATTGGTAATAATAAGCAGGGGTAGTGTTGAGATTGTGCAAATTTTCTCTTCGTGGAATGTTAGGTTGGGTAAGAAGTGGACTGTGTGGAGCTTGGGTTGGTGTGGCAAGTCTTTCCTTAATTTTCTTTTGATTAATGTGCATCTGGTCTAGTTTTTGTGTAATCATTTAAAGATCATCTTGGGTTATAGGAATAGATTGAGTGCCTATTTCATGAACACTAAACTACGGGTTTGAAGTTCTGCAAAATGTATTCATGGAAGCTTGATTAAATGAATTTTCACTCATTTCTTCAAAAAAGTCGTAGGCACTCTCAGCATCCTTATTCAAATAAGTCGTAGGCATTGACAAAACGTCGGATTTGATATTCTAATCCATGATAGAAGATCTGCACAAGTTGTTATAAAGGAATCTCATGGTGCAGGCAACTTCTTAGGAGATATTGAAATCTTTCCCAAGAATTATGGAAAGTCTTGCCAGATTTTTGTTGAAAGGTCGTAATAGATCTTCGCAGGGAATTAGTATGACCTATGGGAAAGAATTTCTTGAGGAAGGCACTCTTAAGCTGAGGCGAAGTTGTGATGGGTCAGCTAATGATCCTTAACTAGTAAGAAGCCTTATCTTTAAGAGATAATGGAAATAGCCACATCAGCCATAGGTCTTCGTGCACATTTCGGGAACGGGTTGTTTGTGCAAGAAGAGTTAGATCTTCAAGGTGGCTGAACAGGTCTTCCCTAGGAAGGCCATGGAAATGTTTAATCAGGTTCAGAACCGTTGGCTTGATCTCGAAGTCCCCTTCAGGTATGACCACCACTAGTTGTTCCTCATAATAGGAAGGATCATAAAAATCTTTTAGAGGAACGACAGGCTGCTGACGGGGTGGTGGGTTTGGCCTTTGGTTGGCTAGGTTTTGAATATTCCTAATCAACACTTGTTGATTGACATTAAGTTGAGAAATCTGCTCAGCCATCAAGGTGTAGTGATATAGACACATCTATTTAGGTTAAAATGCATATTCATGCATGTTCCTAGGCTTAGATTTGCATTTCATGTTATAAATATTGCATAGCATGCATCATTCTGTATTTAGAGTAGTTGTATATATTTTAGGTTAATTATGTCCTTTTTATGGTCAGGAGAGAAGAAGACTTATTTTAGGGCTTCGGATGGATGATCGAATCGTACGGATCTGCTTAGGACGACGATCGAAGTCTAACGCCTCTGAAATCATCTAGATCGGAGAACTGTAGCTTCATACGAAGTCCGAGGAAGATCAATGGCTAGGGGGAAAAGCAACATCCATTCAGGTTTCAGATGGAAAATCCAACCATATGGATGAATCCAGAGTGACTATTGTAGTCCAGCAATGCAGGAATCATCTCGATCTAAGCACCGTGGCACCCTCTACAAAAGAAAGAAGAATGGATGGCCCAGATGGTGCCATGTGGCACCATCCAGGCCGCCCAATGCCGGCTAGTAGCAGCGCATCACGTACAGCTGCAACCGCGCGCAGAAGCAGAGCAGCGCATGCCAACGCACGCGCGTGCACTGCGCGGGAAGCACCGGTGCGTGAAGCGCGCAGCGTGCAATGTGCGTGCCAGTGGAGGATAGGCGCAGATCTTCAGCGAAAGGGCCTTTAGTGACGCTTGCAGTTGTCAATAATGGTCTACGCACACCAGCAAGAGAAACTGAAGGGCAGATCTTCAGCGACAGTTGCAGCGACGTTTATGGATGTGAGTAATGACCTAGATGCGAATTTATTCTTCCTCCTCTACTATAAAAGGGCCTACCCACCACCATTTCAAACCATCTCTTCCTTTCTTCACCTCACCACCTCCAAGGCTCTAGAGAGAGTTTGTCCCAAGCCTAGGATGCTCCTCTAGAGTAAAATCAAATAGTGTTCCCTCCTCTCATCCCCATTCGTGGAGCATCCCATGACCATCCTCTCACCGCCCTTCGGGAAGAAGATCCTCGCCGCGATGACGTCCTGCCCCATCCTCCGTCCTTCGGCTCCATCCTTTGTCCCGTTCCTCACCACCTTCCTCCAGGCAACATCAGAGCGAGTTGTCCTTCGAGTGACTGTCGAGGGGGATTTCTCTCACCTCATTCTATCTTTTTACGCTTTTGTAGTGTAGATTTCCTACTTTTATAGTGTAACAAACATTCGTTTATAAATAGATGATTATTTCTCTCTCTTTCTCTCTCTCTCTTATATTGTTGCAAGTAGATTAGTTAGAAGTCATCGACCTGATCTCTTACTTGCTAAAAATACCAAAAAAATCAGAAAAGATAAAAACGACCAAAAACAAATAAAAGAGAAACACGGATTTTCAAAACCAAACGTTCGCCTTCCCGTGTTTGACCTGGGACTCACTTTTCAAGTTTCAGTTATAAATTTTATCTGATAGATGCATTTTGTGAGCTACAACGACGGGTCCTCCAAACCCCGATTTCAAACACGCGAAACCTGTGCCATCATTTTGGCACCGTTGTCGGGGAGGCAACGCTCATTGGTTTTTCTCACATTTTTTCCGCCATACCTAACTTTTATCTCACTTTTTCTCCGATCTTACTGTGATTGCAGGTACTCTTCCAAGGTGGGCCAAAGCAGTTAAATCGGAGAAAAGTGCGGATGAAGGTTTTGTAAGTTTATCCCCACCACCCCCACCCACTAGTTCATTTCACCACACTAATAACTCAAACCCAAATCAACTTAGGTGCTTTTTATAAACCCTAGGATAGATTTGGTTGTTTGTTTACCACCTCCACTCATCTCACCCTCTCATATATATAAAAAAAATATACTCTTCCCTTGTGGGATTTTTTGAAATCTACACACTTAACACCCACAACTTCTCACCTTAAGGTGCACAATCACATTGATTCAACCATTTAACCGAGATCTGACCTGTGGATTCGATACACTTAACTCAACACACAAATAAGTGAGTAGAAATCTAAATAGGTCAAACATTTCTGTGTGCCTTAACTAAGTGGTGCAATAGGCCAATTGCTTGAACTGTTTGGGCTGCAACACTCAAAATAAAAGTGATTCATCAAGTAACTTGCCACTTAGGGTTGATTCTTAGGGCTGAACCAGGCACTCTACATTTTTTCTCTGATTTCTAAAGGAATATATCATCACCAGTGCTTGCAAAACTTGGAGTGCTCTGCTAAACTTGATTGAAAATACCTATGATTAAACCCTAAAAGCTACTAAACAAGGTTAAACCCTAAAAGACACATCATCAAATAACATTGTTTGCAAACCCTGGTTGTGCATGCACACACATTTTAATTGATCATTAAGGGCACAACTCATCTAAAGGGCTCATCACATTCCAAGAGCACAATCATCCCAAGCTTAATTAAAACTGAGTAGACGTTGGCCTTAAGGATTGATTCACTCTTCAGGGCTCAGACTGAGATTTTTTTTTATTAATTTGCTTCTGCTGGTCCATCTGATGTCTAGCTAGGGGAGTAGCATCAAACGACCGCAGTTGGGGGGTACACTAGGAATTGGAGGCGCAAGCCAAAGGAAGAACCTTCTCCCCAGTCCCTCCTTCTAACTGGTTGGATTGACTAGATAAAAGTAGACTAAATCATTTATAATCTCAAGATGGATCCTGGGAGTCTGCAGGTCTTTAGGCTACCTACATAAGGATAGGTTTGGTTGATTGTACTACAGGGCACCTTTCTCTATTCTGTTTTCCCTCCTACTCCACAATGTATCCTTCCACATCTTTAACACATTTCCAATCCTAGCCTCCTACCAACATGTATCCTCAAGATGATTACTATCCCAACTCGACTTATGATTACCTATCCACTAGCCGGGATAACTTTGATTGGGGATATGAATCCGGACCTCAGTGTCCAAGGCCTAACCCTGGACAACAAGACTATGATTACTATCCTTCCCAGAGCTACAATAATTATAGATCTCCATCCTTTGATGATCAACCTAACCAGATCTATAATCAGGAAGGATATAATGATTATAACACCAACCCTCCCCTGTATTCCACTGAATATAGGTTGCCACCATCCTTTGAACAACCTAGAATGACCTACTTTCAGGGAGGGACCCAAGAACCTCGACATCTTGACTCCCATAAATGTAAGCCAAACCCACCCAAACTTGAATCGAACTAGTCGGATCAGGTGAACCAGATCCAGGATAGGGTGTTAGCTAATTTGAGGAACACTATGCAATCTTTAGAAGCTCAGCCAACACCTTGCACTAAAGCACTGGAGCCTATGATCAAAATGATTGATGAACTTAATAGTTCTTTATTGGATTTGCTCTAAAGTGTTAGGGATAGGGACCTGGGTGAGTTTCTTCTTGGGAAATTGTCGAGGTTGAGGATGAAATTTGTGGTTGCCCTAGTCAAATCTTGGGATGATTCTTAAGATGAACCCCCTTCAGGAGAGCCAATGTTTGAACCCGCTTAGGCACCTGTCGGGGGGACACATATTCTGAGATTGGAGATGACCAAGTTGGGCTAGAGCAACCCTTTGAGGATGAATCGAGTTTCTCACTCGAGATCCTAAAGCCACGGAATGACGAAAAATGTCTCCACGGACCATGAAATGACATATGATTTTGAGACATATATAAATGAGGATCATGGATTCTTTGATTCTGAGGGTGAGGAATCTCTTAGTGAAGTCTCACTTGAGCTTAAGGAAGATGATTTTAGTGAGACAAATGGGCTCGAGGAGCATGACGAACCATTTGATAGCCCAGTCATTGAAGATTTTGATTCGATTGGGGCTAACGTGGAGGATTCGAATTCTCATTTACTTGATATTCAATCAGTGACCCCATTCCTCATCTGCACCCCGATGAGTTGACTTCTAAGATCATTGTGCCCAAGTCAATCTTGATTCAGCCATGACTTTTGGGCTTGGGAGAATCATATGGGGTGAATGATATGCTAGAGGTCCCAGAGCCTGAGCCCTTGATGTTGGAAGATATGCTAGAATCCCAAATTTGGGGTGAATAAAATAAAAATTTGGGAGGCTAATTCTGAGGGCACTTTGATTTTGGATCTAAGGGTACCTATTGACTTGAAACCACCTACTTTCTACCAGGACCCTTACGATATCTTTCACATGCAACTCAAGCTCGAAATAATTGATTATTTTTCTAAGCTAGATGTTAAGTGGATGACCGCACCTATTGAACCATCTTTACCCATTGTCCGACACTTTGGTCTTGGGTTGCACACCATTAAATTGCAGGCCTAGCCCCGCAAACACAACAACCTTTGGTTCTGGGTGATTTTCATCCAGAACCTGAGAACCACTCGACCCTGGGGCATGGGTCTGCACCATAATATTGTCCACGTCTATGGACATCTTCTGCTGGCTAGTTTCAGGATCAATATTTTTATTCTGACACGCACTTGTGAATTCTCAATTTCTTCTTTGTATGTATGTTATGCCTAGCTGAAGGCATTAAACTTAGTGCATGTGTATATGATATAGACACATCTATTTAGGTTAAAATCCTATTCATGCATGTTCCTAGGCTTAGATTTGCATTTCATGTTATAAATATTGCATAACATGCATCATTGTGCATTTGGAGTAGTTGTATATATTTTGGGTTAATTAGATTCTTTTTATGGTCAGGAGAGGAGAGGATTTATTTTAGGGCCTCGGATGGATGATCTGACCATACGGATTTGATTAATACAATGATCGGAGTCTAACGCCTCTGAAATTGTCCAGATCAGAGTCCTGTAGCATCACATGAAGCCTGAGGAAGATCAACGGCTAGGGTGCAATGTGACATCCATATAGGTTTCGGATGGAACAGATGGATCCAAAGTGATGATCGCAGTCCGGTATTGTGGGAATCATCCTTATCTGAGCACCGTGGCACCCTCTACAAAAGAAAGAAGAATGGACGACCTAGGTGGTGCCACGTGGCACCATCCAAGCCACCCAACACCGGCCAGCAGCAGCAGCGCATGCGCACAGCTGTAGCTGTACGTAGCACACCGTGCGCAGCAGCAACGCAGCGCATGCCATGCGCGCGTGCAAGGCATAGGGAGCAAGGGCTCGAGATGCACGCTAGCGGAGTGCGCCAGCGGGGCGGGTGCTAGTGGGGCAGGCACGGATCTTCAGTGACGTGCCTTTAGTGACGCTTGCAGCTATCACTAATGGTCAGCGCACGCCAGCAAGTGGATTTGGAGGGTGGATCTTCAGCGACAGCTGCAACGACGTTTATGGACGTCAATAATGACCTAGAAGTGAATTTGTTCTTCCTCCACTATAAAAGGACCTACCCACCACCATTCCAAACCATCTCTTTCTTTCTTCCTCTCACCACCTCCAAGGCTCTAGAGAGAGCTTGTCCCAAGCCTGGGATGCTCCTCTAGAGTAGAAAATCAAATAGTTTTCCGTCCTCTCACCCTCCTTCTTGGAG
Source organism: Thalassia testudinum (assembly GCA_037157565.1). Classification (NCBI taxonomy): domain Eukaryota; kingdom Viridiplantae; phylum Streptophyta; class Magnoliopsida; order Alismatales; family Hydrocharitaceae; genus Thalassia; species Thalassia testudinum. Next base: position 5,384,099 of record JAZHRO010000022.1, on the reverse strand, counting down.
CATCCTGTGGTCATCCTCTCACCGCCCTTCAGGAAGAAGATCCTCACTGCGACATCGTCTTGCCCCATCCTCTATCCTCCGGCTTCGTCCTCCTTCGTCCCACTCGTCACCACCTTCCTCCAAGCGACGTCAGAGCGAGTCGTCCTCCGAGAAACCGTCGAAGGGGATTTCTCTCACCTCATTCTATCTTTTTATGCTTTCATAGTGTAGATTTTTTCTGCTTTCGTAGTGTAACAAACAATTCTTGATGAATAGATGATTGTTTCTCTCTCTCTCCCTCTCTCTTTTTTATATTTGCAAGCAGATTAGCTAGATAAGCATTTGTCGATCTGATCTCTTGCTTCCTAAAAATACCAAAAAAATTAGAAAAGATAAAAATGACCAAAAATAAATAAAATCAAAGCACGATTTTCAATTAAAGTAAACATCGCCTCCTTGTGTTTGACCTGGAACTCCCTTGGAGTTTCTTTATAAATTTTATCTGATCGACGTGTTTTGCAACTACGACGACGTGTTACTTGTAACCTCGATTTTTAACACGCGAAACGCGTGTGACCAATATACACTCTTCTCCCAGCGGAGCTGACCGGATTTTCACGACACTCAGGTGATATTCTATTTACTCCGCCCTTTTCATGTCTTTATTTTTACAATGAGGACATTGCATCATTTAGGCATGGGGGGTGGATACTTAATCCTGAAATCATTTTGTTAACTCCGTAGAATTTCTTTTGGTTTCTTTAAAAAAAAATTAAAAATTCAAAAAGATAAAAAAAAAGAGGAATTAGGAGAAGAGAACTTAGGCATTTAAAAGTTATTAACTTTAGGAAATGATACGAGAGGATCTAAACACTTAGACTCTTTAGGTCTTTGGGCTTAATTAGCCCGGGTGTCCACTCGAATGTGGACTTAGTCTCAAGTCCTCGCCAAGTCAATCTCATTTTAATTCGATAAATAATTTGGGATGATAAGTATGTGACTTATCAACCCACCCTCTGATTTGGGGGGACTTTAAGCCTAAGCATCTACATATTTTTTTGCACTGACTCACTTTTCGACGGTTTCTTTGGAAATTGAGTAGCTAATGAACTATCTAGGGTGGTATGTGACGAGTTGAGGTGGATGGTTTCGATTAAGTTTCGCAAATGAAATAACGCATTGTTGTAGTATGTAAGTGGTGGAAAAATTGACTAATCAACAATTAAAATAACCACTCAATTAGGAGTAGGTCGTATCCATAGGGAGGTAATGGCCTATTTAAATTGGCAAGGGTCAAAAACCAATGTTCACTATTAATTTTGTCAAGAAATCAAGCCAAAATCGCTTTTCAATTAAGATAAAAAAACTTTAACATGTTGATTTTGCATTTACGAGAAAGAAGGAGGTTCTTTGCATAAAATCACCATAATAATTAAATGACAAAATGAAGTTCATAATGGCATGAAATGTAAATATTAATACCACCAAAAACAGAGGATTCTACCTCTCTCCTCCTCGCGCACGGGAGAGAGGTTCGTTCGAAGAACTCTTCTGGGAATAGGTTGGCTAGAGCGAGGGCTTTGCAACAGTGGCAGCGGCAGGTTGCGAGGTGGCTGGAGCCGACCAGACGGAGCTCCGGTGAAGGAGTGATTCTGGCGGTGGCTGTAGCTATTGAGGACGGTGGCACGACACTGCCCGTGTGGGCACGCACGAGTGCGCGCGGTCACGCACAAGCCTACGCGGGCTTTGCAGAAGGAGGCACAGAGGTTTGGTGGGGAGTGCGCCTACTGCTGTGCACGCAGAGGGGTGTGTGAGCTGCAGGTGGTGTGCTGCGGGGGTTGGCGAGGCACTGGAGGCGACGCACACGCGGAGGAGAAGGCACGCCTGCTGCTGTGCATGCGGTGGGGTGAGCGCGCAGAAGGAGGTGCGGGGGTTGGTTGCAGTGTGCGTGCGGGTGGTGAGTTGGAGGCGGGCAACTGCTACTGCTATGCGCTGGAGGAGGTGGTGCAGCATGGGGGCTGTTGCTACGGGTGATGTGCGTAGGTCGTGCGGGAAGGGCGAAGCGTGGAGCAGCGGCCTGGACGGTCATGCGTGGAGGGGAGTTGGATGTGGTTGCTGCTGTGCGTGGGGATGGCGTGGTTTTTGGGTTCTTTTTGGTGGAGTGGAGGAAAAACAGAGAATGGGGAAGAAGATGGAGGTGGTTGCTGGTGATGGTTGATGGCAGTGGTTGTGTGGCCTTTAGGCACACGCTTGTAGTGAGTTACACAAGCCACTGATGGTGCGGCGGTCTATCACCCCACCTGCCCGCGGTGGAGTGGTCTAGTGCTCGCGGTGGGAGGCTGGTGGTGTGGAATGAAGAAGCTCTAAGCTTTGTGCAGTGGTGGTCGGAATGGTGGTTCCCTCCTCCTACTGGTGCGGTTAAAGTCTTCTTTTATGGCTGCAAGATCATGGAGAGGAAGAAGCATTGGAGAAGAGGGATCGTCGACGACGTGCATTCTCCTCAGCAATTAAGGCGTGCATACAGCACGAGAAGCCGTTGCTACGAAGAGAATAAAAATAAAGAAAAATGATTATTGGGTTATTTATATGTAAAACCTTAACTTCTATGTTAAATTCAAAATACTAATTGTAATGCAACCTATTTCAATGCATGATATTCTAAATAAATTCTAAATGATATTATCAGTGCATGTAATGCATGAATGAGATTTATATTATCCTATTTACATATTAATGTATGCTATATAAATGTTCATGTTAGCTTAATGTCTAGGCATTAAAATACATACTTAGCCCACAAATATGGGCTCATCAAATGCACCCATGCTTAGTTTTTGATAGTCCCTAGCAAATTCAAGCAATAACCCAACTCCTTAAGTGGACTAGCCAACCCAAACGGTCTTACTTTAGAACATGTTAAGTTCAGACTTTAGACCTAAGGTTCCCAAGTAATTGCTAAGTTACAGACTAGGTCGGCTAAAGATAAGTTGCAAGCATAGGTTTCTCTGATTTCTAACTCTACCCTAGGGTTTATTGGTCCTAGAGATGAAAGCATCCGTGCATGTGCATTGGTCTGAGTTATTTTAGGTTGGTTGATTGCCAATAAGGAAAGAGAGTAAGAAAGAGACTTTTTTCCTTTTTTTAATATATAATTTTTTTGTTTGATTCCTTTAAGTCTAACCTTGGATAAGCTATCAGCACGGTTTGTGTTGGATTCATTGTCCCCATCATCGAACCTCGAAGGGTGCCTGGCTTTCGATGCTTTGAGATCACACTGCCCATAGCTACCCCAAGAACTCCTGGCAATTGACACTTCAAGATAGTATCGCCCATGGATTTCTAAAGCAAATTTAGGCCTGTGGCAATCGGCTTTTCGAGATAAGGCTGCCCATGGTACCTGAACTGCACAATGCACTTACATGCCCCCAGTAGGATGGATATCCTAAGAGACAAGAGCCAAGGAGGTGACATGTTATCATCGCATCCTCAAGGTGAGTATGTACTCCACCTTTCCTGCAGCAGGAACTCTTCCAATCAACTTGTGCTTTCAAGCTTCTCCTAAGTTAGAACTAAGAGAACCAAAATTTTTCTCCAAGAAAGGAATTAAGGTGATCACTATTTACACAAGACCAAGTGTGTGTGAATTGTGGATGCTTTAGTTACGAGGACCCGTAAACCAAAAGGTAGAAAAAGACACCAGATACTACCCAGACTTTAACTCAATCCCTAGCTTTCCTTCCTCAACCTCTCGAGGAATGATCTGCAACTTAACTCATACTTGAGTTTTTAAGTCTACAAAGGACCCTAAAGGTCTAGAGCTAGTACTTCAACTTAGCCTCTAAAGTCAGACACCTAGAGTCAACATAGTCTAACCTAAAGTTCTGGTCTGTCTAAGAATGCAGGGCTCAGCCAGTTAAGCTCAATAATGTAAAATGTTTTTTTTTTTTTTATGATCAAATGTATGCAATGCAGAATATTTAAATTAAATGCATGAATGCACTATGTATAAATGCTATGTACAGATGCCTCAGGTCCTATCCCCCCATGTCTTGTTCAAATAATGTCCTCATTGAAAGTAGAATGACCAAGGGAAGATATTAGCTGAGGTAGAGGAGCTAAGGCTCCTCGAGAGTGACCTCATCAACCAGCTGGCCATCCAAAGTTACATAAGGTTTTATTCGTTGGCTGTTGACGGTGAAGGGAGGTGCTGAAGAGGAAGGATTCTTGATCTCCACAGCCCCATGTGGAAATACTTTGGTGATAATATAAGGCCCATCCCAACGTGATTTCAATTTTCCGGGAAACAACTTAAGTCTGGAATTGAAAAGCCAGACTTGTTGGTTGGGTTCAAAGGTCTTTCTAAGGATGTACTTGTCATGCAAGACCTTAGTTCTCTCTTTATAAGCTTGGGAGGTGTCATAAGCATCATTCCTCAGCTCCTCAAGCTCAGTCAACTCCAGTAAATGTGCTTTACCAGCTTGCTCTAAATCCATGTTAACACTTCAGGTAGCCCAAAGTGCCCTATGTTGAAGTTCAACAGGTAAGTGGCATGCTTTCCCATATACAATCCGGAAGGGAAACATACCCAAAGGGGTTTCGTAGGATATTCGATAAGCTCATAAAGCGTCATCGAGCTTTTGGGACCAGTTCTTCCTATCTGGCCTAACAGTCTTTTCTAAAATGTTCTTGAGCTCCCTATTTGAGACTTCAACCTGGCCACTTGTCTGAGGGTGATAAGGGGTAGCAATTTTGTGAGTTACTCCCAGACTCCTAAGTAGCCAATTGAAATGATGGTTCCGGAAATGAGGTCCCCCATCACTTATAATTGTCTTGGGGTAGCCAAAGAGAGATATGATATTGGCCTTCACAAATTTCAAGATGACTGAGTGGTCATTTGTGCGCGTAGGAATGGCCTCTATCCACTTGGAAATGTAATCCACAGCCACCAAGATATATTCAAATTCATGAGATGAAGGGAAGGGACCCATGAAGTCTATTGCCCGAACATAAAAAAATTCCACAGGTTGGATAGGGTGTTGGGGCATCTCAATCTGCTTCCCAATCGTTCCAGTCCGTTGACATCTGAGACAGGTCTTAATAAAGTAATGGGAATCCTTAAATAAAGAAGGCCACTAAAAATTGGACTGGAGAACCTTAAAAGCTATTTTTTTAGCACCAAAGTATCCTCCACAATGAAGCTCATGGAAAAATCTCAACACACTCTGTTGCTCTTCTTCAGGCACACATCGTCTCCAAACTTGGTCTTGTCCAATATGAAATAATTCTGGCTCTTCCCAATGAAAGAATCTAGCATGGGAAATGAATCGCTTCCATTTTTGCGTATCCCAAGAGCCAGGGGTTTCTCCAGTGATCAAGTAGTTAACTGTATCCGCATACCAGGGTGAAGTCGGTGTTACCGCCATAAGGGTTTCATCGGGAAATGTCTCGTGGATGTCTCTAAATTGAGAGTCATCAATGGGAAGGCGAGACAGGTGGTCAGCCACTACATTTTCCACTCCTTTCTTTTCATGAATCTCTAAGTCAAACTCTTGAAGGAGTAGAATCTATCTAATTAAATGTGGCTTAGAGTCTTTCTTGGCAATGAGATGTTTCACTGCCGCATGATCAGTAAAAATGACCACCTTGGATCCAAGAAGATAGGACCTAAACTTCTCTAAAGCAAAAACTACAGTAAGTAATTCCTTTTTAGTGGCTGTGTAGTTTTGCTGTGGTTCAGTTAAAGTCTTGCTAGCATAATGCAGCACATGTGGTTTTCCCTCAACCCTCTGTCCAAGAACAGCTCCCACTGCATAATCCGAAGCATCACACATCAACTCAAATGGGAGTGTCCAGTTTGGAGCTTGGAGAATAGGCACAGAGGTCAAGGCCTCCTTTAGTGTATGAAAAGCCTAGGCACATGATAAGTCTACTTTAGTGGACTAATTTAATGCTTAAGTGCATTATTATTTGGATGAGAGATTAATTTAAAACTTTCATGCTAGTGAAAAAATCATATAAACCTTAGATTTATCATTTTATGTATCAATTGCATTAATCCTTATATAAAAGGGGTTCATTACTTATGTGGTTGCAAGGTCATTTAGGAAAGGACATTTTTTTAGTAAATTTCACATCAAATGTCAACCGAATATGTATTTATTTCCGAGAGATAATAAAAGGGAAGAAAGAAAAGCAAATAAAATACCTTCCAATTCTTCCCTCTCGTTTCCTTATCTCTCTCTCCCTCAAATGGCAATGGTAAATCATGATTGTTTTCCTTTCTTCTCTGACTCTTTCTCTCTCATTCTCTTTTTTTTCTCCTTATTTAACAGGGACGGCAAGACAAGGAAACCATCTCTCCCCTCCACGGGGAAGAAGCCCCTTCTCCACATCTCCTCTCCTTAGGCAAACCTCTCAACCTTCACCATGCGGCTAACTCCACCACCGCAAGCCACCAAGACCATGCCCCCACCGCGAGCCTTCTCAACATCCGATAGAGGGTGAAGGACTTAAGCCGACCAACCCCTCCAACAGACATCCAGTCGAGGCCCTCACCCACGACTGCGTGCTCTCCACCGTGACTCCTTACGACAGCGCTCACCATCAACTGCACCGACAGCCTTGTGCGACTTCTTCCTCCCGCCACCGTGAGTTCAGTACCACCACAATAGCCACCTGTGCCGACTGAAGCCACCGCCAATGCATCCACGTCTCTCTACCCTTCACTGTGCGCCATCCACCACTGTGTGCCTCCATAACCCCACCAACAGAACCACGCATCCTCCTTCCCTTGTCTTCTTCCTCTCGCGGGGAGAACAAGGGACCCGATCATCTTCATCTCCTCCCCTCTGAGCACTCCTTGTCCTCTCCGCTTCACCACGCCTCAGCCTCGACCGCTACTGCGCTCCACCCTCTCCAGCGACCGCGACCTCACCTCTGTCCGCAGTAGGACTCTCCTTGCTGACCGTGTGCTCCTCCTCAACAGCAGCAACTTTGATCGCGTTCCTCCTCGCCACCATGCGGCAACCCCTGCGTGCAGTTTCCCCCTCGCTCGCAGCAGCAACACCGTGCAAAGAGAATGACCACACGACCTCCCTGCGGCCTTCCTTCGTCTCCAGCAAGCGGCCGGTCTCACCCTCTCCTCTCCTTCTTCATCTTCAACCTCCAGACAACCATGGAGGAACCAAACACCGCCAGTTGCGCTCCACATGCAGCCACCTCTCCGCTCCACCATTCTCCGCGTCGTCACCCCCATTGAGCTCTCCTCGACCCCACGAGCTCGGTCACGCCTCTAGACATGCCCACAGCAGCCACGACCGCCGACGAGCCATCAACATCGCCGCCTCTCTTCCTCGTCGCCAGCGTCACTTCCGGCCGCCGTTCGAAGAGCCACCACCACCATTGAAAAGCCCTCGTCACGGTCGACCTTCCTCGAGCTCCTCAGCCTCTGCCGTCGCTTCCTCCTCCCACGAGATCAAGAGGAAGATTTCCTCTGTTTCTGGGTGCTATTAATATTTACCAAAACTGCCATTGCGGAACACTATTCAAATATTTTATTGGATTAAATTATTAGGGTGAAATTGCGACATTATACTTATTCCTTTTCATATTTAATTTGCTCCTGTTATGCACATCAATTCTCATTGAAATTGGATTTAGATTTGCATGCAATTAGAAATTACATACTCTGCCACTACACATGCATCATTTACATATTTTTGAGAGCTTGATTTATGATGTGAAATTTACGTAAATAGCTCTCAACTTCTCATGAAATTGAAAGTTATATTCTAAGTTGCATATTCATTGAATTGATTTTATGAATATTTCTATGAATATGATGGCCCCATAGTCATGAATCTATTGGTCTGTCCTCCCATTGGATACGACCTGAAGTGTGGTATTATGTCAGTATTTTAGTAACTTTGATCAAGGTGTTTTCTACCACATTACATATTGTGACGACATATTTTTCTGACATTATTTCTACAAGAGAAAAACCTCGCGATCAAATGGCGCCATTGCCGGGGAGGCAACAGATGCAATAGATTCACCTGATTTTGATTTCTGATTATTTTGAGTTGCGCATTTATCTTATCATTCTTTATCTTTCTATGCAAGGAATCAGACGGGGCGAGGTCCGGTAGAGCGACGACATCGACCTTGAGCGACGTTCACATGTGGAGAAGATGTAGGAGACTTGGATCCCACTCTCACAGGGGATTCTCCTTCATTGAAATTTTATTTCTGTCTTCTCTCCCTTGTAGCAATTGGGGCTAATTTTCGGGGGTCTGTCCCCACATTCTTTAGAGGCTAGGGCAATATTTTTTCTGTGTGTGAAAGTTAAATTTCTGCTTGCTTGCCTCTAAAACAAACAAAAGAAAATATCGAGCTGCCTACTTAGAAGTTGCATACCCTTAGGTGTGTGCATCTAGGGGTGATTGAGCAGCATACTGGATCTTTTCTTTGCATTGCGTACATCATTACACGAAGATTGCTGGAGACAGGTATACCTTACTAACTTTGCATCCAGCTCCTATCCAAGCATTTGCATTTGGATTAAAATTCAAGACCACCAAATTGATTGAATTTACTAATTCAGTGGTCGCCTAACTGAAATTGGGATTGATAATTAGATTCGACCTTAAAATCAAATCACACTTGATCTGATTCAAAGGGACTTGTCTGCGTTTTCAAAATAATAAAAGATGTGCATTGTGATGCACACTTCTGGCACTGAGCACGCACATTAGGCACCACACTAAGGCTCGATCCCTTAAGGCTATAGGCACCGATTTCTTTATCGGTGTAGACCCTCCTATCTTATTTTGTGGTGGTGGTACTATCTTTTGACTGAGTGTTTTGATACTTCATAGAGGGGGACACCCCTTAAAGGGACAAAAGGGTAGTTAAGAGGCACTGCTTACGCATTGCCTCAAAGGAAGGGTTCGCCCTACTTGCATCCCTTTGTTTGTCCTTGGAGTAACTTCTCACTTGATCACTTGAGAGTATCATTTAAGCAAAGCATAGGTCCTAAGGCACTCGAAGGTCAACTTAAGGCACGTAATTGATTGTGAAACTTCTTTTGCCACCAAGAGAGAACTAAACAACCTTTGTCTTCTCTAAAGAGCTTGTTAGGAATCTCAAGTTACATCACCCTCTTATACCACTAAAGTGGGAACGGACGGGTGCAAACTTGACTCCATTTGATAAACTTTAAGGAGTCGATTGGAGGTTGGCTTAAATCTGCTCTAAGAAAGAAAAGAGAAGTCCCAGTGCCTTGTGCTTGATTGGGGTGTGTTTTTCAAGTCGTGTTTTCAAATGGATTATAATAACTACTTCACTTCTGTTCAACCCAGAATACCCTATCCCAATACCTGCAGTTATCCATCTTCTGATGAGCAGTGGGATCCTTTCTACTCCTACTATAGGAACATTAGTCTGATTAAACCCCAACCCAGTGGTGATGAGCAGAACCTAGGAGAAGGGTATCCCAACCCTAGCTCTTCCATGACCATGCCCAACCCGCCCACCCTTCCTGATTTGTCTTATCGAGGTTGGACTGAAACTCCTAGGCAACTTGAACCTGAGATTGACTATCCTACTCAATCTAATGGTAGCCTCTCCTTTTTTATGATAGAAATGCAAAAACAACAGAAAGAGATGATGGATTCTATGGGAGAGATTTTGAGGAATAGTCAAAGATTAACTGAAGAGATTAACCAGCTTAGCGATCCTCCTACAGTCAATTCTAATCCCTACCCTTATATCCCCGATTACCAAGATAATTTCCATGAAAACAATGACAACAGGAATCCTATTTTGAGGAGTAGCTATCACTTAGACGTCCCTCGTGAGATATGCCAACCAGAAGGCAATCTTGATGACTATCCACCTGATCTTAATTGGAAGGAGAAAATGGGCCCATTAGATGAACTCGACCCAAATGATAGTATCTTCATTACATTTGATGAAATGGGTCGTAGTCAATTAGTCAACCCCACTCCCAGTCTAAATCTTGAGGTGGAATCTGTATCCCATCCTAGGGATCCTAGGCATATACTTTACGCTTCTGAGGACCTTGCACCTTAGTTAGAGCCCCCTGAGGATTGTGATTTAGAAGTTAACAAATTCCAGAAGTCTTGGATGCTAGAGGAAATCATACTAGAAGGAAGTGATAATAACCACACTCCTCTATCAACGGGACCAACACCTGTCATTGAATATTTTAAGGATTCACAAGTCCCCAACCCAAGTGACCATGAGAAAATTGAGGCTGAATTGGAAGAATTAGATCACTATTGGTCTCAGGGACATGAAGATTTGATTTTGGAGGAAGCACTTGATCTTGGTGTGAAAAATTTTCCTGCATCTCAGAGTCAAGAGGGAGAAAATGTAGAAAAGGATGATGATGACTTTGAGGGGCCCGGGCTCAAAGTATGGAGTGACTCTAGGGGCGAATATGTTTTGTTTGATGACTTACCCCCTGAGGATCTGACTGAATTAGCCAAATCTGGATTCCTACATACCTTTGACTATCAAGATCATCCTCTCAAACAGTCGGAAGAAATGGAAGCAATTACTACTCTTGAGGAAAGAATGTATACACCCCATGAGCAGGATCTTAACATTGAACAAGAACCTGGGGATGTCATTATTGAGGACACTCACAGTCCTATTGCTTCCAAACCACTTCTACAGGATGATGAAATGAGCGACACCCTTGAGCGGTTCAATTTGGATGACGAACATTTAGGCCCATTCCAGGACACGCACACCAATGATATGCAGCATGAAAGGCAATCAGTAACTAAGGCTGCTTCTGATAACATTCAAGAACTGGAATGGATATCGAGGATGAATATCAAACTGCTCACACCCTCTTTAACCCTTGTCCCTACACCACACCTGAGAGACTTACACGTCTGCAGAAGCAGCTTCCTGAAATCTCTGCTCACACTTTTGATTAACGGGGGAATATCCAGACCAATGCACCTTGTGGTAGAGTGGCGAGTTTGGATAGACACTTTTCCATGTTAGCCCATTAGTCTTAGGGTATGTTTCGTCGCACTCTCTGTACCCCACACATATTTGCTTGAGGAACCTTTGCTCCTCGTCGCACACTCCCGGAGGTTACTACTCATGTATATTATATAAAACCTCCAAAAATAGCTTAGGAGTACCCTCCTTTCACCTGCTTCTGGAGAGTATTTGGCCTCACCATCCATCATCAACTTGCCAACATCTTGGGTTACTTACTCTCCAAGCTAGGTTTGTTACGTATCTTCTTTGGGTCTCCTTCTATTTCCCTTCTAGAGCCCGATTTGCGAGGTATCCCAACTCCACCTTAGGTAATATCTGTCCTTGCTTTTGCTTTTCAATGAAGACATTGTCAGATTTAGGCCTGGGGGGGTATAACCTGAGGTTATTCATAGCATTTATACATATTCTGCATGCAATTAGGTCATCCATCTTGCATTAAAAAAAAAAAAACAAAAACAAAAAAAAAGAAAGAGAGAAGAAGAGATAAAAAGGAGATGAAATCTTTGTGAGCTGAATTTCAAATATATTGAGGAGAGACACTAGAAGAAAATGTGTAGAATTGTGCTGGTCCCAACAGTTGATTATGGAAAAGTTACCTAAGTTCTAGGCCAGAATGAATGAATTAAGTCCTAAAATGCTAAAGAAAAGGAGATAAGTGATGGATAGTGGCTTTAGGCCTTCTGGGTCTATTTTAGGGCTTAAACACTCACATATTTGTTAAGATATGGAATATTCCTCAAGAAGTTGAGGGAGTTGCGATGTTGATGTATTAAGTCTAAGGCTTAGGGAGTATTCGGCCCCATTGCCTACCCTTTGGTTTACGGAACTTGGTAACCTGAGCACCCAAAAAATCACACACTGGTCTGGTTCAGTACGCATAACAAAGAATAATACCAAAAAGTGTCTATTCTGAAAATATTTTCCCGAAAAGTTGACTTAGGAGTGGTTTAAAGACACAAGTTGATTGGATGAGTTCTCGACGTGAAGAGGAGGAATGTAAAATAAGCCCCTCAAAGATGCGTTATAACATATCGTCTCCTTGATGCTTGTCTCTTAGGATATCTAAATATCCTACTAGGGGCATAGAAGCATCTTGTGCTGGTTCAGATGCTGTGGGTGGCATTATCCTAAAATGTTGATTGCCAGGGTCTGAATTTAGCTACAGAATGCCATGGGCGGCACTATCCCAAATTGTCAAAAGCTAGGGTTCTGGGGGTTGCCATGGGCAGTGCTATCTCAAAGCATCGTTTGCCAGGGACCCTGCGAGGATTGATGGTGGGGACAAGGAATTTGATACAGATTGTGTTTAGGGCCAATCCAATGTTAAGTCTAGGGGAATTTGAAAAGAAAGAGAGAAAACTCTCAAAATAATATTTCTCCCTCTCTCTCTTACTAAAATTGCACTGGAAAAACTGAACCTAGCCTTTTTGCACATATGCATCGGTGCTTTAACCACTGGGGTCAACAAACCTTTGGGCAGTTTTTGCGGGGCTTAGAATCCTTTGCGGCAGACCTAAGGCTGAGGCTGGTCAGGTCCTTATCTTGGCTGGTACTTGAGTACCTTTAGGCCTATAGTTGGTATTTCAATCTAATTTCTAAAGTGTGGCACGATATGGCATCCTGACGGTAAAATCTGACTTGGAGACTTGCTCTGTTTCATATGATTTTGCTCGGGACTAGCAAAACTTAGGCATGGGGGTATTTGATAAGTCTACTTTCGTGGACTAATTTAATGCTTAAGTGCATTATTTTTTGGATGAGAGATTAATTTAAAACTTTCATGTTAGTGAAAAAATCATATGAACCTTAGATTTATCATTTTATGTATCAATTGCATTAATCCTTATATAAAAGGGGTTCATTACTTATGTGGTTGCAAGGTCATTTAGGAAAGGACAATTTTTTAGTAAGTTTCACAGTAAATGTCAACCGAATATGTATTGATTTCCTAGAGATAATAAAAGGGAAGAAAGAAAGCAAATAAAATACCTTCCAATTCTTCCCTCTCATTTCCTTATCTCTCTCTCCCTCAGATGGCAATGGTAAATCACGATTGTTTTCCTTTCTTCTCTGACTCTTTCTCTCTCATTCTCTTTTTTTTCGCCTTATTTAACAGGGATGGCAGGACATGGAAACCATCTCTCCCCTCCACGGGGAAGAAGCCCCTTCTCCACATCTCCTCTCCTTAGGCAAACCTCTCAACCTTCACCATGCGGCTAACTCCACCATCGCAAGCCACCAAGACCGTGCCCCCACCGCGAGCCTTCTCAACATCTGACAGAGGGTGAAGGACTTAAGCCGTCCAACCCCTCCAACAGACGTCGAGCCGAGGCCCTCACCCACGACTGCATGCCCTCCACCGTGACTCCTCACAATAGTGCTCACCATCAACTGCACCGACAGCCTCGTGCGACGTCTTCCTTCCGCCACTGCGAGTTCAATACCACCACAACAGCCACCCGTGCCGACTGAAGCCACCGCCAACGCATCGACATCATTCTACCCTTCACCATGAGCCATCCACCACTGTGTGCCTCCACGACCCCACCAACAGAACCACGCATCCTCCTTCCCTTGTCTTCTTCCTCCGACAGGGAGAACAAGGGACCTGATCATCTTCATCTCCTCCCCTCTGAGCGCTCCTCGCCCTCTCCGCTTCACCATGCCTCAGCCTCGACCGTTACTACACTCCACCCTCTCCAGCGATCGCGACCTCACCTCTGTCCGCAGTAGGACTCTCCTCGCTGACCGTGTGCTCCTCCTCAACAGCAGCAGCTTTGACCGCGTTCCTCCTCGCCACCGCGTGGCCACCCCCGCGTGCAGGTTCCCCTCGCTCGCAGCAGCAACACCGTGCGAAGAGAACGACCACACGACCTCCCTGCGGCCTTCCTCCGTCTCCAGTAAGCGGTCGGTCTCACCCTCTCCTCTCCTTCATCTTCAACCTCCAGACAACCACGAAGGAACCCGACACCACCAGTTACGCTCCACATGCAGCCACCTCTCCGCGCCACCACCATTCGAAGAGCCACCACCGCCATTGAAAAGCCCTCGTCACGGTCGACCTTCCTCGAGCTCCTCACCCTCCGCCGTCGCTTCCTCCTCGCACGAGATCAAGAGGAAGATTTCCTCTGTTTCTGAGTGCTATTAATATTTACCAAAACTGACATTAAGGAACGCTATTCAAATATTTTGTTGGATTAAATTATTAGGGTGAAATTGTGACATTATACTTATTCCTTTTCATATTTAATTTGCTCCTATTATGCACATCAATTCTCATTGAAATTGGATTCAGATTTGCATGCAACTAGAAATTACATACTCTGCCACTACACATGCATCATTTACATATTTTTGAGAGATTTATTTATGATGTGAAATTTACGTAAATAGCCCTCAACTTCTCATGAAATTGAAAGTTATATTCTAAGCTGCATATTCATTGAATTAATTTTATGAATATTTCTATGAATATGATGGCCCCATATTCATGAATCTATTGGTCTGTCCTCCCTGTGGATATGACCTGAAGTGTGGTATTATGTCAGTATTTTAGTAACTTTGATCGAGGTTTTTTCTACTACATTACATATTGCGATGACATATTTTTCTAACATTATTTCTACAAGCGAAAAACCTCACGATTAGCACACTTTGAATCAAAATTGAAGGAAGATTCCTTCGCCAATAAGTCGTAGAGTGGCCTAGAAATTTTGCTGAAATTCTTAATGAATCGCCTATAAAAACCTGCATGGCCTAGAAAGGATCTAATCTATTTGACATTCGTGGGTAATGGAAGTTTGGAAATAGAATCAACTTTAGCCTTATCTACTTCCAAGTCCCTTTTAGACAAAACATGCCCAAGTACAATGCCTTTCTGTACCATGAAGTGGCTTTTCTCCTAGCTGAGGACTAAACCAGTCTCCTTACATCTCTTCAGCACATTCTCTAAGTGCAGGAGACATTGGTCGAAAGATGAGCCGTAAATGGAGAAGTCATCCATAAAAACCTCGCCACACTCATCAATCATGTCCGAGAAAATGGACATCATACACCGCTGGAAAGTTGCAGGTGCATTACATAATCCAAATGGCATACTCCTAAACGCAAAAGTGCCGTAAGGACTAGTGAAAGTTGTCTTATCCTGATCATCAGGGAAGACTACAACTTGGTTGTACCCAGAATAGCCATCTAAAAAGCAGAAATACTTGTTCCTTGCCAATCTCTCAAGGATCTGATCAATAAAGGGCAAGGGAAAGTGATCCTTCTGGGTAGCGGTGTTTAGTTTGCAGTAGTCAATGCAGACCCTCCAACTAGTTGAGGGTTTGGTCACCACTTGTTCACCCTGGTCATTTGTTTCTATAGTCAAGCTTGCCTTCTTTGGCACCACATGTATTGGACTAACCCATTTGCTATCTACGATGGGATAAATGATCCCAGCATCCAACCACTTCAAAATCTCCTTTTTAACCACTTCCCTCATGTTAGAGTTAAGACGTCTCTGCATGTCTCGAAAGGGTTTGATGGAATCATTAGTATAAATGTGATGCATACAGAGCGTAGAGTCTATACCCTTAATATCAGCAATTGTCCAAGCTATGGCTTCCTTGTGCCTTGATAAGCAGTCTAACAAGGCTCCCTCTTGCACTTCAGATAGTGTAGATGAGATGATTATAGTTTCATTTGGCCCAAGGAATACATACTTGAGAGAATCAGGGAGGGGTTTCAGTTCAAGGTCGGGGGCTTGTAAGATTGAGGGTTTCATACTAGAAGTCCCCATCGCAGGTAGCAGATCTACCTTAGGCAGACATGATGGGGAAAGAGACTCAGTAGAAACTCCAAGCAATTCCTTAAGTTCTAGCACATCCTCTTCACATTCCTCCAAGAGATGGGAATGCTCATTTAACATGATATACTGAAGGGGGTCATCATATAAAATTGCAGGAGTTGTCTCTTCAATCAGATCATCTACCACCTCAACTTGGAAATAATCCTCAAATCTAGCTTGTTTATAATCATCAAACACATTCAGCCGAATTTTCCTGTTCCCAAAGCCCATTTTTAATGCCCCAGTGTGACAATTAATTGAAGCATTAGAAGTCGCAAGAAAAGGGCAGCCCAAGATGATAGAGGGCTTGTTTGGTTTGTTGGTAGGGTCAGTGTCTAGTATTAGAAAGTCAACGGGGAAAAAGAAATCCTCCACTCACGAGGACATCTTCCAACAGTCCCCATGGTGTCTTGAAAGAACGGTCTACAACTTGGAGGATTACAGGGGAAGGCTTCAGATTGCCTCGTCCAAGTTGTTCATATACATAGCTCAGAAGGATGTTCACCCCCGCACCAAGATCAAGCAGTGCCTCGTCTATTTGTAGGTCACCAACGACCATTGAGATGTATGGGGCTCCTGGGTCCTTAAGTTTCGAGGGTGTCCCATGTTGTATAATTGAGCTAACAGAATTAGGCAGGACAACCTTTGATTGGACCTGTTTCCTTGATTGCCGCTTTTTCATGCACAGGTCCTTAAGAAAGTGAGCATAGGATGGAATCTGCCAGATAGCTTCAAGCAAGGGCAGGTTAATTTGCACTTGTTTGAAAGTCTCCATTATTTCATCCATCCTATCTTTGGCTCCAAATGAGCCAGCAGAAGTCTGCCCAGAGGCAGATAAGCACTCTGGAAAGGGCACTCTTGGTCTCTGGGTGGAAGGGTTGTCATGTTGGGTAAGAGGGGGAATGGGGACAGCCTTTTTCGGAGAGGTGATTTCAAATGGAGAAGAGTTGGGCTACTCTTCTCCAGTGAGGTCAAAAGTCGAGGTGGATGATTTTTTAGAAGGTGGGACTATAGGAGCATCAGGTTTGGAAATTTCTTTCCCACTCCTCAGAATAGTCACTACCTGGGCTTGCGCCCTAAAGACAATCCCTTTCCCTTTAGGGTTCTCCTCAGATGAACTAGGAAGCTTCCCAGTCTCTCTTTTACTCATGGCCTCGACAAGGTGTCCAATTTGTGATTTCATCTCATTGATTGCCTTGTCATGAGATTGGATGATCATACTTTGATTCTCGTGCATGGCTTTAATCATGGCTTTAAGCTCATCCATCTCAGAAGTCTTGGATGGTTGGGAGGTCATATGAGGTTGATTATACTGTTGAGTCTGAAAGGGTTGGGGTATGTAATTCCCTGAATTAGAGACATTCCCCTGTCTCCATGAAAAATTGGGGTGGTTCCTCCATCCCTCGTTATAGGTGTTGGAAAATGGGTCATTACGAGGTCTGGGTCGGAATCCTTGGGCGGCATTCAGGTTCGCTTGTACAAGGTTAGGGAATTGGGAGGCCAAATGACAATCCACAGTAGCGTGCGTATTGCCATTGCAAATGGAGCATTTAGAAGCTTGGGAAGCAGAGGCATTTGGCGTGAGTTGGCTAGGATTTGTCATAAGCCTTTCCATGTTTTGGTTTAACAATTGAATCTGAAAGGCCAAATTCTGGGTATCCCTAGCCTCATTTGCCTCCATCTTTCGCTGCATAAGAGTGTGTTTTCTATCCAAATAGGCAGAATTTAGATGGATAGAATTCTCACTCAAAGTCTCAAAAAGATCCTAAGCCTCATCTTCAATTTTTGTGAGAAAGGTTCTTGCACAGGCATCATCCACTGTTTGCTTGTGCTTGTCATTTAATCTAGTGTAGAACCTTTCTACAAGCTGCCATCTTGGCACTTGATGATGGGGATATAAGCGTAACAAATCTTTGAAGTGCTCCCATGCATCATGAAATTGTTCTCCATCTTGTTGAGCAAAACCTATGATTTCTCTCCTGTAGTGATTAGTCTTGCTCATGGGGAAGTATTTTTTCAAAAATTCTCCCTTCAAGGCATCCCAAGTATCCACTCTACCATCTAGAGTGTGATACCAATGCTTTGCCTTATCTTTGAGGGAGAAAGGAAAGAGGGTTCACATTTGGGCATCATCAGTAACACCTTGTAATCTCATTGTGGAACAGACCTCGGTGAATTCCTCCAGATGCCTGTAGGGGTCCTCCGTAGAAGTACCATAGAATGAGGGCAACAAAGATATGGCACTACTCTTGATTTCATATGGATTATCCCCCTAGGTCTTCTTAGTGTATCACCAGGTTGATTGATAGGGATAAAATAGTCTCTCAAAGATCGTTGGTTTTCAACAATTCTATTCTCTCTTTCCTCGGCCATCTCTTTTCTCTCTTAGTTGGCTCTCTTAAGGATCCTTTTAGGTTCTGAATTAAACACAAGTTGTCTCCTCAAAGATCGCCTACCAAGCATACACAAACAAACACAATTCCAAAGGACTTTTATGTCTTTAATCAATTAATGCCTTTGAGATTTAAGTCCAGTTGTAGATGACAATACAAATTGCCCAAACAATTATGTGCCTATTGTCGACCTACGAAACGCCTTATTGAAGACCTAATTGAAACTTAGGTGCTCTGCCCTAAAGTTCAAATGGTAAAGTAATCCAAGGACGGAAGATCAGGGGATGCAAGTAGGCTTAAGCCTTCCTTTGAAGTTGTGCTTTCACAGTGCTTCTTAACTATCCTAAAAAATCCATGACAGGGTATCCCCCTCCTTGGAGTTACAAAACCTTTGAGCTTAAGTTTCAAGCACTTTGGTATCCAATGATAGGAGAGCACTTTCCTAGCAGCTCAAAAACCTAGGAGTGTCTACATGTGTGCTTAGTGTGCAGTCATGCACGTGTGCATTCACCATAAAAGTTTGAATTTTTTGAACCACAGCATAATGTCTCAAATCAACTCCTTGGGTTTTATATGTTCCTCCTTTGATTAGTCCTTTTTCAGAGAATGTGACCACTTGTCAAATCATTTCAAGACAACTTATGTGGTCTTGTAATTAAGTCCAAAATGCAATGCGTGATCATAATATGGATGTAAAGTAAGAGAATATGTACCTTGCTTCCAGCAATCAACGATGCGAGAATGAACGTAATGCAGAGAAATAAATCTAGAGGCTGCTCATATAGACCTAAATGGTTCATCCTAAGGGCAAGCAACTTCTAGCAGGCAGCTCATTTTTTTTTTTAAACTACTTATGCACAATCAAAATAAAATCAATCCACAAAAGAAAATAAAAATCTAAATCTAAAGAAAAAGGGAACAGACTCCCAAAAATTACCCAACACGAGCCTAACAAAATCAGGGAACAAACCCCTAAAACTATACCCCAAAACAAGGGTGAGAAAACAAATAACTAAACTAAACCTAAAGAGTCTACTCTAAATGCTGAATCAAAAGTTAAGAGGAAGATCCTCCTAGGTGGTCCTCCGTGCATTTCTATGCGTGTGGGTCAAAGCCCACAAGCTCCTGTGATGATCTCGGAGGTGGCCGCAAGATCCACTAAGATGCGAGCTTAGTTCCTCCTCCAAGTAGTGGAAACAAGGTTCACCACAGCATTGCTGAGGTCAATGCGACAACTTGTGTGTAATATGCGTACCTCGCACCAAATCAGATAAAACAGGTTAAATATGCCTCAATTAAAATGTGAACAAATAAATAGATAAATGTGAGTTTATCAAGCCTGTTGTCTCCCCGGCAACTGTGCCATTTGACGAGTCGAGGTGGATGGTTTCGATTAAGTTTCGCAAATGAAATAACACGTTGTTGTAGTAAGTAAGTAGTGGAAAAATCGACTAATCAACAATTAAAATAACCACTCAATTAGGAGCGGGTCGTATCCACAAGGAGGCAATGGCCTATTTAAATTCGCAAGGGTCAAAAACCAATGTTCACTATTAATTTTGTCAAGAAATCAAGCCAAAATCACTTTCAATTAAGATAAAAAGACTTTAACATGTTGATTTTGCATTTACGAGAAAGGAGGTTCTTTGCATAAAATCACCATAATAATTAAATAAGAAAATGAAGTTCACAATGGCATGAAATGTAAATATTAATACCACCAAAAACAAAGGATTCTACCTCTCTCCTCCTCACGCACGGGAGAGAGGTTCGTTCGAAGAACTCTTTTGGGAATAGGTTGGCCGGAGCAAGGGCTTCGCAGCGGTGGTAGCGGCAGGTTGCAAGGTGGCCGGAGCCGGTCGGATGGAGCTCCGACGAAGGAGGGATTCCGGTGGTGGCTGCAACTACTGAGGACGGTGGTGTGGCACTGCTCGCATGGGCACGCACGGGCGTGCGCGGTCACGCACAGGCCCACGTAGGCGCTGCAAAAGGAGGCGTGGAGGTTTGGTGGGGAGCGCGCTTGCTGCTGTGCACGTGGAGGGGTGCACGAATTGCAGGTGGTGCGCTGCGAGGGTTGGCATGGTGCTGGAGGCGACACGCATGCGGAGGAGAAGGCGTGCCTTCTACTGTGCATGCGGTGGGGTGCGCGAGTAGAAGGAGGCATGGGAGTTGGTTGCAGCGTGCGTGCAAGTGGTGCGCTGGAGGCAGGTAGCTACTGCCGCTGTGCGCTGGAGGAGGTGGTGCAGTGTGGAGGTTGCTGCTGCGGGTGATGTGCGCAGGTCGTGCGGGAAGGGTGGCACATGGAGCAGTGGCTTGGATGGTCGTGCGCGGAGGGGAGTTGGATGTGGCTGCTGCTGCGCGTGGGGATGGCATGGTTTTTGGGTTCTTTTTGGTGGAGTGGTGGAAAAACAAAGAATGGGGAAGAAGATGGAGGTGGTTGCTGGTGATGGTTGATGGAGGTGGTTGCGTGGCCTTCAGGCACGCACTTGCAATGAGTTGCACCAGCCACTGATGGCATGGCGGTCTGTCACCCCACCTGCCCGTGGTGGAGTGGTCTTGTGCTCATGGTGGGAGGCCAGTGTTGTGGAATGAAGAAGCTCTAAGCTCTATGTAGTGGTGGTAGGAATGGTGGTGGCCCTCCTCCTGCTGGTGCGGTTAAAGTCTTCTTTTATGGCTATAGGATCATGGAGAGGAAGAGGTGTTGGAGAAGAGGGATCGTCGATGATGTGCATTCTCCTCAGCAATTAAGGCGTGCATTCAGCATGAGAAGCCGTTGCTACAAAGAGAATAAAAATAAAGAAAAATGATTATTGGGTTATTTATATGTAAAACTTTAACGTCTATGTTAAATTCAAAACACTAATTGTAATGCACTCTATTTCACTGCATGATATTCTAAATAAATTCTAAATGATATTATAAATGCATGTAATGCATGAAATGCATGAGATTTATATTATCCCATTTACATATTTATGTATGCTATATAAATGTTCATGTTAGCTTAATGTCTAGGCATTAAAATACATACTTAGCCCACAAATATGGGCTCATCAGTATGGTTGGCAAGTTGTCGGTGGTAACAACTCATTGGTCAGTTGTCCAGAGCCCAGCCACAAGACCATTTTCGTTGTACTGCCTTTAGGTAAATTTTAGAGCAAGGAAGCCACCTACTTAAAAGAAAAAGAAAAAGAAAAAAAATTAGAAAAAGGAGAAAATAAAAAAAATAAAAAATAAAACCACACTTCATCACACGAGTATGGCTGGTAAGTTGTCATGGGTAACAGCCCATTAGTTTGTTGTTCAAAGCCCAGCTCACAAAAATGCATAATAATTCCTAAAACACTTAGGGAAGAAGTGGGGAAGTAGAATAAACTGGGGAGATATACACTGGGTTCGCCATTGTGTTGACCCCATAAATAAAAGTAGGGAGAAAGCTACCGTTCGAAAAGATAAACCTCTAGGCAAGGTCACCTAGGGTCGTAGAAATCCGAAGTCCATTTTAACGGCCGCCTAATGATTCACTATTTTCACAAGATGCTTAGCACTTAGAATCCTTTTCGAGTCTTGGGCGGGTCGAGTAGCCGTAAAGAGTTATCTCGGAACTCTCAAACTCCAAAAGTACAAAAAAAATTAGAAAAGAAGAATAATAATAAAAAAATGTATCTTCCCTTTTCAAATAAGGTGAGGACATGGGCAGTCTGCATCCTGGCAGATACTCGGGTACTGTTGAGTTTTCGTTGTTTAGGACCTTAGTTGAAATTTTCTATTGTTAATAAATGACTTAGGCCTAAGCGATCTAATCCTAACTTTGATTTTATACATAGCATGTAGTTTAATTTTGCTAGGGACTAGAAAAAGATAGGCATGAGGATATGATATAGACACATCTATTTAGGTTAAAATGCCTATTCATGCATGTTCCTAGGCTTAGATTTGCAATTCATGTTATAAATATTGCATAGCATGCATCATTCTGCATTTAGAGTAGTATATATTTTAGGTTAATTAGGTCGTTTTTATGGTCAGGAGAGAAGAAGACTTATTTTAGGGCCTCGGATGGATGATCGGACCGTATGGATCTGATTAGGACGACGATCGGAGTCTAATGCCTCTGAAATTGTCTAGATCGGAGAACCGTAGTATTATACGAAGTTCGAGGAAGATCAACGGCCAGGGGGTAATGCAACATCCATATGGGTTTTGGATGGAAAATCCGACCGTACGGGTGGATCTGAAGCGACGATCGCAGTCCAGCAGCATAGGAATCATCTTAATCCGAGCACCGTGGCACCCTCTACAAAAGAAAGAAGAATGGACGACCTAAATGGCACCACGTGGCACCATCCAGGCCGCCCAACGCTGACCAGCAGCAGCGCACCGCACACAGCCACAGCTGTGCCAGCAGCAGCGCAGTGCATGCCAGTGTGAGCACGCGTGCATGACGTCGGGAGCATGGGCGTGCACAGCATGCGATGCGTGTGCCAACGGAGCGGGTGCTAGGGAAGGATAGGTGCGGATGTTCAGCGACATGGGTCTTTAGTGATGCTGGTAGCTATCGCTAATGGTCTACGTGTGCCAACAAGAGGAATTAAAGGGCGGATCTTCAGCGACAGCTGTAGCGATGTTTATGGACATCAGTAATGACCCAAATGCGAATTTGTTCTTCCTCCTCCACTATAAAAGGACCTATCCACCACCATTTTAAACCATCTCTTCCTTTCTTTACCTCACCACCTCCAAGGCTCTAGAGAGAGCTTGTCCCAAGCTCGGGAAGCTCCTCTAGAGTAAAACCAAATAGTTTTCCCTCCCCTTATCCCCATTTGTGGAGCATCTCGTGATCGTCCTCTCACCGTCCTTTGGGAAGAAGATACTTGCCGCGACGCCGTCCTGCCCCATCCTCTGTCCTCTGTCTCCATCCTCCTTCATCCTGTTCCTCACCACCTTCCTCCAGGCGACGTCAGAGCGAGCCATCCTCCGAGCGACCGTTGTGGGGGATTTCTCTCACCTCATTCTATCTTTTTACGCTTTCGTAGTGTAGATTTCCTGCTTTTATAGTGTAAAAAACATTCATTTATAAATAGATGATTGTTTCTCTCTCTTTCTTTCTCTCTTATATTGTTGCAAGTAGATTAGTTAGAAGTCATCGACCTGATCTCTTGCTTAGTAAAAGTACCAAAAAAATCAGAAAAGATAAAAATGACCAAAAACAAATAAAAGAGAAATGCGGATTTTCAAAACCAAATGTTCGCCTCCTCGTGTTCGACCTGGGACTCACTTTTTGAGTTTCGGTTATAAATTTTATCTGATAAACGCATTTTGCGAGCTACGACGACAGGTCCTCCTAACCCCGATTTCAACCACGCGAAACCCGTGCCATCATAAAATGATGGAGGCGTGCTTCGTGAATTAAAATCGGGGTTTTGGAGGACCCATCTCGTAGCTCGCAAAACATGTCTATCAGATAAAATTTATAATCGAAACTCGAAAAGTGAGTCCCAGGTCGAACACAGGGAGGAGAATGTTTGGTTTTATGAAATCCGCGCTTCGTTGTTATTTATTTTTGGTCATTTTTATCTTTTCTGATTTTTTTGGTATTTTTAGCAAGCAAGAGATCAGGACGATGACTTCTAACTAATCTACTTGCAACAATATAAGAGAGAGAGAGAAAGAAAGAGAGACAATCATCTATTTGTAAACGAATGTTTGTTACACTACAAAAGTAGGAAATCCACACTACGAAAGTGTGAAAAGATAGAATGAGCTGAGAGAAATCCCCCTCGATGGTCGCTCAGAGGATGACTCACTCTGACGTCGCCTGGAGGAAGGTGGTGAGGAGCAGGATGAAAGAGGACGGAGGATAGGGCAGGACGGCATCGCGGCAAGGATCTTCTTCCAGAAGGGTAGTGAGAGGACGACCACGGGATGCTCCACAAATGGGGATGAGGGGAGGGAAAACTATTTGGTTTTACTCTAGAGGAGCATCCCTGGCTTGGGACAATCTCTCTCTACAACCTTGGAGGTGGTAAGGTGAAGAAAGGAAGAAATGGTTTGAAATGGTGGTGGGTAGGTCCTTTTATAGTGGAGGAAGAACAAATTCGCATCTGGGTCATTACTGACGTCCATAAACGTCGTTGCAGCTATCGATGAAGATCTACCCTTCAATTCTTCTTGCTGGCATGCGTAGACCATTAGTGACAGCTGTAAGCATCACTAAAGGTTTGCGTCGCTGAAGATCCGTGCCTATCCTCCGCTGGCACCTGATTCGCTGGTGCACGCATCGCGCGCTACGCTCTTCATGCGCCCGTGCTCCTCGCATTGTGCGCGTGCACGTGTTGGCATGCACTGCACTGCTACTGCATGCGGCTACGACTGTGCGTGGTGTGCTGTTGCTGGCTAGCATTGGGCAGCCTGGATGGCACCACATGGCACCATCTGGGCCGTCCATTCTTCTTTCTTTTGTAGAGGGTGCCACGGTACTCAGATCAAGATGATTCCCATGCTGCTAGACTATGATCGTCACTTCGGATCCATCCGTATGGTCGGATTTTCCATTCGAAACCCATATGGATGTCGCATTGCCCCCTGGCTGTTGATCTTCCTTGGACTTCGTATGATGATACCATTCTTCGATTTAGATGATTTTAGACGTGTTAGACTCTGATTGTCGTCCTAATTAGATCCGTACAGTTCGATCATCCATTTGAGGCCCTAAAATAAGTCTTTTTCTCTCCTGACCATAAAAAGGACCTAATTAACCTAAAATATATACAACTACTCTAAATGCAGAATGATGCTATGCAATATTTATAACATGAAATGCAAATCTAAGCCTAGGAACATGCATGAATAGGCATTTTAACCTAAATAGATGTGTCTATATCATGTAGAGATTAGGCTGGGGGCTTGATGTTGTGATTGAGGCAAATCAGCATTAGGAAGCTCCAAATGTGGGAAGTCAAAGGTGGGGGGTTTCGGGTGGAAGGGTTAGAATTGGGATTATAAGTGGGATTAGAGTTGGAAGTGGAAGGGTTAGTGGACCTATTTTGTTGATTTTCCATTTTTTTAGAAGAAGACAGAAAAAGAGGTCTTTTAGCGCGTGGGGCAAAATCAGATAGTCCCTCCAAGTGCGGATTTTGAGACTATCGCCCATGCATTAAATGGAAGAATGGGAGGGGAGGGGAGGGGAAAGAGATGGAGATGAGAGAAAGTGTGCAATCAATCGAACAAAATTCTAGACCTAACTTAAATGTAACTCCCTAAAAATTTAACCTAAGACTTAATCTACCTAGGAAATAAGAAATCAATAGTGAATATGCATTCTATCAATAAATCTGGCCAAGTTGCATAAGGGGAGGTTTGGACCCAAGCATTTCCTAGGAAAATCCCCAGGGGCTTGTGCAAACCTGCGCTTGGTTGTTTTACGCAGCTCCTCAGCCTGACACCAGATATAGATGACAAAATTAGTATTAATAAGAGAAAACTTAAAACCTATATAGCAAACCTATGTTGATGAAACCTTACGGGTTAAATTGCTATAATTTTTAGTTAGGTCTAGGAGACTAGAGTACACACGGAATGTGGAGGGTGTTGATTGGGGTATTGCCCTATTATTTTAATTTCTAGTGTATGCAAGATTGGAAAGTGATTCCAGTAGCAAACAAGTTGTCACACAATTTTGAATGAATTTTTGTATTTTAGGATTTGATTTAGGTTAATGTGTTTCAAGGTTTCCTTTTTAAGGCTTCAAACAAGTTTGAGATTCAACAAAAAAAGGAAAAACATGTTGTGTTGGTGAAGATCAATTTCCTTTAAGTTGTTGGTCTCTAGAAATGTAAAGAAAACCCTATTCATTTGAATCCTAATACAAAATTTTTACTACCAATGAGTTTGTTTTTAGAATTTCAGTTTAAGTAGTGGTCCAAAAACTGCAAGACACACCACTACTATAAGGAAAATCAAACAAGGATTCCAAAAAATATTTTTTATGACTTTAGGAATTTTGTAAATTTTTTTATAGAATTTTTCTTTGTGCTGGTGTCAAAGTCCAGAATTGATACCCAAGGGTATTTTGGACTTTTCAGTACCATCATGGACCTCAGAAAATTTTTGTGATTTTATATGATGTGTAGAATTTTACAAGGATTCTAGAAAATTAAATTTCAAAAAAATTGGATGAGTATAAAAATTCCTAAAATTCACGAATCCCCCTGCAGTCCATGAATTTTTAAAAATTAAATACAAATTCAATTAATAAAAAATTTGGAACAGATGTTCCTCACTTGATTTGAAATCACTGGGTAAAATTTCAAGATTTTTAGAGGCCTGTGGTGTTGGAAATTGACTTTTGAATTTCGAACAGAAGTTTGGACCCGAAAATCAGAACACCCGCATTTAAGGTAATGTGGTGTTTAATGGAGCAATCAAGCAAACAATGAATTTTAAATGTCACCACTCTACCTAAATTTAATTTTTAAGATCCTGAAAGCCAAGTTTAATGTATTTTTTGTAGTTTTTTTAGAAGTGTGACTAGTTTTGGAATCACTAACATGGAATTCTGTAGGAAGAAAAGGTACTTCAAGCTTCAGAATCCCTCCTTCCCGCAATGCCTGCACACATGAGAGAAAAAGAGACAAGGGGATGAGATCCACTTATCAAGCAAGAGACTAAATGAATGCAAAGCCATGCCTTCCTGGCAATGGTGCCAAAAAGTGATATGGATTTTATGTGGTTTGTAAAATTAGGTTTTTATGAGTCGTTACAATGTGTAAAATCATTTCTCTTTTGAATTTATAAGACCTAGATAGGGAAGTATCTAGGGTCGTTCAAGGAGGTCAAATGTTTGCAAAATATGTCTCTTACTTGGAAATGGAAATCAACTTTCTTTTGATATTTTTTCAATATATATTTTTTAGGGTTTTTGAATAAACAAGGCAATGCGAAATGTTGGCGGGAAAAAAGGCTAATTCTAACTTAGCAACTAGGTGACAAGAATGACCTCTTCCCAAGCTCACCCTAGGCAAGTGAGGGTATAGGATAATTGGGAAGAGGATGTGAAAGTGCTAGAACAAAATCAAAGCAAGAAGAAGATGCACCAAATTAAAAAGGTAATTTTATAGGAAATGGAGTTTTGTTCTACAATTGTAGAGGAAAGCTTCTATGGCAAAAAATGAAACTAAAAAACAAATGAAACAAAAATTCTGGATGATGATGGTGAAGCTCTTGCTCCAACTACAGCTGCACCCGCAATTAAAAAGGGCTCCTCCTCCTTCTTCTTGAACCAAGATGTGGTCTCCTCTTGGCAAGCCCTAGAAGGGGGGTGTGCCTTGGCTCCTCCAAGGTGGAAGCTACCACCTTCAAGTCTTCTCCAAGGGTGGGTGCGCACCACCCTTCCTCCTCCAATTGCCTAGACGTCCTCCTAGTGGAATGCTCCTCCTCCTTGGCATGGCACAAGGAGAAAAATGGAGAGGAAGAAGGCACTAAGGAGGCAACGGATAGCCTCCTTAATCTTCTTCCTTCCTTTTTCTTCATGTCCGTGGGTTATAAGTGGGTATAGGGTGGAATTACACTAAGGGAGGATGGGGAAAATGGTGGTGGTTAAGGGTCTTTTTATAGAGTAGGATGGGGGGTATAGGTGGCTTTTGGAATGGATGGCTTGGATAGGATTCTAGGGTAGTTAATAGATCCTAGGGCTAC
Organism: Thalassia testudinum; assembly: GCA_037157565.1. Classification (NCBI taxonomy): domain Eukaryota; kingdom Viridiplantae; phylum Streptophyta; class Magnoliopsida; order Alismatales; family Hydrocharitaceae; genus Thalassia; species Thalassia testudinum. The sequence continues at coordinate 5,356,160 of JAZHRO010000022.1, read as the reverse complement.
TAGGGTTTGGCGCCAACTTAATGGTGGTGGTTACCACCCTAGGTGCCCCTTGAGTTGGTGCCAAAATGGGTTTTCTAGAAGGGGGTTAGGTGGCACCATGTAAGGAAGGGTTGGGATGTATTTGGTGGATGGATGGATGGCCATGATGGGGTCTTAGGTTGGAGCCAAAAGGAAGGATTCTAGAAGGGTGGTTTTGGCACCAACCTTAAGTGTCTTTTGGAGGAAGTTGAGGGGTGAAAGGATGGCTATGATGGTGGCACCAACTTGGATTAGGAGTAGGTAGCTAGGGGGACTTGAAGTGGGAGCTTATGTAGGTGGAGTTAGGGTTACGTTGGGCTGATGGTTGGCCAAGGGAACTAGATCCTAGCTAAGCTAAGCTAAGATAAGATAAGCTAGCTTAGCTAGTTATAGAGTGGAGGAGGAGGTAATTGAGCTATGGTTTGAGGGGAGGAGCTGGACAGAAGAAGTATGGAGCTGAACTGGAGCTGGTAGCTACTGAAGAGGGTGGCATGGAGCTGCTTTAGCTGGCTTAGCTTGCTAGTTCTTTGCTAGTTGCTACGCCAAGCTAAAGCAAGCTAGCTTCTACTAAAAGGAGCTGAGGTCTAGCTGGGTCTGATCTCCCGGGGAGGACTTAGCTAGTTGAGGTAGCTAAGGTAGCTTAGCTTAAGTTGAGCTAAGTTGAGTCCTCAGGAGCTAGACTTGAGCTTCTTGAGCTAAGATGAAGTCATCTTCAGCTGGTTGGAGTTGAGTGGAGTTGGATGTAGCTGGACCTAAGCTGGGGTGAACTCCAGTCAACTCAGCTGAGCTAGTAATCACACGGGTTTCGTGTGTTTGAAATCGAGGTTACGAGTAACCTGTCATCGTAGTTGCAAAACTCGTGATCAAGTATAATTTATACTGAAACTCCAAGGGAGTCTCGGGTCGAACACAGGGAGGCGATGTTTACTTTGTCTGAAAATCGCACTTCGATCTGTTTCTTTTTGGTGTTTTAGGGTTTTGTTATTTTTTTTGTTTTTGAAATAAAGTGACAATCAATCACAAGAGAGAGATAGAATTGAATCTGATATATTGCATGAATGTCAATTACAATAATATAGAAAACATAAAGAAAGAAGGTGGTGAGAAGAAATCTTTCGAAGCGACTGTTCGGCGAGACGACGGCACCTGGTGGAAGCTTGGATGAAGGAGATGGGAAGTAGAATGACGGAGGTGAGAAGTAGGAGGATGTCGGGTAGAGGAAAGCTTCAGTGCAGCTTTGGAATGGAGGTGAGAAGACGGAGATGATTTGCTACCAGAATGGAGGTGGGAGGACGGCTCCAAGGCGACCTATGAATGGGGATGGGAAGTTGGAGGAGTATTTGGTGGGGCAGAGTCTCGTTACTCTAATAGGCCCCTTGGGAGCTTGAGAGTAAACTCTAACAGAGCGTTGGTAGGCTTGCTAGAGCTTGGGAGTAGGTGGGAGTAGAGTAGGTAGAGATAGCTTGGAAGGGAGGGGGTGTAGGTCCTTTTATAGTAGAGGAGAAGAGGCTAAAATAGGCATGGGACCATTAGCGACCTCTAGGCCATCGCTGTAAGTGTCGCTATAGGCAGCTCATGTCCGCTGGTGCACGCAGTTGGCCTTGCACCGCAAACAATTAGTGACGACTGTAAGCATCACTAAATGTTCGCCAGGATGTTGCTGAAGATCCACCTGCTGCTCATGGTTCGTTGGCGTTGCGTTGTGCTCTTGCTTTGTTGCGTTCGCGCACGCTCACGCGTTGGCGTTGCGCTGTGATCATGCGTGCCTCCGCTCGCATGCATGCACCTGCACTGTTGTGCGTGTGCGGTGGTGCATGCATGCGCATGGGTGGCCTGGGTTGTGCCATGTGGCACATTCTGGGCTGTCCATCTTCTTTTCGTTGTAGGGGCTGCTACAGAGGTCGGATTGAGTCGATTTTCACGTCGTTGGGCTGGGATTGTCGTCTCGAATCCATCCATGTGGTCGGATTTGTCATTTGAAGCTTCGAATTATGTCACCTAGTTCCTTGGCTGTTGATCTTCCTTGGACTGCATATGGTGTTATGGGACTCTGATCGAGGATTCAAAAAGGGCACAATTAACCTTAATTATATACAACAACTCTAAATGCAGAATGATGCATGCTATGCAATATTTATAACATGAAATGCAAATCAAAGCCTAGGAACATGCATGAATAGGCATTTTAACCCAAATAGATGTGTTTACATCATACCCCCATGCCTATCTATTGCTAGTCCCTAGCAAAATTAAACTACATGCTATGTATAAAAGCAGAATTAGGATTAGATCGCTTAGGCCTAAGTCATTTATTAACAATAGAAAATTTCAACTAAGGTCCTAAACTACGAAGACTCAAAAATACCTGGGTATCTGCCAGAATGTAGACCGCCCAAGTCCTCGCCTTATTTGAAAAGGGAAGATACATTTTTTTTTTGCATTTCTTCTTTTCTAATTTTTTTTGTACTTTTGGAGTTTAAGAGTTCCGGGATGACTTTTTATGGCTACCTGACTCACCAAGACTCGAAAAGGACTCTAAGTGCTAAGCATCTTGTGAAAATAGTGAAAGACTCACTAGGCAGTCGTTGAAACGAACTTTGGGTTTCTACGATCCTAGGTGACCTTGCCTAAAGGTTTATCTTTTCGATTGGTAGCTTTCTCCCAACTTCTTTTATTTATGGGGTCAACACAAGGGCAAACCAAATATATATCTCCTTGGTTTATTGTACTTCCTGGCTTCTTCCTTAAGTGTTTTGGGAATTATTATGCATTTTTGTGAGCTGAGCTCTGGACAGCCGACCAATGGGCTATTACCCACGACAACTTACCAGCCATACTCATGCGGTGAAGTGTAGTTTTGATTATTTTTTATTATTTTTTCTCTCCTTGTTTTATATTATTTTTTTTTTCTTTTTTTTTTTAGAGTAGGTGACTTCCCTGATCTAAGATTTACCTAAAGGCAGTACAATGAAAATGATCTTGTGACTGGGCTCTAGACAACCGGCCAATGAGTTGTTACCACCGACAACTTGCCAGCCATACCACCCTAGATAGTTCATTAACTACCCAATTTTCGAAGAAATCGTCGAAAATTGAATCATTGCAAAAAGTGTGTAGATGCTTAGGCTTAAAGTCTCCCCAAATCAGAGGGCGGGTTGATAAGTCTCATACTTATCATCCCAATTTATGTACCAAATTAAAATGAATTTTAATTGGCGAGGACTCGAGACTAAGTCCACATTCGAGTGGATGCCAAGGCTAATTAAGCCTGAAGACTTGAAGAGTCTAAGTGTTTAGATCCTCTCATATTATTTTCTAAAGTTAATAATGCCTAAAAGCCTAAGTTCTCCTCCTAATTCTATTTTCTCTTTTTTTTCTTTCTTTTTTTTTAAAGTAACTAAAATAAATCCTACAGAGTTAACAAAATGATTTCAGGATAAAGTATCCACCCCCCCATGCCTAAATGATGCAATGTCCTCATTGTAAAAACAAAGACATGAAAAGGGCAGAGTAAATAGAATATCACATGAATTTCGTGAAAACCCTGTTAGCTCTACAGAGAACACGGAATATACACACGTGTTGAATTTAATGCCTTCAACTAGGCATAACATACATACAAAGAAGAAATTGAGAATTCACAAGTGCGGGTCAGAATCAAAATCAAAAGATTAATCCTCAGATCCATCAGTAGAAGATTTCTACAGAAGTGGACCATATTATGGTGCAGACCCATGCCCCAGTGTCGAGTGGTTCTAAGGTTTTGGATGAAAATCACCTAGAACAGAAGGTTGTTAAGCTTGCAGGGTCGGGCCTGCGATTTTATGGTGTGCAACCCAAGACCAAAGTGTCGTACAACTTGTAAAGATGGTTCAATAAATTCGGATGTCCTCTTAAAGTTCAGTTCAGAAAGATAATCAGTTATTTTGAGCTTGGGTTGCATGTGAAAGATATCATAAGGGTCCTGATAGAAGGTAGGTGGTTTTAGGTCAACAGGAACCTTTAAATCCAAACTTGTTTTTCCCTCAGAATTAACCTCCCAGATTTTCATTTCAACATTTCTATCCTCCAACATCAACTGTTTGGGTTTTGGGACCTCTAGCATATCATTCACCTCATATGATTTACCCAAGTCCAAAAATCGTGGCTGACTCAGAATTGACTTGGGTATAATGATTTCCAAATCAAAATCAATCCCTTTGGGGTGTGGTTGTGGAATGGGGCTATTGATTGAATCTTCTAGTAAATGAGGATTTGAATCCTCCAAGTTAACCCCAACCAAATCAAATTCCTCTAATATCGGGCTATTAAATGGTTCATTAGATTACTCAGCCCCGTTTGTCTCACTAAAATCATTCTCCTTATGCTCAAGTGAGATTTCACTAAGAGATTCCTCACCCTCAGAATCAAATAATCCATGATCCTCATTTGTATATGTCTCAAAATCATATGTCATTTCATGGTCCGTGGAGACATATTTTCGTCATTCCCTGGCTCTAGGATCTTGGGTAAGAAACTCGATTCACCCTTAAAGGGTTGCTCTAGGCCAACCTTGTCAACTCCAATCTCAGAATATGTATCCCCCTTGATAGGTGCCTGAGTGGGTTCAGACATTGGCTCTCCTGAAGGGGGTTCATCTTGAGAATCATCCTAAGATTTGACTAGGGCAACCACAAATTTCATCCTCAACCTCGACAATTTCCCAAGAAGAAACTCACCCAAGTCCCTATCCCTAACACTTTGGAGCAAATCCAATAGAGAACTATTGAGTTCATCAATCATTTTGATTGTAGGCTATAGTGCTTTAGTGCATGGTGTTGGCTGAGCTTCTAAAGATTGTATAGTGTTCCGCAAATTAACCAACACCCTATCTTAGATCGGGTTCACCTGAACTGACTGGTTTGGTTTAGGTTTGGGTGGGTTTGGGTTAAATCTAGGGGAGTCAAGATGTCGAGGTTCTCGGGTCCCTCCCTAATAGTAAGTCATTTCAGGTTGTTCAAAGAATGGTGATGACCTCTTTTCAATGGAATACTGGGGAGGGTAGGTGTTATAATCAGCATATCCTTCCTGATTATAGATCGGGTTGGTTTTGTCATCAAAGGATGGAGATCCATAATCATTGTAGGTTTGGGAAGGATAGTAATCATAGTCTTGTTGTCTAGGGTTACGCCTTGGACACTGAGGTCCAGATTTGTATCCCCAATCAAAGTTATCCTGGCTAGTGGATGGGTAATTACAAGTCAAGTCGGGATAGTAATCATCTTGGGGATAAGTGGTGGTAGGAGGATAGGATGTGAAATGTGTGTAGGATGTGGAAGGATACATTGTGGAGTAAGAGGGAAATCAGAAGAGAGAAAGGAGCCCTACAATACAAGTAATCAACCTTGTCCTTAGATGGGTTAGCCTAAAGACCTACAGACTCCCAGGACCCATCTTGAGATTATAAATGATTTGGTCTACTTTTATTTGGTCAATCCAACCAGTTAGGAGGGACAGGGGAGAATGTTCTTCCTTTGGCTTACGCCTCCGGCTCCTGGTGTACCCCCTAGCCGTGGTCATTTGACGCTACTCCCCTAGCTAGACATCAGATGAATCAATAGAAGCAGATTAATTGAAAAAATCTCAGTCTAAGCCCAGAAGAGCGAATCAATCCTTAAGGCCAATGTCTACTCAGCTTTAATTAAGCTTGGGATGATTGTGCTCTTGGAATGTGATGGGCCCTTTAGATGGGTTGCACCCTTAATGATCAATTAAAATGTGTGTGCATGCACAACCAGGTTTTTCAAACAAGGTTATTTGATGATGTGTCTTTTAGGGTTTAACCTTGTTTAGTAGCTTTTAGGGTTTAATCTTTAGGTTTGTTCAATCAGGGTTCAGTAGAATACTCTAGGTTTTATAAACACCGGTGATGATGTATTCCTTTAGAAATCAGATAAAATGTAGAGTGCCTGGTTCAGCCCTAAAAATCAACCCTAACTGGCAAGCTACTGATGAATCACTTTTAATTTGAGTGGTGTGGCCCAAACAAATCAATCAATTGGCCTATTCACACCACAGATTAAGGCACACAATGTCTTAGCCTAATCAGATTTCTACTCACTTATGTGTTTTGAGTTGAAGTGTACTGGGTCCACAGGTTAGATCCTGGCTAAGTGGTAGAATCAAAGTGGAGTGGTACACCTTAAGTCAAGAGTTGTGGGTGTTAAGGTGTGTCTCTTTCAGAAAATCCCACAATCAGATAACTTTTTTTATTTTTTTATTTATGTGGATGGCAAGGTGAATGGAGGTGGCTAACAAACAACTAAATCTATCCTAAGGTTTATAAAAAGCACCTAAGTTGATTTGGGTTTGAGTTATTAGGTTATGGAATGAAAACTAAGGTGGGGGTGATGGGGATAAACTTACAAAACTCTTTAACCACACTTTACTCCAATCTATCCGCTTTGGCTCACCTTGAAGGGTACTTGTAATCATAGAAAGAAAGGAGCAAAGTGAGTTAAAAAGTTAAGTAAGGAGGAAAAACGCGAGAAAAACCAAAGAGGGTTGCCTCCCCAGCAACGGCGCCAAAATGATTATACGAGTTTCACGTGTTTGAAATCGGGGTTACGAGTAATCCGTCGTCGTAGTTGCAAAACTCGTGATCACATATAATTTATACCGAAACTCCAAGGGAGTCCCAGGTCGAACACAGGGAGGCGATGTTTACTTTGTATGAAAACCGTGCTTCGATTTGTTTCTTTTTGGTATTTTAGGGTTTTATTTTATTTTTTTTGAAATAAAATGACAACCAATCACAAGAGAGAGATAGAATTGAATCTGATATTGATGTAAACACATGTACACTACTTAAAATATCTATTTATGCATGTTCTTAAGCATAGGATTGCATTTCATGATATAAATATTGCATTACATGCATCATCTTGCATTTAGAGTAGTTTGAATAAAAAGGAGGTTAATTGTCTCCTTTTATGTGCTTGGACAGGGTAAACATTTTATCGGGGCCTTGGATCAAAGATCCAACCGTATGGATGTGGTCAGGGCGACGATTGGAGTTCAACGACTCCAAGATCGCCCTAATCAGGCATCCGTAGCATCAGATAGTGACCTGGGAACCCTAGAAGATCAAGGGCCAGGATGGTGTAAATCCGCACTTCAGATGATAAATCCGATCGCACGGATGAATTCGGATCAACGATCGCATCCCAACAACACAAAAATCGAGTCAATCCGACATCCGTGGCACCATCTACAACTTCCAGAAGATGGACGACCAAGATAGTGCCACGTGGTGCCATCTCAGCCGCCCAAACGGTCGCTTCATCTTGTGAAGGCCCTGCGCCCGATCGCTCTCCGCCGTTGGATCTTAATCCAACGGCTGTGGGCGCTCGCATTTAAAAGCGCCTGCTCGACCATCCGCGCCCCATAGCGCAGTGGTTGAGCGCGCTATCGCGAGCACGGGGCGCGGGTTCGAGCGTGGCGAGGAGCGGCAGGCGCGAGCGATTGGGCGCGGGTGGATCGTCAGATGGAGATCGGACGGCCGCGCGTGCCCGATAGCGTCGACGCGCGATTGGAGGCGCAATCAGACGCGCAATCAGATGCGCGGGGGGCGCGCAACGTAGCGGGCGCGGAAGCGACTTAAGCCGTTCGATCTCGCGATCGGACGACTGAGGAGCGCTGGACGTGCGTGGACGTTGATGAGCGGGCAGCCGAGGAGGCGCGCGTGGGCACGGAAGCGACGCCCACGTCGGGGCTTTAGTGACGGATTTATCCGTCACTAAAGACCCCTTATTTGTTGTTTTGAAGTTGTAATGTCCATTTTGCCCCCACTCCTTGCAACTATAAAAGGAGACCCCCTCCATACGAAATTCTCATCCCTTCTTTCTCCTCTCTACCCCTCCAAAGCTCAAAAGAAGCTTGTCCCACACCCGGGATGCTTCTTGCAAGATAAAGTCCAATTTTCGTTCCCCTTCGGAAGTGGATCCCGTGACGACGACGGCTTGCTGCTCCGTTCCCATTCTTCTGCTTCGTCCTCCTTCATCCTGCTTCATTCTCCTTCGTCCAGGCGTCGTCCCGTCCGGCTCGTCCTCCAAGCAATCGTCAAAGAGGATAACTTCTCTCTCCCATTCTTATTTACAACTTTTCTAGTGTAGAATTTTCCTACTTTATAGTGTAATTGATTTTCCTCATTCTAGTGTAACTTTTATAAATAATTGAAATATTGAATGCATGTTCTCTTTCTCTCTCTCTCTTTTAGTCTGATAGCTCCATTGTAATTATATCACCTTGCTTATCGAAAATCCTAAAAAAAATATAATTGCGAATATAGATCAACGTAGCCTCCCTGTGTTCGACCCGGAATTCTTTTCAGTATAAATTTTATTTGTTGAACACGAATTCTTCTCTTTCGAACTACAACGGCAGGTTTTCCAAAACCAAACACGTAAGCGTAGCGATTCGCAAAACACGTTGAACATTTTGGCGCCGTTGCCGGGGAGGCAACGATTTCTGATCTTTCCTTCGCATTTCTTGCACTTTATTTGTTTTTCTAACTAGCTTTCTCTTGTGTCTATTGTTTTGCAGAGACCTCCATCAAGGAATCAACAAGTGGTAGACTGGAGTAAAGTGCAGTTGAAGACAACTGTAAGTGCTCCCCTATTCTTTCCCCCTCCACAGATTTCATTCGCCACATTAAATTCAAATCCCAATTAACCTAGGTGTTTGCATAAATCCTAGGAATATTTGGTTGTTTGGATTTTCACTCACATTCATTCCACTCTCATCCATAAAAAAAAAATAACAAAAAGATAATCTTGTGGGGTAATTTTCAACAAACACACAACACACACCCACATTCAAGGCACTTGATCAACTTGATTTGTTTTCTACTCAACCGGGTTCTGATCTGTGGAACCGGTACACATAAAGCAACACATAACAGAGTAGAAATCATTCTAGGTTAATCATCTTTGAGTGCCTAACTTAGTGGTGCAGTTGTGGCCAGTTGTTTGAGTTGTTTGGGCCGCACCACTTTATTTTAAAACCAACTCATCAAGTAGCTCCTCAGGGTTTTCAATCTAGGTATATTCCAGGCACTCCACTTTCTTTCTGATTTTAAAGGAAAACAATCTTCACCTGTGTTTTACAACTTGGTTTGCCTAGAAACTTGATTGCAATTCACCTAATTTGAAACCCTAAAAGCTACTTAAGCAAGATTTGAACATTAAAATTCACGCATTATCAATAATCTTGCTTGAAAACCCTGATTGTGCACGCACTTACACAAATTTCAATCAATCATTAAGGGCACAACCCATTGTAAGGGCCCATCACATTCCATAAGCACCACAATCCCAGGCCTTAATAAAATTGAGTAGACGTTGGCCTTAAGGTTTGATTCTCTCTTCAGGGCCTAGTCTGAGATTATTTTTGATTAACCTACTTGTATTGATTAATCTGATGTCTAGCTAGGGGAGTAGCGTCAAACGACCGTGGCTGGGGGGTACACGAGGAACCGGAGGCGAAAGCCAAAGGAAGAACCTTCTCCCTAATCCCTCCTTCTAACTGGTTGGATTAAACAGACATAAGTAGAGTAAATCACTTACAGTCTTAAGGCTGGTTTTGGGAGTCAGTAGATCCTTAGGCTACCCCACTTAAGGACAGCCTTGTTTTGTTGTGTTGCAGGGTCCCTATCCCCAGTCCTTCCGACCTTCTCCTAGTTTATGCTGGGAAGACGGTCATTGAATCCCCGATTGGAAGGACCGTTAGAACATTCTAGGAGGCGCAAGTTTGATTTTGGTCAATTTGATCCCATGGCCGAACAACAGCCTCCTCTGCTTGAAAATCCACAGGAAGAATTTAGAAGGCAGCTGGAACAAATGCAGAGAATGCAAGAATGGTTCTAGAGAATGCAGGGCGCTCAGCCCTTGAAGGATTTTTATGATCCTTCAAATTACGGGGAATGTCCCGGCATCCAGATTCTAGTCGGTGACATAGAAATCAAGCCCCAGGTGTTAAGCCTGATTAAACATTATCATGGGCTTGGCTCCGAAGATCCGTTTTAGCACTTGGAAGATTTGACCACTTTGGTCCAGACGACCAAGGCTCGAAATGTAAACGAGGAGCAAATGATCATGAGGCTCTTCCCCCACTCTCTTAGGGATAAAGCCGCGCATTGGTATAGGACAATAGGAAGACCAATTACAACTTGGAATGAGTTGAAATCGGCCTTTCTGAAGAAATTCTTCCCAGTCGGTCGTACCAATGCTTTGAGATGGCAATCACTACCTTTACCCAGTGGCCAGGAGAGCAGTTTCATCTGGCTTGGGAGTGATTCCAGGACTTATTGCGGAGGTGTACACACCATGAGGTGCCGAAATGGAAACTCGTGCAGATCTTTTATCATGGGTTGAATGAGCAACTCAGAAACCATGTGGATGCTTCTTGCGGAGGCAATTTCCTCAATAAAGATGCAGATAGTGCACATGATTTATTTGAGGAAATGAGTGAGAATTCAATTAATCATGCCTCCATGGATACTTTTAACCGGTCCCAGCAACCCAGATCAAATGTCAATGAAGTCCATGACTCTCATTCATTTGATATGGAATTGATTTGTAATAAACTTGATAAGGTGGACTTGGTTGCTAAAAGAATGGAAGAGTGGATGGCTGGCAATTCTATGAACAACTCTCAACCCACTCAATCCCAAAATTTGGGATTCCATTCCTCACAAGCTCCTTCTGGACGGGAGTTCGTGAATCAACTCGATGCGACTCAACCTATGAGTCAGCATTTCTCGGAACCCCATGGGTTCCCAACTGGGGCCTTTGATCCTAGTTTTTTTGATCCGTTCCTTTCTTTCTCTCCATCCTCACCCTATGAGGATGTCTGTGCTGTACAAGAGAATGTTAGATCCAACTCCTATTCGAATGCCTATAATCCAGGTTGGAGAAACCACCCTAACTTCTCTTGGAAAAATCCGGGGCAACAGACCCAATTTCGACCCAGCAACTATGCTCTGCAACGACCAATGGGTCAAGGTCAAGTATATACTCAGTTGCCTCTGAATCAGGTCAATCAGCCAGCTTGGAATGCCCGTCAACCCGCAGGGCAGGCTGATTTGAACCGTCAAATGGTAGAGATGCAAGGATCTATGCTCCAGCTTATGCAACAAATGAAAAACTCGCTGGACAACTTGCAATCTAGGCTCATTGCTAACTCTCGTCAACCCGGATCTCTACCATCCCAACCCGTACCTAACCTGCGAAACATTATAAATTCGGGCAATCAAGCCCAAGGGTACGGAAATCAGAGGGACCCGCACGCACATGCCCAGGTGGTTGAGCAGGGTTCCTCGTCTTCTTCTTCTGCTAATCAACAATTCATGGTCAATCAAGCCCCTCCAATCTTTCCTAACCCTCCCCAAGACCCAAATTCTTACGCTTCTGCAAATTCTGTCACTTTGAGGAGTGGTAAGAAGACTCAGGATCCACAACCACACTATTTTGATCTTTTGAATCCTGAAGAATTTGAGGAGAGAGAGGAGAATTCTAGAGGAGAAATCAAGGCTCAGGAACCTGATTCCAAAGATCTGACTCATGTTCCTTTTCCTGAAGCCTTAGCCAAAGCAAAGAAGAAGAAGTCTGTTGATAGCAATGAGGAGCTTCTGAATTTATTTAAGAATGTTGAGATCAATATTCCACTCCTTGATGCTATCAAGCACATACCGGCTTACGCAAAATTTTTAAAGGAATTATGTACACAAAAGCGTAAGTCGAGAGAATCTGTTCCGAGGAAAGTGGTACTCTCCGAGCAAGCTAGCTCTGTTATCCTGCACTATCTCCCTTAGAAAAAGAGAGATCCTAGTGCTTCTTTGATTTCTTGCGTTATCGGAGATTACACATTTGATAGAGCACTTCTGGATCTCGGTGCATCCATCAACCTAATTCCGACTTCTCTTTACGAGAAGTTTGGGTTAGGTGAACTTCGGCCAACTTCAGTAACGCTACAGTTAGTGGACCGTTCGGTCACAAACTCGCGAGGCGTTATTGAAGATGTTATAGTTAAGGTCAAGGATTTCTATTTTTCTGTAGATTTCCTTGTCCTTGACATGGATGTACCAGATAATCTGAGGAACACGCCCATCATTCTGGGGCGTCCGTTCTTGGCTACCGCAAAGGCCAACATTAATTGTGAAAGTGGTAGCATGGAAATCGCCTTTGGGGACCAACGAATGAAATTGGATATTTTTAAGGCAATCAACAAATTTGAGGATTGTGGATTTATTGAGGAACTTGATGAGGATTATGTTAATATTGAAACTTGTTTGACAGTTTCTTCAATTGAAAGTTCCTCTTTGGTTGATGAATTTGACCCGCAACCCTCTGACCTAACATCTTCGGAAGAGGTTACTGATTTTGTTCACTCAAAACCTCTTCCCCTTTTTGAATCTTCAGCATCTACCCTACCATCAATTATTACCCCACCCCAGCTTGAATTGAAACCATTGCCTGAGAATTTAAAATATCAATTTTTAGGACCGCAGAATACGCTCCCTGTGATTATTAGTGCTAAATTGACAAAGGAGCAAGAGATTAAATTGATTAAGGTTCTAAAGGAACATAAGGAGGCAATTGGTTGGACCATTCATGACCTCAGGGGGATCGAGCCATCTTACTGTAATCATAGAATATTTTTGGAAGATGGATCCCTCCCTTCTCGCCAGATGCAGAGGAGATTGAATCCAAATATGCGAGAAGTGGTCAAAAAGGAAATTATCAAGTGGCTCGATGCAGGAATTATTTATCCAATCTCTGATAGTCCCTGGGTAAGTCCCGTTCAGATTGTTCCAAAGAAAGCTGGGATTACTGTTGTGACTAATGAGAGAGGTGAATCTGTCACAACTCGTTCAGCTTCCTCTTGGAGAGTTTGTATTGATTACAGGAAGCTGAACATAGCCACTAAGAAGGATCATTTTCCCCTGCCCTTCATTGATCAAATCTTGGAAAAATTAGCTGGGCAGAAGTACTTTTGTTTTCTTGATGGCTACTCGGGATATAACCAAGTTCCTATCCATCCCGAGGATCAGGAAAAAAACTACTTTCACCTGTCCCTACGGAACCTTTGCTTTTCGTAGGATGCCTTTTGGGTTATGCAATGCACCTACGACTTTTCAAAGGTGTATGCTAGCCATATTTTCTGACATGGTGGGAGAGTTTATGGAAGTCTTCATGGATTATTTCTCTATTTTCGGAGAATCATTTGACTCATGTTTGACTAATTTGGAAATGATTCTTAAGCGATGTATCAAGACACGACTGGTCCTTAGCTGGGAAAAGAGTCATTTCATGACCCAAGAGGGCATCGTTTTGGGTCATGTAATCTCTGAACGGGGAATTGAAGTGGACAAAGCTAAGGTTGATGTTATCGCTAAACTTCCTCATCCCACATCTGTTAAACAAATCAGATCATTTCTTGGCCATGTGGGATTTTATCAAAGATTCATCAAGGATTTCTCGAAGGTTGCTCGTCCTTTGAGCAATCTTCTTGCCAAAGAAACGCCATTTGTTTTTGATGAATCATGCCGAAAGGCATTTGATTTTCTGAAAACGGCAGTCACCTGTGCTCCAATTTTGCAACCACCAATTTGGATAGCCCCATTTGAGATCATGACCGATGCTTCTAATTACGCGGTCGGGGCTGTCCTGGGTCAGAAAATTGATCGAAAGCCCTCTGTCATTTACTACGCTAGTAAAACTCTGGATGAAGCCCAGTGGAATTACACTGTTACTAAAAAGGAATTACTAGCTGTAGTATTTGCGTTGGAAAAATTCAGGGCTTATCTCTTGGGGTCTCATGTTATTGTTTATACCGACCACTTGGCCTTGAGACATCTCTTGGCTAAAAAGGATGCTAAACCCCGGCTTATTCGTTGGATTCTTCTTCTTCAAGAATTTGATCTTGAAATCAAGGATAAAGCCGGGGTACAAAATGTGGTAGCGGATCATTTGTCGAGACTCCTAGGTGATTCTTCTTGTCCGGACATTCCGATTGCTAACACTTTTCCGGACGAAACCATTCTTACAATTTTAGGTGTCCACACCCCATGGTTTGCTGATATTGTTAACTATTTGGCCGTTGGTCAAATCCCCCAGGATTGGACCAAGCAACAATGGGATAGAATCAAATCTGAGGCCAAATACTACTTTTGGGAAGACCCTGAACTTTATGGCATAGGCTCTGATTAGATTATTCGCCGATGCATACCGGAGAATGAATTCAACAGTATACTCAAGTTCTGCCATGCATCTAGGTGTGGTGGACATTTCTCCGGAAGAAAGACGGCTGCAAAAATCTTGCAATCTGGCTTCTATTGGTCGTCTTTATTCAAGGATGCCCAGGACTTCTCAAGGTCATGTTGTCGATGTCAGTCACTCGGGAACATAACTAAGAGAGACATGATGCCCCTAAACCCTATTCTTCCTGTAGAAATTTTCGATGTTTGGGGCATCGATTTCATGGGACCCTTTATCCCTTCATTTGGACATCAATACATTCTTGTTGCTGTTGATTATGTGTCGAAATGGATTGAGGCAATTCCCACTCGAACCAATGACCACAAGGTGGTCATCAATTTTGTCAAGAAAAATATCTTTAGTAGGTTCAGGATTCCGAGGGCTATCATCAGTGATGGTGGCACTCATTTTACTAATGCCCAATTCCGGAATTTATTGGTCAAATACGAGGTTAATCATCGAATTTTCACACCTTACCATCCCCAAACGAATGGACAAGTCGAGATCTCCAATCGAGAGATCAAGAACATTATGCAAAAAATGGTTAGGCTTGATCGCAAGGATTGGACTCAAAAGCTTGAGGACGCTCTTTGAGCCTATCGTACGGCGTATAAAACGCCCATCGGCATGTCTCCATTCCGTTTGGTGTATGGAAAGCCGTGTCATCTACCCGTAGAGATTGAACACAGGGCATTCTGGGCATTCAAACAATGCAATTTAGATCTGAATCTAGCTGGAAAGACCAGGAAACTCCAACTATCTGAGTTGGAGGAGCTTAGAAATGATGCTTATGAGAATGCCAAGATCTACAAGGCTCGGACCAAAGCTCTACATGATCAATTAATTTCCCGCAAGAGCTTTGAGCCAAACTAGAAGGTCTGGTTATTTGATTCTAAACTTAAGCTCTTTCCTGGTAAACTTAGATCTAAATGGAATGACCCATTCATAATTGATCAGATTTTTCCTAATGGTGCCGTTCAGATTTCTGACCCAAAGATGGGTAACACTTTTAAAGTCAATGGTCAACGTTTGAAGCCTGTTGTTGATCGTAATCTTCCAGAACCCGTCTCAGACTCTGTTGCTCTAGCCATTCTGTGACTTCTTTGGCTGGACTTCGCCTAGCTGACGGCATTAAACTCAGCAGTTGTACATATGACACAAGGCTGATACGAGCTTCATATCCAGGTGACATCTTTCATATTCTACCCTTTCTTTCATGTCTCTTTTTTAATGAGGACATTGCATTAGCTAGGCATGGGGGGGTTGATTCATTCTTGAATTATTTGGTCAGCTTTGTGAAATCCATATAAATTGTTTCTCTTCTTATTTAAAAAAAAATAATAATAATAATAAGAAAAAAAAAGGAAGGATTAGTTGGACATTAGGACTTTTCAATCCTAAGAAATTTTACATTAGGATCTGAACACAAAGACCCCTCAGGTCTTTGGACTTAGCCTGTGTATCCACTAAAATGTGGATTTGTTTTTGAGTCCTCACCATCTTAATTCTATTATAATTGGAATAAATAAGTTTGCGTGATAAGTACACGACTTATCAACCCACCCTCTGATTTGAGGGAATTTTGAGTTTTAAGCATCTACACACTTTCTTTGCACTGACTCGTTGTTCGACGATTCTAACGGAAATTGGGTAGCTAATGGACCTTTTAGGGTGATATGGCTGGCAAGTTATCGTGGGTAACAGCCCATGGGTAGGTTGTCCAGAGCCCAGTCACTGGACCTTTCTTAGTTTGCTGCCTTTAGGTAAATCTTAGACTAGGGAAGCCACCTACTTAAAAAAAAAAAAGGAGAAAAGAACAAAAAGAAATAAGCCACACTTCGCCGCACGAGTATGGCTGGCAAGTTGTCGATGGTAACAGCTCATCGACTGGTTGTCTAGAACCCAGCTCAGAAAATGCACTAAAAATTTCCAAAACACTTAGGAAGAAGTGGAGAAGTAGAATAAACCGGGGAGATATACACTGGATTCACCCTTGTGTTGACCCCGTAAAAAAATAAAATAAAATAAAATAAAAGTAGGGAGAAAGCTACCGGTTATAAAGATACACTTTTAGGTAGAATTCTGGTTAGGTCACCTAGAGGCGTAGAAATCCGAAGTCCGTTCTAATTGCCGGTCAACGAGTCTATCACAATCACAATAAGATGCTTAAAGCTTAGGATTTTCATCAAATCTTGGGTGAGTTGAATGGCCGTAGAAAGCCACTCTTAAACCCTAAAATTTGAAAATCCAAAAAAATTAGAAAAAGAGAAAAAGAGAAAAAGAAACTTTTCTTTGAATAAGGTGAGGTCTTGAGGAGGTTTGCATTTTGGCTAATACTCAGGTACTATTGTATCTTTGAAAGTTCAGTTCCTAAGTAGACAATTTCTTAATGATTAAAAATAACTCATGCCCAAATAATCCAACCTAATTCTTTTATAAATAGCATATAGTTTTTGCTAGGGACTAGCAAAAGATAGGCATGGGGGTATGATGTAAACACATTTACACTACTTAAGATGTCTATTTATGCATGTTCTTAAGCATAGGATTGCATTTCATGATATAAATATTGCATAACATGCATCATCTTGCATTTAGAGTAGTTTGAATAAAATGGAGGTTAATTGTCTCCTTTTATGTCCTTGGATAGGGCAAACATTTTATCGGGGCCTTGGATCAAAGATCCAAGCATATGGATGTGATCAGGGCGACGATTGGAGTTCAACGACTCCAAGATCGCCCTAATCAGGCATCCGTAGCATCAGATAGTGACCTGGGAACCCTAGAAGATCAAGGGCCAGGATGGTGTAAGTCCGCACTTCAGATGGTAAATTCGACCGCACGGATGAATTCGGTCGACGATCGCAGCCCAATGACACAAAAATCGAGTCAATCCGACATCCGTGGCACCATCTACAACTTCCAGAAGATGGACGCCCAAGATAGCGCCACGTGGTGCCATCTTAGCCGCCCAAATGGCCGCTTCATCTTGTGAAGGCCCCGCGCCCGATCGCTCTCCGCCGTTGGATCTTAATCCAACGGCTGTGGGCGCTCGCATTTAAAAGCTCCCGCTCGACCATCCGCGCCCCATAGCGCAGTGGTCGAGTGCGCTATCGCGAGCGCGGGGCGCGAGTTCGAGTCGTGGAGAGGAGCGGCAGGCGCGAGCGATTGGGCGCGGGTGGATCGTCAGATGGAGATCGGACGGCCGCGCGCGCCCGATAGCGTCGACGCGCGATTGGACTCGCAATCAGACGCGCGGGGGGCGCGCAACGCAGTAGGCGCGGACGCGACTTACTGAGGAGCACTGGACGTGTGTGGATGTTGATGAGCAGGCATCCGAGGAGGCGCGCGTGGGCGCAGAAGCGACGCCCACGTCGGGGCTTTAGTGACGGATTTATCCGTCACTAAAGACCCCTTATTTATTGTTTTGAAGTTGTAATGTCCATTTTGCCCCCACTCCTTGCAACTATAAAAGGAGACCCCCTCCATATGAAATTCTCATCCCTTCTTTCTCCTCTCTACCCCTCCAAAGCTCAAAAGAAGCTTGTCCCACACCCGGGATGCTTCTTGCGAGATAAAGTCTAATTTTCGTTCTGCTTCGGAAGTGGATCCCGTGACGACGATGGCGTGCTGCTCCGTTCCCGTTCTTCTGCTTCGTCCTGCTTCGTTCTCCTTCGTCCAGGCGTCGTCCCGTTCGGCTCGTCCTCCAAGCAATCATCGAGGAGGATAACTTCTCTATCCCATTCTTATTTACAGCTTTCTAGTGTAGAATTTTCCTGCTTTATAGTGTAATTGATTTTCCGCATTCTAGTGTAACTTTTATAAACAATTGAAATATTGAATGCATGTTCTCTCTCTCTCTCTCTTTTAGTCTGATAGCTCCATTGTAATTATATCACCTTGCTTATCGAAAATCCTAAAAAAAATATAATTGTGAATATAGATCAATGTAACCTCCCTGTGTTCGACTAGGAATTCTTTTCGGTATAAATTTTATTTGTTGAACACGAATTCTTCGCTTTTGAACTACAATGATAGGTTTTCCAAAACCAAACACGTAAGCGTAGCGATTCGCAAAACACGTTCAACAGATATATTGCATGAATGTCAATTACAATAATATAGAAAACATAAAGAGAGAGGGAGGTGAGAAGAAATCTCCCGAAGCAGTTGTTCGGCGAGACGACGGTGCCTGGCGGAAGCTCGGATGAAGGAGATGGGAAGCAGGACGATAGAGGTAAGAAGCGGGAGGACGTTGGGTAGAGGCAAGCTTCAGTGCAGCTCTGGAATGGAGGTGAGAAGGCGGAGATGATCTGCTACCGGAATGGAGGTGGGAGGACGGCTCCAAGGTGACCTATGAATGGGGATGGGAAGTTGGAGGAGTATTTGGTGGGGTAGAGTCTCATTACACTAATAGGTGCCTTGGGAGCTTGAGAGCAAACTCTAACAGAGCGTTGGTAGGCTTGCTAGATCTTGGGATTAGGTGGGAGTAGAGTAGGTAGAGATAGCTTGGAAGGGAGGGGGTGTAGGTCCTTTTATTGTGGAGGAGAAGAGGCTAAAATAGGCACGGGACCATTAGCAACCTCTAGGTCATCGCTGTAAGTGTCGCTTTAGGAAACTCATGCCCGCTGGCGCATGTAGTTGGCCTTGCACCTGCAAACAATTAGCGATGGTTGCAAGCATCACTAAATGTCTACCAGGTTGTCGCTGAAGATCCACTTGCTGCTCATGCTCCGCTGGCGCTGCGCTGTGTGCATGCGTACCTTCACGCGCACGCGCACCTACGCTGCTGTGCACATGCAATGGCGCATGCTTGCACATGGGCGGCCTGGGTTGTGCCATGTGGCGTAATCTAGGCCGTCCATCTTCTTTACGTTGTAGGGGCTACTATAGAAGTCGGTTGAGTTGATTTTCGCGCCGTTGGGCTGCGATCGTTGACCTGAATCCATTCGCGTGGTCGGATTTGTCATTTGAAGCTCCGAATTATGTCACCTAGTCCCTTGGCCGTTGATCTTCCTCGGACTGCATATGGTGTTACGAGACTTCGATAGAGGTGATTTCAGAGGCGTTGGACTCCGATCGTCGTCATGATCAGATCCATATGGTCAGATCGTCAATCTGAGGCTACGGAATAAATATCCTTCTCTACGACCACAAAAAGGATGCAATTAACCTAAATTATATACAACTACTCTAAATGCAGAATGATGCATGCTATGCAATATTTATAACATGAAATGCGAATCTAAGCCTAGGAACATGCATGAATAGGCATTTTAACCCAAATAGATGTGTTTACATTAGCTAGCTAGAGCTCCCAGTGAACTGATGGGAGCTGAGATGAGCTAGACTCAACTAAGTTGAGCTGGATCTAAGCTGACTTGAGCTAAGGTGAGCTAATATGAGCTCTCTTGAGCTACCATTCAACTGAGATGAGCTGAATGGAGCTAGCATGAGCTAACCCTAGTTCAAGTGAGCTGGATTCCAGATATGGTGAGCTAGATAAAGCTGAGTTCTAGTTGGTTTGGGCTTCTCCTTCACCAGTTGCCTTCCTGAGTGTTAGGGTTATAGGGATCTATCAATCTGTATATCTCCAACACTCACAAAAACACTTTAAAAAGATAATGAAATGTAAAATGCATGCCTATCCTAATTGATGCCTAAATGCAACCCAAAAACATGGTGTTTATCAGTTTGCAAGTGCTAATTTCATATAAATAAAACATCAAACCTTGATAGTGGGATTGGTCAGATCGAAAACTTGATTTTCAAAAATTCGTGTAGCAGTGTTTGCACATCCCAAAATCACAGACTTTTTACTGTAGATATCCTTTCTAATTGGCTTTAATTTGGTATCTTTATGAAGCCCTAGTTCGTAATATATTTTTTGAATTAATTCATTTAGTAAAGGTGGGTCAAAACTATCTAGAGTGACTGATAAGTCAACTTTGGAGAATTCTTCCTACCTTTACACAACTCGGATTAATATGATATTAGTGGAATTTGAAAGCTTATCAAATCTACTATCTTCAGTAAAATTTTCAGAAATTTTGGATACTTTTTTATCAACTCTTTGTCTGCTTGTTTGAGATACTATCAATCTGCCCTGATTAGTCACTAGTCACAATTAAACCTATGTAAAATCAGAGAAATCATTAAAAAATTAGAAAATAAATATTTTGGTGAACTTGACCTGGTGTGTGAATAGTAGCCCAAAATTGGGATCATTTTGATACTGTTTTCATACCTTTCAAAACTGAACCTTGTTGACATTGGATGAATTCTCAGAACTAGAAGAAGCATAAACCTTAGGTGTTTCACATTAGGGTTTAATTTCAGAGACCCAAAACAAACTTGTTTGAGCCTGATTTGGGTGTGATTCAATAATAGGTGGGGAGCTGCATTGATTAGTTGTCTACACCCTCACCTATTTGAATTGAAAATGTGTACATTTCAAGTTAGGCAACCACTTAGGTCTATTTTACTTAGTAGTGGTGCATTAGGACCATTGTTTTCTCTGTTTGGGTCACACCATTTCTACCTTGTTGGACTTAAAATCATCATCTAGACCTATGTGATATTAGGGTTTCGACATTAAGGTAGAGCACATTTGCATTCTATACTTAAAGGAAATTTATAAAACAAATTGGGACTTGCAAAACCTTTTGTGTGCTTCACTACAACCTTGTTTGAATTGACTTAAACAAGGAAACCCTAAAAGAAATTAATACAAGCACTTGAATCATAAAAGCCACTATACAAATTAAAGCTTGTATTGCAAATCTTTTGTTTGTGCACTTCATACTACTAAATCTAATTTTAAGGGCAACACCCACATAACGCCCAATCACATTCCAAGAGCACTTCAAGCCCAAGCCTAAAACTTAATAGATGTGCCCTAGGCAGGACTAACTTACTTGGTAACCAAAGTTTAATTGGGTGAAAATCAAGGCCTTGTCTATTTGGAGCAACCGGTGCAAGAAAGGTCGATGTGGTAACTGTGTTAACCTCTAGTGGTGTCCCGTTATATGGGGTGTCCTAGGGGGTCCCACCCTTCTAGCCAACCAAGTAATTCAAGGGTTGGTTTAACCCAAGTCCATTTCAGGGTGCCAGGTTTAGGTCCATTTAGGGTATACAATTTAGGGCTAGCTTGTTTGCTTGATTTGAGGCTTTTTCTTACCTTGGGCCTTTGCCTTATTTTCACCAGCCCCTTGTAGTTAGTTGTCTTCCTGAGGAAGACCTTCTCTTATCTCTATTCTCTTCTTTTCTTGAATATCCATGAACCCATATCATCCTTTTGACACTCAGGATCCTCCACCTCCCAACCCAACCATGATTTCGACTACTGGTTGGGAGACTCATCCTCAGTAGCTAGGATATGATTATCATGCTCCTTATCCCCCAGCTTATTTAGAACCTGAACCTCATGAATTTGACCCTTGCTTAGATCAAAACCGATTGAAGGCCATAGTTGTTGAATTCTAGGAGTATAACAAGGATTATAAGGATCAATGTACCAAGCTCCTGTAGCAAATTAGACAATGCCATGCATAATATCAATCTTATCACTCGTCGCAGGTATGAGAAACCTAGAATAACCAGCCTAGTGGGTCTAGTGACCCGTATTTTGGATCCACTAGCTACTCTACTGACTCTTGCTACTCTAGGGAGGCATCTTGGACTCATCCAACCTAGAAGGCACCTTTGAACCTACTTCATGATTTGGATAGATCATTTGGGGAATGCACCATTTTTGATACTGTTCGGGGCATAGATCGTGTAGAAGATAAAATGCGTTGTAGTATAGTGAGAAATACATCTCAACAAATAAATTAACGAAATTGGTGAATCCTGGCCGATTACAGGGAGGCAGAAAATGCTTTTGATTTCATGCTCTTATTCTAAATCTAATTACTAAATATCATAGACAATAAATCGCAATATATATATCAAGTAGAGAGTTTGAACATGAATTGCATACATGTAACTATAACTAAACAAATTCTGAGCATGAACATAAACTATCTATGTAGCAGAACAAGGGCACCACAGGTGGTCCGTGGTGGCCTTCTCGAGAGGTTGAGGATAACAGTAATGATCCGCCAAGTGGCTCAACGGACGCTTCGGATGAAGATGTAGAGACGAAGGCAGAGAAGATGGGAAGAAGAAGGTAGAGGAGTTGTAGAAGGAGGAAGAAGGAAAAATAATTGAATGCCTTCAAAGGGGACCCTTAGGCCTCTTTTTATAGTGTTTTTGAAGGGTATTTAGGGCATTGGAGCCCTTAATTTCGTGTAATGGACTTAGGTTGATCAGATTCTTTGATCGGGACATCAACAGTCCTGATTAAGCCCTCCAAATCCTTCCCCATTCGTGGATTTAATCTGGAGCTGCCACGTGGCACTCTGTCTGCCCTTGGATCTCCATCGCATGGTCGCTGCTCTCCTACGTGCACTGCTGCCTTCGCCCGCCCATTGCTCAACCTTCAAAGGTGCCTCAACTCCTTACGCCATCTCAGCCGTCCGATCGAGAGTGTGCGCCGTGCCCTCTTGAATCCTAAAGCACGCATCATCACGTGCATCCTCATCTAATGCCCCTGCACCCGTCACACATCCACACCTCCACCGCTCAATGAAGATCCTATGGTTAATCGTGCCTGCCCTTAATGTCTTGCCTAATTTCACGTTGGGCTTGCCTCGAACCTGCGCCAGTTGCTTAGGCGCGAAGGCACTAACCAACACACTATGGACGTGTTTGTGTTGAGTTTCTAATCTCCGTGCGGCCGCTCTCTACTGTTGGATGAAGATTCAACAGCTAATCTTGTCCTTCGTTGATGACGCGTAGTGTGGTGGTTGACGTGGATGCATCACGGCTGTTGGATGACGATCCAATGGCCCATGTCTTTCCTTCTGAGATTGGAGTGTGGTGAGGGGCAGCTGCAATGGCGCCACGTGGTGCCATCATGGTTGTCCATCTTCTTCTCCTTGTATCTGATGATGTAGGCCTCTAATTGAGTTGATTTTTTCATCATTGGATTGCGAACATCGATCCGGATCCATCCATGCAGTTGGATTTGTCATCTGAGGTCTGGATATTCTTCAATTTGCCCTTTGGCTCTTGCTTCTTCTGCGGACTCCCTAAGGTGCTTTGGAAGTCTGATTGATGCGATCTTGGAAGCGTTGGACTCCCTTCGTCGTTCTAAATAGATTCATAAGGTTGGATCGATCATCTGCAGTCCTGAATTACCTCCAATTATTAATACCTCTCAAATAGCACATTATTATGTATAAAACATATAAATCATCTAGGATGCAAAGTACAATGAGTATGCATGTAGAATGCCCATGTTAAGCTAGGTTCTACCTTAATTTAGGCAAATTAGGGCATATGATTGCTGTGCAACCATACCCCCATGCCTAAATCTTGCTAGTCCCTAGCAAGTGTAAGACTAAATGCATTTTATCAAGAGTTTAACAAAAGGTTTATTTCTTTTTGTTTCATCCAAAAATTCAGAATCCAGATAACCATGAACATATAATGTTGTAGCTTTTGCAACGGATCCAAGTGAAGAGTCGATATACATTTAAAGCTTGTACTTGACCCCTAGTAAAATTATGTTGGGATAGGCAAACCTCTTCTCTTAGGGTTATAAAATATTCTTTGATTTTAGCCCCAGTGTTTGGCTTGGGTAGGAGATGTCTGAGTTAACTGGATTTGTATTTGGTGGCTCACTTTCTTCTGGTGTTACATAGAGACTAGTATTTCAGAATCTAGATTTCTGGATTATCGAATCAACTTAGAGAGAGGCTGGAAAATTGTGCTCTCTTTAATCTTTTGTACGTTTTCTTTTCTCTCTTTCTTTCTTTCTCTCTCTCTCTCTCTCTCTCTCTTTTTCTGAGCGCACATCTCACCAGATTTGCAAATGTATTTGGTGGTCTCATATGGAATCACACTTTAATTAGATTCTAATAACCCTACGACTAAGTCAGACCCCTCAGCTCGTATTCAGGTGGTTAGAAATATAGAAAAAGTAGGTTAACGTTGTATTTGGTGGTTTGTGGGGGTGGTAGGCATTGTTGCCTCAAAACACTTGACTTACATGTTGAACATATCGAATCGCTATGCTAGCGTGTTTGGTTTTGGAAAACCTGTCATTGTAGCTTGAAAGCGAAGAATTCGTGTTCAACAAATAAAATTTATACCGAAATGAAAATTCTGGGTCGAACACAGGGAGGCGGATGTTTGATTTAAAAACTACGCGTTTCTTTTTATTTGTCACGAAGTAATTCAATTTAAAACTATCTAATTATTTACAATAAATAGAAGAGAGAGAGAGGGTAAGAGAGAGAGAGAGAATATTACACATAGAAATAAAAAATGAGATGTAGAATAAACAGAGAATTTATCATTAAGGAACTTGTTCATTACAACTAGAAAGCGATAAATTCACTCTAGAAAGCATTAAAAGAATGGAGGGAGAAATGTCCTCGACAATTGCTTGGAGGACGAGCATAACTACTCTAGAAAGTAGTAAAAAAAATAGGGCGAGAGAAATTCTCCTCGACGGTCGCTTGGAGGACGAGCCGGATGGGACGACGCCTGGACGAAGGAGACGAAGCAGAAGAACGGGAATGGAGCAGCACGCCGTCGTCGTCGCGGGATCCACTTCCGAAGCGGGACGAAAATTTGGGCTTTATCTCGCGAGAAGCATCCCGGGTGTGGGACAAGCTTCTCTTGAGCTTTGGAGAGGTAGAGAAGAGAAGGAAGGGATGAGAATTTCGTATGGAGGGGGTCTCCTTTTATAGTTGCAAGGAGTGGGGGCAAAATGGTCATTACATCTTTAAAATAATAAATGAGGGGTCTTTAGTGACGGATAAATGCGTCACTAAAGCCCCAACGTGGGCATAGCACCCGCGCCCACGCCCGCCTCCTCAGCTGCACCCTTTCTCAATGCCCACGCACGTTCATCTGATCTCAGCCGTTCGATCGCGAGATCGGACGGCTTAAGATGCGTGATCGCCCGCTGCTGCGGGCCTGCCCAGCGCATACGATTGTGCGTCCTCGCCGCGCGTTCAATCGTGCGTGATCTGAATTGAGCACAGAAGGTCGTCCGATCAAGATCCAACGCCCACCCACGCTCACTCGCCCGGCCTTCCTCCCCTTCACTGCAGTTCGAATCCGTGCACGCAGCTCGCATAAGCGCGCTCGACCGCTGCGCTACGAGGCGCGGATGGTCGAGCGAGCACTTTTAGGCGCGGCCGTCCACAGCCATTGGATTGAGATCCAACAGCGGAGAGGGAATAGGTGCGGGGTCTTCAGAGAATGTATGCGGCAGTTTGGGTAGCTGAGATGGCACCACATGGCACCATCTTGGCCGTCCATCTTCTGGATGTTGTAGATGGTGCCACGGATGTCGGATTGGCTTGATTTTGCATCGTTGGGCTGCGATCGTCGATCTGAATTCATCCGTGCAGTCGAATTTGTCATTTAAAGTGCAGATTTACACCATCCTGGCCCTTGATCTTCTAGGGTTCCCCGATTACTATCTGATGCTACAGATGCCTGATTAGGGCAATCTTGGAGTCGTTGAACTCCAATCGTTGCCCTGATCACATCCATACGCTTGGATCTTTGATCCAAGGCCCCGATAAAATGTTTGCCCTGTCCAAGGACATAAAAGGAGATAATTATCCTCCATTTTATTCAAACTACTCTAAATGCAAGATGATGCATGTTATGCAATATTTATATCATGAAATGCAATCCTATGCTTAAGAATATGCATAAATAGACATCTTAAGTAGTGTAAATGTGTTTACATCATACCCCCATGCCTATCTTTTGCTAGTCCCTAGCAAAAACTATATGCTATTTATAAAAGAATTAGGTTGGATTATTTGGGCATGAGTTATTTTCAATCATTAAGAAATTGTCTACTTAGGAACTGAACGTTCAAAGACACAACAGTGCCCGAGTATCAGCCAAAATGCAAACCTCCTTAAGCCCTTGCCTTATTCAAAGAAAAGTTTCTTTTTCTCTTTTTCTTTTTTTCTAATTTTTTTGGATTTTCAAATTTTAAGGTTTAAGAGTGGCTTTCTACGGCCATTCAACTCACCCAAGATTTGATGAAAACCCTAAGCTTTAAGCATCTTATTGTGATTGTGATAGACTCGTTGACCGGCAATTAAAACAGACTTCGGATTTCTACACCTCTAGGTGACCTCAAAAAGACTTCTGCCTAAAGGTGTATCTTTACAACCGGTAGCTTTCTCCCTACTTTTATTTTTTTACGGGGTCAACACAAGGGTGAATCCAGTGTATATCTCCTGGTTTATTCTACGTCTCCACTTCTTCCTATGTGTTTTAGGAATTTTTAGTGCATTTACTGAGCTGGGTTCTGGACAACTGGTCGATAAGCTGTTACCACTGACAACTTGCCAGCTATACTCGTGAGGCGAAGTGTGGCTTATTTTTTTTGTTCT
Source organism: Thalassia testudinum (assembly GCA_037157565.1). Lineage (NCBI taxonomy): Eukaryota > Viridiplantae > Streptophyta > Magnoliopsida > Alismatales > Hydrocharitaceae > Thalassia > Thalassia testudinum. The sequence goes on along the minus strand of JAZHRO010000022.1, from coordinate 5,329,366 downwards.
TTTCTCCTTTAATTTTTTATTTTTTTTTCTTTCTTTTTTTTTTAAGTAGGTGGCTTCCCTGGTCTAAGATTTACCTAAAGGCAACAAAAAGAGAAAGGTCCAGTGACTGGGCTCTGGACAACCTACCTATGGGCTGTTACCCACGATAACTTGCCAGCCATTTCACCCTAGAAGGTTCATTAGCTACCCAATTTTCGTTAAAATCGTCGAGCAACAAGTCAGTGCAAAGAAAGTGTGTAGATGCTTAAGACTCAAAAATAACTCAAATCAGAGGGCGGGTTGATAAGTCGTGTACTTTTCACCCAAACTTATTTACTCCAATTAAAATAAAATTCAGGTTAGCGAGAACTCGGAAAACAAATCCACATTTTAGTGGATACACGGGCTAATTAAGTCCAAAGACCTGAAGGGTCTTTGTGTTCAAATCATAATGTAGTATTTTCTAAGATTGAAAATTTTCTTAAACCCAAATTCTCTTTCCTAATTCTGATTTTTTGTTTATAAAAGAAAATAAAACAAATCTACGGAGCTGACGAATGAATTCAGAGATAAATATCCACCCCCCCATGCCTATCTAATGCAATGTCCTCATTGTATTAAAAAGACATAAAACAGAGTGGAAAAGCGTAGAAAGCACCTGAATTGCGTGAATGTTAGGTCCGCTCCGAGATGAAAACTAAAAAGAACTGTATATGTGCTGAGTTTAGTGCCTTCAGCTAGGCACACTATAAAAAGAAAAGAAATGAAGAATTCACAAGTGCAGGTCAGAATCAGAATAAACAGGAGAATCCTCTGACCTATCAACAGAGGTCCACAGATGTGGACTAGATTATGGTGCAGACCCATCCCCCATAATTGAGAATATCTTAGGTTCTGGATAAAAATTACCCAAAACCTAAAATCAGAATGCAAGCAGGGTCAGGCCTGCGATTTATGAGGATGCGACCCAAGACCAAAAGGTCGGGTTACAGAGAATTGAAGCTCAAAAGGATAATTGTTGAATGTGTGCTTGAGTTTGACATCTTCGAAACAAATGTCGTAAGGGTTCTGATTTGATGGTTTTAGCTTAAAAGGAACCCTTCGACTCAATCTTCCATTTCCTCCAAAATTAACTTCCCAAATCAGAACTTCCTAGCTCCTATCCTCCTCATTCCGAATGTTAAATTCTGAGACCTCTTGCATGTTAATCACCCCGTCTGAAATCTCCAAGTCTAAATGATGTGGCAGAATCAGAATTGACTTGGGTCTAATTATCTCAGAAACAGAATTATCGATAAGCTTAATGGGGTGTAACTTATAATCAGGGCATTGAATTGATTCCTCCAGAAAATGTGATTCTGGATCCGTAATGTGTGCCCTAATAAGATCAGTTTCCTCAGTTATTGGGCTATCAAATGATCTATCAGATTCCTCAGGCCCAATCATCTCACAGAAATCGTGTTCAGAAAACTCGCGTGAGACTTCGCAACTTGAATCTTCACCATCAAAGAAATCAGGATCCGTATCAATGTATGTCCCAAAATCAGTTGTCACTTTCTATTCCCAGGAGACATACGTTTCCTCGTAACTCGGCTCAGGGATCTCAGGTGAAGAAATCAGATCTTCCTTAATTGGTCGCTTTAATTCAATCTGGTCATAACACGTGTCCCCCCCAATAGGTGCCTGAGCAGGTTCTGTCATTGGCTTTCCTGAAGAGGGTTCATCCTAGGAATCATCCCAAGATTGAATCAAAGCAACCACGAATCTCATCCTCAATTTCGCTAATTTCCCAAGTAGAAACTCACCTGGGTTCTTATCCTTAACGTCCTGGAGCCAATCCAACAAAGACTTATTCAAATCATCAATCATTTCAATCAGAGGCTCCAATCTCTCAATGCAAGGTATTGGCTGAACTTCTAAAGATTGTATGATATTCCTCAAGTTAGCCAGAACCTTATCTTGAACCTGGTTAACCTAAACCAAATGAGTTGGTTCACGGTTGGGCGGGTTTGACATCAATGCAGAGGAATTAACGAATTGAGATTCGTTATACCCTTCCTGATAATAAGTCATTTCAGATGGTGATGACCTAAAGGCAGTGAAATTAGAGGATGGGTAAGGATCGGTGTATCCTTCTTGATTGTAGATCGTATTAGGTTGTTCATGAAAGGAAGATGATCTATAATAGATGTAGCTCTGAGAAGGATAGAAATCAAAATCAAAGTGTTCAGGGTTAGACCTTAAACACGAGGGTCCGAAATTGTATCCCCAATCTGAATTATCCCAACTGACTGATGGTTGATTATAGTACGAGTCGGGATAATCGTCATGTTGAGGATAATTCAAAATAGGAGGGAAAGAGCGGGAATGCGTGAAATATGTGGAATGATTCATGAGACATGGGAGGAAGAAAGGCGCCCTGCAATACATACAATCAAACCTGTCCTTAATTGGGTTAACCTACAGACCTATAGACTCCCAAAACCCGTCTTGAGATAAAGAAATGATTTGATCTACTTCTGTCTGTTCAATCCAACCAGTTAGAAGGAGGGACTGGGGAGAAGGTTCTTCCTTCGGCTTGCGCCTCCGGTTCCTAGTGTACCCTCCAGCCGCGATCATTTGATTCTGCTCCCCTAGCTAGACATCAGATTGAACAGTAAAAATAGACTAATCGAAAATAATCTCGTTCTGGGTTCTGAAGAGCGAGTCCAATCATTAAGGCCAACGTCTACTCTGTTTTATTTAGGGCTAGGTTTGAATGTGCTTTGGAATGTGATGGGCCCTTTAAGTGGGTTGTGCCCTTAATGATTGATTGATTTGTGTGTGCGTGCACAGCCAGTGGTTTTCAAGCAAGATTATTTTTGATGTGGTGAATTTTAAGGTTCAAATCTTGCTTAGTAGCTTTTAGGATTCAACTTTAGGTGTTTTCAAACAAGTTTCGTTGGCACATTAGGTTTTGCAAGCACAGGTGAAGATATTTTCCTTTAAAGCTTAAAAAGAATGTGGAGTGCCTGGTAAATCCCTAAGAGTTGAACCTAATTGGTAGCTACTTGATGAGTTGATTTTATTTGAAGTGGTGCGGCCCAATCAACTCAAACAATTAGCCTGTTGCACCACTTAATTAGGCACACAAATGATTACCTAATCTGATTTCTACTCAATTATGTGTTTGAATGTGTGTACCGGCTCCTAAGATCGGTTTACCGGTTGAGTTAGAAAATTAGATGAGTTTGTGTACCTCTGTGAGATTTTTTTTTATTTTTCTTTTTTTAATGTGGGGGTTGGAGTGAGTATGGGTGTCAAACAACAAACAATCTAACCTTAGAGTTTATAAAAACACCTAGGTTGATTGATGTTTGAATTATTATGTTGTGGAATGAAATCTAATGGGTGGGAGGTGGGGGATAACTCACAGAACCTTCCACAGCACTTTACTCCGATCTACCACTTTTGCCTATCTCGAAAGAGTACCTGCAATTACAATAAGAAAGGAGAAAAGTGAGGTAAATGATTTGTAAGTTACAAAACGCGAAGAGAAATCAAAGAGTGTCACCTCCCCAGCAATGGCGCCAAAATGTTGAACATATCGAATCGCTACGCTAACGTGTTTGGTTTTGGAAAACCTGTCGTTGTAGCTTGAAAGCGAAGAATTCGTGTTCAACAAATAAAATTTATACCGAAATGAAAATTCTGGGTCGAACACAGGGAGGCGGACGTTTGATTTAAAAACTACGCATTTCTTTTTATTTGTCACGAAGTAATTCAATTTAAAACTATCTAATTATTTACAATAAATAGAAGAGAGAGGAGAGGGTAAGAGAGAAAGAGAATATTACACATAGAAATAAAAAATGAGATGTAGAATAAATAGAGAATTTATCATTAAGGAACTTGTTCATTACAACTAGAAAGCATAAAACAATTCCACTAGAAAGCGATAAATTTACTCTAGAAAGCATTAAAAGAATGGAGGGAGAAATGTCCTCCTCGACGATCGCTTGGAGGACGAGTAGAACTACTCTAGAAAGCAGTAAATCTATACGAGAAAGCAGTAAAAAGAATAGGGAGAGAGAAATCCTCCTCGACGGTCGCTTGGAGGACGAGCCGGATGGGATGACGTCTGGGCAAAGGAGGACGAAGCAGGACGAAGGAGAACAAAGCAGAAGAATGGGAACAGAGCAGCACGCCGTCGTCGTCGCGGGATCCACTTCCGAAGGGGGACGAAAATTTGGACTTTATCTCGGGAGAAGCATCCCGGGTGTGGGACAAGCTTCTCTTGAGCTTTGGAGTGGTAGAGAAGAGAAGGAAGGGATGAGAATTTCGTATGGAGGGGGTCTCCTTTTATAGTTGCAAGGAGGGGGCAAAATGGTCATTACATCTTTAAAATAATAAATGAGGGGTCTTTAGTGATGGATAAATCCGTCAGTAAAGCCCCAACGTGGGTGTAGCACCCACACCCACACGCACCTCCTTAGCTGCGCCCTTTCTCAACGCCAATGCACGTTCATCAGATCTCAGCCATCCGATCGTGAGATCAGACGGTTTAAGATGCGTGATCGCCCACTTCTACTCGCCCGCCCAGCGCATACGATCGCGCGTCCTCACCACGCGTTCAATCGCGCGTGATCTCAATTGAGCGCAGACGGCCGTCCGATCAAGATCCAACGCCCGCCCACGCTCGCTCGCCCGCGCCTTCCTCCCCTTCACTGCAGTTCGAACCCGCGCCCTCAGCTCGCGTAAGCACGCTTGACCGCTGCGCTACGAGGCACGGATGGTCGAGCGGTCGCTTTTAGGCACGGCCGTCCACAGCCGTTGGATTGAGATCCAACGACGGAGAGGGAATGGGTACGAGGTCTTCAGAGAATGTATGCGGCCGTTTGGGCGGCCGAGATGGTGCCACGTGGCACCATCTTGGCCGTCCATCTTCTGGATGTTGTAGATGGTGCCACGGATGTTGGATTTGATTTTTGCGTTGTTGGGCTGCGATCGTTGATCCGAATTCATCCGTGCGGTCGGATTTGTCATTTGAAGTATGGATTTACACCATCCTGGCCCTTGATCTTCTAGGGTTCCCCAGTCACTATCTGATGCTACAGATGCCTGATTAGGGCGATCTTGGAGTCGTTGAACTCCAATCGTCACCCTGATCACATCCGTACGCTTGGATCTTTGATCCGAGGCCCTGATAAAATGTTTTCCCTATCCAAGAACATAAAAGGAGACAATTAACCTCCATTTTATTCAAACTACTCTAAATGCAAGATGATGTATGTTATGCAATATTTATATCATGAAATGCAATCCTATGCTTAAGAACATGCATAAATAGACATCTTAAGTAGTGTAAATGTGTTTACATCATTACAAAACTCAAACTTCTTAACATAACACTTTTGTTTCAAGCAAATACCTCTTTTGTATGTTTTTTTTTTCATATCTACTGGCACAGTGCCGTTACCAACATAATATAATGCAATAATGCAACACGACATACATACTTTTATTCATGTGGCATTATTTGGGATTTTTGGGGATGACCAAGAGGATCTCAGGTGGCTTATTTGGTGGAAGTGCTTACTCTTGGCACCGGGTAGGGAACTGATAGGACGATGTATTTCTGACCTTGACATCAGTACCCTCCTTCAGCTGAGGATTCCGTAGAGGACAGTCGTGACCATCCACCTCAGTCCTAGTTTTATCAGAACCCACTCTCTGTGTCTTTGCCTTATTTGGTAGCTCTCGTATGGAATTTCCCACAGAATTAGTACGCAAGAACTGAGAGTGAAAACTATGCCCAACTCTGAGTGTCATTATTCAATTATCTAGAATTAAAGATTCCTTATACTAGCCTTAGTGCACCGGTAGACTCTCTAATCTCACCTCACATATATGTTGGTGGATCTACTAGAAGATGGTTTGCCTGACTCCCTGATTGCTGTCCAAGGGTTCAGGAGAAGAAGCAATGCTTCTTCTCGACAAACTAGAGATGTTTATTGATTTTCACAATGGATCCATTGCAAATTATACATGTAGGTGTGAGGTTATACTGGATTCTAACCTTAGGAATCTACTAAAGAAAAAATCTTTAATAAAACCTCTTGATAAAACGATCTAATCCCCCACTTGTTGTAGAAAATTTTCAATTTTTATGGACTATCCCCCATGCCTAAGTGTTTGCATGTTTTCATGCATGAATAAAAGAAATTGGAATAAGGTAGGGTGTATGTGGATAGAAATTACCTGGATTGCTTTTGAGTTGTCGTTCAGCTCATGCCATCATTGCAATGCCATACATAATATGCAAAGCAATATGTGAAAATGAAATATGCTATGTATATACAGTATGTATATATGTATACATGTTGAGTTTAACACCTCCAGCTGGGCAACTTGTCAGTCACACGTCCTTGAGGAGATCTATTGTTTCATCAGTAGGAGGAGGTTCCTGGGCGAAAAATGGTTTGAGGCGCTAGCCATTTACCGTAAAAACATGCCCAGATTTTGGGTCTCTAATTTGGACTGCCCTATTAGGATATGGGTGGACCACCAGAAACGGCCTAGTCCACTTGGACTTGAGCTTTCCTGCAAAGAATTTGAGTCAGGAATCAAACAACCAGACCTACTGGTTAGGTACGAACTCCTTCCTTCGGATGTGTCGATCATGGAAAGCTTTCATCTTGTCTTTGTATATTTTTGCATTCTTGTAAGCTTCCCACCTAATTTTCTCTAACTCACTGAGCTGGGGCTTCCTTTCATAACCTTCGGCCTTGAGGTTAAAATTGCATTTCTACACTGCCCAAAAGGCACAGTGCTCCAGCTCCATAGGAAGGTGACAGGCCTTTCCATACACCATGTGGTATGGCAACATTTCGAGCGGGGCCTTGTACATGGTCCGATATGCCCATAGTGCATTAATCGATCGATCGAAAAAATCCTTCCTATCAGGTCTAACCATCTTTTGAAGGATACGCTTGCTTTGACGGTTTGATACTTCAGCTTGTCCATTAGTCAGTGGGTGATACGGGGTAGCAATGCGGTGCTGCACCCTGTATTTCTTCAATAATGACTTGAAATGGGCATGGATGAAGTGACTACCCCCATTGGTTTTCAGTGCGCGGGGAACTCCGAATCTCGCAAAAATGAATTCCTAGACGAAGGATATAAGAGTCTTATGCTCATATGTCCTGCTGGCATAGCTTCAACCCACTTTGAGACATAGTCAACTGCGAGAAGTATGTACTCAAAGTCGTGCGAGTTCGGGAAAGGGCCCTAAAGTCAATGCCCTAAACATCGAACACTTCTACGATGAGAATAGATTGGAGAGGCATCATGTCTCTCCAGGTCATAGAATCGACCAACTAGCATCGCTTACAGCATTTGGCAAAATCATGTGTATCTTTGAAAATGGTTGGCCAGAAAAATCCCGACTGCAAAATCTTTGCAGCAGTCTTTTGGCCAGAGAAATGACCCCCACAAGCATCACTATGGTAGAAGGATAGCACACTAGAGATTTTTGAATTAGGGATGCATCTACGAATGATCTGATTAGCCCCAATGCCAAAGAACAGTGGGTCATCCCAAAAATAGAATTTAGCCTTTGAGATAAATTTGAGTTTTTGATCCTTGGATAATCCCGCAGGTAGCCTACCTTTGCTATATCAGCATACCATGGAAACTCAACAGAGTTGATGGACAACAGAGACTCATCCGAAAATTGGTATGATATCGGTGGGGAGTACGGAATATAGTCTGGGGCTAGCCGAGACAAGTGATTCGCCACAACATTATGTGCTCCGACTTTGTCGCGGATTTCGACATCAAACTCCTGCAAAAGAAGGATCCATCAAATAAGGTGGGGTTTGGCATTCTTATTTACCAACAAATGTTGGAGGGCGGAATGGTCAGTGTAGATAATAACTCTGGACCCGAGTAAGTATTACCTCAATTTCTCCAACTCGAATACCAAAACTAGCAATTCTTTCTCAGTGACTATATAGTTACACTGAGCCTTGTTCAGCATTTCGCTAATGTAGTATATTATGAATGGATGGAGCTCCCGATGCTGGCCAAGAACGGCTTCTACAGCGTAGTCGGAGGCGTCACACATCATCTCGAAGTCGAGAGACCAGTTGGGAGGTTGGAGAATAGGTGCACTTGAAACAACGCTTCACAAGGTCTCGAAAGTGCTAAGACACGAGGAGTCAAAATCAAAGGGAGTGTCGGTTACTAGAAGATTTGTTAATGGATGAGCAATTTTCGAGAAATCTCGAATGAATCTTGGATAAAATTCGACATGCCTTAAGAATGATTTATATTGCTTGACCGAGCTAGGAGGAGGTAATCACGAAATGATTTTGGACTTATCTTGGTTGACCTCGAGTCCATTAGTGGAGATCCTGTGACCTAGTACGATGCCATCCCTCACCATAAAATGGCTTTTTTCCCATGAAAGTACTAGGTTAACTTCTTTACATCTCCTCAAGATCTTTGTGAGGTTATCAAGACAAGCCGAAAAATCATCTCCAAATACAGAGAAGTCATCCATGAACACTTTTATGCAATCCCCGATCATGTCTGAAAAGATGGCCATCATGTATCGCTGAAAAATAGCTGGTGCATTGCAGAGGCCGAAGGGCATCCGCTTAAAAGTGAATGTTCCAAAGGGACACGTAAAAGTCGTCTTGTCTTGATCTTTCGGGTTGATTACTACTTTATTGTACCCGAAGTATTCATCCAGAAAGCAGAAGAAACTACGCCCAGCCAGCCGTTCCAAAATATGATCAATAAAGGGTAAAGGAAAATGATCCTTTTTGGTAGCCAAGTTTAGCTTCCTGTAATCAATGCAGACCCACCAAGAAGTTGTGGTGCGAGTCAGGATGGATTCGCCCATTTCATTTTTGATCACGGTGAGTCTCTCCTTTTTGGGCACAATTTGAATGGGACTCACCCACTGGCTGTCGGAAATTGGATAGATAATGCCTGTGTCCAACCATTTAATGATCTCCTTCTTGACAACCTTCAACATATTTGGATTTAGGTGCCTCTGAGGTTGTCTCGATGGTCTCACCCCTTCCAGTGTAGATATGGTGAGTGAAATATGAGGGGTGAATCTCGTGGAGATCAGCAATGCCCCACCTGATAGTAGCCCTATGTGCTTGCAGAACGGAGATCAACTAGTGTTCCTGGTCTGGAGTTAAGTGAGCATTGATAATCATGGGATACGTCTCATTTTCTCCTAGAAACACGTACTTGAGCAAATCAGGTAAGGGCTGTAACTCTAGTAGCGGAGGGTGGGGAGAGGGTTTATGTAGGGGAGGAGAGGAAGCAACAACGAAAATCTGTTGATCCTAACTAATGGAGAATCCGTCTGCAGTGGTCATGTAATCCTATCTTAAGATATCAGTGCTAGATAGAACAGGATAGTCAGGATCAGGGGTGTTAGGCGCAGATGAACACCCATGACAACCAGATCCATGGGATGAAATGTGTCTGTCATTAGTCTCAGTTTCGTGTGGACTGCGATCTAAGACCCCTGATAGTGAAGATGAATGTGCCATTGGGTCACTACAGAGGAGCCCAATGTTCCCAGAAAAAGATGAATCTTCATCTTCACCATCCTCCTCGATTAGATCGCAATCAAAGTTCTTTGATGTCCTAAAAATGTCTAGTCTAAGCTTTTCGTTCCCTAGGGTAATCTCCATGCACCCTGATGCACAGTCGATGTTCGTGCGGGCGGTTGCCAAGAATGGGTGACCTGGAATAATCAGTGCATCACAGAGATTAGGAGGAACCTCCATATCAAGAACAAAAAGGTCTGTTGGAAAGTAGAATTCCTTGGACTTTCACGATCACATTTTCAACCACCCCCCTCGGCATTTTCACCGATCGATCAACCAACTATATGGTAACTGAGGTGGGCTTTAACCCCCAAAATCGAAATTGATCAAATACTGTGGTGGGAGTTAGGTTGATGGACGACCCCAAGTCAAGAAGGGCCGTATCAAAAAGGAAATCCTACAAAAAGCAGGAATTCAGTGGTATGCCCGGGACCTTCTTTTTGGGCAGTAAGTCTGCTAAGATAACAATGTTGTCTTCCTCAGATAATACCTCCTGTCATCTGATTTTGTGCCGTCACTTTGGAGTACAGTAGTCCTTGAAGAAACTAGCAACATCAGGGATGTGATCTATTGCTTCGAGGAGAGGGACCTGAATGTGAACTTCCTTGAACATAGATTTCAGGTCCTCGAAATTCTGCGTATCCTTTTTCCATGCTGAATCTTGTGTTAGAGCCGCTGGAAAAGGGACGAGAATCTCAGGGTTTGGGGGCTTCTTTCCTTTATCTGATGAAGATGGCTTGTGAGAGGGAGAGGGTTGTGAGCCATCTTGCAGTAGAGCGCAAGAAAAATCATTACCCGCTTGCCTAGGTAGTAGGTCCTGTGTAGTCTTTCCGCTCCTTAAAGTGACAACTTTTGCATCTACATGCTGTCCATGAAGGGGTAGAGGAGCAGGTTGGTCTGAATACACAGGGTTTGGCAACAGAGGTGGTTGACCGAGCCCATAACCAGGTGGTGTGGGAGGTGCTTGCAGAACAGCATGTGCCTGCCCTTGTGGTGCTTAGAATCTAGGCGGGATGCCCTGATTCTGCACATATTTGGGGTTTGGGATAGGTTGGGAGGGCAAAGCTCCTTGTGACTTATGCTCCTGCATCATCTGGTTTTGCGTGTTTTGTATGCTCTGAATTTGGTCAGCCATTGCCTTCATTATTTGTATGTTGTCATGAGTAGATTTTCGAATTGATGCCTGCAATTCCTCCTTCAGAGACTCCAAAGGGTCGGCCTACTTTGGAGGATAGTTGGTAGCTTGGTGCAGTGGCTGATAAATAGAATAGGTTTGTTGCTTCTAAGACGGGAATGGATGCTGCCTTGGGTATGTGTTCTATGCATTCCCGTATTGCATGTTCTGGTAGTGTGGAGCTTGACTCAGTCTCTGTGGGTTACCATACCAGGAGGAATTAGGATGTTGGCGCCAACCAGGGTTATACATCTTAGAATACGGGTTGTTATGCCTATAACCCTAAATAGCATTGACACCTTCGTAGGCCGAAGATGTCACAGATGTAAATTAATCAAAAGAATATGCACTTGTGTCATTATGTGGTGCGCAAACCCTGATTGTACGGCTCCAAATCCACATTGTTCACGGGTTCCTGGTACGTAGGATCCAATGGAGATGGAGAGAAAACATCCTGAATGAGCGGATATGTACAAGCAGAGGGGGCTCGAGATGCTTGAGAGGAGTAAGATGGAGCAGTGCTGCCAAAAGATTTAGAGCTCGCTCACATTAATTCATCGAGCTTCTTATCGAGCAGATCCACCTTATCCAGCTTTTTGGTAATAACGTCCATGTCGGCTTGGGCAGACTCGGCTTGAGCTTCGTGGACACTGACTCGTTGCTGTCTAGGTCACTGGAACTAGTTCATTGAGGCGGCATTCATCAAGTTCTCTACTAAGGACTCGAATAGTTCAAATGCACTGTTCTGGTCCTTCGCGAGGAAATTCCCACCACTAGATGCATTGGCCAGGTACCAATGTGTGTCATCTAGCCCATGGTAAAAGACTTAAGCGAGGTGCCATTTGGGTACACCATGGTGTGGGCACTTCTTGAGAAGATCGTGGAATCTATCCCAGGCATCATGCAGCTTCTCTCTAGGGCCTTGGGCAAAGGTTGTGATCGTGTGCCTCATAGCATTTGTTCGACCAATCGGGAAGAACTTTTTGAGGAATTCAAGACATAATTCCTCCCAGGCTTTAATTGGCCTCCCGATAGCCTTGAACCAATAAGCAGCTTTATCCTTCAGAGAAAAAGGAAAAAGTTTCATGAGAACAATTTCGATATCTATATTCCTGCGTCGAACTGACTCTGCAATCCGACTTAGATCTTTGATGTGCTAGAAGGGATCCTCATTCGAGTTTCCATGGAAATGAGTCTGAATCAGACTTATGATATTCGGTTTCAACTCGAATGCGTCTCTGCTTGCGGGAATCCGGACCTGAGGTGCTATAATTGTTGCCGCCAGATCTTAGAAGTCCTGCAGTTGTTCTCCACATGGTGGATGCTGCATCCTGTCAAGTGTTGTGAGAATCCTGTCGATGCTCTACTCGTATTTCTATTCCATTTCCTTGACCCTGCCTTCCAGACGAGCCATTGGGTCCTGATTCTCAGGGTCCTGACCAACTCGAGGACTGGGATTAGCCATCTCAACTAATCGAGTGGAAGAAGGTTGAGAAGAAAGGTCGGGTGAGAATCACCTTTGCCGCCTTGGGTTCGGCTCCCAAGGTCCCACAAGTTTAGGTCCTAACGACCTTCTTCCTTGCATACACCAACTCAAAGGGTTAGTGTAGTCAAGCAGAACAAAACTAAGGTCTTGTTAATCAGAGTGGTCCTTCAGATCAGATGATCGGATTTTTCATTTAAGTTTGTGTTATTGAAAAAAATTCGGCGAGAGACCGACTGCAAGGAATTCCTGCCTCTCAGGCTAACCCGGCTAGGTTGGTTACGAGGGGACTACAAGGAATGTTCTTCCTTCTACTTTCACCTCAGGTTCCATTAGCCCACAGCCGTGGTTGTTTGATGCACCCCGCAGGCTTAGACACCAGGTTTTGTAGGAGAGGTTGAAACTACCCAGTAGTTTCAAGCCAAATGCAGGTTATTTGATATATTTTCGTGAATTTTAACCTGTTTCCTCAATTTAGTAAATGGCGGGCGGTCCACAAGGTGACTCGCTTCACCAACTAACTCTTGGGCTCGTCGAAGTCTAAGTTAGTCTATGTGGTCCTATTGGCTTATGCACTTCTAAGTTTTTTTTTTTCAAATTGAAGACCACAATTCAAATGTATACTCTCAAATAAGATGGAATCCAAATGATTTGAAACTTGACACGAAGATTCCTTTTTCAATAAGCTTTTTAGAGAGTATTTTTCCAAAATTTTTACTATTTCCAACAAGTTATGAATTTTTAACAAATCAGGGGTCAAATGTGGGATTTAGACCCCGTGTTGGTTTTTCTGTTGGAAACAATATCAAATATGCTCCAAAAATTTTGTAAAAATATGATAATGAAAGCTAATTTGATTATATTTCAAACCCCACCAATCGTGAGTAAATCATATTTGTATGTTGGTTAGAATTGATTTCTAAATTTCATAAAAGTTCTATTTTCAAGCAATTTGACCCGTATGTACTCCACGAGTTTTTAAAAATTTCACGGATGGAATTTCTTTTTGGGAAAGGTGTCGTTGGAAAGATAATTTGAAAATCTAGTTCCAGTCTAAATTTCAAAACTTTTGGAGCATCAGAAGCACGGCTATTGAATTTTAAAGATGGCAATCAATTTCTGGTCGAGTTTCTAACAAGAATGTGTGCACCTGATTTTCGCAGCGCCCGCTTTGCCTCGTTCGCCGCTTTGTGTGGTTCAACCTGCACATAAAAATACTATGTTAGGGATGAAATCAAAAGTCTTCATGCCTCCTCGGCAACGGCACCAATTTGTTCAGGGTGTAGATCGCGTAAAAGATAAATGCGTTGTAGTATAGTGTGAAATACATCTTGACAAATAAATTAACGTAATTGGTGTGTCCCGATCGTTCACTGGGAGGTAGAAAATGCTTTTGATTTCATGCTCTTGTTCTAAATCTAATTACTAAATATCATAGATAATAAATCGTAATATATATATATTAAGCAGAGAGTTTGAACATGAATTGTATACATGTAACTATAACTAAACAAATTCTAAGCATGAACATAAACTATCTAGGTAGCAGAACAAGGGCACCACGGGTGGTCCGTGGTGGCCTTCTGGAGAGGTTGAGGATAGCAGCAACGATCCACCAAGGTGGCTCAACAGACACTTCGGACGAAGATGTAGAGACGGAGGTAGAGAAGATGGGAAGAAGAAGAAGGTAGAGGAGTTGTAGAAGGAGGAAGAAGAAGGAAAAATAATTGAATGCCTTCAAAGGGGACCCTTAGGCCTCTTTTTATAGTTTTTGTGAAGGGTATTTAGGGCATTGGAGCCCTTAATTTCATGCAATGGCCTTAGGCTGATCAGATCCATTGATCGGGAGATCAACAATTCTGATTAAGCCCTCCAAATCCTTCTCCATTCACGGATTTAATCTGGAGCTGGCACGTAGCACTCTGTCTACCCTTGGATCTACATTGCACGGTCGTCGCTCTCTTGCATGCGCTGCTGCCTTCGCCCGCCCACCGCTTGGCCTTTAAACGCTCCTCAAATCCTTATGCGATCTCAGCCATTTGATCTCTCGATCGGATGGCTTAAAAGAGTGTGTGCCACACCCTCTCGTATCCTAAAGCGTGCATCATCACGGCGTCCTCATTTGATGCCCCTGTGCCAGCCACGCGTCCATGCCTCCATCATCCGATGAAGATCCTATGGTTAATCGCGCCCACGCTCAACGTCTTGCCTGATTTCACGCTGGGCATGCCTCGAACCTGCACTTGTTGCTTAGGTGCGAAGACGCTAACCAATGCACTGTGGACACGTTTGTGTCGAGTTTCCAATCTCCTCGTGGCCACTCTCAACTGTAGGATGAATATCCAATGGCTGATCTTGTCCTTCGTTGATGAGGCACGGTAAGGCGGTTGACGTGGATGCATCGCGGTCGTTAGATGACGATCCAAAGGTCCATGTCTTTCCTTCTGAGATTGTGGTGAGGTGAGGGGCAGCTGCGATGGCACCACGTGGTGCCATCATGGCCGTCCATCTTCTTCTCCTTGTATCCAATGATGTAGGCCTCCGATTGAGTTGATTTTTGCGCCATTGGATTGCGAACATCGATTCGAATCCATCCATGCAGTTGGATTTGTCATCTGAGGTTCGGATATTCTTCAATTTGCCCCTTGGCTCTTGCTTCTTCTACAGACTCCCTAGGGTGCTACGGAAGTCTGATTGATGAGATCTTGGAAGCGTTGGACTCCCTTCGTCGTTCTAAACAGATCCATAAGATTTGATTGATCATCTACAGCCCTGAATTACCTACAATTATTAATACCTCTCAAATAGCACATTATTATGTATAAAACATATAAATCATCTAGGATGCAAAATACGATGCGTATGCATGCAGAATGCCCATGTTAAGCTAAGTTCTACCTTAATTCAGGCGAATTAGGGCCTATGATTGCTGCGCAATCAAACACACCTATACTTGATGATATATATCTTAAGAATTGGAACAATGGATCACAAGTACAAGACCATACATCAGGTTCTCAATCAACTCCCTCTATAGTCAGTCCCACTTAGGGTGATATACACTTTGATTCATATCCTGATTCGTATAACTCTGAGTGGAGAGACAATCTTGATCATTCATGGCCACCACAGAGACCGACTCAGACTGAATATCAATCTAGGCCAACCTAGTATTCCACTCAAACCACTTTAGAGCAACCATCTAGTCCAACCCAACCCACATCCACCCTTGAGGATATCATGAACCTTTTGTTGGACTTTGACAAGAAAAATGGAGAAAGGTTGACTAATTTGGAAAATCAAGTGAAATCTCAAGGGGATCAAATCAAGAGACTTCAAGAATCGTTCTATCCCCGTATGCACACTCCTCTTCACTCCTATTCTCCACCTATTCTTCCGACCCCTCCAATTTATCATATGTGCCATTGAGCAGGTGCCAATTCTTTGGCGTCTAAAAGGAAGAGGAAAGCTAAGAGCCCACCCAAACGATCTGATTTAGGCTCAACTAAAAATCTTAAGATCAAACCCGCATCCAGCTCTAACTCAGACTTTTGGGACAAAAAGAAGAAAAAGGCTTCTGAAGTTGATTTGACCTATTTACCCTTTCCTGGGGCGTTAAAGAAAGAGTCACAAGAAAAGAAAAAGACTTGCACACCTAAAGAGGTAGTTTTATCTGCTAACATAAGTGCATTTGTTTTTGGCACTCTACCACGTAAAAAGACTGACCCTGGAAAACCATTCATATCTTGTGCCATCAAGGGATTCACCTTTAATAGAGCCCTTGTGGATCTAGGGTCTTCCATTAGCTTGATTCCTACCGCCCTTTTTGACCGCACCAAACCTGGAGATCTGTACCACACACCTATCACCATTAGAATGGCAGATGGCTCCATCAACACACCTAAGGGGGTAGTTCGTGATGTTATCATTAAAGTGCAAGCTCTTAGCTTTTCGGTTGATTTTATTGTTTTGGACATGGATATATCGGAGAAGCTAAGTGATTCACCCATCATTCTATGTGGCCCTTTCTTGGGTACGGCCAATGCACGGACTGATTGTTACTCAGGATGTATGGAAATGAGTAACGGGAATGAGAAGATTCACTTTGATATTTATGCAGCCGCTAAGAAAATGAAGTCAGGGTATTTTTTGGAGATACAGAAGTGATTCAAAAGAAACCATGGCAATTGACACTTGGGTAGAACCACATGACCTGAATCAAGAATCTACTAAATAACAAGAGTCACCATCAATACAGGATCAAATCTTTAATAGCATAGTTGACTATCTTGACCAACCTAACCTAATTCAAACCCCTACCCCTTGCAATGAATCCCAGATTGCTCAATTGATTAAAATGGTTCAAGAAATAAAAGAAGCTAGTGCCAGAGAATATGATGATATATGAAAAGAACATAAAATTTAGGAAGAGCAACAAAAATAAAAAAACACTTGAATTTGGGTCAGGTATGCCACAACAAATTTTTGATTCTGAGGCTGTCAGCGTGGATTCTGTAGATCATACACCTGAGGCGGATGATATTGATGTTCCTATTGAAGTTAAGGAAGGAGATCATTTGAGGATCTTGATCTTGATTTAGGGTCTGAATATCAATCATTTCATTTTGAGGAACCTAATATTAATGGACCTGAATATGATTTTGTTGTATTTAAGGATACCCATGGAGACATTGATCAATTGATTCAGATAATCACATACACTAAACAACAAAATCAAAAAGACCTTAACGACTCCTCAATCAATGATTTAGCCCATTCCACTTTCATGTAGGGACTCACTACCGAATTTAATGCCCAATTTCATCTAAGTGAGAAGGAGGTAATATCACCCTATGAAAAGGATATTCAAGAGATTTAAAGACTATTGGAGATTACATATGATGAGTTATCGGAGGAAGCTAAAAATTTTGCTGAATCATGTGATAATTAGGAATTGGAATTGAATTATTTGGAAGAGGATGATACTCAGGAAGAAACATCTTTGGTAGAGACAGAGACTGATCACTGGACATTAATTTTTAGATCTGACCACATCACTTGGGTCATGCCTTCCATTTATCACCAATATCAGGACCCATATGATTTTACCCCACACGACTTCGCTCATACCACAACCACCCGTCTTCTCCATCACCTCTTTGGGATGCCTTCATCTTCATTTCTTCCAGGAACCCCTATTTATCTGTCTTTCTTCTGTAGCATCTGCCTACAGATTTTCCCACACCCCATTATAATATTTTTCCAATTATTTGGGCTTGGAATTCATGGACAGTTGGTCTACATTTGCGGCCCATTGTTGGCGAACGAGATTAAAATTCTTATCATTTTACTCGCCATTCTCAATAGTATATTGATATATCCTTTTTGAGTTTACGCCTAGCTGGAGGCATTAATCTCAGCACTTATATATATCATATTTTATTTGGCATATTTTCTTGCATATTTATTTTTGGTGTTGGAATAAGCGGAACGAAAAATTCAGGAGCTATTCCAGGTGATTTCTACCCATTTACTCCCTGTCTTAATTTATTTTTCATTATATTCATGCATGAGGACATGCAAGAAAGTAGGCATGGGGGGTAGTACTTGTAAACTGAAAATTTTTCTGTTAACACCTAGGAAAAACCTTTCATACATCATGCTAATTGCACCTTAGGGTCCTTAAATTAAGAACAACCGAATCCACCTCCAATGTTCACAATGCCTTGGAGTTAGAAATCATCCGCAACAGTCACTTCCGACTCATCCACTCACCTTTTTGTTCTAAATTTAGGGCTGAGCTAAATGTAACCCAAATTAGGGACATCTCCTAAGTGCAACTTCGAAAGGTTATGCATAGCATTTATAAATATTCATGCTTTAATTTTTATCAAGGAAGTTTTATTAGGGATTTTATTCTTAAGTTGATTCTAAATCTAGAATCCAGTAAAATGTTTACACTTACACGTAGATTTTGTAATGAATCCAGCATGAAAACTAATAGACAATTTTAGTTTGTCAAGAAGAAGTATTGCTTCTTTTCCTGAACCCTTGGATAGTGGTTAGGGAGTCAGGCAAGCTATCTTCCATTAGATCCACCAAACATTTGTAAGGTGAGAGTAGAATGTCTACTGGTGCTCTAAGTCTAGTGCAAGGATTCTTAGTCTCTAAATAATTAGAAAATGATACTTGGA
This sequence comes from Thalassia testudinum, assembly GCA_037157565.1. Lineage (NCBI taxonomy): Eukaryota > Viridiplantae > Streptophyta > Magnoliopsida > Alismatales > Hydrocharitaceae > Thalassia > Thalassia testudinum. Next base: position 5,310,919 of record JAZHRO010000022.1, on the reverse strand, counting down.
GTTACGCATAGTTTCACTCTCAAGTTCCTACCTACGAATCTTGTGAGAAATCTTAAGAGTGACCGAATAAGGCAGATACAGAGAGATCAAGTTCTAATAAAACTACGACTAAAGTGAATGGTCACAACCGTCCTCTACAGAATCCTCAGTTGAAGGAGGGTATTAGTGTCAAAGGTCAGAAAATATGCTGTCCTATCTGTTCCCTTCCCAATACCGAGAGTAGGCACTTCCAACAAATAAGCCACCCGATATCTCTTGAACACCACCAATCCCCAATAATGCCTCCTAAATAAAATTTGCATATATTGTGTGTTGTATTGCATTGTGTTGAAAAAAAATATATAAAAAAGGAAAAAAGAAAAGAAAAAGAAAAAAGAAATAGAAAAAAATATATATAGAAAAGAAAGAGAGAAGAAAAAAAAATTAGAAAAAGAAAAGCAGAAAAAAAAAGAGTTTATAAGTGTTTTAGTGTTTATTTCAATTACATTGAGGCAATAAAACCCACTACCATTACGATCCACCAAGCATGGCCCGCACCTACTTTTCTGTATTTCTGACCACTTGAATACGGGCTAAGGAATTCTGACTTAGCTGTAGGGTTATTGGAATTTTAATCAAAGTGTTAATGCTATGTGAGACCACCAAATATTGAGCACATTGATAAAATATGGTGAGATTATGAGCTCAAAAAGAAAAAGAGACGAAAAAGAGAGTATGAAGGAAACAAAGAGAGTGTAGTTTTTAGCCTCTCTCTAGGTTGAATTGTTTGATAGTCTGGAAATCTAGAATTTGTAGTACTAGATTATATGTAGTACTAGATGAATGTGAGCCACCAAATATAAAACCACTTGACTTAGACATCTTCTACATGAGCTAAAAAGCTGGGTGATCGCATGTGTTTCGTGAGTTTGGAATTAGGGTTACAAGTAACCCATCATCGTAGTTGCAAAACTCGTGATCAAATAAAATTTATACTGAAACTCCAAGGGAGTCCCGGGTCGAACACAGGGAGGCGATGTTTACTTTAATTGAAAACCATGCTTCATTTTGTTTGTTTTTGGTATTTTAGGATTTTGTTATTTTTTTGTATTTTTGAAAGAAGACAAGTAGAATGAATTACAAGAAATATGGAACAAATTTGATATATATATCACTCCAATGTCAATTACAATAAACTATGAAAGCATAAAAAGAGAAGGGGGTGAGAAGAAATCTCCCAAATCAGTTGTTCGACGAGATGACGATGCTTGGCTAAAGCTCGGATGAAGGAGAGAGGAGCGGGTCGGCGGAGGTGAGATGCAGGAGGACGTCGGGTAGAGGAAAGCTTCGGCGTGGCTCTGGAATGGAGGTGAGAAGGTGGAGATGATCTGCTACTGGAATGGAGGTGGGAGGATGGCTCCAATGTGACCTATGAATGGGAATGGGAAGTTGAAGAAGTATTTGGTGGGGCAGAGGTTCGCTATGCTAATAGGCACCTCGGGAGCTTGAGAGCAAGCTCTAACAAAGCGTTGGTAGGCTTGTTAGAGCTTGGGAGTAGGTGGGAGTAGAGTAGGTAGAGATGAAAAGGAATGTGGGGTGTAGGGGTGTTTATATAGTGGAGGGAAAGAGGCAAAAATAGGTATGGGACCATTAGCAACCTCCATGCCATCGCTAGAAGTGTTGCTGTAGGCAGCTCATGCCTGTTGGCATGCGCAGCTAGCCTTGCTGGCATGAGAATAATTAGCGACGGCTGTATGCGTCGCTGAAGATCCTCTACAAATGTTGCTGAAGATAGCCCACGCGCCCACGTTGCCGCTGTGTTGGCACGTGCTCTGCGCGCCTGATGCAAAGTTTGGTGTGATTTGTAAAAGCAATTTTTAAGTCGTTGTAACAAGCCAAATCGCATACGCTTTTAAATTTATATTCCTAGATAGGGGAGTATCTAGGGTTGTCCAAGGAGGCCAATTGTTGCAAAATCAATTCTCTTGCTTAAAAAATAAATCTCAACTTTCTTTTTTGTCTTTTTTCTATATGTCATTTTTATGTTTTTGAAATAACAGCGAACATGCGAGTTGTTGGCGAGAAAGTGACTAACACCTAACTCAATAAACTACTCCTAAAGTGGCAAGTAGAGCCTCTCCCTAAGCTCACTCTAGGAAAGTGGTGGCCTAGAATAATTAGGGAGAGGGAGTGAAAAATGCTAGAACAAAGCAATTACGACTGCAACTAAAGAAGGCAACTTGATTAATGAGAAAGTGTTGTACAAAAGACCCTAGTAGAGGAAAGTTTCTACAACTAGAATTATAAGTACAAAGTAAAGAAACACTAATCCTCTAAAAGTTGATGAAGAGGGGAGGCTCCTTGCTCCAAGCCTAGTAGCTCCTGGGCTTGAAAAGAAGTGCTCCAGCTCTTGTCTCCGAAAGCTTCACCAAATTGATGTCCTCCAAAGCAAGCCCTAAGGGGCGTGCCCTGAGCTTTTCTCCAAGGGTGGATGCCCACCCTAGGTCCTCCTTTGCTTGGCCATCCTCCTTGAAATGGAAAGGTCCTCCTCCTTGGCGTGGCCCAAGTTGAAGAGAGTGGGGAGAAGAAGGCACCAAAGGGGCTAGTGATGTGCCCCCTTAATCTTCTTCTCTACTCCTTCTTCTTGGCTGTAGGTATAGGTGGATGTAGGTAGAAGTAAACACTAATGGAGGATGATTTTTATGTGGTGATATGGTGGGTTTATATAGAGGTGGAGAGGGGGGTAGTTGGCGTGAATAGGTGGAGGGCTAGGATGGAGTTTGGTGGTGGTTATGGGTGGTTAGAATGATCCTAGGGCTAGGGTTAGTTGGTGCCAACTAAAGGGGTGCCATGGGGTGGTTATGGTGGTGAAAGGGCACCTATATTTGGCGCCAACTATGGGGCTTCTAGAAAGTAGGTGAGGTGGATGGTGGAGATGGTTTTAAGGAGAGGTGTATGGTGGAGATGAAGGGAATTTTGGAGGGAAAGTTGGTGCCAAAAGGGAAATGTTCTAGAAGGTTATTTTGGAGGGAAAATAGGTGGCTTTTGGTAGTGGTGATGGGGTGAAGGGGTGTGATGGTGGTGGTGCCAACTTGGAGTAGGATAGCTAGCTTAGATGAGCTTAGTTGATGGAGCTAACTAGGGTTGAGTTGAAGGTAGTGGATGGCCAAGAAGTTGGATGCTAGCTAAGCTAAGCTAGCTTAGCTAGCTATGGAGTATAGGAGGAGGTGTTGGAGCTAGGATTTGTAGGGAGGAGCTGAGGAAGAGAAGCCTGGAGCTTGAATTGGAGCTGGCAGTTGTTGAAGAGGGTGGCATGGAGCTACTCTAGCTGGTTTAGTTTGGTAGTTCTTTGCTAGCTGCTAAGTCAAGCTAAAGTGAGCTGGCATCTACCATAATGAGCTTAGGTGAGCTGGGTCTTGTGCTCTCAGGGAGGATCAAGCTAGTTGAGGTAGCTAAGGTAGCTTAGTTTAACTAAGTTGAGGTAAGCTGAGTTCCCGGGAGTTCGACTTGAGCTTCCTGAGCTGGAATGAAGTCATCTTTAGCTGGTTGGAGTTGAGTGGAGCTGGATGTAGTTGGAACTAAGTTGGGGTGAACTCCGGTCAACTCAGTCGTGCTAGCTAGAGCTCCCTATGGACTAATGGGAGCTGAGATGAGCTAGACTCAGCTAAGTTGAGCTGGATCTGAGCTGCCTTGAGCTAGGGTGAGCTAAGATGAGCTCTCTTAAGCTGCCATTTAGCTGAGAGGAGCTAAATGGAGCTAGGATGAGCTGACCCTAATTCAGGTAAGCTGAATTCCAGCTATGGTGAGCTGGATCAAGCTAAGTTCCAGCTGGTGAGAGCTTCTCCTTCACCAGTTGCCTTCCTGAGTGCTAGGGTACTAGGGATCTGGCAATCTGTTTATCCCTAACACTCACAAAAACACATTAAAAACATAATAAAAAATGCAATGCATGCCTAACCTAATTTATGCCTAAATGCAACCCAAAAACCCATTTGCAGAGCATAATCCTAAGAGCTAGGTTTGTTTTAATGCATAAGAATAATGATAAACTGGCGTTTATCACACCCCCATGCTTATGTTTTGCTAGTCTCTTAGCAAAACTTTAATTTTTTGGAAAATGGAATCTTTGGGAAATCTAATTTTTTTTTCGACTTTTGAGGAGAAAAAGATTAAGGGACCTTGGTTGATCTAAACACAGAAGGCACGGGATTTGTTAAGGATAAACATCGGGATTTATTTTTGGATCCAAAATTAGACAAAACAGGATCAATATATCCTCCAGAAAATTCACAAATTAACCACTTGTTAATTCAGATGACTTGAAATTTCTATTTTTAGGATTTTTCTGGCTCTTGAAGTTGATTAGCAACTTGCAATATCCTTAAAAACCTTGTGCCCATGCTTGTGAAAAGCCAACATTTATAAGGGTGTGTTTTTGATTTAAAACTTTTTTTTTTCTCCCCCATGCTTATTTTTAGCTTAGTCTTACAACAAATTTGTAGGGATCATCATTCCCATTACCAATCCTCGAGGGGGCTCTGGCACCAGTACTTCGAGATAGCACTATCCATGACACCACCCAGGAGCTCACAACCCCAAAACACAATGTGATGTAAAGGGGTGCTCCAAGCAAACTCAAGCTCTTGCTCCGGCACTATAGGTAGAGCACTGTCTAAGACACTTGGGCTGCTAAAATGTGCTTTAATACTCCGTCTAAAGATATGAAATATAGATATGGAGCAGTGTCGAGGCGGTAACATGTTGACATCGCATCCTCAAAGGAGGCAATTTCCTCCTTCTCAGTGGTAGGAACTCAAACCAATGATCTGCTTTAGGCTTTTACTAAGTTCAAACAAGGGAGTTTTCCTAATTTTTAGTAGTTTTTATTTGTTGGCTTGTGTGTGAAATTTGACACAGGAAGTTTCGCTAGAAATCGAAGTTTTTGAACCAAAAGCTAAGCCAGATACTTTCCATATTACAAAAGAGGATCAAGTCACCTGAACTATCATAAGTTTAGGTGGAATTTTAGAGAAGGATATCTGATCTAGTCTAAAAATAGACCCTAAAATTCTAATGATCAGATCCACATCCTCATCCGTAGTTTGTTAAAGATTAAATCCCATTTTACCAAAAGTGAGTTTTTCAACCTTAGTCCCGATTTCAAAATTTTTCCTCAAAAAGTTTTCAACATTTTTATTTTTTTGGGTATGCAAGCAAGAAAATAAAATAACTAAAGAAAAATGCCTATTTTTAGGTTTCGAAAATCCTAAATTGATCGTCAAATTTTAAAAACACCCCCCCATGCTTAAGATATGCAATGTCCTCATGCATTAGGAGGGAAAAGGGATCACCTTAATGAAGAGCGGTCGGGTTTAGGATGGTCAAAACCTAGAAAAAGAAAGGAAGAAGGAAAGCAGGAAAAATGATGGGTTACCTCCCATCCAGTGCTATCTTTTACGCCATTTAGCCGAGCGTGAAGGTATGCACGGAAGACAGAAAATCATGTAAATAGTTGGACACTTGGATGCCCGCAAAAAATGTGTCTTCTTTTAGATCCCTAGAAAATTATTAGAAGCAATATTGGGATCAAAGTTGGATGGAAAATGATAAGTGTAGCCCGAGTCTGGCCATGGTTTTAAATCAGGTTGGATGCCAAACTTGGGCAGGGTTGGTGGTAGGTCCATAAGAAAGGAGTCGGGGAAGGGATGGTGAGGATTGGGTGAAGTTAGTGTGGAAAAGTGGGGTGCGGGAATAGTGGGTGGGTTAGGGTGATCAGGGGGTGCATTAGGAATGGATTTGGGGTCAAGACAAGTCTCCAGATCACAGATTTCGCCAACCATTGATTCTGAATCAGAGTCAAAAAAATTGTGGTCGGTAAGGGTATCTATCAACATTGTCTCCACCATATTGGAAATTTTCGTATTTGAGTCCTCAAAAAAGTTTTCATCATGGAATCTCCTGGAGGATTTGAAAATATCTAAAGTGATAGTTTGGCCGGCGCAAGTGATATCCATTTTACCTATGTGGCAATTGATATTTGCCTTTACAGTGGTCGAAAAAGGGCATCCAAGGATTATTGGGGAGTCCAGTAAGGATTCAAGTACCTCAATGTCAAGGACCAGAAAGTCTGCAGGGAAGACACAATTCTGGACCTTGACCAAAACATCCTCGACAATCCCACAAGGTTTGATTGTAGATCGGTCGACTAATGTCAGGGTAACCTTGACAGGTTTTAATTCGCTGATCTAAAATTCTTCAAATAAAATCATGGGAATAATATTAACTGAGGCACCAAGATCAAGGAGGGTGTGATTAAACGTAGTATCATCAATAATTACTGAAATTAAAGATGCTCCCAGATCTTTCATCTTAGGAGGCAACTTGCTCTGTATGACAGAGCTTACTGTCTCCGAAAGATGCACCTGTCCTAGATTTTTGGCCTGCCTTTTAGGAGTACAGATCTCCTTCAAAAATTTGGCATAGGCAGGTATATATTTGATGCAATATAGGAGAGAAATATTGATTTGAACTTGCCCAAATAGATCCATGAGTTTTTCTATGGTGGGCTCAGATTTCCTTTTTTTGTTGGTGGTGGGGTGGAGAGCTTGTGGGAAAGGGATTGGAATCGTGTCTTGAGATTTTTGTATTTCTTTTTCTTCCTTATAGGGTGGTAGGGAGTCAATTTGCACAGTGATGGAGATTTCACCAGTTTTGTGTGAAGGCCCGGGATCAGTGGTGGTTTTCCCACTCCTCAATGTAATTGCATGTGCAGTCGGATTATTATTTGAAGGAGGTGGGGGGGCCTGTGGTTGCGGAAACCTGGGAGGCTACTGAGGTGGTGGATTAGTAGGAGGCTAATTCGGGTAGTGTGGATTTCTGCCCGGATGTTGGTTCCTTTGGTGATTAGGGTTGGGCATGGGTTGGGACGGAAGATGCTCTGCAGGTCTTTGTGTGGGAGTAACCCCAATCTGATTGTTCAGATTTGTGATCGTGCGGGTTACTTCTGTCATTTTTGTTTGCATTTCCTGCAGGGTTCGCATCTCTGGGCATTGATGTCTTGTTGGGATGACCTAGGATGAAAGGTTGGACTCGACCCATACCCACTAAAATGATCTGGTTGGGAAGGAACCTGATTATTCCAGGAGTAGTTTGGGTAATTTTTCCAACTGGAAGAATTTTTAAAGGGCTCCTGGATGGCAGAAATATTTTGAGTGGGGTTAAGATCTAGATAGTTGTAATTCCCTAGTGAATCATGGGCAACCTCAGAATACTGGTAATAATTAGCAGGAGTAGTGTCGAGATTGTGCAAATTTTCTCTTTGTGGAAAGTTAGGTTGGGTTAGATGTGGACTGTGTGGAGCTTGGGTTGATGTGGCCAGTCTTTCCTCAATTTTCTTTTGATTAATATGCATCTGGTCGAGTTTTTGAGCGATCATTTGAAGATCGTCTTGGGTGACAGGGATAGATTGAGTGCCTACTTCATGAACACCGAACTGTGGGTTTTGAGTTTTGCAAAATGTGTTCGTGGAAGCTTGATTAAATGAGTTTTCACTCATTTCTTCAAAAAGGTCATAGGCACTTTCAGCATCCTTATTTAAGAAGTTGCCGCCACACGAGGCATCAACGAAATGTCGAATTTGATCTTCTAATCCATGATAGAAGATTTGCATAAGCTACCATAAAGGAATCTCGTGGTGCGGGCAACTTCTTAAGAGATCTTGAAATCTTTCCCAAGAATCATGGAAAGTCCCACCAGATTTTTGGTGAAAGGTTGTAATAGATCTTCACAGGGAATTAGTATGACCTATGGGAAAGAATTTCATGAGGAAGGTGCTCTTGAGCTGAGGCCAAGTTGTGACGGGTCGGCCAATGGTCTTGAACTAATAAGCGACCTTATCTTTAAGAGATAATGGAAAAAGCTGCATCAGCCAGATGTCCTTTTGCACATTTCGGGAATGGGTTGCTTGTGTAAGAAGAGTTAGCTCTTCAAGGTAGCTGAAAGGGTCTTCCCTAGGAAGGCCATGAAAGTGTTTAATCAGGTTCAGGATTGCAGGCTTGATCTCGAAGTCCCCCTCTAGGATGACCACCCCTGGTCGTTCCTCATAATAAGACGGATCATAAAAACTTTTAGAGGAATAACAGGCTGCTGACGGGGTGGTGGGTTTGGCTTTTGATTGGCTAGGTTTTGGATGTTCCTAGTCAATGTTTGTTGATTGGAATTTAATTTATCAATCTGCTTAGCCATTAATTTTGAAAGATCAGGCAGGGGGTCTTGATGTTGTGTTTGGGACAATTAAAGATTAGGGAGCTCCAAGTGTGGGAAGTTAAAGGTGGGTGGGTTTTGGGTGGAAGGGTTAGAATTAGGGTTAGTAGTGGGGCTAGAGGTAAGATTAAAGGTGGAAGTGGAAGGGTTAGTGGACCCATTTTGTTGATTTTCCATTTTTTTAGAAGAATAAGAAGACAGAAAAAGTGGTCTTTTTGCGCGGGGGTCGAAATCAAATGTTCCTTCCTGGTGCGGATTTTGAGACCGTCGCCTGTGCATAAAATGGAAGAATGGGAGGGAAGGAGAAGAGAAAGAGATGAGAGAAAGTGTGCAAATTAAACAACCAAAGCTAGACCTATCTTAAGTGTGACTCCCTAAAAATAAACCTAAGACTTGGTCTACGTAGGAAATAAGTAATCAATAGTGAATACCCGTTCTGTCAACAAATCTAGCCAAGTTGCTTAAGGAGAGGTTTGGGCCCAAATGTTTCCCAGGGAAAACCCCAGGTGCTTGTACAAACCCGTGCCTGGTCGTTTGACACAGCCCCTCAGCCTGAACACCAGATATAGATGACAGAATTGGTATTAACTAAAGAAAACTTCAGACCTACATAGCAAGCCTAAGTTGATGAAGCCTTAGGGGTCAAGTTGCTACGGATTTTAGTTAGGTCTAGGATACTATAGTGCACACGGAATGTGGAGGGCGTTAATTTGGGTTATTACCTCGTTATTTCAATTTTTTTACGTGTGTGCAGGAATTGGAAAGTGGTTCCAATTAAAAAGCAAGTTGTCACACAATTTCTTGTATTTTTATCTTTTAGGATTTGATTTAATTCAATGTGTTTTAGGATTTCTCTTTTTAAATTTTCAAACAAGTTTGAAACTCCACAATCAAAGGAAAAAACAAGTTGTATTGGTGATGGTTAATTTCCTTTAATGTGAGTCTCTAAAAAGAAAGAAAGAAACCCTAAGCCAATTGTCCCTAAGATAGAAAATTACTACCAATGAATTATTTTTAGGCTTCCTGTATTAAGTAGTGGTCCAAACAAGTCAAAAAAGACCACTACTTTGAAGAAAATCAAACAAGGATTCTAGAAAATATTTTTGTAAGATTTTACGAATTTGTTTAATAATTTTTTTGAATTTTTACTTGTATTGGTGTCAAAGTCCAGAAATGATACCCATGGGTATTTTGGACTTTTAAGTATTACCACCAACCTCAGAAACTTTTGATGATTTTATATGATGTGTAAAATTTTACAAGGATTTTAGAAAGCTAAATTTCACAAAAATTGGATGAGTATAAAAATTCTAAAAATTCGTGCATAGTAGCAAAATAGGAAGATTAAAGGGTGTGACCCCCTTGCAGTCCACGAATTTTTAAAAATAAAAAACAAAGCCAATTGATCTGAAATTTGGAAAATATGTTCCTAACTTAATTTTGAATCACTGTATAAAATTTTATGATTTTAGGAGGCCTACGGTGTTGGGGATTGATTTTTCAAGTCTAGAAAGAAATCTAGACCCGAAAAATAGAACACCAATACTTGAAATTGAGTGGTGTTGATGGTGCAAACAAGTAATCAATGAGTTTTAAAAAGTACCACTCCACTTGATTAAGTTATTTAAGGTCATGAAAGCCAAGTTTAGTGTATTTTGGTAGTCTATTAGTTTAGGTGTGACAAGAGAGAAGAAACCAACCTGAAAATCTATGGGAAGAAAAGGAACTTTGAGCTTTTGCTTCCAAATTCCTGCTTTCTCCCTGCAATACCTGCACACACAAGAGAAAAGAAACAGAAGGGGATGAGATCCAGTTCAAGCAAGAGAAATAAAGATTAAGCGAAGTCGAGCCTCCCCAGCAACAACGCCAAAAAGTGATGCGAAGTTTGACGTGATTTGTAAAAGCGATTTTTAAGTCGTAACAAGCCAAATCGCATACGCTTTTAAATTTATATTCCTAGATAGGGAGTATCTAGGGTCGTCCAAGGAGGCCAATTGTTGCAAAATCAACTCTCTTGCTTAGAAAATAAATCTCAACTTTCTTTTTTGTCTTTTTTCAATATGTCATTTTTATGTTTTTGAAATAACGGCAAACATGCGAGTTGTTGGTGAGAAAGTGACTAACACCTAACTCAATAAACTACTCCTAAAGTGGCAAGTAGTGCCTCTCCCTAATTTCACTCTAGGCAAGTGGTTGCCTAGAATAATTAGGAAGAGGGAGTGAAAAATGCTAGGATAAAGCAATTAAGACCGCAACTAAAGAAGGCAACTTGATTAATGAGAAAGTGTTGTACAAAAAACCCTAGTAGAGGAACGCTTCTAAAACTAGAATTATAAGTACAAAGTAAAGAAACACTAATCCTCTAAAAATTGATGAAGAGGGGAGGCTCCTTGCTCCAAGCCTAGTAGCTCCTGGGCTTGAAAAGAAGTGCTCCAACTCTTATCTCTGAAAGCTTCACCAAATTGATGTCCTCCAAAGCAAGCCCTAAGGGGGCTTGCCCTAAGCTTTTCTCCAAGGGTGGATGCCCACCCTAGGTCCTTCTCCTTTGCCTGGCCATCCTCCTTGAAATGGAAAGGTCCTTCTCCTTGGCGTGGCCCAAGTTGAAGAGAGTGGGGAGAAGAAGGCACCAAAGGGGCTGGTGATGTGACCCCTTAATCTTCTTCTCTACTCCTTCTTCTTGGCTGTAGGTATAGGTGGATGTAGGTAGAAGTAAACACTAATGGAGGATGATTTTTATGTGGTGATATGGTGGGTTTATATAGAGGTGGAGAGGGGGGTAGTTGGCATGAATAGGTGGAGGGCTAGGATGGAGTTTGGTGGTGGTTATGGGTGGTTAGAATGATCCTAGGGCTAGGGTTAGTTGGCGCCAACTAAAGGGGTGCCATGGGGTGGTTATGGTGGTGAAAGGGCATCTATATTTGGCACCAACTATGGGGCTTCTAGAAAGTAGGTGAGGTGGATGGTGGAGATGATTTTAAGGAGAGGTGTATGGTAAAGATGAAGGGAATTTTGGAGGGAAAGTTGGCGCCAAAAGGGAAAGGTTCTGCAAGGTTATTTTGGAGGGAAAATAGGTGGCTTTTGGTGGTGGTGATGGGGTGAAGGGGTGTGATGGTGGTGGCGCCAACTTGGAGTAGGATAGCTAGCTTAGGTGAGCTTAGTTGATGGAGCTAGCTAGGGTTGAGATGAAGGTGGTGGATGGCCAAGGAGCTGGATGCTAGCTAAGCTAGGCTAAGGTAAGCTAGCTTAGCTGGCTATGGAGTAGAGGAGGTATTGGAGCTAGGATTTGAAGAGAAGAGTTGAGGAGGAGAAGCCTGGAGCTTGAACTGGAGCTGGTAGCTGCTGAAGAGGGTGGCATGGAGTTACTCTAGCTGGCTTAGTTTGGTAGTTCTTTGCTAGCTGCTAAGTCAAGCTAAAGTGAGCTGGCATCTACCATAATGAGCTGAGGTGAGCTGGGTCTGGTGCTCTCAGGAAGGATTAAGCTAGTTGAGGTAGCTAAGGTAGCTTAGCTCAACTAAGTTGAGGTAAGCTGAGTTCTCGGGAGCTGGACTTGAGCTTCCTGAGCTGGAATGAAGTCATCTTCAGCTGGCTGGAGTTGAGTGGAGCTGGATGTAGATGGAACTAAGCTGGGGTGAACTCCAGTCAACTCAGCCAGGCTAGCTAGAGCTCCCTGTGGACTAATGGGAGTTGAGATGAGCTAGACTTAGCTAAGTTGAGTTGGATCTGAGCTGCCCTAGGCTAGGGTGAGCTAAGATGAGCTCTCTTGAGCTGCCATTTAGCTGAGAGGAGCTGAGTCCCGTGTCACAAACGTGCACACTCACACGTTGGCGCTGCGCTGTGCACATGCGTACCTCCACGCGCGCGCGTGCACCCGCATTGCTGCATGCGTGCGGTGGTGCGTGTGTGCGCATGGGAGGCCTGGGTTGCGTCCAATGGCGCAATCTGGGTCATCCATCTTCTTTTCGTTGTAAGGGCTGCTACAGAGGTTGGATTGAGTCGATTTTCACGGTGTTAGGCTACGATCGCCGACCCGAATCCATTTGCACGGTCAAATTTGTCATTTGAAGCTCCGAATTATGTCACCTAGTCCCTTGGCTGTTGATCTTCCTCGGACTGCATATGGTGCTACGGGACTCCGATCGAGGTGATTTCAGAGGTGTTGGACTCCCATTGTCATCTTGATCAGATCCGTACAGTTGGATCATCAATCTGAGGCTACGAAATAAATATCCTTCTCTCTTAACCACAAAAAGGATGCAATTAACCTAAATTATATACAACTACTCTAAATGTAGAATGATGCATGCTATGCAATATTTATAACATGAAATGCAAATCTAAGCCTAGGAACATGCATGAATAGGCATTTTAACCCAAATAGATGTGTTTACATCATGCCCCCATGCCTATCTTTTGCTAGTCCCTAGAAAAATTAAACTACATGCTATGTATAAAAGCAAAATGAGGATTAGATCGCTTAGGCCTAAGTCGTTTATTAACAATAGAAAATTTCAACTAAGGTCCTAAGCAACGAAAATTCAACAGTACCCAGGTATCTGCCAGAATGCAGACCACCTAAGTCCTTGCCTTATTTGAAAAGGGAAGATACATTTTTTTTTGCATTTCTTCTTTTCTAATTTTTTTTTGTACTTTTGGAGTTTAAGAGTTCCGGGATAACTTTTTATGGCTACCTGACTAGCCAAGACTCGAAAAGGGCTCTAAGTGCTAAGCATCTTGTGAAAATAGTGAAAGTCTCACTAGGCAGCTGTTGAAATGGACTTCAGGTTTCTACGACCCTAGGTGACCTTGCCTAAAGGTTTATCTTTTCGATTGGTAGCTTTCTCCCTATTTCTTTTATTTATGGGGTCAACACAAGGGCAAACCCAGTGTATATCTCCCTGGTTTATTCTACTTCTCGCTTCTTCCCAAAGTGTTTTGGGAATTATTGTGTGCTTTTATGAGCTAGGCTCTGGACAACTGACCAATGGGCTATTACCCACGGTAACTTACCAGCCATACTCGTGCGGTGAAGTGTGGTTTTGTTTATGTTTTATTATTTTTTCTCTCCTTTTTCTATATTATTATTATTTTAGGGTAGGTGACTTCCCTGATCTAAGATTTACCTAAAGGCAGTATAATGAAAATGGTCTTGTGATTGGACTCTGGACAACCTGCTGATGAGCTATTACCATCGACATCTTGCCAGCCATACCACCCTAGATAGTTCATTAGCTACCCAATTTTCGAAGAAACTATCGAAAAGTGAGTCAGTGCAAAAAAACTGTGCAGATGTTTAGGCTTAAAGTCCCCCAAATCAGAGAGCAGGTTGATAAGTTGCATACTTATCATCCCAATTTATTTACCAACTTAAAATGAATTTTAATTTGCGAGGACTCGAGACTAAGTCCACATTCGAGTAGACACCCGGGCTAATTAAGCCCGAAGACTTGAAGAGTCTAAGTGTTTAGGCTTTCTCGTATCATTTCCTAAAGTTAATAACTTCCAAATGCCCAAGTTCTCTTTTCCTAATTTCTTTCTTTTTTTTATCTTTTTCAAATTTTCAATTTTTTTTTAATATTTTATAAGAAACTAAAACAAATTCTACGAAGTTAACAAAATGATTTCAGGAATTGATTATCCACCCCCCATGCCTAAATGATGCAACAATGTCCTCATTGTAAAAACAAAGACATGAAAAGGGCAGAGTAAACAGAATATCACCTAAACATTGTGAGGAATCCGGTCAGCTCCGCAGAGAATGTGAAATATAAACACGTGCTAAATTTAATGCCTTCAACTAGGCATAAAATACATACAAGGAAGAAATTGAGAATTCACAAGTGTGGGTTAAAATCAAAATAAAAATATTGATTCTCAGACCTGCCAACAGAAGATGTCCACAGACATGGACCAGATTATGGTGCAGACCCATGCCCCAGGGTCGAGTGGTTCTCAGGTTCTGGATGAAAATCACCCAAAACCAAAGGTTGTTAAGCTTGCGGGGTCGGGACTGCGATTTTGTGGTATGCAACCCAAGACCAAAGTGTCGGACAACGGGTAAAGATGGTTCAATAGGTTCTGATGTCCACTTGATGTTCAACTCATAAAAATAATCAGTTATTTCAAGCTTAGGTTGCATGTGAAAGATATCGTAAGGGTCCTGGTAGAAAGTAGTCGGTTTTAGGTCCATAGGTACCTTTAGATCCAAAATCAAAGTTCCCCTAGAATTAGCCTCCCAAATTTTTATTTCAACAATTCAATCCTCCAATAATAAGAACTCAGGCTCCGGGACCTCTAGCATATCATTCACCCCATATGATTCACCCAAGTCCAGAAATCGTGGCTGAATCAAGATTGACTTGGGCACAATGATCTCAGAAGTCAGCTCTTCGAGGTGCGGATGAGGAATGGGGTCACTGATTGAATCATCAAGATTTGGATCCTCCAAGTTAACCCCAACCGAATCAAATTCCTCTATTATCAGGTTGTCAAATGGTTCATCAGATTCCTCATGCCAGTTTGTCTCACTAAAATCATTTTCCTTATGCTGAAGTGAGACTTCACCTAAAGATTCTTCACCCTCAGAGTCAAAGAATTGATAATCCTCATTTATATGTCTCAAAATCATAAATCATTTCATGATCCAAGGAGACATAATTTTCTTCGTTTCTTGACTTGGTGATCTCGAGTGAATCAATCGATTCATCCTCAAATGGTTGCTCTAGATCAATCTGGTCATCTCCAGTCTCAGAATATGTATCCCCCCCGATAGGCACTTGAGTAGGCTCAGACATTGGCTCTCCTGAAGAAGGTTCATCTTGAGAATCATCCCAAGATTTGACTAGTGAAACCACAAATTTCATCCTCAACCTTGACAACTTCCCAGGAAGAAACTCACCCAGGTCCTAATCCCTAACGCTTTGGAGCAAATCCAATAAAGAGCTATTTAGCTCATCAATCATTTCGATCATAGGCTCTAATGCTTCAGTGCATGGTGTTGGCTGAGCTTCTAAAGATTGGATGGTGTTCCTCAAGTTAGCCAACACCCTATCCTAGATCTAGTTCACCTGAACCAACTGGTTCGATTCAGGTATGGGTGTGTTTGGATTAAATCTAGGGAGTTAAGATGTCGAGGTTCTTGGGTCCCTCCCTGATTGTAGGTTGCTTCAGGTAGTTTAAAGAATGGTGGTGACCTATATTCAGCATAATTTTGGGGAGGGTAAGTGTTATAATCAGCATATCCTTAATGGTTATAGATTTGGTTAGGTTGATCATCAAAGGATGGAGATCTATAATCATTGTAGCTCTGGGAAGGATAGTAATCATAGTCTCGTTATCCAGGGTTAGGCCCTGGACATTGAGGTCTGGATTCATATCCCCAATCAAAGTCATCTCAGCTAGTGGATGGGTAATTACAAGTTAAGTCGAGATAGTAATCATCTTGGGGATAAATGGTGGTAGGAGGATAGGATGTGGAAGGGTACATGGTAGAAAAGGAGGGAAAATGGAGAAGAGAAAAGGTGCCCTGCAATACAATCAACTAAACCTGTCCTTATGTGGGTAGCCTAAAGACCTACAGACTCCCAGGACCCGTCTTGAGATTATAAACGATTTGGTCTACTTTTATCCGGTCAATCCAACCAGTTAGAAGGAGGGACTGGGGAGAAGGATCTTCCTTTGGCTTACGCCTACAGTTCTTAGTGTACCCCCCAATCATGGTCATTTGATGCTACTCCCCTAGCTAGACATCAGATAGACCAGCAAAAGCAGATTAATCGAAAAAAATCTCAGTCTGAGCCCCGAAGAGTGAATCAATCCTTAAGGCCAACATCTACTCAGTTTTAGTTAGGCTTGGGATGATCGTGCTCTTGGAATGTGATGGGCCCTTAAGATGGGTTGTACCCTTAATGATCAGTTGAAATGTGTGTGCGTGCACAACCAGGGTTTGCAAACAAGGTTATTTGATGATGTGTTTTCTAGGGTTTAACCTTATTTAGTAGCTTTTAGGGTTTAATTCTTAGGTTGGTTCAATCAAGGTTTAGTAGAGCACTCCAAGTTTTGAAAACATGGGTGATGATATGTTTCTTTAAAAATAAAAAATAATGTGAAGTGCCTGGTTCAGCCCTAAGAATTAACCCTAAGTGGTAAGCTATTGATGGATCACTTTTAATTTGAGTGGTGCGGCCCAAACAAATCAATCAATTGGCCTATTCGCACCACAGATTAAGGCATACAAATGTCTTAGCCTAATCAGATTTCTACTCACTTATGTATTTTGAGTTGAAGTGTATGGGGTCCACAGGTTAGATCCTAGTTACGTGGTAGAATCAAAGTGGAGTGGTGTGCCTTAAGTCGAGAGTTGTGGGTGTTAAGGTGTGTCTCTTTTAGAAAATCCCACAATCATATAACACTTTTTTTATTTTTTTATTTTATTTATGTGGATGGTGAGGTGAGTGGAGGTGGCAAACAAACAACCAACTCTATCCTAGGGTTTATAAAAAGCACCTAAGTTGATTTGGGTTTGAGCTATTAGGTTATGGAATGAAAGCTAAGGTAGGTGTGGTGTGGGGGACACTCACAAAATACTCTACCCGCACTTTACTCCGGTCTACCGCACTTGGATCTCCATGCTAGGGTACCTGCAAGATAATAGATCAGAGATAAGCGGGGTTAGTGTTATGTAAATGCAAAGAAGCGTAGAAAATAATAAAGTAAATTCCGTTGCCTCCTCGACAACGGTGCCAAAATGATGGGGGCACGCTTCGAGAATTAAAATTGGGGTTTGAAGGACCCGTTGTCGTAGCTCGCAAAATGCATCTATCAAATAAAATTTATACTGAAACTCCAAGGGAGTCCCAGGTCGAACACAGGGAGGCGACGTTTACTTTAATTGAAAACCATGCTTCGTTTTGTTTATTTTTGGTATTTTAGGGTTTTGTTATTTTTTTTGTATTTTTGAAAGAAGAAGATAAGCAGAATGAATCATAAGAGATATGGAACAAATCTGATATATATATCACTCCAATGTCAATTACAATAAACTATGAAAGCATAAAAAGAGAAGGGGGTGAGAAGAAATCTCCTGAATCTGCTGTTCAGCGAGACAACGGTGCCTGGCAGAAGCTCGGACGAAGGACGTGAGGAGCGGGTCGACGGAGGTGAGATGTAGGAGGACGTCGGGTAGAGGAAAGCTTCGACGTGGCTCTGTAATGGAGGTGAGAAGGCAGAGATGATCTGACACCGGAACAGAGGTGGGAGGATGGCTCCAAGGCAACCTATGAATAGGGATGACAAGTTGGAGGAGTATTTGTTGGGGTAGAGGTTCGCTATGCTAATAGGCACCTTGGGAGCTTGAGAGAAAGCCCTAACAAAGCGTTGGTAGGCTTGTTAGAGCTTGGGAGTAGGTGGGAGTAGAGTAGGTAGACATGAAGGGGAATGTGGGGTGTACGGGTGTTTATATCGTGGAGGGAAAGAGGCAAAAATAAGTATGGGACCATTAGCAACCTCCAGGCTATCGCTGGAAGTGTCGCTGTAGGTAGCTCATGCCCGCTGGCGTGCGTAGCTGGCCTTGCTGTGTGCGAATAATTAGCGACGACTGTAAGCGTCGCTGAAGATCCACCATAAACGTCGCTGAAGACAGCCCACGTGCTCACGCTGCCGCTGCGCTGGCGTGCTCCGAGCGCCGTATCGCATGTGCGCATGCTCACGCACTGGCACTGCGCTATGCGCATGCGTGCCTCTGGGCAAGCATGCTCCCGCACTGTTGAGTGCATGCGGTGGCACGTGCATGTGCATGGGCAGCCTGTGTTGCACCACATGGCGCAATCTGGGCCGTCCATCTTCTTTTCGTTGTAGGGGCTGCTACGGAGGTCGAATGAGTCGATTTTTGCGTCATTGGGCTGTGATCGTCGACCCAAATCTATCCGCGTGGTCGGATTTTTCATTTGAAGCTCTGAGTTATATCACCTAGTCCCTTGGCCATTGATCTTCCTTGGACTGCATATGGTGCTATGAGACTCCGATCGAGGCGATTTCAGAGGAGTTGGACTTCGATCGTCGTCTTGATCAGATCTGTACAGTTGAATCATCAATTCGAGGCTCTGAAATAAATATCCCTCTCTCCTGACCACAAAATGGATGCAATTAACTTAAATTATATACAACTACTCTAAATGCAGAATGATGCATGCTATGCAATATTTATAACTTGAAATGCAAATCTAAGCCTAGGAACATGCATGAATAGGCATTTTAACCCAAATAGATATGTTTACATCACTGGGGTAAAAAAATTACAAATTATTTGTAATGTATCCCTACAGGAAGAGTTTGCCTATCCTGATAAAGCTTTACTAAGGGCCAAGTATGAACATTAAGTGTGAATTGGCTTTTCACTTGAGTCCATTGCTTAAGCTACCATCACTACACGGCTGTATGAATTTCTACATTTCTGAATGAAGAAAAAGGAGAAAAATCTTTAGTCAAACTCTTTGATGAAAAGAACAAGCAGTCCTTTAGGGTCTGAACTTGTAAATAACTTTGTCATGCATTTAATAGGGACTAGCAAAGTTTACGTATGGGGGTATGATTGCGCAGCAATCATAGGTCCTAATCAACCTAGATAATGTTTGAACCTAGCTTAATTTGTGAACATTGCATTCATATCATGTATATCATGCATTGCATCATTTTATAGAGAATAAGATGAGATATCTTGCTATTTAATGTTTTTGTTGTTATTTGCAGGTAATAAAGTGATTCAGGATGCGAGATAGAGTGGAATAAGGAAATAAACAGAGAAGAAGATTGATCCATACATGAGTGAGGATAGCCTTATCCCTACCCTTAGATACCCTAGGATAGCCTTCCTAAACCCAAAATCACTTCCATTAGGACATCTTAGCTTTAGAACCCAAAACATGGATAGTACTATCCATGCTCCTATCTACCTTATGCCTCTCCCAAACACCTTAGGAAACCTATTTAGAGACCTCCTAAGCCTATCCCACTATCCATACCCTCAGTTATGCTATCCCTAACCCAATTGAACTAGCCCATACCTAATTGAGTGCATCTACAGTTGATTGGGTGCACCTGAACCCAATTAGATCCACTCAAGATTTAACTGACTCATACCTATTAGGATTACCTTAGCCTAATCACACACACACGTCCAATTAAACTTGACCTAGACCCAATTAGGTTCACTCCTCTCCAATTAGACTTTCCTAAACCTAATTAGGTCCATACCCACCTAATTTAGATTGACCAAACCTATTTAGCACCTAATTCTACCAAAACCCACACACTTCTTGTTTGACCAACCTAGCTCTACGAAATTCAAACCACACACTTCTACCTTAGTCTAGAAAACACCTAAATATAGCCTATTCTAGAAACACCTATTCTTGGCCATTCTAATCTTAGTAAACCCAACCTAAGCACCTACTACTAAGACCCCTTGGATGGCCATCTTAGATTCATTCATTCCCTTCAAACCTTCAACTTGCGACTACATTCCATCCTCTCCTCTTCCAACCTTAAGGTCGTCCACCCTCCTCCTCTCAAGGCCACCCAAGGTGCTCCTCCTCCAAGGTGCTCCTCCATGGACGACCAAGTGAAGCTCCAAGGTGCTCTCCTCCAAGGCTTCAAGGATGGCTAGAAGAGAAAGGGTCCACCACCCTCTTCTCCTCTTCTTCTTCATGGGCATGCCCTCTTCTCTCTCCTTGGAAGATGAGCCCACTTCCTCCCTCTCTTTCTCTTCTTGGATGGCCAAGAAGGCTTCTTCATAACCTCTCTTGGTTGATCCTAGCATTCTCTTAGTTTAGTTCTTTATATGTATTCTTTTACAACTTCATATGAATAGTTAATGCATGATTAGTTTTTCTTTGAATAATTAGTGATATGCTTTTTTTTGTTGTTTAAGCGAATTATCATTGTTTAAGAGATGCGTCGCAGTATAAGACAAAATTGCTCAAAACAAATAAAATTTATAACTCGAATGAAGTTCGAGGTCATTCGCTGGGAGTAAATATGGAATTCAATCGCTAAACTCAACAATTAATGTAAATGAGCACAATTTATTACTTAAAATCTTATATTCAATGTAGAACATGAGTATATGATTAGTCAAAAGAAATCTTGACAAAATAATGGTGATTTGGATCACCAATTATTAGTCTAACACATGTAGCAAATACTCAAATAATATCAACTATTCAACCAAAGTGCACAGTGCAATCCATCAGACGACAGAGTCCTTAACCAGATGGCTTAAGTCAGCCTTGCTACAGTGCTAAGAGGGCACTGGACTTGATTGTGCAGCAATCATAGGTCATAATTGTCCAGAATTAGGCTAGGACTTACCATAAGTTAGGGTAATTCATGCATGCATAAGCATTACTAGCACCTACTGCTTTCTTTTAGCTATGCATAAAATAATGTTATAGTGTACTGATTAGGTGCATTATGTCAATTGCAGGTAATAAACTGATCAGAAGCTAGATCTAAAGCTAGATCTAAAGTTTGATCTAAAGAATAAAGAATAACTGGTGTTGCAGCAAAGCTGGAGCGGAGGACCTAGATTAGATGTAGTAGATAATAATGTAAGAGAGTTAAGGTATGCTATTCTATTAAGTAGGATAAAGCAATAAATTGTGAAGAACTTAGGTCCATCCCAGCCCTAGGATAGCCTAGAAGCTTCCCTAAGCCTTAACCACCCTTAGATTAGGTCACCGCACCCTAGGAAACCTTAAAACCCTAAATCCAGCCTCTATTTGGACATCCAGATAAGTTATAGGATGTCTAGAACCCTTAGCCAACTCCCGCACACCTTAAACCCACTTCTGCAGTGTTATTGGACGTCTAGACACTTGGTCAGACGTCCAATTTCTGTAGAATAGGCAAGACAGAACCTAGAATCCCTCCTGACTCTAATTGGATGTCCAGACAATAAGTCTGGACTTCTGATTTTTCATTATAAGATGTCTGATAACTTTATTGGACATCCAGAACTGCCCTCTAGACCCTATTTTGAGATTCAAGCCTTGATCTTGGATCTCTAACTCCCTAAACCCAATTCTAACCCCTAAGGAACCTAAATTATGGTGCCCTAACCCTAGTACATCACCTTTAGACCTTGCTAAGGACCTAATTAGGTCCTCACTAAACCTAATTGACTTGGATCTTAGTCAATTCCATCAGCCTATTCTATTGGACTCATTAAGTCCAATTGAGCCCTGATCTCAGCACACACTGTCCAATTGGACTCAGTGAGAGTCCAATTGACCTAGACCTAACTTAATTGAATTTTTTTACTCTCAATTAAGTTTTCACACATCCAATTAAACTTGTATTAAGTTTAATTGCACTTTACCTTAGTGAATTAGGGTCTACAACCCTAATTTGAGACCTACCTTGACCTAAACCCACTAGAACCTAGCCTAATAAGCCTAGCCACCTAAGTTTCGACCCACACACACCCACACACACCATCCACATGAAAATAACTAGCCTAGAGTTCTCTAGGACTCTCTACCATGTGTTGTTGCCTTGGTTGCTAAAATTAGTAACCAAGAGGCATTCAATTTTTAGATCCACATTTGGTGGATCTAAAAACCACCATCCATCCTCTCTCTCACTCTCCCACGAGCTCCCACCATAGGCCTCTCTAGAGAATTCCATAATTCTCTAGAGAGCTTCCCTTAGGTCTATACAAAGACCTAAGGGGTAGCACTTTGGACCCATTCACTCTTGGCTCCATTTTAGCTTAGCTTCATTCCACCTCCACTCCACCTTCACGAGTAGCTTCACCATGGCCACCACTGATAGTGAAATGCACGTGATTTGTAAAAGCGGGTTTTTAACGTCGTTGTAACACGCGAATCCGCTTACGCTTTTAAAATTTATATCCTAGATAGGGGAGTATCTAGGGTCGTCCAAGGAGGAAAAGATTGCAATAATGATTCTCTTGCTTGGAATATAATCTCAACTTTCTTTTTAATATTTTTCAATATGTAAAATTTTTTTTTTGTATTTTGAAAAGACGAGGGCAAACTGCAAATTGTAGCGAAGAGAACTAACACCTACAAATGATTAACTAAAATCTAAAAGATAGAAATATCTTCTTCCTAAGCTCACTCTAGGCAAGTGGAGGCCTAGAGTAATTAGGAAGAAGAGGTGAAACAAGTGCTAGAACCAAAACAAACAACTGCAATAAAGAAAAACTAAAAGAAGGCAATTTTGATTGAGTAGAATGAGTGTTCTTTTCAAGGACAAGTAGAGGAATGCTTCTACTAGAATTAAACAATCTAAAAGCAAGAAAAGAAACACAAATCCTCTTGTAACAATGGTGAAGAAGGTTGTCGTCTTGCTCCAAGCCTAGCTGCTCCTTGGCTTGAAAAGAGGGCCTCCTTCTTCTCCTTCCTTGAGAGCTCCTCCAAGGTGGAAGCTACCACCTTTAATGCTCTCTCCAAAGGGGTGGGCGTGCACCACCCTTAAAACTCCTCCAAGGTGGCGTGACCACCTTCAAGATCTCCTCCAAGATCTTCCTTGCCTGGCTTCTCCTTTGGCTGGCGTGACCCAAGAGAGAAGGGAAGAGGGGAAGGCACCAAGGGGATAGAATATCCCCTTAATCTTCTTCTTCTTCTCTCTTGGACGTGGGATTCTTGGTGGAATATGAGAGTGAAATGGCTATCCAAGGATGGCTTGAATGGTGGTGGGTAGTGGTCTTTTTATAGGGTAGGATGGGGGGTTAAGGTGCCCCTTGAAATGGAGGGCTAGGATGGAAGAATGGAGGTGGTTGGTGATCCTATGGCTAAGGAGAGTTGGCGCCAACCCAAGAGGTGTTAAAGGGGGTAGTTATGGTGGTGTTGGTGTCTTTTGGTGGTGGAGAGACACCACCATGTTGGCGCCAACATGGGGTCTTCTAGAAGGGGGGTTAGGTGGATGGTGGAGATGGGTTCAAGGGAGATTGTGTGGTGGAGATGAGGGGAGATTTTGGAGGGAAAAGTGGCGCCATTAAGGGGTGGTTATGGGTAGTTTTTGGCGCCACTTTTAGGTGTCTTTTGGAGGTGGTGGGTAGGTTAGGTTGGTGCCAAGTAGGTTAGCTTATGTGGAGCTTAGGTGGAGCTAGTTGGGTGGAGTTGGTAGGTGGGTTTTTGGGGTGGTATAAGCCAAGGAAGTTGGAGCATAGCTAAGCTAAGCTAAGCTAGCTTAGCTAATGGAGGAGTAGAGGAGAAGGTGTTGGAGCTAGGGTTTGGAGGAGGGAGCTGAGGAGAAGAAGTCTGGAGCTGGAGCTGGAGCTGGCTGCTGCTGAAGAGGCTGGCATGGGGCTACTCTAGCTGGCTTAGCTTGCTAGTTCTTTGCTAGTTGCTAAGCCAAGCTAAAGTGAGCTAGCTTCTACCAAAATGAGCTAAGGTGAGCTGGGTCTGGTGCTCCCGGGGAAAATCAAGCTGGTTGAGGCAGCTAAGGTAGCTTAGCTCAACTGAGTTGATCTAAGCTGAGTCCCTGTGAGCTGGACTTGAGCTTCCTGAGCTGGGATGAATTCTTCTTCAGCTGGTTGGAGCTGAGTGGAGCTGGATGTAGCTGGATCTGAGCTGGGGTGAACTCCTGTCAACTTAGCCGAGCTAACTAGAGCTCCCTATGAACTAGTGGGAGCTGAGATGAGCTAGACTCAGCTAAGTTGAGCTGGATCTGAGCTGACTTGAGCTAGGGTGAGCTAAGGTGAACTCTCTTGAGCTGCCATCCAGCTGAGATTAGCTGAATGGAGCTGGGATGAGCTAACCCTAGTTCAAGTAAGCTAGGTTCCAGCTGCGGTGAGCTAGATCAAGCTGAGGTGAGCTGGATCAAGCTGAGGTGAGCTGGATTAGGCTGAGTTCCAGCTAGTCTGGGCTTCTCCTTCACCATTTGCCTTCTTGAGTGCTAGGGTTTTAGGGATCTGTGCATCTGTACATCCCTAACACTCAAAAAACTCATTAAAATGACAATAAAAAATGCAATGCATGCCTATCCTAATTTATGCCTAAATGCAGCCCAAAAACCCGTTTGCAGACTAAAATCCTAAGAGCTGGTTAGTTTTAAAGCATAAAAATGATGATAAACTGGCGTTTATCACACCCCCATGGTTATCTTTTGCTAGTCTCTTAGCAAAACATTAATTTTTTTTTGGAAAATGGAATTTTTGGGAAATCTAATTTTTTTTTTTTTTTGACTTTTGAGGAGAAAAAGAGATTAAGGGACCTTGGTAGATTAAAACACAGGAGATACGGGATTTGTTGAAGATAAACATCAGGATTTGTTTTTGGATCCAACCATTAGATAGAACGGGATCAATATATCCTCAGAAAATTCACAAATTAACCCCTTGTTAATTCAGATGACTTGAAATGTTTGTTTTTAGGATTTTTCTGGCTCGTGAATCTGATTCGCAACTTGCAAATTCCTTTAAAACCTTGTGTTTGTGCTTGTGAAAAGCCAACCTTTATAAGGACGTGTTATTATTTTTTTTTTTTTTTACCCATGCTTATTTTTAGCTTAGTCTTACAACAGATGTGTCGGTATCATCATTCCCATTACCATTCCTCGAGGGGGCTCTGGCGCCAGTACTTCGGGATAGCACTGTCCATGACACCACCCAGGAGCTCACAACCCCAAAACACGATGCGGTGAAAAGGGGCGCTCCAAGCAAACTCAAGCTCTTGCTCCGACGCTATAGGTAGAGCACCGTCCAAGACACTTGAGCTGCTGAAATGCGCTTTAATGCTCCGTATAAAGATATGAAATATAGATATAGAGCAGCGCCGAGGCGGTAACATGTTGACATCGCGTCCTCAAAGAAGGTATTTTCCTTCTTCTCGGCGGTGGGAACTCAAACCAATGATCTGCTTCAGACTTTTACTAAATCCAAACAAGGAAGCTTTTCAATTTTTTTAGTTGTTTAAGTGTTGGCTTGTGTGTGAAAATTGACACAAGAAGTTTCTTGAGACCCGCAAGTTTTTGAATCAGAAACTAAGTCAAATACTTTCCATATTACAAAATAGGATCAAGTCACCTGAACTATCATGAGTTCAGGTGGAATTTTAGAGAAGGATATCTGATCTAGTCTAAAATAGACTCTGGAATTCTAATGATCAGATCCATATCCTCATCCTTAGTTTGTTAAAGATTAAATCCCATTGTACCAGAAGTGAATTTTACGACCTTAGTCCTGATTTCAAAATTTTTCCTCAAAAAGTTTTCAACACTTTTATTTTTTTGGGTATGCAAGCAGGAAATAAATTAAAGAAATTTGCATGTTTTTAGGTTTTGAACATCCTGAATCGATCATAAAAATTTAAAAACACCCCCCCATGCTTAAGATATGCCATGTCCTCATGCATTAGGAGGGAAAAGGGATCACCTTAGTGATGACGGTCGGGTTTAGGATGAACAAAACCTGGAAAAAGAAAAAAGGAAAACAAGAAAATGATGGGTTACCTCCCATCTAGTGCTATCTTTTACGCCATTCAGCCGGGCGTGAAGGTATGCACAGAAGACGGAAAATCATGTAAATAATTGGACACTTGAATGTCCACAATAAAAGTGTCTTCCTCAAGATCCCTAAAAAGATGAGTGGTAAAGATAAAGGGATCAAAATAAAATAGAGAAATGGAAAAGTGACCTGAATCTGGCCATGGTTTAAGTGCTTGTAAATTGCCAGATTCTGGTGGGTCGAGTGATAGGTCCAATGGAAAGGGATGGGGAATGGAGTCAATGAGATGTAGGGTGTGTGAAGTTAGTGTGGATGTTTCAGGAAGATGAAAAGGGGGAAAGTCAAACCCTAGTTGATCTGGAAAGTCTTGGACCACATAACTATCCTTAGAATAAGAATAAAAAAAATCTAGATCAATAGTGGTCAAAGATGAATGAGATTGGATCAACATAGACATTTCAAATACTGCTTCCATTTTATTATCAGTGTCCTCAAAAATTTTGTGATTAATGGACCTCTTGGAAGCTTGAAATAAATCTAATGAGAAGGTCTGGTTACTGCAACTTATATTCATTTTCTCAGAATGAGAATTGATATTAGCTGTTGCCATAATCAGAAAAGGTCTTCCAAGGATGGCATTAATGAGAGCCTTGGGTACCTCTATGTCAAGGACTAGAAAATTTACCGGAAATAGACAATTCCGGACCTTGATAATACTATCCTCAACAACTCCCCACGGTTGAATGGTAGATCGATCTTCTAATTGAAATTGAACCTTGGTAGGTTTTAAATCACTGAATCGAAATTCCTCAAATAAGACAGGGGGGATGAGATTACTAGAGGTACCTAAGTCGAGAGGGGCACGAAAAATGGTGTCAGTTACGACAATTGAGATAAGTGATGTGCCCTGGTCCTTTTTTGTGAAAGGCAGCTTGCTCTGAAAAACTGAGTTGGCTGTCTTTGAAAGGACCAACCTTTCTAGATTCTGATCATGCCCTTTTGCAGTAAATTCTTTAGAGGCATGGGGGGAATCTAGGAAGGGAATATTCCTCTCGACTTGCTCAAATAAATCCAAAGAATTGTGGTCAGAGGGCTCTGATTTTGGATTGTTGGATTGCAGTTTTTGAGAGTGGGAAATAGGGTTTGAATCAAGTGTTTTTGGGGTTTCTTTTTCTTCTTCCTTATTAAGGTTAGGGGGGTCAATCTGCATTGGTTGAGAATCAGTTTCATCATTTGATTGAGAAGGCCTTAAATCCATGGTGGTTTCCTCACTCCTCATAGTCTCTGCATATGCAGCTTGGTGTTCACTGAGAGGAGGTAGGGGGGCCTGATGTTGAAAGAAACTGGGTAGGTGCTGTGATATTGGGTTAATAGGAGGCCGAATCATGTGGTTCTGATGTTGGTAGACACCTGGGTGTTGGTTCCTGTGATTAATAAAGTTTGGTGTGGGTTGGGATGGTGAGTGTCCTGCAGGTCTTTGAGTCGGAATATCCCCAATTTGATCATTGAGATTGTTAATAAGATGGGTTGTTTCCTTTCTTTTTCTTTGTAACTCCTGCAAAGTTTTCATCATCTGGGCATTAATGTCTTCTTGAGATTGCCCAGATTGATAAGTCTGATTTGAACCATACCCTCCAAACGGGTTCTGTTGTTGGTGTGGAACCGAATTGGTCCAGGAGTGGGTCGGATAATCCCCCCCATTAGAGGAATTTTTCAATTTCTCCTGGATGGTAGGGACATTTTGGGTGGGGTGATGATTGGGATAAACATAATTCCCTGTTGAACCATAGAAAGCCTCAGAATAACAATTATACTCAGCATGGGATTTATGCAGATTTTCTCTCTTGCGGGTGTTAAAAGGGGTGAGATGTGGAATGTGTGGAGCTTGGGCAGGTGTGGCAGGATTCCCTTGGTTGGCTAGGTTTGTTAAATCCTTATGCAACTGTTGTTGCTTAACTTGTAGCTGAGCCATGATAGAGTAGAAATTAGGTGGAGGGGCCTGATTAAGAAGCTCCTGGGTGGAAGAATAGGGGAAAGAAAAATTAGCATGTGGGTTAGAGGACTAATTTTTATTTTCCATTTTAAAAGAAGAGGAAGAATGCAGAAAAGTCTTTTCTTGGGGAGGCAAAATCAAGTGGTCCCTCCAAGTGTGGAGTTTTGGACCGCCGCCCGTGCAAAATGGAAGAAACGGGAGGGGAGGAGAAGAGATGGAGATGAGAGAAAGTGTGCAATTCAAACAAACAAAAACTAGACCTAACTTAATTGTGACTCCCTAATAATAACCTAAGACTTGGTCTATATAGGAAATAAGTAGTCAATAGTGAATACCCGTTCTATCAACAAATCTAGCCAGGTTGCTTAAGGGGAGGTTTGGGCCCAAACGTTTCCCAGGGAAAACCCCAGGTGCTTGTACAAACCCGCGCCTGGTCGTTTGACACGGCCCCTCAGCCTGAACACCAGATACAGATGACAGAATTGGTACTAACTAAAGAAATCTTAAGACCTAAATAGCAAGCCTAAGTTGATAAAGCCTTAGGGGTCAAGTTGCTACAAATTTTAATTAGGTCTAGGATTCTATAGTGCACACGGAATGTGGAGGGCGTTTATTGGGTTGTTGCCCTGTTATTTGATTTTTTTGTGTGTGTGCAGGAATTGGAGAGTGGCTCCAATGAAAATCAAGTTGTCACACAATTTTTTTTTTGTATTTTTGTCTTTTAGGATTTGATTTAATTGAATGTATTTTAGGGTTTCTTTAGTTAAATTTTCAAACAAGTTTGAAAACCCACAATCAAAGGAAAACAAGTTCTATGGGTGATTGTATATTTCCTTTGAATTAATCCTCAAAAGAGAAAGAAAGAAACCCTAAGCCAATTATCCCTAAGACAGAAATTTAACTACCAATGAGTTATTTTTTTAGGCTTTCAGAATTAAGTAGTGGTCCAAACAAGTCAAACAACACCACTACTTTGAATAAAATCAAACAAGGATTCCAGAAAAGATTTTTGTAAGATTTTAGGAATTCTTTTGATAATTTTTTTGAATTTTTAATTGTACTGGTGTCAAAGTCCAGAAATAATACCTGTGGGTATTATGAACTTTTTAGTACTACCACCGACCTCAGAAAATTTTTATGATTTTATATGATATGTAAAATTTCACAGGGATTCCAACAAGATAAATTTCACAAAAATTGGATGAGTATAAAAATTCTGAAAATTCGCGGACAGTAGCAAAACAGGAAGATAAGAGGGTATGACCTCTCTGCAATCCACGAATTTTTCAAAATTAAATACAAATCCAATTGATTTGAAATTTGGAACAGATGTTCCTAACTTAATTGGGAATCACTCTATGAAATTTTATGATTTTAGGAGGCCTGTGGTATTAGGAATCGATTTTTCAATTCTGGATAGAAATCCAGACCCGAAAAATAGAACACCAATACTTGCAATGGAATGGTGCTAAAGAAGCATACAAGCAAACAATGATTTTAAAATGCACCACTCCACTTAATTTAAGTGTTTAGGGTCCTGAAAGCCAAGTTTAATATATTTTTGGTAGTTTCAATTAATTATGTGACTAGAAAGAGGAACCAACCTGAATTTTCGCGGGAAGAAAAGGATCTTTAAGCTCTCGCTTCCAGATTCCCGCTTTCCCGCTGTAGTTCCTGCACACACAAAAGAAAGAAAGAGAAGGGGATGAGATCCACTTCAACCAAGAGAAAATGAGTTAATGCAAAGCCGTGCCTCCCCGGCAGCGGCGCCAAAAAGTGATAGTGAAATGCGCGTGATTTGTAAAAGCGGGTTTTTAACGTCGTTGTAACACGCGAATCCGCTTACGCTTTTAAAATTTATATCCTAGATAGGGGAGTATCTAGGGTCGTCCAAGGAGGCAAAAATTGCAATAATGATTCTCTTGCTTGGAATATAATCTCAACTTTCTTTTTAATATTTTTCAATATGTAAATTTTTTTTTTTGTATTTTGAAAAGACGAGGGCAAACTGCAAATTGTAGCGAAGAGAACTAACACCTACAAATGATTAACTAAAATCTAAAAGATAGAAATATCTTCTTCCTAAGCTCACTCTAGGCAAGTGGAGGCCTAGAGTAATTAGGAAGAAGAGGTGAAACAAGTGCTAGAACCAAAACAAACAACTGCAATAAAGAAAAACTAAAAGAAGGCAATTTTGATTGAGTAGAATGAGTGTTCTTTTCAAGGACAAGTAGAGGAATGCTTCTACTAGAATTAAGCAATCTAAAAGCAAGAAAAGAAACACAAATCCTCTTGTAACAATGGTGAAGAAGGTTGTCGTCTTGCTCCAAGCCTAGCTGCTCCTTGGCTTGAAAAGAGGGCCTCCTTCTTCTCCTTCCTTGAGAGCTCCTCCAAGGTGGAAGCTACCACCTTTAATGCTCTCTCCAAAGGGGTGGGCGTGCACCACCCTTAAAACTCCTCCAAGGTGGCGTGACCACCTTCAAGATCTCCTCCAAGATCTTCCTTGCCTGGCTTCTCCTTTGGCTGGCGTGACCCAAGAGAGAAGGGAAGAGGGGAAGGCACCAAGGGGACAGAATATCCCCTTAATCTTCTTCTTCTTCTTCTCTCTTGGACGTGGGATTCTTGGTGGAATATGAGAGTGAAATGGCTAGCCAAGGATGGCTTGAATGGTGGTGGGTAGTGGTCTTTTTATAGGGTAGGATGGGGGGTTAAGGTGCCCCTTGAAATGGAGGGCTAGGATGGAAGAATGGAGGTGGTTGGTGATCCTATGGCTAAGGAGAGTTGGCGCCAACCCAAGAGGTGTTAAAGGGGGTAGTTATGGTGGTGTTGGTGTCTTTTGGTGGTGGAGAGACACCACCATGTTGGCGCCAACATGGGGTCTTCTAGAAGGGGGGTTAGGTGGATGGTGGAGATGGGTTCAAGGGAGATTGTGTGGTGGAGATGAGGGGAGATTTTGGAGGGAAAAGTGGCGCCATTAAGGGGTGGTTATGGGTAGTTTTTGGCGCCACTTTTAGGTGTCTTTTGGAGGTGGTGGGTAGGTTAGGTTGGTGCCAAGTAGGTTAGCTTATGTGGAGCTTAGGTGGAGCTAGTTGGGTGGAGTTGGTAGGTGGGTTTTTGGGGTGGTATAAGCCAAGGAAGTTGGAGCATAGCTAAGCTAAGCTAAGCTAGCTTAGCTAATGGAGGAGTAGAGGAGAAGGTGTTGGAGCTAGGGTTTGGAGGAGGGAGCTGAGGAGAAGAAGTCTGGAGCTGGAGCTGGAGCTGGCTGCTGCTGAAGAGGCTGGCATGGGGCTACTCTAGCTGGCTTAGCTTGCTAGTTCTTTGCTAGTTGCTAAGCCAAGCTAAAGTGAGCTAGCTTCTACCAAAATGAGCTAAGGTGAGCTGGGTCTGGTGCTCCCGGGGAAAATCAAGCTGGTTGAGGCAGCTAAGGTAGCTTAGCTCAACTGAGTTGATCTAAGCTGAGTCCCTGTGAGCTGGACTTGAGCTTCCTGAGCTGGGATGAATTCTTCTTCAGCTGGTTGGAGCTGAGTGGAGCTGGATGTAGCTGGATCTGAGCTGGGGTGAACTCCTGTCAACTTAGCCGAGCTAACTAGAGCTCCCTATGAACTAGTGGGAGCTGAGATGAGCTAGACTCAGCTAAGTTGAGCTGGATCTGAGCTGACTTGAGCTAGGGTGAGCTAAGGTGAACTCTCTTGAGCTGCCATCCAGCTGAGATTAGCTGAATGGAGCTGGGATGAGCTAACCCTAGTTCAAGTAAGCTAGGTTCCAGCTGCGGTGAGCTAGATCAAGCTGAGGTGAGCTGGATCAAGCTGAGGTGAGCTGGATTAGGCTGAGTTCCAGCTAGTCTGGGCTTCTCCTTCACCATTTGCCTTCTTGAGTGCTAGGGTTTTAGGGATCTGTGCATCTGTACATCCCTAACACTCAAAAAACTCATTAAAATGACAATAAAAAATGCAATGCATGCCTATCCTAATTTATGCCTAAATGCAGCCCAAAAACCCATTTGCAGACTAAAATCCTAAGAGCTAGGTTAGTTTTAAAGCATAAAAATGATGATAAACTGGCGTTTATCAACCACCAACTCCATGCCAAGATGTTGGATCACCTCCTCAACCTCTCTCCAAGGGCTATCCTAAGCACCATTGGCTGCTCCTCCTCTCAACCAAGGCAAAGGCCATCGAAGCCCACCTCTGAATGCCCTTAGTTTTGATAGATTAGATTATAGTTCTTCGTAGATTTATTGCTTTTATTACTACTTATTAGTGTAGCACTTACTTCTCCCCCAATGATGCATGCATAATCCCCCGTAGATTCATGTATGCAGTCATTTTTTGATAGCTGTTAATTTTTACATTCCCTGTACAAGCATTTCGCTACTGGTGCTCTGCAACTTTATTATCATCATCTTTATATATATGTTGAAAATCACCATGTGCTTGCTTATCATCTTTTGGTGTGATTAAAGTTGTATGTTTTTAATTTCTGATATTCTGGCAACAGCATGTCATGCATCAATACGAACTTAGCATAAATTGACATGCGATTTTGAATAAGTAGAGCGAGCGAGATTGATTTCAAATCTGCATTTCCATAAATGCCTCCCAGAGACGAACGACTGGGACTCCAAGTCTCGTTTTCTTAAAAATTACTTTTGTTGATCATTTTTTGCAACTGTACTACGACGCATTTTCAAACACGTGATCTACGATCCCAACAGGACTCTGCTTCTTCTTTCTTCTGAGTGCCACCTCTTCTTCATCTTTTTGTCTTCCTTTTCTTCTTCTTTGCCTTTCCTCTTCTTTCCTTCTTCTACGTTCCTCCTCTTCTTCCTGTTCCCATTATTTGTCCCTTATGATGCACAAGGGCGGAAGGCTTCTTCAAATTCGGCTAAGTGTCGAGAACACTGAAGAGCAAAACCCCCCTTAACCCCATGCGCTCTCTCTCTTTTCCTTTTCCTCTTCCTCTCTCAGGGTTCTCCTCTTTCATGCCCTCCTAGGGCCATGCACAGTACTGGGTAGCCAGCTAATTGGTCTAGAGCGCACCGGGGACCAGGGCTGCTGACATGGGGTAGTAGTTGAGGTGTGAGTACAGGGCTAGGAGGATATACGGGTCAGAGCTAGGCCCGCGTGCACAGTGTCACGGGCGAGGCGTGTGAGGGGCGCATGCGGGGGACCTCACCCCTTGTGTGTCGAGGTGATAAGCCGCTGACACTTTTTCCTCTTATGTGCCTTCAGTTGCTTTGTGGTTAATGATGTGGGACTATATTAGTACCTTTTCTCCATGCATTGTAGCAGCAACAGGTGGCTTTTGATTGAGGTCAGGTTAGTGGTCAATGCTCCCAATTGACCTACTACATGTGTTGCTAAATGGGTTTTGCAGCGCCTGAGACTTCCACCTAGGGCTTGCAAGTCCTGAAGTGATCTTGAAGCTTCCTTGAAGCTCTTCGGTAATGGCAGTGGTGGCGGTGAACCTAAAATGAAGAACACAGCTTTACGACCTCGTCAGATGGTTCAGCAGCTTCACCGTAGCGTGGTGAACATGGTGGTGTGCGTGATGTAGCGCGAGGATGCGTGTAGGTGGCTAGTGAAGTCGGAATAGGTTGGAGATGATGGGTTTGTTCAGTGGAGGGTTCGGGTGGATGGTGGAGCGAAATAGGAGAGGGGTTTTATAGAGGGTGGTATGATAGAGCTTATGAGGGTTTTGACGAGGTGGATGGAGGTGTGTAGCGGCAGGGATGCCTCGTCAGAGGAGTAGCCAGAGATGGGGAAGATGAGGGTGATTGACGGCGTCGAGGGGATATTTTTGGTTTTTGGGTAGGAAACTAACCTAAGGATCTAAAGAAGCTAAACAAACCCTAATCTAATAGATGAAAGGGGGAGAATGCCACTGGTGTTGTTAGGCTGGTGTCGGGGAAGAAAGCACTCCGGTAGGTGGTAATGGCGACGACGACAGAGAGAGAGCAACGACGGCTAGTATTGCACGACGCGAAGCAAGATGAGGAAGAAGAATCCGTCGTCGGAATTGTGGTCAGACGACGAGGGTAGGTAGAGGGAGTCACTGAAGCTTGAGGAGCCTTTTGGCCAGAATAGGAGCGAGGAAATGAGGGTAGATTCAGCCAAAATCAAGCTTAGGAGTGGACAACGTGCACTGGGGGTCCTTTTATAGGTCTCTAGAGGGTGATTAGAGCTTGGGAAGTATAGGTCTCGAGAGGGTGATTAGAGCTTGGGAAGCAAGCTTCCCAAGCTTGGAAGGCCGCTGGAGTTGTAAACCTATGGGATACCAGAATCTCTCATGCGTTCGCATGAGGGATTGGGAAGGTTGTTGGGCTCAAGATCGGATTCATTGGAAAGAGAACTTCTCAAGGAATCTCCCTTCCAATTTTAGAAGGGATTCATTGATCAGAGGAGGAGTTCTCTTCAATCAAAGGTTTCCAAAGAAGGATTCCTCTACGATAATGGCAGAGGGACCTATTTGAAAAGAGTGACAACAAAGATAGGGGCCTTTTGTAAGGAATTCAAAAGTTAGGGGCATGTGTGTGAGAGAAAAGACTCAAATAGGACCAAATTCCAAACTAGGTCAAGATGATGTCAGATTGGGCCCAAATTTTGGTAGAAACCTAATTTGGACCCAAGGAATCCAATGGTAAAGTTAGATTTAGGTTTTGACGAATTTGACTGGGTAAATTGCATATTTACCCAAATTAAGGCAACTTTCCGTCTAAGACTCAATTTTAGGTCAAAACGGGTTCTGATGGTCAAATTGAAGGTACCAAGCCCTATAGAATATTTTTATATAAATTTTAGAGGGTTTAGGTGAATTTCAACTTGACCAGAACCTCAATTAATCAAGCGGGTCTATTTTTAGGTGTCAGATGTCATTTAATTCTTGAAACACGCAAAAACCCATTTCTGTCTGCACGGACCCTCTTGTTGGACATTTAAGACCATTTGACCTTTAATTAACCCCTGAGAAATCCCATGATTGTAGTATAATTGAGATATGTTGTTAAAACTACAGTTTTACCCCTGTTTTGCTGTTATTCTCTCAGATTGATTATGTAATGAATTAGGGTTCTCTAGCGGTTATGTAGGAGCATTTATCCCTTCATTATGATTAATTAAAGATAGATATGGCTAATGATGACATTATCATCGTTTGTCATTGTGAATACGCACCCATTAGTTAGGTTAAGATTAGGTTTTCACTAGCATATTTAGATCTAGGTTTCATTTCACTTTTCAAAAACAAAAATCAAAAACATGAAAAAATCGTAAAATACAAAAAAGACCAAAAAGATTAGGTTAGGTTAGATTTAGATTAGAAAAGTGGATTTGAATCTAAAACTTGTTTCTCACGCCTCCCAGAGACGAACGACCGGGACTCAAGTTATAAAAGAAAAATCTACGTGAGTTTCGTTAAGATAAATATTTTTGATCGAGGGTTTAGTGCAACTATACTATAATTCCAATTTATTTCAAAACACATGCGAAAACGCTTTGTAACACAGGTTTTGTCACTTGGCGGTACTCAGGTTGTCATAGATTTCTTCGTACACATTAAACTACATACGCATGAACCAAAGAAAAGATAAAAATTATGCATACAAATCTTGTCTCAGAAACTATAAACAAATACAAGACAAAAGATAACTCAATCACTAACATTAATATTTACACTAAACATGCAATATATATATACATATATAATGTTATACAAATATATAATATACACATATAACACTCATTACAACATATACTTAATATATATACATATATACATCTCATAATATACATATATATATTTAACACTTGTGCGTGTGTGTGTGTGTGTATATATATATAATACATATATTACTAACATTTATAACTAAAAAAATTAGTAAAGATGTAAATATATACACTTACACTTAGAACACTTCTATAAATATAATCTTTACACTAATACATTTATACATATAATATACATATATAACTTAGCCATGCATACATACATACATACATATATACATACATACATACATATATATATATATATAGGGAAAAGGGAGAGTGTAGGTGACGTGTACGTAAGTTACGTGCAGGTGCAACAATATCTCCTCCCACGAGTAATGTTTTGAATTGAAAGTTTAGGGATTGAAATCACTTCATATCAATATATTATGCACAAAATTTGAAGCCAATCTGGCACTCCTAATACATACATTCAACAGGGTCGAATTTCATGATACTAAGGCTGTAAAAAATGAGCTCCCTTTGATGTATGTGCTAGGAGTGTTGGATTGGCTTCAAATTTGATGCATAATATGCTAATATGGAGTGATCTCAATCCTCAAATTTTC
The DNA here is from genome assembly GCA_037157565.1 of Thalassia testudinum. Taxonomy (NCBI): domain Eukaryota; kingdom Viridiplantae; phylum Streptophyta; class Magnoliopsida; order Alismatales; family Hydrocharitaceae; genus Thalassia; species Thalassia testudinum. Next base: position 5,274,883 of record JAZHRO010000022.1, on the reverse strand, counting down.
AATTCAAAGCATTACTCATGGTGAGAGATATTGCTGCACCTGTGCAAAACTTACATGCAAGTCACCTACACGCTCCCAGCCCTCATATATATATATTACTTATACATATACAACACATATATATAAACACTTCTGACTTAAATATATATACCTATCACACACTTAACTCACTTAACAACACACATATACTTAGTATATATAAACTTAGTTAACACATGCACACATTAAATCTTTCCTAACACTTAACTTATATAAGTCTCTAGAGCCTTATTTTATTTACACCTAAGCCCAAAAAGAATTTGTTTTGGGCTACCCTTTCATAGGTTAAACGGCCTCTCGATCAGATTAGTACCATTACTTAGGTAGCCCCTACGGGGAGCCCCTAATGGGCCACCCCAATGGGCTTTAGCTTATTGGCTATTGAATGCAATTGTTTAAATATCGCATCGGCAGCATGAATGCAACTGATGTGGTACTAAAAAAGGTGCTTATTATAGTGTTGTGCAGTGTGGTTTATTAGAGATTTTAGGGCCAAAATTAGGGCTTAATTAATAATTTAATTTCAAATTAAATTACATTGTTGTATAGCTAATATATAGGGCTACCTATTGGTGCAGTTATTTTAAGATAAATAAATATATAAATATATTTTTAAATTAATTAAAGCTAAGTATATTTACACGTTATAATTAGCTATTAATTCTTATATATAGTATAAAGTATTCTATAAATTACTTAATTAAGGTTGAATTTAATTAATTTACGTATATACATGGTTAATTAAGATTTTTAAATAGTTTAATTAGATTTATTTATATATTTACACATTTAATATACACGTACACATTATACACATATAAATTAATTATACATTATATACATACTTATAATAAATATATTTAAAATAAGTTAAAATATAAATTATTAGAATAAAATATAATTTAGTAAATTAATTAATTAAATTACTAACTTAAATTAAGTTAATTTAATAATATACTTCATTAAATTAAAGTAATATACATATATAATACATAATTAAGTGTATATAATATAAATATCGTATTTTACATAAGAAATACTTTAATTAGTATACTAAGTTATATACACATATACATTTAGTATAAATTATATATACCTATAGGTAATATATATCATATATTATTATACATATATAGTTAGATAGAATAATAGATATTATAATTTAATAAATAAGATAAGTTATATTTAGGTTACCTATATACAAAATACATTAGTTACATATAAATGTTGGAATCTAGTTCCACTTCTCTTTTATGTTTTGTTGTTAACAAAACTGTTTTAAATCTAATGAGTTTTTGAAGTATTATTTTCAGGAAATAATAGGATCTAAGGATGGATGAAAGAAGTAATGATGGCATGAAGATTGAAGACTTTAGTTTTGTTTAGTTTGATGTATTTTAGAACTTTTGTATGTCTCCTAACAAGAACAAGATATCTTAGGAGTTAAAATCAAAGTAGAGATAATTAGGGATCAAAATCACATTCAATCACTCATTTTAAAACTAAAAATCGACTCTTTGAAAATATTATCGTATAGTTAAGATATGATTTCCTTAAAACTTGGTTTAAACTTAAAAAATAAGGTACTTGTAGCAAGTATCGGTATTAGTAATAAGTATCGGTACATGCTAGGCACAGGTTTGGGCCTAAGTCCCAAACTGTGAACAACAAGTACCGGTACTCATCATGAGTACCGGTATTAAGTGTTCACAGCCCCGTTGCCTGTGAGTCACAAGTATGTGTACTAGTGGTAAGTACCGGTACCTAGTGACTTTGTTGGTACTTAACAGAATGCACTGAGTATCGGTACCAATGATCAGTATCGGTACCTCAGGCACTGCTGGGATGACTGTGAGTAGTTAGTACCGGTACCACAACTTCAGTACCGGTACCAACTAGCTGTTGTGCATAATTAGAACGGCTATATTGCAATTATGTTAATTCTAGTCTTCCCAAATTGCCCCTAACGGCTAGTAATTGTAGGAGAGGTGTTTAATGGCCTATATCAAAACTCCTTGTGTTTCTTTTGAACAACACATCAAACCAAAAATACTCTCCTTGCCAACACCTCCATTTCTCAATTTTCTGGTTGCAACGGAGCGTGATTTGTTGCATTCTTTTCAAGGCTACTCTTTGCTTGCAACAAATCTTCAAAGGCGATTGTGTACTTCTTTGTTAAATCATTCGCTTTCAATTTAGTATTCTCGTTAGATTAATTCATACACTTTTTAAGCAATATACTTGTTGGACACCTAGGAACTTTAGTTGTAAGCTTTTGTTTGTATCTTGCTTACACTTGTAATCTTTTTTTCTTTTTGTTATATTGTAATTGGGTTGACGTAATCAGTTAATTACCTCAGGTTATTAGTAAATTGATTCCCTCCGGGTTGAGGGGATCGGGTTAAAAATCCTAAGTTGGGAGACTTAGATAGTGAAGAACCCGAGTGTTGGGAACCACTATATATTTCGTGTGCTTTTTGTGGTTTGCTTTTTCTTGCAATTTTAATTTTAATACCACACTATTCATCCCCCTTCTAGTGTGCTTGTGCTCTACAGATCCTACAATAAATATTACATATATAAATAGTTTTTATACAAATAGATATATACTTAAATTTACCATGCAATATTACAATATATACATACTTACATTATGTACATTGGGTATTTTTTAGGATTTTGAGATTTTTCTGCTTTCCATTTTATTTTTTACTTTTCTAGGAAAAAAGAAAAAGGTGAAGAAGTTAAGGAAAGAGGGGAGAAGACTCTTTTTGTTGTTTTGTTTTTGAATATTTTTATTTCTAAACCTGAGAAATCTTGAACTTTTACAAGTATGTTTTGTATACAAATGGACTTAAAACTTAAACCTAAGCATACGAACACCACAAACACACTAAACACTCACTCAAGACACATTTCTTTTATTTATTTACACTATTTTTCTATTTTGACACTAATTATAGCAATAAAGAATAAAATGGTCTAAAATAATGGTTTAAAAATCAATGCAAGTCCTAGAAATTCTACAAAAATGCTAGAAAGATAGATTTACATATGCTGAACATCTTGAAATTGCTAGACACTAGAATTAGAATTAAAACTGTGATATAAGAAATTAAAGAAACATGAATACACTGTTTAGATTGATATTAGATTTAATAGTTGCTAACAGAGATTCCAATCATATATAAAAATGAATTACAAATTGTTTTAAACCCAAATACAACCTGTACACATGGCTGAAAGATTTTTCGCACATCAAACACCCTTAAAAACTCATTTAATCTTCAAACTGGTTAGAATTCATTGAAATCCTTGAATCCATCTCTTACCTCGACCTGATTGTTCTTCCAACTCATAGCTACTGAGAAAAGAGGACTTAGACTAATCTACACCTTGATATGTGTGATCCATAGGTTTCTCAAACATCAGATGTTAATCTATAAAAGACTAATCCCAGAAAATCCATTTCATGTATAGATTACTCAAAATCATCTGAAATCTTCGATTAATTCAAAGTTCCATCCATAAAATATATCAATGCTGCTAACACAAACTCATAAGATCAAATTTAAAACTTAAAACTTCAATCAAATCACGTCTTCATGCTTTAGAATTATCATGAACCATCTTTGAACCTTAATCAAAACCTTAACACATTAAATGAAAGCTTAGAATCCAGAAATCACCTCAGACCTAGGCGATGAAGGAAACACCTAGATCTGATTGGAGTATTAATACATCATATTAAATGAAATGACACTTCCTAAGGGTCCCCACGCATTTTCCAAGTTTTTCGAGATGTTTCTGGAAGTTTTTAACACCCCAGTTCTTATTTTATGGATTCCTTTAGGAAAAATAAGTTTTGTAGGGCTAAATATGCAATTTTTCCAACCCTAAAACCCTACCCTACCCCCTTAAAACCCTCGTCCCACCGAACTGCCTGTATTTATTCTCCCCATCAACTTCGGGTGGCGTGCCCCCCATTTTGTCCCAATAAGAGAGGAAGAGCAGAGGGAGAGAAGGCCTGTAATCAATCCCTCTCGTCCTCTCTTCTCACGTGTTGTGTTCGTAGCAGCTACCGGACAAGCGACTGTAGCAAGCTGCTGCGCGCGGTCTGAAGATCTGCGGGGTGTGTGACTGAAGGCAAGCTACTGCTCGCTAAGTGAAGGCGGCTGAGAGTGCGACCGAGCAAGCAGTTGTGGCATGTGGCTACAACGAGTGAGGAAAGGGAGTAGTGGTGGCTAGGGGGTGGCTGTGTGGGTGGTTGGTGGTGGTTGTTGTCATGTGGGCAAGTGAGGTGCATTCACGCAGGGTTGCTAGGCAAAGAAGGAGGCATATCGGATGTCTGGGAGGGCCCTTGGATGTCCAGAGGGAGCCTCAGATGATAAATGCCAATTTGTCACCATTCTTATGCCTTAAAACAAACCTATCTCTTAGGATTTTAGCTCCGCAAATGGGTTTTTAGGTTGCATTTAGGCATCACTTAGGTTAGTCATGCATAACATAATTTTATTATTTTTAACACGTTTACTTGAGTGTTAGGGAGGAACATATAGTCAGATCCCTAAAACCCTAGCATTCATGAAGGAAATAGGTGAAGAGGAAGCCCGATTCAGCTGAACCACAGCTAAATCCAGTTCATCATAACTGGATACCAGCTCACTCAAGTTAGGGTTAGCTCTCTTAAGGTCCATTTAGCTCACCTTAGCAGGATCGTAGCTCAGGGTAGCTCAACGTAGCTCAAGTCAGCTCAGATACAGCTCAACTTAGTTAAGTCTAGCTCATCTTGGCTCCAATCAGTCCATTGGGAGCTCTAACTAGCTCAACTAAGTTGACAAGATTCCACCTCAACTCAGGTCCAGCTACTTCCAGCTCCCCTCAACTCAAGTTAGTTGAAGATGACCTCAACTAGCTTAGGCCAACTCAAGTCCAACTCTTGGAGACTCCACTCAGCTCAACCTAGTTGAGCTAAGCTATTTAACCTAACCTAGCTACTCCAGCTAGCTAGGTTATCTCTGAGAAGATCAGACCCAGCTCTCCTCAGCTCAATTCAGCAGAAGCCAGCTCACTTTAGCTTGGCTTAGTAGTTAGCAAAGAACTAGTAAGTTAAGCCAGCTAAGGTAGCTCCTTGCTGTTCTCTTCAGCAGTCACCAGCTCCAGTGCAGCTCTAGACAGCTCTTCCTTAACTCCTCTTCTCATAACCCTAGCTTCCTCCTACCTCCTCTCTACTCACCTACTAGCTAAGCTAGCTTAGCTAAAATATTCACTACATGGTCGTCCACCACCTACCTAAACCCTAACCTAACTCCACCCTAACTCTAATCCAAATCCACCACCTAAGCTAACCACCTACCTCCACCTATAGTTGGCGCCACTATCCATACACCCCTTCACACTACCACCTCCAAGAGCCTCCACCAAAGTGGCACCAACTTTCCCTCCAAAACCCCTTCACATCACCACCATCTATCTCCCTTAAACCTATCTCCACCATCCACCTAACCCCCCTTCTAGAAAATCATTTTGGCACCAAAAATAAGCACCTTTCCACCACCATAACAACCTCCTAACCTACCCTAAGTTGGTGCCAAAATACCCTTACATAATCCTAACCCTACACCTAACCCTATGACCAAATCATAGCCCTCCCCTTTGGTGCCAACTTCTAAAACTTAGAGTTGGCACAACCTCATCCTAACCACACCTAAACCACCACCTAAAACACCCCCTCATGTGGTGCCAATAAACTCTAGCCCTCCTTCCCATAACTTCCACCCTACAACTTCATCTCAACCCTACACCACACAACACCAAACCCCTTAACCCTAGTTACCTCTAAGGATGGTGCCAACCACCAAGTAACCCTTCATTTTGGCACCATCAATCCTAGCCCTAGGATCTCCTAGCCACCCCCTATGATCCATCTTAGCCATCCTTTCCTTAACCATACCTACCCCCTTAGCTCTTCTATAAAAAATACCAATAACCACCACCATGAACCTTACCTTTGATTTCATTATTCTACCATACTCCACCTACCATAGCCGACCAAGAGAAGAAGGAGAAGAAGAAGATTAAGGGGACACTCTATCCCCTTGGTGCCTTCCCCTCTTCCCTTCTCTCTTGTGCCCACACCAGCCAGAGGACAAGCTAGGTAGGTGGATGTCCAGCAGGAGATCTTTAGGGTGGTGCACGACCACCCTTGGAGGAGACTCTAAGGCGGAATTCTTCCACCTTTGGAGGAGCAAGGGTACGCCCTTTTATGGCTTGCTAAGGAGGACACACCTTGGAGGAGCATTTCAAGGAAGGGATTAGGAGAAATCCTTTTCAAGCCCAGGGGCAAATGAGCTTGGAGCATGGATCTCCTCTTCACCATCATCATGGGTGGATTTGTGTTTTCATTTTTTGTATTTTCATTCATATAGTAGAGGCATTCCTCTACTAGTCTTTTTGTAAAACATTTTTTCTCAATCGAAGTTGCCTTTTCACCATTGTTTTGTTGCATTCTCTTGCTTTTACCATAGTACACTTACACCCTCTCTCTAATTACCCTAGGTCTTCACGTACCTAGGGTGAGCTTAGGGAGAGGATTTTTTTGTCACTTAGGTTTTAGTTTTAGTAAATTAGGTGTAGTCTTTCTCTACTTATTACCTTGTTGCCCTTTATTTCAAAATCCAAAAAAAAAATCATATTCAAAAATTATAATAAGAATGTTGATTTCCCGATATTAAGCGAGAGTGTTTAAATTGCATTTTTGCCTCCCTTGGGATGACCCGAATACTTTCCCAAGTACTTGATTTTTATAAATTTTAAAAGAGATCAGAATTACATGTTACAACGATAAAAAGCCTAATTTCAAATCGTGCAATTTTGCCATCACTTTTTGGCGCTGTTGCCAGGGAGGTACGACTTTCCATTCATTTAATTCTCTTGCTTGATACGAGGATCTCATCCCCTTTTCTTTTCTCTCATTTCATGTATGTAGGCATTACAGGAAGAAGGCGGGAATTTTGGAAGTGAAAGCTTAAAGTCTTTGTCTTCCCACAGATTATAGGTTAGTGCCAATCTCTTGTCACATAATTATTCTTCAAAACTATCAAAAAAACATTAAATCAAGCTTTCAAGATCAAGAACATTAAAACTAGGTAGAGTGGTGACCTTTAAAAGCAATTGTTTGGTTGTTTGATTAAATTAACACCACTCTACCTTAAGTGTTAGTGTTATGATTTTCGAGTCCAAACTTCTATCTAGAATTCAAAAATCAATTCCTGACACCATAGGCCTCCTAAAATCTTGAAATTTCTCCCAAAGATTTCAAATTAAGTCAGAAACATCTATTCCAAGTTTCATAGTATTTGGACTTATAGATAATTTTTAAAAATTCACGGACGATAGAGGGGTCATCTCCTCTGATTTCATTGTTTTGCTATAGTCCACGAATTTTAGGAATTTTTCTACTTATCCAATTTCTATGAATTTTATCTTTCTGGAATCCTTGTAAAATTATACACAACATATAAAATCACAAAAATTTTTGGTGGCCGATGGTAGTACTGAAAAGTCCAAAATAGCCATGGGTATCCTTTTTGACTTTGACACCAGTACAAAGAAAAATCTCAAAAAAATATCAAAAGAATTCATAAAATTATAAAAGAAATATTTTTTTGGAATCCTTGTTTGATTTGCCTTCCAGTAGTGGTGTTGTTTGCTCTGTTTGGACCACTACTTAATAAGAAAAGCTTGAAATAATTCACTGATGGTAACATATCTACTTAAGGATTCAAATCAATTAGGGTTTCCTTTTCATTTTATAGTCCCACATTATAAAGGAAATCTACATTCACCAATAAAAATTGATTTCTCTTTGATTGTGGAACTCAAACTTTCTTGGAAACATAAGAAGAAAACCCTAAAAGATATCAAACTAAATTAAATCCTAAAAGCAGAAAAACAACAAAAAAAAAATTGTGTGACCACTTGTTTTGGCATTGGACTCACTCCGTTCAATTTGCACACACCAAAAAATTTGAAATAACAAGGCACTACCCCAATTAACGCCTACCACATTCCTGTGCACATTCAGATACCTAAGCCTAAGTTAAAATAAGTAGTCATTTGATCACTTAAGGACTTCACCAAAATTTAGGCTTGATATTTGATATCTAAGAATTACTAAGCATTCCTAATTCCTTTTGAAAACATGGTGACAGACTTAGAGGGAAGTCAAATGACAAATGTGGGTTTACACATGCCCTTGGTGATTTTCCCAAGACATGCTTTGGCCCACCTCTTTAGTCTAGCCGGGTGATCCTTAGGGAGCAGGTTCACTTATTGATTTTTTATTTACCAAGTTTGCAAGTCTTAGGTTTCACTAAGGAGTCAACCTTAAGGCAGATTAGGCTTGGTTGTTTCTTTTGCACACCTTCTCTTGTCTCTCTCTTCTCCTCCTCTCCTTGTCTTTCAAGTGCATGCACAGGCGAAGGTCCCAGAACCTACATCTCCAGGGACCATTTGATTTTGCCCCACGCACCAAAAGATCCTTATTTTCATCTTCTTCTCATCATTCACCTGAATTAAACATGGAAACATGGAAAACCATTCAAAAAATTCTACTTCCACCTCCCAACCCGAACCTAACTTCCAAAACCTGTTAGCTGACCCACAAGCTGATTTTCCCATCACTAACCTCCCACATTTGGAGCTACCACAAAACCTTGAAAGGCTAGGTGGCCCTCAAAATCAAAATACAAACCCCTTTTCTCTTATGGTCAACCAATTGGTTCAACTTTAACAAAACTAGTAGTAGTTGGCTAGGGCAGTCACGAACCTAGCCAACCAAAGATTGGGTCAGCCACTCGAGGAACCTCTCGTACCCCTTAAGGATTTCTATGATCCTTCCAATTATGAAGAGAGACCTAGAGTGGTTATACCCCAAGGGGACTTTGAAATTAAACCCGCCATTCTAAACCTAATCAAACATTTCCATGGTCTTCCAAGAGAGGACCCCTTTCGCCACCTCAAGGAGCTGACTGTCCTCGCTCAAACCATCCGTTCCCGCAATGTACAGGAAGAGGTGTGGCTCATGAGACTTTTTCCTCTCTCGCTAAAAGATAAAGCATCACATTGGTTTAGAACGGTTGGGTGTCCAATTAATGGATCGATTTCATGCACACTTTAAGAAAACAATGTCATAGCTTGTAGTATAGTCGCGTGAAACCCTCGATCAAAAGTATTTATAAAATAACTAGACTTTGAGTCTCGGTCGTTCGTCTCTGGGAGGTGTTATGGAAGCGCGAAAAGTGATTTCGATCTTGTTCGCTCTACTCGCTTAAAATCGCACATCGGTTTCTAACCTACGGATCAATGTCATGCTATTTGCATTATTAACTCTAATCACGTGTGCATGCGTTAAATAAATGACAAAGGTGAATGTATGGGTTTCCATACGCACGATCCTAGTTATATGATGGCCGTTTACAGAAAATGCATTAATGCTTAGATCCTCGATGTCTTTAGGCACTGATTAAGGCATGTTTCGTGAATTAAAATTAGGGTTTAGAGGACTCTTCGTCATAGATCGCAAAATACGTCTATTAGATAAAATTTATAATCAAAACTCTAAAAGTGAGTCTCGGGTCGAACACAGGGAGGGGAACGTTTGATTTTGAAAAATTCACATTTTGCTTTTATTTGTTTTTGTCATTTTTATCTTTTATAAATTTTTTTGAAAATTTTTTTAAATCAAGAGATTAGATCGACAATTACTTATCTAGCTAATCTACTTGCAAAATATAAGAGAGAGAGAGAGAAACAATCATGGATTTCTAATCAAATGTTTTGTTACAACTATGAAAGTGGGAAAGATTACACTACAAAAGAGAAAAAGATAGAAAGAGGTGAGAGAATCCCCCTCGACGGTTGCTTGGAGGATGACTCGCTCTGACGTCGCTTGGAGGAAGGTGGTGAGGAGCGGGACGAATGAGGACGGAGCCAGAGGACGGAGGGCGGGGTAGGATGGCATTTTCTGCTAGATAGTTTTCTACTTTCAATCATTCATGTACAAGCTTCCCGCTAGCCTTGCTCTGTAATCACCCTGATGCAATCAATGACAAATCATTTATGCTTGCAGTACTTTATTGTGATTAAAGTTGCCTGCGCTCATTTTATAATTTTTTCGCAACTAGCATGTCGATGCCTGATGTAGATACATCTATTTAGGTTAAAATGCCTATTCATGCATGTTCCTAGGCTTAGATTTGCATTTCCTGTTATAAATATTGCATAGCATGTATCATTCTACATTTAGAGTAGTATATATTTTAGGTTATTTAGGTCCTTTTTATGGTCAGGAGAGAAGAGGATTTATTTCAGGGCCTCGGATGGACAATCATAACTTACGGTTCTGATCAGGACGACGATTGGAGTCCCGTAGTAGCATATGAAGTTCGAGGAGGATCAACGGCCAGGGGGCAACATGACATCCTTACGGGCTTCTGATGAAAAATCCGACGTACGGATGGATCCGGAGCGACGATCGCAGTCCGGCAACACGGAAATCAACTCGATCCAAGCACCATAGCACCCTCCGCAACAGAAAGAAGAATGGACGGCCCTGATGGTGCCATGTGGCATCATCAAGGCCATCCAACATTGGTTAGCAATGCCCGCTCCCACCTCTCCATCATCCGCGACCTTCATTCCCCGTGCGTGTTAAGTCACCCGCTCAACACATCAGACGTCTTGGCACATTGGTTGGGGCGTTGGACTCCAAGGGCGGGGTGCGGGCTTGAATCCGCGCAGCCCCCTCAATTCCTTAATTAAGTCGACGCCCAAAGCAGTACGTGCACGGATGTGCGTGTGTAGCCACCTGCACCGCGCACGCGCAGCAACAGCATAGCGAAGCACCAGCGTGTGCACCCACACGACACGGCGAGTGATAGGCACACGAGCATAACGCCAGCGGGGTGTGCCAGTGGGGGAGGGTGGATCTTCAGCGACGCGGGCCTTTAGTGACGCTTGCAGTTGTCACTAATGGCCCGTGCACACCAGCAAAGGAATTGAAGGTGCGGATCTTCAATGACAGAAAGGGCTGATTTGTAGCGACGTTTACGGATGTCAGTAATTACCCATATACGAATTTGTTCTTCCTCCACTATAAAAGGACCTACCCACCACCATTTCAAATAATCTCTTCCTTTCTTCATCTCACCACCTCTAAGGCTTTAGAGAGAGCTTGTCCCAAGCCTGGGATGCTCCTCTAGAGTAGAAAACCAAATAGCTTTCCCTCCCCTCATCCTCATTCGTGGAGATCCCGTGGCCATCTTCTCACCTGCGTTCGAGAAGAAGATCCTCGTCGCGATGCCATCCTGCGCCATCCTCCGTCCTTCGGCCATGTCCTCCTTCATCCTACTCCTCACCACCTTCCTCCAGGCGACGTCAGAGCTAGTCATCCTCCGAGCAATCATCGAGGAGGATTCTCTCACCTCTTTTTATCTTTTTCACTTTCGTAGTGTAGTTTTTTTGCTTTCGTAGTTGTAACAAACATTTATTCATAAATAGATGGTTGTTCTTCTCTCTCTTTATTTTCCAATAGATTAGGTAGATTTCATCGGCCTGATCTCTTACCCTATTAAAAATACCAAAAAAATTAGAAAAGACAAAAATGACAAAAATAAATAAAAGCGAAATGCAAAATTTTCAAAACCAAATGTTCGCCTACCCGTGTTCGACCCGAGACTTACTTTTCGAGTTTTGGTTATAAATTTTATTTGATAGATGCGTTTTGCGAGCTATGACGACGGGTCCTCTGACACACTTAATCATTTTGGCACTGTTGCCAGGGATTGCACATGCATAATTGAGGGAGAATATGGAGCTACACTACTAAGCATAAATAAAGCATAGAGATTAGAAGAACTACTTAGGTAGGCTATCAGAAAGAAGGGCATTCAGAGGTGGTCTCCAATGGCCTTTGAGTGGAGGCAGGGAGAAGAAAGAGAGGTGGCCAATGGTGCTTAGGCCGACCCTTGGATGAAGGAGGGAGAGATGATCTTGGCTCTTGGCATGTAGTTGGAGATGGCCATGGTGGAAGAGCTCATGGAGATGCACATGAAGGTGGAGGTGGAGATGGCTATGGTGATGGGTGGATGATGAAACCAAGATTAAGCCAAGATGGTGCAAATGGCCACCTATGGGGTCTTTTTATTGACCCTTAGCATTATCTCTAGAGAGGTGTAGAACTCTCTAGAGAGTGTCCTAAGAGTGGCTTTCCAAGGAAGGTGAGAGGTGGTTCTTAGATCAACAAAAAGTGGATCTAAGAGTAGACCTTTCCTTGGTTGCTATTTTTGGCAACCAAGGTGGCGCCACGTTTGGGAGAGCCTAGAAGGCTCTAGGTGGTGTGGGTGTGCATGAATGGGTGTGTGTGTGTGGGCATGACTTAGGTGGCTAAGTGGTCTAGGCTAGGTCCTAAGGGGTTTGGGTTAGGGTAGGTCTCAAATTAGGGTTGCAAACCCTAATTGCTAATGGGAAAGTGCAATTAAACTTGACATAAGTTTAATTGAGTGAGTATGAACTTAATTGAGAGTGAAATAACTCAATTAAGTTGGGCTTGGATCAATTGGACTCTCACTGAGTCCAATTGAACTTGTGTGGGTTGAGATCTGAGCTCAATTGGACTTTATGAGTCCAATTGACTAGGCAGTTGTAATTGACTGTGATCCAAGTCAATTAGGCTTAGTGAGAACCTAATTAGGTTCTTAGGAAGGTCTAGGGGTGGTGTACTAGGCTTAGGGTACGTTAATTTAGGTTCCCAGTGGGTTGGAATTGGGTTTAGGGGCCTAAGAACTCAGGATCCAAGCTTGAATACCAAAATAGGAACTGGAGAGTAGTTCCACACGTGCAATGATAGTGTCAGGCGTCTTATACTCAAAAATCAGAAGTCCAGACCTCTTGTCTGGACGTCCAATTTGAGTCAGGAGGGAATTAGGGTTCTATCTTGGGTATTCTATAGAAATTAGATGTCTAAGCAAGTGTCTGGATGTCCAATAACACTGCAGACATGGGTTTAAGGTGTGCGGGTTGTTGCTAAGGGTCCTGGACGTCCAATAACTTATTTGGACGTCTAGATAAGGGCTGGAACTAGGGTTTTAAGGCCTCATAGGCTATGGTGACCTAATCTATGGGTGGCTAAGGCTTAGGAAGGCTTCTAGGGTTATCCTAGGGCTAGGAATGATCCTAAATTCTTCATAATTTAACTCTGCCTTATTCTTACTTAATGGAATAACATACTTCAACACTTACATTATTTCTCTACTGCATTTATTCTAAGGTCTTCTGCTCTAGCTCTGATGTAGTACTAGCTTTAGCACTCCAGATCCAGCTTCAGATCCAGCTCCAGATCTAGGTTCAGATTTAGCTTCAGATCCAGCTCCTGAGGTTCTTATTACCTGTAATTTATATAATGCACTTAATTAGTACATTATATCATTATTTCATGCATAGCTAAGGGAAAGTAGTAAAGATGCAAATAATGCTTATGCATGCATTAATTACCCAAGCTTATGCTAAGTTCTTGCCTAATTTAGGTCAATTAAGTCTTATGATTGCTACACAATTATACCCCCATGCCTAAATCTTGCTAGTCTCTAGTAAATGTGAAACTAAGTTATTTACAACTAGGTCCCTAAAGGATTGATTATTATCAAGTGTATGACTAGAGATTCTTTCCTTTTCATTTTCAACCTACTTTCTAGAAATCCAGACATTCATGAAAGTGCAGCTATGTAGCTTTTGAATGGATTCGAGCAAAAAACTTGATTTACCTCTAAAGCCTATATTTGTCCCCTAGTAAAATTCTAGCGAGATAGGCAAACTTCTTCCCTTGGGGTATTTCAAATATTCTATGAATTCCACCCCAGCTTTAAGCTTAGGTAGAGAATGTAAGAGGAAAATGGTTATTTATTTGGTGGCTCACTCTCATTTGGTGCTACATAGAGATTAGTACTACATAATCTAGATTCCAAATTATTAACTTAACTCAGAGAAAGACAAGAAAAACTATGCCCTCTTTTAGTTCCTTTGTATTCATTTTCTCTTTCTCTTTTCTCTCTCTCTTTTTCTTTCTTTCTTTCATAGAGCTCACAATCTCACCAGATTTACACATATATTCCCTATTTGGTGGTCTCACATGACATTAACACTTTAATCGAGTTCCAATAACCCTAACACTAAGTCGGAATTCCTCAGCCAGTCAGAAACACAGAAAAAGTGGGTTAAGGCTTTATTTGGTGGATCTTAACTTTATTTGGTGATATTGCCTCAATGTAAATAAAATAAGCACTAAAATATTTATAGACACTTTTTTTTCTATATATATATTTTTTATTTTTCTCTTTTTTTTGTTCTCTTTTTTTTCTAATAATTTTTTTTTCTAATTTTTTTCTGTCTATATATTCATATCAACACGATGCAATATAGCATATGACATACACGACTTTTATTCAAGAGGCATTATTAGGGATTGGTGGTACTCAAGAGATATCGGGTGACTTATTTGGTGAAAGTGCCTACTCTCGGCATCGAGAAGAGATGGATAGGATGGTGTGTTCCTGACTTTGACATCAATACCCGCCTTCAGTTAAGGATTTCATAGAGAATCATCGTAACCATCTACCTTAGCCCTAGTTTTATGAGAACTCGATCTCTGTGTATTTGCCTTATTTGGTGGCTCTCAATATTTCACACAAAATGTATACGCAAGAACTGAGAGCAGAAACTATGCCTATTCTCTAAGTATCATCACCTAATTACCCAGAATTCCCGATTCCTTGCACTAATCTTAGAGCACTAGTACTCTCTACTCTCATCTCACACTATTTGGTGGATTTTTAGAAAAAAATTTGCCTGACTCCCAAAACATTATCTAGGGGTTCAGGAAAAGAAGCACTGCTTCTTCTTGACAGACTAAAGATGTTTATCAGTCTTCACCATGAATCCATTGCAAAATCTACTTGTGAGTGTGAAAATTGTACTAGATTCCAGATTACAAGACTCAACTAGAGGATAAAATCCCTAATGCATTCTCTTGATAAAAATAATCTTATTCATGAATGCATTATGTATATATACTATAAACAAGTAACCTCTTACATTTGTACCTCATAAAATTCCCTTTTCAGTGGAATTAGGCATTTATTGATAAGGTGGAGGGATGGAAGGCGACCCTAGGGCGACAGGAGGGAGAAGTCGCGATGCTGATGGATGGATGACCTGGAGATCTAGAGCCTGGAAATGGAAGGAAAGAAAAGGTTTCATCGCCACTGGCAGATCGGAGGCGGGCATGGGAAGGACAAACAATGGTAGACATTGGGGAAAAAAGGAAATTGTTTGCTTCAGATGTCGACGACGAGAGCATATGGCGGCGATGTGCCCCCACCCCCTTGTCAGTCTTGCGTACGGGGGGCATGGCCATAAGCAGGACTCTTGTATGGCCAATAGAGGGCATGAGAGGGGAGGGAATAGGGTGCATCTCGGAGCAGTGAATGGTATGCCACCACCGCCACCGCCACTGCCTCCCCCTACCTATAGGGGGCACACAGTAGATGTTGAAATCCCTTTGATAGAGGACATCAAAGCGGCCGCACTGGTGCTAAGAGGGGCTCTAGTGGGGGAGGTGATTTCCGACAATCCCTCGTTGGATAAGGTCCAGCAATTGGTAAGCTCACTATCCCTGTCGACTGATGGTTGGAAGTTCACGTTCCTCACCCCTACGTGTTTTGTGCTTTTTGGTTTGGGATGTTGGACGTAAAACACCTACATTTTTGATCGAGTGCCTATGAAGGACTGATGGTGATATGGAGATTAGTCTCCCTTTTTGATGGGTCGTTTCCTAAGAGGCTGCCCCAGAGGGTAGGCTCTAGATCGAGGAGATTGGGGATCAGGGGTTTACCTTTAATAGAGGGTGATGGTCGGGTTCTTAGTGTTTTGGTAGATGTATTCCAGGCAGGCTCTATCCCTGAGCGGTTAATCCTTCGGTGTGGGGGAAGCTCCTAGTAGTTACTCTTATGCTTTACATTGGGTGACAATGCTGGTGGGAAGGATCAGGATAAGTCATCTTATGTGGAGATTGTTGGGGAGGAGGTTGATGTACAACTAATGGGAAGACTGACTCCTGATGAGGCGCCTATGCCTAAGAAGTGTAAGGACCACCATCACCTAGAGGAGAAGGAGGAAATGGAGGAAGTGACGCCGGTGGAGATAGCCATGGTTGAGGAAGTGGCAGTTCCCCAACTTTTGAATGATACAACTGAAGAGCAGGTCCTAAAAGAGATCTCGAATATTCCTCTGAGGCTCCAATCTAATCTACAAGATATGGAAGGTCCGAAATTTGGTGCTGGACCATCTACAAAGGATGGTGTGGGTAGATCTCCTTACAAGCTTAGGTAGAGGTAGCTGACCAAAGCTGTGAACCTTGATGAAAATGCTGTGGTTGCTATTATGAAGGTTGGCAAAGTTCAGAACTCAAAAAGGGGGAGTGCCCAAATATGACGATGAGAATCCTCACATGGAATGTGCGTGGGTTGCGTGACAAGAGCCGAAGGGCTTCTCTTATGAGATACTAAGAGAATGGGAGATTTATTGTGCCATACTCCAAGAGACACACATCGAGAATGAGGATGATAGGGTCTGGAATGACTTCAAAAATGCAGGAGCGGCTGAATGTGTGATACTCAATCCACAGGGTAGATGTGGTGGCATCGCTCTGTTGTGGAAAAAGGTGTGTTTACACTTGCTGGAAGTGAATAGAGCTCGACACTTGGTGACTTGTAAATTCAAAAGGGGTCAGGGGGAGTATGTTTTCTACATTACCGATGTGTATGGATTGAGTCTTGCACCGATGAGGTGTGAACTGTGGGAGGATTGGACTGTAATTGCAGAATTCATACAGGGGGCTGCCTGGCTAGTAGGTGGGGATTTCAATTATGACTGATAGGGTGGGATAGACCAAATGGTGCAGTGGATAGTGCAACCCTTGGTTTCCAGCTGATGGTTCAAACTCTCAGCTTAAGTGAGTACCCATCCTTTGGAGCTGAGTTTACTTGGAGAAATAGTAGTGGTCTTATGTCAAAGATTGACAGATTTTTTGGGAATGCCACTCTTCTAGATAGGCTTCAGTTATCTGCTATCTCTGGACTAGAACGCCCTTTCTCAGACCACACACCCTTGGTCTGGGATAGCGGGGAATAGGTGCAAGCAAGCTCCTACTTCAAACTTAAAAGATCATGGCTGAGAGAACCAGGGTTCTAGGAGATGATTGAGGTGTGGTGGAGGGCTAAGCATGTGGAAGGATCAGCCACTATCAACCTTGCATCTAAACTAGCTGCTCTACACATAATGCTTAAGGAATATGAGGCAGTGGTGTCTACTCTAAGGCAACAAAGGCATCTTGAGGCTTTGATGAAAATCCAAGGCTTGGATACTAAGGAGGAAGCAGGTCCCTTATCTGATGAAGAACGTGATGCCAGGAGAATATGGCAAGGAGTGGTGGTGGAGGATTTAAAGCAGGAGATGGATTGGAGGAACGATCAAGGCAAATTTGGCTAAAGGTGGGGGATGCTAATACCAAAATTTTCCATCTTGCAGCCAGCTCTCGCAGAAGGGTAAATGATGTAAACATGTTTACACTACTTAAGGTGTCTATTTATGCATCTTCTTAAGCATAGGATTGCATTGCATGCTATAAATATTGCATAACATGCATCATCTTACATTTAGAATAGTTTGAATAAAATGGAGGTTAATTGTCTCCTTTTATGTTCATGGACAGGGCAAACTTTTTATTGGGGCCTCGGATTGAAGATCCAACGGTATAGATGTGATCAGGGCAACGATTGGAGTTCAACGACTCCAAGATCGCCCTAATCTGACATCTGTAGCATCAGATAGTGATCGGGGAACCCTAGAAGATCAAGGGCCAAGATGGTGTGAATCCACACTTCAAATGACAAATCTGACCGCACGAATGGATTTGGATCGACGATAGCAGCCTAACGGCTTGAAAATCGACTCAATCCGACACCCGTGGCACCATCTACAACATCCAGAAGATGGATGGCCAAGATGGCACCACATGGCGCCATCTCAGTCGTCCAACCGACCCTCAAGACCGCCGTTGCTTTTTCCAAGGCATGTGATCTGGGCCGTTGGATCTCGATCCAACGGCTGTGGATGCATGCGCCTTAACTCATCTTCGTGCCCATCCACACTGCACAACGCAGCGGGCGAGCGCTTTATCGCGAGGCACTGGCATGTGTTCGATTCCTTGCGAGCGGGCGAGCGGTGTGGGCGAGCAGGTGTGGGCGAGCGTTGGATCACGATCGAACGGCTGTGCGTGCTCGATAGTGCTCACGTGCTATTGCACGTGTGGCGAAGATGCGGCATCGCATGCGATGGGGCGCGCAGAGGAGGCGGGCGGAGGCATGATCTAAGTCGTCTGATCGCTGAGATCGGCTAGATGTGCGCATGCGTTGAACGCATAGGCAAGCGAAGAGGCGCGTGTGCGCCGCCCACAACGCCCACGTTCGGACCTTTAGGGACGATTTTATCCATCACTAAAGGTCCTGAATTAATGTTTTAAGAGTTGTAATGACCAAATTGCTCCCACTCCTTGCAACTATAAAAGGAGACCCCCTCCATACGAAATTCTCATCCCTTCCTTCTCTTTTCTACCTCTCCAAAGCTCAAGAGAAGCTTGTCCCACACCCGGGATGCTCCTTGCGAGATAAAGTCAAATTTTCGCTCTCATTTCGGAAGCGGATCCCGCGACGACGACGACATGCTGCTCTGTTCTCGTTACTCCTGCCTCGACCTCCTTCTTCCTGCTCCATCCTCCTTCGTCCAGGCGGCATCTCGTCTGGCTCGTCCTCCAAGTAATCGTCGAGGAGGATAACTTCTCTCTCCCATTCTTCTTTACAACTTTCTAGTGTAGAATTTTCCTACTTTCTAGTGTAGTCGATTTCCCGCTTTCTAGTGTAATTCTACTCTTGTTTTACTGTATAAACATTTCGAATCAATGAATGCATGTTTTCTCTCTCTCTCTCTCTCATTCTGATTGTTAATATGGCTTCATTGTAATTACATCGCTTCACTTTTCAACAAAAATTCTAAAAAAAAATATAATTGCGAATATAGATCGACATAGCTTCCCTGAGTTCGACCTGGGAATTACAATTTCGGTATAAATTTTATTTGTTGAACATGAGTTCTTCGCTTTCATACTATGACGACAGGTTTTCAAAACCAAACACATTAGCGTAGCAACCCAACGTTCAACATTTTGGGGCTGTTGCCGGGGAGGCAACGATTTCCAATCTTCTTTTCTCATTTCTTGCACTTTACTATTTTCTAACTTGCTTTCTTTTGTGTCTATTGTTTTGCAGAGACCTCCATTAGGGAATCAGCAAGCGGTAGACCGGAGTAAAGTGCAGTTGAAGACAACTGTAAGTGCTCCCCATTCTTTCCCCCTCCATAGATTTCATTTGCCACATTAAATCCAAATTCCAATTAACCTAGGTGTTTGCATAAATCCTAGAAATAGTTTGGTTGTTTGGATTTTCACTCACATTCATTCCACCCTCATTTATAAAAAAAAATAACAAAAAGATAATCTTGTGGGGCAATTTTCAACAAACACACAACGTACACCCACATTCAAGGCACTTAACCTAATTGATTTGTTTCTATCCAACCTGGTTCTGATCTGTGGAACCGGTACACAGAAAGCAACACATAAAAGAGTAGAAATCATTCTAGGTTAACCATCTTTGTGTGCCTAATTTAGTGGTGCATTTGTGGCCAGTTGTTTGAGTTGTTTGGGCCACACCACTCTACTTAAAATCAACTCGTTAAGTAGCTCCTCCTTAGGGTTTTCAATCTAGGTTTATTCCAGGCACTCCACTTTCTTTCTGGTTTTAAAGGAAAATAATCTTCACCCGTGTTTGATAACTTGGTTTGCCTAGAAACTTGATTGCAATCCACCTAATTTGAAACCTTAAAAGCTACTTAAGCAAGATTTAAACATTAAAATCCACACATCATAAATAATCTTGCTTGAAAACCCTGGTTGTGCATGCACTTACACAAATCTCAATCAATCATTAAGGGCACAACCCATTTTAAGGGCCCATCACATTCCATAAGCACCACAATCCCAGGCCTTAATAAAATTGAGTAGACGTTGGCCTTAAGGTATGGTTCACTCTTCAGGGCCTAGCCTGAGATTATCTTTGATTAACCTACTTGTACTGATTAATCTGATGTTTAGCTAGGGGAGTAGTGTCAAACGACCGCAGCTAGGGGGTACACTAGGAACCGGAGGCGAAAGCCGAAGGAAGAACCTTCTCCTTAGTCCCTCCTTCTAACTGGTTGGATTGAGCAGACGCAAGTAGAGTAAATCATTTACAATTTTAAGGTGGGTTTTGGGAGTCACTAGATCCTTAGGCTACCCCACTTAAGGACAACCTTGTTTTGTTGTGCTGCAGGGTCCCTATCCCCAGTCCTTCCGACCTTCTTCGAGTTTATGCTAGGAAGACGGTCATTGAATCCCCGATTTTAAGGACCACTTGAGTATTCTAGGAGGCACAAATTGGATTTTGGTCAAATTGATCCCATGGCTGACCAACAGCCTCCTCTGCATGGAAATCCACAGGAAGAATTTCGAAGGTAGCTGGAACAAATGCAGAGAATGCAGGAATGGTTCCAGAGAATGCAGGGTGCTCAGCCCTTGAAGGATTTTTATGATCCTTCAAATTACGGGGAACGTCCCGGTGTCCAGATTCCAGTCGGCGACGTAGAAATCAAGCCCTAGGTGTTAAGCCTGATCAAACATTATCATGGGCTTGGCTCCGAGGATCCATTTCAGCACTTGGAGGACTTGACCACTTTGGTCCAGACCACCAAGGCACGAAATGTAAACGTGGAGTAAATGATCATGAGGCTTTTCCCCCACTCTCTTAGGGATAAGGCCGCGCATTGGTATAGGACAATAGGAAGACCAATTGCAACTTGGAATGAGTTGAAATCGGCCTTTCTGAAGAAATTCTTCTCAGTCTGACGTACTAATGCCTTGAGAGGGGCAATCACAACCTTTACCCAGCGACCGGGGGAGCAATTTCATGTGGCCTGGGAGCTATTCTAGGACCCATTGCAGAGGTGTCCACACCACAAGGTGTCGAAATGGCAACTCGTGCAGATCTTCTATCATGGGTTGACTGAGCAACTTAGAAACCATGTGGATGCTTCTTGCGGAGGCGATTTCCTTAATAAAGATGCAGATAGTGCACACGATTTATTTGAAGAAATGAGTGAGAATTCAATTAATCATTCCTCCATGGATACATTTAATTGGTCCCAGCAGCCCAGATTAAATGTCAATGAAGTCTATGACTCTCATTCATTTGATATGGAATTGATTTGTAACAAACTAGACAAGGTGGACTTGGTTGCTAAGAGAATGGAAGAGTGGATGGCTGGCAACTCTATGAACAACTCTCAATCCACTCAATCCCAAAATTCAGGATTCCATTCTTCACGAGCTCCTTCTGGACAGGAGTTCGTGAATCAACTTGATGCGGCTCAACCTGGGAGTCAGCATTTTTCGGAACCCCACAGGTTCCAAACTGGGGCCTTCGATCCCAGTTTTTCTGATCCTTCCCTTTCTTTCTCTCCATCCTCACCTTATGAGGATGTCTATGCTGTACAAGAGAATGTTAGATCCAACCCCTACTCTAATGCCTATAATCTGGGTTGGAGAAACCACCCTAACTTCTCTTGGAAAAACTTGAGGCAACAGACCCAATTCCGACCCGGCAACTATGCTCCGCAACGACCAATGGGTCAGGATCATGTATATTCTCAATTGCCTCCAAATCAGGTTAATCAGCCAGCTTGGAATGCCCGTCAACCTGTAGGGCAGGCTGATTTGAATCGATAAATGGTAGAGATACAAGGATCCATGCTCCAGCTTATGCAGCAAATGAAAACCTCGCTGGACAACTTGCAGTCTGGGCTCATTGCTAACTCTTGACAACCTGGATCTCTACCATCCCAACCCATACCCAACCTGTGAAATACTCTGAATCTAGGCAATCGAGCCCATGGGTACGGAAATCAGAGGGACCCACACGCACATGCTCAGGTGATTGAGCAGGGTTCCTCCTCTTCTTCTTCTTCTGCAAATCAACAATTTCTGGTTAATCAAGCCCCTCCAATCTTTCCTAACCCTCCCTAAGACCCAAACTCTTATGCTTCAGCAAATTCTGTCACCTTGAGGAGTGGTAAGTAGACTCAGGATCCACAACCACACTATTCTGATCTCTTGAATCCTGAAGAACCTGAGGAGAGAGAGGAGAATTCTGGAAGAGAAATCAAGGCTCAGGAACCTGATTCCAAAGATCTGACTCATGTTCCTTTTCCTGAAGCCTTGATCAAATCAAAGAAGAAGTCTGTTGATAGCAATGAGGAGCTTATGAATCTATTTAAGAATGTTGAGATCAATATCCTGCTCCTTGATGCTATCAAGCACATATTGGCTTACGCAATATTTTTAAAGGATTTATGTACACAAAAGCATAAGTTGAGAGAATCTGTCTCGAGGAAGGTGGTACTCTCTGAGTAGGCTAGTTCTGTTATCCTGCACCATCTCCCTCAGAAAAAGAGAGATCCAGGTGCTCCATTGATTTCTTGCGTCATCGGAGATTACACATTTGATAGAGCACTTTTGGATCTAGGTGCATCCATCAATCTAATTCTGACTTCTCTTTACGAGAAGTTTGGATTAGGTGAACTTCGGCCAACTTCAGTAATGCTACAATTAGCAGACCACTCGGTCATAAATCCGTGAGGCGTTATTGAAGATGTTATAATTAAGGTCAAAGATTTCTATCTTCGTATAGATTTCCTTGTCCTTGACATGGATGTACCTGAAAATCTGAGGAACACGCCCATCACTCTGGGGTGTCCGTTCCTGGCTACCGCTAAGGCCAACATTAATTGTGAAAGCGGTAGCATGAAAATTTCCTTTGGGGATCAACGAATGAAATTGGATATTTCTAAGGCGATCAATAAATTTAAGGATTGTGGATTTATTGAGGAACTTGAGGAGGATAATGGAAATATTGAAACTTGTTTGATGGTTTCTTCAATCGAAAATTCCTCCTTTGTTGACGAATTTGACTCGCAACCCTCTATGGCTGACCTGCCATCTTCTGAAGAGGTTATTGATTTTATTCACTCACAACCTCTTCCTCTTATTGAGTCTTCAGCATCTTCCTTACCATCCATCATCAAACCACCCCAGCTTGGACTGAAACCATTGCCTGAGAATTTAAAATATCAATTTTTAGGACCTCAGAAGATGCTCCCTGTGATTATCAGTGCTAAATTGACAAAGGAGCAAGAGATCAAATTGATCAAGGTCTTGAAGGAACACAAGGAGGCAATTGGTTTGACCATTCATGACCTTAGGGGGATTGAGCCATCTTACTGTAACCATAAAATATTCTTGGAAATGGATCCTGCCCTTCTCTCCAGATGCAGAGGAGATTAAATCCAAATATGTGAGAAGTGGTCAAAAAGGAAATCATCAAGTGGCTCGATGCTGGTATTATTTATCCAATCTCTGATAGTCCCTGGGTAAGTCTCGTGTAGATTGTTCCGAAGAAAGCCAGGATTACCGTTGCGACTAACGAGAGAGGAGAATCTATCACTACTCGTTCAACTTCCTCTTGGAGAGTTTGTATTGATTATAGGAAGCTGAACACAGCCACTAGAAAGGATCATTTTCCCCTGCCCTTCATCGATCAAATCTTGGAAAGATTAACTGGGCAAAAGTACTTCTATTTTCTTGATGGCTACTCGGGATACAACCAAGTTCATATCCATCCCGAGGATCAGGAAAAAACTATTTTCACCTGTCCTTATGGAACCTTTGCTTTCCGTAGGATGCCTTTCGATTTATGCAATGCACCTGTGACTTTTCAAAGGTGTATGCTAGCCATATTTTATGACATGGTGGGAGAGTTTATGAAAGTATTCATAGATGATTTCTCTATTTTTGGAGAATCATTTGACTCTTGTTTGGCTAATTTGGAAATGATTCTTAAGCGATGTATCAAAACACGATTGGTCCTTAGCTGGGAAAAGAGTCATTTCATGACCCAAGAAGGCATCATTTTGGGTCATGTAATCTCTGAATGGGGAATCGAAGTGGATAAAGCTAAGGTTGATGCCATCGCTAAACTTCCTCCTCCCACATCTGTTAAACAAATCCGATCATTTCTTGGCCATGTGGGATTCTATCGAAGATTCATCAAGGATTTCTCGAAGGTTGATCATCCTCTGAGCAATCTTCTCACCAAAGAAATGCCGTTTGTTTTCGACGAATCATGTCGAAAGGCATTTGATTTTCTGAAAATGGCAGTCACCTGTGCTCCAATTTTGCAACCACCAATTTGGACAGCCCCTTTTGAGATCATGACTGACGCTTCTGATTATGTGGTCAGGGCTGTATTGGGTTAGAAAATTGATAGAAAGCCCTCTGTCATCTACTACGCTAGCAAAACTCTAGATGAAGCCTAGAGGAATTACACTGTTACTGAAAAGGAATTACTAGCTGTAGTGTTCGCTTTGGAAAAATTCAGGGCTTATCTCTTAGGGTCTCATGTTATCATCTATACCGACCACTCAGCCTTGAGACATCTCTTGGCCAAAAAGGATGCCAAACCCTGGCTTATTCGTTGGATTCTTCTGCTTCAAGAATTTGATCTTGAAATCAAGGATAAAATCGGGGTACAAAATGTGGTAGTGGATCATTTGTTGAGACTCTAGGTGATTCTTCTCGTTCGGACATTCCGATTGCTGACACTTTTTCGGATGAAGCTATTCTTACAGTTTCAGGTGTCCACACCCCATGGTTTGCTGACATTGTTAATTATTTGGCCATTGGTTAAATCCCTAGGATTGGACCAAGCAACAATAAGATAGACTCAAATCTGAGGCCAAATACTACTTCTGGGAGGACCCTGAGTTGTACTGCATCGGCTCTGATCAGATTATTCACCGATGTGTACCGGAGAATGAATTCAACATTATACTCGAGTTCTGCCATGCATCTGGGTGTGGTGGACATTTCTTCGGGAAAAAGACGGCTGCAAAAATCTTGCGATCTGGCTTCTATTGGCAGTCTTTATTTAAGGATGTCCAAGATTTCTCAAGGTCATGTTCTCGATGCCAGGCACTCGGGAGCATAAATAAGTGAGATATGATGCCCCTAAACCCAATTCTTCCTGTCGAAATTTTTGATATTTGGGGCATCGATTTCATGGAACCCTTTCTCCCTTCATTTGGACATCAGTACATTCTCGTTGCTGTTGATTATGTGTCCAAATGGATTGAGGCGATTCCCACCCGAACCAATGACCACAAGGTGGTCATCGATTTTGTCAAGAAAAATATCTTCAGTAGGTTCGGGATTCCGAGGGCCATCATCAGTGATGGTGGCACTCATTTTACTAATGCCCAATTCCAAAATTTGTTGGCTAAATACGGGGTTAATCACCGAATTTCCATACCTTACCATCTCCAGACGAATGGACAAGCTGAGATCTCCAAGCAGGAGATCAAGAACATTCTACAAAAAATGGTTAGGCCTGATCGCAAGGACTAGACTTAAAAGCTTGAGGACGCTCTTTGGGCCTACCGTACGGCATATAAAATGCCCATCGGCATGTCTCCGTTTCGTTTGGTGTATGGAAAGGAGTGCCATTTACCCATAGAGATTGAACATAGGGCATTCTGGGCAATCAAACAATGTAATTTAGATCTAAATTTAGCTGGGAAGACCAGGAAACTCCAACTATCTAAGTTGGAGGAGCTTAGAAATGATGCATATGAGAATGCCAAGATCTACAAGGCTCGGACCAAAGCTCTACATGATCAACTGATTTCCCGCAAGAGTTTTGAGCCAAACCAGAAGGTCTGGTTATTCGATACTAAACTTAAGCTCTTTCCTGGCAAACTTAGATCTAAATGGAATGGCCCATTCATAATTGACCAGATTTTTCCAAATGGAGCCATTCAGATTTCTGACCCAAAGACGGGTAACACATTTAAAGTTAACAATCAACGTCTGAAGCCTGTTATTGATAGTATTCTTCCAGAACCCGTCTCAGACACGGTTGGTCTAGCCATTCTGTGACTTCCTTGGCTAGACTTCACTTAGCTGACGGCATTAAACTCAGTAGTTATACATATGACACAAAGCTGATATGAGCTTCATATTCAGGTGACATCTTTCATACTCTTCCCTTTCTTTCATGTCTTTTTCTCAATGTGGACATTGCATCAGCTAGGCATGGGGGGGTGGATTCATTTTTGAATCATTTGGTCAGCTTTGTGAAATTCATGTAAATTATTTTTCTCTTCTTATTTATACATAGAAAAAAAAGAATTAGGAAGGGACAGTTGGACATTAGGACTTTTCAACCTTAGGAAATATTACATTAGGATCTGAACACAAAGACCCTTCAAGTCTTTGGACTTAATAAGCTCGTGTATCTACTAAAATGTGGATTTATTTCTTGAGTCCTCGCCAACCTTAATTCTATTGTAATTTAAGTAAATAAGTTTGGGTGATAAGTACACGACTTATCAACCCACCCTCTGATTCGAGGGAACTTTGAGTTTTAAGCATCTACACACTTTCTTTGCACTGACTTGTTGTTCGGTGATTTTAACGGAAATTGGGTAGCTAATGAACCTTCTAGGGTGATATGGCTGGCAAGTTATCGTGGGTAACAGCCCATAGGTAGGTTGTCCAGAGCCCAGTCACTGGACCATTCTCTTTTTGCTGCCTTTAGGTAAATCTTAGACCAGGGAAGCCACCTACTTAAAAAAAAAAAATCAAAAAGAAAAGGAGAAAAGAAAGAAAAAAGTCACACTTCACCACATGAGTATGGCTGGCAAGTTGTCGGTGGTAATAGCTCATCGACCGGTTGTCCAGAACCCAGCTCAATAAATGCACTGAAAATTCCCAAAACACTTAGGAAGAAGCGGAGAAGTAGAATAAATCGGGGAGATATACACTGGATTCACCCTTGTGTTGACCCCGTAAAAAGAAAAGTAGGGAGAAAGCTACTGGTTGTAAAGATACACCTTTAGGCAGAATTCTCTTTTTAAGGTCACCTAGAGGCATAGAAACCCGAAGTCCGTTTTAACTACCGATCAACGAGTCTATCACATTCACAATAAGATGCTTAGAACTTAGGGTTCTCATCAAATCTTGGGTGAGTTGAATGGCCGTAGAAAGCCACTCTTAAACCCTAAAATTTGAAAATCCAAAAAAAAAAAAATTAGAAAAGAGGAAAAGGAGAAAAAGAAAAATTTTCTTGGAATAAGGCAAGGGCTTGAGGCGGTCTGCATTTTGGCAGATACTCGGGCATTGTTGTGTCTTTGAAAGTTTTGATCCTAAGTAAACATTTTCTTAATGATTGAAAATAACTCATGTCCAAATAATCCAACCGGATCTTTTATAAATAGCATATAGTTTTTGCTAGGGACTAGCAAAAGATAGGCAAGGGGGTTTGATGTAAACATGTTTACACTACTTAAGGTATCTATTTATGCATGTTCTTAAGCATAGGATTGCATTGCATGCTATAAATATTGCATAACATGCATCATCTTGCATTTAGAGTAGTTTGAATAAAATGGAGGTTAATTGTCTCCTTTTATGTTCATGGATAGGGCAAACTTTTTATCGGGGCCTCGGATCGAAGATCCAACTATACAGATGTGATCAGGGCGACGATTGGAGTTCAACGACTCCAAGATTGCCCTAATCAAACATCTGTAGCATCAGATAGTGATCGGGGAATCCTAGAAGATCAAGGGCCAAGATGGTGTGAATCCGCACTTCAAACGACAAATCCGACCGCACGGATGGATTCAGATCGACGATCGCAGCCTAACGACTCGAAAATCGACTCAATTCGACACCCGTGGCACCATCTACAACATCCAGAAGATGGACGGCCAAGATGGCACCACATGGTGCCATCTCAGCCGTCCAACCGGCCCTCAAGACCGCCTCTGCTTTTTCAAAGAGGATTTGGCATGTGATCTGGGCTGTTGGATCTCAATCCAATGGTTGTGGATGCACGTGCCTTAACTCATCCTCGCGCCCATCCACGCTCGACATCGTAGCGGGCGAGCGCCTTATCGCTAGGCGCTGGCATGCGTTCAATTCCTTGCGAGTGGGCAAGCGGCGTGGGCGAGTGGGCGGTGCGGGTGAGCAGGCGCGGGTGAGCATCGGATCGCGATCGAACAACTGTGTGCGCTCGATAGCGCTCACGCTCTATTGCACGCGCGGCGAAGACGCGGCATCGCACGCGATGGGGCGTGCAGAGGAGGCGGGCGGAGGCGCGATCTAAGCCATTTGATCTCGCGATCGGACGGCTGAGATCGGCTGGACGTGCGCATGCATTGAATGCGCAGGCAAGCGAAGAGGCACGTGCGTGCCGCCCACTATGCCCATGTTCGAACCTTTAGCAACGGTTTTGTTCATCACTAAAGGTCCTGAATTAATGTTTTAAGAGTTGTAATGACCAACTTGCCCCCACTCCTTGCAACTATAAAAGGAGACCCCCTCCATACGAAATTCTCATCCCTTCCTTCTCTTCTCTACCTCTCCAAAGCTCAAGAGAAGCTTGTCCCACACCTGGGATGCTCCTCGCGAGATAAAGTCAAATTTTCGCTCTCATTTCGGAAGCAGATCCCGCGACGACAACGACGTGCTGCTCCGTTCTCGTTCCTCCTGCCTCGACCTCCTTCTTCCTGCTTTGTCCTCCTTCATCCAGGCGGTGTCTCGTCTGGCTCATCCTCCAAGCGATCGTCGAGGAGGATAACTTCTCTCTCCCATTCTTCTTTAAAGCTTTCTAGTGTAGAATTTTCTTGCTTTCTAGTGTACTTGATTTCTTGCTTTCTAATGTAATTCTTCTCTAGTTTTACTGTATAAACATTTCAAATCAATGAATGCATGTTTTCTCTCTCTCTCTCATTCTGATTGTTAATATGGTTTCATTGTAATTACATCGCTTCACTTTTCAACAAAAATTCTAAAAAAAAATATAATTGCAAATATAGATCGACGTAACCTCCCTGAGTTCAACCTGGGATTTACAATTCCGGTATAAATTTTATTTGTTGAACACGAGTTCTTTGCTTTCATACTACGACGACAGGTTTTCAAAACCAAACACGTTAGCGTAGCAACCTGATGTTCAACAGTAAACATAATTTCTTCCATACTCAATTATGGTCAAAGAATATCCTCTATACAAGAGATTAGATTGGAGGCCATCAAATTTTACAGGAACTCTTCACGTGTAGTAGAGAGAGGTGTATGGAGGGTGGCTGCAAGTGATGCACCTAAAGTCTCAGATGAGCAGGCCTCCAGTCTGATGCTACCATTAGTGAGAAAGAAATTGTTGAAGCCATAAATGAGTTAAACAATGAAGGCTCTCCTGGACTGGATGGCATTCAAGTTTTCTTCTATAAGGAAATGTGGAGCCTGCTTGGTAGTGAGGTGATGAATGTTATCAAAGAGTTTGAGAGAGGTAATTCTGGTTTTGATAAGATCAACAGGTCTTTTCTGTTCTTGCTACCAAAGGTTCAAGGTGTAGAACAATTTTCTGATTTCAGACCTATTGCCCTTTCGAACTCCATATATTTGGTGGTGAGCAAGATATTGGCAAAAAGGTTGAGGTCTGTATCACCAAACCTGATTCACCCTGTCCAATTAGCCTTCCTCCCCAACAGATCTCTGCAAGAATCATTTATTATGGCTCAGGAGATGGTGTGTGGTTGGCATGGACGAAAGTGTAAAGTATTTATGTGGAAAGTTGATTTCCGAAAGGCCTATGACTCTGTTTCTTGGTCGTATCTTTTGGAGGTGTTTAAGAGAAGAGGGTTCCCTCCCCTTTGGATCCAATGGATGAAGAGGTGCATTACAACCACTTCCTTCTCTCCTTTGATCAATGGGAGACCTTGTGGGGCTTGGATTCAGCCATAGTGTGGTGTTAGGCAAGGCTGCCCGTTAGCTCCATTGGTTTTTAATCTTGTAGTGGATGGTCTTGCTTGGTGTGCTTGCAAACTATCTGAGGCTGGTGTTATTAGAGGTTATTCATTAATTAATAGGAGAGATATAGCCCCTATACTCCAGTATGTAGACGACACAGTCTTCTTTGTAGAGGGGATAACTACTAAAGCCCAAGCACTAGGACACATGATCAAGATCTTTGGAGATATTTTTGGTCTAAAATTGAACAGGGAGAAGTCTACCTTGATATGTTTTTGTCTCAATGAGCAAGAGCAAGACACACTCTCAACCATTTTGGGGACCCCTCGCTCAAATCTGCCAATCAGATACTTGGGGTTGCCACTAAGGTACTCAAAACTAAGGAAGTGCGATTGGAATGTACTCTTTGATAAGATTTCCATCAAGTTGGAAGGATGGAACAACAAGTTCCTTTCAAAGGGTGGAAGACTCATCTTATTAAATTCTGTTATTACATCTATCCTGATTTCTATTTCTCGCTTTTTAAAGCTCCGAAGTCTATCTGGAAATGCATGGACTTGATGCGAAAGCGGTTCTTTTGGAATGGGGCAAGACATGGGGTAGATTCATGCAGCCATTGAAATGGCAGCAGCTATGGCTTCCTAAGGAAGAAGGTGGACTGGGGATTAAAGCACTTAGAGAATTCAATGAGGCCTTATTGATTAAATGGGCGATAAAAATTTTCAGTGGGGAGGAAAAACTATGGACTGATCTTATCAGAGATGGCTATGGCAGTTCTAATAGTGCACTAAAGAGATTATACCCCTCCAAACTGTCCCCATTTTGGCACTCTGTTATTCAGGCTATCAGAAATAATTGGTAGTTGGTGCAGCCGGTGCTTGGAGATGGCAGGGACTTCAACTTCTAGAAGGAGTAGTGGTCGCCGCTGAGCACCTTGAAGGAGACTTACCCGAGGGTATACTTGGCTGCAGCTGATAAAGACAGGCCGGTGAGAAGCTATTGGTATGAATCAGGCAACTGCTGGTAGCTAAACGAACCGATGGCCATCAGGGAGGGAACTCGATTGTGGGAGGAAAGGCAAAATTTGATGGCAGACTTGCAAAGCTTCAGACCAAGGCCAGGCGTGGAGGACACTTATGCGTGGGATGGCATTTACATGGCTAAACATGACTATGGAAAAATCATAAATCATGGTAGTGGTATGGGGAATGACCACATTGACAAGAAACTCTGGCTACTAAAGATCCCCCTTAAAGTGCAAAGTTTTCTATGGTTATGTAGAAGAGAAGGTTTGATCACTGGCGACCTCAGGCACAAGAGGATGGGTGCAGCACTACATAAATGACACCTTTGTGGGATGCACACCGATAGTCTATCTCACATTTTTTCTTCCTATTTGATTACTGACACGATTTGGAGAAAAACTTGCTAAGAGCCGCTCCCACCATGGGAGTCCTTGTGGTAGAGCTTTGTGACACCTGGGAGACCTCATCTGCGTATGGCGGTGACCCTTTGGTGTGTGTGGAGGGCGAGGAATGAGAGTTTATTTTAGGAGAGGCCAGTATGCTGTGAGCAAATTGTAAATGAGTGCTGGTCCCTCATACATAGATAGGGATCTAATCTGTAGCTCTCCTTGCCGTTCTTTTATTTTATTGAATAAAATGCCCTCCCAGATTGCTATCGTAACACGATAGCTTTCCTTTCATTTTTCAAACAAAAAAATTCCCTTTTTGTGTTACATTCAACTTGGTCCAAAATTTAGAATAAAAAGGTGAGCAAGTGAGTCGGAAGTGGCTGTTACGGATGATTTCTAGCTCCAATGCGAGTAGTGGAGGTGGAGTCGATTGTTCTTACATTTAGGATCCTAAAGTATGTTTGACATGCTGTTCTGGGGGTTTCTAAGTGTTGGCATAAAAATTTTTCAGTTTTGCTGTATATCTACCCCCCATGCCTAAGTTCTTGCATGTCATCATGAATGAGTATAAAAGAAATAAATACAACAGGGAGTAAGTGGGTAGAGATCACCTAGAATTGCTCCTGAATTTTAACATTCAGCACCAGCCAACCTGATAGTA
The DNA here is from genome assembly GCA_037157565.1 of Thalassia testudinum. NCBI lineage: Eukaryota > Viridiplantae > Streptophyta > Magnoliopsida > Alismatales > Hydrocharitaceae > Thalassia > Thalassia testudinum. The sequence continues at coordinate 5,242,636 of JAZHRO010000022.1, read as the reverse complement.
TGCAATATGTGAAAAGGAAATATGCTAAAATAATAAAATATGCTATGTATAAAGCGAGTATGTATAGGGTGATGAAGAATGCGGGTAGATGCTGAGTTTAACGCCTCTAGCTGGGCGAAAACTCAATCACACGTCCTTGATAAAATGAATGACTTTGTCAGCTGAAGGAGGTTCCTGGGTCATTAATGGCTTGAGGCGTTGGCCATTGACCGTAGAGACATGCCCAGATGTTAAGTCCATGATTTGGACTGCTCCATTGGGAAATGGGTGGATAACAATATATTGACCAGTCCACCTGGACTTGAATTTCCCTATAAAGAGTTTTAGTCATGAATCAAACAACCAGACCTGCTGGTTGGGCTTGAATTCTTTCCTTCGGATGTGGCGGTTGTGAAAAGCCTTGGTCTTATCCTTGTATATCGATGCATTCTCATAGGCCTCCTGTCGGATTTCTTCTAATTTGCTAAGCTGGAGCTTCCTTTCATGACCTCCCGCATCGAGGTTAAGGTTACATTTTCGCACTGCCCCAAAGGCATGGTGTTCCAGCTCGACAGGAAGGTGATAGGCCCTTACCGTATATCATGCGATATGGCGACATTCCGAGTGGGGCCTTGTAGACGGTCTGATATGTCCAAAGTGCATCGACTAATTTATCAGACCAGTCCTTCCTAGCTGGTCTAACCGTCTTCTGGAGAATCAGCTTGACTTGACGGTTAGAAACTTCAACCTACCCCTTGGTTTGCAGATGATACGGGGTGGCTATATGGTGATGCTCCCTATATTTCTTTAGTAATGACCTAAAATGGCATGGATGAAGTGGCTTCCCCTATCGCTAATCAGAGAGCGGGGTACTCCGAATCTCGCAAAGATGTATTCCCATATGAAAGAAATGATGATTTTATGATCAGCTTGTCTTGCCAGGATGGCTTCGACCCACTTCGAGACATAGTCAATAGCGAGCAGTATGTACTTGAAGCCATGCAAATTTGAGAAAGGGCCCATAAAATTGATGCCCCAAACATCAGACACTTCTACAACCAAAATGGGTTGGAGAGGCATCATGTCTCTCCTAGTCATAGAACCAATCGACTAGCATCGTTTACAGCACTAGGCGTACTCGTGTATCTCTAAAGATAGTTGGCCAGTGATGTGCATACATCTGATTAACCTAAAATGTCTATTAATGCATGTTCTTAGTATCACATTAGCATTATACATTGTAAATAGTGCATAACATGTATCATCTTGCATTTAGGTTAGTCTGAATAAAATGTAGGTTAATTGTCTCCTTTTATTTCCAGGGACAGGGCAATTTGTTAATTGGGGCCTCGGATCGAAGATCCAACTGTACGAATTTGATCAGGGCAACAATTGGAGTTCAACGACTCCAAGATCACCTTGATCGAATATCCGTAGCACCAGATAGAGATCAAGGAACCCTAAAGAGCTAGGGCCAAGATGGTGTTAATCCACACCTTAGACGACAAATTCGACCACACGGATGGGTTCAGATCATTGATCGCAGCCTAACAGCGTGAAAATTGGTCCAATCCGACACCCGTGGCACCATCTACAACATTCAGAAGATGGACAGCCAAGATGGCGCCACGTGGTGCCATCCCAGCCGCACAACCGGCCCGAAGGACCCGCCTCCACTTCTCCTCTTCACCGCTCGATGAATTCCCACTGTCAGATGCTCATCCAACTCATCCAATAGTCGGCTGCACGCACGCACAAAACTCTCCGTGTGACACAAACTCACGCTCAGTGCAGCAGTCGAGCGCGCTATGCAAGCGCGCGATGCACGCTCAAGCCCGCATTCGTTGTGAGTGGGTGCATGATTGGTGCTACACGATTCGCATCCAGCGGCTCAGATTGACCGATAGTGCCCACGCGTGATCAGACGCGTGACGCAAACGCACGATCGCATGCGGGCGTGAGGCACTGGCATAGGCAATTTAAGCCGTCCGATCTCTTGATCTGATGGCTGAGCGCGCGTGAACGTGTGCGATCATTGAGGGTGTTGAAGATGAGCGGGCATGTGCGACACATGCACGTCGGCCATGTTCAAGCCTTTAGTGACTGATTTATCCGTCACTAAAGGTCTTGAATTAATGTTTTTCATGTTGTAATGTCCAAAATGCCCCCACTCCTTGCAACTATAAAAGGAGACCCCTACCATACATATTTCTCATCCCTTCCTTCTCCTCTGTCCCTCTCCAAAGCTCAAGAGAAGCTTGTCCCACACCCGGGATGCTCCTCAAGAGCTAAAACCAAGTTTTCGCCCCTATTCTGGAAGCGGATCCTACGACGATGACGACGTGCTACCTCGTTCCTGTTCCTCCTGCTTCGTCCTCCTTCTTCTCACTCCATTCCTCGTCTTCCAGGCATTGTCTTATCCAGCTCATCCTCCAAGCGATCGTCGAGGAGGATAACTTCTCTCTCCCATTCTTTTTACTGCTTTCTAGAGTAGAATTTTCCTGCTTTCTAGTTGTAATAATTTCTCGCTTTCTAGTGTAATCATTTCTTGCTTTCTTAATTGTAAAAATATTTTGCAATATCAAGTGAATGTTCTCTCTCTCTGTCTCTTATTGTCTATATTGATTCCATTCCATTGTGATTATTCCGCCCTTTAAACAAAAACACAAAAATATAATTATGAATTTTGATCGATGTAGCATCCCTGTGTTCAACCCAGGATTTCTTTACAGATTTTTCGATATAAATTTTATTTGTTGAACGGATTTCTTCACTACTCGAACTACAACGACAGGTTTTCAAAACCAATTCTGATAGTGTAGTCATCCGCCATTCAACATTTTGGTGTCGTTGCTAGGGCGGCGACACTCTTTGATTCTTAGCGTTTTCCGACTTACGAATCATTTACCTCACTTCTCTCCTTTCTTATTGTGATTGTAGGTACTCGTTTGAGATGAGCAAAAGCAGTAGATTGGAGCAAAGTGCTGTTGAAGGTTCTGTAAGTTTACCCCCACCTCCCACCCATTAGATTTCATTCCACCACATTATAACACAAACATAAATCAACCTAGGTGTTCTTATAAACCCTAAGGTTAGTTTGATTGTTTGTTTGACACTATCACCTGCCTTACCCTCCGCATTTAAAAAGAAAAATATAAAAAAAATCTCACAGAGGTACACAACCTTATCTGATTTTCAAACTCAACCGGTAAATCGATCTTTGGAACCGATACACACATCCAAACACATAATCGAGTAGAAATCAGATTAGGTAATCACTTGTGTGCCTAATTAAGTGGTGCAACAGGCTGATTGTTTGAGTTGATTGGGCTTCACCACTTCAACTAAAATCAACTCATTAAGTAGCTGCCACATAGGTTCAACTCTTAGGGATTTACCAGGCACTCCACATTCTTTTAAGCGTCAAAGGAAAACATCTTCACCTGTGCTTTCAAAACCTAGTGTGCCAACAAAACTTGTTTGAAAATACCTAAAGTTGAATCCTAAAAGCTACTAAGCAGGATTTGAACCCTAAAATTCACCGCATCAAAAATAATCTTCCTTGAAAATCATTAGTTGTGCATGCACAAACACATCAATCAATTATTAATGGCACAACCCAGATAAAGGGCCCATCACATTCCAAAGCATATTCAAACCTAACCCTAAATAAAATAGAGTAGATGTTGGCCTTAAGGATTGGACTCACTTTTCGGAGCCCAGAACGAGATTATTTTCGATTAGCTTATTTCTACTGTTCAATCTGATGTCTAGCTAGGGGAGTAGAATCAAACGATCGCGGCTGGGGGGTACACTAGAAACCGAAGGCACAAGCCAAAGGAAGAACCTTCTCCCCAGTCCCTCCCTCTAACTGGTTGGATTGAACGGACAGAAGTAGATCAAATCGTTTCTTTATCTCAAGACGGGTTCTGGGAGTCTGTAGGTCTTTAGGCTAGCCCACTTAAGGACAGGTTTGATTGTTTGCATTGCAGGGCACCTTTCTTCTTCCCGTCTATCATGAATCTTTCCACATTTCATACGCATTCCCGCTCTTTCCCTCCTGTTATGACTTATCCTCAACATGATGATTATCCCAACTTGTACTGTAATCAACCATCTCTTAGTTGGGATAATTCAGATTGGGGATACAGTTCTGAACCTCCGTGTTCGAGGTCAAACCTTGAACACTATAATTGTGATTTCTATCCTTCTTAAAGCCACATGATTATAGATCACCACCCTTTCATAGACAACCTAATACGATCTACAATCAAGAAGGATACACTGGTCCTTACCCATCCTCTGAATACATTGCCTTTAGGTCATCACCACCATCTGAACAATCCAAAATGACCTATTATCAGGAAGTGTATCATGATTCTCAATTCGTTAACTCCTCTGCACTGATCCCAAACCTGCCCAACCCTGAACCAAGTCATTTGGTTCAGGTTAACTAGGTTCAAGATAAGGTTTTGGCTAACTTGAGGAATTCTATACAATCTTTAGAAGTTCAGCCCATACCTTGCACTGAAGAATTGGAGCCCCTGATTGAAATGATTGATGATCTGAACAAGTATTTATTAGATTGGCTCCAGGATGTTAAGGATAAGAACCCGAGTGAGTTTCTACTTGGGAAGTTAGCGAAATTGAGAATGGGATTTATGGTTGCTTTAGTTCAATCATGGGATGATTCCCAGGATGAACCCCCTTCAGGAGAGCCAATGTCAGAACCCGCTCAGGCACTTGTTGGGGGGGACACGTGTTACGAGGCTGACCAGATTGATTTAGAGTAACCAATTAAGGATGATCTGATTTCTTCACTTGAGATCCCTGAGCTAGGGTACGAGGAAATGTATGTCTCCATGGACCAGAAAGTGATGGATGATTTTGGGACGTACATCAATACAAATTTAGATTTCTTTGAGTTTGAGGGTGAAGAATCAAGTTGCGAAGTCTCACGTAAGTTTACAGAATATGATTTCTGTGAGAGAACTGGTCCTGAGGAATCTGATAGATCATATGATGGCCCAATAACTGAGGAAACTAATCTTATTGGGGCTCATATGATGGATTCAGAATTGCATTTTCTGAAAGATTCAATTCAATGCCACGATTGTCAGTTACACCCCATTGAGCTTACTGACGAATCTACTTTTGAGATAATTAGACCCAAGTCAATTCTACTTCAGTCACATCTTTTAGACTTGGAAATTTTAGACGGGGTAATTAATATGCAAGAGGTCCTAGAATTTGACATTCTGAATGAGGATAGAAGCTGGGAAATTTTGATTTGGGAAGCAAACACCGGAGGTAGTAGAAGACCGAGTCTAAGGGTTCCAATTAAGCTGAAACTATCAAACAAGGACCCTTACGACATTTGTTCTGAGGATGACCAACCCAAGCACACATTTATTGATTATCCTTTTGAGCTTGATTTCTCTATAACCCGACTTTTTGGTCTTGGGTTGCATCCTCATAAATCGCAGGCCTGACCCCCCTTGCATATTGATTTTAGGCTTTGGGTAATTTTTATCCAGAACCTTAGATATTCTCGACCAAGGGGTATGGGTCTGCATCACAATCTGGTCCACATCTATGGACATCTGCTGGTAGGTCTTAGGTTGCATCTTTTTATTCTGATTCTGACTTGCACTTATGAATTCTTTATTTCTCTTCTTTGTAGAGTGTGCCTAGCTAAAGGCAATAAATTTAGCACTTATACAATTTCTGTTTATCTCGGAGCGGACCCATTATTTACGCAATTCAGGTGCTTTCTACTCTACTTCACTCTATTTCATGTCTTTTTAACACAATGAGGACATTACATTAGATAGGCATGGGGGGTGGATATTCATCTCTAAATTACTTCGTTAGCTCCGTAGATTCGCTTTATTTTATTTTATTTATATATATATATAAGTTAAATTAGGAAGGAATACTTGGACATTAGGACCTTTCAATCTTAGGAAATATTACAGTAGGATTTGAACACTAAGACCCTTCAGGTCTTTGGGCTTAATCAGCCTGGGTATCCACTAAAATGTGGATTTATTTTTCGAGTCCTCACCATCCGGAATTCTATTTTAATTTGATTAAATAAGTTTGGGTGATAAGTACACGACTTATCAACCTACCCTCTGATTTGAGGGAACTTTAAGTCTAAGCATCTACACACTATCTCGTCACTGACTCGTTATTTGGTGGTTTTAACGGAAATTGGGTTGCTAATGAACCTTCTAGGGTGATATGGCTGGCAAGTTATCGTGGGTAATAACCCATAGGTAGGCTGTCCAGAGCCCAGTCACTGGACCACTTTCTTTTTGCTGCCTTTAGGTAAATCTTAGACTAGGAAGCCACCTACTTAAAAAGAAAAAGAAAGTCAAAAAGAAAAGAAAAAGAAAAAAAAAGAGAAAAGAAAGAAAAAAAAATAAAAAGAAATAAGCCACACTTCGCCACATGAGTATGGTTGGCAAGTTGTTGCTGGTAATAGCTCATCGACTGGTTGTCCAGAACCCAGCTCAAGAAATGCACTAAAAATTCCCAAATAACTTAGGAAGAAGAGAATTAGAATAAGCCAGAGAGATATACACTGGACTCAACCTTGTGTTGACTCCATTAAAAATAAAAGTAGGGAGAAAGCTACTGGTCGTAAAGATACACCATTAGGCAAAACTCTCTTTTTAAGGTCACCTAGGGGCGTAGAAACTCGAAGTCCGTTCTGATTACCGATCAATGAGTGTATCACATTCACAAAAAGATGCTTAGAACTTAGGGTTCTCATCAAATCTTGGGTGGCTTGAGTGGCCGTTGAATGTCACTCTGCAACCCTAAACTCAAAAATCCAAAAAAATAAAAAAGAAAAGAAGAAAAAGAGAAAATGAGATCATTCTTTTAATAAGGTGAAGGCTTGAGGCAGTTTGTATTTTGGCAGATACCTGACAGAAAGCCGTTTTCGTGCATTTGAAAGTCGTCGAAAATCGTAGTATAGTCGCGTAAAAACGTTCGTCAAAAATATTATTTTGTAAAATAACGAGACTTGAGTCCTGGTCGTTCGTCTCTGGGAGGCGTGTTTCTATTTTTGAAATCGATCTTAAAGCCGCTCTACTTAGTATTCTGGTGCACAATATATAGGCGATTAAAGAACAGGCAATTAAATCACGCAAATAAAATAATCGTTCAGGTCATGGTGATTTAAAACACATAAAGAGAGATATATATATATAAATGCATTTTTCATTCATTCATTGGGGGAGAGTTGTTTGTACAAGAAATCTAGAGGAAAGCTTATACAGGAATGCTTTAAATTAAACCTAACTACCAGAAAACGATTGCATACAAGAATCAACGGGGGGATTTCGCATGCATCATTGGGGGAGAAGTAAGACTACTCTACTAAGTAGTAAATGAAAGCAATAAAAATTATGGAGAGCATGATCTAGAGCTAGAAGAATAGAGGGCATTCAGGGGTGGTCCCCGATGACCTTGGAGTGGTTGAGAAGAGAATGAGGGGCAGCCAATGTAGCTTAGGCCGACCCTTCGAGAGAGGTAGGGTTGATCCAGCATCCCGACATGGTGTCCTCCATGGTGGTGGTAGTGAGCTCGTGGAGGTGGAGTGAGTGGCTAAGTGGAGGTGGCATGAATGGCACCAATGGAGAGTAATTGTCAAGGGAGTGAATGGGTGCCAATGGCCACCCAAGGGGTCTTTTTATAGACCTAAGGGAAGCTCTCTAGAGAATTATGGAATTCTCTAGAAGGCCTATGGTGGGAGCTCGTGGGAGAGTGAGAGAGAGAGGGTGGACGGTGGTTTTTAGATCCACCAAATGTGGATCTAAAAATTGAATGGCTCTTCGTTGCTATTTTTGGCAACCAAGGCAACCACACATGGTAGAGAGTTCTAGAGAACTCTAGGCTAGATATTTTCGTGTGGATGGTGTGCGTGGGTGTGTGTCGGTCGAAACTTAGGTGGCTAGGTTGATTAGGTTGGGTTCTAGTGGGTTTAGGTCAAGGTAGGTCTCAAATTGGGGTTATAAACCCTAATTCACTAAGGTAAAGTGCAATTAAACTTAATAAAAGTTTAATTGGGTGTGTGGAAACTTAATTTAGAGTAAAAAAACTCAATTAAGTCAGGTCTAGGTCATGGACTCTCACTGAGTCCAATTGGACAGTGTGTGCTGAGATCAGGGCTCAATTGGACTCAATGAGTCCAATTGAATAGGCTGATGGAATTGACTAAGATCCAAGTCAATTAGGTTTAGTGAGGACCTAATTAGGTCCTTAGGGAGGTCTAGAGGTGATGTACTAGGGTTATGGCACCTTAATTTAGGTTCCTATGGGGTTGGAATTGGGTTTAGGGACGTAGAGATCCAAGATCAAGGCTTAAATCTCAAAATAGGAATTGGAGAGCAACATCAGACGTCTAATTATAGAATCAGACGTCTTATACTCAAAAATCAGAAGTCCAGACTTGTTGTCTGGACGTCTAATCAGAGTCAGGAAGGATTTCGGGTTCTGTTTTGGGTATTCTACAGAAATTGGACGTCTGACAAAGTGTCTGGACGTCCAATAACACTGCAGAAGTGGGTTTGAAGTGTGCGGGAGTTGGCTAAGGGTCCTGGATATCTTAAAACTTCTCTGGATGTCCAGAGAAGGGTTGGAACTAGGGTTTTAGGGCTTCCTAGGGTGTTGTAACCTAATCTAAGGGTGGCTAAGGCTTGGGGAAGTCTCTAGGCTATACTAGGGCTAGGATGGACCTAAGCTCTTCATATTTTACTGCTTTATTTCTACTTAATAGAATAGAAAACCTTTAACCCCCTTACATTATTATTCCTTTATCTAAACTAGGCCTTCTGCTCCAGCTCTGCTACAACTCCCGTTATTCCTGATCCAGCTTCAGATCCAGCTCCTGATCAGCTTATTCCTTGCAATCGACATAATGCACTTAATCAGCACATTATAACATTATTTTATGCATAGCTAAAGAAAAGCAGTAAAGATGCAGATAATGCGTATGCATGCATGGATAACCCTAACTTATGCTAAGTCCTAGCCTAATTTAGGTCAATTAAGACCTATGATTGCTGCGCAATCAATACCCAGGCACTATTGTGTCTTTGAAAGTTTAGTTCCTAGGTAAAAATTTCTTAATGTTGAAAATGATTTGTGCCCGAGTAATTCAACCTAACTCTTTTATAAATAGCATGTGGTTTTTGCTAGGGACTAGCAAAAGATAGGCATGGGGATGTGATATGCATACATCTGATTAACCTAAAATGTCTATTAATGCATGTTCTTAGTGTCACATTAGCATTATACATTATAAATAGTCCATAACATGTATCATTTTACATTTAGGTTAGTCTGAATAAAATGTAGGTTAATAGTCTCCTTTTATGGCCAGGGACAGGGCAATTTGTTCATTAGGGCCTCAGATCGAAGATCCAACTGTACGGATATGATTAGGGCAACATTTGAGTTCAACGACTCCAAGATCACCCTGATCGGATATCCATAGCACCAGATAGAGACTGAGGAACCCTAAAGAGCTAGGATAAAGATGGTGTTAATCCACACCTCAGATGATAAATCTGACCATACAAATGGGTTCAGATCATCGATCGCAGCCTAACGACAAGAAAATCGGTCCAATCCGACACCCGTGGCACCATCTACAACATTCAGAAGATGGACGGCCAAGATGGCGCCATGTGGCACCATCCCAGCCACCCAACTGGCCCCAAGGACCCGCCTCCACTTCTCTTCACCGCTCGACAAATTCCCACCATCAGATGCTCATCCAACGGTTGGCCACACGCACGTACAAAACTCTCCACGTGACACAAACTCAAGCTCAGCATAGCGGTCGAGCGTGCTACGCGAGCATGTGACGCACGTTCGAGCCCGCATTTGCTATGAGTGGGTACGCGATTGGAGCCACGCGATTCGCATCCAGCGGCGCAGATCGACCAATAGTGCCCACACGCGATCAAACGCGTGGCCCAAACGCGTGATCCCACGCGGGCGTGCGGCGTGGGTGTAGGTAGTTTAAGTCGTCAGATCTCTTGATCGGATGGCTGAGCATGCGCAAACGTTGAAGGGTGCTGAAGGTGAGTGGGCACGCACGGTGCGCGCATGTTAGCCACGTTCAGGCCTTTAGTGATGGATTTATCCGTCACTAAAGGTCTTGAATTAATGTTTTTCATGTTGTAATGTCCAAAATGCCCCTACTCCTTGCAACTATAAAATTTGACCCCTACCATACGGATTTCTCATCCCTTCCTTCTCCTTTCTCCCTCTCCAAAGCTTAAGAGAAGCATGTCCCACACCCGAGATGCTCCTCAAGAGCTAAAACCAAGTTTTTGCCCCCATTCCGGAAGCGGATCCTGCAACGATGATGAGGTGCTACCACGTTCCTATTCCTCCTACTTTGTCCTCCTTCTCACTTCGTTCCTCGTCTTCCAGGCATTGTCTCGTCTGGCTCATCCTCCAAGCGATCGTCAAGGAGGATAACTTCTCTCTCCCATTCTTTTTACTGCTTTCTAGAGTAGAATTTTCCTACTTTCTAGTTGTAATAATTTCTCACTTTCTAGTGTAATCATTTCTCACTTTCTTAGTTGTTAAAACATTTTGCAATATCAAGTGAATGTTCTCTCTCTCTGTCTCTTATTGTCTATATTGATTCCATTCCATTGTGATTATTCCACCCTTTAAACAAAAACACAAAAATATAATTGCAAATTTTGATCGACATAGCCTCCCTGTGTTCGACCTGGGATTTCTTTACAGATTTTTTGGTATGAATTTTATTTGTTGAATGGATTTCTTCGCTACTCGAACTACAACGACAGGTTTTCAAAACCAATTTCGATAGTGTAGTCATCCGCCATTCAACAGCTAGAAAAATCCCGACTGCAAAATTTTTGCAACGGTTTTCTGATCTGAGAAATGACCACCACAAGCATCGCTATGGCAAAAAGATAACACACTAGAGATCTCAAAATCTGGGACACATCTTCTAATGATCTAATCAGCTCCAATGCGGAAGAGAAATGGATCTTCCCAGAGGTAGAATTTGGCCTCCGCTGTGAATTTGAGTTTCTGGTTCTTAGATAAATTTGTAGGAATCTTTCCTGTGACAAGACATTTCACGATATCCGCGTATCAGGGAAACTCAACAGAGTGAATTGCTAAAAGAGATTCATCCAAAAATTGATCTGAAAGTGGGAGTATGGGATGTGGGCTACGTCCAGTCTGGATAAGTGGTCCTCCACAACATTTTGTTTTCCAGCTTTGTTACGTATTTCAATATCAAACTCCTATAATAGAGGGATCCATCTGATAAGATGGGGTTTGGCATCCTTCTTTGCCAACAGTCGGAGGGTGGAGTGGTTTGTGAAGATTATTACTTTAGACCCTAATAGGTATGATCGGAACCTCTCTAGTAGTTACTTTTCAGTGACAGTATAATTATGCTGAGCCTCATTCAGTGTCTTGCTAGCATAGTATATGACAAAGGGTTGTTTTTCCCGACGCTGGCCTAAAATAGCTCCGACGATGAAATTAGAGACGTTGCACATCATCTCAAAATCAAGAGACCAGTTGGGTGGTTGGAGAATCGGGAAATCAGAGACAATGCTTTATAAAGTCTTGAAGGCACTGAGACACGAGGTGTTAAATTCGAATAGGGTATTGGCTACCAGGAGATTCGTTAATGGTCACGCGATTTTTGAGAAATCACATATAAATCTTTGGTAAAATTAGACGTGACCAAAGAATGATTTGATCTGCCTGACCGAGATAGGTGGGGGTAATTGGGATATAACTTCAAATTTGGCTTTGTCGACCTTGAGTCCATCTGTAGAGATCCTGTGCCCTAGCACAATGCCATCCCTCACCATGAAATGGCTCTTCTCCCATGAATACATCATTTCAGGATCTTGGTGTGGTTATCAAGACAAGATGCGAAGTCATCTCCAAAGATAGAGAAGTTGTCCATTAATAGTTCCACGTAGTCCCCAATCATTTCAGAGAAGATGGCTATCATACAATGCTGAAATGTCGCTGGTGCATTGCAAAGGCCGAAAGGCATCATCTTGAAGGTGAATGTTCCAAAGGGATATGTGAAAGTGGTCTTGTCCTGATCTTCCAGGCTAATCACTACTTGATTGTACCCAGAGTATCCATCCATAAAACAAAAGAAACTGTGTCCGTCTAACCAATCTAAGATCTGATCAATGAACGATAAAGGAAAGTGATCCTTCTGGGTAGTCGTGTTCAGTTTTCTGTAATCTCTGCAAACCTGCCATGATGTCACGGTGCAGGTTGGGATGGATTCGCCCTTATCATTTTTTACTACGGTGAGTCTTGCTTTCTTGGGTACTATCTGGATTGGACTCACCCATTGGCTGTCAGCGGGTATATAATGCTCGCATCCAGCCATTTGATGATCTCCTTCTAAACAACCTCTAGCATGTTTGGGTTTAGCCATCTTTGAGGTTGTCTTGAAGGTTTCACCCCCTCATCTATGTAAATGTGATGAGTGCAATATGAGGGGCGAATACTACAGAGATCAGCAATACTCCACCCTATAGCAGCCCTATGGTCTTGTAATATCGAAATCAGCTGGTGTTCCTATTCTTGGGTCAAGTGAGCACTGATAATGACTAGGTATGTCTCACTTTTGCCTAGGAACACATATTTGAGTGAGTCAGGTAAGGGCTTCAATTCAATCAAGGGTGGATCAGACTCAGAAGTGGGGGTGGGAGTTGGAATGGGAGGAGAAGAATCAGAGGTGGAAGTCTGATGATCCGGATACATGTGAATTCTCGCTGATTCGCCACCTGTAAAGTGGTCAGTTGTGACTGCGTTAACAGGAAACCCGTCTACTATAGTCACGTCTTCTTGTGTCAATAGGGGAGATTTAGTACTGTGTGTATTAGGATAGCAAGAGTCAGGGATGCTGTGGTCAGATATACACCCCAGACAATTGGATCCTTAGGAAGATATGTGTAGTGCAGTAGTCCCAGTCCCGTGTGGATTGAGGTCCAAGAACCCTGATAGTGTAGATGAATGAGACATTGGATCATTGCAACGAAGCCCAATGTTACCATAGTATGCCGATTCTTCGTCTTCACCATCCTCCTCGATATGATCATAGTCAAAGTTCCTTGATGCCCTGAATATGTTAAGTCTACATCGTTCATTACCTAGGGCTATCTCTATACACCTGGATGCACAATCAATGTTTGCTTGGGCTGTCGCCAAAAATGGGCGACCTAAAATAATTGGTGCATCATCGAGATTAGGAGGGACTTCCATATCCAGAATGAGAAAGTTTACGAGAAAGCAGAATTCGTGGACTTTTACAATCACATTCTCAACCAACCCCCTTGGTGCTTTTACTGATCTATAAGCCAGCTAAATTATGACCGAGGTGGGTTTTAACTCCCTGAATTGAAATTGATCATATACAGCGGTGGGAGTCAGGTTGATGGACGAACCTAGATCTGGAAGGGTCCGATCAAATGGAGAATCTTGCAAGAAGCAGGAAATGAGTGGGGTACCAAGGTCTTTCTTTTTCGACAGTAAGTCAGCTAGAATCATGGTGCTAGCCTCCTTCAATAGTACTACCTTTCGTCTTATTCTCAGCTGTTGCTTCGGGATACAGTAGCCCTTAAAGAACGTAGCGACAATAGGAATGTGATCAATGGCCTGAGGAGAGGGACCTGAATATGTACTTCCTTGAACATTGATTTTAGGTCCTCAAAATTTCGCGTATCCTTTTTTCGTACTACATTTCATGTTAGAACCTTGGGAAAAGGAACAGAAATCTCAGGGTCAAGTGGTCTCTTGCCTTTGTCAATCGTAGATGGCTCTTGAGATGCGGAAGAAGTCAAACCATCTTGCAGTGAAGGGAGTGAATAATCAGGACCCGCCTGCCTAAATGGTGGGTCGTGTGTCTTCCTTCCGCTCTTCAATGAAACAACTTTTGCGTTAGCTTTCTGTCCATGAGGTGGTGGAGGAGTAGAATGGGTAGAGTATGCAGTGTTTTGTATCAGAGGTAGCTGACCTTTGGTGTAACCAGGTGGTAAAGGAGGCCCCTGTAACATGGCGTGTGCCTGTCCCTGTTGTGCCTGAAACCTGGGTGGGGTACCCTGGTTCTACACATATCATGGGTTCGGGACAGGTTGGGAGGGCAAGGCTCCCTGGGTCCTATGCTCCTGCAACAGCTAGTTCTACATGTTTTGTATAGTCTGTATCTAGTCAGCCATTGCCTTCATGGTCAGCAAGCTATCCTGTGTAGACTTTCGCATTGATTCTTGCAGCTCCTCTTTTATTGCCTCCAGAGGGTTGGCCTGCTTTGGAGGGTGATTGCCAACTTGATGCAGTGGTTGATACATCGAGAGTGATTGCTGCTGTTGAGACGGGAATGACTACTTCCTAGGGTACTTGTTTTGTGCATTCCAGTACTATCTGGTCTGGTAGTATGGATCTTGTTGTGGTCTCTATGAGTTACCTGACCTGGAGAAGTTGGATGCTGGCACTAACCAGGGTTATATGTCTCTGAATACGAGTTATTACGCCCGTATCCTTGAATGGCGTTGATGTCTTCGTAGGCTGACGACGTCTGATGCATATATTCATCAAGGGAATAAGCGTTATATTCATCGTGCGGTGCGTAGCCCTGATCATATGGTGCCATATAGAGATTGTTCGTGGGTTCCTGATACACTGGGTCCTGTGAATATGGAGGAGGTGCATCCTGAATGAGTAGATTAACTCAAGCAGGAGGGGCTCGGGGTGCATAAGAGGGTCTTGAGGCAACAAAATTTTCAACTAGATCATGTAGACCTTGAGCTAGGTCATCGATCTTCTATCCCAGCAAATCCACCTTTCCCAGCTACTTGGTGATGATTTCCATATCAGCTTGAACAGACTCTGCTTGAGCCTTATGGACACCAACTTGTTGCTGTCCAGGCCGCTGGAATTGGTTCATTGATGCAGCATTCACTGAATTCTCTGCTAAAGATTTGAACAACTTGAATGTGTTGTTTTCGTCTTTCACGAAGAAATTCCCACCACTGGATGCATCGGCCAAGTACTGATGTGTGTTGTCCAGCCCATGGTAAAAGATCTGAGCTAAGTGCCATTTGGGCACACCATGGTGTGGGTATTTTCTCAAGAGATCATGAAATCGATCCCAGGCATCATGCAACTTCTCTTTAGGTCCCTGGGAGAAAGTTGTAATCGCTTGCCTCATCGCATTCATACGACCGATCAGGAAGAACTTCTGCAGGAATTCACGTCGTAATTCTGGCCATGTTCCAATTGGCTTCCCGATGGGCTTGAACCAGTATGAAGCTTTATCCTTGAGAGAAAATAGAAAAAGCTTCATCAGAACAATTCCAAGATCTATGTCCCTAGGTCGAGCTATTTCCACGATTCGACTCAGGTCCTCTCGATGTTGGAATGGATCCTCATTCAAGTTTCCATAAAAGTAATTATGGATCAGCCCAATTAGATTGGGCTTGAGTTCGAACACGTCTCTGCGTATGGGAATTGGGACTAGAGGTGAGACAATCGGTGCTTCCCAATCGTAGAAATCCCGAACTGTTCTCCTTGTGGTGGATGCTGCATCCTGTCCAAATTAGTCAAGATACGGTCCATATTTTGTTTCTTTCGTTCCTCAGATTCAGCGACCTAGGCTTCCAAGCAAGCCATCAAGTCCAAATTTGCTGGATCCTAATCAGGTCAGGGTCTACGGTTAGCCATCTCAGCTAAGAGGATAGAAGAAGAGGGTGGGGGAGAAGATGGTCCGGGAGAGGTGACTCGCCTCCTTGGGAGTGGCTCCCAAGGTCCAACCAATCAAGGTGTGAGTGACCTCCTTCCTTCCATACACCAACCAACCCCTGGGTTGGTGCAGCCAACCAGACAAGGCTAAGGCCCTATCAATAAGATGGTCCTTATGATCAGATGATCGGATTTCTCATTTTAGGTTTGAATTCCTGAAGAAAAATTCATTAAGAACCAACTGAAAGTAATTCCCGCCTCTCAAGCTAACCCGACCAATCTGTGTACGAGGGGACTAAGAGGAAGGTTCTTCTTTTGGTTTTTTCCTCTGGTTCCTTTGTACCCCTTAGCCATGGTCGTTTGACACTACCCCATAGACTTAGTCACCAGGTTTGGCTGGAGAGGTTGAAATCATCTTGTAGTATGACAACAAATTCATGTTTTAACAAATTTTCTTAATCTTTTTTTCTTCAGCTAGGCTTTAGGGTGAGTGGCCCACAAGGTGACCAAGCTCACTGGATAAACACTAGACTTAGCTAAGTCTAGGTTAGCTCAATTGTGGTCTCTAGAAATTTGACCCTAAATGTTGAGCCTAGGGTTCATGCAACTTCTAAGTGTTCAGCAAACCAACGAAATAAAAATAATTATCTGAACACAAATGGAATCCAAATAAAGTGAAATTTGCCAAGTAGATTTCTTTTTCAATTATGTTTTATGGAATTTTTTTTATAATTTTTATTGTTTCAACCAAATTTATAGGGATTTTCAAATGTCAGGGGGTCAGATATAGAATTTTGACCCCTGATCGATTTTCTCCATTGAAATAGTGACAAATGATTTTCAAAAATTCAGGAAAAATAAGAAAATTAAAGCTTTCAAACCCTCCATTTTTAGTCAAAACAGATTCACGAGTTATTCAGAATTGATTTTTTAATTTTGAAAATTTTCAAATCTGGGTCAATTTGATCCCCCTTATACTTCGTGAATTTTTAAAAATTTTGTATTTTAAATTTCTTCAAATAAATGATTCCATTAAAAGATGGTTTGAAACTGAAGTACTTGCCTAAATTTCAAAATTTTTTGCTCACTAATTATTTGGCAAATGAATTTTTAATTTGAAAAATAATGTCTGGCCGAATTTCAGCAGGTGGTGAAAAAGCATTTTAAAAGAAGTCTGAAATTCAAATTCAACCTTACATCAAAACTATATTTTTTGTGTTTTCTTTTTGTTTTATTTTTTTTATTAAAAAATTTTTGAATTTTTTTGAAGGGAAAAACTCTTTTTTTTTCTCTTTTTTTTTCAAACAAAAGCTAAACTAACATAGGATTTAAAAAGAAACCTAATCTAACAACCTAAAGAAATTGTTTTCTTTTCGAAATATGCAGATTTTTTTTTGTAGAAAGAAATTTCTAGATAAGAAAAAATAATCTAACCTAGGGTTCGAAAAAAAAATCCTAAGCTAAGAGAGAGATGTGCACTTGCATTTTTTTCTCTACGCTCGATGTGTGCGTAGCTACCGTTTTCCTTGATTTCCTGCACATCCAAAAACAAGTAGAGGTGGATTTCTCAGTAAAAGTCCTAAGATAAAAAATCAATCGCGTTGCCTCTCCGGCAATGGTGCCATTTGACGGAACGATTTCTTGCACATTTTAGGAAAATAATGTCATAGCATGTAGTATAGTTGCATGAAGCCCTCGATCAAAAATATTTGCAAAATAACGAGACTTTGAGTCCCAGTCGTTTGTCTCTAGGAGGCGTTATGGAAGTGTGAAAAGTGATTTTGATCTTTTTCTCTATACTCGCTTAAAACTGCATGTCGGTTTGTAACCTATGGATCAATGTCTTGCCATTTACATGATTAATTCTAATCACGTACGCATGTGTTAAATAAATGATGAAGGTGAATGTATGGGTTTCCGTATGCGCGATCCTAGTTATATGATGGTTGTTTACAGAAAACACATTAATGGTTAGATCCTCAATATATTCAGGCACCGACATGCTAGTTGCGAAAAAATTATAAAATGAGTGCAGGCAACTTTAATCACAATAAAGTACTGCAAGCAAGCATATGGTGATTTTTCAACATATATATATATATATAAATGATTTGTCATTGATTGCATTAGGGTAATTATAGAGCATGGCTAGTGGGAAGCTTGTACATGAATGATTGAAAGTAGAAAACTATCTGGTAGAAAACGACTGCATGTGTGAATCTATGGGGGGATTACACATGCATCATTGAGGGAGAATATGGAGGTACACTACTACGCATAAATAAAGCAGAGAAATTAGAAGAACTACTTAGCTAGGCTATTAGAAAGAAGGGAATTCGGAGGTGGTCTCCAATGGCCTTTGAGTGGAGGTAGAGAGAAGAAAGAGGGGTGGCCAATGGTGCTTAGGCTGGCCCTTGGGGGAAGGAGGGAGATATGATCTTGGCTCTTGGCGTGGAGGTGGAGATGGCTATGGTGATGGGTGGATGATAAAACCAAGATTAAGTCAAGATGGTGCAAATGGCCTCCTATAGGGTCTTTTTATAGACCCTTAGCATTCTCTCTAGAGAGGTGTAGAACTTTCTAGAGAGAGCCCCAACAGTGGCCATCCAAGGGAGGTGAGAGGTGGTTCTTAGATCCACAAAAAGTGGATCTAAGATAAGACCCTTCCTTGGTTGCTATTTTTGGCAACCAAGGTGGCACCACCTTTGGAAGAGCCTAGAAGGCTCTAGGTGGTGTGGGAGTGCATGAATGGGTGTGTGTGTGTGTGTGTGTGTGTGGGCGTGACTTAGGTGGCTAAGTGGTCTAGGCTAGGTCCTAAGGGGTTTGGGTTAGGGTAGGTCTCAAATTAGGGTTGCAAACCCTAATTGCTAATGGGAAAGTGCAATTAAACTTGACATAAGTTTAATTGAGTGAATGTGAACTTAATTGAGATTGAAATAACTCAATTAAGTTGGGCTTAGATCAATTGGACTCTCACTGAGTCCAATTGAAGTTGTGTGGGTTGAGATCTGAGCTTAATTGGACTCTATGAGTCCAATTGACTAGGCAGTTGTAATTGACTGTGTTCCAAGTCAATTAGGCTTAGTGAGAACCTATTTAGGTTCTTAGGAAGGTCTAGAGGTGGTGTACTAGGCTTAGGATACCTTAATTTAGGTTCCTAGGGGGTGGATTTGGGTTTAGGGACCTAGGAACTCAAGATCCACGCTTGAATTCCAAAACAAGAATTGAATAGTAGTTCCAGACATCCAATAAGAGTGTTAGACGTCTTATACTAAAAAATCAGAAGTCCAGACCTCTTGTCTGGATGTCCAATTTGAGTCAAAAGGGAATCAGGGTTCTATCTTGGGTATTCAGTAGAAATTGGACATCTGATCAAGTGTTTGGACGTCCAATAACACTATAGACATGGGTTTAAGGTGTGTAGGTTGTGGCTAAGGGTCTTGGATGTCCAATAACTTATTTGGACGTCCAGATAAGGGCTGGAACTAGGGTTTTAAGGCTTCCTAGGCTTTGGTGACCTAATCTTGGTGTGGCTAAGGCTTAGGAAGGCATCTAAGGATATCCTAGGGCTTTGAATGATCCTAAGTTCATAATTTAACTCTGCCTTATTCTTACTTAGTAGAATAACGTACCTCAACCCTCACATTATTTCTCTACTACATTTATTGTAAGGTCTTCCGCTGCAGCTCTAATGTAGCACTAGCTTCAGATCTAGCTCCAGATCCTGCTCCGGAGCTTCTTATTCCTGCAATTTATATAATGCACTTAATTAGTACATTATATCATTATTTCATGCATAGTTAAGGGAAGTAGTAAAGATGCAAATAATGCTTATGCATGCATTAATTACACAAACTTATGCTAAGTTCTAGCCTAATTTAGGTCAATTAAGGCCTATAATTGTTGTGCATCACCTATCACCACTTGGCCCCAATTAAAAAGCACTTTTCTTAAAAAATTCCTTCCGATAGGTCGTACAAATGCTTTACAATGACCAATAATGACCTTTTAAAAAAAATCTAGTGAATCTCTCCACGAGTCTTGGGAGAGATTTCAAGAATTACTTAGAAGTTGCCCCCACCATAAAATTCCACGATGGCAGTTAGTGCAGATCTTCTATCATGGATTAGAAGATCAATTAAAATGATTCATGGATGCTTCACGTGGGGGTAATTTCCTTCATAAAGATGCTAAAAGTGCCTACCTCCTTTTTGAAGAAATGAGTGAAAACTCATTTAATATATCCTTAATGGACACTTTTGGTAGGACAAGAATCCAAGACTCGAAGTTAATGAAATTGACTCCAAATCCAAATATGTTCCAGTCACTCAAGATGATATACACATGATTGCTCAATGACTGGATCAAATGGAAATAAACTAGAAGAAAATGGAAGAAAATCTCACCCAAAAACAAGCCCCTTACCCTAACTCTTCTCACCTTCTCAGAAGAGAAAATCTGCACGATATTGATGTTACCCCTACTTGGCAGCAATTTTCATCTGAATTCTCATAAGATCTGACTGGGACTTTTGATTTTATGAATCAAAATCTTTTTGACCCTACCATCGAGAACATTTTTGCTCTCCAGGAGCAATTTAGAAATCCCTCCAATTCTTACAATCAAAATTGGAGGACCAACCCGAATCCCTCCTGGCAAGCTCCAAATCAGGTTTCGTTTCCCAAACAAAATCAATTTGGTTTATGGGAAAAACATATATCAACTTGGGCCATCCCAAGAAGATATCATCACCCAGGTCATGAAGACTCTGCAAGGAATGCAGACTCAAATGACTGAAGTAACCTGCATGATCACCAATTTACAACATCGAGTAAAGGTTACTCTGAATCACGGACCTGCTGGCAACCTACCATCCTAACCAATGCCCAACCCTAACAATCAACAGAATCAATATCAAGGTGGATATCCCAATCAACCTATCTACCCAGCACCCTAGCATCCTCCAGGTTTTAATCAAAACCAGGCTTCTTGTCCTCCTCTTAGAAACAACCATATTGTAAATGCAGTTACTCCAAGGAACAGTAAAACTACTCATGATCCTTTGCCTATTCAAGAAAACCACCTAAGAGAAAAGCAAATCAACTCTTCTCCCTCTTCCTCTAGCCTCATTTAGGAACCTGAAAGTGCAAATAGGAAAATCTGGTACCTTGTCCACGAGCCCTTCACTCTTCACACACCAAGAAAAAGAAATCCTAGCCCACTGATAAAGAATTGATGGATCTTTTTGGGCAAATAGAAATAAACATTCCTCTCCTAGATGCCATAAAAAATATCCCTGCCTATGACAAATTCTTAAAAGATTTGTGTAGCCCCAGAAGGTAGCCAAGAAATCTAGGAAAGGTGATTCTCCCAGAGATAGTAAGCTTAGTTATGCAAAGCAAACTACCTCTGAAAAGAAAAGATCCAAGCACTCCCTTGATTCAAGTGGTCATTAATGACATTAAGTTTGATCGCGCCCTATTGGATCTTGGTGCCTTAATTAATCTCATCCCCACTATCATTTTTGAAGAATTTAAGATCGGTGAATTAAAGCCTGTCGAAATAAGACTTCAATTAGCAGATCGATCTACAATCAAACCAACAGGGATTGTGAAGGATGTCATCATTCGGATCAAAACTGTGTATTTACTGTAGACTTTTTAGTCCTGGATATAGAGGTACCGGAAGCTTTAAAGAATGCCCCCATAATTCTTGAAAGACCATTCTTAGCTACCGCCAAAGCCAACATTGATTGCGATTTCAAGAAAGATGAAAATCATATGCGGTGGTGAATCTATTACCCTAGATATTTTTCAAGCTTCTAGGCGTTCCCAAGAACCATATTTGTTTGAGGATTCAGATTCTAAGATAGAAACTTTAGTGGAGGAAATAATGCAAATTTCACACATAGGTTCCTGCTTTGTAGCTAACATGGTTCTGAAATAATTTGATTTAAACCACCCTCCCACCCTAACCACACCTTCTCCATCTGACTCTTCATTTAACTCCTTCCCCCTCACTTCACCCCTGGATCCCAAAGTAGAAATCACCTCGAAGCTGGGCCCCCAACTTAAGTTAAAACCCTTGCCCAACTCCCTTAAATATGTTTTCCTTGGACCAAACCAGACCAAGCCCCTGATTATCAATTCTGGACTTACTGGGTCACAAGAGGAAAAACTTCTCTAGGTTTTGAGTAAAAATAGAAAAGCTACTGTTGAGAAGGCAACACAAGGGAGGATACCACTTTAGGGATGAGAATCCTAACATGGAATGTGCAATAGTGTGAGAAGAGCATCTCTCTCAAGATATCTGCTGGATTGGGAAATTGATTGTTCTCTTATTCAAGAGACACATTTAGAAGAAGGTATTGACAAGGGTTGGAATGTTTTATTGCAGTCTGGAAGAGCTGACAGTATTACCTTGGCTGCAAATGGGAGGTTTGGTGGGATGGCTTTTTGGTGGAGAAAATCATGTCTAAAGGTGGTTGATGTCTGTACAGCAAGGCATGTACTTACATGTAGGTGCCAGACCAATCAAGGGGAGTTGGACTGGTATGTCTCTTGCATGTATGGACCTTGTGCTGCAAATGCTCATGTGGAGCTTTGGGAAGATCTAGCTGCTGCTCAACAAATGGTCCAAGAAAGGCCTTGGCTCATAGGTGGAGATTTCAACTGCACCTTGGCGAGCGGGGACAAACCAAATGGTAGTACAAAAGGGGCCACGACTGATTATCACCTAACCATGTAGAATCTGGGTCTAAAAGAGTTTCCTTCTATTTTAGTGGAGTTTACATGGCGAAATGGGAGTGGACTAATGTCCAAACTTGACAGATTTTTTGGTAGCTCGCTGCTACTGGAAAGATTTCAATTGTCGTCAATAATGGGTTTGGAAAGGCCATTTTCAGACCACACTCCAATTTTATGGGATAGTAAGGAGAATGCTGATGTGGGATCTGATTATGGCAGATTCACATGAGGAAAGGTTTCGGGTTTAAAAAGCCCATCGTCATAGTTCTATTTGCGAGAAAATCCGTTGATCAGATAAAATTTATAATCGAAACTCAAAAAGTTAGTCCCAGGTCGAACATGGGGAGGCGAATGTTTAGTTTTGAAAGATACGCGCTTTACTTTTTATTTGTTTTTGTCATTTTTGTCTTTTCTAATTTTTTTGGTATCTTTAATAGGGAAAGAGATCAGGTCGATGGAATCTAGCTAATCTACTTGCAAAATAAAAAGAGAGAGAGAGAGAGAGAAACAATCAAATATTTCGAAACAAATGTTTGTTACAACTAGGAAAGCGGGAAATCTATACTACAAAAGCAATAAAGATAGAGATTGGTGAGAGAAATCCCCCTTGACGGTCGCTTGGAGGATGACTAGCTCTGACGTCGCTTTGAGCAAGGTGGTGAGGGAGGGCAGGGAGGGATGACATCGCAGCAAGGATCTTCTTCCCGAAGGGAGGTGAGAAGACGGCCACGGGATTCTCCACAAAGGTGGATGAGAGGTGAGAACAAATGTTTGTTTTCTACTCTAGAGGAGAATCCCAGGCTTGGGACAAGCTCTCTCTAGAGCCTTGGAGGTGGTGAGAGGAAGAAAGGAAGGGATGAAGGAAAATGGGAGGGGTAGGGGTCCTTTTATATTGGAGGAAAGAAGAAAATTCGTATACAGGACATTTAGTGATGGTCATAAACGTCGCTGAAGATCCTCCGCAAATGTCGTTGAAGATCCTGCTCATGTGCCCCTACTGCCGCACCGCTGGCATGCACTTTACGCGCCCTTTTCGGGCACGCATGCGTGATACACATCGCTGTTGCTAGTGCCCCCACGCCTGCGCTGCTGCTGCACATGCACCCTTGCGCGTGTGCTGCTACTGCATGTATGTGTGTGCGTGCCTGCGCTGCTGTACGCATACAGCAGCGCATGCGTGTGCATGGGCGGCCTGGGTTGCGCCACATGGTGCGACCTGGGCCATCCATCTTCATTCTTTTATTGGGGATGCTACAGGGGTGGGATTGAGTCAATTTTCCCACCGTTAGGCTTCGATCGTCGACCGGGATCCATCTGTGTCGGATTTGTTGTTTGACGCTCCAGATTGCATCACCTAGTCCCTCGACCATTAATCTTTCTTGATTGCATATGGTGCTACAGGACTTCGTTCGAGGCAATTTTGGAGGCGTTTGGACTTCGATTGTCATCTTGATCAGATCTGTACGGTCGGATCATCAATTCGAGGCTCCATAATAAATATTCTTCTCTCCTGACCACAAAAAGGAGGCAATTAACTTGAATTATGTACAACTACTGTAAATGCAAAACGATGCATGCTATGTAATATTTATAACATGAAATGCAAATCTAAGCCTAGGAACATGCATGAATGGGCATTTTACCCTCAATAATTGTGGCTACATCATACCCCCATGCCTATCTTTTGCTAGTCCCTAGAAAAATCAAACTACATGCTATGTATGAAATTAGGATTTGGATTCGATCACTTAGGCCTAAGTTATTTATTAACAATAGAAATTAACTAAGGTCCTAAACTACGAAGACGCAATAGTCCGAGGTGTTTGCCATAATGCAGACCACCCAAGACCTTGCCTTATTTGAAAAAAAGGAAGATACATTTTTTTGTTTTTTTTTTCTTCTTTTCTAATTTTTTTGGACTTTTGGAGTTTGAGCGTTTCAGGATAACTTTTTACAGCTACCCGACCCACCCATGACTCGAAAAGGATTCTAAGTGCTATCTAGTGAAAAGAGTGAAAGCTCGCTAGGCTACTGTTAAAATGAACTTCGAGTTTCTATGACCCTAGGTGACCTTGCCTAGAGGTTTATCTTTTCGAATGGTAGCTTTCTCCCTACTTTTATTTATGAGGTCAACACAAGGGGGAACCTAGTATATATCTCCCAAGTTTATTCTACTTCCCTACTTCTTCCCTAAGTGTTTTGGGAGTTATTGTGCATTTTTCTGAGCTGGGCTCTGGAGAACCGGCCAATGGGCTGTTACCCACAGCAATTTGCCAACCATACTCGTATGGTGAAGTGTGATTTTTTTTTCCTTTTTCTATTCTTTTTTTAAGTAGGTGGCTTCCTTGATCTAAGATTTACCTAAAGGCAGTACGAAGAAAATAGTCTTGTGGCTGGGCTCTGGACAACCTGCTAATAGGTTATTACCCACGATAACTTGCCAGCTATACCACCTTAGATAGTTCAATAGCTACCTAATTTCCATAAAAGCCGTCGGAAAGTGAGTCAGTGCAAATCATGTGCAGATGCTTAGGCTTAAAGTCCACTCAAATCAGAGGGCGAGTTGATAAGTCGTATACTTATCACCCTAATTTATTGACCAAATTAAAATAGAATTACTTGGCAAGGACTCAAGACTAAGTCCACATTCAAGTGGACACCTGGGCTAATTATGCCCGAAGGCCTGAAGAGTCTAAGTATTTATCTCCTATCGTATCATTTCCTAAAGTTAATAACTTCCAATTGCCTAAGTTCTCTTCTTCCTAATTTCTTTCTTTTTTATCTTTTTGAATTTTCATTTTTTTTAAAGAAACTAAAAGAAATTCTACGGAGTTAACAAAATGATTTCAGGAATTAATTATCCACACCCCATGCCTAAATGATGCAATGTCCTCGTTGTAAAAATAAAGACATGAAAAGGTGGAGTAAACAGAATATCACCTGAATAATGTGAAAATCCGATTAGCTCCATAGAGAACGTGGAATGTAAACACGTGCTAAATTTAATGCCTTCAGCTAGGCATAACATACATACAAGAAAGAAATTGAGAATTCACAAGTGTGGGTCAAAATCAAAATCAAAAGATTAATCCTCAGACCTACCAGTAGAAGATGTCCATAGACGTGAGCCAGATTATGATGGAGACCCATGCCCCAGGGTTGAGTGGTTCTTAGGTTCTGGATGAAAATCACCTAGAACCGAAGGTTGTGAAGCTTGCAGGGTTAGGCCTGCAGTTTTATGGTGTGCAACCCAAGACCAAAGTGTCAGACAATGGGTAAAGATACTTCAATAGGTGTGGATTTCCACTTAACATTCAGCTCAAAAAAATAATTAGTTATTCCAAGGTTGGATCATACATCAAAGGTATTGTAAGGGTCCTGGTAAAAACTAGGTGGTTTTAGGTCAACAGGAACCCTTAAATCCAAACTCCTACTTTCCCTAAAGTTAACTTCCCAGATCCTCACTTCCAAATTCCTATCCTCCAACATCAAGTGTTTGGGCTTTGGGACCTCTAGCATATCATTCATCCCATATGATTTACCCAAGTTCAGAAATCATGGCTGACTCAGAATTGACTCGGGTACAATGATTTCCAAATCAAAATCAATCCCTTCGGGGTGTGGTTGAGGATTGGGGCTACTGGTTGAATCTTCTAGTAAATGAGGATTCGAATCATCCAAGTTAGCCCCAACCGAATCCAAATCTTCAATGAATGGGCTTTCAAATGGTTCGTTGATGTGCATACATCTAAATAGCCAAAAATGTCTATTAATGCATGTTCTTAGTGTTATATTAGCATCATGCATTGTAAATAGTGCATAACATTCATAATCATGCATTTAGGTTAAATTGTACAAATTGTATAGTAATTGTCTCCTTTTATGGCTAGGGACAGGGCATTTTTAATCAGGACCTGGAATCGAAGATCCAACTGTACAGATCTGACCAAGGCAACGATTGGAGTTCAACGACTCCAAGATCGCCCTGATCGAACTTCCGTAGCATCAGATATAATCTGAGGAAGGTCAGAGATCAAGGGCCAAGATGGTATAAATCCACACTTCAGATGATAAATCTGACCGCACGGATGGATTTGGATCGATGATCGCAGCCCAACGGTGTGAAAATCGGTCCAATCCGACATTCGTGGCACCATCTGCAACTCACAGAAGATGGACGGCCAAGATGGTGTCATGTGGGGCCATCCCAACTTCCCAATCAACCCAAGGAACGGCTGCTGCCTTTCTCTCCTCAATGAATCGATCAATCTTAGCCGTTGGATCTTGATCCAACGGCTGAGATCAACGCCTGATGCTCAACCATCGCTCGCCCTCTCTTTCTCTCCATCGCACGAACGATCGAATCTGGGCTGTTGGATCAAGATCCAACGGCTAAGATCAATGCCTGTTGCTCAACCATCATGCATCCTCTATTTCTCTCCATCGCACGAATGAATGGGTCTGGGCCGTTGGATTTTGATCCAATGACCATGAGCATGCGCGCTTTGGTGAGAAACATGACAAACCACATGCACAGCGCAGCGGGTGTGCATCTCTCCGCGAAGAGTATGGCGCACGTTCGAAATGCAACACACCCCAAATCAACCGAGAGAATGAGAGCAGGCTTAATTCAGCCGTTAGATGAAGATCGTGTAGGGGAGGGGTGGAGACATGGCATGTGGAGCTTTGGATCACGTACGTGCATGATGATGCGCTTCTACATGCCCCATTGCATGCATGGGCGTGCGGTTAGACGAAGCTGAAGCAGGCGAGGAGTGATCTGAGTCGTCTAATCTCGCGATCGGACGACTTTGATTTCTTGGATGTGGGTAAGCGTTGAGCGCGTAGCAGGCGAGGAGGCGGCCGTGCACGAGAAGTCGCGACAACGTGGGGTTTTTAGTAACGCTTAAATTTGTCACTAAAGACCCCCTCATTTAATGTTTTAACTATGTAATGACTAAATTGCCCCCAATCCTTGCAACTATAAAAGGAGGCCCCTACCCTACGAAATTCTGATCCCTTCCTTCACCTCTCTCCCTCTCCAAATCTCAAGAGAAGCTTGTCCCACACCCGGGATGCTACTCTAGAGCCAAATCCAAGTTTTCTCACCCCCGTTCCGGAAGTGGATTCCATGATGATGATGACGTGCTGCCTCATTCTCGCTTCTTCCTGCTTCATTCTCCTTCTTCTCGCTCCGTCCATCTTCTAGTCGTCGCTCCATCTGGCTCATCCTCCAAGCATTCGTCGAGGAGGATAACATCTCTCTCCCTTCTTTTTATCGCTTTCTAGAATATAATTTCCTGCTTTCTAGTTGTAAAAATAGTATTATTTTATCAAGTGATTGTTCTCCCTTTCTCTCTCTCTCTTATTGTTTATATCAATTCCATTGTAATTATCTCATTTTCAAACAAAAATACTAATAAATTATAATCACGGATTTTAGATCGATATAGCCTCCCTGTGTTCGACCCAGAATTTCTTTACAAATTTTGGTTAAATTTATCTGTTGATGGATTGCTTCGAAAATCGAACTACAATGACGGGCTTTCAAAATCCAATTCCGATCACATAGTTTTCCACTATCAACATTCGTCATGCTCCTTGAGCCCGTTTGTCTCACTAAAATCATCTTCCTTATACTCAAGCGAGACTTCACTAAGAGATTCTTCACCCTTAGAGTCAAAGAATTCTTGATTTGCATTTATATATGTCTCAAAATCATATGTCATTTCATGAACCAAGGAGACATATGTTTCTTCATTCCCTGGCTCGTTGATCTTGGGTGAAAAAATCGGTTCATCCTGAATGAGTTGCTCTAGCCCAACCTGGTCATCCCCAATCTCAGAACATATATCCCCCCGACAGGCGCCTGAGCGGGTTCAGACTTTGGCTCTCCTGAAGGGGGTTCATCTTGGGAATCATCCCAAGATTGGACTAAGGCAACCATGAATTTCATCCTCAACCTCGACAATTTCCCAAGTAGAAACTCACCTACATCCCTATCCCTAACATGTTGGTGCAAATCCAATAAAGAGCTATTCAGCTCATCAATCATTTTTATCATAGGCTCCAATGCTTCAGTGAATGTTTTGGTTGATCTTCTAAAGATTGGATGGTTTCCTCAAGTTAGCTAACACCCTGTCTTCGACCTGGCTCACCTGAACAGGATGGTTTGATTTAGGGTTGGGTGGGTTTGGGTTCATTCTATGGGAGTCAAGATATTGAGGTTCTCGGGTCCCTCCCTGATAGTAGGTCATTTTGAGTTGCTTAAAGAATGGTGGTGACCTATATTCAGTGGAATACTGGGGAGGGTAAGTGTTATAATCATCATATCCTTCCTGATTGTAGATCGGGTTGGTTTGGTCATTAAAGGATGGAGATCTATAATCATTGTAGCTTTAGGAAGGATAATCATAGTCTTGTTGTTCAGAGTTAGGCCTTGGACACTGAGGTTTGGTATCATATCCCCAATCAAAGTTATCCCGGCTAGTGGATGGGTAATTATAAGTCGAGTCGGGATAGTAATCATCTTGGGTATAATTGGTGGTAGGAGGGTAGGATGGGAAATGAGTGTAGGATGTGGAAGGATACATGGTAGAATAGGAGGGGAAATCAGAAGAAAGAAAGGAGCCCTGCAATACAAGTAATCAACCCTGTCCTTAGGTCAGTTAGCCTAAAGACCAACAGACTCCCAAGATCCGTCTTGAGATTATAACCGATTTGTTCTACTTTTATTTGGTCAATCCAACCAGTTAGAAGGAGGGGCTGGGGAGAAGGTTCTTCCTTTGGCTTGCACCTCTAGTTCCTAGTGTACCCCTCAGCCGCAGTCGTTTGATGCTACTCCCTTAGCTAGACATCAAATGGACTAGCAGAAGCAGATTAATCGAAAAAATCTTAGTTTGAGCCCCGAAGAGTGAATCAATCCTTAAGGCTAACGTCTGCTAAGTTTTAATTAGGCTTGGGATGATTGTGCTCTTGGAATGTGATGGGCCCTTTAGATGGGTTGTGCCCTTAATGATTAGTTAAAATGTGTGTGCGTGCACTAGTAGGGCTTGTAAATAAGGTTATTTGATGATGTGTCTTTTAGGGTTTAACCTTGTTTAGTAGCTTTTAGGGTTTAATCTTTAGGTTCGTTCAATCAGGGTTCAGTTGAACACTCTAGGTTTTACAAGCACTGGCGATGGTGTATTCCTTTAGAAATCAGAAAAAAATGTGGAGTGCCTGGTTCAACCCTAAAAATCAACCTTGAGTGGCAAGCTACTGATGAATCACTTTTATCTTAAGTGGTGCGACCCAAACAGCTCAATCAATCGGCTTGTTGCACCACTTGATTAAGGCACACAAGATGTTTAACCTATTCAAATTGTCTACTCACTTATTTGTGTGTTGAGTTAAGGTGTATCGGATCCACAGGTCAGATTCCGGTTAAGTGGTAGAATCGATGTGATTGTGCGCCTTATAATGAGAAGTTGTGGGAGTTTAGTGTGTAGCTTTCAGTTAAATCCCACAACAGAAGAGTTTTTTTTTTTTTAATATATGCGGGTGGGTGAGGTGAGGTGAAGTGACATTCAAACAATCAAATCTATCCTAGGGTTTATGCATGCACCTAAGTTGATTTGAGTTTGAGTTATTAGGTTATGGAATGAAAATCTAGTGGGTGGGTGGGGGGGAATAACTTACAAATGTCTCTACCTATTCTTTACTCCAATCTACTGTCTTCGGCTCCTCGATTGGGTTCCTGCTTGACAATAAATCGAAGAAGAAAGATAGGTTAGAAAAATATGTAAGTAATGCGGGAAAACGTGAGAAAAACCAAAGAACGTTGCCTCCTTGGCAACGACGCCAAAATGATTATAGCGGATTCGCACGTGGAAAGGTTTTAGGTTTGGAAAACCAGTCGTCGTAGTTTGATTCGCCAGAAAATCCATCGATCAGATAAAATTTATAACCGAAACTCGAAAAGTGAGTCCTGATGGAAACCATTTTCGCGCATTTGAAAGTCATCGGAAATCGTAGTATAGTCGCGCAAAAACGTTCGTCAAAAATAAGTTTGTAAAAATAACGAGACTTTGAGTACCGGTCGTTCGTCTCTGGGAGGCATTTGTTTACTTCTAAAATCGATCTTCTATTGCTCTACTTTGTTTAGAATCGTATGTCGGTTCGTGATTATTACGTAGTTAAGTATGACATTCTTTGTTGCAAGAATATTAGGAGTTAGAAACAGGCAACTTGAATCACGCAAATATAATATTAATCAATAAGCTCATGGTGATTTCAAACACATAAAGATATGTATATATATATAAATACATTTTCTTTCATTCATTGGGGAGTTATTTGCATAAGAAATTTAGAGGAAAGCTTGTACATAAATGCTTGAAACGGAAATCTAGCTACGAGAAAATGATTGCATATAAGAATCGATGGGGGGATTTTGTATGCATCATTGGGGGAGAAGTTAATACTACACAAATAAGCAGTAATAAAAGCAGTAAAAATCATGGAGAGCATAAACTAAATCTAGCAGAATAAAGGGCATTCAGGGGTGGTCCCCGATGGCCTTGGAGTGGTCGGGAGAAGAATGAGGGGCGGCCAATGTAGCTTAGGCCGACCCTTGGAGAGAGGTAGGGTTGATCCAGCTTCCCAGCATGATGTCCTCCATGATGGTGGTGAGCTCATGGAGGTGGAGTAGCTAACCTAAGTGAAGGTGGGGGTATATGGAGCTAATGAGGTGAGTGTTGCCAAGGAAGTGAATGGGTGCAAATGGCCACCCATTGGGTCTTTTTATAGACCTAAGGGAAGCTCTAGAGAATCATGGAATTCTCTAGAGAGGCCTATGGTGGGAGCTCGTGGGAGAGTGAGAGAGAGAGGGTGGATGGTGGTTTTTAGATCCACCAAATGTGGATCTAAAAATTGAATGGCTCTTAGTTCCTAATTTTGGCAACCAAGGCAACCACACAAGGTAGAGAGTTCTAGAGAACTCTAGGCTAGGTATTTTTGTGTGAATGGCGTGTGTGGGTGTGTGTGGGTCAAAACTTAGGTGGCTAGGTTGATTAGGTTAGGTTCTAGTGGGTTTAGGTCAAGTTATGTCTCAAATTAGAGTTATAAACCCTAATTCACTAAGTTAAAATGTAATTAAACTTAATACAAGTTTAATTGGGTGTGTGGAAACTTAATTGAGAGTAAAACAACTCAATTAATTTAGGTCTAGGTCAATTGGACTCTCACTGAGTCCAATTGGACAGTGTGTGCTGAGATCAGGGCTCAATTGGACTCAATGAGTCCAATTGAATAGGCTGATGGAATTGACTAAGATCCAAGTTAATTAGGTTTAGTAAGGACCTAATTAGGTCCTTAGGGAGGTCTAGAGGTGATGTACTAGGGTTAGGGCACCTTAATTTAGGTTCCTATGGGGTTGGAATTGGGTTTAGGGACCTAGAGATCCAAGATCAAGGCTTGAATCTCAAAACAGGAATTGGAGAGCAGTATCAGACGTCTAATAATAGAATAAGACATCTTATACTAAAAAATCAGAAGTTCAGACTTGTTGTCTGGACATCCAATTAGAGTCAGGAAGGATTTTGGGTTCTATTTTGGGTATTCTGTAGAAATTGGACGTCTGACAAAGTGTCTGGACATCCAATAACACTGTAGAAGTGGGTTTGAGGTGTGCGGGAGATGGCTAAGGGTCCTAGACATCCTAAAACTTATCTGGACGTCCAGAGAAGGGTTGGAACTAGGGTTTTAGGGCTTCCTAGGGTGCGGTGACCTAATGTAAGGGTGGCTAAGGCTTGAGGAAGTCTCTAGGCTATCCTAGGGCTTGGATGGACCTAAGCTCTGCACATTTTACTACTTTATTCCTACTTAATAGAATAACAAACCTTTAACTCCCTTACATTATTATTCCTACATCTAATCTAAGCCTTCTGCTCCAGCTCTGCTGCAACTTCCGTTATTCCTGATCCAGCTTCAAATCCTACTCCAGATCAGCTTATTGCCTGCAATTGACATAATGTACTTAATCAGCACATTATAACATTATTTCATGCATAGCTAAGGGAAAGCAGTAAAGATGCAGATAATCCTTATGCATGCATGAATTACCCTAACTTATGCTAAGTCCTAGCCTAAGTTAGGTCAATTAAGGCCTATGATTGCTGCGTAATCAAGTCCAAGGTCGAACACGGCGAGGACAATCCTGATCCAGCTTCAGATCCAGCTTATTACCTGTAATTGACATAATGCACTTAATCAGCACATTATAACATTATTTTATGCATAGCTAAAGGAAAGCAGTAAAGATACAGATAATGCTTATGCATGCATGAATTACCCTAACTTATGCTAAGTCCTAGCCTAATTTAGGTCAATTAAGACCTATGATTGCTGCGCAATCATACTCCCATGCCTAAATCTTGCTAGTCCCTAGCAAATGCAAGACTAAATTATTTACAACAAGGGTCCCTAAGGGACTGATTATTTTATCAAGTGTATGCCTAGAGATTTTTCTCCATTTTGTTTTCATCCTATACTCTAGAAATCCAGACAAATGTGAAAGTGTAGCTACGTAGCTTTTGCAACGGATTCGAGTGAAAGATTGATACACCTCTAACGCCTGTACTCGACCCCTAGTAAAATTCTAATAGGATAGGCGGACTTCTTCCCTCGGGGTATTTAAGATATTCTATGAATTCCACCCCGACTTTAGGCTTGGTAGAGAATCTCTGAGGGAAAAGATTATATATTTGGTGGCTCACTCTCACTTGGTGCTACATAGAGACTAGTACTGCAGAATCTAGATTCCTGGATTTCTCAACTCAGAGAAAGACGAGAAAAACTATCTCTCTTTTGATTCCTTTGTATTCATTCTCTCTTTCTCTTCTTTTTCTTAGAGCTCACAACCCCACTAGATTCACATATACGATCTGTATTTGGTGGTCTCACTAGGCATTAACACTTTAATTGAGTTTCCATAACCCTAACACTAAGTCAAAATTTCTTAGCTAGTATTCGAGCGGTCAGAAACACAAGAAAGGTGGGTTAAGGCTATATTTGGTGGTTCTCAAATTTATTTGGTGGTACTGCCTCAATGTAACTGAACTAAACATTCATTCTAATTTTTTTTTAATTTTTCTTTCTTTTCATCATTTTCATTTTTTTTTCTCTTTATATATATATATACTTTTTCTAACTCAACACAATCTAGCAACACATTCATGAATTTTATTGAAGAGGCATTATTAGGGATTGGTGGTACTCAAGAGATATTGGGTGGCTTATTTGGTGGAAGTGCCTACTCACGGCACCGAGAGAGACAGATAGGACGGTGTATTTTTGACCTTGACATCAATACCCTCCTTCAGCTGAGGATTCTGTAAAGAATGGTTGTAACCATCCACCTTAGCCCTAGTTTTATGAAAACTCGCTTTCCTCGTATTTACCTTATTTGGTGGCTCTCGAAATTCACTCAAAATGTATACACAGGGATCGAGAGTGGAAACTATGCCTAATCTCTGAGTATCATCACCTAATTATCGAGGATTCTAGATTCCTTGCACTAATCTTAGAGCACCAGTACACTCTACTCTCATTTCACACTATTTGGTGGATTTTTGGAAGAAAATCTGCCTGACTCCCAAAACACTGTCCAGGGGTTCAGGAAAAGAAGCACTGCTTCTTCTCAATAGACTAAAAACGTTTATCAGCCTTCACCATGAATCCATTGCAAATTCTACGTGTGTATGAAAAGTTGTATTGGATTCTAGATTACAGGAATCAACTAGAGGATAAAATCCCTAATTGTTTTCACGATTTTGTGCAGGTTTTAAAAGAGAATATGTCGTGTTGTAGTATAGCCGACAAAGCATTCAAACAAATAGAGAATTTTATTACTCGAAAATCGGAGTATCCGAGGTCGAACACAGGGAGCAAATGGAATTTACTACTAATCAAAATGTAATTGAACACTCTAATTTACTCAAAACTGGAATTCAGAGGTATTTAAAAAAAAAATAATTCAGGCAAAAGAGTCAAATTGGACGTCTGATCCCAAGATCAGACGTCTTAAAAGTGTTTTCCCTTTTCCTTTGGATCATTCTTCTTCTCTTGATCGTGCTTTCTTTCTTCTTCTGCAGACTCTTTTTCTTCTTCGTCATCTGTCTTGGCTTCTCTTCTTCTTTCTCTTCTCTCTTTCTGCTTTGCTTCTTTTCTCTTGTTTCTTCTCCTGCCTTGCTCTTCCTTCTTTCTTCTTCTGATCTTTGCAGTCTTCTTCGCCTTGCCTTCCTTCTTCCTTCTCTTTCCTGCGAGTGCTTCTTCTTCTTCCTTGGTATCCTTCGCTCAATCTCTTCTTCTGCTTCTTCTCTTCTCCTTGCGGCTAAGTCTCTCGACGCTCAGTCTGCCTGCACAGAGCAAAACCTACCCCTTTTCCCTCTACCCGCGCGTCTCTCTTTCTCAGCAATTCACTCAAGGACGTTCTCCCAGAGCCACACGGATAATCGGGTTGGATCGTACCTGGGACCAGGCGCACCTGCAGGTGGTGTGATGCGCGAGGAGTGCTCTTGTTTAGTTCGGGTCGGATGCCGCCAGATCCGCGAGATGAAACTGCAGATGAGGCGAGTGTGAGGGCAGGTGAGGGACCTCACCCCTGTGCTTTCGGAGGCGTTAAGGCAATATCACAAATTCAATTTATGGCGCAGCGATGCCTCGTCTCTCCACGATGTGGGACTAAAGGTTCTGCCCTGATTTCGCGCGCGCCCGCAGACTTGCGTGCCATCCCCACAGCTGCTGGCTTCTCAGTGCCCCTGGCTGGACTCGAAGCACTTCTCAACACTCGCGTGAACTTGCTGCGCCTGCAGCCTGGGAGCCCTGGCGCCTGGAGCTACGTTGGAGCTTCTTCAAATGTCGTCCATGGCGGCAGGAGCGTCGACACTATCAGACACAAACACGGCCTATTGGCCCAATCAGACTAGCTGGACACACGGCGAAGGCAGTGGACGGTGCTGCAGGCCGTAGGTCGGCCTAGGCGTGCGTGCCTAGGTCAACCTGTGGCCGGAAGTGTGGGGTTGTTCGGGGGACTACTGCGGAGGTGTGGAGTGGCAGTGGAGGGGTGGAAAGTGTTCCTGGTGGTGAGGCGGAGCTTTCGAGATGGTTGGCGAGCCGTGTGGAGGGGCGGAATGGTGTGGGCGGCTCGCCAGAGGTCGGTCGGAGGCGAGGAAGATGGAGGTGGTCAGCGTCGATCGAGGGTCGATTAGATGAAGTAACAGGGGGAAAATAGAGAGGGGAATATGGAGAAGGTATTTGGCCTAACTACAGGGATGAAGGGGGACGGAGAGGCGAACAACAGTACCTGCTGTCGCCGGAGAAGATGCTGCCCAGTGGGGGAGAACGGCGGCGACGACGGGGCTGAGGCGGCGTGCGTGGGTATTGCGCGACGCGGAGGAGAGTCAGGAAGATAACTTTGACACTCATTTTGTGGCAGAGCTAAGAGGGAGGGGAGGGGGGCTCGCCAGAGCTTGCTGGGAACTTTGGACGGGCAGGAGGAGATGAATTGGAGGTGGAAACTCGGCCAAATCAAGCTGAAGATCTGCAGCCGAGATTAGAGGTTATTTTATAGGCACTAGGCAGTGCTGTCAGAGCGTGGAGGGCGCGCAATCGCCTGAGGTCAGTTTCCGGAGATGGAAAGAGGTTAAGATACCCAAATCTCTCATGCATTCGCACGAGAGATTGGGTTCACACCAGAGATTGTGATTGGCCATAGATGGAAGGGAATTCCTCAGAGAACCTCCCTTCCATTTCTGGGAGAGAATCTCTGAGGAATCAGAGAGTAATGCCTCTCTAAACCTCGCCAGAGCTTGGTTCTGCCCTAACAATGGCGGTAGGACCTGATTGTAAAGGTGGCGAGGAACTTAGGGGGCTCTCTGCAAAGATATTCAAAAGATAGGGACCAAATTATGATTTGGGTGTACTAAATTGCAAAGTAGGCCAGGATGACCTCCCCTTAGGTCCAAATTTTGGTACAAACCTAATTTTGACCTAAGGGATCCAATGGTGAAGTTGGATTTTAGGTTTGACCTCGTTTGACTAGATATTTTGCGTAAAAACCCAAATTGGGTTAATCGAAAAGCTAGGACCCTAATCTAGGTCAAACTGGGTTCCAAAGGCCAAATTAAATGTTCCAAACCCTAGAGGATGTTTTTACATGATTTTTAGAGGGTTTAATTGATTTTTATCCTGACCAGAACCTTGTTAATTTAAGCGGATCTATTTTAGGGTTACCAAATGTCATTTAATTCCTAGATTGCACATAAACCCATTTCTAATTGACTCAACCCACTTTTTATCTCATTTAGACCATTTGACCTATGTTTTGCCTCTGAGAAATCCCGTTTATGTATTGCAATGGTAAAATTACAGTTTTAACCTTTAATTCATGTTTTCTTCTCAGAGCACTTATTCCTTCATTTAGGCCTTCTTCTAGGTTATGTAGGAGCTTTTATCTTCTTTATTGGGTCAAAATGAGCTAGTTATGGCTTATGATGAGGCTCTCATCACTAATGCATTCTCTTAATAAAATAATCTTATTCATGAATGCAATATGTTTATATGCTATAAACATGTAACCTCATATAATTTGTACTTCGTGAAATTCCCGTATCGGGTTACAATTAGCTTTACCCTAAATTTAGAACAATAGGTGAGCAGGTGAGTCAGAAGTGGCTGTTGCGAATGATTTCTAGCTCCAATGCTAGCATTGGAGGTGGAGTCGGTTGTTCTTTTATTTAAGGTCCAAAAGTACATTTTACATGTAGCTCCGAGGTTTTCCTAAGTGTTGGCAAAAAAATTTTCAGTTTCTGCTGTATCTACCCCCCCATGCCTAAGTTCTTGCATGTCCTCATGCATGAATGTAAAAGAAAATAAATCTGATAGAGGATGAGTGGCTAGAAGTCACCTGCAATTGCTCATGAAATTATATTCAGCACCAGCCAACCTATTAGCATGCAATACACAAAAAAGGGAATATGTTGAAACAAAAATATGCTATGTATAAAAATGGTTATGTATAGATGATGGTGAAATGTGGAGTGAATGGTATCTATACGTGTTGAGTTTAACGCCTTCAGCTGGGTGAAAACTCAATCAGATGTGTCATTTCTAGCATAGGAGCTGGCTAAGATTAAGAGAAAGATATGCTCGTATGCTCCCAGAATTAGTGGTTCGGAGATGCGAACCAGCTGATTGTGCACCCCTACTCCAAAAAGTCTAGCTATAAGAAAGTGTGGAGTGGTGGTGGAAAATAGAGGATAATCAGAGGGGGGATCATGATGTTGATTCAGCTGATTTATCATGTCCCACAATTCAGCAGGAAGTTGCTAAGGTAGTAGATCAAAATGCATCTCAGAACCAGAATCTGAGTCATAGGGATCCTCATAATGATAATTGAAATCAATGATCATGCCCTTTCCAGGCTCTGGGTCATATGGGGGTATCCGTGAAAGTAGAAGATCTGTGGGGAGGTCACTGAAATCCTCGTCAGAAATTACTTCATCCTCATCAGTACCCATCTCTGATTCATCAAAGGCTATCTCCTCAGGCTTAGAGTCGAGCCATCTATTAGATTGACTAGGATGATAGGTGTGTCCCCAGCTCCTTCTGCTCAAAGCTTCACCCTCATATGCATTGGGTTCCTTAGTAATTCCTGCCTCAGGTAGCATATTTATTTCTTTGGTCAAAACATCCATAGCTACTTCTAGTCTTCGGATGTCAGGATCAGGGATAGAAAGTGTCATCTCAGAATCTCTAACATCTGAATTAGGGATGTAGGTGAAAGAAGAGGAGTGTAGATCGGAAGATGTTGGCTCTAGCATAGGTTCACCTACCGTGGGGAGTGGCCGAGATTGATTAGTAGTGTCGCATGTAATGTTTGCCTCAAGATCCATATCCTCAATTGGATCTAGTTCCCTTATCTCGATTGGGTTATCTAACCCAAAAGGTATCTCCCCAGATTCAGGATAATCCAATTGTGGCTCGACCCTGGAGATATTAGTCCTTTCCTCCTCAGTTTCCTGAATGGAGTTCTCAGATGAACCCATTTGGCATACTTCCTGCTCCTATCTCATAGCCAAGCTAGATTCTTCTTCCCCTGAGTGATCTATTGTCATCTGCTCCCGAGAAAGTTTTGTGTGCTCTTCTGGCGTAGTTGTTTCAGATTCTTCAAGGTCTTCAAGGTTGTTTTCCACTTGATATCTCAAAAGCAGTAGTTCTTGAGTTTTCTGATTTTGTCCCATTCGCCTTATTATCTTGCTGTTTCCTGAAGGAGCTCCATCACAGCTTGTTGATGCGGAATCCAGCTTTGTCTTGGGTTCAGCTCAATGATAGCCTAGATTTCATGTAGGTAGAATGCGGCCTTCTCTTTAGCGCTAGCTATAGCTCTCTGTATTCTGTAATGCGATAGCATATGCACCGGTAGCTCTTCAAGGGTTCCAAGGGGTGAATCAGGTCTACCCATATTCCATGGGTGAGGAGTATGAAATCCATATCCTGGGTTATAAGATGCGGTCCTTTAAGGAACCAGTTGGTATGGATCATAATATCCAGGGTTAGGATATGGGTTAACCATTTTGGTAACTCGAGAAGGATCAAGCGAAGTGAAAAGTCACCTTCGCCACCTTGGGTTCTTATCCCAAGGTTGAACTGATTCACTGACCCGAGCTCTCAGATAAGCTCGTGGGTCCAGCTCATCAATATCCTGATCCGATCTTGGTCCAGGTCCAGGATTAGCCATGGTGGCTCAGGGAGTGGAAGAGGTGGGGGAGAAGATGGTTCCGACAAGGTGACTCACCTCCTTGGGAGTGGCTCCCAAGGTCTAACCAAGTGAGGTCTAAGTGACCTCCTTCCTTGCATACACCACCCAACCCCTGGGTTGGTTTAGCCATGAAGGACAAGGCTAAGGCCTTGTCAAATCAAATGGTCTTTATGGACCAGGTGACCAGATTTTTTGTTAGAAGTTCAAATTCCTGAAGAAAAATTCATCATACAACCGACTGAAAGTGATTCCCGCCTCTCAAGCTAACCCATCCAGTCTGGTTATAAGGGGACTAAGGGAAAGATTCTTCCTTTGGCTTATGCCTCCAATTTCGTTAACCCCCGAGCCACAGTCGTTTGACACTACCTCACAGACTTAGTCACCAGGTTTGGCAAGAGAGGTTGCAAACACCCACTAGTATGACAACGAATTCGGGTTGATTTCATGTTTTACAATTGATTTTAGCCCATTTTCTTTAGTGGGGTTTTCTCTTGGTGAGCGGCCCACAAGGTGACCAAGCTCACCGGCTAAGTACTAGACTTGATTAAGTCTAGGTTAGCCCAAAGTGTGGTCTCTAGGTTGTAACCCTAAAAATTCAACCTAAGGTTCATGCACTTTTAGGGTTTGTTCTGTTTTAGCAGACCACAAAAGTAATGTTTGTTTTTTGATAATATTGGAATCCAATTAGCTTGAAATTTTGCGAGCAGATTCCTTTTTCAATTAGATTTTCAGAGAATATTTTTTTGAAATTTTTACTATTTCAACCAAATTTTTAGGGATTTTTGAATGTCAGGGGGTCAGATTTGGAATTTTGACCCCTGGTTGGTTTTTCGCTTTGAAACAGTATCAATTGATCTTCAAAAATTTGAGAAAAATAAGGAAAATAAATCCAATGAGATCAGATTTCAAACCTCGCCATTTTTAGTTAAAACAGATTCATGGATTGCTCAGAACCACTTTTTGAAATTTGAAAATTTTTGAATCTAGGTCAGTCTGACCCCCGTGCACTTCATGAATTTTTAAAAATTATATACTTGGAAATTTTTCAAAATAATGGTGGCATTTGAAAGATCGTTTGAAAATAACAGTTTAGCCCAAATTTCAGAATTTTTCGCGTACTAATTTTTTGGCAATTGAATTTTTAAATCAAGCTTGAAAACTGGCTGAAAATCAAAAGATGGTGGAAAAGCTTTTAAAGAGGTTTGAATTGAAATCTAAGCTTTCCACCTAAAAGAATTTTTTTTTCAAAACTTTTGCACGTTTTTTTTAAAATAAATTTTCAAAGGATTCAACGAAAATATCCTTTTTTTTTTCAAATAAACCTAGATTTGAAGGGAAACTAATCTAGATTTTTTTTTTTGGTTTTTTTTTCATGAAAATGAGTAAAATCTTTTTCTTTTTCACAAAGAATTTTTCAAAGGAAATTGAAGAAGGTAAAACCTAATCTAAAAAAAAATGATGATGTGCACTTGGATTGTTTCTTTGCCGCGCTCGATGTGTGTGCAGATCCCAGTTTTCTTCTTTTTTTCCTACACATCAAAACAAAGTAGAGAGAAATGTGTCAGTGGTGTTTTAAAAGATTGAAATCATAGAAAATATCGTTGCCTCCCCGGCAACGTCGCCATTTGAAAGAAATCATTTTCGCACATTTGAATGTCGTCGAAAATCGTAGTATAGTCGCGCAAAAACATTCGTCAAAAATAAGTTTGTAAAAATAACGAGACTTTGAGTCCCGGTCGTTCCTCTTTGGGAGGCATTTGTTTACTTCTGAAATCGATCTTCTATTGCTCTACTTTGTTTAGAATCGCATGTCGGTTCGTGATTATTATGTAGTTAAGTATGACATGCTTTGTTGCAAGAATATTAGGAGTTAGAAACAGGCAACTTGAATCACGCAAATATAATATTAATCAATAAGCTCATGGTGATTTCAAACACATAAAGAGATATATATATATATATATATATATATATATATATATAAATGCAGTTTCTTTCATTCATTGGGGAGTTGTTTGCACAAGAAATTTAGAGGAAAGCTTGTACATAAATGCTTGAAACGGAAATCTAGCTACCAAAAAATAATTGCATACAAGAATCGATGGGGGGATTTCTCATGCATCATTGGGGGAGAAGTTAAGACTACGCTACTAGTTAGTAATAAAAGCAGTAAAAATCATGGAGAGCATAAACTAAATCCAGCAGAATAAAGGGCATTCAGTGGTGGTCCCCGATGGCCTTGGAGTGGTCGGAAGAAGAATGAGGGGCGGCCAATGTAGCTAAGGTCGACCCTTGGAGAGAGGTAGGGTTGATCCAGCATCCCGGCATGATGTCCTCCATGATGGTGGTGAGCTCGTGGAGGTGGAGTAGCTAACCTAAGTGAAGGTGGGCGTATATGGAGCTTATGAGGTGAGTGTTGCCAAGGAAGTGAATGGGTGCAAATGGCCACCCATTGGATCTTTTTATAGACCTAAGGGAAGCTCTTTAGAGAATTATGGAATTCTCTAGAGAGGCCTATTGTGGGAGCTCGTGGGAGAGTGAGAGAGAGAGGGTGGATGGTGGTTTTTAGATCCACTAAATGTCGATCTAAAAACTGAATGACTCTTGGTTGCTAATTTTGGCAAACAAGGCAACCACACATGGTAGAGAGTTCTGGAGAACTCTAGGCTAGGTATTTTTGTGTGGATGGTGTGTGTGGGTGTGTGTGGGTCGAAACATAGGTGGTTAGGTTGATTAGGTTAGGTTCTAGTGGGTTTAGGTCAAGGTATGTCTCAAATTAGGGTTATAAACCCTAATTCACTAAGGTAAAGTGCAATTAAACTTAATACAAGTTTAATTGGGTGTGTGGAAAATTAATTGAGAGTAAAAAAACTCAATTAATTTAGGTCTAGGTCAATTGGACTCTCACTGATTCCAATTGAACAGTGTGTGCTAAGATCAGGGCTCAATTGGACTCAATGATTCCAATTGAATAGGCTGATGGAATTGACTAAGATCCAAGTCAATTAGGTTTAGTGAGGACCTAATTAGGCCCTTAGGGAGGTCTAGAGGTGATGTACTAGGGTTAGGGCACCTTAATTTAGGTTCCTATGAGGTTGGAATTGGGTTTAGGGACCTAGAGATCCAAGATCAAGGCTTGAATCTCAAAACAGGAATTGGAGAGCAGTATCAGACGCCTAGTAATAGAATAAGACGTCTTATACTCAAAAATCAAAAGTTCGGACTTGTTGTCTGGACGTCCAATCAGAATTAGGAAGGATTTCGGGTTCTGTTTCGGGTATTCTGCTGAAATTGGACATTTGACAAAGTGTCTGGACGGCCAATAACACTGCAGAAGTGGGTTTGAGGTGTGCGGGAGATGGGTAAGGGTCCTGGACATCCTAAAACTTATCTGGACGTCTAGAGAAGGGTTGGAACTAGGGTTTATGGCTTCTTAGGATGCAGTGGCCTAATCTAAGGGTGGCTAAGGCTTGGGGAAGTCTCTAGGCTATCCTAGGGCTAGGATGGACCTAAGCTCTTCACATTTTACTACTTTATTCCTACTTAATAGAATAGCAAACCTTTAACTCCCTTACATCATTATTCCTACATCTAATCTAAGCCATCTGCTCCAGCTCTGCTGCA
Source organism: Thalassia testudinum (assembly GCA_037157565.1). NCBI lineage: Eukaryota > Viridiplantae > Streptophyta > Magnoliopsida > Alismatales > Hydrocharitaceae > Thalassia > Thalassia testudinum. The sequence continues at coordinate 5,199,700 of JAZHRO010000022.1, read as the reverse complement.
ACTCCCGTTATTCCTAATCTAGCTTCAGATCCTGCTCCGGATCAGTTTATTGCCTGCAATTGACATAATGAACTTAATCGGCACATTATAACATTATTTCATGCATAGCTAAGGGAAAGCAGTAAAGATGCAGACAATACTTATGCATGCATGAATTACCCTAACTTTTGCTAAGTCCTAGCCTAATTTATGTTAATTAAGACCTGTGATTGCTGCGTAATCAAGTCCCAGGTCGAACACGGCGAGGAGAACGTTTGGTTTGGAAAGATAAGCGTTTTGCTTTTTATTTGTTTTTGTCATTTTTTTCTTTTCTAATTTTTTTGGTATTTTTAATAGGGCAAGAGATCAGGTCGATGAAATCTAGCTAATCTACTTGCAAAATAAAAAAAGAGAGATAGAGAGAGAAACAATCATATATTTCGAAACAAATGTTTGTTACAATTGGGAAAGTGGGAAATCTATACTACGAAAGCAATAAAGATAGAGATAGGTGAGAGAAATCCCCCTCGATGGTCGCTTGGAGGACGACTTGCTTTGAGGTCGCTTGGAGGAAGGTGGTGAGGAGTGGGATGAACGAGGACGAAGTCGGAGGATGGAGGGTGGGGCAGGACGGCATCGTGGCGAGGATTTTCTTCCCAAAGGTTGGTGAGAAGATGGCCAGTGTATGCTCCACGAAGAGGGATGAGAGGTGGGAACAAATACTTGTTTTCTACTCTAGAGGAGCATCCTAGGCTTGGGTCAGGCTCTCTCTAGAGCCTTGGAGGTGGTGAGAGGAAGAAAGGAAGAGATGAAGAAAAATGGGAGGGGTAGGGGCCCTTTTATAGTGGAGGAAAGAATCAAATCCATATACAGGACATTTAGTGACGGTCATAAATGTCATTGAGGATCCACCGCAAACGTTGCTGAAGATCCCACTCATGTGCCCCTACTGCCACATCGCTGGCGCACGTTGCACGCGCCCTTGTTGCGTGCGCACGCGTGATACGCGCTGCTGCTACCGTTGCCCCCGCGCCTGCTCTACTACTGCACTCACGCCCTTACGCTTGCACTGCTACTGTGCACGTGTATGCGCACATTCGCTCTACTGTGCGTGTGCGACAGCGCGTGCGTGCACATGGGAGGCCTGGGTTGCGCCATATGGCGAGACCTAGGTTGTCCATCTTCATTTCTTTGTACGGGATGCTATATAGGTCGGATTGAGTCAACTTTTTCACTGTTGGGTTGCGATCGTCAACCCGAATCCATCCGTGCGGTTGGATTTGTCATTTGACACTCCAACTTGCGTCACCTAATCCCTCGGCCGATGATCTTCCTTGGATTGCTTATGGTGCTACGGGACTCCGATCGTGGCGTTTTTGGAGGCATTGGACTCCGATCGTCGTCTTGATCAGATCCGTATGGTTGGATCGTCAATCCGAGGCTCCAAAATAAATATCCTTCTCTTCTGACCACAAAAAGGATGTAATTAACCTAAATTATACACAACTACTCTAAATGTAGAATGATGCATGCTATACGATATTTATAACATGAAATGCAAATCTAAGCCTAGGAACATGCATGACTAGGCATTTTACCCTCAATAATTGTGTCTACATCGTACCCCCATGACTATCTTTTGCTAATCCCTAGCAAAATTAAACTACATGCTATGTATAAAAGCAAAATTAGGATTCGATCGCTTAAGCCTAAGTCATTTATTAACAATAGAAAATTTCAACTAAGGTCTTAAACAACGAAAGCTCAGCAGTACCCGGGTGCCTGGCAGAATGCAGATCGCCCAAGTCCTCGCCTTATTTGAAAAGGGAAGATACATTTTTTTAATTTTTCTTTTCTAACTTTTTCGTACTTTTGGAGTTTGAGAGTTCTGGGATAACTTTTTATGGCTACTCAACCCGCCCAAGACTCGAAAAGGACTCTAAGTGCTAAGCATCTAGTGAAAAGAGTGAAAGACTCACTAGGCGACCGTTGAAATGGACTTCGGGTTTCTACGACCCTAGGTGACCTTGCCTAAAGGTTTATCTTTTCGAATGATAGCTTTCTCCCTACTTCTTTTATTTATGGGGTCAACACAAGGGAAAACCCAGTGTATATCTCCCTGATTTATTCTACTTCCCTGCTTCTTCCCTAAGTGTTTTAGGAATTATTGTACATTTTTGTGAGCTGGGCTTTGGGTAATTGGCCAATGGGCTGTTACCCACGATAACTTGCCAGCCATACTCGTGTGGTGAAGAGTGGTTTTATTTTTTTTATTTTCTCCTTTTTCTATTTTTTTTCTTTTTCTTTTTTCTTTTTTTATTTTTTTTTTAAGTAGGTGGCTTCCATGCTCTCAGATTTACCTAAAGGCAGTACAACGAAAATGATCTTGTGACTGGGCTCTGGACAACTGACCGATGAGCTGTTACCACTAACAACTTGCCAGCCATACCACCCTAGATAGTTCATTAGCTACCCAATTCTCGAAGAAACCACCGAAAAGTGAGTCAATTCAAAAAATATGTAGATGCTTAGGCTTAAAGTTCCCCTAAATCAGAGAATGGGTTGATAAGTCATATATTTATCACCCCAATTTATTGACCAAATTAAAAATGAATTTGAATTGGCGAAGACTTGAGACTAAGTCCACATTTAAGTGGACACCTAGGCTAATTAAGCCCGAAGACCTAAAGAGTCCAAGTGTTTAGGTCTTCTCGTATCATTTCCTAAAGTTAATACTACTTAAAAGCCTTAGTTCTCTTCTCCTAATTCTATTTTCTTTTTTTTTATCTTTTTAATTTTTTTGTCAAAAAGAAACTAAAAGAAATTCTACGGAGTTAACAAATTGATTACAGGATAAAGTATTCACCCCCCATGCTTAAATGATGCAATGTCCTCATTGTAAAAATAGAGACATGAAAAGAGTGGAGTAAACAGAATATCACCTGAATTATGTGACAACCCAGTCAACTCTGCAGAGAATGTGAAATATAAACACGTGCTAAATTTAATGCCTTCAACTAGGCATAACATACATACAAGGAAGAAATTGAGAATTCACAAGTGCGGGTCAGAATCAAAATCAAAAGGTTGATTTTGAAACCCATCAACAGAAGATGTCCACAGATGTGGACAAGTTATGATGCAGACCCATGCCCCAGGGTTGAGTGGTTCTAAGGTTCTAGATGAAAATCACCCAAAACCAAAGATACTTGTATTTATAGGGCCGGGCCTGTGGTTTGGTGGTGTGGAACCCAAGACTAAAGTGTTGGACAAAAGGTAGATTTGATTTACAAGGTTCAGATGTCCACTTAACATTCAGCTCAGAAAAATAATCAGTTATTTCGAGCTTGGGTTCTAACAACGGTGCCAAAATGGTGAAGGTGCGCTTTGCGTATTAAAATCAGGGTTCGGAGGACTCATCATCGTAGCTAGAAAAATGCATCTATCAGATAAAATTTATAACCAAAACTCGAAAAGTGAGTCGTAGGTCGAACACGGGGAGGCGAATGTTTGGTTTTGAAAATTCACGTTTCTCTTTTATTTATTTTTGGTCATTTTTATCTTTTCTAATTTTTTTGCTATTTTTGGCAAGTAGGAGATCAGGTCGATGACTTCTAACAAATCTACTTGCAACAATATAAGAGAGAGAGGAAAGAGAGAGAAACAATCATCTATTTATAAATGAATGCTTGTTACACTACGAAAGCGGCAAATCTACACTACGAAAGGGTAAAAAGATAGAATGAGGTGAGAGAAATCCCCCTCGACAGTCGCTCTGAGGATGACTCGCTCTGACGTTGCTTGGAGGAAGGTGGTGAGGAGCGGAACGAAGGAGGACGGAGTCGGTGGACGGAGGATGGGATAGGACAATGTCACGATGAGGATCTTCTTCCCGAAGGCTGGTGAGAGGATGCCCATGGGATGCTCCACGAATGGTGATGAGGGGAGGGAAAACTATTTGATTTTCTACTCTAGAGGAGCATCCCGGGCTTGGGACAAGCTCTCTCTAGAGCCTTGGATGTGGTGAGAGGAAGAAAGGAAGAGATGAAGAAAAATGGGAGGGGTGAGGGTCTTTTTATAGTGGAGGAAAGAATAAATTCGTATACAGGACATTTAGTGACGGTCATAAATGTCACTGAAGATTCACCGCAAATGTCGCTGAAGACAGCCCACGTGCCTATGTTGCCGCTGTGCTAGCGTGCACTCCACGCACCATGTCGTGTGCCTACGCGCTCTACATGCCTACGTGTACTGCCGCTTGCCGCGGGTGCGCGCTTGCACTACTGTGTGCATGCGGTGGTGCGCGCGTGCACATGGGCAACTTGGGTTGCGGCACTTGGCATGATCTGGGCTGCCCATCTTCTTTTCGTTCTAAGGGCTGCTACAGAGGTCAAATTGAGTAGATTTTTGCGCTGTTAGGCTGTGATCGTCGACCCGAATCCATCCGTGCAATCGGATTTGTCATTTGAAGCTCCAAATTATGTCACCTAGTCCCTTGGCCATTGATCTTCCTCAGACTGCATGTGGTGCTACGGGACTCCGATCGAGGCAATTTCAGAGGCGTTGGACTCCGATCGTCATCTCAGATCCGTACAGTCGGATTGTCAATTCGAGGCTCCGAAATAAATATCCTTCTCTCCTGACCATAGAAAGGAAGCAATTAACCTAAATTATATACAACTACTCTAAATGCAGAATGATGCATGCTATGCAATATTTATAACATGAAATGCAAATCTAAGCCTAGGAACATGCATGAATAGGCATTTTACCCTCAATAATTGTGTCTACATCATAACCTTAGGTCTTAATGTACCTCGGGTGAGCCTAGGGAGAGGATTATTCTTGTCACTTTGGTTTTAGCTTTAGTAAATTAGGTGTAGTCTTTCTTCGCTTATTACCTTGTTGCCCATTATTTCAAAATCCAAAAAAAAATATCATATTAAAAAATTATAAAAGAAAGTTGATTTCCAAATATCAAGCGAGAGTGTTTAAATTACATTTCTACCTCCCTTTGAATGACCCGAATAGTTTCCCAAGTACTTGATTTTTATAAATTTTAAAAGCGATTGGAATTGCGCGTCACAACGATAAAAACCCTAATTTCAAATTGCGCATTTTTGTCACCATTGGACAACCAAGACAAACATTGGATGTCTTGGGAGGAGAGTGCGAGTTTCAGATAGTTTAAGACATTTGAGGTTGTGTCAGACATCTGATACGGACGTCAGGCGCGTCCAGAGGCAAGGGAGCGATTGGTTCAACCAAACTGAACCAACCCAGTTTGGTTAAAGTGAACCAGGGAGGTTTTTGGATCGATTCAAGGCCCAAATGAAGTCTGAATCGTGCAAGTAAGGTATCGTTGGCAAGCTAGTTTAATTTCCTACATTTTGGTACCCTGTTTACCCCTGGTAACTCATGTCTCATTAGTTGAAAATCTGTTCTAAGTATCTAATTTCTGGTGGGACCTTTGGTTGACACAGGCCTTGAGTCCAGGGCACGTACAAGACCTGCAGGGATGTCTGGATCAATTCCTCATGCCCCCATATCTCCCGTACACTAAGGTAGAGTGCTTCTACCTGTGCCTATTGTTTAGTTTCAAAATGGAATGCATGTTATAAGTTAGATAGTTAATATACCAACAAAATTTGAAATGACGACTGTGAATTAAGTGTTTGAGTGCATTTTTCCTCTTGTGGATACACACATGACCTAATTCAAAATGATGTGCTTTTTAAGTATTATGCATGTGGGTAATGGGTTGATACTAGCTTAATAATAATAAACCCTAAAGATTGAGATAAAGGCTTGTTATCCTAAATGCATGTACTAGCTTGCCTTAGGTCAAAACGTAAATATGTGTGATGGCACAAGTTGCTTGTTATCCTAATAGGTTCACTCATGAATCATGGAACAATCTAGAATGGTTGGTTTTCACTATGGTATGAAATTATAAGGGTGATGAATGTTAAACATACTTGTGAGGCACAACCGTTGGTGGGGTTTTTGATAGGGGATGAGCTGCCCCTTGGGCACACACATATCGAGGAGAGCTAACTGCCCCATCATGTAGGGGATGAGCTGGCCCTCAGGTACATACATATCGAGGAGAGCTGACAGTCCTGTAGTATAGGGAGTGAGCTAACCTACTCGGGTAGGGACCTGAGGTAGGCACGGCCTCTCTGCACTGATTCCTATTGGGCCCATGGGGCCAATAGTGATAGTCGGGCAAGGGTACACAGACTCATGGGGGGCACGGTCCCTATTTTGTTATGTGTTGTACGGCTTAGGGAGTACCTATTAGTGGAAATGACTGACTGCGTACCAGTGCGGGGTAGCTCCCTATGTGTTTATCACGTATGCCGTAGTCACCACTATGCCGCGACTATGACCCTGGGGTGGTAGACCAGGTGTAGGACAAATGTAGGGGCGTTCTCTCTGCCAGCGGAGCACCACATGCACATTCTAAATTGCGAGAATGCTGCAACAAGATAGTTCCATTAGGGAACATGTAAATCAAGAAAAAGTAGAATCCTTTGCTAGAATACATAAAATCTAGGAACTAGTGGCTAATAAATGAAAATAAAACATGCAAAATGCATGCAATTATATTGCTTTTCATATTCCTTTAAGTTTGCTGTTCGCTTAATGTTCACTTGTCACTCTACTCAGCTTTTGCTGACATTTACCACTTGTGCCCAGGTCAGGAGACTGAGCAGCCAGTACCACTGGTTGCCGAGGAAGCTGGGCTCAACTGAGCCTAGCCTTAGCTTGTAGTCTTTCCTTCTGCTGTAGTTCATTCCATTTCCTATTGTAGTGAGTGTTTCAATTTCAGGACCACTATTTCATACTTTCTCAGGATTATCTTTTATTGTGATGTGATTGCGTAGAAATCATGGGACCTAATTTACCTGAATTAAGTTAAATCCTAGCTTAACTTAGGAATAATGCATGCATAAGCATCTTATTTTGCATCATAGTTGATTTGTTAACTCTATAAATAATAATGCTATATTATGATCTAATTGAGTGGCAATAATAATTGTAGGTAATTCAAAGCCGCGGATGATGAATCTGACTGTACGGATCTATTCAAGATGACGACGAGAGTCCAATGCTTCCGAGATTGTCTTGATCGGAATCTCGTAGCATCTTATGAAGTCCGTAGAAGTGTAAAGGCCAAGAAACAAGGTGATGCAAATTCGAACCTTAGATAACAAATCTGACCAAATGGATGAATCCAGATCAACAATCGTAGTCCAATAACTTGTGAATCGCCTTGATCGAAGCACTATAGAGCCATTTACAAAGTAAAGAAGATGGGCGGCCACGATGGTGCTACATGGCACCATCATAACTGCCCAAGGCCGCTGCCCCCATCCACTGAAGGAGTTCCACATGCCTTGCGGGTCATTGGATTGTCATCTAATGGCCACAAGAGCGCCACGCCGCCCACCTCTCCACGCCTTCATCAAGGAGGAATTATTCTCAGCCATTGGATCTCTATCCAATGGTTGAGGGTGGATGAACGATAAATCATAACTGTGACCATCAACGGCCACAGCATAGCAGAGAGCGCCCTTGCACAGGAGCAAGAGATGCACACTCGAAACTCGCGGAGCATAAATTGGCAAGGTGATGGGGTGTGGACGAAATTGAGCTATGAGATGGCAATTGGGTAGTGCGAAGGCGAACGCGTGGCATGCTATCACGTGTCTGATCAGACAGTGCGATGAACGCAAAGATACATGAGTGTGTTAATGCGTCGTTACATGCGTGACTCAAAAGGCAGTGCGGTGTGTGTTTAAAGCCATCCGATTGTAAGATCGGATGGCATAAAACACACACCGCACATTGGATGGCTGAGGTGAATTGTGAGCACGCGCACGCGTTGAAGATTCAAAGCCAGTGCTGTGGTGCACACTTAACCGCGAGATCAGGATCTGAGGGACCAGAGAGAGCCACGTGGTGCAATCAGAGGCAGTGCGCACATATAGGGTGCGTGGGAGGCTATTTTGGGACACGATATCATCTATTGATCTCCCAATCGATGGATCTGATTGCTCCAAGGTTGTTGCACAAGTTGGGGGTCCAAATAACAGCTTTGGCCCTCATTTTAACTATAAAAAGGACCCCAGAGCTCCCATTTGAAGGCATCTCTTCCTCCATCTCTCCCTCCAGACATCTCCAGACACCTCCAAGCTCCCTCTTCCTCTGAGGCATCCATCAAGACAACCTTGGTGCACCATTGCTGCTCTCCCCAACCTCTCCAAAGGCCACCAAGGACCACCCTTGGTGCCCTTGTTCTAGTAGACTAGATAGCTATTTTTTTCTGGTAGTTCTCACTATTAGAAAAATGGGATCTACCGTCAGTTCGTTACCGTCGGTTATCCAAGTGACGGGAAAAATACATATGCCGTTGGTTTTTTTAGAAAGCAACAGTGAATGGAAGCTTTACATTTGGCCTTCGCCATCACCAGTAAGAAGTATCAATGTGTGCGTGAGGGTAGTTGTGATTTGTGCAGTCGGTTGAAATAGTGACGACAAATATATATTTGCCATTGGTGTGTCAAATAAGTGATGGCGAATGCAAGTTTTAAATTTTCCCTCCACCATCACCAGTAAATTAGTATCAATGTGTGTGTGAGGGTAGTTATGATCTGTGTCGTCGGTTGTAAGAGTGACGGCAAACATATATTTGCCATCGGGTTTTGAAATAAGTGACGACGAATGAGGGTTCCAAATTTTGAAGAAGCATTTGGGTGCGCGGTTGAAATTTTCATTGAGATTTGTCGTCGCTTTCTAATTAAACCAACGACATATGTTCCTAAATCTATTAACGCGTAGCAGCCCCCATCAATACTGTTCATCTTCCTCCTCATTGCAACCCAAACCCTCCTCAGCATTGATCCTCCTCCTCGCCGCCCATTTTCATGGTCCTCTTCCTTGTGCTGCCCCCTTCCTCCTTCTCAGCCTCCTCCTCATCCCCCCTCCTTCTCCTCCTTCTCCTCCTCCTACAATCCGCCCCGTCCCCCTCCTCCTCTACAGCTCCTTACCTCCTCCTCCTCATCCTCTCTGGTTCCTTCCCCTTCTCCGCCTCGATTCCTCCCCCTCCTCCTCCACAGCTCCTCACCCTCCTCCTCCTCCCTTGTTCTTTCCTCTCCTCCTCCTTGGTTCCTCCCCCTCCTCCTCCTCCCTAATTCCTCCCTCTCCTCCTCCTTTGTAGCTCCTCGGCCTCCTCCACCAGTGCCCTCCTCCTCCTCCTCCCCGCTAGCACCCTCCTCCTCGTCCTCCTTGCTCCTCCTCCTCCTCAGCTCCCCCCTCCTGCTCCACTTCTTGACCACGCCCCCCCACCCTCTTCCTCCCTCCTCCTCCTCCTTGGTTCCTCCCCCTCCTCCTCCTGACCAACCCACTTCTCCTCCTCCCCATCCTACCAAACCCCCCTCCTCCTCCTCCTCCTCCCCATCCTACCAACCCCCCCTCCTCCTCCTCCTCCCCATCCTATTGCCCTACTCCTCGTCCTCCTACTGCTGGCATCCTCCTCTTCCTCCTCATCCTACTACCCCCTCATCATTGAGAGTGAGGGTTTCCTATGGATCGCAATGAATACTAGAGGGGAGGGGTGAATAGTATCGCTCTGATAAAATATGCAAATCAAAAATAAATTCACAAAGGATTCAAGCACAGAGTACACCTCGATTTATAGTGGAAACCCAAACTGGGTGAAAACACTACCTAAGCCTCCCAGGCTAGGATTTTCTCGACTAGTCGAAGCTAGTCAATCCACTATCCGTACCACTTGGACAAGGGTGGCACAACCTCTTTACAACCACTTCTCCTTACACCCTGAAGAGAAGCAAAAACAACAACGAATCTTCCCAACACCTTGGGATCCGTTAATCAAAGCAATAAAGTAAAAGAACAATAATAAATATCTATGGAACCTCAATAAAGATCAAACCAGAATTTTTGCAGAGGTTCGAGATGACATACTTTGAAAGGTGTGAAGAACGAAGCGTAGAAGCACTTGAAATAAGCACGAGGAGCTCTATTCTTTTTAGAGGATTTTTCTATTCAAGAGTTGTAAAGAAATAGGCTGTCGTTGCCCGATGGTCTCCTCCTCTTCCCCCATTACCCCCTTCCTCCTCCTCCTTCTCCTACTATTTCCTATGCGGCTACCCTTTCTCCCCCTCTTCCTTTTGTCCTCCTCCTCCTCCCCCTCCTGTCGGTCTCCTCCTCCTCCTCCTATTGTCGTCGCTGCCATCACCTCTATTCTATAAGTTGTAAATTTTTGAATAACATGATAATATGTTATTTAATTAATTGTGTTTACGAAATTACAGGTTATCGGTGATGACCATTCTTGAAAGATGTAGTCGTTTGAGGTATAATTTTAATATTTTAAATTTATTGTAATGATATTTTAGGCTTTTGTTAGATGTGGGGTGTGCCTACATATTATTTTTAATTTCATTGAATGGATGTAGGGTGTGCCCGCTTGTATGATTTATTGTGAATGTGGGGTGTGCCCACTTGTTTGATTGAAATGAAATTTAATGTTAGGTGTGCCCACTTTTATGATGAGTATTATTTTGCTATGCAGGTTTATAGAAAACTTCAAAATATAAGGGGAAACTATGTCAAATTTTTTTGAAAATTATTTTAATGTTTAGAATTTAGGCGGCGGACTTGGAACATTGCGTACCCTAGGTTTAGTTGGGCACAATATATGTTTTTTAGGTTTGGTATTAGGTTGTGTATATGGTGCTTAGACTAGGGTTTTAGGGTTTGAGTTGGGAGAGGGTTAGGGTGGTTGGGTTGGGCTAGGGTTTAGGATTTGACTTGGGCTAGGGTTTGGATGGTTGGTTTGGGTTAAGGTTTAGGGTTTAGGATTTGACTTGGGCTATGGTTTGCACATTTGGTTTGGGTTAGAGTTTAGGAATATGGTTTTGTTGGGTTGGTTCGAGTTGTGCTATGTGACTGGTCGATCTTTTGCTTTAAAGTCGTTTGTAGTTTAATGTGGTGGAAAAATTGACTAATCAATATTTAACAAGAAATAACCACTCGCAGAGGAGCGGGTCGTATCCACAGGGAGGCAATGACGTATTAAAATTCGCACCAATTAAAAATGTTCGTTCGTAGTTAGTTTGGACAAGAATCAAGCCAAGATTGCCTTTAGATTAAGGTTTAAGCAAGAAACAATGCTGAAATGGCAATTATGAGAAACTAGAGGATATTTTCCGCAATGCTGAATCAATAAAATATCATTAAAAAGTGGCAATGGCAGAAAATGTAATTTCTAATTGATGGTTTACTGCAGCAAAACAGGGGAATTTTTCCCCTTTGTCTTGCGCTACGAGGAGCGGATGGCCGGGCACGGGAAGCTCGGAGGAGGTCCCTTGGACCAAGAGCTTCGAATCGGTGGTGGCAGCGAGTCGCGCGGTGGTCGGAGGTGGCCGGACAAGCTTCGGCGGAGGTACTGCAACCGGTGAGCTTGCGCGGCTGTTGGCGTGGGCGCTGCTGCGGCTGGCGTGGGCACGGGAGCGTAGGCGCTGGTCTGCAGGCGCGGGGAAGAGGATGCTGCAGGCGGTTCTGCAAGCGCGAGCATGTTTGGGCTGGTCTGCAGTTGTGCGCGGGTCTGTAGGCGCATGGAGAGGGCAGCAGCCGGTGAGCGCGTAGCGGGGAAGAGCGGTTGGCGTTCTGCAGCTGTGTGCTGATCTGCAGGCGCGGGGGTGGGAGCGGGTGAAGTTCTGCAGGCGCGGTTGGACGAGTCTGCAGGCGCGGGAGAATGGTTGCGCGGGTCTGCAGGCGAGTGGAGAGCGCTGCAGCCGGTGAGCGCATGGAGATGGGCGCAGTTGAGGAGGGCGTGCGTGGTTGGAGGGTGCAGGCGCGGTTGAGCTGAAGGTTGATGGGCGCGGGTTGAGCTGAAGGTTCTGCAGGCGCGGGAGAGGGTCTGCAGGCGACTTCAGACGTGTGCGGTGGAAGTGAGTGGGTAACTTCAGACGTGTGCGGTGGAAGTGAGCGGGTAACTTCAGATGTGTGCGGTGGAAGTGAGCGGGTAACTTCAGTTACTGAAAGGGTGGCTGACGGTTGTTGTGGTGGTGGTGGTTGGCGACGACGGCGAGGGAGATGCACGCTAAGGTGCTCATAGTGATGTGGACGAGCTCCGGATGGCGGTGTGGCCTGTTACACCACACGCCCACGGTGGTGGAGACTCGCCGCCACAGTAGAGGCCGGCAGTGTGGAGTGGAAGAGAGAGGTTCTCTCTGCACAGTGGTGGGTCGGTGGCGGAGGCCTCCTGAGCTCAGCTGCCTCCCTCCTCCTTTTGTAGTGGCCTGCACAAGTTTGAAATCAGCCGCCCGACCAGATCCACCACATCTGCTCCCCCTTGAATGGCTTCTTCACTGCAGCAGCCGGGCATTGGAGCGGCAGCCAGCCGTTCTGAAAGAAGAAGAATAAAGAAAATAATGTTAAAATATTAGGGTTATTTATGTACAGACCCTCAACTTCTATGTTAATGAAAATAATGTACCTAATTGGTTATCTAATTAGATGAATGCTATTCTAAGCTAATTCTAAATGCACTTAAAATATGAATGCAATGTATGGATTATGTAATTAGATTAAAACTATGAATTAATCTATTTACATCCTAATTTATACTAAATAAATATTACAATTAACCTAATGTGTAGGCACTTAAATACTTAAATATCCCACAACTATGGGCTAATCACTATGGTTGATAAATCATTCTTAAATTATCCTTTTGTCTTCCATTTAAGCGTGGCTGATGTAGAAACAATTATTGAGGATAAAATGCCTATTCATGCATGTTCCTAGGCTTAGAATTGCATTCCACATTATAAATATTGCATAGCATGCATCATCTTGCATTTAGAGTAGTTGTGTATATTTTAGGTTAATTGCATCCTTTTTTGGCCAGGAGGGAAGGAGATTTATTTTGAGGCCTCGAATTGATGATTCGAATGTACAGATCTAATCAGGATGATGATCAGAGTCCAACGCCTTCGAAATCGTCTAGATCGGAATCCCGTAGCACTGTATGCAGTTCGAAGAAGATCAATGGCCAGGGGGCAATGAGACATCCTTATGAACTTCAGATGAAAAATCCAACCATACGGATGGATCCAGAGCGACGATTTCAATCTGGCAATGTAGAAATCATCTAGATTTGAGCACTGTGGCATCCTTTGTAATAGAAAGAAGATGGATAGCCTAGATGGTGCCACATGGCACCATTTAGGTTGCCCAACATCGGCCAACAGTGACTAAAGGCGTCCCCTCATCATCAGAGATCTCGCACCACATCCTTGATCCAACGGCTGAGATTCCTCCGCGCTCTCAGCAGCCATTGCTCTCCTCATGACTTAAATGCAGCCTTGCCTCAACGGTTGAACACTTGGCTTGCAAAGAAGTGGCGCCAGTTCAAATTCCCCTGAGCCTCCAATCTAGCCTAGTGGCAAGGCGAACTTAATTTCGATCACTCGATCATTGATGAGCGACTGAGATATGACTATGTGGGTGCACGGATGATCGTAGATACAACTGAGGTGATCATGCGGGCGTCGACGCACCTCAGGACGCTCCATCTCATGCACTATCAAGAGGTGCAATCTCTATGCCATCTCAACGTCCACTTTTGATCTAACGGTCGTGGTGCTTCCAACCTTAGCGACAGCTGGGCGTGCATGTGCAAAAGCACCAGTCGGCCTTCAACGACATTTGGGGGCGGATCTTCAGTGACACATTTGATGTCGTTATAGCCCTTGGACAAATTTCTTCCTCTTCTCTCCACTATAAAAGGACCCCTACACCTCCCCTTCTTCTTCATCTCTTCCTTTCTTCTCCTCACCAACTACAAGGCTCTAGAGAGAGCTTGTCCCAAGCCAGGGATGCTCCTCTAGAGTAGAATCAAATATTTTCCCTCCTCTCATCCTCATTTGTGGAGCATCCCATAGCCGTCCTCTCACCTCCTTTAGGAAGAAGATCCTCACCCTGACGACGTCCCGTTTGGTCCTCCTCGCTCCACTGCCATTCTCCTTTGTCCGCTTTCATAGTTGTAGAAACATTCTATCAGAAATATATGATTGTTCCTCTCTCTCTACATTATTTTTTCAAGTAGATAAAGTTTTCATTGACCTAAACTCTTGCTTGATAAAAATACAAAAAAATTATAAAAGATAAAAAATGACAAAAACAAATAAAAGCGAAATGTGGATTTCATAAAATCAAACGTTCGCCTCCCCGTGTTCGACTTGGGACTTACCTCTAGTTTCGATTACAAATTTTATCTGATTGACGGATTTTCTTGTGAATCGAACTGCGAGGACGAGTTTCCAAACTTAAAAGCTTTTGGCGACGAATTTCCGTGCATCATTTTGGCGCCATTAATGGGAAGGCAATGCTCTTTGGTTTTTATCGCATTTTTCTGCCTTACTTAACTTTTTAGCTCACTTTGCTCCTTTCTTTCTATGATTATAGGTACCCTTCCAAGGTGAGCCAAGGAGGATAGATCAGAGTAAAGTACAGTTAGAAGGTTCTGTAAGTTTATTCCCCCACCCACCCACTAGATTTCCATTCCATAACCTAATAACTCAAACTCAAATCAACTTAGGTGCTTGCATAAACCCTAGGTTAGATCTTCGTTGTTTGATTGTCACTTCACCTCACCTCACCCACCTGCATATATTAAAATATAACAAAAGAAACTCTTCTCTTGTGGGATTTAACTGAAAGTTACAGACTTAACACCCACAACTTCTCATCCTAAGGCGCACAATCACATTGATTCTACCACTTAACCAAGATCTAACCTATGAATCTGGTACACCTTAACTCAACACACACATAAGTGAGTAGAAATCTAATTAGGTTAAGACTTTTTGTGTGCCTTAACTAAGTGGTGCAACAAGCCAATTGATTGAGCAGTTTGGGCTGCACCACTCAAATTAAAATTGATTCATCAAATAGTTTGCCAATTAGGGTTGATTTTTAGGGCTGAACTAAGCACTTCACATTTTTTTTTTATTTCTAAAGGAATATATCTCCACCAGTGCTTTCAAAACTTAGAGTGCTCTACTGAACCTTGATTGAATACACCTAAAGATTAAACCCTAAAAGCTACTAAACAAGGTTAAACCCTAAGAGACACATCATCAAATAACCTTCTTTGCAAACCCTGGTTGTGCATGCACACACATTAACTGATCATTAAGGGCACAACCCATCTAAATGGCCCATCACATTCCAAGAGCATGATCATCCCAAGCCTTAATTAAAATTGAATAGACATTGGCCCTAGGATTCATTGAGTCCATTTTAGGGTGTCCTCTTGAATGCATTCTAAATTAGTGATGTCTACTTGCTTCAAAAGATACTAAGTTGGGGGGCCCGATTATCAAACGACTTAAGCAAGCAAGGGTTTGGCATAATTAGCGACCCCTGGGAGACTCTCCCCCTGCTTCACTGGCCCAACTTTACCACCTTCGAGAGTAAAGACAACATTAAATTCATTGTGTGGTCAGAGTTTGATGTAGACACATATATTTAGGTTAAAATGACTATTTGTGCATGTTCCTAGGCTTAGATTTGCATTTCAAGTTATAAACATTGCATAGCATGCATCATTTTGCATTTAGAATAGTTGTATATAATTTAGGTTAATTGCATCCTTTTTGTGGTCAGGAGAGAAGAGGATTTCTTTCAAGGCCTCGGATGGACGATCGGACCGTACGGATCTAATTAGGATGACGGTCGGAGGCTAACGCCTCCGAAATCGTCTAGATTGGAGTCTCATAGCATCATATGAAGTTCCAATGAGACATCTTACAGGCTTCGGATGAAAAATCTGACCATATGGATGGATCCGGAGCGATGATTGCAGTCCGATAAGGCAAAAATCAACTCAATCCAAGCACCGTAGCACCCTCTGCAACAGAAAGAAGAATGGACGACTCAGATGATGTCACGTGGCACCATCTAGGCTGCCCAACACCGGCCAGCAATCCTAGCACTGACTCCTCTTGATCCATATCATCAATTCTCAGCCGTTGGATCTTGATCCAACAGCTGAGAAGCCATCCCTACCGCTCTTCAGAGGATCCTCCACACGATCATCTCAAGCCGTAGCAACAGTGGTGGAGAGAGGCACTCCCAAAGGAGGGTGCGGGTTCGTGACCTGCGAACCACCCCAAATTGGCAATTGAAGCTGGCATGCGCATGGATGCATGCACACAGCCGCACCGCACACAGCCACAATTGCATGCAGCAGTAGCGCAACACCAGCATGCGAGCATGCGTGCGTGACAAGGAGCACGCGATCCACACGTTAGCGGAGGGTGACTAGCGAGGATATGTGCGGATTTTTAGCAACGCAGGCCTTTAGTGATGCTTGCAGTTGTCACTAATGGTCTACGCACGCCAGCAAGAGGAATGACCAGCTTGAAGGGTGGATCTTCAGTGACAATTGCAAGGATCTGTAGCGACGTTTACGGACGTTAGTAATGACCCAAATACGAATTTGTTCTTCCTCCACTATAAAAGGACCTACCCACCACCATTCCAAACCATCTCTTCCTTTCTTTACCTCACTACCTCCAAGGCTCTAGAGAGAGCTTGCCCCAATCCTAAGATGCTTGTCTAGAGTAGAACCAAACTTTTCCCTGCCTCTTACACCCCTTCGTGGAGCATCTAGTGGCCGTCTCCTCAACTCCCTTCGGGAAGAAGATCCATGTCGCGACGCCGTCCTACCCCACCCTCCATCCTCCAGCTCCGTCCCCGTTCGTCCCACTCTTCACCACCTTCCTCCAGGCTACGTTAGAGTGAGCCGTCCTTCAAGGGACTGTCGAGTGACCAGGGGGCAGTGTGACATCCCTAAGAGCTTCGGATGAAAAATCTGACTATATGGATGGATTCAGAGCGATGATCATAGTCTGGCAGCGTGAAAATCACCTCGATCCAAGCACCATGGCTCCCTTTGCAATAGAAAGAAGATAGACAACCCAGATGGCTCCATGTGGTGCCATCCATGCCACCCAACATCAGCCATCAATGACTATTGGCGCCCTCTCATCATCTTCAACTTCGAATCCTAACCATTGGATCATCATCCAGCGGTTAGGAAGCCTCCACGTCGCGGCCTTAAGAACTTTTTGTGACAATCCCCGGGTGCAGCACATTGGCTGGGATGTTGGTCTCCAATGGAGGGGCACGGGTTCGAATCATCATGATTATAATGTCATCATCAGCCATATCTTGCTTTAATTAGTCATAATCAAGGAATAAATGCTCCTACATAACAGCTAGAGGACCATAATTCATTGCAAATCCATTCTAAGAGAATAACAATAAACCAGGGGTAAATTACAGTTTTAACAGCATATCTCAATTGCAAAACAATCACGGGATTTCTCTGGGGTTAATTAAAGGTCAAATGGTCTTAAATGTCTAACAAGTGGGTCCGTGCAGATAGAAACGAGTTTTCACGTGTTTCGAGAATTAAATGACATCTGAAATCCTAAAAGCAGACTCGCTTAATCTACTAAGGTTTTAGTTAGGATAAAATTCACCTGAACCCTCCAAAATTCATAGAAAAATATTCTCTAGGGTTTGGTATGCTTGATTTAACCATTGGAACCTAATTTGACATAAAATAGAACATGCATTAATAAACATTTTAGGTTAATCAGATGTATGCACACCTCACCCCCACGCCTACCTTTTGCTAGTCCCTAGCAAAAACTACTTGCTATTTATAAAAGAATTAGGATTGATTACTCGATCACAAATCATTTTCAACATTAAGAAATTTTTACTTAGAACCTGAACTTTCAAAGACACAACAACGCCCGGTTATCTGCCAAAATGCAGACCACCTCAAGTCCTCACCTTATTGAAAGAAAGATCTCTCCTTTTTTTTCTTTTTTTCTTCTTTTCTAATTTTTTTTTTGGATTTTTAAGTTTAGGGTTATAGAGTGGCTTTCTACGGCCAGTCAACCCACTCAAGACTTGATGAAAGTCCTAAGTTTTAAGCATCTTTTTGTGAAAGTGATAGACTCGTTGATCGGCAATCAAAACAAACTTCAGGTTTCTACGCCCCTAGGTGACCTTAAAAAAGAATTCTGCCTAAAGGTGTATCTATACGATCGGTAGCTTTCTCCCTACTTTTTCCTTTTATGGGGTCAACATAAGGGTGAATCCAGTTTATATCTCCCTGGCTTATTCTACTTCTCCGCTTCTTCCTAAGTTTTTTAGGAATTTAACATGCATTTCTTGAGTTGGGTTTTGAACAACCTACCAATGGGTTGTTACCCATGATAACTTGCCAGCCATACTCGTGCGGTGAAGTGTGGCTTATTTCTTTTTGTTTCTTTTTCTCCTTTTCTTTTTCTTTTTCTCTCTCTATTTTTTTTTTTAAGTAGGTGGCTTCCCTGGTCTAAGATTTACCTAAAGGTAGCAGGAAAAGAATGGTCCAGTGGCTAGGCTCTGGACAACCTACCCATGGGCTGTTACCCATGATAACTTGCTAGCCATACCACCCTAGAAGGTTCATTAGCTACCCATTTTTCGTTAAAACCGTCGAATAACGAGTCAGTGATGAATAGTGTGTAGATGCTTTAGACTTAAAGTTCTCCCAAATCAGAGGGCAAGTTGATAAGTTGTATACTTATCACCCAAACTTATTTAATAAAATTGAAATAAAATTCATAATGGTGAGGACTCGATACACAAATCCACATTTTAGTGGATACCCAGGCTGATTAAGCCCAATGACCTAAAGGGTCTTAGTGTTCAGATCCTACTGTAATATTTCCTAAGATTGAAAAGGCTTAATGACCAAGTATTTCTTCCTAATTCAATTTTTTTTTATGTATATATAAGAAAACAAGTAGAGTTTACAAGAATTCCATAGAGATGACAAATTGATTCAGAAATGAATCCACCCCGCATGCCTCTCTAATGCAATGTCCGCATTGAGAATAAGAGACATGAAAGGAAGGTAGAATGTAGAAGATATCACCTGAATATGATGCTCGGGTCAGCTCTGAGTCAGACTATACAACTGCTGAGTTTAATGTCGTCAGCTAGGCGAAGTCCAGCCAAAGAGATCACAATATGATGAAGGCAACCATGTTTAAGATGGGTTCTGGAATAATACGATCAATAAAAGGCTTTAGATGTTGACCATTAACTTTGAATGAATTACCCGTCTTTGGGTTAGAAATATGAACAGCCCCATTTGGAAAAATCTGATCGATGACGAACAGACCATTCCATTTTGACTTAAGTTTACTAGGAAAGAGCTTAAGTCGAGAATCAAAGAGCTAGACCTTCTGATTTGGCTCAAAGCTCTTGCAGGATATCAATTGGTCATGAAGAGCTTTGGTCTGAGCCTTGTAGATCTTGGCATTATCATACACGTCATTTCTAAGCTCCTCCAACTCAAATAGTTGGAGTTTCCTGGTCTTTCCAGCTAAACTTAAATCCATATTGCACTGCTTGACTGCCTAGCATGCCGTATGTTCAATTTCTACAGGTAAATGGCATGCCTTTCCATACACTAGACAAAATGGTGATATGCTAATAGGCATTTTATATGCTGTAAGGTAGGCCCAAAGAGCGTCCTTAAGCTTTTTAGTCTAGTCTTTACGATCAGGCTTAACCATCTTCTGAAGAATATTCTTGATCTCCCGATTGGAGATCTCGGCTTGTCCATTCATCTAGGGATGGTAAGGTGTGGAGATTCTATGATTTACTCTATATTTTTCCAGTAAATTGCGAAATTGGGCATTAGTGAAGTGAGAACCACCATCGCTGATGATGGCCCTCGGAATCTCTAACCGGCTGAAGATGTTCTTCTTGACGAAATCGATGACCATCTTGTGGTCATTGGTTCAGGTGGGAATGGCCTCGATCCATTTGGACACATAATCAACAGTGACAAGAATGTACTGATGTCCAAATGAAGGGAGGAAGGGTCCCATGAAATCGATGCCCCAAACATCGAAGATTTCGACAGGAAGAATTTGGTTTAGGGGCATCATGTCTCTCTTGGTTATGCTCCCAAGTGCCTGGCATCAGGAACACGATCTTGAGAATTCTTGGGCATCCTTAAATAAAGACGGCCAAAAGAATCCAGATTGCAAAATTTTTGCAACCTTCTTTTTCCCAGAGAAATGTCCACCACATGCAGATGCATGGCAGAAGTCGAGTATACTTTTGAATTCAATCTCTGGAACACATCGGTGAATAATCTGATCAGAGTCGATGCGATACAGTTCAGGGTCCTCCCAGAAGTAGTATTTGGCCTTAGATTTGAGTCTATCTCGTTGATGCTTGGTCCAATCCTAAGGGATTTGACCAACGGCCAAATAGTTTACGATGTCTACAAACCATGGAGTTTGGACACCTGAAATTGTAAGGATAGTCTCGTTCGAAAAAGTATGAACACTCAGAATATCTGGATGAGAAGAATCACTCAAAAGTCTCGAAAGATGATCCGCCACCACATTTTGTGTCCCAGATTTATCCTTGATTTCAAGGTCAAATTCTTGAAGTAGAAGAATCCATCGAATAAGCCGAGTTTGGCATCCTTTTTGTCCAAGAGATGTCTTAAGGCCGAGTGGTCGGTATATACTATGACACGAGACCCTAAGAGATAAGCCCTAAATTTCTCCAAAGCAAATACCGCAGCTAGTAATTCCTTTTCAGTAACAATGTAATTTCTCTAGGCCTCGTCTAGAGTTTTACTAGAGTAGTAGATGATAGAGGGCTTCCTGTCAATCTTCTGACCCAAAATAGCCCCGACTGCATAATCAGAAGCGTCGGTCATGATCTCAAATGGGGTTGTCCAAACCGATGGTTGCAACACCGGAGCATAAGTGACTACCATTTTAAGAAAATTAAATGCCTTACAGCATGATTCGTTGAAATCAAATGGCGTATCTTTGGCGAGAAGGTTGCTCAGAGGACGAGCAACCTTAAGAAAGTCCTTGATGAACCTCCTATAGAATCCCACATGACCAAGAATTGATCGAATTTGTTTGATAGATGTGGGAGGAGGAATTTTAGAGATAGCATCAACCTTAGCTTTGTCAACTTCAATACCCCGTTCAGAGATTACATGACCCAAGACGATACCTTCCTGTGTCATGAAATGACTCTTTTCCCAACTAAGGACCAGTCTTGTTTTGATGCATCTTTTAAGAATCATTTCAAGATTAGTCAAACAAGAATCAAATGATTCTCCGAAAATATAGAAATCATCCATGAAGACTTCCATAAACTCTCCCACCATGTCAGAGAATATGGACAACATACACCTTTGAAAAGTTGCAGGTGCATTGCATAAGTCGAATGGCATCCTACGGAAAGCAAAGGTTCCGTAGGGATAGGTGAAAGTCATTTTTTCCTGATCCTTGGGATGGATAGCGACTTGGTTGTATCTCAAGTAACCATCAAGGAAATAGAAGTACTTCTGCCCAGCTAGTCTTTCAAGGATTTGATCAATAAAGGGCAAAGGGAAATGATCCTTTTTCATGGCTGTGTTCAGCTTCCTATAATTGATACAAACCCTCTAAGAGGAAGCTGAACGAGTTGTGACAGATTCACCTTTCTCATTAGTCACAACGGTAATCTCGGCTTTCTTGGGAACAAATTTCACGGGACTTACCCAAGGACTGTCAGAGATCGGATAAATGATTCCTACATTGATCCACTTGATAATTTCCTTCCTAACCACTTCTCGCATATTAGGGTTTAGTCTCTACATTTGGCGAGAAGGGTGGGATCCATCTTCCAAAAATATTCTGTGATTGCAGTAAGATGGCTCGATCCCCTTAAGGTCATGAATGGTCCAACCAATTACCTCTTTGTGTTCCTTTAGGACCTTAATCAGTTTATTCTCGTGCTCCTTTGTTAATTTAGCACTGATAATCACAGGGAGCGTCTTATGTGGTCCTAAAAATTGATATTTCAGATTCTTAGGCAATGGTTTCAGTTCAAGTTAGGGCGGGTTGATGATTGAAGGTAAGGAAGATGTTGATGAAGACTCATCAAGAGGAAGAGGTTGAGAGTGAACAAAATCAATAACCTCTTCAGAAGGTGGCGGGTTTGCCATAGAGGGTTGCAGGTCCAAATCATCATCAGAGGAACTTTCAAATGCAGAAACCACCATACAAGTTTCGATATTCACGTTATCATCCTCTAATTCCTCAATAAATCCACAATCCTCGAATCTGTTATTCTCCTTAAAATTATCCAATTTCATTCTTTGATCCTCAAAGGTGATTTCCATTCTACCTCTCTCACAATTACTGTTGGCCTTGGCGGTAGCCAGGAATGGATGTCCTAGAATGATGGGTGTATTCCCTAAATTCTCAGGTACATCCATATCAAGGAAAAGGAAATCTACAGGAAAATAGAAATCCTTAACCTTGACAATAACAGCTTCAATAACGCCTCGTGGATTTGTGACCGAACAGTCTGCTAACTGCAGCATTACTGAAGTCGACCGAAGTTCACCTAATCCAAACTTCTCGTAAAGAGAAGTCAGAATTAGGTTAATGGATGCACCATGATCCAGCAGTGCTCTATCAAAGGTGTAATATCCGATGACACAAGAAATCAAAGGAGCACCTTGATCTCTCTTTTTTTGAGGGAGGTGGTGCAGGATAACAGAACTAGCGTACTCGGAGAGTACCACCTTCCTTAGAACAGATTTTCTCGACTTGCGCTTCTGATGTAAACACATTTATTGAGGGTAAAATGCCTATTCATGCATGTTCCTAGGCTTAGATTTGCATTTCATGTTATAAATATTGCATAGCATGCATCATTCTACATTTAGAGTAGTTGTATATAATTTAGGTTAATTATGTCCTTTTTGTGGTTAGGAGAGAAGGATATTTATTTTGGAGCCTCGAATTGACAATCCGACCATACGGATCTAATTAAGACGATGATCGGAGTCCAACACCTCTGAAATCGCCTCGATCGGAGTCCTGTAGCACCATATGTAGTTCGAGGAAGATCAACGGCTAAGGGACAAGGAGACATAATTTGGAGCTTCAAATGATAAATCCGACCGTGCGAATGGATTTTGGTCGACGATTGCAGCCTAACGGTGTGAAAATCGACTCAATCTGACCTCTGCAGTAGCCCCTACAACAAGAAGAAGATGGACGGCCTAGACTATGCCACGTGGTGCAGCCCAGGCCGCCAACGCACGCACGCAGTACCACATGCGTGCAGCAGCACGGGTGCGCACGCGGGCACTCAAGCGTGCATGTGCACAGTGCAGCACAATGCAGCGCTAGCGCGCGGCAAGGTAGGAGAGCGGTGCCAACGCAGCGTTAGTTGGACCTACTGTGACGCATGAGCTGGACTTACAGCGATGCTTACAGCCGTTGGTAATTCATCTCATGCCAGCAAAGCCAGCGGGCATGAGCTGCCTACAGCGACGTTTCCAGTGATGGCCTGGATGTCACTACTGGTCCCATACCTATTTTTTTTGCCTCTTCTCCTCCACTATAAATGGACCTACACCCCCTCCCTTCCAAGCCATCTCTGCCTACTCAACTCCCGCTTACTCCCAAGCTCTAGCAAGCCTACCAACGCTCCATTAGAGCTTGTTCTCAAGCTCCCAAGGTGCCTATTAGTGTAGCGAACCTCTACCCCACCAAATACTCCAACTTCCCATCTCCCTTCATAGGTCACCTTGGAGCCGTCCTCCCACCTCCATTATGGTAGCAAATCAACTTCGACTTCTCACCTCCATTCCGGAGCTATGCCAAAGCTTTCCTCAACCCGACGTCCTCCAGCATCTCACCTCCGTCGTCCTGCTCCTCACCTCCTTCGTCCAAGCTTCTGCTAGGCACCGTCGTCTCGCCGAACAACCGATTCGTGAGATTTCCTCTCACCTCCCTCTCTTTATATGCTTGCATAGTTTCCTGTAATTGACATTGGAAGTAATATATATCATATTTGTTCCACATCTCTATCTTGTGATACATTTGCTTGTTTTCTTTTATTTCAAAAATACAAAAAAATAACAAAACCCCAAAATACCAAAAAGAAACAAAATGAAGTGCAGTTTTCAAGTAAAGTAAACGATGCCTCCCTGTGTTCAACCCAGGACTCCCTTGGAGTTTCGGTATAAATTTTATCTGATCGACGTGTTTTGCAACTACGACGATGGGTTACTTGTAACCCCTATTTCTAGCACGCAAAACATGCCAGACCATTTTGGCGGCGTTGCCGGGGACACCAGGTCGCCCAACATCGACCAGCAGCACCGCTCAACTCCTTCATCTGTGCCCTTCAATCCTAGCCGTTGGATCAAGATCCAACGGCTGGGAAGCGGTTGCACCAAGCCGCTCCACACAACACAAGGGAAGGTTTGCCGCAATGGTTGGAGCGCTGGTTTGCAAAGGGGGGTGCGGGTTCGAATCCCCGCAGCCTCTCCAATTCGCAATTGGGCGGGCGCATGGCGTGGCAGCGCACGCGGGCACGGGCACGACAGCGCATAGCAAGTGCGCACGCCAGCACGTAGCAAGCGTGCACACCAGCACATAGCAAGCGCGTACATAGCAGGGCTCACGCTATCAACGCACGTGATGAGCAGGGCAGCGCAGCGCAGGCACAAGGGTGGTTGGTGCTAGCTTTTAGCGACAGCTGGGCTGACCTACAGCGACGCTTATAGCCGTCGCTATTTCAATGCAAGCCAGTAGAGCCAGCTAAGGGTGTGAGTGGAGGTGAGCTGTGTACAGTAACGTTTCCAGCGACGGTTTGGAAGTCGCTAAAGGTCCTTTATCCATTTTTAGCCTCTTCTCCACTATAAAACGACGTACACCTCCTCCCTTCCAAGCCATCTCTGCCTACTCTACTCCCACCTACTCCTAAGGTCTAGCAAGCCTACCAACGCTCCATTAGAGCTTGTTCTCAAGCTCCCAAGGCACCTATTAGTGTAGCAAACCTCTGCCCCACCAAATACTCCTCTTACTTCCCATCTCCCATCATAGGTTGCCTTGGAGCTGTCCTCCCACCTCCATTCCAGTAGCAGATCACCTCCCTCTTCTCACCTCCATTCCGGAGCCACGTCGAAGCTTTCCTCAACACGACGTCCTCCTGCATCTCACCTCCGTCGTCCCGTTCCTCACCTCCTTCATCTAAGCTTTTGCCAGGTGCCGTCGTCTCACCAAATAGCCGATTCAGGAGATTTCCTCTCACCCCCTCTCTTTTTATGCTTTCATAGTTCATTGTAATCGACAATGAATTGATATATATATCATATTTGTTTCCATTTCTATCTTGTGATTTATTCTGCTTGTCTTTTATTTCAAAAACACAAAACAAATATCAAAACCCTAAAATACCAAAAAGAAACAAAAGGAAGTGCGATTTTCACGTAAAGTAAATGTCGCCTCCCTGTGTTTGACCCGGGACTCCCTTGGAGTTTCGGTATAAATTTTATCTGATCGACGTGTTTTGTAACTACGACGACGGGTTACTTGTAACCTTGATTTCTAACATGCAAAACATGCCTGACCATTTTGGTGCCATTGTTGAGGAAGCAACGGAATTTACTTTATTGTTTATTGTGTTTCTTTGCATTTACATAGCACTAACCCTACTTGTCTTTGATCTACTATCTTGCAGGTACCCTAGCATGGAGATCCAAGTGTGGTAGACCAGAGTAAAGTGCATGTAGAGTGTTTTGTAAGTGTCCCCCACACCACCCCCACCTTAGTTTTCATTCCATAACTGAATAACTCAAACCCAAATCAACTTAGGTGCTTTTTATAAACCCTAGGATAGATTTGGTTGTTTGTTTGCCACCTCCACTCACCTCGCCATCCACATAAATAAAAATAAAAAATAAAAAAAAAGTGTTATCTGATTGTGGGATTTTCTAAAAGCTACACACTTAACACCCACAACTTCTTATCCTAAGGTGCACATTCACTTTGATTCTACCACTTAATCGAGATCTGACTTGTGGACCCGGTACACTTCAAGTAAATACTCATAAGTGAGTAGAAATCTGAACAGGTTAAGCATTCTTGTGTGCCTTAACTAAGTGGTGCAATAGGCTAATTGATTGAGTTGTTTGGGCCACACCACTCAATCTAAAACTAATCCATCAATAGCTTGCCACTTAGGGTTGATTCTTAGGGTTGAACCAGGCACTTGATAGCGAAATGCGCGTGATTTGTAAAAGCGGGTTTTTAACAACGTTGTAACACGCGAATCCGCTTACGCTTTTAAAATTTATATCCTAGATAGGGGAGTATCTAGGGTCGTCCAAGGAGGCAAAAATTGCAAAATTAATCCTCTTGCTTACAGATAGATCTCAACTTTCTTTTTGATATTTTTCAATATGTAATTTTTTTGTATTTTGAAAAGACGAGGGCAAAATGCGAATTGTAACGAAAAGTACTAACACCTACAAATGCTTAACTAAAATTTAAAAGATAGAAATATCTTCTTCTTAAGCTCACTCTAGGCAAGTGGAGGCCTAGAGTAATTAGGAAGAAGAGGTGAAACAAGTGCTAGAACCAAAAGTAACAACTGCAATAAAAAGCTAAAAGAAGGCAATTTGATTGAGTAGAATGAGTGTTCTTTTCAAGGACAAGTAGAGGAATGCTTCTACTAGAACTTAAACAAATCTAAAAGCAAGAAAAGAAACACAAATCCTCTTGCAACAATGGTGAAGAAGGTTGTCTTCTTTCTCCAAGCCTAGTTGCTCCTTGGCTTGAAAAGAGGGCTTCCTTCTCCTCCTTCCTTGAGAGCTCCTCCAAGGTGGAAGCTTCCACCTTCAATGCTCTCTCCAAGGGGTGGGCGTGCACCACCCTTAAGAACTCCTCCAAGGTGGCGTGGACCACCTTCAAGATCTCCTCCAAGATCTTCCTTGCCTGGCTTCTCCTTTGGCTGGCATGACCCAAGAGAGAAGGGAAGAGGGGAAGGCACCAAGGGGACAGAATATCCCCTTAATCTTCTTCTTCTTCTTCTCTCTTGGACGTGGGATTCTTGGTGGAATATGAGAGTGAAATTACTAGCCAAGGATGGCTTGAATGGTGGTGGGTAGTGGTCTTTTTATAGGGTAGGATGGGGGGTTAAGGTGCCCCTTGAAATGGAGGGCTAAGATGGAAGAATGGAGGTGGTTGGTGATCCTATGGCTAAGGAGAGTTGGCGCCAACCCAAGAGGTGTTAAAGGGGGTAGTTATGGTGGTGTTGGTGTCTTTTGGTGGTGGAGAGACACCACCATGTTGGCGCCAACATGGGGTCTTCTAGAAGGGGGGTTAGGTGGATGGTGGACATGGGTTCAAGGGGGATTGTGTGGTGGAGATGAGGGGAGATTTTGGAGGGAAAAGTGGCGCCATTAAGGGGTGGTTATGGGTAGTTTTTGGCGCCACTTTTAGGTGTCTTTTGGAGGTGGTGGGTAGGTTACGTTGGTGCCAAGTAGGTTAGCTTATGTGGAGCTTAGCTGGAGCTAGTTGGGTGGAGTTGGTAGGTGGGTTTTTGGGGTGGTACAAGCCAAGGAAGTTGGAGCATAGCTAAGCTAAGCTAAGCTAGCTTAGCTAATGGAGGAGTAGAGGAGAAGGTGTTGGAGCTAGGGTTTGGAGGAAGGAGCTGAGGAGAAGAAGTCTGGAGCTGGAGCTGGAGCTGGCTGCTGCTGAAGAGGATGGCATGGGGCTACTCTAGCTGGCTTAGCTTGCTAGTTCTTTGCTAGTTGCTAAGCCAAGCTAAAGTGAGCTAGCTTCTACCAAAATGAGCTGAGGTGAGCTAGGTCTGGTGCTCCCGGGGAGAATCAAGCTGGTTGAGGCAGCTAAGGTAGCTTAGCTCAACTGAGATGAGCTAAGCTGAATCCCCGGGAGCTGGACTTGAGCTTCCTGAGTTGAGATGAATTCTTCTTCAGCTGGATGGAGTTGAGTGGAGGTGGATGTAGCTGGATCTAAGCTGGGGTGAACTCCTGTCAAGTCAGCTGAGCTAGTTAGAGCTCCCTGTGGACTAGTGGGAGCTGAGATGAGCTAGACTCAGCTAAGTTGAGCTGGATCTGAGCTGACTTGAGCTAGGGTGAGCTAAGGTGAACTCTCTTGAGCTGCCATCCAGCTGGGATTAGCTGAATGGAGCTGGGACGAACTAACCCTAGTTCAAGTGAGCTAGGTTCCGGCTATGGTGAGCTGGATCGAGCTGAGTTCTAACTAGTCTAGGCTTCTCCTTCACCATTTGCCTTCTTGAGTGCTAGGGTTTTAAGGATCTTTATATCTGTACATCCCTAACACTCACAAAAACATATTAAAAGACAATTAAAAAATGCAATGTATGCCTAACCTAATTTATGCCTAAATGCAGCCCAAAAACCCATTTGTGGAGTAAAATCCTAAGAGCTAGGTTAGTTTTAATGCATAAGAATGATGATAAACTGGCGTTTATCACACCCCCATGCTTATCTTTTGCTAGTCTCTTAGCAAAACTTTAATTTTTTTGGAAAATGGAATTTTTGGGAAATCTAATTTTTTGACTTTTGAGGAGAAAAAGAGATTAAGGGACCTTGGTAGATTACAACACAGGAGGTGAGATTTGTTGAAGATAAACATCAGGATTTGTTTTTGGATCCAACCATTAGATAGAACGGGATCAATATATCCTCCAGAAAATTCACAAATTAACCCCTTGTTAATTCAGATGACTTGAAATGTTTGTTTTTAGGATTTTTCTGGCTCGTGAATCTGATTCGCAACTTGCAAATTCCTTTAAAACCTTGTGTCTGTGCTTGTGAAAAGCCAACATTTATAAGGACGTGCTATTATTATTATTATTATATATATATATATATATTTTTTTTTCTCCCCCATGCTTATTTTTAGCTTAGTCTTACAACAGATGTGTCGGGATCATCATTCCCGTTACCATTCCTCGAGGGGGCTCTGGCACCAGTACTTCGGGATAGCACTGTCCATGACACCACCCAGGAGCTCACAACCCCAAAACACGATGCGGTGAAAAGGGGCGCTCCAAGCAAACTCAAGCTCTTGCTCCGACGCTATAGGTAGAGCACCGTCCAAGACACTTGAGCTGCTAAAATGCGCTTTAATGCTCCGTCTAAAGATATGAAATATAGATATAGAGCAGCGCCGAGGCGGTAACATGTTGACATCGCGTCCTCAAAGAAGGTATTTTCCTTCTTTTCGACGGTGGGAACTCAAACCAATGATCTGCTTCAGACTTTTACTAAATCCAAACAAGGGAGTTTTTCAAATTTTTAGTTGTTTTTAAGTGTTGGCTTGTGTGTGAAAATAGACACAAGAAGTTTCTCGAGAACCGCAAGTTTTTGAGTCAAAAACTAAGTCAAATACTTTCCATATTACAAAATAGGATCAAGTCTCCTGAACTATCATGAGTTTAGGTGGAATTTTAGAGAAGGATATCTAATATAGTCTAAAATAGACCCTGGAATTCTAATGATCAGATCCAAATCCTCATCCTTAGTTTGTTAAAGATTAAATCCCATTGTACCAGAAGTGAATTTTTTGACCTCAGTCCCGATTTCAAATTTTTCCTCAAAAAGTTTTCAATATATATATATATATATATTTTTGGGTATGCAAGCAGGAAATAAATAAAAGAAAATTGCATGTTTTTAGGTTTTGAACATCCTGAATCGATCGTAAAAATTTAAAAACACCCCCCCATGTTTAAGATATGCCATGTCCTCATGCATTAGGAGGGAAAAGGGATCACCTTTGTGATGACGGTCGGGTTTAGGATGAACAAAACCTGGGAAAAGAAGAAAAAAGGAAAGCAAGAAAATGATGGGTTACCTCCCATCCAGTGCTATCTTTTATGCCATTCAGCCGAGCATGATGTGCACTAGTGATCAAGGGTGGCTGGCTCAGTAAAATTAAAAGATTCAGATGGAATTTTAAGCGCATGGTCAAAATAGGGCTTTAAACGCTGGCCATTGACTTGAAATATCGAATTAGTTTTTGGATCAAAAAGGTCAACAGCGCTGCATGGATATGTTTTATGGACAATAAAGGGGCCGGTCCATTTGGATTTTAATTTTCCAGGAAAAAGACGTAATCTCGCATCGAAAAGCCAAACACGTTGATTAACGTCAAAGTGTTTCCGAACAATATATTTATCGTGAAATTTCTTTGTTCGGTCTTTATAAATCCTCGCATTTTCATAGGAAAAATTACGTAATTCTTCCAATTCAGTTAATTGTAATTTTCTATGGTTACCGGCGTCAGATAAATCCATATTAAGTTGTTTTATTGCCCAAAAAGCCCTATGTTCTAATTCTACCGGGAGATGGCATGCCTTCCCGAAAACCAGACGGAAGGGAGACATGCCAAGCGGAGTTTTAAAAGCGGTACGGTAGGCCTATAAAGCATCGTCCAATTTGGTGGACCAATCTTTACGGTCGGGCCTAACCATCTTTTGTAGAATATTTTTAATTTCCCGATTAGAAACTTCAGCCTGGCCATTAGTTTGGGGGTGATGTGGTGTGGAAATTTTATGATTAACCTCGTATTTAGAAAGGAGGTGACGGAATTGTGAGTGGGTGAAATGTGAGCCTCCGTCACTGATAATGGCTTTTGGTATACCGAATCTTGAGAAAATATTTTTCTTAAGAAATTCGACAACCACACGGTGATCACTTGTGCGGGTGGGTATTCTATCCATTTAGAAACATAGTCTACTGCGACTAATATATACAAATACCCACCAGAGTTGATGAACGGTCCCATGAAGTCGATGCCCCAAACATCGAAAATTTCAACCTCTAAAATAGGATTAAGGGGCATCATATCCTTTCGAGTCATGTTGCCGATGCTCTGGCAACGCACACATGACCGAACGAAGTCATGAGCATCTTTGTGCAAGCTGGGCCAATAAAATCCTGCATTAAGGATTTTAGCTGCAGTTTTCTTGCCCGAAAAATGTCCACCACAGGCCATTGAGTGACAATGTGTTAAGATATCATGGATTTCAGAATCGGGGACACATCGTCGAATGACCTGATCGGCACAAATGCGGAAAAGGTCGAGCTCCTCCCAAAAATAATATTTAATATCAGCAAAGAACTTATCCCGTTTTGTTTTTGGCCAATCAGTGGGGATTTGTTCTCTTGCTAAGTAGTTTGCGATGGGTGCAAACCGAGGGAGGGTTGCAGCAGCTAAAATACTTTCATCAGGGAACTGATCTGGCGGGGTCATTATGTCATTCGTCATAAGACGAGAGAGATGGTCGGCCACTACATTGTGTAATCCCGCCTTATCCTTGATTTCCAGGTCAAATTCCTGGAGCAGCAGAATCCAACGGATAAGGCGGGGTTTCGCATCTTTCTTTGTCAGCAAATATTTAATTGCTGAGTGGTCTGTATAAACAGTGACACGTGACCCCAACAGATAAGATCTAAATTTTTCTAAGGCAAATACAATGGCAAGAAGTTCCTTTTCAGTAACCGTGTAATTCCGTTGTGCATCATCAAGGGTTTTGCTAGCATAATAGATCACAACGGGCTTCTTGCCAATTCTTTGCCCTAGAACGGCCCCTACAGCAAAATCTGAGGCATCTGTCATTAATTCAAAGGGACTATTCCAGTCAGGTCCCTGCAATATTGGCGCCTCAGTAACCTCTTTCTTCAACCTCAAAAAACTCTCCAGGCACTTATTATTAAAATCAAATGGCTGGTCTTTAGTAAGAAGCTGACTTAAAGGCTTGGAGATTTGGGAAAAGTTTTGTATGAATCGACGATAGAAACCCACATGACCCAAAAAGGATCTGATTTGTTTGACAGTAGTGGGCGGTGGGAGCTTAGATATAGCATCTATTTTTGCTTTATCTACCGCGATTCCTTGTTTAGAAATAACATGGCCCAAGACAATACCTTCTTGGACCATGAAATGACTTTTTTCCCAGCTGAGGACCAGATTAACTTCTGTACACTTTTGGAGGGTTCTTTCAAGATTTTTGAGGCAATGGTCAAAAGAATCTCCAAAAACAGAGAAGTCATCCATAAAAACTTCTAGACATTCACCTACCAGGTCTGAAAAAATTGCAAGCATGCACCTTTGAAAAGTCGCAGGTGCGTTGCAAAGACCGAAGGGCATTCTTTGGAAAGCAAAGGTTCCGAAGGGGCAGGTGAAAGTTGTTTTGTCCTGGTCCTCAGGATGAACCGCTACTTGATTATAGCCGGAATAACCGTCCAAAAAATAGTAAAATTCCCCTCCGACTAACCGCTCCAAGATTTGATCAATAAAAGGGAGCGGGAAATGATCCTTCTTGGTGGCGGTGTTTAATTTTCGATAATCTATACACACGCGCCAAGAAGAAGCGGTTCGAGTGGCTATATTCTCCCCCTTTTCATTGGTGACAACTGTTAGTCCAGCCTTTTTGGGGACAACTTGAGTTGGACTAACCCAGGAGCTGTCAGAAATGGGGTAGATGTTATCAGCATCCAGCCACTTAATAATCTCCTTTTTTACCACCTCCTGCATAATAGGATTCAAGCGCCTTTGTGGTTGGCGAGAGGGGAGAGAATTGTCCTCTAAAAATATACGGTGCGTACAATAGGACGGATGAATGCCTTTAAGATCTGAAAGGGTCCAGCCAATAGCTTTTCGATATTTACTCAAAACCTGGAGAAGTTTGTGCTCTTGTGCCCCGGTGAGTCCAGAATTTATAATCAGGGGCAGGGTCTGATTTGGACCCAGGAAAACATATTTAAGTGAATCAGGCAAAGGTTTTAATTCCAATTGTAGGCCCGATTCCGAAAGAGTTTCTGCTTTGTGGGTTAGAGGTGAGGTGAGAGTGAAAGGGTCAGCTGGAATGTTAGCTGGTCGTGTGGTTGAGGTGGAAGGGTGAGAAAAAATAGATTGTTCAGGAACCGTATTTACAGCAAAATAGGAACCTAATTGGGAAATCTGCAATGTTTCCTCCACAATGTTTTCTATTTCTGAATCCTAATCATCAAAGAAATCTGGTTCCTGGAATCGCCTAGAGGCTTGAAAAATGTCTAGGGTTACAGATTCACCGCCACACATGATCTTCATCTTTCCAGAATCACAATCAATATTGGCGCGGGCGGTGGCTAAGAATGGTCTTCCAAGAATAATGGGGGCAAACTTAAGTGCTTCAGGTACCTCTATGTCCAGGACTAAAAATTCTACTGCGAATAGACAATCTTTGACCCGGACAAGAACATCTTCAACAATTCCCCTTGGTTTAATCGTAGATCGGTCGGCTAATTAGAGAGTAACCTCAACAGGTTTCAATTCACCGATCTTAAATTCCTCAAAAATAACTGTGGGGATAAGATTAATTGAGGCACCAAGATCTAGCAGAGCGCGATCAAATGAGGTATCATTAATGATAACTTGGATTAGGGGGGCGCCGGGATCTTTTCTCTTAAGAGGCAGTCGGCTCTGCACAACTGAGCTGACTGTCTCTGGAAGAATTACCTTTCCTAAAGTCTTGGGCTGCCTTTTTGGAGTACATAAATCTTTTAAGAATTTTGCATAGGCAGGGATATACTTAATGGCATCTAGAATAGGGATATTAATTTCTACTTGCCCAAATAAATCCATTAATTCCTTCTCAGTAGGCTCAGATTTTGTTTTTTTCTTTTTTAAAGAGTGGAGGGCTTGTGGAAATGGGGCAGGGTTGCCCTGTTTTGCGTGAATTGGTTCCTGAACAATAGGAGGGGAAGAGTTAATCTGTGTGTCATTAGAGCAGGTTTCTTTAACAGGAAAGGTATTTTGAGTGGTTTTCCCATTCCTCAAGGTAACTGCATTTGCAGTCTGGTTGTTTCTAGGATGAGGACGGGGGGCCTGGCTGTTATTGAAACCCGGCGGATGCTGAGGTGCTGGCTGAATAGGTTGACTGTGATATCCACCTTGGAATTGATTCCTTTGATTATTTGGGTTGGGCATGGGTTGGGATGGTAAATTCCCAATAGGTCGATGATCAGGAGTAACCTTAACTTGTTGTTGTAAATTGGTAACCATGCGGGTTACTTCTGTCATTTGAGTCTGCATTCCTTGTAGAGTTTTCATGACCTGATTATTAATATCATCCTGGGATGGTCCGGGTTGACACAAAGGTTGCCCATAATTCCCAAAATAGTTTTGTTTGGGAAAAGGAATCGAATTCGGGTTTTTCCAGGAGTGATTCGGGTTAGTCCTCAAATTTTCATTGGAAATGTTGGAGGGGTTTCTAAATTGCTCCTGGAGAGCATAAATATTTTCTGAGGTGGAATAAAAAATATTTTGGTCAAAATTCCCGGTTAAATCTTGCGGGAAATCAGCCGGAAATTGCTGGTCAGCAGATGTGGCATCGATATTATGTAGATTCTCTCTTCGGAGAATGTGTGGGGGGTTAGTGTGTGGAGAGTGGACGTGTGGAGCTTGTTTGTTTGTGAGCTTTTCTTCTATTTTCTTTTGGTGAATTTGCATCTGGTCCAGTCGTTGAGCTAACATATATAAATCATCTTGTGTGACTGGAACAGAGGTGGTTTTGGAGTCAATTTCATGGACTCCGTGTCTGGGGTTTTGTGATCTTCCAAAAGTGTCCATTGAAGTCATGTTAAATGAGTTTTCACTCATTTCTTCAAAGAGAAGATAGGCACTTTCGGCGTCTTTGTTAAGAAAATTGCCCCCACATGAGGCATCCACAAATTGTTTTAATTGATCTTCTAATCCATGATAGAAGATCTGCACTAGCTGCCATTGTGAAATTTCATGGTGGGGACAACTTCTTAGAAGTTCTTGAAATCTTTCCCAGGTTTCATGGAGGGGTTCACCAATTTTTTGTTGAAAGGTCGTTATAGATCTTCTTAATGCATTTGTTCGACCGATCGAAAAATTTTTTTTAAGAAAAGCACTTTTTAATTGGGGCCAGGTGGTAATAGGACGCCCAACTGTTCTAAACCAATGTGATGCTTTGTCTTTGAGAGAGAGAGGAAAGAGTCTCATTAACCACATGTCTTCCTATACATTGCGGGAACGAGTGGTTTGAGCGAGGACAGTTAATTCCTTGAGATGACAAAAAGGGTCCTCTCTTGGAAGACCATGAAAATGCTTGATAAGGTTTAGAATAGCGGGTTTGATTTCGAAATCCCCTTGTGGTATGACCACCCCTGGTCTTTCCTCATAATTGGAAGGATCATAGAAATCCTTAAGAGGAACGACAGGCTGTTGGCGAGGTGGTGGATTTTGTCCTTGATTAGCTAGGTTCGTGACAGTCCTAGCTAGATCTTCTTGATTTTGTTGTAGTCGAGCCAAATGGTCGACCATTAATGCAAAGGGATTTGTATTATGGGTTATAATTGGAGGGCCACCTGGCCCTGCTGGTATTTCTGGTTGCTCCAAGTTAGAAAGGTGAGGGAGGGTGGAGTTAGCTTGTGGGTCGGCTGACGGGTTAGAAGTGGAAGCAGAATTTTTTTGACGGCTTCCTGGGTTTTCCATTTTTTTAGAAGACGAGGGGGAAGAAAACAATGATTTCTTACTGCGGGGGGCGAAATCAGATGGTCCCTCGAGGTGTGGCTTTTACGACCGTCGCCCGTGCATGCACTACTTGGAAGACTTGGAGGGGAGGAGAAGAGATAGAGATGAGAGAAAGTGTGCAAATCAAACAAACAAACTAGACCTAACTTAAATGTGACTCCCTAATAATAACCTAAGACTTGGTCTATATAGGAAATAAGTAGTCAATAGTGAATACCCGTTCTATCAACAAATCTAGCCAAGTTGCTTAAGGGGAGGTTTGGGCCCAAACGTTTCCCAGGGAAAACCCCAGGTGCTTGTACAAACCCACGCCTGGTCGTTTGACACGGCCCCTCAGCCTGAACACCAGATACAGATGATAGAATTGGTATCAACTAAAGAAAACTTAAGACCTAAATAGCAAGCCTGAGTTGATAAAGCCTTAGGGGTCAAGTTGCTACAAATTTTAATTAGGTCTAGGATGCTACAGTGCACACGGAATGTGGAGGGCGTTTATTGGGTTG
The DNA here is from genome assembly GCA_037157565.1 of Thalassia testudinum. Taxonomy (NCBI): domain Eukaryota; kingdom Viridiplantae; phylum Streptophyta; class Magnoliopsida; order Alismatales; family Hydrocharitaceae; genus Thalassia; species Thalassia testudinum. The sequence goes on along the minus strand of JAZHRO010000022.1, from coordinate 5,163,681 downwards.
TTGCCCTGTTATTTGATTTTTTTTTTGTGTGTGCAGGAATTGGAAAGTGGTTCCAATGAAAATCAAGTTGTCACACAATTTTTTTGTATTTTTGTCTTTTAGGATTTGATTTAATTGAATGTATTTTAGGGTTTCTTTAGTTAAATTTTCAAACAAGTTTGAAAACCCACAATTAAAGGAAAACAAGTTGTATGGGTGATTGTATATTTCCTTTGAATTAAGCCTCAGAAGAGAAAGAAAGAAACCCTAAGCCAATTATCCCTAAGACAGAAATTTAACTACCAATGAGTTACTTTTTAGGCTTTCAGAATTAAGTAGTGGTCCAAACAAGTCAAACAACACCACTACCTTGAATAAAATCAAACAAGGATTCCAGAAAAGATTTTTGTAAGATTTTAGGAATTCGTTTGATAATTGTTTTGAATTTTTAATTGTACTGGTGTCAAAGTCTAGAAATAATACCTGTGGGTATTATGAACTTTTTAGTATTACCACCGACCTCATAAAATTTTTATGATTTTATATGATGTGTAAAATTTCACAAGGATTCCAGAAAACTAAAATTCACAAAAATTGGATAAGTATAAAAATTCTAAAAATTCACAGATAGTAGCAAAATAGGAAGATTAACGGGTGTGACCCCTCTGCAATTCACGAATTTTTAAAAATTAAATACAAATCCAATTGATCTGAAATTTGGAAAAGATGTTCCAAACTTAATTGGGAATCACTCTATGAGATTTTATGATTTTAGGAGGCCTGTGATGTTAGGAATCGATTTTTCAAGTCTGGACAGAAATCTGGACCCGAAAAATAGAACACCAATACTTGCAATGGAGTGGTGTTAAAGAAGCATACAAGCAAACAATGGATTTTAAAATGCACCACTCCACTTAATTTAAGTGTTTAGGGTCCTGAAAGCCAAGTTTAATATATTTTTGGTAGTTTTAATTATTTATGTGACCAGAAAGAGGAACCAACCTGAATTTTCGCGGGAAGAAAAGGACCTTTGAGCTCTCTCTTCCAGATTCCCGCCTTCCCGCTGTAGTTCCTGCACACACAAAAGAAAGAAAGAGAAGGGGATGAGATCCACTTCAAGCAAGAGAAAATGAGTTAATGCAAAGCCGTGCCTCCCTGGCAACGACGCCAAAAAGTAATAGCGAAATGCACGTGATTTGTAAAAGCGGGTTTTTAACGTCGTTGTAACACGCGAATTCGCTTACGCTTTTAAAATTTATATCCTAGATAGGGGAGTATCTAGGGTCGTCCAAGGAGGCAAAAATTGCAAAATTAATCCTCTTGCTTACAGATAGATCTCAACTTTCTTTTTGATATTTTTCAATATGTAATTTTTTTGTATTTTGAAAAGACGAGGGCAAAATGCGAATTGTAACGAAAAGTACTAACACCTACAAATGCTTAACTAAAATTTAAAAGATAGAAATATCTTCTTCCTAAGCTCACTCTAGGCAAGTGGAGGCCTAGAGTAACTAGGAAGAAGAGGTGAAACAAGTGCTAGAGCCAAAAGTAACAACTGCAATAAAAAGCTAAAAGAAGGCAATTTGATTGAGTAGAATGAGTGTTCTTTTCAAGGACAAGTACAGGAATGCTTCTACTAGAACTTAAACAAATCTAAAAGCAAGAAAAGAAACACAAATCCTCTTGCAACAATGGTGAAGAAGGTTGTCTTTTTGCTCCAAGCCTAGCTGCTCCTTGGCTTGAAAAGAGGGCTTCCTTCTCCTCCTTCCTTGAGAGCTCCTCCAAGGTGGAAGCTTCCACCTTCAATGCTCTCTCCAAGGGGTGGGCGTGCACCACCCTCAAGAACTCCTCCAAGGTGGCGTGGACCACCTTCAAGATCTCCTCCAAGATCTTCCTTGCCTGGCTTCTCCTTTGGCTGGCGTGACCCAAGAGAGAAGGGAAGAGGGGAAGGCACGAAGGGGACAGAATATCCCCTTAATCTTCTTCTTCTTCTTCTCTCTTGGACGTGGGCTTCTTGGTGGAATATGAGAGTGAAATTACTAGCCAAGGATGGCTTGAATGGTGGTGGGTAGTGGTCTTTTTATAGGGTAGGATGGGGGGTTAAGGTTCCCCTTGAAATGGAGGGCTAGGATGGAAGAATGGAGGTGGTTGGTGATCCTATGGCTAAGGAGAGTTGGCGCCAACCCAAGAGGTGTTAAAGGGGGTAGTTATGGTGGTGTTGGTGTCTTTTGGTGGTGGAGAGACACCACCATGTTGGCGCCAACATGGGGTCTTCTAGAAGGGGGTTAGGTGGATGGTGGAGATGGGTTCAAGGGGGATTGTATGGTGGAGATGAGGGGAGATTTTGGAGGGAAAAGTGGCGCCATTAAGGGGTGGTTATGGGTAGTTTTTGGCGCCACTTTTAGGTGTATTTTGGAGGTGGTGGGTAGGTTAGGTTGGTGCCAAGTAGGTTAGCTTATGTGGAGCTTAGCTGGAGCTAGTTGGGTGGAGTTGGTAGGTGGGTTTTTGGGGTGGTACAAGCCAAGGAAGTTGGAGCATAGCTAAGCTAAGCTAAGCTAGCTTAGCTAATGGAGGAGTAGAGGAGAAGGTGTTGGAGCTAGGGTTTGGAGGAAGGAGCTGAGGAGAAGAAGTCTGGAGCTGGAGCTGGAGCTGGCTGCTGCTGAAGAGGCTGGCATGGGGCTACTCTAGCTGGCTTAGCTTGCTAGTTCTTTACTAGTTGCTAAGCCAAGCTAAAGTGAGTTAGCTTCTACCAAAATGAGCTGAGGTGAGCTAGGTCTGGTGCTCCCGGGGAGAATCAAGCTGGTTGAGGCAGCTAAGGTAGCTTAGCTCAACTGAGATGAGCTAAGCTGAATCCCCGGGAGCTAGACTTGAGCTTCCTGAGCTGAGATGAATTCTTCTTCAGCTGGCTGGAGTTGAGTGGAGCTGGATGTAGCTGGATCTGAGCTGGGGTGAACTCCTATCAAGTCAGCTGAGCTAGTTAGAGCTCCCTGTGGACTAGTGGGAGCTGAGATGAGCTAGACTCAGCTAAGTTGAGCTGGATCTGTGTTGACTTGAGCTAGGGTGAGCTAAGGTGAACTCTCTTGAGCTGCCATCCAGCTGGGATTAGCTGAATGGAGCTGGGACGAGCTAACCCTAGTTCAAGTGAGCTAGGTTCCGGCTATGGTGAGCTGGATTGAGCTGAGTTCCAACTAGTCTGGGCTTCTCCTTCACCATTTGCCTTCTTGAGTGCTAGGGTTTTAAGGATCTTTATATCTGTACATCCCTAACACTCACAGAAACATATTAAAAGAAAATTAAAAAATGCAATGTATGCCTAACCTAATTTATGCCTAAATGCAGCCCAAAAACCCGTTTGCAGAGTAAAATCCTAAGAGCTAGGTTAGTTTTAATGCATAAGAATGATGATAAGCTGGCGTTTATCAGCACTCCAGATTACTTTTTATGTTTAAAGGAACATATCATCACCCATGCTTTCAAAACTTGGAGTGCTCTACAAAACCTCGATTGAACCAACCTAAGAATTAAACCCTAAAAGCTACTAAACAAGATTAAATCCTAAAAGACACATCATCAAATAACCTTGTTCGAGAACCCTGGTTGTGCATGCACACACATTTTAACTGATTATTAAGGGCACAACACATCTAAAGGGCCCATCACATTCCTGAAGCGCCATTGTCCCAAGCCTAGCTAAAATTGATTAGATGTTGGCCCTAAGGACTGGTTAGCTCGTCGGGATCTAGATTGAGATTGTTCACGATTAACTTGCTTATACTAGTCAATCTGATGTCTAGCAAGGGAAGTAGCATCAAACGACCGTGGCTGAGGGGTACACTAGGAATCGGAGGCGCAAGCCAAAGGAAGAACCTTCTCCCTAGTCCCTCCTTCTAACTGGTTGGATTGCCTGGACATAAGTAGAGTAAATCGTCCATAATCTTAGGATAGATTCTGAGAGTTTGTAGACCTTTAGGCTACCCAACGTAAGGATAGGCTTGTATTTTTGTATTGCAAGGCTCCTTTCTCTTTTGATTTCCCTCCTTACTTCACCATGTACCCTTCCACATCCTACACACATTTCACAACCTATCCTCCTACCACCACTTACCCCCAAGATGATTACTATCCCGACTTAACTTGTAATTATCCATCCACTAGCCGAGATGACTTTGATTGGGGATATGAATCTGGACCTCAATGTCCAGGGCCTAACCCTAGACAACAAGACTATGATTGCTATCCTTCCCAGAGCTACAATGATTATAGATCTCCATCCTTTGATGACCAAACCAACCCAATTTACAATCAGGAAGGATATCATGATTATAACACCTACCCTCCCCAGTATTTCACTAAATATAGGTCGCCACCATCCTTTGAACAACCTAGAACGACTTACTTTCAGGGAGGGACCCGAGAACCTCAACATCTTGACTCCCTTAGATTCAACCTAAACCCACCCAAACCTGAATCAAACCAGTTAGTTCAGGTGAACCAGATCCAAGATAGAGTGTTGGCTAATTTGAGGAACACCATACAATCTTTAGAAGCCCAACCAACACCATGCACTGAAGCACTGGAGCCTATGATCAAAATGATTGATGAACTTAATAGTTCTCTATTGGATTTGCTCCAAAGTGTTAGGGATAGGGACCTGGGTGAGTTTCTACTTGGGAAGTTGTCGAGTTTAAGGATGAAATTTGTAGTTGCACTAGTCAAATATTGGGATGATTCTCAAGATGAACCCCCTTCAAGAGAGCCAATGTCTGAACCCGCTTAGGTGCCTATCGGGGGGGATACATTTTCTGAGACCGAGGATGACCAGGTTTGGCTAGAGCAACCGTTTGAGTATGAACAAATTGATTCACCCGAGATCCCCAAGTCAAGAAACGAAGAAAATTGTCTCCTTGGATCATGAAATGATTTATGATTTTGAGACATATATAAATGAGGATCATCAATTCTTTGACTCTGAGGGTGAAGAATCTTTAAGTGAAGTCTCACTTGAACATAAGGAAAATGATTTTAGTGAGACAAACAGGCATGAGGAATCTGATGAACCATTTGATAGCCCGTTCATTAAAGATTTATATTCGGTTGGGGTTAACTTGGAGGATCTGAATCTTGATGATTCAATCAGTGACCCCAATCCTCATCTGCACCCCGAAGAGCTGACTTCTGAGATCTTTGTGCCCAAGTCAATCTTGATTCAGCCACGATTTCTGGACTTGGGAGAATCATATGGGGTGAATAATATGCTAGAGGTCCCGAAGCCTGAGCCCTTGATGTTGGAGGATAGAATTCTTGAAATAAAAATTTGGGAGGTTAATTCTGAGGGAAGTTTGATTCTGGATCTAAGGGTACCTATTGACCTAAAACCACCTACTTTCTACCAGGACCCTTACGATATCTTTCATGTGCAACCCAAGCTTGAAATAACTAATTATTTTTCTGAGCTAGATGTTAAGTGGACAATTGCACCAATTGAACCATCTTTACCCATTGTCTGACACTTTGGTCTTGGGTTGCACACCACTAAACTGCAGGCCCAGCCCCACAAACACAACAACCTTTAGTTCTAGGTGTTTTCATCCAGAACCTGAGAACCACTAGACCCTAGTGCATGGGTCTGCACCATAATCTTGTCCACATCATGGACATCTTCTGTGGATGGGTTTCAAGATCAACCTTTTGATTTTGATTCTGACCTGCACTTGTGAATTCTCAATTTCTTCTTTGTATGTATGTTATGCCTAGCTTAAGGCATTAAACTTAGCACGGGTGCATACACTCTTCTCTCTACGGAGCTGATCGGATTTTCACGACACTCAGGTGATGTTTTGTTTACTCTACCCTTTTCATGTCTGTATTTTTACAATGAGGATATTGCATCATTTAGGCATGGGGGGGTGGATAATCAATTCCTTAAATCATTATGTTAACTCCATAGAATTTCTTTTAGTTTCTTAGAAATTTAAAAAAAGGATAAAAAAAGAAAGAAATTAGGAAAAGAGAACTTAAGCATTTGGAAGTTATTAACTTTAGGAAATGATACGGGAGGACCTAAACACTTAGACTCTTCAGGTCTTCGAGCTTAATTAGCCCGAGTGTCCACTCGAATGTGGATTTAGTCTTGAGTCCTCTCCAATTAAAATTCATTTTAATTTCGTAAATAATTTAGGATGATAAGTATGTGACTTATCAACCCGCCCTCTGATTTGGGGGTACCTTAAGCCTAAGCATCTACCCACATTTTTTTGCACTGACTCACTTTCCGACGGTTTTTATAGAAATTGGGTAGCTAATGGACCGACTTGGGTAGTATGGCTGGTAAGTTGTCGGTGGTAACAGCTCATTGGCCGGTTGTCCAGAGCCTAGCCATAAGACCATTTTCATTGTACTGCCTTTAGGTAAATCTTAGATTAGGGAAGCCACCTACTTAAAAAAATAAGAGAAACTCAAAAAGAGAAGAAAAAAAAAGAAAATAAAAAGGAGAAAATAAAAAAATAAATAAAACCACACTTCACTGCACGAGTATGGCTGGCAAGTTGTCAGTGGTAACAGTTCATCGACCGGTTGTCCAGAACCCAGCTCACAAAAAAAAAATGCACAATAATTCCCAAAACACTTAGGGAAGAAGCAGGGAAGTAGAATAAACCGGGGAGATATACATTGGGTTTGCCCTTATGTTGACCCCATAAATAAAGGAAGTAGGGAGAAAGCTACCGATCGTAAAGATAAACCTTTAGGCAAGGTCACCTAGGGTCGTAGAAACCCGAAGTCCATCTTAACAACCGTTTTGGGAGTCTATCATTTTTTCACAAAGATGCTTACTACTTAGAGTCCTTTTCAAGTCTTGGGCGGGTCGGGTAGTCGTAAAAAGTTATTCTGGAACTCTCAAACTCCCAAAGTACAAAAAAAATAGAAACGAAGAAAAATAAAAAAAAATATATCTTCCCTTCTCAGTTAAGGCGAGAACTTGGGCGGTTTATATTTTGGCAAACACTCGGGTACTGTTGAGTTTTCATAGTTTAGGACCTTAGTTGAAATTTTCTATTATTAATAAATGACTTAGGCTTAAGTGATCTAATCCTAATTCTGCTTTCATACATAGCATATAGTTTAATTTTGCTAGGGTCTAGCAAAAGATAGGCATGGGGGTATGATGTAAACACATTTATTGAGGGTAAAATGCCTATTCATGCATGTTCCTAGGCTTAGATTTGCATTTCATGTTATAAATATTGCATAGCATGCATCATTCTACATTTAGAGTAGTTGTATATAATTTAGGTTAATTGCATCCATTTTATGGTTAGGAGAGAAGGATATTTATTTCGGAGCCTCAGATTGACGAACCGACCATACGGATCTGATCAAGACGATGATCGAAGTCCAACGCCTCTGAAATTGCCTCGATCGGAGTCCCATAGCACCATATGCAGTATGAGGAAGATCAATAGCCAAGGGACTATGAGACATAATTCGGAGCTTCAAATGATAAATCCGATTACGCGAATGGATTCGGGTCAACAATCGCAGCATAACGACACGAAAATTGACTCAATCTGACCTCCGTAGTAGCCCCTACAACAAAAAGAAGATGGATGGCCCAGACTGTGCCACGTGGCGTAGCCAGGTCACTAGCACATGCACTCAGCACCACACGCGGGCATGCGCACAGCGTAGCGCAGCACCAATGCGTGGGTGAGCGCGTGCACGCGGCAATGCAGGAGCGCTGTGCCAGCTCTCCTGCATTGCCACGCGCACGCGCTCACCCACGCATTGGCGCTGCGCTACGCTGTGCGCATGCGCGCGTGTGGTGCTGAGTGCAGCTTGAGCTGGACCTATAGCGATGCATGAGCTGGACTTACAGCGACGCTTACAACCGTTGGTAATTCATCGCATGCTAGCAAAGCCAACTGTGGGCGCTAACAGGCATGATCTACCTACAGCGTCGTTTCCAGCGACGGCTTAGATGTCACTAATGGTCCCATACCTATTTTTTTTGCCTCTTCTCCTCCACTATAAAAGGACCTACACCCCCTCCCTTCCAAGCCATCTCTACCTACTCTACTCCAACTTACTCCCAAGCTCTAGCAAGCCTACCAACGCTCCATTAGAGCTTGTTCTCAAGCTCCCAAGGTGTCTATTAGTGTAGCGAACCTCTGCCCCACCAAATACTCCTCCAACTTCCCATCTCCCTTCATAGGTCACCTTGGAGCTATCCTCCCACCTCCATTCAGGTAGCAAATCAACTCCGCCTTCTTACCTCCATTCCAGAGCTACGTCGAAGCTTTCCTTAACCTGACATCCTCCAGCATCTCACCTCTATCGTCCCGCTCCTCTCCTCCTTCGTTTGAGCTTTCGCCAGGCACCGTCGTCTCGCCGAACAACCGATTCAGGAGATTTCCTCTCACCTCCCTCTCTATTGCTTTCATAGTTTATTGTAATTGACATTGGAAGTAATATATTCATATTTGTTCCACATCTCTATCTTGTGATACATTTGCTTGTTTTCTATTATTTCAAAAATACAAAAAAATAACAAAACCCCAAAATACCAAAAAGAAACAAAACGAAGCGCAATTTTCAAGTAAAGTAAACGACGCCTCCCTGTGTTCGACCCGAGACTCCCTTAGAGTTTCGGTATAAATTTTATCTGATCGATGTGTTTTGCAACTAGATGATGGGTTACTTGTAACCCCGATTTCTAACACACGAAACACGCCCGACCAGCTTCTGTGTACATAAATCCTTAAAAAATTTAGCGTAAGCCGGTATGTGTTTGATAGTGTTGAGGAGTGGGATATTGATCTTGACATTCTTGAATATATTCAAGAGCTCCTCATTACTATCAATAGGCTTCTTCTTCCTAGGTTTAATCAAGGCCTAGGAGAAGGAATATACGTCAGTTCTTCGGAATTAGGTTCCTGAGCCTTGATTTCTTCTACAGAGTTCTCCTTTCTCTCCTTAGACTTTCAAGGATTTGGTAGATCAGAACAGTGTGGTTGTGGATCCTGAGTTTGTTTTCCACTCCTCAAAGTAACTGAATTAGCAGTTGTATACAGGTTCGGGTCTTGGTGAGGGTTAGGAAAAATTGGAGGGGCTTCATTAGCCAAAACCTTTGATTTGAGGAAGAAGAAGAGGAAGGACCCTGCTCAACCACCTGAGCATGTGCGTGTCGGTCCCTCTGATTCCCGTACCCATGGGCTTGATTGCCTGGATTCTGGATATTACATAGGTTGGGTATAGGTTGAGATGGCAGAGATCCAGGTTGACGAGAATTAGCAATGAACCCATTTTGCAAGTTGTTCAGCGAGGTTTCCATTTGCTACATGAGTTGGAGCATAGATCCTTGTATTTCTACCATCTGTCGGTTCAAATCAACCTGCCCTACGGGTTGACGGCCATTCCAAGATGGCTGATTGACCTGATTCGGGAGCAACTGAGTGTAAACATGACCCTGACCCATTGGTCTTTGTAGAGCATAATTGCTTGGTCGGAATTGGGTCTGTTGCCCTGGGTTTCTCCAGGAGAAGTTAGGGTGGTTCCTCTAACCCGGATTATAAGCATTGGAGTAAGAGTTGGACCTAACATTCTCCTGTACAACATAGACATCCTCATAGGGTGAGGATGGAGAGAAAGAAAGGGAGGGATCAGAGAAACTGGGATCAAAGGCCCTAGTTTGGAACCTGTGGGGTTCCGAATAATGCTGACTCATAGGTTGAGTCACATTAAGTTGATTCACGAACTCCTGTCCAGAAGGAGCTCACGATCAATGGAATCCTGAATTCTAGGATTGAGTGGATCAAGAATTATTCATTGAATTTCCAGCCATCTACTCCATCCTTTTAGTAGCCAAGTCCATCTTATCTAGTTTATTGTAAATCAATTCCATATCGAATGAATGAGAGTCGTGGACTTCACTAACATTCGATCTGGGTTGTTGGGATTGGTTAAAAGTATCCATGGATGCATGATTGATCGAATTCTTGCTCATCTCCTCAAACAAATCATGCGTGCTATCTCCATCTTTGTTGAGGAAATTTCCTCCGCAAGAAGCGTCCATGTGATTTCTGAGTTGCTCAATCAACCCATGGTAGAAGATCTACACGAGTTGCCATTTCGGCACCTCATGGTGTGGACACCTCTGCAATAATTCCTAGAATCACTCCCAGGCAACATGAAACTACTCCCCTGATCACTGGGCTGAAGGTAGCAATTGCCCATCTCAAAGCATTGGTATGTCCGATAGGGAAGAATTTCTTCAGGAAAGCCGATTTTAAATCATTCCAAGTTGCAATTGGCCTTCCTATAGTCCTGTACCAATGATCGGCTTTATCCCTAAGAGAATGGGGAAAGAGCCTCATGATCATCTGCTCCTCATTCACGTTCCATTCATTGGTGGCCTGGACCAAAGTGGTCAAGTCCTCCAAATGCTGAAACGGGTCTTCAGAGACAAGCCCATGGAAATGTTTGATCAGGCTTAACACCTAGGGCTTGATTTCTACGTCTCTGGCGAGAATTTGGACATCAGGACGTTCCCCGTAATTTGATGGATCATAAAAATCCTTCAAGGTCTGAATGCCCTGCATTCTCTGAAACCATTCTTGCATTCTTTGCATTTGTTCTAGCTGCCTTTGAAATACCTCCAGTGGATCTTGAGGCAGAGGAGGCTGTTGATCAGCCAGGGGATCAATTTGGCCAAAATCCAATCTACGCCTTCAAGAATACTCTAATGGTCCTTCCAATTGGGGATTCAATGACCTCCTTCCCAGCATAAACTAGGAAAAGGTCGGAAGGACTGGGGATAAGAACCCTGCAACACAATAAACACAAGCCTATCCATAAGTGGGGTAGCCTAAGGATCTACAGACTCTCAGAATCCACTGTAAGATTATAAATGATTTACTCTACTTGCATCTGCTCAATCCAACTAGTTAGAAGGAAGGACTAGGAAGAAGCTTCTTCCTTCGACTTGTGCCTCCGGTTCCTAGTGTACCCCCCAGCAGCGGTCGTTTGATGCTACTCCCCTAGCTAGACATCAGATTGATCAGTATAAGTAGGTTAATTGTAAACAATCTCAGACTGGACCCTGAAGAGTGAATCAGTCCTTAAGGCCAACGTCTACTTGATTTTATTTAGGCCTGGGATTGTAGTGCTTATAGAATGTGGTGGGCCCTTAAAATGGGTTGTGCCCTTAATGATCAATTAAGTATGTGTGAGTGCGTGCACAACTAGGATTTTCAAGCAAGATTATTTGTGATGAGTAGATTTTAAGGTTCAAATCTTGCTTAAGTAGCTTTTAGGGTTTAGAGTTAGGTTTAATTCAACCAAGTTTGAGGCAAACTAGGTTTTCAAGAATGGGTGAAGATCACTTTCCTTTTGAAATCAAAAATAAAGTGGAGTGCCTGGTGTTGAATGTCGAAGGACTACGCTATTGGAGTTGGTTTTGAAAACCTATTGTAGTTTGAGTAGCGAAGAACTCGGGTTCAACAAATAAAGTTTATATCGGAAATCTATAAAGAAATCCTGGGTCAAACTCAGGGAGGCTATGTCGATCAAAATTCGCAATTATATTTTTGTTGTGTTTTTGTTTAAAGAGAGGAATAATCACAATGAAATGGAATCAATATAAACAATAAGAGAGTGAGAGAGAGAGGAAAAACATTCACTTGATATTGTAAAATATTTTTACAACTAAGAAAGCAAGAAAAGATTACACTAGAAAGTGAGAAATTATTACAACTAAAAAGCAGGAAAATTCTAGTCTAGAAAGCAGGAAAATGAATGGGAGAGAGAAGTTATCCTCCTTGACGATCGCTTGGAGGACGAGCCAGACGAGAAGATCCCTGGAAGATGAGGAATGGAGCGGGAAGAAGGAGGTTGAAGCAGGAGGAATGGGAACAAGGCAGCACATCGTCGTTGTTGCAGGATTCGCTTCCGGAATGGGGGCGAAAACTTGATTTTAGCTCTTGAGGAGCATCTCGGGTGTGGGACAAGCTTCTCTTGAGCTTTGGAGAGGGAGAGATGAGAAGGAAGGGATGAGAAATCCTTATGGAGGGGGTCTCCTTTTATAGTTGCAAGGAGTGGGGGCATTTTGGACATTACAACTTGAAAAACATTAATTTAGACCTTTAGTGACGGATTTATCCGTCACTAAAGGCCTGAACGTGGTTGACGTGCGTGCCGCTCACGCGCCCCCTCACCTCTGTGCCCTTCAACGCATGTGTACGTTCGTGCACTCTCATCCGTTCGATCAGGAGATCGGACGGTTGAGAGTGGCAGCGTCCGTGCCTCACGCTCGGGTGCGATCACGCGTAAGTGCCGCGCGTCTAATTACGTGTGGGTGCTATCGCTCACTTTTCGCCACTGGATCTGCATCGCACGACTCTAATCGCATTCCCACGCGCTACGGATGCGGCCTCGATCGTGTGTCACGTGCTGGCATAGTGCGCTCAACCGCTGTGCTACTGCGGTGAGTTTGTCGCGTGGATGTTTTAAGGAGCGAGCGTCTATGGCCGTTGGATGGTGATCCAACGATCTAGATTCATCACGCGGATGAGGAGAGAGAGGGTGCGACGGTCTTGTAGATTCAGCTATTGGATGGGCATCCAACACTTAAGATTTGTCGAGCAGGAGAAGTAGAGCTACGGCCGGTGTTGGGTGGCTATGATGGCACCACGTGGTGCCATTTAGGCCGTCCATCTTCTGAGTGATGTAGATGGTGCCACGGGTGTTGGATTGGATCGATTTTTATGCTGTTAGGCTGTGATCGTCGATCCGAACCCATCCGTGTTGTCAAATTTGTCGTCTGAGGTGTGGATTAACTCCATCTTGGCCCTTGCTTTTCAAGGTTCCTCAGTCTCTATCTGGTGCTACAGATGTTCGATTAAGGTGATCTTGGAGTCGTTGAACTCCAATCGTCGCCCTGATCAGATCTGTGTGGTTGGATCTTCGATCCGAGGCTCCGATAAAAAGTCATCCTGTCCCTGACCATAGAAGGGAGACAATTACTATACAATTTATACAACTTGATATAAATGCATGATTATGCATGTTATGCACTATTTACAATGTATGATGTTAATGTGACACTAAGAACATGCATTAATAGACATTTTAGGCTAATCAGATATATGCACATCACACCCCCATACCTATCTTTTGTTGGTCCCTAGCAAAAACTACATGCTATTTATAAAGGAATTAGGTTGGATTACTTGGGCATAAGTTATTTTCAACATTAAGAAATTTTTACTCAGGATCTGAACTTTCAAAGACACAACAGTGCTCAGGTCTCTACCAAAATGCAAACCGCCTCAAGCCCTTGCCTTATTCAAAGAAAAATCTCTTTTTCTCTTTTTCTTCTTTTCTAATTTTTTTGGATTTTTGAGTTTAGGGTTAAAGAGTGGCTTTCTACGGCCACTCAACCCACCCAAGATTTGATGAGAAGCCTAAGTTCTAAGCATCTTATTATGAATGTGATAGACTCGTTGATCGGTAATTAGAACGGACTTTGGGTTTGTACGCCTTTAGGTGACCTTAAAAAGAGAGTTCTGCCTAAAGGTGTATCTTTACGACCGGCAGCTTTCTCCTTACTTTTATTTTTATGGGGTCAACACAAGGGTGAGTCTAGTGTATATCTCCCCAGCTTATTCTACTTCACTTCTTCTTAAGTGTTTTGGAAATTTTTAGTGCATTTATTCAGCTAGGTTCTAGATAACCGATCGATGAGCTGTTACCACTGACAACTTGCTAGTCATACTCGTGCAGCAAAGTGTGGCTTATTTCTTTTGTTTTCTATTTTTTTCTTTCTTTTCTCCTTTTTCTTTTTCTTTTTCTTTTCTTTTTGACTTTCTTTTTCTTTTTAAGTAGGTGACTTCCCTGGTCTAAGATTTACCTAAAGGCAGCAAGGAGAGAATGGTCAAGTGACTGGGCTCTGGACAACCTACCTATGGGCTGTTTCCTAAGATAACTTGCTAGCTATGTCACCCTAGAAGGTTCATTAGCTACCCAATTTTCGTTAAAATCGCCAAACAACGAGTCAGTGACAAGATAGTGTGTAGATGCTTAGACCTAAACTTCTCTCAAATCATAGGGTGGGTTGATAAGTCGTGTGCTTATCACCTAAACTTATTTAATCAAATTAAAATAGAATTCAGGAAGGGGAGGACTCAAAAAATAAATTCACATTTTAATGGATACCCGGGTTGATTAAGCTCAAAGACTTGAAGGGTCTTAGTGTTTAGATCCTATTGTAATATTTCCTAAGATTGAAAGGTCCTAATATCTAAGTATTCCTTCCTAATACAATTTTTTTTTATGTATATATAAGAAGAGAAATAGAATTTTTAATAATTTCATAGAGCTGACAAAATGATTCAGAAATGAATCCACCCCTCCAAGCCTAGTTGATCCAATGACCACATTGAGAATAAAAGACATGAAAGGAAGGGTAGAGTATGGAAGATATCACCTGAATGAAGCTCGGGTCAACTCAGAGTCAGACTGTACAACTGCTGAGTTTAATGCCGTCAGCTAGGCGAAGTCCAGCCATAGAATTCGCAACATGGCTAGACCAACCGTGTTTGAGACAAGTTCTGGAATAGTACGGTCAATAACAAGCTTCAGATGTTGACCATTGACTTTGAATGAATTACCCGTCTTTGGGTCAGAGATTTAAATAGCTCCATTTGGAAAAATCTGGTCGATAATGAATGGGTCATTCCATTTCGACCAAAGTTTGCCGAGAAAGAGCTTATGTCGACAATCGAATAGCCAGACCTTCTGGTTCATCTCAAAGCTCTTACGGGAAATCAATTGGTCATGTAGCGCTTTGGTCCAAGCGTTGTAGATCTTGGCATTCTCATACACATCATTTCTAAGCTCCTCCAACTCAGATAGTTGGAGTTTCCTAGTCTTCCCGGCTAAACTTAGATCCAGATTGCACTGCTTGATTGCCCAGAATGCCCTATGTTCAATTTCTATGGTTAAATGGCACGCCTTTCCATACACCAGATGAAACGGAGACATTCCGATGGGTGTTTTGTACGTCGTATGGTAGGCCCAAATAGCATCCTCAAGCTTTTGAGTCCAATCTTTACGATCAGGCCTAACTATTTTCTGCAGAATATTCTTGATCTCCCTATTGGAGATCTCGACCTGTCCATTCGTCTAGGGATGGTAAGGTGTGGTGATTCGGTGATTAACCCCGTATTTTGCTAGTAATTTACGGAACTGGGCATTAGTGAAATGAGTGCCACCATCACTAATGTTGGCCCTCGAAATCCCAAACCTATTGAAGATGTTCTTCTTGACAAAATCGATGACCACCTTGTGGTCATTGGTTCGGGTGGGAATCGCCTCGATCCATTTGGACACATAATCAACAATGATGAGAATGTATTGATGTCCAAATGAAGGGAGTAAGGGTCCCATGAAGTCGATGCCCCAAACGTCGAAGATTTCGATAAGAAGAATCGGGTTTAGGGGCATCATATCTCTCTTAGTTATGCTCCCGAGTGCCTGGCATTGGGAACACGACCTCAATAATTCCTGGGCATCCTTGAATAAAGACGACCAATAGAATCTAGATTGCAAAATTTTTGCAGCCGTCTTTTTCCTGGAGAAGTGTCCACCACATGCAGATGCATGGTAGAACTCGAATATACTGTTGAATTCATTCTCCGGAAGGCATCAGCGAATAATTTGATTAGAGTTGATGCGGTACAGTTCAGGATCCTCCCAGAAGTAATATTTGGCCTCATATTTGAGTCTATCCCATTGTTGCTTCGTCCAATCCTGGGGTATTTGACCAATGGCCAAATAATTAACAATGTCAGCAAACCACGAGGTTTGGACGTCTGAAACTGTAAGGATGGTTTCGTCCGGAAAAGTATAAGCAATCGGAATGTTCGGACGAGAAGAATCACTCAGAAGTCTCGACAGATGATCCACCACCACATTCTGTACCCTGGATTTATCCTTAATTTCAAGATCAAATTCTTGAAGTAGATGAATCCAACGAATAAGCTAGGGTTTGGCATCCTTTTTGGCCAAGAGATGTCTCAAGGCCAAGTGGTCGGTATATATAATGATGTGAGACCCTAAGAGATAAGTCCTAAATTTCTCCAATGCAAATACTACGGCTAGTAATTCCTTTCCAATAATAGTGTAATTCCTCTGGGCCTCGTCTAGAGTTTTACTAGCATAGTAGATAACAGAGGGCTTCCAATCGACTTTCTGACCCAAAATAGTCCCGACCGCGTAATCAGAAGCGTTGGTTATATCTCAAAAAGGGCTGTCTAAACCGGTGGTTGCAACACCGTAGCATAAGTGACAGCCATTTTAAGAAAATCAAATTCCTTACGGCATGATTCGTCGAAATCAAATGGCGTTTCTTTGGCAAGAAGATTGCTCGGAGGACGAGCAACCTTCGAAAAGTCCTTGATGAATCTCCTGTAGAATCCCACATGACCAAGAAATGATCGAATTTGTTTGATAGATGTGGGAGGAGGAAGTTTAGCGATAACATCAACCTTAGCTTTATCCACTTCAACTCCTCGTTTAGATATTACATGACCCAAGACGATGCCTTCTTGTGTCATGAAATGACTCTTTTCCCAGCTAAGGACCAATCTTGTTTTGATGCATCATTTAAGAATCATTTCAAGATTAGCTAGACAAGAGTCAAACGATTCTCCAAAAATAGAGAAATCGTCCATGAAAACTTCCATAAACTCTCCCACCATGTCTGAGAATATGGCCAACATACACCTTTGAAAAGTCACAGGTGCATTGCATAAGCCGAATGCTATCCTATGGAAAGCAAAGGTTCCGTAGGGATAGGTGAAAGTAGTTTTTTCCTGATCATCGGGATGGATAGGAACTTGGTTGTATCCCGAGTAGCCATCAAGAAAATAGAAGTACTTCTACCCAGCTAATCTTTCCAAGATTTGATCAATGAAAGTCAGAGGGAAATGATCCTTTTTCGTGGCCGTGTTCAACTTCCTATAATCGATACAAACCCTGTAAGAGGAAGCTGAACGAGTTGTGACAGATTCTCCTTTCTCATTAGTCACAATAGAAATCCCATCTTTCTTGGGAACAATCTGCATGGGACTTACCTAAGGACTATCGGAGATCGGGTAAATGATTCCTACATCGAGCCACTTAATAATCTCCTTCTTGACCACTTCTCGCATATTTGCATTTAATCTCCTCTGCATCTGGTGAGAAGGGCAGGATCCATCTTCCAAAAATATTCTATGATTGCAATAAGATGGCTCGATCCCCCTAAGGTCATGAATGGTCCAACCAATTGCCTCCTTATGTTCCTTCAGGACCTTAATTAGTTTAATCTCCTGCTCCTTTGTTAATTTAGTAATGATAATCACAAGGAGCATCTTATGTGGTCCTAAAAATTGATATTTCAGATTCTCAGGCAATGGTTTCAGTTCAAGCTGGGGCTGGTTGATGATTGAAGGTAAGGAAGATGCTGCTGAAGACTCATCAAGAGGAAGAGGTTGAGAGTGAACAAAATCAATAACCTCTTCAGAAGATGGCGGGTCTGCCATAGAGGGTTGCAGGTCCAATTCTTCATCAGAGGAGGAACTTCCAAATGCAGAAACCATCATACATGTCTCAATATTCATATTATCGTCGTCAAGTTCCTCAATAAATCCATAATCCTCAAATTTATTAATCACCTTAAAATATTCAATTTCATTCTTTGATCCCCAAAGGAAATTTCCATGCTACTGCTTTCACAGTTAATGTTGGCCTTAACAGTAGCTAGGAACGGACGCCCTAGAATAATGGGCATGTTCCTCAGATTTTCAGGTACATCCATGTCAAGGACAAGGAAATCTACAGGAAAATACAAATCCTTAACCTTAACAATAACATCTTCAGTAACGCCTCACAGATTTTTGGTCGAACGGTCTGCTAACTGCAGCGTTACTGAAGTCGACCGAAGTTCACCTAATCCAAACTTCTCGTAAAGAGAAGTCGGAATTAGGTTGATGGATGCACCCAGATCCAGCAATGCTCTATCAAAAGTGTAATCTCCAATGACACAACAAATCAAAGGAGCACCTGGATCTATCCTTTTCTGAGGGAGGTGGTGTAGGACAACAGAACTAGACTGCTCGGAGAGTACCACCCTCCTCGAAATAGATTCTCTTGACTTACGCTTCTGCGTTCATAAATCCTTTAAAAATCTCGCGTAAGCCGATATATGTTTGATAGCGTCAAGGAGTGGGATATTGATCTCGACATTCTTGAAAATATTCAGAAGCTCCTCATTACTATCAACAGACTTCTTCTTCCTTGATCTGATCAAGGCCTCAGGAAAAGAAACATGAGCCGGATCTTCGGAATCAGGTTCCTGAGCCTTGATTTCTTCTCCAGAATTCTCCTTTCTCTCCTCAGGTTCTTCAGGATTCGATAAATCAGAATAGTGTGGTTGTGGATCTTGAGTTTGTTTACCACTCCTCAAGGTAATAGAATTTGCGGATGCATACGAGTTTGGGTCTTGGGGAGGGTTAAGAAAGATTGGAGGGGCTTCATTAGCCAAGAATCGTTGATTTGCAGAAGAAGAAGAGGAAGGACCTTGCTCAACCACCTGAGCATGTGCATGTGGGTCCCTCTGATTTTCGTACCCATGGGCTTGATTGCCTGAATTCTGGATATTTTGTGGGTTGGGTACAGGTTGAGATGGTAGAGATCTGAGTTGACGAGAATTAGCTATGAGCCTAGTTTGCAAGTTGTCTAGTGAGGTTTAAATTTGCTGCATGAGCTGGAGCATAGATCCTTGCACATCTACCATCTATCGGTTCAAATCAGCCTACCTTATGAGTTGACGGGAGTTCCAAGCTGGCTGATTGACCTGATTCGGGGGCAACTGAGCGTAAACATGACCCTAAAGCATTGGTCATTGTGGAGCATAATTGCTTGGTCGGAATTGGGTTTGCTGCCCCGGGTTTTTCCGGAAGTTAGAGTGGTTTCTCCAACCCAGATTATAAGAATTGGAGTAGGGGTTGGATCTAACATTCTCTTGTACAGCACAAACATCCTCATAGGGTGAGGATGGAGAGAAAGAAAGGGAAGGATCAGAGAAACTAGGATCAAAGGCCCCAGTTTGGAACTGGTGGGGCTCCGAATAAAGTTGGCTCACAGGTTGAGCTACATCAAGTTGATTCACGAACTCCCGTCCAGAAAGAGCTCGTGATGAATGGAATCCCAAATTCTGGGATTGAGTGGATCGAGAGTTGCTCATTGAGCTTCCAGCCATCCACTCCATTCTCTTAGCAACCAAGTCCACCTTATCAAGTTTATTACAAATCAATTCCATATCAAATGAATGAGAGTCATGGATTTCATTAACATCCGATCTGGGCTGCTGGGACCGGTTAAAAGTATCCATGGAAGCATGATTGATTGAATTCTCACTCATCTCCTCAAACAAATCGTGCGTGCTATCTGCTTCTTTGTTGAAGAAATTGCCTCTGCAAGAAGCGTCCATGTGATTTCTGAGTTGCACAGTCAACCTGTGGTAGAAGATCTACACGAGTTGCCATTTTGACACCTCATAGTGTGGACACCTCCGCAATAGGTCCTGGAATCACTTCTAGGCAACATGAAACTGTTCCCCCGGCCGCTGGGTAAAGGTAGTAATTGCCCGTCTCAAAGCATTGGTACGTCCAACAGGGAAGAATTTCTTCAGAAAGGCTGATTTCAACTCATCCCAAGTTGTAATTGGTCTTCCTATAGTCTTGTACCAATGAGCAGCTTTATCCCAAAGAGAGTGGGGGAAGAACCTCATGATCATTTGCTCCTCATTCACGTTTCGAGCCTTGGTGGTCTAGACCAAAGTAGTCAAGTCCTGCAAGTGCTGAAACGGATCTTCAGAGCCAAGCCCATGGAAATGTTTGATCAGGCTTAACACCTGAGGCTTTATTTCTTCGTCTCTTGCAGGAATCTGGACGTCGGGACGTTCCCCATAATTTGAAGGATCATAAAAATCCTTCAAGGGCTGAGTGCCCTGCATTCTCTGGAACCATTCTTGCATTCTCTGCATTTATTATAGCTGCCTTCGAAATACCTCTTTTGGATCCTGAGGCAGAGGAGGCTGTTGATCGACCATGGAATCAATTTGGCCAAAATCCAATCTATGTCTCCTAGAATACTCTAGTGGTCCTTCCAATCGAGGATTCAATGACTGTCTTCCCAGCATAAACTAGGAAAAGGTCGGAAGGACTGGGAATAAGAACCCTGCAGCATAACAAAACAAGCCTATCCTTAAGTGCGGTAGCCTAAGGATCTACAAACTCTCAAAACCCACCTTAAGATTATAAACGATTTACTCTACTTGTGTTTGCTCAATCCAACCAGTTAGAAGGAGGGACTGGGGAGAAGGTTCTTCCTTCAGCTTATGCCTCTGGTTCCTAGTGTATCCCCCAGCCGTGGTCGTTTGATGCTACTCCCCTAGTTAGACATCAGATTGATCATTACAAGTAGGTTAATCGTAAACAATCTTAGGCTAGGCGCCAAAAAGAGAACCAGTCCTTAAGGCCAACATCTACTCGATTTTATTGATGCCTGGGCTTATAGTGCCTATGGAATGTGGTGGGCCCTTAAAATGGCTTGTGCCCTTAATGATCAATTGAGTATGTGTAAGTGTGTGCACAACCAGGGTTTTCAAGCAAGATTATTTGTGATGAGTATATTTTAATGTTCGAATCTTGCTTAAGTAGCTTTTAGGGTTTAGAATTAGGTTGATTTCAATCAAGTCTGAGGCAAACCAGGTTTTCTAGCACGGGTGAAGATTGCTTTCCTTTTAAAATCATAAATAAAGTGGAGTGCCTGGTATGAACCTAAATTGAAAATCCTAAGAGGAAGCTACTTGGTGAGTTGATTTTATGTTGAGTGGTGCGGCCCAAACAACTCAAACAATTGGCCACAATTGCACCACTGAGTTAGGCACACAGAAATGATTAACCTAGAATGATGTCTACTCTTTTATGTGTTGATTTGTGTGTATCGGTTCCACAAATCAGAATCCGGTTGAGTAGACGAAAATCAAGTAGGTTAAGTGTCTTGAATGTGGGTGTATGTTATGTGTATGTTGAATTACCCCACAAAAATATATTTTTGTTCTCTTTTTTATATACGAGGGTGAAATGAATGTGAGTGGAAATTCAAACAACCAAACTAATCCTAGGATTTATGCAAACACCTAGGTTAATTGGAATTTAAATTTAATGTGATGAAATGAAATCTATGGAGGGGCAAAGAATGGGGAGCACTTACAGTCGTCTTTAACTACAGTTTACTCCAATCTACCGCTTGATGATTCCCTGATAGAGGTATCTGTAAAACAATAGACACAAGATAAAGCAAGTTAGAAGACAGAAAAGTGCATGAAATGCGAAAAGAAGATTGGAAAATCGTTGCATCCCCGACAATGGCACCAAAATGTTGAATGTCGGAGGACTACGCTATCGAAGTTGGTTTTGAAAACCTGTCGTTGTAGTTCTAGTAGCGAAGAACTTAGGTTCAACAAATAAAATTATACCTAAAATCTATAAAGAAATCCCAGGTCGAACTCTGGGAGGCTATGTCGATCAAAATTCGCAATTATATTTTTTTTTTTGTGTTTTTGTTTAAAGAGCGGAATAATCAAAATGAAATGGAATCAATATAGGAAATAAGAGAGAGAGAGGGAAAGCATTCACTTGATATTGTAAAATGTTTTTACAATTAAGAAAGCCAGAAAATATTACACTAGAAAGTGATAAATTATTACAACTAGAAAGAAGGAAAATTCTACTCTAGAAAATAGGAAAAAGAATGGGAGAGAGAAGTTATCCTCCTTGACGATCACTTGGAGGACAAGCCGGATGAGATAATGCCTGGAAGACGAGGAATGGAGCAGGAAGAAGGAGGTCGAAGCAGGAGGAATGGGAATGAGGCAGCACGTCATCGTCATCGTGGGATCCGCTTCCGGAATGGGGGTGAAAACTTGATTTTAACTCTTGAGGAGCATCCCAGGTGTGGGAGAAGCTTCTCTTGAGCTTTGGAGAGAGAGAGAAGTGAAGGAAGGGATAAGAAATCAGTATAGAGGGTGTCTCCTTTTATAGTTGCAAGGAGTGGGGGCATTTTGGACATTACAACTTGAAAAACATTAATTCAAGACCTTTAGTGATGGATTTATCCGTCACTAAAGGCCTGAACATGGCCGACGTGCACGCCGCTTGCGCACCGCCTCGCCTCCGTGCCCTTCAACGCATGCACACGTTCGCGTGCTCTCAGCCCTTGGATCAAGAGATCGGACGGCTGAGAGTGGCTACGCCTGCACCTCACCCTCGCGTGCGATCACACGTAAGTGCCGCACGTCTAATCACCCGTGGGCACTATCGCTTGCTTTCTGCCGCTGGATCTGCATCGCGTGCCCATGCATTGCAGATGTGGCCTCAATCGCATGTCGTGCACTCACGTAGCGCACTCGACCACTACGCTATTGCTGTGAGTTTGTCACGTGGATGTTTTAAGGCGCGAGCATCTGTGGCCGTTGGATGGTGATCCAACAGTCTAGATCCATCGTCGGATGAGGAGAGAGAGAGGGCACAACGGTCTTGCAGATTTGGCTAGGCACGATCTCGACCATTGGATGGGCATCCAACGGCTGAGATTTCTCGAGTGGAAGAAGGAGAGTTGCGGCCGGTGTTGGGTGGCTATGATGGCACCACATGGCACCATCTAGGCCGTCCATCTTCTGAGTGATGCAGATGGTGCCACAGGTGTCGGATTGGACCGATTTTCATACTGTTAGGCTACGATCGTCGATCCGAACCCATCCGTGCGATCAGATTTCTTGTCTGTGGTGCGGATTAATACCATCTTGGCCCTTGCTCTTTAAGGTTCCTTGGTCTCTATCTGGTGCTACGGATGTCCGATTAGGGTGATCTTGGAGTCGTTGAACTCCAATCGTCACCCTGATCAGATCCGTACGGTTGGATCTTCGATCCGAGGTCCCGATAAAAAGTCACCTTGTCCCTAACCATAAAATGGAGATAATTACTATACAATTTATACAACTTGATATAAATGCATGATTATGCATGTTATGTACTATTTAATTGTATGATGCTAATGTGACACTAAGAACATGCATTAATAGACATTTTAGGTTAATCAGCTGTATGCACATCACCTGGTATGAACCTAAATTGAAAACCCTAAGGGGAGGCTACTTGGTGAGTTGATTTAAGGTTAAGTGGTGCGACTCAAACAACTCAAACAATTGGCCAATATTGCACCACTGAGTTAGGCACACAAAATGATTAACCTAGACTGATTTCTACTCTTTTATATGTTGATTTGTGTGTACCAGTTCCACAGATAAGAATCCGGTTGAGTAGAAGAAAATCAATTAGGTTAAGTGCCTTGAATGTGGGTGTATGTAATGTGTATGTTGAATTACCCCACAAAAAATATCTTTTTGATTTTTTTTTTTTATATGCGGGTGAGATGAATGTGAGTGGAAATCCAAGCCACCAAACTAACCCTAGTATTTATGCAAACACCTAGGTTAATTGGAGTTTGAATTAATGTAGTGAAATGGAATCTATGGAGGGGGAAGAATGGGGAGCACTTACAGCTGTCTTCAACTGCACTTTACTCCAATCTACCACTTGAAGATTCCTTGTCAAGGTACCTTCAAAACAATAGACAAGAAATAAAGCAAGTTAAAAAAAATAAAGTACGCAAAATGCTGAAAGAAGATCGAAATCGTTGCCTCCCCGACAACGGCACCAAAATGTTGAGCGTGAAAATCTACGCATTCACAGTTGGATTCGAAAACCCGTCATCGTAGTTTGAGTCGCGAAGAAATCCGTTCAACAGATAAAATTTATACCGAAAATCCATAAAGAAGTTCCGAGTCGAACACAGGGAGGCTACGTCGATCTCAAAATCCGTAATTATATTCTTTTTTGTATTTTTTTTTAAAAAGGTGAAATAATCACAATGGAATCGATATAGACAATAAGAGAGAGAGAGAGGGAGAGAACAATCACTTGGTATTTGAATAATATTTTTACAACTAAGAAAGCGGGAAATGATTACATAAGAAAGTGGGAAACTGCTACAACTAAAAAGCGGGAAATTCTACTATAGAAAGCGATAAAAGAAGGGATAGAGATGTTATCCTCCTCGACAAATGCTTGGAGGATGAGCTAGACGGAGGCGATGCCTGGAAGACAGAGGACAAGGCGGGAAGAAGGAGGACGAAGTCAGAAGAACGGGAATGAGGCAACATGTCATCGTCGTCATGGGATCTACTTCCGGAATGGGGGCGAAAGCTTGGATTTAGCTCTTGAGGAGCATCTCGAGTGTGGGACAAGCTTCTCTTAATCTTTGGAGAGAGAGAGAGGCGAAGGAAGGGATGAAGAAATGTGGAGGTCGGGTCTCCTTTTATAGTTGTAGGAATTGAGGGCAAATTTGTCATTTCAAGCTTAAAACATTAATATCAGGTCTTTAGTGATGGATTTATCCTTCACTAAAGGTTTGATCGTGGCCAACGTGTGCACGTCGCGTGTGCCTCCCCACCTTCCACGCCCAAAACGCCCATGCACGTCCTTCAAATCTTAGTCGTCTGATCATGAGATAGGATGGATTAGATTTCTCCTCGCACGCCTTCGTCTGCGCCTTCACCTCGCGCATGCGTGCAATCGAGCATGCACATTGTGCGTTAGATCATGCGTGCGTGCTATTGGCTGATCTGCGTTGCCCACTATCGATCGCACGGTCGCGATTATTCGCCCGTGTGCTACGGATGAGTAGTCGAACATGCATCGCGTGCTCGCAGAACATGCTCGACCGCTGTGCTGTGGCGATGACTTTGTCGCTGTTGTGATTTCAGGTGCGCGTGCTTGCGACCGTTGGAGCAGGATCCAACGGCCCAGTTCATGCGTTGGAAATCCTTTGGAGATGCAGCGGCGGTCCTGGGGGCCGATTGGGCGGCTAGGATGGCGCCACATGGTGCCATCTTGGCCGTCCATCTTCTGTGTGTTGTAGATGGTGCCATAGATGTTGGATTGAGCCAATTTTTGCACCGCTAGGCTGTGATCATCATCCATGCAGTTGGATTTGTCGTCTGAAGTGCGGATTGGCATCATCTTAGCCCTTGATCTTTAAGGTTCCTCGATCTCTATCGGATGCTACGGATGTCCGATCAGGGCAATCTTGGAGTTGTTGAACTCCAATTATCACCTTAATCAGATCCGTATGGTTGGATCTTCAATCCGAGGCCCCGATTAAAAAGTTGCCATGTCCCTGACCATAAAAGGAGATAATTACTATACAATTTGTATAATTTGTCCTACATGCATGATTTTGCATGTTATGCAATATTTACAATGCATGATGCTAATATGGTACTAAGAACACACATTAATAGACATTTTAGGTTAATCAGATATATGCACATCACCTACCCTCCTACCACCACTTATACCCAAGATGATTACTATCTCGACTCGACTTATAATTATCCATCCACTAGTAAGGATAACTTTGATTGGGGATACGATACTAGACCTCAGTGTCCAGGGCCTAACCCTGGACAACAAGACTATGATTACTATCCTTCCCAGAGCTATAATGATTATAGATCTCCACCCTTTGATGACTGAACCAACCCAATCTGCAATCAAGAAGGATATGTTGATTATAACACTTACCCTCCCCAGTATTCCACTGAATATAGGTCGCCACCATTCTTTGAACAACCTGAAATAACCTACTATCAATGAGAGACCTGAGAACCTTGATATCTTGACTCCCCTAGATAAGAATTCATCAACTTAATCTCTTGCCTGCTAAAAATACCAAAAGATTAGAAAAGACAAAAATGACAAAAATAAATAAAAGCGAAATGCGTATATGTCAAAATCAAACGTTCGCCTCCCCGTTTTTGACTCGGGACTTACTTTTTGAGTTTCGATTATAAATTTTATCCGATCGATGGATTTTCTCGCGAATCAAACTACGACAACAGGTTTTCCAAACTCAAAACCTTTTTGCGTGCGAATCCGCTGAATCACCCCACCCAACCTTGTCACTGTGGTTCTAAGTAGACCGGAATGTACGAACTTAAGACCTTAGGTCTACTAATTTTAGCCTAATTAGTGCCTTGAGTTTCATTTGATTAGAAGTTGATTTGACTTGTGACCTAATTTGGAGATTGGTTGGCACACAAAGCAGACCAACTTCACCTGACTTGCCTTAAAAGATGGAGAATGAACTCTGGGTCAAGACCTAAAGACCACCCTGATTTGACTCTCAGGTTATTAGGTCCACGATTTTTAAGTTTCAAGTGAATTTAGAGCCTGATTTTAGGGTTCTTCTTGATTAGATCTTTTCAAACAGGGGCGTGGGTAGCACACAAATGCGAGAGGGTTAATTTTCTTTAATATAGGCAAATGAGAAGTAGCACTCCAAACCTTAAAGTAGAAACCCTACTTGGCTCTATGCCAAGTTGAATTTGATCTCAAAATGTTCTCTTTGAACTTCAAATAAGAAATGAGTAGTCCAAGAAGATTAGAAATTAAGCATGATCCCTAGTAGGTACAGGAAATTATGGTAGGGAATCTCTAAATACAATCGTGTTAGGCTTCAATTGGATGTGAAAATTTTTTTTGCAAATTAGGAAACTTGCCTTTTAAGTGATGATTACTAAGAAAATAAGGCAAGTGAATCCTATGTGATTTGTTTCCATTTTATCTTCCCAAGCTTAGGAGAATGATTAGGGAAGAAAAGAAATTACCTACCCCAGGAGTGGCTATTTTGCGTGGAAGATTGCCTCATGATGTACCTCGTAAAATCACAAGAAAATAGAGAGGGCAAGTTAGTGCTCAAATAGAATCAAATAAAACAAAGAATAGCAGTGAATTTCACGTTGCTCCTTGGCAACGGTGCCAAAATGTTGATGTGATCTATTGAGGGTTTAGATTAAGTTATCGTCGTCATAGTGCAAAATCCTCAATCGATCAAACAACAGATACAATTTATAACTCGAATATCTAAAGTGAAGTCCGGAGTCGAATACAGGGATCAAGTATTGCAATTCACACACTAATCAAGATGAATATGTAAATGAGCACAGGAAATCAAGCCAATAATGATATCCAATGAATAATATCTACACAAAATTGATCTTTAATGGAAATCATGAATATTGCAATAGTTTAACAAGGCAAAAAGATGTCTAAGACAAAATAATGATGATTTAAATCACCAATTATTAGTCTAAGCATACATATATACTAATTACTCAATATATCAAATAAATGCATAGTGCCTGAACCACTTAAACCAATTTCCACGCCAGTCAATGTTTCTACAATACTATTCTCAAAGCAAATCAGATGTCGGGTTCTCAATGCAGATGACTTAAACGTCGCCTGCTACAGCATAAGCACAAGCACAAGGGCTTTCAAAGCCTTTCCTCTTCTTTCTTCTCTTCTTCTTCAGCACAGGCCCTCTTCTTCTCTTCTTTCCTTCAGCCTTTCCTTTTCTTCTTTTTCTCTTCTCATGGCTAAGTGTTGAACTTACTCACAAGAGAGTAAAACCCTGCTCTCTCTCTCTCTCCTTTATTTCCATCCTCTTCTCTCAGACAATCGGGTCGCTTATCGGGTAATTAGATCCGGGTGACCAGGGCTACCAGTAGTTGGTAATAGCCGAGGTGTGCATATTGGTGAAGGGGACCTCACCCTTGGTGTCTGAGGCAAAGAGCCTAAGGCTCAAGTTGCTTTTATGAGTGGCTAAGTTCATATCCCTTTACGATGTGGAACTATGTTCCCACATCTCTTCTTCTCGTTCAGGCAGCAACAGCAGTAGGTGGAACCTTGAATTGGCATGGCTGTAGTGGATTTTCATCTCAACTGAGGTTCTAGGTAGATGCCTGGAGTGTGTCTGCAATTACCTGGGCATGGAATTGGCGAAGAACACGGCCGGAGGATCTTGAATGATGTCATAGATGGAGGCACGATGGGTGGTGGCTGGCGTAACCCTAAAGCAAGAATACAGGTGCGAAGGCCCCAATTAAACAGGTCTTGAGCTTCACCATGACATGGAGAAGGTGACTAGGATGTTGGCATAGCGTGGGAGCGGGTGATGTGGTCTGCGAAAGTCGGAGGTGAAGCACGAAGGTTGGGTATTTCGGTGGGGAGCTAGGGTGAGCAATAGGGCGAAATAGGAGATGGCTTTTGATGGAGGGAGTACGGCGATGCTGATGGAGTTGATGGAGAGGCAAACGGTGGACTGTGGAGGTGTGGAGACCTCGTCGGAGGTGTGGCCATAGATGGAGACAAAGGTGGTTGGCGCTGTAGTCGAGGGTCAAAATAAGAATTTAATAGGATAAATAGGAAGTGGGGGAGGAGGGAAATCTAATTAGCCTAGTCTAAATGGATGAAAGGGGAGGATCCGTGACAATTTTGTCAAGCCAATGATGAAGAAGACGAAGTCTCCAATGATGGAGCGATGAGGAAGATGAGGAAGGAGGCATTCATCGGTGTTGCGAGATGCGGAAGAACGAGATGAAGAGGAATCCACTGGCTATTATCTGTGATGGTGGATGAATAATTGGATGGAGGAGCTCACCGAAGTTGGTGGAGAAGGAAGTCAGGGAGAAGGGAAGTGGGGGTATCCAACCTCCAAACCAAGCTAAGGAGGACAACAGTGCGATGAGGGGTCTTTTATAGGCATCAGAGGAGCTTTCCAAGCTTGGAAACCAAGCTTGTAAGCTCTGAAGCTTCACAAAAAAGTAGACCTAAATCTTCAAAGGATTTGCATTAGGTTTTGGTTGCGAATCAGAGCACCATGCGTAGCTCAAATGGAAGAGGATTTCATCAGGAATTCTCCTTGCAATTTTGGAAGGGATTCGCCAAGAAATCAGGGACAAATCCCTAATTGAAGGTTGCCGGAGTAGGAGTTCCTCCATGATAATGGTGTAAGGACCAATTTGGAAAGAAGATGAGAAAAGTTAGGGACCCATTTGCAAAGAATTCAAAAAGCTAAGGGTGTGTGTATAAGAAAAAGAGTTAGACTAAACTGGATTGCAAACTAGGTCAAGATGATCTTTGATTGGGCCCAAATTTTGGTGCAAACCAAATTAAGACCAAAAGAATATGATGGTGAAGTCGGATTTTGGTTTTGACCAAGTTTGATTGGTTAATTTACGCAGAAGCCTAAATTAGGGCAACTTTCCGTCTAAGACTATTTTATGTTAAAATGGATTTAGTTGGTCAATTCAAGGGTACCAAACCTGATAGAATATTTTTATATGAATTTTAGAAGATTTAGGTGAATTTTATCCTAACTAGAACCTCAGTTAATTAAGCGAGTCTATTTTTAGGGTTTCAGATGTCCATTAATTCTTGAAATACGTGAAAACTCATTTCTGTCTTCACGAACCCTCTTATTAGACTTTTATGACCATTTGACCTTTAATAAACCCCTTGGAAAACCTACAGTTATTCTGCATTTAAGATATGATGGTAAAACTGTAGATTTACCCTTGTTTTATTATTTATCTCTCAGAATGGACATGCAATGAATTATGGTTCTTCGATGGTTATGTAGGAGCATTTATCAATTGATTATAACTAATTAAAGCTAGATATGGTTGATGATGATGTTATCATCAGATCCCTAGATCCATAGTGGGTTGTTGTGGCATTGAAGAGGATCAGGAGACACCACTACTGTCACTAATGGCCAAGGAAGGGGAATTGAGAGCTGGAGGGTTGGACGATGATCGACTTAAGGGGGAGAGAGTCAATAAAGGCTAGTAGGAGCTCAAGGGTGCTTCTTATATAGGCAAGGGAGCTAGGGCCACTGGTAATCGAAGGTGAAGACTATTAAGGAGGAACGGTCGAGATGGTAGCTAGGAGGTGCACACGCGATTAGGTTAAATTCTGATCATTAGATGTGATCTGGAAAGTGGCACGAAGCTAGGCTCACCGATGATTGTTAATATCCTTATTTTGATATAATAAAACTATGATTTTATTACGGACTAACCAATATAGTTTAAGTCAAATTTATAGTATGAATGTGTTATCATCACCATAATCATAAAGGAAGAAAAGGACTTGACTTGACGATTATCTTGAAGACCTTTTCAAATTTCATTAAGTCCAGAAATATGTACAGAACCTCAAAAAGAAAAACAAATGCAAGCTTTTCATTTTCGTAAAAAATCATTCTTCCCTATTGTTGATCGACCAACATATCCCTTTGATCAACCAAGTATTGATCGACCAATTAATTGTTCTAATCGATCAAATACCTCTAACGATCATATTTCATTTTTTTAATCAATCAAATTTACTCCAACAGTCGAATTTCTTTTGAAATCTCAAAGTCGATCAATTTTTTAATTTAATCAATCAACATTGAATCAATCAATATAATTATTTAATCGACCAAATACCTTTTTGATCGACCAAACTTTATTTTGATCGACCAAACCCATATTTTCAGAAATGTTGAAAAGTGCCTATAAATAGGTCCGACGACCCCCCTCTCTACAACACACCTAAAGAGCTTTCTAAGAGAAAAACACCTACTCTCTCTTGTGCTTTCCCGCCTCTGCCCCTACAACTACTGTGATCTAAAGCATGCTCACTTTCTTGTGATTCACGAAAGCTTGATTTGTTCTTTTATATTTTTGAGGTTCCATAGGAATATTATTGTATTGTTTTCTTTTATTTTTATTTGGGATTCGAAGTTGCATTGGAAGTCTCATTGTTCTTCTCTGTTAGGTATAAGAAAAGATGTTCTGTAAGAGGTTGTGCCACCCTCGTGAGGGTTCCTACGGATCTTAATGGATACTAGAAGGGAGGGGTGAATAGTATCGTCTTTTATAAAGTTAAATATCATAATTGCAAAGACAAATCAAACCACAAATATTTATGCACAGGAGACACCTGGATTTGTAATGGAAACCCTTCCTGGGTGAAAACCACTACCTAAGCCTCTCAACTTAAGATTTTCTTGACTAGTCGAGGCTAGTCAATCCACTAATGCATCACTTGATACAAGGGTGGCACAACCTCTTACAAAGATCCCTTCTCTTCCTAACTTGAAGAGAAGCACAACAACAATGGATTTCTCCCTGCAGCTTGGGATCTGTAATCAAAAGCAACAAGTAATATAAAAATAGTATAAACCTATGGAACCTCAAGGAAAGTCAAACCAGATTTTAGCAGAGGTTTGAATCGATGTGCTTTGGAAGGCGTGAAAGCAGAAGCGTAGAAGCACTTAGAAGGAAGCATGGAAAGCTTTTGTTTTAGATGGATTTCTTCTTTTGAGTGTGTTTTAAAAAGGTTGCGTATGACCTCTACTTTTACTAGCAAATTGATCTAAAAAGGAAATCAAATTGGTCGATCAATTAAGGCAGTTTGATTGATCAAAAATGAGTTTTGGTCGATCAAACTAGTTATTTGATCGATCAATGATTGGTCGATTAATTAACCTAAATGATTGATCAAAAGTGTATTAATCAACTTCATAAAATTGCCTGATTTGATCGATTAATTAAGCTAGTTGGTCGATCAATACATTTGGTTGATCAATTTTATTATTTGGTCGATCAATAACCCTAAAAACTTATTTTTTTATGTGAAGTGCTTAAATCCATTTGAAACTCATTTTGAGGTTCCTTACAAAATAATCTAGACTCAATAAAGATAAAAAGACACTGAGACAAAATCAGCAGTTTCTAGCTTTAATCCATGAGAGTGTCCTGAAAGATTAGTTTCATAGACAGCATAATTTTGGTGCATCAAAATAGAGATACTTACATCCTCCCCCTTTCTGATGACAACCAAAATTATATTTATGTAGTGAGATAGAAATATAAAAAGTTATGCATAATATCTCCACTTTTTTATTTCAGCAAAAAGTAAAGCATGTAGCTATTAATTTCAATTATCTCCCCCTTAAGCATGTAATTGAAGCAGGTAGTTTTTAACATGCAACCCAATTTTGAAATATAAATAAACATGATATAAAAAAAGATAACCATGCATCTGATAGATATATATATAGATGAAAAGTAAGATAAAATAGTCCACATGATAAAAGCATATTACAGGCCAAAAAGCTATAAAAATACTATCAAAATAGAAAGAAACCGAGTAAAACTACTCCAAAGAAGCCATAAAGGTATCCATCGTGCTCTGAAGGTTTGTACCTAACTCGAGGTCCATCGAGTCAGATCTCTCTGATGAGGTAGGGCAGCCAAGACAAAGGCATCTCTAAGCTGTGTTGGAACTTTGTTCCACATCTTATTTTGGTGTTGACAAAATTATTATGGATTAATGTTTGCAATTGAGTGCTTTTCAGATTCAGGTGAAGATCAAGGCAAATAGGAAATGATGGAGGCATGATGATGAGAAGGAGAAGATCATGACATGAAAGAGGTAAGATAACAAGGAAGAATCGAGGAGGAGAAGATCATCTTAGTCCTTTAGTTTTTAGTTTAGGTTTTTTTAATTTATAAAATGTATGCCTCTTAATAAAGAATCAATGTAGATCGTAAAATAAATTAGAGATAAACTAGGATTTATACTGTGATCATTTTCAAAGAATGTAATTGAATAATTCTCTTAAAAAAGGTACTTGTTAATCCACAAGTACCGGTACGAAAGTTTAGTACCGGTATATGTGAGTTACAGGTTTAGGTTTTTTCAAAGAAACAAACCTGTACCTTGCGAGTACCAGTACTCATTATCAGTACCAGTACTGGAGGTAACGAGTATTGATACTAGTGGGTTACAGATATGCGTTAAGTGTTTGAAACCCAAATCTGGAAGCAACGAGTACCAATACCCATACTTTAGTACCGGTACTAGTTAGCTGTTGGCTCAAAATTGAATAGCTAGAAAATTAATTTAGGCAATATGAACGTTGGAATTTAAACCCAACGTCCAGTAGATGTCCCAACTAGGTCCTAACTCTATAAATAAACCCTTGGACCCTTAGTTTGTACATAAGAAAAGAGAAGAAAAATTTCTAGAGCCATATTTCAAATTTCCACCATATTTTCAAGAGAGAAAGAAGAAGCTTGCCATTCACTCTCTCTACATTCTTGCAAGCTCAACAATGTGTTTTTATCACGCATCTATGAAACGATTCACGTCCATCCTAGGCTCTCAATTGGTATTCTATTTAATTATTGTTGGGAGGCATAGGAACTTTGTTGTATGATTTTATTTTTCTTACACTTGTGCTTTATTTGTTTTTGAGCTTGTTGCTCGTTGGGTTGTAACAAACCCATTATTGTACTTGGGTTGAGGTAACTCATTAATTACCCCATTTAGTAAATTGATTTCCTCAGGGTTGAGGGAATTGGGTTAAAAACCCTAAGCTGGGAGGCTTAGGTAGTGGAGTACCCAAGTGAGTGGGGAACCACTTTACATCTTGTGTGCTTTTTGTGGTTTGGTTATTCTTGCAATTTTTATTTATATAGCATACTATTCATCCCCCCTTCTAGTGTGCTTATGCCTTATAGATTCTACAGGTGGTATCAGAGTGGGTCACAAAAAGAAGTAAATATTCTCTCTCGCAATGGCATCATCATCCAAGCGCACTGAAGGATAGTCATCCACACGTCTTCCCTACTTTGATGGGATGGACTATGGATATTGGAAAAGGAGGATGCAAATCTTCCTCGAGTCCATGGATGAAGACTCGTGGACTCTCATTCAAGAGAAGTACACGAATCCAGAGCCGCAAGATGGCATTGTTTGGATGGCGGATCAAAAGAAGATCTCTAGAAATGCAAAGGCAATAAAAGCACTCTATTGTGCATTATCAAGGGAGGAGTTCAACCATATCTCCGCGTGCGAGTCCATGTACGAGATATGGAATACTCTTCAAGTCACATATGAAGGTACAAACAAGGTAAAAGAAACACGAATCTCAATTCTAACTAAGAATTATGAGTGTTTTAGGATAGAAAAAGGAGAAACAACCAAAGTGATTTACACGAGATTTAGGGAAATTATTAACCTCATGAAGAATCTTGGAGTAAATTTACGGAAGAATAACTTGTAAGGAAGATCCTGAGATCTCTTACAAGTAATTGGAGTCCAAAGACCACAACCATCCAAGAGGCGAAGGACCTCTCCATTCTCCCCTTGGATGATGTAGTTGGTAGCCTTATGGCCTATGAAGTCCAACTAGAGAACATGAAGAAGAATGAGGAGAAGGCGTCAAGCAAGAAGAAGAGTATTTCCTTTAGAGCAATTAAGGAGGACATAAATTCAAGCACCTCAGAACCTGAAGATGAAGAGATGGAGATTCTCACAAGAAAGTTCTAGAAATTTCTCCAAATGCAAGGTAAGCAAATCAATAGAGTTTCAACTAATATTATTTGTTATTACTACAAGAGAAAAGGTCATGTGCAAAAGGATTGCCCTATAAGCAAAAAGAAGGAAGACACAAAAGAAGCCAAGAAGTAGAAGAAGAAGAAAGCTTTTAAAGCGACATGGGATGACAGCGACTCCAACATGGACATCGAGTCCAGTTAATTGAATGACGACAAGGTCACACACCTTTGTTTGGTTGCAACTTCAGAAGACACGAAAGATTAGGTAAATTCTAATTTTTCTCTTGAAGAATTACGTGAAGCTTATGAAGAATTATATCATAAAGCTAGGTTATTTAAAAAGGAAATAAGGTTTTAAAGAATAGTTACCAAACATTAGAAATAGATAAATCATGTTTAGAAATGGAATTAAAGATGTCAAAAGAGACTAATAATCAGTTGCATGCAAAGATACTAGAGCTAGAAGATATTTATGAGCACTTTGAAGAGACTTTGAATAATCTTCAAACAACAACTAGACTAAATACTGAATTTTGTGATGCTCTAAAATCAAATTTCATAATAAAAGGAATACACATACTAGATCACATGCACCAGGCATGCATGGATGTACCAAAAGGCCAAAAATCTCAAGAATTATAGATCTAACACAAGAAAGGTCTATAAATCTCAGGGATTGAAAGGTGCTAACCTGAAAGGACCCACAAGAAAATGGGTACCTAGAAAAGACATTTTACATTATTTTGTAGGAGTAGATCAATGGGATCAGTGGGTGTTCAAGGCACACAATGGAACACTTCAACCTTTCTATCAGTTGAATGAAGACCAAGAATGATGGCCTAATGGAGCTTGGTACCCATATTCATCATTCTACTATTGGTAAATTTTATGGTATAATATTCTTTACCCCTTCATTTTTTTTGTGATTGACAAAAAGGGGGAGAAGAATAAAGAGCAAATAGTAATATTTTTAGGGTGAGCATATATTAAGGGGGAGGATTAAATTAAGTATTTTTTCCTTCAAATAACATTGCTAAAAATTATTTATTATCTATTTGCAAGATAGTTTTGTCAACACCAAAAAGGAGGAGATTGTTGGAACCTTGTTCTACATCTTACTTTGGTGTTAACAAAATTATTATGGATTAATGTTTGCAATTGAGTGCTTTTCAAATTTAGGTGAAGATCAAGGCAAATAGGAAATGATGGAGGCATGATGACGAGAAGGAGAAGATCATGACATGAAGAAGGTAAGATGACAAGGAAGAATCCAGGAGGAGAAGATCATCTTCGTCCTTTAGTTTTTAGTTTAGATTTTTCTAATTTATAGAATGTATGTCTCTTAAGAAAGAATTAACTTAGATCATAAAATAAATAAGAGATAAATTAGGATTTATACTACGATCATTTTTAAAGAACGTAATTGAATAATTCTCTAGGTACTTGTTAACCCACAAGTACTGGTACTAAAGTTTAGTACTGCTATATGTGAGTTACATGTTTGGGTGTTTTCAAAGAAACAAACCTGTACCTCGCAAGTACTGGTACTAATGATCAATACCGGTACAAGTGGGTTACAGATTTGTGTTAAGTGTTTGAAACCTAAATCTGGAAGTAATGAGTACCGGTACCCATACTTTAGTACCAGTACTAGTTAGCCATTGGCTCAAAACTGAATGGCTAGAAAATTAATTTAGGCAATATGAACGTTGGGATTTAAACCCCAACGTCTAGTAGACGTCACAACTAGGTCCTAACTCTATAAATAAACCCTTGGACCCTTAGTTTGCACATAAGAAAAGAGAAGAAAAATTCCTAGAGCTATATTTCAAATTTCCACCATATTTTCAAGAGAGAAAGAAGAAGCTTGCCATTCACTCTACATTCCTGCAAGCTCAATGACATGTTTTTATCACGCATCTATGAAGCGATTCACGTCCATCCTAGGCTCTCAATTGGTATTCTATTTAATTATTTTCGGGAGGCATAGGAACTTTGTTGTAAGATTTTATTTTTCTTACACCTGTACTTTATTTATTTTTGAGCTTGTTGCTCATTGGGTTGTAACAAACCCATTATTGCACTTGGGTTGAGGTAATCCGTTAATTACCTCATTTAGTAAATTAATTTCCTCAGGATTGAGGGAATCAGATTAAAAACCCTATGTTTGAAGGCTTAAGTAGTGGAGTACCCAAGTGAGTGGGGAACCACTTTACATCTTGCGTGCTTTTTGTCATTTGCTTATTCTTGCAATTTTTATTTATATATCACACTATTCATCCCCCCTTCTAGTGTGCTTGTGCCTTACAGATCATACAAGCTGATGATCTGGATGTCATCTGCCTAGATGTCCGGTGAGGAGATGTCACCTGCTGGCCTGTCTCTGCTGTAGTAGAAGGAAGAGGAGGTGCTGCTAATGAGGGAGGCACTATAGTAGATCGGCAAGGATGAGGAGGCCTATGAAGCTGCTGCTGAATCCCATGAATAGAATCTCCAAGTCTATCCAAAAATTGGCCTTGAGCATTCAGGTATTCGGATACTTGATGGCCATGTCTCACCATCACCAAATCTATCTCACACTGTTGAGTATTGACGTAGTCTCTGCCTATAAGTGGTTTGTCAAGAAGGCCCCACTCCTAGTCATAGGACATGGTAGGTCACACTGGAGGAGGATAGGTCATTGTGAAATGCTCATATGGCAGGAAGGGAGGCGGTACTGCAGAAGAAGGTTGTCTGGCTCCTGAGGCTACTGCTGTTGGTGGTTTGCATCCTCACCATGGGCTCCTTGAGTTTGCTCCATCTTGCTATAAGTAAGCTTATAAAAAATGGAGACTCTCATAATGAACTGTTTATGGTTAATATCCATGGGAACATTAAAATGTAGGAAAATGTGAGAGGAGTGTCCCAAACTGGAAGGAGCTGGTCGGTTGCTTGCTCATCAAATAAAGAATCAAGTGGTTCCAGTTGAACCACTTATTCTTAAGAAATGTGTAGAGGGTGGTCAGCATGATATCGGGGCAGTTCTCAATGAATGTAGACATAAACATGAAATTCCATAGAAAAACTCTATTAGGAAAGCATGGAAGACGACGAAAGTATGGTGGCTTGGCAGGATGACCCAAGTCATAATGATTGGGAGTGAGTAGGGTCGCTTGAATAGACTCCGTTTGTGTCTGCTGGTGAAGCTCAAGAAAGGTAGGTCGAACATATGGACAACTAAGAATCTCAGAGATGATATCCGCATTAACCAAATCCTCAATGCCGTTGACATTCAAGGTAAGCTCAATGTTGAACCCCTCACATATATTTTTGAGATTGGCATAAATTAGGTGACATGCCATGGGATCAACACTGGGAATGCAGTTGTTCTTGGAACCTACATAAAAGTTCCACTCAAAAAGACGTAGAATCTGGTGATATGCAATTTTTTTCTTGGATTCCGAGAAAGATAGACTCAAAATAAGGGAAATCGACTGGACAACCGATGTGGGGGGAAAGCTTGGTGAGTATGGAGAAATGCTCATGGGCGACCTCAGAAATGAAGAAAAGGTCAAATGTGACGTCACGAGAGCCAGAAGAGGAGGCACATGTGCATTTCGGAGCCATTTAAGTTATGAAAAATCATGTTGGTCAATCAAACAAGAATTTTTGGTCGATCAAAAGGGGTTTGACTTTGGTTCTATGAAAATGACTTTTGGTTGATCAACCGAGTTAATTGATTAATCAAAATTGTTTAGACTAGAGAAAAATGAGAGATCCAAGGATTGATTAGCTCACAAATACATGATCAATCAAAGGGAGTTGTCGTGGCCATCGGTGACGATGAGCACGGCCGACGAGGGAGGATGCATGGCCAGGTTGAGTGGTGAGGAGGACGCATGGGGAGGTCGAGTATGGTCAGGGTTGTTGGTTAGCTGCGTCCACAACAAGGTCGAGCGTGGTGTCGAGGGTGGCACGGCTTGCTCTTGTGACGAGAAGCGGTGGTCGATGGTGTTGGAGGTCGTTGATCGACCATGGTGGCTGGAGGAGAGGTGTGGGGTCAGGTTTGTGTTTTAGTCTGTGGTGGAGTGGAGACATGGTACCAAAGTGGGGTATAGGTGTAGTAAAAAATAGGTTAAGTGGTAAAAATGATTGTGTTTTATATAAAATTGGGTTGACAAATAAGGTAGATGCACTTAGGGTAGGTAACTGAATGGATTAGGTTCGGTTTAGGTGATTTGGGGTGAGATTAGAGGCGATTAGGATTGCAAATGCGAAAAGCAAATCCACCCAGTTTTGGTCGATCAAAACAGAAACTGATCGATCAATTAAGCTCATTGGTCGATCAGGGTTCAAAGGTTTGGAGGGAAAATTTCCACCTAATTGGATTAGTCGATCAAATAACAAAGTTGGTCGATTAAACTTTAAATTTTTGGAGGGAAAATTCCTGCCAAAGATTTGGTCGATCAACTAATGA
This sequence comes from Thalassia testudinum, assembly GCA_037157565.1. Classification (NCBI taxonomy): domain Eukaryota; kingdom Viridiplantae; phylum Streptophyta; class Magnoliopsida; order Alismatales; family Hydrocharitaceae; genus Thalassia; species Thalassia testudinum. Next base: position 5,124,841 of record JAZHRO010000022.1, on the reverse strand, counting down.
ATATTGATCGATCAACTAGTTTGGTCGATCAAAGTGAGGTTTTTGATCGATCAAAGGTTGAAAATAATGCAATCAAAATTATTAAATTAGCTCTTTCAACCTAGGTAATCCTAGTGCATGGCAGATAAGGTTAAATCTATCTTTTGGTAAAGGTTTTGTAAAGATATCAGCTAACTAGTCTTCAATTTTAACAAATTCTAAGTTGATTTCACGTTTTAAGACATAATCCCTTTGGAAGTGGTGCCTAACATTAATGTGTTTAGTCTTAGAATGTTGAAAAAGATTTTTAGATAGATTGATGGCACTAGTGTTATCACAAAGTATTTTGTTATTTCTATAGGATAGGCCAAAATCTTCTAGTGTTTGTTTCATCCATAAGAGTTGTGAACATGCTAAATATGCAGCTACATATTCAGTTCTGTTGTTGATAGAGAAATAGTGTGTTGTTTTCTAGAGAGCCAAAAGACTAGGGAATTTCCGAGGAATTGACACGTTCTACTAGTACTCTTGCAGTTGGTAAAGCTACTTGCATAATTAGCAATACAAAAGGAATAAAGATCCAATGTGCCAGACTTTGGATAGAAAAGTCCTAGATCTGGTGTGTGGTTTAGGCATTTAAGTATTCTTTTAATTACATTTTGGTGTAATTTTTTAAGGTTAACTTGAAAATGAGTACACAAGCAGGTGCTAAAGAGAATATCAAGTCTTCTAGTAGTTAAATATAACAAAGAGCCTATCATGCTTCTATACAACTTCTGATCTATAGACTTACCTATCTCATCAGTTTTGAGCTATGTAGAAATTGCCAAAGGCATTTCTTGTCCTTCTACCTTGTCCATGGAGACTTTCTTCAAGATCTCCCATTCACCAACTTTCGTCGAGTTTAAGGAACTATACACATCGTAGTACAGTCAACAAATAGCTAGTCAAACACTTAAATTTATAAACTCAGATTCTAATTTGGAGTTCAAGGTCATTCGTAGGGAACAAATATGGAATTTATAACACTAATCTCCAATTGAAATGAATGAGCATAATAAACGGAGCACAATAAAGATATTCAATGAATAATAATCTACTCAAAATGATATTAAATGTTAAACATGAGTATCTTAAGAAATCACTATGATAAAAAGAAAGAAAGGATAAAAAACAATGGTGATATGAATCACCACTTAAATCCCACAGTTTAAGCATATATCAAATATCTCAATTAACTAAAATAAGTGAACAGCGGCCTTGAACCACTAATCATCAAATGCCTCCACAGTATCAGATCTTAATGCCACAGCCAATGCACAACACTCATCATACATTGCCTTTTGATATTAGACGACGTAAGTGAACCTCAGTAAGCACAATGGCAAAGCCTTTCTTTAGGCTTCCTCTTCTTCAGCAGCTTCTCAAACACAAGGCTTTCCTTTTCTTCTCAACAGCTAAGTGTTTAGCCTTCAGCACAAAGCATGCACCCTGAGGCACGTGTACACATAGAAAAACCCTCCCTAGTCCTGTTCACAATTTCCTCTCTCAAACCAAGGAATAGCTGGATCCGTATACAAGTATTCGATTGGGTAATCGGATCTGACTAGGGTCATCGGGCGTGTATGGTGACTGAGGAGTGCGTAGGTAAAGTGAAGGGGACCTCACCCCATGTCCTGAGGCAAAGGGCCTTATTCATGAAAACAACTTATATGCCTCTTTTAGCTCATCGCCATATGAACTGGGACTATCCACCAGGACGTCTTCGCGCGATGCTACAGGGAGATGAAGGTCTTAATTGCGAGCTGCTTCTATTACTGGAGGCTCCAATTGAGACTGCAAGCACTCTCGTGGGGTGAATCCGTAACACCTAGGAGTTGGGATGAAGTCAAAGCAGGTCGGAGCTGGTCGGATAGTAATGAGAACGATGACGGAGACAGCAGATGATAAACACACATCAATTCATGATAAAATGCTTATTTATGATAGTTCCTAGGCTTAGCATTGCATATCATGTTATAAATACTGTATAACATCCATTGCATGGCATTTAGGATAATAGTGGATTACGTACATTAATTCTTCCATTTTACATGGCTAGGAAGAATCTGACCGTACGGATTGAGGGTTGGAGAATATCCTGTGGATCGCAACTAAATACTAGAGGGGAGGGATGAATAGTATCTTTTTAAGAAAATAAGTTTCAGAGTAAAAAATAAGACAACAGAGATTCATGCACAGAGTACACCTGATTTATAGTGGAAACCTAATCTGAGTAAAAACAACTACCTAAGCCTCCTAGCTTAGGATTTTTCTTACTAGTACAAGCTAGGCAATTCACTATTCGCACTACTTGAACGAGGGTGGCACAACCTCTTACAAACCCTTCTCTTTTATCCTAAAGAGAAGCAAAAACAACAACCACGGATCTTCCAACTAGGCTTGGGATCTGTAAATCAAAACAGCAAAATAGAATAACAATAAAATGAATTCTATGGAACCTCAATAAATGATCAAACCAATTTTTCGCAGAGGTTTGAGGTGTCGTGCATTTGAAGTGCGTGAAGAACAAGACGTGAAGGCCTTTTGCAATAAGCACGACAAGATCAGTTTTTGAATGGTGTTTCTTTTTTAAACATTGTATATGAATGGGCTACAATGACCTCTATTTATACAAAAAGTTTTGCTTGAATAGGAAACAAAATTGGTCGATCAATTAAGGTTAATCGATCAATCAAAAGGTACTTTGGTCTATCGATTAAGGATGTTGATCGATGTTGGTTGATCAATTAGCTTGGTTGGTCGATCAAGAGGATTTTTCTCAACTTCCAAAAATGGACTAATTTGATCGGTCAAATAAGTAGGTTGGTCGATCAAAGTATTTTGGATTACCAACTAATAAGTCTGGTCGACCAATAACCCTAAAATTTGGATTTGAAAAGATACACGAAAAAATCATTTCTGAGTTTTATTTGAGGTTCCTTACAATAAAGTCATAGACTCAAATAAATGAAAAAGATGCACATTAGCAACTATCTGAACTTGTGTCTTGAACAGAGGCTTCAATCCAAGATAGTCCTAAAATGTCAGTCTTACCAATAAACATAATTTGGTGCATCAAAACAGAGGTGCTTACATTCTCCCCCTTTTTGATGACAACAAAATTATAATTATGAATTTGAAAATAACTTTGTATAATATCTCCCCCTTTTAGTTTCAGCAAAAAGTAAACATGCTGCTAGTTATTTTACAACTAACTCCCCCTCAAACAAGTAATATAAGCATCAATATAATAACATGCATTGAAAGAGATAATAATAAAAAATTGAAGGAGATAATATTCATGCAACATCATAACAAAATGTCTAGAAAAGATAACATATAAAAGAGTCTAGAATAAATTGATACATGACAAAAATAAACTGATACAAGCAAATATAACACCTAATCATCTAGTGATGCCATAAATGCATCCATGGTGCTCTGAAGATTAGTATCTAGCTCAAGATCCAGTGAGTCTAATCTCTCAGAAGAAGCAGGTTGACCAAGGCAAAGGCGTTGCTGAGCTAACAAACGAGGTGTCGAATGTCTGGATGTCCTGCGAGGAGGAGTGATCTACTGCTTACTGGTGGTGCTACTAGTGAAGCTGATGAAGTAGGAGGTGGAGGAGGAGGAGGTGCTGCAGAAGGCATGGTAGTCGAACGATGAGATCGAGGAGGTTGATGAAGCTGCTGTTGAATACAATGAATAAACTCTCCAAGTCTGTCCAAAAACTGACTCTGAGCATTCAGGTATTCTAATACCTAATGCCCATGACTCATCATAACCATGTCTCTCTCTCTCTGCCTATGCATCATCAAAGAAATACCAGCTGTCACATCCTAAATAGTGATAAAGTCCCTACTTGAAATCTGTCTGTCCAAGAGACTCTAGTCCTGGTCGTAGAAAGATGGTGATGGTCTCACTGGAGGTGGACAAGTCGCAGTGAAGTGCTCATAAGGCGAGAACGAAGGAGATACAGTGGTCTGCTCCTATTGCTGCTCCTCCTGTGGTGCACCCTCACACGAGCTCCATGTGCTTGCTCCATCTTTGCATAAGTGAGTTTATCAAAAATGGAGACACGAGTGATAAACTGTTTATGATTAATGTCCATGGGCACACTGAAATGGAGAAAGATATGGGACAGAAGTGTCCCAAACTGGAAGGAGCTGCTAGGTGGTTTACTCATGAGATAAAGAATCAAATGGTTCGAGCTGAATCATTTATTCTTCATGAAGGCATAGAGGGTGATCAGCATTATACCAGGGCAGTTTTCAAAAGATGTGGACTTAGGCATAAAGTTCCACAAGAAAACACGGTTCAGAAAGCGAGGCAAACGATAGAGAAAGGGTGACTTGGCAGGATGACCCAAGTCAAAATGAGAGGGAGTGAGCAGAGTCTCCCTGATAGTATCAGTCTGAGTTTGCTGATGCAACTCAAGAAAAGTAGGTCCAACAGAAGGACAGTCAAGAATATCCGTCAAAACATCCGCATTGACCAGAACTTCTATTCCGTAGACATTCGAGGTCAACATGATGTTGGAGACTTCACCTATATCTTTGAGATTGGTATAAAATAGGTGACAGGCCATGGGATCAACACCGGGAATGCGGCTATGTTTGGAACCCTCATAAAAGTTCCACTTAAACTAACATAAAATCTGATGGTATGCAAATTTCTCGCAGATCCCAGGGAAAATAGACTAGAAATAAGTGAAATCAACGGGTCTACCAACTTGTGGAGAGAATTTCGTAAACAGTGAGAAATGATCACGAGTGGCATCGGCAATGAAAAAGTGATCGAAAGTATCATCACGATTACTAGAAAAGCTGCATGGACGTTTTGGTGCCATGGTAAGGTGCTGGAAAACACGGTTGGTCGATCAAAAATTTTGACTGGTCGACCAAAAAAGAACTGGACGTTTGGTTGATCAACCAAGTGATTTTGTCGACCAAAAGGCTGTAGATCGAAAAAAAAAGTCTGTTTGACGGATGAGAAACTCATGTATGCTATAAGATTTTGCAAGAAATAAATACAAAAACAAGATCAAACAAGTTAGAGTAAGTCAAAGCACATTTTAAACACAAGAAAAATCCAAAGGGATGGATGTATTCAAGGTTTAGAATGTACCAAGATCAAACCAAAGTTGGTCGATCAAAAGGAGGCCGGATGGAGATTCTGCGAGGAGGCTGAAGTTGTGCGAGCACGGAGGTCACGAAGGCGTACGATGGAGGACGCGATGATCAGGTATGCTCTTGCAAGGTCTTATGCGTAAGGGACCCACGCACGGAGGAGGGCGTGTGCGAGGAGGTCGAAGCCTGTGGCATTGGTCGATCAGAGAAGAGTTGAGGTTGTGGGGTAGTGTTTGAGAGAAGTGGGGACCATTTATGATGGTTAAAAAATGGGTTTAGGGGTAAAATGAGGTGTTTTTAAAGAGAATGTGATTAGCAAAATAGGTAAATGCACTTAAGGCAGCTAATCACATAGGTTAGAAATGGTAAACGAAGATTGTGATCGAAAAACGAGGAAAGGAAATTGCAATCACAAAGGTGAATCCACCCAGTTTTGGTAGATCAAAATTTTATTTTGATCTATCAAAACAATAAATGATCGATCAAAATATGTATTTGGTCGATCAAAGTTTGAAAGTTTGGAAGGAAAATTCCCTCCCAAACAGTTTCGTCAATCAAAGATCTTAATTGATCGATCAAAAAGAGAAACCAGTGGGGGGAAAATTCCCGCCAGGAAAATTCAAGTTTTGGTCGATCAAAACAATAGTTTTGATCGATAAAAGGTTGGTCGATCAATTTTTGAAAATTGATTTATCAAAGCAGCAAAAGAGTCATATTTTAGGCTACTTAATTAAGCTCTTTTAATCTAGATAAGTCTAGTGAATGACAAATTTGATTAAACCTATCTTTTGATAAAGGTTTCGTGAATATGTCGGCTAGTTGTTTTTCTATGTTAATAAATTCTAAGTTGATATCCCCTTTTAAGACATAATCTCTAAGAAAGTGATGTCTAATATCAATATGTTTAGTCCTAGAGTGTTGTACTAGATTCTTAGATAAGTTGATTGCACTAGTGTTGTCACACAAGATTTTATTGTTTTTAAAAGTTAATCCAAAATCTTTTAAAGTCTATTTCATCCACAATAGTTGTGAACATGCTAAGGATGCTGCTACATATTCTGCTTCTGTTGTTGATAGAGATACAGTGTTTTGTTTTCTAAAGAACCAAGAGACTAGGGAATCTCTGAGAAATTGACAAGTTCCACTAGTACTCTTTCGATCAGTGAAGCTACCCGCATAGTCAGCATCACAAAAGGAATATAATTCCAATGTGTCTGACTTCGAGTAAAAGAGTCCTAAGTCTTGTGTGTTGTTTAGATATCTAAGGATTCTTTTAACAGCATTTAGATGTGATTCCTTAGGTTTTACTTGAAAATGAGCACATAAACAAGTGCAAAATAGAATGTCAGGTCTACTTGCAGTTAAATATAATAGAGAACCTATCATACTCCTATAAAGTTTTTGATCTACTGACTTACCTATCTCGTCAATTTTTAATTGGGTAGAAGCTGCCATTGATATTTCTTTGCCTTTGACTTTGTCCATTGAGAATTTCTTCAATATCTCTACTGTGTATTTTGTTTGAGATATGAAGATTTTGGAGGATAGTTGATCAATCTGAAGACCTAGGAAGAACTTAAGTTCTCCCACCATACTCATTTCAAATTGATCCTACATAACCTTTGCAAATTCTTGGTAAAGTAGATCATTAGTAGCATCGAAAATAATATCATCTACATATATTTGAATTATTAGGAAGTCATTTTGTTTTCTTTTCATAAATAAAGGTGGATCGATTTGACCAATTTTAAACTCATTGTCAATTAAGTATGTTTTTAATCTTTCATACCAGGCTCGTGGAGCTTGTTTTAATTCATACAATACTTTGTTTAATTTGTATACGTGTTCTGGATGATTTGGATCTTAAATTCCTGGAGGTTGTTTAACAAAGACTTCCTCAATGAATCCATTTAAAAAGGCACTTTTGGCATCCATTTGGAAAAGCTTGAATTCCATATGGGTTGCAAAAGCTAGCAACATTCTAATAGGTTCAAGTTAGGCAATAGGTGCATATGTTTCCTCAAAATCTATTTGTTCCTCTTGATTATATCCTTGAGCCACAAGTCTAGCTTTATTTCTAACTACATGTCTTGATTCATCAAGTTTGTTCCTAAAAATCCACTTGGTTCCAATAATAGTTTGTTGCTCAGGTTTTGGAAAAAGTTCCTATACTTGATTTTTCCTGAATTGGTTTAGCTCCTCTTCCATAGCAATGATCCAATAATTATCTAAGAAGGCTTCCTTAATATTTTTAGGTTCTCATTGAGATACAAAAGCTGTAAATGCTAATGTGTTAAGGGAAAATCTGGACTGAACTCCTTTCGATAAGTTTCCTATTACTAGTTCTCTAGGATGATCTTTTACAAAAGAGATATCTTTGGGTAGTTCATTAGGAATAACATCTTCTGGAATGTTTGAAGGATCAACTATTGTATCATCATCATCAATCGTGGAAGATTTAAGTTGAACTAATGTGTTTCATCAAATGATACATTCATGGTTTCCTCAACAATAGAATTCTTCCTATTAAAGAACTTATAGGCTTTACTTCTAGTTGAATAACCTAGAAAAGTCCCTTCTGAGCTTTTTGCATCAAACTTATCAAGATTATCTTTAGTGTTAAGTATAAAACATCGACATCCAAAAATCTTCAAGTAGGAAATTCTAGGTGTTCTTCCATGATAGAGTTCAAAGGGTGTCTTCTCTAGAATTGGTCTTATCAAGGTTCTATTTTGGATATAACAAGCAATGTTTACAGCCTTAGCCCAAAAATATCGAGGCAGCTTTGACTCGCACAGCATTGTGTTGGCACACTCTTGTAAGGTCTTATTTTTCCTCTCAACTACACCATTCTGCGATGCAACTCTAGGGAAGGAAAACTCATGTTTAATTCCATATTGATCATAAAAATTTGAGAAAGATTCATTTTCAAATTCTCCACCATGATCACTTCTGATTTTGATTACTTCAAACCCTTTTTCATTTTGTAATCTTCTAACTAGTTTGCTAAAGGCATCTAAAGTTAAGTCCTTGCTCTTTAAGATACCTAGGTAAATCTAGAGAAGTCGTCAATTATGACTAAACAATATCTGCACCTGCTTAGGCTTTGGATTTGGTTGGTCTAAATAAGTCTAAGTGAAGTAGCTCCAGGGGTTGAGAAGTGCTAACCATCCTTTTTGGTTTAAAAGAGTTTTTGGTTTGTTTGTCGACTTAATAAGAATCGCAGACTTTGCTTTTCTTGAAGTTGATTCTTGGTAGACCTTTTACAAGTTCACGTTTCACAAGTTTACTAATGTTTCCCATGTGAACATGACCTAGTTTTTTATGCCAAAGAGTTATTTCTTCGTCAGATACGACTAGACAATCAAGACTGTCGTATTTGTTGAAGCTTATGGTGTAAATGTCTTTGTGTCTATTTCCTTTAAGAATAACTTGATTTGTTTCTTCATCATGAATTTTAAAACCTTTTGATGTAAATGTAATTCTATTCCCTTTATCATATATTTGGCTTACACTTAATAGATTGTGTTTTAAACCTTTAACTAAGTGCACATTATCAATAAAGGTAGAAGAATTATCAATTTGGCCAGTACCAATAATACGGCCCTTGTGGTTGTTCCCGAACTTGACCGTACCACCTTCCTGAAGGTTGAGTTGTAGGAATAGGTCTTCCTTGCCGGTCATGTGCTTGGAATAGCTGTTGTCCATAATCCATCTTCTTTCTTCTCTTTCCTATCATTGATTTGTGATTGTGAGGCTTCATTTGATATAGTGGCTTCAATGTTCCTTTGATTTGTTGGAAAGTCCACTTCTTATAATCTACTGAGCCTATAAAACAAGATTGCAAAATGCTTCCATTTTTGCTTGGGTCCACGGTGGTTAGTTTTCATTGCATATTTTGGCAGGCTACCTTTCTCTTTGTTTTGACTGGAACTAGATGCTTCATGGATATTCTTTGGTATATAGCCTAACCCAAATTTTGTGGTGCTTTGGGTTTATGTTCCTAACAATTTACGTAGATTTCTACATCCATCTGTGAATTTTGTCAGGTCATTTAGTAGAATAGCAGAGTTTTCTTTCAATTTATCTATGTCTATTTCTAAGTGGTTTATTTGAGATTTTAGTGTTGTAATTTCAATAGATGGTTCTTTGTTTTGATTGTCAAGTGCATCTTTTTGTGCGTTTGCTTTGTCTAGTGTCTTTACTAGGTTTTTGTTTTCTAATTTTAATGATGTAGCTATATCATGCAATTCAAAGAATGCTTCTAATAGTTCTTCTTGAGTAAAGGAGGTTACCTCATCTACTAGTGCCATCAAACCGAGAAGAGCTTCTTCTCCTGATGTTTCTTCTTCTTCTGAACTTGAGTCTGACTTATCCCAAGTTGTAGTAAAGGCTTTCTTCTTTCCATCTTTATTGAAGTGCTTCTTCTTCTTTTCAGATTCCTTCCTGAGAAGTGGACAATCCTTCTTGATGTGTCCCTTTCTCTTGTAGTTATAACAGATGACTGCGTCATTGTTTCTTCCTTCTTTCTTCTTCCTCCAGTTCTTCTTGTCCTTAAGAAACTTTCTAAATTTTCTAGATAAGAGTGCTATGTCTTCCTCTTCTTCTCCACTTGAAGTTTCTTCAGATTCTTGAGTGGCTTCAAGGGCTATGGCCTTCTTCTTTACTCCTTCGCCTTCATGCTCCTTCATGTGTTGAAGTTGAACTTCATAGGCCATGAAGCTTCCGATAAGATTGTCTAATTTGAGGGTAGACAAATCTTTAGACTCCTGTATTGCTGTGGTCTTGCTTTCCCAATCGTTGGTGAGAGATCGGAGTATCTTTCTCACAAGTGTTTCATTCTTGATCTCCTGATCTAGGTTCCCTAGAGAGTTTATGATGTCCATAAACCTCATGAACATTTCCTTGATCAACTCGCCCTTCTTCATCTTGAAAAGCTCGTAATTTTGCGTTAGTAAATTCACTCTAGTTTCCTTTACCTCTGCCGTGCCTTCATGGGTTACTTCAAGGATGTTCCAGATTTCGTAGGTTGTCTTGCAAGCAGAAACGTGGTTGAATTCTGCTCTTGAAAGCCCACAAAAGATTGCATTCATGGCTTTTGCATTGTGAGTTTCCATCTTCTTTTGATTTGGTGTCACAACCACTCCTTCCTTTATCTTAAGACGAGTATACTTGGAGGTGATGCTGCCCCATACCTAGAAATCCATGGACTCCAGGAAGATTTGCATCCTTGTCTTCCAATATCCGTAGTTCGTCTCATCAAAGAGAGAAGGACGAACAGCAGACTGCCCCTTAGCGTATGTGTCGACAAATGATTTTGACATCTTCTGGACAACCTCGCTTTGATACCAAATGAGGGTTGGAGAATAACCTGTGGATTGCAACTAAATACTAGAAGAGAGGGGTGAATAGTATTGCTTTAAAAAAATAAGTGTCAGATTAAAAAATAAGACAACAGAGATTCATGCACAGAGTACACCTGATTTATAATGGAATCCCAATACGAGTAAAAACCACTACCTAAGCCTCCCAACTTCGGATTTTTCCGACTACAAGCTAGTCAATTCACTATTTGCACCACTTGAACGAGGATGGCACAACCTCTTACAAACCCTTCTCTTTTATCCTAAAGAGAAGCAAAAACAACAACCATGGATCTTCCAAACAGGCTTGGGATCCATAAATCAAAACAACAAAATAGAATAACAATAAAATGAATTCTATGGGACCTCAATAAATGATCAAACCAATTTTTCGCAGAGGTTCAAGCCATCATGCATTCGAAGAGCGTGAAGAACGAGATGTGAAGGCCTTTTGCAATAAGCATGAGAAGATCAATTTTTGAATGGTGTTTCTTTTTTAAATGTTGTATATGAATGGGCTGCGTACGACTTCTATTTATACAAAAAGTTTTGCTTAAATAGGAAACAAAATTGGTCGATCAATTAAGGTTAATTGGTTGATTAAAAAGTACTTTGGTCGATCAATGAAGGATGTTAGTCGATCACTTATTGGTTGATCAATTAGCTTGGTTGGTTGATCAAGAGGATTTTTCTCAACTTCCAAAAATGGACTAATTTGATCAGTCAAATAAGTAGGTTGGTTGATCAATTAACAAGTCTGGTCGATCAATAACCCTAAAATTTGGATTTGAAAAGATACACGAAAAAATCATTTTTGAGTTTTATTTGAGGTTCCCTACAATAAAGTCCTAGACTCAAATAAATGAAAAAGATGCACATCAGCAACTATCTGAACTTGTGTCTTGAACAGAGGCTTCAATCCAAGATAGTCCTGAAATGTCAGTCTTACCAATAAACATAATTTTGGTGCATCAAAATAGAGGTGCTTACATGGATGAATCCGAAGCGATGATCGTAGTCTGTCAACGTGAAAATCACCTCGATCAGAGCTCCGTAGGACCCTCCACAAGAAGATGAAGATGGACGGCCCAGATGTCACCACGTGGCACCATCTAGGCCACCCCCCACCAGAGCCATCGCGCCCGACCTCAAGCAAGGACTCACCTCGACCGTTGGATCTTCATCCAATGGTCAAGGTGCGCGTGATTGCACCGCCTCCACTAGACAAAGCACCACTTTGGTGCAAAAATGAAGACAAGCACTCGCAAACAGCGAGCATGAGTTTGAGCCGCACCCGCTACAACGTTAGGTGAAATAGGGCTGCTCGATCTCGATCGAGCGATCGAGATTCTCCACGCGCGATCTGACGTCACCCACCAACGCGAGGGGGCACACCAGATCGCACGCATGACATCTGGGGTGTGCATTTAAGATGACCAAGAGGTGTGCCTGCCGTCCAATCCTCGCAATTGCACGAGGCGAGTGATTCAAATGAAAGTGCGTGCGATCTGCAGGCGAGCGCGCATTCTCCTCTCATGATCACAACCGTCCACCCCTGATCCAACGATCAACGATCGCTGCGCCCTATGCCAGCCAAGGCCAAGCTTCCAAGCACCAGCCAAGGTGTGTGAATGGTTTAGCGATGTCTCTGGCCAGTCTTTAGCGATGTATTAAATGTCATTAAAGGCCCGTGCATGCAAACCACCTCCATTCCACCACTATATAAACACCCCTACACCCCCCATTCCTCTTCATCTCTACCTACTCTACTCTCACCTACTCCTAAGCTCTAGTAACCTACCAAAGCTCCAGTAGAGCTTACTCTCAAGCTCCAAAGGCCTCCTATTAGTATAGCATTCCTTGATCCCACCAAATATTCATCCCTTATCCCATCACCTTCATAGGTCACCTTGAAGCTGTCCTCCTACCTCCATTCTGGTAGCAGATCGCCTCCGCCTCCTCACCTCCATTCTAGAGCCTCGGTGAAGCATTCCTCTACCTGACGTCCTCCTGCATCTCACCTTCATCATCCTGCATCTCAACTCCTTCGTCCAAGCTTCCACCAGGCACTGTCATCTTGCTGAACAGCCGATTCGGGAGATTTCTTCTCACCCCTATCTCTTTTATGCTTTCATAGATCATTGTAATTAACATTGGAGTGATATATATCATATTTGTTCCATCTCTCTTGTGAATTTATTTTGCTTGTCATTTTATTTCAAAAACACAAAAAAAAACAAAACTTCAAAATACTAAAAATAAATAAAACAAAGCGTGGTTTTCAAGCAAAGTAAATGTCGCCACCCTGTGTTCGACCTAGGATAAAATTGTAATTGAAAACGAGTCTTGCAACTATGACGACGTGTTCCTCCAAACCCTGATTTCTACCACGTGAAACACGTTCATCATTTTGGTGCCGTTGCTGGGGAGGCAACGTAATTTACTTTCTTATTTTCTGCTCTTCTTTGCATTTACATATTACTAACCCCGCTTATCTCTGATCTATTGTCTTGTAGGTACCCTAGCATGGAGATCCAAGTGCGGTAGATCAGAGTAAAGTGTGGGTAGAGTAATCTGTAAGTGCCCCCCACATTACCCCCCCACTAGTTTCATTTCGCCACATTCATAACCAAGACCTAATCTACTTAGGTGTTTTCACAAACCCTGGGATAGAGTTATTTGTCTTGTTTGCCACCTCCACTCATCTCACCCTCGCATATTATAAAAAAAAAAAACATACTCTCTGTGGGACGAATCAATATACACACTTTATACACCCACATTTGAGGCACATAACTTGACTTGATTTTCATCTACTCAACTAGGATCCCAACCTATGGAACCGGTACACCAATTCAACACATAAAGGAGTAAAAATCATATTAAGTTAATCACCTTTCTGTGTGCCTTAATCAGTGGTGCATTTGGGCTGATTAATTGAATTATTTGGGCTGCACCACCTAATTTAAAAGAAATTCATTTTGTAGCTGCCCCATAGGATTCAATATTTAGGTCAAGCCAGGTACTCCATATTTTCTTGATTTATAAAGGAAAAACACTTGAACTCGTGCTTTCAAAACTTGGTCTGCCTTACAAAACTTTGTTGAATACACCTAATATTTGAATCCTGAAAGCTACTAAGCAAGATTCGAACCCTAAAACTCACCTCATCATTAATAATCTTGCTTGAAAACTTTTTGGCTATGCACATTCTCAAACAAATCATTAAGGGCACAACCCATTAAGGGCCCATCACATTCCTGAAGCACCAATATCCCAAGCCTAACTAAAATTGATTAGACGTTGGCCCTAAGGATTGGCTCACTCATCAAGATCCAGATTGAGATTGTTCATGATTAACCTACTTATACTAGTCAATCGGATGTCTAGTTAGGGGAGTAGCATCGAACGACCGCGGTTGGAGGGTACACTAATGACCGGAGGCACAAGCCAAAGGAAGAACCTTCTCCCCAGTCCCTCCTTCTAACTGGTTGGATTGCCTGGATATAAGTAGAGTAAATCATCCATAATCTTAGGATGGATTCTAAGAGTCTGTAGACTTTTAGGCTACCCAACCTAAGGACAGGGTTGTATTTTTGTGCTGTAGGGTTCCTTCTCTTCCCCATCCTTTCAACTTCCTTTCAATGTATGCTTGGAAGGAGGTCATTGAACCCTAGATTGGAAGGACCTTTAGACCACTCCTAGAGGCAGAGGTTGAGCTATAGCCAAGCAGATTCCATGGCTGATCAACAACCACGTCCCTCGCCCCCGAACCAGTAGGAGCTAATTTAGAGGCAGTTGGAAGAATTGCAATAGATGCAGTAATGATTCTAATGAATTAATAGTCAGGGCACTCGACCCTTGAAGGATTTCTATGATCCTTCAAACTATGGGGAATGTCCCGACGTCATGATTCTCGCTAGAGACATAGAAATCAAGCCCCAAGTCTTAAGTTTGATTGAGCATTTCCATGGGCTTGGCTCTAAGGACCCATTCCAGCATTTGGAGGATCTAACCACTTTGGTTCAGACCACCAAAGCAAGGAATGTGAACGAAGAGCAAATGCTCATGAGGCTCTTTCCCCACTCTCTAAGGGATAAGGCCGCTCATTGGTACCAGACCATCGGAAGACTGATAGAAACATGAGCTACTCTTAAGTCAAACCTTCCTGAAGAAATTCTTCCCAATCGGATGGACCAATACCTTGCGACAGGCGATTGCCACTTTTGCCCAGCGGCTGGGGGAAATATGTCATGGTGCCTGGGAGTGATTCCAGGAACTTTTGAGGAAGTGTCCACACCACGAGGTGCCGAAATGGCAACTCGTGCAGATTTTCTATCACGGGTTGGTTGAACAACTTCGTAATCACGTGGATGCCTCCTACGGAGGTAATTTCTGCAACAAGGATGCAGATAGCGCATATGACCTATTTGAGGAAATGAGTGAGAACTTAATTAACCACTCCTCCATGGATGCATTCAATTAATCCCAACAACCCAGGTCAAATGCTAATGAGATACATGATTCTCACTCATTTGACATGGAATTGATTTGTAATAAGCTTGATAAAATGGACTTGGTTGCTAAAAGAATGGAAGAATGGATGTCTGGGAAACACTTCTACACCTACTCAATCCTAGAATTTGTGATTCCATTCCTCACGAGCTCCCACGAGGTGGGAGTTCGTGAACCAACTTGAATCGGCTCAACCTATGAGCTAGGATTTCTCAGAACCTTATGGGTTCCAAACTGGGGCCTTTGATCCCAGTTTTTTTGATCCTTCCTTCTCTCCATCCTCGTCCTATGAGGATGTGTATTAAATGCAAGAGAATGTTAGGTCCAACCCATATTCCAACACTTATAACTCGGGTTGGAGGAACCACCCTAACTTTTGGAAAAGTCAGGGGCAATAGCCCAAACTCGACCGAGCAACTATTCATCTAAATGACCTATGGGTCAGGGTTAAGTATACACCCAGTTGCCCCCGAGATCAGTTACTCAGCCATCATGGAATGCCCAACAATTTGCAGGGTAGGCTAATTTAAACTGGCAGATGGTAAAATGCAAGGGTCCATGCTTCAACTTACGCAGCAAATGAAGACGTCATTGGATAACTTACAATCCAGGTCAATTACTAACACTTGACAACATGGATCTCTAACATCCCAACTCATACCCAACCGCGTAATGCACAAAATCAGGGCAATAGAGCCCAAGGGTACGGGAATCAAAGGGACCCACACGCACATGCTCAGGTGGTTGAGTAGGGTCCCTCCTCTTCTTCTTCTTTTGGTTACATGACAAATCAAGGCCCTCTGATCTTCACAAACCCACCTCAAGACCCAAACCCATATGCCTCTACAAAGTCCATCACCTTGAGATGTGGAAAGCAAACCTAGAATCCTGAATTACCTTCTAGATGCCAAAACCCTCGGGCGCTTGAGAGAGAGGAGGAGATTGAAGAAGACAATAAGGCCTAGGGATCGAAAATTGAAAATACCACCCATATCCCATTCCCTGAAGCCCTATTGAAAACCAGGAAGAAGAAAACCTTAGATAGCAACGAGGAGTTCCTAAATTTATTCAAGAGCATAGAGATCAATATTCCACTTCTCGATGCTATTAAGCACATCCCAGCTTATGCTAAATTTCTAAAAGAACTATCTACCCAAAAGCGTAAGTTGAGAGAACCCACTCCGAGGAAGGTGATTCTCTATAAGCAGGCAAGTTCTATCATCCTACACCACCTTCCTCAAAAGAGAAAGGATCCTACTGCCCCCTTGATTTCATGCATTATTGGGGAATATACTTTTGATAGGGCACTGTTGGATTTAGGTGCATCCATCAACCTTATCCCAACCTCTCTTTACGAGAGGTTTGGATTAGGTGAACTTAGGCCAACCACAGTAACGCTATAATTAGCAGACCGCTCGGTCACCACAACAAAGGGCGTTATTGAGGATGTAATCGTCAAGGTAAAGATTTTCTATTTTCCTGTAAATTTCCTGGTCCTTAACATGGATGTACCTAACGATTTGAGTAACACGCTCATCATTCTGGGGTGCCCGTTCCTAGCTACTACTATGGCCAACATAAATCGTGAGAGCGATAGTATGGAGATCACCTTTGGGGATAAGAAGCTAACTCTTGATATTTTTAAGGTGATAAGAGGATTTGAGGATTGTGGATTCGTTGAGGAACTCGAGGATCATGATTTTGAGACTTGTATGATGATCAGTGCACTTGAGGACTCCACCAGCTTTAGCAAGTCCAACCCATAACCCTCCATGGCAGGCCTGCCGCATTCTGAAAAGGCTGTTGATTTTGTTCATTCCCAGCCTCTTCCACTAGATCATCCTGATGAATCTTCATTAGCATCCTCCCTACCTTCTATACTAAACCCACCTCAGCTTGAATTGAAACCATTGACTAAAAATTTGAAATACGAGTTCTTAAGACTTAAGAACAGGCTCCCTGTGATTATTAGTGCTAATTTAACTAAGAAGCGTGAATTGAGGTTGATTAAGGTCCTTAAGAACAATGAGGCAATTGGTTGGACCATCCATAACCTTAGGGGAATCGAGCCATGTTATTGTAATCATCGTATTTTCATGGAAGATGGATCCCGTCCTTCTTGCAAAATGCAAAGGAGACTAAACCTGAATATGTGAGAAGTGGTCAAGAAGGAGATAATCAAGTGGCTCGATGCTAGAATTATATACCCAATCTCGGATAGTCCGTGGGTTAGCCCCATTAAGATTGTACCCAAGAAGGTGAGAATAACCGTTACGACTAACGAGAAAGGGGAAACCTTTACCACTCGTTCAGCTTCTACTTGGAGAGTCTGTATTGACTATAGGAAGCTGAACACAGCCACCAAAAAGGATCACTTTCCCTTGCCATTCATTAATCACATCCTAAAAAGGTTAGTTGGGCAAAAATACTTTTGCTTCCTAGACGGTTATTCGGGATATAACTAAGTCCCTATCCATCACGAAGACCAGGGAAAGACAACTTTCACATGTCCCTATGGAACCTTTGCATTCCGTAGAATGTCGTTCGGGCTTTGCAATGCACCCTCGACTTTTCAAAGGTGCATGCTGGCCATCTTTTCTGACATGGTGGGAGATTATCTTGAGGTGTTCATGGATGATTTCTCCATTTTCAGAGATTCTTTTGAGTCCTGCCTAGCTAACTTGGAATTGATCCTCCAGAGATGCATCAAGACACGGCTGGTCCTTAGATGGGAAAAGAGCCACTTTATGACATAGGAAAGCATTGTCCTGGGTCATGTGGTCTCTAATCAGGGTATTGAGGTTGATAAGGTTAAGGTGGATGCTATCTCTAGACTTCCTCCACCCACATCCGTAAACAGGTCCGCTCTTTCCTTAAGCATGTGGGTTTTTATAGAAGATTCATCAAGGACTTCATGAAGGTTGCTCAACCCTTGAGTAACCTTCTGGCCAAAGACATGTCATTCAAGTTTAATGAATCATGACGTAAGGCATTTGATTTGTTAAAAACGGTAGTCACCTGTGCCCCAGTGTTGCAACCACCGATCTGGACAACCCCATTTGAGATTATGGCTGACATATCTGATTATGCCGTCAGGGCTATCTTGGGTCAGAAGATTGAGGAAAAGCCCTCTATGATTTACGACGCTAGCAAGACTCTAGACAAGGCTCAGAGGAACTACACCGTTACTAAAAAAGAATTCCTAGCTACAGCTTTGACTTAGAAAAATTCAGGGCTTATCTTTTAGGTTCTCATGTAATCATTTATACCAATCACTCGGCTTTGAAACATTTCTTGGCCAAAAAGGATGCCAAGTCCTGGCTTATTCACTGGATTCTATTACTTCAAGAATTTGATCTCAAAATCAGGGATAAAGTTCAGGCACAAAATGTAGTGGTGGATCATCTCTTGAGAATCCTAATTGATTCTCCTCATCTGGATATCCCTATTTTAGACACTTTTCCAGATGAGACTATTCGCACAGTCTTGGGTATTCGAACCCCCTGGTTTATAGATATCATCAATTATTTGGTCATTGGTCAAATCCCCTAGAATTGGACCAAACAACAATGGGAGTGACTTGTGTTTGAGACCAAATATTATTTTTAGGATGATCCTGAGCTGTACTGCATCGGCACAGACTAGATTATTCATCGATGCATCCTAAAAATTGGGTTCCATAGTATACTTGAGTTCTATATACATCTACGTGTGGTGGACACTTTTCTGGGAGAAAGATGGTAGCAAAAATCTTGCAATCTAGGTTCTATTGGCCATCATTATTTAAGGATGCCTAGGAATTCTCAAAGTCGTGCACCCGATGCCAGACACTCGGGTACATGGCTAAGAGAGATATGATGCCTCTAAACTCAATACTTTCTGTTGAAATTTTTGACATTTGGAGCATCGACTTCATGGGACCTTTTCCTCCTTCATTTGGACACTAGTATATTTCTGTCGCTGTTGATTATGTGTCCAAATGGATTGGGGCAATCCCCACCCGAACCAATGGCCACAAGGTGGTCATTGATTTTCTAGAAAAGAATATCTTCAGTCGGTTTGGGATTCCTTGGGCAATTATTAGTAATGGTGGCATGCATTTCACTCATGCCTAGTTTCAGAATTTATTGGGGAAATACGAGGTGAATCATCGGATTTCCACACCTACCACCCTTAGACGAACGGACAGGCTGAGGTCTCCAATCGGGAGATCAAAAACATTTTGCAGAAAATCGTTAGGCTTGATAGGAAGGATTGGATCCAAAAGCTAGATGATGCTCTTTGGGCCTACCGTACAGCATACAAAATGCCTATCGGTATGTCTCTGTTCCGTCTGGTATTTGGTAAGTGTGTCACTTACCCATAGAGCTAGAACACCAAGCATTTTAGGCCATCAAAAAGTGTAATTTTGACATAGAGTTGGCCGAGAAGACCAGGAAACTCCAACTATCTGAGTTGGAGGAACTTAGAAATGATGCTTATGAAAATGCCAGAATCTATAAGGCAAGGACAAAAGCTCTCCATGACCATATGATTTAACGTAAGACCTTTGAGCTGAACCATAAGGTCTGGCTTTTCAATTCTCGACTAAAGCTCTTCCCCCGTAAGCTTAGGTCTAAGTGGGACAACCTATTCGTTATCAAGTGGATTTTCCCTAACGGGGTCGTCGAAATCTCTGACCCAAAGATGGGTAATTTATTCAAGGTCAATGGACAGTGTCTCAAACCCTTTGTTGACCATGTGCTCCCTGAACCTATCTCGGACAAGGTTGCTCTTACCTTCACCTAACCACCATGGGCTGATCATCGCCTAGCTGAAGGCACTAAACTCAGCAAGTGTAAAGACTGTTCCGAGCTGACCAAAATCTCACAGAAACCAGGTGCTATTCTTCCACTTCTACTCTCCTGCATGCTTTCATTTTTAACAATGAGGACATTGCATTAGCTAAGCATGGGGGGTGGATATTTCTTATGAATCTTTTTGTCAGCCATAACAGTAATTTCCTATTTTTCATCAAAAAAAATTAGAGAGAGAATTAGGAAATGAGAACTTAGGCATTAGGAGTTGCAAACTTAGGAATTGATACTTTGGGACCTGAATACTTAGACTCTTCAGACCTTCGAGCTTAATTAGCCCAGGTGTCCACTCGAATGTGAACTTAGTCTTGAGTCCTCACTAAGTCATTCTATTTTAAACTGGTCAATAAATTGGGGTGATAAGTATAGGACTTATCAACCCGCCCTTTGATTTGAGGGGACTTTAAGCCTAAGCATCTACACACTATTTGCACTGACTCACTTTTCGGTGATTTTTTCGGAAATTTGGTGGCTAATGAACCATCTAGGGTGGTATGGCTGGCAAGTTATCGGTGGTAGCAGCTCATCGGCCTATTATCCAAAACCCAGCTACAAGACCATTCTCTTCGTACTGCCTTTAGGTAAATCTTAGATCAGGGAAGCCACCTGCTTAAAAAAAAGAAAAGAAAAAGGAGAAAATAAAAAAAAAAAACAAAACCACACTTCACCGCACGAGTATGGTTGGCAAGTTGCCGTAGGTAACAGCCCATTGGCCAGTTGTCAGAGCCTAGCTCACAAAAGTGCACAATAATTCCTAAAACACTTAGGGAAGAAGCGAGGAAGTAGAATAAACTGGGGAGATATACACTGGGTTCGCCCTTGTGTTGACCCCGTAAATAAAAGTAGGGAGAAAGCTACCGTTCGAAAAGATAAATCTCTAGGCAAGGTCACCTAGGGTCGTAGAAACTCAAAGTCCATTTTAATGGCCGCCTAGGGAGTCTTTCACTCTTTTCACTAGATGCTTATCACTTAAAGTCCTATTTGAGTCTTGGGTAGGTCAGGTAGCCGTAAAAAGTTATCTCGGAACTCTCAAATTCCAAAAGTTCAAAAAAATTAAAAAAGAAGAAAAATAAAAAAAAATTGTGTATCTTCACTTTTCAAATAAGGTTAGGGCTTCGAAGGTCTGCATTTTGATAGACACCTGGGCACTATTGAGATTTCATAATTAAGTCTTGTGTTGAGATTTTCTAAAGCAATCAATGAATTTTGCCTAAGTAATCGAATCCTGATTCTACTTTTATACATAGCATTTAGGTTAATTTTGCTAGGGACTAGCAAAAAGTAAGCATTAAGGTATGATAAACACACATGAATTCATGATAAAATGCTTATTTACGATAGTTCCTAGGCTTAGTATTGCATATCATGTTATAAATACTGCATAACATCCATTACATGGCATTTAGGATAATAGCATAGTATGTACATTAATTCTTCCATTTTACATGGCCAGGAGGAAGTGCGACATCTTTACGGGTTTCGGATGAAGAATTCATACGGATGAATCTGGAGTGACGTTCGTAGTCTGTCAACGCAAAAATCACCCCGATCAGAGCTCCGTAGCACCCTCTATAAGAAGATGAAGATGGACATCCCAGATGACGCCACGTGCCACCATCCAGGCCACCCCCCACATGAGCCATCATGCCCGGCCACAAGCAAGGACTCACCTCAACTGTTGGATCTTCACCTAACGGTCAAGGTTCAAGCGACTGCATTGCCTCCACTCGATAAAGCATCGCTTTGGGGCAATGGTAAAGACAAGCACTCACAAACAACGAGCAGGAGTTCGAGCCGCAATTCGCCGTGCCCACAAAAGCGCCAGATGAAATACGGCCGCTCGATCTCGATCGAGCGGTCGATATTCTCCATGCACGATCTGACGCTACCCACCGACGTGAGGGTGCACGCTAGATCGCACGTGCTCCATGTGGGGCTTGCATTTAAGACGACCAGGAGCAACACCCGCCATCCGATCCTCGCAATCGCACGAGGCACGACATTCAAATCAAAGTACATGCGATCTGCGAGCAAGCCTCGATCGTGGGATGCATCATTTGATGGCTGCCAATGCACGTGCCAGCGGTGCAAATTTCAAATGCGGGCGAGCATGTTTTCTCTCAAGATCATAGCCGTCCACGCCTGATCCAACGACCAGCGATCGCCGCGCCCTACGCTAGCTGTGGCTAAGCTTCCAAGCAGCAGCCAAGGCGCGTGAATGCTTTAGCGGCGTCTCTGGCTGGTCTTTAGCGTCGTCTTAAATGTCACTAAAGGCTCGTGCATGCAAACCACCTCCATTCCACCACTATATAAGCACCCCTACACCCCCCATTCCTCTTCATCTCTACCTACTCTACTCCCACCTACTCCTAAGCTCTAGTAGCATACAAAAGTTCCATTAGAGCTTATTCTCAAGCTCCAAAGGCCTCCTATTAGCGTAGCATTCCTTTATCCCACCAAATATTCGTCCCACATCCCATCACCTTCATAGGTCACCTTGGAGCCGTCCTCCCACCTCCATTCTGGTAGCAGATCACCTCCGCCTCCTTACCACCATTCCAGAGCCTTAGTGAAGCATTCCTCTACCCGGTGTCCTGCATCTCACCTCTGTCGCCCTGCATCTCAACTCCTTCATCCAAGCTTCCGCCAAGTGCCATCGTCTCACCGAATAGCCAATTTGGGAGATTTCCTCTCACCCCTATCTCTTTTATGCTTTCATAGATCATTGTAATTAGCATTGGAGTGATTTATATCATATTTGTTCCATCTCTCTTGTGAATTTATTTTTCTTGTCTTTTTATTTCAAAAGCACAAAAAGAAAAACAAAAATCTCAAAATACCAAAAAGAAACAAAACAAAGCATGATTTTCAAGCAAAGTAAATGTCACCTCCCTATGTTCAACCTGGGACTCCGTTGGAGTTTCAGTAAAATTGTATTTGATAACGAGTTTTGCGACTATGATGATGGGTTCCTCCAAATCCCGATTTCTACCATGCGAAACACGTTCATTAGCAAAGATGCGGCGAGACCTGCAAACATACATATGGGCTCAAAAGTCCTAATCAGATAGCTTCTGAGCTTCACTAGAGCATGAAAAGGCGATGTGGTAGTTTCGTGCCGTATGGGCATGTGGAGTAGCCGTCCAAAGTTGAGAAGTGCGTATGAAGATCGGTGTGTTTGGCGAGGGTCATAAGTGGTTGTTTGGTGGATTTGAAAGAGAGGTTTTGTGTGGATGGATCAGGCAGAGCTTGAGGAAGTGGCGGCAAAGTGATTGGTGTAGTGTAGAGAGCTCTTGGCCTCACTGGAGCTCTGCTAGAGCTGAGGAAAATGGTGGGGGAGAAGGATGAACTACGGTCAAACCTAAGGTCTAAGTAAAGGGAAGTGAAGTAGAGAGGGAGATGGAGCGAAAAAAACTAAATTTATCAGACAAAAGGGCAGGAGGGCACCGGCTATGATTGGCCGACATCGTGGAAGATGAAGTCTTTGGTGGAGGATCAACGAGGAAGAATGAGGTCAGGGAGGCGCTCGCAAGTATTGTAAGGCACAGAGGAAGGTGATAATGAAGATCCCATTGCCTATAGTATATGGTAGTGGGTGAAGAAAGGGTTTCGAGGGTTCTTGCCGGAGTTGTGGTGAGGTGGCCGGAGAGAGGGTTTTTGGTGAAGAAGTGAGGCCAAACTGAGCTAAGGAGCACGAAAATGCGACGTAGGCCCAAGGCCTCAAGGAAGCATTCTCAGCTTTGAAACAATCTTGTGAGCTTCTAGATCTTTGTGCTAATAGGATACCCATGATTTCAAAATGTTCGCATGAGCTTTTGGGAAAGAATCAGGATCCGTGGTTGGGTCCAATTGGTAGGGAATTCCTTAAGGAATCTCCCTTTCAATTTTGGAAGGAGATGATTGAGAATCGAGCGAAAAATCCTCTCTCGAATCTCGACGGAGCTTGCTGCGTTCACACCAATGGCAGTAGCGACCCATTTGAAAATAAAGATGCGAAACTTATGGGCTATTTGCAAATATTTTGAAAGTTAGGGCCATGTATGAGAGAGAAAGAGTATGAATGGACCAAAATGCAAAATAGGTCAAGATGGACTCTGATTGGACCCAACTTTTGGTACAAACCTAATTTGGACCCAAGAAATCTGATGGTGAAATTGGATTTTAATTTTGACCAAGTTTGACTGGATAACTTGTATGGAAACCCACATTAGGGTAACTTTCTATCTAAGACTCTATTCTAAGTCAAAATAGGTTCAGATGGTCAAACCAAAGATGGCAAACCTCTTAGAATATTTTTCTATTGATTTTAGAAGGTTTAGATGAATTTAATCTTGACCAAAACCTCTATAATTCAAGTGGGTCTTAAATTAGGGTTTTAGGTCTAACTTGGTTCTCAAAATGCGTGAAAATCCATTTTTGTCTGTATAAACCCTCTTATTAGACATAAGTGCTTATTTGACCTTCAATTAACCCTTGGGAAACCTCATGATTACTCTGCATTTATGATACGCTATTAAAACTGCAGAATTAACCCTTTTTTAATGCACTCCTCTAAAAATGGATATTCAGGGAATTATGACTCTTAGGCAATTATGTAGGAGCATTTGTCAATTGATTTTGATTAATTAAAGCTAGTTATGACTCATGATGATGTTATCATCATGCCCCCATGCCTAACTCTTGCTAGTCCGTTAGCCAAATTTTATGGAAAGAACTAGCGCCTTTCTCTAAAAATTAGGTCAGAATGCCAATATAGGCCTAGGGGTACTCAAGTATCAATCAAGATCTAGACTTGACCAGCTTCAACCTGGGTCTGCTGCAAAGGTTTCTAAGGCCTGCAAAAATTTCCTAGAGGTTCGTTGAACCCAGTGGTTAAAGCACCTGTGCGTAGAACGTAGTAAGTCTAGGTTCAGTTTGCTAGTGTAATTTTTTTGTAAGAGAAATATAGAAGATTTTTCATTTGGAGATTTTTATCTCTTTTCTTTTGATTATTCCTTAAATCTAGCCTTGGATTAGCTCTAAACATGATCTGTATCGGATTCCTTGTCCCCATCATCAATCATCGAAAGGTCCCTGGCTTTCGATGGTTCGGGTTAGCACTGCCCATGGTGACCCCTAGAACTCTTGGCTTTCAACACTTCAGGATAGTGCTACTCATGGCATTCTGTAGCTAAATCCAAACCCTGGCAATTGACATTTCATGATAATGCTGCCCATGGCATCTGAACTAGCACAAGGTGCTTACATGCCCCCAATAGGATATTCAGATATCCTAGGAGACAAGCACCGAGGAGATGATATGTTATTGTGCATCTTTGAGGGGAATTGCCGACCTCTCCACACTGGGAACTCATCCAATCAACTTGTGTTGTCGAGTGGCTCCTAATCTAGATATTAGGACAGCTTTTCATAACAGAATAGAACATTTTTAGCATGATTATTTCTATTAAGCACACTGAATCAGACTGCCGTGTTAGTTTGGGTGCTTAGGTTACCAAGTCCTGCAAACCAAAGGGTAGGCAACAAGGCTGAAAAATCCCTGAGCCTTAGACCTACTACATCAGCCTCACACTTTCCTGAACCTTTTGAGGACTAATATGTATAATAATGCATACGTGAGTGTTTAAACCCTAAAATAGATCCAAGAGGCCTAAGATCAACACTCATTACTAATCTCTTTGTCTCTTAGCACTTTAGACTTAATTTTTCTTTTGATTTGGTCTAGAATTTAAGTAGATCCCATAATCAATTGCCATGATTCTCATTTTTTTCTAATTTTTGCTCCTTTTTTACATTTGAATTTCCTCCTCTTTTCCTCCTCAAGAAAGATATTCAATCATTTCTCAAAACTCCCCCCCTTTCTTCATTTATTTTAATATGTATTTTTTTGTGAGAATCCCTCAGAGAATTGAATTTCCAATTTGTTTGCACTTTAACACCACCCCATGCCTATGTTTTGCAATGTCCTCATTGTAAATCGAAGGGTATATAGTCAACTTGGTTCAAGGTCTAGAACAGGGTCAAAAGGGTGGGTGAATGGATTGTGATGACTGTTGCGGACGATTTCAAACTTTAATATGAATATCAAAGGTGGATTCGCTGTTCTAAATCTGAACTCTTAAGTGAAGTAGGAGTGTAGCTCAAAGAGATGGTTAGAAGGGTCTTAGGTTTTTGGAATGATGGGTTGCCTCTTATTAAGTACTAAATTCAATACCTTCAGCTGAGCAGAAGGTGGTCAAGGAAAAGGGGTGGTCAAATCATAAGAACTTTGTAGAACAAGCACCTTGATCAATAGCCTGGTTGGTCCAACCAGGTGCTTATTCAAATCGATAGGCTGATGATGCAGACCAAACCCAATTAGTCTGGTAGGTTAATGGATGTGAATCAATAGATATAGAGCCCACTAGATGCTTTGCCACTCAGAAAGATATGGCAGCGAGAGTTTAGGGTTTGGCTGAGTTGGCTCAGCCTGGTCAGAGTAGGGATCCTCAAAAGAAAATGGCTCTGAGGAGGATGTAGGAACCCTACGGGTGTGATCAAAGAAGGATAAGACATGTTTTTTGGTCTGATCAATGTCTGAATCTCAATCAAAAGATGGAGAAGAATCATATGCGACCGGATCAGAGAGAGGTGAATCAGAGTAGAAGTTGATTCTGGTGGCAGGTTGGGGTTGAGATCGGGTTTTGGAAGGCTTTGAATGCAGATCAGAAAGTGTGGCTTCTTTGAGGTCCAAATCGTCGGCATCAGCATCAGAATTAAAGAATGGATCATCTGAGGTCGTAAACTTACTTGTAATCATTAGGAAACAAAGGTTCTCCGAAATCAGAGTAAGATTTGAAATCATCGGAGAATTTATGAAAGTTATGCTCTGAACCTAATTCCAGATTAGGATTTCCACCACAGAATGAATCATGATGTGAAGAAGCAACAACCTGACTTGGATCTAACCTAATCTCAAAATCTGAGTTCAAAAGGGTGTCCTTATTCAACATAGGCTCTGGTTCTTGGATCCTAGAGTAGACCCAATCAATTCCCAACTCTTCCAACTCCTCGATTTCTGTATCGTAAATCAGTGTGACTTCTGAAAAATCGATTTGTATCTTTGAGGAATCAGAGAGGTGTAATCATCAAACATAGGCCCAGAATCATAGTTTAGATCCACAATCTGATTCTCATCATATTGGGCCTCATAATCAATCCCAAATAGGCTCGAATCTAAATTCTAGGTTAAATGTAGGAATTACATCACTAGAATCTTGGCTCAATGCTATTGGGATATCAGAAACATTCTTGAGAATTACCTTAATAGGATAAGGTTCAGGAATTACATCCTCGTGATGTTCTAATTCAAGTTCATCCTTACTGGTATCTGGGAAATTTGGGCTTGATGGACCAGCTTCATGATTTTCTGGGGCTGGTTTGCAATCGGAAACACCTGCAATTGGATCCTCCCAACCCATGTCAAGATTAGGTGTTTCATTCTGCACATAGTTAGAACCTAATTCCATCTTGGTTGGGGGTCCACAACAACCTTGATACTCAAACCCAGACTTTGGGAAATCATATTGATCCTTAGTATTACTCCAAGATGCATCATCAATTTTTGGGGAGATATATGGATATTTTTGATTGATGATCTATTTCAACAAATTTATCATCTCCTCCCGTTTCTCAAAATCATCTTGGTGCCTTTTCCAAAGTAATGGATTTGTCAAACATTAGAGGTACTCAAAGTTATGCAATCCCTCTAATTCACTGTATCTTGTCATGAGAATATCCCAGGTTGAACTATTTGTTATTTCTATCAAAATCAGTTGAGCACACTTTGCAATGAAGGTTGATGTTTCTGACACATTAACCTAAATGTCCCTAAATGGATCTAAGGTTCTGTAATACTCTTCATGATGCCTATAAGCAGCCTCGATCATCTTTTCTTTTATGGTCATTTGGGATTCAGGTTTCCTAAAAAATCTTCCTAAATTGTCAGGTTGCATTTTCAAATCAGGTGGTGGATCAGGATGTAGAATCAAATTCAGGTTCAGATTGAAATTGATTAGATCATATCAGAAAATCCCACAGATGATCAATTCTAATGAGGCCTTTAGGTCAACAACCTAGGGACTTTTCCTGTGTATGTGCTCTAAAGACTAGATGAGGGATTAGATATGAATTGGACCCAATCAAGGCACCCAAAGATTTTTAGATGACTAAGATTGTTTCAAGGTGGATGATACCTTTGAATCAAGAATCCACACACCTAAGAATTACCTAGGTAGCCCGGAAGGGAAAGCCCCGTAAAGACCCCTACACGATAGAGCATCCCCATGGGTTGCAGGGTTTCCCCACCCGACCTTCCTTGTCATTGTGGTTCCAAGTAAACCAGAATGTGCGAATTGAGACCT
Source organism: Thalassia testudinum (assembly GCA_037157565.1). NCBI lineage: Eukaryota > Viridiplantae > Streptophyta > Magnoliopsida > Alismatales > Hydrocharitaceae > Thalassia > Thalassia testudinum. The sequence goes on along the minus strand of JAZHRO010000022.1, from coordinate 5,096,555 downwards.
TAAGTCTACCAATTTTAGTACTAACTTGTGCCTTGGATTTCACTTGATTAGAAGTTAATTCAATTTGTGACCTAATTTGGAGGTTGATTGGTCCACAAGGTAGACCAAATTCACATGACCTGCCCTAAAAGATGGAGAATGAAATCTGGGTCAAGACCTAAAGATCACCCTGAATTGACTCTCAGGTTATTAGGTCCAAAATTTTAGGGTTCAAGTGAAATTAAAGCCTAATTTTAGGGTTTTCTTGATTAGATCATTTCAATCAAGGGTCTAGGTAGCACACAAATGCGGGAAGGTATGTTTCCTATTATGCAGGGAAATGTGAACAAGCACTTTAGAACCCTAAGAGTAGAAACCCTAATTGGTTCTATTCCAAGTCTAATTTGATCTCAAAATGTACACCTTGGACTTCAAACAAGAAGTGCATAGTCCAAGATGATTAAAAATTACCCGTGAATCCAAAGTAGGTACAAGAAATCAAGGTAAGGATTTCTAAATAGAATGGTCTCAACTTCAATCAGATATCAATTTTGAATTCGCAAATCAGGAAACTTACATTGAAATGGTAATTACTAAGAAAATAAGGTAGGTAGATCCTAATTGATTTGTTTCCTTTTCATCTTCCTAAGATTAGGAGGTTGATTAGGGAAGAAGAGAGATTTTACTTTCCCTTGGAGTGGTTGATTTGAATAGAAGATCTCTTCGTGATACATCTTGCAAAATCACAAACAAAGCAAATAGGGCAAGTTAGTGCTTAGATAAAAATCAAGAAAGATAAGATTAGTAGTGAAATACGCGTTGCTCCACAATAACGGCACTAAAATGTTGAACAACTTTTGTCGAGTTCAAGGAAATATACGTGTCGTAGTACAGTTGACAAATAGCTAGTCAAACACTTAAATTTATAAACTTAGATTCTAATTTGTAGTTCGAGGTTGTTTGTAGGGAGCAAATATGGAATTCACAATGCTAATCTCCAATTGAAATGAATGACCATAATAAATGGAGCATAATAAGGATATTCAACGAATAATAATCTACTCAAAATGATATTTGATGTAGACACATTTAATTAGGTTAAAATGCCTATTCACGCCTGTTCCTAGGCTTAGATTTGCATTTCATATTATAAATATTGCATTGCATGCATCATTCTGCATTTAGAGTAGTTGTGTATATTTTAGGTTAATTACGTTCTTTTTATGGCTGGAGGGAAGGAGATTTATTTTAGGGCCTCGGATGAATGATCTGACTGTACGGATCTAATCAGGATGATGATCGGAGCCTAACGCCTCCAAGATCATCTAGATCGAGGTCCCATAGTACATTATGTGGTCTGAGGAAGGTCAACGGTCAGGAGGGTAATGTGACATCCTTACAGGTTTCGAATGAAAAATCCGATCGTATGGATGGATTCTGAGCAACAATTGCAGTCCGACAGCGTGGAAATCAAATCGATCTGAGCACCGTGGCACCCTCTACAATAGAAAGAAGGTGGACGGCCAAGATGGTGTCACGTGGCGCCATCTAGGCTGCCCAACATCGACTAGCAGCAACTGGAAGGTGCCCGCTTATCTCCATTCCACCATGATTGCACCATAAAAATACACCTGCAATAGTGCCTTCTTGTGCTATTTCCTAGCATTACCAATGCATATTAGGGTTCTATAATCGCATTTGTAAAAAATACATGCATGCATGCATTTAATTAAGAGGGGAGGACAGTGAAATAAAATGGCCTCGCAATTACATTTTTCCTCAAGTGCTTCCTTACAAATTTCCATCGCCATTTTTATTTCTTTTTGATTTTTAAATCTTTCTCCCTGCGGCTACATGGAGCATCGACTTCTCTTCACGCCATGTCCTGCTTCACCTCTCCCTGCAGCTGCAGCAGACCTCTCCCTGCCAAGGCCATGCATGAGCCATGCACAGCCAAGGCATGGCCGTGCATGGCTTTCATCTTCTATTTAAAGCCACGGCTTCTCCTTCAGAAAGCAGCCTAGTCCACTTCAAAAAAAGAACCTGCAACTCCATCTCCTTCCAGGCCATCCTCTCCTCCCTCTCCCTCCACACCCCGGCCCTCCTCCTCGGAGACACTCAGCGGACAGGAGCCCTCACTGTGGTGAACACCCACCACAGTGAGACCACCACTGCCCGGCTCTTCAAAGAGCTGATGGGCATGGTGGCCTTCTTCATTGTTTTCTTCGTTTCCAGCATTCCAGCCATTGGAGCACAGGCTTCAAGCTTGAAGCTCAAAGCTCCAGCAGCAGCGGCAAGGCGGCGGTAGCAGTAGTAGCAGCAGCCCCAGCCATTCCGCGCAAGCCTGCAGGCGCTCTCGCACCCAGCACGCGTCTGTAGGCCCTCTCCGCCTCCGCCTTCGCTTCTTCGCTTTGTCACACGCTCTCTTCCGCCCGCAACCGGCCACCACGTGTCATTGCAGCGGCCGGCCAAGCACTTCCACGCACCTCTACCAGCACTTGCAAGCCTCCGCACAAGTTGCAGGCACCCTTGCCTCCCTCTCCGCGTGCTCTGTTGCGAGCTTCTCCACGCTCGCAACCGGCCAGCGCAGACCCTCTTCCTCGCGTGCCAGCCGCTAGCCGACCACACTCACACCACCTGTAGCTCCCAGTTGCGCGGCGCGGCCGACCACTGTAGCCACTGTTCACGGGAGTCTACGCAACACTGTGGCTATAGTGGGGTGACCGGTGAGCTTCTCACATTACCGGTCACCTAGCGCGCCGCTACCACTGTTCGCCCGTGCGTGCACCCACCTGCACGTCTCCGCTTGCGTCGCCCGCACCAGCCCGTCCGTCTGCTTCGCCCACTCCCTTCGCCCGCACCCGTCTGCTTCGTGCACTCCCTTCTCTCACGCCAGCCTTCGCGCAGCACAGTGCACAACATCTCCTCTCTGCGCCCTTCGCCCTCCAACGCGCACTTGTTTGCGTGCTTGCATGCCTGCGCGCGAGCTTGAAGTCCTCAGATGTCGGCTCTGGTCTGCAGACGCCTTAAACTTAACAGCACCCTCGCCTCCAGCAGCGCAGCTACTCTCTCTCCCGCTCTCTCTCTCTCTCTCACTCTCTCTCACAACACTCACATCACTCTCTTCACCGACTCTTACACACACATACACTCACACTTCCACACACACACACACACACCTATACTCTATTATATACATATATATATACGTATACTTATATATATTGATATATATATACACATATTTATATACATATATATATATTTATATTTATACATATAGTAGTACCTATATACTTATGTATTAGTATACATACGTACATATGTATATATACATATATATATATATACATATATACATATACTTATATACATATACATATATATATATATATAAAATTATATCTATATATATAGTAGTATTTATATAACTAAGTATTAGTATACATATATATATATATATTTACATATATCTGTATAGTTATATATATATATATACATATATATTTACATATATACATACACTTATATACATATATATATATTTATACATATATCTATACATATATTTGTACTTATATAAATATGTATTAGTCTATATACATATAGACATATACATATATATACATCTATATCTTATATATATATACATATCTAGATACATATACCTATATATACATATATTATTATATATATATGCATATAAATATATAGACATCTATATAGTATTATATACATACATACATACATACATACATATATATATATACATCTATACATATATACATATACTTATATATATACATATATACATATATATATACACATATATATATACATATATATACCTATATATAACCATATATACATATAGATATATTTACATATATACATATATAGATATATTTTCACATTATTTACCATACGAGGTATCACGGGAATATCTGCACCAGTTGCTGATATTCCCTGATACACGCGTACAAAAAGCGTGGTTGCATACATCTTCCACCATCCATCCCACACTCCACGCGGCACCTAGTCCTGTTGGTTGCATCTCTCTAGATGACGACCGACTCGACACCATGCTACACTCCATCTCCACCTCCACCCCCACCCCTTTATACATATATAATATATACATATATATATACACTATATTTACTTTTTTTCTGTTTCACTTCCCTATTAGTAAAAAGATAAAAAAAAAATATAAAAAGAGAAAAGATAATCCTTACTTGCAGGTACCCCGTCTTGCGAATAGCAAGACCCATTTTGGAACCCTGTTTTGGCTCAAAGCCAAGAACCCAATTTTGAGGGTGTGACTAAAGGACAAAGATTACCAAAAGAAAAATCTAAATAGAAAAACACCAAAAACACAACAAACGAAAGGAAGAGACTCATTATAGGAAAGGAGTAGAAACTTAACTTGTACCCCACTTCCCTGAGTTCGACCCTGGGCCTAAAAGTGATAAGATAAAATCAAGTAGGCCAGGTTAAAAATTTTGTAAAGAGATGGTTAGGTCTGATTTAGGTTAACCACTATACACACTTCAATGATAAAATCATCATATTAACAACCTATTCGGATTCGACACCACACCACATGCCCATAAAACATCTTCGCGTCACAAAAGCTGGCTTGGTGCAACGGTGAGGCATTTGGCTTACAAAGGAGTGTAGGCTCGAGACCTACAAACTCCCCCAGGTTCGCAATTGGAAGCACGCACGTGCACCAGTGAGTGCATGGCTAGCTGTAGCGCAGCGCAAGCACGCATCGCACAAGCGCGCGCACAGCCAACCGCAGCGCTAGCGCAGCGCCAGTGAGCGAGTGCGTGTCTGCGACCAAGGGTGCATGATGCGTGGGCCAGCTGTGGGTGAGTGCTTGGTTGGCGCAATCTTCAACGACAGTTGGACAGGTCTTTAGTGACGCTTGTAGCTGTTAGTAATGGCTTGCGCTATGCGTGCGCCAATAAAGGAATTGAAGGGTGTAGATCTTCAATGACAGTTGGGCAGATCTTTAGAGACGATTACAACCGTCACTATTTACCCATGGACGATTTTGTCTCTCCATTATAGGACCTACCCCCCTCCATTCCAAAGCATCTCTTCCTTTCATCCTCTCCTTAGCTCTAAGGATCTAGAGAGAGCTTGTCCCAAGCTCGGGATGCTCCTCTAGAGTAGAAAACAAATATTTGTTCCCGCCTCTCATCCCCCTTCGTGGAGCATCCCGTAGCCGTCTTCTCACCTCCCTTCGGGAAGAGGATCCTCGCCACGATGCCATCCTACCCCGCCCTCCGTCCTTCAGCTCCGTCTTTGTTCGTCCCACTCACCACCTTCCTCCAGGCGACGTCATAGCTAGTCATCCTTCGAGTGACCGTCGAGGGGGATTCTCTCACCTCTTTCTATCTTTATTGCTTTTGTAGTGTAATCTTTCCCACATTCTTAGTTGTAAAAAATATTTGATTAGAAATCCATGATTGTTTCTCTCTCTCTCTTATATTTTGCAAGTAGATTAGCAAGATAAAACTTCATTGACCTAATCTCTTGCTTGATAAAAAATACCAAAAAATTAGAAAAGATAAAAATGACAAAAATAAATAAAAGAGAAATGCGTATCTTTCAAAACCAAATGTTTGCCTCCCTGTGTTCGACTAAGGACTCACATTTCGAGTTTCGGTTATAAATTTTTTCTGATTGACGGATTTTCTCGCGAATCGAACTACAATAATGGGTTTTCAAAAATCCAAACCTTTCCACGTATGAATCTGTCGTCATCAATATTCAATGATAAACATGAGTATCTCAAGAAATCACTATGATAAAAAGAAAGAAAGGATCGAAAACAATGGTGATTTGAATCACCACTTAAATCCCACATTTTAAGCATATATCAAATATCTCAATTAACTCAAATAATTAGGTAGTGGCCTTGAACCACTAATCATCAAATGTCTCCATAGTATTAGATCTCAATGCCACAGCTAATGCACAACACTCATCTGATGTCGCCTTTTAATATCAGACGACTTAAGTGAACCTCAGTAAGCGCAAGGGCAAAGCCATTCTCTAGGCTTCCTCTTCTTCAGCAGCTTCTCCTCAAACACAAGGCTTTCCTTTTCTTCTCAATGGCTAAGTGTTTAGCATTCAACACAAAGTACGCACCCCTAGGCACATGCACACAGAGAAAAACCCTCCCCCATCCTCTTCATAATTTCCTCTCTCAGACCATGGCAGAGCGAGATCCATATACGGGTATTCGATGAGGTAATTGGATCTGACCAAGGTCACTGGGTGTGTTTGGTGACCAAGGAGTGAGTAGGTAAGGTGAAGGGGACCTCACCCCATGTTCTGAGGCAAAAGGCCTTAGTCACAAAAATAATTTATATGCCTCTTTCAGCTCATCACCATACGAGGTGGACTATCCACCAGGACATCTTCACGTGATGCTGCAGGGAGATGAAGGTCTTGATTGTGAGCTGCTTCTATTGCTGGAGGCTCCAATTGAGACTACAGGCACATTCCTGGGGCAAATCCGTAGTGCTTAGGAGTTGGGATGAAGTCAAAGCATGTTGAAGCTGGTTAGAGGAGATGGGAACAATGGAAGAGACGATGGAGATGTGGTGAGACCTGCAAACATACATATGGGCTCAAAATCCCTAATCAAATAGCTTCCAAGCTTCCCTAGAGTACGGCGAAGGTGATGGTGGCTGTTTCGTGGCATGTGGGCGTGTGTAGTGGTCAAGCGAAGTCGAAAAGTGCATACAAAGATGGGTGTGATCGACGATGGTTGTGAGTGGTTGCTTGGTGGATTTGAAAGAGGGGTTTTGTGTGGATGGATGAGGCGGAGCTTATGGAAGTGGTAGTAAAGAGATTGGTGCAATGTAGCAAGCTCTTAGCCTCACCGAAGCTCTATTGGAGTGGAGGAAGATGGTGGGGGAGAAGGATGAACGATGGTCGAACCTAAGGTCTAAGTAAAGGGAAGTGAAGTAGAGAGGGAGAGGCAGTGAAGGAACCTAAATTTATCGGACGAAAGGGGTAGGAGGGGGTTGGCTTTGATTGGCCAACACCGTGGAAGATGAGGTCTCTAGTGGAGGATTGACGAGGAAGAATGAGGTATGGGAGGCGCTCACCGGTATTGTGAGGCACAGAGGAAGGTGACGACGAAGATCCCACTACCTATAGTATGTGGCAGTGGGCAAAGAAGGGGTTTCGAGGGGTCTCGCCAGAGCTGTGGTGGAGGTGGCCAGAGAGAGGGTTTTTGGTGAAGAAGTAAGCCAAACTAAGCTAAGGAGCACGAAAATGCGATGTAGGCCCTTTTAAAGGCCTCAAGGAAGCGTTCCAAGCTTGGAAACAATCTTCCGAGCTTTGATATCTTCGTATTAACAGGATGGTCGGGCACGTCTCACGTGTTAGAAATAGGGGTTACAAGTAACCTGTTGTAGTTGCAAAACACGTCGATCAGATAAAATTTATACCGAAACTCCATGGGAGTCCTGGGTCGAACACAGGGAGGCGACGTTTACTTTAATTAAAAATCGCACTTCGATTTTATTTGTTTTTGGTCCTTTTTATCTTTTCTAATTATTTTTGGTATTTTTAGGAAGCAAGAGATCAGATCGATAAATGCTTATCTAGCTAATCTACTTGCAAATACAAAAAAAGAGAGAGGGAGAGAGAGAGAGAGAAACAATCATCTATTCATCAAGAATTGTTTGTTACACTACTAAAGCAAGAAAAATCTACACTATGAAAGCATAAAAAGATAGAATGAGGTGAGAGAAATCCCCCTCGACGGTTGCTCGGAGGACAACTCGCTCTGACGTCACTTGGAGGAAGGTGGTGAGGAGCGGGACGAAGGAGGACGGAGCCGGAGGACAGAGGATGGGGCAGGATGACGTCGCGGCGAGGATCTTCTTCCTGAAGGGTGGTGAGAGGATGGCCACAGGATGCTCCACGAAGGGGGGTGAGAGGATGGAAAACTATTTGATTTTCTACTCTAGAGGAGCATCCCTGGCTTGGGACATGCTCTCTCTAGAGCCTAGGAGGTGGTGAGAGGAAGAAAGGAAGAGGTGGTTTGGAATGGTGGTGGGTAGGTCCTTTTATAGTGGAGGTGGAAGAATAAATTCACTTCTGGGTCATTACTGACATCCATAAACATTGCTGTAGCTGTTGCTGAAGATCTGGCCTTCAAATCCACTTGCTGGCGTGCGCTAACCATTAGTTACAGCTGCAAGTGTCACTAAAGGCGCATCGCTGAAGATCTGCGCCTGCCTCACTGGCACTCGCCCCGCTGGCGTGCATCACGCGCCCTTGCTCCCTACACCTTGCACGCGGTGCGCTGCTGTTGCTAGCCGACGTTGGGCGGCCTAGATGGCGCCATGTGGTTCCACCTGGGCCGTCCATTCTTCTTTCTTTTGTAGAGGGTGCCATGATGCTCAGATCAAGATGATTCTCGTGTTGCCGGACTGTGATCATCGCTTCAGATCCATCCGTACAGTCAAATTTTCCATCCGAAACTCGTATGGATGTCGCATTGCCCCCTGGCCATTGATCTTCCTCGGGCTTCATGTGATGCTACGGGACTTTGATCTGGATGATTTCAGAGGCGTTAGATTCCGATAGTCGTATTAATCAGATCTGTATGGTCTGATCTCCATCCAAGGCCCTAAAATAAATCCTCTCCTCTCCTTACCATAAAAAGAACCTAATTAACCTAAAATATATACAACTACTCTAAAGGCACAATGATGCATGTTATGCAATATTTATAATATGAAATGCAAATCTAAGCCTAGGAACATGCATGAATAGGCATTTTAACCTAGATAGATGTGTCTATATCATACCCCCATGCCTATCTTTTGCTAATCCCTAGTAAAATTAAACTACATGTTATGTATAAAAGCAAAATTAGGATTAGATCGCTTAAGCCTAAGTCGTTTACTAAAAATAGAAAATTTCAACTAAGGTCCTAAACTATGAAGACTCATCAGTACCCGAGTGTCTACCAGAATGCAGACCGCCTAAGTCCTCGCCTTATTTGAAAAGGGAAGATACATTTTTTTTATTTTTCTTCTTTTGTAATTTTTTTGTACTTTTAGAGTTTGAGAGTTCCGGGATAACTTCTTATAGCTAATCGACCTACCCAAGACTCGAAAAGGACTCTAAGTACTAAGCATCTTTGTGGAAAAGTGATAGACTCACAAAACGGTCGTTAAGATGGACTTCGGGTTTCTACGACCCTAGGTGACCTTGCCTAAAGGTCTATCTTTACGATCAGTAGCTTTCTCCCTACTTTCATTTATGGGGTCAACACAAGGGCGAACCCAGTGTATATCTCCCTGGTTTATTCTACTTCCCCGCTTCTTCCCTACGTGTTTTGGGAATTATTGTGCATTTTTATGAGCTGGGCTCTGGACAACCATCCAATTGGTTACCCACGACCACTTGCCAGCCATACTCGTGCGGTAAAGTGTGGCTTTATTATTTTCTTTTTTTATTTTCACTTTTTTGTATTTTTTTTTCTTTTTGGGTGTTTCTTTTTCTTTTTTTTTCTCTCTTTTTTTTAAGTAGGTGGCTTCCCTAATCTAAGATTTACCTAAAGGCAGTACAACGAAAATGGTCTTGTGGCTGGGCTGTGGACAACCGGCCGATGAGCTGTTACCACCGACAACTTGCCAGCCATACCACCCAAGTTGGTTCATTAGCTACCCAATTTCCGTAAAAATCACCGAAAAGTGAGTCAGTGAGAATAGTGTGTAGATGCTTAGCCTTAAAATCCCCCTAAATCAGAGGGCGGGTTCATAAGTCGTATACTTATCATCCTAATTTATTTACCAAATTAAAATGAATTTTAATTCGTGAGGACTCGAGACTAAGTCCACATTTGAGTGGACACCCAAGCTAATTAAGCCTGAAGACCTGAAGACTCTAAGTGTTTAGGTCCTATCATATCATTTCCTAAAGTTAACAACTTCCAAATGCCTAAGTTCTCTTTTCCTAATTTCTTTCTTTTTTTTGTCTTTTTGAATTTTTTAATTTTTTTTTTAACTTTATAAGAAACTGAAAGAAATTCTACGTATTAACATAATGATTTCAGAAATTGATTATCCACCCTCCCATGCCTAAATGATGCAATGTCCTCATTGTAAAAACAAAGACATGAAAAGGGCAGAGTAAACAGAATATCACCTAAGTATCATGAAAATCCGGTCAGCTCCACAGAGAGAAGAGTGTATACACATGTGCTAAGTTTAATGCCTTCAGCTAGGCATAGATACATACAAAGAAGAGATTGAGAATTCACAAGTGCAGTTTAGAATCAAAATTAAAATATTGATCCTGAAACCCGCCAGCAAAAGATGTCCACAGACGTGGACCAGATTATGATGTAGACCTATGCCCCAAGGTTGAGTGGTTCTCAGGTTCTCGATGAAAATAACCCAGAACCGATGGTTGTTAAGCTCGCGGGGCTAGGCCTACGGTTTTGGGGTGTGCAACCCAAGACCAAAGTGTTGAACAACGGGTAAAGATGGTTCAATAGGTGCGGTTGTCCACTTAACATTCAGCTTAGAAAAATAGTCAGTTATTTCAAGCTTGGGTTGCACTGGAAAGATATCGTAAGGGTCCTGGTAGAAAGTAGGTGGTTTTAGGTCAATAGGAACCCTTAGATCCAAACTTGTTTTTCCCTCAAAATTGACCTCCCAAATTTTCATTTCAACATTCCCATCCTCCAAAATCAAGTGCTCAAGTTCCGAGACCTCTAGCATACTGTTCACCCCATAAGATTTACCCAAGTCCAGAAATCATGGCTGACTCAAGATTGACTTGGGTACAATGATTTCCAAATCAAAATCAATCCCTTTGGGATGTAGTTGAGGAATGGGGCTATTGATTGAATCTTCTAGTAAATGAGGATTCAAATCCTCCAAGTTAGCCCCAACCGAATCCAAATCTTCAATAATTGGGCTGTCAAATGGTTCATCAGATTCCTCAAGCCTGTTTGTCTCATTAAAATCATCTTCCTTACGCTCAAGTGAGACTTCACTAGGAGATTATTCACCCTCAGAATCAAAGAATCCATGATCCTCATTTATATATGTCTCAAAATCGATTGTCATTTCCTAGTTCAAAGAGACATATTTTTCCTCGCTCCCTAGCTCGGGGATCTCGGGTGAGAAACTTGGTTCATCCTCAAAGGGTTGCTCTAGCCCAACTTGGTCATCTCTAATCTCAGAAAATGTATCCCCCCCGACAGGTGCCTGAGCGGATTCAAACATTGGCTCTCCTGAAGGGTGTTCATCTTGAGAATCATCCCAAGATTTGACTAGGGCAACCACAAATTTCATCCTCAACCTCGATAATTTCCCAAGAAGAAACTCACCCAGGTCCCTATCCCTAACATTTTGGAGCAAATCCAACAAAGAACTATTAAGTTCAATCATTTTGATCATAGGCTCTAATGCTTCAGTGCATGGTGTTGGTTGAGCTTCTAAAGATTGGATGGTGTTCCTCAAGTTAGCTAGCACCCTATCCTAGATCTGGCTTACCTGAATCGACTGGTTCGGTTCAGGGTTGGGTGGGTTCGGATTAAATTTAGGGGAGTCAAGATATCGAGGTTCTCAGGTCCCTCCTTGATAGTAGGTCATCTCGGGTTGTTCAAAGAATGGTGATGACCTATTTTCAATGGAATACTAGGGAGGGTAGGTATTATAATCAACATATCCTTCATGGTTGTAGATCTGATTAGGTTGATCATCAAAGGGTGGAGATCTATAATCTTTGTAGCTCTGGGAAGGATAGTAATCATAGTCTTGTTGTCCAGGGTTAAGCCTTAGACACTGAGGCCCGTATTCATATCCCCAATCAAAGTCATCCTAGCTAGTGGATGGTAATTACAAGTCAAGTCAGAATAGTAATCATCTTGGGGATAAGTGGTGGTAGGAGAGTAGGATTGGAAATGTGTGAAATGTGTGGAAGGATACATGGTAGAATAGGAGGGGAAAACAGAAGAGAGAAAGGAGCCCTACAATACAATCAACCAAGCCTGTCGTTATGTGGGTACCCTAAAGACTTACAGACCCCCAGGACCCATCTTGAGATTATAAACGATTTAGTCTACTTTTATCTGGTCAATCTAACCAGCTAAAAGGAGGGACTAGGGAGAAGTTCTTCCTTTGGCTTGCGCCTCAGGTTCCTAGTGTACCCCCCAGCCGTGGTCGTTTGATGCTACTCCCCTAGCTAGACATCAGATGGACTAGTAAAAGCAGATTAATCACAAAAAAATCTCAGTCTGAGCCCCGAAGAGCGAATCAATCCTTAAGGCCAACGTCTACTCAGTTTTAGTTAGGCTTGGGATGATCGTGCTCTTGGAATGTGATGGGCCCTTTAGATGGGTTGTGCCCTTAATGATTAGTTAAAATGTGTGTGCATGCACAACCAGGGTTTTCAAACAAGGTTATTTGATGATGTGTCTTTTAGGGTTCAACCTTGTTTAGTAGCTTTTAGGGTTTCATCTTTAGGCATATTCAATCAACGATCAGTAGAACACTCCAAGTTTTGAAAGCACTGGTGTAGATATATTCCTTTAAAAATCAGAAATAAAATGTGAAGTGCCTGGTTTAGTCCTAAAAATCAACCCTAAGTGGCAAGCTACTTAATGAATCAGTTTTAGATTGAGTGGTGCAGCCCAAACAGCCCAATCAATTGGCCTATTGCACCACTTAGTTAAGGCACACAAGAATGCTTAACCTATTTAGATTTCTACTCACTTATGTGTATTTAGTTGAAATGTACTGGGTCCACAGGTTAGATCCCGATTAAGTGGTAGAATCAAAGTGATTCATGTGCCTTAAGTCGAGAGTTATGGGTGTTAGGGTGTATCACTTTCACAAAATCCCACAATCAGATAACACTTTTTTTTATTTTTATTTTTATGTGGATGGCCAGGTGAGTGGAGGTGGCAAACAAACAACCAAATCTATCCTAGGGTTTATAAAAAGCACCTAAGTTGATTTGAGTTTGAGTTATTAGGTTATGGAATGAAAACTAAGGTGGGGGTAGTTTAGGGGAAACTTACAAAACACTCAACCCACACTTTACTCCAGTCTACCGCACTTGGATCTCCATGCTAGGGTACCTGCAAGATAGTAGATCAAAGACAAGTGGGGTTAATGCTATGAAAATGTAAAGAACCCCAATAAGCAATAAAGTAAATTCCATTACGTCCTCGGCAACGGCACCAAAATGGTCAGGGCGCGTTTTGCGTATTAGAAATCGGGGTTACAAGTAACCCATCATCGTAGTTACAAAACGCGTCGATCAGATAAAATTTATACCGAAACTCCAAGGGAGTCCCGGGTCGAACACAGGGAGGCGACGTTTACTTTAATTAAAAATTGCACTTTGATTTTATTTGTTTTTGGTCATTTTTATCTTTTCTAATTTTTTTGGTATTTTTAGGGAGCAAGAGATCAGATCAACAAATGCTTATCTAGCTAATCTACTTGCAAGTATGAAAAAAGAGAGGGAGAGAGAGAGAGAAACAATCATCTATTCATCAAGAATTGTTTGTTACACTACGAAAGCAAGAAAAATCTACATTATGAAAGCATAAAAAGATAGAATGAGGTGAGAGAAATCCCCCTCGACGATTGCTCGGAGGATGACTCGCTTTGACGTCACCTGAAGGAAGGTGGTGAGGAGCGGGATAAAGGAGGACAGAGCCAAAGGACAGAGGATGGGGCAGGATGACGTCGCGGCAAGGATCTTCTTCCCGAAGGGCGGTGAGAGGATGGCCACGGGATGCTCCACGAAGGGGGGGTGAGAGGACAGAAAACTATTTGATTTTATACACTAGAGGAGCATCCCAGGCTTGGGACAAGCTCTCTCTAGAGCCTTGGAGGTGGTGAGAGGAAGAAAGGAAGAGATGGTTTGAAATGGTGGTGGGTAGGTCCTTTTATAATGGAGGAAGAACAAATTCGCTTCTAGGTCATTACTGACGTCCATAAACATCGCTACAGCTGTTGCTGAAGATCAGCCCTTCAAATCCACTTGTTGGCATGCGCTGACCATTAGTGACAGCTGCAAGCGTCACTAAAGGTACGTCGCTGAAGATCCGCACCTGCTCCGCTGGCACCCGCCCCGCTAGCGCGCATCACTCGCCCTTGCTCCCCGCGACTTGCGCGCGGCTGTAGCTGTGTGCGTGCGCTGCTGCTGCTGGCCGACATTGGGCAGCTTGGATGGTGCCACGTGGCGCCACCTGGGCCATCCATTCTTCTTTCTTTTGTAGAGGGTGCTACGGTGCTCAAATCGGGATGATTCCCACAAAGCTGGACTACGATCGTCGCTTCGGATCCATCCGTGTGGTCGGATTTTCCATCCAAAACCTGCATGGATGTCGCATTGCCCCCTGGCCATTGATCTTCCTCGGGCTTCATGTGATGCTACGGGACTCCGATCTGGACGATTTTAGAAGCGTTAGACTCCAATCGTCGTATTAATCAGATCTGTATGGAATGATCGTCCATCCGAGGCTCTGAAATAAATCCTCTCCTCTCCTGACCATAAAAAGAACCTAATTAACCTAAAATATATACTACTCTAAATGCATAATGATGCATGTTATGCAATATTTATAACATTAAATGCAAATCTAAGCCTAGGAACATGCATAAATAGGCATTTTAACCTAGATAGATGTGTCTATATCACAGGATACCCAAAATTTCAAATTGTTCGCATGAGCTTTTGGGAAAGAATCAGGATCCATGATTGGGTCCAATTGGTAGAGAATTCCTCAAGGAATCTCCCTTTCAATTTTAGAAGGAGATGATTGAGAATCGAGCATGAAATCCTCACTCAAATCTTGACAGAGTTTGCTACATTCACACCATTGGCGGTAGGGACCCATTTGCAAAGAACGATGAGAGACCTAGGGGACTATTTGTAAAGATTTCAAAGGTAGGGGCATGTATGAGAGAGAGAGTCTGAATGGACTAAAATGCAAACTAGGTCAAGATGGACTCTGATTGGTCCTAAATTTTGGTACAAACCTAATTTGAACCCAAGAAATCTGATGGTAAAGTCTGATTTTAGTTTTGACCTAGTTTGACTGGGCAATTTGCACAGAACCCAAATTTGGGCGATTTTCCGTTTGAGACTCTATTCTTAGTCAAAATAGGTTTAGATGGTCAAACCAAAGATACCAAACCTCACAAAATATTTTTTTATAAATTTTAGAAGTTTTAGATAAATTTAACCCTAAATAGAACCTCTGTAATTCAAGGGTGTCTGAAATTAGGGTTTTAGGTCAGACTTAGTTCTTGAAATGCATGAAAATCTATTTCTGTCTGTACGAACCCTCTTATTAAACATTAGTGCTTAATTGGCCTTCAATTAACCCCAAGGAAACCTCATAATTACTCTGCATTCATGATACACTCTTAAAACTACATAATTAACCCTGTTTTATTGCACTCCTCTAAGAATGGATATCAAGGAATTACGACTCTTAGGTGATTATGTAGGAGCATTTGTCAATTGATTCTAATTAATTAAAGTTAGCTATGGCTCATGATAATGTTATCATCATCTCTGTGTTGTACTTAGTTTGAGATATTAATATTCCAGAGGATAACAGGTCAATTTGAAGTCCGAGAAAGAATCGAAGTTCTCCCATCATACTCATCTCAAACTGATCCCGCATTACCTTTGAGAATTCTTGGCATAAAAGATCATTAGTAGCATTGAAAATGATGTCATCTACATAAATTTGTATTATTAAGAGATCATTTTCTTTTCTTTTTGTGAATAGAGTTGGATTTATTTTGCCAATTTTAAAATCATTTCCAATTAGTTAAGTTTTTAATCTGTCATACCAAGCTCATGGAGTTTGTTTTAGACCATATAATGCCTTATTTAGTTTATATACGTATTATGGATGGTTTGTGTCTTCAAAACCTGGAGGTTGTTTAACAAAGACTTCCCCCTTGATAAATCCATTTAGAAAGGTGCTTTTGATGTCCATCTGAAAGAGTATAAACTCCATGTGGGCGGCAAAGGCTAACAACATTCTAATGATTTGAGGTGAGCTATAGGTGCATATGTTTCATCAAAATCTATTCCTTCTTCTTGATTATACCTTTGGTTCACAAGTCTACCTTTGTTCCTAACTACTTATCCTGATTCATTTAGTTTATTCCTAAAAACCCATTTGGTTCCTATGATGGTCTGAGAGTCAAGTTTTCGAACAAGTTCCCATACTTGATTTCTTTTAAATTGGTTCAATTCATCTTCCATTGCAATAAAACAATTACCAGAAAAGACATCCTTAACATTTTTATGTTCTAACTGAGAGACAAAAACTGTGAAAGCAAAGGTGTTGACTGAACATCTGGTTTGAACTCCTTTGGACAGGTCTCCTATCACCAATTCTTTTGGATGTTCCTTCATGTAAGATATATCTCATGGTAACTTATCCGAGATGTTTTCCTCTGGTATGTTTGAAGGATCTCCTACTTCGTCATCATCATCATTTACAAAAGATTGAGGTTGAATTAGTGTCTCATCAAATGATGCATGCATAGTTTCCTCAACGATAGAATTCTTCTTATCGAATACTCTATAGGCTTTACTTCTGGTCGAATAACCTAAGAAGATTCCTTTTGAACTCCTAGCATCAAATTTATCAAGATTATCCTTGGTGTTAAGTATAAAGCATGTACAGCCGAATATCTTGAAATAGGAAATTCTAGGTGTTCTTCCATGCTAGAGTTCAAAGGGTGTTTTGTTTAGGATTGGTCTAATCAAGGATCTATTTTGGATATAGCAAGTAATTTTTACAGCCTCAACCCAACAATATCAAGGCATCTTTGACTCGCACAGCATCGTGCGAGCACACTCTTGCAAGATCCTATTTTTCCTTTCAACTACTCTATTTTGAGGTCCAGCTCTAAGAAAAGAAAACTCATGTTTTATCCCATATTAATCACAGAAATAAAAAAAAGAATCGATTCTCAAATTCTCTGCCATGATCACTTCTAATCCTAATGACTTCATATCACTAATCATTCTGTAGTCTTCTTACTAGTTTACTAAAAACATTGATAGTCAGATCTTTACCTTTCAGGAAAGATACCCAGGTAAATCTTGAAAAATCATCGACTATGACTAAACAATATCTGCATCTACTTAAGCTTTTGGATTTGGTTGGTCTGAACAAGTCTAAGTGAAGTAACTCCAGGGGCCAAGAGGTGCTAACCATCCTTTTTGGTTTAAAGGGATTTTTTATTTGTTTACCAACTTGACAAGAATCGTAGACTTTGCTTTTATTGAAGTTGATCTTTGGCAGGCCTTTGACAAGCTTATGTTTCACAAGTCTACTGATTTCTTCATGTGAACATGACCTAGCCATTTGTGACAAAGTATTGCATCTTCATCAGATGCGACAAGACATTCAAAGTTTTCGCATTTGTCGAACTTGACAATATAAATATCTTTGTCTATTTCCTTTAAGGAGAATTTGTTTGGTTTCCTTATCTCTTATTTCAAAACCATTTGTGGTGAAAGTAATTTTGTATCCTTTACCACATATTTGACTTACACTAAGAAGATTATATTTTAATCCACTAACTAGTTGCATATTGATGTAGACACATTTATGTCACATAAATCGTCTATTTATGCGTGTTCTTAGGTGTATAATTACATCATTCATTATAAATATTGCATAGCATGCATTATTATGCATTTAGGTTAGGTTGTACAAATTATAGGCTAATTTTCCCTTTTTGTGGCCAGGGGATAGGGCGATATCAATTTGGGGCCTCAGATTGAAGATCCAACCATACAGATCTGATCAGGGTAACGATCGGAGTCCAACGCCTCCGAGATCGACCTGATCGGGCCTCCATAGCATCAGATGAAGTCTGAGGAAGATCAGAGGTCAAGGGGCAAGGTGGTGTAAAAGCATACCTCAGATGACAAATCCAACCATATGGATGGGTTTGAATTGACAATCGCAGCCCAACAGCATGAAAATCGATCCAATCCGACATCTGTGGCACCATCTATGAGCAATAGAAGGTGGACGGTCAGGATGATGCCACGTGGCACCATCCCAACTTCCAATCCTGCCAAGGCCCTCTGCTCAACCTCTGAAGGCGTAATCGAGATTCGATCTTAGTCGTTAGATCTTCATCCAATGGTTGAGATGCGAGATCACGAAAAGCATCTGCAGGACAATCCAAGAAGATGGTGCATTGGCCCAGCATCTTATCTTCAAGAAGCGGCTCACGATCTAAACCCGATCCTCGTGTTTAATTTGCAAGGATGGTGAGCACTCAAATTCGATCACACGATCTTCATCAAGTGGCTACAAAGGCAATGACATGGAGGTGTAGATGGGCGAGCACGCACACGCGCATGATGACTCCCTGATGGACGCATGATCTGACGCGTGCCCCCTCAGCAGCGCGAAGCGAGGCGTGATTTAAGTCATCCAATCAAACGATCAGATGGCTGACAGTGATGCGGCGTGATCTGAGTGCTAACAGGTGAAGGCGAGGAGGCGAGCCACGTGCCTTCAAGTGGAGCGTCCAATCTCGATCACACGACCCTCCTTCCACGTGACCTTCAATGACATGGGGTCTTTAGTAATGATTGTAAGCATCACTAATGACCCTGCCATTAATTTCAAGGCCTTAAAAGATCATTTTGCCCCCAATTTTTACACGTATAAAAAGGCCACCCCTACTACTCATTTCATCATCCCTTCTCTTCTCCTCTCATCTCTTTAAAGCTCTAAAGAGCTAGTCCCATACCCGGGATGCTCTACTAGAGTCTTAAAAGTAATTTTTTCATTTTCTCATCCTTGTTCGTTGAGCGCCTGCGGTTGTCCTCTCACTGCCATTCGGAAAGTGGATCCCACTGCGACATCACCCTGTTTCATCCTTCGTCCTCCATCTTCGTACTCCCTCAACTAGCATCTCAGTACCCTTGTCTAGGTGCTCCGTCAATGCGGCTCATCCTCCAAGTAGCCGTCAAGGAGGATAACTTCTCACCCCCTTCTCTTTTTATCGCTTTCTTGTGTAGATTTTCATCTCTCTAGTGTAGCGATTATATGTAAAGAACATGATTCTATGGTTATGAAATATTGGTTCTCTTTCTCTCTCTTTTTCTTTGTATTATTCTCTCTCTTTTCTATTATTTATTCTTTAAGAAGAATAGCTAGCGTAGATTAATTCCAACCAGCTACTCTATTTCATGATAATAAATCCAACATAATTTTTAATCAAATGTTTGCCTCCCCGTGTTTGACCCGGGACTCACTTTGACTTTCGATTATAAATTTTATCTGATTGACGGATTTTACGTAACTGCAACGACAGGATTTTCAAGCTCAAACTTTTTGCGTACCAAAATCCGTTAATCATTTTGGCGCTGTTACTGAGGAAGCAATGCTCTTTGATTTCCCACATTTTCTACATTACCTAACTTTTATCTTACTTTTTTCTTATCTTGCTATGATTGCAGGTACTCTTTCGAGGCAGGCCAGGGCGGTTAGATTGGAGAAAAGTGCAGATGAAGGTTCTGTAAGTATATCCCAACCTCCCACCCACTAGTTTTCATTCCACCACCTAATAACACAAACCCTAATTAACGTAGGAGCTTGCATAAACCCTAAGGTTAGATTTGGTTGCTTGTTTGCCACCTCCAACCACCTCACCCTCCATATAAAAAAAAATCTGAAAAATCCCTCAGAGGTACACAACCTCTTCTAATTTTTCATACTCAACCAGTAACTCGATCTTTGGAACTGGTACACACTCATCAACACATAATCTAGTAAAAATCAAATTAGGTAACCACTTGTGTGGCCAATTCAGTGGTACATCAAGGCCAATTGTTTGAGCTATTTGGGCCACACCACTTAAGATAAAAGTGATCATCAGTAGCTTGCCCCATAGGATTCAATTTTTAGTGCTAAACTAGGCACACCACATTATTTTTGATTTGTAAAGGTTTCACTTGTGCTTTCAAAACTTGGTGTGCCTCACAAAATCTTGTTTGAATCCACTTGAAAGTTGAATCCTAAAAGCTACTAAGCAAGATTTAAACCCTAAAATTCACTGTATCCAAAAATAATCTTGCTTGAAAATCATTAGTTGTGTACACACTCACATTGAAACTTATCTTTAAGAGCACAACCCAGATAAAGGGCCCATCACATTCCCGAGCACATTCAAACCTAAGCCTAACTAAAAACAGAGTAGACGTTGGCCTTAAGGATTGAACTCGCTCTTTGGGACCCAGATCGAGATTATTTTTGATTAATATGCTTCTACCGTTCAATTTGATGTCTAGCTAGGGGAGCAGAGTCAAAAAACCACAGTTGGGGGGTATTAAAGGAACCTGAGGCAAAAGCCAAGGGAAGAACGTTCTCCCCAATCCCTCCCTTTAATTGGTTGGATTGATCGAAAAGAAGTAGATAAAATTGTTTCTTTCATCTCAAGATAGGTTTTGAGAGTCTGTAGGTCTTTAGGCTACCCTACCGAAAGATAGGTTTGATTGTTTATATTGTAGGGCACCTTTCTTCCACCCATTTTGTTATGGATCCTTCTACATCTTACTTGCATTTCCACTCCTACCCTCCTGACACATCTTATCCCTAATATGATGATTATTATCCCGACCAGTGCTATACTCAACCATCTACTAGTTGGGATAACTCCGATTGGGAATATAATTTCGGACCTCCGTGTTCAGGGTCTAACCTTGGACATCATTATTATGATTTTTATCCTTCTCTGAACTACACTGATTATAGATCACTGCTCGCCTATGGACAACCTAATACGATCTATAATCAAGAAGGATATAATGATTACAACTCTAACCCTCCCCAGGATTACACTGCGTATAGGTCACCACCCCTCTTTGAACAACCCAAAAGGACCTATTATTAGGGAGGACACCAAGAACCTCAATTTCTTGACTCCCCTGCACTGAACCCAAACCCACCCAACCCTGAACCAAACCATTTGGTTCAGGTGAACCAGGTCCAAGATAAGGTGTTGGCTAACATAAGGAATACCATTCAATCTTTAGAAGCTCAACCAACACCTTACACTAAAGAATTGGAGCCTTTAATTGAAATGATTGACGATCTTAACAAGTATTTTAGTGAGACAACTGGGCTAGAGGAATTCAATGAATCATTTAATAGCCCAGTAATTGAGGAAATTGATCCTGTTGGGGCTAACTTGGAAGATACAAATCCTATTTTCATGGATGATTCAATTCAAAGCCCCATTCCTCAATCACACCTCATTGAGCATAATCATAATTATCTTCTTGAGATTACCAAACCCAAGTCAATTTTGATTAAGCCACAAATTTTGAACTTGGATATTTTATATGGGGATGATGACACTATGGAAGTCCCAGAATTACTGATTTTTTAGGATAGGAATTAGCAGATGACAATTTGGGAAGCTAACTATGGGAGAGATACATATTTGGATCTAAGGGCTCCTTTATGTTTGAAACTACCAACCTTTCACCAGGACCCTTATGACAAATTTGATTCTGAGGATGTGCAACCTAAGTAGAAATTCATTGATTATCTTTTTGACTTTGATTTTCCTATTGTCTGACTTTCTGGACTTGGGTTTCATCCTCATAAATCGCAGACTCAGCCCTGCTTGCATAGTAATGTAGACACATCCATTTACGTTAAAATGCCTATTTATGCATGTTCCTAGGCTTAGATTTGCATTCCATATTATAAATATTTCATGGCATGCATCATTCTGCATTTAGAGTAGTTGTGTATATTTTAGATTAATTGCATCCTTTTTATGGTTAGGAGCGAAGGAGATTTATTTTGGATCCTCGGATTTATGATCTGGCTGCACGGATCTGATCAGGACGACGATCAGAGTCTAACACCTCCAAACTTGCCCTGATCAGAGTCCCATAGCACCATATGCAGTTTGAGGAAGATCAACGGCCAAGGAACTAGGTGACATAATTTGGAGCTTCAAACGACAAATCTGACTGTGCAGATGGATTCGGGTCGACGATCACAGCTCAACGTCGCAAAAATCGACTCAATCATACCTTAGTAGCAACCCCTACAACAAAAAGAAGATGGATGGCCTAGGTCATGCCACGTGGCACAACCCAGGTCACCCGTGCGCACGCACGCGCATAGCAGTGCGGGTGCGCGCACACGCATGGAGGCATGAAAGCACGTTGGCACAGTAGGCAAGGTAGCGGCAGTGACAACAGCAGCAGCGCACACGGGCGTGAGGCACATAGGTGTGTAGCATGCGTGCGCGCGCAACAAGGATGGGTGGGGCATGTGCCAGCGGTGCGGCAGTAGAGGCACGTAATGCGTGCGTAAACAAGGACGAGGGTTGGTGCGGGATCTTCAGCGACGTTTATGACCATCACTAAATGTTCTGTATACAAATTTGATTCTTTCCTCCACTATAAAAGGACCCCTACCACTCCCATTCTTCTTCATCTCTTCCTTTCTTCCTCTCACCACCTCCAAGGCTCTAGAGAGAGCTTGTCCCAAGCTCGGGATGCTCCTCTAGGGTAGAAAACCAAATATTTTTCCCTCCCCTCATCCTCATTTGTGGAGCATCCCATGGCCATCTTCTCCCTACTTCGGGAAGTAGATCCTCGTCGCCACAACGTCCCATCCCATCCTCCTTCCTCCACCATCGTTCTCCTTCGTCCCGCTCCTTACCACCTTCGTCCGGGCACCATCAGAGTGAGTCGTCCTCCAAACGACCATCGACGGGGACTCTTCTCATCTCCATTTATCTTTACTGCTTTCTAGTGTAGTTTTTCCCTCTTTCATAGTTGTAGAAACACTTGTTGAGATATATGTGATTCTTTCTCTCTCTCTCTTATATTTTGCAAGTAGATTAGTTAGATAAGAATACATCGACCTAATCTCTTGCTTGCTAAAAATACCAAAAAATTAGAAAAGACAAAAAGATAAAAACAAATAAAAGCGAAACGTGCATTTTTCAAAACCAAATGTTCGCCTCCCCATGTTTGACCTGGGACTCACTTTTCAAGTTTTGGTTATAAATTTTATTTAATTGACGAATTTTCTCATGAATCGAACTACGATGACAAGTTTTCCAAACTCGAACCTTTTCGCGACGAATCTCTGCCGAATCATTTTGGCACCGTTGTCGGGGAAGCAAAGCTCTTTTATTTTTTCCCACGTTTTCCCTCATTACTTACATATTTTTCTAACCTATCTTTCTTCCTCGATTTATTGTCTTGGAGGAACCCAATCAAGGAGCCGAAGGCAGTAGATTGGAGTAAAGTGCGGGTAGAGACATTTGTCAGTTATCCCCCCACCAACCCACAAGATTTTCATTCCATAACCTAATAACTCAAACTCAAATCAACTTAGGTGCATGCATAAACCCTAGGATAGATTTGATTGTTTGATTGTCACTTTGCCTCACCTCACCCACCCGCATATATTAAAGAAAAAACTCCTCTTGTGGGATTTAATCAAAAGAGACACAGTTAACACCCACAAATTCTCATCCTAAGGCACACAATCACTTTGATTCTACCACTTAATCGGGATCTGACCTGTGGACCCATACACTTCAACTCAATACACATAAGTGAGTAGAAATCTGATTAAGTTAAGACATTGTGTGCTTTAATTTATGGTGCAAATAGGCCGATTGATTGATTTGTTTGGGTCGCACCACTGAAGATAAAAGTCATTCACCAGTAGCTTGCCACTTAGGGTTAATCTTTAGGACTGAACCAAGCACTCCACTTTTTTTTTATTTCTAAAGGAATATATCATCACCAGTGCTTTCAAAACTTGGAGTGTTCTCTAGAACTTGATTGAATACACCTAAGATTAAACCTTAAAAGCTACTAAACAAGGTTAAATCCTAACAGACACATCATCAAATAACCTTGTTTGAAAACCCTAGTTGTGTATGCACACACATTTGAATTGATCATTAAGGACACAACCCATCTAAAGGGTCCATCACATTCCAAGAGCACGATTATCCCAAGCCTAATTAAAACTGAGTAGACATTGGCCTTAAGGATTGATTCGCTCTTCGGGGCTCAGACTGAGATTTTTTTTCGATTAATCTGCTTCTACTGGTCCATCTGATATCTAGCTAGGGGAGTAGCATCAAACGACCATGGCTAGAGGGTACACTAGGAACCGAAGGCACAAGCCAAAGGAAGAACCTTCTCCCTAGCCCTTCCTTCTAACTTGTTGGATTGATTGGATAAAAGTAGTCCAAATCGGTTGTAATCTCAAGATAGGTCTTGGGAGTCTGTAGGTCTTTAGGCTAACCCACCTAAGGACAGGGTTGATTGCTTGTACTGTAGGGCACCTTTCTCTCTTCTGATTTCCCTCCTACTCAACAATGTATCCTTCAACATCCTACAAGCATTTCCCATCCTATCCTCCTACCACCACTTATCCCCAAGATGATTAATATCCTGACTTGACTTATAATTACCCATCCACTAGCCGGGATAACTTTGATTGGGGATACAATACTGGACCTCAGTGTTCAGGGCCTAACCTTGGACAACAAAACTATGATTGTTATCCTTCCCACACCTACAATGATTATAGATCTCTATCCTTTGATGACCAAACCAACCTGATCTACAATCAGGAAGGATATGATGATTATAACACCTACCCTCCCTAGTATTCCACTGAATATAGGTCACCACCATTCTTTGAATAACCAAGAATGATCTACTATTAGGCAGGGACCTAAGAACCTTAATATCTTGACTCCTATAGAATGAACCCAAACCCACCCAATCATGAGCCGAACCATTCGGTTCAGGTAAACCAGGTCCAAGGTAGGGTGTTGGCTAACTTGAGGAATACCATCCAATCTTTAGAAGCTCAGCCAACACCGTGCACTGAAGCATTGGAGCCTATGATCAAAATGATTAATGAACTTAATAGTTCTATATTGGATTGGCTCCAAGATGTTAAGGATAAAGGCTCGGGTGAGTTTCTACTTTGGAAGTTGTCAAGGTTGAGGATGAAATTTATGGTTGCCCTAGTCAAATCTTTGGATGATTCTCAAGATGAACCCCCTTCAGGAGAGCCAATGTCTGAACTCGCTCAGGCTTCAGTCGGGGGGGATACATTTTCTGAGATTGGGGATGACTAGGTTGGGCTAGAGCAACCTGATAAACACGTATAAATTCATCGTAAAATGCTTATATATGACAGTTCCTAAGCTTAGCACTGCATATCATGATATAAATATTGCATAGCATGCATCATTCTGCATTTAGAGTAGTTGTTTATATTTTAGGTTACTTAGGTCCTTTTTATGGTCAGGAGAAAAGAGGATTTATTTCAGGGCCTCGGATGGATGATCAGACCATACGGATCTGATCGGGACGATGATCGGAGACTAACACCTCTAAAATCGTCCAGATCGGAGTCCCGCAGCATCACATTAAGCCTGAGTAAGATCAATAGCCAGGGGGGCAATGCGACATCCATATGGGTTTTGGATGGAAAATCTGACCGTATGGATGGATCTGGAGTAATGATTGCAGTTCGGCATCATGGGAACCATCTCAATCTAAGCACCATGGAACCCTCTACAAGAAGAAGACGAACGACCCAGATGGCATCATGTGGTGCCATCCAGGCCGCCCAACGCCATCCTGTAGAACCCCCAATTCCTTCTTCATTCGCACCCTTGAATCCTAGTCGTTGGATCAAGATCCAATGGCCAGGAAGCTTTGCACCAAGCTCCTCCTCACGACGCATCCACACACTTGGCGTAATGGTCCAGATTGCAGTTCGCAAGGGTGGGGCGCAGGTTCGAATCCCCGTAGCCCCCCCAATTTCCAATTTGGCCGACCACTCAGCAGCAGCCGCGCAACCCGTAGCAGCAGCAGCACAGTGTACGTGCACGCACATGCCAGCGCACACCAGCGCGCGCGCGACACGGGTGTGCAAAGCGCGCAACGCCAGCGGACACATTCCAGCAGGGATATGCGCGGATCTTCAGCAACATTTATGAGGGCCTTTAGTGACACTTGCAGTTGTCACTAAAGGCCCGTGTGGAATTGAAGGCGGATCTTCAGCGACAGCTACAATGACGTTTGTGGACGTCACTAAAGGCCTGTGCGCGCCAGCAAGAGCAATTGAAGGGCAGATCTTCAGCGACAGCTGCAGCGACGTTTATGGACGTTAGTAAAGACCCAGATACGATTTTTGCTTCTCCACTATAAAAGGACCTACACCCCCTCCCTTTTAAGCCATCTCTACCTACTCTACTCCCACCTACTCCCAAGCTCTAGCAAGCCTAGCAACGCTCCATTAGAGCTTGTTCTTAAGCTCCTAAGGTGCCTATTAGTGTAGCGAACCTCTACCCCACCAAATACTCCTCCAACATCCCATCTCCCTTCATAGGTCACCTTAGAGCCGTCCTCCCACCTCCATTCCGGTAGCAGATCAACTCCGTCTTCTCACCTCCATTCCGGAGCTATGCCGAAGCTTTCCTCAACTCGACATCCTCCAGCATCTCACCTCCGTCGTCCCACTCCTCACCTCCTTCATCGAAGCTTCCATCAGGGGTCGTCGTCTCGCGGAATAGCCGATTCGGGAGATTTCCTCTCACCTCCCTCTCTTTTTATGCTTTCATAGTTCGTTGTAATCGACATTGGAAGTAATATATATCATATTTGTTCCACATCTCTATCTTGTGATACGTTTGCTTGTTTTCTTTTATTTCGAAAATACAAAAAAATAACAAAACCCCAAAATACCAAAAAGAAATGAAATGAAGCACATTTTTCAATAAAATAAACGTTGCCTCCCTGTGTTCGACCCGGGACTCCCTTGGAGTTTCGATATAAATTTTATCTGATCGACGTGTTTTGCAACTACGACGATGGGTTACTTATAACCCCGATTTCTAACATGCGAAACACGCCCGACCATTTTGGCGCCGTTGCTGGGGAGGCAACGGAATTGACTTTATTATTTATTGCATTTCTTTGCATTTACATAGCACTAACCCTACTTGTCTTTGATCTACTATCTTGCAGGTACCCTAGCATGGAGATCCAAGTGCGGTAGATCGGAGTAAAGTGCGGGTAGAGTACTCTGTAAGTGTCCCCCACATTCCCCCCCACTAGTTCATTTTGCCACACTCATAACCAAGACCTAATCTACTTAGGTGTCTGCATAAACCCTAGGATAGAATTGTTTGTCTTGTTTGCCACCTTTATCCACCTCACCCTCGCATTTAAAAAAAAAAGAAGGAGATACTTGCTATGGGACGAATCAATATACACACTCTATACACCCACTTTTGAGGCACATAATCGGACTTGATTTTTATCTACTCAATCGGGCTTCCGACCTGTGGACCCAGTACACGAATTCAACACATAAAAGAGTAGAAATCATATTAGGTTAACCACCTTTTTGTGTGACATAATCGATGGTGCATTTGAGCCAATCGGGTGAATTGTTTGGGCCGCACCACCTAAACTAAGAGAGGTTCATCTTTTAGCTGCCCCATAAGATTCAATAATTAGGTCAAGCTAGGCATTCCATATTTTTCTTGATTTCTAAAGGAAAATACTTGAACACGTGCTTTCAATAACAAACTTGGTTTGCCTCACAAAACTTGGTTGAAAGCACCTGACATTTGAATCCTAAAAGCTATTAAGCAAGATTTGAATCCTAAAACTAACCTCATCATTAATAATCTTGCTTGAAAACCTCATGGTTGTGCACATTCACACATTATCAAACGAATCATTAAGGGCACAACCCATTAAGGGCCCATCACATTCCAAAAGCACCAATATCCCAAGTCTAACTAAAATTGAGTAGACGTTTGCCATAAGGACTAGTTCGCTCTAAGGGATCCATATTGAGATTATTCACTATTAACCTACTTATACTAGTCAATTTGATGCCTAGCTAGGGGAGTAGCGTCAAACGACGGCGGCTGGGGGGTACACTAGGAATCGGAGGTGCAAGCCAGAGGAAGAACCTTCTCCCCAGTCCCTCCTTCTAACTGGTTGGATTGCCTGGACATAGGTAGAGTAAATCGTCCATAATCTTAGGATGGATTCTGAGAGTCTATAGACCTTTAGGCTACCTAGCCTAAGGACAGGCTTGTATTTTTTGTGCTGTAGGGTCCCTTCTCTTCCTCGTCCTTCCGACTTCCTTCTAGTGTATGCTTGGAAGGAGGTCATTGAACCCTTGTTTGGAAGGACCTTTAGACCATTCCCGGAGGCGGAGGTTGAGCTTTAGTCAAGTAGATCCCATGGCTGATCAACAACCACCTCCCCTACCTTCGAACCAGCAGGAGCTGATTCAGAGGCAGTTGGAGGAATTGCAGCAAATGCAGCAATGGTTCCAATGAATGAATGGTCAGGGCACTCGGCCCTTGAAGGATTTTTATGATCCTTCAAATTATGAGAATCGTCTCGGCGTTGTGATCCTTGTCGGAGATGTTGAGATCAAGCCCCAGGTTTTGAGTCTAATTGAACACTTTCACGGGCTTGGCTCAGATGACCCATTCCAACATTTGGAAGACCTGATCACTCTGGTTCAAACTACCAAATCGCGGAATGTGGATGAAGAATAGATACTCATGAGGCTTTTCCCCCATTCACTCAGGGATAAGGCCGCACATTGGTATCGTATCATTGGAAGACCGATTACTACTTGGACAGCTTTGAAATCGGCCTTCCTGAAGAAATGCTTCCCAATTGGGCGAACCAATGCATTACGACGGGCAATTACCACTTTTTCCCAGTGGCAGGGGGAACCATTTCATGAGGCCTGGGAGAGATTCCAGGATTTGTTGCGGAAGTGGCCACACCATGAGGTGCCTAAATGGCAGCTTGTGCAGATTTTTTATCACAAGTTGAATGATCAACTCTGTAATCATGCGGATGCTTCTTGTGGAGGCAATTTCCTCAACAAGGACGTAGATAGCGTGTATGATTTATTTGAGGAAATGAGCGAAAATTCTTTAAACCATGCCTCCATGGAAACCTTCAACCGATCCCAACAAATTAGATCAAATGCCAATGAGGTCCAAGATTCTCGTACATTTGATACAGAATTGATCTGCAATAGATTAGATAAGATGGATCAGGTTACTAAACTAATGGAAGAGTGGATGTCAGGAAACTCTAATTTTTCTAGATCCGCTCAATCCCAGGGATCGGGATTCCATTCTTCGTAAACTCCTATGGGACGGGAGTTTGTGAAGCAACTGGAGATGGCTCGACCTTCGAGCCAACTCTTCTCGGAACCTTATGGGTTCCAAACTGGGGCCTTTGATCCCAATCTTTCTGATCCTTCTTCATCCTCATCTTATGAGGATGTTCATGCTGTGCAAGAGAATGTTAGGTCCAACCCTTATTCGAATTCCTACAATTTTGGTTGGAAAAATCATCCTAACTTCTCTTGGAAAGATCAAGGGCAGTAGACCCAATATCAACCCAACAACTATGTACTGCAAAAACCAATGGGTCAGGGTTATGTATATACTCAGTTGCCCCTGAATCAGGTTAATTAGCCCACGTGGAATGCTCAACAACCCGTCGAGCAGGCTGACTTGAACCTGAAAATGGTAGAAATGCAAGGGTCAATGCTCCAGCACATGCAACAGATGAAAACTTCGCTGGACACCTTGCAATCCGAACTTAGTACAAACAACCGGCAACCCGGATCTCTACCATCACATTCTGTACCAAACCCAAGGAATGTTCAGAACCGAGGTGCTGGGCCTCAAGGGTTTGGTAATGATGGGGAGTTGCATGCTCAAGCTCATGCTGTCTATCAGGCTACCCCAGCCCCTCTCGGAGCTAACCAAGTTCCTACCATAATCAACCGGGAGCCTCCTATTTTGCCCAACCCTCCCCAAGGCACTAATCAATAGCATTTTGCCACGTCAAACACCATCACCTTGAGGAGTGGTAGTAAACACAAGGGACCTACCCAACCCCATGTCAACCCCATTAGGCCTCGTAGCAAGAATTCCAAACTCCCAACTAAGAATGTGATCAACAAAACATCAGGGCCTGATTTGGGAGTATGTTGTTGTATGGGCAAATAGAAAAAGTCGAAGGAGAAATTGGAGGAAAGGATGTCCTTTCTTCAGGCTTTCAAATTAACAATCATTTTACTCCTCGCGACTATCGAATCAATCCCTGCCTACACCATAGGTCTACTGAATGCATATAAAGAAAGGCGTAGAGCGAAATTTGAAATCAATAGGAGAGTAGTTTTGTCCGATAACACAAGCACATTGATCATAAACAAGCTACCTCCTAAGAAGTAGGACCCGGCAACCCCACTGATTTCCTGCACAATAGGAAACGTTACTTCTAACCGAGCCCTCCTCGACTTAGGTGCTTCCATTAATGTGATCCCCACCTCACTGCACATGGACTTGGGTCTAGGCTACCTAAAACACACTGACATAACCTTGCAGTTAGCCGATAGATCCATTACAAAACCAAGGGGTATTTTGGAGGATGTTTTAATCAAGGTTAATGATTTACATTACCTTGCTGATTTCATGGTTTTGGACATGGAAGCCCCAAAACAGCTCAGCCACACCCCGATTATTTTGGGAAGACCTTTCTTGGTTGGTGCCAAGGTGAGGATTGATTGTGAATCGGGACATATAGAAATGGCCTCAGGGGGTAAGACAAATCGATTCAATATTTTCGATGTCTCAAAGAAGAAGAAAACTAAGTGTGGTTCGATGGAGGAGCTTGGTAGAATAGAGGAAGTAATGGCTATACATACCTTAGACAACCTTTTAATGGCCAACTCAACCCAAACTCGGGAAGATCTCACAGTTGCTGAAATAATTGAGGACAAAACAAAAATTCGACCAATTGTAGCAACACGGGATGAGGAAGATATACATGAAATCAAAAAATTGTTGGATGATTCACGTGATCATGATAAAATCCAACAACATCCTTATCCTGAATGTTTAGAGTTTAAGGTCCAACTTGTGGGTGGGAATTCTGAGGATCAGGATGGTTGGTTTAAGAACCTAGAGTGTGAGAATGAAATTGAGCATTGGGGAAGAACTCTTCAAACATTAGGTATTCTAGAGTACCCACAAATCCCCAGCACATCACAAAACCCTCATAATCCCTTTTCACCCAACCACTGCATAAATTCTATACCCAACTACACTTCCTCTATAATAAATCAACAAAACTCCTATTGGAGACCATTTGGGCTCTCCCTGCACCACCAGCTTACCACTTTCATTGTTCATCTCTTTGGTAAGCCCATTTTCACTCTCCGAGACCCATACCTGGGGGCCCAGAAACTGTGTTGTTGTGGCCTCAATGTTTAGTTATTGTTGATTGAGAACCTCGCCTAGCTAAAGGCACTAAACTTAGCACATGTAAAGACTGTTCCAAGTTGACCAGTGTCTCACGGAAACCAGGTGCTATTCTTCTACTTCTACTCTCTTGCATGCTTTCATTTTTTTCAAAATGAGGACATTACAAAAGCTAAGCATGTGGGGTGGACATATTTTACAACCTTTTTGTCAGCTGTATTAGTAATTTCCTATTATTTGATTCTTGTTAAAAAAAAATGAAAAAGATAAAAAAAATATTTAGAATTAGGAGATGAGAACTTAGGCATTAGGAGTTGTGAACTTTAGGAATTAATACTTTGAGACCTAAATACTTAGACTCTTCAGGTCTTCGGGCTTAATTAGCCCGGGTGTCCACTCGAATGTGGACTTAGTTTCGAGTCCTTGCCAATTAAAATTCATTTTAAGTTGGTAAATAAATTGGGACGATAAGTATACAACTTATCAACCGCCCTCTAATTTGGGGGGATTTTAAGGCTAAGCATCTACACACTATTCGCACTGACTTAATTTTCGGCAGTTTTTACAGAAATTGGGTAGCTAATGGACCGACTTGGGTGGTATGGCTGGCAAGTTGTCGGTGGTAACAGCTCATCGGCCGGCTGTCTAAAGCCCAGCCACAAGACCATTTTCGTTGTACTGCCTTTAGGTAAATCTTAAATCAGGAAAGCCACCTACTTAAAAAAAAAATAGAGAAAAAAAAGAAAGGAGAAAATTTAAAAAATAATAAAAAAAATAAAACCACACTTCACCACTCCAGTATGGTTGGCAAGTTGTCGATGGTAACAGCTCATCGGTCGGTTGTCTAGAACCCAGCTCACAATAAAGAAAAAATGCATAATAATTCCTAAAACACCTAGGGAAGAATTGGGGAAGTAGAATAAACCAGGGAGATATACACTGGGTTCACCCTTGTGTTGACCCCATATGAAAGAAAGTAGGGAGAAAGCTACCGATCGTAAAGATAAACCTTTAGGCAAGGTCACCTAGGGTCGTAGAAAGCCGAAGTCCATCTTAACGGCCATTTTGTTAGTCTATCACTTCTTCACAAGATGCTTAGCACTTAGAGCCCATCTCGAGTCTTGGGTGGGTTGGGTAGCCGTAAAAAGTTATCCCGAAACTCTCAAACTCAAAAAATACAAAAAAATTAGAAATGAGAGAAACAAACAAATTTCTATTCAAAAAAGGCGAGGGCTTGGACAGTCTGCATTTTGGCAGACACCCGGGCACTGTTGAGTCTTTGTAATTAGGTCTTAGGGTTGAGATTTTCTAAAGTAATCAACGAATTTTGCCTAAATACTCGAACCCTGATTCTATTATTATACTAGCATTTAGGTTAATTTTGCTAGGGACTAGCAAAAAGTAAGCATGGAGGCATGATAAACACGTATAAATTTATCGTAAAATGCTTATTTGTGATAGTTCCTAGGCTTAGCACTGCATATCATGATATAAATATTGCATAGCATGCATCATTCTGCATTTAGAGTAGTTGTTTATATTTTAGGTTAATTAGGTCCTTTTTATGGTCAAGAGAAAAGAGGATTTATTTCAAGGCCTCGGATGGATGATCAGACCATACGGATCTAATCAGGATGACGATCAGAGACTAATGCCTCTGAAATTGTCTAGATCGGAGTCCTGTAGCATCACATTAAGCCCGAGGAAGATCAACGGCCAAGGGGCAATGCAACATCCATACGGGTTTCAGATGGAAAATCCGACTATACGGATGGATCTAGAGCAACGATTGCAGTCCGGCATCACGGGAACCATCCTGATCTGAGCACCGTGGCACCCTCTATAAGAAGATGAAGATGGACGGCCTAGATGGCACCACATGACACCATCCAGGCCGCCCAACACCGGCCAGTAGCACCGCCCAATTCCTTCTTCATCCGTGCCCTTGAATCCTAGCCGTTACATCAAGATCCAATGGTTGGGAAGCTTTGCACCAAGCTCCTCCTCACGATGCATCCACACAATTGGCTCAATGGTCTAGACTTCGTTCTCAAGGGTGGGGCACGGGTTCGAATCCCCGAAGCCCCCCCAATTTCCAAATTGGCCAGCCACTCAGTAGCAGTCGCGCAGCGAGCAGTAGCAGCAGCGCAACGTACGTGCACGCACATGCCAGCACACGCCAGCGCGCACGTGACATGGGTGCGCAAAGCGCGCAGCGCCAGCAGAGCGCACGCCAGCAGGGAGACGAGCGGATCTTCAGCAACATTTATGAGGGCCTTTAGCGACACTTGCAGCTATCACTAAAGGCCTGTGCATGCCAGCAAGAGGAAATGAAGGGCGGATCTTCAGCGACAGCTGCAGCGACGTTTGTGGACGTCACTAAAGGCTCGTGCGCGCCAGCAAGAGCAATTGAAGGGCGAATCTTCAGGGAAAGCTGCAGCGATGTTTGTAGACGTCAGTAAAGACCCAGATACGATTTTTGCCTCTCCTTCTCCACTATAAAAGGACCTACACCCCCTCCCTTCCAAGCCATCTCTACCTACTCTATTCCCACCTACTCCCAAGCTCTAGTAAGCCTACCAACACTCCATTAGAGCTTGTTCTCAAGCTCCCAAGGTGCCTATTAGTGTAGCGAACCTCTGCCCCACCAAATACTCCTCCAACTTCCCATCTTCCTTCATAGGTCACCTTGGAACCATCCTCCCACCTCCATTCTAGAGCTACGCCGAAGCTTTCGTCAACCTAACGTCCTCCAGCATCTTACCTCCGTCGTCCTACTCACCTCCTTCATCCGAGATTCCACCAAGCACTATCGTCTCGCCGAATAGCCAATTCGGGAGATTTCCTCTCACCTCCCTCTCTTTATATGCTTTCATAGTTTCTTGTAATTGACATTGGAAGTAATATATATCATATTTGTTCGACATCTCTATCTTGTGATACATTTGCTTGTTTTCTTTTATTTCAAAAATACAGAAAAATAATAAAATCCCAAAATACCAAAAAGAAATGAAATGAAGCGTAGTTTTCAATAAAATAAACGTCGCCTCCCTGTGTTCGACCTGGGACTCCCTTAGAGTTTCGGTATAAATTTTATCTGATCGATGTGTTTTGCAACTACGACGATGGGTTACTTGTAACCTTGATTTCTAACATGCGAAACACGCCCGACCACAACCCATTAAGGATGAACCAATTGATTCACCCGAGATCCCTGAGCCAGGGAGCGAGGAAAAATGTCTCTTTGAACCAGGAAATGACAATCAATTTTGAGACATATATAATTGAGGATCATGAATTCTTTAACTCTGAGGGTGAAGAATCTCTTAGTGAAGTCTCACTTGAGCGTAAGGAAGATGATGTTAGTGAAATAAATGGGCTTGAGGAATCTGATAAACCATTTGATAGCACAATCATTGAAGAGTATGATCATGTTGGAGCTAACTTGGATGATTCGAATCTTGATGATTCAATTAGTAGCCCCATTCCTCAACCACACCCTAAAGAATTGAATGATGATATTTTTGAGATCACCAGACCCAAGTCAATCCTGATTCAGTTACAATTGTTGGACTTGGGTACTTTAGATGGGGAGTACAACAATTTGGAGGTCCCAGGAACATTGATTTTAGAGGGTAGGAATGTGGAAATGAAAACATCTGAGGGAAATACGATTTCGGATATGATGTAAACACATTTACACTACTTAAAATGTCTATTTATGCATGTTCTTAAGCATAGGATTGCATTTCATGATATAAATATTGCATTACATGCATCATCTTGCATTTAGAGTAGTTTGAATAAAATGGAGGTTAATTGTCTCCTTTTATGTGCTTGGACAGGGCAAATATTTTATCGGGGCCTCGGATCAAAGATCCAACCGTATGGATATGATCAGGGCGACGATTAGAGTTCAACGACTCCAAGATCGCCCTAATCAGGCATCCGTAGCATCAGATAGAGACCGGGGAACCCTAGAAGATCAAGGGCCAGGATGGTGTAAATCCGCACTTCAGATGGCAAATCCGACCACACGAATGAATTCGGATCGACGATCGCAGCCCAACGACACAAAAATCGAGTCAATCCGACATCCGTGGCACCATCTACAACTTCCAGAAGATGGACGGCTAAGATGGCGCCACGTGGCACCATCTCAGCCGCCCAATCGGCCGCATGCGTCTGGTGAAGACCGCGCACCGTCTCCTCTTCGCCGTTGGATCTCGATCCAACGGCTGCGGTCGCTCGCGCTTAAAAGCGTCCCCGTGACCATTTCGCCCGCGTAGCGCAGCGGCGACGCAGCTGCGGGCGAAGCGGAGGTCGCGGGTTCGAGCCGCGGTGAGGGGGTGGAAGGCGCGGGCGAGCGGGCGCGCACGAGCGTCAGATGAAGATCCAACGGCCGCGCGCGCCCGATAGCACCGACTCGCAATTGGATGCTCTGGTGAACGCTCGATCGCACGCGGGCGGGCGCGCTACGCAGCGGGCGCGGACGCGATCTAAGCCGTCCGATCTCGCGATCGGACGGCTGAGACGACGCGGACGTGCGTATGCGTTACGCGCGCAGGCCAGCCGAGCGGGCGCACGTGGGCGCGGCGGCGACGGCGACGGCGGGGCTTTAGCGACGGCTTTATCCGTCACTAAAGACCCCTTATTTATTATTTTGAAGATGTAATGTCCATTTTGCCCCCACTCCTTGCAACTATAAAAGGAGACCCCCTCCATACGAAATTTTCATCCCTTCCTTCTCCTCTCTACCTCTCCAAAGCTCAAGAGAAGCTTGTCCCACACCCGGGATGCTTCTCGAGAGATAAAGTCTAAATTTTCGTCCCCCTTCGGAAGTGGATCCCACGACGACGACGGCGTGCTGCTTCGTTCCCGTTCTTCTGCTTCATCCTCCTTCGTCCCGCTTCGTTCTCCTTCGTCCAGGCGTCGTCCCGTCCGGCTCGTCCTCCAAGCGACCGTCGAGGAGGATTCTCTCTCCCTATTCTTTTTACTGCTTTCTAGTATAGATTTACTGCTTTCTAGAGTAGTCTATTCGTCCTCCGAGCGATCGTCGAGGAGGACATTTCTCCCTCCATTCTTTTAATGCTTTCTAGAGTAATTGTTTTATGTTTTCTAGTTGTAACGAACGAACTCTTTTATGATAAATTCCTTGTCTATTCTACATCTCATTTTGATTTCCATGTATAGTATTCTTTCTCTCTCTCTTACTCCCTCTCTCTCTTTTATTTGTTGTAGATACTTAGATAGTTTAAATTGAATTTCTTCGTGACAAAATAAAAAGAAACGTGAAGTTTTTAAATCAAACGTTCGCCTCCCTGTGTTCGACCCAGAATTTTAATTTCGGTATAAATTTTATTTGTTGAACACGAATCCTTCGCTTTCGAACTACAACGACAGGTTTTCCAAAACCGAACACGTTAGCGTAGCTTCGTAAAAAAAAAAATCGTTCAACATCAACGATCTTTGATTTCTCTTCACGTTTTGTAACTTACAAATCATTTACCTCACTTTTCTCCTTTCTTATTGTAATTGCAGGTACTCTTTTGAGGCAAGCAAAAGCGGTAGATTGGAGTAAAGTGCTGTGAAGGGTTTTGTAAGTTATCACCCATTCTTTCCCCCTCCATAGATTTCATTCGCCACATTGAATCCAAATTCCAATTAACCTAGGTGTTTGCATAAATCCTAGGAATAGTTTGGTTGTTTGGATTCTCACTCACATTCATTCCACCTTCATTTATATAAAAAAAAAAAGTAAAAAGATAATTTTGTGGGGTAATTTTCAACAAATACACAATGTACACCCACATTTAAAGGCACTTAACCAAATTGATTTGTTTCTACTCAACTGGGTTCTGATCTGTGGGACCAGTACACATAAAGCAACACATAAAAGAGTAGAAATCATTCTAAGTTAACCATCTTTGTGTGCCTAACTTAGTGGTGCATTTGAGGCCAATTGTTTGAGTTGATTGGGCCGCACCACTTCAAATAAAATCAACTCATCAAGTAGCTGCCAATTAGGTTCAACTCTTAGGGATCTACCAGGCACTCCACATTCTTTTTAAACTTTAAAGGAAAATATCTTCACCTATGCTTGCAAAACCTGGTGTGCCAATGAAACTTGATTGAAAACACTTAAAGTTGAATCCTAAAAGCTACTAAGCAAGATTTGAACCTTAAAATTCACCACATCAAAAATAATCTTGCTTGAAAACCACTGGTTGTGCACGCACACACAAAGCAATCAATCATTAAGGGCACAACCCATTTAAAGGGCCCATCACATTCCAAAGCACATTCAAACCTAGCCCTAAATAAAACAGAGTAGACGTTGGCCTTAAGGATTGGACTCGCTCTTCAGAACTCAGAACGAGATTATTTTCGATTAGTCTGTTTCTACTGTTCAATCTGATGTCTAGCTAGGGGAGCAGAGTCAAACGATCGCGGCTGGGGGGTACACTAGGAACCGGAGGCGCAAGCCGAAGGAAGAACCTTCTCCCCAGTCCCTCCTTCTAACTGGTTGGATTGAACAGACAAAAGTAGATCAAATCGTTCCTTTATCTCAAGACGGGTTTTGGGAGTCTGTAGGTCTGTAGGCTAACCCATTTAAGGATAGGTTTGATTATTTGTATTGCAGGGCACCTTTCTTCCTCCAGTGTCTCATGAATCCTTCCACATATTTCACGCATTCCCGCTCTTTCCCTCCTGTTGTAAATTATCCTCAACATGACGATTATCCCAACTCGTATTGTAATCGACCATCAGTTAGTTGGGATAATTCGGATTGGGGATACAATTCCGGACCCCCGTGTTTAGGGTCTAACCCTGAACACTTTGATTCTCAATTCTATCCTTCTCAGAGTTGCATCGATTATAGATCGTCCTCCTTTCATGAACAACCTAATGCGATCTACAATCAAGAAGGATACACTGATCCTTACCCATCCTCTGATTTCACTGCCTTTAGGTCATCTCCATCTTTTGAACAATCTGAAATGACCTATTATCAGGATGGGTATAACGAATCTCAATTCGTTAATTCCTCTACATTGATGTCAAACCCGCCCAACCCTGAACCAACTCATTTGGTTCAGGTTAATCAGGTTCAAGATAAGGTTCTGGCTAACTTGAGGAATATCATTCAATCTTTAGAAGTTCAGCCAATACCTTGCATTGAGAGATTGGAGCCCCTGATTGAAATGATTGATGATTTAAACAAGTCTTTGTTGGATTGGCTCCAGGATGTTAAGGATAAGAACCCGGGTGAGTTTCTACTTGGGAAATTAGCGAAATTGACGATGAGATTCGTGGTTGCTTTGATTCAATCTTGGAATAATTCCCAGGATGAACTCTCTTCAGGAAAGCCAATGACAGAACCCGCTCAGGCACCTGTTGGGGGGGACACGTGTTACGAAGCTGACCAGATTGAATTAAAATAACCAATTAAGGATGATTTGATTTCTTCACCTGAAATCCCTGAGCCGGGTTACGAGGAAACGTATGTCTCCTTGGAACGCAAAGTGACAAATGATTTTGGGACATACATTGATACAGATCCTGATGGTGAAGATTCAAGTTGCGAAGTCTCACACGAGTTTTCAGATCACGATTTTTGTGAGACGATTGGGCCTGAGGAATCTGATAGATCATTTGATAGCCCAATAACTGAGGAAACTGATCTTATTAGGGCACACGATACGAATCCAGAATCGCATTTTCTGGAAGAATTAATTCAATGCCCTGATTATCAGTTACACCCTGTTGAGCTTATTGATGATTCTAATTCTGAGATAATTAGACCCAAGTCAATTTTGATTTTGCCACATCATCTAGACTTGGAGATTTCAGACGGGGTGATGAATATACAAGAGGTCATGGAATTTGATATGCCGAATGAGGAGGATAGGAGCTGGGAAATTCTGATTTGGGAAGTCAATTTTGGAGGAAATGGAAGATTGAGTCGAAGGGTTCCTTTTAAACTGAAACCATCAAATCAGAACCCTTACGACATTTGTTTCGAGGATGTCAAACTCAAGCACACATTTAACGATTATCCTTTTGAGCTTCAATTCTCTGTAACCCGACATTTTGGCCTTGGGTTGCATCCTCACAAATCGCAGGCCCGACCCCGCTTGCATTCTGATTTTAGGTTTTGGGTAATTTTTATCCAGAACCTAAGATATTCTCGATTATGGGGTGTAGGTCTGCACCACAATCTGGTCCACATCTGTGGACCTCTGCTGACAGGTCAGAGGATTCTTCTGTTCATTCTAATTCTGACCTGCACATGTGAATTCTTCATTTCTTTTCTTTGTATAGTGTGCCTAGCTGAAGGCACTAAACTCAGCACATATACAGTTCCTTTTCATCTCGGAGCGGACCCGATATCCACGTAATTCAGGTGCTTTCTACGCCTTTCCACTCTGTTTTATGTCTTTTTAATACAATGAGGACATTGCATTAGATAGGCATGGGGGGATGGATGTTTATCTTTGAATTCATTCGTCAGCTCCGTAGATTTCTTTTATTTTATATAAAAAAAAAAAAAATCAAAATTAGGAAAGAGAATTTGGGTTTAAGAAAATTTTCGATCTTAAGAAATACTATATTATGTTCTGAACACAAAGACCCTTCAGGTCTTTGGACTTAATCAGCCTATGTATCCACTAAAATGTTGATTTGTTTTTCGAGTTCTCGCCAACCTGAATTTTATTATAATTGGAATAAATAAGTTTGGGTGATAAGTACACGACTTGTCAACCCACCCTCTGATTTAAGGGAATTTTGAGTTTTAAGCATCTACACACTTTCTTTGCACTGACTCGTTGTTTGGCAATTTTAACGGAAATTGGGTAGCTAATGAACCTTCTAGGGTGATATGGCTGGCAAGTTATCGTGGGTAACAGCCCATAGGTAGGTTGTCCAGAGCCCAGTCACTGGACCTTTCTCTTTTTGCTGCCTTTAGGTAAATCTTAGACCAGGGAAGCCACCTACTTAAAAAAAAAAAAAAATCAAAAAGGAGAAAAGAACAAAAAGAAATAAGCCACACTTCGCTGCACGAGTATGGCTGGCAAGTTGTCGGTGGTAACAGCTCATCGACCGGTTGTCCAGAACCCAGCTCAGAAAATGCACTAAAAATTCCCAAAACACTTAGGAAGAAGCGGAGAAGTAGAATAAATCGGGGAGATATACACTGGATTCACCCTTGTGTTGACCCCGTTAAAAAAATAAAAAAGTAGGGAGAAAGCTACCGGTTGTAAAGATACATCTTTAGGCAGAATTCTTTTTGAGGTCACCTAGAGGCGTAGAAATCCGAAGTCCGTTTTAATTGCCGGTCAACGAGTCTATCACAATCACAATAAGATGCTTAAAACTTAGGGTTCTCATCAAATCTTGGGTGAGTTGAATGGCCGTAGAAAGCCACTCTTAAACCCTAAAATTTGAAAATCCAAAAAAAAAAAAAAAAAAAGTAAAAACAGAAAAAGAAATTTTTCTTTGAATAAGGCGAGGCTTGAGGCGGTCTGCATTTTGGCTGATACCCGGGCACTGTTGTGTCTTTGAAAGTTCAGTTATTAAGTAGACAATTTCTTAATGATTGAAAATAACTCAGGTCCAAATAATCTAACCTAATTCTTTTATAAATAGTATATAGTTTTTGCTAGGGACTAGCAAAAGATAGGCATGGGGGTATGATGTAAACACATTTACACTACTTAAAATGTCTATTTATGCATGTTCTTAAGCATAGGATTGCATTTCATGATATAAATATTGCATTACATGCATCATCTTGCATTTAGAGTAGTTTGAATAAAATGGAGGTTAATTGTCACCTTTTATGTGCTTGGACAGGGCAAATATTTTATCGGGGCCTCGGATCAAAGATCCAACCGTATGGATATGATCAGGGCGACGATTGGAGTTCAACGACTCCAAGATCGCCCTAATCAGGCATCCGTAGCATCAGATAGAGACCGGGGAACCCTAGAAGATCAAGGGCCAGGATGGTGTAAATCCGCACTTCAGATGGCAAATCCGACCACACGGATGAATTCGGATCGACGATCGCAGCCCAACGACACAAAAATCGAGTCAATCCGACATCCGTGGCACCATCTACAACTTCCAGAAGATGGACGGCTAAGATGGCGCCACGTGGCGCCATCTCAGCCGCCCAATCGGCCGCATGCGTCTGGTGAAGACCGCGCACCGTCTCCTCTCCGCCGTTGGATCTCGATCCAACGGCTGCGGTCGCTCGCGCTTAAAAGCGTCCCCGCGACCATTTCGCCCGCGTAGCGCAGCGGCGACGCAGCTGCGGGCGAAGCGGAGGTCGCGGGTTCGAGCCGCGGTGAGGGGGTGGAAGGCGCGGGCGAGCGGGCGCGCACGAGCGTCAGATGAAGATCCACCGGCCGCGCGCGCCCGATAGCGCCGACGCGCAATTGGACGCTCTGGTGAACGCTCGATCGCACGCAGGCGGGCGCGCTGAGACGACGCGGACGTGCGTATGCGTTACGCGCGCAGGCCAGCCGAGCGGGCGCGCGTGGGCGCGGCGGCGACGGCGACGGCGGGGCTTTAGCGACGTTTTTATCCGTCACTAAAGACCCCTTATTTATTATTTTGAAGATGTAATGTCCATTTTGCCCCCACTCCTTGCAACTATAAAAGGAGACCCCCTCCATACGAAATTTTCATCCCTTCCTTCTCCTCTCTACCTCTCCAAAGCTCAGGAGAAGCTTGTCCCACACCCGGGATGCTTCTCGCGAGATAAAGTCCAAATTTTCATCCCCCTTCGGAAGTGGATCCCGCGACGACGACGGCGTGCTGCTTCGTTCCCGTTCTTATGCTTCGTCCTCCTTCGTCCCGCTTCGTTCTCCTTCGTCCAGGCGTCGTCCCGTCCGGCTCGTCCTCCAAGCGACCGTCGAGGAGGATTTCTCTCTCCCTATTCTTTTTACTGCTTTCTAGTATAGATTTACTGCTTTCTAGAGTAGTCTATTCGTCCTCCGAGCGATCGTCGAGGAGGACATTTCTCCCTCCATTCTTTTAATGCTTTCTAGAGTAATTGTTTTATGTTTTCTAGTTGTAATGAAAGAACTCTTTTATGATAAATTCCTTGTCTATTCTACATCTCATTTTGATTTCCATGTATAGTATTCCTTCTCTCTCTCTTACTCCCTCTCTCTCTTTTATTTGTTGTAGATACTTAGATAGTTTAAATTGAATTTCTTTGTGACAAAATAAAAAGAAACGCGAAGTTTTTAAATCAAACGTTCGCCTCCCTGTGTTCGACCCGGAATTCTTATTTCGGTATAAATTTTATTTGTTGAACACGAATCCTTCGCTTTCGAACTACAACGACGGGTTTTCCAAAACCAAACACGTTAGCGTAGGTTCGTAAATAAGTTCAACAGGATATAAGGGTTCCTATTGACTTGAAACCACCTACCTTCTATCAGGACCCTTACGATATCTTTCACGTGCGACCCAAGCTTGGAATAATTGGCTATCTTCCTGAGTTGAACTATAAGTGGACACCCGATTTTAATGAATTAGATCAATCCGTTGTTTGACACTTTAGTCTTAGGTTGCACACCACCATATCGCAGGCCTAGCCCCGCAAGCACAATAATCTTATGTTCTGGGTGATTTCCATCTAGAACCTTAGAACCACTCGACCCTGGGGCATGGGTCTGCACCACAACTTATTCCACAACTATGGACATCTTCTGCTAGCAGGTTTGAGGATTAATCTTTTGATTTTGATTCTAACCTACATTTGTGAATTCCTAATTTCTTCTTTATTTTATTTTATGCCTAGTTGAACACTCTGCAGAGCATTATATTCCACGCTCTCTGCAAATCTGACTAGGTTGTCATGAAATTTAGGTGATATTCTATTTACTTTGCCCTTTCCATGTCTCTATTTCTATAATGAGGATATTGCATCATTTAGGCATGTGGGGGTGGATACTTAATCCTGAAATTATTTCATTAGCTCTGAAGAATTCCTTTTATTTTATTTAAAAAAAATTGAAAATTCAAAAAGATAAAAAAAAGAAAAAAATAGAATTAGGAGAAGAGAACTTAGGCTTTTGGAAGTTATTAACTTTAGGAAATATTACTTTAGAACCTGAACACTTAGACTCTTCAGGTCTTTGGGCTTAATTAGCTCAGGTGTCCACTCGAATGTGGACTTAGTCTCGAGTCCTTACCAAATAATTCTATTTTAAATTAGTCAATAAATTGGGTTGATATGTATACAACTTATCAACCCACTCTCTGATTTGAGGAGATTTTAAGTCTAAACATCTATACACTATTTGCACTGACTTACTTTTTGATAGTTTTTATGGAAATTGGGTAGCTAATGAATTGTCTAGGGTGGTATGGCTACCATGTTGTCGGTGGTAACAACTCATCGGTCGGTTGTCCA
Organism: Thalassia testudinum; assembly: GCA_037157565.1. NCBI lineage: Eukaryota > Viridiplantae > Streptophyta > Magnoliopsida > Alismatales > Hydrocharitaceae > Thalassia > Thalassia testudinum. The sequence continues at coordinate 5,052,728 of JAZHRO010000022.1, read as the reverse complement.
GAGCCCAGCCACACAACCATTCTCTTCATACTGCCTTTAAATAAATCTTCGATCAGGGAAGCCACCTACTTAGGAAATAGAAAAAAAAATTACCCAAAAATAAAAAAAATAGAAAAAGGAGAAAATAAAAAATAAAAAAATAAAATCACACTTCACCGCACGAGTATGACTAGCAAGTTGCCATGGGTAATAGCCCATTGGCTGGTTGTCCAGAGGCCAGCTCACAAAAATGCATAAATAATTCCCAAAATACTTAAGGAAGAAGCAGGGAAATAGAATAAATCGAGGAGATATACACTAGGTTCGCCCTTGTGTTGACCCCATAAAAAAATAAAAAAAGTAGGGAGAAAGCTACCGATCGAAAAGATAAACCTCTAGGCAAAAATCTTTAAGGTCACCTAGGGTCATAGAAACTTGAAGTCTGTTTTAATAGCTACCTAGTGAGTCTATCACCCTTTCACAAGTTGCTTAGCACTTAAAGTCCGTTTCGAGTCTTGGGCAGGTCAGGTAGCCGTAAAACGTTATCCCAAAACTCTCAAACTCCAAAAGTCCAAAAAAATTAGAAAAGAAAAAAAAAAAGAAAATGTATCTTCCCTTTTCAAATAAGGCAAGGACTTTGGCAGTCTGCATTTTGGCAAACACCCAGGTACTATTGAGTTTTCATAATTTAGGACCTTAGTTCAAATTTTCTATTATTAATAAATGACTTAGGCTTAAGTGATTGAGTTTTAATTTTATTTTTATACATAGCATGCAGTTTAATTTTGCTAGGGACTAGTAAAAGATAGGCATGGGGTTATGATGTAGACACATCCATTTAGGTTAACATACCTATTTATGCATGTTCCTAGGCTTAGATTTGCATTCCATATTATACATTTTTCATAGCATGCATCATTCTACATTTAGAGCAGCTGTGCATATTTAGGTTAATTGTGTTCTTTTTATGGTCAGGAGAGAAGGAGATTTACTTTGGAACCTCAGATTGACGATCCGACTATATGAATCTAATCAGGACGATAATCAGAGTCCAATGCCTTCAGAATCACCTTAATCGGAGTCCCGTAGCACAATATGTAGTGTGAGGAAGATCCACAGTCAAGGGACTAGGTGACGTAATTCCAAGCTTTAAACGGCAAATCCGACTGCATAGATGGATTCGAGTTGACGATCGTAGCCCAACGGCATGAAAATTGACTCAATCTGACCTCTGTAGCAGTCCTTACAACAGAAAGAAGATGGACGGTCCAGGTTGCGCCATGTGGTGCAACCCAAGCCACCCATGTGCACGCACACGCCACCTCATGTGCACAACAGCGCGGTGTCCACGCACTCGTGGATGCATGCATGCATGTAGGTTCAGCAAAGCAGTGCGTAAGGCAGTACAGCATGCAACGCAACGAAAGCGGCAACAGCAGCAGCAGCGCGAGCGGGCGTGAGGCGCGTAGACACGTAGCACCCGTGTGCACGCAACAAGGGTGCATGGAGTGCGTGCCAGCGGTGCAACAACAGAGGCGCATGAAGCGCGTGCTAGTGGGGGTGAGGGTTGGCGCTAGATCTTCAGTGATGTTTGCGGTGGATCTTTAGTGACATTTATCACTGTCACTAAATGACCTGTATACGAATTTGATTCTTTCCTTCACTATAAAGGGACCCCTACCCCTCCCATTCTTGTTCATCTCTACCTTTCTTCCTCTCACCACCTCCAAGGCTCTAGAGAGAGCTTGTCCCAAGCCCGGGATGCTCCTTTAGAGTAGAAAACCAAATATTTTTCCCTCCCCTCATCCTCTTTAGTGGAGCATCTCGTGGTCGTCTTCTCACCTACTTTAGGAAGTAGATCCTCGCTGCGACGACATCCCATCCCGTCCTCCTTCCTCCACCGTCGTTCTCCTTTGTCTCGCTCCTCACCACCTTTGTCCGAGCACCGTCAGAGTGAGTCATCCTCCAAGCGACCGTCGAGGGGGATTCTTCTCATCTCCATCTATCTTTACTGCTTTCTAGTGTAGTTTTTCCCACTTTCATAGTTGTAGAAACACTTGTTGAGATATATGTGATTCTTTCTCTCTCTCTCTCTCTTATATTTTGCAAGTAGATTAGTTAGATAAGAATTCATCGACCTAATCTCTTGCTTGATAAAAATACCAAAAAAATTAGAAAAGACAAAAATGACAAAAACAAATAAAAGCGAAACATGTATTTTTCAAAACCAAGCGTTCACCTCCCTTTCTTCGACCTGGGACTGACTTTTCAAGTTTCAATTATAAATTGTATCTGATCGACGGATTTTCTTGTCAATCGAACTACGACAACGGGCTTTCCAAACTCGAACCTTTTCACGACGAATCTCCACCGAATCACATACTAATCTTGGTTCTGGATAATTTTCATCTAGAACCTTAGATACACTAGACCCTGGGGCATGGGTCTTCACCACAACCTGGTCCACATCTGTGGACATTCTCTATTGCCAGGTCTTGAGGTTAATCTTTTTATTCTGATCCTGACCTATATTTGTGAATTCTTTATTTCCTCTTTCATTGTATAATGTGCCTAGCTGAAGGCAATAAATTTAGCATGTATATAGTCTATTTTCATCTCAGAGCTGACCGAGTAATCACAAAATTCAGGTGCTTTCTTCTTTACTCTGCTCTTTTTCATGTCATTTAATACAATGACATTGCATTAGATAGGCTTGGGGGGTGGATATTCATCTCTGAATCATCTTGTTAGCTTCGTAGATTCTTTTTATTCTCTCTTTATTTTTGAGAAAAAAATTGAATTAGGAAAAGAGAATTTGGGCATTAGAGTTTTTCAACTTTAGGGAATGATACGATAGGACCTGAACACTTAGATTCTTTAGGTCTTCGGATTTAATTAGCACAAGTGTCCACTAAAATGTGAACTTGTTTCTTGAGTCCTCGCCATTCGTAAATTTATTTCAAATTGGTTAAATAAATTGGGTTGATAAGTACACGACTTATTAACCTGTCCTTTGATTTGAGGGGATTTATAGTCTAAGCATCTACACACTATCTACATCGACTCACTTTTCAGCAATTTCAATGGAAATTGGGTAGCTAATGAACCTTCTAGGGTAGTATAGATGGCAAGTTATCATGGGTAACAACTGAAGACGTCGGTTTTGTATTTGTTATAACATTGTAGTAAAGCCGGTTGTTACCAACGTTTCATATAAAATTTTTTTACTCGGAAAAATGAAAGAGTTCCCGAGGTCGAGCTCAGGGAGCAAGTCGTATTCTAGAGATATACATGTTTCTTTTACAAAATAAAGAGAGAGGGAAAGAATTTGTTGTGATGTTCTTTTTTTCTTTCTCTTTCTTCAGATCTCCTTCTTCTTCTTCTTTTTTGGTTTTCTGCCTTGACCTCTCTTCTTCTTCTTCTGCAATCGTGGTGACCTCTCTTTTTTATGGCTGCAGAGCTTCTGCCTTCAGCTACTAAGTCTTCCTTCCTTCTTCTTCTGCTTTGTTCAGATCTTCCCCTCGAGCTCTTCTTCTTCTGTCTTCTGTTCTTCCTTGTTTTCTTTCTTTCTTTTTCTTCAGATCTTCTTCTTCTTTTCTTGCTTCTTGCTTCTCTTCATTTCTTCTTCTTCTTTGTCTTCACCTGTCTTCAGGACGTCGTCTGATTTCCCAATCAGACGACTTAACCCGCGGATGCTACAGTGCCGCTTCAGTTCTTCTTCTTCCGCAGTCCTTCACCTGTGCCTGCACGCTCAAGAGTTCAGCATCAGAGGGCAAAACCTACTCTACCCCCCTCCCCCGCGTTTCTCTTTCTCTCTGAAATCACTCTTCGGAAGCTCTCCCAGAGCGCTACCGGGTAATCGGGTTCGGGTCAGGCCCGGGTCCAGGCCCACCGGCGTGCGTGGTGGGCGAGGAGTGCAGGTCAGTCTAATCGGGTCGGGCCAGGTCCGCGGAGCGTGGTCACGGACGAGGCCGGGTCGGGTCGGGTGAGAGGGACCTCACCCCGTGGTCAGGAGGCAGACAGCATAAGGCACTTTTTGCCTTTATGCGTCCGCGCGCCTCCGAGAGGTTCCGAGGTGGGACTAAATGTCCCACCCCAATTGAGCACGCGTCGCGGATGGAGCAGTGGGCGATCGTGGCTTCCCGCGCGGCCTTCGCCCCGTCTGTGAACCAGGGACGTTTCGCGGAGAGTCCCTGCGCAACCTGGGAGTCAACCCTGAGCGAAGGCGTGCCTGCACCTGCAGGTGAAGCAGCTCTGCCTGCGCAGTAATGGCGACGGCGGGCGAGTCACCTGGTCACAGAAGAACGGCCTCTCGGCCAAATCAGACAGGCGGGGGACCTTCGCCGTGGCACGGCGAAGGTGGTCAGGGGGTTTGCAGGGGGCGAGATGGAGCTAACAAGTCGTCCTAGGTCAAACTGTGAGCGAGGAAGTGGGTGTGTTCGGTGGATCTGCAGAGGGTGTTTGGTGGGAAGTGGAGGGGCGGAAGAGGATCAGGGTGAGGAGGCGGAGGTTCTGCGGTGGTCGGCGAGCCGTGTGGGTCGCTGAGGTGATGGGAGCGGCTCGCCGGAGGGTGGTCGGAGGCGGAGAGGATGAGGGTGAACAGGAGCGGTCGAGGGTTTAATTGACTAAATTGAAAGCGGGGAAAGAAAGAGGAGAAGAAGGGGAGTAGGTCTAACTTACTTGCAGGGACGAAGGGGGAGGAACAGGGTGACAGTCGTATCGACTGTCGCCGGAGAAGACGATGCTCAGGGAGAGGGGCGGCGGCGAGCAGAGGGCTGGAGAGGCGCCAGCTGGGTGCGGCGTGGCGCGGGAAGAACAGGGGAGGAAGTTTCTGCTGCTGGTATTGCGGCAGAGCGAAGAGGTGGAGGGGGAGGAAGCCGCCGGAGCTGGTGAGCGTCTGCCGGAGGAAGAAGAGAAGAAAGCTGGGGGTTTTCTCCGTCAGATCCAGGCTGCCCTGGTCGGTGGAGCAGCGGGGGGTATTTATAGGGATGAAACAGGGAGGAAGGCGGAGGGAGACGACGTGTCTCCCTCGCCGGAGAATGGTCGGAACACGAACCCATACCGTCTGTGCGTTCGCACGGCCGGTATGGGGGGCTACAATGACCATGGGGGTGCTCCTGCGACGGCTGACGACGCAGGGCACCCCCGGTTTACTTGCCAGGTCCCCTACCTCACCCTGCGCGGCGCCATGCTCCGCGCAAGGTCGCCGGAGCATGGTGCTGGCAGGGTTTTGCAGGAGGGACCTGATTGCAAAGAACGAAGGAGAGTTAGGGGCTAAAATGCGAGGGTTCAAAAGTTGAGGGCCAAAGAGTAAATATACGAGGACCAAAGTGTAAAGTCGGTCAAGGAGGTTTCTTCTTAGGCTCAAGTTTTTATACATGACTAATTAGGACCTAAGGAATCTGATGGTGAATTTCATTTTCATATTAAACCTTGTTTGACCGGTCAATTTGCGTAAAGACCCAAATTAAGTTATTAATTGGGCATGGTTCTCAATGTAGGTCAAAATGGGTTCTAAAGGCCAAATTGAAGGTTCTAAACCCTAGAGATTATTTTTCTATGAATTTCAGAGGGTTTATTCTATTTTTACTTTGCCCCGAACCTTGTGAATTGAAGTGGGTCGTTTTAGGGTTACAGATTATCATTTGGTTCCTTGGAAGTGCTGTAGCCCTTGCTAGATCATCTCATCCCACTTTTATTCTTATTAAGCTGTTTTGACCTGTGTTTGGGCCCTGAATTACCCTGTATGCATATTATACTGGTAAAATTGCACTTTTACCCCTTATGACTGGTTTCCTTCTCAAACTCAGAATTCTCTGAGTTAAGCCTTTCCTTGAGATATGTAGGAGCTTTTATCCTTTGTATTGGGTCAAAATGAGCTAGTTATGGCTCATGATGAGGTTCTCATCATACCCCCATGCCTAGCTTTTGCTAGTCCCTTAGCAAAAACTTAAGGTTTCAACCCTTGTTCTAGACCATGAAGTTTTTAATGGTTTTAGATAAGTGCCTTTTTTATTTGAGCATAGATTAGGTTAGAATGCTGACCATAGGCCTAAAAGATACTCTAGTACCAATCAAGATCCAAATCTGTCTAGCCTTAGCCTCAGTCTTTTAGCAAAGGTTTTTAAGGCCCGCAAGAACTAACCTAAGGTTTATTGGACTTCGTGGTTAAAGCACCCGTGCTTGAAATGATTTTAGCCCTGGCCCAGTTCGCAGTGCGTTTTGTAAGAGAGAGATAGAAAGTTTTTTCTGTTTGGAGAGTTTTCTCTCTCTTTTTCTTTTTAGTTCTAGCCTAGGATTGGCTTTTCAACACGGTCTGTATCAGATTCCTTGCTCCCATCATCAATCCTCAAGGGTTCCTGGCGATCGATGCTTCGAGATAGCACCGCCCATGGCAACCCCCGGAACCCTGGCTATTGAGATTTCGAGATAATCCCATCCATGGTATTCCGTGGCCGAATCCAGACCCTGGCAATTGACACTTCGAGATAATGCCATCCATGGAATCTGAACCAGCAGAGTGCTTACATGCCCCCCGTAGGATATGTAAATATCCTAAGAGATAAGCACCGAGGAGATGATATTTTGTTACGCATCTTCGAGGGGATTTCCCGCCTCTCCGCGCTGGGAACTCGTCCAAATCAACTTGTGTTGATCGGCCATTCCTATTCTAGGTGTTCTTTTCAGATTTTTGCGACGCTTCTGCGTGATTCTGATTTTTACGCTTACTGAACCAGGCTGTGTGTGAGATTAGGGTGCTTAGGTTACTGAGTCCCGTAAACCAAAAATTAGTTAACGAGGCCGAATACTTCCTAAGCCTTAGACCTAATACTTCAGCTTTTCATTTTCCTCAACCTCTTGAGGAGTGTCCAGATCTTAATGAGTACTAAGAGTCTATTCAAGAATGCCTAAGGTTTGCATTCTTACTAATCTTATTGTGCACTTTTCAGTTATTTTCTTGAATGAGGTCTAGAACTTAGGTTAATTCCTTAGTTTCTTACTAATGACTATCACTCTTTTTTTCTCATAATTTTGTGCTCCTTTTTCATTTTGTTTCTTTTCTCCTTCACAAAATTTTCCTTCTCCTCTTCTCCTCTTATTCTTTTTCGAAGAATTTTTTTTTTTTTTTTTTTTTTTTTTTTTTTGGCATATGTGAATTTTTTGTTTGAAACCTTTTCTTACACGTTTTTGCACTTTCCTACCCCCCCATGCCTAAGATTTGCAATGTCCTCATTGTAACCTAGGGGGTCTTAGTTCATTCCTTAAGACAGAAATTTGGATGAGTGAATGGGTCGGGTTGAATTTTTGCGGACGATTTCAAATCCCAGATGCAAACATCTGAGTTGGGGTCGGCTGTCTACAAGGGTGAACTTCGAGTGCTGAAAGGTGTCAGAACAAGTTTCAGGTTTTCAAAGAGAATGACGGGCTGCCTCCCGTTAAGCGTTGAGTTTTACGCCATCGGCTGGGCGCAATAAGCTCAAGGGGAAAGGAGGATATAAGATGCCTCAGCCAAATCAGTAGAAGTTATATCAATGAACGGCTTGAGTCTTTGACCATTCACGATGAAAGGTTCAGAATCGTGGCTGAGTGGACTGATTTCGATTGCTCCATTTCCAAAAACCTGTCGGACCAAATATGGTCCGACCCACTTAGATCTCAGTTTTCCTGGGAAGAGTTTGAGTCGGGCATCAAAGAGTAGGACCTTTTGACCAGGATGAAAGATCTTTCTTGAGATGTGTTTGTCGTGGAAGGCTTTAACCCGCTCCTTGTAGATTTGCGAGTTCTCGTACGCGTCTATGCGCAATTCATCGATCTCGCTGATTTGGAGTTTTCTGTGGGTCCCAGCCTTAGAAAGATCCAGATTACAGTTCCGTACTGCCCAATAGGCTTTATGCTCCAGTTCGACGGGAAGGTGGCATGCCTTTCCGTACACCAATCTAAAGGGAGACATGCCCAATTGGGTCTTGTGGGCGGTCCTATAGGCCCACAATGCTTCCGGAAGTCGGGACGACCAGTCCTTCCTGTCAGGTCGAACAGTGACCTGTAGGATTTTCTTGATCTCCCGATTCGACAGCTCAGCTAGACCATTAGTTTGGGGGTGGTAAGGAGTAGAGATTCGGTGAGACACCCCGTATTTGGTCATCAGTGACCTAAACTGAGCATTTGTGAAATGGGTCCCCCCATCATAGATTATTGCACGAGGAATCCCGAACCTTGAGAAAATGTGTTGATGAATGAATTTGAGAACGATTTTGTGATCACAGGTTCGGGTCGGTATGGCTTCGATCCATTTGGACACGTAGTCCACAGCCAACAGAATGTATTCGAAACCATCCGAAACAGGAAAGGGGCCCATAAAATCAATCCCCCAAACATCAAAGATTTCGCATACTAGAATCGGTTGCATAGGCATCATGTCGCGATGGCTCATGTTGCCCAAAGTCTGGCAACGACTGCATGCCTTGCAATGACTGTATGCGTCTTTGAACAGTGTGGGCCAGTAAAAGCCGCACTGGAGGACTTTTGATGCGGTTTTATGCCCGGCAAAATGGCCACCGCATGCCTGGTCATGGCAGAAAGAGAGGATATTGTTGACTTCCCCTTCCGGGACACATCTCCGGATGATCTGATCGGCACCTATGCGGAAGAGGTACGGGTCCTCCCAAATGTAATACTTGGCATCGGAGCGTAATTTGTCTTTCTTGGCCTTCGGCCAATCGGACGGGGTCTGATGAGATGCCAAGTAATTTACAATATTAGCAAACCATGGAAGGCTAGTACCAATAGTCAGCAGGTGCTCATCGGGAAAATGCTCAGTGATGGGTCCGGAAGGGTCTATCATTTCAGAAGGAAGACGGGACAAGTGATCAGCTACCACGTTTTGTTTTCCCGCTTTATCGCGAATCTCGAGGTCAAATTCTTGCAACAGCAAGATCCATCGGATCAATCGAGGTTTCGCGTCCTTCTTTGCAAGGAGATGCTTCACAGCCGTGTGATCTGAGTATATGATGACATGGGAACCCAGAAGGTACGATCTGAACTTCTCTAGGGCAAATACTACAGCTAGCAGCTCTTTCTCAGTAACTGTATAGTTACGCTGAGCCTCATCGAGTGTTTTGCTGGCGTAGTAAATGACCACAGGTTTCTTGTCATTTTTCTGCCCCAAAACCGCTCCTACAGCGAAGTCGGATGCATCACACATGATCTCAAAGGGTTGAGACCAATCAGGGGACTGTAGGATCGGGGCTTGGGTGACTCGGTCACGCAGGATTTCAAATGCTTGAGTGCATTCCTTGGAGATTTTGAAGGGAACATCCTTGGAGAGAAGAGTGGTCAGGGGGCGTGCGATTTTTGAAAAATCAGGGATAAATCGTCGATAAAAACCGACATGCCCTAAAAAGGATCGGATGTCCCTGATCGAGCTAGGCATAGGAAGGTGAGAAATCAGATTAACCTTAGCTCGATCCACTTGGATACCTTTCTCCGAAATTGAGTGTCCCAGGACAATTCCCTCAGGCACCATGAAATGGCTCTTCTCCCAAGAAAGAACCAAATTCACGTCGATGCACCGCCTGAGTATATGGACCAAGTGTTGGAGGCAATCGTCGAATGATGCTCCGAAAACTGAAAAGTCATCCATGAAGACTTCCAGATAATCACCTACCATATCTGAGAATATGGCAAGCATGCATCGCTGAAAAGTAGCGGGTGCATTGCAAAGACCGAAAGGCATCCTTCGGAAAGCGTATGTTCCGAACGGGCAGGTGAATGTGGTCTTTTCTTGGTCCTCAGGATGGATTGCCACCTGGTTATAACCGGAGTACCCGTCAAGAAAGCAGAAGAACCTATTTCCCGCTAGTTTTTCGAGAATTTGATCAATGAAGGGTAGTGGGAAATGATCCTTCTTCGTGGAGGAATTGAGTCGACGGTAATCTATACAGACTTTCCACGAGTTGGCTAATCGGGTAGGAATGATTTCTCCGGTCTCAGTCGTTATAGTGGTGAGTCCTGCCTTCTTAGGCACGACCTGAATTGGGCTCACCCAACGACTATCGGAGATCGGGTAGATGATCCCGGCATCTAACCACTTGATGATCTCCTTTTTCACGACCTCCTGCAGATTGGGGTTTAAGCGTCTCTGCATTTCACGAGAAGGTCGTGTGCCCTCTTCTGAATAGATATGATGAGTACAATAAGAGGGACTTATTCCAGTCAAATCATCGAGGGTCCATCCGATGGCTCTGCGATGTTGCTGGAGGACAACAATCAGACGGGATTCCTGTTCAGGATTGAGGTTGGAATTGATGATCACAGGAAGGGTCTGATTAGAACCCAAAAAGATGTATTTCAAATGAGCAGGAAGGGGTTTCAGTTCGAGGATGGGGTTTTCAGCAGCAGCGGGTGGTTCAGTATAGATGTGAGGTTCAAGGGTGGGAGTTACTGGGTTGTTCACATCCGGATTGGACTCCTCTGTTTGCGGGTCAAGATCCTTCTGTGGTTGATGAGGCATACTCAAGTCATTCTGGAGGTGTGATTCATCAACCAAAGTCTTGATGTCACAAATTTGCTCGATGACGCCGCAATTAATTCCTTGCTGGGCCTTAAATATATCAATTTTCAGTGTTTGATCTCCAAACTTAAGCTCTATTTGGCCCTCCTCACAGCTGATGTTGGCTTTAGCAGTAGCCAAGAAAGGTCTCCCTAGAATGATTGGTGTATCCCTAGGGTTCTCAGGTGCATCCATGTCTAAGACTATAAAGTCCACTGGAAAATAGAAATCCCGCACTCTCACGATAACATCCTCGAGAATCCCTTTTGGTGACTTTATAGATCGATCTGCTAATTGTAATGTCACCTCGGTTGGTTTCAGCTCAGATTCTTCCAGATGGTCCAGTAAGGATGTGGGTATCAGATTTATAGATGCTCCTAAGTCTAACAATGCTCTATCAAATTGGGTACCACCTATCTTACAGGAGATCAGGGGAGTTCCAGGATCTTTTGCCTTGGGTGGGAGTCTACTAAGGATTACAGAGCTGGCTTGCTCTGACAGAACAATTGGGCTCCCTCCCTTGGTTCGCGGCTTACGCTGGGGTGTACATATATTCTTTAGAAATCGTGCGTAAGCTGGTACGTGGCGGATTGCATCCATTAAGGGGATGTTTATGTGGACCTGCTCAAAGAGCTTGACCAGGTCCTCCTCAGGGGCCACGGGTTTGGTGGTCTTCTTTCCCTTGGTCAGGGCCTCGGGAAACGGGATCTTGGTTGGTTCCTCTAGGATAGGTCCAGGTTGTGGGTCTGGAGCAGCGGTACCTTGGCTAACTATCCTAGGGTCATGGTTATCAGGCTGGGCGTGGTTTGGATAATGCTGGTCCTGAGTTGTCTTACCACTACGTGTTGTTACAGAATTTAATCCGGCCTGATTTTGGTTTGGGTTTGGTAGGAGGGGTGGCTGCTGCTGAAATCCCGCACGCGAAGTTGAGGCTTCCATCTCGTCTGGAGATGGGGCAGTAGGGGCCTGATAAATCCATTGAGCGTGGCCTAAATTTGGATTCATAACGCGCTTCTGGGTTGGCACGTTATTTGGGTTAGGAAGGGGTTGGGAAGGGAGTGTGCCTGGCTGGCGAGAATTTGCCAACTGGGCCAGTTGAGTTTTAACTTCAGTAAGCTCGTCCTTGTGCTGTTTTTGAATGGCCGCATTCGATTTTTGAATGTCAGCCAGAGTCTGAAGGATTAAGGACATTTGATCTTGATTTGGCCCTGATGGATAAGTAGGGTTGGGCCGAGGCTGAGGCGGCTGGTAGTGATGAGAGGGCTGTGGGCGAGACTGAAAAGGTGGTCTTTGGGTTTGGGGATTTCCCGCCCACTGAAAATTGGGATGGTTTCGCCATCCAGGGTTGTAAGTGTTGGAGAATGGGTCGTTCTGGATGGCGTTGAGGTCCTCGCAGGTCTGAGGAACCTCCTGAGAATCAGGGAAAGGAGGAATGGAGTTCCCCCGGCTGGTGAAGAAAGGATCGGATGATCTTCCAGTCCAAGAATCAGATGGGGATGGATATGGATCCATCCCAGGGGAGGATCGGTGTAGGATGTTTTGCACAGTCTCCTGTGTGGAAGGAGGTTGTGCAAAGGAGTTACGCGTAGAGGTGGCTCGCTGCAAGTGCTGAGTCAGCTCATCCACCTTCTTTTCAATGATTGAGACCTTGTCCAATCGACTGGCCATTAATTCCAGGTCGACTGATGCGGACAGGCCCTGCGTCTCATGTGCTCCCTTAAGATTCGTCGCTGCGCGGGTATTCGTCCTGTCGAATAATCCCATGGAGTCATTGTTGATGGAGTTCTCGCACATGTTTTCGAGAATCTCCCATACGGTGTCTTCATGTTGACCCATGATGTTTCCTCCGCAGGTTGCATTGACGAAAAGGCGGATGTCCTCACGGAGTCCCTGGTAAAAAGATTGGACTTGTTCCCATTTAGGAACTCCGTGATGGGGGCACTTCCTCATGAGATCCTGAAAACGATCCCATGCCTCATGGAGAGGTTCTCCTGATTGTTGAGTGAAGTGTGTAATCTGATGGCGCAAGGCGTTGGTCCGACCAACGGGAAAGAACTTTTTCAAAAACTCGGATTGAAGTTCTTCCCAAGTGTTGATCGGCCGAGTCTGAGTTTGATACCAATGGGCGGCCTTGTCCATAAGAGAAAAGGAGAACATCTTCATGAGAAGAATATCCCGATTTTGCGCATCTGATCCAAAAGTGTGGGCCAGATGCTTTAGCTGTTTGATGTGCTGGAAGGGATCTTCAGAATTAAGCCCATGGAATTTAGGTATAGCGTGAATCATGTTGGGCTTTAGTTCGGAATCAGGTCCTCCAATCGGGATTCTAACTCGAGGCTCAATGGCCACCGCAGCAGGATTGTAGTGGTCCCGCATCATAGGACGCTGTGGTGGGTGCACGAAGTTTTGGAAGAGGTCATTGAGTCGCTGGAGCTGGTGTTCCAGATTATTTTCTTCCTCAACTGGCTGAGCCATGATGGGGGAAGAAGAAGAACTTGGTTCTGAATCAGAAGAGAGAATAATGTGAGGGTGTTGCTGCACAAATACGGGCGTCGAGGCTTGGCCTTGACGAGAGCGAATTTCTAATGGAGGTCTTAAGGGTGGTCTTAGAGACCTCCTTCCGTACATGCACAGTTGGGAGAGGTAAGTTTAGAAGGTGCTGGACCCAATCAAGACACCCAAAAATGTGTTGGGTGACTATAGAGGTGCGGGGCAGATGGACCCCTTGATCAGAAAGATCGTCCACCTGAGAATTACCTGGGCAGCCAGAGAGGGAGAGTCCCGCGAAGACCCCTACACGGTAGAGCGTCCCCACGGGTTACAGGGTTTCCCCCACCCGACCTCTCTTGTCACTGCGGTTCCAGGTAGACCAGAATGGGGATCTTGACCTCTTAAGTCTACCAATTTTAAGATCAGGGTGCTTAAGGTTTCACTTGAACTTTAGTCTTTTTAAGTGCAAAGAGTGACCTAATTTAAGGTTGGTTAACCCAAAGGGGTCAACTTTACCTCTTGTTTTCTTTGAGAGCTTTTTGGGTCCTGTCTTTTAGGGTTCAAGTGTTTAGAGAGAGCCAATTGTTTAGGATTTTTCTTGTTAATTATTTTCAATCAATGGCTTGGGCACACCTCTTTTGGATTTCCTCAATTCTTGATTAAGGGGTGTGTCTCTACTGAAATCCTAATGTTTGACCTTATGTTGGCTTTACTTGGTCCATTTAACTCTTTGTTGGGCAATTAGGGCTCAAGCAAGAATGTGTTAGCCCTTAAATACCCTTAATAGTGTGCAGGAGTGATGAGTTGAAAACATGCAACTTTTTATGGTTACTAAGTATGGAAGACAGGTTAGCCCTATATTGCTTGTTCTTTTCTTTTCTTCCTCTTTAGAGTGTAGGGGTTAATAGTGAGAGAAAAGATTTTACCTGTCTTCGGAGTGGTTGTGTGGTTGCTTGTCTTCTTGAGTTCCTGTAGCTGCACAAAAGAGAGGAGATTATCAGAACTTAAAAGAAACAGGAATGTTTACCTCTAGAATAGCCGTTGCTCCCCGGCAGCGGCGCCAAAATGAAGACGTCGGTTTTGTATTTGTTATAACATTGTAGTAAAGCCGGTTGTTACCAACGTTTCATATAAAATTTTTTTACTCGGAAAAATGAAAGAGTTCCCGAGGTCGAGCTCAGGGAGCAAGTCGTATTCTAGAGATATACATGTTTCTTTTACAAAATAAAGAGAGAGGGAAAGAATTTGTTGTGATGTTCTTTTTTTCTTTCTCTTTCTTCAGATCTCCTTCTTCTTCTTCTTTTTTGGTTTTCTGCCTTGACCTCTCTTCTTCTTCTTCTGCAATCGTGGTGACCTCTCTTTTTTATGGCTGCAGAGCTTCTGCCTTCAGCTACTAAGTCTTCCTTCCTTCTTCTTCTGCTTTGTTCAGATCTTCCCCTCGAGCTCTTCTTCTTCTGTCTTCTGTTCTTCCTTGTTTTCTTTCTTTCTTTTTCTTCAGATCTTCTTCTTCTTTTCTTGCTTCTTGCTTCTCTTCATTTCTTCTTCTTCTTTGTCTTCACCTGTCTTCAGGACGTCGTCTGATTTCCCAATCAGACGACTTAACCCGCGGATGCTACAGTGCCGCTTCAGTTCTTCTTCTTCCGCAGTCCTTCACCTGTGCCTGCACGCTCAAGAGTTCAGCATCAGAGGGCAAAACCTACTCTACCCCCCTCCCCCGCGTTTCTCTTTCTCTCTGAAATCACTCTTCGGAAGCTCTCCCAGAGCGCTACCGGGTAATCGGGTTCGGGTCAGGCCCGGGTCCAGGCCCACTGGCGTGCGTGGTGGGCGAGGAGTGCAGGTCAGTCTAATCGGGTCGGGCCAGGTCCGCGGAGCGTGGTCACGGACGAGGCCGGGTCGGGTCGGGTGAGAGGGACCTCACCCTGTGGTCAGGAGGCAGACAGCATAAGGCACTTTTTGCCTTTATGCGTCCGCGCGCCTCCGAGAGGTTCCGAGGTGGGACTAAATGTCCCACCCCAATTGAGCACGCGTCGCGGATGGAGCAGTGGGCGATCGTGGCTTCCCGCGCGGCCTTCGCCCCGTCTGTGAACCAGGGACGTTTCGCAGAGAGTCCCTGCGCAACCTGGGAGTCAACCCTGAGCGAAGGCGTGCCTGCACCTGCAGGTGAAGCAGCTCTGCCTGCGCAGTAATGGCGACGGCGGGCGAGTCACCTGGTCACAGAAGAACGGCCTCTCGGCCAAATCAGACAGGCGGGGGACCTTCGCCGTGGCACGGCGAAGGTGGTCAGGGGGTTTGCAGGGGGCGAGATGGAGCTAACAGGTCGTCCTAGGTCAAACTGTGAGCGAGGAAGTGGGTGTGTTCGGTGGATCTGCAGAGGGTGTTTGGTGGGAAGTGGAGGGGCGGAAGAGGATCAGGGTGAGGAGGCGGAGGTTCTGCGGTGGTCGGCGAGCCGTGTGGGTCGCTGAGGTGATGGGAGCGGCTCGCCGGAGGGTGGTCGGAGGCGGAGAGGATGAGGGTGAACAGGAGCGGTCGAGGGTTTAATTGACTAAATTGAAAGCGGGGAAAGAAAGAGGAGAAGAAGGGGAGTAGGTCTAACTTACTTGCAGGGACGAAGGGGGAGGAACAGGGCGACAGTCGTATCGACTGTCGCCGGAGAAGACGATGCTCAGGGAGAGGGGCGGCGGCGAGCAGAGGGCTGGAGAGGCGCCAGCTGGGTGCGGCGTGGCGCGGGAAGAACAGGGGAGGAAGTTTCTGCTGCTGGTATTGCGGCAGAGCGAAGAGGTGGAGGGGGAGGAAGCCGCCGGAGCTGGTGAGCGTCTGCCGGAGGAAGAAGAGAAGAAAGCTGGGGGTTTTCTCCGTCAGATCCAGGCTGCCCTGGTCGGTGGAGCAGCGGGGGGTATTTATAGGGATGAAACAGGGAGGAAGGCGGAGGGAGACGACGTGTCTCCCTCGCCGGAGAATGGTCGGAACACGAACCCATACCGTCCGTGCGTTCGCACGGCCGGTATGGGGGGCTACAATGACCATGGGGGTGCTCCTGCGACGGCTGACGACGCAGGGCACCCCCGGTTTACTTGCCAGGTCCCCTACCTCACCCTGCGCGGCGCCATGCTCCGCGCAAGGTCGCCGGAGCATGGTGCTGGCAGGGTTTTGCAGGAGGGACCTGATTGCAAAGAACGAAGGAGAGTTAGGGGCTAAAATGCGAGGGTTCAAAAGTTGAGGGCCAAAGAGTAAATATACGAGGACCAAAGTGTAAAGTCGGTCAAGGAGGTTTCTTCTTAGGCTCAAGTTTTTATACATGACTAATTAGGACCTAAGGAATCTGATGGTGAATTTCATTTTCATATTAAACCTTGTTTGACCGGTCAATTTGCGTAAAGACCCAAATTAAGTTATTAATTGGGCATGGTTCTCAATGTAGGTCAAAATGGGTTCTAAAGGCCAAATTGAAGGTTCTAAACCCTAGAGATTATTTTTCTATGAATTTCAGAGGGTTTATTCTATTTTTACTTTGCCCCGAACCTTGTGAATTGAAGTGGGTCGTTTTAGGGTTACAGATTATCATTTGGTTCCTTGGAAGTGCTGTAGCCCTTGCTAGATCATCTCATCCCACTTTTATTCTTATTAAGCTGTTTTGACCTGTGTTTGGGCCCTGAATTACCCTGTATGCAGATTATACTGGTAAAATTGCACTTTTACCCCTTATGACTGGTTTCCTTCTCAAACTCAGAATTCTCTGAGTTAAGCCTTTCCTTGAGATATGTAGGAGCTTTTATCCTTTGTATTGGGTCAAAATGAGCTAGTTATGGCTCATGATGAGGTTCTCATCAACAACCCATTGGTCGGTTGTCCAGAGCCCAACCACACGACCATTCTTTTCCCGCTGCCTTTAGATAAATCTTAGATCAGGGAAGCTACCTACTTAAAACAAAGAAAAATAAATAGAAAAATATTCAAGAAAAAAAATGATAAGAAATAGAAAAGAAGAAAAAAATAAATAAGCCACACTTCACCGCACGAGTATGGATGGCAAGTTGTCGTGGGTAACAACTAATTGGTCGATTGTCCAGAACCCAGCTAACAAGAATTCATAAATAATTCCTAAACACTTAGGAAGAAGCGAGAAAGTAGAATAAGCTGGGGAGATATACACTGGGTTCACTCTTGTGTTGATGCCATAAAAATAAAAAGTAGGGGAAATCAACAGATCGGATAGATACACATTTAGGCAAAATTTCTTTTCAAGGTCACCTATGGGCATAGAAACCCAAAGTCCATTCTAGTTATCAATCAGTGAGTCTATCACATTCAAACAAAAAGATGCTTAGCACTTAGAGTTCTTGTCGAGTCTTAGGTGGGTTGGGTAGCTGTAGAAAGCTACCCCGAAACTCTTTACTCAAAAATCAAAAAAGAAAAAAGAAAAGAAGAAAAAGAAAAAGATGTACTTGCTTTTGAATAAGGTGAAGGCTTGGGCAGTCAGCATTTTGGCAGACACCCGGGCACTATTGAGTATTTGTATTTCAGGTCTTTAGTAGAGATTTCTTAGTGTTGAGAAATAAATATTGCTCAAGTAATTGATCCTAATTTTATAAATAGCATGTAGTTTTTCAAGGGACTAGCAAAAGATAGGCATGGGGGTGTGATGTAGACACATTTGTGTCACATAAACTATCTATTTATGCATGTTCTTAGGCATATAATTGCATCATGCATTATAAATATTGCATAGCATGCATCATTATGATTTTAGGTTAGATTGTACAAATTATAAGCTAATTTTCCCTTTTTGCGGACAAGGGACAGGGCGATATCATTTCAAGGCCTTAGATTAAAGATCCAACCATACGGATCTGATCAGGATGACAATCGGAGTCCAACACCTTCGAGATCGCCCTGATTGGACCTCCGAAGCATCAGATGCAGTCCAAGAAGCATCAGAGGTAAAGGGGCGTGGTGGTGCAAATACGTACCTCAGATGAAAAATCCAACCACACAGATGGGTTCGGATCGATGATCACAACCCAACGGTGTAAAAATCGATCCAATCCGACGCCCGTGGCACCATCTATGTGCAATAGAAGGTGGACAGCCAAAATGATGCCACATGGCACCATCCAAACCCTCCAAGGCTCTTCGCTCAAACTTTGAAGGTGTAATCAAGATTCAATCTCAGCCATTGGATCTTCATCCAATAGTTGAGACGTGAGATCATGAAAAGCATCCGCAGAACAATCCAAGAAGATGGTGCATTAGTCCAGCGTCTTATCTTCAAGAAGTGGTGCATGATCAAAACCCGATCCGCAGGTTTAATCCACATGAATGATGAGAGCTCAAATTTGATCAGACGATCTTCATCAAGCGGCTACAAAGGTGACAACATGGAGGTGCTAAAGGTGAGCGTGCACACATGCGTGATGACACCCTAATGGACGTGCGATCTAACGTGCGTCCTCTCAGTAGTGCAAAGCGAGGCTTGATTTAAGCCATCCAATCAAACAATCAAACGACTGACAGTGATGCGGTGCGATCTAAGTGCTAACGAGTGAAGGAGAGGAGGCGAGCCACATGGCTTGATGTGGAGCATCCGATCTCAATCGCATGAACCTCCTTCTACATGAGCTTCAGCGACGTGGGGTCTTTAGTAACGCCTGCAAGCGTCACTGAAGACCCAACTATTAATTTCAAGGCCTTAAAAGACCCTTTTACCCCTAATTTTTACACCTATAAAAATGTCACCCCTACCACTGATATCATCATCCCTTCTCTTCTCTCACACCCTCCAAAGCTCTAAAGAGCTAGTCCCATACTTGGGATGCTCCACTAGAGTCTTAAAAGTAATTTTTCCATCTTCTCATCCCCATTCATGGAGCACCTATGGTTGTCCTCTCACCGCCATTCGAGAAGCGGATCCTGTTAGGACATCGCCTTATTCCATCCTTCGTCCTCCATCTTTGTTCTCCCTCATCCAGCATCTCACCACCCTAGTCAGAATGCTCCATCAATGCGGCTCATCCTCCAAGTAGCCGTCGAGGAAAATAACTTCTTGCCCCCTTCTCTTTTAATCGCTTTCTTATGTAGATTTCCAGCTTTCTAGTGTAGCGATTAGATGCAATGAACACGATTCTGTCGTTATGAAATATTGGTTCTCTTTTGACAAACACCAGTTTATCATTATTCTTATACCCTAAAACTAATCTAGCTCTTAGGGTTTTAACTCCGTAAATGGGTTTTCGGGCTACATTTAGGCATTTACTTAGGATAGGCATGCATTGGATCTTATTGTCTTTTTGATGCATTTATCTGAGAGTCAGGGTTAGGCTGAATGTCAAATCCCACACATCTTTACACTCAGGAAGGCAGAAGATGAAGAAGAAGCTCCTATCAGCTAGATCCCAACTAGATCCAGCTCATCCTAGCTGGATCCCAGCTAGATCCGACTTATTCTAGATGGATCAACTCATCCCTAACTCCATTCAGCTCATCTCAGCTAAATGGTAGCTCTAGCTAGTTCACCTTAGCTCCATTCAGCTTACCTTAGCTGGATGGCAGCTCAAACTAGCTTAAAATAGTTGTTCCCAACTCCATTCTAGTTCCTCTAGCTTAGAAGAGTTCACTAGAAATTCAACCTGACTAGGACCAGCTACTTCCATCAATTAGCTAGACCTAGTCAGTTGAAGAAGTCATCAACCAGCTCAGGCCATCTCAAGTCCAGCTCCCAGGGACTTAACTCAACTCAACATAGTTGAGCTGAGCTACTTAACCTAAGCTAGCTACTCCAGCTAGCCAGGTATACTCCAAGAAGACCAGACCCTGCTCACCTAAGCTCATGCCAGCAGAAGACAGCTCATATTAGCTTGGCTTAGTAGCTAGCAAAGAACTAGCAAGCTAAGCCAGCTAAGGTAGCTCCCTGTGGTTCTCTTCAGTAGCCACCAGTTCCAATGCAACTCAAGACAACTTCTTCCAGCTCCTCTCCCTTAAAACCCTAGCTCCCTCTTCCTCCGACCCTACTCTCTGCTAGCTAAGCTAGCTTAGCTTAGCTAGTTCATCTCCTTGGCACCAAAACCTAACCCTAAACCTACCTAGCCAAGATCCACCAAATTGCCCTAAACCTAGTCCATGTAAGCTCCTAGTCCTAAACCCATTTTGGTGCCAACTCCTATACACCCCTTCACCCCATAACCTCCACCAAGAGTCACCTCTAAAATGGCACCAAAACCACCCATAACTAGCCCTAACCTCCATGCCAACTTTCCCTCCAAAATCTCCCTCATCTCCATCACACATCTCCCCTTAGACCTGCCCTAAGCATCCATAAGTTGGTGCCACCTAAGCCCTTCTAGAAGCCTCCTTTTTGGCACCAAGTTGTGGTGTCTCTCCACCACCAAAAGGCACCAACACCACTTAAAACTACCCCCCTTCACACCCTTAAGTTGGCGCCAACAAGCCTACACCTTAGGATTCCTATAACCACCCATAATTGAAAAGATGGGTTTTCACTTAAACAAGATGATCGCAACAAAATGATAATATCGTGTTGTAGTATGCAAGCGGTGGAAAATCGCTATACAAAATATTTAAAATTAACCACTCGAGAAGACTGGGTTGTGTCCACAGGGAGGCAATGGCCTATTAAAACTCGCTAGGTTCAAAAACTAATGTTCACAAATGAAATCGCGGAAAGTCGATGCCAAAACCCCACTCAAATGAGGCACATAGAGCTCACATATGCTGATAAAGTAATTAAGGAAAGGAGGGAGGTTATCATCAAAAAATAGCCAACATTATAATATTCACTAAATGGGAAAATCAATTTTGGCAATGGCATGGATCGTAATAACTAATAAGATCCTTTATTGTAGAGAAACAGGGGACTTTCTCCCCTTTGCTCGTGCCAAAAGAAGAGGTCGCGGATGGTAGTGTGGCTTGTTGGAGGAGTAGGGACGGTGGAGAGGAACGCTCCAGTGGTGAAACGGCTACGTACGGTGGTCAAAGATGCCACCGGTGATGAGGAAGGCCGGCAGCGGTGGCAGCAGCTCGCTGGCTCGTGCGGGCTGTCGTTGGCAATTTTGAGGGCATGGCTGACCTAGTGGGATCGAGGCGAGGTGGATGGCGTCGATGCAGTAGAGAATTGTGGCCAATGGGAGCGGCTGCGTGGAGGTGACCGGCTCGAAGTTTGGGTTCCTCTCTATTGGCCATCGATGGAGAGGAAGAACAAGAGGAAGAGGAGGAGGCTGCTGAGGATAGAGACGCGTGTGCAAGGGCATGTGCACAAGGACTAATGGCGATGGTACTGCGCGCGAGGGAGCGAGGAGTGCGCTGGTGGGTAGCACACACGGTGGTGGTGCGCAGACTTGTGGCCATGAGGGCATGGCCGCGTGGTGAAGCTGGTGGTGCTTGCAACTGTGCGTTGCTGTAGGCGTGAGAGGATGAAAGGGGTTAGGCCTCTATGCGTGAGCAGTAGGGGGTGGAGAGATGAAGATGGGGTTTCCTCCTATTGTTGTTGGCAGAGGAAGGCACGCAGTAGAGGTGTTGGTGCACGGAGGAGAGGGGAAGGCGCAATCACGGAGTCGGTGCAGATCTTCAGACATCCGGGAAGATTCCCGAACGACTTAACTGAATGGTAGGCACACAATTGAGGGTGCTGATGGTGGCTCACAGTGGCATTCGATGGCTTGGTCGAGGGAGGAAGGCTCGCGGTGATGGTTGATGAGAGCCTCATCATGAGCCATAACTAGCTCATTTTGACCCAATAAAGAAGATAAAAGCTCCTACATAACCTAGAAGAAGGCCTAACTGAAGGAACAAGTGCTCTGAGAAGAAAACATGAAATAAAGGTTAAAACTGCAATTTTACCATTGCAGTAGATAAACAGGATTTCTTAGAGGCAAAACATAGGTCAAATGGTCTAAATGAGATAAAAAGTGGGTTGAGTCAATCAGAAATGGGTTCATGTGCAATCTAAGAACTAAAAGACACTTGGTAACCCTAAAACAGACCCGCTTAAATTAACAAGGTTCCGGTCAGAACAAAAAGCAAGTAAACCCTCTATAAATCATGGAAAAACATAGTCTAGGGTTTAGAACACTTAATTTGGCCTTTGGAACCTAGTTTGACCTAGATTAGGGTCCTAGCTCTTCAATTAACCTAACTTGGGTTTTTACGCAAAATATCCAGTCAAACGAGGTCAAACCTGAAATCTAACTTCTCCATTGGATTCCTTAGGTCCAAATTAGGTTTATACCAAAATTTGGACCTAAGGAGAGGTCATCTTGACCTACTTTGCAATTTAGTACACCCAAATCACAAATTGGTCCCTATCTTTTGAATACCGTTGCAGAGAACCCCCTAGGTTCTTCGCCTCCTTTGCAAACCGGTCCTGCCGCCATTGCTAGGGCAGAACCGAGCTCCGGCGAGGTTCGGAGAGGGATTGCTCTCTAATCCCTCAGAGATTCCCTCCCAGAAATGGAAGGAGAATTCTCTGAAGAATTGCCTTCCATTTAAGACCGATATCGATCCCTGGTGTGAACCCAATCTCTCGTGCGAACGCACGAGAGATTTGGGTATCCTAACTCCTTTCCATCTCCGGCGACCAACCTCAGGCAATCACGTGCCCTTCACGCCCTGCACACCAAGTCCAGCGCCTATATAAGAACCCACAACTCCGGCCGAAGAGGCTAAGCTTGATTTTGACGGAGATCCCCTCCAAATTTCTTCTCTCCCATCTCCGGCCAAACGACCCACAAGCTCCGGCGACCGCTTTCCCTCCTTCTCGTCACTCTGCTGCCATACCAGCAGCAGAGTCCTCTCCGCCTCTTCCTCCCGCGGCGCGCTGTACCCTGCGCGCAAGCTCCTGACCTCATCTTCGTCGCCGCTTCCTCCCCCAGGGTCTTTCTTCCCCGACGACGGCAGTCACGAGCCATCCTCTCCACTGCCTCCCTTCACTCCAGACAACCCCAGATACGTTCTCCATCCTCTCCTCTCTCTTTTCCCCCTGTTATCTCCCTTGATCGACCCTCGACAGACGCTAACCACCTCCATCGTCTTCGCCTCCGACCGCACTCCGGCGAGCCGCCCACACCACTCCAGCCCTCCACACGGCTCGCCAACCACCTCGAAAGCTCCGCCTCACCTCCAGGAACACACTCCACCCTCCCACTGCCACTCCAGCCCTCCACAACCACCCCCCGACCAACCCACCATCTCCGGCCACAGGTTGACCTAGGCACGCACGCCTAGGCCGACCTGCGGCCTGCTGCACTGCCCACCGCCTTCGCCGTGCCACGGCGAAGGTCTCTATCTATTCTGATTTGGCCGAGAGGCGCGTTTTGTGTACGACAGGATTCGAGCTGCTGCCGCCATGGACGACCTCTGATGAAGCACCGCGAAGCTCCAGGCACCCGGTCTTCCAGACTACAGGTGCTGCATACTAACGCAAGTGTCGCGAGGTGAACGAATCCAGCCGAGGAGCGCTAGCAGAGCCAGCAGCTGCGGGGCAATCGCACGACGAGGTTTCTGCAGGCGCGCGTGAAGGCGAGACCAGATAGTCCCACATCGTGGGATTGCAACCGGCAGGTACCGTATAAGTTGTTTTTACACTTTATTCTTATCGCCTCAGTAAGCACAGGGGTGAGGTCCCTCACTGACCCCACCCGCCTCGTCCGCGGCCTGACCACGCGGACCTGGCGGATCCGACCCGACCTAGACCTACGCACTCCTCGCGCATCACACACCTGCAGGTGCGCCTGGTCCCGGGTACGATCCGACCCGATTGAGACTGTGGCTCTGGTAGAGCGGTTAGAGTGAATTGCTTGAGAGAGAGACACGCGCGGGTAGAGGGAGAAGGGTTAGGTTTTGTTCCCTGTGCAGGCAGGCTGATTGCAGGAGAAGGACTTGGCCGCTGCAGAAGAAGGAGAAGCAAGACAAAGAAGAAGAAGAAGGCAACGAAGAAAGGAGAAGCAAGACAGAAGAAGAAGAAAGAAAGAAGTCTTCGCAGGAGAAGAAGGAAAACAGAAAGGTTAGAAGTCTTCGCAGGAGAAGAAGAAGAAGGACAAGGGAAGATTGCAAAGAGATCCGAAAGGCAAAGCAGAAGAAGAAAAAGAGAAAGAAAGATCACATTTAAGACGTCTGATACATAAATCAGACGTCTAATTCTATTTTTTTTTACATCTTTCTTAAAAACTCTTTGAATCAATTATATTTGCATTTAACAGTTGTATTCTTGGGTTTTACAAAGTACTGAGTTTGCTCCCTGTGTTCGACCTCGGATACTCTAGTTGTTCGAGTAATAAAATTATTTGTTTAAACGTTTTGTCGGTTCTACTGCAACGTAATACGCCTTTAAATCCGCACAGAAACGTTGACAACATTTTGGCGCCGTTGCCGGGGAGCAACGGGCACTTGTAAAGCTTTTGAGTACAACTTTTCTATTTAATATCTGACTTAACTTCTCTTTTGTTGTGTTCAATCAGGGAAAGCAAAACAAAAAGGAAAGAATAGCAACTGCACAACAGACTGGAGCAGGTAATCTCCATAAGCCCTCCCCCTTAACCCTCTCACAATCTAAAAAAAAAAAAAAAAAAGAAAAAAAAAAAAGGGGAGAAGTCAACTTAGGGCTACCTGTCTTATATTTAGTAACTCATCAAGTTGCCTGATTTTCATTTCAACATATTTTTGTCTGTCATCCAACTAAGGCAACTAGGGCTAAAACTTTCTTGATTGAGCCCTAGGTGCTAAATTCTAAGGCAACTAAATTGGACCCATTAGAGCCAAGTTAGGATTGCAAAGCTAGGGTTTTTAGAGACACATCTTCTCTAAAACAAAGAAACAAACTTTCCAAAAAGAAGTGTGCCTAAACCGTGTTTGAAAATATTTATACAAGAGGAACCCTAAGCAAATCAGGCTGATAATCCATTTGAATCATAAAAGGAAGGACCTAAAAGCTCTCAAAGGAACAAGAGGTGAAGTTGATCCCTCGAGTCAACCAACCTTAATATTAGGTCACTTTTTGCACTCAAAATACTTAAAAGTTCAAGTGGAACATTAAGCACCTTGATCTTAAAATAAAAAAAAGGTAGACTTAAGAGGTCAAGATCCCCATTCTGGTCTACCTGGAACCGCAGTGACAAGAGAGGTCGGGTGGGGGAAACCCTGTAACCCGTGGGGACGCTCTACCGTGTAGGGGTCTTTGCGGGACTCTCCCTCTCTGGCTGCCCAGGTATTTCTCAGGTGGACGATCTTCTGATCCAGGGGTCCATCTGCCCCGAACCTCTATAGTCACCCAACAATTCTTGGGTGTCTTGATTGGGTCCAGCACCTTCTAATCTCATCACATCTTCCGGTGCATGTTTGGTAGGAGGTCCTTAAGACCACCTTTAAGACCTCCTCTAGAAATTCATTCTCGCCGAGGCCAAGCCTCGACGCCCTTGTTTGTGCAGCAACCCCACCACATAAATCTTTCATCTGATTCAGACCCTGATTCTCCTTCTTCTCCCATCATGGCACAACCCATTGAAGAGGAGAATAACCTTGAACACCAACTTCAACGCTTGAACGATCTCTTTCAGAACTTTGTAAACCCACCACAGCGACCTATGATGCGAGATCACTATAATCCCGCTGCGGTGGCAATTGAACCCCGAGTACGAATCCCAATTGGAGGACTCGATTCTGATCTAAAGCCCAATATGATTCATGCCATACCAAAGTTCCATGGGCTTAACTCTGAGGATCCATTCCAACACATTAAACAACTCAAGCATCTGGCCCAGACTTTCAGGTCAGATGTACAAAACCGGGATATCCTACTCATGAAAATGTTTTCGTTCTCCCTCTTGGACAAGGCCGCGCACTGGTATCAGACTCAGACCCGCCCGATCAACACTTGGGAGGAATTACAGTCCGAATTTTTGAAAAAATTCTTCCCTGTTGGCCGGACGAATGCCTTGCGCCACCAGATCACTCATTTCACTCAACAACAGGGAGAACCTCTTCACGAAGCTTGGGATCGATTCCTAGATCTCATGCGAAAGTGTCCCCATCACGGAGTTCCTAAGTGGGAACAAGTCCAGTCTTTTTACCAGGGACTCCGTGAGGATATTCGTCTAATCGTCAATGCAACATGTGGAGGAAACATCATGGGCCAACACGAGGACACGGTGTGGGAGATTCTCGAAAACATGTGCGAAAACTCCATAAACAATGACTCCTTGGGCTTATTCGACAGGACGAATGCCCGCGCATCGACGAATCTAAGAGGGACACATGAGACGCAGGACCTGTCCACTTCTGTTGACCTGGAATTGATGGCCAGTCGGTTGGACAAGGTCTCTATCATAGAAAAGAAGGTGGACGAGCTAACTCGACATTTGCAGCAAGCCACCTCTGCACAAAACTCTTTTGCACGACCTCCTCTGGCAAGGGAAACAGTGCAAAACATCTATCACCAACCTGCCAAGGGGATGGGCCCCTATCCACCCCCGTCTACCTCCCAGACCGGAGTGACCTCCGATCCCGTCTACTCGAGTTGGGGGAACTCTGAACCCTCGTATTCTGACTTTCCTGAGGTTTCTCAGAACTGCGAGGACCTCAACGCCATCCAGAACGACCCATACTCCAATACCTACAACCCTGGATGGCGAAATCATCCTAACTTTCAGTGGGCGGGAAACTCTCAAAAACCACCATATCAACCCTGCCCACAAGCTCCTCGTCCATATCAGCCGCCTCAGCCTCGGCCCAATCCCACCTACCAATCTGGGCAAAATCAGGATCAACTGACTCTTATCCTTCAAACGTTGGCTGACATTCAAAAAACGAATGCGGCAATGCAAAAACAGCACAAGGACGAGATCACAGAGGTTCGCAACCAACTGGCCCAGATGGCAAATTCTCGCCAACCTGGCACCCTTCCTTCGCAACCTCTGCCCAACCCAAATAATGTGCCGACCCAGAGGCGCATTATGAATCCAAATCCAGGCCACGCACATTTGATTTATCAGGCCCCTGCTACTCCATCACCAGACAGGATGGAGGCTTCTACATCTTATGTAGAATTTCAGCAGCAGCCACCTCTCCTACCTAACCCAAACCAAAGTCAGGCTGGATTAAACTCTGTAACAACACGTAGTGGTAAAACAACACAAGACCCAATTAGGAATGTCTCCCTTCAGACTAGTGTACGGGAAGGCATGTCACCTCCCCGTCGAATTGGAGCATAAAGCCTATTGGGCAGTACGGACCTGTAATCTCGACCTTTCTAAGGCTGGAACCCACAGAAGATTTCAAATGAGCGAGATCGATGAATTACGCCACGACGCATATGAGAACTCGCGAATTTACAAAGAACGGGTTAAAGCTTTTCACGACAAACACATTTCTAGAAAGGTCTTTCATCCTGGTCAAAAAGTTTTACTCTTTGATGCTCGACTCAAACTATTCCCAGGAAAGCTAAGATCCAAGTGGGTCGGACCCTACCTAGTCCGCCAAATCTTCGGAAATGGAGCTATTGAAATCAGCCCACTCAGCCACGATTCTGAACCATTTGTCGTGAATGGGCAGAGACTCAAGCCGTTCATTGACATGACCGATATAGATTTGACTGAGTCATCCTTTACCCTCCTTTCCTCTTGAGCTCATTACGCCCAGCCGATGGCGTAAAACTCAGCGCTTAACGGGAGGCAACCCGTCATTCTTTGAAAAACCTGAAACCGTTTCTGACATCGCTATGCGGAACTCATATTGCACTTTAGGGTTCATCCATTAGAACAGCCGACTTCACCTCAGGTATACCTACCCGAGATTAGAAATCGTTCGCAACAAGTCGCTTCGACCCATTCACTCACCACACACCTGTCCTAACACATGAACTAAGCTGAATTCGAACCCACCTAATTTACAATGGGGACATTGCAAATCTTAGGCATGGGGGGGTATGAAAGTGCAAAATGTCAGAAAATTCATATCAAGAAAGGGTTTCATTCAAAAAATAAAAAAAAAAAAAAAGGACTTGATTGAGGGGAGGAACAATTCAGGGTCATACAAATGAGAGGAGGAAAAGAAAGAAAAATGACAAAAAGAGCAAAAATAAAGAAAGGAGCACAAAAGGAAAAGAAAAAGAAAAAGTCATTAGTAAAAGATTAAGGGGTTAACTGAAGTTCTAGACCGAGTCAAGAAAAAGAAAAGAAAAATGCTACAGAGATATAACAAGAGATTAGCGGGAACGCTGGTCTTAGGCCTCTTGGGCTAGATTTTTTGCTTAAAAATTCACGTATCCGTTAAAATCTGGACAATCCTCAAGAGGTTGAGGAAAATGCAAAGCTTAAGTATTAGGTCTAAGGCTTAGGAAGTATTCGGCCTCGTTAACTGACCTCCGGTTTGCGGGATTCAGTAACCTAAGCACCCAAATTCACACACAGTCTGGTTCAGTGCGCATAAATATTCAAAACACGCAAGAGCGTTTAATATTCTGAAAAAGTCACCTAGATTAGGAGCGGCCAATCAACACAAGTTGATTTGGACAAGTTCCCAGCGCGGAGAGGCGGGAAATTCCCCTCGAAGATGCGTAACAACATATCGTCTCCTCGGTGCTTGTCTCTTAGGATATTTAAATATCCTACTGGGGGCATGTAAGCACTCTGCTGGTTCAGATACCATGGGTGGCATTATCACGAAATGTCGATCGCCAGGGTCTGAATTCGGCCACGGAACGCCATGGGTGGGATTATCTCGAAATCTCGAAAGCCAGGGTTCCGGGGGTTGCCATGGGCGGGATTATCTCGAAATCTCGAAAGCCAGGGACCTTTGAGGATTGATGATGGGGACGAGGAATCCGATACAGACCGTGTTGAGAAGCTAATCCGAAGCTAGAAATAAAAAAGAAAAGAGAGAGAAAAGCTCTCCAAACAAATAAATCTTCTATCTCTCTCTTACAAAAAAAACGCACTGCAAACTGAACTTAGGCTAAAAATATCTCAAGCACGGGTGCTTTAACCGCGGAGTCCAACAAACCCTAGGTTAGGTTCTGTGGGCCGTAGAAACCTTTGCAGAAGACTGAGGCTAAAGCGGAACAGGTCTGGATTTTGGTTGGTACTTGAGTACCTCTAGGCCTATTGTCGGCATTCCCACCTAATCACAAAAGAAAAAGGAGAAGCACTTATCATTATTGACAACATTCAGTGTCTAGAACGGAAGTTAAAACTTTGAAATTTTGCTAAGGGACTAGCAAAAGCTAGGCATGGGGGTATGATGAGAGCCTCATGATGAGCCATAACTAGCTCATTTTGACCCAATAAAGAAGATAAAAGCTCCTACATAACCTAGAAGAAGGCCTAACTGAAGGAACAAGTGCTCTGAGAAGAAAACATGAAATAAAGGTTAAAACTGCAATTTTACCATTGCAGTAGATAAACAGGATTTCTTAGAGGCAAAACATAGGTCAAATGGTCTAAATGAGATAAAAAGTGGGTTGAGTCAATCAGAAATGGGTTCATGTGCAATCTAAGAACTAAAAGACACTTGGTAACCCTAAAACAGACCCGCTTAAATTAACAAGGTTCCGGTCAGAACAAAAAGCAAGTAAACCCTCTATAAATCATGGAAAAACATAGTCTAGGGTTTAGAACACTTAATTTGGCCTTTGGAACCTAGTTTGACCTAGATTAGGGTCCTAGCTCTTCAATTAACATAATTTGGGTTTTTACGCAAAATATCCAGTCAAACGAGGTCAAACCTGAAATCTAAATTCTCCATTGGATTCCTTAGGTCCAAATTAGGTTTATACCAAAATTTGGACCTAAGGAGAGGTCATCTTGACCTACTTTGCAATTTAGTACACCCAAATCACAAATTGGTCCCTATCTTTTGAATACCGTTGCAGAGAACCCCCTAGGTTCTTCGCCTCCTTTGCAAACCGGTCCTGCCGCCATTGCTAGGGCAGAACCGAGCTCCGGCGAGGTTCGGAGAGGGATTGCTCTCTAATCCCTCAGAGATTCCCTCCCAGAAATGGAAGGAGAATTCTCTGAAGAATTGCCTTCCATTTAAGACCGATATCGATCCCTGGTGTGAACCCAATCTCTCGTGCGAACGCACGAGAGATTTGGGTATCCTAACTCCTTTCCATCTCCGGCGACCAACCTCAGGCAATCACGTGCCCTTCACGCCCTGCACACCAAGTCCAGCGCCTATATAAGAACCCACAACTCCGGCCGAAGAGGCTAAGCTTGATTTTGACGGAGATCCCCTCCAAATTTCTTCTCTCCCATCTCCGGCCAAACGACCCACAAGCTCCGGCGACCGCTTTCCCTCCTTCTCGTCACTCTGCTGCCATACCAGCAGCAGAGTCCTCTCCGCCTCTTCCTCCCGCGGCGCGCTGTACCCTGCGCGCAAGCTCCTGACCTCATCTTCGTCGCTGCTTCCTCCCCCAGGGTCTTTCTTCCCCGACGACGGCAGTCACGAGCCGTCCTCTCCACTGCCTCCCTTCACTCCAGACAACCCCAGATACGTTCTCCATCCTCTCCTCTCTCTTTTCCCCCTGTTATCTCCCTTGATCGACCCTCGACAGACGCTAACCACCTCCATCGTCTTCGCCTCCGACCGCACTCCGGCGAGCCGCCCACACCACTCCAGCCCTCCACACGGCTCGCCAACCACCTCGAAAGCTCCGCCTCACCTCCAGGAACACACTCCACCCTCCCACTGCCACTCCAGCCCTCCACAACCACCCCCCGACCAACCCACCATCTCCGGCCACAGGTTGACCTAGGCACGCACGCCTAGGCCGACCTGCGGCCTGCTGCACTGCCCACCGCCTTCGCCGTGCCACGGCGAAGGTCTCTATCTATTCTGGTTTGGCCGAGAGGCGCGTTTTGTGTACGACAGGATTCGAGCTGCTGCCGCCATGGATGACCTCTGATGAAGCACCACGAAGCTCCAGGCACCCGGTCTTCCAGACTACAGGTGCTGCATACTAACGCAAGTGTCGCGAGGTGAATGAATCCAGCCGAGGAGCGCTAGCAGAGCCAGCAGCTGCGGGGCAATCGCACGACGAGGTTTCTGCAGGCGCGCGTGAAGGCGAGACCAGATAGTCCCACATCGTGGGATTGCAACCGGCAGGTACCGTATAAGTTGTTTTTACACTTTATTCTTATCGCCTCAGTAAGCACAGGGGTGAGGTCCCTCACTGACCCCACCCGCCTCGTCCGCGGCCTGACCACGCGGACCTGGCGGATCCGACCCGACCTAGACCTACGCACTCCTCGCGCATCACACACCTGCAGGTGCGCCTGGTCCCGGGTACGATCCGACCCGATTGAGACTGTGGCTCTGGTAGAGCGGTTAGAGTGAATTGCTTGAGAGAGAGACACGCGCGGGTAGAGGGAGAAGGGTTAGGTTTTGTTCCCTGTGCAGGCAGGCTGATTGCAGGAGAAGGACTTGGCCGCTGCAGAAGAAGGAGAAGCAAGACAAAGAAGAAGAAGAAGGCAACGAAGAAAGGAGAAGCAAGACAGAAGAAGAAGAAAGAAAGAAGTCTTCGCAGGAGAAGAAGGAAAACAGAAAGGTTAGAAGTCTTCGCAGGAGAAGAAGAAGAAGGACAAGGGAAGATTGCAAAGAGATCCGAAAGGCAAAGCAGAAGAAGAAAAAGAGAAAGAAAGATCACATTTAAGACGTCTGATACATAAATCAGACGTCTAATTCTATTTTTTTTTACATCTTTCTTAAAAACTCTTTGAATCAATTATATTTGCATTTAACAGTTGTATTCTTGGGTTTTACAAAGTACTGAGTTTGCTCCCTGTGTTCGACCTCGGATACTCTAGTTGTTCGAGTAATAAAATTATTTGTTTAAACATTTTGTCAGTTCTACTGCAACGTAATACGCCTTTAAATCCGCACAGAAACGTTGACAACAATGGTGTTGGCGCATGGTGAAGGTGGAGAGAGGAATGATTATTGCATGGCCTTCAAGCACACGCTCACAGTAAGCTGCATAAGCCATTGATGGTGCAGTGGTCTGTCACCCTGCCTGCCCGCGGTGGTGTGGACTCGTGCACATGGTTGAGGCCAACGATGATAAGAGGAGCATGCTGATGGAGTAGGTGGTGGCCTCAAGCGAGCTCTAAGGTGGAAGCTTCATTTTATGCTGCAAGAGAACAACTTGCATTTGTTGAGGAGTTGAAGAGACGAAGAACGTGGGGAACAGAGATCCACTTCTATCGCTCCTTCCTTGATGTGCGTCTCTTGCATGCATCCATTGGAGAAGAAAGAAAAATAAAAAAAATGGAAAAGAAATGAGGGGTTATTTATGTGCAAACCCTTAATTTCTATGTTAAAACAAAACAATACATGTAATGCACTTAATTGATTAACTATTCTAATATATGCTATTCTAACTCAATTCTAAATGCATTTAATTATGAATGCAATGCATGAATTATGCAATTAAGTTAAAAACATAAACTAATATATTTACATCCTAGTGCATACTAAATAAGTGTTAAAGATAACTTAATATCTAGGCATTGAAATACCTAAATAGCCCACAAATATGGGCTCATCAATAACCACCCTTAGAATTAATCCTAGCCCTCCACTTCAATCCACGCCAACTATCCCTTCCCTATACCTATATATATCCCTCCTAACCAACACATAAAAATAATCTCCTCTCCATTAGTTAGGTTCCATATTCTTCCATTAGTTTAGGTTCCACCCTACCTTAGCTATATCACTTTCACACCAAGGAGGAAGAAGGGAAGAAGATCAAGGGCGTGCACACCCACCCCCTTGGTGCCTTCTTCCTCTCTTTCTTCTCCCTTACCCACTCCAAGGAGGAGGTCATCTTCAACACTATGGGGATGACTAGGCAAGAGGAGGAGCAAGGTGGTTGACGCCCACCTTAGAGGACAGCTTAGAGGAGGACTACATCAAGAAGAAGACAAGAAGACCCTTTTCAAGTTCAAGGCAACTGCACTTGGAGCAAGGGCCATCCTGACTTCAACTAAAGGATCCCCCTTTCTTCTTCTTTATCCCTATATCTTGTATTACCTGGTGTGCTTTTATTTTCATGTAACAAGCATTCCACTACATTCCTTGTAGTTGCTAGTAATACAAATCATGTTTGCCTTCCAAGCTCATGTTTAAATTTTGGTGTACTTTTCTTGCTTCTAATTAGCTAGTGCATCACACCCCTTCTCTTCTAATTACCCTAGGCACACTTTCCTAGGGTGAGCTTAGAGGAGAAGGCTTCATTTTTGTCACTTAGGGTTAGTTGTAGCATAGTTCATCTTCGCATCAATTCCGACTATTTCTGAAAATCCTAAAAATAACAAAATGAAAATCATAAAAATATGTGTTGATTTGATAGGTGAGAGAGAGAACCAATTCATGTGATCAACAAATTGTCCTCCTTGGACAACCCTAGATACTCACCCTATCTAGATATTATAAATGTAAAAGTTAGATGTGGATTTATGCATTGCAACGACACTAATTACATCATTTAACAAGCCGCATATTTCCCACATCATCTTTCTCTCTCTTTTTCTCTGTATTATTCTCTTTTCTATTATTTATTCTTTAAGTATAATAGCTAGTGTAGATTAATTTCAACTAGCTACTCTGCTTCGTGACAATAAATCCAACGTGGTTTTTAATCAAATGTTCGCCTCCTCGTGTTTGACCTAGGACTCACTTTGAGTTTCGGTTATAAACTTTATCTGATTGACGGATTTTTGTGCAACTAAAACGATGGGTTTTCAAACTCAAACTTTTAGCGTACCAAAATCCATTGATCACACATTATTAAAAGAAAAAGAGTTAGCAACTTGACCAGTACCAATAATATGACCTTGGTGGTTGTTCCCAAACATGACTGTACCACCTTCTTGGCGATGGAGTTGCAGGAACAAGCCTTCCTCTCCTGTCATATTCTTGGAACACCCACTGTCCATGATCCACCTTCTTTCTTCTCGATCCTATCATTTGTTTGTGTTTGTGAGGTCTTGGATTGTTGGATCTATAAATTGACTTCAAGTTTCCATCTGTTTCTTGATATGTCCACCTCTTATAATCTACTTGACCTACAAAATAGGATTTCAAGAGTACTTTTGGCACCCATTTTTGCTTGGGTCCACGGTGGTCAGCTAGTGCTGCCTGTTTGGGCAAGCTACATTTCTCTTTCCTTTGACTAGAACTAGATGCTTCATGATCATTTTTAGGTATGTATCCTAACCCAAATTTTGTGATGCTCTAGGATTTTGTTCCTAAGAGTTTATGCAAATTTTGACTACCTTTAGTGAATTTAGCTAGATCATTTAAAAGAATAGCAGAGTTCTCTTTTAGTTTGTCTATATCTTTTTTCAGGTTATCTATTTGTGATCTTCGTGAAGTAATTTCAACAGATAACTCATTATTTGAGGCAAGTGTATCTTTTTGTGCTTTCTCATCTCCTAAGGCTTTTTCTAAGCTTTTATTTTCTATTTTTAGTGATTTATCTATGTCATGCATTTCAATGAAAGCTTCTAATAATTCATCTTGCAAAAAATATGTTACCTCATCTTCTAGGGCCATAAGTCCTAGAAGAGCTTCTTTTTCAGAGGTCTCTTATTCCTCTGAGCTTGAGTCTGACTCAACCCAGGTGACTTGAAGAGCCTTCTTCTTCCCATCCCTTCTTAGGAATTTCTTCTTCTTCTCTAATTCCTTCTTGAGAAGTGGACAATCCTTTTTGATGTGTCCCTTCCGTTTGCAGTTGTAGAAGAAGATGGTATCTGCCTTAGATTTTTCTTTCTTCTTTCTCCAACTCCTCTTGTTTTTGAGGAACTTCTTGAACTTCCTTGAGAGAAGAGCTATGTCTTCCTCTCCATCTTCCCTTGAAGAATCTTCAAACTGATCATTGGCTTCGAGTGCTATTGAAGCTACAGGTTACTACACTAACGTATTTGGTTTTGAAAAACCTACCATCGTAGTTTGAAAGCGAAGAACTCGTGTTCAACAAATAAAATTTGTACCAGAATAGAAATCCTGGGTGAAACTCAGGGAGGCGGACGCTTGATTAAAACTACGTATTTGTTTTATTTGTCATGAAGTAGAATAATTGATTAGAAACTATCTATCTATTTACAATAAATAGAAGGGAGAGAGAGAATATTACAAGCAAAAACCAAAAAAAGAGATGTAGAATGAACATGGAATTCATTATCAAAGAGATTGTTTGTTACACTACTCATTACGACTAGAAAGTAGAAAATGATTACACTAGAAAGCATTAAAGAGAATGAAGAGAAAAATATCCTCCTCGACGGTCTCTTGGAGGATGAGCCGGATTGGACGAAGCCTAGAAGATGGGGAACAGAGCAGGATGAAGGAGGATGAAGTGGGAAGAACGGGAATGGGGCAGCACGTCATCGTCATCGCGGGATCCACTTCTGAAAGGGGGATGAAAATTAGACTTTATCACTTGAGAAGCATCTCGGGTGTGGAACAAGCTTCTCTTGAGCTTTGGAGAGGGAGAGAAGAGAAAGAAGGGATGAAAATTTCGTACGGAGGGGGTCTCCTTTTATAGTTGCAAGGAGCGAGGGCAATTGGTCTTTACAATTTCATAACATTAAATAAGGGGCCTTTAGTGACGGATAAAACTGTCGCTAAAGCCCCAGTCGTGGGCCACGTGTGCTGCCCACTCGCCTCCAATACATGACACACGTGCTCACGTTCATCAAGTCTCAGCCATTCCATTGCGAGATCGAACGGCTGAGATGCGTCTTCGCCGTGCCTCCTCATCACATGCTCGCCGTGTACGATCTCGCGTTACACACGAGCGTGCGATAGCGCATGGGCGCTATTGAGCGCCTGCAGCCGCTTGATCGCAATCGAGTGGTCGATACACTTACTCGCCCGCTCCACAAGACTCAAATGCTTGCCTCTACATCGCGTAAGCACGTTTGACCAATGCGCTACAAGCGTGTTCGTGTCACGCTTACTTTTTGTGCGCGTGCATCCACAGTCGTTGGACGCACATCCAACGGCGGAGAAGTGATGAAGAAGAGAGGGTGCGGCGGGTGAGCAGTCGGTTGGGCGGTTGAGATGGCACCACGTGGCGCCATCTCGGCCGTCCATCTTCTAAATGATGTAGATAGTGCCACGGTTGTCAGATTGAGTCGATTTTCATGTCGTTGGGCTACGATCATCGATCCAAATCCATCCATGCTGTCAGATTTGTCGTCTGAAGTGCGGATTCACACCATCTTGGCCCTTGATCTTCTAGGGTTCCCTGATCTCTATCTGATGCTACAGATGTCAGATTAGTGCAATCTTGGAGTTGTTGAACTCCAATCGTCACCCTGATCACATCTGTATGGTTGGATCTTTGATCCGAGGCCCCAATAAAAATTTGCCCTGTCCCTGAACATAAAAGGAGACAATTAACCTCCATTTTATTCAAACTAATATAAATGCAAGATGATGCATGCTATGCAATATTTATAGTATGCAATGCAATTCTATGCTTAAGAACAAGCATAAATAGACATCTTATGTAGTGTAAACATATTTACATCACACCTGCATGCCTATCTTTTGCTAGTCCCTAGCAAAAACTATATGCTATTTATAAAAGATTTAGGTTGGATTATTTGGGCATGAGTTATTTTCAATCATTAAGAAAATGTTTACTTAGGATCTGAACTTTCAAAGACACAACAGTGCCATGGTATTTGCCAAAATGCAAACCGCCTCTAGCCCTCACCTTATTCAAAGAAAATTTTCTTTTTCTCTTTTTCTTCTTTTCTTATTTTTTTTTGGATTTTTGAGTTTTAGGGTTTAAGAGTGGCTTTCTACGGCCATTCAACTCACCCCAGATTTGATGAGAATCCTAAGTTCTAAGCATCTTTATTGTGAATGTAATAAACTCGTTGATCGGCAGTTAAAATGGACTTCGGATTTCTACGCCTCTAGGTGACCTTAAAAAGAGAATTCTACCTAAAGGTGTATCTTTACAACTGGTAGCTTTCTCCCTACGTTTATTTTTTTGAGGTCAACACAAGGGTGAATCCAATGTATATCTCCCCAATTTATTCTACTTCTCCGCTTCTTCCTAAGTGTTTTGGGAATTTTCAGTGCATTTATTGAGCTGGGTTCTGGACAATCGGTCGATGAGGTATTACCACCGACAACTTGCCAGTCATACTCGTGCGGCGAAGTGTGGCTTATTTCTTTTGTTTTCCTTTTTTTTCTTTTCTCTTCTTTTTGACTTTCTTTTTCTCTTTTTTTTTTTTAAGTAGGTGGCTTCCCTGGTCTAAGATTTACCTAAAGGTAGCAAGAAGAGAATGGTCCAGTGACTGGGCTGTGGACAACCTGCCTATGGACTATTACCCATGATAACTTGCCAGCCATATCACCTTAGAAGGCTCATTAGCTACCCAATTTCCATTAAAATCGTCGAACAATGAGTTAGTGCAACGAAAGTATGTAGATGCGTAAAACTCAAAGTTCCCTCAAATCAGAGGGTGGATTGATAAGTCGTGTACTTATCACCCAAACTTATTTACTCAAATTACAATAGAATTAGGATGGCGAGGACTCAAAAAATAAATTTACATTTTAGTGGATACACGGGTCGATTAAGTACAAAGACTTGAAGGGTCTTTCCTAATTCCATAATTTTTTTAATATATAAATAAAAGAAAATAAAATGAATCTACGGAGCTGACGAATTAATTCAGAGATGAATATCCATCCCCCCATGCCTATCTAATGCAATGTCCTCATTGTATTAAAAAGGCATAAAATAGAGTGGAATAGAGTAGAGAGCACTTGAATTGAGTGAATTTTGGGTCTGCTCCGAGATAAAGAAAAATTGTATATGTGCTGAATTTAGTGCCTTCAGCTAGGCACACTATACAAAGAAGAGAAATATATAATTCACAGGTGCAGGTTAGAATCAGAATACAAAGAAGAAACCTCTGACCTACCAATAGATGTCCACAAATGTGGACCAGATTGTGGTGCAGACCCATACCCCATAATCGAGAATATCTAAGGTTCTGGATAAAAATTACCCAAAACCTAAAATCAGTATGCAAGTGGGGTCGGGCCTACGATTTATGAGGATGCAACCCAAGACCAAAGAGTTGGGTTACAGAGAATTCGATATCGAAAGGATAATCAATGAATGTATGCTTGGGTTGAACATCCTCAGAACAAATGTCATAAGGGTTTTGGTTTGATGGTTTTAGATGAATTGGAACCCTTAGACTTAGTCTTCCATTTCCTCCAAAGTTTTCTTCCCAAATCAGAACTTCCCAACTTCTATTCTCCTCATTCATAATGTCAAGTTTTGGGACCTTTTGCATATTAATCACCCCATCTGAAATTTCCAAGTCTGAAAGATGTGGCTGAATCAGAATTGACTTGGGCCTAGTTATCTCAAAAACAGAATCATCGATAAGATCAATGGGGTGTAATTGACAATCAGGGCATTGGATTGAATCCTCCAGAAAATGAGATTCTGGATCCGTAATGTGTGCCCCAATAAGATAAGTTTCCTCAGTTATTGGGCTATAAATGATCTATCAGATTCCTCAAGCCCAAATGTCTCACAGAAATCATGTTCTGTAAACTCACGTGAGACTTCGCAAACTGAATCTTCACCATCAGAATCAAAAAAATCAAAATCCGTATTAATGTATGTCTTAAAATCATCCATCACTTTCTGGTCCATGGAGACATACGTTTCCTTATACCCTAGCTCAGGGATTTCAAGTGAAGAAATCAGATCATCCTTAATTGGTTGCTCTAATTCAATCTGGTCAACCTCGTAACACGTGTCCCCCCAAACAGTTTCCTGAGCAGGTTCTGACATTGGCTTTCCTGAAGGGAGTTCATCTTGGGAATCATCCCATGATTGAACTAAAGCAATCACAAATCTCATCCTCAATTTTGCTAACTTCCCAAGTGGAAACTCACCTCGGTTCTTATCCTTAACATCCTGGAGCCAATCCAACAAATACTTATTCAAATCATCAATCATCTCAATCAGGGGCTCTAATTTTTCAATGCAAGGTATTGGCTAAACTTCTAAAGATTGTATGATATTCCTCAAGTTAACCAGAACCTTATCTTGAACCTGGTTACCCTGAACCAAATGAGTTGGTTCAGAGTTGGGCGGGTTTGGGATCAGTGTAGAGGAGTTAACGAATTGAGATTCGTTATACCCTTCTTGATAATAGGTCATTTCGGATTGTTCAAAAGGTGGTGATGACCTAAAGGCAATGTAATCAGGGATGGGTAAGAATCAGTGTATCGTTCTTGATTGTAGATCGAATTAGGTTGTCCATGAAAGGTTGATGATCTATAATCAATGTGGCTCTGAGAAGGATAGAAATCACAATCAGGGTTAGACATTAAACACGGAGGCCCGGAACTGTATCCCTAGTCCGAGTTATCCCAACTAACTGATGGTTGATTACAGTACGAGTCGGGATAATCGTCATGTTGAGGATAATTCAAAATAGCAGGGAAAGAGCGGGAATGCGTATAACATGTCGAAGGATTCATGAGAGATGGGAGGAAGAAAGGTAACCTGCAATACAAGCAATCAAACCTGTCCTTAAGAGGGCTAGCCTAAAGACCTACAGAATCCTAGAACCCGTCTTAAGATAAAGAAATGATTTGATCTATTTCTGTCTGTTCAATCCAACCAGTTAGAAGGAGGGACTAGGAAGAAGGTTCTTCCTTCGGCTTACACCACCGGTTCCTAGTGTGCCCCCCAGCTGCGATCGTTTGATTTTGCTCCCCTATCTAGACATCATATTAAATAGTAGAAGTTGACTAATAAAAAATAATCTCGTTTTGAGCTTCGAAGAGCGAGTCGAATCCTTAAGGCCAATGTCTACTCTATTTTATTTAGGGCTAGGTTTGAATGTGCTTTGGAATGTGATGGGTCCTTTATCTGGGTTGTTCCCTTAATGATTGATTGATTTGTGTGTGCGTCACAACCAGTGGTTTTCAAGCAAGATTACTTTTGATGCGGTGAATTTTAGGGTTCAAATCTTGCTTAGTAGCTTTTAGGATTCAACTTTAGCTTTTTTCAAACAAGTCTTGTTGGCACACCAAGTTTTGAAGGCAAAGGTGAAGATGTTTTCCTTTGAAACTTAAAAGAATTTGGAGTGCCTGGTAAATCCCTAAGAGTTGAACCTAAGTGGTAGCTACTTGATGAGTTGATTTTAATTGAAGTGGTGCGACCCAATCAACTCAAATAATTGGCCTGTTGCACCACTTAATTAGGCACACAAGTCATTACCTAATCTGATTTCTACTCAATTATGTGTTTGGATGTGTGTACCGGCTCCAAAAATCAGTTTATCAGTTTAGTTTGAAAATCAGATGAGGTTGTGTACCTTTGTGAGATTTTTTTTTATTTTTCTTTCTAAATGTCGATGTTGAGGTTGGTGTGGGTGTCAAACAAACAAACAAAACTAACCTTAGAGTTTCTAAGAACACCTAGGTTGATTGATGTTTGTGTTATTACGTGGTGAAAAGAAAACTAATGGGTAGGAGGTGGGAATAACTTACAGAACCTTCAACTGCACTTTGCTCCATTCTATTGCTTTTGCTCGTCTCAAAAGACTACCTGCAATCACAATAAGAAAGGAGAGAAGTGAGGTAAACGATTCGTAAGTTGTAAAATGTGAAAAAAAAAATCAAATAGCGTTGCCTCCCCAGCAACGGAGCCAAAATGTTGAAGCTACAGGTTACTACGCTAACGTATTTGGTTTTGAAAAACCTGTCGTCGTAGCTTGAAAGCGAATAACTCGTGTTCAACAAATAAAATTTGTACCAGAATAGAAATCCTGGGTCGAACTCAGGGAGGCAGACGTTTGATTAAAACTACGGGTTTGTTTTATTTGTCACGAAGCAGAATAATTGATTAGAACCAATCTATCTATTTACAATAAATAGAGGAGAGAGAGAGAATATTACAAGCAAAAGCCAAAAAAAGAGATGTAGAATGAACATGGAATTCATTATCAAAGAGATTGTTTGTTACACTACTCATTACGACTAGAAAGCAGAAAATGATTACACTAGAAAGTAATAAATCTACTCTAGAAAGAATTAAAAAGAATGGATAGAGAAATATCCTCCTCGACGGTCGCTTGGAGGACAAGCCGGATGGGATGACACCTGGAAGACGGGGAATGGAGCAGGACGAAGGAGGACGAAGCGGGAAGAACGGGAACGGGGCAGCACGTCGTCGTCGTCGCGGGATCCACTTCCGAAAGGGAGACGAAAATTGAACTTTATCTCTTGAGAAGCATCCCGGGTGTGGGATAAGCTTCTCTTAAGCTTTGGAGAGAGAGAGAAGAGAAAGAAGGGATGAAAACTTCGTGTGGAGGGGGTCTCCTTTCATAGTTGCAAGGAGTGAGGGCAATTTGGTCTTTACAATTTCACAACATTAAATAAGGGGTCTTTAGTGACGGATAAAACTATCGCTAAAGCCCTAGTTGTGGGCGACGTGTGCTGCCTGCTAGCCTCCCATGCATGACACGCGCACTCACGTTCATCAAGTCTCAGCCGTTCGATCGCGAGATCGAACGGCTGAGATGCGTCCTCGCCGCGCCTCCTCATCACGCACTCACTGCGTGCCGTTACGCGTGAGCATGCAATAGCACGTGGGCGCTATTGAGTGCCCGCAACCGCTCGATCGCGATTGAGCGGTTGATATGCTGGCTCACCCATGCCTCAGATCTGCTACACAAGACTTGAACACCCACCTCTGCATCGTGTAAGCATGTTCGACCAACGCGCTACAAGCGCGTTTGTGTCGTGCTTACGTTTCGTGCGCGTGCATCCACAACCATTGGATGCACATCCAACGGTAGAGAAGTGATGAAGAAGAGAGGGTGCGGTGAGTGTAGAGGCTGGTTGGGCAGCTGAGATGGTGCCACATGGTGCCATCTTGGCCGTCCATCTTCTAGATGATGTAGATGGTGCCACGATTGTCGAATTGAGTCAATTTTCGCACCGTTGGGCTGCGATAGTCGATCCAAATCCATCCGTGTGGTCGGATTTGTCATCTGAAGTGCATATTCTCACCATCTTGGCCCTTGATCTTCTAGGGTTCCATGGTCTCTATCTGATGCTACAGATGTCTGATTAGGGCGATCTTGGAGTCGTTGAACTCCAATCGTTGCCTTGATCACATCTGTATGGTTGGATCTTCGATCCGAGGCCTCGATAAAAATTTGCCCTATCCCTGAACATAAAAGGAGATAATTAACCTCCATTTTATTCAAACTAATCTAAATGCACGATGATGCATGCTGCAATATTTATAGTATGCAATACAATTCTATGCTTAAGAACATGCATAAATAGACATCTTATGCAGTGTAAACATGTTTACATCAAGTGCCACAGTATTCTTTACTCCTTCATTATCATGCTCCTTCATGTGTTGAAGCTAGACCTCGTAAGCTATCAAACTTCCAACTAGATCATCTAGTTTCAATATAGATAGATTGTTTCATTCCTATATGGCTATGGTCTTTGTCTCCCAATCGTTGGTGGGTGACCGGAGGATCTTCTTTACCAAGACTTCATTCTTCAAGTCTTGATCTAGATTTCATAGAGATTTTACAATATCCATGAATCTTATAAACATCTCCTTTATGGATTCACTATTTCCGAACGCTGGATCGGTATTTAAAAGGGTTGCGTTGTAGTATAGCCGAAGAAGCGTTCAAAACAAATATAATTTTATTACTCGAATTTGAAGTCCAAGATCTAACACAGAGAGCAAATGGAATTCACGCACTAATCTCAATACTAATCACAAATTGAACACATAATACTACTCAAAATCTAATTAG
The DNA here is from genome assembly GCA_037157565.1 of Thalassia testudinum. Taxonomy (NCBI): domain Eukaryota; kingdom Viridiplantae; phylum Streptophyta; class Magnoliopsida; order Alismatales; family Hydrocharitaceae; genus Thalassia; species Thalassia testudinum. The sequence goes on along the minus strand of JAZHRO010000022.1, from coordinate 5,009,855 downwards.
AAGTGTAAAGCATGAGTATATGAAGAGTAAAAATAATTGTAGACAAAATAATTGAGAGCATATAAAAAATTGGACGTCTTATTACAAAATCAGACGTCTTAAATGTTATGTGCTACAGTGCCTTCCTTTCCTTAGCTTCTTTTCTCTGATTTCTCTTGTGAACTCTCTTCTTCTTTCTCTTAGCTTTCTCTAGCTTCTCCTTCCTTTCTTTCTTTGCCTTCAGCCTCTTCTTCTTTAGCTTCTTCCTTTTTCTCTATTGTCTCCTTCTTTCTCTTCCTTCCTTCCTTCTGCCTTTAGCCTTCTCTTCCTTAGCTTCTTTCTCCTGAGCTCTTCTTCTTCTGCCTTTGCGAGCCTTCTTCTTCAGCTTCTTCCTTCTTCTCTAGCCCTTCTCTTTCCTTCTTCTTCACTGCCTGACCTCTTCTTCCTCTCTGATTTGGTTAAGTGTCGAGCTAAGCTTTCAAAGGTAAAACCCCCCTTCCCCTGCATAGCTTTCCTCTTTTTCTCTCTTCTCTATTTCAGGTTTACTCTCCCAGAGCCACAACCGGTTCGGGTACTCAGACCTAACGGAGACCCGGGTCCAGGCTTACCGGTGTGGGTAGTGAGCGAGGAGTGAGTCGGTCGGGTAAATGGGTCGTGGCCAGGTCCGCGTGATCAGTGTCATGGACGAGGCCGTGAGAGGGGGAGAGGGACCTCACCCCGTGAGTTGGAGGCGACAAGGCTAAGGCAAGAATTCAATTTATGTGTACTCAGCCACTCGTCCAGTTCCGAGGTGGGATTAAATGTCCCACCTTCCTTTACGCGTCGCAGCAGCAGATGCGTGGTTCAATTGGAAAGGCTACGTGGGCTTTTGACTCTGATTGAGAACCTGAGTGCATTCGTGCCTCACTTCTGCACCACCTGGGGCTCTCGCCTGGAGCAGCAGTAGCTGGAGCGTAGCAAGCGAGCTTCAAGCTCCTTCATCCATGGAGGCCGGTGTACTTGAACCTGAAAACATGAGAATGGCCTCACGGCCACATCAAATCATCCAGGGAGCTTCGCCGAGGCACGGCGAGTGTACTACGGTGGTTGGCATGGCATGGGGATGGCTGTGGATGCGTGTCTAGGGTTCACTGGAGGTGTGTGAGTGGGTGTGTTCAGGGGTGCTTTTGGGTGAGTGGCAGAGTGATTGGATTGAGGGGTTGTGATCTGGGAGTCGAGAAGGAGATCGTTGGGTGGTTGGTGAGGTGGATGGAGGAGTGGAGCGACGGTAGCACCTCACCGGAGGGATCGCCGGAGGTGGAGAAGGTGATGGTGATCAGTGGCGTTGAGGGTTGGTTTAGGGAAATAAAGAGAGGGAACAGGAGTAGAAGAGGGAGAGAGTCTAACACCTACCTCTAAAGGATGAAAGGGATAGGGGAGGTGTTGGGGCTGGTATGGCCGATGCCGAAGATGAAGATCTCTGTAGATGAGGCAGCGGTGAAGACGAGGGCAGAGGCGACGTTGGCTGGTGTTACACGATGCAGATGAACGAGAGGAAGATAACCCAACCACTGGTATTGTGGTTGGGCGAGGGAGGAGCCGCCAGAGCTTGCAGAGGGTTGCGGCCGGCGAGGAGAGAAGAATGTGTGGGAATCCAACCCAATTTCAAGCTTAGGAGACTCAGTTGAATCTGGGGAGTCTTAAATAGGTCCCTAGAGAAGGATTTGTGCTTGGAAGCCAAGCTTCCAAGCAAGGCAGGGTCGCCGGAGTTGGCAACTTCAAAAGACCCAAATCTCTCATGCGTTTGCATGAGAGATTAGGTAGGAATTATGGATCACTGATGGGTTCAGATTGGAGGAGATTACTCAGAGAATCTCCCTTCCAATTTTGGGAGGGATTCTCTAAGCAATCAAGGAGAAGCATCCATTCAAAGCTCACTGGAGTAGGATTCCTTTGCTATAATGGCGGAGGGACCTATTTGCAAAGATGATGAGAAAGATAGGGAGTTGATGTAAGGGTTTTTAAAATATAGGGGTAGAAATGTAATCAGGTTGGAACTATTTGCAAAGTGGGCCAAGATGAGTTCCCCTTAGGTCCAAATTTTGGTAAAAACCTAATTTGGACCTAAGGAATCCAATTGTGAAGTCGGATTTTTGGTTTGACCATGTTTGACTGAGCAACTTACGTAAAAACCCTATTTATGGCAAATATCTGCCTGAGACCCCATTCTAGGCCAAGATGGGTTCTAATGGCTAAATTGAAAGTTCTAAACCCTAGATAATATTTTTCTATGAATTTTAGAGGGTTTAGGTGAATTTTATATTGACGAAAACTTTGGTTAATCAAGCGGGTCTGTTTTAGGGTTTCAAGAAGTCATTTAATTCACAGGGTACACATAAACCCTTTTCTGTCAAATCCAACCCACTTTTTATCATGTTAAGACCTTTTGACCTACGTTTAGCCCTTGAGAAAATCCGTTGTTGTACTGCAGTGGTAAAATTGCATTTTTATCCCTTGTTTCTTGCTTTTCTCTCAGAAAGGTTATTCATTGAATTATGACCTCCAGTTGGTTATGTAGGAGCTTTCATTCTCTTCATTAGGTCAAAATGAGCTAGTTAGGGCTCATGATGGTGTTCCCATCATTCACCCTTCTTCACCTTGAAAAGCTCAAATTTCTAAGTAAATTTATATGAGTTTCTTTTACCTTTGAAGTTCCCTCATGGGTGACTTCTAGGATGCTCCAGATCTCGTGAGCCATCTTGCATGTAGATACGTGATTGAATTCTTCCTTAGAGAGTCCATAGAAGATTGCATTCATGGCTTTTGCATTGTGCGTTGCTAATTTCTTTTGATCTGGGGTTGCTGCTACTCCTTCCTTAATCTTTGGTCTTGTGTATTTGGACACGATGATGTCCCAACTTCATAGTCCATAGATTCCAGGAATATCTACATCTGGGTCTTCCAGTAACCATAGTTCGTTCCATCAAAGAGTTGAGGGAAAACTACTGATTGCCCCTCAGCGTATGTGTCGATAAATGACTTTGACATCTTCTGGATGCTCTTGCTCTGATATCAAATGAGGGTTCCTGTAGATCTTAATGGATACTAAAGGAAAGGGGTGAATAGTATCTTCTCTTATAAAGTTAAATATCATAATTGCAAAGACAAATCAAACCACAAATATTCATGCACAGAGGACACCTAGATTTATAGTGGAAACCCTTCTCGAGTGAAAACCATTACCTAAGCCTCTCAGCTTAGGATTTTCTCGACTAGTCGAGGCTAGTCAATCCACTAATGCACCACTTGAAATGAGGGTGGCACAACCTCTTACAAAGATCCCTTCTCTTACTAACTTAAAGAGAAGCACAACAACAACAACGGATTTCCCCCAACAGCTTAAAATCTGTAATAAAAAATAACAAGTAATATAAAAATAGCATAAACCTATGGAACCTCAAGGAAAGTCAAACTAGATTTTAGCAGAGGTTTGAAACGACATGCTTTGGAAGGCGTGAAAGTAGAATCGGAGAAGCACTAAGAGGGAAGCACGGAAAGCTCTTTCTTTTAGATGGATTTCTTCTTTTAAGTGTGTTTTGAAAAGGTTGCGTACAACCTCTATTTATACTAGCAAATAAACCTAAAAGGGAAATCAAATTTGTCGATCAATTAAGGTAGTTTGGTCAATCGAAAATCAGTTTTGGTTGGTCAAACTTGTTATTTAATCGATCAATGATTATTCGATTAATTAACCTAAATGATCGATCAAAAGTATATTAATCAATTTCCTAAAATGGGTTGATTTGATCGATTAATTAAGTTGGTTAGTCGATTAATTTTATTATTTGGTCGATCAATAACCCTAAAAACTTATTTTTTTATGTGAAGTGCTTAAATCCAGTTGAAACTCATTTTGAGGTTCCTTACAAAATAATCTAGACTCAATAAAGATAAAACAGCACTAAGACAAAATCAGCAGTCTTCTAGCTTTAATCCATGAGAGAGTCTTGAAAAATTAGTTTCATAGATAGCATAATTTTGGTGCATCAAAATAGAGGTACTTGCACCTCATTCAAGTGGTACGTATTAGTAGATTGACTAGTGTCGACTAGTCAGAAAATCCTAAGCTAGAAGGCATAGGTAGTGATTTTTACCTGGAAGGGTTTCCACTCTAAAATCAGGTGTCATTTCTTTGGTTTATGCATATATCCTTTTGATCTGTGGTGAATAATTTAAAGTTAAATTTTTAAATAGATACTACACTATTCACCCCCCCTTTAATGCATACTTGATCCTTTAGGCTCCGCTCGCACTCACATGTGGTATCAAAGCCAAGTTATACTCCAACCAGGATGTCAAAGTCCTCTGAAGTATATGCTGAGGGTTAATTTGCACTCAGACCACCTCTATCTGATGGCATAAGATATGGCTATTGGAAGATCAAAATGCAAATATTCTTGGAATCAACTGATTATGATGTCTGGGATGTGGTTGCATCTAAATACACCAAACTAGAAAAGGAGTAGCCATCACTGTAGACTAAAAGGAGATGGCCATGCACAATGCCAAGGCCATGAAAGCCATATTCTACAATCTTTCCAAGGAGGAATTTAACAGAGTCTCAGCATGCAAAACTACATACGAGATCTGGAATATCCTTAAAGCCACTCATGAAGGGACTTCAAGGCTAAAGGAGACTCGAGTTAATCTCCTTACTCAAAAATACGAACTCTTTCATATGAAAAAGGGGGAGACCATCAAGCAAATGTACACAAGATTCACCGATATTATCAACTCGGTGAGGAACCTAGATCAGATAGTCTCAAATGAGGCATTGGTTCAGAAGATACTCAGATCTCTCACAAGCGATTGGGAGGCAAAAAGACAATAGTAATTCAAGAATCAAAGGACTTTCAGTACTCTAGTTGGATGATCTCATAGGAAGTTTAATGGCCTACAAAGTCCAACTTGAGTACATGAAGGAGCAAGAAGGCGAAGGAATGAAAAAGAAGGATCTTGCTCTCAAAGCGAACACCGACATAGAAGATTCTGATATGGAAGATGAAGATATAGCTCTTCTCTCCAGAAAATTCAAGAGGTTCCTAAAGAACAAAAAGAGCTGGAAGATGAAGAAAGAAGAGCTTCAAGAAAATTCATTCATTTGTTATAACTTCAAGAAGAAAGGGCACATGAGAAAGGAATACCCTCAACTCAAAAAGGAGGATGACAAAAAGAAGACCCAAAGATTTCCTAAGCACGATGCAAAAAAGAAAGCATTGCAAGTCACATGGGACAATAGTGACACAAGCTCAGAAGAGGAAAGCGAAGACACTTCAAGCGAAGAAGCTCACTGCAGTCTCATGGCAATCGAAGATGAGGTATCATCTTTTACTTTTGACGAGTTACTAGAAGCATTTTATGAGCTGCATGATCTAGCTAAAGGACTTAGAATATCTAATAAGAAATTGATAAAAGATCTAGATGAAGAAATTAATTTGATAAGTAGTGCTGAATCTCTAAATCAACAATTGTCATAAGAAATCACCACACTTAAAGCTCATGTTGACACACTTCAAATAGAATTAGGAAAACTAAAATAAAATATGTTGCTCTAGTAAATGACATGGCTAAGTTCACCAAAGGAAGAGATAACTTGGAAAGCTACTAGGCACACAAATCCCAAACCTCCACAAAATTTGGGTTAGGATATACTCCTAGTAATGATCATGAAGCATCCACTTCACAAGCCAACACACAAATTTCCTTCAATCCTAAGGCCAAGATATGTCCATGCCTAAATAGGCACTCATTAACAAAACTAGACCCAAAAGAAAATGGGTACCAAAAAGAGATCTGTAATCTTGTTTTGCAAGAAAATCTCAAGGACTAATAAAGTACTCAGACTGAATCTACCATCAAAAAGATGGGCACCTTATAGCAGTAAGAAAAAATACTAGACCTCACAGACGATAAGCAATGACAAGTTCAAGGAAATGGAAGATGGGTTATGGACAGCAGCTACTCAAAGCATATGACAGGAGAAGAAGACCTGTTCATCAACCTCAACTAGAAGGAAGGTGGTTCAGTCACCTTTGGCAACAACCACAAGGGTCATATTACTAGAATTGGCCAAATTGGTAATTCTAAAACTTCCTTTGATAATGTTCATCTTGTAAGTTGCCTAAAACATAATCTACTTAGTGTAAGTCAGATATGCAATAAAGGCTATAAAGTTATTTTCACTGCAAAAGGTTTTAAAATTAGGGATAAAAATTCTAAGGAAATCCTTTTGATTGGAGACAGATCAAAAGACATCTACACTATTGACTTTGGTAAATGCAATGATCTCAATTGTTTTGTTGCAGCAAATGATGAGTCAATATCGTGTCATCGTCGACTCAGTCATATTCACATGCGAAATATAAACAAGCTTGTGAAACATGACTTAGTATGAGGGTTGCCTAAGGATTCCTTCAAAAAGAAGAATCTTTGTTCATCCTGTGAACTTGGAAAAATGCATAAAACCTCTTTCAAACTGAAAAACATGGTCAGTACTTCCAAGCCACTTAAGTTGATTCACTTAGATCTTTTTAGACCAATCAAGTCTGAAGGTCTAAATGGATATAAATACTATCTTGTCATCGTTGATGTTGCACGTTGAAAATCATCGTAGTTAGGAAAACATTTCATCATAGTATCGTAACGAAAATCGTAACAACATTTAAATTTATAAACCTCGAAAAACTGTGAGTTCCGAGGTCGTTCGCAGGGAGCAAATATAGAATTCTGTCACTAGTCAAATATGAGAAATATTGAGCACAATAATCAAGCATAAGAATGATATACAATAAACAATTAATCCACTCAAAAATGTATTCAATAAGAATGAAAATGTATCTCAGAATCAATGGAACAAAAAGATATTTAGAACCTAAAAATGGTGGCTTGAACCACCAATTAAATCCTACAATCAGGCATGGATCCCAACTCAATACCAACAGTAATCTCAAGCCAAGTCAAATGTTTCAACAATAACCTCAAGCGCTTAGCCATGTCAGATCAGATTTCAATATCTCCACAGTAGCCAAGATCAGACATCGGACATAAGGGACAGATGCCTTAAGTTCAATCCTCAGCACCAGGCCTTTGGAATTTCCTAAGTGTTAGGCACACATGCACGTTTCCCAAGGAGCAAAACCTCCCTCCTTCCCTCAGAAACCTTCTCTCTCTCTCTAATCAGGTCGGTATACCTGTAATCGGATCTAGGACAGGTCCAGGCCCTCATGCGTGTGGGCACAGGTGAGGGTGCGTGGTCAGAGAGTAAGGGGACCTCACCCTCGATGTCTGAGGCGAAATGCCTATGCAACAAATGCATTATAAATGCAGTTTCGAATCAAAGTGCCACGATGTGGCACTAAAGAAGGAACTTTGCTCCAGCTGCTTTCGCGTGAGATGCTCTTGTCAATTGGAGCTCAAAGGTGTCATGTTCCTCCAAATTGAAGAACTTAGGCGAGTCTTGACATTGGTCCACAGTAGTTGGAGGGGATGGCATGGTCGAAGGTTGTCGGATGGCAACGAACGGTAACGAAGTGGTTGACGACGATGACAAAGACCTGAAGACAACAATACAGTCTTCATGCCCCAATTAGATAGTTTATTCGAGGTCACCACAAACCAAGGAATGCAATGGTGACATTAATTTGGTGAACGATGGTGTTGGGTCAGCAAACAATGAAGGGATGATTGACGATTTGGTGGGTTGTTCGGTGAGGTGTTCTAGTGGGCGAAAGTACCAATAAGGAGAGGGCTTTTGGTCTACATGAATAGGGGAAACTTTTGGTGGTGCTGGCTAACGTGCGCTCGTGCATGTGTGTTAAGAAGTGTCATTATAGTCGCACTTGCAACGCCGATTTTAAAGTAAATAAACGGAGGTTAGTCCGAGTGTCGGTCTCAGGCAGGCGTGAAAATCAAATTTTGCTTATCACTTGTTGTCACGGAAAGCACGGAGTTTTGCTTGAGAAAGGTGCAGTTTAGAAAAGCGAGAGAGAGATAGAGAGAGAGAGGGAGAGATTAGGGTTAGAGTTGGTTCTTACTTGATCATGCAACTTAAACAGGAATTAAAATAAACAACTGAATGGAAATTACTTCATTAATCATGCACTTTTAGTTCGTAGCTTACAACATTAAGTACATGCCTAAACAGAAGTAATGGAAAGCTTAAAAGAGAGGAAGAGAGAGAGAGAGAGGAGTGAGAGCAGCGAGGCAGCCACAGCGGTGGAGGAGACTCCGTCAGCAGCTCATCATCTCTGACGATTACAAGAGGACCTAAAGCTAGCTAGGAAAGGGGTAGAGTAGTTGCAAGGGAAGTGAATGCCTTGAATGAGTGGTTGGAGGGGGTTTAAATAAGGTTAAGGGCTTTCTAAAATAAGAAGGGGCTTTAGCGACATCCAGGACATCGCTAAAACCATTCCAAAAGTGTCGGTGAAGCCCTCCAGCCTGCCGGTTAACTGCCTGTGCTTTTCTTCTTCGCTCCCGATTCGTGGCCACTGTGTGAGAGCCGTCCAATCGAAGATCGGACGGCTGAGATCCTTCCTTTGGCACGCTTGGATAGTGCCTTGGGTGCGCATGCACGCGGGCGTCGTCGCCCGGCGTGCGCACACGCGTGGGCACTCGTTGTCTAAGGGCACACCGCTCTGCTGATCAGGTGGCCCAATTTTGTGGCGCGCCTCTCCATCTTCGATTTCCTTTGCCTCGCGCTGTTCGAACCTGCGCGCATGTGTGCGGGTGTGCGCGCTCACCGCTGCGCCACGCCCGCGCTTTGTCGCAGCGACTGCATAGTTCTCGGTCATCCGATCGAAGATCGACGGCCGAGATTTGATCTCAGCTGATGGATGAAGTGGCGTGCAGTGGAGCGAGGGTGACATGGTGCAACGAGGGCCGTTGATCACCAGATCAACGATCAGAACTTCTTGGGCCCATTGTAGGATCTCTAGATGTCGGATTTGGCCGATCTTGAGTCCGTTGGACTCTGTTCGTCGTTCTGAATCCATCTGTGAGGTCCGATTGCTCATCTGAGGCCTGCATTGACAAGTGTTTACATAAATGGCCATAAATACAATTTTATAAGCAATCTTGGTATATGATGCATGCAATGCTCCCATTCTACTTATGTTGTGTCTTTTATTCTTAAGATGGGCCCTATTCAATGGAATTATCACCCCCATATGTAGTGTTATCATACCCTCATGCTTACTCCTTGCTAATCCCTAGCAAGGTTTATTCTAGCCTTTATTTTTTCCAGAATTTAAGAAGTAATTACTTAGACACTTCGTCACTTGTCAATAGGAGGAAATATACAAAGATCTTAATCTACAAAGACTAAGCAGCGCCCGGGTGTCTGCCAAAATATGAATCACCTGAATCCTTGCTTTAACATAGATAACTATACATATGTATATGTATATATATATTTTTTTTTAAAAGAAATTTTTTTTTGGAATTCAGCATGGGTTGGTAACTTTTTACGACTACCCAACCCACCCAAAACTCAGTCAAAACCCTAAGTGCTAGGCATCTTGGTGTGAAGATTGTGATAGACTCACTCAACGGTAATTTAAATAGACTTCGAGTTTCTATGCCCCTAGGTGACCGGAAGAGGAAATATATTTGCCTGAAGGTGTATTTGTTCGATTGGTAGCTTTCTCCCTACATTTGTTTTAATTGGAGTCAACACAAGGATTTTTCCAATGTATATCTCCCCGGCTTGTACTACTTCCCCTCTTCTTCCTTAAGTGTTTTGGTTCTTTTTGTGTAGTTATTGAGCTGGGCTCTGGACAACCGACCAATGGGCTGTTACCCACGATCACTTGCCAGCCATACTCGTGCGGTGAAGTGTGGTTTATTTTCTTTTCTTCTCCCTCTTTTTTTTTTTTCTTCGTAGGTGGCTTCCCTGATCTCAAATGTACCTAGAGGCAATGAAGAAGAGATGATCCCGTGGCTGGGTTCTGGACAACTTGCCAATGGGCTGTTACCCACAACAACTTCCAGCCATACCACCCTAGAGAGTTCATTAGCTACTCAATTTCTATCAAAATCTCCAAGGAGTGAGTCTGTGAAAAAATGTGTGCAGATGCTTAGACTCAAAGTTTTTCCGAGTTAGAGGGTGAGTCGATAAGTCGTATACTTATCACCTTATTTAGTAGGTGGATTAGAATAGTTTAAGGTTGCAAGGATTCGAAGCTAAATCCATATTTTAACGAACACCAGGGCTGATTAAGCCTGAAAGCTTGAAAAGTCTAAGTGTTTAAGTTATTTTTGTATTATTTCCCACTATTGACAAGTTTCTAATGCCTAAGTTTCTTCCTAAATTCAATTTTTTTTTAATTTTATTATATTCAGACTGATTAAATGAGCTCAAGATTGTGCAATTTACCACCCCACCATGCTTAAGTTGGACAATGTCCTCATTGGCAAATACATGGATGCATAAGGGTTCAAAAAGATAGTACCTGAGTGATGTAGAATATCGGATCAGCCTGAATCCTCTGGGTTGCCTCCCAGGAAGAGCTGAGTTTAACGCCTCCAGCTGGGCGGTTGTTGAACTTGTTACGAACCTACGCTAACGTGTTCGGTTTTGGAAAACCTGTCGTTGTAGTTCGAAAGCGAAGGATTCGTGTTCAACAAATAAAATTTATACCGAAATTAAAATTCCAGGTCGAACACAGGGAGGCGAACGTTTGATTTAAAAACTTCGCGTTTCTTTTTATTTTGTCACGAAGAAATTCAATTTAAACTATCTAAGTATCTACAACAAATAAAAGAGAGAGAGGGAGTAAGAGAGAGAGAAAGAATACTATACATGGAAATCAAAATGAGATGTAGAATAGACAAGGAATTTATCATAAAAGAGTTCATTCGTTACAACTAGAAAACATAAAACAATTACTCTAGAAAGCATTAAAAGAATGGAGGGAGAAATGTCCTCCTCGACGATCGCTCGGAGGACGAATAGACTACTCTAGAAAGCAGTAAATCTATACTAGAAAGCAGTAAAAAGAATAGGGAGAGAGAATCCTCCTCGACGGTCGCTTGGAGGACGAGCCGGACGGGACGACGCCTTGATGAAGGAGGACGAAGCGGGACGAAGGAGGACGAAGCAGAAGAACGGGAACGGAGCAGCACGCCGTCGTCGTCGCGGGATCCACTTCCGAAGGGGGACGAAAATTTGGACTTTATCTCGCGAGAAGCATCCTGGGTGTGGGACAAGCTTCTCTTGAGCTTTGGAGAGGTAGAGAGGAGAAGGAAGGGATGAAAATTTCGTATGGAGGGGGTCTCCTTTTATAGTTGCAAGGAGTGGGGGCAAAATGGACATTACATCTTCAAAATAATAAATAAGGGGTCTTTAGTGATGGATAAAACCGTCGCTAAAGCCCCGACGTCGCCGTCGCCGCCGCACCCATGCGCGCCCGCTCGGCTGCCCGCGCGCGTAACTCCTACGCACGTCCGCGTAGTCTCAGCCGTCCGATCGCGAGATCGGACGGCTTAGATCGCGTCCGCGCCCGCTGCGTAGCGCGCCGCCCGCGTGCGATCGCGCGTTACGCCCGGCGTCCAATCGCGCGTCGTCCTGATTGGGCGCGGCAGCCGTTGGATCTTCATCTGACGCTCGTCCGCGCCCGCTCGCCCGCGCCTTCCACCCCCTCACCGCGGCTCGAACCCGCGACCTCCGCTTCGCCCGCAACTGCGTCGCCGCTGCGCTACGCGGACGAAATGGTCGCGCGGACGCTTTTAAGCGCGAGCGACTGCAGCCGTTGGATCGAGATCCAACGGCGGAGAGGAGACGGTGCGCGATCTTCACAAGACGCATGCGGCCGATTGGGCGGCTGAGATGGCGCCACGTGGCGCCATCTTGGCCGTCCATCTTCTGGAAGTTGTAGATGGTGCCACGGATGTCGGATTGACTCGATTTTTGTGTCGTTGGGCTGCGATCGTCGATCCGAATTCATCTGTGTGGTCGGATTTGCCATCTGAAGTGCGGATTTACACCATCCTTGCCCTTGATCTTCTAGGGTTCCCCGATCTCTATCTGATGCTACGGATGCTTGATTAGGGCGATCTTGGAGTCGTTGAACTCCAATCGTCGCCCTGATCATATCCATACAGTTAGATCTTTGATCCGAGGCCCCGATAAAATATTTGCCCTGTCCAAGTACATAAAAGGAGACAATTAACCTCCATTTTATTCAAACTACTCTAAATGCAAGATGATGCATGTAATGCAATATTTATATCATGAAATGCAATCCTATGCTTAAGAACATGCATAAATAGACATTTTAAGTAGTGTAAATGTGTTTACATCATACCCCCATGCCTATCTTTTGCTAGTCCCTAGCAAAAACTATATGCTATTTATAAAAGAATTAGGTTAGATTATTTGGACCTGAGTCACTTTCAATCATTAAGAAATTGTCTACTTAAGAACTGAACTTTCAAAGACACAACAGTGCCCGGGTATCAGCCAAAATGCAGACCGCCTCAAGCCTCTCCTTATTCAAAGAAAATTTTCTTTTTCTCTTTTTACTCTTTTCTCTTTTTTTTTTTTTTTTTTTTTGATTTTCAAATTTTAGGGTTTAAGAGTGGCTTTCTACGGCCATTCAACTCACCCAAGATTTGATGAGAACCCTAAGTTTTAAGTATCTTATTGTGATTGTGATAGACTCGTTGACCGGCAATTAGAACGGACTTCGGATTTCTACGCCTCTAGGTGACCTCAAAAAGAATTCTGCCTAAAGGTGTATCTTTACAACCGGTAGCTTTCTCCCTACTTTTATTTTTTAACGGGGTCAACACAAGGGTGAATCCAGTGTATATCTCCCCGGTTTATTCTACTTCTCCGCTTCTTCCTGAGTGTTTTGGGAATTTTTAGTGCATTTTCTGAGCTGGGTTCTGGACAACCGGTCGATGAGCTATTACCACCAACAACTTGCCAGCCATACTCGTGCGGTGAAGTGTGGCTTATTTCTTTTTGTTCTTTTCTCCTTTTTGATTTTTTTTTTTCTCTTTTTTTTTTTTAAGTAGGTGGCTTCCCTGGTCTAAGATTTACCTAAAGGCAGCAAAAAGGGAAAGGTCAGCGACTGGGCTCTGGACAACCTACCTATGGGCTGTTACTCACGATAACTTGCCAGCCATATCACCCTAGAAGGTTCATTAGCTACCCAATTTCCATTAAAATCGTTAAATAACGAGTCAGTGCAAAGAAAGTGTGTAGATGCTTAAGACTCAAAATTCCCTCACATCAGAGGGCGGGTTGATAAGTCGTGTACTTATCACCCAAACTTATTTACTCCAATTAAAATAAAATTCAAGTTGGCGAAAACTCGAAAAACAAATCCACATTTTAGTGGATACACGGGCTGATTAAGTCCAAAGACCTGAAGGGTCTTTGTGTTCAAACCATAATATAGTATTTCTTAAGATCGAAAATTTTCTTAAACCCAAATTCTCTTTCCTAATTTTGATTTTTTTTTTTTTTTTTATAAAATAAAACAAATCTACGGAGCTGACGAATGAATTCAAAGATAAATATCCACCCCCCCATGCCTATCTAATGCAATGTCCTCATTGTATTAAAAAGACATAAAACAGAGTGGAAAAGCGTAGAAAGCACCTGAATTGCGTGGATATCGGGTCCGCTCCGAGATGAAAATGAAAAAGAACTGTATATGTGCTGAGTTTAGTGCCTTCAGCTAGGCACACTATACAAAGAAAAGAAATGAAGAATTCAGAAGTGCAGGTCAAAATTAGAATAAACAGAAGAATCCTCCGACCTGTCGACAGAGGTCCACAGATGTGGACCAGATTGTGGTGCAGACCCATCCCCCATAATCGAGAATATCTTAGGTTCTGGATAAAAATTACCCAAAACCTAAAATCAGAATGCAAGCGGGGTCGGGCCTGCGATTTGTGAGGATGCAACCCAAGGCCAAAATGTCGGGTTACAGAGAATTGAAGCTCAAAAGGATAATCGTTAAATGTGTGCTTGAGTTTGACATCCTCGAAACAAATGTCGTAAGGGTTCTGATTTGATGGTTTCAGCTTAAAAGGAACCCTTCGACTCAATCTTCCATTTCCTCCAAAATTGACTTCCCAAATCAGAATTTCCCATCTCCTATCCTCCTCATTCGGCATATCAAATTCCATGACCTCTTGTATATTCATCACCCCATCTGAAATCTCCAAGTCTAGATGATGTGGCAAAATCAAAATTGACTTGGGTCTAATTATCTCAAAATTAGAATCATCAATAAGCTCAACAGGGTGTAACTGATAATCAGGGCATTGAACTGATTCTTCCAGAAAATGCGATTCTGGATCCGTAATGTGTGCCCTAATAAGATCAGTTTCCTCAGTTATTGGGCTACCAAATGATCTATCAGATTCCTCAGGCCCAATCGTCTCACAAAAATCGTGTTCTGAAAACTCGTGTGAGACTTCGCAACTTGAATCTTCACCACCAAAGAAATCAGGATCCGTATCAATGTATGTCCCAAAATTAGTTGTCACTTTGTGTTCCCAGGAGACATACGTTTTCTCATAACCTGGCTTAGGGATCTCAGGTGAAGAAATCAGATCATCCTTAATTGGTTGCTTTAATTCAATCTGGTCAGCCTCGTAATACGTGTTCCCCCCAACAGGTGCCTGAGCGGGTTCTGTCTTTGGCTTTCCTGAAGAGGGTTCATCCTGGGAATCATCCCAAGATTGAACCAAAGCAACCACGAACCTCATCCTCAATTTCGCTAATTTCCCAAGTAGAAACTCACCCGGGTTCTTATCATTAACGTCCTGGACCCAATCCAACAAAGACTTGTTTAAATCATCAATCATTTCAATCAAGGGCTCCAATCTCTCAATGCAAGGTATTGGCTGAACTTCTAAAGATTGTATGATATTTCTCAAGTTAGCCAGAACCTTATCTTGAACCTGATTAACCTGAACCAAATGAGTTGGTTCAGGATTGGGCGGGTTTGACATCAAAGCAGAGGAATTAACGAATTGAGATTCGTTATACCCTTCCTGAAAATAGGTCATTTCAGAATGTTCAAAGGATGGTGATGACCTAAAGGCAGTGAAATCAGAGGATGGGTAAGGATCGGTGTATCCTTCTTGATTGTAGATCGTATTAGGTTGTTCATGAAAGGAGGACGATCTATAATCGATGTAGCTCTGAGAAGGATAGAAATCAGAATCAAAGTGTTCAGGGTTAGACCCTAAACACGGAGGTCTGGAATTGTATCCCCAATCCGAATTATCCCAACTAACCGATGGTTGATTACAATACGAGTCGGGATAATCGTAATGTTGCGGATAATTCATGACAGGAGTGAAAGAGCAGGAATGCGTGAAATATGTGGAAGGATTCATGAGACACGGGAGGAAGAAAGGTGCCCTACAATACAAACAATCAAACCTGTCCTTAAATGGGTTAGCCTACAGACCTACAGACTCCCAAAACCCGTCTTGAGATAAAGGAACGATTTGATCTACTTTCGTATGTTCAATCCAACCAGTTAGAAGGAGGGACTGGGGAGAAGGTTCTTCCTTCGGCTTGCGCCTCCGGTTCCTAGTGTACCCCCCAGCCACGATCGTTTGACTCTGCTCCCCTAGCTAGACATCAGATTGAACAGTAGAAACAGACTAATCGAAAATAATCTCGTTCTGAGTTCTGAAGAGCGAGTCCAATCCTCAAGGCCAACGTCTACTCTATTTTATTTAGGGCTAGGTTTGAATGTGCTTTGGAATGTGATGGGCCCTTTAAATGGGTTGTGCCCTTAATGATTGATTGCTTTGTGTGTACGTGCACAACCAATTGTTTTCAAGCAAGATTATTTTTTTGATGTGGTGAATTTTAAGGTTCAAATCTTGCTTAGTAGCTTTTAGGATTCAACTTTAGGTGTTTTCAATCAAGTTTCATTGGCACACCAGGTTTTGCAAGCACAGGTGAAGATATTTTCCTTTAAAGTTTAAAAGAATGTGGAGTGCCTGGTAAATCCCCAAGAGTTGAACCTAATTGGCAGCTACTTGATGAGTTGATTTTATTTGAAGTGGTGCAGCCCAAACAACTCAAACAACTGGCCTGATGCACCACTTAATTAGGCACACAAATGATTACCTAATCTGATTTCTACTCAATTATGTGTTTGGATGTGTGTACCGGCTCCTAAGATCGATTTACCAGTTGAGTTAGAAAATCAGATGAGGTTGTGTACCTCTGTGAGATTTTTTTTATTTTTTTCTTCTTTTTTTTTTAATGTGGGGGTTGGAGTGAGTATGGATGTCAAACAACAAAACAATCTGACCTTAGAGTTTATAAGAACACCTAGGTTGATTGATGTTTGAATTATTATATGATGAAATGAAATCTAATGGGTGGGAGGTGGGGGACAACTTACAAAACCTTCCACAGCACTTTACTCCGATCTACCGCTTTTGCCTGTCTCAAAAGAGTACCTGCAATTACAATAAGAAAGGAAAAAAAGTGAGGTAAATGATTTGTAAGTTACAAAATGCGAAGAGAAATCAAAGAGCGTTGCCTCCCCGGCAACGGCGCCAAAATGTTGAACGATTACGAACCTACGCTAACGTGTTCGGTTTTGGAAAACCTGTCATTGTAGTTCGAAAGCGAAGGATTTGTGTTCAACAAATAAAATTTATACCGAAATTAAAATTCCAGGTCGAACACAGGGAGGCGAACGTTTGATTTAAAAACTTCGCATTTCTTTTTATTTTGTCACGAAGAAATTCAATTTAAACTATCTAAGTATCTACAACAAATAAAAGAGAGAGAGGGAGTAAGAGAGAGAGAAAGAATACTATACATGGAAATCAAAATGAGATATAGAATAGACAAGGAATTTATCATAAAAGAGTTCGTTCGTTACAACTAGAAAACATAAAACAATTACTCTAGAAAGCATTAAAAGAATGGAGGGAGAAATGTCCTCCTCGACGATCGCTCGGAGGACAAATAGACTACTCTAGAAAGCAGTAAATCTATACTAGAAAGCAGTGAAAAGAATAGGGAGAGAGAATCCTCCTCGACGGTCGCTTGGAGGACGAGCCGGACGGGACGACGCCTGGATGAAGGAGGACGAAGCGGGACGAAGGAGGACGAAGCAAAAGAACGGGAACGGAGCAGCACGCCGTTGTCGTCGCGGGATCCACTTCAGAAGGGGGACGAAAATTTGGACTTTATCTCGCGAGAAGCATCCCGGGTGTGGGACAAGCTTCTCTTGAGCTTTGGAGAGGTAGAGAGGAGAAGGAAGGGATGAAAATTTCGTATGGAGGGGGTCTCCTTTTATAGTTGCAAGGAGTGGGGGCAAAATGGACATTACATCTTCAAAATAATAAATAAGGGGTCTTTAGTGACGGATAAAACCGTCGCTAAAGCCCCGACGTCGCCGTCGCCGCCGCGCCCACGCGCGCCCGCTCGGCTGCCCACGCGCGTAACGCCTACGCACGTCCGCGTAGTCTCAGTCGTTCGATCACGAGATCAGACGGCTTAGATCGCGTCCCCGCCCGCTGCGTAGAGCGCCGCCCGCGTGCGATCGCGCGTTACGCCCGGCGTCCAATCGCGTGTCGTCCTGATTGAGCGCGCGTAGCCGTTGGATCTTCATCTGATGCTCGTCCGCGCCCGCTCGCCCGCGCCTTCCACCCCCTCACCGCGGCTCGAACCCGCGACCTCCGCTTCGCCCGCAGCTGCGTCGCCGCTGCGCTACGCAGACGAAATGGTCGCGCGGACGCTTTTAAGCGCGAGCAACCGCAGCCGTTGGATCGAGATCCAACGACGGAGAGGAGACGGTGCGCGGTCTTCACAAGATGCATGCGGCCGATTGGGCGGCTGAGATGGCGCCACGTGGCGCCATCTTGGCCGTCCATCTTCTGGAAGTTGTAGATGGTGCCATGGATGTCGGATTGACTCGATTTTTGTGTCGTTGGGCTGCGATCGTCCATCCGAATTCATCCGTGTGGTCGGATTTGCCATCTGAAGTGTGGATTTACACCATCCTGGCCCTTGATCTTCTAGGGTTCCTCGGTCTCTATCTGATGCTACGGATGCCTGATTAGGGCGATCTTGGAGTCGTTGAACTCCAATCGTCGCCCTGATCATATCCATACGGTTGGATCTTTGATCCGAGGCCCCGATAAAATATTTGCCCTGTCCAAGTACATAAAAGGAGACAATTAACCTCCATTTTATTCAAACTACTCTAAATGCAAGATGATGCATGTAATGCAATATTTATATCATGAAATGCAATCCTATGCTTAAGAACATGCGTAAATAGACATTTTAAGTAGTGTAAATGTGTTTACATCAGCGGTGCTTCGTGTCATCCCTTAATGAGGGTGACACTCTCCTTTAGGGGAACCTGGGCTAGGAATTGTTTCAATCTTTGACCATTAACTATGAAAGTGTGCCCAGTGTTAGGATCAGCGATTTCAACCACCCCATTAGAGTAAGGTTTAACCACTCGAAATGGTCCTGTCCATTTGGACCTGAGTTTCCCCGGGAAGAGTTTTAGGCATGCGTCAAACAGCCAGACTTACTGGTTAGGCTCAAAGGTTTTTCTATGAATGAGTCGGTCGTGGATGGCTTTCATTTTCTCCTTATACAGTCGACTATTGTCAAAGGCATCCCGACAAATTTCTTCGAGCTCAGATAATTGGAGCATCTCTAGGCACCGGCTAATTGGGAATCCATGTTACATTGCTTGACAGCCCAGTAAGCCCGATGTTCCAATTCAACAGGAAGATGGCAGGCTTTGTCAAAGACCAGGCGATAAGGTGACATGCCTATCGAGGTCTTGAAAGCGGTCCTGTATGCCCACAGGGCATCATCAAGTCGCGTGGACCAGTCTTTCCTGTCAGGTCTCACAGTCTTCTGTAAAATGTTCTTGATTTGTCTATTGGAGACCTCAGTCTGCCCATTTGTTTGTGGATGATACGGGTAGCAATGCAGTTGTTCACCCCATATTTTCTTAGTAGGGCACGGAATTGGGAATGGATAAAATGGCTTCCACCATCACTGATCATGGCCTTGGGTATTCCAAATCGAGAGAAGATGTTATGCTTAACAAAGTCCATGACAGTCCTGTGATCGCATCGGTGGGTGGCGACGGCTTCAATCCATTTAGAAACATAGTCTACGGAGACTAGGATGTACTTGAAGCCATTGGATGGTGGAAAGGAGCCCATAAAATCGATACCCCAAATGTCGAAGATTTCGATAATCAAAATGGGCTGGAGGGGCATCATATCTTTCTTGGTCATGGTCCCCAGAGTTTGGCAGCATGAGCAAGTCTTGGCAAAGTTATGTGCATCCTTAAATAGGGAGGGCCAATAAAATCCAGACTGCAGAACCTTCGCAGCCATTTTCTTTCCAGAGAAGTGGCCACCACAGGCCTGGTCATGACAGAAGGAAAGCACACTCTGAACTTCGTTCTCGGGGATACACCTCCTGATGATCTGGTCAGCACAGAGGCGAAACAGCATGGGATCATCCCAAAAATAGTGTTTCGTCTCAGCCAAGAACTTGTCTCGTTGCTGTCTGGACCAACTGTGCGGGGTTTGTCCTACAACTAGGTAGTTGATGTAGTCAGCATACCACGGTAGTCTCTTGTCTTACACAACCAGAATGTGTTCATTAGGGAAGGTGTCAGATAGAGGTAGGGAAGGTCCAATGTGGTCTGGATGAAGTCTAGACAGGTGGTCAGCCACCATATTCTTCGATCCGGCCTTGTCACGGATTTCTAGGTCAAATTCCTGCAAAAGCAGGATCCATCTGATGAGCCTGGGCTTTGCATCCTTCTTGGCCAACAGGTGCCGAATGGCTGAATGGTCAGTGTAAACAGTCACGTGGGATCCCAACAAGTATGATCGGAACTTTTCAAGTCCAAAGACTACAGCAAGCAACTCTTTCTCTATGACCGTATAATTTCGTTGGGCCTCGTCCAACGTTTTGCTCACATAGTAGATCACCACGGGCTTCTTATCTCGCCTTTATCCCAGGACAACGCCTATGGCAAAATCTGACGCATCACACATAATCTCAAAGTCCTGGGACTAGTCCGGGGGCTGAAGTACAGGTGCTGTGGAAACTAAGTCCCGGAAGGTGTGATAAGCCTGGATGCAATCAGAAGACATGTGGAATATGGCGTCGTTAGCTAGAAGGTTGGCCAAGGGTTTGGAAAGCTTGGAAAAGTCTTTAATGAACCTTCGGTAGAAGCCAACATGTCCTAGGAATGAGCGAATCTGTCGGACCGAGCTAGGTAGAGGAAGTTTGGAAATCAAATCAACCTTAGCTTGATCTACCTCGATGCCCCTATGTGATACGATGTGACTGGGGACAATTCCTTCTTGAACCATAAAATGGCTCTTTTCCTAGCTTAACACCAGATTAACCTCGATACATTATTTCAAGATTTTCTCCAAGTTGCTCAGACAATGGTCGAATGAATTCCCGAATACAGAGAAATCATCCATAAAGACCTCTACGTATTCACACACCATTTCTAAAAAAATGGCTAGCATGCAACGTTGGAAGGTCGCAGGGGCGTTGCATAACCCGAACGGCATTCGACGGAATGCAAACGCGCCGTACGGGCAAGTGAATGTGGTCTTTTCTTGACCCTTCGAAGCAATTACGACTTGGTTATATCCTGAATATCCATCTAGGAAGCAAAAATACTTCTGCCCTGCCAATCTTTCAAGGATTTGGTCAATGAATGGCAAGGGGAAGTGATCCTTCTTAGTGGCTACATTTAGCTTCCTATAATCAATACACACCCGCCATGCGGTGGTGGTGCGGGTGGGGATGGTTTCGCCATGATCATTGGTGACAACAGTGAGCCTAGCTTTCTTTGGAACCACTTGAGTGGGGCTCACCCAGGGGCTATCGGAGATAGGATAGATGATGTCGGCATCAAGCCATTTGATAATTTCTTTCTTAACAACCTCCCACATGTTTGGGTTTAAACGTCTTTGCATCTGGCGGGAGGGTCGTGCCCCATCTTCCAGGTAAATCTTATGGGTGCAATAGGTGGGGCTAATTCCTCTTAAGTCAGAAATGGTCCAACTGATGGTGGCCTGATGTTCTGAAAGGGTTGCAGTCAACTTGAGTTCTTGATCCTTGGTTAGATGAGAATTAATAATCACAGGGAAGGTCTGGTCAAGTCCCAGGAAGACATACTTGAGATTCTCGGGTAGTGGCTTAAGTTCGGGCGCGGGTGGAACCATAGTTGATGGAAAGGGAAAGGGCGGGAGTTGATCAACATCGATCTCCTCAAATGGTGTTGTGTGATGGTACTCAGCCTTACAGAGGTCCACGGGTAGTGATGGTGATGAGTCAGAATAGTCATTATGGGTTTGGTGGTCAGATACAAAACTAAGGGTGAGGCATTCCTCAATCAGAGTTTCCACGGGATCATGTTCCTCAACACAATCGCAATCAAAGGATTTTGTCGCCTGGAAGATATCTAATTGCATTTTCTTGTCTCCAAAGGCGATTTCCATACATCCCGTGTCACAATCAATGTTTGCCTTAGCCGTAGCTAAGAAAGGTCTGCCTAAGATTATGGGTGTGTTCTATAATTCGTCAGGGACTTCCATGTTGAGCACCAAGAAGTCGATCAGGAAATAGAAGTCCTTGACCCATACGATTACTCCTCGACAACCCCCTTCAGGGTTTTCACTGATCTATAAGCCAGCTGAATGGTGACGGGTGTGGTTGTTAACTCTCAAAAACCAAATTGGTGGTACAGGGTTGTTAGAATCCGATTGACGGAAGCACCTAAGTCCAGGAGCGCTCTATCAAATGTCATGTCCCTAATATTATAGGAAATCAGGGGTGCTCCTGGGTCAGTTCGCTTGAGTGGAAGGTTGCTTGATATTACGGAACTTGCTTGTTCGGAGAGCACAACCTTCCTAGGTGCCTGAGGTCTTGGCTTATTTTTAGGTGTGTAGGCATCTTTCAAAACTTGGCGTAAGCCGGGATGTGCTTGACGGCTTCGAGGAGCGGAATATTAATCTGTACTTGCTTAAAAATCTCCAAAAGCTCCTCAGTTTCTACAACACTTTTCTTCTTCTTGATTGTTTCTAAAGCCTCGGGGTAAGGTGTTTGAATATAAATGGGGTCTAATTTAGGGTCTTTAGGCTTTTCCAGTGCTTCCTCTGAGCCGGGTATTTCAGCTGGCGAAGTCTCGGGGAGAGTTGGCCATTTGGGGTCTTGGGTTTTGGTGCTGCTTCTCAAGGTTACCGCATTCGCAGAGGCATTGGGACCATTGGTTGGTCCTTGAGAAGACGAGGACGAAGAAGCACCGAACCCAGGGGGTGTTTGTGGGGTTGGCTGGATCATGTGGGCCTGCCCGGGATTGCCTTGGAACCCTTACGAATTGGGGCTTCTGTTGATTATGTTTCGCAAGTTCGGTTGTGGCTGGGAAGGTAGGGATCCTTGTTGTTTACAGTCCAAGAGTTGGCTTAACTGTCCCTTTACCAAGGCCATTTCCTCTTGATGTTTCTGGTTCATGTCAGCTATCATCTTTATTAAGGTATCCATTTGGTTTTGTGGGGGAGGAGCCGCCCTATTCTGATTATATTGGGCTCTAACTGGTGGTCCTTGCTGATAGGGGGCAAGTGTGGCAGCTGGTTTGGCCTGGGCTGGTTTTGGAATTGCGGTGGTTTCTGGTTTGTCCAACCAAAGTTGGGGTGGTTACGCCTGCCAGTATTGTAAGTGTTAGAGAAAGGGTCAGGTTTCGCGTAACCTTGGACTGCTTGTACATCTTCAAGGATAGCCGATGTTGATGAAGAGGGAAGAGAGTAATCAAGGGTTGAGGGAGCAAAGGTCCCTCCCTGGAACGTGGGCAGGGGTTGTTCCAGGTTCAGTTGGGTTAAGGGCTGGACCAAGTCAACGTTATGTGCTCCCTTTGTTAGGGAGAAGGTTTGTAAGGGATTCCTGGTCTGGTTCAGTAGCTCATCAATCTTTTTGTCCACCAATTCCACTCGATCTAGTTTCTTGGCAATGATGTCCATGTCAACCATTCTAGAATTTGCTTGTACCTCATAAATCCCACCACGGGGTTGACTGGATCTGTTGAACTGGGTCATGGAGGCATTGTTGAGCGAGTTCTCGCTCATAGACTCAAAGAGCTCAAATGCGCTTTCCTCGTCCTTGTTCAAGAAGTTCCCCCCGCATGAGGCATCGACGAAGTTCCGTAGGTTGCTGTCCAGACCGTGGTAGAAAATCTGGGCCAATTGCCACCTTGGTACTTCATGGTGTGGGCATTTCCTTAAGAGTTCATTAAATCTTTCCCATGCCTCATGGAACTGTTCCCCACCCTAGAGTGTAAAGGTAGTAATGGCTCTTCTGAGGGCATTGGTCTTTCCTATGGGGAAGAATTTCTTTAAAAATGCATGCCGCAGTTCTTCCTAGGTGATGATGGGTCTACCTAGGGTTCTAAGCCAGTGACAAGCCTTATCTCTTAATGAGAAAGGAAACATCTTGATTAGAACAATGTCAAGGCTAATGATCTTAGGTTTCACAGTTCGTGCTATGCGGTCGAGATCCTCTAGATGCTGGAAGGGGTCCTCATTTGATCTTCTATGAAAGTGGCTCTGGATTAGACTTAAGACATTCAGTTTCAGCTCAAAATCATCTCCCCCTTCGGGGATCCTAAGGTGTGGCTCGACTCTAATAGCAGAAGGATTGTAGAAATCACAGAGGGGCCTCGATTGATCATGAAATGGTGGTAAATCCAGTGGTGGTTGCCTTTGTGGTAGATCAAATGGTGGTTGCCCTTGCGGGCCTTAGAAAGGTGGTGGTTGACCTTGCGGGTTCTGTAACCGGTGTATGGCTTGCATGATGGCGTGGATCTGTTGCTGCTGAAGCTGGTGGTTTGCATTAATCTGGGCTTGGATGATGGCCATTGTGTCTGGTGGGGGTTGGTCCTCAGCCTCATCTATCCTAGGTTCCGCCATGTTTCTAGTAGAATCAGGTCACCTGGATTCCCATCCCAAAACAAACAACTCGAGATGCAGTGAGCGTCTCCCGTGCATACACTAGAGAAGAACAGGAGGGGATGCGGAGAGCGACAGATGAGAGAAGTGTGTGTTCAATCAAGCAAACAAGCCTAATCCTTATGGTGTATTCCTTAGGAGACCTAGAAATCTCAAAAAGGGTGATTAAGTCCGTAAACACTAGACTCCCCTTCCCAAGGCTAATCTGGCCAGGTTGATTACAAGGGGATTGCAGGGAAGGTTCTTCCTTTGGCTTGCGCCGCTGGTTCCATAGACCCCACAACCACGGTCGTTTAACACTGCCCCGTAGCCTAGTCACCAAGTTCTACCAAGGGAATGAAAGCCAAGTGCCCAGCGAACAAAACCTCGTCTCTCGAGACTTAACTCAGTTCTGCCTAGGGCACATCTACTTAGTTTTAAAAGGCTAGGATAGTGCTTGTGCTAGGGTTACGTGATGAGGCGTTGATTTGGGTGGTGCCTCTTAATTTTCCACTTTCATTGTGTGTGCCTTTATCAAAACATGGTTTTCAAGCAAGGATTAAGATGTGGTGTCTTTTAGTGTTTCATCCTTACTTTACTGTCTTTTAGGGTTGACGTGTCTTAATGTTTTCAGACAAGTTTCAGTGGGCACATCAAGTTCTGCACACAATTCGGTGAAAGTAGATTTCCTTTTATTCTGTAGAGGCTCTAAAATCCTAATGTACTCATCTTAATGATCATGCAACTTCTATTGGATGAGTCAGTTTTAGGGTTGAGTGGTGCGGCCCAAGTCAATTCACGGTGGCTTCACAAACACCACTCAAAAAGAGAAAAGAACACTCCAAGAATTTATTCAGAAAGTTAGAGTGTACATTTTTTTTTGTCGGGTGATGTGTTGAGGATGTGGGTCAAGCAATCATACACCATGCCAATTTTTTTTCAATTTTTACAATTTTTTTTAGTTTTTCATGCAAGCAAACAATCATGAGTGGAGAATTACTCACTATCGGTCCTTCTTGAACCTACTCCCTTGTTACCGTAGTGGGATGCGTCGCTTCGCCGTCCAAGCACCGAATTCCTGCAACCGTCAAGTAAAAAGGAAAACAGGGCATTAGACGATGTGAGAATGGATGTGGAATGGAAGTAACAAAACAAATCCATTGCCTCCCCGGCAACGGCACCAAAAATTGGCATGCGCTCGTGCGTATGTGTTAAGAAATGTCGTTATAGTCGCACTTGCAACGTCGGCTTTAAAGTAAATAAATGGAGGTGACTCCGAGTGTCGGTCTCAGGGAGGCATGAAAATCAGATTTTGCTTATCACTTGTCATGGAAAGCACGGAGTTTTGCTTGCGAAAGGCGTGGTTTTGAAAAGCGAGAGAAAGATAGAGAGAGAGGGAGAGATTAGGGTTTGATAAATGCCAGTTTATCATCATTTTTATGCATTTAAACAAACCTAGCTCTTAGGATTTTACTCTGCAAACGGGTTTTTGGGCTGCAGTTAGGCATAATTAGGTTAGGCATGCATTGCATTTTTTATTGTCTTTTAAATATGTTTTTGTGAGTGTTAGGGATGTACAAATATATAGATCCTTAAAACCCTAGCACTCAGGAAGGGAAATGGTGAAGGAGAAGCCCAAACTATCTGGAACTTAGCTTGATCTAGCTCACCACAGCTGGAACCTAGCTCACTTGAACTAGGGTTAGCTCATCCCAGCTCCATTCAGCTAATCTCAGCTGAATGGCAGCTCAAGAGAGTTCATCGTAGCTCACCCTAGCTCAAGTCAGCTCAAATCCAACTCAA
Organism: Thalassia testudinum; assembly: GCA_037157565.1. NCBI lineage: Eukaryota > Viridiplantae > Streptophyta > Magnoliopsida > Alismatales > Hydrocharitaceae > Thalassia > Thalassia testudinum. The sequence goes on along the minus strand of JAZHRO010000022.1, from coordinate 4,984,046 downwards.
CTTAGCTGATTCTAGCTCATCTTAACTCCCACTAGTCCACAGGGAGCTCTAGCTCGCTTTGCTGAGTTGACAGGAGTTCACCCCAGCTCAGATCCAGCTACATCCAGCTCCACTCAACTCCAGCCAGCTGAAGAAGAATTCATCCCAGCTCAGGAAGCTCAAGTCTAGCTCCCGAGGATTCAGCTTAGCTCAACTCAGTTGAGCTAAGCTACCTTAGCTGCCTCAACCAGCTTGATTCTCCCCAGGAGCACTAGACCTAGCCCACCTCAGCTCATTATGGTAGAAGCTAGCTTACTTTAGCTTAGCTTAGCAACTAGCAAAGAACTAGCAAGCTAAGCCAGCTAGAGTAGCCCCATACCAGCTTCTTCAGCAGCAGCCAGCTCCAGCTCCAACTCCAGACTTCTCCTCCTCAGCTCCTCCCTCCAAACCCTAGCTCCATCACCTTCTCCTCTACTCCACCTTTAGCTAAGCTAGCTTAGCTTAGCCTAGCTTAGCTAGCAACCAGCTCCTTGGCCATCCACCACCTTCAAATTCAACCCTAGCTAGCTCCACCAACTTAAGCCTACCTAAGCTAGCTACCCTACTCAAGTTGGCGCCACCTCCTAGCCATCCCTTCACCCCATTATCACCACCAAAAGACACCTTAAGTTGGCGCCAAAAACTACCCCTAACCACCTCTATATTGGCACCAACTTTCAGCCCTTAATCCACCCTACAACTACCCACATAATCCATCCTAGCCATCCACCTACCCCTCCTTCTAGAACCCTTCTTGGTGCCAACTTAGACCCCCTTCTAGAATTCATTTTGGTGCCAATATCAAGGGATGTTAGCACCCATAACCACCCCCTAGGTGTCCCTTAAGGTGGCGCCAATTCACCTTGGCCATTGGATCTTTAACCACCTCCATCTCTTCATCTTAGCCCTCCATTCCAAGGGTCACCTTAGCCCCCTTCCTATTCTATAAAAACCCACCACCTACCACCATTTTGGGGGCATCCTCCATTAGTGTATTTTGCTACCTAAACCACCTATACCTACGGCCAAGAAGAAGGAGTAGAGAAGGAGATTAAAGGGGCACATCACCAGCCCTTTTGGTGCCTTCTTCTCCCCACTCTCTTCAACTTGGGCCATGCCAAGGAGGAGGACTCTTCCACTTCAAGGAGGATGGCCAGGCAAGGGAGAAGGACCTAGGGTGGACGTCCACCCTTGGAGAGAAGGTTAGGGCTCGCCCCCTTAGGGCTTGCCTTGGAGGACATCACCTTGGTGGAGCATAGCAAGGAAGGAGTTGAAGGATTCTTTTCAAGATTGGGAGCCCCCAACCTTCGAGCAAGAAGCCCTCTTCTTCACCATCTATCTAGAGGATTTGTGTTTGCTTTTCTTTATTTTAATTTTTCTAGTAGTAGAAGCATTCCTCTACTAGGCCTTTTTCTAAAACACTTTTCATTAATCGAGTTGCCTTCTTTGCAATTTCTTATTTACATTTCTACTTGCTTTGTTTTTAGCATTCTTCACTCCCTCTCCCTAATTACTCTAGGCCTCCACTTGCCTAGAGTGAGCTTAGGGAAAGTCTTTACTTGCCACTTAGAAGTAGTATTTTAAATTGAAGTGTAAATCACCTTCCCGTTACCATTTCGCATGTTGTCTTAATTTAAAAACAAAAAAATGATATATTGAAAAATACCAAAAATAAAGTTGAGATTTGTATTCCAAGTAAGAGAATCACTTTTGCAAACATTTGGCCTCCTTGGGCGACCCTAGATACTCCCCTATCTAGGAATATAAATTTAAGAGTTGATCGATTTTATGCATTACAACGACCTAATTAACAAACAGCGTGAAATCCGTTATCACTTTTTGGTGCCATTGCTAGGGAGGCATGGCTTTGCATTAGTTAATTTTATCTTGCTTGAAGTGGATCTCATCCCCTTCTCTTTCTTTCTTTTGTGTGTGCAGGAATTACAACAGGAAGGTAGGAATCTGGAAGCTAGAGCTCAAAGTTCCTTTTCTTCCCGCGAAATTCAGATTGGTTCCTCTTTCTGTTCACATAATTAATTAAAACTACCAAAAACATATTAAACTTGGGTTTCAGGATCCCAAACAACTTGATTAAGTGGAGTGGTGCATTTTAAAATCCATTGTTTTCTTGAATGCTTCTTTAGCACCACTCCATTGCAAGTATTGGTGTTCTATTTTTCGGGTCCAGATTTTTGTCTGGACTTGAAAAATCGATTCCTAACACCACAGGGCTCATAAAATCATAAACTTTCATATAGTGATTCCCAATTAAGTTAGGAACATCTGTTCCAAATTTCAGATCAATTGGATTTGTGTTTAATTTTTTAAAATTCGTGGATTGCAGAGGGATCACACCCTCTCATCTTCCTATTTTGCTACTATCCGTGAATTTTCAGAATTTTTATACTCATCCAATTTTTGTGAAATTTATCTTGCTGGAATCCTTGTGAAATTTTACACGTCACATAAAATCACAAAAATTTTCTGAGGTTGGTGGTAATACTGAAAAGTCCAAAATACCCACAGGTATCATTTCTGGACTTTGACACCAGTACAATTAAAAATTCAAAAAAATTATCAAAAAAATTTTTAAAATCTTACCAAAATCTTTTTTGGAATCCTTGTTTGATTTTATTCAAAGTAGTGGTGTTGTTTGACTTTTTTGGACCACTACTTAATTCAGAAAGCCAAAAATTAATTCATTGGTAGTAATTTTCTGTCTTAGGGATAATTGGCTTAGGGTTTCTTTCTTTCTTTTTAGAGACTCACATTAAAGGAAATTAACCATCACCAATACAACTTGTCTTTCCTTTGATTGTGAGATTTCAAACTTGTTTGAAAATTTAAAGAGAAAAACCCTAAAACACATTTAATTAAATCAAATCATAAAAGACAAAAATGCAAAAATTTTTTGTGACAACTTGATTTTCATTGGAGCCACTCTCCAATTCCTGCACACACACAAAAAAAATCAAAATAACAGGGCAAAAACCCAATAAACGCCCTCCACATTCCGTGTGCACTATAGCATCCTAGACCTAATTAAAATTTGTAGCAACTTGACCCCTAAGGCTTTATCAACTTAGGCTTGCTATTTAGGTCTTAAGTTTTCTTTAGTTAGTACCAATTCTGTCATCTATATCTGGTGTTTAGGCTGAGGGGCCGTGTCAAACGACCAGGCGCGGGTTTGTACAAGCACCTGGGGTTTTCCCTGAGAAACATTTGGGCCCAAACCTCCCCTTAAGCAACTTGGCTAGATTTGTTGATAGAACGGGTATTCACTATTGACTACTTATTTCCTACATAGACTAAGTCTTAGATTATTATTAGGGAGTCGCATTTAAGTTAGGTCTATTTTTGTTTGTTTGAATTGCACACTTTCTCTCATCTCTTTCTCTTCTCCTCCCCTCCTGTTCTTCCATTTTATGCACGGGCGACGGTCTCAAAATCCGCACTTGGAAGGACCATTTGATTTCGCCCCCCTCACAAAAAGACCACTTTTTCTGTCTTCTCCTGAAAAAATGGAAACACAATAAAATAGGTCCACTAACCCTTCCCCTTCCACCTCTAACCCCACCACTAACCCTAATTCTAACCCTTCCACCCAAAACCCACCCACCATTAACTTCCCACACTTGGAACTCCTTAATCTTGAGTTGCCCTAAACACAACATCAAGACCCCCTACCTGATCTTTTAAAATTGATGGCCGAGCAGATTAATAAATTAAATTTCAATATACAAACATTGACTAGGAACATCCAAACCTAGCCAACCCAAGGCCAAACCCACCACCCCGTCAGCAGCCTATTGTTCCGCTAAAAGATTTCTATGATCCATCTTATTATGAGGAACGACCAGGGGTGGTCATACCAGAGGGGGACTTTGAGATCAAGCCTGCTGTCCTGAACCTAATTAAACACTTTCATGGCCTTCCTAGGGAAGACCCTTTCAGCCACCTTGAAGAGCTAACTCTTCTTGCACAGATAACCCATTCCCAAAATGTGCAAGAAGACATATGGCTGATGCGGCTTTTTCCATTATCTCTTAAAGATAAGGCCGCTTATTGGTTCAGGACCATTGGCCGACCCATCACAACTTGGCCTCAACTCAAGAGCGCCTTCCTCAAGAAATTCTTTCCCATAGGTCGTACAAATTCTTTGCGAAGATCTATTACGACCTTTCACCAAAAATCTGGTGAAACTTTCCATGATTCTTGGGAAAGATTTCAAGATCTTTTAAGAAGTTGCCCGCACCACAAGATTCCTTTATGGCAGCTCGTGCAAATCTTCTATCATAGATTACAAGATCAAATCCGACATTTTGTCGACGCCTCGTGTGGCGGCAACTTCTTAAATAAAGATGCTGAAAGTGCCTACGACCTGTTTGAAGAAATGAGTGAAAACTCATTTAATCAAGCTTCCATGAACACACTTTGCAAAACCCAAAACCTGCAGTTCGGTGTTCATGAAATAGACACTCAATCTATCCCTGTCACCCAAGACGATCTTCAATTGATCGCTCAAAAACTCGACCAGATGCATATTAATCAAAAGAAAATTGAGGAAAGACTGGCCACATCAACTCAAGCTCCACACCCACATTTAACCCAACCTAACTTTCCACAAAGAGAAAATTGCACAATCTCAACACTACTCCTGCTGATTATTCTGAGGTTGCCCATGATTCACTAGGGAATTACAACTATCTAGATCTTAACCCCACTCAAAATATTTTTGCCATCCAGGAGCCCTTTAAAAATTCTTCCAATTGGAAAAATTACCCAAACTACTCCTGGAATAATCAAGTTTTCTCCCAACCATATCATTTTAATGGCTATGGGTCGAATCCAAACTTCCATCCTGGGCCATCCCAACAAGACATCAATGCCCAGATGCTGCGAACCCTGCAGGACATGCAAGCAAAAATGACAGAAGTAACCCGCAACATCACAAATTTGAACAATCAGATTGGGGTTACTCCCACGCAAAGACCTGCAGGACATCTTCCGTCCCAACCCATGCCCAACCCTAATCACCAAGGGAACCATTATATGGGCAGAACTCCACATTATCCAAATCAGCCTCCTCCTAACCCACCACCTCAGCAGCCGCCTAGGTTTCTACAATCACAGGCCCCCCCACCTCCTCCAAATAATAATCCGACTACACATGCAGTTACTTTGAGGAGTGGGAAAATCACCACTAACCCCGGGCCTTCACACAAACCTAGTGAAATACCTGTGCAAATTGACTCCCCACCTCCCCATCAGGAAGAAAAAGAAATACAAAAATCTCAAGACAAGATTCATGTCCCTTTCCCACAAGCTCTCCTCCCCACCACCAACAAAAAAAAGAAATCTGAGCCCACTACAGAAGAACTCATGGATCTATTTGGGCAAGTTCATATCAATATTCCTCTCCTAGATGCCATCAAATATATCCCTGCCTATGCTAAATTTTTGAAGGAGATTTGTACTCCTAAAAGGCAGGCCAAAAATCTAAGACAGGTGCATCTTTTGGAGATAGTAAGCTCTGTCATACAGAGTAAGTTGCCTCCTAAGATGAAAGATCCAGGGGCACCTTTAATTTCTGTAATTATTGATGACACTACATTTAATCACGCCCTCCTTGATCTTGGTGCCTCAGTTAATATTATTCCCACGAGTTTATTCGAAGAATTTCAAATCGGTGAATTAAAACCCGTCGAGGTTACCCTGCAATTAGCCGACCGATCTAAAATCAAGCCTCGTGGGATTGTCGAGGATGTTTTAGTCAAGGTCCAGAATTGTGACTTCCCTGCAGACTTTTTGGTTCTTGACATTGAGGCACCTGAATCATTACTGGACTACCCAATAATCCTTGGATGCCCTTTTTTGGCCACTACAAAGGCAAATATCAATTGCCACACAGGCAAAATGGATATCAACTGTGCAGGCCAAACTATCACTTTAGATATTTTCAAATCCTCCAGGAGATTCCATGATGATCACTTCTTTGAGGACTCAGATACTGAAATTTCCAATATGGTGGAGGAGACGACGTTGATAGATACCCTTACCGACCATAATTTTTTTGAGGACTCTAATTCAGAATCAGTGGTCGGCGAAATCTGTGATCTGGAAGCTTGTCTTGACCCCAAATTTATTCCTGATACCCCCCCTAAACACCCTAACCCACCCACTATTCATGCACCTAATTTTTCCACACTAACTTCACCCAATCCTCACCATTCCTTCCTCGACTCCTTTCTTACGGACCTGCCACCAACCCCGCCCGAGTTTGGCATCCAACCTGATTTAAAACCATGGCCAGACTCGGGCTACACTTACCAGTTTCCATCCAACTTTGATCCCAATATTGCTCCTAATCAATTTTCTAGGGATCTAGAAGAAGACACCTTTTTTGCGGGCATCCAAGTGTCCAATTATTTACATGATTTTACATCTTCCGTGCATACCTTCACGCACGACTGAATGGCTTAAAAGATAGCACTGGATGGGAGGTAACCCATCATTTTTTTCTTGCTTTCCCTTTTTTCTTCTTTTTCCAGGTTTTGTTCCTCCTAAACCCGACCGTTCTTCACTAAGGTGATCCCTTTTCCCTCCTAATGCATGAGGACATGGAACATCTTAAGCATGGGGGGGTGTTTTTAAATTTGACGATCGATTTAGGATTTTCAAAACCTAAAAAATAATAATAATAAAATAAAAAAATATGCAATTTTCTTTAATTTAAATGTTGAAAACTTTTTGAGGGAAAATTTTGAAATCGGGACTAAGGTTGAAAAATTCACTTTTGGTACAATGGGATTTAATCTTTAACAAACTAAGGATGAGGATATGGATCTGATCATTAGAATTCCAGGGTCTATTTTAGACTAGATCAGATATCCTTCTATAAAATTCCACCTAAACTAATGATAGTTCAGGTGACTTGATCCTATTTTGTAATACAGAAAGTATTTGACTTAGTTTCTGATTCAAAAACTTGGGTGTCTTGAGAAACTTCTTGTGTCAATTTTCATACATAAGCCAACACCTAAAAACAATTAAAAATTTGAAAAACTCCCTTGTTTGGACTTAGTGAAAGTCTGAAGCAGATCATTGGTTTGAGTTCCCACCACCGAGAAGGAGAAAAATACCTCCTTTGAGGACACAATGTCAACATGTTACCGCCTCGACGCTGCTCCATATCCATATTTCATATCTTTAGACGGAGCATTAAAGTGCATTTTAGCACCTCAAGTGTCTTGGACGATGCTCTACCGATAGTGTCGGAGTAAGAGCTTGAGTTTGCTTGGAGCGCCTCTTTACATCGCATCGTGTTTTGAGGTTGTGAGCTCCTGCGTGGTGTCATGGACAGTGCTATCCTGAAGTACTACCACCAGAGCCCCCTCGAGGAATGGTAATGGGAATGATGATCCCGACACATCTGTTGTAAGACTAAGCAAAAAATAAGCATGGGGAAAAAGAAAATAATAATAATAAATAAACACGCCCTTATAAATGTTGACTTTTCACAAGCACAGACACAAGGTTTTAAAGGATTTTGCAAGTTGCGAATCAGATTCATGAGCCAGAAAAATCCTGAAAACAAACATTTCAAGTCATCTGAATTAACAAGGGGTTAATTTGTGAATTTCCTGGAGGATATATTGATCCCGTTCTATATAATGGTTGAATCCAAAAATAAATCCCGATGTTTATCTTTAACAAATCCCGTACCTCCTGTGTTTTAATCTACCAAGTTCCCTTAATCTCTTTTTCTCCTCAAAAGTCGAAAAAATTAGATTTCCCAAAAAATTCCATTTTCCAAAAAACTGAAGTTTTGCTAAGAGACTAGCAAAAGATAAGCATGGGGGTGTGATAAATGCCAGTTTATCATCCTTTTTATGCATTTAAACAAACCTAGCTCTTAGGATTTTACTCTGCAAATGGGTTTCTGGGTTGCATTTAGGCATAATTAGGTTAGGCATGCATTGCATTTTTTATTGTCTTTTTAATATGTTTTTGTGAGTGTTAAGGATGTACAGATATACAGATCCCTAAAACCCTAGCACTCAAGAAGGCAAATGCTGAAGGAGAAGCCCAGACTAGCTGAAACTCAGCTTGATCCAGCTCACCACACCTGGAACCTAGCTCACTTGAACTATGGTCAGCTCATCCCAGCTCCATTCAGCTAATCTCAGCTGAATGGCAGCTCAAGAGAGTTCATCGTAGCTCACCCTAGCTCAAGTCAGCTCAGATCCAACTCAACTTAGCTGAGTCTAGCTCATCTCAGCTCCCACTAATCCACAGGGAGCTCTAGCTAGCTCTTCTGAGTTGACAGGAGTTCACCCAACTCAGATCCAGCTACATCCAGCTCCACTCAACTCCAGCCAGCTGAAGAAGAATTCATCCCAGCTCAGGAAGCTCAAGTCTAGCTCCCGGGGACTCAGCTTAGCTCAACTGAGTTGAGCTAAGCTACCTTAGCTACCTCAACCAGCTTGATTCTCCCCGGGAGCACTAGACCTAGCCCACCTCAGCTCATTATGGTAGAAGCTAGCTTACTTTAGCTTAGCTTAGCAACTAGCAAAGAACTAGCAAGCTAAGCCAGCTAGAGTAGCCCCATATCAGCCTCTTCAACAGCAGTCAGCTCCAGCTCCAACTCCAGACTTCTCCTCCTCAGCTCCTCCCTCCAAACCCTAGCTCCAACACCTTCTCCTCTACTCCACCTTTAGCTAAGCTAGCTTAGCTTAGCCTAGCTTAGCTAGCAACCAGCTCCTTGGCCATCCACCACCTTCAAATTCAACCCTAGCTAGCTCCACCAACTTAAGCCTACCTAAGCTAGCTACCATACTCAAGTTGGCGCCACCTCTTAGCCATCCCTTCACCCCATTATCACCACCAAAAGACACCTTAAGTTGGCACCAAAAGCTACCCCTAACCACCTCTATATTGGTGCCAACTTTCAGCCCTTAATCCACCCTACACCTACCCACATAATCCATCCTAGCCATCCACCTACCCCTCCTTCTAGAACCCTTCTTGGTGCCAACTTAGACCCCCTTCTAGAATTCATTTTGGTGCCAATATCAAGGGATGTTAGCACCCATAACCACCCCCTAGGTGTCCCTTAAGGTGGCGCCAATTCACCTTGGCCATTGGATCTTTAACCACCTCCATCTCTTCATCTTAGCCCTCCATTCCAAGGGTCACCTTAGCCCCCTTCCTATTCTATAAAAACCCACCACCTACCACCATTTTGGGGGCATCCTCCATTAGTGTATTTTGCTCCCTAAACCACCTATACCTACGGCCAAGAAGAAGGAGTAGAGGAGATTAAAGGGGCACATCACCAGCCCTTTTGGTGCCTTCTTCTCCCCACTCTCTTCAACTTGGGCCATGCCAAGGAGGAGGACTCTTCCACTTCAAGGAGGATGGCCAGGCAAGGGAGAAGGACCTAGGGTGGACGTCCACCCTTGGAGAGAAGCTTAGGGCACGCCCCCTTAGGGCTTGCCTTGGAGGACATCACCTTGGCGGAGCATAGCAAGGAAGGAGTTGAAGGATTCTTTTCAAGATTGGGAGCCCCCAACCTTCGAGCAAGAAGCCCTCTTCTTCACCATCTATCTAGAGGATTTGTGTTTGCTTTTCTTTATTTTAATTTTTCTAGTAGTAGAAGCATTCCTCTACTAGGCCTTTTTCTAAAACACTTTTCATTAATCTAGTTGCCTTCTTTGCAATTTCTTATTTACATTTCTACTTGCTTTGTTTTTAGCATTCTTCACTCCCTCTCCCTAATTACTCTAGGCCTCCACTTGCCTAGAGTGAGCTTAGGGAAAGTCTTTACTTGCCACTTAGAAGTAGTATTTTAAATTGAAGTGTAGATCACCTTCCCGTTACCATTTCGCATGTTGTCTTAATTTAAAAACAAAAAAATGATATATTGAAAAATACCAAAAATAAAGTTGAGATTTGTATTCCAAGCAAGAGAATCACTTTTGCAAACATTTGGCCTCCTTGGGCGACCCTAGATACTCCCATATCTAGGAATGTAAATTTAAGAGTTGATCGATTTTATGCGTTACAACGACCTAGTTAACAAACCGCGTGAAATCCGTTATCAGGGTTAGAGTTGGTTCTTTCTTGATCATGCAACTTAAATAGGAATTAAAATAAACAACTAAACGGAAAGTACTTCATTAATCATGCACTTTTAGTTTATAGCTTGGAACATTAAGTACATGCTCAAACAAAAGTAATGGAAAGCTTAAAGGAGAGGAAGAGAGAGAGAGAGGAGGGAGAGCGACAAGGCAGCCACGGCGATGGAGGAGACTCCGTCGGCGGCTCGTCTCCGACGATTACAAGAGGGCCTAAAGCTGGCTAGGAGAGGGGTAGAGTAGTTGCAAGAGAAGTGATTGCCTTGAATGAGGGCTTTCTAAAAGAAGAAGGGGCTTTAGCGACGTCCGAGACATCGCTAAAACCATTCCAAAAGCGTCGGTGAAGCCCTCCAGCCCACCGGTCAACCGCCCGCACTGTTCTTCTTCGCGCCTGATTTGTGGCCGCTGTGTGAGAGCCAACCGATTGAAGATCAGACGGCTGAGATCCTTCCTTGGGCACGCTTAGATAGCGCCTTGGGTACGCGTGTGCGCGGGCATCATCGCCTGGCGTGCGTGCACGCATGGGCTCTTGCTGTCTGAGGGCACGCCGCGTGGCGTGATCTCGGCCGCCCTCTGCTGGTCAGGTGGCCCAATTTTGCCGCGCACCTCTCCGTCTTCGATTTCCTTCGCCTCACGCGATTCGAACTCGCATGCGTGTGTACGGGTGTGCATGCTCACAACTGCACCATGCCCACGCTTTATCGCGATGACTGCGCGGTTCTCGACCGTCTAATTGAAGATCGACGGCCGAGATTTGATCTCTGCTGTTGGATGAAGTGGCATGCGGTGGAGCGGGGGTGACGTGGTGCAACGAGGGCCATTGATCACCAGATCAACGGTCAGAACTTCTTGGACCCATTGTAGGAGCTCCGGATGTCAGATTTAGTCGATCTTGAGTCCGTTGGACTTCGTTCATCGTTCTGAATCCATCCGTGCAGTCCAATTGCTCATCTGAGGCCTGCTTTGACAAGTGCTTACACAAATGGCCATAAATACAGTTTTATAAGCAATCTTGGTATATGATGCATGCAATGCTCCCATTCTACTTATGTTGTGCCTTTTATTCTTAAGATGGGCCCTATTCAACGGAATTATCACACCCATATGCAATGTTATCAGTGGCGAGTTGATTAGTGGTGTGGAGCATAGTGGCAGCCTCACCGGAGGCGTGGTCAGAGTTAGGGAAGACGGAGTGGGCGAGAGTGAAAATGCGGTTGATTTTACAATCTAAGGGGCTAGTCCTATTCTAGAGTTGCTAGATGAAAGGGTAGGGTTTTTACGCTGGCTTGCCTCACCAGACATGAAGATGAACCCTTCGGTGAGGGGGAACAATGAGGAAGAGAAGGAAAAGGAACTACTTGGTATGCGAGAAGCAGACGAAGGAGAGGAATAGATTGGACAACCCAATTTGGCGGTTGGACGATCCAAGGAAGGAGATTGAAGAAGCTCACCAGGGCTACGGTTGGAGGTGGTTGGAGGAAGAGGGGAAGAGTTGATTTTGGCCGAAATCGAGCTGAGTTGGGTTGTGGGATGAAGAGGAACTTATATGGAGGTGTTCCAGGCCTTCAATTGGAAGGAATCGGTGCGAATTCCTCGCAAATGAAGCAAGGAAACCTTACTGATTTTGCAAGTTTGCCAATGTTGCTGGGTTGGTTTTGGGATCCATGATCAAGTTGAAATGGTGGAGGATCTTCTAATCGACAATCTATCCATTTTTGGAGGGATTTGGCTGACAAATCAAGGAGGAATCCTTGATTGAAGTCGATGTTCTTAGGGTTTGAAGTTTTGTTCACATTTCAATGGCAGTAGGGACTTGTTCACAAAGAAGATGAGAAAGTTAGGGGCCTTTCTATGGGAAACTTGAAACCTAGGGTTTGATGTAAGAAATAGAGTTTTTAAGGACTAAAATGAAAACTAGGTCATGATGGACTCTGATTGGACTCAAAGTTTGGTGTTAACCTAATTTGGACCCAAGGAATCTAATGGTAAACTTGGATTTGAGTTTTAACCACATTTGTCTAGGAAAATTGTACAAGAGCCCAAATCAAGGCAAATTCCTATCTGAATCTCTATTCTTGGTCAAAATGAGTTCAGATAGTCAATGTGAAGGCAGAATATTTTTTAATGATTTTTAGGAAGTTTAAATTAATTTTATTCTGACCATAACATTTTCAATTTAAGTAGGGCTGATAATTAGAGTTTTCAATCCTATTTTAGTCCTCGAAATGTGTGAAACCCTGATTTAGTCCGTGTGAGCCTACCAATTTGGTCTTTAAAGTTCATTTGACCTTTAATTAACCCCTGGGTAACCTTATGGTTAATCTGCATTTGTGATGTGCTGTTAAAATAACAGAACTAACCCTATTTTCTTTTCTTCTCAAATCACATCAGTACGAAATTATAGTCCCTAAACGATCATTTAGGAGTATTTACTACTTGATTTCAATTAAATTAAGTTAGTTATGATGAATGATGGTATTACCATCATACCCCCTATTTTTCGCTCTGAAACGAGTTTTAAAATCGTCACATTGTAGTATAAATCGAATCAGCGCAAAAAATAAATAATATTTATACTCGAAAGAAATCCGAGGTCGAACTCAGGGAGAAATTGGCAAAATAATTCCTAAGATCTCAATTCAAATGCAATATAAGAATTTCAAATAATATTGATATATAAATAAAAACTGATGTTAATAATGCAAAAAGATGAGAGGGTAAAATGGTGATTTGAATCACCAAATTACGCTACAATGTTAAGCTTTGCAAGCTACTCAAAGTAAGACATCATATAAGCCAAATGAATCTCAATTTAATCAATAGAACCAAGGTATCAGTAGATATCAGATGACAGAATAGGCGCTTATACGCTGGTCGTGCGTGTTTCGCGTGTTAGAAATCAAGGTTACAAGTAACCCGTCATCGTAGTTGCAAAACACATCGATCAGATAAAATTTATACTGAAACTCCAAGGGAGTCCCAGGTCAAACATAGGGTGGCGATGTTTACTTTATTGAAAACTATGCTTCCATTCATTTCTTTTAGGTATTTTGGGGTTTTGTTATTTTTTTGTATTTATGAAATAAAAGAAAACAAGCAAACGTATCACAAGATGGAGATGTGGAACAAATATGATATATATTACTTCCAATGTCAATTACAAGAAACTATGAAAGCATATAAAGAGAGGGAGGTGAGAGGGAATCTCCCGAATCGACTGTTCGGCAAGACGATGGCACCTAGCGGAAGCTCAGACGAAGGAGGTGAGGAGCAAGACGACGGAGGTGAGATGCTGGAGGACGTCGAGTTGAGGAAAGCTTCGGCGTAGCTCCGGAATGGAGGTGAGAAGACAGAGTTGATCTGCTACCGGAATGGAGGTGGGAGGACGACTCCAAGGTGACCTATGAAGGGAGATGGGAAGTTGGAGGAGTATTTGGTGGGGCAGAGGTTCACTACACTAATAAGCACCTTGGGAGCTTGAGAACAAGCTCTAATGGAGCATTGGCAAGCTTGCTAGAGCTTGGGAGTAGGTAGGAGTAGAGTAGGAAGAGATGGCTTGGAAGGGAGGGGGTGTAGGTCCTTTTATAGTGGAGGAGAAGAGGAAAAATAGGTATGGGACCATTAGTGACATCCAAGCCGTCGCTGGAAATGTCGCTGTAGGCATCTCATGCCCGCTGGCACCCATAGCTGGCTTTGCCAGCATGCGATGAATTATCGACGGCTGTAAGCGTCGCTGTAAGTCCAGCTCATGCGTCACTGTATGTCTAGCTCACAGTACACTGGCACCACACTCCTGCCTTGTCGCACGCACGTGTGCCCACGCACTAGTGCTACTGTGTGCGTGCAGTGCTGCGTGAGTGTGCGGCGGCCTGGGCTGCACCACGTGGCGCAATCTGGGCCGTCCATCTTATTGTAAGGGCTACTACAAAGGTTGGATTGAGTCGATTTTCGCACCATTAGGCTGCGATCATCGACCCGAATCCATCCACGCGATCGAATTTATCGTTTGAAGCTTCGAATTATGTCTCCTAGTCCCTTGGCTGTTGATTTTCCTCGGACTGCATATGGTGCTATGGGACTCCAATCGAGGCAATTTCAGAGGCGTTGGACTCCGATCGTCGTCTTGATCAGATCTGTACGGTCGGATCATCAATCTGAGGATCCGAAATAAATATCCTTCTCTCCTAACCACAAAAAGGACGCAATTAACCTAAATTATATACTACTCTAAATGCAGAATGATGCATGCTATGCAATATTTATAACATGAAATGCAAATCTAAGCCGAGGAACATGCATGAATAGGCATTTTACCCTGAATAAATGTGTTTACATCATACCCCCATGCCTATCTTTTGCTAGTCCCTAGCAAAATTAAACTATATGCTATATATAAAAGTAGAATTAGGATTAGATTGCTTAAGCCTAAGTCGTTTATTAACAATAGAAAATTTCAACTACGGTCCTAAACTACGAAAACTCAACAGTACCTGGGTATCTACTAGAATACAGACCGCCCAAGTTCTCACCTTATTTGAGAAGGGAAGATATATTTTTTTTAATTTTCTTCTTTTCTAATTTTTTTGTACTTTTGGAGTTTGAGAGTTCCGGGATAACTTTTCACGGCTACCCGACCCTCCCAAGACTTTAAAAGGGCTCTAAGTACTAAGCATCTTTATGAAAAAGTGATAAACTCACAAAATGGTCATTAAGACTGACTTCGGGTTTCTACGACCCTAGGTGACCTTGCCTAAAGGTTTATCTTTACGATCGGTAGCTTTCTCCCTACTTCTTTTATTTATGTGGTCAACACAAGGGTGAACCCAGTGTATATCTCCCTGATTTATTCTACTTCCCCTCTTCTTCCTTAAGTGTTTTGCGAATTATTGTACTTTTTTTTTGTGAGCTAGGTTATAGAAAATCGACCGATGAGCTATTACCACCGACAACTTACCCGCCATACTCATGCAGTAAAGCGTGGTTTTATTTTTTTTATTTTCTCCTTTTTTTTCTTTTCTTTTTGAGTGTTTTTTTTTTCTAAGTAGGTGACTTCCCTGATCTAAGATTTACCTAAAGGCAGTACAACGAAAATGGCCTTGTGGCTAGGCTTTGGACAACCGATCGATGAGCTATTACCATCAACAACTTGCCAGCCATACCACCCTAGTCAGTCCATTAGCTACCCAATTTCTGTAAAAATCGTCGGAAAGTGAGTCAGTGCAAAAAAATGTGTGTAGATGCTTAGGCTTAAAGTCCCCCCAAATCAGAGGCAGGTTGATAAGTCGCATACTTATCATCCCAAATTATTTACCAAATTCAAATAAATTTTAATTGGCGAGGACTCGAGACTAAATCCACATTCAAGTGGACACCTGAGCTAATTAAGCTCAAAGACTTGAAGAGTCTAAGTGTTTAGGTCCTCTCGTACCATTTCCTAAAGTTAATAACTTCCAAATACTTAAGTTCTCTTTTCCTAATTTCTTTCTTTCTTTTTTTAATTTTTTTTCAAATTTTCAATTTCTTTTTAATTTTATAAGAAACTAAAAGAAATTCTACAGAGTAAACATAATGATTTCAGGAATTGATTATCCACCCCCCCATGCCTAAATGATGCAATGTCCTCATTGTAAAAATAAAGACATGAAAAGAGCAGAGTAAACAGAACATCACCTGAGTGTCGTGAAAATCCGATCAGCTCCGCAGAGAGAAGAGTGTATACACACATGCTAAGTTTAATGCCTTCAGCTAGGCATAACATACATACAAAAAAGAAATTGAGAATTCACGAGTGTGGGTCAAAGTCAAAATCAAAAGGTTGATCTTGAAACCCGTCCGCAGAAGATGTCCACAGATGTGGACGAGATTATGGTGCAGACCCATGCCCCAGGGTCGAGTGGTTCTCAGGTTCTAGATGAAAATCACCTAGAATCGAAGGTTGTTGTGTTTGCAGGGTCGGACCTGTAGTTTAGCGGTGTGCATCCCAAGAACAAAGTGTTGGACAACGGGTAAAGATGGTTCAATAGGTGCAGTTGTCCACTTAACATCTAGCTCAGAAAAATAATCAGTTATTTCGAGCTTGGGTTGCATGTGAAAGATATCATAAGGGTCCGCAAAGAAGATAGGTGGTTTCAAGTCAGTAGGTACACTTATATCCAAACTTGTTTTCCCCTCAAAATTAACCTCCCAAATTTTTATTTTCAGCTTCCTATCCTCTAAAATCAAGGTTTCTGGAACCTCCAGATCATTGTACACCCCATCTAAAGTACCCAAGTCCAACAATTGTGGCTGAATCAGGATTGACTTGGGCACAAAGATCTCAGAAGTCAGCTCTTTGGGGTGTAGATGAGGACTGGGGTCACTGCTTGAATCATTAAGATTCAGATCTTCCAAGTTAACTCCAACCGAATCCAAATCTTCAATGAACGGGCTATCAAATGGTTCAGCAGATTCCTCATGCCCATTTGTCTCACTAAAATCATTTTCCTTATGTTCAAGTGAGACTTCACCTAAAGATTCTTCACCCTCAGAGTTAAAGAATTGATGATCCTCATTTATATATGTCTCAAAATCATAAATCATTTCATGATCCAAGGAGACATAATTTTCTTCGTTTCCTGACTTAGGGATCTTGGGTGAATCAATCGATTCATCCTTAAATGGTTGTTCTAGCCCAACCTGGTCATCCCCAGTTTAAGAAAATGTGTCCCCCCCAATAGGCGCCTGAGCGGGTTTAGACATTGGCTCTCCTGAAGGGGGTTCATCTTGAGAATCATCCCAAGATTTGACTAGTGCAACCACAAATTTCATCCTCAACCTAGACAATTTCCCAAGAAGAAACTCACCCAGGTCCCTATCCCTAACACTTTGGAGCAAATCCAATAGAGAACTATTAAGTTCATCAATCATTTTGATCATAGGCTCCAGTGCGTCAGTGCATGGTGTTGGCTGGGCTTCTAAAGATTGTACGGTGTTCCTCAAATTATCCAACACTCTATCTTGGATCTGGTTCACCTAAACTAATTAGTTCGATTCAGGTTTGGGTGGGTTTGGGTTGAATCTAGGGGAGTCAAGATGTCAAGGTTCTCGGTTCCCTACCTAAAAGTAGGTCATTCTAGGTTGTTCAAAGGATGGTGGCGACCTATACTCAGTGGAATACTAGGGAGGGTAGGTGTTATAATCATGATATCCTTCCTGATTGTAAATCGGGTTGGTTTGGTCATCAAAGGATGGAGATCTATAATCATTATAGCTCTGGGAAGGATAGTAATCATAGTCTTGTTGTCTAGGATTAGGCCTGATGTAAACACATTTACACTACTTAAAATGTCTATTTATGCATGTTCTTAAGCATAGGATTGCATTTCATGATATAAATATTGCATTACATGCATCATCTTGCATTTAGAGTAGTTTGAATAAAATGGAGGTTAATTGTCTCCTTTTATGTGCTTGGACAGGGCAAATATTTTATCGGGGCCTCGGATCAAAGATCCAACCGTATGGATATGATCAGGGCGACGATTGGAGTTCAACGACTCCAAGATCGCCCTAATCAGGCATCCGTAGCATCAGATAGAGACCGGGGAACCCTAGAAGATCAAGGGCCAGGATGGTGTAAATCCGCACTTCAGATGGCAAATCCGACCACACGGATGAATTTGGATCGACGATCGCAGCCCAACGACACAAAAATCGAGTCAATCCGACATCCGTGGCACCATCTACAACTTCCAGAAGATGGACGGCTAAGATGGCGCCACGTGGCGCCATCTCAGCCGCCCATTCGGCCGCATGCGTCTGGTGAAGACCGCGCACCGTCTCCTCTCCGCCGTTGGATCTCGATCCAACGGCTGCGGTCTCTCGCGTTTAAAAACGTCCGCGCGACCATTTCGCCCGCGTAGCGCAGCGGCGACGCAGCTGCGGGCGAAGCGGAGGTCGCGGGTTCGAGCCGCGGTGAGGGGGTGGAAGGCGCGGGCGAGCGGGCGCGCACGAGCGTCAGATGAAGATCCAACGGCCGCGCGCGCCCGATAGCGCCGACGCACAATTGGACGCTCTGGTGGACGCTCGATCACACGCGGGCGGGCGCGCTACGCAGCGGGCGCGAAAGCGATCTAAGCCGTCCGATCACGCGATCGGACGGCTGAGACGACGCGGACGTGCGTATGCGTTACGCGCGCAGGCCAGCCGAGCGGGCGCGCGTGGGCGCGGCGGCGACGGCGGTGCTTTAGCGACGGTTTTATCCGTCACTAAAGACCCCTTATTTATTATTTTGAAGATGTAATGTCCATTTTGCCCCCACTCCTTGCAACTATAAAAGGAGACCCCCTCCATACAAAATTTTCATCCCTTCCTTCTCCTCTCTACCTCTCCAAAGCTCAAGAGAAGCTTGTCCCACACCCGGGATGCTTCTCGCGAGATAAAGTCCAAATTTTCGTCCCCCTTCGGAAGTGGATCCCGCGACGACGACGGCGTGCTGCTTCGTTCCCGTTCTTCTGCTTCGTCCTCCTTCGTCCCGCTTCGTTCTCCTTCGTCCAGGCGTCGTCCCGTCCGGCTCGTCCTCCAAGCGACCGTTGAGGAGGATTTCTCTCTCCCTATTCTTTTTACTGCTTTCTAGAGTAGTCTATTCGTCCTCCGAGCGATCGTCGAGGAGGACATTTCTCCCTCCATTCTTTTAATGCTTTCTAGAGTAATTGTTTTATGTTTTGTAGTTGTAACGAACGAACTCTTTTATGATAAATTCCTTGTCTATTCTACATCTCATTTTGATTTCCATGTATAGTATTCTTTCTCTCTCTCTTACTCCCTCTCTCTCTTTTATTTGTTGTAGATACTTAGATAGTTTAAATTGAATTTCTTCGTGACAAAATAAAAAGAAACGCGAAGTTTTTAAATCAAACGTTCGCCTCCCTGTGTTCGACCCGGAATTTTGATTTCGGTATAAATTTTATTTGTTGAACACGAATCCTTCGCTTTCGAACTACAACGACGGGTTTTCCAAAACCAAACACGTTAGCGTAGGTGCGTAAATTAAGTTCAACATTTTGGCGCCGTTGCCGGGGAGGCAACGCTCTTTGATTTCTCTTCGCGTTTTGTAACTTACAAATCATTTACCTCACTTTTCTCCTTTCTTATTGTAATTGCAGGTACTCTTTCGAGACAGGCAAAAGCGGTAGATCGGAGTAAAGTGTTGTGGAAGGTTTTGTAAGTTATCCCCCACCTCCCACCCATTAGATTTCATTTCATCACATAATAATTCAAACATCAATCAACCTAGGTGTTCTTATAAACTCTAAGGTTAGATTGTTTGTTGTTTGACATCCATACTCACTCCAACCCCCACATTAAAAAAATAATAATAATAAAAAAAAATCTCACAGAGGTACACAACCTCATCTGATTTTCTAACTCAACCGGTAAACCAATCTTAGGAGCCGGTACACACATCCAAACACATAATCGAGTAGAAATCAGATTGGGTAATCATTTGTGTACCTAATTAGGTGGTGCATCAGGCCAGTTGTTTGAGTTGTTTGGGCCGCACCACTTCAAATAAAATCAACTCATCAAGTAGCTGCCAATTAGGTTCAACTCTTAGGGATCTACCAGGCACTCCACATTCTTTTTAAACTTTAAAGGAAAATATCTTCACCTGTGCTTGCAAAACCTGGTGTGCCAATGAAACTTGATTGAAAACACCTAAAGATGAATCCTAAAAGCTACTAAGCAAGATTTGAACCTTAAAATTCACCACATCAAAAATAATCTTGCTTGAAAACCACTGGTTGTGCACGCACACACAAAGCAATCAATCATTAAGGGCACAACCCATTTAAAGGGCCCATCACATTCCAAAGCACATTCAAACCTAGCCCTAAATAAAACAGAGTAGACGTTGGCCTTAAGGATTGGACTCTCTCTTCAGAACTCAGAACGAGATTATTTTCGATTAGTCTGTTTCTACTGTTCAATCTGATGTCTAGCTAGGGGAGCAGAGTCAAACGATCGCGGCTGGGGGGTACACTAGGAACCGGAGGCGCAAGCCGAAGGAAGAACCTTCTCCCCAGTCCCTCCTTCTAACTGGTTGGATTGAACAGACAGAAGTAGATCAAATCGTTCCTTTATCTCAAGACGGGTTTTGGGAGTCTGTAGGTCTGTAGGCTAACCCATTTAAGGACAGGTTTGATTGTTTGTATTGCAGGGTACCTTTCTTCCTCCCGTGTCTCATGAATCCTTCCACATATTTCACGCATTCCCGCTCTTTCCCTCCTGTTGTAAATTATCCTCAACATGACGATTATCCCAACTCGTATTGTAATCGACCATCAGTTAGTTGGGATAATTCGGATTGGGGATACAATTTCGGACCCCCATGTTTAGGGTCTAACCCTGAACACTTTGATTCTCAATTCTATCCTTCTCAGAGTTGCATCGATTATAGATCGTCCTCCTTTCATGAACAACCTAATGCGATCTACAATCAAGAAGGATACACTGATCCTTACCCATCCTCTGATTTCACTGCCTTTAGGTCATCTCCATCTTTTGAACAATCTGAAATGACCTATTATCAGGATGGGTATAACGAATCTCAATTCGTTAATTCCTCTACATTGATGTCAAACCCGCCCAACCCTGAACCAACTCATTTGGTTCAGGTTAATCAGGTTCAAGATAAGGTTCTGGCTAACTTGAGGAATATCATTCAATCTTTAGAAGTTCAGCCAATACCTTGCATTGAGAGATTGGAGCCCCTGATTGAAATGATTGATGATTTAAACAAGTCTTTGTTGGATTGGCTCCAGGATGTTAAGGATAAGAACCCGGGTGAGTTTCTACTTGGGAAATTAGCGAAATTGAGGATGAGATTCGTGGTTGCTTTGATTCAATCTTGGAATAATTCCCAGGATGAACTCTCTTCAGGAAAGCCAATGACAGAACCCGCTCAGGCACCTGTTGGGGGGGACACGTGTTACAAAGCTGACCAGATTGAATTAAAGCAACCAATTAAGGATGATCTGATTTCTTCACCTGAGATCCCTGAGCCGGGTTACGAGAAAACGTATGTCTCCTGGGAACACAAAGTGACAACTGATTTTGGGACATACATTGATACGGATCCTGATTTCTTTGATGGTGAAGATTCAAGTTGCGAAGTCTCACACGAGTTTTCAGATCACGATTTTTGTGAGACGATTGGGCCTGAGGAATCTGATAGATCATTTGATAGCCCAATAACTGAGGAAACTGATCTTATTAGGGCACACGATACGGATCCAGAATCGCATTTTCTGGAGGAATTAATTCAATGCCCTGATTATCAGTTACACCCTGTTGAGCTTATTGATGATTCTAATTCTGAGATAATTAGACCCAAGTCAATTTTGATTTTGCCACATCATCTAGACTTGGAGATTTCAGACGGGGTGATGAATATACAAGAGGTCTTGGAATTTGATACACTTAATGAGGAGGATAGGAGCGGGGAAGTTCTAATTTGGGAAGTTAATTTTGGAGGATATGGAAGATTGAGTCGAAGGGTTCCTTTTAAGCTGAAACCATCAAATCAGAACCCTTACGACAGTTGTTTCGAGGATGTCAAACTCAAGCACACATTTAACGATTATCCTTTTGAGCTTCAATTCTCTGTAACCCGACATTTTGGCCTTGGGTTGCATCCTCACAAATCACAGGCCCGACCCTGCTTGCATTCTGATTTTAGGTTTTGGGTAATTTTTATCCAGAACCTAAGATATTCTCGATTATGGGGTGTGGGTCTGCACCACAATCTGGTCCACATCTGTGGACCTCTGTTGACAGGTCGGAGGATTCTTCTGTTTATTCTAATTTTGACCTGCACTTCTGAATTCTTCATTTCTTTTCTTTGTATAGTGTGCCTAGCTGAAGGCACTAAACTCAGCACATATACAGTTCTTTTTCATTTTCACCTCGGAGCGGACCCGATATCCACGCAATTCAGGTGCTTTCTACGCTTTTCCACTCTGTTTTATGTCTTTTTAATACAATGAGGACATTGCATTAGATAGGCATGGGGGGATGGAAATTTATCTTTGAATTCATTCGTCAGCTCTGTAGATTTGTTTTATTTTATATAAAAAAAAAATCAAAATTAGGAAAGAGAATTTGGGTTTAAGAAAATTTTCGATCTTAAGAAATACTATATTATGGTTTGAACACAAAGACCCTTCAGGTCTTTGGACTTAATCAGCCTATGTATCCACTAAAATGTGGATTTGTTTTTCGAGTTCTCGCCAACCTGAATTTTATTATAATTGGAGTAAATAAGTTTGGGTGATAAGTACACGACTTATCAACCCGCCCTCTGATGTGAGGGAATTTTGAGTCTTAAGCATCTACACACTTTCTTTGCACTGACTCGTTGTTTGGCGATTTTAACGGAAATTGGGTAGCTAATGAACCTTCTAGGGTGATATGGCTGGCAAGTTATCGTGGGTAACAGCCCATAGGTAGGTTGTCGAGAGCCCAGTCACTGACCTTTCTCTTTTTGCTGCCTTTAGGTAAATCTTAGACCAGGGAAGCCACCTACTTAAAAAAAAAAAAGAAAAAAAAAAATAAAAAAGGAGAAAAGAACAAAAAGAAATAAGCCACACTTCGCCGCACGAGTATGGCTGGCAAGTTGTCGGTGGTAACAGCTCATCGACCGATTGTCCAGAACCCAGCTCAGAAAATGCACTTAGGAAGAAGCGGAGAAGTAGAATAAACCGGGGAGATATACACTGGATTCACCCTTGTGTTGACCCCGTTAAAAAAAAATATATATATATATAAAAGTAGGGAGAAAGCTACCGGTTGTAAAGATACACCTTTAGGCAGAATTCTTTTTGAGGTCACCAAGAGGCGTAGAAATCCGAAGTCCGTTTTAATTGCCGGTCAACGAGTCTATCACAATCACAATAAGATGCTTAAAACTTAGGGTTCTCATCAAATCTTGGGTGAGTTGAATGGCCGTAGAAAGCCACTCTTAAACCCTAAAATTTGAAAATCCAAAAAAAAAAAAAAAAAAAAAAAGAGAGTAAAAACAGAAAAAGAAATTTTTCTTTGAATAAGGCGAGGCTTGAGGCGGTCTGCATTTTGGCTGATACCCGGGCACTGTTGTGTCTTTGAAAGTTCAGTTCTTAAGTAGACAATTTCTTAATGATTGAAAATAACTCAGGTCCAAATAATCTAACCTAATTCTTTTATAAATAGCATATAGTTTTTGCTAGGGACTAGCAAAAGATAGGCATGGGGGTATGATGTAAACACATTTACACTACTTAAAATGTCTATTTATGCATGTTCTTAAGCAAAGGATTGCATTTCATGATATAAATATTGCATTACATGCATCATCTTGCATTTAGAGTAGTTTGAATAAAATGGAGGTTAATTGTCTCCTTTTATGTGCTTGGACAGGGCAAATATTTTATCGGGGCCTCGGATCAAAGATCCAACCATATGGATATGATCAGGGCGACGATTGGAGTTCAACGACTCCAAGATCGCCCTAATCAGGCATCCGTAGCATCAGATAGAGACCGGGGAACCCTAGAAGATCAAGGGCCAGGATGGTGTAAATCCGCACTTCAGATGGCAAATCCGACCACACGGATGAATTCGGATCGACGATCGCAGCCCAACGACACAAAAATCGAGTCAATCCGACATCCGTGGCACCATCTACAACTTCCAGAAGATGGACGGCTAAGATGGCGCCACGTGGCGCCATCTCAGCCGCCCATTCGGCCGCATGCGTCTGGTGAAGACCGCGCACCATCTCCTCTCCGCCGTTGGATCTCGATCCAACGGCTGCGGTCGCTCGCGTTTAAAAACGTCCGCGCGACCATTTCGCCCGCGTAGCGCAGCGGCGACGCAGCTGCGGGCGAAGCGGAGGTCGCGGGTTCGAGCCGCGGTGAGGGGGTGGAAGGCGCGGGCGAGCGGGTGCGCACGAGCGTCAGATGAAGATCCAACGGCCGCGCGCGCCCGATAGCGCCTGATAGCGATGGCTTCGAGCGATAACCGGGTGTTATTGTTATGTCATTGTAATATAGCCAGTTATTACCAACATTTCAAATATATAAATTTTTTACTCGGAAAATAAAAGAGTTCCCGAGGTCGAACTCAGGGAGCAAGTTGTATTCTAGAGATATACATGTTTCTTTTACAAAAATAAAGAAAGAGAGAGGGAAAGAATTTGTTGTTCTCTTTGTTTTCTCCTCGTGATGTTCTTCTTTCTTTCTTTCTTCAGGTCTCCTTCTTCTTCTTTGTTGCTGTAGAGGTGATGCTCCTCTTTCTTCTTTCTTTAGATCTTCTTCTTCTTCTTTGTTGCTGCAGAGGTGATGTTCTTCTTTCTTTCTTCCTTGTTCTGCAGAGGTGATGTTCTTCTTTCTTTCTTCAGATCTCCTTCTTCTTTGTTCTGCACTGCCTCGCCTTCTTCTGATGTTCTTCAGTCAGGGACGTCGCCCCTCCTTCTTTCTTCTTTTCCCTTCAGGCCGTCGTCTGATTTCCAAATCAGACGACTTAAACTGCCTGTTGCTACAGTGTCTCCCTCAGCTTCCTTCTTCTTCCGCGGTTCTTCTTCTTCACCTGTGTCTGCACACTTCAGAACTTACGTCAGAGAACAAAACCTACTCTACCCTCCCCCCCCGCGTCTCTCTCTCTCTGAAACCACTCTTGGGAAAGCTCTCCCAGAGCTGCCGGGTAATCGGGTACGGGTCGTGCCCGGGTCCAGGCCCACCGGCGTGTGTGGTGGGCGAGGAGTGCAGGTCAGTCTTAAGTCGGGTCGGGTCGGGTCAGGTCCGCGGGGCGTGAGCGCGGACGAGACCGGGTAACCGGGCGGGTGAAGGGGACCTCACCCCGTGTGCTGAGGCAGTAAGCCTCCAGCACTTTTGCATCTTATATCGCTGCGACTCTTCAGGCTTTTCCGAGGTGGGACTAAATGTCCCACCTCAATTGCGCGCCCGCAGCGGGGAAATCAGCGGGAGATTGCGGCGTCACGCGAAGCCTTCTGCCTTAGCTGCGAGCCTGGTGTTTTGCCAAAACGCCTCGCAAGGCCTGGGAGTTGAATCTGGGCGTGGCGCTGAGCGTGGCGCGCCTGTAGCTGCAGGCGGAAGCAGTTCCTCCTGCGCAGCAATGGCGGCGGAGGTCGGGTGGCCTGTTCACAAGAAAACGGCCTCTCGGCCTAATCAGAAAGTGCCAGGAGCTTCGCCAGGGTGCGGCGGAGCTCGTGTGGGTGGTGGCGAGGCGAGGGGCGGCGTGCAAGGGCTGCCCTAGGTCGGACTGTGGGTCGGAGGATGGGTTTGTTCGGTGGGGTTGCAGAGGGTGATGTGGGGGAAGTGGCAGGGCGGGGGTTGATCAGGGTGAGGAGGCAGAGGTCCTGCGGTGGTCGGCGAGCCGTGTGGGTTGCTGAGGTGATGGGAGCGGCTCGCCGGAGGATGGCCGGAGGCGGAGAAGGTGAGGGTGAACAGGAGCGGTCGAGGGTTTAATCAAATAAAAGACAGTGAGGAAAAGAAAGAGGGGGAGATGGGGAGGAGTTCTGACCTAGCTACGGAGACGAAAGGGGCCGGGGCAGGGCGACAGTCGTATCGACTGTCGCCGGAGAAGAAGATGCCCAGGGGAAGGGGCGGCGGCGAGCAGAGGGCTGGAGAGGCGCCAGCTGGGTACGGCGTGGCGTAGGAAGAGCAGGGGAGGAGGTCTCTGCTGCTGGTATTGCGGCAGAGCGAAGAGGAGGAGGAGGAGGAACCGCCGGAGCTGGTGAGCGTCTGCCGGAGAGAGAAGAGAGGAAAGTTGGGGATTTTCTCCGTCAGATCCAAGCTGCCCTGGTCGGTGGAGCAATGGGGGGTATTTATAGGGATCAAACAGGGAGGAAGGCGGAGGGAGACGACGTGTCTCCCTCACCGGAGGATGGCCGGAGACGAAGACCCATACCGTCCGTGCGTTCGCACGGCCGGTATGGTGGGTTACAGCGACCAGGGGGGTGTCCCTGCGACGGCTGACGACGCAGGGCACCCTCGGTTTACTTGCCAGGTCCCCCACCTCACCCTGCGCGGCGCCATGCTCCGCGCAAGGTCGCCGGAGCATGGTGCTGGCAGGTTTTGCAGGGGGGACCTGATCGCAAAGAACGAAGGAGAGTTAGGGGCCAAAATGCGAGGGTTCAAAAGTTGAGGGCCAAAGAGTAAATATATGAGGACCAAAGTGTAAAGTCGGTCAAGGAGGTTTCTTCTTAGGCTCAAGTTTTTATACATGACTAATTAGGACCTAAGGAATCTGATGGTGAATTTCATTTCTATATTAAACCTTGTTTGACCGATCAATTTACGCAAAAACCCAAATTAAGTTATTAATTGGGCATGGTTCTCAATGTAGGTCAAAATGGGTTCTGAAGGCCAAATTGAAGGTTCTAAACCCTAGAGATTATTTTTCTATGAATTTTAGAGGGTTTATTTTATTTTTACTTTGCCTCGAACCTTGTGAATTGAAGTGGGTTGTTTTAGGGTTACAGATTATCATTTAGTTTCTTGGAATTGCTGTAGCCCTTGCTAGATCATTTCATCCCACTTTTATTCTTATTAAGCTGCTTTGACCTATGTTTGGGCCCTAAATTACCCTGTATGCAGATTATACTGGTAAAATTGCATTTTTACCCCTTATGACTTGTTTTCTTCTTAAACTCAGAATTCTCTGAGTTAAGCCTTTCCTTGAGATATGTAGGAGCTTTTATCCTTTGTATTGGGTCAAAATGAGCTAGTTATGGCTCATGATGAGGTTCTCATCATACCCCCATGCCTAGCTTTTGCTAGTCCCTTAGCAAAAACTTAAGGTTTCAACCCTTGTTCTAGACCA
The DNA here is from genome assembly GCA_037157565.1 of Thalassia testudinum. Taxonomy (NCBI): domain Eukaryota; kingdom Viridiplantae; phylum Streptophyta; class Magnoliopsida; order Alismatales; family Hydrocharitaceae; genus Thalassia; species Thalassia testudinum. The sequence continues at coordinate 4,957,029 of JAZHRO010000022.1, read as the reverse complement.
TGAAGTTTTTAATAGTTTTAGATAAGTGCCTTTTTTATTTGAGCATAGATTAGGTTAGAATGCTGACCATAGGCCTAAAAGGTACTCTAGTACCAATCAAGATCCAAATCTATCTAGCCTTAGCCTCAGTCTTTTAGCAAAGGTTTTTAAGGCCCACAAGAACTAACCTAAGGTTTATTGGACTTTGTGGTTAAAGCACCCGTGCTTGAAATGATTTTAGCCCTGGCTCAGTTCGCAGTGCGTTTTGTAAGAGAGAGATAGAAAGTTTTTCTGTTTGGAGAGTTTTCTCTCTCTTTTTCTTTTTAGTTCTAGCCTAGGATTGGCTTTTCAACACGGTCTGTATCAGATTCCTTGCTCCCATCATCAATCCTCAAGGGTTCCTGGCGATCGATGCTTCGAGATAGCACCTCCCATGGCAACCCCCGGAACCCTGGCTATTGAGATTTCGAGATAATCCCATCCATGGTGTTCCGTGGCCGAATCCAGACCCTGGCAATTGACACTTCGAGATAATGCCATCCATGGAATCTGAACCAGCAGAGTGCTTACATGCCCCCAGTAGGATATGTAAATATCCTAAGAGACAAGCACCGAGGAGATGATATTTTGTTACGCATCTTCGAGGGGATTTCCCGCCTCTCCGCGCTGGGAACTCGTCCAAATCAACTTGTGTTGATCGTCCGCTCCTATTCTAGGTGTTCTTTTCAGAATTTTGCGATGCTTCTGCGTGATTCTGATTTTTACGCTTACTGAACCAGGCTGTGTGTGAGGTTAGGGTGCTTAGGTTACTGAGTCCCGTAAACCAAAAATTAGTTAACGAGGCCAAATACTCCCTAAACCTTAGACCTAATTCTTCAGCTTTTCATTTTCCTCAACCTCTTGAGGAGTGTCCAGATCTTAATGGGTACTAAGAGTCTATTCAAGAATGCCTAAGGTTTGCGTTCTTACTAATCTCATTATGCACTTTTCAGTTATTTTCTTGAATGAGGTCTAGAACTTAGGTTAATTCCTTAGTTCCTTACTAATGACTATCACCTTTTCTTATAATTTTGTGCTCCTTTTTCATTTTGTTTCTCTTCTCCTTCTTCTTCACAAAATTTCCTTCTCCTTTTATTCTTTTTCGAAAAAATTTTTAATTTTTATGGTGTTTTTGGCATATGTGAATTTTTTTGTTTGAAACCTTTTCTTACAAGTTTTTGCACTTTCATACCCCCCCATGCCTAAGATTTGCAATGTCCTCATTGTAACCTAGGGGTTTTTATTCAACTAAGTTCATACATTAGGATAGCTGTTTTGATGAGTGAATGGGTCGGGGTGACTGTTGCGGACGATTTCTAATCTCAGATGCAAGCACCTGAGGTGGAGTCGGCTGTCCTAAAGTGTGAACTTCAAGTGCAAAAAGCTGTCAGAACAAGTTTCAGGTTTTCAAAGAGAATGACGGGCTGCCTCTCGTTGAGCGCTAAATTTGATGCCTTCAGCCAAGCGGGAAATGCGATGGAGAGGGGATGGTCAAATCAGCAGAGTTTTGTACGACAAGCACCTTGATTAAGAGCCTGGTTGGTCCAACCAGGTGCTTGTTCAGATCAACAGGCTGATGATGCAACCCAAACCCAATCAATCTGGTGGGTTGATAGATGTGGATAAAAAGGTGTGGAACCCACCATAAACTATGAAGCTCAGATAGATGTGGAAGTGTAAACGCAGGGTTTGGTTGAGTCGTATCAGCCTGGTCAAAGTAGGGATTCGTAGAATAATCAGTGGTTGATGCAGGAACCCTACAGGGGTGATCAGAGAATGATAGAGCATGGTATGTAGTCTGATCAATGTTCGAAACCCGATGTGGAAATGCAATCGGCTCGGTGAGAGGTGAATCTGAATAGAAATTGAGTCCGGTTGCGGGTCGGGGTTTGGGAGAGGTTTTGATCCGTTCTGTGTGTGCGGACGAGGTGGCCATTGTGTACGAGGGCTCTTCTAGAAACAGATGATAGGTGGTTTTCTGTAGAGAGTCCTCTGGGTAACTATCAAATGCCGGAAGAGTGTTTGTAGGATGAAAGGAATCGGATTCGAGAAAAAATTTGGATTCTTGGTTGCAATCACTCTTGGCATTTTCTGTTTTTGGTTCCTGAGGATCGAAAAGGAATGATTCTGTGTTATCAGTGATCTCGGGAATCAGGACCTCAGAGTCGGAGTTAGAGTCATGAGAACTGAGGTCGTAGATAGGCCTGGCGTGTTCAGGAAGGGGAATCTCTCCGCAATTATAGTCAGATTTGAAATTGTCGGAGAGTTGGCAAAAATGAGATTCATGATAATGAATTCCACCACAGTAAAAATCATCAGATGTGGAATCAGCGGCCTGATTGGGGTCTAGCCTATATGTCAATTCTGGGCTCGAAAAGGTATTCTGTCTAGGCTCAAGCTCCAAGCTGGTAGGATAGACCCAATTAAAATCCAACTCGTCCAACTCCTCAGTCTCTGTATCATAAATTGGCATGTTCTCTGGAAAATCGATCAGATTTTCTGAAGATGTTGGAGAGGGATATTCATCAAATAGAGGCCCGGAATCATATTCTGTAAAAATTTGATCTTTCTCATAAGGGGCCTCATAATCTTCCCAATAAGTTTCAGATCTAGGTTCTAGGCTTAGGATGTGGGTAGAATTATTAGAACCTAAGTCTGAATAACCTTCGAGGGCCACCTTATCAAAATAAGGGGTGGAATTTATACCCTCAAAAGGTTCAGTAGTGATCTCATTATTGCAAGAGTTTTGGAATTCTAGGCTTGGCAATTCATGGTCTAAGTTTGGCTCATCATTGTGTTCTCCTGCAATATCCCAACCTAATTCGACATTGTCTTCTATCTGGGTTGGGATTTCACAACCACTTTGTGCCTCAATCCCGAGATCTGGGAAACTGGATTGTTCCTTAATACTGTTCCAAGATGGTTCATCCTCTATTTCTGGTATATACGGGTATTTCTGGTTGATAATTTGTTCTACTGATTTCATCATTTCTACCCGTTTTATAAGGGCATCTTGGTGTTGTTCCCAAAGTACAGGATTTGTCAAGCATTGAAGGTATTCAGATTGGTGTAATTTTTCTATCTCAATGTATCCTGTCATGAGCATATCTCGGGTTGATCCTTTTGAAATTTCAGTCAATAGAATTTGGGCACAGTTTATGATGAAAGTTGTGGTTGTTGGAACATCAACCTGAATGTTTCCTATTGGTGTTGAGGGTTTATATTTGATTTCATAGAATTCAAGGGCATCCTCAATCATTTTATCTTTCATGGATCTCAGATATTCAGGTTTTTTACATGGTAGTCTTGCTAGGTAATTAGGCTGCATCTTCGAATCAGGTGGTGGAATCAAGATATAGAATCAGAAGTTTGAATCGAGATGGAAGAAGGGGATTTTGTTCAGAATCAGAGGAAAGAGGGGCTATGTGAATGATTTCTGCAAAAACAAGGGAGCCGAGGCTTAGCCTCGGGGAGAGTGAATTTCTATAGGAGGTTTCAAGGACCTCCTGCAAAATACTGAAGGACTGGATGAGATAAGCAGGTGCTGGACCCAATCAAGACACCCAAAAATTGTTGGGTGACTATAGAGGTTCGGGGCAGATGGACCCCTTGATCAGAAAGATCGTCCACCTGAGAATTACCTGGGCAGCCAGAGAGGGTGAGTCCCGAAAAGACCCCTACACGGTAGAGCGTCCTCACGGGTTACAGGGTTTCCCCCACCCGACCTCTCTTGTCACTGCGGTTCCAGGTAGACCAGAATGGGGATCTTGACCTCTTAAGTCTACCAATTTTAGTTTAAGATCAGGGTGCTTAAAGTTACACTTGAACTCTTAGGTATTTTGAGTGAGAAAGTGACCTAATTTTAAGGTTGGTTGACCCAAGGAGTCAACTTTACCTCTTGTTCCTTTGAGAGCTTTTTGGGTCCTTTCTTTTAGGGTTCAAGTGTTTAGAGAGCCAATTGTTTTAGGTTTCCTTTGAATAGGTATTTTCAGACAAGGGCTTGGGCACACTTCATTTGGTTTTCTCAATTCTTGCTTAAGGAGTGTGTCTCTAAATCCCTAGTGTTGGATCCTAGGTTGGCTCTACTTGGTCTAGTTAATTCTTTGTTGGGTAATTAGGGCTCAAGCAAGAATGTGTTAGCCCTTAAATACCCTTAATAGTGTGCAGGAATAATGAGTTGAAAACATGCAACTTTTATGGTTACTAAGTATGGAAGACAGGTTAGCCCTATATTGCTTGTTCTTTTCTTTCTTTTGAGTTTTAGGGGTTAATAGCGAGAGGAAAAAATGTACCTGTCCTCGGAGTGGTTGTTGTGCGGTTGCTTGTCTTCTTGATTTCCTGTGGTTTTCTGCACAAAAGAGAGGAGATTATCAGAAATTAAAAAGAAACAGGAATGTTTACCTCTAGAATAGTCGTTGCTCCCCGGCAACGGCGCCAAAATGATAGCGATGGCTTCGAGCGATAACCGGGTGTTATTGTTATGTCATTGTAATATAGCCAGTTATTACCAACATTTCAAATATATAAATTTTTTTACTCGGAAAATAAAAGAGTTCCCGAGGTCGAACTCAGGGAGCAAGTTGTATTCTAGAGATATACATGTTTCTTTTACAAAAATAAAGAAAGAGAGAGGGAAAGAATTTGTTGTTCTCTTTGTTTTCTCCTCGTGATGTTCTTTCTTTCTTTCTTCAGGTCTCCTTCTTCTTCTTTGTTGCTGTAGAGGTGATGCTCCTCTTTCTTCTTTCTTTAGATCTCCTTCTTCTTCTTTGTTGCTGCAGAGGTGATGTTCTTCTTTCTTTCTTCAGATCTCCTTCTTCTTCTTTGTTCTGCACTGCCTCGCCTTCTTCTGATGTTCTTCAGTCAGGGACGTCGCCCCTCCTTCTTTCTTCTTTTCCCTTCAGGCCGTCGTCTGATTTCCAAATCAGACGACTTAAACTGCCTGTTGCTACAGTGTCTCCCTCAGCTTCCTTCTTCTTCCGCGGTTCTTCTTCTTCACCTGTGTCTGCACACTTCAGAACTTACGTCAGCGAACAAAACCTACTTTACCCTCCCCCCCCGCGTCTCTCTCTCTCTGAAACCACTCTTGGGAAAGCTCTCCCAGAGCTGCCGGGTAATCGGGTACGGGTCGTGCCCGGGTCCAGGCCCACCGGCGTGCGTGGTGGGCGAGGAGTGCAGGTCAGTCTTAAGTCGGGTCGGGTCAGGTCAGGTCCGCGGGGCGTGAGCGCGGACGAGACCGGGTAACCGGGCGGGTGAAGGGGACCTCACCCCGTGTGCTGAGGCAGTAAGCCTCCAGCACTTTTGCATCTTATATCGCTGCGACTCTTCAGGCTTTTCCGAGGTGGGACTAAATGTCCCACCTCAATTGCGCGCCCGCAGCGGGGAAATCAGCGGGAGATTGCGGCGTCACGCGAAGCCTTCTGCCTTAGCTGCGAGCCTGGTGTTTTGCCAAAACGCCTTGCAAGGCCTGGGAGTTGAATCTGGGCGTGGCGCTGAGCGTGGCGCGCCTGTAGCTGCAGGCGGAAGCAGTTCCTCCTGCGCGGCAATGGCGGCGGAGGTCGTGTGGCCTGTTCACAAGAAAACGGCCTCTCGGCCTAATCAGAAAGTGCCAGGAGCTTCGCCAGGGTGCGGCGGAGCTCGTGTGGGTGGTGGCGAGGCGAGGGGCGGCGTGCAAGGGCTGCCCTAGGTCGGACTGTGGGTCGGAGGATGGGTTTGTTCGGTGGGGTTGTAGAGGGTGATGTGGGGGAAGTGGCAGGGCGGGGGTTGATCAGGGTGAGGAGGCAGAGGTCCTGCGGTGGTCGGCGAGCCGTGTGGGTTGCTGAGGTGATGGGAGCGGCTCGCCGGAGGATGGCCGGAGGCGGAGAAGGTGAGGGTGAACAGGAGCGGTCGAGGGTTTAATCAAATAAAAGACAGTGAGGAAAAGAAAGAGGGGGAGATGGGGAGGAGTTCTGACCTAGCTACGGAGACGAAAGGGGCTGGGGCAGGGCGACAGTCGTATCGACTGTCGCCGGAGAAGAAGATGCCCAGGGGAAGGGGCGGCGGCGAGCAGAGGGCTGGAGAGGCGCCAGCTGGGTACGGCGTGGCGCAGGAAGAGCAGGGGAGGAGGTCTCTGCTGCTGGTATTGCGGCAGAGCGAAGAGGAGGAGGAGGAGGAACCGCCGGAGCTGGTGAGCGTCTGCCGGAGAGAGAAGAGAGGAAAGTTGGGGATTTTCTCCGTCAGATCCAAGCTGCCCCGGTCGGTGGAGCAACGGGGGGTATTTATAGGGATCAAACAGGGAGGAAGGCGGAGGGAGACGACGTGTCTCCCTCACCGGAGGATGGCCGGAGACGAAGACCCATACCGTCCGTGCGTTCGCACGGCCGGTATGGTGGGTTACAGCGACCAGGGGGGTGTCCCTGTGACGGCTGACGACGCAGGGCACTCCCGGTTTACTTGCCAGGTCCCCCACCTCACCCTGCGCGGCGCCATGCTCCGCGCAAGGTCGCCGGAGCATGGTGCTGGCAGGTTTTGCAGGGGGGACCTGATCGCAAAGAACGAAGGAGAGTTAGGGGCCAAAATGCGAGGGTTCAAAAGTTGAGGGCCAAAGAGTAAATATATGAGGACCAAAGTGTAAAGTCGGTCAAGGAGGTTTCTTCTTAGGCTCAAGTTTTTATACATGACTAATTAGGACCTAAGGAATCTGATGGTGAATTTCATTTCTATATTAAACCTTGTTTGACCGGTCAATTTACGCAAAAACCCAAATTAAGTTATTAATTGGGCATGGTTCTCAATGTAGGTCAAAATGGGTTCTGAAGGCCAAATTGAAGGTTCTAAACCCTAGAGATTATTTTTCTATGAATTTTAGAGGGTTTATTCTATTTTTATTTTGCCTCGAACCTTGTGAATTGAAGTGGGTTGTTTTAGGGTTACAGATTATCATTTAGTTTCTTGGAATTGCTGTAGCCCTTGCTAGATCATTTCATCCCACTTTTATTCTTATTAAGCTGCTTTGACCTATGTTTGGGTCCTGAATTACCCTGTATGCAGATTATACTGGTAAAATTACATTTTTACCCCTTATGGCTTGTTTTCTTCTTAAACTCAGAATTCTCTGAGTTAAGCCTTTCCTTGAGATATGTAGGAGCTTTTATCCTTTGTATTGGGTCAAAATGAGCTAGTTATGGCTCATGATGAGGTTCTCATCAGCGCCGACGCGCAATTGGACGCTCTGGTGGACGCTCGATCGTACGCGGGTGGGCGCGCTACGCAGCGGGCGCGGACGCGATCTAAGCCGTCCGATCTCGCGATCGGACGGCTGAGACGACGCGGACGTGCGTATGCGTTACGCGCGCAGGCCAGCCGAGCGGGCGCGCGTGGGCGCGGCGGCGACGGCGACGGCGGGGCTTTAGCGACGGTTTTATCCGTCACTAAAGACCCCTTATTTATTATTTTGAAGATGTAATGTCCATTTTGCCCCCACTCCTTGCAACTATAAAAGGAGACCCCCTCCATACGAAATTTTCATCCCTTCCTTCTCCTCTCTACCTCTCCAAAGCTCAAGAGAAGCTTGTCCCACACCCGGGATGCTTCTCGCGAGATAAAGTCCAAATTTTCGTCCCCCTTCGGAAGTGGATCCCGCGACGACGACGGCGTGCTGCTTCGTTCCCGTTCTTCTGCTTCGTCCTCCTTCGTCCCGCTTCGTTCTCCTTCGTCCAGGCGTCGTCCCGTCCGGCTCGTCCTCCAAGCGACCGTCGAGGAGGATTTCTCTCTCCCTATTCTTTTTACTGCTTTCTAGTATAGATTTACTGCTTTCTAGAGTAGTCTATTCGTCCTCCGAGCGATCGTCGAGGAGGACATTTCTCCCTCCATTCTTTTAATGCTTTCTAGAGTAATTGTTTTATGTTTTGTAGTTGTAACGAACGAACTCTTTTATGATAAATTCCTTGTCTATTCTACATCTCATTTTGATTTCCATGTATAGTATTCTTTCTCTCTCTCTTACTCCCTCTCTCTCTTTTATTTGTTGTAGATACTTAGATAGTTTAAATTGAATTTCTTCGTGACAAAATAAAAAGAAACGCGAAGTTTTTAAATCAAACGTTCGCCTCCCTATGTTCGACCCGGAATTTTGATTTCGGTATAAATTTTATTTGTTGAACACGAATCCTTCTCTTTCGAACTACAACGGCGGGTTTTCCAAAACCAAACACGTTAGCGTAGGTGCGTAAATTAAGTTCAACAAGGCCCTGGACACTGAGGTCCAAATTCACATCCCTAATCAAAGTCATCCAGGCTAGTGGATGGATAATTACAAGTTAAGTTGGGATAGTAATCATCTTGGGGGTAAGTGGTGGTAGGAGGATAGGATGTGAAATGTGTGTAGGATGTGGAAGGGTACATGGTGAAGTAAGGAGGGAAATTAGAAGAGAAAGGAGCCTTGCAATACAAAAATACAAGCTTGTCCTTAGTATGGGTAGCCTAAAGGTCTACAGACTCTCAGAATCCATCCTAAGATTATAGATGATTTACTCTATTTATGTCCAGGAAATCCAACCAATTAGAAGGAGGGACTGGGGAAAAGGTTCTTCCTTTAGCTTGCACCTCCGGTTCCTAGTGTACCCCCCAGCCGTGGTCGTTTGACGCTACTCCCCTAGGTAGACATCAGATTGACTAGTATAAGCAGGTTAATCGTGAACAATCTCAATCTGGATCCCGACGAGCGAACCAGTCCTTAGGGCCAACATCTAATCAATTTTAGTTAGGCTTGGGACAATGGTGCTTCAGGAATGTGATGAGCCCTTTAGATGGGTTGTGCCCTTAATGATTAGTTAAAATGTGTGTGTGTACACAACCAGGGTTTGCAAACAAGATTATTTGATGATGTGTCTTTTAGGGTTCAACCTTATTTAGTAGCTTTTAGGGTTTAATCTTAGGCATATGCAATCAAGTTTAGGAGAACACTCCATGTTTTGAAAGCACGGGTGATGATATATTCCTTTAAAGATCAAAAATAATGTGGAGTGTCTGGTTCAGCCCTAAGAATCAACCCTAAGTGGCAAGCTACTTGATGGATCAGTTTTAGATTGAGTGGTGCAGCCCAAACAGCTCAATCAATTGGCCTGTTGCATCACTTAGTTAAGGCACACAAGAATGTTTAACCTATTCAGATTTCTACTCACTTATGTGTATTGAGTTGAAGTGTACCGGGTCCACAGGTTAGATCCTGGTTAAGTGGTAGAATCAAAGTGATTGTGCACCTTATGATAAGAACTTGTGGGTGTTAAGTGTGTAGCTTTTAGAAAATCCCACAATTAGATAGCACTTTTTTTTTTTTATTTATGTGGATGGTGAGGTGAGTGGAGGTGGCAAACAAACAACCAAATCTATCCTAGGGTTTATAAAAAGCACCTAAGTTGATTTGGGTTTGAGTTATTCGATTGTGGAATGAAAACTAAGGTGGGGATGGTGTGGGGGACACTTACAAAACACTCTACCCGCACTTTACTCCGGTCTACCACACTTTGATCTCCATGGTAGGGTACCTACAAGACAGTATATCAAAGACAAGTACGGTTAGTGCTATGTAAATGCAAAGAAACGCAATAAATAATAAAGTAAATTCCGTTGCCTTCCTGGAAATGGTGCCAAAATGGTCGTACGTTTTCGCGTGTTAGAAATTGAGGTTACAAGTAACCCGTCATCGTAGTTGCAAAACACATCGATCAGATAAAATTTATACCGAAACTCCAAGGGAGTCTCAGGTCGAACACAGGGAGGCGATGTTTACTTTATTGAAAACCACACTTCGATTCGTTTCTTTTTGGTATTTTGGGGTTTTGTTATTTTTTTGTATGTTTGAAATAAAAGAAAACAAGCAAACGTATCACATGATAGAGATGTGGAACAAATATGATACATATTACTTCCAATGTCAATTACAAGAAACTATGAAAGCATATAAAGAGAGGGAGATGAGAGGAAATCTCTCGAATCGGCTGTTCGGCAAGACGACGGTGCCTGGCGGAAGCTCGGACGAAGGAGGTGAGGAGTGGGATGATGGAGGTGAGATGCTGGAGGACGTCGGGTTGAGGAAAGCTTCAGCGTAGCTCTGGAATGGAGGTGAGAAGACGGAGTTGATCTGCTACCAGAATGGAGGTGGGAGGACAGCTCCAAGGTGACCTATGAAGGGAGATGGAAAGTTGGAGGAGTATTTGGTGGGGCAGAGGTTCGCTACACTAATAGGCACCTTAGGAGCTTAAGAACAAGCTCTAATGGAGTGTTGGTAGGCTTGCTAGAGCTTGGGAGTAGGTAGGAGTAGAGTAGGTAGCGATGTTTTGGAAGGGAGGGGGTGTAGGTCCTTTTATAGTGGAGGAGAAGAGAAAAATAGGTATGGGACCATTAGTGACATCCAGGCCATTGCTAGAAATGTTGCTGTAGGTAGCTCATGCCCGCTGGCACCCACAGTTGGCTTTGCTGGCATGCGATGAATTACCGACGGTTGTAAGCGCCACTGTAAGTCCATCTCATGCATCGCTATAGGTCCAGCTCATGCTGAACTGGTGCCGCGGTCTTGCCTTACCATGCGCGCGCTCGCCTATGTGCTAGCACTGCGTGCCTACGTGTGCACTCGCGCTGCTACGCACGTGCGGTGCTGTGTGTGTGTGCTGGCGGCCTAGGTTGTGCCACGTGGCGCAGTCTAGGTCGTCCATCTTCTTGTTGTAGGGGCTGCTACAGAGGTCAGATTGAGTCAATTTTTACGCCATTAGGCTGTGATCATCAACCCGAATCCATCCACATGGTCGGATTTATCATTTAAACCTGCGAATTATGTCTCCTAGTCCCTTGGCCATTGATCTTCCTCAGACTACATATGGTGCTACGGGACTCTGATCATGGCAATTTCAGAGGCATTGGACTCCGATCGTCGTCTTGCTCAAATCCGTACGATTGGATCATCAATCTGAGGCTTCGAAATAAATATCCTTCTCTCCTAACCACAAAAAGGATGCAATTAACCTAAATTATATACAACTACTCTAAATGCATAATGATGCAGCTATGCAATATTTATAACATGAAATGCAAATCTAAGCCTAGGAACATGCATGATAGGCATTTTACCCTCAATAAATGTCTTTACATCTAACACCTTGACAAAGGCAAAGGCCTCTTCCTCTTTTCTCTTCAAGCCTCAGGGAGAGGCTTCTCTCTTCTTCTTTTCCTCTTCTCTTCCTTCTCTTCTTCCCTTAGCTTCAGAGAGGTGTAGCACAGGACTCAACATGCTAACAGAGGCAAAGGCCTCTCTCAGACTCGCAAGAGTCAAGAGGAGGGCGGCAAAGCAAAACCCCCCCTCTCTCTCTCCTTTTTCTCTTCTTCCTCTCAGAACCAACAAACCAGACCAGACCCAAGTATCCAGGTAAATGGACCAAGCCTAGACCTGCGAGGTGTGAGCGTGGGCAAGGGCATGCGTGGGCACATGCAAGGGCACCTCGCCCCGTGCTACTGAGGCGATAAGGCGGTAGTAGAAAATCAATATATGCGTCACTTCATGGCTGTCAACATACGAGGTTGGACTAAAGTCCCACCCTTCCTTCGCTTGTGTTGCGCTGTCGTTCTTCACCTAATTGGAGCACTGCTACAACTTAGGGCCTTTAATCCAAGACCTGGAGTAGATCCTGGGATGTTTCAACATCGGAGGAGCTCGGTCGTGGTTGGGGATGGATGTGGCAGTGGCGGCTGACTGGTGGAGACCTAAAATGCGAATACGGGCTCGAGGGCCCCAGTTAAATGTCTCCTTAGCTTCACCGTAGCACGACGAAGGTGATGGTGACGGTCTTGTGGAGGATGGCAGCGTGTAGTGGCCGATTGGAGTCAGGGAAGGAAGTTTGTGATGGGTTTGTTCGGTGGCGTGATTGGGTGGATGTGAGAGTGAATGGAGTGAGGGGTTTTGAACAGTGGAGCACGGTGGAGTTGATGGAGGTAATAGCAGTGCAAATCATGTAGTGGAGCGGTGGTTGGGCGTCGCTGGTGCTTCGTCGGAGCGGAAGAAGTTAATGGCGTTGAGGGAGAATCGATGGTTGTGCATGTGTTGCAAGAGTGGGAGAATAATGTAGAGAGGAGAAGGAAAGATAGAGGGACTTAGGGATGAGGTAAAGAGGCGGAGGGCTTCAGTGTTGGTTGACCGAAGCAGGAGGAGGTAGAGGCAGTGAGGCGGTGACGTCGACTGAGGTAGAGGCACGACCTCTCTTTGGCAAGAGAGGTTTGTGAGGATGAGGGGAAGCTAGTCAGTCATCCAATTTTATGGTTGGATGGTCGGAGGAGGGTCAAAGAGGCCGCTGGAGTAGGGGTCTACGGTGGTCGAAGGTAGGTTTCTAGGGCCTTCGACGTGCCAAGACTTGTTGAAAAGAAGAGGAATGCAACAGGGGTTCTTTTATAGGCCATAGGAAGCCCTTTCAAGCTTGGAAGGTCAAGCACATGTCAGATACATGAACCTTTGAAAGGTTCGCATGACCTTTTGGGAAAGACGTAGAGCCCAAGGTGCGGCTCAAGTGGAAGGTAGCTTCCCAAGGAATCCCTGTATCAATTTTGGGAGAGATTAATTGAGAATCGAGCATGAAATCCTCGCTCGAAACTCAACGATGATGGTTTAACCTTCCAAAATGGTAAGAGGACCTATTTGTGAGAAAGATGACAAAAGTTAGGGACCTTTTTGAAAGGATTTTGAAAGTTAGGGGCATGTGTGTGAGAGAAAAGACTTAAATAGAACCAAATTGCAAACTAGGTTAAGATGATCTTAGACTGGGTCCAAATTTTGGTAAAAACCTAATTTTGACCTAAGGAATCTAATGGTGAAGTTATATTTACGTTTTGACCTATTTTGACTAGGTAATTTATCCAAAACCCCAAATTAGGGTAAATGTTAGTCTAGGACTATTTTGGGTCATGATGGGTTCTGATGGTCAATTTGAAGGTACCAAACCCCTGAGAATATTTTTTTATGAATTTTGGAGGGTTTAGGTGAATTTTATCCTGACCAAAACCTCAGTTAATTAAGCAGGTCTGTTTTTAGGGTTTCAGAAGTCATTTAATTCTTAAAACATGCAAAAACCCTTTTTTGTTTGTATGAACCCACTTGTTGGATATTTAAGACCATTTGACCCTTAATTACCCCTGGGGAAACCCGTGGTTGTTCTGCAATCAAGATATGATGGTAAAACTGTAGTTGTAACCCTGTTTTCTTATCTTTCTCTCAGAATGGATTTGCAGTGACTTAGGGCTCTCTAGCAGTTATGTAGGAGCATTTATTCCTTGATAATGACTAAATGGAGCTAGTTATGGCTCATGATGGTGTTCCCATCATAGCCCCATGCCTAGCTTTTGCTAGTCCCTCAGCAAAATCTCATGGAATTAACCCAAATTCTAGACCATATGCCTTTTTATGCTCAGATTTCTGTTGTGTGCTTTCTTTTGTAGATTAGATCAAAATGACGATAGTAGGCCTAGAGGTACTCAAGTACCAACCAAGATTCGGACCTGACCAACTTTAGCCTCAGTCTGCCACGAAGGTTTCTAAGGCCCATAGGAATTAACCTAAGGTTTGTTGAACTCTGCGGTTAAGGCACCCATGCTTAAGACATGTTTAATCCTGGTTCAGTTTGCAGTGTATTTTTGTAAGAGAGAGATAAGATTTTTTTTTATTTTTGGAGAGTTTTCTCTCTCTTTTATTTTTATTTCTAGCTTCAGATTGTCTTTACAACACGGCCTGTATCGGATTCCCAACTCCCACCATCAATCCTTGTAGGGTCCCTGGTAATCGATGCTTCGAGATAGCACCACCCATGGCAACCCCCAGAACCTTGGCTTTTGAGATTTTGGGATAATCTCGACCATGGCGTTCTGTAGCTAAATCCAGACCCTGGCAATCGACATTTCGTGATAATGCCGTTGAACCAGCACAAGGTGATTACATGCCCTCGGTAGGATATTTAGGTATCCTAGGAGACAAGCACTGAGGAGACGGTATGTTATTGCACATCTTTGAGGGGAATTTCCCACCTCTCCACTCCAAGAACTCATCTAAATCAACTTGTGTTGATCAGCCACTCCTAATCTAGATAGCTTTTTTATAACAGAATTAATGCATTTGCACGATTTTGATAATTAAGCGCACTGAACCAGACTGTGTGTGGATTGGGGTGCTTAGGTTACCGAGTCTCGCAAACCAGAGGTCAGTTAACAAGGTCAAATAATCCCTAAGCCTTAGACCTAATACTTAAGCTTTACATTTTCCCCAACCTCTTGAGGATAATCTAGTTCTTAATGAATACTTGAATTTTTAAGCCTAAAATCACAGCCCAAGAAGCCTAAGATCAGCGTTCATACTAATCCCTTTTGTCACTTAGCACTTTTATTTTTTTCATTTCTTTCTTTTGATTTGGTCTAGAACTAAGTAGATTCCTTAATCTTTTACCAATGACTATCTCTTTTTGTTTCAAACAATCCTCCTTTTTGACATTTCTATCACCTCCCTTTTTTCTCTTCTTAAGAATGATATGCAATTAATTCACTCAAAATTTTCTCCCTTCTCCATTTTTTGTTCTTTTTCAATTTTCTATTTTTTTGGTTTTTTTGGAATGTATATATTTTTTCATGAGAACCCTTCCAACTGTGAATTTTTGTATGTTTGTACTTTACCACCTCCCATGCCTAAGTTTTACAATGTCCACATTGTAAACGGATGGTGTGAAACAGTTAGGGGTTTAGGAATTAGAATAGGATTATCGGGTGGGTGGATGGGTTGGGGTGATTATTGCGGACGATTTTAAGCTCAGGTATGAGTACCAGAGGTAGAGTTGGTTTTTCTAATGGACGAACCCTAAAGTACAATATGAGTTCAGCATAAGATGTGGCAAGAAGGGTTTTGGGTTTTTCAAAAAGATGATGGGTTGCCTCCCGTTAAGTGCTGAGTTTAACGCCATCAGCTAGGTGCAATGAGCTCAGGGAGAATGGAGGGCAAAAGATACCTCAGCCAAGTTTGAGTCAGTGAGTTCAACGAGCGATTTAAGTCTTTGACCATTCACGACAAAAGGTTCAGAATCAGGGTTGAGTTCACTAATTTTAATGGCTCCATTTCCAAAGATTCGTCTCACCAAGAATGGTCCAATCCATTTTGATCTAAGTTTTCTAGGAACAGTTTTAGTTTGGCATCAAAAAGTAGAACTTTTTGACCAGGGTGGAAAGATTTTCATATAATGTGCCTGTCATGGAAGGCCTTAACTTGCTCTTTCTAGATACGTGAGTTCTCATACGCATCATTGCGTAATTCCTCGATCTCGCTCAATTGCAACCGGCAGTGTATTCCTGCCTTCATTAGATCCAGATTGTACTTTCATACTACCCAATAAACCTTGTGCTCCATCTATATAGGAAGGTGACATGCCTTTCCATACACTAATCTGGAGGGAGACATGCCTAATTGGGTCTTGTAGGTGGTCCTATAGGCCCACAAGGCTTTCAGAAGGCAACTAGACTAATCCTTCCTATCAGACCGAATAGTGACTTGAAGAATCTTCTTGATCTCTCGACTCGACAATTCTACCAGTCCATTAGTCTGGGGGTGGTAAGGAGTCGAGATACGATGCGTCACCCCACACTTTTTATCAGGGACTGGAAGTGCACATTATTAAAATGAGACCCGCCATCACTAATGATGGCCTTAGGAACCCCAAATCTAGTAAAGATGTTCTCCTAGATAAATCCGAGGATAACTTTATGATCACTAGTTCTCGTGGGGATGGCTTCGATCCATTTAAGACATAATTAACAGCGAGTAGAATGTACTCGAAGCCGTTAGATCCAGGAAAGGGTCCTATGAAATCAATTCCCCATATGTCAAAGATTTTGCACACAGTAATCAGATTCAAGGGCATCATAACCCGTGGGCCCATGTTGCCAAGGATCTGACAACGAGCGCTTGCCCTACAATACTTCTGTGCATCTTTGAACAAAGTAAGCCAAAAGAACCCACACTGAAGAATTTTCTCTATGGTTTTACGCCCAGAGAAATTGCCACCGCAGACCTGGTCGTGATAGAATGATATCATGTCATTGACCTCGTCGTCAGGAATGTATCTCCGGATCACCTGATCATTGCCAATTTGGAAAAGGTATGGCTCCTCCCAAATATAGTACTTGGCCTCGGCAATCAATTTGTCCCACCTGGAAGTCACCAATCTAGCGGAACTTTCCCCGTAACCAAGTAATTTACAATATCAGCAAACCATGGGAGACTGTGAATGGCTAGTAGGTGCTCATTCGGAAAATGCTAGATGATCAAACTAGACGGTTCGATGACGAAGAAGGAAGATGGGACAAATGGTCAGCTACCACATTCTGTTTTCCCACTTTATCGTAAATCTCAAGATCGAATTCTTGCAACAGCAAGATCCATCGGATTAGTTGAGGTTTTGCATCCTTCTACCCAAGGAGGTGCCTCACTACAATGTGATCCGAGTATATGATAACACGGGAACCCAAAAGATAAGATTTGAATTTTTCCAGGTCAAATACGACGGCTAGCATCTCTTTCTCAGTAACTATGTAGTTACGCTGAGTCTCGTCAAGTTTCTTGCTAGCGTAGTAGATGACCACGGGTTTCTCATCTATTTTCTACCCAAGTATTGCACCCACAGCATAATCAGATGCATCGCACATATTCTTAAAGGGTTAAGACCAATCAAGGGACTGCAGGATAGGTGCTTGGGTAACTTGATCACGTAGGATCTCAAATGACTAAATGCAATCCTCGAAAATTTCAAAGTGGACATCCTTAGATAGAAGATTAGTTAGGGGACATGCGATTTTTGAAAAATCGAAAATGAATCGATGGTAAAAACCGACATGCCCCAGAAAGGATCGGATGTCTTGGACCAAGCTAGGGATAGGGAGTTTGGAAATCAGATTCACCTCGGCTTGATCAACCTGGATGCCTTTTTCAGAGATGAGATGTCCCAGAACAATTCCCTTAGGTACCATGAAGTGGCTCTTTTCGTAGGAAAGAATCAAGTTCACATCGATGCATCATCTAAGGATTTGAACCAAGTGCAGGAGGCAATCATCAAAAGATTCTTCAAATACCGAGAAGTCATCCATGAAGACCTCAAGGTATTCACCTACCATATCTGAGAATATGGCAAGCATGCACCACTGAAAAGTAGTGGGTGCATTGTAGAGACCGAACGACATCCTTCGGAATGCGTATGTCCCAAAGGGGTAGGTGAAGGTAGTCTTCTCTTGGTCCTCAGGATAGATTGTGACCTAGTTATACCCAGAGTACCCATCCAAGAAGTAGAAGAATCTGTTTCCTACTAGTTTCTCGAGTATCTAATCGATGAATGGTAGTGGGAAATGATCCTTCTTCGTGGAGGAATTGAGTCTTCTGTAATCAATGCAGACTCTCCACGAGTTTGCTATACGGGTTGGTATGGTTTCTTCGATTTTAGTCGTGATGACGTGTTGAAGGTGGAAAACTACACGTTCGAAGTTGGATTTGAAAACCCGTAGTTGTAGTTAGAGTCGTGGAGAAATCCGTTGAACAGATAAAATTTATACCTAAAATCCATAAAGAAGTTCCGGGTCGAACACAGGGAGGCTACATCAATCTCAAAATCCGTAATTATATTTTTTTGTATTTTTTTTATAAGGCGAAATAATCACAATGGAATCACTATAGAAAATGAGAGAGAGAACAATCACTTGGTATTAAATAATGTTTTTACAACTAAGAAAGTGGGAAATGATTACACTGGAAAGTGGGAAATTGTTACATCTAGAAAGCAGGAAATTCTACTCTAGAAAGCGATAAAAGAAAGGAGAGAGAAGTTATCCTCCTCGACGAATGCTTGGAGGATGAGCCAGATAGAGGCAATGCCTGGAAAATGGAGGATGAGGCGGGAAGAAGGAGGATGAAGTCGAAAGAATGGGAATGAGGCAGCATGTCATCGTCGTCATGAGATCCACTTCCAGAATGCGGGTGAAAACTTGGTTTTAGCTCTTGAGGAGCATCCCAGGTATGGGACAAGCTTCTCTTAAGCTTTGGAGAGGGAGAGAGGAGAAGGAAGGGATGAGAAATATGTGGGGGTCGTAGGGCCTTTTATAGGTGAAGATTGAAGGGGGTACAAAGGTCATTTCACTTAAAAAATTAATTCAGGACCTTTAGTGAATGTGGCTGAAGAACCGCACGCACGCCCGCCTCCTCGTCTTCGGCTGCCCCAACGCCCATGCATGATCTCGCCTTATCAGCTGTCCAATTGTGAGATCGAACAGCTCAGATTGCTTCTCGCCAGCGCTTCCTCGCCTACCTAATGCTTGATCACGCATTAAATCGCACGTGAATGTTGTGTGTCGACTCGTGCGTTCATTCGATTGGACGATCTGGACCGTAGATTTTCGATTGAGCGGTTGTGATGGTGCTCCCGCACGCAAGAAGGGGAAGCCGCTCTACGATTCTAACCCTCGTCACCTACCTATGCAGTGCCTTAACCACTGCGCTATGCGTGCGGTTGAGGCACGTTGGTGATTTTGTGTACGGCCGATCTCGACCATTGAATCTTCATCCGACGGTCGAGATCAGGAGTTGATTATGCTTTCAGATGAGGAGAGGCGCTGGATGAGCGATGACGTGGCACATTCTCGACCGTTGGATGGGCATCCAATGGCAGAGATTCGTTAAGTGGGTGAAGAAGAAGAGCTACGACAGGTGCTAGGTGACTGTGATGGCGCCATGTGGCACCATCATGCCCATCCATTTTCGTTGAATTGTAGATGGTGCTACAGATGTTGGATTGGACCAATTTTCACGTCGTTAGGCTGCGATCGTCGATCCGAACTCATCCGTGTGGTCAGATTTGTCATTTGAGGTGCGGATTGACACCATCTTGACCCTTGATCTCTGACCTTCCTCAAATTATATTTGATGCTACAGAAGTCCAATCAGGGAGATCTTGGAGTCGTTGAACTCTAAACGTCGCCTTGATCAGACCCGTACATTTGGATCTTTGATCCAAGGCCCCGATTAAAAGTCAGCCTATTACCTGACCACAAAAAGAGAAAATTAGTCTAACTTTTACACAACCTAACCTAAATGCAAGATGATGCATGTTATACAATATTTATAATGTATGATACAACTATAATACTAAGAACATGCATAAATAGACATTTTAGGCTATTTAGATGCATACGCATCACACCCCCATGCCTATCTTTTGCTAGTCCCTAACAAAAACTACATTCTATTTATAAAAGAATTAGGATTGGATTACTCGGGCAAAAGTTATTTTCAACATTAAGAAATTTTTACTTAGGACCTAAACTTTCAAAGACACAACATTGCCCAGGTATCTACCAAAATGCAAGCTATCTCAAGCCCTTACCTTATTCAAAGAAGGATCTCTTTTTTTTCTTTCTTTTCTTTTTTTTTTTTTACGTTTTTGAGTTTAGGGTTAGAGAGTAGCTTTCTACGACCACTCAGCCCACCCAAGATTTGATGAAAACCCTAAGCTCTAAGCATCTTTTTTTTTTTGAATGTGATAGACTCATTGATCGGCAATCAGAATGGACTTCGGGTTTCTACGGCCCTAGGTGACCTTAAAAGGAATTCTGCCTAAAGGTGTATCTATACGACCGGTAGCTTTCTCCATACTTTTATTTTTATGGGGTCAAAACAAGGGTGAATCCAGTGTATATCTTCCCGACTTATTCTACTTCACTTCTTCTTAAGTGTTTTAGGAAATTTTATGTGCATTTCTTGAGTTGGGATCTGGATAATCGATCGATGAGCTGTTACCATTGACAACTTGCCAGCCATACTCGTGCGGCGAAGTGTGGCTTATTTCTTTTATTTCTTTTTCTTTCTTTTCTCTTTTTCCTTTTTTTTTATTTTTCTTTCTTTTTGAACTTTCTTTTTTTTTTAAGTAGGTGTCTTCCCTTGTCTAAGATTTATTTAAAGGCAGCAAGAAGAGAGTGGTCCTATGACTTGGCTCTGGACAACCTACCTATGGGCTATTACCCATGATAACTTGCCAGCCATATCACCCTAGAAGGTTCATTAGCTACCCAATTTCCATTAAAATCATCAAACAACGAATCAATGACGAATAGTGTGTAGATGCTTAGACTTAAAGTTCCCTCAAATCAAAGGGCGGGTTGATAAGTCATGTACTTGTCACCCAAACTTATTTAATCAAATTAAAATAGAATTCAGGATGGCGAGGACTCGATGAACAAATTCACATTTGAGTGGATACCTAGGCTGATTAAGCCTAAAGACCTGAAGGATCTTAGTGTTCAGATCCTGCTGTAATATTTCCTAAGATTGAAAGTTCCTAATGTCCAAGTATTCCTTCCTAATTCATTTTTTTTATGTATATATAAGAAAATAAGTAGAATTTACAAGAATTCAACAGAGCTGACAAAATGATTCAGAAATGAATCCACCCCCGCATGCCTAGCTAACGCAATGTCCGCATTAAGAATAAAAGACATGAAAGGAAGGGTAGAATGCAGAAGATATCACCTGAATATGAAGCTCATGTTAGCTCTGAGTCAAACTATACAAATGCTAAGTTTAATGCCATCAGCTAGGTGTAGTCCAGCCAAAGAAGTCACAACATAGCTAGAGCAACTGTGTCTGAGATGGGTTCTAGAATAGTACGGTCAATAATAGGCTTCAAACATTGACTGCTGACTTTGAATGAATTACCCGTCTTCAGGTCAGAGATCTAAATAGCCCCGTTTGGAAATATCTAATCGATAATGAATGGGTCGTTCCATTTCGACCTAAGTTTTCTAAGAAAGAGGTTAAGTCAAGAATCAAAGAGCCAGACTTTCTGGTTCGGCTCAAAGCTCTTACGGGAAATTAATTGGTCATGAAGAGCTTTGGTCCGAGCCTTATAAATCTTGGCATTCTCATATGCGTCATTTCTAAGCTCCTCCAACTCGGATAGTTGGAGTTTCCTGGTCTTCCTGGCTAAACTCAGATCTAGATTACATTGTTTGATTGCCCAGAATGCCCTATGTTCAATTTCTACGGGTAAATGGCATGCCTTTCCATACACCAGATGAAATGGAGACATGCTGATGGGTGTTTTATACGTTGTACGGTAGGCCCAAGGAGCGTCCTCAAGCTTTTGAGTCTAGTCTTTGCGATCAGGCCTAACCATTTTTTATAGAATATTCTTGATCTCACGATTGGAGATCTCGGCCTGTCCATTCGTCTAGGGATGGTAAGGTGTGGAGATTCTGTGATTAACCCCGTATCTTGCCAGCAAATTACAGAACTGGGCATTAGTGAAATGAGTGCCACCATCGCTAATGATGGCCCTCGGAATCCCGAACTGATTAAAAATGCTTTTCTTGATGAAATCTATGACCACATTGCGATCATTGGTTCGGGTAGGAATAGCCTCGATCCACTTGGACACGTAATCAACAGCAACGAGAATGTACTGATGTTCAAATGAAGGGAAAAAGGGTCCCATGAAATAGATGCCCCAAACATCAAAAAATTCGACAAGAAGAATCGGGTTTAGGGGCATCATGTCTCTCTTGGTTATGCTCCCAAGTGCCTGGCATCGGGAACATGACCTCGAGAAGTCCTGGGCATCCTTGAATAAAGACGGCCAATAGAATCCAGATTGCAAAATTTTTGCAGCCATCTTTTTCCCAGAGAAGTGTCCACCACACTCAAATGCATGGCAGAACTTGAGCATACTCTTGAATTCGTTCTTTGGAACACATCGGCGAATAATTTGATTAGAGCCGATGCAGTACAGTTCAGGGTCCTCCCAAAAGTAATATTTGGCCTCAGATTTGAGTCTATCCCATTGTTGCTCGGTCCAATCCTGGGGAATTTGACCAATGGCCAAATAATTAACGATGTCAGCAAACCACAGGGTTTGGACACCTGAAACTGTAAGGATAGTATCGTCTAAAAAGTATCAGCAATAGGAATGTCCGGACATGAAGAATCACTCAGAAGTCTTGACAGATGGTCCGCCAGCACATTCTGTACCCCGGATTTATCCTTGATTTCAAGATCAAATTCTTGAAGTAGAAGAATCCATCGAATAAGCTAGGGTTTGGCATCCTTTTTGACCAAGAGATGTCTCAAGGCCAAGTGGTTGGTATATATGATGACGTGAGACCCTAAGAGATAAGCCTTAAATTTCTCTAAAGCAAACACTACAACTAGTAATTCCTTCTCAATAATAGTGTAATTCCTTTAGGCCTCGTCTAGAGTTTTACAAGCATAGTAGATGACAAAGGGCTTCCTGTCAATCTTATGACCCAAAACAACCCCGACTGCGTAATCAGAAGCATCGGTCATGATCTCAAATGGGGTATCCAAACCGGTGGTTACAACACTGGAGCACAAGTGACTACCGTTTTAAGAAAATCAAATGCCTTACGGCATGATTCGCCGAAATCAAACGGTGTTTCTTTGGCAAGAAGATTGCTCAAAGGACGAGCAACGTTCGAAAAGTCCTTGATGAATCTCCTATAGAATCCCACATGACCAAGAAATGATCGAATCTGTTTGACAGATGTGGGAGGAGGAAATTTAGCGATAGCATCAACCTTAGCTTTGTCCACTTCGATTCCCCATTCAGAGATTACATGACCCAAGACGATGCCTTCTTGTGTCATGAAATGACTCTTTTCCCAGCTAAGGGCCAGTCTTGTTTTGATGCATCGTTTAAGAATCATTTCAAGATTAGCTAGACAAGAGTCAAACAATTCTCCAGAAATAGAGAAATAGTCCATGAAGACTTCCATAAACTCTCCCACCATGTCAGAGAATATGGCCAGCATACACCTTTGAAAAGTTGCAGGTGCATTACATAAGCCGAATGGCATCCTACGGAAAGCAATGATTCCGTAGGGACAGGTGAAAGTCATTTTTTCCTGATCCTCAGGATGGATAGGGACTTGGTTATATCCCGAGTAGCCATCAAGGAAACAGAAGTACTTCTACCTTGCTAGTCTTTTAAGGATTTGATCAATAAAAGGCAAAGGGAAATGATCCTTTTTCGTGGTTGTGTTCAGCTTCCTATAATCAATACAAACTCTCCAAAAGGAAGCTGAACGAGTTGTGACAGATTCTCCCTTCTCGTTAGTCACAATGGTAATCCTGGCTTTCTTGGGAACAATTTGCACGGGACTTACCCAAGGACTATCAAAGATCGAATAAATGATTCCTGCATCGAGCCACTTGATAATCTCCTTCTTGACCACTTTTCACATATTTAGGTTTAATCTCCTTTGCATCTGGCGAGAAGGGCGGGATCCATCTTCCAAAAATATTCTGTGATTGTAGTAAGATGGCTCGATCCCCCTAAGGTCATGAATGGTCTAACCAATTGCCTCCTTGTGTTCCTTTAGGACCTTAATCAGTTTAATCTCCTTCTCCTTTGTTAATTTAGCACTGATAATCACAGGGAGCGTCTTATGTGGTCCTAAAAACTGATATTTCAGATTCTCAGGAAATGGTTTCAGTTCAAGCTGGGGCGAGTTGATGATTGAAGGTAAGGAAGATGATGATGAATACTCATCAAGAGGAAGAGGTTGAGAGTGAAAAAAATCAATAACCTCTTTAGAAGGTGGCAGGTTTGCCATAGAGGGTTGTGGGTCCAAATCATCATCAGAGGACAAACTTTCAAATGCAGAAACCACCATACAAGTTTCAATATTCACATTATCGTCCTCAAGTTCCTCAATAAATCCACAATCCTCGAATTTTTTGATCACCTTAAAAATATCCAATTTCATTATTTGTTCCCCAAAGGTGATTTCCATGCTACTGCTCTCACAGTTAATGTTGGCCTTGGTGGTAGCCAGGAACGGACGCCCCAGAATGATGGGCGTGTTCCTTAAATTTCAAGTACATCCATGTCAAGGACAAGGAAATCTATAGAAAAATAGAAATCCTTAACCTTAACAATAACATCTTTAATAACGCCTCGCGAATTTGTGATCGAACGGTTCGCTAATTGCAGAGTTACTGAAGTCGACCGAAGTTCACCTAATTCAAACTTCTGGTAAAGAGAAGTTAGAATTAGGTTAATAGATGCACCCAGATCCAGTAGTGCTCTATCAAAGGTGTAATCTCTGATGACATAAGAAATCAAAGGAGCACCTGGATCTCTCTTTTTCTGAGGGAGGTGATGCAGTACAATTGAACTGGCTTGCTCGGAGAGTACCACCTTCCTCAGAACAGATTCTCTCAACTTATGCTTCTATGTACATAAATCCTTTAAAAATTTCACGTAAGCCAGTATATGTTTGATAGCGTCGAGGAGAGGGATATTGATCTTGACATTCTTGAAAATATTCAGAAGCTCCTCATTACTATCAACAGACTTCTTCTTCTTTGATCTAATCAAGGCCTCAGGAAAAGGAACATGAGTCGGATCTTCAGAATCAGATTCCTGAGCCTTGATTTCTTCTCCATAGTTCTCCTTTCTCTCCTCAGGCTCTTCAGGATTTAGTAAATCAGAATAGTGTGGTTGTGGATCCTGAGTTTGTTTACCACCCCTCAAGGTAACAGAATTAGAAAATGCATACGGGTTTGGGTCTTGGGGAGGGTTAGGAAAGATTGGAGGGTCTTCATTAGCCAAAAACCTTTGATTTGAGGAAGAAGAGGAAGAGGAAGGACCCTGCTCAACCACCTAAGCATGTGCATGTGGGTCCCTCTAATTCCCATACCCATGGGCTTGAGTGCCCGGATTCTGGATATTACGTAGGTTGGGTACGGGTTGAGATGGTAGAGATACGAGTTGACGAGAATTAGTAATGAATCCATTTTGCAAGTTATCCAGCGAGGTTTTCATTTGCTGCATGACCTAGAGCATAGATCCTTGCATCTCTACCAATTGCCGGTTCAAATCAGCCTGCCCTACGGGTTAACAGCCATTCCAAGATGGCTGATTGACCTGATTCGGGGGCAGCTGAGTGTAAACATGACCCTAACCCATTGGTCATTGCGAAGCATAGTTGTTGGGTCAGAATTGGGTCTGCTGCCCTGGTTTTTTCCAGGAGAAGTTTGGGTGGTTCCTCCAACCTAGATTATAAGCATTAGAGTAAGGGTTGGACCTAACATTCTTCTGTACAACATAAACATCCTCATAGCGTGAGGATGGAGAGAAAGAAAGGGAGGGATCAGAGAAACCGGGATCAAAGGCCCCAGTTTGGAACCTGTGGGGTTTCGAATAATGCTGACTCACAGGTTGAGCTGCATCAAGTTGATTCACGAACTCCTATCCAGAAGGAGCTCGCAATGAATGGAATCCTGAATTCTGGGATTGACTGGACCGAGAGTTGTTCATTGAGTTTCCAGCCATCCACTCCTCCATTCTCTTAGTAACCAAGTCCACCTTATCAAGTTTATTACAAATCAATTTCATATCGAATGAATGAGAGTCGTGGACTTCATTAACATTCGATCTGGGCTCCTGGGACCAGTTAAAAGTATCCATGGAGGCATGATTGATTGAATTCTCGCTCATCTCCTTAAACAATTCATGCACGCTATCTGCGTCTTTGTTGAGGAAATTGCCTCCGCAAGAAGCATCCACGTGATTTCTGAGTTGCTTAGTCAACCCGTGGTAGAAAATCTGCACGAGTTGCCATTTCGGCACCTTGTGGTGTGGACACCTCCGCAATAAAACCTAGAATCGCTCCCAGGTAACATGAAACTGCTCCCCCGGCCACTGGGTGAAGGTAGTAATTACCCGTCTCAAAGCATTGGTACGCCCGACAGGGAATAATTTCTTTAGGAAGGCCAATTTCAAATCATTCCAAGTTGCAATTGGCCTTCCTATAGTCCTGTACCAATGAGTGGCTTTATCCCTAAGAGAGTGGGAGAAGAGCCTCATGATCATCTACTCCTCATTCACATTTCATGCCTTGGTGGTTTGGACCAAAGTGGTCAAGTCCTCCAAGTGCAGAAACGGGTCTTCAGAGCCAAGCCCATGGAAATGTTTGATCAGGCTTAACACCTGGGGCTTGATTTCTATGCCTCCGGCAGGAATCTGGACGCCGGGATGTTCCCTGTAATTTGAAGGATCATAAAAATCCTTAAAGGGCTGAGTGCCCTGCATTCTCTGGAACCATTCTTGCATTCTTTGCATTTGTTCCAGGTGCCTTTGAAATACCTCCTGTGGATCCTAAGGCATAGGAGGTTGTTGATCGGCCATGGGATCAATTTGGCCAAAATCCAATCTATGCCTCCTAGAATACTCTAGTGGTCCTTGCAATCGGGGATTCAATGACCTCCTTCCCAGCATAAACTAGGAAAAGGTCGGAAGGACTGGGGATAAGAACCCTGCAGCACAATAAAACAAGCCTGTCCTTAAGTGGGGTAGCCTAAGGATCTACAGACTCTCATAACCCACCTTAAGATTATAGATGATTTATTCTACTTGCGTCTGCTCAATCCAACCAGTTAGGAGGGACTGGGGAGAGGGTTCTTCCTTCGACTTGCGCTTCTGGTTCCTAGTGTACCCCCCCAACTGCAGCCGTTTGACGCTACTCCCCTAGCTAGGCATCAGATTGATCAGTACAAGCAGGTTAATCGTAAACAATCTCAGACTAGACCCTGAAGAGCGAATCAATCCTTAAGGCCAACGTCTACTTGCTTTTATTTAGGCCTGGAATTGTAGTGCTTATGAAATGTGGTGGGCCCTTAAAATGGGTTGTTCCCTTAATAATCAATTAAGAATGTGTGAGTGCATGCACAACTAAGGTTTTCAAGAAAGATTATTTGTGATCAGTAGATTTTAGGATTCAAATCTTGCTTAAGTAGCTTAGAATTAGGTTTAATTCAATCAAGTTTGAGGCAAACCAGGTTTTCAAGCACAGATGAAGATCATTTTCCTTTCGAAATTAAAAATAAAGTGGAGTGCCTGGTATGAACCTAAATTGAAAACCCTAAGAGGAAGCTACTTGGTGAGTTGATTTTAGGTTGAGTGGTGTGACGTGCTACGGACGCGTTTATTTAAAAGGATCATTATAGTTTGTGTTCGCAACGTCAGTTTTAAATGAAGAAACGAACGTGAGTCCGAGTGTCGAACTCAGGGAGGCGTGAAAGTCGGATTTTTCGTGTCACTTAGTGTCACGTAAATGACGGGTTTTTGCTTGAGAGAAGGTGCAGAAGAAAAGCGAGTGAGAGAGAGAAAGAGAGAGAGCGAGTAGGGTTAGAGTCTTTTAAATCATGGCGTTCACTTAGATCAAGATGGAAAACAACATCAAAACTATATTTAACATGTAATTCAAGTTTTACAAATACAATAATAGCTAAATGCTTAAACAAAAGGAAAGTAAAGCTAGAGTAAAGGGAGAGAGAGAGAGGGGGGAGATGGTGAGGCGGCCACGGCAGATGAAGAGGGCTCTTTCGGTGGCTCGTCGACTTCGGTGATTACAAAGGATGCTAAGGGAAGCTAGGAGGGAGGTATAACACTTGCTAAGTGAATTCAATGCCTTCCATGGGTTGTCAGAAGGGGTTTAAATAAGGAGGTCTTTCCAAATGAAGAAGGGGTTTTAGCGACATCCGGGACGTTGCTAAAACCCTTCCGAAAACGTTGGTGAAGCACCCTACCCAGCGGTCACACGCACGCGTTGTTCTTCCTCTTCACGCACGATCCATGTGCACGCATTGTAGGCCGTTCGATCTTTAGATCTCACGAAGGGAGCACTTAGATCGCACCTCAAGCACGTGTGAGTGCGGGCATCGTCGACCGGCGTAGGCAAGCGCATGGAGGATCGACCCTGAGGATGCACCGCATAGCGCTATCGAGACTACTCGATGGCGATCGGGCGGTCGAATTTGAGCGCACGGGTGAAATCAGCGAATAGGCTGCAGCGGGCGATTCGAACCCACACCTTCTGCGTGCAAGGCAGGGGTGCAATCGTTGCACTGTGGGTGCGGATGGTCGCGCCTCTTCACCAATCATCAGCCGTTCGATGGAGATCGGATGGCTGCGATTAGATCTGTGTGATGGGGTGACGTCTCATGGTGGGCGGGGGCACTCCTGATGTTGCCACGTGGCCACCTCGTGGTCGTTGATCATCAGATCAACGGTCAGAACTTCTTAGGTCATTTGTAGGAGCTCCAGATGTTAGATTTGGCCGATTTTGAGTTTGTTGAACTCCGTTCGTCACTCTGAATCCATCCGTGCAGTCTGATTACTCATCTGAGGCCTGCTTTGTCTTGAGCTTATAGAAATGGCCATTCATTTGGTTTAATAGGCAATCTCAATGTGTGATGCATGTCATTCTCCCATGCCCATTTATGATGTGTTATTTGTGCACATTACCCTTAAGATAAACCCCAATTGACAGAATTATTACCCCAAGATGTAGTGTTACCATACCCCCGTGCTTACTCCTTGCTAGTCCCTAGCAAGGTTCATTCTAGTCATTATTCTTAGTCAGAATCCAAGAAGCGATTACTTAGACATTTCATTACTTGTCAACAAGAAGAAATATACTAAGATCTTGATCTATAGAGACTAAACAGCGCCCAGGTTTCTGCCAAAATATGAATCACCTAAATCCTTGCTTTAAGGCATGTACATATATATTTTTTTTCTTTTTCATCTTTTCTCATTTTTAGCTCTTTGGAGTTAAGAGTTTGTTGGTAACTTTTTACTACTACCCAACCCACCCAAAACTCAGAAAAGATTCTAAGTGCTAAGCATCTTGGTGTGAAGATCGTGATAGATTCACTCAACGGTAATTCAGACAAACTTCAGGTTTCTATGCCCCTAGGTGACTGGGAAAGGAAGTGTTTTGCTTGAAGGTGTATTTATCCAATCAATAGCTTTCTCCCTACTTTTGTTCTACTTGGAGTCAACACAAGGATTTTTCCAGTGTATATCTCCCTGGCTTGCTCTACTTCCCTGCTTCTTCCTTAAGTGTTTTGGCTCTTTTTGTGCATTTAATGAGCTAGGTTCTGGACAACCGACCAATGGGCTGTTACCCACGATCACTTGCCAGCCATACTCGTGCGGTGAAGTGTGGCTTATTTTGTTCTTTTTTTTCTTCTCTCTCTTTTTTTCTTTGTTTAGTAGGTGGCTTCCCTAATCTCAAATTTACCTAGAGGCAATAAAAAGAAGGTGATCCTGTGGTTGAGCTCTGGACAACCGACCAATGGGCTGTTACCCACGACAACTTGCTAGCCATACCACCCTAGAAGGTTCATTAGCTATCCAATTTCTATCAAAATCTCCGAAGAGTGAGTCAGTGCAAAAATGTGTGCAGATGCTTAGACTAAAAGTCCCTCTGAGTTATAGGGTGAGTTGAGAAGTTATATACTTATCACCTTATTTTATTGGTGGATTAGAATAAATTAAGGTTGCAAGGATTTCAAGCTAAATCCATATTTTAACGGACACCAGGGCTGGTTAAACCTGAAGGCCTGAAAAGTTTAAGTGTTCAGGTTCCTTTCATATTATTTCCCACTGTTGACAAATTCCTAATGCCTAAGTTTTTTTCTTCCTCCTAAATTTAAAATTTATTTTTTTATTTTATTTTATTTTATTCAGACTGATTAAATGAACTCAAAATCATGCAATTTACCACCCCCTCATGCTTAAGTTGGACAATGTCCTCATTGAACAATACATGATGCAACAGGGGTTCAAAAAGATATTACCTGAGTGAAGTAAATTACCTGATCAGTCTGAATCTTCTGGGTTACCTCCCAGGAAGCGTTGAGTTTAATGCCTCTAGCTGGGCGGTGCTTCGTGTCATCCCTCAATGAGGGTGACAACCTCCTTTGGGGGAACCTGGGCAAGGAAGTGTTTCAATCTCTAACCATTGACTATAAAAGTATGCCCAGTATTCGAATCTGCAATTTCAACTACCCCATTGGAGTAGGGCTTGACTACCCTAAATGGTCCTGTCCACTTCGACCTGAGCTTCCCTAGAAAGAGTTTTAGTCGGGCATCAAAAACCCAAACTTGCTGGTTAAGCTTGAAGGTCTTTCTACGGATGAGTCAGTCATGGATGGCTTTCATTTTCTCCTTGTACAGTCAACTATTCTCAAAAGCATTCCGACGAATTTCCTCGAGCTCAAAGAGTTGGAGTGTCCTCTGCGCACCAACTAACTGGGAATCCATGTTACACTGCTTAATGGCCTAGTAAGCCCGATGTTCCAACTCAACAGGAAGGTGGCAACTGATAATGGATTTCACGCGGTTTGTTAATTAGGTCGTTGTAACGCATAAAATCGATCAACTCTTAAATTTATATTCCTAGATAGGGGAGCATCTAGGGTCATCCAAGGAGGTCAAATGTTTGCAAAAGTGATTCTCTTGTTTGGAATACAAATCTCAACTTTCTTTTTGGTATTTTTCAATATATCATTTTTTTTGTTTTTAAATTAAGACAACATGCGAAATGGTGGTAGGAAGGTGATTTACACTTTAATTTAAAATACTACTTCTAAGTGGCAAGTAGAGCCTTTCCCTAAGCTCACTCTAGGCAAGTGGAGGCCAAGAGTAATTAGGGAGAGGGAGTGAAGAATGCTAAAAACAAAGCAAGTAGAAATGTAAATAAGAAATTGCAAAGAAGGCAACTAGATTAATGAAAAGTGTTTTAGAAAAAAGCCTAGTAGAGGAATGCTTCTACTACTAGAAAAATTAAAATAAAGAAAAGCAAACACAAATCCTCTAGATAGATGGTTAAGAAGAGGGCTTCTTGCTCCAAGGTTGGTGGCTCCCAATCTTGAAAAGAATCCTTCAACTCCTTCCTTGCTGTGCTCTGCCAAGGTGACGTCCTCCAAGGCAAGCCCTAAGGGGACGTGCCATAAGCTTCTCTTCAAGGGTGGACATCCACCCTAGGTCCTTCTCCCATGCCTGGCCGTCCTCCTTGAAGTGGAAGAGTCCTCCTCCTTGGCGTGGCCCAAGTTGAAGAGAGTGGGGAGAAGAAGGCACCAAAAGGGCTGGTGATGTGCCCCTTTAATCTCCTTCTCTGCTCCTTCTTCTTGGCCGTAGGTATAGGTGGTTTAGGTAGCAAAATACACTAATGGAGGATGCTCTAAAATGGTGGTAGGTGGTGGGTTTATATAGAGTAGGAAGGGGGATAAGGTGACTCTTGGAATGGAGGGCTAAGATGGAGAGATGGAGGTGGTTGGGGATCCTAAGGCTAAGGGCAATTGGCGCCAACTCAAGGGGTGTTAAGGGGGTGGTTATGGTGGTGTTGGTGGCTTTTGGTGGTGGAGAGACACCACCATTTTGGAAACATCCTAGGGTCTTCTAGAAGGGGGGTTAGGTGGATGGTGGAGATGGATTTAAGGAGAGGTGTATGGTGGAGATGAAGGGAATTTTGGAGGGAAAGTTGGTGCCAAAAGGGAAGGGTTCTAGAAGGTTATTTTGGAGGGAAAATAGATGGCTTTTGGTAGTGGTGATGGGGTGAAGGGGTGTGATGGTGGTGGCGCCAACTTGGAGTAGGATAGCTAGCTAGGGTTGAGTTGAAGGTGATGGATGGCCAAAGAGCTGGGTGCTAGCTAAGCTAAGCTAAGCTAAGCTAGCTTAGCTAGCTATAGAGTAGAGGAGGAGGTATTGGAGCTAGGGTTTGAAGAGAGGAGCTAAGGAGGAGAAGTCTGGAGCTGGAACTGGAGCTGGCTACTGCTGAAGAGGCTGGCATGGAGCTACTATAGCTGGCTTAGCTTGCTAGTTCTTTGCTAGCTGCTAAGCCAAGCTAAAGTGAGTTGGCTTCTACCATAATGAGCTAAGGTGAGCTGGGTCTGGTGCTCTCGGGGAGGATCAAGCTGGTTGAGGCAGTTAAGGTAGCTTAGCTCAACTGAGTTGAGCTAAGCTGAGTCCCCAGGAGCTGGACTTGAGCTTCCTGAGCTGAGATGAGTTCTTCTTCAGCTAGCTAGAGTTGAGTGGAGCTACATGTAGATGGGTCTGAGCTGGGGTGAACTCCCGTCAACTCAGCTGAGCTAGCTGGAGCTCCCTGTGGACTAGTGGGAGCTGCGATGAGCTAGACTCAGCTAAGTTGAGCTGGATCTGAGCTGACTTGAGCTAGGGTGAGCTAAGATGAACTCTCTTGAGCTGCCATTTAGTTGAGATTAGCTGAATGGAGCTGCAATGAGCTAACCCTAGTTCAAGTTACTAGGTTCCAGCTATGGTGAGGTAGATTAAGCTGAGTTCTAGCTAGTCTGAGCTTCTCCTTCACCGTTTGCCTTCTTGAATGCTAAGGTTTTAGGGATCTGTATATCTGTTCATCCCTAACACTCACAAAAACATATCAAAAAGACAATAACAAATGCAATGCATGCCTAACCTAATTTATGCCTAAATGCAGCCCAAAAACCTGCTTGCGGAGTAAAATCATAAGAGCTAGGTTTGTTTTAATGCATAAGAATGATGATAAACTGACGTTTATCGGCAACCTTTGCCAAAGACCAGGCGATAAGGTGACATGCCTATCAGGGTCTTGAAAGCGGTCCAATATGCCCACAAGGCATCATCTAGTCGTGTGGACCAGTCCTTCCTGTCAGGTCTCACAGTCTTCTATAGAATATTCTTGATCTGCCTGTTTGAGACCTCGGTCTGCCCATTCGTTTGCGGATGATACGGGGTGGCAATGCGGTGGGTAACCCCGTATTTTCTGAGTAGGGCATGGAATTGGGTGTGGATAAAATAACTTCCACCATCACTGATCATGGCCTTTGGTATTCCAAACAGAGAAAAGATGTTCTGCTTAACAAAGTCCATGACAGCCTTATGATCGCATCGGTAGGTGGCGATGGCTTCAATCCATTTGGAGACACAGTCTACAGAGACTAAGATGTACTCAAAGCCATTGGATGGTGGGAAGGGGCCCATAAAATCAATACCCCAAACGTCGAAGATCTCGACGATCAGAATGGGCTGGAGGGGCATCATGTCGTTTCTGGTCATGGTCCCCAAAGCCTGGCAGTGAGAGTAAGTCTTAGCAAAGTTGTGTGCATCCTTAAATATGGAAGGCCAGTAAAATCTGGACTACATAACCTTTATAGCCATTTCCTTTCCTAAGAAGTGGCCACCACAAACTTGGTCATGACAAAAAGATAGCACACTTTGAACTTTGTCCTCCGAGATACACCTCCTGATGATCTGGTCGGCACAGAGGTGAAATAGCATGGGATCATCCAAGAAATAGTGCTTGGCTTCAGCCAAGAACTTATCCCGTTGCTGTCTGGACCAGCTGTGCAGGGTCTGTCCTACAACCAAGTAGTTGACATAGTCGGCATACCAAGGTAGTTTCCTGTCTTGCACAGCTAGAATTTTCTCATCGGGAAAGGTGTCAGATAGGGGCAAGGAAGGCCCAATGTGGCCTGGGTGGAGTCTGGATAGGTGATCGGCCACAACATTCTTTGACCTAGCTTTGCCGCGAATTTCCAGGTCAAATTCTTGTAAGAGCAGGATCCATCTGATGAGCCTAGGCTTCACATCCTTTTTAGCCAATAGATGCCGGATGGCCGAGTGGTCCGTATAGATGGTCACGTGGGATCCCAGAAAGTAAGATTGGAATGTTTCGAATCCAAAAACTACAGCCAATAGTTCTTTCTCTGTGACTGTATAATTTTGTTCGGCCTCGTCCAACGTCTTGCTCATGTAGTAGATCACCACAGGTTTCTTGTCTTGTCTCTGTCCTAGGACTGCACCTATGGCAAAGTCTGATGCATCACACATGATCTCAAAATCCTGGGACCAGTCTGAGGGTTGAAGTACGGGTGCTGTGGAGACTAAGCCCCTGAGGGAGTGGTAAGCCTGGATGCAATCAGAGGTCATGTGGAATGTGGCATCATTGGCCAGTTAGTCAAGGGTTTAGAAAGCTTGGAGAAGTCTTCGATGAACCTTCGGTAAAAGCCAACATGTCCAAGGAGCAAACGGATTTGTTGGACCGAGCTAGGTGGAGGAAGTTTCAAGTCAACTTTAGCTCGATCCACCTCAATGCCCCTATGTGATACGATGTGATCGAGGATGATTCCTTCTTGAATAATGAAATGGCTCTTTTCCTAACTTAACACCAAATTAACCTCGATACATAGTTTCAAGATTTTCTCCAAGTTGCTCAAACAGTGGTCGAATGAATTCCCAAATACTGAGAAATCATCCTTAAAGACCTCCAGGTATTCACCCACCATCTCTGAAAAGATGGCTAGCATGCAACACTGAAAGGTGGCGGGTGCATTGCATAACCCGAACGGCATACGACGGAATGCAAACATGCCGTACATGCAAGTGAATGTAGTCTTCTCTTGATCTTCAGGAGCAATTGGGACTTGGTTATATCCTGAATATCCATCCAGGAAGCAAAAATACTTCTGCCCTGCCAATTGTTCAGGAATCTGGTCGATGAATGGCAGGGGGAAATGATCATTCTTGGTCACTTCATTAAGCTTCCTGTAATCAATACACACTGGCCATGCGGTGGTGGTGCTAGTGGGGATGGATTCTCCACGCTTATTGGTGACAATGGTAAGCCCGGCTTTCTTCGGAACCACTTGAGTAGGGCTTACCCAGGGGCTATCGGAGATGGGATAGATGATGTTGGCAACAAGTCATTTGATAATTTCCTTCTTAACGACCTCCCACATATTTGGGTTTAACCGTTGATGTAAACATGTTTACACTACAAAAGATGTCTATTTATGCATGTTCATAAGCATAGAATTGCATTGCATACTATAAATATTGCATAGCATGCATCATCTTGCATTTAGATTAATTTGAATAAAATGGAGGTTAATTGTCTCCTTTTATGTTCAGGGACAGGGCAAATTTTTATTAGGGCCTCGGATCGAAGATCCAATCGTATAGATGTGATCAGGGCGACGATTGGAGTTCACGACTCTAAGATCGCCCTAATTAGACATCTATAGCATCAAATACAGATTGGGGAACCCTAGAAGATCAAGAGCCAAGATGGTGTGAATCCGCACTTCAGACGACAAATCCAATCGCACGGATGGATTCGGATCGACGATCGCAGCCTAACAGCACAAAAATTGACTCAATCCGACAACCATGGCACCATCTACATCATCTAGAAGATGGACGGCCAAGATGGTGCCATGTGGTGCCATCTCAGTAGCCCAATCGGCCACTACACCCTCCGTACTCTCTCTTCGTCGTCGATTCTCCGCCATTGGATGCACATCCAACGGCTGTGGATGCGTGTGCACAAAACGTAAGCACAACACAAATGCGCTTGTAGCGCGTTGGTCGAACGCGCTTATGCGAGGTAGAGGCGGGCATTCGATTCTTCGCAAGCGGATCTGAGGCGCGGGCGAGTGAGCGTATCGACCACTCGATCGAGATCGAGCGGCTGCGGGTGCTCAATAGTGCCCATGCGCTATTGCACGCTCGTGCGTAACGCGAGATCGCAGCAGTGAGCGCACGATGAGGTCGGCGAGGATGCATCTCAGTTGTTCGATCTCGCGATCGAACGGCTGAGACTTGATGAACGTGAGCACGCGTTTCATGCATTGGAGGGGAGCGGGCGGTACACGTCACCCACGACTGGGGCTTTAGTGATGGTTTTATCCGTCACTAAAGACCCCTTATTTAATGTTTTGAAATTGTAAAGACCAAATTGCCCTCACTCCTTGCAAATATAAAAGGAGACCCCCTCCATACAAAATTTTCATCCCTTCTTTCTCTTCTCTCCCTCTCCAAAGCTCAAGAGAAGCTTGTCCCACACTCGAGATGCTTCTCAAGAGATAAAGTCAAATTTCGTCCCCCTTTCGGAAGTGGATCCTGCGATGACGACGACGTGCTGCCCCATTCCCGTTCTTCTCACTTCGTCCTCCTTCGTCCTGCTGCGTTCCCCATCTTCCCGGCATCGTCCCATCTGGCTTGACCTCCAAGCAACCGTCGAGGAGGATAATTCTCTCTCCATTCTTTTTAATGCTTTCTAGAGTAGATTTACTGCTTTCTAGTGTAATCATTTTCTGCTTTCTAGTTGTAATGTTTAGTGTAATGAACAATCTCTTTAATAATGAATTCCATGTTCATTCTACATCTCTTTTTTGTTTTTGTTTGTAATATTCTCTCTCTCTCTCATTCTCTCTCTCTCTCTCTTCTATTTATTGTAAATAGATAGATAGTTTCTAATCAATTAATATACTTCGTGACAAATTAAAAAAAGCGTATTTTTAATCAAACATCCGCCTCCCTAAATTCGACCCGGGATTTTTATTCCGGTACAAGTTTTATTTGTTGAACACGAATTCTTTGCTTTCAAACTACGATGACAGATTTTTCAAAACCAAATACGTTAGTGTAGTAACTCGTAGCTTCAACATTTTGGCACCGTTGCTGGGGAGGCGACGCTATTTGATTTTTTTTCGCATTTTCCAACTTACGAATCATTTACCTCACTTCTCTCCTTTCTTATTGTGATTGCAAGTACTCTTTTGAGATGAGCAAAAGCGGTAGATTGGAGTAAAGTGCTGTTGAAGGTTCTGTAAGTTATCCCCCACCTCCCACCCATTAGTTTTCATTTCACCACATAATAACACAAACATCAATCAACCTAGGTGTTCTTATAAACTCTAAGGTTAGTTTTGTTTGTTTGTTTGACACCCACACCCACCTTAACCTCCACATTTAAAAAGAAAAAAAATGAAAAAATCTCACAAAGGTACACAACCTCATCAGATTTTCAAACCGATCTTTGGAACTGATACACACATCCAAACACATAATTGAGTAGAAATCAGATTAGGTAATCACTTATGTGCCTAATGAAGTGGTGCAATAGGCCAATTGTTTGAGTTGATTGGGCCGCACCACTTCAATTAAAATCAACTCATCAAGTAGCTATCGTTTAGGTTCAACTCTTAGGGATTTACCAGGCACTCCACATTCTTTTAAATTTCAAAGGAAAACATCTTCACTTGTGCTTTCAAAACTTGGTGTGCCAACAAAACTTGTTTGAAAATACCTAAAGTTGAATCTTAAAAGCTACTAAGAAAGATTTAAATCCTAAAATTCACCGTATAAAAAAAAAATCTTGCTTGAAAACCACTGGTTGTGCACGCACACACACATCAATCAATCAATTATTAAGGGCATAACCCAGATAAAGGGCCCATCACATTCCAAAGCACATTCAAACCTAGCCCTAAATAAAACAGAGTAGACGTTAGCCTTAAGGATTTGACTCGCTCTTCAAAGCCCAGAATGAGATTATTTTCGATT
Source organism: Thalassia testudinum (assembly GCA_037157565.1). NCBI lineage: Eukaryota > Viridiplantae > Streptophyta > Magnoliopsida > Alismatales > Hydrocharitaceae > Thalassia > Thalassia testudinum. Next base: position 4,919,773 of record JAZHRO010000022.1, on the reverse strand, counting down.
AGTCTGTTGCTACTGTTCAATCTGATGTCTAGCTAGGGGAGCAGAATCACACGATCGCAGCTAGGGGGTACACTAGGAACCGGAGGCGCAAGCCGAAGGAAGAACCTTCTCCCCAGTCCCTCCTTCTAAATGGTTGGATTGAACAGACAGAAGTAGATCAAATCGTTTCTCTATCTCATGATGGGTTTTGAGAGTCTGTAGGTCTTTAGGCTAGCCCACTTAAGGACAAGTTTGATTGCTTGTATTGCAGGGTGCCTTTCTTCCTCTCATCTCTCATGAATCCTTCCACATATTATACGCATTCCCACTCTTTCACTTCTATTTTGAATTATCCTCAACATGATGATTATCCCGACTCGTACTATAATCAACCATTAGTTAGTTGGGATTACTCGGATTGATGGTATAGTTCCGGACCTTCGTGTTTAGGGTCTAACCCTGAACATTATGACTGTGATTTCTATCCTTCTCAGAGCCACATCGATTATAGATCGTTAACCTTTCATGGACAACCTAATACGATCTACAATCAAGGAGGATACACTGATCCTTACCTATCCTCTGAATACACTGCCTTTAGGTTATCACCACCTTGTGAACAATCCGAAATGACCTATTATCAGGAAGGGTATAACGAATCTCAATTCGTTAACTCCTCTGCACTGATCCCAAACCTGCCCAACCCTGAAACAAGTCATTTGGTTCAGGGTAACCAGGTTCAAGATAAGATTTTGGCTAACTTGAGGAATATTATACAATCTTTAGAAGTTCAGCCAATACCTTGCATTGGAAAATTGGAGCCCCTGATTGAAATGATTGATGATTTGAATAAGACTTGTTGGATTGGCTCCAGGATGTTAAGGATAAGAACCCGGGTGAGTTTCTACTTGGGAAGTTAGCGAAATTGAGGATGAGATTTGTGGTTGCTTTAGTTTAATGGTGGGATGATTCCCAGGATGAACTCCCTTCAGGAGAGCCAATGTCAGAACCTGCTCAGGCACCTGTTGGGGGGACACGTGTTACGAGGCTGACTAGATTAAATTAGAGCAACCAATTAAGGATGATTTGATTTCTTCACCTAAAATCCCTAAGCCGGGGTATGAGGAAATGTATGTCTCCATGGACCAGAAAGTGATGGATGATTTTGAGACATACATTAATACGGATTTTGATTTTTTTTATTCTAATGGTGAAGATTCAGTTTGTGAAGTCTCACGTGAGTTTACAGAACATGATTTCTGTGAGACAATTGGGCCTGAGGAATCTGATAGATCATTTGATAACCCAATAATTGAGGAAACTGATCTTATTGGGGCTCACATTACGGATCCAGAATCGCATTTTCTGGAGGATTCAATCCAATGCCCTGATTGTCAGTTACACCCCACTGAGCTTATCAATGATTCTATTTTTGAAATAACTAGATCCAAGTCAATTCTGATTCAGCCACCTCTTTTAGACTTGGAAATTTCCAACGGGATGATTAATATGCAAGAGGTCCCGAAACTTGACATTCTGAATGAGGAGAACAAAAGCTGGGAAGTTCTAATTTGGGAAGCAAACTTTGGAGGAAATAGAAGACTAAGTCTAAGGGTTCCAATTCATCTGAAACCATCAAATCAGAACCCTTACGACATCTATTCTGAGAATGTCCAACCCAAGCACACATTCATTGATTATCCTTTGGAGCTTGAATTCTCTGTAACCAGACTTTTTGCTCTTGGGTTGCATCCTCATAAATCGCAGGCCCAACCCCGCTTGCATACTGATTTTTGGTTTTGGGTAACTTTTATCCAAAACCTTAGATATTCTCGATTATGGGGTATGGGTCTTCACCACAATCTAGTCCACATCTGTGGACATCTACTGGCAGATTAGAGGTTTCTTCTTTTTATTATGATTCTGATCTGCACCTGTGAATTCTTTATTTCTCTTCTTTGTATAGTGTGCCTAGCTGAACGCACTAAATTCAGCACATATACAGTTTTCTCTATCTCGGAGCAGATCCGTCATTCACGCAATTCAAGTGCTTTCTACTCTATTCCACTCTATTTTATCTTTTTAATACAATGAGGACATTGCATTAAATTGGCATGGGGGGGTGGATACTCATCTCTGAATTTATTCGTCAGCTTCGTAGATTTATTTTATTTTATTTTATTTATATATATTAAAAAAAATGGTGGAATTAGGAAAGAGAACTTGGGTTTAAAAAAATTTTCAATCTTAGGAAATACTACATTATGATCTGAACACGAAGACCCTTCAGGTCTTCAGACTTAATTACCTTGTGTATCCACTAAAATGTGGATTTATTTTTCGAGTCCTTGCCATTTTAATTCTATTGTAATTTGAGTAAATAAACTTGGGTGATAAATACATGACTTATCAATCCACCCTCTGATTTGGGAGAACTTTGAGTTTTAAGCATCTACACACTTTCTTTGTACTGACTCATTGTTCGACGATCTTAACGGAAATTGGGTAGCTAATGAATCTTCTAGGGTGATATGGCTGGCAAGTTATCGTGGGTAACAGCCTATAAGTTGTTGTCTAGAGCCTAGTCACTGGACCATTCTCTTTTTGCTGCCTTTAGGTAAATCTTAGACCAGGGAAGCCACTTACTTATAAGAGAAAAAGAAAGTCAAAACGAAAAGAAAAAGAAAAGGAGAAAAGAAAAAAAAAAGAAATAAGCCACACTTCGTCGCACGAGTATGGCTAGCAAGTTGTCGATGGTAACAACTCATCGACCAGTTGTTCAGAACCCAGCTCAATAAATGCACTGAAAATTCCCAAAACACTTAGGAAGAAGCGGAGAAGTAGAATAAACCAGGGAGATATACACTAGACTCACACTTGTGTTGACCCCATAAAAATAAAAGTAGGGAGAAAGCTACCAATTGTAAAAATACACCTTTAGGTAGAATTTTCTTTTTAAGGTCATCTAGAGGAGTAGAAATCTGAAGTCCATTTTAACTACCGATCAATGTGTCTATCACATTCACAATAAGATGCTAAGAACTTAGGGTTCTCATCAAATCTTGGGTGAGTTGAATGGCCGTAGAAAGCCACTCTTAAACCCTAAAACTCGAAAATCCAAAAAAATTAGAAAAGAAGAAAAAGAGAAAAAGGAATTTTTCTCTAAATAAGGTGAGGGCTTGAGGCGGTTTGCATTTTGGCAGATACCTGGGTACTGTTGTGTCTTTGAAAGTTCAGATCCTAAGTAAACATTTTCTTAATGATTGAAAATAACTCATGCCCAAATAATCCAACCTAATTCTTTTATAGTTTTTTCTAGGGACTAGCAAAAGATAGGCAAGGGGGTATGATGTAAACATGTTTACACTACATAAGATGTCTATTTATGCTTGTTCTTAAGCATAGAATTACATTACATACTATAAATATTGCATAGCATGCATCATCTTGCATTTAGATTAGTTTGAATAAAATGAAGGTTAATTGTCTCCTTCTATATTCAGGGACAGGCCAAATTTTTATCGGGGCCTCAGATCGAAGATCCAACCGTACAGATGTGATCAGGGTGATGATTGGAGTTCAACGACTCCAAGATCGCCCTAATCAGACATTTGTAGCATCAGATAAAGATTGGGGAACCCTAGAAGATCAAGGTCCAAGATGGTGTGAATCCACACTTCAGACGACAAATCTGATCTTACGGATGGATTCAAATCGACGATCGCAGCCTAACAGCGCAAAAATCGACTCAATCAAACAACCGTGGCACCATCTACATCATCCAAAAGATGGACGGCTAAGATGGTGCCATGTGGCGCCATCTCAGCCGCCCAACCAGCCGCTACACTCGTTGTACCCTCTCTTCTTTGTTGAATCTTCCCCGTTGGATGCGCATCCAACGGTTGTGGATGCACACGCACAAAACTTAAGTGTGACACAAACACGCTTATAGCGCGTTGGTCGAACGAGCTGGTGTTCGATTCTTTGTGAGCGGATCTGAGGTGTAGGCAAGTGAGCGTATCGACCGCTCGATCGCGATTGAGCAGCTGTGGGTTCTCAATAGCGCCCACGCGCTATTGCACGCTCATACGTAATGCGAGATCTCACATGGCAAGCGTGCAATGAGGAGGGGGCGAGGACGCATCTCAGCCATTCGATCTCACGATCGAACGACTGAGACTTGATGAACGTGAGTGCACGTTTCATGCGTGGGAGGCAAGCGGGCAGCACACGTTGCCCACGACTGGTGCTTTAGCGACGGTTTTATCCATCACTAAAGACCCCTTATTTAATGTTTTGAAATTGTAAAGACCAAATTGCCCTCACTCCTTGAAACTATAAAAGGAGATCCCCTCCATATGAAATTTTCATCCCTTCTTTCTCTTCTTTCCCTCTCCAAAACTCAAGAGAAGCTTGTCCCACACCTGGGATGCTTCTCAAGAGATAAAGTCAAATTTTTGTCCCCCTTTCGGAAGTGGATCCCGCGACAACGATGATGTGCTGCCCCATTCTCATTCTTCTCGCTTCGTCCTCCTTCATCCTGCTCTGTTCCCCATCTTCCAAGCGTCGTCCCATCCGGCTCATCCTCCAAGCGACCGTCGAGGAGGATAATTCTCTCTCCATTCTTTTTAATGCTTTCTAGAGTAGATTTACTACTTTCTAGTCGTAATGTTTAGTGTAACAAGCAATCTCTTTAATAATGAATTCCATGTTCACTCTACATCTCTTTTTGGATTTTGTTTGTAATATTCTCTCTCTCATTCTCTCTCTCTCTTCTATTTATTGTAAATAGATAGATAGTTTCTAATCAATTAATCTACTTCGTGACAAATAAAATAAATGTGTATTTTTAATCAAACATCCGCCTCCCTGAGTTCGACCCGGGATTTCTATTTCGGTACAAATTTTATTTGTTGAACACGAGTTCTTTGCTTTCAAACTATGACGACATGTTTTTCAAAACCAAATACGTTAGCGTAGTAACTCGTAGCTTCAATAACCATCTCTGCATATGATGGGAGGGTCGCACCCCATCTTCTAAGTAGATCTTGTGGGTACAATAGGTGGGCTAATTCCTCTCAAATCTGAAATAGTCCAACCAATCGCAGCCCTATGTTCTGATAGGGTCACTGTCAATCTAAGTTCCTGATCCTTGGTTAGGTTGGCATTGATAATTACTGGGAAGGTCTGGTCAGGTCCCAGGAAGACATACTTGAGATTCTCGGGTAGCGGCTTTAGTTCAGGTGTGGGTGGAACAATGTTTGATGGAAAGGGGAAAGGCAGGAGTTGATCAACATCAATCTCCTCGAATGGTGTTGGTTGATGGTAATCAGCCCTACAAAGGTCCATGGGCATAGATGGTGATGGGTCAGAACAGTAGTTACAGGATTGGTAGTTTGAGACAGAACTAAGCGTGAGGCATTCCTCAACCAAAGGCTCCACAGGATCGTGTTCCTTGATATAGTCGCAATCAAAAGACTTCGTCACCCGGAAGATATCCAACTACATCTTCTTGTCTTCGAAGGCTATTTCCATACATCCCATGTCACAATCGATGTTTGCCTTAGCCGTAGCTAAGAAAGGTCTGAGTAGGATGATGGGTGTGTTCTGTAGTTGTTCAGGGACTTCCATGTCAAGCACTAAGAAGTCGACCGGAAAATAGAAGTCCTTGACCCACACAATCACATCCTCAACAACCCCCTTTGGGGTTTCCATAGATCTATTAGCCAACTGGATGGTAACAGGTGTGGGCATCAACTCTCCAAATCCAAATTGGTGGTACAGGGTTGTCAGAATCAGATTGATGGAAGCATCTAAGTCCAAGAGTGCTCTATCAAATGTCATGTCCCCGATATTGCAGGATATCAGCGGTGCTCCTAGGTTAGTTCGTTTGAACGGAAGGTTTCTTGATATCATGGAACTTGCTTGCTCTAAGAGCACAACCTTCCTAGGTGCTTGAGGCTTTGGCTTACGTTTTGGTGTACAGGCATCCTTTAAGAACTTGGCGTAAGTCGAAATGTGCTTGACGGCTTCGAGGAGCGGAATATTAATTTGAACCTGCTTAAAGATCTCTAAAAGCTCCTCAGTTTCCATAACACTTTTCTTTTTCTTGATTGTCTCCGAGGCCTCCAGGATATGGTGTCTGAATGTGGATAGGGTCTATTTCTGGGTCCTTGGGTTTTTCTTGCACCACTTCAGAGTCGGGCATTTCAGGGGGTGAAGTCACGGGAGGAGTTGGCCATTTGGGATCCTGGGTTTTGGTGTCGCTTCTCAAGGTTACCGCATTTGCAGAGGCATTGGGACCATGGGTCGATCCTTGAGAAGACGAGGAAGAAGAAGCACCAAACCCAAGGGGTGTTTGTGGAGCTGGCTGGACAATGTGAGCCTGCCCGGGATTGCCTTGGAACCCTTGTGGATTGGGGCCTCTGTTAATCATGTTTCACGGGCTTGGTTGTGGCTGGGAAGGTAGGGATCCTTATTGTTTACAGTCCAATAGCTAGCTTAACTGTCCTTCCACTAAAGCCATTTCCTCATGGTATTTTTGGTTTATTTCAGCCATCATTTTTATCGGGGTGTCCATTTGGTTTTGTGGCGGAGGGGCCACCCTATTCGGATTATAGGGGGTCTGACTGGTGGTCCTTGCTGATAGGGGGCAGGTTTGGCTGTTGGTTTGGCCTGGGTTGGTTCTGAAATTGAAGCGATTTTTGGTTTGTCCAAGCAAAGTTTGGGTGATTTCGCTAGCCGGTGTTGTAAGTGTTGGAGAAAGGGTCAGGTTTGGAATAACCTTGGATAACCTGTACATCTTTAAAGATAGCAAATGTCGAGGGGGGGAAAGAGAGTAATCAAAGGTTGAGGCAGCAAAGGTCCCTCCCTAGAACGTGGTCAAGGGTTATTCCAGGTTCATTTGACTTAGTGGTTGGACTAGGTCAACATTGTGGGCTCCCTTTGCTAGGAAGAGGGTCAGTAACGGGTTCCTGGTATGGTTCAATAGTTCATCTATCTTTTTATCTACCAATTCCACTCGATTCAATTTCTTAGCAATGATATCCATGTCAACTGTTACAGAATTTGCTTGTACCTCATAGATCCCACCACAGGGTTGACTGGATTGACTAAACTGGGTCATGGAGGTATTGTTGAGCGAATTTTTGCTAATAGAATCGAAGAGCTGAAACGCACTCTCCTTGTCTTTGTTCAGGAAGTTTCCCCCGCATGAGGCATCGACGAAGTTCCGAAGGTTACTGTCCAGACCGTGGTAGAAAATCTGGGCCAATTGCCACCTTGGTACTTCGTGATGTGGGCATTTTCCTCAATAGTTCATTAAATCTTTCCCACGCCTCATGGAACTGTTCCCCATCCTAGAGTGTAAAGGTAGTAACGGCTCTTCTGAGGGCATTAGTTTTCCCTATGGGGAAGAATTTCTTTAAGAATGCATGCCCAAGTTCTTCCCAGGTGGTGATGGGTCTTCCTAGGGTTCTAAGCCAATGAGATGCTTTGTCTCTCAGCGAGAAGGGGAACATCTTAATCAAAACAATGTCTAGGCTAATGTTCCTAGGTTTTACAGTCCAGGCAATCCGATCAAGATCCTCTACGTGCTGGAAGGGGTCCTCATTTGAGCTTCCATGGAAGTGGCTTTGAATCAGACTCAAAACGTTCGATTTCAGCTCAAAATCATCTTCCCCTTCGAGGATCCAAAGGTGTGCCTCAATCTGAATCGCAGAAGGATTGTAGAAGTCACAGAGGGGCCTAGGTTGGTCCTAGAATGGTGGTGGATCAAGTGGTGGTTGTCCTTGAGGGTCCTGGAAAGGTGGTGGTGGTTGCCCTTGTGGGTTCTACAACTGGTGTATGGTTTGCATGAAAGTGTGGATATGTTGCTTCTGAAGCCGGTGGTTTGCGTTGATCTGGGCCTGGATGATGGCCATTATGTTTGGTGGGGGTTGGTCCTCAACCTCATCTACTCTTGGTTAGACCATGTTTCTAGCAAGATCAGGTCTCCTGGATTCCCATCCCAAAACAAACAACTCGGGATGAAGTGATCGTCTCCTATGCATACACTAGAGAAGAACAGGAGTGGATGCAGAGAGCGACAAATGCGAGAAGTGTGTGTGCACAACCAAGCAAGCAAGCCTAGTCCTTATAGTGTATTCCTTAGAGGACCTGAAAATCTCCAAAGGAGTGATCAAGTCCGTAAGCACTAGATTGCCCTTCCCAAACCTAATCTGGCTAGGTTGATTACGAGGGGATTGTAGGGAAGGTTCTTCCTTTGGCTTGCACTGCCAGTTCCGTAGACCCCACAACCACGATCGTTTAACACTTCCCCGCAGCTTAGTCACCAGATTCTACTAAGGGAATGAAAGCTAAGTGCTCAGCGAGCAAAACCACACCTCTTGAGACTTAACCCAATCCTGCCTAGGGCATGTCTACTCTGTTTTAATGGGGCTAGGACGGTGCTTGTGCTTGGGTTATGTAATGAGGCATTGATTAGGCTGGTGCCTCTTAGTTCTCCAATTCCAGTGTGTGTGCTCCCATCAAAACATGGTTTTCAAGCAAGGATTTTAAGATGTGGTATCTTTTAATGTTTGTCCTTACTTTTGTGTCTTTTAGGGTTGACGTCTCTTAATGTTTTCAAGCAAGTTTCAAGTGAGCATGCCAAGTTTTGCACACAATTGGTGAGAGTAGATTTTCTTTAATGTGAAGAGGCTCTAAAACCCTAAAGTGCTCATCCTAGTGTTCATGCAACTTCTACCAGATGAGTTGATTTTAGGGGTGAGTGATGCAACCCATATCAATTCACGGTGGCTTCACAAATACCACTCAAAAAGAAAGAACACTTCAAAAAGATTAGGTCATTAAGAATGTTAGAGTGCATATTTTTTTGTTGGGTGATGCGTTGAGGATGTGGATCAGGCAATCATTCACCACGCCAATTTTTTTTATTTTAAAATTTTTTAGATTTTTTTTTTAGGCAAGCAAACAACCACGGGTGAAGAATTACTCACAATCAGTCCTTGCTGCACTTACTTCATTTCTACCATCACGAGTTGCGCTACTTCGCCGTCCAAGCGCCGAGTTCCTGCAACCATCAAGTAGGAGAAAATGCGTTAGATGATGTGAGCATGCATGCAAAATGGAAGTGACAAAATAAATCTGTTGCCTCCCAGGCAACTACACCAAAAACTGACGTGCTACAGACACGTTTGTTTAAAAGGATCATTATATTTTGCATTCGCAACGTCGGTTTTAAAAGAAGAAACAAACGTGAGTCCGAGTGTCGAACTCAGGGAGGCGTGAAAATCGTATTTTTCGTGTCACTTAGTGCCATGGAAATGACGGGTTTTTGCTTGTGAGAAGATGCAGAAGAAAAGCGAGTGAGAGAGAGAGAGGGAGTAGGGTTAGAGTCTTTTAAATCATGGCATTCAGTTAAATCAAGATGGAAAACAACATCAAAACTATATTTAACATGCAATTCAAGTTTTACAAATACAACAATAGCTAAATGCTTAAACAAAAGGAAAGTAAAGCTAGAGTAAAGGGAGAGAAAGAGAGAGAGAGGGGAGACGTCGAGGCAGCCATGGCAGTGGAAGAGGGCTCCGTCGGCGGCTCGTCAACTCCGATGATTATAAGGAATGCTAAGGGAAGCTAGGAGGGAGGTATAACACTTGCTAAGTGAATTAAATGCCTTCCATGGGTGGTTGGAAGGGGTTTAAATAGGGAGAAGGTCTTTCCAAATGAAGAAAGGCTTTTAGCGACGTCTAGGACGTCGCTAAAACCCTTCCCAAAATGTCGATGAAGCACCCTGCCCAGTGATTGCACGCGCGCGCTGTTCTTCCTCTTCATGCACGATCCATGTGCGTGCATTATAGGTCATCCGATCGAAGATCAGACGGCTGAGATCTCGCGAAGGGTGCGCTTGGAGCACGCCTCAAGCACACGTGAGCACGGGTGTCATCGATCAGCGTAGGTGCGCGCGTGGAGGATCGACGCCTGAGGATGCGCCGCGTAGCGCTATCAAGACTGCTCGATGGCAATCGAGCAGATGAATTTGAGCATGCGGGCGAAATCAACGGATGGGCTGCAGCGGGCGATTCGAACCTGCGCCTCCTACGTGCGAGGTAGGGGCATGGACGTTGCACTACGGGCGCGGATGGTCGTGCCTCTTCACCAATCGTCAGCCATTCAATGGAGATCGAACGACTGTGGTTAGATCTATGTGATGGGGTGACATCGCACGGCGGGTAGGGGTGCTCCTGATGCTGCCACGTAGCCACCTCGTGGCCGTTGATCATCAAATCAACGATTAGAACTTCTTGAGTCATTTGTGGGAGCTATGGATGCCGGATTTGGCCGATTTCAAGTCCGTTGGACTCCGTTCGTCGCTCTGAATTCATCCGTGTGGTCTGATTACTCATCTGAGGCCTATTTTGTCATGAATTTATAGAAATGGCCATTAATACTGTTTAATAGGCAATCTCAATGTGTGATGCATATCATTCTCCGATGCCCATTTATGATGTGTTATTTGTGCACATTACCCTTAAGATAAATCCTAATTGACAGAATTATTACCCCAAGATGTAGTGTTATCATGATGTGGCCCAAAGAACTCAAACAATTAGCCACAATTACACCACTGAGTTAGGCACACAAAATGATTAACCTAGACTGATTTCTACTCTTTTATATGTTGATTTTTGTGTACCGATTCCACAAATCAGAATCCAATTGAGTAGAAGAAAATCAATTAGGTTAAGTGCCTTGAATGTGGGTGTATGTTGTGTGTATATTTGATTTATCCAACAAAAGTACCTTTTTCTTGATTTTTTTTTATGCGAGGGTGAAATGAATGTGGGTGGAAATCCAAGCAACCAAACTAATCCTAGAATTTATGCAAACACCTAGGTTAATTAGAGTTTTAATTTATGTGGTGAAATGAAATCTATGGAGTGGGAAGAATGGGGAGCACATACAGTCATCTTCAACTGCACTTTACTCCAAACTACCGCTTGACGATTCCCTGATCAAGGTATTTGCAAAACAATAGACAAGAGATAAAGCAAGTTAGAAAACAGTAAAGTATGCAAAATGCGAAAAGATCAAAAAATCGTTGCCTCCCTGGCAATGGCACCAAAATGTTGAAGGCGGAAAACTACGCATTCAGAGTTGAATTCGAAAACCCATCATTGTAGTTCGAGTCGTGGAGAAATCCATTCAAAGATAAAATTTATACCGAAAATCCGTAAAGAAGTTCCGGGTCGAACACAGGGAGGCTACGTTGTTATCAAAATCCGCAATTATATTTTTTTGTATTTTTATTTATAAGGCGAAATAAGCACAATGGAATCGCTATAGACAATAAGAGAGAGAGAACAATCACTTGGCATTAAATAATGTTTTTACAACTAAGAAAGTAGGAAATGATTACACTAGAAAGCGGAAAATTTTTACAACTAGAAAGCAGTAAATTCTACTCTAGAAAGCGATAAAAGAAAGGAGAGACAAGTTATCCTCCTTGACGAATGCTTGGAGGACGAGCTGGATAGAGGTGATGCCTGGAAAACGGGAGACGAGGCGGGAAGAAGGAGGATGAAGTTAGAAGAATAGGAACGAGGCAACACGTCTTCATCGTCACGGGATCCACTTCCGGAACAGGGGCGAAAACTTGGTTTTAGCTCTTGAGGAGCATCCCGGGTGTGGGACAAGCTTCTCTTAAGCTTTGGAGAGGGAGAAAGGAGAAGGGATGAGAAATATGTGGGCATTGTATGGCCTTTTATAGGTGAAGATTGAAGGGGGTACAAAGGTCATTTCACTTAAAAACATTAATTCAGGACCTTGAGTGACGGATTTATCCGTCACTAAAGGCCTAAATGTTGCTAAAGAACCGTACGCACGCTCGCCTTTGACTGCCTCAATGCCCATGCATGATCTCGCCTTATCAGTCGTCCGATCTCACGTCGGACGGCTCAGATCTCTTCTCACCAGCGCTTCCTCGCCTACCTAACGCTTGATCACGCATTCGATCGCGCGTGAATGTTGCGTGTCGACTCGTGCATTCATCCGATTGGACTATCTAGAACGTAGATTTCCGATTGAGCAGTTGTGATGGCGCGCCTGCATGCAAGAAAGGGACGCCGCTCTACGATTCGAACCCTCACCTCCTGCCTATGCAACGCCTTAACCGCTGCGCTATGCGTGCAGTTGAGGAGCATTGGTGATTGTGTGTACAGCCGATCTCAATCGTTGGAGCTTCATCCGACGGTTGAGATCAAGCATTGATTATGCTTTCAGATGAGGAGTGGCGATGGATGAGTGACGACGTGGCACATTCTCTGCTGTTGGATGCCCATCCAACGGTAGATATTCGTTGAGCGAGTGAAGAAGAAGAGCTGCGGCCGGTGCTGGGCAGCTGTGATGGCGCCATGTGGTGCCATCAAGGCCGTTCATTTTCATTGAATTGTAGATGGTTCTACGAATGTTGGATTGGATCAATTTTCACACCGTTAAGCTGTGATCGTCGATTCTAACCCATCCGTGTGGTCAGATTTGTCATCTGAGGTGCGGATTGACACCATCTTGGCCCTTGATCTCTAACCTTCCTCGAATTATATCTGATGCTACGGAAGTATGATCAGGGAGACCTTGGAGTCGTTGAACTCCAATCATCACCCTGATCAGACTCGTATGGTTGGATCTTTGATCCGAGGCCCCGATTAAAAGTCGCCCTATTACCTAACCACAAAAAGAGAAAATTAACCTAACTTTTATACAACCTAACCTAAATGCAAGATGAAGCATGCTATGAAATATTTATAATGTATGATGCAACTATAATACTAAGAACATGCATAAATAGACATTTTAGGCTATTCAGATGCATACGCATCATGACGGTGAGCCCTGCCTTCTTAGGCACAACTTGAATTGGACTCACCCAACGACTGTGGGAGATCGAGTAGATGATCCCTGCTTCTAACCACTTGATGATCTCCTTTTTCACGACATCCTGTAGATTTGGATGTAGGCGTCTCTGCATTTCACGGGATGGTCGTGAGCCCCCTTTAGTGTAGATGTGATGTGTGCAGTATGAGGGGTTGATACCAATCAGATCATCGAGAGTCCATCCAATGGCTCTCCGATGCCGCTGGAGAATAGAAATCAGGCGTGTTTCTTGATCAATTGTGAGTCAGGAGTTGATAATCATAGGAAACGTCTGATTGGAACCCAAGAAGACGTATTTCAGATGATCGAAAAGAGGCTTTAATTCCATAACTAAGTTATCAGTAGCAGTAGGTGGTTCAGGATGGGTGTCAGGAGCAAAAGGAGCTATGGGAGTATCTAGGTTAGGTTCAGGCTCCTCAAATTGTGGGTTGTGATCTTCTTGTGGTTGATTAGAAATAGTCAAGTTTTCCTCGATACATAGGTCGTCAACCACAGCCTCGATATCACAAATTTGTTCTATAACCCTGCAATTAATTCCTTATTGGGCCTTAAAGATGTCGATCTTCAGCATCTTGCTCCCAAATTTTAATTCAATTTGGCCCTCCTCACAATTAATATTGGCCTTAACAGTAGCCAGAAAGGGTCTCCCTAATATGATTGGTGTATTCTTCAAGCTTCTAGGATCATCCATGTCTAAGACAATAAAATCCATGGGAAAGTAGAAATCATGTACCCTAACTTCAACGGTTGAGGCGCTGAAGCTGATTTTCAAGATTGTTTTCTTCTGATGGTTACTCCATGATGATGGATGAAGAAGAATTAGGTTCAGATGAATCAAAAGAGATATAGATCGGGTTGGGTTGTTGCACAAACAGGGTGGTTGAGGCTTGGCCTCAAGGGGAATGAGTAGCTAATGGAGGCCTCAAGGATGGTCTTAGAGACCTCCTCCAGAACATGCACCAATGGAGTAGATGAGAGGTAGAATGTGATGGACACAATCAAGACACCCAAAAATTTTGGATGACTATAGAGGTTCAAGGCGGATGACACCCCTTAGTCAGAAAACTGTCCACCTGAGAATTACCTGGGTAGCCAGAGAGGGAGACTCCCGCGAAGACCCCTCTAATTGTCTCTTTTTATGATCAGGGATAGGATGACTTTTTATCGGGGCCTCGGATCGAAGATCCAACTGTATGGATCTGATCAGGGCGATGATTGGAGTTCAACGACTCTAAGATCGCCCAAATCGGATATCCATAGAATTAGATAGAGATCAAGAAAACCTAGAAGATCAAGGGCCAAGATGGTGTTAATCCACACTTCAGATGACAAATTCGACTGCACGGATGGGTTCGGATCGACGATCGCAACCTAACGGCGCGAAAATTGACTCAATCTGATACCCGTGGCACCATCTACATCACCCAGAAGATGGACGGCCAAGATGGCGCCACGTGGTGCCATCTCAGCTGCCCAATTAGCCGCACGCACCCGCTGAAGCACTTCGTGCCAGCACTTCTCCACCATTGGATCAAGATCCAACGGCTGTGTGGTGCGCGCGCTTGTGTTAAGCGCTCGACACAAACGCGCTCGTAGTATGTTGGTCAGGCGCCTTAACGCGGCGAGGAGGCGCAGGATCGAGCCCCCGCACGACTCAAATTGGAGCGGGTGCACAAGCACGATCAACAGCATGATGAGGATCCAACGACTACAAGCGGCCAATAGCGTCCACGCGCCATCTGATGCCCCCGCGTAACACAGGATCTCACGCGCAAGGCGCGCGGTTGAGGTACGTCAAGGAGCGCTCACAGCCGTCCGATCTCGCGATCAAACGGCCAAGATTTGATGGACGTGAACATGTGTTGAGGCATAGGGAGGCGAGCGGGCGCACACGTGCCGCCCACGAAGGCCACGTTCAGGCCTTTAGTAACGAATTTATCCATCACTAAAGGTTCCGAATTAATGATTTTCAACATGTAATGACCAAAATGCCCTCACTCCTTGCAACTATAAAAGGAGACCCCCTCCATACGAATTTCTCATCCCTTCCTTCTCTTCTCTCCCTCTCCAAAGCTCAAGAGAAGCTTGTCCCACACCCAGCATGCTCCTCAAGTGATAAAGTCAATTTTTCGCCCCCATTTCTAAAGCGGATCCCGCGGCGGCGACGACGTGCTACCTCATTCTCGTTCTTTCTACCTCGACCTCCTTCTTCCCGCTCCATTCCTCGTCTTCCAGGCGTCGTCCTGTCCAGCTTATCCTCCAAGCGATCGTCGAGGAGGATAACTTCTCTCTCCCATTCTTTTTTCCTGCTTTCTAGAGTAGATTTACTGCTTTCTTGTGTAATCATTTCCTACTTTCTAGTCGTAATGAGCAGTGTAATGAACAATTTTTTATAATGAAATCCATGTTTATTCTACATCCCTTTTGCTTTTATTTGTAATATTCCCTCTCTCCCTTCTATTTATTATTTGTTAAATAGATAGTTTTCAACCACCTATTCTATTTCGTGACAAATAAAATAAACGTGTATTTTTAATCAAACGTCCGCCTCCCTGAGTTCAACCCGGGATTTCTATTCTGGTATAAATTGTATTTATTGAACCTGAGTTCTTCGCTTTTCAAACTACAACGACAGGTTTTCAAAACCAAATTCGATAGCACAGTAACCCGTTGTTTCGACATTTTGGTGCCATTGGCGGGGGGCAACAATTTCCAATCTTCTTTTAGCATTTCATGCACTTTATTGTCTTCTAACTTGCTTTCTCTTGTGTCTATTGTTTTGCAGAGACCTCCATCAGGGAATCATCAAGCAGTAGATTGGAGTAAAGTGCAGTTGAAGTCGGCTGTAAGTGCTCCCCATTTTTTCCCCTCCATAGATTTCATTTGTCACATTAAATTCAAATTCCAATTAACCTAGGTGTTTGCATAAATCTTAGGATTAGTTTGGTTGTTTGGATTTCCACTCACACTCATTTCACCCTCGCTTATATAAAAAAAACAAAAGGATAATTTTGTAGGGTAATTTTCAACAGACACACAATATACACCCACATTCAAGGCACTTAACCTACTTGATTTGCTTCTCCTCAACTGGGTTCTGATCTGTGGAATGGTACACATAAATCAACACATAAAAGAGTAGAAATCATTCTAGGTTAACCATTTCTGTGTGCCTAACCTAGTGGTACATTTGTGGCAAGTTGTTTGGGCCACACCACTTAACCTAAAATCAACTCAACAAGTAGCTTCTTCTTAGGGTTTTCAATCTAGGTTCATACCAGGCACTCTACTTTATTTTTGGTTTTAAAGGGAAGCAATCTTCACCCGTGCTTGGAAACCTGGTTTGCCTCAAACTTGATTGAAATCAACCTAATTCTAAACCCTAAAAGCTACTTAAGCAAGATTGAAATCTATGCATCACAAATAATCTTGCTTGAAAACCCTGGTTGTGCATGCACCTACACAATACTCAATCAATCATTAAGGTCACAACCCATTTTAAGGGCCCATCACATTCCATAAGCACTACAATCCCAGGCCTCAATAAAATCAAGTAGATGTTGACCTTAAGGACTGATTCGCTCTTTGACGCCTAGTCTGAGATTATTTATGATTAGCCTACTTGTACTGATTCATCTGATGTCTAGCTAGGGGAGTAGCGTCAAACGACTGTGGTTGGGGGGTACACTAGGAACTGGAGGTGCAAACTGAAGGAAGAACCTTCTCCCCAGTCCCTCCTAACTGGTTGGATTAAGTAGACACAAGTAGAGTAAATCATTTATAATCTTAAGGCAGGTTTTGGGAGTCTGTAGATCCTTAGGCTACCCCACTTGAGGACAGGCTTATTTTGTTGTGCTACAGGGTCCTTATCCCCAGTCCTTCCAAACTTGTCCTAGTTTATGCTGGGAAGATGGTCATTGAATCCCTGATTGGAAGGACCACTAGAGTATTCTAGGAGGTGTAAATTGGATTTTGGTCAAAGTGATCCCATGGCCGATCAATAGCCTCCTCTGCCTCAAGATCCACAGGAGGAATTCCGAAGGCAACTGGAACAAATGCAGAGAATGCAGGAATGGTTCTAGAGAATGCAGGGCACTCAGGCCTTGAAGGATTTTTATGATCCTTCAAATTACGGGGAACGTCCCGGCATCCAGATTCCGGCTGGAGACGTAGAAATCATGTCCCAGGTGTTAAGCCTAATCAAACATTACCATGAGCTTGGCTCCGAAGATCCGTTTCAGCACTTAGAGGACTTGACCACTTTGGTCCAGACCACCAAGACATGAAACGTGAATGAGGAGCAAATGATCATGAGGCTCTTCCCCCACTCTCTTACAGATAAAGCCGCTCATTGGTGCAGGACTATAGGAAGACTAATTGCAACCTGGAATGATTTGAAATCATCCTTTCTGAAGAAATTCTTCCCTATCGAATGTACTAATGCTTTGAGACGGGCAATCACTACCTTTACCCAGTGGCCAGGTGAGCAATTTCATGTGGTCTATTGCGGAGGTGTCCACACCACGAGGTGCCAAAATGGCAACTCGTGCAGATCTTCTACCACTGGTTGACTGAGCAACTCAGAAATCACATGGACACTTCTTGCGGAAGTAATTTCCTCAGCAATGACGCAGATAGTGCACACGATTTGTTTGAGGAAATGAGTGAGAATTCAATCAATCATGCCTCCATGGATACTTTTAACTGGTCCCAACAGCCCAGATCAAATGTTAATGAAGTCCATGACTCCCATTCATTTGATATGGAATTGATTTATAACAAACTTGATAAGGTGGACTTAGTTGCTAAGAGAATGGAAGAGTGGATGGCTGGAAATTCAATGAACAACTCTCGATCCACTCAATCCCAGAATTTGGGTTTCCATTCGTTGCGAGCTCCTTCTAGATGGGAGTTCATGAATCGACTTGATCCAGCTCAACCTGTGAGTCAGCATTATTCAAAATCCCACGGGTTCCAAACTGGAGCCTTTGATCCCAGTTTTTCTCATCCTTCCCTTTCTTTTTCTCCATCCTCACCCTATGAGGATGTCTGTGTCGTACAGGAGAACGTTAGATCCAACCCCTACTCTAATGCTTATAATCCAAGTTAGAGAAACCACCCTAACTTCTAGAAAAACCCAGGGCAACAGATCCAATTCCGACCCAGCAACTATGCTCCGCAATGACCAATGGGTCAAGGTCATGTGTATACTCAGTTGCCCCTAAATCAGGTCAATCAGCCACCTTGGAATGCCCATCAACTCATAGGGCAGGCTGATTTGAACCGACAAATGGTAGAGATGTAAGGATCCATCCTCTAGCTCATGCAGCAAATGAAAACCTCGCTGGACAACTTGCAAACTGGGCTCATAGCTAATTCTCGTCAACCCGGATCTCTACCATCCCAACCCATACCCAACCCATGAAATATCCTGAATCCGGGTAGCCAAGCCCATGGGCACGGAAATCAAAGGGACCCACACACACATGCTCAGGTGGTTGAGCAGGGTCCTTCCTCTTCTTCTTCTTCTTCTGCACATCAACAATTCTTGGCTAATCAAGCCCCTCCAATCTTTCCTAACCCTCCCCAAGACCCAAACTCTTATGCATCTACAAATTCTGTTACCTTGAGGAGTGGTAAACAAACTCATGATCCATAACCACACTGTTCTGATTTACCGAATCTGGAAGAACCTAAGGAGAGAAAGGAGAATTCTGGAGAAGAAGCCAAGTCTCAGGAACCTGATTCCAAAGATCTAACTCATGTTCCTTTTCCTGAAGCCTTGATCAAATCAAAGAAGTTTGTTGATAGCAATGAGGAGCTTCTGAATATTTTTAAGAATGTTGAGATCAGTATGCCACTCCTCAATGCTATCAAGCATATACCGGCTTACGCGAGATTTTTAAAAGATTTATGTACGCAAAAGCGTAAGTCGAGGGAATCTATTCCGAGGAAGGTGGCACTCTCCGAGCAGGCTAGTTCTGTTATCCTGCACCACCTCCCTCAGAAAAAGAGAGATCCAGGTGCTCCATTGATTTCTTGTGTCAATGGAGATTACACTTTTGATAGAGCACTTATGGATCTGGGTGCATCCATCAACCTAATTCTGACTTCTCTTTACGAGAAGTTTGGATTAGGTGAACTTCGGCCAACTTCAGTAATGCTGCAGTTACCAGACCGTTCGGTTACAAATTCGTGAAGCATTATTGAAGATGTTATAGTTAAGGTCAAGGATTTCTATTTTCCTGTAAATTTCCCTGTCCTTGACATGGATGTACCGGAAAATCTGAGGAACACGCCCATCATTCTGGGGCGTTTGTTCCTGGTTACCGCTAAGGCCAATATTAACTGTGAAAGCAGTAGCATGGAAATTGTCTTTAGGGATCAACAAATGAAATTGGATATTTTTAAGGTAATTAATAAATTTGAGGATTGTGGATTTATTGAAGAACTTGAGGAGGATAATGTGAACATTGAAACTTATTTGATGGTTTCTGCAATTGAAAGTTCCTCCTTTGATGATGAATTGGACCCACAACCCTCTATGGTAGACCTGCCATCTTCTGAAGAGGTTATTGATTTTGTTTACTCTCAACCTCTTCCTCTTTATGAGTCATCAGCATCTTCCTTACCTTCAATCATCAAGCTGCCCCAGCTTGAACTGAAACCATTGCCTAAGAATTTGAAATATCAATTTTTAGGACCACAGAAGACGCTCCCTGTGATTATCAGTGTTAAATTAACAAAGGAGCAGGAGATTAAATTGATCAAGGTCCTGAAGGAACACAAGGAGGCAATTGGTTGGACCATTCATGACCTTAGGGGGATCGAGCCATCTTACTGCAATCATAGAATATTCTTGGAAGATGGATCTCACCCTTCTTGCCAGATGCAGAGGAGATTAAATCCAAATATGCGAGAAGTGGTCAAAAAGGAAATCATTAAGTGGCTCGATGCAGGAATTATTTATCCGATCTTTGATAGTCCCTTGGTAAATCCTGTGCAGATTGTTCCCAAGAAAGCTGGGATTATCGTTGTGACTAACGAGAGAGGAGAATCTGTCGCAACTTGTTCAGCTTCCTCTTAGAGGGTTTGTATCGATTACAAGAAGCTGAACACGGCCACGAAAAAGGATCATTTTCCTCTGCCTTTCATTGATCAAATCTTGGAAAGATTAGCTGGGTAGAAGTACTTATGTTTTCTTGATGGCTACTCGAGATATAACCAAGTTCTTATCCATCCCGAGGATCAAGAAAAAACTACTTTCACCTGTCCCTACGGAACCTTTGCTTTCCGTAGGATGCTTTTTAGTTTATGCAATGCACCTGCGACTTTTCAAAGGAGTATGTTAGTCATATTCTCTGACATGGTGGGAGAGTTTATGGAAGTTCTCATGGACGATTTCTCTATTTTTGGAGAATCATTTGACTCTTGTCTAGCTAATCTAGAAATGATTCTTAAATAATGCATCAAAACACGATTGGTCCTTAGCTGGGAAAAGAGTCATTTCATGACATAAGAAGGCATCATCTTGGGTCATGTAATCTCTGAATTGGGAATTGAAGTGGGTAAAGCTAAGGTTGATGCTATCGCTAAACTTCCTCCTCCCACATCTGTTAAACAAATTTGATCATTTCTTGGTCATGTGGGATTCTACAGAAGATTCATCAAGGATTTCTCGAAGGTTGCTCATCCTCTGAGCAATTTTCTCGCCAAAGAAACACCATTTATTTTTGATGAATCATGTCGTAAGGCATTTGATTTCCTGAAAATGGCAGTCACTTGTGCTCCGGTGTTGCAACCATCGGTTTGGACAACCCCTTTTGAAATCATGACCAACTCTTCTGATTACGTGGTCGAGGTTGTTTTAGGTCAAAAAGTTGACAGGAAGCCCTCTGTCATCTACTATGCTAGTAAAACTCTGGATGAAGCCAGGAGGAATTACACTATTACTGAAAAGGAATTACTAGCCATAGTATTTGCTTTGGAAAAATTCAGGGCTTATCTCTTAGGGTCTTATGTCATCATTTATACCGACCACTCGGCCTTGAGACATCTCTTGGCCAAAAAGGATGCTAAACCCCAGCTTATTCATTGGATTCTTCTACTTCAAGAATTTATCTTGAAATCAAGAATAAATCTAGGGTACAAAATGTGGTGGCAGATCATTTGTCGAGACTTCTAAGTGATTCTTCTCGTCCGGACGTCCCGATTGCTGATACTTTTCCAGACAAAACCATCCTTACAGTTTCAAGTGTCCAAACCCCGTAATTCGCTGACATTGTTAATTATTTGGTCGTTGGTCAAATCCCCCAGGATTGGATCAAGCAACAATAGGATAGACTCAAATCTGAGGCCAAATACTACTTCTGGGAGGACCCTGAATTGTACTGCATCTGCTCTAATCAGATTATTCGTTGATGTGTTCCGGAAAATGAATTCAACAGTATACTAGAGTTCTGCTATGCATCTGCGTGTGGTGGACATTTCTTCGTGAAAAAGACGGCTGCAAAGATTTTGCAATCTGGCTTCTTTGGCCATCTTTATTCTAGGATGCCCAGGATTTCTCAAGGTCGTGTTCCCGATGTCAGGCACTCGGGAGCATAACTAAGAGAGATATGATGCCCCTAAACCCAATTCTTCCTATCGAAATCTTCGATGTTTGGGGCATAAATTTCATGGGACCCTTTCTCCCTTCATTTGGACATCAGTACACTCTTGTCGCTGTTGATTATATATCCAAATGGATTGAGGGGATTCTCACCTGAACCAATGACCACAAGGTGGTCATCAATTTTGTCAAGAAAAAATCTTCAGCAGGTTCGGGATTTCGAGGGCTATCACCAGTGATGATGGCACTCATTTTGCTAATGCCCAGTTCCGTAATTTGCTAGCTAAATACGGGGTTAATCACTGAATCTCCACAACTTACCATTCCCGAACGAATGGACAAGCCGAGATCTCCAATCGGGAGATCAGGAATATTCTGCAGAAAATGGTTAGGCCTGATCGCAAGGACTAGACTCAAAAGCTTGAGGACGCTCTTTGGGCCTACCATACGGCATATAAAACGCCCATCGGCATGTCTCCATTTCGTTTGGTGTATGGAAAGGCATGTCATTTACCCGTAGTGATTCAACATAGGGCATTCTGGGCAATCAAGCAATGCAATTTAGATCTGAGTTTAGCTGGGAAGACCAGGAAACTCCAACTATCTGAGTTGTAAGAGCTTAGAAATGATGCATATGAGAATGTTAAGATCTACAAGGCTCGGACCAAAGCTCTACATGATCAATTGATTTCCCGAAAGAGCTTTGAGCCGAACCAGAAGGTCTGGTTATTCGATTCTCGACTTAAGCTCTTTCCTGGCAAACTTAGATCAAAATAGAATGGCCCGTTCATTATTGACCAGATTTTTCCAAATGGAGCCGTTCAAATCTCTGACCCAAAGATGGGTAACAGATTTAAAGTCAATGGTCAACATCTAAAGCCCTGTTATTGATCGTACTCTTCCGGAACCCGTATCAGACATGGTTGCTCTAGCCATATTGTGACTTCTTTAGCTGGACTTTGCCTAGTTGATGGCATTAAACTCAGCAATTGTACATATGACACAAAGCTAACCCGAGCTTCATATTCAGGTGATATCTTTCATACTCTACCCTTTCTTTCATGTCTCTTTTTCTCAATGTGGACATTGCATTAGCTAGGCATGGGGGGGTGGATTCAGTTTTGAATCATTGTGTTAGCTTTGTGAAATTCCTGTAAATTGTATTTCTCTTCTTATATATACATAAAAAAATAAAAAATTGAATTAGGAAGGAATACTTGGACATTAGGACTTTTCAATCTTAGGAAATATTACATTAGGATCTGAACACAAAGACCCTTCAGGTCCTTGGACTTAATCGGCCCGTGTATCCACTAAAATGTGGATTTGTTTTTCGAGTTCTCACCATCTTAATTCTATTATAATTTGATTAAATAAATTTGGGTGATAAGTACACGACTTATCAACCCACCCTCTTATTTGAGGGAACTTTAAGTCTAAAGTATCTACACACTTTCTTTTCACTGACTTATTGATTGGCAGTTTTAATGAAAATTGCGTAGCTAATGAACCTTCTAGGGTGATATGGCTGGCAAGTTATCATGGGTAATAGCCCATAGGTAGGTTGTCCAAAGCCCAGTCACTGGACCATTCTCTTCTTGCTACCTTTAGGTAAATCTTAGACCAGGGAAGCCACCTACTTAAAAAAAAAAAGAAAAGGAGAAAAGAAAAAAAGAAGAAAACAAAAGAAATAAGCCACACTTCGCCGCACGAGTATGGCTGGCAAGTTGTCGGTGGTAACAGCTCATTGACCGGTTGTCCAAAACCCAGCTCAAGAAATGCACTTAAAATTCCCAAAACACTTAGGAAGTAGTGAAGTAGAATAAACTGGGGAGATATACACTAGATTCACCCTTGTGCTGACCCCATAAAAATAAAAGTAGGGAGAAAGCTACCAGTCGTAAAGATACACCTTTAAGCAGAACTCTCTTTTTAAGGTCACCTAGAGGCGTAAAAACCTGAAGTCCATTCTAATTGCCGATCAACGAGTCTATCACATTCACAATAAGATGCTTAGAACTTAGGGTTCTCATCAAATCTTGCGTGAGTTGAATGGCTGTAGAAAGCCACTCTTTAACCTTAAACTCAAAAAACCCAAAAAAATTAGAAAAGAAGAAAAAGAGAAAAAGAATTTTTTCTTTGAATAAAGTGATGGCTTAAGGCAGTCTGCATTTTGGCAGATACTCGAGCGCTGTTGTGTCTTTGAAAGTTCAGATCCTAAATAAAAATTTTCTTAATATTGAAAATAACTTATGCTCAAGTAATCCAACCTAATTCTTTTATAAATAGCATGTAGTTTTTGCTAGGGACTAGCAAACGATAGGCATGGGGGTGTGATGTAAACATGTTTATATTACATAAAATGTCTATTTATGAATGTTCTTAAGCATAGAATTGCATTACATACTATAAATATTGCATAACATGCATCATCTTGCATTTAGATTAGTCTAAATAATATGGAGGTTAATTGTCTCATTTTATGGTCAAGGATAGGGCGACTTTTTACTGGGGCCTCGGATCAAAGATCCAACCGTACGAATCTGATCAGGGCAACAATTGGAGTTCAACGACTCCAAGATCACCCTAATCGGATATTCGTAGCATTAGATAGAGATCGAGAAATCCTAGAAGATCAAGGGCCAAGATGGTGTTAATCCACACTTCAGATGATAAATCTGACCGCGCGGATGGGTTCAGATCAACAATCGCAACCTAATGGTGCGAAAATCAACTAAATCCGATACCCGTGGCACCATCTACATCACCCAGAAGATGGACGGCTAAGATGGCACCACGTGATGCCATCTCGACCACCCAACCAACTGCACGCACCCACAGAAGCACTTCGTGCCAGTGCTTCTTCGCTGTTGGATCAAGATCCAATGGCTGTGCGAAGCACGTGCTTGAGTTAAGCGCTCGACACAAATGCACCCGTAGCGCATTGGTTGAGCGCCTTAACGCGGCGAGGAGGTGCGAGATCGAGCCCCCACACACCTCAAATTGGAGCAGGCGCGCGGGCGTGATTGACTACATGATGAGGATCCAACGGCTGTGCACGACCAATAGCATCCACGCTCCATCTGACGCCTCCACGTGACGTAGGATCTCACATGCAAGACGCGTAGTGGAGGCGCGGTGAGGAGCGCTCTCAGCCGTCTGATCTCACGATCAAACAACCAAGATCTGATGGACGTGAACACACGTTGAGGTGCGGGGAGGCGAGTGGGTGCACGCGCCGCCCATGAAGGCCACGTTCAGGCCTTTAGTGATGGATTTATCCATCACTAAAGGTCCTAAATTAATGATTTTCAACATGAAATGACCAAAATGCCCTCACTCCTTGCAACTATAAAAGGAGACCCCCTCCATATGAATTTCTCATCCCTTCCTTCTCTTCTCTCCCTCTCGAAAGCTCAAGAGAAGCTTGTCCCACACCCGGGATGCTCCTTAAGAGATAAAGTCAATTTTTCGCCCCCATTTCAGAAGCGGATCCCACGACGATGATGACTTGAAGCCTCATTCTCGTTCTTCCTTCCTCGACTTCCTTCTTCCCACTCCATTCGTCGTCTTCCAGGCATCGTCCCGTCTGGCTCGTCCTCCAAGCGATCGTCGAGGAGGATAACTTCTCTCTCTCATTCTTTTTTCCTATTTTCTAGAGTAGAATTTTTCTGCTTTCTAGTGTAATTTCTCGCTTACTTAATTATATAAACATTTTAAAGTATCATGGGAATGTTCTCTCCCTATCTCTCTCTCTTATTCTGATTGTTTATAGTGCTTCATTTCATTGTAATTACTCCGCTTTTTAACAAAAACATGAAAAAAATATAATTGCGAATTTAGATCGATGTAGCCTCCCTGAGTTCGACCCAGGATTTCTATTCTAGAATAAATCGTATTTGTTGAACCCGAGTTCTTCGCTTTTTAAACTACAACGATAGGTTTTCAAAACCAAATTCGATAGCGTAGTAACCCGTCGCTTCAACACTTGTGTACCTGAAAACATGAACGAGGCCTTTCAACCCAATCAAACAAGCTCAGGAGCGTTGCTGTGAGGTGAGGAAGTGAAAGGTGATGTCTGTGAAGGGTGAGAGTGCGTGAGGTGGCCGAACGGTGACGAAAAATGAAGTGCATAGGTGGGGTGTTTGGCATAGCGGCTGAGGGTGTAATAAGGAGAAATAGGATGGGGGTTTTGAAGAGTGGAGCATGATGGAGGTCATGAGGTGATCGGCAAGGCGGATGGAGTTGTGTAGTAGTGGGATCGCCTCGCCGGAGACTGGGAAGATGAGGGTGGTTGACGACATTGAGGGGATATTTTTGGTGTTTCGGGTACGAAACTAACCTAAAAGTGCTAAGGATATAATCTTACTATTCTAAGTGGACGAAAGGAGGGAGAACGATGCTGGCGTTGGTAGGCCGACGTCGGGGAAGAAAGCTACTCCATGAGGTAGCAGAGACGAAGAATGTGGTAGAGATGCCCCTGATTTGGCCGTCGAGGAGCGGACGAAGGAGAGGGAGATATTAGCACTCCCAATTTGGCAATTGGGAGGCTGGAGATGACTGAGGAAGTGGCTCACCAGAGCTAAGGCAAAGCGGGGCCGGAGGTGGAGAAAAGAAGAGGGCTTTGGCCCCAAACCTTGCTGAAAAGAAGCAGAATGCAGCAAGGGTTCTTTTATAGGCCATAGGAAGCCCTTCCAAGCTAGGAAAGAAGCTTCCAAGCTTGGAAGGTCATGCACATGTCGGATACCCTAACCTTTGAAAGGTTCGCATGACCTTTTGGGAAAGACGTAGAGCCCAAGGTGTGGCTCAAAAGGATGGCAATTTCATAAGGAATCCTCATATCAATTTTGGGAGTGATTGATTGAGAATCGATTGAGAAATCCTCACTCAAATTTCAACCGTGAAGGTTTAACCTTCCAAAAATGGAGTGAGGACCTATTTGTGCGAAATATGACAAAGTTGGGGGGCTAATTGCAAGGAATTCAAAAAGCTAAGGGTCTGAGAGAGATAGAAAGAGTCTGACTGGATCAAAATGCAAACTTGGTCAAGATGATCTCAAATTGGGACCAAATTTTGGTACAAACCTAATTTGGACCCAAGGAATCCAATGGTGAAGTTAGATTTAGGTTTTGACCTAGTTTGACTAGGTAATTTATCCAAAAACCCAAATTAGGGCAACTGTCAGTCTAGGACTCTATTTTGGGTCAAGATGGGTTCTGATGGTCAAATTGAAGGTACTAAACCCTAGAGAATATTTTTATATGAATTTTAGAGAGTTTAGATGAATTTTATTCTGACTAGAACCTCAGTTAATTAGGCGGGTTTATTTTTAGGGCTTCAGAAGTCATTTAATTCTCAAAACACACGAAAATCCTTTTTGTCTGTATTAATCCACTTGTTGAACTTTTAAGACCATTTGACCTTTAATTTCCCCTGGAAAAACCCATGATTATTCTACATTCAAGATATGATGGTAAAATTACAGTTTTAACCCTAGTTTCTTATCTCTCTCAAAATGATTAAGTAGTGAATTATAGCCTACTATCAGTTATGTAGGAGCATTTATTCCTTGACAATGACTAAATTGAGCTAGTTATGGCTCATGATGGTGTTTTCATCACTCCCATGCCTAACTTTTGCTAGTCCCTAGGAAAAGCTTATGGAAAGAACTAGATCTCTAGACTATGTCTTTGATGTTCAGATGCCTATTTGTGTCTTTTTTATAGAAATCAAATCAGAATACCAATAATAGGCCTACGGGTACTCAAGTACCAGCCAAGATCCAGACCTAACAAGACTCAACCTTGGGTCTGCCGCAAAGGTTTCTAGGGCCCACAAAAACTACCTAGAGGTTCATTGATCCCAGCAGTTAAAGCACCCGTGCGTATACTTAGCAAGTCTAGGTTCAGTTTGTTAGTGCATTTTTTATAAGAGAGATATAGAGGGATATTCATTTTGTGAGTTTTCTCCCTTTTCTTTTTATATTCCCCTAAATCCAACATCGGATTGGCCCCAACATGGTCTATATCGAATTCCTTTTCCCCACCATCATTCCTCGAAGGGTTCCTAGCTTTCGATGCTTCGTGATAGTTGATACAGATTTTACACGATTTGTAAAAATAAGTCATTGCAACACATAAAACCGATCAACTCTTAAATTTATAACCTATATAGTGGAATATCTAGGGTCGTCCAAGGAGGCCAATTTGTTTGCTAAATCAAATCTCTTTCTTAAAAGGAACTCAACTTTCTTTTCGGTTTATTATATATATGATTTTTATGGGTTTTGAAATAACGGGAACACACGAGTTTTGTTAATAGTGGGAAAACAACTAATACCTATTTTAATAAAGCTAACGCTAAGGTGACAGGTAGAGCCTCTCCCCAAGCTCACCCTAGGCACGTGGAGGCCTAGAGTGATTAGGGAGAGGGAGTGAAACAAATGTTAGGCAAAACTTGTGAAAAGCTATGCAACAAAAATTAAAAGAAGGAAACTTGATTTAATGAAAATTGTCTACACAAAGCCTATAGAGGAATGCTTCTACTCTACTTGAAAATACAATAAAAATAAAACACAAATCCTCTTGATAAAATGGTGAAAAAGAGGGATTCTTGCTCCAAGCCAAGTAGCTCCTTGTCTTGAAAAGACAACTCCTTCTCCTTCCTTGAGACGCTCCTCTAAATGATGTCATCCAAGGTGGAAGCTACCACCTTCAATGATCTCCTTCAAGGGTGGGCATGCACCACCCTTGCTCCTCCTTGCCTGGCCGTCCTCCTAGTGGGGGAGTGCTCCTCCTCCTTGGCGTGGCACAAGGGAGAAGAAAAAGGGGAAGAAGGCACCAAGGGGATGGGTAGGGTGCCCCCTTAACCTTCTTCTCTTCTTCTTCCTTAGCCGTGGGTATGGTGATTGTATGGTGGAATTATACTAAAAGAGAGGATGATTTTTTTGGTGGAATGTGATGGGATTTTATGGAGGTGGAAGGGGGTAGGGTTGGCGTGAATAGGTGGAGGGTTAGGATTGATTCTAGGGGTAGTTATGGGTGGTTAGGTTGATCCTAGGGATAGAGTTAAATGGCGCCAAAGGAGGGGGCACAAAGGGGGTAGTTATGGCTTTGGTGTCCCTTAGGGTTGGCGCCAAAATGGGCCTTCTAGAAGGCTAATAGGTGGTTCCATCTTAGGGTTCTAGAAGGGGGGTATGTGGATGGCTAGTATGGGTTATATGGGTAGGTGTAGGGTGGATAAGGGGGCTGAAAGTTGGCACCAAAATGGAGTTCGTTAGGGTTAGTTTTGGCACCAACTTTTGGTGTCTTTTGGTGGTTGGTTGAGGGGTGAAAGGTGGTGAAGGTGGTGACGCCAAAGGGAGTATGGTGGAGCTAGCTAAGGTGAGCTTAGGTAGGGCTTAGTTGGTGGAGCTAGTTAGGTAGGGTTTTAGGGTGGTGAATGGCCAAGGGAGCTAGAGTCTAGCTAAGCTAAGCTAAGCTAATCTAGCTTAGCTAGTAATGGAGTAGAGGAGTAGGCAATGGGAGCTAGGATTTGAGGAGAGGAGCTGGATAGAAAAAGTCTGGAGCTGAACTGGAGCTAGCAGCTACTGAAGAGGGTGGCATGAAGCTACTTTAGTTGGCTTAGCTTGATAGTTCTTTGCTAGCTACTAAGCCAAGCTAATGTAGGCTGGCTTCTACCAAAAGGAGTTGAGGTGAGGTGGGTCTGGTGCTCCCGGGGAAGATCGAGCTGGTTGAGGTAGCTAAGCTAGCTTAGCTTAACTAAGTTGAGCTAAGTTAAGTCCCCAGGAGCTGGACTTGAGCTTCCTGAGCTGAAATGAAGTCATCTTCAGCTAGCTGGAGTTGATTGGAGCTGGATCAAGCTGGTCATAAGCTGAGGTGAACTCCAGTCAACTCAGCTGAGCTAGCTAGAGCTCCCTGTGAACTAATGGGAGATGAGATGAGCTAGATTCAGCTAAGTTGAGCTGCATCTGAGCTAGGGTGAGCTAAGATGAGCTCTCTTGAGTTGCCATTCAGCTGAGATGAGATGAATGGAGCTAGGATGAGCTAACCCTAGTTCAAGTGAGCTGGATTCCAACTATGGTGAGCTAGATCAAGCTGAGTTCCAGATGGTTTAGGCTTCTCCTTCACTAGTTGCCTTCCTGAGTGCTAGGGTTCTAGGGATCTAGCAATCTGCTTATCCCTAACACACAAAAACATATCAAAAAAATAATAAAAAGTAAAATGCATGCCTATACTAATTTATGCCTAAATGCAGCCTAAAAACCCATTTGCGGAGTAAAATCCTAAGAGCTAGGCTTGTTCTAATGCATAAGAATGATGATAAACTGACATTTATCAATAGCATCGCCCATGTCAACCGCCAGAACCCTAGCTTTCGACACTTCGAGATAGTGCAGCCATGGCATTTTGTAGCTAAATTCAGGCCCTGACAATCGACATTTTGGGATAATTTCACCCATGGCACCTGAACCGGCACAAGGTGCTTACATGCCCCTGGTAGGATATTTAAATATCATAGGAGGCAAGCACCGAGGAGACAATATGTTATTACTCATCTTCGAGGGGAGTATTTTTCATCCCAACTCTCTGCACTGAGAACTCATCCAATCAACTTGTGTCTTCAAGTCACTCCTAAGCCAGATCTTCGGAAAAACCTTTTCAAAACATAACACTTTTGACATTTTTCTTCATTAAGTGCACTGAACCTGACTGGTGTGTGATTTTTGGGTGTTTAGGTTATCAAGTCTTACAAACCAAAGGGTAGGCAATGGGGCTGAATAATCCATAAACCTTTGACTTAATACATCAGCTTCACACTCTCCTCAACCTCTTGAGGATTAATATGGATCTTAACAAATACATAAGTGTTGATGTAAACACATTTACACTACTTAAAATGTCTATTTATGCATGTTCTTAAGCATAGGATTGCATTTCATGATATAAATATTGCATTACATGCATCATCTTGCATTTAGAGTAGTTTGAATAAAATGGAGGTTAATTGTCTCCTTTTATGTGCTTGGACAGGGCAAATATTTTATCGGGGCCTCGGATCAAAGATCCAACCATATGGATATGATCAGGGCGACGATTGGAGTTCAACGACTACAAGATCGCCCTAATCAGGCATCCGTAGCATCAGATAGAGACCGGGGAACCCTAGAAGATCAAGGGCCAGGATGGTGTAAATCCGCACTTCAGATGGAAAATCCGACCACACGGATGAATTCGGATCGACGATCGCAGCCGAACGACACAAAAATCGAGTCAATCCGACATTCGTGGCACCATCTACAACTTCCAGAAGACGGACGGCCAAGATGGCGCCACGTGGCGCCATCCCAGCCGCCCAATCGGCCGCAGGAGTCTTGTGAAGACCGCGCACCGTCTCCTCTCCGCCGTTGGATCTCGATCCAACGGCTGCGGTCGCTCGCGCTTAAAAGCGTCCCCGCGACCATTTCGCCCGCGTAGCGCAGCGGCGACGCAGCTGCGGGCGAAGCGGAGGTCGCGGGTTCGAGCCGCGGTGAGGGGGTGGAAGGCGCGGGCGAGCGGGCGCGCACGAGAGTCAGATGAAGATCCAACGGCCGTGCGCGCCCGATAGCGCCGACGCGCAATTGGACGCTCTGGTGAACGCACGATCACACGCGGGCGGTGCGCTACGCAGCGGGCGCGGACGCGTTCTAAGCCGTCCGATCTCGCGATCGGACGGCTGAGACGACGCGGACGTGCGTAGGCGTTACGCGCGCGGGCAGCCGAGCGGGCGCGCGTGGGCGCGGCGGCGACGCCGACGGCTGGGCTTTAGCGACAGTTTTATCCGTCACTAAAGACCCCTTATTTATTATTTTGAAGATGTAATGTCCATTTTGCCCCCACTCCTTGCAACTATAAAAGGAGACCCCCTCCATATGAAATTTTCATCCCTTCCTTCTCCTCTCTACCTCTCCAAAGCTCAAGAGAAGCTTGTCCCACACCCGGGATGCTTCTCGCGAGATAAAGTCCAAATTTTCGTCCCCCTTCGGAAGTGGATCCCGCGACGACGACGGCGTGCTGCTTCGTTCCCGTTCTTCTGCTTCGTCCTCCTTCGTCCCGCTTCGTTCTCCTTCGTCCAGGCGTCGTCCCGTCCGGCTCGTCCTCCAAGCGACCGTCGAGGAGGATTCTCTCTCCCTATTCTTTTTACTGCTTTCTAGTATAGATTTACTGCTTTCTAGAGTAGTCTATTCGTCCTCCGAGCGATCGTCGAGGAGGACATTTCTCCCTCCATTCTTTTAATGCTTTCTAGAGTAATTGTTTTATGTTTTCTAGTTGTAACGAATGAACTCTTTTATGATAAATTCCTTGTCTATTCTACATCTCATTTTGATTTCCATGTATAGTATTCTTTCTCTCTCTCTTACTCCCTCTCTCTCTCTTATTTGTTGTAAATACTTAGATAGTTTAAATTGAATTTCTTCGTGACAAAATAAAAAGAAACGCGAAGTTTTTAAATCAAACGTTCGCCTCCCTGTGTTCGACCCGGAATTTTAATTTCGGTATAAATTTTATTTGTTGAACACGAATCCTTCGCTTTCGAACTACAACGACGGGTTTTCCAAAATCAAACTCGTTAGCGTAGGTTCGTAAATTAAGTTCAACATTTTGGCACCGTTGCCGGGGAGGCAACACTCTTTGATTTCTCTTCGCGTTTTGTAACTTACAAATCATTTACCTCACTTTTCTCCTTTCTTATTGTAATTGCAGGTACTCTTTCGAGACAGGCAAAAGCGGTAGATCGGAGTAAAGTGCTGTGGAAGGTTTTGTAAGTTATCCCCCACCTCCCACCCATTAGATTTTATTTCATCACATAATAATTCAAACATCAATCAACCTAGGTGTTCTTATAAACTCTAAGGTTAGATTGTTTGTTGTTTGACATCCATACTCACTCCAACCCCCACATTAAAAAAAAGAAAAAAATAAAAAAAAAAAATCTCACAGAGGTACACAACCTCATCTGATTTTCTAACTCAACCGGTAAACCAATCTTAGGAGCCGGTACACACATCCAAACACATAATCGAGTAGAAATCAGATTAGGTAATCATTTGTGTGCCTAATTAGTGGTGCATTTGAGGCCAATTGTTTGAGTTGATTGGGCCGCACCACTTCAAATAAAATTAACTCATCAAGTAGCTGCCAATTAGGTTCAACTCTTAGGGATCTACCAGGCACTCCACATTCTTTTTAAACTTTAAAGGAAAATATCTTCACCTGTGCTTGCAAAACCTGGTGTGCCAATGAAACTTGATTGAAAACACCTAAAGTTGAATCCTAAAAGCTACTAAGCAAGATTTGAACCTTAAAATTCACCACATCAAAAATAATCTTGCTTGAAAACCACTGGTTGTGCACGCACACACAAAGCAATCAATCATTAAGGGCACAACCCATTTAAAGGGCCCATCACATTCCAAAGCACATTCAAACCTAGCCCTAAAATAGAGTAGATGTTGTCCTTAAGGATTGGACTCGCTCTTCAGAACTCAGAACGAGATTATTTTCGATTAGTCTGTTTCTATTGTTCAATCTGATGTCTAGCTAGGGGAGCAGAGTCAAACGATCGCGGCTGGGGGGTACACTAGGAACCGGAGGCGCAAGCCGAAGGAAGAACCTTCTCCCCAGTCCCTCCTTCTAACTGGTTGGATTGAACAGACAGAAGTAGATCAAATCGTTCCTTTATCTCAAGACGGGTTTTTGGAGTCTGTAGGTCTGTAGGCTAACCCATTTAAGGACAGGTTTGATTGTTTGTATTGCAGGGTACCTTTCTTCCTCCCGTGTCTCATGAATCCTTCCACATATTCCACGCATTCCCGCTCTTTCCCTCCTGTTGTAAATTATCCTCAACATGACGATTATCCCAACTCGTATTGTAATCGACCATCAGTTAGTTGGGATAATTCGGATTGGGGATACAATTCCGGACCCCCGTGTTTAGGGTCTAACCCTGAACACTTTGATTCTCAATTCTATCCTTCTCAGAGTTGCATCGATTATAGATCGTCCTCCTTTCATGAACAACCTAATACGATCTACAATCAAGAAGGATACACTGATCCTTACCCATCCTCTGATTTCACTGCCTTTAGGTCATCTCCATCTTTTGAACAATCTGAAATGACCTATTATCAGGATGGGTATAACGAATCTCAATTCGTTAATTCCTCTACATTGATGTCAAACCCGCCCAACCCTGAACCAACTCATTTGGTTCAGGTTAATCAGGTTCAAGATAAGGTTCTGGCTAACTTGAGGAATATCATTCAATCTTTAGAAGTTCAGCCAATACCTTGCATTGAGAGATTGGAGCCCCTGATTGAAATGATTGATGATTTAAATAAGTCTTTGTTGGATTGGCTCCAGGATGTTAAGGATAAGAACCCGGGTGAGTTTCTACTTGGGAAATTAGCGAAATTGAGGATGAGATTCGTGGTTGCTTTGATTCAATCTTGGAATAATTCCCAGGATGAACTCTCTTTAGGAAAGCCAATGACAGAACCCGCACAGGCACCTGTTGGGGGGAACACGTGTTACGAAGCTGACCAGATTGAATTAAAGCAACCAATTAAGGATGATCTGATTTCTTCACCTGAGATCCCTGAGCCGGGTTACGAGAAAACGTATGTCTCCTGGGAACACAAAGTGACAACTGATTTTGGGACATACATTGATACGGATCCTGATTTCTTTGATGGTGAAGATTCAAGTTGCGAAGTCTCACACGAGTTTTCAAATCACGATTTTTGTGAGACGATTGGGCCTGAGGAATCTGATAGATCATTTGATAGCCCAATAACTGAGGAAACTGATCTTATTAGGGCACACGATACAGATCCAGAATCGCATTTTCTGGAGGAATCAATTCAATGCCCTGATTATCAGTTACACCCTGTTGAGCTTATTGATGATTTTAATTCTGAGATAATTAGACCCAAGTCAATTTTGATTCTGCCACATCATTTACACTTGGAGATTCCAGACGGGGTGATGAATATACAAGATGTCCTGGAATTTGATACACTTAATGAGGAGGATAGGAGCGGGGAAGTTCTAATTTGGGAAGTTAATTTTGGAGGAAATGGAAGATTGAGTCGAAGGGTTCCTTTTAAGCTGAAACCATCAAATCAGAACCCTTACGACATTTGTTTCGAGGATGTCAAACTCAAGCACACATTTAACGATTATCCTTTTGAGCTTCAATTCTCTGTAACCCGACATTTTGGCCTTGGGTTGCATCCTCACAAATCGCAGGCCCGACCCCGCTTGCATTCTGATTTTAGGTTTTGGGTAAATTTTATCCAGAACCTAAGATATTCTCGATTATGGGGTGTGGGTCTGCACCACAATCTGGTCCACATCTGTGGACCTCTGCTGACAGGTCAGAGGATTCTTCTGTTCATTCTAATTCTGACCTACACATGTGAATTCTTCATTTCTTTTCTTTGTATAGTGTGCCTAGCTGAAGGACTAAACTCAGCACATATACAGTTCTTTTTCATTTTCATCTTGGAGCGGACCCGATATCCACGCAATTCAGGTGCTTTCTACGCTTTTCCACTCTGTTTTATGTCTTTTTAATACAATGAGGACATTGCATTAGATAGGCATGGGGGGATGGATATTTATCTTTGAATTCATTCGTCAACTCCGTAGATTTGTTTTATTTTATATAAAAAAAAAAATCAAAATTAGGAAAGAGAATTTGGGTTTAAAAAAATTTTTGATCTTAAGAAATACTATATTATGTTCTGAACACAAAGACCCTTCAGGTCTTTGGACTTAATCAGCCTATGTATCCACTAAAATGTGGATTTGTTTTTCGAGTTCTCGCCAACCTGAATTTTATTATAATTGGAATAAATAAGTTTGGGTGATAAGTACACGACTTGTCAACCCGCCCTCTGATTTAAGGGAATTTTGAGTTTTAAGCATCTACACACTTTCTTTGCACTGACTCGTTGTTTGGCGATTTTAACGGAAATTGGGTAGCTAATGAACCTTCTAGGGTGATATGGCTGGCAAGTTATCGTGGGTAACAGCCCATAGATATGTTGTCCAGAGCCCAGTCACTGGACCTTTCTCTTTTTGCTGCCTTTAGGTAAATCTTAGACCAGGGAAGCCACCTACTTAAAAAAAAAAAAAAATCAAAAAGGAGAAAAGAACAAAAAGAAATAAGCTACACTTCGCCGCACGAGTATGGCTGGCAAGTTGTCGGTGGTAACAGCTCATCGGCCGGTTGTCCAGAACCCAGCTCAGAAAATGCACTAAAAATTCCCAAAACACTTAGGAAGAAGCGGAGAAGTAGAATAAACCGGGGAGATATACACTGGATTCACCCTTGTGTTGACCCCGTTAAAAAAAATAAAAGTAGGGAGAAAGCTACCGGTTGTAAAGATACACCTTTAGGCAGAATTCTTTTTGAGGTCACCTAGAGGCGTAGAAATCCGAAGTCCGTTTTAATTGCCGGTCAACGAGTCTACCACAATCACAATAAGATGCTTAAAACTTAGGGTTCTCATCAAATCTTGGGTGAGTTGAATGGCCGTAGAAAGCCACTCTTAAACCCTAAAATTTGAAAATCCAAAAAAAAAAAAAGAGAGTAAAAACAGAAAAAGAAATTTTTCTTTGAATAAGGCGAGGCTTGAGGCGGTCTGCATTTTGGCTGATACCCGGGCACTGTTGTGTCTTTGAAAGTTCAGTTCTTAAGTAGACAATTTCTTAATGATTGAAAATAACTCAGGTCCAAATAATCTAACCTAATTCTTTTATAAATAGCATATAGTTTTTGCTAGGGACTAGCAAAAGATAGGCATGGGGGTATGATGTAAACACATTTACACTACTTAAAATGTCTATTTATGCATGTTCTTAAGCATAGGATTGCATTTCATGATATAAATATTGCATTACATGCATCATCTTGCATTTAGAGTAGTTTGAATAAAATGGAGGTTAATTGTCTCCTTTTATGTGCTTGGACAGGGCAAATATTTTATCAGGGCCTCGGATCAAAGATCCAACCATATGGATATGATCAGGGCGACGATTGGAGTACAACGACTCCAAGATCGCCCTAATCAGGCATCCGTAGCATCAGATAGAGACTGGGGAACCCTAGAAGATCAAGGGCCAGGATGGTGTAAATCCGCACTTCAGATGGAAAATCCGACCACACGGATGAATTCGGATCGACGATCGCAGCCGAACGACACAAAAATCGAGTCAATCCGACATCCGTGGCACCATCTACAACTTCTAGAAGATGGACGGCCAAGATGGCGCCACGTGGCGCCATCCCAGTCGCCCAATCGGCCGCAGGAGTCTTGTGAAGACCGCACACCGTCTCCTCTCCGCCGTTGGATCTCGATCCAACGGCTGCGGTCGCTCGCGCTTAAAAGCGTCCCCGCGACCATTTCGCCCGCATAGCGCAGCGGCGACGCAGCTGCGGGCGAAGCGGAGGTCGCGGGTTCGACCCGCGGTGAGGGGGTTGAAGGCGTGGGCGAGCGGGCGCGCACGAGCGTCAGATGAAGATCCAACGGCCGCGCGCGCCCGATAGCGCCGACGCGCAATTGGATGCTCTGGTGAACGCACGATCACACGCGGGCGGTGCGCTACGCAGCGGGTGCGGACACGTTCTAAGCCGTCCGATCTCGCGATCGGACGGCTGAGACGACGCGGACGTGCGTAGGCGTTACGCGCGCGGGCAGCCGAGCGGGCGCGCGTGGGCGCGGCGGCGATGCCGACGGCGGGGCTTTAGCGACGGTTTTATCCGTCACTAAAGACCCCTTATTTATTATTTTGAAGATGTAATGTCCATTTTGCCCCCACTCCTTGCAACTATAAAAGGAGACCCCCTCCATACGAAATTTTCATCCCTTCCTTCTCCTCTCTACCTCTCCAAAGCTCAAGAGAAGCTTGTCCCACACCCGGGATGCTTCTCGCGAGATAAAGTCCAAATTTTCGTCCCCCTTCGGAAGTGGATCCCGCGACGACGACGGCGTGCTGCTTCGTTCCCGTTCTTCTGCTTCGTCCTCCTTCGTCCCGCTTCGTTCTCCTTCGTCCAGGCGTCGTCCCGTCCGGCTCGTCCTCCAAGCGACCGTCGAGGAGGATTCTCTCTCCCTATTCTTTTTACTGCTTTCTAGTATAGATTTACTGCTTTCTAGAGTAGTCTATTCATCCTCCGAGCAATCGTCGAGGAGGACATTTCTCCCTCCATTCTTTTAATGCTTTCTAGAGTAATTGTTTTATGTTTTCTAGTTGTAACGAACGAACTCTTTTATGATAAATTCCTTGTCTATTCTACATCTCATTTTGATTTCCATGTATAGTATTCTTTCTCTCTCTCTTACTCCCTCTCTCTCTCTTATTTGTTGTAAATACTTAGATAGTTTAAATTGAATTTCTTCGTGACAAAATAAAAAGAAACGCGAAGTTTTTAAATCAAACGTTCGCCTCCCTGTGTTCGACCCGGAATTTTAATTTCGGTATAAATTTTATTTGTTGAACACGAATCCTTCGCTTTCGAACTACAACGACGGGTTTTCCAAAACCAAACACGTTAGCGTAGGTTCGTAAATTAATTTCAACAAGTGTTAAGCCCTAGAATAGGCCCAAGAGGCCTAAGGTCAGTACTCTTTACTTATTTCCTTGTCTCTATCACTTCAAGACTTAATTCTTGTTTTGATTTGGTCTAAAACTTAAGTAGGATCCATAATTAATTGCTAGGACCATCAATTATTTCTAATTTTGTTCCTTTGACATTCTTTTATATTTCCTCCTCTTTTTCCTCCTCAAGAAAGATTTTTCATTCAATTCTCAAAATTTTCCTCTCCTTTCTCCAATTTTTTTTTTGAATGAAACCCCTCCATGAATCGAATTTCACAACATTTTGCACTTTAATACCCCCCCATGCTTAAGATTTGCAATGTCTTCATTGTAAACTAGGTGGGTTCGAGTTTATCTTAGATCATACTTTAGAACAAGTTTGGGTGGGTGGCAAATAGGTCGGGATGACTGTTGCGAACGATTTCAAGCTTTGATACAAGTATCATTGGTGGAGTAGACTGTTCTAATGGAAAAACCCTAAAGTACAATATGACTTCAGCTCCGAGATAGGTCAGAAGGACCTCAGGTTTTTCAAATGACAAGTTACCTCCCGTTAAGCGCTAAATTCAATGCCTTAAGCCAAGCAGAAGGTGGTCGAGAAGGGGTGGTCAGATTGGAGGAATTTTGTAGAACAAGCACCTTGATGATTAGCCTGGTTGGTCCAACCAGGTGTTTGTCCAGATCAGTGGGCTGATGATGCAGACCAAACCCAATCAGTCTAGTGGGTTGAGGAATGTGAATCAATAGGTGTGGAGCCCACCAGATGCTTTGTGGCTCAAATAGATGTGGAAATGTGAAATGAGGGTTTGACTGTATTGATGTGCATACATCTAAATAG
This sequence comes from Thalassia testudinum, assembly GCA_037157565.1. NCBI lineage: Eukaryota > Viridiplantae > Streptophyta > Magnoliopsida > Alismatales > Hydrocharitaceae > Thalassia > Thalassia testudinum. The sequence goes on along the minus strand of JAZHRO010000022.1, from coordinate 4,880,766 downwards.
CCAAAAATATCTATTAATGCATGTTCTTAGTACCATATTAGCATCATGCATTGTAAATATTGCATAACACGCATAATCATGCATGTAAGTCAAATTGTATAGATTGTATAGTAATTGTCTCCTTTTATGGCCAGGGATAGGGCGACTTTTAATCAGGGTCTTGGACCGAGGATCCAACCGTACAGATCTGATCAGGACAACGACTAGAGTTCAATGACTCCAAGATCGCCCTGATTGGACATCCGTAGCACCAGATATAGTCCGAGGAAGCTCAAAAATCAAGGGACAAGATGGTGTCAATCCGCACTTCATATGACAAATCTGATAGCATGGATGGGTTCGGATCAACGATCGCAGCCTAACGAAGCAATAATCTATCCAATCCGACATCCGTGGCACCGTCGACAACACACAGAAGATGGACAGCCAAGATGGCACCACGTGGCGCCATCTCAGCTGCCCAATCGGCCCAAGGACCCATAGCTGCACTGCTAAAGGCAAAGGCACAGACGATCTGGGCCGTTGGATCTTGATCCAACAACCATGGGCGTGCGCTCTTAAAACGTACACGCAACAAAGCGGTAGCCATAGCACAGCTGGTGCAAGCACTTCACGCAAAGAAGAGGCGCATGGTCGAATCCCTGCGAGCCTCAAAATTGACCTGAAGTAATAGGGCATGTTGTTTCCAGTCACTTGATGCAGATCATACGGGCGAGGAGCAGGCTACGTGCCGCAACTGATGCATGCGATTCAAGCACACGTGATCCTATGCAAATGCAAATGCCTGATCAGACGCTGGAGGCGCGATGCATTCTGAGCAGTTGGATGCGAGATCCAACGGCTGAGGAGAGGCAAGCACTGACTCTCAACAGTTGAAGAAGAAGAGTTTGAGTGCTTTAAGCCGTCCGATCTCTTGATCGGATGGTTGAGAGTGCAAGAACGTGGCTTTTGCATTGAGGCACGAGGAAGGAGAATGGGCGTGGGTAGGTGCTCACGTAAGGCCACGATCAGGTCAAATAGTGATGCCTAATTCCGTCACTAAAGACCCCCTTATTTAATGTTTTGAATATGTAATGTCTAAATTGCCCCCAATCCTTGCAACTATAAAAGGAGACCCCTACCCTACGAAATTCTCTTCGCTTCCTCTCTTCTCTCACCCCCTCTAAAGCTCTAAGTGCTTGACCCAAACCTGGGATGCTCCATTAGAGTTAAAATTAGAATTTTTCCACCTTCTCCCCCCTTCATGGAGCATCCCGCGGTTGTCCTCTCACTCCATTTGGGAAGCCGATCCTGCGACGACGACGACGTCTTACCTCGCCCCCATTTCCTCCAGCTTCGTTCTCCTTCCTGCTTCATCCTCCATCTTCCAGGCGTCGTCCCATTTGGCTCGTCCTCCAAGTAGCCATCAAGGAGGATAACTTCTCCTTTCCTTCTCTTTTACCGCTTTCTAGTGTAGATTTCCCGCTTATTGTTAATTTTCTACTTTCTAGTGTAGTGAGTACTTGTAATTGTAATGAACATCAGCTTGTGATAATGAAATCTATGTCTATTCTACCTCTCTTTTGTCTTTATTTGTAATATTCTCTCTCCGTCTTCTATTCTTTATTCTTTAAGTAGATAATTAGTTTAGATTCAATTTGACTAGCTAATCTGCTTTGTGACAATTAAACAAATGCGGTTTTGAATCAAATGTCTGCCTCCCTGTGTTCAACCTAGAATTCTTAGAGTTTCGGTATAAATTTATCTGTTGATGGATTTCTTCGCAAATTGAAATACAATGACGGGTTTTCAAATCCAACTCCGATCGCGTAGTTTTTCGATTCAACATTTTGGCTCCATTGCCGAGGAGTCGTTGCTGTTTGATTTTTCACATTTTCCCACCTTACTTATCTTTTACCTCACTTCTCTCCTTTCTTATTGTAATTGTAGGTACTCTCATGAGGCGAGAAAAAGCTGTAGATCGAAGTAAAGTGCGGTTGAAGGATTTGTAAGTTTACCCCCACCTCCCCACCCACTAGATTTCATTCCATCACTTAATAACACAAACCCTAATTAACCTAGGATTATGTTAAACTCTAAGGTTACTTTTGATTATTTGTTTGACACCTACACCCTCCTTACCCTCAGCATATAAAAGAAAAATTTAAAAAAATCTCTTATAGAAGCACACAACCTCTTCTGATTTTCAAACTCAATCGGTAAACCGATCTTTGAAACCAGTACACACACCCAAACACATAATCGAGTAGAAATCAGATTAGGTAATCACTTATGTGCCTAATTAAGTGGTGCAGCAAACCAATTGTTTGAGTTGTTTGGGCCACACCACTTAACCTAAAATCAACTCATCAAGTAGCTTCCTTGTAGGGTTTTCAATTTAGGTCAATACTAGGCACTCCACTTTACTTTTGATTACAAAAGAAAAGGATCTTCACCCATGCTTGAAAATCTAGATTGCCTCGAAACTTGATTGAATTCACCTAATTCCAAACCCTAAAAGCTACTTAAGCAAGACTTGAACCTTAAAATCCACTCATCAAAAATAACCTTGCTTGAAAACCCTGGTTGTGCACGCGCTCACACATACTCAATTGATCATTAAGGGCACAACCCATCTTAAGGGCCCACCACATTCCATAAGCACTACAATCCTAGGCCTAAAAAAAATCAAGTAGACGTTGGCCTTAAGGACTGATTCGCTCTTCAAGGCCTAATCTGAGATTGTTTACGATTAACCTACTTGTACCAATCAATCTGATGTCTAGCTAGGGGATTAGCATCAGACGACTGCGGCTGGGGTGTACACTAGGAATCAGAGGCACAAGCTAAAGGAAGAACCTTCTCCCCAGTCCCTCCTTCTAACTGGTTGGATTGATTGGACACAAGTAGAGTAAATCATCTATAATCTTAAGACAGATTTGAGAGTCTGTAGATCCTTAGGCAACCCCAATTAAGGACAGGCTTGTTTTGTTGTGCTATAGGGTTCTTATCCCCAGCCCTTCCGACCTCTTCCTAGTTTATGCTTGGAAGGAGGTCATTGAATCCCCAATTGGAAGGACCACTAGAGTATTCTAGGAGGCGTAGATTGGATTTCGGCCAAATTGATCCCATGGCTGATCAACAGCCTCCACTGCCTCAGAATCCACAGGAGATGTTTCAAAGGCAACTAGAACAAATGCAGAGAATGCAAGAATGGTTCTAGAGAATGCAGGACACTTAGCCCTTAAAGGAATTTTATGATTCTTCAAATTACGAGGGACGTCCCAGCGTCCAAATTCCTACTGGAGACGTAAAAATCAAGCACCAGGCGTTAAGCCTGATCAAACATTTCCATGGGCTTGTCTCTGAAGACCCGTTTCAGAATTTGGAGGACTTAACCACTTTGGTCCAGACCACAAAGGAGTGAAATGTGAATGAAGAGCAGATGATCATGAGGCTCTTTCCCCACTCTCTTAGGGATAAAGCCACTCATTGGTATAGGACCATAGGAAGGCTAATTGCAACATGGAAAGATTTGAAATCAGCTTTCCTGAAGAAATTATTCCCTGTCAGACGTACCAATGCTCTGAGAGAGGCTATTACTACCTTCGCCCAACGGCCAGGGGAGTAGTTTCATCCAGCCTAGGAGCAATTCCATGACCTATTGCAGAAGTGTCCACACCACGAGGTGCCGAAATGGTAGCTCGTGCAGATCTTTCACCACGGGTTGACTGAGCAACTTAAAAATCATGTAGACGCTTCTTGCGGAGGTAATTTCCCCCAACAAAGAAGCAAATAGTGCACACAATTTGTTTGAGATGAGTGAAAATTCAATCAATCATGCCTCCATAGATACTTTTAACCAGTCCCAACAACCCAAATCGAATGTTAATGAAGTCCACGACTCTCATTCATTTGATATGAAACTGATTTGCAATAAACTAGATAAGGTGGACCTGGTTACCAAAAGGATGGAGGAGTGGATGGCGGAAAACTCTGCAAACAATTCTCGATCCACTCAATCCCAGAATTTGGGAATCCATTCATCGCGAGATCCTTCTGGATGGGAGTTAGTGAATCAACTAGATGCGACTCAACCTGTGAGCCAGCATTATTCAGAACCCCACGGGTTCCAAACTGGGGCCTTTGATCCCAGTTTCTCTGATCCCTCCCTTTCTTTCTCTCCATCCTCACCCTATGAGGATGTCTATGCTGTACAGGAGAATGTTAGGTCCAACTCGTACTCCAATGCTTATATTCTGGGTTGGAGGAACCACCCTAACTTCTCATGGAAAAACCCAGGGTAGCAAACCCAATTCCAACCCAGCAACTATGCTCCTTAAAGACCAATGGGTTAGGGTCATGTTTACACTTAGCTGCCCCTGAATAAAATCAATCAGTCAGCTTGGAATGCCCATCAACCCATAAAGCAGGCTGATTTGAACCGACAGATGATAGAAATGCAAGGATCTATGCTCCAGCTCATGCAGCAAATGAAAACTTCACTGGACAACCTATAAATCGGGTTCATTGCTAATTCTTGTCAACCCGGATCTTTGCCATCTCAACCAGTACCCAACCTGCGTAATATCCAGAATTCGGGCAATCAATCCCAAGGGTACGAGAATCAGAGGGACACGCACATACATGCTCAGGTGGTTGAGCAGGGTCCTTCCTCTTTTGCTTCTTCTTAAAATCAAAGGTTTCTGGCTAATGAAGCCCCTCCAATCTTTCCTAACCCTCCCCAAGACCCAAACCCGTATGCATCTGCAAATTCAGTTACCTTGAGGAGTGGAAAACAAACTCAGGATCCACAACAACACTGTTCTGATCTACCAAATCATGGAGAGCTTAAGGAGAGAAAGGAAAACTTTGAAGAAGAAATCAAAGCTCAGGAACCTCATTCCAAAGATCTAACTCATGTTCCTTTTCCTGAGGCCTTGATTAAACCTAGGAAGAAGAAGCCTATTGATAATAACGAGGAGCTCTTGAATATATTCAAGAATGTCGAGATCAATATCCTGCTCCTCGACGCTATCAAACACATACCGGCTTACGCTAAATTTTTAAAGGATTTATACACATAGAAGCGTAAGTCGAGGGAATCTGTTTCAAGGAAGGTGGTACTCTCCAAGCAGGCTAGTTCTGTTATCCTACATCACCTTCCTCAGAAAAAGAGAGATCCAGGTGCTCCTTTGATTTCTTGTGTCATTGGAGATTACACTTTTGATAGGGCACTTCTGGATCTAGGTGCATCTATTAACCTAATTCCGACTTCTCTTTATGAGAAGTTCGGATTAGGTGAACTTCGACCGACTTCAGTAACGCTGCAGTTAGCGGACTGTTTGGTCACAAATCCACGAGGTGTTATTGAAGATGTTATTGTCAAGGTTAAGGAGTTCTATTTCCCTGTAGATTCCTTGTCCTTGACATGGATGTACCTGAGAATTTAAGGAACATGCCCATCATTCTGGGGAGGATTGTGGATTTATAAAGGAACTTGAGGAAGATAACTTGAATATTGAAACATGTATGGCAGTTTCTACAATTGAAAGTTCCTCCTGTTGTGATGGATCTGACCTGCAACCCTCTATGGCAATCCCACCACATTCTGAAGAGGTTATTGATTTTGTTCACTTTCAACCTCTTCCTCTTGATGAATCTTCATTAGCATCATCCTTACCCTCAATTCTAAACCTGCCCCAGCTCGAACTAAAATCATTACCTGAGAGTCTAAAATATCAGCTTTTGGGACCATAAAAGACCCTCCCTGTGATTATCAATGCTAGATTAACTAAGGAGTAGGAGATTAAACTGATCAAGATCCTAAAGGAACACAAAGAGGCAATTGGTTGGACTATTCATGACCTTAGGAGGATCGAGCCATCTTACTGCAATCACAGAATATTCTTGGAAGATGGATCCCATCCTTCTCGCTAAATGTAGAGGAGATTAAACCCTAATATTCGAGAAGTGGTCAAGAAGGAAATTATCAAGTGGCTCGATGCAGGAATCATTTATCTAATCTCTGATAGTCCTTGGGTAAGTTTCGTACAAATTATTCCCAAGAAAGCTGGGATTACCGTTGTGACTAATAAGAAAGGAGAATCTGTCACAACTCGTTCAGCTTCCTCTTGGAGGGTCTATATCGATTATAGAAAGCTGAACATAGCCATGAAAAAGGATCATTTCCCTTTACCCTTTATCAATCCAATCCTGGAAAGACTAGCTGGGTAGAAGTACTTCTGTTTCCTAGATGGTTACTCGGGATACAATCAAGTCCCTATCCATCCGGAGGATGAGGAGAAAACAACTTTCACTTGTCCCTATGGAACCTTTCCGTTCCTTAGGATGCCATTCGGCTTATGCAATGCACCTGTGGCTTTTCAAAGGTGTATGCTAGCCATATTCTCAGACATGGTTGGAGAGTTTATGGAAGTCTTCATGGACGATTTCTCTATTTTCGAAGAATCATTTGATTCTTGCCTGGCTAATCTTGAAATGATCCTTAAAAGATGCATCAAAACAAGACTGGTCCTTAGCTAGGAAAAGAGTCATTTCAAGACACAAGGCATCATCTTAGGTCATGTAATCTCTGAACGGGGAATTGAAGTTGACAATGCTAAGGTTGATGCTATCTCCAAACTTCCTCCTCCCACATCTGTCAAACAAATTCGATCATTTGGTCATGTGGGATTCTATAGAAGGTTCATCAAGGACTTCTCTAAGGTTGCTCGCCCTCTGAGCAACCTTCTCGCCAAAAATACGCTGTTTGATTTTAACAAGTCATGACGTAAGGCATTTGATTTTCTTAAAATGGCAGTCACTTGTGCTCCGGTGTTGCAGCCACTAGTTTGGACAGCCTCATTTGAGATCATGATCGACACTTCTGATTACACGGTCAGGGCTGTTTTGGGTCAAAAGATTGACAGGAAGTCCTCTGTCATCTACTATGCTAGCAAAACTCTGGACAAGGCCCAGAGGAATTACACTGTTACTAAATAGGAATTACTAGTTGTAGTATGTGCTTTGGAGAAATTTAGGGCTTATCTCTTAGGGTCTCATGTCATAGTATATACTGACCACTCGACCTTGAGACATCTCTTGGCTAAAATGGATGCCAAGCCCCAGCTTATTTAATGGATTCTTTTGCTTCAAGAATTCGATCTTGAAATTAAAGATAAATTCGAGGCATAGAATGTGGTGGCAGGTCATCTTTTGAGACTTCTGAGTGATTCTTCTTGTCTGGATATTCCGATTGCTGATACCTTTTCAGACGAGACTATCCTTGTAGTATCAGGTGCCCAAACCTCATGGTTTGCTAACATTGTAAATAATTTGGCCGTTGGTCAAATCCCCCAGGATTGGACCAAGCAACTATTAGTTCAACCCCTCATAAATAATATTTTGATGATTTTACAAAGTAAAGAAAAAGAGATAAAACATAAGCGTAGCATATTTTTCTCTGTAATAACACAATTGCAGGTTTCATGGAGTTTTCCAAGTCGGAGGATTAAAAGCGTGAAGACTAGATTAGCATAAGTGTCATCATAGGTCATAGTCTTTTATGTAAACTTTCAAAGGTTATAATCTTTATTTTATTTGAGTCTAGAGATGTTGTAAAGAGCCCCCAAACATAACTTATAAATAGCTAACTTAGGCTCTCTACACTTAAGATAAATTAGAAACAAAAACCTAACACTAAGCCACAAATCAGATGTCCATAACAACTGTCAGATGTCTGATTTTAAACTTTAAGATGTCTGATCATTGTTTCAGACGTCTAATTACCTATAGCATTGCCTTTGCATTCTGACTTCTTAGGCATCAGTCGAAGCAACCTTCTATCAGACGTCCATAGCCTCAAGTACCCATTTTATTTCTGTTAATAATGGGCAAATTCATTTTTAGACGTCTGGACATGTCTCCAGACGTCTATCAATGGACCGTTGCCCATTTATTTCTGTGCAAATCTTATTAGAAACCAAAGATCTACTCTTAGATTTCCAAGGCAAGTCCTTTTTATTTTTCCAGACATCTAGGAAATCCTATAGACATCCATACTGACGTCTGTTTCTTAAAATTTAGAACCCTGTTTGGATCAGGTCAAAACATGAATGAATCCACTTATAATTAGATGTCCAATATTTTTATCAGACATCTTATATGAATATATCAGACGTCCCTATTTCAATCCAATGAAAATAGTAAGCATGGCTAATAGTATCAAACATCCATAATTGTAATCAGACGTCTAAACCTAAAATCAGATGTCTGATATTGTTGTTAGATTCATGATTACTTTGATTTATGTTGGATTTCATCCGAATCTCTTAGGACTTGCCTCTAATGGCTAAGAAACATCTCCCAAGAATTCTTGAAGTTTCCAAACTTGCCTATAAATAGACTACAATCCCTCTTAGGCAATACACACCTCTTGAGATTCAATTTCCTTAGAAAATCACTTGCTCACTACTCTTTGCTTCCTTTTGCCCTTGTGCTGTGACAATGCTCTGATTAAAGAGCAAACCCACACTTCTAATGCACTTCATTCTTGTTGAACTTATTTTACGGACCTACGCTAACGTGTTTGGTTTTGGAAAACCCGTCGTTGTAGTTCGAAAGCCAAGGATTCGAGTTCAACAAATAAAATTTATACCGAAATTAAAATTCCGGGTCGAACACAGGGAGGCGAACGTTTGATTTAAAAACTTCGCGTTTCTTTTTATTTTGTCACAAAGAAATTCAATTTAAACTATCTAAGTATCTACAACAAATAAAAGAGACAGAGGGAGTAAGAGAGAGAGAAAGAATACTATACATGGAAATCAAAATGAGATGTAAAAAAGACAAGGAATTTATCATAAAAGAGTTCTTTCGTTACAACTAGAAAACATAAAATAATTACTTTAGAAAGCATTAAAAGAATGGAGGGAGAAATGTCCTCCTCGACGATCGCTCGGAGGACGAATAGACTACTCTTAGAAAGCAGTAAATCTATACTAGAAAGCAGTAAAAAGAATAGGGAGAGAGAAATCCCCCTCGACGGTCGCTTGGAGGACGAGCCGGACGAGACGACGCCTGGATGAAGGAGAACGAAGCGGGACGAAGGAGGACGAAGCAGAAGAAGGGGAACGAAGCAGCACGCCGTCGTCGTCGCGGGATCCACTTCCGAAGGGGGACGAAAATTTGGACTTTATCTCGCGAGAAGCATCCCGGGTGTGGGACAAGCTTCTCTTGAGCTTTGGAGGGGTAGAGAGGAGAAGGAAGGGATGCAAATTTCGTATGGAGGGGGTCTCCTTTTATAGTTGCAAGGAGTGGGGGCAAAATGGACATTACATCTTCAAAATAATAAATAAGGGGTCTTTAGTGACGGATAAAACCGTCGCAAAAGCCCCGCCGTCGCCGTCGCCGCCGCGCCCACGCGCGCCCGCTCGGCTGGCCTGCGCGCGTAACGTATACGCACGTCCGCGTCGTCTCAGCCGTCCGATCGCGAGATCGGACGGCTTAGATCGCGTCCGCGCCCGCTGTGTAGCGCGCCCGCCCGCGTGCGATCGAGCGTCCACCTGAGCGTCCAATTGCGCGTCGGCGCTATCGGGCGCGCGCGGCTGTTGGATCTTCATCTGACGCTCGTGCACGCCAGCTCGCCCGCGCCTTCCACCCCCTCACCGCGGCTCGAACCCGCGACCTCCGCTTCGCCCGCAGCTGCGTCGCCGCTGCGCTACGCGGGCGAAATGGTCGCGCGGACGTTTTTAAACGCGAGCGACCGCAGCCGTTGGATCGAGATCCAACGGCGGAGAGGAGATGTGCGCGGTCTTCACCAGACGCATGCGGCCGATTGGGCGGCTGAGATGGCACCACGTGGCGCCATCTTAGCCGTCCATCTTCTGGAAGTTGTAGATGGTGCCACGGATGTTGGATTGACTCGATTTTTGTGTCGTTGGGCTGCGATCGTCGATCCGAATTCATCCGTGTGGTCGGATTTGCCATCTGAAGTGCGGATTTACACCATCCTGGCCCTTGATCTTCTAGGGTTCCCCAGTCTCTATCTGATGCTACGGATGCCTGATTAGGGCGATCTTGGAGCGTTGAACTCCAATCGTCGCCCTGATCATATCCATACGGTTGGATCTTTGATCCGAGGCCCCGATAAAATATTTGCCCTGTCCAAGCACATAAAAGGAGACAATTTAGCTCCATTTTATTCAAACTACTCTAAATGCAAGATGATGCATGTAATGCAATATTTATATCATGAAATGCAATCCTATGCTTAAGAACATGCATAAATAGACATTTTAAGTAGTGTAAATGTGTTTACATCATACCCCCATGCCTATCTTTTGCTAGTCCCTAGCAAAAACTATATGCTATTTATAAAAGAATTAGGTTAGATTATTTGGACCTGAGTTATTTTCAATCATTAAGAAATTGTCTACTTAAGAACTGAACTTTCAAAGACACAACAGTGCCCGGGTATCAGCCAAAATGCAGACCGCCTCAAGCCTCGCCTTATTCAAAGAAAAATTTCTTTTTCTGTTTTTACTTTCTTTTTTTTTTTTTTTTTTTTGGATTTTCAAATTTTAGGGTTTAAGAGTGGCTTTCTACGGCCATTCAACTCACCCAAGATTTGATGAGAACCCTAAGTTTTAAGCATCTTATTGTGATTGTGATAGACTCGTTGACCGGCAATTAGAACGGACTTCGGATTTCTACGCCTCTAGGTGACCTCAAAAAGAATTCTGCCTAAAGGTGTATCTTTACAACCGGTAGCTTTCTCCCTACTTTTATTATTATTTTTTTTTAACGGGGTCAACACAAGGGTGAATCCAGTGTATATCTCCCCGGTTTATTCTACTTCTCCGCTTCTTCCTAAGTGTTTTGGGAATTTTTAGTGCATTTTCTGAGCTGGGTTCTGGACAACCGGTCGATGAGCTGTTACCACCGACAACTTGCCAGCCATACTCGTGCGGCGAAGTGTGGCTTATTTCTTTTTGTTCTTTTCTCCTTTTTGATTTTTTTTTTTTTTTTTTTTTTTTAAGTGGCTTCCCTGGTCTAAGATTTACCTAAAGGCAGCAAAAAGAGAAAGGTCCAGTGACTGGGCTCTGGACAACCTACCTATGGGCTGTTACCCACGATAACTTGCCAGCCATATCACCCTAGAAGGTTCATTAGCTACCCAATTTCCGTTAAAATCGCCAAACAACGAGTCAGTGCAAAGAAAGTGTGTAGATGCTTAAAACTCAAAATTCCCTTAAATCAGAGGGTGGGTTGACAAGTCGTGTACTTATCACCCAAACTTATTTATTCCAATTATAATAAAATTCAGGTTGGCGAGAACTCGAAAAACAAATCCACATTTTAGTGGATACATAGGCTGATTAAGTCCAAAGACCTGAAGGGTCTTTGTGTTCAAACCATAATATAGTATTTCTTAAGATCGAAAATTTTCTTAAACCCAAATTCTCTTTCCTAATTTTGATTTTTTTTTTATATAAAATAAAACAAATCTACGGAGCTGACGAATGAATTCAAAGATAAATATCCATCCCCCCATGCCTATCTAATGCAATGTCCTCATTGTATTAAAAAGACATAAAACAGAGTGGAAAAGCGTAGAAAGCACCTGAATTGCGTGGATATCGGGTCCGCTCCGAGATGAAAATGAAAAAGAACTGTATATGTGCTGAGTTTAGTGCCTTCAGCTAGGCACACTATACAAAGAAAAGAAATGAAGAATTCACATGTGCAGGTCAGAATTAGAATGAACAGAAGAATCCTCTGACCTGTCAGCAGAGGTCCACAGATGTGGACCAGATTGTGGTGCAGACCCACACCCCATAATCGAGAATATCTTAGGTTCTGGATAAAAATTACCCAAAACCTAAAATCAGAATGCAAGCGGGGTCGGGCCTGCGATTTGTGAGGATGCAACCCAAGGCCAAAATGTCGGGTTACAGAGAATTGAAGTTCAAAAGGATAATCGTTAAATGTGTGCTTGAGTTTGACATCCTCGAAACAAATGTCGTAAGGGTTCTGATTTGATGGTTTCAGCTTAAAAGGAACCCTTCGACTCAATCTTCCATTTCCTCCAAAATTAACTTCCCAAATTAGAACTTCCCCGCTCCTATCCTCCTCATTAAGTGTATCAAATTCCAGGACATCTTGTATATTCATCACCCCGTCTGGAATCTCCAAGTGTAAATGATGTGGCAGAATCAAAATTGACTTGGGTCTAATTATCTCAGAATTAAAATCATCAATAAGCTCAACAGGGTGTAACTGATAATCAGGGCATTGAATTGATTCCTCCAGAAAATGCGATTCTGGATCTGTATCGTGTGCCCTAATAAGATCAGTTTCCTCAGTTATTGGGCTATCAAATGATCTATCAGATTCCTCAGGCCCAATCGTCTCACAAAAATCGTGATTTGAAAACTCGTGTGAGACTTCGCAACTTGAATCTTCACCATCAAAGAAATCAGGATCCGTATCAATGTATGTCCCAAAATCAGTTGTCACTTTGTGTTCCCAGGAGACATACGTTTTCTCGTAACCCGGCTCAGGGATCTCAGGTGAAGAAATCAGATCATCCTTAATTGGTTGCTTTAATTCAATCTGGTCAGCTTCGTAACACGTGTCCCCCCCAACAGGTGCCTGAGCGGGTTCTGTCATTGGCTTTCCTGAAGAGAGTTCATCCTGGGAATTATTCCAAGATTGAATCAAAGCAACCACGAATCTCATCCTCAATTTCGCTAATTTCCCAAGTAGAAACTCACCCGGGTTCTTATCCTTAACATCCTGGAGCCAATCCAACAAAGACTTGTTTAAATCATCAATCATTTCAATCAGGGGCTCCAATCTCTCAATGCAAGGTATTGGCTGAACTTCTAAAGATTGAATGATATTCCTCAAGTTAGCCAGAACCTTATCTTGAACCTGATTAACCTGAACCAAATGAGTTGGTTCAGGGTTGGGCGGGTTTGACATCAATGTAGAGGAATTAACGAATTGAGATTCGTTATACCCATCCTGATAATAGGTCATTTCAGATTGTTCAAAAGATGGAGATGACCTAAAGGCAGTGAAATCAGAGGATGGGTAAGGATCAGTGTATCCTTCTTGATTATAGATCGCATTAGGTTGTTCATGAAAGGAGGACGATCTATAATCGATGCAACTCTGAGAAGGATAGAATTGAGAATCAAAGTGTTCAGGGTTAGACCCTAAACACGGGGGTCCGGAATTGTATCCCCAATCCGAATTATCCCAACTAACTGATGGTCGATTACAATACGAGTTGGGATAATCGTCATGTTGAGGATAATTTACAACAGGAGGGAAAGAGCGGGAATGCGTGAAATATGTGGAAGGATTCATGAGACACTGGAGGAAGAAAGGTGCCCTGCAATACAAACAATCAAACCTGTCCTTAAATGGGTTAGCCTACAGACCTACAGACTCCCAAAACCCGTCTTGAGATAAAGGAACGATTTGATCTACTTCTGTCTGTTCAATCCAACCAGTTAGAAGGAGGGACTGGGGAGAAGGTTCTTCCTTCGGCTTGCGCCTCCGGTTCCTAGTGTACCCCCCAGCCGCGATCGTTTGACTCTGCTCCCCTAGCTAGACATCAGATTGAACAGTAGAAACAGACTAATCGAAAATAATCTCGTTCTGAGTTCTGAAGAGCGAGTCCAATCCTTAAGGCCAACGTCTACTCTGTTTTATTTAGGGCTAGGTTTGAATGTGCTTTGGAATGTGATGGGCCCTTTAAATGGGTTGTGCCCTTAATGATTGATTGCTTTGTGTGTGCGTGCACAACCAGTGGTTTTCAAGCAAGATTATTTTTGATGTGATGAATTTTAAGGTTCAAATCTTGCTTAGTAGCTTTTAGGATTCAACTTTAGGTGTTTTCAATCAAGTTTCATTGGCACACCAGGTTTTGCAAGCACAGGTGAAGATATTTTCCTTTAAAGTTTAAAAAGAATGTGGAGTGCCTGGTAGATCCCTAAGAGTTGAACCTAATTGGCAGCTACTTGATGAGTTGATTTTATTTGAAGTGGTGCGGCCCAAACAACTCAAACAACTGGCCTGATGCACCACCTAATTAGGCACACAAATGATTACCCAATCTGATTTCTACTCGATTATGTGTTTGGATGTGTGTACCGGCTCCTAAGATTGGTTTACCGGTTGAGTTAGAAAATCAGATGAGGTTGTGTACCTCTGTGAGAGATTTTTTTTTTTTTTTTCTTTTTTAATGTGGGGGTTGGAGTGAGTATGGATGTCAAACAACAAACAATCTAACCTTAGAGTTTATAAGAACACCTAGGTTGATTGATGTTTGAATTATTATGTGATGAAATGAAATCTAATGGGTGGGAGGTGGGGGATAACTTACAAAACCTTCCACAGCACTTTACTCTGATCTACCGCTTTTGCCTGTCTCAAAAGAGTACCTGCAATTACAATAAGAAAGGAAAAAAAAAAATGAGGTAAATGATTTGTAAGTTACAAAATGCGAAGAGAAATCAAAGAGCGTTGCCTCCCCGGCAGCGGCGCCAAAATGTTGAACGATTATTTACGAACCTACGCTAACGTGTTTGGTTTTGGAAAACCCGTCGTTGTAGTTCGAAAGCGAAGGATTCGAGTTCAACAAATAAAATTTATACCGAAATTAAAATTCCGGGTCGAACACAGGGAGGCGAACGTTTGATTTAAAAACTTCGCGTTTCTTTTTATTTTGTCACAAAGAAATTCAATTTAAACTATCTAAGTATCTACAACAAATAAAAGAGACAGAGGGAGTAAGAGAGAGAGAAAGAATACTATACATGGAAATCAAAATGAGATGTAGAATAGACAAGGAATTTATCATAAAAGAGTTCTTTCGTTACAACTAGAAAACATAAAATAATTACTCTAGAAAGCATTAAAAGAATGGAGGGAGAAATGTCCTCCTCGACGATCGCTCGGAGGACGAATAGACTACTCTTAGAAAGCAGTAAATCTATACTAGAAAGCAGTAAAAAGAATAGGGAGAGAGAAATCCTCCTCGACGGTCGCTTGGAGGACGAGCCGGATGGGACGACGCCTGGACGAAGGAGAACGAAGCGGGACGAAGGAGGACGAAGCAGAAGAACGGGAACGAAGCAGCACGCCGTCGTCGTCGCGGGATCCACTTCCGAACGGGGACGAAAATTTGGACTTTATCTCGCGAGAAGCATCCCGGGTGTGGGACAAGCTTCTCTTGAGCTTTGGAGAGGTAGAGAGGAGAAGGAAGGGATGCAAATTTCGTATGGAGGGGGTCTCCTTTTATAGTTGCAAGGAGTGGGGGCAAAATGGACATTACATCTTCAAAATAATAAATAAGGGGTCTTTAGTGACGGATAAAACCGTCGCTAAAGC
The DNA here is from genome assembly GCA_037157565.1 of Thalassia testudinum. NCBI lineage: Eukaryota > Viridiplantae > Streptophyta > Magnoliopsida > Alismatales > Hydrocharitaceae > Thalassia > Thalassia testudinum. Next base: position 4,865,379 of record JAZHRO010000022.1, on the reverse strand, counting down.
CCCGCCGTCGCCGTCGCTGCCGCGCCCACGCGCGCCCGCTCGGCTGGCCTACGTGCGTAACGCACATGCACATCCGCGTCATCTCAGCCGTCCGATCGCGAGATCGGACGGCTTAGATCGCGTCCGCGCCCGCTGCGTAGCGCGCCCGCCCGCGTGCGATCGAGCGTCCACCAGAGCGTCCAATTGCGCGTCGGCGCTATCGGGCGCGCGCGGCCGTTGGATCTTCATCTGACGCTCGTGCGCGCCCGCTCGCCCGCGCCTTCCACCCCCTCACTGCGGCTCGTACCCGCGACCTCCGCTTCGCCCGCAGCTGCGTCGCCGCTGCGCTACGCGGGCGAAATGGTCGCGCGGACGTTTTTAAACGCGAGCGACCGCAGCCGTTGGATCGAGATCCAACGGCGGAGAGGAGACGGTGCGCGGTCTTCACCAGACGCATGCGGCCGATTGGGCGGCTGAGATGGCGCCACGTGGCGCCATCTTAGCCGTCCATCTTCTGGAAGTTGTAGATGGTGCCACGGATGTTGGATTGACTCGATTTTTGTGTCGTTGGGCTGCGATCGTCGATCCGAATTCATCCGTGTGGTCGGATTTGCCATCTGAAGTGCGGATTTACACCATCCTGGCCCTTGATCTTCTAGGGTTCCCCGGTCTCTATCTGATGCTACGGATGCCTGATTAGGGCGATCTTGGAGTCGTTGAACTCCAATCGTCGCCCTGATCATATCCATACGGTTGGATCTTTGATCCGAGGCCCCGATAAAATATTTGCCCTGTCCAAGCACATAAAAGGAGACAATTAACCTCCATTTTATTCAAACTACTCTAAATGCAAGATGATGCATGTAATGCAATATTTATATCATGAAATGCAATCCTATGCTTAAGAACATGCATAAATAGACATTTTAAGTAGTGTAAATGTGTTTACATCAATTCTGCTAATTCTCAGGGAGTTCTTTTTATGCTTAATAGATAAGGAAGTCATTAATGTTTTAGGGGTGTTCTATAGGTATTGTTTCATTCTTATTATTGTAGTTTGGGTATCCGACCTGTCGGGTCCCCGTCTCTTCATTGTAAAGGGAGAAACCTCCGTTTAGGGATCGGAGGTGGGATTTGTAATTGAGGTACACTACCCTGATTTAAGTAGTGTGGTTAATGGATTAATCACTTTGTGATCAGAAATCCTAAGTCAAGGGATTGGCTTAGGTGGTGATTTTCACCCATTTTAGGTTTCCACCTAAAAATCTTATGCCTCTTTTTGTGATTGTGTTTTTGTCTTATAATATTTTATAAATTCACTATTCACCCCCTCTCTAGTGCCTTTTCAGCAACAACGAGATAGACTCAAATTTGAGGCCAAATATTACTTCTGGGAAGACCCTATACCGCATTGGCTTTGATCAAATTATTCGTCGATGTGTTCCAGAGAATGAATTCAAAAGTATACTCGAGTTCTGCCATGTATCCGCATGTGGTGGACATTTCTCCGGAAAAAAGGTAGCTGCAAAGATTTTGCAATCTGGATCCTATTGGCCATCTTTATTCAAGGATGTCCAAGAATTCTTGAGGTCATGTTCCCAATGTTGAGCACTTGGGAGCATAACCAAGAGAGGCATGATGCCTCTAAATCCGATTTTTCCCGTCGAAATCTTCAACGTTTGGGGCATCGATTTCATGGGACCCTTCCTCCCTTCATTTGGACACCAGTACATTCTTGTCGCTATTGATTACTTGTCAAAGTGGATCAAGGCTATTCCCACCCGAACTAATGCCCACAAGGTGGCCATCGATTTCATCAAGAAGAACATCTTCAGTCGGTTTGAGATTTCGAGGGCCATCATTAGCGATGGTGGCACTCACTTCACTAATGCCCAGTTCCGTAATTTACTCTCAAAATACGGGGTAAATCACAGAATCTCCACACCTTACCACCCCCAAACGAATGAACAGGTTGAGATCTCCAATCAGGAGATCAAGAATATTCTTCAGAAAACGGTTAGGCCTGATCATAAAGATAGGACTCAAAAACTTGAGGACGCTCTTTGGGCTTACCGTACGGCGTACAAAATGCCTATCAGCATGTCACCATTTCGTCTGGTGTATGGAAAGGCATGCCATTTACCCACAGAAATTGAACATATGGCATTCTGGGCAATCAAGCAGTGTAATTTGGATTTGAGTTTATCCAGAAATACAAGGAAACTCCAACTATCTGAGTTGGAGGAGCTTAGAAATGACACATACGAGAATGCCAAGATCTATAAGGCTCAGACCAAAGCTCTTCATGACCAATTGATATCCCACAAGAGCTTTGAGCCAAACCAGAAGGTCTAGCTCTTTGATTCTTGACTTAAGCTCTTTCCTGGCAAACTTAGGTCAAAATGGAAAAACCCATTCATTATCGATCAGATATTTCCAAACGAGGTTGTTCAGATCTCTGACCCAAAGGCAGGTAATTCATTTAAAGTCAACAGTCAACGTCTAAAGCCTTTTATTGACCGTATTATTCCAAAACCCATCCTAGACATAGCTACTCTAATCACATTGTGATTTCTTTGGCTGGACTTCGCCTAGCTAATGGCATTAAAATCAGTAGTTGTATAGTCTGACTCAGAGCTAACCTGAGCATCATATTTGGTGATATCTTCTACATTCTACCCTTCCATTCATGTCTTTTATTCTCAATGCAGACATTGCATCAGCTAGGCATGGGGGGGTGGATTCATTTCTAAATCATTTTGTCAGCTCTGTGGAATTCTTATAAATTCTATTTGTTTTTCTTAAAAAAAAAATGAATTAGGAGAGAATACTTGGGCATTAGGACTTTTCAATCTTAGGAAATATTACAGTAGGATCTGAACACTAAGACCCTTCAGGTCTTTGGGCTTAATCAGCCCGGGTATCCACTAAAATGTGGATTTGTTTATCGAGTCCTCACCATCCTGAATTCTTTTTCTATTTTATTAAATAAGTTTTGGTGATAAGTACATGACTTATCAACCTGTGCTCTAATTTGTGGGAACTTTAAGTCTAAGCATCTACGCATTATTCACACAGACTCTTTGTTCAATGATTTTAATGGAAATTGGGTAGCTAATGAACCTTCTAGGGTGGTATGGCGAACAAATTATCGTGGGTAAAAGCCCATAGGTAGGTTATCCAAAGCCCAGCCACTAGACCATTCTTTTCCTGCTGCCTTGAGGGAAATCTTAGACTAGGGAAGCCACCTACTTAAAAAATAAAGTTCAAAAAGAAAATAAAAAAAGAAATAAGCCACACTTCACCGCACGGGTATGGTTGGCAAGTTATTGTGAGTAACAGCCCATTGGTAGGTTTTCCAGAACTCAACCCAAGAAATGCATGTAAAAATTCCTAAAACACTTAGGAAGAAGCGGAGAAGTAGAATAAGTCAGGGTGATATACACTAGATTCACCCTAGTGTTGACCCCATAAAAAATAAAAGTATGGAGAAAGCTACCGATCGTATAGATACACCTTGATGCAGAATTCTTTTTAAGGTCACCTAGGGGTGTAGAAACTCGAAGTCTGTTCTGATTGCCGATTAACGAGTCTATCACATTCACAAAAAGATGTTAGAACTTAGGGTTTTCATCGAGTCTTGGGTGGGTTGAGTGGCCGTAAAAAGTTTCTCTGAAACCCTAAACTCAAAAAATCAAAAAAAATTAGAAAAGAAGACAAAGAGAAAAAGAGATCCTTCTTTGAATAAGGTGAGGGCTTGAGGTAGTTTGCATTTTGGCAGATACCCGAGCGCTGTTGTGTCATTGAAGTTCAGGTCCTAAGTAAAAATTTCTTAATTTTGAAAATGACTTTTGCCCGAGTAATCCACTCCTAATTCTTTTATAAATAGCATGTAGTTTTTGCTAGGGACTAGCAAAAGATAGGTATGGGGGTATGATGTGCATACTTCTAAATAACCAAAAATATCTATTAATGCATGTTCTTAGTACCATATTAGCATCATGCATTGTAAATATTGCATAACACACATAATCATGCATGTAAGTCAAATTGTATAGATTGTATAGTAATTGTCTCCTTTTATGGCCAGGGATAGGGTGACTTTTAATCAGGGCCTTGGACCGAGGATCCAACCGTACAGATCTGATCAGGACAACGACTAGAGTTCAATGACTCCAAGATCGCCCTGATTGGACATCCGTAGCACCAGATATAGTCCGAGGAAGCTCAGAAATCAAGGGCAAAGATGGTGTCAATCTGCACTTTACACAACAAATTCGACTGCATGGATGGGTTAGGATCGACGATCACAGCCTGACGATGTGAAAATCAGTCCAATCCGACATCCGTGGCACCGTCGACAACACACAGAAGATGGACGGCCAAGATAGCACCATGTGGCGCCATCTCAACTACCCAATCGGCCTAAGGAGCCATAGCTGCACTTCTGAAGGCAAAGGCACGGACGATCTGGGCCGTTGGATCTTGATCCAACTGCCACGGGCGCACGTGCTTAAAATGTAGGTGCGACAAAGCGGCAGCGGTAGCATAGCGGGCACAAGTGCTTCATGCAAAGAAAAGGCGTGGGGTCGAATCCCCGCGACTCTCAAAATTGAACTGAAGGCACGGGGTGTGTTGATTCCACCTGTTCGATGCAGATCATGCGAGTGAGAAGTGGGCGACGTCGCACAATGGATGTTCGCGGTTCACGCACACGTGATCCTACGTAGATTCAAATGCCTGATCAAATGCAGGGGGCGCGATGCATTCTGAGCTATTGGATGCAGGATCCAACAGCTGAGGAGAGGCAAGCGCTGACTCTCAACAGCTGAAGAAGAAGAGTTCAAGCGATTTAAGTCATCCGATCTCTTTAAGCCATCCGATCTCTTGATCGGACGTCTGAGAACGCAAGAACGTGGCTTTTACATTGAGGCACGAGGAAGGAGAGAGGGCACAGGCGGGTGCGCACATAAGGCCACGATCGGGTCTTTAGTGACACTTAATTCTGTCACTAAAGATCCCCTCATTTAATGTTTTGAATATGTAATAGCCAAATTGCCCCCAATCCTTACAACTATAAAAGGAGACCCCTACCCTACGAAATTCTCATCCCTTCCTCTCTTCTCTCGCCCCCTCCGAAGCTCCAAGAGCTTATCCCAAACCCAGGATGCTCCATTAGAGTTAAAATTAGAATTTTTCCACCCTCTCCCCCTTCGTGGAGCATCCCGTGGTTGTCCTCTCACTCCATTCGGGAAGCGGATCCTGCGATGGCAACGATGTCCTACCTCGCCCCCGGTTCCTTCCTCTTCATTCTCCTTCTTCCCGCTTCGTCCTCCATCTTCCAAGCATCGCCCCATCCAGCTCATCCTCCAAGCAGCCATCGAGGAGGATAACTTCTCTCTACCTTCTCTTTACTACTTTCTACTGTAGATTTCCCGCTTTCTAGTGTAGATTTCCTACTTTCTAGTGTAGTGAGTACTTGTAATTGTAATGAACATCAGCTTGTGATAATGAAATCCATGTTTATTCTACCTCTCTTTTGTCTTTATTTGTAATATTCTCTCTCTGCCTTCTATTCTTTATTCTTTAAGTAGATAGTTAGCTTAGATTCAATTCGACTAGCTAGCTAATCTGCTTCATGACAATTAACAAATGCGATTTTGAATCAAACGTCCGCCTTCCTGTGTTCGACCTGGAATTCTTAGAATTTTGGTATAAATTTATCTGTTGACGGATTTCTTAGCAAATTTAACTACAATGATGGGTTTTCAAATCCAACTCCGATCACGTAGTTTTTCGATTCAACATGTATCAGCTCAACCGGATCAGAGTAAGGGTCCTCAAAAGATAATGGTTCTGTGGAGAATGTAGGAACCATACTGGTGGGATCAGAGGTGGACAAAATGTGATTGTCAGTTTGATCAATGTTCGACTCCCTATCAAATTGTGGTGGTGAATCATATGTAACAAGATTAGAAAGAGGTGAGTCAGAATAGAAATGGATTCCGACGGTGGGTCGGGGTTGGGATTGATTTCTAAATGGCTCCATAGGAGGGAGGGCTACTTCAAGTTCCAAATCATTGGCCTCAGCATCAAAATCAAAGAATGGATCATGGATACTGAGGTCATAAATCTACTCATAATCATCTAGAAGCAATGGCTCTCCAAAATCAAAGTATGATTCGAAATCATCGAAGAATTTGAGACAATCAGTTTCTGAACCTGATTCAAGATCAAGATTTCCACCACAAAATAAATCAAGAAGCATGGAGTTATCAACCTGACTTTGCTTTAACATAACCTCAAATTCCAAGCTCATAGATATGTCCTTATTAGGCATAGGCTTGGGTTCAAGGCATCTAGGGTAGATCCAATCAAATCCCAACTCTTCCAACTCCTCTGATTCTGTATCCTAAGTCAGTGTGACTTTCGTTAAATCAATTTGTTCCTCTAAAGAGTTTGGAGAGGTATAATCATTAAATACAGGTCCAAAATCATAATTCAAGTCTAAAATCTTGTTCTCGTTGCATTGGGCCTCATGATCATCCCAACTAGCCATAGATCTAGATTCAAGGTCAAGTGTAGGAATTGGGTCACTAGAATCTGGACTTGGTTCAGTTGGGATGTCAGAATCACTCTCGAGGAATACCTTAATAGGATAAGGTGCGGGAGTTACATCCTCGAGAGATTCTAAGTCTAATTCTTCATAGGTGTTTGGAAAGCCTAGGCATAATGAACCAACTTCACAGCTTCCTCTAGTTGGATCATAATCGGGAACAACTATAACTAGATCTGTCCAACCCATATCATGATCAGGTTTTTCATTATGCATAAAATCACAATTTGGTTCCATTTGGGTTGGGGATCCATAACAATGACCTCTATTGTTATCCAAATTGAATCTGGACTACCCATCACTAGGATTAGGAGAGATCATGGTTGAGAATTTCAAAATAAAAAATTTCAAGATTTCTACTCTACTTATGGAATAAAACAAGAATTTGCTTTTCCTAGAACAACTCAAAATGATGTTGTAGAAAGAAAGAATAGAACCCTACAAGAGTGTGCCTGCACTATGCTGTGCGAGTCAAAGCTACCTCCATATTTTTGGGTTGAGGCTGTAAACACTGCTTGTTATATCCAAAATAGGGCTTCCATTAGACCTATCCTTAAGAAAACACCATTTGATCTCTACTTTGATAGGTCATTAATGTAGATACATCTATGTCACATAAGCTATCTATTTATGTGTGTTCCTAGGCGTATAATTGCATTCAGTATTATAAATATTGCACAGCATGCATCATTCTACAATTAGATTAGTTTGTACAAAATATAGGTTAATTTGCCTCTTTTTACGGCTAGGGTACAAGGTGATATTTATCAGGGCCTCAGATTGAAATCCAACCGTACGAATCTAATCAGGAAATGATCGGAGTCCAACGCCTTCGAGATCGCCTCGAACGTATCTTCGTAGCATTAGATGTAGTCCAAGAAAGATCAAAGGTCAAGGGACAAGGTGGTGTAAATCTGTATGTCAGATGACAAATCCAACCACACGGATGGGTTCAGATCGATGATCACATCCCAACGATGTGAAAATCGGTTCAATCCGATAACCGTGGCACCACCTACAGTTATCGGATTGAACCAATTTTCACACCGTTGGGCTACAATCGTCAATCTGAACCCATCCATGTAGTTGGATTTGTCATTTGACTTATGGATTTACACCACCTTGCCCCTTAACCTCTGATCTTTCTCAAACTGCATCTAATGCTACGAAGATCCGATCGGGGCGATCTCGAAGGCGTTGGACTTCGATCGTCGCCCTAATCAAATCCGTATGGATGGATCTTTGATCCGAGACCCTGATAAATATCGCCTTGTCCCTTGGCATAAAAAGAGGCGAATTAACTTTTATTTTGTACAAACTAATCTAAATGCTAAATGATTCTTGCTATGTAATATTTATAATGCTGAATCCAATTATACGATTAAGAATATGCATAAATAGATAGTTTATGTGACATAGATGCATCTACATCAGTGATTGCGTAGCAATCATATGACTTATTCTACTTGAATTAAGTTAGATTTTAGCTTAACTTAGGAACAATGCATGCATGAGCATCATAATTTGCATTATAGTTGATTTGTTAGCTTTATAGATAATAATGCTATTTTATGGTCTAAGAGAGAGGTGATATTAATTGTAGATGATTCAGGACCACAGATGATAAATCAGATCGTACAGATCTGATCGGGATGACAATTGGAGTTCGATGCTCCTGGAATCATCTTGATCAAACTTCTGTAGCATCACATTCAGTTCATGGAAGATCATACAACAAAGGGAAGGATAGTGCAAATCCAAACCTCAGATGACAACTCCAACTGTACAGATGGATCCGGATCAACGATCGCAGTCCAATGATGCAAAAATCAACTCAATCGAAGCCTTGTAGCACCAACTACAAAGATGGGAAGATGGACTATCAGGATGGTGCTACATGGCACCATCCCAACTGTTCCTACCGCCACCCATCTACTGAAGCACTCACTACATGCTTTATGGGTTGTTGGATTGTCATCCAACAGCCACAGCTGAGTCACGTCACCCCTCCCCACTCCCTTTATTAAAGGAGGAATTCACCTTAGCCATTGGATCTTCATCCAACAGCTGAGGGTGGCCAAGCACAAAACAAAGATCACAACAAAGCGCACACACAACACATTGGTCTCAACCTTCCCACGAAAGCGCACACACAACAAAGAGGCGATATGCTTGCATGAAAATAGAGCCACCAGATGAGATCGAAGGGCTTGGAGGTAGCCGCGTGGCACAAGGAGGCTCGTTCAATGAGGCAGTGTGAATGAACCCTCGAACGAACGCCTGAATGGACACCCCGTTGCAAGAGAAATCAAAGAGGCGGTGTGGTGCTCATCTTATGATCGACAGTTGAAATCAAAAGCACACGCTCTCATGCTGAAGGGTGAAAGGCGGTGGTTGAGGATGACCATATGTGAGCCACATGGCGCAATCACATGAGTCTGAGCAAAGAAAGCATGTTGAAGGTTATTTTGAGGTGCTATCTGATACGTTGATCTCCTGATCGATGGATCTGATCAATCCTATGGTGTTGCATGATTTTGGGGGCCAAAATACCTGCTTTGTTCCTCATTTTAGCTATAAAAAGAGCCTTAGAGCCCCCATTTGAGAGGCAATTCCCACCTAGACACATCTCTGGCTCCTCTCTCTTTGCCGCATCTCTCTCTGGTCTTCTTCCCGATGCCATGGATCTAAAGTGTTGCCGTACTTCGCACAAGCATCTCTCAAGCGGCTCTGTTCTTCATCTTTTTTCTCTCTCTACTCTTTAGTTTATTTGTTTTGATGTCTAGTTATAACTCTTAGCAAGTAGCAATAAAATTTGATTCTATGAATATCTTGTTTTGCTTTCATTAGGTTATATTAGTTAGTATGAAAAGCTTTGAGAATCTCATTTTGCCTCCCTGTGAACGACTCAGGACACAATATTTTTTATTTATAAATTTATTTGTTTCGACGTGATTTGCAACTACAATGATATAAAAATCTTTTTACGCATTTCGTGATGAACAAATTAGCATCGTTGTCAGGGAGGGAACGTAGTTATTCTTGAAGCTTTTCTCCTTAGTGCTTATTTGAGATTTCTAACCTTTATTTCCATTGATTTCGTATGTGCACGAAGTGCGGAAATTTGAAAAGAAATGCAACAACGGAAAAATTGCAAGTTTTTCTAATCTTAGGTAAGTACTTATATCTTAGATTAGGTTAGATTTCCTTTTGAAAAAAAAAATCCAAAGAAAATTTGGTACTTTTCTTGATCCTTAGGTTAGTATTTTCTTGCTTTTCGAAAAAAAAACTCTTGTTGGTGGGTATTATCTTCTGAAAATCAATAAAATCACCTCCTACATTTTCAAGCTGCAACAAACTTTTATTTTCAAAATTCAATTCCCAAAATTTTACATGTTCAAAAATTCTAAAATTTCTATTGGACGTGGGTATTGAAGTCAAGAACAACATATCCAAATTCTGCATCATTCTGATTTATATAAAATTTTTAAAAATTTACGAACTAAACCATTATCAAGTTTATTATTATTCCTGATTTTTTGGACTCAAAAACAAAATCACAAGAAGTTTTATACAACTCTGATTTATCTAAAATTTGTTGCGTTGGATTCTTGTGATAATATAGAATCTCAAAAAAATCTGAAAAAAATATTTGGTGCACGTTTGAGTACACGGAATATTTGATCACTAACTAGGGGTCAAAATAGACTGCAGAACCCCAAGTACACTTTAAATCTGAAAAAAATAGAAAACATGCATTAAAATTCTTGAAAAAAATATTTTGAGAGTTCCTAATTGGTGGTGCAATAGGTCAAATTGATTGCATTAATTAGGTCACACTACCTTACTTGTTTGGGACTTAAATCTAATCATTTAGCAATATCTGCTCTTAAAGTTTCACATTATGGTAGAGAATACTTGCATTTCCATACTTAAAGGAAATCTATCAAATAATTTAGACTTGCAAAACCTCTTGTGTGCCTCATTAGAACCATTGTTTGAAAATATTTAAGTGAACCCAAAAATTTACTAATACAAACATTTGAACCTTAAAAGCAACCACATCAACTAAGCCTATATTGTTAACCCCTTAATTGTGCACTTCACTTTTTGAAATCAATTTTAAGGGCAACACACCCATAACGCCCATCATATTTCAAAAGCACTTCAAGCCTAAGCCTAAAATTGAGTAGGTGTGCCCTAGGTAAGCCTAATCTACTTAGTAACTTGAAGTTAGATTAGGCTAAGGTCAAGACCTTATCTACTTAGACCCACTGGTGATAAGAAAGATCGATGCAGTAACCACATTAACCCTTAGTAGTGTCCAGCCATGCAAGGTGTCCTAGGTGGTCCCACCCTACTGGCCAGCCAAGTAATTCAAGGGTTGATCTAACCTAGTCGTATTTTGGGGATCTAGGATTAGGTCTAACTAGGGTCCACACTCTAAGGATTAGCTTGACTGCTTGTATTGTGAGGGTGGGTATTCTTGCATCTGTCTTCTCTCTCTAAACTATAGACATTCTTCTGGTGCATGCAAGGTAGAAGATCTCTAAACCCTGATTTACTACCACCTTTAGAGAGAAATCCTAGGAGAAGACCTGATTCTCCAAGATCTAAATTTAAATCTTCTTTAATGGCTGGTGCGAAAAATGCACAATTTGAAGTTAGGGTTTTTATCGTTGTAACGCACAATTCCGATAGCTTTTAAAATTTATAAAAATTGAGTTTCCAAAAAGTATTCGTGTCGTCCCAAGGGAGGTAGGAATGCAATTTTTAAACACTCTCACTTGAAAAATGGCAACTCAAATTTTTTTTAAAAAAAATTTTGAATATGATTTTTTTTTTGAAGTTTTGAAATAAAGGGAAATTGAATATGAAGGAAGACTACACTAAAATTGCTAAAACCTAAGTGCCAAAAAGATTCTCTCCATAGGCTCACCCTAGGTACATGAAGACTTAGGATAATTAGAGAGAGAATGTGAGTGCACTAAAGTAGAAAGAAATCAAATAAAATACGATAAAAAATATGGAAAGGCAACTTTGATTAGTGAAGGAAATTGTTTTACAAGATCGCTAGTAGAGGAATGATTCTACTACTAGAAAGAAATAGAAAAATAATGAAAACACAAATCCACCTGGTGATGTTGGTGAAGAGGACAAGATCCTTGCTCCAAGATCAGCTACTCCTAGGATTGAAAAGGATTTCGCCTAATCCTTTTCTTGAAGTGCTCCTCCAAGGTATGTCCTCCTTGGCAAGCCCTTGGTGGGCGTGCCTAGCTCCTCCAAGGGTGAAAGGATTCCACCCTAAAACCTCCTCCAAGGGTGGACGTGAACCACCCTAAAGACCTCCTCCTGGATGTCCTCCTTGCCTGGCTGGACCTTTGGCTGGCATGGGCACAAGAGAGAAGGGAAGAGGGGAAGGCATCAAGGGGACAGAGTATCCCCTTAATCTTCTTCTTCTCCTTCTTCTCATAGCCATGAGTATAGTGGAATGAAGGTGGAAATGTGTGACAACAATGAAGCCAAAGGTGAAGGTTGAAGTGGGTAGTTAATGGCCTTTTATAGAATGGGTAGGGGGGTAGGTATGGTTAAGGGATGGATGGCTAGGATAGCTCATGAAGGGTAGTTATGGGATCCTATGGCTAGGGTTGGTGGCACCAAAGTGAAGGGGTTTCTAATGGTTGGCGCCAACCCTAGATAGGGACTAGGGTTAGGGAGTTGTGTGGTGTGTTGTAGGGATAGGATGGAGTCATGTCGTGGTGGTTAAGAGATGGAGGGCTAAGGTGGGTTGGTGCCAACTTTTAAGAGATGTATGGAGGTGGAGTTAAGGATGTGGATGGCACCAACTCTAGGTTCTAGAAGGGGGTTATTTTGGCACCTAGGATGAAGGGTTAGGATGGGTCAAGTAGGTAGATGGAAGGTGGATGTATATGGGAGAGTTGGCGCCAAATTTGGGTGGTGTTGGTAAAGTGTGTTGGCGCCAACTCCAGGTAGGTTAATAGGTAGTTATGGTGGTGGAGGGGTGTTTAATCTTGGTGCCAAGAGGGTCTTCTAGAAAGGGGTTAGGTGTAAGGTGTAGTTGGCTTTATGGGGATAGGTGTATGGTGGTGGGTCCAAGTTGGTGCCATTTTTGGAGGGGTGAAAGGGGGTTTTGGCGCCAACTTACGGGGGGTTAAGGGTGGTCATTATAGGTGGTTAGGTTGGTGGTTATGGGGGCAAAAGGGTGCCATGGTTGGTGCTGATGAGGACACGCTTCGTGAATTAAAATTGGGGTTCAAAGAACCCATCATCGTAGCTCGCAAAATGCGTCTAACAGATAAAATTTATAATCGAAACTCGAAAAGTGAGTACTGGGTCAAACACGGGGAAGCGAACGTTTGCTTTTATAAAAATCCATGCTTCGCTTTTATTTATTTTTGGTCGTTTTTATCTTTTCTAATTTTTTTGTATTTTTATCAAGCAAGAGATTAGGTCGATGAAAACTTTATCTACTTGCAAAAAGATAAAAGAGAGAGGGAGAAAGAGAGAGATAGAGAAACAATCATCTATTCATGAACAATTGTTTGTTACAACTACGAAAGCAGGAAAATCTACACTACAAAAGCGTAAAAAGATAGAATGAGGTGAGAGAAATCCCCCTCAACGGTTTCTTGGAGGACGACTCTCTTTGACGTCGCCTAAAGGAAGGTGGTGAGATGCAGAACAAATGGGGATAGAGTCGGAGGACGGAGGGTGGGGTAGGATGGCGTCGCGATGAGGATCTTCTTCCTGAAGGGTGGTGAGAGGATGACCACGAGATGCTCCACGAATGGGGATGAGAGGTGGGAAAACTATTTTTTTTCTACTCTAGAGGAGCATTCTGGGCTTGGGACAAGCCCTCTCTAGAGCCTTGGAGGTGGTGAGAGAAAGAAAGGAAGAGATGGTTTGGAATGGTGATGCGTAGGTCCTTTTATAGTGGAGGAGGAAGAACAAATTCGCATCTGGGTCATTACTGACGTCCGTAAATATCGCTGCAACTGTTGCTGAAGATCCGCCCTTCAATTCCTCTTGCTGGCGCACGCAGACCATTAGTAACAGCTTCAAGCATCACTAAACACCCACGTCACACCAATCCTCCTCTGGCACGTGCATCGCACGTTACGCGCTTCACGTGCCCGTGCTCCCTGCACTGTGCGTGCGCGTGCTGGCATGCGCTGCCCTGCTGCTATGTGCGACTGTGACTATGCGTGGTGCGCTGCTTCTGGCTGGCATTGGGTGGCCTGGATGGCGCCATGTGGTGCCATTGTAGAGGGTGCCACGATGCTCAGGTCGAGATGATTCCTATGCTGCTTGACTGCGATCGTCGCTTCGGATCCATCCGTATGGTCGAATTTTCCATCCGAAACCCATATGGATGTCGCATTGCCCCTGGTCATTGATATTCCTCGAACTTCATATCATGCTACGGTTCTCTGATCTAGACGATTTCAGAGGCGTTAGACTCCAATCATCGTCCTAATCAGATCTGTACGATCTGATCATCCATCCAAGGCCCTGAAATAAGTCTTATTCTCTCCTAACCATAAAAAGGAACTAATTAACCTAAAATATATACAACTACTCTAAATGCAGAATGATGCATGCTATGCAATATTTATAACATGAAATGCAAATCTAAGCCTAGGAACATGCCTGAATAGGCATTTTAACCTAAATGGATGTGTCTATATCATACCCCCATGCCTATCTTTTGCTAGTCACAAGAAAAATTAAACTACATGCTATGTATAAAATCAAAATTAGGATTCGATCGCTTAGGCCTAAGTTGTTTATTAACAATAGAAAATTTCAACTAAGGTCCTAAACAATAAAAACTCAATAGTACTCATGTGCCGGCCAAAATGCAGACCACCCAAGTCCTCGCCTTATTTGAAAAGGAAATATACTTTTTTTTTTCCTAATTTTTTTATACTTTTGGAGTTTGAGAGTTCCAGGATAACTTTCTACGACTACCCGACCCGCCTAAGACTCGAAAAGGATTCTAAGTGCTTAGCATCTTGTGAAAATAGTGAAAGATTCACTAGGCAGCCATTAAAATGGACTTCAGGTTTCTAAGACCCTAAGTGACCTTGCCTAAAGGTTTATCTTTTCGACTGGTAGCTTTCTCTCTACTTCTTTTATTTATGAGGTCAACACAAGGGTGAACCCAATGTATATCTCCCCAGTTTATTCTACTTCCCCGGTTCTTCCCTAAGTGTTTTAGGAATTATTGTGCATTTTTATGAGCTGGGTTCTGGACAACCAACCAATGGGCTATTACCCATGGCAACTTGCTAACCATACTCGTGCAGTGAAGTGTGGTTTTGTTTATTTTTTTTCTTTAAATAGGTGGCTTCCCTGATATAAGATTTACTTAAAGGCAGCACAATGAAAATGGTCTTATGACTAGGCTCTGGACAACCGACTGATGAGTTATTACCACCGACAACTTGCTAGCCATACCACCCTAGATAGTTCATTAGCTACCCAATTTCCGAAGAAACCGCCGAAAAGTGAGTCAGTGCAAACAAAAAAAGTGTATAGATGCTTAGGCTTAAAGTCCCCCTAAATCAGAGGGCGGGTTGATAAGTCGCATACTTATCATCCCAATTTATTGACCAACTTAAAATGAATTTTAGTTGGCAAGGGCTCGAGACTAAGTCCACATTCGAGTGGACACCAGGGCTAATTAAGCCTGAAGACCTGAAGAGTCTAAGTGTTTAGGTCCTCTTGTATCATTTCCTAAAGTTAATAACTTCCAAATGCCTAAGTTCTCTTTTTCCTAATTTCTTTCTTTTTATATCTTTTTCAAAGTTTCAAATTTTTTCTTTTAATTTTATAAGAAACTAAAAGAAATTCTATAGAGTTACAAAATGATTTCAGGAATTGATTATCCACCCCCCCATGCCTAAATGATGCAATGTCCTCATTGTAAAAACAAAGACATGAAAAGGAAAAAATCACCTGAATATTGTGAGAAATTCGATCAGCTCTACAGATAACGTGAAATATAAACATATGCTAAATTTAATGCCTTCAGCTAGGCATAACATACATACAAGGAATAAATTGAGAATTCACAAGTGCAGGTCAGAATCAAAATCAAAATGTTGATCCTGAAACCCGTCAGCAAAAGATATCTACAGATGTGGACCAAGTTATGATGCTGACACATGCCCCAGGGTCAAGTGGTTCTAAGGTTCTAGATGAAAATCACCTAGAATAGAAGATTATTGTATTTACAGGATCAAGACTGTGGTTTGGTGGTGTGCAACCCAAGACTAAAGTGTTGGAGAAAAGGTAGATTTTATTTACAAGGTTCAGATGTCCACTTAACGTTCAGCTCAGAAAAATAATTAGTTATTTCGAGCTTGGGTTGCACGTGAATGATATCATAAGTACCCTTAGGTCAACAAAACCCTTAGATCCAAAATCAAAGTTCCCTCAGAATTAGCTTCCCAGATTTTTAATTCCAACTTCCTATACTCCGAAATCAATGTTTCTGGGACCTCCAAATTGTTGTACACCCCATCTAAAGTACCCAGTCCAAAAATAGTGGTTGAATCAAGATTGACTTGGGCATAATGATCTCAGAAGTTAGCTCTTCGAGGTGCGGATGAGGAATGGGGCTATTGATTGAATCTTCTAGTAAATGAGGATTCGAATCTTCCAAGTTAACCCTAATCGAATCCAAATCTTTAATGAACGAGCTATTAAATGGTTCATCAGATTCCTCAAGCCCGTTTGTCTCACTAAAATCATCTTTCTTATGCTAAAGTGAGACTTCACTAAGAGATTCTTCACCCTCAGAGTCAAAGAATTCATGATCCTCATTTATATATGTCTCAAAATCAATTGTCATTTTCTTGTTCAAAGGGACATATTTTTCCTCGCTCCCTGGCTCAGGGATCTCGAGTGAGAAACTCGGTTCATCCTCAAAGGATTGCTCTAGACCAACCTGGTCATCTCCAATCTTGGAACATGTATCCCCCCTGATAGGTGCCTGAGCGGATTCAGACATTGGCTCACCTGAAGAGGGTTCATCTTGCGAGTCATCCCAAGATTTGACTAGGGTAACCACAAATTTCATCCTCAACCTCGACAATTTCCCAAGAAGAAACTCACCCAAGTCCCTATCCCTAACACTTTGGAGCAAATCCAATAAAGAGCTATTCAGCTCATCGATCGTTTTTATCATAGGCTCCAATGCTTCAGTGAATGGTGTTGGCTGGGCTTCTAAAGATTGTATGGTGTTCCTTAAGTTAGCCAACACCCTGTCTTGGATCTAGTTCACCTAAACCAGCTAGTTCAGTTCAGGGTTGGGTGGGTTTGGGTTCATTCTAGGGGAGTCAAAATATTAAGGTTCTCGGGTTCCTCCCTAATAGTAGGTCGTCTCGGGTTATTCAAAGAATGGTGGTGACCTATATTCAGCATAATTCTGGGGAGGGTAAGTGTTATAATCAGCATATCCTTCATGGTTGTAGATATGGTTAGGTTGATCATCAAAGGGTGGAGATCTATAATCATTGTAGCTCTAGGAAGGATAGTAATCATAGTCTTGTTGTCCAGGGTTAGACCCTGGACACTGAGGTCCAGATTTGTATCCCTAATCAAAGTTATCCTGACTAGTGGATGGGTAATTACAAGTCAAGTCTGGATAGTAATCATCTTGGGGATAAGTGGTGGTAGGAGGATAGGATTGGAAATGTGTGTAAGATGTGGAAGGGTACATGGTGAAGTGAGGGAAATCAGAAGAGAAAGGAGCCTTGCAATACAAAAATACAAGCCTATCCTCAGGTTGGGTAGCCTAAAGGTCTACAGACTCTCAGAATCCATCCTAAGATTATGGACGATTTACTCTACTTATGTCTAGGCAATCCAACCAGTTAAAAGGAGGGACTGGAGAGAAGGTTCTTCCTTTGGCTTGCGCCTTCGGTTCCTAGTGTATCCCCCAGACATGGTCATTTGACGCTACTCCCCTAGCTAGACATCAAATTGACTAGTATAAGTAGGTTAATCGTGAACAATCTCAATCTGGATCCCAACGAGTGAACTAGTCCTTAGGGCCAACTTCTAATCAATTTTAGTTAGGCTTGGGACAATGGTTCTTCAGGAATGTGATGGGCCCTTTAGATGGGCTGTGCCCTTAATGATCAGTTAAAATGTGTGTGCATGCACAACCAGGCTTTTCAAATAAGGTTATTTGATGATGTGTCTTTTAGGGTTCAACCTTGTTTAGTAGTTTTTAGGGTTTAATCTTTAGGTACATTCAATCAAGGTTTAGTAGAACACTACAAGTTTTGAAAGCACTAGTGTAGATATATTCCTCTAAAAATTAGAAATCAAATGTGGAGTGTCTAGTTCGATCCTAAAAATCAACCCTAAGTGGAAATCTACTTGATGAATCACTTTTATCTTAAGTGGTGTAGCCCAAACAGTTCAATCAATTGGCCTATTACACCACTTAGTTAAGGTACACAGAAATATTTGACCTATTCAGATTTCTACTCACTTATTTGTGTGCTGAATTAAGTGTACTGGGTCCACAGGTCACATCCCAGTTAAGTGGTAGAATCGATGTGATTGTGCCCTTAGGGTGAGAAGTGGGTGTTAAGTTGTGTCTCTTTCAAAAAATCCCAAAATCAAATAACACTTTTTTTATTTTTTTTATTTATGTGGATGGTGAGGTGAGTGGAGGTGGCAAAAAAATAACCAAATCTATCCTAGGGTTTATAAAAAGCACCTAAGTTGATTTGGCTTTGAGTTATTAGGTTATGGAATGAAAACTAAGGTGGGGGTGGTCTGGAGGATACTTACAAAACACTCTACCTACACTTTACTCCGATCTACCGCACTTGGATCTCCATGCTAGGGTACCTGCAAGACAGTAGATCGAAGACAAGCAGGGTTAGTGCTATGTAAATGCAAAGAAGCGTAGAAAATAATAAAGTAAATTCTGTTGCCTCCTAGGCAACGGCACCAAAATGATGGGGGAGCGCTTCGCGCATTAAAATCGGTGTTCAGAGAACCTGTCGTCGTAGCTCGCGAAACGTGTCTATCAAATAAAATTTATAATCGAAACTCGAAAAGTGAGTCCCAGGTTGAACACGGGGAGGCAAATGTTTGGTTTTATAAAAATCCGCGCTTCACTTTTATTTGTTTTGGTCGATTTTATCTTTTCTAATTTTTTTGTATATTTATCAAGCAAGAGAATAGGTCAATGAAAACTTCATCTACTTGCAAAAGATAAGAGGGAGAGGGAGAAAGAGAGAGAGAGAAACAATCATCTATTCATGAACGATTGTTTGTTACAACTACGAAAGTAGGAAAATCTACACTACAAAAGCGTAAAAAGATAGAATGAGGTGAGAGAAATCCCCCTCAACTGTTGCTCGAAGGATGACTCGCTCTGACGTCGCCTAGAATAAGGTGGTGAGAAGCGGGATGAACAGGGACAGAGCCGAAGGATGGAAGGAGGGGCATGACGGCGTCGTGGCAAGGATCTTCTTCCTAAAAGGTGGTGAGACGACGGCCACGGGATGCTCCACGAATGGGGATGAGAGGTGAGAAAACTACTTTTTTTTCTACTCTAGAGGAGCATCCCGGGCTTGGGACAAGCTCTCTCTGGAGCCTTGGAGGTGGTGAGAGGAAGAAAGGAAGAGACGGTTTGGAATGGTGGTGGGTAGGTCCTTTTATATTGGAGGAGGAAGAACAAATTCGCATTTGGGTCATTACTGATGTCTGTAAATGTCGTCGTAGCTGTCGCTGAAGATCCGCCCTTCAATTCCTCTTGCTGGCGCACGCAGACCATTAGTGAAAGCTGCAAGCATCACTAAAGGCCCGCGTCGCTAAAGATCTGCGCCTATCCTCCACTGGCGCGCTTCACGCGCCTATGCTCCCCGCACCGTGTGCGCGCACGCTAGCATGCACTACGCTGCTACTGCGCGCGGCTGCGGCTGTGCGCGGTGTGTTACTGCTGCGAGCGGCTGTGGCTGTGCGTGGTGCGTTGGTGCTGGCCGACATTGGGCAGCCTGGATGGCGCCACGTGGCTCCATCTAGGCTATCCATTCTTCTTTCTTTTGTCAAGGGTGCCACAGTGCTCAGATTAAGATGATTCTCGTGCTGCTGGACTACGATCGTCGCTCCAGATCCTTCCATATGGTCGGATTTTCCATCCAAAACCCGTATGGATGTCACATTGCCCCCTGACCATTGATCTTCCTCGGACTTCGTATGATGCTACGGTTCTCCAATCTAGGCGATTTCAGAGGCATTAGACTCCGATCGTCGTCCTAATCAGATCTATACGGTCTGATCATCCATCCGAGGCCCTGAAATAAGTCTTCTTCTCTCCTAACCATAAAAAGGACCTAATTAACCTAAAATATATACAACTACTCTAAATGCAGAATGATGCATGCTATGCAATATTTATAACATGAAATGCAAATCTAAGCCTAAGAACTTGCATGAATAGGCATTTTAACCTAAATGGATGTGTCTATATCAGGTGCCACTTTGAAGAGGTGCTTGTGGTGTGTTTTTGGCACTAACCATGGTGGTTTAGGGTTAGGTCTAGGTGGGGTTAAGGTGAAGTTAAGGAAGAGGGTGGACAGCCATGGAGTGAGGAGCTTAAGTGGAGCTAAGCTAAGCTAGCTTACCTAGTAGGGTAGTAGTGGGGGGAGCTACGGTTATGAGAAGAGGAGCTGAGGAAGAGCTATTTGGATCCACACTAAAGCTGTATCTGCTAAAGAGGTCTTCATAAGGGCTCAGCTACTTAGCTTAGCTAGCTAGTTCTTCTACTAGCAGCTAAGCTTGAGCAGTTGATCCAAGTTGAGCTGGACCTACTTCTGATAAGAACTCCCGATCTAGCTTAGATACTAAGTTGACAAGTAGTAGCTAAGCTAAAGGGAGTTCAATTGCTGTGAGCTGAGTGGAGTTGGGGAGAGTTGGACCTGAGTTGAGGTGGACTCATGCCAACTAAGTTAAGCTAGCTTAAGCTCCAAGTGAACTGATTGGAGCTAAGATGAGCTAGACTCAACTAAGTTGAGTTGAATCTGAGCTAACTTGAGCTAAGTTGAGTAAGTTGAGCTACCCAGAGCTACCATCCAACTACGATGAGCTGAATGGAGCTTAAGAGAGCTAGCCTTAACCCAAGTGAGCTGGTATCAAGCTAGGATGAGCTAGATTTAGCTGTGGTTCAGCTAAATTGAGCTTCCTCTTCACCTGTTGCCTTCCTGAATGTTAGGGTTTTAGGGAGCTGACTATCTTGTTCATCCCTAACACTCAAATAAATGTGTCAAAAATACAAAAAATCATGCAATTCATGCCTAACCTAAATGATGCCTAAATGCAACCTAGAAACCCATTTGCGGAGTTAAAATCCTAAGAGCTAGATCTGTTTGAGGGCATAAGAATGATCATAAATTGGCATTTATCACACCCCCATGCTTATCTTTTGCTAGTCTCTTAGCAAAACTTGATTTCACAAAATGGATTTTTGGGAAATACTATTTCCTTTTTGACTTTTGAGAAAGAGAAGATTGTAGGACTTTGGTTGGTTAAAACATAAAATTCACAGGAGTTGTTATAGATAAACATCGGGATTCATTTTCGGATCCAAAAAATTAGATGAATCGGGATCAGTGTATCCTCCAAAAATTCACAAGTTAACTTGTTAATTCTGGTGACCCGAAGTTATTTTGCAATTAGGAATTCTCTGGCTCTTGAATCCGATTCACAACTTGTAAAATCCTTTAAAACCTTGTGTCTGTGCTTGTGAATGCCAACATTTATGAGGTCATGTTTTTGTTTGAAACTTGTTTATCATGAAAATTGTTGTTTTAAGAAATACGCGTCGTAGTATAGGACAAAAATCGTGACAACACTTAAATTTATAAAACTCAAAATCAGGAAATGAGGTTGAGGTCATTCACAGGGAGCAATTGGGCAAATCAATTCAACTAATCACAATATCAAGAAGAATATGCGAAAATAATGCTCCATGTAATTAGAAAAATATTTCAATAAAACCAAGAATGAGAGTGCAAAAAGATGGGGTTAAAATTGTAGTTTGAACCACCAAATTAACCTTAGTGTTAGCTCAACAATCAACTCAAATAAATGGAAAGTATTCTCAATCGAATATCCACAGTAACCAGAAGATCAAAACCAATCAAGCACCAAGTCAAATGATAGTGTAAGGCTTCAGACGCCTTAACCTCAAGGCACCAAGGTGTAGCATATAAAGGCACAAGGGCCTCTCCAAGGCTCAACAGCAACTACGTGTTGAGAGAGGAGAGGGAGGGCACAAATCCCGAGGCCACATTGCGAAACCTTCCCCCCTCCTCAAATTTCCTTCTTTCAAACCAAGTTTGACCCTGGTAGCCAAGTAGACGATCCAACCCAGACTCGTAGGTGTGATCATGGGAGAGTGTGCATGGGCAAGCGCGTGTGAGTGCGCATGCGTTTGGGCATGTGTGGGGACCTCACCCTCGTGCTCTTAGAGGCGAAGAGATGATGCATCGAATTGCCTTTATGCGTTGCTTCGCTTTTGTCCCACATGATGTGGGACTAATATCCTTGTTTTCCTTCACGCGTAGATTTGCATGCTGCAGTAGGGCAAGTCTTGTCGAATTGATGAAGTGGATGCTGCCTGCTACTTCGATTGAGGGCCTAGGAGACTTCAGGAGTTGGGTCTGCGTTGATTGAGAGTGGCAATAGGGCAGATGATGGTTGGAGATGAGCGAACGTAATCGGAGAAGATGGTGGCAAAGGTAGCGCTCCGACGAAGAAATGAAGAGCAAAATACAGCCTCATGGCCTAATCAAAATAGTTTAAGAGCTTCGCTGGTGTGTGGAGAGTGCGGTGGTGGCCATGATGTGATGGTTAGAGGTGCGGAGTGGCCTGTCGATGTCGAATAAAGCGAGCGAAAGGTGTGGAGTTCTACAGGGCAATAAAGAGTATAAAACCCTAAATTTCTTTAGGGCATTTGCTTAGTGTGACTCGATGGAGGTTATGGATGCGTTGGAGGAGTGTTTACGTATGTGTGGCACTAGCGCGAGCTCACCGAAGCTCGTGCCGGACATAGGGAAGATGGGGGTGATGCGGATGGTGTGGTGTTTGAACCTAAGGTCTAAGTAGGGTGAAATAAAGAGAGGGAGGGAAAGAGATTGAGGGAGGTTAGGAGTTGAAATGGGGAAGAGTACGACCAACAATGATAGGTCAGCGTCGGAGAAGATGAAGACGACGGCGAGGGAGCGACGAGGCAAGAGAGGTCGGAGGTGGCCAATCTTTGGCTGGATGCAGTCATGAAGAAGTGAGGGTGATGCTAAGCCGATCAATTTGACCATTGGCCGGCCTGATGAAGAAGGCAGAGGGGCTCGCCAGAACTTGAAGAGACGTTGACTAGAGGAGAGAGGAAGAGGTGATTCTTGGTCTTTTATGAGCTAAGGAGAATGATCGAACATAGGGAAGCTTGTATAGAGCTTCAGGACAAGCTCTGAATGCGGAAAGGAGCCTGATTGATTCATGGTTTTTGGGGAAAAGGTTCTCCAAAATCCTACAGCTCGCCTGAGCTCTAGGATCTAGTTTAGGGTCCCTGAGATAGCTCAACGAATCAGGTATCTCCTCAAGATCATTCCCTCTAATTTTGGAGGGAATTGGATCTGATTTGAGAGTGATTCCCTCTCTTGAATCTCGACTAAAGGTGCTTTTACGCCTTCAATTGCAAAAAGGGCATTCTTGAAAGAAGATGAGAAAGATAGGGCCCTATGTGCAAAGAATTTCGAAAGCTAGGGGTTTAAATGTGAAGAATAGGGATTTTAGGGACTGAAGTGTAAACTAGGCTAAGATGGACTTTGATTGCCCAAATTTGGTACTAACCTAATTTGGACCTAAGAAATCTGATGGTGAAGTTAGATTTTAGTTTTGACCACGTTTGATTGGGTAATTTGCACAGAAACCCAAATTAGGGTAAATTCCCGTCTAAGACTATTCAAGGTCAAAATGCATTCATATGGTCAAACCAAGGGTACCAAACCTCTCAGAATATTTTTCTATGAATTTTATTCTGACCAGAACCTCTTTAATTTAAGTGAATCAGAAATTAGGATTTTATGTCACTGTGGTTCTCAAAATGCATGAAACCCTGTTTCTATCTATGCAAACCCACTCATTCGACTTTAATGCTCATTTGACCTTTAATTAACCCTTGAAAAATCCTATGGTTAATCTGTGTTTATGATGTGCTGTTAAAATTGCAGAATTAACCCTGATTTCCCACTCTTCTCTCAAATCAGAGTAATACGGAATTACGACCCTCATATGACTATGTAGGAGCATTTATCAATCATAGCTGACCAAAAGTAGCTAGTTAGCACCTATGATGGTGTTCCCATCAACACTTTTTTTTGTCTTCCCCATGCTTATTCTTAGCTTAATCCTACAACAGATGTGTTGGGATCATCATTCCCATTACCAATCCTCTAGGTGGCTTTGGAGCCAGCACTTTGAGATAGTACTATCCAAGGCAACGCCCAGGAGTTCACAACCCCAAAACACAATGCAGTGTAAAAGGGCACTCCAAGCAAACTCAAGCTCTTGCTCCGATGCTATGGGTAGAGCACCATCCAAGACACTTGAGTGATTGCGCAGCAATCATAGGTCTTAATTGGCCTAGATTAAGCTAGGACTTAGCATAAGTTAGGGTTATTCATGCATGCATACGCATTATCTGCATCTTTACTGCTTTTCTTTAGTTATACATAAAATAATGTTATAATGTGCTGATTAAGTGCATTATGTCGATTGCAGGGAATAAGCTGATCAGGAGCTGGATCTGAAGCTGGATCAGGAATAACGGGAGTTATAGCAGAGCTAGAGCAGAAGGCCTAGTTTAGATATAGGAATAATAATGTAAAGGGGTTAAAGGTTTTCTATTCTATTAAGTAGAAATAAAGCAGTAAAATGTGAAGAGCTTAGGTCCATCCTAGCCCTAGGATAGCCTAGAGACTTCCCCAAGCCTTAGCCACCCTTAGATTAGGTCACAACACCCTAGGAAGCCCTAAAACCCTAGTTCCAACCCTTCTCTAGACGTCCAGAGAAGTTTTAAGACGTCCAGGACCCTTAGCCAACTCCCGCACACTTCAAACCCACTTCTACAGTGTTATTGGACGTCCAGACACTTTGTCAGACGTCCAATTTCTGCAGAATACCCAAAACAGAACCCGAAATCCTTCCTGACTTTGATTAGACGTCCAGACAACAAGTCTGGACTTCTGATTTTTGAGTATAAGACGTCTGATTATATAATTAGACGTCTAATACTGCTCTCCAATTCCTGTTTTGAGATTTAAGCCTTGATCTTGGATCTCTAGGTCCCTAAACCCAATTCCAACCCCATAGGAACCTAAATTAAGGTGCCCTAACCCTAGTACATCACCTCTAGACCTCCCTAAGGACCTAATTAGGTCCTCACTAAACCTAATTGACTTGGATCTTAGTCAATTCCATCAGCCTATTCAATTGGACTCATTGAGTCCAATTGAGCCCTGATCTCAGCACACACTGTCCAATTGGACTCAGTTAGAGTCCAATTGACCTAGACCTGACTTAATTGAGTTGTTTTACTCTCAATTAAGTTTTCACACACCCAATTAAACTTGTATTAAGTTTAATTGCACTTTTCCTTAGTGAATTAGGTTTTATAACCCTAATTTGAGACCTCCCTTGACCTAAACCCACTAGAACCCAACCTAATCAACCTAGCCACCTAAGTTTCGACCCACACACACCCACACACACCATCCACACGAAAATATATAGCCTAGAGTTATCTAGAACTCTCTACCATGTGTGGTTGCCTTGGTTGCCAAAAATAGCAACCAAGAGCCATTCAATTTTTAGATCCACATTTGATGGATCTAAAAACCACCATCCACCCTCTCTCTCTCACTCTCCCATGAGCTCCCACCATAGGCCTTCAAGAGAATTCCATAATTCTCTAGAGAGCTTCCCTTAGGTCTATAACAAGACCCCTTGGGTGGCCATTGGCACCCATTCACTCCCTTGGCAATTACTCTCCATTGGTGCCATTCACGCCACCTCCACTTAGCCACTCACTCCACCTCCACGAGCTCACTACCACCACCATGGAGGATACCATGCCAGGATGCTGGATCAACCCTACCTCTCTCCAAGGGTCGGCCTAAGCTACATTGGCCGCCCCTCATTCTCTTCTCAACCACTCCAAGGCCATCGGGGACCACCCTTGAATGCCCTCTATTCTTCTAGCTCTAGATCATGCTCTTCATAATTTTTATTGCTTTCATTTACTGCTTAGTAGAGTAGTCTTAACTTCTCCCCCAATGATGCATGCGAAATCCCCCCCATGATTCTTGTATGCAGTCATATTCTGGTAGCTAGATTTCCATTTTAAGCATTTATGTATAAGCTTTCATCTATAGTTCTGTTGCAAACAACTCTCTCACTGAATGAATAAAAAATGTTATATATATATATCTGTCTCCATGTTATGAAATCACAATGAGCTTATTGATTGCTATCATATTTGCGTGATTCAAGTTGCCTGTCTTAATTTTCTATCCATTCTGCAACTAAGCATGTCGTAGTTAAATACGTAATAATCACGAACCGATATGCGTCTTTAAATAAAGTAGAGCGGCTTGAAAAAAATAAAAGATCGATTTTAAAAGGAAAAGCAACGCCTCCTAGAGACGAACGACCGGGACTCAAGTCTCGTTATCTTTAGAAATCAATTTTTGATGAACGTTTTTGCGCGACTATACTACGATATCCGACGACTTTCAAATGCGTGAAAATGGCTTTCCATCATTGAGTTGCAAACTAATGCTTCATATAAAGATATGAAAGATAGATATAGAGAAGTGCTGAGGTGGTAACATGTTGACATCTCATCCTCAAAGGAGGCATTTTCATCCTTCTCAGTGATGGAAACTCAAACAAATCATCTGCTTCAGATTTCACTAAGGCTAAACCAAGGGTTTTTCTAATTTCTAAGTGTTTTTTAGGTGCTGGCTTGTGTGTGAAATTTGACATAAGAATTTTGCAAGAGATGCAAGTTTCTGGATTAGAAACTAAGCCAGGTAATTTCCATGTCACAAAAGGAGATCAAGTCACTTGAATGACCATGAGTTCAGGTGGAACTTAGAGAAGGATATTTGATCTAGTCTAAAAATAGACCCAAAAATTTTAATAATCGGATCCGTATTCTTGTCCCTAGTTTGTTAAAGATTAAATCTCATTGTATCTTAAAATGAATCTTCAACCTTAGTCCCGATTTCAAAATTTTCTCAAAAAGTTTTCAACATTTTTAATCTTTTGGGTATGCATGTAGAAAATGAAATAAGAAAATTGAATGTTTATGGGTTTTGAAAATCCTAATTTGATTGTCAAAATTTAAAAACACCCCCCAAGCTTAAGATATGGCATGTTCACATGCAATAAGAGGGGAAAGAGATCACCTTAGTGAAGGTAGTCCGAATTAGGGTAGTCAAAATTCTGAAAGAAAGAAAAAATGAAAAAGCAAGAAAAATGATGGGTTACCTCCTATCCAGTGCTATCTTTTACGCCATTTAGTCGGGTGTGAATTGCATCAATGATCATCAGATGGAAGGTCGATTAAATCAGTAGTGTCGGATGGGAGATTCGAGGTATTATCTAAATAGGGCTTTAAACGCTGGCCGCTAACCTGAAAGGTAGTATTCATTTTGGGATCAAAGAGGTCAATAGTGCCATAAGGATAAGTTTTGAGGATGAAAAATGGCCTGGTCCATTTAGATTTAAGTTTTCCTGGAAAAATTCGTAATCTTGCATCGAAAAGCCAAACATGTTGATTGATATCAAAATGTTTCTGAATGATATATTTATCATGAAATTTCTCTGTTCGATCTTTATAAATCCATGCATTTTCATAAGAGAAATTACATAATTCTTCCAATTCAGCTAATTATAACCTCCTATGGTTACCGACGGCAGATAAATCCATATTAAATTGTTTAATCGCCCGAAAAGCCCTGTGTTCTAGTTCTACCAAGAGATGGCACACCTTTCCAAAAATCAGATGGAAAGGAGACATGCCTAGAGGAGTTTTAAAAGCTGTACAGTAGGCTCATAAAGCATCATCCAATTTAGTGAACCAATCTTTACAATTGTGCCTAACCGTCTTCTGTAAAATATTTTTTGTCCCTCGATTAGAAACTTCTGCTTGGCCATTCGTTTGGGGGTGGTAAGGAGTAGAAATTATGATTAACCTCGTATTTGGATAGAAGGTGACGGAATTGAGAATGAGTAAAATGTGATCCTCCATCACTGAAGATGGCCTTGGGAATGTCGAATCTCAAAAAATTACTTTTCTTGATGAACTCGACAACAACTTTGCGATCATTAGTGCATGTGGGTATTGCTCCAATCCATTTCGATACGTAGTCTACTGTGACTAGTATATATAAATACCCATAAGAGTTGATGAATGGTCCCATGAAGTCGATGGCCCCATACATCAAAAATTTCAACTTCTAATATCGGATTTAAGGGCATCATATCCTTCTGAGTCATGTTACCGATGCTCTTACAACGTACATAGGATCGAACAAAAGAATGAGAATCTTTATGCAAGCTGGGCCAAAAGAATCTAGAAGTGAGGAAGTTAGCTATAGTTTTCTTGCCTAAGAAATGTCCGCCATAAGCCATTGAGTGATAGTAAGTCAGAATATCATGAATTTCTAAGTCGGGGACACACCGGCAAATGACCTGATCAGCGCAGATGCAGAAAAGGTCAGGCTCCTCCCAAAAATAATATTTGATGTTAGCAAAGAACTTATCTCATTTGATTTTTGGCCAATCAGACGGGATTCATTCTGTTGCTAACAGTTTGCAATAAGTGCAAACCAGGGGAGGGTATTGGCAGCTAAGATGGTCTCGTCAAAGAACACATCGGGAGGGGTCAACATGTTGTTCGTCATAAGACGAGAGAGATGGTCAGCCACTACATTTTACGACCCCGCCTTATCTTTGATTTCCAAGTCAAATTCCTGGAGTAGCAGGATCCAACGGATAAGCTAGGGTTTTGCATCTTTCTTGTTTAGCAAATATTTGAGCGCTGAGTGGTTGGTGTATATGATGGCATGTGACCCCAACAAAAATGAGCGAAATTTTTCTAGGGCAAAGACTATGGCAAGAAGTTCTTTTTCAGTTATTGTGCAATTTCGTTGTGCATCATCAAGGGTTTTACTAGCATAGTAGATCACAACGGGCTTCTTGTCAATTCTTTAACATAGAACGGTCCCCATAGTAAAATCAGAAGCATCTGTCATTAACTAAAAGGGACAATTCCAGTCAGGTCCCTCTAAAATTGGTGCCTCTATGACATCCTTCTTCAACTTATTAAAACCCTCCAAGCATTGGTCATTAAAGTTGAAAGGCTGGTCTTTAGTAAGTAATTGACTTAAGGGTTTGGAGATTTGGGAAAAATTGTTAATGAAACAGAGGTAGAAGCGCACGTGCCCCAAGAAAGATCAGATCTGTTTCATAGTAGTGGGCGGTGGGAGCTTAGAGATAACATCAATTTTAGCACCTTTTTGAGATGACATGGCCTAGGACGATGCTTTCCTATACGATGAAATGACTTTTTTCCCAACTGAGGACCAAATTAACTTCTATACATTTCTAGAGCATCCTTTCAAGATTTATAAGACAAAGATCAAAGGAATCTCCAAAAATAGAGAAATCACCCACAAAAACTTCAAGACATTCACCTACCAGGTCCGAAAAAATTGAAAACAAACACCTTTGAAAAGTCGTAGATGCATTGTAAAGATCGAAAGGCATCCTCTAGAAGGTGAAGGTTCCAAAGGGGCAAGTGAATGTAGTTTTGTCTTGATCCTCAGGATGGACAGCAGCTTGATTATAATCAGAATAACCATTTAGAAAATAGTAATAATCACGTTCCGCTAATCGCTTTAAGATTTAATCAATAAATGAAAGCAGAAAATGGTCATTCTTGGTGGCGGTGTTCAATTTTTGGTAATCAATGCACACACACCAAGAAGAAGTGGTCCTAGTGGCTATATTTTCCCCATGTTCATTTGTGACAACTGTTAGTCCAACTTTTTTAGGAACTACTTGCACAGGACTAACCCAGGAGCTGTCAGACATGGGGTAGATGATATCAACATCAAGACACTTAATAATCTCCTTTTTCACCACCTCTTGCATATTAGGGTTCAAGTGCCTTTGTGGTTGGCGGGAGGGGCGAAAATCATCCTTAAGATATATTCTATGGGTGTAATAGGATAGATTTATACCCTTAAGGTCGGAAAGGGTCCAGCCAATAGATTTTCGATTTTTACTCAAAACCTGGGGAAGCTTTTCTTCTTGTGCCCCAGTAAGTCCAGAATTGATAATCAGGGACATAGTCTAGTTTGGTCCAAGGAAAACATATTTAAGGGAGTTGAGCAAAGGTTTTAACATTAGTTGGGGGCCCAGCTCCGAATTGATTTCTGCTTTTTGATCCAGGGGTGAAGTGAGAGGGAAGGAGTTAAATGAAGAGTTAGATGGAGAAGGTGTGGTTAGGGTGGGAGGGTGGGTTAAATCATATTGCTCAGGAACCGTATTAACAGCAAAACAAGAACCTATGTGTGAAATTTGCATTATTTTCTCCACTAAAGTTTCTATCTCACAATCCGAGTCATCAAAGAAATCTGGTTCTTGGAAACGCCTAGAAGCTTAAAAAATATCGATGGTAATAGATTCACCACCGCATATAATTTTCATCTTTCTAGATTCGCAATCAATATTGGCTTTGGCGGTGACTAAGAATGGTCTTCCAAGAATTATGGGGGCATTCTTTAATTCTTCCTGTACCTCGATATCCAAGACCAAAAAGTCTACAAAAAATAGACAATTTTTAACTCAGAATATGAAATCCTCCACAATCCCCTTTGGTTTAATTGTAGATCGATCAGCTAATTGAAGTGTTACCTCGACAAGCTTTAGTTCACCAATCTTGAATTCTTCAAAAATGACATTGGGGATGAGATTACTTGAGGCACTGAGATCCAATAAGGTGTAATCAAATGAAGTGTCATTAGTGACCACTTGAATCAGGGGGTGCCTGGATCTTTTCTTTTCAGAGGCAATTTGCTCTGCGCAACTGAGCTTATTATCTCAGGGAGGATCACCTTTCCTCAGTTTCTTGGTTGCCTTTTGGGGGTACACAAATCTTTTAAGAATTTGGCATACGCAGGGATATATTTAATGGCATCTAAGAGAGGGATGTTAATTTCTACTTGCCCAAAAAGATCCATCAATTCCTTATCAGTGGGCTCAGATTTCTTTTTCGTGTTGTTGGTAGAGTGAAAGGCTTGTGGAAAGGGTATGGGATTTGCCTATTTTGCAATTGTGGGTTCTTGAATGAGGTTAGAGGAGGAGGGGGAAGAGTTGATCTACTTTTCTTTGTAGTGGGTTTCTTGAGCAGGCAAAGGATCATTGATAAACACCAGTTTATCATCATTTTTATGCTTTAAAACTAACCTAGCTCTTAGGATTTTACTCCGCAAACGGGTTTTTGGGCTGCATTTAGGCATAAATTAGGATAGGCATGCATTGCATTTTTTATTGTCATTTTAATGAGTTTTTGTGAGTGTTAGGGATGTACAGATGCACAGATCCCTAAAACCCTAACACTCAAGAAGGCAAATGGTGAAGGAGAAGCCCAGACTAGCTGGAACTCAGCCTAATCCAGCTCACCTCAGCTTGATCCAGCTCACCTCAGCTTGATCTAGCTCACCACAGCTGGAACCTAGCTTACTTGAACTAGGGTTAGCTCATCCCAGCTCCATTCAACTAATCTCAGCTGGATGGCAGCTCAAGAGAGTTCACCTTAGCTCATCCTAGCTCAAGTCAGCTCAGATCCAGCTCAACTTAGCTGAGTCTAGCTCATCTCAGCTCCCACTAGTCCACAGGGAGCTCTAGTTAGCTCGGCTAAGTTGACAGGAGTTCACCCCAGCTCAGATCCAGCTACATCCAGCTCCACTCAGCTCCAACCAGCTGAAGAAGAATTCATCCCAGCTCAGGAAGCTCAAGTCCAGCTCACAAGGACTCAGCTTAGCTCAACTCAGTTGAGCTAAGCTACCTTAGCTGCCTCAACTAGCTTGATTCTCCCCGGGAGCACCAGACCCAGCTCACCTTAGCTCAGTATGGTAGAAGCTAGCTTACCTTATCTCGGCTTAGTAGCTAGCAAAGAACTAGCAAGCTAAGCCAGCTAGAATAGCTCCATGCCAGCCTCTTCAGCAGCAGCCAGCTCCAAATTTCAGCTCCAGACTTCTCCTCAGCTCCTCCCTCCAAACCCTAGCTCCAACACCTTCTCCTCTACTCCTCCATTAGCTAAGCTAGCTTAACTATGCTCCAACTTCCTTGGCTTGTACCACCCCAAAAACCCACCTACCAACTCCACCCAACTAGCTCCACCTAAGCTCCACATAAGCTAACCTACTTGGCACCAACCTAACCTACCCACCACCTCCAAAAGACACCTAAAAGTGGCGCCAAAAACTACCCATAACCACCCCTTAGTGGCGCCACTTTTCCCTCCAAAATCCCCCCTCATCTCCACCACACAATCCCCCTTGAATCCATCTCCACCATCCACCTAACTCCCCTTCTAGAAGACCCCATGTTGGCGCCAACATGGGGGTGTCTCTCCACCACCAAAAGACACCAACACCACCATAACCACCCCCTTTAACACCCCTTAGGTTGGCGCCAACTCACCCTAGCCATAGGATCACCAACCACCCTCATCCTTCCATCCTAGCCCTCCATTTCAAGGGGCACCTTAACCCCCCATCCTATTCTATAAAAAGCCACCACCTACCACCATTTTGGGGCATCCTCCCTTAGTATATTTTCTACCTAAACCACCTATACCTACGGCCAAGAAGAAGGAGTAGAGAAGGAGATTAAAGGGGCACATCACCAGCCCTTTTGGTGCCTTCTTCTCCCCACTCTCTTCAACTTGAGCCACGCCAAGGAGGAGGACTCTCCCACTTCAAGGAGGACGGCCAGGCAAAGGAGAAAAGCTTAGGGTGGACGTCCACCCTTGGAGAGAAACTTAGGGCACGCCCCCTTAGGGCTTGCCTTGGAGGTCATCACTTTGGCGGAGTACTGCAAGGAAGGAGTTGAAGGATTCTTTTCAAGCTTGGGAGCCACCAACCTTGGAGCAAGAAGCCCTCTTCTTCACCATCTATTTAGAGGATTTGTGTTTTCTTTTACTTCAATTATCTAGTAGTAGAAGCATTCCTCTACTAGGCATTTTTGTTAAACACTTTATCAATTATCTAGTTGCCTTCTTCGTATATCTTGTTTGCATTTCTATTTGCTTATTTTCAGCATTCTTCACTTCCTCTCCCTAATTATTCTAGGTTTCCACTTGCCTAGAGTGAGCTTAGGGAGAGGCTCTACTTGCCACTTTAGAGTAGTTTACTTAATTGGAAGTGTAAACACTTTTCCCGCCATAATTTCGCATGTTGCCTTAGTTCAAAAATAAAGAAAAATGGTATATTGAAAATTACCAAAAAGAAAGTTGAGATATATTCCAAGCAAGAGAATCAATTTTGCAATCATATTGCCTCCTTGGATGACCCTAGATACTCCCCTATCTAGGAATATAAATTTTAAGAGCGAAAGCGGATTTACGTGTTACAACGACCTAATTAACAAACCGCGTATTTTTGCTATCAATCATGAGTAATTTTCCTATTCCTTAAAGTAACTTCATCTACAGTATGGTTATTTCCAGGAGAAGGATGGGAGGCCTGGTTTTGATTAAAACCCGGTGGATGCTGGGGTGCTGGGTAGATAGGTTGATTGGGATATCCACCTTGATATTGGTTCTGTTGATTGTTTGGATTGGTCATGGGTTGGGATGGTAGGTTGCCAGCAAGACTGTGATCAAGAGTAACCTTTACTTGATGTTGTAAATTAGTTATCATGTGGGTTACATCAGTCATTTGAGTCTGTATTCCCTGCATAGTCTTCATGACCTAGGTGTTGATATCTTCTTAAGATGGCCCAGGTTGATATATGATGTAAACACATTTATTGAGGGTAAAATGCCTATTCATGCATATTCTTAGGCTTAGATTTGCATTTCATGTTATAAATATTGCATAGCATGCATTATTCTGCATTTAAAGTAGTATATAATTTAGGTTAATTGCATCCTTTTTGTGGTTAGGAGAGAAGGATATTTATTTTGGAGCCTCGGATTGACGATCTGACCATACGGATCTGATCAAGGTGACGATCGGAGTCCAACACCTCTGAAATCACCTCGGTCGGAGTCTTGTAGCACCATATGCAGTTCAAGGAAGATCAACTACCAAGGGACTAGGAGACATAATTCGGAGCTTCAAATGACAAATCCAACCATGCGGATGGATTCGGGTCGACAATCGCAACGTAACGATACGAAAATCGACTCAATCCAACCTCTGTAGCAGTCCCTACAACAAGAAGAAGATGGACGACCCAGACTATGCCACATGGCGCATCCCAGGACACCCAGTGCAGGCACGTGCCACTGCACGTGCGCAGCAACGCGGGTGCACGCGTGCGCGCAGCAAGACGCGACTATGCATGAGTTAGACCTACAGCGACGCATGAGTTGGACTTACAGCAACATTTACAGCCATCGCTAATTCTTTGCGCTCCAGCAAAGCCAGCTTTGGCTGTGAGCGGGCATGAGCCGCTTACAGCGATGCTTCCAGCAACAACCTGGATGTCACTAATGGTCCCATACCTATTTTTGCCTCTTCTCCTCCACTATAAAAGGACCTACAACCCCTCCCTTCCAAGCCATCTCTACCTACTCTACTTCCACCTACTCCCAAGCTCTAGGAAGCCTACCAACACTCCATTAGAGCTTATTCTCAAGCTCCCAAGGCTCCTATTAGTGTATCAAACCTTTGCCCCACCAAATATTCCTCCAACTTCCCATCCCCCTTCATAGGTCACCCTGGAGCCATCTGATGAGAGCCTCATCATGAGCCCTAACTAGCTCATTTTGACCTAAGAAAGAGAATAAGAGCTCCTACATAGCCTAGAGAAGGGCTTAATTCAAGGAATAAGTGTTCTGAGAAGAAAACATGAAATAAAGGTTAAAACTGCAATTTCACCATTGCAGAACATAAATAGGATTTCTTAGAGGAAAAACATAGGTCAAAATGGTCTGAATAAGATAAAAAGTGGGTTAGATCAGTCAGAAATGGGTTAATGTGCAGCCAAGGAATTAAAAGACATTCTGTAACCCTAAAACTGACCCGCTTAATTCAACAGGTTCTGGTTAGGATAAAAATCAACTAAACCCTCTAAAATTCATGGAAAAATATCTCCTAGATTTTAGAACCTTCAATTTGACCTTTGGAACCTATTTTGACCTAGATTAGGGTCCTAGCTCATTAATTGACCTAATTTGGGTTTTTACGCAAAAAGACTAATCAAACGTGGTCAAACCTAAAATTCAACTTCACCATTGAATTCCTTAGATCCAAATTAGGTTTGTACCAAAATTTGGACCTAAGGGAAGGTCATCTTGACCTACATTGCAAAATAGTACACCCAATTACATTTTGGCCCCTATCTTTTGAAAACTATTACACAAACCCCCTAACTCCTTCGCCACTCTTACAAATAGGTCCACCCGCCATTAATGGGAAGAAATCCTTCTCCGACGAGGAATGGAGAGGGAGTACTCCCTGATTCCTCAAAGATCTCCTCCCAGATTTGGAAGGGAGATTCTCTAAGGAATTCCCTTCAATTTGAGCTCAATCGCAATCTCTGATTTGAATGCAATCTCTCATGCGAACGCATGAGAGAATTGGGTCTCCAACTACCTTCCTTCTCCAGTAAGGAGTCGGTGATAGAAGGCTTGCCCTCCAAGCACCAGAAGCTCGGCTAGCAACTACAAAAGCATCCCCGGTCCTCTACGAATCCCTCAAGCTTGACCTGGCCGAAGAATCCCCCAGAATTCCTCTCACCCCTCTCCAGCCAAGTAGCCTGCAAGCTCCGATGACCCTTCCTCCCCCCTCTCGTCGCTCTACGGCCATACCAGCGGCAGGGTTCACTTTGCCTCATTCTTCCACATTGTGCCACACCAGCACACGCCTTCCTGATCTCTTCGTCGTCGCCGTTATCTCCCCCTCAGGGCCATCTTCTCCGACAACGGCATAAACGCGCTGTTCGTCTCCTCTGCCTCCCCTTCTCTCCAAGTACCCCAGATAAGCTCCTCGTTTTCTACTCTCTTTTTTCCCTCAATCTATTTCACAAATCACCCTTCCGTTGCCACTGTCCACCATCATCCTCCCCATCTCCAGCCGACCTTCGGCGAGATGCATCCATCATTCCACACCTCCACACATCTCGCCACCAATCTCTTCACCTCTGCCATCGACCACTGAACCCTTTCCACCCACTCACAGACCGCCACACGCATTACACACTTCCACCAAACACACCCACTCATACAGTCACAGTCTGACCTAGGCACGCACGCCTAGGTCGATCTAAGCCACGCTGACCCCCGCCTTACCTTCGCTGTGACATTGCGAAGGTTCTCATGTTGTCTGATAGAGCCGCAAGGCTACTTTTGTGTCATGCAGGGTAGAGCTCCCATCCGCCATTAACAAGCACACGAGCTTGCTTGTTCTCCAGCTTCAGGCTGCAAGCTTCAGGATTCAGGCTCCCAGGCTGTGCGGGTTGAGTGTGTGCCCAAGTCCAGCCTGAGAGCAGTTGCCGCGAGACCTGCAACTGCATCAATTGCGTGAAGACACTCTCCTGCAGGTGCCAGTAGAACGAGTGGGACTTTTGTCCCACCTCGGTAAGTTTTGAGCTTCTTGTGTAGTTTAAGTTGATTTTGTGAATTGTGTTATTTGCCTCAAGACACAGAGGGGTGAGGTCCCTTGCACGCCTCGTCTGCGACACTTCCCCTGCGGACCTAGCACCCAGATCTGACTACCTAACCTAACACTCCTCGAGCACCACACCCACGCCGGTGCGCCTAGACCCGGGGCGCACACCCGACCTGATTACCCGACTTTGCGAGAGCGAACTGAAGAGAGAACTATAGAGAGAGAGACACTAGGAGGGTAAGGGAATAGGTTTTGCTGTGTGGTGATTGTGTAGAAAGAAGAAGCTATGGGAGGAAGAGCCGTAGCAAGAGAAGGAAGCGGCTGAAGGACTTAGCAAGGAAGCAAGAAGGACAAGAAGAAAAAGGAGCGGCAGACCCCAAGAGAAAGAAGAAGAGAGAGATCAAGGGCAGATGAAGAAGAGAAGCAAGAGCGGCCAAGCAATGGAAGAGGAGGAAGGAAACTGAAGAAGAAAAGAAGAAAGGTCAGGACTTAGCTGCAGGAAGAAAAAGAAGGAAACTAAGGAAGACAAGAAGAAGAGGCCAGGACTTAGCTATAGGAAGAGAATCAAGAAGAGAGAAAGCAAAGGAAGGAAAAAGAAGAGAAGCAGGAGCGGCTAAGGAAGAAAAAGAAAAGGAGAAGAAGCCATAGCCGCTGGGCAAAGCAAAAAGAAAAGACAGAAGACCAACAATTTGAAAGACTGAATTTTTAAGGCGTCTGATACAATATCAGACGTCCAATTCTTTTTGAGCACTTTCTCCATAACATTATTCTACTATTTTTGTTGAACTAGTTATTGCTTCTTATTGAAAGTTGTGTTCTCAAGTTTTGGAATACCCAAATTGCTCCCTATGTTCGACATCGGATACTTTGATTTTTGAGTTATAAATTCTTATTTGTTTTTGCGGAGAGTTCATCTATATTATAGCAAGATATCTATTAAAACACGATCTAGCCGCATAAACACTTTGGCACCGTTGCTGGGGAGCAACGGGCACTTCTGAAGCTTTTAATCACAACTTCTGATTCCATACTGACTTAATTTCTCTCCTTTGTTGTGCTTGTCTCGGGGAAAGCAGAGAAAAGAAGAGCAGCCGCACAACAACCATGCCAAGGAACAGCCGCACAACACTTTCATTAGCCCTCTCTTAATCCCTTCAAAGTCTAAAAAAGAAAAAAATAAAGAAAAATCAACCTAGGGCTACCTGTTTCCATACTTAGTAATTCATCAAAGTTGCCTGATTTTCATTTCAACACATCTTGAACTGCACATCCAACTAAGGTAACTAGGGCTAAAACTTTCTTGATTAAGCCCTAGATACCAATTTTTGAGGCAACTAAATTCGACCAACTAGAGCCAACCTAAGGATTGCAAAGCTAGGGTTTTTAGAGACACATCTTCTCCTAAACAAAGAAGCAAAAAAATTTCAAAAAGAGGTGTGCCTAAGCCTTGTTTGAAAAGATCTATACAAGAGAAACCCTAAGAAAATCAGGCTCTTAATCCATTTAAACCCTAAAAGAAAGGACCTAAAAGCTCTCAAAGGAATAAGAGGTGAAGTTGATCCTTTGGGTCAACCAACCTTAAAGTTAGGTCACTCTTTACACTCAAAAGGCCTAAAAGTTTGAGTGGAACCCTAAGCACCTTGATCTTAATTAGAAAAGGTAGACTTATGAGGTCAAGGTCCCCATTCTAGTCTACCTAGAATCTCAGTGACAAGAGAGGTCGGGTGGGGGAAACCCTGTAACTCGTGGGGACGCTCTACCGTGTAGGGGTCTTTGCGGGACTCTCCCTCTCTAGCTGCCCAGGTACTTCTCAAGTGGACGACCTTTCTAACTAAGAGGTATCATCCAGCCTAAACCTTTATAGTTACCCAATAATTTTTGGGTGTCTCGATTGGGTCCAGCACCTTCTAATCTCATCACATCCTTCGATGCATGTTTGATAGGAGATCCTTAAGACCATCCTTAAGACCTCCTTTAGAAATTCATTCTCGCCGAGGCCAAGCCTTGACACTCTTGTTTGTGCAGCAACCTCACCACATAGACCTTTCCTCTGATTCAGAACCAAGTTCTCCTTCTTTCATCATGGCACAACCCATTGAAGAAGAGAACAACCTTGAGCACCAGCTTCAGCACCTGACTGATCTCTTCCAAAACTTTGTCAACCCACCGCAGCGACCAATGATGCAAGATCACTATAATCCCGCTGCGGTGGCAATCGAGCCTCAAGTCCAAATCCCAGTTGGAGGTCCTGATTCTGAACTCAAGCCCAATATGATTCATGCCATACCAAAATTCCATGGGCTTAACTCCGAGGATCCATTCCAGCACATTAAACAGCTCAAGCATCTAGCCCAGACCTTCGGGTCAAATGGGCAAAATCGGGATATTCTGCTCATGAAAATGTTTTCTTTCTCCCTCCTAGACAAGGCTGCTCATTGGTATCAAACTCAGACTTGTCCAATCAACACATGAGATGAACTTCAGTCCGAATTTTTGAAAAGTTCTTTCCCGTTGGCCCGACAAATGCCTTGTGCCACCAGATCACCCATTTCACTCAAGAAACAGGAGAACCTCTTCACGAAGCATGGGACCGATTCTTAGATCTCGTACGAAAGTGCCCCCATCACGGAGTTCCTAAATGGGAACAAGTCCAGTCTTTTTACCAGGGACTCCATGGAGACATTCGATTATTCGTCAATGCAACTTGCGGAGGAAACATCTTGGGTCAACATGAGGACACAATATGGGAGATTCTCAAAAACATGTGCGAGAACTCCATCAATAATGACTCCATGGGCTTATTAGACCGGATGAATGCCCACTCATCGATGAATCTGAGGGGAGCACATGAGACGCAGGACCTGTCCACATCCGTCAACTTGGAACTGATGGCCAGTCTGTTGGACAAGGTTTCTATCATAGAAAAGAAGGTAGACGAGCTGACGTGGCATCTGCAGCGAGCCACCGCTGCGTAGAACTCTTTTGCATGGCCACCTCTGGCGAGGGAAACTGTGCAGAACATCTATCACCAATCTTCTTAGGGGATGGACCCGTATCCACCCCCGTCTGACTCTCAGACCAAAGGGACCTCCGATCCATTCTATTCAAGTTGGGGGAACTCTGAACCCTCATATTCTGACTTTTCTGAGGCTCCTCAGACCTGCGAGGACCTCAATGCCATCCAGAATGACCCATTCTCCAATACCTACAACCCTAGATGGCGAAATCATCCCAACTTTCAGTGGACAAGAAATTCTCAGACTCAAAGACCACCTTATCAGCCCCATCCACAAGCTCCTCGTCCATATCAGCCGCCTCAGCCTCAGCCCAATCCCACCTATCAATCTGGGCCAAACCAGGATCAAATGACTCTTATCCTTCAAGCACTGGCTAACATTCAAAATACGAATGCGACAATGCAAAAACAACACAAGGATGAGATCACAGAGGTTCACAATCAACTAGCCCAGATGGCAAATTCCCACCAACTTGGCACCCTTCCTTCGCAACCTCTGCCAAACCCAATTAACGTGCCGACCCAAAGACGCATTATGAACCCAAATTCAGGCCACGCACATTTGATTTATCAGGCCCCTGCTGCTCCATCACCAGACGGGATGGAAGCTTCAACATATTATGTAGGATTTTAGTAGTAGCCACCCCTCTTACCAAACCCAAACCAAAACCAGGCAGGATTAAACTCTGTAACAACTCGTAGTGGTAAAGCAACCCAAGACCCACATTATCCAAACCACTCCAAGCCTGGTAGCAGCCAAAACCCTAGGATAGTTATCCAAGATACCCCTATCCCAGATCAAGAACCTGGACCTATTCTAGAGGAACCAACTAGGATTCCATTTCCTGAGGCCTTGACCAAAGGAAAAAGGATAACCAAACCCATGGCTCCCAAGGAGGATCTGGTCAAACTCTTTGAACAGGTCCAGATAAACATCCCCTTGATGGATGCAATCCGCCACGTACCGGCTTATGCAAGATTCCTAAAAGACGTATGTACACTTAAACATAAGCCACGAACCAAAAGTGGGAATCCAATCATATTATCAGAGCAAGCCAGCTCTGTCATCTTGAGTAAACTCCCACCCAAG
Organism: Thalassia testudinum; assembly: GCA_037157565.1. Classification (NCBI taxonomy): domain Eukaryota; kingdom Viridiplantae; phylum Streptophyta; class Magnoliopsida; order Alismatales; family Hydrocharitaceae; genus Thalassia; species Thalassia testudinum. The sequence continues at coordinate 4,824,712 of JAZHRO010000022.1, read as the reverse complement.
GCTAAAGACCCAGGAACTCCCCTGATTTCTTGTAAAATTGGCGAAACCCAATTTGATTGAGCCTTGCTAGACCTAGGTGCCTCCATAAATCTGATACCTACATCCATCCTTGACCACCTTGAAGAGTCCGAACTTAAACCGACTGAGGTGACATTGCAGTTAGCCGCTCGATCCATCAAGTCACCTAAAGGAATACTCGAGGATGTCATTGTTAGGGTACGGGATTTCTACTTCCCGATGGATTTCATAGTTCTGGATATGGACGCACCTAAGAACCCAAGGGACACACCAATCATATTAGGGAGACCTTTCTTGGCCACTGCTAGGGTCAACATAAACTATGAAGTGGGCCAAATAGAATTAAAATTTAGGAATCAAACTCTGAAGATTGACATCTTTAAGGCCCAACAAGGGATTAATTGCGGGGTTATAGAGCAAATATGTGATATCAAAGCTGTGGTTGATGAATCGCATATTGAGGACAACCTAATTATCCCTGATCAACCACTAGAAGATCAAAACCCACAAACAGAGGAGTATGAACCTGATCTATACACACCCATGACTCCAACCCTTGTTCCTGATACAAACCCCGAACCACCTGCTACTGCTGATAATCCTGTCATGGAACTCAAGCCCCTTCCCAAGCATCTGAAGTATGTCTTTTTGTGTTCCAATCAGATGTTTCCTGTGATTATCAACTCTCGACTCACACCTGACCAGGAATCCCATCTGATTACTGTTCTCCAGCAACATCGTAGAGCCATTGGATGGACTCTCGATGACTTGACTGGCATAAGTCCCTCGTACTGCACACATCGAATCTACACAGAAGAGGGTGCACGACCTTCACGAGAGATGTAGAGGCGTTTAAACCCTAACCTGCAGGAGGTCGTGAAAAAGGAGATCATCAAGTAGTTAGATGCAGGGACCATCTACCCGATATCCGACAGTCGTTGGGTGAGTCCAATCCAAGTTGTGCCTAAGAAGGCTGGACTCACCATCATCACGACTGAAATCGGAGAGGTCATTCCTACCTGATTAGCTAACTCATGGAGAGTCTGCATTGATTACAGAAGACTAAATCCTCCATGAAGAAGGACCATTTCCCACTACCATTTATTGATCAGATCCTCGAGAAACTAGCGGGAAATAGGTTCTTCTACTTTCTTGATGGGTACTCTGGTTACAACCAGGTGGCAATCCATCCAGAAGACCAAGAAAAGACCACGTTCACCTGCCCCTTCGGGACGTCCGCATTTCAAAGGAAACCTTTCAGCAATGCATGCTTGCCATATTCTCAGATATGGTAGGTGATTATTTGGAAGCCTTCATGGATGACTTTTCAATTTTCAGAGCATCATTTGATGATTGCCTCTAGCACTTGGTCCAAATACTCAGGCTATGCATCAATGTGAATTTGGTTCTTTCCTGGGAAAAGAGCCATTTCATGGTGCCTGAGGGTATCATCCTGGGATATCTAATCTCGGAGAAAGGCATCCAAGTCGATCGAGCTAAGGTTAACCTGATTTCCAAGCTCCCTATGCCTAGCTCGATTAAGGACATCCGAACTTTTTTGGGGCACGTCGACTTTTACCATCGATTTATCCCTGATTTTTCAAAAATCGCGTGCCCCCTGACTACTCTTCTCTCTAAGAATGTGCCTTTCAAAATTTTCAAGGAATGCACTTAAGCATTTGAGATCCTTCATGACCGAGTCACCCAAGCCCCAATCCTATAGTCCCCTAATTGATCTCAACCCTTTGAGATCATGTGTGATGCATCTGACTTTGTTGCTGGTGCGGTTTTGGGGTAGAAAATTGACGAGAAACCCGTGGCCATTTACTACGCTAGCAAAACACTAGATGAGGCTCAGCATAACTACACGGTTATTGAGAAAGAGCTGCTGGCTATAGTATTTGCCCTAGAAAAATTCAGATCATACCTCCTAAGTTCCCGTGTTATCATATACTCGGATCACACATCTGTGAGGCATCTCCTTGCAAAGAAGGACGTGAAACCTCGATTAATCCGATGGATCTTGTTGTTGCAAGAATTTGACCTCGAGATTCGTGACAAAGCGGGAAAGCAGAATGTGGTAGCTGATCACTTATTCCGTTTTCCTTCTAAAATAATTGACCCTTCCGGACCCATCACAGAACACTTTCCTGATGAGCACCTCCTGACTATCAATACAAGGCTTCCATGGTTCGCAGATATAGTGAACTACCTGGCATCACATCAGATCCCGCCCAATTGGCCGAAGGCCAAGAAGGACAAATTGCGCTCCGATGCCAAGTATTCTTTTGGGAAGACCTGTATCTATTCTGCATTGGTGCTGATCAAATAATTTGATGGTGTGTCGCAGAAGTAGAAATCAAAGGCATACTCTCCTTTTGCCATGACTAGACATGCGATGGACATTTCTCAGGACACAAAATCGCATCAAAAGTCCTCCAGTGTGGCTTTTACTGGCCCACAATTTTCAAGGATGCATACAATCACTGTAAGGCATGTACTCGTTGCCAAACCTTGGGCAACATGAGCCGTCGAGACATGATGCCTCTACAGCCGATTCTGGTATGCGAAATTTTTGACATTTGGGGGATTGATTTTATGGGACCCTTCCCTATCTCGGATGGCTTCGAATACATCTTACTTGCCGTTGACTACGTGTCCAAGTGGATAAAAGCCATTCCGACCCCAACCAATAATTATAAGGTTGTTATCAGATTCATTCATCAAAACATTTTCTCAAGGTTCAGGATTCCACGAGCAATAATTTCCGACGAAGGGACCCATTTCACAAATGCTCAGTTCAAGTCACTGATGACCAAATACGGGGAATCTCTACTCCTTACCACCTCCAAACTAATGGTCTAGTTGAGCTATCAAACCAAGAGATCAATAAAATCCTCCAGGTTACTGTTCGACCTAACAGGAAGGATTGGTCTTCTCGACTTCCGGAGGCACTGTGGGCCTATAGGACCGCCCACAAGACCCAATTAGGAATGTCTCCCTTCAGACTAGTGTATGGGAAGGCATGTCACCTCTCTGTCAAATTAGAGAGCATAAAGCCTATTGGGCAATACGGAATTGCAACCTAGATCTTTCTAGGGCTGGAACCCATAGAAGACTTCAAATAAGTGAGATTGATGAATTATGCCACGACGTGTATGAGAACTCGTGAATTTACAAAGAACGGGTTAAAGCTTTTCATGACAAACACATTTCTAGAAAGATCTTTCATCCTAGTCAAAAGGTTCTACTCTTTGATGCCCGACTCAAATTATTCCCAGGAAAGCTACGATCTAAGTGGGTCAAACCCTACCTAGTCTGACAAATCTTTGGAAATGGAGCCATTGAGATCAACCCACTCAGCCACGATTTCGAACCCTTTGTTGTGAACGGTCAGAGACTTAAACCGTTCATTGACATGACCAATACAAATTTGGCTAGGTCATCCTTTACCCTCCATTCCCCTTGAGCTCATTGTGCCCAACCGATGGCATAAAACTCAGCATTTAACGGGAGGCAACCCGTCATTCTTTGAAAAACCCGAAACCTTTTCTGACATTTCTACGCTGAATTCAAATTGCACTTTAGGATTCATCCATTAGAATAGCTGACTCCACCTCAGGTACCCCTACCCGAGATTAGAAATCGTTCGCAACAGTCACTTCGACCCGTTCGCCCACCCAACACCTGTCCTAATGCATGAACTAAGCTGAATTTGAACCCACCTAATTTACAATGGGGACATTGAGTAGGCATGGGGGGTATGAAAGTGAAAAATGTCAGGAAAATATCAAGAAAAGGTTTCAAAAAAAAATCTTGAAAAAGAAAAAAACTAAGGGGGGAGAGAAAAATTTTGGGCTATACAAAATAAGAGAAGGAAAAAAGCAAAATGCCAAAAAGGAGCACAAAATGAAAAAGAAAAAAAAGTGGTCATTAGTAAAGGATTAAGGGATTAACTGAAGTTCTAGACCACATCAAAAAAAAAAAGAGAAAAATGAAAGAAAAGTGCTAAGGAGACATAAAAAGAGATTAGCAGGAATGCTGATCTTAGGCCTTTTGGGCTAGACTCTTAGGCTTAAAAATTCAAGTACCTACTAAAATCTGGATACTCCTCAAGAGGTTGGGGAAAATGCGAAGCTTAAGTATTAGGTCTAAGGCTTAGGGAGTATTCGGCCTCATTAACTGACCTTCGATTTGTGGGATTCGGTAACCTAAGCACCCCAATTCACACACAGTCTGGTTCAGTGCACATAAATATGAAAATCACGCAAAAAGCATTTCAATGTTCTGAAAAAAGTCACCTAGATTAGGAGCGGCTGATCAACACAAGTTGATTTGGACGAGTCCCCGACGTAGAGAGGCAAAAATTCCCCTCGAAGATGCGTAATAACATATCGTCTCCTCGGTGCTCTCTTAGGATATTTAAATATCCTACCGAGGGCATGTAAGCACTCTACTGGTTCAGATACCATGGGCGACATTATTACGAAATGTCGATTGTCAGGGTCTGGATTATCTCGAAATCTCGAAAGCCAGGGTTCTGGGGGTTGCCATGGGCGATGCTATCACGAAGCATCGATTGCCAGGGACCCTTGAGGATTGATGATGGGGACGAGGAATCCGATACAGAACGTGTTGAGAAGCCAATCCAAAGCTAGAAATAAAAAGAAAAGAGAGAGAAATCTCTCCAAACAAATAAATCCTCTGTCTCTCTTACAAAAATGCACTGCAAACTGAACCTAGGCAAAAATATCTCAAGCACGGGTGCTTTAACCACGAAATCCAACAAACCCTAGGATAGTTTCTGCGGGCCTTAAAAACCTTTTGCGGAAGACCAAGGCTAACGTGGGTTAAGTTTGGATTTTGGTTGGTACTTGAGTACCTCTAGGCCTATTGTCGGCATTCTGAACTAATCACAAAAAAGAAAAAGCACTTGTTACAACTAGTAGAAGAAACTCATGGTCTAGAATAGAGGTTAAAATCTTAAAAATTTTGCTAAGGGACTAGCAAAAGCTAGGCATGGGGGTATGATGAGAGCCTCATCATGAGCCCTAACAAGCTCATTTGACCTAAGAAAGAGAATAAGAGCTCCTACATAACCTAGAGAAGGGCATAATTCAAGGAATAAGTGTTCTGAGAAGAAAACATGAAATAAAGGTTAAAACTGCAATTTCACCATTGCAGAACATAAACTGGATTTCTCATAGGCAAAACATAGGTCAAATGGTCTGAATAAGATAAAAAGTGGGTTAGATCAGTCAGAAATGGGTTAATGTGCAGCCTAGGAATTAAGACATTTTGTAACCCTAAAACTAACCTGCTTCATTCAACAAGGTTATGGTCAGGATAAAAATCAACTAAACCCTCTAAAATTCATGTAAAAATATCCCCTAGGGTTTAGAACCTTCAATTTAACCTTTGGAACCTATTTTGACCTAGATTAGGGTCCTAGCTCATTAATTGGCCTAATTTGGGTTTTTATGCAAAAATTCCATTCAAACGTGGTGAAACCTAAAATCCAACTTCACCATTGGATTCCTTAGGTCAAATTAGATTTGTACCAAAATTTAGACCTAAGGGGAGGTCATCTTGACCTACTTTGAAAAATAGTACACCCAATTACATTTTGGCACATATCTTTTGAAAACTATTACACAAACCCCCCTAACTTCTTCACCACTCTTACAAACAGGTCCCCACACCATTAATCGGGAGAAATCTTTCTCTAGCGAGGAATGGAGGGGGAGTGCTCCCTGATTCCTCAGAGATCTCCCAGATTTGGAAGGGAGATTCTCTAAGGAATTCCCTTCCATCTGAGCTCAATTGCAATCTCTGATTTGCATCCAATCTCTCATGCGAACGCACGAGAGATTTGGGTCTCCAACTACCTTCCTTCTTCGACGAGGATTCGGTGATAGAAGGCTTGCCCTCCAAGCACCAGAAGCTTAGCTAGCAACTATAAAAGGATCCCCAGTCCTCTGCGAATCCCTCAAGCTTGACTTGGCCGAAGAATCCCCCAAAATTCCTCTCTCCCCTCTCCAGCCAAGTAGCCCGCAAGCTTCAGCGACTCTTCCTCCCACCTCTCGTCGCTCTGCAGCCATACTAGCGACAGGGTTCACTTCGCCTCGTTCTTCTGTGTTGTGCCACACCAACGCACGCCTTCTTGATCTCTTCCTCATCGCCATTATCTCCCCCTTAGGGCTATCTTCTCCGACAACGGTATAAACGCGTCGTTCGTCTCCTCCGCCTCCCCTTCGCTCCAAGTACCCCAGATAAGCTCCTCATCTTCTACTCTTTTTTTTCCCTCAATCTATTTCACAAATCACCCTTCGACTGCCACTGTCCACCCTCATCTTCCCCATCTCCGGCTGACCTCCAGTGAGATGCATCCATCATTCCACACCTCCACACATCTCGCCACCAACCTCTTCACCTCCGCCATCGACCACTGAACCCTTTCCACCCACTCACAGACCGCCACACACACTCCACGCTTCCACCGAACACACCTACTCATACAGTAACAGTCCGACCTAGGCACGCATGCCTAGGCCGATCTGAGCCACGCCAACCCCCACCTCACCTTCGCTGTGACACGGCAAAGGTTCTCCTGTTGTCTGATAGAGCTACAAGGCTACTTTTGTGTCATGTAGGGTAGAGCTCCCATCTGCCATTAACAAGCACATGAGCATGCTTGTTCTCCTGCTTCAGGTTGCAAGCTTCAGGATTCAGGCTCCCAGGCTGTGCAGGTTGAGTGTGTGCGCAAGTCTAGCCTGAGAACTATTGCCGCGAGACCTGCAGCTGCATCAATTACGTGAAGACACTCTCCTGCAGGTGCCAGCAGAAGCGGATGGGACTTTTAGTCCCACCTCGGTAAGTTTTGAGCTTCCTATGTAGTTTAAGTTGATTTTGTGAATTGTGCTATTTGCCTCAAGACACAGCGGGTTAAGGTCCCTCAGCCTCACTCGCACGCCTCATCTGCGACACTTCCCCTGTGGACCTGGCACCCGAATCCGACTACCTAACCTAACAATCCTCACGCACCACACCCACGTTGGTGCGCCTGGACCCGGGGCATGCACTAGACCCGATTACCCAGCTCTGCGAGAGCGAACCGAAGAGAGAACTATAGAGAGAGAGAGACACGGGGAGGGTATGGGAATAGGTTTTGCTGTGTGGTGATTGTGTAGGAAGAAGAAGCTAAGGGAGGAAGAGGTGCAACAAGAGAAGGAAGCGACTGAAGGAGTTAGCAAGGAAGCAAGAAGGACAAGAAGAAAAGAGGAGCGGCAGACCCCAAGAGAAAGATGAAGAAGAGAGAGATCAAGGGCAAACGAAGAAGAGAAGCAAGAGTGGCCAAGCAAGGAAGAGAAGGAAGGAAACTGAAGAAGAAAAGAAGAAAGGTTAGGACTTAGCTACAGGAAGAAAAAGAAGGAAACTAAGGAAGACAAGAAGAAGAGGCCAGGACTTAGCTGTAGGAAGAGAATCAAGAAGAGAGAAAGCAAAGGAAGGAAAAAGAAGAGAAGTATGAGCGACTAAGGAAGAAAAAGAAAAGGAGAAGAAGAAGCCATAGCCGCTGGGCAAAGCAAAAAGAAAAGATAGAAGGCCAACAATTTAAAAGACTGAATTTTTAAGACGTCTGATACAATATCAGACGTCCAATTCTTTTTGAGCACTTTCTCCATAACATTATTCTGCTATTTTTGTTGAACTAGTTATTGCTTCTTATTGAAAGTTGTGTTCCCAAGTTTTGGAATATCCAAATTGCTCCCTGTGTTCGACCTCGGATACTTTGATTTTCGAGTTATAAATTCTTATTTGTTTTCACGGAGAGTTCATCTATATTACAACGAGATATCTGTTAAAACATAATCTAGCAGAGTAAACACCATCCTCCCACCTCCATTCCGGTAGCAGATCACGTCTGTCTTCTCACCTCCATTCCGAAGCCACGCCGAAGCTTTCCTCGACCCGACAACCTCCTGCATCTCACCTCCGTCGTCCCACTCCTCACCTCCTTCGTCCAAGCTTTCGCCAGGCACTGTCATCTCACCGAACAGCCGATTCAGGAGATTTCCTATCAACCCCATCTCTTTTTATGCTTTCATAGTTTATTGTAATTGACATTGGAAGTAATATATATCAGATTTGTTCCATGTCTCTATCTTGTGATTCATTTGCTTGTCTTTTATTTCAAAAACACAAAAAAATAACAAAACCCTAAAATACCAAAAAGAAACGAATCGAAGCGTGGTTTTCATGTAAAGTAAACATCGCCTCCTTGTGTTCGACCCGAGACTCCTCTGGAGTTTCAATATAAATTTTATCCGATCGATGTGTTTTGCAACTACAATGACGGGTTACTCGTAACCCCAATGTCTAACTCACAAAACACGCCCGACCAATATATGTTTTGCCCATATGTCCCAAATTGATTTTTCTTAGGAAATGGAACCTGATTTGGGCCTTTCCAGGAGGGATTCAGGTTGGTCCTCCAATTTTGATTGTAAGAATTGGATGAATTTCAAAATTACTCCTGAAGAGCCAAAATTTTCTCAGTGGTGGGGTCAAAAATATTTTGATTCATAAAATCAAAAGTCCCAATTAGATCTTGTGAGAATTTAGATGAAAATTGCTGCCCAGTAGGGGTAGCATCGATATTGTGCAGATATTTTCTTCTGAGAAGGTGAGGGGAATTAGGGTAAGGAGCTTATTTTTGGGTGAGCTTTTCTTCCATTTTCTTCTAGTTGATTTGCATCTAATCCAATCATTGAGCTATCATGTGTAGATCATCTTGAGTGACTGGGACAGATGTGGATTTGGAGTCAATTTCATTAACTCCAAGTCTTAGGTTGTTGGTCCTACCAAAAGTATCCATTGAGGCCATATTAAATGAGTTTTCACTCATTTCTTCAAAATGGAGGTAGTCACTTTCGACATCTTTATTAAGGAAATTATCCTCGCATGAAGCATCCACGAATCATTTCAATTAATCTTCTAATCCATGATAGAAAATCTACACTAGCTGCCATCGTGGATTTTCATGGTGGGAGCAACTCCTTAGCAATTCTTGAAATCTCTCCCAAGACTCATGGAGAGGTTCACATATTTTTGTTGAAAGGTTGTGATTGATCGTCTTAATGCATTCGTACGACCTATCGGAAAAAATTTCTTGAGAAAAGTGCTTTTTAATTGGGGCCAGGTGGTGATAGGGTGCCCGATCATTCTGAACCAATGCGAAGCTTTATCTTCAATGAAAGAGGAAATAGTCTCATAAGCCACACCTCTTCTTGCACGTTGCAGGAATGAGTGGTTTGAGCGAGGGTAGTTAGCTCCTCGAGATGGAAAAAGGGGTCTTCTCTCAGAAGACCATAAAAATGTTTTATTAGGTTCAGAATGGCAGGTTTAATCTCAAAATCCCCTTGGGGTATAACCACTTCGGGTCTCTCTTCATAATTAGAAGGATCATAAAAATCCTTGAGAGGTACAAGAGTCCCTGAGTGGTTGACCTGGGCTTTGGTTGGCTAGGTTCGTAACTATCCTAGGCAACTATTGTTGGTTTTGTTGAAGTTGAACCAATTGGTTGACCATAAGAGAAAGGGGTTTTGCATTTTGATTTTGAGTGCCACTTGGCCGTTCTGGGTTTTGTGGTAGTTCAAAATGTGGGAGGTTAGGGATGGGAAAGTCAGCTTGTGGGTCAACTGACGGGTTTTGGAAGTTAGGTTCAGGTTGGGAAGTGGAAGCAGAATTTTTAGAACGGTTTTCCGTGTTTTCCATGTTAAAAATAGAGGAATGATAAGATGGAGAGGAAAATAAGGATGTTTTAATCTGTGGGGTGAAATCAAATGGTCCCTCGAGATGTGGGCTCTGGGACCTTCGCCCGTGCAAGCACTTGGAAGACGGGGAGAGGAGATGAGATAGATGAGAGAAGGTGTACGAAACAAACAATCAATCCTAATCTATCTTAAGGCTGACTCCTTAATGAAACCTAAGACTTGGGAACTCAATAAATAAGAAATCAGTAAGTGAACCTAGTTCCTTAAGATCACCCGACTAAACTAAAGAGGTGGATTGGGTCCAACCATGCCCTGGGAAAATCATCAGGGGCTTGTGTAAACCCGCACCCATCATTTGACTTCCCTCTAAGTCTGTCGCCGCATTTTCAAAAGGAATTAGGAGTGCTTAATGGTTCTTAGATATCGGATATCAAACCTAGTTTTGGTGAAGTCCTTAAGTGGTCAAATAACTACTTGTTTTAAATTAGGCTTAGGTATTTGAATGTGCACGGGAATGTGGAGGGCGTTGATTGAGGTAATGCCTTGTTATTTCAATTCTTTTTAGTGTGTGCACTTGGACGGAGTGGGTCCAATGCCAAATCAAATTGTCACACAAATTTTTTTTTTGATTTTCTACTTTTAGGATTTGATTTAGTTTAATGTGTTTTAGGATTTTCTTTTTATACTTTCAAACAAGTTTGAGATCCACAATCAAAGAGAAATCAAGTTGTATTGGTGAATGTAGATTTCCTTTAGAATGTAGGATTAGAAAAAAATGAAGTAAACCCTAATTAATTTGATTTCTTAGGCAGAAATGTTACTATCAATGAATCTTTTTAGGCTTTTCTTGTTAAGTAGTGGTCCAAACAAAGAAAATAACACCACTGCTAGAAGGAAAATCAAATAAGGATTCTAAAAAGTATTTTTTTATGATTTTAGGAATTTTTTTGTTATTCTTTTAAGATTTTTTTTGTGCTGGTGTCAAAATCCAGAAATGATACCTCTGGGTATTTTGGACTTTTAAGCAACACCACCGGCTACCAAAACTTTTTCTGATTTTATATGTTGTGTATCATTTCACAAGGATTCTACAAAGCTAAATTTCATAGAAATTGGACAAGTAAAAAAATTCCTAAAATTCGCGTACAGTAACAAAATAATGAAATCAAAGGGAGATGATCCCCCTGTGGTCCGTGAATTTTTAAAAATTATTTACAACTCCAAATGCTCTTAATTTTGGATAAGATGTTCCTGACTTAATTTGGAACCTTTGGATGAAATTTCAAGATTTTAGGAGACCTGTGGTGCTGAGAATTGATTTTTGAAATCCAAACAAAAGTCTGGACCCGAAAATCAGAAAACCAATACTTAGGGTAGAGTGGTGTTAATTAATCAAACAAGCAAACAATTGATTTTAAAGGTCGCCACTCTACCTAATTTTAATGTTCTTGATCCTAAAAGCCTGATTTAATTTTTTTTTTTTGATAATTTTTAAAAAAAATTATGTGATAAGAAGGATGGCACTAACCTTGATTCCTTAGGAAGAAAAGAAACTTCAAGCTTTCACTTCCAAGAATCCCACTTTCTTCCTATATTGCCTGCACACATGAGAAGAAACAAAGAGAAGGGGATGAGATCTGTGTATCAAGCAAGTGAGTAAAATGAATGCAAAGCCATGCCTCGGCAATGGCATGAAAAAGTGGTGTGCAAAATGCGCGAATTTAAATTAGGGTTTTATCGTTGTAACACGCAATTCTGATCGCTTTTAAAATTTATAAAAATTGAGTACTTGGAAAGTATTCAAGTCATCCCAAGGGAGGCAAAACTGCATTTTTTAAACACTCTCACTTTAAAAATGGGAACTCAACTTTCTTTTTTTTCTATTTTTGAATATGATATTTTTTTGAAGTTTTGAAATAAAGGGCAATTGAATATAAAGGAAGACGACACTAAAATTGCTAAAACAGACATAGCGAAAAGGTACTCTCCCTAAGCTCACCCTAGGTACGTGAAGACCTAGGGTAATTAGAGAGAGAATGTGAGTGCACTAAAGTAGAAAGCAATCAAATAAAATATGATAAAAAATATGGAAAGGCAACTTTGACTAGTGAAGGAAATTATTTTACAAGATCAATAGTAGAGGAATGCTTCTACTACGAGAAAGAAATAGAAACATAATGAAAACACAAATCCTCCTGGTGATGTTGGTGAAGAGGAGAAGATCCTTGCTCCAAGCTCAGCTACTCATGGGCTTGAAAAGGATTTCTCCTAATCCTTTTCTTAAAGTGCTCCTCCAAGGTATGTCCTCCTTAGCAAGCCCTTGGTGGGCGTGCCTAGCTCCTCCAAGGGTGGAAGGATTCCACCATAAAACCTCCACCAAGGGTGGACGTGAACCACCCTAAAGACCTCCTCCTAGATGTCCTCCTTGCCTAGCTGGACCTCTGGCTAGCATGGGCACATGAGAGAAGGGAAGAGGGGAAGGCATGTTGTTAGCATTTGAGTCGTCTCTTAAGAAATGTATTTGTGTCGTAGTACAGTTGACAAAATTGCTACAACATTTAAATTTATAAGGCTCAAAAATAATGAGTTTGAGGTTGTTCATAGGGAACAAATATAGAATTTACAACACTAATCGTATTCAGAAATAATGAGCACAATTAATGAATCACAAGAAAAGACATTCAATGAATAAATTACTCAGAATGATATTCAATAATATCTCAAGAAACCACTATGATAAAAAGAAAGAGAGAATCAAAATAATGGTGATTTGAATCACCACTTAATTCTCTAACTAAGCATACATCTCATGTATTCAATCTAACCAAATAATTCAACAGTAACTCGAATCAGATACTCAAATAATGCCACAGTGCTTAGAACCAAATCAAATGTCGCATATGAGCTATCAGATGCCTTAAGTGATCATAAGGAATAGCAAGAGCAAGGCAAACAAAGGTGCCAAGCACAACCCTTTCTCGTCAGAAGCTAACTGTTAGCTTTCTTCAGCATGCACCCCAAGGTCATGAGTGCTACAGCAAAACCGTCCCCCCTCCTCCTCACAAATTCCTCGTCTCTTCTTCTCTCGTAACTGGGCGAATAACTGGGTATTCGGATCTGGGTAGTCAGGTATGAGTAGTATCGGGTCTAGGCTCACCAGGGGTGAAGGTGAGCGAGGAGTGAGGCTAAGTGCATGGGGGACCTGACTCCCTATGTTACTGGGCGAGGAGCTGATGTGAAGAAATCAATTTATATGTAGTGAACGCCTTGTCAATTACCAATGTGGGACTATCCCACATTTTCCTCGATTGTTGCCTTCATTGCGTGCAACTGCGGATGTTGCTTCGTCAAATTGAGGTAGTGGCAACTGCCTGTTGCTTCGATTGAGAACCTAGAGCTCTTCTAGGCTTGGAACAACAGTGCCTAGAAGTGGTGTTGCTAACAATGATGGTCGGATGATGAACATCGACGCTGGAGAAGACAACGAGGACAGTAGAGGTGCCTGCATAGAAAAAAATGACCCTAGGGCCCAATTAAACACATGGAAGCCTTCGCCACAGTGAGACGAAGCTAACGGTGGGGGTAATTTCATGGGAGAGTGTATGGTGTGGTCAGATGGTGACAAGGATGGAGAACAGTGGAGAAGGTGTTCGATGGAGGTTTTGAGTGTGCGAAACCCTCAATTGCTTGAGGTGTTTTGATGAGGGTGAAGCGGTGGAGGTTTTGGGAGTGATAGTGTGGAGTTTAGATCCATGTGTTGTGCGAATGGCCATGTCGAAGCGTGGCTGAAGCAGAAGAAGATGAAGTGCAAGAGTGGTGGTCGTCGGTCGAAACGAGTGGGGAAGGAGCTAATCCTAATCTGGAGGAGGGGAGTTGAAGGAACCTAACTAACGAACAAAAGGGAGGGAAATTTCATCAGCTTTGATTGGCCAGTCACGGAAGGGATGAAGACCACCCGTGAGAAGAGTGGCGAGGAAGAAGGGGTCTGGGGAGCTCCTACTCAAACAAAGGAGAGGAAGGGATTCCCTCTGCCTATGGTATGTGGCAGAGGGCAAAGATGGAGGTTGGAGGAGTTCGCTAGAGCTACAACAAAGGTGGCTGGAGAGAGGAAAATTTGAAGAAGTTAAGGCCAAACAAAGCTAATTTTAGACGCTGAGGAATCTAGAGCTTATATAGAGCTCAAGTTCGAGTTATAAACAAGGGAAGAGGCTCTAATTGCTTGGAGAATAAGGCACAAGACACCCACGAATTTCTTGGGTTTGCTAGGGCTAGATTTAGCGAGTTAGGATCCTAAATCACCTTTAGATGATTCCCTGCAATGTGAACATCAATCCCACCAAATTTGGTGGGATTTGGTGTTAGTTTGATTGAGTTTTGAGGAGGTTAAACCTTGCTTGAAGGTTGGTTGACTTATAATGGCAGCAAGGACGTACCTGTTAAGAAGATAAGAAAGTTAGGGGTCTTTCTACAAAGATTTTCGAAAGCTAGGGGGCTTGACTGAGGGGAACAGAGTTTTTTTTTTTTTAAAGGAGAGAAACAGAGTTTTAATGGACCAAATTCCAAACTAAGGCAAGATGGACTCTGATTGGGCCCAAATTTTGGTAACTTAATTTGGACCCAAGGAATTTAAAGGTGAAGTTGGATTTCATTTTTTACCACATTTAACTGGGCAACTTGCACAAAAGCCCAAATCAGGGTAGAATTTCGTCTGTGACTTTATTCAAGGTCAAACCAAGGGTACCAAACCTCTTAGAATATTTTTATATGAATTTTAAAAGGTTTAAATGAATTTTATCCTGACCAGAACCTTTTTAATTCAAGCAAGTCTAAAATTGGGGTTTTGGGTTCTAATGTAGTTCTCAAAACACGTGAAACACCGTTTCAGTCTGTGTAGACCCACTCTCAAGACTTTAATGCTTAATATACCTTTAATTAACTCCTTAGAAACCCCGTGGTTACTTTGCATTCATGATGTGATGTTAAAGCTGTAGAATTAACCCTGTTTTAATGTTTTCTTCTTTGAATGGATTTGCATGGAAGTATGTCTCTCAGGAAATTATGTAGGAGCATTTGTCTCTTGATTCTGACTAATTAAAGCTAGTTATGGCTCATGATAGTGTTACCATCATACCCCCATGCCTAACTTTTGCTAGTCCCTTGCAAAATCCTATGGAAGGAACTAGATCTCTAGACCATGATTTGATGTTCAGATGCCTGATTTGTGCCTCTCTAGAAATTAAATCAGAATGCCAATGATAGGTCTAGAGGTACTCAAGTACCACCAAGTTCCAGACCTGACCAGCTTCAGCCTGAGTCTGGCGTAAAGGTTTCTAAGGCTTGCAAAAACTGCCTAGAGGTTCGTTGAACCCAGCAGTTAAAGCACCCATGAGTTAGATGTATTAAATCCGGGTTTAGTTTGCCAGTGCATTTTGATAAGAGAGAGATGAAGAAGGATATTTCATTTGGAGAGTTTTCTCTCTTTTCTTTTTATATTTCCCTAAATCCAAGCTCAAATTGGCCTTAAACACGATCTGTATCGGATTCCTTGTCCCCACTATCAATCCTCGAAGGGTCCCTGGCTTTCAATGCTTTCGGATAGCACCGCCCATGGAAACCCCCAGAACCCTAACTTTTGACACATCGGGATAGCACCGTCCATAGCATTCTGTATCTAAATTTAGGCCCTAGCAATCGACATTCTGTAATAATCTTGCCCATGGCACCTGAACCAGCACAAGATGCTTACAAGCCCCTGGTAAGCATTTAGATATCTTAGGAGACAAGCACCGAGGAGACAATATGTCAATATGCATCTTCGAGGGAAATTTTCCTCCTCTCCGCGTCGAGAACTCATCCAATCAACTTGTGTTTTCACGCCGCTCCTAATCTAGATCATCTGGATGATTTTCTCAAAATGGAACACTTTTGGCATTATTTTTTCATTAAGCACACTGAACCAAACTAGTGTGTGGATTTTAGGTGCTTAGGTTACCAAGTCTTGCAAACCAAAGGGCAGGCAACGGGCCGAATAATCCCTAAACCTTAGACTTAATATGTCAGCTTTGCACTTTCCTCAACCTCTTGAGGACTAATCCAGATCTTAATGAATGCGTGAGTGTTTAAAACCTATAATAAGCCCAGGAGGCCTAAGATCAGTGCTCATTACTAATCTCCTTGTCTCTAGCACTTTAGAACTTAATCTTTATTTTGATTTGGTCTAGAACTTAAGTAAATCCCATAATCAATTGCTATGACTATCTTTTTTTCTTGATTTTTGGTCCTTTTTGACATTTTATGTTTCCTCCTCTTTTTCCTCCTCAAGAAAGATCCTTCATTTATTTCTTCAAAATTTCCTCCCCTTTCTCCATTTATTTATTTATTTTTTTATATGTATTTTTTTTGTGAGAACCCCTCAGAGAATTGAATTTCTATTTGTTTGCACTTTAACAACCCCCATGCCTAAGTATTGCAATGTCCTCATTATAAACTAGGAGGGTATGAATTTGGCTTGGTTCAAGAATTAGAACAGGGTCAAAGGATAGGTGAACGAGTTGAGATGACTGTTGCGAATGATTTCAAGCTTTGATACACGTACCAAAAGTGGAGTTGGTTATTTTAAAGTTGAACTCTCAAGTGCAGTAGGAGTGTAGCTCAAAAAGATGATTAAAAGAATCTCAAGATTTTGGAATGATGGGTTGCCTCCCATTAAGCGCTAAATTCAATGCCTTCAGCCAAGAAGACGGTGGTCAAGGAGAAGGGGTCATCAAATCAGATGAATTTTGTAGACAAGCACCTTGATAAGCAACCTAGTTGGTCCAACCAGGTGCTTGTTTAGATTAACAAGCTAATGATGCAAACCATACCCAATCAGTCTAGTGTGTTGATGGATGTGAATCAATAGGTGTGGAGCCCACCAGATACTTTGTGGCTTGGAAAGATGTGGAAATGCGAATTGCAGGTTTGGCTGAATTAGTGCAGCTGATCTGAGTAGGGGTCCTCAAAAGAAAATGGATCTGTGGAGGATGTAGGAGCCCTACGGGTGAGATCAGAGAAGGATAAGACATGATCCTTTGTCTGATCAATGTCAAATTCCCGATCAAAAGATGGAGGTGAATCATATGCAATCGGATTAGAGAGAGGTGAATCAGAGTAGAACTTGATTCCAGTGGTGGGTCAGGGTTGGGATCGGATTTTGGAAGGCTCTAGCTCTGTGATGGAAGGTGTGGCTTCTTTGAGGTCTAATGATGTTAGATTAGCATGCGTAAAGGGTTCGGGTTTGGAAAACCCGTCGTCGTAGTTCAATTCGCGAAAAAATTCGTTGATTAGATAAAATTTATAACCGAAACTTGAAAAGTGAGTCCCGGGTCGAACATGGGGAGGAAAACGATTGGTTTTGAAAATTGTGTTTCGCTTTTATTTGTTTTTGTCATTTTTTTCTTTTATAATTTTTTTTTGTATTTTTAATAGGGCAAGCGATCAGGTTGATGAACTTTTACCAAGCTAATCTACTTGCAAAATATAAAAGAAAGAGAGAGAGAAACAATCACATATATTTCTGAACAAGTGTTTCTACAACTATGAAAGTGGGAAAAACTACACTAGAAAGCAGTAAAGATAGATGGAGATGAGAAAAATCCCCCTCGACAGTCGCTTGGAGGATGACTCACTCTAACGATGCTCGGACGAAGATGGTGAGGAGCGGGACGAAGGAGAACGACGGTGGAGGAAGGAGGACGGGATGGGACGTCGTTGCGGCGAGGATCTACTTCTCGAAGTAGTTGAGAAGACGGCCACGGGATGCTTCACGAATGGGGATGAGAGGAGGGAAAAATATTTATTTTTCTACTCTAGAGGAGCATCCCAGGCTTGGGATAAGCTCTCACTAGAGCCTTGGAGGTGGTGAGAGGAAGGAAGAGATAAAGAAGAAGGGGAGGTGTAGGGGTCCTTTTATAGTGCAGGGAAGAGGCTAAAATAGGTATAGGGTAATTAACGACCTCCAAGACGTCGCCGTAGGTCCAGCTCAATTGTCGCTGTAGCCTCTAGCTCACGCTCATTTGCAGCTGTGCTCGCGCACCCACCTCACCATCAAATGCTCGATCGACAGTCACGATCGCGTGAGGATCGCGCTCTTAGCTGGCGTTGGATGGCGCATGAGAACGTGCATTGAGTTGGGTGTTGGACACGCAAGCGTATCCGCGATCATCTGTGAGTCCACGTGGAGACTCTTGCACCGTTCAATGAAGATCGTGTGGCCCAATTTGACACTCGTGCTCTGACTGTTGATTGCGTGCGCTCACGGGGATTCGACCACGTGCCTGCAACTTGAGAGTGCCCCTCGCGACCAATGCACTGCGGATACTTTTGTGTCTCAAAGATGAATTGAGTGCTGCAGGCGTGGAGGCATCCCAGCCGTTGGATCTTGATCCAATGGCTAGGATTCAAAGGCATGGAAAATGAAGGGCATTGCTGATTGCTACTGGCCGGTGTTGGGCGACCTAGATGGCGCCACGTGGGGCCATCTGGGCTATCCATTTTCTTTCTGCTGCAGAGGGTGCCACTTGCTCGGATTGAGGTGATTTTCGCATTACTGGACTGCAATCATCGCTCCGGATCCATTGGTACGGTAGGAAATCCCATCTGAAACCTGTATGGATGTCGCATTGCCCTCTGGTGCGAAATTTAGCGTGATTTGTAATTAGGGTTTTTAGAGTCGTAACACGTGAAATCGCATACACTTTTAAAATTTGTAACCTAGATAGAGGAGTATCTAGGGTCATCAAGGAGGCAATTTGTTTGCAAAAATATGTCTCTTGCTTGGAAATGAAATTCACCTTTCTTTTTGGTCTTTTCAAATATATATTTTTTTAGGGTTTTGAAATAAAGGGAAACACGAGTTGTTGGTAGGAAAGTAAGTAACAACTACAATCACTAAGCTAAGACCTAAGTGACAAATAATTCCACTCCCTAAGCTCACTCTAGGCACATAGAGGCCTAGAGAATTAGGGAGAGAGAGTGAAGAGTGCTAGAATCATAGCAATTAAAATGCAACTAAAAAGAAATTTGAAAGAAGGCAACTTGATTAATGAGAAAGTGTTGTACAAAAACCCTAGTAGAGGAAAGCTTCTATAACTAGAATTTTAAGTACAAAGTAAAGAAACACTAATCTTCTAAAAAAATGATGAAGAGGGGAGGCCCCTTGTTCCAAGCCTAGTAGCTCCCGAGCTTGAAAAGAAGTGCTCCAACTCTTTCTCCTTGAAAGCTCTGCCAAGTTGATGTCCTCCAAGGCAAACCCCAAGGTTGGCATGCCTATGCTTCTCCTAAGGGTGGATGTGCACCACCTTTCTCCTCCAATGCCTGGCTATCCTCCAAGTGATGATGATCCTCCTCCTTCTTGGAGTGGCACAAGGAAGAAGAGAGAAGGGGAAGAAGGCACCAAGGGGGCAGGTAGGATGCCCCCTTAATGTTCTTCTCTTCTCCTTCCTTGGCTGTAGGTTAGGGTGGATATGGGCTGGGAAATATACTAAGGGAGGATGCGAATTATGTGGTGGTAGGGTAGGGTATTATAGGATGGGAAGGGGGTGGTTATGGTGTTTTTTTCGAGGGAAATGAAGGGGTGCTTGGATATCTTTGGAGGGAAAAATGGGAGGGAAATGAAGAGGTGCCTTGGTTTTCCCTCCAAAAATACCTTCTAGAAGGTATTGATTTTGGAGGGAAAAAATGGAGGGTGGAGATGGGTTTTGATGGTGGATGTAGGGTAGTGATGGAAGGGATAGTTGGCACCAGAATAAAGTAGGAGTAGGTGGTCTTTTTGCTGCAGCTTAGGTAGTAGGGTAGTAGGGTAGTAGGTTTTGGTTCCATGGAGGTGGACTAGCTAAGCTAAGCTAGCTTAGCTAGCTTAGCTAGTAGGGAGTAGGGTTGGAGGCATTTGGAGCTAAGGTTTTGAGGGAGAAGAGCTGGAGGTAGTCATCTTAAGCTGCACTGGAGCTGGTGGCTGCTGAAGAGAGCTGCAAGGAGCTACCTTAGCTGGCTTAGCTTGCTAGTTCTTTGCTAGCTGCTAAGCCAAGCTAAAGCAAAGTAGCTTCTACTGAAAGGAGCTGAGGTGAGCTAGGTCTGATGCCCCCAGGGAGGATCTAGCTAGTTGAGGTAGCTAAGGTAGCTTAGCTAAATTAAGTTGAGCTAAGCTGAGTCCCCGAGAGCTGGACTTGAGCTTCCTGAGCTAAGATGAAGTCATCTTCAGCTGGTTAGAGTTGAGTGGAGCTTGGTGTAGCTAGTCCTGAGCTGAGGTGAACTCCAGTCAACTCACCTAAGCTAACTAGAGCTCCCAGTGAACTGATGGGAGCTGAGATGAGCTAGACCTAGCTAAGTTGAGCTGGATCTGAGTTGACTTGAGCTAAGGTGAGCTAAGATGAGCTCTCTTGAGCTACCTTTCAGCTGAGATGAGCTGAATGGAGCTTGGATGAGCTAACCCTAGTTCAAGTGAGCTGGATTCCAACTATGGTGAGCTGGATCAAGCTGAGTTCCAGCTGGTTTAAGCTTCTCCTTCACCAGTTGCCTTCCTGAGTGCTAGGGTTCTAGGGATCTGACAATCTGTTTATCCCTAATACTCACAAAACCACATCAAAAAATAATAAAAATGCAATGTGATTGCGCAACAATCATAGGTCTTAATTGACCTAAATTAAGTTAGGAATTAACATAAGTTAGGGTAATTCATGCATGCATAAGCATTACTTGCATCTTTACTGCTTTCTTTGAGCTATGCATAAAATAATGCTATAATGTGTTGATTAGGCGCATTATGCCATTTACAGGTAATAAGCTGGATCTAAAGCTGGATCTGAAGCTGGATCAGGAGAATAGAAGAATAACTGGTGTTGCAATAGAGCTGGAGCAGAAGACTTAGATTAGATGTAGTAGATAATAATGTAAGGGAGTTAAGGTATGCTATTCTATTAAGTAGGAATAAAGCAGTAAAAATATGAAGAACTTAGGACCACCCTAGCCCTAGGATAGCCTAGAACCTTCCTAAGCCTTAGCCACCCTTAGATTAAGTCACCGCACCCTAGGAAACCTTAAAACCCTAATTCCAACCTTTATCTAGATGTCCAGAACCCTTAGCCAACTCCCGCACACCTTAAACCCACTTCTGTAGTGTTATTGGATGTCCAGACACTTGGTCAGATGTCCAATTTCTGCAGAATACCCAAGACAGAACCTAGAATCCCTCCTAACTCTAATTGGACATCCAGAATTAAAGTCTAGACTTCTGATTTTTGAGTATAAGTCATCTGATGATATCATTGGACATCTGGAACTATTCTCCAGTTCCTATTTTGAGATTCAATCCTTGATCTTGGATCTCTAGCTCCCTAAACCCAATTCCAACCTCATATGAACCTAAATTAAGGTGCCCTAACCCTAGTACATCACCTCTAGACCTCCTTAAGGACCTAATTAGGTCCTCACTAAACCTAATTGACTTAGATCATAGTCAATTACCATTGGCTAGTCAGTTGGACTCATAGGGTCCAATTGAGCTCAAATCTCAACCCACACAAGTCCAATTGGACTCAGTAAGAGTCCTATTGACCTAAGCACAACCTAATTGAGTTATTTCACTCTCAATTAGGTTCACACCCATTCAATTAAACTTGTGTTAAGTTTAATTGCAATTCCCCCTTAGTAATTAGGGTTTGCAACCCTAATTTAAGGCCTACACCAACCTAAACCCCTTAGGACCTGACATAGGGGTTCACTTAGACACCTAGGGCACGACCACACACACACACACACACACCCATTCACGCACTCCCACACAACCTAGAGTATTCTAGGATCTTTCAAAGGTGGCACCACTCTTGGTTGCTAAAATTAGCAACCAAGAGCCATTCAAATTGAGATCCACTTTTTATGAATCTAAGAACCACCTCTCTCTCACCATGGCCGGCCACTCTTGGGGCTCTCTCTAGAGAGTTCCACACTTCTCTAGAGATTCTCCCTCAGGTCTATAAAAAGACCTAAGGAGTGGCCATTTGCACCCATCCCATTCTTGGCACTCATTCACACTTAGGTTAGCTACATTCACCTCCATTCCACCTCCACGAGTTGCTCACCATGGCTACTACCATCTCCATGCCAGGATGCTGGATCACCTCTCCAACCTCTCTCCAAGGGCCGACCTAAGCACCATTGGCCGTCCCTCCTCCTCTCAACCATTCAAAGGCCATTAGAGCCCACATCCGAATGCCCTTATTTTCTACTAGATTAGTAGCTACTTCTTCATAATTTACATGCTTTTATTTACTGCTTAGTAGTGTAGCTCTTTACTCTCCCCTAATGATGCATGCAAAATCCCCCCATAGATTCCTGTATGTGATCATTTTCTGTTAGCTAGATTTATATTTTCAAGCTTTCCTTTATAAGCTTTCCTCTAATTCCATGTTGCAAACACCCTCCTGAATGAATGAATGAAAGAAATATTTTTTATATTTATATCTCTGTGTTGAAAATCACCATGAGCTTATCGATTACAATATATTTCGTGTGATTCAAGTTGCCTGCTCTTCATTTTTATATATTGCAACCAACTTTCGATACCAGAAAATATTGAGGATTTAACTATTAATGCATTTTCCGTAAATAGCCATCACATAACTAGAATCGTGCATACTGAAATTCACACTTTCACCTGTCATCTATCTAACACATGTGCACATAATCAGGGTTCATAATGAAAGTGGCAAAACTTTAATCCGACGATTAGAAACAGGCGTGTGATTTTAAACAAGTAGAGCGGAAAAGATTGAATTCAGATTTGAATAAACGCCTCCCAGAGATGAACGATCGGGACTTAAGTCTCGCTATCTTTACAAAAATCATTTTTTGACGAATGTTTTTGCACGACTATGCTACGATTTTCGACGACTTCAAAATGCGTAAGAACGGCTTTTTGTCATAATGCATGCCTAACCTAATTAATGCCTAAATGCAACCTAAAAACCTATTTGCAGAGCAAAATCCTAAGAGCTAGGTTTGTTTTAATGCATAAGAATGATGATAAACTGGCATTTATCACCCTCCTGGCCGTTGATCTTCCTCGAACTTCATATGATGCTACGGGATTTCGATATAGATGATTTCAGAGTCGTTAGACTCTAATCATCGTCTTGATCAAATCCATACAATTGGATCATCCATCCGAGGTCCTGAAATAAATCTCCTCTCCTGACCATAAAAAATGACCTAATTAACCTAAAATATATACAACTACTCTAAATGCAAAATGATGCATGCTATGCAATATTTATAACATGAAATGCAAATCTAAGCTTAGGAGCATGCATGAATAGGCATTTTATCTTCAATAATTGTGTCTACATCAAGGTCCAAATCATCGGCCTTAGCATCAGAATCAAAGAACGGGTCATGGATGCTGAGGTCGTAAACTATCGCATAATCATCAAGAAACAATGGATCTCTGAAGTCAGAGTAGGATTCAAAATCATTGGAGAATCTATGAAAATTAGTTTCTGAACCTAATTACCGATCGACATTTCCACCATAGAATAAATCATGATGCATAGAATCAATAACCTAACTTGGATCTAACCTATTCTCAAATTTCGAGCTTAAAGAGGTGTCCTTATTAGGCATAGGCTCAGGTTCTTGGATCCTAGGGTAGACCCAATCAAATCTTAACTCTTCCAACTCCTATGTTTCTCTATCGTAAATCGATATGACTTTCGAGAAAGAAATTCATATTTCTAAGGAGTCGGGAGAGGTGTAATCATCAAATACAGACCTAAAATCATGATCCAGATCTAAAATCCGATGCTCATTACATTGGGCCTCTTGATCATCCCAAATAGGCTCAGATCTGGATTCTAGGTTAAGGGTAGGGATTGGGCCACTAGAATCTGGACATGGTTCTATTGGGATGTTAGAATTACTCTCGAAGATTACCTTAATAGGATATGGTTAGGGAATTACATCCTCGAGAGGTTCTAATTCATGCTCATCACAGGGGTTTGGGAAATCAAGGCATGATGGACCAACTTCATGGCTCTCTAAGGCTAGTTCAAAATCAAGAACACCTACAACTGGATCCACCCAACCAACATCAAGATCAGGTATGTCAATCTGTACAAAGTTTGAATATGATTTCATTTGGGTTGGGGGTCCACAACAACCTCGATTTTCTAACCTGGGCTCTGGGAAATCACACTGATCTTTAGTATTCCTCCAAGATTCATCATTAGTTTCTAAGTGGATATATGGGTATTCTTGATTAATGGCTTCATACACCGTATTCAGTAAATTTCCATGTTTCTCAATGAGATCTTGGTGTATTTCCCAAAGTGAGAGATTTGACCAACATTGTATATACTCGTTGCTATGTATTCTCCCCAATTCAATGTACTCTGATAAGAGATCATCCCAGGTTGAATCATTAATCATTTGGGTCAACATCATTCCAACAAGGTTCATAATGTGGGTTATTATTTTTTTATATTAACCTGAATGTTCCTAGATGGATCTAAGGTTTTGTAATACTCTTCATGATGTTTAAGAGCAGCCTCGATCATTTTCTCCTTTATGCTCATATGAGATTCAGGTTTCCTAAATAGTCTTCCTAAATTGTCAGGTTGCATTTTCAAATCAGGTGGTGGATCAAGATGTAGAATCAAATTCAGGTTCAGATTGAATTGATTAGATCATATCAGATTTTCTCCAAGAATATCAAGTCTAATGGAGTCCTCTAGGTCAAAAACCTAGGGACCTTTCCTGTGTATGTGCTCTAAAGAATAGATGAGGGACTGGATGTTTATTGGACCCAATCAAGACACCCAAGGATTTTTGGATGTCTAAGGCTATTTCGAGGTGGATGATACCTCTGAATCAAAAATCCACACACCCGAGAATTACTTGGGTAGCTAGGAAGGGAGAGCCCCTCAAAGACCCCTACACGGTAGAGCGTCCCCACTGGTTACAGGGTTTCCCCCACCCGATTTTCCTTGTCACTACAGTTCCAAGTAGATCGGAATGTATGAATTAAGACCTTAAGTCTGCCAATTTTATCCCTAATTTGTGCCTTGGATTTCATTTGATTAAGAAGTTGATTCAATTTTTGACCTAATTTGGAGGTTGGTTGACCCACAAACTAGACCAACTTCACCTGACCTGCCCTAAAGATGGAGGATGAAATTTGGGTCAAGACCCAAAATCACCCTGAATTGACTCTCAAGTTATTAGGTCCAAAATATTAGGGTTCAAGTGAATTTAGAGCCTGATTTTAGGGTTCTCTTGAAATGATCTTTTCAAACAAGGGCTTGGGTGGCACACAAATGTGGGAAGATTAATTTCCTTTCATGCATACAAGTGTGCACTAACACTTCAAAACCCTAAAGTGAAAACCCTAATTGGCTCTCTTTCGAGTTCAATTTGATCTCAAATGCAGCACCTTGGATTGAAATAAGAAAGTGACTAGTCCAAGATGTCGAGAATTTAAGCATAAATTCCTAATAGGTATAGGAAATTAGGATAAGGATCTCTAATCAAATCATCTCAATCTTCAATCAGATACAAATCAAGTTTGCAAATAAGGAATCTTTGCCTTTAAATGATAATTACTAGAAAAATAAGGCAAGTGGATCCTAACTTATTTGTTTCCTTTTCTCTTTCCCAAGATTAGGAGGTGATTAGGGAAGAAGAGAAATTTTACCTACCCCTGGAGTGGTTGATTGCGCAGAAGATCTTCTCATTATGTACCACGTAAAATCATAAGCAAAACAAATAGGGCAAGTTAGTGCTCAAAGCAATCAAATAGGATATGACTAGTGGTGAATTACACGTTGCTCCCCAGCAACGATGCCAAAATATTATTAGCGTTTGAGTCATCTCTTAAGAAATGTATTTGTGTCGTAGTACAGTTGACAAAATCGTTACAACATTTAAATTTATACGGTTCGAAAATAATGTGAGTCCGAGGTCATTTGCAGGGAGCAAATCTGGAATTCGCAACACTAATTGTATTCAAAAATAATAAGCACAATTAATGAATCACAAGAAAAGACATTCAATGAATAAATTACTCAGAATGATATTCAATAATATCTCAAGAAACCACTATGATAAAAAGAAAGAGAGAATCAAAATAATGGTGATTTGAATCACCACTTAATTCTCTAACTAAGCATACATCTCATGTATTCAATCTAACCAAATAATCCAACATAACTCGAATCAGATATTCAAATAAATCCATAGTAATCTCAATGAGATATTCAAATAATGCCACAATACTCAAAACCAAATCAGACATCGCATATGAGCTATCAGATGCCTTAAGTGATCACAAGGCACAGCAGGAGCAAGGCACACAAAGGCGCCAAGCACAACCCTTTCTCGTCAGAAGCTAAGTGTTAGCTTTCGTCAGCACGCCATCCGAGGTCTTGAGAGCTTTAGCAAAACCCTCCCCCTCCTCATCACAAATTCTTCCTCTCTTCTTCTTTCATAACTGGGTGCGTAATCGGGTATTCGAATCCAGGTAGTCGAGTATGAGCAGTATCAGGTACAAGCTCACCAGGGGTGAAGGTGAGCGAGGAGTGAGGGTTGAGTGCCTGGGGGGCCTGACCCCTCGTGTTACTAGGCGAGGAGCAGATGTGAAGAAATCAATTTATATGCGGTGAGCACCTCGTCAATTACAGATGTGAGACTATCCCACATTTTCCTCACTTGCTACCTTCATTATGTGCAGCTACGGATGTTGCTTCGTCAAATTATGGCAGTGGCAGCTACCTATTGCTTCGATTGAGAGCCTGGAGCTCTTCTGGGCTTGGAATCGCAGCACCTGGATGTGGTGGTGGTGGCGATGATGCTCGGATGATGAATGTTAGCATCGGAGAAGACAACCACAATGATGGAGGTGCTTGTATAGAAAAACACGGCCCTAGTGCCCAGTTAAACGCATGGAAGGCTTCGTCATGGTGAGGCGAAGCTAACGGTGGGGTTAATTGCGTGGGAGAGCATGTGGTGTGGTCAAACGGTGACAAGGATGGCGAATAGTGGAGGAGGTGTTTGGTGGAGGTTTTGAGTGTGTGAAACCCTCAATTGCTTGAGGGGTTTTGATGAGGGTGAAGCAGTGGAGGTTTTGGGAGTGGTAGTGTGGAGTTTGGATACGTGTGTTGTGTGAATGTCCACGTCGGAAAGTGGTCGGAGCGAAAGAAGATGAAGTGGGAGAGTGGTGATCATTGGTAGAAACAAGTGGGGAAGGAGGTAATCCTAATCTAGAAAAGGAAGGGAGATGAAGGAACCTAGATAACAGAAGAAAGGGAGTGACATTACATCGGCTTTGATTGGCCAGTCGTGGAAGGGATGAAGACCTCTGGTGAGAGGAGCGGCAAGGAAGGGGTCTGGGGAGCTCCTACTGGTATTGTGAGAAGCAGACGAAGGAGACGAGGGGATTCCCTCTGCCTATGGTATGTGGTAGAGAGTGAAGACAGAGCTTGGAGGAGTTCACTGGAGCTACGGCGAAGGTGGCTGGAGAGAGGAAAATTTGAAGAAGTTAAGGCCAAACCTAGCTAATTTTAGACGTCGAGGAATCTAGAGCTTATATAGAGCTCAAGTTCGAGCTCTAAACAAGGGAAGAGGTTCTAATTGCTTGGAGAATAAGGCATAAGACACACACGAATTTTTTGGGTTCGTTAGGGCTAGATTTAGCGAGTTAGGATCCCAATCACCTTCAGAAGATTCCCTACAATGTGAACATCAATCCCACCAAATTTGGTGGGATTTGGTGTTAGTTTGATTGGGTTTTGAGGCTGTCAAAACATGCCTGAAGATCGGTTGACCTATAATGGCAGTAGGGACCTATCTGTGAAGAAGATAAGAAAGTTAGGGGCCTTTCTGCAAAGATTTTCGAAAGCTAAGGGGCTTGATTGAAAGGAATAGACTTTTAATGGATCGAATTGAAAACTAGTTCAAGATGGACTCTAATTAGGATCAAATTTTGGTACCAACCTAATTTGGATCCAAGAAATATAATGGTGAAGTGGATTTCAGTTTTGACCACATTTGACTGAGTAATTTGCGTAGAAGCCCAAATTAGGGCAGAATTCTGTCTATGACTCTGTTCAAGGTCAAAATAGGTTTAAATGGTCAAACCAAGAATACCAAACCTATTAGAATATTTTTATATGAATTTGAGGAGGTTTAGATGAATTTTATCCTGACCAGAACCTCTTTAATTCAAGCAGGTCTGAAATTATGATTTTGGATTCTAATGTGGTTCTCGAAATACGTGAAACCCCATTTCTATTTGTGCAGACCCACTCTCTAGACTTTAATGCTCAATATACCTTTAATTAACCCCTAGAAAACACCATGGTTACTCTGAATTCATGATGTGATGTTAAAACTATAGAATTAACCCTATTTTAGCATTTTCTTCTCAGAATGGATTTGCATGGAGTTATGTCTATCAGCCAATTATGTAGGAAAATTTGTCTCTTGATTCTGAATAATTAAAGCTAGTTATGGCTCATGATGGTGTTACCATCAAGGTGCCAAGGGGATAGAGTATCCTCTTAATCTTTTTCTTCACATTCTTCTCTTGGCCTTGAGTATGGTGGAATGAAGGTGGAAATGTGTGACAAAAATGAAGCCAAAGGTGAAGTTTGAAGTAGGTAGTTAATGGCCTTTTTATAGAATGGGTAGGGGGATAGGTATGGTTAAGGGATGAATGGCTAGGATGGCTCATGGAGGGTAGTTATGGGATCCTATGGCTAGGGTTGGTGGCGCTAAAGTGAAGGGGTTTCTAATGGTCGGCTCCAACCCTAGATAGGGACTAGGGTTAGGGAGTTGTGTGGTGTGTTGTAGGGTTAGGGTGGAGTCATGTGGTGGTGGTTAGGAGATGGAGGGCTAAGGTGGGTTGGTGCCAACTTAAGAGGTGTATGGAGGTGGAGTTAAGGATGTGGATGGCGCCAACTCTAGGTTCTAGAAGGGGGTTATTTTGGAGCCTAGGATGGAGAGTTAGGATGGGTCAAGTAGGTAGATGGAAGGTGGATGTATAAGGGAGAGTTGGCGCCAACTTTAGGTGGTGTTAGTAGAGTGTGTTGGCACCAACTCTAGGTAGGTTAATAGGTAGTTATGGTGGTGGAGGGGTGTTTAATCTTGGTGCCAAGATGGTTTTCTAGAAAGGGGTTAGGTGTAGGCTGTAGATGGCTTTATGGGGATAGGTGTAGGGTGGTGATAAGGGTCCAAGTTGGCACCATTTTGGAACGGTGTATGGGGGTTTTGGCACCAACTTACGGGGGGTTAAGGGTGGTGGTTATGGGTGGTTAGGTTGGTGGTTATGGGGAGGAAAGGGTGCCATGGTTGGAGCCACATTGAAGAGGTGCTTGCGGTGTGTTTTTGGCACCAACCATGGTGGTTTAGGGTTAAGTCTAGGTGGGGTTAAGGTGAAGTTAAGGAGGAGGGTGGACAACCATGGAGTGAGGAGCTTAGGTGGAGCTAAGCTAAGCTAGCTTAGCTAGTAGGGTAGTAGTGGAGGAAGCTAGGGTTATAAGAAGAGGAGCTGAGGAAGGGCTATTTAGATCTTCACTGGAGTTGTATCTGCTGAAGAGGTCTTAATGAGGGCTCAGCTACTTAGCTTAGCAAGCTAGTTCTTCTGCTAGCATCTAAGCTTGAGTAGTTGAGCTAAGTTGAGCTGGACTTACTTCTGATAGGAACTTCCGAGCTAGCTTAGCTACTAAGCTGACATGTAGTAGCTATGCTAAAGGGACTTTAGCTAAGTAGAGATAGGGAGTGCTAGACCTAATCTGAGGTGGACTCTTGTCAACTAAGTTGAGCTGGATCTGAGCTGACTTGAGCTAGGTTAAGCTAAGTTGAGCTACCCCGAGCTACCATCTAGCTACGATGAGTTGAATGGCGCTTAAGAGAGCTAACCCAAACCCAAGTGAGTTGGTATCTAGCTATGATGAGCTGGATTTAGCTATGGTTCAACTGAATTGAGCTTCCTCTTCATCTGTTGCCTTCCTGAATGTTAGGGTTTTACTGATCTGACTATCTTGTTCATCCCTAACACTCAAATAAGCGTGTCAAAATACAAAAAATCATGCAATGCATGCCTAAGCTAAATGATGCCTAAATGCAACCCAGAAACCCATTTGCAGAGTTAAAATCCTAAGAGCTAGATTTATTTTAGGGCAAAAGAATGATAATAAACTGGTGTTTATCAATGGCTATTCACCATGAGGAAGATGAGGTTGAGGAGATAGAAAATCTAGATCCAATGGCTCTTTTACAGAGGTAGATTGATAGGCAGGGCTGGCATCATGATAGACAGATGCAGGTCATAGTACAGGCTATTACCCGACTCTAAAATGGAAGAGCAGACCAACCTCTTAAAGATTTCTTCAATCCTCCTAATGACCAACCTAAACCTTTTGTCAGGGTACCTCAGGATGGGGATGATTTTGAGCTTAAACCACAAATCATCAATATGATTCCCCACTTCCATGGCCATAATTCCGATGACCCCTTCCACCACCTTGAAGAACTTCTACACATAGGAAGATACACATAGGACCTTTAGCCTTAGGAACATGAATGAAGATACCTTGATGATGAAAATGTTCCCCTTTTCCTTAAAAGATAAATCTGCTTAATGGTTGAGGACTAGTGGTAAACCAATCCTAACTTGGGAAGATTTGAGAGGCACTTTTCTGAAGAAATTCTTTCCCATAAGAAAAACAAACGCCCTTAGATGTGCCATTACAACCTTCAAGCAGAACCGTGGGGAATAATTGCATGAGGCTTGGGAGAGATTTAATGACTTAGCTAAGAAATGCCCTCATCATGGGATTCCCAAGTGGCACTTGGCCCATATTTTCTATTATGGGTTAAGTGACAACTTGAAGAATGTTGTTGATGCTGCATGTGGAGGCAATTTCCTAAATAAAGATGCTGAGGGAGCCTTTGAATTATTTGAGAATATGAGTGAAAATTCCCTCAACAATGCCTCAATGTACGCCTTCAATAGATTAAATCAACCAAGGTGCAGAATATATGAAATTAAGGATAATTCAAATTCGGTTGATTTAGAATTGATTACACAACGATTGGATAAGGTGGAACTTGTTGGAAAAAATGTAGAGATTTTAGATAAGAAATTGGATAACCTCCTGAAGGGTGGGAATTCCTTAGGTACACATTCCAAAGTAAACCCTATGCCTACCCAAGGAACTTCTTTGCTAATCGACACTCAACTCACCCATCCTCTAAGTCAAGAAGTAGTGCACAACATTAATGACCTAACCATGGCTCCACCCATGAGCCAACTTTACTTGGACCCATCTCTTCTAGGTACTAAGGAGAGCTTGATGCCCTCAAATTATGAGTTAGGCATCCTGATGCCTAATTATTTTGAGGATGCTAATGCAATCTAGGGATACACTAGAAATGAGCCATATTCAAACACCTTCAACCCTGGATGGCGTAACCATCCTAATTTTTCCTGAACAAGTTAGAAACCCAGCCAGGGTCCTAACTTGACTAGGAAAAATAATTATGGGCAACCTAGTAGGTACACAAAACCTTGCACTTATCAACAGCACTCTACTCAGGAAACCCACTCATCTGATCTGAGTTTAGTCCTCAAGGAAATGTGGGAAATGAATTTGAGACATAAAGAAGAAATGAATCAATTGAGGACCACTTTGACGGGACAATTGGACCAATTAGTAGATGCTAGACAACATGAGATGCTGCCATCCCAACCAGTCCCCAACCCAAGGAACTTTAGTAGGGTTAACCAAAACAACACACAGGAGCAACAGGAACATATAATTCAACCTGCTCCCTAGCACCCACTTGGCTTTGTTAACCCTAACCCAGGCTAGGCTCAACCCATTTTGCAAAACCCACCTCACCCTTCTAACCCTAATGCTTATGCCTGTGCTGTCACCTTGACAAGTGGGAAACAAATCTAAGATCCTTATTCTTCTACATCCAAATCTTACCAAGATCTTGAGGAGCCCAAATCTAACTTAGGATACCAAGATAATTTAGAAAACAAGGCTCAAGATTTGAACACTCATGATTTCTCTCAAGCACCCTTTCCTGAAGCCTTGAACAAATCCAGGGAAAAGAAAACCAATCCATCTGAGTGGTTTGATATTTTAAAGCAAGTCCAAGTGAATATACCACTCCTTGAAGCTATTGAGAACATCCCGTCCTGTGCGACATTTCTTAAGGAAATGTGCACACCGAAATGCCAAGCTAAATCATCAAAAAGGGTCGTAATTTTTGAGCAAGCTAGTGCCATCATCTCAAATAATCTCTCTCCTAAAAAGAAAGATCCAGGGGCCCCCTTAATTTCATGTGAAATAGATGGTTTATCTTGGAGTAAGACTTACTGGACCTTAGTGCCTCCATCAATTTAAGCCCCACAAAATTATATGAAGAGTTGGATTTAGGTCCCTTGCAACACACTGATGTTACCCTTCAACTTGCTGATAGGTCAACAAAGATTCCAAAGGGACTCTTACAAAATGTGATTATAAAAGTGAGGGATTTTGAGTACCCTGTGGATTTTTTAGTTTTAGATATGGAGGCATCAGAAAACTTGAACCACACCCCGATAATCTTAGGAAGACCTTTCTTGGCCACAGCCAAGGCTCTGATCAATTGCAATATGAGGAATATGCAAATCACTTCTGGAAGGAAAACTTGTCAACTCAATATCTTTAAAGCTTCCCAAAAAAATAAATTGAATTGTGGTTCTATTGAGGACACGGGAACAATTGAGGAGGTTTTGGCAATTCACACTAAGGATAATCTGAATTATGCCAAATCTCAAGATCAATACGAGAGGTAAGGATGTGATGTGGAGAACAAAGCACTTGAGGATGATTATGAGTTCCCACCTCCCATAGATAATCAAATTGAAAAAGACATTTCTAAGATCGAGGAACTATTGGGAGTATCTTATGATGAATTAGATGATGATATAAAGAATCCTCAGTATATCCACCATGAATTCAAGAATTATTGGATTTTGAGGGGGTTAGAGATATTGGACAACCAAAGGACATGAACCATGATTTAATATATGAGGAAAAGAAAGAAACAACCTCAGAAAAAGAAGCTAAAATCAGGATGGACTAGGGAAGAAATTATAATCCAACTAGTTTAAATGGATGGCTTGATTCTGAGGAAGAAATGATTTCTGATAAGGAAGAGGTAATTTCTGATGAGGATTTTGAGAAATTCAACACAATTCTACCTTTATCCTTATATAACCTAGAGCCTAGAGAATTCATGACTTTTGACATCAATCACCATTGTGAGGATCCTTATGATGCTAATTCAAAACCAGATTTAAATTTTAATCATGATTTCAATCCAGATCCTCCACCACCTCTTCTTGAACTTTGGAATTGGATTATTGCATAGGGCTAACACCATGAACCTTGTTTTTGCCATCTCCATCTTTCTCTCTCCAGTTTGTATCTCGGAGTAGAAAAACCCTTTAGAGTGGGGCTACATCATCAGTTGGTCTGCATCTGTGGATCACTGATTCTTGGACCGCAGATTATATCTTCATGCTAATCTTGAATCTCTCAGCAACAATTATTACTCCTTCTCTTGACCCACAATATTGAAATGCATATTGGGCCGGGCAAATGATGTTAAAATTAGCATCAGATGGGAGGCAACCTAGTATTCTATATAAATATTTTTCTAACCAAGCTGACCTGGATTAACAAGCTCAGTCAGGTGATATCCCCTTCTCTCACTTATTACATTTTGATTTCCTTGCATACATTGTAATGAATAAGCATGGGGGGGTGGACATTGTATGTCTTATTTTTATACCAAAAAAAAATTACACATATTGCATTCATGCATAAAGTATTTTTATCAAGTAGGTTTTATTAAGGATTTATTCTTGAGTTGATTCATGAATTTAGAATCCAATACAATTTCACACTTGCACATAGAATTTGCAATGGATCCACTGTGAAGACCAATTGACATCTTTAGTTTGTCGAGAAGAAGCATTGCTTCTTTTTTTGAATCCTTGGACAGTAATTAGGGAGTTAGGCAAACCATCTTCTATTACATCCACTAAAGAATTGCGAGGTGCGAGTAGAGAGTCTACTGGTGCTCTAAGTCTAATACAAGAAATCTTAGTTTCTAGGTAATTGGTTAATGATACTTGAAGTTAGGCATAGTTTTCGCTCTTGGTTCCTACGTATAAATCCTTTGTGTGAATTTTTTGGGAGTCACCAAATAGGGAAAATGCGCAGAGAGCGGGTTCTAATAAAACTAGGACTAAGGTGGATGATTTCGATCGTCCTTTGGAATCCTTGGCTGAAGGAGGGTATTAATATCAAGGTCAGAAATACACTGTCCCATCCATTCCTTTCCCGGTGCCAAGAATAAGCACTTCCACCAAATAAGTCACCGATATCCTCTTGAACATCCCCAATCCCGAATAATGCCTCATGAATAAAAATTTGCATGGGTGTTGCATTACGTTATGTTGGTAGATATAAATATATATATAAAAGAAAAGAAAAAAAACAAGAAGAAAGAAAAAAATAGAAAAAAAGGTGTTAATTACATTGTGTTTATTTCATGTCAATCACATTGAGGCAACAATACCTACTACCATCATGATCCACCAAATACAACCTTAACCTACTTTTCTATATTTCTGACTGCCTGAATCTGGTTGAGGATTACTGACTTAGTTATAGGATTATCAGAACTTAATTAAAGTGTTAACGCCATGAGAGGCCACCAAATATATTTACAAATCTGGTGAGATTGTGACCTTAAAAAGAAAAAGAAAAGAGAAGAGAAGAAAAAGACAGAAAGAAAAGGAGGGAGAGAGAATGATTATAAAGGAACTAAAGAGAGTACACTTTCTCCGCCTCTCTCTGAGTTGATTTATTTAATAGTCCAGAAATCTACGGTTTGTAGTACTAATCTATTTGTAGTATCGGAGGAGCCTAAATCACAAAATACAAACCCACTTGACTCAAACATCTTCTACCTAAGTCAAAAGTCGGGGCTGAAAATTACAGATTATTTTATAACCTTGAGGGAAAAAGTTTGCCTATCCTAATAAAATTTTACTAAGGGTCAACTATGAGCTTTAGATGTAGATTGACTTTTCACTTGGATCTGTTGCATATGCTAAAACATTACACTTTCACGACTGTCTGGATTTCTAAAATTTTGGATGAAAGTAAAAAAAATAAATCTCTAATCAAACTCTTGATAGAAAGTAATCATTTAGGACCACTTTGCATTTAGTCTTACATTTGTTAGGGACTAGCAAGATTCAGTCATGGGGGTGTTACTGCGCAGCAATTATAGGACTTAATCTACCTGAATTAAGTTACATTTTAGCTTAACTTCGAAGCATTGCTTGCATGGGCATCATAATTTGCATGATAGTTGATTTGTTAGCTTTATAGATAATAATGCTATTTTATGCTGTAAGAGAGAGGCGATATTAATTGTAGATGATTCATGGTCACAGATGATAAATCAAACGATACAGATCTGATCAGGACAACAATTGGAGTTCGACACGTCCAGAATCTACTTGATCAGACTTCCATCGTATCACATTCAGTCCATGGAAGATCAGAGATCAAGGGGCAAGATAGTGCAAATCCAAACCTCAAATGCCAAATCCGACTACACAAATGGATCTAGATCAATGATCGCAATCCAATGGCATAAAAATCAACTCAATCGAAGCCTTGTAGCGCCAACTATAAAGGAGGGAAGATGGACGATTAGGATGGCGCCACGTGGTGCCATCCCAATGGTTCCTACCACCGCTCCATCTACTGAACCACTCACTACGCACTTTGTGGGGCGTTGGATCGTCATCCAATAGCCACAGTTGCGCCACGTCGCCCCTCCTTACACCCTTTATCAAAGGAAGAATTCACCTTAACCATTGGATCTTCACCCAATGACTGAGGGCAGTTGTGCACAAAACCAAGATCACGACAAAGCGCGTGCACAGTGCATTGGTCTCAGCTTTGTACGAAAGCAACCGACATGTGCTCAAATCATGCTGAGCATGAAATAAAAAAGGTGATACGCTCAAGTGAAAATAGAGCCGTCAGATGAGAACGAAGGACGCAGAGTTGGCTACGTGGTGTGAGGAGGCTCGTCAGATGAGGCTATGCGAGTGAATGCCCAAATGGAAGCCCTATTGCACACGAAATCAAAGAGGCGGTGTGGCACTCATCTTAAGTCGTTCGATCATAAGATCGAACGATGGAAATCATAAGCGCGTGCTCGCACGCTGAAGGGTGTAAGGCAGTGGCTGAGGGCGACTGTGCGTGTGCCACGTGGTGCAATCGCATGCATCCTCATGAAGAAGGCGTATTGAAGGTTATTTTGTGGTGTGATCTAATCCGTTGATCTCCTGATCGACGAATTTGATCAATCCTAAAGTGTTGCATGATTTTGGGGGCCAAAATACCTGCTTTGCGCCTTATTTTAACTATAAAAAGAGCCTCAAAGCCCCCATTTGAGAGGCAATTCCCACCTAGACACATCTTTGGCTCCTCTCTCTCTACAGCATCTCTCTCTGGTCTTCTTCCCAGTGTCCTAGATCTAAAGTGTTGTCGCACTTCACACAAGCATCCCTCAAGAGGCTCCATTCTTCATCTATTTTTGTCTCTCTCTCTCTACTCTTTAGTTTATTTGTTTTTATTTCTAGTTTAGAACTCTTTGCAAGTAGTAATAAAAAATTGATTCTATGAATATCTTCTCTATCTTTTTATTCTTTCATTAGGTTAGATTAGTTGGTATGAAAAGCTTTGAGAATCTCATTTTGCCTCCCTATGAACATGTTAGGACTTACTATTTCTGATTTATAAATTTATTTTTTTGGGCGTAATTTGCAACTACAATGATATAAAAATCTTTTTATGTGTTTCATAATGAATAATAGGACTCCTAAGATCTCCTCCTTTAAAGTGTGTTTGGTTGCAAATGTTTTATATTGAATACAAAGGAAAACTTGGATAATTTTGATACAAAAAGTGAGGAAGGAATCTTTTTAGGATACTCCTCTAGAAGTAAAGCCTACAGAGTCCTTAATAAAATGAATTTCGTAGTTGAAGAGACTCTGCATATGTCTTTTGATGAATCAGATCAATTGGATAATGCATCAACTAAAGATGATGATTAACCCTTAGATGATCCTTCAAATATACTTGAAGACACCATCTCTAGTGAAGTTCCTAAAGACTTAATCTACACCAACGATCATCTTAAAGATTTAGTGATTGGTGAAGTCTTAAAGGGAATTCAAATTAGATCAT
Source organism: Thalassia testudinum (assembly GCA_037157565.1). Lineage (NCBI taxonomy): Eukaryota > Viridiplantae > Streptophyta > Magnoliopsida > Alismatales > Hydrocharitaceae > Thalassia > Thalassia testudinum. The sequence goes on along the minus strand of JAZHRO010000022.1, from coordinate 4,787,556 downwards.
CCTTTAATAACCTTGCACTTAACGTGTTGGTATCTCAACTAGAACCAAAATCTATGAATGAAGCATTTACTGATGATTGTTGGATTGTAGCTATGCAAGAAGAGTTGAATCAATTTGAAAGAAATGATGTTTGGAAATTAGTTCCTAAGCCTGAATCTCAATCTATCATTGGAACAAAGTGGGTCTTTCGAAATAAGCTTGATGAATCAGGAAAGGTTGTAAGAAACAAAGCTAAACTTGTGGCTCAAGACTACAATTAAGAGGAAGGAATAGACTTTGACAAAACTTATGCTGCCATAGCTAGACTAGAATCCATTAGAAGGTTACTAGCTTTTGCTATTCATATGGATTCAAACTATTCCAAATGGATGTCAAAAATGCATTTCTAAATAAGTTTCTAAAAGAAGTCTATGTGAAACAACCTCTTGGCTTTGACAGTACTAATAATCCTGATATGTTTTCAAACTTAACTGATCGCACGTGTTTCGCGAGTTTGAAATTAGGGTTACAAGTAACCCGCCATCGTAGTTACAAAACTTGTGGTCAAATAAAATTTATACCGAAACTCCAAGGGAGTCCTGGGTCGAACACAGGGAGGCGATGTTTACTTTAATTGAAAACCGCACTTCATTTTGTTTCTTTTTGGTATTTTAGGGTTTTGTTATTTTTTAGTATTTTTGAAAGAAGATAAGTAGAATGAATCACAAGATAGAGATGGAACAAATATGATGTATATATTACTCCAATGTCAATTATAATAAACTATGAAAGTGTAACAAGAAAGGGAGGTGAGAGGAAATCTCCCAAATCGATTATTCAGCGAGACGACGATGCCTAGCAGAAGCTCGGATGAAGGAGGTGAGGAGCGAGACGACGGAGGTGAGATGCAAGAGGACGTCGGGTAGAGGAAAGCTTCGACGTGGCTCAGGAATGGAGGTGAGAAGGCGGAGATGATCTGCTACCGAAATGGAGGTGAGAGGATGGCTCCAAGGTGACCTATGAATGGGGATGGGAAGATGGATGAATATTTGGTGAGGTAGAGGTTTGCTACACTAATAGGAGCCTTGGGAGCTTGAGAACAAGCTCTAACAGAGCATTGGTAGGCTTGCTAGAGCTTGGGAGTAGGTGGGAATAGAGTAGGTAGAGATGAAGAGGAATGGGAGATGTAAGGGTGTTTATATAGTGGAGGGAAGAAGAGAATCCCACGCACAGGCATTCAGTGACAGTTATAAGCGTCACTAAAGGCCACCCGAGCTATCGTTGAAGATCCGCGCCTCTTCATTGCTTTGGCTGGCACACATACTGTGCAGGCCATTTAGTGACAGCTGCAAGTGTCACTAAAGGCCCACTCTTTTGTTGTTATCAAGCCTACGCCCAACGCTCACGCCTGCAGCTGTCAAAGGCATGGCAACCGTCAACCGTTGGATCAAGCGTGGATGGCTGTGATTGCGAGAGAAGAGCGTGCGCCTACCAGCGTTTGAATTTCGCATCGCTGGTGTGTGCACTGGCTGCCATTGGATGCTGCATCGCACTGTCAAGACGCGCCTGCAGATCATGTGCGCTTCCATTTGATTCACGTGCCTTACGCGATTGTGGAGATCAGATGGCGGGCGCTGTTCGCGAGCGACTTAAATGCATGCCCTAGATGGCATGTGTGTGGTCTGGCGTGCACCTTCGCGTCGACGGGCGACGTTGGATCACATGTGGGGAATCTCGACCGCTCGATTGCGATCAGGCGGCTCTATTTCATCTGACACTGTAGCGGGGTGCAGCGAATCGAGACTCAATCTCGCACTCGCTCCTTGAGAGCGCTTGACCTCACCACTGCACCACACCTGTGGGTGTGTTGCGAAGAGGAATTGTGCCCATGCGGTGAGGGCGGCCTCTCAGCCGTTGGATTTTCATCCAACGACTGAGATCACTCGATGGGGCAGCCTTTGGAGATGTGCAGGTGGCTTAGGTCACTCCAGATGGTGCCACGTGGCAACATATGGATCGTCCACCCTTCATTGCTTGTAGAGGATGCCACAATGCTCAGATTGAGGTGATTTCTATATTGTCGGACTGCGATCGTCGCTTCAGATCCATCCATACAGTCGGATTTTTCATCCGAAGTCTGTAAGGATGTCGCATTGCCTCCTGGCCATATAAAATGAAGGAATTAATATACAAAACATACAACTATCCTAAATGCCATGCAATGGATGTTATGCAATATTTATAACATTATATGCAATGCTAAGCCTAGGAACTATCATAAATAAGCAATTTATCAAGAATTCCTGTGTGTTTATCATAAACAAAGCTTTATACAGACTTAAACAAGTTCCTTGAGCTTGGTATGAAAGGCTAAGAAACTACTTAATAGAAAATGACTTTAAAATTGGTTTAGTAGATCCAACTATGTTTACCAAAAGAAAAGACAATCAACTAATTTTAATCCAAGTTTATGTTGATGGCATAATCTCCGGTGCTACTAATGATCTTCTGTGTCAAGAGTTTGTGAAGTTATGCAAGATCAATTCGAGATGAGCCTAATGGGAGAATTAAAGTTCTTCCTATGATTACAAATTGATCAGTTGGAAGATGGAATCTTCATTTCACAAAGTACACAAAAGAGATTCTAAAGAAGTTAGGAATGGATAAAAAAAGGAAAAGACACACCAATGACTACCGCTACTCAACTTAAAGAAAATGAGTCAGGTAAGTGTGTAGATCAAAAATTATAAAGAAGCATGATAGGATCCCTACTTTACTTGACTGTTAGCAAACCTGATATATTGTTTAGTACTTGTCTGTGTACTAGATTCCAAGTAAACCCTAAAGAATCACATCTAAATGCATTAAAAAGGATACTTAGATACCTACTCAATGCTATTGATCTTGGTTTGTTCTACCCCAAATCAGCCACACTTTATGCGAGAAGTTAGACTAATCGTAAGAGTACTAGCAAAATGTGTCAATTTCTCAAAAATTCCCTAGTATCTTGGGTCAACAAGAAACAAAATAGTGTTTCTCTATCCACAATTGAAGCTAAGTACATTGCTGCATCATTAGCATGTTCACAAATTTTGTGGATGAAACAGACACTTAGAAATTTTTGACTAAATTTTGAAAACACTAGGATTCTTTGTGATAACACTAGTGCTATAAACTTGTCCAAAAACCTCATTCAGCACTCTAGGACAAAATATATAGATATCAGACATCACTTTCTTAGAGATTATTCCCTAAAGAAGTAAATAGTCTTAGAGTTCATTCAAAAGATAAACAATTAGCTGATATCTTCACAAAACTTCTAGCAAAAGAAAGATCTATACTAATAAGAGGAGATTTAGGCTTAACAAGATTTGCTGAACTTTGATTGATGATTATTTTTTGATATAACTAATTGATGATGATTGGCTTGTAGTGCATTATATTTCATTTCTATCTTCTATGTATGGACTTCATATTTATCTTACTGTGTAGTACTTTTATTATTATATGAGCACTACAATATCTTTATTCGACATATCCTATTTTTAGAATAGTGTTGTTTATCCTGCTTATTGAAATTTGTTTATAATTCTATTGCATAGCAGCATGTCATGAAATGCATTAACATTTCAATAAGGGGGAGCATGATCTAATTGTTGAATTAATTACGTAGTTCTTTTTGTTAATAACAAAAGGGTAGAAATAATCAAAATTTGATTATACACCATGCATAAATAATTAAAATTTTGTTATTATCAAAAAGGGAGAGATTGTTAATATTCTTGTTTTGAAATAACAAAATTATCTTTTTATTGTGGACTAACCATTATAGGTTAAGTCAAATTTATGGTATGGATGTGTTATCATCAGCATAGTCATCAAGGAAGAAAAGGACTTGACTTGAAGGTTATCTTGAAGACCTTTTTAAATTTCATTGAGTGTAGAAATATGTATGGAACCTCAAAAAGAAAAACAAACGTAAGATTCTCATTTTCGTAAAAAATCATTCTTCCGTATTATTGATCTACTAACATATCCCTTTGATCAACCAAGTATTGATCGACCAATTAATTGTTATAATTGATCAAATACCTCTAATGGTCATATTTCATTTTGATTGATCAACTTATTTTTTTAATCGATCAAATTTACTCCAATGGTTGAATTTCTTTTGACATCTCAAAGTCGATCAATTTTTCAATTTAATCGATCAACATTGAATCAATCAATATAATTATTTAATTGACCAAATACCTTTTTGATCGAGCAAACTTTATTTTGATTGACCAAACCCATATTTCCAGAAATGTCAAAAAGTACCTATAAGTAGGTTCGACGACCCCCCTCTCTAAAACACACCTAAAGAGCTTTCTAAGAAAAAAACACCTACTCCCTCTCTCTATCTCTTGCTTTCATGCCTCTGCACCTACAACTACTGTGATCTAAAGCATGCTCATTTTCTTGCGATACACGAAAGCTCAATTTGTTCTTTAATATTTCTAAGGTTCCATAGGAATATTGTTTTATTGTTTTATTTCTGTTGTTTTTTATCTAGGATTCCAAGTTGGCTTGGAAGTCTCATTTTCTTCTCTGTGTCAGGTGTAAGAGGAGACATTCTGTAAGAGGCTGTGACACCCTCGTTCAAGTGGTACGTATTAGTGGATTGACTACCATCGACTAGTTGGAAAAATCCTAAGCTGGGAGTCTTAAATAGTGGTTTTTACCCAGAAGGGTTTCCACTCTAAAATCAGGTCTCATTTCTCTGGTTTGTGCATATATCTTTTTGATTTGTGGTGAATGATTTAAAGTTAAATTTTTAAATAGATACTACACTATTCATGCCCCTTTAGTGTATACTTGATCCTTTCGGTTCCGCTCGCACTCACAGTGATTACAGGTTGGAAAAGAATCCACTATAGGATCAAGACTAGAAAAATGGACGGTTGAGGGAGATTGAGTTCTTCACACAAAGTAGGAGGGAGATTCAGGTCTATTAGTGTTTTTGCACTAAAGACCCAAAGTTGAAGCGGTAGAACATTTGTGCTCAGACCCGTAAGTGGTAAGAAATCAATGTAGAGCAGTCCCTGGTATTTACAAAGTGGCCCTTGCTAGTTTACAAATGAATCCCTTGGAATTTCTAATGTATAGAATGTGAAGGCTCAAATGTGTATTAAGGACCTAAATGTAAATCACTCAATCCAAGATCCTAATGAGCTTAGAATGCAATGAAGTTTTTATGGCATATTAATTGAACATATTAGAAAATAATCCAAGCATTGATTTGTAATTTTAAGCTCAATTTGTGTTTAATTTGGCATTTGAAGCATCCATTTACATAATTAATAGAAAATCTCTCAAAAGTGACCTAATTATGCATTTTTAGCACAAAATTGATGTTTGAGGTTATTTTCCAATATTCCCACACTTAACCCTTTTCATGTGTTAATTTGATAGTATTTAACTTAGTTTCTAGCTTAATTTTGGCATTTTAACTATGATGAGCCAAACCTCATTAGTTAGCACCACTTTTGAAGGGGTATAATGGTTGTTGGCATCAACTTTGAAGAGGCACCTAGGAGAGTTGGTGGTTGGTGGTTATGGAGGGCTTTATGGAGGAAAATGAAGAGGTGCCTATGGAGAAGAATTGGCGCCAACCATGAAGGGGTGCCTTAAGGTATTTTGGCACCACCATGATGGTGGTTACTTGTTCATTGTTGGCGTCAACTTTGGGTGAAGGTAGGCTGCTAGGTATTTAAGTAGAAGGATAACTTGGTAGCTAGCTTAGCTAGCTTAAACTAGATAGTAGCTAAGAGGAGCTAGGTGGAGCTCCCTTGTTCTAGAATATAGTTGAGATGAGTTGATGTAGACTTGAATGAGGACTCATCATTTAGCTTAGCTAGCTAGCTAGGAGTTAGTTGCTAAGCTAAGTTGAGTTGAGTTGGCAAGAGCTGGATAGAGCTTGACAGAGTTGAAAGGGAGCTGAAGTGAGTTGAAATGTAGCTAAGGGAACTTCTATCTACTTCTTCCAATTAAGGTTTTAGCCTTTCCTTTTAGTTTTCTAGGGTTTAGATAGTCTACAAAGGTCTCGCATTCCCAAACAAGCAAGCAATACATATTAATAACATAAAACAATAGGAAAACCTAACAATGCATGCAATGACCCTAAAATACATGTATGCCTAATATTGACCTAATAATGTAATGCGGGTGCAAAATTACTAGGAACTAGGTGGGAAATGTGACTAAAGATGATGACAAACAAGGGTTTATCAATACCTTCTTCAACATAATATACTCATTAAAATACATTCATATATCACATCACTCACTCACAACTATATCATAACATTTATTAAAAAATCATCCACTAGCATCACATCATCATACTAATTATTTTGTCCTACCCTACTCTATTTATCCCTACAATACTTTATCTTGGGATAAGACTTAGGTTTTGCTTTTGTCACTATGTAGTGACTTTTTCAAAAAAATAAGAGATGGTTACAAGTCCCTGGATTTGATCAAATGTACTAGTTAAATTAGAAAAGGAGATTTGCTTTTTCATGGCCTAGCATTGAGACCTCAAAAGCTAAGAGCATCACCAATCGAGGAGCCACATCACTCATAGTTACTGATGATTTTCTTTGATAATTTAACAAAGAGGTTGCAATTGCCTCAAATGGCTACAAAACATCTCCAAGAGTAGGTGACGAATGAGGGGTCTTGAAGTTGATTGGTGGTGGCATTTTTAAGTTCTTCACAATATTCTTTTTGGAACCATTCCACATTGAGGGTTTGGGGATCCTTGGAGGTAAATTGGGGGTACCACTCCAGAGCAACGACTATTAGAGCCATGAAAGCATTATATTTTGCTACATTTATCTTCCTTTTTTCACTTTCACTAAGAGTGGGATTTTGCTTCAAAGGAGTTTGGTAATTCCAAACATTCATCGTTGACCTTCTTAATATGATTGGCATGGTTTGCCATGTTGAATAAAAGTTCTTGGTGCCTTTTTTGCACAGAATCTCTAGCATCCCCTCAGGCATTTGCAATAATCTCAATAGCCTATCCTCTAGCACTTGAAAAAAATTCAAAGGACATATTATTAGTTGACAGTTTTAGAATCCACAACCAACCACTCCTAGGACTTATCTTAATATAATAAGTCGAAGGACTCCTTGTAGTGCCAACCAATGAATGTTGTTGAAGATCTTTCATGACAAGTGATACTCCACTATCAAGTCCATTACAAGCCTGGAGATTTCCTTGTCCAATTCATACCATTGTGCTTGTGTTGGCTTAAGTACAATAGACAGTTGAACACCAGCAACATCAAAAGTAAAAGCAAGAGAAAAAAACCTCTTCAGTGCCACTAAGCTTTATGTATGCTTGAACTATTGGAAATCAGCCACCACACAAGGCATCAAGAATTCTTTGGTGCTACTATGTCCATTTCACAGCCTCTTGAACCTTCTCTGTTGCTATAACTTTGGCTTATACGAACCCATGAGAATTGAATTCTTAAGATACCCATGCTTTTTCAGATAGAGAAGTAATATGCAAGACTTAAAAAGAGGCTAGAATAATTTCTTCATATAGAGGCACTCTTTTGATGTGGCTCCACCAACTATATCTCACTCTAGTACAACTCTCTCTTCCAATCAAACTCGTCTCTCATACTCGCCATAACCTTTTATATATTACTCTTAATCTTGCAATTATGTATTCTTGGCAATTTAGTTTAATTGACATTTTGAAAATCGTATCTTTTATACATCGGCCTTTATTTGATTTTGAATCAATTAATATTGTTTTTCTCTCCAAATGAGATTAGAAAATCTTTAGCTATAACATGGTTTTATATGTCATGAAATTTTTTTGTATAATGAGACTACAACAAATTCAATGGCTTAAATTATAGTATCCTCTCTACCCTAAAATCTTAGGTACACCACTACTTAGACAAGCTGTCACTTTTGTTATTAGTTCCTATTTATTGTAGAGTAATCTAATTTATGGTTCCACATGTTTCAACAATATTATCACATTCATTACCCAACAACCAATTATGACTTATGCATGTTGTTGCTTTTGCATCAATGCCCATTTGCTGCAAAGTAATCAAATATATGATTCCGCATGTTCCAATAATAGTATCACATTGATTGCCCAACCACCAATTACAAGGCCACATAAGATGGCATCTCAACCACCGATTATGACTTACACAGGCTATCACTTTTACCATTGGTGCCCATTTGCTACAGTAATACCATCACATTCATTGCCCAACCACCAACCATTGATTATGACTTAGATGGATAGTTAATAATCTCATTTTTGCACATATATTTCGTGCCTATTGCTTGTATATTTACATTATTAAGTGTGAATAAAGCAAGTATTTATAGTGTTTTTATAATTTTGTGTTTTTATCTAAATGTAGAAATAAAGACATAATTAAGTTGTACATGGAGTAAGGCTTGGACAAGTGAAGGTGACTAAACCCACCATCCTATAGTAATATCCTCACTATTCAATTAAGCATTTGCACACACACATTATTAATTCCATGAACACAACCCACAACACTTAATTAACCTCTATATTCATAATGCCACTCACCATAACATCTTTGTACATAGAGCTATCATGACAATCACCCATTAATACCAAGACATGTAACACCTAATGCACTAAACCCCACGTCACAACACCACATACCCAACTCCCCTCACATTCAATGTACGTAACTCGCATGCGTCGATTAACACCATGTCCACTAATTCATATTCCACTACCTCAATGTAAATCTCACAACACACATATTGCACACATAGCTAATAAACAAGATTTTTTGTTTGAGTTTTGCCAATATATGTAACGACGGGGTCATATTAAGATGGTAGCCCATTGAGAATGGCTAAAATGAGTTCATCATAATCAATAGAACGATCTGAAGCTAATGCAAGGCTTGTGTCAATTTGCTTAGTTTTGTTTGTGAAATCAGAAATATTCATGTCGCCTTTCTTAAGTGTTGTAAGCTCAGCTTTATAATGAAAGGAACGAGCCTTAGTTTATGTTGAAAAGTAACATTCAATGGACGTCCAAACCTCACATGCAGAGGAAAGATGCATAAATTGAGTGCCCAAGTCATCAGAAATGGATGCCATAATCCATCCAGGGACGAGCTGGTCTTTACGGTGCCAACACAAATATTCATTGTTGGGCAAATCACCCCTAGCAGGGTTTGAAACAGTTGTTGGGGGTGGGACAGAGGAGCTGTCCACAAACTAAAGAGATCGTAGGCATGGAGGAGGGGGATTAGTTGGGCTTGCCATAAGGGGTAGTTGGTGGTCGATAGTTTGCGGAGACAAGGTTCTGTATATTTGATGGAAGGGTGATGACGAGCGATTGCTTGGAGGTAGGTGCTTCAGAGGTTTCAACCATCAGGACCTTGCTGCAGGTGGGTGAGCTTCACGAGCTCATGGCTCTGATACCATGTTATTTAATATAAATGACAGTAAGAAAATGGAATAAGGAGGCTCATTCCCTGCACTCCTCGAGAGTGATATTTATATGACTTGGCTAGTGGTCATTGGGGCAAGCAGCCCATGAACATGAGCCACCGTATGCCTCAATATTACAGGACTGCCATTTATGTGCAAGACAAGGATTTTCAGAAATTGCAATCTATACAACCTTTGATCTCTAACAGTTAACTCACAAACAGATAATTATTCACTCAATGCACATAGCACACCATTAACACACCACATCACGCACTCCACTCTTCCCAACATGCATGCAAATAACTCTATCACACACACACACACAACACACATAAACACACCCACAATTCCACTTAATTTACAAATATTACACATTAATCACACACACATAAATGCACCCATGCAATTTACACATAATTAACATGGACATGATTTCCATCATCAAACACCCACAACCACATTTCCTCCCCCTCCCCCTCCCCCGACGTTTCTTCCCCATCCCATTACCCCGTAATGCACTTCCCACATTCCCTCACTCCCCAATGATTTTTATCTTTATATAAACCCATTTACCCAATTCCCATCTTTGGAATTTCCCCCCATTACCACCTCTCTTCCTTCTTCCCCTTCCATCCACAAACACCCCCCATTTTTCCCGAACACCATCCCAATTTCCCACCTCCCCATTCCCACCCAGGAACACCCACTCCACTTGCCTCCCATCTCCCCACTTCCACACTCACCAATCTTACACCCAAAACTAACGTCCATCACCTATTCCATCTCCAAGCTTCCAGCCTTTGCCATGCCTCCGATGCCTCCGTCTCCGACTTCGGCACCTCCGCTTCGAGTCATCACCACGCATTCCTGCCTCACGTTCTTCAAAGAGAACACGATGGGACTCTGCCACTTCAGCCTTAGTGTTTTTTTTTATTTTCACTTTCGTACTTCAAGATATATATATTTTTTTAATATAAGTGCATGCTTTTATTATTAAATATCGGGATACATTGTGTTCTGTATTATATTATACGTGACTAATTTTATTGCTTAGGGTGTTGGATGAATTTACAGTGCATCAGTTAATCGCAGGTTGATATTCAATTTCCCACAAGTCACGTTGAAGCCTGAGTTACGTTATTCCCTTGATGTCAATTTTGAGAGAATAACCTAAGCCTAGGGAAAATTTTATTTTTATTATTCACTTATTTGATATATTTGTAATTTCCCAGTGAAATATGAAATCTCAAGCACCAATTTGATTGATTTGATATTTTGAAACTTGTGTGTATTTCATTTTCATCATTGTTTCGAAATTTCCGAACACATCTTAAAATTAATCTATCTTCCCGTGATCAAATCTCCTTGTGGAATTAGAATTTTACTATAAAACCTTTACCATAGACACATATTGTAGTTAAAAATCACTCCAAATTTCATATAATTATGACTTGTAAATTTATAAAATTCTTTGACTATGGGCACACGCACAAAACTTAAATTCCCTTATGTGTAATAGAGTGCAAGAATTTTATACATTTTTTCACAACTCTGATTATTCTGGAATCTGGTGTGTGAATTCTTAGTATTATCATATGCGTTCCATAAAATTTTGATAATTTTCTAAGAATGATCCGAATGAATTCTGATTACATCATGGTACTAGTGTCATATATATAAGGCAGAATTGCATCTCCCAAATGAAAAATATTTTAAAAAATAGTTTGCGAGTTTTTCTAATCCTAGTTTCAACGGTTGATGATCTAAATACAACCTAAAATCACATACATTAATTTTCTTGAGAATTCAACCAGACTTATCACTCCTACCATCTTTCAAAAGTCGCTCAATTAAAATTGTATGTTGTAACGACAAACGACATCAACTATTACTTTCACTATAAGTGCCCCTTAGCTGCATAGTGATCCAATATGTGATTTTGCATGTTCTAGTAATACAGTCACATTTATTGGCCAACCACCGATTACAAGGCTACATAAGATGGCATCCCAAGACAAAAATTAATTCAAATACTAGCCAAATGAAACCTTAACAATAAACACACCCAAGGAATATATTGCAAATCCCTCGCTTGCACACCAAAGTTCTTGGCAGAGAAGTTATCTTGGAATGTCTCTCATACGATTAAGAAAACCTTTCTTTTACTTCATTTGGCCAAACTTTTCTCGAAATCACTCTCCTTATTGTAAGTACCCCTATTTTGATGTATTAAAATTATGTTATCTGTCTAGACAAATCTTTTAAGACTCTTTCGTTGATTCATGAATGGAACAAGAAGCTCGTCGATATCTCTCATAGAGCCTTTTTATTTTCCTTGAGTCTAAAATAGTTTGTAAGGAATCTCAAATGAATTTTGCGCTAAACATAAATCTCTAAAAATCAAGTTTTTACGTTAATTGATCGACCAAATAAATTGATTGATCAACCAAAACTCATTAATCAAACAAACCATGAATTAATCAATCAAACCAGCACAAATTAGGAAGTTGATTAATATAGCTTTAATCGACCAATTTGCTTAATTAATTGATCAAAAGGTGATCGATCAAATAACTAGTTTGACTGACTAAAACTCATTTTGATCTACCAGTTGGATTCAAATAACTTCTTATTCTGGTTGATTTTCTAGTATAAATAGAGGTCCAAGGTAACCCTTTTTCAACACACATTTCAAGAAGAAATCTCTCTAAAAAAGAACTCTCCTACTTTCTCTCAAGTACTTCAGCGCTTCTGCTTCTATGCTTTCAACAGCATGCTGATCAAATACCTCTATGAAAAATTTGGTTTGATTTCTTTTGAGGTTCTATAGGATTTTATTGTATTTATCTTTATCTACTGCTTTGATTTCGGGTCCCAAGTTATTGGGAAGACTCGTTGTTGTTGTGCTTCTCTTCAGGTTGAAAAGAGAAGGGATTCTTGTAAGTGGTTGTGTCACCATCGCTCAAGTGGAACGTTAGTAGATTAACTAGCATTGCCTAATCGAAAAGATTCTAAGCTGAGAGGCTTAAGTAGTGATTTTTACTCGAGAAGGTTTCCACTGTAAATACAAGTATTATCTATGTATGTTCTTTTATGACTTGAATTTATTTCGTTATTATTTTTTTAAATTATCAAGTGATACTATTCATCCCTCCCCTCTAATATATCGCTTAGATCCACAAGACCTTCATTTATACCTTTCTCCTTTAATGCACGAATGATTTTTCGAAAAAACACATCACTGGGGCACATGTAGAACATTGGGGACCATCAATTGTCTGCATTCCAACCACCATGTGCAAGCTGGGCACACTACTACCGAGATTTAAAGATGATATAGATACTAATGACATTGTCTACCCACTATATTAGACCAACTCAACCACTAATGCATGTCATTGAACAACGATGGGCAGCAAGGGAGAGACTACGAGTTTCAGTGCATGAATAGAGGAAGTTGTTTACTTCCTGCAATAATTGCACGATTCTAACATCTTGTTGCAAATCTTCCCCCATCTCTTTGGAACATACACATAGTTTTGCATGATTCTTTGGCCTATTTTACAGTGGGTGTCATGCGAACCCAAGTTTGGGTTGCAAACACAGGATAACCTAACCCATGTTAGAAGGGGGGTTGAGATAACCTCTCATTTGACCCCTCGGTATCGCCTCCCATACAGCATTTCCCATTGTCCACATTTTCGCCAAATATACCTCCCCATGTCCTAGGTCGATCTCGCATCCTACATTAAATATTGCACTTACGTAGAAGATGAAATCTCATCTCAGTTGTTAGCGTAAATTGAGAACGCTTCATTGTCAACTTATATATTTATTTATTTTTTTCATTGTTTTTGCACGAAACCCCTGTAGTTTTCAAATTACTTCCAAAAGTCTCTTTTTAGCTTCTTTCTTTACCAAATGTCCCCATCAATGAATTAATTTAAAAAATAATTATTATCCAACATTATAATTAATAGTTAATTATAAATCAAATGAGATTATGCTTGACTAAGCACGTCAATAAATATTAAAAATATAAGTAATGAGATTACTATAATTTAAATTATCATGATATGTCCCACATTATATTAACTTAATATAAAAAAAAGTAACACCAACTAACTTACCTATCATCCCAAGGACAAATGCATCTTTTGCTACCTTATCTTTCATACTAACCTCCAAAATTACTTGCCATTCCTAACCTCCATTCAATAAACACAAAGAACCCTCTTTCACAAGTAAACACAAACAAGGGTTATCTCCTATTGCAAAGATACTAACTTGTGTTAGCTCATTCTTACCGTAAAGTAGCCCTTGAATAGAGACATTTTTTTAGGTTTTGTTTTTGTTGCTATGATAATGACTTTGCAGAAAAAAGAAGAGATGGTTACAAGTCCCTAGATTTGACCAGAAGTCTCAATTAAATCAGAAAAAAAGACCTACTTTTCAAGACCTGGTATTGGAACCTCAAAAGCTAAGATCATCACCATTCAAGGAGGCGCATCATTCATAGTTACAAATGATTTTCTTTGATAATTTAACAAGGTTGCAACTTCTTTAAATGGTCGCCAAACATCTCCAAGAGCAGGTAGCGAAGAATGATAGGATCTAATATATGGACTATCTACGTGCACAAAAAATTAAACAAAAAATTAGTAATAACAAGAAAGATTTGCACAATCAATTCAAACCACAAATGACACAAAATGTATAGTGGTTCCCCACTCACTTGGGTACTCCACGACCTAAGCCTCCTAGCTTAGGATTTTTAACCCGATTCCCTAAACCCCGAGAAAATCAATTTACTAAACTGAGGTAATTAACGGGTTGCCCCAACCCAAGTACAAAAATGGATTTGTTACAACCCAACGAGCAAATGCTCAAGAACAAATGAAATACAGATGTAAGAAAGAAAGATCTTATAGCTAAGTTCCTAAGCCTCTTAACAAATGTAAATATAATATTACCGATTTGAGAGCCTAGTGAAGATGTGAATGCGTGAAAGAAAATTATGTTGACGCGTTTGCAAAATCATGGAAAGATTGAAAGCAGCAAACTCTATTCTTCTCTTCAAATATGGTGGAAAATATGAAATATAGAGCTCTAGAATTTTCTCTTATCTTTCTTGTATCTCTTGTGTGCAAACAAAGAGTCCTAGGGTTATTTTATAGAGTTTAGGACCTCAGAGATCCGTCTACTAGACGTTGGGACTTAATTCCCAACGTTCACATAGCCTAAGTAAATTTTCTAGTCATTCAAAATTGAGCCAACGGCTAACTAGTACTGGTACTAAAGTGTGGGTACTAGTATTCGCTGCTTCCAGATTTGGGTTTCAAACTCTTAACAGAAATCTATAACCCACTTATACCGGTACTGATCATTAGTACCGGTACACGTTACCTTTAGTACCGATACTGATCATGAGTACCCATACTTGCGGGGTACAAGTTTGTTTCTTTGAAAAGATCCAAACCTGTAACTCACGTGTACTAATACTAAACTTTTGTACCGGTACTTGTGGGTTAATAAGTACCTTTTATAAGTGATTTAATCAATTATGTTCTTTGAAAATGATCGCAATATTAATCCTAATTTATCTCTAATTATTTTTATGATCTAAGTTATATTCCTTTGTTGAGAGGCATACATTCTATAAATAAAAAAACCTAAACTAAAAAAAACTAAAGGTCGAAGATAATCTTCTTCTCCTCGACTCATTCTTGTCATCTTGCCTCATCCTTATCATCATCTTCTCTTTCTCATCATTATGCCTCCATCACTTCCTGTTTGCCTTGATCTTCACCTAAATATGAAAAGAACTCAATTGCAAATATTAATCCATAATAATTTTGTTAACACCAAAACATGATGTGAAATAAGATTTCAACAATCTCCCCTATTTTGGTGTTGGCAAAACTATCTTGCAAATAGATAAAATAATTTTTAGCAATGTTATATAAAGGAAAAACTTTTAATTAAATCCTCTCCCTCAATATACGCACCCCCTAAAAATATTACTATTTGCCCTTTATCTTTCTCCCCCTTTTTGTCAATCACAAAAAAATGAAGAAATATCATACCATAAAATTTACCAATAGTAGACTGGAGCTTGTGGATACCAAACATCTCTCGTCCAACATTCTTAGTCTTCATTCAACCTATAGAAAGGTTGAAGTGTTTCGTTATGTGCCTTGAACACCCATTGATTACTTTGATATACTCCTGCAAAACAAATATCTTTTCTAGGTATCCATTTTCTTGTGAGTCCTTTAGAGTTAACACCTTTCAAATCCTGATATTTATAAACCTTTTTAGTGTTAGATCTATAATTCTTGAGATTTTTAGCCTTTTGATACATCCATGCATGCCTAAGTGCATGTGATTTATTTTGTGTGTTCTTTTTATTTTTAAACTTTGCTTTTAAATCATCACAAAATTCTAATGTAACATAGTTGTTATTTTTAGATTATTCAAAGTCCCTTCAAAGTGCTCATAAATATCTTCTAATTCTAATATCTATGCATGCAACTGATTATTAGTCTCTTTTGACATTTCTAATTTTATTTCTAAACATGATTTATCTATTTCTAATGTTTGATAATTATTCTTTAAAACCTTATTTTCCTTTTTAAATAACCTAGCTTTATGATATAGTTCTTCATAAGCTTCTAATAATTCTTCAACAGAAAAATCAGGGTTTACCTCTTCTTCTGTGTCTTCTAAAGTTGCAACAAGACAAAGGTGTGCGACCTCATCTTCATCCGATTCACTGAAGTCGGTGTCCATGTTAGAGTCACTATCATCCCATGTTGCTTTAAATGATTTCTTCTTCTTCTTCTTCTTCTTCTTGAGCTCTTTGTTTCTCTCCTATTGTCCTCCTTCTTGTTTAAGGGGCAATCCTTTCGCAAGTGGCCCTTCTTCTTGCACTCATAACAAATAATATTAGAAGAAATTTTATTTACTTGTTTACCTTGTTTCTTGAGGAAGTTTTGGAATTTCCTAGTAAGCATTTCCTTCTCGTCTTCGGATTCCGATGTTGTTGAGTCCGAGTCCTCTATGATTGCTCTAAAAGCAATACTTTTCTTCCTGCTTGTTGCCTTCTCCTCGCTCTTCTTTATGTTCTCCAATTGAACTTCATACGCCATGAAGCTTCCAATCAGATCATCCAAGGGGAGAGTGGATAGATCATTCGCCTCTTAGATCACTGTGGTCTTTGGAGACAAATCGCTTGTAAGTGATCTCAAGACCTTTCTTACAAGCTGCTCCTCTTTCAGCTTGACTCCTAGATTTTTCATTGGATTCACGATCTCTCCAAACCTTGTGTACATGTCCTTAATTATTTCTCCTTTTTCCATCCTGAAACACTCATAATTTTCTGTTAAAATAGAAATACATGTTTCTTTCACCTTGCTTGTACCTTCGTAGGTACCTCGAGAGTGTTCCATATCTCAAATGATGACTCACATGATGAGATGCGGTTGAATTCCTCTTTCGATAATGCACAATACAGTGCATCCATCGCCCTCGCATTGCTCACGATGTTTTTCTTCTGATCCATTGTCCATGCTACTCCTTCTCGCGACTCCGGATCTGAGTTTTTTTCTTGAATGAGGGTCCAAGCCTTCTCATCCATTGCTTTGAGGAAGACTTGCATCCTCCTCTTCCAATACCCTTGGTCCATCCCATCGAAATAGGGAGGACGGGTGGATGACTCTCCTTCGGTGAGCCTTGATGTAGATGCCATTACGAGTTGATTTGTTACATATTCTCGCAACTTGGCTCTGATACCACCTGATAGGATCTAATATATGGACTATCTACGCGCACAAATACTTAAACAAAAAATCAGTAATAACAAGAAAGATTTGCACAATCAATTCAAACCACACAGGACACAAAATGTATAGTGGTTCCCCACTCACTTGGGTACTCCACTAAGTAAGCCTCCCAGCTAAGGATTTTTAACTTGATTCCCTCAACCTCAAGAGAATCAATTTACTAAACCGAGGTAATTAACCGGTTACCTCAATCCAAGTACAAAAATGGGTTTGTTACAACCCAATGAGCAAATGCTCAAGAATAAATGAAATACATGTGTAAGAAAGAAAGATCTTACAACTAAGTTCTTAAGCCTCTCAACAAATGTAAATATAATGTTACCGATTTGAGAGCCTAGTGAAGATGTGAATGCGTGAAAGAAAATCACGTCGACACGTTTGCAAAAGCGTGGAAAGATTGAAAGCAGCAAACTCTATTCTTCTCTTCAAATATGGTAGAAAATGTGAAATATAGAGCTCTAGAATTTTCTCTTATCTTTCTTGTGTCTCTTATGTGCAAACAAAGAGTCATAGGGTCATTGTATAGAGTTTAAGACCTCAGAGATTCGTCTATTAGATGTTGGAATTTAATTCCCAATGTTCACATAGCCTAAATAAATTTTCTAGTCATTCAGAATTGAGCCAACAACTAACTAGTACCAGTACTAAAGTGTGGGTACCAGTACTCGTTGCCTACATATTTGGGTTTCAAACTCTTAACACAAATCTGTAACCCACTTGTACCGGTACTGATCATTAGTACTGGTACTCATTACCCCCAATACCGGTACTGATCATGAATACTGGTACTCATGGGGTACAGGTTTGTTTCTTTGAAAAAACCCAAACCTGTAACTCACATGTACCGGTACTAAACTTTAGTATCGGTACATGTGAGTTACCAGTACTTGTGCGTTAACAAGTACCTTCTCTAAGTGATTTAATCAATTATGTTCTTTGAAAATGATCGCAATATTAATCCTAATTTATCTCTAATTATTTTTATGATCTAAGTTATATTCCTTTGTTAAGAGGCATACATTCTGTAAATAAAAAAACCTAAACAAAAAAAAATAAAGGTCAAAGATGATCTTATTCTCCTCGACTCATTCTTGTCATCTTGCCTCCTTGTCATCATCTTCTCTTTCTCATCATCATGCTTCCATCACTTCCTATTTGCCTTGATCTTCACCTAAATTTGAAAAGAACTCAATTGCAAACATTAATCCATAATAATTTTGTTAATACCAAAACATAATGTGGAATAAGGTTCCAACAAAGGAGAGGTCTTGAAGTTGATCGGTGATGTTATTTTTAAGTTGTTCACCATATTCTTTTTAGAACCATTCCTTGTGAGGGGTTTGCGGATCCTAGGAGGTAGATTGGTGGCATCACTTGCCATGACAGCAATATATTTTCCTGCATTTATCTTCCTTTTTTCACTTTCACTAAGAGTGGGATTTTGCTTCAATGTCTGGTCCTATGGAGTTTGCTAATTCCAACATTCATTGTTGACCTTCTTAATATGAATAGCATAGTTATCCATGTCAAATAAAAGTTCTTGGTGTCTTTTTCGCACAAAATCACTAGCATCCCCTCGTGCATTTGCAATAATCTCAATAGCCTGTCTTCTAGCAATAGAAAAAAATTCAAAGGACATATTATTTGTTAACAACTTCAAAATCCACGACCAGCCACTCACAAGACTCGTCATAATATAGTTAAGTGGAAGGACTCATTGCAGTGTCAATGAATACCAATGAAGAGCTTCCAAATAGTTTCTGCTAAATCTTTGAGTAACGTTTACCTTATACTCAATATTGAAGAGCTTCAACAACAAGAAATAATCCACTAAGTCAATTACAAGCTTGGAGATTTCCTTATCCAATTCATAGCATTGTGCTTGTGTTGGCTAAGGTACAATAGTCAGAAGGACACCAGCAGCAACAATAGTATAAGTAAGGGAAAAAGCCTCTTCAATGGCACTAAGCTTTATCTTGCTCGAACTATTGGAAATCAGCCACATGCAGGGCATCAAGAACTCTTCGATGCTACTTCATCCATTTCCGAGCCTCTTGAACCTTCGCTATTGCTATAACTTTGGCTTGTGTAAACTCATGAGAACGCTTCCCATGCTTTTTCTGAAAGAGAGGTAATATGCAAGACTTAAAAAGATGATAGTATAATTTCTTTAGATAGAGGTGCTGTTTCAACGTGGCTTCACCAACTATATCTTACTCTGGTATGTCTCTCTCTCCCTAACAATCTCGTCTCTCGTATTTGTCATAACCTTCTATACATTAATATTAATCTTGCATTTATGTGTTCTTGGCAATTTAGTTTAACAAACATTTTAAAAATCTTATCTTATAAATTGGTATTTGCTTGATTTTAATTCAATTAATTTCTTTTCTCTCTAAATGAGGTAAAAAAATCTTTTGTTATAACATGGTTTTAGATGTCATAGAATTTTTTTGTATAATGAGACTACAAAAAATTCAATGACTTAAATTATCATGCACTCCTTACGCTATAATCCTAAGTTCGCCACTACCTAGACGGGTTGTCAGTTTTACTATCCGTGCCTATTTTTTCCAGAGTGATCCAATTTATGGTTCCACTTGTTCCAGTACTATCACATTCATTGCCCAACCATCAATTATAACTTAGACAGGTTGTCACTCTTGCTATCAGTGTCCATTTGTTGCAGGGTGATCCAATATATGGTTTTGCATGTTCCAATAATACTTTCATTGCCAAACCACCAATTACAGCCTAGACAGCCTATTACTTTCACCATCAGTGCCCATTTGCTATATAGTGATCCAATATATGGTTTCCCATGTTCCAGTATTGCTATCGCATTCATTGTCCAACACCGATTAGAAGGCCGCATATGACAACATGGCCAAGACAAAAGTTAATTCAAATACCCACCAAATGAAACCTTAACAATAAACACACGGTAGGAATATGCTGCAAATCCCTTGTTTACACACCAAATTTCTTGGCAAAGATGTTCTCTGGGAACTCCCATAAAATCGCGAAGACCCTTTCTTTTACTTCATGTGGGCAAGCTTTTCCCAAAATTACTTTCCTTTGTACCTTTCTCCTTTAATGCAGGAATGATTTTTCCATAAAACATATCACTAGGGCATGGAACACTGGGAACCATCTTGTTTGTATTCCCACCACCATGTATAAGCTAAGCACACTCCTACAAAGATTTAGAGAAGGTATATGATCGTCATGAAATCATAATAGTAAAAACATGTTCGTTATACTCAAAATTGCGAAGATACTTTGCAAAATACTCATAACCAAACTTGTAAAAATTGAAATTAGAAACCAGAGTTCGGGTCGTCTCATGGGGAGACAAGTGAAAATTTGCATTTCTTAAGAGAGAATTTTTTTGCTAGTTTTTTTTGTATTTTTCTATAAGAGATACGATGGGAGTGAGCTAAATTATGCTAATAACTACGAAAGCAAATATGAGGAAATAAAGCTATCAACTATCAAACTAAATGTGAAAGACAAGGAAGTAAATAGAAAAACATTTAATAATTATAAAAGAAGTTATAATACACCAAAATAAGGCTAGAGGAATGCTTCTACAACTAAAACAAGTAAAGAAAATAGAAGCTAGAATGGTAATCACGAATGGCCATAAAGGCGTAGCCCAATGTAGAATAGAGACGAAGCGGATGCGAAGGCACACCCAACGGGGAGAGTGGTTGCCGTGGAGTTCCTTTAAGATGTGGGAAGGCCCATGTCCAAGGAAGAAGGTGGAGGATGATGGTGAAAGATGAATGTGGTGGTGGAATACTACGGGATCTAATGGTGTACCTAAGAACTAATGGAACTAAATTGCAAGCTAAAGAAAGGAAGAGACCTAAGAAAACTAGATGTCCAACAAGAAGGGATGTCCAAGGGTTTAAATAGAGAAAGGGGGCATCCAAGGTGGCTTGGGACACAAGGTTTAGGTTTAGGTTTTTGAAATTAGGTTTAGGTTTAGGATTTGTCTAAATAGGAAAGTAGGATCGAATTGCCTTAACTTTTCGACCACATTATGATTGCACCTTTGGAGCTCAATGTTCCTACTTCTTCTTTGCTTGAGCCTGAGTATCAGGTTCCTACACATAGCAAAGCATAAAATTAGGCTTAAAATTACCATTTTACCCCTAGCATGCAAATATGCAATTATGTATAATATGACCTAAATCTAATGCAACTAATACACGAAACCAATAAAACTACGTATGTTATTATATAAATTAACTCACTCATCAACCCATATGCCTAGCTTTTGCTAGTCCCAAGAAAAATGTCATGAAACCTGATTTTGAAGTCTTAAGTGATTAGGTTCAAGCAAACAATGACCTTAATTCTCATACAATAAGATCCAGACTTCAAACTCAACAGCACTAGGATTTGAATCAAAACATAAGTTGTTCAGTCCTTTAGTTTTCCATTTCCCTTAGTTTCAACTTCTAAAATAGTTTCTAAGGCTCAGAATGTCCAACCAAGGTCAATTAAGTCATGAATTTAAAGCATTTGTGCTTAGTGCAGTGACTCGACTTGCATGCTCTCAAGTTATGAAATCATCAAATTTCCCCAAATCGGGGCTATCCCAAACCTCCTTAAGATTTGGTAGCTTTCTCCTCACCCTTTTCTATCTTGAGGTCAGCCTCAAAGGTATATCTCCCCGATTGAACCAATTAGTCTCTTATTGTAATACCTTACTCTTTTTAGGTTTTTGGGACATTTGAATGCACATTTTCTTTTTGTAAAGGATAAGTAGAGGATTTTTGGGCTGTTTTTGTCACACATTATCTTCCTCTTACTATATTATTTTCTGGGTCTTCTCCTTTTTCTGTCATTTTTCTAAGTGAGTGACTCTCCTTCATCCTTTCAAGAGCATCACTTAAGCAAAATCCAGGGAAATTCAGGACATTAGGCTAGGAGCTAGACATTCTACAGTTGGGGGGCATACCCAATGCAACATGCCAACTATACCTGCAGGGACCTCTGTTAGTTCTGATATAAATTAAGTCTAATTAATTGCAAAGGTTCCCCAATCCCAGTTCATGGTGAAACCTATTGTTTTCAAGATTTGGATGCCTGTAAGCCAATTCAAGTGAGTAAATATGTTGATGCTTAGTTTACCAAGCCCTCCAAACCAAAGGGTGGACAATTGAGCCAAATACTTCTTTCCTATTAACTCCATCCTTGGTTAACAAATTTCCTTAAGACTCGACAAACCCAGAACTGATCCATTCCCCTAGTTGATTAAGCTGACTACAGCCTGAAGAGTTTAGCTTCAAAATCTTAACGCCTAAGTCTTAGATCAATATCTCCTGTGTCCCTAATTTTTCAAAACTCTTCAAATCATGCAAATTATGCTATAAACAAGGTTTCTTTTAATATGAAATACACATATATAGAAAGTTTCTAGACTAGATAAAATATACTCAGCAAAATACTACCCACCCCACTATGCCTATCTCAGGAAATGTCCTCATTGTATGATAAAAAGTGCATGAAAAGGTAAACAAAGGGAGGATATCACCTACAAAACTCTAAACTAGTGCAATGGAGCTCAACTAGTTAGACTTGAAATAAAAAATCCTAAATATTCAAACCAAAATTGTGCTGGGTTACCTCCCAATAAGCACTGAATTTTACATCTATAGCTAGATGCAGTACAATAGCAGAATATGTGTATGTAGCTCTAGAATGTCCATAAAGGTGAACTAGTTGATGGTGCAACCGCAATCTAGGAGGTTAAGAATATGATAGGTAAATCAAGTGGAGATGTACCCAATGGCTTTTAGTGTGCAGATATTGAGGTGCAAATTTAAGATTTGAGTTCTATAACCCAAGTGCAAAAGATCTATGCTTAACAAAATTCTAAACCCAATGATAATGATATTTGAGATGATGGTCTAAATGTTAGGCCAGCTTGGGTTTAGTAGATTCTGATCTAGTCAAATCATAACGGTCCTTGTAAAGATTTGGAGGCTTAACAAATAAGGACACCCTAAAATCCTTAACTCTGTTCCCCCAAAGATCCATTCTTAGTACCACTGCCTCTTTGATTTCCTTGACTACTTTTTCTCCCTCAAAGTCCAAGTCATTAGAAACATAGACGTTAAAATCCAAATTGGGTACATTAGATGGGCAGTCAAATTCTAAAAAAAATGATTTAAATTTAGACTCATCAGAATCTGATGTAAATGTGAAGCTAGTCATTATTTGTTCCTCAAGCTCAAATTGAAGTCTTTGTGCTTCACCTACTTTAGTCAAGAAATTTTCCTCAAAATCAAGTGTAAAGAATTCAAGTTTAGATTCATTGAAAATTTTATCCTCGAAAACAAATGTCTCATATTCAGGTTTATTTGTATATTCCTCAGATTCTAGGTCTTCCAAAGAGACATTTTCTTCATCTTTAACCAGACTCTCAACCTTTTTAAGTTCCTCAATATGCCCACAACTTTCTTTAGAATCTTCAGTAGCCTTAAAAAGTTTTAATTTCATATTTTCATCAGCAAAGGATATTTATATATTCTCGTTCTTACAATCAATCAAGGCCTCCACAGTTGCTAAAAATGGTCTTCCAAGAATAATTGGAGTCCGTCTCAAATTATCAAGAATGTCAAGATCCAAAATGATGAAGTCCATAGGGTAACAGAAATTATTCATCCAAACAATTACATCCCTTAGAATTCCCCGTGGATGTCTTACAAATAGGCCAACTAGCTAGAGTTGAACTAAAGTTTGTTCAAGATCCCCAAATCCAATCATCTCATAAATCTTGGAGGGCATTAGGTTGATGGAAGCCCCCAAATCAATAAAGCCCAATCAAAGGCTAGATTATTAATTGTATAGGAAATCAAGGGGCTTCTGATAAAGTAATTTTCACTTAGTTAAGATATTCACAACAAAATAATAATTCGTCGTTGTATTTGTGATGAAAAATTATTTATCAAAGTATTAAATAATTAGAATCTAACCAAGAAATTGGTCAGGTCATTTTCATAAGGAGACTTAAGCTAATAAACTTACAAATATTTTCACATAAAATCTTGTTTCAAGAAAAATACTTAGCAAGATTATTCTTTTTCTTTTAATAAAAAATTAATATCTTGTTCAAATCAATTCCTTCGTTATAGAGGATGAATAGAGGACGAGAAAGTTGAAGGATATTCCATACAATTAACAAAAATATTTCAATCGTGCTTTTCATCTAAGAAATATTCCATTCACTTCATGTTTACAAATAGAAAAATTATCTCAGCCAATGTATAAGAGAGAGTAACAGAGCACGTTGATAGAAATAGAGAGAAAGAGAGGGACAAGTCGGCAATTGCCTCAATATAAATATACAAAAATTAAATGTCGCAATGTTAATGAACGAAAATTTTAATTCCCCTTTCACTGTTCCAAAACAGGGGATATGAGAGGAGCGCCTCGTGCATGGAGGGGAGGCTTCGACCGGCGGCAAGCTTCGACGGAGGAGATCTGCAGGTGGAGGGGAACTCGAGGGCGGTGACAGAACAGAGGATGGCAGCTGGACGTGGCCGGCGGAGTAGTGGGATGCTCGCCGACGTTGGATGCTTGGCGCGATGGTGGAGCCGCTGGGGGAGGTGTGGATGTCGGGTCCTCGACGCGAGCACGGAGCGGACGGGCTGGTGAGGTGAACGTTCCGATGGTGCGGCGGAGTGGCTGGAGATGGCGGTACCGGTGGTGGTGTGGCGCTGCTCGTAGATGGTGTTGGGTTCTTCTTAAGGGGGAAATAGAGGAAGAAGAAAGAAGATGACGTGGGCGGGGGGGGGGGGGGGGGGGTGTGGCGGTGCGGGGCGCGTGTAAAGCTGACGAAGTGAGAGGAAAGAGGCCAGGGGATGGTGTTGGGCACTTGTGGTGAGATGAAGGTTGTGGTGATGTTTCATGCGGTGGAGAATGTAATGCGAGGCCAGTGGGAGGTGGAGTTCACGGTGGTCGCAGGGGGCGTTCGCTATAGTGTCACGGGGACAAGTTGCATGTTCCACGGTGTAGGCTTCGTGCACGGTGGAAGATGGAGCCATCTTGCAAAGCTACTACATGACGCTTTTATTCTCCCGTAAAACGGTCTCCTCCTCAGATCCGAATTTCCCTCCTAACAGGTGTCATCCTCCAATGGTCATGGGTTATTAGAGCTAAACATGATCATATTGCTTCGCATATAAAATAACGCATGCAAGTGGTAGAAAAATTACCTAATCAACAATTAAAATAACTACTAAATTAGGAGCAAGTCGTATCCACAGGGAGGTAGTGGCCTATTTAAACTTGCAAGGGTCAAAAATTGATGTTTACTATTAAATTTGTCAAGAAATCAAGTCAAAATCACTTTTCAATTGAGTTAATAAGACTTTAACATGCTGATATTGTATTTACGAGAAAGAGGGAGGTTCTTTGCATAAAATCATCATAATAATTAAATCAGAAAATGAAGTCTACAATGGCATGAATCGTAAAAACTAATAGGTGCTTTACTGTAGCAAAACAGGGGAAAAACTTCCCCTTGTCCGTGTGCGAGGAGGATATGACTGGAGGTGCGAAGCTTGGAGGAAGATCTCTAGACCGAGGGCTTCGCAGTGGTGGTGGCAGCGAGTTGTGAGGTGGCCGGAGCTCCAGTGAAGGTGGGTTCCGGCGGTGGCTGCTAGCTGTTGTTGCTGCAGGCGCGCGGACTGCTGGAGGTGCGCGGGTGCATGCGGTGCGCTGCTAAAGGGGGCACGGAGGCATGCAGGGAGGCTGCAAGTGCGTAGCTGCTGGAGGCGCGTTGGCCGCAGGTGCTGGAGCTGCAGGGGTGACAGAGGCATTGAAGGGGCGGGCACGTGGAGCTGCTGGCAGAGCGCATGCAGGTTGCGCACGCATAGAGGAGAAGGCATGCTTGCTGGAGGTGATGCGCGCTGCTGCTGTGCGCGCGAGGGGGAGGCGAGCTAGGTGCGCTAGAGGGGCTGGCAGAGTGCATGCAGGTCACTCACGCGCCTGCTGGAGGTGATGCACGCTACTGCTATGCGTGCAGTGGTGCTGGCGCAACGTGCGGGCGCTGGTGTGCGTTGGAGAATGTGGTGCAGTGTGGAGGGGTGCACGTGGAGGCGCAGCAAGGATGGCGAGGTGTGGAGGCGGAGGGCACGCGGGAATGGCACTGCTGCAGGTGGTGAGGTGCGCGTAGCAGTGGAGGCGCATGCTGAGGGTGTTTGGGTTCTTTTTGGTAGAGGAAAAACAAAGGAAGGGAAAAATGAAGAGGAAGGTGGAGGTCAGACGTCTGGGATCATTCCCAGGCATCTTAACTGTCACGGGGGCGAGGAATTGGAGATAGTTGCTGGTGATGGCGGTGATGTAGCATGGAGGAGTACACACTGAGGTGCTCACAGTAACGTAGTTGCTCCGTTTTGGCGGAGCGTCCTGTCACGATGCTCGCCTACGGTGGTGGAGCAATTGCCGTAGTCAAGGTCGGTGGTGGTGAAATGGAGAAGCTCAAAGGCTTTTGCACAGTGGTGGTCGGGGATGGTGGCCTGCAGAGCCCAGTTGAGGCTCTCCCTTCTTTTATGCTGCAAGAGGAGTGCAGGCAGTGGAGGCAAACGTTGGTTGAAGAAGAGGTGAAGCGACGTAGATCGTGGGAACAAAAATCCACGATTGTTGCTTGTGCATTTAGCCGGCGCACTCTCTTGCATGCATCCATTGGAGATAAAATAAAGAAATTAAATGAGGGTTATTTATGTACAAAACCCATAATAAATACTACTTCCTATTCTTGTTTAAACTATGTATGTAATGCATGTATGCAAACTAATTCATAACTAGCCACTTTGATTCTTATGCATGCTTACACATGAATGAAAATGCATGGAAGTATATTTGTAAACTAGTTTATTTAAATATTAATAATGCTATGTATATCTAACTATAAACTTAATGTCCATGCATTTAAATAATATATTAGCCCACAAATATGGGCTCATCAAATGCCCCCATGCCTAGTTTTTGCTAGTCCCTAGCAAATTCAAGCAATAATTCAACTCTTCAAGTGGACTAGCCAACTCAATCGATCTTCCTTTAGAAACACGTTAAGTTCAGACTTTAGACCTAAGATTCCCAAGTAATTGCTAAGTTACAAACTAGGTTGGCTAAAGACGAGTTGCAGGCACAAGTTTCCCTGATTTCTAACTCTACCCTAGGGTTTATTGGTCCTACAGATTAAAGCATTCATGCATGTGCATTGGTTTGAGTTATTTGAGGTTGGTTTGATTGCCAACCAGGAAAGAGAGTCAGAAAGAGATTTTTTTTTTAATATATAATTTTTTGTTTGATTCCTCTAAGTCTAACCTTGGATAAGTTATCAACACGGTCTATGTCGGATTCATTGTCCCCATCACCAAACCTCAAAGGGTGCCTGGCTTTCAATGCTTCGAGATAGCACTGCCTATAACAACCCCAAGAACTCTTGGTAATCGACACTTCGAGATAGTATCACCCATGGATTTCTAAAGTGAATTCAGACCTGTGGCAATCGACACTTCGAGATAGGGTCGCCCATGGTACTTGAATCGCACAATGCTCTTACATGCCCCCAGTAGGATGGATATCCTAAGAGACAAGCGTCGAGGAGGTGACATGTTATCTCGCATCCTTAAGGTGAGTATATACTCTACCTCTCCTGCGACAGGAACTCTTCCAATCAACTTGTGCTTTCAAGCTTCTCCTAAGTCAGAACTAAGAGAACCAAAATTTTTCTCCAAGAAAGGAATTAGGGTGATCACTATTTACACAAGACCAAGTGTGTGTGAATTGTGGATGCTTTGGTTACGAAGACCCGTAAACCAAAAGGTAGAAAAAGACACTAGGTACTACCCAACCTTTAACTCAATTCCTAGCTTTCCTTCCTAGACCTCTCGAGGAATGGTCTGCAACTTAACTCCTACTTGAGTTTTTAAGTTCACAAAGGACCCTAAAGGTCTAGAGCTAGTACTTCAACTTAGCTTCTAAAGTCAGACACCTAGAGCCAACATAGTCTAACCTAAAGTTCTAGTCTGCCTAAGAATGCAGGGCCCAGCTAGTTAAGCTCAATAATGTTTTTTTTTTTTAACAAATGTATGCAATTCAGAATGTTTAAACTAAATGCATGAATGCACTATATATAAATGCTATGTACAGATGCCTCAAGTCCTATCCCCCCATGTCTAGTTCAAATAATGTCTGCATTGAAAGTAGAATGACCAAGAGAAGATATTACCTGAGGCGGAAGAGAAAAGAGCTAAGGCTCCTCGAGAGTGACCTCATCAACTAGATGGCCATCCAAAGTTACATAAGGTTTTAATCATTGGCCGTTGACGGTGAAGGGTGGTGCTGAAGAGGAAGGGTTCTTGATCTCCACAGCCCCATGCGAAAATACTTTGGTGATAATATAAGGCTCATCCCAACGTGATTTCAATTTTCTAGGAAACAACTTAAGTCTGGAATTGAAAAGGCAGACTTGTTGGCTGGGCTCAAAGGTCTTTCTAAGGATATATTTATCATGCAAGACCTTAGTTCTCTCTTTATAAGCTTGGGAGGTGCCATAAGCGTCATTCCTCAGCTCCTCAAGCTCAGTCAACTCTAGTAAATGTGCTTTACCTGCTTGCTCTAAATCCATGTTAACACTTCAAATAGCCCAAAGTGCCCCATGTTGAAGTTCAACGGGTAGGTGGCATGCTTTCCGTATACAATCCAGAAGGGCGACATACCCAAAGGGGTTTTGTTGTAGGCCGTTCGATAAGCCCATAAAGTGTCATCGAGCTTTTGGGACTAGTGCTTCCTACCTGGCCTAACAATCTTTTCTAAAATATTCTTGAGCTCCCTATTTGACACTTCAACCTGGCCACTTGTTTGAGGATGATAAGGGGTAGCAATCTTGTGAGTTACTCCCAGACTCCTGAGTAGCCGATTGAAGTGATGGTTTCGGAAATGAGGTCTCCCATCACTTATAATTGTCTTGGGGCAGCCAAAGTGAGATATGATATTGGCCTTCACAAATTTCAAAACCACAGAGTGGTCATTTGTGCATGTAGGGATGGCCTTTATCCACTTGGAGACGTAATCTACTGTCACCAAGATATATTAAAATCCATGGGACGAAGGGAAGGGACCCATGAAGCCTATCCCCCAAACATCAAAAATTTCCATAGGTTAGATAGGGTGTTGGGGCATCTCATTTCGCTTCCCAATCGTTTCAATCCGTTGACATCTAAGACAGGCCTTAACAAAGTAATGGGAATCTTTAAATAAATAAAGCCACCAAAAATCGGACTGGAGAACCTTAAAAGCTGTTTTCTTAGCACCAAAGTGTCCTCCACAATGAAGCTCATGGCAAAATCTCAACACACTGTTGCTCTTCTTCAGGGACACATCATCTCCAAACTTGGTCTTGTCCAATATGAAATAATTCTGGCTCTTCCCAATGAAAGAATCTAGCATGGGAAATGAATTGCTTCCGTTTTTGCACATCCCAAGAGCTAGGGGTTTCTCAAGTGACCAAGTAATTAACTGTATCTGCATACCAGGGTGAAGTCAGTGTTTTCGCCATAACGGTTTCATTGGGAAATGTCTTGCAGATGTCTCCAGATTGAGAGTCATCAAGGGGAAGGCGAGACAGGTGGTCAGCCACTACATTTTCCACTCCTTTCTTTTCATGAATCTCCAAGTCAAACTCTTGAAAGAGTAGAATCCATCTAATTAAACATGGCTTAGAGTCCTTCTTGGTAATGAGATGTTTCACTACTGCATGATCAGTAAAAATGACCACCTTGGATCCAAGAAGATAAGACCTAAACTTCTCTAGTGCAAAAACTACATCAAGTAATTCCTTTTCAATGACTGTGTAGTTTTGCTGTGGTTCAGTTAAAGTCTTACTAGCATAATGCAGCACATGTAGTTTTCCCTCAACCCTCTATCCAAGAACGGCTCCCACAGCATAATCTGAAGCATCACATATCAGCTCAAATGGGAGTGTCCAATCAGGAGCTCGGAGAATAGGCGCAGAGGTCAAGGCCTCCTTCAGCGTATGAAAAGCCTCGGCACACTTTGAATCAAAATCAAAGAAAGATTCTTCGCCAATAAGTCGCAAAGTGGCCTAGAAATTTTGCTGAAATTCTTAATGAATCGCCTATAAAAACCTGCATGGCCCAAAAAGGATCTAATTTGTTTGACATTGGTGGGCAATGGAAGTTTGGAAATAGAATCAACTTTAGCCTTATCTACTTCCAAGACTCTTTTAGACACAACATGCCTAAGTACAATTCCTTCCTGTACCATGAAGTGGCTTTTCTCCCAGCTGAGGACTAAACTAGTCTTCTTACATCTCTTCAGCACATTCTCCAAGTGCAGGAGACACTGGTCGAAAGATGAGCCATAAATGGAGAAGTCATCCGTAAAAACCTCAATGCACTCGTCAATTATGTCCGAGAAAATGAACATCATACATCGTTGGAAAGTTGCAGGTGCATTACATAATCCAAACAACATATGCTTGAATGCAAAAGTGTCGTAAGGACTAGTGAAAGTTGTCTTATCTTGATCATCAAGGAGGATTGCAACCTGGTTGTACCCAGAATATCCATCTAAAAAGTAGAAATACTTGTTCCCTGCCAATCTCTCTAGGATCTGATCAATAAAGGGCAAGGGAAAGTGATCCTTCTGGGTAGCAGTGTTCAATTTGCGGTAGTCAATGCAAACCCTCCAACCAGTTGAGGGTCTGGTCACCACTTGTTCACCCTGGTCATTTGTTTCTACCGTGAAGCCTGCCTTCTTTGGCACCACATGGATTGGACTAGCCCATTTGCTATCTACAATGGGATAAATGATCCCAGCATCCAACCACTTCAGAATCTCCTTTTTAACCACCTCCCTCATGTTGGGGTTAAGATGTCTCTGCATGTCTCGAAAGGGTTTGATGGAGTCATCAGTATAAATGTGATGCATGCAAAGTATAGAGTCTATACCCTTAATATCAGCAATCGTCCAGGATATGGCTTCCTTGTGCCTTGATAAACAGTCTAACAAGGCACCCTCTTGCACTTCAGATAGTGCAGATGAGATGATTATAGGGAGCTTATCATTTGGCCCAAGGAATACATACTTGAGAGAGTCAGGGAGAGGTTTTAGTTCAAGGTCAGGGGCTTGTATTGTTGAGGGTTTCAAAATAGAAGTCCCCATCTTAGGTAGCAGATCTACCTTAGGCAGACATGATGGGGAAAGAGACTCAGTAGAAACTCCAAGCAATTCCTCAAGTTCTAGCACTTCCCCTTCACATTCCTCCAAGAGATGGGAATGCTCATTTAGCATGACATGCTGAAGGGGATCATCACATAAAATTGCAGGAGTTGTCTCTTCATTCAGATCATCTACCACCTCAACTTAGGAACAATCCTCAAATCCAGCTTGTATATAAGCAGCAAACACATTCAGCCGAATTTTCCTGTTCCCAAAGCCCATTTTTAAAGCCCTAGTGTGACAATTAATTGAAGCATTAGAAGTCGCAAGAAAGGGGCGGCCCAAGATGATAGAGGGCTTGATTGGTTTGTTGGTAGGGTTAGTGTCCAGTACTATAAAGTCAATGGGGAAAAAGAAATCCTCCACTCTCACGTGGACATCTTCTAGCAAGCCCCGTGGTGTCTTCAACGAATGGTCTGCAACTTGGAGGATTATAGGGGAAGGCTTCAGATTGCCTCCTCCAAGTTGTTCATATACATAGCTTAGAAGGATGTTTACCCCCACACCCAAATCAAGCAGAGCCTCGTCTATTTGTAGGTCGCCAACGACCACTGAGATGTATAGGGCTCCTAGGTCCTTAAGTTTCGGGGGCGTCCCATGTTGTATAATTGAGCTAACAGAATCAGGCAGGACAACCTTTGATTGGACATGTTTCCTTGATTGCCACTATTTCGTGCAAAGGTCCTTGAGAAAGAGAGCATAGGACGGAATCTGCCTGATAGCTTCAAGCAAGGGTAGGTTAATTTGCACTTGTTTGAAAGTCTCCATGATTTCGTCCGTCCTATCTTTGGCTCTAGATGAGCCAGTAGAAATCTGCCTAGAGTCAAATAAGTGCTCTAGAAAGGGCACTCTCGATAACTGGGTGGAAGGGTTGTCATGTCGGGTAAGTGGGGGAACGGGAACAACCTCTTCCGGTGAGGTGATTTTAAGCGGAGAAGAGTTGGGTGCTCTTCTCTAGTGAGGTCGAAAGTCGGGGTGGATGGTTTTTCAGAAGGTGGGACTATAGGAGCATCAAGTTTGGAAATTTCTTTCCCACTCCTCAGAATAGTCACTGCCTCGGCATGCTCCCTAAAAACAATCCCTTTCCCTTTAGGGTTCTCCTCAGATGAACTGGGAAGCTTCCCAGTCTCTCTTTTACTCATGGCCTCGATAAGGTGTCTAATTTGTTATTTCATCTCATTGATTGCCTTATCATGAGATTGGATGATCATGCTTTGATTCTCCTACATGGCTTTAAGCTCATCCATCTCAGAAGTCTTGGATGGTTAGGAAGGCATAAGAGGTTGATTATACTGTTAAGTCTGAAAGGGTTGGGGTCTATAATTCCCTGAATTAGAGACATTCCCCTGTCTTCATGAAAAATTAGGGTGGTTCTAATAAACGCCAGTTTATCATCATTCTTATGCATTAAAACAAACCTAGCTCTTAGGATTTTACTCCGTAAATGGGTTTTTGGGCTGCATTTAGGCATAAATTAGGTTAGGCATGCATTGCATTTTTTATTTGTCTTTTTAATATGTTTTTGTGAGTGTTAGGGATGAACAGATATACAGATCCCTTAAACCCTAGCACTCAAGAAGGCAAATGGTGAAGGAGAAGTCTAGACTAGTTGGAACTCAGCTCGATCCAGCTCACCACAACTGGAACCTAGCTCACTTGAACTAGGGTTAGCTCGTCCCAGCTCCATTCAGCTAATCCCAGCTGAATGGTAGCTCAAGAGAGTTCATCTTAGCTCACCCTAGCTCAAGTCAGCTCAGATCCAGCTTAACTTAGCTGAGTCTAGCTCATCTCAGCTCCCACTAGTTCACAGGGAGCTCTAGCTAGCTCAGCTGAGTTGGCAAGAGTTCACCCCAGCTCAGATCCAGCTACATCCAGCTCCACTCAACTCCAGCCAACTGAAGAAGAACTCATCCCAGCTCAGGAAGCTCAAGTCCAGCTCCCGGGGACTTAGCTTAGCTTAGCTCAGTTGAGCTAAGCTACCTTAGCTGCCTCAACCAGCTTGATTCTCCCCGGGAGCACCAGACCTAGCTCACCTCAGCTCATTTGGTAGAAGCTAGCTTACTTTAGCTTGGCTTAGTAGCTAGCAAAGAACTAGCAAGCTAAGCCAGCTAGAGTAGCTCCATGCCAGCCTCTTCAGCAGCAGCCAGCTCCAATTTCAGCTCCAGACTTCTCCTCCTCAGCTCTTTCCTCCAAACCCTAGCTCCAACACCTTCTCCTCTACTCCTCCATTAGCTAAGCTAGCTTAGCTTAGCTATGCTCCAACTTCCTTGGCTTGTACCACCCCAAAAACCCACCTACCAACTCCACCCAACTAGCTCCACCTAAGCTCCACATAAGCTAACCTACTTGGCACCAACCTAACCTACCCACCACCTCCAAAAGACACCTAAAAGTGGCGCCAAAAACTACCCATAACCACCCCTTAATGGCTCCACTTTTCCCTCCAAAATCCCCCCTCATCTCCACCACACAATCCCCCTTGAACCCATCTCCACCATCCACCTAACCCCCCTTCTAGAAGACCCCATGTTGGCGCCAACATGGGGGTGTCTCTCCACCACCAAAAGACACCAACACCACCATAACCACCCCCTTTAACACCCCTTGGGTTGGCGCCAACTCACCCTAGCCATAGGATCACCAACCACCCTCATCCTTCCATCCTAGCCCTCCATTTCAAGGGGCACCTTAACCCCCCATCCTACCCTATAAAAAGACCACTACCCACCACCATTCAAGTCATCCTTGGCTAGCAATTTCACTCTCATATTCCACCAAGAAGCCCACGTCCAAGAGAGAAGAAGAAGAAGAAGATTAAGGGGATATTCTGTCCCCTTGGTGCCTTCCCCTCTTCCCTTCTCTCTTGGGTCACGCCAGCCAAAGGAGAAGCCAGGCAAGTAAGATCTTGGAGGAGACCTTGAAGGTGGTCACACCACCTTGGAGGAGTTTTTGAGGGTGGTGCACGCCCACCCCTTTGGAGAGAGCATTAAAGGTGGTAGCTTCCACCTTGGAGGAGCTCTCAAGGAAGGAGAAGAAGGAAGCCCTCTTTTCAAGCCAAGGAGCAGCTAGGCTTGGAGCAAGAAGACAACCTTCTTCACCATTGTTACAAGAGGATTTGTGTTTCTTTTCTTGCTTTTAGATTGTTTAATTCTAGTAGAAGCATTCCTTTACTTGTCCTTGAAAAGAACACTCATTCTACTCAATCAAAATTGCCTTCTTTTAGCTTTTTATTGCAGTCGTTTGTTTTGGTTCTAGCACTTGTTTCACCTCTTCTTCCTAATTACCCTAGGCCTCCACTTGCCTAGAGTGAGCTTAGGAAGAAGATATTTCTATCTTTTAGATTTTAGTTAATCATTTGTAGGTGTTAGTTCTTTTCGCTACAATCTGCAGTTTACCCTCGTCTTTTCAAAATACAAAAAAATTACATATTGAAAAATATCAAAAAGAAAGTTGAGATGTATCTGTAAGCAAGAGGATTAATTTTGCAATTTTTGCCTCCTTGGACGACCCTAGATACTCCCCTATCTAGGATATAAATTTAAAAGCGAAAGCGGATTTACGCGTTGCAACGACACTAAATTGCCTAATTAACAAACCGCGTATTTTCACTATCAGGTTCCCCCATCCCTTGTTATAAGTATTGGAAAAAGGGTCATTACGAGGTCTGGGTTGGAACCCTTGGGCGGCATTCAGGTTTGCCTATACAAGGT
Organism: Thalassia testudinum; assembly: GCA_037157565.1. Lineage (NCBI taxonomy): Eukaryota > Viridiplantae > Streptophyta > Magnoliopsida > Alismatales > Hydrocharitaceae > Thalassia > Thalassia testudinum. Next base: position 4,752,239 of record JAZHRO010000022.1, on the reverse strand, counting down.
CAGGGAATTGGGAGGCCAAATGATAATCCACAGTAGTGTGCATATTGCCGTTACAAATGGAGCATTCAGAAGCTTGGGAAGCAGAGGCATTTGCCGTGAGTTGGCTAGGGTTTGTCATAAGCCTTTCCATGTTTTGGTTCAACAATTGAATCTGGAAGGCCAAATTCTGGGTATCCCTAGCCTCATTTGCCTCAATCTTTCACGGCATAAGAGTGGGTTTCATATCCAAATAGGCAGAATTTAAATGGATAGAATTCTCACTCAAGGTCTTAGAAAGATCCCAAGCCTCATCTTCAGTTTTTGTAAGAAAGGTTCCTGCTCAGGCTCCATCCACTGTTTGCCTGTGCTTATCATTTAATCCAGTGTAGAACCTTTCTACAAGTTGCCATCTTGGCACTTGATGATGGGGACATAAGTGTAATTCCCTACTCGGAGGGGGTGAGATCAGCATGACGTAAAAAATGCGGAATTGAAATACAAACAATCACACAAAATATCAATCACACGAGTACACAAGTAATTTATAGGTGGAAACCCAAACCGGGTGAAAACCACCACCTAACCCTCTCGAGTTAGGATTTTCCGATCAACCAAGTTGATCAAATCCACTAAACCGAATCACTTTAAACGACGGTGATTCAACCTCAATTACAACCACGCTACTTAAACGAGGGTAGCGTACCTCAACCCCTTCTCTTCACGAGAAGGATTTTGTCTCGCGAAGGAGACGGGAATTCGCAAAGCGAATACCCAACCAAATAACAAAGATAAAACAAAAATCCTATAGAGCCAACAAAATAATTTTGAACCTAAGCTTCTATAGGAATTAGGATGCTTCCCTTTGAAAGGAGTGCGTCGACGATGCGGATGCGTGAGCCACGCGATGACGCAACGTCGCTCTCGTGAACAACGGCGGGAGAGCGGGTTGGCAACAGCTTGATGCTCTCAAGATGATGGAATTAGAGCTTGGAGAGCAAGGGCTTCTCTTGGACACAAAAGAGTGGAACTAAGTTGCTTAGGTGTGTCTAGGTTTCTCTTAGTGTGTGTTTGGTGTGTAAAGGCTCCCCTCTATTTATAGAGGCCTTAGGAAGGCTTTGGAAGGCTTAGAAAAGCTTCCATAGCCGTTGGGTACAAAGCCCAAGTGAATCGGCATGAAATCAGGAACAATCATTGCACTGACAGGCTTATCAGACGTCTAATTCTGGCATCAGACATCTGGAAGACCACTTTAAGACGTCTGAAAATAAGGTCAGACGTCTGATTTTGGGCGGGTCTCTTCCTGACTTGGATCAGATCTAAACAGGGTTCTAGTGCAAGTCCATCAGACGACATACAGGACGTCTGACACTAAGTCTGGACGTCTGGAAACCTACTTTTACTGTGGGAATGGATTTTCCAAGCGTCGCAACGGCTAGAAAATCTCCGAGAAGAGATTTTGGGTCAGCCGAGGCAAGACGGTAATTTATCAGACGTCTGGAAAGGCCTAAGGACGTCTGATAAGGCTCTAACGGTCATATTCTTGAGTGTTTGTTAAGCCAGCCAACGGTCCACTAATTGGACGTCTGGCAAAGTCATCAGATGTCTCCTAAGACATCTGGTCTAAGGTCTGGACGTCTGATTTCATCAGACAGAACACTAAGTCCAGCCTAAGAGTTATCAGACGTCTGAAACAACAGTCAGACGTCTTAAAATACTTTATCAGACGTCTGATTTTGGAATTAGACGTCTGGAAACTCTGTTTGAACCCTACATTGGTTTTCTAAGTTCTCTACAGAAAACCTAAGAATCCTAGGGTTGTGCCGGTGTTCCTAGGACTACTGTTAGGGTACTTTAAGGCTCTTTAACATGATGTTCTAAGGAAATAAAAAGAGCAAGAAAATAAAGATAAAAGTACATGAAAGGAATAAATAGAATTCTATCCTATTCTTCTTGTCCTTCCATCTTCAGTCTATCGCTCTTCGCGAATCTCCTCTATTCTCCATCAAGCTCCTCCAATCCGTCCTGGATGCGAGCTCGAATTCCATCTAATCACGTCTACATTTGCAATTGACCTGAAATCTAAGACTCCAAGTGCAAATGTTAAATAACACGTGTTTTGTTATCATCAAAATAAATGATCGTGGTGCTCTAGCACCAACAATAAGTGTAACAAATCTTTGAAGCACTCCCATGCATCATGAAATTGTTCTCCTTCTTGTTGAGAAAAACCTTTGATTTCCCTCCTATAGTGATTAGTCTTGCTCATGGGAAGTATTTTTTTAAAAACTCTCCCTTCAAGGCTTCCCAAGTATCCACTATACCATCTAAAGTGTGATACCAATGCTTCGCCTTATCCTTGAGGGAGAAAGGAAAGAGGGTTCGCATTTGGGCGTCATCAGTAATACCCTGCAATCTCACCGTGGAACAGACCTCGATAAATTCCTCCAGATGCCTATAATGGTCCTCCCTAGAAGTACCATAGAATGTGGGAAACAGAGATATGGTACTACTCTTGATTTCATATGGATTATTCCCCCCAAGTCTTCTCAATGTATGGCCAGGTTGTTTGGTAGGGATAAAATAATCTCTCAAAGATCGTTGGTTTTCCACAGTTCTATTCTCTCCTTCCTTGGCCATCTCTCTTCTCTCTTGGTTGGCTCTCCTAAGGATCCTTTCAGGTTCTGAATTAAACACAAGTTGTCTCCTCAGAGATCGCCTACCAAGCATACACAAACAAACACAATTCAAAAGGACTTTTGTGTCTTTAATCAATTAAGGCCTTTGAGATTTAAGTCCAGTTGTAGATGATAATACAAATTGCCCAAACAATTACGTGCCTATTGTCGACCTACGAAATGCCTTAATGAAGACCTAATTGGAACTTAGGTGCTCTTCCCTAAAGTTCAACTAGTAAAGTACTCCAAGGGTGGAAGATCGAGGGATGTAAGTAGGCCTAAGCCTTCCTTTGAAGCTGTGCTTTCACAGTGCTTCTTAACTACCCTAAAAAATCTGTGACAAGGTATCCCCCTCCTTGAAGTTACAAAACCTTTGAGCTTAAGTTTCAAGCACTTTGGTATCCAATGATAGGAGAGTTCTTTCCTAGAAGCTCAAAAACCTAGGAGTGTCTAAATGTGTGCTTTGGTGCAAGGATCAAACAAGTGTGCATACACCGAAAATGTTTGAATTTTTTTTTGAATGGCAGCACAATGTCTCAAATCAACTCCTTGGGTTTTATATGTTCCTCCTATTGATTAGTCCTTTTTCAGAAAATGTGACCATTTGTTAAGTCATTTCAAAACAACTTATGTGGTCTTGAAATTAAGTCCAATATGCAATGCATGATCAGAATATGGATGCAAAGTAAGAGAATGAGTACCTTTCTCCCAGCAATCAATGATGCGAGAATGCATGCAATGTAGAGAAATAAATCCAGAGGTTGCTCATACAGACCTAAATGGTTCATGCTAGGGGCAGGCAGCTAGTGTTTTGTTTGTTTATTTTTTTTTTAAACTACTTATGCACAATTAAGAAAAAAAATAAAATCAATCCACAAAAGAAAGTAAAAACCTAAATCTAAAGAAAAAAGGGAACAGACTCCTAAAAATTACCCAACATGGGCCTAAAACAAAATCGGGGAACAAACCCCTTAAACTATACCCCAGAATAAGGGTCCCAAACCAAATGTATGTGAAGTCTAAACTAAATCTAAACTAATCTAATATACTATCTATTCTATCTATTTGGAATGGAAGAGTTGATGTTTGCAGCTTCCTCAAAATGTTCTCTTCCGAATTGTGGCTTACGGTCCACCTTAGTTGTGCGCACGGCGGCTATGTTGCTCCTAATGTGTGGCCAATGAATGGTGTCGAGGGTTGCCTGATCTCTGAGGCTGGTGCGGCAAGATGTAGAAGATATGTGTACCTCGCATCAAAAAGATCAAAGTTAAATATTCCTAAAAAAAATTGTGTGAACAAGTAAATAGATAAATGAGAGTTTAACAAGGCTGTTGCCTCCTCGGCAACAAGGCCATTTGACGTGCCAATTTTTCCATTTGTTGTTTTGCATATAAAATAACGCATTGTTGTAGTATGCAAGTGGTAGAAAAATCGACTAATCAACAATTAAAATAACCACTCAATTAGGAGCGGGTCATATCCACAGGGAGGCAGTGGCCTATTTAAACTCGCACGGGTCAAAAACCGATGTTCACTATTAATTTCATCAAGAAATCAAGCCAAAATCTCTTTTCAATTGAGGTAATAAGACTTTAACATGCTGATATTGTATTTACGAGAAACAAGGAGGTTCTTTGCATAAAATCACCATAATAATTAAATCAGAAAATGAAGTCCACAATGGCATGAATCGTAAAAACTAATAGGTGCTTTACTGTAGCAAAATAGGGGAAAAACTTCCCCTTGTCCGTGCATGAGGAGGAGGTTATGGTTGGAGATGCGAAGCTTGGAGGAAGATCTCTAGACCGAGGGCTTTGTGACGGTGGCGGCGGGGAGTTGTGAGGTGGCCGGAACCGGCTGGACGGAGCTTCGGTGAAGGTGGGTTCCGACAGTGGCTGCTGGCTGCTGCTGCTGGAGCTGCGTGGACTGCTGGAGGCACGTGGGTGCGTGCGGCGCTCTGCTGAAGGGGGCATGGAGGCTGCAGGTGCACAGCTACTGGAGGCGCGTTGGCCGCAGGTGCTGGAGTTGCGGGGGTGACGGAGGCGCTGAAGGGGCGGGTGCACGGAGGTGCTGGCGGAGCGTGTAGGCTGCATGCACGTAGAGGAGAAGGCGCACTTGCTGGAGGTGATGCGCGTTGCTGCTGTGCACGCGGAGGGGAGGCGAGCTAGGTGCACCGGAGGGGCTGGCAGAGTGCATGCAGGTTGCGTGCGCATGGAGGAGTAGGTGCGGCTGCTGGAGGTGATGCGCGCTGCTGCTATGTGTGCGGAGGTACTGGTGTAGCATGCAGGCGTTGGTGTGTGCTGGAGACTGTTGTGCAGCGTGGAGGCACAGCGAGGATGGCGGGCACACGGGAATGGCGCTGCTGCAGGTGGTGAGGTGCGCGCAACAGTGGAGGCGCATGCTGAGGGTGTTTGGGTTCTTTTTGGTGGAGGAAAAATAGAGGAAGGGAAAAATGAAGAGGAAGGTGGAGGTCAGACGTCTGGGATCATTCCCAGACATCTTAACTGGTGCGGAGGCGAGGAACTAGAGATAGTTGCTGGTGATGGCAGTGATGCAGCGTGGAGGGGTGCACATTGAGGTGCTCACAGTAATGCAGTTGCTCCGTTTTGGCAAAGCATCCTGTCACGACTCACACCTACAGTGGTGGAGCAACTGCCGCAGTCGAGGCCAGTGGTGGTGAAATGGAGAAGCTCAAAGGCTTTTGCACAGTGGTGGTTGGGGATGGTGGCCTGTAGAGCCCGGTTGAGGCTCCCCTTCTTTTATGCTGCAAGAGGAGTGCGGGCAGTGGAGGTAGACGTTGGTTGAAGAAGAGGTGAAGTGACGCAGATCATGGGAACAATGATCCACGATTGTCACTTGTGCATTTAGCTGGCGTAGTCTCCTGCATGCATTCGTTGGAGATAAAATAAAGAAATTAAATGAGGGTTATTTATGTACAAAACCCCTAAGAAATACTAAATCCTATTCTTATTTAAACTATGTATATAATGCATGTATGCAAACTAATTTATAACTAGCCACTTTGATTCTTATGCATGCTTACACATGAATGAAATATGCATGAAAGTAAATTTGTAAACTAGTTTATTTACATATTAATACATGCTATGTATATCTAACTATAAACTTAATGTCCAAGCATTTAAATAATAAATTAACCCACAAATATGGGCTCATCAAAGGGTAGATGCTTAGGTTACCAACCCAAGGGTAAACAAGCGAGTCCGATACTCCCAAAGCCTTTGACTTAATACATTGACCTCAAGGTCTCTTTAAGAGTTCAAAAAACAATCTAAATCTTAGGAAGTACTTGAGTTTTTAAGCCTATTTTAGGCCCAAAGAGCCTAAAGCCAAGACTCATACCAAATCTCTTAAGAGTTAGAGACTACTCGGCTCATCTCAACCTCTTCTCCTAGCCCAGATTGTGTTCTCATGGCATAATATCAATTGATTTATTTTCTTTTTGACACGTTTCTCTTTTTCTTTCAAAACTAATTTTTATTTTCTAATAAAAATAGGAAAATGCAAGAAAATGCATTCATAAATCAGAAAAATCAGAAGCTCAGGTCTTACCTCCCCCCATGCCTAAGATTTACAATGTCCTCATTGTGCAAAAAGGAAAGATAATACCTGAGCAAGAAGTTGGGCTACCTCCCAAAGAGTGCTGCATTTTCTGTCAGCAACCAGACTTATAAGGAACCTGTAAGTATGGTTCCAAACATAAAGTAGGCCCTAAAAATATGTGTAAAAGTGCAGGCCTAAAGAACATGTAGCCGCAAATGTTGGCAAGCTGATGATGCAGAGTTATCCCAAATGCTCACCAGAAGACGTGATAACAAGAAACCTCGTTAGGCTACCTGGAAAGGTTTAGGAAAAGGAGGAATATAAGAAGGTACCTCTTGGAACAAAAGGAGTGGAGGATAGCAAGGGTCCTCCAAAGCCAGAAGGGTTTTAAAGGTTATATTCAAAATTGTACAATACCCTTGAATGACGAGACTAAAAATACAACCATCAATCCAAACTTGCCATTCCACTTGGGGATGTACTGGCCTGATATTCTCCCTAGAAAGAATGTATGTGAGTAGAGACCTGAGCTAGGAATTAGGTAGAGAGTTTAAAGTTTTCTTGAGTGCCTAGGAGGTAATGATTAAGTCCCACGAGGGCTTAGCCTGTGTCGAGTCTAGTTCCAACCACAATTCAAGTTCTGTATTCTTCACCATAACAGTTTTTGTGGAGGAATGTAATTCACCCTGCCTATCATTAATAATTTAGTCAAAAATGGGAGTCACATTTTTGCCTTCACGTATATGGGAATCAATGGTAGACTCCCAGTCACATACATTTGACGACAGGGTCGAAGAAACAAAATCATTATCATTAATTTCATCCTTGAGTTCTTGTTTGTCACTTAAATCTTCACTAGTGAGTGGATGTGATTCTTTATTAAGAGCGAGAGTTACTTCAGTATCCTCAATTACTTCTGAAGGATGATCAGTTTCAATGTTATATGAATGGAGGAAGCCTATATCTCTTAATTCATTGATCTCTTTGGGGTATAAATCCTCAAATGATATGTATTGGCTCCGAGAATCACTCCATATTTTTAAAGTAGGCTCCTTGATCATACAATTCTCAACATAGTTAATTAAGGTTATTAGTCTTAATTAATTGTGTAAAGAAATGGCTTAGGTTAACTTGAATCATTAGGTTGTTGTCGTTAATTGTATTATAGGGTCAAGCTAACCTAACATTTTAGATTTTATTTCTTTTAACTGGTTGAGTCCAGGTCATTCACTGGGAGGTATAATTGTAATTCAATTCACTATTTTTATTATTTAAGTTAATTAATTACTATAATTATAAAATATGTTAGGCACATGAATATTTGCACATAAATCGAACAAGTAAAGCATGCAAGTACTCACTAATAGAGGAAAGGTACATGAAAGATTTTCATTGAATATCAAAAAAAAGTTTATTACAATGGTTGTTTACAAAATAAGCTGGTATAAAAGGAAATGTTTACATTTAATACAAAGTGCCTTTTATTACAAAATAAAACTCAAACACTTCATTTCTTTTCCATCAGCCTTCGATCGGATGTCTGTTAATAAAATTAGACGACTTAAAACTCAAAGTTAGACTTCTAATGAGTGTATCGGATGTCTCTCCTCTCTCTTTTATCTCTCATTTAATGTCTTTGTTTTTTCACCTCTCTTTCTCTTCTTTATCTTTTCTACTCAGCCTTCTTTCTTTGGTTTTATTTTCTTTAACCTTCTCTCTTCCCTCATCACTCTCTCTCTTCTCTTTTCTTTATCTTCACCTTTTCTCCTCTCTCTAACTTCTAGCCTTAGCTCCTCCTTTACCTCTCTTTCTTTCTTCTCTCGCCTCTTTACTTAGTCAATTTCACACTTAGCCTTCTCCCTTCACTATGGATCAATCCACACTTAGCCATTTTCTTGACTCAAACCCACTTTCTCTTTAACCAAAAATTATTTATGGGTGGCTCAGGCTTTTCGGGGATACATAGCACCGGGTATGTGATATAGACACATCTTTTTAGGTTAAAATGCCTATTCATGCATGTTCCTAGGCTTAGATTTGCATTTCTTGTTATAAATATTGCATAACATGCATCATTCTACATTTAGAGTAGTTGTATATATTTCAGGTTAATTAGGTCCTTTTTATGGTCAGGAGAGAAGAAGACTTATTTCAGGGCCTCGGATGGATGATCGGACCGTACGAATCTGATTAAGACGACGATCGGAGTCTAATGCCTCTGAAATTGTCTAGATCGGAGAACCATAGCATCGTACGAAGTCCGAGGAAGATCAACGGCTAGGGGACAATGCGTCATTCATACGAGTTTCGGATGGAAAATCCAACCGTATGGATGGATCCAGAGCGGTGATCGTAGTCTAGCAGCGCGGAAATCATCTCGATTTGAGCACCGTGGCACCCTCTACAAAAGAAAGAAGAATGGATGCCCCAGATGGCACCACGTGGCACCATCCAAGCCGCCCAACGTCGGCCAGCAACAGCGCACGTGCACAGCCGCAGCCGCACGCAGTGCACACGCACAGTCGTAACCGCACGCACGCTCATAGCCACAGCCGTCTGCACGCATACAGCATAGCTGTGCGCAGCAGCAACGCAATGCATGCCAGCACGTGCGCGCGCACGGTGCTGGGAGCATGGGTGCGTGAATCACGTAGCGCGTGATGCGCGCACCAGCGGGGCAGGTGCCAGCAGGGCAGGCGCAAATCTTCAGTGACATGCGCCTTTAGTGACGCTTGCAGCTGTCACTAATGGTCTTCGCGCACCAGCTAGAGGATTTGAAGGGCAGATCTTCAGCGATGTTTATGGATGTCAGTAATGACCCAGATGCGAATTTGTTCTTCATCCTCCACTATAAAAGGCCCTACCCAACACCATTCCAAACCATCTCTTCCTTTCTTCCTCTCACCACCTCCAAGGCTCTAGAGAGAGCTTGTCCCAAGCCCGAGATGCTCCTATAGAGTACAAAGTCAAATATTTTTCCCTCCCCTCATCCCCATTTGTGGAGCATTCCGTGGTCGTCCTCTTACTGCCCTTCGGGAAGAAGATCCTCGCCGCGACACCGTCCTGCCCCATCCTCTGTCCTCCGGCTCCATCCTCCATCGTTCCACTCCTGATGTAAACACATTTACACTACTTAAAATTTCTATTTTTGCATGTTCTTAAGCATAGGATTGCATTTCATGATATAAATATTGCATAACATGCATCATCTTGCATTTCGAGTAGTTTGAATAAAATGGAGGTTAATTATCTCCTTTTATGTGCTTGGACAGGGCAAACATTTTATCGGAGCCTCGGATCAAATATCCAACCATATGGATGTGATCAGGGCGACGATTGGAGTTCAATGACTCCAAGATCACCCTAATCAGACATCCATAGCATCAGATAGTGACCGGGGAACCCTAGAAGATCAAGGGCCAGGATGGTGTAAATCGACACTTCAGATGACAAATCCGACCGCACGGATGAATTCGGATTGACGATCACAGCCCAACGACACAAAAATCGAGTCAATCCGACATCCATGGCACCATCTACAACTTCCAGAAGATGGACGGCCAAGATGGCGCCACGTGGTGCCATCTCGACCGCCCAAACGGCCGCATGCAACCTTTGAAGATCTTGCACCCACTCGCTCTCCGCCGTTGGATCTTGATCCAACGGCTGTGGTCGGCCGCACTTAAAAGCGTCCGCTCGACCATCCGCACTCCGTAGCGTAGCGGTCGAGCACGCTTACGCGACCGGCAGGCGCGGGTTCGAGCCGTAGCATAGGGTTGGAGGCACGGGCGATTGGGCGCGGGCGGGTGTTGGATCGCGATCGGACGGCCGCGTGTGCCCGATATCATTCACGTGCGATTGAACGCGCGGCATGGACGTGCGATCGCACGCGGGCGGGCGCGCAGCGCAGCGGGCGGAGATGCGTCTTAAGCCGTCCGAACTCGCGATCGGATGGCTGAGAATCAATGAATGTGCGATGGCGTTGAGCGCGCGGGCAGCTGAGGCGATGCGCATGGGCGCGGAAGCTACGCCCACATTCAGGGCTTTAGTGACGGATTTATCCGTCACTAAAGACCCCTCATTTATTATTTTGAAGTTGTAATGTCCATTTTGCCCCCACTCCTTGCAACTATAAAAGGAGACCCCCTCCATACGAAATTCTCATCCCTTCCTTCTCCTCTCTACCCCTCCAAAGCTCAAGAGAAGCTTGTCCCACACCCAGGATGCTTCTCGCGAGATAAAGTCCAAATTTTCGTTCCCCTTCGGAAGTGGATCCCACGACGACGACGGCGTGCTGCTCCGTTCCCGTTCTTCTACTTCGTCCTCCTTCGTCCTACTTCGTTCTCCTTCGTCCTGGCGTCGTCCCGTCCGGCTCGTCCTCCAAGCAACCGTCGAGGAGGATTTCTCTCTCCCTATTCTTTTTACTGCTTTCTAGTATAGATTTACTGCTTTTTAGAGTAGTTTTGCTCGTCCTCCAAGCAATCGTCGAGGAGGACATTTCTCCCTCCATTCTTTTAATGCTTTCTAGAGTAAATTTATCGCTTTCTAGAGTAATTATTTTATGCTTTTTAGTTGTAATGAGCAATTCCCCTAATGATAAATTCTCTGTTTATTCTACATCTCATTTTGATTTCTCTGTGTAATATTCTCTTTCTCTCTTACTCTCTCTCTCTCTTCTATTTATTGTAAATAATTAGATAGTTTTAAATTGAATTATTCTATGACAAATAAAAAGAAACGCATAGTTTTTAAATCAAATGTCCACCTTCCTGTGTTCGACCCGAAATTTCAATTTCGCTATAAATTTTATTTGTTGAACACGAATGCTATAAATTTCAAGTTACAACAACAGGTTTTCCAAAACCAAACACGTTATCGTAGTGATTCGGAACGTTCAGCATTTTGGCGCCGTTGCCAGGGAGGCAACGATCTTTGATTTCTCTTCGCGTTTTGTAACTTACAAATCATTTACCTCACTTTTCTCCTTTCTTATTGTAATTGCAGGTACTCTTTTGAGGTGAGCAAAAGCGGTAGATTGGAGTAAAGTGCTGTGGAAGGTATTGTAAGTTATCCCCCATTCTTTCACCCTCCATAGATTTCATTCGCCACATTGAATCCAAATTCCAATTAACCTAAGTGTTTGCATAAATCCTAAGAATAGTTTGGTTGTTTGGATTTCCACTCACATTCATTCCACCCTCATTCATAAAAAAAAAAAAAATAAAAAGATAATTTTGTGGGGTAATTTTCAACAAACACACAATGTACACCCACATTTAAAGGCACTTAACCGAATTGATTTGTTTCTACTCAACCGGGTTCTAATCTGTGAAATCGGTACACATAAAGTAACACATAAAAGAGTAGAAATCATTCTAGGTTAACCATGTTTGTGTGCCTAACTTAGTGGTGCATATGTGGCCAGTTGTTTGAGTTGTTTGGGCTGCACCACTTCAATTAAAATCAACTCATCAAGTAGCTGCCAATTAGGTTCAGCTCTTAGGGATTTACCAGGCACTCCACATTCTTTTTAAGCTTCAAAGGAAAACATTTTCACCCGTGCTTGTAAAACTTGGTGTGCCAATGAAACTTGTTTGAAAATACCTAAAGTTGAATCCTAAAAGCTACTAAGCAAGATTTGAACCTTAAAATTCACCACATCAAAAACAATCTTGCTTGAAAACCACTGGTTGTGCATGCACACACAAATCAATCAATCATTAAGGGCACAACCCATTTAAAGGGCCCATCACATTCCAAAGCACATTCAAACCTAGCCCTAAATAAAACAGAGTAGACGTTGGCCTTAAGGATTGAACTCGCTCTTCAGAACTCAGAACGAGATTATTTTCGATTAGTCTATTTCTACTGTTCAATCTGAAGTCTAGCTAGGGGAGCAGAGTCAAACGATCGTGGCTGGGGGGTACACTAGGAACCAGAGGCGCAAGCCGAAGGAAGAACCTTCTCCCCAGTCCCTCCTTCTAACTGGTTGGATTGAACAGACAGAAGTAGATCAAATCGTTCCTTTATCTCAAGATGGGTTTTGGGAGTCTGTAGGTCTGTAGGCTAACCCATTTAAGGACAGGTTTGATTGTTTGTATTGCAGGGCACCTTTCTTCCTCCCGTGTCTCATGAATCCTTCCACATATTTCACGCATTCCCGCTCTTTCCCTCCTGTTGTGAATTATCCTCAACATGACTATTATCCCAACTCGTACTATAATCGACCATCAGTTAGTTGGGATAATTCGGATTGGGGATACAATTCTGGACCTCCATGTTTAGGGTCTAACCCTGAACACTTTGATTCTGATTTCTATCCTTCTCAGAGCTACATCGGTTATAGATCGTCTTCCTTTTATGAACAACCTAATACGATCTACAATCAAGAAGGATACACAAATCTTTACCCATCCTTTGATTTCACTACCTTTAGGTCATCACCATCTTTTCAACAATCTAAAATGACCTATTATTAGGAAGGGTATAACGAATCTCAAGTCATTAATTCCCCTGCATTGAGCCCAAACCCGCCCAACCCTGAACCAACTCATTTGGTTCAGGTTAACCAAGTTCAAGATAAGGTTCTGGCTAACTTGAGGAATATCATTCAATCTTTAGAAGTTCAGCCAATACCTTGCATTGAGAGATTGGAGCCCCTAATTGAAATGATAGATGATTTAAACAAGTCTTTGTTGGATTGGCTCCAGGACGTTAAGGATAAGAACCCAGGTGAGTTTCTGCTTGGGAAATTAGCGAAATTGAGGATGAGATTCGTGATTGCTTTGATTCGATCTTGGAATGATTCCCAGGATGAATCCTCTTAAGGAAAGCCAATGACAGAACCCGCTTAGTCACCTGTTGGGGGGACACGTGTTACGAGGCTGACCAGATTGAATTAAAACAACCAATTAAGGATGATCTGATTTCTTCACCTGAGATCCCTGAGCCGGGTTACGAGGAAACGTATGTCTCCTTGGTATAGAAAGTGACAAATGATTTTGGGACATACATTGATACGGATCCTGATTTCTTTAATGGTGAAGATTCGAGTTGCGAAGTCTCACGCGGGTTTTCTGAACACGATTTCTGTGAGACGATTGGGCCTGAGGAATCTGATAGATCATTTGATAGCCCAATAACTGAGGAAACTGATCTTAGGGCATAAATTACGGATCCAGAATTACATTTTCTAGATGAATCAATTCAATGCCCTGATTATCAGTTATACCCCATTGAGCTTATTGATAATTATGTTTCTGAGATAATTAGACCCAAGTCAATTCTGATTCTGCCACATCATTTAGACTTGGAGATTTCAGACGGGGTGATTAATATACAAGAGGTCCTGGAATTTGATATTCAGAATGAGGAGGATAGGAGCTGGGAAGTTCTGATTTGGGAAGTTAACTTTAGAGGAAATGGAAGATTGAGTCGAAGGGTTCCTTTTAAACTGAAGCCATCAAATCAGAACCCTTACGACATTTGTTTCGAGGATGTCAAACTCAAGCACACATTCAACGATTATCCTTTTGAGCTTCAATTCTCTGTAACCTGACTTTTTGGTCTTGGGTTGCATCCTCATAAATCACTTGCATTCTGATTTTAGGTTTTGGGTAATTTTTATCCAGAACCTAAGATATTCTCGATTATGGGGGATGGGTCTGCACCACAATCTGGTCCACATCTGTGGACCTCTGTTGACAGGTCGGAGGATTCTTCTGTTTATTTTAATTCTGACCTGTACTTGTGAATTCTTCATTTCTTTTCTTTGTATAATGTGCCTAGCGGAAGGCACTAAACTCAGCACATATACAGTTCTTTTTCGTTTTCATCTCGGAGCGGACCTGACATTCACGCAATTCAGGTGCTTTCTACGCTTTTCTACTCTGTTTCATATCTTTTTAATGCAATGAGGACATTGCATTAGATAGGCATGGGGGGTGGATATTTATCTCTGAATTCATTCGCCAGCTCCGTAGATTTGTTTTATTTTCTTTTATTAAAAAAAAAATCGGAATTAGGAAAGAGAATTTGGGTTTAAGAAAATTTTCAATCTTAAGAAATACTACATTATGATTTGAACACAAGGACCCTTCAGGTCTTTGGACTTAATTAGCCTGTGTATCCACTAAAATGTGGATTTGTCTTTGAGTCCTCGCCATCTTAATTCTATTATAATTGGAATAAATAAGTTTGGGTGATAAGTACACGACTTATCAACCCACCCTCTGATTTGAGGGAATTTCTGAGTTTTATGCATCTACACACTTTCTTTGCACTGACTCACTGTTCGGTGATTCTAATGGAATTTGGGTAGCTAATGAACCTTCTAGGGTGATATGGCTGGCAAGTTATCGTGGGTAACAGCCCATAGATAGGTTGTCCAAAGCCCAGTCACTGGACCTTTCTCTCTTTCCTTCCCTTAGGTAAATCTTAGACCAGGGAAGCCACCTACTTAAAAAAAAAAAAAGAAAAAAAAGAAGAAAAAAAAATCAAAAAGAAAAGGAGAAAAGAATAAAAAGAAATAAGCCACACTTCGCGACATGAGTATGGCTGGCAAGTTGTCGGTGGTAACAGCTCATCGACCGGTTGTCCAGAACCCAGCTCAGTAAATGCACTAAAAATTTCCAAAACACTTAGGAAGAAGCGGAGAAGTAGAATAAACTGGGGAGATATACACTGGATTCACCCTTGTGTTGACCCCGTAAAAAATAAAAGTAAGGAGAAAGCTACCGGTTGCAAAGATACACCTTTAGGCAGAAGTCTTTTTGAGGTCACCTAGAGGCATAGAAATCCGAAGTCCGTTTTAATTACCGGTCAACGAGTCTATCACAATCACAATAAGATCCTTAAAGCTTAGGGTTCTCATCAAATCTTGGGTGAGTTGAATGGTCGTAGAAAGCCACTCTTAAACCCTAAAATTTGAAAATCCAAAAAAATTACAAAAGAGTAAAAAGAGAGAAATTTTTCTTTGAATAAGGCGAGGCTTGAGGCGGTCTGCATTTTGGCTAATACCCGGGCACTGCTGTGTCTTTGAAAGTTTAGTTCCTAAGTAGACAATTTCTTAATGATTAAAAATAACTCAGGTCCAAATAATCCAACCTAATTCTTTTATAAATAGCATATAGTTTTTGCTAGGGACTAGCAAAAGATAGGCATGGGGGTATGATGTAAACACATTTACACTGCTTAAAATGTCTACTTTTGCATGTTCTTAAGCATAGGATTGCATTTCATGATATAAATTTTGCATAACATGCATCATCTTGCATTTAGAGTAGTTTGAACAAAATGGAGGTTAATTGTCTCCTTTTATGTGCCTGGACAGGGCAAACATTTTATTGGGGCCTCAGATCAAAGATCCAACCATATGGATGTGATCAGGGCAACGATTGGAGTTCAACGACTCCAAGATCACCCTAATCAGACATCCATAGCATCAGACAGTGATCGGGGAACCCTAGAAGATCAAGGGCTAGGATGGTGTAAATCCGCACTTCAGATGACAAATCCGACTGCACGGATGAATTCGGATCGACGATCGCAGCCCAACAACACAAATATCGAGTCAATCTGACATCTGTGGCACCATCTACAACTTCCAGAAGATGGACGGCCAAGATGGCGCCACGTGGTGCCATCTCGACCGCCCAAACGGCCGCATGCAACCTCTGAAGATCTCGCACCCACTCGCTCTCCGCCGTTGGATCTTGATCCAACGGCTGTGGTCGGCCGCGCTTAAAAGCGTCCGCTCGACCATCCGCATCGCGTAGCGCAGCGGTCGAGCGTGCTTATGCGACCGGCGGGCGCGGGTTCGAGCCGCAGCAGAGGGCTGGAGGCGCGGGCGATTGGGTACGGGCGGGCGTTGGATCGCGATCGGACGGCGGCACGCGCCCGATAGCATTCACGCGCGATCGCATGCGGGCGGGTGCGTAGCGCAGCGGGCGGAGATGAGTCTTAAGCAGACCGATCTTGCGATCGGACGGCTGAGAATCAATGAACGTGCGATGGCGTTGAGTGCGCGGGCAGCTGAGGCGATGCGCGTGGGCACGGAAGCTATGCCCACGTTGAGGGCTTTATTGACGGATTTATCCATCACTAAAGACCCCTCATTTATTATTTTGAAGTTGTAATGTCTATTTTGCCCCCACTCCTTGCAACTATAAAAGGAGACCCCCTCCATACGAAATTCTCATCCCTTCCTTCTCCTCTCTACCCCTCCAAAGCTCAAGAGAAGCTTGTCCCACACCCGAGATGCTTCTTGCGAGATAAAGTCCAAATTTTCGTTCCCCTTCGGAAGTGGATCCCACGACGACGACGGCGTGCTGCTCCTTTCCCGTTCTTCTGCTTCGTCCTTCTTCGTCCTGCTTCGTTCTCCTTCGTCCAAGTGTCGTCCCGTACGGCTCGTCCTCCAAGCAACCGTCGAGGAGGATTTCTCTCTCCCTATTCTTTTTACTGCTTTCTAGTATAGATTTACTGCTTTCTAGAGTTGTTTTGCTCGTCCTCCAAGCAATCGTCGAGGACATTTCTCCCTCCATTCTTTTAATGCTTTCTAGAGTAAATTTATCGCTTTCTAGAGTAATTATTTTATGCTTTCTAGTTGTAATGAACAATTCCCCTAATGATAAATTCTCCGTTTATTCTACATCTCATTTTGATTTCTCTGTGTAATATTCTCTTTCTCTCTTACTCTCTCTCTCTCTTCTATTTATTGTAAATAATTAGATATTTTTAAATTGAATTATTCCGTGACAAATAAAAAGAAATGCGTAGTTTTTAAATCAAACGTCCGCCTCCCTGTGTTCGACCCGAAATTTCAATTTCGCTATAAATTTTATTTGTTGAACACGAATTCCTCGCTTTCAAGCTACAACGACAGGTTTTCCAAAACCAAACACGTTAGCGTAGCGATTTGGAACATTCAACAGCTCCTCGCCACCTTCCTCCAGGCAACGTCAGAGCGAGTCATCCTCCGAGCAACCGTCGAGGGGGATTTCTCTCACCTCTTTCTATCTTTTTATGCTTTCGTAGTGTAGTTTTCCTACTTTCATAGTTTTAACAAATAGTTCTTGATGAATAGATGATTGTTTCTCTCTCTCTCTCCCTCTCCCTCTCCCTCTTATATTTTTGCAAGTAGATAAAGTTTTCATCGACCTAATCTCTTGCTCATTAAAAATTCCAAAAAAATTAGAAAAGACAAATGAAATAAACAAATAAAAGCGAAGCATGGATTTCATAAAACTAAACGTTCGCCTCCCTGTGTTCGACTCGGGACTCACTTTTCGAGTTTCGGTATAAATTTTATTTGATCACGCATTTTGCAACTATGACGATAGGTTACTCGTAACCTTGATTTCAAACTCGCAAAACATGTGCGATCAGTATGGGTGGGATTAGATCTTGCTAAGCCCAAGCCAAGTTTTCATTTGGTGGATTTTTAACCAATTTAATCAATGCATAGTAGCAGATCCATTAGGCCCATCACGCTTACGCCCACCCGGGCCCCAGCACACACATGTGTGCGCACACATGCACTCGCACATGCACATGCACGTGCACTGTGCCGCACATGCTCATTAGAATGCTCAGGGGTAATAGGTTGTTTTGTGCACCCAGCACTGATGACTGAAGCGCAGGGTGCACAAAACACTTTTATACTCAGGCATGCACTCATATGCTTCCGAGGTAGGACTTTCTCAGTTGGGTTTCTTCTTCGCGTAGCGCGTCTTCTGGCCAGTTCTTCAGATCATGATTGCCAGCGACTCATAGGGTCAAATCGAGTGAGTAATAGCTCTAAAGAAAGTTGATGGTCTCAGCTATCCAATTTGATCATCAATTTGATGATTGGATTAAAAGTGATTCATAGAATTGAAGGATGAGAAGGCACTATTCCTGTGCCAAAATGTGCTGCAGATGAAGCAATCTCAGGTGTTTTAGCCTGCCGATGATGAAATACCCTCGATTGAGGGTCCTGGAAAGCTTTAAAGAAGCATTCTGTAGGGATTGAGAGAGGTTTGAGCTTAGAAAGAACTTCAGAGGCTCCAAAAGCTTGACAACTTCTCATTTAGGGATCAGAGTATTAAAATCAATGTTGAATCTATCCAGATGATAGATTAAGGTGTGTAGAGGAGATCTGAATCAATTCAAGAGATGGAACATGATTGATCTGGGTGAAGTTTGCATGCAAAACTAAACAAGAACTTAATGAACAGCTTTGGGTTCCAATTTGAACCCAAACTGTATAGGTCATGGAATTTCCTTCAATTCTCATCAAAACATCATCAAATCGACTTGAAATAATTCACATTTGGACCAAGAACTCAAATAACCCTTTGATTCAGGGATTCAACCCTTAGAACACCAACATCGACATAAAGTTGACTTGTAAAGCCTAAAAGTTGACTTTTAAATATACAACATTTCATATCAAATTAAAAGCATAGATTAACTAGATTTCATCTAAGGAATCAATTCAGCACATCAAATTTGTGTTTTGAGAGCTTCTACAGTGCTTTGAGGCACTGTCGCCTGAGATCAGATGATGGGTTGTTCGACATAATAATCTAGAGCATTTCAGACTTAATTAACACCTAGGATAGAATCCAAATGTCTCTCTCATGCTTTAGGACCGATTTGCAGGCTCCGAACCTTAATGGTTGTGATTCTCCAACTCCGCTAGAGTTGGAGAAGATGAAGTCCAACAGAGAACAAACTTTATTAAATCTCAAGTTTGAATAGTCAAATTTGATTCTCTACTCAAAATGATCCAAACTGGAGCTTCTCATGAAGTTCTGAAGGCTAAGGTACACATTTTGATTCATCGGAGCTCGTCGAAGCTCTAGTGAATGCCAATTTAACAAACTAAAGGGTGAGCCTTCACTAAATTTAACAAAAACAGTCCTAAAGGATTCCTAAGGTTGCAAGGAGACTTAGGAACAATTCAATTTGATCAATTAATGAACTAATGCAAGAATTTGTCAAGAATACAGTAAGATCATATCTTGAGTTCGATTGAACTCAAGATAAACTCTCTCACTCAATTGAGTGAGGGGAAACGTTCAGGGAGATGGGGCTGTGCACATGTGTAATTAGATGAAAAAACTCCTCTAAGTTCATCGTAGATAGCGAGCTCAGAGGTTGACATGGATTTGAGCATTTAGTGTATAGGTGTTAATAATCTAATTAAAAGCAGGAATGGGGCCCTTAGGTGATGTAGAGATGGTGGAGGGCCCTTAATGGCTGTGAAATAAGCTGGAGACCTCTGCCATGGACAGCGAGGTGCTCCGGTGAGTGTGAAATGGATTAGGTGTAAAAGCTGATATAATTGAGGGAAGATAATTGAATTGGAGTCACGGTAAGGTGAGGAATGTGATCAAGTGGTTGGAATCATGGTTTGAAGTCTGACGAGGTCAGAATTGACCTCGCTGGAGATGGAGAAGAAAGGGAAGAAATTGAACTAATATACTACTCCTATGATTACTCGCCTAAATCCTAGCTAAGACTACGCCTAAGAGTTAGAACTACTTACTTGATGAAGGAGGTGAGGGAATCCACCATTGGCAGGGTAGAAAACCAGATCAAAATCTAAAGTTTGGTTAGAAGAGAAACTCTGGCTAATCGAAGCGAGGAGATCTCAAAGCTGTGGCACGCTCCAACGTCGGTGGTAGGGCGAAGGAGAGGAAGAGGAGGTGAGGGAGGTAGTGCTCCTCGGCGGTAGTGCTAGAGAATGGTGGTGGGAAGATGTTGAAGCTAAGAGGAAACCTATTGAACGATCACAGTGGGGGAAGGGGGTAGGGGGTCGCTCACCTCAAATCCGAGGTCCTATGGTCTATTTATAGGTGGTGGTAGAGGTCTAAGGGGATGTTCCTGGACGAAAATAAGTCTAGGTTCATCATACTCACCGGTGTCGTCTTCGACACCTGTGAGCTTCTTCGCCTAGGAAAAATAGGATTAGGAGATGATCCGAACCGTCATATGTGAAGGTGGAGGTGAGCAGATTAATGGCGGTAGTGGTGAAGGAGTTTTAACACTAGATTGACAATGATCGGAGGGTACGGACACCAGACAACCACGTCCGTCCGTGGAAAGGATGAAGATGAAGACGGTGGAGAAGTGTTCACAGGGGCATTTTTTTAATAAAAAGTGAAGACCTAATTGTCATAAAAGGACTCGATTGAAATGGAAATTAAGGACCTAAACGTAAATAGTTAGTTTTGAGGCTTATCTTAATTTATTTCTTTTTCAAATTTTTATATGTTATTATAAATTTGGTAAATATTATATTTATGCCTTGAAATTACATTTTTCCCCTAAGTTAATTACATACTTAGGTCTTAAATTTAATTAAGTTAGTTTAAATATTAAATATCTAGCTAAATGCTTATTAATTGAGTCCAAATTATTAATTAAATTATTAATAATATTAATTGATATTTAATTTATCATTTTAAACTTATTTTAAAGGTCCTTGGTAATTTAACCCCTATATATAATTAACCCTGTATTAAGTGTATTCTTAGTTAATTAACTAGTTAATTATCGATAGTTAAGAGCCACGATGAGTCTCTCATCATACCCCAAAGCCAAGGTTTTACTAGTCCCTAGCAAAATTAACCAGGAAATATGATGATTTAAGCACAAGGGTGATTAAATAATTAAAAATAATTCTATAGTAGAGGAATGCTTAGGTCAAATTTTTTTTTTAATATTCATATTTTTTATATTTTTATATTTTAAATAAATATCCATAAATAGATAGAGCATTAACGGTAATACACTTACTAAGGGATCAAAAACCTAAATAGATTTCAGAAATACGTATTTGTAAAAGCAGAATCTCGATGGGAATTTCTTTCAAATCATAACATTGAAAACCCATTTATTCTCTGTATCCACTCTCAACTCTAAAATCAAAGAGGTCAAAATGAATAAGGTAACAAGACTCATAGATTGGAAGTTAAATTCTAACTCAAAAATTCAACAAACTTAAGTTAATCCTTAAGCTTGTGAAATCCAATTTTACTATCCTAAGCTTTTGCAAATTAACTAGACATCCTTTATTAACCAAAATTAGAGAAGAGTAAAACCCTAAACCAACCAGCCCACAGCATTAAGGACAAACTTCTTGACTTAGGGTTTTTTAGGTCTCAACCGCTAGTCTCCAAAACCCGATTTCTTAGGCTTCACTGCCCAATGCAAAGGTTCAGTAGCTATGAGTTTAAAGCATCCGTGCTCATGAATAGACTCATCCTAAAGGCATCCAAAGTTGCAAAAATTCAGATCTTAAGACATCAATTTTCATTCTAGGTTATTCCAATTCAAGCCTTTGGCTTGGCCTTACTCAGATTTGGTTGCTTTCTCCTCACCATTTTTTTATCCCGAGGTCAACACTGTAGGTGTATATCTCCTCGGTGGACCACTAGGTCTCTTATTTCTATATTTTATCTCCATATTTTTCCAATCCTTTTTCTATAGGTTAAAACACCCATATGTAGCGAGGTGTTTTTTTTTATTGATGGAGGAAGAGGTAACATCCATTGTAGTGAGATGCATTATTTGGTGGATAAAAATTGCATAAGCATCCATTTGTAGCAAGATGCTTAACTACGTGGTGTATATAATTCATTTTTTTCTTTTTTTTTCAATAAATTTATTTTTCTTCTCCTTCTAATTTTTCTTACTAAATAAAATACTCCAAATCCTTTTTCTAGGTGAGTGGCACATCCTTCACCCTTTCAAGAGCTACCCTGCGGAAATCCTTGGACTAGAGAGGATTTAGAATCGATCTCTTAACCTTGTGTTTTCGCAGTCTTAGATGCCAACAAGATAATTCTAATGTGTGTGAATTTTGGACACTTAGGTTACTTAGCTCTCAAGCCAGAGCATGGCCAGCAAAACCTTTCAGTCTCAAGTTCCTTAAACCATTAGTATCATCCCGCAGAATCTGTCAAGACGCAACTTGCCAAGTCTAGCCGAATGTCCTTGATTGATTAAGTTAACTATAGTCCGTTAGACCTTATGGCTAAAAATTCTACCAACTCTTTACTTAATCAACTCTAGGTATCTAGCCTCTTTACTCAACTTGGTGGTAAAAACAGATATTCAAAAGTCAGAAGGATCTAAGTTAGTCTTGTTGACCAAGAAAGTTACAATTTAATTCCAAAATTTAAATCTCGTATAAAACTTAATACATCTTAGTTACTTTGTTTCAGAATAAAGAGTGGGAAAAATAGATCCAATAGGGTTTCAGACTCTAACTCAAGAAAAATCACATTCAAAATTTGCAAACAAATACGTGTTTTGAAAAAATATTCAAGATAAAGTCCAAAGTAAAGATTCGATGCTCTTACTAATATACACTTTTTACAATATAAATATATATATATATATATTTGGTTTCTGACCTTAAAAGAAAATTAAGCTCTTAAATTACTAATATAAATATTTAAATATGTGTGTGTTTTTTTATATTCTTCTTCAATTCTTCTTTAAAATGAATGTAATCCCCCTATTTTTTATTTTTTATTATATTTTTTAATTAATTAATTGATATATTTTTTATTTATTATTTTTTATGCTTTATCAAGTTTTAAATTTTTATGATTTTTTCAAAAATTTTCAAATTTTTAGGTATTTTTACATTTTTCATCTTTTATCTACCAATACACTTAGAGTATAAAGATTTCACTTCACACCCCCAAAATCGAAATTTTACAATATCCTCATTGTAAGAAGGGTGAAAAAGATTCTACACTTCACTTAGTATAGGATGACTGAAGGAATCGTAAAGAGGAGATTAAAGATCTCTGTGTGGATGATTTCAAGTCTGACATAAGTCAGAGTGGTCAATCAGACTAAGTGAAAAGTAGGACAATAAAGAAGTGACAATTATAGAACTGACAAGTGTATAGGTACATAAAAGTGTTGAAAATAGGAAATAGCTATATACAAATGCTAAGTTTTATGCCTTCAGCTAGGTGTAAACCCTAGTGAAAGTAACTCCCATAACAGAATAGATATAGTAAAAACAAGGGAGTTAAGGAAGAATTAGCTCACGAAATAGGAAAATAAAATAAACCACCTGGAATAAGAATAGACAAAGATAGAAAACTTGCCCTGATTTTGCCTTAAAAAAGATCTCACAGAGCTAAAATCAGATTCACATGAAAATCTCAGAAAGATACGAGTGGATCTTGTGAAAGATAAATTTGATTTGAATCAAGGTAAAGATATAAAAGAATGAGGCAAATAGGATAAGTGAGTTCAACCAATCAGAAGATTAGGAACAAATCAATTTTGATTCAAAACGATAGGTGGATCATTTTGGTACAACAAAGGTTGCTGATGCGGGTTTGGAAGATCACTCTCGGGAGGTGCAGAGGGTGGGTTGTGATTCGAATCAAAGGCTTGATTAACAAAGTGTACTTGGCCTTGATGTTGCCTAAGATGTGGCAGATTCCTAGGATTCGAAACTGGTTGAGATGGAAGTGTACCTAGCTGACTAAACTTAGCCAAAAGCGTAATTTAATTTTGTAAATAAGCTAATTCTATCATACATTGCCTTTGAATCTCAGTGAGAGCTTTAGCATTCTAACGCTGACTCTCTGTAACAGCTCGCAAAATATAATCGAGCTGCGTGTCTCTATTCAGCCTTGAGTAGTTCTGCGTACTCGCATGAATAGGCCTCGCATTCAGTTATTGAGAAGGCAATGAAGGCGGGTTTTGTCAGGTCTAATTTTGATAGGTAGGTCTTTGATTTTGATTAGCCCAAGAGAAGTTTAGGTGGTTTCTCCATCTAGGGTTACATTAAAAATGTTGTTTTAAATGCTATTATTGTAGTATATGTCACAAAATGCAAATCGATGTCACGTCAATTTTATTTATTTACTATTTATACTGGTTTGTTTCCAGGTCGTTCATTGAGAAGCAATTATTGATATACATCACTCTTTAAGTCCAAAAATATTCTTTAATTCCAAAAATGTTGATTTTATTTATGAAATGAATAATGAATCAATGAATGAAAGAATTTAGTTAATTATTCATAAAAGAATCAATTAATCAGTGTTACAATGTTTAAAAACATACATATACAAATAAGCATAAAAAACTATATATAACTACTCTATGTTAATTATTTACTGCTAATATAAGTAAATACCTAAGTATAGGTACAAAAATAGTTAATAATATTTACTATAATAAATGATATTAACATACTAATATTTATAGTAATATATATTACATATACAGTAACATAAATAAATGTCGCTAAAGCCTTAGTAAAAATTATATACATAACATAAGGCAAAATAACTATCTATACTAACATATAATCATATATACAGTGATAGATAAATATGTCACTAAAGTTCTTAGTGTTATTTATATACATATATAAGAGCTCAAATAATAATACGTATATATATTACACATATACACTATACTATTACAGTATACTTATTTATTTACATTTTATTATATTATTTACATACATATACTTGTTACACTTTAAGTATGCTATATATATATACATATGTACACAGTGCACACACACACATGGGGGGGTGTCTCAACACTTAGTCGGAGAGCATCTTCGCTCTTCTCTTCCTTCTATCATCTTCTTTAACACTTAGTTTCTGTAGGCTCTCTTCTCTCTTCCTCTTTAACTCTGATTCACTGTTCCTCAACCCAAAAATTAGGTTTTATATGAGCAGGCTACCTTGTTGAGGGATACACAGCACCCTAACGGATGGAACCAGACCTCTATTAAGGCTGCCCTAGTTCTTATTTAGGTGTATTAAATCCATATTCAAGCCCATTATTGGGCCCACATAGGCCCTCGCACAGTGCATGGCCCCTGACCCATATGCACCGTACACAATACATGTTCGTTGTATGCTTAGAGACCAGAGAGGAGATGGGTATGTGTGTGTGCCCTGCACTATGACGATTGGACTGCTTACTTCACAAAACACTTAAATACCGCATCACATGGTCGAACAACCATGATGTGGCGCTAATGCCGGTGCCAATTGGCGCTGCTGTGCGTGCATCTGCATGTCCTGATTTCACAATTTTGACCCTCAATTTGAGGGCCATAATTTAATTTAAATTAAAAATAAATTATAGGGTTACAAAGCCCTTACATAGGGCTACCTAATTATATAATTTATTTACATAAATAAGCTATTTAAATATATAATAAAATTAGCTAAAGTTTATTGTTTGTACATATTAATTTAGAGTTTAATTTGTAAATTAATGTATAAATTAGTGATTTAATTATAAAATTGACTTTACACAGAGTTAATATGCATAATAAATTATTTATTACATATTTTTATTATATTTTAGAAACTTTATTTCCATTTATTTACGTTTACATATAAATAAACTATAAATACTATAATACAGTATTAATATGCTCAAAATATTTAATATATTATAATAAAAATGTACATTATAAGTTACTTCAATATTACATTAAATTACTAATTTATTTTATTTTAAGTTAATAAATTACCTAATTAACTTACTAACTTAATTATTTACTGTAAAAATATAATTAAATTAAATTACAGGTATATAATTTATATTATATATATACGTATGTTCAGTATGAGATATAAATATTTACATATAGATAGGTTTATAGAATAACTTAGTTTATTATACATTTAACTTATATAAATTAATATATAATAATATAATAAGATTATATATACAATAAATTATTATAAATATGTAATTTAATATATAGAATACATATATAAGTTATTTATATACATTATTCACATATTATACAATATTTACATATATTTTAGATTTAACTTATATACACAAGTATATACATAATATATAAGGTATTTTTAGGGTTTTTTTGATTTTTAGGATTTTTATAAGTTTAGTAGAGGTAGGGATGAGAGAGAAAGAATTCCTTTTGTGAGTTTTGAAGTTTTTATCTTTTATTAACTTTCAAGATATACTGAACCGTCGGTTGGTATGTTCTACCAAGTCGAGGGTTCAGATTATCCTAAAACTTTGCATACACTTAAGGAAATACCTGATCTTACTCAAGATAGGCTTATTTTATTTTTTTGGAAATTTTTTATGATTTTTATTTATATTACAAGTGAACCCAAATTAGGCCTTAAAGGATGTTTGAAAGTGAAACCTAAGACCTACATATGGATTCTAGTACTGGGAAAGTACTCTAGAATATCAGAAATGTTCAACACATCACATGGAAGATATTTGAAACATTAAACATGATTTTGAAAATTAATTTCATCAAAATGACAAATTGGACAGTTAAGTACAATTTCAAATAGCTGACCAAGGATTTAATGAAAATTACAAGCAATTCTAGTCAAATTAAGTTCCAATTCAAGTACATGAATTCTTGTACATTTCTATTATACAAATATATACAAGTCAGCTTCTTAAACACACAAATCCAGCTCAATCCTAGCCAATCAGTGGCAGCAGCTGCATCAGATCAGCAGTTGTGAAATTCAGTAGCTGCAACTGCTACTGTTGTTGCCCAAATGTAGCAGATTAGTGCTACTGCTGTAGAATCAAATGCATTCTCAGCAAATTAGATAGCTTATCGACTGTCGAAAGTTAAATCAAATGCTACCTGTTGCTATCCTAATCAGAAATAGCTACAACTCTTATCTAATTAGATGTCTTAGCTGCAGTTGTTGCTACAGTTAAAACTATGATTAGATCAATAAATCCAACTTCAGATTCTTTTGGAATCATAGATCAAGACTGATTTTGAACTTAAAAACCATGTCTCCCAAATGGGCTATTGATCTTAGATTGCCACAAGAATTTTTTTCCTTTGAACATCTGCACACTATTAACTAGTTTGTAAGGATCCAATTTTAAACAAAATAGGTCCTTGCCAAAGCCTCAATTCAATACATTGGACATCTTGGGCTTCAGCTACCTCAAGTAATGCACACAAACAATAGATTAGGTTAAAATCAGGCGTGAAACATTTACTCGGTGAAAATCCAAATTTAAGAGATCCAATTCATTGCAACAAGCTCAATTGGACTCTAATAAAACATTTCATTCGGTTAAAACCACAAGGATTCAACTTAAAACCCAAATCTTCATATTAGACATTCAGATTAACATAAGCATTAGTCTAACAAATTTTGTGCAATTCAAACCACGATGAGGACCCCTTGTGTGCAATGGAGTGGATGAGGGGGTTCTCTGATGATTTAGCTCTCAATCAGATCTAAATGCTATGGAGCATCAAATCTGATTAAGGCTTCAATGAATGGGTGAAATGTGATAAAAGAACTGGAGGGAAATTAGAAGGTGATCGTGAGATGGAGAGGGCGTTATATGAATCAATGAAGGTGAACGTGAAAAATCACCTCTCTGATCTGAATTGATAAGAGAGGATGAAGTTGTTCTAGGATAATTCTACTCCTAACTAATCTAAAAAGAAGTAAACACTAATCTAGAAAGTAGTAAATCTAGATATTAAAGTAGGAAATCTATCTAAGGGAAGAAGGTGACTCTTTGGTATCAACAGTCGGTGGTTGAAGAGGATGAAATGGGAGGAACCTCCAGTGGAAGAAGGTGACTCACATGGGCCTGCAGTCGGTGGCTAAAGGTGATGAATGGAGAGAGAGAGTGTGGTCTCTATCACCGACCATCAAGGAAGGGGGAAGCTACTGGAGGGGTAGACGAAAGGGACCACTCAAAGGGGGAGGGAGTGATTAGACGTTCACGCAAGCAGGACAGCTACTTAAGTAGCAAATTGAGTGAATGCGATCATCGTCGTGGTGGATGTAAGTTCTTAGGGCTTTTACGGTGGGACTTGAGAGAGAGGCGTGCGAGGCTCCAATCCAAAAATTGGCCGTTGGATCAGACTGGAGCAAGGGGTGAACCTATGGGCAAAGACACGCAAAGATTGAATTTGATTTGGTCGTTGATCAAAGGACTCAAGAGATGAACGGTCACGATGCATTGTGTTCTTGAGGTCTACAGTGGACCCGCGACTGCAGCTGTGTTGGAGATTTGGCAAAGAAGCCCTCATGGGCGAAACTGTAGAAGAATTAGGCGCAAATCCTTAAGTGAGTGAAATGAATGAGACGTAGTCCTTAGGAATTGCAAGAAGGTCCTTGTCGGCTATCAAATCGATCCTTGGAAGTTTAAATGTGAATAAATGTATATGAACTAAGGACCTAAATGTAAAGCTATTAATGCAAGGTCCTAAAGATGTCCAAATGCTACCAAGTTTTTATCAAAGCTCAATTGAACATTTTAGAAGTTGATTTCACTTTTGATTTGAAGTTTTGAACTTAATTGTGTGTTCAATTTGCAATTAGATCATCAATTTACATTAATGAATAGAATATGTCATTTTATGATCTAATTTCATGTTTTTAACATAAATTGGATGTTTTAGGTCATTTCTATTTTTTCCTACACTTAACCCTTTTCAAGTGTTAATTCTGTAGTTTTAACCTAGTTTCTAGCTTGACATGAGCATTTTATCTATGATGAGCCACATCTCATCAGTATTCGAATAAGGGTTTGATCTAGAATCATTTTCCTAGATGGCATACAGATTATAAAGATTTGGCATGCTTTCTTCAAAAGAGGGGATTGGGGATAAAGGTGGGAATGATGGGGCAAAGGTCCCTCCTTAGGTTGGTGAATGAGTAGGGAGAAAACCCAAGGAAGAAGGATCTCTAGAATCTAGATTATTCACAAATTCCCTCCCCACAGGAATTTGCAAAACAGGTAAATGCGCAGGATTCTGCATAGCGAGTAGAGGTGTAAGAGTTTTCATCATGTTGTGGACCTCACCGAGATGGTTCGTTATGATGTCAACCTTGTCCAGTTTCTCAGTTATAATCTCTAAATCCCTTGAACTAGATGGGTGTTGAACTTATTTACGAACCTACGCTAACGTGTTTGGTTTTGGAAAACCCGTCGTTGTAGTTCGAAAGCGAAGGATTCGTGTTCAACAAATAAAATTTATACCGAAATCAAAATTCCGGGTGGAACACAGGGAGGCGAACGTTTGATTTAAAAACTTCGCGTTTCTTTTTATTTTGACACGAAGAAATCCAATTTAAACTATCTAAGTATCTACAACAAATAAAAGAGAGAGAGGGAGTAAGAGAGAGAAAGAATACTATACATGGAAATCAAAATGAGATGTAGAATAGACAAGGAATTTATCATAAAAGAGTTCTTTCGTTACAACTAGAAAAAAATAGAACAATTACTCTAGAAAGCATTAAAAGAATGGAGGGAGAAATGTCCTCCTCGACGATCGCTCGGAGGACGAATAGACTACTCTAGAAAGCAGTAAATCTATACTAGAAAGCAGTAAAAAGAATAGGGAGAGAGAATCCTCCTCGACGGTCGCTTGGAGGACGAGCCGGACGGGACGACGCCTGGACGAAGGAGAACGAAGCGGGACGAAGGAGGACGAAGCAGAAGAACGGGAACGAAGCAGCATGCCATCGTCGTCGCGGGATCCACTTCCGAAGGGGGACGAAAATTTGGACTTTATCTCGCGAGAAGCATCCCGGGTGTGGGACAAGCTTCTCTTGAGCTTTGGAGAGGTAGAGAGGAGAAGGAAGGGATGAAAATTTCGTATGGAGGGGGTCTCCTTTTATAGTTGCAAGGAGTGGGGGCAAAATGGACATTACATCTTTAAAATAATAAATAAGGGGTCTTTAGTGACGGATAAAACCGTCGCTAAAGCCCCGCCGTCACCGTCGCCGCCGCGCCCACGCGCGCCCGCTCGGCTGGCCGCACGCGTAACGCATACGCACGTCGCTTGATTTTCAGCCGTCCGATCGCGAGATCGGACGGCTTAGAACGCGTCCGCGCCCGCTGCGTAGCGCATCGCCCGCGTGTGATCGCGCGTTCACCAGAGCGTCCAATTGCGCGTCGGCGCTATCGGGCGCGCGCGGCCGTTGGATCTTCATCTGACGCTCGTGCGCGCCCGCTCGCCCGCGCCTTCCACCCCCTCACCGCGGCTCGAACCCGCGACCCCCGCTTCGCCCGCAGCTGCGTCGCCGCTGCGCTACGCGGGCGAAATGGTCGCGCGGACGTTTTTAAGCGCGAGCGACCGCAGCCGTTGGATCGAGATCCAACGGCGGAGAGGAGACGGTGCGCGGTCTTTACCAGACGCATGCGGCCGATTGGGCGGCTGAGATGGCGCCACGTGGCGCCATCTTAGCCGTCCATCTTCTGGAAGTTGTAGATGGTGCCACGGATGTCGGATTGACTCGATTTTTGTGTCGTTGGGCTGCGATCGTCGATCCGAATTCATCTGTGTGGTCGGATTTGCCATCTGAAGTGCGGATTTACACCATCCTGGCCCTTGATCTTCTAGGGTTCCCCGGTCTCTATCTGATGCTACGGATGCCTGATTAGGGCGATCTTGGAGTCGTTGAACTCCAATCGTCGCCCTGATCATATCCATACGATTGGATCTTTGATCCGAGGCCCCGATAAAATTTTTGCCCTGTCCAAGCACATAAAATGAGACAATTAACCTCCATTTTATTCAAACTACTCTAAATGCAAGATGATGCATGTAATGCAATATTTATATCATGAAATGCAATCCTATGCTTAAGAACATACATAAATAGACATTTTAAGTAGTGTAAATGTGTTTACATCATACCCCCATGCCTATCTTTTGCTAGTCCCTAGCAAAAAACTATATGCTATTTATAAAAGAATTAGGTTAGATTATTTGGACCTGAGTTATTTTCAATCATTAAGAAATTGTCTACTTAAGAACTGAACTTTCAAAGACACAACAGTGCCCGGGTATCAGCCAAAATGCAGACCGCCTCAAGCCTCGCCTTATTCAAAGAAAAATTTCTTTTTCTGTTTTTACTCTCTTTTTTTTTTTTTTTTTTTTTTGGATTTTCAAATTTTAGGGTTTAAGAGTGGCTTTCTACGGCCATTCAACTCACCCAAGATTTGATGAGAACCCTAAGTTTTAAGCATCTTATTGTGATTGTGATAGACTCGTTGACCGGGAATTAAAACGGACTTCGGATTTCTACGCCTCTAGGTGACCTCAAAAAGAATTCTGCCTAAAGGTGTATCTTTACAACCGGTAGCTTTCTCCCTACTTTTATTTTTTTAACGGGGTCAACACAAGGGTGAATCCAGTGTATATCTCCCCGGTTCATTCTACTTCTCCGCTTCTTCCTAAGTGTTTTGGGAATTTTTAGTGCATTTTCTGAGCTGGGTTCTGGACAACCGGTCGATGAGCTGTTACCACCGACAACTTGCCAGCCATACTCGTGCGGCGAAGTGTGGCTTATTTCTTTTTGTTCTTTTCTCCTTTTTGATTTTTTTTTTTTTTTTAAGTAGGTGGCTTCCCTGGTCTAAGATTTACATAAAGGCAGCAAAAAGAGAAAGGTCCAGTGACTGGGCTCTGGACAACCTACCTATGGGCTGTTACCCACGATAACTTGCCAGCCATATCACCCTAGAAGGTTCATTAGCTACCCAATTTCCGTTAAAATCGCCAAACAACGAGTCAGTGCAAAGAAAGTGTGTAGATGCTTAAAACTCAAAATTCCCTTAAATCAGAGGGCGGGTTGACAAGTCGTGTACTTATCACCCAAACTTATTTATTCCAATTATAATAAAATTCAGGTTGGCGAGAACTCGAAAAACAAATCCACATTTTAGTGGATACATAGGCTGATTAAGTCCAAAGACCTGAAGGGTCTTTGTGTTCAAACCATAATATAGTATTTCTTAAGATCAAAAATTTTCTTAAACCCAAATTCTCTTTCCTAATTTCGATTTTTTTTTTTTTTAATAAAACAAATCTACGGAGCTGACGAATGAATTCAAAGATAAATATCCACCCCCCCATGGCTATCTAATGCAATGTCCTCATTGTATTAAAAAGACATAAAACAGAGTGGAAAAGCGTAGAAAGCACCTGAATTGCGTGGATATCGGGTTCGCTCCGAGATGAAAATGAAAAAGAACTGTATATGTGCTGAGTTTAGTGCCTTCAGCTAGGCACACTATACAAAGAAAAGAAATGAAGAATTCAGAAGTGCAGGTCAAAATTAGAATAAACAGAAGAATCCTCCGACCTGTCAACAGAGGTCCACAGATGTGGACCAGATTGTGGTGCAGACCCACACCCCATAATCGAGAATATCTTAGGTTCTGGATAAAAATTACCCAAAACCTAAAATCAGAATGCAAGCGGGGTCGGGCCTGCGATTTGTGAGGATGCAACCCAAGGCCAAAATGTCGGGTTACAGAGAATTGAAGCTCAAAAGGATAATCGTTAAATGTGTGCTTGAGTTTGACATCCTCGAAACAAATGTCGTAAGGGTTCTGATTTGATGGTTTCAGCTTAAAAGGAACCCTTCGACTCAATCTTCCATTTCATCCAAAATTAACTTCCCAAATTAGAACTTCCCCGCTCCTATCCTCCTCATTAAGTGTATCAAATTCCAAGACCTCTTGTATATTCATCACCCCGTCTGAAATCTCCAAGTCTAGATGATGTGGCAGAATCAAAATTGACTTGGGTCTAATTATCTCAGAATTAAAATCATCAATAAGCTCAACAGGGTGTAACTGATGATCAGGGCATTGAATTGATTCCTCCAGAAAATGCGATTCTGGATCTGTATCGTGTGCCCTAATAAGATCAGTTTACTCAGTTATTGGGCTATCAAATGATCTATCAGATTCCTCAGACCCAATCGTCTCACAAAAATCGTGATCTGAAAACTCGTGTGAGACTTTGCAACTTGAATCTTCACCATCAAAGAAATCAGGATCCGTATCAATGTATGTCCCAAAATCAGTTGTCACTTTGTGTTCCCAGGAGACATACGTTTTCTCGTAACCCGGCTCAGGGATCTCAGGTGAAGAAATCAGATCATCCTTAATTGGTTGCTTTAATTCAATCTGGTCAGCCTCGTAACACATGTTCCCCCCAACAGGTGCCTGAGCGGGTTCTGTTATTGGCTTTCCTGAAGAGGGTTCATCCTGGGAATCATCCCAAGATTGAATCAAAGCAACCACGAATCTCATCCTCAATTTCGCTAATTTCCCGAGTAGAAACTCACCCGGGTTCTTATCATTAACATCCTGGAGCCAATCCAACAAAGACTTGTTTAAATCATCAATCATTTCAATCCGGGGCTCCAATCTCTCAATGCAAGGTATTGGCTGAACTTCTAAAGATTGTATGATATTTCTCAAGTTAGCCAGAACCTTATCTTGAACCTGATTAACCTGAACCAAATGAGTTGGTTCAGGATTGGGCGGGTTTGACGTCAAAACAGAGGAATTAACGAATTGAGATTCGTTATACCCTTCCTGAAAATAGGTCATTTCAGAATGTTCAAAGGATGGTGATGACCTAAAGGCAGTGAAATCAGAGGATGGGTAAGGATCAGTGTATCCTTCTTGATTGTAGATCGTATTAGGTTGTTCATGAAAGGAGGACGATCTATAATCGATGCAACTCTGAGAAGGATAGAATTGAGAATCAAAGTGTTCAGGGTTAGACCCTAAACACGGGGGTCCAGAATTGTATCCCCAATCCGAATTATCCCAACTAACTGATGGTCGATTATAATACGAGTTGGGATAATTGTCATGTTGAGGATAATTTACAACAGGAGGGAAAGAGCGGGAATGCGTGAAATATGTGGAAGGATTCATGAGACACGGGAGGAAGAAAGGTGCCCTGCAATACAAACAATCAAACCTGTCCTTAAATGGGTTAGCCTACAGACCTACAGACTCCCAAAACCCGTCTTGAGATAAAGGAACGATTTGATCTACTTCTGTCTGTTCAATCCAACCAGTTAGAAGGAGGGACTGGGGAGAAGGTTCTTCCTTCGGCTTGCGCCTCCGGTTCCTAGTGTACCCCCCAGCCACGATCGTTTGACTCTGCTCCCCTAGCTAGACATCAGATTGAACAGTAGAAACAGACTAATCGAAAATAATCTCGTTCTGAGTTCTGAAGAGCGAGTCCAATCCTTAAGGCTAACGTCTACTCTGTTTTATTTAGGACTAGGTTTGAATGTGCTTTGGAATGTGATGGGCCCTTTAAATGGGTTGTGCCCTTAATGATTGATTACTTTGTGTGTGCGTGCACAACCAGTGGTTTTCAAGCAAGATTATTTTTGATGTGGTGAATTTTAAGGTTCAAATCTTGCTTAGTAGCTTTTAGGATTCATCTTTAGGTGTTTTCAATCAAGTTTCATTGGCACACCAGGTTTTGCAAGCACAGGTGAAGATATTTTCCTTTAAAGTTTAAAAAGAATGTGGAGTGCCTGGTAGATCCCTAAGAGTTGAACCTAATTGGCAGCTACTTGATGAGTTGATTTTATTTGAAGTGGTGCGGCCCAAACAACTCAAACAACTGGCCTGATGCACCACCTAATTAGGCACACAAATGATTACCCAATCTGATTTCTACTCGATTATGTGTTTGGATGTGTGTACCGGCTCCTAAGATTGGTTTACCGGTTGAGTTAGAAAATCAGATGAGGTTGTGTACCTCTGAGAGATTTTTTTTTTTTTCTTCTTTTTTTAATGTGGGGGTTGGAGTGAGTATGGATGTCAAACAACAAACAATCTAACCTTAGAGTTTATAAGAACACCTAGGTTGATTGATGTTTGAATTATTATGTGATGAAATAAAATCTAATGGGTGGGAGGTGGGGGATAACTTACAAAACCTTCCACAGCACTTTACTCCGATCTACCGCTTTTGCCTATCTCAAAAGAGTACCTGCAATTACAATAAGAAAGGAAAAAAAAAGTGAGGTAAATGATTTGTAAGTTACAAAATGCGAAGAGAAATCAAAGATCGTTGCCTCCCCGGCAACGGCGCCAAAATGTTGAACTTATTTACGAACCTACGTTAACGTGTTTGGTTTTGGAAAACCCGTCGTTGTAGTTCGAAAGCGAATGATTCGTGTTCAACAAATAAAATTTATACCGAAATCAAAATTCCTGGTCGAACACAGGGAGGCGAACGTTTGATTTAAAAACTTCGCGTTTCTTTTTATTTTGTCACGAAGAAATTCAATTTAAACTATCTAAGTATCTACAACAAATAAAAGAGAGAGAGGGAGTAAGAGAGAGAAAGAATACTATACATGGAAATCAAAATGAGATGTAGAATAGACAAGGAATTTATCATAAAAGAGTTCTTTCGTTACAACTAAAAAAAAATAGAACAATTACTCTAGAAAGCATTAAAAGAATGGAGGGAGAAATGTCCTCCTCGATGATCGCTCGGAGGACGAATAGACTACTCTAGAAAGCAGTAAATCTATACTAGAAAGTAGTAAAAAGAATAGGGAGAGAGAATCCTCCTCGACGGTCGCTTGGAGGACGAGCCGGACGGGACGACGCCTGGACGAAGGAGAACGAAGCGGGACGAAGGAGGACGAAGCAGAAGAACGGGAACGAAGTAGCACGCCGTCGTCGTTGCGGGATCCACTTCCGAAGGGGGACGAAAATTTGGACTTTATCTCACGAGAAGCATCCTGGGTGTGGGACAAGCTTCTCTTGAGCTTTGGAGAGGTAGAGAGGAGAAGGAAGGGATGAAAATTTCGTATGGAGGGGGTCTCCTTTTATAGTTGCAAGGAGTGGGGGCAAAATGGACATTACATCTTCAAAATAATAAATAAAGGGTCTTTAGTGACGGATAAAACCGTCGCTAAAGCCCCGCCGTCGCCGTTGCCGCCGCGCCCACGCGCGCCCGCTAGGCTGGCCGCGCGCGTAACGCATACGCACGTCGCTTGATTTTCAGTCGTCCGATCGCGAGATCGGACGGCTTAGAACGCGTCCACGCCCGCTGCGTAGCGCACCGCCCGCGTGTGATCGCGCGTTCACCAGAGCATCCAATTGCGCGTCGGCGCTATCGGGCGTGCGCGGCCGTTGGATCTTCATCTGACGCTCGTGCGCGCCCGCTCGCCCGCGCCTTCCACCCCCTCACCGCGGCTCGAACCCGCGACCCCCGCTTCGCCCGCAGCTGCGTCGCCGCTGCGCTACGCGGGCGAAATGGTCGCGCAGACGTTTTTAAGCGCGAGCGACCGCAGCCGTTGGATCGAGATCCAACGGCGGAGAGGAGACGGTGCGTGGTCTTTACCAGACGCATGCGGCCGATTGGGCGGCTGAGATGGCGCCACGTGGCGCCATCTTAGCTGTCCATCTTCTGGAAGTTGTAGATGGTGCCACGGATGTCGGATTGACTCGATTTTTGTGTCGTTGGGCTGCGATCGTCGATCCGAATTCATCTGTGTGGTCGGATTTGCCATCTGAAGTGCAGATTTACACCATCCTGGCCCTTGATCTTCTAGGGTTCCCCGATCTCTATCTGATGCTACGGATGCCTGATTAGGGCGATCTTGGAGTCGTTGAACTCCAATCGTCGCCCTGATCATATCCATACGGTTGGATCTTTGATCGGAGGCCCCGATAAAATTTTTGCCCTGTCCAAGCACATAAAAGGAGACAATTAACCTCCATTTTATTCAAACTACTCTAAATGCAAGATGATGCATGTAATGCAATATTTATATCATGAAATGCAATCCTATGCTTAAGAACATACATAAATAGACATTTTAAGTAGTGTAAATGTGTTTACATCAATGGGTTTTCGATCTCATGAATGCCCTTGTGATGCGAGTTTTGATGCAGAGTTTGATGTGTGTTTCCTTGCATGAATTACGACATTGATGCATTGTTGATTGAGTTTTCCGCCATCCCTTCAAACAGTTCTGAAGCAGATTCTTCGTCGTAATTCAAGAAGTTCTCTCCGCAAGAGGCATCAACCAGATTGCGTATGCCCTCTTGTAATCCATAGTAGAGATATGCATGAGTTGCCAACGAGGGATGTCGTGATGTGGGCATTTCCTTTGCAATTCATGAAAGCGGTCCCACGCTTCATGAATTTGTTCTCCTTAGTTTCGATTAAAGGTAGTGATGGCTCGCCTAAGGGCATTAGTGCGACCTATAGGAAAGAATTTCTTCAAAAATACAGATTCGAGTTCATCCCATGTCGAGATAGGTTGTGCAATGGTGTGGTACCAATAGGCGGCTTTGTCTTTTAGGCTAAAGGAGAACATCTTCGTAAGTAGTGATCGCACGTGTTTTGCGAGTTTGAAATCAAGGTTACAAGTAACCCATCATCATAGTTGCAAAACTTGTGATCAAATAAAATTTATACCGAAACTCTAGGAGAGTCCCGGGTCGAACACAGGGAGGCGATGTTTACTTTAATTGGAAACCGCACTTCGTTTTGTTTATTTTTGGTATTTTAAAGTTTTGTTAATTTTTTTTATGTTTTTGAAAGAAGAAGACAAGTAGAATGAATCACAAGAGATATGGAACAAATATGTTATATATCATGAATGTCTATTACAATAATCTATTAAAGCATAAAAAAAGAGGGAAGTGAGAAGGAATCTCCTGAAGCAACTATTCGGTTAGACGACGGCGCCTGGCGGAAGCTCGGACGAAGGAGGTGAGGAGAGGGACAAAGGAGGTGAGATGCAGGAGGATGTCGGGTAGTGGAAAGCTTCAGCATGGCTCCGAAATGGAGGTGAGATGGCGGAGATGATCTGCTATCGGAATGGAAGTAGGAGGATGGCTCTAAGGAGACCTATGAATGGGGATGGGAAGCTGGAGGAATATTTGGTGAGGCAGAGGTTCACTACACTAATCGGAGCCTTGGGAGCTTGAGAGTAAGCTCTAATGGAGCATTGGTAGGCTTGCTAGAGCTTGGGAGTAGGTGGGAGTAGAGTAGGTAGAGATGATTTGGTGAGGGGGTGTGTAGGCCTTTATATAGTGGATGGGGAGAAGAGAATCCCATGCACAGACATTCAGTGACAGCTACAAGCATCATTAAAGGCCGCTCGAGTTGTCGCTGAAGATCCGCACCTCTTCATTGCCTCGACTGGTGCATGCACTATGCAAGCCATTTAGTGACAGCTGTAAGTGTCACTAAAGGCCTCTTGAGCTATCGTTGAAGATCCATGCATATCCTTGCTACTTATTGTCCGCTGTTGTGCACATTGCACTCTTTGTCAAGCGCGTGTGTGCTAGCGTGCTGGCACTGTGCTGTGCACGCGAGCGCTGCTGCTGCTGCATGCGCACGCATGCACTGGCTGCGTTGGCGCCGGCTGAATTGAGGAATTAGGGGGGGTTGCGAGGACTCGAACCTGTACTCCTCCTTTGGGAGTGCCTCTCTCCAACCAACGTGCCAAGGCGTCTAGATCGTCGCGTCGACGTCTTAACGCACGCGGTGGAGATGGAACCTTAGTCGTTGGATCTTGATCCAATGGCTGTGGTGCGAGATCAGCGATGATGAGGAGGCGGTGCTGGGACTGCTGACAGGTGTTGGGCATCCTGGATGGCACCACGTGGTGCCATCTGGGCCATCCATTCTTCTTTTTGTTGCAGAGGGTGCCATGGTGCTTGGATCGAATTGATTTTTGCATTTTCAGACTGCAATAATTTCTCTGGATCCATCTGTACGGTCGGATTTTTCATCCGAAGCTCGTAAGGATGTAGCATTGCCCTCTTGGCCATTGATCTTCCTCGAACTTGATATGATGCTACGGGATTCTGATCTAGACGATTTCGAAGGTGTTAGCCTCTGATCGTTATCCTGATCAGATCCGTATGGTCTGATCGTCCATCCGAGGCCCTGAAATAAATCCTCTTCTCTCCTGACCATAAAAAGGACCTAATTAACCTAAAATATATACAACTACTCTAAATGTAGAATGATGCATGCTATGCAATATTTATAACATGAAATGCAAATCTAAGCCTAGGAATATGCATGAATAGGCATTTTATCTTCAATAATTGTGTCTACATCAAGTAGGATTTCCTGGTTTCCATTTAGAGGTTCAAGAGTTTGAGATAGATTTTTGAGATCTTCGATATGTTGGAATGGATCCTCGATGCATACCTGTGAAAGTGTGGGATTAGACCTATGATATTCGGCTTTAACTCTGGGTCATTTCCCCTTACGGGAATCCTAACACTAAGCTCTACCTGGGCATTAGATGGATTGTAGTAATCACGAAGTATAGGCTTAGGTAGAGGATGAGGTGGAGGTAAATCAAGTGGATCCAGACTCGCCTCAGGTCGAGGAGAAGGATGGGCCTGTAGATTCTGAAGAGTAGATGTCAACAGATTAATTTGGCAGTTTTGCTCAAGCATTTGTAGATTCTGGTTTAGGAGCACCTCATGGATATCAAAAGGTGACATCTCCCCTTGACCAGAAGAAGAAGGGATCTTGGGATCCTGATTCTGCGATTGATCCATAGAATCAAATGTAGAAATGTAGAGAAAGCAGACGAGAAAATTGGTTGCCTCAATGCAACCGACCTAGGTAGACCTGTCAAAGGAGGTACGAGAGGCGGCTTCAAAGATCGTCTCCCATGCATAAAATGCAAAAAATGTGCAAAGGCACACTTACACCAGCGGCAAGAAAAACCCATAAAATAGTGTGAAAAAGTGAGTTTTTCTTCTTTTCAAAGGAAAAGAAGTTCCCAGGAATATGTGTAAAATATAGGGATGCAGACAAGTAGAATATCAATCCACAATATGCATCCTATACATGTCTACGTATATGCATATCATAAAGCTTGAAGGTCTAAGGTCTAGGATCGAGACTGCTCACTACTGGCTCCCTGAGGCTCTAGTAGTGAGATAGACTTGTTGATCTTCGACCAAAGCCCTAAGAGGTGTAAAGAGAAGAGATAGAAGTATAAGACTTTTATGACTCTACTGATTGCGCTGTGTGTGTGATAGCATGCAACAGACGTGTTAGATAAAAACTTGCATGCAATCTACAAACAGATATATGTCACGAGTTTTATAAAGTCCTCTTTTTAGTTAATTCTTTTCACAATGATAGAAAGTAGTAGCAAATGATCACTTTTTAGATCTTTTCAATCAATTAATGTGGTCTTGCTTATTATTCCAAGACAAGGATCTACACAGGTTTTTCTTCGCGTGATTTCCCACTGATGCAAGATCAAAATTTCTCGAGTCAAATCATCAACTCCTAATAGGTAAATGTACTCCTAAAAGTGTATGCATAATAGTATGCTGCTGCTAGTCAAAAAAGATGTATATTTTTGGTATTTTTTATATTTTCTAACTAAATGCAACAAACAAACTAATCTAAAGACTAAGGAAAAGAAATCTCACAATGGTATGTATAATGGATATGCGAGAAAAATATGAAAAGAGAACCTGCCTTCCTCCTGAGAATACCTGTGAAGATATCCCTAAAAGAAGATAAAAACAAAACAAAAACTAGTTAGAAAGAAATTATTTACAAAACTAATAATTAAAATTGATAATGGCAACTATAATTTACAGTTACCTCCCTGGCAATGGCACCATTAAAATGATCGTACAATTCTCAGCACAGTTGATTAAGGTTAGTAATCTTAATTAATCGTGTAAAGAAATGACTTAGGTTAACTTGAATCATTAGGTTGTTGTCATTAATTGTAGTATTGAGTCAAACTAACCTAACATTTTAAATTTTATTTCTTTTAATTGGTTGAGTGCAGGTCGTTCACTGGGAGGCATAATTGTAATTTAATTAACCATTTTTATTATTTAAGTTAATTAATTACTATAATTATAAAATATGTTAGGCACATGAATATTTGCACATAAATTGAACAAGTAAAGCATGCAAGTATTCCATTAATAGAGGAAAGGTACATGAAAGATTTTCATTGAATATCAAAAAGAAAAGATTATTACAACGATTGTTTACAAAATAAAGCATGAAAGGAAATGTTTGCATTTAATGCAAAGTGCCTTTTATTACAAAATAAAACTCAAACACTTCATTTCTTTTCCATCAGCCTTTGATCAGATGTCTGTTAATAAAATTAGACTTAAAACTCAAAGTTAAACTTCTAATGACTGTATCAGACATCTCTCCTCTCTCTTTTATCTCTCATTTAATCTCTCTATTTGTTCACCTCTCCTTCTCTTCTTTATCTTTTCTACTTACCCTTCTTTCTTTGGTTTTATTTTCTTTAACCTTCTCTCTCTTCCCTCATCTCTCTCTCCTCTTTTCTCTATCTTCTCCTTTGCTCCTCTCTCTCTCTCTCTCCAATGTCTAGCCTTAGCTCCTTCTTTACCTCTCTTTCTTCTCTCGCCTCTTTACTTAGTCAATTTTACACTCAACGTTCTCCCTTTACTGTGCATTAATCCACAGTTAGCCATTTTCTTGACTCAAACCCACTTTCCCTTCAACCAATAATTATTTGTGGGTGGCTCAGGCTTTCGGGGATACGCAGCCCTCGGTATAGGTGGGATCAGACCCTACTAAGCCCAAGCCTAGTTTTCATTGGGTGGATTTTTAACCAATTTAATCAATGCACAGTATCAGACCCATTAGGCCGATCATGCTCACGCCCACCCGGGCCCCAGCACACACATGTGTGCGTACACATGCACTCGCACATGCACATGCACGTGCATTGTGCTGCACATGCTCATTAGAATTCTCAGGGGTAATAGGTTGTTTTGTGCACCTAGCGTTGATGACTGAAGTGCTGGGTGCACAAAACACTTTTATACTCAGGCATGCACTCATATGCTTCCAAGGTGGGACTTTCTCAGTTGGGTTTCTCCTTCGTGTAG
The DNA here is from genome assembly GCA_037157565.1 of Thalassia testudinum. Lineage (NCBI taxonomy): Eukaryota > Viridiplantae > Streptophyta > Magnoliopsida > Alismatales > Hydrocharitaceae > Thalassia > Thalassia testudinum. Next base: position 4,710,300 of record JAZHRO010000022.1, on the reverse strand, counting down.
CACATCTTCTGGCCAGTTCTTTAGATCACAATTGCCGGCGACTCATAGGGTCAAATCGAGCGAGTAATAGCTCTAAAGAAAGTTGATGGTCTCAGCTATCCAATTTGATCATCAATTTGATGATTGGATTAAAAGTGATCCACAGAATTGAAGGATGAGAAGGCACTATTCCTGTGCCAAAATGTGCTGCAGATGAAGCAATCTCAGGTGTTTTGGCCTGCCGATGATGAAATACCCTCGATTGAGGGTCCTGGAAAGCTTTAAAGAAGCATTCTGTAGGGATTGAGAGAGGTTTGAGCTTAGAAAGAACTTTAGAAGCTCCAGAAGCTTGACAACTTCTCATTCAGGGTTTAGAGTATTAAAATCAATGTTGAATCTATCCAGATGATAGATTAAGGTGTGTAGAGGAGATTTGAATAAATTCAAGAGATGGAACATGATTGATCTAGGTGAAGTTTGCATGCAAAACTAAATAAGAACTTAATGAACAGCTTTGGGTTCTAGTTTGAACCCAAACTATATAGGTCATGGAATTTGCTTCAATTCTCATCAAAACATCATCAAATCAACTTGAAATGATTCACAATTGGACCAGGAACTCAAATAACCCTTTGATTTAGAGATTCAACCCTTAAAACACCAACATCGACCCAAAGTTGACTTGTAAAGCCTAAAAGTTGACTTTTAAATATACATCATTTCAAATCAAATTAAAAGCCTAGATGAACTAGATTTCATCTAAGGAATCAATTCAGCACATTAAAATTGTGTTTTGAGAGCTTCTACAGTGCTTTCAGGCACTATTGCCTGATCTCAGACTATGGGTTGTTCGATAAAGCAATCCAGAGCATTTCAGACTTAATTAACACCTAGGATAGAATCCATATGTCGCTCTTATGCTTTAAGACCGATTTCTAGGCTCTGAACCTTAATGGTTGTGATTCTCCAACTCTGTCGGAGTTGGAGAAGATGAAGTCCAATAGAGGACAAACTTCATTAAATCTCAAATTTGAATAGTTAAATCTGATTCTCTACTCAAAATGATCCAAACTGGAGCTTCTCATGAACTTCTGAAGGCTAAGCATTACAAAAAAAAGGCCTTTAGTGGCATTTAATATTTGCCACTATAGGCCTTTTATTTGCCGCTATATGTAATTAGCGACACTTAAAATAATTGCTGCTTAATTGCCACCTTCGTTGGCGTCACTAAATGGTTAGCGGCAATTGTACAATCACCGCTAAATCTGTGGTATTAGCGGCACTTTAATTGCCGCAAATAATGTTGCTAATGATCTTCTACAGTGGCAATTTATTTGCCATTATTTCACCACTATTGATTTATATTAGTGCCAATTTAACTGACGCTATTAGTGTCACTATATCCATCATTTAATGGCTTTTTTTTTGTCACTAAATTGCCACTATTTATTTACTTTAGTGACACTTTTTTTTGCCATTTAATTGCCTCTATTGATATTATTAGCAATAATTATTTGTGTTTCTAAATCGCTACTATTGATTTGCTTTAATGACACTATCTTATGCCACTAAATTGTTACTAATTATATACTTTAATGGCACTTTCTTTTGCCATTTAATTTCCACTATTGATTCACTTTAATGATGCCTCTATATACGACTTAATTTTATTCTTTACTAAAAAATAATTTTTTTTATTAAGCTCAAAACATAGGAACATGAGTACAAAGTCTTTTTTTATCGACTTCATAAATCATCAAAGTACATATGCCCCTCTTAAGGGTAATACAAGAGAAAAAAAATGAAAAATATAGCAAAAATAAAAATACGAGGATCCTGACATATGAAGCACTTCATCAACCCAACTAAAATCATTTGCAAAATCATAAAACTTTGGCATCCATCCCACATTGCAATGCTTCTTCAGAGCTTCACATCATCCCTATTTAGAAGCCCAAGATTCTCTTTAGCTATGCAAAATTCTCCTTGTGAAGACCAACAATTCAAAATAAAGTTGGTGACCAACAATTCATGAAGCTTGTCTTGTTATGTCTACTACCTCGCTTCCTTGTGTTGTGATTGCGAGTTGGCCTTTGTCATAGCTATAGTAAATCCATTGTTAAGACTGTGCCATATATGCAATAGCTTCTATCTTTAGTAGCATTCTATCATTAAATTGATACTACATTATATATGCAAGTATTGTACCTGTATAATCTTCACTTTACTTATTGCAGGCTCAATAACCCTTGCCTTGAGGTTGTTATGAACAATCCCCTTGGAAAGGTCTAAGCCCATGCTATATGAAAAGAGAGATGGTTAACAAATGTGATTGGTTAGATGGGTAGACATGATATTCATCCAAACAAACTGAACAATTATCGACAGCACACCAAGACAAATTTTTAATGATTCTAGTGTTAAAAATTCAAGAGGTCAGTTTATGAGTGGTGAATGATAATGCTTATTCCCAAAAGTAAGTTTATTTGAAAACTTGTGATACTACTTTACTGGTTTACTTCAAGTACATGCACATGAATATGTGTTCTACTTTAACCAAAATTATCTTCCCTTTTACGTTTTAGAACTTGGTAAGAAATTTTAACAGAAACTTCAATCTAAAATTGCAACATCTTCTAAGACTGAAGATAACATCTATAACAGTAAGGTAAATCTTGTATCACAGAAACATTGGACAAAAAAGTACATCAAAATTAAAGTCATTGAAATCAAAATCGAAGCACAATAAAAGAGGATTTTGTCCTCACCTGATCTTGACTATTCATTTTTTATAACCTATTTGACAACCAACCAAGTGTTGCCTACACCTACCACTTATGCAAAACCAAGAGAAGAAAAAAAAGCTAATAGATTATTTTTTGAGTTTTTATTGAGCTCAATAGTCATCCACTTCTTTCCATTAGAAAGATTAAAACATACTTACAGGTTTTGCATCTAGAGATTAGACAAAAAACTTGTTTTGGATGCATAGGTGGTCACATTTTCATCAACTGGTGTCCCTATAGTATGTTCTATCATTTTATTAACCTCAAATATATGAGCAACATCAAGTATAATTTACTCCACTGAAGTTCACCCAGTACCCATGAATGAGATACTTGAATTCTAGTTCTGATTCTTTTTAGATTTGGTTCCAACCCAACGCGGAAATGGCAAAGCAAATGTAATACACTTCGCACCTATCATAGCTAACTGAATCCCGGGGAAGGGAAACACTCACACTGTAAATGAAACATGAAATGCTCCCTGATCTTGGAATACGCTGCCTTAACTTAAAGAATGCTAACTAGGGAAACCTCTTGCCCCTCATGAGAGTTGTCAATTCAGATACCCATTTTTGTTGCTTTCCATTCCTAGAAATTTCAGTAAAGACAACATAGCCAACATATTTATCAAATTGAAAAGAATATTAAGATAATTACCAGCTTGTGTACCACATTCCATCCATGTCCTTCACCATTCTCGATTACGTCCTTGAGAGCAGAAGGAAGAACCTTCCATAACTCTGTCACAAATTCATTCTTAGGCTCAACATCACTAGAATGGCCTTACACCCAAAGAACATGGAGGTGACATGCCATTCAGCAGCAGCAATAGCAGTAGATGGTTCACCAGTAGCAGCTGGTTCAGGAGCAGCTACTGCAGCAGCAACTCTGATAGTTCAACAGCAGCAGCTCTGCTAGCTTAGCCGCATCAGCAGCAGCTAATTCCCTCTGACAGCACAATTAATGACTTTTCAAACCAATTAGCAAGGAAAGATAGTTATTGAATCAGCATTTCAAACTCCATCCAAACAAACACTTTAATACTTTTATCCATTCCATTTCCATGCTTCCTTCAATCAGTGTAGAGATAGGTGTTGTGTAAGAACATCTTGAAGTCTAGATGCAGATAGAATAGATTGATTGTAAGAGGTCAGAAATCCTTCTTGTAGTTGCTTGGGCAAATTGGCATGTGCCTAGTGGTTCTAAAAATATACATGGCCCATAGCAACAAATAAGGAAAGCTAATTTTCTTACTTTGACTTTTCGAGGATGAGTATAGAACACTTCTATAATAAAGTAAATCAAAAGAAAAAGTACAAAACTGAACTAAAGTCCCTCCAAGCAAATTGATGATTCTCAAAATCTAACAGGCCATCATATATAGCTAAGAATTCTTTTTATCTTGGAAAACTCTGTAATAACCATTCTCCAATATGATTCAAATACCTGAAAACTTCTTGAATTAGATAACCAATGCCTTGCTTTGTAACTCAATCATAAGCCCATAAACGAACTAAAGCCATAGAGCCTTTGCCCTCTTCGTGCACTGTTGCCACCTCACAAACAATTTAAAATCCATTGGTGATGCAAAGGAACTCCACATGGAGAAAAACCTCAACAAGATGTTCTTCCTAACAATCAAATAACCAGGATCTCATACAAAGAACACATGCCACCAAATTACTCAAAGCACCCAACATAAAAAGTTTCAAGCATGCCTTCACCCACATTGATGAGAAATCTTGGAGAACATAATAACCTTATGAACATTCTCATTCTCAAGAAATTGCTCTATTATAGAATACACGAACTAAAAACACATGCCTAGTACAATCTATTTCCTATAACAAGTAGGCAAAGAGAAAAAGGACAAGCAAGGAGGCCTGGAAAAAATTGCAGGGGGATGAGTTGAAGAGATCCCTTGGCAAGTGATGATTAACCACTTCATGATATTTGCAAGTAACATATTTTAAAGTAGAAAGCCATTTCATGGATTAACCTTCAAAGCAAGCAATACCATAAATAGGGAATATAAAGGACTAGTACGAAGGAAGATGATGCCATACACTAAGAGAATGAGTGATCTGAGAGACTAGAAATAAGTGATAATTGATCATAGAAGGTAGTGAACTTGCAATGTTTAGAATGATTTGACACATTTGCCAACCCAAGGACTGATGCAATCAATAATCATAGGACTTGAAAGACCTGAAATATATTACTGATTAAACTTACAAGCAAAGAAGCTTAGAAGTATTCACACAGCAATCTTGACTTCCCAAGCACTACAACACAAAAGGTAACTAGCTTCATAGCAATAGAATATAGGAGACTACTCCCTTCAAAAAAATATATAAGAGACTTTTCCATAAGATTTGAACAAAGAACATGTACAATAGAGTAAAGAACATTAAAATGCCACATCTGAAACATTGTGATAAGAAAGATAACACTGTAGGAAGATTCTGTAAATCAAGGAGCTAAACTTCTAAATCTTACAAAAGAGGGCAAGCTTGGTTATGTCACCTAAATTATCACAAATGTGAACACTACATCAATTAAATGTACAAAGGAAAATCACACAATTAGGCAAAGTTGCTGTTCGTCTCACTGGATCGAGTTTTAAAAGTATCGCATTGTAATATAGCCGGAAAAGTATTCAAAACAATATAATTTTATTACTCAAATTTTGAAGTCCGAGGTCAAACACAGGGAGCAAATTGGTGTTTAGAAATCAAGATCATAATTCAGAATTTAAAGGAATATGCAATAATATCAGTCTCAAAGTGCAAAAATATGGTAATGTAGATCACAAGATACTAAAGAACTCAATGGATATGAATTAGACTCAAATTGGACGTCTGATTTGAAAATCAGACGACTTAAACAGTGCTCCTTCTATTTCTTCTTTCTCTACTTCTCTTCTCTTCTAATTTTTTTTTTGCCTTTGCGAGCTTTATTCTCTTTCTGCCTCTTTGTATTTAGCTTTCTCTGTCATTTCCTCATTTCTTCTTCTTCCTTCAGCTTCTTCCTTCTTTGCCTTGGCCCTTCCCTTAGCTTGTCTTTCTTCTTCCTTCAGCTTCTTCCTTCTCTGCCTTGGCCCTTCCCTTAGCTTCTCTTTTGTCCTTAGCTTCTCCTTCTTCTTCTTCAGCTTCACTTCTCCTCTTCAGCTTGCAGCAAAACCTACCCTCTACCCATGCACACTCTCCTCTCTTTCTCTCTTAGGTTCTTCTCTCCCAGAGCTACACAAATTTTAGTAATTGGGTCGGGTACGTACTCGGGACCAGGCCCACCAACGTGCGGTGGTGGACGAGGAGTGCAGTCAGGGCGAGTCACGTCAGGTCCGTGGGGTGTAAGCGCGGATGAGGCTGGGTCAATCGAGTGAGAGGGACCTCACCCCATGATTCGGTGGCGAACAACTACTGGCAGGAATTCAACTTATGTGGCTTCACTCGCTTCGCAGCCGTCGATGTGGGACTAAACGTGCGCCCTTCTTCTTGCGCACCTGCAGCAGAGGTGGTCCACCAATTACCTCAACTGCTACGGCCTTCGACTGGAATTGAGCACCTGGACTTGTGCACGAGGGTCTTCCGCACACTTGGGACAGGGACTTGGAGCTGGCAAGGCCTGGAGCTTGCTTCAAGCTCTGCACCAATGGCAGATGACGCTTGCTACCTGAAATCACCAAGATGGCCTCACGGCCACGTTAAATTGCTCAGGAAGCTTCACTGAGGCATGGTGAATGTGCTGTTGTGGTTGTCATGGCATGGGGATGCATGTGCAAGCGTGCCTAGGGCACACTATGTGCGTATGTGTGGGTGTGTTCGGTGAGGTGCATGAGTGAGTGGAGCGGTGATATGAGTGGGGGGAAATGTTCAGTGGCGTGAGGCGATGCTTATAGAATTGTTGGCGAGGGGTGGGATGGTCTGTGGCGGTGGAGTGGTCTTGCTAGAGTTGGTGGCCGGAGATGAAGGAGATGAGGGTGGTCGAGTGCATCAGTGGTCGGTTTGGGGAAATAGAAAGTGGAGAAGGAAGTAGAGAGGGAAGGGAACTTATCTGGGATGTTAGGAGATGAAGGGGAGACAAAGATGGCGTCGGGTGCATACTGCCGACGCTGGAGACGAAGGCGCTCAGAGAGGGACAGTCGGCGAGGATGAAGGGGAGACAAGGGCGTTGACGGGTGCTGTGCGAAGCAGACGAAAGTAAGGAAGAAGAGCCTACCACTAGTATTGTGGTCAGGCAACGAGGGAGATCAGGGAAGGTCATCAGAGCTTGACAAGCGAGTCGGCCGGAGGAGGAGAGAAGAAAATTGAGGGGGTTTCCGATCGATTTCAAGCTTAGCGGAGTCGGTTGGATCTGGGGCTTCCTAAATAGATCTCTGGAGGGGGATTTGTGCTTTGGAAGCCAAGCTTCCATGTAAGGTATGGTCGCTGGAGATGGCAACTCAAAAGAGACCCAAATCTCTCATGCATTCACATGAGAGATTGGGAAGAAATTAAGGCATCAAACTGGATTCACATTGGAGGGATTTTCTCAGAGAACCTCCCTTCCACTTTTGAAGGAGATTCTCTGAGAAATCAGGGAGAAACCACCTTCTAAAGCTCGTCGGAGTAGGATTCCTCTGCTATAATGGCGGATGGACCTAATTGAGAGAGCGATGAAGAAGCTAGGGGGGATTTTGCAAAGGTTTTTGAAAGATAGGGGTACAAATGTAATTAGGTTGGACCTTTTTGCAAACTAGGTCAAGGCAAATTCATCTTAGGTCCAAATTTTGGTACAAACCTAATTTGAACCTAAGGAATCCAATGGTGAAGTTGGATTTTGGGTTGACCACGTTTGATTAGGAAACTTATGTAAAAACCCAATTTAGGGTAAATATCTGTCTGAGACCCCATTCTAGTTCAAGATGGGTTCCAACGACCAATTTAAAGGTTCTAAACCCTAGAGAATATTTTTCTATGATTTTTAGAGGGTTTAGGTAAATTTTATCTTCACCAGAACCTTTATTAATCAAGTAGGTCTATTTTTATGATTTCAAGAAGTCATTTAATTCACAAGGTACACATAAACCCTTTTCTATCAAATCCAACCCACTTTTTATCTTGTTAAGACCTTTTGACCTTTGTTTAGCCCTTGAGAAAGCCCATTGTTGTACTGCAATGGTAAAATTATAGTTTTACCCCCTATTTCTTATTTTTCTCTTAGAAAGGTTATTCAGTGAATTATGACTTCCAATTGGTTATGTAGGATCTTTTATTCTCTTCATTGGGTCAAAATGAGCTAGTGAGGACTCATGATGGTATTCCCACATACCCCCATGCCTAGCTTTTGCTAGTCCCTTAGCAAAATTTTAAGGTTTTAACTTTGATTTTAGACCATGTGATCTTTTTGATGCTCAAAATTGTGATGTGTGCTTTCTTCTGTAGATTAGGTTAGAATGCCAATAGTAGGCCTAGAGGTACTCAAGTACCAACCAAGATTCAGACCTGACTAGCTCTAGCCTCAGTCTGCCACGAAGGTTTTTAAGGCCCACAGGAACTATCCTAAGGTTCGTTCGACATCGCGGTTAAAGCACCTGTGCTTGTAACATATTTTAGCTGTAGTTCAGTTTGTAGTGTGTTTTCGTAAGAGAAAGATAGAGGAATTTTCTTTGTTCGGAGAGTTTTCTCTCCCTTTTCTTTTTATTTCTAGCTTCGGATTGGCTTCTCAACATGGTCTATATCGAATTCCTAGTCCCCATCATCAATCCTTGAAGGGTCCCTGGCAATCGATGCTTTGAGATAGCACCACCCAAGGAAACCCCCAGAACCCTGGCTTTCGAGATTTCGAGATAATCCCACCCATGGTGTTCTATAGCTAAATCCAGACCCTAGCAATCGACATTACATGAAAATGCCGCCCATGGCATCTGAACCAGCACAGGGTGCTTAGATGCCCTTGGTAGGATATGTAGATATCCTAGGAGACAAGCACCGAGGAGACGATATGTTATTGCGCATCTTCGAGGGGAATTTCCTGCCTCTCCGTGCTGGGAACTCGTTCAAATCAACTTGTGCTGATCGGTCGCTCCTAATCTAGGTGACTTTTTTGGAATAATTTAAACGCATTTGCGTGATTTTGATACTTATGCGCATGAACCAGACTGTGTGTGGATTGGGGTGCTTAGGTTACTGAGTCCCATAAACCAGAGGTCAGTTAATGGGGCCAAATACTTCCTAAGCCTTAGACCTAATACTTAAGCTTCGCATTTTCCCCAACCTCTTGAGGACTACCCAGATCTTAGCAGATACATGATTTTTTAAGCCTAGGAGTATAGCCCAAGAGGCCTAAGATCAGCGTTCCTACTAATCTCTTCTGTGTTTTATTAGCACTTTTTGCTTCTTTCATTTTCTTTTTCTTGATATGATCTAGAACTCAGTTAATCCCTTAATTTCTTACTAATTTCTTTTCCTTTTATGCTCCTTTTTTGACATTTTTCACTTTTCCCCCTTTTCTCCTCAAGATTTGTATGGCCTCAAAATTTTCTCTCCTCTCAGAATTTTTTTGCTCTTTTTCAAGAATTTTTCATTTTTTTTGGTATTTTTGGGATATGTGATTTTTTTTTATGAAACCTTTTCTTGTGAGATGATTTTCACAGCGTTTTGCACTTTCATACCCCCTCATGCCTATGATTTGCAATGTTCCCATTGTAAATTAGGTGGGTTCAAGTTTAGCTTAGATCATTCATTAGAACAGGTTCTGGGTGGGTGAACGGGTCGAGGTGACTGTTGCAGATGATTTCAAACTCAGGTACGAGTACCTGAGGTGGGGTTGGCTATTCTAATGGATGAATCCTAAAGTGCAATATGAGTTTAGCATAGGAATGTCAAGAAAGGTTTTGGGTTTTTCAAAAATGAAGGGTTGCCACCCATTAAGAACTGAGTTTTATGCCATCGGCTGGGCACAATGAGCTTAAGGAGAATGGAGGGTAAAGGATGTCTCAGCCAAATTTGTATCGGTAAGGTCAATGAACGGTTTGAGTCTCTGACTGTTCACGATGAAAGGTTCTAAATCATTACTGTGTGGACTGATCTCGATGGCTCCATTTCCAAAGATTCGTCAGATGTGGTAAGGTCTGATCCATTTCGATCTTAGTTTTCCTGGGAATAATTTGAGCTTGGCATCAAAGAGTAGGACTTTTTAACCAGGGTGAAAGATCTTTTTGGATATGTGCTTGTCGTGAAAGGCCTTAACTTGATCTTTGTAAATTCACAAGTTCTCATACGCGTCGTGGCGTAATTCATCGATCTCACTCATTTGAAGCTTTTTGTGGGTTCCTGCCTTAGAAAGATCTAGGTTGCAGGTTCGTATTGCCCAATAGGCTTTGTGCTCTAATTCGACGGGGAGGTGACATGCCTTCCCGTACACCAATTTGAAGGGAGACATACCTAATTGGATTTTGTGGGTGGTCCTATAAGCCCACAAAGCTCCAGCAGTCGGGATGACCAGTCTTTCCTGTTAGGTCGAACAGTAACCTAGAGAATTTTCTTGATCTTCCGAATTGATAGCTCAGCTAGACCATTAGTTTGGGGGTGATAAGGAGTAGAGATTCGGTGTGACACCCCGTATTGGGTTATCAATGACCTGAATGAGCATTAGTGAAATGGGTCCCTCCATCAGAGATTATAGCACGTGAAATCCTGAACTGCAAAAAGATGTTCTGATGAATGAATTTGATAACCACTTTATGATCATTGGTTTAGGTCGGAATGGCTTCGATCCATTTGGACACGTAGTCAACAGGGAGCAGAATGTACTCGAAACCTTGTGAAATAGGAAAAGATCCCATAAAATCAATCCCCCAGATGTTGAAAATTTCGCATACGAGAATCAGCTGTAAGGGCATCATATCACGGTGGCTCATGTTGCCTAAGGTCTGGCAACGAGTGCATGCCCTATAGTGATTGTATGCGTCTTTGAAAATCGTGGGCTGATAGAAGCCACACTGGAGGACTTTCACTGCGGTTTTATGACCTGAGAAGTGTCCACCGCATGCATGGTCATGGCAGAAGGATAATATGCCTTGAGTTTCCACTCCCGAGACACATCATCGAATGAATTGAACAGCACCGATGCGGTTAAAATATGGGTCTTCCCAGAAGTAATACTTGGCATCGGAAAGAAATTTGTCCTTCTTGGCTTTCAGGCAATTGGATGGGATCGGATGTGATGCCAGGTAGTTTACTAAATCAGCAAACCATGGAAGCCCTATACTGATAGTCAGGAGGTGCTCATTAGGAAAATGTTCCGTGATGGGTCCAGAAGGGTCGATAATATTAGAAGGAAGGCAGGACAAGTGATCAGCTATCACGTTATGTTTTCCTGCTTTGTCACGAATATCGAAGTCAAACTCTTGCAACAGCAAGATCCAATGGATTAATCAAGGTTTCGCATCCTTCTTTATAAGGAGATGCCTCACAGCCATGTGATTAGAGTAGATGGCTTTCAGGCGTAGTAGATGACCATGGGTTTCCCATCAATTTTCTGCCTAAGTATCGCTCCTACAGTGAAATCAGATGCATCGCACATGATCTCAAAGGGTTGAGACCAATTAGGGGATTGTCGGATTAGAGCTTGGGTAACTCTATCACGTAGGATTTCAAATTCTTGAGTGCATTCCTTGGAGATTTCGAAAGAAACATCCTTAAATAGTAGAGTGGTCAGGGGGCGTGTAATCTTTGAGAAATCAAGAATGAATCGACGATAAAAATCGATGTGGCCCAGAAAAGATTGTATGTCCTTGATCAAGATAGACATAGGAAGTTTGGAAATCAAATTCACCTTGGCTCGATCAACTTGGATGCCTTTTTTTGACATGAGATGTCCCAGGACAATTCCTTCAGGCACCATGAAATGGCTCTTTTCCCAGGAAAGAACCAGATTCATGTCAATGCACCGCTTGAGGATATGGACCAGGTGCAGGAGGCAATCGTCAAATGATTCTCCAAATACTGAAAAGTCATCCATGAAGACTTCCAGATAATCACCTACCATATCTGAGAATATGGCAAGCATGCACCGCTGAAAAGTAGCAGGTGCATTGCAGAGACCCAAAAGGGGCAGGTGAAAGTGGTCTTTTCTTGGTCCTCAAGATGGATTGCAACCTGGTTATAATCGGAGTACCCATCCAAAAAGCAGAAGAACCTATTTCTCGCTAGTTTCTCGAGGATCTAATCAATAAACGGTAGTGGGAAATGATCCTTCATTGTGGAGGTATTGAGTCTTCTGTAATCAATGCAGACTCTCCACAAATTTTCCACACGGGTCAGTATGATTTCTCCGATTTCAGTCGTGATCATGGTTAGTCCTGTCTTTTTAGGCACAACCTAGATTGGACTCACCCACCGACTATCGGAGATTGGGTAGATGATCCCAGCATCTAACCACTTGGTGATCTCTTTTTTCACGACCTCCTGCAGATTAGGATTCAGACATCTTTACATTTCACGGGAAGGTCGTGTGCCCTCTTTAGTATAGATGCGATGTGTGCAGTAAGAGGGGCTAATGCCAGTCAAATCATTGAGAGTCCATCTAATGGCTCTTCAATGTTACTGAAGAATAGTAATCAGATGGGATTTCTGATCAGGTGAGTTTGGAATTGATAATCACAGGAAACATCAGATTGGAACCCAAAAAGACATACTTAAGATGATTGGGAAGAGGCTTGAGTTCCAGGACAGGGTTATCAGTAGCAGCGGGTGGTTCAGGGTGTGTGTCAGTAGTAAGGGAAGGAGTTATGGGTGTGTCTATGTCAAGTTCGGACTCCTCTGATTGCGGGTTTTGATCCTCTTGTGGTTGATTAGAAGTAGTCAGGTTTTCCTCAATATATGGATTGTCAACCACAGTCTTGATATCACATATCTATTCTATAACACCGCAATTAATCCCTTGTTGGGCCTTAAAGATGTCAATCTTTAATGTTTGGTTCCCAAATTTCAGTTCAATTTGGTCCTCCTCACAATTTATGTTGGCCCTAGCAGTGGCCAGAAAGGGTCTCCCTAGTATAATTGGTGTATCCCTTGGATTTTCTGGAGCATCCATATCCAAGACTACGAAGTCCAACGGGAAATAGAAATCCCGTACCCTAACAATGACACCCTCAAGAACTCCTTTAGGTGACTTAATAAATCAATTAGCCAACTGTCGGTTTGAGCTCAGATTCCTCAAGATGGTCAAGTATGGATGTAGGTATTAGGTTTATGGAGGCTCCTAGACCCAATAAAGCTTTATCGAATTGGATATCACTAATTATACAGGAAATCAGGGGAGTACTTGGGTCTTTTGCCTTAGGTGGGAGTTTGCTCAAAATTACAGAGCTAGCTTGCTTTGACAGTACGATTGGGCTCCCACTTTTGGTTCACGGTTTATGCTTAGGTGTATACAAGTCTTTCAGAAATCGTGCATAAGCCGGTACATGGCGGATCGCATCCATCAAGGGGATGTTTATCTAGACCTATTCAAAGAGCTTGACCAGGTCCTCCTCAGGTGCCATGGGTTTGGTTGTCCTCTTTCCCTTGGTCAAGGCCTCGGGAAATGGAACCTTGGATGGTTCCTCTAGAATAGGTCCAGGTTCTTGATCAGGGATAGGGGTATCCTAGATAACTATCCTAGGGCTTGGGTTAACACTACCAGGCTAAAAGTGGCTTGGGTAAGGTGGGTTTTGTGTTGCTTTGCCACTACGGGTTGTTACAGAATTTAGTCCTGCCTGGTTCTGGTTCGGTGTGGGTAAAATAGGTGGCTGCTACTGAAATCCCGAGTATGATGTTGAAGCTTCCATCTTGTCAGGCGATGGAGCAGAAGGAGCCTGATAAATCATGTGGACTTGGCCCAAATTTGGGTTCATAACATGCCTCTGGTTCAGTACTTTATTCGGATTTGGTAGAGGTTGCGAAGGGAGTGTGCCAAGTTGGCAGGAATTCGCCATCTGGGTGAGTTGATTGCGAACCTCTGTGATCTCGTCTTTGTGCTGTTTTTGCATAGCCGCATTCATTTTTTGAATGTCAGCCAGAGTCTGAAGGATGAGAGTCATCTGATCTATCTGAGTTGGCCCAGATTGATAGGTGGGGTTGGGCCGAGGTTGAGGTGGCTGAAATGGAAGAGGAGCTTGTGGACGGTGTTGATACGGTGGCCTCTGATTCTGATTATTTCCTACCCATAGGAAATTGGGATGATTCTGCCATCCAGGGTTATAGGTGTTAGAGAATGGGTCATTCTGGATGGCATTGAGGTTCTCACAGGTTTGAGGAACCTCAGAAAAGTCAGAGTACGAGGGTTCAGAGTTCCCCCAACTAGAGTAAGCATGATTAGAGTTTCCTCCGGTCCTAGGGTCAGACAAGGGTGGATACAGGCCCATCCCCTGAGAAGATCGGTGATAGATGTTATGCACAGCTTCCCTCCCAGAGGGCGGCTCCGCGAACTAGTTTTGTGCAGAGGTGGCTCACTGCAGATGTTAAGTTAACTCATCCACCTTCTTCTCAATGATAGAGACCCTATCCAACCAACTGTCCATCAATTCCAAGTCGACGGATGCGGAAAGGCCCTGCGTCTCATGTGCTCCCCTTGGATTCGTCGATGCGCAGGCATTCGTCCGGTCGAATAAGCCCATGGAGTCATTATTGATGGAGTTCTCACACATATTCTTGAGAATCTCCCACACAGTGTCTTCGTGTTGACCCATGATATTTCCTTCGCAAGTTGCATTGACGAATAAATGGATATCTTCATGGAGTCCCTAGTAAAAAGACTGGACTTGTTCCCATTTAGGAACTCTGTGATGGGAGCACTTTCTCATGAGATCCAGGAAACGGTCCCATGCTTCGTGAAGTGGTTCTCTAGGTTGCTAGGTGAAGTGTGATCTAGTGTCATAAGGCATTCGTCCGACCAACTAGGAAGAACTTTTTCAGAAACTCGAATCGTAGTATAACCCATGTGTTGATTGGACGCGTTTGAGTCTGATACTAGTGAGCTGCTTTGTCCATGAGAGAGAAGGAGAACATCTTCATGAGAAGAATATCCCGATTTTGGACATCTGATCCAAAGGTTTGGGCCAGATGCTTGAGTTGTTTGATGTGCTGGTAGGGATCCTCGGAATTGAGCCCATGGAACTTTGGAATAGCATGAATCATGTTGGGCTTGACTTCAGAATCAGGACCTCAAGCTGGGATTTGGACTCGAGGTTCGATCGCCACCATAGCGGGATTATAGCAATCTCGCATCATAGGACGCTACGGCGGATTCACAAAAGCTTGGAATAAATCATTAAGGCATTGAAGTTGGTTCTCAAGGTTATTCTCTTCTTCTACGGGTTGTGCCATGATGATGGAAGAAGGAGAATTGGGTTCAGATGAATCAGAGGAGATGTCTATGTGATGGGGTTGCTGCACAAACACGGAAGTCGAGGCCTAGCCTCGATGGGAGTGAATAACTAAAGGACTCAAGGATGGTCTTAAGGACCTCTTACCGAACATGCATCGATGGTCTGAATGAGAGTAGAATGTGATGGGCCCAATCAAGACACCCAAAAACTTTGGATGACTATAGAGGTTCGGGGTGGATGATACCCCTTAGTCAGAAAGCCATCCACCTGAGAAATACCTGGGCAGCCAGAGAGGGAGAGTCCCGCAAAGACCCCTACATGGTAGAGAGCCCCCACGAGTTACAGGGTTTCCCCCACCCGACCTCTCTTGTCACTGATGTTCCAAGTAGACCAAAATGGGGACTTGATCTCTTAAGTCTGCCAGTTTTATTAAAGAGCAAGGGTGCTTAAGATTTCACTTGAACTTTAGATGTATTGAGTGCAAAAAGTGACCTAATTTCAAGGTTGGTTGATCCAACAAGGTGGGTCAACTTCACCTATTTGTCCTTTAAGAAGTTTTAGGTCCCTTCCTTTAGGATTCAAGTGACATTAAGAGCCTATTGAAAAAAAAAGAAAATATCCACATTAGAACTACGATTTCCTTTCTTTCCACTTGCAATCAGACTTTAAGCATTTTCTTGCAAATAGAGATTGGGAAAAATCTCAGCTGGATAACTAAGATTGGAGCATTTCCTTTCTTTTTCCTCAGCTGGGATTGGTGTCCCATTTTACAGGTTAGTGTCCCATTTTACAAGTTATTTGGGTGATGAAGAAGCAAATAGAACTAACTTGAGTTACCAAATCATGCTGCTAAATAGGCAAGCAGCAGCAGTAGTAGTAGGTAAGTGAGCAACACCAACAACAGTGGCAGGTAAGCAAGCAGCACTAGTAGCATAGGTAAGCAATCCATAGATAATACTTACATGATGTAGACCAATAGAAGGCCTATAGTGGAAAATAGATGATACTTACTCTCTTTAGGTGCCTTGAGTGAATCTAGCTAGCTGATACATGAAGTGGAGTTCATTTCTCTTCAACTTGTTTGGTCATCAAATGAGTTCAATGAAATTCCAACAACATTTGCAAGTACTTTCTTGAACTACAAAAGATCAACAATATAAGAACATTCACTATCAAGAGATAATGGTTGTCATCAGAGAATTCATTTGTCATCAGAGAACATTCACTGTCAAATAAAGCTTGTATGTTCCAAAGATCAGATTATCTGTGTTAAACTAAAACCAAATGACTGATGCACATAACAATTGCTGACTCAGTCCGCTCATGCCTCAATCTCCACATTCAGTCCTTTGATTTGACTGATGCACACAACAATTGTTGAACTCAGTTTGCTCCTGCCTCAAGCTCCACATTCAATCAGTCCTTTGATTTAATATAGTTGCAGTGATCAATCAGAGCAAATAATTCAAAGCTATTAGGATCAAATAAAATAAATCAAGTAGATAAAATCCTAATTACTTTTGAAGTCATTATGTTGCAATTGCTATTTACCACCTTCACCAGCATGACCCCCTTCACCACAGCCACAAATTCCTCTCTGGAAGAAGGCATGCGGGGTTGTTGCTACTAGCCATAAGGGGGTTGTTTCAAGGGAACATCAAGGGAGAGAGTTGGCTATCTTGTGTGTAGCTATTTAAACAAATATTAAGATAGCAAAACATCTTTTCTATGTAAATACTACATTTGAGTTGTCTGTATTTAACTCCTTGAAAACAATATAAGTAGTGCCCTTCAAGGTCCATTACAAAATAGGAAAACAAAGTAAGAAAATATGCAAATGTCTAAGTCTAAAAATAAGTCTAAAATAGGGACAATAGCAACAATTACTTGTACTCCAATTAACACATTATACTGAAAATATCATCAGCGGCCACCATCCAAAATCATTTCTTAATAACAAACAATATCTAACTGCTGCCTGATATTATAAAGCAATATCCTATAATCATTCCACCAATAAAATAGAAGTCATTGCACATAACCTATAATCATTCTATAGAGTTCAAGGTTAAACAACTAACATAACAATCAAGAAAAATATAAAAAGTATATTCTAATTTCAAAGCTAGGACACCTAAACTAGACTCCAGACCATATCTAAACTAGGTAATGTGGGCAACATGTTCTTTTATCAATTCTTCATCTTTGAGTTCCCATGTCTATTAAAAGTTCCTGAAAAAGGATTAAAAATTAGTGTAAATTACCAATCTAACAAGGATAAAAAGTTATAATGGTTGGTCAACTTATCCATTACCTTGGAATAGTAAGTCTTTTAGGCCATGCAATGATTGAACTGGTAGCATCTCCTATTGTTTGATATTGTTCGAACGGCCTAATCAAAGGCTCATCTTCCTCAATTGCAACCTCAATAACAACCCCTATATATTTTGATCCAATTTGGATGCCTCCAATGCACTGACTTGGATCAATTATCTATACATGAGCAAGTGCAACTTCTACTTTTGCAGAATTTATACCAAGTAATGAAACCTCCTATAGTAATAAAAACTTAGATTATATACTAGGTTATGATCACTTAGAAAACATACAAACTTAAATTGTACTTGTCCTCTAGAAAAAGTAGATGCAACACTTGCATGTTGCCTTTTTGAAGTTTTTAGCTCATTCCTTAAGGGGTTATCTTCTTGTCTTTCCTACAAATGAGTACATGGGTTATATGCACTAGATACATGAATAAATAGGGTTACTACTAAAAGTAAAGGAACCATACACAAAGTACCTCAATAGAATTCCTAATTTGTAAGTTTGATCGAGCCAAAGATTGTAGCATTTCTTTTAAACTGTTTATTTCTTGATGTTGTGATGCCAACATTTTCTCCTTCTTGTTGTCTTGAGCATCCAACTTTGCTTCAAGATTTTGTTTCCTTAAATGTTCTTCCTCAATTTGTGCTCTGCCCATAATAGATACTCCTAGCCCATATCCATGCTGATATTTTGCTTGTCCTATTCCCACTATGGTTGTGTAAACCTCATCGATGTGGGAAGGATTCTCTAACTCCTCTCCTTTTTCCATGGCATTAGTTAGTTGTTCCTAGGCATTATCAATAAAAATAAGTAGAAAGAAAAGTATTATATTTTAATAAGAGAGAAAATAAAAGGTAAAATTCCATTTCACAAAAGCAAGTCTTACAATCTTGTCTACAGCTTCAACATTAATAGGTGTACCATCCTTTTCTTATGTGCAGTTATAAATACTTCTGCATGAGTCACCTTTCTTCCCTTCTCTTTTTCCATCTAACACAATCCAAGGTACAATGTTTATCATTATATATAAGAGAGAATGTTAACCAAAAGAAATTTGTGAAATACTTCTTGTTTTAGACATGCATAACTTTTGGTTCGTGTTGTGTGGTTCATTTTTAATTTCAACCTATTTGATTTATTAGCAGTAGAACGCTCCTACAATACATGCATATAACTTAAAAATATACCAATGAAATCAACTTGATTGTAAAGTACCAAATTTAGCTCAATTTACCTTGAATTTTTCAGTATCCCAATACTCATTCAGAGACTTCCATTGTTCTTCTGAAACATGGGGATTACAATGTTGCATCCTTTCTTCAAAAGGCCAATCAGGCTTGTAATAGCTTTCCTTTGCTTGCCTTTAAAATTCCTCCACTTTTTTTCTATTGAATTCATGATCCATTTATTCATCTTTATGTTAAATTCAAATTTATTTTGCATGAATAATTAAAGGAAAATGTAAACCTAATTTTCTTTCCTAAGGTAAATATATAAATTGAATCAAATACTGTTAATAAGTACCGAACAAGTTCAAACATTGCTATATTCTTATCATTTGCAATCAACCTTCAATCCGTGCAATCCAAAGGTGTGAGTTCTGAATTTCTAGCTATGGTTCCCAAAAACCTTTTCAAGTCATTTTGAGTAGACCAAATAGGTTGGTTTAGTTCATTCATATCCACAAAAATCTTGTTTGCATACTTATTACCCCACAACTTCGAGCATGTTGTGAGACCTCGCTTTTTCTTTTAATTACAAGCTACCACTACCAATATAAAAAACATCATTTAGATAAAAAAATACTATGTTATTGAAAAGAAATATATCAATAATATGTGGTGAGTAAAGAGAAATTAAAGACCATGATAATATATTTGAAAAGAAAAAAAGATGGTTGACAAATATTTGCTCATAGTCTTTAATCATTTTCATCGATTTATGCATGTTATCTTCAACTAAAGTTCATAATATTATAGAGTATTATGCACATTTCCACATTATATATTATCTTACCATTTTCACCAACTTCAGATTCTATGTTTTCCAAAGATCTTGAGAGAGACTCATAACATGATTGTTGTGGTTCTAAGCCATGTGAAGATGGCAATTTTTCCTTTTCTTTTTGTTGACCTTCCTTTCTTTATTCTTATTGCTCATGGCCTGTCGAACCTTGAGACTTATCCACATGTGATTGATAAACTCTTTTTGTTTCTTTATATCTTCTTGGCTCATCACGTAATTGATTGATTGCAGCTAAAATTTTTTAGAATGAGGTCCAACAGGTGGAGGAGCTTTTCTAGAAAGGAGATCCTGCCTTTTCTCATTTATATCAAATCCTCCTCTAACTCGCTTTCAGTTGAACATCTTGTAGTTAAATCAAGAGCAAAATCAATAATTTAAATAAAAAAGAATGAATAGTAGAAGATTAAATAACATTTGATAAACAATTAAAATAAATTTCAAATAGTAACTCACATTCATTCAAATTATCTTCCTTCGACTCATTATCAAGAATGGTATCCATATCAGTAGCATTTAAATGTTGCTCCCAAATTTCTTTCGTGAAAGTGACACCATGCATATCATTTTTTATTAGAGTAACATTATCATCATCCTTCATTGAATCTTCCATACGTGCATATGTAGAGCTATTATCTAAATGTCCATCAATATGTGCATCTATGACTTTATCTTGGATGTCATATGTGTCTCTAGGTTTTGTTTGAATCACAAAGTGCCAACCTTTGCGATTAAGATGACAAACATAAAAAACTTGACAAACTTGAGATGTTAGGACAAATGGATAGTCTGAATAGCTAATTTGCTCTAAATTCACTAATGTAAGACCATCCTTCTTTTCTACTTTAAATCGTACCCATTGACACTTGAATAACATAGTTTTTATTTTCTCATAATAATTAATCTGGATAATATCTGTCAACACCCCATAGTAAGAACCAGGTCCTATTGTAGGGTTTGGATCATTTGCTTTTGAGAAGCACTCTGTATGGGCTACTACTATTACTCCACTATTTTTTGTTTTTCTATTTGCTTGTTTACACTTTGTATGGAATCTAAAACCATTTATTATGTAGCCATCATAATAAACTCCTATGTTGTGCGATCCTCGAGCAAGCACCTTAAGCTCTTCTGGTACATACTCTTTTTTAGCCTTTTCCTTAATCTACATACAAAAGCGAAAATGTCAATTACAATATTAACAATTAAGAAGGAACTTATAAAACTCAATAGTGGGTAGCATACATGTTTCTTGAACCAATCAAGAAATGTATTACTGTGGAAATTACTCAATTCCTTTTTCGATAGGCGTCGATTTAATTTCAAATTATCTTGATGCAATCTGTAGTTATTCACTTAGTGAAAAATCAGACTATATATTATAAATTTCAACAAAATCAACCTACACAAGTTCTTAATTTTTAAACAATAGTACTGCATCACAATTTGATAATATATACCCATGTGCAAGATTCATTAAAGTAGGATCGAGAACTATTGGAGTTCCATTTCTTATTGCATGGCCCGATTGTGAGAGTACTAAAAATCCTTCATCCAGTGTATCAAAGTCATCCTCAACATTTCTTGATAACTTATTGATCCTCGTCTCAACACCTTGCAAGTATCTTGAACAAAACCTAAGGCATTCGTCTGCTAGATACCCTTCTGCAAC
Source organism: Thalassia testudinum (assembly GCA_037157565.1). NCBI lineage: Eukaryota > Viridiplantae > Streptophyta > Magnoliopsida > Alismatales > Hydrocharitaceae > Thalassia > Thalassia testudinum. Next base: position 4,689,161 of record JAZHRO010000022.1, on the reverse strand, counting down.
GGAACCTTCTGGATGACTTTTATTGCAAATGTATCTTTTTAATGTGAAAAGGTACCCAATAAAATAAAACTACATAAATTAGCATGTCAAGCAATTGATTAAGTAAATTACTTGAAAGAAAGGTTAATTACCTCTCAATGGGGTACATCCATCGATATTGAACTGACCCAGCTAACTTTGCCTCTGTAGCTAAGTGTCTAAGAAAATGCATCATTATATCGAAGAATGAAGGAGGAAATATTTTCTCCATTTGGCACATCGTAGCCACAATTTTTCATTCCAATTGCTCAATATGACTTGGATCAATCTCCTTTGAGCATAGATCTCTAAAGAACTTGCAAAATTCTATCAACACTAACCACACATTCTCTTTTACAGCTACTGCTAATGCCAATGGAAGTAGTTGTTGCATTAGAATATGGTAGTCATGTCTTTTCAAACCAGTTATATTCTATGTGGATTACTTATCCATCTAGATATGTTCGATGCATACCCATCTGGAGCCTTTATTCCTTTAAGAAGTTTAAACATGTCAATTTTTTCTTTCATCTTTAACAAAAAGAATGCAGAGGGTAGGTTCATCTTGTTTCCGATAACAGTTGGATGCAAAGCATGTCTGATATTCATTTCATGCAAATCAAGCCGACTTTTTACATTATCCTTGTTCTTTTTGTCCAATGCTAGTAATGTTCCCAATATACTTTCACGAAAATTTTTCTCAATATGCATTACATCAAGATTGTGGCATACAAGATTTCCTTTCCAGTAAGGAAAATTAAACATAATACTTTTTTTTATCCAATTAGACATGTACTTGCTTTTGTTGTTAGGATGAATGCCAATGATACTAGGAATACCTTCCAATTATGCCGAAAGTTCATTAGTAGACAATTTTTTAGGTGGCTCCCCAAACTCTTGCTTACCATTGAAGGATGCCAATTGTCTTCGATACTTATGATTCATAGGAAGAAATCGTCTATGGCCCATGTAGACATTTTTTCGACTATAGTGAAGATATATTGAGTCAGTGTCCTTATTGCATGAAGGGCATGCCATGTATCCTTTTGTTACCCATCCAGAGATATCATCATAAGCAGGAAAATCATTAATGGTCCATAAAAGTGCAGCACATAACTAGAATAACTCTTGCTTAGAGACATCCAAAGTTGAAACCCTAAGCCATAACTCCTGTAGCTCCTTAATTAAAGGTTGCAAAAAGACATCTATATGAGCTTTCAGATCAAATTTAAGAGGAATTAGTGTTGACAATATGAAATTGGGTTGTTTCATGCATAACCATGGAGGCAAATTGTACGGTATCAAAATAATAGGCTATATGTTGTATTGAGATGACATAATTCCAAAAGGATTAAAGCCATCGGTCGCCAGACCAAGTTGAACATTTCGAGGATCTGATGAGAAATCTGGATGTTTGCTATCAAGGGTTTTCCGTACTGGAGAATCTGCTGGATGTCTCATAATACCATCCTTTGAGTGATCTTCAGCATGCCATCTCATCAGAGAAGAAGTTTTCAATGACATAAACAACTTTTGCAATCTAGGCTTCAATGGAAAATACCACATAACCTGGGCAGAAATTTTCTTACCTCATTTGTGATTTGCATCATCCTCCCGTTCATTACCACTTTCCGTCCATCTAGAAGCATCACATACTTTACAACTGACATCATTTGCATTCTCTTTCCAATATAACATGCATTTGTTAGGACAAATGTCAATTTTCTTGTAGTTGAGCCCAAGTGCAGATATTATCTTAGCTTCATAAAGGGACGTTGGAAGTGTTTCTCCTTCTGGAAATGCTTGTTTTAGCAATACTAATAACATGGTGAAAGATTTATTTGTCCAACCTCCAAGGCATCTTAAGTGAAATAAGTGGATAATAAATGACAACTTGTTGAACTTTTTACATCCAGGGTACAATTCTTCTTCTGCATTCTTAAGTTAAAGAATTCATTTGTTTTCTCATCAACACCACTTGAAGACTCGTATTCCATGTGATCTATGTCATTATGTAAATTTTGGAACCCAAAAGTATCATATATCAAGTCATTTATTTGATCATGGCCTTCATCTTCACTACTTTCAGCATTACTTTCATTGCCATCTATGGGTACTTCCCCATGAAAAATCCATTGAACATATCCTTGTAAAAGGCCATTGCAAATTAAATGCTCTAATATCACTTTCCTATTTGCACGACATAGGTTAGCACATGCTCTACAAGGGCAAATATGATGCCATATTTCGGTGATTTCTTAAAAGCAAATTTAATGAATTGGATAGCACCTATCAAATATTTACTGCTTATTCGATCTTCTTCAAAGATCCAACTTCTATCCACTGTTTAACTCTCAACCAAGTAATGAATACCTGAGGAAGTATTATCCAAAGATATTTTAAATAAGCTTCATTAATAATTATAATGAAATAAATATTTTAACGTAACCTAAAATTTACAGTAAACCACCCATAAGTTGGAAAGAAATATAGGGATGATATGGGTATTTTGATGAAGATTTTTAATTGATAGGCCATTCTTGAAGATTTGATCATAACATTATTTCTTACATGCAACTAGTGCCTGGAGAAATTTCTACAGCACCTCCCTACACTTTTCCAGTATACCCCTAAAGACTAACCTTAACACATTTCCAGTAGCACCTAATTAAGGCCGCATTAGGAGCGTAGCTAAAATTAGTTAGTATACCAGAGAAGAGTAGGAAGATGATGCCAAAATTTCACCAATCACTATTTACATGTAATAAATAACACCTAAGTTGTGATCAAATCTTCAAGGACCCCCCCTAGTTTGGAAGTTCTTCAAACTAAGGATGATCAAAACTTATGGTATGTTATAAAGACAACACATCGTGCATGTATGTAAGGTATATATACACTAACACATTATCCGTATAACATAATCATAAGTCTCGAAGGGGCGAGTATTTTGACACATTTATATCCCACCCACAACCTAAACCCTAAGGGTTAGAGCTCCTATTGTTTGTCATTAAGTGCATCTTAATTTTTGCAAGTGTGTAACTAAATAATATAATACAAAAAACTAATAACCAAAATTTTCAATTTTAAATCAAATTTTTGTAACTAAATTGCATCCCCAAAATCCCTAAACCCTAACCCAAAAACACAAAACCCTGAACTTAAAACCTAAACTCAAAACCCAAAACCCTAAACTCTAAACTCAAAACCCTAAATCCAAAACCCAAAACCCTAAACAAGAAACCCTAAGTCCAAAACCCTAAACTCAAAACACTCAAACCTAAACCCAAAACCCAAGACCTTAAACTCAAAACCCTAAAACCTAAACCCAAAATCGAAGACCCTAAACTCCAAATGTAAGACCCTAAAACCCAATACCCTAAAGTCTAAACTAAAACCCCAAAAACCCAATACCCTAAACTTTAAACTCTAAACCCAAAACCCATATTGAAAACGTAATACCTGAAGCAAAAGGCCAGAACGCTAAACTTCAAATTCTAAATGCTAAATCATGATATATGTGAGAACACCCCACATTTAACTTAAATAACAAAAATAATTAAACTTGTAACATTTGACATCACAATCACATCACAAATTTAATCAAATGAAATTTAATTCAAATTGAATAATATTCACTCATATTCACATTTCCATGCAAACTAACTTACATTCAATTAATTTAATTTCTTGAAATTAATTCAATAACCATTTACATGCAAATTTATATTACAAATAAACATGTAAATTTAATCTAACATGTTAATTTCATCTAACATGCAACTTTAATTTAATATAACATGTAAATTTATATTAGATGCACATTTAATTTAACATGTAAATTGAATCTAATAGATAAAAGCCAAGTATATTATCACTAAAATACACATTTAATTTTAAAAAAAAAACTAGGAAGGGGGTTCAGTGAGGGGAGGGCAGGGATGGGGTAGGGGGTAGGGGGAGAAAGGGAGGATGGGTCAGGGGGAGGAGGGGACGGTAGGGGCATAGGGTAGGGAGGGGGGAGGAAGGGAGGGTGGCTTAGGGAGAGGAGGGGGATGGCAAGGGCAGAGGGGAGGGAGGGGGGAGGGGGCTGGGATAGGAGGGGAAGATGTGGCAATGAGAGGAGGTAGGGTGGCAAGGGAAGAGGGCAGGGGGAGAAGGGGATGAGGTGGTTTGGGATTGTGGTTGGAAACACATCAACGGGGAGACGACAAAATTTAGTGAGGTCATTGGGAAGGAGGCAAGATCAAGAGGGGAAGAAAGTGAGAGAGGTAGACAAAGATCGATACCTTGGGAAGATGGTGGAGCAGAGGATGCGAGAGACAATGGCGAAGTAGAGGATACGATCGGAGACAATGGCAGTGATCGGAATGAGAGACCAAACTGGAGGATTGGGCGGTTAAAGGCGACACCAGAATAGGAGGATCCGAGAGGCGGGGGCTGAAGAGGAGAGGCGCGGGACTTCGCGCGCGATGTTTTGAGTGAAAGAAAAGAGTTTTTAATCTTTTTTTTCCACTTAAATCAAGCTTTTTTTTGCCTTATAAAATAAATATTTTTGAGTTTTTACTTAACACACATATTTACTTTTAAAAAATTTATTTTTTTACCCCTAAATTATGTTTGGAAATAGTAATAATAATATGTTATACACATACGTGACATATATAAAGTTGTGAGATTTGTAATATTAATTCGACTCATGATATGCATTTGGGAGAGAGGATATTATTAGATGTTTCAAAATACTATGTTAAAATATTTGCTTTAATATTTTTCACAAAAATTGAACACTTTTGTGAAAGCTCATTTTAAATTATATCTTGATGTATTAATTAACAATTTTTTTTCAACATTGTTGTTACATTGCTCTAATTCCCACTTACATGTATCTTAAATAAATGAAATCAAAAATTTTTTTTCTGTTTGAAGGGATAAGTTTCAATTTTCCTTTTCACTATTTATGTTATTAAAAAAATATTGAAGATGAAATAGTGGCCTTATTTCATCTACACTAATTTGTCCTTTGAAAAAAATATTATAGTGGCATAAGTAAAAATTACTACTAAATCAAAGACTACAGTGGCAAATTTATTTACCACTAATGCTAATTGTCATTTTACAAAAATATTATAGTAGCCTAAGTAACAATTGCCACTAAATCAACAACTATAGTGATAAATATATTTACCACTTATGCTAATTGTCATCTGACAAAAATATTATAATAGCATAAATAACAGTTGCCACTAAATCAAAGTCAATAGTGGAAAATATAATTGTCACTAATAATAATTGTCTCTTAACAAAATATTATAATGCCAAATACAAAAGATTTGCCACTAAATCTAAGTAATTAGTGGCAAATGCATTATATGCCACTAACTAATTTGCAACTAAAGGCTATTTTTTTTGTGGTGAAGGTACACATTTTGATTCGTCGGAGCTCACCAAGGCTCCACCGGTGAATGCCAATTTAACAAACTGGAGAGTGAATCTTCACTAAATTTAACAAAAATAGTCCTAAAAGATTCCTGAGGTTGCAAGGAACCTCAGGAACAATTCAATTTGATCAATTAATGAACTGATGCAAGAATTTGTCAAGAATATAGTAAGATCATATCTTGAGTTTGATTGAACTCAAGATAGACCCTCTCACTCAATTGAGTGAGGGGAAACGTTCCGGGAGATGGGGCGATGGTGTGCACATGTGCAATTAGATGAAGAAACTTCTCTAAGTTCGTCATAGACAGTGAGCTCAGAGGTTGACAAGGATTTGAGCATTTAGTGTATAGGTGTTAATAATCTAATTAAAAGTAGGAACGGGGCCTGTAAGTGATGTAGAGATGGTGGAGGGCCCCTAATGGCTGTGAAATAAGCCGAAGACCTCCTCCAAGGGCAGCGGAGGTGCTCTGGTGAGCATGAAATGGATTAGCCGTAAAACCTGATATAATTGAGGGAAGAGAAGTGAATTGGAGTCCTAGTGAGGTGAGGAATGTGATCAAGTGGTTTGAATCATGGTTCGAAGTCTAAAGAGGTTGGAATTGACCTCACTAGAGATGGAGAAGAAAGAGAAGAAATTGAACTAATCTACTCCTACTCCTATCATTACTCGCCTAAATCCTAGCTAAGACTATGCCTAAGAGTTAGAACTACTTACTTGACGAAGGAGGTGAGGGAATCCACCGTTAGCAGGGTAGAAATGAGATTGAAATCTAGAGTTTGGTGAGAAGAGAAACTCTAGCCAATCGAAATGAGGAGGTCTCAAAGCTGTGGCATGCTCCAAAGCCGATGGCAGCGCGAAGGAAAGGAAGAGGAGGTGAGGGAGGTAGCACTACTCGGTGGAAGCACTCGAGAATGGTGGTGGGAAGATGCTGAAGCTAAGAGGAAACCTACTGAACGACCATGGTGGGGGAAGGGGGTAGGGGATTGCTCACCTCAAATCTGAGGTCCTATGGTCTATTTATAGGTGGTGGCGGAGGTCAAGGGGGATGTACCTAGATGGAAATAAGTTTAGGTTCGTCGTACTCACCGGCGTCGTCTCCGACTCTAGTTAGCTTCTTCACCTAGGAAAAATAGGATTAGGAGATGATCCAGACCATCGGATGTGAAGGTGGAGGTGAGCAGATCAATGGCGGTAGTGGCGAAAGAGTTTTGACACTGGATTGACGGTGAATGGACAGTACGGACACCGGACAACCTCATCCGTCTGTGGAGAGGATGAAGATGAAGATGGTGGAGAAGTGTTCACAGGGGCATTGTTGTAATAAAAAGTGGAGGACCTAATTGTTATAAAAATACTCGATTGAAATGGAAATTAAGGACCTAGATGAAAATAGTTAATTTTAAGGCTTATTTTAATTTATTTTTTTTCACTTTTTATATGTTATTATAAATTAGGTAAATATTGTATTTATGCCTTGAAATTATGTTTTTGCCCTTTTTAGCTATATATATTTAAGTGATTAATTTACTTAAGTTAATTACATAGTCTAAAATTTAATTAAGTTAGTTTAAATATTAAATATCTAGCTAAATGCTTATTAATTGAGTCCAAATTATTAATTAAATTATTAATAAGATTAATTGATATTTAATTTAGCATTTTAAACTTATTTTAAAGGTCCTTGGTAATTTAATCCCTATAGTATAATTAACCCTGTATTAAGTGCATTCTTACTTAATTAACTAGGGAAACTAGTTAATTATTGATAGTTAAGAGCCATAATAAGTCTCTCATCACTCCTCAATCATATGTTCGTCCTCCTTCAACTTAGACTGCACATCTTCCTGATTTTGGGGAGGATGATTTTCAAAATCACAATTAGGAAGGAATTCGGATTTCACCAGCTCGTTCATTTCCTTGGGGGGTAAGTCCTCGAATAACACATAAGCCCCTAGAGATTCACTCCAAACTCTAAGTCTGGGTTCCTTCAATGGGTCATCATCCTCCTATAAAATAGACTCTTTGTGTCCTCGAGACCAGAATTGATCCAATTCATCCAAATCTTTATTCCCTTAGGGTCACCATTGTTGGACACCTGTAAATCTTCATAATGTTGTATGATAGGTGTTAGTTCCTTAAGTGGAGGGTCGAGATTGGGCTCACTAAGGGTAGAATGGGGTTCCACCACATGATCAATCGGGGGAAGTGGCATGACCAAGATGACCTTGACTTGGGCTATCAGGAGTGAAAATATGCTAGCATCAGGGTCAAGGTTTTCTATTTGTATCGTCTTCCCTTCCTTCTAACTCCAATATAGCTCGGGTGGATAATCAATAGGATTGTCCTCCTCTAGTGGCTGTGTCTCATGAGTAGAGTCCGCGTGATAGCTACTCCTCAAAACGAGATCCCTATTGTCACTTGTTTCCTCAGAATTGTTTTAGTGATCGAGGGTATAGTGGTAGGGATCAGAATTAACTGTAGGAGGGTTGCTAAGCTGGCTAATTTCTTCTGTCATGGGCATGCTTATGGCAGGCGTGGAGGCCATTAACTGGCAGACTGGTCAGAAGGAGAAAGGCCAGCTCACTTCGCTCCCCTCCCCATGCATCAAAGAAAGCTCCTTTTCCAAGGCTCGATCTTGCCACAGGATAGAAATCTCCAGCTATTCCTCAAGATCTCTCCCTTAGACTCCATCATTTCTCTTTGTTGTTTTTGCATTTCTATATTAAAGAGGAGAGGCTACTGTCAAATCGAGGAGGATAGTCAATCTCAGGCTTAGGTTTCCTAGGGGCATTAGTCTAACTTGATACGAAAAATCATGAAGGGTGGGAGGGTTGGGTGTTTGCATGCTAGTGGGAACTCTTGGGGTGGGAAATCCCACTCTTAGGCTATGCTCAAAGGTGAGAGTTATCGGGCCAATACATCCAAAGTAAGAATATGAATGACCCCATGAATTGTCATTGTACCCCTTAAAGGACAGATATGCTCGGGGCATGGGATCATGGTTCAAAGATGGGAAGTATTAGTTCTATTTATCTAAATGATAGGACTAAGGTTGATCCATTTCCTTTCATTCAATGGTTTAACTCTCTTAGGACTCAGAAGAATTCAGAATAAAAATAGAAACTTCCTAGAGAACTCTACCATGCACAATCCACTGGCAATACAAATGCAAATACAATGGGAACTCCTTTTAGTAGATTTTAGGTCTTAGAATTAATTATTCAATTGGTGGCCACACAAGTTTTTCTATGATTACGAATCCTAGCCGACCTCTGTTTGTGCCTAGAACCTACTCACAAGGGATGGAAGCCTTAAATCGAGCCTACGCATGAGGAACTGAAGTAACTTGGTGGATAAGCTTGTTGATTTATAGCTAACTTCCCTTGTGGTGCAAGAGGAGAGGTAGAATAATTCCTAATGCCTAAGTGTGAAGTACACCAATGCTCATGTGTGCTTAGACGTGCACGTTCAGATTTTGAAAATTTCCCAGTTGATTATGTTAGCACGCAATTTAGGTCACTTGATTTTAAAGTCAAATCTCTTAGCAGTTCCAATTTCTTTTAAGGTAATGATTGCAAAGCAATCATAGGTCTTAATTGACCTGAATTAGGCTAGGACTTAGGACAGTTCACGCATGCTTAAGCATTACTTGCATCCTTATTGCTTTATTTTAGTTATGCATAAAATAATGCTATAATGTACTGATTAGATACATTATGTCAATTACAGGTAATAATCTTATCAGAAGCTAGATTTGAAGTTGGATCAAAAGTGGGATCTGAAGAATAAAGAGTAACTGATGTTACAGTAGAGCTGGAGTAGAAGGCCTAGATTAGATGTAGTAGATAATAATGTAAGGGAGTTAAGGTATGCTATTCTATTAAGTATGAATAAAGCAGTAAAATATGAAGAACTTAGGACCATCCTAACCCTAGGATAGCCTAGAAGCTTCCCTAAGCCTTAGCCACCCTTAGATTAGGTCACCACACCCTAAGAAATCTTAAAACCCTAATTCCAACCTCTATCTGGATGTCCAGATGAGTTAGAGGACGTCCAGAACCCTTAGCCAACTTTCACACACTTTAAACCCACTTCTGCAGTGTTATTGGGCGTCCAGACACTTGGTCAGACGTCCAATTTCTGCATAATACCCAAGGCGGAACCTAGAAACCCTCCTGACTCGGATTGGACGTCCAGACAACAAGTCTGAACTTCTAATTTTTCACTATAAGATGTCTGACAACTTTATTAAACGTCTGATACTGTCCTCCAGTTCCTGTTTTGGAATTCAAGCCTTGATCTTGGATCTTTAGCCCCCTAAACCGAATTCTAACCCCATAGGAACCTAAATTAAGGTGCCCTAACCCTAGTACATCACCTCTAGGCCTCCCTAAGGACCTAATTAGCTCCTCACTAAACCTAATTGACCTGGATCTTAGTCAATTCCATCAGCTTATTCAATTGGACACATTGAGTCCAATTGAGTTCTGATCTCAGCACACACTGTCCAATTGGACTCAGTGAGAGTCCAATTGACCTAGACCTAACTTAATTAAGTTATTTTACTCTCAATTATGTTTCCACATACCCAATTAAACATTTATTAAGTTTATTTTCACTTTACCTTAATGAATTAGGGTTTACAACCCTAATTTGAGACCTACCTTGACTTAAACCCATTAGAACCTAACCTAATTAACCTAGCCACCTAAGTTTTGACCCACACACACCCACACACACCACCTACATGAAAATACCTAGCCTAGAGTTCTCTAGAACTCTCTACCATGTGTTTCTGCCTTGGTTGCTAAAATTAGCAACTAAGAGACATTCAATTTTTAGATCCACATTTAGTGGATCTAAAAACCACCATCCATCCTCTCTCTCTCACTCTCCCACGAGCTCCCATCATAGGCCTCTCTAGAGAATTCTATAATTCTCTAGAGAGCTTCCCTTAGGTCTATAAAATGACCTAAGGGGTGGCCATTTGCACCCATCCATCTCTTGGCTTTATTCACTTCCATTTAGGTTAGCTACATTCCACCTCCACGAGTGCCTCACCATGGCCACTACCATCTCCACGCCAGGATGCTGGATCACCTCTCCAACCTCTCTCCAAGGGCAGGCCTAAGCACCATTGGCCGCCCCTCCTTCTCCTCTCAACCACTCAAAGGCCATCGAAGACCACCTTCGAATGGCCTTATTTCTGCTAGATTAGTAGCTTAGTTCTTCATAGTTACATCTTTTATTATTGCTTAGTAGTGTAGCTCTTTATTCTCCCCCAATGATGCATGAAAAATCCCCCCATAGATTCATGTATGCAATCATTTTCTGTTAGTTATATTTATGTTTTCAAGCTTTCCTCTATAAGCTTTCCTCTAGTTCCATGTTGCAAACACCCTCCTGAATGAATGAAAGAAAATTTTCTATATATATATCTCTGTGTTGAGAATCACCATGAGCTTATTGATTGCAATATATTTTGCATGATGAAAGTTGCCTGCTTTTAATTATTATCTATTACAACCAGCATGTCAATACCAGAAAATATTGAGGATTTAACTATTAGTGCATTTTCCGTAAACAGCCACCACATAACTAGAATCGTGCATACTGAAACTCACACTTTCACATTTGTCATTTATCTAACACATGTGCACGTAATCAGGGTTCATAATGAAAGTGGAAAAACATTGATCCGACGATTAGAAACCGGCATGTAATTTTAAACAAGTAGAGCGAAAAAGATCGATTTCAAATTTGCATAAACGCCTCATAGAGACGAACGATCGGGACTCAAGTCTCGTTATCTTTACAAAATCATTTTTTGGCGAACGTTTTAGCACAACTATACTATGGTTTCCGACGATTTCAAAATGCGTGAAAACAGGACTATCAGGCAAGCATTGAATTAATTAGATTCACAACCCTTTAATGGCCTTGGTTTTAAAAACCAATGCAGATAAATGATAGCTATTTGATGCTAAAGAGAGGATGCACCTTACTTCGACAATTCTTCATGCAAGAATGCCTGCAATGCAGAAAAGATAAACTAAATGCTGCTCAAACAATCCTATATGGTCATCTTATGGACATGCAACTTCTAGCAGGTAGCTTGATTTTTTTTTATATAACCTAACAAGCAAAAATCATAACTAAGCTAAATCAACAATCAATCCACGAAAAAAAATAAAAACCTAATCAACTACACAAAGTGGGAACACTCTCCCAAAAATACCTCCAAAATAAAGGGTCAACCAAAAACTTGAGGAACAGACCTCGAAAATAAGTCCCAATGAATAAGGGCTAGAAAATTGAAATAAAAATGAAAAGCTAAGTTCTCTAATCTATTATCTATACTAAAGATGATAAGGGGATCTTCCTCCTTGCTTTCTCCAAGCCCACATGTGTGCTCCTCCTACTTGGGGTGGAATCAAAGGCCAACTAGATAACGACAGTGCAAACTTGTTCTTCCAAATGATGTACCTCGCACCACAAAATAAATATGCCTCAATAATAAGTCACCAAAAATCAAATATGATTAAAAATGTGTTTGTGAGTCTATTAAGCATGTTGCCTCTCAACAACGCCATCATTTGATAAAGTGATTTTCACTTAGTTAAGATATTTGCAACAAAATAATGATTCCTTGTTGTATTTGTAGTGGAAAATTATTTTAATTAGAATCTAACCACGAAATTGGTCAAGTCATCTCCATAGGGAGGTTTAAGCTAATAAACTTACAAATATTTTTACATGAAATCTTATTTCAAGAAAAACAATAGGCAAGATTATTCTTTTGATTTTAATAAAAATTAATATCTTATTCAAATCAATTCCGAAAAAATTAAAGGATATTGCATGAAATATTTCTAACTCGCTTTCACCTAGGAAATATTTCATTCCCTTCACGTTTCACAAATTGAAAAATTATCTCAGTCAATGTATAGGAGAGAGTGAGAGAGCACGTTGATAGAAATAGAGAGAAAGAGAGGGAAAAGTCAGCGGTTGCCTCGATATAAATATATAAAAATTAAATATGGCAATGGGATTGAACGTAAATTTTAATTTCCTTTCACTGTTCCAAAACAGAGGATATGAGAGGAGGGGCTTGTGCGTGGAGGAGAGGCTTCGACCAGCGGCAAGCTTCGATGGCGGAGATCTGCAGGTGGAGAGTAACTCGATGTCGGTGACGGCACGGAGGATGGTGGCCGGACGTGGCTGGTGGAGCTGTGGGATGTTCACCGGCGTTGGATGCTTGGCGCGATGGTGGAGCCGCAGGGAGAGGTGTGGACGTCGGGGCCACGCGAGCATGCAACGCGCGGGCTGGTGAGGTGAACGTTCCGGTGGTGCGGTGGCGGGAGATGGCTGTGCTGGTGGTAGCGTGGTGCTGCTCGTAGATGGTGTTGGGTTCTCTTAAGGGGGAAACAGAGGAAGAAGAAAGAAGATGGAGTGGCGTGGGGGGGGGGGGGATGGGCGGGGTGGTGGGGGGTGTAAAGGTGACGAAGTAAGAGGAAAGAGGTCAGGGGATGGCGTTGGGCACTTGTGGTGAGATGAAGGCTGTGGTGATGTTTCATGCGGTGATGGTGGATGGACTAAGAGACCAGTGGGAGGTGGAGTTCACGGTGGTCGCAGGGGAGGTTCGCTGGGGTGTCACGGTGCATGCTGCCTGTTCCACGTTGTAGGCGGTTGGATTATATAATATATGGATCAGTATATGTAGTTATATAGATATAACATTTTAATATAAAGCTTAAGGTTCGTAATTGATTATACTTAATTTTGTAAAGTGAACAACTAATGGTATTAAGTTCATATGGGTATGAAATATAAAAGAAATGTATGATGTTTAAACTTATATATGTAGAGACCTAATTGTAATTAGAATCTTCTTGATGGGAGGATATGTTAATTACCCATTTTGCAATTAGTGGGATAATTATTATTTACTATAGAGGTTATTGTCCCTAAGGGAACCATTGATATTCTCTAAGGCTTCAAACCCATCTTGGCCTAGAAAAAACTGAGAGAGAGATAAAGAGACTGGACGACAAGTGTGGTGTTCTGCTCTCCTTAGAGGTTCTCCCGATCTAGTGTAGTGAAAGTGGGATCTCTTGGAAGATCCATATTGCAGCCCAAGTTCTATACAACCATGATCAGTGCAGGTATATCTTTCTCAATGTGGATAGATCTATATGCATGTGAAGATTACATCTTTTGCAAGAACATGAGCATGTTATTCTTTCGTGTATTAGATCCGCTTTAGTATTTTCATGTCATGTTATTTTCGTGTTTATATGCGATTCAAATGGGCATATGTATCAACCATTAGAATCGCAGGTATAAAGACTAAAAGGATATTGATTCGTATTCTCAAAATGGCCCAAAACACATTTCGTAACCGTTGCAAGTATCGGTACTCTTAATGAGTACCGGTAGATGCAAGATACAGTTAAGGTTACAGAACTCCAGGTAGCTTGCCAGCATCGGTACTCATCATGAGTATCGGTACTAGCTAGCTGTAGATTAGGTTCCATGTCATTCAACCCCAAAATCTATGACTTGTCTATATCGGTACTCATCATGTGTATCGGTATACATGAGTCCCAGATCCGATTCTGGGCTTGAAGTGATTAGGACCTATAGCTTACAAGTACTAGTACTGGTCACTAGTACCCGTACTGGTTAGCTACAGGTTAAGTGTCCAGTACTCAGCAAGTACCGATACTCTTAATGAGTACCGGTACTCGTCGAGATCAGCTTGTTCTTGGAGTGATACCAGTACTCACTTAGTATCGGTACTTAATACAAGTACTGATACACTATGAGTACTCATCTGAGCTTGAGTTCCAAACAGTAAGTGATATAGACACATCTATTTGGGTTAAAATGCCTAATCATGCATGTTCCTAGGCTTAGATTTGCATTTCATGTTATAAATATTGCATAGCATGCATCATTTTGCATTTATAGCAGTTGTATATATTTTAGGTTAATTAGGTCCTTTTTATGGTCAGGAGAGAAGAAGATTTATTTCAGGGCCTCGAATGGACAATCAGACCGTACGGATCTAATCAGGACAGTGATCAGAGTCTAATACCTTCGAAATTGTCTAGATCGGAGTCCCATAGCATCATACGAAGTCCGAGGAAGATCAACGGCCAAGGGGGCAATGCGACATCCATACAGGTTTCGGATGGAAAATTCGATTGTACGAATGGATTCGGAGCGACAATCGCAGTCTGACAATGCAGGAATCATCTCGATCTGAGCACTGTGGCACCCTCTGCAATAGGAAGAAGATGGATGGCCCAGATGGCGCCACGTGGTGCCACCTAGGCCGCCCAACATTGGCCAATGTTTGCGAGCGTAGAGCGCATTTTTGATAGGAAAAAGCATCGTAGTATAGTGCGCAATACGATCAGACAAAAATATTTTCTAAAGATAATGAGACTTGAGTCCCGGTCGTTCGTCTCTGGGAGGCATTTGTTTTACTTTTGAATTCGATCTTTTACTGCTCTACTCTGTTTAAAATCAGACGTCGGTTTATGATTATTACGTATTGAAGTACGACATGCTTAGTTGCAAGTATATTAGGATTTGAAAACATGCAACATTAATTACACAAAAGATATTGCTATGAGCTCATGATGATTCTCAACACATAGACATATGTATATAGAAAAATTTCTTTCATTCATTCAAGAGAGTGTTTGCAACATGAAACGTAGAGTAAAGCTTGTATAGGAATGCTTAAAAATGTAAATCTAGCTACCAGAAAATGATCGCATACAAGAATCTACAGGGGGGAGTTTGCATGCATCATTGGGGGAGAATAAGGACTACACTAATAAGCAGTAAATGAAAGTAGTAAATGTAAAGAGCTAGCTACTAATCTATCAGAAGTGAGGGCATTCGGAGGTGGACTCCGATGGCCTTGGAGTGGTGGAGAGGAGAAAGAGGGGCGACCAATGGAGCTTAGGCCGACCCTTGGAGAGAGGTTGGAGGAGTGATCTAGTATCCTGGCATGGTGTCCTTCATGGTGGTGCTCAGCTCATGGAGATGGAGTGGAGATGGTGGTGGCTAGCCTAACTGGAGGTGGATGGAGCCAAGCAAGTATGGCAAAAAAGTGGATGGGTGCAAATGGCCACCCCTTAGGTCTTTTTATAGACCTAAGGGAAGCTCTCTAGAGAATTATGGAATTCTCTAGAGAGGCCTATGGTGGGACTTTTGGGAGAGTGAGAGAGAGAGGATGGATGGTGGATTTTATATCCACCAAATGTGGATCTAAAAATTGAATGGCTCTTGGTTGCTAATTTTAGCAACCAAGGCAATCACACATGGTAGAGAGTTCTAGAGAACTCTAGGCTAGGTATTTACGTGTGGATGGTGTGTGTGGGTGTGTGTGTGTGTGTGGGTCGAAACTTAGGTGGCTAGGTTGATTAGATTAGGTTCTAGTGGGTTTAGGTCAAGGTATGTCTCAAATTAGGGTTATAAACCCTAATTCACTAAGGTAAAGTGCAATTAAACTTAATACAAGTTTAATTGGGTGTGTGAAAACTTAATTGAGAGTAAAATAACTCAATTAAGTCAGGTACAGGTCAATTGGACTCTCACTGAGTCCAATTGGATAGTGTGTGCTGAGATCAGGGCTTAATTGGACTCAATGAGTCCAATTGAATAGGCTGATGGAATTGACTAAGATCCAAGTCAATTAGGATTAGTGAGGACCTAATTAGGTCCTTAGGGAGGTCTAGAGGTGATGTACTAGGGTTAGGGCACCTTAATTTAGGTTCTTATGGGGTTGGAATTAGGTTTAGGGACCTAGAGATCCAAGATCAAGGCTTGAATCTCAAAACAGGAACTGGAGAGCAGTATCAGACGTCTAATAATAGTGTCAGACGTCTTATACTAAAAAATCAGAAGTGCAGACTTGTTGTCTGGATGTCCAATCAGAGTCAGGAAGGATTCAAGGTTCTGTCTTGGGTATTCTGCAAAAATTGGACGTCTGACCAAGTGTCTGGATGTCCAATAACACTGCAGAAGTTGGTTTAAGGTGTGCGGGAGTTGGCTAAGGGTTCTGGACGTCCTATAATTCATCTGAACATCCAGGTAAAGGCTGGAATTAGGGCTTTAAGGTTTCCTAGGGTACAGTGACCTAATCTAAGGGTGGTTAAGGCTTGGGGAAGTCTATAGGCTATGTTAGGGCTAGGATGAACTTACTCTCTTCACATTTTACTGCTTTATTCCTACTTAATAGAATAGCAAACCTTAACTCCCTTACATCATTATTCCTACATCTAATCTAAGTCTTCTGCTCCAGCTTTGCTGCAACACTCGTTATTCTTGATCCAGCTTCAGATCCTGCTCCAGATCCTGCTCCTGATTTGCTTATTGCCTGCAATCGACATAATGCACTTAATCAACACATTATAACATTATTTTATGCATAGCTAAAGTAAAGCAATAAATATGCAGATAGTGCTTATGCATGCATGAATTACCCTAACTTATGCTAAGTTCTAGCCTAATCTAGGCCAATTAAGAGCTATGATTGCTGTGGAATCGTATCCCTATGACTAGATCTTGCTAGTTAATAATAATACGGATGAATGGTTGTCATGATAATGGATTGTGATAATGTTTGTTGTAGTATGTTGTGATTTGAAACACTAAGAGTGTCATTGTGGTGAGTTATAGAGAGTACCAGTCATTACAACCATTATTATTATTTACTTATCTAATTTTTACTGGTTTTGTTCCAGGTCGTTCACTGGGAGGCAATTTATTGAATTACATCCGCTCTTTGATCTCAAAATTATCCTCTAATTCCAAAAAGAAGCTTTACATCTTATTAAAGAATGAATGAATGTGGACATTGTTTATCTACTTAATAAGAATCAATTGTAATGCTTGCAAAAACTAATTATAAATAAGCACCAAACAATTTATTACTATACTTTAAACTATATCTTTACAAGTTATAGTATTAATACTTACACGAAAGTACACAATAGATTAAGATTATATAGTATATTAACTTAACTTACTAGTCTGTTATCTACAGTAACACATACAACAGTTTCAGTGAAAGACATAAGCGTCGCTAGATCCCAGAAGACACTATACACAAACCTAAGGAAGGAAACTGGGGTCTGTAACGACGTTTATGGTGACATTTTATTCTGTTAGTAAATATATGGGTTCATTTATACAAATAATTGGCTATACTACGTATACTTATATATTTATATCTTCTTCTTGTATTTGTATTTACGTATGTACATCTTCTGTCTCTCTCTCTTACTTAACACACATCTTCTTCAGACGTTCTTCCTTTGTGTATTTATTCTGCCTTAACAACCTTAATACGCTGCGGCTGAGAGGCGCTTAACAACTGTCATTAACTTTCTTTAATCAATTAAAAATGTATCTAATTTGCGGGTGTGCTCTTCAAGGGATACACAGCACCCAAAGGGTGGGATCAAACCTCCACTAAGCGTGCCCTAATTCTCATTATGCCGCTTAATTACGTTTTGCTTAACTCAAAGTAGAGCCTAAAGTCCCACGCACACACGGCTCTCGGGCCCCCAGCCCCTCAGAACAAGTCAGATACATGCTCATAAATATGCTCGGTATAATCGATGTTCATGTTCTTTCAGGCACCATGCACCGTGACGACTGAACTGTCATATGCAAGAATTCATAATATACCGCTGCGTGCGGTTTGCAGCGCACGATGTGGCATTATTTTAGCGCCACATCTACGCTGGAAATCGCGCGCAGCTGTGGGCTGGAAGCGATTTTGGCCCTCAATTCGAGGGCCATAACTTATTAAAAAAAATAAAATAAATTATGGATTATAAAGTATTTACATAATACTATATAATTGTTAAATTAATTTTGAATTTTAAATATATTACTATATAAATAAATTCATTAAAGTGGACTATTTTTACATGCTGATTTAGGTGCTTTCTTAGTTAATTACTTATAAATTAGTTAGCATATGGTCTAATTGACCTTATACAGAGTTAGATTACATACATAAGTATTTTATACACATTTTTATTATATTTTTCCGAATTAATTTCTATTTTATTTATATTTAAGTAGCAGTTTTTGGCTGTTTAACTTATAAAGTAAGTTAAAGTAGTATAAAAAAAGGTATAAACATGCTTCAACTAGCTTAAATTACTTAAGATATATTAGCCTAAGTATATAGATTCAATTAACTTAATTATAACCCTAAATTACTAATTTATCTAATTTAATTTGACAACTTAGCTGTTAACTGAATAAATTCATTATTTATTATATATAAAAGATTTAATTATGGTACAGGATTTAATATACTTATAATCTACATATATATAGATATATACAATTTTATATAGTATACAATATGCTACATATATACTTATAGAGTAATATACTATTTCTATACTTACTGCCCATATCCATATATATATATATATAGTATTTTAATTCAGATTTGTATACTTACACAGTTATTATGTACATTATAGTTATAGTTAGTTGTATATGTATATATATAGTATCAGATTTCAATATACTTATAGTTAGATTTCAGTAGGAGGTGAGAAAGGAAGGATTAATTATGTTCAATTTTCTTTTCTAACAACAGCTGAAGCCACTGTCAAATGGGCTAACTGTTGCTGCAGTTAGTCCATTTGAGAAGGAAGGTGAATCCAAATGGTGAGAAGGGAAGGGTTTGGAAAGAAGGAAATATGTAGCTGCAAGATGCAGCAATTTACTGTGTTACTGGGATTAAAGTCAATCAAAATCAACTGAAAAGCAAATAAGTAAATCCCAAATCTGACAAGGGTTCAATTTCTCACGAAAATCAATAAATGTCTCAATTCAGATGCCCAAAAACCCTCATCAAAAACTTCATTTCAGATTAAATCCATAAATATCACTGAATTAATTCTTCCTAATGCTATAGATAGCATGAAGGAAGGATTAATTTAGTCAATTAAAATCATAAGATCAAATCCCAGTTTCTTGCAACCTTAAGGATTATTGAGTACTCCTTAGGTTAGGAAATCACCATAGAAATTACCACAGTAATTATTACAGTAATTATCAAAACAGATAATGTATGGTTCTTCTGAAATATCAAAACAGTATTGAGAACTCATTAAAGGTTTGACAGTAACTTGTGAATGCAAGATCAGACTAATGGATGGCTCTTCTGAGATGATTTCTGTCACCAGAAATCCTCTCAAAATCCTTGCCAACAGGGAATTCAACTCAGCTTCAATCTGTCAGATTAGGCAGTAAATCCAGAAAGCAATAAATCCTTAAAATCCATGTTGAAAAGAAATCTGACAAACTGAAAAATTCGACCCATAATCAAGGGGCTTTTGTGATCAAAGATGAGGTGAGTGAGAAGCCCCTTAGGTGCTTGTGATGCCAATTTCAGATCTGAGGTTGAAAACCAACCAGATCTGAAATTGGATCAGAGTGTGTGGGTGAAAGATGAGAAAAATCTGTCGTGAAAAAATCAGAACTGGATTGTGAAAAAAAAATGGAGAGGGAGATAATTTGAAACATGGTTTGATGAATTCTTCCCCTCTGATCTGGACTGATCAGAGGAGGTGAGGGGAGGGAATTTAAGCATAATTCTATTGCTACAGCTACTTTAACCTATAGCGAAAATTAAACATTAACAATTATGCTAATTCTACTCTAAACTACTTAACTATAGCTAAAACTAATTATGCAGAATTAAAAACCTAATCTAACAGGAAGAATGGGACCTATGGGTCCTTAGCTGGTGGCTAAGGAGGAAGATGACTCCAGCGGAGGGAAGAGTCTGCTAGTGAGGCTCCAGGGTCATCCTCAGGTGCTACGAAGTCCTTAGTGACGAGGAGTGTCGAGAGAAGGCGATGATTTCATAGCCGGTGGCTGTGGAATCAGAGGCTGGATGGGGAGGAGAGACTGGAGTGGACGAATTGATCTCTAAGAGGTGTAGGAGGGAGCGATCCTTTGCGCGCGACACCACTGAGGTGCTTAAGCAGTAGCTCAGTGGCTGAGATCACCGCGCAGGTGAGGATAAACAAGATGCAACCGGCGGCGAGGATGTGAGGGGTGGAGCGCGCGGTGAGCTGAGCACAAGATCTGACCGTCAGATGAGATCTGGGGAGAGAGGTGAACGCATGCACCGAATTGCGCGAAAGTTCCATTCGAATCCAACCGTAGATCAAGATCTGAAGAGCGACGGACGGCTAAGATTGAACGTGTTCTTCGCGCGCTACACTGTGCGTGAAGAGCAGCAGGCTTCTCTCTGAAATGAGGGAAAAATTGCAGGAAGACCCTTGAACGAAGGGGTAGAAGAATTGCATGCAGGCCCAAAAGTGAGAAGAACTATAACTGGAAGGGCTCTACAGCCTTTCAAAAGGGTCCCTGCGGCTTACAAGTAGGTCCAAAGAGGAGTTTTTAAGGGTAAGACTGTAATGCATGAAGGACCTAAGTGTAAACTACCTATTTCATAATCTAAATGATGTCCAATTGCCTTCAAATTTTTATATGTGCTTAATTGAACATTTAAGACATTGATTTTACTTCTGATTTGGCCTTTCAAACTTATTTATGTGTTCAATTGATGCATGGATCATCATTTATACTTTGCTTTCAGAATATCTCATTTTTGTGACCTAATTATGAAATTTTAACAAAAAGTAAAGGTTTTAGGTCTTTTTCTTTAATTCCCACACTTAACCCTTTTTATCTGTTAATTTGATATTGTTTTACTTAGTATCTAGCTTAATTTCAACTTTTTAGCCATGATGAGTAGCCACTCATCACTAGTCCATAGCAAATGCAAGACTAAATTATTTACAGCAAGGGTCCCTAAGGGACTGATTATTTTATCAAGTGTATGCCTAGAGATTTTCCTCCTTTTTATTTTCATCCTATGCTTTAGAAATCCAGACAATTATGAAAGTGCAGCTATGTAGCTTTTGCAACGGATTCAAGTGAAAATCTGATACACCTCTAAAGCCTGTACTTGACCCCTAGTAAAAATTCTAGTAGGATAGGCGGACTTCTTCCCTCAGGGTATTCAAGATATTCTATGAATTTCACCCTGGCTTTAGGCTTAGGTAGAGAATCTCTGAGGGAAAAGATTATATATTTGGTGGCTCACACTTACTTGGTGCTACACAGAGACTAGTACTACAGAATCTAGATTCCCGGATTACTAAGTAACTCAACTCAGAGAAAGACGAGAAAAACTATGCTCTCTTTTGATTCCTTTGTATACATTCTCTCTTACTCTTTTTCTTTTTCTTTTCTTTCTTTTTCTTAGAGCTCACATCCTTTACTAGATTCTCACACATGGCCTGTATTTGGTGGTCTCACTTGGCATTAACACTTTAATTGAGTTTCCATAACCCTAACACTAAGAATTCTTCAGCCAGTGTTCAGGCGGTTAGAAACACAAGAAAGATGGGTCAAGGCCATATTTGGTGGATCTCAAATTTATTTGGTGGTATTGCCTCAATGCAATTGAAATAAACACTAAATATTCACTCTTTTTTTTTTGCTTTTTCTTCTTTTTCTATTTTTTTTCAATTTTTCTTTCTTTTCATCTTTTTTTTTCTTTTTCTTCTTTTTTTTTCTTTCAACACAACACAACTAGAACATATCCATGAACTTTATTGAGGAGGCATTATTAGGGATTGGTGGTACTCAAGAGACATTGGGTGGCTTATTTGGTGGAAGTGCCTACTCACGGCATCGGGAGAGATGGATAGGATGGTGTATTTCTGACCTTGACATCAATACCCTCCTTTAGCTGAGGATTCTGTAAAGAATAGTCATAACCATCCACCTTAGCCTTAGTTTGATGAAAACTTGCTCTCCGCGCATTTACCATATTTGGTGGCTTTCAAAATTTCAAAAAAAATGTATACACAGGAATCGAGAGCGAAAACTATGTCTAATCTCAAAGTATCATTACCTAATTATCTAGGACTCCATATTCCTTGTACTAATCTTAGAGCACCAGTACACTCTACTCTCATCTCACACTATTTGGTGGATTTTTGGAAGAAGATCTGCTTGACTCCCAAAACACTGTCTAGGGGTTCAGGAAAAGAAGCACTGCTTCTTCTCGATAGGCTAAAGATGTTTATCAGCCTTCACTGTGAATCCATTGCAAATTCTACGTGTGTGTGAAAAGTTGCATTGGATTCCAGATTACAGGAATCAACTAGAGGATAGAATCCCTAATACATTCTCTTAATAAAATAATCTTATTCATGAATGCAATATATATATGCTATAAACAAGTAACCTCGTATAATTTGTACTTCATGAAATTCCTGTATCGGGTTACATTCAGCTTGACCCTAAATTTAGAACAAGAGGTGAGCGAGTGAGTCGGAAATGGCTGTTGCAAATGATTTCTAGCTCCAATGCGAGCATTGGAGGTGGAGTCAGTTCTTTTATTTAGGGTCCTAAAGTACGTTTTACATGCAACTCCGAGGTTTTCCTAAATGTTGGCATAAAATTTTTCGATTTTGTTGTATCTACCCCCCATGCCTAAGTTCTTACATGTCCTCATGCATGAATATAAAAGAAAATAAATACAGCAGAGGATGAATAGGTAGAAGTTACCTGGAATTGCTCCTGAAAATATACATTCAGCACCGACCAACCTGTCAGTATGCAATATGCAGAAACAAAATATGCTAACAGAAAAATATGCTATATACAAAAATGAATATGTATAGGGTGATGGTAGAATGTGAGGTAGATGCTGTCCATACGTGCTGAGTTTAACGCCTCCAGCTGGGTGAGAACTTAATCAGATGTATCAGTTCTAGCATAGGAGTCGGCCAAGATTAGGAGAAAGATGTGCTCATATGCTCCTAGAATCAGTGGTCTAGAGATGCGAACCAGCTGATTGTGCACCCCTACTCCAAAAAGTCTAGCTATAAGAAAGTGTGTAGTGGGTAAGGGCTTAAATTCGATCACAGGTGGGCCTGAGTCATAAATGGGAATAGGAGGAGCAAACTCGAGAGTGGGAATCTGCTGATCCGTATGCACATGAATTCCCACCAATTCGCTACTTGTAAAATAATCGATTTTGACTACGTAAACGGGAAACCTGTTAGTTGTGGTCACGTCTACCTACAACAACAGGGGCGATTTAGTAATGTATGGATCAGGATAGCTAGATTCAGGAGTGCTATGGTCAGAAGCACACCTTAAGCAGTCAGATCCTCGGGGAGATATGTGCAGTGCAGTGGTCTCAGTCCCATGTGGATTGAGGTCCAAGAACCCTGATAGTGAAGACGAATGCAACATTGGGTCGTCACGAAGGAGCTCAATGTTACCACAGTATGTCGAATCTTCGTCTTCACCATCCTCCTTTATGCGATCACAGTCGAAATTCTTTACTGCCCTGAATATGTCAAGTCGAAGTCGCTCATTACCTAGGGCTATCTCCATGCACTCGGATGCACAATCAATGTTCGCTCAGGCTATCGCTAGAAATGGGCGACCCAAAATAATTGGTGCATCTCGGAGATTAGGAGGGACTTCCATATCGAGAACGAAAAAGTCTACGGGAAAGCAGAATCCATGGACTTTCACGATCACATTCTCAACCACCCCCGTCGGTGTTTTGGCTGATCTATCAGCTAGCTAAATCGTACCGAGGTGGGTTTTAACTCTCCAAATCGAAATCGGTCAAATACGACAGTAGGAGTTAGGTTGATGGACGAACCCAGATATAGAAGGGCCTGATCAAATGGAGAATCCTGCAAGAAGCGGGATATGAGTGGGGTACAAGGGTCTTTCTTCTTCGGCAATAAGTCAGCTAGAATCACGGTGCTAGCCTCTTTCGACAGTACCGCCTGTCGTCTAATTCTCGGCTGTCGCTTCAAGGTACAATAGTCCTTGAAGAACCTAGCAACAGTAGGAATGTGATCGATTGCCTCGAGGAGGGGGACCTGAATATGTACTTCCTTGAACATTGCTTTTAGGTTCTCAAAATTCCTCGTGTCCTTTTTCTGTACTGCATTTCATGTCAAAGCCTCAGGAAAAGGGAAGAGAATCTCAGGGTCAAGTGGCCTCTTACCCTTATCTACCGCAGGTGGCTCCTGAGATGAAGGAGTCGAACCTACCTGCGGTGAAGGGTGGGAAAAATCAGGACCCGCCTGCCTATGTGGTGGGTCGAATATCTTCCTTCCGCTCCTCAAAGAGACAACATATGCATCAGCTTGCTGTCCATGAGGTGGTGGGGGAGCGAAACGGGCAGGATATGAAGGGTTCTGTAAGGGTGGATGGCCTTGCGTGTAATTGGGTGGTGTAGGAGGCACCTGTAATATGGCGTGTGCCTGTCCCTGTGGTGCCTGAAACCTAGGCTGAGCACCCTGGCTCTGCACATATCGAGGATTCGAGATGGGTT
This sequence comes from Thalassia testudinum, assembly GCA_037157565.1. Taxonomy (NCBI): domain Eukaryota; kingdom Viridiplantae; phylum Streptophyta; class Magnoliopsida; order Alismatales; family Hydrocharitaceae; genus Thalassia; species Thalassia testudinum. The sequence continues at coordinate 4,664,250 of JAZHRO010000022.1, read as the reverse complement.
GGAAGGGCAAGGCGCCCTGAGTCCTATGCTCTTGTAATAGCTGGTTTTGTGTGTTCTATATAGTCTATATCTGGTTAGCCATCACCTTCATTATCTGCAAGCTATCTTGTGTGGATTTCCTCATTGATTCTTGCAGCTCCTCTTTCAGTGCCTCCAAAGGGTTAGCCCACTTTGGAGGGTGACTGGCAGCTTGGTGCAGCGGCTGGTATAGAGAACGGGGTTGCTGCTGCTGAGACGGGAATGGCTACTGCCTAGGATACGTGTTTTGTGCATTCCCATATTGCTTGGTTTGGTAGTGTGGATCTTGATGTGGTCTCTGTGAATTACCAGACCAGGAGAAGTTTGGATGCTGGCACCAACCAGGGTTATACGTCTCTGATACGGGTTATTACGCCCATATCCTTGGATAGCACTGACGTCTTCGTAGGCCAAAGATGCCTAAGATGTATATCCATCAAGGGGATATGCATTATAATCTGCAGGTGGTGCGTAACCCTGGTCATAAGGTGCCAGATCTGGATTGTTTACGGGATCCTGATATGTGGGATCTCGTAAATACGGAGAAGATGCATCTCGAGTAAGTAGATTAACTCGAGCAGGAGGGGCTCAGGGTGTATAGGAGGGTCTTGAAGCGGCAGAGCTCAAGTCAGATTGACCTTAACTAATCTGGTCAATCTTTTTCTTGCTTAGATTTATTCTATCCAGCTGCTTGACGATGATATCCATGTCGGCTCGAATAGACTCGGTGTGAGCCTCGTGGACACCAACCCGCTGCTGACCAGGCCGCTAAAACTAGTTCATGGATGCGGCATTCATTGAGTTCTTCGCTAATGATTCAAACAACTCAAATGCGCTGTTCTCGTCTTTTGCGAGGAAATTCCCACCACTAGATGCATTGGCCAGATATCGATGTGTGTCATCCAGCCCATGGTAAAAGATCTGAGCCATGTGCCATCTGGGTATACCATGGTGAGGGCATTTCCAAAGGTCGTGAAATCTGTCCCAAGCTTCGTGTAACTTCTCCCCAGCTCCTTGGGAGAAAGTCGTGATTGCACGCCGCATCATGTTTGTTTGACCGATTGAGAAGAACTTTTGCAGGAATTCAAGCATAATTCCGGCCAGGTTCCAATTGGCTTCCCAATGGTCTTGAAACAGTATGAAGCTTTGTCCCTCAGAGAGAATGGGAAAAGCTTCATTAGAACAATCCCGAGATCGATATTCCTGGGTCGAATCGTTTCAGCGAGTCGACTCAGGTCCTCAAGGTGCTGGAGCGGATCTTCGCTTGAGTTCCCATAGAAGTGAGTGCTGATCAACCTAATCACATTGGGCTTGAGCTCAAATGCGTCTCCACCTGTGAGAATTCTAACTAGTGGTACGACGATTTGTGCGACTGGGTCGTAGAAATCCCGTAGTTCTCCTCACGGCGGGTGCTGCATCCTGTCAAGCGCCGTTCAGATGCGATCCATGATCTGCCGATGCCACTCCTTGGATTCGATTACCTGGGCTTCCAGACGGGCCATCGAGTCCAGATTCTCGATATCCTAACCCGATCTAGGTCCAGGTCCAGGATTAGCCATGGTGGCTCTAGGAGTAGAAGAAGTGGGGGGAGAAGATGGTCCCGGTGAGGTGACTCGCCTCCTTGGAAGTGGCTCCCAAGGTCCAACCAAGTAAGGTCTAAGTGACCTCCTTCCTCGCATACACCACCCAACCCCTGGGTTGGTGTAGCCAAGGAAGACAAGGTTAAGGCCCTGTTAATCAAGTGGTCCTCATGAATCAGATGATCGGATTTTTTCGTTTTAGGTTTTAATTCCTGAAGAAATTCGTCGTACAACCAACTGAAAGCGATTCCCGCCTCTTCGCTAACCCAACCAAGAGGTTGAAATCACCCAGTTGTACGACAACGAATTAGGGTTTTATTTCGTGTTTTAAAATTTATTTTAGCCCATTTTCTTCAGTGGGGTTTTCTCTTGGTGAGTGGCCCACAAGGTGACCAAGCTCACTGGCTAAGTATTAGACTTGATTAAGTCTAGGTTAGCCCAAGTGTGGTCGCTAAGTTGTAACCCCAAAGATTTAACCTGAGGTTCATGCAATTCTAGGGTTTTGTTCTATTTCAGCAGATAACAAAAGTAAAATTCATTCTCTGATAACAATTGGAATCCAATTAACTTGAAATTTCGTAAGTAGATTCCTTTTCTAATTAGATTTCCAGAGAATATTTTTTTGGAATTTTTACTATTTCAACCGAATTTTTAGGGATTTTTGAATCTCAGAGGGTTAGATCTGGAATTTTGACCCCTGGTTGGTTTTTTGCTTTGAAACAGTACAAATGACCTTCAAAAATTAGGCAAAAATATTTAAAATAAAGCCAATGAGATCAGCTTTCAAACCCCACCATTTTTAGTCAAAATATTCGCTGATTGCTCGGAATTACTTTTTGAATTTTGAAAAATCTTGAATCTGGGTCAGTCTGACCCCTTTGCACTTCGTGAATTTTCAAAAATTTTATGGTTAGAATTTTTTAAAAATAATGGTGGAGTTTAAAAGATGGTTTGAAAATGAAGGTTTGACCTGAATTTAAGAATTTTTTACTTACTAATTTTTTGGCAATTGAATTTTTAAATCAGACTTGAAATCTGATCGAAAATCAGAAGATGGTGGAAAAGCTTTAAAAAGCGTTTGGGTTTGAAATCCAAGCCTTCCACCAAAAATGTTTCTTTTTCTTTCGAAAACTTTTGCAATTTTTTTTTTCAAAAAGGATTTTTTTCCTTTCGGAGGGTTTTCAAAAAAAAAAATATATATATATATATTGCTTTTTTTTTTCAAACTATCCTAGGGTTCAAAAGAAACCTAGTCTAGATTTTTTTTTTGATTTTTTTTCTTTTTCTCACGAAAATGAATAATTTTTTTTCAAAAGAAATTACATAAAATAAATCTACTCCTAAGGTTCAAAGGAAAACCTAGTCTAAAAAGGAGATGATGTGCGCCTGGATTTGTTTTCTACATTCGTTATGTGTGCAGATCCTGTTCTTCCATTTTTCCTGCACATCGAGAAACAAAGTAGAGGAAAATTTGTCATTGATGGTTTCAATGATCGAAATCAAAGAAAATGACGTTGCCTCCCTGGCAATGGTGCCATTTGTTTGCGAGCGTAGAGCGCATTTTTTATAGGAAAAAGTGTTGTAGTATAGTGCGCAATACGATCAAACAAAAATATTTTCTAAAGATAACGAGACTTGAGTCCCGGTCGTTCGTCTCTGCGAGGCATTTGTTTTACTTTTGAATTCGATCTTTTACCGCTTTACTCTATTTAAAATCACACGTCGGTTTATGATTATTACGTATTGAAGTACGACATGCTTAGTTGCAAGTATATTAGGAATTGAAAACAGGCAACATTAATTACACAAAAGATATTGCAATGAGCTCATGGTGATTCTCAACACATAGACATATGTATATAGAAAAATTTCTTTCATTCATTCAAGAGAGTGTTTGCAACATGAAACATAGAGGAAAGCTTATACAGGAATGCTTAAAAATGTAAATCTAGCTACTAGAAAATGATCGCATACAAGAATCTACGGGGGGGATTTTGCATGCATCATTGGGGGAAAATAAAGACTACACTAATAAGCAATAAATGAAAGCAGTAATTGTAAAGAGCTAGCTACTAATCTATCAGAAGTGAGGGCATTCGGAGGTGGGCTTCGATGGCCTTGGAGTGGTGGATAGGAGAAAGAGGGGCGGCCAATGGAGCTTAGGCTGGCCCTTGGCGAGAGGTTGGAGGAGTGATCCAGCATCCTGGCATGGTGTCCTTCATGGTGGTGCTTAGCTCATGGAGATGGAGTGGAGATGGTGGTGGCTAGCCTAAGTGGAGGTGGATGGAGCCAAGCAAGTACGGCCAAAAAGTGGATGGGTGCAAATGGACACCCCTTAGGTCTTTTTATAGACCTAAGGGAAGCTCTCTAGAGAATTATGGAATTCTCTAGAGAGGCCTATGGTGGGAGATCATGGGAGCGTGAGAGAGAGAGGATGGATGGTGGTTTTTAGATCCACCAAATGTGGATCTAAAAATTGAATGGCTTTTGGTTGCTAATTTTAACAACAAAGGCAACCACATATGGTAGAGAGTTCTAGAGAACTCTAGGCTAGGTATTTTCATGTGGATGGGGTGTGTGTGTGTGTGTGTGTGGGTCAAAACTTAGGTGGCTAGGTTGATTAGGTTAGGTTCTAGTTGGTTTAGGTCAAGGTATGTCTCAAATTAGGGTTACAAATCCTAATTCACTAAGGTAAAGTGCAATTAAACTTAATACAAGTTTAATTGGGTGTGTGAAAACTTAATTCAGAGTAAAATAACTCAATTAAGTTAGGTACAGGTCAATTGGACTCTCACTGAGTCCAATTGGATAGTGTGTGCTGAGATCAGGGCTCAATTGGACTCAATGAGTCTAATTGAATAGGCTGATGGAATTGACTAAGATCCAAGTCAATTAGGATTAGTGAGGACCAAATTAGGTCCTTAGGGAGGTCTAGAGGTGATGTACTAGGGTTAGGGCACCTTAATTTAGGTTCCTATGGGGTTGGAATTGGGTTTAGGGACCTAGAGATCCAAGATCAAGGCTTAAATCTCAAAACAGGAACTGGAGAGTAGTATCAGACATCTAATAATAGTGTCAGACGTCTTATACTAAAAAATCAGAAGTGCAGACTTGTTGTCTCGACGTCCAATCAGAGTCAGGAAGGATTCAAGGTTCTGTCTTGGGTATTATGCAGAAATTGGATGACTGACCAAGTGTCTGGACGTCCAATAACACTACAGAAGTGAGTTTAAGGTATGCGGAAGTTGGCTAAGGATTCTAGACATCCTATAATTCATCTGGACGTCCAGATAAAGGTTGGAATTTGGGTTTTAAGGTTTCCCAGGGTGCGGTGACCTAATATAAGGGTGGCTAAGGGTTGGGGAAGTCTCTAGGCTATCCTAGGGCTAGGATGGACCTAAGCTCTTCACATTTTATTGCTTTATTCCTACTTAATAGAGTAGCAAACCTTAACTCCCTTACACCATTATTCCTACATCTAATCTAAGTCTTCTGCTCTAGCTCTACTGCAACACTCATTATTCCTGATCCAGCTTCAGATCCTACTCCAGATCCAGCTCTTGATCAGCTTATTGCCTGCAATCAACATAATGCACTTAATCAGCACATTATAACATTATTTTATGCATAGTTAAAGTAAAGTAGTAAAGATGTAGACAATGCTTATGCATGCATGAATTACCTTAACTTATGCTAAGTTCTAGCCTAATTTAGGTCAATTAAGACCTATGATTGTTGCCCAATCAGCCAGCACCCACTCTTCATCATGGCATCACCCATTCTCAGCCGTTGGATCTTGATCCAACGGTTGAGGATTCATCTCCACCGTGCACCCTTAAAACATCTTCACAATAAACTCTTGGACGCGGCATTGGTTGTGAAGGTGACTCATAAAGAGAGGGCGTGGGTTCGAAACCCGCTGCCCCCTCAGTTGGACGCTTGAGGCACGGCGCAGCAGCTAAGCTTGTATGCATGCGCTCGCATGGGAGCGCAGCTAAGTGGCAGCGTAGCTACGCACAGCACAACACCAGCATGTGAGTGTGCACACATGACAAGGAGAGAGCGATGCATGTGCCAGCGGAGCATGAGCAGCTGGTGGATCTTCAACGACAGCCTGGCGGACATTTAGTGATGCTTACAACCATCGCTAATTAATCGCAGGCTCAAGGCCAGCTGCGTGCGTGAGCATGCATAAGCTAGCTACAACGACACTTATAGCGATGTCCTGGAGGTCGCTAATGGTACCATGCCTATTCTAGCCTTTTCTCATCCACTATAAAAGGACCTACACCCCCTCCCTTCTAAGCCATCTCTACCTACTCTACTCCCACCTACTCCCAAGCTCTAGCAAGCCTACCAACGCTTTGTTAGAGCTTGCTCTTAAGCTCCCAAGGTGCCTATTTGTGTAACAAAACTTTGCCCCACCAAATACTCCATCTTCCCATCCCCATTCATAGGTCGCCTTGGAGCTGCCCTCCCACCTCCATTATGGTAGCAGATCATCTCTACCTTCTCACCTCCATTCTGGAGCTGCGTTGAAGCTTTCCTCTACCTGATGTCCTCCTGCTTCTCACCTCCGTTGTCCTACTTCCCAACTCCTTCGTCCGAGCTTCCGCTAGGCACCGTCGTCTTACAGAATAGCCGCTTCGGGAGATTTCTTCTCACCTCCCCCTCTTTTTATATTTTCTAGATTATTGTAATTGACATTCATGCAATATATCATATTCGATTCCATCTCTCTCTTGTGATTGCCTGTCTTTTTTAATTTTTTTTTAAAAAAAAAACCCTAAAAAATAAAAAAGAAACAAATCGAAGCGCAGTTTTCATACAAAGTAAACGTCGCCTCCCTATGTTCGACCTGGGACTCCCAGAGTTTCGATATAAATTATATTTGATCATGAGTTTTGCTACTACGACGAGGGGTTACTATTAACCCCAATTTTCAAACGTGCAAAACCTGTGAATCAGTAAGCTATGAGTACCGGTACTTGGCACAAGTACCAGTACTTCTTTGGATATGGAACTCAAAAAATTGTATGGCTTGGATACCGGTACTGGTTTACTAGTACTAGTACTTGGAATATGGGATATCGATATTCGTACACCAGTACCGGAACCCACTCAGTTATAATTTCAGATTGGGATTAGTTAATGTACAAGTCTACCTTAAATTAGAAATGGGTTAATTACAGTTAAACTCCTTATGTTTACAACATAGGCTTCATGCACGGTGGAGGTAGAAGAAGAGCCAATGGCCCCTCCTCAAGAAGATGGAGCCCTCCCATGAAGCTATTGCATAACATTTTTATTCTCCCATGCAATGGTCTCCTCCTTATATCCAAATTTCCCACCGGACAGGGTGCATCCTCCAATGGTCGTGGGTTATTCAAGGTAAGTGTTTGAATACTTCCCTCGAATACTCCCTGAATCAGTGGGATCACGCCAACTCGTTGAGCAACCGAGAGAGGCCTAGGGGGTTGTGCACATGAGCTAGTAGGATGCTCAGGAATTTTATGAGTATGTCCATGAGCCAGGTCTAATTTCTCTCACACTGCAAGGTCATCTTAAGATCCCTGCAAATAAAGATAATGCATGCACTTATATATACAATAAAATGTTATAGTCAAGATCTAAGAAAAAATATTTACCCCATCTCTTAATGCTAGAAAATGAAATGTACAATTACTTCTAATGCATTACTATTTATAACCTATGAAAAAAGCAATAGCATTCAACTAATGTTAAATATTAGTGCATAAACTTATTCCATGACAAAATAGATATAGTAAGGGTTATTAACAATCCAAAACTAACAATCTTAAGGCTAATAACAGTCCACTAGAGTGGACTTATCAAACACTCCATGCCTAAGTTTTGCTAGTCTCGAGTAAAATATTGTGATATTAAGAACAATCCTCTAGACCAGGTAGCAGAAGTCAAGTCGCCTTTGTCTAATCAACCCTCAATGAATAAGCTCAAAATCTCAAAATTTAGTCTCAGAGCTTCTTTAGTACCGACCAAGATAAAGACCTCTTTGTCATGTCAAATTCCAATCGACTGCCATTTTGGGTTGCCAACAACGATTTCTTAAACCCCCAAGTCTACCCAAGGGTTTGTTGATCCTAGAGGTTTAAGCATCTATGCATAAGTGTAAGTGGTCTTTATTCAATCTGCAGGTGAATGAATTTGTGTTGGTATGATGGCTAACAAGAAAGAAGGGAAATGTTTTTGAGATTTTTCTTTTATATATATATTTTTTGTTTGATTCATCTAAGTCCAATCTTGGATCAGCTATCTACACAGTCTGTATCGAATTCATTATCCCTATCACCAAATCTTGAAGGGTCCCTGGCTTTTGATGCTTCGAGATAGCACCGTCCATGGTGACCCTAAGAACTCCTGGCAATCGACACTTTCAGAGAGTGCCGCCCATGGATTTCTTAAGCGAATTCAAGCCTGTGGCAATTGGTACTTCGAGATAGTGCCACCCATGGTACCTAAACTGTACATCAGGCTTACATGCTCCTAGTAGGATGAATATCCTAAAAGACAAGCACCTAGGAGGTGACATCTTATCATTGTGTCATCAAGGAGAGTACATACTCCACCTCACATGCGGCAGGAACTCGTTTAATCAAGTTGTGTTTTCAAGCTTCTCCTGAGTCAAAGCCTAGAGAACTAACTTTTCTTCAAGAGAATAATTAAGGTGATCACTTTATTAGGCATTCTAAACATGACCATAGTGTGTGAGGGGTAGATGCTTAGGTTACCAAGAATCTGCAAACCCAAGGGAAGACAAGGGAGTTGGATACTCCCAAAGCCTCTGACTTAATACATTGGCCCCAAGGACTCTTCAAGGATTCAGAAAATAATCTAAATCTTAAGAAGTACTTGAGTTTTTAAGCCTAGTTTAGGCCCAAGGAGTCTAACCCCATGATGCATCCCAAATCCCTTAAGAGTTAGAGACTACTCGGCTCATCTTAACCTCTTCTATCTCAGATTGTGTTCTCATGACACAAGATCAATTGCTTTATTTCTTTTTTGACACTTTTTTTCTCTTTTTTTTTCAACAATATTTTTTAGTTTCTAAAATAGGAAAATACAAGAAAATGCATGCATAAATCAAAAAAATCAGAAGCTCAGGTCATACCTCCTCCCATGCCTAAGATTTACACCTTATTGTGCAAAAAGGAAAGATAATACCTGAGCAAGAGGTTGAGTTGTCTCCCAACGAACGCTGCATTTTCTGTCAGTAGCCATCCTTATAGGGAACATGTAAGTCTAGTTCCAAATAGAAAGAACTAGGTCCTAAAAATATGTGTAAAAGTGCGGGCCTAGAGAACATGTAGTCGTAAATGTTGGCGAGCTGATGATGCAAGTTATCCCAAATGCTCGCCAGAAGATGTCATAACAGGAAACCTCGTAGGCTACCTGGAGAGGTCTAGGAGAAAGAGGAATATAAGAAGGGACCTCTCGAAACAAAAGGAGTGGAGGATAGCAAGGGTCCTCCAAAGCCTAAAGGGTTTTAAAGGTTATATTCAAAATTATATCATACCCTTGAATGATGAGACTAAAAATATAAACATCAATCCAAACTCGCCATTCCACTTGGGGATGTATTGGCCTGATGTTCTCCCTAGAAAGAATGTATGTGAGTAGATACCTAAGCCAGGAATTTGGTAGGGAGTCTAAAGTTTGCTTGAGTGGCTGGGAGGTAATGATTAAGTCCCATGAGGGGTTAGTTTCTGTTGAGTCTAGTTCCAACCACAATTCAAATTCTATATTATTCTCCCAAACAGTTTTTGTGGAGGAATGTAGTTCACCCTACCTATCATTAATGATTCCCTCAAAAATGGGAGTCACATTTTCGCCTTCGGGTATATGGGAATCAATGGTGGACTCCAAGTCATATACATTTGACGGTAGGGTTGAAGCAACATAATCAATATCATTAATTTCATCCCTGATTTCTTATTCGTCACTTAAATCTTCACCAGAGAGCAGATGTGATTCTTTATTAAGAGCAACAGTTGCTTCAGTATCCTCAATTACTTCTGAAGGAGGATCAGTTTCAATGTTATACGAATGGAAGAAGCCTATATCTCTTAATTCCTTGATCTCTTTGGGGCATAAATCCTCAAATGATATGTATTGGTCCTGAGAATCATTCCATATTTTTAAAGTAGGCTCCTCAATCATACGTTCATCCTCCTCCAACTTAGACTCCACATCTTCTCGATTTTGGGAAGGATAATTTTCAAAATCACAAGTAGGAAGGAATTCGGATTTCACCAGCTCATTCATATCCTCGGGGGGTAAGTCCTCGAATAACACATAAGACCCTCGAGATTCACTCCAAACTCTAAGTTCAGGTTCCTCCAATGGGTCATCATCCTCCTCTAAAATAGACTCTTTGTGTCCTCGAGACCAAAATTTATCCAATTCATCCAAATCTTGTTCTATTCCCTTAGGGTCACCTATGTTGGACACCTGTAAATCTTCAGAATGTTGTATGATAGGTGTTGGTTCCCTAAGCGGAGGGTCGGGATTGAGCTCACTAAAGGTAGAATGGGGTTCCACCACATAATCAATCGGGGAAGTGGCATGAACAACATGATCTTCACCCAGGTCATCGGGGGTGCAAAATATGCTAGCATCGGGATCAAGGTCCTCTAATGGTACCATCTTCTCTTTCTTCTGACTCCAATATAGCTCGGGTGGATAATCAATAGGATTGTCCTCCTCTAGTGGCTGTCTCATGAGTAGAGTCCGTGTGATAGTTACTCCTCAAAACGGGATCCCTATTGTCACTTTCCTCAAAATTGTCATGGTGATAAGGGGTATAGAGGTAGGGATCAGAATTAACTATAGGAGGGTCGCTAAGATGGCTAATTTCTTCAGTTAATCTCTGACTATTCCTAAAGATCTTTCCCATAGAATCCATCATTTCTCTATGTTATTTTTGCATTTCTATCATAAAAGAGGAGAGGCTACTATCAAATCGGGGAGGATAGTCAATCTCAGGCTCAGGTTGCCTAGGGTATTCGTCCAACCTTGATACAAAAAATCATGAAGGGTGGGAGGGTTGGGTGTTTGCATACTAGTGGGACTCCAGGGGTGGGAAATTCCACTCCTAGGCTTTGCTCAAAGGTGGGAGTTATCAGGCTAGTACTTCTAAAGTGAGAATATGAATGACCCCATGAATTGTCATTGTACCCGTCAAAGGAGGGATATGCTTGAGGCATGGGATCATGGTTCAAAGATAGGAAGTATTGGTTTTGTTTATCTAAAATATAAGATTAAAGTTGATCCATTTCCTTTCATTCAATGGTTTAACTCTCTTAGGACTCAGAAGAATTTAGAATAAGAATAGAAACTTCCTAGAGAGCTCTACCATGCACAAACCACTACCAATACAAATGCAAATACAAGTTTTTCTGCGATTATGAATCCTAGCCGACCTCCATTTGTGCCTAGAACCTACTCGCAAGGGATGGACACCTCGAATCGAGCCCACGCATGGGGAATCGAAGTAACTTGGTGGATAAGCTTGTTGATTTCTAGCTAGCTTCCCTTGTGGTGCAAGAGGAGAGGTAGAATAATTCCTAGTGCTTAAGTGTGAAGTACACTAGTGCTCCTGTGTGCACACACTCGCACATTCAGACTTTGAAAATTTCGTAGTTGATTATGGTAGCATGCAATTTAGGTCACTTGATTTTAAATTCAAACCTCTTAGCAGTCCCAATTTCTTTTAAGGTAACCACTAAATTAATTAGATTCACAACACTTTAGTGGTCTTCGATTTAGATCTAATGTAGATGCATAATAGGTATTGGATGCTAAAGAGAGTATGTACCTTACTCTAGCAATTCTTCATGCAAGAATGCTCGCAATGCAGAGAAGATAAACTAGATGTTGCTCTAACAATAATATATGGTTGTCCTCTGGATATGCAGCTTCTAGCAGGTAGCTCAAATCTTTTTTTTTAATAACCTAACAAGCAAAAATCCTAACTAAGCTAAATCAACAATCAATCTACAAAAGAAAATAAAAACCTAATCAACTACACAAAGTGGGAACACTCTCCCAAAAATACCCCCAGAACAAAGGGTCAACCAAAAAGTTGATGAACAAACCCCGAAAATAAGCCCCAATGAACAAGGGTGAGAAAACTGAAATAAAAATGAAAGGCTAAGTTCTCTAATACTTCCCCCGAATACTCCCTCAGTAGCAGGTCATGCCAACTCGTCAAGCGACCAATAGAGAGGCCAAGGGGGTTGTTTACATGAGCTAGTAGGGTGCTCAGGAATTTATGAGTATGTCCATGGGTCAGGTCTAATTTCTCTCATGTTGTAATGCCATCTTAGGATCCCTGTAAATAAAGATAATGCATGCACTTATTTATACAATAAAAAGTTAGAGTCGAGATCTAAGAAAAAATATTTATTCCATCTCTTAATGCTAGAAATGCAACGTACAATTACTTCTAATGCATAATTATTTATAACCTATACAAAATGCAACGGCATTCAAATAACGTTTAATATTAGTGCATAAACTTATTCCATGACAAAATGGAAATAGTAAGGGCTATTAACAATCCAAAACTAACAATCTTAAGGCTAATAACAGTCCACCAGAGTGGAGTTATCAGGTTCCTAGATCTCCCTTCTTGGTACGTAGGTCCTTTAAGAGAATAGTGCTTTCTTGTTCAGAGAGGATCACCTTTTTATGATTACTTAATTTCAGCTTGCTCCTGGTTGTGGTTAGTTCCTTTAAAAACTTGGCACAAGCCGGGATGTGTTCAATTGCTTACAAAAGTGGGATATTGATCTAAAATTATTTGAAAACATCCAACCAAGTCTCATTATTAGGCTCATGCCTCTTCTTCCTAGGCCTATTCTGGACCTCCAGGAAAGGAATAAGGATGTCTTGAATAAGAGGGTCTGGAGCCTTGGTTTATTCTTCCTCATTTGTCTTATTCTATTTCTCCTTAGTCAAATTAGATACATCAGGATTCATAGGATCTGAGTGGAGTCGTCCAGTAGAGTCTTGGGTGGTTTTTCCACTTCTTAGCATGATGGCATTAGCAATGGCATTAAAGTTCATGCCCTAAGGAGGAGGAGTAGGGAAAATAGGTGTAGTAGGGTGCAAAACTTGAGGTGCATTCAAACCAGAGGGTCAGGGGAGCTGGTTGAATCACATGTGCTTGGTGCTCCTTGTTTTGAGTGAACCCTTAGGGATTGTATCCATGATTAGATAGGTTCCAAGGGTTCGAGATAGGTTGTGCAGGCAAGGCACCAAGTTGTCTATCACTAGGCCCAAGTCTATTCGAGATATTGTCAATTGAGACCTTCATTTGTTGCATCAATTGCAACATAGTTGCTTGCATGTCAACCATTCGATGGTTTAACTTAGCTTGCCTTTGCTGCTCTGGCTGGTTTTTATAGGTTGAGTGAATTGATTGATGGCATAGCAAGGTTAGATTGATCTTGACCTTAGGTTCTTTGCTAACTCTGCTGATACTAGGGTCTAGGTTGATTCATTTGAGTTTGGGATTGCTCTTGAGGCCTCCAAGAAAAGTTATGGTGATTCCTCCAACCTGGATTATAGGTATTGGAATAAGGGTTATCCCTAGGGTTGGTCTGGATAGCCTAGACATCCTCATAGGCCGAGGATAGAGAGTTAAAGTAACTGGGATCAATGGTCCTGGTCAGGCTCATAGGAGGAGCCGAATCAAGATTGTTCACAAACTACTTAGAATAGGTAGCTTGTGAAGAAGTTAGAAAATTAGACGTTGTTCACTACACAATGGACCTTGTAGAAATTTGATTATGAGATAAATATTGATCCAATTTCTGATCTAACTTTTGCGGGACCATATTCTCCAATTTGTCACATAGAGCATCCGTGTCAACCTTCCTAGAGTTATCCTCAATTTCATATATCCCAGCTCTAGGTTGCATGGATTTGTCAAAACTATATGTGGAGGCATGATTCAAAGAATTTTCACTTAGTTCCTCAAACAATTCATATGCACTATTTGCATCCTTATTTAAGAAATTGCCTCCGCAAGAAGCATCCACATATTACTTATTCTGTGTGGTTAGCCTGAAATAACCCTTCCCAAGCGTCATTTGGTGATTTCCTAAATTATAGGGGCCTGTTGACGAGACTAGACTCGATCATGTTTTAACAGTTATTGCGTCGTAGTATAGGTGATCAAGCGTCGTCAACAAATACAAGTTTTATTACTCGAAAACTGGAGTATCCGAGGTCGAACACAGGGAGCAATTGGAATTTACTACTAATCTCAAGAATGTAATTGAACACTTTAATTACTCAAAACTTTAATTCAAATGTAAATGCATGAGTTTAAAAGCAATTATGGTAAAAAGAACGAATTGGACATCTGATCCCATGATCAAACGTCTTAAAAGTGTCTTTCCATTCTTTGATTCTTCTTCTTTCTTTGCAGTGCCTTGCTTTTCTTCTGCCTTCTTTCTTTCTTCTCCTGCAGTATCTCTCTCTGCTTCTTTTCTTCTGTCTTCTATGGGTCTTCTTCTTCCTTGGCTCTGCTTCCTTCAGTTCCTCTTCTCTACCTTGGAAGGACATCCTTCCCTCGTTTCTTCTTCCTTTCTGCTTTGCCTTTCTTCCTCGACGCTCTGTCTGCCTGCACACAAGGCAGCAAAACCTATCCCTTCCCTCTACCCGCACGTATCTCTCTCTCTCTGCAAATCGCTCACAGGAAGTTCTCCTAGAGCCAGGTTAACGGGTCGGATAGCGTACTCGTGACCAGGCGCACCGGCGTGAGGGTGATGCGCGAGGTGTGCTCGGACAAGGGTCGGGTCGTATTGCGCCAGATCCGCTTGGTGAAATCGCAGATGAGGCGGTGTAAGATAGGTGAGGGACCTCACCCCAGGTGCACTCGGAGGCACTCAAACCATATCACAAAAAGCATTTAAACCATGCCAGTGCCTTGTAAGTTACCGAGGTGGGACTAATTTCTCCCCCTCTACGTCGCGCGTGCCTGCAGAAATCTATCCTTTAATTGCCACAGTTGTGGACGTCGCAGCGTCTCTTGCTTGGTCAGATAGCTTCACAGTGCTTCCCCGAGTGAGCTGCACCTGAAGCCTTGCGGTCCTGAACCCTGGAGCGAGCTTGGAGCTTCTTCGAGTCGCCGTCAATGGAGGCAGGGGCTGGGAACCTGTCAGACACGAAAAGATCCTCTCGGCCTAATCAGATCACCGGGGAAACCTTTGCCTCGTCACGGCGAAGGTGAAGGGCAAGGTGGCAGGCCGCGGGGTGGCCTAGGCATGCGTGCCTAGGTCGTCCTGTGGTCGGTTGGATGGGTGAGTTCGGGGGATTATTGTGGAGGCGTAGAGGGACGGTGGATGGGCGGATATTACTCAGTGAGATGAGGCAGAGGTAATGTGAGGGTCGAGAAGGTGTGTGGGGCTGCGGAGCGACGGGAGCACCTCACCGGAGGGTGGCCGGAGATGAGGAAGGTGATGGTGAACAGCGGCGGTCGAGGGTTCGATTGAGTGAAATAAAGTGAGGAAATGAAGGAGGGGATAGAGGGGAATGATTTTAACCTAACTAAAGGGATGAAGGGGACGAAGAGGCGGACGGCTGTACCTACTGTCGCCGAAGAAGAAGATGCCCAGTGGAGGAAGATGGCGGCGACGACGGGGCTAGGGCAGCGTGCGCGGGTATTGCGCGATGAGGAGGAGGATGAGGAAGACGACTCTGCCACTGGTTTTGTGGGAGAGCGAAGAGGAAGGGGAGGGGGGGCTCGCCGGAGCTCGCTGGACACGTTGGTCGGAGAAGAAGGAGATGAATTTGAGGTGGAATCCCGGCCAAGTCAAGCTGAAATTGGGCGGCCGGGTTTGGGGGTTCTTTTATAGGCACAGGCCATGTGTTCTGGAGCGTGGAGGGCAAGCATTCGTTACCGACGGCTCACCGGAGAAGGAAAGTGGGTGGATACCCAAATCCCTCGTGCATTCGCACGAGAGATTGGGATCAAATCAGGGATCATGACTGGCCTCAGATGGAAGGGAATTCCTCAGAGAATCTCCCTTCCATTTCTGGGAGGGGATCTTTGAGGAATCAGAGAGTATTCCCTCTCTAATCCTCGTCGGAGCAGGATTCTGCCCCAATAATGTGGAAGGACCTGATTGCAAGGTTGGCGAGGAAGTTAGGGGGCTCTCTACGATGATTTTCAAAAGTTAGGGACCAAAATGTGATTTGGGTGTACTAAATTGCAAAGTAGGTCAAGATGACCTCCCCTTAGGTCCAAATTTTGGTAAAAATCTAATTTTGACCTAAGGAATCCAATGGTGAAGTTGGATTTTAGGTTTAACCACGTTTGATTGGACATTTTACATAAAAACCCAAATTAGGTCAATTGATGAGCTAGGACCCTAATCTAGGTCAAACTGGGTTCCAAAGGCCAATTTGAATGTTCTAAGCCCTAGGATATATTTTTACATGATTTTTAGATGGTTTACTTGATTTTTATCCTGATCGAAACCTTGTTGAATTAAGCAGGTCTGTTTTAGGGTTACAAGATGTCATTTAATTCCTAGATTGCACATGAACCCATTTCTGATTGATTCAACCCACTTTTTATCTCATTTAGACCATTTGACCTATGTTTTGTCTCTGATAAATTCCGTTTATGTACTGCAATGGTAAAATTACAGTTTTAACCTTTATTTCATGTTTTCTTCTCAGAACACTTATTCCTCCAATTAAGCCCTCTTCTAAGTCATGTAGGAGCTTTTACTTTCTTTATTAGGTCAAAATGAGCTAGTTATGGCTCATGATGAGGCTCTCATCAGGGCCTCGTCGTAAATTTCGTACACTAAGAAACACACGTAGAGACCCCAATGCGAGTTATTTGGCTCATAAAGGGACTTGGTGTAATTCTTATGCCCTTACTTTTTACCCTTTTGACCCCACATAAATAACTCTAAGAACCTAGGATGCCTTCCATAATTTTACCTGACCCCACGAGCCCTAAAATCCTACCCAACGCCCCTTAAAACCCTCCCCCTCATAACCCCACTCCCCTACACCTATCCCTTGGGCAACGTGCGCCAGCCTTTTCTCATTTCCAGCAGCGAGGGAGATAGAGGTGAGCGGGAGAGGAGGAGAGAAGGCAGGAGTAGAAGAGAGTGAGGGATCGAGAGAAGGAGAAGGTGAGAGAGAGGGGTGTTGCGGGTGCGGTACTCGAGGCTTTTATAGTGCGTTGGAGCACGCGTGCATTGCATACAAAGAGCAGCGAGGCAACGCTCGCACGAGGAGT
Source organism: Thalassia testudinum (assembly GCA_037157565.1). Taxonomy (NCBI): domain Eukaryota; kingdom Viridiplantae; phylum Streptophyta; class Magnoliopsida; order Alismatales; family Hydrocharitaceae; genus Thalassia; species Thalassia testudinum. Next base: position 4,647,342 of record JAZHRO010000022.1, on the reverse strand, counting down.
GAGCGGACCCTGCATCCATCGGACGTTTGTGATGTCTTGCAAATGGCTGAGGGATCCTGCGGATAGCCGAGACAAACTTCGGATGTTCAAGGACGCACGAGGCATGAGGCACGGCCTACCCAAGGCATTTGCGATGAGGATGGGCTCAAAGAGCGAGCTCACATGGGGAAGTAGCACACGCGCAAAGTGAGCTCAAGTAGGGAGTTGTGTGTGGGCGGACTTCAAGGCACTTTCAGATGTCCGGATAGGATATTGAACGTCTGGAGTGGTTCCAAGATGACCAGGACACCTGCTAAACATCTGAGGAGGGTTGGAGTCTTACGCTGTTTAAGACATCTGAGGAGTGTCTCAAACATCTGATACGGGTGTCAGGCATTTCCTAAAGCAGGCGAGCGGTCGGTTCAGCCAGACTGAATCGACTCGGTCCAGTTCAAGCGAACCAGGAAGGGTTTTTGGGCTGGTTCAAAGCCCAAAGGGGATCCGATTTTCGTGCAACAGGTACCGTTGGAAAGCTCTTGAGATTTCCCACATACCAAAATTGTTTCTACACTATTTTGAACTATTTTAACACATTGAAATGTTGGTCAACATGTTAAATGCTCCATTTGACCATTGAATTGGTGTAGGCTATGTGTTCATGGTACGTGCGGGACTTGCAGAGGCGTTAAGATCAGTCACGCGTCCCCCCATATCTCCCGTACCCCTAGGTAGAGTGGTCCTTCCCATCTCGATGTGTTTAATTTTCATTAAATGCATGTTACAAGTGGTGACTTAATCAAGTATTAGGATTTTTGTGAATGTGCCTAATGAATGAAACAGATGGTTGCTTAGACTTACAAGTATATTTACATACATGCATGACCTAAGATTAAAAGGATAAACTCTACACTTGAGTTACATGTGCGATGGATTAATGTTTAACATGAAGAGATGTTAACCCTAATAGTTGGTAATAAGGTTTTATGATGATGCAACTAATTATTTATCTCATGCTAATTGCTAATTATGACTGGTGAAACATGAAATCTCTGATGCTTGAATAGAATTTAAGGGATTATGAATTCTCTTAGTGACAACTAGAAAATAACTTATCTGTCGTGGTATGAAACCCTAATAATGATGGATTGTTTTCGCCTAAAGTGAGGCACGACTGTTGTTTGGGCTCTAGTATGGGGGTGAGCTGGCCCTTGTATATGCACATACAGAGGAGAGCTATTCACCCCTTGTGCAGGGAGAGAGCTAGCCTTCCCTTGGGTTGGGACCTAGGGTAGGATTGACCTCCATACACTGACTCCTGTTAGGCCCACGTGGCTAACCAGGATAGTCAGGAGAGGATACGCAGACTGGTGAGGGGTGCAGCCCCTATTCTATTCTGTGTTGTATGACTTAAAGCATTCCCGTTAGCATAAAAAACTAACCGCGTGCCTATGTGGGTGATGATAACGTCATCATGAGCCATAACTAGCTTGAATTATGAATAATCAATACACAAATGCTCTCACATATCACCGAAGAGTCGTAATTCATTGCATATCCTTTCTAAGAGAAATATATTAAATCAAGGTTAATTCTGCAATTTGAACAGTATATCATAAATGTAGAGTAACCATGGGTTTTCCTCGGGGTTTATTGAAGGTCATATGTTCGTTAATGTCTAATAAGAGGATTCGTGCAAACAAAAATGAGTTTTCACACATTTCGAGAATTAACGGCAACCCGAAACCCTAATTTCAGACCTGCTTAATTAACAGAGGTTCTGGTGAAGATAAAATTCATCTAAACCCTCTAAAATTCATAAAAAAATATTCCATAAGATTTGGTATCCTTGATTTGACCATCTGAATCTATTTTGACTTGAAATAGAGTCATAGACACAATTTTGATCTAATTTAGATTTCTACACAAATTTCCTAGACAAATGTGGTAAAAATTGAAATATAATTTCACCATCAGATTCCTTGGGTCCAAATTATGTTTGTATCAAAATTTGGGCCCAATCAGAGTTTGTCTTGACCTAGTTTGCATTTCAGTTCAATTTGACTTTCTATCTCATTTAGGTCCTTAACTTTCGAAATATATTGCGTTTAGTCCCCTACTTTTGTCGTCACCTTCACCAAAAGGTCCCTGCTGCCATTATCATTTGAACACACCTTGCAGTCGAGTTTCCATCTGGGATTTCTCCTTGATTTCACACCCAAACCCTTCCAAAATTGGAAGGGAGACTTCTGAGAGGATCCTCTACAATATGAACCACATCTCGACCCCTGATTCCTTCCCAATCTTCCATGCGAACACTTGGAAGATTTGGGTATCCTAATTGTGCGAGATTCTCAAGCTTGCAAGCTTGGTTTCCAAGCCTGGAAGAGCCCTTTGGAGCTCTATATAAGCTCTTCATCAAGTTCTGCATCTCTTTAGCTTGGTTTCAACTGGATCCCTCTCTTTAGCTTGGTTTCAGCTGGATCCCCTCCTTTCCTTCTCTTTGACCGAATTCTCCACAAGCTCTAGCGACCCTCCTGATTTGACATCTTCGCTGGCCACCACATACAATAGGTGGTAGGACTTTCTTTCCCATCATCTTTTGTGCATCGCAATACCAGCGAGTGTCCTCTATCTCCCCTCGTCGTCACTGCTTCTCCCACAGGAAGTTTCACCTTCTCCGACACCGGCCATACCATAACCGACGCATCCTACCCTTTCGACCGTTAGTTTAGGTGTTATTAGATTCCTTTCCCTCTGTAGGTTAACTTAGGCTCCTTTACCCCTCAATTCAACCACCGACGCCACCGTACGCTCATCGTCTTCCCCACACACGGACAAGATCCGGCAAGGCCTACCCAACGCTACACACCTCCGTTCGCCTCGACATCACCTCCACAAGCATCACTGTTCCTCCACCTACGAAAGCCCTCTCCTAATTCCATCAATCACCCACTCAAACACTCCCCCAACCAACCTACCTTCTCACCACCAACTCTGACCTCCGCAGACCTCCACATGCTGCCATCCTCCATGAAACACCCATCACCACCTTTGCCGTCCTTCGGCGATGCTAAGGAGCTATTTAACTAGGGCTTCCAAACTTGTATTCGTGTTCTCAGGTCACATCGGTCATCCACTGCCGCATCCGCCATCTCCGACCACGATCGAGCTCCTCCAACATTGAAACGACCTGATTCAACTCCCAGGCCCTATGGATACGTTCCAGGATTCTTTCTAGGTCCTTGATTGAAGGCCTTGACTTCAGCTGCTACCTCAATTGGAGACGCGACTTCTAGCCTTTGCATGGAGAGCATGGGGACATTTAGTCCCACCTAGTGAACACTCGAGCTGCTCGCTACACATAAAAGGCATCTGTGCCCTTAGCCGGTTGCCCATGTACACTGGGGTCGGGTCCCTCTTCACATAAGCCCTCACACCTCGGCTACCTTCACGCCCGATAGCCTTGGTCAAGCGAATTCTCGATTACCCGATTAGCTACCCAGTTATCAGAGAAGAGAAAGTAAAGGCAGGGAAGAGAGAGAGAGAGAGCAGAGGTTCGAGGAGGTTTTTGCTCTCTTATGCTGTGCGGCTAAACACTTAGCCACTGAGGGACTTGGTCCCCTTGTGTTGTCAAGGAGAAGAAGCCCTAAAGAAGAAGAAGGGAAGCCTTGTGCTTGTTCTCTGTTAAGACGTCTGATGGCATGATTCTGATGTTTGAGGCTACTGTGGAGAAATTTGGCTACTTATCTAGTGAGGCATATCTAATTGATAACATTGTTCATACATTTGAGTATACTGAGTAGTTGATATATATGCTTAATTAAGGCTAATAATTGGTGATTCAAATCACCATTATTTTGTTTTGATTTCTTTTTATCCCAAGGAACTCTTGAAATACTCTTTCTTATTATTGAATATCATTTGAGTAGATTGTTATTCATCGAATATCTTGTATCTTGTTCTGTTTATTCTACTCATTTATTTCAATTCAAGATTAGTGTTGTGAATTCCATATTTGCTCCCTACGAATGACCTTATACTCTTCTTTGATTCTGAGAATATAAATTTAAATGATTTGAGTGATTTTATCCTATACTATGATGCATCTCTTAAATAATGATGAACTCGCTTCAACAGTGGGGTAGTGCCCCATGCGTTTATTGTTTGTGCCGTAGTTACCACTATGTCACGACCATGACCCCAAGGTGGTAGACAGGGTGTAAGACAAAAATGGGGTGTTCTCTCAGCCAGGAGATCACTATGTGCATGTTCTACATTACGGGAAAAACTGCAACAAGATCGCTCCATTAAGGAACATGTGAACCAAGAGAAAATGGAACCTTGTTAGGATACCCGAAACACTAAACAGCTAGTTCATAGAGATAGCAACAAAACATGAAAATGTGCAAACGTTTACAACTGCCTAAAATGTTTACTGCTTTTAGTTCAATTGATTTAGTTAATTTTATGCTTGGCACTCTACTCAGCCTTTTGCTGGCGCCTACCACTTGTGACCAGGACAGGGAAGTGAGCAGCCCATTCCATCAGCTATAGAGGGGGCTGGGCCTAGCCGAGCCAAGCTTTAGTTTGTTCCTGTTTTCCATTTCTACTGTAGATTGACCTTCCCTTCTGTTGTCGTGAGTATCCATGCTTGGAACTAGTGGTTCTGTTTCCGTGTTTCCATTATGGTTGTGACATCTTTGTTGAGAACTTTTCTTTTCTCTTGTGGTACTGGTTACAATTACAATATATCTTACAGCTTTCTGTCTTTTATTTAATGTTTCTAGCTATGTTGCAGGTGTGGAATGATTTCCTTTTGTTATATTTCTCGTTGGACGACTGGGCTTGGGTTAGTCGAGGAGATCCAACCTTGATTCCATGTAGAGCTAGGTTCAGGTCATAATAAGATGGTATCAGAGCAAGGTCATCCCAAGAAATGAATGAAATAGCTTGGAAGTAACCACTCATGTGAATGCAACTAGGATAGCCATCACAACGTGTTATCTTGATTTCTACTCGAGTCTTGTATTAGTCTTGGTCAATAATGATCTTTGTTTCCCTTCATCTCCTTGTCGGAGATGCCTCATTGTTTAGCTCATAGGGTCAGTAGAGGGTGTGACCATGGGCATGGTCGCGGGGGTGAATGTGCTGGACCTAAGGCAGGGGTCGCTTCACCCTCTTTCAGGGCATCTAGGCCTAGGACCTTGCTCAGCTAATTCGGGACATCGTACGAGAGGAGTTTCAGCACCTGCTGTCTCCGCCTCCTCCTCCTAGGGATGAGGAGGCGTGAGTTCCACACTCTCCGCCAGGGGATGATGATAGTTAGTGTGTATCGCATGCATTTCCCAAAGTTGTCATGCTTCGCCTCGTTTGTTGCGACTATAGAGGAGGATCATCTTTGGAGGTTCATTGAGGGTCTCCGGTCTACTAGACGGGGTATGTGAAGCCCCTGAAGCTACCCACTTTTTCCTACATGGTCAAGGCAGCGATGACTTACAAGGAGAACAACCCGATCTCATGAGACACCGATGAAGGAGGTCGAAAGAGGCCCTACTAGCCTGACCACTCTCAGGGCTGATAGGATCTAATAGATAGATTTGGCTATGTGCACAAACACTCAAGCACAATATTAGTAATATCAAGAAAGATTTGCACAATCAATTCAAACCACAAAGGACACAAAATGTATAGCGGTTCCCCACTCACTTGGGTACTCCACTACCTAAGCCTCCTAGCTTAGGATTTTTAACCTGATTCCCTCAACCCCGAGAGAATCAATTTACTAAACCAAGGTAATTAATGGGTTACCTCAACCCAAGTATAAAAATGGATTTGTTACAACCCAATGAGCAAATGCTCAAGAACAAATGAAATACACGTGTAAGAAAGAAAGATCTTACAACTAAGTTCCTAAGCCTCTCAACAAATGTAAATATAATGTTACCAATTTGAGAGCCTAGTGAAGACATGAATGCCTTGAGAATGAGTGAACAAAACACGTTGATATGTTTGCTAAACCCATAGCGAGATTGAAAAGCAGCAAACTATTTCTTCCTCTTTGAATATGGTGGAATGTATGAAATATAGCTCTACGATTATTTCCTTATCTTTCTTGTATCACTAGTGTGCAAACAAAGAGTCCTAGGATCATTTTATAGTGTTTAGGACCTAGGATACTCGTCTACTAGACATTGGGATTTAATTCCCAACGTTCACATTATCAGAATTAATATTCTAGCTGTTCTGTTCTGAGCCAACGGCTGGATGGTATCATTACTAAAGTACCTGTATCGATACTAGCAACTCACTGCCACCAGTACATGAGTCCTAGTACCGGTACTTGTGACTCCCAAGTTTGAAATTCCTTGGGCATAGTAACTTACCTGCATCGGTACTCATCATGGGTATTGGTACTTGTAAGGTTCAAGCTAGAAATAAGGATTCAACCTGTGGCCAACATGTACCAGTACTCATGGTTGGTACTGGTACTTGTTCACAGTTTGCGACAAATTCTCAAACCTATGCCTTGCAAATACCAGTACTGATGAACAGTACTGGTACTTGCTTACAAGCACCTATTTTAAGTGTTTTAATCCATTAAGTAATTTGAAAATGTTCGCAATATAAATCTTAATTTATCTCTAATTGATTTTACGATCTAAGTTATGATTCTTTGTTAAGAGGCATATACAATCTATAAATATAAAATCTGAACAAAGAAAACTAAAGGTCGAAGATGATCTTTTTCTCCTCGAATCATCCTTGTGATCTTGCCTCCTCCTTGTCATCATCTTCTCTTTCTCATCATTATGCCTCCATCACTTCCTATTTGCCTTGATCTTCACCTAAATCTAAAAAGAACTCAATTGTAAACATCAATCCATAATAATTTTGTTAACACCAAAATAAGATGTGGAACAAGGATCTAACAATCTCCCCCTTTTTGGTGTTGACAAAACTATCTTGCAAATAGATATACTAAAGACAAGATTATTTTTAGTAATGTTATATGAAGGAAAAAAAAACTATTTAATCTTAATCCACCCCCTCAATATATGCTCCCCCTAAAAATATTGCTATTTGCTCTTTATTCTTCTCCCCCTTTTTGTCAATAACAAAAAAAAATTGAAGGGGTAAATAGAGTATCATACCATAATGTTTACCAATAGTAAAATGATGAATGTGGGTACCAAGATCCATTAGGCCATCGTTCTTGGTCTTCATTCTGCCTATAGAATGGTTGAAGTGTCCCGTTGTGTGCCTTGAACACCCACTGATCTCTTTGATCTATTCCTGCAAAATAATGTAAAATATCTTTTCTAGGTACCCATTTTCTTGTGGGTCCTTTCAAATTAGTACCTTTCAAACCCTAAGATTTATAGACCTTTCTTGTGTTAGATCTATAATTCTTGGGATTTTTGGCCTTTTGGTACATCCATGCATGCCTAGGTGCATGTGATTGATTTTGTGTGTTCTTTTTATTTTTAAACTTTGCTTTTAAATCATCACAAAATTCTATATTTAACCTAGTTGTTGTTTTTAGATTATTTAAAGTTCCCTCAAAATGCTCATAGATATCTTCTAACTCTATTATTTTTGCATGCAATTGATTATTAGTCTCTTTTGACATTTCTAATTCTATTTCTAAACATGACTTTTCTAATTCTAATGTTTGATAATTATTCTTTAAAATGTTATTTTCTTTTTTAAATGACCTAGTTTTATAATATAGTTCATATGCTTCTAATAATTCTTCAAATGAGAAATCAGGATTTACCTCATTGTCTGTGTCTTCCATAGTTGCTACCAAGCAAAGATGTGTGACCTCGTCATCATCCGATTCGCTAGAGTTGGTGTCCATGTTGGAACTACTATCATCCCATGTTGCTTTAAATGCTTTCTTCTTCTTCTTCTTGACTTCTTTTGTGTCTTTCCTTTTGTCTTCTTTCTTCTTGATCATAGGGCAATCCTTTCTCAAGTGCTCCTTTTTCTTGCACTCATAACATATAACATTAGTTGAAACTTTATTGATTTGCTTACCTTACTTTTGAAGAAATCTTTGAAACTTCCTTGTAAGTATGTCCATCTCTTCATCTTCGGATTTTGATGTTGTTGAGTTCGAGTCCTCTGTGATTGCTCTAAAGGCAATACTTTTCTTCCTGCTTGTTGCCTGACAGAAAGCCATTTTCGTGCATTTGAAAGTCGTCGAAAATCGTAGTATAGTCGTGCAAAAACGTTCGTCAAAAATTGATTTCTAAATATAACGAGACTTGAGTCCCGGTCGTTCGTCTCTGGGAGGCGTTGTTTTTTTGCTTTTGAAATCGATCTTAAAGCTGCTCTACTTTATTTAAACAACATGCTGGTGAGTAATATATAGGCAATTAAAGAACAGGCACTTAAATCACGCAAATATAATAACCACTCAGCTCGTGGTGATTTCAAACACATAAGATATATATATATATATATATATATATAAAATGTAATTTTATTCATCATTGGAGAGTTGTTGCGCAAGGAAATCTAGAGGAAAGCTTTTACATGAATGCTTAAAAATTAAACCTAACTACCAGAAAATGATTGCATACAAGAATCAACGGGGGGATTTCGCATGCATCATTGGGGAAGAAGTACGACTACACTACTAAGCAGTAAATAAAAGCAGTAAATATACGAAGAGCATAATCTAAATCTAGCAGAATGGAAGGGCATTCAGGGGTGGTCCCCAATGGCCTTTGAGTGGTTGAGAGAAGAAGGAGGGGCGGCCAATGGAACTTAGGCTGGCCCTTGGAGAGAGGTTGGGGAGCTGATCCAACTTCCTGGCGTGGAGATGGTGGCCTCCATGGTGGTGCTCAACTCGTGGAGGTGGAGTGGAGATGGAAGTGGCTAGCCTAAGTGGAATGGATGCCAAGGAAGTGAATGGGTGCAAATGGTCACCCAAGGGGTCTTTTTATAGACCTAAGGGAAGCTCTCTAGAGAATTATGGAATTCTCTAGAGAGGCCTATGGTGGGAGCTCGTGGGAGAGTGAGAGAGAGAGGGTGGATGGTGGTTTTTAGATCCACCAAATGTGGATATAAAAATTGAATGGCTCTTGGTTGCTAATTTTAGCAACCAAGGCAACCACACATGGTAGAGAGTTCTAGAGAACTCTAGGCTAGGTATTTACGTGTGGATGGTGTGTGTGGGTGTGTGTGTGTGTGGGTTGAAACTTAGGTGGCTAGGTTGATTAGATTAGGTTCTAGAGGGTTTAGGTCAAGGTAGGTCTCAAACTAGGGTTATAAACCCTAATTCACTAAGGTAAAGTGCAATTAAACTTAATACAAGTTTAATTGGGTGTGTGAAAACTTAATTGAGAGTAAAACAACTCAATTAAGTCAGGTCTAGGTCAATTGGACTCTCACTGAGTCCAATTGGACAGTGTGTGCTGAGATCAGGGCTCAATTGGACTCAATGAGTCCCATTGAATAGGCTAATGGAATTGACTAAGATCCAAGTCAATTAGGTTTAGTGAGGACCTAATTAGGTCCTTAGGGAGGTCTAGAGGTGATGTACTAGGGTTAGGGCACCTTAATTTAGGTTCCTATGGGGTTGGAATTGGGTTTAGGGACCTAGAGATCCAAGATCAAGGCTTAAATCTCAAAACAGGAATTGGAGAGAAGTATCAGACGTCTAATAATAGAATCAGACGTCTTGTACTCAAAAATCAGAAGTCTAGACTTGTTGTCTGGACGTCCAATCAGAGTCAGGAAGGATTTCGGGTTCAGTTTTGGGTATTCTGCAGAAATTGGACGTCTGACAAAGTGTCTGGATGTCCAATAACACTGCAGAAGTGGGTTTGAAGTGTGCGGGAGTTGGCTAAGGGTCCTGGATGTCCTCAAACTTATCTAGGTGTCCAGAGAAGGGTTGGAACTAGGGTTTTAGGGCTTCCTAGGGTGTTGTGACCTAATCTAAGGGTGGCTAAGGCTTGTGGAAGTCTCTAGGCTATCCTAGGGCTAGGATGGACCTATGCTCTTCACATTTTACTACAAACTTTTAACCCCCTTACATTATTATTCCTACATCTAAACTAGGCCTTCTGCTCCAGCTCTGCTACAACTCCTGTTATTCCTGATCCAGGTTCAGATCCAGCTCCTGATCAGCTTATTGCCTGCAATTAACATAATGCACTTAATCAACACATTATAACATTATTTCATGCATGGCTAAAGGAAAGCAGTAAAGAAGTAGATAATGCGTATGCATGCATGAATAACCCTAACTTATGCTAAGTCCTAGCTTAATCTAGGCCAATTAAGACCTATGATTGCTGCGCAATCATTGCCTTCTCCTCACTCTTCTTTATGTTCTCCAATTGAACTTCATATGCCATGAGGCTTCCAATCAGGTCATCCAAGGGGAGAGTGGATAGATCCTTCACCCCTTGGATCATTGTGGTCTTTGGAGACCAATTGCTTGTAAGTGATCTCAAGACCTTTCTTACAAGCTACTCCACTTTCAGCTTGACTCCTAGATTTTTCATTGGATTCACGATCTCTCCAAATCTTGTGTACATGTCATTGATTGGTTCTCCTTTTTCCATCCTGAAACACTCATAATTTTCTGTTAAAATAGAAATACGTGTTTCTTTTACCATGTTTGTACCTTCGTAGGTGACCTCGAGAGTGTTCCATATCTCAAATACTGACTCCCACGCTGAGATGCAGTTGAATTCCTCCTTCGATAATGCATAATACAATGCATTCATCGCCCTTGCATTGCTCACAATGTTTTTCTTATGATCCATTATCCATGGTACTCCTTCTTGCAGCTCCGGATCTGAGTATTTTTCTTGAATGATGGTCCAAGCCTCCTCATCCATTGCTTTGAGAAAGACTTGCATCCTCCTCTTCCAATACCCATAGTCCATCCTATCGAAATAGGGAGGACAGGTAGAAGACTGTCCTTCGATGCACCTTGATGTTGATGCCATTGCGAGTTGAGTTTTTATGTCTTCTCGCAACCTCGCTCTGATGCCACTTGATAGGATCTAATAGATAGATTTGGCTATGCACACAAACACTCAAGCACAATATTAGTAATATCAAGAAAGATTTGCACAATCAATTCAAACCACAAAGGACACAAAATGTATAGTGGTTCCCCACTCACTTGGGTACTCCACTACCTCAGCCTCCTAGCTTAGGATTTTTAACCTGATTCCCTCAACCCTGAGGAAATCAATTTACTAAACTAGGGTAATTAACGTGTTACCTCAACCCAAATACAACAGCGGGTTTGCTACAACCCAATAAGCAACAAGCTCAAATACAAAAGAAGTACAGGTGTAAGAAAGACAAATCTTACAACTAAGTTCCTAAGCCTCTGAACAATATATAGAATAATATTACCGATTTGAGAACCTAGTGAAGACGTGAATGCCTTGAGAATGAGTGAACAAAACACATCGATGTGTTTGCTAAACCCGTAGCAAGATTGAAAAGCAGCAAATTATTTCTTCCTCTTTGAATATGGTGGAATGTATGAAATATAGCTCTAGGATTATTTCCTTATCTTTCTTGTATCTCTAGTGTGCAAACAAAGAGTCCTAGGATCATTTTATAGAGTTTAGGACCTAGGATACTCATCTACTAGATGTTGGGATTTAATTCCCAACATTCACATTATCAGAATTAATATTTCAGCTGTTCTGTTCTGAGCCAACGATTAGATGGTATTGGTACTAAAGTACCTGTACCGGTACTAGCAGCTCACTGCCACTAATACATGAGTCTTGGTACCGGTACTCATCATGGGTATCGATACTTATGACTACCAGGTTTGAAATTCCTTGGGCACAGTAACCTACCTGTACCGGTACTCATCATGTGTATCGGTACTTGTAAGGTTCAGGCCAAAAATAAGGATTCAACTTGTGGCCAACATGTGCCAGAACTCATGGTTGGTACCAACACTTGTTGTTCACAGTTTGAGACAAATTCTCAAACCTATGCCTTGCAAATACCAGTACTGATGAATAGTACCGATACTTGCTTACAAGTACCTATTTTAAGTGTTTTAATCTATTACATACTTTGAAAATGTTCGCAATATAAATCTTAATTTATCTCTAATTGATTTTACAATCTAAGTTATGATTCTTTGTTAAGAGGCATATACAATCTATAAATATAAAATCTGAACAAAAAAAACTAAAGGTTGAAGATGATCTTCTTCTCCTCGACTCATCCTTGTCATCTTGCCTCCTCCTTGTCATCATCTTCTCTTTCTCATCATTATGCCTCTATCACTTCCTATTTGCCTTGATCTTCACCTAAATTTGAAAAGAACTCAATTGTAAACATTAATCCATAATAATTTTGTTAACACCAAAATAAGATTTGGAACAAGGTTCCAACAAGGGCCGTCAGGAAAGGAGGCACACTGTACTTATGGGGGAGGCGTCTCGCTCTGTGGGGCCGCCAATGATCTTTGAAGGCCCCAAGAAGGACCAGCCACCTGCACCAGACCCCCGGCCAGTTACCAGCAGGGACAAATCGAGGGAGGAGGTGGTGTCCCTCTCTGCTACTAGTGTGGCCAGCCGAGCCACATGAGGAGGGACTTCCCGTCTAGGGTAGGTGCATACCAGATGCTCCCTGCAGCGAGCGTAGGAGGTCGGGCTGGTGGCCGTGGTTACTGATGGGACACCATCGTGAGTCATAACTAGCTCAATTTAGTCATTATCAAGGAATAAAATCTCCTACATAACCGCTGGAGAGCCCTAATTCATTGCATAATCATTCTGAGAGAAAGACAAGAAAATAGGGTTAAAACTATAATTTTACCATCATATCTTGAATTTAGAAAAACCATGGGTTTTGTCAGGGGTTAATTAAGGGTCAAATGGCCTTAAATGTCCAACAAGTGGGTTAATACAGACAGAAAAGGGTTTTCGCATGTTTTGAGAATTAAATGACTTCTGAAACCCTAAAAATAGACCTGCTTAATTAACTGAGGTTTTGATCAGAATAAAATTCATTTAAATCCTCTAAATTCATATAAAAATATTCTCTAGGGTTTGGTACCTTCAATTTGGCCATTGGAACCCATTTTGATCTAAAATAGAGTCCTAGACAGACATTTGCACTAATTTAGGTTTTTGCATAAATTACCCAGTCAAACGAGATCAAAACCTAAATCTAACTTCACCATTAGATTTCTTGGATTCAAATTAGGTTTGTACCAAAATTTGGGCCCAAGCTGAGATCATCTTGACCAAGTTTGCATTTTGGTCCAGTCAGACTCTTTTTATCTCATTCAAATCCTTAACTTTTTGAATTCCTTGTAAATATCCCCCTAACTTTATCATCGTCTTCATAGAAAGGTCCCTACCACCATGAATCCTAATCCTACAAACTTTGGTGACCTTAAAATGGCATGTTCTCCCTGATTCCTTAACGAAGCCCTCTCAAATTTGAAAGGGAAGTTCGTCAAGAAATTCCCTTCCTTTTGTGTGAATTCCCAAGCTCTAGATCTCACCCAACCTCTCATGCGAATCCTTCAAAGAGATAGGTCTCCTATTTCGATGAACATTCCTAGCTTGGAAGCTTGGCTTCCAAGCACAAATCGACCTCTTAAGCCTTATATAAGCACGCCTAGGGCTCGGGTGAACTCTCAGACTTGATTCTAGCTGTGAAATCCCCATATTCCTCCTTCCTCTTCTGGCCGCGAATCTCCACAAGCTTCGGCAACTCCTCCTGACCTCCTTCGTCATCCGTCCACAATACCAGTGGCCAGATTCCCTTCCTCTCTCTCGTCTGCTCTTGGCTGTACCAATAGGAGCCCCTCTATCTCCGTCGTCGTCGTCGTCCCCATCACCGAAGTGTCTTCTTCCCTGGCGCCGACCTACCAATGCCGGTGCCGTTCTCCCCCATTTCATCCATTTAGATTAGGTTAGATTAGTTAGCTTAGATTACTAGTTTAGATTCCTACCCAAAAATCCAAAAAATAACCCTCTACTCGACACGCTCACCTTTGTCTTCCCCGTCTTCGACCACTCCTCTGGTGAGTCCATCTCACCTCCACAAACCACTAATCAACTCGCCAACCACCTCACAACCTTCGCTGCATCACGCCCTACCAAACCCCTCTCTCTATTTGCCATCTCATCCACCCAAACCCGCTGTTGACCAACCCACCTTTCCATCGCCATTCCTGACTCCAACCAACCACTACACTCCCTAATCTACCACAGGACCATCACCATTACATTCGTCGTGCCTTGGCGAAGTTCCTGAGCTATACTAATATGGCCGCAAGGCCGTATTCTTCTTTGTAGGTATCCTCATCGGAGCTCCACCACTTCTGCCATCACTGCCTCTGATCTTCAAGATCCAGGCATCGCAAGCCCTAGGTGAAGTCCCACGTGCTATGGCTTTGCTCAAGGAACGTGCTCAGGACTTCAATTAGGGGGGATACCCCCAGCAGCAGGTGTAATCAGATGGAGAGCCATTAGTATAGACACGCGAAGGAAGGGTGGGACTTTAGTCCCACCTAGGAAGAGTTTGAAGTGAAGCACCCACATATATTGATTTTATGCTCAAGGCTTATTGCCTTAGCAAGCATAGGGGGTGAGGTCCCTGCATGCGCCCCTTACGTGCCTCACCCGCGACACCTAACTCTTGGGTTTGGTTGATCTGATAACCTGCCTAACATAAGCACTCCTCACTCAGCACCCACGCTAGTGAGCATGGTCCTAGGTGGGCGTCTGCCCATTTACCCGACTACCCTGATTGTGGCCCTGGGAGGGCGGAACCTAAGAGGAAGAGAGAAAGAAAGAGAGAACAGGGGCAGGGGAGGGTTTTGCCCTGTGCGACACTTAGCCAAATCTGAGATGGCCACTCTCTGTGCGTGAAGAAAGAAGATCTGAAGATAGGCAAGAAGAGAAGAGAGAAGAAGAGAAGAGAGAAGGCATAACTGAAGAAGAAGAAGGGCTGAGAAGAAGAGGAAGCACTTAAGTCGCAAGATTATCAAATCAGACATCCAAGGCACTGTTCATTTATTTAATTACTTAAGTGGTCCTGGATATTGTTGGCTTATTTGGCATTCCTGCTTAACCATTATATGTTTATCTAGATTAAATAACTGGTAATCTAAATCACCACTATTTTTATTCTAGATTTCTTTTTGATATGCCAAACTCTTGTTAGACTTATATTCTACATTGATGATCAATTTTGAGTAATTAATTGCTTAGCATTATTTGACTTATTTTCTTGTGCTCATTTACTTGTTAATTGAGATTAGCACTTGAATTCCTATTTACTCCCTGTGTTCAACCTTGGACTTTCATTCGAGTAATAAATTCTATTTGTTTTTCGCGCTAATTCGATCTATACTACAATGCATTGATCTTAAAACCCGATTCAGAGCGACTAACAGCTACTAGGCTCGAGGAGGAGGATAGCAGTCATGAGGTGGGTACGACCAACCTCTACTCGTCCGACCCAGAGCCTGGTTGCCTCTTCTACACCCAAGGCAGAGGGGTGTGTCAACACACTGACTCACAGAAATGCCAGAGCTTCAGGCTCAGTTGTGCCAGGTATGGTTACAGTTTCTAGCATATTAGTTTATGGACTCTTTGATTCTGGTACCACACATTCATTTGTCTCCACAACTTTTGTCGTCAGTTTAGGGCTTAACAGTACACTACTAGAGGATCCGTTCCTGATTAGAGGTCTAAGAGGTTAGTTGTTTGTCATAGAGGAGGTCTTCAAAGATTGTGAGGTCACGATAGGGGGACACAGTGTGCCCGCCAACCTGATTATGATCCAGATGGAAGAATTTGGTGTGATTCTGGGAATGGATTGGCTGTCTTCCTATCACACCCTGGTGGATTATTTTGAGAGGAAGATTATCTTCTCTATTCCTAAGTTGCCTCCTTTTGAGTTACATGGCCAACCAATTGATAGAGGATTTAGATGCATTTCCATGTTTCCAGCAGCGAAGCTACTGAGCTAAGGGTGTGAGGGCTTTTTGGCTTGTGTTGTGGCAGAGCCTAGCCTAGCAGCTGACCTACAGAGTGTTCTGGTAGTTTACGAGTACCCTGATGTCTTTCCTGAGGAGCTACCGGGACTACCACCTGAGCGTGAGATCAAGTTTGAGATCTCATTGATACCAGGGACTAGCCTCATCTCTACTGCACCGTACATTGTGGCACCACTTGAGCTGTGGAAGCTTAAGTCTTAGTTGCAGGATTTGTTAGAGAAGGGCTTTGTGAGGCCCAGTGCATCCCCCTGGGGGGCCCCTATTTTGTTTGTGAAGAAGAAGGATGGCACCCTTCAGCTCTGTGTTGACTATAGGCAACTGAACTGAGTCACCATCAAGAATAAATATCCGTTGCCCCACATTGACGACCTTTGTGACTAGTTGAGAGATGCCACAGTGTTCTCCAAGATAGACTTGAGGTTGGGTTACCACTAGTTGAGGATTAGGGAGACAGACGTCTCGAAGATAGCTTTTCGGATGTGATATGGACACTACAAGTTCTTGGTCATGCTGTTTGGGCTGACCAATGCCCCCGCTGCTTTCATGGATCTGATGAACTACATCTTCAAACCTTACTTGGACCAGTTTGTGGTGATTTTTATTGATGATGTGTTAGTGTATTCCTGTGATTAGCCCTAGCATGAGTAGCATTTACACATGGTTCTGGACACCTTGAGGCGATGCAGGTTATACGCCAAGTACAATAAGTGCAAGTTTTGGTTGAAGCAGGTTACCTTCTCAGGTCATGTGGTCTCTAGACATGGAATAACTGTAGATCTGGCCAAGGTTGAGGCCGTGCTCAGGTGGGAGAGGCCACGCACTGTGACAGAGATACGCAGTTTCTTAGGGCTAGCAAGCTACTACCGGCTATTTATCAGAGGTTTCTCCGATATTGCGCACCCTATGGCATAGTTGACTAGGAAGGATGTGCCCTTCACCTGGACTGATGAGTCTGAGGTGAGTTTCCAAGAGTTGAAGGGGAAGCTAACTTCAACTCCTATGCTCACCATTCCATACAGCAGTGGCAGGTTTGTGGTTTACACTGTTGCCTTGTTACAGGGGTTGGGTGGGGTGCTCATACAGCAGGGCCACGTTGTTGCTTATGCATCGCAGCAGCTAAAGCCCCATGAGCATAACTACTCCACTCATGACTTGGAGCTGGTAGCTATCGTCTTCGCTTTGAAGATGTGGAGGTACTACTTATACGGTGAGACTTTTGAGATCTTCACGGATCATAAGAGTCTCAAGTACCTATTTGATCAGAGGGAGCTCAACATGAGACAGAGGCGTTGGTTGGAGCTCCTGAAGAACTATGATTGTAGCATCTCTTATCATCCAGGGAAGGCCAACGTGGTGGCTGACTCCTTGAGCTGGAAGGCTCCCACCCATTTGGCTAGCTCACAGGCACGGAGTTGGCAACTCATGCAGGAGAGTGGAAGTTGGCGACCTCAGGAGCCACGTGGACACTGTGGGGCAGTGACAGTAATGAGGTAGGCATGACCCAAGCTCTTAGATCGCATCATTACTGGGCAGATGGTTGATCCATATCTGTAGATGCTGCGAGAGAGGGTACTGACAGGAGACCTGGGGGACTTCACTTTCACTGTTGAGATCTTGCACATGAGGGGGCATTTGTGAGTCCCTAGAGGTGAGGAGTTGTTGAGGGAACTTTTAGCAAAGGCATACGGGTCCAGGTTCACTATACATCCTGGGAACACCAAAATGTATCATGATTTGCGACGTGACTTCTGGTGGAAGGGGATGAAGAGGGATGTTGGAGAGTTTGTGCAGCATTGCTTGGTTTGCCAGCAGGTGAAGGCCGAGCACCAGAGGCTTATAGGACCATTACAACCACTTCTTGTGCCAGAGTAGAAGTGGGAGAGCATCACTATGGATCTGGTAGTGGGGTTACCGGTTACATAGTGGGGACACGATGTTGTTTGGGTCATAGTGGATAGGTTGACGAAGACAACATGATTTTTGCCGATCCGAGTCACTTTTGGACTAGCATAGTTAAAAGAGTGCTACATCAGGGATGTGGTGCATCTTCATGGAGTTCCTTGTGAGATCATACCCGACAGAGATACCTGCCTCACTTCCTAGGTCTGGGGAGAGTTCCAGTAGGCCTTGGGGACTCACTTGAGGTTCAACATTGCCTACCATCCCCAGATTAACGGGCAGTCAGAGTGCACCATCCAGACACTTGAGGACCTTCTGTGTGCCTGTGTACTAGATTGGAGAGGCTCCTGGGAAGAGTATTTGCCCCTAGCAGAGTTTGCATACAACAACAGCTATCATTTGAGTATTGGCATGGCACCTTATGAGGCATTATATGGGTGGAAGTGTACGGCTCCCCTGAGTTGAGTTAAGGTCCCACTTGGTCGTAGACTGATCCGCCAGAGTCAGGAGGTAATAGAGAAGATTTACAGGCGACTCCGTACAGTCATGAGCAAGTAGAAGAGCTACGTTGACAGGAAGCGTTAGGAGGCACAGTTTGAAATTGGAGATCATGTCTTCTTCCGTGTTTCGCCCATGAAATGCTTACAGCAGTTTAGGGTGAGATGGAAGCATACGCCAAGATTTGTAGGACCTTTTGTGGTCTTGGAGCGGGGGGGACTCGTTGCTTACCGACTTGCCCTTCCACCCCAGCTGTCAGGAGTACATGATGTGTTCCATGCATCCAACTTGAGAAGGTACATCACTTATCCAGCCACATTTTGAGCCATGAGAGCATCGAGGTGGGAGATGACCTAACCTACCTAAAGAGGCTAGTATAGATTTTAGATAGAGCTCTTAAGAGTTTGAGACGAAAGGAGGTGCCACTAGTGAAGGTCCTGTGGAGGAGCCATTGGCACGAAGAGGCAACATGTGAGCCTGAGGCAGTAATGCAAGATTGGCACCCGAAACTCTTTGATGGTACGTATTTTCTAACCGACTTTAATCCTCTTTAACTTTGTTATGCACATGTCCTGTTTCATTTTGCATCCTAGTTTAGCTTTAGTTTCAGGGACAAAACTTCATTTAAGTTTGTTATGTTGAAATGACCCTTCCCAGGGTCATTTAGTGATTTCTTAAACTATAGGGGATTCATTGTAAATTTCATGTACCAAGAAACACACGTGGAGACCCCCGTGCGAGCTATTTGTCTTGTAGAGGGACTTGAAGCAATTCTTATGCCCCTACTTTTCACCCTTTTGTCCCCACATAAATTACTTTAAGAACCTACGACGCTTTCCGTAATTTTCCTCGACCACACAAGCCTTAAAACTCTACCCAACGCCCCTTAAAACCCTCCCCCTCGTAACCCCACTCCCCCACACCTCTCTTTAGGACGGTGTGCCCTATACTTTTCTTGTTTCCAGTGATGAGAGAGAGAGAGGTGAGCGGGAGAGGAGGAGAGAAGTCGGGAGGAGAAGAGAGTAAGGGACCAAGAGGAGGAGAAGGTAGGAGAGAGGGGAGTTGCAGGCGCGGCACTCGAGGCTGCTGTAGTACGTTGGAGAGTGCATGCACTGCAACCAAGGAGCGGTGAGGCAATCACTACGTGCGAGGAGTGGGTGGACCTTGCGTCCATTGGGCATCTGTGACATCCTATGGATGGTTGAGGGATCCAACGGATGGTCGGGACGAGCTCCGGACATCTGAGGATGTGCGAGGCATGAGTCGCGGCCTGCTCGAGGCACGAGTCGCAGCTTGCCTGAGGCATCTACAGTGAGGAGGGGCTTAAAGAGCATGCTCATGTGGGGAAGTAGCACTGATGCAAAGCGAGCTCGCGTAGGGAGTCATGCACGGGTGGACTTCGAGGCACTTTCAGACATCCGGACAGGATATCGATGTCTGGAGTGGTTCCAGGACGATCGGGACACCCGCTGGACATCTGAGGAGGAGGGTTGGAGTCTTGTGCTGTTTATGACGTCTGAGGAGTGTCTCAAACATTTGATATGGGCATCAGGCATTTCTTGAAGTAGGCGGGCGGTCGGTACAACCAGACCGAATGGACCCAATTCGATTCAAGCGAACCAGGAAGGGTTTTTGGGCTGATTCAGGGCCCAAATGGGGTTCGATTTCCGTGTGACAGGTATCGTTGGAAAGCTCTTGAGATTTCCCACATGCTGAAATCATTTCTACACTATTTTGAACTATTTTAACACACTAAAATGTCATTCAATTTGTTAAATGCTCCGTTTGACCATTGAATTGGTGTAGGCTTCGAGTCTGTGGTATGTGCAGGACCTGCGGAGGGGTCAGGATCAGTCTCGCATGCCTCCATATCCCCTGTACCCCTAGGTAGAGTGGTCCTTCCCATCTCGATTAATAAACGCCAATTTATCATCATTCTTATGGAATAAAAAAAACCTAGCTTTTAGGATTTTGCTCCACAAGTGGGTTTTTGGGTTGCATTTAGGCATCCATTAGGTTAGGCATGCATTTTACTTTTTTGTTATCTTTTTGATATGTTTTTGTGACTGTTAGGGATAAGCAGATTGCTAGATCCCTAGAACCCTAGCACTCAGGAAGGAAACTGGTAAAGGAGAGCCCAAACCAGCTAGAACTCAGCCAGATCCAGCTCACCATAGCTGGAATCCAGCTCACTTGAACTAGGGTTAGCTCATCCTAGCTCCATTCAGCTCATCTCAGCTAAATGGTAGCCTAAGAGAGCTCATTTTAGCTCACCCTAGCTCAGATCTAGCTCAACTTAGCTGAGTCTAGCTCATCTTAGCTCCAATTAGTTCATAGGGAGCTCTAGCTAGCTCAGCTGTTACGACCTGATTCCTGGATCCCTATAGGACTCGGGATTGGCTCACCTCAAAAAATACCAAGACCTAGTTGTCGAACAAGAAACAACCAAAAGCAGGAAAGTAAACGATATTCACACATGTAATATAACTAAGCAGAATAAATGTACAAAGCAGTAAAGGAAATAGAATAGCTGTCTTAGTACATACCACCACAATAACAACAACAACAGAAAGTGGAAAGTAAACAGTAGTAGCAAAACAATAACTAAGAGTCCATTACTTACTACAATAGTAGAGAAAAAGAAAGGAAGTGCTGAAGAAAAACTACAGCTGGACTCGACTGGGCCCAACAACTTTCGCAGTCGGAAACTCGGGCTGCTCAACTCCTGGTCCTGAACAGTGTTATGAAAAGACAAAGTCAGCAAACGCTGAGTAGAGTGGTATCTATATTATCTAAGTACCAAAACAGCAAAAGAAACAAGTTTAATTCTCGTTTCTATTTATCTATTTTATATATTTCTGTTTCATCCATTTCTCAAAGTATCAAGATATTTCTTCATCTTGCATGTTCCTCATGAGAACAATCTTGATTGCAGTCTTTTCCGTAGAGTAGAAGGTACACGTGGTGCTCTCCTGGCTGGGAGAGTCCCCCGTGGTAGTCTTATACCTAGTCAACCACCCCGAGGTCACTGTCAAGACGTAGCGGTGACTTTGGCACGCGTGATAAGCGCATGGGTAGCTACCCCGCACTGACACGTGGCCAGTCATTTCCGTTAGCAGGTACGCCCAAAGTATAGCACGGAACAGTATAGGGCCTTGCCCTCTCAGAACAAGGGTCTCGCTCCTTAGAACCAAACAGGGGTCTCATCCCTCCACAGTTCGTGCACCCTGGTTTGACTACCCCGGTTTGCCCAGAGGGCATAACAAGTCAGTGTAGGGTGGCTAGCTGAACCCCGGGCCCCGTGGGGTGGCTAGCTCCCTCCCTACACTAGTAGCTCGACGTGGTACCACGTACACGAGGGCCAACTTGAGTCGGTGTAGAGTGGCCAATCCTAACCCTGGGTCTCAACCCAAGGGAGGCTGGCTCTGCTCTACACAAAATGGGAACAGTTGCTCTCCTTGGTACCACGTACTCAATGGCCAGCACACTTCCTGTCTACATTCCAGATTTTCATCTATCCATAGGAGTTCTTCTCCTAATTCCCTGTAGGGTTCGTGCTCATGTTCATCTCATTTATCCATATCCAGATCTCAACTTTCATAATTCATTTCCCATCCATATTCAGGCAGCTCGTGTTTTTATAATTCAATTCTCAATAACATGCAGCTGGGATTTCATAGGTAATTGTTCATTAAATACAGGAAGCTCTTATTTTAGCAGGCAACTCGTAATTATAATATAGGTATTTGGTAGTAATTTATCTTAATCACGCCAGCAAGTAAACCATATAGTACAAACAGGCTCATTCATTTCTCTACCCTAGGGTTCATGCCACATCCTATGGTTTCATTCGGCTATTTCCACAAGCACATTCTTATTTAAATATTATTAATGGAATTAAACCACTCTACCAGGAAACACGAGAGTAATGGGGGCTTGCACCGCAGACCCAGACGTCTCTGCGAGCCCCAAACACACAGCAAGCTGAAACCCTATACCAGAGAATACACCACAAAAGGTGAGTTTAGAATAGTCTATAACATACTCTAGTACGTAGAGGAACTCGAGAGGAAAGTGCAGGTATTTTGTTTGCATAAAATGGACCCGGATCGGATCCTGAACAGTTCAAAAACGTGCCTACTGTTCAAAATCAGACATCTAGGAATAATCCTAGACATCTTAAAAGGTGTCAGATCTTACCTTATGTTCCTATGGTATCCTCAGATGTCCAGACCTTCTCTGCGATCGTCTGAAGAAAGTTCCAGATGTTGGACAATGTCTCTGGTCATCTGGATGCACCTCCAGACGTCTGGTGATGTGATCAGACATCCAAAAATGCATGGGAAAGCTTTCCGCGTGCCTTCCCAAGGACCTTTACCTGCATACGAAAACCACAGGTCTAAATTAGGACAAACCAAGCTCTTGCGGTGAGGCCTGCATGGCCGTAACTGCAAAAAAGCATGTACCTCAGCACTGCGTGTACTTTCAGACATCTGGCCCTAGACCCGGATGTCCATCTGCTGCCACAATCATCTGGTCGACTCTCCAGACATTTGATACTGGAAAAGACACAGTATCAGAACCTCTCTTGCGAGCTGTCTCCTTCGAGAGCTCACCCGCAGGAGCTTCTGCAGTCCCTCCCACAGCTGTAGACGGTCGGAAGCTGCCTCCCCGAGCTCCTTCGAGTCCTGCCAAGCCTTCACCGGAGCTTTGCCGAGCTTCCGTCGAAGCTCTACTGAAGGTCCACCAACCTTGGGCCTCCTCCTCTCACACTCTCCTCCTTCATCCCTCTCACTCTCCCTCGCTTGCCCTCCACTCGCCTCATTGGAGATCTGAAGGTGGTGGTGGCTGGTGGTGTGAGGAGAGGAGGAAGGGAAAAGGGCTATAAATAGAAGGGTGTGGGGTTTAGGGTTCGGGGGAGATGAGGAAGATAGAGAGGAAGGAACGGTCTCTGTGCATTGCCCGTGCGCAGAGCGCATTGCACAGTACAAAAATTCCACTTTCAGATGTCCGGGAATGAGTCCAGACGTCTGGTCAGACATCTAACTAAAACTCCAGACGTCTTAAATGGCTAAAAGTGTAACGGGTCATTACATCATAATAAACTTAAAGGAAGTTTCATCCTCGAAACTTGAGCTAGCTAGGGTGCGGAAAAAGGAACATAAAACGCATAACTTAAAGAGGACCGAAATAGGTCCGAAAAGACGTACCCTCAAAAGCTCCGGGTACTACTCTCGCATCGCCGCCTCAGGCTCCCAGGTTGCCTCCTCGTACCGCTGGCTTCTCCATAGGAGACCTTTACCATTGGTACTTGGTTCCGTCTCAGACTCTAGATGGCTCTATCTAGTATCTACACTGGTCTCTCGAGGTAGGTCAGGTTGTCACCCACCTTGATGCACTTGTGGCTCAAAACGTGACTAGGATCAGTGACGTACTTCCTGAGGTTGGGCATGTGGAACATGTCGTGCACTCCAGAAAGCTAGGGAGGAAGGGCAAGCCGGTAAGTAATGGGTCCTACCCGCTCTAGGACCTCAAAGGGTACCATAAACCTCGGTGCAAGCTTCTCTTTCACCCCAAAATGCTGCAGGCCCTTCATGGGCGAAACACAGAGAAAGATGTGATCCACAACCTCGAACTGCACCTCTCTGCGTTTTCCGTCAGCGTAACTCTTCTGCCTACTCTAGACAGTGCGGAGTCGTCTGTGAATCTACTCTATCACCTCCTGATTCTGCTGGATCAGCCTGGGGCCAACCTCCCATTGGTCCCCACCTCGACCCAACTCAAGGGTGCGGTACACCTCCGTCCGTACAGAGCCTTGTAAGGAGCCATGCCGATGCTCGAGTGGTAATTGTTATTATATGCAAACTCTGCTAGGGGTAAATGCTCCTCCCAGGAGCCTCTCCAGTCTAGTACACAGGCACGTAAAAGGTCCTCAAGTGTCTATATGGTGCACTCTGACTGTCCGTCCGTCTGGGGGTGATAAGCGGTATTGAACCTCAAACATGTCCCCAAAGCCTACTGAAACTCAGCCCAGAACTTGGAAGTAAAATGGGTATCCCTTTCAGATACAATCTCACGCGGAACTCCATGCAGGCGTTCCACATCTCAGATGTATCTCTTTGCCAACTGTGCTAGTCCAAGGGTGACTCGGATCGGCAGGAAGCGCACCGTCTTCGTCAATCTGTATACTATCACCCAAACTTCATCGTGTCCCCATTGGATAACTGGTAGACCCACCACCAAGTCCATGGTGACGCTCTCCCACTTCCACTCTGGCATAGGAAGTGGCTGCAATGGCCCTGTAGGCCTCTGATGCTCGGTCTTCACCTGTTGGCACACTAAACACTTCTGCACAAACTCACCAACATCCCGCTTCATCCCTCTCCACCAAAAGTTACGTCTCAGATCATGATACATCTTTGCGTTCCCGAGATGTATGGTGAACTTGGACTTGTGCTCCTCAGCCAGGAGCTCTCTGAACAACTCCTTATCCCTAGGAATGCATAAGCATCCCCTCATGCGCAGTATCTCATCTGTAAAGGAAAAGTCTCCTAGGTCCCCTATCAACACCCTGTCTTGCAGCGTCTCTAAGTACGGATCTACCATCTACCCTGCGATGATGCGGTCTATCAGCTCTAGTCGCATCTGCCGCATCACTGTCACTGTCCCACAATACCCCTGTGACTCCCGGGGTCGTCAACTGCCCAACTCCTCCATAAGTCTCCAACTTTGAGCTTGTAGACTGGCCAAGTGGGCGGGCGCCTTCCGGCTCAAGGCGTCAGCCACCACATTGGCCTTCCCTGGGTGGTAGGAGATGCTGCAGTCATAGTCCTTCAGGAGCTCTAGCTAACGTCTCTCTCTCATGTTAAGCTCCTTCTGGTCAAACAAGTACCTGAGGTTCTTACGATCCGTGAAAATCTCAAAAGTCTCACTGTAAAGGTAGTGCCTCCATGTTTTCAGTGCGAAGACAATAGCTGCCAGCTCTAAGTCATGGGTAGGGTAGCTATGTTCATGGAGCTTTAGTTGCCGCAAAGCGTAAGCGACAACGTGATCCCGCTACATGAGCACACCCCCTAACCCCTGCAACGAAGCGTCTGTGTAAACCACAAAACCGCCACTGCTATCCGGGATGGTAAGCACAGGAGCTGGAGTCAGTCTCTCCTTCAACTCCTGAAAACATACCTCACACTCATCTGTCCAGGCAAAGGGCATGTCCTTCTGAGTCAACTGGGTCATAGGACGTGTAATATGAGAGAATCCTCTGATAAACCATCGATAATAACCTGCCAGTCCTAAAAAGTTGTGATCTCTGTCACTGTACGTGGCCTCTCCCACCTAAGTACGGCCTCAACCTTGGCTGGATCCACAGCCAAACCATCCCCTGAAATCACATGGCCCAAGAAAGTCACCTACCTCAACCAAAACTCGCATTTGCTATACTTAGCATACAGCCTGCGTCGCCTCAAAGTGTCCAAGATCATGCGTAAATGTTATCCATGCTGCGCCTGATCCCGTGAGTAAACGAGCATGTCGTCGATGAACACCACCACAAACTGGTCCAAGTACGGCCTGAAAACCCTGTTCATCAAATCCATAAAAGCAGCGGGGGCATTGGTCAACCCAAACGGCATGACCAAGAACTCGTAGTGCCCGTACCAGGTATGAAAAGCTATCTTGGAGACGTCGGTCTCCCTGATCCTCAATTGGTGGTAGCCCGACCTTAGATCTATCTTGGAGAACACTATGGCATCTCGCAACTGTTCGAAGAGGTCGTCAATCCTCAGTAGCGGATACTTGTTTTTGATGGTGACCCTATTCAGCTGTCGGTAGTTGACACAAAGTCACAAGGTGTCGTCCTTCTTCTTCACAAACAGCACAGGTCACAAACAGCACAGGGGCTCCCCACAGGGACGCACTGAGCCTCACAAAGCCCTTCTCCAACAGTTCCTGCCGCTGTGACTTGAGCTCTCGCAGCTCAAGCGGTGTCATCCGGTACGGTGCCGTATAAATGGGGTAGGTCCCTGGTACCAGTGAGATCTCAAACTCGATCTCATGCTAAGGCGGTAGTCCTGGTAGCTCCTTTGGAAAAATGTCAAGGTACTCACAAACCACCGGAATACTCTGAAAGTTAGCCACGGGGCTAGGCTCTACCACTACATTGGCCAAAAAGCCCTCACACCCCTGGCTCAAAAGCCTTGCTGCCCGAAGCACGGAGATGCATCTAAAACCTCCATCCACTGGCTGTCTATGAAACTCAAAGGGAGGCAACTTCGGTATGAAGAAGACGATCTTCCTCCCGAAATAGTCCACCAGGATGTGATAGGCGGATAGTCAGTCCATCCCTAAGATCACGCCAAAATCCTCCATCTGTATCACAATCAGGTCGGTGGGGAGGCTGTGTCCCCCTATGCTGACCTCGCAGTTCATGTAGACCTCCTCAGCTACAAACAACTGGCTACCTGGGCCTCTAATCACAAATGGATCCTCTAACAGTACATTGCCCTATTCTAAACTGATGGCAAAACTCGTAGCGACAAAAGAGTGCGTGGTGCCAGAATCAAAAAGTACGTACACTAATCTGCCAGAAATAGTAACCATACCTGCCACCATTTAACCTGAAGCCCTGGAGTCTCTGTGTGTCAAGGCATTGATATGCCCCTCAGTCTTCGATGCAGACGAAGTAGCTACACTCTGGGTTGGGTGAGCTGCCGCTGGCTGGTACCCTCCTCGTGGCTACTGCCCTCCCCCACTCACCTGGTGAACACGACCACTTGCTCAACCTCCAGCGCTCGGTGTGGGGAGCATCTGTTGTGCTCCGATCCTAGATGGGCAGTCCCTCTTGATGTGGCTCAGCTGGCCACACTGGTAGCAGAGGGGGACACGACCTCCTCCCTCAGTAGGTCCCTACTGGTGGCTGGGTGGGGGTCTGGTGCTGGCAACTAGCCCCTTTCTGGGGCCCCCAAAGGTCACTAATGGCCCCACAAAATGAGACAGCTCTCCTGCGGGTGCCGTGTGCCTCCTCTCCCAACGACCTTGAGAGTACTCTGGCTGGTAGGGCCTCTTCCATCCGCTGTCAGTGTCTCGCACGGCCGGGTTGGTCTCCTTGTAGGTCATGGCTACCTCAACCACACGAGAGAAAGTGGGCAGCTTCAGGGGTTTGACATACCCCCGAATAGCAGGTCGGAGCCCCTCAGTAATCCTCCACAGGCGCTCCTCCGTAGACACAACTGTCAAGGCAAAACGTGACAGCTCCAGAAAATGCATGCGGTACGTGGTAACAGTCATCGTCCCCTGGCGGAGAGTGTGGAACTCCAACCTCCTCTGGTCCTACCAAGTCTGCGGAAAGTACTACTCGCAAAAAAGAGACAAACTGGTCCCACGTCAGCTATCTCCCCTCATGGCCTTTGACTGACCTCCACCACTTGTGTGCTGCACTCTCCAGCTGGTACGTGGCAAAGCCCACGCAGCACTTCGTCGGAGGGCGAAGGGTGTCGAGCACCTTCTCTATCTGCTCCAGCCAGTCCTTTGCCTCAGACGGGTCCTCATCCCCTTTGAAGGAGGGGGGCTTCAGCTTCCGTAACTATCCGAAAAGCTTGTGGTGCAGCTGCAGGAGGGGAATGGGCACTCCTTCATGCAAGGAGGGCTCGTGCTCGGAAGTGTCAGAGTGCAGTGGGGGTGTTGGAGGACCACCCCCTCCCCTTCCTACTCGCCCGGTGCTGTGACTATCTCTCTGTTGTACTAAGGACTCCCACTCCACGTCCTCAGGGTGAGGTGCCTGTGGAGGCTGGTGGAGTTCCTCTCGCACGATATCTCTGATCAGCTGAGCGAGATCCTAGGCCTGAACGCCCGGGAGAAGAGGTGGGTCAACTGGTACCTCAGGCCCAGCACATCCGCCCCTTTGACCTCATTCACGACAGTGACCACGGCCTGCCTCGAGAACTCCCCGACGAGTCATCTCCTGCAAGGAGACGCGAAAGATAGAACAAGAGGGTCAACGATACCGAATTACTTCGAGAAAAGACTCGGAATGAATATCAAATGATATGTTGTAGTGGCTATCCTAGTTATATGCACATGAATGGTTATTCTCAAGCCAATTGTTTCATTTCTCGGGACGACCTTGCTCTGATACCATCGTGTTACGACCCGGTTCCCGGATCCTTACAGGACCCGAGATCAGCTCGCCTCGACTAATCCCAAGACCTAGTCGTTCAACAAGAAACAACTAAAAGCAGGAAAGTAAATCATATTCACACATGCAATATAACTAAGCAGAAGAAACGTACAAAGAAATAAAGGAAATAGAACAGCTGTTTCAGTATATACCACTACAACAACAACAACGGAAAGCGAAAAGTAAACAGTAGTAGCAGAACAGTAACTAAGAGTCCATTACTTACTAAAATAGTAGAGAAAAGGAAAGGAAGTGCTGAAGAAAAACTACGGCTGGACTCGACTGGGCCCAACACCTTCCGCAGCCGGAAACTTGGGTTGCTCAACTCCTGGTCCTGAACAATGTTATGAAAAGATAGAGTCAGTGAACGCTGGGTAGAGTGGTATCTATATTATCTAAGTACCAAAATAGTAAAAACAACAGGTTTAATTCTCATTTCTATTTATCTATTTTATATATTTCCATTTCACCCATTTCTCAAAGTATCTAGATATTTCTTGATCTTGCATGTTCCTCGTGGGAACGATCTTGATTGCAGTTTTTTCTGTAGAGTAGAAGGTACACGTGGTGCTCTCCTGGTCGAAAGAGTCCCCCGTGGTAGTCCTACACCCAGTCAACCACCCCGAGGTCACTGTCAAGGCATAACAGTGACTGCAGCACGCGTGATAAGTGAACGGGTAGCTACCTCGCATTGACACGCGGTCAGTCGTTTCTGCTAGCGGGTATGCCCAATGTACAGCATGGAACAGTATAAGGCCTTGCCCTCTCAAAATAGGGGTCTCGCCCCTCAAAACAAAATAGGGGTCTTGCCCCTACACAGTCCGTGCACCCTCGTCTGACTACCCTGATTTGCCCAAGGGCCTAGCAAGCTGGTGTAGGGTGGCTAGTTGAACCCTGGGCCTTGTGGGGTGGCTAGCTCCCTCCCTACACTAGTAGCTCGCCTCGGTACCACGTACGCGAGGGCCAAAATGAGTCGGTGTAGAGTGGCCAATCCTAACCCCGGGTCTCAACCTAAGGGAGGCTAGCTCTGTTCAACACAAAAAGGGGACATTTGCTCTCCTTGGTACCACGTACTCAAGGGCCAACACACTTCCCACCTACATTCCAGATTTCTATCTATCCACAGGAGTTCTACTCCTAATTCCCTGTAGGGTTCGTGCTCATGTTCACCTCATTTATCAATATCCAGATCTCATTTTTCATAATTCATTTCTCATCCATATTCAGGCAACTTGTGTTTCCAAAATTCAATTCTCAATAACATGAAGCTGGGATTTCACAAGTAATTCTTCATTAAATACAGGCAGCTCCTATTTTAGCAGGCAACTCGTAATTATAATACAGGTATTTGCTAGCAATTTATCTTAATCATGCATGCAAGTAAACCATACAGTACAAACAGGCTCATTCATTTCTCTACCCTAGGGTTCATGACACATCCTAGGGTTCCATTCGGCTATTTCCACAAGCACATTCTTATTTAAATATTATTAATGGAATTAAACCACTCTACCAGGAAACACGGGACTAATGGGGGCTTGCACTGCAGACCCAGATGTCTCTGCGAGGCCCAAATGCACAGCAGGCTGAAACCCTATACTAGAGAATACACCACAAAAGGAGAGTTCAGAATAGTGTATAACAGACTCTAGTATGTAGAGGAACTCGAGAAGAAAGTGTAGGTATTTCATTTGCATAAAACGAACCCCGAGCGGACCCTAAGCAGGTCAAAAACATCCCTACTGTTCAAAATCAGACGTCTGGGAATAATCCCAGACGTCTTGAAAGGCGTCAGATCTTACCTTATGTTGCTGCGATATCCTTAGATGCCCAGACCTTCTCTATGATTGTCTGAAGACAGTTCCAGATGCACCTCCAAACATCTGGTGATGTGATCAAACTTCCAAAAATGCATGGGAAAGTGTTCCGTGCACCTTCCCAAGGACCTTTACCTGCGTACGAAAATTGTAGGTCCAAATCAGGCCAAACCAAGCTTCTATGGTGAGGCCTGCATGGTTGTAACCGCGAAAAGGCACGTACCTCAGCACTGCGCGTACTTTCAAATATTTAGCCCCAGATCCGGACGTCCAACTACCGCCACGGTCGTCTGGTCAACTCTCCAAATGTCTGATATTGGAAAAAATCCAGAATCAGAACCTCTCTCGTGAGCTGTCTCCTTTGAGAGCTCGCCCGCAGGAGCTTCCGCAGTCCCTCTCGCGGCTGCAGAGGGTCGGAAGCTACCTCCCCGAGCCCCTCCGAGTCCCATCGAGCCTTCACCAGAGCTCCGCTGGGCTTTCGCCAAAGATCTACCGAAGGTCCACCAACCTTGGGCCTCCTCCTCCTCCTACGCTCTCTTCCTTCCTCCCTCTTGCTCTCCCTCACTCGCCCTCCACTTGCCTCACTGGAGATCTGAAGGTGGTGGTGGTTGATGGTGTGAGGAGAGGAGGAAGGAAAAAGGGGTATAAATAAGAGGGTGTGGGGTTTAGGGTTCGGGGGAGATGAGGAAGAGAGAGAGGAAGGAATGGTCTCTACACGTCACCCGCACGTAGAGCGCAGTACGCAGCACAAAAATTCCACTTTCAGACATCCGGGAATGGGTCTAGATGTCTTGTAAGTCTAACTGAAACTCCAGATGTTTGGTCAGATGTCTGACTGAAACTCCAGACGTCTTAAATGGATAAAAGTGTAACAAGTCATTACATCAGCTGAGTCGACTAGAGTTCACCTTAGCTCAGGACCAACTTGATCTAGCTCCACTCAACTCCATCTAGCTGAAGATGATTTCATTTCAGCTCAGGAAGCTCAAGTCCAGCTCCCGGGGACTTAGCTTAGCTAAACTCAGTTGAGCTAAGATACCTTAGCTGCCTCAACTAGCTCAATCCTCCCCGGGAGCAAGATACCCAGCTCACCTCAGCTCCTTTTAGTAGAAGCCAGCCTACTTTAGATTGGCTTAGCAGCTAGCAAAGAACTAGCAAGATAAGCTAGCTAAAGTAGCTCCATTCCACCCTCTTCAGCAGCTGTCAGCTCCGGTTCAACTCTAGACTTCCTCTATCCTGCTCCTCCCCTCAAACCCTAGCTCCCATTGCCTACTCCTCTGCTCCATTACTAGCTAAGCTAGCTTAGCTTAGCTTAGCTTAGCTTAGCTAGGCCCCAGCTCCCTTGCCATCCACCACCTACATCTTAACCCTAACTAGTTCCACCAACTAAGCCCACCTAGTCCACCTAAGCTCTACCTAGTCCACCCTTGGTTTGGTGCCAACCCAATCCATCCCTTCACCCCTCAACCTCCTCCAAAAGACACCTAAAGTTGGTGCCAAAACCTCCCTTCTAGAAGCTTGCCTCTCTTTTGGCACCAACTTAAGACCACATCATGACCATCCATCCATCCACCAAATATGTCCCAACCCTTCCTTACATGGCGCCACCTAACCCCCTTCTAGAAGACCTATTTTGGCGCCAACTTCAAGGGACACCGCCACCATAACTACCTCCCATGGCACCCCCTTGGTTGGTGCCAACTAACCCTAGCCCTTGGATCAAATTAACTACCCATAACCACCACCTAAACACATCCTAGCCATCCACCTAACCCACGCCTACTTCCCCCCTCTCCACCTCTATAAATACCTATCATATTCCACCAAAAAAATTCATTCTCCCTTTAGTATAATTCCACCCTACAACCACCATATCCACGGCCAAGGAAGAAGAAGAGAAGAAGATTAAGGGAGCATCCTACTCACCCCCTTGGTGCCTTCTTCCCCTTTTTCTTCTCCCTTGTGCCACGCCAAGGAGGAGGAGCACTCCCCCACTAGGAGGATGGCTAGGCATTGGAGGAGAAGGGTGGTGCATGTCCACCCTTAGGAGAAGCATAGGGACACCCACCTTGGGGTTTGCCTTGGAGGACATCAACTTGGCAGAGCTTTCAAGAAGAAAGAGTTGGAGCACTTCTTTTCAAGCCCGGGAGCTTGTAGGCTTGGAGCAAGGAGCCTCCCCTCTTCATCATTTTTTTTAGAGGATTAGTGTTTCTTTACTTCGTACTTAAAAATTCTAGTTGTAGAAGCTTTCCTCTACTAGGGTTTTTGTACAACACTTTCTCATTAATCAAGTTGCCTTTGAAATTTCTTTTTAGTTGCATTTTAATTGCTATGATTCTAGCACTCTTCACTCTCTCTCCCCAATTACTCTAGGTCTCCACATGCCTAGAGTGAGCTTAGGGAGAGGAATTATTTGTCACTTTGGTGTTAGCTTAGTGATCATAGTTGTTGCTTACTTTCCCACCAACAACTCGTGTTTCCCCTTATTTCAAAACCCTAAGAAAATATATATTTGAAAAGACCAAAAAAAGGTGAATTTCATTTTCAAACAAGAGACATATTTTTTCAAACAAATTGCTTCCTTGGATGACCCTAGATACTCCCCTATCTGGGAATACAAATTTAAAAGCGTATGCGATTTCGCGTGTTGCAACGACCCTAAAAACCCTAATTACAAATCATGCTAAATTTTGCATCACTTTTTGGCACCGTTGCGGGGAGGCACAAATTTGCTTATCAATTTTTCTCTTACTTGAAGTGGATCTCATCACCTTCTCTTTCTTTTCTCTTGTGTGTGCTGGTATTGCAGGAAGGAAGCGGGAATTTGGAAGCGAGAGCTCAAAAGTTCCTTTTCTTCCTACGATTTCAGGTTGGTTCTCCCTTTCTTGTCACATTTATCCTTAAAAACTACCAAAAAAATATTCAAGTTGGCTTTCAGGATCTTAAATATCTTAATTAAGTGGAGTGGTGCAATTTAAAATCCATTGTTTGCTTGTTTGCATCAATAAACACCACTCCACCTCAAGTTTTGGTAGTCTGATTTTCGGGTCTAGACTTCTTTCCAAATTCCAAAAACCAATTTTTGACACCACTGGCCTCCTAAAATCATAAAAGTTCACCCAGTGATTCCAAATCAAGTTGGAAACATATGTTCCAAATTTTAGAGCAACTAGATTTGTAATTAATTTTTAAAAATTAATGGACTACATAGGGGTCACACCCTCTAATCTTCCTATTTTGCTACGGTCTACAAATTTTTAGAATTTTTATACTCATCCAATTTTTACGAAGTTTAGGTTTCTAGAATCCTTGTAAAATTCTACACATCTCATAAAATTATCAAAATTTTTTGAGGCCGGTGGTGGTACTGAAAAGTCTAAAATACCCAAAGGTATCAATTCTGGATTTTGACACTAGCATAAAAGAATTCAAAACAATTATCAAACAAATTCCTAAAATCTTAAAATTTTTCTTTTCAGAATCCTTGTTTGATTTGATTTACATTAGTAGTGTTGTTTGCTCTGTTTGGACCACTAGTTAATATAGAAAGCCTAAAAAAGATCCATTGGTAGTTAAATCTCTGTCATAGGATCAATTGGATTAGGATTCCTTTTTCATTTTTAGAAATAAACAACGTAAAGGAAATTAATCTTCACCCATACAACTTGATTTCCTCTTGTTTTTAGAATCTCAACTTGTTTGAAAACTTAAAAAGAAAATCCTAAAAGTACACTAAGTTAAATCCAATCCTAAAAGTAGAAATACAAAACATTTTTTGTGTGACAACTTGTTTGAATTGAAACCACTTTCCAATCTTGCACACACTATAAAAATTGAAATAACAAGGCAATAACCCAATCGATGCCCTCCACATTCCATGTACACTTTAGTATCCTAGACCTAATTAAAATCTGTAGCAATTTGACCCCTAAGGTTTCATCAACTTAGGCTTGCTGTCTATGTCTTAAGTTTTCTTTAGTAAATATCAATTTTGTGATCTATATATGGTGTTCAGGCTGAGGGGCCATGTCAAATGACCAGATGCAAGTTTGTACAAGCACTTGGGGAAACGCTTGGGCCTAAACCTCCTCTTAAACAACTTGGTTAGATTTATTGACAAAATGGGTATTCACTATTGATTATTTATTTCCTAGGTAGATCAAGTCTTAAGTTATTTTTAGGGAGTCACAATTAAGTTAGGTCTAGATTTTTATTGATTGTTTGCACACTTTCTCTCATCTCCATCTCTTCTCCTCTCCTCCCGTTCTTCCATTGTATGCACGGGCGACGGTCTCAAAATCCGCACTTGGAGGACCATTTGATTTCGGCCCCCATGCAAAAAGACCACTTTTTTTGTCTTCTTCTAAAAATATGGAAAATCAACAAAACAGGTCCACTAACCCATCCACTTCTACCTCTAATCCCACCACTAACCCTAATTCTGACCCATCCACCCAAAACCCCTCCACCATGGACTTTCCACATCTAGAGCTCCCCAATGCTGATTTGCCTTAATCACAACATCAAGCCCCCGCACCTGATCTCTTGACAATGATGGCTGAGCAGATTGCTCAACTGAATGCCAATCAACAAACATTGACTAGGAACATCCAAAACCTAGCCAATCAAAGGCCAAACCCACCACCCCATCAGCAGCTTTTTATTCCTCTAAAAGATTTTTATGATCCTTCTTATTATAAGGAACAACCAGGGGTGGTCATACTAGAAGGGGACTTCGAGATCAAGCCATCAGTTCTAAACCTGATTAAGCATTTTCATGGCCTTCCTAGGGAAGACCTGTTCAACCACCTTGAAAAGCTAACTCTTCTTATACAAACAACCCATTCCCAAAATGTACAAGAAGACCTATGGCTGATGCAGCTATTTTCATTATCTCTTAAAGATAAGGCCACTTACTGGTTCAGGACCATTGGCCGACCCATCACAACTTGGCCTCAGTTCAAGAGTGCCTTCCTTAAGAAATTCTTTCCCATAGGTCGTATTAATTCCCTACGAAGATCTATTATGACCTTTCAACAAAAATCTGGTGAGACTCTCCATGATTCTTGGGAAAGATTTCAAGATCTCCTAAGAAGTTGCCCGCACCACAAGATTCCTTTATAGCAGCTCGTGCAGATCTTCTATCACAGATTACAAGATCAAATTTGACGCTTCGTCAATTCCTCTTGTGGCGGCAATTTCTTGAATAAGGATGCTGAGAGTGCTTATGACTTATTTGAAGAAATGAGTGAAAACTCATTTAATCAAGCTTCCATGAACACATTTTGCAGAACTTCAAACCTGCAGTTCGGTGTTCATGAAGTAGGCACCCAATCTATTCCTGTAATCCAAGATGAAATTCAAATGATTGCACAAAAACTCGACCAAATGCACATGAATCAAAAGAAAATTGAGGAAAGACTTGCCACACCAACCCAAGCTCCACACACTCCACATCTAACCCAACCTCACATCCCACGAAGAGAAAATTTGCACAATATCAACACGACTCCTGGTGATTATTACCAGTATTCTAAGGTTGTCTATGATTCACCAGGGAATTATAACTATCCGGATCTTAACTCCACTCAAAATATTTCTGCCATCTAGGAGAAATTTAAAAATTCTTCCAATTGGAAGAATTACCTGAACCACTCCTGGTATAATCAGGTTCCTCCCTAACCAAATCAATTTAATGGGTATGGGTCTAATCCGACCTTTCATCTTGGGCCATCCCAACATGACATCAATGCTCAGATGATGAGAACCCTGTAGGAAATGCAAACAAAGATGACGAAAGTAACCCGTACCATCACAAATCTGAATAATCAGAATTGGGGTTACTCCCACTCAAAGACTTGGAAGACATCTTCCCTCTCAACCTATGCCCAACCCTAAACACCAAAGGAACCAGTATCCGGGCATAAATCCACACTACCCGAATCAGCCTCCTACTAATCCACCACCTTAACAGCCTCCCAGGTTTCCACAATCACAAGCCCCCCCCACCTCCTCCAAATAATAATTCGATTGCACATGCAATTACGTTGAGGAGTGGGAAAACCACCATTGATCTCGGGCCTTCACAAAAACCTAGTGACATCCCCATCCCTGTGCACATTGACTCTCCACCCCCTCATCAGGAAGAAAAGAAACACACAAATCTCAAGACATGATGCCTATCCCTTTTCCACAAGCTCTCCATCCCACCACAGAAGAACTCATGGATCTATTTGGGCAAGTTCAAATCAATATCCCTCTCCTAGATGCAATCAAGTATATACTTTCCTATGCCAAAATTTTGAAGGAGATTTGTACTTCGAAAAGGCAGGCCAGAAATCTAGGACAGGTGCATCTTTCTGAGACAGTAAGCTCTGTCAAACAGAGCAAGCTGCCTCCTAAGATGAAAGATCTGGGGGCGCCACTAATTTCAGTGATTGTTGAGGATACTACTTTTTTATCGTGATGCCTCAGTTAATATCATTCCCACGATATTATTTGAATAATTTCATATCGATGAACTAAAACCTGTTGAGGTAACCCTGCAATTAGCTGACCGATCTACATTCAAACCTCGTGGGATTGTCGAGGATGTTTAGGTCAAGGTCCAGAATTGTGTCTTCCCTGCATACTTTCTGGTCCTTGACATTGAGGTACTCGAATCTTTATTGAATGCCCCAATAATCCTCAGATGACCCCTTTTTGCCACTGCAAAGGCAGATATCAATTGCCACACAGGCAAAATGGATATCACCTGTGCAGGCCAAACTATCACTCTAGATATTTTCAAATCCTCTAAGAGATTCCATGATGATAATTTTTTTGAGAACTCAGATACTGAAATTTCAAATATGGTGGAGGAGACAATGTTGATAGATACCCTAACCGACCACAATATTCTTGAGGAATTTGATGCAGAATCAGTGGTCGGTGAAATCTTTGATTTGGAGACTTGTCTTGACCATAACTCCATTCTTGATCACCCACCTGATCACCCTGACCCACCCACTCTTCTCTCATCCCACCCTTCCACACTAACTACACCTACCCCTCACCATTCTTCCCCCAAATCCTTCCTAATGATCTGCCACCAGACTTGCCCGAGTTTGGCATTCAACCCAATTTCAAACCTTGGCCAGACTCAAGCCACACTTATCATTTTCCATCTAACTTTGATCCCTATATTTCCTCTAGTCAATTTTCTAGGGATCCAGAGGAAGACACATTTTATGTGGGCATCCAAGTGTCCAACTATTTACATGATTTTCCATCTTCCGTGCATACCTTCACGCCCAGATGAATGGTGTAAAAGATAGCACTGGATGGGAGGTAACCTATCATTTTTCCTGCTTTCCTTGTTCCTTTCTTTTTCCAGGTTTTGGCCATCCTAAGCTCGACCACCCTTCACTAAGGTGATCCCTTTTCCCTCCTAATGCATGAGGACATTGCATATCATAAGCATGGGGGGATGCCTTCAAAATTTTGATGATCAATTTAGGATTTTCAAAACCCAAAAACATGCATTTTTCTTTAGTCATTTTAATTTCCTACTTGCATCCCCAAAAAAATAAAAATGTTGAAAACTTTTTGAGGAAAATTTTAAAATTAGGACTAAGGTTGAAAACTTAGTTTTGGTATAATAGGATTTAATCTTTAACAACTAGGGATAAGGATACAAATCTGGTCATTAGAATTTCAGGGTCATTTTTTGGACTAGATCAGATACCCTTCTCCAAAATTCCACCTAAACTCATAATAGTTTAGGTGACTTGATCCTCTTTTGTAATATGGAAAGTATCTGGCTTAGTTTCTGATTCAAAAACTTGCATTTCATGTAAAACTTCCTGTGTCAATTTTCACACTAAAGCCAACACCTAAAAATCACTAAAAATTAGAAAAACCCCCTTGTTTGGACTAAGTAAAAGTCTGAAGCAGATCATTAGTTTGAGTTCCCACTGTCGAGGAGAAAAATACCTCTTCTGAGGATGCGATGTCAACATGTTACCACCTTGGCGATGCTCCATATCTATATTTCATATCTTTATACGAATCACTAAAGCGCAATTTTGCAACTCAAGTGTCTTGGACGGTGAAACGACCCGTCACCTTTCGGTCCTTTAAGACGTCTGGGATGTTCACCAGACGTCTGAAAATGCTTTTTCTTTTTGCCGTGTATCGTGTGCACGCCACTCCCTCACCCATGCCTCACGCCTCGCCCTACAATGGCTATCACCCATACCCTGTGCCACTCCCTACGACGCCCATGCCCTTCCCCTCACCTTCTCTCCCTTTATAAGTCCTCCTCCTCCTCCACTTCGTCTCACAACCTCATGCTAAGCCAAAGAGGGAGAGAGCGGAGAGCTGATCGCGAGTCTGAATGCGAGAGCAAAGGGTGCCGTGCTGCTCTGCTGCAGCATCTACGGTGAGGAGAGACCAAGGCAGTTCCTCGGAAGTCATTTTCCATAGAATAAGATGTTTGGAGTGACCTCCAGACATCTAGGAGGACGTACAAAGGTATTATGAGATGTCTAGTAGAGATTTACTTTGTCCTTGTTTGCCGAGTTCTGATAATGCGTATGCATGTGTTAGAGGTTGGGAGGCACGGCGGGGCACTGCACGAAGTAGTTTCAGACATCCGAGAGCATCTCTAGATGTCTGACGGAACCCCCGGATTTCGGCACTACATTCCAGACATCTGGTAGAGGCACCCCGAGAGAGGTATGCCTGCGAGTTGGTTTAAGATGTCTGGGATCTCTCCCAGACGTCTGATTTTGGTCAAACCTCATGTTTTTAGGCTCGTACAAGGCCCAAACGATGTCGATTTTCCATAAACAAAACGTCCTTGTTTCCCATTTATTTTTCTCCATGTAATGGTACCTTGTATGTAGCACTTGAACCCTTTTTGACCTATCAATCCATGTCTTAGGTCTCCAATCTATCGAGTGTACGGGACCTACGGAGACGTCGGGGTTGCTGTACGAGCCCCCATTCCACCTGGTTATCTTGGTAGAGTGGTTCTAACTAATTCTCTACGTTAAATAAAATGCATGCAATTAGCTAAAAACCTAGGATGTGAGATGAATCCTAGGAAGAAATAAATCTATGCTGTAGAATACAGTTATCCAATTGAACCCTAGGTTGTGATATGAACACTTGGGCTAGAGAAAAGTGCATGCGAATAATTAAGTAAATCATGAGATATTTGTATTATTTGCAATGAACCACATTACGAACAAACCTGCACTATGATTGAGCTGCCTGTTCTACATATATATTAAACTGGATAAAGGGAAAGTCATGTACAAACCCTACGGGGAATATAGAACAAGACAAGAATACCATAGCATGGAGAACTGCATGGTTCTGGAACTGCTGCCCATGGGTGACCGTTAAGGGAAGTGAGTTGACCTTCGTGTACTTTGTACCAAAGAGAGCAACTATCCCTTGTAGTGTAGAGGGGAGCTTGCCGCTTTTGGGTTGAGACCCGGGCTGGGTTTGGCCACTCTACGTCGACTCTTGTTGGCCCTTGTGTACGTGGTACCGAGGTGAGCTACTTAGTGTAGGGGGGAGCTAGCCACCATAGGGGGCTCGGGGTTAGGTATGGCCACCCTACACCGACTCTTGTTAGCCCGTTGGGCAAATCGGGATAGTCAGACGAGGGTACGCAGATTGAGGAGGGGTGAGACCCCTATTCTATTCTGAGAGGGCAAGGCCCTATACTGTTCTGCGTTGTATGTTGAAGCATACCCAGTAGCGGAAATGAAAATAAGGTCAGCCGTCTGATTTTGGGCGGGTCTCTTCCTGACTTGGATCAGATCTAAACAGGGTTCTAGTGCAAGTCCATCAGACGACATACAGGACGTCTGGCACTAAGTCTAGACGTCTGGAAACCTACTTTTACTGTGGGAATGGATTTTCCAAGCGTCGCAACGGCTAGAAAATCTTTGAGAAGAGATTTTGGGTCAGCCGAGGCAAGACGGTAATTTATCAGATGTCTGGA
This sequence comes from Thalassia testudinum, assembly GCA_037157565.1. Classification (NCBI taxonomy): domain Eukaryota; kingdom Viridiplantae; phylum Streptophyta; class Magnoliopsida; order Alismatales; family Hydrocharitaceae; genus Thalassia; species Thalassia testudinum. The sequence continues at coordinate 4,606,951 of JAZHRO010000022.1, read as the reverse complement.
AAGGCCTAAGGACGTCTGATAAGGCTCTAACGGTCATATTCTTGAGTGTTTGTTAAGCCAACCAACGGTCCACTAATTGGATGTCTGGCAAAGTCATCAAACGTCTCCTAAGACGACTGGTCTAAGGTCTGGACGTCTGATTTCATCAGACAAAACACTAAGTCCAGCCTAAGAGTTATCAGACCTCTGAAACAACAGTCAAACGTCTTAAAATACTTTATCAGATGTCTGATTTTGGAATTAGACTTCTGGAAACTCTGTTTGAACCCTACATTGGTTTTCTAAGTTCTCTACAGAAAACCTAAGTATCCTAGGGTTGTGCCGGTGTTCCTAGGACTACTGTTAGGGTACTTTGAGGCTCTTTAACATGATGTTCTAAGGAAATAAAAAGAGCAAGAAAATAAAGATAAAAGTACATGAAAGGAATAAATAGAATTCTATCCTATTCTTCTTGTCCTTCCATCTTCAGTCTATTGCTCCTCGCGAATCTCCTCTGTTCTCCATCAAGCTCCTCCAATCCGTCCTGGATGCGAGCTCGAATTCTGTCTAATCACGTCTACATTTGCAATTGACCTGAAATCTAAGACTCCAAGTGCAAATGTTAAATAACACGTGTTTTGTTATCATCAAAACAAATGATCGTGGTGCTCTAGCACCAACAATCTCCCCCTTTTTGACGATGACAAAACCATAAATAATAATGCAAAAAATCCTCCCCCTTTTTGACATTATCAAAAAAAGTTTGATTGATTTTAAATTTCCTATAACTCCCCCTTAAAATATGCTCTTCTATAAATTTCTTTTAACAAAGGTAATGTCTTCCCCCTTTTTTTTATAACAACAAGATAGCTATTATTTTTCTCCCCCTTTCTAAAGGAAATTTAGCTACCTTATATCTCCCCCTTAAAAATTGACAATTAGCTCATAATTTTTTAACTCCCCCTATCTAAATGCTACTAATAAGAGGATAAGGTAAAGGGTTTTACCTCACCTACCATGACCAATAAAATGGGCCAAATGGTGGTGGTGGATGCCACATCGGATGGGGCTCCCATCCATAGCTTGGAGGCCCGGGCATTGGCGCCGGTCTCCAATCTGGTGGTCGACGTGTGGCGGGTCCATCGTTTGTTCGCCGTCTTGTCGATCTTCTTGTTCTCCTCCTTGGTCTACTCGTTGGTTCTCCCAACTTGAGTTGACCAGCCTTGAGTTTGTAGGTCCAGTCCTTTGTGTTGTAGTTATCCCTGAACCCTACAAAATAAGATTCTAATTTTTTCTTTGGTATCCAAGTGAGCTTGGATTCAGATCTGTTAGCGGGTCTCCTTGATGGAGATCCTTTCTCAATCTTAGGGCTATATAAATCATCTACTTTGTTGATTAATTTGTTAGAGTTTTCCCTAAGACATGCAATTTCTTTTTCTATAGTATTCATCTTAGTTTTTAAATCAGAAATTTCTATTTTTAGACTAACATTTTTCTCAATCAATTTATTATTTTCATTGATGAGGTTTTGATTTTCTAATAATAGGTTATTATTTTTAGGACTAGCTTCTAGATCCTTAAGTTTTATTTCTAACCTATCATTTTCACTTCTAAGAAAACTAAGATTCTTTTTCATGCTTTTATTTTCTATCTTAAGTGCTTTACTAACTTCAAAAAGTTCATTAAAAGCTTCTTGTAAGTCGTAACTTACCTCGTTGTCTGAGTAGCTTCCGCTTTCGCTGTCGCTTCCTCTGGCCATGAAACCAAAGCAAGCGGTTTCTTCTTTTTCTTCTTCTTCCTCCGAGCTTGAATCGTCCCAAGTGGCTTGGAACGCCTTCTTCTTAGATTTCTTCTCCTTTTCCTTCTTCTTCTCCTTTTTGAGAAGAGGGCACTCTGGTCGTAGGTGCCCTTTCTCGTTGCAGTGGTAGCAACGCCTCGGGCTCTCCTTCTTCTCCTTCTTCTCTTTCTTTAATTCCCTACAAAACTTGGAAAATTTTTTAAGTAAAATTCTAAAGTCTTCGTCATCGGAATTTACCTCGCTATCCGACGCGTCTCTGAAGGCGAGAGTCTTCTTCGATTTAGACTCCGGTGTATCCTTCTTCTTCTGCTTCAACTTTGTCTCGTAGGCCATTAGATTGCCTAGGAAATCTTCCATGTTGAGCTCCTCCACTTCGTTCGCCTCCTCGATGGCGGTGACTTTCTGTTCCCACTCCGGTCCGAGGGAACGAAGAAGCTTCCCTTGAAGCTCCCCCTTGATGAAAGTCTTCCCTAATGCTTTCAAATTATTTACGATGAGAGTGAACCTAGTGTTCATCTCACTCAAAGATTCGTTAGGCTTCATAGAAAAAGATTCAAATTCTTGAGAAAGTAAATTAATTTTAGAAGTTTTTACCTTAGAGGTACCTTCGTGAGTTACCTCAAGTGTGTGCCAAATCTCGTATGCGGTGGCGCATTGCGAGATTCTGTTGAAGTCCTCCGAGTTGAGCGCGCAATACAACGCGTTCATTGTTTTCGCATTGAGCGAGAGTTCCCGAATCTGCTGCTGCGAGTATCCTGCGTCGGGTCGCTCCGGGATCTCGTATGGGGCTTCGCAACGTCCCCATAGAGCGAAGTCCGTGGCTTGAAGCCACATCCTCATCCTCAGCTTCCAGTAGCTGTAGTTGTTCCCGTCGAAGTAGGGTGGTCGGACGGTGGATTGCCCCTCGGATATTTTGATCGCTGATGTGCTTCCCTCCATTTGATCTCTTGCCGGGTGTTACTCCGATCTCACAAGACCTGCTCTGATACCAACTGTAATTCCCTACTCGGAGGGGGTGAGATCAGCGTGACGTAAAAAATGCGGAATTGAAATACAAACAATCACACAAAATATCAATCACACGAGTACACAAGTAATTTATAGGTGGAAACCCAAACCGGGTGAAAACCACCACCTAACCCTCTCGAGTTAGGATTTTCCGATCAACCAAGTTGATCAAATCCACTAAACCGAATCATTTTAAATGAGGGTGATTCAACCTTAATTACAACCACGCTACTTAAACGAGGGTAGCGTACCTCAACCCCTTCTCTTCACCAGAAGGATTTTGTCTCGCAAAGGAGACGAGAATTCGCAAAGCAAATACCCAACCAAATAACAAAGATAAAATAAAAATCCTATAGAGCCAACAAAATAATTTTGAACCTAAGCTTCTATAGGAATTAGGATGCTTCCCTTTGAAAGGAGTGCATCGATGACGCGGATGCGTGAGCCACACGATGGCGCAACGTCGCTCTCGTGAACAACGGCAGGAGAGTGGGTGCGCAACAGCTTGATGCTCTCAAGATGATGGAACTAGAGCTTGGAGAGCAAGGGCTTCTCTTGGACACAAAAGAGTGGAACTAAGTTGCTTAGGTGTGTCTAGGTATCTCTTAGTGTGTGTTTGGTGTGTAAAGGCTCCCATCTATTTATAGAGGCCTTAGGAAGGCTTTGGAAGGCTTAGAAAAGCTTCCATAGCCGTTGGGTACAAAGCCCAAGTGAATCAGCCCAAAATTAGGAACAATCATTGCATTGACAGGCTTATCAGACGTCTAATTCTGGCATCAGACGTCTGGAAGATCACTTTAAGACGTCTGAAAATAAGGTCAGACATCTGATTTTGGGCGAGTCTCTTCCTGACTTGGATCAGATCTAAACAGGGTTCTAGTGCAAGTCCATCAGACGACATACAGGACGTTTGGCACTAAGTCTGGATGTCTGGAAGCCTACTTTTACTGTGGGAAATGGATTTTCCAAACATTGCAATGGCTAGAGAATCTCTGAGAAGAGATTTTGGGTCAGCCGAGGCAAAACGGTAATTTATCAGACGTCTGGAAAGGCCTAAGGACGTCTGATAAGGCTCTAACGGTCAAATTCTTGAGTGTTTGTTAAGCCATCCAACGGTCCACTAATTGGACGTCTGGCAAGGTCATCAGACGTCTCCTAAGACATCTGGTCTAAGGTCTGGACATCTGATTTCATCAGACAGAACACTAAGTCCAGCCTAAGAGTTATCAGACGTCTGAAACAACAGTCAGACGTCTTAAAATACTTTATCAGACGTCTGATTTTAGAATTAGACGTCTGGAAACTCTGTTTGAACCCTACATTGGTTTTCTAAGTTCTCTACAGAAAACCTAAGTATCCTAGGGTTGTGCCGGTGTTCCTAGGACTACTGTTAGGGTACTTTAAGGCTCTTTAACATGATGTTCTAATGAAATAAAAAGAGCAAGAAAATAAAGATAAAAGTACATGAAAGGAATAAATAGAATTCTATCCTATTCTTCTTGTCCTTCCATCTTCAGTCTATTGCTCTTCGCGAATCTCCTCTATTCTCCATCAAGCTCCTCCAATTCGTCCTGGATGCGAGCTCGAATTCCGTCTAATCACGTCTACATTTGCAATTGACCTGAAATCTAAGACTCCAAGTGCAAATGTTAAATAACACGTGTTTTGTTATCATCAAAACAAATGATCGTGGTGCTCTAGCACCAACAATAAGTGTAGCAAATCTTTGAAGCACTCCCATGCATCATGAAATTGTTCTCCTTCTTGTTGAGAAAAACCTATGATTTCCCTCCTATAGTGATTAGTCTTGCTCATGGGAAGTATTTTTTTAAAAACTCTCCCTTCAAGGCTTCCCAAGTATCCACTATACCATCTAAAGTGTGATACCAATGCTTCGCCTTATCCTTGAGGGAGAAAGGAAAGAGGGTTCGCATTTGGGCGTCATCAGTAATACCCTGCAATCTCACCGTGGAACAGACCTCGATAAATTCCTCCAGATGCCTATAATGGTCCTCCCTAGAAGTACCATAGAATGTGGGAAACAGAGATATGGTACTACTCTTGATTTCATATGGATTATTCCCCCCAAGTCTTCTCAATGTATGGCCAGGTTGATTGGTAGGGATAAAATAATCTCTCAAAGATCGTTGGTTTTCCACAATTCTATTCTCTCCTTCCTTGGCCATCTCTCTTCTCTCTTGGTTGGCTCTCCTAAGGATCCTTTCAGGTTCTGAATTAAACACAAGTTGTCTCCTCAGAGATCGCCTACCAAGCATACACAAACAAACACAATTCAAAAGGACTTTTGTGTCTTTAATCAATTAAGGCCTTTGAGATTTAAGTCCAGTTGTAGATGATAATACAAATTGCCCAAACAATTACGTGCCTATTGTCGACCTACGAAATGCCTTAATGAAGACCTAATTGGAACTTAGGTGCTCTGCCCTAAAGTTCAACTAGTAAAGTACTCCAAGGGCGGAAGATCGAGGGATGTAAGTAGGCCTAAGCCTTCCTTTGAAGCTGTGCTTTCACAGTGCTTCTTAACTACCCTAAAAAATCTGTGACAAGGTATCCCCCTCCTTGAAGTTACAAAACCTTTGAGCTTAAGTTTCAAGCACTTTGGTATCCAATGATAGGAGAGTTCTTTCCTAGAAGCTCAAAAACCTAGGAGTGTCTAAATGTGTGCTTTGGTGCAAGGATCAAACAAGTGTGCATACACCGAAAATGTTTGAATTTTTTTTTGAATGGCAGCACAATGTCTCAAATCAACTCCTTGGGTTTTATATGTTCCTCCTATTGATTAGTCCTTTTTCAGAAAATGTGACCACTTGTTAAGTCATTTCAAAACAACTTATGTGGTCTTGAAATTAAGTCCAATATGCAATGCATGATCAGAATATGGATGCAAAGTAAGAGAATGAGTACCTTTCTCCCAGCAATCAATGATGCGAGAATGCACGCAATGTAGAGAAATAAATCCAGAGGTTGCTCATACAGACCTAAATGGTTCATGCTAGGGGCAGGCAGCTAGTGTTTTGTTTGTTTGTTTTTTTTTTAAACTACTTATGCACAATTAAGAAAAAAAATAAAATCAATCCACAAAAGAAAGTAAAAACCTAAATCTAAAGAAAAAAGGGAACAGACTCCTAAAAATTACCCAACATGGGCCTAAAACAAAATCGGGGAACAAACCCCTTAAACTATACCCCAGAATAAGGGTCCCAAACCAAATGTATGTGAAGTCTAAACTAAATCTAAACTAAATCTAATATACTATCTATTCTATCTATTTGGAATGGAAGAGTTGATGTTTGCAGCTTCCTCAAAATGTTCTCTTCCGAATTGTGGCTTACGGTCCACCTTAGTTGTGCGCACGGCGGCTATGTTGCTCCTAATGTGTGGCCAATGAATGGTGTCGAGGGTTGCCTGATCTCTGAGGCTGGTGCGGCAAGATGTTGAAGATATGTGTACCTCGCATCAAAAAGATCGAAGTTAAATATTCCTAAAAAAAATTGTGTGAACAAGTAAATAGATAAATGCGAGTTTAACAAGGCTGTTGCCTCCTCGGCAACAAGGCCATTTGACGTGCCAATTTTTCCATTTGTTGTTTTGCATATAAAATAATGCATTGTTGTAGTATGCAAGTGGTAGAAAAATCGACTAATCAACAATTAAAATAACCACTCAATTAGGAGCGGGTCATATCCACAGGGAGGCAGTGGCCTATTTAAACTAGCACGGGTCAAAAACCGATGTTCACTATTAATTTCATCAAGAAATCAAGCCAAAATCTCTTTTCAATTGAGGTAATAAGACTTTAACATGCTGATATTGTATCTACGAGAAACAAGGAGGTTCTTTGCATAAAATCACCATAATAATTAAATCAGAAAATGAAGTCCACAATGGCATGAATCGTAAAAACTAATAGGTGCTTTACTGTAGCAAAATAGGGGAAAAACTTCCCCTCGTCCGTTCATGAGGAGGAGGTTATGGTTGGAGGTGCGAAGCTTGGAGGAAGATCTCTAGACCGAGGGCTTTGCGACGGTGGCGGCGGGGAGTTGTGAGGTGGCCGGAACCGGCTGGATGGAGCTTCGGTGAAGGTGGGTTCCGACAGTGGCTGCTGGCTGCTGCTGCTGGAGCTGCGTGGACTGCTGGAGGCAAGTGGGTGCATGCGGCGCTCTGCTGAAGGGGGCATGGAGGCTGCAGGTGCACAGCTACTGGAGGCGCGTTGGCCGCAGGTGCTGGAGTTGCGGGGGTGACGGAGGCGCTGAAGGGGCGGGTGCACGGAGGTGCGGGCGGAGCGTGTAGGCTGCATGCACGTAGAGGAGAAGGCGCACCTGCTGGAGGTGATGCGCGTTGCTGCTGTGCACGCGGAGGGGAGGCGAGCTAGGTGCACCGGAGGGGCTGGCAGAGTGCATGCAGGTTGCGTACGCATGGAGGAGTAGGTGCGGCTGCTGGAGGTGATGCGCGCTGCTGCTATGTGTGCGGAGGTACTGGTGTAGCATGCAGGCGTTGGTGTGTGCTGGAGACTGTTGTGCAGCGTGGAGGCACAGCGAGGATGGCGGGCACACGGGAATGGCGCTGCTGCAAGTGGTGAGGTGCACGCAACAGTGGAGGCGCATGCTGAGGGTGTTTGGGTTCTTTTTGGTGGAGGAAAAATAGAGGAAGGGAAAAATGAAGAGGAAGGTGGAGGTCAGACGTCTGGGATCATTCCCAGACATCTTAACTGGTGCGGAGGCGAGGAACTAGAGATAGTTGCTGGTGATGGCAGTGATGCAGCGTGGAGGGGTGCACATTGAGGTGCTCACAGTAATGCAGTTGCTCCGTTTTGGCAAAGCATCCTGTCACGACTCACACCTACAGTGGTGGAGCAACTGCCGCAGTCGAGGCTAGTGGTGGTGAAATGGAGAAGCTCAAAGGCTTTTGCACAGTGGTGGTTGGGGATGGTGGCCTGTAGAGCGCGGTTGAGGCTCCCCTTCTTTTATGCTGCAAGAGGAGTGCGGGCAGTGGAGGTAGACGTTGGTTGAAGAAGAGGTGAAGTGACGCAGATCATGGGAACAATGATCCACGATTGTCACTTGTGCATTTAGCTGGCGTAGTCTCCTGCATCCATTCGTTGGAGATAAAATAAAGAAATTAAATGAGGGTTATTTATGTACAAAACCCCTAAGAAATACTAAATCCTATTCTTATTTAAACTATGTATATAATGCATGTATGCAAACTAATTTATAACTAGCCACTTTGATTCTTATGCATGCTTACACATGAATGAAATATGCATGAAAGTAAATTTGTAAACTAGTTTATTTACATATTAATACATGCTATGTATATCTAACTATAAACTTAATGTCCAAGCATTTAAATAATAAATTAACCCACAAATATGGGCTCATCAAAGGGTAGATGCTTAGGTTACCAACCCAAGGGTAAACAAGCGAGTCCGATACTCCCAAAGCCTTTGACTTAATACATTGGCCTCAAGGTCTCTTTAAGAGTTCAAAAAACAATCTAAATCTTAGGAAGTACTTGAGTTTTTAAGCCTATTTTAGGCCCAAAGAGCCTAAAGCCAAGACTCATACCAAATCTCTTAAGAGTTAGAGACTACTCGGCTCATCTCAACCTCTTCTCCTAGCCCAGAATGTGTTCTCATGGCATAATATCAATTGATTTATTTTCTTTTTGACACGTTTTTCTCTTTTTCTTTCAAAACTAATTTTTATTTTCTAATAAAAATAGGAAAATGCAAGAAAATGCATTCATAAATCAGAAAAATCAGAAGCTCAGGTCTTACCTCCCCCCATGCCTAAGATTTACAATGTCCTCATTGTGCAAAAAGGAAAGATAATACCTGAGCAAGAAGTTGGGCTTCCTCCCAAAGAGTGCTGCATTTTCTGTCAGCAACCAGACTTATAAGGAACCTGTAAGTATGGTTCCAAACATAAAGTAGGCCCTAAAAATATGTGTAAAAGTGCAGGCCTAGAGAACATGTAGCCGCAAATGTTGGCAAGCTGATGATGCAGAGTTATCCCAAATGCTCACCAGAAGACGTGATAACAAGAAACCTCGTTAGGCTACCTGGAAAGGTTTAGGAAAAGGAGGAATATAAGAAGGTACCTCTTGGAACAAAAGGAGTGGAGGATAGCAAGGGTCCTCCAAAGCCAGAAGGGTTTTAAAGGTTATATTCAAAATTGTACAATACCCTTGAATGACGAGACTAAAAATACAACCATCAATCCAAACTTGCCATTCCACTTGGGGATGTACTGGCCTGATATTCTCCCTAGAAAGAATGTATGTGAGTAGAGACCTGAGCTAGGAATTAGGTAGAGAGTTTAAAGTTTTCTTGAGTGCCTAGGAGGTAATGATTAAGTCCCACGAGGGCTTAGCCTGTGTCGAGTCTAGTTCCAACCACAATTCAAGTTCTGTATTCTTCACCATAACAGTTTTTGTGGAGGAATGTAATTCACCCTGCCTATCATTAATAATTTAGTCAAAAATGGGAGTCACATTTTTGCCTTCGCGTATATAGGAATCAATGGTAGACTCCCAGTCACATACATTTGATGACAGGGTCGAAGCAACAAAATCATTATCATTAATTTCATCCTTGAGTTCTTGTTTGTCACTTAAATCTTCACTAGTGAGTGGATGTGATTCTTTATTAAGAGCGAGAGTTACTTCAGTATCCTCAATTACTTCTGAAGGATGATCAGTTTCAATGTTATATGAATGGAGGAAGCCTATATCTCTTAATTCATTGATCTCTTTGGGGTATAAATCCTCAAATGATATGTATTGGCTCCGAGAATCACTCCATATTTTTAAAGTAGGCTCCTTGATCATACAATTCTCAACATAGTTAATTAAGGTTATTAGTCTTAATTAATTGTGTAAAGAAATGGCTTAGGTTAACTTGAATCATTAGGTTGTTGTCGTTAATTGTATTATAGGGTCAAGCTAACATAACATTTTAGATTTTATTTCTTTTAACTGGTTGAGTCCAGGTCATTCACTGGGAGGTATAATTGTAATTCAATTCACTATTTTTATTATTTAAGTTAATTAATTACTATAATTATAAAATATGTTAGGCACATGAATATTTGCACATAAATCGAACAAGTAAAGCATGCAAGTACTCACTAATAGAGGAAAGGTACATGAAAGATTTTCATTGAATATCAAAAAAAAAGTTTATTACAATGGTTGTTTACAAAATAAGCTGGTATAAAAGGAAATGTTTACATTTAATACAAAGTGCCTTTTATTACAAAATAAAACTCAAACACTTCATTTCTTTTCCATCAGCCTTCGATCGGATGTCTGTTAATAAAATTAGACGACTTAAAACTCAAAGTTAGACTTCTAATGAGTGTATCGGATGTCTCTCCTCTCTCTTTTATCTCTCATTTAATGTCTTTGTTTTTTCACCTCTCTTTCTCTTCTTTATCTTTTCTAGTCAGCCTTCTTTCTTTGGTTTTATTTTCTTTAACCTTCTCTCTTCTCTCATCACTCTCTCTCTTCTCTTTTCTTTATCTTCACCTTTTCTCCTCTCTCTAACTTCTAGCCTTAGCTCCTCCTTTACCTCTCTTTCTTTCTTCTCTCGCCTCTTTACTTAGTCAATTTCACACTTAGCCTTCTCCCTTCACTATGGATCAATCCACACTTAGCCATTTTCTTGACTCAAACCCACTTTCTCTTTAACCAAAAATTATTTATGGGTGGCTCAGGCTTTTCGGGGATACATAGCACCGGGTATGTGATATAGACACATCTTTTTAGGTTAAAATGCCTATTCATGCATGTTCCTAGGCTTAGATTTGCATTTCTTATTATAAATATTACATAACATGCATCATTCTACATTTAGAGTAGTTGTATATATTTCAGGTTAATTAGGTCCTTTTTATGGTCAGGAGAGAAGAAGACTTATTTCAGGGCCTCGGATGGATGATCGGACCGTACGAATCTGATTAAGACGACGATCGGAGTCTAATGCCTCTGAAATTGTCTAGATCGGAGAACCATAGCATCGTACGAAGTCTGAGGAAGATCAACGGCTAGGGGACAATGCGTCATTCATACGAGTTTTGGATGGAAAATCCAACCGTATGGATGGATCCAGAGCGATGATCGTAGTCTAGCAGCATGGAAATCATCTCGATTTGAGCACCGTGGCACCCTCTACAAAAGAAAGAAGAATGGATGCCCCAGATGGCACCACGTGGCACCATCCAAGCCGCCCAACGCCGGCCAGCAACAGCGCACGTGCACAGCCGCAGCCGCACGCAGTGCACACGCACAGTCGTAACCGCACGCACGCTCATAGCCACAGCCGTCTGCACGCATACAGCATAGCTGTGCGCAGCAGCAACGCAATGCATGCCAGCACGTGCGCGCGCACGGTGCTGGGAGCATGGGTGCGTGAATCGCGTAGCGCGTGATGTGCGCACCAGCGGGGCAGGTGCCAGCAGGGCAGGCACGGATCTTCAGTGACATGCGCCTTTAGTGACGCTTGCAGCTGTCACTAATGGTCTTCGTGCACCAGCTAGAGGATTTGAAGGGCAGATCTTCAGTGATGTTTATGGATGTCAGTAATGACCCAGATGTGAATTTGTTCTTCATCCTCCACTATAAAAGGCCCTACCCAACACCATTCCAAACCATCTCTTCCTTTCTTCCTCTCACCACCTCCAAGGCTCTAGAGAGAGCTTGTCCCAAGCCCGAGATGCTCCTATAGAGTACAAAGTCAAATATTTTTCCCTCCCCTCATCCCCATTTGTGGAGCATTCCGTGGTCGTCCTCTTACTGCCCTTCGGGAAGAAGATCCTTGCCGCGACACCGTCCTGCCCCATCCTCTGTCCTCCGGCTCCGTCCTCCATCGTTCCACTCCTGATGTAAACACATTTACACTACTTAAAATTTCTATTTTTGCATGTTCTTAAGCATAGGATTGCATTTCATGATATAAATATTGCATAACATGCATCATCTTGCATTTCGAGTAGTTTGAATAAAATGGAGGTTAATTGTCTCCTTTTATGTGCTTGGACAGGGCAAACATTTTATCGGGGCCTCGGATCAAATATCCAACCATATGGATGTGATCAGGGCGACGATTGGAGTTCAATGACTCCAAGATCACCCTAATCAGACATCCATAGCATCAGATAGTGACTGGGGAACCCTAGAAGATCAAGGGCCAGGATGGTGTAAATCGACACTTCAGATGACAAATCCGACCGCACGGATGAATTCGGATTGACGATCACAGCCCAACGACACAAAAATCGAGTCAATCCGACATCCATGGCACCATCTACAACTTCCAGAAGATGGACGGCCAAGATGGCGCCACGTGGTGCCATCTCGACCGCCCAAATGGCCGCATGCAACCTTTGAAGATCTTGCACCCACTCGCTCTCCGCCGTTGGATCTTGATCCAACGGCTGTGGTCGGCCGCACTTAAAAGCGTCCGCTCGACCATCCGCACTCCGCAGCGTAGCGGTCGAGCACGCTTACGCGACCGGCAGGCGCGGGTTCGAGCCGTAGCAGAGGGCTGGAGGCACGGGCGATTGGGCGCGGGCGGGCGTTGGATCGCGATCGGACGGCCGCGTGTGCCCGATATCATTCACGTGCGATTGAACGCGCGGCATGGACGTGCGATCGCACGCGGGCAGGCGCGCAGCGCAGCGGGCGGAGATGCGTCTTAAGCCGTCCGAACTCGCGATCGGACGGCTGAGAATCAATGAATGTGCGATGGCGTTGAGCGCGCGGGCAGTTGAGGAGATGCGCGTGGGCGCGGAAGCTACGCCCACATTCAGGGCTTTAGTGACGGATTTATCCGTCACTAAAGATCCCTCATTTATTATTTTGAAGTTGTAATGTCCATTTTGCCCCCACTCCTTGCAACTATAAAAGGAGACCCCCTCCATACGAAATTCTCATCCCTTCCTTCTCCTCTCTACCCCTCCAAAGCTCAAGAGAAGCTTGTCCCACACCCAGGATGCTTCTTGCGAGATAAAGTCCAAATTTTCGTTCCCCTTCGGAAGTGGATCCCACGACGACGACGGCGTGCTGCTCCGTTCTCGTTCTTCTACTTCATCCTCCTTCATCCTACTTCGTTCTCCTTCGTCCTGGCGTCGTCCCGTCCGGCTCGTCCTCCAAGCAACCGTCGAGGAGGATTTCTCTCTCCCTATTCTTTTTACTGCTTTCTAGTATAGATTTACTGCTTTTTAGAGTAGTTTTGCTCGTCCTCCAAGCAATCGTCGAGGAGGACATTTCTCCCTCCATTCTTTTAATGCTTTCTAGAGTAAATTTATCGCTTTCTAGAGTAATTGTTTTATGCTTTCTAGTTGTAATGAGCAATTCCCCTAATGATAAATTCTCTGTTTATTCTACATCTCATTTTGATTTCTCTGTGTAATATTCTCTTTCTCTCTTACTCTCTCTCTCTTCTATTTATTGTAAATAATTAGATAGTTTTAAATTGAATTATTCTGTGACAAATAAAAAGAAACGCATAGTTTTTAAATCAAATGTCCACCTTCCTGTGTTCGACCCGAAATTTCAATTTCGCTATAAATTTTATTTGTTGAACACGAATGCTATAAATTTCAAGTTACAACAACAGGTTTTCCAAAACCAAACACGTTAGCGTAGTGATTCGGAACGTTCAACATTTTGGCGCCGTTGCCAGGGAGGCAACGATCTTTGATTTCTCTTCGCGTTTTGTAACTTACAAATCATTTACCTCACTTTTCTCCTTTCTTATTGTAATTGCAGGTACTCTTTTGAGGCGAGCAAAAGCGGTAGATTGGAGTAAAGTGCTGTGGAAGGTTTTGTAAGTTATCCCCCATTCTTTCACCCTCCATAAATTTCATTCGCCACATTGAATCCAAATTCCAATTAACCTAAGTGTTTGCATAAATCCTAAGAATAGTTTGGTTGTTTGGATTTCCACTCACATTCATTCCACCCTCATTCATAAAAAAATAAAAAATAAAAAGATAATTTTGTGGGGTAATTTTCAACAAACACACAACGTACACCCACATTTAAAGGCACTTAACCGAATTGATTTGTTTCTACTCAACCGGGTTCTAATCTGTGAAATCGGTACACATAAAGTAACACATAAAAGAGTAGAAATCATTCTAGGTTAACCATGTTTGTGTGCCTAACTTAGTCGTGCATATGTGGCCAGTTGTTTGAGTTGTTTGGGCCGCACCACTTTAATTAAAATCAACTCATCAAGTAGCTGCCAATTAGGTTCAACTCTTAGGGATTTACCAGGCACTCCACATTCTTTTTAAGCTTCAAAGGAAAACATTTTCACCCGTGCTTGTAAAACTTGGTGTGCCAATGAAACTTGTTTGAAAATACCTAAAGTTGAATCCTAAAAACTACTAAGCAAGATTTGAACCTTAAAATTCACCACATCAAAAACAATCTTGCTTGAAAACCACTGGTTGTGCATGCACACACAAATCAATCAATCATTAAGGGCACAACCCATTTAAAGGGCCCATCACATTCCAAAGCACATTCAAACCTAGCCCTAAATAAAACAGAGTAGACGTTGGCCTTAAGGATTGAACTCGCTCTTCAGAACTCAGAACGAGATTATTTTCGATTAGTCTGTTTCTACTGTTCAATCTGAAGTCTAGCTAGGGGAGCAGAGTCAAATGATCGTGGCTGGGGGGTACACTAGGAACCGGAGGCGCAAGCCGAAGGAAGAACCTTCTCCCCAGTCCCTCCTTCTAACTGGTTGGATTGAACAGACAGAAGTAGATCAAATCGTTCCTTTATCTCAAGATGGGTTTTGGGAGTCTGTAGGTCTGTAGGCTAACCCATTTAAGGACAGGTTTGATTGTTTGTATTGCAGGGCACCTTTCTTCCTCCTGTGTCTCATGAATCCTTCCACATATTTCACGCATTCCCGCTCTTTCCCTCCTGTTGTGAATTATCCTCAACATGACTATTATCCCAACTCGTACTATAATCGACCATCAGTTAGTTGGGATAATTTGGATTGGGGATACAATTCTGGACCTCCATGTTTAGGGTCTAACCCTGAACACTTTGATTCTGATTTCTATCCTTCTCAGAGCTACATCGGTTATAGATCGTCTTCCTTTTATGAACAACCTAATACGATCTACAATCAAGAAGGATACACCAATCTTTACCCATCCTTTGATTTCACTACCTTTAGGTCATCACCATCTTTTCAACAATCTAAAATGACCTATTATCAGGAAGGGTATAACGAATCTCAATTCGTTAATTCCCCTGCATTGAGCCTAAACCCGCCCAACCCTGAACCAACTCATTTGGTTCAGGTTAACCAGGTTCAAGATAAGGTTCTGGCTAACTTGAGGAATATCATTCAATCTTTAGAAGTTTAGCCAATACCTTGCATTGAGAGATTGGAGCCCCTAATTGAAATGATAGATGATTTAAACAAGTCTTTGTTGGATTGGCTCCAGGACGTTAAGGATAAGAACCCAGGTGAGTTTCTGCTTGGGAAATTAGCGAAATTGAGGATGAGAATCATGATTGCTTTGATTCGATCTTGGAATGATTCCCAGGATGAATCCTCTTCAGGAAAGCCAATGACAGAACCCGCTTAGGCACCTGTTGGGGGGACACGTGTTACGAGGCTGACCAGATTGAATTAAAACAACCAATTAAGGATGATCTGATTTCTTCACCTGAGATCCCTGAGCCGGGTTACGAGGAAACGTATGTCTCCTTGGAATAGAAAGTGACAAATGATTTTGGGACATACATTGATACGGATCCTGATTTCTTTAATGGTGAAGATTCGAGTTGCGAAGTCTCATGCGGGTTTTCTGAACACGATTTCTGT
Source organism: Thalassia testudinum (assembly GCA_037157565.1). Taxonomy (NCBI): domain Eukaryota; kingdom Viridiplantae; phylum Streptophyta; class Magnoliopsida; order Alismatales; family Hydrocharitaceae; genus Thalassia; species Thalassia testudinum. Next base: position 4,591,283 of record JAZHRO010000022.1, on the reverse strand, counting down.
GAGACGATTGGGCCTGAGGAATCTGATAGATCATTTGATAGCCCAATAACTGAGGAAACTGATCTTAGGGCATAAATTACGGATCCAGAATTACATTTTCTAGATGAATCAATTCAATGCCCTGATTATCAGTTATACCCCATTGAGCTTATTGATAATTATGTTTCTGAGATAATTAGACCCAAGTCAATTCTGATTCTGCCACATCATTTAGACTTGGAGATTTCAGACGGGGTGATTAATATACAAGAGGTCCTGGAATTTGATATTCAAAATGAGGAGGATAGGAGCTGGGAAGTTCTGATTTGGGAAGTTAACTTTAGAGGAAATGGAAGATTGAGTCGAAGGGTTCCTTTTAAACTGAAGCCATCAAATCAGAACCCTTACGACATTTGTTTCGAGGATGTCAAACTCAAGCACACATTCAACGATTATCCTTTTGAGCTTCAATTCTCTGTAACCTGACTTTTTGGTCTTGGGTTGCATCCTCATAAATCACTTGCATTCTGATTTTAGGTTTTGGGTAATTTTTATCCAGAACCTAAGATATTCTTGATTATGGGGGATGGGTCTGCACCACAATCTGGTCCACATCTGTGGACCTCTGTTGACAGGTCGGAGGATTCTTCTGTTTATTTTAATTCTGACCTGTACTTGTGAATTCTTCATTTCTTTTCTTTGTATAATGTGCCTAGAGGAAGGCACTAAACTCAGCACATATACAGTTCTTTTTCGTTTTCATCTCGGAGCGGACCTGACATTCACGCAATTCAGGTGCTTTCTACGCTTTTCCACTCTGTTTCATATCTTTTTAATACAATGAGGACATTGCATTAGATAGGCATGGGGGGGTGGATATTTATCTCTGAATTCATTCACCAGCTCCGTAGATTTGTTTTATTTTCTTTTATTAAAAAAAAATCGGAATTAGGAAAGAGAATTTGGGTTTAAGAAAATTTTCAATCTTAAGAAATACTACATTATGATTTGAACACAAGGACCCTTCAGGTCTTTGGACTTAATTAGCCTGTGTATCCACTAAAATGTGGATTTGTCTTTGAGTCCTCGCCATCTTAATTCTATTATAATTGGAATAAATAAGTTTGGGTGATAAGTACACAACTTATCAACCCACCCTCTGATTTGAGGGAATTTCTGAGTTTTATGCATCTACACACTTTCTTTGCACTGACTCGCTGTTCGGTGATTCTAATGGAATTTGGGTAGCTAATGAACCTTCTAGGGTGATATGGCTGGCAAGTTATCGTGGGTAACAGCCCATAGATAGGTTGTCCAGAGCCCAGTCACTGGACCTTTCTCTCTTTCCTGCCCTTAGGTAAATCTTAGACCAGGGAAGCCACCTACTTAAAAAAAAAAAAGAAAAAAAAGAAGAAAAAAAATCAAAAAGAAAAGGAGAAAAGAATAAAAAGAAATAAGCCACACTTCGCGACATGAGTATGGCTGGCAAGTTGTCGGTGGTAACAGCTCATCGACCGGTTGTCCAGAACCCAGCTCAATAAATGCACTAAAAATTTCCAAAACACTTAGGAAGAAGCGGAGAAGTAGAATAAACTGGGGAGATATACACTGGATTCACCCTTGTGTTGACCCCGTAAAAAATAAAAGTAAGGAGAAAGCTACCGGTTGCAAAGATACACCTTTAGGCAGAAGTCTTTTTGAGGTCACCTAGAGGCATAGAAATCCGAAGTCCGTTTTAATTACCGTTCAACGAGTCTATCACAATCACAATAAGATGCTTAAAGCTTAGGGTTCTCATCAAATCTTGGGTGAGTTGAATGGTCGTAGAAAGCCACTCTTAAACCCTAAAATTTGAAAATCCAAAAAAATTACAAAAGAGTAAAAAGAGAAAGAAATTTTTCTTTGAATAAGGCGAGGCTTGAGGCGGTCTGCATTTTGGCTAATACCCGGGCACTGCTGTGTCTTTGAAAGTTTAGTTCCTAAGTAGACAATTTCTTAATGATTAAAAATAACTCAGGTTCAAATAATCCAACCTAATTCTTTTATAAATAGCATATAGTTTTTGCTAGGGACTAGCAAAAGATAGGCATGGGGGTATGATGTAAACACATTTACACTACTTAAAATGTCTACTTTTGCATGTTCTTAAGCATAGGATTGCATTTCATGATATAAATTTTGCATAACATGCATCATCTTGCATTTAGAGTAGTTTGAACAAAATGGAGGTTAATTGTCCTTTTATGTGCTTGGACAGGGCAAACATTTTATTGGGGCCTCAGATCAAAGATCCAACCATATGGATGTGATCAGGGCAACGATTGGAGTTCAACGACTCCAAGATCACCCTAATCAGACATCCGTAGCATCAGACAGTGATCGGGGAACCCTAGAAGATCAAGGGCCAGGATGGTGTAAATCCGCACTTCAGATGACAAATCCGACTGCACGGATGAATTCGGATCGACGATCGCAGCCCAACAACACAAATATCGAGTCAATCTGACATCTGTGGCACCATCTACAACTTCCAGAAGATGGATGGCCAAGATGGCGCCACGTGGCGCCATCTCGACCGCCCAAACAGCCGCATGCAACCTCTGAAGATCCCGCACCCACTCGCTCTCCGCCATTGGATCTTGATCCAACGGCTGTGGTCGACCGCGCTTAAAAGCGTCCGCTCGACCATCCGCGTCGTGTAGCGCAGCGGTCGAGCGTGCTTATGCGACCGGCGGGTGCGGGTTCGAGCCGCAGCAGAGGGCTGGAGGCGCGGGCGATTGGGTACGAGCGGGCTTTGGATCGCGATCGAACGGTGGCACGCGCCCGATAGCATTCATGCGCGATCGCATGCGGGCGGGTGCGTAGCGCAGCGGGCAGAGATGAGTCTTAAGCAGACCGATCTTGCGATCGGACGGCTGAGAATCAATGAACGTGCGATGGCGTTGAGCACGCGGGCAGCTGAGGCGATGCGCGTGGGCACGGAAGCTATGCCCACGTTGAGGGCTTTATTGACGGATTTATCCATCACTAAAGACCCCTCATTTATTATTTTGAAGTTGTAATGTCTATTTTGCCCCCACTCCTTGCAGCTATAAAAGGAGACCCCCTCCATACGAAATTCTCATCCCTTCCTTCTCCTCTCTACCCCTCCAAAGCTCAAGAGAAGCTTGTCCCACACCCGAGATGCTTCTTGCGAGATAAAGTCCAAATTTTCGTTCCCCTTCGGAAGTGGATCCCGCGACGACGACGGCGTGCTGCTCCTTTCCCGTTCTTCTACTTCGTCCTTCTTCGTCCTGCTTCGTTCTCCTTCGTCCAGGTGTCGTCCCGTACGGCTCGTCCTCCAAGCAACCGTCGAGGAGGATTTCTCTCTCCCTATTCTTTTTACTGCTTTCTAGAGTTGTTTTGCTCGTCCTCCAAGCAATCGTCGAGGACATTTCTCCCTCCATTCTTTTAATGCTTTCTAGAGTAAATTTATCGCTTTCTAGAGTAATTATTTTATGCTTTCTAGTTGTAATGAACAATTCCCCTAATGATAAATTCTCTGTTTATTCTACATCTCATTTTGATTTCTCTGTGTAATATTCTCTTTCTCTCTTACTCTCTCTCTCTCTTCTATTTATTGTAAATAATTAGATATTTTTAAATTGAATTATTCCGTGACAAATAAAAAGAAATGCGTAGTTTTTAAATCAAACGTCTGCCTCCCTGTGTTCGACCCGAAATTTCAATTTTGCTATAAATTTTATTTGTTGAACACGAATTCCTCGCTTTCAAGCTACAACGACAGGTTTTCCAAAACCAAACACGTTAGCGTAGCGATTCGGAACATTCAACAGCTCCTCGCCACCTTCCTCCAGGCAACGTCAGAGCGAGTCATCCTCTGAGCAACCGTCGAGGGGGATTTCTCTCACCTCTTTCTATCTTTTTATGCTTTCGTAGTGTAGTTTTCCTACTTTCATAGTTTTAACAAACAGTTCTTGATGAATAGATGATTGTTTCTCTCTCTCTCTCCCTCTCCCTCTCCCTCTTATATTTTTGCAAGTAGATAAAGTTTTCATCGACCTAATCTCTTGCTCATTAAAAATACCAAAAAAATTAGAAAAGACAAATGAAATAAACAAATAAAAGCGAAGCATGGATTTCATAAAACTAAACGTTTGCCTCCCTATGTTCGACTCGGGACTCACTTTTCGAGTTTCGGTATAAATTTTATTTGATCACGCATTTTGCAACTATGACGATAGGTTACTCGTAACCTTGATTTCAAACTCGCAAAACATGTGCGATCAGTATGGGTGGGATTAGATCTTGCTAAGCCCAAGCCAAGTTTTCATTTGGTGGATTTTTAACCAATTTAATCAATGCACAGTAGCAGATCCATTAGGCCCATCACGCTTACGCCCACCCGGGCCCCAGCACACACATGTGTGCGCACACATGCACTCGCACACGCACATGCACGTGCACTGTGCCGCACATGCTCATTAGAATGCTCAGGGGTAATAGGTTGTTTTGTGCACCCAGCACTGATGACTGAAGCGCAGGGTGCACAAAACACTTTTATACTCAGGCATGCACTCATATGCTTCTGAGATAGGACTTTCTCAGTTGGGTTTCTTCTTCGCATAGCGCGTCTTCTGGCCAGTTCTTCAGATCACGATTGCCAGCGACTCATAGGGTCAAATCGAGTGAGTAATAGCTCTAAAGAAAGTTGATGGTCTCAGCTATCCAATTTGATCATCAATTTGATGATTGGATTAAAAGTGATTCATAGAATTGAAGGATGAGAAGGCACTGTTCCTGTGCCAAAATGTGCTGCAGATGAAGCAATCTCAGGTGTTTTAGCCTGCCGATGATGAAATACCCTCGATTGAGGGTCCTGGAAAGCTTTAAAGAAGCATTCTGTAGGGATTGAGAGAGGTTTGAGCTTAGAAAGAACTTCAGAGGCTCCAAAAGCTTGACAACTTCTCATTTAGGGATCAGAGTATTAAAATCAATGTTGAATCTATCCAGATGATAGATTAAGGTGTGTAGAGGAGATCTGAATCAATTCAAGAGATGGAACATGATTGATCTGGGTGAAGTTTGCATGCAAAACTAAACAAGAACTTAATGAACAGCTTTGGGTTCCAATTTGAACCCAAACTGTATAGGTCATGGAATTTCCTTCAATTCTCATCAAAACATCATCAAATCGACTTGAAATAATTCACATTTGGACCAAGAACTCAAATAACCCTTTGATTCAGGGATTCAACCCTTAGAACACCAACATCGGCATAAAGTTGACTTGTAAAGCCTAAAAGTTGACTTTTAAATATACAACATTTCATATCAAATTAAAAGCATAGATTAACTAGATTTCATCTAAGGAATCAATTCAGCACATCAAATTTGTGTTTTGAGAGCTTCTACAGTGCTTTGAGGCACTGTCGCCTGAGATCAGATGATGGGTTGTTCGACATAATAATCTAGAGCATTTCAGACTTAATTAACACCTAGGATAGAATCCAAATGTCTCTCTCATGCTTTAGGACCAATTTGCAGGCTCCGAACCTTAATGGTTGTGATTCTCCAACTCCGCCAGAGTTGGAGAAGATGAAGTCCAACAGAGAACAAACTTTATTAAATCTCAAGTTTGAATAGTCAAATTTGATTCTCTACTCAAAATGATCCAAACTGGAGCTTCTCATGAAGTTCTGAAGGCTAAGGTACACATTTTGATTCGTCGGAGCTCGTCGAAGCTCTAGTGAATGCCAATTTAACAAACTAAAGGGTGAGCCTTCACTAAATTTAACAAAAACAATCCTAAAAGATTCCTAAGGTTGCAAGGAGACTTAGGAACAATTCAATTTGATCAATTAATGAACTAATGCAAGAATTTGTCAAGAATATAGTAAGATCATATCTTGAGTTCGATTGAACTCAAGGTAAACTCTCTCACTCAATTGAGTGAGGGGAAACGTTCAGGGAGATGGGGCTGTGCACATGTGTAATTAGATGAAAAAACTCCTCTAAGTTCATCGTAGACAGCGAGCTCAGAGGTTGACATGGATTTGAGCATTTAGTGTATAGGTGTTAATAATCTAATTAAAAGCAGGAATGGGGCCCTTAGGTGATGTAGAGATGGTGGAGGGCCCTTAATGGCTGTGAAATAAGCTGGAGACCTCTGCCATGGACAGCGAGGTGCTCCGGTGAGTGTGAAATGGATTAGGTGTAAAAGCTGATATAATTGAGGGAAGATAATTGAATTGGAGTCACGGTAAGGTGAGGAATGTGATCAAGTGGTTGGAATCATGGTTTGAAGTCTGACGAGGTCAGAATTGACCTCGCTGGAGATGGAGAAGAAAGGGAAGAAATTGAACTAATCTACTACTCCTATGATTACTCGCCTAAATCCTAGCTAAGACTACGCCTAAGAGTTAGAACTACTTACTTGATGAAGGAGGTGAGGGAATCCGCCATTGGCAGGGTAGAAAACCAGATCAAAATCTAAAGTTTGGTTAGAAGAGAAACTCTGGCTGATCGAAGCGAGGAGATCTCAAAGCTGTGGCACGCTCCAACGTCGGTGGTAGGGCGAAGGAGAGGAAGAGGAGGTGAGGGAGGTAGTGCTCCTCGGCGGTAGTGCTAGAGAATGGTGGTGGGAAGATGTTGAAGCTAAGAGGAAACCTATTGAACGATCACAGTGGGGGAAGGGGGTAGGGGGTCGCTCACCTCAAATCCGAGGTCCTATGGTCTATTTATAGGTGGTGGTAGAGGTCTAAGGGGATGTTCCTGGACGAAAATAAGTCTAGGTTCATCATACTCACCAGTGTCGTCTTCGACACCGGTGAGCTTCTTCGCCTAGGAAAAATAGGATTAGGAGATGATCCGAACCGTCATATGTGAAGGTGGAGGTGAGCAGATTAATGGCGGTAGTGGTGAAGGAGTTTTAACACTAGATTGACAATGATCGGAGGGTACGGACACCAGACAACCTCGTCCGTCCGTGGAAAGGATGAAGATGGAGGCGGTGGAGAAGTGTTCACAGGGGCATTTTTTTAATAAAAAGTGAAGACCTAATTGTCATAAAAGGACTCGATTGAAATGGAAATTAAGGACCTAAACGTAAATAGTTAGTTTTGGGGCTTATCTTAATTTATTTCTTTTTCAAATTTTTATATGTTATTATAAATTTGGTAAATATTATATTTATGCCTTGAAATTACATTTTTCCCCTAAGTTAATTACATACTTAGGTCTTAAATTTAATTAAGTTAGTTTAAATATTAAATATCTAGCTAAATGCTTATTAATTGAGTCTAAATTATTAATTAAATTATTAATAATATTAATTGATATTTAATTTATCATTTTAAACTTATTTTAAAGGTCCTTGGTAATTTAACCCCTATATATAATTAACCCTGTATTAAGTGTATTCTTAGTTAATTAACTAGTTAATTATTGATAGTTAAGAGCCACGATGAGTCTCTCATCATACCCCAAAGCCAAGTTTTACTAGTCCCTAGCAAAATTAACCAAGAAATATGATGATTTAAGCACAAGGGTGATTAAATAATTAAAAATAATTCTATAGTAGAGGAATGCTTAGGTCAAAATTTTTTTTTAATATTCATATTTTTTATATTTTTATATTTTAAATAAATATCCATAAATAGACAGAGCATTAACGGTAATGCACTTACTAAGGGCTCAAAAACCTAAATAGATTTCAGAAATACGTATTTGTAAAAGCAGAATCTCGATGGGAATTTCTTTCAAATCATAACATTGAAAACCCATTTATTCTCTGTATCCACTCTCAACTCTAAAATCAAAGAGGTCAAAATGAATAAGGTAACAAGACTCATAGATTGGAAGTTAAATTCTAACTCAAAAATTCAACAAACTTAAGTTAATCCTTAAGCTTGTGAAATCCAATTTTACTATCCTAAGCTTTTGCAAATTAACTAGACATCCTTTATTAACCAAAATTAGAGAAGAGTAAAACTCTAAACCAACCAGCCCACAGCATTAAGGACAAACTTCTTGACTTAGGGTTTTTTAGGCCTCAACCGCTAGTCTCCAAAACCCGATTTCTTAGGCTTCACTGCCCAATGCAAAGGTTCAGTAGCTATGAGTTTAAAGCATCCGTGCTCATGAATAGACTCATCCTAAAGGCATCCAAAGTTGCAAAAATTCAGATCTTAAGACATCAATTTTCAATCTAGGTTATTCCAATTCAAGCCTTTGGCTTGGCCTTACTCAGATTTGGTTGCTTTCTCCTCACCATTTTTTTATCCCGAGGTCAACACTGTAGGTGTATATCTCCTCGGTGGACCACTAGGTCTCTTATTTCTATATTTTATCTCCATATTTTTCCAATCCTTTTTCTATAGGTTAAAACACCCATATGTAGCGAGGTGTTTTTTTTTATTGATGGAGGAAGAGGTAACATCCATTGTAGTGAGATGCATTATTTGGTGGATAAAAATTGCATAAGCATCCATTTGTAGCAAGATGCTTAACTACGTGGTGTATATAATTCATTTTTTTCTTTTTTTTTCAATAAATTTATTTTTCTTCTTCTAATTTTTCTTACTAAATAAAATACTCCAAATCCTTTTTCTAGGTGAGTGGCACATCCTTCACCCTTTCAAGAGCTACCCTGCGGAAATCCTTGGACTAGAGAGGATTTAGAATCGATCTCTTAACCTTGTGTTTTCGCAGTCTTAGATGCCAACAAGATAATTCTAATGTGTGTGAATTTTGGACACTTAGGTTACTTAGCTCTCAAGCCAGAGCATGGCCAGCAAAACCTTTCAGTCTCAAGTTCCTTAAACCATTAGTATCATCCCGCAGAATCTGTCAAGACGCAACTTGCCAAGTCTAGCCGAATGTCCTTGATTGATTAAGTTAACTATAGTCCGTTAGACCTTATGGCTAAAAATTCTACCAACTCTTTACTTAATCAACTCTAGGTATCTAGCCTCTTTACTCAACTTGGTGGTAAAAACAGATATTCAAAAATCAGAAGGATCTAAGTTAGTCTTGTTGACCAAGAAAGTTACAATTTAATTCCAAAATTTAAATCTCGTATAAAACTTAATACATCTTAGTTACTTTGTTTCAGAATAAAGAGTGGGAAAAACAGATCCAATAGGGTTTCAGACTCTAACTCAAGAAAAATCACATTCAAAATTTGCAAACAAATACGTGTTTTGAAAAAATATTCAAGATAAAGTCCAAAGTAAAGATTCGATGCTCTTACTAATATACACTTTTTACAATATAAATATATATATATATATTTAGTTTCTGACCTTAAAAGAAAATTAAGCTCTTAAATTACTAATATAAATATTTAAATATGTGTGTGTTTTTTATATTATTCTTCAATTCTTCTTTAAAATGAATGTAATCCCCCTATTTTTTATTTTTTATTATATTTTTTAATTAATTAATTGATATATTTTTTATTTATTATTTTTTATGCTTTATCAAGTTTTAAATTTTTATGATTTTTTCAAAAATTTTCAAATTTTTAGGTATTTTTACATTTTTCATCTTTTATCTACCAATACACTTAGAGTATAAAGATTTCACTTCACACCCCCAAAATTGAAATTTTACAATATCCTCATTGTAAGAAGGGTGAAAAAGATTCTACACTTCACTTAGTATAGAATGACTGAAGGAATCGTAAAGAGGAGATTAAAGATCTCTATGTGGATGATTTCAAGTCTGACATAAGTCAGAGTGGTCAATCAGACTAAGTGAAAAGTAGGACAATAAAGAAGTGACAATTATAGAACTGACAAATGTATAGGTACATAAAAGTGTTGAAAATAGGAAATAGCTATATACAAATGCTAAGTTTTATGCCTTCAGCTAGGTGTAAACCCTAGTGAAAGTAACTCCCATAACAGAATAGATATAGTAAAAACAAGGGAGTTAAGGAAGAATTAGCTCACGAAATAGGAAAATAAAATAAACCACCTGGAATAAGAATAGACAAAGATAGAAAACTTGCCCTGATTTTGCCTTAAAAAAGATCTCACAGAGCTAAAATCAGATTCACATGAAAATCTCAGAAAGATACGAGTGGATCTCGTGAAAGATAAATTTGATTTGAATCAAGGTAAAGATATAAAAGAATGAGGCAAATAGGATAAGTGAGTTCAACCAATCAGAAGATTAGGAACAAATCAATTTTGATTCAAAACGATAGGTGGATCATTTTGGTACAACAAAGGTTGCTGATGCGGGTTTGGAAGATCACTCTCGGGAGGTGCAGAGGGTGGGTTGTGATTCGAATCAAAGGCTTGATTAACAAAGTGTACTTGGCCTTGATGTTGCCTAAGATGTGGCAGATTCCTAGGATTCGAAACTGGTTGAGATGGAAGTGTACCTAGCTGACTAAACTTAGCCAAAAGCATAATTTAATTTTGTAAATAAGCTAATTCTATCATACATTGCCTTTGAATCTCAGTGAGAGCTTTAGCATTCTGACGCTGACTCTCTGTAACAGCTCGCAAAATCTAATCGAGCTACGTGTCTCTATTCAGCCTTGAGTAGTTCTGCGTACTCGCATGAATAGGCCTCGCATTCAGTTATTGAGAAGGCAATGAAGGCGGGTTTTGTCAGGTCTAATTTTGATAGGTAGGTCTTTGATTTTGATTAGCCCAAGAGAAGTTTAGGTGGTTTCTCCATCTAGGGTTACATTAAAAATGTTGTTTTAAATGCTATTATTGTAGTATATGTCACAAAATGCAAATCGATGTCACGTCAATTTTATTTATTTACTATTTATACTGGTTTGTTTCCAGGTCGTTCATTGAGAAGCAATTATTGATATACATCACTCTTTAAGTCCAAAAATATTCTTTAATTCCAAAAATGTTGATTTTATTTATGAAATGAATAATGAATCAATGAATGAAAGAATTTAGTTAATTATTCATAAAAGAATCAATTAATCAGTGTTACAATGTTTAAAAACATACATATACAAATAAGCATAAAAAACTATATATAACTACTCTATGTTAATTATTTACTGCTAATATAAGTAAATACCTAAGTATAGGTACAAAAATAGTTAATAATATTTACTATAATAAATGATATTAACATACTAATATTTATAGTAACATATATTACATATACAGTAACATAAATAAATGTCGCTAAAGCCTTAGTAAAAATTATATACATAACATAAGGAAAAATAACTATCTATACTAACATATAATCATATATACAGTGATAGATAAATATGTCACTAAAGTTCTTAGTGTTATTTATATACATATATAAGAGCTCAAATAATACTACGTATATATATTACACATATACACTATACTATTACAGTATACTTATTTATTTACATTTTATTATATTATTTACATACATATACTTGTTACACTTTAAGTATGCTATATATATATACATATGTACACAGTGCACACACACACATGGGGGGGTGTCTCAACACTTAGTCGGAGAGCATCTTCGCTCTTCTCTTCCTTCTATCATCTTCTTTAACACTTAGTTTCTGTAGGCTCTCTTCTCTCTTCCTCTTTAACTCTGATTCACTGTTCCTCAACCCAAAAATTAGGTTTTATATGAGCAGGCTACCTTGTTGAGGGATACACAGCACCCTAACGGATGGAACCAGACCTCTATTAAGGCTGCCCTAGTTCTTATTTAGGTGTATTAAATCCATATTCAAGCCCATTATTGGGCCCACATAGGCCCTCGCACAATGCATGGCCCCTGACCCATATGCACCGTACACAATACATGTTCGTTGTATGCTTAGAGACCAGAGAGGAGATGGGTATGTGTGTGTGCCCTGCACTATGACGATTGGACTGCTTACTTCACAAAACACTTAAATACCGCATCACATGGTCGAACAACCATGATGTGGCGCTAATGCCGGTGCCAATTGGCGCTGCTGTGCGCGCATCTGCATGTCCTGATTTCACAATTTTGACCCTCAATTTGAGGGCCATAATTTAATTTAAATTAAAAATAAATTATAGGGTTACAAAGCCCTTACATAGGGCTACCTAATTATACAATTTATTTACATAAATAAGCTATTTAAATATATAATAAAATTAGCTAAAGTTTATTGTTTGTACATATTAATTTAGAGTTTAATTTGTAAATTAATGTATAAATTAGTGATTTAATTATAAAATTGACTTTACACAGAGTTAATATGCATAATAAATTATTTATTACATATTTTTATTATATTTTAGAAACTTTATTTTCATTTATTTACGTTTACATATAAATAAACTATAAATACTATAATACAGTATTAATATGCTCAAAATATTTAATATATTATAATAAAAATGTACATTATAAGTTACTTCAATATTACATTAAATTACTAATTTATTTTATTTTAAGTTAATAAATTACCTAATTAACTTACTAACTTAATTATTTACTGTAAAAATATAATTAAATTAAATTACGGGTATATAATTTATATTATATATATACGTATGTACAGTATGAGATATAAATATTTACATATAGATAGGTTTATAGAATAACTTAGTTTATTATACATTTAACTTATATAAATTAATATATAATAATATAATAAGATTATATATACAATAAATTATTATAAATATGTAATTTAATATATAGAATACATATATAAGTTATTTATATACATTATTCACATATTATACAATATTTACATATATTTTAGATTTAACTTATATACACAAGTATATACATAATATATAAGGTATTTTTGTTTTTTTGATTTTTAGGATTTTTATAGGTTTAGTAGAGGTAGGGATGAGAGAGAAAGAATTCCTTTTGTGAGTTTTGAAGTTTTTATCTTTTATTAACTTTCAAGATATACTGAACCGTCGGTTGGTATGTTCTACCAAGTCGAGGGTTCAGATTATCCTAAAACTTTGCATACACTTAAGGAAATATCTGATCTTACTCAAGATAGGCTTATTTTATTTTTTTGGAAATTTTTTATGATTTTTATTTATATTACAAGTGAACCCAAATTAGGCCTTAAAGGATGTTTGAAAGTGAAACCTAAGACCTACATATGGATTCTAGTACTGGGAAAGTACTCTAGAATATCAGAAATGTTCAACACATCACATGGAAGATATTTGAAACATTAAACATGATTTTGAACATTAATTTCATCAAAATGACAAATTGGACAGTTAAGTACAATTTCAAATAGCTGACCAAGGATTTAATGAAAATTACAAGCAATTCTAGTCAAATTAAGTTCCAATTCAAGTACATGAATTCTTGTACATTTCTATTATACAAATATATACAAGTCAGCTTCTTAAACACACAAATCCAGCTCAATCCCAGCCAATCAGTGGCAGCAGCTGCATCAGATCAGCAGTTGTGAAATTCAGTAGCTGCAGCTGCTACTGTTGTTGCCCAAATGTAGCAGATTAGTGCTACTGCTGTAGAATCAAATGCATTCTCAGCAAATTAGATAGCTTATCGACTGTCGAAAGTTAAATCAAATGCTACCTGTTGCTATCCTAATCAGAAATAGCTACAACTCTTATCTAATTAGATGTCTTAGCTGCAGTTGTTGCTACAGTTAAAACTCTGATTAGATCAATAAATCCAACTTCAGATTCTTTTGGAATCATAGATCAAGACTGATTTTGAACTTAAAAACCATGTCTCCCAAATGGGCTATTGATCTTAGATTGCCACAAGAATTTTTTTCCTTTGAACATCTGCACACTATTAACTAGTTTGTAAGGATCCAATTTTAAACAAAATAGGTCCTTGCCAAAGCCTCAATTCAATACATTGGACATCCTGGGCTTCAGCTACCTCAAGCAATGCACACAAACAATAGATTAGGTTAAAATCAGGCGTGAAACATTTACTCGGTGAAAATCCAAATTTAAGAGATCCAATTCATTGCAACAAGCTCAATTGGACTCTAATAAAACATTTCATTCGGTTAAAACCACAAGGATCCAACTTAAAACCCAAATCTTCATATTAGACATTCAGATCAACATAAGCATTAGTCTAACAAATTTTGTGCAATTCAAACCACGATGAGGACCCCTTGTGTGCAATGGAGTGGATGAGGGGGTTCTCTGATGATTTAGCTCTCAATCAGATCTAAATGCTATGGAGCATCAAATCTGATTAAGGCTTCAATGAATGGGTGAAATGTGATAAAAGAACTGGAGGGAAATTAGAAGGTGATCGTGAGATGGAGAGGGCGTTATATGAATCAATGAAGGTGAACGTGAAAAATCACCTCTCTGATCTGAATTGATAAGAGAGGATGAAGTTGTTCTAGGATAATTCTACTCCTAACTAATCTAAAAAGAAGTAAACACTAATCTAGAAAGTAGTAAATCTAGATATTAAAGTGGGAAATCTATCTAAGGGAAGAAGGTGACTCTTTGGTATCAACAGTCGGTGGTTGAAGAGGATGAAATGGGAGGAACCTCCAGTGGAAGAAGGTGACTCACATGGGCCTGCAGTCGGTGGCTAAAGGTGATGAATGGAGAGAGAGAGTGTGGTCTCTATCACCGACCATCAAGGAAGGGGGAAGCTACTGGAGGGGTAGACGAAAGGGACCACTCAAAGGGGGAGGGAGTGATTAGACGTTCGCACAAGCAGGACAGCTACTTAAGTAGCAAATTGAGTGAATGTGATCATCGTCGTGGTGGATGTAAGTTCTTAGGGCTTTTACGGTGGGACTTGAGAGAGAGGCGTGCGAGGCTCCAATCCAAAAATTGGCCGTTGGATCATACTGGAGCAAGGGGTGAACCTATGGGCAAAGACACGCAAAGATTGAATTTGATTTGGCCGTTGATCAAAGGACTCAAGAGATGAACGGTCACGATGCATTGTGTTCTTGAGGTCTACAGTGGACCCGCGACTGCAGCTGTGTTGGAGATTTGGCAAAGAAGCCCTCATGGGCGAAACTGTAGAAGAATTAGGCGCAAATCCTTAAGTGAGTGAAATGAATGAGATGTAGTCCTTAGGAATTGCAAGAAGGTCCTTGTCAGCTATCAAATCGATCCTTGGAAGTTTAAATGTGAATAAATGTATATGAACTAAGGACCTAAATGTAAAGCTATTAATGCAAGGTCCTAAAGATGTCCAAATGCTACCAAGTTTTTATCAAAGCTCAATTGAACATTTTAGAAGTTGATTTCACTTTTGATTTGAAGTTTTGAACTTAATTGTGTGTTCAATTTGCAATTAGATCATCAATTTACATTAATGAATAGAATATGTCATTTTATGATCTAATTTCATGTTTTTAACATAAATTGGATGTTTTAGGTCATTTCTATTTTTTCCTACACTTAACCCTTTTCAAGTGTTAATTCTGTAGTTTTAACCTAGTTTCTAGCTTGACATGAGCATTTTATCTATGATGAGCCACATCTCATCAGTATTCGAATAAGGGTTTGATCTAGAATCATTTTCCTAGATGGCATACAGATTATAAAGATTTGGCATGCTTTCTGCAAAAGAGGGGATTGGGGATAAAGGTGGGAATGATGGGGCAAAGGTCCCTCCTTAGGTTGGTGAATGAGTAGGGAGAAAACCCAAGGAAGAAGGATCTCTAGAATCTAGATTATTCACAAATTCCCTCCCCACAGGAATTTGCAAAACAGGTAAATGCGCAGGATTCTGCATAGCGAGTAGAGGTGTAAAAGTTTTCATCATGTTGTGGACCTCACCGAGATGGTTCGTTATGATGTCAACCTTGTCCAGTTTCTTAGTTATAATCTCTAAATCCCTTGAACTAGATGGGTTTTCGATCTCATGAATGCCCTTGTGATGCGAGTTTTGATGCAGAGTTTGATGTGTGTTTCCTTGCATGAATTACGACATTGATGCATTGTTGATTGAGTTTTCCGCCATCCCTTCAAACAGTTCTGAAGCAGATTCTTCGTCGTGATTCAAGAAGTTCTCTCCACAAGGGGCATCAACCAGATTGCGTATGCCCTCTTGTAATCCATAGTAGAGATATGCATGAGTTGCCAACGAGGGATGTCGTGATGTGGGCATTTCCTTTGCAATTCATGAAAGCGGTCCCACGCTTCATGAATTCGTTCTCCTTAGTTTTGATTAAAGGTAGTGATGGCTCGCCTAAGGGCATTAGTGCGACCTATAGGAAAGAATTTCTTCAAAAATACAGATTCGAGTTCATCCCATGTCTAGATAGGTTGTGCAATGGTGTGGTACCAATAGGCGACTTTGTCTTTTAGGCTAAAGGAGAACATCTTCGTAAGTAGTGATCGCACGTGTTTTGCGAGTTTGAAATCAAGGTTACAAGTAACCCATCATCATAGTTGCAAAACTTGTGATCAAATAAAATTTATACCGAAACTCTAAGAGAGTCTCGGGTCGAACACAGGGAGGCGATGTTTACTTTAATTGGAAACCGCACTTCGTTTTGTTTATTTTTGGTATTTTAAAGTTTTGTTAATTTTTTTTATGTTTTTGAAAGAAGAAGACAAGTAGAATGAATCACAAGAGATATGGAACAAATATGTTATATATCATGAATGTCTATTACAATAATCTATTAAAGCATAAAAAAAGAGGGAGGTGAGAAGGAATCTCCTGAAGCAACTATTCGGTTAGACGACGGTGCCTGGCGGAAGCTCGGACGAAGGAGGTGAGGAGAGGGACAAAGGAGGTGAGATGCAGGAGGATGTCAAGTAGAGGAAAGCTTCAGCATGGCTCCGAAATGGAGGTGAGATGGCGGAGATGATCTGCTATCGGAATGGAGGTAGGAGGATGGCTCTAAGGAGACCTATGAATGGGGATGGGAAGCTGGAGGAATATTTGGTGAGGCAGAGGTTCACTACACTAATCGGAGCCTTGGGAGCTTGAGAGTAAGCTCTAATGGAGCATTGGTAGGCTTGCTAGAGCTTGGGAGTAGGTGGGAGTAGAGTAGGTAGAGATGATTTGGTGAGGGGGTGTGTAGGCCTTTATATAGTGGATGGGGAGAAGAGAATCCCATGCACAGACATTCAGTGACAGCTACAAGCATCATTAAAGGCCGCTCGAGTTGTCGCTGAAGATCCGCACCTCTTCATTGCCTCGACTGGTGCACGCACTATGCAAGCCATTTAGTGACAGCTGTAAGTGTCACTAAAGGCCTCTTGAGCTATCGTTGAAGATCCATGCATATCCTTGCTACTTATTGTCCGCTGTTGTGCACATTGCACTCTTTTTCAAGCGCGTGTGTGCTCGCATGCTGGCACTGTGCTGTGCACGCGAGCGCTGCTGCTGCTGCATGCGCACGCATGCACAGGCTGCGTTGGCGCCGGTTGAATTGAGGAATTAGGGGGGTTGCGAGGACTCGAACCTGTGCTCCTCCTTTGGGAGTGCCTCTCTCCAACCAACGTGCCAAGGCGTCTAGATCGTCGCGTCGACGTCTTAACGCACGCGGTGGAGATGGAACCTTAGTCGTTGGATCTTGATCCAATGGCTGTGGTGCGAGATCAGCGATGATGAGGAGGCGGTGCTGGGACTGCTGACAGGTGTTGGGCATCCTGGATGGCACCACGTGGTGCCATCTGGGCCATCCATTCTTCTTTTTGTTGCAGAGGGTGCCATGGTGCTTGGATCGAATTGATTTTTGCATTTTCAGACTGCAATAATTTCTCTGGATCCATCTGTACGGTCGGATTTTTCATCCGAAGCTCGTAAGGATGTAGCATTGCCCTCTTGGCCATTGATCTTCCTCGAACTTGATATGATGCTACGGGATTCTGATCTAGACGATTTCGAAGGTGTTAGCCTCTGATCGTTATCCTGATCAGATCCGTATGGTCTGATTGTCCATCCGAGGCCCTGAAATAAATCCTCTTCTCTCCTGACCATAAAAAGGAGCTAATTAACCTAAAATATATACAACTACTCTAAATGTAGAATGATGCATGCTATGCAATATTTATAACATGAAATGCAAATCTAAGCCTAGGAATATGCATGAATAGGCATTTTATCTTCAATAATTGTGTCTACATCAAGTAGGATTTCCTGGTTTCCATTTCAAGGTTCAAGAGTTTGAGATAGATTTTTGAGATCTTCGATATGTTGGAATGGATCCTCGATGCATACCTGTGAAAGTGTGGGATTAGACCTATGATATTCGGCTTTAACTCTGGGTCATTTCCCCTTACGGGAATCCTAACACTAAGCTCTACCTGGGCATTAGATGGATTGTAGTAATCACGAAGTATAGGCTTAGGTAGAGGATGAGGTGGAGGTAAATCAAGTGGATCCAGACTCGCCTCAGGTCGAGGAGAAGGATGGGCCTGTAGATTCTGAAGAGTAGATGTCAACAGATTAATTTGGCAGTTTTGCTCAAGCATTTGTAGATTCTGGTTTAGGAGCACCTCATGGATATCAAAAGGTGACATCTCCCCTTGACCAGAAGAAGAAGGGATCTTGGGATCCTGATTCTGCAATTGATCCATAGAATCAAATGTAGAAATGTAGAGAAAGCAGACGAGAAAATTGGTTGCCTCAATGCAACCGACCTAGGTAGACCTGTCAAAGGAGGTACGAGAGGCGGCTTCAAAGATCGTCTCCCATGCATAAAATGCAAAAAATGTGCAAAGGCACACTTACACCAGCGGCAAGAAAAACCCATAAAATAGTGTGAAAAAGTGAGTTTTTCTTCTTTTCAAAGGAAAAGAAGTTCCCAGGAATATGTGTAAAATATAGGGATGCAGACAAGTAGAATATCAATCCACAATATGCATCCTATACATGTCTACGTATATGCATATCATAAAGCTTGAAGGTCTAAGGTCTAGGATCGAGACTGCTCACTACTGGCTCCCTGAGGCTCTAGTAGTGAGATAGACTTGTTGATCTTCGACCAAAGCCCTAAGAGGTGTAAAGAGAAGAGATAGAAGTATAAGACTTTTATGACTCTACTGATTGCGCTGTGTGCGTGATAGCATGCAACAGACGTGTTAGATAAAAACTTGCATGCAATCTACAAACAGATATATGTCACGAGTTTTATAAAGTCCTCTTTTTAGTTAATTCTTTTCACAATGATAGAAAGTAGTAGCAAATGATCACTTTTTAGATCTTTTCAATCAATTAATGTGGTCTTGCTTATTATTCCAAGACAAGGATCTACACAGGTTTTTCTTCGCGTGATTTCCCACTGATGCAAGATCAAAATTTCTCGAGTCAAATCATCAACTCCTAATAGGTAAATGTACTCCTAAAAGTGTATGCATAATAGTATGCTGCTGCTAGTCAAAAAAGATGTATATTTTTGGTATTTTTTATATTTTCTAAATAAATGCAACAAACAAACTAATCTAAAGACTAAGGAAAAGAAATCTCACAATGGTATGTATAATGGATATGCGAGAAAAATATGAAAAGAGAACCTGCCTTCCTCCTGAGAATACCTGTGAAGATATCCCTAAAAGAAGATAAAAACAAAACAAAAACTAGTTAGAAAGAAATTATTTACAAAACTAATAATTAAAATTGATAATGGCAACTACAATTTACAGTTACCTCCCTGGCAATGGCACCATTAAAATGATCGTACAATTGTCAACACAGTTGATTAAGGTTAGTAATCTTAATTAATCGTGTAAAGAAATGACTTAGGTTAACTTGAATCATTAGGTTGTTGTCATTAATTGTAGTATTGGGTCAAACTAACCTAACATTTTAAATTTTATTTCTTTTAATTGGTTGAGTGCAGGTCGTTCACTGGGAGGCATAATTGTAATTTAATTAACCATTTTTATTATTTAAGTTAATTAATTACTATAATTATAAAATATGTTAGGCACATGAATATTTGCACATAAATTGAACAAGTAAAGCATGCAAGTATTCCATTAATAGAGGAAAGGTACATGAAAGATTTTCATTGAATATCAAAAAGAAAAGATTATTACAACGATTGTTTACAAAATAAAGCATGAAAGGAAATGTTTGCATTTAATGCAAAGTGCCTTTTATTACAAAATAAAACTCAAACACTTCATTTCTTTTCCATCAGCCTTTGATCAGATGTCTGTTAATAAAATTAGACTTAAAACTCAAAGTTAAACTTCTAATGACTGTATCAGACATCTCTCCTCTCTCTTTTATCTCTCATTTAATCTCTCTATTTGTTCACCTCTCCTTCTCTTCTTTATCTTTTCTACTTACCCTTCTTTCTTTGGTTTTATTTTCTTTAACCTTCTCTCTCTTCCCTCATCTCTCTCTCCTCTTTTCTCTATCTTCTCCTTTGCTCCTCTCTCTCTCTCTCCAATGTCTAGCCTTAGCTCCTTCTTTACCTCTCTTTCTTCTCTCGCCTCTTTACTTAGTCAATTTTACACTCAACGTTCTCCCTTTACTGTGCATTAATCCACAGTTAGCCATTTTCTTGACTCAAACCCACTTTCCCTTCAACCAATAATTATTTGTGGGTGGCTCAGGCTTTCGGGGATACGCAGCCCACGGTATAGGTGGGATCAGACCCTACTAAGCCCAAGCCTAGTTTTCATTGGGTGGATTTTTAACCAATTTAATCAATGCACAGTATCTGACCCATTAGGCCCATCATGCTCACGCCTACCCGGGCCCCAGCACACACATGTGTGCGTACACATTCACTCGCACATGCACATGCACGTGCATTGTGCTGCACATGCTCATTAGAATTCTCAGGGGTAATAGGTTGTTTTGTGCACCTAGCGTTGATGACTGAAGTGCTGGGTGCACAAAACATTTTATACTCAGGCATGCACTCCTATGCTTCCAAGGTGGGACTTTCTCAGTTGGGTTTCTCCTTCGTGTAGCACATCTTCTGGCCAGTTCTTTAGATCACAATTGCCGGCGACTCATAGGGTCAAATCGAGCGAGTAATAGCTCTAAAGAAAGTTGATGGTCTCAGCTATCCAATTTGATCATCAATTTGATGATTGGATTAAAAGTGATCCACAGAATTGAAGGATGAGAAGGCACTATTCCTGTGCCAAAATGTGCTGCAGATGAAGCAATCTCAGGTGTTTTGGCCTGCCGATGATGAAATACCCTCGATTGAGGGTCCTGGAAAGCTTTAAAGAAGCATTCTGTAGGGATTGAGAGAGGTTTGAGCTTAGAAAGAACTTTAGAAGCTCCAGAAGCTTGACAACTTCTCATTCAGGGTTTAGAGTATTAAAATCAATGTTGAATCTATCCAGATGATAGATTAAGGTGTGTAGAGGAGATTTGAATAAATTCAAGAGATGGAACATGATTGATCTAGGTTAAGTTTGCATGCAAAACTAAATAAGAACTTAATGAACAGCTTTGGGTTCTAGTTTGAACCCAAACTATATAGGTCATGGAATTTGCTTCAATTCTCATCAAAACATCATCAAATCAACTTGAAATGATTCACAATTGGACCAGGAACTCAAATAACCCTTTGATTTAGAGATTCAACCCTTAAAACACCAACATCGACCTAAAGTTGACTTGTAAAGCCTAAAAGTTGACTTTTAAATATACATCATTTCAAATCAAATTAAAAGCCTAGATGAACTAGATTTCATCTAAGGAATCAATTCAGCACATTAAAATTGTGTTTTGAGAGCTTCTACAGTGCTTTCAGGCACTATTGCCTGATCTCAGACTATGGGTTGTTCGATAAAGCAATCCAGAGCATTTCAGACTTAATTAACACCTAGGATAGAATCCATATGTCGCTCTTATGCTTTAAGACCGATTTCTAGGCTCTGAACCTTAATGGTTGTGATTCTCCAACTCTGTCGGAGTTGGAGAAGATGAAGTCCAATAGAGGACAAACTTCATTAAATCTCAAATTTGAATAGTTAAATCTGATTCTCTACTCAAAATGATCCAAACTTTAGCTTCTCATGAACTTCTGAAGGCTAAGCACTACAAAAAAAAGGCCTTTAGTGGCATTTAATATTTGCCACTATAGGCCTTTTATTTGCCGCTATATGTAATTAGCGACACTTAAAATAATTGCTGCTTAATTGCCACCTTCGTTGGCGTCACTAAATGGTTAGCGGCAATTGTACAATCACCGCTAAATCTGTGGTATTAGCGGCACTTTAATTGCCGCAAATAATGTTGCTAATGATCCTCTACAGTGGCAATTTATTTGCCATTATTTCACCACTATTGATTTATATTAGTGCCAATTTAACTGACGCTATTAGTGTCACTATATCCATCATTTAATGGCTTTTTTTTTGTCACTAAATTGCCACTATTTATTTACTTTAGTGACACTTTTTTTTGCCATTTAATTGCCTCTATTGATATTATTAGCAACAATTATTTGTGTTTCTAAATCGCTACTATTGATTTGCTTTAATGACACTATCTTATGCCACTAAATTGTTACTAATTATATACTTTAATGGCACTTTCTTTTGCCATTTAATTTCCACTATTGATTCACTTTAATGATGCCTCTATATACGACTTAATTTTATTCTTTACTAAAAAATAATTTTTTTTATTAAGCTCAAAACATAGGAACATGAGTACAAAGTCTTTTTTTATCGACTTCATAAATCATCAAAGTACATATGCCCCTCTTAAGGGTAATACAAGAGAAAAAAAATGAAAAATATAGCAAAAGTAAAAATACGAGGATCCTGACATATGAAGCACTTCATCAACCCAACTAAAATCATTTGCAAAATCATAAAACTTTGGCATCCATCCCACATTGCAATGCTTCTTCAGAGCTTCACATCATCCCTATTTAGAAGCCCAAGATGCTCTTTAGCTATGCAAAATTCTCCTTGTGAAGACCAACAATTCAAAATAAAGTTGGTGACCAACAATTCATGAAGCTTGTCTTGTTATGTCTACTACCTCGCTTCCTTGTGTTGTGATTGAGAGTTGGCCTTTGTCATAGCTATAGTAAATCCATTGTTAAGACTGTGCCATATATGCAATAGCTTCTATCTTTAGTAGCATTCTATCATTAAATTGATACTACATTATATATGCAAGTATTGTACCTGTATAATCTTCACTTTACTTATTGCAGGCTCAATAACCCTTGCCTTGAGGTTGTTATGAACAGTCCCCTTGGAAAGGTCTAAGCCCATGCTATATGAAAAGAGAGATGGTTAACAAATGTGATTAGTTAGATGGGTAGATATGATATTCATCCAAACAAACTGAACAATTATCGACAGCACACCAAGACAAATTTTTAATGATTCTAGTGTTAAAAATTCAAGGGGTCAGTTTATGAGTGGTGAATGATAATGCTTATTCCCAAAAGTAAGTTTATTTGAAAACTTGTGATACTGCTTTACTGGTTTACTTCAAGTACATGCACATGAATATGTGTTCTACTTTAACCAAAATTATCTTCCCTTTTACGTTTTAGAACTTGGTAAGAAATTTTAACAGAAACTTCAATCTAAAATTGCAACATCTTCTAAGACTGAAGATAACATCTATAACAGTAAGGTAAATCTTGTATCACAGAAACATTGGACAAAAAAGTACATCAAAATTAAAGTCATTGAAATCAAAATCGAAGCACAATAAAAGAGGATTTTGTCCTCACTTGATCTTGACTATTCATTTTTTATAACCTATTTGACAACCAACCAAGTGTTGCCTACACCTACCACTTATGCAAAACCAAGAGAAGAAAAAAAAGCTAATAGATTATTTTTTGAGTTTTTATTGAGCTCAATAGTCATCCACTTCTTTCCATTAGAAAGATTAAAACATACTTACAGGTTTTGCATCTAGAGATTAGACAAAAAACTTGTTTTGGATGCATAGGTGGTCACATTTTCATCAACTGGTGTCCCTATAGTATGTTCTATCATTTTATTAACCTCAAATATATGAGCAACATCAAGTATAATTTACTCCACTGAAGTTCACCCAGTACCCATGAATGAGATACTTGAATTCTAGTTCTGATTCTTTTCAGATTTGGTTCCAACCCAACGCGGAAATGGCAAAGCAAATGTAATACACTTCGCACCTATCATAGCTAACTGAATCCCGGGGAAGGGAAACACTCACACTGTAAATGAAACATGAAATGCTCCCTGATCTTGGAATACGCTGCCTTAACTTAAAGAATGCTAACTAGGGAAACCTCTTGCCCCTCATGAGAGTTGTCAATTCAGATACCCATTTTTGTTGCTTTCCATTCCTAGAAATTTCAGTAAAGACAACATAGCCAACATATTTATCAAATTGAAAAGAATATTAAGATAATTACCAGCCTGTGTACCACATTCCATCCATGTCCTTCACCATTCTCGATTACGTCCTTGAGAGCAGAAGGAAGAACCTTCCATAACTCTGTCACAAATTCATTCTTAGGCTCAACATCACTAGAATGGCCTTACACCCAAAGAACATGGAGGTGACATGCCATTCAGCAGCAGCAATAGCAGTAGATGGTTCACCAGTAGCAGCTGGTTCAGGAGCAGCTACTGCAGCAGCAACTCTGATAGTTCAACAGCAGCAGCTCTGCTAGCTTAGCCGCATCAGCAGCAGCTAATTCCCTCTGACAGCACAATTAATGACTTTTCAAACCAATTAGCAAGGAAAGATAGTTATTGAATCAGCATTTCAAACTCCATCCAAACAAACACTTTAATACTTTTATCCATTCCATTTCCATGCTTCCTTCAATCAGTGTAGAGATAGGTGTTGTGTAAGAACATCTTGAAGTCTAGATGCAGATAGAATAGATTGATTGTAAGAGGTCAGAAATCCTTCTTGTAGTTGCTTGGGCAAATTGGCATGTGCCTAGTGGTTCTAAAAATATACATGGCCCATAGCAACAAATAAGGAAAGCTAATTTTCTTACTTTGACTTTTCGAGGATGAGTATAGAACACTTCTATAATAAAGTAAATCAAAAGCAAAAGTACAAAACTGAACTAAAGTCCCTCCAAGCAAATTGATGATTCTCAAAATCTAACAGGCCATCATATATAGCTAAGAATTCTTTTTATCTTGGAAAACTCTGTAATAACCATTCTCCAATATGATTCAAATACCTGAAACCTTCTTGAATTAGATAACCAATGCCTTGCTTTGTAACTCAATCATAAGCCCATAAACGAACTAAAGCCATAGAGCCTTTGCCCTCTTCGTGCACTGTTGCCACCTCACAAACAATTTAAAATCCATTGGTGATGCAAAGGAACTCCACATGGAGAAAACCTCAACAAGATGTTCTTCCTAACAATCAAATAACCAGGATCTCATACAAAGAACACATGCCACCAAATTACTCAAAGCACCCAACATAAAAAGTTTCAAGCATGCCTTCACCCACATTGATGAGAAATCTTGGAGAACATAATAACCTTATGAACATTCTCATTCTCAAGAAATTGCTCTATTATAGAATACACGAACTAAAAACACATGCCTAGTACAATCTATTTCCTATAACAAGTAGGCAAAGAGAAAAAGGACAAGCAAGGAGGCCTGGAAAAAATTGCAGGGGGATGAGTTGAAGAGATCCCTTGGCAAGTGATGATTAACCACTTCATGATATTTGCAAGTAACATATTTTAAAGTAGAAAGCCATTTCATGGATTAAACTTCAAAGCAAGCAATACCATAAATAGGGAATATAAAGGACTAGTACGAAGGAAGATGATGCCATACACTAAGAGAATGAGTGATCTGAGAGACTAGAAATAAGTGATAATTGATCATAGAAGGTAGTGAACTTGCAATGTTTAGAATGATTTGACACATTTGCCAACCCAAGGACTGATGCAATCAATAATCATAGGACTTGAAAGACCTGAAATATATTACTGATTAAACTTACAAGCAAAGAAGCTTAGAAGTATTCACACAGCAATCTTGACTTCCCAAGCACTACAACACAAAAGGTAACTAGCTTCATAGCAATAGAATATAGGAGACTACTCCCTTCAAAATAATATATAAGAGACTTTTCCATAAGATTTGAACAAAGAACATGTACAATAGAGTAAAGAACATTAAAATGCCACATCTGAAACATTGCGATAAGAAAGATAACACTGTAGGAAGATTCTGTAAATCAAGGAGCTAAACTTCTAAATCTTACAAAAGAGGGCAAGCTTGGTTATGTCACCTAAATTATCACAAATGTGAACACTACATCAATTAAATGTACAAAGGAAAATCACACAATTAGGCAAAGTTGCTGTTCGTCTCACTGGATCGAGTTTTAAAAGTATCGCATTGTAATATAGCCGGAAAAGTATTCAAAACAAATATAATTTTATTACTCAAATTTTGAAGTCCGAGGTCAAACACAGGGAGCAAATTGGTGTTTAGAAATCAAGATCATAATTCAGAATTTAAAGGAATATGCAATAATATCAGTCTCAAAGTGCAAAAATATGGTAATGTAGATCACAAGATACTAAAGAACTCAATGGATATGAATTAGACTCAAATTGGACGTCTGATTTGAAAATCAGACGACTTAAACAGTGCTCCTTCTATTTCTTCTTTCTCTACTTCTCTTCTCTTCTAATTTTTTTTTTGCCTTTGCGAGCTTTATTCTCTTTCTGCCTCTTTGTATTTAGCTTTCTCTGTCATTTCCTCATTTCTTCTTCTTCCTTCAGCTTCTTCCTTCTTTGCCTTGGCCCTTCCCTTAGCTTGTCTTTCTTCTTCCTTCAGCTTCTTCCTTCTCTGCCTTGGCCCTTCCCTTAGCTTCTCTTTTGTCCTTAGCTTCTCCTTCTTCTTCTTCAGCTTCACTTCTCCTCCTCTTCAGCTTGCAGCAAAACCTACCCTCTACCCATGCACACTCTCCTCTCTTTCTCTCTTAGGTTCTTCTCTCCCAGAGCTACACAAATTTTAGTAATTGGGTCAGGTACGTACCCGGGACCAGGCCCACCAACGTGCGGTGGTGGACGAGGAGTGCAGTCAGGGCGAGTCAAGTCAGGTCCGTGGGGCGTAAGCGCGGACGAGGCTGGGTCAATCGAGTGAGAGGGACCTCACCCCATGATTCGGTGGCGAACAACTACTGGCAGGAATTCAACTTATGTGGCTTCACTCTCTTCGCAGCCGTCGATGTGGGACTAAACGTGCGCCCTTCTTCTTGCGCACCTGCAGCAGAGGTGGTCCGCCAATTACCTCAACTGCTACGGCCTTCGATTGGAATTGAGCACCTGGACTTGTGCACGAGGGTCTTCCGCACACTTGGGACAGGGACTTGGAGCTGGCAAGGCCTGGAGCTTGCTTCAAGCTCTGCACCAATGGCAGATGACGCTTGCTACCTGAAATCACCAAGATGGCCTCACGGCCACGTTAAATTGCTTAGGAAGCTTCACTGAGGCATGGTGAATGTGCTGTTGTGGTTGTCATGGCATGGGGATGCATGTGCAAGCGTGCCTAGGGCACACTATGTGCGTATGTGTGGGTGTGTTCGGTGAGGTGCATGAGTGAGTGGAGCGGTGATATGAGTGGGGGGAAATGTTCAGTGGCGTGAGGCAATGCTTATAGAATTGTTGGCGAGGGGTGGGATGGTCTGTGGCGGTGGAGCGGTCTTGCTAGAGTTGGTGGCCGGAGATGAAGGAGATGAGGGTGGTCGAGTGCATCAGTGGTCGGTTTGGGGAAATAGAAAGTGGAGAAGGAAGTAGAGAGGGAAGGGAACTTATCTGGGATGTTAGGAGATGAAGGGGAGACAAAGATGGCGTCGGGTGCATACTGCCGACGCTGGAGACGAAGGCGCTCAGAGAGGGACAGTCGGCGGGGATGAAGGGGAGACAAGGGCGTTGACGGGTGCTGTGCGAAGCAGACGAAAGTAAGGAAGAAGAGCCTACCACTAGTATTGTGGTCAGGCGACGAGGGAGATCAGGGAAGGTCATCAGAGCTTGAGAAGCGAGTCGGCCGGAGGAGGAGAGAAGAAAATTGAGGGGGTTTCCGATCGATTTCAAGCTTAGCGGAGTCGGTTGGATCTGGGGCTTCCTAAATAGATCTCTGGAGGGGGATTTGTGCTTTGGAAGCCAAGCTTCCATGTAAGGTATGGTCGCTGGAGATGGCAACTCAAAAGAGACCCAAATCTCTCATGCATTCACATGAGAGATTGGGAAGAAATTAAGGCATCAAACTGGATTCACATTGGAGGGATTTTCTCAGAGAACCTCCCTTCCACTTTTGAAGGAGATTCTCTGAGAAATCAGGGAGAAACCACCTTCTAAAGCTCGTCGGAGTAGGATTCCTCTGCTATAATGGCGGATGGACCTAATTGAGAGAGCGATGAAGAAGCTAGGGGGGATTTTGCAAAGGTTTTTGAAAGATAGGGGTACAAATGTAATTAGGTTGGACCTTTTTGCAAACTAGGTCAAGGCAAATTCATCTTAGGTCCAAATTTTGGTACAAACCTAATTTGAACCTAAGGAATCCAATGGTGAAGTTGGATTTTGGGTTGACCACGTTTGATTAGGAAACTTATGTAAAAACCCAATTTAGGGTAAATATCTGTCTGAGACCCCATTCTAGTTCAAGATGGGTTCCAACGACCAATTTAAAGGTTCTAAACCCTAGAGAATATTTTTCTATGATTTTTAGAGGGTTTAGGTAAATTTTATCTTCACCAGAACCTTTATTAATCAAGTAGGTCTATTTTTATGATTTCAAGAAGTCATTTAATTCACAAGGTACACATAAACCCTTTTCTATCAAATCCAACCCACTTTTTATCTTGTTAAGACCTTTTGACCTTTGTTTAGCCCTTGAGAAAGCCCGTTGTTGTACTGCAATGGTAAAATTATAGTTTTACCCCCTATTTCTTATTTTTCTCTTAGAAAGGTTATTCAGTGAATTATGACTTCCAATTGGTTATGTAGGATCTTTTATTCTCTTCATTGGGTCAAAATGAGCTAGTGAGGACTCATGATGGTATTCCCACATACCCCCATGCCTAGCTTTTGCTAGTCCCTTAGCAAAATTTTAAGGTTTTAACTTTGATTTTAGACCATGTGATCTTTTTGATGCTCAAAATTGTGATGTGTGCTTTCTTCTGTAGATTAGGTTAGAATGCCAATAGTAGGCCTAGAGGTACTCAAGTACCAACCAAGATTCAGACCTGACTAGCTCTAGCCTCAGTCTGCCACGAAGGTTTTTAAGGCCCACAGGAACTATCCTAAGGTTCGTTCGACATCGCGGTTAAAGCACCTATGCTTGTAACATATTTTAGCCATAGTTCAGTTTGTAGTGTGTTTTCGTAAGAGAAAGATAGAGGAATTTTCTTTGTTCGGAGAGTTTTCTCTCCCTTTTCTTTTTATTTCTAGCTTCGGATTGGCTTCTCAACATGGTCTATATCGAATTCCTAGTCCCCATCATCAATCCTTGAAGGGTCCCTGGCAATCGATGCTTTGAGATAGCACCACCCAAGGAAACCCCCAGAACCCTGGCTTTCGAGATTTCGAGATAATCCCACCCATGGTGTTCTATAGCTAAATCCAGACCCTAGCAATCGACATTACATGAAAATGCCGCCCATGGCATCTGAACCAGCATAGGGTGCTTACATGCCCTTGGTAGGATATGTAGATATCCTAGGAGACAAGCACCGAGGAGACGATATGTTACTGCGCATCTTCGAGGGGAATTTCCTGCCTCTCCGTGCTGGGAACTCGTTCAAATCAACTTGTGTTGATCGGTCGCTCCTAATCTAGGTGACTTTTTTGGAATAATTTAAACGCATTTGCGTGATTTTGATACTTATGCGCATGAACCAGACTGTGTGTGGATTGGGGTGCTTAGGTTACTGAGTCCCATAAACCAGAGGTCAGTTAATGGGGCCAAATACTTCCTAAGCCTTAGACCTAATACTTAAGCTTCGCATTTTCCCCAACCTCTTGAGGACTACCCAGATCTTAGCAGATACATGATTTTTTAAGCCTAGGAGTATAGCCCAAGAGGCCTAAGATCAGCGTTCCTACTAATCTCTTCTGTGTTTTATTAGCACTTTTTGCTTCTTTCATTTTCTTTTTCTTGATATGATCTAGAACTCAGTTAATCCCTTAATTTCTTACTAATTTCTTTTCCTTTTATGCTCCTTTTTTGACATTTTTCACTTTTCCCCCTTTTCTCTTCAAGATTTGTATGGCCTCAAAATTTTCTCTCCTCTCATAATTTTTTTGCTCTTTTTCAAGAATTTTTCATTTTTTTTGGTATTTTTGGGATATGTGATTTTTTTTTATGAAACCTTTTCTTGTGAGATGATTTTCACAGCGTTTTGCACTTTCATACCCCCTCATGCCTATGATTTGCAATGTTCCCATTGTAAATTAGGTGGGTTCAAGTTTAGCTTAGATCATTCATTAGAACAGGTTCTGGGTGGGTGAACGGGTCGAGGTGACTGTTGCAGATGATTTCAAACTCAGGTACGAGTACCTGAGGTGGGGTTGGCTATTCTAATGGATGAATCCTAAAGTGCAATATGAGTTTAGCATAGGAATGTCAAGAAAGGTTTTGGGTTTTTCAAAAATGAAGGGTTGCCACCCATTAAGAACTGAGTTTTATGCCATCGGCTGGGCACAATGAGCTTAAGGAGAATGGAGGGTAAAGGATGTCTCAGCCAAATTTGTATCGGTAAGGTCAATGAACGGTTTGAGTCTCTGACTGTTCACGATGAAAGGTTCTAAATCATTACTGTGTGGACTGATCTCGATGGCTCCATTTCCAAAGATTCGTCAGATGTGGTAAGGTCTGATCCATTTCGATCTTAGTTTTCCTGGGAATAATTTGAGCTTGGCATCAAAGAGTAGGACTTTTTAACCAGGGTGAAAGATCTTTTTGGATATGTGCTTGTCGTGAAAGGCCTTAACTTGATCTTTGTAAATTCACGAGTTCTCATACGCGTCGTGGCGTAATTCATCGATCTCACTCATTTGAAGCTTTTTGTGGGTTCCTGCCTTAGAAAGATCTAGGTTGCAGGTTCGTATTGCCCAATAGGCTTTGTGCTCTAATTCGACGGGGAGGTGACATGCCTTCCCGTACACCAATTTGAAGGGAGACATACCTAATTGGATTTTGTGGGTGGTCCTATAAGCCCACAAAGCTCCAGCAGTCGGGATGACCAGTCTTTCCTGTTAGGTCGAACAGTAACCTAGAGAATTTTCTTGATCTTCCGAATTGATAGCTCAGCTAGACCATTAGTTTGGGGGTGATAAGGAGTAGAGATTCGGTGTGACACCCCGTATTGGGTTATCAATGACCTGAATGAGCATTAGTGAAATGGGTCCCTCCATCAGAGATTATAGCACGTGAAATCCTGAACTGCAAAAAGATGTTCTGATGAATGAATTTAATAACCACTTTATGATCATTGGTTTAGGTCGGAATGGCTTCGATCCATTTGGACACGTAGTCAACAGGGAGCAGAATGTACTCGAAACCTTGTGAAATAGGAAAAGATCCCATAAAATCAATCCCCCAGATGTTGAAAATTTCGCATACGAGAATCAGCTGTAAGGGCATCATATCACGGTGGCTCATGTTGCCTAAGGTCTGACAACGAGTGCATGCCCTATAGTGATTGTATGCGTCTTTGAAAATCGTGGGCTGATAGAAGCCACACTGGAGGACTTTCACTGCGGTTTTCTGACCTGAGAAGTGTCCACCGCATGCCTGGTCATGGCAGAAGGATAATATGCCTTGAGTTTCCACTCCCGAGACACATCATCGAATGATTTGAACAGCACCGATGCGGTTAAAATATGGGTCTTCCCAGAAGTAATACTTGGCATCGGAAAGAAATTTGTCCTTCTTGGCTTTCAGGCAATTGGATGGGATCGGATGTGATGCTAGGTAGTTTACTAAATCAGCAAACCATGGAAGCCCTATACTGATAGTCAGGAGGTGCTCATTAGGAAAATGTTCCGTGATGGGTCCAGAAGGGTCGATAATATTAGAAGGAAGGCAGGACAAGTGATCAGCTATCACGTTATGTTTTCCTGCTTTGTCACGAATATCGAAGTCAAACTCTTGCAACAGCAAGATCCAATGGATTAATCAAGGTTTCACGTCCTTCTTTATAAGGAGATGCCTCACAACCATGTGATTAGAGTAAATGATAACACAGGAACCCAGAAGATACAATCTAAATTTTTCCAGGTCAAATACTATGGCTAGTAGCTCTTTCTCCGTAACTGTGTAGTTACGTTGAGCCTCGTCGAGTGTCTTGCTAGCGTAGTAGATGACCATGGGTTTCCCATCAATTTTCTGCCTAAGTATCGCTCCTACAGTGAAATCAGATGCATCGCACATGATCTCAAAGGGTTGAGACCAATTAGGGGATTATCGGATTAGAGCTTGGGTAACTCTATCACGTAGGATTTCAAATTCTTGAGTGCATTCCTTGGAGATTTCGAAAGAAACATCCTTAAATAGTAGAGTGGTCAGGGGGCGTGTAATCTTTGAGAAATCAAGAATGAATCGACGATAAAAATCGATGTGGCCCAGAAAAGATTGTATGTCCTTGAGCAAGATAGACATAGGAAGTTTGGAAATCAAATTCACCTTGGCTCGATCAACTTGGATGCCTTTTTTTGACATGAGATGTCCCAGGACAATTCCTTCAGGCACCATGAAATGGCTCTTTTCCCAGGAAAGAACCAGATTCATGTCAATGCACCGCCTGAGGATATGGACCAGGTGCAGGAGGCAATCGTCAAATGATTCTCCAAATACTGAAAAGTCATCCATGAAGACTTCCAGATAATCACCTACCATATCTGAGAATATGGCAAGCATGCACCGCTGAAAAGTAGCAGGTGCATTGCAGAGACCCAAAAGGGGCAGGTGAAAGTGGTCTTTTCTTGGTCCTCAAGATGGATTGCAACCTGGTTATAATCGGAGTACCCATCCAAAAAGCAGAAGAACCTATTTCTCGCTAGTTTCTCGAGGATCTAATCAATAAACGGTAGTGGGAAATGATCCTTCATTGTGGAGGTATTGAGTCTTCTGTAATCAATGCAGACTCTCCACAAATTTGCCACACGGGTCAGTATGATTTCTCCGATTTCAGTCGTGATCATGGTTAGTCCTGTCTTTTTAGGCACAACCTAGATTGGACTCACCCACCGACTATCGGAGATTGGGTAGATGATCCCAGCATCTAACCACTTGGTGATCTCTTTTTTCACGACCTCCTGTAGATTAGGATTCAGACATCTTTACATTTCACGGGAAGGTCGTGTGCCCTCTTTAGTATAGATGCGATGTGTGCAGTAAGAGGGGCTAATGCCAGTCAAATCATTGAGAGTCCATCTAATGGCTCTTCAATGTTACTGAAGAATAGTAATCAGATGGGATTTCTGATCAGGTGAGTTTGGAATTGATAATCACAGGAAACATCAGATTGGAACCCAAAAAGACATACTTAAGATGATTGGGAAGAGGCTTGAGTTCCAGGACAGGGTTATCAGTAGCAGCGGGTGGTTCAGGGTGTGTGTCAGTAGTAAGGGAAGGAGTTATGGGTGTGTCTATGTCAAGTTCGGACTCCTCTGATTGCGGGTTTTGATCCTCTTGTGGTTGATTAGAAGTAGTCAGGTTTTCCTCAATATATGGATTGTCAACCACAATCTTGATATCACATATCTATTCTATAACACCGCAATTAATCCCTTGTTGGGCCTTAAAGATGTCAATCTTTAATGTTTGGTTCCCAAATTTTAGTTCAATTTGGTCCTCCTCACAATTTATGTTGGCCCTAGCAGTGGCTAGAAAGGGTCTCCCTAGTATAATTGGTGTATCCCTTGGATTTTCTGGAGCATCCATATCCAAGACTACGAAGTCCAACGGGAAATAGAAATCCCGTACCCTAACAATGACACCCTCAAGAACTCCTTTAGGTGACTTAATAAATCAATTAGCCAACTGTCGGTTTGAGCTCAGATTCCTCAAGATGGTCAAGTATGGATGTAGGTATTAGGTTTATGGAGGCTCCTAGACCCAATAAATCTCTATCGAATTGGATATCACTAATTATACAGGAAATCAGGGGAGTACTTGGGTCTTTTGCCTTAGGTGGGAGTTTGCTCAAAATTACAGAGCTAGCTTGCTTTGACAGTACGATTGGGCTCCCACTTTTGGTTCACGGTTTATGCTTAGGTGTATACAAGTCTTTCAGAAATCGTGCATAAGCCGGTACATGGCGGATCGCATCCATCAAGGGGATGTTTATCTAGACCTATTCAAAGAGCTTGACCAGGTCCTCCTCAGGTGCCATGGGTTTGGTTGTCCTCTTTCCCTTGGTCAAGGCCTCGGGAAATGGAACCTTGGATGGTTCCTCTAGAATAGGTCCAGGTTCTTGATCAGGGATAGGGGTATCCTAGATAACTATCCTAGGGCTTGGGTTAACACTACCAGGCTAAAAGTGGCTTGGGTAAGGTGGGTTTTGTGTTGCTTTGCCACTACGGGTTGTTACAGAATTTAGTCCTGCCTGGTTCTGGTTCGGTGTGGGTAAAATAGGTGGCTGCTACTGAAATCCCGAGTATGATGTTGAAGCTTCCATCTTGTCAGGCGATGGAGCAGAAGGAGCCTGATAAATCATGTGGACTTGGCCCAAATTTGGGTTCATAACATGCCTCTGGTTCAGTACTTTATTCGGATTTGGTAGAGGTTGCGAAGGGAGTGTGCCAAGTTGGCAGGAATTCGCCATCTGGGTGAGTTGATTGCGAACCTCTGTGATCTCGTCTTTGTGCTATTTTTGCATAGCCGCATTCATTTTTTGAATGTCAGCCAGAGTCTGAAGGATGAGAGTCATCTGATCTATCTGAGTTGGCCCAGATTGATAGGTGGGGTTGGGCCGAGGTTGAGGTGGCTGAAATGGAAGAGGAGCTTGTGGACGGTGTTGATACGGTGGCCTCTGATTCTGATTATTTCCTACCCACAGGAAATTGGGATGATTCTGCCATCCAGGGTTATAGGTGTTAGAGAATGGGTCATTCTGGATGGAACCTCTTAAAAGTTAGAGTACGAGGGTTCAGAGTTCCCCCAACTAGAGTAAGCAGGATTAGAGTTTCCTCCGGTCCTAGAGTCAGACAGGGGTGGATACAGGCCCATCCCCTGAGAAGATCGGTGATAGATGTTATGCACAACTTCCCTCCCAGAGGGCGGCTCCGCGAACTAGTTTTGTGCAGAGGTGGCTCACTGCAGATGTTAAGTTAACTCATCCACCTTCTTCTCAATGATAGAGACCCTATCCAACCAACTGGCCATCAATTCCAAGTCGACGGATGCGGAAAGGCCCTGCGTCTCATGTGCTCCCCTTGGATTCGTCGATGCGCAGGCATTCGTCCGGTCGAATAAGCCCATGGAGTCATTATTGATGGAGTTCTCACACATATTCTTGAGAATCTCCCACACAGTGTCTTCGTGTTGACCCATGATATTTCCTTCGCAAGTTGCATTGACGAATAAATGGATATCTTCATGGAGTCCCTAGTAAAAAGACTGGACTTGTTCCCATTTAGGAACTCTGTGATGGGGGCACTTTCTCATGAGATCCAGGAAACGGTCCCATGCTTCGTGAAGTGGTTCTCTAGGTTGCTAGGTGAAGTGTGATCTAGTGTCATAAGGCATTCGTCCGACCAACTAGGAAGAACTTTTTCAGAAACTCGAATCGTAGTATAACCCATGTGTTGATTGGACGCGTTTGAGTCTGATACTAGTGAGCTGCTTTGTCCATGAGAGAGAAGGAGAACATCTTCATGAGAAGAATATCCCGATTTTGGACATCTGATCCAAAGGTTTGGGCCAGATGCTTGAGTTTTTTGATGTGCTGGTAGGGATCCTCGGAATTGAGCCCATGGAACTTTGGAATAGCATGAATCATGTTGGGCTTGACTTCAGAATCAGGACCTCAAGCTGGGATTTGGACTCGAGGTTCGATCGCCACCATAGCGGGATTATAGTAATCTCACATCATAGGACGCTACGGCGGATTCACAAAAGCTTGGAATAAATCATTAAGGCATTGAAGTTGGTTCTCAAGGTTATTCTCTTCTTCTACGGGTTGTGCCATGATGATGGAAGAAGGAGAATTAGGTTCAGATGAATCAGAGGAGATGTCTATGTGATGGGGTTGCTGCACAAACACGGAAGTCGAGGCCTAGCCTCGATGGGAGTGAATAACTAAAGGACTCAAGGATGGTCTTAAGGACCTCTTACCGAACATGCATCGATGGTCTGAATGAGAGTAGAATGTGATGGACCCAATCAAGACACCCAAAAACTTTGGATGACTATAGAGGTTCGGGGTGGATGATACCCCTTAGTCAGAAAGCCATCCACCTGAGAAATACCTGGGCAGCCAGAGAGGGAGAGTCCCGCAAAGACCCCTACATGGTAGAGAGCCCCCACGAGTTACAGGGTTTCCCCCACCCGACCTCTCTTGTCACTGATGTTCCAAGTAGACCAAAATGGGGACTTGATCTCTTAAGTCTGCCAGTTTTATTAAAGAGCAAGGGTGCTTAAGATTTCACTTGAACTTTAGATGTATTGAGTGCAAAAAGTGACCTAATTTCAAGGTTGGTTGATCCAACAAGGTGGGTCAACTTCACCTATTTGTCCTTTAAGAAGTTTTAGGTCCCTTCCTTTAGGATTCAAGTGACATTAAGAGCCTGAATTTTAGGGTTTTCTTGAATAAATCACTTCAACCAAGGCTTAGGCACACATCTTTTTGGAGAGTTGATTCTTGCTTAAGTGTGTTTCTAAAACCCTAAATTGAAATCCTTAATTTGGCTTTAATCTTGGTCCAATTTAATTTGTCAACGATGCAATTTGACGCTCGACAAGGCTCAGCGTAACTACATAGTTACGGAGAAAGAGCTACTAGCCATAGTATTTTCCCTGGAAAAATTTAAATCATATCTTCTGGGTTCCTGTGTTATCATTTACTCTGATCACACGGCTGTGAGGCATCTCCTTGCAAAGAAGGATGTGAAACCTCAATTAATCCGCTGGATCTTGCTGTTGCAAGAGTTTGACCTCAAGATTCGCGACAAAGCGGGAAAATAGAACGTGGTAGCTGATCACTTGTCCTGCCTTCCTTCTAATATTATCGACCCTTCCAAACCCATCACAGAACATTTTCCTGATGAGCACCTCCTGACTATCAGTACAAGGCTTCCATGGTTTGTTGATTTAGTAAACTACTTGGCATCACATCAGATCCCATCCGATTGGCTGAAAGCCAAGAAGGACAAATTGCTTTCCGATGCCAAGTATTACTTCTGGGAAGACCTGTATCCTTTCTACATCGGTGCCGATCAAATCATTCGACGATGTGTCTTAGGAGCAGAAATTCAGGACATATTGTCCTTCTGCCATGACCAGGCATGCAGTGGACACTTATTAGGTCATAAAACCATAGCGAAAGTCCTCTAGTGCGGCTTCTATTGGCCCACGATTTTCAAAGACGCATACAATCACTGTAGGGCATGCACTCGTTGCCAGACCTTAGGCAACATGAGCCACCGTGATATGATGCCCTTACAGCCAATTCTCGTATGCGAAATTTTCGATGTCTGGGGGATTGATTTTATGGGACCTTTTCCTATTTTGGAGGGCTTCGAGTACATTCTACTCATTGTTGACTACGTGTCTAAATGGATCGAAGCCATTCCGACCCAAACCAATGATCATAAGGTGGTTATCAAATTCATTCATCAGAACATCTTTTCGCGGTTCAGGATTCCACGTGCTATAATCTCTGATGGAGGGACCCATTTCACTAATGCTCAGTTCAGGTCACTGATGACCAAATACGGGGTGTCACACCAAATCTCTACTCCTTATCACCTCCAAACTAATGGTCTAATTGAGTTATCAAATCGGGAGATCAAGAAAATCCTCCAGGTTACTGTTCGACCTGACAGGAAAGACTGGTCATCCCGACTGCTGGAAGCTTTGTGGGCTTATAGGACTGCCCACAAAACCCAATTAGGTATGTCTCCCTTAAGATTGGTGTACGGGAAGGCATGTCCCCCCCCCCATCGAATTGGAGCACAAAGCCTATTGGGTAGTACGAACCTGCAACCTAGATCTTTCTAAGGCATGAACCCACAAAAAGCTTCAAATGAGCGAGATCGATGAATTACGCCACGACGCGTATGAGAACTCACAAATTTACAAAGAGTGGGTTAAGGCCTTTCATGACAAGCACATATCCAAAAAGATCTTTCACCCTGGTCAAAAAGTCCTACTCTTTGATGCCAAGCTCAAATTGTTCTCAAGAAAACTAAGATCAAAATGGATCGAACCTTACCTCGTTCGACGAATCTTTGGAAATGGAGCCATCGAGATCAGTCCACTCAGCCACGATTCAGAACCTTTCGTCGTGAACGGTCAGAGACTCAAATCGTTCATTGAAGTTACTGATACAAATTTGGCTGAGACATCCTTTACCCTCCATTCTCCCTGAGCTCATTACGCCCAGCCAATGGCATAAAACTCAGCGCTTAACGGGAGGCAACCTGTCATTTTTTAAAAACCCAAAACCTTTCTTGACATTCCTATGCTAAACTCATATTGCACTTTAGGGTTCATCTATTAGAACAGCCGACCCCACCTCAGGTACTCGTACCCGAGTTTGAAATCATCTGCAACAGTCACCTCGACCCATTCGTCCACCCAGAACCTGTTCTAATGAATGATCTAAGCTGAACTCGAGCCCACCAAATTTACAATGGGAACATTGCAAATCGTAGGCATGGGGGGGTATGAAAGTGCAAAACGTCATGAAAATCATCTCACAAGAAAGGTTTCATCAAAAAAAGAATCACATATCCCAAAAATACCAAAAAAAATGAAAAATTCTTGAAAAAGAACAAAAGAATTTTGAGAGGAGAGAAAATTTTGAGGCCATACAAATCTTGAGGAGAAAAAGGGGAAAAGTGAAAAATGTCAAAAAAGGAGCACAAATTGAAAAGAAATTAGTAAGAACTTAAGGGATTAACTAAGTTCTAGACCATATCAAGAAAAAGAAAATGAAAGAAGCAAAAAGTGCTAATGAAACACAGAAGAGATTAGTAGGAACGCTGATCTTAGGCCTCTTGGGCTATGCTCCTAGGCTTAAAAAATCATGTATCTGCTAAGATCTAGATAGTCCTTAAGAGGTTGGAGAAAATGCGTAGCTTAAGTATTAGGTCTAAGGCTTAGGAAGTATTCGGCCCCGTTAACTAACCTCTGGTTTGCAGGACTCGGTAACCTAAGCACCCCAATCCACATACAGTCTGGTTCAATGTGCATAAGTATCAAAATCACACAAATGCATTTAAATTATTCCGAAAAAGTTATAGCCCTAGGGCACCAAAATCCCTGGAAACGGTGCCAAAATGTTTGTCAAATGTGGTATCTAGGGCTCAATCAAGAAAGTTATAGCCCTAGTTACCTTAAATCAATTTTGTTGTTGAAAACAAATCAGGAAACATGATGGATTAGCTAAGAATGGAAAGCAAGTAGCCCTAATTGCTTTTGCTTTTTTTTTCTTTTCAGAATGAGGGGCTTAAGAGAAAGAGTAATAAGAAATTACTTGCCTCGATCGTGTTTGATGTGCGGCTGTCTTTCTTTGAATCTTCTCCCCTGAAACAACCACAAAAAAGAGAGATAGCAAGTTAGTACCAAATCAGCAGTTGTAATCAAGAATTCTAAATCGCCCGTTGCTCCCCAGCAACAATGCCAAAAATGTTCGTCATGCTGGATCGGGTTTTAAAAGTATCGCATTGTAATATAGCCGAAAAAGCGCTCAAAACAAATACAATTTTATTACTCGAATTTTAAAGTCCGAGGTCGAACACAGGGAGCAAATTGGTGTTTAGAAATCAAGATCACAATTCAGAATTTAAAGAAATATGCAATAATATCAGTCTGAAAGTGCAAAAATATGGCAATGTAGATCACAAGATACTAAAGAACTCAATGTATATGAATTAGACTCAAATTGGACGTCTGATTTGAAAATCGGACGACTTAAACAGTGCTCCTTCTATTTCTTCTTTCTTTGCTTCTCTTCTCTTCTGATTTTTTTTTGCCTTTGTGAGCTTTATTCTCTTTCCGTCTCTTTGTCTTTAGCTTTCTCTATCTTTTCCTCCCTTCTCCTTCTTCCTTTAACTTCTTCCTTCTCTGCCTTGGCCCTTCCCTTAACTTCTCTTTTGTCCTTAGCTTCTCCTTCTTCTTCTTCAGCTTCGCTTGTCCTCCTCTTCAGCCTGCAGCAAAACCTACCCTCTACTCGCACGCACTCTCCTCGCTTTCCCTCTTAGGTTCCACTCTCCCAGAGCCACACGTATTCAGGTAATCGGGTCGGGTACGTACCCAGGACTAGGCCCACCAACGTACGGCGGTGGGTGAGGAGTGTAGTCGGGTTGGGTCAAGCTAGGTTCGCGAGGCGTGAGCGCGGACAAGGCCAGGTCGATCGGGTGAGAGGGACCTTACCCTGTGATTCAGAGGCGAATAGCTATTGGCAGGAATTCAACTTATGCGGCTTCACTCACTTTTCAACCACCTATGTGGGACTAAACGTGCGCCCTTCTTCTCGCATGCCTGCAGTAGAGGTGGTCCTCCAATTGCCTCAACTGCTACGGCCTTCAACTAGAATTAAGCACCTGGACTTGTGAGCAAGGGTCTTCCACGCAGCCTGGGATAGGGACCTAGAGCTGGCAAGGCCTGGAGCTTGCTTTAAGCTTGCTTCAAGCTCTGTGCCAATGGCGGATGACGCCTGCTACCTAAAATCACCAAGACAGCCTCGCGTCCACGTTAAATTGCTCAGGAAGCTTCGCCGAGGCACGACGAATGTGCTGGGGTGGTTGCTGTGGCGTGGGGATGCCTATGTGACCGTGCCTAGGGCACACTGTGTGCGTATGTGTGGGTGTGTTCGGTGAGGTGAGTGAGTGAGTGGAGCGATGATATGAGTGGGGGGAAATGTTCAGTGTCGTGAGGGGATGCATATAGAATTGTTGGCGAGGGGTGGGATGGTCTATGGTGGTGGAGCGGTCTCGCCGGAGTTGGTGGCTGAAGATGAAGGAGATGAGGGTGGTGGAGTGCGTCAGTGGTCGGTTTGGGGAAATAGAAAGTGGAGAAGAAAGTAGAGAGGGAAGGGAACTTATCTAGGATGTTAGGAGACGAAGGGGAGACGAGGATGGCATCGGGTGCGTATTGCCAACGTCGGAGATGAAGGGGCTCAGAGAGGGACAGTCAACGAGGATGAAGGGGAGACAAGGGCGTCGGCGGGTGCTGCGCGACGCGTATGAACATAAGGAAGAAGAGCTTGCCACCGGTATTGTGGTCAGGAAACGAGGGAGATCAGGGAAGGTCGTCAGAGCTTGACGAGCGAGTCGGCTGGAGGAGAGAAGAAATTTGAGGGGTTTTCCGGTAGATTTCAAGCTTAGCGGAGTCGGTTGGATTTGGGGCTTCTTAAATAGATCTCTGGAAGGGGATTTGTGCTTTGGAAGCAAAGCTTCCAAGCAAGGTATGGTCGCCGGAGATGGAAACTCAAAAGAGATCCAAATCTCTCATGCATTTGCATGAGAGATTGGGAAGAAATTAAGGCATCAAACTGGATTTACATTGGAG
This sequence comes from Thalassia testudinum, assembly GCA_037157565.1. Classification (NCBI taxonomy): domain Eukaryota; kingdom Viridiplantae; phylum Streptophyta; class Magnoliopsida; order Alismatales; family Hydrocharitaceae; genus Thalassia; species Thalassia testudinum. The sequence continues at coordinate 4,549,710 of JAZHRO010000022.1, read as the reverse complement.
AGATTTTCTCAGAGAATCTCCCTTCCAATTTTGAAAGGGATTCTTTGAAAAATCAGGGGGAAACCACCTTCTAAAGCTCGTCGGAGTAGGATTCCTCCGCTATAATGGTGGTGGGACGTAATTGCGAGAATGATGAAGAAGCTAGGGGGCTTTTGCTAAGGTTTTTGAAAGATAGGGGTACAAATGTAATCAGGTTGGAGACTTTTGCAAACTAGGTCAAGGAAAATTTATCTTGGGTCCAAATTTTGGTACAAACCTAATTTAGACCTAAGGAATCTAATGGTGAAGTTATATTTTGGGTTTGACCATGTTTAACTAGGAAATTTATGCAAAAATCCAATTTAGGGTAAATATCTGTCTGAGACCCCATTCTAGGTCAAGATGAGTTCCAATGGCCAATTTAAAGGTTCTAACACCTAGGGAATATTATTTTATGATTTTTAGAGGATTTAGGTGAATTTTATCTTGACCATAACCTTGGTTAATCAAGTAGGTCTATTTTAGGGTTTCAAGAAGTCATTTAATTCACAGGGTACATACAATCCCTTTTCTGTCAAATCCAACCCACTTTTTATCTTGTTAAGACCTTTTGACCTTTGTTTAGCCCTTGAGAAAACCCATTGTTGTACTGCAATGGTAAAATTATAGTTTTACCCCTTGTTTCTTATTTTTCTCTTAGAAAGGTTATTCAGTGAATTATGACCTCCAGTTGGCTATGTAGGAGCTTTTATTTTTTTCATTGGGTCAAAATGAGCTAGTTAGGACTCATGATGGTGTTCCCATTAGTTGCATATATTGAAATGCAACAAGGAAAGTGCTGATGCACATAACATCTATATATCTTCTCTCATCAGTTGATGAATGACCATCCATCAAAACACCCTCACAACCTAGTTGTCTAAATTGCTTAAAATAACTAGAGAAATGGGCAGGCATTTTCGTAGAATTATCAGAATGGGTCTCATCCTGCCAACACAAAATATGAATGCCAGTGAAAAGACAAACTTTTTTTCACTTTAGAGAGAGAAAATTATGTGTCAAAACTCTTAATGGAAAAAAAGTAACATGTTACTAGCACCCAAGAATAGAGTGAAGCCATGGATACTTAGCAAAAATTTTAAATACATATCTAGAGAACAAAGCCCATTGAAGAAGTGATAAAGTTAGAAATAAAGAATACATCTAGAAAAAGGAGAAGATCCTTACCAAAATAATCATTTAATATAAATGCTTTTATGTACAAGCATTAGTAAACTTAGTATCTGAATATGCCCATGGTAGTTAAGAGGAGCACAATCAACTTCTCTATCAACAGCTGAATACCTGGACTTGTCATCGAGGATAAAGTCTTCATCCAAATCAATATATCTTTCCTGCAAGAAATGGCAAAATTAGTGCCAAGAAAAGTAAAAGACAAAGTCAATTACCCATAAGCATACAGTAAATTCACCTCATTATTTTTGTTTTTAAATAATTTTTTGTTGAAAAAAAAAGAAAATATCCACATTAGAACTACTATTTCCTTTCTTTCCACTTGCAATCAGACTTTAAGCATTTTCTTGCAAATAGAGATTGGGAAAAATCTCAGCTGGATAACTAAGATTGGAGCATTTCCTTTCTTTTTCCTCAGCTGGGATTGGTGTCCCATTTTACAGGTTAGTGTCCCATTTTACAAGTTATTTGGGTGATGAAGAAGCAAATAGAACTAACTTGAGTTACCAAATCATGCTGCTAAATAGGCAAGCAGCAGCAGTAGTAGTAGGTAAGTGAGCAACACCAACAGCAGCGGCAGGTAAGCAAGCAGCACTAGTAGCATAGGTAAGCAATCCATAGATAATAGTTACATGATGTAGACCAATAGAAGGCCTATAGTGGAAAATAGATGATACTTACTCTCTTTAGGTGCCTTGAGTGAATCTAGCTAGCTGATACATGAAGTGGAGTTCATTTCTCTTCAACTTGTTTGGTCATCAAATGAGTTCAATGAAATTCCAACAACATTTGCAAGTACTTTCTTGAACTACAAAAGATCAACAATATAAGAACATTCACTATCAAGAGATAATGGTTGTCATCAGAGAATTCATTTGTCATCAGAGAACATTCACTGTCAAATAAAGCTTGTATGTTCCAAAGATCAGATTATCTGTGTTAAACTAAAACCAAATAACTGATGCACATAACAATTGCTGACTCAGTCCGCTCATGCCTCAATCTCCACATTCAGTCCTTTGATTTGACTGATGCACACAACAATTGTTGAACTCAGTTTGCTCCTGCCTCAAGCTCCACATTCAATCAGTCCTTTGATTTAATATAGTTGCAGTGATCAATCAGAGCAAATAATTCAAAGCTATTAGGATCAAACAAAATAAATCAAGTAGATAAAATCCTAATTACTTTTGAAGTCATTATGTTGCAATTGCTATTTACCACCTTCACCAGCATGACCCCCTTCACCACAGCCACAAATTCCTCTCTGGAAGAAGGCATGCGGGGTTGTTGCTACTAGCCATAAGGGGGTTGTTTCAAGGGAACATCAAGGGAGAGAGTTGGCTATCTTGTGTGTAGCTATTTAAACAAATATTAAGATAGCAAAACATCTTTTCTATGTAAATACTACATTTGAGTTGTCTGTATTTAACTCCTTGAAAACAATATAAGTAGTGCCCTTCAAGGTCCATTACAAAATAGGAAAACAAAGTAAGAAAATATGCAAATGTCTAAGTCTAAAAATAAGTCTAAAATAGGGACAATAGCAACAATTACTTGTACTCCAATTAACACATTATACTGAAAATATCATCAGCGGCCACCATCCAAAATCATTTCTTAATAACAAACAATATCTAACTGCTGCCTGATATTATAAAGCAATATCCTATAATCATTCCACCAATAAAATAGAAGTCATTGCACATAACCTATAATCATTCTATAGAGTTCAAGGTTAAACAACTAACATAACAATCAAGAAAAATATAAAAAGTATATTCTAATTTCAAAGCTAGGACACCTAAACTAGACTCCAGACCATATCTAAACTAGGTAATGTGGGCAACATGTTCTTTTATCAATTCTTCATCTTTGAGTTCCCATGTCTATTAAAAGTTCCTGAAAAAGGATTAAAAATTAGTGTAAATTACCAATCTAACAAGGATAAAAAGTTATAATGGTTGGTCAACTTATCCATTACCTTGGAATAGTAAGTCTTTTAGGCCATGCAATGATTGAACTGGTAGCATCTCCTATTGTTTGATATTGTTCGAACGGCCTAATCAAAGGCTCATCTTCCTCAATTGCAACCTCAATAACAACCCCTATATATTTTGATCCAATTTGGATGCCTCCAATGCACTGACTTGGATCAATTATCTATACATGAGCAAGTGCAACTTCTACTTTTGCAGAATTTATACCAAGTAATGAAACCTCCTATAGTAATAAAAACTTAGATTATATACTAGGTTATGATCACTTAGAAAACATACAAACTTAAATTGTACTTGTCCTCTAGAAAAAGTAGATGCAACACTTGCATGTTGCCTTTTTGAAGTTTTTAGCTCATTCCTTAAGGGGTTATCTTCTTGTCTTTCCTACAAATGAGTACATGGGTTATATGCACTAGATACATGAATAAATAGGGTTACTACTAAAAGTAAAGGAACCATACACAAAGTACCTCAATAGAATTCCTAATTTGTAAGTTTGATCGAGCCAAAGATTGTAGCATTTCTTTTAAACTGTTTATTTCTTGATGTTGTGATGCCAACATTTTCTCCTTCTTGTTGTCTTGAGCATCCAACTTTGCTTCAAGATTTTGTTTCCTTAAATGTTCTTCCTCGATTTGTGCTCTGCCCATAATAGATACTCCTAGCCCATATCCATGCTGATATTTTGCTTGTCCTATTCCCACTATGGTTGTGTAAACCTCATCGATGTGGGAAGGATCCTCTAACTCCTCTCCTTTTTCCATGGCATTAGTTAGTTGTTCCTAAGCATTATCAATAAAAATAAGTAGAAAGAAAAGTATTATATTTTAATAAGAGAGAAAATAAAAGGTAAAATTCCATTTCACAAAAGCAAGTCTTACAATCTTGTCTACAGCTTCAACATTAATAGGTGTACCATCCTTTTCTTATGTGCAGTTATAAATACTTCTGCATGAGTCACCTTTCTTCCCTTCTCTTTTTCCATCTAACACAATCCAAGGTACAATGTTTATCATTATATATAAGAGAGAATGTTAACCAAAAGAAATTTGTGAAATACTTCTTGTTTTAGACATGCATAACTTTTGGTTCGTGTTGTGTGGTTCATTTTTAATTTCAACCTATTTGATTTATTAGCAGTAGAACGCTCCTACAATACATGCATATAACTTAAAAATATACCAATGAAATCAACTTGATTGTAAAGTACCAAATTTAGCTCAATTTACCTTGAATTTTTCAGTATCCCAATACTCATTCAGAGACTTCCATTGTTCTTCGGAAACATGGGGATTACAATGTTGCATCCTTTCTTCAAAAGGCCAATCAGGCTTGTAATAGCTTTCCTTTGCTTGCCTTTAAAATTCCTCCACTTTTTTGCTATTGAATTCATGATCCATTTATTCATCTTTATGTTAAATTCAAATTTATTTTGCATGAATAATTAAAGGAAAATGTAAACCTAATTTTCTTTCCTAAGGTAAATATATAAATTGAATCAAATACTGTTAATAAGTACCGAACAAGTTCAAACATTGCTATATTCTTATCATTTGCAATCAACCTTCAATCCGTGCAATCCAAAGGTGTGAGTTCTGAATTTCTAGCTATGGTTCCCAAAAACCTTTTCAAGTCATTTTGAGTAGACCAAATAGGTTGGTTTAGTTCATTCATATCCACAAAAATCTTGTTTGCATACTTATTACCCCACAACTTCGAGCATGTTGTGAGACCTCGCTTTTTCTTCTAATTACAAGCTACCACTACCAATATAAAAAACATCATTTAGATAAAAAAATACTATGTTATTGAAAAGAAATATATCAATAATATGTGGTGAGTAAAGAGAAATTAAAGACCATGATAATATATTTGAAAAGAAAAAAAGATGGTTGACAAATATTTGCTCATAGTCTTTAATCATTTTCATCGATTTATGCATGTTATCTTCAACTAAAGTTCATAATATTATAGAGTATTATGCACATTTCCACATTATATATTATCTTACCATTTTCACCAACTTCAGATTCTATGTTTTCCTAAGATCTTGAGAGAGACTCATAACATGATTGTTGTGGTTCTAAGCCATGTGAAGATGGCAATTTTTCCTTTTCTTTTTGTTGACCTTCCTTTCTTTATTCTTATTGCTCATGGCCTGTCGAACCTTGAGACTTATCCACATGTGATTGATAACCTCTTTTTGTTTCTTTATATCTTCTTGGCTCATCACGTAATTGATTGATTGCAGCTAAAATTTTTTTAGAATGAGGTCCAACAGGTGGAGGAGCTTTTCTAGAAAGGAGATCCTGCCTTTTCTCATTTATATCAAATCCTCCTCTAACTCGCTTTTAGTTGAACATCTTGTAGTTAAATCAAGAGCAAAATCAATAATTTAAATAAAAAAGAATGAATAGTAGAAGATTAAATAACATTTGATAAACAATTAAAATAAATTTCAAATAGTAACTCACATTCATTCAAATTATCTTCCTTCGACTCATTATCAAGAATGGTATCCATATCAGTAGCATTTAAATGTTGCTCCCAAATTTCTTTCGTGAAAGTGACACCATGCATATCATTTCTGATTAGAGTAACATTATCATCATCCTTCATTGAATCTTCCATACGTGCATATGTAGAGCTATTATCTAAATGTCCATCAATATGTGCATCTATGACTTTATCTTGGATGTCATATGTGTCTCTAGGTTTTGTTTGAATCACAAAGTGCCAACCTTTGCGATTAAGATGACAAACATAAAAAACTTGACAAACTTGAGATGTTAGGACAAATGGATAGTCTGAATAGCTAATTTGCTCTAAATTCACTAATGTAAGACCATCCTTCTTTTCTACTTTAAATCGTACCCATTGACACTTGAATAACATAGTTTTTATTTTCTCATAATAATTAATCTGGATAATATCTGTCAACACCCCATAGTAAGAACCAGGTCCTATTGTAGGGTTTGGATCATTTGCTTTTGAGAAGCACTCTGTATGGGCTACTACTATTACTCCACTATTTTTTGTTTTTCTATTTGCTTGTTTACACTTTGTATGGAATCTAAAACCATTTATTATGTAGCCATCATAATAAACTCCTATGTTGTGCGATCCTCGAGCAAGCACCTTAAGCTCTTCTGGTACATACTCTTTTTTAGCCTTTTCCTTAATCTACATACAAAAGCGAAAATGTCAATTACAATATTAACAATTAAGAAGGAACTTATAAAACTCAATAGTGGGTAGCATACATGTTTCTTGAACCAATCAAGAAATGTATTACTGTGGAAATTACTCAATTCCTTTTTCGATAGGCGTCGATTTAATTTCAAATTATCTTGATGCAATCTGTAGTTATTCACTTAGTGAAAAATCAGACTATATATTATAAATTTCAACAAAATCAACCTACACAAGTTCTTAATTTTTAAACAATAGTACTGCATCACAATTTGATAATATATACCCATGTGCAAGATTCATTAAAGTAGGATCGAGAACTATTGGAGTTCCTTTTCCTATTGCATGGCCCGATTGTGAGAGTACTAAAAATCCTTCATCCAGTGTATCAAAGTCATCCTCAACATTTCTTGATAACTTATTGATCCTCGTCTCAACACCTTGCAAGTATCTTGAACAAAACCTAAGGCATTCGTCTGCTAGATACCCTTCTGCAACGGAACCTTCTGGATGACTTTTATTGCAAATGTATCTTTTTAATGTGAAATGGTACCCAATAAAATAAAACTACATAAATTAGCATGTCAAGCAATTGATTAAGTAAATTACTTGAAAGAAAGGTTAATTACCTCTCAATGGGGTACATCCATCGATATTGAACTGACCCAGCTAACTTTGCCTCTGTAGCTAAGTGTCTAAGAAAATGCATCATTATATCGAAGAATGAAGGAGGAAATATTTTCTCCATTTGGCACATCGTAGCCACAATTTTTCATTCCAATTGCTCAATATGACTTGGATCAATCTCCTTTGAGCATAGATCTCTAAAGAACTTGCAAAATTCTATCAACACTAACCACACATTCTCTTTTACAGCTACTGCTAATGCCAATGGAAGTAGTTGTTGCATTAGAATATGGTAGTCATGTCTTTTCAAACCAGTTATATTCTATGTGGATTACTTATCCATCTAGATATGTTCGATGCATACCCATCTGGAGCCTTTATTCCTTTAAGAAGTTTAAACATGTCAATTTTTTCTTTCATCTTTAACAAAAAGAATGCAGAGGGTAGGTTCATCTTGTTTCCGATAACAGTTGGATGCAAAGCATGTCTGATATTCATTTCATGCAAATCAAGCCGACTTTTTACATTATCCTTGTTCTTTTTGTCCAATGCTAGTAATGTTCCCAATATACTTTCACGAAAATTTTTCTCAATATGCATTACATCAAGATTGTGGCATACAAGATTTCCTTTCCAGTAAGGAAAATTGAACATAATACTTTTTTTTATCCAATTAGACATGTACTTGCTTTTGTTGTTAGGATGAATGCCAATGATACTAGGAATACCTTCCAATTATGCCGAAAGTTCATTAGTAGACAATTTTTTAGGTGGCTCCCCAAACTCTTGCTTACCATTGAAGGATGCCAATTGTCTTCGATACTTATGATTCATAGGAAGAAATCGTCTATGGCCCATGTAGACATTTTTTCGACTATAGTGAAGATATATTGAGTCAGTGTCCTTATTGCATGAAGGGCATGCCATGTATCCTTTTGTTACCCATCCAGAGATATCACCATAAGCAGGAAAATCATTAATGGTCCATAAAAGTGCAGCACATAACTAGAATAACTCTTGCTTAGAGACATCCAAAGTTGAAACCCTAAGCCATAACTCCTGTAGCTCCTTAATTAAAGGTTGCAAAAAGACATCTATATGAGCTTTCAGATCAAATCTAAGAGGAATCAGTGTTGACAATATGAAATTGGATTGTTTCATGCATAACCATGGAGGCAAATTGTACGGTATCAAAATAATAGGCTATATGTTGTATTGAGATGACATAATTCCAAAAGGATTAAAGCCATCGGTCGCTAGACCAAGTCGAACATTTCGAGGATCTGATGAGAAATCTGGATGTTTGCTATCAAGGGTTTTCCGTACTGGAGAATCTGCTGGATGTTTCATAATACCATCCTTTGAGTGATCTTCAGCATGCCATCTCATCAGAGAAGAAGTTTTCAATGACATAAACAACTTTTGCAATCTAGGCTTCAATGGAAAATACCACATAACCTGGGCAGAAATTTTCTTACCTCATTTGTGATTTGCATCATCCTCCCGTTCATTACCACTTTTCGTCCATCTAGAAGCATCACATACTTTACAACTGACATCATTTGCATTCTCTTTCCAATATAACATGCATTTGTTAGGACAAATGTCAATTTTCTTGTAGTTGAGCCCAAGTGCAGATATTATCTTAGCTTCATAAAGGGACGTTGGAAGTGTTTCTCCTTCTGGAAATGCTTGTTTTAGCAATACTAATAACATGGTGAAAGATTTATTTGTCCAACCTCCAAGGCATTTTATGTGAAATAAGTGGATAATAAATGACAACTTGTTGAACTTTTTACATCCAGGGTACAATTCTTCTTCTGCATTCTTAAGTTAAAGAATTCATTTGTTTTCTCATCAACACCACTTGAAGACTCGTATTCCATGTGATCTATGTCATTATGTAAATTTTGGAACCCAAAAGTATCATATATCAAGTCATTTATTTGATCATGGCCTTCATCTTCACTACTTTCAGCATTACTTTCATTGCCATCTATGGGTACTTCCCCATGACAAATCCATTGAACATATCCTTGTAAAAGGCCATTGCAAATTAAATGCTCTAATATCACTTTCCTATTTGCACGACATAGGTTAGCACATGCTCTACAAGGGCAAATATGATGCCATATTTCGGTGATTTCTTAAAAGCAAATTTAATGAATTGGATAGCACCTGTCAAATATTTACTGCTTATTCGATCTTCTTCAAAGATCCAACTTCTATCCACTGTTTAACTCTCAACCAAGTAATGAATACCTGAGGAAGTATTATCCAAAGATATTTTAAATAAGCTTCATTAATAATTATAATGAAATAAATATTTTAACGTAACCTAAAATTTACAGTAAACCACCCATAAGTTGGAAAGAAATATAGGGATGATATGGGTATTTTGATGAAGATTTTTAATTGATAGGCCATTCTTGAAGATTTGATCATAACATTATTTCTTACATGCAACTAGTGCCTGGAGAAATTTCTACAGCATCTCCCTACACTTTTCCAGTATACCCCTAAAGACTAACCTTAACTACATTTCCAGTAGCACCTAATTAAGGCCGCATTAGGAACGTAGCTAAAATTAGTTGGTATACCAGAGAAGAGTAGGAAGATGATGCCAAAATTTCACCAATCACTATTTACATGTAATAAATAACACCTAAGTTGTGATCAAATCTTCAATGACCCCCCCTAGTTTGGAAGTTCTTCAAACTAAGGATGATCAAAACTTATGGTATGTTATAAAGGCAACACATCGTGCATGTATGTAAGGTATATATACACTAACACATTATCCGTATAACATAATCATAAGTCTCGAAGGGGCGAGTATTTTGACACATTTATATCCCACCCACAACCTGAACCCTAAGGGTTAGAGCTCCTATTGTTCGTCATTAAGTGCATCTTAATTTTTGCAAGTGTGTAACTAAATAATATAATACAAAAAACTAATAACCAAAATTTTCAATTTTAAATCAAATTTTTGTAACTAAATTTCATCCCCAAAATCCCTAAACCCTAACCCAAAAACACAAAACCCTGAACTTAAAACCTAAACTCAAAACCCAAAACCCTAAACTCTAAACTCAAAACCCTAAATCCAAAACCCAAAACCGTAAACAAGAAACCCTAAGTCCAAAACCCTAAACTCAAAACACTCAAACCTAAACCCAAAACCCAAGACCTTAAACTCAAAACCCTAAAACCTAAACCCAAAATCGAAGACCCTAAACTCCAAATGTAAGACCCTAAAACCCAATACCCTAAAGTCTAAACTAAAACCCCAAAAACCCAATACCCTAAACTTTAAACTCTAAACCCAAAACCCATATTGAAAACGTAATACCTGAAGCAAAAGGCCAGAACGCTAAACTTCAAATTCTAAATGCTAAATCATGATATATGTGAGAACACCCCACATTTAACTTAAATAACAAAAATAATTAAACTTGTAACATTTGACATCACAATCACATCACAAATTTAATCAAATGAAATTTAATTCAAATTGAATAATATTCACTCATATTCACATTTCCATGCAAACTAACTTACATTCAATTAATTTAATTTCTTGAAATTAATTCAATAACCATTTACATGCAAATTTATATTACAAATAAACATGTAAATTTAATCTAACATGTTAATTTCATCTAACATGCAACTTTAATTTAATATAACATGTAAATTTATATTAGATGCACATTTAATTTAACATGTAAATTGAATCTAATAGATAAAAGCCAAGTATATTAGCACTAAAATACACATTTAATTTTAAAAAAAAAACTAGGAAGGGGGTTCAGTGAGGGGAGGGCAGGGATGGGGTAGGGGGTAGGGGGAGAAAGGGAGGATGGGTCAGGGGGAGGAGGGGACGGTAGGGGCATAGGGTAGGGAGGGGGGAGGAAGGGAGGGTGGCTTAGGGAGAGGAGGGGGATGGCAAGGGCAGAGGGGAGGGAGGGGGGAGGGGGCTGGGATAGGAGGGGAAGATGTGGCAATGAGAGGAGGTAGGGTGGCAAGGGAAGAGGGCAGGGGGAGAAGGGGATGAGGTGGTTTGGGATTGTGGTTGGAAACAACATCAACGGGGAGACGACAAAATTTAGTGAGGTCATTGGGAAGGAGGCAAGATCAAGAGGGGAAGAAAGTGAGAGAGGTAGACAAAGATCGATACCTTGGGAAGATGGTGGAGCAGAGGATGCGAAAGACAATGGCGAAGTAGAGGATACAATCGGAGACAATGGCAGTGATCGGAATGAGAGACCAAACTGGAGGATTGGGCGGTTAAAGGAGACACCAGAATAGGAGGATCCGAGAGGCGGGGGTTGAAGAGGAGAGGCGCGGGACTTCGCGCGCGATGTTTTGAGTGAAAGAAAAGAGTTTTTAATCTTTTTTTTCCACTTAAATCAAGCTTTTTTTTTTGCCTTATAAAATAAATATTTTTGAGTTTTTACTTAACACACATATTTACTTTTAAAAAATTTAATTTTTTACCCCTAAATTATGTTTGGAAATAGTAATAATAATATGTTATACACATACGTGACATATATAAAGTTGTGAGATTTGTAATATTAATTCGACTCATGATATGCATTTGGGAGAGAGGATATTATTAGATGTTTCAAAATACTATGTTAAAATATTTGCTTTAATATTTTTCACAAAAATTGAACACTTTTGTGAAAGCTCATTTTAAATTATATCTTGATGTATTAATTAACAATTTTTTTCAACATTGTTGTTACATTGCTCTAATTCCCACTTGCATGTATCTTAAATAAATGAAATCAAAAATTTTTTTTCTGTTTGAAGGGATAAGTTTCAATTTTCCTTTTCACTATTTATGTTATTATAAAAATATTGAAGATGAAATAGTGGCCTTATTTCATCTACACTAATTTGTCCTTTGAAAAAAATATTATAGTGGCATAAGTAAAAATTACTACTAAATCAAAGACTACAGTGGCAAATTTATTTACCACTAATGCTAATTGTCATTTTACAAAAATATTATAGTAGCCTAAGTAACAATTGCCACTAAATCAACAACTATAGTGATAAATATATTTACCACTTATGCTAATTGTCATCTGACAAAAATATTATAATAGCATAAATAACAGTTGCCACTAAATCAAAGTCAATAGTGGAAAATATAATTGTCACTAATAATAATTGTCTCTTAACAAAATATTATAATGCCAAATACAAAAGATTTGCCACTAAATCTAAGTAATTAGTGGCAAATGCATTATATGCCACTAACTAATTTGCAACTAAAGGCTATTTTTTTTGTGGTGAAGGTACACATTTTGATTCGTCGGAGCTCACCAAAGCTCCACAGGTGAATGCCAATTTAACAAACTGGAGAGTGAATCTTCACTAAATTTAACAAAAATAGTCCTAAAAGATTCCTGAGGTTGCAAGGAACCTCAGGAACAATTCAATTTGATCAATTAATGAACTGATGCAAGAATTTGTCAAGAATATAGTAAGATCATATCTTGAGTTTGATTGAACTCAAGATAGACCCTCTCACTCAATTGAGTGAGGGGAAACGTTCCGGGAGATGGGGCGATGGTGTGCACATGTGCAATTAGATGAAGAAACTCCTCTAAGTTCGTCATAGACAGTGAGCTCAGAGGTTGACAAGGATTTGAGCATTTAGTGTATAGGTGTTAATAATCTAATTAAAAGTAGGAACGGGGCCTGTAAGTGATGTAGAGATGGTGGAGGGCCCCTAATGGCTGTGAAATAAGCCGGAGACCTCCTCCAAGGGCAGCGGAGGTGCTCTGGTGAGCATGAAATGGATTAGCCGTAAAACCTGATATAATTGAGGGAAGAGAAGTGAATTGGAGTCCTAGTGAGGTGAGGAATGTGATCAAGTGGTTTGAATCATGGTTCGAAGTCTAAAGAGGTTGGAATTGACCTCACTAGAGATGGAGAAGAAAGAGAAGAAATTGAACTAATCTACTCCTACTCCTATCATTACTCGCCTAAATCCTAGCTAAGACTATGCCTAAGAGTTAGAACTACTTACTTGACGAAGGAGGTGAGGGAATCCACCGTTAGCAGGGCAGAAATGAGATTGAAATCTAGAGTTTGGTGAGAAGAGAAACTCTAGCCAATCGAAATGAGGAGGTCTCAAAGCTGTGGCATGCTCCAAAGCCGATGGCAGCGCGAAGGAAAGGAAGAGGAGGTGAGGGAGGTAGCACTACTCGGTGGAAGCACTCGAGAATGGTGGTGGGAAGATGCTGAAGCTAAGAGGAAACCTACTGAACGACCATGGTGGGGGAAGGGGGTAGGGGATTGCTCACCTCAAATCTGAGGTCCTATGGTCTATTTATAGGTGGTGGCGGAGGTCTAGGGGGATGTACCTAGATGGAAATAAGTTTAGGTTCGTCGTACTCACCAGCGTCATCTCCGACGCTAGTTAGCTTCTTCACCTAGGAAAAATAGGATTAGGAGATGATCCAGACCATTAGATGTGAAGGTGGAGGTGAGCAGATCAATGGCGGCAGTGGCGAAAGAGTTTTGACACTGGATTGACGGTGAATGGACAGTACGGACACCGGACAACCTCATCCGTCTGTGGAGAGGATGAAGATGAAGATGGTGGAGAAGTGTTCACAGGGGCATTGTTGTAATAAAAAGTGGAGGACCTAATTGTTATAAAAATACTCGATTGAAATGGAAATTAAGGACCTAGATGAAAATAGTTAATTTTAAGGCTTATTTTAATTTATTTCTTTTTCACTTTTTATATGTTATTATAAATTAGGTAAATATTGTATTTATGCCTTGAAATTATGTTTTTGCCCTTTTTAGCTATATATATTTAAGTGATTAATTTACTTAAGTTAATTACATAGTCTAAAATTTAATTAAGTTAGTTTAAATATTAAATATCTAGCTAAATGCTTATTAATTGAGTCCAAATTATTAATTAAATTATTAATAAGATTAATTGATATTTAATTTAGCATTTTAAACTTATTTTAAAGGTCCTTGGTAATTTAATCCCTATAGTATAATTAACCCTGTATTAAGTGCATTCTTACTTAATTAACTAGGGAAACTAGTTAATTATTGATAGTTAAGAGCCATAATAAGTCTCTCATCACTCCTCAATCATATGTTCGTCCTCCTTCAACTTAGACTGCACATCTTCCTGATTTTGGGGAGGATGATTTTCAAAATGACAATTAGGAAGGAATTCGGATTTCACCAGCTCGTTCATTTCCTTGGGGGGTAAGTCCTCGAATAACACATAAGCCCCTAGAGATTCACTCCAAACTCTAAGTCTGGGTTCCTTCAATGGGTCATCATCCTCCTATAAAATAGACTCTTTGTGTCCTCGAGACCAGAATTGATCCAATTCATCCAAATCTTTATTCCCTTAGGGTCACCATTGTTGGACACCTATAAATCTTCATAATGTTGTATGATAGGTGTTAGTTCCTTAAGTGGAGGGTCGAGATTGGGCTCACTAAGGGTAGAATGGGGTTCCACCACATGATCAATCGGGGGAAGTGGCATGACCAAGATGACCTTGACTTGGGCTATCAGGAGTGAAAATATGCTAGCATCAGGGTCAAGGTTTTCTATTTGTATCGTCTTCCCTTCCTTCTAACTCCAATATAGCTCGGGTGGATAATCAATAGGATTGTCCTCCTCTAGTGGCTGTGTCTCATGAGTAGAGTCCGCGTGATAGCTACTTCTCAAAACGAGATCCCTATTGTCACTTGTTTCCTCAGAATTGTTTTAGTGATCGAGGGTATAGTGGTAGGGATCAGAATTAACTGTAGGAGGGTTGCTAAGCTGGCTAATTTCTTCTGTCATGGGCATGCTTATGGCAGGCGTGGAGGCCATTAACTGGCAGACTGGTCAGAAGGAGAAAGGCCAGCTCACTTCGCTCCCCTCCCCATGAATCAAAGAAAGCTCCTTTTCCAAGGCCCGATCTTGCCACAGGATAGAAATCTCCAGCTATTCCTCAAGATCTCTCCCTTAGACTCCATCATTTCTCTTTGTTGTTTTTGCATTTCTATATTAAAGAGGAGAGGCTACTGTCAAATCGAGGAGGATAGTCAATCTCAGGCTTAGGTTTCCTAGGGGCATTAGTCCAACCTTGATACGAAAAATCATGAAGGGTGGGAGGGTTGGGTGTTTGCATACTAGTGGGAACTCTTGGGGTGGGAAATCCCACTCTTAGGCTATGCTCAAAGGTGAGAGTTATCGGGCCAATACATCCAAAGTAAGAATATGAATGACCCCATGAATTGTCATTGTACCCCTTAAAGGACAGATATGCTCGAGGCATGGGATCATGGTTCAAAGATGGGAAGTATTGGTTCTATTTATCTAAATGATAGGACTAAGGTTGATCCATTTCCTTTCATTCAATGGTTTAACTCTCTTAGGACTCAGAAGAATTCAGAATAAAAATAGAAACTTCCTAGAGAACTCTACCATGCACAATCCACTGGCAATACAAATGCAAATACAATGGGAACTCCTTTTAGTAGATTTTAGGTCTTAGAATTAATTATTCAATTGGTGGCCACACAAGTTTTTCTATGATTACGAATCCTAGCCGACCTCTGTTTGTGCATAGAACCTACTCACAAGGGATGGAAGCCTTAAATCGAGCCTACGCATGAGGAACTGAAGTAACTTGGTGGATAAGCTTGTTGATTTATAGCTAACTTCCCTTGTGGTGCAAGAGGAGAGGTAGAATAATTCCTAATGCCTAAGTGTGAAGTACACCAATGCTCATGTGTGCTTAGACGTGCACGTTCAGATTTTGAAAATTTCCCAGTTGATTATGTTAGCACGCAATTTAGGTCACTTGATTTTAAAGTCAAATCTCTTAGCAGTTCCAATTTCTTTTAAGGTAATGATTGCAAAGCAATCATAGGTCTTAATTGACCTGAATTAGGCTAGGACTTAGGACAGTTCACGCATGCTTAAGCATTACTTGCATCCTTATTGCTTTCTTTTAGTTATGCATAAAATAATGCTATAATGTACTGATTAGATACATTATGTCAATTACAGGTAATAATCTTATCAGAAGCTAGATTTGAAGTTGGATCAAAAGTGGGATCTGAAGAATAAAGAGTAACTGATGTTACAGTAGAGCTGGAGTAGAAGGCCTAGATTAGATGTAGTAGATAATAATGTAAGGGAGTTAAGGTATGCTATTCTATTAAGTATGAATAAAGCAGTAAAATATGAAGAACTTAGGACCATCCTAACCCTAGGATAGCCTAGAAGCTTCCCTAAGCCTTAGCCACCCTTAGATTAGGTCACCACACCCTAAGAAATCTTAAAACCCTAATTCCAACCTCTATCTGGATGTCCAGATGAGTTAGAGGACGTCCAGAACCCTTAGCCAACTTTCACACACTTTAAACCCACTTCTGCAGTGTTATTGGGCGTCCAGACACTTGGTCAGACGTCCAATTTCTGCATAATACCCAAGGCGGAACCTAGAAACCCTCCTGACTCGGATTGGACGTCCAGACAACAAGTCTGAACTTCTAATTTTTCACTATAAGATGTCTGACAACTTTATTAAACGTCTGATACTGTCCTCCAGTTCCTGTTTTGGAATTCAAGCCTTGATCTTGGATCTTTAGCCCCCTAAACCCAATTCTAACCCCATAGGAACCTAAATTAAGGTGCCCTAACCCTAGTACATCACCTCTAGGCCTCCCTAAGGACCTAATTAGCTCCTCACTAAACCTAATTGACCTGGATCTTAGTCAATTCCATCAGCTTATTCAATTGGACACATTGAGTCCAATTGAGTTCTGATCTCAGCACACACTGTCCAATTGGACTTAGTGAGAGTCCAATTGACCTAGACCTAACTTAATTAAGTTATTTTACTCTCAATTATGTTTCCACATACTCAATTAAACATTTATTAAGTTTAATTGCACTTTACCTTAATGAATTAGGGTTTACAACCCTAATTTGAGACCTACCTTGTCTTAAACCCATTAGAACCTAACCTAATCAACCTAGCCACCTAAGTTTTGACCCACACACACCCAGACACACCACCTACATGAAAATACCTAGCCTAGAGTTCTCTAGAACTCTCTACCTTGTGTTTCTGCCTTGGTTGCTAAAATTAGCAACTAAGAGACATTCAATTTTTAGATCCACATTTAGTGGATCTAAAAGCCACCATCCATCCTCTCTCTCTCACTCTCCCACGAGCTCCCATCATAGGCCTCTCTAGAGAATTCTATAATTCTCTAGAGAGCTTCCCTTAGGTCTATAAAATGACCTAAGGGGTGGCCATTTGCACCTATCCATCTCTTGGCTTTATTCACTTCCATTTAGGTTAGCTACATTCCACCTCCACGAGTGCCTCACCATGGCCACTACCATCTCCACGCCAGGATGCTGGATCACCTCTCCAACCTCTCTCCAAGGGCAGGCCTAAGCACCATTGGCCGCCCCTCCTTCTCCTCTCAACCACTCAAAGGCCATCGGAGACCACCTTCGAATGGCCTTATTTCTGCTAGATTAGTAGCTTAGTTCTTCATAGTTACATCTTTTATTACTGCTTAGTAGTGTAGCTCTTTATTCTCCCCCAATGATGCATGCAAAATCCCCCCATAGATTCATGTATGCGATCATTTTTTGTTAGTTAGATTTATGTTTTCAAGCTTTCCTCTATAAGCTTTCCTCTAGTTCCATGTTGCAAACACCCTCCTGAATGAATGAAAGAAAATTTTCTATATATATATCTCTGTGTTGAGAATCACCATGAGCTTATTGATTGCAATATATTTTGCATGATGAAAGTTGCCTGCTTTTAATTATTATCTATTACAACCAGCATGTCAATACCAGAAAATATTGAGGATTTAACTATTAGTGCATTTTCCGTAAACAGCCACCACATAACTAGAATCGTGCATACTGAAACTCACACTTTCACATTTGTCATTTATCTAACACATGTGCACGTAATCAGGGTTCATAATGAAAGTGGCAAAACATTGATCCGACGATTAGAAACCGGCATGCAATTTTAAACAAGTAGAGCGAAAAAGATCAATTTCAAATTTGCATAAACGCCTCATAGAGACGAACGATCGAGACTCAAGTCTCGTTATCTTTACAAAATCATTTTTTGGCGAACGTTTTAGCGCAACTATACTATGGTTTCCGACGATTTCAAAATGCATGAAAACAGGACTATCAGGTAAGCATTGAATTAATTAGATTCACAACCCTTTAATGGCCTTGGTTTTAAAAACCAATGCAGATAAATGATAGCTATTTGATGCTAAAGAGAGGATGCACCTTACTTTGACAATTCTTCATGCAAGAATGCCTGCAATGCAGAAAAGATAAACTAAATGCTGCTCAAACAATCCTATATGGTCATCTTATGGACATGCAACTTCTAGCAGGTAGCTTGATTTTTTTTTATATAACCTAACAAGCAAAAATCCTAACTAAGCTAAATCAACAATCAATCCACGAAAAAAAATAAAAACCTAATCAACTACACAAAGTGGGAACACTCTCCCAAAAATACCTCCAAAATAAAGGGTCAACCAAAAACTTGAGGAACAGACCTCGAAAATAAGTCCCAATGAATAAGGGCTAGAAAATTGAAATAAAAATGAAAAGCTAAGTTCTCTAATCTATTATCTATACTAAAGATGATAAGGGGATCTTCCTCCTTGCTTTCTCCAAGCCCACATGTGTGCTCCTCCTACTTGGGGTGGAATCAAAGGCCAACTAGATAACGACAGTGCAAACTTGTTCTTCCAAATGATGTACCTCGCACCACAAAATAAATATGCCTCAATAATAAGTCACCAAAAATCAAATATGATTAAAAATGTGTTTGTGAGTCTATTAAGCCTGTTGCCTCTCAACAACGGCATCATTTGATAAAGTGATTTTCACTTAGTTAAGATATTTGCAACAAAATAATGATTCCTTGTTGTATTTGTAGTGGAAAATTATTTTAATTAGAATCTAACCACGAAACTGGTCAAGTCATCTCCATAGGGAGGTTTAAGCTAATAAACTTACAAATATTTTTACATGAAATCTTATTTCAAGAAAAACAATAGGCAAGATTATTCTTTTGCTTTTAATAAAAATTAATATCTTATTCAAATCAATTCCAAAAAAATTAAAGGATATTGCATGAAATATTTCTAACTCGCTTTCACCTAGGAAATATTTCATTCCCTTCACGTTTCACAAATTGAAAAATTATCTCAGTCAATGTATAGGAGAGAGTGAGAGAGCACGTTGATAGAAATAGAGAGAAAGAGAGGGAAAAGTCAGCGGTTGCCTCGATATAAATATATAAAAATTAAATATGGCAATGGGATTGAACGTAAATTTTAATTTCCTTTCACTGTTCCAAAACAGAGGATATGAGAGGAGGGGCTTGTGCGTGGAGGAGAGGCTTCGACCAGCGGCAAGCTTCGATGGCGGAGATCTGCAGGTGGAGAGTAACTCGATGTCGGTGACGGCACGGAGGATGGTGGCCGGACGTGGCTGGTGGAGCTGTGGGATGTTCACCGGCGTTGGATGCTTGGCGCGATGGTGGAGCCGCAGGGAGCGGTGTGGACGTCGGGGCCACGCGAGCATGCAACGCGCGGGCTGGTGAGGTGAACGTTCCGGTGGTGCGGTGGCGGGAGATGGCTGTGCTGGTGGTAGCGTGGTGCTGCTCGTAGATGGTGTTGGGTTCTCTTAAGGGGGAAACAGAGGAAGAAGAAAGAAGATGGAGTGGCGTGGGGGGGGGGGGGGGGGGGGGGGGCGGGGTGGTGTGGGGTGTAAAGGTGACGAAGTAAGAGGAAAGAGGTCAGGGGATGGCGTTGGGCACTTGTGGTGAGATGAAGGCTGTGGTGATGTTTCATGCGGTGATGGTGGATCGACTAAGAGACCAGTGGGAGGTGGAGTTCACGGTGGTCGCAGGGGAGGTTCGCTGGGGTGTCACGGTGCATGCTGCCTGTTCCACGTTGTAGGCGGTTGGATTATATAATATATGGATCAGTATACGTAGTTATATAGATATAACATTTTAATATAAAGCTTAAGGTTCGTAATTGATTATACTTAATTTTGTAAAGTGAACAACTAATGGTATTAAGTTCATATGGGTATGAAATATAAAAGAAATGTATGATGTTTAAACTTATATATGTAGAGACCTAATTGTAATTAGAATCTTCTTGATGGGAGGATATGTTAATTACCCATTTTGCAATTAGTGGGATAATTATTATTTACTATGGAGATTATTGTCCCTAAGGGAACCATTGATATTCTCTAAGGCTTCAAACCCATCTTGGCCTAGAAAAAACTGAGAGAGAGATAAAGAGACTGGACGACAAGTGTGGTGTTCTGCTCTCCTTAGAGGTTGCTCCCGATCTAGTGTAGTGAAAGTGGGATCTCTTGGAAGATCCATATTGCAGCCCAAGTTCTATACAACCATGATCAGTGCAGGTATATCTTTCTCAATGTGGATAGATCTATATGCATGTGAAGATTACATCTTTTGCAAGAACATGAGCATGTTATTCTTTCGGGTATTAGATCCGCTTTAGTATTTTCATGTCATGTTATTTTCGTGTTTATATGCGATTCAAATGGGCATATGTATCAACCATTAGAATCGCAGGTATAAAGACTAAAAGGATATTGATTCGTATTCTCAAAATGGCCCAAAACACATTTCGTAACCATTGCAAGTATCGGTACTCTTAATGAGTACCGGTAGATGCAACATACAGTTAAGGTTACAGAACTCCAGGTAGCTTGCCAGCATCGGTACTCATCATGAGTATCGGTACTAGCTAGCTGCAGATTAGGTTCCATGTCATTCAACCCAAAAATCTATGACTTGTCTATATCGGTACTCATCATGTGTATCGGTATACATGAGTCCCAGATCCGATTCTGGGCTTGAAGTGATTAGGACCTATAGCTTACAAGTACTAGTACTGGTCACTAGTACCCGTACTGGTTAGCTACAGGTTAAGTGTCCAGTACTCAGCAAGTACCGATACTCTTAATGAGTACCGGTACTCATCGACATCAGCTTGTTCTTGGAGTGATACCAGTACTCACTTAGTATCGGTACTTAATACAAGTACTGATACACTATGAGTACTCATCTGAGCTTGAGTTCCAAACAGTAAGTGATATAGACACATCTATTTGGGTTAAAATGCCTAATCATGCATGTTCCTAGGCTTAGATTTGCATTTCATGTTATAAATATTGCATAGCATGCATCATTTTGCATTTATAGCAGTTGTATATATTTTAGGTTAATTAGGTCCTTTTTATGGTCAGGAGAGAAGAAGATTTATTTCAGGGCCTCGAATGGACGATCAGACCGTACGGATCTAATCAGGACAGTGATCAGAGTCTAATACCTTCGAAATTGTCTAGATCGGAGTCCCATAGCATCATATGAAGTCCGAGGAAGATCAACGGCCAAGGGGGCAATGCGACATCCATACGGGTTTCGGATGGAAAATTCGATTGTACGAATGGATTCGGAGCGACAATCGCAGTCTGACAATGCAGGAATCATCTCGATCTGAGCACTGTGGCACCCTCTGCAATAGGAAGAAGATGGATGGCCCAGATGGCGCCACGTGGTGCCACCTAGGCTGCCCAACATTGGCCAATGTTTGCGAGCGTAGAGCGCATTTTTGATAGGAAAAAGCATCGTAGTATAGTGCGCAATACGATCAGACAAAAATATTTTCTAAAGATAACGAGACTTGAGTCCCGGTCGTTCGTCTCTGGGAGGCATTTGTTTTACTTTTGAATTCGATCTTTTACTGCTCTACTCTGTTTAAAATCAGACGTCGGTTTATGATTATTACGTATTGAAGTACGACATGCTTAGTTGCAAGTATATTAGGATTTGAAAACATGCAACATTAATTACACAAAAGATATTGCTATGAGCTCATGATGATTCTCAACACATAGACATATGCATATAGAAAAATTTCTTTCATTCATTCAAGAGAGTGTTTGCAACATGAAACGTAGAGTAAAGCTTGTATAGGAATGCTTAAAAATGTAAATCTAGCTACCAGAAAATGATCGCATACAAGAATCTACAGGGGGGAGTTTGCATGCATCATTGGGGGAGAATAAGGACTACACTAATAAGCAGTAAATGAAAGTAGTAAATGTAAAGAGCTAGCTACTAATCTATCAGAAGTGAGGGCATTCGGAGGTGGACTCCGATGGCCTTGGAGTGGTGGAGAGGAGAAAGAGGGGCGACCAATGGAGCTTAGGCCGACCCTTGGAGAGAGGTTGGAGGAGTGATCTAGTATCCTGGCATGGTGTCCTTCATGGTGGTGCTCAGCTCATGGAGATGGAGTGGAGATGGTGGTGGCTAGCCTAACTGGAGGTGGATGGAGCCAAGCAAGTATGGCAAAAAAGTGGATGGGTGCAAATGGCCACCCCTTAGGTCTTTTTATAGACCTAAGGGAAGCTCTCTAGAGAATTATGGAATTCTCTAGAGAGGCCTATGGTGGGACTTGTGGGAGAGTGAGAGAGAGAGGATGGATGGTGGATTTTATATCCACCAAATGTGGATCTAAAAATTGAATGGCTCTTGGTTGCTAATTTTAGCAACCAAGGCAATCACACATGGTAGAGAGTTCTAGAGAACTCTAGGCTAGGTATTTACGTGTGGATGGTGTGTGTGGGTGTGTGTGTGTGTGTGGGTCGAAACTTAGGTGGCTAGGTTGATTAGATTAGGTTCTAGTGGGTTTAGGTCAAGGTATGTCTCAAATTAGGGTTATAAACCCTAATTCACTAAGGTAAAGTGCAATTAAACTTAATACAAGTTTAATTGGGTGTGTGAAAACTTAATTGAGAGTAAAATAACTCAATTAAGTCAGGTACAGGTCAATTGGACTCTCACTGAGTCCAATTGGATAGTGTGTGCTGAGATCAGGGCTTAATTGGACTCAGTGAGTCCAATTGAATAGGCTGATGGAATTGACTAAGATCCAAGTCAATTAGGATTAGTGAGGACCTAATTAGGTCCTTAGGGAGGTCTAGAGGTGATGTACTAGGGTTAGGGCACCTTAATTTAGGTTCTTATGGGGTTGGAATTAGGTTTAGAGACCTAGAGATCCAAGATCAAGGCTTGAATCTCAAAACAGGAACTGGAGAGCAGTATCAGATGTCTAATAATAGTGTCAGACGTCTTATACTAAAAAATCAGAAGTGCAAACTTGTTGTCTGGATGTCCAATCAGAGTCAGGAAGGATTCAAGGTTCTGTCTTGGGTATTCTGCAAAAATTGGACGTCTGACCAAGTGTCTGGATGTCCAATAACACTGTAGAAGTTGGTTTAAGGTGTGCGGGAGTTGGCTAAGGGTTCTGGACGTCCTATAATTCATCTGAACATCCAGGTAAAGGCTGGAATTAGGGCTTTAAGGTTTCCTAGGGTACAGTGACCTAATCTAAGGGTGGCTAAGGCTTGGGGAAGTCTATAGGCTATGTTAGGGCTAGGATGAACTTACGCTCTTCACATTTTACTGCTTTATTCCTACTTAATAGAATAGCAAACCTTAACTCCCTTACATCATTATTCCTACATCTAATCTAAGTCTTCTGCTCCAGCTTTGCTGCAACACTCGTTATTCTTGATCCAGCTTCAGATCCTTCTCCAGATCCTGCTCCTGATTTGCTTATTGCCTGCAATCGACATAATGCACTTAATCAACACATTATAACATTATTTTATGCATAGCTAAAGTAAAGCAATAAAGATGCAGATAATGCTTATGCATGCATGAATTACCCTAACTTATGCTAAGTTCTAGCCTAATCTAGGCCAATTAAGAGCTATGATTGCTGTGGAATCGTATCCCTATGACTAGATCTTGCTAGTTAATAATAATACGGATGAATGGTTGTCATGATAATGGATTGTGATAATGTTTGTTGTAGTATGTTGTGATTTGAAACACTAAGAGTGTCATTGTGGTGAGTTATAGAGAGTATCAGTCATTACAACCATTATTATTATTTACTTATCTAATTTTTACTGGTTTTGTTCCAGGTCGTTCACTGGGAGGCAATTTATTGAATTACATCCGCTCTTTGATCTCAAAATTATCCTCTAATTCCAAAAAGAAGCTTTACATCTTATTAAAGAATGAATGAATGTGGACATTGTTTATCTACTTAATAAGAATCAATTGTAATGCTTGCAAAAACTAATTATAAATAAGCACCAAACAATTTATTACTTACTTTAAACTATATCTTTACAAGTTATAGTATTAATACTTACACGAAAGTACACAATAGACTAAGATTATATAGTATATTAACTTAACTTACTAGTCTGTTATCTACAGTAACACATACAACAGTTTCAGTGAAAGACATAAGCGTCGCTAGATCCCAGAAGACACTATACACAAACCTAAGGAAGGAAACTGGGGTCTGTAGCGACGTTTATGGTGACATTTTATTCTGTTAGTAAATATATGGGTTCATTTATACAAATAATTGGCTATACTACGTATACTTATATATTTATATCTTCTTCTTGTATTTGTATTTACGTATGTACATCTTCTGTCTCTCTCTCTTACTTAACACACATCTTCTTCAGACGTTCTTCCTTTGTGTATTTATTCTGCCTTAACAACCTTAATACGCTGCGGCTGAGAGGTGCTTAACAACTGTCATTAACTTTCTTTAATCAATTAAAAATGTATCTAATTTGCGGGTGTGCTCTTCAAGGGATACACAGCACCCAAAGGGTGGGATCAAACCTCTACTAAGCGTGCCCTACTTCTCATTATGCCGCTTAATTACGTTTTGCTTAACTCAAAGTAGAGCCTAAAGTCCCACGCACACACGGCTCTCGGGCCCCCGGCCCCTCAGAACAAGTCAGATACATGCTCATAAATATGCTCGGTATAATCGATGTTCATGTTCTTTCAGGAACCATGCACCGTGACGACTGAACTGTCATATGCAAGAATTCATAATATACCGCTGCGTGCGGTTTGCAGCGCACGATGTGGCGTTATTTTAGCGCCACATCTGCGCTGGAAATCGCGCGCAGCTGTGGGCTGGAAGCGATTTTGGCCCTCAATTCGAGGGCCATAACTTATTAAAAAAAATAAAATAAATTATGGATTATAAAGTATTTACATAATACTATATAATTGTTAAATTAATTTTGAATTTTAAATATATTACTATACAAATAAATTCATTAAAGTGGACTATTTTTACATGCTGATTTAGGTGCTTTCTTAGTTAATTACTTATAAATTAGTTAGCATATGGTCTAATTGACCTTATACAGAGTTAGATTACATACATAAGTATTTTATACACATTTTTATTATATTTTTCCGAATTAATTTCTATTTTATTTATATTTAAGTAGCAGTTTTTGGCTATTTAACTTATAAAGTAAGTTAAAGTAGTATAAAAAAAGGTATAAACATGCTTCAACTAGCTTAAATTACTTAAGATATATTAGCCTAAGTATATAGATTCAATTAACTTAATTATAACCCTAAATTACTAATTTATCTAATTTAATTTGACAACTTAGCTGTTAACTGAATAAATTCATTATTTATTATATATAAAAGATTTAATTATGGTACAGGATTTAATATACTTATAATCTACATATATATAGATATATACAATTTTATATAGTATACAATATGCTACATATATACTTATAGAGTAATATACTATTTCTATACTTACTGCCCATATCCATATATATATATATATAGTATTTTAATTCAGATTTGTATACTTACACAGTTATTATGTACATTATAGTTATAGTTAGTTGTATATGTATATATATAGTATCAGATTTCAGTATACTTATAGTTAGATTTCAGTAGGAGGTGAGAAAGGAAGGATTAATTATGTTCAATTTTCTTTTCTAACAACAGCTGAAGCCACTGTCAAATGGGCTAACTGCTGCTGCAGTTAGTCCATTTGAGAAGGAAGGTGAATCCAAATGGTGAGAAGGGAAGGGTTTGGAAAGAAGGAAATATGTAGCTGCAAGATGCAGTAATTTACTGTGTTACTGGGATTAAAGTCAATCAAAATCAACTGAAAAGCAAATAAGTAAATCCCAAATCTGACAAGGGTTCAATTTCTCACGAAAATCAATAAATGTCTCAATTCAGATGCCCAAAAACCCTCATCAAAAACTTCATTTCAGATTAAATCCACAAATATCACTGAATTAATTCTTCCTAATGCTATAGATAGCATGAAGGAAGGATTAATTCAGTCAATTAAAATCATAAGATCAAATCCCAGTTTCTTGCAACCTTAAGGATTATTGAGTACTCCTTAGGTTAGGAAATCACCATAGAAATTACCACAATAATTATTACAGTAATTATCAAAACAGATAATGTATGGTTCGTCTGAAATATCAAAACAGTATTGAGAACTCATTAAAGGTTTCACAGTAACTTGTGAATGCAAGATCAGACTAATGGATGGCTCTTCTGAGATGATTTCTGTCACCAGAAATCCTCTCAAAATCCTTGCCAACAGGGAATTCAACTCAGCTTCAATCTGTCAGATTAGGCAGTAAATCCAGAAAGCAATAAATCCTTAAAATCCATGTTGAAAAGAAATCTGACAAACTGAAAAATTCGACCCATAATCAAGGGGCTTTTGTGATCAAAGATGAGGTGAGTAAGAAGCCCCTTAGGTGCTTGTGACGCCAATTTCAGATCTGAGGTTGAAAACCAACCAGATCTGAAATTGGATCAGAGTGTGTGGGTGAAAGATGAGAAAAATCTGTCGTGAAAAAATCAGAACTGGATTGTGAAAAAAAAATGGAGAGGGAGATAATTTGAAACATGGTTTGATGAATTCTTCCCCTCTGATCTGGACTGATCAGAGGAGGTGAGGGGAGGGAATTTAAGCCTAATTCTATTGCTACAGCTACTTTAACCTATAGCGAAAATTAAACATTAACAATTATGCTAATTCTACTCTAAACTACTTAACTATAGCTAAAACTAATTATGCAGAATTAAAAACCTAATCTAACAGGAAGAATGGGACCTATGGGTCCTTAGCTGGTGGCTAAGGAGGAAGATGACTCCAGCGGAGGGAAGAGTCTGCTAGTAAGGCTCCAGGGTCGTCCTCAGGTGCTACGAAGTCCTTAGTGACGAGGAGTGTCGAGAGAAGGCGATGATTTCATAGCCGGTGGCTGTGGAATCAGAGGCTGGATGGGGAGGAGAGACTGGAGTGGACGAATTGATCTCTAAGAGGTGTAGGAGGGAGCGATCCTTTGCGCGCGACACCACTGAGGTGCTTAAGCAGCAGCTCAGTGGCTGAGATCACCGCGTAGGTGAGGATAAACAAGATGCAACCGGCGGCGAGGATGTGAGGGGTGGAGCGCACGGTGAGCTGAGCACAAGATCTGACCGTCAGATGAGATCTGGGGAGAGAGGTGAACGCATGCACCGTATTGCGCGAAAGTTCCATTCGAATCCAACCGCAGATCAAGATCTGAAGAGCGACGGACGGCTGAGATTGAACGTGTTCTTCGCGCGCTACACTACGCGTGAAGAGCAGCAAGCTTCTCTCTGAAATGAGGAAAAATTGCAGGAAGACCCTTGAACGAAGGGGTAGAAGAATTGCATGCAGGCCCAAAAGTGAAAAGAACTATAACTGGAAGGGCTCTGCAGCCTTTCAAAAGGGTCCCTGCGGCTTACAAGTAGGTCCAAAGAGGAGTTTTTAAGGGTAAGAGTGTAATGCATGAAGGACCTAAGTGTAAACTACCTATTTCATAAACTAAATGATGTCCAATTGCCTTCAAATTTTTATATGTGCTTAATTGAACATTTAAGACATTGATTTTACTTCTGATTTGGTCTTTCAAACTTATTTATGTGTTCAATTGATGCATGGATCATCATTTATACTTTGCTTTCAGAATATCTCATTTTTGTGACCTAATTATGAAATTTTAACAAAAAGTAAAGGTTTTAGGTCTTTTTCTTTAATTCCCACACTTAACCCTTTTTATCTGTTAATTTGATATTGTTTTACTTAGTATCTAGCTTAATTTCAACTTTTTAGCCATGATGAGTAGCCACTCATCACTAGTCCCTAGCAAATGCAAGACTAAATTATTTACAGCAAGGGTCCCTAAGGGACTGATTATTTTATCAAGTGTATGCCTAGAGATTTTCCTCCTTTTTATTTTCATCCTATGCTTTAGAAATCCAGACAATTATGAAAGTGCAACTATGTAGCTTTTGCAACGGATTCAAGTGAAAATCTGATACACCTCTAAAGCCTGTACTTGACCCCTAGTAAAAATTCTAGTAGGATAGGCGGACTTCTTCCCTCAGGGTATTCAAGATATTCTATGAATTTCACCCTGGCTTTAGGCTTAGGTAGAGAATCTCTGAGGGAAAAGATTATATATTTGGTGGCTCACACTTACTTAGTGCTACACAGAGACTAGTACTACAGAATCTAGATTCCCGGATTACTAAGTAACTCAACTCAGAGAAAGACGAGAAAAACTATGCTCTCTTTTGATTCCTTTGTATACATTCTCTCTTACTCTTTTTCTTTTTCTTTTCTTTCTTTTTCTTAGAGCTCACATCCTTTACTAGATTCTCACACATGGTCTGTATTTGGTGGTCTCACTTGGCATTAACACTTTAATTGAGTTTCCATAACCCTAACACTAAGAATTCTTCAGCCAGTGTTCAGGCGGTTAGAAACACAAGAAAGATGGGTCAAGGCCATATTTGGTGGATCTCAAATTTATTTGGTGGTATTGCCTCAATGCAATTGAAATAAACACTAAATATTCACTCTTTTTTTTTTGCTTTTTCTATTTTTTTTCAATTTTTCTTTCTTTTCATCTTTTTTTTTTCTTTTTCTTCTTTTTTTTTCTTTCAACACAACACAACTAGAACATATCCATGAACTTTATTGAGGAGGCATTATTAGGGATTGGTGGTACTCAAGAGACATTGGGTGGCTTATTTGGTGGAAGTGCCTACTCACGGCACCGGGAGAGATGGATAGGATGGTGTATTTCTGACCTTGACATCAATACCCTCCTTTAGCTGAGGATTCTGTAAAGAATAGTCATAACCATCCACCTTAGCCTTAGTTTGATGAAAACTCGCTCTCCGCGCATTTACCATATTTGGTGGCTTTCAAAATTTCAAAAAAAATGTATACATAGGAATCGAGAGCGAAAACTATGTCTAATCTCAAAGTATCATTACCTAATTATCTAGGACTCCATATTCCTTGTACTAATCTTAGAGCACCAGTACACTCTACTCTCATCTCACACTATTTGGTGGATTTTTGGAAGAAGATCTGCTTGACTCCCAAAACACTGTCTAGGGGTTCAGGAAAAGAAGCACTGCTTCTTCTCGATAGGATAAAGATGTTTATCAGCCTTCACCGTGAATCCATTGCAAATTCTACGTGTGTGTGAAAAGTTGCATTGGATTCCAGATTACAGGAATCAACTAGAGGATAGAATCCCTAATACATTCTCTTAATAAAATAATCTTATTCATGAATGTAATATATATATGCTATAAACAAGTAACCTCGTATAATTTGTACTTCATGAAATTCCTGTATCGGGTTACATTCAGCTTGACCCTAAATTTAGAACAAGAGGTGAGCGAGTGAGTCGGAAATGGCTGTTGCAAATGATTTCTAGCTCCAATGCGAGCATTGGAGGTGGAGTCAGTTCTTTTATTTAGGGTCCTAAAGTACGTTTTACATGCAACTCCGAGGTTTTCCTAAATGTTGGCATAAAATTTTTCGATTTTGTTGTATCTACCCCCCGTGCCTAAGTTCTTGCATGTCCTCATGCATGAATATAAAAGAAAATAAATACAGCAGAGGATGAATAGGTAGAAGTTACCTGGAATTGCTCCTGAAAATATACATTCAGCACCGACCAACCTGTCAGTATGCAATATGCAGAAACAAAATATGCTAACAGAAAAATATGCTATATACAAAAATGAATATGTATAGGGTGATGGTAGAATGTGAGGTAGATGCTGTCTATACGTGCTGAGTTTAACGCCTCCAGCTGGGCGAGAACTTAATCAGATGTATCAGTTCTAGCATAGGAGTCGGCCAAGATTAGGAGAAAGATGTGCTCATATGCTCCTAGAATCAGTGGTCCAGAGATGTGAACCAGCTGATTGTGCACCCCTACTCCAAAAAGTCTAGCTATAAGAAAGTGTGTAGTGGGTAAGGGCTTAAATTTGATCACAGGTGGGCCTGAGTCAAAAATGGGAATAGGAGGAGCAAACTCGAGAGTGGGAATCTGTTGATCCATATGCACATGAATTCCCACCAATTCGCTACTTGTAAAATAATCGATTTTGACTACGTAAACGGGAAACCTGTTAGTTGTGGTCACGTCTACCTACAACAACAGGGGCGATTTAGTAATGTATGGATCAGGATAGCTAGATTCAGGAGTGCTATGGTCAGAAGCACACCTTAAGCAGTCAAATCCTCGGGGAGATATGTGCAGTGCAGTGGTCTCAGTCCCATGTGGATTGAGGTCCAAGAACCCTGATAGTGAAGACGAATGCAACATTGGGTCGTCACGAAGGAGCTCAATGTTACCACAGTATGTCGAATCTTCGTCTTCACCATCCTCCTTTATGCGATCACAGTCGAAATTCTTTGCTGCCCTGAATATGTCAAGTCGAAGTCGCTCATTACCTAGGGCTATCTCCATGCACTCGGATGCACAATCAATGTTCGCTCAGGCTGTCACTAGAAATGGGCGACCCAAAATAATTGGTGCATCTCGGAGATTAGGAGGGACTTCCATATCGAGAACGAAAAAGTCTGCGAGAAAGCAGAATCCATGGACTTTCACGATCACATTCTCAACCACCCCCTCGGTGTTTTGGCTAATCTATGAGCTAGCTAAATCGTGACCGAGGTGGGTTTTAACTCTCCAAATCGAAATCGGTCAAATACGACAGTAGGAGTTAGGTTGATGGACGAACCCAGATATAGAAGGGCCTGATCAAATGGAGAATCCTGCAAGAAGCGGGATATGAGTGGGGTACAAGGGTCTTTCTTCTTCGGCAATAAGTCAGCTAGAATCACGGTGCTAGCCTCTTTCGACAGTACCGCCTGTCGTCTAATTCTCGGCTGTCGCTTCAAGGTACAATAGTCCTTGAAGAACCTAGCAACAGTAGGAATGTGATCGATTGCCTCGAGGAGGGGCACCTGAATATGTACTTCCTTGAACATTGCTTTTAGGTTCTCAAAATTCCTCGTGTCCTTTTTCCGTACTGCATTTCATGTCAAAGCCTCAGGAAAAGGGAAGAGAATCTCAGGGTCAAGTGGCCTCTTACCCTTATCTACCGCAGGTGGCTCCTGAGATGAAGGAGTCGAACCTACCTGCGGTGAAGGGTGGGAAAAATCAGGACCCGCCTGCCTATGTGGTGGGTCGAATATCTTCCTTCCGCTCCTCAAAGAGACAGCATATGCATCAGCTTGCTGTCCATGAGGTGGTGGGGGAGCGAAACGGGCAGGATATGAAGGGTTCTGTAAGGGTGGATGGCCTTGCGTGTAATCGGGTGGTGTAGGAGGCACCTGTAATATGGCGTGTGCCTGTCCCTGTGGTGCCTGAAACCTAGGCTGAGCACCCTGGCTCTGCACATATCGAGGATTCGAGACGGGTTGGAAGGGCAAGGCGCCCTGAGTCCTATGCTCTTGTAATAGCTGGTTTTGTGTGTTCTATATAGTCTATATCTGGTTAGCCATCACCTTCATTATCTGCAAGCTATCTTGTGTGGATTTCCTCATTGATTCTTGCAGCTCCTCTTTCAGTGCCTCCAAAGGGTTAGCCCACTTTGGAGGGTGACTGGCAGCTTGGTGCAGTGGCTGGTATAGAGAACGGGGTTGCTGCTGCTGAGACGGGAATGGCTACTGCCTAGGATACGTGTTTTGTGAATTCCCATATTGCTTGGTTTGGTAGTGTGGATCTTGATGTGGTCTCTGTGAATTACCAGACCAGGAGAAGTTTGGATGCTGGCACCAACCAGGGTTATACGTCTCTGATACGGGTTATTACGCCCATATCCTTGGATAGCACTGACGTCTTCATAGGCCAAAGATGCCTAAGATGTATATCCATCAAGGGGATATGCATTATAATCTGCAGGTGGTGCGTAACCCTGGTCATAAGGTGCCAGATCTGGAATATTTACGGGATCCTGATATGTGGGATCTCGTAAATACGGAGAAGATGCATCTCGAGTAAGTAGATTAACTCGAGCAGGAGGGGCTCAGGGTGTATAGGAGGGTCTTGAAGCGGCAGAGCTCAAGTCAGATTGACCTTAACTAATCTGGTCAATCTTTTTCTTGCTTAGATTTATTCTATCCAGCTGCTTGACGATGATATCCATGTCGACTCGAATAGACTCGGTGTGAGCCTCGTGGACACCAACCCGCTGCTGACCAGGCCGCTAAAACTAGTTCATGGATGCGGCATTCATTGAGTTCTTCGCTAATGATTCAAACAACTCAAATGCGCTGTTCTCGTCTTTTGCGAGGAAATTCCCACCACTAGATGCATTGGCCAGATATCGATGTGTGTCATCCAGACCATGGTAAAAGATCTGAGCCATGTGCCATCTGGGTATACCATGGTGCGGGCATTTCCAAAGGTCGTGAAATCTGTCCCAAGCTTCATGTAACTTCTCCCCAGCTCCTTGGGAGAAAGTCGTGATTGCACGCCGCATCACGTTTGTTTGACCGATTGGGAAGAACTTTTGCAGGAATTCAAGCATAATTCCGGCCAGGTTCCAATTGGCTTCCCAATGGTCTTGAAACAGTATGAAGCTTTGTCCCTCAGAGAGAATGGGAAAAGCTTCATTAGAACAATCCCGAGATCGATATTCCTGGGTCGAATCGTTTCAGCGAGTCGACTCCAGTCCTCAAGGTGCTGGAGCGGATCTTCGCTTGAGTTCCCATAGAAGTGAGTGCTGATCAACCTAATCACATTGGGCTTGAGCTCAAATGCGTCTCCACCTGTGAGAATTCTAACTAGTGGTACGACGATTTGTGCGACTGGGTCGTAGAAATCCCGTAGTTCTCCTCACGGTGGGTGCTGCATCCTGTCAAGCGCCGTTCAGATGCGATCCATGATCTGCCGATGCCACTCCTTGGATTCGATTACCTGGGCTTCCAGACGAGCCATCGAGTCCAGATTCTCGATATCCTAACCCGATCTAGGTCTAGGTCCAGGATTAGCCATGGTGGCTCTAGGAGTAGAAGAAGTGCGGGGAGAAGATAGTCCCGGTGAGGTGACTCGCCTCCTTGGAAGTGGCTCCCAAGGTCCAACCAAGTAAGGTCTAAGTGACCTCCTTCCTCGCATACACCACCCAACCCCTGGGTTGGTGTAGCCAAGGAAGACAAGGTTAAGGCCCTGTTAATCAAGTGGTCCTCATGAATCAGATGATCGGATTTTTTCGTTTTAGGTTTTAATTCCTGAAGAAATTCGTCATACAACCAACTGAAAGCGATTCCCGCCTCTTCGCTAACCCAGCCAAGAGGTTGAAATCACCCAGTTGTACGACAACGAATTAGGGTTTTATTTCGTGTTTTAAAATTTATTTTAGCCCATTTTCTTCAGTGGGGTTTTCTCTTGGTGAGTGGCCCACAAGGTGACCAAGCTCACTGGCTAAGTATTAGACTTGATTAAGTCTAGGTTAGCCCAAGTGTGGTCTCTAAGTTGTAACCCCAAAGATTTAACCTGAGGTTCATGCAATTCTAGGGTTTTGTTCTATTTCAGCATATCACAAAAGTAAAATTCATTCTCTGATAACAATTGGAATCCAATTAACTTGAAATTTCGTAAGTAGATTCCTTTTCTAATTAGATTTCCAGAGAATATTTTTTTGGAATTTTTACTATTTCAACCGAATTTTTAGGGATTTTTGAATGTCAGAGGGTTAGATCTGGAATTTTGACCCCTGGTTGGTTTTTTGCTTTGAAACAGTACAAATGACCTTCAAAAATTAGGCAAAAATATTTAAAATAAAGCCAATGAGATCAGCTTTCAAACCCCACCATTTTTAGTCAAAATATTCGCTGATTGCTCGAAATTACTTTTTGAATTTTGAAAAATCTTGAATCTGGGTCAGTATGACCCCTTTGCACTTCGTGAATTTTCAAAAATTTTATGGTTAGAATTTTTTAAAAATAATGGTGGCGTTTAAAAGATGGTTTGAAAATGAAGGTTTGACCTGAATTTAAGAATTTTTTACTTACTAATTTTTTGGCAATTGAATTTTTAAATCAGACTTGAAATCTGACCGAAAATCAGAAGATGGTGGAAAAGCTTTAAAAAGTGTTTGGGTTTGAAATCCAAGCCTTCCACCAAAAATGTTTCTTTTTCTTTCGAAAACTTTTGCAATTTTTTTTTTCAAAAAGGATTTTTTTTCTTTCGGAGGGTTTTCAAAAAAAAAAATATATATATATATTACTTTTTTTTTTCAAACTATCCTAGGGTTCAAAAGAAACCTAGTCTAGATTTTTTTTTGATTTTTTTTCTTTTTCTCACGAAAATGAATAATTTTTTTTCAAAAGAAATTACATAAAATAAATCTACTCCTAAGGTTCAAAGGAAAACCTAGTCTAAAAAGGAGATGATGTGCACCTGGATTTGTTTTCTACATTCGTTATGTGCGCAGATCCTGTTCTTCCATTTTTCCTGCACATCAAGAAACAAAGTAGAGGAAAATTTGTCATTGATGGTTTCAATGATCGAAATCAAAGAAAATGACGTTGCCTCCCTGGCAATGGTGCCATTTGTTTGCGAGCGTAGAGCGCATTTTTGATAGGAAAAAGTGTTGTAGTATAGTGCGCAATACGATCAAACAAAAATATTTTCTAAAGATAACGAGACTTGAGTCCCGGCCGTTCGTCTCTGCGAGGCATTTGTTTTACTTTTGAATTCGATCTTTTACCGCTTTACTCTATTTAAAATCACACGTCGGTTTATGATTATTACGTATTGAAGTACGACATGCTTAGTTGCAAGTATATTAGGAATTGAAAACAGGCAACATTAATTACACAAAAGATATTGCAATGAGCTCATGGTGATTCTCAACACATAGACATATGTATATAGAAAAATTTCTTTCATTCATTCAAGAGAGTGTTTGCAACATGAAACATAGAGGAAAGCTTATACAGGAATGCTTAAAAATGTAAATCTAGCTACTAGAAAATGATCGCATACAAGAATCTACGGGGGGGATTTTGCATGCATCATTGGGGGAAAATAAAGACTACACTAATAAGAAATAAATGAAAGCATTAATTGTAAAGAGCTAGCTACTAATCTATCAGAAGTGAGGGCATTCGGAGGTGGGCTTCGATGGCCTTGGAGTGGTGGATAGGAGAAAGAGGGGCGGCTAATGGAGCTTAGGCTGGCCCTTGGAGAGAGGTTGGAGGAGTGATCCAGCATCCTGGCATGGTGTCCTTCATGGTGGTGCTTAGCTCATGGAGATGGAGTGGAGATGGTGGTGGCTAGCCTAAGTGGAGGTGGATGGAGCCAAGCAAGTACGGCCAAAAAGTGGATGGGTGCAAATGGCCACCCCTTAGGTCTTTTTATAGACCTAAGGGAAGCTCTCTAGAGAATTATGGAATTCTCTAGAGAGGCCTATGGTGGGAGATCATGGGAGCGTGAGAGAGAGAGGATGGATGGTGGTTTTTAGATCCACCAAATGTGGATCTAAAAATTGAATGGCTTTTGGTTGCTAATTTTAACAACAAAGGCAACCACATATGGTAGAGAGTTCTAGAGAACTCTAGGCTAGGTATTTTCATGTGGATGGTGTGTGTGTGTGTGTGTGTGTAGGTCAAAACTTAGGTGGCTAGGTTGATTAGGTTAGGTTCTAGTTGGTTTAGGTCAAGGTATGTCTCAAATTAGGGTTACAAATCCTAATTCACTAAGGTAAAGTGCAATTAAACTTAATACAAGTTTAATTGGGTGTGTGAAAACTTAATTCAGAGTAAAATAACTCAATTAAGTTAGGTACAGGTCAATTGGACTCTCACTGAGTCCAATTGGATAGTGTGTGCTGAGATCAGGGCTCAATTGGACTCAATGAGTCTAATTGAATAGGCTGATGGAATTGACTAAGATCCAAGTCAATTAGGATTAGTGAGGACCAAATTAGGTCCTTAGGGAGGTCTAGAGGTGATGTACTAGGGTTAGGGCACCTTAATTTAGGTTCCTATGGGGTTGGAATTGGGTTTAGGGACCTAGAGATCCAAGATCAAGGCTTGAATCTCAAAACAGGAACTAGAGAGTAGTATCAGACATCTAATAATAGTGTCAGACGTCTTATACTAAAAAATCAGAAGTGCAGACTTGTTGTCTCGACGTCCAATCAGAGTCAGGAAGGATTCAAGGTTCTGTCTTGGGTATTATGCAGAAATTGGATGACTGACCAAGTGTCTGGACGTCCAATAACACTACAGAAGTGAGCTTAAGGTGTGCGGAAGTTGGCTAAGGATTCTAGACATCCTATAATTCATCTGGACGTCCAGATAAAGGTTGGAATTTGGGTTTTAAGGTTTCCCAGGGTGCGGTGACCTAATATAAGGGTGGCTAAGGGTTGGGGAAGTCTCTAGGCTATCCTAGGGCTAGGATGGACCTAAGCTCTTCACATTTTATTGCTTTATTCCTACTTAATAGAGTAGCAAACCTTAACTCCCTTACACCATTATTCCTACATCTAATCTAAGTCTTCTGCTCTAACTCTACTGCAACACTCGTTATTCCTGATCCAGCTTCAGATCCTACTCCAGATCCAGCTTTTGATCAGCTTATTGCCTGCAATCAACATAATGCACTTAATCAGCACATTATAACATTATTTTATGCATAGTTAAAGTAAAGTAGTAAAGATGTAGACAATGCTTATGCATGCGTGAATTACCTTAACTTATGCTAAGTTCTAGCCTAATTTAGGTCAATTAAGACCTATGATTGTTGCCCAATCAGCCAGCACCCACTCTTCATCATGGCATCACCCATTCTCAGCCGTTGGATCTTGATCCAACGGTTGAGGATTCATCTCCACCGTGCACCCTTAAAACATCTTCACAATAAACTCTTGGATGCGGCATTGGTTGTGAAGGTGACTCATAAAGAGAGGGCGTGGGTTCGAAACCCGCTGCCCCCTCAGTTGGACGCTTGAGGCACGGCGCAGCAGCTAAGCTTGTATGCATGCGCTCGCATGGGAGCGCTGCTAAGTGGCAGCGTAGCTACGCACAGCACAACACCAGCATGTGAGTGTGCACACATGACAAGGAGAGAGCGATGCATGCGCCAGCGGAGCATGAGCAGCGGGTGGATCTTCAACGACAGCCTGGCGGACATTTAGTGATGCTTACAACCATCGCTAATTAATCGCAGGCTCAAGGCCAGCTGTGTGCGTGAGCAGGCATAAGCTAGCTACAACGACACTTATAGCGATGTCCTGGAGGTCGCTAATGGTACCATGCCTATTCTAGCCTTTTCTCATCCACTATAAAAGGACCTACACCCCCTCCCTTCTAAGCCATCTCTACCTACTCTACTCCCACCTACTCCCAAGCTCTAGCAAGCCTACCAACGCTTTGTTAGAGCTTGCTCTTAAGCTCCCAAGGTGCCTATTTGTGTAACAAAACTTTGCCCCACCAAATACTCCATCTTCCCATCCCCATTCATAGGTCGCCTTGGAGCTGCCCTCCCACCTCCATTATGGTAGCAGATCATCTCTACCTTCTCACCTCCATTCTGGAGCTGCGTTGAAGCTTTCCTCTACCTGATGTCCTCCTGCTTCTCACCTCCGTTGTCCTACTTCCCAACTCCGTCCGAGCTTCCGCTAGGCACCGTCGTCTTACAGAATAGCCGCTTCGGGAGATTTCTTCTCACCTCCCCCTCTTTTTATATTTTCTAGATTATTGTAATTGACATTCATGCAATATATCATATTCGATTCCATCTCTCTCTTGTGATTGCCTGTCTTTTTTAATTTTTTTTTTTTAAAAAAAACCCTAAAAAATAAAAAAGAAACAAATCGAAGCGCAGTTTTCATACAAAGTAAACGTCGCCTCCCTATGTTCGACCTGGGACTCCCAGAGTTTCGATATAAATTATATTTGATCATGAGTTTTGCGACTACGACGAGGGGTTACTATTAACCCCAATTT
Source organism: Thalassia testudinum (assembly GCA_037157565.1). Taxonomy (NCBI): domain Eukaryota; kingdom Viridiplantae; phylum Streptophyta; class Magnoliopsida; order Alismatales; family Hydrocharitaceae; genus Thalassia; species Thalassia testudinum. The sequence continues at coordinate 4,511,360 of JAZHRO010000022.1, read as the reverse complement.
TCAAACGTGCAAAACCTGTGAATCAGTAAGCTATGAGTACCGGTACTTGGCACAAGTACCAGTACTTCTTTGGATATGGAACTCAAAAAACTGTATGGCTTGGATACCGGTACTGGTTTACTAGTACTGGTACTTGGAATATGGGATATCGATATTCGTACACCAGTACCGGAACCCACTCAGTTATAATTTCAGATTGGGATTAGTTAATGTACAAGTCTACCTTAAATTAGAAATGGGTTAATTACAGTTAAACTCCTTATGTTTACAACATAGGCTTCATGCACGGTGGAGGTAGAAGAAGAGCCAATGGCCCCTCCTCAAGAAGATGGAGCCCTCCCATGAAGCTATTGCAGAACATTTTTATTCTCCCATGCAATGGTCTCCTCCTTATATCCAAATTTCCCACCGGACAGGGTGCATCCTCCAATGGTCGTGGGTTATTCAAGGTAAGTGTTTGAATACTTTCCTCGAATACTCCCTCAATCAGTGGGATCACGCCAACTCGTTGAGCAACCGAGAGAGGCCGAGGGGGTTGTGCACATGAGCTAGTAGGATGCTCAGGAATTTTATGAGTATGTCCATGAGCCAGGTCTAATTTCTCTCACATTGCAAGGTCATCTTAAGATCCCTGCAAATAAAGATAATGCATGCACTTATATATACAATAAAATGTTATAGTCAAGATCTAAGAAAAAATATTTACCCCATCTCTTAATGCTAGAAAATGCAATGTACAATTACTTCTAATGCATTACTATTTATAACCTATGAAAAAAGCAATAGCATTCAACTAATGTTAAATATTAGTGCATAAACTTATTCCATGACAAAATAGATATAGTAAGGGTTATTAACAATCCAAAACTAACAATCTTAAGGCTAATAACAGTCCACTAGAGTGGACTTATCAAACACTCCATGCCTAAGTTTTGCTAGTCTCGAGTAAAATATTGTGATATTAAGAACAATCCTCTAGACCAGGTAGCAGAAGTCAAGTCGCCTTTGTCTAATCAACCCTCAATGAATAAGCTCAAAATCTCAAAATTTAGACTCAGAGCTTCTTTAGTACCGACCAAGATAAAGACCTCTTTGTCATGTCAAATTCCAATCGACTGCCATTTTGGGTTGCCAACAACGATTTCTTAAACCCCCAAGTCTACCCAAGGGTTTGTTGATCCTAGAGGTTTAAGCATCTATGCATAAGTGTAAGTGGTCTTTATTCAATCTGCAGGTGAATGAATTTGTGTTGGTATGATGGCTAACAAGAAAGAAGGGAAATGTTTTTGAGATTTTTCTTTTATATATATATTTTTTGTTTGATTCATCTAAGTCCAATCTTGGATTAGCTATCTACACAGTCTGTATCGAATTCATTATCCCTATCACCAAATCTTGAAGGGTCCCTGGCTTTTGATGCTTCGAGATAGCACCGTCCATGGTGACCCTAAGAACTCCTGGCAATCGACACTTTCAGAGAGTGCCGCCCATGGATTTCTTAAGCGAATTCAAGCCTGTGGCAATTGGTACTTCGAGATAGTGCCACCCATGGTACCTAAACTGTACATCAGGCTTACATGCTCCTAGTAGGATGAATATCCTAAAAGACAAGCACCTAGGAGGTGACATCTTATCATTGTGTCATCAAGGAGAGTACATACTCCACCTCACATGCGGCAGGAACTCGTTTAATCAAGTTGTGTTTTCAAGCTTCTCCTGAGTCAAAGCCTAGAGAACTAACTTTTCTTCAAGAGAATAATTAAGGTGATCACTTTGTTAGGCATTCTAAACATGACCATAGTGTGTGAGGGGTAGATGCTTAGGTTACCAAGAATCTGCAAGCCCAAGGGAAGACAAGGGAGTTGGATACTCCCAAAGCCTCTGACTTAATACATTGGCCCCAAGGACTCTTCAAGGATTCAGAAAATAATCTAAATCTTAAGAAGTACTTGAGTTTTTAAGCCTATTTTAGGCCCAAGGAGTCTAACCCCATGATGCATCCCAAATCCCTTAAGAGTTAGAGACTACTCGGCTCATCTTAACCTCTTCTATCTCAGATTGTGTTCTCATGACACAAGATCAATTGCTTTATTTCTTTTTTGACACTTTTTTTCTCTTTTTTTTTCAACAATATTTTTTAGTTTCTAAAATAGGAAAATACAAGAAAATGCATGCATAAATCAAAAAAATCAGAAGCTCAGGTCATACCTCCTCCCATGCCTAAGATTTACACCTTATTGTGCAAAAAGGAAAGATAATACCTGAGCAAGAGGTTGAGTTGTCTCCCAACGAACGCTGCATTTTCTGTCAGTAGCCATCCTTATAGGGAACATGTAAGTCTAGTTCCAAATAGAATGAACTAGGTCCTAAAAATATGTGTAAAAGTGCGGGCCTAGAGAACATGTAGTCGTAAATGTTGGCGAGCTGATGATGCAAGTTATCCCAAATGCTCGCCAGAAGATGTCATAACAGGAAACCTTGTAGGCTACCTGGAGAGGTCTAGGAGAAAGAGGAATATAAGAAGGGACCTCTCGAAACAAAAGGAGTGGAGGATAGCAAGGGTCCTCCAAAGCCTAAAGGGTTTTAAAGGTTATATTCAAAATTATATCATACCCTTGAAGGATGAGACTAAAAATATAAACATCAATCCAAACTCGCCATTCCACTTGGGGATGTATTGGCCTGATGTTCTCCCTAGAAAGAATGTATGTGAGTAGATACCTAAGCCAGGAATTTGGTAGGGAGTCTAAAGTTTGCTTGAGTGGCTGGGAGGTAATGATTAAGTCCCATGAGGGGTTAGTTTCTGTTGAGTCTAGTTCCAACCACAATTCAAATTCTATATTATTCTCCCAAACAGTTTTTGTGGAGGAATGTAGTTCACCCTACCTATCATTAATGATTTCCTCAAAAATGGGAGTCACATTTTCGCCTTCGGGTATATGGGAATCAATGGTGGACTCCAAGTCATATACATTTGACGGTAGGGTTGAAGCAACATAATCAATATCATTAATTTCATCCCTGATTTCTTATTCGTCACTTAAATCTTCACCAGAGAGCAGATGTGATTCTTTATTAAGAGCAACAATTGCTTCAGTATCCTCAATTACTTCTGAAGGAGGATCAGTTTCAATGTTATACGAATGGAAGAAGCCTATATCTCTTAATTCCTTGATCTCTTTGGGGCATAAATCCTCAAATGATATGTATTGGTCCTGAGAATCATTCCATATTTTTAAAGTAGGCTCCTCAATCATACGTTCATCCTCCTCCAACTTAGACTCCACATCTTCTCTATTTTGGGAAGGATAATTTTCAAAATCACAAGTAGGAAGGAATTCGGATTTCACCAGCTCATTCATATCCTCGGGGGGTAAGTCCTCGAATAACACATAAGACCCTCGAGATTCACTCCAAACTCTAAGTTCAGGTTCCTCCAATGGGTCATCATCCTCCTCTAAAATAGACTCTTTGTGTCCTCGAGACCAAAATTTATCCAATTCATCCAAATCTTGTTCTATTCCCTTAGGGTCACCTATGTTGGACACCTGTAAATCTTTAGAATGTTGTATGATAGGTGTTGGTTCCTTAAGCGGAGGGTCGGGATTGAGCTCACTAAAGGTAGAATGGGGTTCCACCACATAATCAATCGGGGAAGTGGCATGAACAACATGATCTTCACCCAGGTCATCGGGGGTGCAAAATATGCTAGCATCGGGATCAAGGTCCTCTAATGGTACCATCTTCTCTTTCTTCTGACTCCAATATAGCTCGGGTGGATAATCAATAGGATTGTCCTCCTCTAGTGGCTGTCTCATGAGTAGAGTCCGTGTGATAGTTACTCCTCAAAATGGGATCCCTATTGTCACTTTCCTCAAAATTGTCATGGTGATAAGGGGTATAGAGGTAGGGATCAGAATTAACTATAGGAGGGTCGCTAAGATGGCTAATTTCTTCAGTTAATCTCTGACTATTCCTAAAGATCTTTCCCATAGAATCCATCATTTCTCTATGTTATTTTTGCATTTCTATCATAAAAGAGGAGAGGCTACTATCAAATCGGGGAGGATAGTCAATCTCAGGCTCAGGTTGCCTAGGGTATTCGTCCAACCTTGATACAAAAAATCATGAAGGGTGGGAGGGTTGGGTGTTTGCATACTAGTGGGACTCCAGGGGTGGGAAATTCCACTCCTAGGCTTTGCTCAAAGGTGGGAGTTATCAGGCTAGTACTTCTAAAGTGAGAATATGAATGACCCCATGAATTGTCATTGTACCCGTCAAAGGAGGGATATGCTTGAGGCATGGGATCATGGTTCAAAGATAGGAAGTATTGGTTTTGTTTATCTAAAATATAAGAGTAAAGTTGATCCATTTCCTTTCATTCAATGGTTTAACTCTCTTAGGACTCAGAAGAATTCAGAATAAGAATAGAAACTTCCTAGAGAGCTCTACCATGCACAAACCACTACCAATACAAATGCAAATACAAGTTTTTCTGCGATTATGAATCCTAGCCGACCTCCATTTGTGCCTAGAACCTACTCGCAAGGGATGGACACCTCGAATCGAGCCCACGCATGGGGAATCGAAGTAACTTGGTGGATAAGCTTGTTGATTTCTAGCTAGCTTCCCTTGTGGTGCAAGAGGAGAGGTAGAATAATTCCTAGTGCTTAAGTGTGAAGTACACTAGTGCTCCTGTGTGCACACACTCGCACGTTCAGACTTTGAAAATTTCGTAGTTGATTATGGTAGCATGCAATTTAGGTCACTTGATTTTAAATTCAAACCTCTTAGCAGTCCCAATTTCTTTTAAGGTAACCACTAAATTAATTAGATTCACAACACTTTAGTGGTCTTGGATTTAGATCTAATGTAGATGCATAATAGGTATTGGATGCTAAAGAGAGTATGTACCTTACTCTAGCAATTCTTCATGCAAGAATGCTCGCAATGCAGAGAAGATAAACTAGATGTTGCTCTAACAATCATATATGGTTGTCCTCTGGATATGCAGCTTCTAGCAAGTAGCTCAAATCTTTTTTTTTAATAACCTAACAAGAAAAAATCCTAACTAAGCTAAATCAACAATCAATCTACAAAAGAAAATAAAAACCTAATCAACTACACAAAGTGGGAACACTCTCCCAAAAATACCCCCAGAACAAAGGGTCAACCAAAAAGTTGATGAACAAACCCCGAAAATAAGCCCCAATGAACAAGTGTGAGAAAACTGAAATAAAAATGAAAGGCTAAGTTCTCTAATACTTCCCCCGAATACTCCCTCAGTAGCAGGTCATGCCAACTCATCAAGCGACCAATAGAGAGGCCAAGGGGGTTGTTTACATGAGCTAGTAGGGTGCTCAGGAATTTTATGAGTATGTCCATGGGTCAGGTCTAATTTCTCTCATGCTGTAATGCCATCTTAGGATCCCTGTAAATAAAGATAATGCATGCACTTATTTATACAATAAAAAGTTAGAGTCGAGATCTAAGAAAAAATATTTATTCCATCTCTTAATGCTAGAAATGCAACGTACAATTACTTCTAATGCATAATTATTTATAACCTATACAAAATGCAACGGCATTCAAATAACGTTTAATATTAGTGCATAAACTTATTCCATGACAAAATGGAAATAGTAAGGGCTATTAACAATCCAAAACTAACAATCTTAAGGCTAATAACAGTCCACCAGAGTGGAGTTATCAGGTTCCTAGATCTCCCTTCTTGGTACGTAGGTCCTTTAAGAGAATAGTGCTTTCTTGTTCAGAGAGGATCACCTTTTTATGATTACTTAATTTCAGCTTGCTCCTGGTTGTGGTTAGTTCCTTTAAAAACTTGGCACAAGCCGGGATGTGTTCAATTGCTTACAAAAGTGGGATATTGATCTAAAATTATTTGAAAACATCCAACCAAGTCTCATTATTAGGCTCATGCCTCTTCTTCCTAGGCCTATTCTGGACCTCCAGGAAAGGAATAAGGATGTCTTGAATAAGAGGGTCTGGAGCCTTGGTTTATTCTTCCGCATTTGTCTTATTCTATTTCTCCTTAGTCAAATTAGATACATCAGGATTCATAGGATCTGAGTGGAGTCGTCCAGTAGAGTCCTGGGTGGTTTTTCCACTTCTTAGCATGATGGCATTAGCAATGGCATTAAAGTTCATACCCTAAGGAGGAGGAGTAGGGAAAATAGGTGTAGTAGGGTGCAAAACTTGAGGTGCATTCAAACCAGAGGGTCAGGGGAGCTGGCTGAATCACATGTGCTTGGTGCTCCTTGTTTTGAGTGAACCCTTAGGGATTGTATCCATGATTAGATAGGTTCCAAGGGTTCGAGATAGGTTGTGCAGGCAAGGCACCAAGTTGTCTATCACTAGGCCCAAGTCTATTCGAGATATTGTCAATTGAGACCTTCATTTGTTGCATCAATTGCAACATAGTTGCTTGCATGTCAACCATTCGATGGTTTAACTTAGCTTGCCTTTGCTGCTCTGGCTGGTTTTTATAGGTTGAGTGAATTGATTGATGGCATAGCAAGGTTAGATTGATCTTGACCTTAGGTTCTTTGCTAACTCTGCTGATACTAGGGTCTAGGTTGATTCATTTGAGTTTGGGATTGCTCTTGAGGCCTCCAAGAAAAGTTAGGGTGATTCCTCCAACCTGGATTATAGGTATTGGAATAAGGGTTATCCCTAGGGTTGGTCTGGATAGCCTAGACATCCTCATAGGCCGAGGATAGAGAGTTAAAGTAACTGGGATCAATGGTCCTGGTCAGGCTCATAGGAGGAGCCGAATCAAGATTGTTCACAAACCACCTAGAATAGGTAGCTTGTGAAGAAGTTAGAAAATTAGACGTTGTTCACTACACAATGGACCTTGTAGAAATTTGATTATGAGATAAATATTGATCCAATTTCTGATCTAACTTTTGCGGGACCATATTCTCCAATTTGTCACATAGAGCATCCGTGTCAACCTTCCTAGAGTTATCCTCAATTTCATATATCCCAGCTCTAGGTTGCATGGATTTGTCAAAACTATATGTGGAGGCATGATTCAAAGAATTTTCACTTAGTTCCTCAAACAATTCATATGCACTATTTGCATCCTTATTTAAGAAATTGCCTCCGCAAGAAGCATCCACATATTACTTATTCTGTGTGGTTAGCCTGAAATAACCCTTCCCAAGCGTCATTTGGTGATTTCCTAAATTATAGGGGCCTGTTGACGAGACTAGACTCGATCATGTTTTAACAGTTATTGCGTCGTAGTATAGGTGATCAAGCGTCATCAACAAATACAAGTTTTATTACTCGAAAACTGGAGTATCCGAGGTCGAACACAGGGAGCAATTGGAATTTACTACTAATCTCAAGAATGTAATTGAACACTTTAATTACTCAAAACTTTAATTCAAATGTAAATGCATGAGTTTAAAAGCAATTATGGTAAAAAGAACGAATTGGACATCTGATCCCATGATCAAACGTCTTAAAAGTGTCTTTCCATTCTTTGATTCTTCTTCTTTCTTTGCAGTGCCTTGCTTTTCTTCTGCCTTCTTTCTTTCTTCTCCTGTAGTATCTCTCTCTACTTCTTTTCTTCTGTCTTCTATGGGTCTTCTTCTTCCTTGGCTCTGCTTCCTTCAGTTCCTCTTCTCTACCTTGGAAGGACATCCTTCCCTCGTTTCTTCTTCCTTTCTGCTTTGCCTTTCTTCCTCGACGCTCTGTCTGCCTGCACACAAGGCAGCAAAACCTATCCCTTCCCTCTACCCGCACGTATCTCTCTCTCTCTGCAAATCGCTCACAGGAAGTTCTCCCAGAGCCAGGTTAACGGGTCGAATAGCGTACTCGTGACCAAGCGCACCGGCGTGAGGGTGATGCACGAGGTGTGCTCGGACAAGGGTCGGGTCGTATTGCGCCAGATCCGCTTGGTGAAATCGCAGATGAGGCGGTGTAAGATAGGTGAGGGACCTCACCCCAGGTGCACTCGGAGGCACTCAAACCATATCACAAAAAGCATTTAAACCATGCCAGTGCCTTGTAAGTTACCGAGGTGGGACTAATTTCTCCCCCACTACGTCGCGCGTGCCTGCAGAAATCTATCCTTTAATTGCCACAGTTGCGGACGTTGCAGCGTCTCTTGCTTGGTCAGATAGCTTCACAGTGCTTCCCCGAGTGAGCTGCACCTGAAGCCTTGCGGTCCTGAACCCTGGAGCGAGCTTGGAGCTTCTTCGAGTCGCCGTCAATGGAGGCAGGGGCTGGGAACCTGTCAGACACGAAAAGATCCTCTCGGCCTAATCAGATCACCGGGGAAACCTTCGCCTCGTCACGGCGAAGGTGAAGGGCAAGGTGGCAGGCCGCGGGGTGGCCTAGGCATGCGTGCCTAGGTCGTCCTGTGGTCGGTTGGATGGGTGAGTTCGGGGGATTATTGTGGAGGCGTAAAGGGACGGTGGATGGGCGGATATTACTCAGTGAGATGAGGCGGAGGTTATGTGAGGGTCGAGAAGGCGTGTGGGGCTGCGGAGCGACGGGAGCACCTCGCCGGAGGGTGGCCGGAGATGAGGAAGGTGATGGTGAACAGCAGCGGTCGAGGGTTCGATTGAGTGAAATAAAGTGAGGAAATGAAGGAGGGGATAGAGGGGAATGATTTTAACCTAACTAAAGGGACGAAGGGGACGAAGAGCCGGATGGCTGTACCTACTGTCGCCGGAGAAGAAGATGCCCAGTGGAGGAAGACGGCGGCGATGACAGGGCTAGGGCAGCGTGCGCGGGTATTGCGCGATGAGGAGGAGGATGAGGAAGATGACTCTGCCACTGGTTTTGTTGGAGAACGAAGAGGAAGGGGAGGGGGGGCTCGCCGGAGCTCGCTGGACACGTTGGTCGGAGAAGAAGGAGATGAATTTGAGGTGGAATCCCGGCCAAGTCAAGCTGAAATTGGGTGGCCGGGTTTGGGGGTTCTTTTATAGGCACAGGCCATGTGTTCTGGAGCGTGGAGGGCAAGCATTCGTTACCGACGGCTCACCGGAGAAGGAAAGTGGGTGGATACCTAAATCCCTCGTGCATTCGCACGAGAGATTGGGATCAAATCAGGGATCATGACTGGCCTTAGATGGAAGGGAATTCCTCAGAGAATCTCCCTTCCATTTCTGGGAGGGGATCTTTGAGGAATCAGAGAGTATTCCCTCTCTAATCCTCGTCGGAGTAGGATTCTGCCCCAATAATGGCGTAAGGACCTGATAGCAAGGTTGGCGAGGAAGTTAGGGGGCTCTCTACGATGATTTTCAAAAGTTAGGGACCAAAATGTGATTTGGGTGTACTAAATTGCAAAGTAGGTCAAGATGACCTCCCCTTAGGTCCAAATTTTGGTAGAAATCTAATTTTGACCTAAGAAATCCAATGGTATAGTTGGATTTTAGGTTTAACCACGTTTGATTGGACATTTTACGTAAAAGCCCAAATTAGGTCAATTGATGAGCTAGGACCCTAATCTAGGTCAAACTAGGTTCCAAAGGCCAATTTGAATGTTCTAAGCCCTAGGATATATTTTTACATGATTTTTAGATGGTTTACTTGATTTTTATCCTGATCGAAACCTTATTGAATTAAGCAGGTCTGTTTTAGGGTTACAAGATGTCATTTAATTCCTAGATTGCACATGAACCCATTTCTGATTGATTCAACCCACTTTTTATCTCATTTAGACCATTTGACCTATGTTTTGTCTCTGATAAATTCTATTTATGTACTGCAATGGTAAAATTACAGTTTTAACCTTTATTTCATGTTTTCTTCTCAGAACACTTATTCCTCCAATTAAGCCCTCTTCTAAGTCATGTAGGAGCTTTTACTTTCTTTATTAGGTCAAAATGAGCTAGTTATGGCTCATGATGAGGCTCTCATCAGGGCCTCGTCGTAAATTTCGTACACCAAGAAACACACGTAGAGACCCCAATGCGAGTTATTTGGCTCATAAAGGGACTTGGTGTAATTCTTATGCCCTTACTTTTTACCCTTTTGACCCCACATAAATAACTCTAAGAACCTAGGATGCTTTCCATAATTTTACCTGACCCCACGAGCCCTAAAATCCAACCCAACGCCCCTTAAAACCCTCCCCCTCATAACCCCACTCCCCTACACCTATCCCTCGGGCAACGTGCGCCAGCCTTTTCTCATTTCCAGCAGCGAGGGAGAGAGAGGTGAGCGGGAGAGGAGGAGAGAAGGCAGGAGTAGAAGAGAGTGAGGGATCGAGAGAAGGAGAAGGTGAGAGAGAGGGGTGTTGCGGGTGCGGTACTCGAGGCTTTTATAGTGCGTTGGAGCACGCGTGCACTGCATACAAAGAGCAGCGAGGCAACGCTCGCACGAGGAGTGAGCGGACCCTGCATCCATCGGACGTTTGTGATGTCTTGCAAATGTCTGAGGGATCCTGCGGATAGCCGAGACAAACTTCAGATGTTCAAGGACGCACGAGGCATGAGGCACGGCCTACCCAAGGCATTTGCGATGAGGATGGGCTCAAAGAGCGAGCTCACGTGGGGAAGTAGCACACGCGCAAAGTGAGCTCACGTAGGGAGTTGTGTGTGGGCGGACTTCAAGGCACTTTCAGATGTCCGGATAGGATATTGAATGTCTGGAGTGGTTCCAGGATGACCAGGACACCTGCTAAACATCTGAGGAGGGTTGGAGTCTTACGCTGTTTAAGACATCTGAGGAGTGTCTCAAACATCTGATACGGGTGTCAGGCATTTCCTAAAGCAGGCGGGCGGTCGGTTCAGCCAGACTGAATCGACTCGGTCCAGTTCAAGCGAACCAGGAAGGGTTTTTGGGCTGGTTCAAAGCCCAAAGGGGATCCGATTTTCGTGCAACAGGTACCGTTGGAAAGCTCTTGAGATTTCCCACATACCAAAATTGTTTCTACACTATTTTGAACTATTTTAACACATTGAAATGCTGGTCAACATGTTAAATGCTCCATTTGACCATTGAATTGGTGTAGGCTATGTGTTCATGGTACGTGCGGGACTTGCAGAGGCGTTAGGATTAGTCACGCGTCCCCCCATATCTCCCGTACCCCTAGGTAGAGTGGTCCTTCCCATCTCAGTGTGTTTAATTTTCATTAAATGCATGTTACAAGTGGTGACTTAATCAAGTATTAGGATTTTTGTGAATGTGCCTAATGAATGAAACAGATGGTTGCTTAGACTTACAAGTATATTTACATACATGCATGACCTAAGATTAAAAGGATAAACTCTACACTTGAGTTACATGTGCGATGGATTAATGTTTAACATGAAGAGATGTTAACCCTAATAGTTGGTAATAAGGTTTTATGATGATGCAACTAATTATTTATCTCATGCTAATTGCTAATTATGACTGGTGAAACATGAAATCTCTGATGCTTGAATAGAATTTAAGGGATTATGAATTCTCTTAGTGACAACTAGAAAATAACTTATCTGTCGTGGTATGAAACCCTAATAATGATGGATTGTTTTTGCCTAAAGTGAGGCACGACTGTTGTTTGGGCTCTAGTATGGGGGTGAGCTGGCCCTTGTATATGCACGTACAGAGGAGAGCTATTCACCCCTTGTGCAGGGAGAGAGCTAGCCTTCCCTTGGGTTGGGACCTAGGGTAGGATTGACCTCCATACACTGACTCCTGTTAGGCCCACGTGGCTAACCAGGATAGTCAGGAGAGGATACGCAGACTGGTGAGGGGTGCAGCCCCTATTCTATTCTGTGTTGTATGACTTAAAGCATTGCAGTTAGCATAAACAACTAACCGCGTGCCTGTGTGGGTGATGATAACGTCATCATGAGCCATAACTAGCTTGAATTATGAATAATCAATACACAAATGCTCTCACATATCACCGAAGAGTCGTAATTCATTGCATATCCTTTCTAAGAGAAATATATTAAATCAAGGTTAATTCTGCAATTTGAATAGTATATCATAAATGTAGAGTAACCATGGGTTTTCCTAGGGGTTTATTGAAGGTCATATGTTCGTTAATGTCTAATAAGAGGATTTGTGCAAACAAAAATGAGTTTTCACACATTTCGAGAATTAACGGCAACCCGAAACCCTAATTTCAGACCTGCTTAATTAACAGAGGTTCTGGTGAAGATAAAATTCATCTAAACCCTCTAAAATTCATAAAAAAAATATTCCATAAGATTTGGTATCCTTGATTTGACCATCTGAATCTATTTTGACTTGAAATAGAGTCATAGACACAATTTTGACCTAATTTAGATTTCTACACAAATTTCCTAGACAAATGTGGTAAAAATTGAAATATAATTTTACCATCAGATTCCTTGGGTCCAAATTAGGTTTGTATCAAAATTTGGGCCCAATCAGAGTTTGTCTTGACCTAGTTTGCATTTCAGTTCAATTTGACTCTTTCTATCTCATTTAGGTCCTTAACTTTCGAAATATATTGCGTTTAGTCCCCTACTTTTGTCGTCACCTTCACCAAAAGGTCCCTGCTGCCATTATCATTTGAACACACCTTGCAGTCGAGTTTCCACCTGGGATTTCTCCTTGATTTCACACCCAAACCCTTCCAAAATTGGAAGGGAGACTTCTGAGAGGATCCTCTACAATATGAACCACATCTCGACCCCTGATTCCTTCCCAATCTTCCATGCGAACACTTGGAAGATTTGGGTATCCTAATTGTGCGAGATTCTCAAGCTTGAAAGCTTGGTTTCCAAGCCTGGAAGAGCCCTTTGGAGCTTTATATAAGCTCTTCATCAAGTTCTGCATCTCTTTAGCTTGGTTTCAACTGGATCCCTCTCTTTAGCTTGGTTTCAGCTGGATCCCCTCCTTTCCTTCTCTTTGACCGAATTCTCCACAAGCTCCAGCGACCCTCCTGATTTGACATCTTCGCTGGCCACCACATACAATAGGTGGTAGGACTTTCTTTCCCATCATCTTTTGTGCATCGCAATACCAGCGAGTGTCCTCTATCTCCCCTCGTCGTCACTGCTTCTCCCACAGGAAGTTTCACCTTCTCCGACACCGGCCATACCATAACCGACGCATCCTACCCTTTCGACCGTTAGTTTAGGTGTTATTAGATTCCTTTCCCTCTGTAGGTTAACTTAGGCTCCTTTACCCCTCAATTCAACCACCGACGCCACCGTACGCTCATCGTCTTCCCCACACACGGACAAGATCCGGCAAGGCCTCCCCAACACTACACACCTCCGTTCGCCTCGCCATCACCTCCACAAGCATCACTGTTCCTCCACCTACGAAAGCCCTCTCCTAATTCCATCAATCACCCACTCAAACACTCCCCCAACCAACCTACCTTCGCACCACCAACTCTGACCTCCGCAGACCTCCACATGCTGCCATCCTCCATGAAACACCCATCACCACCTTTGCCATCCTTCAGCGATGCTAAGGAGCTATTTAACTAGGGCTTCCAAACTTGTATTCATGTTCTCAGGTCACATCGGTCATCCACTGCCGCATCCGCCATCTCCGACCACGATCGAGCTCCTCCAACATTGAAACGACCTGATTCAACTCCCAGGCCCTATGGATACGTTCCAGGATTCTTTCTAGGTCCTTGATTGAAGGCCTTGACTTCAGTTGCTACCTCAATTGGAGACGCGACTTCCATCCTTTGCATGGAGAGCATGGGGACATTTAGTCCCACCTAGTGAACACTCGAGCTGCTCGCTACACATAAAAGGCATCTGTGCCCTTAGCCGGTTGCCCATGTACACTGGGGTCGGGTCCCTCTTCACATAAGCCCTCACACCTCGGCTACCTTCACGCCCGATAGCCTTGGTCAAGAGAATTCTTGATTACCCGATTAGCTACCCAGTTATCAGAGAAGAGAAAGTAAAGGCAGGGAAGAGAGAGAGAGAGAGCAGAGGTTCGAGGAGGTTTTTGCTCTCTTATGCTGTGCGGCTAAACACTTAGCCACTGAGGGACTTGGTCCCCTTGTGTTGTCAAGGAGAAGAAGCCCTAAAGAAGAAGAAGGGAAGCCTTGTGCTTGTTCTCTGTTAAGACGTCTGATGGCATGATTCTGATGTTTGAGGCTACTGTGGAGAAATTTGGCTACTTATCTAGTGAGGCATATCTAATTGATAACATTGTTCATACATTTGAGTATACTGAGTAGTTGATATATATGCTTAATTAAGGCTAATAATTGGTGATTCAAATCACCATTATTTTGTTTTGATTTCTTTTTATCCCAAGGAACTCTTGAAATACTCTTTCTTATTATTGAATATCATTTGAGTAGATTGTTATTCATCGAATATCTTGTATCTTGTTCTGTTTATTCTACTCATTTATTTCAATTCAAGATTAGTGTTGTGAATTCCATATTTGCTCCCTACGAATGACCTTAAACTCTTCTTTGATTCTGAGAATATAAATTTAAATGATTTGAGTGATTTTATCCTATACTATGATGCATCTCTTAAATAATGATGAACTCGCTTCAACAGTGGGGTAGTGCCCCATGCGTTTATTGTTTGTGCCGTAGTTACCACTATGTCACGACCATGACCCCAAGGTGGTAGACAGGGTGTAAGACAAAAATGGGGTGTTCTCTCAGCCAGGAGATCACTATGTGCATGTTCTACATTACGGGAAAAACTGCAACAAGATCGCTCCATTAAGGAACATGTGAACCAAGAGAAAATGGAACCTTGTTAGGATACCCGAAACACTAAACAGCTAGTTCATAGAGATAGCAACAAAACATGAAAATGTGCAAACGTTTACAACTGCCTAAAATGTTTACTGCTTTTAGTTCAATTGATTTAGTTAATTTTATGCTTGGCACTCTACTCAGCCTTTTGCTGACGCCTACCACTTGTGACCAGGACAGGGAGGTGAGCAGCCCATTCCATCAGCTATAGAGGGGGCTGGGCCTAGCCGAGCCAAGCTTTAGTTTGTTCCTGTTTTCCATTTCTACTGTAGATTGACCTTCCCTTCTGTTGTCGTGAGTATCCATGCTTGGAACTAGTGGTTCTATTTCCGTGTTTCCATTATGGTTGTGACGGCTTTGTTGAGAACTTTTCTTTTCTCTTGTGGTACTGGTTACAATTACAATATATCTTACAGCTTTCTGTCTTTTATTTAATGTTTCTAGCTATGTTGCAGGTGTGGAATGATTTCCTTTTGTTATATTTCTCGTTGGACGACTGGGCTTGGGTTAGTCGAGGAGATCCAACCTTGATTCCATGTAGAGCTAGGTTCAGGTCATAATAAGATGGTATCAGAGCAAGGTCATCCCAAGAAATGAATGAAATAGCTTGGAAGTAACCACTCATGTGAATGCAACTAGGATAGCCATCACAACGTGTTATCTTGATTTCTGCTTGAGTCTTGTATTAGTCTTGGTCAATAATGATCTTTGTTTCCCTTCATCTCCTTGTCGGAGATGCCTCATTGTTTAGCTCATAGGGTCGGTAGAGGGTGTGACCGTGGGCATGGTCGCGGGGGTGAATGTGCTGGACCTAAGGCAGGGGTCGCTTCACCCCTCTTTCAGGGCATCTAGGCCTAGGACCTTGCTCAGCTAATTCGGGACATCGTACGAGAGGAGTTTCAGCACCTGCTGTCTCCGCCTCCTCCTCCTAGGGATGAGGAGGCGTGAGTTCCACACTCTCCGCCAGGGGATGATGATAGTTAGTGTGTATCGCATGCATTTCCCAAAGTTGTCATGCTTCGCCTCGTTTGTTGCGACTATAGAGGAGGATCATCTTTGGAGGTTCATTGAGGGTCTCCGGTCTACTAGACGGGGTATGTGAAGCCCCTGAAGCTACCCACTTTTTCCTACATGGTCAAGGCAGCGATGACTTACAAGGAGAACAACCCGATCTCATGAGACACCGACGAAGGAGGTCGAAAGAGGCCCTACTAGCCTGACCACTCTTAGGGCTGATAGGATCTAATAGATAGATTTGGCTATGTGCACAAACACTCAAGCACAATATTAGTAATATCAAGAAAGATTTGCACAATCAATTCAAACCACAAAGGACACAAAATGTATAGCGGTTCCCCACTCACTTGGGTACTCCACTACCTAAGCCTCCTAGCTTAGGATTTTTAACCTGATTCCCTCAACCCCGAGAGAATCAATTTACTAAACCAAGGTAATTAATGGGTTACCTCAACCCAAGTATAAAAATGGATTTGTTACAACCCAATGAGCAAATGCTCAAGAACAAATGAAATACACGTGTAAGAAAGAAAGATCTTACAACTAAGTTCCTAAGCCTCTCAACAATTGTAAATATAATGTTACCAATTTGAGAGCCTAGTGAAGACATGAATGCCTTGAGAATGAGTGAACAAAACACGTTGATATGTTTGCTAAACCCATAGCGAGATTGAAAAGCAGAAAACTATTTCTTCCTCTTTGAATATGGTGGAATGTATGAAATATAGCTCTACGATTATTTCCTTATCTTTCTTGTATCACTAGTGTGCAAACAAAGAGTCCTAGGATCATTTTATAGTGTTTAGGACCTAGGATACTCGTCTACTAGACATTGGGATTTAATTCCCAACGTTCACATTATCAGAATTAATATTCTAGCTGTTCTGTTCTGAGCCAACGGCTGGATGGTATCGTTACTAAAGTACCTGTATCGATACTAGCAACTCACTGCCACCAGTACATGAGTCCTAGTACTGGTACTTGTGACTCCCAAGTTTGAAATTCCTTGGGCATAGTAACTTACCTGCATCGGTACTCATCATGGGTATTGGTACTTGTAAGGTTCAAGCTAGAAATAAGGATTCAACCTGTGGCCAACATGTACCAGTACTCATGGTTGGTACTGGTACTTGTTCATAGTTTGCGACAAATTCTCAAACCTATGCCTTGCAAATACCAGTATTGATGAACAGTACTGGTACTTGCTTACAAGCACCTATTTTAAGTGTTTTAATCCATTAAGTAATTTGAAAATGTTCGCAATATAAATCTTAATTTATCTCTAATTGATTTTACGATCTAAGTTATGATTCTTTGTTAAGAGGCATATACAATTTATAAATATAAAATCTGAACAAAGAAAACTAAAGGTCGAAGATGATCTTTTTCTCCTCGAATCATCCTTGTGATCTTGCCTCCTCCTTGTCATCATCTTCTCTTTCTCATCATTATGCCTCCATCACTTCCTATTTGCCTTGATCTTCACCTAAATCTAAAAAGAACTAAATTGTAAACATCAATCCATAATAATTTTGTTAACACCAAAATAAGATGTGGAACAAGGTTCTAACAATCTCCCCCTTTTTGGTGTTGACAAAACTATCTTGCAAATAGATATACTAAAGACAAGATTATTTTTAGTAATGTTATATGAAGGAAAAAAAAACTATTTAATCTTAATCCACCCCCTCAATATATGCTCCCCCTAAAAATATTGCTATTTGCTCTTTATTCTTCTCCCCCTTTTTGTCAATAACAAAAAAAAATTGAAGGGGTAAATAGAGTATCATACCATAATGTTTACCAATAGTAAAATGATGAATGTGGGTACCAAGATCCATTAGGCCATCGTTCTTGGTCTTCATTCTACCTATAGAATGGTTGAAGTGTCCCGTTGTGTGCCTTGAACACCCACTGATCTCTTTGATCTATTCCTGCAAAATAATGTAAAATATCTTTTCTAGGTACCCATTTTCTTGTGAGTCCTTTCAAATTAGTACCTTTCAAACCCTAAGATTTATAGACCTTTCTTGTGTTAGATCTATAATTCTTGGGATTTTTGGCCTTTTGGTACATCCATGCATGCCTAGGTGCATGTGATTGATTTTGTGTGTTCTTTTTATTTTTAAACTTTGCTTTTAAATCATCACAAAATTCTATATTTAACCTAGTTGTTGTTTTTAGATTATTTAAAGTTCCCTCAAAATGCTCATAGATATCTTCTAACTCTATTATTTTTGCATGCAATTGATTATTAGTCTCTTTTGACATTTCTTATTCTATTTCTAAACATGACTTTTCTAATTCTAATGTTTGATAATTATTCTTTAAAATGTTATTTTCTTTTTTAAATGACCTAGTTTTATAATATAGTTCATATGCTTCTAATAATTCTTCAAATGAGAAATCAAGATTTACCTCATTGTCTGTGTCTTCCGTAGTTGCTACCAAGCAAAGATGTGTGACCTCGTCATCATCCGATTCGCTAGAGTTGGTGTCCATGTTGGAACTACTATCATCCCATGTTGCTTTAAATGCTTTCTTCTTCTTCTTCTTGACTTCTTTTGTGTCTTTCCTTTTGTCTTCTTTCTTCTTGATCATAGGGCAATCCTTTCTCAAGTGCTCCTTTTTCTTGCACTCATAACATATAACATTAGTTGAAACTTTATTGATTTGCTTACCTTACTTTTGAAGAAATCTTTGAAACTTCCTTGTAAGTATGTCCATCTCTTCATCTTCGGATTTTGATGTTGTTGAGTTCGAGTCCTCTGTGATTGCTCTAAAGGCAATACTTTTCTTCCTGCTTGTTGCCTGACAGAAAGCCATTTTCGTGCATTTGAAAGTCGTCGAAAATCGTAGTATAGTCGTGCAAAAACGTTCGTCAAAAATTGATTTCTAAATATAACGAGACTTGAGTCCCGGTCGTTCGTCTCTGGGTGGCGTTGTTTTTTTGCTTTTGAAATCGATCTTAAAGCTGCTCTACTTTATTTAAACAACATGCTGGTGAGTAATATATAGGCAATTAAAGAACAGGCACTTAAATCACGCAAATATAATAACCACTCAGCTCGTGGTGATTTCAAACACATAAGATATATATATATATATATATATATATATATATATATATAAAATGCAATTTTATTCATCATTGGAGAGTTGTTGCGCAAGGAAATCTAGAGGAAAGCTTTTACATGAATGCTTAAAAATTAAACCTAACTACCAGAAAATGATTGCATACAAGAATCAACGGGGGGATTTCACATGCATCATTGGGGAAGAAGTACGACTACACTACTAAGCAGTAAATAAAAGCAGTAAATATACGAAGAGCATAATCTAAATCTAGCAGAATGGAAGGGCATTCAGGGGTGGTCCCCAATGGCCTTTGAGTGGTTGAGAGAAGAAGGAGGGGTGGCCAATGGAACTTAGGCTGGCCCTTGGAGAGAGGTTGGGGAGCTGATCCAGCTTCCTGGCGTGGAGATGGTGGCCTCCATGGTGGTGCTCAACTCGTGGAGGTGGAGTGGAGATGGAAGTGGCTAGCCTAAGTGGAATGGATGCCAAGGAAGTGAATGGGTGCAAATGGTCACCCAAGGGGTCTTTTTATAGACCTAAGGGAAGCTCTCTAGAGAATTATGGAATTCTCTAGAGAGGCCTATGGTGGGAGCTCGTGGGAGATTGAGAGAGAGAGGGTGGATGGTGGTTTTTAGATCCACCAAATGTGGATATAAAAATTGAATGGCTCTTGGTTGCTAATTTTAGCAACCAAGGCAACCACACATGGTAGAGAGTTCTAGAGAACTCTAGGCTAGGTATTTACGTGTGGATGGTGTGTGTGGGTGTGTGTGTGTGTGGGTTGAAACTTAGGTGGCTAGGTTGATTAGATTAGGTTCTAGAGGGTTTAGGTCAAGGTAGGTCTCAAACTAGGGTTATAAACCCTAATTCACTAAGGTAAAGTGCAATTAAACTTAATACAAGTTTAATTGGGTGTGTGAAAACTTAATTGAGAGTAAAACAACTCAATTAAGTCAGGTCTAGGTCAATTGGACTCTCACTGAGTCTGAGAGTCCAATTGGACAGTGTGTGCTGAGATCAGGGCTCAATTGGACTCAATGAGTCCCATTGAATAGGCTAATGGAATTGACTAAGATCCAAGTCAATTAGGTTTAGTGAGGACCTAATTAGGTCCTTAGGGAGGTCTAGAGGTGATGTACTAGGGTTAGGGCACCTTAATTTAGGTTCCTATGGGGTTGGAATTGGGTTTAGGGACCTAGAGATCCAAGATCAAGGCTTAAATCTCAAAACAGGAATTGGAGAGAAGTATCAGACGTCTAATAATAGAATCAGACGTCTTGTACTCAACAATCAGAAGTCTAGACTTGTTGTCTGGACGTCCAATCAGAGTCAGGAAGGATTTCGGGTTCAGTTTTGGGTATTCTACAGAAATTGGACGTCTGACAAAGTGTCTGGACGTCCAATAACACTGCAGAAGTGGGTTTGAAGTGTGCGGGAGTTGGCTAAGGGTCCTGGATGTCCTCAAACTTATCTAGGTGTCCAGAGAAGGGTTGGAACTAGGGTTTTAGGGCTTCCTAGGGTGTTGTGGCCTAATCTAAGGGTGGCTAAGGCTTGGGGAAGTCTCTAGGCTATCCTAGGGCTAGGATGGACCTATGCTCTTCACATTTTACTACAAACTTTTAACCCCCTTACATTATTATTCCTACATCTAAACTAGGCCTTCTGCTCCAGCTCTGCTACAACTCCTGTTATTCCTGATCCAGGTTCAGATCCAGCTCCTGATCAGCTTATTGCCTGCAATTAACATAATGCACTTAATCAACACATTATAACATTATTTCATGCATGGCTAAAGGAAAGCAGTAAAGAAGTAGATAATGCATATGCATGCATGAATAACCCTAACTTATGCTAAGTCCTAGCTTAATCTAGGCCAATTAAGACCTATGATTGCTGCACAATCATTGCCTTCTCCTCACTCTTCTTTATGTTCTCCAATTGAACTTCATATGCCATGAGGCTTCCAATCAGGTCATCCAAGGGGAGAGTGGATAGATCCTTCGCCCCTTGGATCGTTGTGGTCTTTGGAGACCAATTGCTTGTAAGTGATCTCAAGACCTTTCTTACAAGCTACTCCACTTTCAGCTTGACTCCTAGATTTTTCATTGGATTCATGATCTCTCCAAATCTTGTGTACATGTCATTGATTGGTTCTCCTTTTTCCATCCTGAAACACTCATAATTTTCTGTTAAAATAGAAATACGTGTTTCTCTTACCATGTTTGTACCTTCGTAGGTGACCTCGAGAGTGTTCCATATCTCAAATACTGACTCCCACGCTGAGATGCAGTTGAATTCCTCCTTCGATAATGCATAATACAATGCATTCATCGCCCTTGCATTGCTCACAATGTTTTTCTTATGATCCATTATCCATGGTACTCCTTCTTGCAGCTCCGGATCTGAGTATTTTTCTTGAATGATGGTCCAAGCCTCCTCATCCATTGCTTTGAGAAAGACTTGCATCCTCCTCTTCCAATACCCATAGTCCATCCTATCGAAATAGGGAGGACAGGTAGAAGACTGTCCTTCGATGCACCTTGATGTTGATGCCATTGCGAGTTGAGTTTTTATGTCTTCTCGCAACCTTGCTCTGATGCCACTTGATAGGATCTAATAGATAGATTTGGCTATGCACACAAACACTCAAGCACAATATTAGTAATATCAAGAAAGATTTGCACAATCAATTCAAACCACAAAGGACACAAAATGTATAGTGGTTCCCCACTCACTTGGGTACTCCACTACCTCAGCCTCCCAGCTTAGGATTTTTAACCTGATTCCCTCAACCCTGAGGAAATCAATTTACTAAACTAGGGTAATTAACGTGTTACCTCAACCCAAATACAACAGCGGGTTTGCTACAACCCAATAAGCAACAAGCTCAAATACAAAAGAAGTACAGGTGTAAGAAAGACAAATCTTACAACTAAGTTCCTAAGCCTCTGAACAATATATAGAATAATATTACCGATTTGAGAACCTAGTGAAGACGTGAATGCCTTGAGAATGAGTGAACAAAACACATCGATGTGTTTGCTAAACCCGTAGCAAGATTGAAAAGCAGCAAATTATTTCTTCCTCTTTGAATATGGTGGAATGTATGAAATATAGCTCTAGGATTATTTCCTTATCTTTCTTGTATCTCTAGTGTACAAACAAAGAGTCCTAGGATCATTTTATAGAGTTTAGGACCTAGGATACTCATCTACTAGATGTTGGGATTTAATTCCCAACATTCACATTATCAGAATTAATATTTCAGCTGTTCTGTTCTGAGCCAACGATTAGATGGTATTGGTACTAAAGTACCTGTACCGGTACTAGCAGCTCACTGCCACCAATACATGAGTCTTGGTACCGGTACTCATCATGGGTATCGATACTTATGACTACCAGGTTTGAAATTCCTTGGGCACAGTAACCTACCTGTACCGGTACTCATCATGGGTATCGGTACTTGTAAGGTTCAGGCCAAAAATAAGGATTCAACTTGTGGCCAACATGTACCAGAACTCATGGTTGGTACCAACACTTGTTGTTCACAGTTTGAGACAAATTCTCAAACCTGTGCCTTGCAAATACCAGTACTGATGAATAGTACCGATACTTGCTTACAAGTACCTATTTTAAGTGTTTTAATCTATTACATACTTTGAAAATGTTCGCAATATAAATCTTAATTTATCTCTAATTGATTTTACAATCTAAGTTATGATTCTTTGTTAAGAGGCATATACAATCTATAAATATAAAATCTGAACAAAAAAAACTAAAGGTTGAAGATGATCTTCTTCTCCTCGACTCATCCTTGTCATCTTGCCTCCTTGTCATCATCTTCTCTTTCTCATCATTATGCCTCCATCACTTCCTATTTGCCTTGATCTTCACCTAAATTTGAAAAGAACTCAATTGTAAACATTAATCCATAATAATTTTGTTAACACCAAAATAAGATTTGGAACAAGGTTCCAACAAGGGCCGTCAGGAAAGGAGGCACACTGTACTTATGGGGGAGGCATCTCGCTCTGTGGGGCCGCCAATGATCTTTGAAGGCCCCAAGAAGGACCAGCCACCTGCACCAGACCCCCGGCCAGCTACCAGCAGGGACAGATCGAGGGAGGAGGTGGTGTCCCTCTCTGCTACTAGTGTGGCCAGCCGAGCCACATGAGGAGGGACTTCCCGTCTAGGGTAGGTGCATACCAGATGCTCCCTGCACCGAGCGTAGGAGGTCGGGCTGGTGGCCGTGGTTATTGATGGGACACCATTGTGAGTCATAACTAGCTCAATTTAGTCATTATCAAGGAATAAAATCTCCTACATAACCGCTAGAGAGCCCTAATTCATTGCATAATCATTCTGAGAGAAAGACAAGAAAATAGGGTTAAAACTATAATTTTACCATCATATCTTGAATGTAGAAAAACCATGGGTTTTGTCAGGGGTTAATTAAGGGTCAAATGGCCTTAAATGTCCAACAAGTGGGTTAATACAGACAGAAAAGGGTTTTCGCATGTTTTGAGAATTAAATGACTTCTGAAACCCTAAAACTAGACCTGCTTAATTAACTGAGGTTTTGATCAGAATAAAATTCATTTAAATCCTCTAAATTCATATAAAAATATTCTCTAGGGTTTGGTACCTTCAATTTGACCATTGGAACCCATTTTGATCTAAAATAGAGTCCTAGACAGACATTTGCACTAATTTAGGTTTTTGCATAAATTACCCAGTCAAACGAGATCAAAACCTAAATCTAACTTCACCATTAGATTTCTTGGATTCAAATTAGGTTTGTACCAAAATTTGGGCCCAAGCTGAGATCATCTTGACCAAGTTTGCATTTTGGTCCAGTCAGACTCTTTTTATCTCATTCAAATCCTTAACTTTTTGAATTCCTTGTAAATATCCCCCTAACTTTATCATCGTCTTCATAGAAAGGTCCCTACCACCATGAATCCTAATCCTACAAACTTTGGTGACCTTAAAATGGCATGTTCTCCCTGATTCCCTAACGAAGACCTCTCAAATTTGAAAGGGAAGTTCGTCAAGAAATTCCCTTCCTTTTGTGTGAATTCCCAAGCTCTAGATCTCACCCAACCTCTCATGCGAATCCTTCAAAGAGATAGGTCTCCTATTTCGATGAACATTCCTAGCTTGGAAGCTTGGCTTCCAAGCACAAATCGACCTCTTAAGCCTTATATAAGCACGCCCAGGGCTCGGGTGAACTCTCAGACTTGATTCTAGCTGTGAAATCCCCATATTCCTCCTTCCTCTTCTGGCCGCGAATCTCCACAAGCTTCGGCAACTCCTCCTGACCTCCTTCGTCATCCGTCCACAATACCAGTGGCCTGATTCCCTTCCTCTCTCTCGTCCGCTCTTAGCTGTACCAATAGGAGCCCCTCTATCTCCGTCGTCGTCGTCGTCCCCATCACCGAAGTGTCTTCTTCCCTGGCGCCGACCTACCAATGCCGGTGCCGTTCTCCCCCATTTCATCCATTTAGATTAGGTTAGATTAGTTAGCTTAGATTACTAGTTTAGATTCCTACCCAAAAATCCCAAAAATAACCCTCTACTCGACACGCTCACCTTTGTCTTCCCCGTCTTCGACCACTCCTCTGGTGAGTCCATCTCACCTCCACAAACCACTAATCAACTCGCCAACCACCTCACAACCTTCGCTGCATCACGCCCTACCAAACCCCTCTCTCTATTTGCCATCCCATCCACCCAAACCCGCTGTTGACCAACCCACCTTTCCATCGCCATTCCTGACTCCGACCAACCACTACACTCCCTAATCTACCACAGGACCATCACCATTACATTCGTCGTGCCTTGGCGAAGTTCCTGAGCTATACTAATATGGCCGCAAGGCCGTATTCTTCTTTGTAGGTATCCTCATCGGAGCTCCACCACTTCTGCCATCGCTGCCTCTGATCTTCAAGATCCAGGCATCGCAAGCCCTAGGTGAAGTCCCACGTGCTATGGCTTTGCTCAAGGAACGTGCTCAGGACTTCAATTAGGGGGGATACCCCCAGCAGCAGGTGTAATCAGATGGAGAGCCATTAGTATAGACACGCGAAGGAAGGGTGGGACTTTAGTCCCACCTAGGAAGAGTTTGAAGTGAAGCACCCACATATATTGATTTTATGCTCAAGGCTTATTGCCTTAGCAAGCATAGGGGGTGAGCTCCCTGCATGCGCCCCTTACGTGCCTCACCCGCGACACCTAACTCTTGGGTTTAGTTGATCTGATAACCTGCCTAACATAAGCACTCCTCACTCAGCACCCACGCTAGTGAGCATGGTCCTAGGTGGGCGTCTGCCCATTTACCCGACTACCCTGATTGTGGCCCTGGGAGGGCGGAACCTAAGAGGAAGAGAGAAAGAAAGAGAGAACAGGGGCAGGGGAGGGTTTTGCCCTGTGCGACACTTAGCCAAATCTGAGATGGCCACTCTTTGTGTGTGAAGAAAGAAGATCTGAAGATAGGCAAGAAGAGAAGAGAGAAGAAGAGAAGAGAGAAGGCATAACTGAAGAAGAAGAAGGGCTGAGAAGAAGAGGAAGCACTTAAGTCGCAAGATTATCAAATCAGACATCCAAGGCACTGTTCATTTATTTAATTACTTAAGTGGTCCTGGATATTGTTGGCTTATTTGGCATTCCTGCTTAACCATTATATGTTTATCTAGATTAAATAACTGGTAATCTAAATCACCACTATTTTTATTCTAGATTTCTTTTTGATATGCCAAACTCTTGTTAGACTTATATTCTACATTGATGATCAATTTTGAGTAATTAATTGCTTAGCATTATTTGACTTATTTTCTTGTGCTCATTTACTTGTTAATTGAGATTAGCGCTTGAATTCCTATTTACTCCCTGTGTTCAACCTTGGACTTTCATTCGAGTAATAAATTCTATTTGTTTTTCGCGCTAATTCGATCTATACTACAATGCATTGATCTTAAAACCCGATTCAGAGCGACTAACAGCTACTAGGCTCGAGGAGGAGGATAGCAGTCATGAGGTGGGTACGACCAACCTCTACTCGTCCGACGCAGTGCCTGGTTGCCTCTTCTACACCTAAGGTAGAGGGGTGTGTCAACACACTGACTCACAGAAATGCCAGAGCTTCAGGCTCAGTTGTGCCAGGTATGGTTACAGTTTCTAGCATATTAGTTTATGGACTCTTTGATTCTGGTACCACACATTCATTTGTCTCCACAAGTTTTGTCGTCAGTTTAGGGCTTAACAGTACGCTACTAGAGGATCCGTTCCTGATTAGAGGTCTAAGAGGTTAGTTGTTTGTCATAGAGGAGGTCTTCAAAGATTGTGAGGTCACGATAGGGGGACATAGTGTGCCCGCCAACCTGATTATGATCCAGATGGAAGAATTTGGTGTGATTCTGGGAATGGATTGGCTGTCTTCCTATCACACCCTGGTGGATTATTTTGAGAGGAAGATTATCTTCTCTATTCCTAAGTTGCCTCCTTTTGAGTTACATGGCCAACCAATTGATAGAGGATTTAGATGCATTTCCATGTTTCCAGCAGCGAAGCTACTGAGCTAGGGGTGTGAGGGCTTTTTGGCTTGTGTTGTGGCAGAGCCTAGCCTAGCAGCTGACCTACAGAGTGTTCTGGTAGTTTACGAGTACCCTGATGTCTTTCCTGAGGAGCTACCGGGACTACCACCTGAGCGTGAGATCAAGTTTGAGATCTCATTGATACCAGGGACTAGCCTCATCTCTACTGCACCGTACATTGTGGCACCACTTGAGCTGTGGGAGCTTAAGTCTTAGTTGCAGGATTTGTTAGAGAAGGGCTTTGTGAGGCCCAGTGCATCCCCCTGGGGGGCCCCTGTTTTGTTTGTGAAGAAGAAGGATGGCACCCTTCGGCTCTGTGTTGACTATAGGCAACTGAACTGAGTCACCATCAAGAATAAATATCCGTTGCCCCACATTGACGACCTTTGTGACTAGTTGAGAGATGCCACAGTGTTCTCCAAGATAGACTTGAGGTTGGGTTACCACTAGTTGAGGATTAGGGAGACAGACGTCTCGAAGATAGCTTTTCGGATGTGATATGGACACTACAAGTTCTTGGTCATGCTGTTTGGGCTGACCAATGCCCCCGCTGCTTTCATGGATCTGATGAACTACATCTTCAAACCTTACTTGGACCAGTTTGTGGTGATTTTTATTGATGATGTGTTAGTGTATTCCTGTGATTAGCCCTAGCATGAGTAGCATTTACACATGGTTCTGGACACCTTGAGGCGATGCAGGTTATACGCCAAGTACAATAAGTGCAAGTTTTGGTTGAAGCAGGTTACCTTCTCAGGTCATGTGGTCTCTAGACATGGAATAACTGTAGATCTAGCCAAGGTTGAGGCCGTGCTCAGGTGGGAGAGGCCACGCACTGTGACAGAGATACGCAGTTTCTTAGGGCTAGCAAGCTACTACCGGCTATTTATCAGAGGTTTCTCCGATATTGCGCACCCTATGACATAGTTGACTAGGAAGGATGTGCCCTTCACCTGGACTGATGAGTCTGAGGTGAGTTTCCAAGAGTTGAAGGGGAAGCTAACTTCAACTCCTATGCTCACCATTCCATACAGCAGTGGCAGGTTTGTGGTTTACACTGTTGCCTTGTTACAGGGGTTGGGTGGGGTGCTCATACAGCAGGGCCACGTTGTTGCTTATGCATCGTAGCAGCTAAAGCCCCATGAGCATAACTACTCCACTCATGACTTGGAGCTGGTAGCTATCGTCTTCGCTTTGAAGATGTGGAGGTACTACTTATACGGTGAGACTTTTGAGATCTTCACGGATCATAAGAGTCTCAAGTACCTATTTGATCAGAGGGAGCTCAACATGAGACAGAGGCGTTGGTTGGAGCTCCTGAAGAACTATGATTGTAGCATCTCTTATCATCCAGGGAAGGCCAACGTGGTGGCTGACTCCTTGAGCTGGAAGGCTCCCACCCATTTGGCTAGCTCACAGGCACGGAGTTGGCAACTCATGCAGGAGAGTGGAAGTTGGCGACCTCAGGAGCCACGTGGACACTGTGGGGCAGTGACAGTGATGAGGTAGGCATGACCCAAGCTCTTAGATCGCATCATTGCTGGGCAGATGGTTGATCCATATCTATAGATGCTGCGAGAGAGGGTACTGACAGGAGACCTGGGGGACTTCACTTTCACTGTTGAGATCTTGCACATGAGGGGGCATTTGTGAGTCCCTAGAGGTGAGGAGTTGTTGAGGGAACTTTTGGCAAAGGCATACGGGTCCAGGTTCACTATACATCCTGGGAACACCAAAATGTATCATGATTTGCGACGTGACTTCTGGTGGAAGGGGATGAAGAGGGATGTTGGAGAGTTTGTGCAGCATTGCTTGGTTTGCCAGCAGGTGAAGGCCGAGCACCAGAGGCTTATAGGACCATTACAACCACTTCTTGTGCCAGAGTAGAAGTGGTAGAGCATCACTATGGATCTGGTAGTGGGGTTACCGGTTACACAGTGGGGACACGATGTTGTTTGGGTCATAGTGGATAGGTTGACGAAGACAACACGATTTTTGCCAATCCGAGTCACTTTTGGACTAGCATAGTTAAAAGAGTGCTACATCAGGGATGTGGTGCATCTTCATGGAGTTCCTTGTGAGATCATACCCGACAGAGATACCTGCCTCACTTCCTAGGTCTGGGGAGAGTTCCAGTAGGCCTTGGGGACTCACTTGAGGTTCAACATTGCCTACCAACCCCAGATTAACGGGTAGTCAGAGTGCACCATCCAGACACTTGAGGACCTTCTGTGTGCCTGTGTACTAGATTGGAGAGGCTCCTGGGAAGAGTATTTGCCCCTAGCAGAGTTTGCATACAACAACAGCTATCATTTGAGTATTGGCATGGCACCTTATGAGGCATTATATGGGTGGAAGTGTACGGCTCCCCTGAGTTGAGTTAAGGTCCCACTTGGTCGTAGACTGATCCGCCAGAGTCAGGAGGTAATAAAGAAGATTTACAGGCGACTCCGTACAGTCATGAGCAGGTAGAAGAGCTACGTTGACAGGAAGCATTAGGAGGCACAGTTTGAAATTGGAGATCATGTCTTCTTCCGTGTTTCGCCCATGAAATGCTTACAGCAGTTTAGGGTGAGATGGAAGCATACGCCAAGATTTGTAGGACCTTTTGAGGTCTTGAAGCGGGGGGGACTCGTTGCTTACCGACTTGCCCTTCCACCCCAGCTGTCAGGAGTACATGATGTGTTCCATGCATCCAACTTGAGAAGGTACATCACTTATCCAGCCACATTTTGAGCCATGAGAGAATCGAGGTGGGAGATGACCTAACCTACCTAAAGAGGCTAGTATAGATTTTAGATAGAGCTCTTAAGAGTTTGAGGCGAAAGGAGGTGCCACTAGTGAAGGTCCTGTGGAGGAGCCATTGGCACGAAGAGGCAACATGTGAGCCTGAGGCAGTAATGCAAGATTGGCACCCGAAACTCTTTGATGGTACGTATTTTCTAACCGACTTTAATCCTCTTTAAGTTTGTTATGCACATGTCCTGTTTCATTTTGCATCCTAGTTTAGCTTTAGTTTCAGGGACAAAACTTCATTTAAGTTTGTTATGTTGAAATGACCCTTCCCAGGGTCATTTAGTGATTTCATAAACTATAGGGGATTCATTGTAAATTTCATGTACCAAGAAACACACGTGGAGACCCCCGTGCGAGCTATTTGTCTTGTAGAGGGACTTGAAGCAATTCTTATGCCCCTACTTTTCACCCTTTTGTCCCCACATAAATTACTTTAAGAACCTACGACGCTTTCTGTAATTTTCCTCGACCCCACAAGCCTTAAAACTCTACCCAACGCCCCTTAAAACCCTCCCCCTCGTAACCCCACTCCCCCACACCTCTCTTTAGGACGGTGTGCCCTATACTTTTCTTGTTTCCAGTGATGAGAGAGAGAGAGGTGAGTGGGAGAGGAGGAGAGAAGTCGGGAGGAGAAGAGAGTAAGGGACCAAGAGGAGGAGAAGGTAGGAGAGAGGGGAGTTGCAGGCGCGGCACTCGAGGCTGTTGTAGTACGTTGGAGAGTGCATGCACTGCAACCAAGGAGCGGTGAGGCAATCACTACGTGCAAGGAGTGGGTGGACCTTGCATCCATTGGACATCTGTGACATCCTATGGATGGTTGAGGGATCCAACGGATGGTCAGGACGAGCTTCGGACATCTGAGGATGTGCGAGGCATGAGTCGCGGCTTGCTCGAGGCACGAGTCGCAGCTTGCCTGAGGCATCTACAGTGAGGAGGGGCTTAAAGAGCATGCTCATGTGGGGAAGTAGCACTCATGCAAAGCGAGCTCGCGTAGGGAGTCATGCACGGGTGGACTTCGAGGCACTTTCAGACATCCGGACAGGATATCGATGTCTGGAGTGGTTCCAGGACGATCGGGACACCCGCTGGACATCTGAGGAGGAGGGTTGGAGTCTTGTGCTGTTTATGACGTCTGAGGAGTGTCTCAAACATTTGATATGGGCATCAGGCATTTCTTGAAGTAGGCGGGCGGTCGGTACAACCAGACCGAATGGACCCAATTCGATTCAAGCGAACCAGGAAGGGTTTTTGGGCTGATTCAGGGCCCAAATGGGGTTCGATTTCTGTGTGACAGGTATCGTTGGAAAGCTCTTGAGATTTCCCACATGCTGAAATCATTTCTACACTATTTTGAACTATTTTAACACACTAAAATGTCATTCAATTTGTTAAATGCTCTGTTTGACCATTGAATTGGTGTAGGCTTCAAGTCTGTGGTATGTGCAGGACCTGCGGAGGGGTCAAGATCAGTCTCGCGTGCCTCCATATCCCCTGTACCCCTAGGTAGAGTGGTCCTTCCCATCTCGATTAATAAACACCAATTTATCATCATTCTTATGCAATAAAAAAAACCTAGCTTTCAGGATTTTGCTCCACAAATGGGTTTTTGGGTTGCATTTAGGCATCCATTAGGTTAGGCATGCATTTTACTTTTTTGTTATCTTTTTGATATGTTTTTGTGAGTGTTAGGGATAAGCAGATTGCTAGATCCCTAGAACCCTAGCACTCAGGAAGGCAACTGGTAAAGGAGAGCCCAAACCAGCTAGAACTCAGCCAGATCCAGCTCACCATAGCTGGAATCCAGCTCACTTGAACTAGGGTTAGCTCATCCTAACTCCATTCAGCTCATCTCAGCTAAATGGTAGCCTAAGAGAGCTCATTTTAGCTCACCCTAGCTCAGATCTAGCTCAACTTAGCTGAGTCTAGCTCATCTTAGCTCCAATTAGTTCATAGGGAGCTCTAGCTAGCTCAGCTGTTACGACCTGGTTCCTGGATCCCTACAGGACTCGGGATTGGCTCACCTCGAAAAATCCCAAGACCTAGTCGTCCAACAAGAAACAACCAAAAGCAGGAAAGTAAACGATATTCACACATGTAATATAACTAAGCAGAATAAACGTACAAAGCAGTAAAGGAAATAGAATAGCTGTCTTAGTACATACCACCACAATAACAACAACAACAGAAAGTGGAAAGTAAACAGTAGTAGCAAAACAGTAACTAAGAGTCCATTACTTACTACAATAGTAGAGAAAAAGAAAGGAAGTGCTGAAGAAAAACTACAGCTGGACTCGACTGGGCCCAGCAACTTTCGCAGTCGGAAACTCGGGCTGCTCAACTCCTGGTCCTGAACAGTGTTATGAAAAGACAGAGTCAGCAAACGCTGAGTAGAGTGGTATCTATATTATCTAAGTACCAAAATAGCAAAAGAAACAAGTTTAATTCTCGTTTCTATTTATCTATTTTATATATTTCTGTTTCATCCATTTCTCAAAGTATCTAGATATTTCTTCATCTTGCATGTTCCTCATGAGAACAATCTTGATTGCAGTCTTTTCTGTAGAGTAGAAGGTACACGTGGTGCTCTCCTGGCTGGGAGAGTCCCCTGTGGTAGTCTTATACCTAGTCAACCACCCCGAGGTCACTGTCAAGACGTAGCGGTGACTTTAGCACGCGTGATAAGCGCATGGGTAGCTACCCCGCACTGACACGTGGTCAGTCGTTTCCGTTAGCAGGTACGCCCAAAGTATAGCACGGAACAGTATAGGGCCTTGCCCTCTCAGAATAAGGGTCTCGCTCCTTAGAACCAAACAGGGGTCTCATCCCTCCACAGTTCGTGCACCCTGGTTTGACTACCCCGGTTTGCCCAGAGGGCATAACAAGTC
This sequence comes from Thalassia testudinum, assembly GCA_037157565.1. NCBI lineage: Eukaryota > Viridiplantae > Streptophyta > Magnoliopsida > Alismatales > Hydrocharitaceae > Thalassia > Thalassia testudinum. The sequence goes on along the minus strand of JAZHRO010000022.1, from coordinate 4,479,300 downwards.
AGTGTAGGGTGGCTAGCTGAACCCCGGGCCCCGTGGGGTGGCTAGCTCCCTCCCTACACTAGTAGCTCGACGTGGTACCACGTACACGAGGGCCAACTTGAGTTGGTGTAGAGTGGCCAATCCTAACCCTGGGTCTCAACCCAAGGGAGGCTGGCTCTGCTCTACACAAAATGGGAACAGTTGCTCTCCTTGGTACCACGTACTCAATGGCCAGCACACTTCCTGTCTACATTCCAGATTTTCGTCTATCCATAGGAGTTCTTCTCCTAATTCCCTGTAGGGTTCGTGCTCATGTTCATCTCATTTATCCATATCCAGATCTCAACTTTCATAATTCATTTCTCATCCATATTCAGGCAGCTCGTATTTTTATAATTCAATTCTCAATAACATGCAGCTGGGATTTCATAGGTAATTGTTCATTAAATACAGGAAGCTCTTATTTTAGCAGGCAACTCGTAATTATAATATAGGTATTTGGTAGTAATTTATCTTAATCACGCCAGCAAGTAAACCATATAGTACAAACAGGCTCATTCATTTCTCTACCCTAGGGTTCATGCCACATCCTATGGTTTCATTCGGCTATTTCCACAAGCACATTCTTATTTAAATATTATTAATGGAATTAAACCACTCTACCAGGAAACACAAGAGTAATGGGGGCTTGCACCGTAGACCCAGACGTCTCTGCGAGCCCCAAACACACAGCAAGATGAAACCCTATACCAGAGAATACACCACAAAAGGTGAGTTTAGAATAGTCTATAACATACTCTAGTACGTAGAGGAACTCGAGAGGAAAGTGCAGGTATTTTGTTTGCATAAAATGGACCCGGATCGGATCCTGAACAGTTCAAAACGTGCCTACTGTTCAAAATCAGACATCTAGGAATAATCCTAGACATCTTAAAAGGTGTTAGATCTTACCTTATGTTCCTATGGTATCCTCAGACGTCCAGACCTTCTCTGCGATCGTCTGAAGAAAGTTCCAGATGTTGGACAATGTCTCTGGTCATCTGGATGCACCTCCAGACGTCTGGTGATGTGATCAGACATCCAAAAATGCATGGGAAAGCTTTCCGCGTGCCTTCCCAAGGACCTTTACCTGCATACGAAAACCACAGGTCTAAATTAGGACAAACCAAGCTCCTGCGGTGAGGCCTGCATGGCCGTAACTGCAAAAAAGCATGTACCTCAGCACTGCGTGTACTTTCAGACATCTGGCCCTAGACCCGGATGTCCATCTGCCGCCACAATCATCTGGTCGACTCTCCAGACATTTGATACTGGAAAAGACACAGTATCAGAACCTCTCTTGCGAGCTGTCTCCTTCGAGAGCTCACCCGCAGGAGCTTCTGCAGTCCCTCCCGCAGCTGTAGACAGTCGGAAGCTGCCTCCCCGAGCTCCTTCGAGTCCTGCCAAGCCTTCACCGGAGCTTCGCCAGGCTTCCGTCGAAGCTCTACTGAAGGTCCACCAACCTTGGGCCTCCTCCTCTCACACTCTCCTCCTTCATCCCTCTCACTCTCCCTCGCTTGCCCTCCACTCGCCTCATTAGAGATCTGAAGGTGGTGGTGGCTGGTGGTGTGAGGAGAGGAGGAAGGGAAAAGGGCTATAAATAGAAGGGTGTGGGGTTTAGGGTTCGGGGGAGATGAGGAAGATAGAGAGGAAGGAACGGTCTCTGTGCATTGCCCGTGCGCAGAGCGCATTGCACAGTACAAAAATTCCACTTTCAGATGTCCGGGAATGAGTCCAGACGTCTGGTCAGACATCTGACTAAAACTCCAGACGTCTTAAATGGCTAAAAGTGTAACGGGTCATTACATCATAATAAACTTAAAGGAAGTTTCATCCTCGAAAGTTGAGCTAGCTAGGGTGCGGAAAAAGGAACATAAAACGCATAACTTAAAGAGGACCGAAATAGGTCCGAAAAGACGTACCCTCAAAAGCTCCGGGTACTACTCTCGCATCGTCGCCTCAGGCTCCCAGGTTGCCTCCTCGTACCGTTGGCTTCTCCATAGGAGACCTTTACCATTGGTACTTGGTTCCGTCTCAGACTCTAGATGGCTCTATCTAGTATCTACACTGGTCTCTCGAGGTAGGTCAGGTTGTCACCCACCTTGATGCACTTGTGGCTCAAAACGTGACTAGGATCAGCGACGTACTTCTTGAGGTTGGGCATGTGGAACATGTCGTGCACTCCAAAAAGCTAGGGAGGAAGGGCAAGCCGGTAAGTAATGGGTCCTACCCGCTCTAGGACCTCAAAGGGTACCATAAACCTCGGTGCAAGCTTCTCTTTCACCCCAAAATGCTGCAGGCCCTTCATGGGCGAAACACAGAGAAAGATGTGATCCACAACCTCGAACTGCACCTCTCTGCGTTTTCCGTCAGCGTAACTCTTCTGCCTACTCCAGACAGTGCGGAGTCGTCTGTGAATCTACTCTATCACCTCCTGATTCTACTGGATCAGCCTGGGGCCAACCTCCCACTTGGTCCCCACCTCGACCCAACTCAAGGGTGCGGTACACCTCCGTCCGTACAGAGCCTTGTAAGGAGCCATGCCGATGCTCGAGTGGTAATTGTTATTATATGCAAACTCTGCTAGGGGTAAATGCTCCTCCCAGGAGCCTCTCCAGTCTAGTACACAGGCACGTAAAAGGTCCTCAAGTGTCTATATGGTGCACTCTGACTGTCCGTCCGTCTGGGGGTGATAAGCGGTATTGAACCTCAAACATGTCCCCAAAGCCTGCTGAAACTCAGCCCAGAACTTGGAAGTAAAATGGGTATCCCTTTCAGATACAATCTCATGCGGAACTCCATGCAGGCGTTCCACATCTCAGATGTATCTCTTTTCCAACTGTGCTGGTCCAAGGGTGACTCGGATCGGCAGGAAGCGCACCGTCTTCGTCAATCTGTCTACTATCACCCAAACTTCATCGTGTCCCCATTGGATAACTGGTAGACCCACCACCAAGTCCATGGTGACGCTCTCCCAATTCCACTCTGGCATAGGAAGTGGCTGCAATGGCCCTGTAGGCCTCTGATGCTCGGTCTTCACCTGTTGGCACACTAAACACTACTGCACAAACTCACCAACATCCCGCTTCATCCCTCTCCACCAAAAGTTACGTCTCAGATCATGATACATCTTTGCGTTCCCGAGATGTATGGTGAACTTGGACTTGTGCTCCTTAGCCAGGAGCTCTCTGAACAACTCCTTATCCCTAGGAATGCATAAGCATCCCCTCATGCGCAGTATCTCATCTGTAAAGGAAAAGTCTCCTAGGTCGCCTATCAACACCCTGTCTTGCAGCGTCTCTAAGTACGGATCTATCATCTACCCTGCGATGATGCGGTCTATCAGCTCTGGTCGCATCTGCCGCATCACTGTCACTGTCCCACAATACCCCTGTGACTCCCGGGGTCGTCAACTGCCCAACTCCTCCATAAGTCTCCAACTTTGAGCTTGTAGACTGGCCAAGTGGGTGGGCGCCTTCGGGCTCAAGGCGTCAGCCACCACATTGGCCTTCCCTGGGTGGTAGGAGATGTTGCAGTCATAGTCCTTCAGGAGCTCTAGCTAACGTCTCTGTCTCATGTTAAGCTCCTTCTGGTCAAATAAGTACCTGAGGTTCTTACGATCCGTGAAAATCTCAAAAGTCTCACTGTAAAGGTAGTGCCTCCATGTTTTCAGTGCGAAGACAATAGCTGCCAGCTGATTAGCCCATAGTTGTGGGCTATTTAAGTATTTAAGTGCCTACACATTAGGTTAATTCTAACATTTATTTAGTATAAATTAGGATGTAAATAGATTAATTCATAGTTTTAATCTAATTACATAATCCATACATTGCATTCATATCTTAAGTGCATTTAGAATTAGCTTAGAATAGCATTCATCTAATTAGATAACCAATTAGGTATATTATTTTTATTAACATAGAAGTTGAGGGTCTATACATAAATAACCCTAATATTTTAATAATATTTTCTTTATTCGTCTTCCTTCAGAACGGCTGGCTGCCGCTCCAACGCCCGGCTGCTGCAGTGATGAAGCCATTCAAGGGGGAGCGGATGTGGTGGATCTGGTCGGCGGCTGATTTCAAAATTGTTCAAGACACTACAAAAGGAGCACGGAGGCAGCTGAGCTCAGAAGGCCTCCGCCACCGACCCACCACTGTGCAGAGAGAACCTCTCTCTTCCACTCCACACTGTCGGCCTCTACCGTGGCGGCGAGTCTCCACCACCGTGGGCGTGTGGTGTGACAGGCCACACCGCCATCCGGAGCTCGCCCGCATCACCGTGAGCACCCTAGCGTGCATCTTCCTCGCCGTCGTCGCAAACCACCACCGCCGAGCCACCGTGCAATCACCCTTTCAGTCACTTAAGACGTCCGGGAAATTTCCCGGACGTCTGAAGTCCACCCCCACTCCAGCAGCAATCTCCGTCCTCTCACTTCACTTCCACCACCCACGCCGCAGCAGCCCGCTCATCTCCAACCGCATGCAAGGCGTGCACAACCTCCAGCCCTCACGCCTGCTCACGCCACCTTCCCTGCACCTGCAGCCTTCGCCATCTCCACGCGCAACCACCGGCGCACCCGTCTGAAGTTACCCGCTCACTTCACCGCACACGCCTGAAGTCTCCTGCAGACCACCGCCCACGCACAACCGCGCCAGCGCCCTCCTGCAGACCCTCTGCTCACGCCATCTCCACACACTCACCGGCTGCAGCGCCCTCCTCAAACCGCGCCTGCAGACCCGCACAACCGAGCACGCCTCCTCCCGCGCCTGCCGCTTGCAAGCGCCATTCACTCGCGACTGCAGAGTCCTTCGCCCACGCGCCTGCACCCTCCAACAGCGCCTGCAGTCCACGCCGTTCACCACTGCGCCTGCAGAACCACCAGCAGCGCCCTCCGCAGACCCTCCGCAGCGCACGCCATCCTCCAACCGCGCTGCAGCACCCTCCGTCGCGCTTGCAGAACCGCCTGCAGCGCCCTCTTCCCCGCGCCGGCAGACAAACGCCTGCCACGCCAGCCGCAGCAGTGCCCACGGCAGCAGCAGCAGCCACCCCCGCAGCAGCAGCAGGCGGCGGACTTCACGCCAACAGGCTGCGTAAGCTGCCGGCTGCAGCACCTCCGCTGGAAATCGTCCGGCCACCTCCGACCGCCGCGCGACTCGCCGCCACCACCGATTCGAAGCCCTTGATCCAAGGGACCTCCTCCGAGCTTCCCGTGCCCGACCATCGGCTCCTCGTCGCGCAAGACAACGGGGAAAAATTCCCCTGTTTTGCTACAGTAAAACGTTAATTAAAATTTACATTTTCTGCCATTGCCACATTTTAATCATATTCTATTCACTCTGCATTGCGGAAAATATCCTGTAGTTTCTCATAATTGCCATTTCAGCATTGTTTCTTGCTTAAACCTTAATCTAAAGGCAATCTTGGCTTGGTTCTTGTCCAAATTGACTCCGAACAAACATTTTTAAGTGGCGCGAATTTTAATACGTTATTGCCTCCCTGTGGATACGACCCGCTCCTCTGCGAGTGGTTATTTCTTATTAAAAATTGATTAGTCGATTTTTCCACCACATTAAACTACAAACGATTTAAAAGCGAAAGATCGAATTAAGTGAGCTTGAGGAGCTGAGGAATGATGCTTATGACACCTCTCAAGCTTATAAAGAAAGAACTAAGGTCTTGCATGACAAGTTTATTCTTCGAAAGACCTTTGAACCCAACCAACAAGTCTGGCTTTTCAATTCCAGACTTAAGCTTTTTCCTGGGAAATTAAAATCTCGTTGGGATGGGCCTTACATAATCACCAAAGTATTCCCCCATGGAGCTGTGGAGATCAAAAATCCTTCCTCTTCAGCAACTCCCTTTATCGTCAACGGTCAACGGTTAAAACCGTACATAACTTTAGATGGCCATCTAGTTGACGAAGTCACTCTTAAGGAGCCTTAGCTCCTACTATTCTCCGCCTCAGGTAATATCTTCCTTTAGCTATTTTTGATTTTCAATGAGGACATTGTTTGAACCAGGCATGGGGGAGAAGACCTGAGGCATTTTGTTTATAGCATGCATATATATAAAAGAAAAAAAAGAAGAGAGGTTTTGAGCTTAACTGGCTAGATCTTGCTGTCTTAAGCAAATCAGAACTCTAGGGTAGACTAAGTTAATTCTAGGGTCAAACTTTAGAAGCTAAATAAGCTACTAGCTTTAGACCTTTAGGGTCCTTTGTGGACTTAAAAACTTAAGTAGGAGTTAAGTTGCGGACCATTCTTCAAGAGGTTGAGGAAGGGAAGCTAGGGTTTGAGTTAAAAGGTGGGGTAGTACCTGGAGTCTTATTCTACCTTTTGGTTTACGGGTCCTTGTAACCCAAGCATCCAAATTTTTCACACTTGGTCTGGTAATTAACTTAATTTATGAAAAGAGATTTGGTTCTCTTAGTTTTGGCTTAAGAGAGGCTTGAAAACACATTTTGATTGGAAGAGTTCCCGCCGCAGGAGAGGTGGAGTATATACTCACCTTGAGGATGCGATGGTAACATATTACCTCCTCGGCGCTTGTCTCTTAGGATATCCATCCTACTGGGGGCATGTAAGCGCATTGCGCGGTTCAGGTACCATGGGCGGCCCTATCTCGAAGTGCCGATTGCCATAGGCCTGAATTCGCTTAAGAAATCCATGGGCGATACTATCTCAAAGTGTCGATTGCCAGGAGTTCTTGGGGTCGTTATGGGCGGTGCTATCTCGAAGCATCGAAAGCCAGGCACCCTTCGAGGTATGGTAATGGGGACAATGAATCCGACACAGATGGTGTTGATAGCTGATCTGAGGTTAGACTTAGAAGAATCAAAAAAAAAAAAAAAAAAAAAGGTATATATATTAAAAAAAAAAAAAAAATTCCTTTAACTCAAATAACTCGGACCAATGCAAAAGCACGGATGCTTTAATCTCAGGGATCAATAAACTTTAGGGTAGAGTCAGAAATCAAGGAAACTTGTGCTTGCAACTCGTCTTTAGCCGACCTAGTCTGTAACTTAGCAACTACTTAGGAACCTTGGGTTTAGAACCTGAACTTAATATGCTTCTGAAGGAAGACTAAGTGAGTTGACTAGTCTACTTAGAGTGCTAGGTTTCGCTTAATTTTGCTAGGGACTAGCAAAAACTAGGCATGGGGGTATTTGATTAGCCCATAGTTGTGGGCTATTTAAGTATTTAAGTGCCTACACATTAGGTTAATTCTAACATTTATTTAGTATAAATTAGGATGTAAATAGATTAATTCATAGTTTTAATCTAATTACATAATCCATACATTGCATTCATATCTTAAGTGCATTTAGAATTAGCTTAGAATAGCATTCATCTAATTAGATAACCAATTAGGTATATTGTTTTTATTAACGTAGAAGTTGAGGGTCTATACATAAATAACCCTAATATTTTAATAATATTTTCTTTATTCGTCTTCTTTCAGAACGGCTGGCTGCCGCTCCAACGCCCGGCTGCTGCAGTGATGAAGCCATTCAAGGGGGAGCGGATGTGGTGGATCTGGTCGGCGGCTGATTTCAAAATTATTCAAGACACTACAAAAGGAGCACGGAGGCAGCCGAGCTCAGAAGGCCTCCGCCACCGACCCACCACTGTGCAGAGAGAACCTCTCTCTTCCACTCCACACTGCCGGCCTCTACCGTGGTGGCGAGTCTCCACCACCGTGGGCGTGTGGTGTGACAGGCCACACCGCCATCCGGAGCTCGCCTGCATCACCGTGAGCACCCTAGCGTGCATCTTCCTCGCCGTCGTCGCAAACCACCACCGCCGAGCCACCGTGCAATCACCCTTTCAGTCACTTAAGACGTCCGGGAAATTTCCCGGACGTCTGAAGTCCACCCCCACTCCAGCAGCAATCTCCGTCCTCTCACTTCACTTCCACCACCCACGCCGCAGCAGCCCGCTCATCTCCAACCGCATGCAAGGCGTGCACAACCTCCAGCCCTCACGCCCGCTCACGCCACCTTCCCTGCACCTGCAGCCTTCGCCATCTCCACGCGCAACCACCGGCGCACCCGTCTGAAGTTACCCGCTCACTTCACCGCACACGCCTGAAGTCTCCTGCAGACCACCGCCCACGCACAACCGCGCCAGCGCCCTCCTGCAGACCCTCCGCTCACGCCATCTCCACACACTCACCGGCTGCAGCGCCCTCCTCAAACCGCGCCTGCAGACCCGCACAACCGAGCACGCCTCCTCCCGCGCCTGCCGCTTGCAAGCGCCATTCACTCGCGACTGCAGAGTCCTTCGCCCACGCGCCTGCACCCTCCAACAGCGCCTGCAGTCCACGCCGTTCACCACTGCGCCTGCAGAACCACCAGCAGCGCCCTCCGCAGACCCTCCGCAGCGCACGCCATCCTCCAACCGCGCTGCAGCACCCTCCGTCGCGCTTGCAGAACCGCCTGCAGCGCCCTCTTCCCCGCGCCGGCAGACGAACGCCTGCCACGCCAGCCGCAGCAGTGCCCACGGCAGCAGCAGCAGCCACCCCCGCAGCAGCAGCAGGCGGCGGACTTCACGCCAACAGGCTGCGTAAGCTGCCGGCTGCAGCACCTTCGCCGGAAATCGTCCGGCCACCTCCGACCGCCGCGCGACTCGCCGCCACCACCGATTCGAAGCCCTTGATCCAAGGGACCTCCTCCGAGCTTCCCGCGCCCGACCATCGGCTCCTCGTCGCGCAAGACAACGGGGAAAAATTCCCCTGTTTTGCTACAGTAAAACGTTAATTAAAATTTACATTTTCTGCCATTGCCACATTTTAATCATATTCTATTCACTCTGCATTGCGGAAAATATCCTGTAGTTTCTCATAATTGCCATTTCAGCATTGTTTCTTGCTTAAACCTTAATCTAAAGGCAATCTTGGGTTGGTTCTTGTCCAAATTGACTCCGAACAAACATTTTTAAGTGGCGCGAATTTTAATACGTTATTGCCTCCCTGTGGATACGACCCGCTCCTCTGCGAGTGGTTATTTCTTATTAAAAATTGATTAGTCGATTTTTCCACCACATTAAACTACAAACGACTTAGAAGCGAAAGATCGATCGGTCACCAGCTCTAAGTCATGGGTAGGGTAGCTATGTTCATGGAGCTTTAGTTGCCGCAAAGCGTAAGCGACAACGTGATCCCGCTACATGAGCACACCCCCTAACCCCTGCAACGAAGCATCTGTGTAAACCACAAAACCGCCACTGCTATCCGGGATGGTAAGCACAGGAGCTGGAGTCAGTCTCTCCTTCAACTCCTGAAAACATACCTCACACTCATCTGTCCAGGCAAAGGGCATGTCCTTCCGAGTCAACTAGGTCATAGGATGTGTAATCTGAGAGAATCCTCTGATAAACCATAGATAATAACCTGCCAGTCCTAAAAAGCTGTGATCTATGTCACTATACGTGGCCTCTCCCACCTAAGTACGGCCTCAACCTTGGCTGGATCCACAGCCAAACCATCCCCTGAAATCACATGGCCCAAGAAAGTCACCTACCTCAACCAAAACTCGCATTTGCTATACTTAGCATACAGCCTGCGTCGCCTCAAAGTGTCCAAGATCATGAGTAAATGTTATCCATGCTGCGCCTGATCCCGTGAGTAAACGAGCACGTCGTCGATGAACACCACCACAAACTGGTCCAAGTACGGCCTGAAAACCCTGTTCATCAAATCCATAAAAGCAGCGGGGGCATTGGTCAACCCAAACGGCATGACCAAGAACTCGTAGTGCCCGTACCAGGTATGAAAAGCTATCTTGGAGACGTCGGTCTCCCTGATCCTCAATTGGTGGTAGCCCGACCTTAGATCTATCTTGGAGAACACTATGGCATCTCGCAACTGTTCGAAGAGGTCGTCAATCCTCAGTAGCGGATACTTGTTTTTGATGGTGACCCTATTCAGCTGTCGGTAGTCGACACAAAGTCACAAGGTGTCGTCCTTCTTCTTCACAAACAGCACAGGGGCTCCCCACAGGGACGCACTGAGCCTCACAAAGCCCTTCTCCAACAGTTCCTGCAGCTGTGACTTGAGCTCTCGCAGCTCAAGCGGTGTCATCCGGTACGGTGCCGTATAAATGGGGTAGGTCCCTGGTACCAGTGAGATCTCAAACTCGATCTCAAGCTAAGGCGGTAGTCCTGGTAGCTCCTTTGGAAAAATGTCAGGGTACTCACAAACCACCGGAATACTCTGAAAGTTAGCCACGGGGCTAGGCTCTACCACTACATTGGCCAAAAAGCCCTCACACCCCTGGCTCAAAAGCCTTGCTGCCCGAAGCACGGAGATGCATCTAAAACCTCCGTCCACTGGCTGTCTATGAAACTCAATGGGAGGCAACTTCGGTATGAAGAAGACGATCTTCCTCCCGAAATAGTCCACCAGGATGTGATAGGCGGATAGTCAGTCCATCCCTAGGATCACGCCAAAATCCTCCATCTGTATCACAATCAGGTCGGTGGGGAGGCTGTGTCCCCCTATGCTGACCTCGCAGTTCATGTAGACCTCCTCAGCTACAAACAACTGGCTACCTGGGCCTCTAATCACAAATGGATCCTCTAACAGTACACTGCCCTATTCTAAACTGATGGCAAAACTCGTAGCGACAAAAGAGTGCGTGGTGCCAGAATCAAAAAGTACGTACACTAATCTGCCAGAAACAGTAACCATACCTGCCACCATTTAACCTGAAGCCCTGGAGTCTCTGTGTGTCAAGGCATTGATATGCCCCTCAGTCTTTGATGCAGACGAAGTAGCTACACTCTGGGTTGGGCGAGCAGCCGCTGGCTGGTACCCTCCTCGTGGCTACTGCCCTCCCCCACTCACCTGGTGAACACGACCACTTGCTCAACCTCCAGCGCTCGGTGTGGGGAGCATCTGTTGTGCTCCGATCCTAGATGGGCAGTCCCTCTTGATGTGGCTCAGCTGGCCACACTGGTAGCAGAGGGGGACACAACCTCCTCCCTCAGTAGGTCCCTACTGGTGGCTGGGTGGGGGTCTGGTGCTGGCAACTAGCCCCTTTCTGGGGCCCCCAAAGGTCACTGATGGCCCCACAAAATGAGACAGCTCTCCTGCGGGTGCCATGTGCCTCCTCTCCCAACGGCCTTGAGAGTACTCTGGCTGGTAGGGCCTCTTCCATCCGCTGTCAGTGTCTCGCACGGCCGGGTTGGTCTCCTTGTAGGTCATGGCTGCCTCAACCACATGAGAGAAAGTGGGCAGCTTTAGGGGTTTGACATACCCCCGAATAGCAGGTCGGAGCCCCTCAGTAATCCTCCACAGGCGCTCCTCCTCCGTAGACACAACTGTCAAGGCAAAACGTGACAGCTCCAGAAAATGCATGCGGTACGTGCTAACAGTCATCGTCCCCTGGCGGAGAGTGTGGAACTCCAACCTCCTCTGGTCCTACCAAGTCTGCGGAAAGTACTACTCGCAAAAAAGAGACAAACTGGTCCCACGTTAGCTATCTCCCCTCGTGGCCTTTGACTGACCTCCACCACTTGTGTGCTGCGCTCTCCAGCTGGTACGTGGCAAAGGACACGCAGCACTTCGTCGGAGGGCGAAGGGTGTCGAGCACCTTCTCTATCTGCTCCAGCCAGTCCTTTGCCTCAGATGGGTCCTCATCCCCTTTGAAGGAGGGGGGCTTCAGCTTCCGTAACTATCCGAAAAGCTTGTGGTGCAGCTGCAGTAGGGGAATGGGCACTCCTTCATGCAAGGAGGGCTCGTGCTCGGAAGTGTCAGAGTGCAGTGGGGGTGGTGGAGGACCACCCCCTCGCCTTCCTACTCGCCCGGTGCTGTGACTATCTCTCTGTCGTACTAAGGAATCCCCCTCCACGTCCTCAGGGTGAGGTGCCTGTGGAGGCTGGTGGAGTTCCTCTCGCACGATATCTCTGATCAACTGAGCGAGATCCTAGGCCTGAACGCCCGGGAGAAGAGGTGGGTCAACTGGTACCTCAGGCCCAGCACATCCGCCCCTTTGACCTCATTCACGACAGTGACCACGGCCTGCCTCGAGAACTCCCCGACGAGTCATCTCCTGCAAGGAGACGCGAAAGATAGAACAAGAGGGTCAACGATACCGAATTACTTCGAGAAAAGACTCGGAATGAATATCAAATGATACGTTGTAGTGGCTATCCTAGTTATATGCACGTGAATGGTTATTCTCAAGCCAATTGTTTCATTTCTCGGGACAACCTTGCTCTGATACCATCGTGTTACGACCCAGTTCCCGGATCCTTACAGGACCCGAGATCAGCTCGCCTCGACTAATCCCAAGACCTAGTCATTCAACAAGAAACAACTAAAAGCAGGAAAGTAAATCATATTCACACATGCAATATAACTAAGCAGAAGAAACGTACAAAGAAATAAAGGAAATAGAACAGCTGTTTCAGTACATACCACTACAACAACAACAACAACAACAACAACGGAAAGCGAAAAGTAAACAGTAGTAGCAGAACAGTAACTAAGAGTCCATTACTTACTAAAATAGTAGAGAAAAAGAAAGGAAGTGCTGAAGAAAAACTACGGCTGGACTCGACTGGGCCCAACACCTTCTGCAGTCGGAAACTTGGGTTGCTCAACTCCTGGTCCTGAACAATGTTATGAAAAGATAGAGTCAGTGAACGCTGGGTAGAGTGGTATCTATATTATCTAAGTACCAAAATAGTAAAAACAACAGGTTTAATTCTCATTTCTATTTATCTATTTTATATATTTCCATTTCACCCATTTCTCAAAGTATCTTGATATTTCTTGATCTTGCATGTTCCTCGTGGGAACGATCTTGATTGCAGTTTTTTCTGTAGAGTAGAAGGTACACGTGGTGCTCTCCTGGTCGAAAGAGTCCCCCGTGGTAGTCCTACACCCAGTCAACCACCCTGAGGTCACTGTCAAGGCATAACAGTGACTACAGCACGCGTGATAAGTGCACAGGTAGCTACCCCGCATTGACACGCGGTCAGTCGTTTCTGCTAGCGGGTATGCCCAATGTACAGCATGGAACAGTATAAGGCCTTGCCCTCTCAAAATAGGGGTCTCGCCCCTCAAAACAAAATAGGGGTCTTGCCCCTCCACAGTCCGTGCACCCTCGTCTGACTACCCTGATTTGCCCAAGGGCCTAACAAGCTGGTGTAGGGTGGCTAGTTGAACCTTGGGCCCTGTGGGGTGGCTAGCTCCCTCCCTACACTAGTAGCTCGCCTCGGTACCACGTACGCGAGGGCCAAAATGAGTCGGTGTAGAGTGGCCAATCCTAACCCCGGGTCTCAACCTAAGGGAGGCTAGCTCTGTTCAACACAAAAAGGGGACATTTGCTCTCCTTGGTACCACGTACTCAAGGGCCAACACACTTCCCACCTACATTCCAGATTTCTATCTATCCACAGGAGTTCTACTCCTAATTCCCTGTAGGGTTCGTGCTCATGTTCACCTCATTTATCAATATCCAGATCTCATTTTTCATAATTCATTTCTCATCCATATTCAGGCAACTTGTGTTTCCAAAATTCAATTCTCAATAACATGAAGCTGGGATTTCACAAGTAATTCTTCAATAAATACAGGAAGCTCCTATTTTAGCAGGCAACTCGTAATTATAATACAGGTATTTGCTAGCAATTTATCTTAATCATGCATGCAAGTAAACCATACTGTACAAACAGGCTCATTCATTTCTCTACCCTAGGGTTCATGACACATCCTAGGGTTCCATTCGGCTATTTCCACAAGAACATTCTTATTTAAATATTATTAATGGAATTAAACCACTCTACCAGGAAGCACGGGAGTAATGGGGGCTTGCACTGCAGACCCAGATGTCTCTGCGAGGCCCAAATGCACAGCAGGCTGAAACCCTATACTAGAGAATACACCACAAAAGGAGAGTTCAGAATAGTGTATAACAGACTCTAGTATGTAGAGGAACTCGAGAAGAAAGCGTAGGTATTTCATTTGCATAAAACGAACCCCGAGCGGACCCTAAGCAGGTCAAAAACATCCCTACTATTCAAAATCAGACGTCTGGGAATAATCCCAGACGTCTTGAAAGGCGTCAGATCTTACCTTATGTTGCTGCGATATCCTTAAATGCCCAGACCTTCTCTACGATTGTCTGAAGACAGTTCCAGATGCACCTCCAAACATCTGGTGATGTGATCAAACTTCCAAAAATGCATGGGAAAGTGTTCCGTGCACCTTCCCAAGGACCTTTACCTGCGTACGAAAATTGTAGGTCCAAATCAGGCCAAACCAAGCTTCTATGGTGAGGCCTGCATGGTTGTAACCGCGAAAAGGCACGTACCTCAACACTGCACGTACTTTCAAATATTTGGCCCCAGATCCGGACGTCCAACTACCGCCACGGTTGTCTGGTCAACTCTCCAAATGTCTGATATTGGAAAAAATCCAGAATCAGAACCTCTCTCGTGAGCTGTCTCCTTTGAGAGCTCGCCCGCAGGAGCTTCTGCAGTCCCTCTCGCGGCTGCAGAGGGTCGGAAGCTACCTCCCCGAGCCCCTCCGAGTCCCATCGAGCCTTCACCAGAGCTCCGCTGGGCTTTCGCCAAAGATCTACCGAAGGTCCACCAACCTTGGGCCTCCTCCTCCTCCTACGCTCTCTTCCTTCCTCCCTCTTGCTCTCCCTCGCTCTCCCTCCACTTGCCTCACTGGAGATCTGAAGGTGGTGGTGGTTGATGGTGTGAGGAGAGGAGGAAGGAAAAAGGGGTATAAATAAGAGGGTGTGGGGTTTAGGGTTCGGGGGAGATGAGGAAGAGAGAGAGGAAGGAATGGTCTCTACACGTCACCCGCACGTAGAGCGCAGTACGCAGCACAAAAATTCCACTTTCAGACATCCGGGAATGGGTCTAGATGTCTTGTAAGTCTAACTGAAACTCCATATGTTTGGTCAGACGTCTGACTGAAACTCTAGACGTCTTAAATGGCTAAAAGTGTAACAAGTCATTACATCAGCTGAGTCGACTAGAGTTCACCTTAGCTCAGGACCAACTTGATCTAGCTCCACTCAACTCCATCTAGCTGAAGATGATTTCATTTCAGCTCAGGAAGCTCAAGTCCAGCTCCCGGGGACTTAGCTTAGCTCAACTCAGTTGAGCTAAGATACCTTAGCTGCCTCAACTAGCTCAATCCTCCCCGGGAGCAAGATACCCAGCTCACCTCAGCTCCTTTTAGTAGAAGCCAGCCTACTTTAGATTGGCTTAGCAGCTAGCAAAGAACTAGTAAGATAAGCTAGCTAAAGTAGCTCCATGCCACCCTCTTCAGCAGCTGTCAGCTCCGGTTCAACTCTAGACTTCCTTTATCCTGCTCCTCCCCTCAAACCCTAGCTCCCATTGCCTACTCCTCTGCTCCATTACTAGCTAAGCTAGCTTAGCTTAGCTAGGCCCCAGCTCCCTTGCCATCCACCACCTACATCTTAACCCAAACTAGTTCCACCAACTAAGCCCACCTAGTCCACCTAAGCTCTACCTAGTCCACCCTTGGTTTGGTGCCAACCCAATCCATCCCTTCACCCCTCAACCTCCTCCAAAAGACACCTAAAGTTGGTGCCAAAACCTCCCTTCTAGAAGCCTGCCTCTCTTTTGGCACCAACTTAAGACCACATCATGACCATCCATCCATCCACCAAATATGTCCCAACCCTTCCTTACATGGCGCCACCTAACCCCCTTCTAGAAGACCTATTTTGGCACCAACTTCAAGGGACACCACCACCATAACTACCTCCCATGGCACCCCCTTGGTTGGTGCCAACTAACCCTAGCCCTTGGATCAAATTAACTACCCATAACCACCACCTAAACACATCCTAGCCATCCACCTAACCCACGCCTACTTCCCCCCTCTCCACATCTATAAATACCTATCATATTCCACCAAAAAAATTCATTCTCCCTTTAGTATAATTCCACCCTACAACCACCATATCCACGGCCAAGGAAGAAGAAGAGAAGAAGATTAAGGGAGCATCCTACTCACCCCCTTGGTGCCTTCTTCCCCTTTTTCTTCTCCCTTGTGCCACGCCAAGGAGGAGGAGCACTCCCCCACTAGGAGGATGGCTAGGCATTGGAGGAGAAGGGTGGTGCATGTCCACCCTTAGGAGAAGCATAGGGACACCCACCTTGGGGTTTGCCTTGGAGGACATCAACTTGGCAGAGCTTTCAAGAAGAAAGAGTTGGAGCACTTCTTTTCAAGCACGGGAGCTTGTAGGCTTGGAGCAAGGAGCCTCCCCTCTTCATCATTTTTTTTAGAGGATTAGTGTTTCTTTACTTCGTACTTAAAAATCCTAGTTGTAGAAGCTTTCCTCTACTAGGGTTTTTGTACAACACTTTCTCATTAATCAAGTTGCCTTTGAATTTTCTTTTTAGTTGCATTTTAATTGCTATGATTCTAGCACTCTTCACTCTCTCTCCCTAATTACTCTAGGCCTCCACATGCCTAGAGTGAGCTTAGGGAGAGGAATTATTTGTCACTTTGGTGTTATCTTAGTGATCATAGTTGTTGCTTACTTTCCCACCAACAACTCGTGTTTCCCCTTATTTCAAAACCCTAAGAAAATATATATTTGAAAAGACCAAAAAAAGGTGAATTTCATTTTCAAACAAGAGACATATTTTTTGAAACAAATTGCTTCCTTGGATGACCCTAGATACTCCCCTATCTGGGAATACAAATTTAAAAGCGTATGCGATTTCGCGTGTTGCAACGACCCTAAAAACCCTAATTACAAATCATGCTAAATTTTGCATCACTTTTTGGCACCGTTGCGGGGAGGCACAAATTTGCTTAATCAATTTTTCTCTTACTTGAAGTGGATCTCATCACCTTCTCTTTCTTTTCTCTTGTGTGTGCTGGTATTGCAGGAAGGAAGCGGGAATTTGGAAGCAAGAGCTCAAAAGTTCCTTTTCTTCTTACGATTTCAGGTTGGTTCTCCCTTTCTTGTCACATTTATCCTTAAAAACTACCAAAAAAATATTCAAGTTGGCTTTCAGGATCTTAAATATCTTAATTAAGTGGAGTGGTGCAATTTAAAATCCATTGTTTGCTTGTTTGCATCAATAAACACCACTCCACCTCAAGTTTTGGTAGTCTGATTTTCGGGTCTAGACTTCTTTCCAAATTCCAAAAACCAATTTTTGACACCACTGGCCTCCTAAAATCATAAAAGTTCACTAAGTGATTCCAAATCAAGTTGGAAACATATGTTCCAAATTTTAGAGCAACTAGATTTGTAATTAATTTTTAAAAATTAATGGACTACATAGGGGTCACACCCTCTAATCTTCCTATTTTGCTACGGTCTACAAATTTTTAGAATTTTTATACTCATCCAATTTTTACGAAGTTTAGGTTTCTAGAATCCTTGTAAAATTCTACACATCTCATAAAATTATCAAAATTTTTTGAGGCCGGTGGTGGTACTGAAAAGTCTAAAATACCCAAAGGTATCAATTCTGGATTTTGACACTAGCATAAAAAAAATTCAAAACAATTATCAAACAAATTCCTAAAATCTTAAAATTTTTTTTTTCAGAATCCTTGTTTGATTTGATTTACATTAGTAGTGTTGTTTGCTCTGTTTGGACCACTAGTTAATATAGAAAGCCTAAAAAAATCCATTGGTAGTTAAATCTCTGTCATAGGATCAATTGGATTAGGATTCCTTTTTCATTTTTAGAAATAAACAACGTAAAGGAAATTAATCTTCACCCATACAACTTGATTTCCTCTTGTTTTCAGAATCTCAACTTGTTTGAAAACTTAAAAAGAAAATCCTAAAAGTACACTAAGTTAAATCCAATCCTAAAAGTAGAAATACAAAACATTTTTTGTGTGACAACTTGTTTGAATTGAAACCACTTTCCAATCTTGCACACACTATAAAAATTGAAATAACAAGGCAATAACCCAATCGATGCCCTCCACATTCCATGTGCACTTTAGTATCCTAGACCTAATTAAAATCTGTAGCAATTTGACCCCTAAGGTTTCATCAACTTAGGCTTGCTATCTATGTCTTAAGTTTTCTTTAGTAAATATCAATTTTGTGATCTATATATGGTGTTCAGGCTGAGGGGCCATGTCAAATGACCAGATGCGAGTTTGTACAAGCACTTGGGGAAACGCTTGGGCCTAAACCTCCTCTTAAACAACTTGGTTAGATTTATTGACAAAATGGGTATTCACTATTGATTATTTATTTCCTAGGTAGATCAAGTCTTAAGTTATTTTTAGGGAGTCACAATTAAGTTAGGTCTAGATTTTTATTGATTGTTTGCACACTTTCTCTCATCTCCATCTCTTCTCCTCTCCTCCCGTTCTTCCATTGTATGCACGGGCGACGGTCTCAAAATCCGCACTTGGAGGACCATTTGATTTCGGCCCCCATGCAAAAAGACCACTTTTTTTGTCTTCTTCTAAAAATATGGAAAATCAACAAAACAAGTCCACTAACCCATCCACTTCTACCTCTAATCCCACCACTAACCCTAATTCTGACCCATCCACCCAAAACCCCTCCACCATGGACTTTCCACATCTGGAGCTCCCCAATGCTGATTTGCCTTAATCACAACATCAAGCCCCCGCACCTGATCTCTTGACAATGATGGCTGAGCAGATTGCTCAACTGAATGCCAATCAACAAACATTGACTAGGAACATCCAAAACCTAGCCAATCAAAGGCCAAACCCACCACCCCATCAGCAGCTTTTTATTCCTCTAAAAGATTTTTATGATCCTTCTTATTATAAGGAACAACCAGGGGTGGTCATACTAGAAGGGGACTTCGAGATCAAGCCATCAGTTCTAAACCTGATTAAGCATTTTCATGGCCTTCCTAGGGAAGACCTATTCAACCACCTTGAAAAGCTAACTCTTCTTATACAAACAACCCATTCCCAAAATGTACAAGAAGACCTATGGCTGATGCAGCTATTTTCATTATCTCTTAAAGATAAGGCCACTTACTGGTTCAGGACCATTGGCCGACCCATCACAACTTGGCCTCAGTTCAAGAGTGCCTTCCTCAAGAAATTCTTTCCCATAGGTCATATTAATTCCCTACGAAGATCTATTATGACCTTTCAACAAAAATCTGGTGAGACTCTCCATGATTCTTGGGAAAGATTTCAAGATCTCCTAAGAAGTTGCCCGCACCACAAGATTCCTTTATAGCAGCTCATGCAGATCTTCTATCACAGATTACAAGATCAAATTTGACGCTTCGTCAATTCCTCTTGTGGCGGCAATTTCTTGAATAAGGATGCTGAGAGTGCTTATGACTTATTTGAAGAAATGAGTGAAAACTCATTTAATCAAGCTTCCTTGAACACATTTTGCAGAACTTCAAACCTGCAGTTCGGTGTTCATGAAGTAGGCACCCAATCTATTCCTGTAATCTAAGATGAAATTCAAATGATTGCACAAAAACTCGACCAAATGCACATGAATCAAAAGAAAATTGAGGAAAGACTTGCCACACCAACCCAAGCTCCACACACTCCACATCTAACCCAACCTCACATCCCACGAAGAGAAAATTTGCACAATCTCAACACGACTCCTGGTGATTATTACCAATATTCTAAGGTTGTCTATGATTCACAAGGGAATTATAACTATCCGGATCTTAACTCCACTCAAAATATTTCTGCCATCTAGGAGCCATTTAAAAATTCTTCCAATTGGAAGAATTACCTGAACCACTCCTGGTATAATCAGGTTCCTCCCTAACCAAATCAATTTAATGGGTATGGGTCTAATCCGACCTTTCATCTTGGGCCATCCCAACATGACATCAATGCTCAGATGATGAGAACCCTGTAGGAAATGAAAACAAAGATGACGAAAGTAACCCGTACCATCACAAATCTGAATAATCAGAATTGGGGTTACTCCCACTCAAAGACTTGCAAGACATCTTCCCTCTCAACCTATGCCCAACCCTAAACACCAAAGGAACCAGTATCCGGGCATAAATCCACACTACCCGAATCAGCCTCCTACTAATCCACCACCTTAACAACCTCCCAGGTTTCCACAATCACAAGCCCCCCCACCTCCTCCAAATAATAATTCGATTGCACATGCAATTACGTTGAGGAGTGGGAAAACCACCATTGATCTCGGGCCTTCACAAAAACCTAGTGACATCCCCATCCCTGTGCACATTGACTCTCCACCCCCTCATCAGGAAGAAAAGAAACACACAAATCTCAAGACATGATGCCTATCCCTTTTCCACAAGCTCTCCATCCCACCACTAGAAAAAAGAAATCTGAGCCCACCACAGAAGAACTCATGGATCTATTTGGGCAAGTTCAAATCAATATCCCTCTCCTAGATGCAATCAAGTATATACTTTCCTATGCCAAAATTTTGAAGGAGATTTGTACTTCGAAAAGGCAGGCCAGAAATCTAGGACAGGTGCATCTTTCTGAGACAGTAAGCTCTGTCAAACAGAGCAAGCTGCCTCCTAAGATGAAAGATCTGGGGGCGCCACTAATTTCAGTGATTGTTGAGGATACTACTTTTTTATCGTGATGCCTCAGTTAATATCATTCCCACGATATTATTTGAATAATTTCATATTGATGAACTAAAACCTGTTGAGGTAACCCTGCAATTAGCTGACCGATCTACAATCAAACCTCGTGGGATTGTCGAGGATGTTTAGGTCAAGGTCCAGAATTGTGTCTTCCCTGCATACTTTCTGGTCCTTGACATTGAGGTACTCGAATCTTTATTGAATGCCCCAATAATCCTCAGATGACCCTTTTTTGCCACTGCAAAGGCAGATATCAATTGCCACACAGGCAAAATGGATATCACCTGTGTAGGCCAAACTATCACTCTAGATATTTTCAAATCCTCTAAGAGATTCCATGATGATAATTTTTTTGAGAACTCAGATACTGAAATTTCAAATATGGTGGAGGAGACAATGTTGATAGATACCCTAACCGACCATAATATTCTTGAGGAATTTGATGCAGAATCAGTGGTCGGTGAAATCTTTGATTTGGAGACTTGTCTTGACCATAACTCCATTCTTGATCACCCACCTGATCACCCTGACCCACCCACTCTTCTCTCATCCCACCCTTCCACACTAACTACACCTACCCCTCACCATTCTTCCCCCAAATCCTTCCTAATGATCTGCCACCAGACTTGCCCGAGTTTGGCATTCAACCCAATTTCAAACCTTGGCCAGACTCAAGCCACACTTATCATTTTCCATCTAACTTTGATCCCTATATTTCCTCTAGTCAATTTTCTAGGGATCCAGAGGAAGACACATTTTATGTGGGCATCCAAGTGTCCAACTATTTACATGATTTTCCATCTTCCGTGCATACCTTCACGCCCGGATGAATGGTGTAAAAGATAGCACTGGATGGGAGGTAACCTATTATTTTTCCTGCTTTCCTTGTTCCTTTCTTTTTCCAAGTTTTGGCCATCCTAAGCTCGACCACCCTTCACTAAGGTGATCCCTTTTCCCTCCTAATGCATGAGGACATTGCATATCATAAGCATGGGGGGATGCCTTCAAAATTTTGATGATCAATTTAGGATTTTCAAAACCCAAAAACATGCATTTTTCTTTAGTCATTTTAATTTCCTACTTGCATCCCCAAAAAAATAAAAATGTTGAAAACTTTTTGAGGAAAATTTTAAAATTGGGACTAAGGTTGAAAACTTAGTTTTGGTATAATAGGATTTAATCTTTAACAACTAGGGATAAGGATACAAATCTGATCATTAGAATTTCAGGATCTTTTTTTGGACTAGATCAGATACCCTTCTCCAAAATTCCACCTAAACTCATAATAGTTTAGGTGACTTGATCCTCTTTTGTAATATGGAAAGTATCTAGCTTAGTTTCTGATTCAAAAACTTGCATTTCATGTAAAACTTCCTGTGTCAATTTTCACACTAAAGCAACACCTAAAAATCACTAAAAATTAGAAAAACCCCCTTGTTTGGACTAAGTAAAAGTCTGAAGCAGATCATTAGTTTGAGTTCCCACTGTCGAGGAGGAAAATACATCTTCTGAGGATGCGATGTCAACATGTTACCACCTTGGCGATGCTCCATATCTATATTTCATATCTTTATACGAATCACTAAAGCGCATTTTTGCAACTCAAGTGTCTTGGACGATGAAACGACCTGTCACCTTTCGGTCCTTTAAGACGTCTGGGATGTTCACCAGACGTCTGAAAATGCTTTTTCTTTTCGCCGTGTATCGTGTGCACGCCACTCCCTCACCCATGCCTCACGCCTCGCCCTACAATGGCTATCACCCATACCCTGTGCCACTCCCTACGACGCCCATGCCCTTCCCTTCACCTTCTCTCCCTTTATAAGTCCTCCTCCTCCTCCACTTCGTCTCACAACCTCATGCTAAGCCAAAGTGGGAGAGAGCGGAGAGCTGATCGCGAGTCTGAATGCGAGAGCAAAGGGTGCCGTGCTGCTCTGCTGCAGCATCTACGGTGAGGAGAGACCAAGGCAGTTCCTCGGAAGTCATTTTCCATAGAATAAGATGTTTGGAGTGACCTCCAGACATCTAGGAGGACGTACAAAGGTATTATGAGATGTCTAGTAGAGATTTACTTTGTCCTTGTTTGCCGAGTTCTGACAATGCGTATGCATGTGTTAGAGGTTGGGAGGCACGGCGGGGCACTGCACGAAGTAGTTTCAGACATCCGAGAGCATCTCTAGATGTCTGATGGAACCCCCGGATGTCGGCACTACATTCCAGACATCTGGTAGAGGCACCCCGAGAGAGGTATGCCTGCGAGTTGGTTTAAGATGTTTGGGATCTCTCCCAGACGTCTGATTTTGGTCAAACCTCATGTTTTTAGGCTTGTACAAGGCCCAAACGATGTCGATTTTCCATAAACAAAACGTCCTTGTTTCCCATTTATTTTTCTCCATGTAATGGTACCTTGTATGTAGCACTTGAACCCTTTTTGACCTATCAATCCATGTCTTAGGTCTCCAATCTATCGAGTGTACGGGACCTACGGAGACGTCGGGGTTGCTGTACAAGCCCCCATTCCACCTGGTTATCTTGGTAGAGTGGTTCTAACTAATTCTCTACGTTAAATAAAATGCATGCAATTAGCTAAAAACCTAGGATGTGAGATGAATCCTAGGAAGAAATAAATCTATGCTGTAGAATACAGTTATCTAATTGAACCCTAGGTTGTGATATGAACACTTGGGCTAGAGAAAAGTGCATGCGAATAATTAAGTAAATCATGAGCTATTTGTATTATTTGCAATGAACCACATTACGAACAAACCTGCACTATGATTGAGCTGCCTGTTCTGTATATATATTAAACTGGATAAAGGGAAAGTCATGTACAAACCCTACGGGGAATATAGAACAAGACAAGAATACCATAGCATGGAGAACTGCATGGTTCTGGAACTGCTGCCCATGGGTGACCGTTAAGGGAAGTGAGTTGACCTTCGTGTACTTTGTACCAAAGAGAGCAACTATCCCTTGTAGTGTAGAGGGGAGCTTGCCGCTTTTGGGTTGAGACCCGGGGTGGGTTTGGCCACTCTACGTCGACTCTTGTTGGCCCTTGTGTACGTGGTACCGAGGTGAGCTACTTAGTGTAGGGGGGAGCTAGCCACCATAGGGGGCTCGGGGTTAGGCATGGCCACCCTACACCGACTCTTGTTAGCCCATTGGGCAAATCGGGATAGTCAGACGAGGGTACGTAGATTGAGGAGGGGTGAGACCCCTATTCTGTTCTGAGAGGGCAAGGCCCTATACTGTTCTGCGTTGTATGTTGAAGCATACCCAGTAGTGGAAATGACTAACCGCGTGCCAGTGCGGGGTAGCTACCCGTACGCTTATCACGTGTGTCGTAGTCACCGCTACGTCACGACCGTGACCTCGAGGTGTTAGATCGGGTGTAGGACTACCACAGAGGGACTCTCTCGGCCAGGAGAGTGCTACGTGTGCATCCTGCATCACGGAAAAACTACAAGCAAGATCATTCCATTAGGGAACAGGAAGATTAAAGTAATGTAATGGATCCTGATTAGGGATCTCTATACAGCAACACGTTATAAGATAATTGGAATCGGGAAATAATATGCTAAATGTACTTTATGTTTTTCGCCACCACCCTACTCAGCATTAGTCGACTCTAGTTATATAACTTTGTACAGGTCAGGGATTTGAGTAGCCTGAGCTACCAGCTGCTAAGGACGTTGGGCCTAGTCGTGCTCGCTATAGTTTCTACTGCTAGTTGTAGTGAGTTCCTGTAGTTATATTTTTAGTACTTTCCGTTATGTTCTCTATCTGTACTAGTTTTGTTGTGATGGCAGTATTCCTATTCTTGAAGGCATGTAATATTCTAGTATTACCATTCTATTTCTCCTTTTGTTGTCAATTTCTTTCTGCTTAGCTACTGTACTTGTGTGGTTGTGGATTGATGCATGTTATTTGGTTATTTCTCGTTGGACGACAGGGTCTTGGGATTAGTCGAGGCGAGCCGGTCTCGGGTCCTGTAGGGATTTGGGTTCGGGTCATGATAAGATGGTATCAGAGGAAGGTCATCCTGAGAAATAGACTAAATGGTTCGAAAATCACCACACTTGTATGTGTAGCTAGGATAGCTATCACAACGTTTTATGTTGATTGTCATTTCCGAGTCTTACGTCTCCTCTGTAGCTAAATAGTCACCAACAATCCCATTTCTTTTCGATCTCCATGCAGGAGATGCCTCGCCAGGAGCTCTTGAGGTGGGCCACGGACATGGTTGTGGCCGAGGGTGTGGTCGCAGGGGAGGGCGAGCGATGGCCGAGGATGGAGTTGCTCCACCTCTCCTTCCGAGATCTCATACGAGAGGAGCTCCATCAGCCTCCTCCTCAGTCTCCTCTTCCTGGGGATGCAGAGGGGGAGTCCTCCGTGGGGCAGGCGAGTCACCACGATGTTGGACAAGTTGGAGGGGGAGGGGGTGATCCTCCACCGCCCCCACATCCTTCATACACTTCGAGGCACGAGTCCTCCTTGCTAGGAGGTGCACCCATTCCCCTGTTGCGATTGCACCATGAGGTTTTCAGCAAGTTCAAGAAGCTGAAGCCCCCCTCCTTCAAGGGGGAGGAGAGCCCATCTGACACAGAGGATTGGCTGGAACAGATGGAGAAGATCTTTGACACCCTCTATCCTCCTGCAGAGTACTGCGTGGCCTTCGCCATGTATCAGCTGGAGAGTGCAGCTCACAGGTGGTGGAGGGCGGTTGTTATAATGCTTTGTCAGGCTTTTTAGAAGAGTATAAGTCAGTTGCGTTGTAGTATAGGTGACCAAGCGTTGATAACAAATAAGAATTTATTACTCGAAAACCTAAGTATCCGAGGTCGAACACAGGGAGCAAATGTAATTTATTCACTAATCTCAATAATGTAATTGAACACTTAGAGTTACTCAAAACCTAATTCAGAATATAAATGCAAGAGTTTATGAACTAAAATTATAGCAAAAATAGAAGAATTGGACATCCGATTCTATGATCAGACGTCTTAAATGATGGCCCTTCTTTCTACCTTCTCTTCTTCTTCTTTCTTTATCTCTAGCCTTCCTCAACTCTTCTATTCTTCTCTAACTTTGGCCGTCTACAGCTCTTCTTCCTTTTCCTTCCTTTCTTCACTTGCACAATGCCTTTCTCCTTCTTCTTTTGCGATCTTCTTTCTTCCTCAATCGCACCTCTGTTATAGTGCTGCTCCTTCCCTTGGCTTCAGCCTTTCTTCTTCTTTCTTTTCCTTCCTTGGCTTTTGCCTTGATTTCCTTCAGCCTTGCTCTCCTCTGACTTTCTCTTCTTCTCTTTAGCCTTCCTTCCTCTTCCTTTCTGCAGCTAAGTGTCTTAGCTTCACCTTGCCTAAGCTATGCCTCCCTCTTCCTTCTTCTCTGCTTCTTCCCTGTGCATGCACACATAGAAGCAAAACCTATCCCCTACCCTCCCCTGTGTCTCTCTCTCTCTATTTCTCCCTTCGGTATGCTCTCCCAAAGCCAAGTAATTAGGTCAGGTGCGCGCCCGGGTCTAGGAGCACCTGCATGGGTGTGGTGCGTGAGGAGTGCTAGGTTTAGGTAAACAGGTCGGGTGCTAGGTCCACGGGGGAAGGTCGCGGACGAGGCATGAGAGGGCGAGGGACCTCACCCCTGTGCTACTCAAGGCAACTAACTCAAAGCACAAAATCAATTTATCCTTCGCACTGCGCTCGTACGTTCATGAGGGGACTAATGTCCCACCCACTTCTGCGCTCGCGTCCGCAGGGGTGTCGCGCTCAATTGCTGATGCTGCAAAGTGCTGGAACTTCAATTTCTAGGCATGAGGGGTTTGCGAAGGGAGCCCACGTACCTGGGAATCTGATGCCTGGAGGTCACATCCTGGAGCGAAGCCTTGCGACCTTCGTGCTTTGTGCTTTAATGGCAGCAGGTGCTCAGGTCTGGTGCACACAAACACGGCCTTGCGACCCCATTAAAATACATAGGAAGCTTCACCGTGTCAAGGTGAAGGTAGGACGATAGGTGGCAGGCCGTGGGGCGGCCTAGGCGTACGTGCCTAGGTCACTGATGAGACCCTCATCATGAGCCCTAACTAGCTCATTTTGACCTAAGAAAGGGAATAAGAGCTCCTACCTAACATGGAGAAGGGCTTAATTCAAGGAATAAGTGTTCTGAGAAGAAAGCATGAAATAAAGGTTAAAACTGTAATTTTACCATTGCAATACATAAATAGGATTTCTTAGAGGCAAAACATAGGTCAAATGGTCTGAATAAGATAAAAAGTGGATTGGTTCAGTCAGAAATAGGTTTATGCGCGATCTAGGAATTTAATGACATCTTGTAACCCTAAAATAGACCTGCTTAATTCAACAAGGTTCTGGTCAGGATAAAAATCAAGTAAACCCTCTAGAATTCATGGAAAAATATCCCCTAGGGTTTAGAACCTTCAAATTGGCCTTTGGAAACTATTTTGACCTAAATTGGGGTCCTAGCTCATTAATTGACCTAATTTGGGTTTTTGTGCAAAATGTCCAATCAAACATGGTCAAACCTAAAATCCAACTTCACCATTGGATTCCTTAGGTCCAAATTAGGTTTGTACCAAAATTTGGACCTATGGGGAGGTCATCTTGACCCACTATGCAAAATAGTACACCCAATTACATTTTGGTCCCTATCTTTTGAAAACCATTGCATAGACCCCCCTAACTTCCTCGCCACTCTTATAAACAGGTCCCTCCACCATTAATAGGGAGAAATCCTACTCTAGCGAGGAATGGAGGGGGAGTACTCCCTGATTCCTCAAAGATCTCCCAGATTTGGAAGGGAGATTCTCTGAGGAATTCCCTTCCATCTGAGCTCAACAAAAATCTCTGATTTGCACCCAATCTCTCATGCGAACACACGAGAGATTTGGGTCTCTAAATGATTCCATCTCCGGAAAGGATTCATGTGCTTGGAAGCTTGTCTTCCAAGCACAGGAACCCCTGCTAGCATCTATAAAAGGATCCTCAACCCTGGCCGCACCTCCTCAGCTTGACTTGGCCAGAGTTCCATCTCAATTTCTTCTTCTCCTCCGGCCAAGTAGTTCAGTGAGCTCCGGCGAGCCTCTCTCCTCTTTATCGTCGCTCTACCACAATACCAGTGGTAGAGCCGCCCTCACCATCTTCCTCCACATTGCGCAACACCCGCGCGAGCATATCTAGCCCCGTTGTCGTTGCCGTCTCCCTCCACTGGACGCCATCTTCTCCTACAACAACAGGTACTGCTAGTCACCATCTCTCCCCCTTCGTCCACTGTTGGACGTACGAATTGCTACGCTAAGGTGTTTGGTTTTAAAACCTTATCGTTGTAGCTTGAAAGCAAAGAATTCGTGTTCAACAAATAAAATTTATACCGAAATTGAAATTTCGAGTCGAACACAGGGAGGCTACGTCGATCTATATTCGCAATTATATATTTTTTTAGAATTTTTCTTGAAAAGAAAGGTGATATAATTACAATGAAGCTATCAGACTAAAAGGAAGAGAGAGAGAGAGAAAACATGCATTTAATATTTTAAAATGTTTATACAATAAAACCAAATAAGATTTACACTAGAAAGTGGGAAATCAGCTACACTAGAAAGCAGGAAAATTCTACACTAGAAAGCTGTAAAGAAGAATAGGAGAGAGAAGTTATCCTCCTCGACGATCGCTTAGAGGACGAGCCGGACAGGACGACACCAGGACGAAGGAGGACTGAGCAAAACAAAGGAGGACAAAGCAGAAGAACAGGAACGGGGCAGCACATCATCGTCATCGTAGGATCCACTTCCGAATGGGGGCGAAAATTTGGACTTTATCTCATAAGGAGCATCCCGGGTGTGGGAAAAGCTTCTCTTGAGCTTTGGAGAGGTAGAGAAGAGAAGGAAGGGATGAGAATTTCGTGTGGAGGGGGTCTCCTTTTATAGTTGCAAGGAGTGGGTGCAAATTGGTCATTACATCTTTAAAACATTAAATAAGGGGTCTTTAGTGACGGATAAAACTGTTGCTAAAGCCCCATCGTGGGCGTAGTGGGCGTTGAACGCGCGGTTGCTGGCTTCCACGTGCGTCTAATGCTCGCAGCACGTCCAGATGATTTCAGCCGTCTGATCGCAAGATCGGACGGCTTAAATCGCGCCTTCGCCCACTTTGCTGCGCGCCTGCCCACGTTCGATGGTGCGCCCTCGCCTCGCGTGAAATAGTGCATGGGCGCTATTGGATGATCTGAGCCACACACAACCGATCGGGCAGTCACCTTTAATCGCGCGCACCCGCAGATCGCGAGTCGAACCCGCATCTTGTGAATGCGCAACGCCTCACAACCGCTGCGCTGCACGAAGGAATGTGTCGCGCGGCCAATTTGAGGTGCATGCGTCCACAGCCGTTGGATCAAGATCCAACGGCGGAGAAGGGCGGATGCGAGGGCTTCAGCGGTTGCGTGCGGGCGATTGGGCTGCCGAGATGGCGCCACGTGGTGCCATCTTGGCCATCCATCTTCTGGATGATGTAGATGGTACCACGGGTGTCGGATTGACTCGATTTTTGTGTCGTTAGGCTGCGATCGTCGATCCGAATCCATCCGTGTGGTCGGATTTGTCATTTGAAGTGTAGATTTACACCATCTTGGCTCTTGATCTTTTATGGTTCCCCAGTCACTATCTGATGCTACAGATGCCTGATTAGGGTGATCTTGGAGTCGTTGAACTCCAATCGTCACCCTGATCACATCTGTTTGGTTGGATCTTCGATCTGAGGCCCTGATTAAAAGTTTGCCCTGTCCAAGCACATAAAAAGAGATAATTAACCTCCATTTTATTCAAACTACTTTAAATGCAAGATGATGCATGTTATGCAATATTTATATCATGAAATGCAATCCTATGCTTAAGAACATGCATAAATAGACATCTTAAGTAGTGTAAATGTGTTTACATTATACCCCCATGCCTATCTTTTGCTAGTCCCTAGCAAAACTATATGCTATTTATAAAAGAATTAGGTTGGATTATTTGGGCATAAGTTATTTTTAATCATTAAAAAATTATCTAGTTAAGATCTGAACTTTCAAAGACACAACAGTGCCTGAGTATCTGCCAAAACGTAGACCACCTCAAGCCCTCGCCTTATTCAAAGAAAAATTTCTTTTTCTCTTTTTCCTCTTTTCTATTTTTTTTTTTTGATTTTCAAGTTTTAGGGTTTAAGAGTGGCTTTCTACGACCATTCAACTCACCCAAGATTTGATGAGAACTCTAAGTTCTAAGCATCTTATTGTGAATGTGATAGACTCGTTAACCGGCAATTAAAACAGACTTCGAGTTTCTACGCCTCTAGGTGACCTTAAAAAAAGAATTCTGCCTAAAGGTGTATCTTTACAACCGGTAGCTTTCTCCCTACTTTTTTTTTTACGGGATCAACACAAGGGTGAATCCAGTGGATATCTCCCTAGTTTATTCTACTTCTCCACTTCATCCTAAGTGTTTTGGGAATTTTCAGTGCATTTATTAAGCAGGGTTCTGGACAACCGGTCAATGAGCTGTCACCACCAACTTGCCAGCCATACTCGTGCGGGAAGTGTGGTTTATTTCTTTTTTTTTCTTTTCTCCTTTTCTTTTTCTTTTCTTTTTGATTTTCTTTTTCTCTTTTTAGGTAGGTGGCTTCCCTACTCTAAGATTTACCTAAAGGCAGCAAGAAGAGAATGGTCCAATGACTGGGCTCTGGACAACCTACCTATGGGCTGTTACCCACGATAACTTGCTAGCCATATCATCCTAGAAGGTTCATTAGCTACCCAATTTCCATTAAAATCGTCGAACAACGAGTCAGTGCAAAGAAAGTGTGTAGATGCTTAAAACTCAAAGTTCCCTCAAATCAGAGGGCGGGTTGATAAGTCATTTACTTATCACCCAAACTCATTTACTCAAATTACAATAGAATTAAGATGGAGAGGACTCGAAAGACAAATTCACATTTTAGTGGATACACGGGCTAATTAAGTCCAAAGACTTGAAGAGTCTTTGTGTTTAGATCCTGGTGTAAAATTTCCTAAGATTGAAAAGTCCTAATGTCCGACTAATCCTTCCTAATTTTGATTTTTTTTAAAGTATAAATAAGAAGAGAAAAATAATTTACATGAATTTCACAAAGCTGATCAAATGATTAAAAAATGAATCCACCCCCCCATGCTTAGCTGATGCAATGTCCTCATTGAAAAGAAGACAAGAAAGAAAGGGTAGAATATGAAAGATGTCATCGGAATAGGAAGCTCGTATCAGCCTTGTGTCATATGTACAACTGCTGAGTTTAATGCCGTCAGCTAGGCGAAGCCAGCCAAAGAGGTCACAAAATGGCTAGAGCAACCGTGTCTGAGACAGGTTCTGGAAGAATACGGTCAATAACAGGCTTCAGACGTTGACCGTTAACTTTAAATGTGTTACCCGTCCTTGGGTCAGAAATTTGAACGGCTCCATTTGGAAAAATCTGGTCAATTATGAATGGGCCATTCCATTTAGATCTAAGTTTGCCAGGAAAGAGCTTAAGTTTAGAATCGAATAACCAGACCTTCTAGTTTGGCTCAAAGATCTTGTGGGAAATCAATTGATCATGTAGAGCTTTGGTCTGAGCCTTGTAGATCTTGGCATTCTCATATGCATCATTTCTAAGCTCCTCCAACTCAGATAGTTGGAGTTTCCTATTTTTCCCAGCTAAATTTAGATCTAAATTACATTGTTTGATTGCCCAAAAAGCCCTGTGTTCAATCTCTACAAGTAAATGGCACGCGTTTCCATACACCAAATGGAATGGAGACATGCCGATGGGTGTTTTATACACCGTACGGTAGGCCCAAAAAGCATCCTCAAGCATTTGAGTCCAATCCTTGTGATTAGGCCTAACCGTTTTCTGTAGAATGTTCTTGATCTCTTGATTGGAGATCTCGGCTTGTCCATTCGTCTGGGGATGGTAAGGTGTGGAAATTCGGTGATTAACCCCATATTTGGCTAATAAATTCTGGAATTGGGTATTAGTAAAATGAGTGCCACCATCACTGATGATAACCCTCGGAATCCCGAACCTATTGAAGATATTTTTCTTGATAAAATTGATGACCACCTTGTGGTCATTGGTTCAGGTGGGAATCGCCTCAATCCATTTGGACACATAATCAACAGCAACAAGAATGTACTAATGTCCAAATGAAGGGATAAAGGGTCCCATGAAATCGATGCCCCAAACATCGAAAATTTCGATGGGAATAATAGGGTTTAGGGGCATCATATCTCTCTTAGTTATGCTCCCGAGTGCCTGACATCGAGAACATGACCTTGAGAAATCCTGGGCATCCTTGAATAAAGACGGCCAATAGAAGCCAGATTGCAAGATTTTTGCAGTCGTCTTTTTCCCAGAGAAATGTCCACCACACCCAGATGCATGGCAGAACTCAAGTATACTATTGAATTCATTCTCCGATACACATCGACGAATAATCTGATCAGAACTGATGCGGTACAGCTCAGGGTCCTCCCAGAAATAGTATTTGGCCTCAGATTTGAGTCTATCCCATTGTTGCTTGGTCCAATCCTGAGGGATTTGACCAACGGCCAAATAGTTAACAATGTCAGCAAACCATGGGGTGTGGACTCTTGAAACTGTAATAATAGCTTCATCCAGAAAAGTGTCAGCAATCGGGATGTCCCGACGAGAAGAATCACCTAGGAGTCTCGACAAATGTTCCGCTACCACATTTTGTACCCTGGTTTTATCCTTGATTTCAAGATCAAATTCTTGAAGCAGAAGAATCCAACGAATAAGCCGAGGTTTGGCATCCTTTTTGGCCAAGAGATGTCTCAAGGCCAAGTGGTCGGTATAGATGATAACATGAGACCCTATGAGATAAGCCCTGAATTTTTCCAAAGCGAACACTACAGCTAGTAATTCCTTTTCAGAAATAGTGTAATTCCTCTAGGCTTCATCCAGAGTTTTACTAGTGTAGTAAATGACAGAGGGCTTTCTATCATTTTTCTGACCCAAGACAGCCTCAACCGCGTAATCAGAAGCGTCGGTCATGATCTCAAAAGGGGCTGTCCAAATTGGTGGTTGCAAAACTGGAGCACATGTGACTGCCGTTTTGAGGAAATCAAATGCCTTTCGACATGATTCATCGCAAACAAACGGTGTTTCTTTGGCAAGAAGATTGCTCAAAGGACGAGCAACCTTCGAGAAATCCTTGATGAATCTTCAATAAAATCCCACATGGCCAAGAAATGATCGGATTTGTTTAACAAATGTGGAAGGAGGAAGTTTAGCGATAGCATCAACCTTAGCTTTATCCACTTCAATTCCCCATTTAGAGATTACATGACCCAAAACGATGCCCTCTTGGGTCATGAAATGACTCTTTTCCCCGCTAAGGACCAATCATGTTTTGATACATCGCTTAAGAATCATTTCCAGATTAGCCAAACATCGTCCATGAAGACTTCCATAAAATCTCCCACCATGTCAGAAAATATGGCTAGCATACACCTTTGAAAAGTCACAGGTACATTGCATAATCCAAAAGGCATCCTATGGAAAGCAAAGGTTCCATAGGGATAGGTGAAAGTAGTTTTTTCCTGATCCTCGGGATGGATAGGAACTTGGTTGTATCCTGAATAGCCATTAAGAAAATAGAAGTACTTCTGCCTGGCTAATCTTTCCAAGATTTGATCGATGAAGGGCAGGGGAAAATGATCCTTTTTAGTGGCTGTGTTCAGCTTCCTGTAATCAATACAAATCCTCCAAGAAGAAGCTGAATGAGTAGTGACATTTTCTCCTCTCTCGTTAGTCACAACGGTAATCCTGATTTTCTTCGGAATAATCTGCACGGGACTTACCCAGGGACTATTAGAGATTGGATAAATAATTCCAGCGTCGAGCCACTTGATGATTTCCTTTTTGACCACTTCTCACATATTTGGATTTAATCTCCTCTGCATCTGGCAAGAAGGGTAGGATCCATCTTCCAAAAATATTCTATGATTACAGTAAGATGACTCGATCCCCCTGAGGTCATGAATGGTCCAACCAATTGCCTCCTTATGTTCCTTCAGGACCTTGATCAATTTATTCCCTTGCTCTTTTGTGAATTTAACATTGATAATCACAAGGAGCGTCTTCTGAGGTCCTAAAAATTGATATTTCAAATTCTCGGGCAATGGTTTCAATTCAAGCTAGGGTGGTTTGATGATTGATGGTAGGGTAAATGCTGAAGATTCAACAAGAGGAAGAGGTTGTGAGTGAACAAAATCAATAACCTGTTCCGAAGATGTCAGGTCAGCCATAGAAGGTTGCGGGTCAAATTCATCATCCAAAGAGGAACTTTCGATTGAAGAAACGGTCAAATGTTATCATTATCCTCATCAAGTTCCTCAATAAATCCACAAACCTCAAATTTTTTAATCGCCTTAAAAATATCCAATTTCATTCGTTGGTCCCCAAAGGCGATTTTCATGCTACAGCTTTCACAATTAATGTTGGCCTTTGCGGTAGCCAGGAACGGATGCCCCAGAATGATGGGCGTGTTCCTCAGATTAGCAGGTACATCCATGTTAAGGACAAGGAAATCTACAGGAAAATAGAAATCCTTGACCTTAACTATAACATCTTCAATAACGCCTCGCGGGTTTGTGACCGAGCGGTCCACTAACTATAGCGTTATTGAAGTTGGCCGAAGTTCACCTAACCCAAACTTCTCGTACAGAGAAGTCGGAATTAGGTTGATGGATGCACCCAGATCCAAAAGTGCTCTATCAAATGTGTAATCTTCGATAACGCAAGAAATCAATGGAGCACCAGGATCTCTCTTTTTCTGAGGGAGGTAGTGCAGCATAACAGAACTAGCCTGCTCGGAGAGTACCACCTTCTTCGGAACAGATTCTCTCGACTTACGCTTTTGTGTACATAATTCCTTTAAAAATCTTACGTAAGCCGGTATGTGCTTGATAGCATCATGGAGCGAGATATTGATCTCAACATTCTTAAATAGATTCAGAAGCTCCTCATTGCTATCAACAGACTTCTTCTTTGGTTTTGTTAAGGCTTCAGGAAAAGGAACATGAGTCAGATCTTTGGAATCAGGTTCCTGAGCTTTGATTTCTCCTTCAGGATTCTCCTCTCTCTCCTCAGGTTCTTCAGGATTCAAAAGATCAGAATAGTATGGTTGTGGATCCTGAGTCTTCTTACCACTCCTCAAAGTGACAGAATTTGCAGATGCATAAGAATTTGGGTCTTGGGGAGGGTTAGGAAAGATTGGAGGGGCTTGATTAACCATGAATTGTTGATTTGCAGAAGAAGAAGAAGAGGAGGAACCCTGCTCAACCACTTGAGCATGTGCATGTGGGTCCCTCTGATTTCCATACCCGTGGGCTTGGTTGCCCGGATTCAGAATATTTCGCAGGTTGGGTAGGGGTTGGGATGGTAGAGATCCAGGTTGACGAGAGTTAGCAATGAGCCCGGATTGCAAGTTTTCTAGCAAGTTTTTCATTTGCTGCATGAGCTGGAGCATGGATCCTTGCATCTCTACCATTTGACGGTTCAAATCAGCCTACCCTGCGGGTTGATGGGCATTCCAAGTTGGCTGATTGACCTGATTCGGAGGCAACTGAGTATATATTTGACCCTGACCCATTGGTCATTGCAGAGCATAGTTGTCGGGTTGGAATTGGGTCTGTTGCCCCGGATTTTTCCAAGAGAAGTTTGGGTGGTTTCTCCAACCAGGATTATAAGCATTCGAGTAGGGTTGGATCTAACATTCTCTTGTACGGCACAGACATCCTCATAGGGTGAGGATGGAGAGAAAGAAAGGGAAGGATCAGAAAAACTGAGATCAAAGGCCCCAGTTTGGAACCCGTGGGGTTCCAAAAAATGCTGACTCACAGGTTGAGCTGCATCGAGTTGATTTACGAACTCCCGTCCAGAAGGATCTCGTGAGGAATGGAATCCCGAATTTTGGGATTGAGTGGATTGAGAGTTATTCATAGAATTACCAGCCATCCACTCTTCCATTCTCTTAACAACCAAGTCCACCTTATCAAGTTTGTTACAAATCAATTCCATATCAAATGAATGAGAGTCATGGACTTCATTGACATTTGATCTAGGCTGCTGGGACTGGTTAAATGTATCCATGGAGGCATGATTGATTGAATTCTCGCTCATTTCCTCAAATAAATCGTGTGCACTATCTGCATCTTTATTGAGGAAATTGCCTCCGTAAGAAGCATCCACATAATTTCTGAGTTGCTCAGCCAACCCATGATAGAAGATCTGCACGAGTTGCCATTTCGACACCTCGTGGTGTGGACACCTCTGCAATAGGTCCTAGAATCGCTCCCAGGCCACATGAAACTGCTCCCTCGGCCGCTGGGTAAAGGTTGTGATTGCTCGTCTCAAAGCATTGGTACGTCCGACTGGGAAGAATTTCTTCAGGAAGGCCGATTTCAACTCATTCCAAGTTGCAATTGGTCTTCCTATTATCCTATACCAATGTGCGGCCTTATCCCTAAGAGAGTGGGGGAAGAGCCTCATGATCATTTACTCCTCGTTTATGTTTCGTGCCTTGGTGGTCTGGACCAAAGTGGTCAAGTCCTCCAAATGCTGAAACGGATCCTCGAAGCCAAGCCCATGATAATGTTTAATCAGGCTTAACACCTGGGGCTCGATTTCTACATCACCGACTGGAATCTGGACGCTGAGACGCTCCCCGTAATTTGAAGGATCATAAAAATCCTTCAAGGGCTGAGTGCCCTGCATTCTCTGGAACCATTCCTGCATTCTCTACATTTGTTCCAGCTGCCTTCGAAATTCTTCCTGTGGATTTCCTAGCAGAGGAGGCTGTTGGTCGGCCATGGGATCAATTTGACCAAAATCCAATTTGCGCCTCCTAGAATACTCAAGTGGTCCTTCCAATCGGGGATTCAATGACCATCTTCCTAGCATAAACTAGAAGAAGGTCGGAAGGACTGGGGATAGGGACCCTGCAGCACAACAAAACAAAGTTGTCCTTAAGTGGGGTAGCCTAAGGATCTACTGACTCCCAAAACCTACCTTAAGACTGTAAATGATTTACTCTACTTGCGTCTGTTCAATCCAACCAGTTAGGAGGGACTGGGGAGAAGGTTCTTCCTTCGGCTTTCGCCTCCATTTCCTAGTGTACCCCCAAGCAGTGGTCGTTTGATGCTACTCCCCTAGCTAGACATCAGATTAATCAGTATAAGTAGGTTAATCAAAAACAATCTCAGACTGGGCCCTAAAGAGCGAATCAGATCTTAAGGCCAACATCTACTCAATTTTATTAAGGCCTGGGATTGTGGTGCTTATGGAATGTGATGGGCCCTTAAAATGGGTTGTGCCCTTAATGATTGATTGAGAATTGTGTAAGTGCATGCACAACCTGGGTTTTCAAGCAAGATTATTTGTGATGAGTGGATTTTAATGTTCAAATCTTGCTTAAGTAGCTTTTAGAGTTTCAAATTAGGTGGATTGCAATCAAGTTTCTAGGCAAAGCAAGTTGTCAAACACAGGTGAAGATTGTTTTCCTTTAAAACCAGAAAGAAAGTGGAGTGCCTGGAATAGACCTAGATTGAAAACCCTAAGGAGGAGCTACTTGATGAGTTGATTTTAAGTAGAGTGGTGCGGCCCAAACAACTCAAACAACTGGCCATAAATGCACCACTAAGTTAAACACTCAAAGATGGTTAACCTAGAATGATTTCTACTCTTTTATGTGCTGCTTTGTGTGTACCGATTGCACAGATCAGAACCCGGTTAAGTAGAAACAAATCAATCCAGTTAACTGCCTTGAATGTGGGTGTACGTTGTGTGTTTGTTGAAAATTGCCCCACAAGATTATCTTTTTGTTATTTTTTATAAACGAGGGTGGAATGAGTGTGAGTAAGAATTCAAACAACCAAACTATTCCTAGGATTTATGCAAACACCTAGATTAATTGGAATTTGGATTTAATGTGATAAATGAAATCTATGAAGGGGGGAAGAATGGGGAGCACTTACAGTTGTCTTCAACTGCACTTTACCCCGGTCTACTGCTTGATGATTCTCTGATGGAGGTCTCTACAAAACAATAGACACAAGAGAAAGCAAGTTAGAAAACAATAAAGTGCGTAAAATGCGAAAAGAAGATTGGAAATCGTTGCCTCCTCGGCAACGGCACCAAAATGTTGGACGTACGAATTGCTACGCTAACGTTTTGGTTTTAAAACCTTGTCGTTGTAGCTTGAAAGTAAAGAATTCGTGTTCAACAAATAAAATTTATACCGAAATTGAAATTTCGGGTCGAACATAGGGAGGCTACGTCGATCTATATTCGTAATTATATATTTTTTTAGAATTTTTATTGAAAAGAAAGGTGATATAATTACAATGAAGCTATCGGACTAAAAGGAAGAGGGAGAGAGAGAGAAAACATGCATTCAATATTTCAAAATGTTTATACAATAAAACCAAATAAGAATTACACTAGAAAGCAGGAAATCAGCTACACTAGAAAGCAGGAAAATTCTACACTAGAAAGCTGTAAGGAAGAATGGGAGAGAGAAGTTATCCTCCTCGATGATCGCTTGGAGGACGAGCCGGACGGGACGGCGCCTAGACAAAAGAGGATGGAGCAGAACGAAGGAGGATGAAGCAGAAGAGCGGGAACGGGGCAGCACGTCATCGTCGTCGCGGGATCCACTTCCGAACGGGGATGAAAATTTGGACTTTATCTCACGAGGAGTATCCCGGGTGTGGGACAAGCTTCTCTTGAGCTTTGGAGAGGTAGAGAAGAGAAGAAAGGGATGAGAATTTCGTGTGGAGGGGGTCTCCTTTTATAGTTGCAAGGAGTGGGGGCAAATTGGTCATTACATCTTTAAAACATTAAATAAAGGGTCTTTAGTGATGGATAAAACTGTCGCTAAAACCCCATCATGGGCGTAGTGGGTGTTGAACGCGTGGCTGCTGGCTTCCACGCGTGCCTAACGCTCGCTGCACGTCCAGATGATTTTAGCCGTCTGATTGCGAGATCGGACGGCTTAAATCACGCCTTTGCCAGCCTCGCTACGCGCCCGCCCACATTCGATGGCACATCCTCGCCTCGTGTGAAATAGAGCGTGGGCGCTATTGGATGATCTGATCCATCCACAGTCGATCGGGCGGTCACCTTTAATAGCGCGCGCCCGCAGATCGTGAGTCGAACCCGCGTCTTGTGAACGCGCAACGCCTTGCAGCCGCTGCGCTACGCGAAGGAATGTGTCGCGCGAACTATTTAAGGCGATGCGTCCACAGCCGTTGGATCAAGATCCAACGGTGGAGAAGAGTGGATGCGGGGGATTCAGCGGTTGTGTGCAGGCGATTGGGCAGCCGAGATGGCCCCATGTGGCGCCATCTTGGCCGTCCATCTTCTGGATGATGTAGATGGTGCCACGGGTGTCGGATTGACTTGATTTTTATGTTGTTAGGCTGCGATCGTCGATCCAAATCCATCCGTGCGGTCGAATTTGTCGTTTGAAGTTTGGATTCACACCATCTTGGCTCTTGATCTTCTAGGGTTCCCTGGTCACTATTTGATGCTATGATGCCTGATTAGGGCGATCTTGGAGTCATTGAACTCCAATCATTGCCCTGATCACATCTGTACGGTTGGATCTTCGATCCGAGGCCCCGATAAAAAGTTTTCCCTATCCAAGTACATAAAAGGAAACAATTAACCACCATTTTATTCAAACTACTCTAAATGCAAGATGATGCATGTTATGCAATATTTATATCATGCAGTGCAATCCTATGCTTAAGAATATGCATAAATAGACATCTTAAGTAGTATAAATGTGTTTACATCATCCACTTAATTAGGTTAGACTTACTCCTCTCTATCCCCTCTTCGATTCCCCTCCTTCTATTTAACAAAACATCCCTCAACTGCCACTGTCTACCGCCATTTTCCCCATCTCCAGCCAACCTCCAAAGAGACGCATCTGTCACTCCACACCTCCACACGTCTCGCCACCAACCTTTTCACCTCTACCATAGTCCATTGAACATCTTCCACCCATCCATCAACCGCCTACACCTCCCTAAACGCCCCCCGACCTAACCCATAAGGCACGCATGAACCTAGGCACGCACGCCTAGGCCTCCCCGCAACCTGCCACCAACCACCTCATCTTTGCCTTCGCACGGTGAAGCTTCCCATGTATTTTAATGGGGCCACCAGGCCGTATTCATGTGTGGTAGATTTGAGCACCAGTCGCCATTAGCGACGGCTCGAGAAGGTCGCGAGCTTCATCCCAGGCTGCGTGCTCCAGGTGTCAGTCTCAGAGGAAGCAGACGTGTGCGCGAACTCAGACAACAGGGCAATTGGATTGGCGAGGCTTCCAACTGCAGCAATTGGAAGAAGTCATCTGCCTGCAGGTGTGCTCAGAAGCTGGTGGGACATTAGTCCCACCTCGTGAACGTATAAGCACGGCGGGTAAGATAAATTGATTTTGTGTTTTACTCTATTCGCCTCGAGACACACATGGGGTGAGGTCCCTCGCCTCACTTATCACGCCTCGTCCACGACAATATGCCCCGTGGACCTGGCACCTGGATCCGACTACCTAACCTAAGC
Source organism: Thalassia testudinum (assembly GCA_037157565.1). Taxonomy (NCBI): domain Eukaryota; kingdom Viridiplantae; phylum Streptophyta; class Magnoliopsida; order Alismatales; family Hydrocharitaceae; genus Thalassia; species Thalassia testudinum. The sequence continues at coordinate 4,439,048 of JAZHRO010000022.1, read as the reverse complement.
ACTCCTCACACACTACACCCACGTCGGTGCACCTGGACCTGGGCATGTGATCGACCTGATAACCTGGCTCTGGGAGAGCGTACCGACGAGAGATACATAGAGAGAGAGATAGAGATGCGCGGGGAGGGTAGGGGAATAGGTTTTGCTGTGTCGTGATTGTGTAGGAAGAAGAAGCTAAGGGAGGAAGAGGCGCAGTAAGAGAAGGAAGCGGCTGAAGGACACTTAGCAAGGAAGCAAGAAGGACGGCCAAAGAGAAGAGGATGTCAGAGGAGAGTTAAGGCTGAAGGAAGCTAAGGCAGAAGCCAAGGAAGAAGAAGAAGAAAGGTTGAAGCCAAGGGAAGCAGAGCTAAGGAAGGCTAAACGAGGAAGAAGCAAGAAAGAAGAAGACCCGCAGAAGAAGGTGTAGCTGACACTTAGCTGCAGACAGCCAACAGAAAAGAGAACACTTAAGAAGGAAAGGCAGAAGACAGAGGAAAATAAGAAGGAAGAAGAAAGGAAAAGAAGAAACAAGGAAGAAGAAGCAGATGGCCACAGACCAAAGAAGAATAGAAGAAAAAAGGAAAATCAGGGAAAGATAGAAAGAAGAAGAAGAGAAAGCAGATAGGAGAAGAAATAAGAGAGAGTTAAAAGAGAAAATATCTTTTTAAGGCATTTGATCATGGAATCAGACGTCCAATTTCTCTATTTTTGTCACAATTGACTCTTAAACTCTTGCATTTATATTATGAATTAAGTTTTGAGTAATTCTAAGTGTTCAATTACATTATTGAGATTAGTGAATAAATTCCATTTGCTCCCTGTGTTCGACCTCGGATACTTAGGTTTTTGAGTAATAAATTTTTATTTGTTGACAACACTTGGTCACCTATACTACAATGCAACTGACTTATAAAACACGATCAAGAGCCGTAAACATTTTGGCACCGTTGCTAGGGAGCAACGCGCAATTTATCACTAATCTCTGCATTCTTTTTGGATCATATTGAACACTAACTTGCCCTACTTTGCTTTGTTGTGATCTTGCATGGTATTTCACGAGAAGATCCCTCCTGCAAGTCAACTACTCCGGGGCAGGTAATCTCTTTTCTTCCTTAAACCATCCCCTAATCCTTGAAAGACAAAAGGAAGAAACCAACTTAGGAATCAATTGCCTTCTTTTTATAGTAATCACCATCTTTAAAGCAAACATTTCCTGATTTTGTGAAAAATTTTCAAATCTTCTTGAAGATTGGAGCGATTTTTTTAGATCTTATCCCACAAAATTCCTGTGCCTAATAAAAACCACGCTTAATCTCCACGGACAACACACTTCTTGCTTTTAAGTCCAAAGAGAACTTTTGTGAAAAAGAGGATTGGAAATAGAACCAAATCAGGGTTTCTACAGTAGGGTTTTGGAGTGCTAGTTCACACATGCCTGTATAAAAGGAAATTAACCCTCTCGCATCAGTGTGCTACCCAAACCCTTGATTGAAGAGATCTAAACAAGACAAACCTTAAAAAAATTTGAGCTCTAAAATCACTTGAATCTTAAAAAAATCTTGGACCTAATAAACTAGGAGTCAAATCAGGGTGGTCTCTAGGTCCCAAGCATAGAATCATTCTGCCATCTATAGGACATGTCAGGTAAAGTTGACCCCTTGGGTCAACCAACATCCAAATTAGGTCACAACATCAAAACATCTAAAGTTCAAGTGAGAACCCTAAAGCACCTTTGAAATAAAAGTGATAGACTTAAGAGGTCAAGGTCCCCATTCTGGTCTACCTGGAATCTAAGTGACAAGAGAGGTTGGGTGGGGGAAACCCTGTAACCCGTGGGGAAGCTCTACCGTGTAGGGGTCTTTGTGGGACTCTCCTTCTCTGGCTACCCAGGTAATTCTCAGGTGGACGATCTTCTGATCCGGGGGTATCATCCGCCCCGAACCTCCATAGTCATCCAAATGTCTTTGGGTGCCTTGATTGGGTCAAAAACATCTCCAGTCCCTCATCTTTTTTCTTTAGAGCACACACATACATTTTTAGTGGGACTCGGTATTCAGATTTAATCGCTTCATAACTTGATTTTACATCTTGATTCAAACTCTGATTCTACATCCTAATTCCACCACCTGATTCAAATATACAGCCAAACCACTTAGGACTACCATTCAAGAAACCTGAATATCAGAGATCCATGAGAGATAGGATGATTGAGGATGCCCTGAAATTCTATGAAAAAGAAGACAAAACCTCAACACCAGTAGAAAACATTCAGGTTGATGTCCCAACAACCACAACCTTCATCATAACTTGTGCCCAAGTGTTATTGGCAGAAGCTACAAAAGGATCAACCTGAGACATGCTCATCATAGGATACATTGAGATAGAAAAATTGCACAATCTTGAATACCTTCAATGCATGACAAATCCTATACTTTGGGAGCAACACCAAGATGATCTTGAAAAATAGGAAGAGATAATGAGATTATTAAAACAAATTATCGACCAGAAATACCCGTATATACCACAAACAGAGGATGAATCATCTTGGGACAACATCAAGTATCAATCTGATCTCGGGTTTAAGGAACAAAATGGTTGTGGATTCCCAACCCAAATGGAGTACAATGTGCCTGATATTGAAGAAGGTTGGGAAGTTCCAATTGCAGGAAAACACAATGTGGAGCCCACTCTAGACCATGAATCACCAGGCTTAGAATCCTAAAACTCTTGCAATAATAAGAGTAGAACTGAACCTCTTGAGGGTATAAATTCCGTCCCTTATTCTGATAAGGTGACCCTCGAAGGTTATTCGGACCTAGATTCTAGTGATTCAACCCACATCCTAAGCCTAGAATCTAGATCTGAAACCTATTGGGAAGATTTCAAGGTCCCATATGAGGAAGATCAATTTTTCAATGAAGAGTATGATTTTGGGCCTCTATTTGATGAATATCCCTCGCCAACATCCTCAGAGAAACCAATCGATTTTTCGGAAGTCATGCCAATTTACAATACAGAAACTGAAGAGTTGGACAAGTGGGGTTTCAATTGGGTCTGTCCTACCAGCTTAGAACTTGAGCCTCTACCAGATAAGGACACCTTTTTAAGCTCAGAATTGACATCTAGTCTAGACCCTAGTCAGGCTGCTGAATCTACATCATATGATTTATTTTATGGTGGAACTCATGATCTTGAATCTCTTTCAGATTTTGATTTTCGCAAACTCTCCGACGATTTCGAATCTAACCATAACATCGGAGAAAATATGCTTCCTGATTATAACAAACCAATCTACGACCTCAGCTCACATGACTCATTCTCTAACTCTGATTTTGAAAGTTACTATAAGGATTCTCTACATAAAACCACCTGTCATTCCTTTCTAGAAGAGTCCTCATACACAATTCTCATTGAAGCTACCTCTTCCACACATACAAAACTGATCAAAACCTGTTTTCTACCCCGATCCGCAACCGGACTCAATTTCTATTCTGATTCACCTCTCACTGAGCCATTTGCAGATGATTCAACTCCATATCGGGTATCGGGTATCAATCAGATTGAAATCACCCCTGTAGGGTTTCTACACCATGCACCGATTATTTTTCGGAATCCTACTCTAACCAGACTGATTCGACTCAGCCTAAACCTGAGTTTTCACTTCCATATCCATCCGAGCCACATTACATATGGTGGGTTCCTCATCTGTTGATCTACATCTATCAACCCACTAGACTGATTGGGTTTGGGCTGCATCATCAGCCCACTAATCTTAACAAGCACCTGGTTGGACCAACCAGGCTCGTAATCAAGGTACTTGTTCTACAAAATTTTGCTGATTTAACCACTCCCTCTCCACCCCATGTTCCGCTCGGCTGAAGGTGTTAAATTTAGCACTTAACAGGAGGCAACTTGTCATTCCAAAAATAGAGACCCGTCTGATTATCCGTCTATACTCCATGTCCATTGCACCTTGAGTTCAGCCTTAGACAGTTGATTCCACCTCTGGTACACGTACGAAAGCTTGAAATCGTCCGCATCAGTCATTTCCAACCCATTCACCCACCTAATGTATCCTGTTCTAAGTCCCTGATCTCAACACTATTTCACACCCTCCATTTACAATGAGGACATTGCAAAACTTAGGCATGGGGGAGTGGTAAGCTTCATACATACAAAGCCAAGAAAAAGTCAGAAGGATTCTCACAAAAAATTCACATATGTCAAAAACACAAAAAAATTGAAAAATTATGAAAAAGAACAAAAAATGGAGGGAGGAAATTTTGTGAGCCACATAATTATAAGGAGGAAAAGAGCAAAAATGACAAAAAGGAGCACAAAATGAAAAAGAAAAAGAGATAGTCATTAGTAAGAGATTAAGGAATTAACCAAAGTTCTAGACCACATCAAGAAAAGAGAAAAATGAAAGAAAAGTGCTAAGGAGACACAAAAAGTGATTAGCAGGAACACTGATCTTAGGCCTTCTAGGCTAGATTCTTAGACTTAAAAATTCACGTATCCGCTAAGATCTAGATAATCCTCAAGAGGTTGGGGAAAATGCGAAGCTTAAGTATTAGGTCTAAAGCATAGGAAGTATTCGGCCTCGTTAACTGACCTTCGATTTGCGGGATTGGGTAACCTAAGCAGTCTAATCCACACACAGTCTGGTTCAGTGCACATAACTATCAAAATCACGCAAAAAGCATTTCAATGTTTTGAAGAAGTCACCTAGATTAGGAGCAACCAAACAACACAAGTTGATTTGGATAAGTTCCCGGTGCGGAGAGGCGGGAAATTTCCTTCAAAGATGCGTAACAACATATCGTCTCCTCGGTGCTTATATCTTAGGATATTTAAATATCCTACCGGGGGCATGTAAACACTCTGCTGGTTCAGATACCATGGGCGGCATTATCACGAAATGACGATTGACAGGGTCTGAATTCGACCATGGAATGCCATGGGTGGGATCATCTCGAAATCTCGAAAGCCAGGGTTTTGGGGGTTGTCATGGGTGGTGCTATCATGAAGCATCGATTGCTAGGGACCCTTGAGGATTGATGATGGGGACGAGGAATCCGATACAGATCGTGTTGAGAAGCCAATCCGAAGCTAGAAATAAAAAGAAAAGACAGAGAAAGCTCTCCAAACAAATAAATCTTCTGTCTTTCTCTTATAAAAACTCACTGCAATCTGAACCTAGGCTAAAAATGTCTCAAGCATGGGTGCTTTAACCGCGGAGTCCAACAAACCCTAGGATAGTTTCTGCAGGACTTAAAAACCTTCTCGGAGGACCAATGCTAAAGCAGGTTACGTATTGATTTTGGTTGGTACTTGAGTACCTCCAGGCCTATTGTCAGCATTCTTAACCTAATCAAAAGAAGAAAAGCACTTATCATAACTAGTAACAGATAGTCAGGGTCTAGAACAGAAGTTAAAACCTTAAAATTTTGCTAAGGGACTAGCAAAAGATAGGCATGGGGGTATGATGAGAGCCTCATCATGAGCCCTAACTAGCTCATTTTGACCTAAGAAAGGGAATAAGAGCTCCTACATAACATGGAGAAGGGCTTAATTCAAGGAATAAGTGTTCTGAGAAGAAAGCATGAAATAAAGGTTAAAACTGCAATTTTACCATTGCAATACATAAACAGGATTTCTCAGAGGCAAAACATAGGTTAAATGATCTGAATAAGATAAAAAGTGGGTTGGTTCAGTCAGAAATAGGTTCATGCGTAATCTAGGAATTAAATGACATCTTGTAACCCTAAAATAGACCTGCTTAATTCAACAAGGTTATGGTCAGGATAAAAATCAAGTAAATCCTCTAAAGTTCATGTAAAATATCCCCTAGGGTTTAGAACCTTCAAATTGGCCTTTGGAACCTATTTTGACCTATATTAGGGTCATAGCTCATTAATTGACTTAATTTGGGTTTTTGTGCAAAATATCTAAGCAAACATGGTTAAACCTAAAATCCAACTTCACCATTTGATTCCTTAGGTCCAAATTAGGTTTGTACCAAAATTTAGACCTAAGGGGAGGTCATCTTGACCTACTTTGCAAAATAGTACGCCTAATTACATTTTGGTCCCTATCTTTTGAAAACCATTGCACAGATCCCCCTAACTTCCCGCCACTCTTACAAACAGGTCCCTCCTCCATTAATGGGGAGAAATCCTACTCCGGTGAGGAATGGAGGGGGAGTACTCGCTGATTCCTCAGAGATCTCCCAGATTTGGAGGGGAGATTCTCTGAGGAATTCCCTTCCATCTGAGCTCAACAATAATCTCTGATTTGCACCCAATCCCTCGTGCAAACGCACGATAGATTTGGGTCTCTAACTAATTCCATCTCTGGTGAGGATTCGCGTGCTTGGAAGCTTGTCTTCCAAGCACAGGAACCCCTATCAGCATCTATAAAAGAATCCTCAACCCTGGCCGCACCTCCTTAGCTCGACTTGGCCAGAGTTCCATCTTAATTTCTTCTTCTTCTCCTACTGCCAAGTATTTCAGCGAGCTCCGGCGAGTCTCCCTCCTCTTTCCCATCGTTCTGCCACAATACCAGTGGTAGAGCCACCCTTACCATTTTCCTCCGCATCGCGCAACACCTGCGAGAGCATATCTAGCCCCGTCGTCGCCGCCGTCTCCCTCCCCTGGATGCCGTCTTCTCCGGCGACAACAGGTACTACCAGTTGGCATCTCTCCCCCTTCGTCCACTTAATTAGGTTAGACTTACTCCTCTCTATCCCCTCTTCAATTCCTCTCCTTCTATTTCACAAAACATCCCTCGACTGCAACTGTCCACCGCCGTCTTCCCCATCTCCAGCCAACCTCCGGCGAGACGCATCCATCACTCCACACCTCCACACGTCTCGCCACCAACCTCTTCACCTCTGCCATAGTCCACTGAACATCTTCCACCCATCCATCGACCGCCTACACCTCCCTAAATGCCCCCCGACCTAACCCATAAGCCTGGCCATAGAGCAACCTAGGCACGCATGCCTAGGCCACCCCGCAGCCTGCCACCAACCACTTCACCTTTGCCATTGCACGGTGAAGCTTCCCATGTATTTTAATGGGGCCACTAGGCCGTATTAATGTGTGGCAGATCTGAGCACCAGTGGCCATTAGCGATGGCTCGATAAGGTCACGAGCTTCATCCCAGGCTACGCACTCCAGGTGTCAGGGTCCCAGAGGAAGCAGACGTGTGTGCGAACTCAGACAGCAGGGCAATTGGTTTGGTGAGGCCTCCAGCTGCAGCAATTGGAAGAAGTCATCCACTTGCAGGTGCGCGCAGAAGCGGGTGGGACATTAGTCCCACCTCATGAACGTATAAGCACAGCGGGTAAGATAAATTGATTTGTGTTTTACTCTATTCGCCTCGAGACACACATGGGGGGAGGTCCCATGCCTCACTTATCACGCCTCGTCTGCGATAATATGACCCACGGACCTGGCGCCCGGATCCGAATACCTAACCTATACACTCCTCGCGCACTACACCACGTCGGTGCGCTTGGACCCGGGCACGCGACCGACCCGATAACCTAGCTCTGGGAGAGCGTATTGATGAGAGATGCATAGAGAGAGAGAGATGTGCAGGGAGGGTAGGGGAATAGGTTTTGCTGTGTCGTGATTGTGCCAAAAGAAGAAGCTAAGGGAGGAAGAGGTGCAGCAAGAGAAGGAAGTGACTGAAGGACACTTAGTAAGGAAGCAAGAAGGATGGCCAAAGAGAAGAGGAAGTCAGAGGGGAGTTAAGGCTGAAGGAAGCTAAGGCAGAAGCCAAGGAAGAAGAAGAAGAAAGGTTGAAGCCAAGGGAAGTAGAGCTAAGGATGGCTAAAGGAGGAAGAAGCAAGAAAGAAGAAGAAGACCTGCAGAGGAAGAAGGTGAAGCTGACACTTAGCTGTAGATAGCCAGCAGAAAAGAGAACACTTAAGAAGGAAAGGCAGAAGACAGAGGAAAATAAGAAGGAAGAAGAAAGGAAAAGAAGAAACAAGGAAGAAGAAGCAGATGGCCACAGACCAAAGAAGAATAGAAGAAAAAGGGAAAATCAGGGAAAGACAGAAAGAAGAAGTAGAAGAGAAAGCTGACAGGAGAAGAAATAAGAGAGAGATAAAAGAGAAAATATCTTTTTAAGGCGTCTGATCATGGAATCAGACATCCAATTTCTCTATTTTTGCCATAATTGACTCTTAAACTCTTGCATTTATATTATGAATTAAGTTTTGAGTAATTCTAAGTGTTCAATTACATTATTGAGATTAGTGAATAAATTCCATTTGCTCCCTGTGTTCGACCTCGGATACTTAGGTTTTCGAGTAATAAAATTTTATTTGTTGACAATGCTTGGTCACCTATACTACAACGCAACTAACTTATAAAACATGATCAAGCGCTGTAAACAGTCACCCTGTGGCTGTGCTTATGGGTTAGGTCGGGGGGCGTTTAGGGAGGTGATGGTGGTCGATGGATGGGCGGAAGGTGATCAGTGGATGATGGCGGAGGTAGTGAGGTATCTGGCGAGGCGTGTGGAGGTGTGGAGCAGTGGAGGCACCTCACCGGTGGGTGGCTGGAGATGGAGAAGATGGGGGTGGACAGTTGCTGCGAGGGGTCGAAAGGGAAAATAGAGAGAGGGGAATTTAAGAGGGGATAGAGAGGAGTGATGTAAACATGTTTACATTGCATAAGATGTCTATTTATGCATGTTCTTAAGCATAAAAATGCATTGCATGCTATAAATATTGCATAGCATGCATCATCTTGCATTTAGATTAGTTTGAATAAAATGGAGGTTAATTGTCTCCTTTTATATTTAGGGATAGGGCAAAATTTTTATCAGGGCCTCGGATCAAAGATCCAACCGTACAGATGTGATCAGGATGACGATTGGAGTTCAACGACTCTAAGATCGCCCTAATCTGACATCTGTAGCATCAGATAGAGATCGGGGAAGCCTAGAAGATCAAGGGCCAAGATGGTTTGAATCCGCACTTCAAACGACAAATCCGACCGCATGGATGGACTTGGATCGATGATCGCAGCCTAACGACGCGAAAATAGACTCAATTCGACAATCGTGGCACCATCTACATCATCCAAAAGATGGACGGCCAAGATGGCACCACGTGGCACCATCTCAGCCGCCCAACCGGCTGCCCTCAACTGATGAAGCCTCTGGTGCCCACGCATCTCAGCCCTTGGATCAAGATCCAATGGCTAAGAGAGGAGCTCAACCAACGCTTGAAGACTCTGAAGAATCGCTGGAAGGAGCTATCTCGACTGTTGGATCTCAATCCAACGGTCTTGATCGCACGTGCACGAAACCTTAAGCGCGACACAAACGTGCTGATAGCGCGATGGTCGAGCACGCTCATGCGACGCAGAGGCGCACGTTTGATTCCTTAGGTGCGGAGGAGCGGGCACCGGCGAGCGAGTGCAAGGAACGTTGGATCATCATTGGTCGGCTGCAGGTGCTCGATAGCGCCAACCCGCTGATGCACGCTTGCGCCTCACGTGGGATCGCACGTGGCGAGCGCGTGATGAGGAGGCGGACGAGGATGACTTTAAGCCGTCCAATCTTGATATCGGACGGCTGAGATGTCAAGATCGTGGGTAGGCGTTTAAAGAGAGGAGGCGAGCAGGCGCGGGCAAGCACTGCTCCACTACACCCACGATGGGGCTTTAGCGAAGATTTTATCCGTCACTAAAGACCCCTGTTTAATGTTTTTCGAATTAAAATGACCAAATTGTCCTCACTCCTTGTAACTATAAAAGGAAATCCCCTCCACACGAAATTCTCATCCCTTCCTTCTCTCCTCCACCTCTACAAAGCTCAAGAGAAGCTTGTCCCACACCCGGGATGCTCCTTGCGAGATAAAGTCAAATTTTCGCTCTCATTTCGGAAGCGGATCCCACAACGACGACGATGTGTTGCCCCATTCTCATTCCTCCTGCCTCAACCTCCTTCTTCCCACTCCGTCCTCCATCGTCCAGGCAGTGTCTCGTCCAGCTTGTCCTTCAAGCGATCGTCGAGGAGGATAACTTCTCTCTCCCATTCTTTTTTACAGCTTTCTAGAGTGGAATTTTCCTGCTTTCTAGTGTAATTCTTCTCTGATTTTATTGTATAAACATTTTGAATTATTGAATGCATGTTTTTTCTCTCTCTCTCTCGTTTATTCTGATTGTTAATATGGCTTCATTGTAATTACATCACTTCACTTTTCAACAAAAATTCTAAAAAAATATAATTGCGAATATAGATCGACGTAGCCTCCCTGAGTTCGACTCAGGATTTCTATGCCGGTATAAATTTTATTTGTTGAACAAGGGTTCTTCGCTTTCAAACTACAACGGCAGGTTTTTCAAAACCAAATACGTTAGCGTAGCAACTCGTAGCTTGAACATTTTGACGCCGTTGTAGGGGGGCAACGATTTCCGATCTTCTTTTTGCATTTCACGTACTTTATTATTTTCTAACTTGCTTTCTCTTGTGTCTATTGTTTTGCAGAGACCTCTATCAGGGAATCATCAAGCGGTAGACCGGAGTAAAGTGCAATTGAAGACAACTGTAAGTGTTCCCCATTCTTCCCCCCTCCATAGATTTCATTTGCTACATTAAATCCAAATTCCTATTACCCTAGGTGTTTGCATAAATCCTAGGAATAATTTGGTTATTTAGATTCTCACTCACATTCATTCCACCCTCGTTTATAAAAATAAAATAAAAAGATAATATTGTGGGGCAATTTTCAGCAAACGCACAATGTACACCCACATTCAAGGCACTTAACCTGATTGATTTGTTTCTACTCAACCGGGTTCTGATCTGTGGAACCGGTACACACAAAGCAACACATAAAAGAGTAGAAATCATTCTAGGTTAATCATCATTGTGTGCCTAACTTAGTGGTGCATTTGTGGCTAGTTGTTTGAGTTGTTTGGGCCGCACCACTCTACTTAAAATCAACTCATCAAGTAGCTCTTGCTTAGGGTTTTCAATCTAGGTTTATTCTAGGCACTCCACTTTCTTTCTGGTTTTAAAGGAAAGCAATCTTCACCCATGTTTGACAACCTGGCTTGCCTCGAAACTTGATTTCAATCAACCTAATTTGAAACTCTAAAAGCTACTTAAGCAAGATTTGAACATTAAAATCCGCACATCACAAATAATTTTGCTTGAAAACCCTAGTTGTGCACGTACTTACACAATTCTCAATCAATCATTAAGGGCACAACCCATTTAAGGGCCCATCATATTCCATAAGCACCACAATCCTAGGCCTTAATAAAATTGAGTAGACATTGGCCTTAAGGTTTGATTCTCTCTTCAAGGCCTAGTCTGAGATTGTCTTTGATTAACCTACTTGTACTAATTAATATGATGTCTAGCTAGGGGAGTAGCGTCAAACAACTGTGGTTGGGGGGAGCACTAGGAATCAGAGGCGAAAGCCGAAGGAAGAACCTTCTCCCCAGTCCCTCCTAACTGGTTGGATTGAGCATACGCAAGTAGAATAAATAATTTACAATCTTAAGGCAGGTTTTGGGAGTCAGTAGATCCTTAGGCTACCCCACTTAAGGACAGCCTTGTTTTGTTGTGCTGTAGGGTCCCTATCCCTAGTCCTTCCGACTTTCTCCTAGTTTATGCTGGGAAGACGGTCATTGAATCCCAGATTGGAAGGACCACTAGAGTATTCTAGGAGGCGCAAATTGGATTTTGGTCAAATTGATCCAATGGCCGATCAATAGCCTCCTCTGCCTCGGGATCCACAGGAGGAATTCTGAAAGCAGCTGGAACAAATGCAGACATTGCAGGAATGGTTCCAAAGAATGCAAGACACTCATCCCTTGAAAGATTTTTATGATCCTTCAAATTACAGGGAATGTCCTGGTGTCCAGATTCCAGTCGGTGATGTAGAAATCAAGCCCCAGGTGTTAAACCTGATCAAACATTATCATGGGCTTGGCTCCGAGGATCCATTTTAGCACTTGGAGGACTTGACCACTTTGGTCCAGACCACCAAGGCACGAAATGTAAGCAAGGAGCAAATGATCATGAGGCTCTTCCCCCACTCTCTTAAGGATAAGGTCGCGCATTGGTTTAGGACAATAGGAAGACTAATTGCAACTTGGAATGAGTTGAAATCGTCCTTTCGGAAGAAATTCTTCCCAGTCGGACGTACCAATGCCTTGAGACGGGCAATCACTACCTTTACCCAGCGGCCAGGGGAGCAGTTTCATGTGTCCTGGGAGTGATTCCAGGACCTATTGCAGAGGTGTCCACACCATAAGGTGTCGAAATGGCAACTCGTGCAGATCTTCTATCATGGCTTGACTGAGCAACTCAGAAATCATGTGGATGCTTCTTGCGGAGGCAATTTTCTCAATAAAGACGCAGATAGTGCACGCGATTTATTTGTGGAAATGAGTGAGAATTCAATCAATCATGCCTCCATGGATACATTTAACCGATCCCAGCAGCCTAGATCAAATGTCAATGAAGTCCATGACTCTCATTCATTTGATATGGAATTGATTTGTAACAAACTAGACAAGGTGGACTTTGTTGCTAAGAGAATGGAAGAGTGGATGGCTAGAAATTCTATAAACAACTCTTGATCCACTCAATCCCAAAATTCAGGATTCCATTCTTCACGAGCTCCTTCTGGACAGGAGTTTGTGAATCAACTCGATGCGACTCAACCTGTGAGTCAGCATTTTTTGGAATGCCACGGGTTCCAAACTGGGGCCTTTGATCCTAATTTTTTTGATCCTTCCCTTTCTTTCTCTCCATCCTCACCCTATGAGGATGTCTGTGCTGTACAAGAGAATGTTAGATCCAACCCCTACTCTAATGCTTATAATCTGAGTTGGAGAAACCACCCTAACTTCTCTTGGAAAAACCCGGGGCAACAGACCCAATTCTGACCTGGCAACTATGCTCCGCAACGACCAATGGGTCAGGGTCATGTATATACTCAGTTGCCTCCAAATCAGGTCACTCAGCCAGCTTGGAAAGCCTGTCAACCCATAGGGCAAGCTGATTTGAACCGACAAATGGTAGAGATGCAAGGATCCATGCTCCAGCTCATGCAGCAAATGAAAACCTTGCTGGACAACTTGCAGTCCAGGCTCATTGCTAACTCTTGTCAACCCGGATCTCTACCATCCCAACCCATACCCAACCCACGAAATATTTTGAATCTGGGCAACCAAGCCCATGGGTATAGAAATCAAAGGGACCCACACGCACATGCTCAGGTGGTTGAGTCGGGTTCCTCCTCTTCTTCTTCTTCTACAAATCAATAATTTCTGGCTAATCAAAACCCTCCAATCTTTCCTAACCCTCCCTAAGATCCAAACTCTTATGCATCTGCAAATTCTGTCACCTTGAGGAGTGGTAAGTAGACTCAAGATCCACAACCACACTCCTCTGATCTATTGAATCCTAAAGAACCTGAGGAGAGAGAGGAGAATTCTGGAGGAGAAATCAAGGCTCAGAAACCTGATTCCAAAGATCTGACTCATGTTCCTTTTCCTGAAGCCTTGATCAAATCAAAGAAGAAGAAGTCTATTGATAGCAATGAGGAGCTTCTGAATATATTTAACAGTGTTGAGATCAACATCCCGCTCCTCGATGCTATCAAGCACATACCAACTTACGCAAGATTTTTAAAGGATTTATGTACACCAAAGCGTAAGTCGAGAGAATCTGTTCCGAGGAAGGTGGTACTCTTCGAGCAGGCTAGTTCTGTTATCTTGCACCACCTCCCTTAGAAAAAGAGAGATCCAGGTGCTCCGTTGATTTCTTGTGTCATCGGAGATTACACATTTGATAGAGCACTTTTGGATCTGGGTGCATCCATCAACCTAATTCCGACTTCTCTTTACGAGAAGTTTGGATTAGGTGAACTTCAGCCAACTTCAGTAACGCTATAGTTAGCGGACTGTTCGGTCACAAATCCACGAGGCGTTATTGAAGATGTTATAGTTAAGGTCAAGGATTTCTATTTTCCCATAGATTTCCTTGTCCTTGACATGGATGTACCTGAAAATTTGAGGAACACGCCCATCATTCTGGGGCGTCCATTCCTGGCTACCGCTAAGGCCAGCATTAATTGTGAAAGCGATAGCATAGAAATTGCCTTTGGGGATCAACGAATGAAATTAGATATTTTTAAGGCAATCAATAAATTTGAGGATTGTGGATTTATTGAGGAACTTGAGGAAGATAATGAAAACATTGAAACTTGTTTGATGGTTTCTTCAATTGAAGGTTCCTCCTTTGATGAGGAATTCGACCCGCAACCCTCTATGGCAGACCTGCCATCTTCTGAAGAGGTTATTGATTTTGTTCACTCACAACCTCTTCCTCTTGTTGAGTCTTCAGCATCTTCCTTACCATTAATCATCAACCTGCCCCAGCTTGAACTGAAGCCATTGCCTGAGAATTTGAAATATCAATTTTTAGGACCTCAGAAGATGCTCCCTATGATTATCAATGCTAATTAACAAAGGAGCAAGATATTAAATTGATCAAGGTCCCGAAGGAACACAAGGAGGCAATTGGTTGGACCATTCATGACCTCAGGGGGATCGAGCCATCTTACTACAATCATTGAATATTCTTGGAAGATGGATCCTACCCTTCTTGCCAGATGCAGAGGAGATTAAATCCAAATATGTGAGAAGTGGTCAAAAAGGAAATCATCAAGTGGGTCGATGCAGGAATTATTTATCCAATCTCTGGTAGTCCCTGGGTAAGTCCTGTGCAGATTGTTTCGAAGAGAGCTGGGATTACCGTTGCGACTAATGAGAGAGGAGAATCTGTCACAACACGCTCAGCTTCCTCTTTGGAGGGTTTGTATTGATTATAGGAAGCTGAACACAACCACTAAAAAGGATCATTTTCCCTTGCCTTTCATCGATCAAATCTTGGAAAGGCTAGCCAGGCAGAAATACTTCTGTTTTCTTGATGGCTACTTGGGATACAACCAAGTTCCTATCCATCCTGATGATCAGGAAAAAAACTACTTTCACCTGTCCCTACGGAACCTTTGCTTTCCGTAGGATGCCTTTCGGTTTATGGAATGCACCTATGACTTTTCAAAGGTGTATGTTAGCCATATTTTCAGATATGGTGGGAGAGTTTATGGAAGTCTTCATGGACGATTTCTCTATTTTCGGAGAATTGTTTGATTCTTGTTTGGCTAATGTGGAAATGATTCTTAAGCGATGTATCAAAACACAATTGGTCCTTAGCTGGGAAAAGAGCCATTTCATGACCCAAGAAGGCATCGTTTTGGGTCATGTAATCTCTGAACAGGGAATTGAAGTGGATAAAGCTAAGGTTGATGCTATCGCTAAACTTCCTCCTCCCACATCTGTTAAACAAATCCGATCATTTCTTGGTCATGTGGGATTCTATCGAAGATTCATCAAGGATTTCTCGAAGGTTGCTCGTCTCTTGAGCAATCTTCTTGCCAAAGAAACGCCGTTTGTTTTCGATGAATCATGCCGAAAGGCATTTGATTTCTTGTAAATGGCAGTCACCTGTGCTCCAGTGTTGCAACCACCAATTTGGATAGCCCCTTTTGAGATCATGACCGACGCTTCTGATTACACGGTCAGGGCTATCTTGGGTCATAAAATTGATAAAAAGCCCTCTGTCATCTACTACGCTAATAAAACTTTGGATGAAGCCTAGAGGAATTACACTATTACTGAAAAGGAATTACTAGCTGTAGTGTTTGCTTTGGAAAAATTTAGGGCTTATCTCTTAGGTTCTCATGTTATCATCTATACCAACCACTCGGCCTTGAGACATCTCTTGGCCAAAAAGGATGCCAAACCCTGGCTTATTCGTTGGATTCTTTTGCTTCAAGAATTTGATCTTGAAATCAAGGATAAAATCAGGGTACAAAATGTGGTGGCGGATCATTTGTTGAGACTCCTAAGTGATTCTTCTTGTCCGAACATTCCGATTGCTAACACTTTTCCGGACGAAGCTATTCTTACAGTTTTAGGTGTCCACACCCCGTGGTTTGCTGACATTATTAACTATTTGGCCTTTGGTCAAAGCCCCTAGGATTGGACCAAGCAACAACGGGATAAACTCAAATCTGAGGCCAAATACTACTTCTGGGAGGACCCTGAACTGTACCGCATCGGCTTTGATCAGATTATTTGCCGATGTGTACCGAGGAATGAATTCAACAGTATACTCGAGTTCTGCCATGCATCTGGGTGTGGTGGACATTTCTCCAGGAAAAAGATGGCTGCAAAAATCTTGTAATCTGGCTTCTATTGGCCGTCTTTATTTAAGGATGCCTAGGATTTCTCAAGGTCATGTTCTCGATGTCAGGCACTCGGGAGCATAACTAAGAGAGATATGATGCCCCTAAGCCCAATTCTTCCTGTCGAAATTTTCAATGTTTGGGGCATCGATTTCATAGGACCCTTTCTCCCTTCATTTGGACATCATTACATTCTTGTTGCTGTAGATTATGTGTCTAAATGGATTGAGGCAATTCCCACCCGAACTAATGACCACAAGGTGGTCATCGATTTTCTCAAGAAAAATATCTTCAGTAGGTTCGGGATTCTAAGAGCCATCATCAGTGATGGTGGCACTCATTTTACTAATGCCCAATTCCAGAATTTGCTAGCCAAATACGGTGTTAATCACCGAATTTCCACACCTTACCATCCCCAGAAGAATGGACAAGTCAAGATCTCCAATCGGTAGATCAAGAACATTCTGCAGAAAACGGTTAGGCCTGATCGCAACGATTGGACTCAAAAGCTTGAGGACGCTCTTTGGGCCTATTGTACGACGTATAAAACGCCCATCGGCATGTCTCCATTTCGTTTGGTGTATGGAAAGGCATGCCATCTACCCATAGAGATTGAACACAGGGCATTCTAGGCAATCAAATAATGCAATTTAGATCTGAATTTAGCTGGGAAGACCAGGAAACTCCAACTATCTGAGTTGGAGGAGCTTAGAAATGATACATACGAGAATGCCAAGATCTACAAGGCTCGGACCAAAGCTTGACATGATCAATTGATTTCCCGCAAGAGCTTTGAGCCGAACGAGAAGGTCTGGTTATTTGATTCTAGACTTAAGCTCTTTCCTGGCAAACTTAGATCTAAATGGAATGGCCCATTCATAATTGGCCAGATTTTTCCAAATGGAGACATTCAGATTTCTGACCCAAAGATGGGTAACACATTTAAAGTCAACGGTCAATGTCTGAAGCCTGTTATTGACCATACTCTTCCAGAACCCGTCTCAGACACAGTTGCTCTAGCCATTCTGTGACTCCTTTGGCTGGACTTCGCCTAGCTGACGGCATTAAAGTTAGCAATTGTACATATGACACAAAGCTGACCCGAGCTTCATATTCAGGTAATATCTTTCATATCTACCCTTTCTTTCATGTCTCTTTTTCTCAATGAGGACATTGCATCAGCTAGGTATGGGGGGGTGGATTCATTTTTGAATCATTTTGTCAGCTTTGTGAAATTCTTGTAAATTCTATTTCTCTTTTTATATATATACTAAAAAAAAATTTGAATTAGAAAGGAATATTTGGGCATTAGGACTTTGCAATCTTAGGAAATATTACATTAGGATTTGAATACAAAGACCCTTCAGGTCTTTGGACTTAATTAGCCCGTGTATCCACTAAAATGTAGATTTGTTTTCGAGTCCTCACCAACTTGAATTTTATTTTAATTTGATTAAATAAGTTTGGGTGATAAGTACACGACCTATCAACCCACCCTCTGATTTTAGGGAACTTGAAGTCTAAGCATCTACACACTATTAGCACCGACTCGTTGTTCGGCGGTTTTTACGAGAATTGGGTAGCTAATGAACCTTCTAGGGTGATATGGCTGGCAAGTTATCGTGGGTAACAGCCCCTAGGTAGGTTGTCTAGAGCCCAGTCACTGGACCACTCTCTTTTTTGCTACCTTTAGGTAAATCTTATACCAGGGAAGCCACCTACTTTAAAAAAAAAATAAGAAGAAAAAGGAGAAGAAAAGAAAAGAAACAAAAGAAATAAGCCACACTTCACCGCACGAGTATGGCTAGCAAGTTGTCGGTGGTAACAGCTCATCGACCGATTGTCCAGAACCCAACTCAATAAATGCACTGAAAGTTCCCAAAACACTTAGGAAGAAGCGGAGAAGTAGAATAAACCAGGGAGATATACACTGGATTCACCCTTGTGCTGATCCCGTAAAAATAAAAGTAGGGAGAAAGCTACTGGTTGTAAAGATACATCTTTAGGCAGAATTCTCTTTTTAAGGCCACCTAAAGGCATAGAAATCCGAAGTCTATGTTTACTACAGGTTAACGAATCTATCACATTCACAATAAGATGCTTAGAACTTAGGGTTCTCATCAAATCTTGGGTGAGTTGAATGGCTGTAGAAAGCCACTCTTAAATGCTAAAACTTGAAAATCTAAAAAAAAAATCAGAAAAGAAGAAAAAGAGAGAAAAAAAATTTTCTTTGAATAAGGCAAGGGCTTGAGGCGGTCTGCATTTTGGCAGATACCTGGGCACTGTTGTGTCTTTCAAAGTTCAGATCCTAAGTAAATATTGTCTTAATGATTGAAAATAACTCATGCCCAAATTATCCAACCTGATTCCTTTATAAATAGCATATAGATTTTGCTATGGACTAGCAAAAGATAGGCATGGGGGTGTGATGTAAACATGTTTACATTGCATAAGATGTCTATTTATGCATGTTCTTAAGCATAGAAATGTATTGCATACTATAAATATTGCATAGCATGCATCATCTTGTATTTAGATTAGTTTGAATAAAATGGAGGTTAATTGTCTCCTTTTATGTTCAAGGACAGGGCAAAATTTTTATCGGGGCCTCGGATCAAAGATCCAACCGTACAGATGTCATCAGGGTGACGATTGGAGTTCAACGACTCCAAGATCGCCCTAATCAGACATCTGTAGCATCAGATAGAGATCGGGGAACCCTAGAAGATCAAGGGCCAAGATGGTGTGAATCCACACTTCAAATGACAAATCTGACTACACGGATGGATTCGGATCGTTGATCGTAGCCTAACGACGTGAAAATCGACTCAATCTGACAGCTGTGGCACCATCTACATCATCTAGAAGATGGATGGCCAAGGTGGCTGATGAGAACCTCATCATGAGCCATAACTAGCTCATTTTGACCCAATACAAAGGATAAAAGCTCCTACATATCTCAAGGAAAAGCTTAACTCAGAGAATTCTGAGTTTGAGAAGAAAACAAGTCATAAGGGGTAAAAGTGCAATTTTACCAGTATAATCTGCATACAGGGTAATTCAGGGCCCAAACACAGGTCAAAACAGCTTAATAAGAATAAAAGTGGGATGAGATGATCTAGCAAGGGCTACAGCACTTCCAAGGAACCAAATGATAATCTGTAACCCTAAAACAACCCACTTCAATTCACAAGGTTCGAGGCAAAGTAAAAATAGAATAAACCCTCTAAAATTCATAGAAAAATAATCTCTAGGGTTTAGAACCTTCAATTTGGCCTTTAGAACCCATTTTGACCTACATTGAGAACCATGCCCAATTAATAACTTAATTTGGGTTTTTGCGCAAATTGACCGGTCAAACAAGGTTTAATATGAAAATAAAATTCACCATCAGATTCCTTAGGTCCTAATTAGTCATGTATAAAAACTTGAGCCTAAGAAGAAACCTCCTTGACCGAATTTACACTTTGGTCCTCATATATTTACTCTTTGGCCCTCAACTTTTGAACCCTCGCATTTAGGCCCCTAACTCTCCTTCGTTCTTTGCAAACAGGTCCCTCCTGCAAAACCCTGCCAGCACCATGCTCCGGCGACCTTGCGCGGAGCATGGCGCCGCGCAGGGTGAGGTGGAGGACCTGGCAAGTGTACCGGGGGTGCCCTGCGTCGTGAGCCGTCGCAGGAGCACCCCCATGGTCACTGTAGCCCCCCATACCGGCCGTGCGAACGCACGGACGGTATGGGTTCGAATTCCGACCATGCTCCGGCGAGGGAGACACGTCGTCTCCCTCCGCCTTCCTCCCTGCTACAACCCTATAAATACCCCCCGCCGCGCCACCGACCAAGGCAGCCTGGATCTGACGGAGAAAACCCCCAGCTTTCGTCTCTTCTTTCTCCGGCAGACGCTCACCAGCTCCGGCGACTTCCTCTCCCTCCACCTCTTCGCTCTGCCGCACTACCAGCAGCAGAGACCTCCTCCCCTGCTCTTCCCGCGCCACGCCGCACCCAGCTGGCGCCTCTCCAGCCTTCTGCTCGCCGCCGCCCCTCTCCCTGAGCATCATCTTCTCCGGCGACAGTCGATACGACTGTCGCCCTGTTCCTCCCCCTTCGTCCCTGCAGTTAAGTTAAACTTACTCCCCTTCTCCTCCTCTTTCTTTCCCCGCTTTCGATTTAGTCAATTAAGCCCTCTACCGACCCTGTTCACCCTCATCCTCTCCGCCTCCGACCACCCTCCGGCGAGCCGCTCCCATCACCTCAGCGACCCACACGGCTCGCCGACCACCGCAGAACTTCCGCCTCCTCACCCTGATCCTCTTCCGCCCCTCCACTTCCCACCAAACACCCTCTGTAGACCCACCGAACACACCCACTCCCTCGCTCACAGTCTGACCTAGGACGACCTAACAGCTCCATCACACCCCCTGCAGACCCCCTGACCACCTTCGCCGTGCCACGGCGAAGGTCCTCCGCCTGTCTGATTTGGCCGAGAGGCCGTGCCATTGGTTTCAGGTTCCAGGCCTTGGCCGCCATTGGCGAGGAAGCTCGAAGCCTGCTCGAGGTTGCTCCAAGCCGAGATGTCCCAGATTGAATAGCTACGGCCAGCGCGGAAGAGACTCACGCACACACCCTGGCCCTCGATTGGAGCTGTACGCCTCAACAGCCGACGCAATTGGGAGCATCATCCCTGCTGCAGGCGTAAGAGAATTGGGGTGGGACATTTAGTCCCACCTCGGAATCTCTCAAAGGCGCGCGGACACATAAATTGAAAAACTGCCGTATGCTGTTTGCCTCAGTTACCACGGGGTGAGGTCCCTCTCACCCGACCCGACCCGACTCGGCCTCGTCCGTGACCACGCTCCGCGGACCTGGCCCGACCCGATTAGACTGACCTGCACTCCTCGCCCACCACGCACGCCGGTGGGCCTGGACCCGGGCCTGACCCGAACCCGATTACCCGATAGCGCTCTGGGAGAGCTTCCGAAGAGTGATTTCAGAGAGAGAGAGATACGCGGGGGAAGGGGGTAGAGTAGGTTTTTGCCTTCTGATGAACTCTTGAGCGTGCAGGCACAGGTGAAGGACTGCGGAAGAAGAAGCAGCTGCACTGTAGCAACTGCTCAGTTAAGTCGTCGAAGCACGGGGCCAGACGACGGACAGCCAGCAGCCAGAGCAACACAGAAGGCAGGCTGAAGAAGAAGGAAGGGAGACTTAGTAGCCGAAGGCAGAAGCACCACGATTGCAGAAGAAGAAATGAAAAGAAGCAAGAAGCAAGAAAAGAAGAAGATGATCTGAAGAAAAAGAAAGAAAGGAAACAAGGAAGAACAGAAGAAGAAGAGCACGAGGGGAAAATCTGAAGAAAGCAGAAGAAAAAGAAGAAGAAGAAGAAGAACAGGAAGAACCAAAGACAAAGAGGAAGAAAGAAGAAAAGAAGCAGAAGCCAATTTTTCATCTCTCTCTCTCTCTTTATTTTTGTAATAGAATTTGTATCTCTCTGGAATACAACTTGCTCCCTGAGTTCGACCTCGGGAACTCTTTTATTTTTCCGAGTAAAAAAATTTTTATATGAAACGTTGGTAACAACCGGCTTTACTACAACGAATTAACAACGAAAACCGACGTTCCATCATTTTGGCGCCGCTGCCGGGGAGCAACGGCTATTCTAGAGGTAAACATTCCTGTATCTTTTAATTTCTGATAATCTCCTCTCTTTTATGCAGCTACAGAAACTCAAGAAGACAAGCAACCACACGACAACCACTCCGAAGACAGGTAAATCTTTTCTCTCACTATTAACCCCTACACTCTAAAGAGAAAGAAAAGAAAAGAACAAGCAATATAGGGCTAACCTGTCTTCCATATTTAGTAACCATAAAAGTTGCATGTTTTCAACTCATTATTTCTGCACACTATCAAGGGTATTTAAGGGCTAACACATTCTTGCTTGAGCCCTAATTACCCAACAAAGAATTAACTGGACCAAGTAGAGCCAACCTAGGATCCAACACTAGGGATTTAGAGACACACTACTTAACTTAAGAATTGAGAAAACCAAATGGAGTGTGCCCAAGCCCTTGTCTGAAAATACCTATACAAGAAAAATCCTAAACAATTGGCTCTCTCTAAACACTTGAACCCTAAAAAACAGGACCTAAAAGCTCTTAAAGAAAGCAATAGGTAAAGTTGACCCCTTGGGTTAACCAACCTTAAATTAGGTCACTCTTTGCATCTAAAAAGACTAAAGTTCAAGTGAAACCTTAAACACCCTGATCTTAAAATTGGTAGACTTAAGAGGTCAAGATCCCCATTCTGGTCTACCTGGAACCGCAGTGACAAGAGAGGTCGGGTGGGGGAAACCCTGTAACCCGTGGGGACGCTCTACCGTGTAGGGGTCTTCGCGGGACTCTCCCTCTCTGGCTGCCCAGGTAATTCTCAGGTGGACGATCTTTCTGATCAAGGGGTCCATCTGCCCCGCACCTCTATAGTCACCCAACACATTTTTGGGTGTCTTGATTGGGTCCATCACCTTCTAAACTTACCTCTCCCAACTGTGCATGTACGGAAGGAGGTCTCTAAGACCACCCTTAAAACCTCCTTTAGAAATTCACTCTCGTCAAGGCCAAGCCTCGACACCCGTGTTTGTGCAGCAACACCCTCACATTATTCTCTCTTCTGATTCAGAACCAAGTTCTTCTTCTTCCCCCATCATGGCTCAGCCAGTTGAGGAAGAAAATAATCTGGAACACCAGCTCCAGCGACTCAATGACCTCTTCCAAAACTTCGTGCACCCACCACAGCGTCCTATGATGCGGGACCACTACAATCCTGCTGCGGTGGCAATTGAGCCTCGAGTTAGAATCCCGATTGGAGGACCTGATTCCGAACTAAAGCCCAACATGATTCACGCTATACCTAAATTCCATGGGCTTAATTCTGAAGATCCCTTCCAGCACATCAAACAGCTTAAGCATCTGGCCCACACTTTTGGATCAGATGCGCAAAATCGGGATATTCTTCTCATGAAGATGTTCTCCTTTTCTCTTATGGACAAGGCCGCCCATTGGTATCAAACTCAGACCCGGCCGATCAACACTTGGGAAGAACTTCAATCCGAGTTTTTGAAAAAGTTCTTTCCCGTTGGTCGGACCAACGCCTTGCGCCATCAGATTACACACTTCACTCAACAATCAGGAGAACCTCTCCATGAGGCATGGGATCGTTTTCAGGATCTCATGAGGAAGTGCCCCCATCACGGAGTTCCTAAATGGGAACAAGTCCAATCTTTTTACCAGGGACTCCGTGAGGACATCCGCCTTTTCGTCAATGCAACCTGCGGAGGAAACATCATGGGTCAACATGAAGACACCGTATGGGAGATTCTCGAAAACATGTGCGAGAACTCCATCAACAATGACTCCATGGGATTATTCGACAGGACGAATACCCGCGCAGCGACGAATCTTAAGGGAGCACATGAGACGCAGGGCCTGTCCGCATCAGTCGACCTGGAATTAATGGCCAGTCGATTGGACAAGGTCTCAATTATTGAAAAGAAGGTGGATGAGCTGACTCAGCACTTGCAGCGAGCCACCTCTGCGCGTAACTCCTTTGCACAACCTCCTTCCACACAGGAGACTGTGCAAAACATCCTACACCGATCCTCCCCTGGGATGGATCCATATCCGTCCCCATCTGATTCTTGGACTGGAAGATCATCCGATCCTTTCTTCACCAGCCGGGGGAACTCCATTCCCCCTTTCCCTGATTCTCAGGAGGTTCCTCAGACCTGCGAGAACCTCAACGCCATCCAGAACGACCCATTCTCCAACACTTACAACCCTGGATGGCGAAACCATCCAAATTTTCAGTGGGCGGGAAATTCTCAAACCCAAAGACCACCTTTTCAGTCCCGCCCACAGCCCTCTCATCACTACCAGCCACCTCAGCCTCGGCCCAACCCTACTTATCCATCAGGGCCAAATCAAGATCAAATGTCCTTAATCCTTCAGACTCTGGCTGACATTCAAAAATCGAATGCGGCCATTCAAAAACAGCACAAGGACGAGCTTACTGAAGTTAAAACTCAGCTGGCCCAGTTGGCAAATTCTCGCCAGCCAGGCACACTCCCTTCCCAACCCCTTCCTAACCCAAATAACGTGCCAACCCAGAAGCGCGTTATGAATCCAAATTTAGGCCAAGCTCAATGGATTTATCAGGCCCCCACTGCTCCATCTCCAGACGAGATGGAAGCCTCTACTTCTCGTACGGGATTTCAGCAGCAGCCACCCCTCCTACCAAATCCAAACCAAAATCAGGCCGGATTAAATTCTGTAACAACACGTAGTGGTAAGACAACTCAGGACCCGCGTTATCCAAACCACTCCCAGCCTGATAATCATGACCCTAGGATAGTTATCCAAGGTACCGCTGTTCCAGACCCACAACCAGGACCTATCCTAGAGGAACCAACCAAGATCCCGTTTCCCGAAGCCCTGACCAAGGGAAAGAAGACCACCAAACCCGTGGCCCCTGAGGAGGACCTGGTCAAGCTCTTTGAGCAGGTCCACATAAACATCCCCTTGATGGATGCAATCCGCCACGTACCAGCTTACGCACGATTTCTAAAGAATATATGTACACCCCAGCGTAAGCCGCGAACCAAGGGAGGGAGCCCAATTGTTCTGTCAGAGCAAGCCAGCTCTGTAATCCTTAGTAGACTCCCACCCAAGGCAAAAGATCCTGGAACTCCCCTGATCTCCTGTAAGATAGGTGGTACCCAATTTGACAGAGCATTGTTAGACTTAGGTGCATCTATAAATCTGATACCCACATCCTTACTTGACCATCTGGAAGAATCTGAGCTGAAACCAACTGAGGTGACATTACAATTAGCAGATCGATCTATAAAGTCACCAAAAGGGATTCTCGAGGATGTTATCGTAAGAGTGCGGGATTTCTATTTTCCAGTGGACTTTATAGTCTTAGACATGGATGCACCTGAGAACCCTAGGGATACACCAATCATTCTAGGGAGACCTTTCTTGGCTACTGCTAGAGCCAACATCAGCTGTGAGGAGGGCCAAATAGAGCTTAAGTTTGGAGATCAAACACTGAAAATTGATATATTTAAGGCCCAACAAGGAATTAATTGCGGCGTCATCGAGCAAATTTGTGACATCAAGACTTTGGTTGATGAATCACACCTCCAGAATGACTTGAGTATTCCTCATCAACCACAGAAGGATCTTGACCCGCAAATAGAGGAGTCCAATCCGGATGTGAACAACCCAGTAACTCCCACCCTTGAACCTCACATCTATACTGAACCACCCGCTGCTGCTGAAAACCCCATCCTCGAACTGAAACCCCTTCCTGCTCATTTGAAATACATCTTTTTGGGTTCTAATCAGACCCTTCCTGTGATCATCAATTCCAACCTTAATCCTGAACAGGAATCCCGTCTGATTGTTGTCCTCCAGCAACATCGCAGAGCCATCGGATGGACCCTCGATGATTTGACTGGAATAAGTCCCTCTTATTGTACTCATCATATCTATTCAGAAGAGGGCACACGACCTTCTCGTGAAATGCAGAGACGCTTAAATCCCAATCTGCAGGAGGTCGTGAAAAAGGAGATCATCAAGTGGTTAGATGCCGGGATCATCTACCCGATCTCCGATAGTCGTTGGGTGAGCCCAATTCAGGTCGTGCCTAAGAAGGCAGGACTCACCACTATAACGACTGAGACCGGAGAAATCATTCCTACCCGATTAGCCAACTCGTGGAGAGTCTGTATAGATTACCGTCGACTCAATTCCTCCACGAAGAAGGATCATTTCCCACTACCCTTCATTGATCAAATTCTCGAAAAACTAGCGGGAAATAGGTTCTTCTGCTTTCTTGACGGGTACTCCGGTTATAACCAGGTGGCAATCCATCCTGAGGACCAAGAAAAGACCACATTCACCTGCCCCTTCGGAACATACGCTTTCCGAAGGATGCCTTTCGGTCTTTGCAATGCACCCGCTACTTTTCAGCGATGCATGCTTGCCATATTCTCAGATATGGTAGGTGATTATCTGGAAGTCTTCATGGATGACTTTTCAGTTTTCGGAGCATCATTCGACGATTGCCTCCAGCACTTGGTCCAGATACTCAGGCGGTGCATCGACGTGAATTTGGTTCTTTCCTGGGAAAAGAGCCATTTCATGGTGCCTGAGGGAATTGTCCTGGGACACTCAATTTCGGAGAAAGGTATCCAAGTGGATCGAGCTAAGGTTAATCTGATTTCTCGCCTTCCTATGCCTAGCTCGATCAGGGACATCCGATCCTTTTTAGGGCATGTCGGTTTTTATCGACGATTTATCCCTGATTTTTCAAAAATCGCACGCCCCCTGACCACTCTTCTCTCCAAGGATGTTCCCTTCGAAATCTCCAGGGAATGCACTCAAGCATTTGAAATCCTGCGTGACCGAGTCACCCAAGCCCCGATCCTACAGTCCCCTGATTGGTCTCAACCCTTTGAGATCATGTGTGATGCATCCGACTTCGCTGTAGGAGCGGTTTTGGGGCAGAAAAATGACAGGAAACCTGTGGTCATTTACTACGCCAGCAAAACACTCGATGAGGCTCAGCGTAACTATACAGTTACTGAGAAAGAGCTGCTAGCTGTAGTATTTGCCCTAGAGAAATTCAGATCATACCTTCTGGGTTCCCATGTCATCATATACTCGGATCACACGGCTGTGAGGCATCTCCTTGCAAAGAAGGACGCGAAACCTCGATTGATCCGATGGATCTTGCTGTTGCAAGAATTTGACCTCGAGATTCGCGATAAAGCGGGAAAACAAAACGTGGTAGCTGATCACTTGTCCCGTCTTCCTTCTGAAATGATAGACCCTTCCGGACCCATCACTGAGCATTTTCCCGATGAGCACCTGCTGACTATTGGTACTAGCCTTCCATGGTTTGCTAATATTGTAAATTACTTGGCATCTCATCAGACCCCGTCCGATTGGCCGAAGGCCAAGAAAGACAAATTACGCTCCGATGCCAAGTATTACATTTGGGAAGACCCGTACCTCTTCCGCATAGGTGCCGATCAGATCATCCGGAGATGTATCCCGGAAGGGGAAGTCAACAATATCCTCTCTTTCTGCCATGACCAGGCATGCGGTGGCCATTTTGCCGGGCATAAAACCGCATCAAAAGTCCTCCAGTGCGGCTTTTACTGGCCCACACTGTTCAAAGACGCATACAGTCATTGCAAGGCATGCAGTCGTTGCCAGACTTTGGGCAACATGAGCCATCGCGACATGATGCCTATGCAACCGATTCTAGTATGCGAAATCTTTGATGTTTGGGGGATTGATTTTATGGGCCCCTTTCCTGTTTCGGATGGTTTCGAATACATTCTGTTGGCTGTGGACTACGTGTCCAAATGGATCGAAGCCATACCGACCCGAACCTGTGATCACAAAATCGTTCTCAAATTCATTCATCAACACATTTTCTCAAGGTTCGGGATTCCTCGTGCAATAATCTCTGATGGGGGGACCCATTTCACAAATGCTCAGTTTAGGTCACTGATGACCAAATACGGGGTGTCTCACCGAATCTCTACTCCTTACCACCCCCAAACTAATGGTCTAGCTGAGCTGTCGAATCGGGAGATCAAGAAAATCCTACAGGTCACTGTTCGACCTGACAGGAAGGACTGGTCGTCCCGACTTCCGGAAGCATTGTGGGCCTATAGGACCGCCCACAAGACCCAATTGGGCATGTCTCCCTTTAGATTGGTGTACGGAAAGGCATGCCACCTTCCCGTCGAACTGGAGCATAAAGCCTATTGGGCAGTACGGAACTGTAATCTAGATCTTTCTAAGGCTGGGACCCACAGAAAACTCCAAATCAGCGAGATCGATGAATTACGCACAGACGCGTACGAGAACTCGCAAATCTACAAGGAGCGGGTCAAAGCCTTCCACGACAAACACATCTCGAGAAAGATCTTTCATCCTGGTCAAAAGGTCCTACTCTTTGATGCCCGACTCAAACTCTTCCCAGGAAAACTGAGATCTAAGTGGGTCGGACCATATTTGGTCCGACAGGTTTTTGGAAATGGAGCAATCGAAATCAGTCCACTCAGCCACGATTCTGAACCTTTCATCGTGAATGGTCAAAGACTCAAGCCGTTCATTGATGTAACTTCTACTGATTTGGCTGAGGCATCTCATATCCTCCTTTCCCCTTGAGCTTATTGCGCCCAGCCGATGGCGTAAAACTCAGCGCTTAACGGGAGGCAGCCCGTCATTCTCTTTGAAAACCTGAAACTTGTTCTGACACCTTTCAGCACTCGAAGTTCACCCTGAACTAAGACCCCCTAGGTTACAATGAGGACATTGCAAATCTTAGGCATGGGGGGGTAGGAAAGTGCAAAAACTTGTAAGAAAAGGTTTCAAACAAAAAAATTCACATATGCCAAAAATACCATAAAAATTAAAAAATTTTTTTCGAAAAAGAATAAGAGGAAAAGAGGAGAAGAAAAATTTCGTGAAGGAGAAAAGAAACAAAATGAAAAAGGAGCACAAAATTATAAGAAAAGTTGATAGTCATTAGTAAGGAACTAAGGAATTAACCTAAGTTCTAGACCTCATTCAAGAAAATAACTGAAAAGTGCACAATGAGATTAGTAAGAATGCAAACCTTAGGCATTCTTGAATAGACTCTTAGTACTCATTAAGATCTGGACACTCCTCAAGAGGTTGAGGAAAATGAAAAGCTGAAGTATTAGGTCTAAGGCTTAGGGAGTATTCGGCCTCGTTAACTAATTTTTGGTTTACGGGACTCAGTAACCTAAGCACCCTAATCTCACACACAGCCTGGTTCAGTAAGCGTAAAAATCAGAATCACGCAGTAGCGTCGCAAAAATCTGAAAAGAACACCTAGAATAGGAGCGGCCGATCAACACAAGTTGATTTGGACGAGTTCCCAGCGCGGAGAGGCGGGAAATCCCCTCGAAGATGCGTAACAAAATATCATCTCCTCGGTGCTTGTCTCTTAGGATATTTACATATCCTACGGGGGGCATGTAAGCACTCTGCTGGTTCAGATTCCATGGATGGCATTATCTCGAAATGTCAATTGCCAGGGTCTGGATTCGGCCACGGAATACCATGGATGGGATTATCTCGAAATCTCAATAGCCAGGGTTCCGGGGGTTGCCATGGGCGGTGCTATCTCGAAGCATCGATCGCCAGGAACCCTTGAGGATTGATGATGGGAGCAAGGAATCTGATACAGACCGTGTTGAAAAGCCAATCCTAGACTAGAACTAAAAAGAAAAAAGAGAGAGAAAACTCTCCAAACAGAAAAAACTTTCTATCTCTCTTACAAAACGCACTGCGAACTGAACCAGGGCTAAAATCATTTCAAGCACGGGTGCTTTAACCACGAAGTCCAATAAACCTTAGGTTAGTTCTTGTGGGCCTTAAAAACCTTTGCTAAAAGACTGAGGCTAAGGCTAGACAGATTTGGATCTTGATTGGTACTAGAGTATCTTTTAGGCCTATGGTCAGCATTCTAACCTAATCTATGCTCAAATAAAAAAAAGCACTTATCTAAAACCATTGAAAACTTCATGGTCTAGAACAAGGGTTGAAACCTTAAGTTTTTTTTGCTAAGGGACTAGCAAAAGCTAGGCATGGGGGTATGATGAGAACCTCATCATGAGCCATAACTAGCTCATTTTGACCCAATACAAAGGATAAAAGCTCCTACATATCTCAAGGAAAAGCTTAACTCAGAGAATTCTGAGTTTGAGAAGAAAACAAGTCATAAGGGGTAAAAGTGCAATTTTACCAGTATAATCTGCATACAGGGTAATTCAGGGCCCAAACACAGGTCAAAACAGCTTAATAAGAATAAAAGTGGGATGAGATGATCTAGCAAGGGCTACAGCACTTCCAAGGAACCAAATGATAATCTGTAACCCTAAAACAACCCACTTCAATTCACAAGGTTCGAGGCAAAGTAAAAATAGAATAAACCCTCTAAAATTCATAGAAAAATAATCTCTAGGGTTTAGAACCTTCAATTTGGCCTTTAGAACCCATTTTGACCTACATTGAGAACCATGCCCAATTAATAACTTAATTTGGGTTTTTGCGCAAATTGACCGGTCAAACAAGGTTTAATATGAAAATAAAATTCACCATCAGATTCCTTAGGTCCTAATTAGTCATGTATAAAAACTTGAGCCTAAGAAGAAACCTCCTTGACCGAATTTACACTTTGGTCCTCATATATTTACTCTTTGGCCCTCAACTTTTGAACCCTCGCATTTAGGCCCCTAACTCTCCTTCGTTCTTTGCAAACAGGTCCCTCCTGCAAAACCCTGCCAGCACCATGCTCCGGCGACCTTGCGCGGAGCATGGCGCCGCGCAGGGTGAGGTGGAGGACCTGGCAAGTGTACCGGGGGTGCCCTGCGTCGTGAGCCGTCGCAGGAGCACCCCCATGGTCACTGTAGCCCCCCATACCGGCCGTGCGAACGCACGGACGGTATGGGTTCGAATTCCGACCATGCTCCGGCGAGGGAGACACGTCGTCTCCCTCCGCCTTCCTCCCTGCTACAACCCTATAAATACCCCCCGCCGCGCCACCGACCAAGGCAGCCTGGATCTGACGGAGAAAACCCCCAGCTTTCGTCTCTTCTTTCTCCGGCAGACGCTCACCAGCTCCGGCGACTTCCTCTCCCTCCACCTCTTCGCTCTGCCGCACTACCAGC
The DNA here is from genome assembly GCA_037157565.1 of Thalassia testudinum. Classification (NCBI taxonomy): domain Eukaryota; kingdom Viridiplantae; phylum Streptophyta; class Magnoliopsida; order Alismatales; family Hydrocharitaceae; genus Thalassia; species Thalassia testudinum. The sequence goes on along the minus strand of JAZHRO010000022.1, from coordinate 4,407,996 downwards.
AGCAGAGACCTCCTCCCCTGCTCTTCCCGCGCCACGCCGCACCCAGCTGGCGCCTCTCCAGCCTTCTGCTCGCCGCCGCCCCTCTCCCTGAGCATCATCTTCTCCGGCGACAGTCGATACGACTGTCGCCCTGTTCCTCCCCCTTCGTCCCTGCAGTTAAGTTAAACTTACTCCCCTTCTCCTCCTCTTTCTTTCCCCGCTTTCGATTTAGTCAATTAAGCCCTCTACCGACCCTGTTCACCCTCATCCTCTCCGCCTCCGACCACCCTCCGGCGAGCCGCTCCCATCACCTCAGCGACCCACACGGCTCGCCGACCACCGCAGAACTTCCGCCTCCTCACCCTGATCCTCTTCCGCCCCTCCACTTCCCACCAAACACCCTCTGTAGACCCACCGAACACACCCACTCCCTCGCTCACAGTCTGACCTAGGACGACCTAACAGCTCCATCACACCCCCTGCAGACCCCCTGACCACCTTCGCCGTGCCACGGCGAAGGTCCTCCGCCTGTCTGATTTGGCCGAGAGGCCGTGCCATTGGTTTCAGGTTCCAGGCCTTGGCCGCCATTGGCGAGGAAGCTCGAAGCCTGCTCGAGGTTGCTCCAAGCCGAGATGTCCCAGATTGAATAGCTACGGCCAGCGCGGAAGAGACTCACGCACACACCCTGGCCCTCGATTGGAGCTGTACGCCTCAACAGCCGACGCAATTGGGAGCATCATCCCTGCTGCAGGCGTAAGAGAATTGGGGTGGGACATTTAGTCCCACCTCGGAATCTCTCAAAGGCGCGCGGACACATAAATTGAAAAACTGCCGTATGCTGTTTGCCTCAGTTACCACGGGGTGAGGTCCCTCTCACCCGACCCGACCCGACTCGGCCTCGTCCGTGACCACGCTCCGCGGACCTGGCCCGACCCGATTAGACTGACCTGCACTCCTCGCCCACCACGCACGCCGGTGGGCCTGGACCCGGGCCTGACCCGAACCCGATTACCCGATAGCGCTCTGGGAGAGCTTCCGAAGAGTGATTTCAGAGAGAGAGAGATACGCGGGGGAAGGGGGTAGAGTAGGTTTTTGCCTTCTGATGAACTCTTGAGCGTGCAGGCACAGGTGAAGGACTGCGGAAGAAGAAGCAGCTGCACTGTAGCAACTGCTCAGTTAAGTCGTCGAAGCACGGGGCCAGACGACGGACAGCCAGCAGCCAGAGCAACACAGAAGGCAGGCTGAAGAAGAAGGAAGGGAGACTTAGTAGCCGAAGGCAGAAGCACCACGATTGCAGAAGAAGAAATGAAAAGAAGCAAGAAGCAAGAAAAGAAGAAGATGATCTGAAGAAAAAGAAAGAAAGGAAACAAGGAAGAACAGAAGAAGAAGAGCACGAGGGGAAAATCTGAAGAAAGCAGAAGAAAAAGAAGAAGAAGAAGAAGAACAGGAAGAACCAAAGACAAAGAGGAAGAAAGAAGAAAAGAAGCAGAAGCCAATTTTTCATCTCTCTCTCTCTCTTTATTTTTGTAATAGAATTTGTATCTCTCTGGAATACAACTTGCTCCCTGAGTTCGACCTCGGGAACTCTTTTATTTTTCCGAGTAAAAAAATTTTTATATGAAACGTTGGTAACAACCGGCTTTACTACAACGAATTAACAACGAAAACCGACGTTCCATCAGTGGCACAACGTGGCACCATCTCGGTTGCCCAACCGGCCACCCTCAATCGCTGAAGCCTCTAGCACCCATGCATATCAACCCTTGGATCAAGATCCAACGGCTGAGAGAGGAGCTCAGCCGGTGCTTGAAGACTATAAAGAATCGCTGGAAGGAGCTATCTTGACCGATGGATCTCAATCTAACGGTCCTGATCGCGTGTGCATGAAACCTTAAGCGCGACACAAATGCGCTGATAGCGCGACACAAATGCGCTGATAGCGCGATGGTCGAGCGCGCTCACGCGACGCAGAGGCGCGCATTTAATTCCTCAAGTACGGAGGAGCGGGCACGGGCGAGCGGGTACAAGGAACGTTGGATCATCATCGGTCAGCTGCGGGTGCTTGATAGCGCCAACGCGCTGATGCACGCTCGCGCCTCATGCAGGATCGCACGTGGCGAGTGCACGATGAGGAGGCAGGCGAGGATGACTTTAAGACGTCCGATCTTGATATCAGATGGCTGAGATGTGAAGATCGTGGGTAGGCATTTAAAGAGAGGAGGCGAGTGGGTGCGTGCGAGCATCGCCCCACTACACCCACGATGGGGCTTTAGCGACGATTTTATCCATCACTAAAGACCCTTGATTTAATGCTTTTCAAATTAAAATGACCAAATTGCCCTCACTCCTTGCAACTATAAAAGGAGACCCCCTCCACATGAAATTCTCATCCTTCCTTCTCTCCTCCACCTCTCCAAAGCTCAAGAGGAGCTTGTACCACACCCGGGATGCTCATCGCGAGATAAAGTCAAATTTTCGCTCTCATTTCGGAAGCGGATCTCGCGATGATGACGATGTGCTACCCCATTCTCGTTCCTCCTGCATCGACCTCTTTCTTCTCGCTCCGTCCTCCTTCGTCCAGGCGGCGCCTCGTCCGACTCGTCCTTAAACGATCATCGAGGAGGATAACTTCTCTCTCCCATTCTTCTTTATAGCTTTCTAGAGTAGAATTTTCCTGCTTTCTAGTGTAGTTGATTTTCCGCTTTTTAGTGGAATTCTTCTCTAGGTTTTTTGTATAAACATTTTGAATTATTGAATGCATGTTTTCTCTCTCCCTCTCATTTATTCTGATTGTTAATATTGCTTCATTGTAATTACATCACTTCACTTTTCAACAAAAATTCTAAAAAAATATAATTGTGAATATAGATCGACATAGCTTCCTTGAGTTTGACCTGGGATTTCTATCCCGGTATAAAGTTTATTTGGTGAACACGAGTTCTTCGCTTTCAAACTACAACGACAGGTTTTTCAAAATCAAACATGTTAGCGTAGCAACTCGTAGCTTCAACAAGGAGTAATTCTAACCTAACTAAGTGGATGAAGGGGGAGAGGTGGCTACTAGTTGTACCTGCTGTCACCGGAGAAGACGGTGTCTAGGGGAGGGAGAGCGGCGATGACGAAGGGTCTAGAGGTGCATGCGCGGGTGTTGCACGACGTGGAGGAAGGCGGTGAAGATGTCTCTACCATTGGTATTGTTGTAGAGCGAAGAGAAGGAGGAGGGCTCGCCAGAGCTCACTGGACCCTTGGCCGGAGGAGAGGAGACGAAATTGGGGTGAATCTCCAGCCAAGCCAAGCTTAAGAGATGCGGCCAGAGGTGGTGGTGCTTTTATATTCGCTTGCAGGGACTCTTCTGCTTGGAAGACAAACTTCTAAGCACAAGAGACCTCACCGGAGATGGAAACCGTTGGAGACCCAAATCTCTCGTGCACTCGCACGAGAGATTGGGTGCGAACAAGAGAATAGGACCACGCTCAGATGGAACGAAATTCCTCAGAGAATCTCCCTTCCAAATCTGGGAGATCTCTGAGGAATCAGGGAGTACTCCCCCTCCATTCCTCATCGGAGTAGGATTTCTCCCCATTAATGGTGGAGGGACCTGATTGCAAGAGTGGCAAGGAAGTTAGGGGGGTCTGCGTAAGGGTTTTCAAAAGATAGGGGCCAGAATGTAATTGGGTGGACTATTTTGTAAAGTAGGTCTAGATGACCTCCCCTTAGGTCCAAATTTTGGTACATACCTAATTTGGACCTAAGAAATCCAATGATGAAGTTGGATTTTAGGTTTTACCACGTTTGACTGGACATTTTACAAAAAAACCCAAATTAGGTCAATTAATGAGCTAGGACCCCAATCTAGGTCAAAAGAGGTTCCAAAGGCCGAATTGAAGGTTCTAAACCCTAGGGGATATTTTTCCATGAATTTTAGAGGGTTTAGTTGATTTTTATCCTGACTAGAATCTTGTTGAATTAAGCGGGTCTGTTTTAGGGTTATAGAATGTCATTTAATTCTTGGATTGCACAATAACCCATTTCTAACTGAAATAACCTACTCTTTATCTTATTCAGATCATTTGACCTATGTTTTTCCTATGAGAAATTCCATTTATGTACTACAATGGTAAAATTGTAATTTTAACCTTTGTTTCATGTTTTCTTCTCAGAACATTAATTCCTTGAATTAGGTCCTTCTCTAGGTTATGTAGGAGCTCTTATTTTCTTTCATAAGTCAAACTGAGTTAGTTAGGGCTCATGATGAGGCTCTCATCATACCCCCATGCCTAGCTTTTGCTAGTCCCTTAGTAAAATTTCAAGGTTTTAACTTCTGTTCTAGACCTTGAGTTTCTGTCACCAGTTATGATATGTGCTTTTATTTTTCTTTTATGATTAGGTTAGAATGTCGACAATAGGCCTAGAGGTACTCAAGTACCAACCAAAATCTAGACTTGACCCGCTTTAACCTCAGTCCTTCGCGAAGGTTTTTAAGGCCTTCAGAAACTATCCTAGGGTTTGTTGGACTCAATGGCTAAAGCACCCGTGCTTGAGACATTTTTAGCCTTGGTTCAGTTTGAAGTGCATTTTTGTAAGAGTGAGACAGAAGATTTATTTGTTTGGAGAGTTTTCTCTCTCTTTTCTTTTTATTTCTAGCTTCGGATTGGCTTCTCAACACGATCTGTATCAGATTCTTCGTCGCCATCATCAATCCTCAAAGGTCCCTGGCAATCGATGCTTCATGGTAGCACCGCCCATGGCAACCCCCAGAACCCTGGCTTTCAAGATTTCAAGATAATCACGCCCATGGCATTCCGTGCTGAATCTAGACCTTGGCAATCGACATTTCGTGATAATGCCACCCATGATATTTAAACCAGCAGAGTGCTTACATGCCCTCGGTAGGATATTTAAATATCGTAAGAGACAAGCACCGAGGAGACGATATGTTGTTACGCATCTTCGAGGGGAATTTCCCGCCTCTCCACACCGGGAACTTGTCCAAATCAACTTGTGTTGATCGGTCGCTGCTAATCTAGGCAACTTTTTCAGAGCATTAAAATGATTTTTGGACGATTTTGATAGTTATGCGCACTGAACCAGACTGTGTGTGGATTGGGATGCTTAGGTTACTGAGCCCCGCAAATCGAAGGTTAGTTAATGAGGTCGAATGCTCCCTATGCCTTAGACCTAATACTTAAGCTTCTCATTTTCCCCAACCACTTGAGGATTATTGTTGAACGTGTTACAAACCTACGCTAACGTGTTTGGTTTTGGAAAACCCGTCGTTGTAGTTCGAAAGCGAAGGATTCGTGTTCAACAAATAAAATTTATACCGAAATTAAAATTCCGGGTCGAACACAGGGAGGCGAACGTTTGATTTAAAAACTTCGCGTTTCTTTTTATTTTGTCACAAAGAAATTCAATTTAAACTATCTAAGTATCTACAACAAATAAAAGAGAGAGAGTGAGTAAGAGAGAGAGAAGGAATACTATACATGGAAATCAAAATGAGATGTAGAATAGACAAGGAATTTATCATAAAAGAGTTCTTTCGTTACAACTAGAAAACATAAAACAATTACTCTAGAAAGCATTAAAAGAATGGAGGGAGAAATGTCCTCCTCGACGATCGCTCGGAGGACGAATAGACTACTCTAGAAAGCAGTAAATCTATACTAGAAAGCAGTAAAAAGAATAGGGAGAGAGAATCCTCCTCGACGGTCGCTTGGAGGACGAGCCGGACGGGACGACGCCTGGACGAAGGAGAACGAAGCGGGACGAAGGAGGACGAAGCAGAAGAACGGGAACGAAGCAGCACGCCGTCGTCGTCGCGGGATCCACTTCCGAAGGGGGACGAAAATTTGGACTTTATCTCGCGAGAAGCATCCCGGGTGTGGGACAAGCTTCTCTTGAGCTTTGGAGAGGTAGAGAGGAGAAGGAAGGGATGAGAATTTCGTATGGAGGGGGTCTCCTTTTATAGTTGCAAGGAGTGGGGGCAAAATGGACATTACACTTTCAAAACAATAAATGAGGGGTCTTTAGTGACGGATGAAACCGTCGCTGAAGCCCCCAGCGCGCGCGTCGCTTCCGCGCCCACACGCGCCCGCTCAGCTGCCCGCGCATAACGCCTACGCATGTCGCTTGATTTTCAGCCGTCCGATCGCGAGATCGGACGGCTTAGATCGCGTCCGCGCCCGCTACGTAGCGCGCCCGCCCGCGTGCGATCGCGCGTTACGCTCGGCATGCAATCGCGCGTCGTCCTGATTGAGCGCGCGCAGCTGTTGGATCTTCATCTGACGCTCGTGCGCGCCCGCTCGCCTGCGCCTTCCACCCCCTCACCGCGGCTCGAACCCGCGACCTCCGCTTCGCCCGCAGCTGCGTCGCCGCTGCGCTACGCGGGCGAAATGGTCGCGCGGACGCTTTAAAGCGCGAGCGACCGCAGCCGTTGGATCGAGATCCAACGGCGGAGAGGAGACGGTGCGTGGTCTTCACAAGACGCATGCGGCCGATTGGGCGGCTGAGATGGCGCCACGTGGCGCCATCTTGGCCGTCCATCTTCTGGAAGTTGTAGATGGTGCCACGGATGTCGGATTGACTCGATTTTTGTGTCGTTGGGCTGCGATCGTCGATCCGAATTCATCCGTGTGGTCAGATTTGCCATCTGAAGTGCGGATTTACACCATCCTGGCCCTTGATCTTCTAGGGTTCCCCGGTCTCTATCTGATGCTACGGATGCCTGATTAGGGCGATCTTGGAGTCGTTGAACTCCAATCGTCGCCATGATCACATCCATATGGTTGGATCTTTGATCCGAGGCCCCGATTAAATGTTTGCCCTGTCCAAGCACATAAAAGGAGACAATTAACCTCCATTTTATTCAAACTACTCTAAATGCAAGATGATGCATGTTATGCAATATTTATATTATGAAATGCAATCCTATGCTTAAGAACATGCATAAATAGACATTTTAAGTAGTGTAAATGTGTTTACATCATACCCCCATGCCTATCTTTTGCTAGTCCCTAGCAAAAACTATATGCTATTTATAAAAGAATTAGGTTAGATTATTTGGACCTGAGTTATTTTCAATCATTAAGAAATTGTCTACTTAAGAACTGAACTTTCAAAGACACAACAGTGCCCGGGTATCAGCCAAAATGCAGACCGCCTCAAGCCTCGCCTTATTCAAAGAAAAATTTCTTTTTCTGTTTTTACTCTCTTTTTTTTTTTTTTTTGGATTTTCAAATTTTAGGGTTTAAGAGTGGCTTTCTACGGCCATTCAACTCACCCAAGATTTGATGAGAACCCTAAGTTTTAAGCTTCTTATTGTGATTGTGATAGACTCTTTGACCGGCAATTAAAACGGACTTCGGATTTCTACGCCTCTAGGTGACCTCAAAAAGAATTCTGCCTAAAGGTGTATCTTTACAACCGGTAGCTTTCTCCCTACTTTTATTTTTTTTATTTTTTTTTTTTTAACGGGGTCAACACAAGGGTGAATCCAGTGTATATCTCCCTGGTTTATTCTACTTCTTCGCTTCTTCCTAAGTGTTTTGGGAATTTTTAGTGCATTTTCTGAGCTGGGTTCTGGACAACCGGTCGATGAGCTGTTACCACCGACAACTTGCCAGCCATACTCGTGCGGCGAAGTGTGGCTTATTTCTTTTTGTTCTTTTCTCCTTTTTGATTTTTTTTTTTTTTTTTAAGTAGGTGGCTTCCCTGGTCTAAGATTTACCTAAAGGCAGCAAAAAGAGAAAGGTCAGTGACTGGGCTCTGGACAACCTACCTATGGGCTGTTACCCACGATAACTTGCCAGCCATATCACCCTAGAAGGTTCATTAGCTACCCAATTTCCATTAAAATCGCCAAATAACGAGTCAGTGCAAAGAAAGTATGTAGATGCTTAAGACTCAAAATTCCCTCACATCAGAGGGCGGGTTGATAAGTCGTGTACTTATCACCCAAACTTATTTACTCCAATTAAAATAAAATTCAAGTTGGCGAGAACTCGAAAAACAAATCCACATTTTAGTGGATATACGGGCTGATTAAGTCCAAAGACCTGAAGGGTCTTTGTGTTCAGAACATAATATAGTATTTCTTAAGATTGAAAATTTTCTTAAACCCAAATTCTCTTTCCTAATTTTGATTTTTTTTTATATATAAAATAAAACAAATCTACGGAGCTGACGAATGAATTCAAAGATAAATATCCATCCCCCCATGCCTATCTAATGCAATGTCCTCATTGTATTAAAAAGACATAAAACAGAGTGGAAAAGCATAGAAAGCACCTGAATTGCGTGGATATCGGGTCCGCTCCGAGATGAAAATGAAAAAGAACTGTATATGTGCTGAGTTTAGTGCCTTCAGCTAGGCACACTATACAAAGAAAAGAAATGAAGAATTCACATGTGCAGGTCAGAATTAGAATGAACAGAAGAATCCTCCGACCTGTCAGCAGAGGTCCACAGATGTGGACCAGATTGTGGTGCAGACCCACACCCCATAATCGAGAATATCTTAGGTTCTGGATAAAAATTACCCAAAACCTAAAATCAGAATGCAAGCGGGGTCAGGCCTGCGATTTGTGAGGATGCAACCCAAGGCCAAAATGTCGGGTTACAGAGAATTGAAGCTCAAAAGGATAATCGTTAAATGTGTGCTTGAGTTTGACATCCTCAAAACAAATGTTGTAAGGGTTCTGATTTGATGGTTTCAGCTTAAAAGGAACCCTTCGACTCAATCTTCCATTTCCTCCAAAATTGACTTCCCAAATCAGAATTTCCCAGCTCCTATCCTCCTCATTCGGCATATCAAATTCCATGACCTCTTGTATATTCATCACCCCGTCTGAAATCTCCAAGTCTAGATGATGTGGCAAAATCAAAATTGACTTGGGTCTAATTATCTCAGAATTAGAATCATCAATAAGCTCAACAGGGTGTAACTGATAATCAGGGCATTGAATTAATTCCTCCAGAAAATGCGATTCTGGATCCGTATCGTGTGCCCTAATAAGATCAGTTTCCTCAGTTATTGGGCTATCAAATGATCTATCAAATTCCTCAGGCCCAATCGTCTCACAAAAATCGTGATCTGAAAACTCGTGTGAGACTTCGCAACTTGAATCTTCACCATCAGGATCCGTATCAATGTATGTCCCAAAATCATTTGTCACTTTGCGTTCCAAGGAGACATACGTTTCCTCGTAACCCGGCTCAGGGATTTCAGGTGAAGAAATCAAATCATCCTTAATTGGTTGTTTTAATTCAATCTGGTCAGCTTCGTAACACGTGTCCCCCCCAACAGGTGCCTGAGCGGGTTCTGTCATTGGCTTTCCTGAAGAGAGTTCATCCTAGGAATTATTCCAAGATTGAATCAAAGCAACCACGAATCTCATCCTCAATTTCTCTAATTTCCCAAGTAGAAACTCACCCGGGTTCTTATCCTTAACATCCTGGAGCCAATCCAACAAAGACTTATTTAAATCATCAATCATTTCAATCAGGGGCTCCAATCTCTCAATGCAAGGTATTGGCTGAACTTCTAAAGATTGAATGATATTCCTCAAGTTAGCCAGAACCTTATCTTGAACCTGATTAACCTAAACCAAATCAGTTGGTTCAGGGTTGGGCGGGTTTGACATCAATGTAGAGGAATTAACGAATTGAGATTCGTTATACCCATCCTGATAATAGGTCATTTCAGATTGTTCAAAAGATGGAGATGACCTAAAGGCAGTGAAATCAGAGGATGGGTAAGGATCAGTGTATCCTTCTTGATTGTAGATCGCATTAGGTTGTTCATGGAAGGAGGACGATCTATAATCGATGCAACTCTGAGAAGGATAGAATTGAGAATCAAAGTGTTCAGGGTTAGACCCTAAACACGGGGGTCCGGAATTGTATCCCCAATCCGAATTATCCCAACTAACTGATGGTCGATTACAATACGAGTTGGGATAATTGTCATGTTGCGGATAATTCATGACAGGAGTGAAAGAGCGGGAATGCGTGAAATATGTGGAAGGATTCATGAGACACAGGAGGAAGAAAGGTGCCCTGCAATACAAATAATCAAACCTGTCCTTAAATGGGTTAGCCTACAGACCTACAGACTCCCAAAACCCGTCTTGAGATAAAGGAACGATTTGATCTACTTCTGTCTATTCAATCCAACCAGTTAGAAGGAGGGACTGGGGAGAAGGTTCTTCCTTCGGCTTGCGCCTCCGGTTCCTAGTGTACCCCCCAGCCGCGATCATTTGACTCTGCTCCCCTAGCTAGACATCAGATTGAACAGTAGAAACAGACTAATCGAAAATAATCTCGTTCTGAGTTCTGAAGAGCGAGTCCAATCCTTAAGGCCAACGTCTACTCTGTTTTATTTAGGGCTAGGTTTGAATGTGCTTTGGAATGTGATGGGCCCTTTAAATGGGTTGTGCCCTTAATGATTGATTGCTTTGTGTGTGCGTGCACAACCAGTGGTTTTCAAGCAAGATTATTTTTGATGTGGTGAATTTTAAGGTTCAAATCTTGCTTAGTAGCTTTTAGGATTCATCTTTAGGTGTTTTCAATCAAGTTTCATTGGCACACCAGGTTTTGCAAGCACAGGTGAAGATATTTTCCTTTAAAGTTTAAAAAGAATGTGGAGTGCCTGGTAGATCCCTAAGAGTTGAACCTAATTGGCAGCTACTTGATGAGTTGATTTTATTTGAAGTGGTGCGGCCCAAACAACTCAAACAACTGGCCTGATGCACCACCTAATTAGGCACACAAATGATTACCCAATCTGATTTCTACTCGATTATGTGGTTGGATGTGTGTACCGGCTCCTAAGATTGGTTTACCGGTTGAGTTAGAAAATCAGATGAGGTTGTGTACCTCTGTGAGATTTTTTTTTATTTTTTTCTTTTTTTTAATGTGGGGGTTGGAGTGAGTATGGATGTCAAACAACAAACAATCTAACCTTAGAGTTTATAAGAACACCTAGGTTGATTGATGTTTGAATTATTATGTGATGAAATGAAATCTAATGGGTGGGAGGTGGGGGATAACTTACAAAACCTTCCACAGCACTTTACTCCGATCTACCGCTTTTGCCTGTCTCAAAAGAGTACCTGCAATTACAATAAGAAAGGAAAAAAAAAGTGAGGTAAATGATTTGTAAGTTACAAAATACGAAGAGAAATCAAAGATCGTTGCCTCCCCGGCAACGGCGCCAAAATGTTGAATGTGTTACGAACCTACGCTAACGTGTTTGGTTTTGGAAAACCCATCGTTGTAGTTCGAAAGCGAAGGATTCGTGTTCAACAAATAAAATTTATACCGAAATTAAAATTCCGGGTCGAACACAGGGAGGCGAACGTTTGATTTAAAAACTTTGCGTTTCTTTTTATTTTGTCACAAAGAAATTCAATTTAAACTATCTAAGTATCTACAACAAATAAAAGAGAGAGAGGGAGTAAGAGAGAGAGAAGGAATACTATACATGGAAATCAAAATGAGATATAGAATAGACAAGGAATTTATCATAAAAGAGTTCTTTCGTTACAACTAGAAAACATAAAACAATTACTCTAGAAAGCATTAAAAGAATGGAGGGAGAAATGTCCTCCTCGACGATCGCTCGGAGGACGAATAGACTACTCTAGAAAGCAGTAAATCTATACTAGAAAGCAGTAAAAAGAATAGGGAGAGAGAATCCTCCTCGACGGTCGCTTGGAGGACGAGCCGGACGGGACGAAGCCTGGACGAAGGAGAACGAAGCGGGACGAAGGAGGACGAAGCAGAAGAACGGGAACGAAGCAGCACGCCGTCGTCGTCGCGGGATCCACTTCCGAAGGGGGACGAAAATTTGGACTTTATCTCGCGAGAAGCATCCCGGGTGTGGGACAAGCTTCTCTTGAGCTTTGGAGAGGTAGAGAGGAGAAGGAAGGGATGAGAATTTCATATGGAGGGGGTCTCCTTTTATAGTTGCAAGGAGTGGGGGCAAAATGGACATTACACTTTCAAAACAATAAATGAGGGGTCTTTAGTGACGGATGAAACCGTCACTAAAGCCCCCAGCGCGCGTGGGCGCGGCTCAGCTGCCCGCGCATAACGCCTATGCACGTCGCTTGATTTTCAGCCGTTCGATCGTGAGATCGGACGGCTTAGATCACATCCGCGCCCGCTGCGTAGCGCGCCCGCCCGCGTGCAATCGCGCGTTACGCCCGGCGTGCAATCGTGCGTCGTCCTGATTGAGCGCGTGCAGCCGTTGGATCTTCATCTGACGCTCGTGCACGCCCGCTCGCCCGCGCCTTCCACCCCCTCACCGCGGCTCGAACCCGCGACCTCCGCTTCGCCCGCAGCTGCGTCGCCGCTGCGCTACGCGGGCGAAATGGTCGCGCGGACGCTTTAAAGCGCGAGCGACCGCAGCCGTTGGATCGAGATCCAACGGTGGAGAGGAGACGGTGCGCGGTCTTCACAAGACGCATGCGGCCGATTGGGCGGCTGAGATGACGCCACGTGGCGCCATCTTGGCCGTCCATCTTCTGGAAGTTGTAGATGGTGCCACGGATGTCGGATTGACTCGATTTTTGTGTCGTTGGGCTGCGATCGTCGATCCGAATTCATCCGTGTGGTCAGATTTGCCATCTGAAGTGCGGATTTACACCATCTTGGCCCTTGATCTTCTAGGGTTCCCCGGTCTCTATCTGATGCTACGGATGCCTGATTAGGGCGATCTTGGAGTTGTTGAACTCCAATCGTCGCCATGATCACATCCATACGGTTGGATCTTTGATCCGAGGCCCCGATTAAATGTTTGCCCTGTCCAAGCACATAAAAGGAGACAATTAACCTCCATTTTATTCAAACTACTCTAAATGCAAGATGATGCATGTTATGCAATATTTATATTATGAAATGCAATCCTATGCTTAAGAACATGCATAAATAGACATTTTAAGTAGTGTAAATGTGTTTACATCAATTATCCAGATCTTAGTGTGTACGTGAATTTTTAAGCTTAAGATTCTAGCCCAGAAGGCTTAAGATCAGCGTTCCTGCTAATCTCTTTTTGTGTCTCCTTAGCACTTTTCTTTCATTTTTCTCTTTTCTTGATGTGGTTTAGAACTTCGGTTAATTCCTTAATCTTTTACTAATGACTATCGCTTTTTCATTTTATGCTCCTTTTTGTCATTTTGCTCTTTTTCTCCTCCTTAAGATTATGTGGCTCACAAAATTTCCTCCCACCATTTTTGTTCTTTTTCATAATTTTTCAATTTTTTGCTGTTTTTGACATATGTGAAATTTTTTTGTGAGAATCCTTCTAACTTTTTCTTGGTTCTGTATGTATGCATTTTACCACTCCCCCATGCCTAAGTTTTGCAATGTCCTCATTGTAAACGGAGGGTGTGAAATAGTGTTGATGTCAGGGACTTAGAACAGGATACATCAGGTGAGTGAATGGGTCGGAAATGACTAATGTGGATGATTTCAAGCTCTGGTACGTGTACCAGAGGTGGGATCAACTGTCTAAGGTTGAACTCAAGGTGCAATGGACGTGGAGTACGGACAGGTAATCAGATGGGTGTCTATTTTTGGAATGATAGGTTGCCTCCCATTAAGCGCTACATTCAATGCCTTCAGCCAAGAGGAAGAAGGGGTGGAGAGGGAGTGGTCAACTTAGCGGATTTTTGTAAAACAAGCACCTTGATTAAGAGCCTGGTTGGTCCAACCAGGTGCTTGTTAAGATCAATAGGTTGATGATGCAGCCTAAACCCAATTAGTTTGGTGGGTTGATAGATGTAGATCAACAGATGAGGAACCCACCATATGCAATGTGGCTCGGATGGATATGGAAGTGAAAACTCGGGTTTAGGCTGAGTCGAATTAGCCTAGTTAGGGTAGGGTTCCAAAAAAGAATCAGTGCATGGTGTGGAAAACCTACAGGGGTGATCAGAGAATGATGGATCATGTTTTTCAGTATGATCGATACCTGATGCCCGGTATAGATGTGGAGTTGAATCATTTGCAAACGTCTCAGTGAGAGGTGAATCAGAATGGAAATTGAGTTCGGTTGCGGGTCGGGGTAGAGAACGGGTTTTGATCAGTTCTGTACATGTGGAAGAGGTGGCTTCAATGAGAATTGTGTATGAGGGCTCTTCTAGAAAGGAATGACAGGTGGTCACATGTAGAGAGTCCTTATAGTAACTTTCAAAATCAAAAGTGAATGCCTAGAGAGTGTCTATGGGATACTGGAAATTAGAGTCGAGAAAAGATTCGTATTCTGGGTCGCAATCACTCTTGGCATTTGCTGGTTCTGATTCCTAAGGATAGAAAAGAAATGATTCCATGTCACTGGAACCTGAACTGTAATCAGTGATCTCGGGAACCAAAACCTTAGAATCGGAGTTAGAGAATGAGTCATGTGAGTTAAGGTCGTAGATTGGTTTATTATAATCCGGAAGCAGATTTCTTCGATGCTATGGTCAGATTCGAAATCGTCGGAGAGTTTGCGAAAATAAAAATCTGAATGAGATTCAAGATCATGAGTTCTACCATAGAATAAATCATATGATGTAGATTCAGCATCCTGACTGGTGTCTAGCCTAGGTGTCAATTCCGAGCTTAAAAAGGTGTCCTTATCTGGTAGAGGCTCAGGTTCCAAGCTGGTAGGACAGACCCAATTGAAACCCCACTCTTCCAACTCCTCAATTTCTGTATCGTAAATTGGCATGACTTTCAAAAAATTGATTGATTTCTCTAAGGATGTTGGCGAGGGATATTCATCAAATAGAGGCCCAAAATCATATTCTTCATTGAAAAATTGATCTTCCTCATATGGGGCCTCGAAATCTTCCCAATAGGTTTCAGATCTAGATTCTGGGCCTAGGATGTGGGTTGAATCACTAGAATCTAGGTTTGAATAACCTTCAAGGGTCACCTTATCAGAATAAGGGACAGAATTTACACCCTTGAGAGGTTCAGTTCTACTCTCATTATTGTAGGAGTTTTGGGATTCTAAGCCTGGTGATTTGTGGTCTAGAGTTGGCTCAACATTGTGTTCTCCTGTAATTGGAACTTCCCAACCTTCTTCAATATCAGGCACATTGTACTCCATCTGGGTTGGGAATCCATAACCATTTTGTGCCTTAAACCTGAGATCAAATTGATCCTCGATGTTGTCCCAAGATGGTTCATCCTCTGTTTGTGGCATATGCGGGTATTTCTGGTCGATAATTTATTTTAATAATCTCATTATCTCTTCCCATTTTTCAAGATCATCTTAGTGTTGCTCCCAAAGTATAGGATTTGTCATGCATTGAAGGTATTCAAGATTGTGAAATTTTTCTATCTCAATGTATCCTCTGATGAGCATGTCTTGGGTTGATCCTTTTGTGGTTTCTACCAATAGCACTTGGGCACAAGTTATGATGAAGGTTGTGGTTGTTGGGACATCAACCTGAATGTTTTCTGTTGGTGTTGAGGTTTTGTCTTCTTTTTCATAGAATTTCAGGGCATCCTCAATCATCCTATCTCTCATGGATCTCCGATATTTAGGTTTCTTGAATGGTAGTCCTAAGTGGTTTGGCTGCATATTTGGATCAGGTGGTGGAATCAAGATGTCGAATTAAGTTATGAAGCGATTAAATCTGAATAAAGAGTCCCACAGAAAATGTATGTGTGTGCTCTAAGGAGAAAAGATGAGGGACTGGAGATGTTTTTACCCATGCAAGGCACCCAAAGACGTTTGGATGACTATGGAGGTTCGGGGCTGATGATACCCCTGGATCAGAAGGTCGTCCACCTGAGAATTACCTAGGTAGCCAGAGAGGGAGAGTACTGTAAAGACCCCTACACGGTAGAGCGTCCCCACAGCTTATAGGGTTTCCCCCACCCGACCTCTCTTGTCACTGAGATTTCAGGTAGACCAGAATGGGGACCTTGACCTCTTAAGTCTACCACTTTTATTTCAAAGGTGCTTTATAGTTTTCACTTGAACTTTAGATGTTTTGATGTTGTAACCTAATTTGGAGGTTGGTTGACCCAAGGGGTTAACTTTACCTGACCTGTCCTAAAGATGGTAGAATGATTCTAGGCTTGAGACCTAGAGACCACCCTGATTTGACTCCCAGTTTATTAGGTCCAAGATTTTAAGATTCAAGTGATTTTAGAGCTCAATTTTTAGGGTTTGTCTTGTTTAGATCTCTTCAATCAAGGGCTTGGGTAGCACACTGATGTGGGAGGGTTCATTTTCTTTTATATAGGCATGTGTGACTAGCACTCCCTATTATTGAAACCCTAATTTAGTTCTATTTCCAATCCTCTTTTTCACAAAAATTCTCTTTGGACTCAAAAACAAGAAGTGTGTTGTCTGCAACGATTAAGCGTGATTTCTATTAGGGACAGGAATTTTGTGGGATAGGATCTCTATGAAATCTCTTCCACTTCAATAAGGTTTTAAAAATTTTTGCAAAATCAGGAAACTTTTGCCTTAAATATGGTAATTAATATAAAAAGAAGGCAATTGATTCCTAAGTTGGTTTCTTCCTTTTGCCTTTCAAGGGTTAGGCGATGGATTTTAGAGAAGAAGAGAGGTTACCTGCCGTGGAGAGGTTGACTTGCGCGGGAGATTTCTTCTCTTGAAACACCTAGCAAGATCACAATAAAATAAATAGGACAAGTTAGTGTTCAATATAGTCAAAAAGAATGTAGAGATTAGTGAAAAATTGCACGTTGCTCCCCAGCAACGGTGCCAAAATGCTATAACACTTTGTCGGACTTTTTAGATGAGTATAAGTCAGTTGTGTTGTAGTATAGGTGACCAAGCATTGATAACAAATAAGAATTTATTAATCAAAAACCTAAGTATCCGAGGTCGAACACAGGGAGCAAATGAAATTTATTCACTAATCTCAATAATGTAATTGAACACTTAGAGTTACTCAAAACCTAATTCAGAATATAAATGCAAGAGTTTATGAACTAAAATTATAGCAAAAATAGAAGAATTAGACGTCTGATTCTATGATCAGACGTCTTAAATGATGGCCCTTCTTTCTGCCTTCTCTTCTTCTTCTTCTTCCTTTATCTCTGGCTTTCCTCACCTTTTCTATTCTTCTCTGACTTTGGCCGTCTGCAGCCCTTCTTCCTTTTCCTTCCTTTCTTCTCTTGCACAGTGCATTTCTCCTTCTTCTGTGGTCTTCTTCTTTCTTCCTCAGCCGCACCTCTGCTATAGTGTTTCTCCTTCCCCTGGCTTTAGCCTTTCTTCTTCTTCCTATTCCTTCCTTGGCTTTTGCCTTGATTTTCTTCAGCCTTAGCTCTCCTTTGACTTTCTCTTCTTCTCTTTGGCCTTCCTTCCTCTTCCTCTATGCGGATAAGTGTCTTAGCTTCACCTTGCCTAAGCTACGCCTTCCTCTTCCTTCTTCTCTGCTTCTTCCCTGCGCATGCACACACAGAAGCAAAACCTATCCCCTACCCTCCCTCGCATCTCTCTCTCTCTATTTCTCTCTTCGGTATGCTCTCCCAGATTAGTGTAATCGGGTCGAGTGCGTGCCTGGGTCCAGGCGCACCTACGTGGGTGTGGTGCACGAGGAGTGCCAGGTTTAGGTAAACAGGTCAGGTGCCAGGTCCACGGGGGAAGGTCGTGGATGAGGGATGAGAGGGCGAGGGACCTCACCCCTGTGTTACTAGAGGCAACTAACTCAAAGCACAAAATCAATTTATCCTTTGCTCTATGCTTGTACGTTCACAAGGTGGGACTAATGTCCCACCCGCTTCTGCGCTCGTGTCCGCAGGGGTGTCGCGCTCAATTGCTAATGCTGCAGAGTGCTGGGACTTCAATTGCTAGGCATGAGGGGTTCACGAAGGGAGCCCACACACTAGGGAATCTGACGCCTGGAGCGCGCGGCCTGGAGCGAAGCCTTGTGACCTTCATGCTGTGTGCTTCAATGGTAGCAGGTGCTCAGGTCTGACACACACAAACATGGCCTTGCGACCCCATTAAAATGCATGGGAAGCTTCACCGTGTCAAGGTGAAGGTGGGACGATAAGTGGCAGGCCGCAGGGCAGCCTAGGCATGCATGCCTAGGTCACCCTGTGGCCGTACTTATGGGTTGGGTCAGGGGGCATTTAGGGAGGTGATGGTGGTCAATGGATGGGTAGAAGGTGATCAGTGGATGATGGCAGAGGTAGTGAGGTATCTGGCGAGGCGTGTGGAGGTGTGGAGAGGTGGAGGCACCTCGCCGGTGGGCGGCTGGAGATGGAGAAGATGGCAGTGGAAGTGAGGGGACAAAAGGGAAAATAGAGAGAGGGGAATTTAAGAGGGGATAGAGAGGAGTAATTCTAACCTAACTAAGTGGACGAAGGGGGAGAGGTGGCTATTGGCTGTACTTGCTGTCGCCAGAGAAGACGGTGTCCAAGGGAGGGAGAGAGATGACGATGAAGGGTCTAGAGGTGCACGCGCAGGTGTTGCATGACACGGAGGAAGGTGGTGAAGATGTCTCTGCCACTGGTATTGTGGTAGAGCAACGAGAAGGAGGAGGAGGGCTTGCCGGAGCTCGCTGGACCCTTGGCCGGAGGAGAGGAGACGAAATTGGGGTGAATCTCTGGCCAAGACAAGCTTAAGAGATGCGGCCAAAGGTGGTGGTGCTTTTATAGTCGATGGCAGGGGCTCTTATGCTTGGAAGACAAGTTTCAAAGCATAAGAGACCTCGCTGGAGATGGAAACCATTGGAGACCCAAATCTCTCATACGTTCACACGAGAGATTGGGTACGAATCAGAGATTAGGACCACGCTCAGATGGAAGGGAATTCCTCAGAGAATCTCCCTTCCAAATCTGGGAGGAGATCTCTGAGGAATCAGGGAGTACTCCCCCCTTCATTCCTGGTTGGAGTAGGATTTCTTCCCATTAATGGCAGAGGGACCTGAAGTTAGGGGGGTCTACGCAAGGGTTTTCAAAAGATAGGGGCCAGAATGTACTTGGGTGGACTATTTTGCAAACTAGGTCCAGATGACCTCCCCTTAGGTCCAAATTTTGGTACAAACCTAATTTTGATCTAAGAAATCCAATGATGAAGTTTGATTTTAGGTTTGAGCACGTTTGAATGGACATTTTACATAAAAAACCCAAATTAGGCCAATTAATGAGCTAGGACCCCAATCTAGGTCAAAAGAGGTTCCAAAGGCCTAATTGAAGGTTCTAAACCCTAGGGGATATTTTTCCATGAATTTTAGAGTGTTTATTTGATTTTTATCCTTACCATAACCTTGTTGAATTAAACAGGTCTGTTTTAGATTTACAGAATATCATTTAATTCTTGGATTGCACAATAACCAATTTCTGACTGAATCAACCCACTCTTTATCTTATTCAGACCATTTAACCTATGTTTTGCCTCTGAGAAGTCCCTTTTATGTACTGCAATGGTAAAATTGCAGTTTTAACCTTTGTTTCATATTTTCTTCTCAGAACATTAATTCCTTGAATTAGGTCCTCCAAGTTATGTAGGAGCTTTTATTCTCTTTCATAGGTCAAACTGAGCTAGTTAGGGCTCATGATGAGGCTCTCATCAGTGGTCAGAGTACAGGAGGAGGGAGAGCTGATGCAGGACCAATTTGTGGTGCTTTTCTGTGAGCAGTACTTCCCACAGACTTGGTAGGATCAGAGGAGGTGGGAGTTCCATACTCTCCGCTAGGGGGCGATGATGGTTAGCGC
This sequence comes from Thalassia testudinum, assembly GCA_037157565.1. Taxonomy (NCBI): domain Eukaryota; kingdom Viridiplantae; phylum Streptophyta; class Magnoliopsida; order Alismatales; family Hydrocharitaceae; genus Thalassia; species Thalassia testudinum. Next base: position 4,388,316 of record JAZHRO010000022.1, on the reverse strand, counting down.
GTATCGTATGCGTTTCCTGGAGCTGTCATGCTTTGCCTCGACAGCCGTAAATACAAAGGAGGAGCGCCTGTGAAGATTCGTCGAGGGTCTCCGACCTGCCATTTGGGGGTATGTAAACCCCCTGAAGCTGCCTACGTTCTCCCGCATAGTCGAGGCTGGCATGACCTACAAGGAGACCAACTCGTTCATGAGAGACATTAATGGAGGAGGACAGAAGAGGCCCTACCCGTAGGAGCACTCACAGGGCTGTCAGGTGAGGAGGCACCAGGCACCAATAGGGGAGCTGTCCCAATCTGTGGGTCCACCAGGGACCTTTGGGGGTCCCCGATAGGGACCAACCGACTGTGGTAGACCCCCGCCCAGTTACCAGCAGGGACAGCAGACAGAGGGAGGAGGTCGCATACCCCTCTGCTATCAGTGTGGCCAACAGGGCCACATACGAAGGAATTGTTCATCTAGGGCCGAAGCACAGTTGACGCTCCTAACATCGAGCACTGGAGGTTGATCTGGCAACTGTGGTTACCAGGCCCAAGGAGGAGGATAGCAGTCGCAAGGAGGGTATCAACCCACTGCCTCCCGCCCAACCCAGAGCATGGCTGCCTCTTCTGTACCGAGGGCTGAGGGACGTGTTAACACCCTAACTCATGGAGATGCTAGAGCTTCAAGCTCTGTAGTGGTATGTATGGTTATTATTTTCGGCAGGCTCGTTTACACATTTTTGATTCCGGTGCCACACTTTCGTTTGTTTCTGTGGATTTTGCTGTCAGCATGGGGTTGAGCAGTGTACTTTTAAAGGAGCCCTTCCTAATTAGAGGACCAGGTGGGCAAGAGTTTGTTGTCGAGGAGGTTTTCACTGACTGTGAGGTCACGATAAGGGGACACAGTCTTACGATAGACTTGATCATGATCCTAATGGAGAATTTTGGTGTGATCTTAGGGATGGATTGGTTAGCCGCCTACCATGCTGTTGTAGACTGCTTCGGGAGAAAGATTATTTTCTCCATACCACGATTGCCTCCCTTTGAGTTCCACGACTAGCCATTAGATGGAGGTTTCAGATGCATCTCCGCGCTTCAGGCAGTGAAGCTACTGAGCCAGGGGTGCAAGGACTTCCTTGCTTACGTCCTACCAGAGACCGGCCCCGTGGTCAGCTTATAGAGTATTCCAGTGGTTCGTGAGTACCCCGACGTCTTTCCAGAGGAGCTGCTAGGACTGCCACCTAAGCGGGAGATCGAGTTTGAGATCTCACTGATACTAGGGACCGGCCCCATTTCTACTACACCATACCGGATGGCCCCGCTTGAGCTGCGAGAGCTCAAGCCACAGCTACAGGAACTACTAGAGAAGGGCTTCGTGAGGTCCAGTGCCTCCCTGTAGGGAGCCCCCGTCCTGTTTGTTAAAAAGGATGGTACTCTTTGGCTTGCATCAACTACAAACAGCTGAACCGGGTCACCATCGAGAACAAGTACCCATTGCCACACATAGATGACCTCTTCGACCAGCTGAGAGATGCCACGGTATTCTCCAAAATAGATCTGAGGTTGGGCTACCATCAGCTGAGGAATCGGGAGACCGACGTCTCCAAGACAGCCTTTCACATGCGGCATGGCCACTACGAGTTCTTGGTAATGCCTTTTGGGCTAACCAACGCCCCTGCCGCTTTCATGGACCTGATGAACTGCATCTTCTGGCCGTATCTGCATCAGTTCATGGTGGCATTCATTGACGACATACTCATCTACTCTCAAGATCAGGCATAGCACGAGCAGCATCTTCACATGGTCTTGGATACTTTGCGATGGCACAAGCTGTACACCAAGTACTGTGGCGTGCGCTCATGCGTGTGTGTTAAGAAGTGTCGTTATAGTTGCACTTGCAATGCCGATTTTAAAGTAAATAAACGGAGGTGAGTTCGAGTGTCTGTCTTAGGGAGGCGTGAAAATTGGATTTTGCTATCACTTGTCGTCACGGAAAGCGTGGAGTTTTGCTTGCGAAAGGTGCGGTTTTGAAAAGCGAGAGAGAGAGGGAGAGATTACAGTTAGAGTTGGTTCTTGCTTGATCATGCAACTTAAACAGGAATTAAAATAAATAATTGAACAGAAAGTACTTCATTAATCATGCACTTTTAGTTCATAGCTTACAACATTAAGTACATGCTCAAACAAAAGTAATGGAAAGCTTAAAAGAGAGGAAGCGAGAGAGAGAGGAGGGAGAGCGGTGAGGCAGCCATGGTGGTGGAGGAGGCTCCATCGGTGGCTCGTCGTCTCCGACGATTACAAGAGGGCCTAAAGCTAGTTAGGAGAGGGGTAGAGTAGTTGCAAGGGAAGTGAATGCCTTGAATGAGTGGTTGGAGGGGGTATAAATAGGGTTAAGGGCTTTCTAGAAGAAGAAGGGGCTTTAGCGATGTCTGGGACGTCGCTAAAACCATTCCAAAAGCGTCGGTGAAGCCCTCCAGCCTGCCAGTCAACCACCCGTGCTGTTCTTCTTCACGCCCAATCCATGGCCGCTGCGTGAGAGTCATTCGATCGAAGATTGGATGGCTGAGATCCTTCCTTGGGCGCGCTTGGATAGCGCCTTGGGTGCGCGTGCACGCGGGTGTCGTCGTCCAGTGTGAGCAAGCGCGTGGGCGCTCGCTGTCTGAGGGCGCACCGCGTGGCGCGATCTCTATTGCCCGCTGTTGATCGGGCGACCTAATTTTGCCGCGCACCTCTCCGTCTTCGATTTCCTTCGCCTCGCGCGGTTCGAACCCGCACGCGTGTGTGCATGTGTGCACGCTCACTGCTACACCACACCCGTGCTTTGTCGCGGCGACTGCACGATTCTCGGCCGTCAAATTGAAGATCGACGGCAGAGATTTGATTTCAGCTGATGGATGAAGTGGCATGCGGTGGAGCGGGGGTGACGTGGTGCAATGAGGGCCGTTGATCACCAGATCAATGGTTAGAACTTCTTGGGCCCATTGTAGGAGCTTCGAATGTCGGATATGGCCGATCTTGAGTCTGTTGGACTCCGTTCGTCGTTCTGAATCCATCCGTGTGGTTCGATCACTCATCTAAGGCCTTCTTTGACAAGTGCTTACATAAATGGCCATAAATACAGTTTTATAAGCAATCTTGGTATATGATGCATGCAATGCTTCCATTCTACTTATGTTGTGCCTTTTATTCTTAAGATGGGCCCTATTCAACTGAGTTATCACCCCCATGTGTAGTGTTATCATACTGCAAGTGCGAGTTCTGGTTGAGACAGGTCACCTTCCTAGGCCATGTAATCTCAGATCCAGCCAAAGTGGAGGCAGTGCTCAGGTGGGAAAGACCGCGTACGGTGACAGAGATTCGTAGTTTTCTGGGACTGGCTGGTTACTATAGATGGTTTATCCGAGGATTCTCGCAAATTGCACATCCTCTGACTCAGTTGACCTGAAAGGATGTACCCTTCGCTTGGACAAACGAGTGTGAGTCTTGCTTTCAGGAGCTGAAAGAGAGGCTGACCTCAGCTCCTGTACTGACCATCCCTGATAGCAGTGGTAGATTCATCGTCTACACAGATGCCTCGTTGCAAGGATTGGGGGGTGTGCTCATGTAGTGGGGTCACGTTGTCGCATACACTTTGCGGCAACTGAAGCTGCATGAGCATAACTACCCCACCCATGACTTAGAGTTGGCAACGGTTGTCCTCGCACTGATGACCTAGAGGCACTACTTGTATGGAGAGACGTTCGAGATTTTCACTGACCATAAGAGCCTTCGATGCCTGTTTGACGAAAAGGAGCTCAACATGAGGCCGAGACGTTGGTTGGAGCTCCTGAAGGACAACGATTGCAGCATCTCCTACCACCTGGGGAAGGCCAATGTGGTTGCTGATGCCTTGAGCCGAAAGGCTCCCGCCCACTTGGCTTGCTTATGAGCACAAAGTTGGAGACTCATGGAGGAGTTAAGTAGCTAGCGACCCCAGGAGTCACAGGGGTACTACGAGACAGTGATAGTGGCGAGGCGGACACGATCAGAGCTGATGGATCACATCGTGATTAAACAGATGACGGACCCATACCTACAGGCACAGTGAGACCGAGTATTGGCAGGGAGCCCAAGAGAGTTATCGTTCACTAACAGAGTCTTGCACATGAGGGGACGCTTGTGCGTTCTTAGAGAAGAGGAGCTGTTGAGGGAGCTCCTGACTGAGGCACACGGATCTAGATTTACCATACATCCTGAGAACACGAAGATGTATCACGATCTACAATGTGATTTCTACTGGAGGGGCATGAAGCGAGATGTTGGTCACTTCGTTCAGCAGAGTCTGATATGCCAGCAGGTGAAGACCGAGCACCAGAGGCCTACAGGGCCATTGCAGCCACTTCCCATGCCAGAATGGAAGTGGGAGAGTGTCACTATGGGCCTGGTAGTGGGATTACCTGTGACACAGCAGGGACACGATGTAGTCTGGGTGATTGTAGATAGATTGACAAAGACGGCACAGTTTCTGTTGATCCGAGTCACTTTCGGACCCACCCAATTGGCAGAGCAATACATCAGAGACGTGGTACGCCTTCACGGGGTCCCCTGCGAGATTATTTCAGACAAAGACACTCATTTCACTTCCCAATTTTGGGCAGAATTTCAGAGGGCCTTAGGGACTCGTCTGAAATTCAGTACAACTTATCACCTCCAGACAGACGGACAGTTGGAACGCACCATTCATACCCTTGAGGACCTTCTACGCACTTGCGTATTGGACTGGAGAGGCTCCTGGGAGTAGCATTTGCTCCTGGTAGAGTTCACATACAAGAACAGTTATCACTCGAGCATCAGCATGGCACCATATGAGGCTCTGTATGGGAGGAAGTGTACGGCTCCCTTAAGTTGGGTTGAGGTGGGGACCAAGTGGGAGGTTCGTCCCCGACTAATACGCCAGAGTCAGGAGGTGATCGTGAAGATCCATCGACAACTACGTACTGTCCGGAGTAGGCAGAAGAACTACGTTGATCTGAAGCGTATGGAGGTACAATTTAAGGTTAGGGATCACGTTTCCATCCATGTTTTGCCCATGAAGGGCTTACAGTAGTTTAAGGTGAGAGGGAAGCTTGCACTGAGATTTGTGGGGCCTTTTGAGGTCTTAGAACAGGTAGGACCCATCGCTTACCGACTTGCCCTTCCTCCCCAGTTCTCTGGAGTGCACCGTTGATCCCAGCCATGTCCTTAGCCATGAAAGCAATACCCGGAGCTTTTTGAGGGTATGTCTCTTCGGACCAACTTCAGTCCTCTTTAAGTTTGTTATACGCTACTACGTTAATTTTCCACACCTAGTTAGCTCAAGTTTTGGGGATGAAACTTCCTTTAAGTTTGTTATATTGAAATGACCTGTCACCTTTCAGTCCTTTAAGACGTCTGGGATGTTCACCAGATGTCTGTCCAGACGTCTGGAGAGAGAGCCAGATGTTTGAGATGCTTTTTCTTTTCGGCACGTACCATGCGCACGCCACTCCCTCGCCCATGCCTCATGCCTCACCCTGCGACAACCATCACCTGCACCCCGCACCACTCCTTGTGACTCCCATGCCCTTCCCCTCACCTTCTCTCCCTTTATAAGTCCTCCTCCTCCACTTCATCTCACACCCTCACGTTGAGCTAGAGAGGGAGAGAGCGAGTGGAGAGCGAAGAGCGGAGAGCTGATCACGAGTCTGAATGTGAGAGCTGAGGGTGCCGTGCTGCTCTCTGCAGCATCTGTGGTGAGGAGAGTTGAAAGAGCGATCTCCGTTTTCGTTTAAAACTTTATCATAAAATGATGTATCATTGTATTTAATCGCGTGGTAGATAATCGCTTTTCAAAAACATTTTAATTGTCAGAATCTAACAACAAATAGTTAGGTCATCTCCACAGGGAGGAATTAGCCCATTTAATTTAATAAATAGTGTCACGTTTATTCAGGAAACTCAATAGATATGCATGCTACTTCGTGCTTTTCTTTTTCTCACATAAATTTGCAATATAGATAATTAATCAAGAAGATGAGGGTGCATATGCAAAATTACCATAATATAATATTCGAAATAATGACCTTGGTAATAACAAACAATGTTAATGTTAATCTCCTAACTAATAATACTATAATTAATATCTCAGATTGTATGTCATTCAGAAGGAGAAATCAATTATATGTAATTTTGAATTAAGCAAGGGGTGTCCATGTAAATTGTGCAGCAATATATTAATTTAGAAAATAAATGAATAGTAACTTGATAATGGCATTTTCTGTAAATTTTAATGGTGGAGAAAACAGAGCATTTGCTCTCTCTCCTCCTCGCGAAAGAGAGAGAGCACCGGCGGGGTAGTTGCGATGCTCAGGAGGACGGCGAGGACGGGGGCTCTCCGATGGTGGCAGCGGTGTCGACGGCGACGGCCGGAGGCTGCCGACCGGCGGAGGAGATGAGGACCGGCGAAGGTTGCTGCAGTGGCCGCGGCTGTGGCGCGGGTCTGCTCATGAGGGTGCGGCGGTCTACAGTTAGTGCCTGTGGGCGCAGGCGAGTGGTGCTGCGCCTGCTGATGGCCGTGCAGGCGCTGTGGCCTGCAGATGGGCGAAGTGGTTGGGTGCGATTGTGCATCTGCGGGCGCCTGTAGTTGGACGGAGGTGGGCGCGTGGGCTGGGTGGCGTGAACGCCTGCAGCAGGGGGCGCTGGAGGGCTTGGTGTGCTGGAAAGGCAGAAACGGTGTGGGTGCTGGTGGTCTGTAGAGAGGAGAAACGCTGCAGTGGAGAACCTGCAGATGGACGTGCGCCTGTGGGGTGGAGGCTGGCGGTGAAGGGATGCACTGGAGGGTGGATGGGTTGATGGCGCGGGAAGGGGGGGCGCACGTCTGCGGAGAGGGCACTTGTTCTGAACGGTTGCAGGCAGATGTGGCGTGAGCGCCTGCAGTAGGGGGCGCTGGAGGATGGATGCTTGGTGCACAGTGCACCCGGTGGGTCACAGGGTTCACCCTTTCCACGGTGAAGCAGTTCCCCGCGAGGGGGAAAGATCCTTCTCTCTCCTCGCCTCCTCTCTTTAACTCCTCCCTTGCGCGTGAGTTCAGGGATTTTCCCAAATCCTCAATCACAGTTGTTGAGAAAGGCGGCGGAAGAGAAGATTACCCAAATGTCCAGCGGGGGAGGGGGAAAGAGTTGCAGCTATTTGGGGAAATTATCCCCCCACCCTTGCTCTTTGTGTATTTTATTACCTGCATATAAAAATAATAAAATCATTAAGTTATAGAATGTTATAACTTAAATAATGAGGTGTACAATTATTCTATAACTTAATTGCCATTATTAACATACCTAAACTATACGATTAAATATTCTTAGGCTTAATATTAGTCCATTTTAATGGACTCATCCTAGAGCGGTTCCACGGAATCAGACGTCCTGAGTGACCTCCAGATGTCTGGGAGGACGTCCGAAGGTATTATGAGACGTCTAGTAGAGATTTACTTTTTCCTTCTTGTCTACCGAGTCTTGACAATGCATACGCATGTGTCAGAGGTTGGGAGGCTCGGTGGGGCACGACACAAAGCAGTTTCAGACGTCTGGGAGCATCTCCAGATGTCTGACGGAACCCTCAGATGTCGGCAATGTGCTCCAGACATCCGATAGAGGCACCCTGAGAGAGGTATGCCTGCAAGTTGGTTTAACATGTCTGGGGTCTCTCCCAGACGTCTGATTTTTGTCAGACCTCGTGTTTTTAGGCCCGTACAAGGCCCAAACTATGTCAATTTTCCATAAACAAAACGTCCTTGTTTCCCATACGTTCTACTCCATGTAATGGTACCTTATAAGTAGCACTTGAACCCTTTTTGACCTGTCAATCCATGTCTTAGGTCTCCAATCCGTCAAGTGTACGGGACCTACAGAGATGTCGGGAGCTGCTGTACGAGCCCCCATTCCACCCGATTATCTTGGTAGAGTGGTTCTAACTAATTCTTCAAGTTAAATAAAATGCATGCAATTAGTTAAAAGCCTAGGATGTGAGATGAATCCTAGGAAGAAATAAATGTATGCTCTAGAATATAGTTATCCAATTGAACCCTTGGTTGTGATATGAACAGTAGGGCTAGAGAAAAGTGCATGTGAATAATTGAGTAAATCATGAGCTGTCTGTATTATCTACAATGAACTACATTACGAACAAACCTGCACTATGATTGAGCTGCCTGTTCTGTATATATATTAAACTGGATAAAGGGAAAGTCATGAACCAACCCTATGGGGAATATAGAATAAGACAAGAATACCACATCACGGAGAACCGAATGGTTCTGGAACTGCCGCCCACAGGCGGCTGTTAAGGAAAGTGAGCTGACCTTCATGTACATGGTACCGAAGAGAGCAACCATCCCTTGTAGTGTAGAGGGGAGCTTGCCACCTTTAAGTTGAGACCCGGGGTAGGTTTGGCCACTCTACATCGACTCTTGCTGGCCCTCGTGTACGTGGTACCAAGGTGAGTTACTTAGTGTAGAGGGGAGCTAGCGGCCTTGGGGGCCTGAGGTTAGGCATGGCCACCCTACATCGACTCTTGTTAGCCCATTGGGCAAATCGGGATAGTCGGACGAGAGTACACAGACTGAGGAGGGGCGAGACCCCTGTTTTGTTTTGAGAGGGTAAGGTCCTATACTGCTCTGCACTATACGTTGAGCCGTACCCGCTAGCGGAAATGACTGATCGTGTGCCAGTGCTGGGCAGCTACCCGTGCGCTTATCACGTGTGCTGTAGTCATCACTACGTCATGACTGTGACCTTGAGGTGGTAGATCGGGTGTAGGACTACCATGGAGGGATTCTCCTGGCTAAGAGAGTGCCATGTGTGCATCTTGCATCATAGGAAAACTGCAAGCAAGATCATTCCTTTAGAGAATAGGAAGATTAAAGTAATGTAATGGATCCTGATTAGAGATCTCTATAGTTTCTACTGCTATAGTTTCTACTGCTAGTTGTAGTGAGTTCCTTTAGTTATATTTTCAGTACTTTCCGTTATGTTCTCTATTTGTACTAGTTTTATTGTGATGGCAGTATTCCTGTTCCTGAAGGCATGTAATATTCTAGTATTACTGTTCTATTTCTCCTTTTGTTGCCAATTTCTTTCTGCTTAGCTACTGTACTTGTGCAGTTGTGGATTGATGCATGTTATTTGGTTATTTCTCGTTGGACGACAGGGTCATAGGATTACTTGAGGTGAGTCGGTCTCGGGTTCTATAGGGATCTAGGCTCGGGTCATGACAGATGGTGCTCTACTTATAGTGTCGGAGCAAGAGCTTGAGTTTGCTTGGAGCTCCTGATGAGAGCCTCATCATAAGCCATAACTAGCTCATTTTGACCCAATAAATAAGATAAAAGCTCCTGCATAACCTAGAAGAAGGCTTAACAGAAGGAACAAGTGCTCTGAGAAGAAAACATGAAATAAAGGTTAAAACTGCAATTTTACCATTGCAGTACATAAACAGGATTTCTCAGAGGCAAAACATAGGTCAAATGGTCTAAATGAGATAAAAAGTGGGTTGAGTCAATCAAAAATGGATTTATGTGCAATCTAGGAATTAAATGACACTTGGTAACCCTAAAATAGATCTGCTTAAATTAACAAGGTTCCGATCAGGATAAAAATCAAGTAAACCCTCTAAAAACCATGGAAAAACATCCTCTAGGGTTTGGAACATTTAATTTGGCCTTTGGAACCCAGTTTGACCTAGATTAGGGTCCTAGTTATTCAATTAACCTAATTTGGGTTTTTGCACAAAATGTCCAATGAAACGAGGTCAAACGTAAAATCCAACTTCACCATTGGATTCCTTAGGTCCAAATTAGGTTTGTACCAAAATTTGGACCTAAGGGGAGGTCATCTTGGCCTACTTTGCAATTTAGTACACCCAAATCACAATTTGGTCCCTATCTTTTGAATATATTTGCAGAGAGCCCCCTAAGTTCCTCGCCACCTTTGCAATCAGGTCCTGCTGCCATTGTTAGGGTAGAACCAAGCTCCGGCAAGGTTTAGAGAGGGATTACTCTCTGATTCCTCAGAGATTCTCTCCCAGAAATGGAAGGGAGATTCTCTGAGGAATTCCCTTCCATCTACGGCCAATCACAATCTCTGGTGTGAACCCAATCTCTCGTGCGAACGCATGAGAGATTTGGGTATCTTAACCTCTTTCCATCTCCGGCGACCAACCTCAGGCGATTGCGCGCCCTCCACGCTCTGACAGCACGGCCCAGTGCCTATAAAATAACCTTTAAGCTCGGCCGCAGATCTTCAGCTTGATTTGGCCGAGTTTCCAACTCCAATTCATCTCCTCCTGCCCGGCCAAATTTCCCAGCAAGCTCTAGCAAGCCCCCATCCCCTCCCTCTTCGCTCTGCCACAAAACGAGTGGCAAAGTTATCTTCCTGACTCTCCTCCGCGTCGCGTAGTACCCGCGCATGCTGCCTCAGCCCCGTCGTCGCCGCCGTTCTCCCCCACTGGGTAGCGTCTTCTCCGGCGACAGCAGGTACAGCTGTCCGCCCTCCGTCCTCCTTCGTCCCTACAATTAGGTTAGAACTAGTCCCCGTAGTCCCCTCTCTCTTTTCCCCCTGTTATCCCATCTAATCGACCCTCGACCGACGCTGACCACCCTCATCTTCCACATCTCCAACCGACCTCCGGCGAGCCGCCCACACCATTCCGCCCCTCCACACGGCTCGCCAACCATCTCGTAAGCTTCGCCTCACCACCAAGAACACATTCCACCCCTCCACTGCCACTCCGCACCTCCGCAGTAGTCCCCCGAACAACCCCACACTTTCGGCCACAGGTTGACCTAGGCACGCACGCCTAGGCCAACCTGCGGCCTACAGCACCGTCCACCGTCTTCGCCGTGCCACGGAGAAGGTGTCCAGCTAGTCTGATTGGGCCAATAGGCCGTGTTTATGTCTGACAGTGTCAACGCTCCTGCCGCCATGGACGACATTTGAAGAAGCTCCAATGCAGCTCCAGGCGCCAGGGCTCCCAGGCTGCAGGCGCAGCAGGTTCACGCGAGTGATGCGAAGTGCTTCGAGTCCAGCCAGGGGCGCTGAGAAGCCAGCAGCTGTGGGGATGGCACGCAAGTTTGCGGGCATGCGAGAAATCAGGGCAGAACCTTTAGTCCCACATTGTGGAGAGACGAGGCGCCGCTGCGCCATAAATTGAATTTGTGATATTGCCTTCACGCCTTAGAAAGCACAGGGGTGAGGTCCCTCACTTACCCTTACGCCCGCCTCGTCCGCGGTTTCATCTCGCGGATCTGGCGGGATCCGACCTGACCTAAACCTGAGCACTCCTCGCACATCACACCACCTGCAGGTGCGCTTGGTCCTAGGTACGATCCGACCCGATTATCTGTGTGGCTCTGGGAGAGCATCCTTGAGTGAATTGTTGAGAGAGAGAGACGTGCGGGTAGAGGGAAAAGGGGTAGGTTTTGCTCTGTGTAGGCACAGGCTGAACGTTGAGGAAGAAAGACTTGGCCGCGAGAAGGAAGAAGGAAAGGCAGGAAGAACAGAAGGACCAAAGGAGAAGGAAGGCAAGGCAGAGAAGAGAAGCAGGAGGAAAGAAGCCTTTGCAGGAGAAGAAGGAAGGCAAGGCAGAAGAAGACTGCAAAGATCAGAAGAAGAAAGAAGGAAGAGCAAGGCAGGAGAAGAAACAAGAAACAAAGGCAGGAAGAAGAAGCCTTCGCAAGAAAAGAAGCAAAGCAGAAAGAGAGAAGAGAAAGAAGAGAAGCCAAGAAAGAAGACGAAGAAGAAAAAGAGTCTGCAGAAGAAGAAAGAAAGCAAGATCAGAAGAAGAAGAATAAACACTTTTAAGACGTCTGATCTTGGGATCAGACGTCCAATTTGACTCTTTTGCCTGAATTATTTTTTTAAATACCTCTGAATTCCAGTTTTGAGTAAATTAGAGTGTTCAATTACATTTTGATTAGTAGTAAATTCCATTTGCTCCCTGTGTTCGACCTTGGATACTCCGATTTTTGAGTAATAAAATTCTCTATTTGTTTGAATGCTTTGTCGGCTATACTACAACGTGACATATTCTCTTTTAAAACCAGCATAAAATCATGAAAACATTTTGGCACCGTTGCCAGGGAGCAACGCGCAATTGACCACTAGTCTCTACATTCGTTTTTATCATATTGAACACTAACTTGCCCTACTTTGCTTTGTTTTGATCTTGCAGGTATTTCACGAGAAGATTCCTCCTGCAAGGCAACCACTCTAGGGCAGGTAATTTCTTTTCTTCCTTAAATTATCCCCTAATCCTGAAAAGACAAAAGGAAGAAAATCAATTTAGGAATCAACTGCCTTCTTTATATAGTAATCACCATTTTAAGGCAAACGTTTCCTAATTTTGCGAAAATTTTTCAAAACTTCTTGAAGTAGGAGCGATTTTTTTTAGAAGTCATCCCACAAATTCTTGTGCCTAATCGAAAACACGCATAATCTCGGCGGACAACACATTTCTTGCTTGTAAAGTCCAAAGATAACCTTTTCAAAAAGAAAAAGAGGATTGGAAATAGAACCAAATTAGGGTTTCCACATTAGGGTCTTGAAGTGTTAGTCACACATGCCTGCATAAAAGGAAATAAACCCTCCCGCATCAGTGTGCTACCCAAGCCCTTGATTGAAGAGATCTAAATAAGACAAACCCTATAATTGAGCTCTAAAATCACTTGAACCTTAAAATTTTGGACCTAATAACCTGGGAGTCGAATCAAGGTGATCTCTAGGCTCCAAACCTAGAATCATTCTGCCATCTATAAGACAGGTCAGGTGAAGTTGACCCCTTGGGTCAACCAACCTCTAAATTAGGTCACAATACCAAACACATCTAAAGTTCAAGTGAGAACCCTAAAGCACCTTTGAAATAAAAGTGGTAGACTTAAGAGGTCAAGGTCCCCATTCTGGTCTACCTGGAATCTCAGTGACAAGAGAGGTCGGGTGGGGGAAACTCTGTAACCCGTAGGGACGCTCTACCATGTAGGGGTCTTTGCGGGACTCTCCCTCTCTGGCTGCCCAGGTAATTCTCAGGTGGATGATTTTCTGATCCAAGGGTCCATCTGCCTCGAACCTCCATAGTCATCCAAACATCTTTGGGTGTCTTGATTGGGTCAAAAACATCTCCAGTCCCTCATCTTTTCTCTTTAGAGCACACACACACATTTTCAGTGGGACTCGTTATTCAGATCTGATCGCTTCATAACACATCTTGATTCCAACTTGATTCTACATCTTGACTCCACCACCTGATCCAAATATGCAGCCAAACCACCTAGGACTACCATTCAAGAAACCTGAATATCAGAGATCCATGAGAGATAAAATGATTGAGGATGCCATGAAATTCTATGAAAATGAAGAAACCTCAACAATAGTAGGAAACATTCAGGTTGATGTCCCAACAACCACAACCTTTGTCATAACTTGTGCCCAAGTACTATTAGCAGAAGCCAACAAAGGATCAACCCGTGACTTGCTCATTACTGGATACATTGAGATAGAAAAATTGCACAATAGTGAATACCTTCAATGTATGACAAATCCTCGACTTTGGAAGCAACACCAACATAGTCTTGAAAAACGGGAAGAGATAATGAGATTAGTAAAACAAGTTATTGATCAGAAATACCCGTGTATACCAACAGAAGAGGAACTATCTTGGGACAACATCGAGGATCAATCTGATCTCGGGTTTGAGGCACAAAATGGTTGTGGATTCCCAACCCAGATAGAGTACAATGTGCCTGATATTGAAGAAGGTTGGGAAGTTTCAAATGCAGGAAAATACAATGTTAAGCCCATTTTAGAATCCCAAAACTCCTACAAGTATGAGAGTAGAACTGAACCTCTCAAAGGTATAAATTCCATCCCTTATTCTGATAAGGTGACCCTCGAAGGTTATTCAGACCTAGATTCTAGTAATTCAACCCACATCCTAAGCCTAGAACCTAGATCTGAAACATATTTTGAAGATTTCAAGGCCCCAGATGAAGAAGATCAATCTTTTAATGAAGAATATGATTTTGGGCCTCGATTTGATGAATATCCCTCGCCAACATCCTCAGAGGAACGAATCGATTTTTCGGAAGTCATGCCAATCTACAACACAGAAATTGAGGAGTTGTACGAGCAGGGTTTCAATTGGGTCTGCCCTACTAGCTTAGAATCTGAGCCTCTACCAGATAAGGATACCCTTTTAAGCTCAGAATTAATATTTAGGCTAGATCCTAGTCAGGCTGCTGAATATACAACATATGATTTATTCTATGGTGGAACTCATGATCTGCAATCTCATTCAAACTTTGATTTTCGCAAACTCTCCGACGATCTCGAATCTGACCATAACATCGGAGAAAATCTGCCTCCTGATTATAACATGTCAATCTTCTTTGAAGCCACCTGCTCCACATATACAGAACCAATCAAAACCCGTTCCCCACCCCGACCTGCAACCGAACTCAATTTCTATTCCGATTCACCTCTCATTGAGCCGTTTGCAGATGATTCAACTCCATATCTAGATTGGGTATCGGGTACTGATCAGACCACAAATCAGGAGCCTCCATCCCTTGATCACCCCTGTAGGGATTCCACACCTTACATGGATAATTTTTCGGAACCCTACTTTGACCAGGCTGATTCGACTCAGCCTGAACCCGAGTTTTCACTTCCATATCCATCAGAGCTTCACTGCATATGGTGGGTTCTGCATCTGCTGATCTACATCCATCAACCCACCAGACTTATTGGGTTTGGGCTGCATCATCAGCCTACTGATATTAACAAGCACCTGGTTGGACCAACCAGGCTCTTAATTAAGGTGCTTGTTTTCCAAAATTCCATTGATGTGACCACTCCCTCTCCACCCCATTTTCCGCTCGACTGAAGGCATTAAATTTAGCACTTAACGGGAGGCAACCCGCCATCCCAAAAATAGAGACCCGTTTGATTATCCGTCTGTACTCCATGTTTATTGCACCTTGAGTTCAGCCTTAGACAGTTGATCCCACCTCTGGTACACGTATCAGAGCTTGAAATCATTCTCATCAGTCATTTTCGACCCATTCACCCACCCGATATACCCTGTTCTAAGCCACTGACCTCAACACTAGTTCACACCCTATGTTTACAATGAGGACATTGCACAACTTAGGCATGGGAGGTGATAAAGTGCATACATACAGAACCAAGAAAAAGTTAGAAGGATTCCTACAAAAAATTCGCATATGTCAAAAACACAAAAAAATTGAAAAACTATGAAAAAGAACAAAAAAAAGGGGAGGGAGGAAATTTTGTGAGCCACATATTCATAAAGAGGAGAAAAAGAGCAAAAATGAAGAAAGGAGCACAAAATGAGAAAGAAAAAAGAAATAGTCATTAGTAAAAGACTAAGGAATTAACTGAAGTTCTAGACCAGATCAAGAAAAGAAATAAAAGAAAAAGTGCTAAGGAGACACAACAAGAGATTAGCGGGAACGCTAGTCTTAGGCCTCTTGGGCTAGATTTGTTAGCTTAAAAATTCACGTATCCGCTAAAATCTGGATAATCCTCAAGAGGTTGAGGAAAATGCGAAGTTTAAGTATTAGGTCTAAAGCTTAGGAAGTATTCAACCTCGTTAACTAACTTTCGGTTTGCGGGATTCGGTAACCTAAGCACCCCAAATTCACACACAGTCTGGTTCAGTGCGCATAAACATCCAAATCACGCGAAAAGCGTTTAATGTTCTGAAAAAGTCACCTAGATTAGGAGCGGCCAATCAACACAAATTGATTTGGACGAGTTCCCGACGTGGAGAGGCAGGAAATTCCCCTTGAAGATGCGTAACAACACATCGTCTCCTTGGTGCTTGTCTCTTAGGATATTTAAATATCCTACTGGGGCCATGTAAGCACTCTGCTGGTTCAGATACCATGGGCGGCATTATCACGAAATGTCAATCGCTAAGGTCTGAATTCGACCACGGAACGCCATGGGTGGGATTATCTCGAAATCTCGAAAGCCAGGGACCCTTGAGGATTGATGATGGGGACGAGGAATCCGATACAAACCGTGTTGAGAAGCTAATCCGAAGCTAGAAATAAAAAGAAAAGAGAGAGAAAAGCTCTCCAAACAAATAAATCCTCTATCTCTCTCTCTTACAAAAAAAATGCACTGCAAACTGAACTTAGGCTAAAAATGTCTCAAGCACGGGTGCTTTAACCGCGGAGTCCAACAAACCCTAGGTTAGTTTCTGTGGGCCGTAGAAACCTTTGCGGAGGACTGAGGCTAAAGCGGAACAGGTCCAGATTTTGGTTGGTACTTGAGTACCTCTAGGCCTATTATTGGCATTCTGACCTAATCACAAAAGAAGCACTTATCATAACTGAGGACACTCTGGGTCTAGAACGGAAGTTAAAACCTTGAAATTTTGCTAAGGGACTAGCAAAAGCTAGGCATAGGGGTATGATGAGAGCCTCATCATAAGCCATAACTAGCTCATTTTGACCCAATAAATAAGATAAAAGCTCCTGCATAACCTAGAAGAAGGCTTAACTGAAGGAACAAGTGCTCTGAGAAGAAAACATGAAATAAAGGTTAAAACTGCAATTTTACCATTGCAGTACATAAAAAGGATTTCTCAGAGGCAAAACATAGGTCAAATGGTCTAAATGAGATAAAAAGTGGGTTGAGTCAATCAGAAATGGGTTTATGTGCAATCTAGGAATTAATGACACTTGGTAACCCTAAAACAGACCCGCTTAAATTAACAAGGTTCCGGTCAAGATAAAAATCAAGTAAACCCTCTAAAAATCATGGAAAAACATCCTCTAGGGTTTGGAACATTTAATTTGGCCTTTGGAACCCATTTTGACATAGATTAGGGTCCCAACTATTCAATTAACCTAATTTGGGTTTTTGCACAAAATGTCCAATCAAACGAGGTCAAACATAAAATCCAACTTCACCATTGGATTCCTTAGGTCCAAATTAGGTTTTTACCAAAATTTGGACCTAAGGGGAGGTCATCTTGGCCTACTTTGCAATTCAGTACACCCAAATCATAATTTGGTCCCTATCTTTTGAATATATTTGCAGAGAGCCCCCTAAGTTCCTCGCCACCTTTGCAATCAGGTCCTGCTGCCATTGTTAGGGCAGAACCAAGCACCGATGAGGTTTAGAGAGGGATTACTCTCTGATTCCTCAGAGATTCTCTCCCAGAAATGGAAGGGAGATTCTCTGAGGAATTCCCTTCCATCTACAGCCAATCACAATCTCTGGTGTGAACCCAATCTCTCATGCGAACGCATGAGAGATTTGGGTATCTTAACCTCTTTCCATCTCCGACGACCAACCTCAAGCGATTGCGCGCCCTCCACGCTCTGACAGCACGGCCCAGTGCCTATAAAATAACCTCTAAGCTCGGTCGCAGATCTTCAGCTTGATTTGGCTGAGTTTCCACCTCCAATTCATCTCCCCCTGCCTGGCCAAATTTCCCAGCAAGCTCTGGCGAGCCCCCTCCCCTCCCTCTTCACTCTGCCACAAAACGAGTGGCAAAGTTATCTTCCTGACTCTCCTCCGCGTCGCGCAGTACCTGCGCACGCCGCCTCAGCCCCATCGTCGCCGCCGTTCTCCCCCACTGGGTAGCGTCTTCTCCGGCGACAGTAGGTACAACTGTCCGCCCTCCGCCCTCCGTCCTCCTTCATCCCTACAATTAGGTTAGAACTATTCCCCATAGTCCCCTCTCTCTTTTCCCCCTATTATCCCATCTAATCGACCCTCTACCGACGCTGACCACCCTCATCTTCCACATCTCCAACTGACCTCCGGCGAGCCGCCCACACCATTCCGCCCCTCCACACGGCTCGCCAACCATCTCGTAAGCTCCGCCTCACCACCAGGAACACATTCCACCCCTCCACTGCCACTCCGCACCTCCGCAATAGTCCCCCGACAACCCCACACTTCCAGCCACAGGTTGACCTAGGCACGCATGCCTAGGCCGACCTGCGGCCTGCAACACTGTCCACCGCCTTCGCCGTGCCACGGCGAAGGTGTCCAGCTAGTCTGATTGGGCCAATAGGCCGTGTTTATGTCTGACAGTGTCGACGCTCCTGCCGCCATGGACGACATTTGAAGAAGCTCCAACGCAGCTCCAGGCGCCAGGGCTCCCAGGCTGCAGACGCAGCAGGTTCACGCGAGTGATGCGAAGTGCTTTGAGTCCAACCAGGGGCGCTGAGAAGCCAGCAGCTGTGGGGATGGCACTCAAGTCTGCGAGCGCATGCGAAATCAGGGCAGAACCTTTAGTCCCACATCGTGGAGAGACGAGGTGCCGCTACGCCATAAATTGAATTTGTGATATTGCCTTAACGCCTCCAAAAGCACAGGGGTGAGGTCCCTCACTTGCCCTCACGCCTGCCTCGTCCGCGGTTTCATCTCGCGGATCTGGCGGGATCCGACTCGACCTAAACCTGAGCACTCCTCGCGCATCACACCACCTACAGGTGTGCTTGGTCCCGGGTACGATCCGACCCGATTATCCATGTGGCTCTGGGAGAGCGTCCTTGAGTGAATTGCTGAGAGAGAGAGATGCGCGGGTAGAGGGAAAAGGGGTAGGTTTTGCTCTGTGTAGGCACAGGCTGAACGTTGAGGAAGAAAGACTTGGCCGCGAGAAGGAAGAAGGAAAGGCAGGAAGAACAGAAGGACCAAAGGAGAAGGAAGGCAAGGCAGAGAAGAGAAGTAGGAGGAAAGAAGCCTTCGCAGGAGAAGAAGGAAGGCAAGGCAGAAGAAGACTGCAAAGATCAGAAGAAGAAAGAAGGAAGAGCAAGGCAGGAGAAGAAACAAGAAACAAAGGTAGGAAGAAGAAGCCTTCGCAAGAAAAGAAGCAAAGCAGAAAGAGAGAAGAGAAAGAAGAGAAGCCAAGAAAGAAGACAAAGAAGAAAAAGAGTCTGCAGAAGAAGAAAAATAAACACTTTTAAGACGTCTGATCTTGGGATTAGACGTCCAATTTGACTATTTTGCCTGAATTATTTTTTTAAATACCTCTGAATTCCAGTTTTGAGTAAATTAGAGTGTTCAATTACATTTTGATTAGTAGTAAATTCCATTTGCTCCCTGTGTTCGACCTCAGATACTCTGATTTTCGAGTAATAAAATTCTCTATTTGTTTGAACGCTTTGTCGGCTATACTACAACGTGACATATTCTCTTTTAAAACCCGCACAAAACCGTGAAAACAACGCCCCTTTACACCACATTGTGTTTTGGGGTTGTGAGCTCCTGGGTGGTGTCATGGATAGTGCTAGCTCGAAGTACTGGTGCTAGAGCCCCCTCGAGGATTGGTAACGGGAATGATGATCCCGACACATTTGTTGTAAGACTAAGCTAAAAATAATCATGGGGGAGAGAAAAAAAAAGTTCTAAAAACACACCCTTATAAATGTTAACTTTTCACAAGCACAGAAACAAAGTTTTAAAGGTTATTGCAAGTTGCGAATCAGATTCAAGAGCCAGAAAAATCATAAAAACAAAAATTTCAAGTCATCTGAATTAACAAGGGGTTAATTTGTGAATTTTTTGGAGGATATTGATCCCATTTTTATCTAATTTCTGGATCCAAAAACAAATCCTGATGTTTATCCTTAACAAATCCCGTACGTCCTGTGATTGGATCAACCTATGTCCTGTAATCTCTTTCTCCTCAAAAGTAAGAAAAAATTAGATTTCTCAAAAGTTTTTTTTTGTAAAAAGTAAAGTTTTGCTAAGAGACTATAAAAAGATAAGCATGGGGGTGTGATAAACGCCAGTGTATCATCATTCTTATGCATAAAACAAACCTAGCTCTTAGGATTTTGCTCCGTAAATGGGTTTTTGGGCTATATTTAGGCATCAATTAGGTTAGGCATTTATTTTACTTTTTTGTTATCTTTTTGATATGTTTTTGTGAGTGTTAGAGATGAGCAGATTGCTAGATCCCTAGAACCGTAGCACTCAGGAAGGCAACTGGTAAAGGAGAAGCCCAAACTAGCTGGAACTCAGCGAAATCCAGCTCACCATAGCTGGAATCTAGCTCACCTGAACTAAGGTTAGCTCATCCTAGATCCATTCAGCTCATCTCAGTTGAATGGCAGCAAGAGAGCTCATCTTAGCTCACCCTAGCTCAGGTCAGCTCAGATCTAGCTCAACTTAGCTGAGTCTAGCTCATCTTAGCTCCCTTTAGTTCACAGGGAGCTCTAGCTAGCTCAGCTGAGTTGACTAGAGTTCACCTCAACTCAGGACCAGCTTGATCTAGTTCCACTCAACTCCATCCAGCTGAAGATGATTTCATTTCAGCTCAGGAAGCTCAAGTCTAGCTCCCAGGGACTCAGCTTAGCTTAACTCAATTGAGCTAAGCTACCTTAGCTACGTCAACCAGCTCAATCCTCCCTGGGAGCACCAGACCCAGCTCACCTCAACTCCTTTCGGTAGAAGCTAGCCTACCTTAGCTTGGCTTAGTAGCTAGCAAAGAACTAGCAAGCTAAACTAGCTAAAGTAGCTCCATGCCACCCTCTTCACCAGTTGTTCGCTCCGGTTCGACTCCAGACTTCCTCTGTCCAGCTCCTCACCTCAAACCCTAGCTCCCATTGCCTCCTTCTCTACTCCATTACTAGCTAAGCTAGCTTAGATTAGCTTAGCTTAGCTAGGCCCCAGCTCCCTTCCCATCCACCACCTACAACTTAACCCTAACAAGTTCCACCAACTAAGCCCACCTAGTCCACCTAAGCTCTACCTAGTCCACCCTTGTTTTGGTGCCAACCCAAGCCATCCCTTCACCCCTCAACCTCCTCCAAAAGACACCTAAAGTTGGTGCCAAAATCTCCCTTCTAGAAGCCTCTCTTTTGGCACCAACTTAAGACCCCATCACGGCCATCCATCCATCCACCAAATACGTCCCAGCCCTTCCTTACATGGCGCCACCTAACCCCCTTCTAGAAGACCTATTTTGGCGCCAACTTCAAGGGACACCACCACCATAACTACCTCCCATGGCACCCCCTTGGTTGGCGACAACTAACCCTAGCCCTAGGATCAAATTAACTACCCATAACCACCACCTAAACACATCCTAGCCATCCACCTAACCCACGCCTACTACCCCCCCTCCACCTCTATAAATACCTATCATATTCCACCAAAAAAATTCATCCTCCCTTTAGTATAATTCCACCCTACAACCACCATATCCACGACCAAGGAAGAAGAAGAAGAGAAGAAGATTAAGGGGGCATCCTACCTACCCCCTTAGTGCATTCTTCCCCTTTTTCTTCTCCCTTGTGCCATGCCAAGGAGGAGGAGCACTCCCCCACTAGGAGGACGGCTAGGCATTGGAGGAGATGGGTGGTGCACGTCCACCCTTAGGAGAAGCATAGGCACTCCCACATTAGGGTTTGCCTTGGAGGACATCAACTTGGTGGTGCTTTCAAGCAGAAAGAGTTGGAGCACTTCTTTTCAAGCTCGAGAGCTACTAGGCTTGGAGCAAGGAGCATCACCTCTTCATCATTTTTTTTTAGAGGATTAGCGTTTCTTTACTTTGTACTTAAAATTCTAGTTGTAGAAGTTTTCCTCTACTAGGGTTTTTGTACAACATTTGTCATTAATCAAGTTGCCTTCTTTGAAATTTCTTTTTAGTTGCATTTTAATTGCTGTGATTCTAGCACTCTTCACTCCCTCTCCCTAATTACTTTAGGCCTCCACGTGCCTAGAGTGAGCTTAGGGAGAGGGATTATTTGTCACTTAGGTGTTAGCTTAGTGATCGTAGTTGTTACCTACTTTCCTACCAACAACTCGTGTTTCCCTTTATTTCAAAACCCTAAAACAATATATATTTGAAAAGACTAAAAAGAAAGGTGAATTTCATTACCAAGCAAGAGACATTTTTGCAAACAAATTGCCTGCTTGGTCGACCCTAAATACTCCCCCATCTAGGAATAGAAATTAAAAAGCGCATGCGATTTCGTGTATTGCAATGATCCTAAAAACCCTAATTACAAATCACGCTTAATTTTGCATCACCGATGTGTTTAGTTTTCATTAAATGCATGTTAGAAGTAGTGACTTAATGAAGTACTAGGATTTTTATGAATGTGCCTAATTAGTGAAATAGATGGTTGCTTAGACTTACAAGTATATTTACATACATGCATGCCTTAAGATTAAAAGGATAAACTCTACACTTGAGTTACATGTGCAATGGATTAATGTTTAACGTGAAGGGATGTTAACCGTAATGGTTGGAAATAAGTTTTATGATGATGCAACTAATTTCTATCTCATGCTAATTGCTAATTATGATTGGTGATGCATGATGGGAACACCAGCATGAGCCATAACTACCTCAATTTGGTCTAATAAAGTCAATAAAAGCTCCTACATATCAGTCAGAAGGTCTCTTGGGCAGGTTGAGTTGTTTTGAAAGAAAAGATGAATAAAAGGTTATTTCTACAATTTTACTAGTAATCCATAAATACAGAATAACCACAGGGTATCCCAGGGGTTTATTAAAGGTCATTCAATCATTAATGTCTAATAAGTGGATCCATGCAGACAGAAATAGGTTTTCACGCATTTCAAGAATTAATGGACATCTGAAATCCTAAAAATAGAACCGCTTAATTAACTGAGGTTATGGTCAAGATAAAAATCATCTAAGCCCTCTAAAAATCATGGAAAAATATTCTCTAGGGTTTGGCATCCTTGATTTGACCATCTGAACCCATTTTGACCTAAAACAGATTTAGACAGACAGTTGCCCTAATTTGGGTTTCTATGCAATTTACCCTATCAAACTTGGCGAAAACCTAAATTCGACCTCACCATCAGATTCCTTGGGTCCAAATTAGGTTTGTATCAAAATTTGGGCCCAATTAGAGATCACCTTGACCAAGTTTGCTTTCCAGTCCATACATGCTCTTATTATAACAATGGCCCTTAACTTTTTGAATTCTTTACAAATAGGTCCCTAAATTTTTCATCATATTCACATTTAGGTCCCTACCACCGTTGGTGTGAACACACCAAGCTCCTTCGAGATTCGAGCGAGGATTTCTCGCTTGATTCTCAATCAAACTCTCCCAAAATTGAAAGGGAAATTCCTTGAGGAATTCCCTTTCAATTAAACTGGGCCATGAATCCTGATTCATTCCCAATCTTCCATGTGAGCACAAGGAAGATGTGGGTATCAAGTTTGCGTGGACTTTTTGAGGTTCGGAAGCTTGTTTCCAAGCTTGGAGATCCTCTTTTTTGGCTTATAAAAGGATCAGGGGCAAGAACCCTTGCTCCTTAGCAAATTTTGACCAGAGAAAACCTTCTCTCTTCCCTCTCCAGCCACCACCGCAATTTGCTCTAGTGAACTCTCGACGACCTACTCCTCCGCACCTCCAACCATTAAATTGGAGGTGCCATTGTCATCCTTTCTTCCTCGCGCACCTCTCCGGTCAAAGGGAGGGCATTCCTCTGCCTCAATCGCTGTTGTTGCTTCGCCGTCCCTACCATCTTCTCCGGCTCTAGTCAGTCACAACCGGAGCCCTCTGCCTATCTCCTCCTCTAATAAGACCCTCTACATCTTTCTCTTTCCCTCTACTTCTCTTTCCCACACTCACAACACATGCACGACCGCCAATCACTTATCTCCCCCTCCATCTTCTCGACCTCCGGCAGAACTCCAACGAGTTTGCCCGCACTCCACAGATCACCATCCACCTCGCCACAACTCCCAAAAGCTCCGCTGTTCAACCAAGACGAAAACCCCTCTCTTATTTCGCTGATCCACCCACTGAATTGCTCCACCGAACTCCACCTCCTTCGCACACCTTCTCCGACTCTGTCAGCCCTCCACATGCACTCATTCATCACACAACCACCACCGACACACTTGTCTTCGCACGGTGACCCTTCTGAGCTTCTCTGACAAGCTCAAGAGGTTGTGCTTTCCTTTTCAAGTGTTCATCAGATGTCCGCCGCCACAACCTTTTTCTCCGACTTCCACTGCAGTACTCCAGCTGGGTTCTTCAGTGCTATCACTTCGAGGTGTTGTGGGTTATCACTAGGAGTCTCCCCAGGCATCCAATTGCAGTCACCAAGGTCATCCTCTGCCTCAATTGAAAGCTAAACCTGCTGCTGCTACGCACATGATGAAGGTGGGTGTGATAGTCCCACATTGTGGAACACAGAAGTGAGCGCAACATACAAATTGAATTTGTGTTTCTAGTTGTTTGCCTCAGCATGCAAACGGGGTGAGGTCCCACTCAAGCACATGCTAACACACGCCCTCACCCACGGTTCACGCCATGCAGATCCGGGCCTTGGTCTGTTTACCCGATTACCTGGGTCTGGTCTAGTTCGCCTGATATTGAGAGAGAAAGAAGACAAAGAAAGAGAGAGGAAGGGGGGGTTTGCCCTCTACTGCTATCTACACTTAGCAAAATTTGAAGAGGCCTTCACCTCTGTTGGTGCTGTGCTATGCTTGTGCCTCTCCCTAAGGCCTGAAGGAAAAGAGACGCCTTTGCCTTTGTTGCTGGTTCTAAGTCACTGTTGCATTATTGAGACACTTAAGATGACATGGAAATTTTGTGGTTGATACTGTAGCATTATTTGAGTATATTGTTAATAGGGTAAATTGGTGATTCAAATCACCATTTTACCCTAATATTTTTGCTACATTGACTCTTAACTCTTCCATTTATATCATTTGTGCTTGAAATTACTATTACATTGTTATATTTTTTATTAAAATTGTGATCTTGAGATAAATTGCCATATTACTCCCTGTGTTTGACTTCGGATTTCTTTTGAGTTATAAATTTAAGTGTTCTATGTGATTTATCAGCTATACTATAGCGCATTACTTTTAAAACACCGATTCAGTGTGTTAACATTTTGGCACCATTGCCGGGGAGTAACACGCAATTTGATCTCTTGATTGCAATATCTAATTTGATACTAACTTACTCTATCTATTTTGTTGTGATCTATGCAAGGGAATCCAATCAAGGGGAGTCATTCACGCACTAAACACTCCAGGGGCAGGTCAACTCTATCCACTTTCTCCTAAGCCCCTGATTCTGAAAAAGCTAAAAGAAGAAACATCAATTAAGGCTAACTTGCATTCTATTCTTAGATTAATCATCATAAGTTGCCTGATTTGATACATTCTTTTTAGAAAACATCCCAAACCTAATTCTTACAGCTACTTAGGGATTTAAGACACCTCGGGCTACCACCATCTTGATTGAGCTCTAGGTTCCAGATTTAGAATTAATTGATTGACTAATTAAGAGCCAATTAGGGTTTCCATTCTAGGGTTTTAGAGACACAGTTGCTTAAAACAAGAATCAATCTTCGCAAACTATGTGTGTCCTAAGCCTTGATTGAACTTACCTAAATAAGCAAACCCTAAGAATCAAGCTCGAAATCTCACTTGAATCCTAAAAGCAGGACCTAATAATCAAGGACAAATTAGGTGAAGTTGACCCACCTTGCAGAGTTAACCAATCTTCAAATCAGGTCACCACTCACAAAAACATCTTAAAGTTCAAGTGAAATCCTAAGCACCCATGCTTTAAATGTAAAATTGGTAGACTTAAGAGGTCAAGTTATCCATTCTGGTCTACCTGGACCCTCAGTGACAAGGAAGGTTGGGTGGGGGAAACCCTGTAATCCGTGGGGAAGCTCTACCGTGTAGGGGTCTTTGTGGGACTCTCCCTTCCTAGCAACCCTGGTAATTCTTAGGTGGGTAACTTTCTGATCTAGGGGTATCATTCGCCCTGAACCTCTATAGTCATCCAAAGATATTTGGGTGTCTTGATTGGGTCCATCACACCTTCTATCCCTCGTCTTTTCCATCGGTGCATGTTTGGGAGGAGGTCCCTAAGACCACCCTTGAGAACTCCATCAGCTATTCAATCTCGTAGAGGCCAAGCCTCGACTTCCCTGTTTGTGCAACCACCCGACCATATTGACATATCTTCTGATTCATCTGAGCCTAGATCTCCTTCATCCATACTCATGGAATAACCAGTAGAAGAAGAAAATAATCTCTAGAATCAGCTTCAGCGCCTCAATGATCTATTCCAAGCCTCTATGAATCCACCGCAATGTCCTATGATGAGAGATCATTACAATCCCACTGCGGTGGCGATCGAACCTCGAGTCCAAATCTCAGTTGAGTGTCTTGATAATGAACTCTGTTGGTAGCAAAAAACTACGCGATCGGAATTGGATTTTAAAAACTCATCATTGTAATTCAATTTGCGAAGCAATCCGTCAACAGATAAAATTTTACCAAAATTCGTAAAGAAATTCCGGGTCAAACATAGGGAGGCTACGTCAATCTAAAATCCGTGATTATATTTTCTTGGTATTTTTGTTTGAAGGCAAGATAATTACAATGGAATTGATATAAACAATAAGAGAGAGAGGACAATCACTTGATATAATAATATTGTTTTTACAACTAGAAAGCGGAAAATGATTACAGCTAGAAAGCGAGAAATTCTATTCTAGAAAGTGATAAAAAGAAAGGAGAGAGATGTTATCCTCCTTGACGACTGCTTGGAGGACGAACCGGATAGAGCAATGCCTAGAAGGCGGAGGATGGAGTTGGAAGAAGGAGGATGAAGCAGGAGGAAGCGGGAATGAGGCAGCGCATTGTCGTCATCATGGGATCTACTTTTGGAATGGGGGAGAGAAAATTTTGGATTTGGCTCTAAAGGAGCATCCCGGGTGTGGGACAAGCTTCTCTTGAGCTTTGGAGAGGGAGAGAGGTGAAGGAAGGGATGAGAATTTCATAGGGTAGGGGTCTCCTTTTATAGTAGCAAGGATTGGGGGCAATTTGGTCATTCCATATTCAAAAACATTAAAATGAAGTCTTTAGTGATGGATTTATTTGTCACTAAAGACATGTCATGGGCGATGTGTGCTCGCATTATACGCACCTCCTCCTCTCCTGTGCGCCTAATGTAAGTGCACTTCCAAGCAATCACAGCCACCCAATCGTGAGATCGGATGACTCAGATCGCTCCTCGGCCACTTCAGCTTCGTGCACTCGCGCGTGAGATCAGGCGTGAGTAGGGGCGTCCAATGCACGTGTGCCTGATTGGATGATCTGGGCCGTTCGCAGCTAATCGCGCGATTGAGATTGCGTGCGTCCATGTGAGAAGAGGTGCTTCACGGCGGCTCGAGTGTGCGTGCTTCGCATGCATAGTGCTTTAACCGCTGCACTACGCAGCGATTTGAGGCGTGGCGCTACTTTTGCATGCGGTTAATCTTGGCCATTGGGTCTTCATCCAATGGCTAAGATATAATGTCAGGCGATCATTCAGGAGTTGAGCAGAGGGGGCAGTCGGGTGCGGATGGTGCCACGTGGCACCATCCTGACCATCCATCTTCTTTGTGTTGTAGATGGTGCCACGGATGTCGGATTGGATCGATTTTTGCACTGTTAGGTTACGATTGTCAATCCGAATCCATCCGTGCAATCAAATTTTTTATATGAAGTGCGGATTGACACCATCTTGGCCCTTGATCTCTGAGCTTCCTCGGACTATATCTAGTGCTACGGATGTCCGATCAGGGCGATTTTGGAGTCGTTGAACTCCTGTAGTCGCCCTGATTAGATCTGTACGGTTAGATCTTCTGTCTGAAGCCTCGATTAAAAGTCACTCTGTCCATGGCCATAAAAGCAGACAATTACTATACAATTTATATAATTTGACCTAAATGTGTGATTATGCATGTTATGCAACATTTACAATGCATGATGCTAATATGGTACTAAGAACATGCAATAATAGACATTTTTGGCTATTTAGATGTATGCACATCAAAGTCAAGCCCAACATGATTCATGCCATTCCTAAATTTCATGGGCTTAAGTCCGAAGATCATTTCTAGCATATCAAGCAACTCAAGAATCTGGCCCAAACCTTTGGCTCAGAAGCTCAAAATTGGGATATCTTGCTCATGAAAATGTTCTCCTCTCTCATGGACAAGGCCGCTCACTGGTACCAAACCCTAACTCATCCAATCAACACATGGGCTGAACTACAAATTGAGTCTCTAAAAAAGTTCTTCCCTGTTGGTCGGACAAATGCTCTGCGGCACTAGATCACACATTTCATGCAGCAAGTAGGAGAACCACTTCATGAGGCATGGGATCACTTTCTGGATCTCATGAGAAAGTGCCCCCACCACGGAGTTCCTAAATGGGAACAAGTCCAGTCTTTTTACCAGGGACTCCGTGAGGATATTCAATTATTCATCAATGCGACCTGTGGGGGAAACATCATGGGTCAACACGAAGACACCGTTTGGGAGATTCTTGAGAACATGTGCGAGAACTCCATCAATAATGAATCCATGGGCATGTTCGACTGGAAGACTGCTCGTGCATTGACGAATCCACAGGGAGCACATGTGACGCAGGGCCTGTCCTCTTCCATCGACTTGGAGTTAATGGCCAGTCGCCTGGACAAGGTCTCGATCATTGAGAAGAAGGTGGATGAGCTGACTCGACATCTGTAGTGAGCCACCTCTACGCAAAACCCATTTGCACAACAACCCTCTGGGAGGGAGGCTGTGCACAACATCTACCATTGATCTTCTCAGGGAATGGATCCATACCCATCTGATTTAGGGTTCGGAGGAAGCTCCGGATCTGCTTACTCGAGTTGGGGGAACTCTAAACCCTCGTCTTCTGATTTCTTCAGGTTCCTCAGACCTGCGAGGACCTCAATGCCATCCAAAATGATCCTTTCTCAAACAGCTACAACCTTGGATGGCATAATCATCCTAATTTCACATGGTCAGGGAACAATCAAAATCAGAGACCTCAATATCAGCCCCAACCACAAGTTTCTCGTCCATATCAATCGCCTCAACCTCGACCCAACCTAACTTACCAAACCGAGCCAACTCGAGAAGATCAAATGACTATTATCCTTCATACTCTGGTTGACATTTAGAAGAAGAATACGGCTATGCAAAAATAGTGCAAAGATGAGGTCACAGAGGTTCGTAATCAACTTGCCCAGATGGTAAATCCTCGCCAACCTGGTGCACTCCCTTCGCAACCTCTCCCCAATCCAAATAACATGCTAAACCAGAGGCACATTATGAACTCGACTCAGGGCCAGGCTCACTATGTTTATCAGGCCCCTTCTGCTCCATCACCCGATGGGATGGAGGCTTCGACATCATACGCGGGTTATCAGCAGCAACCATCTCTTTTGCCTACCCCTACCTGGAACTAGGCATGACTGAATTCTATTACCACCCATAGTGGCAAAACAACTCAGGACCCACCTTACCCGAGCCACTATCAGCCTGGTAGTTCAAAAACAAACCCTAGTTTGGGCATCCAGGATACCCCTGTCCTAGATCAAGAACTTGGACCAATTCTAGAGTAACCTGTAGAGATTCCATTTCCAAAGGCCTTGACCAAAGGAAAGATGAAACCCAAACCCATGGTTCTCAAGGAGGACCTGGTTAAGCTCTTTAAGTAGGTCCAAATAAACATCCTGTTAATGGATGTAATTCACCACGTACCGGCTTATGCGAGATTTCTGAAGGATGTATGTACACCTAAGTGTAAGCTGTGAACCAAAGGCAGGAATCCAATCATACTATCGGAGCAACCAGCTCCATAATTTTGAGCAGACTCCCACCTAAGGCAAAAGACCTTGGTACCCCTCTGATTTCATGCCAAATCGGTGATTTAGAGTTCAACAAAGCCCTTTTAAACATAGGAGCTTCCATCAATTTGATCCCTACGTCCCTATTAGATCATTTCGAGGAGACTAAGCTAAAATCGACTGAGGTGACTTTACAGTTAGCAGACCGATCAATTAAGTCACCTAGAGGAGTTATTGAGGATGTTCTGGTTAGGATCCACGATTTCTACTTTCCTATGGACTTCATTGTGTTGGATATGGAGACTCCTGAGAATCTGAAGAATACATTGATTATATTAGGTAGATCGTTCTTAGCGACAACTAGAGCGAACATTAATTATGAGGAGGGCTAGATTGAATTGAAATTCAGGTCCAAGATACTAAAAATTGATATATTTATGGCCTAGAAAGGAATTAACTATGGGGAAGTGGAACAAGTATGCGACATCAGTTCTATGGTTGAGGACACATTTCTCGAGGATAACTTGATTATCCCTGACCCTCAACCCCAAGCAGATCATACCCCACAAATAGAGGAGCCTAGCATTGACCTAGACCCACCCGCAGCTCCCACCTTTCTTCTGAGGCCCATCCCGACCCACCTGCTGCTGTTGATAACCCCGTTATGGAGCTGACGCCTCTTCCCGATCATCTAAAATACATCTTTTTGGGTTTTGATCAGACATTTCCTATGATTATCAATTCCCACCTCACCTCTGATCAGGAAACACATTTGATTTCTATCCTCCAGCAACATCGAAGAGCCATTGGTTGGACTCTCGATGATCTAACTAGCATTAGCCCTTCATAATGCACACACCGCATTTATACCGAAGCGAGAGCATGACCATCCCGTGAAATGCAGAGTCATATGAATCCTAATCTGTAGGAGGTTGTGAAAAAGGAGATCATGAAGTGGTTAAATGCGGGGATGATCTACATGATCTCTGATAGTCGGTGGGTGAGTCCAATCCAGGTTATGCCTAAGAAAGCAGGACTTAAATTAGAGAAACCATACTGACCCGTATAGCAAACTCATGGATAGTCTACATTGATTACAGATGACTGAATGCCTCCACAAAGAAGGATCATTTCCCAATTCCGTTCATTGATCAGATACTCGAGAAACTAGTGGGAAATCATTTCTTTTGCTTTTTGGATGGGTACTCCAGTTATAATCAAGTGGCAATCCATCCTAAGGACCAAGAAAAGACCACCTTCACCTGCCCCTATGGGACATACGCATTCCGTAAGATGCCTTTCGGTCTCTGCAATGCACCTACTATCTTCCAGCAGTGCATGCTTTCCATATTCTTTGATATGGTAGGTGAATACCTTGAAGTCTTCATGGATGACTTCTTGGTATTTGGGGAATCTTTTGATGATTGCTTCCTGCACTTGGTCCAAATCCTTTGGTGTTGTATCGACGTGAATCTGGTTCTTTCCTAGGAAAAGTGCGACTTCATGGTACCTGAGGGAATTGTCTTGGGTCACCTCGTCTCTGAAAAAGGCATCCAGGTTGATTGAGCCAAGGTTAATTTGATTTCCAAACAACCCATGCCTAGCTCAGTCAAGGACATCTGATCGTTCCTGGGGCACGTAGGCTTTTACTGTCGTTTCATTCCTGATTTCTCAAAAATCACACACCCCTTGACTAATCTTCACTCAAAGGATGTCCCTTTCGAGATCACCGATGAGTGCACTCACGCATTTGAGAGCCTATGTGATCGAGTTACTCAGGCACCAATCCTACAATCCCCTAACTGGTCTCTACCCTTTGAGATCATGTGTGATGCATTTGACTATGCAGTGGGGGCGGTGCTTGGGCAGAAAGTTGATGGAAAACCTGTGGTCATCTACTACGCTAGTAAGACGCTGGACGAGGCTCAGCGTAACTACATGATTATTGAGAAAGAGCTGTTGTAGTAGTATTTGGCCTAGAGAAATTCAAATCTAATCTTCTGGGTTCCCATGTCATCATTTACTCAGATCACACTGCTGTGAGGCACTTACTCATGAAGAAGGATGCGAAACCTTGATTAATCAGTTGGATCTTACTATTGCAGGAATTTGATCTCGAGATTCGTGACAAGGCGGGAAAAATGAATGTGGTAGCTGACCATTTGTCCCGACTTCCTTCTTCAGTCATCGACCCGTCTGGTCCAATCATCGAGCATTTTCCGGACGAACATTTACTAGCCATTCACGATCTCCCCTAGTTTGTTGATATAGTAAACTACTTGGTTACGGGGAAAGTCCTGCCAAATTAGGTGACTTCCAGGCGAGACAAGTTGATTTTCGAGGCCAAGTACTATATTTGGGAGGATCCATATCTCTTCCACATGGGCAATGATCAGGTGATCCGGAGATGCATTCCTGACGACGAGATCAATGACGTGATCTCATTTTGTCACGACCAGGCCTACGGTGGCCATTTCTCTTGGCGTAAAACTGCAGTAAAAATCCTCTAGTGTGGGTTCTTCTGGTCCACGATGTTCAAAGACGCACAAATGTATTGTAGGGCATGCGCTCGTTGTCAGACCCTCGGCAACATGGGCCTGCAGGATATGGTGCCCTTGAACCGGATAATTGTGTGAAATCTTTGACATATGGGGAATTGATTTCATGGGACCCTTTCCCAGACCTAACGGGTTTGAATACATCTAGCTTGTTGTTGATTATGTCACTAAATGGATCGAAGTTGTCCCCACGAGAACTTATGATCATAAAGTTATCTTTGATTCATCTAGGAGAACATCTTTTCCAGATTTAGGGTTCCAAAGGCCATCATCAGCGACGGCAGGTCTCCTTTCAACAATGTACACTTCCAATCCTTGATGAAAAAGTATGGGGTGTCGCATCGTATCTCGACTCCTTACAACCCCCAGACTAATGGATTGGCTGAACTGTCGAATCAAGAGATCAAGAAGATCCTTCAGGTCACTGTTCGGCCTGATAGGAAGGATTGGTCTACTCGCCTTTAGGAAGCTTTGTGGGCCTATAGGACTGCCTACAAGACCCAATTAGGCATGTCTCCCTTCAGATTAGTGTAAGGAAAGGCATGTCACCTTCCCATAGAGATGGAGCATAAGGCCTATTGGGCAGTACAGAAGTGCAATCTGGACTAGATGAAGGCTGGAATACACCACCACTTGCAAATGAGAGAGATCTAGGAACCACGCAAGGATGCGTACGAGAACTCGCGTATCTACAAAGAGTAGGTCAAAGCCTTCCATGATAGGCACATTGTGCGAAAATCTTTCCACCCTAGTCAGAAAGTCTTACTCTTTGATGCCAAGCTCAAACTCTTCCCATGCAAACTCAGATCTAAGTGTATTGGACCTTTCTTGGTAAGAAAAATCTTTGGAAATGGAACCATTGAAATCAATTAACTCAGCCTTGATTCTAAACCTTTTATTGTGAATGGCCAGTGACTCAAGCTGTTCATTGAACTCACTGATACAAACTTGGCTGAGGTATCTTTTGATCTCCATTCTCCCTGAGCTTATTACGCTCGACTGATGGCGTTAAACTCAGTGCTTAACGGGAGGCAACCCATCATCTCTTTGGAAAACCTAAAATCCTTTTGACATATCTCTTTGTTGAAATTATATTGCACTTTAGGGTTCATCCATTAAAATAGTCGACTCCACCTTTAGTACATGCACCAGAGCTTGAAATCGTCTGCAATAGTCACCCCGACCCGTCCACCCACCCTTTGAACTTGTTCTAATGTACAATCTAAGCTGAACTCGAACCCACCTAATTTACAATGAGGACATTGCAAATCGTAGGCATGGAGGGGGTATTAAAGTGCAAAATGCCGTGAAAATCAACTCTCACAAAAGGATTTCACACAAAAAAAAGGAGGATTAAGGAAAGAGAAGGTCCATTTGAGAGGAAAATGAGAAAAAGGAGGGAGGAAAAATTAAAAAGAAAAGAAAGGAGTAAAAATATAAAGAAAAAATGGAGTCTGTTCAAAACAATATGGAACTTACCTAACTTCTAGGTTGGATCGAATGATGAATTAAGACCTGGAGGGCTAAAACTTAAGGGATTAGTGGCAAATACTGACCTGATTGGATTTAAACATGCACGTACATGTCAAGATCCAAATTAGTCCTCAAGTGGTTGGGGAAAATGCAAAGCTTGTGTATTAGGTCTAAGGCTTAGGTAGTATTCGACCCTGTTAACTGACCTCTGGTTTGCGGGACTCGGCAACTTAAGCACCCAAAAATGACAGTTTAGTTTAGTGTGCTTAAATATGAAATTATGCCAAAGCATTTATGTTGTTCTAAAAATGGTCCTAAGATCTAGATTAGGAGTGGCTTGAAAGCACAAGTTGATTTGGATGAGTTCCTAGCATGGAGAGATGGGAAATTCCCCTTGAAGATGCACAATAACATACTGTCTCCTTGGTGCTTGCCTCCTAAGATATCCAAATATCCTACAAGGGGCATGTAAGCACCTTGTGTTGGTTCAGATGCCATGGGAGGCATTATCACGAAATGTCGATTGCCAGGGTCAGGATTTAGCTTCAGAACACCAAGGGTGGCACTATCCCGAAGTGTCGAAAGCTAGGGTTCTGGGGGTTGCCATGGGCGGTGCTATCTCGAAGCATCGATTGCCAGGGACCCTGCGAGGATTGATGGTGGGGACCAGGAATCTGATACAGAATGTGTTTAGGACTAATCTGAGGATGGATCTAAGGAAAAATATAATCAAAATAAAAAGAGAGAGAAAAGCTCTCCACAAATGAAAATTCTTCCATCTCTTACGAAAATGCACTGGCAAACTGAACCTGGACTAACCATGTTACAAGCACGGGTGCTTTAACCGCTGGGTCCAACGAACCTTAGGTTAGTTCTTGTGGGCCTTAGAAACCTTCACGGCAGACTGAGGCAAAAGCTAGTCAGGTCTGGATCTAGGCTGGTACTTGAGTACCTCTTGGCCTATTGTTGGTATTAAGATCTAATTTCTAAAGATGTGGCTTAGTAGGGCATCCTGACGGTTACATCTGACATAGATAACTGGTTTGATCCATAAAGTTTTGCTAAGTGATTAACGAAAGCTAGGCATGGGGGTATGATGGGAACACCATAATGAGCCATAACTAGCTTAATTTGGTCTGATAAAGTCAATAAAAGCTCCTACATATCAGTCAGAAGGTCTCTTGGGCGGGTTGAGTTGCTTTGAGAAGAAAAGAAGAATAAAAGGTTATTTTTGTAATTATACCAGTAATCCACAAATACAGAATAACCACAGGGTATTTTAGGGGTTTATTAAAGGTCATTTGGTCATTAATGTTTAATAAGTGGGTCCATACAGATAGAAATGAGTTTTCATGAATTTCAAGAATTAATGGACATCTGAAACCCTAAAAATAGACCCGCTTAAAAACTGAGGTTATGGTCAAGATAAAAATCATCTAAACCCTATAAAAATCATAGAAATATTCTCTAGGGTTTGACATCCTTGATTTGACCATCTGAACCCATTTTGACTTAAAACAAAGTCTCAGACAAATAGTTACCCTAATTTGGGTTTCTATGCAATTTACCTAGTCAAACTTGGTCAAAACCTAAATTTGACTTTACCATCAGATTTCTTGGGTCCAAATTAGGTTTGTACTAAAATTTGAGCCCAATCAAAGATCACCTTGACCTAGTTTGCATTCCAGTCTAGACAAACTCTTCTTATCACACAATGGCCCTTAACTTTTTGAATTCTTTATAAATAGGTCCTTAACTTTTTTATCATCTTCACATTTGGGTCCCTACTTCCACTGGTGTGAACATGCCAAGCTCCTTCGAGATTCGAGCAAGGATTTCTCACTTCATTCTTAATCAAACTCTCCCAAAATTGAAAGGGAGATTCCTTGAGGAATTCCCTTCCAATTTAACCCGACCATGAATCCTAATTC
The DNA here is from genome assembly GCA_037157565.1 of Thalassia testudinum. Classification (NCBI taxonomy): domain Eukaryota; kingdom Viridiplantae; phylum Streptophyta; class Magnoliopsida; order Alismatales; family Hydrocharitaceae; genus Thalassia; species Thalassia testudinum. The sequence goes on along the minus strand of JAZHRO010000022.1, from coordinate 4,352,690 downwards.
AATCCCAATCTTCCATGCGAACGCATGAAATATGTGGGTATCAAGTTTGTGTGAACTTTTTGAGCTTCGCAAGCTTGTTTCCAAGCTTAGAGCTCCTCTTTTTTGGCCTATAAAGGGATCAGGGGCAAGAACCCTTGCTCCTTAGCAAATTTTGGCCAGAGAAAACCTTCCCTCTTCCCTCTCCAGCCACCTCCGCAATTTGCTCCGGTGACCTCTGTTCGACCTGCTCCTCCGCACCTCCAACCATCAAATTTGAGGTGCCACTGTCATCCTTTTTTCCTTGCTCACCTCTCCGGCCAAAGGGAGGGTGTTCCTCTGCCTCAATCACTGTCACCGCTTCACCATCCCTGCCATCTTCTACAGCTCTGGTCAGCCACAACCGGAGCCCTCCGCATATCTCCTCCTCACCTAAGACCCTCGACATCTTTCTCTTTCCCTCTACTTCTCTTTCCTACACTAACAGAACACGCACGATGGCCAATCACTTATCTCCCCCTCTGTCTTCTCATCCTTCGACAGAACTCCAGCGAGTTCGCCTGCACTCCACTGACCATCCACCTCACCACAACTCCCAAAAGCTTCGCCGTTCCTCCACGACCAAAACCCCTCTCGTATTTTGCCGATCCACCCACCGAATCGCTCCACCGAACTCCACCTCCTTCATACACCTTCTTCGACTACGTCAGCCCTCCACATGCACGCATTCATCACACAACCACCATCGATGCACTTGTCTTCGCACGGTGACCCTTCTAAGATTCTCTGACAAGGTCTAGAGGTCGTGCTTTCCTTTTTAGGTGTTTGTCGAACATCTGCCGCCGTGACCTTTTTCTTCGACTTCCACTGCAGTACTCTAGCTGGGTTCTTCAATGCTATCACCTCCAGGTGCTGTGGGTTATCTCCAGGAGTCTCCCTAAGCATCCAATTGCGGTCGCCAGCATCATCCTCTACCTCTGCCTCAATTGAAAGCCAAACTTGTTGCTGCTACGCACACGACGAAGGTGGGTGGGATAGTCCAACATTGTGGAACACAGAAGCGAGTGCAACATACAAATTGAATTTGTGTTTTCAGCTGTTTGCCTCAGCATGCACATGGGGTGAGGTCCTGTTCAGGCACGCGCTCACACATGCCCTCGCATGTGGTTTACGCCACGTGGGTCTGGTTCTTGGTTTGTTTACCCAATTACCTGGGTCTAGTCTAGTTCACCCGATATAGAGAGAGAAAGAAGAGAAAGAAAGAGAGAGTGGAAGGGGGGTTTTTCCCTCTATTTCTCTCTACAGTTAGCGAAATTTGAAGAAGGCTTCACCTCTATTGTTGCTGTGCTATGCTTGTGCCACTTCGTGAGGCCTGAAGGAAAAGAGAGGCCTTTGCCTCTGTTGCTGGTTCTGAGTCACTATTGCATTATTGAGACACTTAAGGTAACGTGAAAATTGTGTGGTTGATACTTAGCATTATTTGAGTATATTGAATCACCATTTTACCCTAATCTTTTTGCTACATTAACTCTAACTCTTCCATTTATATCATTTGTGCTTGAAATTACTATTGCATTATTATATTCTTCCTTAAAATTGTGATCTTGAGATAAATTGCCATATTACTCCCTGTGTTCGACCTCAGATTTCTTTCGAGTTGTAAATTTAAGTGTTCTACGCGATTTATTGGCTACACTATAGCGTATTACTTTTAAAACACTGATTCAGCATGTTAACAATGCATGAAATTTTTGATGCTTGAACAAAATTTAAGGGATTATGAATGCTCTTAGTAACAACTTGAAAATAACTTATCTGTCATGGTATCAAACCCTGATAATGACAGACTGTTTTTGCCTAATGTAAGGCATGACTAGTTTTTGGGCTCTAGTATGGGGGCAAGCTGGCCCTTGTGTACCACATACTGAGGAGAGCTACTCACCCCATTTGTAGGAAGAAAGCTAGCCTTCCATTGGGTTGGGACCGAGGGTAGGAATGGCCTCCCTACACCAATTTCTGTTAGGCCCACAGGGTTAACCAGGATAATTAGGCGAGGGTACGTAGAGTGGTAAGGGGTGCGGCCCCCATTCTGTTATGTGTTGTATGACTTAGAGGTACCCGTTAGCGGAAATGACTTACTACGTACCGATGTGGGGTAGCCCTCCGTGCATTTATCGTGCATGCCGTAGTCACCGCTACGTCGCGACCATGACCCCAGGGTGGTAGATCAGGTGTAGGACAAACACCAGGTGTTCTCTCAGCCAGGAGAGCACTACGTGCACATTCTGCATCACAAGGAAAACTGCAACAAGATCGTTTTGTTAGGGAACATGTGAACCAAGAGAAAATGGAACCTTTGTTATAATACCTAGAACACTAAACAGCTAGTACATAGAGATAGAAATAAAACATGAAAATGTGTGAATGTTTACAACTTCCTGAAATGTTTACTACTTTTTAGTTAAATTCATTTAGTTAATTTTATGCTTGCCACTCTACTCAGCTTTTTGCTGACACCTACCACTTGTGACCAGGATAGGGAGGTGAGCAGCCCATTCCACCGGCTGCAGAGGGGGCTGGGCTTAGCTGAGCCTAGCCTTAGTTTGTTCCTATTTTCCATTTCTACTTTAGATTGACCTTCCCTTCTATTGTCGTGAGTATCCATGCTTGGAGCTAGTGGTTCTGTTTCCATTTTTCCATTATGGTTGTGATGGTTGTGTTGAGAACTTGTCTTTTCTCTTGCGGTACTGGTTACAATTACAATCTATCTTATAGCTTTCTGTCTTTTATTTAATGTTTCTAGATATGTTGCATGTGTGGAATGATTTCCTTTGATATATTTCTCATTGGATGACTGAATCTTGGGTTAGTTGAGGCGATCTGACCCCAGGTTCCACGTTGAGCCAGGTTCAGGTCGTAACATAGCCCATGATAGAAAATCTCGACTAATTGCCATTTAGGTACCTCATAATGTGGACACTTTCTTAATATCACCGTACATCTCTCCTAGGATTCGTGAAGTTGCTCCCCAAATTTTTGAGAAAATGTGGTGATAGCCCTTCTGATTGCATTGGTTTGATCGATTGGGAAAAATTTCTTGAGGAAGGCACTCTTCAATTCCGCCCAAGTATAAATAGGCCTTCCTATAGTCTTGTAATATTGTGCAGCCTTATCGATGAAGGAATGGGGGAATAACTTCACCATCATATCTTCAACATTGGTATTCCTAGGTTTGGTGGTCTCAGCTAAAGTAGTCAGATTCTCCAAGTGCTAGAGCAGATTTTCATTGTTGGTTCGATAAAAGTGTTTAATAAGACCCAGCACTTGGGGCTTAATCTCATAGTCTCCATCAGGAATCATAACCCTATCCCTAGCTTGATGATTGGAAGGATCATAAAAATCACAGAGTTTAGGGTTATTAGCTTGGGCCATTTAAGCTACAATCATCTCCTGTAGATGTTGCATCTGCTCTAATTGTCTTCTCAGATTAGCATTAGGGTCAGGTGGGTTTGATCCAGATGGTCCAGATCCAACTTGGTCAACCATAGGTTCAGGTCAGATTTAGATCTAGGTTTCCCAAAATCAAGCCTCATTTTGGATTTAGGTTAGAAAGGTCCAAACAAATAAGGTTTTTGAGATCTCCTCCCAAGCATACATTGTCAAAAGAAATAAAGGAGATGCAAAGGGAACATATGAGGAAAAGTGTGTGGACAGTACAAGCAAACAAGTCTATCCCCTATCGGTTGTACCTATTGGACCTAATCTAGGCCCAACTAGCCCTAATTAAATTAGCCTGATTGTTGAATTACTTAGCTAGCCAGAAGGGTGGGACCCTCTAGGACACCCTATATGGAAAGATGATGAGTCAATTTTTGCTTTCGAATAAGATGATTAAGATGATTTATCATATTTTAAAGTGGTGGAAAATCGACTAATCAAAGTAATTAAAGTAACCACTCAATGAGGAGCGAGTCGTATCCACAGAGAGGCAATTCCCTAATTAAACTTGTTAATATCAAAAATGAAAGCTCACTATTGATTTTGTCAAGCAATCAAGCCAAATCTGCTTTTAAATCAAGATAACAATGAGAAGTTATGCTGAAATTGCATTTGTGTGAAAGTGGAAGGCTATTTGAATAAAATCATGCAATATATCTATTCCATTTAATGAAAAATGTTGGATTGGCAATGGCAATGGATGTAATAACTAATACCTATGCTACTGTAGCAAAATAAAGGAATGGATTCCCCTTATCCATGCGCAAGGAGGAGACCAAGGCTAACGGTGAGGCTGTAGCCAGAGGTCGAGTAGGTAGAGGGCTACTTGGTGGTGGTGATCTCGTGGGCAACGGTGGCTGGAGGCGGCAGCGGCAAGGAGAAGAGCGATGATGGATGGTGGTGGTTGCAACTCTACTGTTGTTGCTGGTGTGGCACTTGTGAAGCTGAGGGCGGGGGTCGGCTAGGACGTTCGTAGGTCGTGTGGATGCACATAGAAGCTACTAAGCATGACCATAGGTGCTGCTGTTGCGGGCTGGGGGAGGAAAGGCGCGCGTGGAGGGGACCTGCATGGGTGGTGCGCACGCGGAGGATACTCAGTGCATGGCTGTGAGGGTGGCGCATGTGGAGTACACAGCTGCTGCTGCTGCACGCTGCAGGCCAGACAGATGCGTGGGGAAGCTGCTTCTATGCATGCGGAGGCACAATGATGGGGTGATGGCTTGTGTGTGCGTGTGCTGGCATAGGCTCGCGGGCTATGCAACAGCTACTACTAGAGAATGCATACATGCGAGGGGAAAAATGGGTGCTTGCTTGTGGTGGCATGTTGTGCCGTGGGGGTATGGCTGATATGAAGGTGTTGGATTTGTTGGTGGAAGAAAAACAGTGCTGAGGTGTAGGGAAGATGCAGTGAGGGGATGTGTCAGACGTCTAGGAAATTCCCTGGACGTCTTAACTGGCGCTGGGGTGAGGAGCTGGAGGTTGTTGCTGGTGATGGCAATGAGGGTGATGTTGCACGCTGTTGTTGCAGTGTGGAGGGGTGCACACTGAAGTGCTCACAGTAATGTAGCTCCTCCGATTTGGCGGAGCATCTCATCACGATGCACGCCTATGGTGGTGCAACAGACTATCGCAGTCGAGGCCGGTGGTGGTGGAATGGAGGAGAACTTGGTCTCTACATAGTGGTGGGTCGGGAATGGTGGCCTGCTGTGCTAAGGATGCAAGAGCCCTTCTTTTATGTTTGCAGGAACGTGGAGAAGATGGAGCGATGACGATGTGCAAGATCCACTTTCTTCGGCCATTAAGGCGTTCCTTCATTGTTCGAAGGCCGTTGCTGCAGAGAAGAAGAAGTGAATAAAAATAAATAATGAAAATATTAGTTTATTTATGTATAAATCCTCAATAAAATCTTAATTCGAATATATGCATATAATGTAACCTAAAGATTAATGCATGTTATTCTAATGCATGCTAAATAATTTAAATATGGAATGCATACAAGAAAATATATATAAACTAAATTATTTATATCTTAATGCATGCTATGTATATGCTAATAGTAATCTAATGCCTAGGCACTTAAGTAACTAATTAGCCAACAAATATGGGCACATCAACTGCCCCCATGCCTAGTTTTTGCTAGTCTCTAGCAAATTCAAGCAATAACTGAGCTCTTCAAGTGGACTAGCCAACCCAATCGGTCTTCCTTTAGAAACATGTTAAGTTTGAACTCTAGACCTAAGCTTCCCAAGTAGTTGCTAAGTTACAAACTAGGTCAGCTAAGGATGTGTTGCGGGTGTAGGTTTCCCTGATTTTTAACTCTACCCTAGGATTTATTGGTCCTAGAGATTAAAGCATCTGTGCATGTGTAATTGTTTGATTTATTTGAGGCTGGTATGATTGCCAACCTAGAAAGAGGATTTTATATATATATATAAATATTTTTTTTTGTTTGATTTCTCTAAGTTTAACCTTGGATCAGCTATCAACACGGTCTGTGTCGGATTCATTGTCCCCATCACCGTACCTCAAAGGGTGCCTGGCTTTCGATGCTTCGAGATAGCACCGCCCATAGCAACCCTAAGAACTCCTGGAAATAGACACTTCAAGATAGTATCACCCATGGATTTCTAAAGTGAATTTAGGCCTGTGGCAATCGGCACTTCGAGATAGGGCCGCCCATGGTACCTGAACCGCGCAATGCGCTTATATACCCTCAGTAGGATGGACATCCTAAGAGACAAGTGCCGAGAAAGTGACATGTTATCATTGCATCCTCAAAGTGAGTATATACTCCACCTCTCCTGCGGCAGGAACTCTTCCAATCAACTTATATTTTCAAGCTTCTCCTAAGTCAGAACTAAGAGAACCAAATTTTTTCTCCAAGAAAGGAATTAAGGTTATCGTTATTTACACAAGATCAATTGTGTGTGAAATGTGGATGCTTAGGTTACAAGGACCCATAAACCAAAAGGTAGAAAAAGACATCAAGTACTACCCAGCCTTTAACTCAATCCCTAACTTTCCTTCCTCAACCACTTGAGAAATGGTCCGCAACTTAACTCCTACTTGAGTTGTTTCAAGTCCACAAAGGACCCTAAAGGTCTAAAGCTAGTCGCTCAACTTAGCTTCCAAGTCAAACCCTAGAGTCAACTTAGTCTAACCTAAAGTTCCGGTTTGCCTAAGAATGTATGGCCCAGTCAGTTAAGCTCAATAATGCACAATGTTTTTTTTTTTAACAATGCAAAATGCAAATGCAATGCAGAATGTTTTAACTAAATGCATAAATGCACTATGTATAAATGCTATGTACAGATGCCTCAGGTCCTATCCCCCCATGCTTGGTTCAAACAATGTTCTCATTGAAAATAAAATGGCCAAGGGAAGAAGTTACCTGAGGCGGGAAAGAAAGGAGCTAAGGTTCCTCAAGAGTGACCTCGTCAACTAGATGGCCATCCAAAGTAACGTAAGGTTTTAATCGTTGGCCACTGATGGTAAAGGGTGCTGCTGAAGAAGAAGGGCTCTTGATTTCCATAGCCCCATGCCGAAATACTTTGGTGATAATATAAGGCCATCCCAATGTGATTTCAATTTTCCTGGAAACAACTTAAGTCTGGAATTGAAAAGCCAGACTTGTTGGTTGGGTTCAAAGGTCTTTCTAATGATGTACTTAACATGCAAGACCTTAGTTCTCTCTTTATAAACTTGGGAGGTACCATAGGAATCATTCCTCAGCTCCTCAAGCTTAGTCAACTCCAGTAAACGTGCCTTACTTGCTTGCTCTAAATCCATGTTGACACTTTGGATAGCCCAGAGTGCCCTATGTTGAAGTTCAACAGGTAAGTGGCACGCTTTTCCATAGACAATCCTGAAGGGAGACATCCCCAAAGGGGTTTTGTAGGCCGTTCGATAAGCCCATAAAGCATCATCGAGCTTTTGGGACCAGTCCTTTCTATCTGGACAAACAGTCTTTTTGAAAATGTTCTTGAGCTCCCTATTTGACACTTCAACTTGTCCACTTGTCTAAGGATGATAAGGGGTAGCAATCTTATGAGTTACTCCCAGACTCCTGAGTAGCCAATTGAAGTGATGGTTCTGGAAATGAGGTACCCCATCACTTATAATCATCTTAGGGTAGCCAAAGCGAGATATGATATTGGACTTCATAAATTTCAAGACCACAGAGTGGTCATTTGTGTGCATAGGAATGGCCTCTATCCACTTGGAGATGTAATCCACTGCCACCAAGATATATTCAAATCAATGGGACAAAGGGAAGGGACCCATGAAGTCTATCCCCTAAACATCAAAAATTTCCACAGGTTGGATAGGGTGTTGGTGCATCTCATTCCACTTCCTAATCATTCCAGTCCGTTGACATCTAAGACAAGTCTTAACGAAGTAATGGGAATCCTTAAATAAAGAAGGCCACCAAAAATCGGACTAGAGAACCTTAAAAGCTATTTTCTTAGCACCAAAGTGTCCTCCACAATGAAGCTCATGGTAAAATCTCAACACACTTTGTTGCTCTTCTTCAGGCACACATCATCTCCAAACTTGGTCTTGTCCAATATGAAATAATTTTGGCTCTTCCTAATGAAAGAATCTAGCTTGGGAAATGAATCGCTTCCGTTTTTGCACATCCCAAGAGCCAGGGGTTTCTCCAGTGCCCAAGTAATTAACTGTATCCACATACCATGGTGAAGTTGGTGTTACTGCCATAAGGGTTTCATCGGGAAATGTCTTGTGGATGTCTCCAGATGGAGAATCATCAAGGGGAAGGCGAGATAGGTGGTCAGCCACTACATTTTCCACTCCTTTCTTTTCACGAATTTCCCAATCAAACTCTTGAAGGAGTAGAATCCACCTAAATAAACATGGCTTAGAGTCTTTCTTGGTAATGAAATGTTTCACTGCCGCATGATCAGAAAAAATGACCATCTTGGATCTAAGAAGATAAGACCTAAACTTCTCCAGAGCAAAAACTACAATAAGTAATTCCTTTTCAGTGACTATGTAGTTTTGCTATGGTTTAGTTAAAGTCTTTCTAGCATAGTGCAGCACATGTGGTCTTCCCTCAACCCTCTGTCCAAGAACGACTCCCACTGCATAATCCGAAGCATCACACATCAACTTAAATGGGAGTGTCCAATCAAGAGCTCAGAGAATAGGCGCAGAGGTCAAGGCCTCCTTCAATGTATAAAAAGCCATGGCACACTTTGAATCAAAATCAAAGGAAGATTCCTTTGCCAATAAGTCGCAAAGTGGCCTAGAAATTTTGCTGAAATTCTTAATGAATCGCCTATAAAAGCCTGCATGGCCCATAAAGGATCTAATTTGTTTGACATTCGTGGGCAATGAGAGTTTGGAAATAGAATCAACTTTAGCCTTATCTACTTCCAAGCCCCTTTTAGACACAAAATGCCAAGTACAATGTCTTTCAGTACCATGAAGTGGCTTTTCACCCAGCTGAGGACTAAACCAGTTTCCTTACATCTTTTCAGCACTTTCTCTAAGTGCAGGAGACATAGGTTGAAAGACAAGTCATAAATCATGTCCGAGAAAATGGACATCATACACCGCTGGAAAGTTGCTGGTGCATTACATAATCCAAATAGCATACACCTGAACGCAAAAGTGCCATAAGGACTAGTGAAAGTTGTCTTATCCTGGTCATCAGGGAAGACTGCAACCTAGTTGTACCCAGAATATCCATCTAAAAAGTAGAAATACTTGTTCCCTGCCAATCTCTCTAGGATTTGATCAATAAAGGACAAGGAAAAGTAATCCTTCTGGGTAGCAGTGTTCAGTTTGCAGTAGTCAATGCTGACCCTCCAACCAGTTGATGGTCTAGTCACCACTTGTTCACCCTGGTCATTTGTTTCTACCGTGAAGCCTACCTTCTTTGGCACCACATGTAATGGACTAACCCATTTGCTATCTGCGATGGGATAAATGATCCCAACATCTAACCACTTCAGAATCTCCTTTTTGACCACCTCCCTCATGTTGGGGTTAAGACATCTCTGCATGTCTCGAAAGGGTTTGATGGAATCATTAGTATAAATGTGACGCATGCAAAGCATAGAGTCTATACCCTTAATATCAGCAATTGTCCAAGCTATGGCTTCCTTGTGCCTTGATAAATAGTCTAGCAAGGCTCCCTCTTGCACTTCAGATAGTGCAGATGAGATGATTATAGGGAGCGTATCATTTGCCCCAAGGAATACAAACTTGAGAGAGTCTGGGATGGGTTTCAGTTCAAGGTTGGGGGCTTGTATGGTTGAGGGTTTCAAAATAGAAGTCCCCATCTCAGGTAGCAGATCTACCTTAGGCAAACATGATGGGAGAGAGACTCAGTAGAAACTCCAAGCAATTCCTCAAGTTCTAGCACATCCCCTTCGCATTCCTCCAAGAGATGGGAATGCTCATTAAGCATGACATGCTGAAGGGGGTCATCACATAAAAGTGCAAGAGTTGTCTCTTCAATCAAATCATCTACCACCTCAACTTGGGAATAATCTTCAAATCCAGCTTGTTTATAAGCATCAAACACATTTAGCCGAATTTTCCTGTTCCCAAAGCCCATTTTTAATGCCCCAATGTGACAATTAATTGAGGCATTAGAAGTCACAAGAAGAGGGTGGCCCAAGATGATTGAGGGCTTGGTTGGTTTTTTGGTAGGGTCAGTGTCCAGTACTAGAAAGTCAACGGGGAAGAAGAAATCCTCCACTCTCAAGAGGACATCTTCCAGCAGGTCCCGTGGTGTCGTCAAAGAATGGTCTGCAACTTGGAGGATTACAGGGGAAGGCTTCAGATTGCCTCCTGCAAGTTGTTCATATACATAGCTTCGAAGGATGTTTACCCCCACACCCAGATTAAGCAAAGCCTCATCTATATGTAGGTCACCAACGACCATTGAGATGTATGGGGCTCTTGGGTCCTCAAGTTTCAGGGGTGTCCTGTGTTGTATAATTAAGCTAACAGAATTAGTCAAGACAACTTTTGATTGGACCTGTTCCCTCGATTGTCGCTTTTTCGTGCATAGGTCCTTTAGAAAGAGAGCATAGGATGGACTCTGCCTGATAGCTTCAAGCAAAGGTAGGTTAATTTGCAGTTGTTTGAAAGTCTCCATGATTTCGCCCATCCTATCTTTGGTTCCAAATGAACTAGCAAAAGTCTGCCCAGAGTCAGATAAGCGCTCTGGAAAGGGCACTCTCGGTCTCTGGGTGGAAGGGCTATCATGTCGGGTAAGTGGGGGAACAATGTAAGGACTCATTACATTTTAGCCTTTTAAGATGTCTGGAGTCTCAGTCAAACGTCTGTCCAGACGTCTGGACCCATTCCCGGACATTTGAAAGTAAAATTTTTGTTCTGCACACTGCGCTCTGCGCGTGGGTGGCACGCAGAATCACTCATTTCTCTCTCTCTTCCTCACCTTCCTCAAACCCTAAACCCCTCACCGTATTATATAAACCCCCTCCTATCTCCTCTCCACTCCACACACTAGCCACCACCACCTTCAGTGCTTGTGCTAGAGCGGCGAGAGGGGGCGAGCGAAGGAGAGCGAGAGGGAGGAAGGAGGAGAGCACGGGAGGAGGAGGAGGCCTAAGGTCGAAGGAGCTTCGATGGAATCTCGACGGAGCTCGCATAGCCACCGGCAGGTGCGTGCGGGAGGAGGAGAGGGCTCAGGGAGATGGCCTCTCGACCCTCTATAGCAGTTGGAGCTATTGCGATGCGAGGCGAGCCAGTAGAGCGAGCTACTGGGAGTTGCTGATACTAGGATTTTTCCAGTATCAGACATCTGGGGAGTCGACCAAACGACCGTGGTAGCAGCTAGACATTCAGGTCTGAGACCAGACGTCTGAAAGCACTTATATTGCAAGGTACGTTCTTTTTCGTGGTTACGGCCATGCAGGCCACACCGCAGAAGCTGGTCGGGCCTAATTTTGGACTTGTGGATTTGTACGCAGGTAAAGGCCCTTGGGAAAGCATGCGGAACTCTTTTCCATGCATTTTTGGATGTCTGATTGCATCACCAGACGTCCGGAGGTGCGTCCAGATGACCGGAGGTATTATCCGACGTCTGGAACTGCCTTTAGACGGTCGTAGAGAAGGTTTGGATGTCTGAGGATACCGCAGGAACATAACGTAAGATCTGATGCCTTTTAAGATGTCTGGGATTATTCCCAGACGTCTGATTTTGAACAGTAGGCACATTTTTTACTTGTTTAGGATCCGATTGGGTCCGTTTTACGCAAATGAAATACCTGTACTTTCCTCGCGAGTTCCTCTATGTACAAGAGTCTGTTGTACACTATTCTGAACTCTCTTTTTATGATGTATTCCCTGGTATAGAGTTTCAGCCTACTGTGCGTTTGGGGGTCTCAGAGATGTCTGGGTCTGCGGTTTGAGCCCCCATTACTCGCATGTTGCATGGTAGAGTGGTTTAATTTCGTTAATAATATTTAAATAAGAATGTGATTGTGGAAATAGATGAATGAAACCCTAGGATGTGGCATGAACTGTAGGGTAGAGAAATGAATGAACCGTTTGTGCTGTATGATGTACTTGCATGCATGATTGAGATAAACTACTAGCAATTGCCTGTAATATAATTGTGAGTTGCCTGTTATAATATGAACTACCTGTATTTAATGAACAATTACCTGTGAAATCACCAATTGCATGTATTGAGAATTGAATTATGGAAACACGAGCTGCCTGTATATGGATGAGAAATAAATTATGAAAGGTGAAATTTGGATCGGATAAATGAGGTGAACATGAGCATGAACCCTACGGGGAATTAGGAGTAGAACTGCTATGGATAGATGGAAATCTGGAATGTAGATGAGAAGTGTACCGGCCCTTGAGTACGTGGTACCAAGGAGAGCAACTGTCCCCTTTTGTGTAGAGCGGAGCTAGCCTCCCTTGGGTTAAGACCCGGGGTTAGAATTGGCCACTCTACACCGACTCCTATTGGCCCTCGTGTACGTGGCACTGAGGTGAGCTACCAGTGTAGGGAGGGAGCTAGCCACCCCACAGGGCTCGGGGTTTAGCTAGCCACCCTACACCAACTTTTTAGGCTCTCTGGGCAAATCAAGATAGTCAGACGAGGGTGCACGGACTGTGGAGGGGCGAGACCCCTATTTGGTTCTAAGGGGCAAGACCCCTGTTCTGAAAGGGCAAGGCCCTATACTGTTCCATGCTGTATTTTGGGTGTACCCGCTAGCAGAAACTACAGACCACGTGTCAGTGTAGGGTAGCTACCTGTGCACTTATCACGTGTGCCGTAGTCACCGCTATGTCTTGACAGTAACCTCCGGGTGGTTGACTGGGTGTAGGACTATCACAGGGGACTCTCCCAGCCAGGAGAGCACCACGTGCACCTTCTACTATATGGAAAAGACTGCAATCAAGATCATTCCCATGAGGAACAGGCAAAATCAAGAAATATCTGGATACTTTGAGAAATGGGTGAAACGAAAATATATAAGACAGATAAATAGAAATGTGAATTAAACCTGTTGCTTTTACTGGTTTGTACTTAGATAATATAGATACCACTCTACTCAGCATTCACTGACTCTGTCTTTTCATAACACTGTTCAGGACCAGGAGTTGAGTAGCCCGAGTTTCAGGCTACGAAGGGTGCTGGGCCCAGTCGAGTCCAGCTGTATTTTCTTCAGCACTTCCTTTTCTTCTCTACTGTTGTAGTAAGTAATGGACTTTTAGTTACTATTCTGTTACTACTATTTGCTTCTCGCTTTTCGTTGTTATTGTTGTTGTGGTGGTATGTACTGAAATAGCAGATTTATTTTCCTTTACTGCTTTATACGTTTCTTCTGCTTAGTTATATTGCATATGTGAATGTGGTTGGTCTTGGGATTAGTCGAGACGAGCCGGTCTCTGGTCCTGTAGGGTTCCGGGAATCGGGTCATAACAAGATGGTATCAGAGGAAGGTCATCCCAAGAAATGAACCAATTGGCTTGAGAATAACCATTCACGTGCATATAACTAGCATAGCCACCACAACATATCACCTTGATATTTGTTCCGAGTCTTTTCTCAAAATAATTTGATATCGTTGACTCTCTTATTCTATCTTTTGCGTCTCCTTGTAGGAGATGCCTCGTCATGGAGTTCTCAAGGTGGGCTATGGTCGCAGTCGTGGACGAGGTTGGAGGAGCGAACATGCCAGGCCTGAGGTACCAGTTGACCCACCTCTTCTCCTAGGCATTTAGGCCCAGGATCTCACCTAGTTGATCAGAGATATTGTGCAAGAGGAGCTCCACCAGCCTCCATCGGTGCCTCTCCCTGAGGATGTGGAGGGGGAGTCCTTGGTGGGACAGAGAGGCCGCCGCAGTGCCGGATGAGCAGGATGGGGAGGGGTGGTCCTCCACTGCCCCCACCGCACTCTGACACTTTCGAGCATGAGCCCTACTTGCCTAGAGGCGTGCCTGTTCCCCCACTGCAGCTGCACCACGAGCTTTTCGGATAGTTCCGAAAGCTGAAGCCCCCCTACTTCAAGGGGGATGAGGACTCATCTGAGGCAGAGGACTGGCTAGAGCAGACAGAGAAGGTGTTCAACACCCTTTGCCCTCCCGCAGAGTGCTGCATGGCCTTTGCCATGTACCAGCTAGAGAGCGTGACACACAGGTGGTGGAGGGCAATCAGAGGCCAGGAGGCGAGAGCCGACGTGGGACCAGTTCGTGACTCCTTTCTACGAGCAGTACTTCCCGCAAACCTGGCAGGACCAAAGGAGGCAGGAGTTCCACACTCTCCACCAGGGGACAATGACTGTTAGCACGTCTTGCATGCATTTTTTAGAGCTGTCACATTTTGCCTTGACAGCCGTGTCTACGGAGGAGCTCCTGTGGAGGTTTACCGAGGGGCTCTGACTTGCTATTCGGGAGTATGTCAAACCCCTGAAGCTACCCACCTTCTCACGAGTGGTTGAGGCAACCATGACCTACGAGGAGACCAACCCGGTCGCATGAGACACTGACAGTAGATGGAAGAGGCCCTATCAGCCAGAGTACACTCAGGGTCGTCGGGAGAGGAGGCACACGGCACTCACAGGAGAGCCATCTCATTTTGCAGGGCCATCAGTGGCCTTTGGGGGCCCCAGATAGGGGCCAATTGCTAGCACCGGACCCCCGTCCAACCGCCAGCAGGGACCTACTGTGGGAGAAGGTCGTGTCCCCCTGTGCTACCAGTGTGGCTAACCGGGCTACATCAGGAGGGATTGCCCATCTAGGGCCAGAGCATAGCAGATGCTCCCCACACAGAGCACTGGAGGCCAAGCTGGTGGTCATGGTCACCAGGTGTGTGGGGGAGGGAAGCAGTCACGAGGAGGGTACCGACCAGCTGCTGCTCACCCGACCCAGAGTGTAGCTGCTTCGTCTGCACCGAGGATTGAGGAGCATATCAACGCCCTGACCCACAGAGACGCCAGGGCTTCAGGTTCAGGGGTGGCAAGTATGGTTATTATTTTTGGTAGATTAGTGTACGTACATTTTGATTCTCACGCCATGCACTCTTTTGTCACTACGAGTTTTGCCGTCAGTTTGGGGTAGGGTAGTGTACTATTAGAGGATCCATTTGTGATTAGAGGCCTAGGTGGCCAATTATTTGTAGTTGAGGAGGTCAACACAGACTGCGAGGTCAGTATAGGGGGACATAGCCTCCCCGTTGACTTGATTGTGATACAGATGGAGGATTTTGGCGTGATCCTAGGGATGGACTGGCTGTTCACCTATCACGCCCTGGTGGACTGCTTCGGGAGGCAGATCATCTTCTCCATATCGAAGTTGCCTCCCTTTGAGTTTCACGGACAGCCGATGGACGGAGGTTTCAGATGCATCTCTACGCTTCAGGCAGTGAGGCTTTTGAGCCAGGGGTGTGAGGGCTTCTTGGCCTATGTCGTGGCAGAGCCTAGCCCCGTGGCTGACTTTCAGAGTATTCTGGTGATTTGTGAGTACCTCGACGTTTTTCCAGAGGAGCTGCCAGGACTACTGCTTGAGTGTGAGATTGAGTTTGAGAACTCACTGGTACCGGGGACCAGCCCCATTTCTACTACACCGTACTGGATGGCACCGCTTGAACTGCGAGAGCTCAAGTCATAGCTGCAGGACCTGTTGGAGAAGGGCTTTGTGAGGCCCAATGCATCCTCGTGGGGAGCCCCTGTGTTGTTTGTGAAGAAGGACAATACCCTGTGACTTTGTGTCGACTACTGACAGCAGAATATGGTCACCATCAAGAACAAGTATCTGCTGGCAAGGATTGATGACCTCTTCAACAAGTTACTAGATCCCACAGTGTTCTCCAAGATAGATCTGAGGTCGGGCTACCACCAGTTGAGGATCAGGGAGACCGACGTCTCCAAGATAGCTTTCCTTACCCGGTATGGGCACTACGAGTTCTTGGTCATGCCATTTGGGTTGACCAATGCCCCTGTTGCTTTTATGGATTTGATGAACCGGGTTTTCAGACCGTACTTGGACCAGTTTGTGGTGGTGTTCATCGATGACGTACTAGTTTACTTGTGGGATCAGGCGCAGCACGAGTAGCATTTACGAATGATCCCGGACACTTTGAGGCGACGCAGGCTGTATGCCAAGTACAGCAAGTGTGAGTTTTGGTTGAGGCAGGTGACTTTCTTGGGCCACATGGTCTCAGGGGATGGTTTGGCTGTGGATCCAGCTAAGGTTGAGGCCGTACTCAGGTGGGAGAGGCCATGTACAGTGATAGAGTACGCAACTTTTTGGGACTGGCAGGTTACTATCGGTGATTTATCAGAGGATTCTCTCAGATTGCGCGCCCTATGACCTAGCTGACTCGGAAGGACGTGCCCTTTGCCTAGACAGATGAGTGTGAGGCATGTTTTCAAGAGTTGAAGGAGAGACTGACTTCAGCTCCTGTGCTTACCATCCCAGACAGCAGTGGCGATTTTGTGGTTTACATAGATGCTTCGTTGCAAGGGTTAGGGGGTGTGCTCATGTAGCGGGGCCACGTTGTCGCTTACACTTCATAGCAACTGAAGCCCTATGAGCAAATAGCTACCCTACCCATGACTTAGAGCTGGCAGCTGTTGTCTTCGTATTGAAGACATGGAGGCACTACCTTTACGGTGAGACTTTCGAGATTTTCACGGATCATAAGAGCCTTAGGTACTTGTTTAACCAGAAGGAGCTTAACATGAGACAGAGATGTTGGTTAGAGCTCCTGAAGGACTATGACTGCAGCATCTCCTACCATCCAGGGAAGGCTAATGTTGTGGCTGACGCCTTGAGCTGGAAGGTGCCCGACCACTTGGCCAGTCTACGGGCACAGAGTTAGAGACTCATGGAGAAGTTGGGCTGTTGGCAACCCCGGGAGTCACAGGGGTATTGTGGGACAGTGACAGTGATGCGGCAGACACGACCAGAGCTGATAGACCGCATCATCGCAGGGCAGATGATAGATCTGTACTTACAAACACTGCGGGATAGGGTGTTGACAGGAGACCCAGGAGACTTTTCCTTACAGATGAGATACTGCGTATGAGGGGATGCTTATGAGTTCCTAGGGACGAGGAGTTATTGAGAGAGCTCTTGGCTAAAGCGCTCGGGTCCAGGTTCACCATACATCCCGACTTTTGGTGGAGAGGGATGAAGCGGGATGTTGGTGAGTTTGTGCAGTAGTGTTTGGTGTGCCAGCAGGTGAAGGCCGAGCATCAGAGGCCTGCAGGGCCATTGCAACCACTTCCTGTGCCAGAGTGGAAGTGAGAGAGCATCACCATGGACTTGGTGGTGGGTCTACTTGTTACCCAGCAAGGACACGACACAGTCTAGGTGATAGTAAACAGGTTGACGAAGATGGTGCATTTCCTACTGATCCAACTCACCTTGGGATCAGCACAGTTGGCAGAGAAGTACATTCGCGATGTGGTACGCTTGCACGGAGTTCCGTGTAAGATTGTATCCGATAGGGATACCCGTTTTACTTCCCAGTTTTGGGCTGAGTTTCAGCAGGCTTTGGGGACACGTTTGAGATTTAGTACCGCTTATCATCCCCAGATGGACGGACAGTCAGAGCACACCATACAAACACTTGAGGACCTTTTATGCGCCTGTGTACTAGACTGGAGAGGCTCCTGGGAGGAGCATTTACCCTTGGCAGAGTTTGCATATAATAACAGTTACCACTTTAGCATCGGCATGGCACCTTACGAGGCTCTGTACGGACGGAGGTGTACTGCACCCTTGAGTTGGGTCGTTGTGGGGATCAAGTGGGAGGTTGGCCCCAGGCTGATCCGGCAGAGTTAGGAGGTGATAGAGCAGATTCACAGACGACTTCACACCATTAGGAGTAGGCAGAAGAGTTACGCTGACCGAAAATGCAGAGAGGTGCAGTTCGAGGTTGGGGATCACATCTTTCTCTGTGTTTCGCCCATGAAGGGCCTGCAACATTTTGGGGTGAAAGGGAAGCTTGCATCGAGATTTGTAGGGCCCTTTGAGGTCCTGGAGTGGGTGGGACCTATTGCTTACCGGCTTACCCCTCCTCCCCAGCTTTCTGGAGTGTACGACGTGTTCCACATGTCAAACCTCAGGAAGTACGTCACTGATCCTAGTCACGTTCTGAGCCATGAGAGCGTTGAGGTGGGTGACAACCTGACCTACCCCGAGAGACCAGTGTAGATACTAGACAGAGCCGTTCGGACTCTGAGACGGAAGCAAGTACCACTGGTGAAGGTCCTCTGGAGAAGCCAGTGGTACGAGGAGGTGACCTGGGAGCCTAAGGAGACGATGTGAGAGCGGTACCCAGAGCTTTTTGAGGGCACGTCTTTTCGGACCTACTTCGATCCTCTTTAAGTTTGTTATGCGTTTTATGATCCTTTTTTTTCCGCACCTTAGCTAGCTCAAGTTTCGAGGATGAAACTTCCTTTAAGTTTGTTATGATGTAAGGACGCATTACTTTTTAGCCTTTTAAGACGTCTGGAGTCTTAGTCAGACGTCTGGACCCATTCCTAGACGTTTGAAAGTAAAAATTTTGTACTGCACACTGCGTTCTGTGTGCAGGCAGTTCGTAGAACTGCTCCTTTCTCTCTCTCTTCCTCACCTTCCCTGAACCCTAAACCCCTTACCATCTAATATAAACCCCCCCTCCTATCTCCTCTCCACTCCACACACTAGCCACCACCACCTTCAATGCTTATGCGAGAGCAATGAGCGAGGGAGAGAGAGAGGGAAGAAGAAGGAAAGCACGGCAGGAGGAGGAGGCCTAAGGTTGGAGGAGCTTCGGTGGAAGCTCGGCGGAGCTCGCACGACCATCGACGGGCGCATGCAGGAGGAGGAGAGGGCTCAGAGAGGTGGCCTCCCAGCCCTTTGCAGTAGTTGGAGCTTCTGCAGTGCGAGGCGAGTGAGTGGATCGAGTTGTGGGGAGTTGCTGATACTGGGATTTTTCCAGTATCAGACGTCTGGGGAGTAAACCAGACGACCATGGCAGTAGCTAGACATCCGTGTCTAAGACTAGACATTTGAAAGCACTTATACCGCAAGGTACGTTCTTTTTCGCAGTTATAGCCATGTAGGCCTCACCACAGAAGCTGGTTAGGCCTGATTTTGGACTTGCGGATTCATACGCAGGTAAAGGCCCTTGGGAAGGCACGCAAAACTCTTTTCCATGCATTTTTAGACGTCTGATTGCATCACCAGACGTCCGGAGGTGTGTCCAGACAACCGGAGGTATTATCTGACATCTGGAACTGCCTTCAGATGATCGTAGAAAAGGTCTGGACGTCTGAGGATACTGCAGGAACATAAGGTAAGATCTGACTCCTTTTAAGGCGTTTGGGATTATTCCTAGACGTCAGATTTTGAAAAGTAGGCATGTTTTGACTTGTTTAGGGTCCGATTGGGGTCCGTTTTATGCAAACGAAATACCTGTACTTTCCTTGCGAGTTCCTCTACGTACTAGAGTCTGTTGTACACTTTTCTAAACTCTCCTTAAGTGATGTATTCTGTGGTATAGGGTTTCAGGCTGCTGCACGTTTGGGGGTCACAGAGATGTCTGGGTCTGCGGTTCGAGCCCCCATTACTCCCGTGTTTCCTGGTAGAGTGGTTTAATTCCGTTAATAATATTTAAATAAGAATGTGCTTGTGGAAATAGCTGAATGAAACCCTAGGATGTGGCTTGAACCCTAAGGTAGAGAAATGAATGAGACGTTTGTGCTATATGATGTACTTGCATGCATGATTGAGACAAACTGCTAGCAATTGCTTGTAATATAATTGTGAGTTGCCTGTTAGAATATGAACTGCCTGTATTTAATGAACAATTACCTGTGAAATCACCAGTTGCATGTATTGAGAATTGAATTATGGAAACATGAGCTGCCTGTATATGGATGAGAAATGAATTATGAAAGGTGAAATTTGGATCAGAATAAATGAGGTGAACATGAGCATGAACCCTACCGGGAATTAGGAGTATAACTCCTATGGATAGATGGAAACTTGGAATGTAGACGAGAAGTGTGCTGGCCCTTGAGTACGTGCTACCAAGGAGAGCAACTATCCCCTTTCGTGTAGAGCGAAGCTAGCCTCCCTTGGGTTGAGACCCGAGGTTAGGATTGGCCACTCTACACCGACTCCTGTTGGCCCTCGTGTATGTGGTACCGAGGCGAGCTACTAGTGTAGGGAGGGAGCTAGCCACCCCACAGGACCCGTGGTTCAGCTAGCCACCCTACACCGACTTGTTAAGCCCTCTGGGCAAACTGAGGTAGTCAGACGAGGGTGCGCGGACTGCGGTGGGGCGAGACCCCTATTTGGTTCTGAAGGGCGAGACCCCTGTTCTGAGAGGGCAAGGCCCTATACTGTTCTGTGCTGTACTTTGGGCGTACTTGCTAGCGGAAACGACTAATCGCATATCAGTGTGGGGTAGCTAGCCGTGTGCTTATCACGCATACTGTACTCACCGCTACGTCTTGACAGTGACCTCAAGGTGGTTGACTGGGTGTAGGACTACCACGGGGGACTCTCCCGGTCAGGAGAGCACCACATGCACCTTCTACTCTATGGAAAAGACTGCAATCAAAATCATTCCCACGAGGAACAGGCAAAATCAAGAAATATCTAGATACTTTGAGAAATGGGTGAAACGGAAATATATAAGATAAATAAATAGAAATGAGAATTAAACCTGTTGCTTTTACTGGTTTGTACTTAGATAATATAGATACCACTCTACTCAGCATTCGCTAACTCTATCTTTTCATAATACTGTTCAGAATCAGGAGTTGAGCAGCCTGAGTTTCCGGCTGCAGAGGGTGCTAGGCCCAGTCAAGTCCAGCCATAGTTTTCTTTAGCACTTCCTTTTCTTTTCTCTACTGTTGTAGTAAGTAATGGACTTTTAGTTACTGTTCTGCTACTACTATTTACTTCCCACTTTCCGTTGTTATTGTTGTAGTGGTATGTACTGAAACAACAGATTTATTTTCCTTTATTGCTTTGTACGTTTCTTCTACTTAGTTATATTGCATATGTGAATGTGGTTTACTTTCTTGCTTTTGGTTATTTCTTGTTGGATGACTAGGTCTTGGGATTAGTTGAGGCAAGTTAGTATCGGGTCCTGTAGGGATCCGGGAATCGGGTCGTAACAAACGGGGACAGCCTCTTCCGGTGAGGTGATTTCAAGCGGAGAAGAGTTGGGCAGCTCTTCTCTGGTGGGGGTGAAAGTTGAGGTGGGTGGGTTTTCAGAAGGTGGGACTATAGGAGCATCAGGTTTGGAAATTTCTTTCCCACTCCTCAAATTAGTCACCGCCTTAGAATGCTCCCTAAAATCAATCCCTTTCTCTTTAGTGTTCTCCTCAAATGAACTGGGAAGCTTCCAGTCTCCCTTTTATTCATGGCCTCGACAAGGTGTCCAATTTGTGATTTCATCTCATTGATTGCCTTGTCATGAGATTGGATGATCATGCTTTGATTCTCCTGTATGGCTTTCAGCATGGCTTGAAGCTCATCCATCTCAGAAGTCTTGGATGGTTGGGAGGGCATAGGAGGTTGATTATACTTTTGAGTCTGAAAGGGTTGGGGTCTGTAATTCCCTAAATTAGAGACATTCCCCTATCTCCATGAAAAATTGGGGTGGTTCCTCCATCCCTCATTATAAGTGTTGGAAAAAGGGTTATTACGAGGTTTGGGTCAGAACCCTTGGGCAGCATTCAGGCCGCCTGTACAAGGTTAGGGAATTGGGAGGCCAAATGACAATCCACAGTAGCATGCGTATTGCCTTTGCAAATGGAGCATTCAGAAGCTTGGGAAGCAGAGGCATTTGGCATGAGTTGGCTAGGGTTTGTCATAAGCCTTTCCATGTTTTGGTTCAACAATTGAATCTAGAAGGCTAAATTATGGGTTTCCCTAGCCTCATTTACCTCAATCTTTCATTGCATAAGAGTGGGTTTCCTATCCAAATAGGCAGAATTTAGATGGATAGATTTCTCACTCAAGGTCTCAAAAAGATCCCAAGCCTCATCTTCAGTTTTTGTGAGAAAGGTTCTAGCATAGGCTCCATCCACTGTTTGCCTATGCTTGTCATTTAATCCAATGTAGAACCTTTCTTCAAGTTGCCATCTTGGCACTTGATGATGGGGACATAAGCGTAACAAATCTTTGAAGCGCTCCCATGCATCATGAAATTGTTCTCCGTCTTGTTGAGCAAAACTTACGATTTCCCTCCTATAGTGATTACTCTTGCTCATGGGGAAGTATTTTTTCAAAAACTCTCCCTTCAAGGCATCCCAAGTATCCACTCTACCATCTAGAGTGTGATACCAATGTTTTGACTTATCCTTGAGGGAGAAAGGAAAGAGGGTTTGCATTTGGGTGTCATCAGTAACGCCCTGCAATCTCACCATGGAACAGACCTCGGTGAATTCCTCCAGATGCCTGTAGGGGTCCTCCCTAGAAGTAGCATAAAATGAGGGCAACAGAGATATGGTACTACTCTTGATTTCATATGGATTGTTCCCCTAAGGTCTTCTCAATGTATGGCCAAGTTGGTTGGTAGGGATAAAATAATCTCTCAAAGATTGTTGGTTCTCCACAATTCTATTTTCTCCTTCCTCAGCCATCTCTCTTCTCTCTTGGTTGGCTCTCCTAAAGATTCTTTCAGGTTCTGAATTAAACACAAGTTGTCTCCTCAGAGATTGTCTACCAAGCATACACTACAAACACAATTCAAAAGAACTTTTATGTCTTTAATCAATTAAGGCCTTTGAGATTTTAGTGTAGTTGTAGGTGACAATACAAATTACCCAATCAATTACGTGCCTATTGTCGACCTACGAAATGCCTTAATGAAGACCTAATTGGAACTTAGGTGTTCTGCCCTAAAGTTCAACTGGTAAAGTACTTCAAGGATGGAAGATCGAGGGATAAGAGTAGGCCTAAGCCTTCCTTTGAAGCAGTGCTTTCACGATGCTTCTTAAATACCCTCAAAAAATCTGACAGGGTATCCCCCTCCTTGGAGTTACAGAACTTTTGAACTTAAGTTTCAAGCACTTTGGTATCCAATGGTAGGAGAGTTCTTTCCTAGTAGCTCAAAACCTAGGAGTGTCTAATTGCATTCTTTAATGCACAGTCATGCATGTGTTCATTCACCATAAGTTTGAATTTTTGAACCACAGCATAATGTCTCAAATCAACTCCTTGGGTTTTATATGTTCCTCCTTTAATTAGTCCTTTTTCAGAAAGTGTGACCACTTGTTAAGTCATTTCAAGACAACTTATGTGGTCTTGGAATTAAGTCCAAATGCAAATGCGTGATTAAAATATGGATGCAAAGTAAGAGAATGCGTACCTTGCTTCCAGCAATCAACGATGCGAAAATGCACGCAATGCAGAGAAATAAATCTAGAGGCTACTCATATTGACCTGAATGGTTCATCCTAAGGGTAGGTAGCTTCTAGCAGGCAGCTCGTGTTTTTATTTTTTTTGTTTTTTTTAGCTACTCATGCAAAATCAAGAAAAAAATAAAATCAATCCACAAAAGAAAGTAAAAACCTAAATCTAAAGAAAGAGGGAACAGACTCCCAAAAATTACCCAACACGGGCCTAAAACAAAATCTAGGAACAAACCCCTAAAATTGGCCCCAGAGTACAAGGGCGAGAAAACAAATAACTAAACTAAACCTAAAGAGTCTATTCTAAAATGCGAAATCAAAATTCTAAGAGGAAAACTCCCCTAGATGGTCCTCCGTATGTCTCTATGCGTGTGGGTCAAGGCCCACAAGCTCATGTGCTTATCTCGGAGGTGGTTGCAAGGTCCACCAAGATGCGAAGCTCAGACCCTCCTCCAAGTGGTGGAAACAAGGTCCACCACGGCATTGCTGAGGCTGATGCGAGAACTCATATGTAATATACGTACCTCGCACCAAATCAGATAAAACAAGTTAAATATGTCTCAATTTAAATCAACATGAACAAATGAAAAATTGCGAGTTAACTAATCCTGTTGCCTCCTCGGCAATGGTGCCATTTGACGAGTCGATTTCTCTTTCGAATAAGATGATTAAGATGATTTGTCATTGTATTTTAAAGTGGTGGAAAATCGACTAATCAAAGTAATTAAAGTAACCACTGAATGAGGAGTGAGTCGTATCCACAGGGAGGCAATTGCCTAATTAAACTTGTTAATATCAAAAATGAAAGTTCACTATTGATTTTGTTAAGAAATCAAGCCAAATCCACCTTTAAATCAAGATAACAATGAGAAGTTATGCTGAAATTGCATTTGTGGGAAAGTGGAAGGGTATTTGCATAAAATCACACAACATATCTATTCCATTTAATGAAAAATGTTGGATTGGCAATGGCAATGGATGTAATAACTAATACCTATGCTATTGTAGCAAAACAGGGGAATGGCTTCCCCTTGTCCGTGCGTGTTGAGGAGACCAAGGCCGACGGCAAGGCTATAGCCAGAGGTCGAGTGGGTCGAGGGCTATTCGGTGGTGGTGGTCTCATGGCCAATGGTGGCTGGAGGCGGCGGCGGCGAGGAGAAGAGCAGCGGCAAATGGCGGTGGCTACAACTCTATTGCTGCTGTTGGTGTGGCGCTTGTGAAGGCATGCACATGAGGAGGCGAGGGATGGGGTTGGCGAGGACATGCGTAGGCCGTGTGGGGGCATGCAGAAGCTGCTGAGCGTGGCTGCATGTGTTGCTACTACGAGCTGGTAGAGGAAAGGCGTGCGTGGAGAGGACCTGCGCAGGTGGTGCACACGCGGAGGCTACTAACCGCATGGTTGCGAGGGTGGCACACGTGGAGAGCATAGCAGCTGCTGCTGCACGCTGTAGGTCACATGGACGCATGGGGAAACTACTGTTGTGCACACTGATGCACAGCAAGGGGGCGATGGCCTATGCGTGCTGTGTGGGCTCGCGGGCTATGCAGTTGTTGCTGGAGGATGCGGACATGCGAGGGGAAAAATGGGTGCTCACTTGAGGTGGCGTGCTGTGTGGTGGGGGTATGGCTGATATGAAGGTGTTGGGCTTGTTGGTGGAAGAGAAACAGTGCTGAGGTGCGGGGAAGATGCAGTGTGGGGATGTGTCAGACGTCCGGGAAATTCCCCGGATGTCTTAACTGGCGCTGGGGCGAGGAGCTAGAGGTAGTTGCTGGTGATGGCAGTGAGGGTGATGCTGCATGCTATTGTTGTTGCGTGGAGGGGTGCACACTAAGGTGCTCACAGTAACGCAGCTGCTCCGATTTGGCGGAGCATCTTGTCACGACGCATGCCTATGGTGGTGGAGCAGACTGCTGCAGTTGAGGCTGGTGGTGGTGGAATGGAGGAGAATTTGATATCTGCACAGTGGTGGGTTGGGAATGGTGGCCTGCTGTGCTATGGACATAGGAGCCCTTCTTTTATGTTTGCAGGAACGTGGAGAAGATGGAGCGATGACGACGTGTAAGATCCACTTTCTTTGGCCATTAAGGTGCTCCTTCATTGTTCGGAGGCCATTGCTACAAAGAAGAAGAGAATAAAAATAAATAATAAAAATATTGGTTTATTTATGTACAAACCCTCAATAAAATGTTAATTTTAATACATGCATATAATGTAACCTAAAGACTAATGCATGTTATTCTAATGCATGCTAAATAATTTAAATATGGAATGCATACAAGCAAATATATATAAACTAAATTATTTATATCCGAATGCATGCTATGTATATGCTAACATTAATCTAACGCCTAGCACTTAAGTAACTAATTAGCCCACAAATATAGGTTCATCACAGGACACCCTAAAAGTTAACGCCATTACCGCATCAACCTTTCCTGTCACCAGTTGGTCTAAATAGCTAGACAAGGTCCCAGACAAACCAATAAGTTTAGCCCGACTTAGAAAAAATCCCAACCTAGTTGACGCATTCTCATATTAATTAGGACTTAGGCTCTACAATGCACAGGTTTAAATGATGGGCGTGAGGGGGGGTGTTGCCCAATTAAACCAATTTAGAAAGTGTGTGTGTATCAAACAATTGGTTCGGAAATAAGACTTAATTAAATGAGTAGCTTTTAATGTTCAAGTCTTGTTATGTAAATTTTTATGAATTGAAATTAAATGAGTTCAATCAAGTTCGTGTTGGCACACAAAGTTGTGCAATCATAGGTGATAGTAATTTTCCTTTGAAGTTCAAAAGTGTGAGTTCCTATTCCAAAACACTAGAAATTGGTTCTAATTGCAAGCAGCTTCTATAAGTTGATCAGTTTTAATCTGATTGAGTGGTGTGGCCCAAACAAAGAAATCAATGGCTTCTAAGCAACACTCAATTAGGTACACAAAAAAATATTTTTCTATGATTTTTTAGAACCAAAAGACTCTTTTTCCCGCAATTGTTTGTGTACTGGGGCCTTAAGATAAAAAGTGACCCTCAGTTAGTGATTTTTGTGAATCAATAGGTACAAGTTTCCCACTAATTATGCAGCAATCATAGGACGTAATTGACCTAAATTGAGTTAAATCTTAGCATAACTTAGGAGTAATTCATGCATTAATTGCATATTCCGCATCTTTATTGCTTTACTTAGATATTCATGAAATAATGCCATATTTATGTACTGATCAGTGAACAATTTGGTTTACAAGTATTAAGAAGCTCAGAAGATGGCCCTAAAGCTAGATAGAGGCTAGAGTTGCAGCAGAGCTGGAGTGGAAGCCCAAAATAAAGTTGCAAATAAGCTGAAGACAGAGAGTATGGTGATAGGATCTAAAAAATAGGATGGCTATGCGCACAAACACTCAAAAACAATATTACTAATAACAAGAAAGATTTGCACAATCAATTCAAACCACAAAGACACAAAATGTATAGTGGTTCCCTACTCACTTGAGTACTCCACTACCTAAGCCTCCTAGCTTAGGGTTTTTAACCTGATTCCCTCAACCCCGAGGGAATCAATTTACTAAACCGAGGTAATTAGCAGCTTACCTCAACTCAAGTACAAAAAAAGGTTTGTTACAACCCAATGAGCAAATGCTCAAATACAAATAAGCACTGGTGTAAGAAAAATAAATCTTACAACAAGAACCTAAGCCTGTCAACAATATATAGAATAATATTACCAAGAAGAGAGACTAGAATGGATGTGAATCGCCTTGAAACATGCGTGAGAAAACATGTCAAAGTGTTTGCAAAAGCATAGAGAAATCTAATAGCTGCAAACTATTTCTTCTTCTTCAAATATGGTAGAAAATGTGAAAATCAAAGCTCTAGAATTTCCCTTATGTTTCTTATGTGTCATTTGTGCAAACTAAGAGTCTAAGACTCATTTTATAGAGATAGAACCTTAGAGAGTCGTCAAATAGACGTTGAGATTTAATTCCCAACGTTCACATTGTCAGAATTAATATTCCAACCATTCTGTTTTGAGCCAACAACTAGCTGGTACTGGTACTAAGGTATGGGTACCTGTACTCGTTGCTTCTAGATTTGGGTTTCAAACTTTTAACACAAATCTATAACCCACTTGTACTAGTACTAATCATGAGTACCGGTACTCATTACCTCCAGTACTAGTAATGATCATGAGTACCGGTACTCACGGGGTACAGGTTTGTTTCTTTGGAAAAAACCAAACCTATAACTCACATGTACCAGTACTAAACATTAGTACCAGTACTTGTGGGTTAACAAGTACCTTTTTTAAGTGATTTAATCAATTACGTCTTTGAAAATGATCGCAATATTAATCCTAATTTATCTCTAATTATTTTTACGATTTAAGTTATATTCCTTTGTTAAGAGGCATACATTCTATAAATAAAAAAAACCTAAACTAAAAAACTAAAGGTCAAAGATGATCTTCTTCTCCTCAACTCATCCTTGTCATCTTGCCTCCTCCTTGTCATCATCATGCCTTCATCACTTCCTATTTGCCTTAATCTTCACCTAAATCTGAAAAGAACTCAATTGCAAACATTAATCCATAATAATTTTGTTAACACCAAAGCAAGATGTGGAACAAGGTGTCAACAATCTCCTCTTTTTTGGTGTTGGCAAAACTATCTTGCAAATAGATAATTATAAGAAAAACTAATTTTTAACAATGTTATATGAAGGAAAAGCTTTTACTTTAATCCTCCTCCTCAGTATATGCACCCCCTAAAAATATTACTATTTGCCCTTTATTTTTCTCCCCCTTTTTGTCAACCATCAAAAAATGAAAGGGTAAAGAATATCATACCATAACATTTACCAATAGCAGAATGATGAATGTGGGCACCAAGCTCCATTAGGCCATCGTTCATGGTCTTCATTCATCCTATAGAATGATTGAAGTGTCCCATTGTGTGCCTTGAACACCCACTAATCTCTTTGATCTATTCCTGCAAAATAATGTAAAATATTTTTCCTAGGTATCTATTTTCTTGTGGGTCCTTTCAAGTTAGTACCTGTCAAACCCTGAGATTTATAGACCTTTCTTGTGCTAGATCTATAATTCTTGGGATTTTTGGCCTTTCGGTACATCCATGCATGCCTAGGTGCATGTGATTCATTTTGCATATTCTTTTTACTCTGAAATTTTGATTTTAGTGCATCACAAAATCCAGTATTTAACAAAGTTGTTGTTTTAAGATTACTTAAAGTTCCCTCAAAATGCTCATAAATATCTTCTAACTCTACTATTTTTGCATGCAACTGATTATTAGTGTCTTTTGATGTTTCTAATTTCACTTCTAAACATGATTTTTCTAATTCTAATGTTTGATAATTGTTCTTTAAAACCTTATTTTCCTTTTTCAATGACTTACCTTTATGATATAGCTCTTCATAAGCTTCTAATAATTCTTCAAAAGAGAATTCAGGGTTTACCTTATTGTCTGTATTTTCCGTAGTTGCTGCCAAACATAGATGAGCACCTCATCATCATCCGTTTTGCTAGAGTTGATGTCCATGTCGGAATTGCTATCATCCCATGTTGCTTTAAAAGCTCTCCTCTTCTTCTTGACTACTTTTGTGTCTTTCCTTTTGTCTTCTTTCTTCTTGTTCATAGGGCAATCCTTTCTCAAGTGCCCCTTTTTCTTGGACTCATAACAAATAACATTAGTTGAAACTTTATTGATTTGCTTATCTTGCTTTTGAAGAAATCTTTGAAACTTCCTTGTAGGTATCTCCATCTCTTCATCTTTGGATTCCGAGGTTGTTGAGTCTGAGTCCTCCTTAATTGCTTTAAAAGCAATACTCTTCTTCTTGCTTGACACCTCCTCGCTCTTCTTCATGTTCTCCAATTGGACCTCATATGCCATGAGGCTTCCAATCAGATCATCCAAGGGGAGAGTGGATAAATCCTTCACCTCTTGGATCGCTGTGGACTTTGGAGACCAATCACTTGTAAGGGATCTCAAGATCTTCCTTACAAGTTGTTCTTCAGTAAACTTTACTCCCAAATTATTCATGGGGTTGATGATATCCCCAAACCTCATGTACATCGCCTTGATTGTTTCCCCTTTTTCCATCCTAAAACACTCATAACTCTCGGTTAGAATTGAGATTCGTGTTTCCTTTACCTTATTCGTACCTTCGTAAGTGACTTGAAGTGTGTTCCATATCTCGTACGCAAACTCACATGTGAGATACGGTTGAACTCCTCCCTTGATAACACACAATAGAGTGCATTCATTGCTTTTGCATTTCCAGCGATCTTCTGATCCGTTAACCAAACCATACCTTCCTGCGGCTCCGGATCCATGTACTTCTCTTGAATGAGAGTCCACGGGTCTTCATCTATGGCCTTGAGGAAGATTTGCATCCTCCTCTCCCAATACCCATAGTCCGTCCCATTGAAATAGGGAGGACGGGTAGAAGACTGTCCTTCGGTGCGCCTTGAGAATGATGCCATCGCAAGTCTAGTTATTACGTCTTCCTGCAACCAGGCTCTGATTCCACCTGATAGGATCTAAAAGATAGGATGGCTATGCGCACAAACAATTAAGCACAATATTAGTAATAATAAGAAAGATTTGCATAATCAATTCAAACCACAAAGGACACAAAATGTATAATGGTTCCCCACTCACTTGGGTACTCCACTACCTAAGCCTCCCAGCTTAGGGTTTTTAACTCGATTCCCTCAATACCGAGGGAATAAATTTACTAAACCGAGGTAATTAACAGGTTACCTCAACCCAAGTACAAAAATAGGTTTGTTACAACCCAACGAACAAATGCTCAAATACAAATAAGCATTGGTGTAAGAAAAATAAATCTTACAACAAGAACCTAAGCCTGTCAACAATATATAGAATAATATTACCAAGAAGAGAGCCTAGAATGGATGTGAATCGCCTTGAAACATGCATGAGAAAACATGTCAAAGCGCTTGCAAAAGCGTAAAGAAATCTGATAGTTGCAAACTATTTCTTCTTCAAATATGGTGGAAAATATGAAAATCAATGCTCTAGAATTTCTCTTATGTTTCTTATGTGTCATTTGTGCAAACTAAAAGTCCAAGACTCATTTTATAGAGATAAGACCTTAGAGAGTGGTCAAATAGATGTTGAGATTTAATTCCCAACATTCACATTATCAGAATTAATATTCCAACTGTTCTATTTTGAGCCAACGGCTAGCTGGTATCGATACTCGTTGCTTTCAGATTTGGATTTCAAACTCTTAACACAAATCTGTAACCCACTTGTACCAGTACTGATCATGAGTACCAGTGTTCGTTACCTCCAGTACCAGTACTCGCAGGATACAGGTTTGTTTCTTTGAAAAGACCAAACTTGTAACTCATATGTACCGATACTAAACTTTAGTACTGGTACTTATGGGTTAACAAGTACCATTTTTAAGTGATTTAATCAATTACGTTCTTTGAGAATGATTGCAATATTAATCCTAATTTATCTCTAATTATTTTTACGATCTAAGTTATATTCCTTCGTTAAGAGGCATACATTTTATAAATAAAAAAACGTAAACTAAAAAACTAAAGGTCGAAGATGATCTTCTTCTCCTTGACTCATCCTTGTCATCATCATGCCTCCATCACTTCCTTTTTTCCTTGATCTTCACCTAAATCTGAAAAGAACTCAATTGCATACATTAATCCATAATAATTTTGTTAACACTAAAACAAGATGTGGAACAAGGTTCCAACATATGGAAGAGGTATACTATACTACCTATAGGGATTTAGTGTAACAATTAAATTATGAAGAACATAGGACAACCCTACACTTATCCCTGGCCCTTAGGATAACCCTAACCACCCTCCCATACCTAAGCCATCCTCCTATTAGGTCATTTTAGCCTAGAACAACCAAAAACCACTTTCCAGCCCACCTCTGGACGTCCAATTTCTACAAAACCCACGAACAAAACCAAAAGCCCATACTGATCCAGTATTGGATGTCCAGACCTATCCATCAGACTTCCAATTCTAGAGTATAAGTCATCTAACTTATTTATTGCATGTCTGGAGGTCATCTCCAATTGCTGATTTGGAATTTGAAACTACAACTTGCTTTCTTAGGCCTAAGAAGCCTACCATACACCCTAGGAAACCTAGTTAAAGACACCCTAAGCCTGTTACACTATCACTAACCCTTCCTAAGAACCTAATTAGGTTTTTACTAAGCCTAATTGACTCAGTAGAAGTCAATTGAACTCTACTTGCCTAATTGGATTCATGGAGTCCAATTAAACCCTAATTTCAACCCATGCAAGTCTAATTGGACTCAGTTAGAGTCCAATTGACTCACACACAACCTAATTGGGAATTCTCTCTCCCAATTACACACACATTGACCCAATTAAACTTGTGATAAGTTTAATTAGATTTATCACCTTAGTAATAGGTTGTATAAACCTATTTTGAGGACCTTAACCTAGACCCAATTACCTAAACCTATCGAACTCAACCTAGACCTACCTTAGCCGCCACCCAAGTAGTCAACCCAACCACTTATGTCATGACCACACAACACCACACAAGTTGGCGTCCACACACACCTTAAGGTGGCGCCAACTTATGACCTAAGACCACCTTCAACTTAGTCCAAGTCCAACCCAACTCCCTCCACAAAAGTGGATCTAAGAAGACCCACTCTTCCTCCACTTTGATGTCACCTAAGCCCTCTTCTATAGGCTTCTTCCAACTCCAACTCAAAGGACCCCCACACCTATAAATGACCCTCCAAGGTGGCCACCCATCATCTTCATTATCTTGGATGCTACCTTCATCTCCATCTCCTCCATAGCATCTGATCGCGAACAATCTGTGTTGCATAAAAATAATTGTTTAATTATGTCATTGCCGTAGTATAGTCATAATGCAAATAGATGTCGTGTCATTTTATTTATTTACATAATTACTATTGGTTTATTCTAAGTCGATGATTGGGAGGCAGTTACTAATATACATTACTCTATGTTCCAAAAATGCTCTTTTATTCCAAAAATGTTAATTATATATACAAAATGAATCAATGAATCAAAGAATGAATGAATGAGCTAAGTATGTACAAAAGAATCAATTAATGTTCATTACAATGCCTTAAACATATTTACAACTAAACATGCATGAAAAATAATTTAATTTACTCTATGTTAGTTATATACAACTCTCCTAAATAATACTTAAGTATAGGTACAAAAATAGCTATTAATATGTACTATACTAAATATACTAACATATACAAACAACTTTAGTAACATATAATGTATGTATAGTGATATATATAAGTGTCGCTATAGCCTTAGTAGACGTATGTACAAACTATAAGGCAAAAGGGATTATATTTACTAACATACATATATACCTACGGTGATGGATACACTTAAGCCTTAGAAAAACTTATATA
Source organism: Thalassia testudinum (assembly GCA_037157565.1). Taxonomy (NCBI): domain Eukaryota; kingdom Viridiplantae; phylum Streptophyta; class Magnoliopsida; order Alismatales; family Hydrocharitaceae; genus Thalassia; species Thalassia testudinum. Next base: position 4,319,861 of record JAZHRO010000022.1, on the reverse strand, counting down.
TACACTTAAGGCTTATACGTATACTACTCTATTTTCTATACTAATTATATATACATACATATACATATACATATACTACATTCCTTATATACTATACAAGTATACATATACATATTCACACACACTAACACTCACGCACACTGTACACTTAGGCAAATTTAAGCTCAGACCCTCACAGCTCTCAAACACTTAGCCAAATTTCTACTCTCTTCTCACTCAAAATAGTCTAAGCCCTCACTTATAAAAATTATTGGCTTTTTATGGGCGAACTGGGTTTGTCTTGGGATACACAGCACTCTCTAGAGTGAGACCAGACCACTACTAAACCTGATTCTAGTTCTCTTTAAGTGTAGTGTTGTGCATAGTTTCAGCCCAGGTCTGGCTCAATTAAACTGGACCTAGACCAGATTGGGATCCCAACCTACCAAAAATTAATGCTCAATCAATATGCTCATATATGTTGAGCGGAATAGGTTAAAGGGTATTTGTGCACCCAGTGCTAACGACTGAGTAGCTGCTGGGTGCAATTCATTATATACGGGTGTGACTATTCTTCACCGTCTGATATGGCACTAATGAAAGGGTAAGTTGAGTGCTATGCATGCATTTGCTGGAACTAATATTTGGCCTCGAATTGAGAGCCCAAATTGAATCCATTTTTCAATTAAATTAAAAGTTTGGAAAGCCCTTTTATAGGGTTACTCAATTATATAATTAATTTATAAAACAAAGTTGTTTAACTATATATAAAAATTAGTTAAAGTTAGTGATTTATACACGTTAATTTGCAACTTGAATCCTTAATTAATGTACAAATTAACAACTTAATAAGTCAATTGACCTTATAATTAGTTAATTAACATAATAAGGTATTTATTATACATTTGTAATTTATTTTAGAACATTTATTTTAATTTATATGCATTTATTTACACTCTTTTACTAGATATACATATAATTTAGTTATAAATATTATTATATAGTATAAATTTATTATAAATAGGCTGAAAATATTTAAAATTAATATATTTAAGTGTATAATATAAATTACTTCAATAATAAGTTAATTTACTAATTTATTTTATTTTAACCTAATAATTTACTTAATTAACTTAATAACTTAATTCCCTACAATAAATAGATAAATAATTCAATGTATAGGTATAATTAGGTATATAATAGATACTTAGATACATATGTACAGTTATGGATACAATTATACACATATACATGGTGATATGTATTTACTTAGGTATATGTACAATAATATAAATAAATAGATAGATAATTATATAATTACAATATATATGGTTTAACACATCATAAATACTTATTTAAATATATATAATAAATATATAAGTTATTTATGTACATTTACGCTATATAAGTTACTATTTACATTTTAGCTTAGTATTAAGTTATATTTACAAGTATAAATAGTATATACATGGTATTTTTATGCAATTTTTAGCTTTTTTAGATTTTTATGGTGTTTTTATGTTTTATAGAGGTAGGAGAAGAGAGAGAGAAGGTGAGGTGAGAGAGAAAGACTCTTTTTGGTATTTTTGAATTTGGTTTCTTATATTTTATTTTAGAGTAGACTGAACAATCTACTGGTATGTTCTACCAGTTAGAGGGTTTAGATTACTCTGAAACTTTGCACATACCTAGAAATATACCTAACCCTACTCAAGACACCTTTATTTTATTTTTTTGTGATTTTTTTATGATTTTTTTCTTTATTTACAATCTCATACAAAGAAGGCTTAAAAGGGTTATTTAACTAAGAACCTAAGCCTCTACAGTGAGTTCCAATAGCTGATACAGCTATATGATCATTCAGAAATGTCCAACATACATCATGAAAAGTGAATGAAGAATTAAGCTTGATTTTAACCTTGATTTCATTAAAATTACAAAATTGGATAGTTAGGCCTAATACATGCTACTGACATTTAATCTCAAACAAGAATTACAAGCAATTCAAATCAGGATTAAAGTCAAATATGGGAACATGAATGCTTGACATCAAACTCTATCAATACAACTTATTGTTAGCTCAATTAAAATCCAAAGCCCAACTCAAATCATCTGCAAATCAGCCAAGATAGTGGCTGTTGCAATTCTACAGTAGCTAATCCAGTTGTTGCTTAATGATTTCTAGTAGCTACTGCTGTCATTGTTGCTAACCTATTTAGCTGATCTGTTGAAACTAATCCAAATCCAACTCAAGAAGGTGTTACACATATTCATTCATTGGAAATTCCCTTTAATATCTACCCATCTAGATAATACAACAACTACTGCTATAACTACTATTGCAGCATGCCAAGTCTGAGGTTCTTCTGAAATAAGAGAAAACCCATTAAATTAAAGAAACCATAATTGCTCTCTTTCTTATGCCATAGACATCATGAAAAAATGAAAACAATTAAGCATTAAACTCAAATAGAAACTCTCCTCAGTTCTAAAGTATGAAAAACTCATCTTTTCTTTTTTGAAACGGAAAGGAAAGCTATCATACTACAATAACAATCTAGGAGGGCTTTTATTTATCAAAGAAATAAAAAGGACCTTACAAAACAGATCCCCATATACGTATGAGGGACCAATACTCATTTACAATTTGTTCCAAACACACTGGTCCCTCCTAAAACAAACACCCATTCCTCATCAACCAAATACTCCACATCACCACCCCCATATGCACATGCAGTTTGTCTTGTACCAAAAAGTTATGCTAAAGAGAATCCCACATGGAAAGCGGTTCCTTACACACTCTTCTCCAAACCGCATCAATCACCACACAGGATGAAAAAATGTGACTGGAGCTGTCAGTGGGTAAACCACAAAGAAAGCAGACCTGCGATGCAATGCCCATCCTCCTATGTCTCAAATCCCCTATAATCTCCTGCACAACCACAAAAAGATTTGGATCTTAAGTGGAACTTTCAGCAGCCATAGCTTCCTTCCAATCAGATCAGCCTCCTCAGATCTAGACATCAAATTTATCTTTTCATACACACGAGCTGGAGTGAAGATCCCATCCCACTGATACTGATCTTTTATTCCAGCCACTGGCCTGAAGGCTTGCAGGTCCATCAGCAGCCGCATTTCTCATCCCAAGTTTGAGTACCTTCTCTACTTAAATCAGCCCCACCGATCTGCCAAGTCTCCTCATGTTCAAACCAGTACCTACTCACTGAATCCCATTTTTTAGCAGCAGTTGCATAAACTCTTGTATAGGCTTCCTTTAGCAACTCCAGCGAGGACCATTCCTCCTGCCAGAAAATGAAAGTGCAACCATCACCTAAAACTAGCTGTAACATCTGCCAATTATTCTTCAATGCTTGTACCACAGATGTCCAGAATGGGGACGGTTTGGAGGGGTGAAGCCTGTTCAGTGAACTTTGAGATTTATGATAACTATCTCCAATAAGATCAGCCCACACCATACTTTCACCATTAAACAATTTGATGGCCCCCTTAAGTAGCAGCGCATCATTGAACACTTTAAGAGACATTATTCCCATTCCACCATATTCCTTTGGCACACATAAATGTTCCCACTTAAGGGGTTGCAAAAATCTTCCTTCATGACATGATCCCTTCCAAAAAAATCACTTCCGCATCACATCAATGCGCTTCCAAATAGATTTAGGTGCTTTGACAAGGGAAATAAAGAAGATCGGAATGGTTGTAATCATAGAGTTCAAGAGAAGAAGTCTTCCTCCCTTGGATAGGTAATGGCTACTCCAACCTTCCAGTTTGATTGAAATTTTATCAAACAGTATGTTATAGTAACACTTCTTCAGCTTGGTACATTTCAAAGGTAGTCCCAAGTATCTAATTGGAAGTGTAACCAGTGGCATGACCAATAAAAAAGATATGGCCACTTGCTTTCCACCATTTAGCCCAAACTAGACCAAAGAAGATTTCTCCCCATTCAATTTCAGACCTAATATCTCCCAAAAAATCTTGACCATATGCAATAAGGCTTGTGCTTCCTGTTCTTTCCCTTCTACAAAGAACACGGTGTCGTCGACATATTGAAGTACTGGAGCGATGGCATTCCTATTAGAAATGGACTAGCCTTTGATCATACCAACCTCTGATAATCTACATGCATACCTTGCTAAAGTGTCAACCACAAGGTTGAAAACTAGTGGACCAAGTGGGCATCCTTGTCTAACCCCACATTGCGATTGAATCCATACCCCACAAGGTTTGCCATTGATCAGTAGGGAGAAGGAAGTCGTGGTGATGCACATCTTCATCCAACAGAGCCATAAAGGTGGAAATCTTCTCTTCTTGAACACCTCCAACAAATAAGGCCATGACACCGAATCGTAAGCCTTCCAAAAATCCACTTTCCAGAGAAATGCCTTACATTTTCTCCTGTGCCACCCCATCACCATTTCCTGAGCAATGGTGAAAGATTCTTGCAATGATCTATTAGGAAGAAAAGCTGATTGAATAGGAAGAATCTGATCTTGTAAGATAGTTTGAAGTCTGTTGGCCAGAACTTTACTCACCACCGGATAGATAGAGTTCGAAAGTGTAATAGGTCTAAAGTCCGAGAAGCTCTCCGCTCCTCGTTTCTTTGGAAGTAAAAATAGATACGACCAGTTTATCTTGTCGAACCATAATTGCCACTTTCAAACTCCCTAATAACCTCCATTACCTCCTCTCTCAGCACATTCCAAAGTTCTTTGTAGAAGAAGACTTGAACACCATCTGGACTCGGCGAGCCTTCACTGTTCAAGTCATTTATAGCATCCATCCCTTCTTTTTCAGAAATGGATTCAATCAGATTGCTGGCCTGATCTTCAAAAATCTGAGGAAACAGAGATGTTGCCATTCTCTAATCTCCCCTACCTGCTATCCATGAAGTCTCCTTGAAATATTTGATGGCTTCAGATAGGATATCCTACAGAGAAGAGGTTCTTTGATCTCCCACAACAATAGAAGATATATGATTATGTCTTCTATGCAAACTGGCTGCTAAGTGAAAGTACTTACTATTAACATCACCCTCTTTGAGCCATAATTTCCTAGAGCATTCTCACCAATCCATTTCTCTCTTCAAATCCTCCTCAGCTATCACCACCTGCCATTTTTTTCTTGCTTCCTTCTCTTGGTCAAACAAAGGTGAAATCGACTCCTTGGCATCTAAACGCTGCACTTCCAAGAGGGCTTCATGACGTCTTTATTCTCTCAAGGCTTCTACTACAGTCCCATACTCCTTTAGCATAATCCTCATAGAAGCAAGCTTTGAAGCCAATCTAATAGTAGTAGTACTCCCTACCCACTTCGCTCGCCACCATGCTCCAATCATTTCATGAAAACCTGGCTCGCTAAGCCATGACCGTTTGAACTTGAAGTAGGAACCGACATGTGCAAGCTCACCACTATCCCAAACTAAAGGCGTATGGTCTGAGAAAGGCTATTCTAGACCAACAACAGATGATAACTGAAACTTCTCCAAGAAGTTTGCCTTCCCAAAAAATTTGTCTAACTTTGACATCAAACCATTGCCATTTCTCCAAGTATACTCAACCACAAAAAGGGGAAATTCATTCAAACCCAATGTTTGTACCGACAGTTGAAAGCCAAGTGAAGCATTGTCCACCAAGCCACTTGATCTATCCATCCTTGTCAAAGCATAGTTGAAATCACCACCCACTAGCCACAGAATCCCCTGTACATGAATTGCAACTTTTGATAGATCCTCCCACAGTTCAACCCGAAGATTCATTGCACCAGGCCCATAAACTCCTGTAATAAGCCACTCCATCTCCCCCTAGACCATCTTGCATTTACAAGTTATCATATGCCTAGACTTGAAAGTCTCCATCACTTGTAGACACGCCTTTCTCCACCAAAACACTACACCACTAGACCTCCTATGCGCACTTAGCACCACACATTCATCTCTCCCTGAATGCTTCAAATCATTCCACACCTAATTATTTTCATCCTCAATATGCATTTCTTGAACGAGCGCACAATCAATCTCCCATTCTCCCAGATATCTCGCTAAAGAGGCCCTTCACACTCTATCATGCAACCCACTCACATTCCAAGAGACGGGTCCCATCTCCCCTCTTGAGATCCCCCCTTATTGGATTGTTGTATCCTTTCAACTTTAAGTACAACTGCAATAGAATTTTCATCCATCTTCATTGTGTTCACATTTCTTCCTTGCCTTAGTTTGTACGGGGACCACCCAATGGCAGATTAGATGTTGAACCAACCCCAAATTTCATCCCTTCTGCGATGTGAAAAGAAGAGTGGTGTTCCAGAATGTTAACTGGAATCTCCTGAAGCACCCCCATAGATGCCTCCTCTTTAGCTATGGACTGATCATTCCTCATATCATCCATCTCATCCTCATCCACCTCCATATGATGATGGTCCTTTCTCTTTTTTGACTCAGGTGCCTCTCTGGTGTATCACGGCCCACCTGCATCAGACTTGGCTCCTCTCTCACAGCTTCTGCAAAAGTCTTCTTCTCTTCCTACTCTTGAAAGATTGTCTCCTCACATCCAAACCGCAACCAAAGAAGCCACAAATTGCTTCCACATCGAAGAATACTTTTCTATGGTATCGACCCCCCTAAGGACATCCACATTCACACTGTGTGTGATTGCGCAGCAATCATAGGTCTTAATTGACCTAAATTAGGCTAGGACTTAGCATAAGTTAGGGTAATTCATGCATGCATAAGCATTATCTACATCTTTACTGCTTTCCTTTAGCTATGCATAAAATAATGTTATAATGTGCTGATTAAGTGCATTATGTCGATTGTAGGCAATAAGCTGATCAGGAGCTGGATCTGGAGTTGGATCTGAAGCTGGATCAAGAATAATGAGTGTTGTAGTAGGACTGGAGCAGAAGACTTAGATTAGACATAGGGAATAATGATGTATGGGAGTTAAGTTTGCTATTCTATTAAGTAGGAATAATGCAATAAAATATGAAGAGCTTAGGTCCATCCTAGCCCTAGGATAGCCTAGAGACTTCTCCTAAGCCTTAGCCACCCTTAGATTAGGTCACAGCACCCTAGGAAGCCCAAAAACCCTAGTTCCAACCATTATCTGGACGTCCAGATAAGTTATAGGACGTCTAGGACCCTTAGCCAACTCTCGCACACCTCAAACCCACTTTTGCAGGATTATTGGACGTCCAGACACTTTGTTAGATGTCCAATTCCTGTAGAATACCCAAAACAGAACCTAGATTTCCCCCTAACTCTGATTGGACATCCAGAACTGAAGTCTGGACTTCTGATTTTTGAGTATAAGCCGTCTGATTTTGTTTTTGGATGTCTAGGGCTGGTCTCCAGTCCCTGTTTTGAGATTCAAGCCTTGATCTTAGATTTCTAGCTCCCCAGACCTAATCCCAACCCCATAGGAACCTAAATTAAGGTGTCTTAACCCTAGTAAATTACGTCTAGACCTACCTAAGGATCTAATTAGGTCCTCACCAAACCCAATTGACTTAGATCAAAGTCAATTACCTTACCTAAGGCAATTGGACTCATTGAGTCCAATTAAGCTTAGATCTCAACCCACAAAAGTTCAATTGGACTTAGTGAGAGTCCAAGTGATCTAAACCCAACCTAATTGAGTTTTTTTTTTTCTTTTGAGAAAGAAAGGAATGCTATCGAATCATCGATAGCAAACCAGGAGAGCTATTATTGATAATAAAAAATATTTACAAGTTCGACCCCCAATGCTGTATGAGACTCCAGCATAAATTTACAATATTTTCCACATACACTGGGGTCTCCTGAAAAACACGCTCATTTCTAGCCCTCCATACAGCCCATAACACAACCACCATATGTATATAAGGCTTATTCCCATCCACAAGGTAGCACCACAAATTCCCCCAAGTGGGTAAGGACTAGTTGCATACTCTCCTCCATACATAATCAGTGATCGCACATGAAGAAAAGATATGAACGCTAGAATCATTATGCATCCCGCATAAATAACAAAACTGGGTGGGGGTCCCCATCCTTCTGTGCCTCAGATCTCCAGTAATCAATCCATCCCTCCTGCAGAGCCATAAGAAAATTTGTAACTTTAGTGGTATTTTTAACTTCCATAGCTATTTCCCCATTTCTTCATCTTTCGCCATCCTGGAGGACATTATCAATCTGTCATAAACAGCCGCAGTAGAAAAATTACCTTCCCATTTGTATGTATCATATTCATGAGGCATGGGTTTGAAAGCAGCAAGCTCTTGCATGAGACGTTCAATCTCTACACGAGATCTTGTTTCATGATTATTCCACCCACCATTATTTAACAACCACTGCTTCGAATCCACATCCCAATAATCGGCTACCACTGCATTTTTATTTGCAGCCGCAGCATAAGCAAGGGGGAACCTATCTTTAAACATCCCTCCATGTACCCAATTTTCCAGCCAAAACGTGAAGCTTTTTCCATCACCTAAAACTAATTTGAAAAAATTCCAATTATCTTTCAGGGCACGCACCACAAAAGACCAAAAGGGGGACGATTTACGTGGGTTAAGATGATTTATCTCATCATTGGTACTCCCATAACTGTCCTGGATAATTTCTGTCCATATTTTTTTTTCTCCCTGCAGCAATCGAACAGCCCACTTCAATAGTAACGCTTCATTGAATTCTTTGAGGGATCTAACACCCATACCTCCCATCTGCTTAGGTTTGCAAATTGATTCCCACTTTAAGGGTTGAAAAAAGGCCCCTTGATGAGAGGCCCCTTTCCAAAAAAATCTTTTCCGCATCACCTCCAGCTTTTTCCAACCTAATTGAGTCATTTCACTCTCAATTAGGTTCACACTCATTCAATTAAACTTAGGTTAAGTTTAATTGCAAATTCCCCTTAGCAATTAGGGTTTGTAACCCTAATTCAAGGCATACACCTACCTAAACCCCTTAGGACCTAACCTAAACCACCTACCCACATAGGGCATGACCACACACACACACACACACACACACACACACACCCATGCACTCCCACACATCTAGAGTTCTCTAGAACTCTCTCCAAGTGGTGCCACTCTTGGTTGCCAAATTTAGCAACCAAGTGGCATTCAAATTGAGATCCACATTTTTTGGATCTCAAAACCACTTCTATCCTCTTATGGCCAGCCACTCTTGGGCTCTCTCTAGAAAGTTCCACACCTCTCTAAAGAGAATCCCTTAGGTCTATAAAAATACCTAAGGGGTGGCCATTTGCACCCATTCACTTCCTTGGCTCCATTCACATCCACCTCCACTTAGGCCAGCCACTTCCACTCCATCTCCACGAGTTGGCCACCACCAAGAAGGACACCATGCTGGGATGCTGGTTCACTCTTCTCTCTCTCCAAGGGCCAGCCTAAGCTCCATTGGATGCCCCTCATTCTCCTCCCGACCACTCCAAGGCCATCGGAGACCACCTCCGAATGCCCTTCTGTTTTGCTAGATCTAGATTAGTAGTTTATGCTCTTCATAGTTTTACTACTTTTAATTACTGCTTAGTAGTGTAGTCCTTATTCTTTCTCAATGATGCATGCAAAATCCCCCCCTCATAGATTCTTGTATGCGATCATTTTCTGGTAGCTAGATTTACATTTTAAGCATTTCTATACAAGCTTTCCTCTACAATTCTTGTTGCAAACAACTCTCCAAATGAATGAATGAAAGATGCATTTATATATATATCTCTATGTTTTGAAATCACCACAAGCTTATTGATTGCCATCCTATTTGCGTGATTCAGTTTGCCTGTTTTCACTTGTTTATCTATTCCGCAACAAGCATGTTGTTTCCTGAAAATATAGAAAATTTAACTATAGACTCATTTTCTGTAAACAGTCACCACCTCACTAGAATCGTGCGCACAGAAACTCACACTTTCACCTTTGTGATTTATTTAACACACGTGGATGTAATCAGGGTTCATAATAGAAGTGGTGAAATTTTAATCAGAAGACTAGAAACCGACATGCGATTTTGAACAAAGTAGAGCAGTAAAAGATCGAATTCAAAAGTAAAACAATTGCCTCCCAGAGACGAATGACTAGGTCTCAAGTCTCATTATCTTTTTTATAAATATTCTTGTTTGATCGTATTGCACACTATACTATGACATTTCCCTATCAAAATGCGCTCTACCATTTCCAACAAAATGGCACCGTTGTCAGGGAGGCAACATTATTTTCTTTGATTTTGATCTTTTAAACCATCAGTGACAAATTTGCTTCTACTTTGTTTCTATATGTGCAGGAAAAATGGAAAAAAAACAGGATCTGCGCACACAACGGGCACGGAAAAGAAATCCAGGTGCACATCATCTTCTCTTAGATTAGGTTTTCTTTTGAACCCTAGGATTAGATTTACTCCCTGCAATTTCTTTTGAAAAAAAAAAATATTCATTTTCATGAAGAAGAAAAAAAAAATTAAAAAAAATCTAGACTAGGTTCCTTTTGAATCCTAGGTTAGTTTGAAAACAAAAGGTAAAATATATATATATATATTTGACAGCCCTCCGAAAGAAAAAAAATCCTTTTAAAAAAAAAATTGTAAAAGTTTTCGGAAAAAAAATATTTTTGGTGGAAAGCTTGGATATCAAACCTAAAACCCTCTTTAAAGGCTTTTCCATCATTCTCTAATTTTCAGCCAGATTTCAAGTCTAAGTTAAAAATTCGATTGCTGAAAAACTAGTAAGCAAAAAAATATGAAATTTGGGCTAGACCTTCCATTTTAAACCATTTTTCAAATGGCACCATTCTTTTGAAAATATTCCAACAATAAAATTTTTAAAAATTTGTAAAGTGCAAGGGGTTCAGACTGACCCAGATTCGAGATTTTTCAAATTTCAAAACGTAATTCCGAGAAATTCGCGAATCTATTTTGACTAAAAATGGTGGGGTTTGAAAGCTAATCTCATTAGCTTTATTTTCCATATTTTTCCCGAATTTGTGAAGGTCAATTGATACCATTTCAAAGTGAAAAATCGACCAAGAGTCAAAATTCCAGATCTGACCCTTGACATTCAAAAATCCCTAAAAATTCGGTTGAAATAGTAAAAATTCCAAGAAAATATTCTTTGGAAAGATAATTGAAGAAGGAATCTACTCACTAAATTTCAAGTTAATTGGATTCCAATTGTTGTCAGAGAACGAACTTTGTTTTTGTGATCTGCTGAAACAGAACAAAACCTTAGAAGTGCATAAACCTTAGGGTAAATCTTTAGGGTTACAACTTAGAGACCACACTTGGGCTAACCTAGACATAATCAAGTCTGGTACTTAGCTCGTGAGCTTGGTCACCTTGTGGGCCAGTCACCAAGAGAAAACTCCACTAAAGAAAATGGGCTAAAACAAAATTTAAAACATGAAATAAAACCCAAATTCGTTGTCGTACTATTGGGTGATTTCAACCTCTTGGCTAGGTTAGCGAAGAGGTAGGAATCGCTTTTAGCCGGTTGTACGACGAATTTCTCTAGGAATTAAAACCTAAAACAAAAAAATCTGGTCATTCGATTCATAAGGACCACTTGATTGACAGGGCCTTAGCCTTGTCTTGCTTGGCTACACCAACCCAAGGGTTGGGTGGTGTATGCAAGGAAGGAGGTCACTTAGACCTCACTTGGTTGGACCTTGGGAGCCACTCCCAAGGAGGTGAGTCACCTCTCCAGGACCATCTTCTTCTCCTACTTCTGCTCCTATAGCCACCATGGCTAATCCTAGACCTGGACCTAGACCGAGTCAAGATATCGAGAATCTGGATCCGATGGCTCGTCTAGAAGCCTGGGTGGTCGAATCTAAGGAGTAGCATTGGCAGAGCATGGATCGCATTTTGACGGTGCTTGACAGGATGCAGCACCTACCATGAGGAGAACAACTGCGGGATTTCTATGACCCAGCCGCACAAATCGTCGCACCATTAGTCAGAATTCCCGTAGGTGGAGACACGTTTGAGCTCAAGCCCAATGTGATTGGGTTGATCAGCACTCACTTCTATGGAACTCAAGCGAAGATCTGTTCCAACACCTTGAGGAGAGTTGACTCGCTGAAACGATTCGACCCAGGAATATCAATCTCAGGATTGTTCTAATGAAGCCTTTTCCATTCTCTCTGAGGGACAAAGCTTCATACTGGTTCAAGACCATTGGGAAGCCAATTGGAACCTGGTCGAAATTACGATGTGAATTTCTGCAAAAGTTCTTCCCAATCAGTCGAACAAACGTAATGCGATGCATAATCACGACTTTCTCCTAGGGAGCTAGGGAGAAGTTACATGAAGCTTGGGACAAATTTCACGACCTTCTCCGGAAATGCCTGCATCATGGTATAGCCAGATGGCACCTGGCTCAGATCTTTTACCATGGGATGGATGACACACATCGGTATCTGGCCGATGCATCTAGTGGCAAGAATTTCCTAGCAAAAGATGAGAACAATGCTTTTGAGTTGTTCAAATCTTTGGCAGAGAACTCATGAATGCCGCATCCATGAACCAGTTCCAGCAGCCTGGTTAGCAGTGGGTTGGTGTCCATGAGGCTTACACCGAGTCTATTCGAGATGACATGGATATCATCGTCAAGCAGCTAGATAGAGTAAATCTAATTGAAAAGAAGATTGACCAGATTAGTCAGGGTCAATCTGACTTGAACTCTGCAGCTTCAAGACCCTCCTATGCACCCCGAGCCTCTCTTGCTCGAGTTAATTTACTCACTTGGGATGCATCTTCTCCTTATTTACGAGACCCTGCATATCAGGATCCTGTAAACAATTCTGATCTGGCATCTTATGACCAGGGTTACGCACCACCCGCAGATTATAATACATATCCCCTTGACGGATATACATCTCAGACATCTTCAGCCTACGAGGACGTCAGTGCTATCCAAGGATACGAGCGTAATAACCCATATTTAGAGTCGTATAACCCTGGTTGGCGCCAACATCCGAACTTCTCCTGGTCTTGTAATTCACAAAGACCACATCAAGATCCACACTACCAGACCAAGCAATACGGGAATGTGCAAAACATGTACCCTAGGTAGCAACCATTCCCGTCTCAGTAGCAGCAACCCCGTTCTTTATACCAGCTGCTGCACCAAGCTGCCAGCCATCCTCCAAAGTGGGCTGACCCTTTAGAGGCATTGAAAGAGGAGCTGCAAGAATCAATGAGGAAATCTACACAGGATAGCTTGCAGATTGTGAAGGTGATGGCTGATTAGATACAGACTATACAGAACACGCAGAACTAGCTATTGCAGGAGCATAGAACTCAGGGAGCCTTGCCCTCCCAACCCATCCCAAACCCGCGATATGTGCAGAACCAAGGTGCCCCGCCTAAGTTTCAGGCACCGCAGGGACAGGCACATGCCATACTATAGGCGCCTCCTGCACCACACGGTTACATGCAATGCCAGCCACCTTTGTAGACCCCACATACTCTGCCCCTTCCGCTCCCACACCACCTCATGGATGGCAAGCCGATGCACATGCTATCTCTTTGAGGAGCGGAAGGAAGACATTCAACCCACCACTTAGGCAGGTGGGTCCTGATTTTTCCCACCCTTCGTCGTAGGCGGGATCGACTCCTTCATCTCAAAAGCCACCTACGGTAGATAAGGGTAAGAGGCCACTTGGCCTTGAGATTCCCATCCCTTTTCCTAAGGCTCTGACATGGAATGTAGTACGGAAAAAGGACATGCGGAATTTTGAGGACCTGAAGTCAATGTTCAAGGAAGTACATATTCAGGTCCCCCTCCTCGAGGCAATTGATCACATTCCCGCTGTCGCTAGGTTCTTCAACGACTATTATACCCCGAAGCGACAGTCGAGAATTGGACGACAGGCGGTACTGTCGAAAGAGGCTAGCACTGTGATTCTAGCTGACTTATCGTCGAAGAAGAAAGACCCTGGTACCCCACTCATATCCTTCTTCTTGCAGGATTCTCCATTTGATTAGGCCCTTCTAGATCTGGGTTCGTTAATCAACTTAACCCCCACTGCCGTATTTGATCGATTTCAATTTGGGGAGTTGAAGCCCACCTCGGTCACGATTCAACTCGCTGATAGATCAGTGAAGACACCGAGGGGGGTGGTTGAGAACATGATCGTAAAAGTCCGCGGATTCTGCTTTCCCACAGACTTTTTCGTTCTTGATATGGAAGTCCCTCCTAATCTCTGAGATGCACCAATTATTTTGGGTCTCCCATTTCTAGCGACAACCTGAGCGAACATTGATTGTGCATCTGGGTGTATGGAGATAGCCCTAGGTAATGAGCAACTTCGACTTGACTAATTCAGGGCAGCAAAGAATTTTGACTATGATCGCATAGAGGAGGATGGTGAAGAAAAAGATTCGGCATACTATGGTAACATTGGGCTCCTTTGTGATGACCTAATGTCTCATTCATCTGCATTATCAGGGTTCTTGGACCTCGATCCACACTGGACTGAGACCATTGCACTGCACATATCTCCCCAAGGATCTGACTACTTAGGGTGTGCTTCTAACAACAGCACCCCTGGATCTAGCTATCCTGATCCACACATTGCTGAGTCGCCCTTGTTGTTGCAAGAAGGCGTGACCATAGCTAATGGGTTTCCCATTAACGAGGTCACAATCGATTATTTCACAGGATGTGAATCAACGAGAATTCATGTGCATATGGATTGGCAAATTCCCACCTTCGAGTCTGCTCCTCCCACTCCCATTTCTGACTCTGACCCACCTGTTATTGAATTGAAGCCCTTACTTGGCTCACTTAAGTATGTGTTATTGGGCGAAAGTGAGACATATCCAATCATTATTAATTCCCACTTAACCCAAGAACAGGAGCATCAATTGATTTCTACACTACAAGACCATAGGGCTACTATAGGGTGGAGCATTGCTGATCTCCACGGTATTCGCCCCTCGTATTGCACTCATCACATTTACACAGATGAGGGGGTGAAACCTTCGAGACAACCTCAAAGATGGCTTAACCCGAATATGCTAGAGGTTGTTAAGAAGGAGATCATCAAATGGCTGGATTCAGGTATTGTATACCCAATCTTAGACAGCCATTGGGTGAGTCCAATCCAGATAGTTCCCAAGAAAACAGGACTCACCATTGTGAAAAACAATAAGGGTGAATCCATCCCGACCCGCACTGTGACATCTTGGCAAGTCTGCATCGACTATAGGAAATTGAACACGGCTACCCAGAAGGATCACTTTCCTTTGCCATTCATTGATCAGATCTTGGAATGGTTAGCCAGACGTAGTTTCTTTTGCTTTTTGGATGGATACTCTGGGTAAAATCAAGTAGTGATTAGCCCGGAAGATCAAGACAAGACCACATTCACATGCCCCTTTCGAACATTCGCTTTCAAGCAAATGCCCTTTGGCCTCTGCAACACACCAGCAACATTTCAGCGTTATATGATGGCCATCTTCTCTGACATGATTGGGGACTATGTGGAGGTGTTCATGGATGACTTCTCCATTTTCGGAGATGATTTCGCATCTTGTCTTGATAACCTCACCAAGATCCTAAAATGGCGTATTGAGGTAAACCTAGTACTATCCTGGGAGAAAAGCCATTTCATGGTGAGGGATGGCATAGTACTAGGCACAGGATCTCTAAAAATGGACTCGAGGTCGATCGAGCTAAATCTGAGAGTATTTCCCACTTACCGCCACCTAGCTCGGTCAAGCAGATCATATCATTCTTGGGTCACGTCGGCTTCTATCGGAGATTTATACGCAATTTCTCAAAAATTGCATGGCCTTTGATGAATCTCCTTGTTGTCGATGCCCCATTTGAATTTGACACCTCGTGTCTCAGCACCTTCAAGAATTTACGAAGCGCTGTCTCTAATTCCCCGATTCTCCAACCACTCGACTGGTCGCTCGATTTCGAGATGATGTGCGATGCTTCTGATTTTTCTGTCGGTACTGTTTTAGGCCAGCGTCGAGAGAAACAACCATTCGTCATATACTATGCTAGCAAAATGCTGAACGAGGCTCAATGCAATTACACTGTCACCAAAAAAGAACTACTAGCAGTAGTATTCGGGTTGGAGAAATTCAAATCGTATTTATTAGGGTCCAAGGTCATCATTTTCACTGACCACTCCGCCCTCCGGCATTTGTTGGCAAAGAAGGATGCCAAACCATGGCTCATCAGATGGATCCTTCTATTGCAAGAATTTGATATTGAAATCCACGACAAAGCTGGAAAGTAGAATGTTGTGGCGGATCACCTATCCAGACTGGACCCAGGCCACATTCCTTATTCCCTGCCTATCCACAAGCAATTCCGGGATGAATCCCTTTTGGTAGTTCACTCTGTTGAGTTCCCTTGGTACACGGATATTGCAAACTATCTTGCCACAGGCAAGATTCCCGCAAACCTATCCGAGGACCAGAAACTCAAATTTACTGCAGAGGCCAAATTCTACCTCTGGGATGACCCACTGCTCTTCCACATTGGAGCGGATCAGATTATTCGAAGATGCATCCCAGATTCTGAGATCCCCAGTGTGTTACCTTTTTGCCATAATGATGCTTGTGGTCGTCATTTCTTGAGACGGAAAATCGCTACAAAAATTTTACAGTCAGGATTTTTCTGGCCAACCATCTTTAGAGAGACATACGAATACGCCCAACACTGCAAACGCTGACAGTCGGTCGATTCTATGACCAGGCGAGACATGATGCCACTCCAGCCCATCATGGTCGTAGAAGTGTTCGACGTTTGGGTTATTGATTGTATGGGCCCTTTTTCCAACTCGCATGGCTTTGAGTACATATTACTAGTTGTCGACTATGTCTCGAAGTGGGTCGAGGCCATCCCAGCGAGACGGGCTGATCATAAGACCGTCATTTCTTTCGTACGGCAGTACATCTTCATGAGATTTGGAATACCCCGTGCTTTGATTAGAAAGGGGGAAGCCACTTCATCCGCGCCCACTTCAGATCATTATTAAAGAAATATGGGGTGCATCACCGTATAGCCACCCTGTATCACCTGCAGACCAATGGGCAGGCTGAAGTGTCTAACTGTCAGATCAAGCTGATTTTCTAGAAGACGGTTAAACCAGACAAGAAGGATTGGTCCGATAAATTAGTTGATGCACTCTGGGCATACCGGACCGCGTACAAAGCCCCACTCGAAATGTCACCATATCGTATGGTATATGGCAAGGCCTGTCACCTTCCCGTAGAGCTAGAACACTGCACCTTTTGGGTGGTGTGAAAATGTAACCTTAACCTCGATGCAGGAGGTCAAGAGTGGAAACTCCAACTCAGCGAATTAGAAGAGATCCGGCAGGAGGCCTATGAGAATGCATTGATATACAAGGACAGGACCAAGGCCTTTCATGACCGCCACATCCGGAGAAAAACATTCATGGCCAACCAGCAAGTCTGGTTGTTCGATTCACAATTAAAACTTTTTGCAGGGAAGCTCAAGTCCAAGTGGACTGGCCCATATGTTGTGATTCACCCATATCCTAATGGGGCGGTCCAGATCAGGGACCCAAAATCTTGGCATATATCTACGGTAAATGGCCAGCGCCTCAAGCAATTTTTGGCCTAGGATCCTCCTCCACCTGGCGAGATTGTTCATCTTATTGAGGACGTGCGATTGAATTCTCGCCCAGCTGGAGGCATTAAACTTAGCACATATAGATAGCATATCCTACATTCCACCATCATCTATACATAACCATTTTTATACATAGCATATTGTTTCTTTCAGCATATTTCCTTTTTGTATATTGCATACTGACAGGTTAGCCAGTGCTGAATGTATAATTTCAGGAGCAATTACGGGTGATTTCTACCCCTTTACTCCCTGCTGCATTTATTTTCTTTTATATTCATGCATGAGGACATGCAAGAACTTAGGCATGGGGAGGTAGATACAACAAAACTGAAATTTTTATGCCAACATTTAGGAAAACCTCGGAGCTGTCTGTAAAACGTACTTTGAGATCCTAAATAAAAGAATAACCGACTCCACCTCCAATGCTCGCATTGGAGCTAGAAATCATCTGCAACAGCCATTTCCGACTCACTCGCTCACCTCTTGTTCTAAATTTAGGGTCAAGCTGAATGTAACCCGATACGGGAATTTGACGAAGTACAAATTATACGAGGTTACTTGTTTATAGCATATATACATATTGCATTCATGAATAAGATTACTTTATTAAGAGAATGCATTAGCGATTTTATCCTCTAGTTGATTCCTGTAATCTGGAATCCAGTACAACTTTTTACACACATAGAATTTGCAATGGGTTCATGGTGAAGGTTGATAAACATCTTTAGTCTATCGAGAAGAAGTAGTGCTTCTTTTCCTGAACCCTTGGACAGTGTTTTGGGAGTCAGGCAGATTTTCCTCCAAAAATCCACCAAATAGTTTGAGATGAGAGTAGAGTGTACTGGTGCTCTAAGATTAGTGCAAGGAATCTGGAATCCTAGATAATTAGGTAATGATACTCAGAGATTGGGCATAGTTTCCCCTCTCGGTTCCTGCGTATACATTTTGTGTGAGCATTGAGAGCCACCAAATAAGGCAAATACGCAGAGAGCTAGTTTTCATAAAACTAGGGCTAAGGTGGATGGTTACGACCATTCTCTATGGAATCCTCTGTTGAAGGAGGGTATTGATGTCAAGGTCAGAAATACATCGTCCTATCCATCTCTCCCGGTGCCGTGAGTAGGTACTTCCACCAAATAAGCCATCCAATGTCTCTTATGTACCACAAATCCCTAATAAGATACACCTCAATAAAGTACAGGCTTTAGAGGTGTATCAATTTTTCACTCAAATCCATTGCAAAAGCTGCAGACGTGCACTTTCACGATTGTCCGAAATTCTGGAGCATAGGATGAAAACAAAACGGAGAAAAATCTCTATGCATTCACTTGATAAAACAATCAGTCCCTTAGGGACCCTTGCTGTAAATAATTTAGTCTTGCATTTGCTAGGGACTAGAAAGATTTAGGCATGGGGGTATGATTGCACAGCAATCATAGGTCTTAGTTGACCTAAATTAGGCTAGGACTTAGCATAAGTTAGGGTAATTCATGCATGCATAAGCATTATCTACATATTTACTGCTTTCCTTTAGCTATGCATAAAATAATGTTATAATGTGCTAATTAAGTGCATTATGTCTATTGCAGGCAATAAGCTGATCAGGAGCTGGATCTGAAGCTGGATCAGGAATAAGGAGTGTTGCAGTAGGACTGGAGCAAAAGACTTAGATTAGACATAGGGAATAATGATGTAAGGGAGTTAAGGTTGCTATTCTATTAAGTAGGAATAAAGAAGTAAAATGTGAAGAGCTTAAGTCCATCCTAGCCCTAGGATAGCCAAGAGACTTCTCCCAAGCCTTAGCCACCCTTAAATTAGGTCACAAGACCCTAGGAAGCCCAAAAACCCTAGTTCCAACCATTATCTGGACATCCAGATAAGTTATAGGACATCCAGGATCCTTAGCCAACTCCCGCACACCTCAAACCCACTTTTGCAGGGTTATTAGACGTCTAGACACTTTGTCAGACATCCAATTTTTGTAGAATACCCAAAACAGAACCTAGATTTCCCCTGACTCAGATTGGATGTCCAGAACTAAAGTCTGGACTTCTGATTTTTGCGTATAAGTCATCTGATTTTGTTTTTGGACGTCTGCGACTGGTCTCCAGTCCCTGTTTTTAGATTTAAGCCTTGATCTTGGATTTTTAGCTCCTTAGACCTAATCCCAACCCCATAGGAACCTAAATTAAGGTGTCATAACCATAGTACATCACCTCTAGACCTACCTAAGGACCCAATTAGGTCCTCACCAAACCCAATTGACTTAGATTAAAGTCAATTACCTTCACCTAACTCAATTGGACTCATTGAGTCCAATCGAGCTTAGATCTCAACCCACACAAGTTCAATTGGATTTAGTGAGAGTCCAAGTGACCTAAACCCAACCTAATCAAGTTATTTCACTCTCAATTAGGTTCATACTCATTCAATTAAACTTAGGTTAAGTTTAATTGCAAATTCCCCTTAGCAATTAGGGTTTGTAACCCTAATTCAAGGCATACACCTACCTAAACCACCTAGCCACATAGGGCAGGACCACACACACACACACACACACACACTCCCACACATCTAGAGTTCTCTAGAACTCTCTCCAAGTGGCACCACTCTTGGTTGCCAAATTTAGCAACCAAGAGGCATTCAAATTGAGATCCACATTTTTTGGATCTCAAAACCACTTCTATCCTCTCATGGCCGACCACTCTTGGGCTCTCTCTAGAAAGTTCCACACCTCTCTAGAGAGAATCCCTTAGGTCTATAGGTGACCATTTGCACCCATTCACTTCCTTGTCTCCATTCACATCCACCTCCACTTAGTCTAGCCACTTCCACTCCATCTCCACGAGTTGACCACCACCATGAATGAGACCATGCCGGGATGCTAGATCTCTCCTCTCTCTCTCCAAGGGTCGGCCTAAGCTCCATTGGCCGCCCCTCATTCTCCTACCGACCACTCCAAGGCCATTCGAGACCATCTCCGAATGCCCTTCTGTTCTACTAGATCTAGATTAGTAGTTTATGCTCTTCATAGTTTTACTGCTTTTAATTACTACTTAGTAGTGTAGTCCTTATTCTCTCTCAATGATGCATGAAAAATCCCCCCCTCATAGATTCTTGTATGCGATCGTTTTCTGGTAGCTAGATTTACATTTTAAGCATTTCTATACAAGCTTTCCTCTACAGTTCTTGTTGCAAACAACTCTCCAAATGAATGAATGAAAGATGCATTTATATATATATATCTATGTTTTGAAATCACCACGAGCTTATTGATTGTCATCCTATTTGCGTGATTCAGTTTGCCTGGTTTCACTTGTTTATCTATTCCGCAACAAGCATTTCATTTCCTGAAAATATAGAAAATTTAACTATAGATGCATTTTTTGTAAATAGTCACCACCTCACTAGAATTGTGTACACAGAAACTCACACTTTCACCTTTGTGATTTATTTAACACATGAGCATGTAATCGGGGTTCATAATAGAAGTGGTGAAATTTTAATCAGAAGATTGGAAATTGGCGTGCAATTTTGAACAAAGTAGAGCGGTAAAAGATCGAATTCAAAAGTAAAACAATCGCCTCCCAGAGACAAACGACTGGGACTCAAGTCTCATTATCTTTTTTATAAATATTCTTGTTTGATCATATTGCGCACTATACTATGACATTTTCCTAGCAAAAACATGCATTACGCAAGCAACAGTGTGCGGCCATCCCCTTCCCATAGGCCTACCTCCGCATCTTCTACCAGCTTTGCAAACCCTGCTTTCATTGAAGCAACCACCTACCTTGACCTCAGATGGAGTGGCAAACCCTTAATTTCCAACCTTCCAAATCTAGAGCCTGCCCTTTAAGGTAGCCGCTTCGGCAAGGCACCATCAAAAGGAGACACAAGTCTCCATAAAATTGTCACATTCTCGAAAATGCTCAATCGAAAGTGAAGGTGCTCAACATCAATCATCCCCAAACCAAAAACCAATAAATGAACGGGGGAGAGTGTGGCAATCTTCCAACCTTCAACTGATTACAATAGGGATCTTACCAATAATTTAAGGCATTCCAAAGAGGGTCTACCGGTCATCACCTCTCCAATTAGAGCTCCTCTTAGCACTAATTCAGTAACCCAAATGTCCTTAGACATGGGAACCTCTGCATCAACAGTGTGACCCATATAAGAAGGAGGCGGTGGTGGCGGGCCTTAAGCATTCATCTGCCTAGTGCACATGAAAACCCCCTCTACTGATTGCCTCTAAACATCACACATGAATCTCACTTGTGACCATGTCCTCCACAAGCCAGACAGATGAGAGGAGAATGACATACTGCTGCCGTATGCCCACACCTTCGACAGCGAAAACACACAATCTCCCTACTAACCCTCTTCCACACCTCCTTCATCGTGTGCCCCGTGCAATCGACATTCCTTCCCATTTGAGTAAACCCCCTCTGATCTCTCCTCTGCCAAGCCTTAGATCTCCAAGTCGAGCACCTCTCCTCACCCACCCTATTGCCAAGACCTTTCCCCCTTGACACCATCTGTAGATTTCTCTCTCCATGATAAACTCATCTCATATTGTAATCATACTCTAAATATTAATCCAATCATGCTGCATTGTCGCAATTATCCTATAGAGAATCTAAAACATAAAGATAAACAGTTCAAGGTTGAGAAACTCAAGAAACCCTAGATTGATCTCTCACCTATCGCTATAGACAATGTAAATGAGAAGATCAATCTAGGCATTAAAACCAACTAGAATCTAGTTCCAGATCTTCTTCCACATCTCTCCAACACATTCGGACTCCCAAACCTCATATTAAAACAAGTTGGCATCGAATTTAAATTGTCGCCTAGGTGGCTATCAATCTAGTTTTGCCAAAATGATATAATCATCTATTCTTTCTACACACCACTACTTGGTGTTTAGGAAGAATAAGTGATCCTCTAAAAACTCTTAGGTCATTGACGGGACCTCAAATCCATGCATCAGATTTTCCATGGTCGTCACTACCCAAAAATCAGTATCCAACATTCAAATTGGGTAAAAGCTCATTTGAGAAAGAAAATAAAATCAAAGTAGCTCAGAATCATCGCAATGAACCCAACTCAATGAATGAAAACTTGAATCGCTCAATTAAGTCCATTTAAACCCAAATTGACCTTAAATCTTGTGATTGAGCATGAAATCCAAATATGAAAGAATCAAGTGAATCGGTTCAATCAAAATCGGATCAGGGGTCCTTGTGAACATATGAAATGGATGGAGAGACCCCCAGGTGGTGTTGAGTGTAAATTGGATCTAGAGGTTGATGAAATTCATATCTAATTCAACTCTGATGGATGAAGTGAATTATGGATTAAAACAATGAGGGATTGAGTGAACATGAATAATGAGATGAAGAGGGAGATTAGTGAATCAAAACAAAGGTGGAAAAACACCTCTCTGATCTAAATTGATTGGAGAGGGAAAATCGGAGCTAATCTAATCTACTCTTAACTAAACAACCAATTCTGTGAATTAACTATCTAATTTTACTCCTAACTAATCTACAAAGCAATAAATCTACCTAGAAAGCAGTAAAGTCCTAGACTAATTGGAAGAATGATACCTAGGGAAACTGCATTTGGTAGCTATGATGTGCATGCATCTAAATAACCAAAAATGTCTATTAATGCATGTTCTTAGTATGATATTAGCATCATGCATTTTAAAAATTGCATAACACGCATAATCATGCATTTAGGTTAAATTGTACAAATTGTATAGTAATTGTCTCCTTTTACGGCCAGGGATAGGGTGACTTTTAATCAAGGCCTCGAACTGAGGATCCAACTATACAGATCTGATCAGGGCAATGACTGGAGTTCAACGACTCCAAGATTGCCCTGATCGGACATCCGTAGCACTAGATATAGTCTAAGGAAGCTCAGAAATCAAGACTAAGATGGTGTCAATCCGCACGTCAGATGACAGATCTGACTGTATGGATGGGTTCAGATCGATGATCGTAGCCTAATGAAGTGAAAATCAGTCCAATTCAACATCCATGACACCTTCTACAAGTCACAAAAGATGGACGTTTGGGAAGGTGCTACGTGGCGCCATCCCAACTACCCAATACTGGCCATGAACATCCACTACACACCTTCTCACCGCACGTATTTTGCATGTTTAAAACCAGGGTTATAAGTAACCCATTGATGCGAAAATAAGCATGATTTGTAATTAGGGTTTTTAAAGTCGCTGTAACACGTGAATTCGCATATGCTTTTAAATTTATATTCCTAGATAGGGGAGTATCTAGGGTCGTCCAAGGGGGAAAGTTTCCAATTCAAATCTCTTGCTTTAAAGGGAAACTCGATCTTTCTTTTTGGTATATTAAATATATAATTTTTTTTAGCTTTGAAATGATGAGGGCAAAATGCGAATTGTGATGAAAAAGTAACTAACACCTATAATTACTAAGCTAAATCTTAGGAGATAAATATGCCCCCTCCCTAAGCTCACTCTAGGAAAGTGAAGGCCTAGAGTAATTAGGAAGTGAAAGTGAAACAAGTGCTAGAACAAAGACAAGCAATTGCAATAGAAATTAAAAAGAAGGCAAATTAATTTAGTAGAATTTGTGTTCTTTTACAAAGACATGTAGAGGAATGCTTCTACTAGAAATGGAAAATATAAAAGCAATAAAAAGAAGCACAAATCCTCTTGCAGAATCAGGTGAAGAAGGGAGTCTTCTTACTCCAAGCCTAGCTGCTCAGCTTGAAAAGAGGGTCGCCTTCTTCTCCTTCCTTGAAAGCTCCTCCAAGGTGGATGCTCTCCACCTCAATTCTTTCCTCCAAGGGTAGGCGTGCACCACTCTCAAGCTCTCCTTCAAGGTGGCGTGGATCACCTTCAAGACCTCCTCCAAAGGTCTTCCTTGCCTGGCTCCTCCTTTGGCTGGCGTGGGCACAAGAGAGAAGGGAAGAGGGGAAGGCACCAAGGGGATAGAATATCCCCGTAATCTTCTTCTTCTTCTCTCTTGGGCATGGGCTTTAGGTAGAGTATGAGAGGTATTTTGCTAGCTAAGGATGGGTTGTAAGGTGGTGGGTGTTGGTCTTTTTATAGGGTAGGATGAAGGCGTTAAGGTGGCTCTTGAGATGGATAGCTAAGATGGGAGAATGGAGGTGGTTAGGTGATCCTAGGGCTAAGGAGAGTTGGTGCCAAGTAGGGGGGGTGTGAAGCTGGTGGTTATGGTGGTGAAGGGTCACCTAAAGGTGGTGCCAACCATGGTGAGATGCCTTGGTTTTGGCACCACCATGAAGGCCTCTAGAAGGGGGATTAGGTGGATGACTAGGATGGGTTGTAGGGTATGTGTAGGGCCATGATATGGGAGTGTTTTGGCACCAAAAGGGAGGGCTTCTAGAAGGGTATTTTGGCACCAAAACAAGGTGTCTTTTGGGTGTAGTTGAGGGGCTAGGAGGTGCCCATATTGGCACCAAAATAGAGTAGGGGTTAGGTAGCTTAGGTGGACTAAGTAAGCTTAGTTGGTGGAGCTAGCTAGGGTTAAGTTGAAGGTGGAGGATGGCCAAGGAGCTGGATGTTAGCTAAGCTAAGCTAAGCTAGCTTAGCTAGCTATGGAGTAGAGGAGTATGTATGTGGAGCTTAGGGTTTGAGGAGAGGAGCTGGATATGTAGAGTCCGGAGCTGAATTGGAGCTAGCAGCTCCTGAAGAGGTTAACATGGGGCTACTCTAGTTGGCTTAGCTTGCTAGTTCTTTGCTAGCTGCTAAGCCAGGCTAAAGTGAGCTGGCTTCTGTTGAATGGAGCTGTGGTGTGCTGGGTCTAGTGCTCCTCGGGAGGATTGAGCTGGTTGAGACAGTTAAGGTAGCTTAGCTCAACTAAGTTAAGCTAAGCTGAGTTCCCGGAAGCTGGACTTGAGTTCCTGAGCTAGGATGAATTCATCTTCAGCTGGCTGGAGTTTAGTGGAGCTGGATGTAGCTGGGCCTAAGCTAGGGTGAACTCCAATCAACTCAGCTGAGCTAGCTAGAGCTCCCTATGGACTGGTAGGAGCTGAGATGAGTTAGGCTCAGTTAAGTTGAGCTGGATCTGAGCTGACCTGAGCTAGGGTGAGCTAAGATGAGCTCTCTTGAGCTGCCATTCAGCTGAAATGAGCTGAATGGAGTGAGGATGAGCTAACCCTAGTCCAAGTGAGCTAGATTCCGACTGTGGTGAGTTGGATCAAGTTGAGTTCCAACTAGTCTGAGCTTCTTCTTCACCAGTTGCCTTCTTGAGTGCTAGGGTTTTAGGGATTTGTATATCTGTTCATCCCTAACACTCACAAAAACACATTAAAAAGACAAGAAAAAATTGCATTGCCTGCCTAACCTAGCTAATGCCTAAATGCAGCCCAAAAACCCATTTACGCAGCAAAATCGTAGGAGCTAGGTTTGTTTTAATGCATAAGAATGATGATAAACTGGCATTTATCAGACCCCTAAGCTTATCTTTTGCTAGTCTCTTAGCAAAACTTTAATTTTTTGGAAAACAAAATTTTTGGGAAATCTAATTTTTTCGACTTTTGAGGAGAAAAAGATTAAGGGACCTTGTTTAATCTAAACACACAAGGCATGGGATTTGTTAAGGATAAACATCATGATTTATTTTTGGATCCAAAACTTAGAAAAAATGGGATCAATATATCCTCCAGAAAATTCACAAATTAACCCCTTGTTAATTCAGATAACTTGAAATTTTTGTTTTTAGGATTTTTTTGGCTCTTGAATCTGATTCGCAATTTGCAATATCCTTTAAAACCTTGTGTCTGTGCTTGTGAAAAGTCAACATTTATAGGGGCGTGTTTTTGGTTTAAATTTTTTTTTTCTCCCCCATGATTATTTTTAGCTTAGTCTTACAACATATGTGTCGGGATCATCATTCTCGTAACCAATCCTCGAGGGGACTCTGGCGCCAGCACTTCGGGATAGCACTATCCATGACACCACCCAGGAGCTCACAGCCCCAAAACACAATGCGGTGTAAAAGGGCGCTCCAAGCAAACTCAAGCTCTTGCTTCGACACTATAGGTAGAGCACCGTCCAAGACACTTGAGCTGCTAAAATGCGCTTTAATGCTCCATCTAAAGATATGAAATATAGATATGGAGCAATGCTGAGGCAGTAACATGTTGACATCGCATCCTCAAAGGAGGCATTTTCCTCCTCGACAGTGGGAACTCAAACCAATGATCTGCTTCAGACTTTTACTAAGTCCAAGCAAGAGAGTTTTTCTAATTTTGTTATTTTTAAGTGTTGGCTTGTGTGTGAAAATTGACACAAGTTCCTCAAGAAATGCAAGTTTTTGAATCAGAAACTAAGTCAGATACTTTCCACATTACAAAAGAGGATCAAGTCACCTGAACTATCATGAGTTTAGGTGAATTTTAGAGAAGGATATCTGATCTAGTCTAAAAATAGACCCTGAAATTCTAATGATCAGATCCACATCCTCATCCCTAGTTTGTTAAAGATTAAATCCCTTTGTACCCAAAAGTGAGTTTTTCGACCTTAGTCTCAATTTCAAAATTTTTCCTCAAAAAGTTTTCAACATTTTTATTTTTTTGGGTATGCAAGTAGGAAAATAAAATAACTAAAGAAAAATGCATATTTTTAGGTTTTGAAAATCCTAAATCGATCGTCAAATTTTAAAAACACCCCCCATGCTTAAGATATGCAATGTCCTCATGCATTAGGAGGGAAAAGGGATCACCTCAATGAAGAGTAGTCGGGTTTAGGATGGTCAAAACTTGGAAAAAGAAGGAAAAAGGAAAGAAGGAAAAATGATGGGTTACCCCCATCCAGTGCTATTTTTTACGCCATTCAGCCGCGCGTAATTTGCATTAGTGACCAAAGGTGGTTGGCTCAGTGAAATCAAAAGATTCAGATGGATGATTCAGCGTATGATCAAAATAGGGCTTTAAACGTTGGCCGTTGACTTGAAATGTCATATTAGTTTTAGGATCAAAAAGATCAACAGCACCGTATGGATAAGTTTTATGGACAATAAAGGGGCCGATCCATTTGGAATTTAATTTGCCTGGAAAAAGACGTAATCTAGCATCAAAAAGCCAAATGCATTGATTAACGTCAAAGTGTTTCCGAGCAATGTATTTATCATGAAATTTCTTTGTTCAGTCTTTATAAATCCTCGCATTTTCATAGGAAAAATTAAGTAATTCTTCCAATTCAGTTAATTGTAGTTTTCTATGGATACCAACGTCAGATAAATCCATGTTTAATTATTTTATTGCCCAAAAAGCCCTATGTTCTAGTTCTACCGGGAGATGGCATGCCTTCCCAAAAATCAGACGAAAGGGAGACATACTGAGCAGAGTTTCAAAAGTAGTACGGTAGGCCCATAAAGCGTCATCCAATTTGGTGGACCAATCTTTACAGTCAAGCCTAACCGTATTTTATAAAATATTTTTAATTTCCTGGTTAGAAATTTCTGCCTGGCCATTTGTTTGGGGGTGATAAGGTGTGGAAATTTTATGATTAACCCCATATTTAGAAAGAAGGTGACGGAATTGTGAGTGAGTGAAATGTGAACCTCCGTCACTGATAATGCCTTTTGGAATGTCGAATCTTGAGAAAATATTTTTCTTAAGAAATTCGACAACCACACGGTGATCACTAGTGCAGGTGGGTATTGCTTCTATCCATTTTGAAACATAGTCAACTGTGACTAGTATATATAAATACCCACCAGAGTTGATGAATGGTCCCGTGAAGTCGATGCCCCAAACATCAAAAATTTTAACCTCTAAAATAGGATTAAGGGGCATCATATCCTTTCGAGTCATGTTGCTGATGCTCTGGCAATGCACACAGGATCGAACAAAGTCATGAGCATCTTTGTGCAAGCTGGGCCAAAAGAATCTTGCATTAAGGATTTTAGCTGCAGTTTTCTTGCTCGAAAAATGTCTGCCACAGGCCATTGAGTGACAATGTGTCAAATATCATGGATTTCAGAATCAGGTACACATCGTCGAATGACCTGATCGGCACAAATGCGGAAAAGGTCGGGCTCCTCCCAAAAATAATATTTAGTATCAGCAAAGAACTTATCCCAGTTTATTTTTGGCAAATCAGTGGGGATAAGTTCTGTTGCTAAATAATTTGCGATGGGCGCAAACCAAGGGAGGGTAGTAGCAGCTAAAATGCTTTAATAGGGGAAGTGATCAAGTGGAGTCATTATGTCATTCGTCATAAGACGAGAGAGATGGTCGGCCACTACATTATGCAATCTCTCCTTATCCTTGATTTCCAAGTCAAATTCTTGGAGCAGCAGAATCCAACAGATAAGGTAGGGTTTTGCATCTTTCTTTGTCAGCAAATATTTAATTACTGAGTGGTCGGTATATACAGTGACATGTGACCCCAAAAGATAAGATCTAAACTTTTCTAAGGAAAATACAATGGCAAGAAGTTCCTTTTTAGTAACCGTGTAATTCCGTTGTGCATCATCAAGAGTTTTGCTAGCATAATAGATCACAAAGGTCTTCTTGCCAATTCTTTGCCCTAGAACGGCCCCCACAACAAAATCTGAGGCATATGTCATTTATTCAAAGGGACTATTCCAATTAGGTCCCTGCAAAATTGGTGCCTCAGTAACCTCCTTCTTCAACCTCAAAAAACTCACCAGGCATTTATCATTAAAATCAAATGGCTGGTCTTTAGTAAGCAGCTGACTTAAGGGTTTGGAGATTTGGGAAAAATTTTGTATGACTCTACGGTAGAAACCCACATGACCCAAAAAAGGATCTGATTTGTTTGACAGTAGTGGGCGGTGGGAGCTTAGATATAGCATCTATTTTTGCTTTATCTACCGCGATTCCTTATTTTGAAATAACATGGCCCAAGACAATACCTTCCTGGACCATGAAATGACTTTTTTCCCAACTGAGGACCAAATATACTTCTATGCATTTTTGGAGAGTTCTTTCAAGGTTCTTGAGATAATGGCCAAAAGAATCTCCAAAAACAAAGAAGTCATCCATAAAAAACTTCTAAGCATTTACCTACCAGGTCTGAAAATATTACAAGCATACACCTTTGAAAAGTTGCAGGTGCGTTGCAAAGGCCGAAGGACATCCTTCAGAAAGTAAAGGTTCCGAAGGGGCAAGTGAAAGTTGTTTTGTCCTGGTCCTCAGGATGAACTGCTACCTGATTATAGCCGGAATAACCATCCAGAAAATAATAAAAATCCCGTCCGGCTAAACGCTCCAAGATTTGATCAATAAAGGGGAGCAGAAATGGTCCTTCTTGGTGGCGGTGTTTAATTTTCTATAATCAATACACACGCGCCAAGAAGAGGAGGTTCGAGTGGCTATATTCTCCCCATTGTCATTGGTGACAACTATTAGTCCAGCCTTTTTGGGCACAACTTGTGTTGGACTAACCCAGGAGCTGTCAGAAATGGGGTAGATGATATTAGCATCAAGCCACTTAATAATCTCCTTTTTTACCACCTCCAGCATAATAGGGTTCAAGTGCCTTTGTAGTTGGCTAGAGGGGCGAGATTCGTCCTCTAAATATATACGATGTGCACAATAGGACGGATGAATACCCTTAAGATCAGAAAGGGTCCAGCCAATAGCTTTTCTATATTTACTCAAAACCTGGAGAAGTTTGTGCTCTTGTGCCCCAGTAAGTCTAGAATTTATAATCAGGGGCAGGGTTTGATTTGGACCCAGGAAGACATAGTTAAGGGAGTCGGGCAAAGGTTTTAATTCCAATTGTGGGCCCGACTCCGAAAGAATTTCTGCTTTGTGGGTTAGTGGTGAGGTGAGAGTGAAAGTGTCAACTAGAGGGTTAGTTGAATGTGTGGTTAGGGTGGAAGGGTGAGAAGAAATGGATTGTTCAGGAACCATGTTGATGGCAAAATAGGAACCTAAATGGGAAATTGCAAGGTTTCCTCCACAATATTCTCTATTTTTGAATCTGAAACATCAAAGAAATCAGGTTCTTGGAACCTCCTAGAAGCTTGGAAAATGTCTAGGGTTACAGATTCACCGCCACACATGATCTTCATTTTTCCAGAATCACAATCAATATTTGCGCAGGCGGTGGCTAAGAATGGTCTTCCAAGAATTATGAGGGCAAACTTTAGTACTTCCGGTACCTCCATGTCCAGGATTAAAATGTCTACTGCAAATAGACAATTTTTGACCCGGACAAGGACATCCTTAACAATTCCCTTGATTTAATTGTAGATCGGTCGGCTAATTGAAGCGTAACCTCAACAGGCTTTAATTCACTGATCTTAAATTCCTCAAAAACAATTGTGGGGATAAGATTAACTGAGACACTGAGATCCAACAAAGCACGATCAAAAGAAGTATCATTAATGATAACTTGAATCAGGGGGGTGCCAGGATCTTTTCTCTTAAGAGGCAATCGACTCTGCACAACTGAGCTGACTGTCTCAGGAAGAATCACCTTTCCTAGATTTCGGGGCTGCCTTTTTGGGGTACACAAATCTTTTAGGAATTTTGCATAGGCAGGTATGTATTTTATGCCATCTAGGAGAGGGATGTTAATTTCAACTTGCCCAAATAAATCCATTAATTCCTTTTTAGTGGGCTCGGATTTCTTCTTTTTCTTATTTGTTGAAGAATGGAGGGCTTGTGGAAATGGTGCAGGTTTCTCTGTTTTGCATTATTAATAGGTTCCTGAACAATGTGAGAGGAAGATGGGGAAGAGTTGATCTGTGTTTCATTAAAATGAGTTTCTTTAACAAGCAGGGGATTGTGAGTGTTTTTCCCATTCCTCAAAGTAACTGCATTTGCAGTCTAGTTGTTTCTAGGATGAGGATGGGAAGCCTGACTATTATTGAAACCCGGTGGATGCTAAGGTGCTGGTTGAATGGGTTGACTGGGATATCCACCTTGGAACTGATTCCTTTGATTATTCGGGTTGGGCATGGGTTGGGAAGGTAAATTCCCAATAGGTCGATGATCAGGAGTAACCTTAACTTGGTGTTGCAAGTTGGTAATCATGCGGGTTACTTTCGTCATTTGATTCTATATACCTTGTAGAGTTTTCATGACCTGAGTGTTAATATCTTCCTGGGATGGTCTAGGTTGATACACAGGTTGCCCATAATTCCCAAAATAATTTTGTTTGGGAAAAGGAATAGGGTTCGGGTTTTTCCAAGAGTGATTCGGGTTAGTCCTCCAGTTTTGATTGAAAGTTTTGGAGGGGTTTCTAAATTGCTCCTGGAGAGCATAAATATTTTCCGTGGTGGGATCAAAAATATTTTGATCAAAATTCCCAGTCAATTCCTATGGGAAATCAGTTGGAAACTGTTGACCAGCAGGTGCGGCATCAATGTTGTGCAGATTTTCTCTTCGGAGAAGTTGTGGAGTGTTACTATGTGGAGAGTTAACATGTGGAGCTTGTTTATTTGTGAGCTTTTCTTCCATTTTTTTTTGGTGAATTTGCATTTGGTCCAGACGTTGAGCTAACATATATAGATCATCTTGAGTGACTGGAACAGAGGTGGAGTCAATTTCATGGACTCCGTGTCTGGGGTTTTGTGTTCTACCAAAAGTGTTCATTGAAGTCATATTAAATGAGTTTTCACTCATTTCTTCAAAGAAGAGATAGGCACTTTCGGCATCTTTATTAAGGAAATTGCCCCCACATGAGGCATCCACAAATCACTTCAATTGATCTTCTAATCCATGATAGAAGATCTACACTAACTACCATTGTGGAATTTCATGGTGGGGACAACTTCTTAGAAGTTCTTGAAATCTTTCCCAGGCTTCGTGGAAGGGTTCACCAATTTTTTGTTGAAAGGTCATTATGGATCTTCTTAAAGCATTAGTTCGATCGATCGAAAAATTTTTTTTGAGAAAAGAGCTCTTTAATTGGGGCTAGGTGGTAATCAGGTGCCCAACCATTCTAAACCAATGGGAAGCTTTGCCTTTAAGAGAGAGGAAAAAGTCTCATTAACCACATGTCTTCCTGCACATTGCGGGAACGAGTGGTTTGAGCGAGGATAGTTAATTCCTTGAGATGACAAAAAGGGTCCTCTCTTGGAAGACCATGAAACTGTTTGATAAGATTTAGAATGGCTGGTTTGATCTCGAAATCCCCTTGTGATATGACCACCTCGGGTCTTTCCTCGTAATTGGAAGGATCATAGAAATCCTTAAGAGATACGACAGGCTATTGGCAAGGTGGTGGATTTTGCCCTTGGTTAGCTAGGTTCATGGCAGTCCTAGCCAAATCTTCTTGATTTTGTTGTAGTCGAACCAAATGGTCGACCATTAAGGCAAAGGGGTTTGGATTTTGAGTTAGAATTGGAGGGCCACTTGGCCCTGCAAGAATTTCCAGTTGCTCCAAATGAGGAAGGTGAGGGAGGGGGAAGTCAGCTTGTGCGTCGGCTGACGGGTTAGAAGTGGAAGCATAATTTTTTTGTCAGCTTCCTGGGTTTTCCATTTTCTTAGAAGAGGAGGGAGAAGAAAACAACGATTTTCTGCTGCGCGGGGCGAAATCAGATGGTCCCTCAAGATGTGGTTTTTGGGACCTTCGCCCGTGCATGCACTGTTTTAGAAGAATTGGAGGGGAGGAGAAGAGAAAGAGATGAGAGAAAGTGTGCAATTCAAACAACAAAAGTTAGACCTAACTTAAGTATGACTCCCTAAAAATAAACCTAAGATTTGGTCTACGTAGGAAATAAGTAATCAATAGTGAATACCTGTTCTGTCAACAAATCTAGCCAAGTTGCTTAAGGGGAGGTCTGGGCCCAAATGTTTCCCAGGGAAAACCCCAAATTCTTGTACAAACCTGCGCTTGGTCTTTTGACATGGCCCCTCAGCTTGAACACCAGATATAGATGACAGAATTGGTATTAACTAGAGAAAACTTAAGACCTATATAGCAAGCCTAAATTGATGAAGCCTTAGGGGTCAAGTTGCTATGGATTTTAGTTAGGTCTAGGATACTATAGTGCACACAGAATGTGGAGGGCGTTAATTTGGGTTATTGCCCTGTTATTTCAATTTTTTTTATGTGTGTGCAGAAATTGGAAAGTGGTTCCAATGCAAAGCAAGTTGTCACACAATTATTGTATTTCTATCTTTTAGGATTGGATTTAACTTAGTGTACTTTTTTAGGGTTTTCTTTTTAAGTTTTCAAACGAGTTTGAGATTCCACAAACAAGAGGAAATCAAGTTGTATGGGTGAGGATATGTTTCCTTTTGGTTGTTTGTCTCTAGAAATGAAAAAAGAAACCCTAATCCAATTGATCTTAGGACAGAATTTAACTACCAATGAGTTTTTTTTAGGCTTTCTGTATTAAGTAGTGGTCCAAAAAATTCAAACAACACCACTACTTTGAAGAGAATCAAACAAGGATTCCAAAAAATATTATTGTTAGATTTTAGGAATTTGTTTGATATTTGTTTTGAATTTTTATTTGTGTTGATGTTAAAGCCTAGAAATGATACTCGTGAGTATTCTGGACATTTTGTACCACCATTGGTCTTAGAAAATTTTAGTGATTTTATGTGAGATGTATAATTTCACAAGGATTCCATAAAGCTAAATTTCACAAAAATTGGATAAGTATAAAAATTCTAAAAATTTACGACCTGTAGCAAAATAAGAAGCTCAGAGGGTGTGGCCCCTCAATAGCCACAAATTTTTAAAAATTAAATACAAAGCCAACTGATCTGAAATTTGAAACAAACATTTCTAACTTGATTTGGAATCACTATATGAAATTTTATTTTACGAGACCTGTGGTGTTGGGAATTGATTTTTGAAGTCCGGATACAAATCTGAGCCCGAAAATCAGAACACCAACACTTGGATTGGAGTGGTGTTTAATGAAGTATACAAGCAAACAATGAATTTTAATGGACACCACTCCACTTAATTAATATGTTTGGGATCCTGAAAGCTAAGTTTAATATTTTTTTAGCAGCTTTTAATTAACTATGTGACCAAAAAAGAGAACCAACTTGAATTTCGCAGGAAGAAGAGGAACTTTGAGCTCTCACTTCCAAATTCCCGCTTTCCTCTTGCAATACCTGCACACACAAGAGAGAATAAAGAGAAGGGGATGAGATCCACTTCAAGCAAGAGAAAATTGATTAAGGCAAAACCGTGCCTCCCCAGCAACAACGCCAAAAAGTGATGTGAAAAAAAGCGTGATTTGTAATTAGGGTTTTTAAAGTTGTTGTAACACGCGAATTCGCATGCACTTTTAAATTTATATTCCTAGATAGGGGAGTATCTAGGGTCATCCAAGGAGTCAAGTTTGCAATTCAAATCTCTTGCTTTAAAGGGAAACTCAATCTTTCATTTTGATATTTTAAATATATAATTTTTTTTAGCTTTGAAATGATGAGGGAAAATGCGAATTGTAATGAAAAAGTAACTAACACCTATAATTACTAAGCTAAATCTTAAGAGATAAATATGCCCCCTCCCTAATCTCACTCTAGGCAAGTGAAGGCCTAAAGTAATTAGGAAGTGGAAGTGAAACAAATGCTACAACAAAGACAAGCAATTGCAATAGAAATTAAAAAGAAGGCAAATTAATTCAGTAGAATTTGTGTTCTTTTACAAAGACATGTAGAGGAATGCTTCTACTAGAAATGGAAGATATAAAAGCAATAAAAAGAAACACAAATCCTCTTGCAGAATCTGGTGAAGAAGGGAGTCTTCTTTCTCCAAGCCTAGCTGCTCCTTGGCTTGAAAAGAGGGTCTCCTTCTTCTTTGAAAGCTCCTCCAAGGTGGCTGCTCTCCACCTCAATTCTTTCCTCCAAGGGTAGGCGTGCACCACCCTCAAGCTCTCCTCCAAAGTGGCATGGACCACCTTCAAGACCTCCTCCAAAGGTCTTCCTTGCCTGGCTCCTCCATTGGCTGGCATGGGCACAAGAGAGAAGGGAAGAGGGGAAGGCACCAAGGGGACAGAATATCCCCTTAATCTTCTTCTTCTTCTCTCTTGGGCGTGGGCTTTAGGTAGAGTATGAGAGGTATTTTGCTAGCTAAGGATGGGTTGTAAGGTGGTGGGCGTTGGTCTTTTTATAGGGTAGGATGAGGGGGTTAAGTTGGCTCTTGAGATGGATGGCTAAGATGGGAGAATGGAGGTGGTTAGGTGATCCTAGGGCTAAGGAGAGTTGGTGCCAAGTAGGGGGGGTGTGAAGGTGGTGGTTATGGTGGTGAAGGGTCACCTAATGGTGGCACCAACCATGGAGAGATGCCTTGGTTTTGGCACCACCATGAACGCTTCTAGAAGGAGGATTAGGTGGATGGCTAGGATGGGTTGTAGGGTATGTGTAGGGCCATGATATGGGAGTGTTTTGGTGCCAAAAGGGAGGGCTTCTAGAAGGGTATTTTGACGCCAAAGAAAGGTGTCTTTTGGGTGTAGTTGAGGGGCTAGGAGGTGCCCATCTTGGCACCAAAATAGAGTAGGGGTTAGGTAGCTTAGGTGGACTAGGTAAGCTTAGTTGGTGGAGCTAGCTAGGGTTAAGTTGAAGGTGGAGGATAGCCAAGGAGCTGGATGTTAGCTAAGCTAAGCTTAGCTAAGGTAGCTTAGCTAGCCATGGAGTAGAGGAGTATGTATGTGGAGCTTAGGGTCTGAGGAGAGGAGCTGGATATGCAGAGTCTGGAGCTAAATTGGAGCTGGCAGCTACTGAAGAGGTTAACATGGGGCTACTCTAGCTAGCTTAGCTTGCTAGTTCTTTGCTAGCTACTAAGCAAGGCTAAAGTGAGCTGGCTTCTATTGAATGGAGCTGTGGTGAGCTGGGTCTAGTGCTCCCGGGGAGGATTGAGCTGGTTGAGACAGCTAAGGTGGCTTAGTTAAACTAAGTTGAGCTGAGCTGAGTCCCCAGGAGCTGGACTTGAGCTTCCTGAGCTGAGATGAATTCATCTTCAGCTGGCTGGAGTTGACTAGAGCTGGATGTAGTTGGACCTGAGCTGGGGTGAACTCCAGTCAACTTAGCTGAGCTAGCTAAAGCTCCCTGTGGACTGGTAGGAGCTGAGATGGGCTAGGCTCAGCTAAGTTGAGCTGGATTTGAGCTGACCTGAGCTTTGGTGAGCTAAGATGAGCTCTCTTGAGCTGCCATTCAGCTGAAATGAGCTAAATGTAGTTAGGATGAGCTAACCCTAGTCCAAGTGAGCTAGATTCCGGCTATGGTGAGCTGGATCAAGCTGAGTTCCAACTAGTCTGAGCTTCTTCTTCACCAGTTGCCTTCTTGAGTGCTAGGGTTTTAGGGATTTATATATCTATTCATCCCTAACACTCACAAAAACACATTAGAAAGACAAGAAAAAAATGCAATGCCTGCCTAACCTAGCTAATGCCTAAATGCAACCCAAAAACCCATTTACAGAGTAAAATCCTAAGAGCTAGGTTTGTTTTAATGCATAAGAATGATGATAAACTGGCGTTTATCACCCATCGTCATAGTTGTAAAACTTGTGATCAAATAAAATTTATACAGAAACTCCAAGGGTGTCCCGGGTTGAACATGGGGAGGAGACGTTTACTTTAATCGAAACCGCGCTTCGTTTTATTTTTTTTTAGCATTTTAGGGTTTTGTTATTTTTTGTATTTTTGAAAAGAAGACAAGCAGAATGAATCACAAGATAGAAATGGAACAAATATGATATCTATATATCAATGTAATGTCGATTACAATAAACTATGAATGCACAAAAATAGAAGGGGGTGAGACAAAATCTCCCGAATCGGCTATTTGGCGAGATGATGGCACCTAGTAGAAGCTCAGTCGAAGGAGGTGAGGATCGAGATGACGGAGGTGAGATGCAGGAGGACGTCAGGTAGAGGAAAGCTTCGGTGTGGCTCCGAAATGGAGGTGAGAAGGCGGAGATGATCTGCTACCGGAATGGAGGTGCTCCAAGGCGACCTATGTATGGGGATGGAAAGATGGATGAATATTTGGTGAGGCAGAGGTTTACTACAGTAATAGGAGCCTTGGGGGCTTTAGAGCAAGCTCTAATAGAGCGTTGGTAGGCTTGCTAGAGCTTAGGAGTAGGTGGGAGTAGAGTAGGTGGAGATAACTTGGAAGGGAGGGTGTGTAGGTCCTTTTATAGTGGAGGAGAAGAGGCAAAAATAGGTATGGGACCATTAGTGACATCCAGACTGTCGCTAGATGCATCGCTGTAGGCAGCTCATGCCCGCTTACACCCACAGTTGGCTTTGCTGGTGCACGAATAATTAGCGACAGCTGTAAGCGTCGCTGTATGTCCAGCTCATGCGTCGCTGTAGGCTAGCTCATGCGTCACTAGTGGTGCACTGTCCCGTCTTTGCCACACGCGCGCATGCTCACACACTGGCACTGTACTATGTGCATGCATGCCTCTACATGTGTGCATGCACCTATGTTGCTACGCGCGTGCAGTGGCACATGCGTGTGCTTAGGCGGCTTGGGTTGCGCCACGTGGCGCAATCTGGGACGTCCATCTTCTTTCGTTGTAGGGGCTGCTACAGAGGTCGGATTGAGCCGATTTTCGCTCTGTTAGACTATGATTGTTGACCCTAATCCATTGGCATGGTCAGATTTGTCATTTGAAGCTTCGAATTATGTCACCTAGTCCCTTGGCTGTTGATCTTCCTCGGACTGCATATGGTGCTACGGGACTCCGATCAAGGTGATTTCAGAGGTGTTAGACTCCGATCGTCGTCCTGATCTGATCCGTACTGTCGGATCGTCAATCTAAGGCTCTGAAATAAATATCCTTCTCTCCTGACCACAAAAAGGATGTAATTAAACTAAATATATATAACTACTCTAAATGTAGAATGATGAATGCTATGCAATATTTATAACATAAAATGCAAATCTAATCCTAGCAACATGCATAAATGGGCATTTTGCCCTCAACAAATGTGTTTACATCATACCCTCATGCCTATCTTTTTCTAGTCCCTAGCAAAATTAAACTATATGCTATGTATAAAAGCAGAATTAGGATTAGACCGCTTAGGCCTAAGTTATTTATTAACAATAGAAAATTTCAACTAAGGTCCTAAACTATGAAGACTCAACAATACCCGAGTGCCTGCCAGAATGTAGACTACTCAAGTCCTCGCCTTATTTCAAAAGGGAAGATACATTTTTTTTTTGTTTTCTTCTTTCCTATTTTTTTTGTACTTTTGGAGTTTGAGAGTTCCGGGATGACTTTTTATGGCTACCCGACTCGCCCAAACTCAAAAAGGACTCTAAGTGCTAAGCATCTTGTGAAAATAGTGAAAGACTCACTAGATGGCCGTTAAAACGGACTTCGGGTTTCTACGACCCTAGGTGACCTTGCCTAGAGGTTTATCTTTTTGATCGGTAGCTTTGTCCCTACTTCTTTTATTTATGGGGTCAACACAAGGGCGAACCCAGTGTATATCTCCCCGGTTTATTCTACTTCCCCGCTTCTTCCCTAAGTGTTTTGGGAATTATTATGCATTTTTTTGTAAGCTAGGTTCTGGACAACCGGTTAATGCGCTGTTACCCACAGCAACTTGCCAGCCATACTCGTGCGATGAAGTGTGGTTTTGTTTTTTTTTATTTTTTCTCCTTTTTCTATTTTATTTTATTTTCTTTTTCTTTTTGTTCTTTTTTTTTCTAAGTAGGTGGCTTCACTGATCTAAGATTTACCTAAAGGAAGTACAACGAAAATGGTCCTGTGACTGGGCTCTGGACAACCTGCCGATGAGTTGTTACCACCGACAACTTGCTAACCATACCACCCTAGATAGTTCATTAGCTACCCAATTTTCGAAGAAACCGCCAAAAAGTGAATCAGTGCAAAATTAGTATGTAGATGCTTAGGCTTAAAGTCCCTCCAAATTAGAGGGCGAGTTGATAAGTCACATACTTATCATCCAAATTTATTAGCCAAATTAAAAATGAATTTGAATTGGCGAGGACTCTAGACTAAGTCCACATTCGAGTGGACACCCGAGCTAATTAAGCCCGAAGACCTGAAGAGTAAGTGTTTAGGTTCCCTCATATCATTTCCTAAAGTTAATAACTTCCAAATGCCTAAGTTCTCTTCTCCTAATTCTTCCTTTTTTTATCTTTTTGAATTTTCAAATTTTTTTAAAGAATCAAATAACAGGAAATTACTATTACAGCTGATAAAAAGGTTATAAAATATGTCCATCCCCCCATGCTTAGCTATTGCAATGTCCTCATTATGAAAAGTGAAATCATGCAGGAGAGTAGAAGTCAAAGAGTAGCACTTAGTTTTTGTGAGACTCAGGTCAACTTGGAACAGTCCTTACATGTGCTAAGTTTAGTGCCTTCAGCTAGGTGAGGTCCTCAATCAAAAATAACTAAACATTAAGGCCACAACAACACAGTTTTTAGGCGCCCAAGTATGGGGCCCAAAGAGTGAAAATGGGCTTGCCAAAGAGACGAACAATGAAAGTGGCAAGTTGGTGGTGTAGGGAGAGCCCAAATGGTCTCCAATAGGAGTTTTGTTGATTTATTATAGAGGAAGTGTGGTTGGGTATAGAATTTGTGCAATGGTTGGGTGAAAAAGGACGATGAGGGTTTTGTGATGTGCTGGGGATTTGTGGGTACTCTAGAATACCTAATGTTTGAAGAGCTCTTCCCCAATGTTCAATTTCATCCTCACACTCTGGGTTTTTAAACCAACCATCCTAATCCTTAGAATTCCCACCCACAAGTTGGACCTCAAACTCTAAGCATTCAGGATAAGGATGTTGTTGGGTTTTATCTTGATCATACGAATCATCCAACAAATTTTTGATTTCTTGTATATCTTCCTCATCCTATGTTGCTACAATTGGTCGCATTTTTGTTTTGTCCTCAATTATTTCCACAACCGTGTGATCTTCTTCCCGAGTTTGGGTTGAGTTGGCCATTAAAAGGTTGTCTAAGGTATGTATGGCCATTACTTCCTCTATTCTACCAAGCTCCTCCATTGAGCCACACTTAATTTTATTCTTCTTTGAGACCTCAAAAATATTGAATCGATTTGTCATATCCCCTTAGGCCATTTCTATATTTTCCGATTCATAATCAATCCTTGCCTTAGCAGTAGCTAGGAAAGGTCTTCCCAAAATAATCAGGGTGTGGTTGAGCTGTTTTGGGGTTTCCATGTCCAGTACCATGAAATCAGCAAGGTAATACAA
Organism: Thalassia testudinum; assembly: GCA_037157565.1. NCBI lineage: Eukaryota > Viridiplantae > Streptophyta > Magnoliopsida > Alismatales > Hydrocharitaceae > Thalassia > Thalassia testudinum. Next base: position 4,279,069 of record JAZHRO010000022.1, on the reverse strand, counting down.
ATCATTAACCTTGACTAAAACATCCTCCAAATCACTCCTTGGTTTTGTAATGGATCTATCGGCTAACTGCAAGGTTATGTCACTATGGTTTAGGTAGCCTAGACCCAATTCCATGTGCAGTGAGGTGGGGATCACATTAATGGAAGCACCCAAGTCGAGGAGGGCCCGGTCAGAAGTAATGTTTCCTATTGTGCAGGAAATCAATGGGGCTCCTAGGTCCTACTTCTTAGGAGGTAGTTGTTTAGGATCAGTGAGCTTGTGTTATCGGACAAAACTACTCTCCTATTATTTTCAGCTTTCGCTCTACACCTTTCTTTATATGCACTCAATAAACCTATGGCGTAGGTGGGGATTGATCTGATAGCTGCGAGGAGTAAAATGATTGTCAATTTCAAAGCCTGAAGTAAGGACATCCTTTCCTCCAATTTCTCCTCCAACTTTTTCTATTTGCCCATACAACAACAACATACTCCCGAATTAGACTCTGATGTTTTGTTGATCACATTCTTAGTTGGGAGTTTGGAATTCTTGCTACGAGGTCTAATGGGGTTGACATGGGGTTGGGTAGGTCCCTTGTGTCTACTACCACTCCTCAAGGTGATGGTGTTTGCCGTGGCAAAATACTGTTGGTTAGTGCCTTGAGGAGGGTTGGGAAAAACAAGAGGCTCCTGGTTGATTATGGTAAGAACTTGGTTTGCTCTAGGAGGGGCTGGGGTAGCCTGAAAGATAGCATGAGCTTGAGCATTGAGGCCCAGCACCTCGGCTCTGTAAATTCCTTGGGTTTGGTTTAGATTGTGATGATAGAGATCTGGGTTGTTGGTTGTTTGTACTAAGTTTGGATTGCAAGGTGTCCAGCGAAGTTTTCATTTGTTGCATGAGCTGGAGCATTGACCCTTTCATTTCTACCATTTTCAGGTTCAAGTCAGCCTGCTCGATAGGTTGTTGAACATTCCACATGGGCTGATTAACCTGATTTAGGGGTAACTGAGTATATACATGACCCTGACCCATTGGTTTTTGCGATACATAGTTGTTGGGTCGATATGGGGTTTGCTGCCCTTGATCTTTCCAAGAGAAGTTAGGATGATTTTTTCAAACCAGAATTGTAGGAATTCAAATAAGGGTTGGACCTAACATTTTCTTGCACAGCATGAGCATCCTCATAAGATGAGGATGAAGAAGGATCAAAAAGACTGGGATCCAAGGCCCCAGTTTGTAACCTGTAAGGTTTCGAGAAGAGTTGGCTCGAAGGTCGAGCCAGCTCCAGTTGGTTCGCAAACTCCCGTCCCATAGGAGCTTGCGAAGAATGGAATCCTAATCCCTGGGATTGAGTGGATCTAGAAAAGTTAGAGTTTCCAGACATCCACTCTTCCATTCGTTTAGTAACCAGATCCATCTTATCTAATCTATTGCAGATCAATACCATATCAAATGTATGAGAATCTTGGACCTCATTGGCATTTGATCTAAATTGTTGGGATCGGTTGAAGGTTTCCATAGAGGCGTGGTTTATAGAATTTTTGCTTATTTCCTCAAACAAATCATACATGCTATCTGCATCCTTGTTGAGGAAATTGCCTCTTCAAGAAGCATCCACATGATTACGAAGTTGATCATTCAGCCCGTGATAAAACATCTACTCAAGTTGCCATTTAGGCACCTCGTGGTGTTGACACTTTTGCAACAGATCCTGGAATCTCTCCCAGGCATCATGAAACGGTTCCCCCTACCACTGGGCAAAAGTGGTAATTGCCCGTCGTAATGCATTAGTTCTCCCAATTGGGAGGAATTTCTTCAGGAAGGCTGATTTCAAAGTTGTCCAGATAGCAATCGGTCTTCCAATGGTATGATACCAATGTGCGGCCTTATCCCTTAGTGAATGGGGAAAAAGCCTCATGAGCATCTGTTCTTCATCCACATTCCGCAATTTGGTGGTCTGAACCAGAGTGATTAGGTCCTCCAAATGTTGGAATGGTCCTCTGAGCCAAGCCCGTGAAAGTGTTTAATTAGACTCAAAACCTGAGGCTTGATCTCAACATCTCTGGTGGGAATCACAACACTGGGACAATCCTCATAATTTGAAGGATCATAAAAATCCTTCAAGGGCTGAGTGCCCTGACCATTCATTCGTTGGAACCATTGTTGCATCTGCTACAATTTTTCCAACTACCTCTAAATCAGCTCTTGCTGGTTCGGGAGCGGGGGAGGTGGTTGTTGATCAGCCATGGGATCTGCTTGGCTAAAGCTCAACCTTCACCTCCGAGAATGGTCTAAAGGTCCTTCCAATCTAGGGTTCAATGACCTCCTTCCAAGCATACACTAGAAGGAAGTCGGAAGGACAGGGAGGAGAAGGGACCCTACAACATAAAAATACAAGCCTGTCCTTAGGTTGGGTAGCCTAAAGGTCTACAGAGTCTCAGAATCCCTCCTAAGACTATGGACGATTTACTCTACTTATGTCCGTGATGCGAAAAATCGCATGATTTGTAATTAGGATTTTTAAAGTCATTGTAACATGGAAAATCGCATACACTTTTAAATTTCTATTCCTAGATATTGGGGTATCTAGGGTCGTCCAAGGAGACAATATCCTTGCAAATTAACTCTCTTGCTTAGAAAGTAAATCTCAACTTTCTTTTTAGTTTTTTCAATATATCATTTTTTCTATTTTGTAAATGAAATAACAAGTATTTCGAATTAATGCAAACTACTCCTAATAGTAACCCTAGGTGACAAGAACTACCTTCTTTCTGTGCTCACCCTAGGCATGTGAAGGCCTAGGGTAATTAGAGAGGAAGGGAAGTGAGTGCACAAAAGGGAAAATTAATTTGCAATCAAGACGAAAATAATCTAATGAAGGCAACTTGTATAAAATTGAGGAATTGTTTTACAAAAAAAAATCTAGTAGAAGAATGCTTAAACTACTAGAATTAAAAATGCATGTAATGAAAACACAAAAATCCTCTGAAATGATGGTGATGATGGCAAGGCACTTGCTCCAATTGCGGCTGCTCCCACAATCAAAAAGAGCTCCTCCTTCTCCTTGCAAAATTCTTCAAGGGGTAGCTTCCTTGGCAAACCCTGAAGTAGGCGGGTGTGCCGAGGCTTTCCTCCAAGGTGGTGTGGACCACCTCTAAGCTCTCCTCCAAGGTGTCATGGACCACCTTCAAGACCTCCTCCAAAGGTCTTCCTTGCCTGGCTCCTCCTTTGGCTGGCGTGGGCACAAGAGAGAAGGGAAGAGGGGAAGGCACCAAGGGGACAGAGTATCCCCTTAATCTTCTTCTTCTTCTCTCTTGGACATGAGCTTTAGGTAGAATATGAGAGGTATTTTGCTAGCCAAGGATGGGTTGTAAGGTGGTGGGTGTTGGTCTTTTCATAGGGTAGGATGAGAGGGTTAAGGTGACTCTTGAGATGGATGGCTAAGATGGGAAGATGGGGGTGGTTAGGTGATCCTAGGGCTAAGGAGAGTTGATGCCAAGTAGGGGGGTGTGAAGATGGTGGTTATGGTGGTGAAGAGCCACCTAAAGGAGGCGCCAACCATGGAGAGGTGCCTTGGTTTTGGTGCCACCATGAAGGCTTCTAGAAGGGGGGTTAGGTGGATGGCTAGGATAGGTTGTAGGGTTATGTGTAGGGCCATGATGTGGGGGTGTTTTGGTGCCAAAAGGGAGGGCTTCTAGAAGGTTATTTTGGTGCCAAAACAAGGTGGCTTTTGGGTGTAGTTGAGGGGCTAAGAGGTGTCCATCTTGATGCCAAAATAGAGTAGAGGTTTAGGTAGCTTAGGTGAACTAGGCAAGCTTAGTTGGTGGAGCTAGCTAGGGTTAAGTTGAAGGTGGACGATGGCCAAGGAGCTAGATGTTAGCTAAGCTAAGCTAGCTTAGCTAGTAATGGAGTAGAGGAGGAGGCAATGGAAGCTAGGGTTTGAAGAGAGGAGCAGGACAGAAGAAGTCTAGAGCTAAAATGGAGCTGGAAGCTGCTGAAGGGGGTGGCATGGAGCTACTCTAGCTGGCTTAGCTTGCTAGTTCTTTGCTAGCTGCTAAGCCAAGCTAAATTAAGCTGGCTTCGACCATAATGAGCTAAGGTGAGCTAGGTTTGGTGCTCCTGGGGAGGATCAAGTTGGTTGAGACAGCTAAGGTAGCTTAGCTCAACTATGTTGAGCTAAGCTAAGTCCCCAGGAGCTGGACTTGAGCTTCCTGAGCTGGGATGAATTCATCTTCAGCTGGCTGGAGTTGAGTGGAGCTGGATGTAGCTGGACCTAAGCTAGGGTGAACTCCAGTCAACTCAGCTGAGCTAGCTAGAGCTCCCTGTGGACTAGTGGGAGCTGAGATGAGCTAGACTCAGCTAAGTTGAGCTGGATCTGAGCTGGCCTGAGCTAGGGTGAGCTAAGATGAGCTCTCTTGAGCTACCATTCAGCTGAGATGAGCTGAATGGAGTTAGGATGAGCTAACCCTAGTTCAAGTGAGCTGGATTCTAGCTGTGGTGAGTTGGATCAAGCTGAGTTCCAACTAGTCTGAGCTTCTTCTTCACCAGTTGCCTTCCTGACTGCTAGGGTTTTAGGGATCTGTATATCTGTTCATCCCTAACACTCACAAAAACACATTAAAAAGACAAGAAAAATGCAATGCATGCCTATCTAATTTATAACTAAATGCAACCCCAAAAACCCATTTGCGAAGCAAAACCCTAAGTGCTAGGTTGTTTTAATGCAAAAGAATGATGATAAACTGGCATTTATCAATTTGGCAATCCAACCAGTTAGAAGGAGGGACTGGGGAGAAGGTTCTTCCTTTGGCTTGTGCCTCCAGTTCCTAGTGTACCCCCCAGCCACAGTCGTTTGATGCTACTCCCCTATCTAGACATCAGATTGACTAATAGAAGTAGGTTAATTGTGAATAATCTCAGTCTGGATCCCATAGAGCGAACCAATCCTTAAGGCCAACTTCTACTCAATTTTAGTTAGGCTTGGGACAATGGTGCTTCTAGAATGTGATGGGCCCTTAATGGGTTGTGCCCTTAATGATTTGTTTGAGAATGTGTGAATGTGCACAACCAAGAGGTTTTCAAGCAAGATTATTAATGATGAGGTGAGTTTTAGGGTTCGAATCTTGCTTAGTAGCTTTTAGGATTCAAATACTAGGTATATTCAATCAAGTTTTGTGAGGCAATCCAAGTTTTGAAAGCATGAGTTCAAGTATTTTTCCTTTGTAAATCAAGAAAATATGGAGTACCTAGATTGACCTAAGTATTGAATCCTATGGGGTAGCTACAAAATGAATCTCTTTTAGATTAGGTGGTGCGGCCCAAATAATTCAATCAATCGGCCCAAATGCACCACCGATTAAGGCACACAGAAAAAGTGATTAACCTAATATGATTTCTACTCTTTTATGTGTTGAATTTGTGTACCAGGTCCATAGGTCGGAATCCTAGTTGAGTAGATGAAAATCAAGTCAGGTTATGTGCCTTTGATGTGGGTGTATAAAGTGTGTAAATTGATTCATCCCATAGAAAATATCTTTTTATTTTTTTATAAGATGTGGGTGAGATGGGTGAAGGTGGCAAACAAGACAAACAAAGTCTATCCTAGGGTTTATGCAAACACCTAAGTAGATTAGGTCTTGGTTATAATTGTGGTGAAACGAACTAGTAAGGGGGATGTGGGGAACACTTACAAAACACTCTACCCACACTTGGATCTCCATGCTAGGGTACCTGTAAGACAATAGATCAAAGACAAGCGGGGTTAGTGCTATGTAAATGCAAAGAAGTGCAGAAAACAATAAAGTAAATTCTGTTGCCTCCCCGGCAATGGCACCAAAATGACCACACGTGTTTCACATGTTTAAAATCAAGGTTACAAGTGACCCATCGTCATAGTTGCAAAACTCGTGATCAAATAAAATTTATATAAAAACTCCAAGGGAGTCCCAGGTCGAACATGGGGAGGTGAAGTTTCTTTAATAGAAAACCACACTTCGTTTTGTTTCTTTTTGGAATTTTAGGGTTTCATTATTTTTTTGTATTTTTGAAAAGAAGACAAGCATAATGAATCATAAGATAGAAATGGAACAAATATGATCTCTATATATCAATCCAATGTCGATTACAATAAACTATGAAATCATAAAAAGAGATGGGGGTGAGAGGAAATCTCCTGAATCGGCTGTTCGGCGAGACGATGGTGCCTAGCGAAAGCTCAGACGAAGGAGGTGAGGAGAGGGATGACGGAGGTGAGATGCAGGAGGACGTCGGGTAGAGGAAAGCTTTGGCGTGGCTCCGGAATGGAGGTGAGAAGGCAGAGATGATCTGCTACCGGAATGGGGTGGGAGGACAGCTCCAAGGCGACCTATGATTGGGGATGGGAAGATGGATGAATATTTGGTGAGGCAGAGGTTTGCTACACTAATAGGAGCCTTGGGAGCTTGAGAGCAAGCTCTAATAGAGCGTTGGTAGGCTTGCTAGAGCTTAGGAGTAGGTAGGAGTAGAGTAGGTAGCAATGGCTTGGAAGGGAGGGGGTGTAGGTCCCTTTATAGTGGAGGAGAAGAGGCAAAAATAGGTATGGCACCATTAGTGACATCCAGGCCGTCACTAGAAGCATCACTGTAGGTAGCTCATGCCCGCTCACGCCCACAGTTGGCTTTGCTGGGGTGAGAAGAATTAGTGATGGCTGTAAGCGTCGTTGTAGGTCTAGCTCATGCGTCGTTGTAGGCCAGCTCATGCGTCGCTGGCGTTGTGCTGTCCCGTCTCTGCCGCTCACTGATAAACGTCAGTTTATCATAATTCTTATGCATTAAAACTAACCTAACTCTTAGGATTTTACTCCGCAAACGGATTTTTGGGCTGCATTTAGGCATAAATTAGGATAGGCATGCATTGCATTTTTTATTGTCGTTTTAATGTGTTTTTGTGAGTGTTAGGGATGTATAGATGCACAGATCCCTAAAACCCTAGCACTCAAGAAGGCAAATGGTGAAGGAGAAGCCCAGACTAGCTGGAACCCAGCTTGATCCAGCTCACCACAGCTGAAACCTAGCTTACTTGAACTAGGGTTAGCTCATCCCAACTCCATTTAGCTAATCACAGCTGGATGGTAGCTCAAGAGAGTTCACCTTAGCTTACCCTAGCTCAAGTCAGCTCAGATCCAGCTCAACTTAGCTGAGTCTAGCTCATCTCAGCTCCCACTAGTTCACAGGGAGCTCTAGCTAGCTCAGCTGAGTTGACAGGAGTTCACCTCAGCTCACATCCAGCTCAACTTAGCTGAGTCTAGCTCATCTCAGCTCCCACTAGTTCACAAGGAGCTCTAGCTAGCTCAGCTGAGTTGACAGGAGTTCACCCCAACTCAGATCCAGCTACATCCAGCTCCACTCAACTCCAGCCAGCTGAAGAAGAATTCATCTCAACTAAGGAAGCTTAAGTCCAGCTCCCGACTTCTCCTTAGCTCTTCTCCCTGAAAACCCTAGCTCCAAATGCCTCCAACTCTACTCCCTATTAGCTAAGCTAGCTAAGCTGCTTAACATAGCTAGTCCACCTCCATGGCACCAAAACCTACTACCCTACTACCTAAGCTCCAGCAAAAAGACCACCTACTCCTACTTTATTTTGGTGCCAACTATCCCTTCCATCACCACCCTACATCCACCATCAAAGCCCATCTCCACCCTCCATTTTTTCCCTCCAAAATTGCCTTCTAGAAGGTATTTTTGGAGGGAAAATCAAGGCACCTCTTCATTTCCCTCCCATTTTTCCCTCCAAAAATAACCAAGCACCCCTTCATTTCCCTCCAAAAAAACACCATAACCACCCCCTTTCCCATCCTATAAATACCCTACCCTACCACCACATAATTCCCATCCTCCCTTAGTATATTTTCTACCTAAACCACCTATACCTACGGCCAAGAAGAAGGAGTAGAGAAGGAGATTAAAGGGGCACATCACCAGCCCTTTTGGTGCCTTCTTCTCCCCACTCTCTTCAACTTGAGCCACGCCAAGGAGGACTCTCCCACTTCAAGGAGGACGGCCAGGCAAAGGAGAAAAGCTTAGGGTGGACGTCCACCCTTGGAGAGAAACTTAGGGCACGCCCCCTTAGGGCTTGCCTTGGAGGTCATCACTTTGGCGGAGTACTGCAAGGAAGGAGTTGAAGGATTCTTTTCAAGCTTGGGAGCCACCAACCTTGGAGCAAGAAGCCCTCTTCTTCACCATCTATTTAGAGGATTTGTGTTTTCTTTCTTTATTTCAATTATCTAGTAGTAGAAGCATTCCTCTACTAGGCATTTTTGTTAAACACTTTATCAATTATCTAGTTGCCTTCTTCGCATATCTTGTTTGCATTTCTATTTGCTTATTTTCAGCATTCTTCACTTCCTCTCCCTAATTATTCTAGGCCTCCACTTGCTTAGAGTGAGCTTAGGGAGAGGCTCTACTTGCCACTTTAGAGTAGTTTACTTAATTGGAAGTGTAAACACTTTTCCCGCCATCAGTTCGCATGTTGCCTTAGTTCAAAAAAAAAAAAAATGGTATATTGAAAATTACCAAAAAGAAAGTTGAGATATATTCCAAGCAAGAGAATCAATTTTGCAACCATATTGCCTCCTTGGACGACCCTAGATACTCCCTTATCTAGGATTATAAATTTAAGAGCGAAAGCGGATTTACGCGTTACAACGACGTATTTTAACAAACCGCGTGAAATCGCTATCACTTTTTGGCGCCATTGCCGGGGAGGCACGGCTTTGCATTAACTCATTTTCTCTTGCTTGAAGTAGATCTCATCCCCTTCTCTTTCTTTCTTTTGTGTGTGCAGGAACTACAGCGGGAAAGCGGGAATCTGGAAGCGAGAGCTTAAAGATCCTTTTCTTCCCGCGAAAATTCAGGTTGGTTCCTCTTTCTAGTCACATAATTAATTAAAACTACAAAAATATATTAAACTTGGCTTTCAGGACCCTAAACACTTAAATTAAGTGGAGTGGTGCATTTTAAAATCATTGTTTGCTTTTATGCTTCTTTAGCACCATTCCATTGCAAGTATTGGTGTTCTATTTTTCGGGTCTAGATTTCTGTCCAGAATTGAAAAATCGATTCCTAACACCACAGGCCTCCTAAAATCATAAAATTTCATATAGTGATTCCCAATTAAGTTTGGAACATCTGTTCCAAATTTCAGATCAATTGTATTTGTATTTAATTTTTAAAAATTCGTGGATTACAGAGGGGTCACACCCTCTAATCTTCCTATTTTGCTACTGTCCGTGAATTTTCAGAATTTTTATACTCATCCAATTTTTGTGAAATTTATCTTTTTGGAATCCCTGTGAAATTTTACATATCATATAAAATCATAAAAATTTTCTGAGGTCGGTGGTAATACTGAAAAGTCTATAATACCCACGGGTATTATTTCTGGACTTTGACACCAGTACAATTAAAAATTCAAAACTATTATCAAACAAATTCCTAAAATCTTACAAAAATCTTTTCTGGAATCCTTGTTTGATTTTATTCAAAGTAGTGGTGTTGTTTGACTTGTTTGGACCACTACTTAATTCTGAAAGCTAAAAATAATTCATTGGTAGTTAAATTTCTGTCTCAGGGATAATTGGTTTAGGGTTTCTTCTTTCTCTTTAGAGACTCAATTAAAAGGAAATATACAATCACACATACAACTTGTCTTTCCTTTGATTGTGAACTTTCAAACTTGTTTGAAAACTTAAAGAGAAAAACCCTAAAATTCATTTAATTAAATCACATCCTAAAAGACAAAAATATAAAAAAATTGTGTGACAACTTGATTTTCATTGGAGCCACTCTCCAATTCCTGCACACACACAAAAAAATCAAATAACAGGGCAACAACCCAATAAACGCCCTCCACATTCCGTGTGCACTATAGAATCCTAGACCTAATTAAAATTTGTAGCTACTTGACCCCTAAGGCTTTATCAACTTAGGCTTGCTATTTAGGTCTTAAGTTTTCTTTAGTTAGTACCAATTTTGTCATCTGTATCTGGTGTTCAGGCTGAGGGGCCGTCTCAAACGACCAGGCGCGGGTTTGTACAAGCACCTGGGGTTTTCCCTGGGAAACGTTTGGGCCCAAACCTCCCCTTAAGCAACTTGGCTAGATTTGCTGATGGAACGGGTATTCACTATTGACTACTTATTTCCTATATAGACCAAGTCTTAGGTTATTATTAGGGAGTCACAATTAAGTTAGGTCTAGTTTTTGTTTGTTTGAATTGCACACTTTCTCTCATCTCCATCTCTTCTCCTCCCCTCCCGTTTCTTCCATTTTGCACAGGCGGCGGTCCAAAACTCCACACTTGAAGGGACCACTTGATTTTGCCTCCCCAAGAAAAGACTTTTCTGCATTCTTCCTCTTCTTTTAAAATGGAAAATAAAAATTGGTCCTCTAACCCACATGCTAATTTTTCTTTCCCCTATTCTTCCACCCAGGAGCTTCTTAATCAGGCCCCTCCACCTAATTTCTACTCTATCATGGCTCAGCTACAAGTTAAGCAACAACAGTTGCATAAGGATTTAACAAACCTGGCCAACCAAGGGAATCCTGCCACACCTGCCCAAGCTCCACACATTCCACATCTCACCCCTTTTAACACCCGCAAGAGAGAAAATCTGCATAAATCCCATGTTGAGTATAATTGTTATTCTGAGGCTTTCTATGGTTCAACAGGGAATTATGTTTATCCCAATCATCACCCCACCCAAAATGTCCCTACTATCCAGGAGAAATTGAAAAATTCCTCTAATGGGGGGGATTATCCGACCCACTCCTGGACCAATCCGGTTCCACACCAACAACAGAACCCGTTTGGAGGGTATGGTTCAAATCAGACTTATCAATCTGGGCAATCTCAAGAAGACATTAATGCCCAGATGATGAAAACCTTGCAAGAGTTACAAAGAAAAACAAAGGAAACAACCCATCTTATTAACAATCTCAATGATCAAATTGGGGATATTCCGACTCAAAGACCTGCAGGACACTCACCATCCCAACCCACACCAAACTTTATTAATCACAGGAACCAACACCCGGGTGTCTACCAACATCGGAACCACATGATTCAGCCTCCTATTAACCCAATATCACAGCACCTACCCAGTTTCTTTCAACATCAGGCCCCCCTACCTCCTCTCAGTGAACACCAAGCTGCATATGCAGAGACTATGAGGAGTGAGGAAACCACCATGGATTTAAGGCCTTCTCAATCAAATGATGAAACTGATTCTCAACCAATGCAGATTGACCCCCCTAACCTTAATAAGGAAGAAGAAAAAGAAACCCCAAAAACACTTGATTCAAACCCTATTTCCCACTCTCAAAAACTGCAATCCAACAATCCAAAATCAGAGCCCTCTGACCACAATTCTTTGGATTTATTTGAGCAAGTTGAGAGGAATATTCCCTTCCTAGATTCCCCCCATGCCTCTAAAGAATTTACTGCAAAAGGGCATGATCAGAATCTAGAAAGGTTGGTCCTTTCAAAGACAGCCAACTCAGTTTTTCAGAGCAAGCTACCTTTCACAAAAAAGGACCAGGGCACATCACTTATCTCAATTGTCGTAACTGACACCATTTTTCGTGCCCCTCTCGACTTAGGTACCTCTAGTAATCTCATCCCCCCTGTCTTATTCGAGGAATTTCGATTCAGTGATTTAAAACCTACCAAGGTTCAATTTCAATTGGAAGATCGATCTACCATTCAACCGCGGGGAGTTGTTGAGGATAGTATTATCAAGGTCCGGAATTGTCTATTTCCGGTAAATTTTCTAGTCCTTGACATAGAGGTACCCAAGGCTCTCATTAATGCCATCCTTGGAAGACCTTTTTTGATTATGGCAGCAGCTAATATCAATTCTCATTCTGGGAAAATGAATATAAGTTGCAGTAACCAGACCTTCTCATTAGATTTATTTCAAGCTTCCAAGAGGTCCATTAATCACAAAATTTTTGAGGACACTGATAATAAAATGGAAGCAGTATTTGAAATGTCTATGTTGATCCAATCTCATTCATCTTTGACCACTATTAATCTAGATTTTATTGATTCTTATTCTAAGGATAGTTATGTGGTCCAAGACTTTCCAGATCAACTAGGGTTTGACTTTCCCCCTTTTCATCTTCCTGAAACATCCACACTAACTTCACACACCCTACATCTCATTGACTCCATTCCCCATCCCTTTCCATTAGACCTATCACTCGACCCACCAGAATCTGGCAATTTACAAGCACTTAAACCATGGCCAGATCCGGGTCATTTTTCCATTTCTCTATTTTATTTTGATCCCTTTATCTTTACCACTCATCTTTTTAGGGATCTTGAGGAAGACACTTTTATTGCGGACATCCAAGTGTCCAATTATTTACATGATCTTACGTCTTCCGTGCATACCTTCACGCCCGGCTGAATGGCGTAAAAGGTAGCACTGGATGGGAGGTAACCCATCATTTTCTTGCTTTCCTTTTTTCTTCTTTTTCCAGGTTTTATTCATCCTAAACCTGACCGTTCTTCACTAAGGTGATTCCTTTTCCCTCCTAATGCATGAGGACATGGCATATCTTAAGCATGGGGGGGTGTTTTTAAATTTTTACGATCGATTTAGGATGTTTAAAACCTAAAAACATGCATTTTTCTTTAATTTATTTCCTGCTTGCATACCCAAAAAAAAAAAAAATTAAAAACATTTTGAGGAAAAATTTTGAAATCAGGACTAAGGTCGAAAAATTCACTTCTGGTACAATGGGGTTTAATCTTTAACAAACTAAGGATGAGGATTTGGATCTAATCATTAGAATTCCAGGGTCTATTTTAGACTAGATCAGATATCCTTCTCTAAAATTCCACCTGAACTCATGATAGTTCAGGTGACTTGATCCTATTTTGTAATATGGAAAGTATTTGACTTAGTTTCTGATTCAAAAACTTATGAGTCTCAAGAAACTTCTTGTGTCAATTTTCACACACAAGTCAACACTTAAAAACAACTAAAAATTTGAAGAACTCCCTTGTTTGGATTTAGTAAAAGTCTGAAGCAGATCATTGGTTTGAGTTCCCACCGCCGAGAAGAAGGAAAATACCTTCTTTGAGGACGCGATGTCAACATGTTACCGCCTTGGCGCTGCTCTATATCTATATTTCATATCTTTAGATAGAGCATTAAAGCGCATTTCAGTAGCTCAAGTTTCTTGGACGGTGCTCTACCTATAGCGTCGGAGCAAGAGCTTGAGTTTGCTTGGAGCGCCCCTTTTCACCGCATCGTGTTTTGGGGTTGTGAGCTCCTGGGTGGTGTCATGGACAGTGCTATCCCGAAGTACTGGCGCCAGAGCCCCCTCGAGGAATGGTAACGGGAATGATGATCCCGACACATCTGTTGTAAGACTAAGCTAAAAATAAGCATGGGGGAGAAAAAAAAAAGAAAAAAAAAAAATAATAATAATAACACGTCCTTATAAATGTTGACTTTTCACAAGCACAGACACAAGGTTTTAAAGGAATTTGTAAGTTGCGAATCAGATTCACGAGCCAGAAAAATCCTAAAAACAAACATTTCAAGTCATCTGAATTAACAAGGGGTTAATTTGTGAATTTTCTGGAGGATATATTGATCCCGTTCTGTCTAATGGTTGGATCCAAAAATAAATCCTGATGTTGATCTTTAACAAATCACGTACCTCCTGTGTTTTAATCTACCAAGGTCCCTTAATCTCTTTTTCTCCTCAAAAGTCAAAAAAATTAGATTTCCCAAAAATTTCGTTTTCCAAAAAAATTAAAGTTTTGCTAAGAGACTAGAAAAAGATAAGCATGGGGGTGTGATAAACGTCAGTTTATCATCATTCTTATGCATTAAAACTAACCTAGCTCTTAGGATTTTACTCCGCAAACGGATTTTTGGGCTGCATTTAGGCATAAATTAGGATAGGCATGCATTGCATTTTTTATTGTCGTTTTAATGTGTTTTTGTGAGTGTTAGGGATGTACAGATGCACAGATCCCTAAAACCCTAGCACTCAAGAAGGCAAATGGTGAAGGAGAAGCCCAGACTAGCTGGAACCCAGCTTGATCCAGCTCACCACAGCTGAAACCTAGCTTACTTGAACTAGGGTTAGCTCATCCCAGCTCCATTTAGCTAATCACAGCTGGATGGTAGCTCAAGAGAGTTCACCTTAGCTTACCCTAGCTCAAGTCAGCTCAGATCCAGCTCAACTTAGCTGAGTCTAGCTCATCTCAGCTCCCACTAGTTCACAGGGAGCTCTAGCTAGCTCAGCTGAGTTGACAGGAGTTCACCTCAGCTCACATCCAGCTCAACTTAGCTGAGTCTAGCTCATCTCAGCTCCCACTAGTTTACAAGGAGCTCTAGCTAGCTCAGCTGAGTTGACAGGAGTTCACCCCAGCTCAGATCCAGCTACATCCAGCTCCACTCAACTCCAGCCAGCTGAAGAAGAATTCATCTCAACTAAGGAAGCTTAAGTCCAGCTCCTGGGGATTCAGCTTAGCTCAACTCAGTTGAGCTAAGCTACCTTAGCTGCCTCAACCAGCTTGATTCTCCCCGAGAGCACCAGACCTAGCTCACCTCAGCTCATTTTGGTAGAAGCTAGCTCACTTTAGCTTGGCTTAGCAACTAGCAAAGAACTAGCAAGCTAAGCTAGCTAGAGTAGCCCCATGCCAGCCTCTTCAGCAGCAGCCAGCTCCAGCTCCAGCTCCAGACTTCTCCTCCTCAGCTCTTCTCCCTGAAAACCCTAGCTCCAAATGCCTCCAACTCTACTCCCTATTAGCTAAGCTAGCTAAGCTGCTTAACATAGCTAGTCCACCTCCATGGCACCAAAACCTACTACCCTACTACCTAAGCTCCAGCAAAAAGACCACCTACTCCTACTTTATTTTGGTGCCAACTATCCCTTCCATCACCACCCTACATCCACCATCAAAGCCCATCTCCACCCTCCATTTTTTCCCTCCAAAATTGCCTTCTAGAAGGTATTTTTGGAGGGAAAATCAAGGCACCTCTTCATTTCCCTCCCATTTTTCCCTCCAAAAATAACCAAGCACCCCTTCATTTCCCTCCAAAAAAACACCATAACCACCCCCTTTCCCATCCTATAAATACCCTACCCTACCACCACATAATTCCCATCCTCCCTTAGTATATTTTCTACCTAAACCACCTATACCTACGGCCAAGAAGAAGGAGTAGAGAAGGAGATTAAAGGGGCACATCACCAGCCCTTTTGGTGCCTTCTTCTCCCCACTCTCTTCAACTTGAGCCACGCCAAGGAGGAGGACTCTCCCACTTCAAGGAGGACGGCCAGGCAAAGGAGAAAAGCTTAGGGTGGACGTCCACCCTTGGAGAGAAACTTAGGGCACGCCCCCTTAGGGCTTGCCTTGGAGGTCATCACTTTGGCGGAGTACTGCAAGGAAGGAGTTGAAGGATTCTTTTCAAGCTTGGGAGCCACCAACCTTGGAGCAAGAAGCCCTCTTCTTCACCATCTATTTAGAGGATTTGTGTTTTCTTTCTTTATTTCAATTATCTAGTAGTAGAAGCATTCCACTACTAGGCATTTTTGTTAAACACTTTATCAATTATCTAGTTGCCTTCTTCGCATATCTTGTTTGCATTTCTATTTGCTTATTTTCAGCATTCTTCACTTCCTCTCCCTAATTATTCTAGGCCTCCACTTGCTTAGAGTGAGCTTAGGGAGAGGCTCTACTTGCCACTTTAGAGTAGTTTACTTAATTGGAAGTGTAAACACTTTTCCCGCCATCAGTTCGCATGTTGCCTTAGTTCAAAAAAAAAAAAAAATGGTATATTGAAAATTACCAAAAAGAAAGTTGAGATATATTCCAAGCAAGAGAATCAATTTTGCAACCATATTGCCTCCTTGGACGACCCTAGATACTCCCTTATCTAGGATTATAAATTTAAGAGCGAAAGCGGATTTACGCGTTACAACGACGTATTTTAACAAACCGCGTGAAATCGCTATCACTCACGCATTGGCATTGCATTGTGCGCATGCGTGTGCATCCACGCTACTGCACGTGTGCGGTGGCGCGTGTGTGTGCATGGGCATCCTGGGCTGTGCCACGTGGCGCAATCTAGGTCGTCCATCTTCTTTTCGTTGTAGGGGCTACTACAGAGGTCAGATTGAGCCGATTTTTACGCTGTTAGGCTGCAATCGTCTACCCGAATCCATCCACGTGGTCAAATTTGTCATTTGAAGCTCCAAATTATGTCACCTAGTCCCTTTGCCGATGATCTTACTCTAACTACATATGGTGCTACAGGACTCCGATCGAGGCGATTTCGGAGGCGTTGGACTCCAATCATCATCTTAATTAGATCCGTATGGTCGAATCGTCAATCCAAGGCTTCGAAATAAATATCCTTGTCTCCTTACCACAAAAAGGATGCAATTAACCTAAATTATATACAACTACTCTAAATGCAGAATGATGCATGCTATGCAATATTTATAACATGAAATGCAAATCTAAACCTAGGAACATGCATGAATAGGCATTTTACCCACAATAAATGTGTTTACATCACCTTCTCTTCAAATGATCGCCAAATCTAGGCCGTTGGATCTTGATCCAATGGTCACAAGCATGCGTGCTTTGGATGAACCCATGACCAACTCTCGGCCTTGGTGCAATGTCATGCAACTACGGGCGAGACAGAGGTCACAGGTTCGAGCCTCTTCGAGCACCTCAATTCAGCCGGGGAGCAGGGCGCGTTGATTTCGGCCGTTTGATGAAGATCTTGCGGATGAGGAGTGGGAGATGTGGTGCGAGGACAAGCTCTGGATCATGTATGAGTGTAATGACGTGCCTCTGCACATGGGGGCACTGCAGCTGAAGAAGATGAAGCGGGCAAGGAACAACTTTAAGTTGTCCGATCTCAAGATTGGATGGCTGATCTCGTGAAAATGTGGGCAGGTAGAATGTTGAAGAGGAAAGGGCTAGTGGGCGGGTGCACATGTAAGGCCATGATTGTGTCTTTAGTGATGCTTAATTCTGTCGCTAAAGACCCCCTCATTTAAGGTTTTGAATATGTAATGACCAAATTGCCCCCAATCCTTGCAACTATAAAAGGAGACCCCTACCCTACGAAATTCTCATCCCTTCCTTCACCTCTCTCCCTCTCCAAAACTCTAGAGAAGCTTGTCCCACACCCAGGATGCTCCTTTAGAGCCAAATCCAAAGTTTTCTCGCCTATGTTCCGGAAGTGGATCCCGCGACGATGATGACGTTTTGCCTTGTTCCCGCTTCTTCCTGCTTCATCCTCCTTCCCGCCCCGTCCTCCATCTTCCAGGTGTCGCTTCGTCTGGCTCGTCCTTCAAGCAATTGTCGAGGAGGATAACATCTCTCTCCCTCCTTTTTATTGCTTTCTAGAATAAAATTTTCTGCTTTCTAGCTGTAATCGTTTCCTACTTTCTAGCTGTAATCATTTCCCACTTTCTAGCTATAAAAATAGTATTCATATATCAAATGATTGTTCTCTCTCTCTCTCTCAGTGTTAACATCAATTCCATTGTAATTATCTCGCTTTCAAACAAAAATACCAAAAAAATATAATCATGGATTTTAGATCGATGTAGCCTCCCTGTGTTCAACCCAGAATTTCTTTACGAATTTCGGTTAAATTTTATCTGTTGACCGATTGCTTTGCAAATCAAACTATGATGAGTTTTCAAATCCAACTTCAATCGCGTAGTTTTCCACTTCAACAAGCTGCAACAAGGACGGAGGAAGAAGCTCTTGATAAACGCCAGTTTATCATCATTTTTATGCTTTAAAACTAACCTAGCTCTTAGGATTTTACTCTGCAAACGGGTTTTTGGGCTGCATTTAGGCATAAATTAGGATAGGCATGCATTGCATTTTTTATTGTCATTTTAATAAGTTTTTGTGAGTGTTAGGGATGTACAGATGCACAGATCCCTAAAACCCTAGCACTCAAGAAGGCAATTGGTGAAGGAGAAGCCTAGACTAGCTGGAACTCAGCCTAATCCAGCTCACCTCAGCTTGATCCAGCTCACCTCAGCTTGATCTAGCTCACCGCAGCTGGAACCTAGCTTACTTGAACTAGGGTTAGCTCATCCCAGCTCCATTCAGCTAATCACAGCTGGATGGCAGCTCAAGAGAGTTCACCTTAGCTCACCCTAGCTCAAGTCAGCTCAGATCCAGCTCAACTTAGCTGAGTCTAGCTCACCTCAGCTCCCACTAGTTCACAGGGAGCTCTAGCTAGCTCAGCTGAGTTGACAGGAGTTCACCCCAGCTCAGATCCAGCTACATCCAGCTCCACTCAACTCCAGCCAGCTGGAGAAGAATTCATCTCAGCTCAGGAAGCTCAAGTCCAGCTCCCGGGGACTCAGCTTAGCTCAACTCAGTTGAGCTAAGCTACCTTAGCTGCCTCAACCAGCTTGATTCTCCCCGGAAGCACCAGACCTAGCTCATCTCAGCTCATTTTGGTAGAAGCTAGCTCACTTTAGCTTGGCTTAGTAGCTAGCAAAGAACTAGCAAGCTAAGCCAGCTAGATTAGCCCCATGCCAGCCTCTTCAGCAGCAGCCAGCTCCAGCTCCAGCTCCAGACTTCTTCTCCTCAGCTCCTTGCTCCAAACCCTAGCTCCAACACCTTCTCCTCTACTCCACCTTTAGCTAAGCTAGCTTAGCTTATCTTAGCTTAGCTTAGCTTAGCTAACAACCAGCTCCTTGGCCATTCATTACCTCCAAAATCAACCCTAGCTAGCTCCACCAACTCAAGCCTACCTAAGCTAGCTACCCTACTCAAGTTGGCACCACCTCCTAGCCATCCCTTCACCCCATTATCTCCACCAAAAGACACTTCAAGTTGGCGCCAAAAACCACCCCTAACCACCTCTATATTGGCGCCACTTTCAGCCCCTTAATCCACCCTACACCTACCCACATAAGCCATCCTAGCCATCCACCTAACCCCCCTTCTAGAATCCTTCTTGGCGCCAACTTAGACCCTCTTCTAGAAGCCATTTTGGCGCCAATATCAAGGGGTGTCAACACACATAACCACCCCTTAGGTGTCCCTTAAGGTGGCGCCAAACACCCTTGGCCATTGGATCCTTAACCACCTCCCTCCTTCCATCCTAGCCATCCATTTCAAAGGTCACCATAGCCCCCCTCCTATTCTATAAAAGGCCACCACCTACCACCATTTTGAGGCATCCTCCCTTAGTATATTTTCTACCTAAACCACCTATACCTACGGCCAAGAAGAAGGAGTAGAGAAGGAGATTAAAGGGGCACATCACCAGCCCTTTTGGTGCCTTCTTCTCCCCACTCTCTTCAACTTGAGCCACGCCAAGGAGGAGGACTCTCCCACTTCAAGGAGGACGGCCAGGCAAAGGAGAAAAGCTTAGGGTGGACGTCCACCCTTGGAGAGAAACTTAGGGCACGCCCCCTTAGGGCTTGCCTTGGAGGTCATCACTTTGGCGGAGTACTGCAAGGAAGGAGTTGAAGGATTCTTTTCAAGCTTGGGAGCCACCAACCTTGGAGCAAGAAGCCCTCTTCTTCACCATCTATCTAGAGGATTTGTGTTTTATTTTCTTATTTGCAATTTTCTAGTAGTACAAGCTTTCCTCTACTAGGCCTTTTGTAAAACACTTTATCAATTATCTAGTTGCCTTCTTTGCAATTTTTTTGTTTGCATTTCTATTTGCTTATTTTCAGCATTCTTCACTTCCTCTCCCTAATTATTCTAGGCCTTCACTTGCTTAGAGTGAGCTTAGGGAGAGGCTCTACTTGCCACTTTAGAGTAGTTTACTTAATTGGAAGTGTAAACACTTTTCCCGCCATAATTTCGCATGTTGCCTTAGTTCAAAAATAAAGAAAAATGGTATATTGAAAATTACCAAAAAGAAAGTTGAGATATATTCCAAGCAAGAGAATCAATTTTGCAACCATATTGCCTCCTTGGACGACCCTAGATACTCCCCTATCTAGGATATAAATTTTAAAAGCGAAAGCGGATTTACGCGTTACAACGACGTATTTTAACAAACCGCGTATTTTCGCCATCAGCTCTGGTGGGTGGAAAGCTTGTTGGTGAAGCTTAGGTCACCCTTAGGTGTTACAAGATCCCTAGTGGCAAGCAATGTTGAAGGAATTAGAGCTCCACCGCCAGAAGCAATGGAGTCAAGAGGCTGTTGAGGAGAGGAATCAGAGGGATGAAGGGATCAACTCTAAGAAAGTAGGAAGGGGAGTAGATAGTTCGCGTGCGAGGCACGGGGAGTGTTAGGTAGGTGGAGAAGTGGATCAAATCACCGTAATAGTGAGATTAAGCTCGTAGCGTTTCAATGGTGGATGATTAATAGATAGGTGCACAGGAAGGTCTACATCAAAAGGTGCATCATTGGAGAAAGTATGGGGGGCGAGGTGATGCTACATGCGAGAGCATGCAAAGGTTGGATGAAGATCTGTCGTTCGATCAAGGGATCAAAGAATGGATGGTGGCTAGAGCTTAAGTTCTTCGTGCGTGAATAGTACATGTAAGGCAACAGGTGTATTTTGACATTTTGCAAAGATACCCACAAAGTGAAATGCTGCACAATGTGCACAAAAAACCTAAAAGTGGCGGAAATGAACTCAGAACAGTCCTCTGCCACTTGCAAAAGGGTCCCTGAAAGGTTTTTATGTGTATGAAATATGATGCATAGAGGACCTATATGTAAAACTCTAAATGCAAGGTCCTAATGATGTCCACATACTATGAGATTTTTATTAGAGCTTAATTGAACATATTAGAACATGATTTTACCCTTGATTTGATCTTTTGAGCTTAAAAATGATTTCAATTAGAAATTGGATCATCAATTTACATTTATGAATAGAATATCTCATTAATTTGACCTAATTATTCATTTTTAACCCAAATATGATGTTTTAGGGCTTTTTCCTTAATTCACACACTTAACCCATTTATTATGTTAATTACATAGTGTTTAATCTAGTTTCTTACTTAACTTGGGCATTTTAGCTATGATGAGCCACACCTCATCAACATCCATGAGCACCTTCCTCCATAGCACCATCTCCACCTCTAAGAGACAACCTCCACCACCTCCTCAAGAGGCTAGCCAACACCACCTAGGTCGTCCTCCTTCCCTCCCTCCACCCCCAGCCACACGACCAGCAAAGCCCACCTTAGGTGCCGTAATTTCATGTAGATTTAATTTATTTTTCATAGTTTAACTTCTCGCATTATTTTCTGCTTAGTAGTATAGCATTATCTCATTCCAGAGTACACGCATATGCTCTTCATGGTTTCCATGTGTGTATCTCTCTAAGTAGTGTAGACAAGGCATCATACCCAAGGTCTCACTACTCTCGTCCTATAGTGTCGATGGCTCTACGAGTGTTCCCGACAGAATGAGCTTCTTGTAGTTGTAGTTTTTAATTTCCTTATACAAGCATTTCTCTAGATCTGATTGTAAATGACATGATTCAGTGAAATCAAATTATTGTTATCTCTAATTGGTTCAGAGTCTCTTTTTATGCAAATAAAATGTTAGTTCCGGAAGATATTGGCGACTTGACAATAAATGAGTTTTCCGTTGGTCACCATTGCTTAGTTGAAGTCGTGAAAATTGAGACACATCTTTTACATTTGTGATATTCTTGACTCACACGCATGTTTTATGCATTAATAACACGACCAATGAGTCTTATATTTTCACCTTAAACATCGGACTGCAATTCTAAGTGAGTAGAGAGAAAGGAAAAATCAGAATCATAGTCATAAAAACACGCATCCCTGAGATCAACTGAGACTCACTAAGTCTCGTTACAAATATTTTTGTTAGAATCGGAATCACATCTATACTATGACCTAAATTAATGAAACTTGCGATTTCCCATTTTAACACCCACAAATTCCCAAATCTTTTTTAGAGAACACAAAGTTGAGTAGAAATCCAATGCAAGTGATTTCGCTCAATTTAAATAAGTATAAAAATTATAAAAATTCAAACAGTGCATGAAATCAGGAGAAAAATCAATCCTAGATATAGGCCTGATTCATAAAATTTTTAAGTTTGTCTACTTAGAGTTAGGGCTTAAAATTTTTGGGGATTGTTCCTAACTCCAAAACACATGTCCAGCCCAAATGTTAGGATTTTTGGAGAAGTAAATTTCCCAGAATAGATTTTTGAAAGTTGCCTTTTAGATTTGCCTGAATTTTAGAACAATAATGTGATGATGAAACCTTGAAATCACACCACCAAAGAGAGTTTCACCTTTTTATACAAAAAATGGCCTAATCCTAAGAGAATAGGGTTACCTCGATTCCTTCATCAGTGCTTTGCTCCCAACTACCACTTCGAGATCCGATCCTGTGCTCCTCACATGGTTTCCTACACACAAAACGACAAACAAGAGAAAGTGGGTTAAAACTTAAGATAAATCCTATAATGAAAATGAAAGAGTGAATATACATCGTGCCTCCCCAACAACGACACCAAAAAGTTATCATTGACAAATCACAATCATAAAAACACATTCGTTGTAGTCGAAATCACAAAGATGCTTTGCAAAATACTTGTAACTGAACTTGTAAAACTCGAAATTGAAAATTAGAGTCCGGGTTGTGTCGCAGGAGGCAACTAGAAATTTGCACATCTTAAGAAAGATTTTTTTTTGTATTTTTGTTTATTTGATTTTTTTTCTATAAGAGATACGATGGGAGAGAATTAAATTATGCTAATAACTTTGAAAGTGAATATGAGGAAATAAAGCTATCAACTACCAAACTAAATGAAAGAGACAAGAAAGTAAATAGAAGAAAACTTTACTAATAAAAAGGAGTTCTAATACAAAAAAATAAGGCTAGAGGAATGCTTGCTACAACTACAAGTAAAGAAACAAGAAGCTAGAACAGTAATCGTGGAAGACCACGAAGGCGTAGCCCGGTGGAGAACTAAGGCGAAGCGGATGCAAAGGTGCACTCAGCAGGAAGAGTGGTTTGCATGGACTTCCTTGAAGATGTAGGAAGGCCCACATCCAAGGAAGAAGGTGCAGGATGATGGTGGAAGATGAATATAGTGGAGTGCTGAGGGATCTAATAGTGTACCTAAGAACTAATGGAACTAAATCACACGCTAAGGAGAGGAAGAGACCTAAGAAAACTAGATAACCAACAAGAGGGGATGTCCAAGGGTTTAAATAGAGGAGGGGGGCATCCAAGGTGACTTGGGAGGCAAGGTTTAGGTTTATCTTTTTGGAAATTAGGTTTATGTCTAGGATTTGTCTAAATAGGAAAGTAGGACCAAATTGCCTTAAATTTTTGGCCACGTTATAATTCCAATTTCAAGTTGCACATAAAAGAAAAGTTTTAGCCCTTGAAATCATCTTTTAAATTCAACATTAATCACTCAATTTGAAGCTAAATTCAGAAATTTATAAACAAAATATTGAAGGTGTACCAGGTTGTCCCAAATTTTGGGATGGGGATCTTAATTGGAGAGATTTAATGATGTATTTGGAGACCTAATTGGATACAATCAAGGCTACTTACTACTAATTGATTTCGAGAATATTTAAGACATTTTAGTGTAGAAGAATTAAGTGGCACATGTGGATAGTGTGTAGGACTCCATAGGATAGGTTTAGGATTAAGACTAAGGTAGTGTCACTAGGTGTGTGGGCTAGGTATTAGGATTAGGTTTAGGAGTGATCCTAGGGTCTAGGAAAAGTTTTAGGGAGCTAAGTGGAGCTTGTTTAGGGTTAGTTTTAAGTATTAGGATTAGGGTTTGGGTCAGGGCTAAAATAGGCAGGTAGGGCTAAGGTTAAGCTTTAGGATTTACGTGGCCAGAATAGATTCTCTTCCTCTTGCTTGTACCTTTGGAGCTCAATGTTCCTACTTCTTTTCTTCTTGAGCCTGAATATTAGGTTGCTGCACATAGCAAAGCACAAAATTAAGCTCAAAATTACCATTTTACCCCTATCATGCAAATATACAATTATGTACAATATGACCTAAATCAATGCAACTAATACCCAAAACTAACAAAACTAAGAATGTTATTATATAAATTTGCTCACTCATCAGTATAGATACTAATGACATTGCCTACAAACTATATTAAATGAACTCAATTACTAACAAGTGTCACCAAATAATGACAAGCAACAAGCGAACAATTATGAGTTTCAGTGCATGAATAAAGGAAGTTATTTATTTCTTTCAATAATTGCATGATTCTAGCATCTGGTAATAGATCATCCCTGTCCCTTCAAAAGATACACATAGTTTTGACCATCTAATCCTTAAGCCTAGTTTATGATGGAGTTTAACCCCCACTTATGATGGGGATCATGCAGATCCATTGGATTGCAAATAAGGGATAAGCTAACCTGTGTTGGAATGGGGGTTGAGACAACCCCTCATTCTCACCTCCCATACAACATTACCCATACTCTCCATTTTCCCCAAATACCCCAGATCTACGTGGAGATTAATATGTAAAACCATGTTCATTATAGCACAAAATTGCATAAATACTTTACAAAATATTCATTACCGAACTCATACAATCAAAGTTCAAAACTAGAGTCCAGGTCATCGATGGGAACACCATCATGAGCCATAAACTAGCTCAATTTGATCTGATTAAGTCTTTAAATGCTCCTACATAGCCTTCAGAAGGTCATAATTCATTACATTAGCATTCTAAGAGAAAGACAAGAAATCAGGGTCAAAACTGTAATTTTACCATCACAACTTCAATGCAGTATAGCCACAAGTTTTCTCAGGGGTTAATTAAGGGTCAAATGTCCTAAAAGGCTAATAAGTGGGTTAGAATACACGAAAAAGGGTTTTCGCATGTTTTAAGAATTAAATGACTTTTGAAACCCTAAAAATAAACCCGCATAATTAACTGAGGTTCTGGTCAGGATAAAATTCACCTAAAGCCTCTAAAATTCATAGAAAAAT
The DNA here is from genome assembly GCA_037157565.1 of Thalassia testudinum. Classification (NCBI taxonomy): domain Eukaryota; kingdom Viridiplantae; phylum Streptophyta; class Magnoliopsida; order Alismatales; family Hydrocharitaceae; genus Thalassia; species Thalassia testudinum. The sequence continues at coordinate 4,254,087 of JAZHRO010000022.1, read as the reverse complement.
ATTTTCTAGTATTTGATACCTTCAAATTGACCATCAGAACTCGTTTTGGCCCAGAACAGAGTCTCAAATAGATATTTGCCCTAATTTAGGTTTTTGCATAAATTACCTAGTCAAACGTGGTCAAAACCAAATCCAACCCCACCATTAGATTCCTTAGGTCCAAATTAGGTTTGTATCAAAATTTGGAACCAAGCTGAGTTTCTCTTGACCTAGTTTGCAACTTGATCTTGTCTAATCACATATATGCCCTTAACTTACAAAATCTTTACAAAAGGACCCATAACTTTGTCATCATTTTCACAAATAGGTCCCTATTGCCATTAATCCTATTCCTACAAGCTCTGGAGACCTAAAATTGGCAAGATCCCCTTGATTCCTTGACGAATCCCTTTCAAATTTGAAAGGAAAGTTCGTCAAGGAATTCCCTTCCTTTTGAGCCAATTCCCACGCCCCAAAACCTTCCCAATCTCTCATGCGAATGCATAAGAAATTAGGGTATCAAAAAATTCCCAACACCGGCAAAGCTTTCGAAGCAAGCTTCCCAAGCCCAAAACTCCCTCTAAAGGTCTATAAAAAGACCTCCAGATCAAACTATTCTCCCCACGCTCGAATTCGACCTTGAACACCTCAAATTCCTCTCCTCTTTCTTGGTCGAATCACTCCTCCACATCCAGCAATCCTCCTTGCCTCCGTTCTCCCTCTGTTCGCAATACCGGTGGCAGAGCTATCTCCCCCATCTTCCTCCACGTCAAGCCATACCAGCCGATGCCCCCTTCGCCGTCTTCCTCGCCATTTCCTACGTATCGAAGTTCCCTCCTTTGGCATCAGCCATACCACAACCGACGCCATCCCCTTTCCCCTTCGTTCGCTACTACTCTCAACAGACTCCTCAACTTCTCCTCATCACGCCAACACATCCAACACACAATTTCGACCTCGCTAATGCCCTCTGCGACTCTGTCTTCCACCATGCCGACGTACCTCTAGTAAGCCCTAGAGGCTTCCACACTCGCCCAAACATGCCGCTTCCATGCTCCACACCTCCGCCTCATCACGACTGTCAAAATCCCTCACCCATTGAGAGCTATTGATCCCCCTACAGTGCCACTGAACGCACCCACCTTCACAAGCACAATTCACCTCCGTCAGCCTTCATCACCCACGTCAACCCCCTCAGCAAGTTTGCCTTACTCCGGCAATCATTCCTAAATGTTTTGACGCATCCGAAAGGTCGTTTTGATGATTTTAGGTACTGACCCTCACCGCCATTAACTCGCAAGCTTTGAGCAAAGCTTGAAGCTACTCCAGCACCTGCAGATTCCAAGTGTCATCCCCCGTTCGCGTGGAATATCTCCAAGAGTTCAAGTGAACCAGCAATTGGAGCCTTGATTGCCATCTTGCGCGAATTAGACGAAGAAGCATCTACAGTTGCACGTAGAGGAAGGGAGGTGGGATTAGTCCCACCTCCGAAGCTGAAGAGTGCCCGCACCTACATAAAGTGAATTTGTTGCATTAGATGTTCGCCTCAACATGCACAGAGGGTGAGGTCCCCCCATGCGCCCTCACGCACCTCGCCCGCAACCCCTTACATGCGGGTCTGGCCAATCCGATAACCCACCTAACCTAAGCACTCCTCGGCTGTGACCCATGCCTGCAGCCCTAGACTCGGGTGAGCTCTAAGTCCAAAGACCTGATAACCTGGTACTGTTGGAGGCTCTGGGAGAGCGTGACCCAAGGAGAGAAAGAAACGATAGTGTGCAAAGGCAAGGGGTTTTGCTCTGAGAAGGATTGGATGACACTTAGCCAAAATTGAGGATCCTTCCCCCTCTGTGTGAAGAAGAAGAGCAGAAGAATAGAAAGCAAGAAGAAGAAGAAAAGAAGAGGAGTCACACAAGAAGAGCAGAGAAAGAAAAAGAAGGAAGAGAGAGAGAGCAGCAACAGGAGAGGACGAGAAGAAGAGCCACAGCAGAAGAAGAAATTAGATCATCAGATGTTTAAGACATCTAATTGAATATTCAGACGACTGATTTGAGATTATTTCATATATAACTATTAAGTTCCATTTGCCATTATTGTAGGGAGTAATTGGTGATTCAAATCACCATTTTACTCCATTTTTTTTGTAGTCTGGTACTTCATCTTATTGCTACATTATTCTGAATCAATTTATAATTACAATTTCGTATCTCTATTATTTTAAATTGCAATTTTGAGAACTAAATTCCTACTTGCTCCCAGCGAATGACCTCAGACTTTTTCGAGTATAAATTTTATCTGTTTTTCGTGAGATTTCAACTATACTACAATGCAATGATTTTAAAACCTGATTTCGAGCGGGCAACATTTTGGTGCCATTGTCGAGGAGCAACGTGCAATTCAGATCTCTTGATTGCAATATCAGATAGGATTCTAAGTTGCTACATCTCTTTTGATTGTGATCTATTTCAGGGACTCATTAAAGGAAGATCAGCCGCACATCAACCACTCCAGGGGTAGGTAAACTCCATCTACCTTCTTCTAAGCCCCTGAGTCTAAAAAAACTAAAAAGGAAAAAAATCAATTAGGGCTACTTGCATTATATTCTTAGATTAATCATCAAGTTGCCTGATTTGATACATTCTATTTAGACAACATTCAAACCCTGATTTGTGCACCTACTTGAAGATTAAGGTATCTAGGGCTATCACCCTCTTATTTTAGCCCTGAGTACCACATTTTGACAAATTAAATTGTACCAAATCAGAGCCAATTAAGGATTCCAATTTTGGGTTTTAGAGACACACTTGCTTAATCAAGAATTGATCTTTCGAAACAATGTGTGCCTAAGCCTTGATTGAATTGATCTATTCAAGCAAAACCCTAAAATCAGGCTCTTAAATTCATTGAACACTAAAAGTGGGACCTAAATTTCTCAAAAGGACAATATCGGTGAAGTTGACCCACTTTGTTGGGTTAACCAATCTTCAAATTAGGTCACTTTTCACAAAAACATCTTAAAAGTTCAAGTGAAATCATAAGCACCCTTGCTCTTAATTAAAACTGGTAGACTTAAGAGGTCAAGTCCCCATTCTAGTCTACCTGGATCATTAGTGTCAAGAGAGGTCTGGGGGGGGGGGGAACCCTGCAACTTGTGGGGATGCTCTACCATGTAGGGGTCTTTGCGAGACTCTCCCTCTCTAGTTGCCTAGGTAATTCTCATGTGGATGACTTTCTGACTAAGGGGTATCATCTGCCCCGAACCTCTATAGTCATCCAAAATTTTTTAGGTGTCTTGATTGGGTCCATCACATTCTTTCTCTCATCTAATCCATCGGTGCATGTTTGGGAGGAGGTCCTTATGACCATCCTTGAGGCCTCCATTAGATATTCACTCTCATTAAGGTCGAGCCTCGACTTCCGTGTTTGTGCAACAACCTGATCACATTGACATATCCTCTGATTCAGAACCCACTTCCCCTTCATCAGCTATGGATCACCAAGAAGGACAACCTAATCTTGAGCAACAATTCCATGATTTCCAAAATTGAATCAATGCCATCATCAACCCACCGCCACATCCTCAAATGCGAGATCACTATAATCTCGTAGCGGTGGAGATCGAACCTCGAATCAACATTCTCGTGGGAGGACTTGAGGTAGATCTCAAGCCTAGCATGCTTCATTTGACTCCAAAATTTCATGGCTTAAACTTCGAGGATCCTTTCAAGCACATCAAGAACCTAAAACATCTAGCCCACACCTTTGGGGCAGATGTACAGAATCAGGACAGATTACTCTTAAAGCTCTTCGCATTCTCCTTGGCTGACAAAATCGCTCACTGGTTTCAAACTCAACCACACACGATCAACATATGGGGAGAACTTCAAACTGCCTTTCTGCAAAAATTCTACCCCATTGGTCGTACCAACACAATGCGGCACCAAATCACGCACTTCTCCCAAGGAGCGGGAGAATCTCTACACGAAGCATGGGATTGCTTTCTGGATCTCATGCATAAGTGCCCCCATCACAGAGTTCTGAAGTGGGAACAAGTCCAATCCTTTTACCATGGACTCTGTGAAGATGTCAAGCTCTTTGTCAATGCAACCTATGGTGGTAGCATCATGGGTCAACATGAAGACACGATTTGGGAAATTCTCGAAAACATGTGTGAGAACTTCTTGAACAATGAGTCATAGGGTGCGTACGACCGGACGCCCACCCACGCATTGACAAATAATCGGGGGGTACACAAATCATGAGGCCTTTCCGTATCCGTTGATCTGGAGTTGGTAGCCAGTCAATTGGACAAGGCCTCCATTATTGAGAAAAAGGTGGATGACATCAATCGTCATCTACACAAATCCACCTCTGCATCTCAAGGCACATATACGCACCTGCCCACAGGAAGGGAGGCTGTGCACAACATCTACCACTCCTCAGTGATGGATGTATATCCACCTCCGTCTGATTATGGCTTCGGAGGCAACTCCGGGTCTGGTCACCTTAGTTGGCAGAACTCTGAACCTCCGTACCCTGATTATCTCGAAGCTCCTCAGACCTGTGAGGATCTTCACGCCATCCAGACTAATCCTTTCTCCAACACTTACAACTCTGGATGGCATAATCATCCTCACTTTTCGTGGTCAGGTAATAACCCGAATCTAAGACCTCAATTCCAACCCCAACCACAGGCTCTGCGACCTTATCAACCCAACCAAGACCCACTCAAAACTTCCATTCTGGACCACCTAAAGAAGATCATACATCTCAAATTCTCGAGACCTCGGTTGACATGCAAAAACAACACAAAGAAGAGATCTTTGAGTTACGAAATCAACTAGCCCAACTGGCAAGTGTTCGCCAGCCTGGTGCACTTCCCTCTCAGCTTCTTCCTAATTTGAATAATGTGCCAAACTAGAGGCACGTTATGAACCCAAATCAGGCCCAAGGTTACTTTGTTTATCAGGCCCCTTCTACCCCATCACCTGACAGGATGGATGCTTCAACTTCATACTCGGGATTTCAGCAGCAGACACCTATTTTGCCCAGCCCAAACCAGAACCAGGCAAGATTGAATTCTATAACTACCCGTAGTGGCAAAGCAACACAGGACCCACCTTATCAAAGCCACTCCCTGCCTGGTAATACAAACCCTAACCCTAGATTGGTCATCTAGGACACACCCATCCCAGATCAAGTGCCTGAGACAATTCTAGAGGAACCGTCTAAGGTTCCATTTCCCGAGGCCTTGACTAAGGAAAAAGGACAACCAAACCCATGGCACCTGAGGAGGACCTGGTTAAGCTCTTTGTGCAGGTCCATATAAACATCCCCTTGATGGATGCGATACGCCACATATTGGCTTACGCACGATTTCTGAAAGACGTGTGTACACCTAAGCGTAAGCTGCGAACGAAAGGTGAGAACCCGATCGTACAGTCAGGGCAAGCCAGCTCCATCATTTTGAGCAAACTCCCACCTAAGGCAAAAGTCCCAAGCACCCCTCTAATCTCCTATGAAATCGGTGATATACAATTTGACCGAGCTTTATTGGCCTTAGGAGCCTCCATAAATTTGATACCTACATCCCTACTAAACTACTTCGAGGAATCTGAGCATAAACTGACAGAAATGACTTTGCAGCTAGCCAACCGTTCTATTAAGTCACCAAAAGGAATTCTCGAGGATGTCATAGTTAGGGTACATGACTTCTATTTTCCAGTGGATTTCATTGTCTTAGACATGGACACTCCTAAGAATGTGAAGAATACACCGATCATACTAGGGAGACCCTTTCTGGCCATTGCTAGGGCTAATATCAATTGTGAGGAGGGACAAATTGAATTAAAATTTGGGAGCAAGACACTAAACACTACAAGAATATTGAGTATTCTCAACCGTTAACAATGATCGCAAATGTTCAAATAACCGTCGAGAAAAAGGGTCGAGGAATGTACAATTGCGATTGGGTTTTTTGGTCAGTTCTCTCGTCAGTTTTCAACGGTCGGTAACGCTCTTTCCCGACCGTTTAATGTCCACCATCGACGAAAGTATTTACCTTGACCGTTATTTAGACAGTCGAACAAGAGCATATTTCCGACCATTTGTTAGTAACAGTCGAAAATAATAATATTTTCGTCGGTTTACGGACGGTCGACAATGTTAATTTTTTGCGACAACTATTGAGTAACGATCGAAAAAACTTGTTTTATTGACCATTTTATACAGTCAAGAATGTTAACTATTAGCAACGGTTATTTTATTACAGTCTGGAAAGTCAAAATAGCGACCGTTTTAACAGTCGATAATATTAACATTTCTCGACCATATTTAAATAACGATAGAGAATAATAAGGAATTTTTTAAAATATATTTAATTTATGTTAAAGACCTGTAAATAATGTCCTATTAAGAGTATAAATCAATCACACAACTTAAAAATTTATGCATTTGAAAAAAACAAAAGAAATGAAAATTAAAATTTTATAAATAAAAGTAACGTATACAAAGTTCATTACAAATGGTAATGTATATAAAAAGTACAATTATCTGTGGCACCAATGCCTCCAGCACTGCTACCACCTAAATCATCATCATCACAACAATCTCTATACTGATGAAGGGATGGGTGATCAATTCCTCCCTTCTGAAGTAATGCAAGGAGCTCCTTGATGGTCTTGTTGGATTCCTTGGTTTGCATCACATTGTCCCTGACCAATGTCATCAGCTCCTAGATCTGGTGATCCTTCTCCTCATCTTTGCAGCATAATGCCGCAATCTCCCTCCTCATCTTCTGCACCTTAGCTTAAGAGGATGATGCTCCCCTTCTCCCATACCACCTCGAGACGGCCTCGCTCCTCCCTGCACTACGGACGTACTGGCCATGCTTAGGTGGCATGATGGTCTGGTAGACCTCCTCTGCTATCAGTGGTTGCTGAATTGTACCGGAGTTTGCATCTTCAGGAGGATGCATTAAGTTGATCATATTATCATGAAAGATATTAAATTACGTTAAGTAATTTCATTTAATTATAAAATTACAAAATTAAATAAAACTATTATATTTTATTAACTTACGTGTCTCTGTTGGTATGTATCGTGAAGCCACTCTCTATTTCCCTCTTCGCTCATCTTGCTATGAGTGGCCTTATATACTCCCACCCGATCAAGCTAGGCACCTTGATGCATACAGACTATAATAATTTGAAACAGTTAATTTTAATAAATTAGAAAGTTTTGTAAGGTTTAAAAGAAAATATTAATTAAAGATACTTACATATATAGATTTCATCCCGGCTATGCTCCTCCTACCCAGATGGAGCCTTAGCCCTATTTTCCTTATTTTTCTTGGCTTGCTCCTGAAAATGAAATTACAATTTATTAACTTATAAAATGTTTAAATAAATGATAATATATGAAATACTTTTACCTACGTCGCTGGATCATGCCAATACTCACACGCTTCCTTCCAAATGTGCGGTTGTATCAAAAGAGACGCATTATGCAATGCCTTATCATGATTCCTGCTCCTATAATACTAAAAAATATAATTTTAATGTTAGAAATAATATTTGAATAGTGGTAAAGGAAATAAAGAAATACAGTTAAAATTTATCTTTTACCTTATTCTTCATCTCCAATCTCCGATCTTTATGAATCTTTGCTGCATGCTTGAGGATATATTTGGGGATGTTCGGATCATCACTCCATTCGAATGTGGCCTACATTAGAAAGAGAATAGAAATTATTACATAATTTACACTTATATAACGCAATTTACAAAAGCTATTAGTTTTTACCAATTACCTCTAACTCTCAAATGAGTTGCCTTTTCAGCTCGTTTGGCACCTTCCTCCAATCGAAGTGGGACAGTAGGATGATCACCTTCATCAGCGTACCCAGTCTACTGACGAATGGAGGATAGTCCACTGCTTCCCCCGTTGGTATGATCCACACTGTAATGCGGGCTCCATGCGAAATTCTCTCTAAGTCCCTGCTCTACATGGGACCTCTCCCCCTACGTGCACCTATAAGATAGAATTATAACATAAAATTAAATAACAAAGAAAGAAATTTGAGAACACAACATTTACCAAACCTTAAATTCATACCTAAACCGTGGGCGGGTGGTGGTGGTGTAAAATATCCTGTCTGAGAAGGATCTAGGTTAGCCGTCTGCTCAGGCTAATCATCCAATCTAATGTTCTCCTCATCAAATGAACTACTATCCTCCTCCTCCTCATCAACGGGTGCATCCTCCTCGTAGTCAGAATCCTCCGCTGGGAGATTCGTCGGAGGAGGCATCGGACACTTCCCCTTCCCCCTACCTCCCTTCCCCTGACTTTGGAAATATCGAGCTACATCTCTAGGCCTCAGAAATTGCTGGTGAGGTGCCTGGGGCTAATGCTGAGGCTGAGGCAGCTGGCGGGGTGCCTTAGGTTGATGGGAGGCTTGAGCATCCTCCCTGCTCCTCCTATTAGCCTTTTTCTTGAAAATAACCTGCATGAAAACATCACAAATAATCAGATATTTTTTAAAAAATTCGGCAGCATTGCCCCTATATATTGTGATATTTCAAAAATCCTGTATGAAATAAGTATACAAATAATTGAAAATGAAATGAGGGTATGTAAATGAAATAACCTTCCCTTTCTCCATTTCCCTCCCCTTCCTCTTTTTCCCATTCTGTTTCCCCTTCCCTTACCCTCCCATTCCTCTTTCTTCTCCTTCTCTTTCTCCCTTTCTCCTTAACCTCCCCTTCCTCTTTCTCCCCTTCCTCTTCTCCTTCTCTTTCTCCCTTTCTTCCCTAGTTACCCTCCCCCTCTTATTTCCCCTCCTCTTTCTTCTCCTCTTTCCCCTCCCTTACCCTCCCCTTCTCTTTCTCCCTTTCTCCTTAACCTTCCCTTCTCTTTCTCTCCTTCTTCCTTAGTTACCATCCCCTTCTTATTTCCTCTCCTCTTTCTTCTCCTCTTTCCCCTTCCCTTACCCTCCCCTTCTCTTTCTCCCTTTCTCCCTTACCTCCCCTTCTCTTTCTCTCTTCCTTCCTTAATTACCCTCCCCTTCTCTTTCTCCCTTTCTCCTTAACCTCCCCTTCTCTTTCTCCCTTTCTTCCTTAGTTACCCTCCCCTTCTTATTTCCTCTCCTCTTTCTTCTCCTCTTTCTCCTTCCCTTACCCTCCCCTTCTCTTTCTCCCTTTCTCCTTACCTCTCCTCTTTCTCTCTTCCTTCCTTAATTACCCTCCCCTTCTTATTTCCTCTCCTCTTTCTTCTCTTTCTTCAACATAAAGCATTCAAGATACAAAAAAAAAGCATCATCCCACACAAGAAATAAATCTAAGTGGGCACACCCCACAAAAAAAATAAATCTAAGTGGGCACACCCCACACAAAAAATGAACCTAAGTGGGCACACCCCACTCTTAAAGTAAACCTAAGTGGGCACAACCCACATCTAACATGATAATAGAATTTTAAGAAAAATGTACTAAGAAACTCACCATAGTGATGAAATGGAAACAATCGATGCACAAATAGTAGGAGAATGCAAAGAACCTATATGAGAAGGTAATAAAAAGATTTTCAGTTTTGATATATAAATGAACGTAACCTTTAATAAAAGATAAAATAATTAAAAGGTAATTTAAACAAAATAAACTAGGAATTTCATAATTTATTTATATTTATAGTTATGAATTAAGACTTATGAAAATTTACCTTATATGTCAATGTCAGTTGCACCAGGGGCAAGTTCTTCACTTTGTGGGTTTTGTTGATATGCTTCAGATTCAACATTTGAGTGTAGATCTTTTCCTGCATCATATTGTTCATGTGGTTGAGCTCTACCTGGTATAATCCACCCCTTTCTACTATTATCAGGCATGTAGAATACTTGTGCTACCTGACAAGCTAGTGTGAATGGTTCTGATGATTGGACGATATGACGATTTTTACTTAAGCTCAAGAATTCGTGTTTCTTATCAATTTTTAATCCAATGCCATCTTTAAAATTATCAAACCAATCACACTTAAATAGAACTACCTTACGGTCAAACTTGAAACTCATTTCCACAATCTCTTCAATTTGGCCATAATACCCATCACAACTAGTGCTTAGGTCACAACTGACAAGAACTTTCGCCTGTTGCATGGCCTTTGCATCATCAATGGATCGTAATTTGATTTTAAAACCATTAATTATGTATCTAGAATGGTAACATCTGTATGTCAAAGGTGTATCAGCAATTACATCAAAATCCTGTACCCACCGTGGATCCCTATTTTCTTTCAGTTTATTTACACGATCCTTGAACCAATGAAGGAACTGCAAGTCGTGTGTAGATGTATCAGATGATTCTTTAAATTCATTGTAAAATTCATCCACTTCTGGAATTTGCTTCAAAATGTACAAGTGTACCAAATGTCGGTCCATTTCTGATATGGGCTTAACCTCCGTTCGTAGGATCGACCTCCCTCCAATGTTAAATATGGACAGACAATCCTCATCGTTACCATTAAATTCTCCTTCATAGTTTCGTTCAAGAGGATTAAATCTATTGTCTGTTTCATTCATGTACATGGCACAGAAGTTAATACATTCTTCTACAAGATAACCTTCAACAATTGACCCTTCTGGTTTAGCCTTATTCAAGACAATCTTTTAATTTCTTCAAATATCGTTCAATTGGATACATCCATCTGTATTGCACGGGTCCAGTAATTCTCGATTCATTTGAAAGATGAAGAGTGACATAAACCATAATGTCGAAAAATGAAAGTAGGAAAATCTGCTCCATTTTACAAAGTGTGATTACAATTTGTTTATCCCAATAGTTTAGCAATTCAGTATCTAATTTCTTTGAACAGTTCAGTATCTAATTTCTTTGAACAAATAACTTTAAAATAACTACTCATCTCCGTCAAAGAATCGACTACTGGATCAGGCATCACCCCACGTATCGCTAGTGGGAATAAGATTTGCATGTACACATGAGAATCATGACTTTTTAACCTAGTAATCTTCTTTTGCGCTTCATTTACACAATGTGAAAGTTGCGATGAATACCTATCTGGAACCCGAATTCTTTAAGGAAGGAGAAAATCCTTTGCCTCTATTCTCCGGTAAGACTGTATATAGCTTCTGGAAAGTGAGACCCTCCTTCAACGTGCAACTCAGGACGAATACCTAAAATTTTCATATCATTCCTTATTTTAACTTTATCCTTCGAGCTGTCTATTAGGTTTAATACATCAACAATGTTGTCCATTACATTCTTTTTGATATGCGTAACATCTAAATTGTACCACACTGTCAAATCCTTCCAATATGGATGCTCCATAAAAAATATGCTTTTCTTCCCAAACCCTGAGTTTCGTAAAGAAGCCAAGTCATTCTTGAAAAGATGACCCAAACGTATTTCTCCAAGCTGTTGCAATGTTTCGATGATTTTCATCCTCGACAGCCTAATAGAATTTGTGCTAAGTTTATTCCTCGGATTTCTCAACGAATACGACATGCTTTACCATCAAATCTGTCCTTGAATTGTGACGTTCGCCATTTATGTTTAATGGGCAAAAACTTGCGATGCCCTAAGTAACAAAACTTCTTACTTTCAGGCAATCTCAGGTGATGAGTATCATCCATACAGATTGGACAGGCAAACTTCCCCTTCGTACTCCTTCCTGACAAATTTGCATATGTTGGAAAGTCATTGATTGTCCACAGTAATGCTATGTACAGTAATGCTATGTGCAACTGGAAGAATTGTTTCTTGTCTGCATCATATGTTTGAATGCCACTATACCACAACACTTTTAGTTCATCAATCAATGGCTGAAGATAAACATCTATTGCATTTCTTGGTTGCATGGGTCCTGGGATAAGGAGTGTCAACATCATGAATGAAGATCGCATGCATAGCCATGGGGGTAAGTTGTAAGTTATGATGACCACTGGCCATATGGAATATGATGGATACATACTTTTGAATGGATTGAATCCATCACTTGCAAGGCCTAGTCTCACATTCCTTGCCTTCTTTCCGAATAATGAGTGATTCTCGTTAAATTTGTTCCACTCATCAGAATCTGTTGGATGACGGATGCATCCATCTTTCGATTTATTATCCTGATGCCACAACATCAATTTTATTGTTTTACTGGAAATGAATAAGTGATGTAGCCTAGGGATCAGTGGCAAAAAATTGAGAACCTTCTCCAGCTGTTTCTTCCTACCAGTGTTTGTTGACTTACCCACCTTATATCTCTCTTCACCACATTTAGGACAGTTAGTCAACCCTGAGTATTCATTTCTATATAGGACGCAGTCATTACGATAGGCATCAATCTTCTCACACTTCAGTCCGAGCCCACATATCTACTTTTTCACATCATACCATGACTTAAGATATATAGTCGGATTATTCAATAGATCTCCAATGAATTCCAGAACCTCAGACATTAATTTCGCTATGGCTCTATTCATCACTTTCATCTGAAATAATTTCAAAAGGAATGACAACTTCGACATTGACGTTATTCCAGGAGCAATTGGATCCTCTACTGCTTTGACTGCATCATATAACTCATTACAATCTAGCAATGTCTCATCATCATCTGCATCCTTATGGTCTGCTGCTCTCATATCATGTAACATTTCATCTAATTCATCTCCTTGATTATCATCACTTCCTTCAAGGGCTTCAATTGTTTCATTCCTAACTTCTCTCATTTGTTCATCTTGAGCTATCCAATTTACGTAATGTTGCCACCAACTGTTACATATTACATGCTCCAAAACTGTCTCAGTCATGGAGAAACCCATTCAAACACTGTCTACATGGGCATAAAATCAACTGAAGCAATTCACCTCGTCTAAATGTCTTCCTATCATCATGAAATGCCCACTCTAGAAACAAAGTCACTCCACTCTTGTAGTTGTGGTAATTCAAATTCCTCATACTAATCCATGACTTATCCATGATGTAAAAGACAACCACTCATAAGTTGGACACAAATAAGGTAAGAATGTGTATTTTTAGATCATTCATAAGCCATACTCGAATAAAGAAGAAATGCGTATTTTAAGAAGATTTTCACTTGATAGCCCATCATTGAAGATTTGATCACAACATTACTTCTTACATGCAACCAGTGTTTGAAGAAATTTCAGTAGCATTTCCCCGCACTTTTCCAGTATATCCCCTAAGACTAACCTTAACAACATCCCCAATAGCCCTCACTAAAGGGCACTTCAGGAACAGAGCTAAGATTAGTTGGTATACGGGAGAAGAGCGAGGAAATGCAACCAAAATTTCTACAAACACTAGCTACATGCAATAAGTAACCCTAAGTTGTGACCAAATCTTCAAGGATCCCCCTTTGTTTAGAACTTCTCTGAATAAAGGACGATGACACTTATGGCATGTTATAAAGACAACGCATTGTGCATGTACGTGAGGTATACACACACTATATAGTGTCTGTATAACAAGATCACAAGTCTCGACGGACTAGTATTTTGACACAATTATATCCCTCCCACAACCTGTTACCTAGGGGTTAGAATTCCTATTGTTTATCATACCGTGCATCTAAATTTGTGCAAGTGTGTATCTACAAAGTTGTAATAACAATTTCATAATCAAACATAAATATCAAATAATTCAAACAATTTGGGAACACAATTCAAACATGCAGTTTAGTTCAATTATTAGAAATACATGACTAGCGTCGTTTCAACATGTAACTACTTATGATAGTCAATGTGGTCATGAAGTGGTTAGTACTACCCAAACATGATTCATACCATATCATTCTGATTTAAAGTTCTAATTCTTCATCAAAAACACATTTATAATCTCAAGAATCAATATGAATCATATTTGAACATTAACCAAAACCTCAGCACATTGAATGAATGACTAGAACTCATAAATCCCATCAGAACTGAGTAGTAAAACCAATAAATCTCTAATCACACCCAATTCAGGAAAAATCTCATTCCAAGTCATTGTAATTGCTCCTTGAATGATTTACAACTTACATAGATTAATTCAATGCTCATTGAGTATCAGAAAATCTTGATTAATCGTACTATTCTCATTATAGACAGCAAGGAAGTAAGGAAACTCAGGTACTCAGATCAACTTCAAAACATATAGTTCTCATTACTAAGTGTCGCATCTATTCAAAAAAACACTTGGAACTCAATGAGAATCAAATTACAGCCTTATCGATCTTAAAAACCCTAATTTAATCTATTCCTTAAGCTATAGATAGCTTGAAAGAATAAATCAAATCATAGAGTAAATTCAACTCAAATCAATCTTAGACCTATGTTATAACATTTCAAACATCAATCAATCTTTGAATAACACATTGAAATACTTTGGATTGAATTCAAATAGAGCCCAAGTGGGCATTTGATCTATGGTCGCCATAATGATCTAATTCTCCAACTAGCCTGCACACTATTGATCGAAAAGCCATTTGGTCGTTGCCATGGCCTCTAATCTATGTATTGGATTTTCCTTCGCTGTGGCTACCAGGAAAAGAAGAAAAATAATATCCAACATTAAAATTAGGCATAAGCTCAATAAATAATAAAAATCAATTACAACAGCTCAAGCCCATCGCCATTATTCCAATCAAATAGGTAAAAAACCCATTCACTTGATCAAACCCATTACAACATTCATAATTAAACTTCTCAACTCTTTACATAATTAAATTAAGTATATAGTTAAATTGCATTCATAATTAAATTTCTAACCTAAGTAGTATATAAAAAAATTAAATTAACCTAAAATTAAATTTCTAACCCTAAGGGGGAAATTAGGGTGATGGTGGTGGGAGGAGGAGGAGGTGGTGGTGGTGGTGGTGCCTAAAGTGGTTGTGGCCTAAGGTGGCGGTGGCGGCGACCGACCGTGGAGGTCGGGATGGTGGCGGGCAGGCGGCTGTGGAGGTGGGGGCAGTGGTTGACGAGGTGGTGGTGAGGTGGTCGTGGTGGTGGAGGCAGCACGAAGAAGGGAAGGTGGTCATGGTGGTTTCGGTGGTCGCCATGGTAGCACAGTGGAACGAGGAAGGGAAGGAGGGCCGAGGAGCACTTATTGAGGGGTGGGGTCGCAGGATGACGTGGGGTGGGGGGGTCATCGGCAAGAGGACCCTCGGAGTCGACGGAGGAGGTCGGCAGCGCTGATGTAAACACGTTTATATAACATAAACTGTCTATTTACGCATGTTCTTAGGCATAGAATTGCATCACATATTATAAATATTGTATAACATGCATCATCTTGCATTTAGGGTAGTCTGTATAAAATTTAGGTTAATTATCTCCTTTTATGGCTAGGGATAGGGAAACTTGTTAATCAGGGCTTCGGACCAAGGATCCAACCGTACGGATCTGATCAGGGCAACAACGGGAGTTCAAGACTCTAAGAACGCTCTGATCGAACATCCGTAGCACTAGATATAGTCCAAGGAAGCCTAGAGATCAAGGGACAAGATGGTGCTAATCTGCACCTCACACAACAAATCCAATCGCATGGATGGGTTCGAATTAACGATTGCAGCCTAACGACGTGAAAATTGGTCCAATCCTACACCCGTGGCACTGTCTACAAAATATAGAAGATGGACAGCCAAGATAGCACCACGTGGCGCCATCTCAGCCACCCTATCAACCCCACAGACTCGCTGCTCTCATCTTCTAAAGGCACGAAAAGATGAGATCTGGGCCGTTGGATCCTGATCCAACGACCGTGAGCACGCATCGCTTAAAATCTCCGTGTGACATAGATGAAGACGCAATGTAGTGGTCGCAAGGCGTGGCGCAAGTGTGGGGCGCAGGTTCGACTCACGATCCGCTACGCGTCAGCATTAAATCCGGACTTCACGATCGATTGCAGACAACCCAGATCGCCCAATCGGGTCTACACTAGATCAAACGCACTACCTCATGCCCGATTTGAGGCGCGATCAAGCGGTGCGAAGCTGAAGAGCGGGCGCGAGCGAGGATCGATCTCGACCATCCAATCGTTATGTCATCCAAATGTGGGCGTACGTTTTTGGCGTAGAAGAGAAGTAGGCATGCGCACAGCACGCACATGTCACCCACGATGAGCCTTTAGCGACGTTTAATTCCATCACTAAAGGTCCCTTAATTAATATTTTCAAGTTAAAATGTCCAAATTGCCCTCAATCCTTGCAGCTATAAAAGGAGACCCTTACCCTACGAAATTCTCATCCCTTCTCTTCTCTCACCCCTTCCAAAGCTTTAAGAGCTTGTTCCAAACCCGGGATGCTCCCCTTGAGTAGAAATCATAATTTTTCCACTTTCGTCCCCCTTCGTGGAGCATCCCGTGGTTGTCCTCTCTCTGCATTTGCAAAGCATATCCCGCGACGACAACAACGTGCTGCTTCATTCCCGTTCCTCCTACTTTGTCCTCCTCTTCCCACTCCGTTCCCTGTCTTCCAGGCGTCATCCCATCCGGCTCATCCTCCAAGCAATCGTCGAGGAGGATATTTCTCTCTCCATTCTCTTTACTACTTTTTAGAGTAGATTTACTGCTTTCTAGTGTAGATTTCCTGCTTTCTAGTAGTAATGAGTGACGAGCCGATTTTTCGCTTTTGTACATGAAAATATGCATTGTTGTTGTATGCAAGTGGTAGAAAAATCGACTAATCAACAATTAAAATAACCACTCAATTAGGAGCGGGTCGTATCCACAGGGAGGCAGTGGCCTATTTAAACTCGCAAGGGTTAAAAATCGATGTTCACTATTAATTTCATCAAGAAATCAAGCCAAAATCACTTTTCAAATGAGATAATAAGACTTTAACGTGCTGATATTGTATTTACAAGAAAGAGGGAGGTTCTTTCCATAAGATCACCAGAATAATTTAATCAGAAAATGAAGTTGACAATGGCATGAATCGTAAAAACTAATTGGCATTTTAATATAGCAAAATAGGGGAAAACTTCCCCTTGTCTATGCACGAGGAGGAGGTTATGGCCAGAGGTGCGAAGCTCGGAGGAAGATCTGTAGACCAAGGGCTTCGCGGTGGCGGCGGCGACGAGTTGCGAAGTGGCTGGAGCTGACCGGACGGAGCTCTAGAGAAGGTGGGTTCCAACAGTGGCTACTAGCGGGGCACATTCGAGGGGTGCGCGGGTGCTACAGGCATGCTGGTGTGTGCGGCGTGCTGCCGAAGGGGGCGCACGCTGCTGCTACAGGCTGACGAAGTTGCTAAAGGAGCGGATGCTGAGCGGGCGCATGGAGGTGCTACATGAGCGAAGGGGAAGTGGAGGCGAGCTAGGTGCGCACGGGCACTGCAGGCCACACATGGAGAGATGCTGAAGGAGGGCTGCACGCTACTGAAGGAGGACTACATTAGAGGGGGGCAACTGCTGTAGCTGTGCACTGGAGGGAGTGGTACAGCGTGGAGGCTATTGCTATAGGTGATGAGGCCGCACGCACTGCTGGGAGTGCGCAGGTGTGTGTGTAGGTTGTGCTAGAAGGGCGGTGCACGTGGAGGCGCAGTGAGGGTGGCAAGGTGTGGAGGCAATGTGCTGTTGGTGTTTGGGTTGTTTTTGGTGGAGGAAAAATAGAGGAACCAACAAACAAAGAAGAAGGTGGAGGTCAGATGTCTGGGATCATTCCCAGACATCTTAACTATAATGGATGGTTGCTGGCGGTGGTGGCTGGTGCTAACTGCGTGGCCTTCAGGCACACACCCGCAGTAACCTGCACAAGCCACGGATGGTGCAGCGGTCTATTACCCTACCTGCCCACGGTAGTGTGGACTTGTGCACATAGTTGAGGCCAGCAATGGTGATGTGAAGAAACTCAAAAGCTCTGCGTAGTGGTGGGTCGGGATGGTGGTGGCCTCCAGAACCCAGTTGAGGCTCTCCCTTTCTTATAGCTGCAGAGGAGTGCAGGCGCAGGTAGATGTTGGTTGAAGAAGTGACGCACATCGTGGGAATAGAGATCCACGATTGTCGCTTGTGCATTTAGCCAGTGTAATTTTCTGCATGCATCCGTTGGAGATAAAATAAAGAAATTAAATGAGGGTTATTTATTTATAAGCCCTTAAAAGAAATGTGAAATAAAATAATGCATGTAATGTAACCTAAAAAATTAACTATTCTAATGATGCTATTCTAAATGAATTCTAAGTATGAATGCAATGCATGAAATATGTAAATAAATGAATAATTAGACTAATCTATTTACATCTTATTGTATGCAATTTATATGTCAATATTAGTCTAATTCCTAAGCATTTAAGTAACTAATTAGCCCACAAATATGGGCTCATCAAATGCTTCCATGCCTATTTTTTGTTATTCCCCAGCAAATTCAAGCAATAACCCAACTCTTCAAGTGGACTAACCAACTCAATCGATCTTCCTTTAGAAACACGTTAAGTTCAGACTTTAGACCTAAGGTTCCGAAGTAATTGCTAAGTTACGGACTAAGTCAGCTAAAGATGAGTTGTAGGCACAAGTTTCCCTGATTTCTAACTCTACCCTAGGGTTTATTGGTTCTAGAGATTAAAGCATCCGTGCATGTGCATTGGCCTGAGTTATTTGAGGTTGGTTTGATTGCCAACCAGGAAAGAGAGTAAGAGATTTTTTTTTTAATATATAATTTTTTGTTTGATTCCTCTAAGTCTAACCTTGGATAAGCTATCAGCATGGTCAGTGTTGGATTCATTGTCCTCGTCACCGAACCTCGAAGGGTGCCTGGCTTTCGATGCTTCGAGATAGCACCACCCATAGCGACCCCAAGAACTCCGGGCAATTGACACTTCGAGATAGTATCGCCCATGGATTTCTAAAGCAAATTCAGGCCTGTGGCAATCGGCACTTCAAGATAGGGCTGCCCATGGTACCTGAACTGCACAATGCACTTACATGCACCTAGTAGGATGGATATCCTAAGAGACAAGCGTCAAGGAGGTGACATGTTATCATCACATCCTCAAGGTGAGTATGTACTCCACCTCTCCTGCGGTAGGAACTCTTCTAATCAACTTGTGTTTTTAAGCTTCTCCTAAGTCAGAACTAAGAGAACCAAAATTTTTCTCCAAGAAAGGAATTAGGGTGATCACTATTTACACAAGACCAAGTGTGTATGAATTGTGGATGCTTTGGTTACGAGGACCCGTAAACCAGAAGGTAGAAAAAGACATCAGGTACTACCTAGCCTTTAACTCAATCCCTAGCTTTCCTTCCTCAAACTCTCGAGGGATGGTTTGCAACTTAACTCCTACTTGAGTTTTTAAGTCCACAAAGGACCCTAAAGGTCTAGAGCTAGTACTTCAACTTAGCTTCTAAAGTTAGACACCTAGAGTCCACATAGTCTAACCTAAAGTTCTGGTCTGCCTAAAAATGCAGGGCTCAGCCAATTAAGCTCAATAATGTAAAATATTCTTTTTTTTGATAATAAATGTATGCAATGTAGAATGTTTTAACTAAATGCATGAATGCACTATGTATAAATGCTATGTACAGATGCCTCAGGTCCTATCCCCCTATGCTTAGTTTAAACAATGTCCGCATTGAAAGTAGAATTACCAAGGGAAGATGTTACCTGAGGTGGAAGAGAAAGGAGCTAAGGCTCCTCAAGGGTGACCTCGTCAACCAGATGGCCATCAAAAGTTACATAAGGTTTTAATCATTGGTCGTTGATAGTGAAGGGTGGTGCTGAAGAGGAAGGGTTCTTGATCTCCACTGCCCCATGTGAAAATACTTTGGTGACAATATAAGGCCCATCCCAACGTGATTTCAATTTTCCTGAAAATAGCTTAAGTCTAGAAATGAAAAGCCAGACTTGTTGGTTGGGCTCACAGGTCTTTCTAAGGATATATTTATCATGCAAGACCTTAGTTCTCTCTTTATAAGCTTGGGAGGTGTCATAAGCGTCATTCATCAGTTCCACAAGCTCAATCAACTCCAGTAAACGTGCTTTACTAGCTTGCTCTAAATCCATGTTAACACTTCGGATGGCCTAAAGTGCCCTAGTTGAAGTTCAACAGGCAAGTGGCACGCTTTCCAGTACACAATCTGGAAGGGAGACATACCCAAAGGGGTTTTGTAGGCCATTTGATAAGCCCATAAAGCGTCATCAAGCTTTTAGGACTAGTCCTTCGTATTAGGCCTAACAGTCTTTTCTAAAATATTCTTAAGCTCCCTATTTGACACTTCAACCTGGCCACTGGTCTGATGATGGTAAGGAGTAGCAATCTTGTGAGTTACTCCCAAACTCCTGAGTAGCCAATTGAAGTGATGGTTCCGGAAATGAGGTCCCCCACCACTTATAATCATCTTGGGGTAGCCAAAGTGAGATATGATATTGGCCTTCACAAATTTCAAAATCACAGAGTGGTCATTTGTGTGCATAAGAATGGCCTCTATCCACTTGGAGACGTAATCCACTACCACCAAGATATATTCAAATCCATGGGACGAAGGGAAAGGACCCATTAAGTCTCTCCCCCAAACATCAAAAATTTCCACAGGTTGGATTGGGTGTTGGGGCATCTCATTCTGCTTCCTAATCGTTCCAGTTCATTGACATCTGAGACAGGACTTAACAAAGTAATGGGAATCCCTAAATAAAGAAGGCCACCAAAAACTAGACTGGAGAACCTTAAAAGCTGTTTTCATAGCACCAAAGTGTCCTCCACAATGAAGCTCATGGCAAAATCTCAACACACTCTGTTGTTCTTCTTCAGGCACACATCGTCTTCAAACTTGGTCTTGTCCAATATGAAATAATTCTGGCTCTTCCCAATGAAAGAATCTAGCTTGGGAAATGAATCGCTATCATTTTTGTACATCCCAAGAGCCAGGGGTTTCTCCAGTGATCAAGTAGTTAACTGTATCCGCATACCAGGGTGAAGTTGGTGTTACCGCCATAAGTGCTTCATCGGGAAATGTTTCGCGGATGTCTCTAGATTGAGAGTCATCAAGGGGGATGCGAGACAAGTGGTCAGCCATTGCATTTTCCACTCCTTTCTTTTCACGAATCTCCAAGTCAAACTCTTGAAGGAGTAGAATCCATCTAATTAAACATGGCTTAGAGTCTTCCTTGGCAATGAGATGTTTCACTGCTGCATGATCAGTAAAAATGACCACCTTAGATCCAACAAGATAAGATCTAAACTTTTCCAGAGCAAAAACTACAGCAAGTAATTCCTTTTTAGTGACTGTGTATTTTTGCTATGGTTCAGTTAAAGTCTTGCTAGCATAATGCAGCACATGTGGTTTTCCCTCAACCCTCTGTCCAAGAATAACTCCCATAGCATAATCCAAAGCATCACTCATCAGCTCAAATGGGAGTGTCTAGTCAGGAGCTCGGAGAATAGACGCAAAGGTCAAGGCCTCCTTCAGCATATGAAAAGCCTCGGCACACTTTGAATCAAAATCAAAGGAAGATTCCTTCGCCAATAAGTTGCAAAGTGGCCTAGAAATTTTGCTGAAATTCTTAATGAATCGACTATAAAAACCTGCATGGCCAGAAATGATCTAATCTGTTTGACATTCATGGGCAATGGAAGTTTGGAAATAGAATCAACTTTAGCCTTATCTACTTCCAAGCCCCTTTTAGACACAACATGCCTAACTACAATGCCTTTCTATACCATGAAGTGGCTTTTCTCTCAGCTAAGGACTAAACCAGTCTCCTTACATCTCTTCAGCACATTCTCTAAGTGTAGGAGACACTGGTCGAAAGACGAGCCGTAAATGGAAAAGTCATCCAAAAAAACCTCGACGCACCTGTCAATCATGTCCGAGAAAATGGACGTCATACACCGCTAGAAAGTTGCAGGTGCATTACATAATCCAAACGGCATACGCCTGAATGCAAAAGTGCCATAAGGACTAGTGAAAGTTGTCTTATCCTGATCATCAGGGAAGACTGCAACCTGGTTGTACCCAGAATATCCATCTAAAAAGCAGAAATACTTGTTCCCTGCCAATCTTTCTAGGATCTGATCAATAAAGGGCAAGGGAAAGTGATCCTTCTAGGTAGCGGTGTTCAATTTGCGATAGTCAATGCAGACCCTCCAACTAGTTGAGGGTCTGGTCACCACTTGTTCACCCTGATCATTTGTTTCTACAGTGAAGCCTGCCTTCTTTGGCACCACATGGATTGGACTAACCCATTTTCTATCTACGATGGAATAAATAATCCCAGCATCCAACCACTTCATAATCTCCTTTTAAACTACTTCCCTCATGTTGGGGTTAAGACATCTCTGCATGTCTCGAAAGGGTTTGATGGAATCATAGTATAAATGTGATGCATGTAGAGCGTAGAGTCTATACCCTTAATATCAGCAATCGTCCAAGCTATGGCTTCCTGGTGCCTTGATAAACAGTCTAACAAGGCTCCCTTTTGCACTTCAGATAGTGCAGATGAGATGATTACAGGGAGCGTATCATTTGGCCCAAGGAATACATACTTGAGAGAATCAGGGAGGGGTTTCAGTTCATGGTCACGAGCTTGTATGGCTGAGGGTTTCAAAATAGAAGTCCCCATCTCAGGTAGCAGACCTACCTTAGGCAGACATAATGGGGAAAGAGACTCAGTAGAAACTCCAAGCAATTCCTCAAGTTCTAGCACTTCCCCTTCACATTCCTCCAAGAGATGGGAATGCTCATTTAGCATGACATGCTGAACGGGATCATCACATAAAATTGCAGGAGTTGTCTCTTCAATCAGATCATCTACCACCTTAACTTGAGAACAATCCTCAAATCCAGCTTGTTCATAAGCATCAAACACATTCATCCAAATTTTCCTATTCCTAAAGCCCATTTTTAATGCCCCAGTTTGACAATTAATTGAAGAATTAGAAGTCGCAAGAAAAGGGTGGCCCAAAATGATTGAGGGCTTGGTTGCTTTGTTGGTAGGGTCAGTGTCCAGTACTAGAAAGTCAATGGGGAAAAAGAAATCCTCCACTCTCACGAGGACATCTTCCAACAGGCCCCGTGGTGTCTTCAAAGAATGGTCTGCAACTTGGAGGATTATAGGGGAAGGCTTCAGATTGCCTCCTCCAAGTTATTCATATACATAGCTCGGAAGGATGTTTACCCCCGCACCCAGATTAAGCAAAGCCTCGTCTTTTTGTAGGTCGCCAACAACCACTGAGATGTATGTGGCTCCTAGGTCCTTAAGTTTCGGGGGCGTCCCATGTTGTATAATTGAGCTAACAGAATCAGACAGGACAACCTTTGATTGGACCTGTTTCCTTGATTGCCGCTTTTTCATGCACAGGTCCTTAAGAAAGCAGGCATAGGATGGAATCTGCCTGATAGCTTCAAGCAAGGGCAGGTTAATTTGCACTTGTTTGAAAGTCTCCATGATTTCGTCCATCCTATCTTTGGCTCTAGATGAGCCAGCAGAAGTCTACTGAGAGTCAGATAAGCTCTCTAGAAAGGGCATTCTCGGTCTCTGGGTGGAAGGGTTGTCATGTTGGGTAAGTGGGGGAATGGGAACAACCTCTTCTGGAGAGGTGATTTCAAGCGGAGAAGAGTTGGGTTGCTCCTCTCCAGTGAGGTCGAAAGTCGATGTGGATGGTTTTCCAGAAGGTGGGACTATAGGAGCATCAGGTTTGGAAATTTCTTTCCCACTCCTCAGAATAGTCACCGCCTGGGCTTGCTCCCTAAAAATAATCCCTTTCCCTTTAGGGTTCTCCCCAGATGAACTGAGAAGCTTCCCAGTCTCTCTTTAACTCATGGCCTCGACAAGGTGTCCAATCTGTGATTTAATCTCATTGATTGCCTTGTCATGAGATTGGATGATCATGCTTTGATTCTCTTGCATTGCTTTAAGCATGGCTTTAAGCTCATCCATCTCAGAAGTCTTGGATGGTTGGGAAGGCATAGGAGTTTGATTATACTATTGAGTCTGAAAGGGTTGGGGTCTGTAATTCCCTGAATTAGAGACATTCCCTTATCTCCATGAAAAATTGGGGTGTTTCCTCCATCCTTCGTTATAAGTATTGGAAAAAGGGTCATTACGAGGTCTGGGTCAGAACACTTGGGCGGCATTCAAGTCTGCCTGTACAAGGTCAGGAAATTGGGAGGCCAAATGACAATCCACAGTAGCATGCGTATTACCATTGCAAATGGAGCATTCAGAAGCTTGGGAAGCAGAGGCATTTGGCGTGAGTTGGCTAGGGTTTGTCATAAGCCTTTCCATGTTTTGGTTCAACAATTGAATCTGGAAGGCCAAATTCTGGGTATCCCTAGCCTCATTTGCCTCAATCTTTTTCTGCATAAGAGAGGGTTTCCTATCCAAATAGGTAGAATTTAAATGGATAGAATTCTCACTCAAGGTCTCAAAAAGATCCCAAGCCTCATCTTCAATTTTTGTAAGAAAGGTTCCTGCACAGGCTCCATCCACTGTTTGCCTATGCTTGTCATTTAATCCAGTGTAGAACCTTTCTACAAGTTGCCATCTTGGCACTTGATGATGGGGACATAAGCGTAACAAATCTTTGAAGCACTCCCATGCATCATGAAACTTTTCTCCATCTTGTTGAGCAAAACCTATGATTTCCCTCCTATAGTGATTGGTCTTACTCATGGGGAAGTATTTTTTCAAAAATGCTCCCTTCAAGGCTTCCCAAGTATCCACTCTACCATCTAGAGTGTGATACCAATGCTTTGCCTTATCCTTGAGGGAGAGAGGAAAGAGGGTTCGCATTTGGGCATCATCAATGACACCCTGCAATCTCACCGTGGAATAGACCTCGGTGAATTCGTCCAGATGACTGTAGGGGTCCTCCCTAGATGTACCATAGAATGAGGGCAACAGAGATATGGTACTGCTCTTGATTTCAAATGGATTATTCCCCCCAGTACTTCTCAGTGTATGGCCAGGTTGATTGGTAGGGATAAAATAATCTCTCAATGATGATTGGTTTTCCACAATTCTATTCTCTCCTTCCTCGGCCATCTCTCTTCTCTCTTGGTTGGCTCTCCTAAGGATCCTTTCAGGTTCTGAATTAAACACAAGTTGTCTCCTCAGAGATCGCCTACCAAGCATACACAAACAAACACAATTCAAAAGGACTTTTGTGTCTTTAATCAATTAAGGCCTTTGAGATTTAAGTCCAGTTGTAGATGACAATACAAATTGCCCAAACAATTACGTGCCTATTGTCGACCTACGAAATGCCTTAATGAAGACCTAATTGGAACTTAGGTGCTCTACCCTAAAGTTCAAATGGTAAAGTACTCCAAGGACGGAAGATCGAGGGATGCAAGTAGGCCTAAGCCTTCCTTTGAAGCTGTGCTTTCGTGGTGCTTCTTAACTACCCTCAAAAATTTGTGACAGGGTATCCCCCTCCTTGGAGTTACAAAACCTTTGAGCTTAAGTTTCAAGCACTTTGGTATCCAATGATAGGAGAGTTCTTTCCTAGCAGCTTAAAAACCTAGGAGTGTCTAAATGCGTGCTTTGGTGCAAGGATCAAACAAGTGTGCATACACCAAAAAATTTTGAATTTTTTTGAATTGTGGCACAATGTCTCAAATCAAATCCTTGGGTTTTATATGTTCCTCCTATTGATTAATCCTTTTCCAGAAAATGTGACCACTTGTTAAATCATTTCAAGATAACTTATGTGGTCTTGGAATTAAGTCCAAAATGCAGTGCATGATCAAAATATGGATGCAAAGTAAGAGAATGCATACCTTGCTCCTAGCAATCAACAATGCTAGAATGCACGCAATGTAGAGAAATAAATCTAGAGGCTGCTCATTCAGACCTGAATGGTTCGTCCAAGGGGCAGGCAACTTCTAGCAGGCAGCTCGTGTTTTGTTTATTTTTTTTTTTTTAAACGCTTATGCACAATCAAAATAAAATCAATCCACAAAAGAAAATAAAAACCTAAATCTAAACAAAAAGGGAACAGACTCTCAAAAAATTACCCAACACGGGCCTAAAATAAAATCGGGGAACAAACCCCCAAAATTGTACCCCAGAACAAGGGTCCTAAACCAAATGTATGTGAAGTCTAAACTAAATCTAAACTAATCTAATATACTATCTATTCTATCTATTCGGAATGGAGGAGTTGATGCTTGCAGCTTCCTCAAAATGTTCTCTTCTGAATTGTGGCTCAAGATCCTCCTCAATTGTGCGTACAGTGGCTATATTGCTCCTAATGTGTGGCCAACGAATAGTGTTGAGGGTCGCCTGATCTCAGAGGCTAGTGTGGCAAGATATAGAAGATATGTGTACCTCGCACCAAAAAGATCGGAGTTAAAAATGCCTCAAAAATAATGTGTGAACAAATAAATAGATAAATACGAGTTTAGCAAGCCCATTGCCTCCCCGACAATGGCGCCTTTTGACAAGCCGATTTTCCACTTTCGCACATGAAAATACACGTTGTTGTAGTATGCAAGTGGTAGAAAAATCAACTAATCAACAATTAAAATAACCACTCAATTAGGAGCAGGTCGTATCCACAGGGAGGCAATAGCCTATTTAAACTCGCAAGGGTCAAAAATCGATGTTCACTATTAATTTCATCAAGAAATCAAGCCAAAATTGCTTTTCAAATGAGATAATAAGACTTTAACGTGCTGATATTGTATTTACAAGAAAGAGGGAGGTCCTTTGTATAAAATCACCAGAATAATTAAATCAGAAAATGAAGTTGACAAAGGCATGAATCGTAAAAACTAATTGGTGTTTTACTATAGCAAAACAGGGGAAAACTTCCCCTTGTCCATATCGAGGAGGAGGTTATGGCCGGAGGTGCGAAGCTCGGAGGAAGATCTCTAGACCGAGGGCTTTGTGGCGGTGGCGACGGCAAGTTTCGAGGTGGCCGGAGTCGGCCGGACAGAGCTTCGGAGAAGGTGGGTTCTGGTGGTGGCTATTGGTGGGATGCGCTGGAGGGGTGCGCGGGCACTGCAGGTGCATGGGTGCGTGCGACGTGCTGCAGAAGGGGGTGCGTTGGCTGTGTGGGAAGGTTGCAAGTGCGCAGTTGCTGGGGGTGCATTGGTCACACGGGAAGAGCACGACTGCTACTGCGGGCTGACGAAGGCGCTAAAGGGGTGGCTGGAGGTGCTGTGTGCACGGAGGGGAAGCGGCGGCGAGCTAGGTGCGTGCGGGCGCTGCAGGACACACTTGGAGAGATGCTAAAGGAGGGTTGCACCGGAGGGGCGTAGCTGCTGCGATTGTGCGCTGGAGGGGGTGGTGTACCGTGGAGGCTACTGCTGCGAGTGATGAGGGCGCACGCACTACTGGAAGCACGCGGGTGTGTGCGCAAATCATGCGGGAAGGGCGGTGCGCATGGAGGCGCAGCAAGGGTGGCAAGGTGCGGAGGCAATGTGTTGTTGGTGTTTGGGTTGTTTTTGGTGGAGGAAAAACAGAGGAAGGAACAAACAAAGAGGAAGGTGGGGGTCAGACGTTTGGGATCATTCCTAGGCATCTTAACTGGCGTTGATGGTTGCTGGTGGTGGTGGCTGGCGCTAACTACGTGGCCTTCAGGCACACGACCGCGGTAACCTGCACAAGCCATGGATGCTGCGGCAGTCTGTCACCCCGCTTGCCCGCGGTAGTGTGGACTTGTGCACACGGTTGAGGCCGGTGGTGGTGATGTGAAGAAGCTCAAAAGCTCTACGCAATGTTGGGTCGGGATGGTGGTGGCCTCCAGAGCCTGGTTGAGGCTCTCCCTTTCTTATAGCTGCAGAGGAGTGTGGACACAGGCAGATGTTGGTTGAAGAAGTGATGCACATCGTGGGAATAAAGATCCATGATTGTCTCTTGTGCATTTAGCTGGCGTAATTGTCTGCATGCATCCGTTGGAGATAAAATAAAGAAATTAAATGAGGGTTATTTATTTATAAGCCCTTAAAAGAAATGTGAAATAAAATAATGCATGTAATGCAACCTAAAAAATTAACTATTCTACTACATGCTATTCTAAATGAATTCTATGTATGAATGCAATGCATGAAATATGTAAATAAATGAATAATTAGACTAATCTATTTACATCTTATTGTATGCAATTTATATGCCAATATTAATCTAATTCCTAAGCATTTAAATAACTAATTAGCCCACAAATATAGGCTCATCAATGAGTAGTGTAATGAACAACTTCTTATAATGAAATCCATATTTATTCTACCTCTCTTTTGGTTTTATTTGTAATATTCTCTCTCTCTTCTATTTATTATTTGTTAAATAGATAGCTAGTTTTCGACCAGATAATCTATTTCATGACAAACAAATAAAATGCGTATTTTTAATCAAACGTCCACCTCCCTGTGTTCGACCCGGAGCTTCTTCACGGATTTTTGGTATAAATTTTATCTGTTGAATGGATTTCTTCACAACTCGAACTACGATGATGAGTTCTCGAATCCAACTGCGAACACGTAGATTTCCGCTTTCAACATTTTGGCACCATTGGCGAGGAGGCGACGCCCTTTGATTCTTCGCATTTTCCGACTTACGAATCATTTACCTCACTTCTCTCCTTTCTTATTGTGATTGCAGGTACTCTTTTGAGACGAGCAAAAGCGGTAGATTCGAGCAAAGTGCTGTTGAAGGTTCTGTAAGTTTACCCCTACCTCCCGCCCATTAGTTTTCATTCCGCCACATAATAATACAAACATAAATCAACCTAGGTGTTCTTATAAATCCTAAGGTTAGTTTTGGTTGTTTGTTTGACACCTACACCCACCTTACCCTCCGCATTTAAAAAGAAAGATTAAAAAAATCTCACATAGGTACACAACCTCATCTGGTTTTCAAACTCAACCAGTAAACCGATCTTTGGAACCGGTACACACACCCAAACACATAATCGAGTAGAAATTAGATTAGGTAATCACTTATGTGCCTAATTAAGTGGTGCAACAGGCTGGTTGTTTGAGTTGATTGGGCCGTACCACTTCAACTAAAATCAACTCATTAAGTAGCTACCACATAGGTTCAACTCTTAGGGATTTACCAGGCACTCCACATTCTTTTAAGCTTCAAAGGAAAACATCTTCACCCATGCTTTCAAAACCTAGTGTGCCAACAAAACTTGATTGAAAATACCTAAAGTTGAATCCTAAAAGCTAATAAGCAAGATTTGAACCCTAAAATTCACCGCATCAAAAATAATCTTGCTTGAAAACCACTGGTTGTGCATGCACACACACATCAATCAATCATTAAGGGCACAACCCAGATAAAGGGCCCATCACATTCCAAAGCACATTCAAACCTAACCCTAATTAAAACAGAGTAGACGTTGGCCTTTAGAATTTGACTCACTCTTCAGAGCCCAGAACGAGATTATTTTCGATTAGTCTGTTTCTACCGTTCAATCTGATGTCTAGCTAGGGGAGCAGAATCAAACAATCGCGGCTGGGGGTTACACTAGGAACCGGAGGTGCAAGCCAAAGGAAGAACCTTCTCCCTAGTCCCTCCCTCTAACTGGTTGGATTGAACGGAAAGAAGTAGATCAAATCATTTCTTTATCTCAAGACGGGTTCTGGGAGTCTGTAGGTCTTCAAGCTAGCCCACTTAAGGACAAGTTTGATTGTTTGTATTGGAGGGTGCCTTTCTTCCTCCCGTCTATCATGAATCCTTCCACATTTTATACGCATTCCTGCTCTTTGCCTCTTGTTATGACTTATCCTCAACATGATGATTATCCCAACTCGTACTGTAATTAACCATCTGTTAGTTAGGACTCCGATTGGGGATACAGTTCCAGACTTCCATGTTCAGGATGTAACCCTGGACACCATCATCAAGATTTTTATCCTTCTTAGAGCCACATCGATTATAGATCATCATCCTTTCATGGACAACCTAATACGATCTACAATCAAGGAGGATACACTGATCCTTACCCATACCCTGAATACACTATCATTAGGTCATCACCACTTCATGAACAACCCGAAATGACCTATTATCATGGAGGATATCACGAATCTCAATTCATTAACTCCTCTGCACTGATCCCAAACCTGCCCAATCCTGAACCAAACCATTTGGTTCAGGTTAACCAGGTCTAAGAAAAGGTTTTGGCTAACTTGAGGAATACTATACAATCTTTAGAAGCTCAACCAATACCTTACACTAAATACTTGGAGCCTCTGATTGAAATGATTGATGATCTGAACAAGTATTTGTTGGATTAGCTCCAGGATGTTAAGGATAAGGACCTGGGTGAGTTTTTACTTGGGAAGTTATCGAAATTGAGAATGAGATTTGTGGTTGCTTTAGTTCAATCTTGGGATGAGTTTCAGGATGAACCCCCTTCCGGAGAGCCAATGTCAGAACTTGCTCAGGCACCTGTTGGGAGGGGCATGTGTTACGAGACTGACCAGATTGATCTAGAGCAACCAATTAAGGATGATCTGATTTCTTCACCTGAAATCCCTGAGTCAGGGAATGAGGAAGCATATGTCTCCATGGATCAGAAAGTGATGGATGATTTTGAGACACACATTAATACGGATTTACATTTCTTTGATTCTGAAGGTGAAGAATCAATTTACGAAGTCTCACGTGGGTTTACAAAATACGATTATTGTGAAACAACTAGGCCTGAGGAATTCGATAGATCATATGATGGCCCAATAACTGAGGAAACTGATCTTATTGGGGCTTCCATGGCAGATCCAGATCTTTGTATTAAGGATTCAATTCAATGCCCTGATTCTCAGTTTCACCCCATTGAGCTTACTGACGATTCTATTTTTGAGATAATTAGACCAAAGTTAATTCTGATTCAGTCACATCTTTTAGACTTGGAAATTTCAAATGAGGTGATTAATATGTAGGAGGTCCCATAATTTGACATTCTGAATGAGGAGGATAGGAGTTGGGGAATTTTGATTTGGGAAGCAAACTTCGGAGGAAGTAGAAGACCGAGTCTAACGATTCCAATTAATCTGAAACCATCAAACGACCCTTACGACATTTGTTCTAAGGATGTCCAACCCAACGCGTTCTAGGTAATTTTTATCCAGAACCTTAGATATACTCAACCATGGGGTATGGGTCTGCACCACAATCTAGTCCACATCTGTAGACATCTACTGGCAGGTCCTAAGGTGAATCTTTTTATTCTTATTTTGACCTGCACCTGTGAATTCGTTATTTCTTCTTCTTTGTAGAGTGTGCCTAGCTTAAGGCACTAAATTCAGCACATATACAGTTTCTGTTTATCTCAGAGCGGAACCATTATTCACACAATTCAGGTGTTTTCTACCCTACTCCACTCTGTTTCATGTCTTTTTAATATAATGAGGACATTACATTAGATAGGCATGAGGGGGTGGATATTCATCTTTGAATTATTTCGTCAGCTCCGTAGATCCATTTTGTTTTTATAAAAAAAATTGTGGAATTAGGAAAAAGAACTTGGGCTTTAGAAAATTTTCAATCTTAGGAAATAAAACTGTATGATTTGAACATGAAGACCCTTCAAGTCTTTAGGCTTAATCAGCCCGAGTATCCATTAAAATGTGGATTTGTTTATTGAGTCCTCCTTATCTTGAATTTTATTTTAATTTTATTAAATAAGTTTGGGTGATAAGTACACGACTTATCAACCTGTCCTATGATTTAAAGGAACTTTAAGTCTAAGCATCTACACACTATTTGTCACTGACTCGTTGTTCGACGATTTTAATGGAAATTGGATAGCTAATGAACCTTCTAGGATGGTATGGCTAGCAAGTTATCGTGGATAACAGCCCATAGGTAGGTTTTCCAGAGCCCAACCACTGGACCATTCTTTTCCAGCTGCCTTTAGGTAAATTTTAGACCAGGGAAGCCACCTACTTAAAAAGAAAGTTCAAAAAGAAAAGAAAAAGAAAAAAGGAAAAGGAGAAAAGAAAGAAAAAGAAACAAAAAGAAATAAGCCACACTTCGCCACACGAGCATGGCTGGCAAGTTGTTGGTGGTAACAGCTCATCGACTAGTTGTCTAGAAGCCAACTCAAGAAATGCACTAAAAATTCCAAAACACTTAGGAAGAAGCGGAGAAGTAGAATAAGCTAGGGAGATATACACTAGATTCACCCTTGTGTTGACCCCATAAAAATAAAAGTAGGGAGAAAGCTACCAATCATATAGATACACCTTCAGACAGATTTCTTTCTGAGGTCACCTAGGAGCATAGAAACCCGAAGTCTGTTCTGATTGCTGATCAATGAGTCTATCACATTCACAAAAAGATGCTTAGAACTTAGGGTTCTTATCGAGTCTTGGGCGGGTTGAGCGACCGTAGAAAGCCGCTCTGTAACCCTGAACTCAAAAATCCAAAAAAAAAATTAGAAAAGAAGAAAAAGAGAAAAAGAGATCCCTCTTTGAATAAGGCGAGAACTTGAGGTGGTCTACATTTTGGCTAATACCTGGACACTATTGTGTCACTGTAGTTCCAATCCTAGTTGAAACCCATAAGTGTTGAAAATAACTAATGCCCAAGAAATCCGACTTAATTCTCTTATAAATAGCATGTAGTTTTGCTAAGGACTAGCAAAAGATAGGCATGAGGGTGTGATGTAAACACGTTTATATCACATATACTATCTATTTACGAGTGTTCTTGGGCATAGAATTGCATCACATATTATAAATATTGCATAACATGCATCATCTTACATTTAGGGTAGTCTATATAAAATTCAGGTTAATTGTCTCCTTTCATGGCCAAGGATAGGGTAACTTGTTCATCAGGGCTTCGGATCGAGGATCCAACCTTACGGATATGATCAGGGCAACGACGGGTGTTCAACAACTCCAAGATTGCTTTGATCGGACATTCGTAGCACCAGATATAGTCCAAGGAAGCCCAGAGATCAAGTTTTAAGATGGTGCCAATCCGCACCTCAGACAACAAATCTGACCACACGGATGGGCTTAGATCAACAATCATAGCCTAACATCGTGAAAATCGGTCCAATCCGACACCCGTGGCACCATCTACAAAACACAAAAGATTGACGGCCAAGATAGCACCACGTGACGCCATCTCAGCTACCCAATCGGCCCTACGTACCCACCGCTCTCCTCTTCTGAAGGCACAGCAAGACGAGATATGGGCCATTGGATCTTGATCCAATGGATGTGAGCACGTGCCGCTTAAAACGTCCACGCGACACAGATGAAGACGCAACGCAGTGGTCGCGAGGCATTGCGCAAGCGCGGGGCGAGGGTTCGACTCATGAGCAGCTATGCACGCGCGTTAAATCTGAACCGTGCGATCGATTATAGACAGCCCAGATCGCCCAATCGGGAGTACACTAGATCAGACGCTTCGCCTCACGCCCGATCTGACACACGATCAAGCGATGCGAAGTTGAAGAGCGGGTGTGGGCGAGGATCAATCTCGACCATCCAATCCCATGATCGAACGACTAATATCCTCTAAATGTGGCCATGCGTTTTAGCCACGGAAGAGGAGCAGGCACGCGTGCAGCAAGCACACGTCGCCCACAACGGGCCTTTAGTGACGTTTAATTCCGTCACTAAAGGTCCCTTAATTAATATTATGAAGTTAAAATGTCTAAATTTCCCCCAATCCTTGCAACTATAAAAAGAGACCCTTACCCTACAAAATTCTCATCCCTTCTTCTCTTCTCTCACCCCTTCCAAAGCTCTAAGAGCTTGTCCCAAACCTGGGATGCTCCTCTAGAGTAGAAATCATAATTTTTCCACCTTCATCCCCCTTCGTGGAGCATCCCGCGGTTGTCCTCTCTCTGCATTTGGGAAGCGGATCCCGCGACAATGACGATGTGCTGCTTCGTTCCCATTCCTTCTGCTTCATCCTCCTTCCCGCTACATTCCCCATCTTCCAGGCATCGTCCCGTTTGGCTCATCCTCGAAGCAATTGTCGAGGTGGATATTTCTCTCTCCATTCTCTTTACTACTTTGTAGAGTAGATTTACTGCTTTCTAGTCATAATAAGTAGTGTAATGAACAACTTCTTATAATGAAATCCATGTTTATTCTACCTCTCTTTTGGTTTTATTTGTAATATTCTCTCTCTCTTCTATTTATTATTTGTTAAATAGGTAGCTCGTTTTCGACCAGCTAATCTGTTTCGTGACAAACAAACAAAACGCATATTTTTAATCAAACATCCGCCTCCCTGTGTTCGACCTAAAACATCTTTGCAGATTTTTGATATAAATTTTATCTGTTGAACAGATTTCTTCACAACTCGAACTACAACGATGGGTTTTCAAATCCAACTGCGAATGAGTAGATTTTCGCTTTCAACAAGCATTGTGGGTTTCACTATGGCAACGCTGTGGATTTTTGCTAAAGGAAGGGGAAGAAAGGAAGGGGAAGGAGTCGGGGTTGCGTTGGGTATTTTTTCTATTTTTTCTCGACCGTTCTAGATTCAATGGTCGAGGAATGCATTTGAAAATTATCTTTTTTCCGCCACGATTTTCGATGAGACTATCCTCAACCGTTAATATGGAAACGATTGAAAATAAAGATATTCTCAATCATTATAATTGGTCGACAATGGTCTCAACCAGATGACTTACTTATACTTGACTTTCTTGACCGTTATATGTTCGATGGTCGAGGATTGCATTTATCCTCGATCGTTAATGTAACAACAGTCGAGTAAATTATTATTCTAGACCATTTATAACGGTCGAGAGTGGTCTCAACCATCCCGACTGTTTTACAAGTAAGAAAGTTAATGACCAGACTTTTGGCAACTATTACTCTTATAACGGACGAGAATACTTTTATTCTCGACCGTTACTTGAACGGTCGAGAATTTCCATCGTGAACAGTGCTTTTTCTACTAGTGAAAGATCGACATCTTTAAGGCCCAACAAGGAATTAATTGCGGAGTTATAGAACAGATTTGCGATATTGCGGCTGTGGTTGACGACTTATGTATTGAGGAAAACCCGACTATTTCTAGTCAACCACAAGAAGATCAAAACCCACAATTAGAGGAGTCTGAAACCAACATAGACACACCCATAGCTCCTTCCTTTGTGCTCGACATCCACTCTGAACCACTTGCTATTGCTGACAACCCGATTATGGAATTAAAGCCTCTTCTCTATCATCTAAAATACGTCTTTTTGGGTTCCAATCAGACATTTCTTGTGATTATCAACTCCCGACTCACACCTGATCAGGAAGCACGCCTGATTTCTGTTCTTCGAAGAGCCATGGGATGGACTCGCGATGATCTGACTGGAATCAGCCCTTCATACTGCACACATCACATCTACACAGAAGAGGGCTCACGACCATCTCGTGAAATGCAGAGATGCCTAAATCCAAATCTACAGGATGTCGTGAAAACGGAGATCATCAAGTGGTTAGATGCAGGGATCATCTACCTAATCTCCGATAGTCGGTGGGTGAGTCCAATCCAAGTTGTGCCTAGGAAAGCAGGGCTCACCGTCATCACGACTGAAACCAAAGAAATCATACCGATCCGTATAGCGAACTCGTGGAGAGTCTGCATTGATTATAGAAGACTCAATTCCTCCATGAAGAAGGATCATTTCCCACTTCCATTCATTAATCAGATTCTCGAGAAACTAGCGGGAAATCGATTCTTCTGCTTTTCGGAAGGGTACTCCAATTATAATCAGGTCGCAATCCATCCAGAGGACCAAGAGAAGACCACCTTCACTTGCCCCTTTGGAACATACGCATTCTGAAGGATGCTGTTCTATCTCTGCAATGCACCCACTACTTTTCAGCAATGCATGCTTGCCATATTCTCAGATATGGTAGGTGAATACTTTGAAGTCTTCATGGATGACTTCTCGGTATTTGGTGAATCATTTGATGATTGCCTCCTGCACTTGGTTCAAATCCTCAGGTGGTGCATCGACGTGAACTTGGTTCTTTCCTAGGAAAAGAGCCACTTCATGGTACCTGAGGGAATTGTCCTGGGACATCTCATCTCTGAAAAGGGCATCCAGGTTGATTGAGCCAAGGTGAATCTAATTTCCAAACTCCCTATGCCTAGTTCGATCAAAGACATCTAATCCTTTCTGGGGCACGTCAATTTTTACCATCGATTCATTCCTGATTTTTCGAAAATCATGTGCCCCCTGACTAATCTTTTATCTAAGGATGTCCCTTTTGAAATCTCCAAGGAGTGCACTCAGGCATTTGAGATCCTGCATGATCGAGTTACCCAAGCACCTATCTTGCAGTCCCCTGATTGGTCTCAACCCTTTGAGATCATGTGTGATGCATCTAATTATGCTGTAGGAGAGGTACTTGGGTAGAAAATAGATGGGAAACCCGTGGTCATCTACTACTCTAGCATGACAATTGACGAGGCTCAGTGTAACTATACAGCTATGAGAAAGAGCTGCTAGCCGTAGTATTTGCCCTGGAAAAATTCAGATCATATCTTTTGGGTTCCCATGTTATCATATACTCAGATCACAATGTAGTGAGGCACCTCCTTGCGAAGAAGGACGTGAAACCTCGACTAATCCGCTGGATCTTTTTGTTGCAAGAATTTGATCTCGAGATTCATGATAAAGCGAGGGAGAAGAACGTGTAGTTGACCACTTATCCCACCTTCCTTCTGACAGTATCGACCCTTTCGGACCCATCACAGAACATTTTCTCGATGAGCACCTCCTAACTATTAGTATGGGACTTCCTTGGTCAGCTGATTTAGTGAACTATTTGGCATCACATCAGATCCCGTCCTATTGGCCAAAGGCCAAGAAAGACAAATTGCTTTCCGATGCCAAGTACTACATGTGGGAAGATCCGTACCTCTTCCACATTGGTGTTGATCAGATCATTAGATGGTGCGTCCCAGAAGTGGAAATTCAGGACATTTTGTCCTGCCATGACCAGGCCTACAACGGACATTTTTCCAGACATAAAACTGCAGCAAAAAGTCCTCCAGTGCGGCTTTACTGGCCCACGATTTTCAAAGACGCATACAATCATTGTAAGGCATGCACTCGTTTCCCGACCTTGGGCGACATGAGCCACCGCGATATGATGCCTTTATAGCCGATTCTTGCATGCGAAATCTTCGACATCTGGGGGATTGACTTCATGGGACCCTTCATTGTTTTGGATGGCTTCGAATACATTCTTCTCACTATTGGCTACATGTCCAAATGGATCAAAGCCATTCTAACCTGAACCAACGATCATAAGGTGGTAATCAAATTCATTCATCAGAACATCTTTTCTCGGTTAGGGATTCCACGTGCCATTATCTCTGATGGAGGGACCCATTTCACAAATCCTCAGTTCAGATCTCTGATGACCAAATACGGGGTGTGGTGTTGCACCAAATCTCTACTCCTTATCACCCCCAAACCAATGGTCTAGCTAAACTATCGAATCGAGAGATCAAGAAAATCCTTCAGGTTACTGTCCGACGTGACAGGAAAGCTTAGTCATCCCGACTTCCGGAAGCCTTGCAGGCCTACAGGACTGCCCACAAAACCCAATTGGGCATGTCTCCTTTCAGATTGGCATACAGGAAGGCATATCACCTCCCCGTCTAGTTGGAGCACAAAGCCTATTGGGCTATACGAAAGTGTAATTTAGATCTTTCTAAGGGCTATACAAGATCGATGAATTACACAATGATGCGTATGAGAACGCACGAATTTACAAAGAGTAGGTTAAGGCCTTTTTTGACAAGCACATATCCAGAAAGATCTTTCACCCTGGTCAGAAAGTCCTACTCTTTGATGCCAAACTCAAATTGTTCCCAGGAAAACTCAGATCAAAATGGATTGGACCATATCTTATCATACGAATCTTTCAAAATGGAGCCGTTGAAATCAACCAACCTAGCCTTGATTCATAACCCTTCGTCGTGAAGGGTAAACAACTTAAGCCGTTCATTGAACTCGCCGATATAAACAGGGCTAAGGTATCTTTTGATCTCCACTCTCCCGAAGCTCATTGTGACCGACTGATGGTGTTAAACTCAGCGCTTAACGGGAGGCAACCATTCATTTTGAAAAGCCCAAAACCCTTCTTGACACATCTTTTGCTGAATTCATATTTGATGAGAGCCCAATCATGAGCCATAACTAGCTCATTTTGACATAATAAAGAGAATAAAAGCTCCTACATAACCTAGAAGAGGGCTTAATTGGAGAAATAAGTGTTCTGAGAAGAAAACATGAAATAAAGGTTAAAACTGCAATTTTACCATTGCAGTACATAAACAAGATTTCTCAGAGGCAAAACATAGGTCAAATGGTCTAAATAAGATAAAAAGTGGGTTGAGTCAATCAGAAATGGGTTCATGTGCAATCTAGGAATTAAATGACATTTGGTAACCCTAAAACAGACCTGCTTAAAGCAACAAGGTTTCGGTTAGGATAAAAGTCAAGTAAACCATCTAAAAATCATGAAAAAATATCTCCTAGGATTTAGAACACTCAATTTGGCCTTGTGAACCCAATTTGACCGAGATTAGGGTCCTAGCTCATTAATTGACCTAATTTGGGTTTTTACACAAAATGTCTAGTTAAACGGGGTCAAACCTAAAATACAACTTCACCATTGGATTCCTTAGGTCAAAATTAGATTTATAACAAAATTTGGACCTAAGGGGAGGTCATCTTGACCTACTTTGCAATTCAGTACACCCAAATCACAATTTGGTCCCTATCTTTTGAAAATCATCGCAGAGAGCCCCCTAACTTCCTCGCCACCTTTGCAATCAAGTCCTTCCACCATTATTGGGGCAGAATCCTTCTCCGGCGAGGATTAGAGAGGGAATACTCTCTGATTCCTCAGAGATCCCCTCCCAGAAATGGAAGGGAGATTCTCTGAGGAATTCCCTTCCATCTGAGGCCAGTCATGATCCCTGATTTGATCCCAATCTCTCGTGCGAATGCACGAGGGATTTGGGTGTCCACCCACTTTCCTTCTCCGGTGAGCTGTCAGAGACAAAGGTGTCCCCTCCAAGCTCTGAACACACGGCCCAATGCCTATAAAGGAACCCCCAAACCTGGCCGCTCATTCTCAACTCGACCTGGCCGGGGTTTCACCTCAGATTCATCTCTTCCTTCCCGGCCAGGGAACCCAGCGAGCTCCGACGAGCTCCCTTTCCTTTCCTCTTCACTCTGCCACAAAACCAGTGGCAGAGACTTCTTCCTGATTCTCCTCCGCGTCGCACAATACCCGCACACGCTACCTCAGACCTGTCGTCGCCGTTATCCTCCCCCACTGGGCATCTTCTTCTCCGGCGACAGCAGGTACAGCCGTCCACCTCTCTGCCCCCTTCGTCCCTACAATTAGGTTAGAACTACTCCACAACTTTCCCACTTTCTTTTCCCCATTCTATTTCACTTGATTGCCCCTCGACCACCGCCGTCCACCGTCACCTTCCTCATCTCCGGCCACCCTCCGGCGAGGAGCCCCCGTCACTCTGCAGCCCCACACGCCTCGCCGGCCATTGCAAAAGTTCCGCCTCACCACACTGAACACACTCTACCCCTCCACTGCCATGCTACACCTCCACAACGCACCCCTGATGACACCCATCCACCCAGCCACAGGGCAACCTAGGCACGCATGCCTAGGCCACC
The DNA here is from genome assembly GCA_037157565.1 of Thalassia testudinum. Classification (NCBI taxonomy): domain Eukaryota; kingdom Viridiplantae; phylum Streptophyta; class Magnoliopsida; order Alismatales; family Hydrocharitaceae; genus Thalassia; species Thalassia testudinum. The sequence goes on along the minus strand of JAZHRO010000022.1, from coordinate 4,214,528 downwards.
CCGCGGCCTGCCACCTTGCCCTTCGCCATGACAAGGCGAAGGTCCTCCGGTGATCTGATTAAGCCGAGAGGCTTGTTTTGTGTCTGACAGTTTTCAAGCCCCTGCCGCCATTGACGGTGGCGCGAAGTAGCTCCAGGCTTCAGGACGGCCAGGCTTCAGGTGCAGCTGACTCGGGCAAGCACTGCAAAGCTATCTGACCCAGTGGACAACGTAACGTAGTCCACAGCTTTGGCAATCGACGAAGAGTGTTCTGCAGGTGCACGCGAGAGCAGGGCGGGACTAATAGTCCCACATCGGCAATCTACGAGGCGCAGGTACGATTTAAATTGATTTTGTGTTATTCTCTCGTTGCCTCTGAATGCACAGGGGTGAGGTCCCTCACCTTACCCACGCTCACCTCGTACACGATTTCACCTCACGGATCTGGCAGGATCCGACCCGACCTTATCTGAGCACACCTCGCGCATCACCCTCACGCCGGTGCGCCTGGTCACGGGCACGCGATCCGACCCGTTAACCCGACTCTGGGAGAGCTACATGTGAGCCGTTTGCAAAGAGAGAGACACACACGGGTAGAGGGAGGGTTAGGTTTTGCTTCCCCTTGTGTGCAGGCAAGCGGAGCGCCGAAGAAGAAGCTGACACTTAGCCACAGGGAGGAGAAGAAACTCTGAAGAAGAGAAGAAGCAGAGAAAGAAGAAGAAAGGCCAAGACAGAAGACCAAGGAAGAAGAAGAAGACAGAAGGAAGACAGAAGAGAAAGAAGCAAAGTGAAGGCTGTAGAAGAAAGAAAGCAAGATCAGAGAGAAGAAGAATAATCAAAGAAGGGAAGACACTTTTAAGACGTCTGATCTTGTGATCAGACATCCAATTTTACTCTTTTGCTTGGATTACTTTTTAAATGCATTTGAATTAAACTTTTGAGTAAATTGGAGTGTTCAATTACATTTGAGATTAGTAGTAAATTCTGATTGCTCCCTGTGTTCGACCTTAGATACTTCGGTTTTCGAGTAATAAAATCTTTATTTGTTGATGACGCTTGATCACCTATACTACAACGCAATAACTGTTAAAACACGATCGAGCCAGTCGCTTCAACATTTTGGCGCCGTTGCCGGGGAACAACGCGTAATTTATCACTAGTCTCTACATTCTTTTTATCATATTGAACACTAACTTGCCCTACTTTGCTTTGTTTTGATCTTGCAGGTATTTCACGAGAAAATCCCTCCCGCAAGTCAACCACTCCAGGGCAGGTAATTTCTTTTCTTCCTTAAACCATTCCCTAAATCCTGAAAAGACAAAAGGAAGAAAATCAATTTAGGAATCAATTGCCTTCTTTATATAGTAATCACCATCTTTAAGGCAAATGTTTCCTAATTTTATGAAATTTTTTTTAAATGTTCTTGAAGTTGGAGAGATTTTTTTTTAGATTCTGTCCCACAAATTCATGTGCCTAATAGAAATAACGCTTAATCTCTATGGACAACACACCTCTTGCTTTCAAGTCCAAAGAGAATTTTTGTGAAAAAGAAAAAAGGATTAGAAATAGAACCAAATTAGGGTTTCTACAGTAGGGTCTTGAAGTGCTAGTCACACATGCCTGCATAAAAGGAAATAAACCTTCCCGCATCAGTGTGTCACCCAAGACCTTGATTGAAGAGATCTAAACAAGACAAACCCTAAAGAAAAAGAAGCTCTAAAATCACTTGAATCTTAAAATTTTTGGACCTAATAACCTGGGAGTCAAATCAGGGTGATCTCTAGGCTCCAAACCTAGAATCATTCTGCCATCTATAGGACAGGTCAGGTGAAGTTGACCCCTTGGGTCAACCAACCTTTAAATTAGGTCACAACATCAAAACATCTAAAGTTCAAGTGAGAACCCTAAAGCACCTTTGAAATAAAAGTGGTAGACTTAAGAGGTCCAGGTCCCCATTCTGGTCTACCTGGAATCTCAGTGATAAGAGAGGTCGGGTGGGGGAAACCCTGTAACCCATGGGGACGCTCTACCGTGTAGGGGTCTTTGCGGGACTCTCCCTCTCTGGCTGCCCAGGTAATTCTCAGGTGGACGATCTTCTGATCCAAGGGTTCATCCGCCCCGAACCTCAATAGTCATCCAAACATCTTTGGGTGTCTTGATTGGATCAAAAACATCTCTAGTCCCTCATCTTTTCTCTTTAGAGCACACACATACATTTTTAGTGGGACTCGTTATTCAGATCTGATCGCTTCATAACTTGATTCTGTATCTTGATTCAAACTCTGATTCTACATTTGGATTCCACCACTTGATCCAAATATGCAGCCAAACCACCTAGGACTACCACTCAAGAAACCTAAATATCAGAGATCCATGAGAGATAAAATGATTGAGGATGCCCTGAAATTCTATGAAAAAGAAGAAACCTCAACACCAGTAGGAAACATTCAGGTTGATCTCCCAACAACCACAACCTTTATCATAACTTGTGCCCAAGTACTATTAGTAGAAGCCACAAAAGGATCAACCCGTGACTTGCTCATTACTGCATACATTGAGATAGAAAAACTACACAATCTTGAATACCTTCAATGTATGACAAATCCTCGACTTTGGAAGCAACACCAAGATAGTCTTGAAAAATGGGAAGAGATAATGAGATTAGTAAAACAAGTTATTGACCAGAAATACCCGTATATACCACAAACAGAGGAGGAACTATCTTGGGACAACATCGAGGATAAATCTGATCTCGGGTTTGAGGCACAAAATGGTTGTGGATTCCCAACCCAAATAGAATACAATGTGCCTGATATTGAAGAAGGTTGGGAAGCTCCAAATGCAGGAAAATACAATGTTGAGCCCATTCTAGAATCCCAAAACTCCTGCAAGAATGAGAGTAGAACTGAACCTCTCGAGGGTGTAAATTCCGTCCCTTATTCTGATAAGGTGACCCTCGAAGGTTATTCAAACCTAGATTCTAGTGATTCAACCCGCATCCTAAGCCTAGAACCTAGATCTGAAACCTATTTTGAAGATTTCAAGGCCCCATATGAAGAAGATCAATCTTTTAATGAAGAATATGATTTTGGGCCTCTATTTGATGAATATCCCTCGCCAACATCCTCAGAGGAACTAATCGATTTTTCGGAAGTCACGCCAATCTACGATACAGAAATCGAGGAGTTGGACGAGTGGGGTTTCAATTAGGTCTATCCTACTAGCTTAGAATCTGAGCCTCTACCAGATAAGGATACCTTTTTAAGCTCAGAATTAACATTTAGGCTAGACCCCAGTCAGGCTGCTGAGTATACAACATATGACTTATTCTATGGTGGTGGAACTCATGATCCTGAATCTCATTCATATTGTGATTTTCGCAAACTCTCCGACGATCTCAAATCTGACCAGAACATCGGAGAAAATCTGCTTCCTGATTATAATAAGCCAATTTTCTTTGAAGCCACCTGCTCCACATATACAGAACCAATCAAAACCCGTTCTCTACCCCGACCCCAATCGGACTCAATTTCTATTCCGATTCACCTCTCACTAAGCCGTTTGCAGATGATTCAACTCCATATCTATATTGGGTATCGGGCATTGATCAGGCCGAAAAACAGGAGCCAACATTCTTTGATCAGCCTTATAGGGTTTCGACACCTTACATCGATTATTTTTTTGGAACCCTACTTTGACCAGGCTGATTCGACTCAGCCTAAACCTGAGTTTTCACTTCCATATCTATTTGAACTTCACTGCATATGGTGGGTTCTGCATCTGTTGATCTACATCTATCAACCCACCAGACTTATTGGGTTTGGGCTGCATCATCAGCCTACTGATCTTAACAAGCACCTAGTTGGACCAACCAGGCTCTTAATCAAGGTGCTTGTCTTACAAACTTCCACTGATTTGACCACTCCCTCTCCACCCCATTTTCCACTCGGCTGAAGGCATTGAATTTAGCGCTTAACGGGAGGCAACCCGTCATCCCAAAAATAGAGACCCATCTGATTATTCATCTGTACTCCACCTCTATTGCACCTTGAGTTCAGCCTTAGACAGTTGATCCCACCTCTGGTACACGTATCAGAGCTTGAAATCATCCGCATCATTCATTTTCGACCCATTCACCCACCCGATGTATCCTATTCTAAGTCCCTGACCTCAACACTATTTCACACCCTCCGTTTACAATGAGGACATTACAAAACTTAGGCATGGGGGGGTGATAAAGTGCATACATACAGAACCAAGAAAAAGTCAGGAGTCTCACACACAAAAAAATTTTTGCATATGTCAAAAACACAAAAAAATTGAAAAATTATGAAAAAGAACAAAAAAATGGGGGAGGGAGGAAATTTTGTGAGCCACATAATCATAAGGGAGAGAAAAAGAGCAAAAATGACAAAAGGAGCACAAAATGAAAAAGAAAAGGAAATAGTCATTAGTAAAAGATTAAGGAATTAACTGAAGTTTTAGACCAGATCAAGAAAAGAAATAAAAGAGAAAAAGTGCTAAGGTAACATAACAAGAGATTAGCGGGAACGCTGATTTTAGGCCTCTTGGGCTAGATTCTTTAGCTTAAAAATTCATGTATCCGCTAAAATCTGGATAATCCTCAAGAGGTTGGGGAAAATGCGAAGCTTAAGTATTAGGTCTAAGGCTTAGGAAGTATTCAGCCTCGTTAACTGACCTCCGGTTTGCTAGATTCGGTAACCTAAGCACCCCAAATTCACACACAGTCTGGTTCAGTGAGCATAAATATCAAAATCACGCAAAAGCGTTTAATGTTCTAAAAAAGTCACCTAGATTAGGAGTGGCCAATCAACACAAGTTAATTTGGATGAGTTCCCAGTGCGGAGAGGCAGGAAATTCCCCTCGAAGATGCATAACATATCATCTCCTCGGTGCTTGTCTCTTAGGATATTTAAATATCCTACTGGGGGCATGTAAGCACTCTGCTGGTTCAGATACCATGGGCGGCATTATCACGAAATGTCGATCGCCAGGGTCTGAATTCGGCCACGGAATGTCATGGGCGGGATTATCTCAAAATCCCGAAAGCCAGGGTTCTAGGGGTTGCCATGGGCGGGATTATCTCGAAATCTCGAAAGCTAGGGACCCTTGAGGATTGATGATGGGGACGAGGAATCCGATACAGACCGTGTTGAGAAGCTAATCCGAAGCTAGAAATAAAAAAAGAAAAGAGAGAGAAAGCTCTCCAAACAAATAAATCTTCTATCTCTCTTACAAAAACGCACTGCAAACTGAACCTAGGCCGAAAATGTCTCAAGCACGGGTGTTTTAACCGTGGAGTCCAACAAACCCTAGGTTAGTTTCTGTGGGCCTTAGAAACCTTTCTGGAGCACTGAGGTTAAAGCAGGTCAGGTCTAGAATTTGGTTGGTACTTGAGTACCTCTAGGCCTATTGTCAGCATTCTAACCTAATCACAAAAGAAAAAGAAAAGCACTTACACTCAGGGTCTAGAACAGAAGTTAAAACCTTGAAATTTTGCTAAGGGACTAGCAAAAGCTAGGCATGGGGGTATGATGAGAGCCTCATCATGAGCCATAACTAGCTCATTTTGACATAATAAAGAGAATAAAAGCTCTTACATAACCTAGAAGAGGGCTTAATTGGAGAAATAAGTGTTCTGAGAAGAAAACATGAAATAAAGGTTAAAACTGCAATTTTACCATTGCAGTACATAAACGGGATTTCTCAGAGGCAAAACATAGGCCAAATGGTCTAAATAAGATAAAAAGTGGGTTGAGTCAATCAGAAATGGGTTCATGTGCAATGTAGGAATTAAATGACATTTGGTAACCCTAAAACAGACCTGCTTAAAGCAACAAGGTTTCGGTCAGGATAAAAATCAATTAAACCCTCTAAAAATCATGAAAAAATATCCCATAGGGTTTAGAACACTCAATTTGGCCTTGTGAACCCAATTTGACCTAGATTAGGGTCCGAGCTCATTGATTGACCTAATTTGGGTTTTTACGCAAAATATCCAGATAAACGGGGTCAAACCTAAAATACAACTTCACCATTGGATTCCTTAGGTCAAAATTAGGTTTATACCAAAATTTGGACCTAAGGGGAGGTCATCTTGACGTACTTTGCAATTCAGTACACCCAAATCATAATTTGGTCCCTATCTTTTGAAAATCATCGCAGAGAGCCCCCTAACTTCCTCGCCACCTTTGCAATCAGGTCCTTCCACCATTATTGGGGTAGAATCCTTCTCCGGCGAGGATTAGAGAGGGAATACTCTCTGATTCCTCAGAGATCCCCTCCCAGAAATGGAAGGGAGATTCTCTGAGGAATTCCCTTCCATCTGAGGCCAGTCATGATCCCTGATTTGATCCCAATCTCTCGTGCGAACGCATGAGGGATTTGGGTATCCACCCACTTTCCTTCTCCGGTGAGCCTTCGTAGACAAAGGCATGCCCTCCAAGCTCTGAACACACGGCCCAATGCCTATAAAAGAACCCCCAAACCCGGCCGCTCATTCTCAGCTTGACCTGGCCGGGGTTTCACCTCAGATTCGTCTCTTCCTTCCCCGCCAGGGAACCCAGCGAGCTCTGGCGAGCTCCCTTTCCTTTCCTCTTCGCTCTGCCACAAAACCAGTGGCAGAGACTTCTTCCTGATTCTCCTCCGCGTCACGCAATACCCGCATATGCTACCTCCGTCCACCCCCACTAGGCATCTTCTTCTCCGGCGATAGCAGGTACAGCCGTCTGCCTCTCCGCCCCCTTTGTCCCTACAGTTAGGTTAGAACTACTCCATAACTTCCCCACTTTCTTTTCCCCATTCTATTTCACTTGATTGCCCCTCGACCGCCACCGTCCACCGTCACCTTCCTCATCTCCGGCCACCCTCCGACGAGGCACCCCCGTTGCTCCGCAGCCCCACACGCCTCACCGGCCATCGCAAAAGTTCCGCCTCACCACATTGAACACACTCGCCCCTCCACTGCCACGCTACACCTCCACAACGCACCCCCGAACACACCCATCCACCCGGCCATAGGGCGACCTAGGCACGCACGGCTAGGCCGCCCCGCAGCCTACCACCTTGCCCTTCACCTTCGCCGTGACAAGGCGAAGGTCCTCCAGTGATCTGATTAAGCCGAGAGGCTCATTTTGTGTCTGATAGTTTTCAAGCCCCTACCGCCATTGACGGTGACGCGAAGCAGCTCCAGGCTTCAGGACGGCCAAGCTTCAGGTGCAGCTGACTCGGGCAAGCACTGCGAAGCTATCTGACCCAGTGGACAACGCAACGAAGTCCCCATCTTTGGCAATCGACGAAGAGCGTTCTGCAGGCGCGCGCAAGAGCAGGGCGGGATTGATAGTCCCACATCGGCAATCTACGAGGCGCATGTACGGTTTAAATTGATTTTGTGTTATTCTCTCGTTGCCTCTAAATGCACAGGGGTGAGGTCCCTCACCTTACCCACGCTCACCTCGTACGCGGTTTCACCTCGCGGATCTGGCAGGATCTGACCCGACCTTATCTGAGCACACCTTACGCATCACCCTCACGCCGGTGCGCCTGGTCACGGGCACGCGATCCAACCCGTTAACCCGACTCTGGGAGAGCTACATGTGAGTGGTTTGCAGAGAGAGACACGCGCGGGTAGAGGGAGGGTTAGGTTTTGCTTCCCCTTGTGTGCAGGCGAGCGGAGCGCCGAAGAAGCTGACACTTAGCCACAGGGAGGAGAAGAAACTCTGAAGAAGAGGCAGAGCAAGGAAGAAGAAGAGAAGAAGCAGAGAAAGAAGAAGAAAGGCCAAGACAGAAGACCAAGGAAGAAGAAGACAGAAGGAAGACAGAAGAGAAAGAAGCAAAGTGAAGGCTGCAGAAGAAAGAAAGCAAGATCAGAGAGAAGAAGAATAATCAAAGAAGGGAAAACACTTTTAAGACGTCTGATCTTGTGATTAGACGTCCAATTTTACTCTTTTGCCTAAATTACTTTTTAAATGCATTTGAATTAAACTTTTGAGTAAATTAGAGTGTCCAATTACATTTGAGATTAGTAGTAAATTCCGATTGCTCCCTGTGTTCGACCTCGGATACTTCGATTTTTGAGTAATAAAATCTTTATTTGTTGATGACGCTTGATCACCTATACTACGACGCAATAACTGTTAAAACACGATCGAGCCAGTCGCTTCAACAATATTGCACTTTAGGGTTAGTCCATTAGAACAACCGACTCCACCTCTGGTACTCATACCCAAGCTTGAAATCGTCCGTAACAGTCACCCTGACCCGTCTACCCATCTAAAACCTATTCTAATGTACGTTCTAAGCGGAACTCGAACCCACGTAATTTACAATGAGGATATTGCAAATCGTAGGCGTGGGGGGCATTAAAGTGCAAAACGTTGTGAGAATCACGTCACAAGAAAGGGTTTCATAAAAAAAATCACATATTCCAAAAAATCAAAAAAATAAAAAATTGAAAAAAGAATAAAAATAGAAGGGAGGAAATTTTGACTGAATTGATTGCATATCATTTTTTAGGAGGAAAAAGGGGATGTGATAAAAATATAAAAAAGGAGCACAATTTGAAAAAAAAGAAAGATAGTCATTAGTAGAAGATTAAGGAATTGACTTAGTTCTAGACCCAATCAGAAAGAAAGAAAATGAAAGACAAAAACTACTAAGAGTTAGGAACCTGAAGGGATGATTTTGAATTCCCCTTTGAGCGGGAAAAGCCGATTTGGATGGCCGGTCGCCTGAAGGGTCCCGACGCTGGTGCCGGTGACTCTGATGGATGGGTGGTATGGCATCCACGATCTTGGCGCAGGAAGGCATGTGATGTACGTGTCCCTGCTGGAGTTAGGAACCTGGGCAGGAGGGACTTTCGAGATGGTTGGGGCAGAGGTCGAAGGGAGGTGACCTGCTATCGATGTCGCCTTTGGGGGCACCTAGCGGCGACTTGTCGGCGTCCACTGCTATGTCTGGCATGCGGAGGGTTTCGTCACAAATGGGACACCTGCCTGGCGACATGTGATGGTTCTGGGGGCAGGGATTGCAATACACCTTCGTGGCCTCGAGGTAAGTTGCAGATGCCCCTCCCCCCTCAACGCTTGGGGGTTGCACTATGGATGTGGAGGGTCCCCTAACTAAGGATGTCAAGGTAGCGGAACTGGCTTTACGTAGTGCTTTCATGGGAGAAGTTATGATGGGCACCATATCGATGGACATAATTCGACAACTGGTGAGATCTCTTTCTCTATCAACTGATGCTTGGAAGATTGCGATTATTTCATCATCGCGATTTGTGTTGTTTGATGTGGGTGCGGGAAATGTTGAAAGATACTGGTTTCAGACTAGCTTTTTGGATGGGCTATCAGTGATTTGGTGGCTGGTATCCCCTTTTGATGGATCTTTGCCTGAACGTCCCCCTCAAAGAGCCTCCAAGTCTGGTGTTCTTGAGATCAGAGGTCTGCCTCTGCATCTGAGATCTAGGAAGGTGGTGGAAAACATGATAGCTGGGTTTGCATCTGTCACCGTGGATGCTGCTGTTGGGTTGACTGAAGGAGATGCCATTGTTCTGAATGTGAGGGTAAAGGTCTTCAGGGCTGGTGCCATTCCTGATAAATTGATCCTCAGATGTGGGGGCAGTTCTTCGATGCTCCTTCTGAATTTTATTATGGCAGATCGAGAGGTCGTCCCTAGACATTGCCCCCCCTCTTATGCTGTGGTGCTGAAATCTAAAACTCCTCCCTTGCATCCAAATTGTGTTAATCAGGATATGGTGGCAGAATGTTCTAAAGGTAGCGAATTGGTGGATGAGGTAGGGAACCTAAGGGATGTAGAGACAAGGACTGAAGCTCCGGCAGGTGTGGATGAAGTGCCTCTGATCCAAGACCTCCCCTCCTATGTTGAGGTGCTAAAGTCCAAAGCCCCTTCCTTGCAACCACACGGTGACTGTCAGGAGGTGGTGGCAGAATGCTCGTGAGAGAGGGAACTGGTAGATGAGGTGGGGAGCCTGGGAATTGTGGAGGTGAGGTCTGAAGTTCAGGACAATGTAGATGATGTACCCCTGGTCCAAGAGGCAGCTGCAATGGTGGATGCTAATGGGAAGTAAATGATTTTATCAAATGAAGTTGTGGGTGAGGATCTGAAAACCCATCTTGATGAGACTGATGAAGGGTTGATTATGAATGTGATTAATGAGCCTTTTGTCTCTGATATGGTGGACCCCTCTGTGAATCCCGTGAACTTGAAGACTTGTTCTCCTGTGGCTGAAGTCATGCATTCGAAGTCAAAGACTCCTTCTGCTGATAGGAGTTGGAAACCTCTCTATAAGCTGAGGCTAAGAAGGCATACTCCCACACAAAAGGTTGATGAATCAATCGTTGTAGCTGTGATGAAGGTTAGTAAGAATTCTGCAGCTATGAAGGGGACAGACCTGATTCCCAAATGAAGATCTTGAGCTCGAATGTGCGTGGTCTACGTGATAGAAGCAGGAGGGGGTCTCTAGTTAGATATCTGCGTGAATGGGAAATCGATTGTGCCATCCTTCAGGAGACACACATTGACTGTGCTTTTGATAAGGCATGGGAAGAGATGAGGGCAGGATCTGCAAATGACCTTGTGGTGGTCAATTCCATTGGCCGATCTGGGGGAATTGCCATTTGCTGGAAGAAGCAGATGCTGTGCTTACAAGTGGTTTCCATGGCTAGGCACCTTCTGACCTGTAGATTCACAAGAGGCCAGGGGGACAGTGTCTTCTATGTGACAGGTGTGTATGGGCCAAACGATCCTAATAGGAGGCAGGAACTGTGCGAGGACTGGAATCTGGCTGCAGAATTTATAGGTGGGGGGGCTTGGCTTGTTGGAGGTGACTTTAATTGTACTTTAGTGGGGAGTGACAGACCTAATGGGGTGGTCGACAGCTCCTCCACAGGATTTCAGTTGGTGGTTCAGGCCTTGGGGATGTACGAATTTCCATCATCAGCGGCTGAATTCACTTGGAGGAATGGCAATGGGCTCATGTCCAAGATTGACAGATTTTTTGGGAATGCTGAGCTATTGGATCTCTTCCAGATGTCATTTGTGTGTGGTCTTGAATGTCCATTTTCTGACCATACGCCCTTGGTGTGGGACAATGGTGAGCAGGTGGTGGATGGATCCTATTTTAAATGTAAGAGATCTTGGCTGAGGGAAACAGGGTTCAGAGACATGCTTGCCAGCTGGTGGAGGTCACAACAGGGTGAAGGCACAACCATCTCCAGACTGGCTTCTAAGCTTATGGCTTTGAAATGCATGCTAAAGGAATATGGAGATATTGTCTCAGTTCTCAGACATCAGAAGTGTCATGAGGCCTTGCTGAAAATTAAGAACTGGATACCAAGGAAGCTGTGGACCATCTATCTAAACTTGATCTTGCTGATAGAAGAAGATGGCAGGGGGTGGTAATTGAAGAAGACCTGAAATTGGAGATGGATTGGATGGAGCGATCTAGACAGCTGTGGCTAAGTGAGGGGGATGCAAACACCAAATTCTTTCATTTGGCTGCTAGCTCTAGGAGGAGAACAAATCTGATCTCGTCAATGGTTGTAGAGGGGCAGAGAATTACCTCCTTATCTAATATCAGAGCTGAGGCCATCAGATACTTCAAGGAATCTTCAAGAGCTGCAGGTAGGGGCAACTGGAGAATGACAACAAATGATTTGCCCAGGATTAATGAGTCTTAGGGGGCCAGCCTGGTTGAATCTATTTCTGAAGCTGAAGTATTAAAGGCTATTAAAGAACTCAATTATGAAGGATCACCTGGTCCTGATGGAATCCAGGTTTTCTTCTACAAAGAACTATGGGACATTGTGGGCTTAGAGGTTATGGGGGTAATTAGAGAATTCCAAAGTGGCAATTTTGGCTTTGAAAGAATTAATAGATCTTATCTGTTTCTTTTGCCTAAAACTCCAGGTGATGAATCCTTCCAGGAATTTAGACCCATTGCCCTTTCTAACTCCTTGTATTTGGTGATTGGAAAAGTCCTGGCTAATAGATCGAGGCCTGTATTGGAAGACTTGATCCATCTTGCTCAGTCTGCTTTCCTCCCGGGTAGATCCCTACAAGAATCTTTTATCTTGGCCCAAGAGATGGTTTATGGCTGGCATAAGAGAAGATGCAAGGCCTTCACATGGAAGGTTGACTTTCGTAAGGCTTATGACTCAATCAGTTGGCCTTATTTATGGGATGTGCTTAAAAGAAGGGGCTTTCCCCCTACTTGGATAGCTTGGGTTAAGAGATGTATTACCACGACTCCTTTACCCCTCTAATAAATGGGAACCCTGTGGTGCATGGATCCAACCTCAATGTGGCATCAGGCAAGGATGCCCCCTGGCCCCCTTGATCTTTAATTTGCCAGTTGACAGTTTAGCTTGGTTTGCTTGTAAGCTTTCTGAAGTGGGTCTTGTTAGAGGATATTCACTATCTTATAGGAATAGTCTGGCTCCCATTCTTCAGTATGCAGATTATACTGTCTTTTTTGTTGAAGGATCCATGGATGGAGCGTTGGCTTTGCATCATTTGGTTGATATCTTTGGTGAGCTTTCTGGACTGAGGTTAAATAGGGACAAGTCTGGTTTGGTCTGCTTTGGTTTACCTGAGGAGGAGCAAGAAGCCTTAGCAGCCATCCTGATGACTCCTCGCATCAGTCTTCCTATCAGATATCTTGGGCTGCCTTTGAGGTTTTCCAGGTTGAAGAGAGGTGATTGGAACTGCCTTTTTGACAAGGTCTCTATGAAACTTGATGGTTGGCATAGCAGATTCTTATGCAGAGGTGGAAGGCTTATCTTGCTCAATTTGGTGATCACCTCCATCCTTGTCTTCTACTTCTCCATTTTCAAAGGACAAAGATCCATTTGTAAAAGATTGGATGTGATAAGGAAGAGATTCTTTTGGAAGGGAGCTAGACACAAGGGCAGCTTCTTGTAGCCTCTCAAATGGGATCAAATCTGCTATCCTAAGGAGCTGGGTGGTCTTGGGATCAAGTCCTTGCAGCATTTTAATGATGCCTTGCTGCTCAAATGGGCTGTTAAGCTGCTGCAAGGTGATCTGAAACCGTGGTCTGATCTGATCAGAGATAGATATGGAGCTTCCAACAGCAGGTTTTCCAGACTTCAACCTAATTGTCCATCACCTTTCTGGAAATCTGTAACTAAGGCTTTGGCTGATCACTTCCATCTGCTGTAACCATCACTTGGAGATGGAAGGTCTTTCAGATTCTGGAAGGAGGAATGGTCTGAATTGGGGGTCTTGAAGGAGCTCTATCCAAGAGCTTTTGATGCAGCAACTGACAAGAATGCTACGGTCAGCAAGATCTGGTCTTGCAGCAACAGCAGTTGGAATCTGGATGATGTGGAGTCCAACAGCAGTAGAAGAGCTACCCGGTTATGGGATGAGAAGAGAAGGCTTTTATCAGACCTTGAAAATTTCTGACCTAGGCCTTGAACGGAGGACAGATATCTGTGGGATGGGATCTATAGTGCCCAATCTGGTTATAACAGAATGTTAAATGTTAAAGAGGGATGGAGACATGATTCCATTGATAAGAAGATATGGTTGTTAAAAATTCCTCTCAAGGTACAAATTTTCCTTTGGCTGTGCAGGAGAGATGGGTTAATCACAAGTGATCTACACCACAGAAGATTGGGTACTCATCATCATGTGTGTTTTTTATGTGAGATGATCACTGATAATGTAAATCACCTCTTCTCTTATTGCCATGTCACTGATGTCATCTGGAGAAAAATTTGTCAGGAGCCATTACCAGAGTAGGATTCTATGTGGCATGGTTTTGAGGTGAGAGGGAAACCACATGTCCACATGGCTGCTACTATTTGGTGTGTATGGAAGGCAAGGAATGAGAGACTTTTTCAGGAGACGCCAGTATGTTGTGAGAATATTTTAAGAGAGTGCTGGTTCCTCATATAGTCTTGGGGATCCTTTTTGTAATCTACCTTGCTTTGCACATAATATACTACTCTGGACTGCTATCGCAGGACGATAGCTCTCCTTTCTATTTCAAAAAAAAAAACTGCTAAGAGAGAAAAAGAGATTAATATGAACACTGATCTTAGGCCTCCTGGGTTGTAATTCTAGGCTTAAAAATTCAAGTATCCATTAAGATCTGGATAGTCCTCAAAGGGTTGGGGAAAATGCAAAGCTTAAGTATTAGGTCTAAGGCTTAGGGATTATTCGACCTCATTAACTGACCTCTAGTTTGCGGGACAAGGTAACCTATGCACCCCAATACACACACAGTCTAGTTCATTGTGCCTAATTATCAAAATCATGCAAAGGCATTAAATCTGTTCTAAAAAAGTTACCTAGATTAGGAGCGGCTAATCCACACAAGTTGATTTGGATGAGTTCCCGATGCGGAGAGGTGGGAAATTCCCCTCGAAGATGCGTAATAGCATATCGTCTCCTCAGTGCTTGTGTCCTAGGATATCTAAATATCCTACCGGGGGCATGTAAGCACCTTGTGCTAGTTTAGATACTATGAGCGACATTATCACAAAATGTCGACAGGGTTTGAATTTAGCTACAGAATGCCATGGGTGGGATTATCTCGAAATCTTGAAAGCGAGGGTTCTGAGGGTTGCCATGGGCAATGCTATCTCGAAGCATCGATTGCCAGGGATCTTGCGACGATTCATGGTGGGAACTAGGTATCCGATATAGACCATGTTGTAAGGCTAATCCAAAGCTAGAAATAAAAAGAAAAGAGAGAGAAAAGTCTCCACAAATAAAGAAAAAATTCCTCTGTCTCTCGCTTACAAAAATGCTTTACAAACTGAACCTGGACTAAAACATATTACAAGCATGGGTGCTTTAACTGTGGAGTTCAACAAACCTTAGGTTAGTTCCTATGGGCCTTAGAAACCTTCGCAGTTTACTGAGGCAAGAGCTGTTCAAGTCTAGATCTTGGTTTGTACTTGAGTACCTCTAGGCCTATTATCAGCATTCTGACTTAATCTACAAAAGAAAGCACACATCAGAGTCAAAGCATAAAGAAGCATGTGGTCTAGAATTTGAGTAAATCCCTTGAAATTTTGCTAAGGAACTAGCAAAAGCTAAGCATGGGGTATGATGGGAACACCATCATGAGACATAAACTAACTCAATTTGATCTGATTAAGTCTTTAAATGCTCCTATATAACCTTTAGAAGGTCATAATTCATTGCATTAACATTCTAAGAGAAAGAAAAGAAACTAAGATTAAAACTATAATTTTACCATCATAACTTGAATGCAGTACAACCATGGGTTTTCTCAGGGGTTAATTAAGAGTCAAACAGTCCTAAAAGGCTAACAAGTGGGTTAAAACAGACATAAAAGGGTTTTCTCATGTTTTGAGAATTAAATAACTTTTAAAACCCTAAAAACAGACCCACTTAATTAATTGAGGTTTTGGTCAAGATAAAATTCACCTAAACCCTCTAAAATTCATAGAAAAATATTCTCTAGGGTTTTGTACCTTCAAATTGACCATTAGAACCTGTTTTGGCCCAGTACAGAGTCTCAGACAGACATTTGCCCTAATTTGGGTTTTTGCATAAATTATCTAGTCAAATGTGGTCAAAACAAAAATCCAACCTCACCATTAGATTCCTTAGATCCAAATTAGATTTGTACCAAAATTTGGACCCAAGCTGAGATTGTCTTGACCTAGTTTGCAACTTGGTATTGTCTGATCACATATATGCCCTTAACTTTCAAAATCTTTACAAAAGACCCCTAATTTTGTCATCATTTCCACAAAAAGGTCCCTGTCACCATTAATCCTATTCCTACAGGCTCCAGAAACCTAAAATTGGCAAGATCTCCTTGATTCCTTGATGAATCCCTTTCAAATTTGAAAGGGAAGTTCGTCAAGGAATTTCCTTCCTTTTGAGCCAATTCCCACGCCCCAAAACCTTCACAATCTCTCGTGCGAATGCTTGAGAGATTAGGGTATCAAAAAATTCCCAACTCCGATGAAGCTTTCCAAGCTTGGGAAGCTTGCTTCCCAAGCCCAAAACTCCCTCTAAAGGTCTATAAAAAGACCTCTAGATCAAACTGTTCTCCCCACGCTCGAATTCGGCCTTGAACACCTCAAATTCCTCTCCTCTTTCTTGGCCAAATCGCTCCTCGACGTCCAGCGATCCTCCCTGCCTCCATTCTCCATCCGTTCACAATATCGGCGGTGGAGCTATCTTCCCTATCTTCCTCCACGTCGAGTTGTACCAGCCGACTCCCCCTCACCATCTTCCTCGCCATTTCCTACCTACCAGAGCTCCCTACTTCTCTAGCACTGACCATACCACAACCGGTGCCATCCCCTTTCCCCTTCATCCGCTATTGCTCTCAGCCGACTCCTCAACTTCTCCTTATCACGCCAGTACATCCAACACACCGTTTCAACCTCGCCAATGCCCTTCGCGACTTTGTCTTCCTCCTCGCCGACGTACCTCCGACGAGCCCTAGTGACTTCCACACTCACCCAAATGCATCACTTCCACGCTCCATACCTCCGCCTCATCACGACGATCAAAAGCCCTCACTCATTGAGAGCTATTGATCCCCCTACAGTGCCACCGAACACACCCACCTTCACACGCACAGTTCACCTCCGTCAGCCTTCATCACCCACACCCATGCCACGCCGACCCCCTCAGCAAGTTCGCCGTGCTCCGACAATCATTCCCGAACGTTTTGACATGGTTGAAAGGTCATTTTAATGATTTTAGGTACTGATCCTCACCAACATTAACACGCAAGCTTCGAGTGAAGCTTGAAGCTGCTCCAGTACCTGCAAGTTCTAGGCATCATCCCCTGTTCGTGCAGAATTGCTCTAGGAGTTCGAGTGGACCAGAAATTGGAGCCTTTGACTGCCATCTTGCGCGAATTGGATGAAGAAGCATCTGCAGCTGCACGCAGAGGAAGGGAGGTGGGATTAGTCCCATCTAGGAAGCTGAAGAGTGCCTGCACCTGCATAAAGTGAATTTGTTGCATTAGCTATTCGCCTCAGCACGCACAGGGGGTGAGGTTCCCACACATGCCCTCACGCCCCTTGCCCGTGACACCTTACATGCGAGTCTGGCCGATCCGATAACCTGCCTAACCAAAGCACTCCTCAACTGCGACCCATGCCCGCAGCCTTGGACCCGGGTGTGCTCTAGGTCTAAAAACCTGATAACCTGGTACTGTTGGAGGCCCTGGGAGAGTGTAACCCAAAGAGAGAAAGAAAGGATAGTGCGTGGGGGCAGGGGGTTTTGCTCTGAGAAGGATTGGCTGACACTTCGCCAAAATTGAGGATCCTTTACCATCTGCGTGAAGAAGAAGAGCAGAAGAGCAGAAAGCAAGAAGAAGAAAAGAAGAGGTGCCACACAAGAAGAGTAGAGAAAGAAAAAGAGGGAAGAGAGTGAGCAGCAAAAGGAGAGGATGAGAAGAAGAGCCACAGCAGAAGAAGAAATCAGACCATCAGATGTTTAAGAAGTTTGATTTAATATTCAAACGGCTGATTTGAGATTATTTCATATATAACTATTGAGTTCCATTTGCCATTATTGTAAGGAGTAATTGGTGATTCAAATCACCATTTTACTCCATTCTTTTTGTAGTTTGATACTTGATCTTATTGCTACATTATTCTGAGTCAATTTCTGATTACAATTTCATATCTCTATTGTTTTAAATTAAAATTTTGAGAACTGAATTCCTACTTGCTCCCAGTGAACGACCTCGGACATTTTCGAGTATAAATTTATTTGTTTTTCGTGAGATTTCAACTATACTACGATGGAACGATTTTAAAACCTGATTTCGATCGAGCAACAGTCATCTCACAGGGAGTGATGATCCATTTGGACTATAGGTTAACTTTAGTTAATTAATCTCTATAGTAATATAGTGTCGCAATCCATATTGATGTCACTTTATTTATATACAATTTTTACTGATTTATTCCATGTCATTCACTAAGAGGTAGCTTTGATATACATCACTCTCTAATATCCAAAATCATCTTTTATTCCAAAAATGTTAAGTTTTATTTATAAAAGAATGAGTTAGTACTAACTAATCAAAGAATGACTTAATCTAAGTTAGTTTAGTTAGAACACATGAATTGGAATTGGAAATGCCTTAAACTAATTACAACCAAGGCACAAAAAGGATAAGTTAATTAGCCAAGATATATACAAATATCTAATTAATCAAATTATCTATATGGAAGTTCATATAAGACTAATAGCAAGAAAGAAGTACATGTACACAAGCCTTGAAAACTATATACAATACAAGGAAAAAAGAATTGAGTTTAAATTAATATCTACACTTGAATCAAATAAAAAGAATAAGAATCAATATACAAGAATGCCTCAAAAAGTGTTTACAATATAAGGTAAAAGAATGCTTCAAAAAAATATATATAAGGTAAAACAATATACACTTAACTAATTTTACATACATAACATACATGATAATATACATAATATAACATGCACAAAACAAATATATATATACGTATATATAACACTTACATATATGTGTATAATCTACATATAATATACTAATATGTAATATATACTTAAATTTACACATGCATAACTAACATATAACCTGATAACATATAATGAACATACTGATAACGAATTTAATGCGGTTTGTAAAATACGTCGTTGTAACGCGCAAAATCGATTAACTCTTAAATTTATAAACCTAGATAGGGGAGTATCTAGGGTCGTCCAAGGAGGCAAGTTTGCAATTCAAAATCCCATGCTTTAAAGATGAAACTCAACTTTCTTTTTGATGTTTTTGAATATATAGTTTTTATGATTTTGAAATAACGGCAATACTCTACTTTTTGTTAATAGCGGGAAAACAACTAAAACCTATTTCAATTAAGCAAACCCTAAGGTGATAGGTAGAGCCTCTCCCTAAGCTCACCCTAGGCAAGTGGAGGCCTAGAATAATTAGGCAGAGGGAGTGAAACAAATGCTAGGCAAAAATTGTAAAAGCTATGCAACAAAAATTGAAAGAAGGCAACTTGAATTAAAATGAACTTGTCCTACACAAAACTCATAGAGGAAAGCTTCTAATCTACTTGAAATGCAAGAAGACAAAAACAAAAATCCTCTAAATGAAATGGTGAAGAAGATGATGGCTTCTTGCTCCAAGCCTGGTACCTCCCAGGCTTAAAAAGAGTCCTCCAACTCCTTCCTTGCTATGCTCCTCCAAGATGGTGTCCTCCAAGGTGGAAGCTACCACCTTCAATTCTCCTCCTCCAAGGGTGGACATCCACCCTAGGTCCTTCTCCTTTGTCTGGCCATCCTCCTTGAAGTAGAATAGCCCTCCTCCTTGGCATGGCACAAGTTGAAGAGAGTGGGGAGAAGAAGGCACCAAAGGGGCGGGTGATGTGCCCCCTTAATCTTCTTCTCTACTCCTTCTTCTTGGCTATAGGTGTAGGTGGGTATAGGTAGAATACTGCACTAATGGAGGATGAAGAAAATGGTGGTAGGTGATGGGTTTTTATAGAGTGGGATGGGGGTAGGGTTGGCGTGAATAGGTGGAGGGCTAAGATGGAGTTTAGTGGTGGTTATGGGTGGTTAAGTTAATCCTAAGGTGGAGATCACTTGGCGCCACCATAAAGGGTGCAAGGGGGGGTAGTTATAGGTTGAATCCACCCCTTGGTGCACATCCATGGTGGAGGGGGTGCATCCATTTTGGCGCCAAAATGGTGTTCTAGAAGGGGGCAATTTTGGAGGGAAAATGGAAGGTGGAGATGGGCTTTAGTCTTAGGTGTAGGTTGGAGATTGAGGCATTTTTGGAGGGAAAAATTGGCACCAAAAAGGGGGGTAGTTAGGGTGGTTTTGGCGCCAACTTCTTGGTTCCCTTTGGTGGTGGTTGAGGGGTGAAAGGTGGTGATGGTGGTGGTGCCAACTTGGAGTGGATGGAGCTAGCTTAGGTGAGCTTTAGGTAGGGCATAGTTGGTGGAGCTAGTTAGGGTTGAGTTGAAGGTGGTGGATGGCCAAGGAGCTGAATGCTAGCTAAGCTAAGCTAGATTAGCTAGCTGTGGAGTAGAGGAGTAGGTAGTGTGAGCTAGGGTTTGAAGAGAGGAGTTGAGGAGAAGTCTGGAGCTTGAAATGGAGCTGGTAGCTGCTGAAGAGGCTAGCATGGAGCTACTCTAGTTGGCTTAGCTTGCTAGTTATTTGCTAGCTGCTAACCCAAGCTAAAGTGAGCTGGCTTCTACCATAATGAGCTTAGGTGAGCTGGGTCTGGTGCTCCTGGGGAGGATCAAGTTGGTTGAGGCAGCTAAGGTAGCTTAGCTCAACTGAGCTAAGCTAAGTTGAGTCCCTGGGAGTTGGACTTGAGCTTCCTAAGCTGGAATGAAGTCATCTTTAGCTGGCTAGAGTTGAGTGGAGCTGGATGTTGCTGGACCTAAGCTGGGGTGAACTCCAGTCAACTCAGTTGAGCTAGCTAGAGCTCCCTATGGACAAATAGGAGCTGAAATGAGATAGACTCAACTAAGTTGAGATGGATCTGAGTTGACTTGAGCTAGGGTGAGCTAAGATGACCTCTCTTGAGCTGCCATTTAGCTGAGATGAGCTGAGTGGAGCTAGGATGAGCTAAGCCTAATTCAGGTGAGCTAGATTCTAGCTATGGTGAGCTGGATCAAGCTGAGTTCCAACTGGTGAGAGCTTCTCCTTCACCAGTTGCCTTCCTAAGTGCTAGGGTACTAGGGATCTGGAAATCTGTTTATCCCTAACACTCACAAAAACACATTAAAAACACAATAAAAAATGCAATGCATGCCTAACCTAATTTATGCCTAAATGCAACCCAAAAACCCACTTACGGAGCATAATCCTAAGATCTAGGTTTCTTTTAATGCATAAGAATAATGATAAACTAGCATTTATCACACCCCCATACTTATCTTTTACTAGTCTCTTAGCAAAACTTTAATTTTTTGGAAAACGAAATTTTTGGGAAATCTAATTTTTTTTAACTTTTAAGGAGAAAAAGATTAAGAAACCTTGGTTGATCTAAACACAGGAGGCACGAGATTTGTTAAGAATAAACATCGGAATATTTTTTTGGATCCAAAAATTAGACAAAACGGGATCAATATATCCTCCAGAAAATTCACAAATTAACCCCTTGTTAATTCAGATGACTTGAAATTTCTGTTTTTAGGATTTTTCTGGCTCTTGAATCTGATTTGCAACTTGCAATATCCTTTAAAACCTTGTGTCCGTGCTTGTGAAAAGCCAACATTTATAAGGGTGTGTTTCTGGTTTAAAACTTTTTTTTCTTTTTCTTCTTTTTTCCCATGCTTATTTTTAGCTTAGTCTTACAGCTGATGTGTCGGGATCATCATTCCTATTACCAATCCTCGAGGGGGCTCTGGTGCCAGTACTTCGAGATAGCACTGTCCATGACACTACCCAAGAGCTCACAACCCCAAAACACAATGCGGTGTAAAAGGGCGCTCTAGGAAAACTCAAGCTCTTGCTCTGACACTATAGGTAGAGCACCGTCCATGACACTTGAGCTGTTAAAATACACTTTAGTGCTCTGTCTAAAGATATGACATATAGATATAGAGTAGCGCCGAGGTGGTAACATGTTGACATCGCATCCTCAAAGGTGGCATTTTCCTCCTTCTCAGCGGTGGGAACTCAAATCAATGATCTGCTTCAGACTTTTACTAAGTTCAAACAAGGGAGTTTTTATAATTTTTAGTGCTTTTTATTTGTTGGCTTGTGTGTGAAATTTGACACAGGAAGTTCCACAAGAAATGCAAGTTTTTGAATCAGAAACTAAGCCAAATACTTTCCATATTACAAAAGAGGATCAAGTCACCTGAACTATCACGAGTTCAGGTGGAATTTTAGAGAAGGATATCTGATCTAGTCTAAAAATAGACCCTAAGATTCTAATGGTCAAATCCGCATCCTCATCCCTAGTTTGTTAAAGATTAAATCCCATTGTACCAAAAGTAAGCTTTTCAACCTTAGTCCCGATTTCAAAATTTTTCCTCAAAAAGTTTTCAACATTTTTATTTTTTTGGGTATGCAAGCAGGAAAATAAAATAACTAAAGAAAAATGCATGTTTTTAAGTTTTGAAAATCCTAAATCTATCATCAAATTTTAAAAACACCCCCCCACATGCTTAAGATATGCAATGTCCTCATTCATTAGGAAGGAAAAGGGATCACCTTAATGAAGAGCGGTCAGGTTTAGGATGGCCAAAACCTAGAAAAAGAAAGGAAAAAGGAAAGTAGGAAAAATAATGGGTTACCACCCATCCAGTGCTATCTTTTACGCCATTCAGCTGGGCATGAAGGTATGCACAGAAGATGAAAAATTATGTAAGTAATTGGACACTTGAATGTCTTCGATAAAAGTGGCTTCCTCAAGATCCCTAAAAAGATGAGTGGTAAAGATAAAGGGATCAAAATAAAATAGAGAAATGGAAAAAGGACCCCAGTCTGGCCATGGTTTGAATTGATGATGAAAGCCAAACTCAGGTGGATCAGGTGGTAGGATCAATAGAAAAGGAAGGGAAAAGGAGTTAGTGAGATGCAGGATGGGTGAAGTTAGTGTGGATATTTTTGGTGAGAAAATAGGAAGATGAAAAGGGGGAAAGTCAAACCCTAGTTGATCTGGAAAGTCTTGGACCACATAATTATCCTTAGAACAAGAATCAATAAAATCTATATCAATAGTGGTCAAAGCTGAATGAGATTGGATCAACATAGACTTCTCAAATACTGCTTCCATTTTATTATCAGTGTCCTCAAAAATTTTGTGATCAATGGACCTCTTGGAAGCTTGAAATAAATCTAATGAGAAGGTCTGGTTACTGCAACTTATATTCATTTTCCCAGAATAAGAATTGATATTAACTGCTGCCATAATCAGAAAAGGTCTTTCAATGATAGCATTAATGAGAGCCTCAGGTACCTCTATGTCAAGGACCAGATAATTTATCGGAAATAGACAATTCCGAAGCTTGATAATACTATCCTCAATAATTCCCCGCAGTTGAATGGTAGATCGATTTTCCAACTGAAATTGAACCTTAGTAGGTTTTAAATCATCGAATCGAAATTCCTCAAATAAAATCGGGGGGATGAGATTACTAGAGGTACCTAAGTTGAGAGGGGCGCGAAAGAAAATGGTGTCAGTTATGCCAATTGAGATGAGTGATGTGCCGTGATCTATTTTTGTGAAAGGCCGCTTGCTCTGAAAAACTGAGCTGACTGTCTTTGAAAGGACCAACCTTTCTAGATTCTGATCATGCCTTTTTGAAGTAAATTTTTTAGAAGCATGGGGAGAATATAGGAAGGGAATATTCCTCTCGACTTGCTCAAATAAGTCCAAAGGATTGTGGTTAGAGGGCTCTGATTTTGGATTGTTGGATCGTAGTTTTTGACAGTGGGAAATAGGGTTTGAATCAGGTCTTTTTGGGATTTCTTTTTCTTTTTCCTTATTGAGGTTAGGGGAGTCAATCTGCATTGGTTGAAAATTAGTTTCATCATTTGAATGTGAAAGCCTTAAATCCATGGTGGTTTCCTCACTCCTCAAAGTCTCTGCATACGCAGTTTGGTGATCACTAGGAGGAGGTGGGGGGGGCCTGATGTTGATAGAAACTAGGTTGGTGCTGCGATATTGGGTTAATAGGAGGCTGACCCGTGTGGTTCTGATGTTGGTATCCACCCGAGTGTTGGTTCCTATGATTAATAAAGTTTGGTGTGGGTTGGGATGGTGAGTGTCCTGCAGGTCTTTGAGTCAGAATATCCCCAATTTGATCATTGAGATTGTTAATAAGACGAGTTGTTTCCCTTGTTTTTCTTTGTAACTCCTGTAGGGTTTTCATCATCTGGGCGTTAATGTCTTCTTGAGATTGCCTAGATTGATAAGTCTGATTTGAACCATACCCTCAAAATGGGTTCTGTTGGTGTGGAACCGGATTGGTCCAGGTGTAAGCTGAATAATTCCCCCCATTAGAGGAATTTTTCAATTTCTCCTGGAAAGTAGGGACATTTTGGGTGGGGTGATGATTGGGATAAGCATAATTCCCCGTTGAACCATAGAAAGCCTCAGAATAATAATTATACTCAGAATGGGATTTATGCAAATTTTCTCTCTTGCGGGTGTTAGCTAGGGTGAAATGTGGGATTTGCGGAGCCTGGTTAAGTGTAGTAGGTTGCCCCTAGTTGGCTAGGTCAGTTAATTCCATATGCAACTATTGTTGCTGAATTTCTAGCTGAGCCATGATAGAGTGGAAATTAGGTGGAGGGGCCTGATTAAGAAGCTCCTGGGTGGAAAGATTGGGGAAAGAATAATTAGCTTGCAAGTTAGAGAACCAATTTTTATTTTCCTTTTTTAAAGAAGAGGAAGAATGCAGGAAAAGTCTTTTTGGGGAGGCAAAATCAAGTGTTCCCTCCAAGTGTGGAGTTTTGGACTGCCGCCTGAGCAAAATGGAAGAAACGGGAGGGGAGGAGAAGAGATGGAGAAGAGAGATGTGTGCACACAAGCAATCAATTTCTAGACCTAACTTAATTGTGACTCCCTAGAAATTAACCTAAGACTTGGTCTACCTAGGAAATAAGTAATCAACAGTGAATACCCGTTCTGTCAACAAATCTAGCCAAGTTGCTTAAGAGGAGGTTTGGGCCCAAGCGTTTCCTAGGAAAATCCCCAGGTGCTTGTACAAACCCACGCCTGGTCGTTTGACACGGCCCCTCAGCTTAAACACCAGATATAGATGACAAAATTGGCATTAACTAAAGAAAACTTAAGACCTATATAGCAAGCCTAAGTTGATGAAAACCTTAGGGTTCAAATTGCTACCAATTTTAATTAGGTCTAGGATACAAGTGTGCACACGGAATGTGGAGAGTGTTGATTGGGTTGTTGCCCTATTATTTCAATTTTTTTGTGTGTGCACAGGAATTGGAAAGTGGTTCCAATTTCAAACAAGTTGTCACACAATTTTTATATTTTTATCTTTTAGGATTCAATTTAATTTAATATATTTTAGGGTTTCTTTTCTAAATGTTGAAACAAGTTTGAAACTTCCACAATCAAAGGAAAATAAGTTGTATTGGTGATGATATGTTTCCTTTATGTTGTGGGACTAAAAAGCAAGAAAGAAACCTTAATTGGATTTGAACCCTAATGCAGAAACTTACCTCCAATGAATTATTTTTAGGCTTTCTGAATAAGTAGTGGTCCAAAAAATACAATCAAGACCACTACCTTATGTAAAATCAAACAAGGATTCTATAAAAGCTTTTTTTAAGATTTTAGGAATTTATTTGATATTTTTATGGAATTTTTATTTGCGCTGGTGTCAAAGTCCAGAAATGGTACCGGTGGGTATTTTGGACTTTCTGTACCACCACTAGCCTCAGAAAATTTTGGTAATTTTATGTGAGATGTAGAATTTCAAAAGGATTCCAGAAAGATAAATTTCAAAAAAATTAGATGAGTATAAAAATTCTAAAAATTCATGGACAGCAGCCAAATAGGAAGATAAGAGGGTGTGACCCCTCAGCAGTCCAAGAATTTTTAAAAATTAAATACAAAGCCAACTGATCAAAAATTTGGAACAGGCATTCCTAACTTGATTTGGATTCACTATGTGAAATTTCATGATTTTAGGAGACTTATGGTGTTGGGAATTGATTTTTGAAGTCCAAATAGAAATCTAGACCTAAAAAAAGAACACCAACACTAGGATTGAAGTGGTGTTTAGTGAAGCATACAAGCAAACAATGGATTTTTATGGGCACCACTCCACTTAATTAAAGTGTTTAGGGTCCTGAAAGCCAAGTTTAATATTTTTTTGGTAGTCTTTTAGCCTAAATGTGACAAGAAATGGGGAACCAACTTGAAATTGTGGGAAGAAAAGGAACTTTGAGCTCTCACTTCCAAATTCCCGCTTTCTTCCTATAGTTCCTACACACATGAGGGAAAAGATAGACAAGGGGATGAGATCCACTTCAAGCAAGAGAATCAATTAAAATTCAAATCCGTGCCTCCCCGGCAGCTTGATAACCTAGTACTATTGGAGGCTCTGGGAGAGTGTGACCCAAAGAGGGAAAGAGAGGATAGTGTGCGGGGGCACGGGGTTTTGCTCTGAGAAGGATTGGCTGACACTTGGCCAAAATTGAGGATCCTTCCCCCTCTGGGTGAAGAAGAGTAGAAGAGCAGAAAGCAAGAAGAAGAAGAAGAAAAGAAGAGCAGCCGCACAAGAAGAGCAAAGAAAGAAAAAGGAGAGAGAGCAGTAAGAGGAGAGGACGAGAAGAAGAGCCACAGTAGAAGAAGAAATCAGATCATCAGATGTTTAAGAAGTTTGATTGAATATTCAGATGGCTGATTTGAGATTATTTCATATATAACTATTGAGTTCCATTTGCCATTATTGTAAGGAGTAATTGGTGATTCAAATCACCATTTTACTCCATTCTTTTTGCAATCTGATACTTGATCTTATTGCTACATTATTCTGAATCAATTTCTAATTACAATTTCGTATCTCAATTGTTTTAAATTGCAATTTTGAGAACTAAATTCCTACTTGCTCCCAGTGAATGACCTCGGGCATTTTCGAGTATAAATTTCATCTGTTTTTCGCGAGATTTCAACTATACTATGATGCAACGATTTTAAAACCTGATTTCAATCGAGCAACAGTCATCTCACGGGGAGTGATGATCCATTTGGACTATAGGTTAACTTTAGTTAATTAATCTCTATAGTAATATAGTGTCGCAATCCAGATTGATGTCAGTTTATTTATATACAATTTTTACTGATTTATTCCATGTCATTCACTAAGAGGTAGCTATTGATATACATCACTCTCTAATATCCAAAATCATCTTTTATTCCAAAAATGTTAAGTTTTATTTATAAAGAATGAGTTAGTACTAACTAATCAAAGAATGACTTAATCTAAGTTAGTTTAGTTAGAACACATGAATTGGAATTGGAAATGCCTTAAACTAATTACAACCAAGGCACAAAAAGGATAAGTTAATTAGCCAAGATATATATAAATATCTAATTAATCAAATTATCTATATGGAAGTTCATATAAGATTAATAGCAAGAAAGAAGTACATGTACATAAGCCTTGAAAACTATATACAATACAAGGCAAAAAGAATTGAGTTGAAATTAATATCTACACTTGAATCAAGTAAAAAGAATAAGAATCAATATACAAGAATGCCTCAAAAAGTGTTTACAAATATAAGGTAAAACAATATACACTTAACTCATTTTACATACATAACAAACAAAATAATATACATAATATAACATGCACAAAACACATATATATATATACATATATATAACACTTACATATATGTGTACAATCTACATATAATATACTAATATGTAATATATACTTAACTTTACACATACATAACTAACATATAACCTGATAACATATAATAAACATACTGATAACAAATTTTACGCGGTTTGTAAAATGCGTCGTTGTAATGCGTAAAATCAATTAACTCTTAAATTTATAAACCTAGATAGGGGAGTATCTAGGGTCGTCCAAGGAGGCAGGTTTGCAAATCAAAATCCCATGCTTTAAAGATGAAACTCAACTTTCTTTTTGATGTTTTTGAATATATAGTTTTTATGATTTTGAAATAACTGCAACATGCGAGTTTTTGTTGATAGTAGGAAAACAACAATGACCTATTTCAATTAAGCTAACCCTAAGGTGACAGGTAGAGCCTCTCCCTAAGCTCACCCTAGGCACGTGGAGGCCTAAAATAATTAGGCAAAGGGAGTGAAACAAATGCTAGGCAAAAATTGTAAAAAGCTATGCAACAAAAATTGAAAGAAGGCAACTTGAATGAAAATGAACTTGTTCTACACAAAACTCATAGAGGAAAGCTTCTAATCTACTTGAAATGCAAGAAGACAAAAACACAAATCTTCTAAATGAAATGGTGAAGAAGATGATGTTGGTGCTAGAGCACCTCGATCGTTTATTTTGATGATAACAAAACACGTGTCATTTAACATTTGCACTTGGAGTCTTAGATTTCAGGTCAATTGCAAATGGAGACGTGATTAGATGGAGTTCGAGCTCGCATCCAGGATGGATTGGAGGAGCTTGATGGAGAACAGAGGAGATTCGCAAGGAGCGATGACTTGAAGAAGGAAGGAGATGAAGAATAGGATAGATTTCCTTTCCTTGTAATCGTTGTTATTTTGTTTCTTTTGTTGTTCTTCATTTTCTTACTTAGATTCATGTTAAAGAGCCTTTAAGAACCCTAACAGTAGTCCTAGGAACACTTTCACAACCCTAGGATACTTAGGTTTTCTGTAGAGAACTTAGAAAAGAAAAATAGGGTTCAAACAGCATTTTCAGACATCTAATCTGAAAATCAGACCTCTGATAAATACTTTTAAGACGTCTGACTGTTGACTCAGACGTCCGATTATGTTTAGGCTGGACTTAGTTAGTTATGTCTGATGAAATTAGACATCCAGACCTTAGTCCAGACATCTTAGGAGACATCTGATGATTTTGCCAGACGTCCAATTAGTGGACCATTGGCTGCCTTGCAGAACACTAAAGGAAATGACCGTTAGAGCCTTATCAGACATCCGTAAGTGTTCCCAGACGTTTGATAAATGATTGTTTTGCCTCGACAGGCCCAAAATCTCTTCTCAGAGATTTTCTAGCCGTTGCACTCTCTTGGAAATCCATTCCTGCAGAAAAGTAGGTTTCCAGATGTCCAGACTTAGTGCCAGACGTCCTGTATGTCGTCTGATAGACTCCCACTAGAACCCTATTTCGATCTGATTCAAGTCGGGAAAGAAACCCACCTAAAATCAGACGTCTAACTTTGTTCCCAGACGTCTTAAACTGATTTTCCGAACGTCCGATGAAAGGATCAGACATTTGATAACCCTGTCAGTGCAATGATTGTTCCTGATTTCGGCCTGATTCTCTTGGAGCTTGCACCCAACAGCTATGGAAGCCTTCGAAGGCCTTCCAAAGCCTTCCTAAGGCCTCTATAAATAGAGGAGAACCTCTTGCACACAAAATACACCCTAGTAATACATTTTCACACCATTTTGTGTCTCTTGATCCTAAGAAGCAAGCTCTTTCTCTCCAAGCTCAAGTTCTTCATTTAGAGAGCATCAAGCATTTGCGCACCCGCTCTCCCGTCGTAGTTCACAAGAGCGACGTTGCACCGCCGTGTAGCTCACACACCCGCGTCATCGATTCGACGCACTTCCATCAAAGGGGAGTTTCCTAATTCCTATAGAAGCTAGGTTTAAATCTTTGTTGGCTCTATAGGACTATATTTGTTATTTTAATTTGTTATTTGGTTGGGTATTCGCTTTGCGAATTCCCATCTCCTTCGTGGGACAAAATCCTTCTCGTGAAGAGAAGGGGTTTGAGGTACGCTACCCTCGTATAAAGTAGCGTGGTTGTAATTGAGGTTGAATCACCCTCGTTTAAGTGATTCGTTTAGTGGATTTGATCAACTTGGTTGATCAGAAAATCCTAACTCGACAGGGTTAGGTGGTGGTTTTCACCCGATTTGAGTTTCCACCTAAAAATCTCTATGTACTTTGTGTGATTGTTTATTTTGTGAGATTGTTATATTTTCAATTTCGCATTTTTTACGTCACGCTGATCTTACCCCCTCCAAGTAGGGAATTTCAGATGATGGCTTCTTTCTCCAAGCCTGGTAGCTCCCGGGCTTGAAAAGAGTCCTCCAACTTCTTCCTTGCTATGCTCCTCCAAGATGGTGTCCTCCAAGGTGGAAGCTACCACCTTCAATTCTCCTCCTCTAAGGGTGGATGTCCACCCTAGGTCCTTCTCCTTTGCCTGGCCGTCCTCCTTGAATTAGAATAGCCCTCCTCCTTGGCGTGGCACAAGTTGAGAAGAGTGGGGAGAAGAAGGCACCAAAGGGGCGGGTGATGTGCCCCCTTAATCTTCTTCTCTACTCCTTCTTGGCCGTAGGTGTAGGTGGGTATAGGTAGAATAATACACTAATGGAGGATGAAGAAAATGGTGGTAGGTGATGGGTTTTTATAAAGTGGGATGGGGGTAGGGTTGGCGTGAATAGGTGGAGGGCTATGATGGAGTTTGGTGGTGGTTATGGGTGGTTAAGTTAATCCTAAGGTGGAGATCACTTGGCGCCACCATAAAGGGTGCAAGGGGGGGTAGTTATAGGTTGAATCCACCCCTTGGTGGACGTCCATGGTGGAGGGGGTGCATCCATTTTTGCACCAAAATGGTGTTCTAGAAGGGGGGCAATTTTGGAGGGAAAATGGAAGGTGGAGATGGACTTTAGGCTTAGGTGTAGGGTGGAGATTAGGGCATTTTTGCAGGGAAAAATTGGCACCAAAAAGGGGGGTAGTTAGGGTGGTTTTGGCGCCAACTTCTTGCTGCCCTTTGGTTGTGGTTGAGGGGTGAAAGGTGGTGATGGTGGTGGCTCCAACTTGGAGTGGACGGAGCTAGCTTAGGTGAGCTTTAGGTAGGGCTTAGTTGGTGGAGCTAGTTAGGGTTGAGTTGAAGGTGGTGGATGGCCAAGGAGCTGAATGCTAGCTAAGCTAAGCTAGCTTAGCTAGCTATGGAGTAGAGGAGTAGGTAATGGGAGCTAGGGTTTGAAGAGAGGAGCTAAGGAGGAGAAGTCTGGAGCTTGAAATGGAGCTGGCAGTTGCTGAAGAGGCTGGCATGGAGCTACTCTAGCTGGCTTAGCTTGCTACTTCTTTGCTAGCTGCTAAGCCAAGCTAAAGTGAGCTGGCTTCTACCATAATGAGCATAGGTGAGCTGGGTCTGGTGCTCCCAGGGAGGATCAAGCTGGTTGAGGCAGCTAAGGTAGCTTAGCTCAACTGAGTTGAGCTAAGCTGAGTCCCCGGGAGCTGGACTTGAGCTTCCTGAGCTGGAATGAAGTCATCTTCAGTTGGTTGGAGTTGAGTGGAGTTGGATGTAGCTGGACCTGATCTGGGGTGAACTCCAGTCAACTCAGCTGAGCTAGCTAGAGCTCCCTGTGGACAAATGGGAGCTGAGATGAGCTAGACTGAACTAAGTTGAGCTGGATCTGAGCTGACTTGAGCTAGGGTGAGCTAAGATGACCTCTCTTGAGCTACCATTTAGCTGAGATGAGCTGAGTGGAGCTAGGATGAGCTAAGCCTAATTCAGGTGAGTTGGATTCTAGCTATGGTGAGCTGGATCAAGCTGAGTTCCAACTGGTGAGAGCTTCTCCTTCACCAGTTGCCTTCCTAAGTGCTAGGGTAGTAGGGATCTGGAAATCTGTTTATCCCTAACACTCACAAAAATACATTAAAAACACAATAAAAAATGCAGTGCATGCCTAACCTAAGTTATGCCTAAATGCAACCCAAAAACCCGTTTGTGGGGCATAATCCTAAGAGCTAGGTTTATTTTAATGCATAAGAATAATGATAAACTGGCGTTTATCACATACAACTTATGTTTAACACAACTAACACTTACTACACACGTGCAGATAACACTTAACACACACACAACTCAAGCAACACTTAGTTTTATTTTAACTTAGCCCAA
This sequence comes from Thalassia testudinum, assembly GCA_037157565.1. Taxonomy (NCBI): domain Eukaryota; kingdom Viridiplantae; phylum Streptophyta; class Magnoliopsida; order Alismatales; family Hydrocharitaceae; genus Thalassia; species Thalassia testudinum. The sequence continues at coordinate 4,182,930 of JAZHRO010000022.1, read as the reverse complement.
AAAGATTGGTCGGCTTTCCGTGCAGATCAACAACTCAAGTGCCGAATCTACTGCTACTAGGCCTACCCAATGGGGGAGGCATAGAGCCAATATAATTCACCACCTAGTCCCCCACACGAGCACACCAAGGAGCCCACCCCCATTCCTGGGCAAATGGCTTACCTACTCAAATACTTAAGCACCGCATCAGCAGCTTTATAGCCATCGATGTGGCACTAAAGGAGTGGCGTTTATTTGCTACGCTGCTGCGAATTATTTCAATAATTTGGACTTAATTAGGCTTAGTTAATGATTTAAATTACAAATAAATTATATGGTTGTGTATTCAATATATAGGACTATCTATTGATATAATTAATTTATGTTAAATAAATATATAAATATATTTTTAAGTTAGTTAAAGTTAGGTATAATTACATGCTGTAGTTAGTTATTGATTCTTATATACACTATAAATTACTGAATAAATTACTCAATTGAGACTTAATTTAGTTAATTTATATATTTACATTATTAATTAGGATTTTAAAATAATTTAATTAGATTTATTTATATATTTACACATTTAATATAGACATATACATTATATACATACTTATAATAAATATATTTAAAATAAGTTAAAATATAAATTAATAGAATACAGTATAAATTAGCTTATTAGTTAATTAAATTATTAATTTAAATTAACTTAATTTACTAGTATACATTATTAACTTATATATATAGAGATATTTCATACATAATTAAGTATAAATAACATCAATATAATATATTACATAATAGATATTAAAGTTAGTATAATAAGTTATATATGTGTACACTAATGTACAATTAGAGTTTATATACATATATAAATATATAGATTATATATACAATATATACTAGTTTACATATATAAAATACTGATGGAAACACCATCATGAGTCCTAACTAGCTCATTTTGACTTAGAAAAGAGAACAAAAGCCCCTACATAACCAGAGAAGGGCCTAATTCAAGGGATAACTGTTCTGAGAAGAAAATAAGAAGCAAAGGGTAAAACTAAAATTTTACCATTGCAGTACATCAACGAGATTTCTTAGGGGCTAAACATAGGTCAAATGGTCTAAAGAAGATAAAAAGTGAGTTGGTTCAATTAGAAATGGGTTCATGTGCAATCTAAGAATTAAATGACATCTTTTAACCCTAAAACAGACTCACTTAATTCAACAAGGTTCTGGTCAGGATAAAAATCAAGTAAACCCTCTAAAATTTATGGAAAAATACCCCCTAGGGTTTTGAACCTTCAAATTGGCCTTTGGACCTATTTTGACCTAAGTAGGGGTCCTAGCTAGATATTTAACCTAAATTAGGCTTTTGTGTAAAATGTCCAGTCAAACATAGTAAAACCTAAAATCCAACTTCACCATTGGATTCCTAAGGACCAAATTAAGTTTGTACCAAAATTTGGACCTAAGGGGAGATCACCTTGACCTACTTTGCAAAGCAGTCCACCCAATTACATTTTGACCCCTAGCTTTTGAAAATCATTGCTTAGGCCCCCTATCTTCCTTGCCACTCTTTGCAATTAGGTCCCTCCACCATTACAATGGAGTCCTACTCCGGCGAGGATTCAGGGAGGATTTCTCCCTAATTCCTCATAGATCCCCTCTCAGATTTGAAAGGGAGATTCTCTGAGGAATTCCCTACCATGTGAACGCAATCCCAAGCCTTGATTCGCACCTAATCTCTCTTGCGAATGCTCGAGAGATTTGGGTCTCTCGCATAGTCCTACTCCGATGAGGATTCTTGCGCTTGGAAGCTTGCCCTCCAAGCACAAGAGTCTCTGCCAGATGCTATAAAAGGCCCCTTGTCCCTGCCGCTCAGATTTAGCTTGGCTTGGCCAGAGAAAACCCTCCAATTTCTTCCCTTCTCCTTCGGCCAAAGTGTCCAGCAAGCTCCGGCGACTCCTCCTCCTTCTTCTCGTCACTCTGCCACAATACCAGTGGCAGAGCTGTCTTCACCTCCTTCCTCCGTGTCATGCCGTACCTACGCATGCGCCAAAAGCCTCTTCATCGTCGTCATTCTTCCTCCACTGGAACTTTCTTCTCCAGCAGCGGTAGGTATGAAACAGCCACCCTTCTATCTCTTTTCATCCCTTAAGTAGGTTAAAACTCTTCCCCTCTCTCCTCCCTTCATTTCCCCCTTCTTTATTTCTCTTTTCGACCCCTCGACACCGCAAACCACCACCATCTTCCTCATCTCCAGCAAACCACTAGCGAAGGCGCATCCACCGCTTCATGCACCCACACCCCTCGTCACCTAACTTAGAACCTCCTCCATCATCCACTGATCATCATCCGCCCCTTCACTGATCGCCACACGCACCCTACACTCTCACCGAACATACGCACTTTCATGGCCACAGTCTGACCTAGGCACGCACGCCTAAGCCATTCTATGCCACGCCACCCACTACATCACCTTCGCCGTGACATGGCGAAGCTACCTACGTGTTTTGACAAGGCTGCGAGGCCGTATTAGTGCTTTGTAGGTTCAACCCCCTGCCGCCATTGGAGCATGAGCAAAGCTCTCTCGCAAGCTCTCTCCAGGTCGTGTTGCTCCAGGAAGTAGAGACTCGGGTGCACGGAAATACTCCACGACCCTTTCGCACCTAGCAATCAAAGGCCACATCAACTGTAACTGCAGCAATTGAACAGGCACCCTCTTGCACGCGTGCGAAGAAGCAGGTGGGACTTTAGTCCCATCTCAGAAAGTCTGAAGCGTAGTAAGCGATATAAATTGAATTTGTGTTTTCTCTTGGTTGCCTCAGATCACAGGGTGAGGTCCCCTCGCCCGCTCACCCGCCTCGTTCGCGACCCACGCTACGCAGACCTGGCTTGCCTGACCCATTTACCCGACACTCCTCGCGCACCACCCACGCCGGTGCGCCTGGACTCAAGTGCACGTGACCCGACCCGTATACCCGTTTGGCTCTGGGAGAGCGAACCGAGGAGAGAATAGAGAGAAAGTGTACGTGGGGGAGGGTAGGGGTAGGCTTTGCACTTGCGTGTGCAGGAAGAGGAAGCTGAGGTTGAAGAAGAAGAAGGAAGCTAAGGAAGCTGAAGGAAGGAGGAGGTGTGGCTGAAGAAGAAAGAGAAAGAAGGAAAAGGCAAAGGGCTAAAGATAGAAGCTGAGGAAGCTAAAGAAAAGGAAAAGGCAAAGCTGAAGGAAAGAAAGAAGGAAGAAGGAAGGAGAAATCAAGGAAGAAGAAGGAAGCACAAGAAGCCAAAGTCAGAGAGGAAAAGAAAGAGAAGCTAAGGCAAGCACGTAGAGGAAAGGAAGAAAAAGAAGAAAGAGGAAAGCTAATGAAAGAAGAGAAGGAAGAAGAAGGAAGCATCAAAAAGTTAAGGAAGAGAAGAACCAAAGAAGAAGAAGGAAAGAAAGAAAGAAGAAGAACAAAGAACAAAAGAAAGAAGAAAGAAGAAGCTGAAGAACAAGTCAAAGAGAAGAAGCAATCAAATACTTTTTATCCAATCTTCTCAATTTCTCTTTTATTGCTACATTTTAGTATTCATAAACTCCGGCTTTATATTTTGAATTATATTTTGAGTAGATTTAAGTGTTCAAATTACATTTATTGAGATTAGTGAATAAATTCCATTTTCTCCCTGTGTTCGACCTCGGACTTAACATTTGAGTAATAAAAATTCTTATTTGTTTTCAATGCTTTTCCGACTGTACTACAACGCGACTTATTTAAAAATCGATCAAGCACTGTAAACAAATACTAAATATTATAATTTAATAAATCAAATAAATATGTTTAAATTACTTATATACATTATATTTTATTTACATGTAAATAATATATCTATATACTTAGTTTATTTACATATGTACAAATAACTTATTGTACTTTATACTATTACAACATATATACCTATATACACTATTTACATAGGATATTTTTAGAATTTTTAGAATTTTTCTTATTTTTATTTTGTTTTTAGGTTTTATAAGAAGAGGCAAAGAGGAGAGATAGCTAGAAAAGAGGGAGAGAGAGCTCTTTTTGTTACTTTTGTTTTAGAAATTTTTATTTTCTAAACCTAAGAAGTCTAGAACTTTCCAGGTATGTTCTCTATACTAAATACCTCAAAGCCTAAAACTAATCACACACATAAGTCCAATATAGGTTATTCTCACTCACTACACCCTTCTATTATTTATTTACACTATTTTGTATTTTTCATATCACTTATAGAAACAAAGCTAGAAAAAGACTGAGAAATGATAAAATTGGATTGCTACTATTGACAGAAGCAGTCCTCTCTTTTTGTTAAAAAAGGCTGAGAAATGATAAGAAATTTGTTCCAAGCCTTAAAATCTATGGAAAAATCCTGGAATTAAAGATTAACACTTTATAAACCTCCAGACATTGTTAAAGAATAGTTCCAACTCATAAACAAGGATTAATCATTGTATTCCATCAACTCGATCAAATTAGATAGTTAACAGACATTACAATTGCCAACAAAGATTTCTAACAGTAATTAAAAACTATTTTTAACTTAAATTAAAATCATTCCAAGTACATGAATGCTTGTTCTATATTACACTCCTTTATAAATTCATACAACTTTCATATACATTAGGATCTACTCCAAATTGTAATTGGATACTCTGTTAAGACCATAGAGCTACAACTACTATCCAAATAAATTAACAAGCCATTCTCAAGCTATTCCAAGGCCTCATCATGCCATCTGGACTATGCTCAATCATCTAAATGTATCTCTATGTCAAATCTCTTCCAGCAAAAGCTTTACAAACATAAGAGCTTCCAATATCCACATAAAATCTACAGTTAAATCTTATTTAAAGTTTCATTTAGAACCAACAACTGCTACTGCTGTATTGATAAAAACCAATTCATACATGGTTCAAAATTCACAAAGCTATTCAAAACATTCTATTATACTATGAAATCTTTGAAAATTATCTTCAAACCTTGATCAAACCCTCAGAACATTGATTGAATGTTTGAACCCTAAGACTCACTTCAAATCTGGGCAATGAAGGTGCCCATCCCAAATCTGAGTCAAACCATTAAAACCTCATGTTAAATCATCGTGAATGCTCTCTAAAGAGTCTAAAGTTCTTCAAAAATTAAATTGAAACTCAAAGAGCCCTAGAAACCCTAGTTGATCCCCATCTTTATGTTATAGAAAGTGTGAAGGCTAGGAATCAAATTAGGCTTCCAAATTACTTTAAACGAAACTCTGACCTTCGTGAATATCAAATAAATCTCATTTAAAGTCATAATTAGCAGATAAAATGTTTTAAATCCACATATGGATATCGCCTTGGTGGGCGTTTGATGGGAGATTGCTGAGTTGATATGATCATCAAGAGATTATTCACATCATTAATTGGTGTTCAAGATCACTAAGTGATTCTTTAAAGCCATTTGGATCATTACAAGAGCCTCATTCAATGCATTGAACTCCTTGGCTCTTGTTACCCAGTAAAGAACAAAATAGTACCAAAAATAAAAATTGGGTGCTAATGGTAACACCATCATTAGCCATAACTAGCTTTAATTAATCAGAATCAAGTAACAAATGCTCCTGAATAATCACCTGAGAGTCGTAATTCTATGCAAATCCGTTTTGAGAAGAAAACATTAAAAATGGCTAATTCTATAGTTTTAACATGACATCTTAAATGCAGAATCACCGCAGGATTTCCTAGGGGTTAATTGAAGGTTAATTGAGCATTATAGTCTAAAGAGTGGGTCCACATAGATAGAAACAGGGTTTCACATGTTTCGAGAATTGAATCAGAGCATAAAATCGTAATTTTAGACCCGCTTGAATTAAAGAGGTTTCGATCAGGATAAAATTCATTTAAATCTCATAAAATTCATATAAAAATATTATAAGAGGTTTGGTACCCTTAGTTTGACCATCTGAACCTATTTTGACCTAGAATAAAGTCTCATACGAGATTTTGCCCTAAGTTGGGCTTCTATGCAAATTGCCAAGCCAACGTGATCAAAAATCAAGTCTAAGTTCACCATCAGATTCTTAGGGTCCAAATTAGGATAAGGCCAAAATTTGGGACCAATCAGAGTCCATCTTAACCTAGTTTGCACTTCAGTCCCTAAAACCTCTATTTCCTACACTCAGGCTCCTAACTTTCGAAATTCCTTTCAAATGGGTCCCTAACTTTCTCATCTTCTTCACATCTAGGCCCTTGTTTCCATTGGAGGTCAACTGACCTAAGAACCTACATTGACTGCCTCAAAACCTCATCAAAGCAACACCAAATCCCACCAAATTTGGTGGGATTGGTGTTCACATTGTAAAGAATCATCTGAAGGAGATTTAGGATCCTTATTCTCTATTCTAAGCTCTAGCGAACCCACGAAAAACGTGGGATCAGTTGCTTCCAAACCAAGAACCAATCAAGCTTGTTTCTTCATTTAGAGCTCGGATTTGAGATCTATATAATGCCCTGGAGCTTTTTCCATCTGCCTTAGCCAGGTCTACACCAGAATTCCCCTTCTTCCCTCCTCTCCAGCTACGAACTCAACTGACTCAGACCTTCTCAATCCCCCTCTTTAGAACCTCCAACGGACAAATTGGGCATCCTCCCTTGATCCTCATCTTCTTTTGCTCCTCGCTGTACCCAACAGGAGCTCCTTCCCCCATCATCATCGCCGCTACCCATCCCCGGAAACTTCATCATCTTCAACTCTGGCGAAGCAAGTGCTCGAGGATTCCTACCCCTTTCGTCCCTTAGATTAGGCCAAACTCTCTCTCTCTCTTTCTTTAGGTTAGAACCACTCCTTCCCCGCTTCATTTCAATAGATGTTTGCCTCTCTCCCCTATCATCTTCTCTGCCTCCGACATATCTCCGGCAATTTCGTGTCGACGCTACACTACATCAACTGCCTCAATACTTCCACCACTACCTCCACCACACTCCACTAACCAAAATCCCCAACCTAATTGGGCTTATTGGCCCCCCTCTCTCTCTGTCGAACAAACCCATCGCCGCACTCCTCTGACCTCAGCAAAACTTCACACACCACCAATCAATACAAAACTTCCACAGCATACTCGCCAAGCTTCGGCGATTGTTCTGAATATGTTTCATTAGAGCGATAAGCCTATTTTCATTTTTTTAGGTTGTCACCAAACTTCGCCACCTTCATCCAACGTTGCTTACCTCACTCCTACCAGCTGCACCACTCAATCGAAGTAGCTCCAAGTCTTGAGGCTTCCCAGGTACTCAATTGAAGCAGCATGCATCGGCAGCTACTACAATTTGGTGAGGAGATCTACTGTAGCTCACATAAGTTATGTGAAGAAGAAATCAGTGGGTTTTGTCCCACATTGTGGACTCAGGAAGGTGCAGCACCATATAAAAGGCAAAAGTGTCTGAGGTTGTTTGCCTCAACACTCAGGGGTGAGGTCCCTACTCACCTCTCCCCACTCCTCACTTACCATCACACCCGATGAGTCTGGACCATATCTGGATTCGATTACCCACTTATATATCCAATTAGTCGATTTTGAGAGAAGAATAGAGGAGAAATTGTGAGGAGGTGGGGGGAGGGCTTTGCTTTGGGATATGTATGATGTGCCTCGAGATGTGTGCCTACATGTTCAACACTTAGCATCTCTGAGGTGTTGGTCCCCTGTGCTTAGGCACCCTTGTGCATCTGCTTTGTGCCTTTGTGTTGGTGCTATATGACAAGGCCTTGTGCCTTGTGCTTGCTCTGAGGCCTTGATACTTAAGTCGTCTAATGACCCATTGCGACATCTGATTGTTAGTACTGTGGCTATATTTGAGGTTGACTCTGGTATTTGGCTGATGTGGATAATTGAGTAAGTGATTCAAGGTACTTTTGGAAATTTTGAGTTAAATGCTGATAATTGAATATGTGCTTAAGTGAAGGAGTTAAGTGGTTATTTAAATCACCATTGTTTTTGAGGTTATATTCTTTTTGTCCCATGATTTCTTGAGATACAATTTAGGCAGATCTTAAATTTATTTCTATGTATAATATTCATTGAATATCTTTCTTGTACTTAATTGATTGTGCTCATTATTTCTGAATGCGATTAGTGTTGTGAATTCTATATTTGCTCCCTACGAACGACCTCGGACTCATTTCTTGATTTTGAGTTTTATAAATTTTAAGTGCTGTTGCATTTTTGTCGACTATACTACAATGTGCTTATATTAAACATCGACGAATACTCACACAACAAGTGCGAGATCAATAAATAATGAAAATCTAATCACAATAGCTCAAACCCATCTCATTAAATCCAATTACACAAATATCAACTCGATTTGATAAATTAAATCAGATTAAAACCTCATTGCTTTACAAATTCCTCAGTCAATCATAGAAGCCAAATCCAATTCAATCAAACAAATTAAGTTCAATTCAAATCAGAGGGAGGGCTTTGTGGTTTGGTGAAGTGGAAGAAAGAACCCTTAAGTGGAATTAGCGTGCCTTAAGATCTAGAAGCTAGATAGCTTCAAATCTTAAGGTAGCTCTAGTGGAGGAGTTGAATTGTGATTCAAGGCAATCAAGAAATCGAATGAATGTGAACAGTGAGTGTAGAGGGAGGCTTATGATCAAAATGGATGGGTGATTAAGTCTCTCTAATCTAAATTGATCAGATAGGGCAGATCGACAAAGAAAACTGATTACTCTAATCTACTCCTAATCTAAACAATTGAACAACAGTTTCTACTCTAAACTGCCTAATTAAACTAATTAAGAAAGCAGTAAATCTAATCTACAAAAGTGATTAAATCCTAGTCTAATCGGATGAAGGGGACCTCTAGGGCCAACAGCTGGCAGCTGAAGGTGACGAAAGGGAAGGAACCTCCAACGAGTGAAAACCCATAGAAGGAGCTCTAGCATGTCCCCTTAAGTTACGTGATCCAGCTCAACATGGAAGAATTTAGGTAGAAGATTGTGGCTATTGTCACCAGCCAAAAATGAAGGAGAAGGAGAACTGGAGGGATGGAAGAAGGGATCGACTCATGAGGAAGGGAGTCAATAAAGGAGATCAGGTCGATGGGCAGCTCCTTAAATAGGTGTGAGGGAGCTCAAGTGACAGGATTAGTGAGTGACGGGTCATTGCAAATCAAAGGAGGAGATGAGGTCTGAAGGGTGCAGTAATGGTTTGAGATGAACTAGAGCCATACAATGTAATCTAGGTTTAGGTGCCAAGCTCTAGTCACCAATGGTAATAGGTTCAAGGAGGATCCACCATTGGATTAGTGAGAATAGGATGGACGATTGAGAGGAGTTGTGTTCCTCATGCAAGAGCTCGTGAAGAGGAAAGGTCTCCAAGTGTGTTGGTGCTTTTCCACCCAAGCCCAAATGGTGAAACAGTGGAAAAATTAGTTAATACTCCATAAGTGATAGGAATTGTAACCAACCGATCCCTAATAATCCATTTGAACGTTTTGGTGGGTTAAAGTTATTCCACAACTTTACCCTGGGTTAAGTCCACTTAACCCGATGTAAATAGGGTGTGGTTAAGTGGTGGGTTAAATACTTAACCCAGTGCAAACCCACTTAACTCGCCAACCAAACACCCCCTAAATGTTTGCAAAATGGTCCTCAATGAATTTTGACTTTAGAAAATGTGAAGGGTTTGATATAAGGGAAGGACCTAAATGTAATGCATGTGTTTCTAGGTCTAAAGAGATCAAAACTCAATGAAGTTCTTATGGCATATTAATTGAACATACTAGAAATTATTCCATTAATTGATTTATAATTTTCAGCTCATTTTGGTATGCAATTGGCATTTGGATCATCCATTTACAACTTAAGTACATAATCTCTCAAAAGTGACCTAAAGCATTTTTAACACATTTTTTTATATTTTAGGTCATTTTTCTTAATTCCCACGCTTAACTACTTTCTTGTGTTAATTTGATAGTGTTTAACTTAGTTTTTAACTTAACTTGAGCATTTTAGCTATGATGAGCCACACATCATTAGGGAAGCAACCAAATATTCACACTTCCTTGGACTTTTTTTTCTGTCTTTTTCTATTTTTTTATTTTTGGTGACTTTTGATATAAGTAAAAATAGAGGTAGAACTATCAACTACTACTCAAAAGCAAATATAATGAGACAAAGGTAGAATAAAAAATGGACTTTTATTTCTAATCAAAAGGGTTAATAATAAACTAGACTAAGAATAAAAGTACAATGACAATGTAGAGGAAAGCTTAAGAAAATAGGAAAATAAAATGCTATAAAGTTGGCCATGAAGGCGTGGCCCTGGAGTTGCTAGCAACGAGGATGCGAAGGTGCATCTGACCGAGACTTGACCAAGGGAAGACCCATGACCAAGCTTGGATGTTGCAATGTTGGAAGACCAAGATGTGGCAGTTGAAGAAGGAAAAATATGGAGGAAGAAGATGAGCATTTGTGCACAAGACCTATCATATTTATAACCAAGGGTAGGTTAGGTTTTCTTTGGTATTTCTTGGAGGCTAAGGAAGGTAGGTGTGACTTTTGGAATTTAAGTTTTATGGTTGGTTAATTAGGTAAGTAAGGATCCTAATTGGGATTGGTATTGATTTTCCAGAATGGTGGAAGGCCATGTTGCACTGGATTTTGGTGGGATGGGAGTTGTGTGCCTGCACTATGGTGGAGAATCCATGTACTGCATGGAGTCTAGATTAGGTAGGAAGGTTTAGGCTAGGTTTTTAAGGCATGTAGGCATAGGTTTAGGGATTACAATTTGTTGGAATTAGGATTTGATTGGATGAGATTTGGTGGGATTTGGAAGGTGTTGGGTGTGGACCATATATGGAGGTCAGAGTTGTTGGATGTTGGCTTTGTCCGTGGCTTCTAGAAGATTTTGTACTCACATTAGCATGGTGTCCAATTCAGGCTTGATTTAGGTAGGAAATTTAGGATCTTGATTGGACACTAATTTAGGGTGATTGGATGCCACAATTAATGAAGTGATTTCCAAAGAATATTTATTAGATTTTTTACTCTAGAAAAGTATGTGGCACTTGGATAACTTTGGAGGTTTCTAGAGGATAGGATAGTGTGTGTGAGCTAGTGTATATATCCATATTTATTTACGTAATTTATTTATGTCTAACTATTATTAGTTTAAGGGTAAATTAGTTCACATTGCATTGATTAGATTAGATTAGTGATATGTAGCATTGTGTAAATATTTTATTTTTAAGGATTTAGTTGTAATTTTATTGCTATTTATATCTGATACCTTGATATTTTTTCTTATATAAGCGTCAAATTTGAAACTGATTGGAGTTTTACAGAAAAGTAAAATTATTTTGAGCTCAAATGTATGAAAGGGTTAAGTTATTTTTCAAACCCATACCCAGTTAGACCTTAATTTTAACCTATTTAGGAACCTTTTTTCCCACCTAAATCAAACATTTCTTACTCACGTAACCTAATATCCTATCCAATACGCTACGTAAATTTCCTCTCCAAACCGTTACGTTATCCCTATGCAAGCTACCAAATTCCACCAAGGCCCTCTTATCCCACACTTTAAAATATCCTAAAAATATTCCCTAAATATCCCATACCTACACCTACCTTTTATCCCCTAAAACCCACATACTCAAATCCCATTTCACTCCACCGTGTCTCCCTCCACCGAACATCCAATCCCCATGCAACACCCCAAGTTCATTACCTCCACTTCAGAAAAAGTCCCACTTATTCTCTACCGAAAACCCAACCCAATCTCCTATCCACCGGACTCCATCCCAACAACCCACTTCCCACCAACGTAACTCTACCTAATCCCATAAACAACCCAAATAAACAAATCTCAAATCCGTACAATTATCTCCACCGAACAAACAAAACCTACGTAACCAAATTATCCTTATCCCGTTCAACACCGAACAAACCCCTTTGCCTACGTGTCGTTGGATCTCTCTCTCTAAATTACCGAGCACGTCGAGGGGATCTCGCCCTCCTCATTTATTCAATTAATCTCTATCTCTCCCATGCTTTTAATATTATTAGATAGTTTCTCCTTCTATCTACTTTAAAAAGTCCTTTCAGGTGCACCTTCCCATCCAATTCTACACCACATTTTCGTCACCGACGCTTCATCTTTGAAGCCACTATATAATTTTAAATTTATTCTTACTCTAGATAAACAATGTAGTTCTAATTCTAGTTGTAACTTTAGTATAGTTATTTTTAGTTGTTCTCTACATATTCTAGTTGACATTATTCTTTCAATAAAATTTCTATTTGGCTATTCTATAACTTACCTTCAAGTTATTTGCTTTCTTTTAGTATCTATATATTATCTGCTTTCTTTTAATTTCTGTATTAGTTACATGCTATTAGTTCTACTTGCATTTTAGTAATAATAATCTCTTATCCAAATATATTTTCCTGTTTCTTAGTATTTAAGAAAGTGAAATTAGTTCAGTAGCCTCCCTTTGAACAACTCGAACTCCATTTTGAAAACACCAACTTCATATTTTTCAAGTTCGATTGAAATAAATTTAAGAGTTCCTAACACAATTATACTACGGTGAAAGCGTATTTTGCGTAATCACATCCTCATTCAGAACAACTGGCTTTTTAGGACTAGGTTTTGGTATGGTTTAGGATTATGACAAGGATTGGGAGGTCTAAATAAGGCAAGTTAAGGTTTGTATAAGCACTCAGGACTAGGGTTTTGGGTAGTGTATATATGGCAGGTTAGGGTTTGGCAAATAAGGTAGGCTGGGAGCAAGGTTGGGGTTAGGGTTTCTAGGTCATAATGAGTTCTTCTCCTCTTCAGATGAGCTCCAGTAGACTTGAATCTTCTTTCTCTTCCTCCTAAGTTTGATTGAAGTGTGTCTACATGAAGCAAAATCCCATATCAGCTTATATCAAGATTAATTTTACAATCTCAAATCTAACATGCAAACATGCAATTATTTATATAATGAGCTAATTCTAATGTATCTAATGTCCCAACACTAACAAAACTAAGCATGTTTTTATATCAATTAGCTTACTCATCAACTCTTCTCCATCTCCTACTCTAATCTTGCACCCCACATTAAATGTTACACGCATGTAAGAGATAAAATCTCACCTTAGTTGGGAGCCCTTCATCATCACCTTATATATATTTTTACTTCTGTCATCATTTTTCCATTGAACCCTATAGTTTTTAGATTTCTTCCAAAAGTCTCTTTTTTATTTCTTTCTCTACGAAAAGTCCCCATCAATAAATTAATTAACAAAATATAATTATTACCTAACATTATAATTAATAGTTAATGGAGAGCGAGATTTATATGCGAGAAAGATGGACTTAAAAACTCATCGTCGCAGTTGCGTAAAATCTGCTATCAGATAAATTTTACCAAAACTCGAAGTAAGCCCCAAGTCGAACATGGGGAGGCGAAAGTTTGGTTTCGTAAATCCGCATTTGCCTTTATTTATTTTTTTTGGTATTTTTATCTTTTTTAATTTTTTTGGTATTTTATAAGGTAAGAGATTAGGTTGATAATATCTAGTTAATCAACTCACAAAATAAGAGAGAGAGAGAGAATATCAATATATATCTAACCAGAGTTTGCTACAAGTAAGAAATTAAAACTGCACTAGAAAATGAATAAAAGATAGAGAGAGGTGAGAAGAATCCCCCTCAATGGCTGCTTTGGGGATGACTCTCTTTGATGGTGCTTGAATGAAGGTGGTGAGAGGTTGGATGAAGAAGAACGAAGCAGGAGGATGGAAGACGAGTAGGACAATGTCACGGTGAGGATCTGCTTCTCGAACATGGTGAGAGGATGACCACGGGATGCTCCATGAAGGGGGTGAGAAGCGGGCAAATATTTTTACTTTTCTACTCTAAGGAGCATCCCGGGCTTGGGACCAGTTCCTCAGAGCTTTTGGAGGAGGTGAGGAAAGAAGAGGAAGAGATCGTCTGCAAATGGGGGTGAAGGGGGGTATTTATAAGGTGAAGGAGGCCTTTGTCAAATCATTTGGCACGTAAGGCAATGAAGGCAATGTGCAAAACATGCCTTCACGTGCATCGCACACGCACACAACTATGCATCCCCCTGGCCACCGTGCGCTGCATGCGCGGTCTCATGCAACACCGCACTGGCACAGTTGAAAGCTCCCACAGCTGTCCATCCAAGATGGAAGGGCTGTGACCTCATGCCTCCACTCCTTCAGATTGCGCATGACACACTTATGATCACGTGTCTCATGATTCCTTCCATCCAACGTGCCACGTGGCGCATCCATGAGTGCTTGATCACCATCGGATGGTCCAGATCGCACCCTTCACGAATGCTAAGGTTGATAAGCCAGCACTGGGCCGACGTGGCTCAATGCTCTCCATCTACGGCTGATTAGATGGTTCTAATTTCAATTGAGCAATGCTGAGGGGAGCGGCGAATTAGGGATTGAACTCGTGCCCTTCGTTATGCGGTAGAGCCCTAACCACTATGTTATGGGAATGAGAAGGTCGCATTTTTGTTTCGAGGCCCATGCAGTCTCAACTATTGGATGCAAATCTGACGGTGGAGATTGATTGCTTGGAGGAAGGAGTGCTGCAGATGCCCATGGGAGGTTGAGATGGCACCATCTGGACCATCTAACTTTAGATGCTTGCAGGTGGCACCACGAATGTTGGATTGGGTCAATTTTTGCACCATTGGGCTACAATCGTCAAACTGAACCCATATGTGCAGTTGGATTTGTCATTTAAAGTTTTGAATTGCATCACCTTGCCCCTTGGCCATTATCTTTCTCAGACTACATATGGTGCCACGGACTCCGCTCAAGGCGATTTCAGAGGCGTTGGACTCCGATCGTTGCCCTGATTAGATCCGTACAGTTGGATCTTCAATCTGAGGCTTCGAAATAAATCTCCTCTCCTGGCCACAAAAAGAAGTGAATTAACCTATAATTTATACAATGTATTCTAAATGCAGAATTATGCATGCTATGTAATATTTATAATGTCAAATGCAAAGTTAAGCTTAGAAACTTGCATAAATAGACATTTTATCTTGAATAAATGTGTATTTATCAGTTAATTATAAATCAAAATGAGAATATGACTGATTAAGAACTTTAATAAATATTAAAAATATAACTAATGGGGTTACTAAAATTTAAATTACCACGCTATCTCCCACATTAAATTAATTTAATTTCGAAAAAATAACACCAACTAACTTACCTATCATCCCAAGGCCAAATATGTCTTTTGCCACCTCATCTCCCTTTCTTACCCCTAAAACCAAGCAAATACCCTCCTTTCACTTCACAAGCTAACCCATATTCCTAACCTCCATTTAGGAAACACAGAGAGGGATTAACCCCCTTTCTCAAGTAAACACAAATAGGAGTTATCCCCTATTGCAAAGATACTAACCCGCATTAGCTAACTCCTGCCATAAACTAGTCCTTAAAAATGACTATCTTTTTAGGTTTCCTTTTCATTCCTATGATAGTGATTTTTTTAGAAAATGAAGTGACGGTTAAAAGTCCTTGGATTTGACTAGATGTCTTGATTAAATCAGAAAAAGTGATCTACTTTTTCATGACCTGGCATTGGAACCTCAAAATCTAAGAGCATCGGCAATTGAGGAGCCACATCACTCATAATTACTGATGATTTTGTTTGATAATTTAACAAAGTGGTTGCAGTTGCCTTAAATGGTTGCCAAACATCTCCAAGATCAGGTGACCGAGGATAGGTCTTGTAGTCGATAGGTAATGGCATTTTTAAGCTATCCACCATATTCTTTTTGAAACTAGGGGTTTAGGGATCCATGGAGGTGGTAGATTGGAGGTGTTGGTATTTCTATATTTATTAATATTGATCATGCCTAACTAATGCTAGTTTGAGGGTGAATTAGGTTAGAAAGCATTTAGTTAGGTTATATTAGTCATATAGGTGCATTTTGTAAATATTACATTCTGTTGGATTATTATGTAATTTTTCCCTATCTATATCTAGTACCTTGACATCCTTTGTGTAATATATGCAGGTACCAAGTTTAGAGCAAGGAGCAATTTGGAGCCTTGTACATTGAAGATTCAAGGTTGAGCTCACTTGTGAAGAGGTTGAGACTAATTTTTACATCTGGACCCTAACCTATTTAACCTTAGGACTAGCTAATTAGGAACCCAATTTTTCCTATCACTAGACCTGACTGCCTAACCTATTTATCAACCTATGTTGGTCAACCAAGAGCCTATTTGATGACCAACATATGGCTAGCCAACATCTAGGTTACTTAAATCCCAAACTATCCTCATCTTATCCCTTCTTATACAACACCATAGAAAACACAAAACCCTAGAACTTATCCTCTTAAGTGCTACCCCCCTTTGGTTTCTAAAGCTTCCTTAGCCATCCCCTCTTAAGGCCCTTAGGACCAGTAAATTACTATCCTATGGCCCTCCTTAAGATCTTATCCTACTCCCTTCTAAATGCACAAAAGTGCATATTGAAGGTTCCCTACTAGGAGGGGTGACGTAAAAATATGCGGAAATAAAAATATAAAGCAATCTCACAAAAATCAATCACAAAATGTACACAGGTATTTTTAGGTGGAAACCCAAACCGGGTGAAAACCACCACCTAACCCTCTCGAGTTAGGATTTTCCGATCAACCAAGTTGATCAAAATCCACTAAACGAATCACATTAAACGAGGGTGATTCAACCTCAGTACAACCACGCTACAAGTACGAGGGTAGCGTTCCTCAACCCCTTCTCTCCACGAGAAGGATTTTGTCCCACGAAGGAGACGGGAATTCGCAAAGCGAATACCCAACCAAAAGACAAAGGTAAAATAAAACAACAAACCTATAGAGCCAACAAAGTAATTAACCTAAGCTTCTATAGGATTTAGGAAACTCCCCTTAGCAAGGAGTGCGTCGACGATGACGCGGGTGCGTGAGCCACGCAACGGCGCAACTTCGCTCTCGTGAACTACGGCGGGAGAGCAGGTGCAACAGCTTGATGCTCTCAAGAGAATGATGCTTGAGCTTGGAGAGCAAGGGCTAGCTAGGACACAAGAGAGTGGAAAGTGTAATACAAATTGTTTCTTGTGTATCTTGGTCTCTCTAGGTGTGTATGTCTTGTGTATTTGTCTTACAAAGGTTCCCCTCTATTTATAGAGGCCTTAGGAAGGCTTTGGAAGGCTTGGAAAAGCTTCCATAGCCGTTGGGTGCAAAGCCCAAGAGAATCAGGCCGAAATCAGGACAATGATTGCATTTGACAGGGTTATCAGACGTCTAACTCTGGCATCAGACGTCTGGAAGGCCACTTTAAGACGTCTGATTCCAAGGTCAGACGTCTGATTCTATGCGGGTTTCTCCCTGACTTGAATCAGATCTAAACAGGATTTTTGTGCAAGTCCATCAGACGACATACAGGACGTCTGGTACTATGTCTGGACGTCTGGAAACCTACTTTTACTGTGGGAATTGATTTCCAAACGTTGCAACGGCTAGAAAATCTCTGAGAAGAGATTTTGGGTCAGCCGAGGCAAAACGGTCATTTATCAGACGTCTGGTAAGTCCTATGGACGTCTGATAAGGCTCTAACGGTCATAATCTTGAGTGTTTTCTAAGCCAGCCAACGGTCCACTAATTGGACGTCTGGCAAAGTCATCAGACGTCTCCTAAGACGTCTGGTCTAAGGTCTGGACGTCTGATTTCATCAGACATAACTAACTATGTCCAGCCTAACAGTTATCAGACGTCTGAAACAACAGTCAGACGTCTTAAAATACTTTATCAGACGTCTGATTTTGGGATTAGACGTCTGGAAATGCTGTTTGAGCCCTATATTGGTTTTCTAAGTATTCTACAGAAAACCTAAGTATCCTAGGGTTGTGCAGGTGTTCCTAGGACTACTTTTAGGGTACTTTGAGGCTCTTTAACATAATGTTCTAAGGAATCAAAAAGAGCAAGAAAATAAATACAAGAGATACATGAAAGGATAAAAAAGAATCTATCCTATTCTTCTTGTCTTCCATCTCCAATCTTTCGCTCCACGCGAACCTCCTGTGTTTTCCGTCAAGCTCCTCTAATCCGTCCTGGATGCGAGCTTGAACTCCGTCTAAACACGTCCACATTTGCAATTGACCTGAAATCTAGGACTCAAATTGCAAATGTTAAATAACACGTGTTTTGTTATCATCAAAACAAATGATCGTGGTGCTCTAGCACCAACAATCTCCCCCTTTTTGATGATGACAAAATCGTAAATAATAATGCATAAAAATCCTCCCCCTTTTTGACATTATCAAAAAGGTTTAATTGATTTTACATTTCCTATAACTCCCCCTTAAAACATGCTCTTCTATGAGTTTCTTTTAACAAAGGTAATATCCTCCCCCTTTTTGTAACAATGCGATAGCTATTATTTTTCTCCCCCTTTCTAAAGGAAATTTAGCTACCTTACATCTCCCCCTTAAAAATTGACAATTAGCTCATCATTTTTTAACTCCCCCTATCTAAATGCTTATGATAATAAGATAGGGTTAAGAATTTTTACCTCACCTACCATGGCCAATAAAATGGCCCGAATGGTGGTGGTGGATGCCACATCGGATGGGGCTCCCATCCGTAGCTTGGAGGCCCGGGCATCGGCGCCGGTCTCCAATCTGGTGGTCGACGTGCGGCGGGTCCGTCGTTTGTTCGCCGTCTTGTCGGTCTTCTTGTTCTCCTCCTTGGTCTACTCCTTAGTTCTCCTAACTCAAGTTGACCAGCCTTGAGTTTGTAGGTCCAGTCCTGTGTATTGTAGTTATCCCTGAATCCTACAAAACAAGATTCTAATTCTTTTTTTGGTATCCAAGTGGGCTTGGATCCGGATTTGTTAGAAGGTCTCCTTGATGGAGATCCTTTCTCAATCTTAGGGCTATAAAAATTATCAACTTTGTTGATTAATTTGTTAGAATTTTCCCTAAGACATGCGATTTCTTTTTCTATAATATCCATCTTAGTCTTTAAATCAGAAATTTCTAACTTTGGACTATTATTTTCCTCAATCAATTTATTATTTTCATTGATGAGGTCTTGATTTTCTAATAACAGGTTATTATCCTTAGGACTAGTCTCTATATCCTTGAGTTGTTTTTCTAACCTATCATTTTCATTTCTAAGAAAAATAAGGTTCTTCTTCATGCTTTTGTTTTCTATTTTTAGTGATTTACTAATCTCAAATAATTCATTAAAAGCTTCTTGTAAATCGAAATTTACCTCGTTGTCGCTGTCGTCGCTTCCACTTTCGCTGTCGCTGTTGGTTCCTCTGGCCATGAAACCAAAGCAAGCGGTTTCTTCTTCTTCTTCTTCCTCCGAGCTTGTCTCCTCATGAGTGCCTTCCAACCTCCTCCATATCTCGTGGGCGGTGGTGCACTCTTTGATTTTCTCGAACTCTTTCGGACTTAATGCGCAATACAGGGCATTCATTGCCTTTGCGTTGAGTGAAAGATCTTGAATCTGCAGCTGCGAGTAGCCTCCTTGGGGTCGCTTCGGGATCTCGTATGGGTTTCGCAACATCCCCATACCTCGAATTCAGTGGCTTGGAGCCACGTCTTCATCCTCAGCTTCCAGTAGCTGTAGTTGTTCCCGTCAAAGTAGGGCGGACGGGTTGTGGACTGCCCCTCAGAAATCCTACACGCGGAACTGCTTCCCTCCATCGATCTTCTTGCTTGGTTGTTACGCCGAAACAGCAAGACCTGCTCTGATACCAATTGAAGGTTCCCTACTAGGAGGGGTGACGTAAAAATATGCGGAAATAAAAATATAAAGCAATCTCACAAAAATCAATCACAAAATGTACACAGGTATTTTTAGGTGGAAACCCAAACCGGGTGAAAACCACCACCTAACCCTCTCGAGTTAGGATTTTCCGATCAACCAAGTTGATCAAAATCCACTAAACGAATCACATTAAACGAGGGTGATTCAACCTCAGTACAACCACGCTACAAGTACGAGGGTAGCGTTCCTCAACCCCTTCTCTCCACGAGAAGGATTTTGTCCCACGAAGGAGACGGGAATTCGCAAAGTGAATACCCAACCAAAAGACAAAGGTAAAATAAAACAACAAACCTATAGAGCCAACAAAGTAATTAACCTAAGCTTCTATAGGATTTAGGAAACTCCCCTTAGCAAGGAGTGCGTCGACGATGACGCGGGTGCGTGAGCCACGCAACGGCGCAACTTCGCTCTCGTGAACTACGGCGGGAGAGCGGGTGCGCAACAGCTTGATGCTCTCAAGAGAATGATGCTTGAGCTTGGAGAGCAAGGGCTAGCTAGGACACGAGAGTGGAAAGTGTAATACAAATTGTTTCTTGTGTATCTTGGTCTCTCTAGGTGTGTATTTCTTGCGTATTTGTGTTACAAAGGTTCCCCTCTATTTATAGAGGCCTTAGGAAGGCTTTGGAAGGCTTTGGAAGGCTTGGAAAAGCTTCCATAGCCGTTGGGTGCAAAGCCCAAGAGAATCAGGCCGAAATCAGGACAATGATTGCATTTGACAGGGTTATCAGACGTCTAACTCTGGCATCAGATGTCTGGAAGGCCACTTTAAGACGTCTGATTCCAAGGTCAGACGTCTGATTCTATGCGGGTTTCTCCCTGACTTGAATCAGATCTAAACAGGGTTTTTGTACAAGTCCATCAGATGACATACAGGACGTCTGGTACTATGTCTGGACATCTGGAAACCTACTTTTACTGTGGGAATTGATTTCCAAACGTTGCAACGGCTATAAAATCTCTGAGAAGAGATTTTGGGTCAGCCGAGGCAAAACGGTCATTTATCAGACGTCTGGTAAGTCCTATGGACGTCTGATAAGGCTCTAACGGTCATAATCTTGAGTGTTTTCTAAGCCAGCCAACGGTCCACTAATTGGACGTCTGGCAAAGTCATCAGACGTCTCATAAGACGTCTGGTCTAAGGTCTGGACGTCTGATTTCATCAGACAGAACTAACTATGTCCAGCCTAACAGTTATCAGACGTCTGAAACAACAGTCAGACGTCTTAAAATACTTTGTCAGACGTCTGATTTTGGGATTAGACGTCTGGAAATGCTGTTTGAGCTCTATATTGGTTTTCTAAGTATTCTACAAAAAACCTAAGTATCCTAGGGTTGTGCAGGTGTTCCTAGGACTACTTTTAGGGTACTTTGAGGCTCTTTAATATAATGTTCTAAGGAATCAAAAAGAGCAAAAAAATAAATACAAGAGATACATGAAAGGATAAAAAAGAATCTATCCTATTCTTCTTGTCTTCCATCTGCAATCTTTCGCTCCACGCGAACCTCCTGTGTTTTCTGTCAAGCTCCTCCAATCCATCCTGGATGCGAGCTTGAACTCTGTCTAAACACGTCCACATTTGCAATTGACCTGAAATCTAGGACTCAAATTGCAAATGTTAAATAACACGTGTTTTGTTATCATCAAAACAAATGATCGTGGTGCTCTAGCACCAACACATATCCCTTCCCTTTATTCCCAACCTTCAATACACCATCCAAAGGCCCTAAAATCTCCTTTCTATGGCTAGCCACATGGACCACCAAATCTCCTCCTTAGTCACCTCTCCCCTCCTTTAATCTCTACCGTCCATCATCCTACCATTAAATCCTAGTCTTTCCTTCATTTCCAACTAAAATAACCTAGCCTATCCACCTTCCTTAAATCCTAATCCTAAACTAAATATATCCTAGCCCTCCATCTATAACCAATAAAATTCTATAAATATAGGCCTACCCCCCTCTCCTACTTTCGTATTCCTTAGTCTAGAATAATACACCATCATCTTACCTCCTTCATTAGCCTTACTAATTAGAATATCTCACCTTCTTCCATTAGAAGATACTCTGCCTCCACTCCAAGTCCCTCTGCAGCAACTCCTGGTGGCTGCCCTCCTCACCTTCTCCAAGTCTTCCTTATTCTACACCTCCCCACATTTGACTCGGGACTCCCCAGAGTCTTGGTTATTGATGTAGACACATCTATTTAGTTTAAAATGCCTATTCATGAATGTTCCTATCCTTAGATTTGCATTTTACATTTATAATATTACATTGCATGCATCATTCTACATTTAGAGTAGTTGTATATATTTTAGGCTAATTAGGTTCTTTTTATGGTCAGGAGAGAAGAGGATTTATTTCAGGGCCTCGGATAGACGATCGAACTGTACAGATCTAATCAGGACAATGATCGAAGGCTAACGCCTCCAAAATCATCTAGATCGGAGTCCCGTAGCATCATATGAAGTCCAAGGAAGATCAACTACCAGGAGGGCAATGCAACATCCTTACGAGCTTTAGATGAAAGATTCGACCGTACAAATGGATCCGAAGCGACAATCGCAACCAGCAATGCGAAAATCAACTCGATCCAAGCACCGTGGCACCCTCTATAATAGAAAGAAGAATGGATGGCCTAGATAGCGTCTCGTGGCACCATCCAGGCCGCCCAACATCGGCCATCATCATCTGCGACCTTCATTCCCAGCCGTTGGATCTTGATCCAATGGCTGAGAAACTCTCCCCCACCACAAGCGTTAAATCGTCTGCTCGACAAAGTAGACGTCTTGACGCATTGGTTGGGGTGCTAGACTCCAAGGGAGGGGAGCAGGTTTGAATCCCTGCAGCCCCCCCAATTGAGGAATTGAGCGCAGCAGCGACAAGGCACGCACGCGGGGGGCACAACGCAGCACGATAGCATGCAGCAGGGTGACAGCGTGTACCAGCCTGTGCAAGCACATGCAACATGGGCGCGTGGAGCGCGCAGTGCCAATGGAGCAGGTGCTAGTGGGGGTATGCGTGGATCTTCAGTGATGCAGGCCTTTAGTGACGCTTGCAACTGTCAGTAATGGTCTGTGCATGCCAGCAAGAGGAATTGAAGGGTGGATCTTCAGCGACAACTACAAGGATCTGTAGTGACGTTTATAGGCGTCAGTAATGACCCAGAATTTGTTCTTCCTCCACTATAAAAGGACCTTCCCACCACCATTCCAAACCATCTCTTCCTTTCTTCCTCTCACCACCTCCAAGGCTCTAGAGAGAGCTTGTCCCAAGCCTGGGATGCCCCTCTAGAGTAGAAAACCAAATAGTTTTCCCTTCCCTCATCCCCATTCATGGAGCATCCCGTGGCTGTCCTCTCACCGCCCTTCGGAAAGAAGATCCTCGCCGCGACGCCATCCTGCCCCATCTTCCGTGCTCCACCTTCGTCCTCCTTTGTCCCACTCCTCACCACCTTCGTCCCACTCCTCACCACCTTCCTCCATGTGACGTCAGGGCGAGTCGTCCTCCGGGCAACCGTCGAGGGGGATTTCTCTCACCCCTTTCTATCTTTTTCGCTTTCGTAGTATAGATTTTTCCGCTTTCGTAGTTGTAATAAACACTTGCTTATGAATAGATGATTATTTCTCTCTCTCTTTCTCCCTCTCTCTCTTATATTTTTGCAAGTAGATTAGCTAGAATTCATCGACCTAATCTCTTGCCCTATTAAAACACCAAAAAAATTAGAAAAGATAAACGACAAAAAGAAATAAAAGCAAACTACAGATTTTTATAAAATTAAACATTCACCTCCATGTGTTTGACTCGGGACTCACTTTTCGAGTTTTGGTTATAAATTTTATTTGAGAAATGTGTTTTGCGAGCTATGACGACAGGTCCTCTAAACCCTCATATTAATTCGCGAAACGCGCCCTCCATCAGTTATTTATTTCTGCTTCAAAAAAATTACACTACAACGAACACTTTTATTTTATCCCTTATGATTTTCTATGATCAAATTTTGGCATTGCCACCGAGGAGGCAAAAAATTTCATTTATTAATGTTTTTATTGTCTAGTTACATTCTAGTATCTAACTTTCTTTTTCTCTCTCTCTATTTGTATGAACTAATTCAGGTGGAGGCACAAAATCACATCTCAAAGCAAGAATGGGAGTAAAATGCGGGTTAGAAGAATCAAGTTTGTTTTTACATCCTTAGATATAGGTTTCTTGTTAGAAAAGTTAGGATTTGTTTGAACCCTAGGATTAATTACTTTGTTTTCATTATCCCTAGATAAAAGGAATCAAAACAAAAAGATCTTATCATGATTGGAGTTGATTTTGATTTGCATGCCCAAAGAAATCTCCAGTTTTTGTTTTCAAAATTGATTTTTGATGTTTCAAAAATCATTTCTTAGTATTCCGGATTGCAAAAAATTCTCAATACCTGTCTAGATGTAGGTGCTGAAGTGAGGAAAGTGATATAAAAATTTCAAGTCCATCTGAGTTGTGAAAAATATTTAAAAATTCGTACATTGGACTACTATTAGATCTGAATTTTCTTCCTATTTTTCTTTTATCCAAAAATTATTAAAATTTTTATACTGATTTGATTAAATTGAAATTGGTGACATTGGAATTTTGGGGTAACTATCCATTAAATAAAAATCTTAAAAACATATTTCACGCATGTTTGGTTATTCTGAAATTCCAATTACTAACTAGGGGTCAAAACAAACTCAAAGCCCCTAGTTCACTTTTAAATATGAAAAAAATAAAGCATGCTTCAAAAATTCTGGAAAAAATATTTTTTGTGATCCCATTTGAGTGGTGTTTGCGAAGCATTGGTTGTTTTCAATTGGCTGCACCACTCAAACCTACAAGCGCTTCACAAAGTAGAAGTTACCTGATTTAGGGTTTGAATTTTAGGGTTGAACTAGGCACACATACATTACTTGAACCGTAAAGGAAAATGATCATTACCAATGATTGACAAAAACTATTATGTGCCTTCACAAGAACTTGATTGAAGTGATTAACTCATGACAACCTTAAAAGTTCACTAATACAAGTATTGAACCCCAAAAGTCACTCCAATTTAACTTTTATTGTGAGCCCCTAGTTTTTTTGCACTTCACACCTTTTGAATCAATCTTTATGGGAAACAGCCCCTAACGCCTATCACATTTCAAGAGTACTTCAATCCTAGCCCTTAAAACTCAGTAACATGCCTTAGGCAGGACCAATTATTTTCTTAGTAACTTGAAGTTAAATTGGGCTAAGATCAAGACCTTATCTACTTGAGCCAACTAGTGACAAGAAAGGTCAGTGCGGTAACCGTGTTAACCTCTAGTGGTGTCCTGGCATGCAAGGTGTCCTAGGAGGGTCCCACCCTTCTGGCAGCCAAATAATTCAAGGGATTGTGTAACCCAATTGTGCTCTGGGGTGCCAAGACTAGGTCTACTAGGGTTTACATCGTAAGGCTAGCTTGTTTGCTTGCATTGAGAGGGTAGGTGTTCTCTCATCCATTTCCCCTCTTTTCTCTTATTCTTCTCCTAGTTTATGCTAGGGAGAAGGTCTTTGAATCCTAATTTGGTACCACGTTTAGAGAGAAATCTTAAGAGAAGACTCACTTATTCTACTACTGAACCTATTCCCATGGCTAGACACCATGAGGAAGAACTAATTGGGGAGGAGGAGAACCTGGACCCTATTGCCAACCTCCAAAGACAAGGTCAGCATCATGATTGGCAAATTGATACCATCTTGCAAGTCCTTAATCAAATGCAAAATTCGGTCAAACTCTAACCACTAAGAGATTTCTATAACCCTCCCAATGGCTAATTTTTGTGTCGAAAATTGTCGTAAAAAGATCACATTGTAGTATAGCGATGAAAATCAATGCGACATTTAAATTTATAATCTTTAAAAAATGTGAGTCCGAGGTCGTTCGTAGGGAGCAAATATAGAATTCAAACCACTAATTGAAGTAATAAGTAATAAGCACAATAACCAATTCAGAAGAGAGATATGCAATGAATATTATTCAAAACTATATTTAATAATAAGCCAAATTATATCTAAAAAATCAATAGGATAAAAAGAGAATTAGGACCTAAAAATGATGATTTGAATTACCACTTAACTCCCACAATTAAGCACATATCCCAAGGATACTCAATATCTCAATATTTCAAACCAAATTAAGTGTTTCAATAGCGTTTCCAACCACTAATCCATGTCAGCCTATGCCTCAAATAATTCCACAGTAACTCAAATCAACCACAATCTGAAGTCGAACACCAATCTCAGGTGACTTAAACTCGCCAAGCTTCAGCACAAGACAACTCAGAAATCTGATAAGTATTGGGCTTGCATGCACGATTCTCAAGGCACCTATGCATGGACCCCGTGGCAAAACCACTCCCACCCTCCTCAGAATTTCCTCCTCCTCTTAATCGGGTAAACAAGTTTGAATAGTGTCAGGTAATTGGGTCATGTATAGTGTCCAAACCCATGGGCAGTGATCGTGGGCGAGGAGTGAGAAGGTCATGTGAGGCATGCGTAAGGGACCTCACCCTTCCATGTGTTTAGGCAATGAGGCCTGAGTAGAGATTCAATTTATGTGCATTTGAGATTTTGAAGCCCACGAGGTGGGACTAAATTGATGCCTTCTTCTCGCATGTAGCTGCAGAGGATTGAGCATCTGATTCGAGCATTTGCTGTTGAGCCTTCATCCAATCAAAGGCTTGGAAGCCTTCATGGTTTTGGTTCGCAACTTCTGGTGATGGAACTAGGCATTGAGGTTGATGAAGCGTGGTGGATAATGGTGGAGAAGGTGATGGCAGCGGAGGAGCTCTGGCATTGGTCCTGAGAAAAGAGAATGGCCTTTCGGCCTGAATTAAGCACGTAGAAAGCTCCGACGTAGCACACTGGAGCAAAGCCCTAATTCTATTGACTCCAATAGTGGTCAAATGATGGTGGTGGCGAAGCTCGAGGGAACTTTGTGGACAATGATGGCGTATTGTGAAGGGGACGATGTGTAGCGCAATTGAGGAGCTAGGAAGCTCCGCCATGGTGTGGCAATGGAGGTGGTGATGCTGATTTGGCGATTAGAGGTGAACGGTAGTCTGTGGGAGTCGGAGTGAGTGGTGGATTGGCAGGTTGTTCGTGGGAGCAGTTGAGGGGTCAAAGCTTCCAATTGGTTAAGGGATTTTGGACAGTGAAAGATGAGGAAGCCACTGGTGGTGATGGTTGGGCATATGGTGGTCGGTAGAGGTCAGGAGAAGCTCACTGGAGCTTTGTTAGTAGTGAAGAAGATAGAGGGGAAACGAGGTGGTCAGCGATCGAATTGAGAAGATGAAGGTAGGAATTGAGGCTAGCGAGAGAAAGGGAGATAGTGGGCCTAACAAAGAGACAAAGGGAATAGAGGAATCATCACTGATGTGATGGTTGGAGCTGAGGATGATATCCTCTAGTGGAAGGAATGGCATGGAAGAAAGGACAAGGAGGCTTCTACTACGGCCGACGAGAAGCAGAGGAAGTTGAGGGAGAGATTGGCCCACTCAATTTGATCGTCAAGTGGCTAGAGCGAAGGGGTCAATGAAGCTCGTCGAAATCACGAAGGAGGCAGCCAGAGGAAGAAGGGAAGAGCAATTTTGGCCTAAATAAGACTAAGGAGCATGCTGGGACCTCAAGGAGCTTTTACGGAGATCAAAATCAAGCTCTGAATGAAGAAATCAAGCTTGATTAGCCTTAATTTTTGAGGAAATAGGTTCACAAATTCCTTGAGCTTTCCTGAGCTCTAAGGATTGATTTGGGGTCCCTAAGGTGATTCAAATGATCAGGTATCTCCTCAAGATCAATCCCTCCAAATTTGGAGGAATTTGGATCTGATTTGAGAGAGAAATCCTCATTCGAATCTCGGTCTGAAGGTGTGTTCATACACTAATGGCAGTAGGGACCAAACTATAAAGAAATTGACAAAGATAGGGTTCTAATGCAAGAACTTGAAACTTAGGACTTGAATGTGAGAAATAGAGATTTTAGGGACTAAATTACAAACTAGGTCAAGATGGACTTTAATTGGGCCTAAATTTTGGTCTGAAGCTAATTTGGAACCAAAGAATCTAATGGTGATCTTGGATTTGAGTTTTGACCACTTTTAATTGGTCAAATTGCACAGAAGCCTAAATTAAGATAAATTCTTGTGTGAATTTCTATTCTAGGTCAAAATGGGTTCAGATGATCCAAACAAAGGTACCAAACCTCTTAAAATATTTTTCTTTGAATTGTAGGAGGTTTAGATTGATTTTATCTTGACCAGAACCTTTCCAATTTAAGTGAGGCTGATAATTAGAGTTTTTAGTCCTATTTTAGTTCTCGAGATGCATAAAATCCTATTTCTGTTAGTGTGGATCCACTTCTTGGTCTTTAATGCTCAATTTACCTCTAATTAACCCCTAAAAAACCATGTGTTTAATCTACATTTGTAATGTGCTGTTAAAATATCAAAATTAATCATATTTTATTATCTTTTTCTCAAATCAGATTAGAATGGAATTATAGCCCTCAGGCGATCATTTAGAAGCATTTATCTCTTGATTCTAACTAATTCAAGTTAGTTATGACAAATGATGGCGTTACCATCACAAACCTAAACCTTACATTAGGGTACCCAATGATGGGGATGATTATGAACTCAAACCACATATCATTAACTTGATTCCCCATTTCCATGGCCACAACTCTGATGATCCCTTCCAACACTTAGAAGAACTCCTACACTTAGGAAGGACCTTTGGGCCTAGGAACATCGAAGAAGATATCCTAATGATGAAAATGTTTCCCTTCTCTTTAAAAGATAAGGCAATACAGTAGTTAAGGACCATAAGTAAACCTATACTGACTTGGGAAGAACTTAGATGTGCCTTCCTCAATAAATTCTTTCCTAAAGGTGAAACCAATGCCCTTAGATGTGCTATCACTACCTTTAAACAAAACCCTATGAAACAACTTTGTGAGCCATGGGAGTGGTAAGAATACACTAGAGCGGGGTGAATAATGTAATTGAAAAATAATAGCCCAATAAAATACAATTTCACAAAGAACATCACCACAAAGTGACAATGATTTTTAGGTGAAAACCCAACCTAAGTAAAAATCACCACTTAAGTCTCTTGACTTAAGATATCCTGGTCTACCAAGTAGATCAAATCCACTAAATGCACCACATTAAATTGAGGGTGGCACAACCTCAATACAACTACACTACTTTAAACCGAGGGTAGTATACCTCAAATCCTCTTCTTCACAAAGAAAATTATCTCGCGAAGGAGATAGGAATTTGCAATGTGAATACCCAACCAAGATAAAAAAACAAAATACCAGACCTATAGAGCCACAAAGTACAAGTTGACACTAAGCTCAAATAGGCAAAGATTACTTCCCTTAAGGTGAAAGTGGATGGGCATGATTTTGTAGCATTTTGGTGCTCTTAAATGTGGAGTGTATATCTTGGAGAGCAAGGACAAGTTTCCTTTTCTTAGAACTCCTCTCAAAAGTGTATAATGGTGGAAAGAATTGTCTCTTATGTGTATTTAGCTAAGGAGAGGTTCCACTCTATTTATAGAGATCTTAGGAAGGCTTAAGAAGGGTTAGGAGAGGCTTCCTAGCCATTAGAGTCATATCCCAGGAGATTGGGTCGAAATCCAAATTGAATTAGCCAATAATTAAGTCTGACAACAGGATTAGATGACTCATAATTTGATCAGACATCTGATAAGGTTATATTGGATGTCTGACATAATTTTTGGACATCTAATTCTGAAGGGTGAATTTCCTTGAAATGATTAGATCCAAACAAGGATCTTATGTTTAGGAATCAGACATCTAATATTTACATATAAGATGTTTGGAGTTATCCTTGGACGTCTGATAAAGAAATGTTTAGCTCCTAGAAATAATTAGATCCAAACAAGGATCTAGTGCCTAATCATCAAACGTTTGTAAGACATCTGGGGAGCCTATTAGATGTCTGATATCAAGTGGTAACCTCTGAGAATTGATTTCTTGAGAATTTAATGATAAAGATGTTCTAACAAACTAAGATACGGGTCAGAAGGCTCCCAACATCTCTTTATTGGATTTCAGAGAGGGCTCTGGACGTCTAGGAATATTAATAAAATATCTCTTAACAGTCTCGAGAAGATTATGTTATGACAAAAGTTAATTTAGGTTCAACAGTCTTTTATTGGACGTCTGAGAAGGTCCTCAAACGTCTGGAAAGATATATGTGATAACAACCTAATTTATTACCCTAATTAGCTTAATCTAGGGCTAACTCCTTAGTGAAATCCTACTTTTAGAATGTAAATATTGCATTTAGAGCATTCATGCATATTTAGGCAATGTATTTATTTCATGCCTTATTATCTAATTTTAGACTTTTATGAATAATGTAGGTACAAAATGTTGAGAATAACATTGAGTCATAAGCAGGATGGAAAATAAAGATACAAAATTAGGAGCTAGTTGAAGGGCAAGACATGATTCAAGAAGAAATAAAGATCCAATTAAAGAAGAAGAGAGAGAGGGACTAGGATAACCTTACTGTTGAATGTGCGCTTGATCGTGTTTTAACAGTTAATTACGTCGTAGTATAGGTGATCAAGCGTTGTCAACAAATAAAAGTTTATTACTCGAAAACCTAAGTATCCGAGGTCAAACACAGGGAGCAAATGGAATTTATTACTAATCTCAAGAATGTAATTAAAAGTTAATTGTGGCAAAAAATAGAGAAATTCTTAAAAAGATGTTCCCTTTCTTCTGTTTGCTTGTTCTTCTATTCTTTGGCCGTGTACTTCTTCTTCCTTGTCTTCTTCTCTGCAGCTTCCTTTCTCTGCTCTTGATTTTCTTCTTGAGCCTAAGCCTTGGCTTTGCCTCTTCTTAGGTTGCCTTCTTCTTTTTCTTCCTCTTCTTCCTTTGCTTTCTTGCTTCTTTGTCTACCCCTTGATCTCTCTCTTCTTTCTCTTGGTCTTCTTCCTTGCCTCTCTTTCTTCTGTGGGTCTTCTTCTTCTTCTTTAACTCTGCTTTCTCTTCTTCTTCTACTTGTATTTATTTTTTCTTCCTTCTTCAGTTCTCTTTGGCTTTGCCCCTTCCCTGTGCCTTGCCTTTCTCTTTTTCCTCTACGAAGGCTTCCTTCCTTCTTCTTCTTTGACTTCGCTCGCAGCGGCTAAGTGCCAGCTTCGCTTCTTCCCTCTGCCTTCCCTACACAAACCAAAGGGAGCAAAACCTATCCCTCTACCCACACCTATGTCTCTCTCTCTGTCTGTGTATATCACTCTTCAGTACACTCTCCCAGAGCCGGGTAAACGGGTCGGGTCGCGTGCCCGGGTCCAGGCGCACCGGCGTTGGTGTGGTGCACGAGGAGTGCTCAGGAGGGTGTCGGGTCGGGTCGCGCCAGATCCATGTGATGAGCTCACGAATGAGCCGGTGTTTAGGTGAGGGACCTCACCCCATGTGTTCTCGAGGTGATTGGCTAATAACATGAATTCAATTTAAACTACTCACGCACCTTACAACTTACCGAGGTGGGACTATTGTTCCACCGGTCTTTCTCGCACACCCGCAGGAGTCTGTCCTCCAATTGCAGCACTGCAGGCTTCACGGCGTCACTTGATGGGACAACTGGGTGTGGAAGACCTCCCTAAGTTTGTTGCACCTGGAATCCTGACGACTTGCAACCTGGAGCAAGCGTGCAACTTCCTCGAGTCATCGCTAATGGAGGCCGGACCTTGAAACCTGCCTGACACAAAAAGGGCCTTGTGGCTTAATAAGACCACAAGAGCACCTTCGCCGTGTCACGGCGAAGGTGAGGCACTAGGTGGCAGGCCGCAGGGTGGCCTAGGTGTGCGTACCTAGGTCGCCCTATGGCCGGATGGATGGGTTTGGTCGGGGGACAGTTGTGGTGGTGTAGAGGGTCTGTGGATGAGTGGAGGTTATTCAGTGGAGTATGGCGGAGGTTATGCAGTGGTTGGCGAGACGTGAGGATGAGGAGAACAGCTCTGCCACTGGTTTTGTGGCAGAGCGACGAGGAAGAGGAGGGGGGCTCGCCGGAGCTCACTAGACCCCTTGGCCAGAGGAGAAGAAGAGGAAATTGAGGTGGAATTCCGGCCAAGTCGAGCTAAGGAGGTGCGACCGGAGTTGGTGGTCATTTTATAGTCGCTGGCAGGGACTCCTGTGCTTGGAAGGCAAGCTTCCAAGAGTGGGAATCCTTGCTAGAGATGGAAGTCTATTAGGTACCCAAATCTCTCATGCGTTTGCATGAGAGATTGGGTGCAAATCTTAGATCAGGACCACGCTCAGATGGAAGGGAATTCCTCAAAGAATCTCCCTTCTAAATCTGGGAGCAGATCTCTGTGGAATCAGGAAGTATTTCCCCTCTATTCCTCGCCGGAGAAGGATTTCTTCCCAATAATGGTGGAAGGACCGATTTGTAAGAGTGGAGAGGAAGTTAGGGTGTGTGTGTAATGGTTTTCAAAAGATAGGGGCCAAAATATAATTGAGCGTACTAATTTGCAAAGTAGGTCAAGATGACCTCCTCTTAGGTCCAAATTTTGGTACAAACATAATTTTGACCTAACGAATCCAATGGTGAAGTTGTATTTTAGGTTTGACCATGTTTAACTGGATATTTTGCATAAAAACCTAAATTAGGTCAATTGATGAACTAGGACCCCAATCTAGGTCAAACTAGGTTCCAAAGGCCAAATTGAATGTTCTAAACCCTAGGGGATATTTTTCCATGAATTTTAGAGGATTTGATTTTTATCCTGACCAGAACCTTGCTGAATTAAGCGGGTCTGTTTTAGGGTTATAAGATGTTATTTAATTCCTGGATTTCACATGAACCCATTTCTGATTGAACCAACCCACTTTTTATCTTATTCAGACCATTTGACCTATGTTTTGTCTCTGAGAAATCCCATTTATGTACTGCAATGGTAAAATTACAGTTTTAACCTTTATTTCATGTTTTCTTCTTAGAACACTTAGTCCTCTAATTAAGCCCTTCTCTAGGTTATGTAGGAGCTTTTATTTTCTTTCTTAGGTCAAAATGAGCTAGTTAGGACTTATGATGAGGCTCTCATCACTTACCCCACCCATAGAGCCTTAGGATACCCTTATCCCAACTCCTATCCCTAGGGTAGCTCAAATTGGGTAAGAATGCACAAAAGCCAAAATCATGGATAACACTATCCATGATTCTAATCCTTTATCCATAGAGTTCTTCTACTATCCAGGAACCTAACAGCCTATCCTAGAACCAATCTCTAATCCCAAAACCTATTTAGATCCATGAGCTCACTTAATTGACTTAGTATAAGTCAATTAGGTTCACGGAACGTATTTAGACCCACCCCACTAGACTTAGGGTCAACCTAGTCTAATTAGGAATCTATTCTCACAACCTATGTCTACAAAGCCTAGTCCTAACCCTACCCACATAAGACCCACGAAAATCCTAGCCTAATCCTCTTTAGTTGGTGCCAACTTAAGAGGAATGTATCCCTTAGTGGCTAGCCAAGAGACAAGATCTTATCTCTTGGCAAGATTTTATCCCTTGGTAGCCACCCACCTAGGTTGCCTGTTTTTAGAAAACCCTCATCCTATCCTAGCCCTACAACTTAGATCCTAAGGTCCCTATTCAACTAATCCTAGGCATCACTTTTGATTAAATCTAAACCATCCAAATTAGTGATCCTAAGCAATCTAGATACCAATAGGAAGCCACCTAGATTTCTATAAAGGGACCTAGCCTCTACCCTTTGGAACATAACTTAGATACCAAGCGATAGAGAAAATAGCCACCTAGATTTCTATAGAAGGACCTAGCCTCTACCCTTTGGAACATAACTTAGATACCTAGAGATAGAAAAAATAGCCACCACATATTCCACGCCCTCTCACTCTCCCCAAGCTCTCTCTCTGGTCTTCTTCCCGACGCTTGGATCCAAAGCTCTCCCAAGTTTCACACAAGCATCCCTCAAGCAGCTCTGCAACCTCTCTCTCTCTACTCTTTCTCTCTTTTTTCACTATGTTGTTATGCTTTTTTTAAGCATTCCACTAGAGTTCATGTGTAACACTTCTCATGATTAGCAATAAAGAGTATTATTCAATGGAAAGCTTGTCTCTCTTTATGTGCTTTCATTAGAGTAGAATAGTTAGTACGAATGGAATTAAGAATCTCATTTTGCCTCCTTGAGAATGATTCAGGACTTACCAATTTATGATCTATAAATTTATTTGATTCAACGTGTTTTGCACCTGCAACGATAACATAAAATCTCTTTACACAAATTTACATCGAGCAAATTGGCATCGTTGTTGAGGGGGAAACAGAGTTGTCCTTAAAACTTTTCTTTTTCGTGCTTAATTGAGATTTCTAACTCTCTTTATTTCCGTTTGATTGCTGATAAACACCAGTTTATCATCATTCTTATGTCTTAAAATACACCTATCTCTAAGGATTTTAACTTTGCAATCAGGTTTTTGGGTTGCATTTTGGCATTTTCTAGGGTAGGCATGCATTGCATATTATTTTGTTTATTTTACATCTTTAAGTGTCAGGGATGAACAAACAATCAAATCCTGTAAACCATGGCACCAAGAAAGGCAAAAGATGAAGGAGAAGCCTAATTCAATTAGACGTCAGCTGAATTCAGCTCATCTCAGCTGGATTCCATCTCATTCCAACTCAACATAGTTGAGATCAACTCATCTCATCTCCATTTAGCTCACCTAAGGTGGATGGCAGCTTAGGCCAACTCAACTCAGCTAATCCCAACTCCATTTCTACTCCTCCTACTCATGGTAGCTCAACTCAACTTAGTCCTCAACTAGCTAAGCTAAGTCAGCTGAAGAGTCACCAACCAGCTCAGGTCAGCTCATTATTAGCTCATGAAGACTCAACTTAGCTCAACCTAGTTGAGCTTAGCTAGCTAGCTAGGAAGTCTTCAGGCATATCAAACTCAGCTCTCCTCAGCTCCAGACTAGTTGAGTCCATCTCAACTCAGCTCATCCTGTTCAGCCTAGCTACTATCAAAGAACTAGTTAGCTAAGCTAGTAGCTGAGCTCACAGCTACTTCAGCTAAAGTTCAGCTCCATGAAGCTTAAGCCAACTCCTCCTACTCAACCCTAGCTCCTATCCTCTACTAACAACAACTAGCTAAGATAGCTTAACTAGCTAGCCTAGCTCCTACTCTACTCCTCTTGGTCGCCCACCCTCATCACATCCACCATTCAATCACCACCAAACACCATCCTAGCCCTCCATTTTTCCCTCTAAAATCAACACCTTCTAGAAGGACTTTTGGAGGGAAAACCAAGGCACCTCTTCATTTCCCTCCCATTTTTCTCTCCAAAAATATCCATACACCCCTTTCATTTCCCTCTTAAAACACCATAACCAACCCCCTTCCCATCCTATAAATACCCTACCATACCACCACATAATTCCCATCTTTGGATACATTAATTTTCCTACTCATATCTACCCTATATTTGGCCATAGGAAGGAGAGAAGAGAAGAAGATTAAGGAAGCCATCTCGTGCTTCCTTGGTGCCTTCTTCTTCTTCCTTTCTTCCTTAGTCCAAGCCATGGATCAACCCTAAAGAGGATTGCCAGGCAGAGGAGAGTTCAAGGTGGTGCACGTGCACCTTGGAGGAGGAGAAAGGAGGAGGATACCAAGAGCATGAAGAGTTCTCTTCATAGTACGAGAGCAATCGCACTTGGAGCGAAACCACTTCACCACTTGGAGGATATATTTTCTTCTTCTTCCTTTATTGTCTCTTTTGTATTAGCTAGTGTTTACCTTTTTACCTTGTAACAAGCATTCAACTACAAGTACTTCATTTTCATAGCAATACAAAAGTTCATTTGCCTTTCTGTTTCTGTGTTATTCCTAGTGTTTTTCCTTTGAAGTAACTTAGTAGACCACACACTTCTCTCTTAATTACCCTAGGTGCACTTGCCTAGGGTGAGCATAGAGAAGTTCCTTATTGTCATGCAGGCATATTTTCTAATACGAATTTTTCTCGTCTTCATATTCTGATTTCCCGATTATTTCATAAAAAAACCCTAAAAAAAGTCAAAAGAATAAAAACAAAAAAAGGAAGATTTGAGTTTTGCAAGAAAGAAATTATTTTTTGAAAGCTAAAGTTGCCTCCTTGGACGACCCTAGATACTTCTGCTATCTAGGATATGATGTGCATACATATGATTAACCTAAAATGTCTATTAATGGATGTTCTTAGTGTCACACTAGCATCATACATTGTAAATAGTGCATAACATGCATAATCATACATTTAGATCAAAGTGTATAAATTGTACAGTAATTGTCTCCTTTTTATGGTGAGGGACAGGTCAACTTTTTATCAGGGCCTCGAATTGAAGATCCAACTGTATGGATCTGATTAGGGCGACGATTGGAGTTCAACGACTCCAAGATGGCCATAATCGGACATTCGTAGCACCAGATAGAGATCGAGGAATCCTAAAGAAATGGGCCAAGATGTTGTTAATCTGCACCTTAGACGACAAATTTGACTGCACGGATGGATTCGAATCAATGATCGTAGCCTAATGACACGAAAATCGATCCAATCCAACACCCATGGCACCGTCTACAATACTCAGAACATAGACGGCTAAGATGGCACCACGTGGCACCATCTCTGTTGGTGCTAGAGCACCACGATCATTTGTTTTGATGATAACAAAACACGTGTTATTTAACATTTGCAATTTGAGTCCTAGATTTCAGGTCAATTGCAAATGTGGACGTGCTTAAACAGAGTTCGAGCTCGCATCCAGGACGGATTGGAGGAGCTTGACGGAAAACAGAGGAGGTTTGCGTGGAGCGACAGATTGAAGATAGAAGACAAGAAGAATAGGATAGATTCTTTTTAATCCTTTCTTGTATCTCTTGTCTTTATTTTCTTGCTCTTTTTATTTCCTTAGAATATTTTGTTAAGGAGCCTCAAAGTACCCTAACAGTAGTCCTAGGAATACCTGCACAACCCTAGGATACTTAGGTTTTCTGTAGAACACTTAGAAAACCAATATAGGGTTCAAACAGAGTTTCCAGACGTCTAATTCCAAAATCAGACGTCTGATAAAGTATTTTAAGACGTCTGACTGTTGTTTCAGACGTCTGATAACTGTTAGGCTGGACATAGTTAGTTCTGTCTGATGAAATCAGATGTCCAGACCTTAGACTAGACGTCTTAGGAGATGTTTGATGGATTTGCCAGACGTCCAATTAGTGGACCGTTGGCTGGCTTAGCAGGCACTGCATATTATGACCGTTAGAGCCTTATCAGACGTCTGATAATTGACCGTTTTGCCTCGGCTGACCCAAAATCTCTTCTCAGAGATTTTCTAGCCGTTGCAACGTTTGGAAATCAATTCCCACAGTAAAAGTAGGTTTCCAGACGTCCAGACATAGTGCCAGACGTCCTGTATGTCGTCTGATGGACTTGCGCAGAAACTCTGTTTAGATCTGATCCAAGTCAGGAAGAAACCCGCATAGAATCAGAACATCTGACCTTGAAATCAGACGTCTTAAAGTGGCCTTCCAGACGTCTGATGCCAGAATTAGACGTCTGATCACCCTGTCAAGTGTAATCATTGTCCTGATTTCGGCCTGATTCTCTTGGGCTTTGCACCCAACGGCTATGGAAGCATTTCCAAGCCTTCCAAAGCCTTCCTAAGGCCTCTATAAATAGAGGGGAACCTTTAACACACCAACACACACTTGGATACACTTAGCAACACACTTTCACACTCTTTTCTGTCCAGAAAAGATCTTGCTCTCCAAGCTTATGTTCCATCACCTAGAGAGCTAAATTACCTTTGCGGACTCGCTCTCCCGCCGTTGTCTACGAGAGCGACATTGCGCCATCGCGTGGCACAAGCACCTCGTCATCAACTCGACGCACTCCTTGCAAAGGGGAGTTTCCTATTTCCTATAGAAGCTAGGTTTAAATTCCTTTGTTGGCTCTATAGGATTACTTGTTTTATTTTATCTTTGTCTTTTGGTTGGGTATTCGCTTTGCGAATTCCCGTCTCCTTCATGGGACAAAATCCTTCTCGTGGAGAGAAGGGGTTGAGGAACGCTACCCTCGTACTTGTAGCGTGGTTGTACTGAGGTTGAATCGCCCTCGTTTTAAAGTGATTCGGTTAGTGGATTTGATCAACTAGGTTGATCGGAAAATCCTAACTCGAGAGGGTTAGGTGGTGGTTTTCACCCGGTTTGGGTTTCCACCTAAAAATACCTGTGTACTGGTGTGTTTGTTTATTCTGTGAGATTGTTTATTTTATTTCCGCAATTATTACGTCACCCCCTCCTGGTAGGGCCGAAAACCCTTCAATTGGTATCAGAGCAGGTTTTCCGCCTACAGGAGTAACATCCACAGAAAGATCATGGAGGGAAGCATAGCCGCAATCGGAATCTCCGAAGGGCAGTCCACCGTCCGACCACCCTATTTCGACGGAAGGGACTTCGGATATTGGAAGCTGCGGATGAAGACTTGGCTTCAAGCCAATGACTTCACAATTTGGGACAGGTGCGAGACCCCCTTCGACATTCCAGAAAAATCCGCCGCGGGATACTCGCAGCTGCAGATTCATGAGCTTTCCCTCAACGCAAAGGCAATGAATGCCTTGTATTGCGCATTGAGTCCAAAGGAATTTGAACGAATCCAAGAGTGCACCACCGCCCACGAAATATGGAGGAGGTTGCAAGGCACTCATGAGGAGACGAGCTCGGAAGAAGATCTCGGGGAGAAGGAAACCACGTGCCTTGGTTTCATGGCAATCGGAGAAAGTAACAAGGACAGCGACGACAGCGATAATGAGGTAAACTCGGATTTACAAGATGCTTTTAATGAGTTGTATGAGCTTAGTAAATCACTAAAAATAGAAAACAAGAGCATGAAAAAGAATCTTAGTTTTCTTAAAAATGAAAATGATAGGTTAGAAAAACAACTTAAGGACATAGAAGCTAGTCCTAAAAATGATAACCTTTTATTAGAAAATCATAACCTCATCAATGAAAATAATAAATTGATTGAGGAAAATGTTAGTCTAAAAATAGAAATTTCTGATTTAAAGACTAAGATGGATATTATAGAAAAAGAAATTGCATGTCTTAGGGAAAACTCTAACAAATTAATCAACAAAGTAGATGATTTATATAGCCCTAAGATTGAGAAAGGATCTCCATCAAGGAGACCCGCTAACAGATCCGGATCCAAGCCCACTTGGATACCGAAAAAAGAATTAGAATCTTGTTTTGTAGGGTTCAGGGATAATTACAACATAAAGGACTGGACCTACAAGCTCAAGTCTGGTCAACTCGAGTTGGGAGAACCAAGGAGTAGACCAAGGAGGAGAACAAGAAGACTGACGAGACGGCGAACAAGAAACGGACCCGCCGCACGTCGACCACCAGATTGGAGACCGGCGCCAATGCCTGGGCCTCCAAGCTACGGATGGGAGCCCCATCCGATGTGGCATCCACCACCACCATTCGGGCCATTTTATTGGCAATGGTAGGTGAGGTAAAAATTCTTAACCCTATCTTTTTATAAGCATTTAGATAGGGGGAGTTAAAAAAATTTTATGAGCTAATTGTCAATTTTTAAAGGGGAGATATAAGGTAGCTAAATTTCCTTTAGAAAGGGGGAGAAAAATAATAGCTATCTTGTTGTTATAAAAAAGGGGGGAGGACATTACCTTTGTCAAAAGAAATTTATAGAAGAGCATGTTTTAAGGGGGAGTTATAGGAAATGTAAAATCAATTAAACCTTTTTGATAATGTCAAAAAGGGGGAGGATTTTCTGCATTATTATTTATGGTTTTGTCATCATCAAAAAAGGGGAGATTGTTGGTGCTAGAGCACCACGATCATTTGTTTTGATGATAACAAAACACGTGTTATTTAACATTTGCAATTTGAGTCCTAGATTTCAGGTCAATTGCAAATGTGGACGTGCTTAAACAGAGTTCGAGCTCGCATCCAGGACGGATTGGAGGAGCTTGACGGAAAACAGAGGAGGTTCGCGTGGAGCGACAGATTGAAGATAGAAGACAAGAAGAATAGGATAGATTCTTTTTAATCCTTTCTTGTATCTCTTGTCTTTATTTTCTTGCTCTTTTTATTTCCTTAGAATATTTTGTTAAAGAGCCTCAAAGTACCCTAACAGTAGTCCTAGGAATACCTGCACAACCCTAGGATACTTAGGTTTTCTGTAGAACACTTAGAAAACCAATATAGGGTTCAAACAGAGTTTCCAGACGTCTAATTCCAAAATCAGACGTCTGATAAAGTATTTTAAGACGTCTGACTGTTGTTTCAGACGTCTGATAACTGTTAGGCTGGACATAGTTAGTTCTGTCTGATGAAATCAGACGTCCAGACCTTAGACCAGAAGTCTTAGGAGACGTCTGATGGATTTGCCAGACGTCCAGTTAGTGGACCGTTGGCTGGCTTAGCAGGCACTGCATATTATGACCGTTAGAGCCTTATCAGACGTCTGATAATTGACCGTTTTGCCTCGGCTGACCCAAAATCTCTTCTCAGAGATTTTCTAGCCGTTGCAACGTTTAGAAATCAATTCCCACAGTAAAAGTAGGTTTTCAGACGTCCAGACATAGTGCCAGACGTCCTGTATGTCGTCTGATGGACTTGCGCAAAAACCCTGTTTAGATCTGATCCAAGTCAGGAAGAAACCCGCATAGAATCAGACATCTGACCTTGAAATCAGACGTGTTAAAGTGGCCTTCCAGACGTCTGATGCCAGAATTAGACGTCTGATCACCCTGTCAAGTGTAATCATTGTCCTGATTTCAGCCTGATTCTCTTGGGCTTTGCACCCAACGGCTATGGAAGCATTTCCAAGCCTTCCAAAGCCTTCCTAAGGCCTCTATAAATAGAGGGGAACCTTTTCAACAAGAGACACACCAAGAGAAACACAAGACACACTTAAGCAACATATTTCCACTCTCTTGTGTCCTAGATAGCTCTTGCTCTCCAAGCTCAAGCTCCATTCTCTTGAGAGCATCAAGCTTCGCGCACCCGCTCTCCCGCCATTGTTTACGAGAGCGACGTTGCACCGTCGCGTGGCACACGCACCGCGTCATCAACTCGACGCACTCCTTGCAAAGGGGAGTTTCCTTATTCCTATAGAACCTAGGTTTATAATGTTGGCTCTATAGGACTTGTTGTTTATTTTATCTTTGTTATTTAGTTGGGTATTCGCTTTGCGAATTCCCGTCTCCTTCGTGGGACAAAATCCTTCTCGTGGAGAGAAGGGGTTGAGGAACGCTACCCTCGTACTTGTAGCGTGGTTGTACTGAGGTTGAATCACCCTCGTTTTAAAGTGATTCGGTTAGTGGATTTGATCAACTAGGTTGATCGGAAAATCCTAACTCAAGAGGGTTAGGTGGTGGTTTTCACCCGGTTTGGGTTTCCACCTAGAAATCTTTGTGTACTTTGTGTGGTTGTCTATTCTGTGATATTATTTATATTTATTTCCGCATTTTATTACGTCACCCCTCTTCGAAAGGAGAACCTACAATCTTGACTGCCCAACTGCACCCAAGCAACCACAGCTGCCTTTCCTTCTGCACCCGAACACTCGATCTCGACTGTTGGATGCTCATCCAATGGTCGTGAAACTGCACACACAAATTCTCCGCGTGATGCAAAGTCGCCCGCAGTGCAACGGTTGGGCATCATCGTGAGATGAGGTGGTCGCACGTTCGAGCCACAAGCGCCTTAAATTGGAGAGCGGAAGAGCAAGCGCGCGGGCGAGCAGAGCCATACGATGTGGATCGAACAGCACTGCACGAACGATAGCGCCCACGCGAGATTAGATGCACGACACTGATGCGTGATCGCACGCGGGTGCGTGCCGCGGGTGCAGATGGTTTAAGTCGTCCGATCTCTTGGTCGGACGGCT
The DNA here is from genome assembly GCA_037157565.1 of Thalassia testudinum. Taxonomy (NCBI): domain Eukaryota; kingdom Viridiplantae; phylum Streptophyta; class Magnoliopsida; order Alismatales; family Hydrocharitaceae; genus Thalassia; species Thalassia testudinum. The sequence continues at coordinate 4,141,076 of JAZHRO010000022.1, read as the reverse complement.
GTAAGCATGCGAACGTGCGTGTGCGTTGCATGACATGGAGGCGAGGAGGTGTGCGGTGCGCGCACACGAAGGCCACGTTCAGGCCTTTAGTGATGGATTTATCCATCACTAAAGGTCTTGAATTAATGTTTTTCAAATTGTAATGATCAAAATGCCCCCACTTCTTGCAACTATAAAAGGAGACACCCTCCATATGAATTTCTCATCCCTTCCTTCTCTTCTCTCCCTCTCCAAAGCTCAAGAGAAACCTATCATCCTTCTCTCCCTCTCCAAGCCTCAATAAAATCGAGTAGACGTTGGCCTTAAGGACTAATTCACTCTTTGGAGCCTTGTCTGAGATTTTTTATGATTAACCTACTTGTAGTTGATGGGAACACCATCATGAGTCTTAACTAGCTCATTTTGACCTAAGAAACAGAATAAAAGCTCCTACATAACCTAGAGAAGGGCCTAATTCAAAAGATTACTGTTCTGAGAAGAAAACATGAAACAAAGGGTAAAACTATAATTTTACCATTGCAGCACATCAATGAGATTTCTCAGGGGCTAAACATAGGTCAAATGGTCTGAAGAAGATAAAAAGTGGGTTGGTTCAGTCAGAAATGGGTTTATGTGCAATCTAAGAATTAAATGATATCTTATAACCTTAAAATAGACTCGCTTAATTCAACAAGGTTCTGGTCAGGATAAAAATCAACTAAACCCTATAAAATTCATGGAAAAATACCCTCTATGGCTTAGAACCCTTCAATTTAGCCTTTGAAACATATTTTGACCTGAATTGTGGTCCTAGTTAGATAGTTGACCTAAATTAGGTTTTTGTGTAAAATGTCCAATCAAATGTGGTCAAACCTAAAATACAACTTCACCATTGGATTCCTTAGGTCCAAATTAGGTTTGTACCAAAATTTGGACCTAGGAAAAGGTCACCTTGACCTACTTTGCAAAATAGTCAATCTAATTACATTTTGACCCCTAGCTTTTGAAAACCTTTGTGCAGACCCTCCTATCTTCCTCACCACTCTTTGCATTTAGGTCCCTCTACCATTACAGCGGAGGAGTCCTACTTCGGCGAGGATTTAAGGAGGATTTCTAACCGATTCCTTAGAGATCTCCTCCCAGATTTGGAAGGGAGATTCTTTAAGGAATTCCCTATCATCTGAACACAATCTCAAGATTTGATTCGCACCTAATCTCTCGTGCGAACACTTGAGAGAAATGGGTATTCTCTGCACCTTCCTTCTCTGGTGAGATTCTTGCGCTTGGAAGCTTGCCTTCCAAGCACAAGGACCTGTGCCAGCAGCTATAAAAGGAACCCCTGTCCTTGCTACTTCTCTCAAGCTTGAATTGGCCACAGAAAACCCCTAAATTCGTCCTCCCTCATCTTCGGCCAATAGCCCACAAGCTCCAGCAATCTCTCTTCCCTCTTCTTGTCCCTCTGCCACCATACCAGTGCCAGACTCTTCTCCACCTCGCTCCTCCACGTCGCGCCATACCTGCGCGTACTTCTCCAACCCCTTCGTTGTCGCCGTCTTCCTCATGTCTAGGCATTCTTCTCCGATGACAGCACACATGCACCGCCCGTCCTATGCCTTTCTCCCTTCGTCCAAATACCCTCAGTAAGTTCCTCTCTCTCTACCTATCATTTTCCCCCTTTTAATTTCATAAAAACACCCTCGACAGCCACCAACCACCTCCGTCTTCCTCATCTCCGGCAGACCACCAGCAAGGCGCAACCGTCACTCCACCCATCCACACACCTCGCTACCTACCTCAAGACCTCTGCCATCACTCATTGATCATCATCCACACCTCCATCGATCGCCAACACCTCCCCAAGTGCCCACTGAACACACGCACTTCCACGATCACAGTCTGACCTAGGCATGCACGCCTAGGCCATTCTGTGCCACGCCACCTACCGCATCACCTTCGCTGTGACACGGCGAAGCTCCCCAACTGATTTGACAAAGTCGCGAGAACATATTGTTGAGTTTTAGGTCTGACCCTCTTCCACCATTAGAGGAAGCGTGAAGGAGCAAGCTTGCTCACTCTAGGTTGCGCTACTCCAGATAGACAAGCCCCAGGTGTGCGGAATCCTTCCATGATCCTTTCACACCTAGCAATTAGAGGCCTCAGCGACTGCAGCTACAGCTATTGGATGGGCATCTTCCCTACGTGTGCATGAAGAAGCAAGTGGGACTTTAGTCCCACCTTGGAAACGTTGGGTGCAAGTAAGTCATATAAGTTGTTTCTGTGTTCTCACCTTATCACCTCAGTTCACGGGGTGAGGTCCCCTCGCCCACGTCACCCGCCTTGTCCGCGACCCACACCTACGCAGACCTGCTCGACCCGTTTACCCTGCACTCCTCGCACACCACCCACGCCGGTGCACCTGGACCCGGGTGTGCATAACCCGACCCATATACCCGATTGGCTAGCTCTAGGAGAGCGAAGAGAGAAATAGAGAGAGAGCATACGCGGGGGAGGGTAGGGGTAGGTTTTGCACTCTTGTGTGTGTAGGAAAGGAAGAAGGAAAGAAGGAAGGAAGCCACTGAGGAAAAGCTAAGGAAGGATGAGCCAAAGCGTAAGGGTAGGAAAAGCAAAGGACTTATGAAGGCAGAGGCTGAGGAAGAATAAGCACTGTAGTAGAAGTGGAGCGGCTGAAGAAAAGGGCAAGGCAAAGCTGAAGGAAAGAAATCAAGGAAAGAAAACAGAAGCCAAGGCAAACAAAGAAGAAAAGAAGAAGAGAAGAGTAGCCGCAGAGAGAATAGAAGGCTGAAGACAGAGAAGCCAAAGAAAGAAAGAATCAAAGGCAGAGAAAGAAAGAAGAAATCAGAGAAGGAAGAAAAGAGAAGAAAGAAGAAGACATCAAATCAAAGAGAAGAAAGAAGAAGACATCAAATCAAAGACAAGAAAGAAGAGAGAGAACATACATTCTTTTTACATCTCTATTCTTCTCTTTGGCATTCATATACATTGAATTTCATTCTATTGATTGCTGAACATCACATTTCATTAATTTGTGATTGTGATCTTAGTTTTTAAATACCAATTTGCTCCCTGTGTTCGACCTCAGACTTAGGTTTTCGAGTAATAAAATTCTTGTTTGTTTTCAAGGTGATTTCATTTATACTGCAACACATCTTTTAAACACCGATTTTGCCTTGCAAACAGTTTGGCGCTATTACCGGGGAGCAACGGGTATTTTAGAAACTTTGATCACAACCTCTGATTCAGTACTAACTTACTCTCTTTCTTTTGTTGTGATTGTTTCAAGGGAAGAAAAGAAAAAACAATAGCTGCACAACAACCACACCAAGGACCACGTAAATTCTCATTTGCCCTTTCTCTTAATCCCCTCAAAATCTAAAAAGGAAAACAAAGAAAAATCAATCTAGGGCTACCTGTTTCCATATTTAGTAGTCCACCAAAGTTACCTGATTTTTATTTCAACACATTTTTGAATTGCACATCCATTTAAGGTAACTAGGGCAAACACCTTCTTGATTGAGCCCTAGATACCATCTTTGAGGCAACTAAATTGGACCAAATAGGGCCAACTTAAGGGTTTCAATCTAGGATTTTAGAGACACATCTTCTCTTAAGCAAAGAATCAAAATTTTCAAAAGGAGGTGTGCTTAAGCCATGTTTCAAGAGATTTATCCAAGAGAAGCCCTAAGAAAATCAAGCTATTAATTCACTTGAACCCTAAAAGAAAGGACCTAAAAGCTCTCAAAGGAACAAAGGGGTGAAGTTGATCCTTTAGGTCAACCAACCTTAAAATTAGGTCACTCTTTGCAGTCAAAAGACCTAAAGTTCAAGTGGAACCCTAAAGCACCTTGATCTTAATTAAAAGAGGTAGACTTAAGAGGTCAAGGTCCCAATTCTGGTCTACCTGGAATCTTAATGACAAGAGAGGTCGGGTGGGGGAAACCCTGTAACTCGTGGGGATGCTCTACCATGTAGGGGTCTTTGCGGGACTCTCCCTCTCTGGCTACCCAGGTATTTCTCAGGTGGACGGCCTTTCTGACTAAGGGGTATCATCCGCTCCGAACCTCTATAGTCACCCAACACTTTTTTGGGTGTCTCAATTGGGTCCAGCACATTCTAATTTCATCAAATCCTTCAGTGCATGTTTGGTAGGAGGTCCTTAAGACCATCCTTAAGACCTCCTTTAGAAATCCACTCCCGCTGAGGCCAAGCCTCGACCCCCGTGTTTGTGTAGCAACCCCACCTGGCATCATCAGAGCTGAGTTCTCCTTCCATCATGGCACAACCCATTGAAGAAGAGAACAACTTTGAGCACCAACTTTAGCGCTTAAATGATCTATTCCAAAACTTTATAAACTCGTCGCAGCATCCTATGATGCGAGATCATTATAATCCCACTACGGTGGCAATCGAGCCTTGAGTCCAAATCCTGGCTGGAGGTCCTGATTCTGAACTCAAGCCCAATATTATTCATGCCATACCAAAATTCAATGGGCCTAACTCCGAGGATCCATTCCAGCACATCAAGCAACTCAAACATCTGGCCCAGACCTTCAGGTCAGATGTACAAAATCGGGATATTCTACTCATGAAGATGTTTTCTTTCTCCCTCATGGACAAGGCTGCTCATTGGTATCAGACTCAAACTCGTCCGATCAACACATGTGTCGAACTCAAGTTTGAATTTTTAAAGAAGTTCTTCCCCGTTGGCCGAACAAATGCCTTACGCCACTAGATCACTCATTTCACTCAACAACTGGGAGAACCTCTTCATGAGGCATGGGATTTATTCTTGGATCTCATGCAAAAGGGCCCCCATCACGGAGTTCTTAAATGGGAACAAGTCTAGTCTTTTTACCAGGGACTCCGTGAAGACATTTGATTGTTCGTCAATGCAACCTGTGGAGGAAACATCATGGGTCAACATGAGGACACGGTGTGGGAGATTCTCGAAAATATGTGTGAGAACTCCATCAATAATGACTTCATGGGCTGATTCGACAGGATGAATTCTCGAGCATCGACGAATCTTAGGGGAACACATGAGACGCAGGGCCTATCCACATCCGTCGACTCGGAGCTGATGGCCAGTCGGTTGGACAAGGTCTCTATCATAGAGAAGAAGGTGGATGAGCTGACTCAGCATCTGCAGCGAGCCACCTCTACGCAAAACTCATTTGCATAGCCACCTTTTGTGAGGGAAACTGTGCAGAACATCTATCACCGATCTTCTCAGAGGATGGACCTGTATCCACCCCCGTCTGACTCTCGGACTGGAGGGACCTCCGATCCACTCTATTCTAGTTGGGGGAACTCTGAACCCTCATACTCTGACTTTCTTGAGGCTCCTCAGACCTACGAGGACCTCAACGCCATCTAGAATAACCCATTCTCCAATACCTACAACCCTGGATGGCGGAATCATCCCAACTCCCTGTGGGTGGGAAACTCTCAGAATCAAAGACCACCTTATCAACCCCGTCCACAAGCTCCTCGTCCATATCAGCCACCTCAGCCTCGGCCCAACCCCACATATCAATCTGGGCCAAACCAAGATCAAATGACTCTTATCCTTCAAACACTAGCTGACATTCAGAAGACGAATGCGGCAATACAGAAACATCACAAGGATGAGATCACAGAGGTTCGCAATCAACTCGCCCAGATGGCAAATTCCCGCCAACCTGGCACCCTTCCTTCGCAACCTCTACCGAACTGAAATAACGTGCCGACCCAGAGGTGCGTTATGAACCCAAATCTAAGCCATGCACATATGATTTATCAGGTCCCTTCTGTTCCATCACCTGACGAGATGGAAGCTTCGACATCTTACGTGGGATTTCAATAGCAGCCACCCATTTAAACAACCCCAAACCAAAACTAGGAAGGATTAAACTCCGTAACACCCCGTAGTGGTAAAGCAACTCAAGACCCACCTTATCCAAACCACTCCAAGCCTGGTAGTAACCTAAGCCCTAGGATAGTTATCTAGGATACCCTTATCCCAGATCAAGAACCTGGACCTATTCTAGAGGAACCAACCAAGGTTCCATTTCTTGAGGCCTTGACCAAGGGAAAGAGGATAACTAAACCCATGGCTCCTAAGGAGGATCTGGTCAAGCTCTTTGAACAGGTCCAGATAAACATCCCCTTGATGGATGAAATCCACCACGTACCGGCTTACGCATGATTTTTGAAAGACGTGTGTACACCCAAGCGTAAGCCGCGAACCAAAAGTGGGAGTCCGATCGTACTGTCAGAGCAAGCCAGCTCTGTAATCTTGAGCAAACTCTCACCTAAGGCTAAAGACCCAGTCACTCCCTTGATTTCATGTAAAATTGGTGATACCCAATTCAACGGAGCCTTATTAGACCTAGGTGCCTCCATAAACCTAATACCTACATCCCTCCTTGACCACCTTGAAGAGTCCGAGCTTAAACCAACAGAGGTGACATTGTAGTTAGCCGATCAATCCATCAGGTCACCTAAAGGAATACTCAAGGATGTCATTGTTAGGGTACAAGATTTCTACTTCCCGATGGATTTTATAGTTCTAGATATGGATGCACCTGAGAACCTAAGGGATACACCGATTATACTAGGGAGACCTTTTCTAGCCACTGCTAAGGCCAACATAAACTGTGAGGAGGGCCAAATAGAATTAAAATTTGGGAACCAAACTCTAAAGATTGACATCTTTAAGGCCCAACAAGGGATTAATTGCGGTGTTATAGAACAAATATGTGATATCAAAGCCGTGGTTGATGAACCGCATACCGAGGACAACCTGATTATCCCCGATCAACCATCGGAAGATCAAAACCCACAAACAGAGGAGTCTGAACCTGATATAGATACACCCATAACTCCTACCCTTGTTCCTGACACATACCCTAAACCGCCTGCTGCTGCTAATAATCCTGTCCTGGAACTCAAGCCCCTTCTTGATCATCTGAAATACGTCTTTTTGGGTTCCAATTAGATGTTTCCTGTGATTATCAACTCCAGACTCACACCTGACCAGGAATCCCGTCTGATTACTGTTCTCCAGCAACATCGTAGAGCCATTAGATGGACTCTCGATGACTTATCTGGCATAAGCCCCTCTTATTGCACACATCGAATCTACACCGAAGAGGGTGCACGATCTTCGCGAGAAATGTAGAGACGTTTGAACCCTAATCTGCAGGAGGTCGTGAAAAAGATCATTAAGTGGTTAGATGTAGGGATCATCTACCCGATCTTCGATAGTTGGTGGGTGAGTCCAATCCAGGTTGTGCCTAAGAAGGTAGGACTCACCATCATTACGACTGAAGCCGGAGAGGTTATACCGACCCGTATAGCTAACTCATGGAGAGTCTGCATTGATTACAGAAGACTCAATTCCTCCATGAAGAAGGATCATTTCCCACTACCATTTATCGATCAAATCCTCGAGAAACTAGCAGGAAATAGGCTTTTCTGCTTTCTTGACGGGTACTCCGGTTATAACCAAGTGGCAATCCATCCTGAGGACCAAGAAAAGACCACTTTCACATGCCCCTTTGGGAGGTACGCATTCCGAAGGATGCCGTTTGTTCTCTGCAATGCACCTACGAATTTTCAACAGTGCATGCTTGCCATATTCTCAGATATGGTAGGTGATTATCTGGAAGTCTTCATGGATGACTTTTCAGTATTTGGAGCATCATTTGACGATTGCCTCCAGCACTTGGTCTAAATACTCAGGCGATGCATTGACGTGAATCTGGTTCTTTCCTGGGAAAAGAGCCACTTCATGGTGCCTGAGGGAATCGTCCTGGGACATCTGATTTCAGAGAAAGGCATCCAAGTCGATCGAGCCAAGGTTAACTTGATTTCCAAGCTCCCTATGCCTAACTCGATCAAGGACATCCGATCTTTTCTGTGGCACATCGATTTTTACCGTCGATTTATCCCTGACTTTTCAAAAATTGCGTGCCCCTGACTACTCTTCTCTCCAAGGATGTACCTTTCGAAATCTCCAAGGAATGCACTCAAGCATTTGAGATCCTCCGTGATCGAGTTACCCAAGCCCTGATCCTATAGTCCCCTGATTGGTCTCAACCCTTTGAGATCATGTGCGATGCATCTGACTTTGCTGTATGAGCGATTTTGGGGCAGAAAATTAATGGAAAACCCGTGGTCATTTACTACGCTAGCAAAACACTTGACGAGGCTCAGGATAACCACACGGTTACTGAGAAAGAGCTGCTAGCCATAGTATTTGCCCTAGAAAAATTCATATCTTAACTCCTGGGTTCCCATGTTATCATCTACTCAGATCACACAGCTGTGAGGCATCTCCTTGCAAAGAAGGACGTGAAACCTCGATTAATCCACTGGATCTTGCTATTGCAAGAATTTGACCTTGAGATTCGCGACAAAGTGGGAAAACAGAATGTGGTAGCTGATCACTTATCCCACCTTCCTTCTGAGATCATTGACCCTTCCAGACCCATCACTGAACATTTTCCTGATGAGCACCTCCTGACTATCGATGCAAGGCTTCCATGGTTTGATAACATAGTAAACTACTTGGCATCACATCAGATATTGTTGACACGGCTTTGACTCGATCGTGTTTTAACAGTTATTGCATCGTAGTATAGGTGATCAAGCGTCGTCAGCAAATAAAAGTTTTATTACTCGAAAATCGGAGTATCCGAGGTCGAACACAGGGAGTAATTGGAATTTACTACTAATCTCAAGAATGTAATTGAACACTTTAATTACTCAAAACTTTAATTCAAATGTAAATGCATGAGTTTAAAAGCAATTATGGTAAAAAGAAAGAATTGGGCGTCTGATCCCATGATCAGACGTCTTAAAAGTGTGTCTTTCCCTTCTTTGATTCTTCTTCTTTCTCTGTAGTGCCTTGCTTTTCTTTTCTTCCTTGGCACTCTGTCTGCCTGCACACAAGGCAGCAAAACCTATCCCTTCCCTCTACCCGCACGTATCTCTCTCTCTGCAAACCGCTCACAGGAAGTTCTCCCAGAGCCAGGTTAACGAGTCGGATAGCGTATTGCGCCAGATCCGCGTGGTGAAATCGCGGACGAGGCGGGGTGAGATTGGTGAGGGACCTCACCCCAGGTGCGCTCGAAGGCACTCAAGCCATATCAAAAAAAGCATTTAAACCATGCCAGCGCCTTGTAAGTTACCGATGTGGGACTAATTTCTCCCCCTCTACGTCGCACGTGCCCGCAGAAATCTATCCTTCAATTTCCATAGCTACGGACGGTGCAGCGTCTCTTACTTGGTCAGATAGCTTTGCAGTGCTTCCCCGAGTGAGCTGCACCTGAAGCCTTGCGATCCTGAACCCTAGAGCGAGCTTGGAGCTTCTTCGAGTCGCCGTCAATGGCGGTAGGGGCTTGGAACCTGTCAGACACGAAAAGAGCCTCTCAGCCTAATTAGATCACAGGGGAAACCTTCGCCTCGTCATGGCGAAGGTGAAGAGCAAGGTGGCAGGCCACGGGGCGGCCTAGGCGTGCGTGCCTAGGTCATCCTGTGGCCGGATGGATGGGTGAGTTCGGGGGACTATTGTGGAGGCGTGGAGGGACGGTGGATGGGCGGATGTTACTCAGTGAGGTGAGGCGGAGGTTATGTGATGGTCGGCGAGGCGTGTGGGGCTACGGAGCGACAGGAGTGCCTCGCCGGAGGGTAGCCAAAGATGAGGAAGGTGATGGTGAATAGCGGCGGTCGTGGGTTCGATTGAGTGAAATAAAGTGAGGAAATGAAAGAGGGGATAGAGGGGAATGATTTTAACCTAACTAAAGGGACGAAGGGAATGAAGAGGCGAATGGCTGTACCTGCTGTCGACGGAGAAGAAGATGCCTAGTGGAGGAAGACGACGGTGATGACGGGGCTAGGGCAACGCGCGCGGGTATTGCGCGACCCGGAGGAGGATGAGGAAGACGGCTCTGCCACTGATTTTGTGGCAGAACGAAGAGGAAGGGGAGGGGGGCTCGCCGGAGCTCGCTGGACACCTTGGCCGGAGAAGAAGGAGAGGAATTTGAGGTGGAATTCCGGCCAAGTCAAGCTGAGGAGGTGCGGCCAGAGTTAGGATTTACTTTATAGGTGTTTGGTCGTGCGTCTGGTGCGTGGAGGGCAAGCTTCTAGCCACCGACGTCTCGCCGGAGATGGAAGGTGGTTAGATACCCAAATCTCTCGTGCATTCGCACGAGAGATTGGGTGCAAATCTGGGATCATGATCAGGCTTAGATGGAAGGGGATTCCTCAGAGAATCTCCCTTCCATTTCTGGGAGGGGATCTCTGAGGAATCAGAGAGTATTCCCTCTCTAATCCTCGCCAGAGCAAGATTCTGCCCCAATAATGGTGGAAGGACCTGCTTGCAAGGTTGGCGAGGAAGTTAGGGGGCTCTCTGCGATGATTTTCAAAAGTTAGGGACCAAAATGTGATTTAGGTGTACTAAATTGCAAAGTAGGTCAACATGACCTCCCCTTAGGTCCAAATTTTGGTACAAACCTAATTTGGACCTAAGGAATTCAATGGTGAAGTTGGATTTTAGGTTTGACCACATTTGACTAGACATTTTGCGTAAAAACCCAAATTAGGTCAATTGATGAGCTTGGACCCTAATCTAGGTCAAACTAGGTTCCAAAGGCCAATTTGAATGTTCTAAACCCTAGGGGATATTTTTCCATGATTTTTAGAGGGTTTAATTGATTTTTATCATGACCGAAACCTTATTGAATTAAGTGGGTCTATTTTAGGGTTACCAAATGTCATTTAATTTCTGGATTGCACATGAACCCATTTCTGATTGAATCAACCCACTTTTTTTCTCATTTAGACCATTTGACCTTATGTTTTGCCTTTAAGAAATCCCGTTTATGTACTGCAATGGTAAAATTACAGTTTTAACCTTTATTTCATGTTTTCTTCTCAGAACACTTATACCTTCAATTAGGCCCTCTTCTAGGTCATGTAGGAGCTTTTACTATCTTTATTAGGTCAAAATGAGCTAGCTATGGCTCATGATGAGGCTCTCATCAAATCTCGTTCGATTGGCTGAAGGCCAAGAAGGAAAAATTGCTTTCCAATGCCAAGTATTACCTTTGGGAAGACCCGTATCTATTTCGCATTGGTGCTTATCAAATAATTCGATGATGTGTCGTGGAAGCAGAAATCAAATACATACTCTCTTTCTGCCATGACCAGGCATGCGGTGGACATTTTTCAGGACACAAAACCGCATCAAAAGTCCTCCAGTGTAACTTTTACAGGCCCACAATTTTCAAGGATGCATACAATCATTGTAAGGAATGTACCTATTGCCAGACCTTGGGCAACATGAGCCATCGAGACATGATGCCTTTACAGCCGATCCTGGTATGCGAAATCTTCGACATTTGGGGGATTGATTTTATGGGACCCTTCCCTATCTCAGATGGCTTCGAATACATTTTACTCATTGTTGACTATGTATCCAAGTGGATCGAAGCCATTTCGACCCGAACCAATGATCACAAAGTTGTTATCAAGTTCATTCACCAAAACATCTTCTCACGGTTTGGGATTCCATGTGCAATAATTTTCGATGGAGGGGCCCATGTCACAAACGCTCAGTTCAGGTCACTGATGACTAAATATGGGGTGTCGCACCGAATCTCTACTCCTTACCACCTCCAAACTAATGGTCTAGCTGATCTATCAAACAAGGAGATCAAGAAAATCCTCCAAGTTACTATTCGACCTGACAAGAAGGATTGGTCATCCCAGCTTCCGGAAGCTTTGTGGGCTTATAGGATCGCCCATAAGACCCAATTAAGTATGTCTCCCTTCAGACTGGTGTATAGGAAGGCATGTCACCTCCCCGTCGAATTGGAGCATAAAGCCTACTGGGTAGTACGGAACTGCAACTTAGATCTTTCTAAGGCTGGAACCAATAGAAAGCTTCAAATGAGCGAGATCGATGAATTATGCCACGACGCGTATGAGAACTCATAAATTTACAAAGAGCGAGTTAAAGCCTTTCACAACAAACACATATCTAGAAAGATCTTTCATCCTGGTTGAAAGGTCCTACTCTTTGATACCAGATTCAAATTATTCCCAGGAAAGCTACGATCTAAATGGATCGGACCCTACCTAGTCCGACAAATCTTTGGAAATGGAGCCGTTGAGATCAGTCTACTCAACCATGATTCTGAACCCTTTGTCGTGAATGGTTAGAGACTCAAATCGTTCATTGACATGACTGATACAGATTTGGCTGAGATATCCTTTATCCTCCATTCTCCCTGAGCTCATTGTGCCTAGCCGATGGTGTAAAACTCAGTGCTTAACGGGAGGCAACCCATCATTCTTTGAAAAACCTGAAACCTTTCTTGACCTTTCTATGCTGAATTCATATTGCACTTTAGGGTTCATCCATTAGAATAGCCAACTCCACCTCAGGTACCCGTACCCGAGTCTAGAAATCGTCCGCAACAATCACCTTGACCCGTTCGCCCACCAAACACCTGTCCTAATGAATGAACTAAGCTGAATTCGAACCCACCTAATTTACAATGGGGACATTGCAAATCGTAGGCATGGGGGGTTATGAAAGTGCAAAATGTTATGAAAAATCATATCACAAGAAAAGGTTTCAACAAGAAAATCACATATCACAAAAAACACAAAAAATTGAAAAAAAATCTTGAAAAAGAACAAAAAAAACTGAGGAGGGAGATAAAATTTTTGAGGCTATACAAAACATGAGGAAAAGAGCAAAATGACAAAAAAGGAGCACAAGATGAAAAAGAAAAAGAGATAATCATTAGTAAAAGATTAAGGGGTTAACTAAAGTTCTAGACCACATCAAGGAAAAAGAGAAAAATGAGAAAAAGTGCTAAGGAGACACAAAAAGAGATTAGTAGGAACGCTGACCTTAGGCCTTTTGGGCTAGACTCTTAGGCTTAATATTCAAGTATCCACTAAGATTTGGATAATCCTCAAGAGGTTGGGGAAAATGCGAAGCTTAAGTATTAGGTCTAAGGCTTAGGGAGTATTCGGCCTCGTTAACCAACCATCGGTTTGTAGGACTCGGTAACCTAAGCACCCCAATCCACACACAGTCTGGTTCAATACGCATAACTATCAAAATCATGCAAAAGCATTTAAGTATGCTAAAAAAAGTTGCCTAGATTAGGAGTAGCCGATCAACACAAATTGATTTGGACGAGTTCCCGACCCGGAGAGGTGGGAAATTCCCCTCGAAGATGCGTAACAACATATTGTCTCCTCGATGCTTGTCTCCTAGGATATTTACATATCCTACCGGGGGCATGTAAGCACTTTGCTGGTTCAGATATCATGGGCGGCATTATCACGAAATGTCGATTGCCAGGGTCTGGATTTGGCCACGGAATGCCATGGGTGGGATTATCTCGAAATCTCGAAAGGCAGGGTTCTGGGGGTTGCCATGGGCGGTGCTATCACGAAGCATCAATTGCCAAGGACCTTTAAAGATTGATGATGGGGACGAGGAATCCGATATAGACCGTGTTGAGAAGCTAATCCGAAGCTAGAAATAAAAAGAAAAGAGAGAGAAAACTCTCCAAACAAATAAATACTCTATCTCTCTTATAAAAATGCACTGCAAACTGAACCAAGGCTAAAATATGTCTTAAGCATGGGTGCTTTAACCACGGAGTCCAACAAACCTTAAGATAGTTCCTGCGGGCCTTAAAAACCTTCGTAGAGGACTAGGGCTAAAGCTGGTCAGGTTCGGATCTTGGTTGGTACTTAAGTACCTTTAGGCCTATTATTGGCATTCTAACCAAATCACAAAGAAAAAAAAGAAAAAGCATTTATCATGACTAGTGAAAGAAACTCATGGTCTAGAACAACGTTAAAACCTTGAAATTTTGCTAAGGGACTAGCAAAAGCTAGGCATGGGGTATGATGGGAACACCATCATGAGCCCTAACTAGCTCATTTTGACCTAATAAAGAGAATAAAAGCTCTTACATAACCTACAGAAGGGCCTAATTCAAGAGATTACTGTTCTGAGAAGAAAACATGAAACAAAGGGTAAAACTGTAATTTTACCATTGCAGTACATCAATAGGATTTCTCAGGAGCTAAATATAGTTCAAATGGTCTGAATAAGGTAAAAAGTAGGTTGGTTCAGTCAGAAATGGGTTTATCTACAATCTAAGAATTAAATGACATCATGTAACCCTAAAATAGACCCACTTAATTCAACAAGGTTCTGGTCAGGATAAAAATAAACTAAACCCTCTAAAATTCATGGAAAAATACCCTCTATGATTTAGAACCTTCAATTTGGCCTTTGGAACCTATTTTGTCCTGAATTGGGGTCCTAGTTAGATATTTGACCTAAATTGGGTTTTCATGTAAACTGTCCAGTCAACCGTGGTCAAACCTAAATCCAACTTCACCATTGGATTCTTTAGGTCCAAATTAGGTTTGTACCAAAATTTGGACCTAAGGAAAGGTCACCTTGACCTACTTTGCAAAATAGTCCACCCAATTATATTTTGACCCCTAACTTTTGAAAACCTTTACGTAGGCCCCCCTATCTTCCTCGCCACTCTTTCCATTTAGGTCCCTCCACCATTACAGTGGAGGAGTCCTACTCCGGCGAGGATTTGAGGAGGATTTTTCCCTAATTCCTCAGAGATCTCCCCCCAGATTTGGAAGGGAGATTCTCTGAGGAATTCCCTATCGTCTGAACGCAATCTCAAGATTTGATTCGCACCCAATCTCTTGTGCGAATGCTCGAGAGAAATGGTATCCTCCACTCCTTCCTTCTCTGGCAAGATTCTTGAGCTTGGAAGCTTGCCTTCCAAGCACAAGGACCTCTGCCAGCAGCTATAAAAGGACCCCCTGTCCTTGTCGCTTCTCTCATGCTTGAATTGGCTGCTGAAAACCCCTAAATTCATCCTCCCTCATCTTCGGCCAATAGCCCGCAAGCTCTGGCGATCTCTCCTCCCTCTTCTTATTGTTCTACCACCATACCAGTGGCAGAGTCTTCTCCACCTTGCTCCTCAGCGTTGCGCCATACCTGCGCGCGCTTCTCCAACCCCTTCATCATTGCCGTCTTCCTCATCTCAGGGCATTCTTCTCCGACGGTGGCACACACGCGTCGCTCATCCTCCGCCTTTCCCCCTTTGTCCAAATACCCTTAGTAAGTTCCTCTCTCTCTACCTATCATTTTCCCCCTCTTAATTTCATAAAAACACCCTCAATAGCCACCAACCACCTCTATCTTCCTCACCTCCGGTAGACCACCAGCGAGGCGCAACCGTTGCTCCACCCATCCACATGCCTTACCACCTACCTCAAAACCTCCGCCATCACTCACCGATCATCATCCACACCTCCATCGACCGCCAACACCTCCCCAAGTGCCCACCGAACACACGCATTTCCACTATCACAGTCCAACCTAGGCACGCACACCTAGGCCATTCTTCACCACGCCACCCACCGCATCACCTTCGCCATGACACGGTGAAGCTCCCTAAGTGATTTGACAGGGTCGCGAGGCTGCATTGGTGAGTTTCAAGTCCGACCCTATTCCGCCATTAGAGCAGGCGTGAAGGAGCAAGCTTGCTCACTCCAAGCCACGCTTCTCCAGATAGACAAGCACCAGGTGCACAGAATCCTTCCACGACCCTTTCGCACCTAGCAATCAGAGGCCTCAGCGACCGTAGTTGCAGTTATTGGATGGGCATCCTCCCTGCGCACGCACGAAGAAGCGGGTGGGTCATTAGTCCCACCTCGGAAACGTTGGGCGTAGATAAGTCAAATAAGTTATTTTTGTGTTCTCACCTTATTTCCTCAGTTCACGGGGTGAGGTCCCCTCGCCCACATCACCCGTCTCGTCTACGACCCATGCCTACACGGACTTGGCCGACCCGTTTACCCTGCACTCCTCGCGCACCACCCACGCCGGTGTGCTTGGACCCGGGTGCACGTAACCCGACTCGTATACCCAATTCGTTGGCTTTGGGAGGGCGAAGAGAGAAATAGAGAAAGCGTACGCGGGGGAAGGTAATAGTAGGTTTTGCACTCTCGTGTGTGTAGGAAAGGAAGAAGGAAAGAAGGAAGGAAGCCACTGAGGAAAAGCTAAGGAAGGAAGAGCCAAAGCTTAAGGGTAGGAAAAGCAAAGGACTTGTGAAGGTAGAGGCTGAGGAAGAAGAAGCATTGTAGCAGAAGAGGGGCGGCTGAAGAAAAAGGCAAGGCAAAGCTAAAGGAAAGAAATCAAGGAAAGAAAACAGAAGCCAAAGCAGACAAAGAAGAAAAGAAGAAGAGAAGAGTAGCCACAGAGAGAATAGGAGGCTGAAGACAGAGAAGCCAAAGAAAGAAAGAATCAAAGGCAGAGAAAGAAAGAAGAAATTAGAGAAGGAAGAAATGAGAAGAAGAAAGAAGACATCAGATCAGAGAGAAGAAAGAAGAGAGAGAACAGAAATTCTTTTTACATCTCTATTCTTCTCTTTAGCATTCATATACATTGAATTTCCTTCTATTGATTGTTGAACATCACATTTGATTAATTTGAGATTGTGATCTTAGTTTTTAAATATCAATTTGCTCCCTGTGTTCGACCTCAGATACTTAGGTTTTCGAGTAATAAAATTCTTATTTGTTTTCAAGGTGATTTCATTTATACTGCAATGCAACATCTTTTAAACACAGATTTTGCCCTGCAAACAGTACTGATTAATCTGATGTCTAGCTAGGAGAGTAGTGTCGAACGACCGTAGCTAGGGGGTACAATAGGAACCGGAGGCACAAGTCGAAGGAAGAACCTTCTCCCCAGTCCCTCCTTCTAACTAGTTGGATTGAGTAAACACAAATAGAGTAAATCGTTTATAATCTTAAGGCGGGTTCTGGGAGTCTGTAGATCCTTAGGCTACCCCACTTAAGGACAGGCTTATTTTATTGTGCTGCAGGGTCCTTATCCCCAGTCCTTCCGACCCTTTCCTAGTTTATGCTGGGAAGAAGGTCATTGAATCCCCGATTGTAAGGACCACTAGAGTTTTCTAGGAGGCGTAGATTGGATTTTAGCCAAATCGATCCCATGGCCGATCAACAGCCTCCTCTGTCCCGGGATCCACAGGAGGAATTTCAAAGGAAGCTGGAAAAAATGCATAGAATGCAAGAATGGTTCCAGAGAATGTAGGGCGCTCAGCCCTTGAAGGATTTTTATGATCCTTCAAATTACAGGGAACGTCCCGATGTCCAGATTCCTACCGGAGACGTAGAAATCAAGCCCTAGTTGTTAATCTTGATCAAACATTATCATGGACTTGGCTTTGAAGACCCGTTTTAGCACTTGGAGGACTTGACCACTTTGGTCCAGACCACCAAGGCGCGCAACGTGAATGAGGAGCAAACGATCATGAGGCTCTTCCCCCACTCTCTTAGGGATAAAGCTGCTCATTGGTACAGGACCATAGGAAGACCAATTGCAACTTGGAATGAGTTGAAATCGGCCTTCATGAAGAAATTCTTCCCTGTCGGATGTACCAATGCTTTGAGACAAGCAATCACTACCTTTACTTAGTGGCAGGGGGAGCAGTTTCATGTGGCCTAGGAGCGATTCCAGGACCTATTGTAGAGGTGTCCACACCACAAGGTGCCAAAATGGCAACTCGTGTAGATCTTCTACCACGGGTTGACTAAGCAACTCAAAAATCATGTGGATGCTTCTTGCGAAGGCAATTTCCTCAACAAAAACATAGATAGCACACACGATTTGTTTGAGGAAATGAGAGAGAATTAGATCAATCATGCCTCCATGGATACTTTTAACCGGTCCCAGCAACCCAGATCGAATGTTAATGAAGTCCACGACTCTCATTCATTCGATATGGAATTGATTTGTAATAAACTTGATAAGGTGGACTTGGTTGCTAAGAGAATGGAGGAGTGGATGGCTGGAAATTCAATGAACAACTCTCAATCCACTCAATCCAAGAATTCGGGATTCCATTTGTCACGAGCTCCTTCTGGAGGGAGTTCATGAATCAACTTGATGCGGCTCAACCTGCGAGTCAGCATTATTCGGAACCCCACAGGTTCCAAACTGGGGCCTTTGATCCTAGTTTCTCTGATCCTTCCCTTTCTTTCTCTCCATCCTCACCCTATGAGGATGTTTTTGCTGTACAGGAGAATGTTAGATCCAACTGCTACTTCAATGCTTATAATCCAGGTTGGAGAAACCACCCTACCTACTCCTGGAAAAACCTAGGGCAGTGACGAGTCGATTGTTCGCTTTAAAGTCGTTTGCAGTTTTATGTGGTGGAAAAATCGACTAATCAATATTTAAAAAGAAATAACCACTCCAGAAGAGTGGGTCGTATCCACAGGGAGGCAATGACACATTTAAATTCGCACCAGTTAAAAATGTTTGTTCGTAGTTAGTTTGGACAAGAATCAAGCCAAAATTGCCTTCAGATTAAGGTTGAATCAAGAAATCATGCTGAAATAGAAATTCTGAGTAACTAGAGGATATTTGTCGCAATGCAGAATGAATAAAATATTATTAAAAATTGACAATGGCAGAAATGTAATTTTTAATGGCCATGTTACTGTAGCAAAACAGGGGATTTTTTCCCCTTTGCCGTGCACGACGAGGAGTGGATGGCCGGACGCGGGAAGCTCGGAGGAAGTTCCTTGGACCGAGGGCTTCGAAGCGGTGGTGGCGGCGTGTTGTGCGATGGCCGGAGCCGACCGAACGACGCTCCAGTGGAGATGGCTGCAAGCGGTGCTGCAGCTGCTATTGGCGGGTGGTGCGCGCGCTGCAGGCGGGTGCGCACTGGCTGGAGGGCGTGGGAGGACTGCTGTGCGCTGGCTGGAGGGCACGGGAGTGCACGCTGCCTATTGGCGGTGAGGACTGCTGCGCGGGCGTGTGGTCGCGAAGGCTGGAGGGCGCGGGTGAAGTACTGCAAGCGTGCGGTGAGTGGGCGAGTGTGGTTGAGCGGGTGCGGCTGCAGGCAGAAGGTGAGCTGGCGTGAGCGGTGAGGCTGTGCAGGCGCGGGAGAAGGGCAGCTCTGCCGGCTTTGCTGCTACGTGCTGGCTGGAGGCGTGGTCACGTACGCGGCCTATTGGCAGTAAGCGCGGGTGAGGTTGCAGGGATGGGTGCATGGGTGCGGTGGATGTGCATGCCTTGCGTGCAGCTGGAGGTGAGCGGGCGACGTGGAGTGGTGCGGTGTAGCTGTGACCGGTGGCTGGAAGAAGAACTAAGGAAAGGGAAGGAAGATGAAGGTGTGATGTAGGAGCTTCAGACGTCTGGGAAATTTCTCGGACATCTTAAGTGACTGAGGAGTGGGATTGCAGTGGCTGCGGCGGTGGTTGTTGATGGCGACAGCGAGGGCGGTGCACGGCGAGGTGCTCACGGTAATGCGGACGAGTTCCAGATGGCGGTGTGGCCTGTCACACCACACGCCCGCGGTGGTGGAGACTCGTCGCCACGGTTGAGGCCGACAGTGTGGAATGGAAGAGAGAAGATCTCTCTGCATAGTGGTGGGTCGGTGGTGGAGGCCTCCCAAGCTCCGCTGCCTCCCTCCTCCTTTTGTTGCCGCTTGCATAGATTTGAGTGGAGAGGTGGGAGCAGATCCACATTCCTCGCTCGTCCTTGAATGCAGGCTTCAGTGCGGCAGCTGGTGGCGTTGGAGCGGCAGCCGAAGGAAATGCAGCCGTTCCTGCAAGAAGAAGAATAAAGAAAATAATGTTAAAATATTATGGTTATTTATATACAGACCCTTAAATTTTATGTTAACTTAAATTAATGCATGCAATGTACCTAATTAGTTAACTAATTAGATGAATGCCATTCTAAGCTAATTCTAAATGCACTTAAAATATGAATGCAATGCATGGATTATGTAATTAAATTAAAAATATGAATTAATCTATTTACATCCTAATTTATGCTAAATAAATGTTAGAATTAACCTAATCTCTAGGCACTTAAATACTTAAATATCCCACAACTATGGGCTAATCAAATACCCCCATGCCTAGTTTTTGCTAGTCCCTAGCAAAATTAAGTGAAACCTAGCACTCCAAGTAGACTAGTCAACTCACTTAGTCTTCCTTCAGAAGCATATTAAGTTCAGACTCTAGACCCAAGGTTCCTAAGTATTTGCGAAGTTACAGACTAGGTCGGCTAAAGACGAGTTGCAAGCACAAGTTTCCCTGATTTCTGACTCTACCCTAAAGTTTATTGATCCCTGAGATTAAAGCATCTGTGCCTGTGCATTGGTCTGAGTTATTTAAGTTAAAGGAAATATATATATATATATATTTTTTGATTCTTCTAAGTCTAACCTCAGATCAGCTATCAACACGGTATGTGTCGGATTCATTGTCCCCATTACCATACCTTGAAGGGTTCCTGGCTTTCGATGCTTCAAGATAGCACCGCCCATAACGACCCCAAGAACTCCTGGCAATCGACACTTCAAGATAGTATCGCCCATGGATTTCTTAAGCGAATTCAGGCCTATGGCAATCGGCACTTCGAGATAGGGCCGCCCATGGTACCTGAACCGCACAATGCGCTTACATGCCCCCAGTAGGATGGATATCCTAAGAGACAAGCGCTGAGGAGGTAATATGTTATCATCGCATCCTCAAGGTGAGTATATACTCCACCTCTCCTGCGGCGGGAACTCTTCTAATCAAAATGTGTTTTCAAGCCTCTCCTAAGTCAAAACTAAGAGAACCAAATCTCTTTTCAGAAAGGTAGAAATTAAGTTAATTACCAGACCAAGTGTGTGAAATTTGGATGCTTGGGTTACAAGGACCCGTAAACCAAAAGGTAGAACAAGACTCCAGGTACTACCCCACCTTTTAACTCAAACCCTAGCTTCCCTTCCTCAACCTCTTGAGGAATGGTCCGCAACTTAACTCCTACTTAAGTTTTTAAGTCCACAAAGGACCCTAAAGATCTTAATCTAGCAGCTCATTTAGCTTCTAAAGTTTTACCCTAGAATTAATTTAGTCTACCTTAGAGTTCTGATTTGCTTAAGAATGCAAGATCTAGCCAGTTAAGCTCAAAACTTCTTTTTTTTTTAATTTTTATTTTTAATGCAAATGTATGTAATGAATGCACTATGCTATGTATATCCCCAAGTACACCCCCCATGCCTAAAATCTGCAATGTCCTCATTGCATAGAAGGATATTACCTGGGTCAGAGCTAGGCTGAATAGCCAAAGAACCTGCAAATCAGGTTCAAGAATTACAGAAATAGGTCCTAAAAATAAGCAAAGCAATGTTGGCTTAGAAAATAGGTAACCTAGGATGTTGGCGAGCTGATGATGAATCCCAATAGCAAATGCTCGCCCAACTAAAATGGGAATGAAATTTTCCCAGGTCACCAAAGGAGGTTCTAAAGGATAAACAGGTATAACAACCTCCAAAGGGGTAGGGGGAGGATAAGATGGATCCTCCAAAAAGAATGGGGAAGGAATGGTGAAGAGATAAACCCCTAGGGTAATGGATTGACTAAAGAAATCATCAATCCATACCCGATACTCCATTACGGGAAATATTGGTCTGTTAAGCACCCTGGTCAGAACAAAAGTGAGCAATTTTCTAAGGCAAGGATCGTCTAGGGTGTCCAAGTTACGAGGTTGCGGGATGGCCATAAGATCTAGGTTGGGTTTAATCATCTCGGTGTCCATCCCAAACACTCTTTTTAAATCCTCAATTTCATCCCTAGCATTCCTTGCACCATCACATGTATCTTCCTGCTCTTCATCAGGAGTCACAATTTCGCTTTCAGATATAAGCGAATCAGAGGATGACTTCGAAATGAATGAAGGCAGGTTGGAAGCAACAGATCTAGGGATTATCCTATCAATGTCATCCCCAGGTTTTTGTTCTTTACTCAAATCTTCCCCGGAGTCTATATGTGAATCCACATAAATCTTACAAATTGCTTCCAAATTTTCCATCATTTCATCATGAGGAGAAATATCATCAATGGGTGTGCTAAGGAAACCTAATTTAGTCAAATTTGTGACATCCTCAGGGGCTAACTCTTCAAATAAGACATAATCACCCTTAGTGTCACTCCAAATCTTGAATGTAGGTTCCTCATATAATTCGTCTTTCTCCTCATCACACAATTCATCATGTACCCGAGGTCTAGAATCATTTAATATCTCAGCAGATCCCCTAGGGTGCTCTATCTGAGGTAAATGGTTTACACTGGTAACATCAGACTCCTCAGATAGGTCAATTTCTTTAGGGTTAGGTTCCCTAAGGGTGGGTTTGAGTTCCATATCATGATCAGAAGGGAGGGTAGGATTAACAACATGACTTTGACCTACTTCATCAAATGTCACAAAAATACTATCATCTGGGTCGAGGTCTTCCAATGGTACCATCATTCCCTTCTTTTGACTCCAATATAATTCAGGTGGATACTCAACCTTATCATCATCTTCCTCAGGTTGCCACCTTTCCTCATCCAATGCATAGCTACTTTCATGTGTATCTTCCTCCCACCTAAGGTGTGGATCTCTCAAGGAAGTGTCATCTAATGGGTTGGTTTCAAAATAGATCCTCGAAAAGTAGCTATTCTCCCCAGAATTTCCCTCCAACTTAAAGTGTAGCTCTCCCATGGGAGATGCATCTATTGTAGAGGGGTCTACATCATCCTCAATGGGGTAGATTGGGTGGCTAATTTCATCTCTTTCTTGTTGGCCTGCTCTCGAAGATTCTCCTAACAATTCAATCATTTCATTTTGCATTTTTTGTATTTCCATCTTCAAAGAGGAGAGGTCATTTCTATCATGAGAGAAGTCAGGCTCAGGCTTATAGTACCCAGGAGTGTTTTTCCAACCATTATAATTTTTCAGGGAGGGTAGGTTGGGTATTTCTATGGTGTGTGGGATATTAGGCAAAGCAAATCCCACTCCTAGGTTCTGCTCACTGATTTGGGGCTTAACCAGGCCAATACTCCTATAATAGGAGTAAAATGGATCCCAATGATTGTCATTATGCCCATCAAGGGATGGACCATCTCGGCGTCTAGGATCGAAGGATGCAGAGTGGGGGTGAGGGTGTGGACAAGATGTGAAAGGATGAAAATCAATGCGGTCCATTCTAACTCACACCTCAATCAGAATTCCCCAAGCAAAACACAATTCAAAAAGGACCTTTTAGGTCTTTCCCAATTTAGGCTTTTGATTTTAAGTCAGATTGCAGGTGGCAATACAATTTGTTCAATCAATTTACGCGCCTATTGTCCCCCTACGGCTCGCCTAAGAAGACCTAGTTGGAGCTTAGGTGTTCTTCCCTAAATCTCAAATGGTCAAGTAAATCCAAACACGGAAGATCGAGGGATGCAAGTAGGCCTAAGCATTCCTTTGAAGCTGTGCTTTCGCGGTGCTTCTCAACTACCCCCAAAAATCCTTGACAGGGTATCCCCCTCTTTGGATTTACAAAACCTTTGATCTCAAGTTCCAAACACTTCAGAATCCAACGATAGGAGGGCTCTTGTCCTAGTATTTCCAAACCTAAGGAGTGTCTAGAAGCGTGCCGTGGTGCAAGTGAAATAAGTGTGCATACACCGCAAAAGATTTTGAATTTTGAATCGCACACCAAGTTTGAAAATCAAATCCTTGGTTTTTAAAATGTCCCTCCTTTAATTAGTCCTTTTTCTAGAAAATATGTGACCACTTGTTAGATTTATTCAGTACAGATTAAGTGGTCTTCGCATTAAGTCCTAATGAAATGTGTGATCAAGAATAGGATGCAAAGTAAGAAAACGCGTACCTTGCTTCCAGCAATCAACAATGCAAGAATGCACGCAATGTAGAGAAATAAATCAAGAGGCTGCTCATACAGACCTAAATGGTTCGTCCTAGGGGCAGGTAGCTTGTGTTTTTTTTTTATTTTTAAAACTACTTATGCACAAGCAAATAAAAGTAATCAATAAACTAAAAACCTAAATCTAAAGAAAAGGGAACAGGCTTCCAAAAATTACCCAACACGGGCCTAAAACAAAATCAGGGAACAAACCCCTTAAAATATACCCCAGAACAAAGGTTTCAAACAAAATGCAATGAAAAATTAAATCTAAAGTCTTAATTCTATTCTAATCAGATTGGCGACTAAATATATAATGATGACCATCGCGTCCTCATCCTTCTCCTCCTTTCCAAAATAGCTCGTCCAATTCTCCTCTGGCAACGTCAAGGGTTGCCTCTCACAATGGCTTATTCTTGCACAAATTTTCGAGCACAGAAAAGAAAATAGTAAATGGTCAAATCACTATGCAATTGACAAGTAATCAAAATAAAATCAGGTGAAATTATTGCGTCGGTTGCCTCCCCAGCAACGGTGCCATTTGACGAGTCGATTGTTCGCTTTAAAGTCGTTTGCAGTTTTATGTGGTGGAAAAATCGACTAATCAATATTTAAAAAGAAATAACCACTCATAGAAGAGCGGATCGTATCCACAGGGAGGCAATGACGCATTTAAATTCGCACCAGTTAAAAATGTTTGTTCGTAGTTAGTTTGGACAAGAATCAAGCCAAACTTACCTTCAGATTAAGGTTGAATCAAGAAATCATGCTGAAATAGAAATTCTGAGTAACTAGAGGATATTTGTCACAATGCAAAATCAATAAAATATTATTAAAAATTGACAATGGTAGAAAATGTAATATTTAATGGTGATGTTACTGTAACAAAACAGGGGATTTTTTCCCCTTTGCCATGCATGACGAGGAGTGGACGGCCGGACGCGGGAAGCTCGAAGGAAGTTCCTTGGACCGAGGGCTTCGAAGAGGTGGTGGCGGCGTGTCGTGCGGTGGCCGAAGCCGGCCAGACGGAGCTCCAGTGGAGATGGCTGCAAGCAGTGCTACAGCTACTATTGGTGGGCGGTGCGCGCGCTACAGGTGGGTGCACGCTGGCTAGAGGGCATGGGAGGACTGCTGCGCGCTGGCTGGAGGGCATGGGAGCGCACGCGACCTGTTGGCGATGAGGACTGCTGCGCGGGTGGGTGGTTGTTGATGACGACGGCGAGGGTGGTGCACGGCGAGGTGCTCACGGTAATGCGGACGAGTTCCAGATGGCGGTGTGGCCTATCACACCACACGCCCACGGTGGTGGAGACTCGTCGCCACGGTTGAGGCCGGCGGTGTGGAATGGAAGAGAGAAGATCTCTCTGCACAGTGGTGGGTCGATGGTGGAGGCCTCCCGAGCTCAGCTGCCTCCCTCCTTTTGTTGCCGCTTGCATAGATTTGAGTGGAGAGGTGGGAGCAGATCCACATTCTTCGCTCGTCCTTGAATGCAGGCTTCAATGCGGCAGCTGGTGGCGTTGGAGCGGCAGCCGAAGGAAATGCAGCCGTTCCTGCAAGAAGAAGAATAAAGAAAATAATGTTAAAATATTATGGTTATTTATATACAGACCCTTAACTTTTATGTTAAGTTAAATTAATGCATGCAATGTACCTAATTAGTTAACTAATTAGATGAATGCCATTCTAAGCTAATTCTAAATGCACTTAAAATATGAATACAATGCATGGATTATGTAATTAAATTAAAAATATGAATTAATCTATTTACATCCTAATTTATGCTAAATAAATGTTAGAATTAACCTAATGTCTAGGCACTTAAATACTTAAATAGCCCACAACTATGGGCTAATCAGGCAGCAGACCCAATTCCTACCCAGCAACTATGCTCCGCAATGACCAATGGGTCAGGGTCATGTTTATACTTAGTTGCTCCCGAATCAGGTCAATCAGCCAACTTGGAATGCTCGTCAACCCGTAGGGTAGGCTGATTTAAACTGACAAATGGTAGAGATGCAAGGATCCATGCTCCAGCTCATGCAACAAATGAAAACCTCACTGGACAACTTGCAAATCAGGCTCATAGCTAACTCTCGTCAACCCGGATCTCTACCATCCCAACCCGTACCCAACCCGCGAAATATCTTGAATCCGGGCAATCAAACCCATTGGTACGAAAATCAGAGGGACCCACAAGCACATGCTCAGGTGGTTGAGAAGGGTCCTTCCTCTTCTTCTTCTTCTGGAAATCAACAATTCTTGGCTAATGAAGCCCCTCCAATCTTTCCTAACCCTCCCCAAGATCTAAACTCATATGCATTCGCAAATTTTGTTACGTTGAGTGGTAAACAAACTCAGGATCCACAACCACACTGTTCTGATTTACCGAATCCTGAAGAACCTGAGGAGAGAAAGGAGAACTCTGGAGAAGAAATCAAGGCTCAGGAACCTGATTCTAAAGATCCGACTCATGTTCCTTTTCCTGAAGCCTTGATCAGATCAAGGAAGAAGAAGTCTATTGATAATAATGAGGAGCTTCTGAATATTTTCAAGAATGTCGAGAATAATATCCTGCTCCTCGACGCTATCAAGCATATACTGGCTTACGTAAGATTTTTAAAGGATTTATTTACACAGAAGCGTAAGTCGAGAGAATATGTTCCAAGGAAGGTGGTACTCTCTGAGCAAGCTAGTTCTGTTATCCTGCACCACCTCCCTTAGAAAAAGAGAGATCCAGGTGTGTCATCGGAGACTACACTTTTGATAGAGCACTGCTGGATCTGGGTTTATCCATCAACCTAATTCCGACTTCTCTTTACGAAAAGTTTGGATTAGGTGAACTCCGGCCGA
Organism: Thalassia testudinum; assembly: GCA_037157565.1. Lineage (NCBI taxonomy): Eukaryota > Viridiplantae > Streptophyta > Magnoliopsida > Alismatales > Hydrocharitaceae > Thalassia > Thalassia testudinum. The sequence goes on along the minus strand of JAZHRO010000022.1, from coordinate 4,114,407 downwards.
CTTCAGTAACACTGCAGTTAGCGGACTGTTCGATCACAAATTTGCGAGGTATTATTGAAGATGTTATTGTTAAGGCTAAGAATTTCTATTTTCCTGTAGATTTCCTTATTCTTGACATAGATGTACTTGAAAATCTGAGGAACACGCCCATCATTCTAGGGCATCCGTTCCTAGCTACCGCTAAGGCCAACATTAACTATGAAAGTGGTAGTATGGAAATCGCCTTTGGGGATCAACGAATGAAATTGGATATTTTCAAGGCGATTAATAAATTTGAGGATTCTGGATTTCTCGAGGAACTTGAGGATAATAATGTGAATATTAAAACTTGTATGATGGTTTCTGCATTTGAAAGTTCCTCTTTTGATGATGAATTGGACCTGCAACCCTCTATGGAAAACCTGCCATCTTCTGAAGAGGTTATTGATTTTGTTCACTCTTAACCTCTTCCTCTTGATGAGTCATCAACATCTTCCTTACTTTCAATCATTAGCCCGCCCTAGCTTGAACTGAAACTATTGCCTGAGAATCTGAAATATCAGTTTTTAGGACCACAAAAGATGCTCCCTGTGATTATCAGTGCTAAATTAACAAAGGAGCAGGAGATTAAACTGATTAAGGTCCTGAAGGAACACAAGGAGGCAATTGGTTGGACCATTCATGACCTTAAGGGGATTGAGCCATCTTACTGCAATCATAGAATATTTTTGGAAGATAGATCCTGCCCTTCTCGCCAGATGCAGAGGAGATTAAATCCAAATATGCAAGAAGTGGTCAAGAAGGAGATTATTAAGTGGCTCGATGTAGGAATCATTTATCCGATCTCTGATGGTCTCCGGGTAAGTCCCGTGCAGATTGTTCCCAAGAAAGTCGGGATTACCGTTGTGACTAATGAGAGAGGAGAATCTATCACAACTCATTCAACTTCCTCCTGGAATGTTTGTATTGATTACAGGAAGCTGAACACGACCACGAAAAAGGATCATTTCCCTTTGCCTTTCATTGATCAAATCTTGGAAAGATTAGCCAGGCAGAAGTACTTTTGTTTTCTTGATGGATACTCAGGATGCAACCAAGTTCCTATCCATCCCGAGGATCAGGAAAAAACTCTTTCACCTCTCCCTACAGAACCTTTAGTTTCCGTAGGATGCCATTCAGTTTATGCAATGCACCTGCAACTTTTCAAAGGTTTATGCTGGCTATATTCTCTGACATGGTGGGAGAGTTTATGGAAGTCTTCATGGATGATTTCTCTATTTTTGGAGAATCATTTGACTCTTGTCTGGCTAGTCTTGAAATGATTCTTAAAAGTTGCATCAAAACAAGATTGGTCCTTAGCTGGGAAAAGAGTCATTTCATGACACAAGAAGGCATCGTCTTGGGTCATGTAATCTCTGAACAGGGAATTGAAGTGAATAAAGATAAGGTTGATGCTATCACTAAACATCCTCCTCCTACATCTGTTAAACAAATTCGATCATTTCTTGGTTATGTGGGATTCTACAGAAGATTCATCAAGGACTTTTCGAAGGTTGCTCGTCCTCTGAGCAATCTTCTTGCCAAAGAAATGTCGTTTGATTTCGATGAATCATGCCGTAAGGCATTTGATTTTCTTAAAACAGCAATCACTTGTGCTCCGGTGTTGCAACCACCCGTTTGGACTGCCACTTTTGAGATCATGACCGACGCTTCTGATTACGCAGTCAAGGCTGTTTTGGGTTAGAAAGTTGACAGGAAGCCCTCTGTCATCTACTACGCTAGTAAAACTCTGGATGAGGCCCAGAGGAATTACACTATTACTAAGAAGGAATTACTAGCCTAGTATTTGCTTTGGAAAAATTCAGGGCTTATCTCTTAGGGTCTCACATCATTATATATACCGACCACTCGACCTTGAGACATCTCTTGGCTAAAAAGGATGCCAAACACCGGCTTATTCGTTGGATTCTTCTGCTTCAAGAATTTGATCTTGAAATCAAGGATAAATCCGGGGTATAGAATGTGGTGGCAGATCATTTGTCAAGACTTCTGAGTGATTCTTCCCGTCTGGACATCTCGATTGCTGATGCTTTTCCGGATGAAACCATCCTTACAGTTTTAGGCGTCCAAACCTCGTGGTTTACTGACAATGTTAATTATTTGGCTGTTGGTCAATTCCCCCAGGATTAAACCAAGTAACAACGAGATAGGCTCAAATCTGAGGCCAAATATTACTGCTGGGATGACCTTGAATTGTACCGCATCGGCTCTGATCAGATTATTCATCGATGTGTTCCAGAGAATGAATTCAACAATATACTCAAGTTCTGCCATGCATCTGCGTGTGGTGGACATTTCTCTGGGAAAAAGAAGGCTGCAAAAATTTTGCAATCTGGATTCTATTGGCCATCTTTATTCAAGAATGCCCAGGATTTCTCAAGGTCATGTTCCCGATGCCAGGCACTCTGGAGCATAACTAAGAGAGATATGATGCCCCTAAACCCAACTCTTCCTATCAAAATCTTCGACATTTGGGGCATCGATTTCATGGGACCCTTCCTTCCTTCATTTGGACATCAGTACATTCTCATTGCTATTGATTACGTGTCCAAATGGATTGAGGCGATTCCCACTTGAACCAATGACCACAAGGTGGTCATCGATTTTGTCAAGAAGAACATCTTCAGCAGGTTTGGGATTCCGTGGGCCATCATTAGTGATGGTGGCACTCATTTCACTAATGCCCAGTTCCATAATTTGCTGGCTAAATATGGGGTTAATCATTGAATCTCCACACCTTATCATCCCCAAATGAATGGACAGGCCGAGATCTTCAATCGAGAGATCAAGAATATTCTGCAGAAAACATTTAGGCCTGATCGCAAAGACTGCACTCAAAAGCTTGAGGACGCTCTTTGGGCCTACCGTACGGCATATAAAATGCCCATCGGCATGTCTCCATTTTGTCTGGTGCATGGAAAGGCGTGCCATTTACCTGTAGAGATTGCACATAGGAAATTCTGGGCAATCAAGCAGTGTAATCTAGATTTGAGTTTAGCCAGGAAGACTAGGAAACACCAACTATCTGGGTTGGAGGAGCTTAGAAATGATGCATATGAGAATGCCAAGATCTACAAGGCTCGGACCAAAGCTCTACATGACCAATTGATTTCCCGCAAGAGCTTTGAGCCGAATCAAAAGATATGGTTATTCGATTCTTGACTTAAGCTCTTTCCCAGCAAACTTAGGTCGAAATTGAACGGCCCATTCATTATTGACCAGATTTTTCCAAAAGGGAGCTATTCAGATCTCTGACCCGAAGATGGGTAATTCATTCAAAGTCAACGATCAACGTCCGAAACCTGTTATTGACTGTACTCTTCCAAAACCCGTCTCAGACACGGTTGCTCTAGCCATGTTGTGACTTCTTTAGCTGGACTTCGCCTAGCTGACGGCATTAAGCTCAACAGTTGTACATATGACTCAGAGCTGACCCGAGCTTCATATTCAGGTGATATCTTCCGTACTCTACCCTTCCTTTCATGTCTCCTTTTCTCAATGTGGACATTACATCAGCTAAGCATGGGAGGGTGGGTTCATTTTTTAATCATTTTGTCAGCTCAGTGAAATTCTTGTAAATTCTATTTCTCTTCTTATATATACATAAAAAATGAATTAGGAAGGAATACTTGGACATTAGGACTTTTCAATCTTAGGAAATATTACATTAGGATCTGAACACAAAGACTCTTCATGTCTTTGGGCTTAATCAGCCCGGGTATCCACTAAAATGTAGATTTATTTTTCGAGTCCTTGCCATCTTGAATTCTATTGTAATTTGATTAAATAAGTTTGGGTGATAAGTATACAACCTATCAACCTGCCCTCTGATTTGAGGGAACTTTCAATCTAAAGCATCTACACACTATCTTTTCATTGACTTGTTGATCGGCGATTTTAATGGAAATTGGGTAGCTAATGAACCTTCTAGGGTGATATGGTTGGAAAGTTATCTTGAGTAACAACCCATAGGTAGGTTGTCCAGAGCCCAATCACTAGACCATTCTCTTCTTATTGCCTTTAGGTAAATCTTAGACCAGGGAAGCCACCTACTTAAAAAAAGAAAAAAAGAAAGTCAAAAAGAAAAGAAAAAGAAAAGGAGAAAAGAAAGAAAATAAAAGAGAAAATAAAAGAAATAAGCCACACTTCGTCGCATGAGTATGGCTGGAAAGTTGTCGATGGTAACAGCTCATCGACCAGTTGTCCAAAACCCAGCACAAGAAATGCACTAAAAATTCCCAAAACACTTAGGAAGAAGCAGAGAAGTAGAATAAGCCAGGGAGATATACACTAGATTCACCCTTGTGTTGACCCCAAAAAAATAAAAGTAGGGAGAAAGCTACCAGTCGTAAAGATACACTTTTAGGCATAACTCTCTTTTTAAGGTCACCTAGAGGCGTAGAAACCCAAAGTTTGTTCTAATTGTCGATCAACGAGTTTGTTGAAGCTACGGGTTACTATGCTAACGTATTCGATTTTGAAAACCTATCGTAGTTTGAAATAGAAGAACTCGTGTTCAACAAATAAAATTTATACCAAAATAGAACTCCCAGGTTGAACTCAGGGAGGTGGACGTTTGATTTAAAAATATGCATTTGTTTTATTTGTCACGAAGTAAATTAATTGACTAGAAACTATCTATTTATTTACACTAAATAGAAGAGAAAGAGAGAATGAGAGAGTGAGAGAGAATATTACAAACAAAAACCAAAAAGAGATGTAGAATGAACATGGAATTCATTATCAAAGAGATTGTTCGTTACACTACTCATTACAACTAGAAAGCGGGAAATAATTACACTAGAAAGCAGTAAATCTACTCTAGAAAGCAGTAAAAGAACGGGGAGAGAGATATCCTCCTTGACGGTCTCTTGGAGGATGAGCCGGACGGGACGATGCCTGAAAGAAAGGGAATAGAGCAGGATGAAGGAGGACAAATCAGGAAGAACGGGAACAAGGCAGCACGTCGTCGTCATCGCGGGATCCACTTTCGAAATGGGGACGAAAATTGGACTTTATCTCTTGAGAAGCATCCCGGGTGTGGGACAAGCTTCTCTTGAGCTTTGGAGAGGGAGAGAAGAGAAAGAAGGGATGAGAATTTGTATGGAGGGGGTGTCCTTTATAGTTACAAGGAATAAGGGCAATTTGGTTTTTTTAATCTCAAAACATTAAAAAGGGGTCTTTAGTGACAGATAAAACCATCGCTAAACCCCCATAATGGGTGACATGCGCCACTCGCTTGCCTTCTGTGCATGCAACGTGCGCTCACGCCCTCTAAATATCGGCCGTTCGATCGTGAGATCGAATGGCTGAGAGCGCTCCTCGCCGCGCCTCCTCTGCGCGCAATGCCTGTGTCTGATGGCGCGTCACGTGCGGGCGTGTGATAGCGCATGGGCTGGATTGAGCGCCCGGACCCGACCGATGACGATCCAATGCTCCTCGTGCCCGCTCGCCCGTGCCCGCTCACCCGCTCCTCGCGACTCAAACGCTCGCCCGCACTTCGTGAAAGCACGTTCGACCAACGTGCTACAAGTGTGTTTGTGTCGCACTTACAATTCGTGCGCGCACATCCACAGCCGTTGGATGCACATCCAACGGTGGAAAATAGTCTAAGAAGAGAGGGTGCGACGGGTGTAGCGGCCGATTGGGTGACTGAGATGGCACCACGTGGTACCATCTTGGCCATCCATTTTCTGGATGATGTAGATGGTGCCACGATTGTCGGATTGAGTCAATTTTCGCGTCGTTATGCTGCGATCGTTGATCCGAATCCATCAGTATGGTCAGATTTGTCGTTTGAAGTGCAGATTCACACCATCTTGGCCCTTGATCTTTTAGGGTTCCCCAGTCTCTATCTGATGCTATAGATGTCTGGTTAGGGCGATCATAGAGTCGTTGGACTCCAATCGTTGCCCTGATCACATCTGTTCATTGGATCTTTGATCCGAGGCTTCGATAAAAAGTTTGCCCTATCCCTGAACATAAAAGGAGACAATTAACCTCCATTTTGTTCAAACTAATCTAAATACAAGATGATGCATACTATGCAATATTTATAGTATGTAATGCAATCCTATGCTTAAGAACATGCATAAATAGACATTTGAAGTAGTGTAAACATATTTACATCATACCCCCATGCCTATGTTTTGCTAGTCCCTAGCAAAAACTACATGCTATTTATAAAAGAATTAGGTTGGATTATTTAGGCATGAGTTATTTTCAATCATTAAGAAAATGTTTACTTAGAATCTAAACTTTCAAAGACACAACAGTACCCGAGTATCTGCCAAAATGCAGATCGCCTCAAGCCCTCACCTTATTCAAAGAAAAATTTCTTTTTCTCTTTTTCTTCTTTTCTAATTTTTTTGGATTTTCGATCTTTAGGGTTTAGGAGTGGCTTTTTACGACCATTCAACTCACCCAAGATTTAATGAGAACCCTAAGTTCTAAGCATCTTATTGTGAATGTGATAGACTCGTTAATCGACAGTAAAAATGGACTTCGAATTTCTACACCTCTAGGTGACCTTAAAAAGGGAATTCTACCTAAAGGTGTATCTTTACAACCGGTAGCTTTCTCCCTACTTTTATTTTTACGGGGTCAACACAAGGGTGAATCCAATGTATATCTCCCCGGTTTATTCTACTTCTCTACTTCTTCTTAAGTGTTTTGGAAATTTTCAGTGCATTTATTAAGCTGGGTTCTGGATAACCGATCGATGAGCTGTTACCACCGATAACTTGCCAGCCATACTCGTGCGATGAAGTGTGGCTTATTTCTTTTTTTTCTTTTCTCCTTTTCTTTTTCTTTTCTTTTTGACTTTCTTTTTCTCTCTCTCTCTTCTTTTTTTAAGTAGATGGCTTCCCTGGTCTAAGATTTACCTAAAGGCAACAAAAGGAGAAGGGTCCAGTGATTGAGCTCTGGACAACCTACCTATGGGCTGTTACCCATGATAACTTGCCAGCCATATCACCCTAGAAGGTTCATTAGCTACCCAATTTCCGTTAAAATCGCCGAACAACGAGTCAGTGCAAAGAAAGTGTGTAGATACTTAAAACTCAAAATTCCCTCAAATCAGAGGGTAGGTTGATAAGTCGTGTACTTATCACCTGAACTTACTTACTCCAATTACAATAGAATTAAGGTTGGCGAAGACTCGAAAAACAAGTCCACATTTTAGTGGATACACGGGCTAATTAAGTGCAAAGACCTAAAGGTTCTTTGTGTTTAGATCATAATATAGTATTTCGTAAGATTGAAAATTTTCTTAAACCCAAGTTCTCTTTCCTAATTCAATTTTTTTTAATATAAATAAAAGAAAATAAAATAAATCTACGGAGCTGACGAATTAATTCAGAGATGAATATCCACCCCCCATGCCTATCTAATGCAATGTCCTCATTGTATTAAAAAGACATAAAACAGAGTGGAATAGAGTAAAAAGCACCTGAATTGTGTGAATGTCGGGTCTACTCCGAGATAAAAACTAAAAAGAACTATATACGTGCTGAATTTAGTGCCTTCAGCTAGGCACACTATACAAAGAAGAGAAATAAAGAATTCACAGGTGCAGGTCAGAATCAGAATAAAAAGATGAAACCTCTGACCTACCAGCAGATGTCCACAGATGTGGACAAGATTGTGGTGCAGACCCATACCCCATAATCGAGAATATCTAAGGTTCTGGATAAAAATTACACAAAACCTAAAATTAGTATGCAAGCGGGGTCGGGCCTGCAATTTATATGGCTGCAACCCAAGACCAAAAAGTTGGGTTACAGAGAATTCAAGCTCCAAAGGATAATCAATGAATGTGTGCTTGGGTTGGACATCCTCAGAACAAATGTCGTAAGGGTCCTGGTTTGATGGTTTCAGATGAATTGGAACCCTTAGATTTGGTCTTCTACTTCCTCCAGAGTTTACTTCCCAAATGAAAATTTCCCAACTCCTATCCTCCTCATTCAGAATGTCAAATTTCGGGACCTCCTGCATATTAATCACCTCATCTGAAACTTCCAAGTCTAAAAAATGTGGCTGAATCAGAATTGACTTGGGTCTAATTATCTCAAAAATAGAATCATCAGTAAGTTCAATGGGGTGTAACTGACAATCAGGGCATTGAATTGTATCCTTCAGAAAATGTGATTCTGAATTCGTCATGTGAGCCCTAATAAGATCAGTTTCCTCAGTTATTGGGCTATCAAATGATTTATCAGATTCCTATCGTCTCACAGAAATCATGTTCTGTAAACTCACGTGAGACTTTGCAAACTGAATCTTCACCATCAGAATCAAAGAAATCAAAATCCATATTAATGTATGTCCCAAAATCAATCGTCACTTTCTGATCCATGGAGACATACGTTTCCTCGTACCCCGGCTCAAGGATCTCAGGTGAAGAAATCAGATCATCCTTAATTGGTTGCTCTAATTCAATCTGGTTAGCCTCGTAATGCGTGTCCCCCCAACATGTGCCTGATCGAGTTCTGACATTAGCTTTCCTGAAGGAAGTTCATCCTGGGAATCATCCCAAGATTGAACCAAAGCAACCATAAATCTCATCCTCAATTTCGCTAACTTCCCAAGTAGAAACTCACCCGGGTTCTTATCCTTAACATCCTGAAGCCAATCCAACAAATACTTGCTCAAATCATCAATCATCTCAATTAGAGGCTCCAATCTTTCAATGGAAGGTATTGGCTGAACTTCTAAAGATTGTATAATATTCCTTAAGTTAGCCAGAACCTTATCTTGAACCTGGTTACCCTAAACCAAATGAGTTGGTTCAGGGTTGGGCGAGTTTGGGATCAGTGTAGAGGATTTAATGAATTGAGATTTGTTATACCCTTCCTGATAATAGGTCATTTCGGATTGTTCAAAAGGTGGTGATGACCTAAAGGCAGTGTAATCAGAGGATGGGTAAGGATTAGTGTATCCTTCTTGATTGTAGATCGTATTAGGTTGTCCATGAAAGGGTGACGATCTATAATCGATGTGGCTCTGAGAAGGATAGAAATCACAATCATAGTGTTCAGGGTTAGACCCTAAACACGGAGGTCCGAAACTGTATCCCTAATCCGAGTTATCCCAACTAATTGATGGTTGATTACAGTATGAGTCGGGATAATCATCATGTTGAGGATAACTCAAAATAGGAGGGAAAGAGAAGGAATGCATATAAAATGTGGAAGGATTCATGAGAGATGGGAGGAAGAAAGGCACCTTGCAATACAAGCAATCAAACCTGTCCTTAAGTGGGCTAGCCTAAAGACCTACAGACTCCCAAAACCCATCTTGAGATAAAGGAACGATTTGATTTACTTCTGTCTATTCAATCCAACTAGTTAGAAGGAGGGACTAGGGAGAAGGTTCCTCCTTTGGCTTGTGCCTCTGGTTCCTAGTGTACCCCCAGCCACGATCGTTTGATTCTGCTCCCCTAGCTAAACATTAGATTGAATAGTAGAAACAGACTAATCGAAAATAATCTCATTCTAGGCTCTAAAGAATGAGTCGAATCCTTAAGGCCAATTGTCTACTCTGTTTTATTTAGGGCTAGGTTTGAATGTGCTTTGGAATGTGATGGACCCTTTATCTGGGTTGTGCCCTTAATGATTGATTGATGTGTGTGTGCATGCACAACCAGTGGTTTTTAAGCAAGATTATTTTTGATGCGGTGAATTTTAGGATTCAAATCTTGCTTAGTAGCTTTTAGGATTCAACTTTAGGTATTTTCAAACAAGTTTTGTTGGCACACCAAGTTTTGAAAGCACAGGTGAAGATGTTTTCCTTTGAAGCTTAAAAGAATGTGGAGTGCTTGGTAAATCCCTAAGAGTTGAACCTAAACGGCAACTACTTGATAAGTTGATTTTAATTGAAGTGGTGTGGCCCAATCAACTCAAACAATTGGCCTGTTGCACCATTTAATTAGGCACACAAGTGATTACCTAATCTGATTTCTACTCAATTATGTGTTTGGATGTGTGTACCGGTTCCAAAGATCAGTTTACCAGTTGCGTTTGAAAATCAGATGAGGTTGTGTACCTCTGTGAAATTTTTTTTTTATTTTTCTTTTTAATTGTGGAGGTTGAGGTGGGTGTGGGTGTCAAACAAACAAACAAAACTAACCTTAAAGTTTATAAGAATACCTACGTTGTTTGATGTTTGTGTTATTACGTGGTGAAATGAAAATAATGGGTGGGAAGTGGGGGATAACTTACGGAACCTTCAACAGCACTTTACTCCAATCTACCACTTTTGCTCATCTCGAAAGAGCACCTGCAATCACAATAAGAAAGGAGAGAAGTGAGGTAAATGATTTGTAGGTTAGAAAATGCGAAAAAAAAATCAAAGAGCATCTCCTCCCCAGCAACGGCACCAAAATGTTAAAGGTATGAGTTGATACGCTAACGTATTTGGTTTTGAAAACCTATCGCTGTAGTATGAAAGCGAAGAACTCGTGTTCAACAAATAAAATTTATACCGGAATAGAAATCCCAGGTCGAACTCAGGGAGGCAGACGTTTGATTAAAAATACACGTTTGTTTTATTTGTCACGAAGGAAATTAATTGACTAGAAACTATCTGTCTATTTACACTAAATAGAAGAGAAAAAGAGAATGAGAGAGAGAGAGTATTACAAACAAAAACCAAAAAGAGATGTAGAATGAACATGGAATTCATTAGCAAAGAGATTGTTCGTTACACTACTCATTATGACTATAAAGCAGGAAATGATTACACTCGAAAGCAGTAAAAGAATGGGGAGAGAGATATCCTCCTCAATGGTCGCTTGGAGGACGAGATGGACGGGACGATGCCTAGAAGAAGGGGAATGGAGCATGACGAAGGAGGATGAATCCGGAAGAATAGGAACAGGGCAGCACATCATCGTCGTTGCGGGATCTACTTCTGAAAGGGGGACAAAAATTGGACTTTATCTCTTGAAAAGCATCCCGGGCGTGGGACAAGCTTCTCTTGAGCTTTGGAGAGGGAGAGAAGAGAAAGAAGGGATGAGAATTTCATATGGAGGGGGTCTCCTTTTATAGTTGCAAGGAATAAGGGCAATTTGGTGTTTTTAATCTCAAAGCATTAAATAATGGGTCTTTAGTGACGGATAAAACCATCGCTAAAGCCCCATCGTGGGCGATGTGCACCACCCGCTCGCCTTCTGTGCATGCAACACGTGCTCACATCCTCTAAATCTCGGTTGTTCGATCGTGAGATCAAACGGCTGAGAGCGCTCCTCGCCGCACCTCGTCTACGCGCAACGCTCGCGTCTGATGGTGCGTGACGCGCAGGCGCGCGATAGTGCATGGGCTAGATTGAGCGCCAGGACTCGACCGATGGCGATCCAATGCTCCTCGTGCCCGCTCGCCCGTGCCCGCTCTCCCGCTCCTCGCGACTCGAACGCTCACCCGCGCTTTGCGAAAGTGCGTTCGACCAACGCGCTACAAGCGCGCATGTGTCGTGCTTACAATTCATGCGCACACATCCACAGTCGTTGGATGCGCATCCAATGGTGGAGAATCATTGAAGAAGAGAGGGTGCGGTGGGTGTAGTAGCCGATTGGGTGGCTGAGATGGCGCCACGTGGCACCATCTTGGCTATCCATTTTCTGGATGATATATGTGGTGCCACGATTGTTGGATTGAGTCGATTTTTGCACTGTTAGGCTGCGATCGTCGATCTGAATCCATCCGTGCGATCGGATTTGTCGTTTAAAGTGTGGATTCACACCATCTTGGCCCTTGAACTTTTAGGGTTCCCCGATCTCTATCTGATGCTACAGATGTTTGATTAGGGCGATCTTGGAGTCATTGGACTCCAATCGTCGCCCTGATCACATCTGTAAGGTTGGATCTTTGATTTGAGGCCCCGATAAAAAGCTTGCCCTGTCCCTGAACATAAAAGGAGACAATTAACCTCCATTTTATTCAAACTAGTCTAAATACAAGATGATGCATGCTATGCAATATTTATAGTATGTAATGCAATCTTATGGTTAAGAACATTCATAAATAGACATCTTAAGTAGTGTAAACATCAGAGTCTATCACATTCACAATAAGTTGCTTAGAACTTAGGGTTCTTATCAGATCTTGGGTGGGTTGAGTGGCAGTAGAAAGCCACTCTTTAACCCTAAACTCAAAAATCCAAAAAAATTAGAAAAGAAGTAAAAGAGAAAAAAGAAATTTTTCTTTGAATAAGGCGAGGGCTTGAGGCGGTCTGCATTTTGGCAGATACCTGGGCGGTGTTCTGTCTTTGAAAGTTCATATCCTAAGTAAAAAAAATTTCTTAATGTTGAAAATAACTTATGCCCAAGTAATCCAACCTAATTCTTTTATAAATAGCATGTAGTTTTTTCTAGGGACTAGCAAAAGATAGGCATGGGGGTGTGATGTGCATATATCTGATTAACCTAAAATATCTATTAATGCTTGTTCTTAGTTTCACATTAGCATCATACATTGTAAATAGTGCAATTTAAATCAAAGTATATAAATTGTATAGTAATTATCTCCTTTTTATTGAGGCCTCAGATCGAAGATCCAACTATATGGATCTGATCAGGGTGACGATTGGAGTTCAACAACTCCAAGATCGCCCTAATCGAACATCCATAGCACTAGATAGAGATCGAGGAACCCTAAAGATCATGGTCCAAGATGATGTTAGTCCACACCTCAGATGACAAAGCTGACCACACGGATGGCTTCGGATCGACGATCGCAGCCTAACAGCACAAAAATCAGTCCAATCTGACACCCGTGGCACCGTCTACAATACTCAGAAGATGGACGACCAAGATGGCGCCACGTGGCACCATCTCAGCCACCCAACTGGCCCCAAGCAACCGTAGCTGCCTTTCCTTCTTCACCCGCCCACTCGATCTCAACCATTGGATGCTCATCCAATGGTCACGAACCGCGCGCACAAATCCTTCGTGCAACACAAAGTCGCCTGCAGCGCAGCGGTTGGGCATCTTCGCGAGATGAGGCGGTCACGCGGTCGAGCTGCAGGTGCCTCAAATTGGAGACCTAAACAGTGGGTGCGCGGGTGAGCGAAGCCGCACGATGTGGATAGAACGGTGCTGCGCGAGCGATAGCGCCCACGCGCGATCAGACGTGCAGCACTGACGCGTGATGGCACGTGAGCACACGATGCGGGCGCGGATGGTTTAAGCCGTTCGATCTCTTGATTGGATGGCTGTAAGTGCGCGGACGTGTGCATGCGTTGCGCGATGCGGAGGTGAGGAGGCACACTGCGCGTGCACATGAAAGCCACAAAATATGTCACTAAATGTCCTGAATTAATTTTTTCAAATTTTAATGACCAAAATTCCCCCACTCCTTGTAACTATAAAAGGACACCCCCTCCATACAAATTTCTCATCCCTTTCTTCTCTTCTCTCCCTCTCTAAAGCTCAAGAGAGGCTTGTCCCACACCCGGGATGCTCCTTAAGAGATAAAATCAATTTTTCGCCCTCATTTTCGAAAGCGGATCCCGCTACGATGATGATGTGCTACCTCGTTCCTGTTCCTCCTGCTTCGACCTCCTTCTTCCTGCTCCATTCCTCATCTTCCAGGCGTCGTCTCGTCCGGCTCATCCTCCAAGCGATCATCGAGGAGGATAACTTCTCTCTCCCATTCCTTTTTCCTGCTTTCTAGAGTAGAATTTTCTTGCCTTCTAGTTGTAATAGTTTTCCTGCTTTCTAGTGTAATTTCTCGCTTTCTTAGATGTACAAACATTTTGCAACTTCAAGTGGATGTTTTGTCTCTCTCTCTTTCTCTGATTGTTTATATTGATTCCATTACATTGTAATTACTCCGCTCTTTAAACAAAAACAAAAAATATATATTTGCGAATTTTGATCGACGTAACCTCCCTGAGTTCCACCCGGGATTTCTATTCTGGTATAAATTTTATTTGTTGAACCCAAGTTCTTCGTTATTCAAACTACAATGACAGGTTTTCAAAACGAAATCCGATAGCGTAGTCCTCCAATGTTTCAACAGAATATAAATTTAAAGTTGATCGGATTTACACGTTACAATGACTTAAAACTCGCTTTTGTAAAACTGCATAAATTTCATATCAATTGCATGTGTGCAGGAAGAGTGGAAATTTGAGAAGAAATGCGTTGATGGAAAGATTGCGGATTTTTCCTCTTTAGGTAAGTACCTGTATCTTAGGTTAGGATTAGATTTCCTTTCGATATAAAAAAAATCCAAAAAAATTAGGAACTGTGCTTGATCATTAGGATTAAAAGTATTTTCTTATCTTGCTTGCTTTCCTCTTAAAATAATAATAATAATAATAATAATTCTTGTTGGTGGGCATTATCTCTTGAAAATCAACAAAACCACATCCTTGAAATTCGGACTACAACTACTTGCAAAATTAATAAAATATTTTCTAAATTTTTATATGTCTAAAAATTCTAAAATTTCTCTTGGACGTTGGTATTGAAGTCCAAAACAACATATGCAAAGTGAATGCAAATCTGATCAGTATATAATTTTTGAAAATTCATGAAGTGTAGTATTATCAGATCTATTATTTTTCCTAACTTTTTGGAGTTTCAAAAATCACTGGAATTTTTATTTAACTCTTATTAACTTAAAATTTATGGCACTGAATTTCTTTGATAATCAAGAATTTTGGAAAAATCTGACAAAAATAGTTCCTACATGTTTGATTACACTAAATATCCAATAACCAACTGGGGGTCAAAACTAACTGCAGAACCCTTAGTACACTTTAAATCTAAAAAAAATAAAGAAAGTGCATTAAAATTCTTGAAAAAATACTTTATGAGTGCATAGTTGGTGGTGCAATAGGATCAATTGGTTGCATTGACTGGATCGCACCATCTTACTTATTTTTGGACTTTATTGCACCAATTAGCACTATTTGATTTTAGGAATTCAACAATAGGATATAGCACATTTGCATCTCATATCCCTAAAGGAAATCGATCTCACAAATTAAGATTTGAAAAAAATTTTGTGTGCTCCATCAGAACATTGCTTGAATTTATCTAATTAAGAAATCCTAAAACACACTTAAACAAGCAATTGAACCTTAAAATTCACCTCACCAAAAAAAAAATACTTGTGAACCCCTTGCATATGCACTTCACACTTGTCAAATATATCTTAAGGGCAACACCCCCTAATTCCCATCATATTCCAAAAGCACTTCAAGCCTAAGCCTAAAATTGAGTAAACGTGCCCTAGGTAGGACTAATCTACTTGGTAACTTGAGATTAGATTGGGCTAAAATCAAGGGTTTGTCTACTTGGGCTAACTGGTGACAAGAAAGGTTGGTACAATAACCGCGTTAACCTTTAGTGGTGTCTACCATGAGGGGTTTCCTAAGGGGTCCCACCCTTCTGGCTAGCCAAATAATTCAAGGGCTTGTTTAACCCAGTCGTGTTTCAAGGAGCCAGGATTAAATCTAATAAAGGTTTACACTCTAAGGACTAGGTTGATTGCTTGTATTGTAAGGGTGGGTATTCTCTCATCTGTCTTCTCTCTCTCATCTATCAACTTTCTTCTGGTGCATGCAAGGTAGAAGATCTCTAAACCCTAATTTGATGCCACCTTTAGAGAGAAATCCTAGGAGAAGACTTGTTTTTTCTAAATTTGATTCCGAATCCTTTCCCATGGCTAATCACCATGGGGAAAAACTAATTGAGGAGAACTTAGACCCACAATCTTTTTCATCCCACTATTCCTCCTTTTCTACCTATCCCAACCCATCCCTTACTCGAACTTCTTTAGGATGGGAGACCCTCCTCAACACCTGGGGCTTAATTCCCTTACCTACATCTCATATTCCCTGGGAATAGCAAGGCCTACCTCATCCTTACTGAATTCCACCCAAATCTTTGGATATCAAGGATCTCTACAATCTTAGGAGACACTCTCCCTATAGGACTAGCACTTGATCAGCATGACCAACTATTTTGACTGGTTCAACCAGACTCATCTCTCTCCTGGTCAGGGATATGCCTCAGAGTCCCAATACCTAGGATATCAATCCTATCCCCAAAATCACTTTGTAGATTATCCCAATTTCACCCAACTCACTCCACCCTCTTATTGGGATAGCCTTACACCACCCAACCAAGGATATTATCCTTACCCTAGGTATTCAAATCTTGATGATAATGGATATTCTTATTTGACTGAGGTTAGAAATCCTATAAATTATTATCCTCAGCCCACTCAAACCCTTGACTGGGGCGATGATCCAAGATTACCCAATTGCTCCAGGTCTCTAGGAGATGAGACAAGTTAATAAAAGAAATACTGATAGCATGCTGAAGGAGCTTAATAGAATCTGGGAAGCACAACTTGATAAACCTGGTCTAAGTGTGCCACAAGTTGGTGGTGAACCACTCAGGGTTGAAGATTCGACCTTAAGTATGACATCTTATTCAATCCCAACCTCTACTTACACCGAGCCCACCCATCAGCCTTGTGATTATCCAGAATAGATCTTATCCAGTCCTACATCTGAACTAATCGAGAGTTCTGATGTCCCAAAGATTAATCCTGAAATGAACGAAAAATCTATGGAAGGGACATCTGATGGGGTCCTTCGAACCGATTATGACAAATCTGGAATTGATTCATCTAGAAACCCCATCCTAGAAAATGATGAGGAAAGTGTTGGGATCCCCAAGATTGATTCTCAATCTAAAGATCCTGAATATTGGGAGATACCATGTGTTCATGGAATCTAATTTGCATTATGTGATAACCATGTTGAAATTGAGGAAGAAGACACACTTGAGAATCTAAATCTTGATTCAGGCCCTAAATTACAATCATTCTATTTTGAGGAACAAATCTCTGTTGGGCCTGAGTATGAGTCCTTTATGTTCGAGGATGCACAGTTGGACCTTGAGGATGATTTGAAGATAGATATTGTTACAACGCTTTGTCGAGATTTTTAGATGAGTATAAGTTAGTCGCATTGTAGTATAGGTGACCAAGCATTGATAACAAATAAGAATTTATTACTCGAAAACCTAAGTATCCGAGATCGAACACAGGGAGCAAATGGAATTTATTCACTAATCTCAATAATGTAATTGAACACTTAAAGTTACTCAAAACCTAATTTAGAATATAAATTCAAGTTTATGAACTAAAATTATAGCAAAAATAGAAGAATTGGATCAGACGTCTTAAATGATGGCCTCTTGTTTTCTTCTCCTTGCTGCTTTCTCTTCTTCTTCTTCCTTCTCTTTCTGTCTCTGCTTGTCTTCTTCTTTAGTCACTTCTTTTCTACCTTCTTAGCTTTGGCTTTCTTCCTTCTCTTTTGCACAGTGT
Organism: Thalassia testudinum; assembly: GCA_037157565.1. Lineage (NCBI taxonomy): Eukaryota > Viridiplantae > Streptophyta > Magnoliopsida > Alismatales > Hydrocharitaceae > Thalassia > Thalassia testudinum. The sequence goes on along the minus strand of JAZHRO010000022.1, from coordinate 4,097,020 downwards.
CGTTCTCCTTCTTCTTCCTCTGCCTCGTTCTTCTCTTCTTCTTTCTTCTTCAGCCACACCCCTACTACAATGCCTCTCTTCTCTTCTCCTTGATATCCTTCTTCAGCCCTTTGCTCTCCTCTTTCTTTCTCTTCTCTTTGGCCTCTTCTTTCTTCTTTGGCCTTTTCTTTAGCTCTCCTCTGACTTCTCTTTGGTCTTCCTTCCTTTCTTTTCTGCGGCTAAGTCTTAGCTTCACCTTGCCTTAGCTATGCCTTCCTCTTCCTTCTTCTTTGCTTCTTCCCTACGCATGCACACACAGAAGCAAAACCTATCCCCTACCCTCCCCGCGCCTCTCTCTCTCTATTTCTCTCTTCTGTACACTCTCCAAAAGTACCAAAAAATTAGAAAAGAAGAAAAGCAAAAAAAATGTATCTTCCCTTCTAAAAAAAAGTGAGGACTTGGGCGATCTGCATTTTGGCAGACACCCGAGTACTGTTGAGTTTTCATTGTTTAGGACCTTAGTTGAAATTTTATTTTGTTAATAAACGACTTAGGCTTAATTGATCGAATCCTAATTTTGTTTTTATACATAGCATGTAGTTTAATTTTGCTAGGGACTAGCAAAAGATAGGCATGGGGGTATGATGTAGACACATTTATTGAGGATAAAATGCTTATTCATGCATGTTCCAAGGCTTAGCATTGCATATCATGATATAAATATTTCATAAACATCCATTGTGTTGCATTTAGGATAGTTGTATATTATGTACATTAATTCCATAATTTTACATAGCCAGGAGGCAGTGCGACATCTTTATGGGCTTCAGATGAAAAATACAACCGTACGGATGGATTCAGGGCGACGATCGTAGTACATCAATGCGAGAATCACCCCGATCAGAGCTCTGTAGTACCCTCCACAAGAAGAAGAAGACGAACGGCCCAGATGGCACCACGTGGTACCATCCAGGCCACCCCACCTGAGCCAATACATCCCCCAGCCCACCGCAAGATGACATCCTGGCCGTTGGATCTCAATCCAACAGCTAAGATGAGTGCTCTAGGGCTAAAGAAGCATCTCTCCTCACCTGGCCTCAGTCAGCTCAAGGAAGGTGTCATCTCGACCATTGGATCTTCATCCAACAGTCAAGATGCACGACTACATCACCCTCCACTTGACAATCCATCTCCTTGGCCAAACGGTGGAGTGGCTACTTTGCAAAGCACGAGCTCAGGTTCGACACTCCCAAGCGCCACCAATTAGTCGCAGAAGAGAAGCGCCTCAAATTCTAATGCCTAATCATGCATGAGCGGCCGAGATGAGGCTACGTGGATGCACAGTTGAGCGCGGATGCTGCATGCGGCTGTCGACGCTCCTCGAGAACGCATCATCTCACGCACAATCAAGAGGCACAATCTCCACACCATCTCAGCCGTTCACCTTTGAATCCAACGTCTATGGCACATCCAACCTTTGCGACAGCAGGCAAGCGTGAGCGGTGGGCACGAGATTTGCAGTGAGAGAAGAGCGAGCCTTTAGTGACACTTGCAGCTATCACTAAATGGCCTACGCAGTGCGTGCGCCAGCCAAGGAATGAAGATGCGTGGATCTTCGAAGACAGCTCGAGCAGCCTTTAGTGACACTTGTAGCTGTCGCTGAATGTTTGTGCGTAGGATGCTCTTCTTCCCTCCAAAATATAAACACCCCTACACCCCCCATTCCTCTTCATATATTCCTTTCTTCCTCTCACCACCTCCAACTCTCTAGAGAGAGCTTGTCCCAAGCACGGGATGCTCCTCTAGAGTAGAAAGCCAAATAGTTTTCCCTCCCCTCATCCCCATTCGTGGAGCATCTCATGGCCATCCTCTCGCCGCCCTCTGGGAAGAAGATCCTCACCACGATGCCATCCTGCCCCACCCTCTGTCCTTCGGCTCCATCCCCATTCATCCCGCTGCTCACCACCTTCCTCTAGGCGACATCAGAGTGAGTTATCCTCCAAGCAACCATCGAGGGGGATTTCTCTCACCTCTTTCTATCTTTTTCGCTTTCGTAGTGTAGTTTTTCTGCTTTCGTAGTTGTAACAAATAGTTGTTCATGAATAGATGATTGTCTCTCTCTCTCTCTCTCTCCCTTTCTCCCTCTCTCTTATATTTTTGCAAGTAGATAAAATTTTCATCGACCTAATCTCTTGCTTAATAAAAATACAAAAAATTAGAAAAGATAAAAAGGACAAAAATAAATAAAAGTGAAACATGAATTTTTCAAAACAAAATGTTCACCTCCCTGTGTTCGACCAAAGACTCACTTTTCGAGTTTCGATTATAAATTTTATCTGATCAACTTGTCTTGCGAGCTATGACGACGGGTCCTCCGAACCCCGATTTCAATATGCAAAATACACCTTGATCAACTCAAATGATGCTACAGTACTGCATTAGACGTCAATCACAAGGAGCAAACAACTTAAACTTCACCAAGGCATAGAGGAGCACAGAGCCAACAGCACAAAGGCGTGAAGTGATTAGCCCATAGTTGTGGGCTATTAAATTATTTAAGTGCCTAGACATTAGGTTAATTCTAACATTTATTTAGCATAAATTAGGATGTAAATAGATTAATTCATATTTCTAATTCAATTACATAATTAATGCATCTTATTCATATTTAAATGCATTTAAAATTAACTTAGAATTGCATTAGTTAACTAATTAGGTACATTGCATGCATTAATTTAGGTTAACATAAAAGTTGAGGGTTTGTATATAAATAACCACAATATTTTACATTATTTTCTTTATTCTTCTTCTTGCGGGAACGGCTGGCTGCCGCTCCAACGCCACCAGCTGCCGCAGTGAAGAACCCATTCAAGGAGGAGTAGATGTGTTGGATTTGGTCGAGCAGCTAATTTCAAATTTGTGCAGGCCACTACAAAAGGAGGAGAGAGGATGCTGAGAGAGGTAGGCTTCCACCAACGACCCACCACTGTGCAGAGAGATCTTCTCTCTTTCATTCCATACCGCCGGCCTCAACCGTGGCGACAAGTCTCCACCACCGTGGGCGTGTGGTGTGATAGGCCACACTACCATTCGGAGCTCGTCCGCATTACCGTGAGCACCTCCCCGTGCACCGCCCTCACCGTCGCCACCAACAACCACCGCCGCAGCCACTGTGTAATCACCCTCTCAGTCAGTTAAGACATCCGGGAAATTTCCCGGACGTCTGAAGCCACACCCCACTCCAGTAGCACCCACCATCCGCCCATTTCACCTCCAGTGCTGATAAACATGTATAAATTCATCGTAAAATGCTTATTTGTGATAGTTCCTAGGCTTAGCACTGCATATCATGATATAAATATTGCATAGCATGCATCAATTTGCATTTAGAGTAGTTGTTTATATTTTTGGTTAATTAGGTCCTTTTTATGGTTAGGAGAAGAGAGGATTTATCTCAGGGCCTTGGATGGACAATCAGACCATATAGATCTAATCGGGACGACGATCGGAGATTAACGCCTTTGAAATCGTGCAGATCGAAGTCCCGTAGAATCACATTAAGCCTAAGGAAGATCAACGGCCAGGGGGGCAATGCGACATCCATACAGGTTTCGGATGGAAAATCCGACCGAACGGATGGATCCGGAGCGACGATCGCAGTCCGGCATCGCAAAAATCATCCCGATCTGAGCACTGTGGCACACTCTACAAGAAGAAGAAGACGGACGGTCTAGATGGTGCCACGTGGCACCATCCAGGTCGCCCAAACCCGGCCAGCAACCACCGCTCACTCTCCCTCATCATCTACACCATTAATCCTAGCCGTTGGATCAAGATCCAACTGCTGGGAAGCGTCTGCACCGATTTCCTCCTCGCGACACAAAGGGAGACGTGGCGCATTGGTTGACCCAGCGGCTTGCAAAGGAGAGGCACAGGTTCGATTCCCCGCAGCCGCTCCAATTTACAATTGGATGGGCATTTGGAGCGAAGTGCAGCGGTAGCGACAGCGGCAGCGCGGGCACGTACACGCGAGCCAGCGTATTGTAAGCACGCATGCCACCGCACAGCACACGCGCACACAGCTGGGTGCGCGGTCAGCGCGCGTGAAGAGCGGGGCAGCTAGCGCGGGCGCAAGGGGCGGTTGGCGCCAGCTTTCAGCGATAGTTGGACTGACCTACAGCGACGCTTACAGCCGTCGCTGTTTCATTGCAAGCCAGCAGAGCTAGCTATGGGTGTGGGTGGAGGTGAGCTGTCTACAGCAACGTTTCCAGCGATGGTCTGGAGGTTGCTAAAGGTCCTTTGTCCATTTCTAGCCACTTCACCACTATAAAAGGACCTTCACCCCCTCCTTTCCAAGCCATCTCTACCTACTCTACTCCCACCTACTCCTAAGCTCTAGCAAGCCTACCAACGCTCCATTAGAGCTTGTTCTCAAGCTCCCAAGGTGCCTATTAGTGTAGCGAAACTCTACCCCACCAAATACTCCAACTTCCCATCTCCCTTCATAGGTCACCTTGGAGCCGTCCTCTCACCTCCATTCCGGTAGTAGATCAACTCCGTCTTCTCACCTCCATTCCGGAGCTACGCCGAAGCTTTCCTCAACCCGACATCCTCCAACATCTCACCTCCGTCGTCCCGCTCCTCACCTCCTTCATCAGAGCTTCCGCCAGGCACCGTCGTCTCGCCGAACAGCCGATTCGGGAGATTTCCTCTCACCTCCCTCTCTTTTTTATGCTTTCATAGTAGATTGTAATAAACATTGGATTGATATATAAATCATTTTCGTTCCTCATCTCTATCTTGTGCTTCATTTGCTTATCTTTTATTTGAAAAACACAAAAAAATAACAAAACCTGAAAATACCAAACAGAAACAAAACGAAACGCGATTTTGGAGTAAAGTAAACATCGTCTCCCTGTGTTCGACCCGGGACTCTCTTGGAGTTTCGGTATAAATTTTATCTGATCGACGTGTTTTCCAACTACGATGATGGGTTACTTGTAACCCCTGTTTCTAACATGCGAAGCACGCCCGACCAAGCGCCATCTCCACGCCCACCAGCTTGCGCACCCACGCCACCCACGCCGCAGCAGTCCTCACCGCCAACAGGCCGCGTGCACTCCCGCGCCCTCCAGCCAGCACGTAGCAGTCCTCCCACGCCCTCCAGCCAGCGCGCACAGCCTGCAGCACGCGCTCCGCCCGCCAGCAGCAGCTGCAGCACCGACTGCAGCCGCCTTTGCCGGAGCTAGTCCGACCGGCTCCGGCCGCCGTGCGACACGCCGCGACCACTGTTTCGAAGCCCTCTATCCAAGGAACTTCCTCCGAGCTTCCTGCATCTGGCCGTCCACTCCTCGTCGCGCAAGGCAAAGGGGAAAAAATCCCCTATTTTGCTACAGTAACCGAGCCATTAAAAATTACATTTTCTGCCATTGTCAATTTTTAATAATATTTTATTAATTCTGCATTGCGACAAATATCCTCTTGTTACTCATAATTGCTATTTCAGCATTGTTTCTTGTTTCAACCTTAATCTGAAGGCAATTCCGGCATGATTCTTGTCCAAACTAACTACGAACAAATGTTTTTAACTGGTGCGAATTTAAATACGTCATTGCCTCCCTGTGGATACGACCCGCTCCTCTGCATGTGGTTATTTCTTTTTAAATATTGATTAGTCGATTTTTCCACCACATAAAACTGCAAACGACTTTAAAGCAAACAATCGACAAGTCAAATGACGCCGTTGCCGGGGAGGCAACAGACGCAATAATTTCTCCTGATTTTATTTTGATTATTTGTCAATTGCACAGTGATTTGACCATTTATTATTTTCTTTTCTATGCGAGAAAATTTGTGCAAGAATCAGCCACTGTGAGAAGGCGACCCTTGACGTCGCCAGAGGAGAATTGGACAAGCAATTTTGAATGGAGGAGAAGGACGAGGACATGACGGACATCATTGTATATTTAGTCGCTAGTCTGATAGAATTAAGACTTTAGATTTAATTTTTCATTGCATTTTGTTTGAAACCCTTATTCTGGGGTATATTTTGAGGGGTTTATTCCTGATTTTGTTTTGGGCCTGTGTTGGGTAATTTTTGAGAGCCTGTTCCCTTTTCTTTAGATTTAGATTTTTAGTTTATTGATTACTTTTATTTGCTTGTGCATAAGTAGTTTAAAAATTAAAAAAAAAAAAAAATGAGCTACTTGCTAGAAGCTGCCTGCCCTAGGATAAACCATTTAGGTCTGTATGAGCAGCCTCTAGATTTATTTCTCTGCATTGCGTGCATTCTTGCATTGTTGATTGCTGGAAGCAAGGTACGCATTTTCTTAGTTTGCATCCTATTCTTGATCACGCATTGCATTAGGACTTAATGCAAAGACCACCTAATCTGTACTGAATAAATCTAACAAGTGGTCACATATTTTCTAGAAAAATGACTAATTAAAGGAGGGACATTTTAAACCAAGGATTTGATTTTCAAACCTGGCGTGCAATTCAAAATCTTTTGTGGTGTATGCACACTTATTTCGCTTGCACCACGACACGCTTCTAGACACTCCTTAGGATTGGAAATACTAGGACAAGAGCCCTCCTATCGTTGGATTCTAAAGTGCTCGAAACTTGAGATCAAAGGTTTTGTAAATCCAAAGAGGGGGATACCCTGTCACAAATTTTTGGAGGTAGTTGAGAAGCACCGCGAAAGCACAGCTTCAAAGGAAGGCTTAGGCCTACTTGCATCCCTCGATCTTCCATCTTTGAATTTACTTGACCATTTGAGATTTAGGGAAGAACACCTAAGCTCCAACTAGGTCTTCCTAGGTGAGTCGTAGGTCGACATTAGGCGCGTAAATTGATTGAACAAATTATATTGTCACCTGTAATCTGACTTAAAATCAAAAGCCTAAATTGGGAAAGACCTAAAAGGTCCTTTTTGAATTGTGTTTTGCTTGGGGAATTCTGATTGAGGTGTGAGTTAGAATGGACCACATTGATTTTCATCCTTTCACATCTTGCCCACACCCTCACCCCCACTCTGCATCCTTCGATCCCAGACGCCGAGATGGTTCATCCCTTGATGGACATAATGACAATCATTGGAATCCGTTTTACTCCTATTATAGGAGTATTGGCCTAGTTAAGCCCCAAATCAGTGAGCAGAACCTAGGAGCGGGATTTGCTTTGCCCAATATCCCACATACCATAGAAATACCCAACCCACCCTCCCTGAAAAATTATAATGGTTGGACAAACACTCCTGCGTACTATAAGCCTGAGCCTGACTTCTCTCATGATAGAAATGACCTCTCCTCTTTGAAGATGGAAATACAGAAAATGCAAAACGAAATGATTGAATTGTTAGGAGAATCTTCGAGAGCAGGCCAACAAGAAAGAGATGAAATTAGTCACCCAATCTACCCCATTGAGGATGACGTACACCCCTCTACAATAGATGCATCTCCCGTGGGAGAGCTACACTTTAAGTTGGAGGGAAATTCTGGGGAGAATAGCTACTTTTCGAGGATCGATTTTGAAACCTCCCCATTAGATGACACTTCCTTGAGAGATCCACACTTTAGGTGGGAGGAAAATACACATGAAAGTAGCTATGCATTGGATGAAGAAAGGTTGCAACCCGAGGAAGATGATGATAAGGTTGAGTATCCACCTGAATTATATTGGAGTCAAAAGAAGGGAATGATGGTACCATTGGAAGACCTCGACCCAGATGATAGTATTTTCGTGACATTTGATGAAGTGGGTCAAAGTCATGTTGTTAATCTTGCCCTCCCATCTGATCATGATAAGGAACTCAAACCCACCCTTAGGGAACCTAACCCTAAAGAAATTGACCTATCTGAGGAGTCTGATGTTACCAGTGTAAACCATTTACCTCAGATAGAGCACCCTAGGGGATTGAAGACGTTGGGACAACCGGGTTTTATTGTTATAACGTTGTAGTATAGCCAGTTATTACCAACATTTCAAATATATAAATTTTTTACTCGGAAAATAAAAGAGTTCCCGAGGTCGAACTCAGGGAGCAAGTTGTATTCTAGAGATATACATGTTTCTTTTACAAAAAATAAAGAAAGAGAGAGGGAAAGAATTTGTTGTCTTCTTTTCTCTTTGTTTTCTCCTCGTGATGTTCTTCTTTCTTTCTTTCTTCAGATCTCCTTCTTCTTCTTTGTTTTGCAGAGGTGATGCTCTTCTTTCTTTCTTCAGATCTCCTTCTTCCTTCTTTTCTTTTTCAGCCAGGGACATCACCCCTCCTTCTTTCTTCTTTTCCCTTCAGGCCGTCGTCTGATTTCCAAATCAGACGACTTAAACTGCCTGTTGCTACAGTGTCTCCCTCAGCTTCCTTCTTCTTCCGCGGTTCTTCTTCTTCACCTGTGCCTGCACACTTCAGGGCTTACGTCAGAGAACAAAACCTACTCTACCCTCTCCCCCCGCGTCTCTCTCTCTCTCTGAAACCACTCTTGGGAAAGCTCTCCCAGAGCTGCCGGGTAATCGGGTTCGGGTCAGGCCCGGGTCCAGGCCCACCGGCGTGCGTGGTGGGCGAGGAGTGCAGGTCAGTCTTAAGTCGGGTCGGGTCAGGTCCGCGGGGCGTGAGCGCGGACGAGACCGGGTAACCGGGCGGGTGAAGGGGACCTCACCCTGTGTGCTGAGGCAGTAAGCCTCCAGCACTTTTGCATCTTATATTGCTGCGCCTCTTCAGGCTTTTCCGAGGTGGGACTAAATGTCCCACCTCAATTGCGCGCCCGCAGCGGGGAAAGCAGCGGGAGATCGCGGCGTCACGCGAAGCCTTCTGCCTTAGCTGCGAGCCTGGTGTTTTGTCGAAACGCCTTGCAAGGCCTGGGAGTTGAATCTGGGCGTGGCGCTGAGCGTGGCGCGCCTGTAGCTGCAGGCGGAAGCAGCTCCTTCTGCACGGCAATGGCGGCGGAGGTCTAATCAGAAAGTGCCGGGAGCTTCGCCAGGGTGCGGCGAAGCTCGTGTGGGTAGTGGCGAGGCGTGGGGCGGCGTGCAAGGGCTGCCCTAGGTCGGACTGTGGGTCGGAGGATGGGTTTGTTGGGGGAAGCGTTACGGAGGTGTGGAGTGGCAGTGAAGGGGTGGGGGGTGCTCAGTGTGATGAGGCGGAGGTTCGGGGAAGGTCGGCGAGGTGTGTGAGGCTGTGGAGCGATGGGAGCATCTCGCCGGAGGGTGGCCGGAGACGAAGGGGGTGACGATGGTCAGGGTCGGTCGAGAGCTTAATTGAATAAATTGAAAGCGGGGGAAGAAAGAGGAGAAGAAGGGGGGTAGTTCTAGCTTACTTGCAGGGACGAAGGGGGAGGAACAGGGCGACAGTCGTATCGACTGTCGCCGGAGAAGACGATGCTCAGGGAAAGGGGCGACGGCGAGCAGAGAGCCGGAGAGGCGCCAGCTGGGTGCGGCGTGGCGCGGGAAGAGCAGGGGAGGAAGTCTCTGCTGCTGGTATTGCGGCAGAGCGAAGAGGTGGAGGGGGAGGAACCGCCGGAGCTGGTGAGCGTCTGCCGGAGAGAGAAGAGAGGAAAGTTGGGGATTTTCTCCGTCAGATCCAAGCTGCCCCGGTCGGTGGAGCAACGGGGGGTATTTATAGGGATCAAACAGGGAGGAAGGCGGAGGGAGACGACGTGTCTCCCTCGCCGGAGGATGGCCGGAAACAAGAACCCATACCGTCCGTGCGTTCGCACGGCCGGTATGGTGGGTTACAACGACCAGGGGGGTGTCCCTGCGACGGCTGACGACGCAGGGCACCCCCGGTTTACTTGCCAGGTCCCCCACCTCACCCTGCGCGGCGCCATGCTCCGCGCAAGGTCGTCGGAGCATGGTGGTGGCAGGTTTTGCAGGGGGGACCTGATCGCAAAGAACGAAGGAGAGTTAGGGGCCAAAATGCGAGGGTTCAAAAGTTGAGGGCCAAAGTGTAAAGTTGGTCAAGGAGGTTTCTTCTTAGGCTCAAGTTTTTATACATGACTGATTAGGACCTAAGGAATCTGATGGTGAATTTCATTTCTATATTAAACCTTGTTTGACTGGTCAATTTATGCGAAAACCCAAATTAAGTTATTAATTGGGCATGGTTCTCAATGTAGGTCAAAATGGGTTCTGAAGGCCAAATTGAAGGTTCTAAACCCTAGAGATTATTTTTCTATGAATTTTAGAGGGTTTATTCTATTTTTACTTTGCCTTGAACCTCGTGAATTGAAGTGGGTTGTTTTAGGGTTACAGATTATCATTTAGTTTCTTGGAATTGCTGTAGCCCTTGCTAGATCATTTCATCCCACTTTTATTCTTATTAAGCTGCTTTGACCTATGTTTGGGCCCTGAATTACCCTGTATGCAGATTATACTGGTAAAATTGCATTTTTACCCCTTATGACTTGTTTTCTTCTCAAACTCAGAATTCTCTGAGTTAAGCCTTTCCTTGAGATATGTAGGAGCTTTTATCCTTTGTATTAGGTCAAAATGAGCTAGTTATGGCTCATGATGAGGTTCTCATCATACCCCCATGCCTAGCTTTTGCTAGTCCCTTAGCAAAAACTTAAGGTTTCAGCCCTTGTTCTAGACCATGAAGTTTTTAATAGTTTTAGATAAGTGCCTTTTTTATTTGAGCATAGATTAGGTTAGAATGCTGACCATAGGCCTAAAAGGTACTCTAGTACCAATCAAGATCCAAATCTGTCTAGCCTTAGCCTCAGTCTTTTAGCAAAGGTTTTTAAGGCCCACAAGAACTAACCTAAGGTTTATTGGACTTCGTGGTTAAAGCACCCGTGCTTGAAATGATTTTAGCCCTGGCTCAGTTCGCAGTGCGTTTTGTAAGAGAGAGATAGAAAGTTTTTCTGTTTGGAGAGTTTTCTCTCTCTTTTTCTTTTTAGTTCTAGCCTAGGATTGGCTTTTCAACACGGTCTGTATCAGATTCCTTGCTCCCATCATCAATCCTCAAGGGTTCTTGGCGATCGATGCTTCGAGATAGCACCGCCCATGGCAACCCCCGGAACCCTAGCTATTGAGATTTCGAGATAATCCCATCCATGGTGTTCCGTGGCCGAATCCAGACCCTGGCAATTGACAATTCGAGATAATGCCATCCATGGAATCTGAACCAGCAGAGTGCTTACATGCCCCCAGTAGGATATGTAAATATCCTAGGAGACAAGCACCGAGGAGATGATATTTTGCTACGCATCTTCGAGGGGATTTCCCGCCTCTCCGCGCTGGGAACTCGTCCAAATCAACTTGTGTTGATCGGCCGCTCCTATTCTAGGTGTTCTTTTCAGAATTTTGCGACGCTTCTGCGTGATTCTGATTTTTACGCTTACTGAACCAGGCTGTGTGTGAGATTAGGGTGCTTAGGTTACTGAGTCCCGTAAACCAAAAATTAGTTAACGAGGCCGAATACTCCCTAAGCCTTAGACCTAATACTTCAGCTTTTCATTTTCCTCAACCTCTTGAGGAGTGTCCAGATCTTAATGGGTACTAAGAGTCTATTCAAGAATGCCTAAGGTTTGCATTCTTTACTAATCTCTTTGTGCACTTTTCTTGAATGAGGTCTAGAACTTAGGTTAATTCCTTAGTTCCTTACTAATGACTATCACTTTTTCTCATAATTTTGTGCTCCTTTTTCATTTTGTTTCTTTTCTCCTTCACAAAATTTCCTTCTCCACTTTTCCTCTTATTCTTTTTTGAAAAATTTTTTTTAATTTTTATGGTGCTTTTGGCATATGTGAATTTTTTTGTTTGAAACCTTTTCTTACAAGTTTTGCACTTTCATACCCCCCCATGCCTAAGATTTGCAATGTCCTCATTGTAACCTAGGGGGTCTTAGTTCATTCCTTAAGATAGAAATTTAGATGAGTGGATGGGTCAGGTTGAATTTTTGCGGACGATTTCAAATCCTAGATGCAGGCATCTGAGTTGGGGTCGGCTGTCTACAAGGGCGAACTTCGAGTGCTAAAAGGTGTCAGAACAAGTTTCAGGTTTTCAAAGAGAATGACGGGCTGCCTCCCGTTAAGCGCTGAGTTTTACGCCATCGGCTGGGCGCAATAAGTTCAAGGGGAAAGGAGGATATAAGATGCCTCAGCCAAATCAGTAGAAGTTACATCGATGAACGGCTTGAGTCTCTGACCGTTCACGATGAAAGGTTCTGAATCGTGGCTGAGTGGACTGATTTCGATTGCTCCATTTCCAAAAACCTGTCGGACCAAATATGGTCCGACCCACTTAGATCTCAGTTTTCCTGGGAAGAGTTTGAGTCGGGTATCAAAGAGTAGGACCTTTTGACCAGGATGAAAGATCTTTCTCGAGATGTGTTTGTCGTGGAAGGCTTTAACCCGCTCCTTGTAGATTTGCGAGTTCTCGTACGCGTCTATGCGTAACTCATCGATCTCGCTGATTTGGAGTTTTCTGTGGGTCCCAGCCTTGGAAAGATCTAGATTACAGTTCCGTACTGCCCAATAGGCTTTATGCTCCAGTTCGACGGGAAGGTGGCATGCCTTTCCGTACACCAGTCTAAAGGGAGACATGCCCAATTGGGTCTTGTGGGCTGTCCTATAGGCCCACAATGCTTCCGGAAGTCGGGACGACCAGTCCTTCCTGTCAGGTCGAACAGTGACTTGCAGGATTTTCTTGATCTCCCGATTAGACAGCTCAGCTAGACCATTAGTTTGGGGGTGGTAAGGAGTAGAGATTCGGTGAGACACCCCGTATTTGGTCATCAGTGACCTAAACTGAGCATTTGTGAAATGGGTCCCTCCATCAGAGATTATTGCACGAGGAATCCCGAACCTTGAGAAAATGTGTTGATGAATGAATTTGAGAACGATTTTGTGATCACAGGTTCGGGTCGGTATGGCTTCGATCCATTTGGACACGTAGTCCACAGCCAACAGAATGTATTCGAAACCATCCGAAACAGGAAAGGGGCCCATAAAATCAATCCCCCAAACATCAAAGATTTCGCATACTAGAATCGGTTGCATAGGCATCATGTCGCGATGGCTCATGTTGCCCAAAGTCTGGCAACGACTGCATGCCTTGCAGTGATTGTATGCGTCTTTGAACAGTGTGGGCCAGTAAAAGCCGCACTGGAGGATTTTTGATGCGGTTTTATGCCCGGCAAAATGGCCACCGCATGCCTGGTCATGGCAGAAAGAGAGGATATTGTTGAATTCCCCTTCCGGGACACATCTCCGGATGATCTGATCGGCACCTATGCGGAAGAGGTACGGGTCTTCCCAAATGTAATACTTGGCATCGGAGCGTAATTTGTCTTTCTTGGCCTTCGGCCAATCGGACGGGGTCTGATGAGATGCCAAGTAATTTACTATATTAGCAAACCATGGAAGGCTAGTACCAATAGTCAGCAGGTGCTCATCGGGAAAATGCTCAGTGATGGGTCCGGAAGGGTCAATTATTTCAGAAGGAAGACGGGACAAGTGATCAGCTACCACGTTTTGCTTTCCTGCTTTGTTGCGAATTTCAAGGTCAAATTCTTGCAACAGCAAGATCCATCGGATTAATCGAGGTTTCGCGTCCTTCTTCGCAAGGAGATGCCTCACAGCTGTGTGATCCGAGTATATGATGACATGGGAACCCAGAAGGTACGATCTGAACTTTTCTAGGGCAAATACTACAGCTAGCAGCTCTTTCTCAGTAACCGTATAGTTACGCTGAGCCTCATCAAGTGTTTTGCTGGCGTAGTAAATGACCACAGGTTTCTTGTCATTTTTCTGTCCCAAAACCGCTCCTACAGCGAAGTCGGATGCATCACACATGATCTCAAAGGGTTGAGACCAATCAGGGGACTATAGGATCGGGGCTTGGGTGACTCGGTCACGCAGGATTTCAAATGCTTGAGTGCATTCCTTGGAGATTTCGAAGGGAACATCCTTGGAGAGAAGAGTGGTCAGGGGGCGTGCAATTTTTGAAAAATCAGGGATAAATCGTCGATAAAAACCGATATGCCCTAAAAAGGATCGGATGTCCCTGATTGAGCTAGGCATAGGAAGGTGAGAGATCATATTAACCTTAGCTCGATCCACTTGGATACCTTTCTCCGAAATTGAGTGTCCCAGGACAATTCCCTCAGGCACCATGAAATGGCTCTTTTCCCAGGAAAGAACCAAATTCACATCGATGCACCGCCTGAGTATCTGGACCAAGTGTTGGAGGCAATCGTCGAATGATGCTCCGAAAACTGAAAAGTCATCCATGAAGACTTCCAGATAATCACCTACCATATCTGAGAATATGGCAAGCATGCATCGCTGAAAAGTAGCGGGTGCATTGCAAAGACCGAAAGGCATCCTTCGGAAAGTGTATGTTCCGAAGGGGCAGGTGAACGTGGTCTTTTCTTGGTCCTCAGGATGGATTGCCACCTGGTTATAACCGGAGTACCCGTCAAGAAAGCAGAAGAACCTATTTCCCGCTAGTTTTTTGAGAATTTGATCAATGAAGGGTAGTGGGAAATGATCCTTCTTCGTGGAGGAATTGAGTCGACGGTAATCTATACAGACTCTCCACGAGTTGGCTAATCGGGTAGGAATGATTTCTCCGGTCTCAGTCGTTATAGTGGTGAGTCCTGCCTTCTTGGGCACGACCTGAATTGGGCTCACCCAACGACTATCGGAGATCGGGTAGATGATCCCGGCATCTAACCACTTGATGATCTCCTTTTTCACGACCTCCTGCAGATTGGGGTTTAAGCGTCTCTGCATTTCACGAGAAGGTCGTGTGCCCTCTTCTGAATAGATATGATGAGTACAATAAGAGGGACTTATTCCAGTCAAATCATCGAGAGTCCATCCGATGGCTCTGCGATGTTGCTGGAGGACAACAATCAGACGGGATTCCTGTTCAGGACTGATGTTGGAATTGATAATTACAGGAAGGGTCTGATTAGAACCCAAAAAGACGTATTTTAAGTGAGCAGGAAGGGGTTTTAGTTCGAGGATGGGGTTTTCAGCAGCAGCGGGTGGTTCAGTATAGATGTGAGGTTCAAGGGTGGGAGTTACTGGGTTGTTCACATCTGGATTTGACTCCTCTGTTTGCGGGTCAAGATCCTTCTGTGGTTGATGAGGCATACTCGAGTCATTCTGGAAGTGTGATTCATCAACCAAAGTCTTGATGTCACAAATTTGCTCGATGACGCCGCAATTAATTCCTTGTTGGGCCTTAAATATATCAATTTTCAGTGTTTGATCTCCAAACTTAAGCTCTATTTGGCCCTCCTCACAGCTGATGTTGGCTCTAGCAGTAGCCAAGAAAGGTCTCCCTAGAATGATTGGTGTATCCTTAGGGTCTTCAGGTGCATCCATATCTAAGACTATAAAGTCCACTGGAAAATAGAAATCCCGCACTCTTACAATAACATCCTCGAGAATCCCTTTTGGTGACTTTATAGATCGATCTGCTAATTGTAATGTCACCTCGGTTGATTTTAGCTCAGATTCTTCTAGATGGTCGAGTAAGGATGTGGGTATCAGGTTTATGGATGCACCCAAGTCTAACAAAGCTCTATCAAATTGGGTACCACCTATCTTACAGGAAATCAGGGGAGTTCCAGGATCTTTTGCCTTGGGTGGGAGTCTACTGAGGATTACAGAGCTGGCTTGTTCTGACAGAACAATTGGGCTCCCTCCCTTGGTTCGCGGCTTACGCTGGGGTGTACATATATTCTTTAAAAATCGTGCGTAAGCTGGTACGTGGCGGATTGCATCCATCAAGGGGATGTTTATGTGGACCTGCTCAAAGAGCTTGACCAGGTCCTCCTCAGGGGCCACGGGTTTTGTGGTCTTCTTTCCCTTGGTCAGGGCCTCGGGAAACGGGATCTTGGTTGGTTCTTCTAGGATAGGTCCAGGTTGTGGATCTGGAACAGCGGTACCTTGGATAACTATCCTAGGGTCATGGTTATCAGGCTTGGAGTGGTTTGGATAATGCGGGTCTTGAGTTGTTTTACCACTACGTGTTGTTACAGAATTTAATCCAGCCTGATTTTGGTTTGGGTTTGGTAGGAGGGGTGGCTGCTGCTGAAATCCCGCATAAGAAGTTGAGGCTTCCATCTCTTCTGGAGATGGAGCAGTAGGGGCCTGATAAATCCATTGAGCGTGGCCTAAATTTGGATTCATAACACGCTTCTGGGTTGGCACGTTATTTGGGTTAGGAAGGGGTTGGGAAGGGAGTGTGCCTGGCTGGCGAGAATTTGCCAACTGGGCCAGTTGAGTTTTAACTTCAGTAAGCTCGTCCTTGTGCTGTTTTTGAATAGCCGCATTCGTTTTTTGAATGTCAGCCAGAGTCTGAAGGATTAGGGACATTTGATCCTGATTTGGCCCTGATGGATAAGTAGGGTTGGGCCGAGGCTGAGGCGGCTGGTAATGACGAGGGGGCTGTGGGCGGGACTGAAAAGGTGGTCTTTGAGTTTGGGAATTTCCTGCCCACTGAAAATTGGGATGGTTTCGCCATCCAGGGTTGTAAGTGTTGGAGAATGGGTCGTTCTGGATGGCGTTGAGGTCCTCGCAGGTCTGAGGAACCTCTTGAGAGTCAGGGAAAGGGGGAATGGAGTTCCCTCGGCTGGTGTAGAAAGGATCGGATGATCTTCCAATCCAAGAATCAGATGGGGGTGGATATGGATCCATCCCAGGGGAAGATCGATGGAGGATGTTTTGCACAGTCTCCTGTGTGGAAGGAGGTTGTGCAAAGGAGTTATGCGCGGAGGTGGCTCGCTGCAAGTGCTGAGTCAGCTCATCCACCTTCTTTTCAATGATTGAGACCTTGTCCAATCGACTGGCCATTAATTCCAAGTCGACTGATGTGGACAGGCCCTGCGTCTCATGTGCTCCCTTAAGATTCGTCGCTGCGCGGGTATTCGTCCTGTCGAATAATCCCATGGAGTCATTGTTGATGGAGTTCTCGCACATGTTTTCGAGAATCTCCCATACGGTGTCTTCATGTTGACCCATGATGTTTCCTCCGCAAGTTGCATTGACGAAAAGGCGGATGTCCTCACGGAGTCCCTGGTAAAAAGATTGGACTTGTTCCCATTAAGGAACTCCGTGATGGGGGCACTTTCTCATGAGATCCTGAAAACGATCCCATGCCTCATGGAGAGGTTCTCCTGATTGTTGAGTGAAGTGTGTAATCTGATGGCGCAAGGCGTTGGTCCGACCAACGGGAAAAAACTTTTTCAAAAATTCGGATTGAAGTTCTTCCCAAGTGTTGATCGGTCGGGTCTGAGTTTGATACCAATGGGCGGCCTTGTCCATAAGAGAAAAGGAGAACATCTTCATGAGAAGAATATCCCGATTTTGCGCATCTGATCCAAAAGTGTGGGCCAGATGCTTTAGCTGTTTGATGTGCTGGAAGGGATCTTCAGAATTAAGCCCATGGAATTTAGGTATAGCATGAATCATGTTGGGCTTTAATTTGGAATCAGGTCCTCCAGTCGGGATTCTGACTCGAGGCTCAATGGCCACCGCAGCAGGATTGTAGTGGTCCCGCATCATAGGACGCTGTGGTGGGTGCACGAAGTTTTGGAAGAGGTCATTGAGTCGCTGGAGCTGGTGTTCCAGATTATTTTCTTCCTCAACTGGCTGAGCCATGATGGGGGAAGAAGAAGAACTTGGTTCTGAATCAGAAGAGAGAATAATGTGAGGGTGTTGCTGCACAAACACGGGCGTCGAGGCTTGGCCTTGACGAGAGCGAATTTCTAATGGAGGTCTTAAGGGTGGTCTTAGGGACCTCCTTCCGTACATGCACTGTTGGAAGAGGTAAGTTTAGAAGGTACTGGACCCAATCAAGACACCCAAAAATGTGTTGGGTGACTATAGAGGTGCGGGGCAGATGGACCCCTTGATCAGAAAGATCGTCCACCTGAGAATTACCTGGGCAGCCAGAGAGGGAGAGTCCCGCGAAGACCCCTACACGGTAGAGCGTCCCCACGGGTTACAGGGTTTCCCCCACCCGACCTCTCTTGTCACTGCGATTCCAGGTAGACCAGAATGGGGATCTTGACCTCTTAAGTCTACCAATTTTAAGATCAGGGTGCTTAAGGTTTCACTTGAACTTTAGTCTTTTTAAGTGCAAAGAGTGACCTAATTTAAGGTTGGTTGACCCAAAGGGGTCAACTTTACCTCTTGTTTTCTTTGAGAGCTTTCAGGTCTTGTCTTTTAGGGTTCAAGTGTTTAGAGAGAGCCAATTGTTTAGGATTTTTCTTGTTAATTATTTTCAATCAATGGCTTGGGCACACCTCTTTTGGATTTCCTCAATTCTTGATTAAGGGGTGTGTCTCTACTGAAATCCTAATGTTTGACCTTATGTTGGCTCTACTTGGTCCATTTAACTCTTTGTTGGGCAATTAGGGCTCAAGCAAGAATGTGTTAGCCCTTAAATACCCTTAATAGTGTGCAGGAGTGATGAGTTGAAAACATGCAACTCTTTATGGTTACTAAGTATGGAAGACAGGTTAGCTCTATATTGCTTGTTCTTTTCTTTTCTTCCTCTTTAGAGTTTAGGGGTTAATAGTGAGAGGAAAAATTTACCTGTCTTCGGAGTGGTTGTCGTGTGGTTGCTTGTCTTCTTGAGTTCCTGTAGCTGCACAAAAGAGAGGAGATTATCAGAAATTAAAAAAAAAAGAAACAGGAATGTTTACCTCTAGAATAGCCGTTGCTCCCCGGCAACGGCGCCAAAATGAAGACGTTGGGACAACCGGGTTTTATTGTTATAACGTTGTAGTATAGCCAGTTATTACCAACATTTCAAATATATAAATTTTTTACTCGGAAAATAAAAGAGTTCCCGAGGTCGAACTCAGGGAGCAAGTTGTATTCTAGAGATATACATGTTTCTTTTACAAAAAATAAAGAAAGAGAGAGGGAAAGAATTTGTTGTCTTCTTTTCTCTTTGTTTTCTCCTCGTGATGTTCTTCTTTCTTTCTTTCTTCAGATCTCCTTCTTCTTCTTTGTTTTGCAGAGGTGATGCTCTTCTTTCTTTCTTCAGATCTCCTTCTTCCTTCTTTTCTTTTTCAGCCAGGGACGTCACCCCTCCTTCTTTCTTCTTTTCCCTTCAGGCCGTCGTCTGATTTCCAAATCAGACGACTTAAACTGCCTGTTGCTACAGTGTCTCCCTCAGCTTCCTTCTTCTTCCGCGGTTCTTCTTCTTCACCTGTGCCTGCACACTTCAGGGCTTACGTCAGAGAACAAAACCTACTCTACCCTCTCCCCCCGCGTCTCTCTCTCTCTCTGAAACCACTCTTGGGAAAGCTCTCCCAGAGCTGCCGGGTAATCGGGTTCGGGTCAGGCCCGGGTCTAGGCCCACCTGCGTGCGTGGTGAGCGAGGAGTGCAGGTCAGTCTTAAGTCGGGTCGGGTCAGGTCCGCGGGGCGTGAGCGCGGACGAGACCGGGTAACCGGGCGGGTGAAGGGGACCTCACCCCGTGTGCTGAGGCAGTAAGCCTCCAGCACTTTTGCATCTTATATTGCTGCGCCTCTTCAGGCTTTTCCGAGGTGGGACTAAATGTCCCACCTCAATTGCGCGCCCGCAGCGGGGAAAGCAGCGGGAGATCGCGGCGTCACGCGAAGCCTTCTGCCTTAGCTGCGAGCCTGGTGTTTTGTCGAAACGCCTCGCAAGGCCTGGGAGTTGAATCTGGGCGTGGCGCTGAGCGTGGCGCGCCTGTAGCTGCAGGCGGAAGCAGCTCCTTCTGCACGGCAATGGCGGCGGAGGTCGGGTGGCCTGTTCACAAGAAAACAGCCTCTCGGCCTAATCAGAAAGTGCTGGGAGCTTCGCCAGGGTGCGACGAAGCTCGTGTGGGTAGTGGCGAGGCGTGGGGCGGCGTGCAAGGGCTGCCCTAGGTCGGACTGTGGGTCGGAGGATGGGTTTGTTGGGGGAAGCGTTACGGAGGTGTGGAGTGACAGTGAAGGGGTGGGGGGTGCTCAGTGTGATGAGGCGGAGGTTCGGGGAAGGTCGGCGAGGTGTGTGAGGCTGTGGAGCGATGGGAGCATCTCGCCGGAGGGTGGCCGGAGACGAAGGGGGTGACGATGGTCAGGGTCGGTCGAGAGCTTAATTGAATAAATTGAAAGCGGGGGAAGAAAGAGGAGAAGAAGGGGGGTAGTTCTAGCTTACTTGCAGGGACGAAGGGGGAGGAACAGGGCGACAGTCGTATCGACTGTCGCCGGAGAAGACGATGCTCAGGGAAAGGGGCGGCGGCGAGCAGAGAGCCGGAGAGGCGCCAGCTGGGTGCGGCGTGGTGCGGGAAGAGCAGGGGAGGAAGTCTCTGCTGCTGGTATTGCGGCAGAGCGAAGAGGTGGAGGGGGAGGAACCGCCGGAGCTGGTGAGCGTCTGCCGGAGAGAGAAGAGAGGAAAGTTGGGGATTTTCTCCGTCAGATCCAAGCTGCCCCGGTCGGTGGAGCAACGGGGGGTATTTATAGGGATCAAACAGGGAGGAAGGCGGAGGGAGACGACGTGTCTCCCTCGCCGGAGGATGGCCGGAAACAAGAACCCATTCCGTCCGTGCGTTCGCACGGCCGGTATGGTGGGTTACAACGACCAGGGGGGTGTCCCTACGACGGCTGACGACGCAGGGCACCCCCGGTTTACTTGCCAGGTCCCCCACCTCACCCTGCGCGGCGCCATGCTCCGCGCAAGGTCGCCGGAGCATGGTGGTGGCAGGTTTTGCAGGGGGGACCTGATCGCAAAGAACGAAGGAGAGTTAGGGGCCAAAATGCGAGGGTTCAAAAGTTGAGGGCCAAAGTGTAAAGTTGGTCAAGGAGGTTTCTTCTTAGGCTCAAGTTTTTATACATGACTGATTAGGACCTAAGGAATCTGATGGTGAATTTCATTTCTATATTAAACCTTGTTTGACCGGTCAATTTATGCGAAAACCCAAATTAAGTTATTAATTGGGCATGGTTCTCAATGTAGGTCAAAATGGGTTCTGAAGGCCAAATTGAAGGTTCTAAACCCTAGAGATTATTTTTCTATGAATTTTAGAGGGTTTATTCTATTTTTACTTTGCCTTGAACCTCGTGAATTGAAGTGGGTTGTTTTAGGGTTACAGATTATCATTTAGTTTCTTGGAATTGCTGTAGCCCTTGCTAGATCATTTCATCCCACTTTTATTCTTATTAAGCTACTTTGACCTATGTTTGGGCCCTGAATTACCCTGTATGCAGATTATACTGGTAAAATTGCATTTTTACCCCTTATGACTTGTTTTCTTCTCAAACTCAGAATTCTCTGAGTTAAGCCTTTCCTTGAGATATGTAGGAGCTTTTATCCTTTGTATTAGGTCAAAATGAGCTAGTTATGGCTCATGATGAGGTTCTCATCAGGGATCTGCTGAGATATTAAATGATTCTAGACCTCGGGTACATGATGAATTGTGTGATGAGGAGAAAGACGAATTATATGAGGAACCTACATTCAAGATTTGGAGTGATACTAAGGGTGATTATGTCTTATTTGAAGAGTTAGCCCCTGAGGATGTCACAAATTTGACCAAATTAGGTTTCCTTAGCACACCCATTGATGATATTTCTCCTCATGATGAAATGATGGAAAATTTGGAAGCAATTTCAAAGATTTATGTGGATTCACATATAGACTCCAGGGAAGATTTGAGTAAAGAAAAAAAACCCGGGGATGACATTGATAGGATAATCCCTAGATCTGTTGCTTCCAACCTGCCTTCATTCATTTCGAAGTCACCCTTTGATTTGCTTATATCTGAAAGCGAAATTGTGACTCCTGATGAAGAGCAGGAAGATACATGTGATGGTGCAAGGAATGCTAGGGATGAAATTGAGGATTTAGAAAGAGTGTTACGGATGGACACCGAGCTGATTAAACCCAACCTAGATCTTATGGCCATGCCGCCACCTCGTAACTTGGACACCCGAGACAATCCTTGCCTTAGAGAATTGCTCACTTTTGTTCTGACCAGGGGGCTTAACAGACTAATATTTCCTGTAATGGAGTATCGGGTATGGATTGATGATTTCTTTAGTTAGTCCATTACCCTAGAGGTTTATCTTTGCACCATTCCTTCCCCATACATTTTGGAGGATCCTTGTCATCCTCCCCCTACCCCTTTGGAGGTTGTTATACCTGTTTATACTTTAGAACCTCTTCTGGTGACCTAGGGAGATTTCATTCCCATTTTAGTTGAGCGAGCATTTGCTATCGGGATTCATCATCAACTCGCCAACATCCTAGGTTACCTATTTTCTCGGCCAACATTGCTTTGCTCATTTTTAGGGCCTATTTCTGCAATTCTTGAACCTGATTTGCAGGTTCTTTGGCTATTCAGCCCAGCTCTGACCCAGGTAATATCTTTCTATGCAATGAGGACATTACAGAATTTAGGCATGGGGGGGTGTACTTGGGGATATACATAGCATAGTGCATTCATTGCATACATTTGCATTAAAAAAAAAAGTTTTGAGCTTAACTGGCTAGATCTTGCAGTCTTAAGCAAATCAGAACTCTAGGGTAGACTAAATTAATTCTAGGGTCAAACTTTAGAAGCTAAATGAGCTGCTAGCTTTAGACCTTTAGGGTCCTTTGCGGACTTAAAAACTTAAGTAGGAGTTAAGTTGCGGACCATTCCTCAAGAGGTTGAGGAAGGGAAGCTAGGGTTTGAGTTAAAAGGTGGGGTAGTACCTGGAGTCTTATTCTACCTTTTGGTTTACGGGTCCTTGTAACCCAAGCATTCAAATTTCACACACTTGATCTGGTAATTAACTTAATTTTTGTCTTTCTAAAAAGAGATTTGGTTCTCTTAGTTTTGACTTTGGAGAGGCTTGAAAACACATGTTGATTGGAAGAGTTCCCGCCGCAGGAGAGGTGGAGTATATACTCACCTTGAGGATGCGATGATAACATATTACCTCCTCGGCGCTTGTCTCTTAGGATATCCATCCTACTGGGGGCATGTAAGTGCATTGTGCGGTTCGGGTACCATGGGCGGCCCTATCTCGAAGTGCCGATTGCCATAGGCCTGAATTCGCTTAAGAAATCCATGGGCGATACTATCTCGAAGTGTCGATTGCCAGGAGTTCTTGGGGTCGTTATGGGCGGTGCTATCTTGAAGCATCGAAAGCCAGGCACCCTTCGAGGTATGGTAATGGGGACAATGAATCCGACACAGACCATGTTGATAGCTGATTTGAGGTTAGACTTAGAAGAATCAAACAAAAAAAAAAATATATATATATATATATAATTCCTTTAACTCAAATAACTCAGACCAATGCACAGGCATGGATGCTTTAATCTCAGGGATCAATAAACTTTAGGGTAGAGTCAGAAATCAGGGAAACTTGTGCCTGCAACTCATCTTTAGCCGACCTAGTCTGTAACTTAGCAACTACTTAAGAACCTTGGGTCTAGAGTCTGAACTTAATATGCTTCTGAAGGAAGACTAAGTGAGTTGACTAGTCTACTTGGAGTGCTAGGTTTCGCTTAATTTTGCTAGGGACTAGCAAAAAACTAGGCATAGGGGTATTTGATTAGCCCGTAGTTGTGGGCTATTTAAGTATTTAAGTGCCTAGACATTAGGTTAATTCTAACATTTATTTAGCATAAATTAGGATGTAAATAGATTAATTCATATTTCTAATTCAATTACATAATTAATGCATCTTATTCATATTTAAATGCATTTAGAATTAACTTAGAATTGCATTAGTTAACTAATTAGGTACATTGCATGCATTAATTTAGGTTAACATAAAAGTTGAGGGTTTGTATATAAATAACCATAATATTTTACATTATTTTCTTTATTTTTCTTCTTGCAGGAACGGCTGGCTGCCACTCCAACGCCACCAGTTGCCGCAGTGAAGAACCCATTCAAGGAGGAGCGGATGTGTTGGATCTGGTCGGGTAGCTGATTTCAAATTTGTGCAGGCCACTACAAAAGGAGGAGAGAGGATGCTGAGTGAGGTAGGCCTCCACCAACGACCCACCACTGTGCAGAGAGATCTTCTCTCTTTCATTCCATACCGCCGCCTCAACCGTGGCGACGAGTCTCCACCACCATGGGCGTGTGGTGTGACAGGCCACACCGCCATCCGGAGCTCGTCCGCATTACCGTGAGCACCTCGCCGTGCACCGCCCTCGTCGTCGTCACCAACAACCACCACCATAGCCACTGTGCAATCACCCTCTCAGTCAGTTAAGACGTCCAGGAAATTTCCCGGACGTCTGAAGCCACACCCCACTCCAGTGGCACCCACCGTCCGCCTATTTCACCTCCAGCGCCATCTCCACGCCCTCCAGCCTACGCACCCACGCCACCCATGCCGCAGCAGTCCTCACTACCAACAGGCCGTGCGTGTTCCCGTGCCCTCCAGCCAGCATGTAGCAGTCCTCCCGCGCCCTCCAGCCAGCACGCACAGCCTGTAGTGCACGCTCCGCCTGCCAACAGCAGCTGCAGCACCGGTTGCAGCCACCTCCGCCGGAGCTCATTCGGCTGGCTCCGGCCGCCGTGCAACATGCCGCCACCACCATTTCGAAGCCCTCGGTCCAAGGAACTTCCTCCGAGCTTCCCGCATCCGGCCATCCACTCCTCGTCGCACACGGCAAAGGGGAAAAAATCCCCTGTTTTGCTACAGTAACTGAGCCATTAAAAATTACATTTTCTGCCATTATCAATTTTTAATAATATTTTATTAATTCTGCATTGCGACAAATATCCTCTAGTTACTCATAATTGCTATTTCAGCATTGTTTCTTGTTTCAACCTTAATCTGAAGGCAATTCTGGCTTGATTCTTATCCAAACTAACTACGAACAAATGTTCTTAACTGGTGCGAATTTAAATACGTCATTGCCTCCCTATGGATACGACCCACTCCTCTGCGAGTGGTTATTTCTTTTCAAATATTGATTAGTCGATTTTTCCACCACATAAAACTGTAGACTTTAAAGCGAACAATCGACAAGTCATGAAGCCTCAATAGAGACCTCAGAGATGTTAAGGATATAGAGTATTAGCACGCATCTCGAGGACACAAATCCTGAAGCAAAACCCTCCCTCCTCACAATTTCTCTTCTCTTCTCTTGGACCCGGATAATCGGATCATTAGGTGGGTAATCGGATCTAAGTAGGGTCCAGACCTATGTGCATGTGTGCACAGGCAAGGAGTGAGTGTGAGGAGGTGCATGCATGGTGGACCTCACCCCCCATGTTACTGAGGTGATAAGGCAACGTCACAAAATCGACTTATATGCGATGAGTCCTTCGTCCATATACGATGTGGCACTATCAGTGCCATCTTCTCCTTTGTGTGCTTCAAGCATATACAGCATTGCCGAGCTTTGACCAATTAAGGCTAGTGTTGTTGTTATTCACTCAATCGAGGGCCTGGACTCCTTCCTGATGTGAGATCGCATCACCTGGAAGTGGTAATGGGTCTAATGAATAGTCGGAGGAGAGTAGTCGGTGGCGAAGAAGAAGACCGACGGCGACGACACCTAAAAACAAGAATACGGCATCTTAACCCAATTAGACTAGTTCACAAGTTTCATCGTAGTGTGAGGGAGGCGATGGCGGTGGTGATTTGGTGATTGGAGCGTCGTAGTGGACGGACGATGATGGTGGAGGTGACCAGAAGGTGGGTTGCTTGGAGAGGCAAAAGAGTGGTTGAGGCTTCTAATTGGTAGAGGGCTTTTGGTCGGTGAGCGATGAGGAATCTTTTGGTGGTAGTGGTTGTGCATTTGGTGGACGGTAGTGGTCGGGCGACCATGTCGGAGGTGTGGTCGGAAGCGGAGAAGACGGAGGGGAAAGCAAGTGTATGTCAATCAAATTGGAGTTGGAGGGGGTTGGAAGTTATCTAGAGAGGTAGAAGAGGATGTAGGACATAAATTAGGGATGAAAGGGGGAGGATTTGACACTGGCTATGATTAGCTGATGTCGGAGGGGATGAAGATCTCCGTTGATGCGAATGGCAAGGAGGAAAGGGTTGGAGAGCCTCTGTGTTGACTAGCTAGAGGTAGATGAAGGTGACGAGGTAGGGTAACCGGCCAATTTGGATGTTGGTCAGCCAAAGGAAGATGTCGAAGAGGCTCTCCAGAGCCATGGTTGGAGACGGCTGGACGGAGAAGGAGAAGACTATTCTTGGCCTAAACCGGTCTAAGGAGCACGGCCTGAAGCTCTAGGAGCTTTTATAGAGCTCAAACAGGGCTCTAATCGAGGAAAGGAGCTTGATTTGCTTAGGGATTAGGGCACGAGATACCCACGGATTTTGTGGGTTCATTAGGGTGCAACAAGGTGAATTAAAATCCATGATTTGGCTCAAAGGATTTTTTACAGTGTGAACATCAATCCTACAAAATTTGGTGGGATTTGGTGATGATTTGATTGGGTTTTGAGGTGGTCAAAGTCGAAGCTTAGGTCAGTTGCCCTCTATTGGCGAAAGGGACCTATCCATGAAGACTATGAGAAAGTTAGGGGCCTTTCTGCAAAGATTTTCGAAAGCTAGGGGCTTGATTGAGAGGAATAAAGTTTTAATGGACTAAAATGCAAACTAGGTCAAGATGGACTCTGATTAGGCCTAAATTTTGGTAGAAACCTAATTTGGACCCAAGGAATCTAGTGGTGAAGTTGGATTTAAGTTTTGAACACATTTAACTAAGTAATTTGTATAGAATCCTAAATTAAGGTAGAATTCCGTTTGCGATGCTATTCAAGGTCCAAATAGGTTCAGATGGTCGAACCAACGGTACCAAAACTCTTAGAATATTTTTCTATAAATTTTATGAGGTTTATATGAATTTTATTTTGACCAAAACCTCTTCAATTCAAGCATGTCTAAAATTAGGGTCTTATATTCTGATTTGATTCTCGAAATGCATAAAACCCCATTTCTGTCTGTGCGGACCCACTCTTTAGACTTTAATGCATATTTAACCTCTAATTGATCCCTAAAAAATCCTGTGGTTATTCTGCATTTATGTTGTGATGTTAAAACTGCATAATTTACCCTATTTTAATGTTTTCTTCTCAGAATGGATTTGCATGGAATTACGGTCTGCAAACAATTATGTAGGAGCTTTTGTCACCTGATTCTAATTAATTAAAGCTAGTTATAGCTAATGATGGTGCTACCATCATACCCCCATGCCTAACTTTTACTAGTCCCTAGCAAAATCTCATGGAAAGAACTAGATATCTAGACCATGCTTTGAAGCTCAGATGCCTAAATTGTGCCACTCTCTAGAAATTAGACCAAAATACCAATAATAGGCCTAGAGGTACACAAATATCAATCAAGATCCAAACCTAACCAACTTCATCCTGGGTCAGCAACGAATGTTTCTAAGACCCGCAAAAACTACCGAGAGATTCATTGAACCCAATGGTTAAAGCACTTATGCATTAGACGTATTGAGTTCAGGTTTAGTTTTCTAGAGCATTTTTGGAAAGAGAGAGATAGAATAATTTTTCATTTTGAGAGTTTTCTCTCTTTTCCTTTTATATTTGCCGCAGACCTAGCCTCAGATTAGCTTTAAATAGGATCTGTATTAGATTCCTTGTCCCCACCATCAATCCTCGAAGGGTCCCTAGCTTTTGATGCTTTGAGATAGCACCACCCATGGCAAACCCCAGAACCTTGGCTTTAGACACTTCGAGATAGTATCGTCCATGGTGTTCTGTAGCTAAATTCAAGATTTGGCAATCAACATTTCGGAATAATCCTGCCCATGGCACCTGAATAAACATAAGGTGCTTACATTCTCCTGGTAGGATATTTAGATATCCTAAGAGATAAGCACTGAGGAGATGATATGTTAATATGCATCTTCGAGGGAAATTTTTCACCTCTCCGCATAAGGAACTTGTCCAATTAACTTTTGTTTTCAAGCCACTCCTAAGCTATATGTTCAGGATGATTTTCTCAGAACGAAATAGTTTTGGCATTATTTCTTTGTTAAGCGTACTAAACCAGACTAAGTGTGTGGATTTTGGGTACTTTGGTTACTAAGTCCTACAAACTAAATGGCAGGCAACGGGATCGAATAATCCCTAAGCCTTAGACCTATTACATCAGCTTCGCCTTTCCTCAACCTCTTGAGGACTAATCTAGATCTTAACAAATACGTGAGTTTTTAAGCCCTAAAACAAGCCCAACAGGCCTAAGATTAGCACTCTTTATTAATCTCCCTGTCTCTAGCACTTCAGGACTTAGCTTTGTTTTGATTTGGTCTAGAAATTAAGTAGATTCCATAATCAATTACTATGACTATCATTTTGTTCAAAATTTTGCTCCTTCTAACATTTTTCATTTCCTCCTCTTTTCCTCCTCAAGAAAGATTTTCAATTATTTCACAAAATTTTCCTCCCTTTCTCCATTTTTTTTATTATGTATTTTTTTTGTGAGAACCCCTCAGAGAATTGATTTTCCATTTGTTTTCACTTTAACACCCCCCATGCCTAAGTTTTGCAATGTCCTCATTGTAAACTAGGGAGGTATGAATTCAGCTTGGTTTAGTTTTTAGAACAAGGTCAAAGGGTGGGTGAACGAGTCAGGATGACTATTGCGGACGATTTCAAGCTTTGATATAAGTACCAAAGGTGGAGTTGGCTGTTCTAAATTTAAACTCTCAAGTGCAGTAGGAGTGTAAGTCAAAATGATGTTCAGAAGGGTCTCAGGTTTTTGGAATGACGAGTTGCCTCCCGTTAAGTGCTAAATTCAATGCCTTTAGCCAAGCAGAAGGTGGTCAAGGAGAATGAGTGGTCAAATCAGAGGAGTTTTGTAGAACAAGCAACTTGATAAGTAGACTGGTTAGTCTAACCAGGTGCTTGTTCAAGTCAACAGGTTGATGATGCAGACCAAACCCAATTAGTCTGGTGGGTTGATGGATGTGAATCAATAGGTGTGGAGCCCACTAAATATTTTGTGGCTCAACAAGATGTGGAAATGCAAATTGCTGGTTTGGCTGAATCGGTTCATCCTAATCAGACTAGGGGTACTCAAACGATGATGAGTCTATGGAGAATGTAGGAACCCTACAGGTAAGATTAGAGAAGGATAAGTCATGATTCTTGATCTGATCAATGTCCGATTCCCGATCAAAAGATGGAGGTGAATCATATGCAACTAAATCAAAGAGAGGTGAATCAGAATAGAAATTGATTTTGGTAGTGGGTCGGGGTTGGGATCAGATTTTGGAAGGCTCTAGCTTTGTGATGGAAGGTGTGGCTTCTTTGAGGTCCAGATCTCCAGCCTTAGCATCAGAATCAAAGAACGTGTCATGGATGCTGAGTTTGTAAACTGGCTCATAATCATTAGGAAACAATGGATCTTCGAAGTCAGAGTAGGACTCGAAATCATCGGTGAGTCTATGAAAATCAGTTTCTGAACATGATTCCAGATCGGGATTTCCACCACAGAACAAATCATGATGCATAGAATCAACAACCTGACTTGGATCTAACCTAATCTCAAATTCTGAGCTCAAAGAGGTGTCCCTGTTAGGCATAGGCTCGGGTTCTTGGCTCCTAGGGTAGACCCAATCAAATCCCAACTCTTCCCACTCCTCTATTTTTATATCGTAAATTGGTGTGACTTGTGAAAAATCAATACATTCTTATGTGGAGTTTGGAAAGGTATAACCATCAAATACAGGCCCAGAATCGTAGTTCATATCTAAAATCTGATTCTCTTCACATTGGGCCTCATGATCATCCCAAATAGGCTCAAATGTAGATTCTAGGTCAAGGGTAGGGATTGGGTCACTAGAATCTGGACATGGTTCTATTGAGATGTCAGAATCACTCTCAGGGATTACCTTAACAGGGTAAGGTTCGAGAATTACATCCTCGAGGGGTCCTGATTTAAGCTCATCATAGGTGTTTGGTAAAACAAGGCATGATGGACCAGCTTCATGGTTTTCTAAGGCTGGTTCAAAATCAGGAACACCGGCAATTGGATCCACCTAACCAATATTAAGATTAGGTATGTCATACTGCACACAATTCAAATCTGATTCCATTTGGGTTGGAGGACCACAACAACCTCTATTTTCGAACCCAGGATTTGGGAAATCATATTGATCCATAGTCTTACTCCAAGATGTCTCATCAATTTCTGAATGGATATATGGATATTTTTGATTGATGGTCTGTTTCAACAGATTTATCAAATTCTCCCATTTCCCAATGTCATCTTGGTGCATTTCCCAAAGTACTGAATTTACCATATATTAGGGATACTTAAAATTAATCAATCTCTCTAATTCAATGTATCCTGTCATGAGAATATCCCAGGTTGAACCGTTTATCATTTGTGTCGCCATTAGCTGGGCATGATTCATAATGAAGGTTGTTGTTTTTGAGACATTAACCTGAACTCTGCTAAATGGATCTCAGGTTTTGTAATACTCATCATGATGTTTAGAAGCATCCTTGATCATTCTCTTTCATGCTCATTTGGGATTCAGGTTTCCTAAACAGTCTTCCTAACTTGTTAGGTTGCATTTTCAAATCAAGTGGTGGATCAAGGTGTAGAATCAAATTCATGTTCAAATTAACTTGATCAAATCAGATCAAAAATCCCCAAGAAGATCAACTCTAATGGAGGCCTCTAGGTCAAAAACCTAGGGACTTTTCCTGTGTATGTGCACTATAGAATAGATGAGGGACTGGATGTGAATTGGATCCAATCAAGGCACCCAAAGATTTTTGGATGACTAAGGCTGCTTTGAGGCGAATGATACCTCTGAATCCAAAATCCACACACCCAAGAATTACTTGAGCAGCCAGGAAGGGAGAGCCTCGTAAAGACCCCTACATGGTAGAGCATTATTACGAACGCGTTACCCAGACATCTTTTAAGACGTCTGGGAGGTGATCTAGACGTCTGGGATCGTTTCCAGACGTCTGGAAAATAGTTTTTTTTCGCACGAAAGATTCGTCTGCGCGCCTGTGCGCGCAAACCTGCGATTCCCCTCTCTCTCTCTTTTTCCCTCTCTCTCTGCGGCTGCAGACCTGCCACGCTCTCTCTCCCTCCTCCTCGCGCGGCCTTAAAAGGCCATGCCTCCCCTCCTGTCTCCTCCTTCTTCTCCTTCAGCCAGTGAGCGTGAGCGTGAGCGCGAGCGCGAGGGCGGCAGCGGCGGCCGCAGTGAGCACGGAGGAGGTGCGGCGTGCGAGAGAGGAGCTCTGCCGTGAGAGCGAGCTCGCCGGAGCGGCTTGGCCGGCCGGCGGAGGGCGTAGGGGGCGCGGAACGACGCGGAGAGGGACCTGCTGCGGTCTGAGCAGCAGACGCGCAAGGTACGACGCAGGCGGCGTCGCGAGCAGAGGCCAAGTAGCGCCCTGATTCTGGAAAAATTTCCAGAATCAGACGTCTGGGTTGATAGTCAGACGGCGAGGGTGACGTCTGGAAGCTCATACAGACGTCTGAAAGGTGAGTATTTCGCCTTCTTCTTCCTTCCTGTCGCTGACCGTACTGAGGGAGGCATTTGGCTGTGCGCAGGTTCGCTGATTCACCATCCTTTGTGAATCAGACGTCTAGAAGTTGTACCAGACGGTGGGAGTGACCTCCAGACGTCCGGGGTGACCATCGGACGTCTGGGAGCTAGGCCAGACGTCCCCGCATACTTCTGGACGTCTGGGAAACCACGCTGAACAGGTAATTGTCTGATCCACTGTTTAAGACGTCTGGAAGAAGTTCCAGACGTCTGATTTTGCACAGTATCGTCTTTTTCGACCCGTTTAGGGCCCGTTCGGGCTCCGTTTTCCGTGATTTGAGTTGCGCTCTTTTCAGAATTAATTCCTCTACCCGTCTACAGTAGCTATACACTATTTTTAGACACTCCTTGTGTTTGATCCTTGTGATAGGACCTCGTTCAGTTGCAGTCTTGGGAGTCGCGGAGGCACGCGGGATTCCCGATCATGCCCCCATTACTCCCGTTGTACCTGGTAGAGTGGCTTAAGTTATTAAAATCTATTAAAGTATGGAACCTTAACTAGAATCTAGGACATTGCATGAATCCTAGGAATGAGAAACGTATGGAATGATAGCTCCTAGGTGTTGCATGAATCCTAGGGCTGGAAAATTAGATTGTATGATAGATCCTAGGATATGGCATGAATCCTAGGATGGAAAACTAGCGGAATGTATAATACTGTAGTCTTGGAAAAATGAAAAGGAATATAAAGTTGCCTGTAAATTGAATTAACAGCTGCCTGTTATGAATAAAGAAACGTGGGTGAGAACATGGATTGTAAGAATGTGAAACTGGAAAGTGAAACCTGGATGTTTGAGTTAAAAGGATGGAACCCTACGGGGAATTAGGAGTGGAACTCCTGGAAAGAGAAAGGAATGGAACTGAGATGTTGTTCGTACTGTCTCTTGGGTACGCAGTACCAAGGGAAGTACCTGTACCTGTTTAGTGCAGAGTGGGGCCAGCCACCCCAGGGACCCGGGGTTAGGATTGGCCGCTCTATACCGACTTGCTGGCCCTTGTGTACATAGTACCGAGGAGAGCTACTAGTGTTAGGAGAGTACTAGCTACCCCACGGGCCCCGGGGTTCTGCTAGCCTCCTTCACCGACTTGTTAGGCCCACTGGGGCAAACCAGGGTAGTCAGGCAAGGGTGCGCGGACTGTGGAGGGGCAAGGCCCCGGTTTGGTTACTGTGGAGGGGTTGGACCCCGTGTTACTGAGAGGGCTCTGCCCTGTACTGGTTCCGTGCTGTGCTTTGGGCGCACCCGTTAACGGAAACGACTGACCGCGTGCCAGTACGGGTTAGCTACCTGTGCGTTTATCGCGCGTGCCGTAGTCACCGTTACGCCTGTCAGTGACCTTGGGGTGGTTGACTGAGGGTAGGATCACCACGGGGGACTCTCCCGGCCAGGAGAGCACCATGTGCTACTTCTACTTTTTGGAAAAGACTGCAATCAAGATCGTTCCCACGAGGAACATTCGAGATCAAGTAAAAGATCTGAGGAATAAATGAAATAGTGAGACAATTGAAAAATGTAAATAAAGAAAGTAATAGAACATAACAGCTACTGTACGCTCTACTGTTGTCTTAGTTTTAATTGCCACTCTACTCAGCGTTTTGCTGACGTGTTACTCTCGTTACCTTTTTTCAGGACCAGGTGTTGAGCAGCCAGGGTCAGCGGCTGCAAAGGACGCTGGGCCGAGTAGGGTCCAGTAGAGTTTACCACAGTCTTTTGTACCTCTTTTGTTTCTGTTATAGTGAGTAGTTCTTGTTTCCGCTGTACTTTCTTTACCTACAGTTCGTGTTATATGATAAATGTTGTTCTACTGTTGTGGTGGTATCTACTGTAGTAGTTTCTTTCCTTACTGCTGTACTTTCTTACTGTTAGTTATATTCATGCTGAATGTGGTTTATTTTACTGCTCTTTTGGTTACTTTCTCGTTGGACGACTAGGTCTTAGGATTAGTCGAGTTGGTCCGGTTCTCGTGTCTCGTAGGGACTCGGGAATCGGGTCGTTACAAGCATCCCCATGGGTTACAGAGTTTCCCCCACCCAACCATCCTTGTCATTATGGTTCCAAGTAGATCGGAATGTATGAATTGTAACCTTAAGCCTACCAATTTTAGTCCTAATTTGTGCCTTGGATTTCACTTGATTAAGATGTTGATTCAATTTGTGACCTAATTTGGAGGTTGGTTGGTCCACAAAGTTGACCAACTTCACCTGACCTGCCTTGAAGATGGAGGAAGAAATTTGGGTCAAGATCCAAAATCACCCTGAATTAACTCTCAGGTTATTAGGTCCAAAATTTTAGGATTCAAGTGAATTTAGAGCCTGATTTCTAGGATTCTCTTGAATAGATCTTTTCAACCAAGGGCATAGGAGGCACACAAATGTGGAAAGATTAATTTCCTTTAATGCATGCAAGTGTGTACTAACACTTCAAAACCCTAAAGTGGAAAACCCTAATTGGCTCTCTTTCAAGTCTAATTTAATCTCAAATGTGGCACCTCAAACTCAAACAAGAAAGTAAGTAGTCCAAGATGTCGAGAATTTAAGCGTAAATCCCTAATAGGTACAGAAAATCAGGATGGGGATCTCTAATCAAATCATCTCAATCTTCAATCAGATATGAATCAAGTTCGTAAATCAGGAATCTTTGCCTTTAAATGATAATTACTAGGAAAATAAGGCAAGTAGATCCTAATTGATTATGTTTCCTTTTTCTCTTTCCCAAGATTAAGAGGTGATTAGGGAAGAAGAGAAATTTTACCTGCCCTTGGAGTGGTTGATTACGTGAAAGATCTTCTCATGATATACATCACAAAATCCCAAGCAAAATAGATAGGGCAAGTTAGTAATAAGCTCAATCAAATATGATAAGACTAGTGGTGAATTGCGCATTGCTCCCCAGCAACAGCACCAAAATTTTTTAGTGTGAATCGTCGTTGTAGTAGTGGTGTGTATTCCCACCTATCACGCGGGTGACCCAAGTTCAATCATCGACAATGGTGCCAAAATGTTGATAGCATTTGAGTCGTCTCTTAAGAATGTATTTGCATCATAGTACCGTAGACAAAATCACTACAACATTTAAATTTATAAACTTGAAATCGATATGTGAGTCTGAGGTCATTCACAGGGAGCAAATATAGAATTCACAACACTAACTGTAATTAATAATAATGAGCACAATAAATTAAGCACAAGAGAGATATTCAAAGAATAGTGATCTACTCAAAATGATATTCAATGATAATCAGTAGTATCTCAAGAAATAGTGGGCTAAAAAGAATAGAGAGAAACACTAAAATGGTGATTTGGATCACCAAGGATATCCCTCAAGTTAAGCACATATCATGCATTCAAATTCAACTGAAATATTTCAGCAGTATCTTTGAACCATTAATCTCAAATATCCATAGCAGAATAGGAACCAAGTAACAACTCAAATGATGCTACAGTACTACAACAGATGTCGGCCACAAGGAGCAGACAACTTACCCTTCACCAAGGCACAAAGGAGAACAAAACCAACAGCATAAAGGCACGAAGCCTCAAAAGAGACCTCAGAGATGCTAAGGATAGAGAGTATCAGCATGCATCTCGAGGACACGAATCATGAAGCAAAACCCTCCCTCCTCCCTACAATTTCTCTTCTCTTCTCTCAGACCCAGATAATCGAGACATTAGGTAGGTGATCAGATCTGAGTAGGGTCCAGCCCCGTGTGCATGTGTGCACAGGCAAGGAGTGAGCGTGAGGAGGCACGTACATAGGGGACCGCACCCCCCATGTTACTGAGGTAATAAGGTAACGACACAAAATCAATTTATATGCGTTGAGTCCTTCGTCCATATTCGATGAGGCACTATCAATGCCCTCTTCTCCTTTGCGTGCTTCAAACGTATACAGTGTCATCGAGCTTCGACCAATTGAGGCTGGTGCTATTGTTATTCACTCAATCGAGGGTCAGACTCCTTCCTAATGTGAGATCGCATCACTTGGAGGTAGTAATGGGTTTGATGAATGGCCGGAGGAGCATGGTCGATGGCGAAGAAGACAACCAGCAGCGGCGACACCTGAAAACAAGAAGACGGCCTCTCTGCCCAATTATACTAGCTCAGAAGTTTCGCCATAGTGTGAGGGAGGCGATAGCGGTGGTGATTTGGTGATTGGAGTGTCATAGTGGCCGGATGGTGATGGTAGAGGTGATCGAAAGGTGGGTTGCTTGGAGGGTCGAAAGAGCAGTTGAAGCTTTTAATTGGTAGAGGGCTTTTGGTCGGTGAGCAATGAGGAAGCTTCTGGTGGAGGTGGCTATGCGTTTGATGGACGATAGCAGTTGGGTGACCACGCTGGAGGTGTGGCTGGAGGTGGAGAAGATGAAGGGGAAAGTAGGTGTATGTTGGTCGAATTGGGATTGGAGGGGGTTGGAAGTTATCTAGAGAGGTAGAGGAGGAGGTCTAATCTAAATTAGAGATGAAAGGGGGAGGATTTGATGCTGGCTGTGATTGGCCAGCATCAGAGGGGATGTAGATCTCCGTTGATGCGAACGGCGAGGAGGAAGGGGTTCAAGAGCCTCTGCATTGACTAGCTGGAGGCAGATGAAGGTGAGGAGGAAGGGTGACCGGCCAATTTGGCCATTGGTGCGCTTGAGGAAGACATCGAAGAGGCTTGCTGGAGGCACGGTTGGAGATGGCCAGAGGGAGAAGGAGAAGACTATTCTTGGCCTAAACCGAGCTAAGGAGCATAGCCTGAAGCACCAGGACCTTTTATAGAGATCAAACAGGGCTCTAATTAAGGAAAGGAGCTTGATTTGCTTGGAGATTAAGGCATGAGATACCCACGGATTTCATCGGTTCATTAGGGTGCAACAAGGTGAATTAGAAGCCAAGATCTGACTCAAAGGATTCTTTCTAGTGTGAACGTCAATCCCACCAAATTTGGTGGGATTTGGTGATGATTTGATTGGGTTTTGAGGTGATCAAAGTCGAAGCTTAGGTCGATTGCCCTCAAATGGTGGCAAGGACCTATCTATGAAGAATATGAGAAAGTTAGGGGCCTTTCTGCAAATATTTTCGAAAGCTAGGGGCTTGACTGAGAGTAATAGAGTTTTAATGGACTGAAATGCAAACTAGGTCAAGATGGACTCTGATTGGGCCAAAATTTTGGTATAAACCTAATTTGGACCCAAGGAATCTAGTGAAGTTGGATTTGAGTTTTGACCACATTTGGATAAGCAATTTTCACAGAAGCCTAAATTAAGGTAGAATTCCATTTGCAACCCTTTTCAAGGTCCAAATAGGTTTAGATGGTCAAACCAAGGGTACCAAACCTCTTAGAATATTTTTCTATGAATTTTATGAGGTTTAGATGAATTTTATCCTGACCAGAACCTCTTAAATTCAAGCGTGTTTGAAATTAGGGTTTTTTATTTTGATTTGGTTCTTGAAACGTGTGAAACCCTGTTTCTCTCTATGTGGACCCACTCTTTAGACTTTAATGCTTATTTGACGTTTAATTGAATCCTGAAAAATCCTATGGTTATTCTACATTTATGAAGTGATATTAAAACTGTAGAATTAACTCTATTTTAATGTTTTCTTCTCAGAATGGATTTGCATGGAATTATGGTCTTCGGGCGATTATGTAGGAACTTTTGTCATTTGATTCTGATTAATTAAAGATAGTTATGGCTAATGATGGTGTTACCATCAATTGCTCTTTTCATTTCTTTTAGATTCATTATTAAAGAGCCTAAAGTATATCACCATAGGTCTGAGGAACACTTACTCTATCTTAGGACACATAAGCAAATCCTAGAAAGGAATTAGAAAACCAAAATCATAATTAGACAGCCTTATCAGATGTCCAATAGGTTTACCAGATGTCTGATAGTTTTAAGTTGTCTAATATTGTGACCAGACCTCCAAATAACCTACGCTAGAAATTAATAGTCTGTGATGTTTCTATTAAGTCATCCTGACCTAGTTGCAAACATCTAGTCAGGCGTCTGACAACCTTCACAGACATCCAATAATAGAAATATTTTATTATCGTTTCCAAACATCCACAGAGACCCTTAGATGTCTAATAAAGTGACATTAGACCAAAATCCTAAGATTTCATACCAAATCTAACCGTTGGCTTCTCGGGAATCAATTCCTGTAGAGAACCTTTATCATCAGACATCCAATAGTTTATCCAAACGTCCAATAAGATGCCTGACCTTGTTACACAGGAGCTCTATTTTGATCTGATCCATTCCAGGGAGAATCCCTTTAGAATTAGATGTCTAATTTTTCACCCAAATGTCTTAAAATGACATCCCAAATGTCAAACCTAGAACCCTGTTTCCGTCCAACTAAATCAGGAACTCTAACCCCTTATATCAGATAAACAAAAATATTATCATTCGTCTGACCTATCGTCTGACTTAATTTTCAAACATCCGATTCTATTGCTAAAGTCATGATAAGCCTGATTTAAGTGGGATTTCGGCTTGATCTTGTGGGATTTGTTTCTAACTACTATAAGGCCTCTTCTAAACCTTCTTGAGGGTTCCTAACACATCTATAAATAGATGGAAGCCTCCCCTTTGTTCCACACAACATAGAGATAATTCTTCCCACTATTACACACATTTTGTGAGAGATCCAAAGAAGAAAATTGTGATCTTGCTCTCCAAGCTTTATATTTCACATCCGAAAGCACCTAATAGCTGCACAATCTGACCTACTCACTTCCATCTTAGGGAAGTCACTTTGTGTTTGGTAGCATCCTTTAAATTACACTTTGTGGCTCTATAGGTTTATTGTATTTTAGTTTTTGTTGGGCATTTGCATGGCGAATTCCCATCTCCTTCGTGAAACAAAATACTCTTCGTAAAGAAGAGGTTTTGAGGTACACTACCCTCGATTGTAAAGTAGTGTGTGATGTAAAGATGTTTACATTGCATAAGATGTCTATTTATGCATGTTCTTAAGCATAGAATTGCATTTCATACTATAAATATTGCATAACATGCATCATCCTGCATTTAGATTAGTTAGAATAAAATGGAGGTTAATTGTCTCTTTTTATGTTCAGGGACAGGGCAAATTTTTATCGAGGCCTCGGATCGAAGATCCAACTGTACGGATCTGATCAGGGCGACGATTGGAGTTCAACGACTCCAAGATTGCCCTAATCGGATATCCGTAGCATCAGATAGAGATCAAGGAACCTTAGAAGATCAAGGGCCAAGATGGTGTTAATTTGCACTTCAGATGACAAATCCGACCACACTAATGGATTCAGATCAACGATTGCAGCCTAATAGTGTGAATATCGATCCAATTCGACATCCGTGGCACCATCTACAACTAATAGACGATGGACGGTCCAAATGATGCCACGTGGCACCATCCAGACCCTCCAAATCACTCGCTGCCCTACCTTCTCATCCAACAGCTGAGAGTTGATCAAGTTACCTACCTCAAGCCACATTTCATATGAGAGGAATTCCACATGTAAACTCAACCGTGAAATCAAGATCCAACGGTTAGCATTAAATAGCACGTGAACGCTCTTCTTTTCTTATCGACGCACGTAGCGAGGTGGATAACAACTTGAGGTGCGCGAGGTCACGAGATTGAAACCCGTTGTGCCTTCAAAATCAAGATTAAGAGCGTGGGTGCGGGCGAAATTCCACCTTTGGATTTCGATCGTGGGGTAGCAGGCGCGCCACGTGGCGTGACAGATGAAGAGCTTGCCTACAGGCATGAACAAAGGCTGAAACGTGAAGCGGCGCAGATGCACTTTAAGCCGTCTGATCGTGTGATCGGACGGCTGATATGAGAAGAACGTGGATATGCGTTGAGGCAACTGAAGATGAGGAGGTAGGCAGGTGCGCAGATCTTTAGCCCACGTTCAAGCCTTTAGTGATGAATTTATCCGTCACTAAAGGTCCTGAATTAATTTTTTCAAATTGGAATGACCAAAATGCTCCCACTCCTTGCAACTATAAAAGGAGACCCCCTACATACGAAATTGGCATCCCTTCTTTCTCTTCTCTCCCTCTCCAAAGCTTAAGAGAAGCTTGTCCCACACCCGGGATGCTTCTCAAGAGAGAAAGTCCAATTTTCATCCCCCTTTCGGAAGTGGATCCCGCGATGTCGACGACGTGCTGCCCCATTCTTGTTCTTCCCGCTTCTTCCTCCTTCGTCCTGCTCCGTTCCCCATCTTCCGGTGTCATCCCGTCTGGCTCATCCTCCAAGCGACCGTCGAGGAGGATAATTCTCTCTCCCATTCCTTTTTTAATGCTTTCTAGAGTAGATTTACTGTTTTCTAGTGTAATTGTTTTCTGCTTTCTAGTCATAATGTTTAGAACAATCTTTTTGACAATGAATTCCATGTTCATTCTACATTTCTTTTTAGTTTTTGCTTGTAATATTCTTTCTCTCTCTCTCATTTTCTCTCTCTCTTCTTTTTAGTGTAAATAGATAGATAGTTTCTAATCAATTAATTACTTCGCGACAAATATATTAAATGCATACTTTTAAATCAGACATCCGTCTCCCTGAGTTCGACCTGGGATTTCTATTCCGGTATAAATTTTATTTGTTGAACACGAGTTCTTTGCTTTCATACTACGACGACAGGTTTTCAAAACCAAATACATTAGCGTAGTAACTCGTAGCGTTGAACATTTTGGCGTCGTTGCTGGGGAGGCGACGTTATTTGATTTTTTTTTCGCATTTTCCAACTTACGAATCATTTACCCCACTTCTCTTCTTTCTTATTGTGATTGCAAGTACTCTTTTGAGATGAGCAAAAGTGATAGATTGGAGTAAAGTGCTGTTGAAGGTTCTATAAGTCTTTCCCCACCTCCCACCCATTAGTTTTCATTTCACCACATAATAACACAAACATCAATCAACCTAGGTGTTCTTATAAACTCTAAGGTTAGTTTTATTTGTTTGTTTGACACCCACACCCACCTTAACCTCCATAATTAAAAAGAAAAAAAAAATTCTCACAGAGGTACACAACCTCATCTGATTTTCAAACTCAACCGGTAAACAAATCTTTGGAACCCGTACACACATCCAAACACATAATTGAGTAGAAATCAGATTAGGTAATCACTTGTGTACCTAATTAAGTGGTACAACAAGCCAATTGTTTGAGTTGATTCGGCTGCTCCATTTCAATTAAAATCAACTCATCAAGTAGCTACCGATTAGGTTCAATTCTTAGGGATTTACCAGGCACTCCACATTCTTTTAAGTTTTAAAGGAAAACATCTTCACCTGTGCTTTGAAAACCTAGTGTGCCA
This sequence comes from Thalassia testudinum, assembly GCA_037157565.1. NCBI lineage: Eukaryota > Viridiplantae > Streptophyta > Magnoliopsida > Alismatales > Hydrocharitaceae > Thalassia > Thalassia testudinum. The sequence goes on along the minus strand of JAZHRO010000022.1, from coordinate 4,056,270 downwards.
ACAAAACTTGTTTGAAAATACCTAAAGTTGAATCCTAAAAGCTACTAAGCAAGATTTGAACCTTAAAATTCACCGCATCAAAAGTAATCTTGCTTGAAAACCACTGGTTGTGCACGCACACACATCAATCAATCATTAAGGGCACAACCCAGATAAAGGGCCCATCACATTCCAAAGCACATTCAAACCTAGCCCTAAATAAAACAGAGTAGACGTTGGCCTTAAGGATTCAATTCGCTCTTCAGAGCTAGAATGAGATTATTTTCGATTAGTTTGTTTCTACTATTCAACCTGATGTCTAGCTAGGGGAGTAGAATCAAATGATCGTGGCTTGGGCGTACACTAGGAACTGGAGGTGCAAGCCAAAGGAAGAACCTTCTCCCCAGTCCCTCCTTCTAACTGGTTGGATTGAACAGACAAAAGTATATCAAATCGTTCCTCTATCTCAAGGCGGGTTCTGGGAGTCTGTAGGTCTTTAGGCTAGCCTACTTAAGGACAGGTTTGAATGTTTGTATTGCAGGGCACCTTTCTTCCTCCCATCTCTCATGAATCCTTCCACATTTTATACGCATTCCCACTCTCTCCCTCATGTTATGAGTTATCCTCAACATGACGATTATCTCGACTCGTACTGTAATCAACCATCAGTTAGTTGAGATAATTTGGATTGGGGATACAGTTTCGGACCTCCATGTTTAGGGTCTAACCCTGGACACTATGATTGTGATTTCTATCCTTCTCAGAGCCACATCGGTTATAGATCGTCATCCTTTCATGGACAACCTAATACGATCTACAATCAAGAACGATACACTGATTCTTACCCATCCTTTGATTACAATGCCTTTAGGTCATCACCACCTTTTGAACAGTATGAAATGACCTATTATCTGGAAGGGTATAATGAATCTCAATTCGTTAACTCCTCTGCACTGACCCCAAACCTGCCCAACCCTGAACCAACTCATTTGGTTCAGGGTAACCAGGTTCAAGATAAGGTTCTGGCTAACTTGAGGAATATCATACAATCTTTAGAAGTTCAGCCAATACCTTGCATTGAAAGATTGGAGCCCCTGATTGAAATGATTGATGATTTGAACAAGTATTTGTTGGATTGGCTCCAGCATGTTAAGGATAAGAACCCAGGTGAGTTTCTACTTGGGAAGTTAGCGAAATTGAGGATGAGATTTGTGGTTGCTTTAATTCAATCGTGGGATGATTCCCTGGATGAATCCCCTTCAAGCGACCCAATGTCAGAACCCACTCAGGCACCTGTTGCGGGGGATACGTATTGCGAGGCTGACCAGATTGAATTAGAGCAACCAATTAAGGATGATCTGATTTCTTCACCTAAGATCTATGACCCAAGGTACGAGGAAACGCATGTCTCCATGGATCAGAAAGTGACAGATGATTCTGGGACATACATTAATACGGATCTTGATTTCTTTGATTCTGATGGTGAAGATTCAAGTTGTGAAGTCTCACGCAAGTTTACAGAACACGATTTCTGTGAGACGATTGGGCCTGAGGAATCTGATAGATCATTTGATAGCCCAATAACTAAGGAAATTGATCTTATCAGGGCTCACCTTACAGATCTAAACTCGCATTTTCTGGAGGATTCAATCAAATGCCCTGATTGTTAGTTACACCCCATTGAGCTTATCGATGATTTTGTTTTTGAGGTAACTAGACCCAAGTCAATTCTGATTCAGCCACATCTTTTAGACTTGGAAATTTCAAATGGGGTGATTAATATGCAGGAGGTCCCGGAATTTGACATTCTGAATGAGGAGAACAGAAGTTGGGAAGTTTTGATTTGGGAAGCAAACTTTGGAGGAAATAGAAGACTAAGTCTAAGGGTTCCAATTCATCTGAAACCATCAAACCAGGACCCTTACGACATCTGTTCTAAGGATGTCCAACCCAAGCACACATTCATTGATATCCTTTGGAGCTTGAATTCTCTGTAACCCGACTCTTTGGTCTTGGGTTGCATCCTCATAAATCGCAAGTCCGACCCTACTTGCATACTGATTGTAGGTTTTGGGTAATTTTTATCCAGAACCTTAGATATTCTCGATTATCGAGTATGGGTCTGCACCACAATCTGGTCCACATCTGTGGACATCTGCTAGCAGGTCCGAGGTTTCATCTTTTTATTTTGATTCTGACCTGCACTTGTGAATTCTTTATTTCTCTTCTTTGTATAGTGTGCCTAGCTGAAGGCACTAAATTCAGCACGTATACATTTCTTTTTAGTTTTTATCTCGGAGCAAACCCAACATTCACGTAATTCAGGTGCTTTTTACTCTATTCCACTCTGTTTTATGTCTTTTTAATACAATAAGGACATTGCATTAGATAGACATGAGGGGGTGGATATTCATCTCTGAATTTATTCGTCAGCTCTGTAGATTTGTTTTATTTTATTTTATTTATACTAAAAAAAAAATTTGGAATTAGGAAAGAGAGCTTGGGTTTAAGAAAATTTTTAATCTTAGGATATATTACATTATGATTTGAACACAAAGACCCTTCAGGTCTTTGGACTTAACCGGCCCGTGTATCCACTAAAATGTGGATTTATTTTTTGAGTCCTCGCCAACCTTAATTCTACTGTAATTGGAGTAAATAAGTTTGGGTGATAAGTACACGACTTATCAACCCGCCCTCTGATTTGAGGGAATTTTGAGTTTTAAACATCTACACACTTTCTTTGCACTAACTCATTGTTCGACAATTTTAACAGAAATTGGGTAGCTAATGAACCTTTTAGGGTAATATGGCTGGCAAGTTATCGTGGGTAATAGCCCATAGGTAGGTTGTCCAGAGCCCAATCACTGGACCATTCTCTTTTTGCTGCTTTTAGGTAAATCTTAGACCAGGGAAGCCACCTACTTAAAAGAGAAAGAGAAAGTCAAAAAGAAAAGAAAAAGAAAAGGAGAAAGAAAAAGAAATAAGCCACACTTCGCCGCATGAGTATGGCTGGCAAGTTGTCGGTGGTAATAGCTCATCGACTGGTTGTCCAGAACCCAGCTTAATAAATGCACTGAAAATTCCCAAAACACTTAGGAAGAATCGGAGAAGTAGAATAAATCGGGGAGATATACACTGTATTCACCCTTGTGTTGACCCCGTAAAAATAAAAGTATGGAGAAAGCTGCCAGTTGTAAAGATACACCTGTAGGTAGAATTCTCTTTTTAAGATCACCTAGAGGTGTAGAAATCCGAAGTCCGTTTTTACTGCCGATCAACGAGTCTATCACATTCACAATAAGATGTTTAGAACTTAGGGTTCTCATCAAATCTTGGGTGAGTTGAATGGTCGTAGAAAGCTACTCCTAAACCCTAAAACTCGAAAATCCAAAAATATTAAAAAAGAAGAAAAAGAGAAAAAGAAATTTTTCTTTGAATAAGGCGAGGGCTTGAGGTGGTCTGCATTTTGGCAGATACTCGGGCACTGTTGTGTCCTTGAAAGTTCAGATCCTAAGTAAATATTTTCTTAATGATTGAAAATAACTCATGCCCAAATAATCCAACCTGATTCTTTTATAAATAGCATATAGTTTTTGCTAGGGACTAGTAAAAGATAGGCATGGGGGTGTGATGTAAAGATGTTTACATTGCATAAGATGTCTATTTATGCATGTTCTTAAGCATAGAATTGCATTGCATACTATAAATATTGCATAACATGCATCATCCTGCATTTAGATTAGTTAGAATAAAATGAAGGTTAATTGTCTCTTTTTATGTTCAGGGACAGGGCAAATTTTTATCGGGGCCTCAGATCAAAGATCCAACTGTACGAATCTGATCAGGGCGATGATTGGAGTTTAACGACTCCATGATCGCCCTAATCGGATATCCATAGCATCAAATAGAAATCGAGGAACCCTAAAAAATCAAGGGCCAAGATGGTGTTAATCCACACTTCAGATGACAAATCCGACCACACTGATGGATTCGGATCGACGATCACAGCCTAACAGCATGAAAATCGATCCAATCTGACATTCGTGGCACCATCTATAACTAATAGAAGATGGATGGTCCAAATGATGCCATGTGGCACTATCTAGACCCTCCAAATAACTCGCTGCCCTACCTTGTCATCCAACGGCTGAGAGTTGATCAAGTTACCTACCTCAAGCCACATTTGATATGAGAGGAATTCCACATCTAATCTCAACTATGAAATCAAGATCCAACGGTCAACATTAAATAGCACGTGAACGCTCTTCTTTACTTATCCATGTGCGTAGCGAGGTGGATAAGAACTTGAGGTGCGCGAGGTCTCAAGATCGAAACCCACTGCGCCTTCAAAATCAAGATTAAGCGCACGGGTGCGGGCGAAATTCCACCTTTGGATTTTGATCATGCGACAGCTGGTGCGCCACGTGGCGTGACGGATGAAGAGCTTGCCTGCAGGCCTACGTAGAGGCTAAAACGTGAAGCGGCTCAGATGCACGATCGAATGGCTGATATGAGAAGAATGTGGATATGTGTTGAGGCAGCTGAAGATGAGGAGGCGAGCAGGTGTGCAGATCTTTTGCCCACGTTCAAGCCTTTAGTGACGGATTTATCTGTTACTAAAGGTCCTGAATTAATGTTTTTCAAATTGGAATGACCAAAGTGCCCCCACTCCTTGCAACTATAAAAGGAGACTCCCTCCATACGAAATTGGCATCCCTTCTTTCTCTTCTCTCCCTCTCCAAAGCTTAAGAGAAGCTTGTCCAACACCCGGGATACTTCTTAGGAGATAAAGTCCAATTTTCGTCCCCCATTCGGAAGTGCATCCCGTGACGACGACTTGCTGCCCCATTCCCATTCTTCCTGCTTCGTCCTCCTTCGTCCTGCTCTGTTCCCTGTCTTCCAGGTGTCGTCCCGTCCAACTCGTCCTCCAAGCAACCGTCGAGGAGGATAATTCTCTCTCCCATTCTTTCTTTAATGCTTTCTAGAGTAGATTTACTGCTTTCTAGTCGTAATGTTTAGAACAATCTTTTTGATAATGAATTCCATGTTCATTCTACATCTCTTTTTGATTTTTGTTTGTAATATTCTTTCTCTCTCTCTCATTTTCTCTCTCGCTTCTATTTAGTGTAAATGATAGATAGTTTCTAATCAATTAATTCACTTCATGACAAATAAATTAAACGTGTATTTTTAACTCAAATGTCCACCTCCTTGAGTTCGACCCGGGATTTCTATTCCGGTATAAATTTTATTTGTTGAACACGAGTTCTTCGCTTTCATACTACGATGACTGGTTTTCAAAACCAAATACGTTAGCGTAGTAACTCATAGCGTTCAACAGTGTGGTTCTAATTGTGGTTGTATCACCCTCAATTTAAAGTGATACGTTAATGGATTTGATCTACTCGATAAATAGGAAAATCAACTAGGCTGGGTATTCCAAGTCTCTTATACTTGGCAGGAGTGATATGATTGTGATTGTGTCTGGCATTATCCAATTTGCTCTAGGAGCTTGGCACAATGATCCTTTCAACTCCTATTATACTCCTGGAATTCAGCAACTATGGCCTTCAATTGGTTTTGATCTAGATAAGGGTTCGATCCATGAGGTTTAAATTCTAAGTAAACTAGGAGATAGGTAATATGAGATTAATCATATCACAGCTATTGAGGATGAGTCTCCCAGCCAGGAGGAGTCAAAATCATGACTGGGTTGGGAGAGGGAGAACCCTGAGGGTAAGAAGGATGATATGGATTAATGGACATTAGAGAAAAGAATGAAGAGAGATAAGAGAAGGTCTTCCTAAGATGGAATCCAAATTAGATGAAATTTGGCTACGAATTCCCTTTCAAATCAGCTTTCCAGAGAATATTTTATGAGATTTTTACTATTTTGAGTGATTTTATATTTTTTTCTAACTGACAGGGGGTTGGATAAGGCAAATTGACCCCTTTTAGTTTTTCTCCATGAAACAGTATCAACTCAGATCCAAAAACTTGGAAAAAATTTGAGAATTAAAGCTTGTTTGATTAGTTTTCACACCCCACCGATATCAAGTCAATCATATCTATATGCTCTTCGAAATTGATTTTTGAAGATCAAAAGAAATCAAATTTCAGTCTATTTGACCCCCTTACACTTCACAAATTTTCGAAAATTCTACAATGGAAATTTTTAAAAATGAATAGTGGCACTGAAAATCTAGTTTGAAAATATTTGTTCTACCCGAATTTCAATATTTTTGGATCATCGAATATTTGGAAAAATAAAATTTTAATTCATTCAAAAATTTCTAGCCGAATTTCAGGAAATGGTGAAAAGGCTTTTCAAAGTGTTTTTGAAAGAGAATAAAGCCTTTCACTACAAATGTTTTTTTTTCTTTCAAAATATGCAGATTTTTTTCTAGATTTTATTTTTCTCAAAAGCAAAACACCTAACCAAAGATTCAAATAAAAATCCTAAACCTAAGAAATGTAGCGTGCACCTGAATATGTCTTCACCTACACCCAATGTGTGCGTAGATCCGTTCCATTACTACACACCAAGAAAGCAAAGGAATCAAGTAAGCAATTAGTAAAAAAAGCACGTTGCCTCCCCAACGCCATTTATTGAGTCGTAAATCATGCGATTAGTTAATTTCGTCATAGTGCAGCCGCAAAATCCAACTCAAACAACAATTTCTATAACGAAACTCGGTGAGTGCGGGTGGAATCAGGGAAGCGTGATTGGGAATTCCAAAATGAATTTCTAACTTGATTTATTGATTAATCTAAAGCTTAAGCCTAATTACTAACATGCCACAACATATAAACATTGATATTTGGAGGAATCACCACAATTTATTTGATTATGAAAAAACCTTTATTCTATAAACATATTCACACAGTAACATGTTCACAATAGTGAGTACAAAACTAATCCTAGAAACATGGTTGATGATATATATATAAAATGCAATGCACGAAGAAAAATCGAGAATGAGAATAGAGTTTAGAAAGGAGGGCGTCAATGGTGCTTTAGCGAGGAGTGCTTCGACGGCCTTGGAGCTCGATGAAGAGCAGAGAACATGCCCAAGAGAAGGAGAGAGGGTGGAGAACCCTTCTTCTTCCTAGCTATCCTTGAGAAGCCTTTGGAAAGGAGCTTTTCTTCTTGCTAACCGTCCATGGAGGAGGAGTACCCTTAGAGAGGGACTATGGGGACAGCCTTGGAGACCTATGGAGAAAGAGGAAGGTGGAGCCTAAGGGAACTAATGGTGTCTAATGTGGCCATCCAAAGGGTCTTAGTAGTAGGTCCTTAGGTTGGGTTTACTAAAATTAGGATGGCTAAGAAAAGGTGTTTCTAGAATAGGCTATATTGGGTAAACGGTGGCCTGACGGACGGGCGATGGTGGGAGGCAATCATGGGGCGATAGGGGGGAGAAACTCAGACAATGAGGGATGGACTACATGGAGATCTAGGGCATGGAGGGGGAAGGAAAGGAGAGGATTTGTCGCTACTAGCAGATGGGAGGTGGGTATGAGGAAGACAGATAGAGGGAGTTCATGGGGCAACGGGAAGATCGTCTGCTTCCGATGCCAGCGTCGTGGTGATATGGCAGCTGTATGTCACTCCCCCATTGTGTGCCTTGCGTGTGGTGGTCACATCCATAAGCAGGACTCGTGTAAGGCAAATGATGGACAGATGAAGGGTCGGTCGAACTTGCGCTCTGGAGGTTTGAATTTTAGGGCACAGCCGCCACCACCACCACCCCCTCACACCTATGGGGGACACACGATCGACGTTGAGGTCCTTATGACAAAGAACATAAGAGCGACAAAACTGGTACTAAGATGGGCTCTGATTAGTGAGGTAATGACTGGTAATCCATCTTCAGAAAACCTTCAAAAACTGGTAAGTTCTCTATCCCCATCGACCAACTGCTGGCAAATCGCTTTTCTGTCTCCCACACGTTTCGTGCTTTTCAGCTTGGGGATGATGGATGTCGAACGCATGCGCTTTCAGTCAAGCTCTTTTGAAGGTTTAATGGTGATATGGAGATTAGTCTCCCCCTTTGATGGAGCTCTGCCGGAGAGACTGCCATAGAGATTAGGCTCTAGATCGGGGAGACTTGAGATTAAAGGTCTGCTGCTACACCTGAGATCAAGAGAGGTGGTGGCGACCATGATTTCTGGGTTTGCTATAATGGCAGAAGATGTAAAGGTTTGTTTGATGGAGGGTGATGGACAGGTCCTGAGTGTTATGGTGGATGTCTTCAAATCAGGCTCGATCCCTGATAGATTGATTCTGAGATGTGGGGGTAGCTCCTGATTGCTGCTCTTGAGATTCATTGTGGGTGACAATGCTGTGAAGAAGGGGCAGGATAAGTTGTCTGGTATGCAGGTTGCTGAAGAGACGAACACACATGTCTTGTGCAGGCCTTCTCTTGATGAGGCACCGGCAACAAAAAAATGCAAGGACCATCACCTTGGGGAAATGGGGGAGATGATGGTTGAGGAGCAGGTGGAATCAGTCAAGAAGGAGACAATGATGCTCATTATTGAAGCTGCGGGGGATCCACAACTAGTGGCAGATAACACTAAGATACAAGTGTTGAAAGAAATCCTGACTAACTCCTTGAAGACCCAACAGAAGTTACAAGAGGTGGAGGGCCTAAAATTTGGTACTGGATCTACTACCAAGTCTGGTGTGGGAAGATCATCCAATAGGCTCAGACAAAGGAGGCCAAAATCTGATCTGCTCCTGGATGAAAACACGATAGCTGCGATTATGCAAGTTAGTAAGAGCCAAAATCGAAAGAGGGAGGGATCTCAAGAGGGAAGATGAGAATCCTTACATGGAATGTGCGTGAGATGCGCGACAAGAGCCGGAGGGCTTCTTTGATGAGATACTTGAGAGAGTGGGAGATCGATTGTGCGATCATACAAGAGACCCATATTGAGAATGAATTTGATAGAATATGGAATGATATGAAGGCTGTAGGGGCGAATGAATGTGTGATGCTTAATGCACATGGCAGGTCTGGGGGCATCATTATTTGGTGGAAAACGGCTTGGTTACACCTGCTGGATGTACACAAGGCTCGACACCTGGTGACCTGCAAGTTCTAAAGACATTAGGGGCAAGATGTCATCTGGATTACTAGTGTGTATGGCCCATGTGTTGCTTCAGTGAGATAGGAACTCTGGGAGGATTGGGCTGAAACTGCAAAACTTGTGCAAGGGGAAGCTTGGCTAATAGGAGGAGACTTCAATTGTGTGTTGACAGGGACTGATAGGCCAAATGGTGTCATAGACAGCTCCTCTGTTGGGTTTCAGCTGGTAGTTCAGTCCCTTGGCTTGAATGAATATCCATCATCAGGAGCTGAGTTCACTTGGCATAATGGAAATGGCCTGTTGTCGAAGATTGATAGATTCTTTGGGAATGCTACTATCCTTGATAGATTCCAACTATCTAATGTTGCTGGACTGGATCGCCCTTTCTCCGACCATACTCCCTTGGTCTGGGATAGTGGTGAAGAGATCCAAGTAGGCTCATATTTCAAGCTCAGAAGATCATGGCTGAGAGAACCTGGGTTTCACGAGATGGTTGGCTCATGGTGGAAGACCAAACAGATGGAGGGCTCAGCTACTATCAGGCTTGCCTCCAAGCTGGCTGCTCTACGCACTGTTCTGAAAGAGTATGGGGCTACTGTGATTACACTAAGGTAGTAGAGGCGTGTAGAGGCTTTAAATAAAATTTAGATGCTGGATTCTAAGGAAGCAGCAGGCCCATTATCTGTTGAGGAACTTCCAGCCAGAAGAATGTGGCAGGGTGTGGTAGTGGAGTGTTGTAAACACATTTACACTACTTAAGATGCCTATTTATGCATGTTCTTAAGCATAGGATTGCATTTCATGATATAAATATTGCATAACATGCATCATCTTGCATTTAGAGTAGTTTGAATAAAATGGAGGTTAATTGTCTCCTTTTATGTGCTTGGACAGGGCAAACATTTTATTTGGGCCTCGAATCAAAGATCCAACTGTATGGATGTGATCAGGGCGACGATTAAAGTTCAACGACTCCAAGATCGCCCTAATCAGGCATCCGTAGCATCAGATAGTGACTGGGGAACCCTAGAAGATCAAGGTCCAGGATGGTGTAAATCTGCACTTCAGATGACAAATCCAACCACACGGATGAATTCGGATCGACGATCGCAGCACAACGACGCAAAAATCAAGTCAATCCGACATCCGTGGCACCATCTACAACTTCCAGAAGATGGACGACCGCCCAAACGGTCGCATGCAATCTCTGAAGATCCCTCACCCGCTCACTCTCCGCCATTGGATCTTGATCCAACGGCTGTGGTCGGCCACGCTTAAAAGCTTCTGCTCGACCATCTGCACCCCGTAGCGCAGCGGTCGAGCGTGCTTACGCGACCGGCGGGCACGGGTTCGAGCCGCAGCAGAGGGCTGGAGGCACGGGTGATTGGGCGCAGGCGGGCGTTGGATAGCGATCGGACGGCCGCGCGCACCCGATAGCATTCACGCGCGATTGAATGCTCGGCATGGACGCGCGATCGCACGTAGGAGAGCGCGCAGCGCAGCGGGCGAAGATGCATCTTAAGCCGTCCGATCTCGCGATCGGACGGCTGAGAATCAATGAACGTGCGATGGCATTGAGCGCGCGGGCAACTGAGGCGGCGCGCGTGGGTGCGGAAGCTACGCCAACATTGGGGGCTTTAGTGACGGATTTATCCATCACTAAAGACCCCTCATTTATTATTTTGAAGTTGTAATGTCCATTTTGCCCCCACTCCTTGCAACTATAAAAGGAGACCCCCTCCATACGAAATTCTCATCCCTTCCTTCTCTTCTCTACCCCTCCAAATCTCAAGAGAAGCTTGTCCCACACCCGGGATGCTCCTCGCAAGATAAAGTCTAAATTTTCGTCCCCCTTTGGAAGTGGATCCCGTGACGACGACGGCGTGCTGCTTCGTTCCCGTTCTTCTGCTTCGTCCTCCTTCGTCCTGCTTCGTTCTCCTTCGTCCAGGCATCGTCCCGTCCGGCTCGTCCTCCAAGCAATCGTCGAGGAGGATAACTTCTCTCTCCCATTCTTATTTACAGCTTTTCTAATGTAGAATTTTCCTGCATTATAGTGTAATTGATTTCCCACTTTCTAGTGTAACTTTTATTTAGTTTGATTATATAAACAATTGAAATATTGAAGGCATGTTCTCTTTCTCTCTCTCTCTTTCTCTCTCTCTCTCTCTCTCTTTTAGTTTGATAGTTCCATTGTAATTATATCACCTTGCTTATCAAAAATCCTAAAAAAATATATATAATTGTGAATATAGATCAACGTAGCCTCCCTGTGTTCGACCCGGAATTCTTTTCGGTATAAATTTTATTTGTTGAACACGAATTCTCGCTTTCAAACTACGACAGGTTTTCCAAAAATCGAACACGTTAGCGTAGTGATTCATACGTTCAACATTTTGGCGCCGTTGCCGGGGAGGCAACGATTTCCGATCATTCCTTCGCATTTCTTGCACTTTATTTGTTTTCTAACTAGCTTTCTCTTGTGTCTATTGTTTTGCAGAGACCTCCATCAAGGAATCAACAAGCGGTAGATTGGAGTAAAGTGCAGTTGAAGACAACTGTAAGTGTTTCCCCATTCTTTCCCCCTCCATAGATTTCATTCGCCACATTAAATCCAAATTCCAATCAACCTAGGTGTTTGCATAAATCCTAGGAATAGTTTGGTTGTTTGGATTTCCACTCACATTCATTCCACCCTCATTCATAAAAAAAATAACAAAAAGATAATTTTGTGGGGTAATTTCCAACAAACACACAACACACACCCACCTTCAAGGCACTTGATCAACTTGATTTGTTTTCTACTCAACCGGGTTCTGATCTGTGGAACCGGTACACACAAAGCAACATATAACAAAGTAGAAATTATTCTAGGTTAACCATTTTTGACTGCTTAACTTAGTGGTGCATTTGTGGCCAATTGTTTGAGTTGTTTGGGCCGCATCACTTTATTTAAAACCAACTCATCAAGTAGCTCTGCCTTAGGATTTTCAATCTAGGTATATTCCAGGCACTCCACTTTCTTTCTGATTTTAAAGGAAAACAATCTTCACCCGTGTTTTACAACTTGGTTTGCCTAGAAACTTGATTGCAATTCTCCTAATTTGAAACCCTAAAAGCTACTTAAGCAAGATTTGAACATTAAAATTCACGCATTATCAATAATCTTGCTTGAAAACCCTAGTTGTGCACACACTTACACAAATCTCAATCAATCATTAAGGGCACAACCCATTGTAAGGGCCCATCACATTCCATAAGCACCACAATCCCAGGCCTTAATAAAATTGAGTAGACGTTGGCCTTAAGGTTTGATTCGCTCTTCAGGGCCTAGTATGAGATTGTTTTTGATTAACCTACTTGTATTGATTAATCTGATGTCTAGCTAGGGGAGTAGCGTCAAACGACCGTGGCTGGGGGGTACACTAGGAACCGGAGGCGAAAGCCAAAGGAAGAACCTTCTCCCCAGTCCCTCCTTCTAACTGGTTGGATTAAACAGACGCAAGTAGAGTAAATCATTTATAGTCTTAAGGCTGGTTTTGGGAGTCAGTAGATCCTTAGGTTACCCCACTTAAGGACAGCCTTGTTTTGTTGTGCTGCAGGGTCCCTATCCCCAGTCCTTCCGACCTTCTCCTAGTTTATACTGGGAAGACTGTCATTGAATCCCCAATTGGAAGGACCGTTAGAACATTCTAGGAGGCGCAAATTAGATTTTGGTCAATTTGATCCCATGGCCGAACAACATCCTCCTCTGCTTGGAAATCCACAGGAAGAATTTCGAAGGCAGTTGGAACAAATGCAAAGAATGCAGGAATGGTTCCAGAGAATGCAGGGTGTTCAGCCCATGAAGGATTTTTATGATCCTTCAAATTACGAGGAATGTCCCGGCGTCCAGATTCCAGCCGGTGACGTAGAAATCAAGCCCCAGGTGTTAAGCCTGATTAAACATTATCATGGGCTTGGCTCCGAAGATCCATTTCAGCACTTGGAAGATTTGACCACTTTGGTCCAGACCACCAAGGCTCGAAACGTTAATGAGGAGCAAATGATCATGAGGCTCTTCCCCCACTCTCTTAGGGATAAGGCTGCGCATTGGTATAGGACAATAGGAAGACCAATTACAACTTGGAATGAGTTGAAATCGGCCTTTCTGAAGAAATTCTTCCCAGTCGGTCATACCAATGCTTTGAGACGGGCAATCACTACCTTTAACCAGCGGCCGGGGGAGCAGTTTCATGTGGCCTGGGAGCGATTCCAGGACTTATTACGGAGGTGCCCACACCACGAGGTGCCGAAATGGCAACTCGTGCAAATCTTCTATCATGGGTTGAATGAGCAACTCAGAAATCATGTGGATGCTTCTTGCGGAAGCAATTTCTTCAATAAAGATACAGATAGTGCACATGATTTATTTAAGGAAATGAGTGAGAATTCAATTAATCATGCCTCCATGGATACTTTTAACCAATCCCAGCAACCCAGATCAAATGTCAATGAAGTCCATGACTTTCATTCATTTGATATGGAATTGATCTGTAATAAACTTGATAAGGTGGACTTGGTTGCTAAAAGAATGGAAGAGTGGATGGCTGGCAATTCTATGAACAACTCTCAATCCACTCAATCCCAAAATTCGGGATTCCATTCCTCACGAACTCCTTCTGGACGGGAGTTCGTGAATCAACTCGATGTGACTCAACCTATGAGTCAGCATTTTTCGGAACCCCATGGGTTCCCAACTGGGGCCTTTGATCCCAGTTTTTATGATCCTTCCCTTTATTTCTCTCCATCCTCACCCTATGAGGATGTCTATGCTGTACAAGAGAATGTTAGATCCAACCCCTACTCGAATGCCTATAATCCAAGTTGGAGAAATCACCCTAAGTTCTCTTGGAAAAATCTGGGGCAACAGACCCAATTCTGACCCAGCAACTATGCTCCGCAACGACCAATGGGTTAGGGTCAAGTATATACTCAGTTGCCTCTGAATCAGGTCAATCAGCCAGCTTGGAATGCCCGTCAACCCGCAGGGAAGGCTGATTTGAACCATCAAATGGTAGAGATGCAAGGATCTATGCTCCAGCTCATGCAGCAAATGAAAAACTCACTGGACAACTTGCAATCCGGGCTCATTGCTAACTCTCGTCAACCTGGGTCTCTACCATCCCAACCCGTACCCAACCCGCGAAACATTATGAATTTGGGCAATCAAGCCCAAGGGTACGAAAATCAGAGGGACCTGCACGCACATGCTCAGGTGGTTGAGCAGGGTTCCTCGTCTTCTTCTGCAAATCAACAATTCATGGTCAATCAAGCCCCTCTAATCTTTCCTAATCCTCCCCAAGACCCAAATTCTTACGCTTCTGCAAATTCTGTAACTTTAAGGAGTGGTAAGAAGACTCAAGATCCACAACCACACTATTCTGATCTTTTGAATCTTGAAGAATCTGAGGAGAGAGAGGAGAATTCTAGAGGAGAAATCAAGGCTCAGGAACTTGATTCCAAAGATCTGACTCATGTTCCTTTTCCTGAAGCCTTAACCAAAGCAAAGAAGAAGAAGTCTATTGATAGCAACGAGGAGCTTCTGAATTTATTTAAGAATGTTGAGATCAATATTCCGCTCCTTGATGCTATCAAGCACATATTGGCTTACGTAAGATTTTTAAAGGAATTATGTACACAAAAGCGTAAGTCGAGAGAATCTGTTCTGAGGAAGGTGGTACTCTCCGAGCAGGCTAGTTCTGTTATCCTGCACTACCTCCCTCAGAAAAAGAGAGATCGTGGTGCTCCTTTGATTTCTTGCGTTATCGGAGATTACACATTTGATAGAGCACTTTTGGATCTCAGTGCATCCATCAACCTAATTCCGACTTCTCTTTATGAGAAGTTTGGGTTAGGTGAACTTCGGCCAACTTCAGTAACACTACAGTTAGCAGACTGTTCGGTCACAAACCCGTGAGGCGTTATTGAAGATGTTATAGTTAAGGTCAAGGATTTCTATTTTCCTGTAGATTTCCTTGTCCTTGACATGGATGTACCAGATAATCTGAAGAACACGCCCATCATTCTGGGGCGTCCGTTCCTGGCTACCGCAAAGGCCAACATTAATTGTGAAAGTTGTAGCATGGAAATCGCCTTTGGGAACCAACGAATGAAATTGGATATTTTTAAGGCGATCAACAAATTTGAGGATTGTGGATTTATTGAGGAACTTGATGAGGATAATGTTAATATTGAAACTTGTTTGACAGTTTCTTCAATTGAAAGTTCCTCTTTGGTTGATGAATTTGACCCACAACCCTCTGACCTGACATCTTCGGAAGAGGTTACTGATTTTGTTCACTCACAACCTCTTCCTCTTGTTGAATCTTCAGCATCTACCCTACCATCAATCATCACCCCACCCCAGCTTGAATTGAAACCATTGCCCGAGAATTTAAAATATCAATTTTTAGGACCTCAGAATACGCTCCCTGTGATTATTAGTGCTAAATTGACAAAGGAGCAAGAGATTAAATTGATTAAGGTCCTAAAGGAACATAAGGAGGCAATTGGTTGGACCATTCATGACCTCAGGGGGATTGAGCCATCTTACTGTAATCATAGAATATTTTTAGAAGACGGATCCCACCCTTCTCGCCAGATGCAGAGGAGATTGAATCCAAATATGCGAGAAGTGGTCAAAAAGGAAATCATCAAGTGGCTTGATGCAAGAATTATTTATCCAATCTCTGACAGTCCCTGGGTAAGTCCCATTCAGATTGTTCCAGAGAAAGCCAGGATTACTGTTGTGACTAATGAGAGAGGAGAATCTGTCACAACTCGTTCAGCTTCCTCTTGGAGAGTTTGTATTGATTACAGGAAGCTGAACACGACCACTAAAAAGGATCATTTTCCCTTGCCCTTCATTGATCAAATCTTGGAAAAATTAGCTGGGCAGAAGTACTTCTGTTTTCTTGATGGCTACTCGGGATACAACCAAGCTCCTATCCATCCCGAGGATCAGGAAAAAACTACTTTCACCTGTCCCTACGGAACCTTTGCTTTTCGTAGGATGCCTTTCAGGTTATGCAATGCACCTGCGACTTTTCAAAGGTGTATGCTAGCCATATTTTCCGACATGGTGGGAGAGTTTATGGAAGTCTTCATGGATGATTTCTCTGTTTTCGGAGAATCATTTGACTCTTGTTTGGCTAATTTGGAAATGATTCTTAAGCGATGTATCAAGACACGACTGGTCCTTAGCTGGGAAAAGAGTCATTTCATGACCCAAGAGGGCATCGTTTTGGGTCATGTAATCTCTGAACGGGGAATTGAAGTAGAGAAAGCTAAGGTTGATGCTATCGCTAAACTTCCTCCTCCCACATCTGTTAAATAGATCAGATCATTTCTTGGCCATGTGGGATTTTATCGAAGATTCATAAAGGATTTCTCGAAGGTTGCTCGTCCTTTGAGCAATCTTCTTGCCAAAGAAACGTCGTTTGTTTTTGACGAATCATGCCAAAAGGCATTTGATTTCCTGAAAATGGCAGTCACCTGTGCTCCAATTTTGCAACCACCATTTTGGACAGCCCCTTTTGAGATCATGACCGACGCTTCTGATTACGCTGTCAGGGCTGTCCGTGGTCAAAAATTGACCGAAAGCCCTCTGTCATTTACTACGCTAGTAAAACTCTGGATGAAGCCCAAAGGAATTACACTGTTACTGAAAAGAAATTACTAGCTATAGTATTTGCTTTGGAAAAATTCAGGGCTTATCTCTTAGGGTCTCATGTTATCGTTTATACCGACCACTCGACCTTGAGACATCTCTTGGCTAAAAAGGATGCTAAACCCCAGCTTATTCGTTGGATTCTTCTTCAAGAATTTGATCTTGAAATCAAGGATAAAACTGGGGTACAAAATGTGGTGGCAGATCATTTGTCGAGACTCCTAGGTGATTCTTCTTGTCTGGACATTCCAATTGCTGACACTTTTTCGGACGAAACAATTCTTACAGTTTTAGGTGTCCACACCCCATGGTTTGCTGACATTGTTAACTATTTAGCCATTGGTCAAATCCCCTAGGATTGGACCAAGCAACAACGGGATAGACTCAAATCTGAGGCCAAATACTACTTTTGGGAGGACCCTGAACTGTATCGCATCGGCTCTGATCAGATTATTCACTGATGCATACCGGAGAATGAATTCAACAGTATACTCGAGTTCTGCCATGCATCTGGGTGTGGTGGACATTTCTCCGGGAGAAAGACGGATGCAAAAATCTTGCAATCTGGCTTCTATTGGCCGTCTTTATTCAAGGATGCCCAGGACTTCTCAAGGTCATGTTCTCGATGTCAGTCACTCGGGAACATAACTAAGAGAGACATGATGCCCCTAAACCCTATTCTTCCTGTAGAAATTTTCGATGTTTGGGGCATTGATTTCATGGGACCCTTTATCCCTTCATTTGGACATCAGTACATTCTTGTTGTTGTTGATTATGTGTCCAAATGGATTGAGGCGATTCCCACCCGAACCAATGACCATAAGGTGGTCATCAATTTTGTCAAGAAAAATATCTTCAGTAGGTTCGGAATTCCGAGGGCTATCATCAGTGATGGTGGCACTCATTTTACTAATGCCCAATTCCAAAATTTATTGGCCAAATATGGGGTTAATCATCGAATTTCCACACCTTACCATCCCCAGACGAATGGACAAGCCGAGATCTCCAATTGTGAGATCAAGAACATTCTGCAAAAAATGGTTAGGCCTGATCGCAAGGATTGGACTCAAAAGCTTGAGGACGCTCTTTGGGCCTACCGTACAGTGTATAAAACACCCATTGGCATGTCTCCATTCCATTTGGTGTATGGAAAGGCGTGCCATCTACCCGTAGAGATTGAACACAGTGTATTCTGGGCAATCAAACAATGCAATTTAGATCTGAATCTAGCTGGGAAGACCAGGAAACTCCAACTATCTGAGTTGGTGGAGCCTAGAAATGATGCTTATGAGAATGCCAAGATCTAAAAGGCTCGGACCAAAGCTCTATGCGATCAATTGATTTCCCGCAAGAGCTTTGAGCCAAACTAGAAGGTCTAGTTATTTGATTCTAAACTTAAGCTCTTTCCTGGCAAACTTAAGTCTAAGTGGAATGGCCCATTCATAATTGATCAGATTTTTTCAAATGGTGCCATTCAGATTTCTGACCCAAAGACGGGTAACACCTTTAAAGTCAACGATCAACGTTTGAAGCCTGTTGTTGACCGTAATCTTCCAGAACCCGTCTCAGACTCTATTGCTCTAGCCATTCTATGACTTCTTTGGCTGGACTTCGCCTAGCTGACGGCATTAAACTCAGCAGTTGTACATATGACACAAGGCTGATACGAGCTTCATATCCAGGTGACATCTTTCATATTCTACCCTTTCTTTCATGTCTCTTTTTCAATGAGGACATTGCATCAACTAGGCATGGGGGGGTGGATTCATTTTTGAATTATTTGGTCAGCTTTGTGAAATCCATAGAAATTATTTTTCTCTTCGTATTTATATATAAAAAAAAATTAGGAAGGATTAGTTGGACATTAGGACTTTTCAATCCTAAGAAATTTTACATTAGGATCTGAACACAAAGACCCTTCAGGTCTTTGGACTTAATTAGCCTGTCTATCCACTAAAATGTGGATTTGTCTTTGAGTCCTCGCCATCTTAATTCTATCGTAATTGGAATAAATAAGTTTGGGTGATAAGTACACGACTTATCAACCTGCTCTCTGATTTGAGGGAATTTTGAGTCTTAAGCATCTACACACTTTCTTTGCACTGACTCGTTGTTCGGCAATTCTAACGGAAATTGGGTAGCTAATGAACCTTCTAGGATGATATGGCTGGCAAGTTATCGTGGGTAACAGCCCATAGGTAGGTTATCCAGAGCCCAGTCACTGGACCTTTCTCTTTTTCCTGCCCTTAGGTAAATCTTAGACCAAGGAAGCCACCTACTTAAAAAAAAAAATCAAAAGAAAAGGAGAAAAGAACAAAAAGAAATAAGCCACACTTCGCCACACGAGTATGGCTGGCAAGTTGTCGGTGGTAACAGCTCATCGATCGGTTGTCCAGAACCCAGCTCAGTAAATGCACTAAAAATTTCCAAAACACTTAGGAAGAAGCGGAGAAGTAGAATAAATCGGGGAAATATACACTGGATTCACCCTTGTGTTGAACCCGTAAAAAATAAAAGTAGGGAGAAAGCTACCGGTTGTAAAGATACACCTTTAGGCAGAAGTCTTTTTGAGGTCACCTAGAGGCGTAGAAATTCGAAGTCCATTTTAATTACCGATCAACGAGTCTATCACAATCACAATAAGATGCTTAAAACTTAGGGTTCTCATCAAATCTTGGGTGATTTGAATGGCCGTAGAAAGCCACTCTTAAACCCTAAAATTTGAAAATCCAAAAAAATTAGAAAAGAGTAAAAAGAAAACGAAATTTTTCTTTGAATAAGGCGAGGCTTGAGGCAGTCTGCATTTTGGCTGATACTCAGGCACTGTTGTGTCTTTGAAAGTTCAGTTCCTAAGTAGACAATTTCTTAATGATTGAAAATAACTCAGGTCCAAATAATCCAACCTAATTCTTTTATAAATAGCATATAGTTTTTGCTAGGGACTAGCAAAAGATAGGCATGGGGGTATGTTGTAAACACATTTACACTACTTAAGATGTCTATTTATGCATGTTCTTAAGCATAGGATTGCATTTCATGATATAAATATTGCATAACATGTATCATCTTTGATTTAGAGTAGTTTGAATAAAATGGAGGTTAATTGTCTCCTTTTATGTGCTTGGACAGGGCAAACATTTTATCAGGACCTCGGATCAAAGATCCAATTGTATAGATGTAATCAGGGCGACGATTGGAGTTCAACGACTCCAAGATCGCCCTAATCAAGCATCCATACATCAGATAGTGACTGGGGAATCCTAGAAGATCAAGGGCCAGGATGGTGTAAATCTGCACTTCAGATGACAAATTCGACTGCACGGATGAATTCAGATCGACGATCACAGCTTAATGACGCAAAAATCGAGTTAATCCGACATCCGTGTCACCATCTACAACTTCCAGAAGATGGACGGCCAAGATGGCGCCACATGGTGCCATCTCAATCGCC
Organism: Thalassia testudinum; assembly: GCA_037157565.1. Lineage (NCBI taxonomy): Eukaryota > Viridiplantae > Streptophyta > Magnoliopsida > Alismatales > Hydrocharitaceae > Thalassia > Thalassia testudinum. The sequence continues at coordinate 4,036,036 of JAZHRO010000022.1, read as the reverse complement.
CAAACGGCCGCATGCAACCTCTGAAGATCCCACACCCGCTCGCTCTCCGCCATTGGATCTTGATCCAACGGCTGTGGTCGGCCGCGCTTAAAAGCGTCTGCTCGACCATCCGTGCCCCATAGCACAGCGGTCGAGCGCGCTTACGCGACCAGAGGGCACGTGTTCGAGCCGCAGCAGAGGGATGGAGGTGCGGGCGATTGGGCGCGGGCAGGCATTGGATCGCGATCGGACGGCCCCACGCGGCTGATAGGGTTCACGTGCGATTGAACGCGCGGCATGGACGCGCGATCGCACGCGGGCGGGCGCGCAGCGCAGCGGGCGGAGATGCGTCTTAAGCCGTCCGATCTCGCGATCGGACAGCTGAGAATCAATGAACGTACGATGGCGTTGAGCGCGCAGGCAGCTGAGGCGGCGCTCGTGGGCGCGGAAGCTACGCCCACGTTGGGGGCTTTAGTAACGGATTTATCTGTCACTAAAGACCCCTCATTTATTATTTTGAAGTTGTAATGTCCATTTTGCCCCCACTCCTTGCAACTATAAAAGGAGACCCCCTCCATACGAAATTCTCATCCCTTCCTTCTCTTCTCTACCCCTCTAAAGCTCAAGAGAAGCTTGTCCCACACCCGGGATGCTCCTCGCGAGATAAAGTCTAAATTTTCGTCCCCCTTTGGAAGTGGATCCCGCGACAACGACAGCGTGCTGCTTCGTTCCCGTTCTTCTACTTCGTCCTCCTTCGTCCTACTTAGTTCTCCTTCATCCAAGCGTCGTCCTGTCTGGCTCATCCTCCAAGCAATCGTCGAGGAGGATAACTTCTCTCTCCCATTCTTATTTATAGCTTTTCTAGTGTAGAATTTTCCTGCTTTATAGTGTAATTGATTTCCCGCTTTCTAGTGTAACTTTTATTTAGTTTGATTATATAAACAGTTGAAATATTGAAGGCATGTTCTCTTTCTCTCTCTCTCTTTCTCTCTCTCTCTCTCTCTTTCTTTTAGTTTGATAGCTCCATTGTAATTATATCACCTTGCTTATCAAAAATCCTAAAAAAAAATATATAATTGCGAATATAGATCAACGTAGCCTCCCTGTGTTCGACCCGGAATTCTTTTCGGTATAAATTTTATTTGTTGAACATGAATTCTCGCTTTCAAAGTACAACAAGTTTTCCAAAAATCGAATACGTTAGCGTAGCGATTCGTACGTTCAACATGGAGGAGGATCTCAAACAGGAGATGGACTAGAGGGAGAGGCCTAGACAGTTGTGGCTCAAGGAGGGAGACGCCAACACAAAATTCTTTCACCTTGCAGCCAGCTCTCGTAGATGAGTAAATCTTATCTCCTCACATGGGCACAGACTATCTTCTATGCAAGAAATAAGAGTTGAGGCTATCAGGTACTACAGGGATTCATCACGGGCAACAAAGAGAGCTGGCTGGAGGATGGCTGCGAGTGATGCGCCTAGAGTTACAGATGATCAGGCTTTTAAACTAACGGCCACTATCACTGAATAGGAAACTATAGATGCCATTAAAGATCTAAACATTGAGGGCTCCCCCGGACCAGATGGTATCCAAGTATTCTTTTATAAAGAAATGTGGAGTGTGATTGTCAAAGAGGTGATGGATGTCATAAGAGAGTTTGAGAGGGGCAATGCAGGTTTCGACAAGATCAACAAGTCTTTTCTCTTTTTGTTGCCAAAGACACAGGGGGCCGAGAAATTTTCGGATTTTAGACCGATTTCTTTATCGAATTCCATTTACTTAGTAGTGAGTAAGATATTGGCTAACAGATTGAGAATAGTTCTACAAAGCTTGATCCGTCCTGTACAATCTGCCTTTCTACCCAACAGATCCCTCCAAGAATCATTCATTATGGCCCAAGAAATGGTGTGTGGATGGCATAGAAGGAAATGCAAAGCATTTATGTGGAAAGTGGATTTCCAAAAGGCCTATGATTCGATCTCATGGCTGTACATTTGGGAAGTTTTCAAAAGAGGAGGTTTCCCTTCCATTTGGATCCAGTGGATGAAGCAATGTATCACAACTGCTTCCTTCTCCCTGTTGATCAATGGGAAACTATGTGGTGCCTGCATTCAACCCCAATGTGGAGTTAGACAAGGATGTCCTTTAGCCCCCTTGATTTTTAATCTTGCAGTTGACGGGCTTGCAAGATATGCATGCAAATCGACAGAGGCTAGTGTTATAAGAGGCTATTCACTCTCCAACAGGAGGACTATGGACCCAATTTTACAATATGCAGACGACACAGTTTTCTTTGTGGAGGGGTCAATTCCTGCTGCCCATGCTTTAGGACATATGGTGAAGATTTTCGGAGACATTTCAGGTCTGAAATTAAATAGGGAAAAATCTACCTTGATATGCTTTGGCCTGAATGATCAGGCACAAGACACACTAGCAGCTACGTTGGGAATGTCTCACTCTAGGCTACCACTTAAATACTTGGAGCTGCCACTGCGATCCTCGAAACTGAAGAAGAATGATTGGAATGTTCTTTTTGATAAGATCTCTGTCAAGTTGGAGGGATGGAGCAGTAAATTTCTGTCAAAAGGTGGGAGACTGATCCTCCTAAATTTAGTGATTACCTCTATCCCGGTATTCTACTTTAGTATCTTCAAAGCCCCGAAATCTATTTGGAAACGTGTAGATGTAAAGGGCAAGAAATTCTTCTGGAAAGGGGCTAGACATGAGGGGAGGTTCATGCAGCCTATGAAGTGGGACCAAATCTACCGGCCAAGGGAAGTGGGTGGGTTGGGGATCAAGGCTCTTAAAGAATTTAATGAGGCTCTTCTGATTAAATGGGCGATCAAGATTTTTGAGAGTAAGGAAGAACTATGGACGGAATTGATCAGAGACTGTTATGGTGGGTCAAACAATGCTTTGAAGAGGTTATATCCAACCAAACCATCCCCTTTTTGGAGATCGGTCATCCTAGCAATTAAAAGCAACTGGCAGTTGATGCAGCCCAAGCTTGGAGATGGCCAAGACTTTAGCCTATGGAATGAACATTGGTCACCGTTGGGTATTCTAAAAGAGTCCTACCCAAGAGCATATGCAGCTGCCGCAGACAAAGACGCCCCTGTTAGTAGCTCGTGGTCAGATTCCGATGGCTGCTGGAGGTTTGAAGGGCCTAAAATTTGCAGAATGGGTACCCAGCAATGGGAGGAAAGGAAAAATCTACTATCTGAATTGCAGCATCTCTGTCCAAAACAAGGTGTGGACGATACATAAGGCTGGAATAGGAGATACACAGCCCAGCAGGCATATGAAAAAATCATTAGATCAAACAGAAATATGGAGAGTGACCCAGTTGATAAGAAAATATGGCTATTGAAGATCCCACTGAAAGTGCAAATTTTCTTATGGTTGTGCAGGAGGGAAGGCCTAATCACGGGAGACTTTAGACACAAAAGAATGGGGACAACGTTAAATGACTGCTATCTATGGGGTTACACACTGACAGTTTGTCCCACATTTTTTCCTCATGTTTGGTCACCGACATGATATGGTGAAAAATATGCTAGGAACCTCTACCTACATGGGAGTCTCTTTGGTAGAGCTTTGCAACACCCAGAAGACCATATATATATGTATGGTCGTAACCTTGTGGTGTGTTTGGAGGGTGAGAAATGAGAAGTTATTTCAGGAGAGACTAGTCTATTGCGAACAAATTGTAAATGAGTGCTGGTCCCTCATATATAGATGGGGATCCAATGTGTAGTTCTCCATTGTTTTTTTGTTTAGTATGAAATAAAATGCCCTCCAGATTGCTATTGTACCACGATAGCTTTCCTCGCAGTTTCAAAACAAAGAATAGGCTATATTCAGGTGGTTTCTAGACTAAAGTGGAAGAAATGTGTGTATGTGTGATTGAGTGTGCGTGAGTGTGCATGTGAGTGTTTACATGGATGTGTGTTTGGGTGTGGGTGTGTGTGCATGGGTTTATTTTGGTTGGGTGGTGGTGGGTCAAGTTAGGATTAGGTGCGATTAGGTGAGTCTAATTGGGATGTATGTGTATGCGATTGGGTTAGGAGATCCCAAATTAGGTTCCTGGAGTAGGATTTAGGTGTAGCCTCATTAGGTTAGGGTTAAAGGTAGTAGCATAGGAGGTGTCTAAATAGGTTTCCTAAGGTTGTATGGTAGGGTTTTTAGGTCAAAGGAGGTGAGCTCAGGCTTCCAGTTCCAAAAATAAGAACTAAAGAGTAGCATCAAACGTCCTGGGAGTATGTCAGACATCTTAAAGTCCAAAAGCAGACTTCTGATGAACAAATTAGATGTCCAATACTGACGTAGCGTGGGCTCTGGCTTACTGGAGTGGTTTCCTAAAGAAATTAGACGTTCAGACACTGTCTGGACATCTAGAGCTGTGTTGGAAAGTGAGTTTTGGGTTTTCTATGGTAGATTTCGGTTCCTAAGTGCTTGGATATCCTAAATAGGTTTTGGGCACTAGTTTCCTAGGGTTTCTAAGGTTATGGATGATGATATCCTCCTCTCTCCATTGTCTTGATCCAGCTTCTTCTTTCTTCTTCTCTTCTTTGCCTCTTCCTTGCCTTATTCCACTCTATCTCACATCCTGAATCACTTTATTACCTGTAAATAACAATAGCAGCATTTAATAGCAAGATAAACTCGCATTATTCTATGTACAATGCTATAAAATGATGCAATGCATCATATACATGATATGAGTGCAATATTTACATATTAAGCTAGGTTTCTAACATTATTTAAGTTCATTAAAACCTATGATTGCTACATAATCACCCCTTGTATCAGATGACCAAAAATATTATTAATCGTCTAACCTGTCATCTGACTTAATTTTTAGACGTCTAATTCTACTGTTAGAGTCATGATAAGCTTAATTTGAGTGGGATTTCAGCCTGATCTTATTGATTTATTCCCAACGACTATAAGGCCTCTCTCAAGCCTTCCTGAGGGTTTCTAACACATCTATAATTAATGGTAGCCTCTCCTTTGTTCCACAAAACACAGAGATATTCTTCCAACTATTATACACATTTTGTGGGAGATCAAAAGAAGAAAATTTGTGGTGTGTCTCTCCAAGATTTATAGTTCACATCCGAGAGCACCGAATCATTGTGCAATCACACCTACTCACTTCCATCTTAGGGAAGTCACTTTGCCTATGGTAGCGTAGTTTAAATTACACTTTGTGACTCTATAGGTTTCTTCGTATTTTATTTTTGGTTGGGTATTCGCGTGGTGAATTCTCGTCTCCTTTGTGAGACAAAATACTTTTCGTGAAGAAAAGGTTTTGAGGCATACTACTCTCGGTTGTAAAGTATTGTGGTTCTAATTAAGGTTGTATCACCCTCGATTTAAAGTAATTGATGTTGGAAAATGGGTTAGATTAATTTGTTCGCTGTAGTATGCGTTTAAGACATCAATTTTAAAAGAAGAATCAAATGTGAGTAAGAGTGTCAAACATGGGGAGGCGTGAAATTGGATCAGTTAATCACTTTAATGTCACAAAATATTTCATTTGGTTTGCTTGCAAAAGGAGAATGTGAGAGAGTGTGTGTGTGTGTGGTAGGGTTAGAGATTCATGATAAAGATATGATGATTGCTAACCATGCATGAAACCAAGCAAGATGATAATCTATTGCAAAAGGCAAAATCGTCTTACAACTATAATGCTAGAGGAAAGCTTAAAATAACATAAATTTAAACTAAAGACTAAATGCACAAAATAGAGAGGCGAGGCAGCCATGGCAGTGGAGGGGCTTCCATTGGCTGCTCAACAACTCTGGGACCTTGCTTTGAAGCTCTATGGAGGTGGGGGATGTGCTTGGTAGAAGATAGGAAGAGATGCTCATAAATGGAGGGGTGTAAGCCTCTTTATAGTGGAAGAGAGGCAACCAAAATAGGTATCATTCCATTAGCGACAGCCAGGACGTCGCTGTAGGCCAACTCACCCATGCCCACTAGCGCATGTGCGTGAATAGTGCGATCCGCATGCTTGCATCGCCTGCTGTTGGATCAGAGCTGCGGATCACCATCTGACGGCTGAGGATGCGTCCAAACGGCTTATCCATAACGCCCATCATCGCATGTACAGTCGTGCTTGCAATTGTGCATCGGATCGCCCGTGCACGCATCATGCGCTCCGAAGCTACCACGTCGCCCTTATCGTCGCTATCCGCTTCCACATCAACAGCTGAATTTTGCCTGCACGCACGATAGCAAATCAAATCCTCGCACGAGGCTTCGAACTCATGCCTCCGTGCATTGTTTAAGTGCGCTAATCGCTGCACCATCCATGCGAATTGTTACACGGATGCACTTCTGGTTGCTCTGTCCACAACCGTTGGATGTGGATCGAATGGCCGAGATCGTGTGTGCACACAATGAAGGGAAGATGCAACTACTACTGGAGGCCGCTGCGGGCGACATGTGGCACAACGAGGACTGTTGATCATCAAATCAATGGTCAGAACTTCTTGGGCTTGTTGTGGGAGCTATAGAGGTTGGATTGAGGTGACTGAGTTCGTTGGACTTCGTGCATTGATCCGAATCCATCCATATGGTCTGATTACTTATCTAAGACCTGTTTCAATACGCACTTGTATACATGGTCATTAAACATTAATTGTAAGCAATCTTAATGTAGGAATAACGCAATATGCATGCAATGCTCCCAAACCCACTATGATATGACATTAATGCACATTTGCTTTCGAAATTGACTCTAATTGATATAATTAACAATGATAATTATAGAGTCATTAGTGATACGTTAGTGGATTTGATTTACTCGGTAGATCGGGAAATCCTAAGTCGGGAAGATTTTGGTGGTAGTTTTTACCCGGGTTGGGTTTCTACTTAAAACTATTTCTCATTGTAGTGAATGTTATTTATGTGATTGATTTTATTTTCCATAAATTTTATCTACCGCACTATTCATCCCCTCTAGTGGAATTTCAATATCTACTAAATATACTATGATATATATATGACACTACTTACATATGTATATAAAAGCCTTAAAAACATATTTACACAAAATAAGGCAAAAGTAATATATAGATATGTATAATTCTTTATTTACAATATATATATATACAGTATAACATATATATACTCTATATATATGTATTATGTATATCATACTACTTTATATATACTAACATATATATATACACACACAATCCTTAGTATATTACATAGCACACCACACACTCCGTATACACACACACCACTAGACCTCTTTTACTTAACACTTAGGCATTTTAACTTACTCGTGCACACACTTAACCTATTTAACTTAACCCACTAATCACACTCTAACCTAAAAAATTTTGAGTTAGCAAGCTCACTTTAGAGTTTAATTTAGGGATTAAATAATTAATTATTTTACAATTAAATTATATATACATGTATCCCATATATAGGGCTTTCAATTGGTATAGTTTATTTACATTAATTAAATATATAATTATATTTAAAAATTAGGTAAATTTACTGAAAAATACATGTTTAAATTAGACTTAATTCCTTAATTAAAGTTTAAATTAATGAATTGATGATGCAATTGATTCATAAATTAGTTAATTTATATTATTACCTAAATAATAAAGATTTTTAATTGATTTTTATTGATTTATTTCTATATTTACACATTTAATTTACATGGATTAAATATATATATATACATATATTATACAGTATAAATATTGTTTATAGTATAATAGGTTATAAATATATTAAAAATACTTTAAACTATAACATACAAAAATCCAACATAATTTATTTGTTAGTTTAATAATTTACTAATTTAAATTTCATTAAGTTAATAATATACCTACTTAACTTATAAATATAAATATATACAATATGTAAGTAAATAAATAAATATATGGGCGATCTACGAAATTTTTGTTTTTACAATAACTAATTATGCTAATAATAATGTATCATCTTAATATAAGTCTTGATAAAAAAAATCTCAAATCAACAAATATCCTCAGAACTCGTGAAATATGTAATCAAATTAAACATACATTTCATTCGTTCACGTAAAAATAAAATCATAAATAAATCATAAAAATATAATGTCGTCTCTACATCGAGACAATAATACGCAAGAACGTGCCAATAATATGTAATATTTCTAAATAAAATTAATGTAATTGAAGCAAACTTAGCAGGTCGCGGTGACAACACGCGATCGTGGTGAAAACACGCGGTCGTGGACATGGTGCGTCGACGTGGACGAACATACTGTCAATGCTCGCCTAAGCGGCTGTCACCACGGACTACGATGCTGTAAAGTCACGGAAGCAAGCGGTTGTCGCTGTCGAGGAAGAGACGTCGAGGCACAGTGGCTGTCGCAGTGAGGGCTAGTGCGGTCGAGGAGGACTCGGTCGTGGACTCGGTCGTGGGCTGCTATCAACGCTGTGGTGACTGCTCTATCGCTCGCATGAGGGAGAGGATGGAGAACGCCATGCTGGAGGTCGCAGTCGCTGGAGAGACTTGAGATCGCGGTCGTCGGCAGTGCTCTTGCTCGAGAGGAGGAAGTGGAAGTCACGATCGAGCACGGGAGTCGCGGAGGACAGGAGGTGAGATCGCGGTGGGCTGCCGTCGAGTCTGAGAGAGAGAGAGAAAGAGGGCGTTTGGGAGCGACAAGCTCGCGGTGGTGCTGACGAGCGGTGTTGAGGACGATGGAGGCCGAGCTTGCAGGGAGAAGAAGCCTCGGAGAGGCGGTGAGGTCGCAGTCAGGGTGCTGTCGGGGAAGAGCCAGAGGCAAACCGCGTAGGTCGTGATTAGGCTGCTGTGATCAACGTGATGAGGAGTCATCGCAGTTGCGGTGAGTAGAGCCGAGGCGGAGTTCCGTGCTTCTGTTGGATGGAGGAACAGTCAGGCATTCCGACGGGCTCTGCTAGGTGGAGGTTCTGGAAGCGGGAGAGTGGTCGTGAACAGGAGGGTGGTGGTGGCTCTATTTCCTCCAAAAGAACGAAGTGGGGAGTCCCCTTTCGTGCGTGCAGCTCCCTGCAGAAAAAAAGAACGAGAAAAAAAAGAAGGAAATAAGGGCATGGTGGAAATCGGAAACAGAGAGGAATTTAGAAAAAGTGATGGCTTTTTTCTAAAATTACAGAGAGGGAATTGATACAGGGGTTGAGGGAGAGCTACTAAGGTGGTGGTGGATTCCTCTCTCTCTCTCTCTCCTAATAAACAAGCTTGCCAAAAACATAAGTGCTATTTTTTTATGGAACCTTCTAAATACCAAGGTGACTTTCCATAACAATGTTTGATGTCTGGAAAATGACGGTACATCCAAAGAATAAAATATAAGTAATTAATCAAATTACGTAACCAAGGTATGTAAAATTTAATATAATAAATGGAACAATAATTTTAATGTTTAATTAATTTTGTCAATAGAATGTATATTTTAAATTAAATTTTCATTCTGGAATGATAATTTTAAAGCTTAATTAATTTTATCAATAGAATGTATATTTTAAATTAAATTTTCATTCTAATAATAATGTATTTAGGTTCTAATTTAGTCTACTAAAGTTGACTTATCAAATACTCGCATGTCAAAGTTTTATTAGTTCCAAGCAAAATCATATGGAAATGAACTGGATCTCTAGACTAGAAATTATCATTAGGATGCCTTCTAATGCCTCGCCTCTAGAAATTAGTTTGAAATACCCACACTAGGCCGAAAGGTACTCAAGTACTAGTCAAGAAACTGACCTGATCGGTTTTAGTTTTAGGTCTTCGATAAAGGTTTCTGAGGCCCCAAAGCCTACCCAAGGGTTTGTTGACCCTAAATATTAAAGCACCAATGCGTTCATGCAAAAAGTCCAGGTTCAACTTGCCAGCACATTCTTCAGAATAGAGATGGAGATATTTCTGAGATTTTTCTCTTTTTGTAATTTTTTTGAATCCTCTAAATCTAACATCGAATTAGCTCTCAACACGATCTATGTCAAATTCCTTATTCTCATCATCAATCCTTGAAGGGCCCCTGGCATTCGATGCTTCGGGATAGCACCACCCATGGCAACCCCCAAAACCTTGGCAATCGACACTTCATGATAGTGTTGCCCATGGAATTCTTTGGTTAATCTAGGCCCTAGCAATTGACATTTCAGGATAATACCGCCCATGGCATCTAAACAGCACAATGTGCTTACATGCCCCCTGTAGGATATTTAAATATGCTAAGAGACAAGTGCTGAGGAAATGACATATTATAACATGTCCTCAAGGGGAGTATTTACTCCTATCATGAGGCGGGAATTCTTCTAATCAACTTGCATTTTTTAGCCTCTCCTAAGTCAGATTTTCGAGAAAATCATTTTTTCAGATGAAGGAAATTTTGAAGTTATTCATTAAGCTTACTGAACCAGACTAGTGTGTGAGATGTGGATGCTTAAGTTACTAAGACCCCCAAACCAAAGGGCAGACAAAGAGGTCAAATACTCCCTAAGCATTAGACTTAATACATAAGCTTTTTAACTTCCTCAATCACTTGAAGAATAATCCATATCTTAACAAATATTCAAATTTTTGAGCTAAACAGGCCTAAAGGCCTAAAGTCAGTATATCTCACTTATCCCCTAAGGTTTAGCACTTTAGGTCTTAATTCATCATTTGTTCCAGTCCAAAACTTAGGTAAACTCTTTCATAATCACATACTAGGACTAACACAATTTTTCTCTTTTTCCTCCCTCTATTTCTCTCACTCTTTTTTCTCTTCTCTGTCTCTCTCTCTCTCTCTCTTCCAATCTATATAACTACCAATGTACTAACTACATGCATGCAAAATATGTATAAATGCTATGTACAACCTTAGGTTATACACCCCTGATGGTAACCCCATCATTCGTCATAACTAACTTAATTTATTCGAAATCAAGAGATAAATGCTCCTAAATGATCACTTGAGGATCATAATTCCGCTCTGATCTGATTTGAGAAAAAGACAAGAAAATAATGTTAATTCTAATATTTTAACACCACATCACAAATGCAGATTAATCACAGGGTCATTCGAGGTTTAATTAAAGGAAAATTGAGTATAAAAACTAAAAAGTGGGTTTATACTAACTGAATCAGGGTTTCATGCATTTCAAAGGCGAAAGTAGGACTAAAAACCCTAATTATTAACCCCACTTAAATTGGAAAGGTTTTGGTCAAGATAAAATCAATATAAATCTTCTAAAATTCATAAAAAAATATTCTAAGGGGTTTTGTGCCTTTTTTTATCATCTGAACCCATTTTGATGTAGAACATAGTTTCAAACAAGAATTTACCATGATTTTGGCTTATGAGCAATTTACCCAATCAAATATAGTTAAAACTGAAATCCAAGTTCACCATTAGAATCCTTGGATCCAAATTAGGTTGATACCAAAATTTGGGTCCAATCAAAGTCCATCTTGACCTAGTTTGCAGTTTAGTCCCTAAGAACTTTATTTTTCACATTCAAATCCTTAAGTTTCAAGTTTATTACAAAATGGCCCCCTAACTTTCTCGTTGTATTTGCAAATGGATCCCTGATGCCATTGATAGTGTGAACAGAGTCAACCCAAACTCCCACCACCTTTGACAGAGGAGTTCTCCTCCAATCTAAGTCCAAATCCCTCCAAATTACCAATCAAGATCTCTTCCATTTTGGCATGCTTCTAAGGACTAAAATCAACCGACGAGTTCATGAGAACTCAAAGATTCACGAATTCAAGTTTCCACGAAATCATGCTTTCCAACCATTAACTCTTCAATTTGAGTTCATAATCGAGCTCTATAAAGGCCCCTCGAAGTTCCAAGGATCATTTGAGTCTGGTTAGGCCACAAATCACCTTGTCCTCGTCTTCTCTGGCTGCCTCCGACCGCGACTCCGGGGAGCACCCTCTCCTCCTTCCTCAGGCTGGCCAATTGTCAAATTAACCAGCCCAATATCTTCACCACCTTCGTCCGCTTCTCACTTACCAACACAGGAGCCCACTACCCCTCTCCTCCTCGTCGTTCCTCTCACCGAAGCATTCGTCTTCTCCACATCCAGCAAGTCACGCCGGTGTGGAACTCCTACCCTCCTTCGTTAGTAGCTAGGTTCTTCTTCTTCCTCTCCTTCTTTAGGTTAGACTTAGCCTCTTATCTCCCTTATTCAATCGGCGAACCACACTCTCCCCCTCCATCTTCCCCAGCACCGGCCACGCCTCCGACGAGGTAGCATGACTCCCACATGCCACGAAACTCAACACCACCTACACCATAAGCTTCCCCATAACTTGTAGGTCAAAAGCCCTCAAGAAATTGAGGGCCTTGACCTATAAATCGATCCACTGACCAATCCACCTTCTCACCATCGTCCCCGATTTCAGTCAGCCACCATACACCTCCATTCACCAAATCAACCCCACTGTTGCACTCCACACTTTACGATGACTCTTGTGAACCTACTAATTGGGGCATTTAGCCTAGACTTTGTGTTTCAGGTTACATTGGACCTTCGCTGCCACCTCTGTCATCCTCAACTCCGTCTACCATCCCCCGGCCATTACTCAACCTCGTGTCACCTTACACGACGACGAATTCATCCAGAGGAGGCTTCTGGGCCTTCAATTGAGGGCAATAACAGATGCAACAGCTTAATTGCAACGAAGCTTCCAATTGCTGTGTAAGAAGGAGAAGGCACATTTAGTGCCACATCGTAGCGAGAAAAACCAAAGCATTATATAAATTGGACTTGGTGAGAGGCCTTATCGCCTCAAGTCACATGGGGGTGAGGTCCCTGCTCACCTTAGCCTTCACTCCTCACCCGCGATCACTGTCCGTAGGTCTGGACACTGCTCATGACCCGATAACTCGATTACCTAGTCTAGATTTGAGAAAGAGGAAAGATTCTGAGTAGGGAGGGGGAAGGTTTTTGCACTGTTACTCCTCGAAGTGCGTGCTAGCACACCCAACACTTAGGTTTGGGCTGAGGCTTTGAACACTTTAAGTCGTCTGAGGTTTGCCTCCAACATCTAACATTGGTTGAGGCACTGTGGACTTATTTGGCTCTTGGCTAACGTGTATAAGGGGTTTAGAATCACTCTTGAAACATTGAAACCATTGTTGGTATTGGGATTTGTGCTTAACTGTGGGAATTAATTGGTGATTCAAATCACCATTTTTAGGTCCTAATTATCTTTTTATCCCATAAATTTCTGAGATATAATTGAATATATTTTTTATTGATATTCATTGCATATCTTTATTGTGAATTATTGTACTCATTGTTTATTATTGCGACTAGTGTTTGAATTCCATATTTGCTCCTTGCGAACAACCTCGGAACTCATGGTTCTTCAAGCATTATAAATTTAAGTGTTGTATCACTTTTATTGACTATACTATGATGCTATACTAAAACACAGTAGAAGCCTATCAACACCCCCATGCCTAGATCTGATAATTTCCTTATTGGAAAGTAAAAGCAAGGAAAGATATTACCAGAGTGTTGTATACGCATTCATTGAGTGTAAGATGTGCATTGTAGTACTAATGGGAACACCAACATGAGCCCTAACTAGCCTGATTTAGTCTGGAAAGAATGATAAAGGATACTACATATCCACCAGAGGGCCTATATGCATGATATTTTATTTTGAGAAGAAGAGAAGAAACCAGGGTTAATTCTATAATTTAACAGCATGCTAACGTCATAAAAATGTGTTAAGTTAAATTTGTCGTTATAGCATGCGTTTGCGACATGAATTTTGAATGAAGATTTGGATTAGATGAGTCCAAGTGTCGAACACGAGGAGGTGTGAAATCGGATTAATTTGTCGCTTTAGGGTGTCACAAAAATCTTTGCTTTGTTTGCTTGCGAGAAAATGAGAGAGAGAGAGAGAGAGTAGGGTTAGAGACTTGAGATTATAGCATAGTGATTACTTGTGCATGCATGAAACATGATATGATGAAACAAATGGAAATATATTGCATAGGTAAAATCGTTTCATAGGTACAAAGCTAGAGGAAAACTTTAAAACACATAAGCATTAAACTAGGGTAGAGGGGTGTGCAATGGAGAGGTGAGGCAGTCACAGCGGTGGATGGGCTTCCGTCGACGGCTCTGCAACTCCGGGAGAGTGTGAAAGGTGTGCTAGGTAGAGCTAAGGAGAAGCTAGGAAGGGATCATAAATGGAGTGGGTGTGGGGGTTTTTTATAAAGAAGGAAGGGTTTCTAAATCAGGCAGGGGTTTTAGCGATGTTTAGGATGTTGCTAAATCCATTCCAAAGTGACGGTGAAGGCCTTCTCCCACCGGTCCATCACGCGCGTGCATGCTTCTTTGCGCACGCGATCCATGTGTGCGACATGGAGGCCGTTCTATCCCCGATTGACAGCCCAGATGGCTTGCTCAGATAGCACCTCAAGCACGCGTGTGATCGGGCGTCGTTGATTGGCATTAGTGTGCGCATGGAGGCATCAACACTCGAGGGGGTGCCGCATAGCGCTACCTAGACTGCTCGATGGCAATCGGGCAGTCCAATTTGGATGTGCACGTGATCTCCGCGGATTAGGTGAGGTGGGCATCTCAAACCCGTGCCTTCTACGCGTGAAGTGGAGTCACGACCATCGCGCTACACTCACGAAATGGTCGCATTTCTTCGCGGTCCCTCAGTCATCCGATCGAAGATCGGACGGTCATGGTCGATTCTTCATGTGATGAAGAGGAGCAGGGCTGGTGCGGGAGCCACGTGGTGTGGCTAGGGCCGTTGATCATCAGATCAATGGCCAAAACTTCATAGGCTTGTTGTGGGGGCCACGGAGGTTAGATTGAGGTGATTTTGAGTTTGTTGGACTCAATTCGTCGATTCGAGTCCATCCGTATGTTCTGATTGCTCACCTGGGACCTATTTTAGTATGCACTTGCACACATGGTCGTTAAACATGAATTACAAGCAATCTTAACATAATATGCATGCCATGCTCTCAAGCCCATTATGATATGTCATTATGTACCTTCAAAATTGACTCTAATTGATATAGTTAATACTAATAATTGTAGAGTCATCATACCCCCATACTCATCCCTTGTTAGTCCCTAGCAAGATTATCCTAAATATTTTTTTAGCTAGAATTAAGAATCAATTGCTCAGGCATGTGTTACTTGTCAATAAAAGGAAATTTATACTAAGATCCTAATTCACAGAGACTAAACAACGCCTGGGTGTCTGCCAAAATGCAGACTGCTCAAGTCCTTGCTTTAAATTTAAGCACACATATATGCATATATATATATTTTTTTCTTTTTCATCTTTTCTAATTTTTTAAGGTTTTGGAGTTGAGAGTGTTTGGGCAACTTCTTACAGCTACCCAACCCACCCATAACTCAAAAAAGGACTCCAAGTGCTAAGCATCTTGGTGTGAAAATTGTGATAGACTCACTCGACGGTAATTAAAACAGACTTCGGGTTTCTACGCCCCTAGGTGACCTTAAAAGAAGATGTTGCCTAAAGGTGTATCTGTCCGACCGGTAGCTTTCTCCCTACTTTTATTTTGTGTGGGGTCAACACAAGGGTGTTTCTAGTGTATATCTTCTTGGATTGTTCTACTTCCTTGCTTCTTCCTTAAGTGTTTTGGACTTTTCTTGTGCATTTTGGGAGCTAGAATCTGGATAAACGACCAATGGGCTGTTACCCACGACAACTTGCCAGTCATACTCGTGCGGTGAAGTGTGGCTTATTTCTTTTTTTGTTTTCTTCATTTTTTTTTCTCTAGGTGGCTTTCCTTATCTAAAATTTACCTAAAGGCAATAGTAAAAGATAATGGTCCTATGGCTGGGTTTTGGATAACCGGCCAATGGGCTGTTACCCACGATAACTTGCCAGCCATACCACCTTAGAAGGTTCAATAGCTACCCAATTTATATTAGAATCACCGAGTGAGTCAGTGCAAAATGTGTGCAGATGCTTAGGTTCAGACATTATTTAGATTGATTAGGACCCATGATTACTGTGCAATCATACCCCCATGCCTAAACTTTGCTAGTCCCTAGCAAATGCAAGACTAAGTGCATGGCTAAGTTATTTACAAATTCAACCCCTAAAAGGATGCTTATTCTTTTTATCAAAGAGTTTGACTAAAGATTTTTCTCCTTTTGTTTCATCCAGAAATCTTGAAATCTAGATACGTGAAAGTGCAGCAATGTAGCTTTCGCAATGGATTTGAGTGAAAGACCTGATTCACCTCTAATGTTTGTGCTTGACCCCTAGTAAAATTCTAGCGGGATAGGCAGACTTCTTCCCTTAGGGTATACAAGATATTTTATTTATTTATCTATTTATTTTTTAGTTCCACCCTAGCTTTAAGCTTAGGTAGAGAATGTCAAAGGGAAATGGATGTATTTATTTGGTGGCTTACTCTCACTTGGTGCTACATAGAAATTAGTACTATAGAATTTAGATTCCCAAATTATTAAGTAACTGAACTCAAAGAAAGACGAGAAAAACTATACTCTCTTTTGGTCCCTTTGTATTCATTCTCTTTTTCTTTTTTTTTATCTTTTCTTTCTTTTTCTTAGAGCTCATAATCTCACCAGATTCACACATATGACCCGTATTTGGTGCTCTCACTTGGCATTAATACTTTAATTGAGTTCCTATAACCCTAACACTAAGTCAGAATTCCTTGGCCAGTATTTGGGCGATCAGAAACACATAAAAGATAGGTTAAGGCCTTATTTGGTGGATCACAATTTTATTTGGTGGTATTGCCTCAATGCAATTGAAAACACTACATACTCATAAACTCTTTTTCTGTTTTTCTCATTTTTCTTTTTCTAATTTTTTTCTTCTTCTTTTTCTCTTTTTTCTTTTTTTTTCATTTTTCATTTTTTTTCTTTTTTTTCTATGTATAATAATTTTTTTTTAATACAACACAAGCTAGCACACATTCATGAACTTTATTGAGGAGGCATTGTTAGGGATTGGTGGTACTCTAGAGACATTGGGTGGCTTATTTGGTGGAAGTGCCTACTCATGGCACCGGGAGAGATGGATAGGATGATGTATTTCTAACCTTGACATCAATACCCTCATTCAGTCGAGGATTCCATAAAGAATGGTCGTAACAATTCACTTTAGCCCTAGTTTTATGAAAACTCGCTCTCTGCGTATTTACCTTATTTGGTGGCTCTCAAAATTTCACGTAAAAATGTATATGCAGGACCTGAGAGTGAAAACTATGCCTAATCTTTGAGTATCATTACCTAATTATCTAGGATTCCAGATTCCTTGCACTAATCTTAGAGCACCAGTGCACTCTTCTCTCATTTCACACTATTTGATGGATTTTTGGAAGAAGATTTGCCTAACTCCCAAAACACTATCTAGGGGTTCAGGAAAAGAAGTACTGCTTCTTCTCGACAAACTGAAGACGTTCACCAGTCTTCACCGTGAATCCATTATAAAATCTACATGTGAGTGAAAATTGTACTAGATTCTAGATTACAGGAATCAACTAGAGGATAAAATCCCTAATATATTCTTTTGATAAAAATCTTATTCATGAATGCAATATATATAAATGCTATTTGTAACCTTTCAAAGTTGCACTTTGAAAATTTCCCTAATTTGGGTTATATACAGCTTGACCCTAAATTTAGAACAAAAAGGTGAATGGATAAGTCGAAAGTGGCTGTTGCGAACGATTTTTAGCTCCAATGCGAACATTGGGGGTGGAGTCAGTTGTTCATAATTTAAGGACCCTAAAGTGCAATTAGCATGATGTACGAAAGGTTTTTCCTAGGTGTTGGTAGAAAAAAATTTCAGTTTACAATTACTACCCCCCCATGCCTACTTTCTTGCATGTCCTCATGCATGAATATAATGGAAAATAAATTAAGGCAGGGAGTGAATGGGTAGAATTCACCTGGAATGGCTCCTGAATTTTGACGTTTCGCTTATTCCAACACCTAAAATTGAATATGTAGGAAAATATGCTAAATAAAATATGCTATATATAAGTGCTGAGATTAATGCCTCTAGCTGGGTGTATACTCAACAAGGATATATCAATACAGTATTGAGAATAGCAAGTAAAATGATAAGAATTTTATTCTTATTTGCCAATAGTGGACCACAAATGCGGACCAACTGTCCTTGAATTCCAAGCCCAAATAATCGGAAAAATATGTAGATGGGGCTTGGGATTATCTGCAGCTAGATGCTACAAAAGAAAGATAGATAAATACGAGTGCCTGGAAGAAATGAAGGTGAAGGCATCCTGAAGAGGTGATGGAGAATGTGGGTGGTAGGGGTATGGGTGGAGTCGTGTGGGATAAGGACATATGGGTCTTGATAATGGTGATGAATGGGAGGCATGACCCAAGTGATGTGGTCAGATCTGGAAATCAAGGTCCAGTGATCAGTCTCTATCTCTACCAAAGATGTTTGGGTATCATCTTCTTTTTTCTCTTAAAAAATTTTCAGTTCTAATTCCCAATTATCACATGATTCCCCAAAATTTTTAGCTTCTTCTGATAGCTCATCATATGTTATCCCTAATAGTATTTCAATTTCTTGAATATCCTTTTCATAAGGGGATATTTCCTTCTTCTCACTTAGATGAAGTTGGCCATTAGATTTAGTAGTGAGTCCCTCCATGAAAGTGGAATGGGCTGAATCATTGATTGAGGAGTTGTTATAGTCTTTTTGATTTTGTTGCTCTGTCTATGAGATCATTTGAATTAATTCATCAATGTCTCCATAAGTATTCTCAAATACAACAAAATTGTATTCAGGTCCCTTAATGCTTGATTCCTCAAAATGAAATGATTGGTATTCAAGCCCTAAATCAAGATCGAGATTCTTGAATAAATCTCCATTCTCAACTTCAATAGGATTACCAATATCATCCACCTCGGGTGTTTGATCAATAGAATCCTGCATGACCACCACTGAATCACAAATCGGTTGTGACACATCGGACCCAAATTCAAAGATTTCTGATTTTTGTTGCTCATCCCAGATTCTATGAAGCTCTTTTCTTATATCATCATATTCTCTTGCACTAGCTTCTTTTATTTCATGAATCATTTTGATCAATTGAGTAATATGGGATTCATTGCAAGGGGCAGGGGTTTGAATTGGGCTAGGTCGATCAAGATAGTCAACCATGCTATCAATGATTTGATATGGTATTGGGGGTGACTTATGTGATCTAGTGGATTATTGATTCGGGTCATGCGATTCTACCCAGGTGTCAATTGCCACGGTTTCTTTCGAATTGCCCTTCGAATTACTTTTCGTGTCATCCAGAAAATATCATGATTTTGTTTTCTTAGTAGCTGCATAAATATCAAAGTGAATCTTCTCATTGCCACTACTCATTTCCATACATCCTAAGTAATAGTCAATCCGTGCATTGGCCGTAGCCAAGAAAGGTCGACTCAGAATGATGGTTGAATTACTTAGCTTCTCTGGTATATCCATGTCCAAAATAATAAAATCGACCAGAAAGCTAAGACCTTGCACTTTAGTGATCACATATTGAACTACCCCCTTAGGTGTTTTGATGGAGCCATCTGCCATTCTAGTGGTGACAGGTGTGTGGTGTAGATCTCCAAGTCTGGTGTGGTCAATAAGGGTGCTAGGAATCAAGCTAATGGAAGACCCTAGATCTATAAGGGCTCTATTGAAGGTGAATCCCTTGATGGCATAAGATATGAAAGGTTTTCCAGGGTTGATCTTTTTGGGTGGTAGAGTGCAAGAAACAATGCACTTATGTTAGCTAATAAAACCACCTCTTCAGGTGTGCAAGTCTTTTTCTTCTTTTGTGACTCTTTCTTTAAGTCCTCAGGAAAGGGTAAATAGGTCAAATCAACTTCAGAAGCCTTTTTCTTCTTTTTATCCCTAGAGTCTGAGTCACAGCTGGATGTGGGTTTGGTCTTATGATATTTGGTTGAGCTCGAATCAGATTGTTTGGGTGGGCTCTTAGCTTTTGTCTTCCTTTTAGAGGCCAAAGAGTTGGCCCCTGCACAATGGCATGTATGATAGATTGGAGGAAGGGTCGGAAGAATAGGTGCAGAATAGGAGTGAAAAGGAGTGT
Source organism: Thalassia testudinum (assembly GCA_037157565.1). Classification (NCBI taxonomy): domain Eukaryota; kingdom Viridiplantae; phylum Streptophyta; class Magnoliopsida; order Alismatales; family Hydrocharitaceae; genus Thalassia; species Thalassia testudinum. Next base: position 4,015,948 of record JAZHRO010000022.1, on the reverse strand, counting down.
GCATCTGGGGATAAAGTGATTCTTGAAGTCTCTTGATTTGATCCCCTTGAGATTTCACTTGATTTTCCAACTTAGTCAACCTTTCTTCATTTTTCTTGTCAAAGTCCAACAAATTGTTCATGATACCCTTAAGGGTGGTTGCGGGTTGGGCTGGACTAGATGGTTGCCCTAAAGTGGTTTGAGTGGAATATTGGGCTAGCCTAGATTGATGTTCAGTCTGAGTTAGTCATTGTGGTGGCCATGAAAGATCAGGATTGTCTTTCCACTCAGGGTTATACGAATCTGGATATGAATCAATAGGTGTATCGCCTTGAGTGGGGCTGACTATAGAGGGAGTTATTGAGAACCTGTTATGTGGTCCTGTACTTGTGATCCATTATTCCAATTCCTTAGTGCTATATCATCAGGTACAAGTGTATCAGAAATGATGCATTCCTCAAATGATCTACCCAAATCACATATTAGGTCCAAAGGTGCCTTTTGGGTTGGTTGAGTCTAGGATGCCTCCCCATGGTAGCAAGAATCAGTAGAGTAGCTAGTGGATCCAAAATATGGGTCACTAGACCCACTAGGCTGGTTGTTCCAAGTCTCTTATTCTTGGGAGGAGTGATAAGATTGAGATTGTGACTGAGATCGTCTAATTTGCTCCAGGAGCTTGGCACATTGATCTATATAGTCCTTGTTATATTCCCGGAATTAAGCAACTATGGCTTTCAATTGGTTCTGATCTAGATAAGGGTCGGATCCACGAGGTTCAGGCTCTAAATAAGCTGGGGGATAAGGATGATCATATCCCAACTTGTTAGGATGAGTCTCCCAACCAGGAGGAGTTGAAATCATGGTTGGGTTGGGAGATGGAGGACCTTGAGGGCCAAAAGAATGATATGGGTTCATGGATATTTGAGAAAAGACGCAGATAGAGATAAGAGATAGTCTTCGTTAGGAAGACACAACCAGCTATAAGGGGCTGGTGGAATTAAGGCCAAGGCCTAGGAAGAAAGATGAGAGAGCCCCAAATCAAGCAAACAAGCTAGCCTTAAATTATATACCTAATTGGATATAAACCTGGTATCCTGAAATGGAACTGGGTTAAACCAACCCTTGAATTACTTGGCTGGCCAGGTAGGACCCCCTAAGACAACCTGCACGGTGGGACACCATTAGAGGTTAACGCAGTTACCGCACCGACCTTTCTTGTCACCAATTGGTCCAAATAGACAAGGCCTTGATTTTTACCCAATTACCAAGTAAATTTGTCCTGCCTAAGGCATGTCTACCTAGTTTTAGTCTTGGACTTAGAGTGCTCTTAGAATATGATTGGGCATTTTGGGGGTATTGTCATTAAAATTAGGTTTGTGAGTGTGAAGTGCACAGACAAAGGATTTTCAATACAAGCTTTAATTGGTGTAGCGGATTTTATGGTTTAAGTGCTTATATTAATTTTTTTCTTTTAGGGTTTCCTTGTTTAGGTCAATTCAAACAAGGTTGTAGTGGAGCACACAACAAGTTTTGCAAGTCCCAATTTGTTATATGAATTTCTTTTAAGTATGGAATGCAAATGTGCTCTACCCTAGTGTGGAAACCCTAATATTAGATAGGTCTATATGATGCTTTTAAGTCCAACAAGGTAGAAGTGGTGTGACCCAATTAAGGAAAGCAATGGTCCTAATGCACCACTACTAAATGAAATAGACCTAAGTGGTTGCCTAAGTTGAAATGTAGATCAAATTCAATTTAAGTGGGTGAGGGAAAGACAACCAATCAAATCAGATCCCCTCTCATGCAATCACACACAAATCAGGCTCAGATGGGTTTGTTTTGGGTCTCTAAATTTAAACCCTAATGTGAAACACCTAGGGTTTATGCTTCTCCTAACAATCTGCAGTTAGACCTTAGTTTGACTTGAAATCACTCCCCAAATCAGTAAATAAATCAAAATAAGATGAAATTTGGTAGAGATCTTCCTTTTTCAATAAGTTTGTCAGGGAATATTTGTTTAAGATTTTTACTATTTCATGCAATTTTTCATGAATTTTTATGTTCCAAGGGGTCAAATAGACTAGATGGACCCCTTGCAAGAAATGCAGTTTGAAACAGTAACAAAGAAAATCTAAAAATTCTTGAAAATTTACAGAAAAAACTACGTTTCAGTGGCTTTTCAACTCCATAAATTTCATATCAATATGATTTATGTAGAGGTCAGAATTACTATTTGAAGATGAATAAAATCAGAGTACAGACTGTTTTAACCCCCTTCCACTATACAATTTTTTAAAATTCGTAGGATGCAAATTTTTCCAAATAAAAGGTGGATTTAGAAATCCTGTTTGAAACCCTAAGATCAGACCAAATCCCAAGATTTTTGGATGCCTAATTTGATTCCAATAAATTTTTTAAAATTATTTATGTGTGCTGGCTGGATTTCCAAATCTGACATTGGTGTGTTTAAATAGTTTCCAAGTTAAAACACACACCAAAGAAAGAAAATTTTTTTTTAATTCAAATCTGAAAATTTGAATTTGAATTTATATATATATATATTTTTTATTTTTTTTTCCGACCTAAGAAAGCAACGAACTACAGGATGAAGAAAATACCTATGGTCTTCACCACGGGTCGATGCGTGCACTGATCGTCGTCTTGACACCCTACAATCAAAATAAATAGAAGTTAAGCAAATCCAAATCTAAACTCACGCCTTGCCTCCCTGGCAACAGTGCCATTTGACAGGAGGCGATTCTCACACATGTTTTGAAAACAAAGATCTCGTTGTAGTATAGCGCGAGAAAATGCTCATAAAAAATAATTTATAAAATAGCGAGACTTGAGTCCCAATCGTTCATCTTTGGGAGGCGTTTAGAAAATGTAGATCTGAATTAAATCTTGCTCGCTCTACTTATTTAAAAATGCATGCCAGTTTACAATAATTCGTATTGATGCATGACATGCTAGTTGCAAAGGAATACAAATTTCGTGCATGCAACTTTAATCACAAGGAAATATGGCAATCAACTCATAGTGATTTTCACACATAGACATAGAGATATATAAAAGATGATTTTATTGATTGCATCATGGTGGCTATAGAGTGAATCTCGCAGAAAGCTTGTACAGGAAAGCTTGAAAACAATAACTTAGCTAATAGAAAACGACTACATACATGAATCTATGGGGGGGATTATGCATGAATCATTGGGGGAAAATATGGAGCTACAATACTAAGCCATAGTAAAGCAGTAAATCTACAAAGAATTAATCTACTTAGCTAACAGAAATAAAGGCATTCGGAGGTGGCTCCGATGGCCTTTGACTTGGTTGAGAGGAGTGGCGGCTAATGGTGTTTAGGTTGACCCTTGGAGAGAGGTTGGAGGTGATCTAGGTCTGGTGTGGAGGTGATGGAGATGCCATGGTGTGCTCGTGGAGATGGAGGTGGAGTAATGGAGGTGGAATGAGGCTAAAACTAGATGGAAGCCTAGATGGGTGCAAATGGCCACCCAAAGGTCCTTTAAGTAGACCCAAGGGAGCCTCTCTAGAGAACTGTGGAACTCTCTAGAGAGGCCTATGGTGGGAGCTCGTGGGAGAGTGAGAGAGAGGATGGATCGGTGGTTTTTAGATCCACATTTGGTGGATCTAAAAATTGAATGCATCTTGGTTGCTATTTTTAGCAACCAAGGCAACAACACATGGTAGAGAGTTCTACAGAACTCTAGGCTAGGTATTTTCATGTGGATGGTGTGTGTGGGTGTGTGTGGGTCGAAATTTATGTGGCTAGGTTGATTAGGTTAGGTTCTAGTGGGTTTAGGTCATGGTAGGTCTCAAATTAGGGTTGTAAACCCTAATTCATTAAGGTAAAATGCAATTAAACTTGATACAAGTTTAATTGCATGTGTGAAACCCTAATTGAGAGTAAAACAACTCAATTAAGTTAGGTCTAGGTCAATTTGACTCTCATTGAATCCAATTGGACTGTGTATGCTAAGATCGGGGCTCCATTGGACTCACTGAGTCCAATTGAATAGGATGATGGAATTGACTAAGATCAAAGTCAATTAAGTTTAGTAAGGACCTAATTAGGTCCTTAGGGAGGTCTAGAGGTGATGTACTAGGGTTAAGGTACCTTAATTTAGGTTCCTATGGGGTTGGAATTGGGTTTAGGGACCTAGTAATTCAAGATCCAAGCTTGAATTCAAAAATAGGAACTAGAGAGCAGTTCCAAACGTCTGACAATAGTGTCAGATATCTAAAAATGAAAAGTTAGATGTCCAAACTTGTTGTCTGGATGTCCAAACAGAGGCAGGGAAGAGTTAATGTTTTGTCTAAATGCTGCAGAAGTGGGTTTTAGTTGTGTGGGTTGTGGCTAAGGGTTCAGGACATCTTGTAACTCATCTGGACATCCAGATACAGGCTGGAAATAGGGTTTTAGGGCTTCCTAGGGTACAGTGACCTAATCTAATGGTGGCTAAGGCTTGGGGAAGCTTCTAGGCTGTCCTAAGGCTAGGATGGACCTAAGTTCTTCGTAGTTTACTGCTTTATTCCTACTTAACAGAATAGCATACCTCAACCCCTTACATTATTGTGTACTACATCTTATTCTAGGTCTTCTACTCTAGCTCTACTGGAACTCTGGCTTCCGGTCCAGCTTCAGATCCAGTCTCAAATCTAGCTCCTGAGCTTCTTATTTCCTGCAATTTATATAATGCACCTAATTAATATATTATAGCATTATTCTATGCAAAGCTATAGGAAGAACAATAAAGATGCAAATAATGCTTATGCATGCATGAACTACCCTAACTTATGCTAAGTTCTAGCCTAATTAGGTCAATTAAGACCTATGATTGCTGCGCAATCAAATACCAAACCCTAGATACTTTTAGCATGTTTTTAAAACTTGTTCAAAATGAGAAAGGATATATGATTTCTCGAATTCGATCCGATCATGGAGGAAAATTTGAAAATCAAGATTTTTCTCTTTTTTATGAAGAACTAGGAATAAAACATGATTTTTGTTTCCTAGAGCTCCACAACAAAATGGTGTAGTGGAAAGGAAAAATCAGACTCTTCAAGAATGTGCTCACACACTTCTTATAGAATCTGGTCTTCCAAAATATTTTTGGGCCGAGGCCACTAACACTGCTTGCTATGTACTTAATAGAGTCTTGATTAGGCCTATGCTTAATAAAACAAGTTATGAATTTTATTACAATAGAATTCCTAAAATTAGTTATTTCAAAATATTTGGAAGTAAGTGCTATATGCTTATTAATAAAGAAAATCCTGATAAGTTTGATGCTAAAGAAGATGAATGTATATTCATAGGATATTCATCATGAAGTAAAGCTTATCGTGTATTCAATAAGAGAACTTTAACAGTAGAAGAATCACTTCATATCAAGTTTGATAAAAATTCTTCTATAGATATTAAACAAGTTGAAGTAATAGATAGTGATGATGACGGCACAACCTTTGTTGATGTATCTCACATTAAAAATCATAATACACATAATCTTCCTAAAGAATGGAGGTTTCATAAAGATCATACAAAAGAACAAATAATAGGAGAAATTAATGATAAATTCAAAATTAGATCACAAGTTAATTTTGTTCTAAATGCTTTTGTATCACAACCTGAACCTAAAAATGTTGATCAAGCTTGTTTAGATTATTCATGGATACTTGCTATGCAAGAAGAACTAAATCAGTTTGAAAGAAATCAAGTATGGGAATTAGTTCCTAAACCAAGTGATAGTTCTATTATAGGAACCAAATGGATTTTTAGAAATAAAACTAATGAAGAAGGTCAAGTAGTAAGAAATAAGGTAAGACTTGTTGCACAAGGTTATAATCAACAAGAGGGAATAGATTATGAAGACACTTATGCTCCAGTAGCTAGGCATGAATCAATTCGAATGCTTCTTGCATTTGCATCTCATCTAGGCATAAAATTATATCAAATGGATGTAAAATCAACCTTTCTAAATGGATTCATAAAAGAAGTATATGTAGCCTAGCCCCCTGGTTTCATAAATTCTGAATTTCCCGATCATGTGTATAATCTTAAAAAGTCTCTTTTTGGTCTCAAGCAAGCACCTAGGGCATGGTATGAGAGATTAAGAAATTATCTCATTAAATCAAATTTTAAAATGGGAAAAGTAGATCCAACTCTTTTCATCAAGAATCAACTTAATGATTTAATAGTTATTCAAATTTATGTAGATATTATTTTTGGCTCTACTAAAGAGAATTTGTGTAGAGAATTTTCAAAGATTATGCAGGATGAATTTGAAATGAGTCTCATGGGAGAATTAAAATTCTTCCTTGGACTACAAATTTCTCAAATGGATGAAGGAATCTTCATATGTCAAACAAAGTATGCAAACGACACATTGAAGAAATATGTAATGGAAAGTGTGAAGGGCAAAACCACACTAATGGCTACAAACATAAACCTGAACTTGGATGAGAATAGAAAGTGTAACGACCCGATTCCCGAGTCCCTACGAGACACGAGAACCAGACCGACTCGACTAATCCCAAGACCTAGTCGTCCAACGAGGAAGTAACCAAAAGACAGTAAAATAAACCACATTCAGCATGAATATAACTAACAGTAAGAAAGTACAGCAGTAAGGAAAGAAACTACTACAGTAGGTACCACCACAACAGTAGAACAACATTTATCATATAACACGAACTGCAGGTAAAGAAAGTACAGCGGAAACAAAACTACTCACTATAACAGAAACAAAAGAGGTACAAAAGACTGTGGTAAACTCTACTGGACCCTACTCGGCCCAGCGTCCTCTGCAGCCGCTGACCCTGGCTGCTCAACACCTGGTCCTGAAAAAGGTAACGGTGTAACACGTCAGCAAAACGCTGAGTAGAGTGGCAAACTAAACTAAAGACAACAGTAGAGTGTACAGTAGCTGTTATGTTCTATTACTTCCTTTATTCACATCTTTCAATTTTCTCACTATTTCATTTATTTCTCAGATCCTTTACTTGATCTCGAATGTTCCTCGTGGGAACGATCTTGATTGCAGTCTTTTCCAAAAGTAGAAGTAGCACGTGGTGCTCTCCTGGTCAGGAGAGTCCCCCGTGGTGATCCTACCCTCAGTCAACCACCCCAAGGTCACTGACAGACGTAACGGTGACTACGGCATGCGCGATAAACGCACAGGTAGCTAACCCGTACTAGCACGCGGTCAGTCGTTTCCGTTAACGGGTGCGCCCAAAGCACAGCACGGAACCAGTACAGGGCAGAGCCCTCTCAATAACACGGGGTCCAACCCCTCCACAGTAACCAAACCGGGGCCTTGCCCCTCCACAGTCCGCGCACCCTCGCCTGACTACCCTGGTTTGCCCCAGTGGGCCTAACAAGTCGGTGAAGGAGGCTAGCAGAACCCCGGGGCCCGTGGGGTAGCTAGTACTCTCCTAACACTAGTAGCTCTCCTCGGTACTACGTACACGAGGGCCAGCAAGTCGGTACAGAGAGGCCAATCCTAACCCTGGGTCCCTGGGGTGGCTGGCCCCACTCTACACTAAACAGGTACAAGTACTTCCCTTGGTACTGCGTACCCAAGAGACAGTACGAACAACATCTCAGTTCCATTCCTTTCTCTTTCCAGGAGTTCCACTCCTAATTCCCCGTAGGGTTCCATCCTTTTAACTCAAACATCCAGGTTTCACTTTCCAGTTTCACATTCTTACAATCCATATTCTCACCCACGTTTCTTTATTCATAACAGGTAGCTGTTAATTCAATTCACAGGCAACTTTATATTCCTTTTCATTTTTCCAAGACTGCAGTATTATACATTCCGCTAGTTTTCCATCCTAGGATTCATGCCATATCCTAGGATCTATCATACAATCTAATTTTCCAGCCCTAGGATTCATGCAACACCTAGGAGCTATCATTCCATACATTTCTCATTCCTAGGATTCATGCAATGTCCTAGTTCTAGTTAAGGTTCCATACTTTAACAGATTTTAATAACTTAAGCCACTCTACCAGGTACAACGGGAGTAATGGGGGCGTGATCGGGAATCCCGCGTGCCTCCGCGACTCCCAAGACTGCAACGGAACGAGGTCCTATCACAAGGATCAAACACAAGGAGTGTCTCAAAACAGTGTATAGCTACTGTAGACGGGTAGAGGAATTAATTCTGAAAAGAGCGCAACTCGAATCGCGGAAAACGGAGCCCGAACGGGCCCTAAACGGGTCGAAAAAGACGATACTGTGCAAAATCAGACGTCTGGAACTTCTTCCAGACGTCTTAAACAGTGGATCAAAGAATTACCTGTTCAGCGTGGTTTCCCAGACGTCCAGAAGTCTGCGGGAACGTCTGTCCTAGCTCCCAGACGTCCGATGGTCACCCCGGACGTATGGAGGTCACTCCCGCTCTCTGGTACAACTTCCAGACGTCTGATTCGCAAAGGATGGCGAATCAGCGAACCTGCGCACAGCCAACTGCCTCCCTCAGTACGGTCAGTCGACAGGAAGGAAGAAGAAGGCGGAAAACTCACCTTTCAGACGTCTGTATGAGCTTCCAAACGTCGCCCTCGCCGTCTGACTATAAACCCAAACGTCTGATTCTGGAAATTTTTCCAGAATCAGGGTGCTACTCGACCTCCGCTCATGACGCCGCCCGCGTCGCACCTCACGTGTTTGCTGCTCAGACCGCAGCAGGTCCCTCTCCGCGTCGCTCCGCGCCCCCTGCGCCCTCCGTCAGTCGGCCAAGCCGCTCCGGCGAGCTCGCCCTCACGGCAGAGCTCCGCTCTCGCACGCCGCACCTCCTCCGCGCTCACTGCGGCCGCCGCCGCCGCCCTCGCGCTTGCGCTCACGCTCACTGGCTGAAGGAGAAGGAGGAGACGGTGGAGACGGGAGGGGAGGCGTGGCCTTTTAAGTCCGCGCGAGGAGGAGGGAGAGAGAGCGCGGCAGGTCTGCAGCCGCAGAGAGAGAGGGAAAAAGAGAGAGAGGGGAATCGCGGGTCTGCGCGCACAGGCGCACAGACGAATCCTTCGTGCGAAAACAACTATTTTCCAGATGTCTGGAAACGATCCCAGACATCTGTTCAGACGTCTGGATTTGATCCCAGATGTCTGGTCCGACGTCTGGGTCACCTCCCAGACGTCTTAAAAGACGTCTGGGGCACGCGTTCGTAACAGAAAGCAAGTTGATGAAAAGGTATACAGAGGTATGATAGGATCATTACTCTATCTTACTACAAGTAGACCTGATATAATGTTTGCTACTTGTCTTTGTGCTAGCTTTCAAAATTCACCAAAAGAATCTCATATGTCTGCATTAGAAAGAATCTTTAAATACTTAAAAGACTCTAGTGATTTTGGTTTATTCTATCCAAGAACTCATTCTTTGGACTTACTAGCATATAGTGATGCTGATTATGCTGGTAGTAGGATTGATAGAAAAAGTACTAGTGGTACTTGCCATTTTCTAGGTAATGCACTTGTTTCTTGGTTTTCTAAGAAACAAAATTGCGTTGCATTATCCACCACTGAAGCTGAATATATTTCAGCTGCTTTGGCATGTTCTCAAGTACTTTGGATGAAACAAACTCTATCTAACCTAGGATTAGTTTTTAAACAAACTATAATATGTTGTGATAATACAAGTGCTATAAATTTATCCAAAAATCCTATAAATCATTCTAGAACTAAACATATAGATGTAAAACATCATTTTCTTAGGGATAATGTATTCAAAGGAGAAATTAAGTTAGATTTTGTGAACACTAAAGACCAACCTGCAGATATCCTGACAAAACCACTTAGTATAGAAAGATATTGTCACATTAGAAGGCATCTAGGACTTTGCAAGTTGAAGGATTTAGAAAACTAGGTTTTTAGCTATCTGAATATCCAAATCAGACATCTTATTTATTTATGCATGCAGCACTTTCCTTGGAAAGTTTTTCTAGATATTTTCGATGTCTAGTATGCCTCTCAGACGTCTGTGTTTCTATGTGTTTGTAGGTTACAATTCATTCAATGGTCATTCAATGTTTAGCTTTTGGAATTTCAAATGAAGTAGTTTGAATTCAAATTCAAATGGTCTTTCAGACATCTTTGACACATTATAGACATCTAAATCTCTACTTTCAAATGTCTCTACCTATCTAAAGTTGTCTAATTTTTTAATATGTATTGATTCGAAAATTGAAAATACCTCTTTCTTTTACCCAATGGTCATTTGACCTCTTTATGATACAATCCTCTCTCCCATATGCTCCCTTTATAGTGCAACGTATACTCTTCATCGAACTCCTCTTGCACATCTCAAAAAGCCCTTCCACTCCTCTTCATCTTCTCCATTTGTTGAAGAACACTTGAGAGCTTTCGAACTCCTCCAGATCTCCGGACGTCTCCTGTTCTCAACAGATGTCTCCTATTCTCACCGGATGTCTGGCACCTTCAAAGGTAGCACATCCATTCTTCATTTGGTATTCATTACATCTTCTCATCTAGATATTGCATTTTTCTTATATACAGCTACATTTATACCTATGATTAACTTTTTTCAATTTTTTTTTTGGTTCGATTCATGGGAATCTCCTTGCTTTTTTTTTCTCTTTGTTTCGGATGTCTCCTATTATCACTTCTATCTCTAAAAGCTTCAGACATCTAATTTTTTTTCGAACTTTCGACTTGTGTTTTTCAAACGTCTGACGTTCACTCTAGACGTCTAACTGAAGTTTTTTCTGTGTCTTTAAGATTTGTTCTTCTCTTTTCCTTATTAAGCCTCATAGGAAGCAAAGGAGTGCTAGACCTAGTAACCCTCCTCCTGAAGAAGAATTACCTAATGTCATGGAACAATTTTGCCTAACCAAAAAGGCCTCTCAAAAGCTTAACAATTTTGAGAAGTTTAAAGTTTGGTGTGGTAGACCAATTATATGGGATGATTTTAAGGATTATGGTATCCTAGACTTATTTCAAGCTCAAGGAATTCAACACTTCTTTGATGAGAAATTTTTTCCTGGTGGAAAAATTCTTGGTATATTTCCTGAGCTTATGAAATTATTCTATGCAAATTTAGTAAATGATTCCAAACCCACAAGCTATATCCTAAAGTCTAGTGTTTTGAATGCATCCTTTACCATTACAAATGAAGTAATTTCTTCAATTGCTTGCACTGCTGACTCAGGAGTTGATTGGTGGGACATTGCAAAAGAAGTTACTTTCTCCATTGTTACAAATGCTTTAGTCAAAGATGATGTTTACTTTGAAGGAATGAAACTTGAATCTTGTCATCTTAAGATTGTACCTTTCATTTTAGCTAGACTTGTTTCATGGAATTTACATGGAAAATCAGGATCTTTTGATCACATTTCTAAGGAGATTGCCTATATCCTATATGCTTTATTAAATCGAACAAAATTGAATTGGTGTGATTTGATCATGGATAGCTTATGTAGCACACACCGTAGGAACCTTCCTTTAGGTGCCTTTATTTCCAACATGCTCATCTACTTTAACCTTGATTTGAAATGCTAGTTTGTAGATGAATCTGTTAAAAGGTTTGATTGCACTACTTTACTTCTTATGGGTCTTAAAAAAGGAACTGAAGAAGAACAAGTCGAGGAAGAAATTCCTCATTCTCAACCTTCTCAATCTTCTCCTATTGACTCTCAAGTCCCTCTCATGCTTCCCGATCCATCTACCTATTCTTTCTATTCCACTTCTTGGGACTACTCTTGGGAGAATGTACAAGGAAATCAATAGGTTTTTCAAAAAGCCATGTTTGATGGGAAGAACCTCTAGCTAAAGAGACAAAATGAAGATCATGACTATCTTCGGAGCTTCACCAATCAATATGCAATGCAACTATCTCGTTTGGAAGATCGCATGAAGAAGCTGGAGTCTGGATAGTCCAAAGGGAAGAAGAAACTTTGATTAGTGTCTTTGGATAGCTGCTTTGCACGTATTGACTTTCAATGTTATTAAAGCTTTTTGTTATGTTAAACATTGTAACTTTTTCTGATGCTTGTTCTATTTTTTTTGCTAATGCCAAAACAAAAGGGGGAGACATAAGCTTTTATGTAGGGGGAGAATTTTCATATAAATATTTTTTTGTCAGTTCAAAAAAAGGGGGAGATTGTTGATATTATTATTTTTTTTGATAATGACAAATAAGTTATTGTTTGGAAGAGATTAACATGATGCAGGAAGGGTTTAACGAAAAGGATCAAGGAAAAGGAAGGGCAAAAGCTTCGTGTTATTTCTTATTTAGTTTATTTTATTAGAGTGTAAAAGCCTTGAATTATCCTTAGATTTCCTTAGGATGTCTATAGCTTTTCTTCTAATTCTGTCGGATTTTTTAGACATCTTTCTTTCCTTTTAGACATCTGAATATGATTTTTAAGACGTCTAATTATCTTTCCGTTCGTCCGAGATCTCATCTAGAACCTATTCTCTTCACCGGATCTTGAACCTTTTGTCATTTGATTTTTTTACACGTCTACTACTTATCTCAAATGTCTGGTTTAGTGTTTCGGATGCCTCCTTGATTATCAAAAGCCATCTTGCATTTTTAAGCAACGATCATTTTTTTCTTTCGAGTCATTCGAACGTCTGACTCTATCTTCAGATGTCCATATCCCTCCAACGTTCTTTTTTTCCCAACGTTCACTTTGACCCTAGTTAAAGTGCTTCTGTTTCACTTTAATGTTTTGAACGTTGAAGGCCTTCAGATATCCTTAACTTGTTTCATACATCTTCTGGTCTCTTTTAAGACATCTGACCACATTTTTCTCGATCCCTATTTGGGTCTAATCTCATTCCAGTAACGAGTATTCTTTCTTGTTATCTTTTCAGACGTCCCATTTAATAATCAGACGTCTGAACCTTTATGATCAGATGTCTATTTCTTTTTCAGACGTCCCTGTATTTAGTCTAGTAACCACTTGATTTATTCTAGAGACTTGATAGACATCTTGTTTTATTCTCAAACTTCTGAAATAGTCTTTTCAGATGTCTGTCAAGATTTTTCGGACATCTGATATGAACATAATTTGAGTTAATGCTTTATAGACATTCTTGCTTAATTCATTTCAATCCAATTCAAACTCTAACGATTATATCTGACCTCCTACACCTATATATACTACCATATAGGTTGCTGACAGGAACCCGTTTTTACGCATTTTAAAGTCGTCGAAAATTGTAGTATAGTCGTGCTAAAACATTCGTAAAAAAAAATGATTTTGTAAAGATAAGAAGATCTTGAGTCCCGGTCGTTCGTCTCTGGGAGGCGTTTGTGCAAATCGGAAATTGATCTTTTATCGCTCTACTTTATTTAAAATCACACGTCGATTTCCAATCTTCAGATTAGGGTTTCGCCACTTCTATTGTGAATTCGGATTACGTGCACGTGTGTTAAATAGATAACAAAGGTGAAAGTGTGAGTTTCGGTGCGCACAATTCTAGTTACGTGGTGGCTGTTTACGGAAAATGCATTTATAGTTAGATCTTCTATATTTTCCAGAATCGACATGCTTGTTGCAAAATATATATAATGAAAATAGGAAACTTGAATCACACAAATTAAATTGCAACCAATAAGCTCATGGTGATTTCAAACATAGAGATATGTATATAGAAAATATATTTTTCATTCATTCATTCAGAGGATGCTTGCAACATGGAATGTAGAGGAAAGCTTATATAGGAAAGCTTAAAAACATAAAACCAGCTAGTAGAAAATGATCGCATACAGGAATCTATGGGGGGATTTTGCATGCATCCTTGGGAGAGAATAAGAGCTACACTACTAAGCAGTAAATGAAAGCAGTAAAACTATGAAAAGCTAAGTTACTAATCTAGCAGAAAGGAAGGGCATTCGGAGGTGGCTCCGATGGCCTTTGAGTGGCTGAGAGAAGAAGGACGGGCAGCCAATGGTGCTTAGGCTGGCCCTTGGAGAGAGGTTGGGGAGATGATCCAGCATCCTAGCGTGGAGATGGTGGCCTCCATGGTGGTGCTCCTCGTGGAGGTGGAGTGGAGATGAATGTGGCTAGCCTAAGTGGAATGAGTGCCAAGAATGGAATTAAGCCAAGAGTGGATGGGCGCAAATGGCCACCCCTTAGGTCTTTTTATAGACCTAAGGGAGTCTCTCTAGAGAAGTGTGGAACTCTCTAGAGAGAGTCCCATGAGTGGCCGGCCATGGAGAGAGAGGGTAGTTCTTAGATCCATAAAAAGTGGATCTAAGAATTGAATGACTCTTGGTTGCTAAATTTGGCAACCAAGAGTGGCGCCACCATTGGAAGGACCTAGAATACTATAGGTTGTGTGGGAGTGCATGAATGGGTGTGTGTGTGTGTGTGTGTGGTCGTGCCCTGGGTGTCTAAGTGATATAGGTTAGGTCCTAAGGGGTTTGGGCAGGTGTAGGCCTCAAATTAGGGTTGCAAACCCTAATTGCTAAGGGGGAATTGCAATTAAACTTAACCCAAGTTTAATTGAATAAGTGTGAACCTAATTAAGAGTGAAATAACTCAATTACATTGGGCTTAGGTCAATTGGACTCTCACTAAGTTCAATTGGACTTGTGTGGGTTGAGATTTGAGCTCAATTGGACCCTATGAGTCCAATTGGCTTAGGTAATGGTAATTGACTATGATCTAAGTCAATTGGGTTTGGTGAGGACCTAATTAGGTCCTTAGGAAGGTCCATAGGTGGTGTACTAGGGTTAGGGTACATTAATTTAGGTTCCTATGGGGTTGGAATTGGGTCTAGGGAGCTAGAGATCCAAGATCAAGGCTTGAATCTCAAAACAGGAGCTAGAGAACAGTTCTAGACGTCCAAAAATGGAATTAGACATCTTATGCTAAAAAATTAGAACTCTGGACTTGTTGTCTGGACATCTAATCAGAGTCAGGGAGGATTCAAGGTTCTGTCTTGGGTATTTTGCAGAAATTGGACGTCTGGCCAAGTGTCTGGACGTCCAATAACACTGCAGAAGTGGGTTTAAGGTGTGCGGGAGTTGGCTAAGGGTTCTGGATGTCCTATAATTCATCTGGACATCCAGATAAGGGTTGGAACTAGGGTTTTAAGGTTTCCTAGGGTGTAGTGACCTAATCTAAGGGTGGCTAAGGCTTGGGGGAAGTCTCTAGGCTATCCTAGGGCTAGGATGGACCTAAGCTCTTCACATTTTACTGCTTTATTCATACTTAATAGAATAGCATACCTTAACTCCCTTACATCATTATTCAATATATCTAATCTAAGTCTTCTGCTCCAGCCTAGTTGTAACACCCATTATTCCTGATCCAGCTTCAGATCCAGATCCAGATCTGCTTATTGCCTGAAATTGACATAATGCACTTAATCAGCACATTATAACATTATTTTATGCATAGCTAAATAAAAGCAGTAAAGATGCATATAATGGTTATGCATGCATGAATTACCCTAACTTATGCTAAGTCTTAGCGTAATTTAGGTTAATTAAGACCTATGATTGCTGCGCAATCATACCCCCATACCTAAATCTTTCTAGTACCTAGCAAATGCAAGACTAAGTTATTTACAGCAAGGGTCCCTAAGGGACTGATTATTTTATCAAGTGTATGCCTAGAGATTTTTCTCCTTTTTGTTTTCATCCTATGCTCTAGAAATCCAGACAATCGTGATAATGCAGCTATGTAGCTTTTGCAACGGATTCGAGTGAAAAGCTGATTCACCTCTAAAGCCCGTACTTGACCCCTAGTAAAAATTCTAGCGGATAGGCGGACTTCTTTCGTCGGGGTATTCAAAACATTCTATGAATTCCACCTCGGCTTTAGGCTTAGGTAGAGAATCTCTGAGGGAAAAGATTATATATTTAGTGGCTCACTCTCGACTGGTGCTACATAAAGATTAGTATTTCAGAATCTAGATTCCCAGGCTACTAAGTGACTCAACTCAGAGAAAGACGAGAAAAACTGTGCTCCCTTTTGATTCCTTTGTATTCATTCTCTCTTTCTCTTTCTCTTTTTCTTTTCTTTTCTTTCTTTTTCTTAGAGCTCACAATCTCACCAGATTCATGTATATAATCTATATTTGGTTGTCTCACTTGGCATTAACACTTTAATTGAGTTTTCATAACCCTAACACTAAGTCAGAATTCCTCAGCCAGTATTCAGGTGGTAAGAAACACAAGAAAGGTGGGTTAAGGCCATATTTGGTGGATCTTAAATTTATTTGGTGGTATTGCTTCAATGCAACTGAACTAAATATTCACTCTTTTTTCTTTGCCTTTTCCTCTTTTTTTTAATTTTTTTTAATTTTTCTTTCTTTTCTTCATTTTTTTTTCTCTTTTTTTTTTTCAACATAACAGAACTAGCACACATCCATGAGCTTTATTGAGGAGGCATTATTAGGGATTGGTGGTACGCAAGAGACATTGGGTGGCTTATTTGGTGGAAGTGCCTACTCACGGCACCGGGAGAGATGGATAGGACGGTGTATTTCTGACCTTGACATCAATACCCTCCTTCAGCCGAGGATTCTGTAAAGAATGGTCGTAACCATCCACCTTAGCCCTAGTTTTATGAAAACTCACTCTCCACGTATTTGCCTTATTTGGTGGCTCTCAAAATTTCACACAAAATGTATACGCAAGAATCGAGAGCAAAAACTATGTCTAATCTCAGAGTATCATCACCTAATTATCTAGGACTCCAGATTCCTTGTACTAATCTTAGAGCACCAGTACACTCTACTTTCATCTCACACTATTTGGTGGATTCTTGGAAGAAAATCCACTTGACTCCTAAAACACTATCTAGGGGTTCAGGAAAAGAAGCACTGCTTCTTCTCAACAGATTAAAGACATTTATCAGCCTTACTGTGAATCCATTGCAAATTCTACGTGTGTGTGAAAAGTTGTACTGGATTCTAGATTACAGGAATCAACTAGAGGATAAAATACCTAATGCATTCTCTTAATAAAATAATCTTACTCATGAATGCAATATATATATATGCTATAAACAAGTGACCTTTTATAATTTGTACTTCGTGAAATTCCCGTATTAGGTTACAATTAGCTTGACCCTAAATTTAGAACACAAGGTGAGCGAGTGAGTCGGAAATGGCTGTTGTGGACGATTTCTAGCTCCAATGCGAGCATTGGAGGTAGAGTCGATTGTTCTTTTATGTAAGGTCCTAAAATACGTTTTACCTGCAGCTCTGAGGTTTTCCTAAATGTTGGCATATTAATTTTCAGTTTTGTTGTATCTACCCTCCCATGCCTAAGTTCTTGCATGTCCTTATGCATGAATATAAAAGAAAATAAATGCAGCAAGGAGATAATGGGTAGAAATCACCTGTAATTGCTCCTGAAATTATATATTCAGCATCGGCCAACCTGTCAGTATGCAATATGTAGAAAGAAAATATGCTAAAAGAAAAATATGCTATATATAAAAATGGCTATGTATAGATGATGGTGGAATGTGGGATATGCTATCTATATGTGCTGAGTTTAATGTCTCCAGCTGGGTGAGAATTCAATCACACGTCCTCAATAAGATGAGTAATCTCGTCAGGTGGAGGAGGTTCCTGGGCCAAAATGGCTTGAGGAGCTGGCCATTTACCGTAGATATATGCCCAGATTTTGGGTCCCTAATTTGGATTGCACCATTAGGATATGGGTGAATCACAACATACGGGCCAGTCCACTTGGACTTGAGCTTCCCTGCGAAAAGTTTTAATCATGAATCGAACAACCAAACTTGCTGGTTGGGCGTGAATGCTTTTCTCCGGATGTGGCGGTCATGAAAGGCCTTGGTCTTGTCCTTGTATATTAATGCGTTCTCATAGACCTCCCGCCGGATCTCTTCTAATTTGCTGAGTTGGAGTTTCCGTTCTTGACCTCCTGCATCGAGGTTAAGGTTACATTTTCGCACCACCCAAAAGGCACGTGTTCTAGCTCTACAGGAAGGTGATAGGTCTTGCCATATACCATATGATATGGTGACATTCCGAGTGGAGCCTTGTACACTATCCGATATGCCCAGAGTGCATCAACTAATTTAGCAGACTAATCCTTCCTATCTGGTTTAACTGTCTTCTAGAGAATTAGCTTGAGCTGACGGTTAGACACTTCAGCCTACCCATTGGTCTGCAGGTGATACGGGGTGGCTATATGGTGATGTACCCTGTATTTCTTTAATAATGACCTGAAGTGGGCGTAGATGAAGTGGCTTCCCCCGTCGCTAATCAGAGCGTGGGGTATTCCGAATCTAGCGAAGATATACTGCCATACAAAAGAAATGATGGTCTTATGATTAGCCCGTCTTACCGAGATGGCCTCGACCCACTTTGAGACATAGTCAACGACTAGTAATATGTACTCGAAGCCATGCGAGTTCGGAAAAGGGCCCATAAAATCAATGCCCCAGACGTCGAACACTTCTATAACCATGATGGGCTGGAGTGGCATCATGTCTCTCCTGGTCATAGAACCAACCGACTGGCATTGTTTGTAGTGTTGGGCGTATTCATGTGTATCTCTGAAAATAGTTGGCCAGAAAAATCCCGACTGTAAGATTTTTGCAGCAGTTTTCCATCCCGAGAAGTGACCACCACAAGCATCATTGTGGCAAAAATATAACACACTCGGGATCTTAGAATCTGGGATGCATCTTCGAATAATCTGATCCGCTCCAATGCGGAAGAGCAGTGGGTCATCCCAGAGGTAGAATTTAGCCTCAGCAGTGAATTTGAGTTTCTGGTCCTTGGATAAGTTCGCGGGAATCTTGCCTACAGCAAGGTAGTTCGTGATATCCGCGTACCAGGGGAACTCAACAGAGTGAACTGCCAAAAGAGATTCATCCGAAAATTGGTCATGGATAGGCAAGGAATAAGGAATGTGGGCTGGGTCCAGTCTGGAGAGGTGATTCGCCACAACATTCTGCTTTCCGATTTTGTCGCGGATTTCAATATCAAATTCCTGCAATAGAAGGATCCATCTAATGAGCCGTGGTTTGGCATCCTTCTTTACCAACAAATGCTGGAGGGCGGAGTGGTCAATGAAGATGATGACTTTGGACCCTAATAGGTAAGATCTGAATTTCTCCAACCCGAATACTACTGCTAGCAGTTCTTTTTTGGAGACAGTATAATTGCGCAGAGCCTCATTCAGTGTCTTGCTAGCATAGTATATGACGAAGGGTTGTTTCTCTTGACGTTGGCCTAAAACAGCACTGACGGCAAAATCAGAAGTGTCGCACATCATTTCAAAATCGAGCGACCAGTCGGGTGGTTGGAGAATCGAGGGATCAGAGACAGTGCTTCGTAAAGTCTAGAAGGCACTGAGACATGAGATATCGAATTCAAATGGGGCATCGACAACAAGGAGATTCATCAAAGACCATGCAATTTTCGAGAAATCACATATTAATCTTCGATAGAAGCCGATGTGACCCAAGAATGATCTGATCTGCTTGATCGAGCTAGGTAGCGGTAAGTGGAAAATAATCTCTGATTTATCTCGATCAACCTCGAGTCCATTTTTAGAGATCCTGTGTCCTAGTACTATGCCATCCCTCACCATGAAATGGCTTTTCTCCTCGGATAGTACTAGGTTTACCTCAATACACCATTTGATGATCCTGGTGAGGTTATCAAGACAAGATGCGAAATCATCTTCGAAGATGGAGAAGTCATCCATGAATACCTCCACATAGTCCCCAATCATGTCAGAGAAGATGGCCATCATACAACGCTGAAATGTCGCTAGTGCATTGTAGAGGCCAAAGGGCATCCGCTTGAGAGCGAATGTTCCAAAGGGACATGTGAATGTGGTCTTGTCTTGATCTTCCGAGCCAATCGCTACTTGATTATACCCAAAGTATCCATCCAGAAACCAAAAGAAACTGCATCCGGCTAACCTTTCCAAGATCTGGTCAATGAAAGGCAAAGGAAAGTGATCCTTCTGGGTAGCCATGTTCAATTTCCTATAGTCGATACAGACCTGCCAAGATGTTGCAGTGTGAGTCAGGATGGATTCGCCCTTATCGTTTTTCACTACGGTGAGTCCTGCTTTCTTGGGTTCTCTGGATCCAACTCACCCATTAGCTGTCTGAGATTGGGTATACAATACCTGCATCCAGCCATTTGATGATCTCCTTCTTAACAACCTCTAGCATATTCGGGTTAAGCCATCTTTGTGGTTCTCTTGAAGGTTTCACCCGCTCATCCGTGTAAATGTGATGAGTGCAATACGAGGGGCAAATACCGTGGAGATCAGCAATACTCCACCCTATAGCAGCCCTATGGTCTTGGAGTGTAGAAATCAATTAATGCTCCTCTTCTTGGGTTAAGTGGGCATTAATAATGACTGGGTATGTATCACTTTTGCCCAAGAACACATACTTAAGTGAGTTAGGTAAGGGCTTCAATTCGATCACGGGTGGGTCAGAGTCAGAAATGGGAGTGGGAGGAGCAAACTCGAGGGTGGGAATCTGCTGATCCGTATGCACGTGAATTCCCACTGATTCGCTTCCTGTGAAATAATCAGTTGTGATTGCGTTAATGGGAAACCTGTTAGCTGTGGTCACGTCTTCCTGCAACAACAGGGGCGATTCAATAATATGTAGATCAGGATAGCTGGATTCAGGGGTGCTGTGGACAGAAGCACACCCTAAACAGTCAGATCCTTGGGGAGATATGTGTAGTGCAATGGTTTCAGCCCCGTGTGGATCGAGGTCCAAGAACCCTGATAGTGCAGACGAATGAGACATTGGGTCGTCACAAAGGAGACCAATGTAATCACAGTGTGCCGAATCTTCGTCTTCACCATCCTCCTTTATGCGATCACAGTCAAAATTCTTTGCTACCCTGAATATGTCAAGTCGAAGTCGCTCATTATTTAGGGCTATCTCCATACACCTGGATGCACAATCAATGTTCGCTTGGGCTATCGCTAGAAATGGGCAACCAAAAATAATTGGTGCATCTCGGAGATTAGGAGGAACTTCCATATCGAGAACAAAAAAGTCTGTGGGAAAGCAGAACCTGTAGACTTTCACGATCACGTTCTCAACCACCCCGCTCGATGTTTTGACTGATCTATCAACCAGTTGAATCGTGACCGAGGTGGGCTTCAACTCCCCAAATTGAAATCGATCAAATACGGTAGTGGGAGTTAGGTTGATGGACGAACCCAAATCTAGAAGGGCTCAATCAAATGGAGAATCCTGCAAGAAGTAGGATATAAGTAGGGTACCAGGGTCTTTCTTTTCCAATGGTAAGTTGGCTAGAATCACGGTGCTAGCCTCTTTTGACAATACCGCCTGTCGTCCAATTCTGGGCTGTCACTTCAGGGTACAATAGTCCTTGAAGAACCTAGCGACAGCGAGAATGTGATCGATTGCCTTGAGGAGGGGGACCTGAATATGTACTTCCTTGAACATTGATTTCAAGTCCTCAAAATTCCACGTGTCCTTTTTCCGTACTACATTCCGGGTCAGAGCCTCAAGAAAAGGGACGGGAATCTTAGGGTTGAGTGGCCTCATACCCTTATTTACCATAGGTGGCTCCTGAGACAGAGTCAAACCTGCCTGCGGAGAAGGGTGGGAAAAATCAGGACTTGCCTGCCTATGTGGTGGGTCGAATGTCTTCCTTCCGCTCCTCAATGAGATAGCATTTGCATCAGCTTACTGTCCATGAGGTGGCAGGGGAACGGAAGGGGCAGAGTATGCAGGATTCTGCAAAGGCGGCTGGCCTTGAGCATAACTAGGCGGTGTAGGAGGTGCCTGTAATATGGTGTGTGCCTGTCCCTGCAGTGCCTGAAACCTAGGCAGGGTGCCTTGGTTTTGCACATATCGAGGGTTCGGGACAGGTTGGGAGGGCTAGGCTCCCTGAGTCCTATGCTCCTGCAACAGCTAGTTTTACCTGTTCTGTATAGTCTGTATCGCCTTCATAATCTGCAAGCTATCCTGTGTAGATTTCCCCATCGACCCTCGCAGCTCCACTTTCAGTGCCTCCAAAGGGTCAGCCCGCTTTGGAGGGTGACTAGCAGCTTGGTGTAGCGGCTGGTATAAAGAATAGGGTTGCTGCTGATACGGGAATGGCTACTTCCTAGGTGTTAAACGCTACGAGTTTCCATGCTAACGTGTTTGGTTTTGAAAACCTGTCGTTGTAGTTTCAAAGTGAAGAACTCGTGTTCAACAAATAAAATTTATACTAGAATAGAAATCCCGAGTCAAACTCAGGGAGGCAGACATTTGATTTAAAAATATGCATTTGTTTTATTTGTCACGAAGTAGACTATCTAACTATTTACAATAAATAGAAGAGAGAGAGAATAAGAGAGAGAATATTACAAACAAAAACCAAAAGAGATGTAGAATGAACATGGAATTCATCGTGAAAAAGATTGTTCATTACACTAAACATTACGACTACAAAGTGGAAAAATGATTACACTAGAAAGCAATAAATCTACTCTAGAAAGCATTAAAAAGAATGGAGAGAGAAATATCTTCCTCGACGGTCTCTTGGAGGATGAGCCAGATAGGACGATGCCTGGAAGATGGGGAACGGAGCAGGATGAAAGAGGACGAAGCAAGAAGAACAGGAACGGGGCAGCACGTCGTCGTCGTCACGGGATCCGCTTCCGAAAGGGGGACAAAAATTTGACTTTATCTCGCAAGAAGCATCCCGGGTGTGGGGCAAGCTTCTCTTGAGCTTTGGAGAGGGAGAGGAGAGAAGGAAGGGATGAGAATTTTTTGTGGAGGGGGTCTCCTTTTATATTTGCAAGGAATGAGGGAAAATTGGTCTTTTAAATCTCAAAACATTAAATAAGTTGTCTTTAGTGACGGATAAAATCGTCGCAAAGCCCCATCGTGGGTGTAGTGAGGCGGAGCTCGTGCGCCTGCTCGTCTGCTTGCGCGTGAAATGCGTGTTCACGATCTGCAAATCTTAGCTGTCCGATCATGAGATCGGATGGCTTAACTCGCCCCTTGCTGCGCCTTAACATCGTGCGCTCCGCGTCTGATCTTGCGTGAGGCGCGAGCGTGCAATAGGGCGTGAGCGCTATTGAGTGCCCGCAGCCGACCGATGATGATCCAATGCTCCTTGCGCCTGTTCACCCACGCCCGCTCGCCCACTCGCCGCGATTCGAACGCCCGCCTGCACTTCGTGAAAGCGCGTTCGACCAACACGCTACAAGCGCATTTATGTCGCGCTTTCAATTCATGTACGCGCATCCACAGCCATTGGATGCGCATCCAATGGCAGAGAATCTTCGAAGAAGAGAGGGCGCAGCGGGTGTAGCGGTCGGTTAGGCGGTCGAGATGGCGCCACGTGGTGCCATCTTGGCTGTCCATCTTCTGGATGATGCAGATGGTGCCACGGTTGTCGGATTGAGTCGATTTTTGCGCCGTTAGGCTACGATCGTCGATCCGAATCCATCCGTAAGGTCGGATTTGTCGTGTGTAGTTTGGATTCACATCATCTTGACCCTTGATCTTCTAGGGTTCCCTAGTCTCTATCTAATGCTACAAATGTCTGATTAGGGCGATCTTGGAGTTGTTGAACTCCAATCGTCGCCCTGATCACATTTGTACGGTTGGATCTTCGATCCGAGGCCCCGATAAAAGGTTTGCCCTATCCCTGAGCATAAAAGGAGACAATTAACCTCCATTTTATTCAAACTAATCTAAATGCAAGATGATGCATGCTATGCAATATTTATAGTATGCAATGCAATTTTATGCTTAAGAACATGCATAAATAGACATCTTATGCAATGTAAACATGTTTACATCACACGCCCATGCCTATCTTTTGCTAGTCCCTAGCAAAAATTATATGCTATTTATAAAAGAATCAGGTTGGATTATTTGGGCATGAGTTATTTTCAATCATTAAGAAAATATTTACTTAGGATTTGAACTTTCAAAGACATAACAGTGCCCGGGTATCTGCCAAAATGCAAACCACCTCATGCCCTCGCCTTATTCAAAGAAAATTTTCTTTTTCTCTTTTTCTTCTTTTCTAATTTTTTTGGATTTTTGAGTTTTAAGGTTTAAGAGTGGCTTTCTACGGTCATTCAACTCACCCAAGATTTGATGAGAACCCTAAGTTCAAAGCATCTTATTGTGAATGTGATAGACTCGTTGACCGATAATAAAAACAGACTTCAGATTTCTACGCCTCTAGGTGACCTTAAAAAGAAAATTCTGCCTAAAGGTGTATCTTTACAACCAGTAGCTTTCTCCCTACTTTTATTTTTACGGGGTCAACACAAGGGTGAATCCAGTGTATATCTCCTTGGTTTATTCTACTTCTCCACTTCTTCCTAAGTGTTTTAAAAATTTTCTGTGCATTTATTGAGCTGGGTTATGGACAACCAGTCGATGAGCTGTTACCACAGACAACTTGCCAGCCACACTTGTGCAGTGAAGTGTGGCTTATATTTTTTTTTCTTTTCTCCTTTTTTTTCTTTTCCTTTCTTTTTGACTCTCTTTTTTTTCCTTTTTTTTCTTTTTTCTTTTAAGTAGGTGGCTTCCCTCGTCTAAGATTTACCTAAAGGCAGCAAAAAGAGAAAGGTCTTATGACTGGGCTCTGGACAACCTACTTATGGGCTGTTACCCACGATAACTTGTTAGCCATATCACCCTAGAAGGTTCATTAGCTACCCAATTTCCATTAGAACTGTCGATTAACGAGTCAGTGACAAAATAGTGTGCAGATTCTTTAGGCTTAAGGTTCCCTCAAATCAGAGGGCAGGTTGATAAGTCGTGTACTTATCACCCAAACTTATTTACTGAAATTAAAATAGAATTCAGGTTGGCGATGACTCAAAAAATAAATCCACATTTTAATGGATACATAGACTAATTAAGTCCAAAGACCTGAAGGGTCTTTGTGTTCAGATCATAATATAGTATTTTCTAAGATTGAAAATTTTCTTAAACCAAAGTTCTCTTTCCTAATTCCATAATTTTTTTTAATATAAATAAAAAAAATAAAATAGATCTACGGAGCTAACGAATTAATTCAAAGATGAATATCCACCCCCTCATGCCTATCTAATACAATGTCCTCATTGTATTAAAAAGACATAAAATAGAGTGGACTTGACTAGAAGCACCTGAATTGCGTGAATGTCAGATCCGCTCCGAGATAAAAACTAAAAAGAACTGTATACGTGCTGAATTTAGTGCCTTCAGCTAGGCACACTATACAAAGAAGAGAATTAAAGAATTTACAGGTGCAGGTCAGAATCAGAATAAAAAGATGAGACCTCTGACCTGCTAGCAGAAGTTCATAGATGTGGACCAGATTGTGGTGCATACCTATACCCTATAATCAAGAATATCCAAGGTTTTGGATAAAAATTACCCAAAATCTAAAATCAATATGCAAGCAGGGTTAGGCCTGCGATTTATGAGGATGCAACCTATAACCAACAAGTCGGGTTACAGAAAATTCAAGCTCCAAAGGATAATCAATGAATGTGTGCTTGGGTTGGACATCCTCAGAATAGATGTCGTAAGGGTCTTGGTTTGATGATTTCAGATGAATTGGAACCCTTAGACTTAGTCTTCTACTTCCTCTGGAGTTAGCTTCCCAAATTAGAACTTCCCAGCTTCTATCCTCCTCATTCAGAATGTTAAATTCCGGGACCTCTTGCATATTAATCACCTCGTTTGAAATTTCCAAGTCTAAAAGATGTAGCTGAATCAGAATTGACTTGGGTCTAGTTATCTCAAAAACAAAATCATCGATAAGCTCAATGGGGTGTAACTGACAATCAGGGTAGTTGATTGAGTCCTCCAGAAAATGCGATTCTGGATCCGTAGTGTGAGCCCCAATAAGATTAGTTTCCTCAGTTATTGAGCTATCAAATGATCTATTAGATTCCTCAGGCCCAATCGTCTCACAGAAATCATATTCTGTAAACTCACGTGAGACTTTGCAAATCGAATCTGCACCATTAGAATCAAAGAAATCAAGATTCGTATTAATGTATGTCCCAAAATCATCTGTCACTTTCTTATCCATGGAGACATACGTTTCCTCGTACCCTGGCTCAAGGATCTCAGGTGAAGAAATCAGATCATCCTTAATTGGTTGCTCTAATTCAATCTGGTCATCCTCGTAACACATGTCCCCCCCAACAGGTGCCTGAATGGGTTCTGACATTGGCTCTCTTGAAGGGATTTCATCCTGGGAATCATCCCACGACTGAACTAAAGCAACCACAAATCTCATCCTCAATTTCACTAACTTCCCAAGTAGAAACTCACCGGAGTTCTTATCCTTAACATCCTGGAGCCAATCCAACAAATACTTGTTCAAATCATCAATCATTTCAATCAGAGGCTCCAATCTTTCAATGGAAGGTATTGGCTGAACTTCTAAAGATTGTGTGATATTCCTCAAGTTAGCCAGAACCTTATCTTGAACCTGGTTACCCTGAACCAAATGAGTTGGTTCAGGGTTGGGCGGGTTTGGGATCAGTGTAGAGGAGTTAACGAATTGAGATTCGTTATACCCTTCCTGATAATAGGTCATTTCAAATTGTTCAAAAGGTGGGATGACCTAAAGGCAATGTAATCAGAGGATGGGTAAGAATCAGTGTATCCTTCTTAATTGTAGATCGTATTAGGTTGTCCACGAAAGGGTGACGATCTATAATCGATGTGGCTCTGAGAAGGTTAGGAATCACAATTATAGTGTTCAGGGTTTAATATAAACACATCTATCTAGGTTAAAATGCCTATTCATGCATTTCCTAGGCGTAAATTTGCATTTCATGTTATAAATATTGCATAACATGCATCATTGAGCATTTAGAGTAGTTGTATATATTTTGGGTTAATTAGGTTCTTTTTATGGTCAAGAGAGGAGAGGATTTATTTCAAGGCCTTGGATGGACAATCAGACCATACGGATCTGATTAATACAACAATTGGAGTCTAACACCTCTGAAATCGTCCAGATCGGAGTCCCGTAGCATCATATGAAGCTCGAGGAAGACCAACGGCTAGGGGGCAATGCGACAACCATATGAGTTTCAGATGGAAAATTTCATCGTACAGATGAATCCGAAGCGATGATCGCAGTCCGACATCATGGGAATCATCCCGATCTGAGCATCGTGGCACCCTCTACAAAAGAAAGAAGAATGGACGGCCCAAGTGGTGCCACGTGGTGCCATCCAGGCCTCCCAACGTCGGCCAGCAGCAGCAGCGCATGCGCACAGCCACAGCCGCACGCAGCGCACGCGCATAGCCGTAGCCGCACGCAGTAGCAGTGCAGCGCATGCCACGCGCGCGCCCAAGGCACGTGATGTGCGCCAGCGGGCAGGTGCGGATCTTCAGCGACGCACCTTTAGTGATGCTTGTAGCTGTCACTAATGGTCAGCGCACGCCAGCAAGTGGATTTGAAGGGTGGATCTTCAGTGACAGTTGCAGTGACGTTTATGGATGTCAGTAATGACTCAGAAGCGAATTTGTTCTTCCTCCTCCACTATAAAAGGACCTACCCACCACCATTCCAAAGCATCTCTTCCTTTCTTCCTCTCACCACCTCCAAGGCTCTAAAGAAAGCTTGTCCCAAGGTTGGGATGCTCCTCAGAGTAAAACCAAATATTTTTCCGTCCTCTCACCCCCCTTCGTGGAGCATCCCGTGGCCGTCCTCTCACCACCCTTCAGGAAGAAGATCCTCGCCACGACGTCGTCCTACCCCATCTCTGTCCTCCAGCTCCATCCTCCTTCGTCCCGCTCCTCACCACCTTCCTCCAGGCAACATCAGAGCGAGTTGTCCTCCGAGCAACCATTGAGGGGGATTTCTCTCACCTCATTCTATCTTTTTATGCTGTCATAGTGTAGATTTTTCTTGCTTTCGTAGTGTAACAAACAATTCTTGATGAATAGATGATTGTTTCTCTCTCTCTCTCCCTCTCTCTTTTTTTATATTTGCAAGTAGATTAGCTAGATAAGCATTTGTCGATCTGATCTCTTGCTTCCTAAAAATACCAAAAAAGTTAAAAAAGATAAAAATGACCAAAAGCAAATAAAATCGAAGAGTGGTTTTCAATTAAAGTAAACGTCGCCTCCCTGTGTTCGACCCGGGACTCCCTTGGAGTTTCGGTATAAATTTTATCTGATCGACATGTTTTGCAACTACGACGACTGGTTACTTGTAACCCCGATTTCTAAACATGCGAAACACGTGCGACCATTTTGGCGCCGTTGCCGGGGAGGCAACGGAATTTACTTTATTGTTTATTGCATTTCTTTGCATTTACATAGCATTAACCCTACTTGTCTTTGATCTACTGTCTTACAGGTACCCTAGCATGGAGATCCAAGTGCGGTAGATAGGAGTAAAGTGCGGGTAAAGTGTTTTGTAAGTGTCCCCCACACCACCCCCACCTTAGTTTTCATTCCGTAACCGAATAATTCAAACCCAAATCAACTTAGGTGCTTTTTATGAACCCTAGGATAGATTTGGTTGTTTGTTTGCCACCTCCACTCACCTTGCCATCCACATAAAAAAAAAATGTTATCTGATTGTGGGATTTTCTGAAAGAGATACACCCTAACACCCACAACTCTCGACTTAAGGTGCACCAATCACTTTGATTCTACCACTTAACTAGGATCTAACCTGTGGACCCGGTACACTTCAACTAAATACACATAAGTGAGTAGAAATCTGAATAGGTTAAGCATTCTTGTGTGACTTAACTAAGTGGTGTAATAGGCCAATTGATTGAGTTGTTTGGGCCGCATAACTCAATCTAGAACTGATTCATTAAGTAGCTTACCACTTAGGGTTGATTTTTAAGACTAAACCAGGCACTCCACATTTTATTTCTGATTTTTAAAGGAATATATCTATACCAATGCTTTCAAAACTTGGAGTGTTCTACTGATCCTTGATTGAATATACCTAAAGATTAAACCCTAAAAGCTACTAAACAAGGTTGAACCCTAAAAGACACATCATCAAATAACCTTGTTTGAGAACCCTGGTTGTGTATGCACACACATTTTAATTGATCATTAAGGGCACTACCCATCTAAAGAGCCCATCACATTCCAAGAGCACGATCATCCCAAGCCTAACTAAAAACTGAGTAGACGTTGGCCTTAAGGATTGATTCGCTCTTCGGGGCTTAGACTGAGATTTTTTTTTAGATTAATCTGCTTTTGCTGGTCCATCTGATGTCTAGCTAGGGGAGTAGCATCAAACGACCGCGGCTGGGGGTTACACTAGGAACTGAAGGTGCAAGCCAAAGGAAGAACCTTCTCCCCAGTCCCTCCTTCTAACTGGTTGGATTGACCGGATAAAAGTAGACTAAATCATTTATAATCTCAAGATGGGTCCTGGGAGTTTGTAAGTCTTTAGGCTACCCACATAAGGATAGGCTTGGTTGATTGTATTGCAGGGCTCCTTTCTCCCTTCTATTTTCCCCTCCTATTCTACCATGTATCCTTCCACACCTTTCACACATTTCCAATCCTACTCTCCTACCGCCACTTATCCCCAAGATGATTATTATTCCGACTTGACTTGTAATTACCTGTCCACTAGCCAGGATGACTTTGATTGGGGATATGAATCCAGACCTCAGGGTCCAGGGCCTAACCCTGGACAACAAGACTATGATTATTATCCTTCCCAGAGCAATAATGATTATGGATCTCCATCCTTTGATGACCAAACCAACCCGATCTATAATTAGGAAGGATATCATGAGTATAACACCTACCCTCCCCAGTATTCCACTGAATATAGGTCACCACCATCCTTTGAACAACCTAGAATGACCTACTTTCAGGGAGGGACCTAAGAACCTCGACATCTTGACTCCTTTAGATTTAACCTGAACCCACCCAAACTTGAACCGAACTAGTCGGTTCAGGTGAACCAGATCCAGGATAAGGTGTTGGCTAATTTGAGGAACACTATACAATCTTTAGAAGCTCAGCCAACACCATGCACTAAAGCATTAGAGCCTATGATCAAAATGATTGATGAACTTAATAGTTCTCTATTGGATTTGCTCCAAAGTGTTAGGGATAGGGACTTGGGTGAGTTTCTTCTTGGGAAATTGTCGAGGTTGAGGATGAAATTTGTGGTTGCACTAGTCAAATCTTGGAATGATTCTCAAGATGAATCCCCTTCAGGAGAGACAATGTCTGAACCTGCTCAGGTGCCTATCGGGGGGGATACATTTTCTGAGACTGGGGATGACCAGGATGGGCTAGAGCAACCATTTGAGGATGAACCGATTGATTCACCCGAGATCCCCGAGCCAGGGAGTGAGGAAAAATATGTCTCCACGGACCATGAAATGACATATGATTTTGAGACATATATAAATGAGGATCATGAATTCTTTGACTCTGAGGGTGAAGAATCTTTTGGTGAAGTCTCACTTGAACTTAAGGAAGAGGATTTTAGTGAGACAAATGGGCTTGAGGAATCTGATAAACCAGTTGATAGCCTAATTATTGAAGATTTGGATTCGGTTGGGGCTAACTTGGAGGATTTGAATCCTCATTTATTAGAAGATTCAATCAATAGCCCCATTCCTCAACCACACCCCAAAGGCATTGATTTTGTTTTGGAAATCATTGTACCCAAGTCAATCTTGAGTCAGCCACGATTTCTGGACTTGGGAGAATCTTATGTGGTGAATGATATGTTAGAGGTCCCGAAGCTTGAGCACCTAATGTTGGAGGATAGAATTGTTGAAATAAAAATTTGGGAGGCTAATTCTAAGGAAAGTTTGATTTTGGATCTAAGGGTACCTATTGATCTAAAACCACCTACTTTCTACCAGGACCCTTACGATATCTTTCACGTGCAATCCAAGCTCGAAATAACTGATTATTTTTCTGAGCTAGATGTTATGTGGACAACTGCACCTATTGAACCATCTTTACTCGTTGTTCGACACTTTGCTCTTGGGTTGCACACCCTAAAACCGTAGGCCCGGCCCTGCAAGCTTAACAACCTTCAGTTCTGGGTGATTTTCATCGAGAACCTGAGAACCACTCAACCCTGGGGAATGGGTCTGCACCATAATCTCGTCCACGTCTGTGGACATCTTCTACTGGCAGGTTTCAGGATCAATGTTTTGATTTTGATTCTGAACCGCACTTGTGAATTCTCAATCTCTTCTTTGTATGTATGTTATGCCTAGCTGAAGGCATTAAACTTAGCGTGTGTGTATACACTCTTCTCTTTGCAGAGCTGACCAGATTTTCACGACACTCAGGTGATATTCTGTTTACTTAGCCCTTTTCATGTTTTTATTTTTACAATGAGGACATTGCATCATTTAGGCATGGGGGGGTGGATAATCGATTCCTGAAATCATTATGTTAACTCCGTAGAATTTCTTTTAGTTTCTTATAAAATTAAAAAAAAAATTTGAAAATTTGAAAAAAGATTAAAAAAAGAAAGAAATTAGGAAAAGAGAACTTAGGCATTTGGAAGTTATTAACTTTAGAAAATGATACGAGAGGACCTAAACACTTAGACTCTTCAGGTCTTCGGGCTTAATTAGCCCGGGTGTCCACTCAAATGTGAATTTAGTCTCGAGTCCTCACCAATTAAAATTTATTTTAATTTGGTAAATAATTTGGGATGATAAGTATGCAACTTATCAACCCGCCCTCTGATTTTGGAGGACTTTAAGCCTAAGCATCTGCACACATTTTTTTGCACTGGCTCACTTTCCGGTGGTTTTTACGGAAATTGGGTAGCTAATGGACAGACTTGGGTGGTACGGCTGGTAAGTTGTCGGTGGTAACAGCTCATCGGTCGGTTGTCCAGAGCCCAGCCACAAGATCATTTTCGTTGTTCTGCCTTTAGGTAAATCTTAGATTAGGAAAGCCACCTACTTAGAAAAAAAAGAAAAAAAAGAAAAACAAACACCCAAAAAGAAAAAATAGAAAAAGGAGAAAATAAAAAAAGAAAATAATAAAGCCACACTTCACTGCACGAGTATGGCTAGCAAGTGGTCGTGGGTAATAGCCCATTGGTCGGTTGTCTAGAGCCCAGCTCATAAAAGTGCACAATAATTCCCAAAACACATAGGGAAGAAGCGGGGAAGTAGAATAAACTGGGGAGATATACACTGGGTTTACCCTTGTGTTGACCCCATAAATAAAAGTAGGGAGAAAGCTACGGATTGTAAAGATAAACCTTTAGGCAAGGTCACCTAGGGTCGTAGAAACCCGAAGTCCGTCTTAACGGCCGTTTTGTGAGTCTATCACTTTTTCACAAAGATGCTTAGTACTTAAAGTCCTTTTCGAGTCTTGCGCGGGTCGGGTAGCCGTAAAAAGTTATCTCGGAACTCTCAAACTCCAAAAGTACAAAAAAATTAGAAAAGAAGAAAAATAAAAATATATATATTTCTTCCCTTCTCAAATAAGGCGAGAACTTGGGCGGTCTGCATTCTGGCAGACACCCAGGTACTGTTGAGTCTTTGTAGTTTAGAACCTTAGTTGAAATTTTCTATTGTTAGTAAACAACTTAGGCAAAAGCGATCTAATCCTAATTTTGATTTTATACATAGCATGTAGTTTAATTTTGCTAGGGACTAGCAAAAGATAGGCATGGGGGTATAATATAAACACATCTATCTGGGTTAAAATGCCTATTCATGCATGCTCCTAGGATTAAATTTGCTTTTCATGTTATAAATATTGCATAACATGCATCATTGAGCATTTAGAGTAGTTGTATATATTTTGGGTTAATTAGGTTCTTTTTATGGTCAAGAGAGGAGAGGATTTATTTCAGGGCCTCAGATGGACGATCAGACCATATAAATATGATTAATATGACGAAAGGAGTCTAACACCTCTGAAATCATCCAGATCGGAGTCCCATAGCATCATATGAAGCCCGAGGAAGATCAACGGCCAGGGGGGACATGCGACATCCATACGGATTTCAGATGGAAAATCCGACCATATAGATGGATCCGAAGCAACGATCGCAGTTCGACATCCCGGGAATCATCTCGATCTGAGCATCGTGGCACCCTCTACAAAAGAAAGAAGAATGAATGGCCCAGGTGGCACCACGTGGCACCATCCAGGCCACCCAACGTCGGCCAGCAGCAACAGCGCACGCACCCAGCTGTAGCCGCGCACCGTGCGCAACAGCAGCGCAGGACATGCCGCAGCGCGCCCAAGGTGCGTGATGCACGCAGCGGGGCGGGTGCCAGCGGGGCAGGCGCGGATCTTCAGCGACGCACCTTTAGTGACACTTGTAGCTGTCACTAATGGTCAGCGCATGCCAGCAAGTGGATTTGAAGGGTGGATCTTCAGTGACATTTATGGACGTCAATAATGACCCAGAAGCGAATTTGTTCTTCCTCCTCCACTATAAAAGGACCTACCCACCACCATTCCAAAGCATCTCTTCCTTTCTTCCTCTCACCACCTCCAAGGCTCTAAAGAGAGCTTGTCCCAAGCCCGGGATGCTCCTCTAGAGTAAAGCCAAATAGTTTTCCGTCCTCTCACCCCCCTTCGTGGAGCATCCCGTGGCCGTCCTCTCACCGCCCTTCTGGAAGAAGATCCTCGCCGCGACGTTGTCCTACCCGATCCTCTGTCCTCCAGCTCCGTCCTTCTTCGTCCCGCTCCTCACCACCTTCCTCCAGGCGACGTCAGAGCGAGTCGTCCTCCATGCAACTGTTGAGGGGGATTTCTCTCACCTCATTCTATCTTTTTATGCTTTCATAGTGTAGATTTCTCCTGCTTTCATAGTGTAACAAACAATTCTTGATGAATAGATGATTGTTTCTCTCTCTCTCTCCCTCTCTCTTTTTTTATATTTGCAAGTAGATTAGCTAGATAAGCATTTGTCGATCTGATCTCTTGCTTCCTAAAAATACCAAAAAAGTTAAAAAAGATAAAAATGACCAAAAACAAATAAAATCGAAGTGTGGTTTTCAATTAAAGTAAACGTCGCCTCCCTGTGTTCGTCTCGGGACTCCCTTGGAGTTTCGGTATAAATTTTATCTGATCGACGTGTTTTGGAACTACGACGACTGGTTACTTGTAACCCCGATTTCTAAACATGCGAAACACGCGCGACCAGGGTTAGACCCTAAACACGGAGGTCCGGAACTGTATCCCCAATCTGAGTTATCCCAACTAACTGATGGTTGATTATAGTAGGAGTCAGGATAATCGTCATGTTGAGGATAATTTAAAACAGGAGGGAAAGAGCGGGAATGCGTGTAATATGTGGAAGGATTCATGAGAGACGGTTGGAAGAAAGGCACCTTGCAATACAAGCAATCAAACCTATCCTTAAGTGGTCTTGCCTAAAGACCTACAAACTCCCACAACCTGTCTTGAGATAAAAGAATGATTTGATCTACTTCTGTCTGTTCAATCCAACCGGTTAGAAGGAGGGACTGGGGAGAAGGTTCTTCCTTCGGCTTGCGCCTCCGGTTCCTAGTGTACCCCCGCTGCGATCGTTTGATTCTGCTCCCCTAGCTAGACATCAGATTGAATAGTAGAAACAGATTAATAAAAAATAATCGCGTTTTGGGCTCTGAAGAGCGAGTCGAATCCTTAAGGCCAATGTCTACTCTATTTTATTTAGGGTTAGGTTTGAATGTGCTTTGGAATGCGATGGGCCCTTTATCTGGGTTGTGCCCTTAATGATTGATTGATGTGTGTGTGCGTGCGCAACCGGTGGTTTTCGAGCCAGATTACTTTTGATGCGGTGAATTTTAGGGTTCAAATCTTTCTTAGTAGCTTTTAGGATTCAACTTTAGCTATTTTCAAACAAGTTTTGTTGGCACACCAGGTTTTCAAAGCACAGGTAAAAATGTTTTCCTTTGAAGCTTAAAAGGAATGTGGAGTGCCTAGTAAATCCTTAAGAGTTGAGCCTAAGTGGTAGCTACTTGATGAGTTGATTTTAATTGAAGTGGTGCGACCCAATCAACTCAAACAATCAGCCTGTTGCACCACTTTATTAGGCACACAAGTGATTACCTAATCTGATTTCTACTCAATTATGTGTTTGGATGTGTGTATTGGTTCCAAAGATCAGTTTACCGGTTCAGTTTGAAAATTAGATGAGGTTGTGTACCTCTGTGAAATTTTTTTTTTATTTTTCTTTTTAATTGTGGAGGTTGAGGTGGGTGTGGGTGTCAAACAAACAAACAAAACTAACCTTAGAGTTTATAAGAACACCTAGGTTGTTTGATGTTTGTGTTATTACGTGGTGAAATGAAAATAATGGGTGGGAAGTGGGGGATAACTTACAGAACCTTCAACAACACTTTACTCCAATCTACCACTTTTGCTCATCTCGAAAGAGTACCTACAATCTCAATAAGAAAGGAGAGAAGTGAGGTAAATGATTTGTAAGTTAGAAAATGCGAAAAAAAAAATCAAAGAGCGTCGCCCCCCGGCAACGGCGGCAAAATGTTGAACGCTACGAGTTGCTACTCTAACGTGTTTGGTTTTGAAAACCTGTTGTTGTAGTTTGAAAGCGAAGAACTCATGTTCAACAAATAAAATTTATACCGGAATAGAAATCCTAGGTTGAACTTAGGGAGGCGGACGTTTGATTTAAAAATGCACATTTGTTTTATTTGTCACGAAGTAGACTATCTAACTATTTATAATAAATAGAAGAGAGAGAGAATATTACAAACAAAAACCAAAAGAGATGTAGAATGAACATGTAACTCATTGTCAAAAAGATTGTTCATTAGACTAAACATTACGACTAGAAAGTAAAAGAATGATTACACTAGAAAGCTCTAGAAAGCATTAAAAAGAATAGAGAGAGAAATATTCTCCTCGACGGTCGCTTGGAGGACGAGCCGGATGGGACGATGCCTGGAAGACAGGGAACAGAGCAGGACGAAGGAGGACGAAGTGGGAAGAATAGGAATGGGGCAGCACGTCATCGTCGTCGCGGGATCTGCTTTCGAAAGGGGGACGAAAATTTGACTTTATCTCGCGAGAAGCATCCTGGGTGTGGGATAAGCTTCTCTTGAGCTTTGGAGAGGGAGAGGAGAGAAGGGAGGGATGAGAATTTCGTGTGGAGGGGGTCTCCTTTTATAGTTGCAAGGAATGAGGGCAAATTGGTCATTTAAATCTCAAAACATTAAATAAGGGGTCTTTAGTGACGGATAAAATCGTCGCTAAAGCCCCATTGTGGGCATAGTGGGCCAGAGCACGCGCGCCTGCTTGCCTGCTTGCGCATGAAATGCACGTTCACGATCTGTAAATCTTGGTCGTCCGATTGGCTTAACTCGACCCTCATCACGCCTTCACATCGCACGCTCTGTGTTTGATCACGTGTGAGGCGCGAGCGTGCAATAGCGCGTTGGTGCTATCAAGCACCCATAGCCGACCAATGACGATCCAACGCTCCTCGTGCCCACTCGCCCGGGCCCGCTCGCTCGCACTTCATGAAAGTGCGTTCGACCATCGCGCTACAAGCGCATTTGTGTCTCGCTTTCAATTCATGCGTGCGCATCCACAGCCATTGGATGCACATCCAATGGTGGAGAATTGTCGAAGAAGAGAGGGTGCGACGGGTGTAGCAGTTGGTTAAGTGGCCGAGATGGTGCCATCTTGGCCGTCCATCTTCTGGATGATGTAGATGGTGCCACGGTTGTCGGATTGAGTTGATTTTTGCGCCGTTAGGCTGCGATCGTCGATCCGAATCCTTCTGTGCGGTTGGATTTGTCATTTGAAGTGTGGATTCACACCATATTGGCCCTTGATCTTCTAGGGTTCCTCGGTCTCTATTTGATGCTACAGATGTCTGATTAGGGCGATCTTGGAGTCGTTGAACTCCAATCGTCGCCCTGATCACATCTGTATGATTGGATCTTCGATCCGAGGCCCCAATAAAAGGTTTGCTTTGTCCCTGAACATAAAAGGAGACAATTAACCTCCATTTTATTCAAACTAATCTAAATGCAAGATGATGCATGCTATGTAATATTTATAGTATGCAATGCAATTTTATGCTTAAGAACATGCATAAATAGACATCTTATGCAATGTAAACATGTTTACATCACTAGGTTACGTGTTTTGCGCATTCCCGTATTGCCTAGTCTGGTAGTGTGGATCTTGATGTGGTCTTTGTGAATTACCAGATGAAGAGAAGTTCGGATGCTGGCTCCAACCAAGGTTATATGTCTCTGAATACGGGTTATTACGCCCATATCCTTGGATAGCACTGACGTCCTCGTATGCCGAAGATGTCTGAAAGGTATATCCGTCAAGGGGATATGTGTTATAATCCGTGGGTGGTGCGTAACCTTGGTCGTAAGGTGTCAGATTTGGATTGTTTACGGGATCCTGATATGTGGGATCTCGTAAATAAGGAGAAGATGCATCCCAAGTGAGTAGATTAACTCGAGCAGGAGGGGCTCAGGGTGCATAGGAGGGTCTTGAAGTGGCAGAGTTCATGTTAGATTGACCCTGACTAATCTGGTCAATCTTTTTCTCAATTAGGTTTATCCTATCCAGCTGCTTGACGATGATATCCATGTCGGCTCGAATAGACTCAGTGTGAGCCTCATGGACACCAACTCGCTGCTGACTAGGCCACTGGAACTGGTTCATAGACGTGGCATTCATCGAGTTCTCCGCCAAAGATTCGAACAACTCAAATGCGCTGTTCTCATCTTTTGCGAGGAAATTCCCACCACTAGATGCATTGGCCAGATACCGATGTGTTTCATCCAGCCCATGATAAAAGATTTGAGCTAAGTGCCATCTGGGTATACCATGGTGCAGGCATTTCCGGAGAAGGTCATGAAATCGGTCCCAGGCTTAGTGCAACTTCTCCCCAGCTCCTTGGGAAAAAGTCGTGATTGCACTCCTCATCGCGTTTGTTCCACCAATTGGGAAAAACTTTTGCAGGAATTCATGATGTAATTCTGACTGGGTTCCAATTGGCTTCCCAATGGTCATGAACTAGTATGAAGCTTTGTCCTTAGAGAAAATGGGAAAATCTTCATTAGAACAATCCCAAGATCAATGTTCCTGGGTCAAATCGTTTCTACAAGTCGACTCAGGTCCTCTAGGTGCTGGAACGAATCTTCGCTTGAGTTCCCATAGAAGTGAGTGTTGATCAACCCAATCATGTTAGGCTTGAGCTCAAACGTGTCTCCACCTGCGGGAATTCTGACTAAGGGTGCAACGGTTGGTACAGCTGGATCGTAGAAATCCCACAGTTGTTCTCCTCGAGGTGGATGCTGCATTCTGTCAAGCGCCATCAAAATGCAGTCCATGCTATAAAGATGCCGCTCCTCATATTCAACCACCTGGGCTTCCAGACGAGCCATCGGGTCTAGATTATCAATATCCTGACTTGGTCTAGGTCCAGGTCCAAGATTAGCCATTTTGGTTATGGAAGGAGAAGTGGGGGGAGAAGTAGGTCCTGGCAAGGTGACTCGCCTCTTTGGGAGTGGCTCCCAAGGTCCAACCAATTAAGGTCTAAGTGACCTCCTTCCTTGCATACACCACCCAACCCTTGGGTTGGTGTAGCCAAGCCAGACATGGCTAAAGCCCCGTCAATCAGATGGTCCTTATGAATCTGATGACTAGATTTTTCGTTTTAAGTTCTAATTCCTCAAGAAAATTCATCGTACAACCGACTGAAAGCAATTCCTGCCTCTTAGCTAACCCAGCAAAGAGGTTGGAAGCACCCAATAGTACGACAACGAATTCGGGTTTAATTCATGTTTTAAAATTGATTTTTAGCCTGTTTTCTTCAGTTGGGGTTTTCTTTTGGTGAGTCGCCCACAAGGTGACCAACTCATCGGTTAAGTTTGACTAAGTCTAGGTTAGCCCAAATGTGGTCTCTAAATTGTAACCCTAAAGGTGTAACCTAGGTTTCATGCAATTCTAGGGTTTTGATTGTTTTGTTTTTTTTTCTTCTTTTTCAGTAGACCACAAAAATTACAATCAGTCCTCTGACAAAAATCGGAATCCAATTAACTTGAAATTTGGTGAGTAGATTCCTTTTTCAACTATCTTTTCAGAGAATATTTTTTTGTAATTTTTACTATTTCAACGAAATTTTTAGAGATTTTTTACTGTCAGGGGGTCAAGTTAGGAATTTTGACCCTTGGTCTATTTTTCTCTTTGAAACAGTACAAATGACTTTCAAAAATTTGGGAAAAATATGGAAAATAAACCTAATGGGATCAGCTTTTAAACCCCACCATTTTTAGTCAAAACAGATTCGTGGATTGCTTGGAATTGCATTTTGAATTTTGAAAAATATCATATCTGATTACTCTGACCCCTTACACTTCGTGAATTTTTAAAAATTTGTACTTGGAATTTTCTAAAAGAACGGTGTCATTTGAAAGATGGTTTGAAAATGAAGGTCTAACCCAAATTTTAGATTTTTTTGTTCACTAGTTTTCAGGCAATCACATTTTTAAAATAGACTTTGAACTGTGGCCAAAAATCAAAGAATGGTGGAAAGGCTTTTGAAAAGTGTTTGAGTTTGAAATCCAAGCTTTCCACCAAAAATGTGTTTTTTTTTTCAAAGCTTTTGCAAATTTTTTTTCAAAAAGGATTTTTTTTTCAAAGGATTTTCAAATATATATATATATATATATTTTTTGCTTTTTCAAACTAACCTAGGATTCATAAGGAAACCTATTCTAGATTTTTTTTGATTTTTTTTTCTTTTTCACGAAAATGAATAAGTTTTTTTTTTTTTAAAAGAAATTGCTAGAAGTAAATCTAATCCTAGGGTTTAAAAGAAAACCTAGACTAAGAGATGATGTGCCTTGATTTCTTTTTCCACGCTCGACACGTGCGCAGATCTAATTTTTTTCTGTGTTGCCCTGCACATCCAAAAACAAAGTAGAGGAAGATTTGTCAATGGTAGTTTAAAAGATTGAAATCAAGGAAAATGACATTGCCTCCCCGGCAACGGCACCATTTGACGGGAACCAGTTTTCGTGCATTTTAAAGTCATCGAAAATTGTAGTATAGTCACGCTAAAACGTTCGTAAAAAAAATGATTTTGTAAAGATAACGAGACTTTGAGTCCCGGTCATTCGTCTTTGGGAGGCGTTTGAGCAAATCTGAAATCAATCTTTTATCGCTCTACTTTATTTAAAATCACACGTCGATTTCCAATCTTTAGATTAGGGTTTCGCCACTTCTATTGTGAATTCGGATTACGTGCACGTGTGTTAAATAGATAACAAAGGTGAAAGTGTGAGTTTCGGTGCGCACAATTCTAGTTACGTGGTGGCTGTTTACAGAAAATGCATTTATAGTTAGATCTTCTATATTTTCCAGAACCAACATGCTTGTTGCAAAATATATATATAATGAAAACAGGCAACTTGAATCACGCAAATTAGATTGCAACCAATAAGCTCATGGTGATTTCAAACATAGAGATATGTATATAGAAAATATATTTTTCATTCATTCATTCAGAGGATGTTTGCAACATGGAATGTGGATGAAAGCTTATATAGGAAAGCTTAAAAACATAAAATTAGCTAGCAGAAAATGATCACATACAGGAATCTATGGGGGATTTTGCATGCATCATTGGGGGATAATAAGAGCTACACTAATAAGAAGTAAATGAAAACTACAAAACTATGAAGAGCTAAGTTACTAATCTAGCAAAAAGGAAGGACATTCAGAGGTGGCTCCGATGGCCTTTGAGTGGCTGAGAGAAGGAGGGGTGGCCAATGGTGCTTAGGCCGGCCCTTGGAGAGAGGTTGGGGAGATGATCTAGCGTCCTGGCATGGAGATGGTGGCCTCCATGGTGGTGCTCCTCGTGGAGGTGGAGTGCAGATGAATGTGGCTAGCCTAAGTGGAATGAGTGCCAAGAATGGAATTAAGCCAAGAGTGGATGGGTGCAAATGGCCACCCCTTAGGTCCTTTTATAGACCTAAGGGAGTCTCTCTAGAGAAGTGTGGAACTCTCTAGAGAGAGTCCCATGAGTGGCCGGCCATGGAGAGAGAGGGTAGTTCTTAGATCCATAAAAAGTGGATCTAAGAATTGAATGACTCTTGGTTGCTAAATTTGGCAACCAAGAGTGGTGCCACCATTGGAAGGACCTAGAATATTATAGGTTGTGTGGGAGTGTGTGAATGGGTGTGTGTGTGTGTGTGTGGTCATGCCCTAGGTGTCTAAGTGATATAGGTTAGCTCCTAAGGGGTTTAGGTAGGTGTAGGCCTCAAATTAGGGTTGCAAACCCTAATTGCTAAGGGGGAATTGCAATTAAATTTACCCCAAGTTTAATTGAATGAGTGTGAACCTAATTAAGAGTGAAATAACTCAATTACATTGGGCTTAGGTTAATTGGACTCTCACTAAGTCCAATTGGACTTGTATGGGTTGAGATATGAGCTCAATTAGACCCTATGAGTCCAATTGGCTTAGGTAATGGTAATTAACTATGATCTAAGTCAATTGGATTTGGTGACGACCTAATTAGGTCCTTAGGAAGGTCTAGAGGTGGTGTACTAGGGTTAGGGTACCTTAATTTAGGTTTCTATGGGGTTAGAATTGGGTCTAGGGAGCTAGAGATCCAGATCAAGGCTTGAATCTCAAAATAGAAATTAGAGAATAGTTTCAGATGTCCAAAAATGGAATCAGACGTCTTATACTCAAAAATTAGAAGTCTAGACTTGTTGTCTAGACGTCTAATCAGAGTCAGGGAGGATTCAAGGTTCTGTCTTGGGCATTCTGCAGAAATTGGACGTCTGACCAAGTGTCTGGACGTCCAATAACACTGTAGAAGTGGGTTTAAGGTGTCCGGGAGTTGGCTAAGGGTTCTGGACATCCTATAATTCATCTGGGCATCCAGATAAGGGTTGGAACTAGGGTTTTAAGGTTTCTTAGGGTGCGGTGACCTAATCTATGGGTGGGTAAGGCTTGGGGGAAGTCTCTAGGCTATCCTAGGGCTAGGATGGACCTAAGCTCTTCACATTTTACTGTTTTATTCCTACTTAATAGAATAGCATACCTTAACTCCCTTACATCATTATTCACTATATCTAATCTAAGCCTTTTGCTCTAGCCCAGCTGCAACACCCATTATTCCTGATCCAGCTTCAGATCCAACTCCAGATCTGCTTATTGCCTGCAATTGACATAATGCACTTAATCAGCACATTATAACATTATTTTATCCATAGCTAAAGGAAAGCAGTAAAGATGCAGATAATGCTTATGCATGTATGAATTATCCTAACTTATGTTAAGTCCTAGCCTAATTTAGGTCAATTAAGATCTATGATTGTTGCGCAGTCAGTTGCCTTATGTTTTTACACACAACTGATACAAAGGGAATATACATCATTGCAAAGCTCTTGATCTTGTTGTGCTCTTTTTGCTCTCTTGCTTTTTCTTTGTGCTGCTATTCATTGCAAATCTCCCAACTGCTTATAGGTTTGATAAGGGAGTATTCTTATTCTTTTTCAAGGCTTATGGTTCTATATTGCTTTTTGATAGTTTATTTGGGCACCCAATTTGTGGGTTTCCCATTTCCTCTTAGTAGAGGGGTAAAACTCTTCTTGGGGTTTGTCCAGGAAGAGGGGTTTTGTAATATTACTTGTTGTTAGTAATTCCTACTTGGGTAGGGGCAAAATCCTAGATTGAGAGATCTAGGTAGAGGTTTTTCCCGCAAGGGTTTCCTCTCTAAATACTTGTGTGTTGTTGCGATTATTTCAAATTTTTGTTTTCACAATTCAACCCCCCTTCTTGTTCCACTTACAAGATCAAAAGTAGTATCATATCCTTGTTACCCTCCTTTTATGGTATTACTAGGGACAACCCCTACCAGCATTTAGTGGAATTCACCAAGGTTTGTTCTACGGTGAAACTTCAGAACTTTATTGATGAAGCTTTGATGAGAACCCTCTTTCTTTTCTCCCTTAAGGATAAGGCAAAACATTGGTATCACACCTTGGATGCAAGGGTGAATGATTAGAATGACCTTAAGGGAGAATTCTTGAAGAAATACTTCCCAATGAGCAAAACCAACAACTTTAGGAGGGAAATCATGGTTTTTACTTAGATGGGGAGCAATTCCATGAGGCTTACGAGTGCTTCAATGACCTGATTCAATTATGCCCCATCATCAAGTGCCAAATTGGTGGAAAGGTTCTATACTGGACTATCTGATAGGCATAGGAAAATAATGGATGCTACCTGTGTTGGAACCTTTCTTACCAAAATGGAGGATGAGGCCTAGACCTTATTTGAGTCACTGATTGATAATTGTATCCACTTGAACTTAGCTTATTAGGATAGAAAACCATCCATCCTTCAAAAGAAAGCAGAAGCTAGTGAAGCTGAGGCTACTCAAAATTTAGCCTTCCAAATCCAATTGTTGAATCAAAATTTTGAAAGGCTCATGTTAAACCTAGAACATTCCTGCAATCAGCTTCCCAAGTTCAGGCTATTTCTGAATGCTCCATTTGTCAAAGCACTCTCCACACCACTGTTGAGTGTCACCTAGCTAATTAATTCCCCGAGCTAGTTCAAGTAGGCCTGAATGCCGCCCACAGGTTTCGTCCACCTCCCAGGAACAACCCTTTTGGAAACACCTACAATCCTAGGTAGAGAAACCATCCCAATTTCTCATGGAAACAAGGCGATGCTTCCAACCCAGGGAATTGAAGAGCCCAACCCACCCAACCCTTTCAAGCACAACAATTCCAGCCTCCTCCTCAGCCCAACAATTATGAGATGGATGACCTTAAAGCTATGATGAAGGACATGCAAGAAAGCCAGAGTATGATCGTTCAGTCACAGAACAAGGCAATCCAAGAAATGCAATCTCAAATTGGCCATCTCGTTGAGCCTGTTAGGCAACGTGATCCTGGGAAATTGCCCAGCTCATCTGAGGAGAATCCTAGGGATAAAGGGCTCTTCATAAGGGAGCACTCTAAGGTTGTGACCGTTCTGAGGAGTGGCAAAGAAATTTCCAAACATGAACTCACTCCTATTGTCAACCCTCCTACCAACCTGACGACCACTTACACATCCA
Source organism: Thalassia testudinum (assembly GCA_037157565.1). Classification (NCBI taxonomy): domain Eukaryota; kingdom Viridiplantae; phylum Streptophyta; class Magnoliopsida; order Alismatales; family Hydrocharitaceae; genus Thalassia; species Thalassia testudinum. Next base: position 3,971,922 of record JAZHRO010000022.1, on the reverse strand, counting down.
CTGCAAAAGAGCCACTCAGCCTATCCTTGCTTGAAATCACCTATCCGAAGGATGTTGTCCCTGTTCCACCTCTGTCTTGCCATATTAAACCCTCCAACTAGAGGCTGAGAGTGCCCTTCCCTGAGCACTTATCCTCCCCTAAGGCACCTTTTGTTGGCTCATCTGGAGCCAAAGATAGGATGGAAGAAATAATGGAGGCATTCAAGTAAGTTCACATTAACTTGCCTCTATTGGATGCTATCAAGCAAATCCCATCCTATGCTAAATTTATGTAGGACCTGTGCACACAGAAGAGAAAATCAAGGAAATAGGTCTAGGCTAATGTCGTCTTGCCCAACCTAGTCAGCTTGGTCCTACAACAAGGTACACCCCTCAAAATGAAGGACCTAGGAGCCCCATACATTTCTGTGGTCATTGGAGGCCAATGCATCAATGAGGCTCTCCTCGATCTGGGCACAAGGGTTAATATATTATCGAGCTCGGTCTATGAGCTATTAGGTGGAGGTGAATTGAAGCCTAGTCCTGTTATCCTCATTCTAGCTGATAGATCACTTAAAACACCATGCAGGCTTTTAGAAGATGTCCTGGTGAGAGTGGAGGACTTATTCTTTCTCTTCAACTTTTTGATATTGGATACTGGCCCATCCAACATGCCCACCAGACCTTCGATTATCTTAGGGCATCCCTTTTTGGCTACGGGCAATGGGTCCATCAATTGCAAATTAAGAGTGCTCAAGTTGGGCTTCGAAAACCAAAAAATTTGGCTGAATGTGTTTGATGCCTATAAACAACTTGGATTGGAAGATTGTTCTCAAATCAAGGTATCAATGAAATTGTAGAGGAGACGACACTAGTTCATTTGTGTGATGATCCCCTCCAAATGGTCATTTCTAAGGACCATACCCTAAGTCTTGAAGAAGGAGATGGAGATATGCCAGAATTAGAAGAGCTGTTGGGTGTTAAAGCTGAGTCCCTCTCCCGCCTTGGACAATCAACGTAAATCTGCTAGCAGAGGTGGGGACATAGAACATAAGTCCCTCGATTCAGAAGGCTCTCGACTAGGAGCTTAAACCACTCCCAAAGACTCTCAAGTATGTTTTCCCTGGGCCCAATGATACACTCCCTATCATCATTTCGACTGCTTTATCTAAGACGCAGGAGGGAGCATTAGTTGAATGCCTAAATCGACACAAGGAAGCCATTGCTTGGACTATAGCAGACATCAAAAGGGTTGACTCAACTCTCTGCATGCATCACATTTACATAGATTACTCTGTGAAACCCTTCCAGTGAAGAAGGAAATCTTAAAATGGTTGGATGCGGGGATAATCTACCCCATTTCTGATAGTAAATGGGTCAGTCCTATTCATGTGGTGCCCAAAAAGGCAGGATTCACAGTTGAGACAAATGAGAAAGGGGAGAAAGCCACCACCAGACCCACAACAGGATGGAGGGTATGTATAGACTACCGTCGCCTTAACACCACTACCCAGAAAGACCACTTCCCTTTGCCATTTATTGATCATATACTGGAGAGATTGGAGAGGAATAAATGCTTTTGTTTTCTCGATGGATATTCTGGGTATAATTAGATTGTCATCTTTCCAGACAACTAGGAGCACACTACTTTCACGAGTCCTTATGTCACATTTGCCTTCCGCCGAATGCCATTTGAACTATGTAATGCTCTGGGAACATTTCAGCGGTGTATGATGTCCATCTTTTCGGACATGATTGATGAGTTCATAGAGGTTTTCATGGATGACTTTTCCATCTACAGCACATCATTTGACCATTGTCTCTCACATTTAGAACAAGTTCTCACCAGCTACGAAGAGACAGGATTAGTGCTCAGCTGCGAGAAAAGCCATTTCATGGTTCAGCAGGGCATTGTTTTAGGGCATGCAGTGTCTGGGCGAGGTGATAGGTCCACATTAGTGGACGCATTTAGTGCTTAAGTACATTAGTATTCAGATGTGTATTTTATCTCAAACATGTATGATAATAACAAAATGATGTGAGCCTTGAATGTATCATTTCATGCATTAATTACTTTAATATTAATGTGAAAGAATTAATTATTTACTTTAAAGGCAAGGACTTCACATCAAATCTAAATTTGAAGTGTCATATTGTGGGAATGTTATTTTGGCAAAATTTGGCAAGAGAATCATTCTTTTGCATCCCTTAATCTCTTCCTTATTTGCCCTAAAACCTCTTGCCTCTTTTTATAGATGATTCCTTATGTCTCTCTCCCTCAAATGGCAACATAAAATCATGATTGTTGTTTTCTCTTTCCTTCTCTGACTCTCTCTCTCATTTTTTTCCTTATATAATAGTATGACAGGACAAGAGAAGGATCATTCCCTCCAGAGGGAGGAAGCCCTCCTCCACCTCTCCTCCCCGTAGGTTACCACCTTCACTTTGAGCCTATTTCACCACCGCAAGCCACCACCTCACCGTGCAGCCCTGATGTTACCTCAACCACGCCACCAACTTCACCTTTGCAAGCCACCACCACACCATCACCGTGCGCCTGCCAGTCACTTAAGTCGTTCAGGCATTTTCTCGGACGTCTGAAGATCTGAACCTCCAGCTACCGCGACCTCCGCCACTGCGTGCCTCCTCGACCCCGCCAACAGAACGCACCCCTGCACCCAACATAACCGCATGCCTTCTCTCAACTCACAATCGTGCACCTCCATCCACTTCCGTGCCAACCTCACCACTGCACCACAGCATCCTCCTCCGTGATTTCCTCGACAGCATCTCCTCTCCACGCATCTCCAGCCCCTGCGCGACTTCCTGTTCAGCCACGCCAGGCACGCACGACACTCGCACGTAGATTCCCATGTGCCACAGCCTCTCCGTCTTCTTCTTCTTCCTCTCCACCAAGCGAAGGCACCCAAAGCCACCAAAAATGTAGCCACGTCCACGGGCCTCGTAACTTCGCACCATCAACTCCAACGGACTAGCTGCACCCTCATGAGCTCGGCCACACCTTCTGAAGGTTGCCAGTAGGCCGCACACGCCGGCAACCCGCCACCAATGCCAGCATTCCTCCTCGCCATTGGCGAGACCACCGGCCACCATTCGTCGATCCGCTACCACCATCAGGACCCCCAAATGTAGGCCGACCTTCATCGAAGTTCCCGCGGCTCGCCATCACCTCCTCTTATCGTGTGAGCAAAGGAAAGACATCCTCTATTTTTGGGTTAAATAGTTATTACATTGAATGCCATTGTGGACTCTTGATTTTTGAATTTTTGTTATTTTAATGAGGTAACATTGTGGCAACACCCTCATATTCTTGCATTATTATTCACCTCATGTTTACATCTGTTCATTGCATGAAATTGCGATTCCAATTTACATCCTAACCCACATGCAAGTAAAATTTACATAGGATGCCACTGTTCATGCACTATTTACATATTTAGAGCTTCGATTTCTTACGTGAAATTTACATAATGAGCTCGTGATTTCTCTATAAATTGGAAATTCACATTCAGAGTAGCATATCCATTGATTCATGTGACGAATATTTCTGCAAACATGATTGTTGCTTATCTATGATTTATTATAGTTGTTCCTCACTGTGGATACAACCTAACTCTTCATGGTTAGTTTTACTGATAAATACTTTTGATCTGGGATTTTTCCATCAGGTGATTTCACTGCGACAACATATTTTTCTGATACATCATCTCAAAAAAGCGAAAAAATTCTGATCAAATGGTGCCATTGCCGGGGAGGAAACAGATGCAATAATTTCACCTGATTTTTTATTTCCAATTATTCTGAGTAGCACAGTGATCTGACCAGTTGTTATCTTTTCTATGCGAGGAATCTGACGAGGCGACAGGCGCAGTTGGGAGACGACATCGACCTTGAGCAATGTTCACACACGGGGAAGATGCAGGAGACCTGGATCCTACTTTCATAGGGGATTCTCCTTTGTCACAAGTTTTATTTCTATTTTCTCGCCCTTGTAGTAATTGGGGCTGATTTTTAGGGGTCTATCCCCACATTCTTTAGAGAGTAGGGGCTATATTTTTGTTGCTGGTTTGATTCATTTTTCTGCATTCTTGCCTCTAAAACAAACACAATAAAATATCGAGCTGCCTGTTAGGAGTTGCATACCCTTAGGTGCGTGCATTTAGGGGTGATTGAGTAACACATTAGATCTCATTGTTGCATTGCGAGCATATCTACACGAAGATTGTTGGAGACAGGTATATCTTTCTATCTTTGCATCCAGCTCCTGTTCACACATTTCCATTTAGATTAAAATTCAAGGCCACCAAACTAATTGAATTGACCTAATTCAGTGGTCATCTAATTGAAATTGGGACTAATAATTAGATTCGACCTTAAAACCAAATCGCACTTAATTTCATTCAAAGGGACTTGTCTGCGTTTTCAAAATCAAAAATGATTTGCGGTGTGATGCACACTTCTGACACTGAGCATGCACATTAGGCTCCTTACTAAGGCTCGATCCCTTAAGGCTATAGGCACTGATCTCTTTATCGATGCAGACCCTCCTATCTTGCTTTGTGGTCATGGTACTATCTTTTGATCGAGTGTTTTGATACTTCACGGAGGGGGACACCCCTTAAAGGAACAAAAGGGTAGTTAAGAGGCATCGCTTACGCATCGCCTCAAAGGAAGGGTTCGCCCTACTTGCATCCCTTTGTTTGTCCTTGGAGTAACTTTTCACTTGATCACCTGAGAGTATTATCTAAGCAAGGTGTAAGTTCCAGGACACATGAAGGTCGACTTAGGGCCCATAATTGATTGTGAAAATTCTGTGGCCACCAAGAAAGAACTTAAATGACCTTTGTTCTTCTCTAAAGAGCTTGTTAGGGATCTCAAGTCATAGCTCCCTCTTATACCACTAAAGTGGGAATAGACGGGTGCAAACTTGACCCCATTTGACAACTTTAAGGAGTAGATTGGAGGTTAGCTCAACTCTTCTCTAAGAAAGAAAAGAGAGTCCCATTGTCTTGTGTTTGATTGGGGTGTATTTTTCGAGTTGTGCTTTCAAATGGATTACAATAACTACTTCATTTCTTACTTTCACCCCAGAACATCAAATCCCAATCCCATGACCTGCAGCGATCCACCATCTGATGAACAATGGGATCCTTTCTACTCTTACTATAGGAACATTGGTTTGATTATTCCCCAATCCTGTGATCATGAGCAAAACCTAGGAGAAGGATACACCATCCATAACCCATCCATGACTATGCCTAACCCACCCACCCATGATGATTCTTATGTTCCCAGTTGGACAGAAACTCCTAAGTATTATAACCCTGAGCTTGACTTTCCTCCTAAATAAATGATAGCCTCTCCTCTTTCAAAAGAGAAATGCAAAAACAATAAACGAAAATGATGGAATCTTTAGGAGAGTCTTTGAGGACAAGTCAACAACTAAAAGAAGAAATTGGTCACTTGATTTACTCCCTTGAGGTTGATCATAACCCCTCCATGTTAGATACATCTCCCTTGAGAGAGACACACCACAAGATGGGAGGGGACATTAGGGAGTATAGGTACCCTTTTGAGGATAATGTAGACCCCTTCAGACTTGATAACTCCTGTTTGAGAAGTCCTGACATTAAGGAGAAGGGAGGCTACTTGGATATAATGGGAATTGAAAGGGGTTGCCAAACATGGAATTGTGATATAGATTGGTGGCAGCCAGTAGAGGAGGACTCCTCGGATTTTCCACTTGAGCTTTATTGGAGCCAAATAAAGGGGAAGATGGTCCCATTAGATGAACTCGACTCGAATGATAGTATCTTCGTTACATTTGATGAAACGGGTTGCAGTCAAATAGTCAACCCCGCTCCCAGTCTGAATCTTGAGGTGGAATCTGTACCCCATCCTAGGGATCCTGAGCATATACTTGATGCTTCTGAGGACCTTGCACCTCAGTTAGAGCCCCCTGAGGATTGTGATTTAGAAGTTAACAAATTCCAGGAGTCTTGGATGCCAGAGGAAATCATACTAGAAGGAAGTGATAATAACCACACTCCTTTATCAATGGGACCAACACCTGTCATTGAATATTCTGAGGATTCACAAGTCCCCAACCCAAGTGACCATAAGAAAATTGAGACAGAATTGGAAGAATTAGATCAATATTGGTCTCAGGGACACGAAGAGTTGATTTTCAAGGAAGCACTTGATCCTGATATGAAAGATTGTTCTGAGTCTCAGAGTCAAAAGGGACAAAATGTAGAAGAGGACGATGATGACTTTGAGGGGCCCAGACTCAGAGTATGGAGTGACTCTAGGGGCAAATATGTTTTGTTTGATAACTTATCCCTTGAGGATCTGATTGATTTAGCCAAATCCAGATTCCTACATACCTTTGACTCTCAAGATCATCCTCTCAAACAGTTGGAAGAACTGGAAGTAATTACTACTCTTGAGGAAAGAATCTATACACCCAATGAGCAGGACCTTAACATTGAACAAGAACCTGGGGATGTCATTATTGAGCACACTCACAGTCCTATTGCTTCCAACCCACTTCTACATTATAGTGAAATGAGCAACACCCTTGAGAGGTTCAATTTGGACGACAAATATTTGGGCTTATTCCAGGACACGCACACCAATGATATGCAGCATGAAAGGCAATCAATAACTAAGGCTGCTTCTGATCACATTCAATAACTGGAATGGATATCAAGGATGAATGCTGAACTGCTCACACCTTCTTTAACCCTCTTCCCTACCCCGCACCTGAGAGACTTCAGCTCACATAGTACCAACTTCCTAAAATCTCTGCTCACACTTTTGATTAACGAGGGAATATCCAGACCAATACACCCTATGGTAGAGTAGCGAGTTTAGATCGACACTCTTCCTTGTTAGCCCAGCAGTCTTAGGGTATCGTTCTACACACCCTCTGTTGCCCACACATATCTGTTTAAGGAGCCTTTGCCTTCTCATTATACACTCCCGGAGGTCACTACTCAGGTGTATTATGTAAAACCTCCACAAATAGCTTAAGAGTACCCTCTTTTCACCTGCTTCTAGCAAGTATTTGGCCTCACTATCCATCACCAGCTTGCCAACATCTTAGGTTACTCGCCAGGCCAGGTTTGTTACGTATCTTCTTTGGGTCTCCTTCTGTTTCCCTTGCAGAACCTGATTTATGAGCTATCCCAACTCCACCTCAGGTAATATCTTTCTTTACTTTTGCTTTTCAATGAGGACATTGTCATATTTAGGCATGGGGGGTATAACCGGAGGTTGTTCATAGCATTTATACATATTCTGCATGCAATTAGGAATCCATCTTGCATTAAAAAAAAAAAGAAGGAAAAGAGAGAAAAAGGAGATGAAATCTTTGTGAGCTGAATTTCAAATATATTGAGAGACACAGAAAGAACGTATGCAAAAATTATGCTGGTCCCAGCAGTTGATTATGGAAGAGTTACCTAAGTTCTAGGCTAGAATAAATGAATAATAAAGTCCTGAAGTGCTAGAGAAAAGGAGATAAGTACGGGATACCGACCTACACTTATCCTGCCTTACTATTATATAAGGACAAAATGAGAGAATCAGAGAGAGAGTCAGAGAAGGAAAGAGAACAACAATCGTGATTTTATGTTGCCGTTTGAGGGGGAGAGACATAAGGAATCATCTATAAAAAGAGGCAAGAGGTTTTAGGGCAAATAAGGAAGAGATTAAGGGATGCAAAAGAATGATTCTCTTGCCAAATTTTGCCAAAATAACATTCCCACAATATGACACTTCAAATTTAGATTTGATGTGAAGTCCTTGCCTTTAAAGTAAATAATTAATTCTTTCACATTAATATTAAAGTAATTAATGCATGAAATGATACATTAAAGGCTGACATCATTTTGTTATTATCATCCATGTTTTAGATAAAATACACGTTTGAATACTAATGTACTTAAGCACTAAATGTGTCCACTAATGTGGACCTATCAAATACCCCCATGCCTAAGTTTTGCTAGTCTAGAGCAAAATCATACAAAACATACCAGGTCTATAGGCCAGATTTTATTGTCAAGATGCCTTATTGTGCCATGCTCTAGAAATTAGATTGAAATACCAACTATAGGCCTAAAGGTACTAAGTACCCCCAAGATATGGACCTGACCAGCCTTAGCCTTGGGTCTGCCATGAAGGTTTCTAAGGCTCGAAAAAACTACCCAGAGGTTCATTGACCCCAGCGGTTAAAGCACCCGTGCATATCTGTAGCAAGGCTAGGTTCAGTTTGCCAGTGCATTTTTAGTAAGAGAGAGAGGGAGAAATATTATTTTGAGAGCTTTCTCTCTTTCTTTTCAAATTCCCCTAGACTCAACATTGGATTGGCCCTAAACAATATATGTATTAGATTCCTTGTCCCTACCATCAATCCTTGCAGGGTCCCTGACAATCGATGCTTCGGGATAGCATCGCTCATGGCAACCCCTAGAACCCTGGCTTTCGACACTTCGGGATAGTGCCGCCCATGGCATTCTATAGCTGAATTCAGATCCTGGCAATCGACATTTAGGGATAATGCCGCCCACGGCATCTGAAGCAGCACAAGAGGCTTCTGTGCCCCCGGTAGGATATTTAGATATCCTAAGAGACAAGCATCGAGGAGACAATATGTTATAATGCATCATCGAAGGGATTATTTTACATTCCTCCTCTCCACGTTGGGATCTCATCCAATCAACTTGTGTCTTCAAGTCGCTCCTAAGTCAACTTTTCGGGAAAACATTTTCAGAATAGACATTTTTTGGCAGTATTCTTCTTTATGCGCACTGAACCATACCAGTGTGTGATTTTTGGGTGCCTAGGTTACTAAGTCTCGCAAACCAAAGGGTAGGCAATGGGTCCAAATACTCCCTAAGCCTTAGACTTAATACATCAGCCTCATAACTCCCTCAACCTCTTGAGGAATAGTCCAGATCTTAACAAATATGTGAGTGTTTAAACCGTAGAACAGACCCAGGAGGCCTAATCCAGAGGGAGGAAGCCCTCCTTCTCCACCTCTCCTCCCCACAGGCTACCACCTTCACTATGTGCCTATTTCACCACCGCGAGCCACCACCTCACCATGCAGCCCCGACGTTACCTCAACCACGCCATCAACTGCCTCTGCAAGCCACCACCACACCTTCACCGTGCGCCTGCTAGTCACTTAAGTTGTCCGGGAATTTTCCCAAAAGTCTGAAGATCTGAACCTCCCGCTACCGCGATCTTCACCACTGCGTGCCTCCTCAACCCCGCCAACAGAACGTACCCCTGCACCCAATAGAACCGCATGCCTTCTCTCAACTCACAACCGCACACCTCCATCCACGACCGTGCCAACCTCACCACTACTCCACAGGATCTTTGGTCGTACATGTTTCACGTGTTAGAAATCAAGGTTATAAGTAACCTGTCGTCGTAGTTGCAAAACATGTCGATCAGATAAAATTTATATCGAAACTCCAAGGGAGTCCCAGGTCAAACACAAGGAGGCGACGTTTACTTTACGTGAAAATCGTGTTTTGATTCGTTTCTTTTTGGTATTTTAGGATTTTGTTATTTTTTGTATTTTTGTAAGAAGAAACAATCAAACGTATCACAAGATAGAGATGTGGAACGAAAATGGTATATATTACTTCCAATGTCAATTACAAGAAACTATGAAAGCATATAAAGTGAGGGAGGTGAGAGGAAATCTCTTGAATCTGCTATTCCATGAGACGACAGCGCCTGGCGAAAGCTCGATCGAAGGAGGTGAGGAGTGGGATGACGGAGGTGAGATGCAGGAGGACGTCATGTTGAGGAAAGCTTCGACGTGGCTCCGGAATGGAGGTGAGAAGACGGAGATGATCTGCTACCAGAATGGAGGTGGGAGGACGGCTCCAAGGTGACCTATGAATGGGGATGGGAAGTTGGAGGAATATTTGGTGGGGCAGAGGTTTGCTACACTAATAGGAGCCTTGGGAGCTTGAGAACAAGCTCTAATGGAGCATTGGTAGGATTGCTAGAGCTTGGGAGTAGGTGGGAGTAGAGTAGGTAGAGATGACTTGAAAGGGAGGGAGTGTAGGTCCTTTTATAGTGGAGAAGAGGCAAAAATAGGTATGGGACCATTAGTGACATCCAGACCGTTGTTGGAAACGTTGCTGTAGGTAGCTCATGCCCACTGGCGACCACAGCTGGCTTTACTGGCATGCAATGAATTACCGACGGCTATAAGCGTCACTGTAAGTCCAGCTCATGCATCACTGTAGATCTAGCTCACGCATAGTTGGTGCTGCACTCCTGCCTTGCCACGCGTACGCGTGCCCACGCGCTGGCGCTGCGCTGTGTGCATGCATGCCTGCGCATGCACGCACGCACCCGCGTTGCTGCGTGCGTGCACTAGCAGCCTAGTCTGCACCACGTGGCATAGTTTGGGCCGTCCATCTACTTCTTGTTGTAGGGGCTGCTACAGAGGTCGGATTGAGTCGATTTTCGCGCTGTTAGGCTGTGATCGTTGACCCGAATCCATCTGCGTGGTCGGATTTGTCATTTGAAGCTCCAAATTATGACTCCTAGTCCCTTGGTCGTTGATCTTCCTTGGACTGCATATAGTGCTACGGGACTCCGATCGAGGTGATTTCAGAGGCATTTGACTCCGATCGTCGTCTTGATCAGATGCGTACGGTCGGATCGTCAATACGAGACTCAGAAATAAATATTCTTCTCTCCTAACCACAAAAAGGATCTAATTAACCTAAATTTTATACAACTACTCTAAATGCAGAATGATGCATGCTATGCAATATTTATAACATGAAATGCAAATCTAGGACTAGGAGCATGCACGAATAGGCATTTTACCCCCAATAAATGTGTTTACATCATACCCCATGCCTATCTTTTGCTAGTCCCTAGCAAAATTAAACTATATGCTATGTATAAAAGCAGAATTAGGATTAGATCGCTTAAGCCTAAGTCGTTCATTAATAATAGAAAATTTCAACTAAAGTCCTAAACTACGAAAACTCAACAGTACCCGGGTGCCTGCCAGAATGCAGACTGCCTAAGTCTTCGTCTTATTTGAAAAAGGAAGATACATTTTTTTAATTATTTTTCTTCTTTTCTAATTTTTCTTTGTACTTTTGGAGTTTGAGAGTTCTGGGATAACTTTTTACGGCTACCCAACCCGCTCAAGACTCGAAAAGGACTCTAAGTGCTAAGCATCTTTGTGAAAAAGTGATAGACTCACAAAATGTTCGTTAAGACGGACTTCGGGTTTCTATGACCTTAGGTGACCTTGCCTAAAGGTTTATCTTTACAATCGGTAGCTTTCTCCCTACTTTCTTTTATATGGGGTCAACATAAGGGCGAACCCAATGTATGTCTCCCCGATTTATTCTACTTCCCCGCTTCTTCCCTAAGTGTTTTGGGAATTATTATGTTTTTTTTTTTGTGAGCTGGGTTCTAGATAACCAGCCAATGGGCTGTTACCATCGACAACTTGCCAGCCATACTCGTGCAGTGAAGTGTTGTTTTACTTTTTTTTTATTTTCTCCTTTTTCTATTTTTTTTCTTTTTTTTTTTAAGTAGGTGCTTTCCTGATCTAAGATTTACCTAAAGGCAGTACAATGAAAATGGTCTTGTGGCTGGGCTCTGGACAACCGACTGATGAACTGTTACCACCGACAACTTACCAGCCATACCACCCAAGTCGGTCCATTAGCTACCCAATTTCTGTAAAAATCGTCGGAAAGTGAGTCAGTGCATGTAGATGCTTAGGCTTAAAGTCCCCCCAAATCAGAGGGTGGGTTGATAAGTTGCATACTTATCATCCCAAATTATTTACCAAATTAAAATAAATTTTAATTGGCGAGAACTTGAGACTAAATCCACATTCGAGTGGACACCTAGGCTAATTAAGCCCGAAGACCTAAAGAGTCTAAGTGTTTAGGTCCTCTCGTATCATTTCCTAAAAAGTTAATAACTTCCAAACACCTAAATTCTCTTTTCCTAATTTCTTTCTTTTTTTTATCTTTTTTCAAATTTTCAATCTTTTTTTAATTTAATAAGAAACTAAAAGAAATTCTACGGAGTTAACATAATGATTTCAAGAAACGATTATCCACCCCCCATGCCTAAATGATGCAATGTCCTCATTGTAAAAATAAAGACATGAAAAGGGCGGAGTAAATAGAATATCACCTGAACATTGTGAGGAATCCGGTCAACTCTATAGAGAATGTGAAATATAAACACGTGCTAAATTTAATGCCTTCAGCTAGGCATAAAATACATACAAGGAAGAAATTGAGAATTCACAAGTGTAGGTCAGAATCAAAATAAAAATATTGATTTTGAAACTTGTCAGCAGAAGATGTCCATAGGCGTGAACCAGATTATGGTGCTGACCCATGCCCCAGGGTCAAGTGATTCTTAGGTTCTGGATGAAAATAACCCAGAACCGAAGGTTGTTGTGTTTGCAGGACCAGGCCTGCAGTTTAGTGGTGTGTAACCCAAGACTAAAGTGTCGGACAATGGGTAAAGATGGTTCAATAAGTGCGGTTGTCCACTTAACATCTATCTCAAAAAAATAATCAGTTATTTCGAGCTTGGGTTGCACGTGAAAGATATCGTAAGGGTCCTAGTAGAAAGTAGGTGATTTTAGGTAAATAGGTACCTTTAGATCCAAAATCAAACTTCCCTTAGAATTAACCTCCCAAATTTTTATTTCAACAATTCTATCCTCCAACATCAAGGGCTCAGGCTTTGAGACCTCTAGCATATTATTCACCCCATATGATTCTCCCAAGTCTAGAAATCGTGGCTGAATCAAGATTGATTTGGGCACAAAGATCTCAGAAGTCAACTCTTTAGGGTGTAGATGAGGACTGGGGTCATTGATTGAATCATCAAGATTCAGATCCTCCAAGTTAACCCCAACCGAATCCAAATCTTCAATGAACGGGCTATCAAATGGTTCATCAGATTCCTCATGCCCGTTTGTCTCACTAAAATCAATTCCTTATGTTCAAGTGAGACTTCACCTAAAGATTCTTCACCCTCAAAGTCAAAGAATTGATGATTCTCATTTATATATGTCTCAAAATCATAAATCACTTCATGATCCAAGGAGACAATTTTCTTTGTTTCCTGACTTGGGGATCTCAGGTGAATCAATCGATTCATTCTCAAATGGTTGCTCTAGCCCAACCTGGTCATCCCCAGTCTCAGAAAATGTATCCCCCCCAATAGGCATCTGAGCGGGTTCAGATATTGGCTCTCCTGAAGGGGGTTCATCTTGAGAATCATCCCAAGATTAGACTCAAGCAACCACAAATTTCATCCTTAACCTCGACAACTTCCCAAGTAGAAACTCACTCAGGTCCCTATCCCTAACACTTTGGAGCAAATCCAATAGAGAACTATTAAGTTCATCAATCATTTTGATCATATGCTCCAGTTCTTCAGTACATGGTGTTGGTTGATTTTCTAAATATTGTATAGTGTTCCTCAAATTAGCCAACACCCTATTCTGGATCTGGTTCACTTGAACTGACTGGTTCGATTCAAGTTTGGGTGGGTTTAGGTTAAATCTAAGGGAGTCAAGATGTCGAGGTTCTCGGGTCCCTCCTTGATAGTAAGTCATTTTAGGTTGTTTAAAGGTTGGTGGCGACCATTATCAGCATAATTCTAGGGAGGGTAAGTGTTATAATCAGCATATCCTTCATGGTTGTAGATCTGGTTAGGTTGATCATCAAAGGATGGAGATCTATAATCATTGTAGCTCTAGGAAGGATAGTAATCATAGTCTTGTTGTCCAGGGTTAGGCCCCAGACACTGAAGTTTGGATTCATATCCCCAATCAAAGTCATCCAGGTTAGTGGATGGATAATTACAAGTTAAGTTGGGATAGTAATCATCTTGGGGGTAAGTGGTGGTAGGAGGATAGGCTGTGAAATGCGTGTAGGATGGGAAGGGTACATGGTGAAGTAAGGAGGGAAGCTAGAAGAGAAAGGAGTCCTGCAATACAAAAATACAAGCCTGTCCTTAGGTTGGGTAGCCTAAAGGTCTACAGGCTCTTAGAATCTGTCCTAAGATTATGGATGATTTACTCTACTTATGTCCAGGCAATCCAACCAGTTAGAAGAAGGGACTGGGGAAAAGGTTCTTCCTTTGGCTTGCGCCTACGGTTCCTAATGTACCCCCCAGCAGCGATCGTTTGACGCTACTCCTCTAGCTAGACATCAGATTGACTAGTATAAGTAGGTTAATCGTGAACAATCTCAATCTAGATCCCGACAAGTGAACCTGTCCTTAGGGCCAACGTCTAATCAATTTTAGTTAGCCTTGAGACAATGGTGCTTCCGGAATGTGATGGGCCCTTTAGATTGGTTGTGCCCTTAATGATCAGTTAAAATGTGTGTGCGTGCACAACCAGGGTTCTCAAATAAGGTTAGTTGATGATGTGTCTTTTAGGATTTAACCTTGTTTAGTAGCTTTTAGGGTTTAATTCTTAGGTTGATTCAATCAAGGTTTAGTAGAACACTCCAAGTTTTGAAAGCACGGGTGATGATATGTTCCCTTAAAAATAAAAAATAATGTGGAGTGCCTGGTTCAGCCCTAAGAACCAACCCTAAGTGGCAAGCTACTTGATGGATCAGTTTTAGATTGAGTGGTGCGGCCCAAACAGCTCAATCAATTGGCCTATTGCACCACTTAGTTAAGGCACACAAGAATGCTTAGCCTATTCAGATTTCTACTCACTTATGTGTATTTAGTTGAAGTGTACCGGGTCCATAGGTCAGATCCCGGTTAAGTGGTAGAATCAAAGTGATTGTGTGCCTTAGGATAAGTTGTGGGTGTTAAGTGTGTAGCTTTCAGAAAATCCCACAATCAGATAACACTTTATTTATTATTATTATTTTTTTTTATGTGGATGGCGAGGTGAGTGGAGGTGGCAAACAAACAACCAAATCTATCCTAGGGTTTATAAAAAGCACCTAAGTTGATTTGGGTATGAGTTATTCGGTTATGGAATGAAATGGGGTTGGTGTGGGGGACACTTACAAAACACTCTACCCGCACTTTACTCCAGTCTACTGCACTTGGATCTCCATGCTAGGGTACCTGCAAGATAGTAGATCAAAGACAAGTAGGGTTAGTGATATGTAAATGCAAAGAAATGCAATAAACAATAAAGTAAATTCCATTGCCTCCCCAGCAATGGCGCCAAAATGGTCGGGCGTGTTTCGCGTGTTAGAAATCGAGGTTACAAGTAACCCGTCGTCGTAGTTGCAAAACACGTCGATCAGATAAAATTTATACTGAAACTCCAAGGGAGTCCTGGGTCGAACACAGGGAGGCGACATTTACTTTATGTGAAAACCACGTTTCAATTCGTTTCTTTTTGGTATTTTAGGGTTTTATTTTTTTTCGTATTTTTGTAAGAAGAAACAAGCAAACGTATCACAAGATAGAGATGTGAAACAGAAATGGTATATATTACTTCCAATGTCAATTACAAGAAACTATGAAAGCATATAAAGAGAGGGAGGTAAGAGGAAATCTCCCGAATCGGCTATTTGGCGAGACGACGACGCCTAGCGGAAGCTCGGTCAAAGGAGGTGAGGAGCAGGATGATGGAGGAGAGATGCAGGAGGATGTCGTGTTGAGGAAAGCTTCGACGTGGCTCTGGAATGGAGGTGAGAAGACGAAGATGATCTGCTATCGGAATGGAGGTGGGAGGATGGCTCCAAGGCAACCTATGAATGGGGATGGGAAGTTGGAGGAATATTTGGTGGGGAAGAGGTTTGCTACACTAATAAAAGCCTTGGGAGCCTGAGAACAAGCTCTCATGGAGCGTTGGTAGGCTTGCTAGAGATTGGGAGTAGGTGGGAGTAGAGTAGGTAGAGATGGCTTGGAAGGGAGGGGGTGTAGGTCCTTTTATAGTGGAGGAGAAGAGGCAAAAATAGGTATGGGACCATTAGTGACATCCAGACCATCGTTGGAAACGTCGCTGTAGGTAGCTCATGCCCGCTGGTGCCCACAGCTGGCTTTGCTAGCATGCGATGAATTACCGACGGCTGTAAGCATTACTGTAAGTCCAGTTCATGCGTCGCTGTAGATCTAGCTCATGCATAGTTGGCGCTGTGCTCCTACCTTACCGTGCACACGCACGTGCCCACGTGCTTGCACGTGCGTATGAGCACCTGCGCTGCTGCACGCGTGCAGTGCTGCGTGCGTGCGCTGGTGGCCTCGGCTGCGCCACGTGGCGTAGTCTGGGCCATCCATCTTGTTGTAGGGGCTACTACAGAGGTCAAATTGAGTTGATTTTCGCACCGTTAAGCTACGATCGTCGACCCGAATCCATCCACATGGTCGGATTTGTCATTTGAAGCTCCGAATTATGTCTCCTATTCCCTTGGCCGTTGATCTTCCTCGGACTGCATAGTGCTACGGGACTTCGATTGAGGCAAGTTCAGAGGCGTTGGACTCCGATTGTTGTCTTGACCAGATCCGTATGGTCGGATTGTCAATCCGAGGCTCCGAAATAAATATTCTTCTCTCCTAACCACAAAAAGGACGCAATTGACCTAAATTTTTTACAACTACTATAAATGCAGAATGATGCATGCTATGCAATATTTATAACACGAAATGCAAATCTAAGCCTAGGAACATGCATGAATAGGCATTTTACCCTCAATAAATGTGTTTACATCAATCCTCCTCCATGATTTCCTCGACAGCATCTCCTCTCCGCGCATCTCCAGCCCCAACATGACCTTCCTGTTCAGCCACGCCAGGTGCGCACGAACCCGCATGCAGACGCCCGTGTGCCACGGCCTCTCCATCTTCTTCTTCTTCCTCTCCACCAAGTGAAGGTACCCTCATATTCTTGCATTATTATTCACCTCATGTTTACGTCTATTGATTACATGAAATTGTGATTTTGATTTACATCCTAACCCGCATGCAAGTAAAATTTACATAGGATTCCACTCTTCATGCACTATTTATATATTTAGAGCTTCGATTTCTTACGTGAAATTTACATAATGAGCCCGTGATTTCTCTATAAATTGGAAATTCACATTTAGAGCAGCATATCCATTGATTCATTTGACGAATATTTCTGCAAACATGATTGTTACTTATCTGTGATTTATTGTAAGTGTTCCTCCTTGTGGATACAACCTAACTCTTTGTAGTTAGTTTTACTAATAAATACTTTTGATCTGGGATTTTTCCACCACGTGATTTCACTGCGACGACATATTTTTCTGATACATCATCTCTGAAAAGCAAAAAAAATCCTGATCACGAGGTTTAGAAGTAGATAAAGCCAAGGTTGAGTCCATTTTAACGCTTCCACCGCCCACCAATGTCAAGCAAATCCGATCATTCCTGAGCCATGTTGGCTTTTATAGGCACTTCATTAAGGACTTCAGCAAGATTTCTAGACCACTTTGCGATTTATTGGAGAAGGATATTGCCTTTGTTTTTGATGCAATGTGTGCTGAGGCCTTCCAAGTCTTGAAGGAGGCCCTAATAACCATGCCTATCCTGCAAGCACCTGATTGGATCCTTCCATTTGAGTTGATGTGAGATGCCTTGAATTTTGCCACTGGAGTGATCCTTGGTCAGAGAGTTGATAAAAAGCCTCATGTGTTGTACTATGATAGCAAGACCCTTACTGATCCACCACACAACTACACTGTGACAGAAAAAGAACTTTTTGCAGTTGTATTTGCACTGGAGAAGTTTAGTTCTTATCTTCTGGGATCTAAGGTTGTGGTGTATACTGATCATTTGACCTTGAAGAATTTGCTCACTAAGAAAGACACCAAACCTAGGCTTATTAGATGGATTCTGTTACTACAAGAGTTCGACCTTGATATCCATGGCAAGAAAGGGGTTGAAAATGTAGTCGCCGATCATTTATTCAGGATCCCACTTGAGGCTTCAACCCTGTCAGAAGACATTCATGACACCTTTCCTGATGAAACGGTGATGGCGCTACAACCGATGACCCCTTGGTATCCTGATGTTGTCAACTACTTGGTCATTGGAGAAACCCCCAGTACATGGAATAAGCAGAAGCGAGATAGATTTCTCGCTGACACTAAGC
Organism: Thalassia testudinum; assembly: GCA_037157565.1. NCBI lineage: Eukaryota > Viridiplantae > Streptophyta > Magnoliopsida > Alismatales > Hydrocharitaceae > Thalassia > Thalassia testudinum. The sequence goes on along the minus strand of JAZHRO010000022.1, from coordinate 3,953,783 downwards.
ATTATCACTAGGAGGACCCCGAGCTCTTTAGAATAGGCTGTGACCAAGTCTTCTGTAGGTGTGTTCCACAGGAGGAACAACTGAGTGTTTTGAATTTCTGCCACACACTGCACTGTGGAGGACACTTTAGTGCTAAGAAGACTACGTATAAGGTTCTCCAGCCTGGTTTCTGGTGGCCCTCACTATTCAAAGATACACATACTTATGCGGGGGCATGTCTTCGTTGTCAATAGACTGGAATGATTGGGAAGCAGGATGAGATGCCCCAGTAGCCTATTCTTCCAGTCGAGATATTCAATGTTTGGGGTATAGATTTCATGGGTCCCTTCCCATCGTTTCACGACTATGAATATATCCTTGTGGAAATTGACTATGCCAAAGTGGCAAGAAGCTATTCTAACAAGGACCAATGATCACTCTGTGGTTCTGAATTTCGTTAAGGCCAATATCATTTCCTGATTTGGCTACCCCAGGATGATCATTAGTGATGGGGGACCTCATTTTAGGAATGTACACTTCACCTGTCTACTTAAAAGTCTTGGTGTCACTGACAACGTGGCCACCCCGTATCACCTATAGATGAGTGGATTGGTCAAGGTGTCCAATAGGAGATCAAAAGGATTCTTGAGGAAACTGTAAGACCTGATAGAAAAGGCTGGTTGAAGAAACTAGATGATGCATTATGGGCTTACAAAATTGCATATAAGACCCCCTTGGGTATGTCTCCCTTTCGTATAGTATATGGCAAAGCCTGCCATCTGCCTATTGAGATTGAGCATAGGGCTTATTGGGCTATCAAGAATGCCAACATGGATCTCGAGAACATAGGTAATGTGCACTTATTAGAACTGACTGAGCTTGAAGAATTGAGGAATGAAGCTTATGAGACTTCTCAAGCTTACAAAGAGCGCACTAAGGTATTTCATGATAAACACATCCTCTGCAAAACCTTTAAGCCCAACCAATAGCTCTGATTGTTCAATTCTAGACTCAAGCTATTCCATGGGAAACTTAAGACCCTTTGGGATGGGCCATACACTGTCTCACAGGTGTTCCTACATGGTGCAGTTGAGATCTAAAAGCCTTCATCTGGTGAGACTTTCATGGCAAATGGCCAACGTTTGAAATCGTATGTTACTTCGTCCCCATCAACTTCTGCACCTCGCCATACCTGCGAGTTCATCGTCGCTATTTCTATCACCGAAGCTTTCACCTTCTCCAACGCTGGCCATACTACAACCGGTGCCAACTCCGTCCTCCTTCGTTCGATAGCTAGTTCATTTGACTCCTCTTCATCAACTCATCATCACCGTATTGCCGAAACTCCATTTCGATTGCTCACGTGCCCGCTCCAACTTCGTCTTCCATCTCGTCGGCATATCTCCGGTAAGGCATTCCCACCACTACACTCCACCAAAACATCTGCCACCACGCCTGCAAGCATCTCCTTGCTTCACCGAGTAAAAGCCCCAAGGAAATTTGGAGCTAAGCTCTCTCTATCGCCTCACCCGACTCACGCATTTTCGTATGCTTTCTGCGAGGTGTCAGCCCTCTCTAACCACATTCACAGCATGCCATCTTCACCACCACCCTCGCCGCACTCGCGCGATTCTCCTGAGCATTTCTGACATGGCCCTTAGGCTGTTTTGATCATTTCAGGTACCCAGCTGCCACCGCCATTAGCAGAGCTCTTTTAGGCAAGCTTGGAGCCATGTGCTTGCCATAGTAGCTCTAGGTGAGACCTCCAGGCAATGTAGATTCATCCCAGGATGCGATCTAGGCCTCCAATTGGGAGCACCGAGCGCTCCTTTAGCTTCAATTGGAAGCCACTCCAGTAGCTACTCATACGAGAAGCCGTGGGATTTAGTCCCACATCGTGGACTACCGAGCTGATAATGGCGGATAAATTGAATTCCTGTTCTTACCCTTTCACCCAAGAACATGGGGGTCGGGTCCCCTTCACGTGCTCAGCACACTCACCCTACCTACATACCTGTATACCTGCCTAGTGCACTCCTCGCTTGCGACCCTACACTCGCAAGCTTGGTCAATCAGACCCCGAAATACCCGATTATCTACCCAGTTACCTGAAAAGAGAGGAGAAAGAGGAGAAAGAGAGGAGATGGGGGGTTTTGCTCTTCAAGGAAAACTCCCAACACTTAGCCACTGAGAAACTTGAGAAGACCCTTGTGCGTGAGAAGGAGAAGGAAGAAGTGCTGAAGAGAGAAAGAAGAAGAAAGGAAGAACAAAAGAGAAAACATTGTAGCAGGGCGACATTTAAGTCGTCTACCTTGAGAAATCGATGTCTGATCCATCTGACATTGTGCTATTGTGGCCCCGTGCTTACTTACATTATGTGGATTAGTTGATTGATAGTACTGTGCCTTTATTTGAGATAATTGTAAGGGGTAATTGATGATTTAAATCACCATTTCACCCCATTCTTTTTGCACTTTGGTACTAATTCTTATATGAACATCATTCTTACATGGAATTTTCATTATAATTGCTCAAATGTGTGCTTATATTGTGACCTTTGAGATTGAATTGCAATACTTGCTCCCTGTGTTCAACCTCGGATTTTCTGATGATTCTTCAAGTTATAAATTCTATTTGTTTTCGAGATATTTTGGCTATATTGTAAGGAAATGATTTTAAAACCCCATTTTAGCCATTAAACATTTTGGCGCTGTTACCAGCGAGCAACGCACAATTCGATCTCTCTGATTACAATTTCTGATATGGTATTAACTTGTTCTATCTGTTTTGCTGTTGTCTATGCAGGATTCATTTGAGAAGATCAAGCTGCACATCAAACACTCCAGGGGCAGGTAATTTCATCTTCTTTTTCTTAAACCCCTGATTCTGAGAAAAGCTAAAAGGAGAAATCAATTAGGATCAACTTGCATTTCATACCTAGAATTAATCATCTCAAGTTACCTAATTCGATTCATTTTAGAAAATCCCAATCCTAATTTCTGCACCTATTAGGGATTTAAGGTATTTATGGCTACTCACCTTCTTGATTGAGCCCTAGGTACCAAAATTGGACAAAATTGATTGGACCAAATAGAGCCAAATTAGGGTTTCCATTCCAGGGTTTTAGGAACACATTTGCCTTAAAAAGAATGTACTTTCCCACATTGTGTGTTTCCTAAATCTTGATTGAATTTACCTACTCAAGCAAACCCTAAAATCAATCTCTAAACATCCACTTGAATCCTAATATTGAGCCCTAACAATCTCAAGGACAAATCCGATGAAGTTGATCCACCTTGTAGGATCAACCAATTTTCAAATTAGGTCACCATTCACAAACTCATCTTAAAGTTCAAGTGGAATCCTAACCACCTTATACAAACTTAAAGTTTATAGACTTAAGAGGTCAAGTTATCCATTTTAGTCTACCAGGATCTGTAGTGACAAGGAAGGTCGGGTGGGGAAAACCCTATAACCTATGGGGACTCTCTACCGTGTGTGGAATTCAAACCCTGAATCCATATCCCTGCAGAAGGACCTGTGGTAGAGCTCAAGCCAAGTATGTTCTATATGGTTTCGAAATTTCATGGCTTGAACACCGAGGATCCTTCCCAGCACATCAAAAATTTGAAGCATTTGGCCCACACCTTCAGGGCAGACATGTGAAATCGAGATGGCTTACTCTTGAAAATCTTCTCCTTCTCTCTATCAGAAAAGCCACCTATTGGTTTCAGACATACCCTCATCCAATCAACACTTAGGCAGAACTTCAAACCACTTTCCTACAAAAATTCTTTCCCATTGGTTGGATGAATGCTATGTGTTATCAAATCACGCACTTCTCGCAAGGAGCGGGAGAATCTCTACATGAGGCATGGAATCAATTTCTGGATCTCATGCGCAAGTGCCCCCATCATAGAGTCCTAAAATGAGAACAAGTCCAATTTTTTTACCATGGGTTCCATGACGATATCAAGTTTTTTGTCAATGCAACCTGTGGTGGCAGCATCATGGGTCAACCCTTGAACTTGATAAACAATCGGGGGGTACATGAGACCCGAGGCCTATCAACATCCATTGATCTGGAGTTGGTAGCCAGTCAATTGTATAAGGTCTCAATTGTTGAGAAGAAGGTGGATGACATAAATTGACATCTACACTGAACCACCACTACACCATAGAGTCCTTACGTGCACCCGCCCTCAGGTAGGGAGGTCACACACAACATCTACCACCCTTAGGGGATGGATGCCTATCCACCCCCGCTTGATTATGGTCTTGGAGGAGACAGACTTTGATTGCAACCGATGAATCTCTGATGGAAGCCCTTAAAGAACTAGAATCTGTGGCTAGGATGAATCAACAAACTCAGACACTTCAAGATATACTCCTTTTGCAATACCAAGTTCAAACTAGCTTAGAGGATTTTAGGGAACTTAAGATGACTTTTAAGGATTCTTCGACTCACATGCCTGAAGTAGATGATGTAGGTGATTTTCAAGTGAGAGATGAGATATCGGATGGAATTAAGGGAAATGTTCCTGGTATATCTGAAAAGAAATTAGTTGAGAGCCCTAGCCTAGAAAATAGTGAGGAAAGTCCCATGATCGATTTGCAATGTAAAAATCCTGAATCTTGGGAGATAGAGATGGAGGATCATGACACCCAAGTCTTGGTACATTCTGAGACTTGGGTATGTACACTTAATGAGGCCCATGATTTGGATTGTAAGAGATCTAGAGTGGAATTGCCCAAAACCCTCATGACAAGCTTAGATGATAAATATATTGAAATCCATGAGAGTAATTTTGAATTACCGGAGAATCCAATCGAAGCTAAGAAAGAATCTACAAAAAACTCCATTTCCGATTGTCAGGATAATATGAAAAATTTGGAATTTTTAGATTTTGAGTTAGACGAATTTATCACAGATTCTTTCGCATCTTTACTTTTGGATATCGAGGGTTTCACTAAAGCCACAGAGTAGAAAATGAAAGAATTTGAGGCTTTACTGTATTATGATTCTTCACACCTTGGGGAAAATAAATTGCCACCCAGTACATTTGAGGATTCACACCACAAGCAGAATTTGGGCGATCCGTACAAGATTCCTGATCAATCCAAGGATGAGAATGATTTGGGTGAAAATACAGCTATTAGGATGGAACACAGAATCATATTCGACACACCTACTCTGTAACCACCAACACCCAGATCCAATCATGAAATGGTTCTTTACACCATTTCTGATTACACCACACGAGTCCCTCCATTCCTATTTCACCACTTTCAGGACCCGTATGACTGGTGTCCCACTCCGAATCCATCATGGCTACTACTTGCTCCCTATAACTCTGGCACCTGGACTTATTTCTCTTGTAGCACTTGGCTACAACTTGTTCCAGGCCTTGTGATTCTATTCTGCCGACCTTGTGGCCTTGGTATTCACAAGCAAGTACTCTACATTCTTGGTATGTTGATGACAGTGGAACACATCTTCCTATCTATCTTTAGTTTGTCTCCTGCAGTCATGGATCCATCTGATGAGTTTCGCCCAGTTGGAGGCATTAAACTTAGCATCGTAGTTAGGCACAGCATTTAGACTTTGTATTTAGGCATCACAGTTGCACTTGTACATATATGCATAGCATATTTCATTTTCGCATAATGTTTTGCATATTGTTTTGCATATTGTGTATGGCATGAGCTGAATGATAACTTAGAAGCAGTTCCAGGAGATTTCTATCCACATACACCCTACCTTATTTCTTTTATTCTTGCATGAGGACATGCAAACACTTAGGCATGGGTGGGGTAGTTCATAAAAACTGAAAATTTTCTGCCAACAATTGGGGGATTAGATCGTTTTATCAAGAGGTTTTATTAAAGATTTATTCTTTAGTAGATTCCCAGACTTAGAATCCAGTATAATTTCATACTTGCATGTAGATTTTGTAATGGATCCTCTGTGAAAATCGATAAACAATTCTAGTTTGTCGAAAAGAAGCATCGCTTCTTTTCCTAAACCCTTGGACAACAAGCAGGGAGTTAGGTGAACTATCTTCTAGTAGATCCACCAAAATATGTGTGAGGTGAGAGCAGAGAGTTTACTAGTGCTCTAAGGCTAGTATAAGGAATCTTTAATAATTGAATAATAACACTTGCAGTTGGCCATAGTTTTCGCTCTTAGTTCTTGCGTACTAAATCTGTGAGAAATTTCATACGAGAGCTACCAAATAAGGTAGAAACACAGAGAGCAGGTTCTGATAAAACTATGACTGAGGTGGATGGTCACGACCGTCCTCTACAGAATCCTCGGCTGAAGGAGGGTACTGATGTCAAGGTCAGAAATACGTCGTTGTATCCGTCCCCTACCTAGTGCGGAGAAGAGGCACTTCTACCAAATAAGCCACCCAAAATCCTCTTGGTCATCCAAAAATTCCCTAAGAATGCCTCACATATAAAAGTATGTATGTCGTGTTATGTTGTGCTGATAAATACAACAGTATGTTGTGTTGTGGCATTATGCCAATAGATTTGCATATAGAAGAGTTGTTTGCTCGAAAAATAAAAAAAAATGTTTTATGAAACTGTTGCGTAATTTGAGTCAAGTTAAATGTTTTGAAATGTTTTGAGGCAAAACACCTACCACCCTCAAGAACCACCAAATATAGCCTTAACCAACTTTTTTTGTATTTCTGACCGCCTGAATACGGGCTGAGCAGTCTAACTTAGTCGTAGGGTTATCAGAACCTAATTAAAGTGTCATGCCATGTGTGACCACCAAATACCTTTGCAAATCTGGTGAGATGTGAGCTCAAGAAGAGAAAGAAAAAAAGAGAGAAGAGTACAAAAGATTAAAGAGAGCACAGTTTTTGTAGCCTCTCTCTAAGTTGATTTATTCAATAATCTGGAAATCTAAATTCAAAAATACAAGTCTCTAAGAAGCACCAGAAGAGAGTGAGCCACCAAATACAAGTCCAGTAACTCAGACATCTCCTACCCAAGCCAAATGCTGGGGCTGAAATCAAAGAATAGTTTATCACCACGAGAGAAAAGGTTCGCCTATCCCGATAGAATTTTACTAGGGGTCAAGTACAAGCTTTAAATGTGTTTCGACTCTGCGCTTGGATCCATTTCAGGAGCTACAACATTATATATTCATGGTTATCTGGATTCTGAATTTTTGGATGAAACAAAAAGAAATAAATCTTTGGTTTAACTCTTGATAAAATGAATTTAGTCTTACACTTGCTAGGGAATAGCAAGATTTAGGCATGAGGGTATGATTGCACAGTAATCATAGGCCCTAACTCACCTGAATTAAGTTAGAACTTAGCTTAACATGAACATTCTGCATACATACTCATCGTATTCTACATCATAGTTGATATATGTTTTTTATGTAGTAAACTATGTTATTTGAGAGGTATTAATGATTGCCAATAATCTAGGGTTGCATATGACCAATCCAACCTTATGGATTTGCTTGGAATTACGACGGGAGTCCAACACATCCAAGATCGCATCAATCAAACTCCCGTAGCACCCTAGGGAGTTCGCAGAAGAGCAAGAGCCAAGGGGCAAATTGAAGAAGATCCGGACCTCAGATGACAAATCTAACCGCATGAATGGATCCCGATCGACGTTCGACGTCCAACAGTATAGAAATCAACTTAATCGGAGGCCTATGTCATCAGATATAAAGAGAAGAGTGGACATCCACGATGGCGCCACATGGCACCATCACAGCTGCCCCTCGCCACCCCCCCAACTCCTGAAGGCACCTCTCCTCGCAGTGTAGGCCATTGGATCTTCATCCAACGGCCACAAATGCTCCACGTTGCCACCCAAATTGGATCAGTATAAATATAATAAGCACGTATATATGATAAAGTCCTTGCGCAGTGCATTGGCTCGCACGCGCGCACATGTAAGCGCGGGATGCGAGTTCGTGCCCTGCGCTACGCAAAATTGATACGATGTCGGCGGGCGGGCGCATGAAAGTGCAATTGCATGATCCGACGGTGCAAAACGTACCACATGGCGTGATCAGAGAGCACCACGGGCGGGATGTGCGATTGTGTGGGTTGTGCGAAATCAGGAAGGCGTGTGAATCACGCTTAGGATTTGAGAAGGTGTGGTGCTGCGTTGTTTTAAGCTGTCCGATCGCAAGATCGAATAGCAGAAAAATCGAGCGCGATCGATGAGCGTGCAATGCGTGCGAAAGAAGAAATGGTGAGCGTGGAGTGTGCACAGTCAGGCGATTTCAATCCGAGGGTGCATGTTGCGCCACATGGCATCACCAGAGAACATCCAAGAGTGGAGAAGGCCTTTTGAGGCTTAATTAGGTCCATTAATCTCCCGATCAACAGATCTGATCAATCCAAGTTTTTTGCACAAAATTAGTGGCTGCAATGCCCTATTTGCCCCTCCAAGAAACTATAAAAGAGGCCTAAGGGTCCTTTTTCAAAGACATTCAAGTAGTAATCAAGTAGAGATCTCCTTCCTCCTTCTACTGCTCCTCTGCCCTCTGCTTCCCGTCTCCATCTCTACATCTCCGTCTGAAGCGTCCGTTGAGCCACCTCGGTGGATCACTACTGCTTCTCTCAACCTCTCCGAAAGGCCACCACAATCTACCCGTGGTGCCCTTGTTCTATTCCATAAGTATTTTATATTCATGTTATCATTTTGTTTAGTTTCATGTATGAAATTCATGTTCAAACGCTTTATGTGATATATATATCGTGATTCATTGTGTCTATTATTTAGTAATTAGATTTAGAATAAGTGCATGAAATCAAAAGTGTTTTTCTACCTCCTTGTGATCGACTGGGACTCCCAATTCCGTTAATTTTATTTGCCGAGACGTATTTCACGCTATACCACGACGTATTCATCTTTTACGTGATCTATGCCCCGAACAAAGTGTTCTATGAACCCTGATTGAAACAACCTAAGGATTAAACCCTAAAAGCTACTAAACAAGGTTAAACCCTAAAAGACACATCATCAAATAACCTTGTTTGAAAACCTTGGTTGTGCACGCACAAACATTTTAACTGATTATTAAGGGCACAACCCATCTAAAGGGCCCATCACATTCCAAGAGCACAATCATCCCAAGCCTAATTAAAATTGAGTAGACATTGGCCTTAAGGATTGATTCGCTCTTCTGGGCTCAGATTGAGATTTTTTTTTATTAATCTGCTTCTACTGGTCCATCTGATGTCTAGCTAGGGGAGTAGCGTCAAACGACCGTAGCTGGGGGGTACACTAGGAACCGGAGGAGCAAGCCAAAGGAAGAACCTTCTCCCCAGTCCCTCCTTCTAACTGGTTGGATTAACTGGATAAAAGTAGACTAAATCGTTTATAATCTCAAGACAGGTCCTGGGAGTCAGTAGGTCTTTAGGCTACCCACATAAAGATAGGTTTGGTTGATTGTACTACGGGGCACCTTTCTCTTATCTATTTTCCCTCCTACTCCATAATGTATCCTTCCACTTCTTACATGCATTTCCCATCCTATCCTCCTACCACCACTTATCTCGAAGATGATTACTATCTCGACTTGACTTGTAATTACCCATCCACTAATCGGGATAACTTTGATTGGGGATATTAATCTGGACCTCAATGTCTAGGGCCTAACCCTGGACAACAAGACTATGATTACTATCCTTCACAAACCTACAATGATTATGGATCTCCATCCTTTGATGACCAAACCAACCCAATCTACAATCAGGAAGGATATAATGATTATAACACCTACCCTCCCTAGTATTCCACTGAATATAGGTCACCACCATCCTTTGAACAACCTAGAACGACCTACTTTCAAGGAGGGACCTGAGAACCTTGACATCTTGACTCCCCTAGATTTAACCCAAACCCACCCAAACCTGAACCGAACCAATCTGTTCAGGTGAACCAGATCAAGGATAGGGTGTTGGCTATTTTGGGGAACACTATACAATCTTTAGAAGCTCAGCCAACACCATGCATTGAAGCACTGAAGCCTATGATCAAAATGATTGATGAACTTAATAGTTCTTTATTGGATTTGCTCCAAAGTGTTAGGGATAGGGACCTAGGTGAGTTTCTTATTGGGAAATTGTTGAGGTTGACGATGAAATTTGTGGTTGCCCTAGTCAAATCTTGTGATGATTCTCAAGATGAACCCCCTTCAGGTGAGCCAATGTCTGAACTCGCTCAGGTGCCTGTCAGGGGGGGATACATATTATGAGAGTGGAGATGACCAGGTTGGGCTAGAGCAACCCTTTGAGGATGAATTGAGTTTCTCACCCGAGATCCTAGAGCCAGGGAATGACGAAAAATATGTCTCCATGAACCATGAAATGACATGATTTTGAGACATATATAAATGAGGATCATGAATTCTTTGATTCTAAGGGTGAAGAATCTTTTGGTGAAGTCTCATTTGAACTCAAGGAAGAGGATTCCAGTGAGACAATCGGACTCGAGGAGTATGACAAACTATTTGATAGCTCGATCATTGAAGATTATGATCATGTTGGGGCTAACTTGGACAATTCGAATCCTAATGATTTAATCAGTAGCCCTATTGCTCAAACACACTCTAAAGAATTGAATGATGATATTTTTGAGATCACCAAACCCAAGTCAATCCTGATTCAGCCACAATTGTTGGACTTGGGTACTTTAGATGGGGTGTACAATGATTTGAAGGTCTCAAAAACATTGATTTTGGAGGATGGGAATGTTGAAATGAAAATTTGGGAGTTTAATTTTGAGGGAAAGACAAGTTTGGATCTAAGGGTTCGTATTGACCTAAAGCCACCTACTTTCTACCAGGACCCTTACGATATCTTTCACATGCAACCCAAGCTCAAAATAACTGATTTTTTTTCTGAGCTAGATGTTAAGTGGACAACCGCACCTGTTGAACCATCTTTACCCGTTGTCAGACACTTTGGTCTTGGGTTGCACACCACTAAACCACAGGTCTGCCTCACAAACACAACCTTCGGTTCTGGGTGATTTTCATCTAGAACCTGAGAACCACTCGACCCTGGGGCATGGGTCTGCATCATAATCTGGTCCACGTTTGTGGACATCTTCTGTTGACGGGTCTGAGAATCAATATTTTTATTTTGATTCTGACCCGCACTTGTGAATTCTCAATTCCTTCCTTGTATGTATTTTATGCCTAGCTAAGGGCATTAAATTCAGCACGTGTTTATATTTCATGTTCTCTGTGGAGTTGACCGGATTCCTCACGATGTTCAGGTGATATTGTGTTTACTCTGCCCTTTTCATGTCTTTATTTTTACAATGAAGACATTGCATCATTTAGGCATGGGGGGGTGGATACTTAATCCTGAAATCATTTTGTTAACTCCATAGAATTTCTTTTAGTTTCTTAAACAAAAATGAAAATTCAAAAGGTTAAAAAAAAAGAAAGAAGTTAGGAAAAGAGAACTTAAGCATTTGGAAGTTATTAACTTTAGGAAATGATACAAGAAGACCTAAACACTTAGACTCTTCAGGTCTTCGGGCTTAATTATCCCCAGTGTACACTCGAATGTGGACTTAGTCTCGATTCCTCGCCAATTAAAATTCATTTTAAGTGGCTAATAAATTGGGATGATAAGTATGCGACTTATCAACTTGCCCTCTGATTTAGGGGGACTTTAAGCCTAAGCATCTACACACTTTTTTGTACTAACTCACTTTTCGATAGTTTCTTTGGAAATTGGGTAGCTAATGAACTATCTAGGATGGTATGGCTGGTAAGTTGTCGGTGGTAATAGCTCATCGGCCGGTTGTCTAGAGTCCAGCTACAAGACCATTTTCGTCGTACTACCTTTAGGTAAATCTTAGATTAGGAAAGTCACCTACTTAAAAAAAAAAATAAAAGAAAAAATAAAAGAAAATAAAAAAATAAAAAAAGGAGAAAAAAAATAAAACCACACTTCACCGTACGAGTATGGCTGACAAGTTTTCAATGATAGCAACTCATCGGCTGGTTGTCCAGAACCTAGCTCACAAAAAAATGCACAATAATTCCCAAAACATTTAGGGAAGAAGCGGGGAAGTAGAATAAATCGGGGAGATATACACTAGGTTCGCCCTTGTGTTGACCCATAAATAAAAGTAGGGAGAAAGTTACCGATCGAAAAGATAAACCTCTAGGCAAGGTCACCTAGGGTCGTAGAAACCTAAAGTCCGTTTTAATGGTTGTCTTGTGAGTCTTTTACTATTTTCACAAGATGCTTAGCACTTAGAGTCCTTTTCAAGTCTTGGGTGGGTAGGGTAGTTGTAAAAAGTTATCCCGAAACTCTCAAACTCCAAAAAGTATAAGAAAATTCGAAAAGAAGAAAAATAAACAAATGTATATTTCCTTTTCAAAAAAAGGTGAGGACTTGGGCGGTCTGCATTCTGGCAGGCACTCGGGTACTGTTGAATTTTTGTTGTTTAGGACCTTAGTTGAAATTTTCTATTGTTAATAAATGACTTAGGCCTAAGCGATCTAATCCTAATTTTGATTTTATACATAGCATACAATTTAATTTGCTAGGGACTAGCAAAAGATAGGCATGGGGGTATGATATAGACACATCTATTTAGGTTAAAATGCCTATTCATGCATGTTCCTAGGCTTAGATTTGCATTTCATGTTATAAATATTCCATAACAAGCATCATTTTGCATTTCGAGTAGTTGTACATATTTTAGGTTAATTAAGTCCTTTTTATGGTCAGGAGAGAGGAAGACTTATTTCAGGGCCTCAGATAGATGATCGGACCGTATAGATCTAATTAAGGCGACGATCGGAGTTTAATACCTCTGAAATCATCTAGATCAGAGAATTGTAGCATCGTACGAAGTCCGAGGAAGATCAATGGCCAGGGGGTAATGTGACACCCATATGCGTTTTAGATGGAAAATCCAACCATAAGAATGGATCCGGAGTGACGATCACAGTCCAGCATGGGAATTATCTTGATCTGAGCACCGTGGCACCCTCTAGAAAAGAAAGAAGAACGGACGGCCTAGGTGGTGCCATGTGGTGCCATCCAGGCCGCTCAACGTCGACCAGTAGCAGTGCACATGCACAGCTGCAGTCGTAGCTGCGCGTAATGCACCATGCACAGCCACAGCTACGCGCCATGCACCACTCACAGCCACACCTGTAGCATCGCACCGCGCACAGCGCAGCTGCGCGCAGCAACAGTGCAGTGCATGCCAGTGCGCATGCGCGCAAGGTGTGGGGGGCATGGGCGCGTGAAGCGTGCAGCTCACGTTGCACGTGCCAGCAAGGCGGGCATGGATCTTTAGCGACACATGCCTTTAGTGACTCTTGCAGCTGTCACTAATGGTTTGCACACACCAGTAAGAGGATTTAAAGGGCAAATCTTCAGCGACAGTTGCAGTAACGTTTATGCACGTCAGTAACTACCCAGATGCGAATTTATTCTTCCTCCTCCACTTAAAAGGACCTACCCACCACCATTCCAAACCATCTCTTCCTTTCTTCCTCTCACCAACTCCAACGATCTAGAGAGAGCTTGTCCCATGCCCAAGATGCTCCTCTAGAGTAAAACCAAATAGTTTTCCCTCCCCTCATCTCCATTCGTTGAGCATACCGTGGCCATCCTCTCACCGCCCTTCGGGAAGAAGATCCTCGCCACGATGCCGTCCTACCCCATCCTCCTTCGTCCCACTCCTCACCAGCTTCCTCCAAGCGACGTCAGAGTGAGTCATCCTCCAAGCAACCGTTGAGGGGGATTTCTCTCACCTCATTCTATCTTTTTATGCTTTCGTAGTGTAGATTTTCTTCTTTCATAGTGTAACAAACAATTCTTCATGAATAGATGATTGTTTCTCTCTCTCTCTCTCTCTTTTATATTTGCAAGTAGATTAGCTAGATAAGCATTTGTCGATCTAATCTCTTGCTTCCTAAAAATACAAAAGAAATTAGAAAAGATAAAACAACCAAAAACAAATAAAATTGAAGCACGGTTTTCAATTAAAGTAAACGTTGCCTCCCTTGGAGTTTCGATATAAATTTTATTTGACCACGAGTTTTGCAACTACGACGATGGTTACTTGTAACCCTAATTTCTAACTTGCGAAACACGTGCAATCAATTCCTGACTCATCCGCCCACCCGATAATCCTGTTCTAATTCCTGAACCCAAAACTGTTTCACACCATCCATTTACAATGAGGATATTGCAAAACTTAGGCATGGGGGGGTGATAAAGTGCAAACATACAAAAATTCATAGTTTGGAAGATTTCTCACAAAAGAAGCACATATTCCAAAAATAAAAATATAAAAAAAATTGAAAAAAGGACAAAAATAGAAGGGAGAAAATTTTGAATTAATTGCATATCATTTCTAAGGAGAAAAGGGGAGGAGATAAAAATGTCAAAAAGGAGCACAATTTGAAATGAAAAGAAAAAGAGATAGTCATTAGTAAAAGATTAAGGAATTGACTCAATTCTAGACCAAATCAAAAAGAAATAAAAAGAAAGACAAAAAGTGATAAAGAAACAAAAAGAGATTAGTGGGAACGCTGATCTTGGGCTACAATCCTAGGCTTAAAAATTCAAGTAAATGCTAAGATCTGGATAGTCCTCAAGTGGTTAGGGAAAATGTGAAGCTTAAGTATTAGGTCTAAGGCTTAGGGATTATTCGGCCTCGTTAACTGACCTCTGTTTTGCTGGACCCGGTAACCTAAGCACCCAATCCACACACAGTCTGGTTCAGTGCACTTAAGTATCAAAATCACGCAAATGTGTTAAACCTATTCTGGAAAAGTTACACTAGATTAGGAGCGGCTGATCAACACAAGTTGATTTGGATGAGTTCCAGGTGCGGAGAGGTGGGAAATTACCCTCAAAGATGAGCAACAACATATCGTCTCCTCAATGCTTATCTCCTAGGATATCTAAATATCCTACCGAGGGCATGTAAGCACCTTATGTCGGTTCAAATACCATGGGCGGCATTATCATGAAATGTCGATTGCCAGGGTTTGGATTTAGCTACAGAATGCCATGGGTGTGATTATCTCGAAATCTCGAAAGCCAGGGTTCTGGGGGTTGCCATGGGTGGTGTTATCTCGAAGCATCAATTACCAGGGACCCTGCGAGGATTGATGGTAGGAACTAGGAATCCGATACAGGTCGTGTTGTAAAGCTAATCTGAGGCTAGAAATAAAAAGAAAAGAGAGAGAAAATTCTCCAAAAATAAAGAAAAGTTCTATCCTCTTTCTTACAAAAATGCATTTCAAACTGAACCTGGGCTAAAATATGTTACAAGCACGAGTGCTTTAACCGCGGAGTTCAACGAACCTTAGGTTAGTTCCTGTGGGCCTTAGAAACTTTTACGACGGACTGATGTTAGAGCTGGGATCTTGGTTGGTACTTGAGTACCTCTAGGCCTACCATCGGCGTTCTGACCTAATCTACAAAAAAGCACACATCAGAGTTTTTAAGCATAGAAAGGCATATGGTCTAAAATCAAAGTTAATACCTTGAAATTTTTGCCAAGGGACTAGCAAAAGCTAGGCATGGGGGTATGATGGGAAAACCATCATGAGCCATAACTATCTCATTTTGATCCAATTAAGTTAGTAAATGCTCCTATATAACTGCCAGAGACCCATAAGTCACTGCAAATCCATTCTGAGAGAAAGATAAGAAAACAGGGTTAAAACTACAGTTTTACCATCATATCATGAATGCAGTACAATCACGAGTTTTCTCAGGGGTTGAATGGGGGTTAAATGGTCTTAAAAGGATAATAAGTGGGTTAAAACAGACAGAAAAGGGTTTGCACGTGTTTTGAGAATTAAATGACTTGTGAAACCCTAAAAATAGACCCGCTTAGTTAACTGAGGTTCTGGTTAGGATAAAATTCACCTAAATCCCCTAAAATTCATAGAAAAATATTCTCTAGGGCTTGGAACCTTCAATTTGACCATCAGAACCTGTTTTGGCCCAAAACAAAGTCTCAGACAGACATTTACCCTAATTTGATTTTTTTCGTAAATTACCCAATCAAACATGGTCAAAACCAAAATCCAACTTCACCATTAGATTCCTTAGGTCCAAATTATGTTTATAGCAAAATTTGGACCCAAGTTGAAATTGTCTTGACCTAGCTTGCAAATTGGTTATGTATGATTACATTTATGCCTTTAACTTTCAAAATCTTTACAAATAGGCCCCTAACTTCATCATCGTCTTCACAATTAGGTCCCTACCACCATTACTCCTATTCCTACAAGCACTAGCTACCTAAAAATGGCAAGAACTACCTGATTCCTTGACGAATCCCTTTCAAATTTGAAAGGGAAGTTCGTCAAGGAATTCCCTTCATTGTGAGCCAAATCCCATGCCCCATAACCTACCCAATCTCTCATGCAAACGCATGAGAGATTTGGGTTTCCTACTCCAGCAACAATTCCAAGCTTGGAAGGTTAGCTTCTAAGTTTAGGATTCCCTCCTGAGCCCTATAAAGAGATCCCTAGGACACAACCGAAACTCTCAAGCTTGAATTCCGGCCGAAAACCCTCCTCTTCCTCCCTCCTCATCAACTGCGAAGCTCCTCAAGCTCCGGCAACCCCTCCTGACCTCCTTCCTCATCCAGTCACAAAACCAATGGTTAGATTCTCTTTCTCTCTCTCTCGTCTGCTCTTGGCTGTACCAGTAGGAGCCCTTCTACCTCTGTCGCCGTCGCCATTCCCTTCATCAGAGCACCTTCTTCCCCAGCTCCGGCCTACCAATGTCGATGTTGTCCTCTCCCTTTCATCCACTTAGCATAGGTAATTAAGTTCCCTTAAGGCCTTTAGATTAGTTCCTTCTACCAAAAAACAAAAATAAACCCCTCGATACCGTCGCTCACCTCCATCTTCCCCATCTCTGGCAAGGTCCTCCTCACGCTACACTCATCCACATGCATTGCCACAACTCGCAAAAGCACTGCCGCCCCTCCGCGCACAAAACCCCTATCTCTATTCACCTTTCCATCCAACCAAACACACCCCCGAACAGACCCATCATTGCACACCAACTCCATCATCGACCAGCCACCACAGACCACCATCCTCCATGAAATCACCATCAGCACCTTCGCCATGCCTTGACGAAGCTCCTGAACTATTCTAATGTGGCAATGAGGCCTTATTTAGTGTTTCAGGTGATTTGCCTTTCTCCGGCACCACCGCCTTCATCTCTGCCTTTGTTCACAGTCCTATAGCTGTCGAACCATCTGCCTCTAGCATCAGGAAATGCGGCTTCACCTCACGACTCCAACCGTGCTCCCAATTGGATTCCTAGTAGCAGTAGCATTAGCAATTGAAGGGCTTCACCTCTATTGCAGATGTACAAGGAAGACATGAACGAATAGTCCCACATCGTGGGATTTGGAAGCGGCGCAAGAGCATAACTTGCAAAAGTGTTGAGGGCTTATCGCCTCAACACTTGAGGAGTGATGTCCCTCACACCCTTCACGCTCCTCGTCCGTGACCTCTCCTCTGCGGACCTGGTGCATCCGACCCACCTAAGCCTTCACTCGGTCACTACACCATGTCGGTGACCCTGGACCTGGGTACACGGATCCTCCGATTACCCGATAACCCGATGTGCATGGGTCTGGGAGAGCGGAACCTATGAGAGAGAAAGGAAGAGAGTGTGCAGGGCAGGGGAGGGTTTCGTTCTTCTATGCATTGGCTAACACTTAGCTGAAATCTGAGTCCTTTCCCCTGTGAGTAAAGAAGAGGGAAGGAAAGAAGAGAAGAGAAAAGAAGAGGGCTTGAGACAGAAGAAGGAGAGTCACATAGGAAGAAATCTGAGAAGAAGAAGAAGAAAGCAGAAGCAGAAGAAGGAGAAGGAAGAAGAAAAAGGAGAAACAAAGGAGAGGGCCATTTAAGGTGCCTGATCTCCAAGGGAGACATCTGATTACTGTAGCATTCAAGCTACTGTGCAAATATTTAGTCTTGACTACTGTGGCATTATTGATTACTTTAGTTTACATATAACTATACTTAATAATTGGTGATCTAAATCACTATTATTTTGTTATAGATCTCTTTTTATCATATTGAATTCTTATTATACTCATCTTCTACACTGATTATCATTTTTGAGTAGTTTATTTGGTTTAAATTCTTGTGCTCATTTGCATTATTTGAGATTAGTATGTGAATGCATATTGCTCCCTGTATTCGACCTCGAACTTTCAAATTCAAGTAATAAATTTGTTTGTTTGAGCACTATTTTGGCTATATTACAACGGAGATATTTTAAAACACCAATTTAGCGCCTGAGCAGTAATCATGACTGAAACCGGGGAAACCATCCTATTGGGATCATAGATCGCGTATTTGATCAGAATGTGTCGTAGTATAGTTGCGAAATACAATCAACAAAAATAATTTATAAGATAACGAGACTTGAGTCCTAGTCATTCATCTCTGGGAGGCATTTATGGAAATGTAGATTTCAAATCGTTTAAAATTGCACGTCAGTTTCTAATCGTCGGATCAATGTTCGACCACTTTCATTATGAACCCTAATTATGTGCGCATGTGTTAGATAGATGAAAAATGTGAAAGTGTGAGCTTTAGTACGCACGATTCTAGTTATGTGGTGGCTGTTTACGGAAAATGCATTAATAGTTAGATCCTCAATATTTTCAGGTATCGACATACTAGTTGCAACAGATAATAATTAAAAGCAGGCAACTTTAATCACACAAAATATATTGCAATAAGCTCATGGTGATTCTCAACACATAGGTATATCTATATAGAAAAAGATCTTTCATTGATTCATCATGGTGTTTGCAACATGGAACTCGTGGAAAGCTTATAGAGGAATGCTTGGAAACATAAATCTAGCTAGTAGACAATGATCGCATTCATGAATCTAAAGGGGGATTATGCATGCATCATTGGGGGAGAATATAGAGCTACACTACTAAGTAGTAAATAAAGCATGTAAACTATGAAGAACTAAGCTACTAATCTAGCAGAAATAAGGGCATTCGGAGGTAGGCGCCGATGGCCTTTGAGTTGGTTGAGAGGAGGGACGGCCAATGGTGCTTAGGCCGGCCCTTGGAGAGAGGTTGAGGAGGTGATCCAACATCTTGGTGTGGAGATGCTGGTGGCCATGGTGAGGAAACTCATGAAGGTTGAGTGGAGGTGGAATGTAGCTAAGTTAAATGGAAGCCAAGAGTGAATGGGTGCAAATGGCCACCCCTTAGGTCATTTTATAGACCTAAGGGAGACTCTCTAGAGAAGTGTGGAACTCTCTAGAGAGAGCTCCAAGAGTGGCTGGCCAAGGAGAGAGAAGGTGGTTTTTAGATCCACCATTTGTGGATCTACAATTTGAATGTCTCTTGGTTGCTAATTTTAGCAACCAAGAGTGGCTCCACCTTTGGAAGAACCTAGAACACTCTAGGTATTGTGGGAGTGCGTGAATGGGTGTGTGTGTGTGTGTGTGTGTGGCCGTGCCCTATGTGGCTAAGTGGTCTATGTTAGGTCCTAAGGGGTTTGGGTTAGTGTAGGTTTTAAATTAGGGTTGCAAACCCTAATTGCTAAGGGGGAAATGCAATTAAACTTAACACAAGTTTAATTGAATGAGTGTTAACCTAATTGAGAGTGAAATAACTCAATTAGGTTGGGCTTGGGTCAATTGGACTCTCACTGAGTCCAATTGGACTTGTATGGGTTGAGATCTGAGCTCAATTGGACTCTATGAGTCCAATTGAATAGGCTGATGAGATTGACTATAATCTAAGTCAATTGGGCTTAATGAGAACCTAATTAGGTTCTTGGGAAAGTTTAAAGATGGTGTACTAGGGTTATGGTACCTTAATTTAGGTTCCTAAGGGGTTGGAATTGGGTTTAGGGAGCTAAGAACTCAAGATCAAGGCTTGAATTCCAAAATGTATTAGACGACTTATAGTGAAAAATCAGAAGTCCAGACTTCAAGTCTAGACATGTAATCAGAGTCAGGAAGGTTTCTAGGTTCTGTCTTGGGTATTCTATAGAAATTGGACGTTTGACCAAGTGTCTGGACATCCAATAACACTACAGAAGTGGGTTTAAGGTGTGCAGGAGTTGGCTAAGGGTTCTGGACATCCTATAACCCATCTGAACGTCCAGATAGAGGCTGGAATTAGGGTTTTAAGGTTTCCTAGGGTGTGGTGACCTAATCTAAGGGTGGCTAAGTCTTAGGGAAGCTTCTAGGCTGTCCTAGGGCTAGGATGGACCTAAGTTCTTCACAATTTATTGCTTTATTCCTACTTAATAGAATAGCATATCTTAACTTCCTTACATTATTATCTACTACATCTAATCTAGGTCTTCCACTCCAACTCTGCTGCAACACCAGTTATTCTTTATTCTTCAGATCTAGCTTTAGATCCTGCTTCAGATCTAGCTTTTGATCAGCTTATTACCTGCAATTGACATAATGCACCTAATTGGTACATTATAGCATTATTTTATGCATACCTAAAAGAAAGCAGTAAAGATGCAAATAATGTTTATGCAAGCATGAACTACCCTAACTTATGCTAAGTCCTAGCCTAATTTAGGTCAATTAAGACCTATGATTGCTACGCAATCACATCTTTACCTGCATTGCGAACTCGTGGAGAGTCTGCATTTACTATAGAAAATTAAATGACTTCACAAAGAAGGACCATTTCCCACTTCCTTTTATTGATACGATTCTCGAGAAACTACCAGGAAATCAGTTCGTCTGCTTTATGGATGGGTACTCTGAATACATTCAGGTGGCAATTCATCTAGAGGATCAAGAAAAGACTACCTTCACCTACCCCTACAGGACATACACATTTTGCAGGATGCCTTTTGGGCTATGCAATGCACCCGCCACCTTTCAACGATGCATGTTGGCCATCTTTTCTAATATAATAGGTGAGTACCTTGAAGTCTTCATGGATGAGTTCTCGGTATTTTGGGAATCTTATGATGATATCCTCCATCTGATCCAAGTCCTCAGGCGATGCATTGATGTGAATCTAGTTCTTTCCTGGGATAAGAACCACTTCAGGATTCCTGAGTTTATTGTCCTGGGACACCTCATTTCTGAAAATGGCATCCAGGTCGATCGGGCTAAGGTAAATTTGATTTCCAAACTACCTGTGCCTAGCTCGATCGAGGACATCAAATCTTTTCTGGGGCACGTCGATTTTTACTGTCGATTCATTCCTGATTTTTCCAAAATCACGAACCCCTTGACTAGTCTTCTATCGAAAGATGTCCATTTTGAGATAATTAATGAGTGCACTCATGCATTTGAGAGCTTACATGGTCGATTCACCCAAGCACCTATCATGCAATCCCCTAACTAGTCTCAACCCTTCGAGATCATGTGAGATGCATTTGACTATGCAGCAAATGCAGTGCTGGGCCAGAAAAATGATGGGAAACCTGTGGTCATCTACTACACTAGCAAGACACTCGACAAGGCTGAACATAACTATACGGTTATTGAGAAAGAGCTGCTAGCTGTAGTATTTGGCTTGGAAAACTTTCGATCATATCTCTTGGGTTCCCACATTATCATCTACTTCGACCACACCGCAGTAAGGCACTTACTCGCGAAGAAGGGTGCAAAACCTCTACTAATTCGCTGGATCTTACTATTGCAAGAATTTGATCTCAAGATTCGTGACAAAGTTGGAAAATAGAATGTGGTAGCTGATCACTTATCCTGCCTTCCTTCTTCTATTATCAATCATTTGGGACCTGTTGAACATCGGGTTGCTACGCTAACATGTTTGGTTTTGAAAAACCTGTCATCGTTGTATGAAAGCGTAGAACTTGTGTTCAACAAATAAAATTTATACCGGAATGAAAATCCTGGGTCGAACACAGGGAGGCAGACGTTTGATTTAAAAACATGCGTTTGTTTTATTTATCACGAAGTAATTCAATTGATTAGAACTATCTAACTATTTACAATAAATAGAAGAGAGAGAGAATATTACAAACAAAAACCAAAATGAGATGTAGAATAAACATGGAATTTCATCATCAGAACGATTATTCATTACACTAGAAAGTGGAAAAATGATTACACTAGAAAGCAGTAAATCTACTCTAGAAAGTAGTAAATCTATTCTAGAAAGCAAAAAAAAGAATGGGGAGAGAGATATCCTCCTTGACGGTCGCTTGGAGAACAAGCCAGATGTGACGACGCCTGGACGAAGGAGGACGGAGCAGGACGAAGGAGGACAAAGTGGAAGAACAAGAACGAGGCAGCACGTCATCGTCGTCACGGGATCCGCTTCCGAAAGGGGACAAAAAATTGACTTTATCTCACGAGAAGCATCCAGGTGTGGGACAAGCTTCTCTTGAGCTTTGGAGAGGGAAAGATGAGAATTTCGTATGGAGGGGATCTCCTTTTATAGTTGCAAGGAGTGGAGGCAATTTGGTCATTACAACTCTAAAAACATTAATTCAGGACCTTTAGTGACGGATAAAACCGTCGCTAAAGGTCCGAACGTAGCCGACGTGGGCGACGCGCTTGTGCCCGCTCGCCTTCTCGCACGTAATGCACGCGCACTCCCAGCTGATCTCAGCTGCCCGATTGCGAGATCGAACGACTTAAATCGCGCTACCGCCCGCCTCCTTTGCGCACCCGCCCACGTGCGATCTCGCGTGAGGCACGGGCGTGTGATAGCGCGTGGGCGCTATTGAGCACTAGCTACCGCTCGATCGTGATCCGACGCTCGCACACTCGCGCTTGCCCGAGCTCCCTCGCCCGCTCACGTGATTCGAACCAGCGCCAACGCCTCAGTTAGGGGCTCTCGCCCACTACTTTACCCGCGCCTATGGGCGGGTGCTTAACTTAAGCGCGGATGCATCCCAGCCGTGGAATCTTGATCCAACAGCGGGGAAACATTGATGTGGTCACCTTCAGTGGTTGCGTGCGGATGATTGGGCAGCCGAGATGGAGCCACGTGGTGCCATCTTGGCTGTCCAACTTCTGGATGATGTAGATGGTGCCACAGTTGTAGGATTGAGTCGATTTTCACATCGTTAGGCTGTGATCGTCGATCCGAATCCATCCATGCGATTTGTCGTTTAAAGTGTAGATTCACACCATCTTAGCCCTTGATCTTCTAGGGTTCCCCGATCTCTATCTGATGCTATAGATGTCAGATTAAGGCGATCTTGGAGTTGTTGAACTCCAATCGTCGCTCTGATCACATCTGTACAGTTGGATCTTCAATCCGAGGCCCCGATAAAAATTTTCCCTGTCCCTGAACATAAAAGGAGACAATTAACCTCCATTTTATTTAAACTACTCTAAATGCAAGATGATACATGTTATGCAATATTTATAGCATGCAATGCAATCCTATGCTTAAGAACATGCATAAATAGACATCTTAGGTTGTGTAAACATGTTTACATCATACCCCCATGCCTATCTTTTGCTAGTCCCTAGCAAAAACTATATGCTATTTATAAAAGAATCAGGTTGGATTATTTGGGCTTGAGTTATTTTCAATCACTAAGAAAATGTCTACTTAGGATCTGAACTTTAAAAGACAAAACAATGCCTGGGTATTTGCCAAAATGCAGACCGCCTCAAGCCCTCACCTTGTTCAAAGAAAATTTTCTTTTTCTCTTTTTTTCCCTTTTCTAATTTTTTTGGATTTTCAAGTTTTAGGGTTTAAGAGTGGCTTTTTACGGTCATTCAACTCACCCAAGATTTGATGAGAGCCCTAAGTTCTAAGAATCTTATTGTGAATGTGATAGACTCGTTGACTGGTAGTTAAAACGAACTTTGGATTTCTACGCCTCTAGGTGACCTAAAAAAAAATTCTGCCTAAAGGTGTATCTTTACAATCGGTAGCTTTCTCCCTACTTTTATTTTTATGGGGTCAACACAAGGATGAATCCAGTGTATATCTCCCCAGTTTATTCTACTTCTTCGCTTCTTCCGAACTGTTTTGGGAATTTTCAGTGCATTTATTGAGTTGGGTTCTAGACAACCGGTCGATGAACTGTTACCACCGACAACTTGCCAGCTATACTCGTGTGGCAAAGTGTGATTTATTTCTTTTTTTTTTTCTTTTCTCCTTTTCTCTTTTATTTTTTTTTAAGTAGGTGGCTTCCCTGATCTAAGATTTACCTAAAAGCAGCAAAAAGAGAAAGGTCTAGTGACTGGGCTATGGACAACCTACCTATGGGTTGTTACCCACGATAACTTGCCTGCCATATCACCCTAGAAGGTTCATTAGCTACCCAATTTTCGTTAAAATCGTTGAACAACGAGTCAGTGCAAAGAAAGTGTGTAGATGCTAAAAACTCAAAGTTCCCTCAAATCAGAGGACGGGTTGATAAGTCCTGTACTTATCACCCAAACTTATTTACTCCAATTAAAATAGAATTTAGGTTGGCGAGGACTCAAAAAATAAATCCACATTTTAATGGATACATAGGTTGATTAAGTCTGAAGACCTGAAGGGTCTTTGTGTTTAAATCATAATGTAGTATTTCCTAAGATTGAAAATTTTCTTAAACCTAAGTTCTCTTTCCTAATTCCAAATTATTTTTTAATAAAATAAAATAAATCTACGGAGCTGACGAATAAATTCAAAGATGAATATCCACCCCCCCCATGCCTATCTAATGCAATGTCCTCATTGTATTAAAAGACAAAATAGAGTGGAATATAGTAGAAAGCACCTGAATTGCATGAATGTCAGGTCCACTCCGAGATGAAAACTAAAAAGAACTGTATACATGATGAATTTAGTAACTTCAGCTAGGCACCCTATACAAAGAAGAGAAATAAAGAATTCACAGGTGCAGGTCAGAATCAGAATAAACAGAAGAAAACTCTGACCTGTCAGCATAGGTCCACAGATGTGGACCAGATTGTGGTGCAGACCCATACTCCATAATCAAGAATATCTCAGGTTTTGGATAAAATTACCCAAAACCTAAAATCAGAATGCAAGCGGGGTCAGGCCTGCGATTTATGAGGATGCAACCCAAGACCAAAGAGTCAGGTCACAAAGAATTCAAACTCAAAAGGATAATCATTGAATGTGTGCTTGGGTTCGACATCCTCAGAACAAATGTCGTAAGGGTCCTGGTTTGATGGTTCCAGCTTAATAGGAACCCTTCAACTCAGTCTTCTACTTCCTCCAGAACTTGCTTCCCAAATCAAAATTTCCTGGCTCCTATCCTCCTTAACTGGTCGATCTTTCGCTTTTAAGTCGTTTGTAGTTTAATGTGGTGGAAAAATCGACTAATCAATTTTTAACAAGAAATAACCACTCGCAGAGGAGCGGGTCGTATCCACAGGGAGACAATAACGTATTAAAATTCGCGCCACTTAAAAATGTTTGTTCGTAGTCAATTTGGACAAGAACCAAGCCAAGATTGCCTTTAGATTAAGGTTTAAGCAAGAAACAATGCTGAAATGGCAATTATGAGAAACTATAGGATATTTTCCGCAATGCAGAGTTAATAAAATATGATTAAAATTTGGCAATGGCAGAAAATGTAAATTTTAATTGAAGGTTTCCTGTAGCAAAATAGGGGAATTTTTCCCCGTTGTCTTGCGCGACGAGGAGCCGATGACCGGGCGCGGGAAGCTCGGAGGAGGTCCCTTGGACCAAGAGCTTCGAATCGGTGGTGGCGGCGAGTCGCGCAGCGGCCGGAGGTGGCCGGACGAGCTCCGGCGGAGGTGCTGCAGCCGGTGAGCTCGCGCGGCTGTTGGCGTGAGATCTGCTCGCGCGCTGCTGTTGACGGCTCTGCAGGCGCGGGAGGACGGGTCTGCAGGTGGTTGAGCGGGTGCGGCTTGATGAGAACCTCATCATGAGCCATAACTAGCTCATTTTGACCCAATACAAAGGATAAAAGCTCCTACATATCTCAAGGAAAGGCTTAACTCAGAGAATTCTGAGTTTGAGAAGAAAACCAGTCATAAGGGGTAAAAGTGCAATTTTACCAAGTATAATCTGCATACAGGGTAATTCAGGGCCCAAACATAGGTCAAAACAGCTTAATAAGAATAAAAGTGGGATGAGATGATCTAGTAAGGGCTACAGCACTTCCAAGGAACCAAATGATAATCTGTAACCCTAAAACAATCCACTTCAATTCACAAGGTTCGAGGCAAAGTAAAAATAGAATAAACCCTCTAAAATTCATAGAAAAATAATCTCTAGGGTTTAGAACCTTCAATTTGGCCTTTAGAACCCATTTTGACCTACATTGAGAACCATGCCCAATTAATAACTTAATTTACGTTTTTGCGCAAATTGACCGGTCAAACAAGGTTTAATATGAAAATGAAATTCACCATCAGATTCCTTAGGTCCTAATTAGTCATGTATAAAAACTTGAGCCTAAGAAGAAACCTCCTTGACCGACTTCACACTTTGGTCCTCATATATTTACTCTTTGGCCCTCAACTTTTGAACCCTCGCATTTTGGCCCCTAACTCTCCTTCGTTCTTTGCAATCAGGTCCCTCCTGCAAAACCCTGCCAGCACCATGCTCCGGCGACCTTGCGCGGAGCATGGCGCCGCGCAGGGTGAGGTGGGGGACCTGGCAAGTAAACCGGGGGTGCCCTGCGTCGTCAGCCGTCGCAGGGGCACCCCCCTGGTCATTGTAGCCCACCATACCGGCCGTGCGAACGCACGGACGGTATGGGTTCGTATTCCGACCATTCTCCGGCGAGGGAGACACGTCGTCTCCCTCCGCCTTCCTCCCTGTTTCATCCCTATAAATACCCCCCGCTGCTCCACCGACCAGGGCAGCCTGGATCTGACGGAGAAAACCCCCAACTTTCCTCTCTTCTCACTCCGGCAGACGCCCACCAGCTCCGGCGGTTCTTCCTCCTCCTCCTCTTCGCTCTGCCGCAATACCAGCAGCAGAGACTTCTTCCCCTGCTCTTCCCGCGTCGCGCAATACCGGCGCGCGCTGCCTCTGCCCCGTCGTCACCGCCGTCCTCCCCCCACTATGCATCGTCTTCTCCGGCGACAGTCGATACGACTGTCGCCCTGTTCCTCCCCCTTCGTCCCTGCAAGTAAGTTAGAACTACTCCCCTTCTTCTCCTCTTTCTTTTCCTCACTGTCTTTTATTTGATTAAACCCTCGACCGCTCCAGTTCACCCTCACCCTCTCCACCTCCGACCACCCTCCGGCGAGCCGCTCCCATCACCTCAGCGACCCACACGGCTTGCCGACCACCGCAGAACCTCCGCCTCCTCACCCTGATCCTCTTCCGCCCCTCCACTTCCCACCAAACGCCCTCTGCAGATCCACCGAACACACCCACTTCTTTGCTCACAGTTTGACCTAGGACGACCTGTTGGCTCCATCACGCCCCCTGCAGACCCCCTGACCACCTTCGCCGTGCCACGGCGAAGGTCCCCTGCCTGTCTGATTTGGCCGAGAGGCCGTTCTTCTGTGACCAGGTGACTCGCCCGCCGTCGCCATTACTGAGCAGGCAGAGCTCCTTCACCTGCAGGTGCAGGCACGCCTTCGCCCAAGTACGACTCCCAGGTTGCGCGGGGAGTCTCCGCAAAACGTCCCAGGCTCGCAGATGGGGCGAAGGCCGCGCGTGAAGACACGATCGCCCACTGCTCCCTCCGCGACGGGCGCTCAATTGGGGTGGGACATTTAGTCCCACCTCGGAACTTCTCGGAGGCGAGCGGACGCATAAAGGCAAAAAGTGCCTTATGCTGTCTGCCTCCTGACCACGGGGTGAGGTTCCTCTCACCCGACCCGGCCTCGTCCGTGACCACGCTCCGCGGACCTGGCCCGACCCGATTAAACCGACCTGCACTCCTCGCCCACCACCTCACGCCGGTGGGCCTGGACCCGGGCGTGACCCGAACCCGATTACCCGGTAGCTCTGGGAGAGCTTTCCCAAGAGTGGTTTCAGAGAGAAAGAGAGACGTGGGGGAGGGGGGTAGAGTAGGTTTTGCCTCTTGACGAAAAAACCCTGAAGTGTGCAGGCACAGGCGAAGAAGAAGACCCGCTGAAGAAGAAGGAGCTGCACTGTAGCAAATGCACAGTTAAGTCGTCGAAGCACCGGGTCAGACGACGGAAGGTCAGCAGCCAGAGCAGGAAAGAAGGCAGGCTGAAGAAGAAGGAAGAGCAACGGCCAAAGCAGAAGAAGAAGAAGAACGGTCAAGGCAGAAACCGAGGAAGAAGAAGAAAGAGAGATCTGAAGAGGAGCATCACCTCTGCAGAACGAAGAAGAAGAACAAGGAGCTCTGAAGAAAGAAGAACATCACCAAAGCAGGAACAGTAGGGAGAAGAAGACGAGCGTCACCACGATTGCAGAAGAAGAAGAAGAGAGGTCAAGGCAGAAAACCAAAGAAGAAGAAGAAAGAAGGAGATCTAAAGAAAGAGAGAAAGAAGAGCATCCCCCTCTGCAGAACAAAGAGAAAACAACAAATTCTTTCCCTCTCTCTTTCTCTTTGTAAAAGAAACATGTATATCTCTAGAATACGACTTGCTCCCTGAGTTCGACCTCGGGAACTCTTTTATTTTCCGAGTAAAAAATTTATATTTGAAATGTTGGCAATAACCGGCTTTACTACAACGTTATAACAAAACCCTCAAACCCGGTAAAACCTACGTTTTCATTTTGGCGCCGTTGCCGGGGAGCAACGACTATTCTAGAGGTAAACATTCCTGTTTCTTTTAAGTTCTGATAATCTCCTCTCTTTTGTGCAGCTACAGGAACTCAAGAAGACAAGCAACTACACAACCACTCCGAAGACAGGTAAATCTTTTCTCTCACTATTAACCCCTACACTCTAAAGAGGAAGAAAAGAAAAGAACAAGCAATATAGGGCTAACCTGTCTTCCATACTTAGTAACCATAAAGAGTTGCATGTTTTCAACTCATCACTCCTGCACACTATTAAGGGTATTTAAGGGCTAACACATTCTTGCTTGAGCCCTAATTGCCCAACAAAGAGTTAAATGGACCAAGTAGAGCCAACATAAGGTTAAACATTAGGATTTCAGTTGAGACACACCCCTTAATCAAGAATTGAGGAAATCCAAAAGAGGTGTGCCCAAACCATTGATTGAAAATAATTAACAAGAAAAATCCTAAACAATTGGCTCTCTCTAAACCACTTGAACCCTAAAAGACAGGACCTAAAAGCTCTTAAAGAAAACAAGAGGTAAAGTTGACCCCTTGGGTCAACCAACCTTAAAATTAGGTCACTTTCTCACTCAAAATACCTAAGAGTTCAAGTGTAACTTTAAGCACCCTGATCTTAAACTAAAATTGGTAGACTTAAGAGGTCAAGATCCCCATCCTGGTCTACCTGGAACCGCAGTGACAAGAGAGGTCGGGTGGGGGAAACCCTGTAACCCGTGGGGACGCTCTACCGTGTAGGGGTCTTCGCGGGACTCTCCCTCTCTGGCTGCCCAGGTAATTCTCAGGTGGACGATCTTTCTGATCAAGGGGTCCATCTGCCCCGAACCTCTATAGTCACCCAACAATTTTTGGGTGTCTTGATTGGGTCCAGCACCTGCTTATCTCATCCAGCCCTTCAGTATTTTTCAGGAGGTCCTTGAAACCTCCTATAGAAATTCACTCTCCCCGAGGCTAAGCCTCGGCTCCTTTGTTTTTGCAGAAATCATTCGCATAGCCCCTCTTTCCTCTGATTCTGAACAAAATCCCCTTCTTCCATCTTGATTCAAACTTTGATTCTATTCCACCACCTGATCCAATTATGCAGCCTAATTACCTAGCAAGACTACCATTCAAGAAACCTGAATATCGGAGATCTATGAAAGATAAAATGATCGAGGATGCCATAAAATTCTATGAAAAAGAAGAAAAAACCTCAACACCAATAGGAGATATTCAGGTTGATGTCCCAACAACCACATCCTTCATCATAAACTGTGCCCAAATTCTATTGACTGGAATTTCAAAAGGATCAACCCGAGATATGCTCATGACAGGATACATTGAGATGGAAAAATTACACCAATCTGAATACCTTCAATGCTTGACAAATCCTGTACTTTGGGAACAACACCAAGATGCCCTTATAAAACGGGTAGAAATGATGAAATCAGTAGAACAAATTATCAACCAGAAATACCCGTATATACCAGAAACAGAGGATGAACCATCTTGGAACAGTATTAAGGAACAATTCAGTTTCCCAGATCCCGGGATTGAGGCACAAAGTGGTTGTAAAATCCCAACCCAGATAAAAGACAATGTTGAATTAGGTTGGGATATTACAGGAGAACACAATGCTGAGCCAACCCTAGGCCATAAATCACCAAGCTTAGAACTCCAAGACTCCTGCAATGACAAGATTAGAATTGATGAGGCCCTTTATGAGAAAGATCAAATTTTTACAGAATATGATTCTGGGCCTCTATTTAATGAATATCCCTCTCCAACATCCTCAGGAAATCTGATCGATTTTTCAGAAAACATGCCAATTTATGATACAGAAACTGAGGAGTTGGATGAGCAAGGTTTTAATGGGGTCTATCCTACCAGCTTCGAGCTTGAACAGAACACCTTTTTGAGCCCAGAATTGACATATAGGCTAGAACCCAGTCAGGCTGCTGATTCCACATTTGATGATTTTTGCTGTGGTGGAATTCATGATCATGAATCTCATTTTCGCCAACTCTCCGACAATTTCAAATCTGACTATAATTGCGGAGAGATTCCCCTTCCTGAACACGCCAGGCCTATCCACAACCTCAGTTCACATGACTCTGACTCTGACTCTGACTCTGAGGTCCTGATTCCCGAGATCACCGATAACACAGAATCATTCCTTTTCGATCCTCAGGAACCAAAAACAGAAAATGCCAAGAGTGATTGCAACCAAGAATCCAAATTTTTTCTCGAATCCGATTTCTTTCATCCTACAAACACTCTTCCGGCATTTGATAGTTACCCAGAGGACTCTCTACAGAAAATCACCTATCATCTGTTTCTAGAAGAGCCCTCGTACACAATGGCCACCTCATCCGCACACACAGAACGGATCAAAACCTCTCCCAAACCCCGACCCGCAACCGGACTCAATTTCTATTCAGATTCACCTCTCACCGAGCCGATTGCACTTCCACATCGGGTTTCGAACATTGATCAGACTACATACCATGCTCTATCATTCTCTGATCACCCCTGTAGGGTTCCTGCATCAACCACTGATTATCCTACGGGTCCCTACTCTGACCAGGCTGATTCGGCTCAGCCAAACCCTGCGTTTACACTTCCACATCCATTTGAGCTTCATAGTTTATGGTGGGCACCACACCTTTTTATCCACATCTATCAACCCACCAGATTGATTGGGTTTGGGCTGCATCATCAGCCTGTTGATCTGAACAAGCACCTGGTTGGACCAACCAGGCTCTTAATCAAGGTGCTTGTCTTACAAAACTCCGCTGATTTGACCATCCCCTCTCCATCGCATTTCCCGCTTGGCTGAAGGCATCAAATTTAGCGCTCAACGGGAGGCAGCCCGTCGTTCTCTTTGAAAACCTGAAACTTGTTCTGACAGCTTTTGCACTTGAAGTTCACACTTTAGGACAGCCGACTCCAACTCAGATGTTTGCATCTGGGATTTGAAATCGTCCGCAAAAATTCAACCCGACCCATTCACTCATCCAAATTTCTGTCTTAAAGAATGAACTAAGACCCCCTAGGTTACAATGACATTGCAAATCTTAGGCATGGGGGGGTATGAAAGTACAAAAACTGGTAAGAAAAGGTTTCAAACAAAAAAATTCACATATGCCAAAAACACCATAAAAATTAAAAAATTTTCGAAAAAGAATAAGAGGAAAAGAGGAGAAGGAAAATTTTGTGAAGGAGAAAAGAAACAAAATGAAAAAGGAGCACAAAATTATGAGAAAAAGTGATAGTCATTAGTAAGGAACTAAGGAATTAACCTAAGTTCTAGACCTCATTCAAGAAAATAACTGAAAAGTGCACAATAAGATTAGTAAGAATGCAAACCTTAGGCATTCTTGAATAGACTCTTAGTACCCATTAAGATCTGGACACTCCTCAAGAGGTTGAGGAAAATGAAAAGCTGAAGTATTAGGTCTAAGGCTTAGGGAGTATTCGGCCTCGTTAACTAACTTTTGGTTTACGGGACTCAGTAACCTAAGCACCCTAACCTCACACACAGCCTGGTTCAGTAAGCGTAAAAATCAGAATCACGCAGAAGCGTCGCAAAAATCTGAAAAGAACACCTAGAATAGGAGCGGCCGATCAACACAAGTTGATTTGGACGAGTTCCCAGCGCGGAGAGGCGGGAAATCCCCTCGAAGATGCGTAACAAAATATCATCTCCTCGGTGCTTGTCTCTTAGGATATTTACATATCCTACGGGGGGCATGTAAGCACTCTGCTGGTTCAGATTCCATGGATGGCATTATCTCGAAGTGTCAATTGCCAGGGTCTGGATTCGGCCACGGAATACCATGGATGGGATTATCTCGAAATCTCAATAGCCAGGGTTCCGGGGGTTGCCATGGGCGGTGCTATCTCGAAGCATCGATCGCCAGGAACCCTTGAGGATTGATGATGGGAGCAAGGAATCTGATACAGACCGTGTTGAAAAGCCAATCCTAGGCTAGAACTAAAAAGAAAAAGAGAGAGAAAACTCTCCAAACAGAAAAACTTTCTATCTCTCTCTTACAAAACGCACTGCGAACTGAGCCAGGGCTAAAATCATTTCAAGCACGGGTGCTTTAACCACGAAGTCCAATAAACCTTAGGTTAGTTCTTGCGGGCCTTAAAAACCTTTGCTAAAAGACTGAGGCTAAGGCTAGACAGATTTGGATCTTGATTGGTACTAGAGTACCTTTTAGGCCTATGGCCAGCATTCTAACCTAATCTATGCTCAAATAAAAAAGGGCACTTATCTAAAACCATTAAAAACTTCATGGCCTAGAACAAGGGTTGAAACCTTAAGTTTTTGCTAAGGGACTAGCAAAAGCTAGGCATGGGGGTATGATGAGAACCTCATCATGAGCCATAACTAGCTCATTTTGACCCAATACAAAGGATAAAAGCTCCTACATATCTCAAGGAAAGGCTTAACTCAGAGAATTCTGAGTTTGAGAAGAAAACCAGTCATAAGGGGTAAAAGTGCAATTTTACCAAGTATAATCTGCATACAGGGTAATTCAGGGCCCAAACACAGGTCAAAATAGCTTAATAAGAATAAAAGTGGGATGAGATGATCTAGTAAGGGCTACAGCACTTCCAAGGAACCAAATGATAATCTGTAACCCTAAAACAACCCACTTCAATTCACAAGGTTCGAGGCAAAGTAAAAATAGAATAAACCCTCTAAAATTCATAGAAAAATAATCTCTAGGGTTTAGAACCTTCAATTTGGCCTTTAGAACCCATTTTGACCTACATTGAGAACCATGCCCAATTAATAACTTAATTTGGGTTTTTGCGCAAATTGACCGGTCAAACAAGGTTTAATATGAAAATGAAATTCACCATCAGATTCCTTAGGTCCTAATTAGTCATGTATAAAAACTTGAGCCTAAGAAGAAACCTCCTTGACCGACTTCACACTTTGGTCCTCATATATTTACTCTTTGGCCCTCAACTTTTGAACCCTCGCATTTTGGCCCCTAACTCTCCTTCGTTCTTTGCAATCAGGTCCCTCCTGCAAAACCCTGCCAGCACCATGCTCCGGCGACCTTGCGCGGAGCATGGCGCCGCGCAGGGTGAGGTGGGGGACCTGGCAAGTAAACCGGGGGTGCCCTGCGTCGTCAGCCGTCGCAGGGGCACCCCCTGGTCATTGTAGCCCACCATACCGGCCGTGCGAACGCACGGACGGTATGGGTTCGTATTCCGACCATTCTCCGGCGAGGGAGACACGTCGTCTCCCTCCGCCTTCCTCCCTGTTTCATCCCTATAAATACCCCCCGCTGCTCCACCGACCAGGGCAGCCTGGATCTGACGGAGAAAACCCCCAACTTTCCTCTCTTCTCACTCCGGCAGACGCCCACCAGCTCCGGCGGTTCTTCCCTCCTCCTCTTCGCTCTGCCGCAATACCAGCAGCAGAGACTTCTTCCCCTGCTCTTCCCGCGTCGCGCAATACCGGCGCGCGCTGCCTCTGCCCCGTCGTCACCGCCGTCCTCCCCCCACTGGGCATCGTCTTCTCCGGCGACAGTCGATACGACTGTCGCCCTGTTCCTCCCCCTTCGTCCCTGCAAGTAAGTTAGAACTACTCCCCTTCTTCTCCTCTTTCTTTTCCTCACTGTCTTTTATTTGATTAAACCCTCGACCGCTCCAGTTCACCCTCACCCTCTCCACCTCCGACCACCCTCCGGCGAGCCGCTCCCATCACCTCAGCGACCCACACGGCTTGCCGACCACCGCAGAACCTCCGCCTCCTCACCCTGATCCTCTTCCGCCCCTCCACTTCCCACCAAACGCCCTCTGCAGATCCACCGAACACACCCACTTCTTTGCTCACAGTTTGACCTAGGACGACCTGTTGGCTCCATCACGCCCCCTGCAGACCCCCTGACCACCTTCGCCGTGCCACGGCGAAGGTCCCCCGCCTGTCTGATTTGGCCGAGAGGCCGTTCTTCTGTGACCAGGTGACTCGCCCGCCGTCGCCATTACTGAGCAGGCAGAGCTCCTTCACCTGCAGGTGCAGGCACGCCTTCGCCCAGGTACGACTCCCAGGTTGCGCGGGGAGTCTTCGCGAAACGTCCCAGGCTCGCAGATGGGGCGAAGGCCGCGCGTGAAGACACGATCGCCCACTGCTCCCTCCGCGACGGGCGCTCAATTGGGGTGGGACATTTAGTCCCACCTCGGAACTTCTCGGAGGCGAGCGGACGCATAAAGGCAAAAAGTGCCTTATGCTGTCTGCCTCCTGACCACGGGGTGAGGTCCCTCTCACCCGACCCGGCCTCGTCCGTGACCATGCTCCGCGGACCTGGCCCGACCCGATTAAACCGACCTGCACTCCTCGCCCACCACCGCACGCCGGTGGGCCTGGACCCGGGCGTGACCCGAACCCGATTACCCGGTAGCTCTGGGAGAGCTTTCCCAAGAGTGGTTTCAGAGAGAAAGAGAGACGCGGGGGAGGGGGGTAGAGTAGGTTTTGCCTCTTGACGAAAAAACCCTGAAGTGTGCAGGCACAGGCGAAGAAGAAGACCCGCTGAAGAAGAAGGAGCTGCACTGTAGCAAATGCACAGTTAAGTCGTCGAAGCACCGGGTCAGACGACGGAAGGTCAGCAGCCAGAGCAGGAAAGAAGGCAGGCTGAAGAAGAAGGAAGAGCAACGGCCAAAGCAGAAGAAGAAGAAGAACGGTCAAGGCAGAAACCGAGGAAGAAGAAGAAAGAGAGATCTGAAGAGGAGCATCACCTCTGCAGAACGAAGAAGAAGAACAAGGAGCTCTGAAGAAAGAAGAACATCACCAAAGCAGGAACAGCAGGGAGAAGAAGACGAGCGTCACCACGATTGCAGAAGAAGAAGAAGAGAGGGCAAGGCAGAAAACCAAAGAAGAAGAAGAAAGAAGGAGATCTAAAGAAAGAGAGAAAGAAGAGCATCCCCCTCTGCAGAACAAAGAGAAAACAACAAATTCTTTCCCTCTCTCTTTCTCTTTGTAAAAGAAACATGTATATCTCTAGAATACGACTTGCTCCCTGAGTTCGACCTCGGGAACTCTTTTATTTTCCGAGTAAAAAATTTATATTTGAAATGTTGGCAATAACCGGCTTTACTACAACGTTATAACAAAACCCTCAAACCCGGTAAAACCTACGTTTTCACGGCTGCAGCTGGCGGGGGTGCGCAAGCTGCAGCAAGCGCGGGCGGGGGGGCGCTGCTGGCGGTTCTGCAGGCGCGGGGGTGAACGGCGTGGATTGCAGGCGCTGTTGGAGTTCTGCAAGCGCGGTTGCTGCTGCAGGTGCGGGAGGTGGGTGCTGCAGGCTGAGGAGTGCGTGCGCGGTCTAGAGGCCGTGGAGATGGCGAAGGCTGATGGTGGGCGCGGTTGCGCTGGAGGCTGGTGGGTGACGCTGCAGGCGTGGGCGCGCACGGATGAAGGCGCAAGTGCGAGGGTGGTGGTGCGGGCGTGAACGGTGAGATGGGTGGATGTGGCTGTGCGGGTGCGGGTGGAGTTCTGACGGGTACACAGGCGGGTGATCGTAGGTGAGCGGGTAGCTTCAGACGTCCGGGAAATTTTCCGGACGTCTTAAGTGAATGAGAAGGTGATTGCAGTGACGGTGGTTGCTGCGGTGGTGGTTGGTGACGACGGCGAGGGAGTTGCACGCTAAGGTGCTCACGGTAATGCGGGCGAGCTCCGGATGGCGGTGTGGCCTGTCACACCACACACCCACGGTGGTGGAGACTCGCCGCCACGGTAGAGGCCGGCAGTGTGGAGTGGAAGAGAGAGGTTCTCTCTGCACAGTGGTGGGTCGGTGGCGGAGGCCTCCTGAGCTTGGCTGCCTCCCTCCTCCTTTTGTAGTGTCCTGCACAAGTTTGAAATCAGCCGCCCGACCAGATCCACCACATTCGCTCCCCCTTGAATGGCTTCTTCACTACATCAGCCGGGCGTTGGAGCAGCAGCCAGCCGTTTTGAAAGAAGAAGAATAAAGAAAATATTTTTAAAATATTAGGGTTATTTATGTACTGACCCTCAACTTCTATGTTAATAAAAACAATGTACCTAATTGGTTATCTAATTAGATGAATGCTATTCTAAGCTAATTCTAAATGCACTTAAGATATG
This sequence comes from Thalassia testudinum, assembly GCA_037157565.1. Taxonomy (NCBI): domain Eukaryota; kingdom Viridiplantae; phylum Streptophyta; class Magnoliopsida; order Alismatales; family Hydrocharitaceae; genus Thalassia; species Thalassia testudinum. The sequence goes on along the minus strand of JAZHRO010000022.1, from coordinate 3,917,005 downwards.
AATGCAATGTATGGATTATGTAATTAGATTAAAACTATGAATTAATCTATTTACATCCTAATTTATACTAAATAAATGTTAGAATTAATCTAATGTATAGGCACTTAAATACTTAAATAGCCCACAACTATGGGCTAATCACTCCTCATTCAGCATGTCAAATTCCAGGACCTCTTGCATATTAATCACCCCATCTAAAATCTCCAAGTCTAAATGATGTGGCTAAATCAGAATTGACTTGGGTCTAATTATCTCAGAAACAAAATCATCAATAAGCTCAACAGGGTGTAGCTGACAATCAGGGCATTGGATTGAATCCTCCAGAAAATGCAATTCTAGATCCGTAATGTGAGCCCCAATAAGATCAGTTTCCTCAATTATTGGGCTATCAAATGTTCTATCAGATTCCTCAGGCCCAATCATCTCACAGAAATCATATTCTGTAAACTCGCGTGAGACTTCGCAACGTGAATCTTCACCATCAGAATCAAAGAAATCAAAATATGTATTAATGTATGTCTCAAAATCATCCCTCACTTTCTGGTCCATGGAGACATACGTTTCCTCGTACCCCGACTCAGGGATCTTAGGTGAAGAAATCAGATTATCCTTAATTGGTTGCTCTAATTCAATCTGGTCAGCCTCGTAACACGTGTCCCACCAATAGGTGCCTAAGCGAGTACTGAAATTGGCTCTCCTGAAGAGGGTTTATCCTGGGAATTATTCCACGATTGAATCAAAGCAACCACAAATCTCATCCTCAATTTCGCTAACTTCCTGAGTAGAAACTCACCCGGGTTCTTATCCTTAACATCCTGGAGCCAATCCAACAAATACTTATTCAAATCATCAATCATTTCAATCAGAGGCTCCAATCTCTCAATGCAAGGTATTGGCTGAACTTCTAAAGATTGTATGATATTCCTCAAGTTAGCTAGAACCTTATCTTGAACCTGGTTACCCTAAACCAAAAGAATTGGTTCAGGGTTGGGCTGGTTTGGGATCAATGCAGGGGAATTAACGAATTGAGATTCGTTATACCCTTCCTGATAATAGGTCATTTCAGATTGTTCAAAAGATGGTGATGACCTAAAGGCAGTGTAATCAGAGGATGGGTAAGGATCAGTGTATCCATCTTGATTGTAGATCATATTAGGTTTTCCATGAAAGGTTGACGATCTATAATCGATGTGGCTCTGAGAAGGATAGAAATCACAATCATAGTGTTTAGGGTTAGACCCTAAATACGAAGGTCCGGAACTGTATCCCCAATCCGAGTTATCCCAAGTAACTGATGGTTGATTACAGTACGAGTTGGGATAATCATCATATTGAGGATAATTCAAAACAGAAGGGAAAGAGTGGGAATGCATATAATGTGCGGAAGGATTCATGATAAAAAGGAGGAAGAAAGGCACCCTGCAATACAAGCAATCAAACTTGTCCTTAAGTGGGCTAGCCTAAAGACCTACAAACTCCCACAACCCGTCATGAGATAAAGGAATGATTTGATCTACTTCTGTCTATTCAATCCAACCAGTTAGAAGGAGGGACTTGGGAGAAGGTTCTCCCTTTGGCTTGCACCTCTGGTTCCTAGTGTACCCCCCAGCTGCGATCATTTGATTCTGCTCCTCTAGCTAGACATCAGATTGAACAGTAGAAACAGACTAATCAAAAATAATCTCGTTCTGGGTTCTGAAGAGCAAGTCGAATCCTTAAGGCCAACGTCTACTCTGTTTTATTTAGGGCTAGGTTTGAATGTGCTTTGGAATGTAATGGGCCCTTTATCTGGGTTGTGCCCTTAATGATTGATTGATTATGTGTGTGCGTTCACAACCAGTGGTTTTCAAGCAAGATTACTTTTGATGCGGTGAATTTTAGGGTTCGAATCTTGCTTAGTACCTTTTAGGATTCAACTTTAGGTGTTTTCAAACAAGTTTTGTTGGCACACCAGGTTTTGAAAGCACAGGTGGAGATGTTTTCCTTTAAAACTTAAAAGAATGTGGAGTGTCTGGTAAATCCCTAAGAGTTGAACCTAATCGGCAGCTACTTGATGAGTTGATTTTAATTGAAGTGGTGCGGCCCAACCAACTCAAACAATTGGCCTGTTGCACCACTTAATTAGGCATACAAGTGATTACCTAATCTGATTTCTACTCAATTATGTGTTTGGATGTGTGTACCGGCTCCAAAGATTGGTTTACCAGTTGAGTTTGAAAATCAGATGAGGTTGTGTACCTTTGTGAGATGTTTTTTTAATTTTTTTTTTTAAATATGGAGGTTGGGGTGAGTATGGGTGTCAAACAACAAACAATCTAATCTTAGAGTTTATGAGAACACCAAGGTTGATTGATGTTTGTGTTATTATGTGGTGAAATGAAATCTAATGGGTGGGAAGTGGGGGATAACTTAGAAAACCTTCCACAACACTTTACTCCAATCTACTGCTTTTACTTGTCTCGAAAGAGTACCTGCAATCACAATAAGAAAGTAGAGAAGTGAGGTAAATGATTTGTAAGTTAGAAAACGTGAAGAAAAAATCAAATAGTGTTGGCTCCCCGGCAACGGCGCTAAAATGTTGAACGTCGGGTTGCTACGCTAACGTGTTTGGTTTTGAAAAACTTGTCATCGTAGTATGAAAGCGAAGAACTCGTGTTCAACAAATAAAATTTATACCGGAATGAAAATCCTAGGTCAAACGCAGGGAGGCAGACGTTTGATTTAAAAACACGTGTTTGTTTTATTTGTCACAAAGTAATTCAATTGATTAGAACTATCTAACTATTTACAATAAATAGAAGAGAGAGAGAATATTACAAACAAAAACCAAAATGAGATGTAGAATAAACATGGAATTTCATCATCAAAACAATTGTTCAATACACCAGAAAGTAGGAAAATGATTACACTAGATAGCAGTAAATCTACTCTAGAAAGCAGTAAATCTATTCTAGAAAGCAGAAAAAAGAATGGGGAGAGAGATATCCTCCTTGATGGTCGCTTGGAGGACGAGCCGGACAGGACGATGCCTGGATGAAGGAGGACGAAGTAGGACAAAGGAGGGCAAAGCAGAAGAACGGGAACGGGCCAGCACATCGTCGTCGTCGCGGGATCCGCTTCCGAAAGGGGACGTAAAATTGACTTTATCTCGCGAGAAGCATCCCAGGTGTGGGACAAGCTTCTCTTGAGCTTTGGAGAGGGAGAGAAGAGAAGGAATGGATTAGAATTTCATATGGAAGGGGTCTCCTTTTATAGTTGTAAGGAGTGGGGGCAATTTGCTCATTACAACTCTAAAAACATTAATTCAGGACCTTTAGTGACGGATAAAACTGTCGCTAAAGGTCTGAACGTGGCCGATGTGGGCGACACACGCATGCCCGCTCGCCTTCTCACATGTAACGCATGCGCACGTCTAGTTGATCTCAACCATCCGATCGCGAGATTGGACGGCTTAAATCGTGCTATCGCCTGCCTCCTTTGCGTGCCCGCCCACGTGCGATCTCACGTGAGGCGCGGGCGTGCGATAGCACATGGGTGCTATTGAGCGCTCACGACCGCTCGATCGTGATCCGACGCTCGCTCGCTCACGTTTGCCCACTCGCGTGATTCGAACCTGCGCCAGCACCTAAGTTAAGTGCTCTCGCCCACTGCGCTACTCGCGCGGATGGGCGGACGCTTAACTTAAGCGCGGATGCATCCCAGTCGTTGGATCTTGATCCAACAGTGGGGAAACGTTGATGCGGTCGCCTTTAGTGGTTGCGTGCAGATGATTGGGCGGCCGAGATGGCGCCACGTGGTGCCATCTTGGCCGTCCAAATTTTGGATGATGTAGATGGTGCCACGGTTGTTGGATTGAGTCGATTTTCACACCGTTAGGCTGCGATTGTCGATCCAAATCCATCCGTGCAGTCAGATTTGTTGTTTGAAGTGCGGATTCACACCATCTTAGCCCTTGATCTTCTAGGGTTCTCCGATCTCTATCTGATGCTACAGATGTCTGATTAGGGCGATCTTGGAGTCGTTGAACTCCAATCGCCACTCTGACCACATCTGTATGGTTGGATCTTTGATCCGAGGCCCCAATAAAAATTTTGCCCTGTCCTTGAACATAAAAGGAGACAATTAACCTCCATTTTATTCAAACTACTCTAAATGTAAGATGATGCATGTTATGCAATATTTATAGCATGCAATGCAATCCTATGCTTAAGAACATGTATAAATAGACATCTTAGGTAGTGTAAACATGTTTACATCAGGACCCATCACGGAACATTTCCCGGATGAGCACCTCCTGAGTATTGGTACAGGACTTCCCTGGTACTCAGATATGGTGAACTACTTGGCATCTCATCAGATTCCATCTGATTGGTCGAAGGCCAAGAAAGACAAATTGCTTTTTGATGCCAGTACTACATTTGAGAAGACCCGTACCTCTTTCGCATTGGTGCTGATCAGATTATCAGACGATGTGTGTCGGAAGCAGAAATACAAGACATCTTGTCCTTCTGCCATGACCAGGCTTGTGGTGGACACTTCTTTGGAGATAAAATCATAGCTAAAGTCCTCTAGTGCGGCTTTTACTGGCCTACAATCTTCAAAGACGCACACGATTATTGTAAGGCATGCACTTGTTGCCAGACATTGGCCAACATGAGCCACCGTGATATGATGCCTTTACAGCCGAATCTCGTGTGTGAAATCTTCGATATCTGGGGATTGATTTCATGGGCCACTTCCCTAAATTTGATGGCTTTGAGTACATTCTCGTTGTTGTGGACTACGTGTCCAAATGGATCAAAGCCATCCCAACTCGAGCCAACGATCATAAGGTGGTGATCAAATTCATTCATCAGTACATCTTGTCACGATTCGGCATTCCTTGTGCTATCATTTCTGATGGAGGAACCCACTTCACAAATACACAATTCAGATCCCTGATGAGAAAGTATGGGATGTCGCACTGAATCTTGACTCTTTATCACCCCCAAACCAATGGATTAGCTGAACTATCTAACAGGGAGATCAAGAAAATCTTTCTGGTTACTATTTGACCTGATAGGAAGGATTGGTCGGCCCACCTTCCGGAAGCTTTGTGGGCTTATAGAACTGCCCACAAAACCCAATTAGGTATGTCTCCTTTTAGACTAAGGCATGTCACCTACCTGTCGAAATGGAGCACAAAGTCTATTAGGCAATACGGAAGTGCAACCCAGACCTTCTCAAGGCTGGAACCCATCGTCAACTTCAAATGAGCGAGATCAAGGAACTACTCAATGACGCATATGAGAACTCGTTAATTTACAAAGAGTGGGTTAAAGCCTTTCACAACAAACACATATCACGCAAGACTTTCCATCCTGGTCATGGGTAACAACCCATTGGTTGGTTGTCCAGAGCCTAGCCACAGGACCATTCTCTTTTATTACTACCTTTAGGTAAATCTTAGATCAGGAAAGCCACCTACTTAAAATATATATGTATATAAAAGAAGAGAAATAGAAGAATAAAAAAGGAGAAATGAAAAAAAAAAGAAATAAGCCACACTTAACCGCACGAGTATAGCTAGCAAGTTGTCGTGGGTAATAGCCCATTGGCCAGTTGTCCAAATCCCACCTCATAAATGCATAAGAATTCCAAAAAACATAAGAAACAAGCGGGGAAGTAGCATAATCTAGGGAGATATACTCTAGGTTCACCCTTGTGTTGACCCCATGAAAATAAAAAGCAGGGAGAAAGCTACCGGTCAGATAGATACACCTTTAGGCAACATTTTCTCTTTCGGGTCAACTAAGGATGTAGAAACCCGAAGTTTGTTTTAATTTCATTGAGTGAGTCTATCAGTTTCACAATAAGATGCTTAGTACTATGTGTCTTTTCAAGTTTTGGGTGGGTTGGGTAGCCGTAAAAAGTTATCCCGAAATCCTCAACTCCAAAAATCCAAAAAAATTCAAAAAGCTGCAAAAGAAAAAAAAAAAATATATATATATACTTCTCTTGCATATAAAATAAGGTGAGGAATCGGGTGGTTTGCATTTTGGCAAGCAACCTAGGCACTGTTGAATCTTTGCGATTTAGGTACTTTGTAGAAATTTCCTCCAGTCGACAAGCAACTTCTACCTAAGTGATCAATTCCTAATTTTAATTGTAAATAGCATTTAGGTTAAACCTGTCTAGGGACTAGCAAGTGGTGGGTATGGGGGTATGATGACTCTACAATTATTAGTGTTAACAACATCAATTAGAGTCAATTTTGAGGGTACTTGTGCAATAATGACATATTATAATGGGCTTGGGAGCATTGCATGCATATTGCATGATCTTTACATTTTAATCGCTTGGAATCAATGCTTAATGACCATGTGCACATGTCAATTTTGAAACAGGTCTCATATGAGTAATCAGACTATACAAATGGATTCGGATCGACGAACGGAGTCCAACAGACTCGAAATCACTTTGATCCGACCCCCGTAGCTCTCATAACAAGCTCGAGAAAGATCAATGGCTAGGGGCAATGTGACACCCTTATGGGCTTCGAATGAAAAATCTGATAGTACGAATGGATCTGGAGTGACGATCGCAGTCTGGCAATGTGGGAATCATCGCGATCCGAGCATCGTGGCATCTCTCACAACAAAAAGAAGATGGAAGGCCCAGATGGCTCCATGTGGCACCATCTAGGCTGCCCAACGCCAGCCATGAATGGCCAGCACCGGGTCCTCTTCATCCTCATCATCAAATCTCGATCGTTGGATCAAGATCCAACGACCAAGAAGCCACCTCCACCACATGTCTTTGGATCCTCCTCGCAACCATGTCAAGGGCATGGCGTGGTGGTCTTGAGAGGAGATCTCAAGAAAAGGGCGCGGGTTCAAATCCCTGTGACCCCTTATTAAGCTCAATTGAAGCAGCGGCAGCACAGTAACAGCATGCGCGTGCGCACGTGGGTGGAGAGTAGTGATGCACAACGTAGCACTAGTGCGTGTGCAAGGCACGGCAGCCGTGGTGCGGCGCAAGCGTGCGAGCTAGCGTGTGCATTGAAGGCACGAGGGTAGGGGCTACGGTGCCGCATGTGGTGGATCTTCAGTGATGCTTTGAATGTCGCTGTTGACCCGAGGATGATTTTTGGCCTTCTTCCTCCATTATGAAAGGGCTACCCCCTTTTGATGGATTTTTTCCCGAACGACCGCCCCAAAGGACAGGTTCTAGATCGGGATGTCTAGGAATCAGGGGTTTGCCTTTACATCTGAGATCGAAAGAGGTGGTGGCAACCATAATTGCAGGCTTTGCTACTCTAATCGAAGATGCGGAGGTTGGTTTAATGGAAGGAGATGGTCTGGTTATGAGTGTCTTGGTGGATGTCTTCAAACCAGGTTATGTCCCAGAAAGGATAATTATCCGATGAGGGGGGAGCTCCTGGCTTTTGGTAGTAAGTTTCACAATGGGCGATATTGATGGGGAGAGCTATCAAGATAAGCCACCTTATGCGGAGGTGATTGGTGTGGAGGATGGCATGCATCAGACGGGTAGGATGACCCCTGATGAGGCACCTATGCCCAAAAGCGTAAGGATCATCACCATCTTGGGGAGAAAGAGGAAGTAATGGAGTTGGCACTAATGGAACCCGCTATGGTGGAGGATGTGGCAGCAACTCAACCTTTGTCAGATTTAGCGGAAGAGAGGATCTTGCAAGAGATTTCAAATACTTCTAAGCAACCCCAATCCAAGTTAAATGCAATGGAAGGTCTGAAATCTGGAGCTGGGACAAATACCAAAGGAGGTGTGGGTAGATCTCCTTATAAACTTAGATAGAGAAGATCGACCATAGCTATGAAAATTGATGAAAACTCGGTGGCTACTATTATGAAGGTGGGCAAGGCCCAAGATGCAAATAGGAGGGATTCCCTTGGAGGACGATGAGAGTCCACACATGGAACGTGAGTGGCTTGCATGACAAGAGCCAGAGGGCTTCCCTCTCAAGATATCTGAGAGAGTAGGAGATTGATTGTGCCATAATTCAAGAAACACACATTGAGAATGAAGAGGACAGGGCTTGGACTGACTTGAAGAATGTGGGGATGACTGAATGTGTGTCTCTCAATGCTCAAGGCAGATCAGGTGGGATCGCTTTATGGTGGAGAAAGGCTTCTCTTTAGTTGCTAGAGGTGCATAAAGCTCTGCATTTGGTGACATGTAAGTTCAAAAGATGTTAGGGGGAAGATGTGTATTTCATCACTGGTGTATATGGGCCATGTCTTGCATCGATGAGGCAGAAATTATGGGATGATTGGGTTACAACCGCAGAACTTATACAAGGGGCTGCTAGGTTGGTGGGGGGGAATTTTAATTGTGTGCTAATAGAGAGAGACAGGCCAAATGGTGTAGTGGATAGTGCATCCCTTGGCTTCCAATTATTGGTCCAAAATCTTGGTTTAAGTGAATACCCATCTTCTGGTGCTGAGTTTACTTGAAGAAATGGTAATGGCCTTATGTCATAGATTGACAGATTTTTTGGAAATGCCAATCTCCTCAAAAAGTACCATCTATCAATAGTTTCTGGGCTGGAATGCCCTTTCTTAGACCACACCCCCTGGTTTGGGACAGTGGGGAACAAATTCAGGCCAGCTCCTATTTCAAATTTAAAAGGTCATGGATGCGTGAACCGGGTTTTGTTGAGATAATTGAGGTGTGGTGGAGGCCCAAACGAGTGGAAGGATCAACTACTGTCAAGTTTGCTTCTAAACTGGCTGATTTACGCAAAATGCTTAAAGAATATGGGGATGTGATAGCTACGTTGAGACAACAAAGACATCTGGAGGCTTTGGAGAAGATCAAGGGCTTGGATATAAAAGAGGTAGCAGGACCTCTATCTAACCAAGAACTTGATGATAGAAGAATGTGGCAAGGAGTGATGCTGGAGGAAGATTTGAAGTAGGAGATGGATTGGAGGGAGAGACCAAGACAACTTTGGCTGAAGGAGGGCGATGCCAACACCAAATATTTTCATCTCGCAGCCAGTTCTCGCAGAAGGGCAAACATAATCTCTTCAATAGTCAAGAATGGTCAAAGAATCTCCTCTATGCAAGAGATTTGACTGGAAGACATCAAATATTACGGGATGCTTCACGGGTTGCAGCTAGAGGTATGTGGAGGACGACGGTTAGTGATGCACCTAAACTTTCTTAAGAACAAGCTTCCAAATTGACAGATACCTTAACTGAGAAAGAAACCGTGGATGCCATAAAAGAGCTAAATAATGAGGGCTCCCCTGGACCTAATGGCATCCAAGTTTTCTTTTATAAGGAACTGTGGAGCTTGGTCGGTAGTGAGGTGATGGAGGTCATCAAGGAATTTGAGAGAGGGAATTTGGGCTTTGATAAGATCAACCGGACCTTTCTTTTTTTGCTATCGAAGGTCCAAGGAGCAGAGAGTTTCTCTGATTTTAGGCCTATTTCACTCTCAAACTCAATTTATTTGGTGGGTAGCAAAATACTGGCAAATAGGTTGAGGTCGGTCTTGCATAATCTTATTCATCCTGTCCAATCATCATTCCTCCCTAATAGATCCTTGCAGGAATCGTTTATTATGGCTCAGGAGATGGTGTGTGGATGGCACAGAAAGAAATGTAAAGCTTTTATGTGGAAAGTTGATTTTCGGAAGGCTTATGACTCTATTTCATGGCCGTATCTCTGGGAGGTCTTTAAGAGAAGAGGGTTCCCATCCTTATGGATCCAATGGATGAAGTGTTGTATCACAACCTCTTCTTTCTCTCCTTTGATCAATGGCAAACCATGTGGGGCATGGATTCAGCCACAATGTGGTGTTAGGAAAGGATGCCCGCTAACCCTACTAGTCTTCAACCTTGCTGTGGATGGACTACTAGGTATGCCTGTAAACTAGCTAAGGCTGGTGTCATCAGAGGATACTCACTATCTAACAGAAGAGCTATGGCCCCTGTAATCCAATATGTAGATGACACAGTATTTTTTGTTGAGGGGAAAACTGCTGCAGCCCAAGCATTAGGACATATGTTAAACATCTTTGGGGATCTATCTGGCCTAAGATTAAACATGGAGAAATCCACCCTGATATGTTTTGGCATGAATGAGCAGGAGTAATATGCACTGTCAGCCATGTCGGGAACTCCTCTATCAAATTTACCGATCAGATATTTGGGGCTGCCATCGAGATATTCAAAACTGCGAAAGAGTGATTGGAATGCCCTCTTTGACAAGATTTATGTTAAGCTGGAAGGATGAAAAAATAAGTTCCTATCTAAGGGTGGAAGGTTATTCTTTTTAAATTATGTTATTACTTCCATTCCAGTTTTCTACTTTTCCCTTTTCAAAGCTCCAAAATCCATTTGGAAATGGTTGGATTTGATGCGAAAGAAATTCTTTTGGAAAGGTGTGCGACATGAGGGTAAGTTCATGCATCCATTGAAATGGGAACATCTGTGTCACCCCAAGGAAGAAGGTGGACTGGGGATTAAAGCACTTAAAGAGTTTAATGAAGCCTTATTGATTAAATGGGCTATCAAAATTCTAAATGGGGAGGAAAGGTTATGGATTGAACTTATTAATGATGGCTATGGCTACTCCAACAGTGCTCTGAACAAATTATACCCCTCCAAACCCTCCCCATTTTGGCGTTTTGTCATTCAAGCTATCAGAGATAATTGGCACTTATTGCAGCTAGTTCTTAGAGATGCCAGGCACTTCAGTTTCTGGAAAGAGCAATGGACATCATTGGTCGTCTTGCAGGAGGCTTATCTGAGGGTCTACTCGGCTTCTACTGATAAGGATGGGGTAGTTAATAACTATTGGTCTGAATCTGCCAGATGTTGGCAGCTGACTGAATCGAAGGCATGCAGGGAGTGAACTAGATCTTGGGAAGAAAAGCAGTGCTTGGTTTGCAAACCATCTATCTAAGACCTGGTGTGGAGGATACTTATGCATGGGATGGCATCTACACGACTCAACACGGCTATGGAAAAATTAGGAGGTCCAACAGTGGTATGGGAGGTGATTATATTGATAAGAAACTATGGCTGTTGAAGGTCCCTCTCAAGGTACAAATCCTTCTCTGGTTTTGTAGAAGGGATGGTCTGATAACAGGATACCTTAGGCATAGGAGGATGGGGATAGCTCTAAATGAGTGCCATCTTTGTGGGATGCACATTGACAGTTTGAATCATTTGTTTTCCTCTTGTTTGGTCACCGACACGATTTGGAGAAAAACGTGCAATGAGCCACTTCCATCATGGGAATCCTTGTGGCATGGTTTTGGGATAACTGGGAAGCCACATTTACGCATGGCGGTGACCCTTTGGTGCGTGTGGAGGGTGAGGAACGAGAGACTATTTCAGGAGAGACCAATTTGTTGTGTACAAATTGTAAATGAGTGCTAATCCCTCACACATAGATGGGGATCTAATAGGTCTCTTTGTATCTCTTTTTATTATTAATAAATTGCCCTCCCGGATTGCTATCGTAGTACAATAGCTTTCCTTTCAGTTTCAAAAAATAAAAGGTCTACCCACCTCCACTTTTGTAAAGCTTCAACCCAAGAGCTACCACCACCTTCTAGAGCTCCGAGCAAGGTCTTGAAGCCACCGAGCCACCGATGGAAGCTCCTCCACCGCCGTGGCTGCCTCGACGTTGTCTTCTTCCTTGTCTTAGTTTTATTTTATGTGATAGTGTAGTACATATTTTTTCATTTGAAGCATTCATCTATATTTTGTTCATCATAGCATTTGATAATTAATAGAATACATCTTTGATATATTATTCACATCATGATTCTCTAACCTTATTCCCCCTTTTCTCTCTCTCTCTCTCCCTATCCCTCTCTTTCTCATTCTCTCCTTTTTGCAATCGAATCAAAAGCGTTATTTTTTTGACATGAAAGCGATTAGCGGATTCAATACTTTGCCTCCTTGTGTTTGACACTCGGACTCACATCCAATTATTTTTCTAAGTAAAATTGACGTCGTAAAATGCATTATAACGATGATTTTACACAAACATGTCTAGCGAACATCAGTTTTTGCCGTCGTTGCCGGGGATGCAACAGATCTCTTATTCACTTTCATTTTCTTGGTCATTATTCATATTTGTGTTATCTAACTTGCTATTCTCCCTCTTCTTGTGATTGCAAGACCTCGTGCATCGGCAACGGGAGGAGAAAGAGTTGGGTTAGATTAAAGGAAGCACAAGAAGAAGACTGCCATCGACTCGAAGGCTTGATCTGGTCTTTGCACGATCCAAAGGTAACTTCTCATCCTTAAACCAAGAAATTGGTGGTGTTCTGATACGGATATTTACGTGGTTTGTAAAATTAGGTTTTAATAAGTTGTTTCAACGTGTAAAATCGTTTTGCTTTTAAATTTATAAACCTAGATAGAGGAGTATCTAAGGTCATCCAAGGAGGCAATATGTTGCAAAATTGAATCTCTTGCTTCAAAATGGAAATCAACTTCTTTTTGGTGTTTTTAAATATGCAATTTTTATAGTTTGAAATAATGAAGGCAAAATGAGAATTATTGACGGAAAAGTAACTAACACCTACAATCACTAAGCTAAAACCTAAGTGACAATTAATTCCTCTCCCTAAGCTCACCCTAAGCATGTGGAGGCCTACAATAATTAGGGAGAGGGAGTGAAGAGTGCTAGAGACAAAGGGAACAATTGCAACAAAAATTCAAAAGAAGGCAACTTGATTAATGTAAAAGTGTTTTATACAAAGTCCTAGTAGAGGAATGTTTCTACTACTAGCAACAAAAATACAAATAAATAAAACACTAATCCTAATGATGTTGGTGAAGAAGAGGAGTGATGGAGAGAGTTTCACTTAATTAAAATAGCAATAGAATGATACATCGTTATAATTAATGTGGTGGAAATCTCTCATCAAATATTAAAATAGATATGAGTTTAAACCACGAAAAAGATGTCATATCCACAGGGAGGAACAGATTAATAAGTTCACAAAATATTTTTCCTTTGTATTTATTTAATCACGTGCGCAATTCGTGTTCAAATCTGGTGCGGAACAAGGCCAAAAGAAGGAATACGTAATAATTTCGAAATGTAGGGATGTGAATGTAATTTTTACATCAAAAAATTATACATGCACAAGAGTATGCCATGTACTATTCACTTGCATGCTATGAAGATGTCATTCAAAATTAAATTCCATGCACATAGAGATGAATAATAAGGTTTAATATTTATCTAGAAGCATGAGCATTAAGGCATAAATTCACTATAATAAAATAATCATAAATCAAAACTCATTTTGTGGTAATGGCATTCAATGTAAATACTAATTGAGTATAAAACAGAGGAAACTTTCTCTCTCTTTCTTGTGTGCACAAGGAGGCTTTGTGGGAGGAGCTACGCAGTAGGAAGGCATGTCTCGACGAGGGCTACGCAATGGTGGTGACGTGATAGCCGGAGGTGGTTGGAGGCGGCCGGACGGCGGAGAGGAGCGCCGACCTGTCATCGGCGGATGGCTGCACTGCTGCTGTGCGTGCGGTCGCACGGGCGCACATGGCTACGCTGCACTTGCATGCGGTCAGACGTGGTTACGCTGCCCTGCCCGGAGGCACGTGGCTGCTGTGGGCGCGCTGCTGCGGGCGTGACTTTGGGTACTTGCAGGAGCTAGAGAGGAAGAAGATGATAAGAGGAGGTGCTATGCTGTCTGCAGTGAGGGCACGGGCAGCTGGGTGCGGCAATGGCATTGGAAGGAGTGCACAAGGGTGCTGGAGGAGGCGTACAAGGGTGCTGGAGGGGGCGTAGCGCCTGCGGGCACTAGTGCTACTGAGAGTGCTAGAGGCTAGCATGCAAGGGTGTTGAAGGGGGTGTGGCTGTAGGGCTCTTGGGCTGCAAGGGTGCTGACGCGCGCTGTTGCTAGGAGCGTTGCTTGGTGCGGTGAGGGCGCAGAGGCAGGGTGCGCAAGGGCACCGGAGCAATTCACGCGGTTGTGACGTGGGGGTAGCGCCTGCAAGGCTGCAAGGGTGGTGAGGCTTTAGTGCAGCACCGAGGTAGGGCACGCAAGCCAGGCTGTGGGGAGCGTTGGTGAACAGTGCTTGCTGATTGCACAGTACACATCGTCTTCACAGTTCCACAATGTCCACCCTCTCCACGGTGGAGAAGGTGGAGAAGAAGGATATCCCCTCAGGGGGGGAAGAAGAACCACCCTCCTCTCCTTTGCCAAGCCTCCTCTTAACTCCTCTCCCTGCGCAAGTTAAGGGATTTTCAAAATCCCTTACTAAATATGGCCTTCGAATGTTGAGGAGATGTTGAAGCCAGCGGCTGTTGGGGGAGGGGGGAATTTAATTCACCCCCCTCATCTCTTACAATTTATTCCTACAATGATGAAATATAAAATAATTACATACTAAGTTATAGAATGCAATAAAATAAATAAAAACTCAAGTAATGATGCATGCACTTATTTAATGACCTAATGTGAGTATTAACAAACATACTATGTTAGAATTGAAGTACTTAGGCATAACAATAGTCCATTAAAATGGACTCATCAAATACCCCCATGCCTAAGATTTGCTAGTTCCTAGCAAAAATGAAAAATAATAAAAGTAATCAGAAGATTTCTTTTTTTCTTATTTCAAAACATTAGAGATCCAGACAAATGTGACGTGATAATAGCCTAGGTAACAGATCTGAGTGAAAAAGCAAATTCGCATTGGGAGTTCATATTTCACCCTTGGTAAATATTGCTGCCAGGATAGGCAACTACTTCCCTCAGGGATAAAGCAGAAGATAATCTATAATTTGACCCTGACTTTAGGCATAGGTAGGAGATATCAAGTTGAATGGATTTGTATTTGGTGGCACACACTCATTTGGTGCTACATGTAATCTAGTACTACAGACTCTAGATCTCTAGGCTATTAGACAAGTGAACTCGGAGAGAGGCTAAACAACTGTGCTCTCTTGATGTTCCTTGGCGCTCACTCTTTTCTTTCTTTTCTTTCTGAGATCACAAATCTCGCCAGATTTAGTAATTGTACTCACTGTTTGGTGGCCTCACATGGCATCCACACTTCAATTAAAGTCCTAATAACTCTACAACTAAGTTAGAGTTCTCAACCAGTATTCGGGCAATCAGAAATACTGAAAGGTAGGTATGGGTCATATTTGGTGGAACGCGATAAGTATTTTTGTTGCCTCAGAAATATTGTTACCACGATAACCTTGGACTCTTTTCTTTTTCTTTTCTTTCTCTCTTTTCTTCTTTTTTTCTTATAATTATTTCTTCTTCTTTGTTCTTTGTTCTTTTTTCTTTTTCTTTTTCTTTTTCTTTTTTTTATCAATCAACACAACACGATATAGACTTTTATTTATGAGGCATTATTAGGGATGATGATGGTCAAGAGGATATTATGTGGCTTATTTGGTGGAAGTGCCTATTCTCAGCACCAGAAAGAAATGGATGGGACAGGCGTATTTCAGACCTTTGACACTATTACCCTCCTTCAGCCGAGGACTCCATGAAGGACAGTCATAACCATCCACCATAGTCATAGCTTTATTAAGACTCAATCTTTGTGTATCTGCCTTATTTGGTGACTCTCAGGAATTCACACAAAGTACGCACACAGGAACAGAGAGCGAAAACTATGCCTAAATCTGAAGTATCATCATCTAATTTTTCAAAACTTAAGAGTCCTTTCACTAGACTTAGCGCACTAGTAATCTCTCTACTTTCAACTCATAAATATGGGGTGGATCTACTAGAAGATAGGATGCCTGACTCCTTATTAACTGTCCAAGCGTTCAGTAGACTATAAATGCTTATTATTTTTCTACAAAGATCCATTACCCAATCTACGTGCACGTGAAATAAATGTAATGGATTCTA
The DNA here is from genome assembly GCA_037157565.1 of Thalassia testudinum. Taxonomy (NCBI): domain Eukaryota; kingdom Viridiplantae; phylum Streptophyta; class Magnoliopsida; order Alismatales; family Hydrocharitaceae; genus Thalassia; species Thalassia testudinum. Next base: position 3,901,111 of record JAZHRO010000022.1, on the reverse strand, counting down.
AACTTAAGAAATAATTCAAGAAGAAAAACCTCCAATGACAAAGGTATTCTGCTAGGGACTAAACCATTCAGCTCAAGAAAAGATAATTTTTTTTATATGCTAACCTAAATGCATGAATACTTCCTAAAATGCAAAATACATGAATACTTCCTAAAATGCAAGATGCACCCCCCCATGCCTAAATCCTACAATGTCCCTATTGTAAAATTAAAACAGGGGGAGAAAGGAAAGAAATCACCTGACAATGGTGTTATTCAGAACACTGGGCTGCCTCCCAACAAGCGCTGCATTTTCTGTCAGTAGCCAAACTTAGAAGGAACCTATAAGTCTGGTTCCAGACAGAAAAGGTTAGGCCCTAAAAATATGCATAACAGCGTGGGCCTAGAAAATAGGTAACCATGGATGTAGGTGAGCTGATGATGCAACGTAATCCCAAATTCTCACGAAAAAGTATGAAAGCAGAAAACCTCGTTGGCTACCTAGGGAGGTCTAGGAATAAGAAATGGAATATGAAAAGAGGCCTCCCGAAATGGAATAAGTGGAGGATAAAAAGGATCCTCCAAAACAGGACAGGTTTGAAAAGATATAAACATTAATATTTAAAACCCTTGAATGGCAAGACTAAAAGTACAAGCATCAATCCACACTGGCCATTCTACCCGAGGATGTACTAGCCTGATATGTTCTCCAGAAAGAATGTACATGAGCAGAGATCAGAGCTAAGGGTCGGTTAGGGAGTATAAGGGTTGTTTGTAGTGTTGGAAGGTAATGGTTAAATCCAATGAGGGCTTAGTCGGTGTCAAGTCCAATTCCAACAATGATTCAGATTGTGTATACTCCTTAACAGTTGTAGACAACTTCACGTTACCCTACCTAGTATTAATGATCAGAGTCATATTTGAATCAAGGGTAGACTCCAAATTACAACTCTTTGATGGCAGGGTCAAAATATCAAAATCATTATCATTAAGCTCATCCCCGGATTCGTTTGGTTCACTCAAATTTTTGTCGGGGTGTATATGTGATTCACTAATGAAGAAAGGAGTTGGATCTGTATCCTCAATTATTCTTAAAGGAGGATCAGTCTTAATGTTTTGGAGCAAGCCTATATCACTGAATTCGTTATTCTTCTCGGGGTATAAATCCTCAATTGACATGTTTTGTCCCCGAGAGTCTCCCATAGACTTCTCACTATTTTGTTTGTCCTCTAATATCAAATCCTATTTTGATGGAGGATGACTCTCAAAAGAAGGGAGGAATCTGGATTTCACCATATTGTTTATATCCTTTGGAGGTAAATCCTCAAATGATAAATAATTCCCCTGTGATTCACTCCAGATTTTCAGTCCAGGTTCCTTTATTGGGGCATCCTTGTCCTCTGAAATAGACTCTTCATATCCCTGAGACCAAAATTGATCTAATTCATCCTCCATTCTCTTAGGGTCACCTTCATTGGGTGCATTTAAATCCTGAGGATGCAAAATGGTAGGTGTTGATTCCCTAAGTGGAGGGTCAGGAGTAGGCTCACTAAGTGTAGAAGGGGATTCCACTAGATAATCAATAGGGGAAGTGATAGGAACAATACAACCTTGACCTGGGTTGGTAGGGGTAAGGAGAATACTATTATCAAGGACCTTAAGAGGTACCATCTTCCCTTTCTTTTGACTCCAATATAGCTCAGGTGGATAATCACTATGATCGTTCTCCTCTAGTGGCCATGTCTCATTGGGAGAGTCTAAGTGATTGCTACATAAAACTGGATCCCTATTGTCATTGGTTTCCTCAGAATTATTTTCATGATCATGGTCGTATGGGTAGGGATCAGAATTACTGGGAAATGCATAGCTAAGCTATCTTATTTCTTCGTTTAACTGTTGACTATTCCTCAACATCTCTCCCATGGATTCCATCATTTCCTTTTGCTGTTTTTGCATTTCTATCATAAAAGAGGAGAGGCTACTATTATCAGGTTGGGGAGGATAGTCAATTTCAGGCTTTGGTTGCCTAGGGTATCGGTCAAACCTCGATATGGAAAATCATGAAGGGTGGGAGGGTTGGGCGTTTGCATAGAAGTAGGGATTCCAGGGTTGGAAAATCCCACTCCTAAGCTCTTCTTAAAAGTGGGAGTTATCGGGCTAGTATTCCCAGGATAAGAATAAGAATGATCCCATGAATTGTCAATGTACCCATCAAAGGATGGATACACTCGGGGCATGGGATCCTGGTTAAAAGATGGGAAGTATTGACTCTGATAATCTAAATGATAGGAGTAAGGGTGATCCATTTCTTTAAGCAAAATAGTTTTAACACTCTTATGGTTTAGAAGAATTCAGAACACGAGCAGAAACTTCCTAGAGAGTTCTACCGTCAAAGCAAATGCAAATTCAGTGGGATCTGTTTTTAGTAGATTATAGGTCTTAGAATTAAATGTTCAATTAGTAACCAAACAAGTTTTGCACAAATTACGCTTCCTAGGCCAACCTTTGTTGGTGCCTATAACCTACTCGCAAGGGATGGAAGTCTCGAATCGAGCCCACACACGAGGAACCGAAGTAACTTAGTGGATAGGCTTGTTGATTTCCGACTAACTTCCCTTGTGGTGCAAAAGAGGAGAGGTAGAAATTTATCTACTGACCTTATGTGTAAGGTGCACAGTGTCTCAGGTGTGCAAACATACAATCGTGTTTTGAGTTTTGAAATTTCACAAACAAGATCCTTTTGCACACAATTTTAAGTCACAGATTTTTAGGTCCAACCTCTTAGCAGTCCCAATTTTTAAAGTGACCACTGAATTAATTCGATTCAAGCACTTTAGTGGTCTTAGATTTGGGTTCAATGCAGATGCATGACAAGTAATTGATGCCTAAGAGAAGACGTACCTTATTCTAGCTTTCTTCATGTAAGAATGTATGCAATATAGTAAAAATAAACTAGATGCTGCTCATTCAGTGCTAGATGGTCATCCTATAGATATGTAGCTTCTAGCAGGCAGTTCGATTTTTTTTTTAATAATAATAATAAGCAAACAGACCTAATCTAACTAACTAACCGACATGCAGTTCAAACAATTCAAATAATCCTATAATCTAAATAAATGGGAACACGCTCCCGAAAATACGCTCCCACATACAAAAGCGATAAGAAATAAAGAAACACTGGGAACACGTTCCCAAAAATACCCGACAAGGGTCCAAAAGATAGAAATTGAATTCTAATGTCTATCTAAACTAAATCTAAGATCTATTGACTAAATAAAAAATCGGCTTCTCCGTAAGCCTATGCACGTGGGATCAAGGCCCACGTGTTCCTGTTGCTGGCCTCCAAGTGGTGTCAAGGTCCACCAAAAAGATCGTCTCCGCCGTGCATGTCGTTCAAGGTCAATGTCGTCTCTCTACTTCGCTTATCGCCCCGTCAGATTCCTTGCACAATAAAAAAAATGATCAGATAACTACGTAACTCAGAATATTCAAAAATAATGAAGTGAATCTATTGCGTCTGTTGCCTCCCCGGCGACGGCGCCATTTGATAGAGAGAGTTTCACTTAATTAAAATAGTAATAGAATGATACGTCGTTGTAATTAATGTGGTGGAAATCTCTCAATCAAAGATTAAAATAGATATGAGTTTAAACCATGAAAAGGATGTTGTATCCACAGGGAGGAACAGATTAATAAGTTCACAAAATATTTTTCCTTTATATTTATTCAATCACGTACGCAATCCGTGTTCAAATATGATGCGAAACAAGGCGAAAAGAAGGAACACATAATAATTTAGAAATGTGAGGATGTGAATGTAATTTTTACATCAGAAAATTATACATGCGCAAGAGTATGCCATGTACTATTCACTTGCATGCATATGAAGATGTCATTCAAAATTAAATTCCATGCACATAGAAATGAATAATAAGGTTTAACAATTATCTAGAAGCATGAGCATTAAGGCATAAATTCACCACAATAAAATAATCATAAATCAAAATTCATTTTGTGGCAATGACATTCAATGTAAATACTAATTGAGTATAAAACAGAGGAAACTTTCTCTCTCTTCCTTGCGTGCACGAGGAGGATTCATGGGAGGAGCTATGCGGCAGGAAGGCACGTCTCGACAAGGGCTATGCAATGGTGGTGACGCGGCGGTTGGAGGTGGCTAGACGGCGGAGAGGAGAGCCAGCCTGTCACCGGCGGATGGCTGCACTGCTAATGTGAGCGCGGTTGCGCGGGCGCGGGTGGCTGCGCTACACTTGCGCGCGGTCGGACGTGGCTACATTGCCTTGCCCGCAGGCGTGACTTTGGGTACTTCCAGGCGCTAGAGAGGAAGAAGATGATGAAGAGGAGGTGACATGCTATCTGCAGTGAGGGCGAGGGCGGCTAGGTGCAGCAAGGGTGCTGGAGGGGGTGCAGCGCCTGCGGGTGCTGGTGCTACTAAGAGCGCTGGAGGCTGGCGCGCAAGGATGCTGGAGGGGGCACGGCTATAGGGCACTTGGGCTGCAAGGGCGCTGATGCTCGCTACTGCTAGGAGAGTTGCTTGGCGCAGTGAGGGTGCAAAGGTAGGGCGCGCAAGGGCACTGAGGCAGGGCGCGCAAGGGCGCTGGAGCAGTGTGCGCAGTTGTGACGTGGGGACAACACTTGCAAGGTTGCAAAGGTGTTGAGGCTTTGGTGCAGCGCTGAGGCAGGGCGCGCAAGGCAGGTTGTGTGGTGCACAGTGCACGCAGTCTTCACGGTTCCACAGTGTTCACCCTCTCCACGGTCGGGAAGGTGGAGGAGAAGTATATCCCCTCAGGGGGGAAGAAGAACCGCCCTCCTCTCCTTTGCCAAGCCTCCTCTTAACTCCTCTCCCCACGCGAGTTAAGGGATTTTCAAAATCCCTTACTAAATATGGCCTTCGGCTGTTGAGGAGATGTTGAGGCCGGCGGCTGTTGGGGGAGGGGAGAATTTAATTCACCCCCCTCATCTCTTACAATTTATTCCTACAATGATGAAATATAAAATAATTACATACTAAGTTATAGAATACGTTAAAATGAATAAAAACTCAAGTAATGATGCATGCAATTATTTAATGACCTAATGTGAGTATTAACAAACATACTATGTTAGAATTGAAGTACTTAGGTGTAACAATAGTCCATTAAAATGGACTCATCAAGGGGCTTCTTGCTCCAAGCCTAGTAGCTCCTTGGCTTAAAAAGAAACTCCTTCTCCTTCATTGAAAGGTTCCTCCAAGGTGTGGTCTTCTGGAAAGCCCAGAAGGAGGGCATGCACTTGCTCTCCAAGGGTAGGCGTGCACCACCCTTCCTCCTCCAATGCCTGGCTGTCCCCCAAGTGATGGAAGTTCTCCTCCTTGGCATGGCTTAAGGGAGAAGAGAGAAGGGGAAGAAGGCACCAAGGGGGCGGATAGGATGCCCCCTTAATCTTCTTCCTTTCTTCTCCTTCCTTGGTCGTAGGTTTAGTTGGGTATAGGGTAGAATTTACACTAATGGAGGATGGGAAAACTGGTGGTGGTTAAGGGTCTTTTTATAGAGTAGGATGGGGGGTATAGGTGGCTTTTTGAATGGATGGCTAGGATAGGATTCTAGGGTAGTTAATAGATCCTAGGGCTAAGGATGATTGGCGCCAACCCAAGGGTCACACATAGGTGGTAGTTATGGGTGGTTGTGTCCCTTGAAGTTGGCGCCAAAATAGCCTTCTAGAAAAGGGATTAGGTGGTGCCAAGGTAGGGTTCTAGAAGGGGGGTATGTGGATGGTGGATGTGGCTTGGAGGGGGTAGGTGTAGGGCCATTATGTGAGGGTATTTTGGTGCCAAAAGGGAGGGGTGGTTAGGGTAGTTTTTGGCACCAAAATTGGTTCCTTTTGGTGGTGGTGATGGGGTGAAAAGGTGGCTTGGTGGTGGCACCGAAAGGAGTAGGGTGGAGCTAGCTTAGGTGGGCTTAGGTAGGGTTTAGTTGGTGGAGCTAGTTGGGTAGAGTATTAGGGTGGTGGATGGCCAAGGGACCTAGAACTTAGCTAAGCTAGGGTTTGAGGGGTGGAGCTAGGCAAAAGAAGTTTGGAGCTGAACTGGAGATGGCAGCTGCCGAAGAGGGTGGCATGGAGCTACTTTAGCTGGCTTAGCTTGCTAGTTCTTTGCTAGCTGCTAAGCCAAGCTAAAGCAAGCTAGCTTCTACTGAGAGGAGCTGAGGTGAGCTAGGTCTGATGCTCCCAGGAAGGACCTAGCTAGTTGAGGTAACTAAGGTAGCTTAGCTCAACTAAGTTGAGCTAAGCTGAGTCCTCGGGAGTTGAACTTGAGCTTCCTGAGCTAAGATGAGGTCATCTTCAGCTGGCTAGAGTTCAGTGGAGCTGGATGTAGCTACTCCTAAGCTAAGGTGAATTCCAGTCAACTCAGCTGAGCTACCTAGAGCTCTTAGTGAACTAATGGGAGCTGAGATGAGCTAGACTTAGCTAAGTTGAGCTAGATCTGAGTTGACCTGAGCTAAGGTGGGCTAAGATGAGCTCTCTTGAACTACCATTCAGCTGAGATGGGCTGAATGGAGCTAGGATGAGCTAACCCTAGTTCAAGTGAGCTAGATTCCAGTATGGTGAGTTGGATAAAGCTGAGTTCCAGCTAGTTTGGGCTTCTCCTTCACCAGTTGCCTTCCTAAGTGCTAAGGTTTTAGGGATCTGTTAATCTGTAAATCCCTAACACTCACAAAAACACATCAGAAAGACAATAAAAAGTAAAATGCATGCCTAACCTAATTTATGCCTAAATGCAACCCAAAAACCCATTTGCGTAGCAAAATCCTAAGAGCTAGGTTTGCTTTAATGCATAAGAATGATGATAAACTAGCATTTATCATGTTATAAAAAAAACTCTCTTTTGTTTGTCGAAGAAAAACACCACTACTAAGTCTACAACCCATTAACTTCGAAAAATCATTCTCTGGACTAGGGTTGAGGACACGATTCAAGGACACTAAGCACCTTTAAAAATTTTGAGAAAAATCTCAGAGGTGCTCCTTTCAGTAGGCGAACTCCCATTCAAATTTCAGAGCTAAACTCCTTGTGGTTTGGCCATGAGAAAATCTCTACTGGAAGTGTGCAAGGTTGTCCTAAGTTCTAGAGATCTATAGGGAGTTCTTATTGCTGCAAACTCCACGCAGCTCAGATTTGTGAGAAATTCATATTTCTATAAATATCTTGAAATTCTCTACACTTCATCTAAAGAACACTTTTGCATTTGAAATCGATTAGTACTTGTTCTGATCAACACATTAAACTTGCACACTAATCTAGAGGTTTTGAATAGATTGACCTCCTCTTTGTAAAATGTGAATTTGGGCGGTGTATCACCATCAAAAAATTCTTAAATTAATTTTTTTTGAAAAGTTCACTCGATTTCGGTCAGGATAGGGTCATTGATTATTTTGATTGGACCCTTCTTGACAAAATCTTAAAAAAATTCATTGATAGAAGCTGCACACCCTTGGATTTTTCACACTAGGGAGTTTTGGATTTTATAGCCACATAAAAGGCCTTAAAGAAAATCAATCTTCACCAACCGTGTGACTATACAATTGTGCCTTGTTTGAATGTGTAAACAAGTGGAATTTTTAAAATCCATTAAAGCAAGATTCAAACCCTAAAAATCACACATCTCAATCTTGCTTGCTAAAGAACACTTGTTTTGGCATTGGGTCCTTGCACCCAATTGTGCACAAACATGACCTAGATAAGACCAGTCTAAGTCCTAGAAGTGTGATTGGGTTTGTAGGTGCTTGGCCTTAATTTCCATTGTGGAATCCGGTGTCTAGGTTGCGGGGAAGTGTCAAACGACTACGGTTGTGGGGTACAAAGGAACTGGGGGTGCGAGCCAAAGGAAGAATCTTTCCTTCAATCCCCTTGTAATCATCCTGGCCAGATTAACTTTGGGAAAAGAGGTTTAAGTGCTTGCAGATTTGATCACTCTCTTTAGGACTTCTAGGTCACTTAGGTCTACACTGTAGGGCCTAGATTTGTTTGCTTGATTGTGCACATAATTCTCTCGTCTACTCTTTCCTGATCCATCCATGGATTTCAATGTTGATCCATCCCCAACATGATTTGTATTCTAACCCAAGTAGATCATATCAACAGTTTACTTGGGATAGCCAGCCACCTAGTTTGGGATACAATCCAAAATCTGATTATATTGAAGACCCTTCTTATCCCAACTATCCGAATTTCACTCAACCCACACCAACTTCCTATTGGGATACATCCAACCCAACAACCTAGGGTTACAATCCAAACCTAGGGGATCCTTATCTTGAATCTTTTTATGATGACTCTTCTTTTAGGTCCTGCCCATCCACTAATCAATCTGATAGGACCTACACTCTAGGGGAACATCAAGGCTCCTACCCTTCCCAGGACGATAACCAAGATAGGTCATCTGAATTCAAGGATCACTCTTACTTTACCTATGGATTGGAAGGTTTAGAAAAGTGGAAATCGAAGGATGATCATAAACTTGGGAAAATTAAGAATGATCAAACCTTGCTTTGGACCCCTGACGTAGAATCCGATTCGGAGGAGGACTTAGAACCTCAATTATTCTAGAGTAGGACTAGATAGAAAATGGTTCCTCTTGAAGAATTGGACCCTAAAAATGATAGAATAGAGGACCCACCCAAGAACTTAAACCCCAGTATGGACTTTAACACACATCCTCAACCATACCCTCCCAACTCTGATTTAAATACTAAGGTGGAAATCGAAGGGAAACCTAATGACACCCAGTCAGTTCTTGATAGCCTTCAGTTGGAGTTACATAGACAAAATCAAGAATTGATTGAAGGGCAACAAGCCATGATTGATATGTTCCAACAACTGAAGGAAGAGGGCCAAAGAAAACTGTTGAAAACAACTCTATTTACAAAATTCATGAAGCAAGGCCCTACAGTGATCGATTGGACTACACCTATTTACCCAAAATTGGTTCATCCACCATTGATACTCCCCAAGAGTTGGACAACTCAATAGAAAATGTCATTAAGGATTCCTCAGAACATGATTTGGGGAGAGTTGAGGACAAACATCAAGAGGAAACTGAGAATTTGGGGGACAATGTCTTTGAATACAAATCTAATCTTCTTAAGGAAAGTGATTTGGTGGAAGAGACATCCAAAATTGAAGATGGAGAGTGGGATTACAATTCCAAAATAATCAATTTTGAATCATTTGAAACCCCCATCACAAGTTTAGAGGAGGACCAAGGGAAAGAATCTAAGATAGAGGATGAAATTAGCCCTACCTCTAATGCAACGTCGAAAATTGAGTCTGATATGAAAGAGGTTGAAGATAATATTCCTAGGGTCATGGAATTGGAGGGAATAAGCAATGAAACTCTAGTTGAAGAAGGGATGGATTTTTCTTTGGAGAGAGTTAGGACCCATTGTGAAACTCTTGATTTTGTTACATGCCCTATCAGAATTGAAATCCCGTAATCTGAATTCTTTGGAATTGATATACCTCTGGGTGATTACAACTTTAAAGGGACACAAGCTGATTACAAAACCTACGTCTTTAGTGTCCGGCAATTTAGATTCGGGTTGCGCTCATCCAAATCAACTTCTTTGCATGCCTGCAGACTAAGAGAGGAATAGACACAGGAATGCATGTTACACCAATTGCAGAGTTCTTGTTCCTTAGGGATGGGACTCCACCACAACCTACTCCGCATCTGCGGACTTCAGACTCTGGGTCTGGCTAATTTTGTCTACACCTTCTTGACCTAGACCATTCAACTAATTTAGCCTTTGTTGTCTGTGCATTATGCCTAGCTGAAGGCACTAAACTCAAAGCTTCCTGAAAGGCAACCCAGAGGTTTCAAGCTAACCGGATACATGGTGACGACTCAAGTGATTTCTTTCCTTACTCTCTTGCATACATTTATTTTACAATGAAGCCATTGTCCAACTTAGGCATGGGGGGTGGTAATTTATATGTTCTGAGTACATTTTGTCAGCTTGAATTATTTAAAAAAAAATTAGGAAAAGAAAACTTAGGATTAGAAGCTTGTTGACTCTAGGAAATGATACATTAAGGACCTGATCACTTAGATTCTTCAGATCTTCGAACTCAATCAATCCGGGTGTCCTCTAAAATGTGACTTGGTCTCAAGTCCTCGCCACCTTAATGTACATTAATCTGGTCAATAAAGTAGGGTGATAAGCATTCGACTTATCAACCCGCCCTCTGATTTGGGGGGATTTTTAGTCTACGCCTCTACACACATTTTGCACTGACTCACTCATCGGCGATTCTAATGGAAATTGGGTAGCCAATGAACCTTCTAGGGTGGTATGGCTGGCAAGTTGTCGTGGGTAACAGACCATTGGCCGGTTGTCCAGAGCCCAGCCACAGTACCATTCTCTTTTATTACTGCCTTTAGATAAACCTTAGCTCAGGAAAGTGACCTACTTAAAATATATATATAAGAAGAGAAATAGAAAAATAGAAAAAGGAGAAAAGAAAAAAAAGAAATAAGCCACACTTTATCACATGAGTATGGCTGACAAGTTGTCGTAGGTACCAGCCCATTGGCCGATTGTCCAGATCCAAGCTCATAAAATGCACAAGAATTCCAAACCACTTAAGGAAGAAGTAGGGAAGTAGCATAATCTGAGGAGACATACACTGGGTTCACCCTTGTGTTGACTCCACGAAACTAAAAAGTAGGGAGAAAGCTATCAGTCAGATAGATACACATTTAGGCAACATTTTCTCTTTCGGGTCACCTAAGGGCATAGAAACCTGAAGTCTGTTTTAATTGCCATTGAGTGAGTCTATCACTTTCACAATCAAATGCTTAGTACTAAGTGTCCTTTTTGAGTCTTGGGTTGGTTGGGTAGCCATAAAAAGTTATCCCGAAATCCTCAACTCCAAAAATTCAAAAAAATTAGAAAAGATGCAAAAGAAAATATATATATATACACTTCGCTTGCATATAAAATAAGGCAAGGACTCGGGCGGTCTGCATTTTGGCAGGCAACCTGGTTACTGTTGAATCTTTGAGATTTAGGTTCTTAGTAGAAATTTCCTCCAGTCGACAAGCAACTTCTACCTAATTGATCAATTCCTAATTTTAGTTGTAAATGGCATTTAGGTTAAACCTTGCTAGGGACTAGCAAGGGGTGGGCATGGGGGTATGATGACTATACAATTGTTAGTGTTAATAACATCAATTAGAGTCAATTTCGAGGGTACTTGTGCGATAATGACATATTATAATGGGATTGGGAGCATTGCATGCATATTGTGTGATCATTACATTTTACTCACTTAGAATCAATGTTTAATGACCATGTGCACAAGTCCATTTTGAAACAGGTCTCATATGAGCAATCGGACAGTACGGTTGGATCTGGATCGATGAATTGAGTCCAACGAACTCGATGAATTGACCCTCGCAGCTCTCACAACAAGCACGATAAAGATCAATGGCCAGGGGGCAATGCGACATCCTTATAGGCTTCGGATGAAAAATCTGACCGTATGGATCGATTTGGAGTGACGATCACAGTCCTGCAATGTAGGAATCATCGCGATCCGAGCATCGTGGCATCTCCTACAACAAAAAGAGGATGGATGGCCCAGATGACACCACGTGGAGCCAACTAAGCCACCCAATGCTGGCCATGACGCCCAGCACCGGCTCCTCTTCATCCTCATCATCAAATCTTGATCATTGGATCAAGGTCCAATGGCGGAGAAGCCACCTCCACCGCATGCCTTTGGATCCTCCTCGCAACCATGTCAAGGGCATGGCATGGTGGTCCTGAGAGAAGATCTCAAGGAGAGGGCACGGGTTCAAATCCCCGTGACCTGCCCCCCCAAGCTTAATTAAGGCAGCGGCAGCATAGAATCAACATACGTGCACGCGAGCACACGTGCATGGAGAACAGCGATGCACAGCGCAGTGCCAGCATGTGCACGTTGCACGGCTCGCACGGTGCGGTGCGGGGTGCGTGGGCCACCATGTGCTGAAGGTGCGAGGGCGGGGGCTATGGCAATGCATGCAGCGGGTCTTCAGCGACACTTTGAATGTTGTTGTTAACCCGAGGATGATTTTTGGCCTTGTCCCTCCATTATAAAAGGGCCTACCCCATTTTGCAAAGCTTCCTCCCAAGAGCTACCACCACCTTCTAGAGATCTGAGCAAGGTCTTGAAGCCGTTGAGCCACCGACGGAAGCTCCTCTACCGCAGTGGCTACCTCGACACCATTTTCTTCCTTGTCTTAGTTTCCTTTTATGTGATAGTGTAGTACATATTTTTTCATTTGAAGCATTCATCTATATTTTGTTCATCATAACATTTGATAGTTAATAGAATACATCATTGATATATTACTCGCATCAAGATTCTCTAACCCTATTCCCCCTTTTCTCTCTCTCCCTATCCCTCTCTTTCTCGTTCTCTCCTTTTTACAGGCGAATCAAAAGCAATATTTTTGTGACACGAAAGCGATTAGCGGATCAATACTTTGCCTCCCTGTGTTCGACACTTAGGCTTGACAGGAGGTGGTTCTTGTGCGTGTTTTGAAAAAAGAGATCCCATCGTAGTATAGTGAGCAAAAATGCTCGTCAAAAATAATTTATAAAATAACGAGGCTTTAGTCCCGATCGTTCATCTCTGGGAGTGATCGCACGTGTTTCGTGAGTTTGAAATTAGGGTTACAAGTAACCCATTGTCGTAGTTGTAAAACTCATGATCAAATAAAATTTATATCGAAACTCCAAAGGAGTCCCGAGTCGAACATAGGGAGGCGACGTTTAATTTAATTGAAAATCGCACTTCATTTTGTTTATTTTTGGTATTTTAGGGTTTTGTTATTTTTTTGTATTTTTGAAAGAGGAAGACAAACAGAACGAATCACAAGAGATATGGAACAAATATGATATATATCACTCCAATGTCAATTATAATAAACTATGAAAGCATAAAAAGAGAGGGGGTGAGAAGAAATCTCCCGAATCAGCTGTTCGACGAAACGAGGGTGCCCGGTGGAAGCTCGGATGAAGGAGGTGAGGAGCGGGATGACGGAGGTGAGATGCAGGAGGACGTCGGGTAGAGGAAAGCTTCAGCATGGCTCCGGAATGGAGGTGAGAAGGCAAAGATGATCTGCTATCAGAATGGAGGTGGGAGGACAGCTCCAAGGCGACCTATGTATGGGGATGGGAAAAGGGATGAATATTTGGTGAGGTAGAGGTTCGCTACACTAATAGGAGCCTTGGGAGCTTGAGAGTAAGCTCTATTGGAGCGTTGGTAGGCTTGCTAGTGCTTAGGAGTAGGTGCAAGTAGAGCAGGTAGAGATGGATTGGAAGGGAGGGGGTGTAGGTCCTTTTATAGTGGAGGAGAAGAGGCAAAAATAGGTATGGGATCATTAGTGACCTCCAGGCCATTGTTGGAAGTGTCACTGTAGGCGGCTTATGCCCGCTCATGCCCATAGCTGGCTTTGTTAAAGTGCGAAGAATTAGCGACAGCTGCAAGCGTCGCTGTAGGTCCAGCTCATGCATTGCTGTAGGCTGGCGCCAACCGAGCACGCCCTCGCCCCTTGCTCCACTGGCGCTACGCTGTGCGCTTTCCTTGCCGCGCGCGCGTACGCTCACGCACTGGCACTGCACTATTCACATGTGTGCCTCTACGCACGGGCACGCACCCGCGCCGCTGTGTGCATGAGGTGGCACATGCATGCGCATGGGCAACCTGGGATGCACCATGTGGTGCAATCTGGGTCGTCCATCTTCTTTTCGTTGTAGGGGCTGCTACAAAGGTTGTTTGAGTCGATTTTCACGCCATTAGGTTGCGATCGTCGACTCAAATCCACCTTGTCCCTTAATGATCGGATTTGTCATTTGAAGCTCCAAATTATTTCACCTAGTCCCTTGGCCGTTGATCTTTCTCAGACCGCATGTGGTGCTACAGAACTCCGATCGAGGTGATTTCGGAGGTGTTAGACTCCGATCGTAGTCTTGATCAGATCCATATGGTCGAATCATCAATTCGAGGCTTCGAAATAAATATCCTTCTCTCCTGACCATAAAAAGGACGCAATTAACCTACATTATATACAACTACTTTAAATGTAGAATGATGCATGCTATGAAATATTTATAACATGAAATGCAAATCTAAGCCTAGGAATATGCACGAATAGACATTTTACCCTCAATAATTGTGTCTACATCAGGAAGGCATTTAGAAAATGCAGATTTGAATTCGATCTAGCTCGCTCTACTTATTCAGAAATGCATGCTAGTTTACAATAATTCGTATTGATGCATGACATGCTTAGTTGCAAAACAATACAAATTTCGCACATGCAACTTTAATCACAAGGAAATATGACAATCAGCTCATGGTGATTTTCACACATAGACATAGAGATATATAAAAGATGATTTGATTGATTGCATCATGGTGGCAACAGAGTGAAGCTCGCGGAAAGCTTGTACAGGAAAGCTTGAAAGCAATAACTTAGCTAATATAAAATGACTGCATACATGAATCTATGGGAGGGATTATGCATGCATCATTGGGGGAGAATATGGTACTACACTACTAAGAAATAGTAAAGTGGTAAATCTACGAAGAACTATTCTACTTAGCTAACAAAAATAAGGGCATTCGGAAGTGGCTTCGATGGCCTTTGACTTGGTTGAGAGAGGTTCGAGATGATCTAGGCCTGGCATGGAGGTGATGGAGATTCCATGGTGTTCTCATGGAGATGGAGGTGGAGTAATGGAGGTGGAATGAAGCTAAAACTAGATGGAAGGCTAGATTGGTGCAAATGGCCACCCAAAGATCCTTTAAGTAGACCCAAGGGAGCCTCTCTAGAGAAGTGTGGAACTCTTTAGAGAGGCCTATGGTGGGAGCTCATGGGAGAGTGAGAAAGAGGATGGATGGGTGGTTTTTAGATCCACATTTGGTGGATCTAAAATTGAATGCATCTTGGTTGCTATTGCAACCAAGGCAACAACACATGGTAGAGAGTTCTAGAGAACTCTAGGCTAGGTATTTTCATGTAGATGTTGTGTGTGGGTGTGTGTGGGTCGAAACCTAGGTGGCTAGGTTGATCAGGTTAGGTTCTAGTGGGTTTAGGTCAAGGTAGGTCTTAAATTAGGGTTGTAAATCATAATTCATTAAGGTAAAATGCAATTAAACTTGATACAAGTTTAATTGGATGTGTGAAACCCTAATTGAGAGTAAAACAACTCAATTAAGCTAGGTCTAGGTCAATTGGACTATCACTAAGTCCAATTGGATAGTGTGTGCTGAGATCAGGGCTCAATTGGACTCAATGAGTCCAATTGAATAGGTTGATGGAATTGACTAAGATCCAAGTTAATTAGGTTTAGTGAGGACTTAATTACGTCCTTAGAGAGGTCTAGAGGTGATGTACTATGGTTAGGGTACCTTAATTTATGTTCCTATGGGGTTGGAATTGTGTTTAGGGACCTAGGAATTCAAGATCCAAGCTTGAATTCAAAAACAGGAACTAGAGAGCAGTTCCAGATGTCTGACAATAGTGTCAAATGTCTTAAAATGAAAAGTTCGATGTCCAGACTTGTTGTCTGGACGTCCAAACAGAGTCAGGGAAGAATTAAGGTTCTGTCTGCAGAAATTGGACGTCCAAACCAAGTGTCTGGAAATCTTAAAATGCTGCAGAAGTGGGTTTGAGGTGCGTGGGTTGTGGTTAAGGGTTCTGGATGTCCTGTAACTCATCTGGACATCCAAATAGAGGCTAGAAATAGGGTTTTAGGGCTTCCTAGGGTACAATGACCTAATCTAAGGGTGGCTAAGGCTTAGGGAAGCTTCTAGGCTGTCCTAGGGCTGGGATGGACCTAAGTTCTTCGTAGTTTATTGCCTTATTCCTACTTAACAGAATAGCATACCTCAACCCCTTACATTATTGTCTACTACATCTTATTCTTGGTCTTCTACTCCAGCTCTGCTGCAACTCTGGCTTTAGGTCCAGATTTAGATCAAGTCTCAGATCTAGCTTCTGAGCTTCTTATTTCCTACAATTTATATAATGCACCTAATTAGTATATTGTAGCATTATTCTATGTATAGCTATAGGAGGAATGGTAAAGATGCAAATAATGCTTATGCATGCATGAACTACCCTAACTTATGCTAAGTCCTAGCCTAATTCTAAACAATTAAGACCTATGATTGCTGCGTAATCAGGACTCACATCCAATTATTTTTCTAAGTAAAATTGATGTCATAAAATGTGCTACAACGATGGTTTTACACAAATGCGTCCAACGAATGTCACCCCACACCTGCAAGACTAGTCAACTGGATCCCCAAGTAGCCAATTACATACCCGGTTACCTGAAAAGAAAGGAGAAAAAGGAGAAAGAGAGGAGGTGAGGGGGTTTGCTCTTCAAGGCAAACTCCAAACACTTAGCTACTGAGAAACTTGAGAAGACCCTTGTGTGTGAGAAGGAAAAAGAAGAAGCGCAAAAGAGAGAAAGAAGAAAGGAAGAACAAAAGAGAAAACATTGTAGCAGGGTGACATTTAAGTCGTCTGCCTTGAGAAACCGATGTCTAATCCTTCTGACATTGTGCTACTGTGGCCCTGTGCTTACTTACATTACGTGGATTAGTTGATTGATAGTACCGTGCCTTTATTTGAGATAATTGTTAGGGGTAATTGGTGATTTAAATCATTATTTTACCCCATTCTTTTTGCACTTTGGTACTAATTCTTATATGAACATCATTCTTACGTCGAATTTCATTATAAATTGCTCATATTTGTGCTTATATTGTGATCTTTGAGATTGAATTGCAATACTTGCTCCCTATGTTTGACCTCGGATTTTCTGATGATTCTTCGAGTTATAAATTCTATTTGTTTTTGAGCTATTTCGGCTATATTGCAATGAAATGATTTTAAAACCCCATTTTAGCCGTTAAACAGATACCGACTTGAGGCCTCCTGGGTTTGTTCTAGGGCTTAAACACTCACGTATTTGTTAAGATCTGGACTATTCCTCAAGAGGTTGAGGAGGTTGTGAGGCTGATGTATTAAGTCTAAGGCTTAGGGATTATTCGACCCTGTTGCCTACCCATTGGTTTGTGGGACTTAGTAACCTTGGTACCCAAAAATCACACACTGATCTGGTTCAGTGTGTGTAATTAAGAATAACGCCAAAAAGTGTTCTATTCTAAAAATGTTTCCATGAAGATTTGACATAGGAGCAGCTCGAAGACACAAGTAATTGGATGAGTTCCTGATGTGGAGAGGAGGAATGAAAAACACTCCCCTCGAAGATACGTTATAACAAACCGTCTCCTCGGTGCTTGTCTCGTAGGATATCCAAATATCCTACGTACTGGGGGCATAGAAGCATCTTGTGCTGGTTTAGGTGCTATGGGTGGCATTATCCTGAAATGTCGATTGTCAGGGTCAAATTTAGCTACAGAACACCATGGGTGGCACTATCCTAAAGTGTCGAAAGGCAGGGTTCTGGGGGTTGCCATGGGCGGTGCTATCTTGAAGCATCGATTGCCAGGGACCCTACGAGGATTGATGGTGGGAACAAGGAATCTGATATAGATCGTGTTTAGGGACAATTTGATGTTGGATTTAGGGTAATTTAAAAAGAAAACATAGAAAACTCTAAAAATAAATATATATATCTCTCTCTTATAAAAAATGCACTAGCAAACTGAACTTAGACTTATTGCACATATGCGTGGGTGCTTTAACCACTGGGGTTAACGAACCTTTGGGCAATTTTTGCAGGCCTTAAAAACCTTCTCAGCAGACCCAAGGTTGAGGCTGGTCAGGTCCATATCTTGGCTAGTAGTTGAGTACCCCTATAGTTGGTATTTCGATCTAGTCTCTAGAGGTGTGGCACGATAAGGCATCCTGACGATAAAATACGGCTTAGAACTTGGTCTTATCCATATAATTTTGCTCGGGACTAGCACAACTTAAGCATGGGGTATTTGATAGGTCTACTTTGGTAGACATTAATTGTGCCTAAGAACAATTAATTCTAACATTAAATAGGACATTAAGTATATATCACATTGGAAAGTTAGTGGAGTCATGATTTAGTATACCTGCGTAATTCTTCGATGCAGTGCATGTTGCATATAATTAATCATTCATGTGTGTACTTATTGTAGGGGATTATTCGAAATAACATCTTACATATAAATTATGAGAAGTTTTGTTGAGAAAGAAATCAATGAGGGATCTTGCCAAAATAATAAACACAAGAGAGAATTCATATTTGTTTCCATCAACTCCACTGATTTCTAAAAATAAAAATCTCGTTGAATCTGTCTCTCTTTCCTGATTTCATCTGTCAATCTCTCTCTAACCAAAAAAAAAAAACCCTCAGTCATCGCTCCCTCTCTCCCCGTTAATCTTTCTCTCTTATTGTCTCTTCTCTTTCTTTTTATAATAGGCACATGAAGGAACTCGCATCGTCATCTTCCTCACACAGAGGGAGGATTGACCCTCCACCTTCATTTCTATCTCTCTCCACCATTGCGAGCCTCCATCCTCAACCCTCGTCAACTTTCACAACTGTGTGCTGATGACTTTACAAATGAGAGTGACAATTACATCAATTAGAGTCAATTTTGAGGTTGTATGTGCATTAATATCATATTATAGTAGGTCTAGGAGCAATACATGCATAGTTTGTTATTTCTGCATTAAGATTGCTTAGAATTAATGTTTAATGACCTTGTGTACAAGTGCATATTGAAAAAGGTCTTAGATGAGCAATCAGACTATACCGATGGATCCAGATCGACGAACGGAGTCCAACAAACTCAAATCACCTCAATATGACCTTCGTAGCTCCCACATCATGCCCGAGAAGTTATGATCATTAATCTGATGATCAACAACCCTTTTTGTGCCACATGGCATTCGCTTCAACCTCCGTCACATGCCTGTCTCTCCTCCTCACCACATGCATGCGCGATAGCCACTATCGAATCACCATCAGAGGGCCCTTGTAGCACCACGTCGCTCTTCATCATTAACCGTACGATCGCCATCAGATGGTGGTGAGCGTAGGAGTAGAAATGTAAAAATGAAACAAATTCACGCTTGTAGCGCGTTGGTCCGTGCCTCAAATCACAACTGGCGGGCTTGAGTTTGAGCCCTCTCAAGGCTTAAATCCGTGACACGAGAGCGAGTGGTGAAATTGGATCGTGAGCGAACGGTGGCGATTAAGGCGACGTAGCGCACTTGGATGAGCACGATTTACGCACACGTGATCTGATGCACTATCGGACATGCAATTGTATGTGCTGGTGGGGGGACACGATCCTAAGCACGTGGTGAGGTGCGATCTCAACCCTTGATCGCCCATCAGATGGTTGCATGCAATGCACGTGATTGTACATGAGCGGGCTCGCAACTGTGCGCGGATTGGCTGGGACAAGTGTGCGGGAGCGTGATTCTTGGGCCAAATGATTTGGCATGGGCCCTATAAATAGCCCTATGGACCTCCATTTGATCCCATCTCTCAACATCAGCTAGCAAGCATGTTCCTATCAACTTCTAGAGCTTAGAGAGTTCTTGGAGTTGCTGAGTTGCTGACGGAAGCCCATCCACCATCGTGGTTGCCTTGACATTCCATTTGTTGCCTTTAGTTGCTAGATTCTTTAGTTTAATGTTTATGTCTCTTTAAACTTTGTGAAACATTTCCACCCATTTAATATATTAGTTTTTATTATCATTATTGTCTTGTGCTCATTCTTAGCTAGACTCTATTATGCTTCATCATGTTTACTTCTCATGCATAGTTAATGATCTTTGTTCTACATCAAATCTATAACCCTAATCTCTCTCTCTATTCCTTTACACATGCAAAGTAAATAAATATCATGTGCCAACTAAGTGATTGATTGATTCGATTTCATACCTCCTTGTGTTCAACACTCGTACTAATTTTCTTATTAAAATTAATGTCACAAACGCATGCTACAATGCATGTATTATCCTTATGCATTTTTCAACGTCATGTGCCCACAACCACCAGCGCATCTCACCCACGTCCTCGACATTTCCATCACCGTGGTTGGTGGTGACAACACCAACAACCGCAACCATGACGATTCGTCATCGACTGTGACCATCTTACCGCCACATCTCGCCCTTCATGTGAAGCTTCCTCGACCTCTCCAAGATGTTCCTGCCACCGTGAGCCTCTGTCAGACTGCACTCTCCTTACCGCGACCTCGCTCTCCTCATCGCAACTGTAATCACCATGAATCAACCACTGACATCGAGCAGCAACCCCCACGCACAGCTTCTTCTTCCTCAACAACGGCCTAATAGAGCACACCCCCTTCCTTCATCTTCATCATCTTCCTGTCGATTTCCACCAACAGGAGCAACCACTCACCCTCTCCCTCCCCTGCACACACTACCCAATAGAGTTGAAGAGCCTCCTCCTTGTGTTCATCTCTCTCCCTCACTGCCAGTAGTACCATATCTCCTCGACACCTCGACCCTTAGGCCATAGCTACAACTCCAAAAGGGCTGACGACCATGCCTCCTTCCTGTGACCGTCTTGGTTTTCTTCTCCATCATCTTCAACCTCTATCAAGGCCGAAGAAGAACCCATCAACCAGTTGGTCACCTCCACACGACTGCCACCAACAACCATCGTCCAACCGCAACCACCATCGGAACCCCCTCGCTTCGACTAACCTCCACTGAGCTTCCCGTTGACCGACATAGCCTCAAGCACACGCATGGCTAAGAGGAACGCATCCAATATTTTTGGGTCCATTAAAAATTACATTTGATACCAATTCCACCTCCTGGATTTACAATTTTTATTATTTTATCAAGTTAACTTTGCATGCATGGCCTCACATGTCCACACTATTTCCCTCATGCGCTTACACTCTTTATATTTCATGATCTTTTCCATATGTGCCTAATGTAATTTCAGGAACTAATCCTTGCAATAATTTTCCCATAATTTTATGTGAGCATGATTTATTGATCCATATTTACGCTCTTATTGCATTTGTGCCTCCTCGTGGATACGACATCCTAACTTCATGGTTAGTTCTCACTGATAAATATTTTTGTTCAGGATTTTTCCACCAGGATTTACACAATGACAGTGCATTTTTTTGACATACCATCTTTCAAGTGAAAATCTTCCGATCACTTTGTGTTTGATTGGGGTGAGTGCTTTTCAAGACTTATTATTCAAATGGATTACAATTACGTCACTCCTTACCCTCACCCCCGAACACCTTATTTCGGTCCCACAACCCATAGTTATCTATCCTCTGATGGATATCCTGATGAACAATGGTATACTTTCTAGTCCTAATATAGGAGCATTGGTCTGGTTAATCCCCATTCTTGTGATTACGAGCAAAACCTAGGAGTGGGATACACCTTCTCTGATATGCCACACACCTTAGACAAACCAAATGGAGCCATTGCCAGGAAGGCAATAGGTGCAATAGGTTCACTTGATTATATTTCTAATGTATTCTGAGGTACAATTTGTCTTGACTCATCTCTATTTTTCTGTGCGAGGAATTGACGGGTTGAGACGACAAGCGCATTAGAGCCCTAACGTGGACCTTGAGTCACACCCACAAGAAGACGCAAGGAGAAGGAAGGAGACCTGGATCCCATAGAAAATCGATTCTCCTTCGACACTGATTAGATTAGGAGATATGAAATTTGAGTTTACTAGCTATACGTTTTAGTTTTCTTACCCTTGTAGAATCAGGGTTGGTTTTCAGGGTTCTGTCCTCACTTTCTTTAGCTATTAGGATTATTCCTCTGTGGTGTGGATTATTTTGTGGTAGACTTAGGAATATCTAGGATAGTTGTTTGCTTGCTTGCTATAAAAATAAATTATCGAGCTATCTGCTTAGAAGTTGCATACCCTTAGGTGCGTGCATTTTAGGGGTGATTACACAGCACGTTAATCTACTTATCTGCATTTCGTACATTACCTGCACAAAGATTGCTAGAGTCAGGTATATTCTCTTATCTTTGCATCCAGTGTCTGATCAGGCATTGCATTTTGGGCTAAATTCAAAACCCACCTGATTTTTGATTGAATCTATCTAATTAAGTGGCCACCTTCTACAAATTGGCACTGCTAATCAGATTGGGTCCTAAAAGCAAATTCACACATGATTTGACAAAAGGACTTGTGTGTGATTCTTTACAAAGAAAAATTGATTTTCATGGTGTGATGCACACTTCTCGCACTAAGCATGCACTTTAGGCATCTCACTAGGTCTCAATCCCTTTAGACTATGGGCACCGATCTCTTTATCAGTGCAGACTATCCTACTTCACTTTGTGGTGGTGGTATTATCCTATGACCAACTGTTTTGATACTTTAAGGAGGGGGACACCCCTTAAAGGAACAAAAGGGTAGTTAAGAGGCACTGCATATGCATCGCCTCAAAGGAAGGGTTCACCCTACTTGCATCCCTTGGTTCTGTCCTTAGAGTAACTTATTAGATCACTTGAGAATATCATTTAAGAAAGGTGTAGGTCTTAGGGCACTAGAAGGTTGGCTTAGGTCGCGTAACTGGATTGAATAACTTGTTTGGCCACATATATCAACTAACTTGACCTCAGCCTACTTCAAAACAGAATTAGTCAGGATCTTAAGTAGCTCCATTCATCTTATACCACTTAAGTGGGAATGGAGGAACGTTGACTTGACTCTATTTGATTGATCTATGAAGTTGATTTGGGGGTTGCACCTACTCAAATTACGAAGAACTTGAATTGTGTTTGGCGGCTGTTGCATGCTTGGTAGACGCTCTCTTGAAAGTAGTTTAGTATTTGATCTTGAGCTTGAAAGAATCCTTAGGAGAGCTCACCAAAGAGAAAGGAGAGAAGAGATGGCTGATCAAGGAGCAAATCAACAGAGAACTTTGAGAGACTATTTCATTCCAACCAACCAGCCTACTCAAGCACTGAGGAGACTGGCAAGGGACAATCCATATAAGATCAAGAGCAGTACCATATCCTTGTTACCCTACTTTTATGGTACTACTAGGGAGGACCCCTATCAGCATTTAGAGGAGTTCATCGAGGTTTGTTCCATGGTGAAACTTCATATCACACCTTAGTTGCTAGGGTGAATGATTGGAGTGTCCTTAAGGGAAAATTCTTGAAGAAATATTTCCTAATGAGAAAAGCCAACCACTTCAGGAGGAAAATCATGGGTTTTAATTACTTAGATGGGGAGCAATTCCATGAGACTTAGGAGCATTTTAATCATTTGATTATGTTATGTCCCCATCATCAAGTGCCTAAATGGCAATTGGTAGAAAGGTTCTATACTGGACTATCTGATAGACATAAGCAAACAATGGATCTGCTTGTGTTGGAACCTTTCTTACCAAAATAGAAGATGAGACCTGGACATTATTTGAGTCACTGAGTGATAATTCTATGCACTTCACCTCAGCCTATCAAGATAGAAAACCATCCATCCTCCAAAAGAAAGCAGAAGCTAGGGAAGCTGGGGTTACTCAGAATTTAGCCTTCCAAATCTAATTGTTGAACCAGAATTTTGAGAGGCTCATGTTGAACCCTGTCACATTCCCGCAATTAGATTCCCAAGTCCAGGCTATTTTTGAATGCTCCATTTGCCAAAGCACTTTTCACGCCATTGTTGAGTGTCACTGGCTAATCAATTCCCCAAGTTAGTTTAGGTAGACCTGAATGCTACCCAATGGTTTCATCCACTGCCTAGGAAAAACCCTTTTGTCGACACCTACAATCCTGGATAGAGGAACCATCTCAATTTCTCATGGAAGCAAAGTGATGCTTCCAACTTGGGAAACTCAAGAGCCCAACCCACCCAACCCTTTCAAGCACAACAATTCCAACCTCCTCTTTAGCCCAACAATTCTAAGTTGGATGACCTTAAAGCCATAATGAAGACCATGCAAGAAAACCAGAGTATGATCATTCAATCTTAGAATAAGGAAATCCAAGAAATGCAATCTCAAATTGGCTACCTTATTGAGGTTGTTTGGCAACGTGATCCTAGGAAATTTCCCAGCTCATCTGAGGAGAATCTTAGGGGTAAAGGGCCCTTTATAAGGGAGCATGCTAAGGCTATGAACATTTTGAGGAGTGGCAATGAAATTTCCAAACCTGAAATCACTCCTATGGTCACCCCTCCTACTAACCTGACACTGACTTACACATCCACTGAGGAAGAGCCACCCAGCCCCTCCTTGCTTGAAATCACTCAGCTGGAGGAGGATGTGACCGTTCCACCTCTTTTCCATCATGATAGCCCCTCCACCCAAAGTCGAGGATGCTCTTTCTTGAGCACTTATCCACCCTTGAGGCATCTTCTGGTGGCTCATCTGGAGCCAAAGATAGGATGGAAGAGATTATAGAGACATTCAAGCATGTTCATATCAACTTGCCTCTGCTGGATGCTATCAGGCAGATTCTATCCTATGCTAGATTTCTGAAGGACCTGTGCACACAGAAGAGAAAATCATGGAAACAGGTCCAGGCTAAGGTTGTCCTACCTGACCTAGTCAACTCGGTCCTACAATATGGTACACCCCCTAAACTGAAGGACCTAGGAGCCTTGTATATTGATAAATGCTAGTTTATCATCATACTTATGTATTAAAACAAACCTAGCTCTTAGGATTTTAATCCGCAAATGAGTTTTTGGGCTGTATTAAGGCATTAATTAGGTTAGGCATGCTTTGCACCTTCTATTGTTTTTTTAATGTGTTTTTATGAGTGTTAGGGATATATAGATTGCCAGATCCCTATAACCCTAGCAGTCAGGAAGGCAACTGGTGAAGGAGAAGCTCTCACCAACTGGAACTCAGCTTGATCCAGCACACCATAGCTGGAATTTAGCTCACCTGAACTAAGGTTAGCTCATCCTAGCTCCATTCAGCTCATCTCAGCTAAATGGTAGCTCAAGAGAGCTCATCTTAGCTCACCCTAGCTCAGGTCAGCTCAGATCAAGCTCAACTTAGCTGAGTCTAGCTCATCTCAACTCCCATTAGTCCACAAGGAGCTCTAGCTTGCTCAGCTGAGTTGAATGGAGTTCACCCCAGCTCAGGTCCAGCTACATCCAGCTCCACTCAACTACGGCTAGCTAAAGATGACTTCATTCCAGCTTAGGAAGCACAAGTCCAGCTTCGGCGACTCAGCTTAGCTCAATTCAGTTGAGCTAAGCTACCTTAGCTGCCTCACCCAACTTGAACCTCCCTGGGAGCACCAGACCTAGCTTACCTCTACTCAATTCAGCAGAAGCCAGCTCACTTTAGCTTGGCTTAGTAGCTAGCAAAGAACTAGAAAGCTAAGCCAGCTAGAGTAGCTCCATGCTAACCTCTTCAGCAGCTGCTAACTCCATTTCAAGCTCCAGACTTCTCCTCCTTAGCTCCTCTCTTCAAACCCTAGCTCCAATACTTCCTCCTCTACTCCACTACTAGCTAAGCTAGCTTAGCTTAGCTTATCTTAGCTTAGCTTAGCTTAGCTAGGCTCCAGCTCCCTTGGCAATCCACCAACTAAAAATCCTCCTTAGCTAGCTCTACCAACTAAGCCCTACCTAAGCTCACCTAAGCTAGCTCCACTCTACTCCTTTTGGCGCCACCACCTAGCCTACCCACTACCACCAAAAGACACCACTAAATGGCACCAAAACCACCTATAGCTACCCTTGTTTTGGTGCCAAAAATTCCCTCCAAAAATCCCCCCATCCTAACCCTACACCTACCCATATAACCCATACTAGCCACCCACCTACCCCTCCTTCTAGTACCCTACTTGGCGCCACCTAAGCCCCCCTTCTAGAACCCATTTTGGCACCAACTTCAAGGGGTGCCACCACCCATAACCACCACCTAGGTAACCCTTGGGTTGGTACCAATCACCCTTAGCCCTAGGATCCCCAACTACCCCCCATATCCTATCCTAGCCATCCATTCCAAGAGCCACCTATGCCCCTCTTCCTACACTATATATACCCACCTAACTTCCCACATTTTGATCACCCTCCCATTAGTTTAATTCCACATTACACCCACCACAATTCAAGGCCAAGGAAGAAGAAGAAGAGAAGAAGATTAAGGGAGCATCCTACTCGCCCTTTTGGTGCCTTCTTCCCCTTCTTTCTTCTCCATTGTGCCACACCAAGGAGGAGGAGCACTCCCCCACTAGGATGATGGCCAGGCAAGGAGGAGCAAGGGTGGTACATGCCCACCCTTAGAGGAGATCATTGGAGGTGGTAGCTTCCACCTTGGAGGACACCATTTTCAAGGAAGGATAAGGAGGAGCCCTTTTCAAGCCTAGGAGCCACTAAGCTTGGAGCAAGGAGCTTCCCCTCTTCACCAACAATTCAGGAAGATTTGTGTTTTATTTTCTTTGTTGCAATTATCTAGTAGTAGAAGCATTCATCTACTAGGGTTTTTTGTAAAACACTCTCTCTTTTAATCAAAGTGCCTTCTTTAATCTTTTTGTTGCATAGTCTTGTAGAATTCTTGTTTAACCTTTTTCACTCCCTCTCCCTAATTCTCTAGGCCTCCACGTGCATAGAGTGAGCTTAGGGAGAGGTTCTACTTGTCACTATAATAGTAGTGTAGTGGATTAGTATAGAGAATCTTCTTGCTATCGACAACCTGCCTTGTTCTCATTATTTCAAAACCAAAAAAAAATCATATATATAAAACACCAAAAAGAAAGTTGAGTTCCATCTTTAAAGCAAGGGATTTTGGTTTGCAAACTTTCATCCATGGACGACCCTAGATAGCCCACTATCTAGGTTATAAATTTTAAAAGCATATGCGATTTCATGTGTTAAAACGACTTTAAAAATCCGCTTTTACAAATCATGCCAAATTTCGCATCATATATTTCTGTGGTCATTGGAGACCAATGCATTGATGAGGCTCTCCTTGATCTGGTTGCGAGGGTTAATATGTTGCCGAGCTCGGTCTATGAGCTATTAGGAGGAGGCAAGTTGAAGCCTAATCCTATTATCCTCTAAGTGGTTGACGGATCACTCAAGACACCATGTGGGCTTTTAGAAGATGTGCTGCTGAGAGTGGAGGACTTCTTCTTCCCCATTGATTTTCAATTATTAGACACTGACCCATCTAACAAGCCCACCAAACCCTCGATTATCTTAGGGCATCCCTTTTTGGCTATTGCCAATGCCTCCATCAATTGCAAATCAGGGGTGCTAAAGATGGGCTTCGGGAACTGGAAAATCTGACTAAATGTGTTCGATGCCTATAAACAGTATAGATTGGAAGATTGTTCCTAAATTGAGGTGATTGATGAGATTGTAGAGGAGATGATGCCAGCTCTTTTGTGTGATGATTCCCTTTAAATGCTCATCTTTAAAGGCCATACCCAGACTCTTGATGAAGGTGAGGGAGATATGTCGGAATTAGAAGAGCTGCTAGGTGTCAAGGCTGAGTCCCTCTCCTCGTCATGGACAATCAAGGTAGATCTGCTATTGGAGGTGAGGACATCGAACCTAATTCCCTTGATTTAGAAAGATCCTAATTTGGAGCTTAAGCCACTCCCAGAGTCCCTCAAGTACATTTTCCTTGGACCTAATGATATGCTCCCTATCATCATCTCAACTACTCTATCTGAGATGTAGGAGGGAGCCTTGATTGAATACCTAAAATGGCATAAGGAAGCCATTTCTTGGATTATAATAATATCAAAGGGGTTGACTTGACTCTCTGTATGCATCACATTTACATAGATGACTCTGTGAAACCCTTCTAAGATATGCAGAGACGGTTAAACCCCAACATGCAAGAACTGGTGAAGGAGATTTTGAAGTGGTTAGACACTAGGATAATTTATCCCATTTCTGATAGTAAATGGGTCAGTCCTACACACGTGGGATCTATTATGGAAATAAATGAGAAAGGGGAGACGGTTACCACCAAACCCTCAATTAGCTAGAGGGTTTGTATCGATTATCGTCGCCTAAACACCACAACCCAGAAAGACCATTTCCCTTTGTCATTTATTGATCAGATGCTGGAGAAATTGGTAGCGAATAAATACTTCTATTTTCTTGATGGATATTTTGGGCACAATTAGATTGTTGTCTTTACATATGACCAGGAGCATACTACTTTTACAAGTCCATATGGCACATTTGAATTCTGCCAGATGACGAGTTGATTTTCGCTTTCAAAAATGATGAGTAAGAAGATTTATCATTGTATTTCTAAGTGGTGGAAAATCCACTAATCAAAACAATTAGAATTAGAATTTAACAACTCACAGGAGAGTGGGTCATGTCCACAGGGAGGCAATGACCTATTTAAACTCACAATTAGGTAGAGATCGAGTTCGCTGAAATATTCATCAAATCAAACAATGCATATGTCACTCTGAATGTAAACCTTAAATTTATGGAGAAGTCAAGCGTTGTTGACGTAATTATCACGTAGGAAAATTATCCATGTGCAAGGGTATGCCATGTACTTTTCACTTGCATGCATATTCAAAATTAAATGTAATGCATATAGAGATGAATCATAAAGGCTTAACAATTATCTAGAAGAATAAGCATAAAAAGCTGTAAATTCACCACAATTTAATTAATCTAAGAAATCAAAAAAATGATTCTTGGCAATGGCAATTTCTGTAAATAGAAATACACACTAAAATAGGGGATTCTACCTCTCTCCTCCTCATGCACGGGAGAGAGGCTCATTCGGGGACCTACTCTGGGAAAAGGTCGGCTAGAGCGAGCAACTCGCAGCAGTGGTGGCGGTGTGTCACGAGGTGGCTTGGGCCGACTGGATGGAGGAGGGAAGTGGCTGCTGTGGCTGTCCCTGCTGCTCTGTGTGGAAGTGGAGTTGCTGAAGGGCGCACATGCTCACGTGGCTACTGTGCGACCAAGCGCACTGCTGAAGGCTGGCAGAGGTGCAAGGAGGGGTGCAGCGCTGAGGGCGTCGCGTGCCTGCATGTGTTGGAGGTGTAGCACTACTGCAGGTGTGATGGAGGCATAACAAGGGGCGTGTTCATCGCGCTTTTGTGCAGTTTGTTAAAAGATAATATCGCGTTGTAGTATAGCTGCTAAAGCGTTCGAAACAAATAAAGATTTTTATTACTCGAAGACCGGAGTATCCGAGGTCGAACACAGGGAGCAAATGGAATTTACTACTAGTCAAAATGTAATTGAACACTCTAATTTACTCAAAATATGAATTCAAATGTGAATGTATGCAATTAAAAGTTATTAGGACAAAAATATGAAATTGGACGTCTAATCTTGTGATCAGACGTCTTAAAAGTATTTCTCCTTCTCGTCTTGCGAAGCCTTCTTCTTTTGATCTTCTAATCTTTTCTTTGCCTCTCTTGTTCTCTGTGTCTTGCTCTTTCTTCTTCTGCTTTCCTTCTTCTCGTGCGAAGGTTTTCTTTCTTTCTTCTTCTCTGTCGTTGCTCCTTCTTTCTTCTCTTCTTCGCCTCGCCTTTCCTTCTTCTTCTTCTGTAGCGGCCAAGTCCTTCTCCTGCGTTCAGCCTGGCCTGCACAGGAGCAAAACCTAACCCTTCTCCCTCTACCCACGCGTCTCTCTCTCTCAAGCAATTCACTCAGAGCTGCTCTCCCAGAGCCACAGCCATTAATCGAGTCGGATCGTACCCGGGACCAGGCGCACCAGAAGGTGGTGTGATGCGCGAGGAGTGCATAGGTCTAGGTCGGGTCGGATCCGCCAGATCCGCGTGGTCAAGCCGCGGAGGAGGCGGGTGTGGGGTCATTGAGGGACCTCACCCCTGTGCTTACTGAGGCAACAACAGTATATCACAAAACCAATTTATAGTGTACCTGAGGTTTGTAATCCCACGATGTGGGACTAAACGTTCCGCCCTTCCTTTGCGCGCGCCCGCAGACTCTCGTATGCAATTGCCCACGCTGAAGGCCCTGCTGCTGCTCCTTGCTGAACTCAGTCACCTCGCAACACTTGCAAGAGTCTGCTGCACCTGCCGCCTGGGAAGCCTGACGCCTGCTGCTGCTCCAAGCTTCCTGCTGCTTCGGCTGTTAATGGCGGCCGGGGCGTTCACCTGAGATTCCACAGAACGGCCTATTGGCCCAATCAGAATAGCTGGAAACCTTCGCCGTAGCACGGCGAAGGCGGTGAGTGATGCTGCAGGTTGCCGGTCGGCCTAGGCGTGCGCGCCTAGGTCAACCTGTGGCCGGAGATGGTGGGTTGTTCGGGGGGTGGTTATGGAGGTCTGGAGTGGCAGTTGTGGGGTGGAGCGAGTTCCTGGTGGTGAGGCGGAGCTCACGTGGTGGTTGGCGAGCCGTGTGGAGTGCTGGAATGGTGGAAGCGGCTCGCCGGAAGTCGGTCGGTGATGTGGAAGATGAGGGTGGTCAGCGTCGGTCGAGGGGTAATCAGATGAGATAACAGGGGGAAAAGAGAGAGGAGAGGATGGAGAGGAGTTCTAACCTAATTGTAAGGACGAAAGGGGACAGAAGGCGGACAGCAGTACCTGCTGTCGCCGGAGAAGATGACGCCCAGTGGGGGAGAACGGCGGCGACGACGGGGCTGAGGCGGCGTGCGCTGGTACTGCGCGACGCGGAGGGAGGTCAGGAAGCGAACTCTGCCACTGGTTTTGTGGCAGAGCGAAGAGGGAGGGGAGGGGGGCTCGCCGGAGCTAGCTGGGACATTTGGCCGGGCAGGAGGAGAGGAATTGAAGGGGGAAACTCGGCCAAATCAAGCTCAGCCTCTTCGGCTGGAGTTGTGGGTTCTTATATAGGCGTTGGACTGGGTGTGCAGGGCGTGAAGGGCACGTAATTGCCTGAGGTTGGTCGCCGGAGATGGAAAGGAGTTAGGATACCCAAATCTCTCGTGCGTTCGCACAAGAGATTGGGTTCACACCAGGGATCGAGATCGGTCTTAAATGGAAGGGAATTCCTCAGAGAATCCTCCTTCCATTTCTGGGAGGGAATCTCTAAGGGATTAGAGAGCAATCCCTCTCCGGATCTCGCCGGAGCTCGGTTCTGCCCTAGCAATGGCGGTAGGACTGGTTTGCAAAGGAGGCAAAGAACCTAGGGGGTTCTCTGCAACGGTATTCAAAAGATAGGGACCAATTTGTGATTTGGGTGTACTAAATTGCAAAGTAGGTCAAGATGACCTCTCCTTAGGTCCAAATTTTGGTATAAACCTAATTTGGACCTAAGGAATCCAATGGCGAAGTTATATTTCAGGTTTGACCTCGTTTGACTGGACATTTTGCGTAAAAACTTAAATTAGGTTAATTGAAGAGCTAGGACCCTAATCTAGGTCAAACTAGGTTCCAAAGGCCAAATTAAGTGTTCTAAACCCTAGAGTATGTTTTTCCATGATTTGTAGAGGGTTTACTTGCTTTTTGTTCTGATCGGAACCTTGTTAATTTAAGCGGGTCTGTTTTAGGGTTACCAAGTGTCATTTAGTTCTTAGATTGCACATGAACCCATTTCTGATTGACTCAACCCACTTTTTATCTCATTTATACCATTTGACCTATGTTTTGCCTCTGAGAAATCCCGTTTATGTACTGCAATGGTAAAATTACAGTTTTAACCTTTATTTCATGTTTTCTTCTTAGGGCACTTGTTCCTTCAGTTAGGTCTTCTTCTAGGTTATGTAGGAGCTTTTATCTTCTTTATTGGGTCAAAATGAGCTAGTTATGGCTCATGATGAGGCTCTCATCAGGGCACACACAGTCCTGCTGCTGCGAGAATGGTGAGGGAGCACAGCGTTGCGTGGCTGCTATAGCACATGCTCTGCGTGTGCGGGCGAGGGCCGATGGGCTGGAGGGCGGTCGAACGGGGATTGCAAGGGAGTGCGCAGGAGGTTGCGCACTTCTGCGGGTGCGGTGCAAAGGTGCAGCAAGGGGCACGGGGATGGTCTTTTTCTAGAAACAGAGGCAAAAGAAGAAGAAGATGGTGTTTATAGTGCGTGGACAGGGAGGGTGATCTAGTAGTTTTACGGTGATGGCCAAGCTCACCGGATTGGGGCGATGAGCTGTCACCTCATCGGCCCACGGTGTGGTGCAGCTCAGCCTTGGAGACCACGGTGGTGGAGTGGAGTGCATAGTGGGGGAGTGGGGCGGTGTCTCACTGAGCATAGCTGTCTCCTCCTCTCCCTTGTAGTCACAATTGCCCCCGACCAGATCCATCTCTCCTGCTCCTCCATGAATGGGGTCTTGAGTGCAAGTAGCTAGCGAAGAGTGAATGCGCAGGCGAAGGAAGTGGAGTCATTGCCTATGGGAAGAAGAAGAAGAATTAATAAAATAAAATATTAGGATTATTTATACACAAATCCTTAAGTTCTATGTTTATTAAAACAATGCATGTAATGCACCTAATTACATATCATTCTAAGTCAATTCCAAATGCCTTTAATTATGAATGTAATGCATTAATTATGTAATTAAATAAGAAATATAAATTATTCTATTTACATCCTAATGCATGCTAAATAAATAGATGCGTTACCTTAATGGTTAAGCATTTTGACATTTAATTAGATCACAAATATGAGCTTATCAAATGCCCCCATGCCTAATTTTTGCTAGTCCATAGCAAATCCAGGCAACAACCTAGCACTCCAAGTAGACTAGCCAACCCAATTGGTCTTCCTTTAGAAATATGTTAAGTTCAGACTTTAGACCTAAGCTTCCCAAGTAGTTGCTAAGTTACAGACTAGGTCGGCTAAAGACGAGTTGCAGGCACAGGTTTCTCTAATTTCTGACTCTACCCTAAGGTTTATTGATCCTCGAGATTAAAGCATTCGTGCATGTGCATTGGTCAAAGTTATTTGAGGTTGGTATGATTGCCAACCTAGAGAGGAAAAAGGATTTTTTTTTTAATATATATATTTTTGTTTGATTCCTCTAAGTCTAACCTTGGATTAGTTATCAACACGGTCTATGTCGGATTCATTGTCCCCATCACCGTACCTCAAAGGGTGCCTGGCTTTCGATGCTTTGAGATAGCACCACCCATAGCGACCCCAAGAACTCCTGGCAATCAACATTTCGAGATAGTATCGCCCATGGATTTCTTAAGCGAATTCAAGTTTGTGGCAATCGGCACTTCGAGATAGGGCTACCCATGGTACCTGAACCGCACAATGCACTTACATGCCCCCAGTAGGATGGATATCCTAAGAGACAAGCACCGAAGAGGTAACATGTTATCATCGCATCCTCAAGGTGAGTATATACTCCACCTCTCCTGCAGCAGGAACTCTTCTAATTCAAGCTTCTCCTAAGTCAAAACTAAGAGAACCAACTTTTCTTAAAGAAATGAATTAGGGTGATCACTTACTTACACAAGACCAAGTGTGTGTGAAATGTAGATGCTTAGGTTACATGGACCCATAAACCAAAAGGTAGAACAAGACTACAGATACTACCTAGCCTTAACTCAATCCCTAGCTTTCCTTTCTCAACCTCTTGAGGAATGGTCTGCAACTTAACTCCTACTTAAGTTTTTAAGTCCACAAAGGACCCTAAAGGTCTATGGCTAGTAGCTTACTTAGTTTCTAAAGTTCGACACCTAGAATCAACTTAGTCTAACCTAAAGTTCTAGTCAGCTTAAGAATGCAGGGCCCAGCCTGTTACGCTCAATAATACAAAATGCTTTTCACTTTGTTCTTTTTTTCTTTTTTATGCAAATGTATGCAATGTGGAATGCTTTAACTAAATGCACTATGTGTAAATGCTATGTGTATCCCCACATATACCCCCCCATGCCTAAAATCTACAATGTCCTCTGATTGCACCGCAATCATAGGTCTTAATTGACATAAATTAGGCTAGAACTTAGCATAAGTTAGGGTAATTCATACATGCATAAGCATTATCTACATCTTTACTACTTTACTTTAGCTACGCATAAAATAATGTTATAATGTGCTGATTAATTGCATTATGTCGATTCCAGGCAATAAGCTAATCAGGAGCTAGATCTGGAGCAGGATCTGAAGCTAGATCAGGAATAACGGGTGTTGCAGCAGAGCTGGAGTAGAAGGCTTAGATTAGATGTAGGAATAATGATGTAAGGGGATTAAAGGTTTTTTATTTTATTAAGTAGAAATAAAGCAGTAAAATGTGAAGAGCATAGGTCCATCCTAGCCCTAGGATAGCCTAGAGACTTTCCTAAGCCTTAGCCACCCTTAGATTAGGTCACAACACCCTAGGAAGCCCTAAACCCTAGTTCCAACCCTTATTTAGACGTCCAAATAAGTTATAGGATGTCCAAGACCCTTAGCCATCTCCTGCACACCTCAAACCCACTTCTACAGTGTTATTGGACGTCCAGACACTGTCAGATGTCCAATTTTTGTAGAATACCCAAAACAGAACCCAAAATCCTTCCTGACTCTGATTCGACGTCTAGACAACAAGTCTGGACTTCTGATTTTTGAGTATAAGACGTCTGATTCTATTATTAGACGTCTGATACTGCTCTCCAATTCCTATTTTGAGATTCAAACCTTGATCTTGGATCTCTAGGTCCCTAAACCCAATTCCAACCCCATAGGAACCTAAATTAAGGTGCCCTAACCCTAGTACATCACCTCTAGACCTCCCTAAGGACCTAATTAGGTCCTCGCTAAACCTAATTGACTTGGATCTTAGTCAATTCCATCAGCCTATTCAATTGGACTCATTGAGTCCAATTAAGCCCTGATCTCAACACACACTGTCCAATTGGACTCAGTGAGAGTCCAATTGACCTAGACCTAAATTAATTGAGTTGTTTTACTCTCAATTAAGTTTCCACACACCCAATTAAACTTGTATTAAGTTTAATTGCACTTTACCTTAGTGAATTAGGGTTTATAACCCTAATTTGAGACATACCTTGACCTAAACCCACTAGAACCTAACCTAATCAACCTAGCCACCTAAGTTTCGACCCACACAAATCTACACGCACCATCCACATGAAAATACCTAGCCTAGAGTTCTATAGAACTCTCTACCATGTGTGGTTGCCTTGGTTGCCAAAATTAGCAACCAAGAGCCATTCAATTTTTAGATCAACATTTGGTGGATCTAAAAACCACCATCCACCCTCTCTCTCACACTCTCCCATGAGCTCCCACCATAGGCCTCTCTAGAGAATTCCATAATTCTCTAGAGAGCTTCCCTTAGGTCTATAAAAAGACCCAATGGGTGGCCATTTGCACCCATTCACTTCCTTGGAAACACTCACCTCATTAGCTCCATATACGTCCACCTTCACTTAGGTTAGCTACTCCACCTCCACGAGCTCACCACCATCATGGAGGACATCATGCCGAGATGCTAGATCAACCCTACCTCTCTCCAAGGGTCAGCCTAAGCTACATTGGCCACCCCTCATTCTCCTCCCGACCACTCCAAGGCCATCAGGGACCACCCCTGAATGCCCTTTATTCTGCTAAATTTAGTTTATGCCCTCTACAATTTTTACTATTTTTGTTACTGCTTAGTAGCGTAGTCATTACTTCACCAATGATGCATGCGAAATCCCTCCATTGATTCTTTTATGTAGTCATTTTCTGGTAGCTAGGTTTAAGTTTCAAGCATTTATGTACAAGCTTTCCTCTAGATTTCTTGTGCAAACAACTCCCCAATGAATGAATGAAAATGCTTTTATATATATATCTCCATATTGTGAAATCACCATGAGCTTATTGATTGCTATTATATTTGCGTGATTCATGTTGCCTGTTTCTAACTCCTAATATTCTCGTAACTAAGCATGCCATACCTAAATACGTAATAATCACAAACCGGCATGCGTTTCTAAACAAAGTAGAGCAATATAAGATCGATTTCAGAAGTAAACAAATGCCGCCCAGAGACGAACGACCGGGACTCAAAGTCTCATTATTTTTACAAACTTATTTTTTACGAATGTTTTTACGCAACTATACTACAATTCCGATGACTTTCAAATGCGCGAGAGTGGCTTTTTGTCATCCTCATTGCATAGAAGAGTATTACCTGGGTCAGAGTTGGGCTACCGTTATTTTGTTGACATTCGAGTAACCAAAGAACCTGCAAGTCAAAACCAAAGAAATAGGCCCTAACAATGAGTAAAGTAATGCTGGCCTAGAAAAGAGGTAACCTAGAATGTTGGCGAGCTGATGATGAATCTCGATAGCAAATGCTTGCCCAACCAAGATGAGAATGAAATCATCCCAGGTCACCAGAGGAGGTTCTAAAGGATAAACTGGCATAACAACCTCCAAAGGGGTAAGGGGAGGATGACAAGGATCCTCTAAAAGAAATGGGGAAGGAATGGTGCAGAGATAAACCCCCGGGGTAATGGACTGACCAAAGAAATCAGCAATCCATACCCGATACTCCATTACAAGAGATATTGGTCTGTTAAGCCTCCCAGTCAAAATAGTAGTGAGCATGTCTTTAAGCCAAGGATCGTCTAGGGTATCCAAGTTTCGAGGTTGCGGGATGGTCATACGATCTAAGTTGAGTTTAGTTGGCTCGGTGTCCATCCTTAATAATCTTTCCAATTCCTCAATTGCATTCCTAGCATTCCTTGCACTATCAAAAGTATCGCCTGCACTTCATTAATGATCCTTTCAACGTATGGGGTCAACATTTCACCTTCAGACATAGGCGAATCAGAGGATGACTCCGAATCAAATGAAGGTAGGTGGGAAGCAATAAATCTAGGGATTATGCTATCAATGTCATCCTTGGGTTCTTGTTCTTTACTCAAATCCTCCCTGGAGTCTATATGTGAATCCACATTAATCTCAAAAGTTGCTTCCAAATTTTCAATTATTTCAGCATGAGGAGAGATATCATCAATGGATGTGCTAAGGAAACCTAATTTGGTCAACTTTGTGACATCCTCGGGGGCTAATTCTTCAGATAAGACATAATCACCCTTAGCGTCACTCCAAATCTTGAATGTAGGTTCCTCATATAATTCATCCTTCTCCTCATCATATGATTCATCATATACCCAAGGTCTAGAATCATCTAAAATCTCAGCAGATCCCCTAGGGCACTCTATCTGGGGTACATGGTTTACACTAGTAACATCAGACTCCTTAGATAGGTGGATTTCTTTAGGGTTAGGTTCCCCAAGGGTGGGCTTGAGTTCCATCTCATGATCAGAAGGGAGGGTGGGATTAACAACTTGACCTCAACCCACTTCATCAAATGTCAGGAAAATACTATCATTAGGGTCGTGGTCTTCCAATGGTACCATCATTCCATTCTTTTGACTCCAATATAATTCAGGTGGATACTCAACCTGATCATTTTCTTCCTCGGGTTGCCACCTTTCTTCATCCCATGTATATCTACTTTCATACATATTCTCCTCCCTCTTAAGGCGTGGACCTCTCAAGGAAGTGTCATCTAGCGGGGAGGTTTCAAAATCAATCCTCGAAAAGTAGCTATTCTCCCTTACATAATCCCCAAAATTTCCCTCCAACTTACGGTGTGGCTCTCCCACGGGGGATGCATCTAGCATAGAGGGGTGCACGTCATCCTCAATGGGATAGGTTGGGTGGCTAATGTCTTCTTTTCCTTGTTGGCTTGCTCTCGAAGATTCTCCTAACAATTAAATCATTTCATCTTGCATTTTCTGAATTTCCATCTTCAAGGAGGAGAAATCAACATTACTATCAGGAGAGAAGTCCGGCTCAAGCTTAAAGTACCTACGAGTTTCTGTCCAACCATTATAATCATTCAGGGAGGGTGGGTTGGGTATTTCTATGGTGTGTGGGATATTAGGCAAGGCAAATCATGCTCCTAAGTTCTACTCACTAATTTGGGGCTTAACCAGGCCAATACTCCTAAAATAGGAGTGAAAAGGATCCCAATGGTTGTCATTATGTCTATCAAAAAATGGACCATCTCAGCGTATGGGATCAAAGATTGCAGAGTGAGGGTAAGGGTGTGGGCAAGATGTGAAAGGATGGAAGTCAAGGTGGTCCATTCTAACTCACACCACAATCAGATTTCCCAAGCAAACACCAATCAGAGGACTTTTTAGGTCTTTAATCAGTTAAGCGTGTGATATTTAAGTTCACTTGTAGGTGACAAACCAAGTAATCAAAACAATTATGCACCTACTTGTCGACCTACGATATGCCTAAAAAGACCTAGTTGGAGCTTAGGTGCTCTTCCCTAAAGCTCAAATGGTAGAGTAACTCCAAAGACGGAAGATCGAGGGATGCAAGTAGGCCTAAGCCTTCCTTTGAAGCTGTGTTTTCGCGGTGCTTCTTAACCACCCCTAAAAATCTGTGACAGGGTATCCCCTTCTTTGGAGTTACAAAACCTTTGATCTCAAGTTCTAAACACTTCAGAATCCAACGGTAGGAGGGCTCTTGTCCTAGTAGTTCCAAGACCTAGGAGTGTCTAAATGCATGGCGTGGTGCAAGAGTTACAAGTGTGCATACACCGTAAAAATTTTGAGTTTTGAATTTTGAATCGCAGCACAATGTCTCAATTCAAGTCCTTGGTTTTAGTGCTCCTCCTTAACTTAAAGTCCTTTTTCAAGAAAATATGCGAGCACTTGTTAGATCTTTTCAATTCAATTAGGTGGTCTTGCAATTAAATCCAAATGACATGTGTGAACAATATAGAATGCAAAGAAAGAGGACGTACCTTTCCTCCAGCAATCAGCAATGCAAAATGCATGCAAATGCAAGCAAAATAAATCTAGAGGCTGCTCATTCACACCTAAATGGTCGTCCTAAGGCAGGTAGTTCTAGTAGGCAGCATGTGTTTTTTTTTTTATTTTTTTATTTTTAGCAACTTATGCGCAAGTGACAAAAGTAAAATCAATCCACAAAAGAAAACCTAGATCTAAAGAAAAGGCAACAGGCTCCCGAAAATTATTACCCAACATAGGCCTAAAATAAAATTGGGGAACAAACCCCTAAAAATGTACCCCAGAACAAGGGTCTCAAACCAAATGTGCAATGAAAATTAAGTTCTAAAGCCTAAATTCTATCTATTGAAAAGAAATCGATGGAGATGAAGATGATCACTCCAGATGTCCTTCGGTGGTGGTGACAAGGCCCACCACAGTCCGTCAAGCTCCTACCTTCAGAAATGGAGCTCCTAGTGTCCTCTGGGAAGTGGAAACAAGGTCCACCTTGATGTAGCTGAGGCTGATGCAACAACTCGACAAGCAAATATGAGTACCTCGTACCAAAAAGATCAAAGTTAAGTACGCCTCAAAAAATAATGTGTGAACCAATAAATAAATGAATGCAAGTTTAATAGGCTCGTTGCCTCCCTGGCAATGGTGCCAATTGACGAGTCGATTTTCTCTTTCGAAAATGGTGATTAAGAAGATTTATCGTTGTATTTCTAAGTGGTGCAAAATTGGCTAATCAAAATAATTAGAATTAAAATTTAACAACTCACAGGAGAGCGGGTCGTGTCCACATGGAGGCAATGACCTATTTAAACTCACAATTAGGTAGAGATCGAGTTTGCTGAAATATTCGTCAAATCAAACAATGCATGACACACTGAATGTAAACCTTAAATTTATAGAGAAGTCAAGGGTTGTTGGCTTAATTTTCATGTAAGAAAATTATCCATGTGCAAGGGTATGCCATGTACTTTTCACTTGCATGCATACTAAAATGTAATTCAAAATTAAATGTAATGCATATAGAGATGAATCATAAAGGCTTAATATTTATCTAGAAGAATAAGCATAAAAATCTGTAAATTCACCATAATTTAATTAATCTAAGAAATCAAAAAAAATAATTCTTGACAAAGGAAATTTCTGTAAATAGAAATACGCACTAAAATAGAGGATTCTACCTCTCTCATCCTCACGCACGGGAGAGAGGCCCATTCAAGGAGCTACTTTGGGAAAAGGTTGGCCGGAGCGAGGCCTTCATGGCGGTGGCGGTGATGCATCGCATGGTGGCTTGGGCTGGCTGGATGGAGGAGAAAAGTGACGGCGATGGATATTGCTACTGCTCTGTGCGTGGAAGTGGAGCTGTTGAAGGGCGTGCACGCCCGTGTGGCTACTGTGTGACCAAGCACACTACGGAAGGGGGGCACAGCGCTGAGGGCATCACGTGCCTGCACAAGGTGGAGGTGCAGCACTGCTGTGGGTGTGATGGAGGCACAGCAAGGGGCACACACGATCCTGCTGCTGCGGGAATGGCGAGGGAGTGCAGCACTGCGCGGCTGCTATAGCACGTGCTCTACGTACGCGAGCGAGGTCCGGTGGGCTGGAGGGCGGTTGTGCGGGGATGGTGAGGGAGCGTGTGCATGAGGTTGCACGCTGCTGTGGTTGTGGCACAGAGGTGCAACAAGGGGCGCGCGGATGGTTTTGTTATGAAAACAGAGGTAGAAGAAGAAGAAGAAGAAGGTGTTGATGGTGCGGGGATAGGGAGGGTGATCTGGTAGTTGCACGGTGATGGCCAAGCTCACCGGATTGGCGTGGCGAGCTATCACCTTGCCGGCCTATGGTGTGGTGGAGCTCGGCCTTGGAGACCACGGTGGTGAAGTGGAGTGCACAGTGGTGGAGTGGGGTGGTGTCTCACTGAGCACAGCTGCCTCCTCCTCTCCCTTGTAGTCGCAACTGCCCCCTACCAGATCCAACTCTCTTGCTCCTCCATGAATGGGGTCTTGAGTGCAGGTAGCTGGCGAAGAGTGAATGCATAGGTGGAGGAAGAGGAGCGGTTGCTTGCGAGAAGAAGAATTAATAAAATAAAATATTAGGATTCTTTATACACAAATCCTTATGTTCTATGTTAATTAAAACAATGCATGTAATGCACCTAATTACATGCCATTCTAAGTCAATTCCAAATGCCTTTAAT
This sequence comes from Thalassia testudinum, assembly GCA_037157565.1. NCBI lineage: Eukaryota > Viridiplantae > Streptophyta > Magnoliopsida > Alismatales > Hydrocharitaceae > Thalassia > Thalassia testudinum. Next base: position 3,860,249 of record JAZHRO010000022.1, on the reverse strand, counting down.
TATGAATGCAATGCATTAATTATGTAATTAAATAAGAAATATAGATTAATATATTTACATCCTAATGCATGCTAAATAAATAGATGCGTTACCTTAATGTTTAAGCATTTAGACATTTAATTAGCTCACAAATATGAGCTTATCACCAGATGCCATTTGGACTATGTAATGCTCCGGGAACATTCCAACGGTGTATGATGCCCATCTTTTCGGACATGATTGACGAGTTCGTAGAGGCTTTCATGGATGACTTTTCTATCTACAACACCTCTTTTGACCACTGTCTCTCGCATTTAGAAAGAGTTCTCACTCACTTGTGAAGAGACAAGATTAGTGCTTAGTTGGGAGAAAAGCTACTTCATGGTCCAGCAGGGCATTGTTCTTGAGCATGTAGTGTCTGAGCGGGGTTTAGAAGTGGAAAAAGACAAGGTTGAGTTCATTTCCAAGCTTCCACCACCCACCAATGTCAAACAAATCCAATCATTTCTAGGCCATGCGGGCTTTTATAGGCACTTCATTAATGATTTTAGCAAGATTTCTAGGCCACTATGTGACTTACTAGAGGACACTACCTTCATTTTTTATGCAAAGTGTGACAAGGCCTTCCAAGTCTTGAAGGAGTCCCTCATAATTGCACCTATTTTGAGAGCACCTGATTGGACTCTCCCATTTGAGTTGATGTGAGATGCCTCGAATTTTGTTGTGGGAGTGATTCTTGGTTAGAGGGTTGATAAAAAGCCTCATGTGCTTTATTATGCTAGGAAGAACCTTACTGGACGACAGAAAAACTACACTGTAATAGAAAAAGAACTTCTTGCTGTAGTTTTTGCTTTGGAGAAGTTTCGGTCTTATCTTATGGGATCTAAGATTTGTAAGTACCTCTATTTTGATGCACCAAAATTATGTTATCTGTTTAGACTAATCTTTCAGGACTCTCTCATGAATTCATGGAATAAAGTAAGAAGATTACTGATTTCCTTCATAGGGTCTTTTTATTTTTTCTTGAGTCTAGACTATTTTGCAAGGAACCTCAAATAAATTTTTGTGCTAAACGTAATTCACTAAAAATCAAGTTCTCAGGTTAATTGATCGACCAAATAATTGAATTGATCAACTAAAACGTATTGATCAACCAAATTGTTAATTAATTGATCAAACCAGTATAATTTAGGAAGTTGACTAATACACCTTTGGCCGACCAAGTAGCTTAATTAATTAACCAAAAGTTGATCGATCAAATAACTAGTTTGACCGACCAAAACTCATTTTGATCAACTAAACTAGCTTAATTGATCGACCAATTGGATTTGGATTACTTCCTTTTCAGGTCGATTTTCTAGTATACATAGAGGTCCAAGGTAGTCCTTTTTAAAAGCACACATTCTAAGAAGAAATCTCTCTAGAAAAAGAGCTCTCGTGATCTCTCAAGTGCTTCTGCTCTTCTATTTCTATGCTTTCCAAAAGCATGTCGATCAAATGCCTCTGCGAGAAACTCAGTTCGATTTCTTTTGAGGTTCCATAGGATTCAATTGTATTTATCTTTATCTACTACTTTGATTTCGAGTCCCATGTTGTTGGGAAGACCCGTTGTTGTTGTGCTTCTCTTCAGGTTGAAAAGGGAAGGGATTCTTGTAAGAGTTTGTGCTAGCCTCATTCAAGTGGTATGTTAGTGGATTGACTAGTGTTTCCTAGTCGAAAAAATCCTAAGTTGGGAGGCTTAAGTAGTGGTTTTTACCCGAGAGGGTTTTCATTATAAATTCAGGTGTCATCTGTGCATGTTCTTTTCTGACTTGAATTTATTCTGTCATTATTCTTTTTAAAATTATCAAGCGATACTATTCACCCCTCCCATCTAGTATACTGCTAAGATTTGCAAGACCTTCAAGGTTGTGGTCTATAGTGATCATTCTATCTTGAAGCATTTGCTTCCTAAGGAGTTCGACCTTGATATCTGTTATAAGAAAGGGGTCAAGAATGTAGTAGCAGATGATTTATCCAAGATCCCAGTTGAGGCTTCGACCTTGTTAGGAGACATTCATGACACATTTCCTGACAAAACTATGATGGTGGTACACCCGACGACCCCTTGATATGCTGATGTCGTCAACTACTTGGTCACTGGCGAGACCTCAGTACGTGGAATAAGAAGTGGGATTGATTTCTCATTGACATTAAGCATTATCACTAGGAGGACCCCAAACTCTTTAGAATAGGCCATGACCAAGTCTTCCATAGGTGTGTTCCAGAGGAGGAGCAACTGAGTGTATGGAATTTTGGTCACACATTGCACCATGGACAGTTTAGTGCTAAGAAGACTACCTATAAGGTTCTCCAGTCTGGTTTCTGGTGGCCCTCACTATTCAAAGATGCTCATACTTATGTGGGGGCATGTCTTCGTTGTCAATAGATTGAAACGATCAGGAAACGAGATGAGATGCCCTAGCATCCTATTCTTTTTGTCGAGATATTCGACGTCTGGGGCATAGATTTCATGGGTCCCTTCCCATCGTCCCATGACTATGAATATATCCTCGTGGCAGTTGATTATGTGTCAAAATGGATAGAGGCCATTCCTACTAGGACCAACGATCATTCTGTGGTCCTGAACTTTGTCAAGGCCAATATCATTTCCTGATTTGGTTGCTCGAGGACGATCCTTAGTGATGGGGGACCTCATTTTAGGAATGCTCACTTCACCCATCTATTCAAAAGTCTTGGTGTCACCTACAAAGTGGTAACCCCGTATCACCGTAGACGAGTGGACAATTCGAGGTGTCCAATAGGAAGTTCAAAAAAATTCTAGAGAAAGCTATAAGCCCCAACAAGAAAGATTGGTCGAAGAAATTGAATGATGCCCTATGGGTTTACAAAACTGCGTATAAGACCCCCTTGGTATGTTTCCCTTTCGTATAGTGTATGGCAAAGCTTGCCATTTTCCTATTGAGATTGAGGATAGGGCTTATTGGGCTATAAAGAATGTCAACATGGATCTTGAGAAAGTAGGCAAAGCATGCTTATTAGAACTGACTGCGCTTGAAGAGTTGAGGAATGAGGCCTATAAGACTACTCAAGCTTACAAAGAGCACACTAAGATATTTCATGATAAGCACATTCTTAGAAAAAACTTTGAGCCCAACCAATGGGTCTGGCTATTCAATTCCAGACTCAAGCTATTCTCTGGGAAACTTAAGTCCCATGGGGATGGGCCATACACTATCATGCAGGTGTTCTCTGATGGTGCTATTGAGATTCAAAATTCCTCTGGTGAGACTTTTAAAGTAGATGGCCAACGTTTAAAACTGTATGTTACTTTTCTGATGGCCAAGTTCTGGACACCTACAGGTTGAAGGAGCCATAGCTCCAATCACTCTCTACCTCTATGATGGGAACACCATCATAGGCCCTAACTAGCCTTTTTTAGTCAGGTTTGAGGGATAAATGCTCCTACATAATCATTTGAGGGTCATAATTCCATGTTATTTTGATTTGAGAGAAAAATAGGAAATCATTGTTAATTCTGTAATTTTAATAGCACATTAGAAACACAATTAACCACGGGGTCACTTAGGGGTTAAATGAAGGTCAAATGAGCTTAAAAGTCCAAAAAGTGGGTCAACATTGTCAGAAATGGGGTTTCACGTGTTTTGAGAACCACAACAATAAAACATCCTAATTTCAGACTCGCTTAAATTAAAGAAGTTATTGTTAGGATAAAATTCATATAAACCTCCTAAAATTTATATAAAAATATTCTAAGAGGTTTGGTACCCTTGGTTTGACCATCTGAACCCATTTTGACCTTGAATAGAGTCACAGACTGAATTTTGCCCTAATTTGGGCTTCTGTGCAAATTGCCTAATCAAACATAGTCAAAACTAAAATCTGAGTTCACCATTAGATTCCTTAGGTCCAAATTAGGTCGGTACCAAAATTTGGGCCCAATCAATGTACATCTTGACCTAGTTTGCAATTTGGTCCATTAAATCTTTATTTCTTTCAGTCAAGCCCTAATTAAACACATTTATGTTACATAAATTATCTATTTATGCATGTTCTTAGGCGTATAGTTTCATCATGTATTATAAATATTGCATAACATGCATCATCGTTCATTTAGGTTAGATTGTATAAAGTTTAGGTTAATTCTCTCTTTTTGTGGTTAGAGAACAGAGTAATTTTTAATCGAGGCCTCGAATTGAAGATCCAACCATACAAATCTGATCAGGGCAACAATCAGAGTTCAACGACTCTAAGATCGCCCCAATTGGACCTTCGTAGCATCAGATGCAGTTCGAGAAAGATCAAAAGCTAAGGGCGAAGATGGTGTAAATCCATACTTCAGACGGCAAATCCAACCGCTCGGATGGGATCGGATCAAAGATCGTGGCCCAACAGCCTGAAAATCGGTCCAATTCGACATCTGTGGCACCATATACAAGTCAGAGAAGATGGACAGCCAGGATGGTGCCACGTGGTACCATCCCAACTACCCAATACTGACCAAAGACACTTGTAGCTCTCTCTCTTCAATCACTCAAGCAATCTCGACCATTGGATCATCATCCAACTGTCAAGGGCATTTTGGTGTTAAAACATAAACACGACAAAGAAGAAGGCATATCGCATTGGTCGTGCACCTATGGGTGAAGCGAAGGTCACAAGGTCGAGCCCCTACACGCCTCAAATCAAGTGCGTGCACAGGTACAGCTTAATTCGTCCATCAAATGGAGATCGGGAGGCGGAGAATGTGCGACGTGGCACTCCTAGATGCGAGGAGTGTGCACGCGCGATCTGGCACGGTGCTACATGCACCATTACACATGTGGGCGCGCATTGAAGCAAGTTGGTCAGATGGTCATATGCAATCTGAAGAAGATAAAAAGTGAGTTGGTTCAATCAAAAATGGGTTCATATGCAATCTAAGAATTAAATGACATCTTATAACCCTAAAACAGACTCAATTCAACAAGGTTCTGGTCAGGATAAAAATCAACCAAACACTCTAAAATTCATGGAAAAATGTCCTCTAGGGTTTAAAACCTTCAATTTGGTCTTTGGAACCTATTTTTACCTAGGTAGGCATCTTAGCTAATCATTTGCCCTATATTGGGTTTTTGTGTAAAATATCCAATCAAACATGATCAAACCTAAAATCCAACTTCACCATTGGATTCCTTAGGTCCAAATTAGGTTTGCACCAAAATTTGGACCTAAGGGGTGGTCACCTTGACCTACTTTGCAAAACAGTCCACCCAATTACATTTTGACCCCTGACTTTTGAAAACCATTGCGCAGACCCCCCTATCTTCCTTGCTACTCTTTGCAATTAGGTCCCTCTACCATTATAGTGGAGGAGTCCTACTCCGGCGAGGATTCAAGGAGGATTTCTCCCTGATTCCTCAGAGATCCCCTCTGAGATTTGAAAGGGAGATTCTCTGAGGAATTCCCTATCGTCTGAATGCAATCCCAAGCCTTGATTCGCACACAATCTCTCATGCGAACGCTCGAGAGATTTGGGTCTCTCACACAGTCCTACTCTGGTGAGGATTCTTGTGCTTGGAAGCTTGCCTTCCAAGCACAAGGACCTCTACCAGTACCTATAAAACGACCCCCTGATTCGACCACTCAAATTTAGCTTGATTTGGCCAGAGTAAACCCTCCAATTTCTTCTCTTCTCCTCCGGCCAAGCGTCCAGCGAGCTCCGACGACATCCCCTCCTTCTCGTCACTCTGCCACAATACCAGTGGTAGAGCTATCTTCACCTCCTTCCTTTGCGTCACACTGTACCAATGCTGGTGCCAAACACCCCTTTGTCGTCGCCGTCACCCCTCTACTGGCACCTTCTTCTCTGGTGGCGACAGGTACGTGCCAGCCACCCTCCTTATCCTTTCGTCCACTTAGTTAGGTTAAATCTCTTCCCCTCTCTCCTCTCTGTATTTCCCCCTTCTTTATTTCTATTTTCAACCCCTCGACACTGCAGACCATCACCATCTTCTTCATCTCCGGTAGACCACCAGCGAGGCGCATCCATCGCTCCACGCATCCACATGCCTCGCTAGTCCCCTCATAACCTCCTCCATCATCCACTAACCACTTTCCCCATCTCCATCAACAGCCATCACCTCCACACTCGCCCCTCGACCACACCCATCACCACGGCCACAGATCGACCTAGGTATGCACGCCTAGGCCGCCCCGCGGCCAGCCATCTACCTAGACACCTTCGCCGTGCCACGGTGAAGCTTCTTGTGTGGTTTAATGAGGCCGCAAGGCTGTATTGATTGATCACAGGATCGAGTCCCCGTCGCCATTAACGCAGCCTTGAAGGATCTTTCATCCTTTGCTCTAGGCTGTTGCGCTCCAGGTGAACAGTCCAGGTGACGCAAAATGAGTTCGCACACACATCCAGCCAAAGAACAGATTTGAGAGAGCACTGCAGCCACGGCAATTGAAGGCGACCCCTGCGGGTGTGGGCGAGAAGCGGGTGGGACTTTTAGTCCCACCTTGGAAAGCTTAGAGCTTGCCAAGTGATATATGTTGAAATTGTGTTTCAGGCTTGTTGCCTCAGATCACGGGGTGAGGTCCCCTCGCCTGCTCACCCGCCTCGTCTGTGACCCACGCTCCACGGGCCTAGCTGCCTGACTCGTTTACCTTGCACTCCTTGCGCACCACCCACGCCGGTGCGCTGGACCCAGGTACGCGTGACCCAACCCGAATACCCGATTGGCTCTGGGAGAGCGAACCTAAGAGAGAATAGAGAGAGTGTACGCGGGGGAGGGTAGGGGTAGGTTTTGCACTTGTGTGTGTAGGAAAGGAAGAAGGAAGAGGAAGCTACAGCCGTAGAGAAGAAGGAAAGAAAAGGGCTGAAGGCAGAAGCTGAGGAAGCTAAGGAAGAAAAGAAGAGGCACTGTAGCAAAGAAGGCGCGGCTAAAGAAAAGGCAAAGCTGAAGGAAAGAAAGAAGGAAGAAGAATGAAGGAGAAATCAAGGAAGAAGAAGGAAGCACAAGAAGCCAAAGTCAGGGAGGAAAAGAAAGAGAAGCTAAGGTAAGCACGTAGAGGAAAGGAAGAAAAAGAAGAAAGAGGAAAGCTAAGGAAAGAAGAGAAGGAAGAAGAAGGAAGCATCAGAAAGCTAAGGCAAAGAAGAACCAAAGAAGAAGAAGGAAAGAAAGAAAGAAGAAGAATAAAGAACAAAAGAAAGAAGAAAGAAGCTGAAGAACAAGTCAAAGAGAAGAAGCAATCAAATACTTTTTATCCAATCTTCTCAATTTCTCTTTTATTGCTACATTTTAGTATTCATAAACTCCGACTTTATATTTTGAATTATATTTTGAGTAGATTTAAGTGTTCAAATTACATTTATTGAGATTAGTGAATAAATTCCATTTGCTCCCTATGTTCGACCTTGGACTTAACATTCGACTAATAAAAATTCTTATTTATTTTCAATGCTTTTTCGACTATACTGCAACGCCACCTTCTTAAAGCCTGATCAAGTGCTGTAAACATTTTGGCGCTGTTGCCGGGGAGCAATGCGCAATTCATCACTAATCTCTGCATTATTTGTGATTATATTTGAACACTAACTTGCTCTATTTGTTTTGCTGTGATCTTGCAAGGTATTTCACGAGGAAATCTCCCGCGCAAATCAACCACTCCAGGGCAGGTAATCTCTCTTCTTCCTTAAATCCATATCCTAATCCTGGGAAGACAAAAAGGAAGCGACCAATTAGGAATTAATTGCCTTCTTTCTATAGTAATTACCATCTTTTAAGGCAAAAGTTTCCTGATTTTGAAATTTTTTTCAAATCTTACTGAAGTTGAAGTGATTTTTAGAGATACTATCCCACAAATTCCTGTGCCTATTAGGGATCACGCTTAATTTTTGAATCTCTGCGGACTACACACTTCTTGTTTTGAAGTCCAAAGAGAACTTTTGTGTAAAGCAAAGAGGATTGGAAATAGAACCACATTAAGGTTTCTACAATAGGGTTTTTGAAGTGCTAGTTCACACATGCCAACATAAAAAGAAACAAACCCACCTGCACTTGTGTGCTACCCAAGCCCTTGATTGAAAAGACTTATTCACGAGAAACCCTAAAAATTAAGCTCTTAAGTTCACTTGAACCCTGAAAGAAAGGACCTAAAGCTCTAAAAGGACAAATTGGTGAAGTTGATCCCTTGGGTGAACCAACCTCCAAATTAGGTCACAAAATCAAAACATCTAAAGTTCAAGTGAAAACCCTAAGCACCTTTGATCTTAAAAGTGGTAGACTTAAGAGGCCAAGGTCCCCATTCTGGTCTACCTGGAATCTCAGTGACAAGAGAGGTTGGGTGGGAGAAACCATATAACTCGTGGGGATGCTCTACCATGTAGGGGTCTTTGTGGGACTCTCCCTCTCTGGCTGCCTAGGTAATTCTTAGGTGGACGGCTTTCCAATCCAGGGGTATCATCTGCCCTGAACCTCCATAGTCATCCAAACATCTTTGGGGTGCCTCGATTGGGTCAAAAACACCTCCAGTCCCTCATCTCCTCTCTTTAGAGCACACACATACATTTTCAGTGGGACTCTTTATTCAGATTTAATCGCTTCACAATTTGATTCTACATCTTGATCCAAATTCTGATTCTACATCTTGATACCACCACCTGATCCAAATATGCAGCCAATTTACTTAGGACTACCATTCAAGAAACCTGAATCACAGAGATCCATGAGAGATAAGATAATTAAGGATGCCCTTGAATTCTATGAAATTGAATATAAATCGTCAACACCAATAGAAAACATTCAGGTTAATGTACCAACAACCACAACCTTCATCATAAACTGTGCCCAAGTATTACTGACAGAAGCCTCAAACGGATCAACCCGAGACATTCTCATCACAGGATATATTGAGATAGAGAAATTACACAACTTTGAATACCTTCAATGCATAAAAAATCCTGTACTTTGGGAACAACACCAAGATGATCTTGAAAAATGGGAAGAGATGATGAGATTATTGAAACAAATTATCGATCAGAAATACCCGTACATGCCCAGACAGATGATGAACCATCTTGGAACAATATCGAGGATCAATCTGATTTCCCAGATCTCAGGTTTAAGGCACAGAGTCATTATGGATTCCCATCCCAGATGGAGTACAATGTGCCAAGTAATGAAGAAGGTTGGGAGGTTCCAATTGCAGGAAAACACAATGTAGAGCCAACCCTAGACCATGGATCACCAAGCTTAGAATTCCAAAACTCCTGCAATGATGAGATTAGCACTGAACCTCTCAAGGGTGTAAATCTCGCCCCTTATTCTGATAAGGTGACCCTCGAAGGTTACTCGAACCTAGATTCTAGTGATTCAACCCACATCCTAAGCATAGAATCTGGATTTGAAACTTATTGGGAAGATTACGAGGCCCTGTATGAAGAAGATCAAATTTTCAATGAAGAATATGATTTTGGGTCTTTATTTGATGAATATCCCTCTCCAACATCCTCAAAGAATCAGATCGATTTTTCAGAAGTCACGCCAATTTACGATATAGAAACTGAGGAGTTGGACGAATGGGGTTTTGATTGGGTCTTTCCTACCAGCCTAGAACTTGAGCCTAGACCAAATAAGAACACCTTTTTAAGCTCAGAATTGACATATAGGCTAGACCCCAGTCAGGATGCTAAATCCACATCATGTGATTTATTCTATGGTGGAACTCCTAATATCGAATCTCATTCAGAACTTGACTTTCGCAATATCTCCAATGATTGGAATCTTACCATGATTTCGGAGAAACTCTGCTTCCTGAATTCGATGAACCAATCTACGACCTCAACTCACATGATTCATTCTCCGACTCTGAGGTCCCGGTTCCCGAGATCACTAATTTAAGTTTAGGTTCCAATGACATGGAATAATTTCTTTTCGATCCTCAGGAATCAAAACCAGAAAAAGTCGAAAGTGAATACAACCTAGAGTTCGAACCTTTTTTCAACTCAAATTTCCATCATCCTATAGACACTCTTCAGGCATTCACCTTTGACTTTGAAAGCTACTATGAGGACTCTCTACATGAAATCACGTGTAGCTTCTTTCTAGAAGAGCCCTCATACACAATTCTCATTGAAGCCACCTCTTCCAAATATACATAACCCAGCAAAACCCGTCTTCAACCCTGACCTGCAACCGGACTCAATTTCTATTCTGATTCACCTCTTTCTAAGCTGATTACACATGATTCAACTCCACATCTATACCGGGTTTCAGGCATTGACCAAACTGAAAATCATGCTCCATCATTTTCTGATCACCCCTGTAGGGTTTCCACACCATGCACTGATTACTTCACGAATCCCTACTCTAACCGGGCTGAGTTGACTCAGCCAAACCCCAAATTTACACTTCCACATCCATCCAAGCCACATAGCGTATGGTGGGTTCCACATCTCCTGATCTACATTTATCAACCCACCAGATTAATAGGGTTTGGGCTGCATCATCAGCCTGTTGATCTCATCAAGCACCTGGTTGGACCAACCAAGCTCTTAATTGAGGTGCTTGTTCTACAAAACTTTGTTGATTTAACTACTCCCTCTCCATCCCATTTCCCACTCGACTGAAGGTGTTGAATTTAGCGCTTAACTGAAGGCAACCCATCATTCCAAAAATCGAGATCCGTCTGATTATCCGTCTGTACTCCACGTCAACTGCACCTTGAGTTCAACCTTAGACTAGTCGATCTACCTCTAGCACATGTACCAGAGCTTGAAACTATCTGCAAAAGTCATTCATGACCCATTCGCCCACCCGATGAATCCTATTCTAAGCCCCTGAACTCAACAATGTTTCACGCCCTCCGTTTACATTGAGGACATTGCAAAACTTAGGCATGGGGGGGTGGTAAAGTGCAAACATACAGAAATTAAGAAAAGTCAGAAGGATTCTCACAAAAAAATTCACATATGTCAAAAATACCAAAACATAGAAAATTATGAAAAAGAACAAAAAAATGGAGGGAGGAAAATTTTGAAGTCACATAAACATAAGGAGGAAAAGAGCAAAAAGTCAAGAGGAGCACAAAATAAAAAGAAAAAGACTAATCATTAATAAGAGATTAAGGGATTAACCCAAGTTCTAGACCACATCAAAGAAAAGAGAAAAATAGAAAAAAGTGCTAATGAGATACAAAAAGAGATTAGTAGGAACGTTGATCTTAGGCCTTTTGGGCTAGACTCCTAGGCTTAAAAAATTCAAGTATCTGCTAAGATCTGGATAATCCTCAAGAGGTTGGGGAAAATGCGAAGCTTAAGTATTAGGTCTAAGGCTTAGGGAGTATTCGACCTCGTTAACTGACCTTCGATTTGCAAGATTTGGTAACCTAAGCACCCCAACTCACACACAGTTTGGTTCAGTGCACATAATTATCAAAATCACACAAAAGCATTTAAATGTTATGAGAAAAGTTGCCTAGATTAGGAGCGGGCGATCAACACAAGTTGATTTGGATGAGTTCCCAGCAGAGAGAGGCGGGAAATTCCCCTCGAAGATGCATAACAACACATCGTCTCCTCGGTGCTTGTCTCTTAGGATATTTACATATCCTACCGGGGGTGCGTAAGCGCCCTACTGGTTCAGATAACATGGGTGGCATTATCACGAAATGTCGATTGCCAGGGTCTGGATTTGGCTACAGAACACCAATGGGTGGGATTATCTCAAAATCTTGAAAGGCAGGGTTATGGGGGTTTCCATGGGCGGTGTTATCATAAAGCATCTATTGCTAGGGACCTTTGAGGATTGATGACGGGGACGAGGAATCCAATACAAACCGTGTTGAGAAGCCAATCTAAAGCTAGAAATAAAAAGAAAAGAGAGAGAAAACTCTAAAAACAAATAAATCCTCTATCTCTCTCTTACAAAAATGCACTGTAAACTGAACTAAGGCTAAAATATGTCTCAAGCATAGGTGCTTTAACCATGGAGTCTAACGAACCTTAAGATAGTTCCTGTGGGCCTTAAAAACCTTCGCGGAGGATCAAGGCTAGAGCTGGTCAAGTCCAGATCTTGGTTGGTACTTGAGTACCTCTAGGCCTACTGTTGGCATTCTAACCTAATCACAAAGAAAAAGAAAAAACACTTATCATAATTGGTGAAAGAGACTCATGGTCTAGAACAGAAGTTAAAACCTTGAAATTTTGCTAAGGGACTAGCAAAAGCTAGGCATGGGGTATGATGGAAACACCATCATGAGCCTTAACTAGCTCATTTTAACCTAGAAAAGAGGAAAAAAGCTCCTACATAACCTAGAGAAGGGCCTAATTCAAGGAATAACTGTCCTGAAAAAGAAACAAGAAACAAAATGTAAAACTGCAATTTTACCATTGTAGTACATCAACGGGATTTCTCAGGGGCTAAACATAGGTCAAATGGTCTGAAGAAGATAAAAAGTGAGTCGATTCAATCAGAAATGGGTTCATGTGCAATCTAAGAATTAAATAACATCTTGTAACCCTAAAATAGACTCACTTAATTCAACAAGGTTTTGGTCAGGATAAAAATCAACTAAACCCTCTAAAATTCATGGAAAAATATCCTCTAGGGTTTAAAACCTTCAATTTGGCCTTTAGAACCTATTTTGACCTAAGAAGGGGTCCTAGCTAATTATTTGCCCTAGATTGGGTTTTCATGTAAAATGTCTAGCCAAACGTGGTCAAACCTAAAATCCAACTTCACCATTGGATTCCTTAGGTTCAAATTAGGTTTATACCAAAATTTTGACCTAAGGGGAGGTCACCTTGACCTACTTTACAAAATAGTATACCCAATTACATTTTGACCCCTAGCTTTTGAAAATCATTACGTAGACCCCCTATCTTCCTTGCTACTCTTTCCAATTAGGTCCCTCCACCATTACAGCGGATGAGTCCTACTCCAACGAGGATTCGAGGAGGATTTCTCCCTGATTCCTCAGAGATCCCCTGTCAGATTTGAAAGGGAGATTCTCTGAGGAATTCCCTATTGTCTGAACGTAATCCCAAGCCTTGATTCGCACCCAATCTCTCGTGTGAATGTTCAAGAGATTTAGCTCTCTCGCACAGTCCTACTCCGGCAAGGATTCTTGCACTTGGAAGCTTGCCTTCCAAGCACAAGGACCTCTACCAATACCTATAAAATGACCCCCTGATCCAGCCACTCAGATTTAGCTTGATTTGGCTGGAGTAAACCCTCCAATTTCTTCTCTTCTCCTCCGGCCAAGCGTCCAGCGAGATCCGGCGACATCCCCTCCTTCTTCTCATCGCTCTGCCACAATACTAGTGGCAGAGCTGTCTTCACCTCCTTCCTCTGCATTGTGCCATACCAGCGCTGGTGCCAAACACCCCTTCATCATTGTCGTCACCCCTCTACTGGCACCTTCTTCTCCGGCGGCGGTAGGTACGTGCCAGCCACCCTCCTTATCCTTTCGTCCACTTAGTTAGGTTAAATCTCTTCCCCTCTCTCCTCTCTGTATTTCCCCCTTCTTTATTCCTATTTTCAACCCCTCGACATCACAGACCATCACCATCTTCTTCATCTCTGGCTGACCATCGACGAGGTGCATCCATCGCCCCACACATCAACATGCCTTACTAGTCCCCTCATAACCTCCGCCATCATCCACTGACCACTTTCCCCATCTCCATTGACCACCATCACCTCCACACTCGCCCCCCAACCACACCCATCACCACAGCCATAGACCGACCTAGGCATGCACGCCTAGGCCACCCCATGTCCAGCCATCTACCTAGACACCTTCGCCATGCCACGGCGAAGATTCCTGTGTGGTTTAATGAGGTTGCAACACTGTATTGATTGATCGCAGGATAGAGCCCCCGTCGCCATTAATGCAGACTTGAAGGAGTTTGCATCCTTCGCTCCAGGCTGCTGCGCTCCAGGAAAATAAGTCCAGGTGACGCAGAATGAGTTCACCCACACATCCAGCCAGAGAGTGGATTTGAGAGAGCGCTGCAGCCACAGCAATTGAAGGTGACCCCTTGCGGGCGTGCACGAGAAGCGGGTGGGAATTTTAGTCCCACCTTGGAAAGCTTAGAGCACGTCGAGTGATATAAGTTGAAATTGTGTTTCAAGCTTGTTGGATCATATCATAGGGTGAGGTCCCCTCGCCTGCTCACCCACCTCGTCCGCAATCCACGCTTCATGGACCTGGCTACCTGACCCGTTTACCCTGCACTCCTCACGCACCACCCACACCAGTGCGCTTGGACCCGGGTGCACGTGACCCGACCCGAATACCCGATTGGCTTTAGGAGAGCGAACCTAAGAGAGAATAGAGAGAGAGTGTATGTAGGGGAGGGTAGGGGTAGGTTTTGCACTTGTGTGTACAGGAAAGGAAGAAGGAAGAGGAAGCTACAGCCGTAGCGAAGAAGGAAAGCAAAGGGCTGAAGGCAGAAGCTGAGGAAGCTAAGGGAGAAAAGAAGAGGCACTGTAGCAGAGAAGGCACAGCTAAAGAAAAGGCAAAGGCAAAGTTGAAGGAAAGAAAGAAGGAAGAAGGAAGGAGAAATCAAGGAAGAAGAAGGAAGCACAAGAAGCCAAAGTCAGAGAGGAAAAGAAAGAGAAGCTAAGGTAAGCACGCAGAGGAAAGGAAGAAAACGAAGAAAGAGGAAAGCTAAGGAAAGAAGAGAAGGAAGAAGAAGGAAGCATCAGAAAGCTAAGGCAGAGAAGAACCAAAGAAGAAGGAAAGAAAGAAAGAAGAAGAATAAAGAACAAAAGATAGAAGAAAGAAGAAGATGAAGAACAAGGCAAAGAGAAGAAGCAATCAAATATTTTTTATCCAATCTTCTCAATTTCTCTTTTATTGCTACATTTTAGTATTCATAAACTTCGACTTTATATTTTTAATTATATTTTGAGTATATTTAAGTGTTCAAATTACATTTATTGAGATTAGTGAATAAATTCCATTTGCTCCCTGTGTTCAACCTTGGACTTAACATTCGACTAATAAAAATTCTTATTTGTTTTCAAAGCTTTTTCGACTATACTGCAACACCACCTTTCTAACGCTCGATCAAGCACTGTAGAAAGGAGTTGAGGAGGTGGAGATATTTGCTACCGGAATGGAGGTGGGAGGATGGCTCCAAAGCGACCTATGAATGGTGATGGGAAGATGGAGGAATATTTGGTAGGGTAGAGGTTTGTTACTCTAATAAGAGCCTTGGGAGCTCGAGAGTAAGTTCTAACGGAGCATTGGTAGGCTTGCTAGAGCTTAGGAGTAGGTAGGAGTAGGGTAGGTAGAGATACCTTTGATTGGAGGGGGTGTAGGTCTTTATATAGTGGATGAGTGGAGGGTAGAATAGGCATAAGACCAATACCGAGCTCCACGACGTCGCTATAAGTCCAGCTCAAGTGTCATTGTAGCTAGCTCACGCCCACTTACGCGTGCAGCTGGCCTTGCACCTACGAGAAATTAGTGATAACTGTAAGCGTCACTAAAGGCCCGCCAGGCTGTCGGTGAAGGTCGGCGCCTCTCTTGAAATTTGAATCACGCACCTTGTGTGCAGAGCGACGCTGACTGCTCGATCAAGATCGAGCGGTCCAATTTGCTGAGGTGGGTGTAGGTGCATGATGAGAGCCTCATCATGAGCCATAACTAGCTCATTTTGACCTAATAAAGAGAATAAAAGCTCCTACATAACCTAGAAGAGGGCTTAATTAAAGGCACAAATGTTCTAAGAAGAAAACATGAAATAAAGGTTAAAACTGTAATTTTACCATTGCAGTACATAAACGGGATTTCTCAGAGACAAAACATAGGTCAAATGGTATAAATGAGATAAAAAGTGGGTTGAATCAATCAGAAATGGGTTCATGTGCAATCTAAGAATTAAATGACATTTGGTAACCCTAAAACAGACCCGCTTAATTCAACAAGGTTTCGGTCAGGATAAAAATCAAGTAAACTCTCTAAAAATCATGGAAAAATATCCCCTAGGGTTTAGAACATTCAAATTGGCCTTTGGAACCTAGTTTGACCTAGATTAGGGTCCTAACTCATCAATTGACCTAATTTGAGTTTTTACGCAAAATGTCCAGTCAAACGTGGTCAAACCTAAAATCCAACTTCACCATTGGATTCCTTAGGTCAAAATTAGGTTTGTACCAAAATTTGGACCTAAGGGGAGGTCATCTTGACCTACTTTGCAATTTAGTACACCCAATCAAATTTTGGTCCCTATCTTTTGAAAATCATCACAACAACCCCCCTATCTTCCTCACCAATCTTACAATCAGGTCCCTCTACCATTATTGGGGAGAGAATCCTTCTCCGGCGAGGATTAGAGAGGGAATACTCTCTGATCCCTCAGAGATCCCCTCCCAAAATTGGAAGGGAGATTCTCTGAGGAATCCCCTTCCATCTAAGCCTGATCTTGATCCCAGATTTGCACCCAATCTCTCGTGCGAACGCACGAGAGATTTGGGTATCTAACCACCTTCCATCTCCGGCGAGACGTCGGTGGCTAGAAGCTTGCCCTCCACGCACTAGAAGCACGGCCAAGCACCTATAAATTAAACCCTAACTCCGGCCGAACCTCCTCAGCTTGACTTGGCCGGATTTCCACCTCAAATTTATCTCCTTCTCCTCCGACCAAGAGGTCCAGCGAGCTCCGGCCAGCCCCCCTCCCCTTCCTCTTCGCTCTGCCCTTAAACCAGTGGCAGAGTCGTCTTCCTCATCCTCCTCCGCGTCGCGCAACACCCGCGAGCACTGCCCTAGCCCCGTCGTCACCGCCATCCTCCCCCACTGGGCATCTTCTTCTCCTGCGACAACAGGTACAGCCGTCCGCCTCTTCGTCTCCTTTCGTCCCTTTAGTTAGGTTCAAACTCTTCTTCTCTACCCCCTCTTTCATTCCCCGCATTTTATTTCATCCAAAACCCCTCGACCGCCACCGTCCACCGTCACCTTCCTCATCTCCAGCCACCCTCCGGCGAGGCGCTCCCGTCGCTCAGCAGCCCCACACGCCTTGCCGACCATCACATAACCTCCGCCTCACCTCACTGAGTAACATCCGCCCATCCACCGTCCCTCCACGCCTCCACAATAGTCCCCCGAACTCACTCATCCATCCGGCCACAGTGTGACCTAGGCACGCATGCCTAGGCCGCCTCGCGGCCTGCCACCTTGCTCTTCACCTTCACCGTGACAAGGCAAAGGTCCCTCGATGATCTGATTAGGCCGCGAGGCTATTTTCGTGTCTGACAGGTTCCACGCCCCGGCCGCCATTAACAGCGACTCGAAGAAGCTCCACGCTCGCTCCAGGCTTCAGGACCGCAAGGCTCCAGGTGCTGCAAACGTGGGCAGGCCTTGCGAAGCCAAGGGGTTCAGCGAGAAACGCAACGAAGGCCGCATTTGTGGAAATTGATTGAAGGAGTTCTGCGCGAGAGAAGGCAGCAACCTTTAGTCCCACATCGGTAACTTACAAGGTGCTGGCGTGGTTTAAATTGCTTTTGTCATATCTGCCCAGTGCCTCTGAATGCACCTGGGGTGAGGTCGCTCACCTATCTCACGTCGCCTCGTCCATGGTTTCACCTCACGGATCTGGCACAATCCGACCTGACCCTTGCCTAAGCACACCTCGCGCATCACCCTCACGCTGGTGCGCCTGGTCACGGGCATGCGATCTGACCCGTTTACCCGGCTCTGGGAGAGCGTGATGGGAGTGGTTTACAGAGAGAGAGACGCGTGGGTGTGGGTAGAGGGATAGGGTTTTGCCTTGGCTGTGGTGTGTGCAGGAAAGAAGGGAGGAAGAAACCAACACTTAGCCATTGCAAGGAAGGAGGCTCTGCCAAGGAAGAAAGGCAAAGCAGAAAGGAAGAAGAAACGAGGGAAGGAAGTTCTGCCAAGGAAGCAAGAGAGGCAAGGAAGAGAAGAGGAAGAGCCAAGGATGAAGACCCGCAGAGAGAGAAACTAACTACAGAGCAAACAAGACAGAAGAAAAGAAGCAGAGAGAGATATTGCAGGAGAAGAATGAAAGAAGGCAGAAGAAAATAAGGAAGATAGGCAAAGTAGAGCCAAGGAAGAAGAAGATGACCCGTAGAAGACAGAAGAAAAGAAGCAGAGAGAGATACTGCAAGAGAAGAAAGAAAGAAGGCAGAAGAAAAGCAAGGCATTGCAGAGGAAAAAGAATCAAAGAAGGGAAAGACATCTTTTAAGACGTCTGATCTCATGATCAGATGTCCAATTCTTTCTTTTTACCATAATTGCTTTTCAAACTCATGCATTTACATTTGAACTAAAGTTTTGAGTAATTACAGTGTTCAATTACTTTATAGAGATTAATAGTAAATTCCAATTGCTCCCTGTGTTCGACCTCGGATACTCCGATTTTCGAGTAATAAAACTTTTATTTGTTGACGACACTTGATCACCTATACTACGACGCAATAACTGTTAAAACATGAGTCAAACGCGCGTCAACAGTGCAGCAGATCAAGAGTCGAACTCGCGTCTTGCGTTTGTGAAGAGAGTGCCTCACCGTTTGGCCAAGGCGCTCTTTTGGTCAAGTGGAGGATGCTGCTGTCACACGTCTCGACCATTGGATGAAGATCCAATGGTCAAGATGAGGCCTTCCTTGAGCTGCCTGAGGAGAGATGCTTCTTCAGCCGTGGAGCGCACATCTCAACCGTTGGATTGAGATCCAACGACTAGGATCTCATCTTGCGGTGGGCTTGGGGACGTATTGGCTCAGTTGGGGTGGCCTGGATGGTGTCACGTTGCGCCATCTGGGCCGTCCGTCTTCTTCTTGTGGAGGGTACTACAGAGCTCTGATCGGTGTGATTCTCACGTTGACGGACTGCGATCATCTCTTTGAATCCATCCATATGGTCGGATTCTTCATCCGAAGCCCGTAAAGATGTCGCACTGCCTCCTAGCCATGTAAAATGACTGAATTAATGTACATAATATACAACTATCCTAAATGCAATGCAATGGATGTTTGTGCAATATTTATATCATGATATGCAATGCTAGGCCTAGGAACTATCGTAAATATGCATCTTACGATGAATTTATGCATGTTTATCAGAGTGTTTTTCAAATTTAGGTGAAGATCAAGGCAAATAAAAAATGATGGAGGCATGATGATGAGGAGAAGATCATGGCATGAAGGAGGTAAGACGACAAGGAAAAATCGAGGAGGTGATCATCTTTGTCCTTTAGTTTTTAGTTTAGGTTTCTTTAATTTATAAAATGCATGCCTCTTAACAAGGAATCAACTTAGATCATAAAATAAATTAGAGATAAGCTAGGATTTATACTACAATCATTTTCAAAGAACGTAATTGATTAATTTACTTAAAAAAAGGTACTTGTTAACCCTCAAGTACAGGTACTAAAGTTTAGTATCGGTACATGTGAGTTATAGGTTTGGGTTTTTCAAAGAAACAAACCTATACCCTACGAGTACCGGTACTCATGATTAGTACTAGAACTGAAGGTAACGAATATTAGTACCCATGATCAGTACCGGTACAAGTAGGCTACAGATTTGTGTTAAGTGTTTGAAACCCAAATCTGAAAGCAACGAGTACCAGTACCCATACTTTAGTACTGGTATCAGGTAGTCGTTGGCTCAAAACTGAATGGCTAGAAAATTAATTTAGGCAATATGAACATTGGGATTTAAACCCCAACGTCAAGTAGACAACCCGTTAAGGTCCTAACTCTATAAATAAACCCTTGGACCCTTAGTTTGCACATAAGAAATAGAGAAGAAAAATTCTAGAGCCATATTTCATATTTTCACAATATTTTCAAGAGAAGAAATAGTTTGCTGCTCTCAATCTCTTTACGGATTTGCAAGCACATTGAGGTGATTTCTTCACGCATTATCAAGGTATTCACGTTCATTCTAGGTTGTCAAATTGGTATTAATTTGATATTACTATTAAGAGGCTTAGATATTTTGTTGTAAGATTTTATTTGTCTTACACCAATGCTATATTTGTTCTTGAGCATTTGCTCGTTGGGCTGTAACAAACCCATCTCTTGTACTTGAGTTGAGGTAACCCATTAATTACCTCGTTTAGTAAATTGATTTCCTTGGGGTTGAGGGAATCGGGTTAAAAACCCTAAGCTGGGAGGCTTAGGTAGTGGAGTACCTAAGTGAGTGGGGAACCACTATACATCTTGTGCCAATTTCTGTGATTGTGATTTGTGTAAATCTTTCTTGTTATTACTAATACTTTGCTTGAGTGATTGTGAGCATAGCAATCTATCTAGAAGATCCTATCATAAAGATCATGCGAACACAAGAATCCTGGGGATCTTCTCCCCTGAAATCTTGAGCTTCTCAAGCTTCTTCCCAAGCTTGGAGCTCTTCCTGAGGCCTTCAAAAAGACCCCCTTCGCAAGGCCGTGCTCCTTAGCAAGTTTTGAGGCCCAAAACTCTTCTTCTCCCTCCAACTTGCTCTGGCGACCCCTCTACTTTGGCTTCTTTGCCCTCTGCCACATACTATAGGTAGAGGGAAACTTCCTACCTTTGTCGTCCGCTCCTCACCATACCTGCCAGGAGCTTCCTCCCCTTCAGATGTCACTGTCTCTCTCACTGGAGCCTTCACCTTCTTCGACACCAACCTATCATAATCAGTCACTTCTGTCCACTCTCCTCCTCTCTAAGTCCCCCTTTTCTCTTCCTCTCACCTCACTAATCCTCTACAACCCCTTAGACTCTAGGATCACACACGACATCGCCCATACCACCTCCGCCATCCCTAACACTGGCGTACCTCCGGTAAAGTTGCATGACCACTACACTTCACCAACCAGCCTGCCACCAAGTCCATTAGCTCCGCCTTGATCCACTGATCAGATGCCCTAACTGTATTGGGACTTCTGACCATGAGCACGCTCACCGAACACACCCACCACTGCACACCTTCTTCGACTTCACTATACCACCATAGACACTCTCACACCACATCATGGCCACCATCGCACTCGTCACTTCACAGCAAAGCATCTGAGCATCTTTGACGAGGTTGAAAGGCCATATTGTGTGTTTCAGGTATACACTGGACATCCACCACCGCCCTCATCTTCTCCGATCACAGCAGCACTTCTCCAACCATCCAATACCCTATTGCTGCCTTCTCCTGACGTGGCTCCAGGTCCTGAGATGATTCCAGGTGATCATTACAGCAGCATGCATCCTCAGCTGCTTTGATTTGGCGCAAAGTTCACCTATAGTTGCACGTGGAGGAAATGTAGGTCCTTAGTCCCACATCATGTGGGAAGGAGGCAATGACAGCATATATCTTGATTTCTTGCAGATGTTATTCATCTCACCGAGCATGGGGTTTGACTCGACTAATCCGAGACCGGCTCGACTGAACATGGATTTCTTGTAGAGGAATCCCTACAGGACCTAAGATCGGCTCGACTCGACTGATCCCAAGACCCAGTCGTCCAACAGGAAATAACCAAAAAGTAGGAAAGTAAACCACATTCACTATGCTAAGCAACTAACAGTAAAAGAATACAGCAGTAAAGAAGTAAAAGCGCTATAGTACATATCACCACCACAATAGTAGAAAGTAACAAGGTACAGGAACATAAAAGTACAGAACGTAAAGGTACAGAACATAAAGGTACAAGAGTCTAACCTAACTACTACAAAGAAGTACAACAAAGAAGCTACTGCTACTGAGCTCTACTAGGCCCAGCACCCTTTACAGCCGTAGATTCGGGCTGCTCAACACCTAGACCTGGAAAGGGTTATGAGTACACAAAGTCAACGAACGCTGAATAGAGTGGCAACCAGCTAACTAAAGCAGTAAAGGTGAACAAGTAGTTATTTATTCCAATTACTTTATTTCACAAATTATTCCTTTTCACCCATTGGTTTATTTATCAGATCTCTTTCTTGATCTCGAATGTTCCTCGTGGGAACGATCTTCATTGTAGTCTTTTCCGAAGAGTAGAAGTCGCATGTGGTACTCTCCTGGCCGGGAGAGTCCCCTGTGGTGGTCCTACACCTAGTCAACCACCCCAAGGTCACGAACAGACGTAACAGTGACTATGACCACATGATAAACACATGGGTAGCTACCCTGCACTGGCACGCGGTCAGTCGTTTCCGTTAACAGGTGCACCTAAGTGGCCCTCTCAGTAATAGGGGTCTAGCCCCTAAGAACCAAATAGGGGTCTCGCCCCTCTACAGTCTGCGCACCCTCGCTTAACTACCCTGGTTTGCCCAGTGGGCCTAACAAGTCAGTGTAGGGTGGCTAGCTGAACCCCAGGCCCGGTAGGGTGGCTAGCTCTCTCCCTACACTAGTAGCTCTCCCTAATACAGTGTACATGAAAGCCAAGAAGTCGGTGCAGAGTGGCCAATCCTAACCCTGGGTCCCAACCCAAGGGTGGCTAGCTCCGCTCTACACTAAACAAGGGACAGTCACTCTCCTTGGTACTACGTACTCAAGGGTCAACACACTTCCCCACTCACATTTCCAGATCCATTCCATATATTTTCAGGAGCTCTACTCCTACTTTCCCCGTAGGGTTCATGCTCATGTTTCTCATGCCATTCCATACCAGGTTTCATCATTCGTATTTCCATTCCTAGGTTATACACATGTAGCTCGTATTTCTATCATTCACATTTCCATTCTCAGGTTATACACATGCAGCTCGTATTTCTATCATTCACATTTCCATTCTCAGGTTATACACATGCAGCTCATATTATATCGTTTAACATGTACCACAGGAAGGTCACATGCAACTGTTAACTAGTATGGGTAATTCATGTTTCACAGGCAACTTTTGTTCATTAACAAGCAGTTGTTTTCTATCTACTCATTGAAGACTGCAAAACACGCATATAGACATTTCAATTGTTTCTCATCCTAGGATTCATGCCACATCCTAGGTTCTACTCATTTCTTCCACACATGCATTCAGGTTTATAATTCAATTTAGGGGAAGCCACTCTCCAGTCAACCCAGGAGTATTGGGGCTTGAACGGTAGGCTCACGTGCCTCAGCAAGCCCTGAACCTGCAACTGAACGAAGTCCTATCACAAGGAATAATCTCAAGGGAGCATTTACAATAGTATAGAAAGCCTTCTAACAAGTAGAGGAACTCAGAAGGAAAACATCGATATCATATTTGCGTCAAACGAACCTCAAACGGACCCTAAACGGGTCAAAAGTAGTGCTATTGATTCAAATCAAACATCTGGAATAACTTCCAGACGTCTTAAAAGTGTCCAGAAATGCACATCAACCTCTGCGTTGTTCTCAGACGTCCAAGAACTCTTCTGGACTGTCTAGACCCAGCTCCAGACGTCCGACCTCCTCTCCAGATGTCTAGAAGTGCTTCCAGCCGTCTGGTAAGCCGCTAGACATCTGAATTGCGTGGGAGGGCATGTCCCGCACCTTCCCGAAGCAAATCCTGCACGACACCACAAAATCTTCTCAAAAAGGCCACACGAAGAGTAGCAACAGAGCGACTTGCATGGACGTATCCGTAAAGGGAACATACCTTCGCTAAGATCTCTCTTCAGATGTCTGGAACCACCTCCAGACGTCCGCACCATCGTCTGGATGTCATTCCAAATGTCATTCCAAATGTCAAGGATGACTTCCCGATGCACTCCTCCACTTACACATGCTGCTCTGGCGGTGCGCCCTCCGGTGAGCTCCCACACGAGCTCGTGATCACAACTCCTCCTCTTCTCCTCATGCCACTCTCATGCTCACTTGCTCACGCTGGCTCTCTCGCTGGAGTGGAGAAGAAGAGAGGAAGGTGGCTGGTGTGGGGAGAATAAGAGAGGGGGAAGGGGTTTATAAAGAGGGTGGGTTAGGGTCCGTTGGAGGCAGGGAGAGAGAAGGGAAGGAAAATGAGAGGGTACTACCTGCACGCAGCCCGCGCGCAGACGAGAGCTCATACCCAAAAATTTTAATTTCCAAACGTCTGGGAAAGCGTCCAGACATCTGACCAGACGCCTGACCGACAGTCCAAACATCTTAAAAGGCTCAGAACAGCACGGGTCTTTACATCATAACAAACTTAAAGGAAGTTTCATCCCTGAAACTTGAGCTAGCTAGGGTGCGGGAAAAGAATAATAAATGAATAACAAACTTAAAGAGGACCAAAGCCGATCCGAAAAGACATACCCTCAAAAAGCTCCGGATACTGCTCTTGCATCGCCGCCTTAGGCTCCCAGGTAGCCTCCTCGTACCTGTGGCTCCTCCACAAGACCTTCACCAGAGGTACCTGCTTTCGTCTCAAACTCCGGACAGCTCTGTCTAATATCTGCACTGGTTGCTCGGGATAGGTCAGGTCGTCCCCCACCTCGACACTCTTGTGGCTCAGAACGTGACTGGGATCAGCAATGTACTTCCGGAGGTTGGACACGTGGAACACGTCATGCACACCAGAAAGCTGGGGACGAAGGGCAAGCCTGTAAGCAACGGGTCCAACTCGCTCCAGGACCTCAAAGGGCCCCACAAACCTCGGTGCGAGCTTCCCTTTCACCCGAAAACGCTGCAGGCCCTTCATGGGTGAAACGTGAAGAAAGACATGATCCCCAACTTCGAACTGCACCTCTCTGCGCTTCCGATCGACATAACTCTTCTATCTACTCCTGACAGTGCAAAGTCATCTGTGAATTTGCTCTACCACCTCCTAACTCTGTCGGATCAGCCGGGGGCCAACCTCCCACTTGGTCCCCACCTCAACCCAACTCAAGGGCGCAGTGCACCTCCATCCATATAGAGCCTCGTATGGTACCATGCTGATACTCGAATGATAGTTGTTATTATATGCAAACTTTGCTAGGGTAAGTGCTCCTCCCAAGAACCCCTCCATTCCAGTACGCAGGCACGTAAAAGGTCCTCAAGTGTCTGTATCGTGCACTCATACTGTCCGTCTATCTGGGGGTGGTATGCCATACTGAACCTCAACCATGTCCCCAAAGCCTGCTGAAACTCAGTCCAAAACTGGGACGTAAAATGGGTATCCCGGTCGGATACAATCTCATATAGAACTCCATGCAAACATACCATGTCACGAATATACCTCTCTGCCAACTGTGCTTTTCCCAAAGTGACTCGAATCAGCAAGAAATGTACCATCTTCGTCAATCTATCTACAATCACCCAGTCTGCATCGTGTCCTCGCTGGGTAACGGGCAAGCCCACCACCAAGTCCATGGTGATGCTTTCCCATTTCCACTCTGGCACGGGAAGTGGCTGCAATGATCCTGCAGGCCTCTGATGCTCGACCTTCACCTGCTGGCACACTAAACACTATTGCATGAACTCACCTACATCTCGCTTCATCCCCCTCCACCAAAAGTCACGTCTCAGATCATGATACATCTTTGTGTTCCTGGGATGTATGGTGAACCTGGACCCGTGTGCCTCAGTCAGGAGCTCTCTCAAGAACTCCTTGTCTCTAGGAACGAACAAACGTCCCCTCATATGCAGCACCTCGTCAGTAAAGGAGAAGTCTTCTGGGTCCGCTGACAGTACTCTGTCTCTCAACGACTGCAGGTACGGATTTGTCATCTATCCTATGATGATGCGATCTATCAGCTCTGGTCTCGTCTGTTGTGTCACTGTCACTGACCCGCAATGCCCCTGTAACTCTAAGGGTCGCCAACTACCCCACTCCTCCATGAGTCTCCAACTCTATGCCTATAAGCTGGCCAAGTGGGCGGGCACCTTCCGGCTCAAGGCGTCAGCCACCACGTTGGCCTTCCCCGGATGGTAAGAGATGCTGCAGTCATAGTCCTTTAGGAGCTCTAACCAACGTCTCTATCTCATGTTAAGTTCCTTCTGATCAAACAAGTACCTGAAGCTCTTATGATCCGTGAATATCTCAAATGTCTCACTGTACAGATAGTGCCTTCATGTCTTCAGCGCGAAGACGACAGCTGCCAGCTCCAAGTCATGGGTAGGGTAGCTATGCT
This sequence comes from Thalassia testudinum, assembly GCA_037157565.1. Classification (NCBI taxonomy): domain Eukaryota; kingdom Viridiplantae; phylum Streptophyta; class Magnoliopsida; order Alismatales; family Hydrocharitaceae; genus Thalassia; species Thalassia testudinum. The sequence goes on along the minus strand of JAZHRO010000022.1, from coordinate 3,834,281 downwards.
CATGGGGCTTCAGTTGCCGCGAAGCGTAAGTGACAACGTGACCCCGCTACATGAGGACACCCCCTAACCCATGCAACAAAGTGTCCGTGTAGACAATGAAACCGCCACTGTTGTCCGAGATGGTAAGCACAGGAGCCGAAGTCAGCCTCTCCTTCAACTCCTAAAAACACGCCTCACAAGTGTCTATCCAAGCAAAGGGCACGTCCTTTCAGGTCAATTGAGTCATAGGATGCACAATCTGCGAGAAACCTTTGATAAACCGCCGATAGTAGCCTACCAGTCCCAATAAACTGCGGATCTCTGTCAGTGTACTTGGTCTCTCCCACCTGAGCACTGCCTCTACCTTGGCTGGATCCACAGCCAAGCCATCCCCTGAAATCACATGACCTAAGAAGGTCACCTGCCTCAACCAAAACTTGCACTTGTTGTATTTGGCATACAGCCTACGTCGTCTCAACATGTCCAGAACCATTCGCAAGTGCTATCCGTGCTGCGCCTGATCCCGTGAGTAAATGAGCACATCATCAATAAATACCACCACAAACTGATCCAGATACGGTCTGAACACCCAGTTCATCAAATCCATGAAAGCAGTGGGGGCATTGGTCAGCCCAAACAACATGACCAAAAACTCGTAGTGTCCATACCAGGTGCGGAATGCTATCTTGGAGATGTCAGTCTCCCTGATCCTCAACTGGTGGTAGCCAGATCTCAAATCTATCTTGGAGAAAATCGTGGCACCTCGCAACTGGTCAAACAAATCATCAATCCTCGGCAGCGGATACCTATTCTTGATGGTAACCCTATTCAGCTGTTTGTAGTCCACACAAAGGTGTAGGGTACCATCCTTCTTCTTCACAAATAACACCGGAGCTCCCCACAGAGACGCACTAGGCATCACAAAGCCCTTCTCCAATAGGTCCTGCAACTGGGACTTGATCTCTCGCAGCTCAAGTGGTGCCATCCTGTAAGGTGCTGTAGAAATGGGGCTGGTCCCCAATACCAATGAGATCTCAAACTCGATCTCATGCTCAGGTGGTAGTCCTGGCAGCTCCTCTGGAAACACGTCGGGTACTCTCTGACCACCGGGATGCTCTAAAAGTCAGCCACAAGGCTGGGCTCTGCCACTACACAAGCCAGAAAGCCCTTACATCCTTGGCCCAAAAGTCTTGCCACGTTAAGTGCAGAAATGCACCTGAAGCCTCCGTCCACTGGCTGTCCGTGAAACTCAAAAAAGGCATCTCCGGTATGAAGAAGATGATCTTCCTCTCGAAATAGTCCACCAAAGCGTGGTAAGCGGACAGCCAATCCATCCCTAGAATCACACCAAAGTCCTCCATCGGTATCACAATCAGGTCAGCGGGGAGGTTATGTCCCCCAACACTGACCTCACAGTCTGTGTAAACCTCCTCAGCTACAAATAGCTGACCACCCGGACCTCTGATCACAAAAGGATCCTCTAACAACACACAGTCCTGTCCCAAACTGACAGCAAAACTAGCAGCAACAAATGAGTGAGTGGTGCTGGAATCGAAAAGTACGTAAACTAATCTGCCGGAAACTGTAACCATACCTGCCACCACTGAACTTGATGCTCTAGTGTCTCTATGTGTCAGGGCGTTGATACATCCCTCAACTCTCGGTGCAGAAGACGCAGCCACACTCTGCGTCAAACGAGTAGCTGGTGACTGGTACCCTCCCCACGACTACTGTCCTCCCCCACACGCCTGGGAACCATGGCCACCTACTCAGCCTCCAACGCTCGGTGCAGGGAGCATCTACTGCGCTCTGACCCTAGACAGGTAGTCTCTCCTGATGTGGCCCGACTAGCCACACTGGTAAAAGAGGGGAACTCAACTCCCGCCCTTGGTAGGTCCCTGCTGACGGTTGGGTGGGGATCCAGTGTTGGTAGCTAGCCCCTGTCGGGGACCCCCAAAGGCCATTGACGGCCCCGCAAAGCGTGACGGCTCTGCTGCAGGTGCCACGTGCCTCCTCTCTCATCGGCCCTATAAGTACTCTGGCTGGTAAGGCCTCTTCCGTCCGCTGTCAGTGTCACGTGTGGCCGGGTTGGTCTCCTCATATGTCATAGCTGCTTCCACCACTCTCGAGAACATGGGCAAGTTAAAGGGTTTGGCATACTCCTGAATGGCAGGTCGGAGCCCCTCAGTGACCTCCATAGGTGCTCCTCCTCAGTAGCCACAGCTGTTGCAGCGAAACGGGACAGCTCCAGAAAACGCGTACAATACGTGCTAACAATCATCATCCCCTGGCGGAGAGTGTCGAACTCCTGCCTCCCCTGATCCTGCCACGTTTGCGGAAAGTACTGCTCGCAGAAGAGGGTCACAAACTGGTCCAACGCCGGCTCTGCCCTCTCCTAGCCTTTGACTACCCTCCACCACCTGTATGCCACACTCTCTAGTTGATACGTGGCAAAGGCCACCCGGTACTCTGCAGGGGGGCGAAGGGTGTCAAACACCTTCTCGATCTACTCTAACCAGTCCTCCGCCTCAGTCGGGTTCTCATCCCCCTTGAAGGAGGGGGGCTTCAGCTTTCGGAACTGTCCGAAAAGCTCGTAATGTCGCTGTAGTGGGGAAACGGGCACGCCTTCAGGTAGGGAAGGCTCGTGCTCGGAAGTGTTAGAGTGTGGTGGGGGCGGTGGAGGACCACCCCCTCCCCCACATCCAGTGCTGTGTCGATCTCGTGGTCCCACAGAGGACTCCCCCTCCACGCCCCAGGGAGAGGCGCCCATGGAGGCGGGTGGAGCTCCTCTCGTACTATCTCGCGTATCAGCTGGGTGAGGTACTGGGCTTGAACGTCTGGAAAAAGTGGCTGATCCACTGAAATGTCAGGCTCAGCATGTCCGCCCCTACGACCTCGTCCACGGCCGCATCCGCAGCCCACCTTAAGGACTCCACATTGAGGCATCTCCTGCAAGGAGACGCGAACAACAGAACCAAAAAGACGTCAACTCTAACAGACATTAGCCAAAGAACCTCAGAGCAGATGTCAAAAGGTATGCTGTGGTGGTTACTCTAGTTACATGCACGTGAATTGGTTGTTCTCAAGCTAGTTGGTTCATTTCTCGGGACGACCTTACTCTGATACCATCTTGTTACGACCCGGTTCCCGAATCCCTACAGGACCTGAGACCGACTCGACTTGGTTGATCCCGAGACCCAATCTTCCAGCGGGAAATAACCAAAAAGTAGGAAAGTAAACCACATTCACTATGCTAAGCAACTAACAGTAAAAGAGTACAGCAGTGAAGAAGTAACAGCTGCTACAGTATATATCACCACCACAACAGTAGAAAGTAACAAGGTACAGGAACATAAAAGTGCAGAACGTAAAGGTACAGAACATAAAGGTACACGAGTCTAAACTCACTACTACAAAGAAGTACAACAAAGAAGCTACTGCTACTCGGCTCTACTGGGCCCAGCACCCTCTATAGCCGTAGACTCGGGCTACTCAACACCTGGACCTGAAAAGGGTTATGAGTACATAAAGTCAGTGAATGCTGAGTAGAGTGGCAACCAACTAACTAAAGCAGTAAAGGTGAACAGGTAGTTGTTTATTCCAATTACTTTATTTCACAAATTATTCCTTTTCACCCATTGGTTTATTTATCAGATCTCTTTCTTGATCTCGAATGTTCCTTGTGGGAACGATCTTGATTGCAGTCTTCTCCGAAGAGTAGAAGTTGCACGTGGTGCTCTCCTAGATGGGAGAGTCCCCTGTGGTGGTCCTACACCCAGTCAACCACCCCAAGGTCATGGACAGACGTAACAGTGACTACAACACGCGCGATAAACGAATGGGTAGCCACCCCGCATTGGCACGCGGTCAATCGTTTCCGTCAACGGGTGCGCCCAAGTATAGCACGGAAAAGTATAGGGCATAGCCCTCTCAATAACAGGGGTCTAGCCCCTAAGAACCAAATAGGGGTCTCGTCCCTCCACAGTCCGCGCACCCTCGCCTGACTACCCTGGTTTGCCCAGTGGGCCTAACAAGTCGGTGTAGGGTGGCTAACTGAACCTCGGGCCCCGTAGGGTGGCTTGCTCTCTCCCTACACTAGTAGCTCTCCCCGGTACAGTGTACACGAGGGCCAAGAAGTCGATATACAGTGGCTAATCCTAACCCCGGGTCCCAACCCAAGGGCGGCTAGCTCCGCTCTACACTAAACAGGGGACAGTCACTCTCCTTAGTACTACGTACTCAAGGGCCAGCACACTTCCCCACTCACATTTCCAGATCCATTCCATATATTTTCAGGTGCTCTACTCCTACTTTCCCTGTAGGGTTCATGCTCATGTTTCTCATGCCATTCAGTATCGGGTTTCATCATTCGTATTTCCATTCCCAGGTTATACATATGCAGCTCGTATTTCTATCATTCACATTTCCATTCTCAGGTTATACACATGCAACTCGTATTATATCATTTAACGTGTACCACAGGAAGGTCACATGCAACTGTTAACTAGTACAAGTAATTCATGTTTCACAGGTAGCTTTTGTTCATTAACAAGCAATTGTTTTCTATCTACTCATTCAAGACTGAAAAACACGCATACAGACATTTCAATTGTTTCTCATCCTAGGATTCATGCCACATCCTAGGTTCTACTCATTCGTTTCACACATGCATTCAGGTTTATAATTCAATTTAGGGGAAGCCACTCTACCAGTCAACCCAGGAGTATTGGGAGCTTGAACGGCAAGCTCACGTGCCTCAGCAAGCCCCGAACCTGCAACGGAACGAAGTCCTATCACAAGGAATAATCACAAGGGAACATTTAGAATAGTATAGAAAGCCTTCTAACAAGTAGAGGAACTCACAAGGAAAACATCGGTATCCTATTTGTGCCAAATGAACCCTAAACGGGTCAAAAACAGTGCTGCTAACTCAAATCAGACATCTGGAAAACTTCCAGACATCTTAAAAGTGTCCAGAAACTCACCTCAAGCTCTGTGTCAATCTCAGACATCCAAGAACTCTTCTGGATCATCTGGACCTACCTCCAAACGTACGACCCCCTCTCTGGACGTCTGGAAGTGCTTCCAGCCATCTGAAAAGCTGCCTAGATGTCTGAACTGCATGGAAGGGCATTGTTGAACGTATCGAACCGCTGCGCTAACGTGTTTGATTTTGGAAAACCTGTCGTTGTAGCTTGAAAGTGAAGAATTCATGTTCAACAAATAAAATTTATACTGAAATGAAAATTCTGAGTCGAACACAGGGAGGCAGACATTTGATTTAAAAACTACGCGTTTCTTTTTATTTGTCATGAAGTAATTCAATTTAAAACTATCTAATTATTTACAATAAATAGAAGAGAGAGAGAGAGAGGGTAAGAGAAAGAGAGAATATTACACATAGAAATCAAAAATGAGATGTAAAATAAACAGAGATTTATCATTAAGGAACTTGTTCATTACAACTAGAAAGCATAAAATAATTGCACTAGAAAGCGATAAATTTACTCTAGAAAGCATTAAAAGAATGGAGGGAGAAATTTCCTCCTCGACGATCGCTTGGAGGACGAGCAGAACTACTCTAGAAAGCAATAAATCTATACTAGAAAGCAGTAAAAATTATAGGGAGAGAGAAATCCTCCTCGACGGTCGCTTGGAGGACGAGCCGGATGGGACGATGCCTGGACGAAGGAGGACGAAGCAAGATGAAGGAGAACGAAATACAAGAATGGGAACGGAGCAGCATGCCGTCGTCGTCACGGGATCCACTTCCGAAGGGGGATGAAAATTTGGACTTTATCTCATGAGAAGCATCCTGGGTGTGGGACAAGCTTCTCTTGAGCTTTGGAGAGGTACAGAAGAGAAGGAAGGGATGAGAATTTCATATGGAGGGGGTCTCCTTTTATAGTTGCAAGGAGTGGGGGCAAAATGGTCATTACATCTTGAAAACATTAAATAAGGGGTCTTTAGAGACGGAGAAAACCGTCGCTAAAGCCTCCTTCGTGGGCATTGTGGGCGGCTCGTGCGCGCCTGCTCGCCTGCTCGTACGCGCAACGCCTACACAAATCCGCTGAATCTCAGCTGTCCGACCGCGAGATCGGACGGCTTAAGACGTGCCTTCACCCGCTACGCTGTGCGCCCGCCCATGCATATGATCGCACATCCTTGCCACGCGTTCAATCGCGCGTGATCTCAATTGAGCGCAGACGACCGTCCGATCAAGATCCAACGCCTGCCTACGCTCGCTCGCCCGCGCCCGCCTCCCCTTCGCTGCGGTTCAAACCTGCGCCCGCAGCTCGCGTAAGCGCGCTCGACCACTGCGCTATGAGGCGCGGATGGTTGAGCGAGCACTTTAAGGCACGGCCATCCACAGCCGTTGGATTGAGATCCAACAGCGGAGAGGGAGCGGGTGCGGGGTCTTCAGAGAATGTAAGCGGCCGTTTAGGCGGCCGAGATGGCACCACGTGGTGCCATCTTGGCCGTCCATCTTCTGGAAGTTGTAGATGGTGCCACGGATGTCGGATGGACTCGATTTTTGCGTCGTTAGGCTGCGATCGTCGATCCTAATTCAACCGTGTAGTTGGATTTGTCATTTGAAGTGCGGATTTACACCATCCTGGCCCTTGATCTTCTAGGATTCCCCGATCACTATCTGATGCTACGGATGCCTGATTAGGGCGATCTTGGAGTCGTTGAACTCAAATCGTCGCCCTGATCACATACATATGCTTGGACCTTTGATCCGAGGCCCCGATAAAATGTTTGCCCTGTCCAAGCACATAAAAGGAGACAATTAACCTCCATTTTATTCAAACTACTCTAAATGCAAGATGATGCATGTTATGTAATATTTATATCATGAAATGCAATCCTATGCTTAAGAACATGTATAAATAGACATCTTAAGTAGTGTAAATGTATTTACATCATACCCCCATGCCTATCTTTTGCTAGTCCCTAGCAAAAACTATATGCTATTTATAAAAGAAGTAGGTTGGATTATTTGGGCATGAGTTATTTTCAATCATTAAGAAATTGTCTACTTAGGAACTGAACTTTCAAAGACACAACAGCGCCCGAGTATCAGCCAAAATGCAAACCACCTTAAGCCCTCGCCTTATTCAAAGAAAAGTTTCTTTTTCTCTTTTTCTTCTTTTCTAATTTTTTTGGATTTTCAAATTTTAGGGTTTAAGAGTGGCTTTCTACAACCATTCAACCCACCCAAGATTTGATGAGAACCCTAAGCTTTAGGCATCTTATTGTGATTGTGATAGACTCGTTGACCGACAATTAAAATGGACTTCGGATTTCTACGCCTCTAGGTGACCTCAAAAAGACTTCTACCTAAAGGTGTATCTTTACATATGGTAGCTTTCTCCTTACTTTTATTTTTTTACGGGGCCAACACAACGGTGAATCCAGTGTATATCTCCCCGATTTATTCTACTTCTCCGCTTCTTCCTAAGTGTTTTAGGAATTTTTAGTGCATTTATTGAGCTAGGTTCTGGACAACCGGTCGATGAGCTGTTACCACCGACAACTTGCCAGCCATACTCGTGCGGCGAAGTGTGGCTTATTTTTTTTGTTCTTTTCTCCTTTTCTTTTTGATTTTTTTTTCTTTCTTTTTTTTTCTAAGTAGGTGGCTTCCCTGGTCTAAGATTTACCTAAAGGCAACAAAAAGAGAAAGGTCCAGTGACTGGGCTCTGGACAACCTACCTATGGGCTGTTACCCACGATAACTTGCCAGCCATATCACCCTAGAAGGTTCATTAGCTACTCAATTTCCGTTAAAATCATCGAACAATAAGTCAGTGCAAAGAAAGTGTGTAGATGCTTAAAACTCAAAATTCCCTCAAATCAGAGGGCGGGTTGATAAGTCGTGTACTTATCACCCAAACTTATTTACTCCAATTAAAATAAAATTCAGGTTGGTGAGAACTAGAAAAACAAATCCACATTTTAGTGGATACACGGGCTGATTAAGTCCAAAGACCTGAAGGGTCTTTGTGTTCAAATCATAATGTAGTATTTCCTAAGATTGAAAAATTTCTTAAATCCAAATTCTCTTTCCTAATTCTGATTTTTTTTATAAAAGAAAATAAAACAAATCTACGGAGCTAACGAATAAATTTAGAGATAAATATCCACCCCCCCATGCCTATCTAATGCAATGTCATTGTATTAAAAAGACATAAAACAGAGTGGAAAAGCGTAGAAAGCACCTGAATTGCATGAATGTTAGGTCCGCTACGAGATGAAAACTAAAAAGAACTGTATATGTACTGAGTTTAGTGCCTTCAGCTAGGCGCACTATACAAAGAAAAGAAATGAAGAATTCGCAAGTGCAGGTCAGAATCAGAATAAACAGAAGAATCATCTGACCTATCAATAGAGGTCCACAGATGTGGACCAGATTATGGTGCAGACCCTCCCCCATAATCGAGAATATCTTAGGTTCTGGATAAAAATTACCCAAAACCTAAAATCAGAATGCAAGTGGGGTCGGGCCTGCGATTTATGAGGATGCAACCCAAGACCAAAAAGTCGGGTTACAGAGAATTGAAGCTCAAAAGGATAATCGTTGAATGTGTGCTTGAGTTTGACATCCTTGAAACAAATGTCGTAAGGGTTCTGATTTGATGGTTTCAGCTTAAAAGGAACCCTTCGACTCAATCTTCCATTTCCTCCAAAATTAACTTCACAAATCAGAACTTCCCAGCTCCTATCCTCCTCATTCCGAATGTTAAATTCCGAGACCTCTTGCATGTTAATCACCCCGTCTGAAATCTCCAAGTCTAAATGATGTGGCAGAATCAGAATTGACTTGGGTCTAATTGTCTCAGAAATAGAATTATCGATAAGCTCAACGGGGTGTAACTGATAATCAGGGCATTGAATTGATTCCTCCAGAAAAGGCGATTCTGGATCTGTAATGTGTGCCCTAATAAGATCAGTTTCCTCAGTTATTGGGCTACCAAATGATCTATCAGATTCCTCAGGCCCAATCGTCTCACAGAAATCATGTACAGAAAACTCGCGTGAGACTTCGCAACTTGAATCTTCACCATCAAAGAAATCAGGATCCGTATCAATGTATGTCCCAAAATCAGTTGTCACTTTCTGTTCCCAGGAGACATACGTTTCCTCGTAACCTTGCTCAGGGATCTCAGGTGAAGAAATCAGATCTTCCTTAATTTGTCGCTTTAATTCAATCTGGTCATAACACATGTCCCCCCCAACGGGTGCCTGAACAGGTTCTGTCATTGGCTTTCCTAAAGAAGGTTCATCCTGGGAATCATCCCAAGATTGAATCAAAGCAACCAAGAATCTCATCCTCAATTTCACTAATTTCCCAAGTAGAAACTCACCCGGGTTCTTATCCTTAACGTCCTGGAGCCAATCCAACAAAAACTTATTCAAATCATCAATCATTTCAATCAGAGGCTCCAATCTCTCAATGCAAGGTATTGGATGAACTTCTAAAGATTGTATGATATTCCTCAAGTTAGCCAGAACCTTATCTTGAACCTAGTTAACCTGAACCAAATGAGTTGGTTCAGGGTTGGGCAGGTTTGACATCAATGCAGAGGAATTAACGAATTGAGATTCGTTATACCCTTCCTGATAAGAGGTCATTTCAGATGTGATGAACTAAGGGCAGTGAAATCAGAGGATGGGTAAGGATCGGTGTATCCTTCTTGATTGTAGATCGTATTAGGTTGTTCATGAAAGGAAAATGATCTATAATCGATGTAGCTCTGAGAAGGATAGAAATCAGAATCAAAGAGTTCAAGGTTAGACCCTAAACACGAGGGTCCGGAATTGTATCCCCAATCCGAATTATCCCAACTGACTGATGGTTGATTACAGTACGAGTCGGGATAATCGTCATGTTGAGGATAATTCAAAATAGGAGGGAAAGAGCGGGAATGCGTGAAATATGTGGAATGATTCATGAGACATGGGAGGAAGTAAGGCGCCTTGCAATACAAACAATCAAACCTGTCCTTAATTGGGTTAACCTACAGACCTACAGACTCCCAAAACCCATCTTGAGATAAAGAAACGATTTGATCTACTTCTGTCTGTTCAATCAACCAGTTAGAAGGAGGGACTGGGGAGAAGGTTCTTCCTTCAGCTTGCACCTCCGGTTCCTAGTGTACCCCCCAGTCGCGATCGTTTGATTCTGCTCCCCTAGCTAGACATCAGATTGAACAGTAGAAACAGACTAATCGAAAATAATCTTGTTCTGGGTTCTGAAGAGCGAGTCCAATCCTTAAGGCAAACGTCTACTCTGTTTTATTTAGGGCTAGGTTTGAATGTGCTTTGGAATGTGATGGGCCCTTTAAATGGGTTGTGCCCTTAATGATTGATTGATTTGTGTGTGCATACACAACCAGTGATTTTCAAGCAAGATTATATTTGATGTGGTGAATTTTAAGGTTCAAATCTTGCTTAGTAGCTTTTAGGATTCAACTTTAGGTGTTTTCAAACAAGTTTCGTTGGCACACCAGGTTTTGCAAGCACAGGTGAAGATGTTTTCCTTTAAAGCTTAAAAAGAATGTGGAGTACCTGGTAAATCCCTAAGAGTTGAACCTAATTAGCAGCTACTTGATGAGTTGATTTTATTTGAAGTGGTGCGGCCCAATCAAGTCAAACAATTGGCCTGTTGCACCACTTAGTTAGGCACACAAATAATTACCTATCTGATTTCTACTCAATTATGTGTTTGAATGTGTGTACCGGCTCCTAAGATCGGTTTACCAGTTGAGTTAGAAAATCAGATTAGGTTGTGTACCTCTGTGAGTTTTTTTTTTTATTTTTCTTTTTTTAATGTGGGGGTTGGGGTGAGTATGGGTGTCAAACAACAAACAATCTAACCTTAGAGTCTATAAAAATACCTAGGTTGATTGATGTTTGAATTATTATGTTGTGGAATGAAATCTAATAGGTGGGAGGTGGGGGATAACTCACAGAACCTTCCATAGCACTTTACTCCGATCTACCGCTTTTGCCTATCTCGAAAGAGTACCTGCAATTGCAATAAGAAAGGAGAAAAGTGAGGTAAATGATTTGTAAGTTACAGAACACGAAGAGAAATCAAAGAGCGTCGCCTCCCCGGCAACGGCGCCAAAATGTTGAACGTATCAAATCGCTACGCTAACGTGTTTGGTTTTGGAAAACCTATCGTTGTAACTTGAAAGCGAAGAATTCATGTTCAACAAATAAAATTTATACCGAAATGAAAATTCCAGGTCGAACACAGGGAGGAAGACGTTTCATTTAAAAACTATGCATTTCTTTTTATTTGTCACGAAGTAATTCAATTTAAAACTACCTAATTATTTACAATAAATAGAATAGAGAGAGAGGGTAAGAGAGAGAGAGAATATTACACATAGAAATAAAAAATGAGATGTAGAATAAACAGAGAATTTATCATTAAGGAACTTGTTCATTATAACTAGAAAGCATAAAATAATTGCCCTAGAAAGCGATAAATTTACTCTAGAAAGCATTAAAAGAATGGAGGGAGAAATGTCCTCCTTGACGATCACTTGGAGAACGAGCAGAACTACTCTAGAAAGCAGTAAATCTATACTAGAAAGCAGTAAAAAGAATAGGGAGAGAGAAATCCTCCTCGAGGTCGCTTGGAGGACGAGCCAAATGAGATGATGCCTGGACGAAGGAGGATGAAGCCGGATGAAGCAGAACGAAGCAGAAGAACGGGAACGGAGTAGCACGGTGTCGTCGTCGCGGGATCCACTTCCGAAGGGGGACGAAAATTTAGACTTTATCTCGCGAGAAGCATCCCGGGTGTGGGACAAGCTTCTCTTGAGCTTTGGAGAGGTACAGAAGAGAAGGAAGGGATGAGAATTTCATATGGAGGGGGTCTCCTTTTATAGTTGCAAGGAGTGGGGGCAAAATGGTCATTACATCTTGAAAACATTAAATAAGGGGTCTTTAGTGACGGATAAAACCGTTGCTAAAGCCTCCTTCGTGGGCGTCGTGGGGGTCTCTCATGCGCCTGCTCGCCTGCTCGCGTGCACAACACCTGCGCACGTCTGCTGAATCTCAGCCGTCCGATCGCGAGATCGAACGGCTTAAGACATGCCTTCACCCGTTACGCTGCGAGCCCGCCCACGCGTATGATCGCGAGTCCTTGCCGCACGTTCAATCGCGCATGATCTCAATTGAGCGCAGACGGCCATCCGATCAAGATCCAATGCCTGCCCATGCTCGCTCACCCGCGCCTTCCTCCCCTTCACTGCGGTTCGAACCCACGCCCGCAGCTCGCGTAAGCGCGCTCGACCGCTACGCTACGAGGCACGGATGGTCGAGCGAGCGCTTTTAGGTGCGGCCGTCCACAGCCGTTGGATTGAGATCCAACGGCGGAGAGCGAGCGGGTGCGGGGTCTTTAGAGAATGTAAGCGGCCGTTTGGGAGGCCGAGATGGCACCACGTGGTGCCATCTTGGCCGTCCATCTTCTGGAAGTTGTAGATGGTGCCACGGATGTCTGATTGACTCGATTTTTATGTCGTTGGGCTGCGATCGTCGATCCGAATTCAACCGTGCGGTTGGATTTGTCATTTGAAGTGCGGATTTACACCATCCTGGCCCTTGATCTTCTAGGGTTCCCCGATCACTATCTAATGCTACGGATGCCTGATTAGGGCGATCTTAGAGTCGTTGAACTCCAATCGTCGCCCTGACCACATCCATATGCTTGGACCTTTGATCCGAGGCCCCGATAAAATTTTTGCCCTATCCAAGCACATAAAAGGACACAATTAACCTCCATTTTATTCAAACTACTCTAAATGCAAGATGATGCATGTTATGCAATATTTATATCATGAAATGCAATCCTATGCTTAAGAACATGCATAAATAGACATCTTAAGTAGTGTAAATGTGCTTACATCAAGCATGTCCCATGCCTTCCCGAAGCAAATCCTGCACGACACCACAAAATCTTCTCGAAAAGGCCACGCGAAGAGTAGCAGTGGAGTGGCCTGCATGGCCGTATCTGCAAAGGGAACGTACCTTCGCTGAGATCTCTCTTCAAACGTATGGAACCACCTCCAGACGTCCGTACCATCGTTTGGACGTCACTCCAGACATCTGATTCTGGAAAAACACAGAACCAGAACCTGTTCACGCTCTCTCCCACTGTGCTCAGCCGCCACTTGCCTCCTCATCTGTAGCTCCGGCTGCAGCGGTGTCAGGATGACTTCCCCGGTGCACTCCTCCTCCCGCACGCACCGCTCCGGCGGTGCACCCTCCAGTGAGCTCCCACACGAGCTCGTGACCACAACTCCTCTTCTCCTCACGCCACTCTAATGCTCACTTGCTCGCGCTGGCTCTCTCATTGGAGTGGAGAAGAGAGGAAGGTGGTTGGTGTGGGGAGAACGAGAGAGGGGGAAGGGGTTTATAAAGAGGGTGGGTTAGGGTCCGTTGGAGGCGAGGAGAGAGAGAAGAAGGGAAGGAAAATGAGAGGGTACTGTCTGCACGTAGCCCGCGTACGGACGTGAGCTCGTACCCAAAAATTTTGATTTCGAGACGTTTGGGAAAGTGTCCAAACGTCTGACCAGACATCTGACCGACAGTCCAAACGTCTTAAAAGGCTCAGAATAGTACGGGTCTTTACAGGTTTGCCACAGAGGGTTGGGGGTTGGATCCATCAAGACAGGAGGAACTTTCAATTGCAGAAACAACCATACATGTTTCAATATTCAAGTTATCTTTGTTAAGTTCCTCTATAAATCCACAATCCTCAAATATGTTGATTGCCTTAAAAATATCCAATTTCAATTTTTGATCCCCAAAGGTGATTTCCATGCTACTGCTCTCACAGTTGATATTGGCCTTAGCGGTAGTCAGGAACGGATGCCCTAGAATGATGGGTGTGTTCCTTAAATTCTCAGGTACATCCATGTCAATAATAAGGAAATCTATAGGAAAATAGATGTCCTTAACCTTGACAATAACATCCTCAATAATGCCTCTCAAATTTGTGACCGAACGGTCCACTAACTGCAGCATTACTGAGGTCGACCGAAGTTCACCTAATCCGAACTTCTCGTAAAGAGAAGTCAAAATTAGGTTAATGGATGCACCTAGATCCAGAAGTGCCCAATCAAAGGTTTAATCTCTGATGGCACAAGAAATCAAAGGGGCCCTGGATCTCTCTTTTTCGGAGGAAGGTGATGTAGGATAATAGAACTAGCCTGCTCAGAGAGTACCACCTTCCTTGGAATAGATTCCCTCGACTTACACTTCTGTGTGCATAAATCCTTTAAAAATTTAGCGTAAGCCGATATGTGTTTGATAGCATCGAGGAGCGGGATATTGATTTTGACATCCTTGAATATATTCAAGAGGTCCTTGATGGAAACCCATTCTTACGCATTTGAAAGTCGTTGGAAATCGTAGTATAGTCGCGCAAAAATGTTCGTCAAAAATTAAGTTTGTAAAGATTACGAGACTTGAGCCCCGATCGTTCGTCTCTAGGAGGCATTTGATTTACTTTTGAAATCGATCTTTTTGTCGCCCTACTTCATTTAAAATCACACGCCGGTTTATGATTAATACGTATTGAAGTACGACATGCTTAGTTGCAAGTATATCAAGAATTAAAAACAGGCAACATTAATCACTCAAAAGATATTGTAATAAACTCATAGTGATTCTCAACACATAGATATATATATAAAAATATATCTTCTATTCATTCAAGAGAGTGTTTGCAACATAGAAGGTAGAAGAAAGTTTGTACATGAATGCTTAAAAATGTAAATCTAGCTACCAGAAAATGATCGCATACAAGAATCTACGGGGGGGATTTTGCATGCATCATTGGGGGAGAATAAGGACTACACTACTAAGCAGTAAATATACGAAGAGCTAAGTTACTAATCTAGCAGAAGGAAGGGCATTCAGAGGTGGTTTCCGATGGCCTTTGAGTGGCTGAGAGAAGAAGGAAGGGCGGCCAATGGAGCTTAGGTCGGCCCTTGGAGAGAGGTTGGGGAGCTGATCCAGCATCCTAGCATGGATATGGTGGCCTCCATGGTGGTGCTCAACTCGTGGAAGTGGAGTGGAGATGGAAGTGGCTAGCCTAAGTGGAATGAATGCCAAGGAAGTGAATGGGTGCAAATGGCCACCCATTGGGTCTTTTAATAGACCTAAGGGAATATCTCTAGAGAATTATGGAATTCTCTAGAGAGGCCTATGGTGGGAGCTCGTGGGAGAGTGAGAGAGAGAGAGGGTGGATGGTGGGTTTTAGATCCACCAAATGTGGATCTAAAAATTGAATGGCTCTTGGTTGCTAATTTTGGCAACCAAGGCAACCACACATGGTAGAGAGTTCTAGAGAACTCTAGGCTAGGTATTTTCATGTGGATGGTGTGTTTGGGTGTGTGTGGGTGTGTGTGGGTCGAAACTTAGGTGGCTAGGTTGATTAGGTTAGGTTCTAGTGGATTTAGGTCAAGGTATTTCTCAAATTAGGGTTATAAACCCTAATTCACTAAGGTAAAGTGCAATTAAAATTAATACAAGTTTAATTGGGTATGTGGAAACTTAATTGAGAGTAAAACAACTCAATTAATTTAGGTCTAGGTCAATTGGACTCTCACTGAGTCCAATTGGACAGTGTGTGCTGAGATCAGGGCTCAATTGGACTCAATGAGTCTAATTGAATAGGCTGATGGAATTGACTAAGATCTGTTTGCACCTCAAAATACGCCTGCAATAAAGCCTTCTTATGCTATTTCCTAGAATTAACATTGCATATTAGGATTCTGTAGTTGCATTTATAAAAACACTTGCATTAATGCATTTAATCAAAAGAGGAGAAATGAAACAATGACTTGCATATTTACATTTTTTCTCAAGTACCTCTTTGCAAAAAGTCCCTTCTCTATTTTTATTCCCTCTTACCATTTTCTTCTTCCCGCGCCCACATGCACACCATGCCTCCTGCAGCAGCCATTCCCTGCGGCTACCACTCCCACGCCATCCCCCCTGCTGCAGCCATGCTTGCAGCCACGCTCTCCTCCTCTATTTAAAGCCACAACCTCTTCCTCGCGAACAGACCCCACACACGCTGCTGCACGAAATAACACCCGCAGCCATCTTCTCCACCGTCTTCCCCTCCCATACGTCGGCCCTCCGTCGAGGAGGCACCCGATGAGCAGGAGAACCCACTGTGGTGCACACCACCACAGTGGGAGCACCACCGCCCAGCTCTTCGACGAGCCGGTGGGCGTGGTGCCTTCCCTCGTTGCATTTTTTTTCTTTCATGCCATTGCCTCCGCTTCAAGCTCCGAAGCTTGAAGCCGCGGCAGCAGCAGCCACGCAGCGCAGCAGGTCCCCCACCTCCTCTGCGATCATCCCCGCAGCTGCTCACCGCCTCCGCGCACACCTGCAGGGCATTCCCTGCTCGTTCTCTATTCTGTCACCTCTGCCGTTGCACCCTTAACCGGCCGCTGCGCGCACTGCAACGGCCGGCTAAGCCCTCTCGCCGTCCCCTACCAACCTCCGCACCCCTCCGCGACCGCCGCAGACCCTCCTCCATGTTCGCTCCTCCGCGCCATCGCCCGCTCTTCGCCCTCGCACTTGGCCTGCAGACGCATCACCTCCATCTGCAGATGCCATTTCCAGACGTCCGCCTCTGCCTGCAAATGACGCAGCTCCAGACGTCTGCCGCCATCCACAGACGTCTTAACTCGCGCATCGCCAGCTCTCTCACCCGCTCTCTCTCTGGCGCGAGTACTCCCGCGCGCGTCCGCCCTCTCTCCCACCCGCTCTCTCTCTCTCTCTCTTTCTCTCTCTCTTTTTTCACTCACTCACAGCACACACTACACCAACGCACACACACATCTTCACCAATGCACACACACCTACACTCACACTTACGCACACACACACACACACTTACACTATACATATATATACATATATATATATATATACATAGTAATATCTATATATTTATGTATACATACATATATATATAATATATCTATATATATATATATATATATACTTATACATATATACTTATATACATATATACATAGCCATATACATATATACATACATATACACCTATATATATATACATACATATATACCTATATATATATACATATATATCTATATATATCTATACATATATACTTATACATTTATATACATATAAATATATTTACTTATATACATACATATGTACATATATTTTTACGTTATTTACTATACGCTGTATTGTGGGAATATCTGCACCAGTTGCTGATATTCCCCGATACACGCGTACAAAAAAAGTGTGGACACATTCATCATCCATCCTCCATCCACACTCCACGTGGCACCTAGTCGTGTTGGTTGCGTCTCTCTAGACATCCACTGACTCGACATAGTGCTACACTCCATCGCCGCCTCCACCCCCACCCCTTTATAGATATAATATATATATATACATACTATATTTACTTTCTGTCTGTTTGCTTCTCTCTTGGTAAAAAGATAAAAAAAAAGTATATAAAAGAGAAAAGATAATCTTTGACTTGTAGGTATCCCGTCTTGCGAGTAGCAAGACTTGTTTTGGAACTCTGTTTTGGCTAAAAGCCAAGGACACAATTTTGAGGGTGTGCCTCAAGAACAAGGATTACCAGAAAAATAATCTAAATAAGAAAAATACCAAAAACAGAATAAACGAACGGAAGAGACGCGTTTTAAGGAAAACGTAGAAACTTGACTTGAACCCCACTTCCCTGAGTTTGACCCTGGGCCTAAAAGTGACAAGATAAAATCAATTAGGCCAGGTTAAAACTTTTGTAAAGAGATGGTTAGGTCCGAATTAGGTTAACCACTATACACATTTCAACGATAAAATCCCCATATTAACAACCTATCCGGGCAGACCCATCAAGATCCAAGTCAATTAGGTTTAGTGAGGACCTAATTAGGTCCTTAGGGAAGTCTAGAGGTGATGTACTAGGGTTAGGGCACCTTAATTTAGGTTCCTATGGGATTGGAATTGGGTTTAGGGACCTAGAGATCCAAAATCAAGGCTTAAATCTCAAAACAAGAATTAGAGAGCAGTATTAGACGTCTAATAATAGAATCAGACATCTTATACTCAAAAATTAGAAGTCCAGACTTGTTGTCTGGACGTCCAATCAGAGTCAGGAAGGATTTCAGGTTCTGTTTTGGGTATGCTGCAGAAATTGGATGTCTGACAAAGTGTTTGGACGTCCAATAACACTGCAGAAGTGGGTTTGAGGTGTGCAGGAGTTGGCTAAGGGTCCTAGACGTCCTAAAACTTATTTGGACGTCTAGAGAAGGGTTGGAACTAAGGTTTTAGGGTTTCCTAAGGTGTTGTGACCTAATCTAAGGGTGGCTAAGGCTTGGGGAAGTCTCTAGGCTATCCTAGGGCTAGGATGGACCTAAGCTCTTCACATTTTACTGCTTTATTCCTACTTAATAGAGTAGCAAACCTTTAACTCCCTTACATCATTATTCCTACATCTAATCTAAGCTTTCTGCTCCTGCTCTGCTGCAACTCCAATTATTCCGGATCCAGCTTCAGATCCTGCTCCAGAATCCGATTTGCAATGAACCCGGTTTGCAAGTTGTCCAGCGAGGTTTTCATTTGCTGCATGAGCTGGAGCATAGATCCTTGCATCTCTACCATCTGACAGTTCAAATCAGCCTGCCCTACAGGTTGATGGGCATTCAAAGCTAGCTTGTTGACCTGATTTGAGGGAAGCTGAGTATAAACATGACCTTGACCCATTGGTCTTTGTAGAGCATAGTTGCTGGGTCAGAATTGGGTCTGCTGCCCCGAGTGTTTCCAGGAGAAGTTAGGGTGGTTCCTCCAAGTCGAATTATAAGCATTGGAGTAAGGGTTGGACCTAACGTTCTCTTGTACAGCATAGACATCCTTATAGGGCGAGGATGGAGAGAAAGAAAAGGAGGGATCAGAGAAAATGGGATCAAAGGCCGCAATTTGGAACCCGTGGGGTTCTGAGAAATGCTGGTTCACAAGTTGAGCCGTATCCAGTTGATTCACGAACTCCAATCCAGAAGGAGCTCACAAAGAATGGAATCCCAAATTCTGGGATTGAGTGGATCGAGAATTATTTGCAGAAGTCTCTGCCATCCACTCCTCCATCCTTTTGGTAACCAGGTCCACCTTATCTAGTTTATTACAAATCAGTTCAATATCAAATGAATGAGAGTCGTGGACCTCATTAACATTCGATCTAGGTTGTTCGGACCTATTAAATGTATCCATAGAGCCATGATTGATTGAATTTTCACTCATTTCCTCAAACAAATCATGCACACTATCTGTGACTTTGTTAAGGAAATTTCCTCCACAAGAAGCGCTCACGTGATTTCTGAGTTGCTCAATCAACTCGTGGTAAAAGATCTGCATGAGCTGCCATTTCGACATCTCGTGGTGTGGACACTTCCACAATAAGTCCTGGAATCGCTCCCAGGCAGCATGAAATTGCTCCCCCGGCCGCTGGGCGAAGGTAGTAATCGCCCGTCTCAGAGCATTGGTACGTCCGACAGGGAAGAATTTCTTCAGGAAAGCCGATTTCAGATCGTTCCATGTTGCGATCAGCCTTCCTATTGTCTTGTACCAATCAGTAGCTTTATCCCTAAGAGAGTAGGGAAAGAGTCTCATGATCATCTACTCTTCATTCACATTTCGCGTTTTGGTGGTCTGGACCAAAGTGGTCAAGTCCTCCAAATGCTGAAACGGGTCTTCAAAGCCAAGCCCATAAAAGTGTTTGATCAGGCTTAACACCCTGGGCTTGATTTCTACGTCTCTGGCAGGAATCTGGACGTCGGGACCTTCCCTATAATTTGAAGGATGATAAAAATCCCTCAAGGGCTGAGCACCCTGCATTCTCTGCATTTGTTCCAGCTACCTTTGAAACATCTCCTGTTGATTTTGAGGCAGAGGAGGTTGCTGATCGGCCATGGGATCAATTTGGCCAAAATTCAATCTACACCTCCTAGAATGATCTAATGGTCCTTCCAATCGGGGATTCAATGACCTCCTTCCAAGCATAAACTAGAAAGTGGTCAGAAGGACTGGGAATATGAACCTTGCAGCACACCAAAACAAGCCTGTCCTTAAGTTGGATAGCCTAAGGATCTACAAACTCTCAGAATCTATCTTAAGATTATAGACGATTTACTCTACTTGTATCCAGTCAATCCAACCAGTTAGAAGGAGGGACTAAGGAGAAGGTTCTTCCTTCGGCTTATGCGTCCGGTTCCTAGAGTACCCCCATCCGCGATCGTTTGATTCTACTCCCCTAGCTAGACATCAGATTGACTAGTACAAGCAGGTTAATTGTAAACAATCTAAATCTGGGCCCCAAAGAGCGAATTAGTCCTTAAGGTCAATGTCTAATCAATTTTAACTTAAGCTTAGAATTGTAGTGCTTATGGAATGTGGTGGGCCCTTAAAATGGGTTGTGCTCTTAATGATCGATTGAATATGTGTGAGTGCGTGCACAACCAAGGTTTTCAAGCAAGATTATTTGGATGAGTGGATTTTAAGGTTCAAATCTTGCTTAAGTAGCTTTTAAGGTTTAGAATTAGGTAAATTCAATCAAGTTCAAGAGGCAAACCAGATTTTCAAACACGGGTGAAGATCTTTTCCTTTTGAAATCAAAGAGTAAAGTGGAGTACCTGGTATTGACCTAAATTGTAATCCCCAAATGGAAGCTACTTGATGAGTTGATTTTAAAAATGAAGTGGTGCGACCCAAACAACTCAAACAATTGGCCAAAATGCACCACTGGTGTAGGCACACAAGATGATTAACCTAGATCGATTTCTACTCTCTTATGTATTGATTTGCATGTATCGGTTCCACAGGTTGGAATCTCAGTTGAGTAGATAAAAATCAAGTTAGGTTATGTGCCTTGAATATGGGTGTTTATAGTGTGTATGTTGATTTATCCCACAAAAAGTATCATTTTGTTTGTTTTTCTTTTTTTTTTTTACGAAGGTGAGATGGTGGGGGTGGAAATCAAAGCATCCAAACTAATCCTAGGGTTTATACAAACACCTAGGTTAATTGGGGTTTGAATTGAGGTTATGGAATGAAATCTATGAAGGGGGAAGAATGGGGAGCACTTACAGTTGTCTTCAACTGCACGTTACTCCTTTCTACCGCTTGAAGATTCGCTGTTGAGGTACCTGTAAAACAATAGAAGAGAAATAAACCCTAGATAGTGGATTCTGAAGATGTTTTTGGCTATTCAGATGTACGCACATCATCAGCCAATGCGGTTACCTTGAGAAGTGACACCCAAACCCAGGTTCCCAAATGGCCGACTCCTCCCATGACTACACTACCCAAGATAGTGGATTCTAAAGACAAGCAAGAGGAACCCAAGGATCAGGAACTTGACCCAGTTCAAATCCAAGTCCCATACCTTGAAGCCTTGGATGGCTGATGTTGAACGTGTTTTTTGCGAATCGCTAAGCTTATGTGTTTGGTTTCGAAAAACCTGTCTTTGTAGTTCAAAAGCGAAGAATTCGTGTTCAACAAATAAAATTTATACCGAAAAGAATTCCGGGTCGAACACAGGGAGGCTACGTTGATCTATATTCGTAATTATATTTTTTTAGGATTTTTGTTAAGCAAGGCGATATAATTACAATGGAGCTATCAAACTAAGAGAGAGAGAGAGAACATGCATTCAATATTTCAATTGTAAAAGTTACACTAGAATGCGGAAAATCAATTATACTATAAAGTAGGAAAATTCTACACTAGAAAAGTTGTAAATAAGAATGGGAGAGAGAAGTTATCCTCCTCGACGATTGCTTGGAGGACGAGCCAAACGGGCAACGCCTGGATGAAGGAGAACGAAGCAGGACGAAGGAGGACGAAGCAGAAGAATGGAAACGGAAGAGCACGCCGTCGTCGTCGTGGGATCCACTTCCGAAGGGGAACAAAAATTGGACTTTATCTTGCAAGAAGCATCCCGGGTATGGGACAAGCTTCTTTTGAGCTTTGGAGGGGTAGAGAGAAGAAAGAAGGGATGAGAATTTCGTATGGAGGGGGTCTCCTTTTATAGTTGCAAGGAGTGGGGGCAAAATAGACATTACAACTTCAAAATAATAAATAAGGGGTCTTTAGTGACGGATAAATCCGTCACTAAAGCCCCGACGTGGGCGTCGCTTCCGTACCCACGCGCACCTCCTCGGCTGCCCGCTCATCAATGTCCACGCACGTCCAGCGCTCCTCAGCCGTCCGATCGCGAGATCGGACGGCTTAAGTCAGGCCTTCTCCCGCTGCATCGCGCGCCCCGCCCGCGCGTCTGATTGCGCATCCGATCGCACGTCCAATCCCGCGCCGACGCTATCAGGCGCGCGTGGCCATCCGATCTCCATCTGACGCTCCACCCGAGCCCAATCGCTTGGGCCTGCCGCTCCTCGCCACGGCTCGAACTCGCGCACCGCGCTCGCTATAGCGAGCTCGAAGACTGCGCTACGGGGAGCGGATGGTCGAGCGGACGCTTTTAAATGCGAGCGCCCACAACCGTTGGATTAAGATCCAACGGCGGAGAGCAATCGGGCGTGGGGCCTTCACAAGATGAAGCGACCGTTTGGGTGGCTGAGATGGCGCCACGTGGCTCTATCTTGGTCGTCCATCTTCTAGAAGTTGTAGATGGTGCCACGGATGTCGGATTGACTCGATTTTTGTGTCGTTGGGCTGCGATCGTCGATCTGAATTCATCCGCGTGGTCGGATTTATCATCTGAAGTGCAGATTTACACCATCCTGGCCCTTGATCTTCGAGGGTTCCCGGGTCACTATCTGATGCTACGGATGCCTGATAAGGGCGATCTTGGAGTCGTTGAACTCCAATCGTCACCCTGACCACATCCATACGGTTGGATCTTTGATCCGAGGCCCTGATAAAATGTTTGCCCTGTCCAAGCACATAAAAGGAGACAATTAACCTCCATTTATTCAAACTACTTTAAATGCAAGATGATGCATGTAATGCAATATTTATATCATGAAATGCAATCCTATGCTTAAGAACATGCATAAATAGACATTTTAAGTAGTGTAAATGTGTTTACATCATACCCCCATGCCTATCTTTTTCTAGTCCCTAGCAAAAACTATATGCTATTTATAAAATAATTAGGTTAGATTATTTGGACTTGAGTTATTTTTTTCAATCATTAAGAAATTGTCTACTTAGGAAGTGAACTTTCAAAGACACAACAGTGCCCAGGTGTCAGCCTAAAATGCAGACCGCTTTAAGCCCTCACCTTATTAAAAGAAAAATTTCTTTTTTTTCTCTTTTCCAATTTTTTTTTTATTTTCAAATTTTCGGGTTTAAGAGTGGCTTTCTACGGCCATTCAACTCACCCAAAATTTGATGAGAACCCTAAGCTTTAAGCATCTTATTGTGATTGTGATAGACTCATTGACCGGCAATTAGAACGGACTTCGGATTTCTACGCCTCTAGGTGACCTAACCAAAATTCTACCTAAAAGTGTATCTTTACAACCGGTAGCTTTCTCCCTACTTTTATTTTTATTTTTTTTTACGGGGTCAACACAAGGGTGAATCCAGTGTATATCTCCCCGATTTATTCTACTTCTCCACTTCTTCCTAAGTGTTTTGGAAATTTTTAGTGCATTTTCTAAGCTAGGTTTTGGACAACTGGTCGATGAGCTGTTACCACCGACAACTTGCCAGCCATACTCGTTTGGCGAAGTGTGACTTATTTCTTTTTGTTGTTTTCTCCTTTTTTTTTTTTTAAAGTAGGTGGCTTCCCTAGTCTAAGATTTACCTAAAGGCAGCAAACTAAGAAAGGTCCAATGATTGGGCTCTGGACAACCTACCTATGGGCTGTTACCCACGATAACTTGCCAGCCATATCACCCTAAAAGGTTCATTAGCTACCCAATTTCTGTTAAAATCGCCGAACAACGAGTCAGTGCAAAGAAAGTGTGTAGATGCTTAAGACTTAAAATTCCCTCAAATCAAAAGGCGGGTTGATAGGTCGTGTACTTATCACCCAAACTTATTTACTCCAATTACGAACGAATTAAGATGGCGAGGACTCAAAAACAAATCCACATTTTAGTGAATACACAGGCTAATTAAGTCCAAAGACCTGAGGGGTCTTTGTGTTCAGATCCTAATGTAAAATTTCTTAGGATTGAAAAGTCCTAATGTCCAACTAATCCTTCCTAATTTTTTTTTAAATAAGAAGAGAGACAATTTACATGGATTTCACAAGGCTGACCAAATAATTCAAGAATGAATCCACCCCCCCATGCCTAGCTGATGCAATGTCCTCATTGAAAAAGAGACATGAAAGAAAGGGTAGAATATGAAAGATGTCACCTGGATATGAAGCTCATATCAGCCTTGTGTCATATGTACAATTGCTGAGTTTAATGCCGTTAGCTAGGAGAAGTCCAGCCAAAGAAGTCACAGAATAGCTAGAGCAACAGAGTCTGAGATGGGTTCTGGAAGATTACGGTCAACAACAGGCTTTAAACGTTGACCGTTGACTTTAAAGGTGTTACCCGTCTTTGGGTCAGAAATCTGAACGACACCATTAGAAAAAATCTGATCAATTATGAATGGGCCATTCCATTTACATCTAAGTTTACCAGGAAAGAGCTTAAGTTTAGAATCAAATAACCAGACCTTCTGGGTTGGCTCAAAGCTCTTGCGGGAAATCAATTGATCATGTAGAGCTTTGGTCCGAGCCTTGTAGATCTTGGCATTCTCATAAGCATCATTTCTAAGCTCCTCCAACTCAGATAGTTGGAGTTTCCTGGTCTTTCCAGCTAGATTCAGATCTAAATTACATTATTTGATTGCCCAGAATGCCCTGTGTTCAATCTCTACGGGTAGATGGCACGCCTTTCCATACACCAAACGGAATGGAGACATGCCGATGGCATTTTATACGCCGTACGGTAGGCCCAAAGAGCGTCCTCAAGCTTTTGAATCCAATCCTTACGATCAGGCCTAACCGTTTTTTGTAGAATGTTCTTGATCTCTCGATTGGAGATCTCGGCTTGTCCATTCGTTTGGGGATGGTAAGGTGTGGAAATTCGATGATTAACCCCGTATTTGGCCAATAAATTCTGGAATTGGGCATTAGTAAAATGGGTGCCACCATCACTGATGATAGCCCTCGGAATCCCGAACCTACTGAAGATATTTTTCTTGACAAAATTGATGACCACCTTGTGGTCATTGGTTCGGGTGGGAATTGCCTCAATCCATTTGGACACATAATCAACAGCAACAAGAATGTACTGATGTCCAAATGAAGGGATAAAGGGTCCCATGAAATCGATGACCCAAACATCAAAAATTTCTACAGGAAGAATAGGGTTTAGGGTCATCATGTCTCTCTTATTTATGTTCCCGAGTGACTGACATCGAGAACATGACCTTGAGAAGTCCTGGGCATCCTTGAATAAAGACGGCCAATAGAAGCCAGATTGCAAGATTTTTGCAGTCGTCTTTCTCTCGGAGAAATGTCCACCACACCTAGATGCATGGTAGAACTCGAGTATACTGTTGAATTCATTCTCCGGTATGCATCGGCGAATAATCTGATCAAAGCCGATGCGATACAGTTCAGGGTCCTCCCAAAAGTATTATTTGGCCTCAGATTTGAGTCTATCTCGTTGTTGCTTAGTCCAATCTTGGGGGATTTGACCAACGGCCAAATAGTTAACAATATCAGCAAACCATGGTGTGTGGACACCTAAAACTGTAAGAATGGTTTCGTCCGGAAAAGTGTCAGCAATCGGAATGTCCGGACAAGAAGAATCACCTAGGAGTCTCGACAAATGATCCGCTACCACATTTTGCACCCTGGCTTTATCCTTGATTTCAAGATCAAATTCTTGAAGAAGAAGAATCCAACGAATAAGCCGGGGTTTAGCATCCTTTTTAGCCAAGAGATGTCTCAAGGCCGAGTGGTCGGTATAAACAATAACATGAGACCCCAAGAGATAAGCCCTAAATTTTTCCAAAGCAAATACTATAGCTAGTAATTCCTTCTCAGTAACAGTGTAATTCCTCTGGGTTCATCCAGAGTTTTACTAGCGTAGTAAATGACAGAGGGCTTTCGATCAATTTTCTAACCCAGGACAGCCCCGACCGCGTAATCAGAAGCGTCGATCATGATCTCAAAAGGGGTTGTCCAAATTGGTGGTTGCAAAATTGGAGTACAGGTGACTGCCATTTTCAGAAAATCAAATGCCTTTCGGCATGATTCATCAAAAACAAATGGCGTTTCTTTGGTAAGAAGATTGCTCAAAGGACGAGAAACCTTCGAGAAATCCTTGATGAATCTTCCATAAAATCCCACATGGCCTAGAAATGATCTGATTTGTTTAACAGATGTGGGAGGAGGAAGTTTAGCAATAGCATCAACCTTAGCTTTGTTCACTTCAATTCCCCGTTCAGAGATTACATGACCCAAAATGATGCCTTCTTGGGTCATGAAATGACTCTTTTCCCAGCTAAGGACCAGTCATGTCTTGATACATTGCTTAAGAATCATTTCTAAATTAGCCAAACAAGAGTCAAATGATTCTCCGAAAATAGAGAAATCATCCATGAAAACTTCCATAAACTCTCCCACCATGTCGGAAAATATGGCTAGCATACACCTTTGAAAAGTCGCAGGTGCATTGCATAACCCAAAAGGCATCCTACGAAAAGCAAAGGTTCCGTAGGGACAGGTGAAAGTAGTTTTTTCCTGATCCTCGGGATGGATAGGCACTTGGTTATATCCCAAATAGCCATCAAGAAAACAGAAGTACTTCTGCCCAGCTAATTTTTCCAAGATTTGATCAATGAAGGGCAGGGGAAAATGATCCTTTTTAGTGGCTGTGTTCAGCTTCCTGTAATCAATACAAACTCTCCAAGAGGAAGCTGAACGAGTTGTGACAGATTCACCTCTCTCATTAGTCACAACAGTAATCCCGTCTTTCTTTGGAACAATCTAAACGGGACTTACCCAGGGACTGTCAGAGATTGGATAAATAATTCCTGCATCGAGCCACTTGATGATTTCCTTTATGACCACTTCTCACATATTTGGATTCAATCTCCTCTACATCTGGCGAGAAGGGTGGGATCTATCTTCCAAAAATATTATATGATTACAGTAAGATGGCTCAATCCCCCTAAGGTCATGAATGGTGTAACCAATTGCCTCCTTATGTTCCTTTAGGACCTTAATCAATTTAATCTCTTGCTCCTTTGTCAATTTAGCACTAATAATCACAGGGAGCGTATTCTGCGGTCCTAAAAATTGATATTTTAAATTCTCGGGTAATGGTTTCAATTCAAGCTGGGGTAGGGTAATGATTGATGGTAGGGTAGATGCTGAAGATTCAACAAGAGGAAGAGGTTTTGAGTGAACAAAATCAGTAACCTCTTCCGAAGATGTCAGGTCAGAGGGTTGCAGGTCAAATTCATCAACCAAAGAGGAACTTTCAATTGAAGAAACTGTCAAACAAGTTTCAATATTAACATTATCCTCATCAAGTTCCTCAATAAATCCACAATCCTTAAATTTGTTGATCGCCTTAAAAATATCCAATTTCATTCGTTGCTCCCCAAAGGCGATTTCCATGCTACCGCTTTCACAATTAATGTTGGCCTTTACGGTAGCCAGGAACGGATGCCCCAGAATGATGGGCGTGTTCCTCAGATTATCTGGTACATCCATGT
This sequence comes from Thalassia testudinum, assembly GCA_037157565.1. Classification (NCBI taxonomy): domain Eukaryota; kingdom Viridiplantae; phylum Streptophyta; class Magnoliopsida; order Alismatales; family Hydrocharitaceae; genus Thalassia; species Thalassia testudinum. The sequence goes on along the minus strand of JAZHRO010000022.1, from coordinate 3,806,521 downwards.
CAAGGACAAGGAAATCTACAGGAAAATAAAAATCCTTGACCTTAACGATAACATCTTCAATAACGCGTCGCGAGTTTGTGATCGAACGGTCCACTAACTGTAGCGTTACTGAAGTTGGCCGAAGTTCACCTAACCTAAACTTCTCGTAGAGAGAAGTCGGAATTAGGTTGATGAATGCACCGAGATCCAAAAGTGCTCTATCAAATGTGTAATCTCTGATAACGCAAGAAATCAAAGGAGCACCAGGATCTCTCTTTTTCTGAGGGAGGTAGTGCAGGATAACAGAGCTAGCCTGCTCGGAGAGTACCACCTTCCTCGGAACAGATTCTCTTGACTTACGCTTTTGTGTACATAATTCCTTTAAAAATTTTGCGTAAGCCGGTATGTGCTTGATAGCATCAAGGAGCGGAATATTGATCTCAACATTCTTAAATAAATTCAAAAGCTCCTCATTGCTATCAACAGACTTCTTCTTCTTTACTTTGGCTAAGGCTTCAGGAAAAGTAACATGAGTCAGATCTTTGGAATCAGGTTCCTGAGCCTTGATTTCTCCTCTAGAATTCTCCTCTCTCTCCTCAGATTCTTCAGGATTCAAAAGATCAGAATAGTGTGGTTGTGGATCCTGAGTCTTCTTACCACTCCTCAAAGTGACAAAATTTGTAGAAGCGTAAGAATTTGGGTCTTGGGGAGGGTTAGGAAAGATTGGAGGGGCTTGATTGACCATGAATTGTTGATTAGCAGAAGAAGAAGATGAGGAACCCTGCTCAACCACCTGAGCATGTGCGTGCGGGTCCCTCTGATTTTCGTACCCTTGGGCTTGATTGCCCGAATTAATAATGTTTCGCGGGTTGGGTACGGGTTGGGATGGTAGAGATCCGGGTTGACGAGAGTTAGCAATGAGCCCGGATTGCAAGTTGTCCAGCGAGTTTTTCATTTGCTGCATAAGCTGGAGCATAGATCCTTGCATCTCTACCATTTGACGGTTCAAATCAGCCTGCCCCATGGGTTGACGGGCATTCCAAGCTGGCTGATTGACCTGATTTGGAGGCAACTGAGTATATACTTAACCCTGACCCATTGGATGTTGCGGAGCATAGTTGCTGAGTCGGAATTGGGTCTGTTGTCCCGGATTTTTCTAAGAGAAGTTAGGGTGGTTTCTCCAACCTAGATTATAGGCATTCGAGTAGAGGTTGGATCTAACATTCTCTTGTACAGCACAGACATCCTCATAGGGTTAGGATGGAGAGAAAGAAAGGGAAGGATCAGAAAAACTGGGATCAAAGGCCCCAGTTGGGAACCCATGGGGTTCCGAGAAATGCTGACTCATAGATTGAGTTGCATCGAGTTGATTCACAAACTCCCGTCCAGAAGGAGCTCGTGAGGAATAGAATCCTGTATTTTGGGATTGAGTGGATTGAGAGTTGTTCATAAAATTGCCAGCCATCCACTCTTCCATTCTTTTAGCAACCAAGTCCACCTTATCAAGTTTATTACAAATCAATTCCATATCAAATGAATGAGAGTCATGGACTTCACTGACATTTGATCAGGGTTGCTGGGACCGGTTAAAAGTATCCATGGAGGCATGATTAATTGAATTCTCACTCATTTCCTCAAATAAATCATGTGCACTATCTGCATCTTTATTGAGGAAATTGCCTCCGCAAGAAGCATCCACATGGTTTCTGAGTTGCTCATTCAACCCATGATAGAAGATCTGCACGAGTTGCCATTTCGGCACCTCGTGGTGTGGACACCTCCGCAATAAGTCCTGGAATCACTCCCAGGCCACATGAAACTGCTCCCCCGGCCGCTGGGTAAAGGTAGTGATTGCCCGTCTCAAAGCATTGGTACGACCGACTGGGAAGAATTTCTTCAGAAAGGCCGATTTCAACTCATTCCAAGTTGTAATTGGTCTCCCTATTGTCCTATACCAATGCGCGGCTTTATCCCTAAGAGAGTGGGGGAAGAGCCTCATGATCATTTGCTCCGCATTAACGTTTCGAGCCTTGGTAGTCTGGACCAAAGTGGTCAAATCTTCCAAGTGCTGAAACGGATCTTCGGAGCCAAGCCCATGATAATGTTTAATCAGGCTTAACACCTGGGGCTTGATTTCTACGTCACTGGCTGGAATCTGGACGCTGGGACGTTCCCGGTAATTTGAAGGATCATAAAAATCCTTCAAGGGCTGAGTGCCCTACATTCTCTGGAACCATTCCTACATTCTTTGCATTTGTTCCAGCTGCCTTCTAAATTCTTCCTGTGGATTTTCAAGCAGAGGAGGCTGTTGTTCGGCCATGGGGTCAAATTGACCAAAATCTAACTTGCGCCTCCTAGAATGTTCTAACGGTCCTTCCAATCGGGGATTCAATGACCGTCTTTCCAGCATAAACTAGGAGAAGGTCGGAAGGACTAGGGATAGGGACCCTGCAGCACAACAAAACAAGGCTGTCCTTAAGTGGGGTAGCCTAAGGATCTACTGACTCCCAAAACTAGCCTTAAGACTGTAAGTGATTTACTCTACTTACGTCTGTTTAATCCAACCATTTAGAAGGAGGGACTGGGGAGAAGGTTCTTCCTTTGGCTTTCGCCTCCGGTTCCTAGTGTACCCCCCAGCCACGGTCGTTTGACGCTACTCCCCTAGCTAGACATCAGATTAATCAGTATAAGTAGGTTAATCAAAAATAATCTCAGACTAGGCCCTGAAGAGTGAATCAAACCTTAAGGCCAACATCTACTCAATTTTATTAAGGCCTAGGATTGTGGTGCTTATGGAATGTGATGGGCCCTTACAATGGGTTGTGCCCTTAATGATTGATTGAAATTTGTGTAAGTGCATGCACAACCAAGGTTTTCAAGCAAGATTATTAATAATGCATGAATTTTAATGTTCAAATCTTGCTTAAGTAGCTTTTAGGGTTTCAAATTAGGTGAATTGCAATCAAGTTTCTAGGCAAACCAAGTTGTAAAACACAGGTGAAGATTGTTTTCCTTTAAAATCAGAAAGAAAGTGGAGTGCCTGGAATATACCTAGATTGAAAACCCTAAGGAGGAGCTACTTGATGAGTTGGTTTTAAATAAAGTGGTGCGGCCCAAACAACTCAAACAATTGGCCACAAATGCACCACTAAGTTAGGCACTCAAAAATGATTAACCTAGAATGATTTCTACTCTGTTATGTGTTGCTTTGTGTGTACCGGTTCCGCAGATCAGAACCCGGTTGAGTAGAAAACAAATCAAGTTGATCAAGTGCCTTGAATGTGGGTGTGTGTTGTGTGTTTATTGAAAATTACCCCACAAGATTATCTTTTTGTTATTTTTTTTTTTTGGATGAGGGTGGAATGAATGTGAGTGAAAATCCAAACAACCAAACTATTCCTAGGATTTATGCAAACACCTAGGTTAATTGGGATTTGGATTTAATGTGGCAAATGAAATCTATGGAGGGGGAAAGAATGGGGGAGCACTTAAAGTTGTCTTCAACTGCACTTTACTCCAGTCTACCGCTTGTTGATTCCTTGATGGAGGTCTCTGCAAAATAATAGACACAAGAGAAAGCTAGTTAGAAAACAAATAAAGTGCAAGAAATGCGAAGGAAAGATCAGAAATCGTTGCCTCCCCGGCAACGGCACCAAAATGTTGAACGTGTTTTTTGCGAATCACTACGCTTACGTGTTTGGTTTCGAAAAACCTGTCGTTGTAGTTCGAAAGCGAAGAATTCGTGTTCAACAAATAAAATTTATACCGAAAAGAATTCCCGGTCGAACACAGGGAGGCTACGTTGATCTATATTCGCAATTATATTTTCTTAGGATTTTTGTTAAGCAAGGTGATATAATTACAATGGAGCTATCAAACTGAGAGAGAGAGAGAGAGAAAGAGAACATGCATTCAATATTTCAATTGTAAAAGTTACACTAGAATGCGAAAAATCAATTACACTATAAAGCAGGAAAATTCTACACTAGAAAAGTTGTAAATAAGAATGGGAGAGAGAAGTTATCCTCCTCGATGATTGCTTGGAGGATGAGCCGGACGAGACGACGCCTGGATGAAGGAGAACGAAGCAGGACGAAGGAGGACGAAGTAGAAGAACGGGAACAGAGCAGCACGCCGTCGTCGTCGCGGGATCCACTTCCGAAGGGGAACGAAAATTGGACTTTATCTCGCAAGAAGCATCCCGGATATGGGACAAGCTTCTTTTGAGCTTTGGAGGGGTAGAGAGAAGAAAGAAGGGATGAGAATTTCGTATGGAGGGGGTCTCCTTTTATAGTTGCAAGGAGTGGGGGCAAAATAGACATTACAACTTCAAAACAATAAATAAGGGGTCTTTAGTGACGGATAAATCCATCACTAAGGCCCTGACGTGGGCGTCGCTTCCGTGCCCACGCGCGCCTCCTCGGCTGCCCGCTCATCAACGTCCATGCACGTCTAGCTCTCCTCAGCCGTTCGATTGCGAGATCGGATGGCTTAAGTCGGGCCTTCTCCCGCTGCATTGCGCGCCCGCCCGCGCGTCTGATTGCGCATCCGATCGCGCGTCCAATCTTGCGTCGACGCTATCGGGCGTGCGTGGCCGTCCGATCTCCATCTGATGCTCCACCCACGCCCAATCGCTCGCACCTGCCACTCCTCGCCACGGCTCGAACTCGTGCCCCGCGCTTGAGATAGCGCGCTCGACCACTGCGCTATGGGGCGCGGATGGTCGAGCGAGCGCTTTTAAATGCGAGCACCCACAACCGTTGGATTAAGATCCAACAGCGGAGAGCGATCGGGTGCAGGGCCTTCACAAGATGAAGTGGCTGTTTGGGCGGCTGAGATGGCACCACGTGGCACTATCTTGGTCGTCCATCTTTTGGAAGTTGTAGATGGTGCCACAGATGTCGGATTGACTCGATTTTTGTGTCGTTGGGCTGCGATTGTCGATCCGAATTCATCCATGCGGTTGGATTTATCATTTGAAGTGCGAATTTACACCATCCTAGCCCTTGATCTTCTAGGGTTCCCAGGTCACTATCTGATGCTACGGATGCCTGATTAGGGTGATCTTGGAGTCGTTGAACTCCAATCGTCGCCCTGACCACTTCCATACGGTTGGATCTTTGATCCGAGGCCCTGATAAAATATTTTCCCTATCCAAGCACATAAAAGGAGACAATTAACCTCCATTTTATTCAAACTACTCTAAATGCAAGATGATGCATGTAATGCAATATTTATATCATGAAATGCAATCCTATGCTTAAGAACATGCATAAATAGACATTTTAAGTAGTGCAAATGTGTTTACATCAGCTGAGAATGAGGAGTTGTTAGAAATATTCAAACAAGTACAGATCAATATACCCCTCCTGGATGCAATCAAACATATCCTGGCTTATGCAAAGTTTCTGAAGGATGTTTGCACACCCAAGCGTAAGCCAGGAACCCAAGCACCTAGGAAGGAAGTGCTATCTAAGCAAGCTAGTTTGGTGATATTAAGTAGCCTACCTCCGAAAAGGACTGACACTAGAGCACCTTTGATCTCATGTAATATTGGGGATTTGAATTTCGATCGAGCGCTCCTGGATCTAGGTGCTTCGATAAACCTGATCACAACCACCCTTTACCTCCAGTTTGGATTTGAAGAGCTAGAGTGTACACTTGTGACTATCCAACTGCCTAACCGATCTGTGCAAACCCCGAAATGGGTAGTTGAGGATGTAATTGTTTGGGTTAAAGACTTTTACTTCCTAGTTGACTTCTTAGTCCTTGACATGGAGGTCCCCGAACAATTACAAAATGCACCCATCATCCTAGGTAGACACCCTTTTTGGCTACGGCTAAGGCTAAAATCGATTACGACACAGGATGTATGGAGATTGCCTTTGGAGATAGGAAGATGCAATTGAATATTTTCAAGGCAACAAGGTCTTTTGATTGTGATTGGGTTGAGGAATGTGATCCCATGAAAACTCTGGTTGAGGAATGCCTGATAGCAAGCTCTTTAGAGGACCATCTGACTCAACCGGCTTTAGACTACCCTGACCCATCCCAATCTCTGGTGGTTGCAGAACTTTGCTGAGCTGATTTCCACCAGCAACCCCTATTTGAGGAGATTGATGTCACTCAACTCCCTCCTTTCCCTTACCCATCAAATATTGTATCACCTGCACCTGAATTGAAACCTCTGCCCAGCAACCTCAAGTATGTCTTCCTAGGACCCGATCACACCTTCCTTGTGATTATCAATGCACATTTGACTAGGGACCAGGAGCTTAGGTTGACTACAACTCTTTCTGAATATCAAGCAGCAATTGGGTGGATAATTTCTGACCTAAGGGGAATTAGCCCTAGATATTGCACACATAAAATCTATGTGGAAGACGAGGCTCGACCTTCTCGCTAGTTGCAAAGGCGACTGAATCCAACCATGAGGGAGGTCATTAAAAATGAGATCATCAAATGGCTTGACGCGGGGATTGTCTACCCAATTTTCGACATCCCCTGGGTGAGCTCTAATCAAGTGATACCAAAGAAGGCTGGGCTTACTGTTCTCATAAATGACCATGGTGGGTATGCATTGACTATAGGAAGCTCGATGAAGCCACCAAGAAGGATCATTTCCTTCTGCCATTCATTGACCAGATTCTCGAATAGTTGGCAAGGAAGAAATACTTCTGCTTCTGGATGGATATTCAGGATATAATCAGGTTGCTATTGACTTGAGGAGCAAGAAAAGACCACGTTTACCTGCCTGTATGGCACGTTCGCATTCTGCCGTATGCCATTCAGGTTATGTAACGCACCCACTACCTTTCAACGTTTCATGTTGGCCATCTTTTCAGAGATGGTGGGTGAATATTTAGAGGTCTCTATGGATGATTTCTCTATCTTTGGAGACTCATTCGACCATTGCCATAACAACCTGGAGAAGATCCTGAAGCGATGTATCGAGGTCAACCTTGTTTTAAGCTGGGAAAAGAGCCATGATGTAAACACATTTACACTACTTAAAATGTCTATTTATGCATGTTCTTAAGCATAGGATTGCATTTCATGATATAAATATTGCATTACATGCATCATCTTGCATTTAGAGTAGTTTGAATAAAATGGAGGTTAATTGTCTCCTTTTATGTGCTTGGACAGGGCAAATATTTTATCGGGGCCTCGGATCAAAGATCCAACCGTATGGATATGATCAGGGCGACGATTGGAGTTCAACGACTCCAAGATCGCCCTAATCAGGCATCCGTAGCATCAGATAGAGACCGGGGAACCCTAGAAGATCAAGGGCCAGGATGGTGTAAATCCGCACTTCAGATGGAAAATCCGACCACACGGATGAATTCGGATCGACGATCGCAGCCGAACGACACAAAAATCGAGTCAATCCGACATCCGTGGCACCATCTACAACTTCCAGAAGATGGACGGCCAAGATAGCGCCACGTGGCGCCATCCCAGCCGCCCAATCGGCCGCAGGAGTCCTGTGAAGACCGCGCACCGTCTCCTCTCCGCCGTTGGATCTCGATCCAACGGCTGCGGTCACTCGCGTTTAAAAACGTCCGCGCGACCATTTCGCCCGCGTAGCACAGCGGCGACGCAGCTGCGGGCGAAGCGGAGGTCGCGGGTTCGAGCCGCGGTGAGGGGGACGAAGGCGCGGGCGAGCGGGCGCGCACGAGCGTCGGATGAAGATCCAACGGCCGCGCGCGCCCGATAGCGCCGACGCGCAATTGGACGCTCTGGTGGACGCTCGATCGCACGCGGGCGGGCGCGCTACGCAGCGGGCGCGGACGCGATCTAAGCCGTCCGATCTCGCGATCGGACGGCTGAGACGACGCGGACGTGCGTATGCGTTACGCGCGCAGGCCAGCCGAGCGGGCGCGCGTGGGCGCGGCGGCGACGGCGACGGCGGGGCTTTAGCGACGGTTTTATCCGTCACTAAAGACCCCTTATTTATTATTTTGAAGATGTAATGTCCATTTTGCCCACACTCCTTGCAACTATAAAAGGAGACCCCCTCCATACGAAATTTGCATCCCTTCCTTCTCCTCTCTACCTCTCCAAAGCTCAAGAGAAGCTTGTCCCACACCCGGGATGCTTCTCGCGAGATAAAGTCCAAATTTTCGTCCCCCTTCGGAAGTGGATCCCGCGACGACGACGGCGTGCTGCTTCGTTCCCGTTCTTCTACTTCGTCCTCCTTCGTCCCGCCTCGTTCTCCTTCGTCCAGGCGTCGTCCCGTCCGGCTCATCCTCCAAGTGACCGTCGAGGAGGATAACTTCTCTCTCCCATTCTTATTTACAGCTTTTCTAGTGTAGAATTTTCCTGCTTTATAGTGTAATTGATTTCCCACTTTCTAGTGTAACTTTCATTTCGTTTGCTTGTATAAACAATTGAAATATTGAATGCATGTTCTCTTTCTCTCTCTCTTTCTCTCTCTCTCTCTCAATTTGATAGCTCCATTGTAATTATTTCGCCTTGTTTATCAAAAATCCTAAAAAAACATAATTGCGAATATAGATCAACGTAGCCTCCCTGAGTTCGACCCGGAATTCTTATTTCGGTATAAATTTTATTTGTTGAACACGAATCCTTCGCTTTCGAACTACAACGACGGGTTTTCCAAAACCAAACACGTTAGCGTAGATTCTCGTTCAACATTTTGGCGCCGTTGCCGGGGAGGCAACGATTTCCGATCTTTTCTTCGCATTTCTTGCACTTTATTTGTTTTCTAACTAGCTTTCTCTTGTGTCTATTGTTTTGCAGAGACCTCCATCAAGGAATCAACAAGCGGTAGACTGGAGTAAAGTGCAGTTGAAGACAACTGTAAGTGCTCCCCCATTCTTTCCCCCTCCATAGATTTCATTCGCCACATTAAATCCAAATTCCAATTAACCTAGGTGTTTGCATAAATCCTAGGAATAGTTTGGTTGTTTGGATTTCTACTCACACTCATTTCACCCTCATTCATAAAAAAAATAATAACAAAAAGATAATTTTATGGGGTAACTTTCAACAAACACACAACACACATCCACATTCAAGGCACTTGATTAACTTGATTTGTTTTCTACTCAACCGGGTTCTGATCTGTGGAACCGGTACACACAGAGCAACACATAACAGAGTAGAAATCATTCTAGGTTAACCATCTTTGAGTGCCTAACTTAGTGGTGCAATTGTGGCCAATTGTTTGAGTTGTTTGGGCCGCACCACTTTATTTAAAACCAACTCATCAAGTAGCTCCTCCTTAGGGTTTTCAATCTAGGTATATTCTAGGCACTCCGCTTTCTTTCTGATTTTAAAGGAAAACTATCTTCACCCGTGTTTTACAACTTGGTTTGCCTAGAAATTTGATTGCAATTCACCTAATTTGAAACCCTAAAAGCTACTTAAGCAGGATTTGAACATTAAAATTCACACATTATAAATAATCTTGCTTGAAAACCCTGGTTGTGCACGCACTTACACAAATTTCAATCAATCATTAAGGGCACAACCCATTATAAGGGCCCATCACATTCCATAAGCACCACAATCCCAGGCCGTAATAAAATTGAGTAGACGTTGGCCCTAAGGTTTGATTCGCTCTTCAAGGCCTAGTCTGAGATTGTTTTTGATTAACCTACTTGTACTGATTAATCTGATGTCTAGCTAGGGGAGTAGCGTCAAACGACCGCGGCTGGGGGGTACACTAGGAACCGGAGGCGAAAGCCAAAGGAAGAACCTTCTCCCCAGTCCCTCCTTCTAACTGGTTGGATTATACAGACGCAAGTAGAGTAAATCAGTTACAGTCTTAAGGCTGGTGTTGGGAGTCAGTAGATCCTTAGGCTACCTCACTTAAGGACAGCCTTGTTTTGCTGTACTGCAGGGTCCCTATCCCCGGTCCTTCCGACCTACTCCTAGTTTATGCTGGGAAGACGGTCATTGAATCCTCGATTAGAAGGACCATTAGAACATTCTAGGAGGCGCAAGTTAGATTTTGGTCAATTTGATCCCATGGCCGAACAACAGCCTCTTCTGCCTGGAAATCCACAGGAAGAATTTCGAAGGCAGTTGGAACAAATGCAGAGAATGCAAGAATGGTTCCAGAGAATGCAGGGCGTTCAGCCCTTGAAGGATTTTTATGATCCTTCAAATTACGGGGAACGTCCCGGCGTCCAGATTCCAGCCGGTGACGTAGAAATCAAGCCCCAGGTGTTAAGCCTGATTAAACATTATCATGGGCTTGGCTCCGAGGATCCGTTTCAACACTTGGAGGACTTGACCACTTTGGTCCAGACCACCAAGTCTCGAAACGTAAACGAGGAGCAAATGATCATGAGGCTCTTCCCTCACTCTCTTAGGGATAAGGCCGCGCATTGGTATAGGACAATAGGAAGACCAATTACAACTTGGAATGAGTTGAAATCGGCCTTTCTGAAGAAATTTTTCCCAGTCGGTCGTACCAATGCTTTAAGACGGGCAATCACTACTTTTACCCAGCGGCCGGGGGAGCAGTTTCATGTGGCCTGGGAGCGATTCCAGGACTTATTGCGGAGGTGTCCACACCACGAGGTGCCAAAATGGCAACTCGTGCAGATTTTTTATCATGGGTTGACTGAGCAACTCAGAAACCATGTGGATGCTTCTTGCGGAGGCAATTTCCTTAATAAAGATGCAGATAGTGCACATGATTTATTTGAGGAAATGAGTGAGAATTCAATAAATCATGCCTCCATGGATACTTTTAACCGGTCCCAACAACCCAGATCAAATGTCAATGAAGTCCATGACTCTCATTCATTTGATATGGAATTGATTTGTAATAAACTTGACAAAGTGGACTTGGTTGCTAAAAGAATGGAAGAGTGGATGGCTGGCAATTCTATGAACAACTCTCAATCCACTCAATCCCAAAATTCGGGATTCCATTCTTCACGAGCTCTTTCTGGACGGGAGTTCGTGAATCAACTTGATGCGACTCAACCTATGAGTCAGCATTTTTCGGAACCCCATGGGTTCCCAACTGGGGCCTTTGATCCCAGTTTTTCTAATCCTTCCTTTTCTTTCTCTCCATCCTCACTTTATGAGGATGTCTGTGCTGTACAAGAGAATGCTAGATCCAACCCCTACTCGAATGCCTATAATCAAGGTTGGAGAAACCACCCTAACTTCTCTTGGAAAAATCCGCGGCAACAGACCCAATTCCGACCCAGCAATTATGCTCCGCAACGACCAATGGGTCAGGGTCAAGTATATACTCAGTTGCCTCCGAATCAGGTCAATCAGCCAGCTTGGAATGCCCGTCAACCCGCAGGGCAGGCTGATTTGAACCATCAAATAGTAGAGATGCAAGGATCTATGCTCCAGCTCATGCAGCAAATGAAAAACTCACTGGACAACTTGTAATCCGGGCTCATTGCTAACTCTCGCCAACCCGGATCTCTACCATCCCAACCCGTACCCAACCCACGAAACATTACGAATTCGGGCAATCAAGCCCAAGGGTACGGAAATCAGAGGGACCCACACGCGCATGCTCAGGTGGTTGAGCAGGGTTCCTCATCTTCTTCTTCTGTAAATCAACAATTCATGGTCAATCAAGCCCCTCCAATCTTTCCTAACCCTCCTCAAGACCCAAATTCTTACGCTTCTGCAAATTCTGTCACTTTGAGAAGTGGTAAGAAGACTCAGGATCCACAACCACATTATTCTAATCTTCTGAATCCTGAAGAATCTGAGGAGAGAGAAGAGAATTCTAAAGGAGAAATCAAGGCTCAGGAATCCGATTCCAAAGATCTGACTCGTGTTCCTTTTCCTGAAGCCTTAACCAAAGCAAAGAAGAAGAAGTCTGTTGATAGCAATGAGGAGCTTCTGAATTTATTTAAGAATGTTGAGATCAATATCCCGCTCCTTGATGCTATCAAGCACATACCGACTTACGCAAGATTTTTAAAGGAATTATGTACACAAAAGCGTAAGTCGAGAGAATCTGTTCCGAGGAAGGTGGTACTCTCCGAGCAGGCTAGTTCTGTTATCCTGCACTACCTCCCTCAGAAAAGGAGAGATCCTGGTGCTCCTTTGATTTCTTGCGTTATCGGAGATTACACATTTGATAGAGCACTTTTGGATCTCAGTTCATCCATCAACCTAATTCCGACTTCTCTTTACGAGAAGTTTGGGTTAGGCGAACTTCGGCCAACTTTAGTAACGCTACAGTTAGCGGATCGTTCGGTCACAAACCCGCGAGGCGTTATTGAAGATGTTATAGTTAAGGTCAAGGATTTTTATTTTCCTGTAGATTTCCTTGTCCTTGACATGGATGTACCAGATAATCTGAGGAACACGCCCATCATTCTGGGGCGTCCGTTCCTGGCTACCGCAAAGGCCAACATTAATTGTGAAAGCGGTAGCATGGAAATCGCCTTTGGGGACCAACGTATGAAATTAGATATTTTTAAGGCGATCAATAAATTTGAGGATTGTGGAGTTATTGAGGAACTTGATGAGGATAATATTAATATTGAAACTTGTTTGACAGTTTCTTCAATTGAAAGTTCCTCTTTGGTTGATGAATTTGACCCGCAACCCTCTGACTTAACATCTTCGGAAGAGGTTACTGATTTTGTCCACTCACAACCTCTCCCTCTTGTTGAATCTTCAGCATCTACCCGACCATCAATCATCACCCCACCCCAGCTCGAATTGAAACCATTGCCCGAGAATTTGAAATATCAATTTTTAGGACCTCAGAATACTCTCCCTGTGATTATCAGTGCTAAATTGACAAAGGAGCAAGAGATTAAATTGATTAAGGTCCTAAAGGAACATAAGGAGGCAATTGGTTGGACCATTCATGACCTTAGGGGGATCGAGCCATCTTACTGCAATCATAGAATATTTTTGGAAGATGGATCCCGCCCTTCTCGCCAGATGCAGAGGAGATTGAATCCAAATATGCGAGAAGTGGTCAAAAAGGAAATCATCAAGTGGCTCGATGCAGGAATTATTTATCCAATCTCTGACAGTCCCTAGGTAAGTCCCGTTCAGATTGTTCCAAAGAAAGCCGGGATTACTGTTGTGACTAATGAGAAAGGAGAATCTGTCACAACTCGTTCAGCTTCATCTTGGAGAGTTTGTATTGATTACAGGAAGCTGAACACTGCCACTAAAAAGGATCATTTTCCCCTGCCCTTCATTGATCAAATCCTGGAAAAATTAGCCGGGCAGAAGTACTTCTGTTTTCTTGATGGTTACTCGGGATACAACCAAGTTCCTATCCATCCCGAGGATCAGGAAAAAACTACTTTCACCTGTCCCTACGGAACCTTTGCTTTTCGTAGGATGCCTTTCGGGTTATGCAATGCACCTGCGACTTTTCAAAGGTGTATGCTAGCCATATTTTCCGACATGGTGGGAGAGTTTATGGAAGTCTTCATGGATGATTTCTCCGTTTTCGGAGAATCATTTGACTCTTGTTTGGTTAATTTGGAAATGATTCTTAAGCGATGTATCAAGACACGATTGGTCCTTAGCTGGGAAAAGAGTCATTTCATGACCCAAGAGGGCATCGTTTTGGGTCATGTAATCTCTGAACGGGGAATTGAAGTGGACAAAACTAAGGTTGATGCTATCGCTAAACTTCCTCCTCCCACATCAGTTAAACAAATCAGATCATTTCTTGGCCATGTGGGATTTTATCGAAGATTCATCAAGGACTTCTCGAAGGTTGCCCGCCCTTTGAGCAATCTTCTTGCCAAAGAAACACCGTTCGTTTTTGACGAATCATGCCAAAAGGCATTTGATTTCTTAAAAACGGCAGTCACCTGTGCGCCAATTTTGCAACCACCTATTTGGACAACCCCATTTGAGATCATGACCGATGCTTCTGATTACGCGGTCGGGGCTGTCCTGGGTCAGAAAATTGATCAAAAGCCCTTTGTCATTTACTACGCTAGTAAAACTTTGGATGAAGCCCAGAGGAATTACACTGTTACTGAAAAGGAATTACTCGCTGTAGTATTTGCGTTGGAAAAATTCAGGGCTTATCTCTTGGGGTCTCATGTTATTGTTTATACCGACCACTCGGCCTTGAGACATCTCTTGGCTAAAAAGGATGCTAAACCCCGGCTTATTCATTGGATTCTTCTTCTTCAAGAATTTGATCTTGAAATCAAGGATAAAACCGGGGTACAAAATGTGGTGGCGGATCATTTGTCGAGACTCCTAGGTGATTCCTCTTGTCCGGACATTCCGATTGCTGACACTTTTCCGGACGAAACCATTCTTACAGTTTTAGGTGTCCACACCCCATGGTTTGCTGACATTGTTAACTATTTGGCTGTTGGTCAAATCCCCCAGGATTGGACCAAGCAACAACGGGATAGACTCAAATCTGAGGCCAAATACTACTTTTGGGAGGACCCTGAACTGTATCGCATCGGCTCTGATCAGATTATTCGCCGATGCATACCGGAGAATGAATTCAACAGTATACTTGAGTTCTGCCATGCATCTGGGTGTGGTGGACATTTCTCCGGGAAAAAGACGGCTACAAAAATTTTGCAATCCGGCTTCTATTGGCCGTCTTTATTCAAGGATGCCCAGGATTTCTCACAGTCATGCCCTCGATGCCAGGCACTCGGGAGCATAACTAAGAGAGACATGATGCCCTTAAACCCTATTCTTCCTGTCGAAATTTTCGATGTTTGGGGCATTGATTTCATGGGACCCTTTATCCCTTCATTTGGACATCAGTACATTCTTGTCGCTGTTGATTATGTGTCTAAATGGATTGAGGCAATTCCCACCCGAACCAATGACCACAAGGTGGTCATCAACTTTGTCAAGAAAAATATCTTCAGTAGATTCGGGATTCCGAGGGCTATCATCAGTGATGGTGGCACTCATTTTACTAATGCCCAATTCCGGAGTTTATTGGCCAAATACGGGGTTAATCATCGAATTTCCACACCTTACCATCCCCAAACGAATGGACAAGCCGAGATCTCTAATCGAGAGATCAAGAACATTCTGCAAAAAACGGTTAGGCCCGATCGCAGGGATTGGACTCAAAAGCTTGAGGATGCTCTTTGGGCCTACCGTACGGCGTATAAAACACCTATCGGCATGTCTCCATTCCGTCTGGTGTATGGAAAGGCGTGTCATCTACCCGTAGAGATTGAACACAGGGCATTCTGGGCAATCAAACAATGCAATCTAGATCTAAATCTAGCTGGGAAGACCAGGAAACTCCAACTATCTGAGTTGGAGGAGCTTAGAAATGATGCTTATGAGAATGCCAAGATCTACAAGGCTCGGACCAAAGCTCTACATGATCAAATGATTTCCCGCAAGAGCTTTGAGCCAAACCAGAAGGTCTGGTTATTCGATTCTAAACTTAAGCTCTTTCCTGGTAAACTTAGATCTAAATGGAGTGGCCCATTCATAATTGATCAGATTTTTCTAAATGGTGCCGTTCAGATTTCTGACCCAAAGACGGGTAACACCTTTAAAGTCAACGGTCAACGTCTGAAGCCTGTTGTTGACCATAATCTTCCAGAACCCGTTTCAGACTCTGTTGCTCTAGCCATTCTGTGACTTCTTTGGCTGGACTTCGCCTAGCTGACGGCATTAAACTCAGCAGTTGTACATATAACACAAGGCTGATACGAGCTTCATATCCAGGTGACATCTTTCATATTCTACCCTTTCTTTCATGTCTCTTTTTCAATGAGGACATTGCATCAGCTAGGCATGGGGGGGTGGATTCATTTTTGAATTAGTTGGTCAGCTTTGTGAAATCCATATAAATTGCTCTCTTTCTAAAAAAAAAAAAAAAAAAAAAGAAAATTAGGAAGGATTAGTTGGACATTAGGACTTTTCAATCCTAAGAAATTTTACATTAGGATCTGAACACAAAGACCCCTCAGGTCTTTGGACTTAATTAGCCTGTGTATCTACTAAAATGTGGATTTGCCTTTGAGTTCTCGCCATCTTAATTCTATTATAATTGGAATAAATAAGGTTGGGTGATAAGTACACGACTTGTCAACCCACCCTCTGATTTAAGGGAATTTTGAGTCTTAAGCATCTACACACTTTCTTTGCACTGACTCGTTGTTTAGCGATTTTAACAGAAATTGGGTAGCTAATGAACCTTCTAGGGTGATATGGCTGGCAAGTTATCGTGGGTAACAGCCCATAGGTAGGTTGTCCAGAGCCCAGTCACTGGACCTTTCTCTTTTTGCTGCCTTTAGGTAAATCTTAGACCAGGGAAGCCACCTACTTAAAAAAAAAAAAAAAAAAAAAAATCAAAAAGGAGAAAAGAACAAAAAGAAATAAGCCACACTTCGCCGCACGAGTATGGCTGGCAAGTTGTCGGTGGTAACAGCTCATCGACCGGTTGTCCAGAACCCAGCTCAGAAAATGCACTAAAAATTCCCAAAACACTTAGGAAGAAGCGGAGAAGTAGAATAAACCGGGGAGATATACACTGGATTCACCCTTGTGTTGACCCCGTTAAAAAAAATAATAAAAGTAGGGAGAAAGCTACCGGTTGTAAAGATACACCTTTAGGCAGAATTCTTTTTGAGGTCACCTAGAGGCGTAGAAATCCGAAGTCCGTTTTAATTGCCGGTCAACGAGTCTATCACAATCACAATAAGATGCTTAAAACTTAGGGTTCTCATCAAATCTTGGGTGAGTTGAATGGCCGTAGAAAGCCACTCTTAAACCCTAAAATTTGAAAATCCAAAAAAAAAAAAAAAAAAAAAAAAAGAGAGTAAAAACAGAAAAAGAAATTTTTCTTGGAATAAGGCGAGGCTTGAGGCGGTCTGCATTTTGGCTGATACCCGGGCACTGTTGTGTCTTTGAAAGTTCAGTTCTTAAGTAGACAATTTCTTAATGATTGAAAATAACTCAGGTCCAAATAATCTAACCTAATTCTTTTATAAATAGCATATAGTTTTTGCTAGGGACTAGCAAAAGATAGGCATGGGGGTATGATGTAAACACATTTACACTACTTAAAATGTCTATTTATGCATGTTCTTAAGCATAGGATTGCATTTCATGATATAAATATTGCATTACATGCATCATCTTGCATTTAGAGTAGTTTGAATAAAATGGAGGTTAATTGTCTCCTTTTATGTGCTTGGACAGGGCAAATATTTTATCGGGGCCTCGGATCAAAGATCCAACCGTATGGATATGATCAGGGCGACGATTGGAGTTCAACGACTCCAAGATCGCCCTAATCAGGCATCCGTAGCATCAGATAGAGACCGGGGAACCCTAGAAGATCAAGGGCCATGATGGTGTAAATCCGCACTTCAGATGGAAAATCCGACCACACGGATGAATTCGGATCGACGATCGCAGCCGAACGACACAAAAATCGAGTCAATCCGACATCCGTGGCACCATCTACAACTTCCAGAAGATGGACGGCCAAGATAGCGCCACGTGGCGCCATCCCAGCCGCCCAATCGGCCGCAGGAGTCCTGTGAAGACCGCGCACCGTCTCCTCTCTGCCGTTGGATCTCGATCCAACGGCTGCGGTCGCTCGCGTTTAAAAACGTCCGCGCGACCATTTCGCCCGCGTAGCACAGCGGCGACGCAGCTGCGGGCGAAGCGGAGGTCGCGGGTTCGAGCCGCGGTGAGGGGGACGAAGGCGCGGGCGAGCGGGCGCGCACGAGCGTCGGATGAAGATCCAACGGCCGCGCGCGCCCGATAGCGCCGACGCGCAATTGGACGCTCTGGTGGACGCTCGATCGCACGCGGGCGGGCGCGCTACGCAGCGGGCGCGGACGCGATCTAAGCCGTCCGATCTCGCGATCGGACGGCTGAGACGACGCGGACGTGCGTATGCGTTACGCGCGCAGGCCAGCCGAGCGGGCGCGCGTGGGCGCGGCGGCGACGGCGACGGCGGGGCTTTAGCGACGGTTTTATCCGTCACTAAAGACGCCTTATTTATTATTTTGAAGATGTAATGTCCATTTTGCCCACACTCCTTGCAACTATAAAAGGAGACCCCCTCCATACGAAATTTGCATCCCTTCCTTCTCCTCTCTACCTCTCCAAAGCTCAAGAGAAGCTTGTCCCACACCCGGGATGCTTCTCGCGAGATAAAGTCCAAATTTTCGTCCCCCTTCGGAAGTGGATCCCGCGACGACGACGGCGTGCTGCTTCGTTCCCATTCTTCTGCTTCGTCCTCCTTCTTCCCGCCTCGTTCTCCTTCGTCCAGGCGTCGTCCCGTCCGGCTCGTCCTCCAAGCGACCGTCGAGGAGGATAACTTCTCTCTCCCATTCTTATTTACAGCTTTTCTAGTGTAGAATTTTCCTGCTTTATAGTGTAATTGATTTCCCGCTTTCTAGTGTAACTTTCATTTCGTTTGCTTGTATAAACAATTGAAATATTGAATGCATGTTCTCTTTCTCTCTCTCTCTCTCAATTTGATAGCTCCATTGTAATTATTTCTCCTTGTTTATCAAAAATCCTAAAAAAACATAATTGCGAATATAGATCAACGTAGCCTCCCTGAGTTCGACCCGGAATTCTTATTTCGGTATAAATTTTATTTGTTGAACACGAATCCTTCGCTTTCGAACTACAACGACGGGTTTTCCAAAACCAAACACGTTAGCGTAGATTCTCGTTCAACAAGCCATTTTATGGTTCAAGAAGGGATTGTCCTCGGTCACATCGTCTCGCAACGGGACATAGAAGTTGATCGAGCTAAAGTTGACTTAATCTCTAAACTTCTACCCCCGAGCTCGATTAAGCAGATCAAATCTTTCCTAGGATATGTTGGCTTCTACAAAAGGTTCATAAAAGACTTCTCCAAGGTCTCTAAGCCCTTAACTGACCTTCTAGCCAACAATGTGCACTTTAACATGACACATGAGTGCATCAATGCTTACACTACTCTAAGGGACACAGTCTCGACTACACCTATCTTACAACCCCTAGACTGGTCCCAGGATTTTCAGATAATGTGTGATGCATCAGACTTTGCCGTTGGGGCCGTCCTAGAACAGAGGTAGGAAATGAAACTCGTGGTGATCTACTACGCGAGCAAAACCTTGGATGACGCTGAACGGAACTACATATCATGCATATAGGCCCTCTGGTGGATATGTAGTATCCTTTATCATTCTTTCTAGACTAAATCAAGCTAGTTAGGGCTCATGTTGGTGTTCCCATCAGTACTACAATGCACATCTTACACTCAATGAATGCGTATACAACACTCTGGTAATATCTTTCCTTGCTTTTACTTTCCAATGAGGAAATTGTCAGATCTAGGCATTGGGGTGTTGATAGGCTTCTACTATGTTTTAGTATAGCATCATAGTATAGTCAATAAAAGTGATACAACACTTAAATTTATAATGCTCGAAAAATCATGAGTTCTAAGGTTGTTCGCAAGGAGCAAATATGAAATTCAAACACTAGTCGCAATAATAAACAATGAGTACAATAATTCACAATAAAAATATGCAATGAATATCAATAAAAAATATATTCAATTGTATCTCAGAAATCTATGGGATAAAAAGATAATTAGGACCTAAAAATGGTGATTTGAATCACCAATTAATTCCCACAATCAAGAACAAATCCCAATACCAACAGTGGTTTCAACGTTTCAAGAGTGATTCTAAACCCCTTATACACGTCAGCCAAGAGCCAAATAAGTCCACAGTGCCTCAACCAATGTCAGATGTTGTAGGCAAATCTCAGACGGCTTAAAGTGTTCAAAGCTTCAGCCCAAACCAACTCAGAAATTTGCTAAGTGTTGGGTGTGCTAGCAAGCACTTCGAGGAGCAACAATGCAAAAACCTTCCCCCTCCCTACTCAAAATCTTTCAGCTTTCTCAAATCTAGACTAGCTAATCGGATAGGTAGGTAATCAAGTTTTCGAGTCATGAGCAGTGTCCAGACCTACGAACAATGATCGCAGGTGAGGAGTGAAGTCTAAGGTAAGCAGGGACCTCACCCCCATGTGACTTGAGGCGATAAGGCCTCTCACCAGATCCAATTTATACAATGCTTTGGTTTTTCTCCCTATGATGTGGTACTAAATGTGCCTTCTCCCTCTCGCGCTGCAATTGGGAGCTTCATTGCAATTAGGCTATTGCATCTGCTATTGCGCTCAATTGAAGGCCCATAAGCCTTCTTTGGATGAATTCGTGGCCATGTAAGGTGACACGAGGTTGAGTAATGGCTGGGGGATGGTGGACAAAGTTGAGGATGACAGAGGTGGCTGTAAAGGTCTGATGTAACCTGAAACACAAAGTCTAGGCTAAATGCCCCAATTAGTAGGTTCACAAGAGTCACCGTGAAGTGTGGAGTGCAACGGTGGGGTTGATTTGGTGAGTGGAGGTGTAGGGTGGCCAACTGAAGTCAGGGACGATGGTGAGAAGGTGGATTGGTCAGCTGATCGATTTATAGGTCAAGGCCCTCAATTTCTTAAGGGCTTTTGACCTACAAGTTATGGGGAAGCTTATGGTGTAGGTGGTGTTGAGTTTGGTGGCGTGTGGGAGTCACGCAACCTCACCGGAGGCGTGGTCGGTGCTAGGGTAGATGGAGGGGGAGAGTATGGTTCGTTGATTGAATAAGGGAGATAAGAGGCTGAGTCTAACCAAAAGAAGGATAGGAAGAAGAAGAACCTAGCTACTAACGAAGGAGGGTAGGAGTTCCACACTGGCGTGACTTGCTGGATGTGGAGAAGAATGCTTCGGTGAGAGGAACGATGAGGAGAGGGGTAGGGGGCTCCTGTGTTAGTAAGTGAGAAGTGGACGAAGGTGGTGAAGATACTGGGCTAGTTAATTTGACCGTTGGCCGGCTTGAGGAAGGAGGAGAGGGTGCTCGCCATAGTCGTGGTCGGAGGCAACCAGAGAAGATGAGGACAAGGTGATTTGTGGCCTAACCAGACTCAAATGATCCTTGGAACTTCGGGGGGCTTTTATAAAGCTCGATTATGAGCTCAAATTGAAGAGTTAATGGATGGAAAGCATGATTTCATGGAAACTTGAATTCGTGAATCTTTGAGTTCACATGAACTCGTCAGTTGATTTTAGTCCTTAGAAGCGTGCCAAAATGGAAGAGATCTTGATTGGTAATCCCTCCAAATTTGGAGGGATTTGGACTTAGATTGGAGGAGAACTCCTCGGTCAAAGGTGGTGGGAGTTTGAGTTGACTCTGTTCACACTATCAATGGCATCAGGGACCCATTTGCCAATACAACGAGAAAGTTAGGGGGCCATTTTATAATAAACTTGAAACTTAAGGATCTGAATGTGAAAAATAGAGTTCTCAGGGACTAAACTACAAATTAGGTCAACATGGACTTTGATTGGGTCCAAATTTTGGCATCGACCTAATTTGGACCTAACGATTCTAATGGCGAACTTGGATTTCAATTTTAACTATATTTGATTGGGTAAATTGTGCATAAGCCCAAATCATGGCAAATTCTTATTTGAAACTATGTTCTACATCAAAATGGGTTCAGATGGTCAAAAAAATGCACAAAACCTCTTAGAATATTTTTCTATGAATTTTAGGAGGTTTATATTGATTTTATCTTGACCAAAACCTTTCCAATTTAAGTGGGGTTAATAATTAGGATTTTTAGTCCTGCTTTCACCTTTGAAATGTATGAAACCCTAATTCA
Organism: Thalassia testudinum; assembly: GCA_037157565.1. Lineage (NCBI taxonomy): Eukaryota > Viridiplantae > Streptophyta > Magnoliopsida > Alismatales > Hydrocharitaceae > Thalassia > Thalassia testudinum. The sequence continues at coordinate 3,784,873 of JAZHRO010000022.1, read as the reverse complement.
GTTAGTGTAAACCCACTTTTTAGTTTTTATGCTCAATTTTCCTTTAATTAGCCCCTGAATGACTCTGTGGTTAATCTGCATTTGTGATGTGGTGTTAAAATATTAGAATTAACATTATTTTCTTGTCTTTTTCTCAAATCAGATCAGAGCGAAATTATGGTCCTCAAGCGATCATTTAGGAGCATTTATCTCTTGATTCTGAATAAATTAAGTTAGTTATGACGAATGATGAGGTTACCATCAGGGGTGTATAGCCTAAGGTTGTATATAGCATTTATACATATTTTGCATGCATGTAGTCAGTGCATTGGTAGTTATATAGATTGGAAGAGAAAGAGAGAGAGAGGAGAAAAAAGAATGAGAGAAACAGAGGGAGGAAAGGGAGAAAAATTGTGTTAGTTCTGGTATGTGATTATGAAAGAGTTTACCTAAGTTCTGGGATGGAACGAATGATGAATCAAGACCTGAAGTGTTAAACCTTAGGGGATAAGTGAGATATACTAACTTTAGGCCTTTAGGGCCTATTTAGCTCAAAAATTTGAGTATTTGTTAAGATATGGATTATTCTTCAAGTGATTGAGGAAGTTGAGAACCTTATGTATTAAGTCTAATGCTTAGGGAGTATTTGATCTCTTTGTCTGCCCTTTGGTTTGGGGGTCATAGTAACTTAAGCATCCACATCTCACACACTGGTCTGGTTCAGTAAGCTTAATGAATAACTTCAAAAGTTCCTTCATCTAAAAAAATGGTTTTCTCGAAAATCTGACTTAGGAGAGGCTAAAAGACACAAGTTGATTAGAAGAATTCCCACCTCATGATAGGGGTAAATACTCCCCTTGAGGACACGTTATAATATGTCATTTCCTCGTCACTTATCTCTTAGGATATTTAAATTGTGGATTCCCTACTCGGAGGGGGTGAGATCAGCGTGACGTAAAAAATGCGGAATTGAAAAAATACTAATCTCACAAAATAGACAAACACACAAAGTACACAATAATTTTTAGGTGGAAACCCAAACCGGGTGAAAACCACCACCTAACCCTCTCGAGTTAGGATTTTCCGATCAACCAAGTTGATCAAATCCACTAAACGAATCACTTTAAACAAGGGTGATTCAACCTCAATTACAACCATGCTACAAGTGCGAGGGTAGCGTTCTTCAACCCCTTCTCTTCACGAGAAGGATTTTGTCCCTCGAAGGAGACGGGAATTCGCAAAGTGAATACCCAACCAAATAACAAAGATAAAATAACAAATAATCCTATAGAGCCAACAAAGTAATTTTAAACCTAAGATTCTATAGGAATTAGGAAATTCCCCTTTGCAAGGAGTGTGTCGAATCGATGACGCGGGTGCGTGAGCCACGCGACGGCGCAACGTCGCTCTCATGAACTACGGTGGGAGAGCGGGTGCACAACAGCTTGATGCTCTCTAGATGAAGAACTTGAGCTTGAAGAGCAAGGGCTTTTCTTGGACACAAAAGAGTGTGAAAGTGTGTTACAAAGTGTTTCTTGTGTATCTAGGTGTGTCTTGATGTGCAAGAGGTTCCTCTCTATTTATAGAGGCCTTAGGAAAGCTTTGGAAGCCTTAGGAAAGCTTCCATAGCCATTGGGAGCAAAGCCTAAGAGAATCAGCACGAAATCAGGAATAATGATTGCACTGACAGGATTATCAGACGTCTGATCCTGGCATCAGATGTCTGGAAGATCACTTTAAGACGTCTGAAAACAAGGTCAGATGTCTGATTTTAGGCGGTTTCTTCCTGACTTGGATCAGATCTAAATAGGGTTCTAGTGTAAGTCCATTAGACGACATATAGGACGTCTGGCACTATGTTTGGACATCTAGAAACCTACTTTTTCGTGGGAATGGATTTCCAAGAGAGTGCAACGGCTAGAAAATCTCTAAGAAGAGATTTTGGGTCAGCCGAGGCAAAACGGTCATTTATCAGACGTCTGGAAAGGCCTAAGGACGTCTGATAAGGCTCTAACGGTCATATCCTTGCGTGTTTGCTGAGCCAGCCAACAGTCCACTACTTGGACGTCTGGCAAAGTCATCAGATGTCTTCTAAGACGTTTGGTCTAAGGTCTGGACGTCTGATTTCATCAGACAGAACAAGTCCAGCCTAAATGTTATCAGACGTCTGAATCAACAGTCAGACGTATTAAAACACATTATCAGACGTCTGATTTTGGAATTAGACGTCTGGAAATGTTGTTTGAACCCTATATTGGTTTTCTAAGTTTTCTACAGAAAACCTAAGTATCCTAGGGTTGTGCCGGTATTCCTAGGACTACTATTAGGGTACTTTGAGGCTCTTTAACAAGAATCTAAGTAACAAAAATAAAGAGCAACAAAAGAAACGAGAAATACAAGGAGTACAAGAGAAGGAAATCTATCATATTTTTCATCTCCTTCCTTCTTCAATCTATCGCTCCTCGCGAATCTCCTCTGTTTTCCATCAAGCTCCTCCAATCCATCCTGGATGAGAGCTCGAACTCCGTATGGTCATGTCTCCATTTGCAATTTACCTGAAATCTAAGACTCCAAGTGCAAATGTTAAATAACACGTGTTTTGTTATCATCAAAACAAATGATCGTGGTGCGCTAGTACCAACATAAATATCCTACAGGGGGCATGTAAGCACATTGTGCTGTTTAGATGCCATGGGCGGTATTATCCTGAAATGTCAATTGCTAGGGCTTGGATTAGCCAAATAATGCCATGGGCGGCACTATCATGAAGTGTCGATTGCCAAGGTTTTGGAGGTTGCCATGGGTGGTGCTATCCTGAAGCATCAAATGCCGGGGGCCCTTCGAGGATCGATGATGGGACTAAGGAATCTGACATAGATCGTGTTGAGAGCTAATCCGACATTAGATTTAGAGGATTCAAAAAAATTACAAAAAGACAAAAATCTCATAAATATCTCCATCTCTATTCTGAAGAATGTGCTGGCAAGTTGAACGTGGACTTTTTGCACGAACGCATGGGTGCTTTAATATTTAGGGTCAGCAAACCCTTGGACAGGCTTTGGGGCCTTAGAAACCTTTATCGAAGACCTAAAGCTAAAATCGATCAGGTCAGTTTCTTGACTAGTACTTGAGTATCTTAAGACCTAGTGTTGGTATTTCAAACTAATCTCTAGAGGTGAGGCATTAGAAGGCATCCTGATGATAATTTCTAGTCTAGAGATCCAGTTCGTTTCCATATGATTTTGCTCGAAACTAGCAAAACTTTGACATGCGAGTATTTGATAAATCAACTTTAGTAGACTAAATTAGAGCGTAAATACATTATTATTAGAATGAAAATTCAATTTAAAGTATACATTATATTGATAAAATTAATTAAACTTTAAAATTATCATTCCATTTATTGTATTAATTTTTACATACCTTCATTACATAATTTGATTAATTACTTATATTTTATTCTTTGGATGTACCGCCATTTTCGAGACATCAAACCTTGTTATGGAAAGTCACCTTGGTATTTAGATAGTTCCACTTATGTTTTTGGCAAGCTTGTTTATTAGGAGAGAGAGAGGAATCCACCACCACCTTAGTATCTCTCCCTCAACCCCTGTATCAATTCCCTCTCTGTAGTTTTAGTAAAAAGCCATCACGCTTTCTAAATTCCTCTCTCTTTCCAATTTCCACCATCCCCTTATTTCCTTTTTTTTTCTCGTTCTTTTTTTCTGCAGGGAGCTGCGCGCACGAAAGGGGACTCCCCACTTCGTTCTTTTGGAGGAAATAACCACCCTCCTGTTCATGACCACTCTCCCGCTTCCAGAACGTCCACCTAGCAGAGCCCGTCGGAACGCCCGACTGTTCCTCCATCGAACAGAAGCACGGAACTCCGCCTCGGCTCTACTCACCGCAACTACGATGACTCCTCACCACGTTGATCACAGCAGCCTAATCACGACCTACGCGGTTTGCCTCTGACTCTTCCCCGACAGCACCCTGACTGCGACCTCACCGCCTCTCCGAGGCTTCTTCTCCCTGCAAGCTCGGCCTCCATCGTCCTCAACACCGCTCGTCAGCACCACCGCGAGCTTGTCGCTCCCAAACGCCCTCTCTCTCTCTCTCTCTCAGACTCGACGGCAGCAGCTCTGCCCACCGCGATCTCACCTCCTTTCCTCCGCGACTCCCGTGCTCGATCGTGACTTCCACTTCCTCCTCTCGAGCAAGAGCACTGCCGACGACCGCGATCTCAAGTGTCTCCAGCGACTGCGACCTCCAGCATGGCGTTCTCCATTCTCTCCCTCATGCGAGCGATAGAGCAGTCACCACAGCGTTGATAGCAGCCCACGACCGCGTCCTCCTCGACCGCACTAGCCCTCACTGCGACAGCTACTGTGCCTCGACGTCTCTTCCTCGACAGCGTCCGTGACCACGAGCTCCTCTACAGCGACAACCGCTTGCTTCCGTGACTTTACAGCATCGTAGTCGGTGGTGACAGCCGCTTAGGCGAGCATTGACAGTATGTTCGTCCACGTCGACGCACCATGTCCACGGCCGCGTATTTTCACTACGATCGCTTGTTGTCTCCGCGACCTAATAAGTTTGCTTCAATTACATTAATTTTATTTAGAAATATTACATATTATTGGCATGTTCCTGCGTATTATTGTCTCCGTGTAAAGACGACATTATCTTTTCGTGATTTATTTATGATTTAATTTTTACGACACATCATTATTAGCATAATTAGTTATTGTAAAAATAAAAATTTCTCGATCGGCCATATATTTATCTATTTACTTACATATTGTATATATTTATATTTATAAGTTAAGTAGGTATATTATTAAGTTAATGAAATTTAAATTAGTAAATTAATAAACTAACAAATAAATTATGTTGTATTTTTATATATTATAGTTTAAAGTATTTGCTATCAACAAACCTACCTTATTTTCGTTATTTCAAAATAAAAAAAAATCATATATATAAAACACCAAAAAGAAATTTGAGTTCCATCTTTAAAGCAAGGGATTTTGATTTGTAAACTTTCCTCCTTTGACGACCCTAGATACTCCACTATCTATATTATAAATTTTAAAAGGTATGCGATTTCGCATGTTACAACGACTTTAAAAACCGCTTTTACAAATCAAGCCAAATTTCACATCACTTTTTCGCACCGTTGTCGGGGAGGCACGGCTTTGCTTAATCATTTTTTCTTTTGCCTGAAGTGGATCTCATCCCCATCTCTTTCTTTTCTCTTATGGTGTAGGTATTGTAGGAAGAAAGCGAGAATTTAGAAGCTAAAGCTCAAAGTTCCTTATCTTCCCACAATTTTAGGTTGGTGTCTTCTCTTTTGTCACACCTAAAATAAAAGACTACCAAAATATACTAAACTTGGCTTTCAAGACCCTAAACAGCTTAATTAAGTAGAGTGATGCATTTTAAAACTCATTTATTGCTTGTTTGCACCATTAACACCACTCCATTTCATGTATTGGTGTTTTGCTTTTTCGAATCCAGACTTTTGTCTTGATTTGAAAAATCAATTTCGAACACCATAAGCCTTCTAAAATCTTGAAATTTTACATAGAGATTCCAAATCAAGTTGGGAACATCTGTTCTAAATTTCAGATCAATTGACTTTGTATTTAAGTTTTCAAAATTCGTGGACTACAGAGGGGGTCACATCCTTTATTCTTCTTATTTAGCTATTGTATATGAATTTTTAGAATTTCTATACTTAGCCAATTTTTATGAAATTTAGATTTCTGGAATCCTTGTGAAATTCTACACATCACATAAATTCATAAAAATTTTTGGAGGCCGGTGGTGGTATAGAAAGTCCAAAATACCCACGGGTATCATTTTCGGACTTTGACACCAGCACAAATAAAAATTCAAAACAAATATCAAACAAACTTATAAAATCTTAAAAAAATCTTTTCTTGAATTCTTGTTTGATTTTCTTCAAAGTAGTAGTGTTGTTTGACTTGTTTGGATCAGTACTTAATACAAAAAGACTAAAAATAATTCATTGATAGTAATTTTCTGTCTTAGGGACAATTGGCTTAGGGTTTCTTTCTTTCCTTTTAGAGACTCACATTAAAGGAAATTAACCATCACCAATACAACTTGCTTTTGCTTTGATTGTGGAGTTTCAAACTTATTTGAAAATTTAAAAAGAGAAATCCTAAAACACATTGAATTAAATCAAATCCTAAAGGACAAAAATACAAGAAATTATGTGATAACTTGCTTTTTAATTGGAACCACTTTCCAATTCTTGCACACACACAAAAAAAATTGAAATAACAGGGCAACAACCCAATCAACGCCCACATTCCGTGTGCACTTTAGTATCCTAGACCTAACTAAAATTCATAGCAACTTGACCCCTAAGGTTTCATCAACTTAGGCTTGCTATATAGGTCTTAAGTTTTCTCTAATTAATACCAATTCTGTCATTTATATATGGTGTTCAGGCTGATGGGCCGTGTCAAATGACCAGGCACGGGTTTATACAAGCACCTGGGGATTTTCCTGAAAACATTTGGGCCCAAACCTCCCCTTAAGCAACTTGGCTAGATTTGTTGACAAAACAAGTATTCACTGTTGATTACTTATTTCCTAAATAGACCAAGTCTTAGATTAATTTCTAGGGAGTCACAATTAAGTTAGGTCTAGAATTTGGTTGCTTGTGTGCACATTTCTCTCATATCCATCTCTTCTCCTCCCCTCCTATTTCTTCCATTTTGCACGGGCTGCGGTCCAAAACTCCACACTTGGAGGGACCACTTGATTTTTGCCTCCCCAAAAAGACTTTTCCTACATTTTTCCTCTTCTTTAAAAATGGAAAATCAAAATTGGTCCTCTAACCTACATGCTAATTATTCTTTCCCTAATCTTTCCACCCAAGAGCTTCTTAATCAGGCCCCCCCACCTAATTTCTACTCCATTATGGCTCAACTACAAGTTAAGCAACAATAGTTGCATAAGGATTTAGCAAACCTAGCCAACCAAGGGAGTCCTGCCACACCTGCCTAAGCTCCACACATTCCACATCTCACCCCTTCTCACATCCCAAAGCGATAAAATTTGCATACGACCCGTGCTGAGTATAATCATTATTCTAAGACTTTCTATGGTTCAACGGGGAATTATACGTATCCAAATCATTACCCCACTCAAAATGTCTCCACCTTTCAGGAGCAATTGCAAAATTCCTCTAATTAGAGGAATTATCCGACTCACTCCTAGACCAATCCAGTTCCTCACCAACAACAAAACCCATTTGGAGGGTATGGTTCAAATCAAACTTATCAATCTAGGCTATCTCAAGAAGACATCAATGCCCAAATGATGAAAACCCTACTGGAGATGCAAAGAAAATCTATGGAAATCACCCGTGTTATTAATAATCTCAATGATCAAATTGGGGTTATTCCGACTCAAGGACCTACAGAACATTCACCATCCCAACCCACACCAAACTTTGTCAATCAAAGGGACCAACACCTGGGTGGACACCAACATCAGAACCACACTGTTCATCCTCCTATTAACACAATACCTCAGCACCAACCTGGTTTCTATCAACATCAGGTCCCCCACCTCCTCCCAGTGATAACCAAACTACATATGCAGATATGTTGAGGAGTGGGAACACCACCACTAATTTAGGGCCTTCAAATCAAATTGATGAAACCCACTCTCAGCCTATGCAAATCAACTCTCCTAACCCCACTTAGGAAGAAAAAAAAGAAATCCCAAAAACACTTGATTCAAATCCTACTTCTCACTCTCAAACACTGCAATCCAATCTTTTTGATAAAAAATCAGAGCCCTCTCACCAAGATCTTTTGGACTTATTTGTGCAAGTCGAGAGGAATATCCCCCTCCTTGATGCCACCCCTACCTTTGCTAAATTTTTGAAAGAAAAGTTTACTCCAAAAAGGGAGGCTCAGAATCTAGGAAGCGTGGTCCTTTCTAAGACGGCAAGCTTAGTTATTCAGAGCAAGCTACCTCTCACAAAAAAGGACTCAGGTGCATCTCTCATCTCGGTTGTCATAAATGACACCACCTTTTTTCGCACCCCTCTCCACTTAGGTACCTCCATTAATATCATTCGCCAGGTCATATTCTAGGAATCTCAATTCAATGATTTTAAACCTACTAAGGTTCAATTTCAACTTGGAGATCAATCTACCATTCAACCGTGAGGAATCATTAAGGATCATATTGTCAAGGTCCGAAATTGTCTAAATCTGGTAAATTTTCTGGTCCTTGACATAGAGGTACCTGCAGCTCTCACTAATACCATTCTTGGAAGACCCCTTCTGATTGCCATAACAGCTAATATCAACTCTCATTCTGGGAAAATGAATACAAGTTGCGGTAACTAGATTTTCTCATTAGATTTATTTCAAGCTTCCAAGAGGTCCATTGATCATAAATTTTTCGAGGACACTGATAATATAATGGAAGCAATTCTTGAGAAATCTTTGTTGATCAAATCCTACTCAGCTTTGACAACCATGGATCTAGATTTTATTGATTCCTATTCTAGGGATGATTTTGTGGCCCGAGACTTTTCAGATCAACTAGGGTTTAACTTTTACTCTTTCAATCTTCCTAACTTTTCACCAAAAACATCCACACTAACTTCACCCACCCTACATCTCATTGAATCCTTTCCCCCTCCCTTTCCATTAGACCTATCACCCGACCCACCAGAGTCTGGCATTTTACATTCACTTAAACCATGGCCAGATCTAGGTCATTCTTCCATTTTTCCATTTCATTTTGATTCCGATGTCTTTACTATTTATCTTTTTAGGGATCTGGAGGAAAATACATTTCTTGAGGACATTCAAGTGTCCAATTATTTACATGATTTTCCATCTTCCGTGCATACCTTCACGTCCGATTTAATGGCGTAAAAGATAGCACTGGATGGGAGGTAACCCATCATTTTTCCTACTTTCCTTTTTTCTTTTTTTCCCCAGGTTTTGACTATCCTAAATCCGACCGCCTTTTACTATGGTAATCCCTCTTTCCTTCCTATTGCATGAGGATAATGCATATCTTAAGCATGGGGGGGTGTTTTTAAAATTTTGATGATCGATTTGGGATTTTCAAAACCTAAAAACATGCATTTTTCTTTAGTCATTTTATTTTCCTGCTTGCATACTCAAAAAAATAAAAAAGTTGAAAACCTTTTAAAGAAAAATTTCAAATCGGGACTAAGGTTGAAAAACTCACTTTTGGTACAATGGGATTTAATCTTTAACAAATTAGGGATGATGATACGGATCTGATCATTAGAATTTTAGGGTCTATTTTTAGACTAGATCAGATATCGTTCTCTAAAATTCCACCTGAACTCATGATAGTTCAGGTAACTTGATCCTCTTTCGTAATATAAAAAGTATCTGGCTTAGTTTCTGATTCAAAAACTTACTTTTCTTGCAGAACTTCCTATGTCAAATTTCACACACAAACCAACACCTAAAAAAAACTACTAAAATTCAGAAAGACCCCTTGTTTGGCCTTAGTAAAAGTTTGAAGCAGATCATTGGTTTGAGTTCCCATCGCCGAGAAGCAGGAAAATGCTTCTTTTGAGGATGCGATGTCAACATGTTACAGCCTTGACATTGCTCCATATCTATATTTCATATCTTTAGACAGAGCATTAAAGTGCATTTTAGCAACTCAAGTGTCTTGGACAGTGCTCTACCTATAGTGTCGGAGCAAGAGCTTGAGTTTGCTTGGAGTGCCCCTTTACACTGCATTATGTTTTGGAGTTGTGAGCTCTTGAGTGGTGTCATGGACAGTGCTATCTCGAAGTACTGGTGCCAGAGCCCCCTTGAGGATTGGTGACGGGAATGATGATCTCGACACATCTATTGTAAGACTAAGCTAGAAATAAGCATGGGGGACAAAAAAAAAAGTTTTAAACTAAAAACATGCCCTTATAAATGTTGGCTTTTCACAAGCATAGACACAAGGTTTTAAAGGTTATTGCATGTTGCGAATCAGATTCAAGAGCCAGAAAAATCTTAAAAACAAAATTTCAAGTCATCTGAATTAACAAGGGGTTAATCGGTGATTTTTTTGAAGGATATATTGATCCCATTTTTGTCTAATTTTTGGATTCGAAAATAAATCCTAATGTTTATCTTTAACAAATCCCATGGCTCCTGTGTTTAAATCAACCAAGGTCCCTTAATCTTTTTCTCCTCAAAAGTCGAAAAAATTAGATTTCCCAAAAATTTCTTTTTATAAAAATTAAAGTTTTGCTAAGAGATTAGCAAAAGATAAGCATGGGGGTGAGATAAATGCTAGTTTATCATCATACTTATGCATTAAAACAAACCTAGCTCTTAGGATTTTACTTCGCAAATGGGTTTTTGGGCTGCATTTAGCCATTAACTAGGTTAGGCATGCATTGCACTTTTTATTATCTTTTTAATGTGTTTTTATGAGTGTTAGGGATATACAGATTGCCAGATCCCTAGAACCCTAGCACTCAAGAAGGAAACTGGTGAAGGAGAAGCTCTCACTAGCTGAAACTTATCATGATCTAGCTCACCATAGCTGGAATTCAGCTCACTTGAACTAGGGTTAGCTCATCCTAGCTCTATTCAGCTCATCTCAACTAAATGGTAGCTCAAGAGAGCTCATCTTAGCTCACCCTAGCTCAGGTCAGCTCAGATCTAACTCAACTTAGCTGAGTCTAGCTCATCTCAGCTCCTATTAGTCCACAAGGAGCTCTAGCTAGCTCAGCTGAGTTGACTGGAGTTCACCCCAGCTCAGGTCTAGCTACATCCAGCTCCACTCAACTTCGGCCAGCAGAAGATGACTTCATTCCAGCTTAGGAAGCTCAAGTCCAACTACGAGGACTCAACTTAGCTTAATTCAGTTGAGTTAAGCTACCTTAGCTGCCTCACCCAGCTTTATCCTCCCCGGGAGCACCAAACGTAGCTCACCTCAGCTCAATTCAGCAGAAGCCAGCTCACTTTAGCTTGGCTTAGCAGTTAGCAAAGAACCAGCAAGCTAAGCCAGCTAGAGTAGCTCCATGCTAACCTCTTCAGCAGCTGCTAGCTGCATTTCAAGCTCTAGACTTCTCCTCCTCAGCTCCTCTCTTCAAACCCTAGCTCCAATACCTCCTCCTTTACTCCACTACTAGCTAAGCTAGCTTAGCTTAGCTTAGCTTAGCTAGGCTCCAGCTCCCTTGGCAATCCACCACCTAAAAACCCTCCTTAGCTAGCTCTACCAACTAAGCCCTACCTAAGCTCACTTAAGCTAGCTCCACTCTACTCCTTTTGGCGCCACCACCTAGCCTACCCACTACCACCAAAAGACACCACTAAATGGTGCCAAAACCACCTATAACTACCCTAGTTTTGGTGCCAAAAATTCCCTCCAAAAATCCCCCCATCCTAACCCTACACCTACCCATATAGCCCATACTAGCCACCCACCTACCCCTCCTTCTAGAACCCTACTTGGCTCCACCTAAGCCCCCCTTCTAGAACCCATTTTGGAGCCAACTTCAAGGGGTGCCACCACCCATAACCACCACCTAGGTAACCCTTGGGTTGGCGCCAATCACCCTTAGCCCTAGGATCCCCAACTATCCCCTATATCCTATCCTAGCCATCCATTCCAAGAGCCACCTATGCCCCCCTTCCTACACTATATATACCCACCTAACTTCCCACATTTTGATCATCCTCCCATTAGTTTAATTCCACATTACACCCACCACAATTCAAGGCCAAGGAAGAAGAAGAAGAGAAGAAGATTAAGGGGGCATCCTACTCGCCCTTTTGGTGCCTTCTTTCCCTTCTTTCTTCTCCCTTGTGCCACGCCAAGGAGGAGGAGCACTCCCCCACTAGGAGGATGGCCAGGCAAGGTACACGCCCACCCTTAGAGGAGATCATTAGAGGTGGTAGCTTCCACCTTAGAGGACACTATTTTCAAGGAAAGAGGAGGAGCCCTTTTCAAGCCTATGAGCCACTAAGCTTGGAGCAAGGAGCTTCCCCTCTTCACCAACAATTCAGGAAGATTTGTGTTTTATTTTCTTTGTTGCAGTTATCTAGTAGTAGAAGCATTCATCTACTAGGGTTTTTTGTAAAACACTTTCTCTTTTAATCAAAGTTGCCTTCTTTAATCTTTTTGTTGCATAGTCTTGTAGAATTCTTGCTTAACCTTTTTCACTCCCTCTCCCTAATTCTCTATGCCTCCACGTGCCTAGAGTGAGCTTAGGGAGAGGTTCTACTTGTCACTATAATAGTAGTGTAGTGGATTAGTATATAGAATTTTCTTGCTATTAATAAACCTACCTTGTTCTCGTTATTTCAAAACCAAAAAAAAAATCATATATATAAAACACCAAAAAGAAAGTTGAGTTCCATCTTTAAAGCAAGGGATTTCGACTTGCAAACTTGCCTCCTTAGACGACCCTAGATACCAAACTATCTAAATTATAAATTTTAAAAGCATATTCCATTTCACGTGTTACAACACTTTAAAAACCCACTTTTACAAATCATGCCAAATTTCGCATCATATATTTCTGTGGTCATTGGAGACCAATGCATTGATGAGGCTCTCCTTGATCTGGTTGAGAGGGTTAATATGTTGCCGAGCTCAGTCTATGAGCTATTAGGAGGAGGCGAGTTGAAGCCTAATTCTGTTATCCTCCAAGTGGCTGACAGATCACTCAGGACACCACGTGGGCATTTAGAAGATGTGTTGCTGAGAGTGGAGGACTTCTTCTTCCCCATTGATTTTCTAGTATTAGACACTGACCCATCTAACAAGCCCACCAAACCCTCGATTATCTTAGGGAATCCCTTTTTGGCTATTGCCAATGCCTCCATCAATTGCAAATCAGGGGTGCTAAAGATGGGCTTCGAGAATTGGGAAATCCGACTAAATGTGTTTGATACCTATAAACAGTATGGATTGGAAGATTGTTCCTAAATTGAGGTGATTGATGAGATTGTAGAGGAGATGATGCCAGCTCTTTTGTGTGATGATTCCCTTTAAATGCTCATCTTTAAAGGCCATACCCAGACTATTGGTGAAGGTGAGGGAGATATGTCAGAATTAGAAGAGATGCTAGGTGTCAAGGCCGAGTCCCTCTCCTCATCATGGACAATCAAGGTAGATCTGCTACTGGAGGTAAGGACATCGAACCTAATTCCCTTGATTTAGAAAGATCCTAATTTGGAGCTTAAGCCACTCCCAAAGTCCCTCAAGTACATTTTCCTTGGACCTAATGATATGCTCCCTATCATCATCTCGACTACTCTATCTGAGACGTAGGAGGGAGCCTTGATTGAATACCTAAAATGGCATAAGGAAGCCATTTCTTGGATTATAGTAATATCAAAGGGGTTGACTTGACTCTCTGTATGCATCACATTTACAAGGATGACTCTGTGAAACCCTTCCAAGATATGCAGAGACGGTTAAACCCCAACATGCAGGAATTGGTGAAGGAGATTTTGAAGTGGTTAGACACTAGGATAATTTATCCCATTTCTGATAGTAAATGGGTTAGTCCTACACACGTGGGATTTATTAAGGAAATAAATGAGAAAGGGGAGACGGTTACCATCAAACCCTCAATTGGCTAGAGGGTTTGTATCGATTATCATCGCCTAAACACTGCAACCCAGAAAGATCATTTCCCTTTGTCATTTATTGATCAGATACTGGAGAAATTGGTAGCGAATAAATACTTCTATTTTCTCAATGGATATTTTGGGTACAATTAGATTGTTGTCTTTACATATGACTAGGAGCGTATGATTGCGCAGCAATCATAGGTCTTAATTGAACTAAATTAGGCTAGAACTTAGCATAAGTAGGGCAATTCATGCATGCATAAGCATTATCTACATCTTTACTGCTTTCCTTTAGCTATGCATAAAATAATGTTATAATGTACTGATTAAGTGCATTATGTCGATTGCCGGCAATAAGTTGATCAGGAGCAATATCTGAAGCTAGATCAGGAATAACGGGTGTTGCAGTAAAGCTGGAGCAGAAGACTTAGATTAGATGTAGGAATAATGATGCAAGGGAGTTAAGGCTTGCTATTCTATTAACTAGGAATAAAGCAGTAAAATGTGAAGAGCTTAGGTCCATATTAGCCTTTGGATAGCCTAGAGACTTCCCTCAAGCCTTGGCCACCCTTAGATTAGGTCACAGCACCCTAGGAGGCCCTAAAACCCTGGTTCCAACCCTTATCTAGATGTCCAGATAAGTTATAGGACGTCCAGGACCCCTAGCCAACTCCCACACACCTCAAACCCACTTCTACAACGTTATTGGATGTCAGACACTTTGTCAGACGTCCAATTTCTGCAGAATACCCAAAGCAGAACCTAGATTTCCCCCTGACTCAGATTGGACATCCAGAACTGAAGTCCGGACTTCTAATTTTTGAGTATAAGATGTCTGACACTATAATTAGATGTCTGATACTGCTCTCTAGTTTCTGTTTTGAGATTCAAACCTTGATCTTGGATCTCTAGGTCCCTAAACCCGATTCCAACCCCATAGGAAGCTAAATTAAGGTACCCTAACCCTTGTACATCACCTCTAGACCTCCCTAAGGACCTAATTAGATCCTCACTAAACCTAATTGACTTGGATCTTAGTCAATTCCATAAGCCCATTCAATTGGACTCATTGAGTCCAATTGAGCCCTGATCTCAGCACACACTGTCCAGTTGGACTTAGTGAGAATCCAATTAACCTAGACCTGACTTAATTGAATTGTTTTACTCTCAATTAAATTTTCACACACCCAATTAAACTTGTATTAAGTTTAATTGCACTTTACCTTAGTGAATTAGGATTTACAACCCAAATTTAAGACCTACCTTGACCTAAACCCACTAGAACCTAACCTAGTCAACCTAACCACCTAAGTTTCAACCCACACACACCCACACACACCCACAAACACCATCCACACGAAAACATCTAGCCTAGAGTTCTCTAGAACTCTCTACCATGTGTTGTGGCCTTAATTGCCAAAATTAGCAACCAAGCGCCATTCAATTTTTAGATCCACATTTGGTGGATCTAAAAGCCACCATCCACCCTCTCTCTCTCACTCTCCCACAAGCTCCCACCATAGGCCTCTCTAGAGAATTCCATAATTCTCTAGAGAGCTTCCCTTAGGTCTTTGGCCATTTGCACCCATCCACTTTTTGGTCATACTTGCTTGGCTCCATCCACCTCCACTTAGGCTAGCCACCACCATCTCCACTCCATCTCCACGAGCTGAGCACCACCATGAAGGACACCATGCCAGGATGCTGGATCACTCCTCCAACCTCTTTCCAAGGGCCGGCCTAAGCTCCATTGGCCGACCCTCATTCTCCTCTCTATCACTCCAAGGTCATCAGAGACCACCTCCGAATGCCCTCACTTCTGACAGATTAGTAGCTAGCTCTTTACATTTACTACTTCTATTTACTGCTTAGTAGTGTAGTCCTTATTCTCCCCCAATGATGTATGCAAAATCCCCTCGTAGATTCCTATATGCAATCATTTTCTGGTAGCTAGATTTACATTTTTAAGCATTCCTATATAAGCTTTCCTCTACATCAATGTTGCAAACATCCTCTAAATGAATGAATGAAAAATATATTTTCTATATATATATATATATGTCTATGTGTTGAGAATCACCATGAGCTCATTGCAATATCTTTTGTGTGATCAATGTTGTCTGCTTTTAATTCCTGATATACTTGCAACTAAGCATGTTGTACTTCAATACGTAATAATCATAAATTGGCGTGTGATTCTAAATAAAGTAGAGTGAAAATGATCGATTTTAGAACTAAACAAACGCCTCCCAGAGACGAACGACTGGGACTCAAATCTCGTTATCTTTTTATAAATATTTTTGTTTGATCGAATTTCGTACTATACTATGACGTTTTCCTATCAAAAATGCACCTTACGCATGACAACAAATGGCGTCGTTGCTGGGGAGGCAACATCATTTTCTCTGATTTCGATCTTTTAAACCATCATTGACAAATTTGCGTCTACTCTGTTTCTAGATGTGCAGGAAAAACGGAGAAAGAATGGGATCTGCGCACACAACGAGTGCGGAAAACAGATCTAGGTGCACATCATCTTCTCTTAGATTAGGTTTTCCTTTGAACCATAGGAGTAGATTTACTTCTTGCAATTTCTTTTAAAAAAAATTTATTCATTTCTGTGAAAAAGCAAAAAAAAAAACTTTCAAAAAAAAATCTAGATTAGGTTTCCTTTTGAATCCTAGGTTAGTTTGAAAAAGCAAAATATATATATATATATATATATATATTTGAAAAAAATCCTTATTGAAAAAAAAAAAATTTTTGCAAAAGGTTTCAAAAAAAAAAAAAGAAAAATCATTTTTGGTGGAGAGCTTGGATTTCAAACCCAAACCCTCTTTAAAAGCTTCTCCACCATTTTCTAATTTTTGGCCAGATTTCAAAGTCTGTTTTAAAAATTAGATTGCCGAAAAACTAGTGAGCAAAAAATTCTGAAATTCGAATTTGCAAGCCATCTTTCAAATGGTACCATTCATTTGAAAAAATTTCAAGTATAAAATTTTTAAAAATTTACGAAGTGCATGGGGGTTAGACTAACCCATATTTAGGTTTTTTCAAATTTCAAAAAGCAATTCCAAGCAATCTACGAATCTGTTTTGACTACAAATGGTGGAATTTGCAAGCTGACCTCATTGGCTTTATTTTCCATATTTTTCCTAAATTTTTGAAGGTCAATTGATACTATTTCAAAGCGAAAAACCAACTAGGGGTCAAAATTCCAGATCTGACCCCCTGACATTAAAAAATCCCTAAAAATTCAGTTGAAATAGTAAAAATTATAAAAAAATATTCTGTAGAAAGCTAATTGGAAAAGGAATCTACTCGCCAAATTTCAAGTTAATTGGATTCCAATTGTTATCAGAGAACGAATTTTACTTTTGTTGCCTGCTAAAACAGAACAACACCCTAGAATTGCATGAACCTTAAGGTAAATCTTTAGGGTTACAATTTGGGGACCACACTTGGGTGAACCTAGAATTAATCAAGTCTAGTACTTAGCTGGTGAGCTTGGTCACCTTGTGGGCCACTCACCAAGAGAAAACCCCAACTGAAGAAAATGGGCTAAAACAGATTTTAAAACACGAAATAAAATCCGAATTCGTTGTCGTACTACTGGGTGTTTTCAACCTCTTGGCTAGGTTAGTGAAGAGGCGGGAATCGCTTTCAGTTGGTTGTACGACGAATTTCTTCAAGAATTACAACATAAAATGAAAAATCCAGTCATCTGATTCATAAAGACCATCTGATTGATAGGGCCTTAGCTTTGTCTGGCTTGGCTACACCAACCCAGGGGTTGGGTGGTGTTTGTAAGGAAGGAGGTCACTTAGACCTCACTTGGTTGGACCTTGGGAGCCACTCCTAAGGAGGCAAGTCACCTCGCTAGGACCATCTTCTCCCCCCACTTCTTCTACTCCCAGAGCCACCATGGCTAATCCTGGACCTGGACCTATACTGGGTCAGGATCTTGAGAATTTGGACCCAATGGCTCATCTGGAAGCTCAGGTAGTCAAATCCGAGCAGCATCAGCAGAGCATGGATTGCATTCTGACAGTGCTGGATAGGATGCAGCACCCGTCGCGAGGAGAACAACTACAGGATTTCTATGACCCAGCCGCACAAATTGTCTCACCACTGGTCAGAATTCCCACAGGTGGACACATTTGAGCTCAAGCCCAATGTGATTGGGTTGATCAGCACTCATTTCTATGGGAACTCAAGTGAAGATCCGTTCTAGCACCTTGAGGATCCAGGAATATCGATCTCGGGATTGTTCTAATGAAGCTTTTCCCATTCTCTCTAAGGGATAAAGCTTCATACTGGTTCAATACCATTGGGAAGCCAATTGGAACCTGGCCAGAATTACGACATGAATTCCTACAAAAGTTCTTCCCAATCGGTCGAACAAATGCAATGTGGCATGCAATCATGACTTTCTCCTAGGGAGCTGGGGAGAAGTTACACGAAGCATGGGACAGATTTCACGACCTTCTCTGGAAATGCCCGCACCATGGCATACCCAGATGGCATCTGGCTCAGATCTTTTAGCATGGGCTGGATGACACACATCGGTATCTGGCCGATGCATCTATTGGCGGGAATTTCCTCACAAAAGACAAGAACAACGCATTTGAGCCATTTTAATCATTAGCGAAGAACTCGATGAATACCGCATCCATGAACCAGTTACAGCAGCCTGGTTAGTAGCGGGTTGGTGTCCACGAGGCTCACATCGAGTCTATTCGAGCCGACATGGATATCATCGTCAAGCAGCTGGAAAGAATAAATCTAATTGAGAAGAAGATTGACCAGATCAGTCAGGGTCAATATGACTCAAGCTCTTCCGCCTCAAGACCCTCCTATGCACCCCGAGCCCCTCTTGCTCGAGTTAATCTACTCATTCGGGATGCATCTTCTCCGTATTTACGAGATCCCACATATCAGGATCCCATAAACAATCCAGATCTAGCACCTTATGACCAGGGTTACGCACCACCCGCAGATTACAATGCGTATCCCCTTGATAGATATACGTCTCAGACATCTTCGGCCTACGAGGACGTCAATGCTACCCAAGGATACGGGCATAATAACCCATATTCAAAGATGTATAACCTTGGTTGGCGCCAGCATCTGAACTTCTCCTGGTCTGGTAATTCACAGAGACCACATCAAGATCCACACTATCAGACCAGGCAATATGGGAATGCGCAAAACACGTACCCTAGGCAGCAGCCATTCCCGCATCAGCAGCAACCCCGCTCTTTATACCAGCCACTGCACCAAGCTGCCAGCTACCCTCTAAAGCGGGCTGACCCTTTGGAGGCACTGAAAGAGGAGCTGTAAGAATCAATGAGGAAATCTACACAAGATAGCTTGCAGATTATGAAGGCGATGGCTGATCAGATACAGACCATGCAGAACATGCAGAGCTAGCTATTGCAGGAACATAGGACTCAGGGAGCCTTGCCCTCCCAACCCATCCCGAATCCTCAATATGTGCAGAACCAAGGCACCCCACCTAGGTTTTAGGCACAGTAGGGACAGGAACATGCCATACTACAGGCGCCTCCTGCACCACCTGGTTATGCGCAAGGCCAGCCGCCTTTGTAGAACCCCACATATTCTGCCCCTTTCGCTCCCCCACCACCTCATGGACAGCAAGCCGATGCACATGCTGTCTCTTTGAGGAGCGGAAGGAAGACATTTAACCCACCACATAGGCAGGCGGGTCCTGATTTTTCCCACCCTTCGCCATAGGCGAGTTCGAATCCTTCATCTCAGGAGCCACCTGCGGTAGATAAGGGTAAGAGGCCACTCAATCCTGAGATTCCCATCCCTTTTCCTGAGGCTCTGATATGAAATGCAGTACGGAAAAAGGACACGCGGGATTTTGAGGACCTGAAATCGATGTTCAAGGAAGTATATATTCAAGTCCCCCTCCTCGAGGCAATCAATCACATTCCCGCTGTCGCTAGGTTCTTCAAGGACTATTGTACCCCAAAGCGACAACTGAGAATTGGACGACAGGAGGTACTGTCGAAAGAGGCTAGCACCGTGATTCTAGCTAACGTACCGCCGAAGAAGAAAGATCCTGGTACCCCACTCATATCCTACTTCTTGCAGGATTCTCCATTTGATCAGGTCCCTCTAGATTTGGGTTCGTCCATCGACCTAACTCCCACTGCTATGTTTGATCGATTTTGATTTGGGGAGTTGAAGCCTACCTCGGTCACGATTCAGCTGGCTGACAGATCAGTCAAAACATCGAGGGGAGTGGTTGAGAACGTGATCATGAAAGTCCATGGATTCTGCTTTCTCGCAAACTTTTTCGTTCTCGCTATGGAAGTTCCTCCTAACCTCCGAGACGCACCAATTATTTTGGGTCTCCCATTTCTAGCGACAACCCGAGCAAACATTGATTATGCATCCGAGTGTATGGAGATAGCCCTAGGTAATGAGCGACTTCGACTTGACATATTCAGGGCAGCAAAGAATTTCGACTGTGATCGCATAGAGGAGGATGGTGAAGACGAAGATTCGGCATACTGTGGTAACATTGGGCTCCTTCGTGACGACCCAATGTCGCATTTGTTTGCACTATCAGGGTTCTTGGACCTCGATCCACATGGGACTGAGACCACTGCACTACACATATCTCCCTGAGGATCTGACTGTTTAGGGTGTGCTTCTGACCACAGCACCCCTGAATCTAGCTATCCTGATCCACACATTACTGAATTGCCCCTGTTGTTGCAGGAAGACGTGACTACAGCTAACAGGTTTCCCATTAACGCAGTCACAACCAATTATTTCACAGGGAGCGACTCAGCGGGAATTCACGTGCACATGGATCAGCAGATTCCCACCCTCGATTATGCTCCTTCCACTCTCATTTTTGACTCTGACCCACCCGTGATCAAATTGAAGCCCTTACCCACTCCACACTTTCTTATAGCTAGACCTTTTGGAGTAGGGGTGCACAATCAGATGGTTCGCATCTTTGAGCCACTGATTCTAGGAGCACACGAGCACATCTTTCTCTTCATCTTGATCGGCTCCTATGCAAGAACTGATACATCTGATTGAGTTTTTGCCCAGCTGGAGGCGTTAAACTCAGCATCTACTCCACATCCATCACCCTATACATATTCATTTTTATATATAGCATATTTTTCTTTTAGCATATTTTCTTTCTGCATATTGCATACTAACAGGTTGGTCGGTGCTGAATATATAATTTCAGGAGCAATTACAGGTGATTTCTACCCATTTTCTCCCTGCTGCATTTATTTATTTTTTTATTTATGCATGAGGACATGCAAGAACTTAGGCATGGGGGGTAGATACAACAAAACTGAAAATTTTTATGCCAACATTTAGGAGAAACTCAGAGCTGCATGTAAAACGTACTTTAGGACCCTAAATAGAAGAACAATCGACTCCGCCTCCAATGCTCATATTGGAGCTAGAAATTGTCTGCAACAGCCACTTCCGACTCATCTGCTTACCTCTTATTCTAAATTTAGGGTCAAGCTAAATGTAACCTGAAAGGGAAATTTTATGAAGTATAAATTATACGAGGTTACTTGTTTATAGCATATATACATATTGCATTCATGAATAAGATTATTTTATTAAGAGAATGCATTAGGGATTTTATCCTCTAGTTGATTCCTGTAATCTGGAATCCAGTATAATTTTTTCACACACACGTAGAATTTGCAATGGATTCACAGTGAAGGCTGATAAACATCTTTAGTCTGTCGAGAAGAAGCAGTGCTTCTCCTGAACCCCTGGACAGTGTTTTGGGAGTCAGGCAGATTTTCCTCCAAAAATCCACCAAATAGTGTGAGATGAGAGTAGAGTGTACTGGTGCTCTAAGATTAGTGCAAGGAATCTGGAATCCTAGATAAGTAGGTGATGATACTCAGAGATAAGGCATAGTTTTCGCTCACAGTTCCTACGTATGCATTTTTGTGTGAAATATTGAGAGCCATCAAATAAGGCAAATACGCGGAGAGCGAGTTTTCATAAAACTAGGGCTAAGGTGGATGGTTACGACCATTCTTTACGGAATCCTCGGTTGGAGGAGGGTATTGATGTCAAGGTCAGAAATACACCATCCTATCCGTCTTTCTCGGTGCCGTGAGTAGGCACTTCCACCAAATAAGCCACCCAATTCTCTTGAGTACCACCAATCCCTAATAATGCCTCCTCAATAAAGTTCATGGATGTGTGCTAGTTGTGTTATGTTGAAAAAAAAAAGAGAAAAAAAATGCAAAAAAAATTGATGAAAAGAAAGAAAAATTGAAAAAAAAAATTAGAAAAAGAAGAAAAAGCAAAGAAAAAAGAGTGAATATTTAGTTCAGTTGCATTGAGGTAATACCATTAAATAAATTTGAAATACACCAAATATGGCCTTAACCCACCTTTCTTGTGTTTCTGACCACCCAAATATTGGCTAAGGAATTCCGACTTAGTGTTAGGGTTATGAGAACTCAATTAAAGTGTTAATGCCTAGTGAGACCACCAAATACAGGTCATATATGTGAATCTGGTGAGGTTGTGAGCTCTAAGAAAAAGAAAGAAAAGAAAAAGAAAAAGAGAAAGAGAGAATGAATACAAAGGAATCAAAAGGGAGCATAGTTTTTCTCATCTTTCCCTAAGTTGAGTTACTTAGTAGTCTAGGAATCTAGATTCTATAGTACTAGTCTATATGTAGCACCAAGTGAGAGTGAGCCACCAAATATATAATCTTTTCCCTCTGAGATTCTCTACCTAAGCCTAAAGCCGGGGTGGAATTCATAGAATATCTTGAATACCCCGAGGGAAGAAGTCCTCCTATCCTGCTAGAATTTTACTAGGGGTCAAGTACAGACTTTAGGGGTGAATTAGTTTTTCACACGAATCCGTTGCAAAAGCTACATAGCTACACATTCATGATTACCTGGATTTCTAGAGCATAGGATGAAAACAAAAAGGAGAAAAATCTCTAGGCATACACTTGAAAAAACAATCAGTCTCTTAGGGACCCTTGCTGTAAATAATTTAGTCTTGCATTTGCTAGGGACTAGTAAGATTTAGGCATGGGGGTATGATTGCATAGCAATCATAGGTCTTAATTGACCTAAATTAGGCTAGAACTTAGCATAAGTAGGGTAATTCATGCATGCATAAGCATTATCTGCATCTTTTCTGCTTTCCTTTAGCTATGCATAAAATAATGTTATAACGTGCTAATTAAGTGCATTTTGTCGATTGCAGGCAATAAGCTGATCTGGAGCAAGATTTGAAGCTAGATCAGGAATAACAGGTGTTGCAGTAGAGCTGGAGCAGAAGACTTAGATTAGATCTAGGAATAATGATGTAAGGGAGTTAAGGATTGCTATTCTATTAAGTAGGAATAAAGCAGTAAAATGTGAAGAGCTTAGGTCCATCTTAGCCCTAGGATAGCCTAGAGACTTCCCCAAGTATTAGCCACCCTTAGATTAAGTCACCGCATCCTAGGAAACCTTAAAACCCTAATTCCAACCTTTATCTGGATGTCCAGATGAATTATAGGACGTCCAGAACCCTTAGCCAACTCCCGCACACCTTAAACCCACCTCTACAGTGTCATTAGACGTCCAGACACTTGGTCAGATGTTCAATTTCTGTAGAATACCCAAGACAGAACCTTGAATCCTTCCTGACACTGATTGGACATCCAGACAACAAGTCTGGACTTCTGATTTTTGAGTACAAGATGTCTGACACAATTATTCAATGTCTGATACTGCTCTCCAGTTCCTGTTTTGAGATTCAAGCCTTGATCATGGATCTCTAGATCCTTAAACCAATTTCCAACCCCATAGGAACCTAAATTAAGGTGCCTTAACCCTAGTACATCACCTCTACACCTTCCTAAGGACCTAATTAGGTCCCCACTAAACCTAATTGACTTGGATCTTAGTCAATTCCATAAGCCCATTCAATTGGACTCATTGAGTCCAATTGAGCCCTGATCTCAGCACACACTATCCAATTGGACTTAGTAAGAGTCCAATTGACCTAGATCTAACTTAATTGAGTTGTTTTACTCTCAATTAAGTTTTCACAAACCCAATTAAACTTGTATTAAGTTTAATTGTAGTTTACCTTAATGAATTAGGGTTTACAACCCTAATTTGAGACCTACCTTTACCTAAACCCACTAGAACCTAACCTAATCAACCTAGCCACCTAAGTTTTGACCCACACACACCCACACACACCATCCACATGAAAATATCTAGCCTAGAGTTCTCTAGAACTCTCTACCATGTGTTATTGCCTTGGTTGCCAAAATTAGCTACCAAGAGCCATTCAATTTTTAGATCCACATTTGGTGGATCTAAAAACCACCATCCACCCTCTCTCTCTCTCTCTCCCACAAGCTCCCACCAAAGGCCTCTCTAGATAATTCCATAGTTCTCTAGAGAGCTTCCCTTAGGCCTTTGGCCATTTGCACTCATCCACTTTTTGGTCATACTTGCTTGGCTCCATCCACCTCCACTTTGGCTAGCCACCACCATCTCCACTCCATCTCCACGATCTGAGCACCACCATGAAGGATACCATTCCAGGATGCTGGATCACTCCTCCAGCCTCTCTCCAAGGGCTGGCCTAAGCTCCTTTGGCCGTCCCTCTTTCTCCTCTCTACCACTCCAAGGCCATCAGAGACCACCTCCTAATGCCCTCACTTCTGATAGATTAGTAGCTAGTGCTTTACATTTACTACTTCTATTTACTACTTAGTAGTGTAGTCGTTATTCTCCCCCAATGATGCATGCAAAATTCCCCGTAGATTCCTGTATGCGATTATTTTCTGGTAGCTAGATTTACATTTTTAAGCATTCCTATACAAGCTTTCCTTTACATCCATGTTGCAAACATCCTCTGAATGAATGAATGAAAAATATATTTTCTATATATATATGTGTCTATGTGTTGAGAATCACCATGAGCTCATTGCAATATCTTTTGTGTGATTAATGTTGCCTGCTTTTAATTCCTGATATACTTGCAACTAGGCATGTCGTACTTCAATACATAATAATCATAAATCGGTGTGTGATTCTAAATAAAGTAGAGCGATAAAGATCGATTTCAGAACTAAACAAATGCCTCCCAGAGACGAATGATCGGGACTCAAGTCTCGTTATCTTTTTATAAATATTTTTGTTTGATCGTATTGCACACTATACTAGGATACATTTTCCTATCAAAACGTGCTCTATGACTCCCAAATAGCATACTACTTTTACAAGTCCATATGGCACATTTGAATTTTGCCAGATGGCGAGTCGATTTTCGCTTTTGAAAATGATGATTAAGAAGATTTATCGTTATATTTCTAAGTGGTGGAAAATCCACTAATCAAAACAATTAGAATTAAAATTTAACCACTCACAGGAGAGCGGGTCGTGTCCATAGGGAGGCAATGACCTATTTGAACTCACAATTAGGTAGAGATCAAGTCAACTGAAATATTCGTTAAATCAAACAATGCATATGTCACTTTGAATGTAAACCCTAAATTTATGGAGAAGTCAAGCATTGTTGACGTAATTTTCACATAAGAAAATTGTCCATGTGCAAGGGTATGCCATGTACTTTTTACTTGCATGCATACTAAAGTGTAATTCAAAATTAAATGTAATGCATATAGAGATGAATCATAAAGGCTTAACAATTATCTAGAAGAATAAGCATAACAAGCTCTAAATTCACCACAATTTAACTAATCTAAGAAATCAAAAAAATGATTTCTGACAATGGCAATTTCTGTAAATAGAAATACACACTAAAACAGGGGATTCTACCTCTCTCCTCCTCGCACATGGGAGAGAGGCTCGTTTGAGGAGCTACTCTGGGAAAAGGTCGGCTGGAGCGAGGCCTTCACGGCGGTGGCGGCGGTGCGTCGCAAGGTGGCCTGGGCCGGTTGGACGGAGAAGAGAAGTGGCGACGGTGGCTGTCGCTACTGCTCTGTGTGCGGAAGTGGAGCTGCTGAAGGGTGCGCATGCTCAGATGGCTACTATGAGACCGAGCGCACTACTGAAAGCTGGCGGAGGCGCAAGGGGGGGCGCAGCACTGAGGGCGTCGCGTGCCTACACGCGGTGGAGGTGCAGCGCTGTTGCGGGTGTGATGGAGGCGCAACAAGGGGCTCGCACGGTCCTGCTGCTGCAGGAATGGCCAGGGAGCGCAGCGTTGCACGGCTGCTGTAGCACATGCTTTGCGTGCACGAGCGAGGGCCGATGGGCTGGAGGGCGATCGCTCAAGGATTGCAAGGGAGTGCGTAGGAGGTTGCATGCTGTTGCGGGTGTGGTGCAGAGGTGCAGTAAGGGGCGCAAGGATGGTTTTTTTTTGTAACAGAGGCAGAAGAAGAAGAAGAAGAAGAAGAAGAAAAAGAAGATGGTGTTGATGGTGCGTGGACAGGGAGGGTGATCTGGTAGTTGCATGGTGATGGCCAAGCTCACAGGATTGCTGCGGCGAGCTATCACCTTGCCGACCCACGGTGTGGTGCAGCTCAGCCTTGGAGACCACGGTGGTGCAGTGGAGTGCACAGTGGGGGAGTGGGGTGGTGTCTCACTAAGAACAGCTACCTCCTTCTCTCCCTTGTAGTTGCAATTGCCCCCAACCAGATTAATCTCTCCCACTCATCCATGAATGGGGACTTGAGTGCAAGCAGCTGGCGAAGAGTGATTGTGCAGGCGGAGGAAGTGGAGCCGTTGCCTATGGGAAGAAGAAGAAGAATTAATAAAATAAAATATTAGGATTATTTATACACAAATCCTTAAGTTCTATGTTTATTAAAATAATGCATGTAATGCACCTAATTACTGCTATTCTAAGTCAATTCCAAATGTCTTCAATTATGAATGCAATGCACTAATTATGTAATTAAACAAGAAATATAAATTAATCTATTTACATCCTAATGCATGCTAAATAAATAGATGCGTTACCTTAATGTTTAAGCATTTAGACATTTAATTAGCTCACAAATATGAGCTTATCAAATGTCCCCATGCCTAATTTTTGCTAGTCCCTAGCAAATCCAAGCAATAACCTAGCACTC
This sequence comes from Thalassia testudinum, assembly GCA_037157565.1. Lineage (NCBI taxonomy): Eukaryota > Viridiplantae > Streptophyta > Magnoliopsida > Alismatales > Hydrocharitaceae > Thalassia > Thalassia testudinum. Next base: position 3,758,155 of record JAZHRO010000022.1, on the reverse strand, counting down.
CAAGTAGACTAGCCAACCCAATCGGCCTTCTTTTAGAGACATGAGCCAACCCAATCGGTCTTCCTTTCGAAACATGTTAAGTTCAGACTTTAGACCTAAGGTTCCCAAGTAGTTGCTAAGTTACAGACTAGGTCGGCTAAAGACGAGTTGCAGGCACAGGTTTCTCTAATTTCTAACTCTACCCTAAGGTTTATTGATCCCCGAGATTAAAAGATCTATGCATGTGCATTGGTCTGAGTTATTTGAGGTTGGTATGATTGCCAACCTAGAGAGGAAAAAGGCTTTTTTTTTAATATATATATTTTTGTTTGATTCCTTTAAGTCTAACCTTGGATCAGCTATCAACACGGTCTGTGTCGGATTCATTGTCCCCATCACCGTACCTCGAAGGGTGCCTGGCTTTCGATGCTTCGAGATAGCACCGCCCATAGCGACCCCAAGAACTCCTGGCAATCAACACTTCGAGATAGTATCGCCCATGGATTTTTTAAGTAAATTCAAGCTTGTGGCAATCAGCACTTCAAGATAGGGCCGCCCATGATACCTGAACCGCGCAATGCACTTATATGCCCCCAGTAGGATGGATATCCTAAGAGACAAGTGCCGAGGAGGTAATATGTTATCATTGCATCCTCAAGGTGAGTATATACTCCACCTCTCCTACGGCAGGAACTCTTCCAATCAAATTATGTTTTCAAGCTTCTCCTAAGTCAAAACTAAGAGAACCAACTTCTCTTAAAGAAATGAATTAGGGTGATTACTTACTTACACAAGACCAAGTGTGTGTGAAATGTGGATGCTTAGGTTACAAGGACCCGTAAACCAAAAGGTAGAACAAGACTATAGGTACTACCCAGCCTTTAACTCAATCCCTAGCTTTCCTTCCTTAACCTCTTGAGGAATGGTCCGCAACTTAACTCGTACTTAAGTTTTTAAGTCCACAAAGGACCCTAAAGGTCTAAAGCTAGTAGCTTACTTAGCTTCTAAAGTTCGACACCTAGAGTCAACTTAGTCTAACCTAAAGTTCTGGTCTGCTTAAGAATGCAGGCCCAGCCAGTTAAGCTCAATAATACAAAATGTTTTTCTCTTTCTTCTTTTTTTTTTCTTTTTGATGCAAATGTATGCAATGCAGAATGCTTTAACTAAATGCATGAATGCACTATGTATAAATGCTATGTATATCCCCACGTATACCCCCCCATGCCTAAAATCTGCAATGTCCTCATTGCATAGAAGAGTATTACCTGGGTCAGAGTTGGGCTACCATTATTTTTTTGACAGCCGAGTAACCAAAGAACCTGCAAGTCAAGTTCCAAAACCAAAGAAATAGGCCCTAATAATGAGTAAAGTAATGCTGGCCTAGAAAAGTGGTAACCTAGAATGTTGGAGAGCTGATGATGAATCCCGATAGCAAATGCTCGCCCAACCAGGATGGGAATGAAATCATCCCAAGTCACCAGAGGAGGTTCTAAAGGATAAACTGGCATAACAACCTCCAAAGGGGTAAGGGGAGGATGACAAGGATCCTCTAAAAGAAATGGGGAAGGAATGGTGCAGAGATAGACCCCCAGGGTAATGGACTGACCAAAGAAATCATCAATCCATACCCGATACTACATTACAAGAGATATTGGTCTGTTAAGCCTCCCGATCAAAATAGTAGTGAGCATGTCTTTAAGCCAAGGATCGTCTAGGGTATCCAAGTTTCAAGGTTGCGGGATGGTCATAAGATCTAAGTTGGCTTTAGTTGGCTCGGTGTCCATCCCTAACAATCTTTCCAATTCCTTAATTGCATCCCTAGCATTCCTTGCACTATCAGAAGTATCGCCTGCACTTCATTAATGATCGTTTCAACGTATGGGGACAACATTTTTCCTTCAGACATAGGCGAATTAGAGGATGACTCCGAATCAAATGAAGGCAGGTTGGAAGCAACAAATCTAGGGATTATCCTATCAATGTCATCCCCGGGTTCTTGTTCTTTACTCAAATCCTCCCTGGAGTCTATATGTGAATCCACATTAATCTCAAAAGTTGCTTCCAAATTTCCAATTATTTCATCATTAGGAGATATCATCAATGGATGTGCTAAGGAAACCTAATTTGGTCAACTTTGTGACATCCTCGGGGGCTAATTCTTTAGATAAGACATAATCACCCTCAGTGTCACTCCAAATCTTGAATGTAGGTTCCTCATATAATTCATCCTTCTCCTCATCATACGATTCATCATATACCCAAGGTCAAGAATCATCTAAAATCTTAGCAGATCCCCTAGGGCACTCTATCTGGGGTACATGGTTTACACTGGTAACATTAGACTCCTTAGATAGGTGGATTTATTCAGGGTTAGGTTCCCTAAGGGTGGGCTTGAGTTCCATCTCGTGATCAGAAGGGAGGGTAGGATTAACAACTTGACTTTGACCCACTTCATCAAATGTCACGAAAATACTATCATCGGGGTCGAGGTCTTCCAATGGTACCATCATTCCCCTCTTTTGACTCCAATATAATTCAGGTGGATACTCAACCTGATCATTTTCTTCCTCTGGTTGCCACCTTTCTTCATCCCATGTATAGCTACTTTCATACATATTCTCCTCCCTCTTAAGGCGTGGACCTCTCAAGGAAGTGTCATCTAGCGAGGAGGTTTCGAAATAAATCCTCGAAAAGTAGCTATTCTCCCTTACATAATCCCCAAAATTTCCCTCCAACTTAGGGTGTGGCTCTCCCACGGGAGATGCATCAAGCATAGAGGGGTGCACGTCATCCTCAATGGGAAAGGTTGGGTGGCTAATGTCTTCTTTTCCTTGTTGGCCTACTCTAGAAGATTCTCCTAAAAATTCAATCATTTCATCTTGCATTTTTTAAATTTCCATCTTCAAGGAGGAGAAATCATCATTACTATCAGGAGAGAAGTCAGGCTCAAGCTTAAAGTACCTAGGAGTTTTTGTCTAACCATTATAATCATTCAGGAAGGGTGGGTTGGGTATTTCTATGGTGTGTGGGATATTGGGAAAGGCAAATCACGCTCCTAAGTTCTACTCACTGATTTGGGGCTTAACTAGGCCAATACTCCTAAAATAGGAGTGAAAAGGATCCCAATGGTTGTCATTATGTCTATCAAAAAATGGACCATCTCGGCGTATGGGATCAAAGATTGTAGAGTGGGGGTAAGGGTGTGGGCAAGATGTGAAAGGATGGAAGTCAAGGTGGTCCATTCTAACTCACACCATAATCAGATTTCCAAGCAAACACCAATCAGAGGACTTTTTAGGTCTTTAATAAAATAGGCATCTGAGATTTAAGTTCACTTGTAGGTGACTGATAAACGCCAGTTTATCATCATTCTTATGCATTTAAACAAACCTTGCTCTTAGGATTTTACTCCGCAAATAGGTTTTTGGGCTACATTTAGGCATCAATTAGGTTAGGCATGCATTGTACTTTTTATTATCTTTTTAATGTATTTTTGTGAGTGTTAGGGATATGCAGATTGTAAGAACTCCAAAACCCTAGCACTCAGGAAGGCAACTGGTGAAGAAGAAGCTCAGACTAACTGGAACTCAGCTTGATCCGGCTCACCATAGCTGGATTCCAGCTCACTTGAACTAGGGTTAGCTCATCTTAGCTCCATTCAACTCATCTTAGCTCACCCTAGCTCAGGTCAGCTCAGATCCCGCTCAACTTAGCTGAATCTAGCTCATCTTAGCTCCCATTAGTCCACAGGGAGCTCTAGCTAGCTCAGCTGAGTTGACTGGAGTTCACCCCAGCTCAGGTCCAGCTACATCTACTTCTACTCAACTCTGGCCAGCTAAAGATGACTTCATTCCAGCTTAGGAAGCTCAAGTCCAGCTCTCAGGGACTCAGCTTAGCTCAACTCAGTTGAGCTAAGCTACCTTAGCTACCTCACCGAGCTTGATCCTCCCTAGGAGCATTAGACCCAACTCACCTCAGCTCCTTTCAGTAGAAGCCAGCTTGCTTTAGCTTGGCAAAGTAGCTAGCAAAGAACTAGCAAGCCAAGCCAGCTAAGGTAGCTCCTTGCAGCTCTCTTCAGCAACCACCAGCTCTAGTGCAGCTCAAGATGACTACCTCCAGCTCTTCCCCCTGAAAACCCTAGCTCCAAATGCCTCCAACTCTACTCCCTACTAGCTAAGCTAGCTAAGCTGCTTAACTTACCTAGTCTACCTCCATGGCACCAAAACCTACTACCCTACTACCTAAGCTCTAGCAAAAAGACCACCTACTCCAACTTTATTTTGGTGCCAACTATCCCTTCCATCACCACCCTACATCCACCATCAAAAGCCATCTCCACCCTCCAATTTTTTCCCTCCAAAATTGCCTTCTAGAAGGCATTTTTGGAGGGAAAACCAAGGCACCTCTTCATTTCCCTCCAAAAATATCCAAGCACCCCTTCATTTCCCTCCAAAAAAAACCATAACCACCCCCCTTCCCATCCTATAAATACCCTACCCTACCACCACATAATTCCCATCCTCCATTAGTGTAATTTGCTACCTATACGACCTATACCTACGGCCAAGAAGAAAGAGTAGAGAAGGAGATTAAAGGGGCACATCACCAGCCCTTTTGGTGCCTTCTTCTCCCCACTCTCTTCAACTTGGGCCACGCCAAGGAGGACTCTTCCACTTCAAGGAGGACAACCAGGCAAGGGAGAAGGACCTAGGGTGGACGTCCACCCTTGGAGAGAAGCTTAGGGCATGCCCCCTTAGGGCTTGCCTTGGAGGACATCACCTTGGCAGAGCACAGCAAGGAAGGAGTTGGAGGACTCTTTTCAAGATTGGGAGCCACCAACCTTGGAGCAAGAAGCCCTCTTCTTTACCATCTATCTAGAGGATTTGTGTTTTCTTTTCTTTATTTTAATTTTCTAGTAGTAGAAGCATTCCTCTACTAGGCCTTTTTGTGAAATACTTTTCATTTATCTAGTTGCCTTCTTTGCAATTTCTTATTTGCATTTCTACTTGCTTTGTTTTTAGCATTCTTCACTCCCTCTCCCTAATTATTCTAGGCCTCCACTTGCCTAGAGTGAGCTTAGGGAGAGGCTCTACTTGCCACTTAGAAGTAGTATTTAAATTTGAAGTGTAAATCACCTTCTCGCCACCAATTCGTATGTTGTCCTAATTCAAAAACAAAAAAATGATATATTGAAAAAATACCAAAAAGAAAGTTGAGATTTGTATTCCAAGCAAGAGAATCACTTTTGCAAACATTTGGCCTCCTTGGACGACCCTAGATACTCCCCTATCTAGGAATATAAATTTAAGAGTTGATCGATTTTGCACGTTACAACGACGTATTTAACAAACCGCGTGAAATCGCCATCACTTTTTGGCGCCGTTGCCGAGGAGGCACGGCTTTGCATTAATTAATTTTCTCTTGCTTGAAGTGGATCTCATCCCCTTCTCTTTCTTTCTTTTGTGTGTGCAGGAATTACAGCGGGAAGGCAAGAATCTGGAAGTGAGAGCTCAAAGTTCCTTTTCTTACTGCGAAATTCAGGTTGGTTCCTCTTTCTGGTCACATAATTAATTAAAACTACCAAAAACATATTAAACTTGGCTTTCAGGACCATAAACAATTTAATTAAGTGTAGTGGTGCCCATATAAAATTCATTGTTTTCTTGAATGCTTCTTTAACACCACTCCATTGCAAGTATTGGTGTTCTATTTTTCGGGTCTAGATTTCTGTCCGGACTTGAAAAATCGATTCCTAACACCACAGGCATCCTAAAATCATAAAATTTCATACAGTGATTCCCAATTAAGCTAGAAACATCTGTTCCAAATTTCAGACCAATTAGATTTTTATTTAATTTTTTAAAATTCATGGACTGCAGAGGGGTCACACCCTATAATCTTCCTATTTTGCTACTATCTGTGAATTTTTAGAATTTTTATACTCACCCAATTTTTTTGAAATTTAGCTTGATGGAATTCTTGTGAAATTTTACACATCATATAAAATCACAAAAATTTTCTGAGGTCAGTGGTAATACTGCAAAGTCCAGAATACCCACAGGTATCATTTCTGGACTTTAACACTAGTATAATTAAAACTTCAAAATAATTATCAAAAAAATTTATAAAATATTAAAAAAATCTTTTTTGGAATCCTTGTTTGATTTTATTCAAATTAGTGGTGTTGTTTGACTTGTTTTGACCACTACTTAATACAGAAAGCCTAAAATTAATTCATTGGTAGTAAATTTCTGTCTTAGGGATAATTGACTTAGGGTTTCTTTCTCTCTTTTTAAAGACTCATATTAAAGGAAACTAACTATCACCAATACAACTTGTCTTTCCTTTGATTGTGAACTTTCAAACTTGTTTGAAAATTTAAAGAGAAAAACCCTAAAACACATTTAATTAAATCAAATCCTAAAAGACAAAAATACAAAAAATTGTGTGACAACTTGATTTTCATTAGAGCAACTTTCCAATTCCTGCACACACACACAAAAATCAAAATAACAGGGCAACAACCCAATAAACGCCCTCCACATTCCGTGTGCACTATAGCATCCTAGACCTAATTAAAATTTGTAGCAACTTGACCCCTAAGGCTTTATCAACTTAGGCTTGCTATCTAGGTCATAAGTTTTCTTTAGTTAGTACCAATTCTATCATCTATATCTGGTGTTCAGGCTGAGGGGCCGTGTCAAACGACCAGGCACGGGTTTGTACAAGCACCTGGGGTTTTCCTTGGGAAACGTTTGGGCCCAAACCTCCCCTTAAGCAACTTGACTAGATTTGTTGATAGAACGGGTATTCACTATTGACTACTTATTTCCTACATAGACCAAGTCTTAGGTTATTATTAGGGAGTCACATTTAAGTTAGGTCTAGTTTTGTTTGTTTGAATTGCACACTTTCTCTCATCTCTTTCTCTTCTCCTCCCCTCCTGTTCTTCCATTTTATGCACGGGTGACGGTCTAAAAATCCGCACTTGGAAGGACCATTTGATTTCTCCCCCCGCACAAAAAGACCACTTTTTCTGTCTTCTTCTCCTGAAAAAATGGAAACACAACAAAATAGGTCCACATCCACCTCTAACCCCATCACTAACCCTAATTCTAACCCTTCCACTTCCACCTCTAACCTTACCTCTAACCCCATTACTAACCCTAATTCTAATCCTTCCACCCTAAACCCACCCACCATTAACTTCCCACACTTGGAGCTCCCTAATCTTGAGTTGCCCCAAACACAACATCAAGACCCCCTACCTGATCTTTTAAGATTGATGGCCGATCAGATTAATAAATTAAATTCCAATCAACAAACATTGACTAGGAACATCCAAAACCTAGCCAATCCAAGGCCAAATCCACCACCCTGTCAGCAACCTGTTGTTCCTCTAAAAGATTTCTATGATCCGTCTTATTATGAGAAACGACCAGGGGTGGTCATACCGGAGGGGGACTTTGAGATCAAGCCTGCTGTCCTGAACCTAATTAAACACTTTCATGGCCTTCCTAGGCAAGACCCTTTCAGCCACCTTGAAGAGCTAACTCTTCTTGCACAGACAACCCATTCCCGAAATGTGTAAGAAGACATATGGCTGATGCGGCTTTTTCCATTATCTCTTAAAGATAAGGCCGCTTATTGGTTCAGGACCATTGGCCGACCCATCACAACATGGCCTCAGCTCAAGAGCGCCTTCCTCAAGAAATTCTTTCCTATAAGTCGTACCAATTCCTTGAGAAGATCTATTACGACTTTTCACCAAAAATCTGGTGAAACTTTCCATGATTCTTGGGAAAGATTTCAAGATCTTTTAAGAAGTTGCCTGCACCATGAGATTCCTTTATGGCAGCTCATGCAAATCTTCTATCATGGATTAGAAGATCAAATCCGACATTTTGTCGACGCCTCGTGTCGCGGCAACTTCTTAAATAAAGATGCTGAAAGTGCCTACGACCTGTTTGAAGAAATGAGTGAAAACTCATTTAATCAAGCTTCCATGAACACATTTTGCAGAACCCAAAACCCGCAGTTCGGTGTTCATGAAATAGGCACTCAATCTATCCCTGTCACCCAAGACGATCTTCAATTGATCGCTCAAAAACTCGACCAGATGCATATTAATTAAAAGAAAATTGAGGAAAGACTGGCCACATCAACTCAAGCTCCACACCCACATCTAACCCAACCTAACTTTCCACGAAGAGAAAATTTGCACAATCTCAACACTACTCCTGCTGATTACTCTGAGGTTGCCCATGATTCACTGGGGAATTTCAACTATCTAGATCTTAACCCCACTCAAAATATTTCTGGCATCCAGGAGCCCTTTAAAAATTTTTCCAATTGGAAAAATTACCCAAACTACTCCTGGAATAATCAAGTTTCCTCCCAACCATATCATTTTAATGGGTATGGGTCGAATCCAAACTTCCATCCTGGGCCATCCCAACAAGACATCAATGCCCAGATGTTGCGAACCCTGCAGGATATGCAAACAAAAATGACGGAAGTAGCCCGCAACATCACAAATCTAAACAATCAGATTGGGGTTACTCCCATGCAAAGACCTTCAGGACATCTTCCGTCCCAACCCATGCCCAACCCTAATCACCAAGGGAACCATTATATGGGTAGAACTCCACATTATGCAAATCAGCCTCCTCCTAATCCACCACCTCAGCAGCCGCCCAGGTTTCTACAATCACAGGCCCCCCCACCTCCTCCAAATAATAATCCGGCTGCACATGCAGTTACTTTAAGGAGTGGGAAAACCACCACTGACCCTAGGCCTTCACACAAACCTGGTGAAATACCTGTGCAAATTGACTCCCCACCTCCCCATCAGGAAGAAAAAGAAATACAAAATCCTCAAGACAAGATTCCTGTCCCTTTCCCACAACCTCTCCACCCCACCACCAACAAAAAAAAGAAATCTGAGCCCACTACAGAAGAACTCATGGAGCTATTTGGGCAAGTTTATATCAATATTCCTCTCCTAGATGCCATCAAATATATACCTTCCTATGCTAAATTTTTGAAGGAGATTTGTACTCCTAAAAGGCAGGCCAAAAATCTAGGACAGGTGCATCTTTCGGAAACAGTGAGCTCTGTCATACAGAGTAAGCTGCCTCCTAAGATGAAAGATCCGGGGGCGCCTTTAATTTATGTAATTATTAATGACACTACATTTAATTGCGCCCTCCTTGATCTTGGTGCCTCAGTTAATATTATTCCCACGAGTTTATTCGAAGAATTTCAGATCGGTGAATTAAAACCCGTCGAGGTTACCCTGGAATTAGCCAACCGATCTACAATCAAACCTCGTGGGATTGTCAAGGATGTTTTAGTGAAGGTCCAGAATTGTGTCTTCCCTGTAGACTTTCTGGTTCTTGACATTGAGGCACCTGAATCATTATTGGACTCCCCAATAATCCTTGGATGCCCTTTTTTGGCCACTGCAAAGGCAAATATCAATTGCCACACAGGCAAAATGGATATCAACTGTGCAGGCCAAACTATCACTTTAGATATTTTTAAATCCTCCAGGAGATTCCATGATGATAACTTCTTTGAGGACTCAGATACTAAAATTTCCAATATGGTGGAGGAGACAATGTTAATAGATACCCTTACCGACCACAATTTTTTTGAGGACTCTGATTTAGAATCAGTGGTCGACAAAATCTATGATTCGGAAACTTGTCTTGACCCCAAATTTATTCCTGATACCCCCCCTAAGCACCCTAACCCACCCACTATTCACGCACCTAACTTTTCCACACTAACTTCACCCAATCCTCACCATTCCTTCCCTAACTCCTTTCTTACAGACCTTCCACCAACCCCGCCCGAGTTTGGCATCCAACCTGATTTAAAACCATGGCCAGACTTGGGCTACACTTATCATTTTCCATCCAACTTTGATCATAATATTGCTCCTAATCAATTTTCTAGGGATCTAGAAGAAGACACCTTTTTTGCGGGCATCCAAGTGTTCAATTATTTACATGATTTTACGTCTTCCGTGCATACCTTCACGCCTGGCTGAATGAAGTAAAAGATAGCACTGGATGGGAGGTAACCCATCATTTTTTCTTACTTTCCCTTTTTTCTTCTTTTTCCAAGTTTTGTTCATCCTAAACCCGACCGTTCTTCACTAAGGTGATCCCTTTTCCCTCCTAATGCATGAGGACATAGCATATCTTAAGCATGGGGGGGGGGGTGTTTTTAAATTTGACGATCGATTTAGGATTTTCAAAACCTAAAAACATGCAATTTTCTTTAATTTATTTCTTGCTTACATACCCAGAAAAAAAAATGTTGAAAACTTGTTGAGGAAAAATTTTGAAATCGGGACTAAGGTCGAAAAATTCACTTTTGGTACAATGGGATTTAATCTTTAACAAACTAAGGATGAGGATATGGATCTGATCATTAGAATTTTAGGGTCTATTTTAGACTAGATCAAATATCCGTTTCTAAAATTCCACCTGAACTCATGATAGTTCAGATGACTTGATCCTATTTTGTAATACGGAAAGTATTTGACTTAGTTTCTGATTCAAAAACTTGTGTGTCTTGAGAAACTTCTTGTGTCAATTTTCACACACAAGCCAACACTTAAAAACAATTAAAAATTTGAAAAACTCCCTTGTTTGGACTTAGTAAAAGTCTGAAGCAAATCATTGGTTTGAGTTCCCACCGCCGAGAAGAAGAAAAATACCTCCTTTGAGGACACGATGTCAACATGTTACCACCTTGACACTGCTCCATATCTATATTTCATATCTTTAGACGGAGCATTAAAGCACATTTTAGCAGCTCAAGTGTCTTAGACGGTGTTCTACCTATAGTGTCAGAGCAAGAGCTTGAGTTTTCTTGGAGCGCCTCTTTACACGGCATTGTGTTTTGGGGTTGTGAGCTCCTGGGTGGTGTCATGGACAGTGCTATCCCGAAGTACTGGCGCCAGAGCCCCCTCGAGGAATGGTAACGGGAATGATGATCCCGACACATCTGTTGTAAGACAAAGCTAAAAATAAGCATGGGGGAGAAATAAAAAAAGTAATAATAAATAAACACGCCCTTATAAATGTTGGCTTTTCATAAGCACAGACACAAGGTTTTAAAGGTTTTTTGCAAGTTGCGAATCAGATTCATGAGCCAGAAAAATCCCAAAAACAAACATTTCAAGTCATCTGAACTAACAAGGGGTTAATTTGTGAATTTTCGGGAGGGTATATTGATCCCGTTCTGTCTAATGGTTGAATCCAAAAATAAATCCCGATGTTTATCTTTAACAAATCCCATACCTCCTGTGTTTTAATCTACCAAGGTCCTTTAATCTCTTTCTCTCCTCAAAAGTCGAAAAAATTAGATTTCCCAAAAATTTCGTTTTCCAAAATATTAAAGTTTTGCTAAGAGACTAGCAAAAGATAAGCAAGGGGGTGTGATAAACGCCAGTTTATCATCATTCTTATGCATTTAAACAAACCTACCTCTTAGGATTTTACTTCGCATACGGGTTTTTGGGCTGCATTTAGGCATCAATTAGGTTAGGCATGCATTGCACTTTTTATTATCCTTTTAATGTGTTTTTGTGAATGTTAGGGAGATGCAGATTGTAAGAACTCCAAAACCCTAGCACTCAGGAAGGCAACTGGTGAAGAAGTCAGACTAACTGGAACTCAGCTTGATCCGGCTCACCATAGCTGGATTCCAGCTCACTTGAACTAGGGTTAGCTCATCTTAGCTCCATCCAGCTCATCTCAGCTGAATGGCAGCTCAAGAGAGCTCATCTTAGCTCACCCTAGCTCAGGTCATCTCAGATCCCACTTAACTTAGCTGAGTCTAGCTCATCTCAGCTCCCATTAGTCCATAGGGAGCTTTAGCTAGCTCAGCTGAGTTGACTGGAGTTCACCCCAGCTCAGGTCCAGCTACATCCAGCTCTACTCAACTCCGGCCAGCTAAAGATGACTTCATTCCAGCTTAGGAAGCTCAAGTCCAGCTCCCAGAGACTCAGCTTAGCTCAACTCAGTTGAGCTAAGCTACCTTAGCTGCCTCACCCAGCTTGATCCTCCCTAGGAGATTAGACCCAGCTCACCTCAGCTCCTTTCAGCAGAAGCTAGCTTGCTTTAGCTTGGCATAGTAGCTAGCAAAGAACTAGCAAGCCAAGCCAGCTAAGGTAGCTCCTTGCAACTCTCTCCAGCAACCACAAGCTCTATTTCAGCTCAAGATGACTACCTCCAGCTCTTCTCCCTGAAAACCCTAGCTCCAAATGCCTCCAACTCTACTCCCTACTAGATAAGCTAGCTAAGCTGCTTAACTTAGCTAGTCCACCTCCATGTCACCAAAACCTACTACCATACTACCTAAGCTCCAGCAAAAAGACCACCTACTCCTACTTTATTTTGGTGCCAACTATCCCTTCCATCACCACCCTACATCCACCATCAAAAGCTATCTCCACCCTCCATTTTTTCCCTCCGAAATTGCCTTCTAGAAGGCATTTTTGGAGGGAAAACCAAGGCACCTCTTCATTTCCCTCCCATTTTTCCCTCCAAAAATATCCGAGCACCCCTTCATTTCCCTCCAGAAAAACACCATAACCACCCCCCTTCCCATCCTATAAATGCCCTACCCTACCACCACATAATTCCCATCCTCCATTAGTGTATTTGCTACCTATACCACCTATACCTACGGCCAAGAAGAAGGAGTAGAGAAGGAGATTAAAGGGGCACATCACCAGCCCTTTTGGTGCCTTCTTCTCCCCACTCTCTTCAACTTGGGCCACGCCATGGAGGAGGACTCTTCCACTTCAAGGAGGACAACCAAGCAAGGGAGAAGGACCTAGGGTGGACGTCCACCCTTGGAGAGAAGCTTAGGGCACGCCCCCTTAGGGCTTGCCTTGGAGGACATCACCTTGGCAGAGCACAGCAAGGAAGGAGTTGGAGGACTCTTTTCAAAATTGGGAGCCACCAACCTTGGAGCAAGAAGCCCTCTTCTTCACCATCTATCTAGAGGATTTGTGTTTGCTTTTCTTTATTTTAATTTTCTAGTAGTAGAAGCATTCCTCTACTTGGCCTTTTTGTAAAACACTTTTTCATTTATCTAGTTGCCTTCTTTGCAATTTCTTATTTGCATTTCTACTTGCTTTGTTTTTAGCATTCTTCACTCCCTCTCCCTAATTATTCTAGGCCTCCACTTTCCTAGAGTGAGCTTAGGGAGAGGCTCTACTTGCCACTTAGAAGTAGTATTTAAATTTGAAGTGTAAATCACCTTCCCGCCACCAATTCCCATGTTGTCTTAATTCAAAAACAAAAAAATGATATATTGAAAAAATACTAAAAAGAAAGTTGAGATTTATATTCCAAGCAAGAGAATCACTTTTGCAAACATTTGGCCTCCTTGGACGACCCTAGATACTCCCCTATCTAGGAATATAAATTTAAGAGTTGATCGATTTTGCATGTTACAACGACATATTTAACAAACCACGTGAAATCGCCATCAGTGACAAATCAAGTAATCAAAATAGTTATGCGCCTACTTGTAGGCCTATGATATGCCTAAAAAGACCTAGTTGGAGCTTAGGTGCTCTTCCCTAATGCTCAAATGGTAGAGCAACTCCAAAGACGGAAGATCGAGGGATGCAAGTAAGCATAAGCCTTCCTTTGAAGCTATGTTTTCGAGATGCTTCTTAACTACCCTTAAAAATCCGTGACAGGGTATCCCCTTCTTTGGAGTTACAAAACCTTTGATCTCAAGTTCTAAACACTTCAGAATCCAACGGTAGGAGGGCTCTTGTCCTAGTAGTTCCAAGACCTAGGAGTGTCTAAATGCGTGCTGTGGTGCAAGAGTTACAAGTGTGCATACACCGTAAAAATTTTGAGTTTTGAATTTTGAACCGTAGCACAATGTCTCAATTCAAGTCCTTGGTTTTAGTGCTCCTCCTTAACTTAAAGTCCTTTTTCAAGAAAATATGCGAGCACTTGTTACATCTTTTCAATTCAATTAGGTGGTCTTGCAATTAAATCCAAATGCACATGCATGAACAATATAGAATGCAAAGAAAGAGGACGTACCTTTCCTCCAGTAATCAGCAATGCAAGCAAAATAAATCTAGAGGCTACTCATTCACACCTAAATGGTCGTCCTAAGGCAGGCAGCTTCTAGCAGGCAACTCATGTTTTTTTTTTATTTTTTTTAGCAACTTATGCACAAGCAAGAAAAATAAAATCAATCCACAAAAGAAAACCTAGATCTAAAGAAAAGGGAACAGGCTCCCGAAAATTATTACCCAATACTGGCCTAAAACAAAATTGGGGAACAAACCCCTAAAAATGTACTCCAAAACAAGGGTCTCAAACCAAATGTACAATGAAAATTAAGTTCTAAAACCTAAATTCTATCTATTGAAAAAAAAATCGATGGAGATGAAGATGATCACTCTAGATATCCTCCTTCGGTGGTGGAGACAAGGCCCACCACAGTGTGTCGAGCTCCTACCTTCAGAAATGGAGCTCCCAGTGTCCTCTGGGAAGTGGAAACAAGGTCCACCTCGATGTAGCTGAGGCTGATGCAACAACTCGAGAAGTAGATATGAGTACCTCGCACCAAAAAGATCGAAGTTAAATATGCCTCAAAAAATAATGTGTGAACCAATAAATAAATGAATGCAAGTTTAACAGGCTCGTTGCCTCCCCGGCAACGGTGCCATTTGACGAGTCGATTTTCGCTTTCAAAAATGATGATTAAGAAGATTTATCGTTGTATTTCTAAGTGGTGGAAAATAGACTAATCAAAATAATTAGAATTAAAATTTACCCACTCACGGGAGAGCAGGTCAGGTACACAGGGAGGCAATGACCTATTTAAACTCACAATTAGGTAGAGATCGAGTTCGCTGAAATATTCGTTAAATCAAATAATGCATATGTCGCTCTGAATGTAAACCTTAAATTTATAGAGAAGTCAAGGGTTGTTGATGTAATTTTCACATAAGAAAATTATCCATGTGCAAGGGTATGCCATGTATTTTTCACTTGCATGCATGCTAAAATGTAATTTAAAATTAAATGTAATGCATATAGAGATGAATCATAAAGGCTTAACAATTATCTAGAAGAATAAGCATAAAAAGCTGTAAATTCACCACAATTTAATTAATCTAATAAATCAAAAAAATGATTCTTGACAATGGCAATTTCTGTAAATAGAAATACACACTAAAATAGGGGATTCTACCTCTCTCCTCGCGCACGGGAGAGAGGCTCGTTCAAGGAGCTACTTTGGGAAAAGGTTGGCCTTCGTGGCGGTGGCGGCGACGCATCGCGAGGTGGCTTGGGCCGGCTGGATGAAGGAGAGAAGCGACGGCTATGGTTATTGCTGCTGCTCTGTGCGCGGAAGTGGAGGTGCTGAAGGGCGTGCACACCTGCGTGGCTGCTGTGTGGTTGAGCGCACTACTGAAGGCTAGTGGAGGCGCAAGAGGGGGGCGTAGCGATGAGGGCGTCGCGTGCCTATGTTCGGTGGAGGTGCAGCACTGCTGCAGGTGTGATGGAGGTGCAGCAAGGGGCGCACACGGTCCTACTGCTGCGGGAATGGCGAGGGACTGTGGTGTTGTGCGGCTACTGTAGCGCGTGCTCTACATGCGTGGGCGAGGGCCGATGGGCTAGTGGGTGGTTGTGCGGGGATGGCGAGGGAGCGCGCGTAGGAGGTTGCGCGCTGCTACGGTTGTGGCACAGAGGTGCAGCAAGGGGCGCGCGGATGGTTTTATTCTGAAAATAGAGGCAGAAGAAGAAGAAGAAGGTGTTGATGGTATGTGGACAGGGAGGGTGATCTGGTAGTTGCACGGTGATGGCCAAGCTCACCGGATTGGCGTGGCAAGCTGCCACCTCACCGGCCTATGGTGTGGTGGAGCTCAGCCTTGGAGACCACGGTGGTGGAGTGGAGTGCACAGTGGTGGAGTAGGGCGGTGTCTCACTGAGCACAGCTGCCTCCTCCTCTCCCTTGTAGTCGCAACTGCCCCTGACCAGATCCATCTCTCCCGCTCCTCCATGAATGGGGTCTTGAGTGCAGGCAGCTGGCGAAGAGTAAATGCGCAGGTGGAGGAAGAGGAGCAGTTGCCTGCGAGAAGATGAAGAAGAATTAATAAAATAAAATATTAGGATTATTTATATGCAAATCCTTATGTTCTATGTTAATTAAAAT
This sequence comes from Thalassia testudinum, assembly GCA_037157565.1. Classification (NCBI taxonomy): domain Eukaryota; kingdom Viridiplantae; phylum Streptophyta; class Magnoliopsida; order Alismatales; family Hydrocharitaceae; genus Thalassia; species Thalassia testudinum. The sequence goes on along the minus strand of JAZHRO010000022.1, from coordinate 3,741,958 downwards.
AATGCATGTAATGCACCTAATTACATGCCATTCTAAGTCAATTCCAAATGCCTTTAATTATGAATGCAATGCATTAATTATGTAATTAAATAAGAAATATAAATTAATCTATTTACATCCTAATGCATGCTAAATAAATAGATGCGTTACCTTAATGTTTAAGCATTTAGATATTTAATTAGCTCACAAATATGAGCTTATCACCAGATGCCATTTGGACTATGTAATGCTCCGGGAACATTCCAATGGTGTATGATGCCCATCTTTTCGGACATGATTGACGAGTTCATAGAGGTTTTCGTGGATGACTTTTCTATCTATGGCACATCTTTTGACCACTGTCTCTCGCATTTAGAAAGAGTTCTCACTCACTTGCGAAGAGACGGGATTGGTGCTTAGTTGGGAGAAAAGCTCCTTCATGGTCCAACAGGGCATTGTTCTTGGGCATGTAGTGTCTGAGCGGGGTTTAGAAGTGGAAAAAGAAAAGGTTGAGTCCATTTCAAAGCTTCCACTACCCACCAATGTCAAACAAATCCAATCATTTCTGGGACATGAGGGCTTTTATAGGCACTTCATTAATGATTTTAGCAAGATTTCTAGGCCACTTTGTGACTTACTAGAGGACACTACCTTCATTTTTGATGCAAAGTGTGCCGAGGCCTTCCAAGTCTTGAAGGAGTCCCTCGTAATTGCACCTATTCTGAGAGCACCTGATTGGACTCTCCCATTTGAGTTGATGTGAGATGCCTCAGATTTTGTTGTGGGAGTGATCCTTGGTTAGAGGGTTGATAAAAAGCCTTATGTACTTTATTATGCTAGCAGGAACCGTATTAGCCGGCAGCAAAACTGCACTGTAATAGAAAAAGAACTTCTTGCGGTAGTTTTTGCTTTGGAGAAGTTTAGGTCTTATCTTATGGGATCTAAGGTTTGTAAGTACCTCTGTTTTGATGCACCAAAATTATGTTATCTGTTTAGATTAATCTTTCATGACTCTCTCATGAATTCATGGAATAAAGTAAGAAGATTACCGATTTCCTTCATAGGGTCTTTTTATTTTTTCTTGAGTCTAGAATATTTTGTAAGGAACCTCAAATAAATTTTTACGCTAAACGTAATTCACTAAAAATCAAGTTCTTAGGTTAATTGATTAACCATATAATTGAATTGATCAACTAAAACGTATTGATCAACCAAATTGTTAATTAATTGATCAAACTAGCATAATTTAGGAAGTTGATTAATACACCTTTGACTGACCAAGTAGCTTAATTAATTAACCAAAAGTTGATCTATCAAATAACTAATTTGGCCGACCAAAACTGATTTTGATCAACTAAACTAGCTTAATTGATCGACCAATTGGATTTGGATTACTTCCTTGTCAAGTCGATTTTCTAGTATACATAGAGGTCCAAGGTAGTCCTTTTTAAAAACACACATTCTAAGAAGAAATCTCTCTAGAAAAAGAGCTCTTGTGATCTCTCAAGTGCTTCTGCTCTTCTATTTCTATGCTTTCCAAAAGCATGTCAATCAAATACCTCTGTGAGAAACTTGGTTCAATTTCTTTTGAGGTTCTATAGGATTCTATTGTATTTATCTTTATCTACTGCTTTGATTTTGGGTCCCAAGTTGTTGGGAGGACCCGTTGTTGTTGTGCTTCTCTTCAGGTTGAAAAGAGAAGGGATTCTTGTAAGAGTTTGTGCTAGCCTCGTTCAAATGGTATGTTAGTGGATTGACTAGTGTTGCCTAGTCGAAAAAATCCTAAGTTGGGAGGCTTAAGTAGTGGCTTTTACCCGAGTGGGTTTTCACTATAAATTCAGGTGTTATCTGTGCATGTTCTTTTGTGACTTGAATTTATTCTGTCATTATTATTTTTAAAATTATCAAATGATACTATTCATCCCTCCCATTTAGTATACTGCTAAGATCTGCAAGACCTTCAAGGTTATGGTCTATAGTGATCATTCTATCTTGAAGCATTTGCTTGCTAAGGAGTTCGACCTTGATATCCGTTATAAGAAAGGGGTCAAGAATGTAGTAGCAGATCATTTATCCAAGATCCCAGTTGAGGCTTCGACCTCGTTAGGAGACATTCATGACACATTTCCTGACGAAACTGTGATGGTGGTATACCTGACGACCCCTTGATATGCTGATGTCGTCAACTACTTAGTCACTGGCGAGACCCCAATAAATGGAATAAGTAGAAGTGCGATAGATTTCTCGTTGACATTAAGCATTATCACTAGGAGGACCCCAAACTCTTTAGAATAGGTCATGACCAAGTCTTCCATAGGTGTGTTGCAGAGGAGGAGCAACTGAGTGTATGGAATTTTTATCACACATTGCACCATGGACAGTTTAGTGCTAAGAAGACTGTCTATAAGGTTCTCCAGTCTGGTTTCTGGTGGCCCTCACTATTCAAAGATGCTCATACTTATGTGGGGGCATGTCTTCGTTGTCAATAGATTGAAACGATCGGGAAGCGGGATGAGATGCCCTAGCATCCTATTCTTTTTGTCGAGATATTCAACGTCTGAGGTATAGATTTCATGGGTCCCTTCCGATTGTCCCAAGACTATGAATATATCCTCGTGGTAGTTGATTATGTGTCAAAATGGATAGAGGCCATTCCTACTAGGACCAACGATCATTCTGTTCTCCTGAACTTTGTCAAGGCCAATATCATTTCCCGATTTGGTTGCCCGAGGATGATCCTTAGTGATGGGGGACCTCATTTTAGGAATGCTCACTTCACCCGTCTATTCAAAAGTCTTGGTGTCACCTACAAAGTGGCAACCCCGTATCGCCGTAGACGAGTGGATAGTTCTAGGTGTCCAATAAGAAGATCAAAAAAATTCTGGAGAAAGCTATAAGCCCCGACAAGAAAGATTGGTCGAAGAAATTGGATGATGCCCTATGGGTTTACAAAATTGCATATAAGACCCCCTTGGTATGTTTCCCTTTCGTATAGTGTATGGCAAAGCTTGCCATTTTCCTATTGAGAGTGAGGATAGGGCTTATTGGGCTATAAAGAATGTCAACATGGATCTTGAGAAAGCAGGAAAAGCGTGCTTATTAGAACTGACTGAGCTTGAAGAGTTGAGGAATGAGGCCTATAAGCCTACTCAAGCTTACAAAGAGCACACTAAGATATTTCATGATAAGCACATCCTTAGAAAAACCTTTGAGCCCAACCAATGGGTCTGGCTATTCAATTCCAGACTCAAGCTATTCTCTAGGAAACTTAAGTCCCATGGGGATGGGCCATACACTGTCATGCAGGTGTTCTCTGATGGTGCTGTTGAGATTCAAAACTCCTCTGGTGAGACTTTCAAAGTAGATGGGCAATGTTTAAAACTGTATGTTACTATTTCTGATGGCCAAGTTTTAGAGACACCTACAGGTTGGAGGAGCCATAGCTCCAATTACTCTCTACCTTTTTGATAGGAACACCATCATAGGCCCTAACTAGCCTCTTTTAGTTAGTTTTGAGGGATAAATGCTCCTACATAATCATCTAAGGGTCATAATTCCATGTTATTTTGATTTGAGAGAAAAATAGGAAATCAGTGTTAATTCTGTAATATTAACAGCACATTAGAAACACGATTAACCATGGGGTCACTTAGGGGTTAAATGAAGGTCAAATGAGCTTAAAAGTCCAAAAAGTGGGTCAACATTGTCAGAAACGGGGTTTCACGTGTTTTGAGAACCACAACAACACAAAATCCTAATTTTAGACCCACTTAAATTAAAGAATTTATTGTTAGGATAAAATTCATATAAACCTCCTAAAATTTATATAAAAATATTCTAAGAGATTTGGTACTTTTGGTTTGACCATCTGAACCCATTTTGACCTTGAATAGAGCCATAGACTGAATTTTGCCCTAATTTGGGCTTCTGTGCAAATTGCCCAGTCAAACATAGTCAAAACTAAAATCTGAGTTCACCATTAGATTCCTTAGGTCCAAATTAGGTTGGTACCAAAATTTGAGCCCAATCAGTATACATCTTGACCTAGTTTGTAATTTGGTCCATTAAATATTTATTTCTTTCAGTCAAGCCCCTGATTAAACACATTTATGTTACATAAATTATCTATTTATGCGTGTTTTTAGGCGTATAGTTGCATTATGTATTATAAATATTGCATAACATGCATCATCGTTCGTTTAGGTTAGATTGTATAAAGTTTAGGTTAATTCTCTCTTTTTATGGCTAGGGAACAGGGTAATATTTAATCGGGGCGTCGAATTGAAGATCCAACTATACAAATTTGATCAAGGCGACGATCAGAGTTCAACAACTCTAAGATCACCCCGATTGGACCTCCGTAGCATCAGATGAAGTCCGAGAAAGATCAGAAGCCAAGGGCGAAGGTGGTGTAAATCCGTACTTCAGATGGTAAATCCAACCGCACGGATGGGATCGGATAAACAGTCGAGGCCCAACAGTGTGAAAATCGGTCCAATTCGACATCTGTGGCACCATATACAAGTCAGAGAAGATGGATAGCCAGGATGGTGCCACGTGGTGCCATCTCAACTGCCCAATACAGACCAAAGATGCTTATAGCTCTCTCTCTTCAATCACTCAAGCAATCTCAACCATTGGATCATCATCCAACTGTCGAGGGCGTTTGAGCGTTAAAACATAAACACGGAAAAGAAGAAGGCATAGCAAGATGGTCACGTGCCTATGGGTGAAGTGAAGGTCGCAAGGTCGAGGCCTCGCACGCCTCAAATCAAGCGCGTGCACAGGTGCAGCTTAATTCGTCTGTCAGATGGAGATCGGGAGGCGGAGAATGTGCGAGGTGTGCCTAGATGCGAGGAGCGTGCACGCACGATTGGGCACGACACTACATGTGCCATCACACGTGTGGGCGTGTATGACGCTCGTTCATCTTAAGCCGTTCGATCGTGAAGCGATCGTGGGAGTGCATGGAATGGCTGAAGGCAAGGAGGTAGGGGGCTCTCGTGTCTTCACCCACGTTTGAGCTTTAGTGACATTTAAATCCATCACTAAAGACCCCCTCCTTTAATGTTTTAAGATTGAAATAACTTATTTGCCCTTATATTCTTCAACTATAAAAAGGCCCTACGACCCCCACATTTTCTTCATCTCATCCTCTCTTCTCTCACCTCTTCCAACGCTCTAAGAGCTTGTCCCAAACCCAAGATGCTTCATTAGAGTTTAAAATACAATTTTCAACCTTCTCATCCCCGTTCGCGGAGTGCTCGTGGTTATCTTCTCACCACCATTCAGGAAGCAGATCTCGTTGCAATGTCGCCCTGCCCCATCCCCCGTCCGTCTTCATTCTCCCTCATCACGCATGTCACCACCTTCGTCCAGGCGCTCTGTCAACGTGGCTCGTCCTCCAACCAGTCGTCGAGGATGATAACTTCTCTCCACCTTCTCTTTTATCGCTTTCTTGTATAGATTTCCAGCTTCTAGTGTAGTGATTAGTTGTAATAGACATGACATTGTGGTTATGAAATTCTTATTTATTCTCTCTCTATTTTCTCTTTATTTGTATCATTCTTTTTCTCTGTCTTCTATTGTTTATTCTTTAAGTAGAGAGCTAGCATATATTTAATTCAACCAGCTACTCTACTTCGTGACAATAAATCAAATGTGGTTTTTGATCAAACATTCGCCTCCCTGTATTTGACCTGGGACTTACCAGAGTTTCGGTTAAATTATATGTTTGAAGGATTTTTACGTAACTAGAACGACAGGGTTTTCAAACTAGAACTTTTACCATAGAAATTCCTGTTAATCAACCCCTAACTTTTGAAATAATTGTAGATTGGTCCCCAACTTTGTCATCATCTTCACACTTTGGTCCCTGCCGCCATTGCAGGTGTGAACTCGAGGCAGCCGATCTTCAATCAGAGATTCCTTTTTGATTACTCACCTAATTCCTCCAAATTTTGAGGGATTTCTTTCAAAGACCTACCTAATCGATTGAGCTGCATATTGAACCCTGATTTGAGCCCTAAAGTGTTGGAACCTTGTTCCACATCTTATTTTGGTGTTAACAAAATTATTATGGATTAATGTTTGCAATTAAGTGTGATGGACGTGTTTTGCGTGTTTGAAATCGGGGTTAAGAGTAACCCGTCATTGAAGTCACAAAACTCGTTTATTAAATAAAATTTTATTGAAACTCAAAGGGAGTCTCAAGTCGAACATAGGGAGGCAACGTTTACTTAATTCAAAAATTGCGCTTCATTTTATTTGTTTTTGGTGTTTTAGTTTTTGTTATTTTTTGTGCTTTTGAAATAAGAAGACAAGTAGAATAAATTCACAAGAGAGATGGAATAAATATGATATATATCACTCCAATGTCAATTACAATGATCTATGAAAGCATAAAAGAGAAAGAGGTGAGAAAGAATCTCTCGAAGTGGCTGTTCGGCGAGACGACGGCGCCTGATGGAAGCTTGGAAGGAGTTGGGAAGCTGGGCGATGGAGGTGAGATGCGGGAGGACGTCGGGTAGAGGAAATCTTCAGCGTGGCTCTAGAATGAGGTGATAGGAACACCATCATGAGCCCTAACTAGCTCATTTTAACCTAGAAAAGAGAACAAATGCTCCTACATAACCTAGAGAAGGGCCTAATTCAAGGAATAACTGTTCTGAGAAAGAAATAAAGGGTAAAACTGTAATTTTACCATTGCAGTACATCAACGGGATTTCTTAGGGGCTAAACATGGGTCAAATGGTCTGAAGAAGATAAAAAGTGAGTTGGTTCAATTAGAAATGGGTTCATGTGCAATCTAAGAACTAAATGACATCTTGTAACCCTAAAGTAGACTCACTTAATTCAACAGGATTTTGGTCAGGATAAAAATCAACTAAACTCTCTAAAATTCATGGAAAAATATCTTCTAGGGTTTAGAACCTTCAATTTGGCCTTTGGAACTTATTTTGACCTAAGTAGGGGTCCTAGCTAGTTATTTGCCATAGATTAGGTTTTTATACAAAATATCCAGTCAAACGTGGTAAAACCTAAAATCCAACTTCACCATTGGATTCCTTAGGTCCAAATTAGGTTTGTACCAAAATTTTGACCTAAGGGGTGGTCATCTTGACCTACTTTGCAAAACAGTCCGCCCAACTACATTTTGACCCCAAACTTTTGAAAACCATTGCGTAAACCCTCCTACCTTCCTCGCTACTCTTTGAAATTAGGTCCCTCCACCATTACAGTGGAGGAGTCCTACTCTGGCGAGGATTCGAGGAGGATTTCTCCTTGATTCCTCAAAGATCCCCTCTCAGATTTGAAAGGGAGATTCTCTGAGGAATTCCCTATTGTCTGAATGCAATCCCAAGCCTTGATTTGCACACAATCTCTCGTGCGAACGCTCGAGAGATTTGGGTCTCTCGCACAGTCCTACTCCGGCGAGGATTCTTGTGCTTGGAAGCTTGCCTTCCAAGCACAAGGACCTCTGCCAGTACCTATAAAACAACCCCCTGATCCGACCGCTCAGATTTAGCTTGATTTGGCCGGAGTAAACCCTCTAATTTCTTCTCTTCTCCTCTGGCCAATCATCCAGCGAACTCCAGCGACATCCCCTCCATCTCATCGCTCTGCCACAATACCAGTGGATAGCTGTCTTCACCTCCTTCCTTCGCATCGCACCGTACCAACGCTAGCACCAAACACCCCTTCATCGTCGCCGTCACCCCTCTACTGGCACCTTCTTCTCCGGCGGCGGCAGGTACATGCCAGCCGCCCTCCTTATCCTTTCATCCACTTAGTTAGGTTAAATCTCTTCACCTCTATCCTCTTTGTATTTCCCCCTTCTTTATTTCTATTTTCAACCCCTCGACACCGTAGACCATCACCATCTTCTTCATCTCCGGTAGACCACCGGCGAGGTGCATCCATTGCTCCACGCATCCACACACCTCGCCAATCCCCTCATAACCTTTACCATCATCCACTGACCACTTTCCCCATCTCCATTGACTGCCACCACCTCCACACTCACCCCCCGACCACACCCATCACCATGGCCATAGACCGACCTAGGCATGCACGCCTAGGCCGCCCCGCGGCCAACCATCTACCTAGACACCTTCGCTGTTCCACGGCGAAGCTTCCTGTGTGGTTTAATGAGGCCGCAAGGCCGTATTGATTGATCACAGGATCGAGTCCCCGTCTCCTTTAACGCAGACTTGAAGGAGCTTACATCCTTTGCTCTAGGCTGCTGCGCTCCAGGCGAACAAGTCCAAGTGACATGGAATGAGTTCGTGCACACATCCAGCCAGAGAACGGATTTGAGAGTGCACTGCAGCTGCGGCAATTGAAGGCGACCCCTTGTGGGTGTGCGTGAGAAGCGGGTGGGACTTTTAGTCCCACCTCAGAAAGCTTAGAGCATGTCGAGTGATATAAGTTGAAATTGTGTTTTAGGCTTGTTGCCTCAGATCATGGGATGAGGTACCCTCGCCTGCTCACCCGCCTCGTCCGCGAACCACGCTCCACGGACCTGGTTGCCTAACCTGTTTACCCTGCACTCCTCGCGCACCACCCACACCGGTGCGCTTGGACCTGGGTGTGCGTGACCCGACCCGAATACCCAATTGGCTCTGGGAGAGCTAACCTAAGAGAGAATTGAGAAAGAGTGTACGCAGGGGAGGGTAGGGGTAGGTTTTGCATTTATGTGTGCAGGAAAGGAAGAAGGAAAAGGAAGCTACAGCCACAAAGAAGAAGGAAAGCAAAGGGTTGAAGGCAAAAGCTGAGGAAGCTAAGGAAGAAAAGAAGAGGCACTGTAGCTAAGAAGGCACGGCTAAAGAAAAGGCAAAGGCAAAGTTGAAGGAAAGAAAGAAGGAAGAAGAAGGAAGGAGAAATCAAGGAAGAAGAAGGAAGCACAAGAAGCCAAAGTTAGAGAGGAAAAGAAAGAGAAGCTAAGGTAAGCACGCAGAGGAAAGGAAGAAAAAGAAGAAAGAGGAAAGCTAAGGAAAGAAGAGAAGGAAGAAGAAGGAAGCATCAGAAAGCTAAGGCAGAGAAGAACCAAAGAAGAAGGAAAGAAAGAAAGAAGAACAAAGAACAAAAGAAAGAAGAAAGAAGAAGCTGAAGAACAAGTCAAAGAGAAGAAGCAATCAAATACTTTTTATCCAATCTTCTCAATTTCTCTTTTATTGCTACATTTTAGTATTCATAAACTCTGGCTTTATATTTTGAATTATATTTTGAGTAGATTTAAGTGTTCAAATTACATTTATTGAGATTAGTAAATAAATTCCATTTGCTCCCTGTGTTCGACCTAGGACTTAACATTCGACTAATAAAATTCTTATTTATTTTCAACGCTTTTTCGACTATACTGCAACGCCACCTTTTTAAAGCCCGATCAAGTGTTGTAAACATTTTGGCGCTGTTGCCTGGGAGCAACATGCAATTCATCACAAATCTCTGCAACAAGTATAGGTACTAAAGTTTAGTATCGGTACGTGTGCATTATAGGTTTGGGTTCTTCAAAGAAACAAACCTGTACCCCGCGAGTGCCAGTACTCATGATCAGTACCGGCACTAGAGGTAACAAGTATCTGTACTCATGATCAGTACCGGTACAAGTGGGCTACAGATTTGTGTTAAGTGTTTGAAACCCAAATCTAGAAGCAATGAGTACCGGTACCCATACTTTAGTACAGGTACTAGGTAGTCGTTGGCTCAAAACTGAACGGCTAAAAAATTAATTTAGGCAATATGAATGTTGGGATTTAAACCCCAACGTCAAGTAGACAACCCACTAAGGTCCTAACTCTATAAATAAACCCTTGGGCCCTTAGTTTGCACATAAGACATAGAGAAGAAAAATTCTAGAGCTATATTTCATATTTTCACAATATTTTCAAGAGAAGGAATAGTTTGCTGCTCTCAATCTCTTTACGAATTTGCAAGCACATTGACGTGATTTCTTCAAGCATTGTCAAGGCATTCACGTTCATTCTAGGTTCTCAAATTGGTATTAATTTGATATTATTGTTGAGAGGCTTAGATATTTCGTTGTAAGATTTTATTTGTCTTAGACCAGTGCTATATTTGTTCTTGAGCATTTGCTTGTTGGGTTGTAACAAACCCGTCTCTTGTACTTGAGTTGAGGTAACCAATTAATTACCTCGTTTAGTAAATTGATTTCCTTGGGGTTGAGGGAATCAGGTTAAAAACCTTAAACTGAGAGGCTTAGGTAGTAGAGTACCTAAGTGAGTGGGGAACCACTATACATCTTATGATAATTTTTGTGATTGTGATTTGTGTAAATCTTTCTTATTATTACTAATACTTTGCTTGAGTGATTGTGAGTGTAGCAATCTATCTAGAAGATAAAGATCATGCGAATGCAAGAATCTTGGGGATCTTCTCCCCTGAAATCTTGAGCTTCTCAAGCTTCTTCCCAAGCTTGGAGCTCTTCCTGAGGCCTTCAAAAAGACCCCCTTCGCAAGGTCATGCTCCTTAGCAAGTTTTGAGGCCAAAAACTCTTCTTCTTCTCCCTCCGACTCGCTCCAACTTGCTCCAGCTACCCCTCTACTTTGGCTTCTTTGCCCTCTGCCACATACTATAGGCAGAGGGAAACTTCCTACCTCTGTCATCCGCTCCTCACCATACCTGCCAGGAGCTTCCTCCCCTTCAGATGTCACTGTCTCTCTCACTGGAGCCTTCACCTTCTCTGACGTCGACCTATCATAGTCAGCCGCTTCTGTCCACTCTCCCCCTCTCTAAGTCCCCCTTTTCTCTTCCTCTCACCTCATTGATTCTCTACAACCCATTAGACTCTAGGATCACGCACGACATCTCCCGTACCACCTCCGCCATCCCCAATGCTGGCATACCTCCGACAAACTCACATGACCTCTACACTTTACCAACCAGCCTGCCACCAAGTCCATTAGCTCCACCCTGATCCACTGATCAGAAGCCCCAACTTTATTGGGACTTCTGACCATGAGCACGCTCATCGAACACACCCACCACCACATGCCTTCTCCGACTTCACTATACCACCACAGACACTCTCACACCACATCATGGCAACCATCGCACTCGTCACTTCACAGCGAAGCATCTGAGCATCTTTAACGAGGTAGAAAGGCCGTATTGTGTGTTTCAGGTATACATTGGATAGCCACCTCCGCCCTCATCATCTCTGATCACAGTAGCACTTCTCCATCCATCCAACACCCTGTTGCTGCCTTCTCCTAACGTGGCTCCAGGTCTTGAGATGATTCCATGTGATCATTACAGCAGCACGCATCCTCAGCTACTTTGATTTAGCACAAAGTTCACCTGTAGTTGCACGCGGAGGAAGTGCAGGTCCTTAGTCCCACATCGTGTGGGAAGGAGGCAATGACAGCATATATCTTGATTTCTTACAGAGGCTATTCACCTCACTGTGCATGGGGTGAGGTCCCTCTCCACGTGCCACGTACACGCTCTCACCCGCTTCACAACATAGGCGAGTCTAGGCATTGGATCCGATTACCCGGGTCCGATCTGAGAATTGAGAAGAGAATTAGAGAGAGAGAAGGGAGGGTTTTGCTCTACTTTGGGATTCGTGCCCTCCCTCTCTCTCAACACTTACCTGAAAATTGAAAAGGCCCTTGTGCCACTATTGGTGTGTTGCTGTTGTGCCTCTTCTCTAAGACTTAAGGTAAGGCCTTGTGCCTTGTGAAGTTCTGCTGGTTAAGGCATCTAAGGCCTTCTGTTGTTGTCTGATCTTGCACTTGATTGGTTCTAATCTACTGTGAAGATATTTATTTTGATACTTAATTGTGGATACGGTTGAATTATTTAAGTGGTTGTGAGCTTAAAACTTAAGGGTAAATTTGGTGATTCAAATCACTATTTTAACCTCATCTTTTTGCAATAACTCTTTGATCTTTATTGAAATATTATTTTGAGCATTTCATTGGCTTCAATTGCATATTATTTTTGATATTGTGATTAGTGGATTGAAATTGCTATTTTTTCTCCCTACGAAGGACCTCGAACTCATTCTTTATTTTTGAGCTTTATAAATTATTAATGCTGTTGCACCTTTATTGAGTGTACTTGTTATCGCGAAATCATCAAATCTAAGGTAATGCATCATAGTATAGTTAAGAAATCACGATAAACACTTAAATTTATAACTCGCAAGTACGAGGTCGTTCACTGGGAGCAGCTATGGTAGTTCAATCTCACAAATCATAATTCTAAGCAAAATATAAACAATTAAGACCAGAATAATTCAAAATGATATCTCAATAGATCCAAGTATTAATGTGCAAAAATATTACAATAAAATGATGATTTAAATCACCAAATTACCCTTCACGTTTTAGCCTCACAATCTAAGCAAATATTTGACAGTAATCAGAACCATATATGCCATAATAATCAAATATCTCAATAGTATTTTGGAACCAATAGAACCAATGCACCAAACAATAGCATAAGGCATTAAATGCCTTAACAGCACAGAGCACCTACAAAGGCAAAGGCCTCTTCTTCCTTCAAGCCTCAAGGGAGAGGCACAACAGAGGCACAAAAGCCTCCCAGCTGCTAAGTATAGAGAGGGTAGGAGCAAGGGAAGAAAAGCACTCTTCTCTTTTTTCAGCCCGATTTATCGGGTGTCTAATCGGGTAACCGGATCTGAACCTAGGCCAGACCCACCTGCGTGTATGGCAAGCGAGGCGTGCGAGCGCTAAGCCTATGAAGGGGTTCGACCCCCATGTCTTAGGCATAGAGGTATGGGCACGAATCCAACTTATCCTGCACGCACAACTTTAGTTTCCACGATGTGGGACTATCGTGTCGGCAGTCCTTTGCGTGAAGCAGTTGTTGAAGGAGCTCTTGGTTGCTGGTAAAGCAAAGGTGGTTTCCTCCAATTGAAGACCTAGGCATGCTCCTGGAAGAAGACCACGTGACCTGGGAGTCGAATTGCTGAGGGAATCACTAAAACCTAGTTCTGAAGGTCGATCAAGGAGCTTTGTTAATGGTGGCCAAGGTCGAGTACCTGAAATGAAGCAAATGGCCTTGCAGCCACATCATAAGCTCTCAAGAGGATCGTCGGTCGTTGATGAGTGTGGTGGGGGTGTTTTGTGAGGTGAGAGTGCGTGAGGAGGTCTGGCGACCTCAAAAAGGTGGTGCGGTGAGGGTGGTGTCAGGTGCAGCGTTAGAGTGAGCAATCCCCTCAATTTCTTGAGGGGTTTTGTTCACCTAGACTCGGTAGAGGTGTAGGAGCCGAGAGTGGGTGATTTGGTGGTGTGAGGCATGCTGTGGAGGTCACCGAAGGTATGCCAATGACTTGGAAGATGACAGTGGAACAGATGAGTCGATGGTCGAGACTAAGTTTGGACGTGCTGGGATGATCAGTAGAGGTAGAGGAGTCGTCGAGGGGTGCTAGCAGATGAGGAGATTGCGGAGGAGGCGTCGGCTAGATAGGCTGGCGTTGGAGATGAAGAATACTCCAGGAGGGAGAACGGCGACGAGGAGGGGGCTGGAGGACGTCGCGCTGGTATTGCGAGACATGGGAAGATCAGGGGAAGAAGATCCTGCCACTTATTGTACGTGGCGGCCGACGAAAGAGTCGGAGGGAGAAGGTTGCCTGAGTAGAGCTTGGAGCAGGCTGGAGAGGAAGAAAGGAAGAGATTTGTGGCCCAAAAACTCGCTAAGGGAGGAAGTCCATGAGGGCCTAATGTAGGGCAATAGTCGAGCTTCCAAGCTTGGAAACAAGCTCGAAAGCTCGAGAAATCAGAGCTTAGGACTTAGAACTTCCAAGAGTTTGCATGAACCCTAGAGCAAGAATTGGAAGGTGAGATTAGGTTCAGATTATCAAGGATTTCTTCAGGAGTCTCCCTTTCAATTTTGGAAGGGCTTCGTTGTGAAATCAGGGAGAAATCCCTGATTGAAATCGATGCTTTGGTGGGTTTATGATTCTGCAAATGTGGAGGTGGTGGGGACCTATTGGTGAAGAAGACGACGAAGTTATGGGGGTAAATGCAATTATTTCAAAAGTTGAGGGTTGAATGAAAGAGAAAGAATTAAACTAGACTAAATTACAAACTAGGTCAGAACTCTAATTGGGCCTAAATTTTGGTAAAAACCTAATTTGGACCCAAGGAATCTGATGGCAAAGTTGAATTTTGGTTTTGACCAAGTTTGACTGGGTAATTTACATAAAAACCTAAATTAGAGCATAATTCCATCTAAGACTATTTCTAGTCAAAATAGGCTCAAATGGTCACACTAATGGTACTAAACCTTATGGAATATTTTTATATAAATTTTAGAAGGTTTAGATCAATTTTATTCTAACCAAAACCTTTGTTAATTAAGTAGATCTAGAATTAGGGTTTCGGATGTCCGTTAATTCTTAAAATACACAAAAACCCATTTCTGTCTGCACGGACCCTCTTATTAGACATTTATGAACATTTGACCTTCAATTAACCCCTGGAATACCCCTTGGTTATTCTGTATTTATGGCATGTGATGACTCTACAATTATTAGTGTTAACTATATCAATTAGAGTCAATTTTGAAGGCACATAATGACTTATCATAATGGGTTTGAGAGCATGGCATGCATATTGTGTTAATTCATGTTTAATGACCATGTGTGCAAGTGCCTATTAAAACAGGTCCCAGATGAGCAATCAGACCATATGGATGGATCCGAATGAACAAACGAAGTCCAACCGACTCAATTACCTCCATCCGACCTCCGTGGCCCCCACAACAAGCCCTGGAAGTTCTGGCCATTGATCTAATGATCAACAGCCCTCGCTGCGCCACGTGGCGCCTGCACCAGGCCCGCTCCTCTTCATCACATGAAGGATCAACCATGACCGTCCTATCTTCGATCAGATGGCTAATGGACCACGAAGAGACGCGACCATTTCGCGAGCGTAGCGCGATGGTCGCACCTCGACTTCACGCGTAGAAGGCAAGGGTTCGAGGCACCCACCGCACCTCATCCGCGAAGATCATGGGCATGTCCAAATTGGACCGCTCGATCGCCATTGAGTGCTCCAGGTAGCGCTATGCGACGCCCCCTTGAGCGTTGATGCATCCACGCACGCGCCAACGCCAATCGACTATGCCCTATCATACGTGTGCTTGAGGCACAATCTGAGCGGCTGATTACACATGATCTGTGCCGTCGATCGGGGATCGGACGACCTACGTAGCACACACACGGATCACTCATGGAAAGAAGCACACGTGCACGTGATGGACTAGCGGGAGGAGGCCTTCACTGACACTTTTGGAATGGATTTAGCGATGTCCTGGACGTCGCTAAAACCCCTGCCTGATTTAGAAGCTGGTCCTCTATAAAAGCCCCCACACCCACTCCATTTATGATCATCCCTTCCTAGCTTCTCCTTAGCACTACCTAGCACAACTTTCACACTCTCCCGAAGTTGCAGAGCCGTCGACGGAAGCACATCCACTACCGTGATTGCCTCGCCTCTCCATTGCACACCCCTCTACCCAAATTTAATGCCTATGTGTTTTAAAGCTTTCCTCTAGCATTGTACTTGTGAAATGATTTTACCTATGCAATATATTTCCATTTGTTTCAGCATATCATGTTTCATGCATGCACAAGTAATCACCATGCTATAATCTCAAGTCTCTAACCCTACTCTCTCTCTCTCTCATTTTCTCATAAGCAAGAAAAGCAAATATTTTTGTGACACCCTAAAGCGACAAATTAATCCGATTTCACGCCTCCTCATGTTCGACACTTGGACTTACCTAATACAATCTTCATTTAAAATTGATGTTGCAAACGCATGCTATAACGACAGATATAACTTAACACATTTTGACAACGTCAGTTTTTGGCGTCGTTGCCGAGGAGGCAACGGATCTTTTTGTCACTTTTATCCTTGCATTGGTATTTACATTTTTAACCCTCTTTTCTCTCTCGTCCTTTGGTCGCAGGAACTCGGTGCATCGACAACAAAAGGAGAGCAATCAACATTGATAGAGTCAGAGCAAAGAGCGGTAAAGAACTTTTGTGAGCATCGCTTGACCTAGTGTAGTCTCATCTCCCCATTATCTAAAAACAAAAGGAAAAAATTCATCTAAGCTCGTGCATAACCCTAGGTTAGCTGATTTTCTGCATGCTTAAAAACCCAAAACAAAAAATATAAATTCAAAAATGGCGTGGTGAATGAATACCTAACCCGCATCTCAAATCCATCACCCAAAAAAAAAAAAATAATAATAATACACTGTAGTGTTTCTGAGGAAAATCTTTTTGGAGTGTTCATTTCTTTCCTTTTCAAGTGGTGTTTGTGAAGCCACCCGTGCTTTGTACTTGGCCACACCACTTCAACTAAAATCAATTCACCTGGTAGAATTGCATGAACTCTAGGGTGAATACATTAGGGTTGTTTTTCTAGGACCACATAATTCTCTCAAAAGGAAATTGACTATCGTCCATTGTGTACAAAATATTGTGTGCCTACCTAAACATTGTCTGAATCCATTAAGAAATTTCAACCCTAAAAATCACTTAAGCAAGGACGAATCATTAAAAGACACCACATCCTAAAAAAACCTTGCTTGACAGCCATGTTTTGTTGAGTGCACACACACACACTCAATTGGATTAACTAAGAGGCACAACCCCCAACAATGCTTCATCACATATCTTAAGCACAGGCACTAACCTAGCCCCATATTAAAATGGAGTAGACGTGCCCTAGGTAGGATTAATCTAAGTCCTGGAAGAGCGATTGGGTTTTTCAAGTGCTTGGCCTTAATTCCCATCATGAAATCTAGTGTCTAGGCTACGGGGAAGTGTCAAACGACTGCGGTTGTGGGGTATAAAGGAATCGGCGGTGCAAGCCAAAGGAAGAACCTTCCCCTCAATCCCCTCGTAATCAACCTAGCCAAATTAACTTTGAGAAGGGAGGTTTAAGTGGTAGCAGACTTGATTACTCTTTCCAAGGCTTTTAGGTCACCTAGGTCTACACTATAGGGACTAGACTTGTTTGCCTGATTGTGCACACACTTTTCTAGGACCTGTCTCTCTCCGTACCCCTCCATATTCTTCTCTAGTGTATGATGGAAGATGATCGCTTCATCCTGAGTTGTTTATTTTAGAAAGGGACATCAGGAGGAGACTTGATTTTTCAAGGGATAGGATTGAGGAAATAGCTGACCCAAGAATTGAGGAGATTGAGGACCAACCTCAACCCAATGCTATGACCATCATTCAGGCTCAAATCTCGGCCAACCAACAACTCCAACAATAGTAGATCCAAACCATCATGCAATCCATACATCGATTGTAAAACCCTCAAGGGAAACCCCCACTGAACCCACCTAACCCACCACAACCTCTTGAGGGCCAGCCAAGGCCTCTCTATGATTTTTACGATCCATCCGCTATTTGGATCAAGTCACATCTTAGGGTCCCCAAAGGGGGAGATGATTTTGAGCTAAAACCTAATGTCCTTAGCTTAATTCAAAGCCACTTTCATGGGAGCTCAAATGAGGACCCTTTCCAACACCGAGAGGACCTAGACCGAATCGCCCGGACTATGAAGCGAAGGAACAATTACTTAGTGATTGCATAGCAATCATAGGTCTTAATTGACCTAAATTAGGCTAGGACTTAGCATAAGTTAGGGTAATTCATGCATGCATAAGCACTATCTGCATCTTTACTGCTTTACTTTAGCTTTGCATAAAATAATGTTATAATGTGCTAATTAAGTGCCTTATGTCGATTGCAGGCAATAAGCTGATCTGGAGCAGAATCTGAAGCTAGATATGGAATAATGGGAGTTGCAGCAGAGCTGGAGCAGAAGGCCTAGATTGGATGTAGGAATAATGATGTAAGGGAGTTGAAGGTTTGCTATTCTATTAAGTAGGAATAAAGCAGTAAAATGTGAAGAGCTTAGGTCCATCCTAGCCTTAGGATAGCCTAGAGACTTCCCCAAGCCTTAGCCACCCTTAGATTAGGTCACAGCACCCTAGGAAACCCTAAAACCATAGTTCCAACCCTTATCTGGATGTCCAGATAAGTTATAGGACGTCCAAGACCCTTAGCCAATTCCCGCACACCTCAAACCCACTTCTGCAGTGTTATTGGACGTTCAGACACTTTGTCAGACGTCTAATTTCTGTAGAATACCCAAAATAGAACCTTGATTTCCCCCTGACTTAGATTGGACGTCCAGAACTGAAGTCTAGACTTCTGATTTTTGAGTATAAGTCGTCTGATCATGTTTTTAGATGTCTAGTACTGGTCTCCAATCCCTGCTTTGAGATTTAAGCCTTGATCTTGGATCTCTAACTCCCTAGACCTAATCCCAACCCCATAGGAACCTAAATTAAGGTGTCCTAACCCTAGTACATCACCTCTAGACCTACCTAAGGACCTAATTAGGTCCTCACCAAACCCAATTGACTTGGATCAAAGTCAATTACCTTCACCTAAGTCAATTGGACTCATTGAGTTCAATTGAGCTTAGATCTCAACCCACACAAGTTAAATTGGACTTAGTGAGAGTCCAATTGACCTAAACCCAACCTAATTGTGTTATTTCACTCTCAATTAGGTTCACACTCATCCAATTAAACTTAGGTTGAGTTTAATTGCAAATTCCCCTTAGCAATTAGGGTTTGTAACCCTAATTCAAGACATACACCTACCTAAAACCCTTAGGACTTAACCTAAACCACCTAGCCACATAGAGCATGACCACACACACACACACACATGCACACACACCCATTCATGCACACACACTTCTCTAGATTTCTCTAGAACTCTCTTGAAGTGGCGCCACCTCTTGGTTGCCAAATTTAGCAACCAAGAGGCATTCAAAATGAGATCCACATTTATTGGATCTCATAACGGTATGGTCGGCCACTCTTGGACGCTCTCTAGAGAGTTCCACACCTCTCTAGAGAGAAGCCCTTGGGTCTATAAAAAGACCCAATGGGTGGCCATTTGCATCCACTCACATTCTTGCCACCCATTCACTTCCTTGGCTCCAGTCACATCCACCTCCACCTAGGCTAGCCACTCCATCTCCATGAGTTTACCACCACCATGAAGGACACCATGCCAAGATGCTGGATCACCCCTCTCTCTCTCCAAGGGCCGGCCTAAGCACCATTGGTCGCCCCTCATTCTACCCCCGATCACTCCAAGGCCATCGGGGACCACCCCCGAATGCCCTTTTGTTCTGCTAGATCTAGATTAGTAGTTTATGCTCTTCATAGTTTTATTGCTTTTTATTACTTCTTAGTAGCATAGTCCTTATTCTCCCCCAATGATGCATGCAAAATCCCCCCGTAGATTCCTGTATGCGATCGTTTTCTGATAGCTAGCTTTACATTTTTAAGCATCCATGTACAAGCTTTCCTCTACAATTTCATGTTGCAAACACTCTCCAAATGAATGAATGAAAAATATATTTTCTATATATATATGTATATGTGTTGAGAATCACCATAAGCTTATTGCAATATCTTTTGAGTGATTAATGTTGCCTATTTTTATCTCCTAATATATTTGCAACTAAGCATGTCGTACTTCAATATGTAATAATCATAAACCAGCGTGTGATTCTAAACAAAGTAGAGCGGTAAAAGATCAAATTTTAAAGTAAAACAAATGCCTCCCAGAGACGAATGATCGGGACTCAAAGTCGTTATCTTTTTAGAAATATTTTTGTTTGATCGTATTGCGCACTATACTATGACGTTTTCCTATCAAACATGCGCATTACGCATAACAAACACGTGCATTACGAACTCCGAACATATGGCACCGTTGGCGGGGAGGCAACGCCATTTTCTTTGATTTCGATCTTTGAAACTATCACTGACAAATCTCTCTCTACTTTGTTTTTGATGTGCAGGACAACACGGAAAAAGAACATGATCTGTGCACACAACGAGCGCGGAAAACAAATCAGTTGCACATCACAATCTCTTAGAGTAGTGCTTTTTTTCTGAACCCTAGGAATAGATTTACTTTCTACAATTTCGTTAAAAAAAAAAGATTTTACTCATTTTCGGAAAAGAGAAAAAAAAAATTTTGAAAAAATTCTAGATTAGGTTTCCTTTTTGAATCTTAGGTTAGTTCGAAAAAGAAAAAAAAAGATATTTTCTTTGAATCCTTTGAAATTTTTTTTTTGAAAAAAAAAACATGCAAAAGTTTTGAAAAAAAAAATATTTTTTTTGGTGGAAAGCTTAGATTTCAAACTCAAACCTCTTTAAGAGCTTTTCCACCATCTTCTAATTTTTCAGCCAGATTTCAAGTCTGATTTAAAAATTCGATTGCTGAAAAATTAGTGAGCAAAAAATTTTAAAATTTGGGCCAAACCTTCATTTTCAAACCATCCTTCAAATGCCACTGTTCATTTGAGAAAATTTCAAGTATAAAATTTTTAAAAATTCATGAAGTGCATAGGGGTCAGACTGACCCAGATTCGAGATTTTTCAAATTTCAAAAAGTAATTTCGAGAAATCTGTGAATCTCTTTTGACTAAAAATTGTGGAGTTTGAAATTTGATCTCATTGGCTTTATTTTCAATATTTTTCCTGAATTTTTGAAGGTCATTTGATACTATTTCAAAGCAAAAAATCGACTAGGGGTCAAAATTCCAAATCTGACCCCCTTGACGTACAAAAATTCCTAAAAATTCGGTTGAAATAGTAAAAATTCCAAAAAAATATTCTATGGAAAGATAATTGAAAAATGAATCTACTCGCAAAATTTCTAGTTAATTGAATTCCAATTATTGTCAGAGAACGAACATTACTTTTGTGGTCTGCTGAAATAGAACAAACCCTAGAAGTGCATGAACCTTAGGTTGAACCTTTAGGGTTACAACTTAGAGACCACACTTTGGGATAACCTAGACTTAATCAAGTCTAGTACTTAGCTGGTGAGCTTGGTCACCTTATGGGCCACTCACTAAGAGAAAACCCCACTGAAGAAAATGGGCTAAAATCAATTGTAAAACACGAAATCAACCCGAATTCGTTGTCATACTACTGGGTGTTTGCAACCGCTCTTGCCAAACCTGGTGACTAAGTCAGTGGGGTAGTGTCAAACGACTGCAGCTCAGGGGTTAATGGAACCGGAGGCGTAAACTAAAGGAAGAACCTTCCCCTTAGTCCCCTCATAACTGGACTGGCTGGGTTACCTTGAGAGGCGGGAATCACTTTCAGTCGGTTGAACGACGAATCTTTCTTCAGGAATTTGAACTTCTAATGAAAAATCTGGTCACCTGATCCATAAGGATCATTTGATTGACAGGGCCTTAACCTTGTCCTGCTTGGCTACACAAACCCAGGGGTTGGGTGGTGTATGCAAGGAAGGAGGTCACTTAGACCTCACTTGGTTGGACCTTGGGAGCCACTCCCAAGGAGGCGAGTCACCTCGCTAAGGCCATCTTCCCCCCCCACTTCTACTCCCAGAGCCACCATGGCAAATCCTAAACCTAGACCGGGTCAGGATATCGAGAATCTGGACCCGATGGCTCATCTGAAAGCCTGGGTAGCTAAATCCGAGGAGTGGCATCAGCAGAGCATGGATCGCATCTTGACGGCACTTGACAGGATGCAGCACCCACCGCGAGGAGAACAACTGTGGGATTTCTACGACCCAGCCACACAAATCATCGCACCTTTAGCCAGAATTCCCGCAGGTGGAGATGCGTTTGAGCTCAAGCCCAATGTGATTGGGTTGATCAGCACTCAGTTCTATAGGAACTCAAGCGAGGATCCATTCCAGCACCTTGAGGACCTGAGTCGACTCGCTGAAACGATTCGACCCAGGAATATTGATCTTGGGATTGTTCTAATGAAGCTTTTCCCGTTCTCTCTGAGGGACAAAGCTTCATACTGGTTAAAGACCATTGGGAAGCCAATTGGAACCTGGTCGGAATTACGACGTGAATTCCTGCAAAAGTTCTTCCTAATCGGTCGAACAAACGCAATGTGGCGCGCAATCACAACTTTCTCCCAGGGAGCTGGGGAGAAGTTACATGAAGCTTGGGACAGATTTCATGACCTCCGAAAATGTTCGCACCATGGTATACCCAGATGGCACCTGGCTCAGATCTTTTACCATGGGCTGGATGACACACATCGGTATCTGGCCGATGCATCTAGCGGCAGGAATTTCCTCGCGAAAGACGAGAACAGCGCATTTGAGCTGTTCAAATCATTAGCGGAGAACTCGATGAATGCCGCATCCATGAACTAGTTCCAGTGGCCTGATCAGCAGCGGGTTGGTGTCCACAAGGCTCACACCGAGTCTATTCGAGTCAACATGGATATCATCGTCAAGCAGCTAGGTAGAATAAACCTAATAGAGAAAAAGATTGACTAGATTAGTCAGGGTCAATCTGACTTGAGCTCTGCCACCTCAAGACCCTCCTATGCACCCCGAGCCCCTCCTGCTCGAGTTAATCTACTCACTCGGGAGGCTTCTTCTCCATATTTATGAGATCTCGCATATCAGGATCTCGTAAATAATCCAAATATGGCACCCTACGACCAGGGTTACGTGCCACCTGCAGATTATAATGCATATCCCCTTGACGGATATACATTTCAGACATCTTCGGCCTATGAGGACGTCAGTGCTATCCAAGGATACAAGCGTAATAACCCGTATTCAAAGACGTATAACCCTGGTTGGCGCCAGCATCCGAACTCCTGGTCTGGTAATTCACAGAGACCACATCAAGATCCAAACTACCAGACCAGGCAATACAGGAATGCGCAAAACACATACCCTAGGCAGCAGCAATTCCCGTCTCAGCAGCAGCAACCCCTCTCTTTATACCAGCCACTGCACCAAGCTGCCAACCACCCTCCAAAGCGGGCTGACCCTTTGGAGGCATTGAAAGAGGAGCTGCAAGAATCAATGAGGAAATCCACACAAGATAGCTTGCAGATTATGAAGGCGATGGCTGATCAGAA
Organism: Thalassia testudinum; assembly: GCA_037157565.1. NCBI lineage: Eukaryota > Viridiplantae > Streptophyta > Magnoliopsida > Alismatales > Hydrocharitaceae > Thalassia > Thalassia testudinum. The sequence goes on along the minus strand of JAZHRO010000022.1, from coordinate 3,718,987 downwards.
ACAGACTATACAAAACACGTAGAACCAGCTGTTGCAGGAGCATAGGACTTAGGGAGCCTTGCCCTCCCAACCCGTCCCGAATCCTCGATATGTGCAAAACCAGGGTGCCTTGCCTAGGTTTTAGGCACTGCAGGGACAGGCACACGCCATACTACAGGTGCCTCCTACATCACCTGGTTACGTGCAAGGCCAGCTGCCTTTGCAGAACCCCACGTATTCTGCCCCTTCCACTCCCCCACCACCTCATGGACAGCAAGCTGATGCACATGCTGTCTCTTTGAGGAGTGGAAGGAAGACATTTGACCCACCACTTAGGCACGTGGGTTCTGATTTTTCCCACCCTTCACCGCAGGTGGGATCGACTCCATCATCTCAGTAGCCAACTGCGGTAGATAAGGGTAAGAGGCCACTTAACCTTGAGATTCCCGTCCCTTTTCCCGAGGCTCTGACACGAAATGTAGTACGGAAAAAGGACACACGGAATTTTGAGGACCTGAAATCAATGTTCAAGGAAGTACATATTCAGGTCCCCCTCCTCGAGGCAATCAATCACATTCTCGCTGTTGCTAGGTTCTTCAGGGACTATTGTACCCTGAAGCGACAACCGAGAATTGGACGACAGGAGGTACTGTCGAAAGAGGCTTAGCGCCATGATTCTAGCTGACTTTACCACCGAAGAAGAAAGACCCTGGTACCCCACTCATATCCTGCTTCTTGCAGGATTCTCCATTTGATCAGGCCCTTCTAGATCTGGGTTCATCCATCAACCTAACTCCCACTACCGTATTTGATCGATTTTGATTTGGGGAGTCGAAGCCCACCTCGGTCACGATTCAGCTAGCTGACAGATTAGTCAAAACATCAAGGAGGGTGGTTGAGAACGTGTTCGTGAAAGTCCTCGGGTTCAGCTTTCCCGCAGATTTTTTCATTCTCGATATGGAAGTTCCTCCTAATCTTCGAGATGCACCAATTATTTTGGGTCTCCCATTTCTGGCTACAGCCCGAGTAAACATTGATCGTGAATCCGGGTGTATGGAGATAGCCCTAGGCAATGAGCGACTTCGACTTGACATATTCAGGGTAGCAAAGAACTTCGACTATGATCGAATAGAGGAGGATGGTGAAGACGAAGATTCGACATACTATGGCAACATTGGGCTCCTTTGTGATGACCCAATGTCTCATTCGTCTGCACTATCAGGGTTCTTGGACCTCAATCCACATGAGACTGAGACCACAGCACTACACATATCTCCCAGAGGATCTGACTGTTTAGGGTGTGCTTCTGACCATAGCACCCCTAAATCCAGCTATCATGATCCAGACATTACTGAATCGCCCTTGTTGTTGCAGGAAGACGTGACCATAGCTAACGGGTTTCCCGTTAACGCAGTCACAACCAATAATTCCACAGGGAGCGACTCAGCGGGAATTCACGTACACATTGTTGGTGCTAGTGCACCGCGATCGTTTGTTTTGATGATAACAAAACACGTGTCATTTAACATTTGCACTTGGAGTATTAGATTTCAGGCAAATTGCAAATGGAGACGTGATTAGACGGAGTTCGAGCTCGCATCCAGGACAGATTGGAGGGGCTTGATGGAGAATAGAGGAGATTAGCGAGGAGCGATAGATTGAAGATGGAAGTTCAAGAAGAATAAGATAGAATTCTGTTTATTTCTTTGATGTACTTTTGTCTTTATTTCCTTGCTCTTTTTATTCCTTAGAACATCATGTTAAAGAGCCTCAAAGTACCCTAACAGTAGTCCCAGGAACACCTACACAACCCTAGGATACTTAGGTTTTCTGTAGGGAAGTTAGAAAACCAATATAGGGTTCAAATAGCCTTTTCAGATGTCTAATCTCAAAATCAGACTTCTGATAATGAGTTTTAAGACGTCTGACTATTGATTCAGACGTCCGATAACATTTAGGCTGAACTTAGTTAGTTCTGTCTGATGAAATCAGACGTCCAGACCTTAGTCCAGACATCTTAGAAGATGTCTGATAATTTTGCCAGACGTCCAATTAGTGGACCGTTGGCTGGCTTAACAAACACTGAAGGGTATGACTGTTAGAGCCTTATCAGACGTCCGTAAGTGTTTCCAGACGTCTGATAAATGACCGTTTTGCCTCGGCTGACCCAAAATCTCTTTTCAAAGATCTTATAGCCGTTGCAATCTCTTGGAAATCCATTCCCGCAGAAATAGTAGGTTTCCAGATGTCCAGACATAGTTCCAGACGTCCTGTATGTCGTCTGATGGATTTGCACTAGAACCCTGTTTAGATCTGTTTCAAGTGAGGAAGAAACCAGCCTAAAATAAGACATCTGATTTTGTTCCCAGGCATCTTAAACTGGTTTTCTAGATGTCCGATGCCAGGATCAAACGTCTGATAACCCTGTCAATATAATGATTGTTCCTGATTTCAGGCTGATTCCCTTGGGCTTTGCACCCAACGGCTATGGAAGCCTTCCAAGGCCTTCCAAAGCCTTCCTAAGGCCTCTATAAATAGAGGGGAGCCTTTGACACTCAAACATACACCTAGTAATACACTTTCACACCATTTTGTGTCTCTTGATCCTAAGAAGTAAGCTCTTGCTCTCCAAGCTCAAGTTCTTCATCTAGAGAGCATCAAGCATTTGCGCACCCTCTCTCCCGCCGTAGTTCACGAGAGCGACGTTGCGCCGTCGTGTAGCTCACACACCCACGTCATCGATTTGACGCACTTCCATCAAAGGGGAGTTTCCTAATTCCTATAGAAGCTAGGTTTAAATCTTTGTTGACTCTATAGGACTATATTTGTTATTTTACTTTATTATTTGGTTGGGTATTCGCTTTGCGAATTCCCGTCTCCTTCGTGGGAGAAAATCCTTCTCGTGAAGAGAAGGGGTTTAAGGTACGCTACCCTTGTATAAAGTAGCGTGGTTGTAATTGAGGTTGAATCACCCTCATTTAAGTGATTCGGATTAGTGGATTTGATCAACTTGGTTGATCGAAAAATCCTAACTCGAGAGGGTTAGGTGGTGGTTTTCACCCGGTTTGGGTTTCCACCTAAAAATCTCTGTGTACTTTGTATGATTGTTTATTTTGTGAGATTGGTATATTTTCAATTTCGCATTTTTTACGTCACACTGATCTCACCCCCTCCAAGTAGGGAATTACACACATGGATCAACAGATTCCCACCCTCAATTCTGCTCCTCCCACTCTCATTTCTGACTTTGACCCACCCGTAATTGAATTGAAGCCCTTACCTAACTCACTCAAGTATGTGTTCTTGGGCAAAAGTGAGACATACCCAGTCATTATCAATGCCCACCTAACCCAAGAACAGGAACATCAATTGATTTCTGTCCTTCAAGACCATAGGGCTACTATCAGGTGGAGTATTGCTGATCTCCACGGTATTCACCCCTCGTATTGCACTCATCACATTTACACTGATGAGGGGGTGAAACCTTCGAGACAGCCTCAATGACGGCTTAACCGAATATGTTAGAAGTTGTTAAGAAGGAGATCATCAAATGGCTAGATGCAAGTATTGTATACCCAATCTCAGACAGCCAATGGGTGAGTCCGATCCAGATAGTGCCCAAGAAAGCAAGACTCACCGTAATAAAGAATGATAAGCTCAAATCCATCCTGACCCGCACTGCGACATCTTGGCAGGTCTGCATCGACTACAGGAAACTGAACACGGCTACCCAGAAGGATCACTTTCCTTTGCCATTCATTGATCAGATCTTGGAACGGTTAACCGGACGTAGTTTCTTCTGCTTTCTGGATGGATACTCCGGGTATAATCAAGTAGCGATTAGCCCGAAAGATCAAGACAAGACCACATTCACATGCCCCTTTGGAACATTCGCCTTGAAGTGGATGCCCTTTGGCCTCTGCAACGCACCAGCGACATTTCAGCATTGTATGATGGCCATCTTCTCTGACATGATCGGGGACTATGTGGAGGTATTCATGGATGACTTCATTTTCGGAGATGATTTCGCATCTTGTCTTGATAATCTCACCAAGATCCTGAAACAGTGTATTGAGGTAAACCTAGTACTATCCTGGAAGAAAAGCCATTTCATGGTGAGGGATGGCATAGTACTAGGGCACAGGATCTCTAAAAATGGACTCGAGGTCGACCGAGCAAAATCAAAGATTATCTCCCACTTGCCGCCACCTAGCTCGGTCAAGCAGACCAAATCATTCTTGGGTCACGTGGGCTTTTATCGGAGATTATACGTGATTTCTCAAAAATTGCACGACCCTTAACGAATCTCCTGGTTGCCGATGCCCCATTTGAATTTGACACCTCATGTCTCAGCGCCTTCGAGACTTTACGAAGCGCTGTTTCCGACTCCCCGATTCTCCAACCACCCAGCTGGTCGCTTGATGTCAAAATGATGTGCGACGCTTCTGATTTTGCCGTCGATGCTGTTTTAGGCTAGCGTCGGGAGAAACAACCCTTCATCATATACTATGCTAGCAAGATGCTGAATGAGGCTCAGCGCAATTACACTGTCACCGAAAAGGAACTGCTAGAAGTAGTATTCGAGTTGGAGAAATTCAGATCTTATTTATTAGGGTCCAAGGTCATCATTTTCACTGACCACTCCGCCCTCCGACATTTGTTGGCAAAGAAGGATGCCAAACCACGACTCATTAGATGGATCCTTCTATTGCAGGAGTTTGATATCGAAATCCGCAACAAAGCCGGAAAGAAAAATGTTGTGGCGGATCACCTATCCAAATTAGACCAAGATCACATTCCTTATTCCCTGCCTATCCATGAGCAATTTCCAGATGAATCTCTTTTGGTAGTTCATTCTGTTGAGTTCCCCTAGTACATGGATATTGTGAACTACCTTGCCGCAGGCAAAATTCCTGCAAGCCTATCCAAGGACCAGAAACTCAAATTCACTATAGAGGCCAAATACTACCTCTGGGATGACCCACTGGTCTTCCGCATTGCAGCGGATCAGATTATTCGAAGATGCAACCCAGACTCTGAGATCCCCCGTGTGTTATCTTTTTGCCACAACGATGCTTGTGGTGGTCTTTTCTTGGGACGGAAAATTGCTGCAAAAATTTTGCAGTCGGGATTTGTCTGGCCAACCATCTTCAGAGATACACATGAATACGCTCAACATTGCAAATGATGCCAGTCGGTCGGTTCTATGACCAGGAGAGACATGGTGCCACTCCAACCCATCATGGTCGTAGAAGTGTTCGACGTCTGGGGCATTGATTTTATGGGCCCTTTTTCGAACTCGCATGGGTTCGAGTACATATTACTAGCTGTTGACTATGTCTCGAAGTGGGTCGAGGCCATCCCGGCGAGATGGGCTGACCATAACACCGTCATTTCTTTTGTACGGCAGAACATCTTTGCGAGATTCGGAATACCCCATGCACTGATTAGCGACAGGGGAAGCCACTTCATTCGTGCCCATTTCAGGTCATTATTGAAGAAATACGGGGTACATCACCGTATAGCCACCCCGTATCACCCGCAGACCAATGGGCAGGCTAAAGTGTCTGACCGTCAGATCAAGTTGATTCTCTAGAAGATGGTTAGACCAGATAGGAAGGACTAGACCGACAAATTAGTTGATGCACTCTAGGCATATCGGACTGCATACAAGGCCCCACTCGGAATGTCACCATATCGCATGGTATATGGCAAGGCCTGTCACCTTCAAGTAGAGCTGGAACACCGCACCTTTTGGGCGGTGCGAAAATGTAACCTTGACCTCGATGCAGGAGGTCAAGAACGGAAACTCCAGCTCAGCGAATTAGAAGAGATCCGGTGGGAGGCCTATGAGAATGCATTAATATATAAGGACAAGACCAAGGCCTTTCATGACCGCCACATCCGGAGGAAAGCATTCATGCCCAACCAGCGAGTCTGGTTGTTTGATTCACGATTAAAACTGTTTGCAGGGAAGCTCAAGTACAAATGGACTGGCCCGTATATTGTGATTCATCCATATCCTAATGGGGTAGTCCAGATCAAGGATCCAAAATGTGGGCATATATCCACGGTAAATGGCCAGTGCCTCAAGCCATTTTTGGCCCAGGAACCTCCTCCACCTGACGAGATTGTTCATCTTATCGAGGACATGTGATTGACTGCTCACCCAGCTGGAGGCGTTAAACTCAGCACATATAGATACCATTCACCCCACATTCCACCATCATTTATATATAACCATTTTTATATATAGCATAGTTTTCTTTTAGCATATTTTCTTTCTGTATATTGCATACTGATAGGTTGGTCGATGCTGAATGTACACTTTTAGGAGCAATTATAGGTGATTTCTACCAATTCTCTCCCTGCTGTATTTATTTTCTTTTATATTCATGCATGAGGACATGCAAGAACTTAGGCATAGGGGGGTAGATATAGAAAAACTGAAAAAATTTATGCCAACATTTAGGAAAACCTTGGAGCTGCATGTAAAACGTACTTTAGGACCCTAAATAAAAGAACAACCGACTCCACCTCCAATGCTCGCATTGGAGCTAGAAATCGTCTGCAACAGCCATTTCTGACTCACCTGCTCATCTTTTGTTCTAAATTTAGGGTCAAGCTAAATGTAACCCAATACGGGAATTTCACGAAGTACATATTATATTAGGTTACTTGTTTATAACATATATACATAGTGCATCCATGAATAAGATTATCTTATTAAGAGAATGCATTAGGTATTTTATCCTTTAGTTGATTCCTGTAATCTTGAATCCAGTACAACTTTTTACACACACGTATAATTTGCAATGGATTCACGGTGAAGGCTGATAAACATCTTCAGTCTGTCGAGAAGGAGCAGTGCTTCTTTTCCTGAACCCCTGGACAGTGTTTTGGGAGTCAGGTAGATTTTCTTCCAAAAATCCACCAAATAGTGTGAGATGAGAGTAGCGTGTACTGGTGCTCTAAGATTAGTGCAAGGAATCCAAAATCCTAGATAATTAGGTAATGATACTCAGAGATTAGGCATAGTTTCCACTTTCGGTTCCTGCGTATACATTTCGTGCGAAATATTGAGAGCCCCCAAATAAGGCAAATATGCGGAGAGCGAGTTTTCATAAAACTAGGGCTAAGGTAGATGGTTACGACCATTCTTTACGGAATCCTCGGCTGAAGGAGGGTATTGATGCCAAGGTCAATAATACATCATCCTATTCGTCTCTCCCAGTGCCGTGAGTAGGCACTTCCACCAAATAAGCCACCCAATGTTTCTTGAGTACCACCAATCCCGAATAATGCCTCCTCAATAAAGTTCATGGATGTGTTATGTTGAAAAAAAAAATGATGAAAAAAAAGAAGAAAAAAGAAAGAAAAATTGAAAAAATTAGAAAAAGAAGAAAAAGCAAAGAAAGAAAAAAAGAATGAATATTTAGTTCAGTTGCATTGAGGCAAATACCACCAAATAAATTTGAGATCCACCAAATATGGTCTTAACCTATTTTTCTGTGTCTAACCGCCTGAATACTGGCTGAGGAATTCCGACTTAGTGTTAGGGTTATGAGAACTCAATTAAAGTGTTAATGCCAAGTGAGACCACCAAATACAGAGAGTATATGTGAATATGGTGAGGTTGTGAGCTCTAAGAAAAAGAAAGAAAAGAAAAAGAGAAAGAGAAAGAGAGAATGGATACAAAGGAATCAGAAGAGAGCATAGTTTTTCTCATCTTTCTCTGAGTTGATTTACTTAGTAGTCTGGGAATCTAGATTCTGTAGTACTAGTCTCTATGTAGCACCAAGTGAGAGTGAGCCACCAAATATAGAATCTTTTCCCTCAGAGATTCTCTACCTAAGCCTAAAGTTGAGGGGGAATTCATAGAATATTTTGAATACCCCAAGGGAAGAAGTCCACCTATCCCGCTAGAATTTTTACTAAGGGTCAAGTACAGGCTTTAGGGGAGAATTAGTTTTTCACTCGAATCCGTTGCAAAAGCTACAAAGCTGCACTTGATAAAATAATCAGTCCCTTAGGGACCCTTGCTGTAAATAATTTAGTCTTGCATTTGCTAGGGACTAGCAAGATTTAGGCATGGGGGTATGATTACGTAGCAATCATAGGTCTTAATTGACCTAAATTAGGCTAGGACTTAGCAAAAGTTAGGGTAATTCATGCAAGCATAAGCATTATATGCATCTTCACTGCTTTACTTTAGCTTTGAATAAAATAATGTTATAATGTGTTGATTAAATGCATTATGTCAATTACAAGCAATAAACTGATCTCGAGTAGGATCTGAAGCTAGATCTAGAATAACGGGAATTGCAGCAGAGCTGGAGCAGAAGGCCTAGATTAGATGTAGGAATAATGATGTAAGGGAGTTGAAGGTTTGCTATGCCATTAAGTAGGAATAAAGCAGTAAAATGTGAAGAGCTTAGGTCCATCCTAGCCCTAGGATAACCTAGAGACTTCCCCAAGCCTTAGCCACCCTTAGATTAGGTCATAGTACCCTAGGAAACCCTAAAGCCCTAGTTCCAACCCTTATCTCGATGTCCAGACAAGTTATAGGACATCTAGGACCTTTAGCCAACTCCCGCACACCTCAAACCCACTTCTGCAGTGTTATTGGACGTCCAGACACTTTGTCAAACGTCCAATTTTTGCAGAATACCCAAAATAGAACTGTGATTTCCCCCTAACTAAGATTGGACGTCCAGAATGAAGTCTGGACTTTTGATTTTTGAGTATAAGTCGTCTGATCATATTTTTGGACATCTGGCACTGGTCTCCAATCCCTGTTTTGATATTCAAGCCTTGATCTTGGATCTCTAACTCCCTAGACCTAATCCCAACCCCATAGGAACCTAAATTAAGGTGTCCAAACCCTAGTGCATCACCTCTAGACCGACCTAAGGACCTAATTAGGTCCTCACCAAACCTAATTGACTTGGATCAAAGTCAATTACCTTCACCTAAGTCAATTGGACTCATTGAGTCCAATTGAGCTTAGATCTCAACCCACATAAGTTCAATTGGACTTAGTGAGAGTCCAATTGACCTAAACCCAACCTAATTGAGTTATTTCACTCTCAATTAGGTTCACACTCATCCAATTAAACTTAGGTTGAGTTTAATTGCAAATTCCCCTTAGCAATTAGGGTTTGTAACCCTAATTCGAGACATACACCTACCTAAACCCCTTAGGACCTAACCTAAAACACCTAGCCACATAGAGCATGACCACACACACACACACCCATTCATGCACAGACACTTCTCTAGAGTTCTCTAGAACTCTCTTGAAGTGGCGCCACCTCTTGGTTGCCAAATTTAGCAACCAAGAGGCATTCAAAATGAGATCCACATTTTTTGGATCCCATAACCATATGGCCGGCCACTCTTGGACTCTCTCTAGAGAGTTCCACACCACTCTAGAGAGAATCCCTTGGGTCTACATAAAGACCCAATGGGTTGCCATTTTCATCCATTCACATTCTTGGCACCCATTCACTTCCTTGGCTCCATTCACATCCACCTCCACCTAGGCTAGCCACTCCATCTCCATGAGTTCACCACCACCATGAAGGACACCATGCCAGGATGCTGGATCACCCCTCTCTCTCTCCAATGGCCGGCCTAAGCTCCATTGGCCACCCCTCATTCTCCTCCCGACCACTCCAAGGCCATCGGGGACCACCCCTGAATGCCCTTTTGTTCTGCTAGATCTAGATTAGTAGTTTATGCTCTTCATAGTTTTATTGCTTTTTATTATTGCTTAGTAGCATAGTCCTTATTCTCCCCCAATGATGCATGCAAAATCCCCCTGTAGATTCCTGTATGCGATTGTTTTCTAATAGCTAGCTTTACATTTTTAAGCATCCATGTACAAGCTTTCCTCTACAAGTTCATGTTGCAAACACTCTCCAAATGAATGAATGAAAAATATATTTTCTATATATATATGTATATGTGTTGAGAATCACCATAAGCTTATTGCAATATCTTTTGAGTGATTAATGTTGCCTATTTTTATCTCCTAATATCTTTGCAACTAAGCATGTCGTACTTCAATACGTCATAATCATAAACCGGCGTGTGATTCGAAACAAAGTAGAGCGGTAAAAGATCGAATTCTAAAGTAAAACAAATGCCTCCCAAAGATGAACAACCGGGACTCAAAGTCTCATTATCTTTTTAGAAATATTTTTGTTTGATCGTATTGCACACTACACTATGACGTTTTCCTATCAAACACGTGCATTACGCATAACAAACACATGCATTACGAACTTCGAACACTTAGATATTGTTTTAATTAAGATATTCCCTTTCTCCCTAAAAGACAAAGCTTCTCAGTAGCTTTGAACCTTAGGGAGATCCATCACCTAGGAGGAACTGAGGCATGCATTCTTGAAGAAATTTTTCCCCATAGGTAAAACCAATGCCTTCAGAAGAGCCATTACCACATTCACACTATAAGGTGGGGAACAATTTCATGAGGCATGGGAAAGATTTAATGAATTACTAAGGAAATGCCCACACCACGAGGTTCTAAGGTGGCAATTAGCCTCGATCTTCTACCATGTTCTGGATAGCAACCTTAGGAATTTTGTTGATGCCTCATGTGGAGGCAATTTTCTGAACAAAGATGAGAAAAGCACATTCGAACTCTTTGAGTCCATGAGTGAGAATTCGCTTAATAACGCCTACATGACCCAATTCAATAGGTCCAGTCAACCCCGTGGTGGTATTTACGAAGTAAAAACTAATTCAGGGATGATTGAAATGGACATCATAGCAAAGAAGCTGGATCGAGTTGAGATGGTAGACAAGAAAATTGATGAGCTTCTAAATCAATCCCAGACACCCTTGCAAACCTTCTCCCCGGCAAAGGGAGCTCACAATGTTGACTTGGTTCAGTCTATGAACCAAACACATCTGGAACAACCCCAACCTATGTTCCAGGGAGGGACCTTTGCTCCCTCATACCTTGACTATTATTTCCCCTCCCCTTCGGCACTGCCAACCTTGGAAGATGCCAATGCCATCCAAGGTTACTCCAAACCTGACCCCTTCTCTAATACCTACAATGCCGGATGGCATAATCACCCAAATTTTGTTTCGACAAACCAAAAACAAAACCAATTCCAGAACCAACCGAGGCCAAACCCCCCCTCCTACCAGTAAGGTCCACTTACTAGACCACCCTACAACCAGAATAGGATGGCTCCTACACAACAAAACCAACTGGACACCCTGATCAAGATGATGGCTGATATGAATTAGAAACATTAGGAAGAGATGGCTTTAGTGAAGGGACAATTGAATCAGTTGCTAGATAACAAACAACAGGGATTCCTTCCATCTCAGCCACAACCGAACCTGAGGAATGTCATGAACAAAGGCCACAATCCTCAAGGGTTCCAACAAAATCAAGGGCAAGCCCATGTGATTCTACAAGCCCCACAAACACCTCCTGGGTTTGCTGCTTCTTGTTCTTCTAAAGGACCTAACCTTTGTCCCAATGCCTCAGCTCTTTTGCTAGTCCCTAGCAAAAACTATATGCTATTTATAAAAGAATTAGATCAGATTTCTTAGGCAAAAGTTGTTCTTCAAAACTAGGAGATTTTTACTAAGAACCTGAGCTACAAAGACACAACAGTGCCTGGGTGTCTGCTAAAATGCAAACCGCCTCAAGCCCTTGCCTTATTCAAAGAAGTATCTTTTTCTTCTTTTCTTCTTTTCTAATTGTTTTGGATTTTTGAGTTTAGGGTTTTAGAGCAACTTTCTACGGCCACTCAACCCACCCAAGACTTGAAGAGAACCCTAAGTTCTAAGCATCTTTATGTGAAATGTGATAGACTCACTGATCGACGATTAGAATAGACTTCGGGTTCTACGCCCCTAGGTGACCTTGAAAAGAAATTCTACCTAAAGGTGTATCTATTCGACCGGTAGCTTTCTCCCTACTTTTATATTTATGGGGTCAACACAAGGGCAAACCCAGTGTATACCTCCCTGACTTATTCTACTTCTTCACTTCTTCCTAAGTGTTTTGGAATTTTATGTGCATTTCTTGAGCTAGGTTCTGGACAACCTACCAATGGGCTATTATTGCCCATGATAACTTGCCAGCCATACCACCCTAGAAGGTTCATTAGCTACCCAATTTCCATAAAAACCATCGAAAAGTGAGTCAGTGCAAATAGTGTGTAGATGCTTAGACTTAAAATCCCCTCAAATCAGAGAGCAAGTTGATAAGTCGTGTACTTATCACCCCAACTTATTTAACCAATTAAAATATGAATTTAGAATGGCAAGAACTCAAGAAACAAGTTCACATTTTAGTGGACACCCGGGCTAATTAAGCCTGAAAACCTGAAGGGTCTAAGTGTTTAGATCCTGCTATATTATTCCCTAGATTTGAAAAATCCTAATTCCCAATTATTCTTTCTTAACTCAATTTTTTTTTCATTTTTTTAATAAAGAGAAAAAAAGTAGAATTTACAAGAATTCCATAGAGCTGATAAAATGATTCAGAAATGAATCCACCCCCCATGTCTAGCCGATGCAATGTCCTCATTGAAAATAAAATGCATGAGAAGCAAGGTAGAATGAAGAAGATATCACCTGTATATGATGCTTGAGTTAGCTCTGAGTCAGACTGTACAAGTACTGAGTTTAATGTCATTAGTTAAGCAAAGTCAGCTAAAGAAATCATGATATGATTAGAGCTATTGTGCTTGAGATGGGTTCTAAAACAATACGGTCAACAAAAGGCTTCAGATGTTGACCTTTAACTTTAAAAGAATTACCTGTCTTTGGGTCAGAGATCTGAACAACCCTATTTTGAAATATATGATTGATGATGAACGGGCCATTCCATTTTGACCTAAGTTTGCCGGGAAAGAGCTTAAGTCGAGAATCAAAGAGCCAGACCTTTTGGTTCAGCTCAAAGCTCTTACAGGATATCAATTGGTCATGAAGAACTTTGGTCTGAGCCTTATAGATCTTGGCATTCTCATACGCGTTGTTTCTAAGCTCCTCCAACTCAGATAATTGGAGCTTCCTGGCCTTTTCAGCTAAACTCAAATCCAAATTACATTGCTTGATAGCCCAGAATGCCCAATGTTCAATCTCTATGGGTAAATGGCATGCCTTTCCATACACCAGACGAAACGGTGACATGCTGATAGGCATTTTGTATGCCGTATGGTAGGCCCAAAGAGCATCCTCAAGCTTTTGAGTCCAATCTTTATGATCAGGTCTAACCATTTTCTGCAGAATATTCTTGATCTCCCGATTGGAGATCTCGGCCTGTCCATTCGTTTGGGGGTAGTAAGGTGTGGAGATTCTATGATTTACCCTGTATTTTTCTAGTAAACTCTGGAACTGGGCATTAGTGAAATGAGTACCACCATCACTGATGATGGCTCTCGGAACCCCGAACCGACTGAACATGTTCTTCTTGACGAAATCGATGACCACCTTATGGTCATTGGTTCGGGTGGGAATAGCCTCAATCCACTTGGACATGTAATCAACAACAATGAGAATGTACTGGTGTCCAAATGAAGGGAGGAAGGGTCCCATGAAATTGATGCCCCAAACGTCGAAGATTTCGACAGGAAGAATTAGGTTTAGAGGCATCATATCTCTCTTGGTTATGCTCCCAAGTGGCTGGCATCAAGAACACAACCTCGAGAATTCCTGGGCATCCTTGAATAAAGACAGCCAATAGAATCCAGATTGCAAAATTTTTGCAACCATCTTTTTCCTGGAGAAATCTCCACCACACGCAGATGCATCACAGAACTCAAGTATACTTTGGAATTCATTCTCCGAAACACATTGGCAAATAATTTGATCAGAGCCGATACGGTACAGTTCAAGGTTCTCCCAGAAGCAATATTTGGCCTCAGATTTGAGTCTATCTCGTTATTACTTGGTCCAACTGGGGGATTTGACCAATGGCCAAATAATTTACTAAGTCTGCAAACCATGGAGTTTAGACACCTGATACTATAAGAATAGTTTCGTCCGAAAAGGTATCAGCAATTGGAATATACAGACGAGAAGAATAACTTAGAAGTCTCGAAAGATGATCCGCCACCACATTCTATGCCCTGGATTTATCTTTGATTTCAAGATTGAATTTTTGAAGCAGAAGAATCCATCGGATAAGCTGGGGTTTGGTATCCTTTTTGGCCAAGAGGTGTCTCAAGGCCAAGTGATCGGTGTAAATTATGACATGAGACCCTAAGAGATAAGCCCTGAATTTCTCTAAAGCAAATACTACAGCTAGCAATTCCTTCTCAGTAATAGTGTAATTCCTCTGGGCCTTGTCCAGAGTTTTGCTAGCATAGTATATGACAGAGGGCTTCCTGTAAATCTTTTGACCCAAAATAGCCCCAACCGCGTAATCAGAAGCGTCGGTCATGATCTCAAATGGTGCTGTCCAGACCAGTAGTTGCAACACCGGAGCACAAGTGACTGCCATTTTAAGAAAATTGAATGCCTTACAGCATAAATTGTTGAAATTAAATGGCATATCTTTGGTGAAAAGGTTACTTAGAGGGCGAGCAACCTTAGAGAAGTCCTTGATGAACCTCCTATAAAATCCCACATGACCAAGAAATGATCGAATTTGTTTGACAAATGTGGGAGGAGGAAGTTTGGAGATAGCATCAACCTTAGCTTTGTCAACTGTAATTACCCGTTCAGAGATTACATGACCTAAGACGATGCCTTCTTGTGTCATGAAATGACTCTTTTCCCAGCTAAGGACCAATCTTGTTTTGATGCATCTTTTAAGGATCATTTCAAGATTAGCCAGGCAAGAATCAAACGATTCTCCGAAAATAGAGAAATCGTCCATGAAGACTTCCATAAACTCTCCCACCATGTTAGAGAATATAGCTAGCATGCTCCTTTGAAAAGTTGCAGGTGCATTGCATAAGCCAAATGGCATTTTACGGAAAGTAAAGGTTCCATAGGGACAGGTGAAAATCATTTTTTCCTTATCCTCGGGATGGATAGGGACTTGATTGTATCCTGATTAACCATCTAGGAAACATAAGTACTTTTGCTCGGCTAGTCTTTCAAGTATTTGATCGATGAAGGGTAAAGGGAAATGATCTTCTTTCATTGCTATGTTCAGCTTCCTGTAATCAATACAGACCCTCCAAGAGGAAGCTGAACGAGTTGTGACAGATTCTCCTTTCTCATTAGTCACAATGGTAATCCCGACTTTCTTGGGAACAATTTGCACAGGACTTACCCAAGGACTATCTGAGATCGGATAAATGATTCCTACATCGAGCCACTTAATTATTTCCTTCTTGACCACTTCTCGCATATTAGGGTTCAATCTCCTTTGCATCTGGCGAGAAGGGTGGGATCCATTTTCCATGAATATTCTGTGATTGCAGTAAGATGGCTCGATCCCCCTAATGTCATGGATGGTCCAACCGATTTCCTCCTTATGTTATTTTAGGACCTTGATCAATTTAATTTCCTGCTCCTTAGTTAATCTAGCACTGATAATCACAAGGAGCGTCTTTTGGGGTCCCAAAAATTGATATTTCAAACTCTAAGGCAATGGTTTTAGTTTGAGCTGGGGTGATTTTAGGATGGAAGGTAAGGATGATGCTGATGAAGATTTATCAAGAAAAAGAGATTGAAAGTGAACAAAATCCATAACCTCTTCAGAGTGTGGCGGGTTTGCCATAGAGGGTCGCGAGTTGGATCCATCAAGACAGGAGGAACTTTCAATTGCAGAAACTGCCATACATGTTTCAATATTCAAGTTATCTTCCTTAAGTTCCTCTATAAATCCACAATCCTCAAATTTGTTAATCGCCTTAAAAATATCCAATTTCAATTTTTGATCCCCAAAGGTGATTTCCATTCTACCGCTCTCACAGTTGATATTGGCCTTAGCGGTAGCTAGGAACGGACACCCTAAAATGATGGGCGTGTTCCTTAAATTCTCATGTACATCCATGTCAAGGATAAGGAAATCTACAGGAAAATAGAAGTCCTTAACCTTGACAATAACATCCTCAATAATGCCTCTCAGATTTGTAACCGAACGGTCCACTAACTGCAGCATTACTGAGGTCGGCCGAAGTTCACCTAATCGGAACTTCTTGTAAAGAGAAGTCGAAATTAGGTTAATGGATGCACCTAGATCCAGAAGCACCCTATCAAAGGTTTAATCTCCGATGACACAAGAAATCAAAGGGGCCTTGGATCTCTCTTTTTAGGAGGAAGGTGATGCAGGATAACAGAACTAGCCTGCTCGGAGAGTACCACCTTCCTTGGAATAGATTCCCTCGACTTATGCTTCTGTGTGCATAAATCCTTTAAAAATTTAGCGTAAGATGGTATGCGTTTGATAGCGTCGAGGAGGGGGATATTGATTTTGACATTCTTGAATATATTCAAGAGCTCCTTGTTACTATCAACAAGCTTCTTCTTCCTAGGTTTAATCAAGGCCCTAGGAAAAGGAACATGAGTCAGATCTTTGGAATCAGGTTCCTGAGCCTTGATTTCTTCTTCAGAGTTCTCCTTTCTCTCCTCAGGCTTTCTAGAATTTGGAAGATAAGAATAAGGTAGTTGTGGGTCCTGGGTTTGCCTTCCACTCCTCAAGGTAACAGAGTTAGCAGATGAATACAGGTTTGGGTCTTGGGGAGGGTTAGGAAATATTGGAGGGGCTTCATTAGCCAGAAACCTTAGATTTAATGAAGAAGCAGAAGAGGAAGGACCCTACTCAACCACCTGAGCATGTGCATGTAGGTTCCTCTGATTCCTGTACCCTTGGGCTTGATTGCCCGGATTCTGTATATTATGTGGGTTGGGTACGGGTTGAGATGGCAGAGATCTGGGTTGACAGGAATTAGCAATGAACCTGGTTTGCAAGTTGTCCAGTGAGGTTTTCATTTGCTGCATGAGCTGGAGCATAGATTATTGCATCTCTACCATCTGATGGTTCAATTCAGCCTATACCCTACAGGTTGATGGCATTCCAAGCTAGCTGATTGACCTGATTTGGGGGTAGCTAAGTATAAACATGACCCTGACCATTGGTCTTTGCAGAGCATAGTTGCTGGGTTGGAATTGGGTCTACTTCCCTGGGTTTTTCCAGGAGAAGTTAGGGTGGTTCCTCCAAGTTGGATTATAAGCATTGGAGTAAGGGTTGGACCTAACATTCTCCTATACAGCATAGACATCCTCATAGGGTGAGGATGGAGAGAAAGAAAAGGAGGGATCAGAGAAACTGGGATCAAAGGCCCCAGTTTGGAACCCATAGGGTTCTGAGCAATGCTGGTTCACAAGTTGAGACGTATCCAGTTGATTCACGAACTCCCATCCAGAAGGAGCTCACGAAGAATGGAATCCCGAATTCTGGGATTAAGTGGATCGAGAATTATTTGTAGAATTTTCCGCCATCCAATCCTCCATCCTTTTGGTAACCAGGTCCACCTTATCTAGTTTATTACAAATCAGTTCCATATCCAATGAATGAGAGTCGTGGACCTCATTAACATTCGATCTGGGTTGTTGGGACCTATTAAATGTATCCATGGAGCCATGATTGATTGAATTTTCACTCATTTCCTCAAACAAATCATGCGCACTATCTTTGTCTTTGTTAAGGAAATTGCCTCCGCAAGAAGTGCTCATGTGATTTCTGAGTTGCTTAATCAACCCGTGGTAAAAGATCTGCACGAGCTGCCATTTCAGCACCTCGTGGTGTGGACACTTCTGCAATAAGTCCTGGAATCGCTCCTAGGTAGCATGAAACTGCTCCCCCGAGCACTGGGCGAAGGTAGTAATCACCCGTCTCAAAGCATTGGTACATCCGACAGGGAAGAATTTCTTCAGGAAAGCCGATTTCAGATCGTTCCATGTTGCAATCGGCCTTCCTATTGTCTTGTACCAATCAGCGGCTTTATCCCTAAGAGAGTAGGGAAAGAGCCTCATGATCATCTGCTCTTCATTCATGTTTAGCGCTTTGGTGGTCTGGACCAAAGTGGTCATGTCCTCCAAATGCTGAAACAGGTCTTTAGAGACAAACCCATGAAAGTGTTTGATCAGGCTTAACACCTGGGGCTTGATTTCTATGTCTCTAGTAGGAATCTGGACGTCGAGACCTTCTCGGTAATTTGAAGGATGATAAAAATCCTTCAAGGGCTGAGCACCCTACATTCTTTGAAACCATTCTTGCATTCTCTGCATTTGTTCCAGCTACCTTTGAAACATCTCCTGTTGATTCTGAGGCAGAGGAGGTTGTTGATCGGCCATGGGATCAATTTGGCCAAAATTCAATCTACACCTCCTAGAATGATCTAATGGTCCTTCCAATCGGGGATTCAATGAACTCCTTCCAAGCATAAACTAGAAAGTGGTCGGAAGGACTGGGGATAAGAACCTTGGAGCACACCAAAACAATCCTGTCCTTAAGTTGGATAGCCTAAGGATCTACAGACTCTCAGAATTCGTCTTAAGATTATAGACGATTTACTCTACTTGTATCCAGTCAATCCAACCAGTAAAGTGGAGTGCCTAGTATTGACCTAAATTGTAAACCCCAAAGGGAAGCTACTTGATGAGTTGATTTTAAAAATGAAGTGGTACGGCCTAAACAACTCAAACAATTGGCCGAAATGCATCACTAAGTTAGGCACACAAGATGATTAACCTAGATCAATTTCTACTCTCTTATGTGTTGATTTGCATGTATTGGTTCCATAGGTCAGAATCTCGATTGAGTAGATAAAAATCAAGTTAGGTTATGTGCCTTGAATATGGGTGTATATAGTGTGTATGTTGATTTATCCAACAAAAAGTATCTTTTTGTTTGTTTTTCTTTTTTTTTCACGAAGGTGAGATGAGTGGGGGTGGAAATCAAAGCATCCAAACTAATCCTAAGGTTTATACAAACACCTAGGTTAATTGGGGTTTGAATTAAGGTTGTGGAATGAAATCTATGCAGGGGGAGCACTTACAGTTGCCTTCAACTGCACTTTACTCCTTTCAACCTCTTGAAGATTCCCTGTTGAGGTACCTGTAAAATAATAAAAGAGAAATAAACCCTAGATAATAGATTCTGAAGATGTTTTTGGCTATTCAGATGTACGCACATCATCAGCCAATGCGATTACCTTAAGAAGTGACACCCAAACCCAGGATCCCAAATGGCCGACACCTCCTGTGACTACACTACCCAAGATAGTGGATTCTGAAGATGAGCAAGAGGAACCCAACGACTAGGAACCTAACCCAGTTCAAATCCAAGTCCCATACCATGAAGCCTTGGATAAGGCCAAGAAGAAAAGAAACATGGCTGAGAATGAGTTGTTAGAAATATTCAAACAAGTACAGATCAATATACCCTCCTCGATGCAATCAAGCATATCCCGACTTACGCAAAGTTTCTGAAGGATGTTTGCACACCCAAGCGTAAGCCACGAACCCAAGCACCTAGGAAGGCAGTGCTATCTAAGCAGGCTAGTTCGGTGATATTAAGTAGCCTACCTCCAAAAAGGACTGACCCTGGAGCACCTTTGATCTCATGTAATATTGGGGATTTGACTTTCGATAGAGCGCTCCTGGATCTAGGTGCTTCGATAAACCTGATCACAACCACCCTTTACCACCAGTTTGGATTTGGAGAGCTAAAGCCTACACCTGTGACTATCCAACTAGCTAACCGATCTGTGAAAACCTCGAAAGAGGTAGTTGAGGATGTAATTGTTTAGGTTAAAGACTTTTACTTCCTAGTTGACTTCTTAGTCCTTGACATGGAGGTCCCTGAACAGCTACAAAACTCACCCATCATCCTAAGTAGACACCCTTTCTGGCTACGGCTAAGGCTAACATCGATTGAGACACGGGATGTATGGAGATTGCCTTTGGAGATAGGAAGATGCAATTGAATATTTTCAAGGCAATAAGGTCTTTTTATTGCGATTGGGTTGAGGAATGTGATCCCATGGAAACTCTGGTTGAGGAATGCCTGATAGCAAGCTCTTTAGAGGACCATCTGACTCAACTGACTTTAGACTACCCTGACCCATCCCAATCTCTGGAGGTTGCAAAACTTTGCTGAGCTGATTTCCACTAGCAACCCCCATTTGAGGAGATTGATGTCACTCAACTCCCTCCTTTCCCTTACCCACCAAATATTGTACCACCTGCACCTGAATTGAAACCTCTGCCCAGCAACCTCAAGTATGTCTTCCTAGGACCCGATCACACCTTCCTTGTGATTATCAATGCACATCTGACCAGGGACCAAGAGCTTAGGTTGACTACAACTCTTTCTGAATATTGGGCAGCAATTGGGTGGATAATTTCTAACCTAAGGGGAATTAGCCCTAGATATTGCAGACATAAAATCTATGTGGAAGACGGGGCTCGACCTTCTCGCCAGATGCAAAGGCGACTGAATCCAACCATGAGGGAGGTCGTTAAAAATGAGATCATCAAGTGGCTTGATGTGGGGATTATCTACCCAATTTCCGATAGCCCCTAGGTGAGCCCTAATCAAGTGGTACCAAAGAAGGCTGTGCTCACTGTTATCACAAATGACCATGGCGGGTATGCATTGACTATAGGAAGCTCAATGAAGCCACCAAGAAGGATCATTTCCCTCTGCCATTCATTGACCAGATTCTTGAACGGTTGGCAAGGAAGAAATACTTCTGCTTCCTGGATGGATATTCAGGATATAATCAAGTTGCTATTGCACTTGAGGAGCAAGAAAAGACCACGTTTACCTGCCTATATGGCATGTTCACATTCTGCCGTATGCCATTCGGGTTATGTAACGCGCCCTTTACCTTTTAGCATTTCATGTTGGCCATCTTTTCAGAGATGGTGGGTGAATATTTAGAGGTCTTTATGGATGATTTCTCCATCTTTGGAGACTCATTCGACCATTGCCTTAACAACCTGGAGAAGATCCTGAAGCGATGTATCGAGGTCAACCTTGTTTTAAGCTAGGAAAAGAGTCATTTTATGGTTCAAGAAGGGATTGTCCTTGGTCACATCATCTCTCAATGAGGCATAGAAGTTGACCAAGCTAAAGTTGACTTAATCTCCAAACTTCTACCCCTGAGCACGGTTAAGCAGATCAAATCTTTCCTAGGATATGTTGGCTTCTACAAAAGATTCATAAAAGACTTCTCCAAGGTCTCTAAGCCCTTAACTGACCTTTTAGCCAACAATGTGCACTTTAACATGACACGTGAGTGCATCAAAGCCTACACTACTCTAAGGGACACAGTCTTGACTACACCTATCTTACAACACCTAGACTGGTCCCAGGATTTTCAGATAATGTGTGATGCATCAAACTTTGCCGTTGGGGCCATCCTAGAATAGAGGAAGGAAATGAAACTCATGGTGATCTACTATGCGAGCAAAACCTTGGATGACACTGAATGGAACTACACTGTAGCAGAGGAGTTGCTCGCTATAGTTTTTGGTTTAGAAAAGTTTAGATCATACCTATTGGGATCCCACATCATTATTTATACTAACCACTCAGCTATTCTGCACTTGTTAGCCAAAAAGGATGCTAAACCCAGGCTAATTAGATGGATCCTACTCCTTCAAGAATTTAACCTTAAAATACGCGACAAGGCCAGATCCAAGAATGTTGTAGCCAACCATTTATCCCAACTTCACCTGGAACACATTGGACCGTCACTACCTTTGACTCATACATTTCCTGATGAGAAAATTCTGGCCATGCAAGCCAAAAGTCTCCCCTAGTATGCCAACTTGGTTAATTACCTAGTGGTAGGGTAGATTCCGAACGGCTAGTCCTGACAGCAACAAGACAAGTTTTTGGCTAAGGCCAAACACTATCTTTGGGATGACCTTTTGCTGTTTAGACTCTATTCTGACCAGATCATTAGGAGATGCATACCTGAGAAGGTCCAAAGTGTGTTGTCCTGTCATGACCAAGCTTGTGGTGGCCACTTCTCTGGGAAACAAATGGCTGCAAAGGTTTTGCAGTCTGGTTTTTACTGGCCATCGCTATTCAAGGATGCACATAGCTTTGCTAAAACCTATGCTAGATGCCAAACTTTAGGGACCATGACTAGAAAAGATATGATTCCTCTACAACCCATTCTTGTCATCGAAATATTCGATGTTTGGGACATTGATTTCTTGAGTCCCTTCCCACCATCAAACGGCTTCGAATATATACTGGTCTCAGTCTACTATGTCTCGAAATGGATCGAAGCCGTACCTACCTAGAAATGTTATCATAAGGCCGTCATGGATTTTGTGAAGAAGAACATCATTTCCCGATTTGGGATACCCAAGGCCATGATCAACGATGGTGGGAGCCACTTCATCAATGCCCAATTTCATGCTTTGCTCAAGAAATACGAGGTTACTTACCACATCGCTACCCCGTATCACCCACAAATGAATGGGAAAACTGAGGTCTCAAATAGACAAATCAAGAATATTTTGGAAAATACTGTGAGACTTGACCGAAAGGATTGGTCCACACGATTGGAAGATGCCCTATGGGCATATAGGACCACTTTTAAGACCTCGCTTGGCATGTCACCATACCGATTGGTCTTTGGCAAAGCCTGCCACCTTCTTGTTGAGTTAGAACACTGGGCATACTAGGTTTTCAAACAATGCAACATGGATTCCCATTTTGCTGGAGCTCAAAGGAAGCTCCAACTCTCTGAGCTTGAAGAAATTCGTTAGGACGCTTATGAGAATAGTAGACTTTACAAGGAGAAGATGCAAGCTATCCATGACTGACGTATCACTAGGAAAACCTTCGAGCCAAATCAACAAGTCTGGCTCTTTGATGTGCAACTTAAACTCTTCCCAGGGAAGTTAAGATCTAAGTGGACGGGACCTTACCAGGTGGTCAGACCATTCTCAAATAGGGCAGTAGAAATTGCGAATCCTAAAACTGGGCAAACCTTCACAGTCAATAGCCAAAGATTAAAAAACTTTCTTGCCTAGGTCCACTCAAAGGAAGTTGTAACCCTCATTGAGGGTTAAACCAAAGCTGCACCCAACTGGAGGCAATAAACTCAATGCTTCCTGGGAGGCAACCCAGAAGATTCTAGCTGACCAGACACATAGCTAAACTCAGGTAATTTCTTTCTTTACTCCCTTGCATACATTTATCTTCTAATGAGGACATTGTCCAACTTAAGCTTAGGGGGGGTGGTAAAATCGCATTCTCTGAGTCCATACCATCAGCTTGAATATTTTAGTTATAGTGTGATAAATAAAAAGAAGAATTGGGAAAAGAAAAGCTTAGACATAAGAAGCTTGTCAACTGTAGGAAATAATATGTTAAGGACCTAAACACTTAGACTCTTTAGGTCATCAGGCTTAATCAGCTCAGGTGTCCAATAAAATATGGATTTGATCTCGAGTCCTTGCCACCTCAATTTATATTAATATGATCAATAAAGAAGGGTGATAAGTATAAGACTTATCAACCCGTCCTCTGAATCCGGGAGACTTTTAGTCTAAGCTTAATTTGTGGATATTGCACTCATATCTTGCATATTATGTATTGCATCAATCTATTTAGAATAAGATGAGATATCATACTATTTAAAGGTTTTTATTACTATTTACAGGTAATAAATTGATCCAAGATGAAGGAGATAGTACAATAAAGCAATAAAGGAAGAAGACTGATCCAGATAAGAGGAGCGAGGAGGATAGCCTTATCCCTACCCTTAGAAACCCCCTAGGACAACCTTCCCAAACCCAAAACCACCTCCATTAGGACACCTTAGCCTCAAAACCCAAACATGGATAACACTATCCATGTTCTTATCCACCCTATCCCAATCCCAAACACTTAGGAACCAAAACCCACCTTAGAAAACCTAAAACCCTTTCTCCAACACCTTTTAAGATGTCCAGATATCTTGCTGGACGTTTGATTTCTACAGAATAACAATCCAGGAAGGAAAAATTCATACTGACACAAAATTAGACATCTAATTTAATGTCCAGACATCCAATTTTGTAATATAAGATGTCTGACCAGGAGAGAGCTATAGGTATGAAATCAGAGAACCTCTCTGCCCCTTGAATCTTGGGGAGGGAGAAGAAGATGGAGAGAGGGAGAGAGAGAGTGTGGCGACGGGCGACAGGAGAAGAAGATGAGGGAGCGGCTAGGGTTGGGGATGAGGGTGATTGGAAAACATGGAGATTGAGAAATTGGAGGGAGAGGGGATGGCAGTCATACGAAGGTAGGGAACTAGCTTCTTTCCAAGAGGGGGCTGGAGGAGGTCCAACAGAGAGGTGTTGTGCTATAGATGTAGACGAAGAGGTCATATGGCTGTGGTGTGTAGAAATCCCCTTGTCTGTGTTAGCATGTGGGGTGATGGTCACAAACGTGATTCGTGCACAAGGGTGAGGCTACAGCACACAAAGAAGAACCCTCCGCGCCTAAAACAGGAGGTGTTGAAGGAGCCTGGCTACCCCCACCGCTGGCGCTAGGTGGTCACACAATTGATGTGGAGATTCCATTCCCATAGGACATTGTCTCTGCGGAGATTATGCTGAGGGGCGCTCTGATCGGCGAGGTCATGACTGGCAATCCATCTATTGAGAGGTTTCATCAACCAGTGAGTTCCCTAACCCTTGTTTCATCGGGTTGGAAGGTGGCAGTGCTATCCTAGGCTCTCTTTCTTGTTTTTGGTCTGGGGGTGATAGATGTGGAAAGGAAACGCTTTCGCTCAAGTACCTTCAAGAACATCAGTGCACTGTGGAGGCTGGTCTCTCCCTTTGATGGGGCACTTCCTGAATGGCCCTGATAGATGACTTTTCGCTTAGCATTATAGTATTTAAGTGGTGGAAAAATCGACTAATAAAAAATAATGAAAATAACCACTCGCAGAAGAGCGGGTCGTGTCCACAAGGAGGCAATGATGTAATCAATACTTAATTATTTAATGTTATTTCAGATAGTGCGAAATCACCTTTCAAATTGGACTTAAAATGTGAAGGAAAGTAGATTTGCAATAACCTAAAATGTTAAGGGTATAAGTGCAGTTTTCCCTCACAGAAATCCTCAATAAATTTAGGATGAATTCATGCAGTTTTCACATGATGTGTACTAAAGACAATTATTACTTAAGTTAAGCCCAAAATCAATCTTTAAACTAGTTAATATCAATACCATGCAATTATAAAGAACTATGAGTGTTTGAATGCAATTCTGCCACACTATAATAATAATAAAAAAATCAAATTGGTGGCAATGGCATTGAATGTAAATTTTAATTGAGAGGAAAACAGAGGATCTCTCCTCTCTCCTCGTGTGTGCGGCCGCACACAGTTGGCCGCGAGAATCGGCAGGGAGGTGCAGCTTGACGAGAGCTATGCAACGATGGCAGCGGCGTGGCCAGAGGTGGCCGCCGGCAGCTGGCATAGGTGGCTGGAGCACCGATCTATTGAAGCAAGAAGGTGGCGGTGCTACTGCGGTGCCTGCAGCTGTGCGTGCGCATGCGCTGGTGCGCAGGCATGCGCGCTCTGGTGTGCCTGCAGATGGGCGGTGGAGCACGCTGCCTGCAGGGTGGAGGGGGGCACGCTGGAAGATGGCGAGCAGGCAGGTGCTTGCTGAGGGATGTTGCAGGGCGTGGGCGTCTGCTTGAGAGGTTGGGGCGTGCTGGAGGCAGTGGGGCAGTTGGTGAGTGCCTGCAGCAGAGGGAGAGGCGCGCTGGTTTGGTGGAGAGGGCGTGAGTTCCTGCTATGGCGTGGGCGGAAGGTGATGAGGGGTGTGGGAGATGGCGTGCGGGCAGGCGCTTGCGCTGCAGGGCAAGCTGGAGCGGTGGCTGGAAGGTAGGCGCGCGGGCGAGGCGTGAAGGTGTTGGAAAGGCAGGAAGGTGCGCAGTTGCGCGCTGCGTGTGTCTTGTAGGGGCTTATGTGTGCACGTGGGTTGGAGAACTGCTTGCAGTAGGGGGCGCTGGAGGGCAGTTTGGTGTTGTGCCTGCGGGCAGAGGTAAAGTGAGTCTGTGGGTGCGCCTACAGATGGATGGAGTCAGACGCGCGGACGAGGTAGGCACGATGGCGGGGTGGCTGCAAGGGTGGTACGCCTTCTCCATAGTGCGTACTCTCTCCACAGTGGAGAGGAAGGATATCCCCCCAAGGGGAGGAAGAAGGACCCGTCGATCCCGATCTTTCTTTGCTCCCCTCCTCTTCCTTTTTAACTTCTCCCTTGCGCGTGAGTTCAGGGATTTTCCCAAATCCCCGGTCATAATTGTTGAGAAAGGTGGTGGAAGAAGAAGATTACCCCAATGTTCGGCGGGGTAGGGGGGAAAGAGTTGGGGCTGTTTGGGGAAATTTATCCCCCCACCCTTGCTCTTTGTGCATTTTATTACCTACACATAAAAACAATAAAATCATTAAGTTATAGAATGTTATAACTTAAATCATGAGGTGTACAAATCTTCTACAACTTAATTGTCATTATTAACATACCTAAATTGTACAATTAAAGATACTTAGGCTTAATATTAGTCCATTTTAATGGACTCATCAAATACCCCCATGCCTAAGATTTGCTAGACCTTAGCAAAAACGAAAAATAATCAGAAGATTTCTTCTTTTCTTACTTCAAAGCTTTAGAAATCCAGACAAATGTGAAGTGCAGATAGCCTAGGTAATAGATCCAAGTGAAAGAGCTGATTCGCATTGGGAGTTCATACATCACCCTTGGCAAAAATTTCTGTCGAGATAGGCAACTACTTCCCTCGGGGATAAAGCAGACGATAATCTGTAATTTGACCCCGGTGTTTGGCTTAGGTAAGAGATATCAAATTGAATGGATTTGTATTTGGTGGCACACACTCAACTGGTGCTACATATAGTCTAGTACTGCAGACTCTAGCTCTCTAGACTATTAGATAAGTCAACTCTGAGAGAGGCTACACAACTATGCTCTCCTGATGTTCCTGGGCACTCTCTTTTCTTTCTTTCTGAGATCACGAATCTCGCCAGATTTAGAAATTGTACTCACTATTTGGTGGCCTCACATGGCATCCACACTTCAATTCAAGTCCTAATAACTCTACAACTAAGTTAGAGTTCTCAACCAGCATTCAGGCGATCAGAATACTAGAAGGTAGGTATGGGTCATATTTGATGGAACGCAATAGGTGTTTTGCTGCCTCAGAAACAGTGTTACATCATACACTTGGACCTTTTTTTTTCTTTTTTTGTAATATAACTATTTTTTCTTTTTCTTCTTTCTGTTTCTTCTTTTTCTTCTTCTTTTCTCTTTTTTTTATTTTATTTCTTCTTGTTTTTGTCTCTTTTTCAATCAACACAACACGATATGGACTTTTATTTATGAGGCATTATTAGGGATGATGATGGTCAAGAGGAAGTTGTGTGGCTTATTTGGTAGAAGTGCCTATTCTTGGCACCGGGAAGGAATGGATAGAACAGGCGTATTTCTGACCTTTGACACTATTACCCTCCTTCAGCTGAGGACTCTATGAAGGATGGTCGTAACCATCCACCATAGTTATAGCTTTATTAAGACTCAATCTCTGTGTATCTACCTTATTTGGTGACTCTCAGGAATTCACTCAAAGTACGTACACAGGAACAGAGAGTGAAAACTACGCCTAACTCTGAAGTATCATTATCTAATTGTCCAAAACTTAAGAGTCCTTGCACTAGACTTAGCACACCAGTAATCTCTCTACTTTCTTCTCACAAATATGAGGTAGATCTATTAGAAGATAGTATTCCTGACTCCCTATGAACTATCCAAGGGTTCAGTAGACATACAAATGCTCATTGGTTTTCCTCAAGGATCCATTACCAAATCTACGTGCACGTGAAATAAATGCACTGGATTCTAAACTTAAGAAATAATTCCAGAAGAAGAACCTCCAATAACAAAGGTATTTTGCTAAGGACTGACCCATTCAGCTCAATTCTTTCTTTTTAAACTAACCTAACTGCATAAATACTTCCTAAAACGCAAATGCACTCCCCCATGCCTAAATCCTACAGTGTCCCCATTGTAAAATTAAAACAGGAGGAAAAAGGAAAAATATCACCTGACACGGTCAGCTGGGTTGCCTCCCAACAAGCGCTGCATTTTCTGTCAGCAGCCAGAACTATAAGGAACCTGTAAGTCAGGTTCCAAACAGAAAAGGTTAGGCCCTAAGAAAATGCGTAATAGTGCAGGCCTAGAAAACAGGTAACCACGGATGTTGGCGAGCTGATGATGCAATGTAATTCCAAATGCTTGCCAAAAGAAATGAAAGCAGAAAATCTCGTTCGCGACCTTGGGAGGTCTAGGAATAATAAACAGAATATGAAAAGGGACCTCCCGAAATGGAATAAGTGGAGGATAACAAGGATCCTCCAGAGCAGGACGGGTTTTAAAAGATATACACATAATTACTTCAAACCTTTGAATAGTGAGAGTAAAAGTACAAGCATCAATCCATACTCGCCATTCTACCCTAGGATGTATTGGCCTGATATAGTCTCCAGAAAGAATGTACATGAGCAAAGATCTGAGACAAGGATCGGTTAGGGAGTATAAGGGTTGTTTGTAGTGTTGGAAGGTAATGGTTAAGTCCAATGAGGGCTTAGTAGGTGTTAGGTCCAATTCCAACAATGATTCGAATTGTGTACACTCCCTAACAGTAGTAGACAACTTCAAGTTATCCTACCTAGCATTAATGATCGGAGTCATATTTGAATCAAGGGTAGACTCCAAATTACAACTTTTTGATGGCAGGGTCAAAATGTAAGAATCATTATCATTCAGCTCATCCCCAGATTCGTTTGGTTCACTGAAATATTTGTCGGGGTGTATATGTGATTCATTAGGAGTTGGATCAATATCCTCAATTATTTCTAAAGGAGGATCAGTCTTAATATTTTGGAGGAAGCCTATATCATTGAATTCATCATTCTTCTTGGGGTATAAATCCTTAATTGATGTGTTTTGTCCCTGAGAGTCTCCCATAGACTTCTCATTATTTTGTTCGTCCTCCTCTAATATCAACTCCTATTTTGATGGAGGATGACTCTTAAAAGAAAGGAGGAATCTGGATTTAATCATATTATTTCTACCCTCTGGAGGTAAATCCTCAAATGATAAATAATTCTCTTGTGAATCACTCCAGATTTTCAATCCAGGTTCCTCTATTAGGGTATCCTCATCTTCAGAATTAGACTCGTCATATCCCTGAGACCAGAATTGATCATCCTCTATTCCCTTAGGGTCACCTTCATTAGGTGCATTTGAATCCTCAGAATATTGAATGGTAGGTGTTGATTCCCTAAGTGGAGAGTCAGGAGTAGGCTCACTAAGAGTAGAATGGGATTCCCCCAAATAATCAAGAGGGGAAGTGATAGGAATAATATAACCTTGACCCAGGCTGGTAGGGGTAAGGAGAATACCGTCATTGGGATCAAGGTCCTCAAGAGATACCATCTTCCCTTGCTTTTGACTGCAATATAATTCAGGTGGATAATCACTATGATCATTATCCTCTAGTGGTTGTGTCTCATTGGAAGAGTCTAAGTGATGGCTACCTAAAATTGGATCCCTATTGTCATTAGGTTCCTCAGAATTATTTTCATGATCATGGTTTATTGGGTAGGGATCAGGATTATTGGGAAGCGTGTAGCTAAGTTCTCTTATTTCATCATTTAAGTGTTAACTATTCCTCAACATCTCTCCCATTGATTCCATTATTTCCTTTTGCTGTTTTTGCATTTCTATCATAAACGAGGAGAGGCTACTATTATCAGGTTGGGGAGGATAGTCAATTTAAGGCTCTAATTGCCTAGGGGTATCGGTCCAACCTCGATACGGAAAATCATGAAGGGTGGGAGGGTTGGTTGTTTGCATGGAAGTAGGGATTTCAGGATTGGAAAATCCCGCTCCTAGGCTCTGCTAAAAAATGGGAGTTATCAAGCTAGTACTCCCAAGGTAAGAATGAGAATGATCCCATGAATTATCAATGTACCCATCAAAGGATGGATACGCTCGGAGCATGGGATCCAAATTAAAAGATGGGAAGTATTGACTCTGATAATCTGAATGATAGGAGTAAGAGTAATCCATTTCTTTAAGCAAAACAATTTTAACTTTCTTAGGATTCAGCAGAAAACTTCCTAAAGAGTCCTATTGTCACAGCAAACGCAAATTCAACGGGATCTATTTTTAGTAGATTGCACGTCTTAGAGTTATATGTTTAGTTGGTGGCCAAACAAGTTTTGCAAAAATTACGCTTCCTAGGCCAACCTTCACTGGTGCCTATAACCTACTCGCAAGGGATGAAAGTCTCGAATCGAGCCCACACACGAGGAACCGAAGTAACTTGGTGCATAGGCTTGTTGATTTCCGACTAACTTCCCTTGTGGTGCAAAAAAGGAGAGGTAGAAATTTATCTAGTGACCTTATGTAAGGTGCATAGTGTCTCAAGTGTGCAAGCATACGATCGTGTTTTGACTTTTTTGAAATTCCGCAAACAGGATCCTTTTGCACATAATTTTCAATCACAGATTTTAAAGTCCAACCTCTTAACAGTCCCAATTAGTTTAAAGTGACCACTG
Source organism: Thalassia testudinum (assembly GCA_037157565.1). Classification (NCBI taxonomy): domain Eukaryota; kingdom Viridiplantae; phylum Streptophyta; class Magnoliopsida; order Alismatales; family Hydrocharitaceae; genus Thalassia; species Thalassia testudinum. Next base: position 3,688,390 of record JAZHRO010000022.1, on the reverse strand, counting down.
AATTAATTTGATTCAAGCACTTTAGTGGTCTTAGAATTAGGTTCAATGCATATGCATGACAAATAATTAATGCTCAAGAGAAGACATACCTTACTCCAGCTTTCTTCGTGCAGTGTATGAATGCAATGTAATAAAAAATGAACTAGATGCTGCTCATTCAGTCCTAGATGATCGTCCTATAGATATGCAGCTTCTAGCAGGTAGTTCGAATATTTTTTTTTTAATAATAATAACAAACAGACCTAATCTAACTAACTGAAATGCAGTTCAAAATAGTTCAAATGATCCTATAATCTAAATAAATGGGAACACGTTCCCAAAAATACACAACAAGGGCCCAAAAGATAGTAATTTAAATTCTAATGTCTATCTAACTAAATCTAACTAAGACCTACAGCCTAAATCAGAAATAGGCTTCTTCGTAAGCCTAAATGCGTGGGATCAAGGCCCACGTTTTCCTGTTGTCGTCCTCTAGGTGGCGTCAAGGTCCACCAAAAAGATCGTCTCCGCCGTGCGCGTTGTTCACGTTCAAAGTCGTCACTTTGTTGCGCCTCGTCGCCGTGTCAGATTCCTCACATAATAATAAAAATGATTAGATAATTTCGCAACTCAAAAGATTTAAAAACAATAAAGTAAATCTATTGCGTCTGTTGCCTCCCTGGCAACGGCGCCAATTTTGATAGACTTTTCGCTTAGCGTTATAGTATTTAAGTGGTGGAAAAATCGACTAATCAAAAATAATGAAAATAACCTCTAATAGAAGAGTGGGTCATGTCCATAGGGAGGCAATGATGCAATCAATACTTAATTATTTAATGTTATTTCAGATAGTGCGAAATCCCTTTTCAAATCGGACTTAAAATGTGAAGGAAAGTAGATTTGCAATAACCTAAAAAGTTTAGGGTATAAGTGTAGTTTTCCCTCATAGAAATCCTCAATAAATTTAGGATGAATTCATGCAGTTTTCACGTGATGTGTACTAAAGACAATTAATACTTAAGTTAAGCCCAAAATCAATCTTTAAACTAGTTAATATCAATACCATGCAATTATAAAGAACTATGAGTGTTTGAATGCAATTCTGCCATAATATAATAATAATAAAAAAATCAAATTGGTGGCAATGGCATTGAATGTAAATTTTAATTGAGAGGAAAATAGAGGATCTCTCCTCTCTCCTCCTCGTGTGTGCGGCCGCGCACAGTTGGCCGCAAGAATCGGCAGGGAGGTGCAGCTTGATGAGAGCTACGCAATGGTGGCAGCGGCGTGGCCAGAGGTGGCCGCCGGCAGTCGACGGAGGTGGCTGGAGCATCGGTCAGTTGAAGCAAGAAGGCGGCGGTGCTGCTGCGGTGCCTGCAGCTGTGTGTACGCACGCGCGCTGGTGCACGGGCATGCGCGCTCTGGTGCGCCTGCAGATGGACGGTGGAGCACGCTGCCTACAGGGTGGAGGGGGGAGTGCTGGAAGATGGCGAGCGAGCAGGTGTTTGCTGAGGGAAGTTGCAGGCTGCGGGCGTCTGCTTGAGAGGTTGGGGCGCACTGGAGGAGAGGTGCGGGCTTTGTGCGTGAGCGGATGAAAGGGTGACAAGCAATGCGGCGCGCTAGCAGGCAGTGGGGCAGTTTGGTGTTGTGCCTACGGGCAGAGGTGGAGTGAGTTTGTGGGTGCGCCTGCAGATGGATGGAGGCAGGCGCACGAGCGAGGTAGGCATGATGGCGCGATGGCTGCAGGGGTGGTACGCCTTCTCCACAGTGCGTACTCTCTCCATAATGGAGAGGAAGGATATCCCCCCAGGGGGAGGAAGGACCCGTCGATCCCGATCTTTCTTTGCTCCCCTCCTCTTCCTTTTTAACTTCTCCCTTGCGCGTGAGTTCAGGGATTTTCCCAAATCCTCGGTCATAGTTGTTGAGAAAGGCGGCGGAAGAAGAAGATTACCCCAATGTCCGGCGGGGGAGGGGGGAAAGAGTTGCGACTGTTTAGGGAAATTTATCCCCCCACCCTTGCTCTTTGTGCATTTTATTACCTGCACATAAAAACAATAAAATCATTAAGTTATAGAATGTTATAACTTAAATCATGAGGTGTACAAATATTCTACAACTTAATTGTCATTATTACCATACCTAAATTGTACAATTAAAGATACTTAGGCTTAATATTAGTCCATTTTAATGGACTCATCAGGCCCCCTCAAAGAATGGGAACTAGGAGGGTGACACTTGAGATCAGAGGATTGCCTCTGCATTTGAGATCTAGAGCGGTGGTCGCCAAGATGGTTGTTGTCTTTGCATCTGTCCGTGACGATACTGAAATCACAATTGGGGAAGGTGATGCCTATTTACTTCAATTTGAGGCTGAGGTTTTTAGAAGTGGGTGACTGCTAGACAAAATCGTTCTCAGGTGTGGGGGCTCTTCGTGGCTCATTCGTTTATCAGTGGTAGGGCAGGAATTTGTGTTACCAGAACTAGGTTAGGATAAGACGTCTGTTGTTAGATCTGGTGAGGCACAATAGGATGAATTGATGGGTCGTAAGCCCTCAGACGAGGCTCCTGAATCAAAGAAGAGGAAAGACTGCCACAAGGAAGCCTTAGAGAGGAACCAAGTGACTATGGTTGATGACATTTCCATGGGGAGTGCTAATCAAACCCTTGTGGACGCAGGAAGGGGACCTATGGCTGATGACACTGTCTTAGAGAGGGACTCAGGCAATTCCACTAGTTGTGAGGAGGTAAAGTCGGGCATGGAAATTGTAATCAACAGTGGAAGAAATGCCCTTAAGGAAGTGAATCAAATGCAATTCCCTGTTCCTGATGAGCTGAAATTTGGGAAAAGGACAAACCAAAAGAAGGGGTTTAGGCACTCCCCTTACATGCTTAGGAGGCAAAGGAAGGAGAACTTGAGTCCCATGGTGGAGGAAACTGTTGCAAAGTCCATCATGGTTGAATATGTGGATAATTTGGCTCAAGGGGATTAGCCATGCAAGGGATGAGAGTCCTAACATGGAATGTGTGTGGGTTGCGCAACAAAGTGAGAAGGGCATCTCTTATCAGATATCTTGTGGAGTGGGAGATTGATTGTGCTCTTATTCAAGAGACACATTTGGAGGAGGAAAATGGCCCTGTCTGGGACTCGTTGAGACAATCTAGGAGAGCAGACTGTGTGGGGAAGGCTACAGCTGGCAGATTTGGTGGGAAGGCAATATGGTGGAAAAAATCCAGCCTTAAAGTGACTGGAATCCATTACGATAGACATGTGCTTACCTATGGATGTCAGAACCTTCAAGGTGATCTAGATTGGTTCATTTTATGCATATATGGACCTTGTGCAGTAGCTGATCGGGTGGAACTTTGGGAGGACCTGTCAATAGTGCATCAAAGAGTCCAGGAGGTACCGTGGCTTGTTAGTGGTGATTTCAACTGTCCTTTATCAATTGGAGACAGACCTGGGGGCAGTTCTGAAAGTGCAATGGCTGGATTTCAATTGACTGTGCGGAGATTGGGTATCACTGAATACCCTGTCAGTGGGGTGGATTTCACTTGGAGAAATGGTAGTGGACTGGTATCAAGGTTGGATAGATTCTTTGGCAACCCAAGCCTCTTGGAGAGATTCCACCTATCGTCTGCTGTGAGCCTTGACAGGCCATTCTCTTACCACACACCAATTGTGTGGGACAGTGGGGTGAATGCAGATGTTGGATCATACTTCAAGCTTAAAGAGTCTTGGTTCAGGGAGGAGGGGTTTGCAGATATGCTGTCCAACTGGTGGCAGAATAAGGCAGTGACTGGCTCGGCCACACAATAGCTTGCATCAAAGTTGGCAGATATGCGCTCAATGTTGAAGGAATATGGGCAGACAGTGGTGACTATCAGAGAGCAAAAGAGGGCTGAGGCATTGGCAGAGATCCAAAGGCTTGATTTGAAGGAGTGCAGGCTGGTTCTAAGTACCCATGAAAAGGAACAAAGGAAGTATCTGCAACAGATCATTGGTGAGGAGGACTTAAAGAAAGAAATGGACTGGCGTAAGAGATCTAGACAATTGTGGCTCAAGGAAGGTGATGCCAATACAAAATTCTTTCATCTTGCTGCCAGTGCCAGGAGAAGATTTAATCTCATCTCATCTATTAAAGTGGGTGAGAGAACCATTACATCTACTCGTGAAATTAGATATGAAGTTGGCCGGTACTTTAAAGAAGCAACCAAGGCTACACCAAGAGGTTCCTGGAGGATGGCTTCGGCTGATTTTCCATGTGTCAGTAGTGATCAGACAGCTATGTTAGTTGCCCCCTTTACCAAACATGAAACAGTGAAAGTAATCAAAGATTTGAATAATGAGGGATCCCCAGGACCGGATGGGGTTTAGGTCTTCTTTTACAGGGAAATGTAGAACGTTCTTAAGAAGGTTGTGATGGAAGTTATACATGAGTTTGAAAAGGGCAACTTTGGTTTTGAAAGACTGAATAAGTCTTACTTATTTTTGCTACCAAAGAAGTCAAGTGCAGAGAAATTTTCAGATTATAGGCCTATTGCTTTGTCGAATTCCATCTATCTTATCATCAGCAAGATCTTAACCAACATAATTCGCAATGTACTGCAAGATTTGATTATTCCTGTCCAATCTGCTTTTCTACCAGGGAGGCTCTACAGGAATCGTTCATCATGGCACAAGAATTGGTAATGGGATGGCATAGGCGAAAATCCAAGGCCTTCTTATGGATGGTTGATTTCACTAAAGCCTATGACTCAATTTCCTGGCCGTATCTTTGGGAAACTCTTAAAAGGAGAAAATTACCCCCTCTTTTGATACAATGGGTGAAGAGATGCATCACAACTGCTTCCTATTCCCCCATGATAAATGGGAAACCATGTCGAACCTGGATTCAACCTTAATGTGGGGTAAGGCAAGGCTGCCCATTAGCCCCCTTGATTTTCAATCTTGCAATGGATACCTTGGCAAGATATGCTTGCAAGCTGGCAGCAGATGAGTTGATAAGGGGATACTAGATGGCTAACAGAAGGGCATTGCCCCCATTCTTCAATACGCGGATGACACTGTGTTTTTTGTGGAAGGTGGGAAGAGGGAAGCGTAGGCGCTATACTATATGGTCAAAATTTTTAGTGAGATTTCTGGTTTAAAATTAAATGGAAGTAAGTCCTCCTTGGTTTGCTTTGGTATGAATGGTATAGACCAAAATGACATCTCCACCATCTTGGGCACGCGTGTGATTTCACTGCCAATCAAATACCTAGGTTTACCACTGAAGTGCACAAAAATGAAGAAAACAGATTGGTCTTTTCTCTTTGAAAAGGCGACTACAAAACTAGAGGGCTGGAGCAGTCGCTACTTGTCGAAAGGGGGGAGGTATATTTTATTAAATTCAATCAACACATCCATTCCAATCTTCTTCTTCTCTGTTCTCAGAGCTCCAAAGTCAATTTGGAAAAAACTTGATGTGATGCGCAAGAGGTTCTTCTGGAAAGGGGCTTCCCATCAAGGTGCCTTCCTCTAACCTATAAAATGGGATTCAATTTGTTTGCCTAAGAAGTATGGTGGCATGGGAATCGGATCCCTCAAAGAATTTAATGACACCCTACTATTGAAGTGGGTTGTTTGGCTGCTCCAAGGGGAAAAAAATGTGGACAGAAATCATTCAGGATAGCTATGGGGTGGCCAATGATGAGAAGAGCCACTTAAATCCTCATAAGCCGTCTCCTTTCTGGTCATCTGTGGTGCATTCTTTGACAGATAACCGGAATTTATTCAAGTCTATATTGGGTGATGGGAAAAGCTTCAAATTCTGGTTGGCAAAATGGCTACCTAGGGGGGTGATAAAGGATAAGTACCCTCTTGCATTTTTGGCTGCTACTGATAAAAATGCTTTGGTGTGTAACTATTGGGACACGACTTCTGAGAATTGGATGTTAGACAATGAGCTGGGGAATGGCCATGGAACAAGAACATGGGCAGAAAATGAACGTCTTCTACAGGAACTTGCTACTTTCAAACCTACACTTGAGGAGTGTGACACATACAAATGGGATGGGGCTTTCTCCTCAGCGGCTGCCTATGATAACTCATCATTTCTTCTAGGATGGCAGAGGTTGATGAGATTGGGAAGAAGCTATGGAAATTGAAGGTACCATTGAAGGTACAAATTTTTTTGTGGTTATGCAGAAGAGATGGCCTAATAACGGGAGATTTGAGGCATAGGAGAATTGTTGAAGCAACGAGTTACAACGCTATCGAATTTGGTTTTGAAAACCTGTCATTGTAGTTTGAAAAGCGAAGAACTCGGGCTCAATAAATACAATTTACACCGGAATAGAAATCTCTGGTCGAACTCAGGGAGGCAGACGTTTGTTTAAAAATACGTGTTTGTTTTATTTGTCACGAAACAGAATAGCTGGTTGAAAACTATTAACAGATAAAAAATAGAAGAGAGAGAAAGAGAATATTACAAATAAAAGAAAAAGAGATGTAAAATAAACATGGATTTCATTATCAGAAATTGTTCATTACACTACTCATTACGACTAGAAAGCATGAAATGATTACACTAGAAGGTAGTAAATCTATTCTAGAAAGTAGTAAAAAGAATGGAGAGAGAGATATCCTCCTCGATGATCGCTTGGAGGACAAGCCGGACGGGACGACACCTGGAAGACGGGGAATGGAGCGAGAAGAAGGATGAAGCGGAAAGAATGGGAACGAAGCAGCACGTCATCATCATCACGGGATCCACTTCTTGAATGTAGAGAGAGGACAACCGCACGATGCTCCACGAAGGGGGACGAAGGTGGAAAAATTAAGATTTTTACTCTAGAGGAGCATTCCAGGCTTGGGATAAGCTCTTAGAGCTTTAGAAGGGGTGAGAGAAGAGAAGGGATGAGAAATTCATATGGAAGGGGTCTCCTTTTATAGTTGCAAGGAGTGAGGGCATTTTGGTCATTACATGTTGAAAATCATTAATTTAGGACCTTTAGTGATGGATAAATCCGTCACTAAAGGCCTAAACGTGGCCTTTGTGGGCTTGCTAGCATGTACCCGCTCACCTCCCCGCACCTCAATGCGCGTTCACGTCCATCAGATCTTGGTCGTTCGATCATGAGATCGAACGGCTGAGAGTGCTCCTCGCTGCGCCTCATCCGCGCACCTCAACGCGTAAGATCCTACGTCACGCGGGGAATTAGATGGCCCGTGGACGCTATCGGGTGCGCACAGCCACTGGATCTTCATCGTGTGGTCGATTGCGCCACGCCCCCGCTCCAAGTTGAGGCGTGTGGGGGCTCGATCCAGCGCCTTAGCACCGCGTTAAGGCACTCAACCAACGTGCTATGGGCGCGTTTGTGTCGAGCGCTTAACTCAAGCGTGCGTGCCTCGCAGCGGTTGGATGTTGATCCAACGGTGGAGAAGCACTGGCGTTATGTGCTTTAGCGGGTACATGCAGCCGGTTGGGCTGCCGAGATGGCGCCACGTGGTGTCATCTTGGTTATCCATCTTCTGGGTGATGTAGATGGTGCCACGGGTATTGGATTGAATCGATTTTCACGCCGTTAAGCTGCGATCATCGATCCAAATCCATCCGTGCGGTCGGATTTGTCGTTTGAAGTGCGGATTAACACCATCTTGGACCTTGATCTTCTAGGGTTCCTCGATCTCTATCTAAAGCTACAAATATCCGATTAGGGCGATCTTGGAGTCATTGAACTCCAATCATCGCCCTGATCAGATCCGTATGATTGGATCTTTGATCCGAGGCCCCGATAAAAATTTGCCCTATCCCTGACCATAAAAAGAGACAATTAACCTCCATTTTATTCAGACTAATCTAAATGCAAGATGATGCATGTTATGCGATATTTATAGTATGTAATGTAATTCTATGCTTAAGAACATGCACAAATAAACATTTAATATAATATAAACATGTTTACATCACAATCCCATGCCTATCTTTTGCTAGCCCTAGCAAAAACTACATGCTATTTATAAAAGAATTAGGTTGGATTACTTGAGCATTAGTTATTTTCAATATTAAGAAAATTTGTACTTAGGATTTGAACTTTCAAAGACACAACAACACCCAGGTATCTGCCAAAATGCAGACCACCTCAGGCTCTCGCCTTATTCAAAGAAATTTTCATTTTCTCTTTTCCTTCTTTTCTAATTTTTTGGATTTTTGAGTTTAGGGTTAAAGAGTGGCTTTCTACGGCCATTCAACTCACCCAAGATTTGATGAAAACCCTAATTTCTAAGCATCTTATTGTGAATGTGATAGACTCGTCGATTGACAATTAGAATGGACTTCGGATTTCTACGCCTTTAGATGACCTTAAAAAGAAAGTTCTTCCTAAAGGTGTATCTTTACGACCGATAGCTTGCTCCCTACTTTTATTTTTATGAGATCAACACAAAGGTGAATCCAGTGTATATCTTCCCGGTTTATTCTACTTCTTCGCTTCTTCCTAAGTGTTTTGGGAATTTTCAGTGCATTTCTTGAGCTGGGTTCTGGACAATCGATCGATGAGCTGTTACCACCGATAACTTGCCAGATATACTCGTGCGGCGAAGTGTGGCTTATTTCTTTTTTTTTCTCTTTTTTTTTCTTTTCTCCTTTTCTTTTTCTTTTCTTTTTGACTTTCTTTTTCTTTTTTTTTTTTATGTAGGTGGCTTCCCTGGTCTAAGATTTACCTAAAGGCAGTAAAAAGAGAATGGTCCAGTGACTGGGCTCTAGACGACCTACCTATGGGTTGTTACCCATGATAACTTGTCAGCCATATTACCCTAGAAGGTTCATTAGCTACCTAATTTCCATTAAAACCATCGATCAACAAGTCAGTGAAAAGAAAGTGTGTAGATGCTTTAGACTTAAAGTTCCCTCAAATCAGAGCGTGGGTTGATAAGTCGTGTACTTATCACCCAAAGTTATTCACTCAAATTACAATAGAATTAAGATGGCAGGGACTCGAAAAACAAAATCACATTTTAGTGGATATACAGGCTGATTAAGTATGAAGACCTGAAGGGTCTTCACGTTCAAATCATATAGTTTTATTTCCTAAGATTGAAAATTTTCTTAAGCCCAAGTTCTTTTCCCTAATTCCATAATTTTTTTCATTTTTTTTTAGAATAATTGAAAGAAAATAAAATGAATCTACAGAGCTGACGAATTAATTCAGAGATGAATATCCACCCCCCATGCCTATCTAATGCAATGTCCTCATTGTATTAAAAAGAAATAAAACAGACTAGAATGGAGTAGAAAGCACCTGAATTGCATGAATGATGGGTCTGCTCTGAGATAAAGAAAAACTATATATGTGCTGAATTTTGTGCCTTCAACTAGGCACACTATACAAAGAAGAGATGTAAAGAATTCAGAAGTCAAGATCAGAATCAGAATAAAAAGATTCACTATAGGACCTGCTAGTAGATGTCCATAGATGTGGACAAGATTGTGGTACAAACCCACATCCCATGATCGAGAATATCTAAGGTTCTGGATAAAAATTACCCAAAACCTAAAATCAGTATGCAAGCGAGGTCGGGCCTGCGATTTATGAGGATGCAACCCAAGACCAAAAAGTCAAGTTATAGAGAAATCAAGCTCCAAAGGATAATCAATGAATGTGTGCTTGGGTTTGACATCCTCAGAACAAATGTCGTAAGGGTCCTGGTTTGGTGGCTTCAGCTTAATTGGAACCCTTAGACTCAGTCTTCTACTTCCTCCAGAGTTTACTTCCCTAATTAAAATTTCCTAGCTCCTATCCTCCTTTAGGATGTCAAATTCTAGGATCTCCTGCATATTAATCACCCTATCTGAAATTTCCAAGTCAAAAAGATGTGGCTGAATTAGAGTTGACTTGGGTCTAATTATCTCAAAAACAGAATCGTCAATAAGCTCAATGGGGTGTAACTGACAATCAGGGCATTGGATTGAATCCTCCAAAAAGTGAGATTCTAGATCTCTCATGTGAGCCCCAATAAGATCAGTTTCCTCAGTTATTGGCTATCAAATGATCTATCAGATTCCTCAAGCCCAATAGTCTCACAGAAATCATGTTCTGTAATCTCACGTGAGACTTTGCAAATTGAATCTTCACCATCAGAATCAAAGAAATCAAAATCTGTATTAATGTACATCCTAAAATCATCTGTCACTTTCTGATCCATGGAGACATACGTTTCTTCGTACCTCGGCTCAGGGATCTCAGGTGAAGAAATCATATTATCCTTAATTGGTTAATCTAAATCAATCTGGTCATCCTCGTAACACGTGTCCCCCCAAACAGGTGCCTAAGCGGGTTCTAACATTGGCTCTCCTGAAGGAGGTTCATCCTGGGAATCATCCCACGATTGAACTAAAGCAACCATAAATCTCGTTCTCAATTTCGCTAACTTCCCAAGTAGAAACTCACCCTAGTTCTTATCCTTAACATCCTGGAGCCAATCCAACAAATACTTGTTCAAATCATCAATCATCTCAATCAGGGGCTCCAATTTTTCAATGCAAGGTATTGGCTGAACTTCTAAAGATTGTATGGTATTCCTCAAGTTAGCCAAAACCTTATCTTGAACCTGGTTACCCTAAACCAAATGACCTGTTTCAGGGTTGGGTGGGTTTGGGATCAGTGCAGAGGAGTTAATGAATTGAGATTCGTGATACCCTTCCTGATAATAGGTCATTTTGGATTGTTCAAAAGGTGGTGATGACCTAAAGGTAGTGTAATCAGAGGATAGGTAAGGATCAGTGTATCCTCCTTAATTGTAGATCGTATTAGGTTGTTCATGAAATGGTGGCGATCTATAATCGATGTGGTTCTAAGAAGGATAGAAATCACAATTATAGTGTTCAGGGTTAAACCCTAAACATGGAGGTCCGGAACTGTATCCCCAATCTGAGTTATCCCAACTAACCGATGGTTGATTACAGCACGAGTCAGGATAATCATCATGTTGAGGATAACTCATAACAAGAGGGAAAGAGCGGGAATGCATATAAAATGTGGAAGGATTCATGATAGATGGGAGGAAGGTTCCTTGCAATACAAGCAATCAAACATGTCCTTAAGTGGGCTAGCCTAAAAACCTACAGACTCCCAGAACTCGTCTTGAGATAAAGAAATAATTTAATCTACTTCTGTCTGTTTAATCCAACCAGTTAGAAGGAGGGACTGGGGAGAAGGTTCTTCCTTTGACTTGCGCCTCCAATTCCTAGTGTACCCCTTAGCCGTGATCGTTTGATTCTGCTCCCCTAACTAGACATCAGATTGAATAGTAGAAATAGACTAATCGAAAATAATCTCGTTCTGATATCTGAAGAGTGTGTTGAATCCTTAAGGTTAACGTCTACTCTGTTTTATTTAGGGCTAGGTTTGAATGTGCTTTAGAATGTGATGGGCCCTTTATCTAGGTTGTGCCCTTAATGATTGATTGATGTGTGTGTGCATGAACAACCAGTGATTTTCAAGCAAGATTTTTTTTTGATGTGGTGAATTTTATGGTTCAAATCTTGCTTAGTAGCGTTTTAAGATTCAACTTTAGGTATTTTCAAATAAATTTTGTTGGCACACTAGGTTTTGAAAGCACAGGTGAAGATGTTTTCCTTTGAAACTTAAAAGAATGTGGAGTGTCTGGTCAATCCCTAATAGTCGAACCTATATGGCAACTACTTGATGAGTTGATTTGAATTGAAGTGGTGCGGCCCAATCAACTCAAACAATTGGCCTGTTGTACCACTTAATTAGGCACACAAGCGATTACCTAATCTGATTTCTATTCAATTATGTGTTTGGATGTGTGTAGCGATTCCAAAGATCGGTTTACCGATTGAGTTTGAAAATCAGATGAGGTTGTGTACCTCTGTGGGATTTTTTTTTATTTTTCTTTTTAAATGTGGAGGTTGAGGTGGGTGTAGGTGTCAAACAAATAAACAAAACTAACCTCAGAGTTTATAAGAACACCTAGGTTGATTTATGTTTGTGCTATTAAGTGGTAAAATGAAAACTAATGGGGGGAAAACTTACAGAACCTTCAACAGCACTTTGCTCCAATCTGCCACTTTTGCTTGTCTCAAAAGAGTACCTACGATCACAATAAGAAAGGAGAGAAGTGAGCTAAATGATTCATAAGTTGGAAAACATGAAAAAAAATCAAAGAGCGTCGCCTCCCTAGCAACGACACCAAAATGTTGAAGCGATGAGTTACTATGCTATCAAATTTGGTTTTGGAAACCTATCATTGTAGTTTGAAAAGCAAAGAACTTGGGCTCAAGAAATACAATTTATACCGGAATAGAAATCCCGGGTCGAACTCAAGGAGGCGGACGTTTGATTAAAAATACACGTTTGTTTTATTTGTCATGAAACAGAATAGCTGGTTGACTACTATTAACAGATAAAAAATAGAAGAGAGAGAAAGAGAATATTACAAATAAAAGCAAAAGGGATGTAGAATAAACATGAATTTCATTATTAGAAATTGTTCATTACACTACTCATTACGACTAGAAAGCATGAAATGATTACACTAGAAGGCAGTAAGTCTATTCTAGAAAGCAATAAAAAGAATGGAGAGAGAGATATCCTCCTTGACGATCGCTTGGAGGACGAGCTGGACAGGATGACGCCTGGAAGATGGGGAACAGAGCAGGAAGAAGGATGAAGTGGAAAGAATGGGAATGAAGCAGTACGTCGTCATCGTCGCAGGATCCACTTCTCGAATGCGGAGAGAGGACAACCGTAGGATGCTCCACGAAGGGGGACGAAGGTGGAAAAATTAAGATTTTTACTCTAGAGGAGCATCCCAGGTTTGGGACAAGCTCTTAGAGCTTTGGAAGGGGTGAGAGAAGAGAAGAAGGGATGAGAAATCCGTATGGAGGGGGTCCCCTTTTATAGTTTCAAGGAGTGAGGGCATTTTGGTCATTACATGTTGAAAATCATTAATTCAGGACCTTTAGTGACGGATAAATCTGTCACTAAAGGCCTGGCCATTGTGGGCGACGCGCGCGCGCTCGCTCGCCTCCCCGCGCCTCAACGCGCATTCACGTCCATCAGATCTCGGTCGTTCGATTATGAGATCAAATGGTTGAGAGCGCTCCTCGCCGACCTCATTCGCGTGCCTCAACACGTGAGATCCCGCGACACGTGGGGCGTCAGATGGCGCGTGGACGCTATCTAGTGCACACAGCCCCTGGATCTTCATCGTGCGATCGATCGCACCCGCTCTAATTTGAGGCGTGCGGGGGCTCGATCCTACGCCTCAACACTACGTTAAGGCGCTTGACCAACGCGCTACGAGCGTAGCACGTTTGTGTCGAGCGCTTGACTCAAGCGTGCGCGCCTCGCAGCCGTTGGATCTTGATCCAACAGCGGAGAAGCACTGGCGCTAAGTGCTTCAGCGGGTGCGTGCAGCTAGTTGTGTGGCTGAGATGGCACCACGTGGTGCCATCTTGGCCGTCCATCTTCTGGGTGATGTAGATGGTGCCACGGGTATCGGATTAAATCAATTTTCACACCATTAGGCAGCGATCGTCGATTCGAATCCATTCGTATGGTCGGATTTGTCATCTGAAGTGCAGATTAACACCATCTTGGCCCTCGATCTTCTAGGGTTCCTCGATCTCTATCTGATGCTACGGATATCCAATTATGGCGATCTTGGAGTCGTTGAACTCCAATCGTCACCCTGATCAGATCCGTATGGTTGGATCTTCGATCCGAGGCCCCGATAAAATGTCGCCCTACCCCTGACCATAAAAAGAGACAATTAGCCTCCATTTTATTCAAACTAATCTAAATGCAAGATGATGCATTATAAGAGCCTTATCATGAGTCCTAACTAACTCATTTTGACCTGAGAAAGTAAATAAAAGCTCCTACATAACCTAAAGGAAGACCTAAGTCAAGGGCTTACTGTTTTGAGAAGGAAACATGAACTAAAGGGTAAAACTATAATTTTACCATTGCAGTACATCAATGGGATTTCCTAGGGAATAAACATAGGTCAATTGGACTTAATAAGAGGAAAATTGGGATGGTTCAGTCAGAAAAGGGTTATTGTGAGATTTAAGAATTAAATGACATTCTGTAACTCTAAAACAAACCTACTTAATTCAACAAGGTTTTGATCTGGATAAAAATCAACTAAATCCTCTAAAATTTATGGAAAAATATCCCCTAGGGCTTAGAACCTTCAATTTGGCCTTTGGAACCTATTTTGACCTAGATTGGGGTCTTAGCTCAGTATTTAACCTAATTTGAGCTTTTGTGTAAAATATCCAGCCAAACATGGTCAAACCTAAAATCCAACTTCACCATTGGATTTCTTAGGTCCAAATTAGGTTTGTACCAAAATTTGGGCTTAAGGGAAGGTCATCTTGACCTACTTTGCAAAATGGTCCACCCAATTACATTCTAACCCCTAACTTTTGAAAACTCTTGCGCAGAGCCCCCTAACTTCCTCTCCACCCTTACATTCAGGTCCCTCCGCCATTACAGTGGAGGAATCCCACTCTGGCGAGGATTCAAGGTTGATATCTCCTCGAATCCTCAAAGATCTCCCAGATTTGGAAGGGAGATGCTCTGAGGATTTCTCCATCATTTGAACGAGATCTCCATATCAGATTTACACCCAATCGCTTGTGCGAACGCTCAAGAGATTTGGGTGTCCTACACACCTTCCTTCTCCGGCAAGGACTTTGGCTGGAAGGCTTGCCTTCCAAGCACAAAGGGCTTGGCCTGCGGCTATAAAAGGACCCCCGGTCCTTTCTGCATCTCCCAAGCTTGATTTGGCCACAGACACCCTCTCAATTTCTTCCCTCCTCATTTCCGGTCAAATGTCCGCAAGCTCCGGCGATCTCCCCTCCCTCCTCTCATCGCTCTGCCACCATACCAGTGGCAGGGTTAGCTTCGTCTTGTTCCTCCGCGTTGCGCTGCACCAGCGCACGCCTCTCTGACCTCCTCCTCATCGCTGTCATCTCCACCTCAGGGTTGTCTTCCCCGATGATGAGAACCTCATCATGAGCCATAACTAGCTCATTTTGACCTAATACAAAGGATAAAAGCTCCTACATATCTCAAGGAAAGGCTTAACTCAGAGAATCCTGAGTTTGAGAAGAAAACAAGTCATAAGGGGTAAAAATGCAATTTTACCAGTATAATCTGCATACAGGGTAATTCAGGACCCAAACATAGGTCAAAGCAGCCTAATAAGAATAAGAGTGGGATGAAATGATCTAGCAAGGGCTACAGCAATTCCAAGAAACTAAATGATAATCTGTAACCCTAAAACAACCCACTTCAATTCACAAGGTTCGAGGCAAAGTAAAAATAGAATAAACCCTCTAAAATTCATAGAAAAATAATCTCTAGGGTTTAGAACCTTCAATTTGGCCTTCAGAACCCATTTTGACCTACATTGAGAACCATGCCCAATTAATAACTTAATTTGGGTTTTTGCGTAAATTGACCGGTCAAACAAGGTTTAATATAGAAATGAAATTCACCATCAGATTCCTTAGGTCCAAATTAGTCATGTATAAAAACTTGAGCCTAAGAAGAAACCTCCTTGACCGACTTTACACTTTGGTCCTCATATATTTACTCTTTGGCCCTCAACTTTTGAACCCTCGCATTTTGGCCCCTAACTCTCCTTCGTTCTTTGCGATCAGGTCCCCCCTGCAAAACTTGCCAGCACCATGCTCCGGCGACCTTGCGCGGAGCATGGCACCGCGCAGGGTGAGGTGGGGGACCTGGCAAGTAAACCGGGGGTGCCCTGCGTCGTCAGCCGTCGCAGGGACACCCCCCTGGTCGTTGTAACCCACCATACCGGCCGTGCGAACGCACGGACGGTATGGGTTCTTGTTTCCGGCCATCCTTCGGCGAGGGAGACACGTCGTCTCCCTCCGCCTTCCTCCCTGTTTGATCCCCATAAATACCCCCCGTTGCTCCACCAACCGGAGCAGCCTGGATCTGACGGAGAAAATCCTCAACTTTCCTCTCTTCTCCCTCCGGCAGACGCTCACCAGCTCCGGCGGTTTCCTCCCCCTCCACCTCTCCGTTCTGCCGCAATACCAGCAGCAGAGACCTCCTCCCCTGCTCTTCCCGCGCCACGCCGCACCCAGCTGGCGCCTCTCCGGCTCTCTGCTCGCCGCCGCCCCTTTCCCTGAGCATCGTCTTCTCCGGCGACAGTCGATACGACTGTCGCCCTGTTCCTCCCCCTTCGTCCCTGCAAGTAAGCTAGAGCTACTCCCCTTCTTCTCCTCTTTCTTTCCCCGCTTTCAATTTATTCAATTAAGCCCTCGACCGACCCTGACCATCGTCACCCCCTTCGTCTCCGGCCACCCTCCGGCGAGATGCTCCCATCGCTCCACAGCCTCACACACCTCGCCGACCATCACCGAACCTCCGCCTCATCACACTGAGCACCCCCCACCCCCTCACTGCCACTCCACACCTCCGTAACGCTTCCCCCAACAAACCGATCCTCCGACCCACAGTCCGACCTAGGGCAGCCCTTGCACGCCGCCCCGCGCCTCGCCACCACCCACACGAGCTTCGCCGCACCCTGGCGAAGCCCCTGGCACTTTCTGATTAGGCCGGGAGGCCGTTTTCTTGTGAACAGGCCACCCGACCTCCGCCGCCATTGCCGTACAGGAAGAACTGCTTCCGCCTGCAGCTACAGGCGCGCCACGCTCAGCGCCACGCCCAGATTCAACTCCCAGGCCTTGCGAGGCGTTTCGAAAAAACACCAGGCTCGCAGCTAAGGCAAAAGGCTTCGCGTGACGCCGCAATCTCCCGCTGATTTCCCCGCTGCGGGCGCGCAATTGAGGTGGGACATTTAGTCCCACCTCGGAAAAGCCTGAAGAGGCACAGCGATATAAGATGCAAAAGTGTTGAAGGCTTACTGCCTCAACACACGGAGTGAGGTCCCCTTCACCCGCCCGGTTACCCGGTCTCGTCCGCGCTCACGCCCCGCGGACCTGACCCGACCCGACCCGACTTAAGACTGACCTGCACTCCTCGCCCACCACGCACGCCGGTGGGCCTGGACCCGGGCCTGACCCGAACCCGGTTACCCGGCAGCTCTGGGAGAGCTTTCCCAAGAGTGGTTTCAGAGAGAGAGAGACGCGGGGGGGGGAGGGTAGAGTAGGTTTTGCCTCTGACGAAAAACTCTGAAGTGTGCAGGCACAGGCGAAGAAGAAGACCCGCGGAAGAAGAAGGAAGCTGACTGTAGCAACAGGTAGTTTAAGTCGTCTGATTTGGAAATCAGACGACGGCCTGAAGGGAAAAGAAGAAAGAAGGGGTGACGTCGCCGGCTAAAAAAGAAAAGAAGAAGCTGACACTTAGCCGCAGGGAGGAGAAACAAGAAGAAACTCTAAAGAAGAGGCTGAGCAAGGCAGAAGAAGAGGAAAGGCTGCAGAGAAGAAGTACAGCAGAGCCAAGGAAGAAGAAACCTTCACAGAAGAGACTGCAGAAAAAGAAGAAGAGCATCACCTCTACAGAACAAAGAAGAAAAAGGAGATCTGAAGAAAGAAAGAAAGAAGAACATCACGAGGAGAAAACAAAGAGAACAACAAATTCTTTCCCTCTCTCTTTCTTTATTTTTTTGTAAAAGAAACATGTTTATCCCTAGAATACAACTTGCTCCCTGAGTTCGACCTCGGGAACTCTTTTATTTTCCGAGTAAAAAATTTATATATTTGAAATGTTGGTAATAACTGGCTATACTACAACGTTATAACAATAAAACCCGGTTGTCCCAGGCCATTCCATTTTGGCGCCGTTGCCGGGGAGCGACGGCTATTCTAGAGGTAAACATTCCTGTTTCTTTTAATTTCTGATAATCTCCTCTCTTTTGTGCAGCTACAGGAACTCAAGAAGACAAGCAACCACACGACAACCACTCCGAAGACAGGTAAATTTTTCCTCTCACTATTAACCCCTAAACTCTAAAGAGGAAGAAAAGAAAAGAACAAGCAATATAGGGCTACCCTGTCTTCCATACTTAGTAACCATAAAGAGTTGCATGTTTTCAACTCATCACTCCTGCACACTATTAAGGGTATTTAAGGGCTAACACATTCTTGCTTGAGCCCTAATTGCCCAACAAAGAGTTAAATGGACCAAGTAGAGCCAACATAAGGTCAAACATTAGGATTTCAGTAGAGACACACCCCTTAATCAAGAATTGAGGAAATCCAAAAGAGGTGTGCCCAAGCCATTGATTGAAAATAATTAACAAGAAAAATCCTAAACAATTGGCTCTCTCTAAACACTTGAACCCTAAAAGAAAGGACCCAAAAAGCTCTCAAAGAAAACAAGAGGTAAAGTTGACCCCTTTGGGTCAACCAACCTTAAATTAGGTCACTCTTTGCACTTAAAAAGACTAAAGTTCAAGTGAAACCTTAAGCACCCTGATCTTAAAATTAGTAGACTTAAGAGGTCAAGATCCCCATTCTGGTCTACCTGGAACCGCAGTGACAAGAGAGGTCGAGTGGGGGAAACCCTGTAACCCGTGGGGACGCTCTACCGTGTAGGGGTCTTCGCGGGACTCTCCCTCTCTGGCTGCCCAGGTAATTCTCAGGTGGACGATCTTTCTGATCAAGGGGTCCATCTGCCCCGTACCTCTATAGTCACCCAACACATTTTTGGGTGCCTTGATTGGGTCCAGCACCTTCTAACTTACCTCTCCCAACTGTGCATGTACGGAAGGAGGTCTCTAAGACCACCCTTAAGACCTCCTTTAGAAATTCGCTCTCGTCAAGGCCAAGCCTCGACGCCCGTGTTTGTGCAGCAACACCCTCACATTATTCTCTCTTCTGATTCAGAACCAAGTTCTTCTTCTTCCCCCATCATGGCTCAGCCAGTTGAGGAAGAAAATAATCTGGAACACCAGCTCCAGCGACTCAATGACCTCTTCCAAAACTTCGTGCACCCACCACAGCGTCCTATGATGCGGGACCACTACAATCCTGCTGCGGTGGCCATTGAGCCTCGAGTCAGAATCCCGACTGGAGGACCTGATTCCGAACTAAAGCCCAACATGATTCATGCTATACCTAAATTCCATGGGCTTAATTCTGAAGATCCCTTCCAGCACATCAAACAGCTAAAGCATCTGGCCCACACTTTTGGATCAGATGCGCAAAATCGGGACATTCTTCTCATGAAGATGTTCTCCTTTTCTCTTATGGACAAGGCTGCCCATTGGTATCAAACTCAGACCCGGCCGATCAACACTTGGGAAGAACTTCAATCCGAGTTTTTGAAAAAGTTCTTTCCCGTTGGTCGGACCAACGCCTTGCGCCATCAGATTACACACTTCACTCAACAATCAGGAGAACCTCTCCATGAGGCATGGGATCGTTTTCAGGATCTCATGAGAAAGTGCCCCCATCACGGAGTTCCTAAATGGGAACAAGTCCAATCTTTTTACCAGGGACTCCGTGAGGACATCCGCCTTTTCGTCAATGCAACTTGCGGAGGAAACATCATGGGTCAACATGAAGACACCGTATGGGAGATTCTCGAAAACATGTGCGAGAACTCCATCAACAATGACTCCATGGGATTATTCGACAGGACGAATACCCGCGCAGCGACGAATCTTAAGGGAGCACATGAGACGCAGGGCCTGTCCGCATCAGTCGACCTGGAATTAATGGCCAGTCGATTGGACAAGGTCTCAATCATTGAAAAGAAGGTGGATGAGCTGACTCAGCACTTGCAGCGAGCCACCTCCACACATAACTCCTTTGCACAACCTCCTTCCACACAGGAGACTGTGCAAAATATCCTCCACCGATCTTCCCCTGGGATGGATCCGTATCCACCCCCATCTGATTCATGGACTGGAAGATCATCCGATCCTTTCTACACCAGCCGGGGGAACTCCATTCCTCCTTTCCCTGATCCTCGGGAGGTTCCTCAGACCTGCGAGGACCTCAATGCCATCCAGAACGACCCATTCTCCAACACTTACAACCCTGGATGGCGAAACCATCCCAATTTTCAGTGGGCGGGAAATTCCCAAACCCAAAGACCACCTTTTCAGTCCCGCCCACAGCCCTCTCGTCACTACCAGCCGCCTCAGCCTCGGCCCAACCCTACTTATCCATCAGGGCCAAATCAAGATCAAATGTCCTTAATCCTTCAGACTCTGGCTGACATTCAAAAAACGAATGCGACTATTCAGAAACAGCACAAGGACGAGCTTACAGAAGTTAAAACTCAACTGGCCCAGTTGGCAAATTCTCGCCAACCAGGCACACTCCCTTCCCAACCTCTTCCTAACCCAAATAACGTGCCAACCCAGAAGCGCGTTATGAATCCAAATTTAGGCCACGCCCAATGGATTTATCAGGCTCCTACTGCTCCATCTCCAGACGAGATGGAAGCCTCAACTTCTTATGCGGGATTTCAGAAGCAGCCACCCCTCCTACCAAACCCAAACCAAAATTAGGCCGGATTAAATTCGGTAACAACACGTAGTGGTAAGACAACTCAAGACCCGCATTATCCAAACCACTCCCAGCCTGATAACCATGACCCTAGGATAGTTATCCAAGGTACCGCTGTTCCAGATCCACAACCTGGACCTATCCTAGAAGAACCAACCAAGATCCCGTTTCCCGAGGCCCTGACCAAGGGAAAGAAGACCACCAAACCCGTGGCCCCTGAGGAGGACCTGGTCAAGCTCTTTGAGCAGGTCCACATAAACATCCCCTTGATGGATGCAATCCGCCACGTACCAGCTTACGCACGATTTCTAAAGAATATATGTACACCCTAGCGTAAGCCGCGAACCAAGGGAGGGAGCCCAATTGTTCTGTCAGAGCAAGCCAGCTCTGTAATCCTTAGTAGACTCCCACCCAAGGCAAAAGATCCTGGAACTCCCCTGATTTCCTGTAAGATAGGTGGTACCCAATTTGATAGAGCATTGTTAGACTTGGGTGCATCCATAAACCTGATACCCACATCCTTACTTGACCATCTAGAAGAATCTGAGCTGAAACCAACCGAGGTGACATTACAATTAGCATATCGATCTATAAAGTCACCAAAAGGGATTCTCGAGGATGTTATCGTGAGAGTGCGGGATTTCTATTTTCCAGTGGACTTTATAGTCTTAGATATGGATGCACCTGAGAACCCTAGGGATACACCAATCATTCTAGGGAGACCTTTCTTGGCTACTGCTAGAGCCAACATCAGCTGTGAGGAGGGCCAAATAGAGCTTAAGTTTGGAGATCAAACACTGAAAATTGATATATTTAAGGCCCAACAAGGAATTAATTGCGGCGTCATCGAGCAAATTTGTGACATCAAGACTTTGGTTGATGAATCACACCTCCAGAATGACTCAAGTATGCCTCATCAACCACAGAAGGATCTTGACCCGCAAACAGAGGAGTCAAATCCAGATGTGAACAACCCAGTAACTCCCACCCTTGAACCTCACATCTATACTGAACCACCCGCTGCTGCTGAAAACCCCATCCTCGAACTGAAACCCCTTCCTGCTCACTTAAAATACGTCTTTTTGGGTTCTAATCAGACCCTTCCTGTAATTATCAATTCCAACCTCAGTCCTGAACAGGAATCCCGTCTGATTGATGTCCTCCAGCAACATCGCAAAGCCATCGGATGGACTCTCGATGATTTGACTGGAATAAGTCCCTCTTATTGTACTCATCATATCTATTCAGAAGAGGGCACACGACCTTCTCGTGAAATGCAGAGACGCTTAAACCCCAATCTGCAGGAGGTCGTGAAAAAGGAGATCATCAAGTGGTTAGATGCCGGGATCATCTACCCGATCTCCGATAGTCGTTGGGTGAGCCCAATTCAGGTCGTGCCCAAGAAGGTCGGACTCACCACTATAACGACTGAGACCGGAGAAATCATTCCTACCCGATTAGCCAACTCGTGGAGAGTCTGTATAGATTACCGTCGACTCAATTCCTCCACGAAGAAGGATCATTTCCCACTACCCTTCATTGATCAAATTCTCGAAAAACTAGCGGGAAATAGGTTCTTCTGCTTTCTTGACGGGTACTCCGGTTATAACCAGGTGGCAATCCATCCTGAGGACCAAGAAAAGACCACGTTCACCTGCCCCTTCGGAACATACGCTTTCCGAAGGATGCCTTTCGGTCTTTGCAATGCACCCGCTACTTTTCAGCGATGCATGCTTGCCATATTCTCAGATATGGTAGGTGATTATCTGGAAGTCTTCATGGATGACTTTTCAGTTTTCGGAGCATCATTCGACGATTGCCTCCAACACTTGGTCCAGATACTCAGGCGGTGCATCGATGTGAATTTGGTTCTTTCCTGGGAAAAGAGCCATTTCATGGTGCCTGAGGGAATTGTCCTGGGACACTCAATTTCGGAGAAAGGTATCCAAGTGGATCGAGCTAAGGTTAATCTGATCTCTCACCTTCCTATGCCTAGCTCAATCAGGGACATCCGATCCTTTTTAGGGCATGTCGATTTTTATCGACGATTTATCCCTGATTTTTCAAAAATCGCACGCCCCCTAACCACTCTTCTCTCCAAGGATGTTCCCTTCGAAATCTCCAAGGAATGCACTCAAGCATTTGAAATCCTGCGTGATCGAGTCACCCAAGCCCCGATCCTACAGTCCCCTGATTGGTCGCAACCCTTTGAGATCATGTGTGATGCATCCGACTTCGCTGTAGGAGCGGTTTTGGGGCAGAAAAATGACAAGAAACCTGTGGTCATTTTCTACGCCAGCAAAACACTCGATGAGGCTCAGCGTAACTATACGGTTACTGAGAAAGAGCTGCTAGCTGTAGTATTTGCCCTAGAAAAGTTCAGATCGTACCTTCTGGGTTCCCATGTCATCATATACTCGGATCACACAGCTGTGAGGCATCTCCTTGCGAAGAAGGACGCGAAACCTCGATTAATCCGATGGATCTTGCTGTTGCAAGAATTTGACCTTGAGATTCGCGACAAAGCGGGAAAGCAAAACGTGGTAGCTGATCACTTGTCCCGTCTTCCTTCTGAAATAATTGACCCTTCCGGACCCATCACTGAGCATTTTCCCGATGAGCACCTGCTGACTATTGGTACTAGCCTTCCATGGTTTGCTAATATTGTAAATTACTTGGCATCTCATCAGATCCCGTCCGATTGGCCGAAGGCCAAGAAAGACAAATTACGCTCCGATGCCAAGTATTACATTTGGGAAGATCCGTACCTCTTCCGCATAGGTGCCGATCAGATCATCCGGAGATGTGTCCCGGAAGGGGAAGTCAACAATATCCTCTCTTTCTGCCATGACCAGGCATGCGGTGGCCATTTTGCCGGGCATAAAACCGCATCAAAAGTCCTCCAGTGCGGCTTTTACTGGCCCACAATGTTCAAAGACGCATACAATCACTGCAAGGCATGCAGTCGTTGCCAGACTTTGGGCAACATGAGCCATCGCGACATGATGCCTATGCAACCGATTCTAGTATGCGAAATCTTTGATGTTTGGGGGATTGATTTTATGGGCCCCTTTCCTGTTTCGGATGGTTTCGAATACATTCTGTTGGCTGTGGACTACGTGTCCAAATGGATCGAAGCCATACCGACCCGAACCTGTGATCACAAAATCGTTCTCAAATTCATTCATCAACACATTTTCTCAAGGTTCGGGATTCCTCGTGCAATAATCTCTGATGGAGGGACCCATTTCACAAATGCTCAGTTTAGGTCACTGATGACCAAATACGGGGTGTCTCACCGAATCTCTACTCCTTACCACCCCCAAACTAATGGTCTAGCTGAGCTGTCTAATCGGGAGATCAAGAAAATCCTGCAAGTCACTGTTCGACCTGACAGGAAGGACTGGTCGTCCCGACTTCCGGAAGCATTGTGGGCCTATAGGACCGCCCACAAGACCCAATTGGGCATGTCTCCCTTTAGACTGGTGTACGGAAAGGCATGCCACCTTCCCGTCGAACTGGAGCATAAAGCCTATTGGGCAGTACGGAACTGTAATCTAGATCTTTCCAAGGCTGGGACCCACAGAAAACTCCAAATCAGAGAGATCGATGAATTACGCATAGACGCGTACGAGAACTCGTAAATCTACAAGGAGCGGGTTAAAGCCTTCCATGACAAACACATCTCGAGAAAGATCTTTCATCCTGGTCAAAAGGTCCTACTCTTTGATGCCCGACTCAAACTCTTCCCAGGAAAACTGAGATCTAAGTGGGTCGGACCATATTTGGTCCGACAGGTTTTTGGAAATGGAGCAATCGAAATCAGTCCACTCAGCCACGATTCTGAACCTTTCATCGTGAACGGTCAAAGACTCAAGCCGTTCATTGATGTAACTTCTACTAATTTGGCTGAGGCATCTTATACCCTCCTTTCCCCTTGAGCTTATTGCGCCCAGCCGATGGCGTAAAACTCAGCGCTTAACGGGAGGCAGCCCGTCATTCTCTTTGTAAACCTGAAACTTGTTCTGACACCTTTTAGCACTCGAAGTTCACCCTTGTAGACAGCCGACCCCAACTCAGATGTTTGCATCTGGGATTTGAAATCGTCCGCAAAAATTCAACCCGACCCATCCACTCATCCAAATTTCTGTCTTAAGGAATGAACTAAGACCCCCTAGGTTACAATGAGGACATTGCAAATCTTAGGCATGGGGGGGTATGAAAGTGCAAAACTTGTAAGAAAAGGTTTCAAACAAAAAAATTCACATATGCCAAAAACACCATAAAAATTAAAAAATTTTTCGAAAAAGAATAAGAGGAAAAGAGGAGAAGGAAATTTTGTGAAGGAGAAAAGAAACAAAATGAAAAAGGAGCACAAAATTATGAGAAAAAGTGATAGTCATTAGTAAGGAACTAAGGAATTAACCTAAGTTCTAGACCTCATTCAAGAAAAGTGCACAATGAGATTAGTAAAGAATGCAAACCTTAGGCATTCTTGAATAGACTCTTAGTACCCATTAAGATCTGGACACTCCTCAAGAGGTTGAGGAAAATGAAAAGCTGAAGTATTAGGTCTAAGGCTTAGGGAGTATTCGGCCTCGTTAACTAATTTTTGGTTTACGGGACTCAGTAACCTAAGCACCCTAACCTCACACACAGCCTGGTTCAGTAAGCGTAAAAATCATAATCACGCAGAAGCGTCGCAAAAATCTGAAAAGATCACCTAGAATAGGAGCGGCCGATCAACACAAGTTGATTTGGACGAGTTCCCAGCACGGAGAGGCGGGAAATCCCCTCGAAGATGCGTAACAAAATATCATCTCCTCGGTGCTTGTCTCTTAGGATATTTACATATCCTACTGGGGGCATGTAAGCACTCTGCTGGTTCAGATTCCATGGATGGCATTATCTCGAAGTGTCA
Organism: Thalassia testudinum; assembly: GCA_037157565.1. Taxonomy (NCBI): domain Eukaryota; kingdom Viridiplantae; phylum Streptophyta; class Magnoliopsida; order Alismatales; family Hydrocharitaceae; genus Thalassia; species Thalassia testudinum. The sequence goes on along the minus strand of JAZHRO010000022.1, from coordinate 3,663,016 downwards.
ATTGCCAGGGTCTGGATTCGGCCACGGAATACCATGGATGGGATTATCTCGAAATCTCAATAGCCAGGGTTCCGGGGGTTGCCATGGGCGGTGCTATCTTGAAGCATCGATCGCCAGGAACCCTTGAGGATTGATGATGGGAGCAAGGAATCTGATACAGACCGTGTTGAAAAGCCAATCCTAGGCTAGAACTAAAAAGAAAAAGAGAGAGAAAACTCTCCAAACAGAAAAACTTTCTATCTCTCTCTTACAAAACGCACTGCGAACTGAGCCAGGGCTAAAATCATTTCAAGCACGGGTGCTTTAACCACGAAGTCAATAAACCTTAGGTTAGTTCTTGTGGACCTTAAAAACCTTTGCTAAAAGACTGAGGCTAAGGCTAGACAGATTTGGATCTTGATTGGTACTAGAGTACCTTTTAGGCCTATGGTCAGCATTCTAACCTAATCTATGCTCAAATAAAAAAGGCACTTATCTAAAACTATTAAAAACTTCATGGTCTAGAACAAGGGTTGAAACCTTAAGTTTTTGCTAAGGGACTAGCAAAAGCTAGGCATGGGGGTATGATGAGAACCTCATCATGAGCCATAACTAGCTCATTTTGACCTAATACAAAGGATAAAAGCTCCTACATATCTCAAGGAAAGGCTTAACTCAGAGAATCCTGAGTTTGAGAAGAAAACAAGTCATAAGGGGTAAAAATGTAATTTTACCAGTATAATCTGCATACAGGGTAATTCAGGGCCCAAACATAGGTCAAAGCAGCCTAATAAGAATAAGAGTGGGATGAAATGATCTAGCAAGGGCTACAGCAATTCCAAGAAACTAAATGATAATCTGTAACCCTAAAACAACCCACTTCAATTCACAAGGTTCGAGGCAAAGTAAAAATAGAATAAACCCTCTAAAATTCATAGAAAAATAATCTCTAGGGTTTAGAACCTTCAATTTGGCCTTCAGAACCCATTTTGACCTACATTGAGAACCATGCCCAATTAATAACTTAATTTGGGTTTTTGCGTAAATTGACCGGTCAAACAAGGTTTAATATAGAAATGAAATTCACCATCAGATTCCTTAGGTCCTAATTAGTCATGTATAAAAACTTGAGCCTAAGAAGAAACCTCCTTGACCGACTTTACACTTTGGTCCTCATATATTTACTCTTTGGCCCTCAACTTTTGAACCCTCGCATTATGGCCCCTAACTCTCCTTCGTTCTTTGCGATCAGGTCCCCCCTGCAAAACCTGCCAGCACCATGCTCCGGCGACCTTGCGCGGAGCATGGCGCCGCGCAGGGTGAGGTGGGGGACCTGGCAAGTAAATCGGGGGTGCCCTGCGTCGTCAGCCGTCGCAGGGACACCCCCTGGTCGTTGTAACCCACCATACCGGCCGAGCGAACGCACGGACGGTATGGGTTCTTGTTTCCGGCCATCCTCCGGCGAGGGAGACACGTCGTCTCCCTCCGCCTTCCTCCCTGTTTGATCCCCATAAATACCCCCCGTTGCTCCACCAACCGGAGCAGCCTGGATCTGACGGAGAAAATCCTCAACTTTCCTCTCTTCTCCCTCCGGCAGACGCTCACCAGCTCCGGCGGTTTCCTCCCCCTCCACCTCTCCGTTCTGCCGCAATACCAGCAGCAGAGACCTCCTCCCCTGCTCTTCCCGCGCCACGCCGCACCCAGCTGGCGCCTCTCCGGCTCTCTGCTCGCCGCCGCCCCTTTCCCTGAGCATCGTCTTCTCTGGCGACAGTCGATACGACTGTCGCCCTGTTCCTCCCCCTTCGTCCCTGCAAGTAAGCTAGAGCTACTCCCCTTCTTCTCCTCTTTCTTTCCCCGCTTTCAATTTATTCAATTAAGACCTCGACCGACCCTGACCATCGTCACCCCCTTCGTCTCCGGCCACCCTCCGGCGAGATGCTCCCATCGCTCCACAGCCTCACACACCTCGCCGACCATCACCGAACCTCCGCCTCATCACACTGAGCACCCCCCACCCCCTCACTGCCACTCCACACCTCCGTAACGCTTCCCCCAACAAACCCATCCTCCGACCCACAGTCCGACCTAGGGCAGCCCTTGCATGCCGCCCCGCGCCTCGCCACCACCCACACGAGCTTCGCCGCACCCTGGCGAAGCCCCTGGCACTTTCTGATTAGGCCGGGAGGCCGTTTTCTTGTGAACAGGCCACCCGACCTCCGCCGCCATTGCCGTGCAGGAAGAACTGCTTCCGCCTGCAGCTACAGGCGCGCCACGCCCAGATTCAACTCCCAGGCCTTGCGAGGCGTTTCGACAAAACACCAGGCTCGCAGCTAAGGCAAAAGGCTTCGCGTGACGCCGCAATCTCCCGCTGATTTCCCCGCTGCGGGCGCGCAATTGAGGTGGGACATTTAGTCCCACCTCGGAAAAGCCTGAAGAGGCACAGCGATATAAGATGCAAAAGTGCTGAAGGCTTACTGCCTCAGCACACGGGGTGAGGTCCCCTTCACCCGCCCGGTTACCCGGTCTCGTCCGCGCTCACGCCCCGCGGGCCTGACCCGACCCGACCCGACTTAAGACTGACCTGCACTCCTCGCCCACCACGCACGCCGGTGGGCCTGGACCCGGGCCTGACCCGAACCCGGTTACCCGGCAGCTCTGGGAGAGCTTTCCCAAGAGTGGTTTCAGAGAGAGAGAGAGACGTGGGGGGGGAGGGTAGAGTAGGTTTTGCCTCTGACGAAAAACTCTGAAGTGTGCAGGCACAGGCGAAGAAGAAGACCCGCGGAAGAAGAAGGAAGCTGACTGTAGCAACAGGTAGTTTAAGTCGTCTGATTTGGAAATCAGACGACGGCCTGAAGGGAAAAGAAGAAAGAAGGGGTGACGTCCCCGGCTAAAAAAGAAAAGAAGAAGCTGACACTTAGCCGCAGGGAGGAGAAACAAGAATAAACTCTAAAGAAGAGGCTGAGCAAGGCAGAAGAAGAGGAAAGGCTGCAGAGAAGAAGTACAGCAGAGCCAAGGAAGAAGAAACCTTCACAGAAGAGACTGCAGAAAAAGAAGAAGAGCATCACCTCTGCAGAACAAAGAAGAAAAAGGAGATCTGAAGAAAGAAAGAAAGAAGAACATCACGAGGAGAAAACAAAGAGAACAACAAATTCTTTCCCTCTCTCTTTCTTTATTTTTTTGTAAAAGAAACATGTGTATCCCTAGAATACAACTTGCTCCCTGAGTTCGACCTCGGGAACTCTTTTATTTTCCGAGTAAAAAATTTATATATTTGAAATGTTGGTAATAACTGGCTATACTACAACGTTATAACAATAAAACCCGATTGTCCCAGGCCATTCCACCCGACGACAGCACATACATGCCACTCGTCTCCTCTGCCTCCCTTTCTTCCCAACACCCACAGATAAGTTTCTCTCCTCCCACTCTTCATTTTCCCTCATTTTATTTCATAAATCGCCCCTCGACTTCCGCTGTCCACCTTCATCTTCCTCATCTCCGGCTGACCTTCGGCGAGATGCATCCACCACTCCGCACCTCCACACGCCTCGCCACCAACCCCTTCACCTCTGCCATCACCCACTGATCACTCTCTGCCCATCCACTGACCGCCACACTCGCCCCACACTTCCACCGAACAAACCCACACACACTGTCACAGTCCAACTTAGGCACGCATGCCTAGGCCATTCTGAGCCACGCCGACCCCCGCCTCACCTTCACCGCAATACGGCGAAGCTTTCCCTATTATTTGACAGGGCCGCAAGGCCGTCTTCATGTCGTGCAGGTCCGAGCCTCCGTCCGCCATTAGTGCTGAAGCAAGCTTGCCTGCTTTCGAGCTCCAGGCCGTGCGCTCCAGGCTCCAGGGCTCCAGGCGACTCCCGTTGAGTGTGCGAGTGTATCTAGCCTGAGAGCAGTCGTTATGAGGCTTTTAGCTCCTCCAATTGCGTGGCTTCTCCTCCTGTGGGCGTCAGTAGAAGAGGGTGGGACATTTAGTCCCATCTCGTAAACTCAGGGGTAAGCTGTGACATTTATATTGAATTTGTGTCTTTGGTTAGTTGCCTCAAGTAACACAGGGGTGAGGTCCCTCGCCCTCACTCGCTTACTCCTCGTCCGCGACCCTTGCCCTCGTGGACCTAGCACCCGACCCGATTACCTAGACCTAGCACTCCTCGCGCATCACACCCACGCCGGTGTGCCTAGGCCTAGGCACGCACCCGACCCGATTACCCAGCTCTGGGAGAGCATACCGAAGAGAGAAATAGAGAGAGAGACGCAGGGAGGGTAGGGGATAGGTTTTGCTTCGTTGTCTGTGTAGGAAAGAAGAAGGAGCTAAGGAAGGAAGAGGCGCAGCAAAGAAGTGAAGGAAGAAGAAGCAAAGGAAAAAGGTGCGGCTGAAGGCAAAGGTTGAAGAAGGAAGGTCTTAGCCACACAAGGAAGGAAAAAGAAGAAGAAGAAAAGAGAACCACTGTAGCAGACGAGCGGCAGAGGAAGAGAAGAAGAAGAAGAAAGTAGCTGCTGAAGGTAAAGGAAAGCCAAAGCCAAGTAGGGACTTAGCCGCAGAAGAAGAAAGAAGAGAAAGAAGAAAGTCAAGGGCAAAATAAAGAGAGAACCAGGAGCAGCCAAGTAGAAGAAGAAGACAAGGAAAGACAAAGAAGAAAAGAAGAAGAAGAAGCCAAAGAACAAGGAAAAGAGAAGCACAGCCGCAGAGCAAAGAGAAAGAGAAAGAAGAGAGAAAGAGAAGACAAAAATCAAAAAGAGAAGGGAAAATCAAGCACTGTAGCAAGAGCTTTTAAGATGTCTGATTTTTCATTAGATGTCCAATTTTTGAGCATTATTTCTACATTGACATTACTTCTCAATTTTGATTAAATTAGTTATTGCTTTTTATTAAATTGAGAGTTGTGCTCTTAAGTTTTTAAATACCCAATTGCTCCATGTGTTCGACCTCGAATACTTTGATTTTTGAGTTATAAATTCTTATTTGTTTTCACGGTGATTTCATCTATACTACAACGTGACATCTTTTTAAAACATGATTTTGCCTCGTCACATTTTGGCGTTGTTGCCAAGGAGCAACGAGCATTTTAGAAGCTTTGATCATAACTTCTGATTCAATACTAACTTAATTTTTCTCTTTTGTTGTATTTGTCTCAGGGAAAGTCGAGAAAAGAAAAGCAGCCGCACAACAACCACACCAAGGAACAGGTAGCTTTCATTAGCCCTCTCTCTTAATCCCCTCAAAGTCTGAAAAGGAAGAAACAAAGAAAAATCAATCTAGGGCTACCTGCTTCCATATTTAGTAATTCACCAAAGTTGTCTAATTTTCATTTCAACACATTTTTTGAATTGCACATCCAATTAAGGTGACTAGGGCTAAAACCTTCTTGATTGAGCCCTAGATACCAATTGTTGAGGCAACTAAATTGGACCAACTAGAGACAACCTAAGGATTGCAAAGCTAGGGTTTTTAGAGACACATCTTATCTTAAGCAAAGAAGCAAAAATTTCAAAAAGAGGTGTGCCTAAGCCTTGTTCGAAAAGATCTATACAAGAGAAACACTAAGCAAATCAGGCTCTTAATCCATTTGAACCCTAAAAGCAAGGACCTAAAAGCTCTCAAAGAAACAAAGAGGTGAAGTTGATCCTTTGGATCAACCAACCTTAAAATTAGGTCACTTTTTGCACTCAAAAGGCCTAAAGTTCAAGTGGAACCCTAAGCACCTTGATCTTAACTAAGAAAGATAGACTTAAGAGGTCAAGGTTCCCATTCTAGTCTACTTGGAATCTTAGTGACAAGAGAGGTTGGGTGGGGGAAACCCTGTAACTCGTGGGGATGCTCTACTGTGTAGGGGTCTTTGCAGGACTCTCCCTCTCTGGCTGCCCAGGTACTTCTCAAGTAGATGACCTTTCTGACTAAGGGGTATCATCCGCCCCGAACCTCTATAGTCACCCAACAATTTTTGGGTGTCTCGATTAGGTCCAACATCTTCTGATCTCATCACATCCTTCGGTGCATGTTTGGTTGGAGGTCCTTGAGACCATCCTTAAGACCTCCTTTAGAAATTCATTCTCGCCGAGGCCAAGCCTCGACACCCTTGTTTGCGCAGCAACCCCACCACATAGATCTTTCCTCTGATTCAGAACCAAGTTCTCCTTCTTCTTCCATCATGGCACAACCCATTGAAGAAGAGAACAACCTTGAGCACCGGCTTCAGTGCCTAAATGATCTCTTCCAGAACTTTGTAAACCCACCGCAGCGTCCTATGATGAGAGATCACTATAATCTCGCTGCGGTGGCAATTGAGCCTCGAGTCTGAATCACAGCTGGAGGTCCTGATTCTGAACTCAAGCCCAATATGATTCATGCCATACCAAAATTCCATGAGCTTAACTCCGAGGATCCATTCCACCACATTAAACAGCTCGAGCATCTGGCCCAGACCTTCGGGTCAGATGCACAAAACCAGAATATTCTACTCATGAAGATGTTTTCTTTCTCCCTCATGGATAAGGTTGCTCATTGGTATCAAACTCAGACTCATCCGATCAACACATGGGATGAACTTCAGTCTGAATTTTTGAAGAAATTCTTTCCCGTTGGCCGGACAAATGCCTTGTGCCACCAGATCACTCATTTCACCCAACAAACGGGAGAACCTCTTCATGAGGCATGGGATTGATTCTTAGATCTAATGCAAAAGTGCCCCCATCACAGAGTTCCTAAATGGGAACAAATCCAGGCTTTTTACCAGGGACTCCATGAAGACATTCGATTATTAGTCAATGCAACATGCAGAGGAAACATCATGGGTCAACATGAGGACACGATGTGGGAGATTCTCGAAAATATGTAAGAGAACTCCATTAATAATGACTCCATCGGCTTATTCGACCGGACGAATGCCCGCGCATCAATGAATCTTAGGGGAGCACATCAGACGAAGGACCTGTCCACATCTGTCAACTTGGAACTGATGGCCAGTCGGTTGGACAAGGTCTCTATCATAGAGAAGAAGGTGGACGAGCTAACTCGGCATCTGCAGCGAGCCACCTCTACGCAGAACTCTTTTGCATGGCCACCTCTTGCGAGGGAAACTATGCAGAACATCTATCACCAATTTTCTCAGGGGATGGACCCGTATCCACCCCCGTCTGACTCTCGGACCGAAGGGACCTTCGATCGACTCTATCCTAGTTGGGGGAACTCTGAACCCTCGTATTCTAACTTTCCTAAGGATCCTCAAACCTGCGAGGACCTCAATGCCATCCAGAATGACCCATTCTCCAATACCTACAATCCTAGATGGCGAAATCATCCCAACTTCCAGTGGATGGGAAATTCTCATACTCAAAGACCACCTTATCAACCTCGTCCACAACCTCCTCGTCTATATCAGCCGCCTCAGCCTCGACCCAATCCCACCTATCAATCTGGGCCAAACCAGGATCAAATGACTTATCCTTCAAGCACTGGCTGACATTCAGAAGACGAATGCGGCAATGCAAAAATAGCACAAAGATGAGATCACAGAGGTTCGCAATCAACTTGCTCAGATGGAAAATTCCCGCCAACTTGGTACCCTTCCTTCGCAATCTCTGGCAAACCCAAATAACATGCCGACCCAGAGGTGCGTTATGAACCCAAATTTAGGCCACACACATGTGATTTATAAGGCCCCTTCTATCCCATCACCAGACGGGATGGAAGCTTCGACATCTTATGCAGGATTTCAGCAGCAGCCACCCATCCTACCAAACCCAAACCGAAACCAGGTAGGATTGAACTCCATAACAACTCGTTGTGGTAAAGCAACCTAAGACCCACATTATCGAAACCACTCTAAGCCTGGTAGTAACCTAAGCCCTAGGATAGTTATCCAGGATACCCCTATCCCAGATCAAGAACCTGGACCTATTCTAGAGGAACCAACTAGGGTTCCATTTCTTGAGGCCTTGACCAAAGGAAAAAGGATAACCAAACCTGTGGCTGCTGAGGAGGATCTGGTCAAGCTCTTTGAACAGGTCCAGATAAACATCCCCTTGATGGATGCAATCCGCCACGTACTAGCTTACACAAGATTTCTGAAAGATGTATGTACACCCAAGCATAAGCCACGAACCAAAAGTGGGAATCCGATCGTACTGTCAGAGCAAGCCAGCTCTGTAATCTTGAGTAAACTCCCACCCAAGGCCAAAGACCCAGGAACTCCCCTGACTTCATGTAAAATTGGTGAAACCCAATTTGATGGAGCCTTGCTAGACCTAGGTGCCTCCATAAACCTAATACCTACATCCCTCCTTAACCACTTTGAAGAGTTCGAACTTAAACTAACTGAGGTGACATTGCAGTTAGCCGATCGATCCATCAAGTCACCTAAAGGAATACTCGAGGATGTCATTTTGAGGGTACGGGATTTCTACTTCCCAGTAGATTTCCTAGTTCTGGATATGGATGCACCTGAGAACCCAAGGGATACACCAATTATATTAGGAAGACCTTTTTTGGCCACTGCTAGGGCCAACATAAACTGTGAGGAGGGCCAAATAGAATTAAATTTTAGGAATCAAACTCTAAAGATTGACATCTTTAAGGCCCAACAAGGGATTAATTGCGGGGTTATAGAGCAAATATGTGATATCAAAGCCGTGGTTGATGAATCGCATGTTGAGGACAACCTGATTATCCCCGATCAAACCACTAGAAGATCAAAACACGTAAATAGAGAAGTATGAACCTGATCTAGACACACCCATAACTCCGACCCCTGTTCCTGATACAGACCCTGAACCGCCTGCTGCTACTGATAATCCTGTCATGGAACTCAAGCCCTTCCCGAGCATCTGAAGTACGTCTTTTTGGGTTCCAATCAAACGTTTCCTGTGATTATCAACTCCCGACTCACACCTGACCTGGAATCCCGTCTGATTACTGTTCTCCAGCAACATCGTAGAGCCATTGGATGGACTCTCGATGACTTGACTAGCATAAGCCCCTCGTATTACACACATCGAATCTACACGGAAGAGGGTGCATGACCTTCACAAGAGATGCAGAGACATTTAAACCCTAACCTGCAGGAGGTCGTGAAAAAGGAGATCATCAAGTGGTTAGATGCAGGGATCATCTACCCGATCTCCGACAGTCGCTGGGTGAGTCCAATCTAGGTTGTGCCTAAGAAGGCCAGACTCACCATCATTACGACTGAAATCGAAGAGGTCATACCAACCCGAATAGCTAACTCGTGGAGAGTCTACATTGATTACAGAAGACTCAATTCCTCCACGAAGAAGGACCATTTCCCACTACCGTTTATTGATCAGATACTAGAGAAACTAGCAGGAAATAGGTTCTTCTGCTTTCTTGATGGGTACTCCGGTTACAACCAGGTGGCAATCCATCCAGAGGACCAAGAAAAGGCCATGTTCACCTGCCCCTTCGAGACGTACGCATTTCGAAGGATGCCTTTCGGTGTCTGCAATGCACCCGCGACCTTTCAGCGGTGCATGCTTGCTATATTCTCAGATATGGTAGATGATTATCTGGAAGTCTTCATGGATGACTTTTCAGTTTTTGAGGCATCATTTGATGATTGCATCCAGCACTTGGTCCAAATACTCAGGCGGTGCATCGATGTGAATTTGGTTCTTTCCTGGGAAAAGAGCCATTTCACGGTACCTGAGGGATTCATCCTGGGACATCTAATTTCGGAGAAAGGCATCCAAGTCGATCGAGCCAAGGTTAACCTGATTTCCAAACTCCCTATGCCTAGCTCGATTAAGGACATCCGATCTTTTCTGGGGCACGTTGATTTTTACCGTCCATTTATCCCTGATTTTTCAAAAATCGAGCGCCCCCTGACTACTCTTCTCTCCAAGGATGTGCCTTTCAAAATCTCCAAGCAATGCACTCAAGCATTTGAGATCCTTCATGATCAAGTTACCCAAGCCCTAATCCTACAGTCCCCTGATTGGTCTCAACCCTTTGAGATCATGTGCGATGCATCTGACTTTGCTGTAGGAGCAGGTTTGGGGCAAAAAATTGATGGGAAACTCGTGGTCATTTACTACATTAGCAAAACACTAGATGAGGCTCAGCGTAACTACATGATTACTGAGAAAGAGCTGTTGGATGTAGTATTTGCCCTAGAAAAATTCAGATCATACCTCCTGGGTTCCCGTGTTATCATCTACTCGGATCACACGACTGTAAGGCATCTCCTTGCAAAGAAGGATGCGAAACCTCGATTAATCCGATGGATCTTGCTGTTGCAAGAATTCGACCTTGAGATTCGCGACAAAGCAGGAAAACAGAACGTGGTAGCGGATCACTTATCTTGCCTTCCTTCTGAGATCATTGACTCTTCCGGACCCATCACAGAACACTTTCCTGATGATCACCTCCTGACTATTGATACAGGGCTTCCCTGGTTCGCAGATATAGTGAACTACTTGGTGTCACATCAGATCCCGTTCGATTGGCCGAAGGCTAAGAAGGATAAATTGTGTTCTGAGGCCAAGTATTACCTTTGGGAAGACTCGTATCTATTCCGCATTGGTGCTGATCAAATAATTCGACGATGTGTCGCTGAAGCAGAAATCAAAGACATACTCTCTTTCTGCCATGACCAAGCATGTGGTGGACATTTTTCAAGATACAAAATCGCATCAAAAGTCATCCAGTGTGGCTTTTACTGGCCCACAATTTTGAAGGATGCATACGATCACTGTAAGGCATGTACCCATTGCCAGACCTTGGGCAACATGAGCCATTGAGACATGATGCCTTTACAGCCAATCCTGGTATGTGAGATTTTTTAGATTTGGGGGATTGATTTTATGGGACCCTTCCCTATCTCAGATGGCTTCGAATACATCTTACTCGCCATTGACTACGTGTCCAAATGGATCGAAGCCATTCCGACCCAAACCAATGATCACAAGGTTGTTATCAGATTCATTCATCAAAACATCTTCTCAAGGTTCGGGATTCCACGAGCAATAATTTTCGACAGAGGGATCCATTTCATAAATGCTCAGTTCAAGTCACTAATGACCAAATATGGGGTGTCGCATCGAATCTCTACTCCTTACCACCCCAAACTAATGGTCTAGCTGAGCTATCAAACCGGGAGATCAAGAAAATCCTACAGGTTACTGTTCGACCTGATAGGAAGGATTGGTCATACCGGCTTGCGGAAGCATTGTGGGCTTATAGGACCACCTACAAGACCCAATTAAGCATGTCTCCCTTCAGACTAGTGTATGAGAAGGCATGTCACCTCCCCATCGAATTAGAGCATAAAGCCTATTGGGTAGTACGGAATTGCAACTTAGATCTTTCTAAGGGTAGAACCCACAGAAGGCTTCAAATGAGCGAGATCGATGAATTACGCCACGACGTGTATGAGAACTCACGAATTTAAAAAGAGAGGGTTAAAGCCTTTCATGACAAACACATTTCTAGAAAGATCTTTCATCCTAGTCAAAAGGTTCTACTCTTTGATGCCCGACTCAAATTATTCCTAGGAAAGCTACGATCTAAGTGGATAGGACCCTACCTAGTCCGATGTATCTTTCGAAATGGAGCCATTGAGATCAGTCGACTTAGCCACGATTTTGAACCATTCGTCGTGAACGGTCAGAGACTTAAACCATTCATTGGCGTGACCAATACAGATTTGGCTGAGTCATCCTTTATCCTCCATTCTCCCTGAGCTCATTGCACCGAGCCGATGGTGAAAAACTCTGCGCTTAACGGGAGGCAACCCGTCATTCTTTGAAAAAACCCGAAACCTTTTCTAACATTTCCATGCTGAATTCATATTGGACTTTAGGGTTCATCCATTAGCACAGCTGACTCCACCTCAGGTACCCGTACCCGAGTCTAGAAATCATTCGCAATAGTCACCTCGACCCGTTTGCTCACCCAACACCTGTCCTAAAGAATGAAATAAGCTAAATTTGAACCCACCTAATTTACAATGGGGACATTGCAAATCGTAGGCATGGGGGGTTATGAAAGTGCAAAATGTCAAGAAAACTCATATCAAGAAAAGGTTTCAACAAAAAATTCACATATCACAAAAAACACAAAAAAAAATTGAAAAATCTGGAAAAAGAACAAAAAAAATTGAGGGGGGAGAGAAAAATTTTTTGGGCTATACGAAATACGAGGAGGAAAAGAGCAAGATGCCACAAAGGAGCACAAAATGAAAAAGAAAAAAAAGAATAGTCATTAGTAAAAGATTAAGGGATTAACTGAAGTTCTAGACCACATCAAGAAAAAAGAGAAAAATGAGAAAAAAAGTTCTAAGGAGACACAAAAGAGATTAATAGGAACGCTGACTTTAGGCCTTTTAGGCTAGACTCTTAGACGTAAAAATTCAAGTACCCGCTAAAATCTGGATACTCCTCAAGAGGTTGGGGAAAATGCGAAGCTTAAGTATTAGGTCTAAGGCTTAGGGAGTATTTAGCCTCGTTAACTGACCTTCGATTTGCAGGATTCAGTAACCTAAGCACCCCAATCCACACACAGTCTGGTTCAGTGCGCATAACTATCAAAATTACGCAAAAGCGTTTTAATGTTCTGAAAAAGTTGCCTAGATTAGAAGTGGCCGATCAACACAAGATGATTTGGATGAGTTCTTGGCACGGAGACGAGGGAAATTCCCCTGGAAGATGCGTAGCAACATATCGTCTCCTCGATGCTTGTCTCTTAGGATATTTAAATATCATACCGAGAGCATGTAAGCACTTTGCTGGTTCAGATACCATGGGCGACATTATCACCAAATGTAGATTGCTAGGGTCTGGATTCAGCCACGGAACGCCATGGGAAGAATTATCTCAAAATCTCGAAAGCCAAGGTCTTGGGGGTTGCCATGGGAGGTGTTATCACGAAGCATCAATTGTCAGGGACCCTTAAGGATTGATGATGGGAACGAGGAATCCAATACAGATCGTGTTGAGAAGCCAATCCGAAGCTAGAAATAAAAAGAAAAGAGAGAGAAAACTCTCCAAACAAATAAATCTTTTATCTCTCTCTTACAAAAATGCACTGCAAACTAAACCTAGGCTAAAAATGTCTCAAGCATGGGTGCTTTAACCGCGGAGTACAACGAACCCTAGGATAGTTTCTACGGGCCTTAAAAACCTTTCCGGAGGACTAAGGCTAAAGCGAGTAGGTCTGGATTTTGGTTGGTACTTGAGTACCTCTAGGCCTATTATCGACATTCTGGCCTAATCACAAAAGAAAAAGAAAACGCACTTATTACAACTGGTAGAAGAAACTCATGGTCTAGAATAATTGTTAAAACCTTAAAATTTTGCTAATGGACTAGCAAAAGCTAAGCATGGGGGTATGATGAGAGCCTCATCATGAGCCCTAACTAGCTCATTTTGACCTGAGAAAGTAAACAAAAGCTCCTACATAACCTAAAGGAAGACCTAAGTCAAGGGTTTACTATTCTGAGAAGGAAACATGAACTAAAGGGTAAAATTGTAATTTTACCACTGCAGTACATCAATGGGATTTCCCAGGGACTATACATAGGTCAATTGGACTTAATAAGAGGAAAAGTGCGATGACTCAATCAGAAAAAAGTTATTGTGAGAGTTAAGAATTAAATGACATTCTGTAACCCTAAAAAAAACTCTCTTCATTCAACAAGGTTATGGTCTAGATAAAAATCAAATAAACCCTCTAAAATTCATGGAAAAATGTCCCCTTCAGCTTAGAACCTTCAATTTGGCCTTTGGAACCTATTTCAACCTAGATTGGGATCCTAACTCAGTATTTAACCTAATTTGGGTTTTATGTAAAATATCCATTCAAATGTGGTTAAACCAAAAATCCAACTTCACCATTGGATTCCTTAGGTCCAAATTAGGTTTGTACCAAAATTTGGACCTAAGGGAAGGTCATCTTGACCTACTTTGCATAATGGTCCACTTAATTATATTCTGGCCCCTAACTTTTGAAAACTCTTGCACAGGGCCCCCTAACTTCCTCACCACCCTTACATTCAGGTCCCTCCACCATTACAGTGGAGGAATCCCACTCTGGTAAGGATTTGAGGCTGATATCTTCTCGAATCCTCAAAGACCTCCTCCCAGATTTGGAAGGGAGATGCTCTGAGGATTTCTCCATCGTCTGAACGAGATCTCCATATCAGATTTACACTCAATCTCTCGTACGAACGTGATAAGTCAGTTTTCATTTTAGAATAATGTGATTAAAATGATTTGGCGTCTTAGTAACAAAGTGGTGGAAAATCGCTTAATAAAATAATTACAATAAAAATTACCACTCACAGAAGAGCAGGTCGTGTTCACAAGGAGGTAATGATGCAATAAAATCTCAATTATTTCATATTCTTTCAATCACGTGCGAAATCCATAACCAAATCCGACATGAAATGTGAAGGAAAGAAGATGCACAATAACTCAAAAAATATAAGGGTATATGTGTAATTTTTCCTCACTGAAATATTCAATAAATATGTAATGATTTTATGTAATTTTCAATTGGCATGTACTAGAGAAAGTTTGTGCACATTTTAATCCCAAAACCAAAGTTAAAACATGTGAATATCAATAACCACGTAATTATCAGAAAGTATGAGTATGCAGTTACAATTTCACCATAATAAAATAATCATAAATTAAAATTGATTTTGGTGGCAATGACATTCAAATGTAAATTTTAATTAACATGAAAACAGGGGATTTTACCTCTCTCCTCTTTGTGCATGGGAGAGAGGTTCAATCGAGGAGAGACTCCTACAGGAGGTTGGCTGAAGCGAGGCCATCGCGGTGGTGACAGTGGTGTGTCGTGAGATGGTTGGAGCCGGCCTACCAGAGGAGAGGAGTGGCAGCGGTGGAGAAGCCTGCTGCTGGCCGCACTTGCTGGTGAAGGCGCTCACAGGTGCAGAGGGCGCTATAGGTGCGCGGAGTCGCGGAGGCGCGGGCGCTGGGCGCTCTGCAGAGAGTGTAGGCGCACGCGGAGGTGCGGCGCTGCAGGGTGCGCGTGGAGGTGCGACACTGCAGTGGCGCTGGATGAAACGGAGGTGGGTGCGTGTTCTGCAAGCTAGGCTGGAGGTGCGTGGTGAGGCGTTGCAGGGAGGCGCTGGAGGTAGGCGCACGGAGGTGAGGTACTGCAGGCCCACAAGGAGGGCGCCGGCGTGAAGGATGGAGCGCGGACTGTGGGTCTGTTGGAGCGGGAACAGGCGCTGCTGGCGAGTGCGCTAAGGATGAAGTGAGCTCGCGCGCGATGGTTTGCAGGCACTGCTAGAGGTTCTGGTGGAGATGAGGAGGCGCGGGCGTGGTGACAGCCAAGGTTGCTTCGAGCAGCTGGTGTGCGGTGTGCAAGGTCTGATGGCTGTGGGCATGAGTTGCTGGCTGAGGTGAAGAGTTGTAGAGACTCTTTTGGTGATGTGGGCTGTCACCCCACACGCCCACGGTGGAGAGTCATTCTGCCGCGGTGAGGCTGGTGGTATGGAATGGAAGAGGAGCAAGGTCCTCTCAACATAGTGATGGACAAGGGGTGGTGGCCTTGATTCTGGTAAGGCACAGTGATGAAGGCATGGCCATCAGGGACACACGCTCAAGGTGTTGGCACGAGTCCACCGGCCCACGGTGTGGTGGAGCTCGGCCTTGGAGACCACGGTGGTGGAGTGGGGTGGTGTCTCCTCGAGCTCGATTGCCTCCTCCTCTCCCTTGTAGTCAGCTGCCCTAACTAGATCCAACACATCTGCTCCTCCATGAATGGGGTCTTGACTGCGGCAGCTGGAGGAAGAAATGCAGCCGTTGCTCATAGAAGAAGAATAAAATAATAATAAAATATTATGGTTATTTATATACAAACCCTTAACTTTTATGTTAACTTAAAATAATTCATGCAATGCACCTAATTGGATAACTAATTAAATGAATGCAATTCTAAGTTAATCTAAATGCATTTAAATATGAATGCAATGCATGAATTTTGTAATTAAATCAGAAATATGAATTAATCTATTTACATCCTAATTTATGCTAAATAAATGTTAGAATTAACTTAATGTCTAGGCAGTTAAATACTTAAATAGCCCACGAATATGGGCTAATCAAATACCCCCATGCCTAGTTTTTGCTAGTCCCTAGCAAAATCAAGCAAAACCTAGCACTCCAAGTAGTCAACCCAATTGGTCTTCCTTTAGAAACATATTAGGTTCAGACTTTAGCCTAAGGTTCCCAAGTAGTTGTTAAGTTACAGACTAGGTCGGCTAAAGATGAGTTGTAGGCATAAGTTTCTCTGATTTCTGACTCTACCCTAAGGTTTACTGATCCCTGAGATTAAAGCATCTGTGCATATGTATTGGTCTGAGTTATTTGAGTTAAAGGAAAAAGGATTTTTTTTTTAATAATATATATATTTCTTTTTTTTGTTTGATTCCTCTAAGTCTAACCTCAGATTAGCTATCAACACAGTCTGTGTTGGATTCATTGTCCCCATCACCATACCTCAAAGGGTGCCTGGCTTTCGATGCTTCAAGATAGCACTGCCCATAGCGACCCCAAGAACTCTTGGTAATTGACACTTCAAGATAGTATCGCCCATGGATTTCTAAAGCGAATTCAGGCCTATGGCAATCGGCACTTCGAGATAGGGCCGCCCATGGTACCTGAACTACACAATGCGCTTACATGCCCCCACTAGGATGGATATCCTAAGAGACAAGCACCGAGGAGGTAATATGTTATCATCGCATCCTCAAGGTGAGTATATACTCCACCTCTCCTGTAGCGGGAACTCTTCCAATCAAATTTTGTTTCCAAGCCTCTCCTAAGTCAAAACTAAGAGAACCAAATCTCTTTTAAGAAAGGAATTAAGTTGATTACTTACACTAGACCAACTATGTGAAATTTGGATGCTTGGGTTACAAGGACTCGTAAACCAAAAGGTAGAACAAGACTCCAGGTACTACCCCACCTTTTAACCCAAACCCTAGCTTTCCTTCCTCAACCTCTTGACGAATGGTCCGCAACTTAACTCCTACTTAAGTTTTTAAGTCCACAAAGGACCCTAAAGGTCTAAAGCTAGTAGCTCATTTAGCTTCTAAAGTTCGACCCTAGAACCAACTTAGTCTCACCTAGAGTTCTGATTTGCTTAAGAATGCAGGACCTAGCCAGTTAAGCTCAAAACTTTTTTTTTTTAAATGCAAACGTATGCAATACGGAATGCTTTAACTAAATGCATGAATGCACTATGTATAAATGCTATGTATATCCCCAAGTACACCCCCCCATGCCTAAAATATGCAATGTTCTCATTTCATAGAAGGATATTACCTGGGTCAGAGATGGGCTGCTGTTATTTTGCTAGCAGCTGAGTAGCCAAAGAACCTGCAAATCAGGTTCAAGGATCACAGAAATAGGCCCTAAAAATGAGCAAAGTAATGCTGGCCTAGAAATAGGTAACCTAGGATGTTGGCGAGCTGATGATGAATCCCGATAGCAAATGCTCGCCCAACAAAGATGAGAATGAAATCTTCCTAGATCACCAGAGGAGGTTCTAAAAGATAAACAAGTATAACAACCTCCAAAGGGGTAGGGGGAGGATGACAAGGGTCCTCCAAAAGGAATGGGGAAGGAATGGTGCAGAGATAAACCCCCAGGGCAATGGATTGACTAAAGAAATCATCAATCCATACCCGATACTCCATTACAGGAAATATTGGTTTGTTAAGCCCCCTGGTCAGAACAAAAGTGAGCAAATCTCTAAGGCAAGGATCGTCTAGGGTGTCCAAGTTTCGAGGTTGAGGGATAGCCATAAGATCTAGGTTGGGTTTAATTACCTCGGTGTCCATCCCTAACACTCTTTCCAAATCCTCAATTGCATCCCTAGCATTCCTTGCACTATCACCAGTATCTTCCTACACTTCATCAGGAGTCAAAATTTTGCCTTCAAACATAAGTGAATCAGAGAGTGACTTCAAAAAAAGTGAAGGCAGGTTGGAAGCAACAGATCTAGGGATTATCCTATCAACGTCATCCCTAGGTTCTTGTTCTTCACTCAAATCTTCCTCGGAGTCTATATGTGAATCCACATAAATCTTAGAAGTTGCTTCCAAATTTTCTATCATTCCATTATGAGGAGAAATATCATCAATGGGTGTGCTAAGGAAACCTGATTTGGTCAAATTTGTGACATCCTCAAGGGATAACTCTTCAAATAAGACATAATCACCCTTAGTGTCACTCCAAATCTTAAATGTAGGTTCCTTATATAATTCGTCTTTCTCCTCATCATATGATTCATCATATACCTGAGGTCTAGAATCATTTAATATCTCAGCAGATCCCCTAGGGTACTTTATCTAAGGTAAATGGTTTACACTGGTAACATCGGACTCCTCAGATAGGTCAATTTCTTGAGGGTTAGGTTCCCTAAGGGTGGGCTTGAGTTCCATCTCGTGATCAGAAGGGAGGGTAGGATTAACAACTTGACTTCGACCCACTTCATCAAATGTCACAAAAATACTATCATCTGGGTCGAGGTCTTCCAATGGTACCATCATTCCCTTCTTTTGACTCCAATATAATTCAGGTGGATACTCAACCTTATCATCATCTTCCTCGGGTTGCCACCTTTCTTCATCCAATGCATAGCTACTTTCATATGTATCTTCCTCCCATTTAAGGCGTGGATCTCTCAAGGAAGTGTCATCTAATGAGGAGGTTTCAAAATCGATCCTTGAAAAGTAGCTATTCTCCCTTAAATAATCCCCAAAATTTCCCTCCAACTTAAAGTGTAGCTCTCCCACGGGAGATGCATCTATTGTAGAGGGGTGTACATCATCCTCAATTGGGTAGATTGGGTGGCTAATTTCATCTCTTTCTTGTTGGCCTGCTCTCGAAGATTCTCCTAACAATTCAATCATTTCATCTTGCATTTTCTATATTTCCATCTTCAAGGAGGAGAGGTCATTTCTATCATGAGAGAAGTCAGGCTCAGGCTTATAGTAACTAGGAGTGTCTGTCCAACCATTATAATTATTCATGGAGGGTAGGTTGGGTATTTCTATGGTGTGTGGGATATTGGGCAAAGAAAATCCCACTCCTAGGTTCTGCTCACTAATTTGGGACTTAACCAGGCCAATACTCCTATAATAGGAGTAAAACGGATCCCAATGATTGTCATTATGTCCATCAAAGGATGGACCATCTCGGTGTATGGGATCGAAGAGTGCAGAGTGGGGGTAAGGGTATGCACAAGATGTGAAAGGATGAAAATCAATGTGGTCCATTCTAACTCACACCTCAATCAGAATTCCCCAAGCAAAACACAATTCAAAAAAGACCTTTTAAGTCTTTCCCAATTTAGGCTTTTGATTTTAAGTCAGATTGTAGGTGACAATACAATTTGTTTAATCAATTTACGTGCTTATTGTCGACCTACGACTCACCTAAGAAGACCTAGTTGGAGCTTAGGTGTTCTTCCCTAAATCTCAAATGGTAGAGCAACTCCAAAGATGGAAGATCAAGGGATGCAAGTAGGCCTAAGCTTTCAACTACCCCCAAAAATCCATGACAGGGTATCCCCCTCTTTGGAGTTACAAAACCTTTGATCTCAAGTTCTAAACACTTTATAATCCAACGATAGGAGGGCTCTTGTCCTAGTATTTCCAAAGACCTAGGAGTGTCTAGACACATGCTGTGGTGCAAGAGATACAAGTGTGCATACACCGTAAAAATTTCAAGTTTTGAATTTTGAACCGTAGCACAATGTCTCAATTCAAGTCCTTGGTTTTAGTGTTCCTCCTTAACTTAAAGTCCTTTTTCAAGAAAATATGTGACCACTTGTTAAATCTTCTCAATTCAATTAGGTGGTCTTGCAATTGAATCCAAATGCACATGTGTGAACAATATAGAAAGCAAAGAAAGAGGGTGTACCTTTCCTCGAGCAATCAGCAATGCAAGATGCACGCAAATGCAAGCAAAATAAATCTAGAGGCTGCTCATTCACACCTAAATGGTCATCCTAAGGCTGGCAGCTTCTAGCAGGTAGCTCATGTTTTTGTGTGTGTATTTTTTTTTAGCTACTTATGCACAAGCAAGAAAAAATAAAATCAATTCACAAAAGAAAACCTAGATCTAAAGAAAAGGGAACAAGCTCCCAAAAATTTGCCCCAATTACTAAAAGGGTGAGAAAATAGAAATAAAACTTATGAAATGGAAAATCCCCTATAGGGGCAGAATCCAGGTCTCCTTCGTCTTCCCTTCATGTAAGCATCGCTCAAGGTCGACGTCTTCTCCCCAATGTGCCTATCACCTCTCTTAAATTCCTTGCACAAATTCCTCGCATAGAAAAATAATAAATGGTCAGATCACTGTGCAATGAGAAATAATTAGAAATGAAATCAGGTGAAATTATTGCGTTTGTTGCCTCCCCGGCAACGGTGCCATTTGATAAGTCGATTTTCACTTTCGAATAATGTGATTAAGATGATTTATCGTTTTAGTAACAAAGTGGTGGAAAACTGCTTAACAAAACAATTACAATAAAAATTATCACTCACAGAAGAGCGGGTCATGTCTACAGGGAGGCAATGATGTAATAAAATCTCAATTATTTCGTATTCTTTCAATCACGTGCGAAATCCATAATCAAATCCGACATGAAATGTGATGGAAAGAAGATGCATAATAACTCAAAAAATATAAGGGTATATGTGTAATTTTTCCTCACTGAAATATTCAATAAATATGTAATGATTTTATGTAATTTTCAATTGGCATGTATTATAGAAAGTTTGTGCACATTTTAATCCCAAAACCAAAGTTAAAACATGTAAATATCAATAACCACGCAATTATCAGAAAGTATGAGTATGCAGTTACAATTTCACCATAATAAAATAATCATAAATTAAAATTGATTTTGGTGGCAATGGCATTCAAATGTAAATTTTAATTAACATGGAAACAAGGGATTTTACCTCTCTCCCCCTTGTGCATGGAGAGAGGTTCAATCGAGGAGAAACTCCTACAAGAGGTTGGCTGAAGCGAGGCTGTCGCGGTGGTGACAGTGGTGTGTCATGAGATGGCCGAAGCCGGCCTACCAGAGGAGAGGAGTGGCGGCGGTGGAGAAGCCTGCTGCTGGCCGCGCTTGCTGGTGAAGGCGCTCGCGGGTGCAGAGGGTGCTGCAGGTGCGCGGAGTCGCAAAGGCATGGACACTGGGTGCTCTGCAGAGCGCGTAGGCGTGCACGGAGGTGCGGCGCTGCAGGGTGCGCGCAGAGGTGCGGCGCTGCAGTGGCGCTGGATGAAGCGGAGGTGGGCGTGCATTCTGTAGGCTGGGCTGGAGGCGCATGTTGAGGAGCTGCAGGGAGGTGCCAGAGGTGCGGCACAGTAGGCCCTCAAGGAGGGCGTGGGGATGAAGGATGGAGCGTGGACTGTGGGTCTGTTGGAGCGGGGATAGGCGCTACTGGCGCGTGCGCTAAGGGTGAAGTGAGTGCACGCACGGTGGTTTGCAGGCACTGCTGGAGGTTCTGGTGGAGATGAGGAGGCGCGGGCATGGTGAAGACGAAGGCTGCTATGAGCAGCTGGCGTGCGGTGTGCAGGGTCTGATGGCTGTGGGCGCGAGTTGCTGGCTGAGGTGAAGAGTTGCAGAGACTCTTTTGGCAGTGTGGGCTGTCACCCCACACGCCCACAGTGGAGAGTCGTTCTGCCGTGGTGAGGCTGGTGGTATGGAATGGAAGAGGAGCAAGGTCCTCTCAATACAGTGATGGACAAGGGGTGGTGGCCTTGATTCTGGTGGGGCACGGTGATGAAGGCGTGGCCATCAGGGACACATGCTCACGGTGTTGGCACAAGTCCATCGGCTTGGCGCGGCGAGCTGTCACCTCGTCGACCCATGGTGTGGTGGAGCTCGGCCTTGGAGACCACGGTGGTGGAATGGAGTACACAGTGGTGGAGTGGGGCGGTGTCTCCTCAAGCTCGGCTGCCTCCTCCTCTCCCTTGTAGTCAACTGCCCCGACAAGATCCAACACATCCGCTCCTCCATGAATGGGGTCTTGACGTTGCTCATAGAAGAAGAATAAAATAATAATAAAATATTATGATTATTTATATACAAACCCTCAACTTTTATGTTAACTTAAAATAATGCATGCAATGCACCTAATTGGTTAACTAATTAAATGAATGCAATTCTATGTTAATTCTAAATGCATTTAAATATGAATGCAATGCATGAATTATGTAATTAAATCAGAAATATGAATTAATCTATTTACATCCTAATTTATGCTAAATAAATGTTAGAATTAACTTAATGTTTAGGCACTTAAATACTTAAATAGCCCACAAATATGGGCTAATCAGAACGCTCGAGAGATTTGGGTGTCCTACGCACCTTCCTTCTCCGACGAGGACTTTGCGCTGGAAGGCTTGCCTTCCAAGCATAAAGGGCTCAGCCAGCGGCTATAAAAGGACCCTCGGTCCTTTTCGCATCTCCCAAGCTTGATTTGGCCGTAGATACCTTCTCAATCTCTTCCCTCCTCATCTCCGGTCAAACTCCCGCAAGCTCCGGTGATCTCCCTTCCCTCCTCTCGTCACTCTACCACCATACCAGTGACATGGTTAGCTTTGTCTTGTTCCTCCGCATTGCGTCGCACCAGCGCACGCCTCTTCGACCTCCTCCTCGTTGCCGTCATTGATTAGCCCATATTTGTGGGCTATTTAAGTATTTAAGTACCTAGATATTAAGTTAATTCTAACATTTAGTTAGCATAAATTAGGATGTAAATAGGTTAATTCATATTTCTAATTTAATTACATAATTCATGCATTGCATTCATATTTAAATGCATTTAGAATTAACTTAGAATTGCATTCATTTAATTAGTTAACCAATTAGTTGCATTGCATACATTAATTTAAGTTAACATAAAAGTTGAGGGTTTATATATAAATAACCATAATATTTTAACATTATTTTTTATTCTTCATCTTGCAGCAACGGCTGCATTTCCTTCGGCAGCCGCTGCAATGCCACCAGCTGCTGCACTAAAGCCTACATTCATGGACTAGCGGAGAAGGTGGATCTACTCCCACCTCTCCATTCAAATTCATGCAGGCAACTACAAAAAGAGGAAGAGGCAACTAAGCTCTGGAGGCCACCATCCCAACAATCCACACTGTGCAGAGAGTTCATCTCTCATCCATTCCACCACCAACGGCCTCAACCGCAGCCATGAGCCTCCACCACTGTGGCGTGACAGGCCACACCGACATCTAGAGCTTGTCTGCATCACTGTGCCTCACCAGAATCAACATCACCACCCTCGCCGTCATCACCAACAACCTCCACACTCGCTACTGCAATTTCACTCCTCAGTCAATTAAGACATCCGGGAAGTTTCCCAAACGTCTGGAGCTTCAGCCCCACACACAACAAGACCGGCCGCTCACTTCACACCCGCGCCCCTCCAGTTGCACACTTGCACCACCTCCTGCAGCAGCCACGCGCACACCCTACTGTGCCCCAGTGCCAACCACCAGCCCACTCACACCTCTTCATCATCTCCAACCTGCAGCCACGCCCGCTCCTTCTGCGCCTCACTTCCACTTCACGCCCGCATCACACCACCCGCGCACACAGCAGCAGGACCAGCCGCTCCTTCACACCCGCGTCTCTCCAGCTGCACAAGTCCGCCAGCGCCTCCAGCGCCCCATTCCAGTGCGCCCACTCCAACGCACTCCTTCCGCGCCTCGCCGTCACCTCCTGCAGCACCCACGGTGCAAGCCCTTGCTGCACCAGACTGCACATGCCTGCGCATACAGCAGCAGGTGCACGTTCTTCCTGCGCCCGCATCACTTGCACAAGCCCACCCTCACGCCTGCAGCAAAGCTGCCCTCTTCCAGCGCACCTTCAGCGTCCTGCAGAACGCGCGCCACCTCCGTGCACACCCTACAGCAGCAGCAGTATGCTCCAGCAGTGTGTGCGGCCTCAGTGCATGCAATAGTAGCCTCTGCGCGCACCACCTGTAGTAGCCTCCACGTGCACCCATCCACGCCTCCTCCAGCAGGTGCAGCCACCGTCGAAGTCCACCTTCACCAGAGCTCCGTCTGGTCGGCTCCAGCCACCTCGCAACGCACTGCCACCACTGCTACGAAGCCCTCGATCCAAAGAACTTCCTCCGAGCTTCACGCCTCCAATCGTTCCTTCCTCTTCGCGCATGGCCAAAGGGAAGAAATCCACTGTTTTGCTACAGTAAAAGGCCTATTAATATTTACATTCTCTGCCATTGCCAACTTTTATTGATATTTTATTTAATCTGCATTGCAAAAAATATCCGTTAGTTGTGCAAAATTACCATTTCAGCATGTTCTCTTGATACTATCTTAATCTGAAGGCAGCTTTGGCTCGATTCTCGTCGAAACTAACTATGAACAGATGTTTTTAACCGGTGCGAATTTAAATACGTCATTACCTCCCTGTGGACACGACCCACTCTTCTGCGAGTGGTTATTTTAATTATTGATTAGTCGATTTTTCCACCACATAGAACTACAAACGACGCGTTATTTTATGTAACAAACGACTTTAAAAGTGAAGAATCGGCTCATCAGTCATCTCCACCTCAGAGCTGTCTTCCCAGACGACGGCACATACGCGCTGCTCGTCTCCTCTGCCTCCCTTTCATCCCAACACCCATAAATAAGTTTCTCTCCTCCCACTCTTCATTTTCCCTCATTTTATTTCATAAACCGGCCCTCGACTTCCACTGTCCACCTTCATCTTCCTCATCTCTGGCTGACCTCCGGTGAGATGCATTCACCACTCCGCACCTCCACATGCCTCGCCACCAACCCCTTCACCTCTGCCATCACCCACTGGTTACTCTCCACCCATCCACTGACTGCCACACTCGTCCTACACTTCCACCAAACAAACCCACACACATGGTCATTGTCCGACTTAGGCACGCATGCCTAGGCCATTCTGAGCCATGCCAACCCCCGCCTCACCTTCGCCATGATACGGCGAAGCTTTCCCTGTTATTTGACAGGGCCGCAAGGCCATCTTCATGTCGTGCAAGTCCAAGCCTCCGTTTGCCATTAGCGTTGAAGTAAGATTGCTTGCTTCCGAGCTCTAGGCCATGCGCTCTAGGCTTCAAGGCTCCAGGCGACTCGCGTTGAGTGTGCGAGTGTATCCAGTCTGAGAGCAGTCGTTGCAAGGCTTTCAGCTGCTCCAATTGCGTGGCTTCTCCTCCTGCGGG
This sequence comes from Thalassia testudinum, assembly GCA_037157565.1. Classification (NCBI taxonomy): domain Eukaryota; kingdom Viridiplantae; phylum Streptophyta; class Magnoliopsida; order Alismatales; family Hydrocharitaceae; genus Thalassia; species Thalassia testudinum. The sequence continues at coordinate 3,637,769 of JAZHRO010000022.1, read as the reverse complement.
TGTCAGTAGAAGCGGGTGGGACATTTTGTCCCACCTCGTAAACTCAGGGGTAAGCTGTGACACTTACATTGAATTTGTGTCTTTGGTTAGTTGCCTCAAGTAACATAGGGGTGAGGTCCCTCTCCCTCACTCGCTCATGCCTCGTCCGCGATCCCTGCCTCGTGGAACTGGCACCCGACCCGATTACCTAGACCTAGCACTCCTCGTGCATCACACCCACGCCGATGCGCCTGGACCCAGGCGTGCACCTGACCCGATTACCCGACTCTGGGAGAGCGTACTAAAGAGAGAAATAGAGAGAGAGACGCAAGGAGGGTAGGGGATAGGTTTTGCTTCATTGTGCTATGCAAGAAAGAAGAAGCTAAGGAAGGAAGAGGTGCAACAAATAAGTGAAGAAGGAAGAAGCAAAGGAAAAAGGTGCAGCTGAAGGCAAAGGCTGAAGAAGGAAGGACTTAGCCACAACAAGGAAGGAAAAAGAAGAAGAAAAGAGAAGCACTATAGCAGAGGAGCAGCAGAGGAAGAGAAGAAGAAGAAGAAAGTAGCTGCTGAAGGTAAAGGAAAGGCAAAGCCAAGTAGGGACTTAGCCACAGAAGAAGAAAGAAGAGAAAGAAGAAAGTCAAAGGAAGAAGAAAGAGAGAAGCATGAGTGGCCAAGCAGAAGAAGAAGAAGACAAGGAAAGACAAAGAAGAAAAGAAGAAAAAGAAGCTAAAGAACAAGGAAAAGAGAAGCACAGCTGCATAGCAACGAGAAAGAGAAAGAAGAGAGAAAGAGAAGACAAAAATCAGAAAGAGAAGGCAAATCAGGTACTGTAGCAAGAGCTTTTAAGATGTCTAATTGTTCATTAGATGTCCAATTTTTTAGCATTATTTCTACATTGACATTACTTCTCAATTCTGATTGAATTAGTTATTGCTTTTTATTAAATTGAGAGTTGTCTCTTAAGTTTTTAAATACCCAATTGCTCCCTGTGTTCGACCTCAGATACTTTGATTTTCGAGTTATAAATTCTTATTTGTTTTCGCTGTGATTTCATCTATACTACAACGTGACATCTTTTTAAAACACGATTTCGCCTCGTCAACAATGCATGTTATGCAATATTTGTAGTATGTAATACAATTCTATGCTTAAGAACATGCATAAATAGATATTTTATGTAATATAAACATGTTTACATCAAGAATGGGCACCCCTGCTCATTTTTGCCATTTGTGTGGGATGCATAATGACTCCAGTCTTCATATTTTTTCCACTTGCATGATTACAGATTGCGTTTGGAGGAAGGTGTGCAGGGAAACTATTCCCACGTGGGAGAGCCTCTGGAGCTCCTTCTTGAGGGTGAATAAGCCATATTTGCCCATGGTGGTAGTATTATGGTCGGTGTGGAGAGCAAGAAGTGAGAGTTTGTTTCAGGAGAGACTAATGAATGTGGATAATATTGTAAACAATTGCTGGAATCTCATACATCAATGGGGTTCATTGATGTAATTTTTTGCCCTCATTTAATCAATAAAAGCTCTCCTGGACTGCAATCGGTGATTCGATAGCACTCCTTTTCAGTTCAAAAAAAAAAAAGATGTATGACCACTATTCTGGACATCTGATACTGCTCTCTGGTTCCTAATTTTGGTGTTGGAAGCCTAGCTTGCCTATTTTGACCTAGGAACCCCACCAGACACCCTAGGAAACCTAATTAGAGACCTCCTAAGCCTAGTCCACTATCCATAGCCCTATTTATCCTATCCCTAACCCAATTGAACCATCCCATACCTAATTGGGTGCATCTACAGTTGATTGGGTGCACCCGAACCTAATTAGATCCACCCAGGATCTAATTAACTCATACCTATTAGGGTTACCCTGGCCTAATCACATGCACGCATCCAATTAGACTTGACCTAGACCTAATTAGGTTCACTCCTATCCAATTATACTTTCCTAAGCCTAATTAGGTCCATACCCACCTAATCTAGATTGACCAAACCTATTTAGCACCTAATCCTACCAAAACCCACAACCTAGCCCTACGAAAAACACACACCCACACACACACACACCCCTTCCCATTTTACCCCTACCAAACCCATGCACACTCTCTTGGAAACCCTAAAACTTGTGTCAAACCCATGCACTTACCATCCTAGTCAATCTAATGGATGGCTCGACTCCGAGCCTGAAGAGTCAGCTTCCGATGAATCAAAGATGAGTATTGATGAGGATGAAGTAATTTCTGATGAGGATTTCAGTGACCTCCCCACAGATCTTCTACTTTCACGGATACCCCATATGATCTAGAGCCTAGAGAGGTCATGATATTTGATGTCAATTATTGTTATGAGGATCCCTATGACTCAGATTTTGGTTCTGAGATACATATTGATCTACTCCCTCAGCAACTTCCTACTAAATTGTGGGACATGATAAATCAGCTGAATCAACATCATGATCCCCCCTCTAATTATCCTCTATTCTCCACCACTACTCCACACTTTCTTATAGCTAGACTTTTTCGAGTAGGGGTGCACAATCAGCTTATTCGCATCTCAAGACCACTGATTCTGGGAGAATACGAGCACATCTTTCTCTTAATCTTGACCGACTCTTATGCAAGAACTGATACATCTAATTGAGTTTTCGCCCAGTTGGAGGTGTTAAACTCAGCATCTACTCCGCATCCATCACCTATAGATACCATTTTTATACATAGCATTTTTTTTCTTTTAGCATATTTCCTTTTCGCATATTGCATACTGTCGGGTTCGCCGGTGCTGAACGTTAAAATTCAAGAGCATTACATGTGATCTCTACCCCTTACTCCCTACTGTATTTATTTTCTTTTATATTCATGCATGAGGACATGCAAGAACTTAGGCATGGGGGGTAGATATACAGCAAAACTGAAATTTTTTTATGCCAACACTTAGAAAACCTCAGAGCAACATGTCAAGCATACTTTAGGACCCTAAAGAAAAAAACAATCGACTCCACCTCCAATTCTTGCATTGGAGCTAAAAATCGTCCGCAACAGCCACTTCCAACTCACCCACTCACCTTTTGTTCTAAATTTAGGGTCAAGCTTAATGTAACCTGATAAGGGAAATTTCATGAAGTACGAATATAAGAGGTTACTTGTTTATAGCATATATACATAGTGCATCCATGAATAAGATTATTTTATTAAGAGAATGCATTAGGGATTTTATCCTCTAGTTGATTCCTGATTGCGAAGCAATCATAGGTCTTAATTGACCTAAATTAGGCTAGGACTTAGCATAAGTTAGGGAAATTCATGTATGCATAAGCATTATTTGCATCTTTACTGCTTTCCTTTAGCTATGCATAAAATAATGTTCTAATGTGCCGATTAAGTGCATTATGTCAATTACAGGTAATAAGCTGGATCTGAAGATGGATCTGAAGTTGGATTAGGAATAATTAGTGTTGTAGCAGGACTAGAGCAGAAGACTTAGATTAGATATAGTGAATAATGATGTAAGGGAATTAAGGTATGCTACTCTATTAAGTAGAAATAAAGCAGTAAAATATGAAGAGCTTAGGTCCATCCTAGTCCTAGGATAGCCTAGAAACTTCCCCAAGCCTTAGCCACCCTTAGATTAGGTCACCACACCCTACGAAACCTTAAAACCCTAGTTCCAAACTTTATCTGGACGTCCAGATGAATTATAGGATGTCCAGAACCCTTAGCCAACTCCCGCACACCTTAAACCCACTTCTACAGTGTTATTGGACATCCAGACACTTTGTCAGACGCCCAATTTCTGTAGAATACCCAAGACAGAACCTTGAATTCTTCCTGACTTTGATTGGACATCCAGACAACAAGTTTGGACTGCTGATTTCTGAGTATAAGACATCTGATTCCATTTTTGGACATCTGGAACTACTCTCCAGTTCCTGTTTTGAGATTCAAGCCTTGATCTTGGATCTCTAGCTCCCTAAACCCAATTCCAACCCCATGGGAACCTAAATTAAGGTACCCTAACCCTAGTACATTACCTCTAGACCTCCCCAAGGACCTAATTAGGTTCTCACCAAACCCAATTGACTTAGATCATAGTCAATTACCATTACCTAAGCCAATTGGACTCATTGAGTCCAATTGAGCTCAAATCTCAACCCACACAAGTCCAATTGGACTTAGTGAGAGTCCAATTGACCTAAGCCCAACGTAATTGAGTTATTTCAGTCTCAATTAGGTTCACACTCATTCAATTAAACTTGGGTTAAGTTTAATTGCAAATTTCCCCTTAGCAATTAGGGTTTGCAACCCTAATTCAAGGCATGCACCTGCTTAAACCCCTTAGGACCTAACCTATATCACTTAGACACCTAGGGAACGACCACACACACACACACACGCACACACACCCATTCATGCACTCCCACACATCTAGAGTTCTCTAGAACTCTCTTCAAGTGGCGCCACTCTTGGTTGCCAAATTTAGCAACCAAGAGTCATTTAATTCTTAGATCCACTTTTTATGGATCTAAGAACCACCACCTCTCTCCATAGCCAGCCACTCATGGGACTCTCTCTAGAGAGTTCCACACTTCTCTAGAGAGACTCCCTTAGGCCTATAAAAAGACCTAAGGGGTGGCCATTTGCACCCATCCATTTTCTTGGCATTCATTCCACTTAGGCTAGCCACATTCATCTCCACTCTACCTCCACGAGGAGCACCACCATGAAGGCCACCATCTCCATGCCAGGATGCTGGATCATCTCCCCAACCTCTCTCCAAGGGCCGGCCTAAGCACCATTGGCCACCCTTCCTTCTTCTCTTAGCCACTCAAAGGCCATCGGAGACCACCTCCGAATGCCCTTCCTTTCTGCTAGATTAGTAACTTAGCTCTTCGTAGTTTTACTACTTCTAGTTACTGCTTTGTAGCATAGCTCTTTATTCTCCCCCAATGATGCATGCAAAACCCCCCCATAGATTCTTGTATGCAATCATTTTCTGATAACTAGGTTTACATTTTCAAGCATTCCTGTACAAGCTTTCCTCTACATTCCATGTTGCAAACATCCTCTGAATAAATGAATAAAAGATATGTTTTTAAATATATGTCTCTATGTGGGAAATCACCATGAGCTTATTTGTTGCCATCTAATTTGTGTGATTCAAGTTACCTGTTTTTCACTTATATATATTTTACAACAAGCATGTCGATTCCGGAAAATATAGAAGATCTAACTATAATTGCATTTTCTGTAAACAACCACCACATCACTAGAATTGTGTGCACTGAAACTCACACTTTCACCTTTGTTATCTATTTAACACACATGCACGTAATCAGAATTCACAATAGAAGTGGCAAAACTTTAATACGAAGATTGAAAACTGGCGTGTAATTTTAAATAAACTAGAGAGATAAAAGATCGATTTCAAATTTGCACAAACTCCTCCCAGAGACGAACGGCCAGGACTCAAAGTCTCGTTACCTTTACAAAATCATTTTTTTGACGAATGTTTTAGCGCGACTATACTACAATTTCCAATGACTTTAAAATGCATGAAAACGGCTTCCGTCAATTCCTATAATTTGGAGTCCAATATAATTTTTCACACACACGTAGAATTTGCAATGGATTCATGGTGAAGTCTGATAAATGTCCTTAGTCTGTTGAGAAGAAGCAGTGCTTCCTTTCCTGAACCTTTGAACAGTGTTTTGGGAGCTAGGCAGAGTTTCCTCCAAAAATCCACCAAATAGTGTGAGATGAGAGTAGAGTGTATTGGTGCTCTAAGATTAGTGCAAGGAATCCAGAATCCTAGATAATTAGGTAATGATACTCAAAGATTAGGCATCGTTTTCGCTCTCGGTTCCTACGTATACATTTTTATGCAAAATATTGAGAGCCACCAAATAAGGCAAATATGTGAAGAGTGAGTTTTCATAAAACTAGGGCTAAGATGGATGGTTATGACTATTCTTCACGGAATGCTCGGCTGAAGGAGGGTATTGATGTCAAGGTCAAAAATACACCGTCCTACCCGTCTCTCCTAGTGCCGTGAATAGGCACTTCCACCAAATAAGCCACTCAACGTCTCTTGAGTACCACCAATCCCTAATAATGCCTCCTCAATAAAGTTCATGAATGTGTGCTAGCTTGTATTGTGTTAAAAATAATTATACATAGAAAAAAAAGAAGAAAAAGAAAAAAATTGAAAAAAAATGAAAAAAAAGAGAAAAAATTTTAGAAAAAGAAGAAAAAGCAAGAAAAAAGAGTGTGTGAATATTTAGTGTTTATTTCAGTTACATTAAGGCAATACCATCAAATAAATTTGAGATCCACAAAATATGGCCTTAACCTATCTCTTTGTGTTTCTAACCGCTCGAATACTAGCTGAGGAATTCTGACTTGGTGTTAAGGTTTTGAGAACTTAATTAAAGTGTCAATGCTAAGTGATACCACCAAATATGGATCATACGTGAGAATCTGGTGAGATTGTGAGCTCAAAAAAAAAAAAAAAGAGTGAGAGAAAGAGAGAATGAATACAAAGGAACCAGAAGAGAGCATAGTTTTTCTCGTCTTTTTCAGAGTTGAGTTACTTGATAATCTGGGAATCTAGATTCTGAAGACTAATATCTATGTAGCACCAACTGAGAGTGAGTCACCAAATAAACACCTGGATCCCTCTGACATTCTCTACCCAAGCTTAAAGCCGATGTGGAATTCATAGAATATCTTGAATACCTCAAGGGAAGAAGTCCGCCTATCCTGCTAGAATTTTACTATGGGTCAAGTACAGGCTTTAGAGGTGAATCAGGTCTTTCACTCGAATCTATTGCAAAAGCTACATAGCTGCACTTTCACATTTGTTTGGATTTCTAAAACATAGGATGAAAGCAAAAAGGAGAAAAATCTCTAGGCATACACTTGATAAAATAATCAATCCCTTAGGGACCCTTATGTGAATAATTTAGTCTTGCATTTGCTAGGGCCTAACAAGATTTAGACATGGGGGTATAATTGCGTAGTAATCATAGGTCTTAATTGACCTAAATAAGGCTAGGACTTAGCATAAGTTAGGGTAGTTTATGTATGCATAAGCATTATTTGCATCTTTATTGTTCTTCCTATAGCTATGCATAGAATAATGCTATAATATACTAATTAGTTGCATTATATAAATTGCAGGAAATAAGAAGCTCAGGAGCTGGATCTGAGACTAGATCTGAAGCTGGACCTAAAGCTAGAGTTGCAGTAGAGCTGGAGCAGAAGACCTAGAATAAGATGTAGTAGACAATAATGTAAGGGGTTGAGGTATGCTATTTTGTTAAGTAGTAATCAAGCAGTAAACTACGAAGAACTTAGGTCCATCCTAGCCCTAGGACAGCCTAGAAGCTTCCCAAGCCTTAACCACCCTTAGATTAGGTCATTGTACCATAGGAAGCCCTAAAACCCTATTTCTAGCCTCTATCTGGACGTCCAAATGAGTTATAGGACATCTTGAACCCTTAGCCACAATCCACGCACCTAAAACCCACTTTTGCAGCATCTTAAGACATCCAGGCACTTGGTCTGGACGTCCAATTTCTGTAGACAGAACTTTTAATTCTTCCCTGCCTCTGTTTGGACATCCAGACAACAAGTTTGGATGTCTGACTTTTCATTTTAAGACATCTGACACTTTTGTCTAACGTCTGGAATTGCTCTCTAGTTCCTATTTTTGAATTCAAGCTTGGATCTTGAATTCCTAGGTCACTAAACCCAATTCCAACCCCATAGGAACATAAATTAAGGTGCCCTAACCCTAGTACATCACCTATAGACCTCCCTAAGGACATAATTAAGTCCTCACTAAACCTAATTGACTTGGATCTTAGTCAATTCCATCAACCTATTCAATTGGACTCAGTGAGTCCAATTGAGCCCTGATCTCAACACACACAGTCCAATTGGACTCAATGAGAGTCCAATTGACCTAGACCTAACTTAATTGAGTTATTTTACTCTCAATTAGGGTTTCACACATCCAATTAAACTTGTATCAAGTTTAATTGCATTTTACCTTAATGAATTAGGGTTTACAACCTTAATTTGAGACCTACCTTGACCTAAACCCACTAGAACCTAACCTAATCAACCTAGCCACATAGGTTTTGACCCACACACACCATCCACACGAAAATACCTAGCCTAGAGTTCTCTAGAACTCTCTACCATGTGTTGTTGCCTTGGTTGCTAAAAATAGCAACCAAGATGCATTCAATTTTAGATCCACCAAATGTGGATCTAAAAACCACCCATCCATCCTCTCTCTCACTCTCCCACGAGCTCCCACCATAGACCTCTCTAGAGAGTTCCACACTTCACTAGAGAGACTCCCTTGGGTCTACTTAAAGGACCTTTGGGTGGTCATTTGCACCCATCTAGCCTTCCATCTAGTTTTAGCCTCATTCCACCTCCATTACTCCACCTCCATCTCCACGAGCACACCATGACATCTCCATCACCTCCACGCCAGGCCTAGATCGCCTCCAACCTCTCTCCAAGGGCCGGCCTAATCACCATTGACCACCCCTCCTCCTCTCAACCAAGTCAAAGGCCATCGGAGCCACCTCTGAATGCCCTTATTTCTGTTAGCTAAGTAGAATAATTCTTCATAGATTTACCACTTTACTATTGCTTAGTAGTGTAGCTCCATATTCTCCCCCAATGATGCATAATCCCCCCAAAAGATTCATGTATACGGTCATTTTCTGTTAACTAAGTTATTGCTTTCAAGCTTTCCTGTACAAGATTTCTGTGAGCTTCACTCTATAGCCACCATGATGCAATCAATGAAATTATCTTTTATATATCTCTATGTCTATGTGTGAAAATCACCATGAGCTGATTGCCATATTTCCTTATAATTAAAGTTGCATGCATGAAATTTGTATTCTTTTGCAACTAAGCATGTCGTGTATCAATACGAATTATTTTAAACTGACATGCATTTCTGAATAAGTAAAGCGAGCTAGATCAAATTCAAATCTACATTTTCTAAATGCCTCTCAGAGACGAATGACCAGAACTCAAGTCTCCTTATTTTATAAATTATTTTTGACGAGCGTTTTCACACACTATACTACGACGAGATCTCTATTTTCAAAACATGCACGAGAATCACCTCCTGTCAGTCTTTAAGTTTAAGAAAATATACCCATGTAAATCTTGAATAATCATCTACAATTACAAGACAATATCTACTATCATTTAAACTACTAGTTCTAGTTGGTCCAAACAAATCTAAATATAAGAGTTCTAAAGGTCTAGATGTAGAGACAATATTTTTACTCTTGAAAGAATTTTTATTCATTTTTCCAAGTACACATGCATCACAAAAAATATTTGAATTAAACTTTTTCTTAGGCAATCCTTTAACTAATTCATATTTGACCAATTTATTCAAGTATTTGAAGTACAAATGAGCTAATCGTTTATGCCAAGTAAACATTTCATCATTTGAAGCTACTAAACAATCATATGTTCCAATTTTATCTATTTCAACAATATATATACGCTTATATCTTTTTCCAATAAGAAGAATTTCATTTGTTATACTATCAAATATCTTGAAAAACTTAGCACTAAATAGAATATCATATCCTTTGTCACAAATCTGGCTTACACTTAAGAGATTATGTTTTAATCCTTTCACCAATGCAACTTGACTAAAAGATGCATTACCTTTACCAATAATACCTAAACCAATAATCTATCCTTTGTGGTTGTTCCCGAATGTACCAGAACCTCCTTCCTTGTAAGTTACTTCGGTAAAGAGTTTCTTGTCGTCCGTCATATGCTTGGAACATTCGCTGTCCATAATCCAAGTTCCTTTTCTTTTGTCCTACAAAATGTGACTGTCTTTGAATTCCTTTCTTTGGTTACTTAACTATCTTTCTAGAGGCATGTAGTCCTTCTTGAGTTCTCTTAAAGATGTATTTTGATAAATGTACTTCTTCTTAACCTACAAAACAAGATTGAACAAGTTTCTTTAGTACCAATTGTTTCTTGGGTCCATTTTGGTTAATTTTTATTTTCATAGTTGAATATGAAAACTTCCTTTCTTCTTTTTGACTTGATGTAAAATTAGTTTGATTTCCTTTTGATGAACTAGCTTCATGAGAATATCCAAGACCAAATTTGCAAAAAGAAGATTTTTGTGATGATAGTAGTCTATCCAAATTTTCTTTTCCTTTAGTAAACCTAGCAAGATCTTCTAATAACCTTTTTCAATTATTTTTAAGATTATGAACATTACTTTCAAGAAGTTCTATTTTATTCTTTAAACTTTTTGTCTCATCACGTAGAAAATTCTTTTCTTGCAATATCTTGTCCTCATTTTGAAGATCTTGATATCTTCCTTTAAGATCTTTATTTTCTAACTTAGTTTTTCTAAAAGTACAGTATAAATCATCAAATGCTTCTACAAGTTCTTCTAAGGACAAGCCATTTACCTCTTCTTCTAAAGCCATAAGTCCAAGACATGCGACTTCTCCCTCGGTTGAATCAGTCTCAGATTCACTTTCGTTTGAATCTGAATCATCCCATGTAACTTGCATAGCTTTCTTTCTCTTGTACTTGTTGAAAGACCTCTTTGAATCCTTCTCTTATTTCTTTTTGCTCCTTTCTCCATCCTTCTTAAGAAGTGGACAAAACTTTCAAATATGTCCCTTCTTTTTGCATTGATAGCAAATAATCGAATCCACCTTTGAATCTTCTCTTGTTCCCTTTTTCCTGAAATTCTTGTTATATCTTAAAAATTTCCTAAACTTACGAGTAAGCATGGTGAGATCTTCATATTCTTCATCACTCTCTTCAGATTCTAAAAATGCTTTAAAGACTAGTTGCTTTTTCTTCCTTTCCTCTGTCCCTTTCTTTTTTTGGTTGAGCTTGGTCTCATAAGCCATGAGATTTCCAAGAAGTTGGTCCATATTCAAGTTTTCAACTTCATTGGCTTCTTCTATAGCTGTCACTTTAGGCTCAAAAATATTTGTTAGAGAACATAAAATCTTACCTTCAAGCTCACCTCTTATGAAAGTTTTTCCGAGTTCCTTCAGATTGTTGACTATGAAGGTGAAACGGGTGTACATATCCTTCACACTTTCATTTCCCTGCATTTCAAATCTATCGAATTCTTGAGTTAGTAAAACGACTTTGGAATTCTTTACCTTATTTGTTCCCTCATGAGTCACCTCAAGAGTTTTCCAGATTTCATATGCACTTGTGCATTGTGAAATCCGATTAAATTCATCAAGGTTGAGTGCACAGTACAAGACATTCATAGCCTTGGAATTGAGTGAAAGTTTCTTCTTGTTGTCATCCAACAAGACTCCATCTTCAGATTTCACTAGTCTTTCAAATGGTGTTTCCACCATTTCCCAAATAGTGTAATCTCCAGACTACAGGAACACTTACAATCTTTGCTTCTAGTATGAACAGATTGTACCATCAAAATAAGGAGGCTTTGATATTGAAAATCCACAATTGCTGCTTGTTGCGAACACCCTTGATGCCATTGGATCTTCTTGCTCAGGTTTTGACACCTACACACAAGAGAAAACCAAGGCTCTGATAACAAATGTAAGTGGCACAAGAACAGAGGTTGAATTGTGAAAACAAAAATTTGAAACAATCGCAACAACACACAAGTATTTAGAGAGGAAACCCTTGTGGGAAAAACCTCTACCTAGATCTCTCAATCTAGGATTTTGCCCCTACCCAAGTAGGAATTACTAGCAACAAGTAATATTACAAAACCCCTCTTCCTGGACAAACCCCAAGGAGAGTTTTGCCCCTCTACTAAGAGGAAACGGAAAACCCACAAATCGGGTACCCAAATAAACTATCAAAAAGCAATATAGAACTATAAGCCTTGAAAAAGAATAAGAATATTCCCTTCTCAAACCTATAAGCAGTTGGAAGATTTGCTCTTAGATGAACAGCGGCACAAAGAAAAAGCAAGAGAGCAAAAAGATCACAACAAGATCAAGAGCTTTGCAATGATGTATATTTCCTTTGTATGAGTGTGTGTAAAAACATAAGGCAACCTATATGGGAGTATATATAGGTGTAGGAGGTCAGATATAATCATTTGAGTTTGAATTGGATTGAAATGAATTGAGCAAGAATGGCTATAAAGCATTAACTCAACTTCTGTTCATATCAGATGTCCGAAAAACCATGACAGACGTCTGAAAAGACTATTTCAGATGTCTGAGAATAAAACAGGACGTCTATGAAGTCTCCAGAATAAATCAAGTGGTCACTGGACTAAATACAGGGACGTCTGAAAAAGTAGACATCTGATCATAAAGGTTCAGACATCTGATTATTAAATGGGACGTCTGAAAAGATAATAGGAAAGAATGCTCATTACTGGAATGAGATTAGACCCAAACAGGGATCTAGACAAATGTGGTCAGATGTCTTAAAAGAGACCAAAAGATGTCTGAAACAAGTTAAGGACGTCTGAAGGCCTTCAACGTTCAAAACATTCAAGTGAAACAGAAGCACTTTAACTGGGGTCAAAGTGAACATTGGGAGAAAATGAACGTTGGAGGGATATGGACGTTTGAAGATAGAGTCGGATGTTTGAATGACTTGAAAGAAAAAAATGACCGTTGCTCAAAAACTCAAGATGGTTTCTGAAAATCAAGGAGGCGTCCGAAACACTAAACCAGACGTTTGAGATAAGTAGTAGATGTCTAAAGAAATCAAATGACAAAAGGTTCAAGATCCGGTGAAGAGAAGAGGTTTTGGATGAGATCTCGGACGTCCGAAAAGATAATTAGACATCTTAAAAATCATATTCAGACGTTTGAAAGGAAAGAAAGATGTCTGAAAAATCTGACAGAATTAGGAGAAAAGCTAGAGACATCCTAAGGAAATCTAAGGATAATTCAAGGATTTTACACTCTAATAAAATAAACTAAATAAAAAATAAAACGAAGATTTTTCCCTCCCTTTTCCTTGATCCATTTCATTAAACCCTTCCTGCATCATGTTAGTCTCTTCCAAGAAATAACTTATTTGTCATTATCAAAAAATACAATAATATCAACAAATCTCATATAGATTATCCCTTGCCAATCTTCTCAGTGCTTGAATGGGTTGGTTAGTTAGAATGAAGTAGCCTCTTAGATTTCTTTGTTGATTTGCTCCTTGATCAACCATTACTTCTCTCCTCTCTCTTTCGTGGGCTCTCTTAAGGATTTTCTCAGGCTCAGGATCAAACACTAGACTACCCTCAAGAGAGCGTCCACCAAGCATACAATATCTACCAATCACAATTCAAGTTCTTACCAATTGAGTTAGTGTGACCCCCAAACCAACTCCACATATCAATCGAATAAGGTCAAGGCAATGTCCCTTCATTCCCACATAAGTGGCATAAGAGGAAAGGGACTACTTGAGATCCTGACCAATTCTATTTTGAGGAGGTTGAGGTTAAATTGGTTGATATAGATTGCCAAACAAGTTATTTAATGCATTTATGCGACCTAAGCCAACCTTAGAGTGCCCTAGAACCTATGCCTTGCTTCAATGATACTCTCAAGTGAACTAAGGGATGCAAGTAGAGCGAACCCTTCCTTTGAGGCGATGTGAATATGTGAATGTAGTGCCTCTTAACTACCCTTTTGTTCCTTTAAGGGGTGTCCCTCTCCTTGAAGTATCAAAACACTTGGTCACAGGATAATACCACCACCACAAAGTGAATTAGGAGGGTCTACACCGATAAAGAGATCGGTGCCTATAGCCTTAAGGGACCGAGACTTAATGCGGTGCCTATAATGCATGCTTAGTGCAAGAAGTGTGCATCACACCAAAAATCAGTTTTATTTTAGAGGAATCACATAGAAGTCTCTTTTGATAAGATCAAATGTGATTTTGATTTTAAGACCGAATCTGATTAGCAGTCCCAATTTCAATTAGGTGACCACTGAATTAGGTCAATTCAATCAATTTGGTGGTCATGAGATTTAGTCCAAATGCAATGAGTGAATAGGAGTTGGATACAAAGATAGAAAGGTATACCTGACTTCAGCAATCTCCATGTAGATATGTACTCAATGCAAGGAAAGAGATCTCGTATGCTATTTAATCACCCCTAAAAGTGCGCACCTAAGGGTATGCAACTCCTAAATAGGTAGCTCGATGTTTTTTTCTTCTCTTTTTCTTTTAGAGCAGGCAAGCAGAGCACCATAGATAAATAGTCTTAGTCACTACAGAAAATGGGGAAAACCCCCAAAAACCAGCCTGGATGTTTCAAGGGCAAGAAGATTAAAATGTAATAAACTCAGCGATGAAGGAGAATCCCATGTGAAAGCAGGATCCAGGTCTCCTCTTCGAGTCCTCTCTGTGTGTGTGGGTGTCGCTCAAGGTTGACATCGTCACTCACCTGTGCCTGTTGTCTCGTTAGATTCCTCACACAGAAAAATAGTAACTGGTCAGATCAATGTACACCTCAGAATAGATTAGAAATAAAATCACGTAAAACTATTGCTTCTGTTGCCTCCCTGACAATAACGCCATTTGATCAGAAGATTTTCACTTGAAAGATGGAACATCAGAAACATACATCATCATAATGTAAATCGTGGTGAAAAAAAATAAAGTAAAAATATTTATCACTGAGAACTAACCACAAAGTTAGGATCTCATATCCACAAGGAGGTACAAATGCAATAAGAGTGTAAATATGGATCAATAAATCATGCTCACATAAAATTATAGGAAAATTATTGCAAGGATTACTGAAATTACATTAGGCACATATGGAAAAGATCATAACATATAAAGAGTGTGAGTGCATGAGGGAAATAGTGTGGACATATGAGGGCACACACTCAAAGTTAACTTGATAAAATAATAAAAATCATAAATCCAAGTGGTGGCACTGCCATCAAATGTAATTTTTAATAGACCCAAAAATAGAGAATGTGTTCCTCTTGGCTATGCATGCGGTTGAGGACGTGCCGGTTGATAGGAAGCTCGATGGTGGTTGGACGGAGTGAGAGGGTTCTATTGGTGGTTGGGGCTTGAACGATGGTGGCTAGTGGCGTTCGCATGGAGGTGACCGGTTGGTTGATGGGTTCTTCTTCGGCCTTAACAGAGGTTGAAGATGATGGAAAAGACAAGGACGATCGCAAGAAGGAGTCACAGTCGTCAGCCCTACTAGAGCTGCTGTTGTAGCCCAAGGGTCAAGGTGTCGAGGAGATGTGGTACAGCTATCCGTGGGGGAGAGAGATGAATGAGAGGCTCTGTTGAGTCGTGTGTGTGGGGGAGGGAGCAGGTGTGTGGTTGCTCCTGTTGGAAACCAGTAGGAAGATGATGATGATGAAGGAAGGGGATGTGCTTTGTCAGGCCGTTGTTGAGGAAGAAGAGGTCATGTGTAGGGGTTGCTACTCAGTGTCAGTGGTTGGTTCATGGTGATGACAATCACAGTGAGGAGAGTGGGGTCATTGTAAGGAGAGCGTGGTCTGACGGAGGCTGCAATGGCAGGAACGATGAGGAGAGGTCGAGGAAGCTTCACATGAAGGGTGGGACGCGATGGTGAGGTGGTCATTGTGGTGAGAGTAGTTGATGATGAATCATCGCAATTGCGGACGTCGGTCCTGTCACCACCAACCGTGGTGATGGAAATGTCGAGGATGTGGGCGAGATGCTGTGGTGGTTGTGGGCGCACGGTCGTGAAGGTTGAGGGGGGTTGAGGATGGAGGCTCGCAGTGGTGGAGATAGTTGGAGATGAAGGTGGAGGGCTAGTCCTCCCTCCATGTGGGGAAGATGATGATGCAGGCTCCTTCATGTGACTGTTACAAAAAGAAAGAGAAAAGAGAGAATAAGAGAGAAATATTAATGGGGAGGGAGGGAGCGATGACTGAAGGGGTTTTTTTTTGGAAAGAGAGAGATTGACAAAGACAAAATCAGGAAAGAGAGATTCAATGAGATTTTTATTTTTAGGAATCAGTGGAGTTGATGGAAACAAATGTGAATTCTCTCTTGTGTTTCTTATTTTAGCAAGATCCCTCACTTATTTCTTTCTCAACAAAACTTCTCATAATTTATATGTAAGATGTTAATTCAAATTATCCCCAGCAATAAGTACACACATGAATGATTAATTATATGCAACATGCACTGCATTAAAGAATTACGCAAGAATACTAAATCATGACTCCATTAACTTTCCAATGTATTATATATTTAAAGTCCTTTTTAATCTTAGAATTAATTATTCTTAGGTACAATTAATGTCTACTAAAGTAGACCTATCACAAAGCAATGGAACTCTCCTCGTGTTTAAAGATTGATTAGGTCTTTAAGCTACCTCCAACCTACCCCTCAGAGTTGTCAAAAAGAGTCAAGTTCAGGCCCATCCGTTCCCACTTTAGTGGTATAAGAGGGCGAATGTGACTTGAGATTTCTAACAAGCTCTTTGGAGAAGAAAAGAAGCCAGTTACGTTATCTCTTGGTGGCTAAACAAGTTACACAATCAATTAGCATCCTAGACTGACCTTCATTAATGCCTTAAGACCTAGTTGCAAAGAGATTTAGCCTCAAATCGAGACTGCTGACTACAAACTTTCCAGGGTTGCGTAATGAGATAGACTTGTTTATCATTGGCTAACTCTCTTTGTGGTGCAAGGGGATGAGATAGAAAGAAGACTTTAGTGTGCCTTAGTGAAGTGCTCACGTGGTGCTTGTGTGCATCACACCGAAAATCAATTTGCTTTGAAACGAATCACACACAAGTCCTTCAATCAAATCAAGTGTGATTTTGCTTTTAAGGCCTAATCTGATTAGCAATACCAATTTCTTAGAAGGCAACCACTTAGTTAATAGCTTCAATCAATTTAGTGGTCTTGGAATTTAGCCTAGATGCAATGCGTGAACAGGAGCTGGATGCAAAGATGAGATAATATACCTAACTCTAGCAATCTTTGTGCAAGTAATGTGTGCAATCCAAGTAAAGTAGATTTAATGTGGTAATCAATCACTCCTAAAATGCATGCACTAGAGGGTATGCAACTTCTAAGCAGGCAGCTTGAGAGTTTTTTTTTTTTTTGGAATATATAAAGCAAACAAGCAGGTAACAATACTAACTAATCCTAAGTCTACCATGCGATAGTCCACACCATAGACAAATAACCCTAAACGCTAAAGAAAGTGGGAACAGGTTCCCGAAAAATTGCCGCCGAACAAGGGCCAAAAACAAGGTGGGGGCACACCCCCAAAAATCAGCCCTAATGCTACACGGGCAAGAAAATTGAGAAATGAAACTATAGTAGTCTAGAGTACAAACCTAAGATCTAATCTACTAATCGAGCAAATGATGAAAGAGAATCCCCTTTGGCCGTGGAATCCAAGTCTCCTTCCTCTCCTCGCATCTTCTTGTGAGCGTGGCTCAAGGTCTACACAGTGGCTCGATTATATTTGTCATCCAAACACATTGATTTCCTCACACAGAAAAATATAAAATAGCCAAGTCAAGGTGCACCTCCAAATGAATTAGAAATATATCCACATAAACCTATTGCAATTTCTACCTCACCAGCAATGGCACCATTTGATCAAGAGAATTTTCGCTTTTGCAATAACTAATAATGCCAATAATGATGTGTCATCGCAGTATAACTCATGGTAGAAAAATCCCAGATCAACAAATATGCTCAAAATGCATCAAATATGTAATCAAAATAAACATGTGTCACATTCATCCACATAAAAATCAAATCATGAATAAAGCACAGAAATATAATGTCGTTGTTTGAGAGTCGCAAAATGTGTATTTGATTAAGAGAACATCATAGTATAGTGCGAATCAAGATTCCAACAAAAATTTAATATCGAGATGGTGAGTCCCGGTCGATCTCAGGGAGGTGGATAATAATGAAATTGATTTTGATTTTTTTTCTTTCTTTCTTTACTTGCTTAAAATCGGATTCCAATTTCGAGAGTACGAGTAAAAGATGTGTCGGTTGCATTGTTAACACAAAAAGCATGTGCATAAGTCAGATAAATCACAAATGTGAATGTGTGTGTTTTGACCCGCACAACCTCTATTATGCGATGGCAACTGGCAAAATTGACATGTTAATTGCAATATATATATGAAGCAGATAGGAGGCAACTTATGATTTTATTTCCTCAAGAATAATGTCACTACAATCAAGTTTAGAGGAATGCTTGTATAGGAAATTGAAAATAACAAGGGCTATGCTAGTAGAATAGAGATGCACACATGGAACCCATGAAGAGTTCATGCATGCACTCTGGATGGCAGGAATACTATACTACTAAATAGAAAATTAATGCTAAAATTAAGCTAAGAAGAATAGTAATGCTAAGCTACTAGAAATCAGGACATTGGCGGTGGTCTCCAATGGCTGTGTGGCTGGAGGTGGTGGGAGGGAAGAGAGGGACAGTCAAGGTGTGTAGGTCAGCCTCTTGAGAAGGTGGTGGAGGAGCTTGCTCTTGGATGTGGAGATGGTGATTGTGGAGATGATGGAGCTAGTGGATGGAATGATGAATGAGTCCAAGATGAGAGTGCATGGCCACCCCCATAGGTCCTTAAATAGACTAAGGGAGTGGCCATCTAGAGAATTATAGAATTCTCTAGAACTACGCTTAGGTGGCGGCTAGAGAGGTAGGGAGTGGGTCTTCTTGGATCCACTTCCTAAGGAGGTAGGTTGACTCCTTGAAGACTATTTTTAGTCTTCAAGGTGGTGCCACTTGGAGGCCACTCTAGAATACTCTAGAGTGGTCGACCAAGTGGTGGTGTGTGTGTGTGTGTGCGTGAGTATGGGTGGTGGCTAGGTGGTCTAGGTTGAGTCCTATAGGTCTAGGCAATTAGGTTTAGGTAGGTTTCTAGAAACTAGGTTCATAAAACCTAATACTAAAGTAATTGATCCAATTAAACTTAACCAAGTTTAATTGGGTCAATGTGTGTACAATTGAGAGAGAGAGTTCTCAATTAGGTTGGGCTTGAGTCAATTGGATTCTCACTAAGTCCAATTAGACTTGTGTTGGTTGAGATTTGAGCTTAATTGGACTCTATGAGTCCAATTGACTAGGTGAGGTGTAATTGACTTAGATCTAAGTCAATTGGGCTTAGTGAGAACCTAATTAGGTTCTTAAGAGGATCTTAGGGTAGTGTACTAGGCTTAGGACACCCTAATTTAGGTTTCCTACGGTATAGGATTGGATTTAGGGGCTTAAGAAATCAAGATCTAGTCTTGATTTAAAAAATAGCATCTAGAGAGGAGTTCCAAACGTCTGATTTTAAGATCAGACGACTTATACTTCAAAATCAGAAGTCTAAATTATTAGTGTGGACGTCCAATGATGAATCAGTGTGGAGTTAAGGTTCTATCTTGGATTTCTACAAAAATTGGACGTCTAACATCTTGTCTGGACGTCCAATATTCCAGCAGATTGGGTTCTAGGTTCTGCGGGTAGTATTTAAGAGGTCTGGACATCCAATATCCTACTTGGACGTCCATAGGTGGGCTGGAATGTGATTTTCTTGAGGTATTCTAGTCTAAGGTGACCTGATGGGAAGGTGTCTATGGTTTGGGAAGGTATCTAGGGCTGTCCTAAGGCTAGGGATAGGTGTGGGAATGTCCTATGTTCTTCATAATTTAATTCAAACATTAAAATCCTACAAGTAATGTAGTATACCTCTTCCCTACGTTGTCTTCATCTTGAACAGCTTCCTTCCAAAGCTTCTGCTCCAATTCTAGCTTCTTCCCTACTTCAGATTCAGCTTTAAGCCATCTCCTGAACTTTTATTTACCTAAAAACCACATAATAAACTAATCAGTACATTATTATAGCATTATTTCATCATTATCTAAGTAAAACAGAAAAGATGCAATGTATGCTAATAATGTATGGATTATGCTACAATTATGTTAAGTTCTAATTTAATTCAGATCATTCAATTCCTATGATTACTACACAATCGATCGTCTCCACAAGGAGGCAATAATATGCAAATAGGTTCAATAGAACAGGCCAATAATATGTAATATTCCCAAATAAAACTACTGCAATCGAAGCAAACTCAGTAGGTCACAGTGAGAACATGCAGTTGCGGTGAAAATACGCTGTCGTGGGCATGGTGCAGTGGCAAGGACTAACGTACTGTCACCACGCTCGCCTAACCAGAGGCGATAAGGTTGGAGTCGGTGTTGTCACCACCAACCGCAGTGGTGTAAAGTCATGGAAGCGGGTGCTTATTGTAGTAGAGGAGCTTGCGGTCACGGACACTATCGAGGAAGAGACGTCGAGGTATGGTGGCTATCGCAGTGGGGACGAGCGGAGGACGCAATCATGGGCTGCTATCGGCGTGGTGGTGACTGTTCTGTCGCTCACGTGAGCGAGAGGATGGAGAACGCCGTGGTGGAGGTCGCAATCGCTGGAGAGACTTGAGGGCACGGTCGTCGGCGGTGCTCTTGCCCAAGAGGAGGAAGTCGAGGTCGCAGTCAAGCACAAGAGTCGCGAACGACAGGAGGCGTGGTCGTGGTTAGGCAGAGCTGCTGTCGTCGAGCCTGAAAGGAAGAGAGCGGGCGTGTGGGAATGGCAGGCTCGCGGTGGTGCTGTCAAGCAGTGTTGAGGGCGATGGAGGCAGAGCTTGCAAGGAGAAGAAGCCTCGAAGAGGCGGTGAGGTCGCGGTGGGGGTGCTACCGGGGAAGAGTCAGAGGCGAAGCGCGGAGGTCGCTATCAGGCTGCTGTGGTCAGCGCGGTGAGGAGTCGTCGCGGTCGCGATGAGCGGAGCCGAGACTGAGTTCGGTGCTTCTGTTAGGTGGAGGAGCAGTCAAGGGTTTCAGTAGGCTCAGTTGGGGGGAGGTTCTGGAAGCGGGAGAGTGGTCGTGAACGGGAGGGTGGTGGTGGCTCCCTTTCCTCCATAACAACGAAGGGTGGTCACCTTTCGTGTGTGCGGCTCCCTCCAGAAAAAGAGAGTAGAAAAAAAAAAAGGAAATAACGGGTGGTGGAAATTGGAAAGAGAGAGGAATTTAGAAAGAGAGATGGCTTTTCTCTAAAATTAGAGGGAGGGAATTGATACGATGCTTGAGGGAGAGATATCAAGGTGGTGGTGGATTTATCTCTCTCTCTCCTAATAAACAAGCTTGTCAAAGATATAAGTGCCATTTTTTATGGCAAGTACCAAAGTAGCCTTCTAGGACAAAGTTTGATGTCTCAAAAATGACCCGGCATCCAAAGAATAAAATATAGGTAATTAATCAAATTATGTAATCAAGATATGTAAAAATTAATGTAATATACGAAATGATAATTTTAAATTTAATTAATTTTATCAATATAATATATATTTTAAATTAAATTTCCATTCCAATAATAATGTACTTAGGTTGTAATTTATTGCACTAAAATAGATCTATCAAAGGGTACATTACTATACATTATAATTACTTTAAGTTATATATACAGTTATAACTATGATTATAAGTACATACATAGTTATTTATATTTACATATAGAATATATACATATAATATAAATAAATATATACATAAGTATATTATTATAATATATACTATGTAACTTAATATAAATATCTATTTAAGTAAATAAAATAGATATATAAGTTATTTACATACTTTATACATATAAATTATTATATACAAGTAATTTAGGCTTATATACAAGTATAAATAGTATGTACAAAGGTATTTTTATATGTTTTTTCAAATTTTTCACAATTTTATTTCTTTTTTGTGTTTTATAGAGGTAGGGAAGAGGAGAAAGAGTTGAGATGAGAAGGACTCTTTTTGGGGTTTTTATATTATTTTCTTTTATTTCAAACCTGAGAAGACCAAACCTTCTACAGGTATGTTCTATATATACACACTCAAATCCTACAACTAATGACACAAACACCTAAAACTATACCTAATCTCACTCAAGATACTTTTCTTTTATTTATTTACAATTATTTTTCATTTTTCACACTATTTACAATCAAGACTAGAAATAGGCTTAATGGAAGTTTTGACAATGAACCCAACCCCTAAAATCCAAACTCAGCTGCTGGAAATATAGTTCAAGTTCTGAGACACTTCCATAATAATTAAACAGCAATTCTAAGCATAAAAACAAGATTTAAGCATTAGAACCAATAATGGAGCATTGCTAAAAAGTTTTCAGAATTGAATTTTGCAAACAGAAAGTTCTAAACTGGAATTACAAGCTTTATATTTTGAATTAAAGCCCATTACTAGTGCATGGATTCTTCTAATCTCAAGTTTTCATATTATATTTTCTCAAAAGTCCTATACGAACTCCATTGACATCAGGATCCACTTCAACATTGAAATTAAATTCTCTAATCAAGCCATAGAGCTGCTGCTACTGTCAAAACAAAATCAGAACCAATTCAAACTTGATTGACATATCCCAAAACCTATTTGAGTATTTGAAAATTATATCTAAACACACTCCATTCATAAAACCCTTTTTACACTTCAGATAATTCAAAATCAGATTAGAATCCACGTTAAAAGACTCATGTAAATCCTTTTCAGAAAGTTTTTGTTAAAACTGACGAAAGCTTGCCAGATCTGATTTAAAACTCAAGGTCTCATAAAACATACTTTTTAGAAGGTTCCTATTAAAGCTAACATAAGCTTTCTAACACCATTACAAATCACTTCAAATCCTTAATCAAAGCATCAAAACTCAATTTATTACTCTAGATATCAGAATCAACCTAGAATATGAACAATGGAACTCAAATTTCCAAATTTTAATTAACTCCACTAGAGACAAAGCTCAACTATCACAACTCATCTATAAAAGGTTTGAAACTTAATCTCAATCCAATCAGAACCTAAGAAACCTTAAAAAC
The DNA here is from genome assembly GCA_037157565.1 of Thalassia testudinum. Lineage (NCBI taxonomy): Eukaryota > Viridiplantae > Streptophyta > Magnoliopsida > Alismatales > Hydrocharitaceae > Thalassia > Thalassia testudinum. Next base: position 3,614,880 of record JAZHRO010000022.1, on the reverse strand, counting down.
CCTAAGCTGATCCTCATCTCACGCTAAAGCCTGCGTGAAGATAAGGAACCAGATCAGGCACTAAAATCCATTCAAAACCATTCCTAAACCTTCATTAAATTCCTTCAAATCTCATTCAAACTTCAATTGGCAGATAAAAACACTTTAATTCAAGAACTACCTGGGCACTTTCTTTGGCTTCGTTGGGATGATTTGATCATCCAATACCTCTGCACACTATTGATTAGTGTTCAACAGGTCTAAGTGATGCTTAGGAATTAATTAGATCATTGTGATAGCCTCAAATCCATGCATCAGATTTTCATAGGCTTCACTACCCAGATAGGAGGAAAAACCAATATCAAAAGTAAAAATTGGGCATAGATTAAATACTCTATGCAAATCAAATTCAAATAGCTTAACTTGATCATTATTGACCCGATTCAAACAAGTAGATCGAATTAAAACACAATTATATCTCAATCTCATCAATTAAACATTAGAACCAATTCGCATCCAATCATTCAAATTATCTGCAATTCATGACAAATGGGAGGATCTTGTTGACAACTAGTGTGAATGAGAGATCCTCCAAATAAAATTTAAGCACACTAGATCTGGGAAATAGAAGGCATCAGATCTAGAGTGACTCTGATGAGTGTAGTGAATTATGATCAAAACATCAAGAGAGCGAAAGAAGATGATCATGAGATGGTGTGGGAGGTTAATGAATCGAGATGAATAGCTGGATTTGCCTCCTCTAATCTGAATTGATCAGAGAGGTTTGATCGAGGAAAACTAAGACTAAATCTAATCTAACACAATTGAATAGTGAATTCCACTCTAAATGATCTAACTAAACTACTCTGATCTAGGAAAGCAATAAATCTAACCTAGGAAAGTGATTAAAAATCCTAAACTACAAGGACGAAAGGGGACCTCTAGGCTGTAGCTGGTCACTGTAAAGACAAAGGGAGGAAGGAGACTCTAGCGAATGAATGGGATCCCTAGATCAACAGCAAGTTTTTGCGGCGACAAAGATGAAAGAAGAAGGCTACTGTTGTCACCAATAGTTGAGGAAGGAGAAATAAGAGCTGAAGGTGGGACGATTGATCATCTCAAGGTGGAGGGAGTCGATAGGGGTAGCATGACACTTGAGGAGGTGCTTATATAGGCGCAAAGTGGATCAGATGACCGGGCATAGCGTTGAGCCTAAATGACTGGGATAGGTTTGGATGAGTGTGGGAAAGTTTCAAGATGAAGGCCAACCATTGGATGTGATCTGGTTTGAAGTGCAACGCTAGGCTCACCAGCGTCAGGCAAAAAGGTGGAGATCCACCCTCTGATCGATGGAGAGATGAATGGACGGCCAGCAAGTGTCAAGTTCTTCTATGAACAATGTCAGGTTGATGCTCGTCCAAGTCTATTGGCTTATTATGGGGTATGCTCCTGTGATCGAATGGTGTAACAATTGTGAAAAGACCCATAAGTGGTTATTTTCATGACCAAGAAGTCCCTAAAAGTTTTCAATAGAGTCCCTGTGACTTTTTACTTAAGGAAATTTTAATGTAAAGGACCTAATTGTAATGCAATGATTTCACGGCCCTAATGATGTCAGAATGCAATGTAATTTTTATGGCATGTTAATTGAATGTATTAGAACATATTCCAACCTTTGATTTGTACTTTTAAACTCAAATTGTGTTTAATTGGCATTCAGAACATCCATATACATAGTTAAGTATAGAATATCTCAAAATTGACCTAATTATACATTTTTAGCACAAATTGAGTGTTTTAAGTCTTTTTCCATAAATCCCACACTTAACCCATTTCTTGTGTTAATTGATAGTGTCTTAACTTTGTTTCTAGCTAAACTTAGGAATTTTAGCTATGATGAGCCACACCTTATTAGCATTGATGTTTTGTTTTGAATACTCGTATTAATTTAGATAAATTTGATGCCAAAGGTGAAGAAGATATCTTCATTAGTTATTCTTCACGTAGTTGTTTAGACCCTTGTTTTCATAAAACAAAATTACACTATATTGATGTACTAACATTTCAGGACTTGTTGCAATATCATAGATACTTGATAAATTTATTCGCAACTTGCAAGACTCATCACGAAGAAATTTGTGTCCAATTGTTATAATTTTTCCATTCTTTATGTTCAGAGTCTAGAAACTTTGTAAGGAACCTGATTGTGCAGCAATCATAGGACTTAAAAGACCTGAATTGAGTTAGAACTCAACATAATTGTGGCATGATCCATGCATTAGTAGCATACAATGCACCTTTCCTGCTTTACTTAGATAATCATGAAATAATGATATAATAATGTACTGATTAGTTTATTATGTGGTCTGTAGGTAATAAAAGCTCAAGAGATGGCTTGAAGCTGGACCTGAATCAGGATAGAAGCTAGAGCTGCAGTAGAGCTGGAGCAGAAGCTTTAGAATAAAGCTACACAAGTTGAAGACATAGTGTAGGGAAGAGGTATACTACATTACTTGTAGGATTTTAATGTTTGAGTTAAATTATGAAGAACATAGGACCTTCCCACACATATCCCTAATCCTTAAGATAACCCTATCCACCCTCCCATACCTTAGACATCTTTCCATTAGGTCACCTGAGCCTAAAACACCTCAAAACACACATTCAAGCCCACCTCTGGACATCCAGGTAGGATGCTGGACGTCCGGGCTCCTTAGGTTCCACCCGCAGAACTTAGAACCCACTCTACTACAAAATTGGATGTCCAGACAATGTGTCAGACGTCCAATTTCTACAGAAAGACAGAACCTTTACTCCACAATGATTCATCATTGGACATCCAGACTAGAAATTTAGACTTCTGATTCTGAAGTATAAGTCATCTGATCTTAAAATCAGATGTCTGGAACTCCTCTCCAGATGTTGTTTTTTGAAATCAAGACTAAATCTTAATTTCTTAAGCCCTTAAACCCAATCCTACACCCTAGGAAACCTAAATTAAGGTGTCCTAAGCCTAGTACGCTATCCTAAGACCCTCCTAAGAACCTAATTAGGTTTCACTAAGCCCAATTGACTCAGTAGAAGTCAATTTAACTTTACCTAGCCAATTGGACTCATGGAATCCAATTAAGCCCTAATCTCAACCCATGCAAGTATAATTGGACTCAATCAGAGTCCAATTGACTCATACCCAACCTAATAAGGAATTCTCTCTCCCAATTACACACACATTAATCTAATTAAACTTGTGCTAAGTTTAATTGGATCCTCTACCATAGTAATAGGTTGTATGAACCTATTTTTAGAACCCGACGTAGACCCAATTACCTAGACTCATAAGACTCTACCTAGACCCACCTTAGCCGTCACCCAAGTGGTCCACTCAACCACTTAAGTTGCACGCACACACACCACATAGAGTTGGCATCCACACATAGGTGGCGCCACTTGAAACACCAAAACTCTAAGTCCCCTTGTCCACAACTTCTATCAATTGTGGATCTAAGAAGACCCACTCTCCACCCAATTTAGCCTCCACATAAGCCTATTCTAGAGACTTCTTGGACGACCACTTGAAGAGCTCCCAACTCTATAAAAGAGCCTTCATAGTGGCTACTCAAGCCCATGATCTTGGATGCCACCTCCATCTCCAACCTCATTGGCGAGCTCTTCCACCTTTAAGCACCATCACCCTCACATCCAAGATCCAAGAAGCAACTCCACCTTCTCAAGAGGCTAGCCTACACACCTTGGTCGTCCCTCTTTCCCCTCTTGATGATAATGTCATCATCAGCCATATCTAGCTTTATTTAGTCATATTCCATCATTAAATGCTCCTACATAACTGCTAGAAGATAGTAATTCATTGCACATCCTTTCTAAGAGAATAATAAGAAACTAGGGTTAAAACTACAATTCTACCATCCTATCATAATCTCAAGGTTTCTCAGGGGTTAATTAAAGGTCAAATGGTCATAACTATCTAATAAGTGGATTCATGCAGACAGGAACGAGTTTTCACGCATTTCAAGAATTAATGGATATCTAAAACCCTAAAAACAGACCTGCTTAATTAACTGAGGTTTTGGTCAGGATAAAATTCATCTAAACCCTATAAAAATCATAAAAAACATTCTCTAGGGTTTTGACCATCCTTGATTTGACCATCTGAACCTATTTGACCTAAAATAGAGTCTGAGACAGATAATTGCCCTAATTTGAGTTTCTGTGCAATTTAACCAATCAAACTTGGTCAAAACCTAAATCTAACTTCACCATCATATTCCTTGGGTCCAAATTAGCTTTGTACCAAAATTTGGGCCCAATTAAAGATCATCTTAACCTAGTTTACATTTCAGTCCTGTTTGACTTTTTTCTCACACATATGCCCCTAACTTTTGAAATTCCTTTCAAAATACCCCCTATCTTTATCACCACTCTTTACAAAAAGGTCCTTCCACCATTTTCGTGAAAGTGTCCTACTTCGACAAGCTTCGTTTGGCAAGAACTTGTTGATTATTTGACGAATCCCTCTCAAAATTGAAAGGGAGATTTGTCAAGCAATTCCCTTCCTTTTTAGCCTTATTTGAGTCTCCATATCTCGCCCAATCTCTCATGCGAACCTTTGAAAGGATCCAGTCTCCATAGATTTCAGAGCTTGGAAGCTTCCAAGCTTGGTTTCCAAGCTTGGAAGGCCTCCTTGAGTCCTATAAAAGGACCCCCAATTTAAACCGTACTTCCATAGCTTGTTCTTGACCGGTATCTCACCTTCTTCCCTCCTCTCAGGTCGAGATCCTCCGCAAGCTCCGACGAGCCTCTCCGACCTCCTTCCTCGTCCACCATCACTGACAATAGTTGGCGAATTCCACTTCATCTCATTCATCCACGTCTCGCAACACCGGCGAGTGCCCCTTAGAACCCCTCTTTCTCATCTTCCACCTCAACGGAGATTTCATCTTCCACGACGTCGACCTGCCAAAACTGACACCGCTCCGCCCCTTTTGTCCATTAGATTAGGGTTAGTTTAGATCTTTTAGCATCTTAAGTTAGTTCCCTATCCAAAATTCTCCAAAACATCCCTCGACGCTTACGCAAGCTTCCTTCCTCCCTCCACTCCGGCCACACCTCCGGTGAGGTCTTCCCGTCACTTCACCACACCACACACCTCGCCAACACCCTCACAACCGCTGCCACTCATCCCCGCACAAAACCCCTCAACAATTTCACCTTTCTCCTACTCACGATTGCCTCTGAACAACCCACCTTTGCATGACCTTTCCCGCCTCCATCCAGCCACCACACTCACTCCCACACCACTAGGACACCACCATCACCTTTGCCATCCTCCGACGACCATCTTGAGGTATTCTAATGTGGTCGTGAGGCCATATTTGTGTTTCAGAGTACTCGTCGGAGCACCGTCGTCACCACCACCTTCTCCAGCTCCAACTGCAGCTCACCAGCCACATTCATCCGTGCTATCATCTCCAAGTGACACGACTCAACTCCAGGTGCATCCTCAAGCCTTCAATTAACCAAGATAGTAGTAGCAGCACACCAATTCGATGAAGTTTCCCCTGTTGCTACTGTGTGAAGGAGGGAGACAAACATAGTCCCACCTCGTGGATAGACAAACGCCCGCACGCCCATATATTATTTTTGTGATGGTAGCTATTTGCCCAGTCACTTGAGGGGTCGGGTCCCTCACCCCCTCACATGCCCGTTAACCTGCCTACTCACTCCTCACCTGCGACACCACACAAGCAGGCCTAGACCCGGGTACGTGCTTAACCTAAATACCCAATTACCTAGTTTCAAGGAAAGAGAAGAGGAGGAGGAGAGAAAGAGAGAGAGAGCGGGGGAGGGTGGGTTTTGCTCCTCTATGTGTTGGCTGAACACTTAGCTGTGGGGAAGGAAGGAATGAAACCTAAGGAAGAGTGGAAGAGCAGCGAAAGCTAAGAAAAGAAAGAAGAAAAAAAGAGAAGAACAAAAGAAGGGCTCGTACAAAGAAGAAGAAGGAAGAAGAAGAAGAGATAAAGAAGATGAATAGTGCCCTTGCACTGTAGCATCTGGACACTATGGCATTATTTGAATTACTATTCAATAATTTAAGTACTATGGTTAAGATGCATGCCTAAATGTGGATCTAAAAGGTGATTTAAATCACCACTTTTTGGGATATTTCCATTCTTTTTGCCATGACAAACTCTTCATATACTCATATTATATATTGATGATCAATTTTGAGTAATTATTGTTCATTGCAAATCATTATTGGCTTAATTATTGTGCTCATTTATATTTTGATTGAGATTAGTGCTTGAATGCAACACTTACTCCTTTTGTTCAATCTCGGACTTCAATTTGAGTAATAAATTGTATTTGTTTGATGTAATTTTGTCCTATACTATAATGTATTTCTTAAACATTGACGAATACGCATAAACACCTCCCACTACCTCCAACCACATAGCCATTGGAGCCCACCTCCAATTCCCTAATTTCTAGTAGCTAGATTAATGTTCTTTGTATTTTAATTTTTGCATTAATATCTTGCTACTAGTAGTAGTAGTAGTAGTAGTAGTAGTCTCTTTAAGAATGCATGCATAATCTATCCTAGATCCATGCATGCATATCTTTTCTATTAGCTAGAATTAGTAGTTTCAATTCGCATGTACAAGCTTTCCTCTAGAATCATTGTAATGACAATATTTTTGAAGAAATAAAAATCATCAGTTGCCTGCTTCATATATATATATTGCAATAAACATCTCAATTCTAGAGGATGTTAATGATTTAGAGTTAGATTCGTTTTCTGCTAGTTGCCATCGTGTAATAGAGGTTGTGCGGACAGAAACACACACATTCACATTTTTTATTTATCTGACTCATGGGCATGTTTTCCATCTCAACAATGCAACAGGTGCATATTTTACTCGCACTATCGAAACTGGAATCCAATTTTAAGTAAAGAAAGAAAAAAATCAAAATCTAATTCGCTATTATCTGCTTCCTTGAGATTGATCGGAACTCACTGTCTTGAAATTAATTTTTGTTGGAATCATAATTCGCATTATACTACAACGTTATCCTAATCAAATCCGCATTTTACGACTAAATAGAACCTCTTGGTAGATTTTTGTTACAATAGTTGATAAATATTCGATTTAAAATTTTCTGCAAAAATTTTTAAAAGCTATTGATCGATCAAAAATGAATTTTGATCGATCAAATAAATTTATCGAACAAAATCAAAATTGATCAGTCAAAATGAAAATTTATCGATCAAAATAAAAAATTGATCAATCAATTTGGCTCGAAAGATTTTTTAAACTTCCTAAATTAACTCTATTTCACCTATAAATAGGCCTCAAAGCTAGCCCTTTCAAAACACACAAAAACAACAAACAAAAAGCAATCACTAGTAGAAAAGAAGTGCTTTCACTCTCTTATTCTTTCAAGGCTCGTGTGCTCATGCTCTCTCCAATGTTCATCATTCAAAGTGCGACGTTTTCTATGCCTCAAAAGAACTTGGTTTGAAACTTTATTTTCGAGGTTCCATAGGATAAATTTCTAAATTCATTTTATTTCTTTCATTTCATTTGTTGGGATCCATTGTATTGGGATTTCAAAGGTTGTTGTGACTTCTCTTAGTAGGTAAAAGAGAAGTGATTGTAAGATTTGTGCCACTCTCATTCAAGCAGTACGTTAGTGGATTGACTAGCTTTGCCTAGTTGGGAAAATCCTAAGCTAGGAGGTTTAGGTAATGGTTTTTATCCAAAGGGATTTCCAGTATAAATCTTTGTGTATATTGTGGGATTGATTATTTTTTTTTTGAAATTGAAAAGAAAGCTATCATACTACGATAGCAATCCGGGAGGGCTTTTATTTATCAAAGAAATGAAAAGGACCTTACAAAATAGATCCCCATATACGTATGAGGGACCAGCACTCATTTACAATTTGTTCCAAACACACTGGTCTCTCCTAAAACAAACACTCATTCCTCACCCTCTAAATACTCTACATCACCGCAGCATATGCACATGCGGTTTGTCTCGTACCAAAAAGTTATGCCAAAGAGAATCCCACATGGGAAGCGGTTCCTTACACACTCTTCTCCAAATAGCACCAGTCACCACATAGGATGAAAAAATGTGCCTAGAGCTATCAGTGTGTAAACCATAAGGAAAGCAGACCTGCGATGCAATGCCCATCCTCCTATGTCTCAAATCCCATGTAATCAATCCATCCCTCGAGCACAACCACAAAATAATTTGGATCTTAAGTGGAACTTTCACTAGCCATAGCTTCCTTCCAATCAAATCAGCCTTCTCAGATAAGGACATCAACTTTATCATTTCATACGCATGAGCTGGAGAGAAGATCCCATCCCATCGATACTGATCTTCTATTCCAGCCATCGACTTGAAGGCCTGCAGGTGCATCAACAGCTGCATTTTCTCATCCCAAGTTTGGGTACCTTCTCTACTTAAATCAGCCCCACCGATCTGCGAAGTCTTCTCATGTTCAGACAAGTACCTACTCACTGAATCCCATTTGTTAACAGTTGCCGCGTAAACTCTCCTTTAGCAGCCCCAGCGAGGACCATTCCTCATGCTAGAAATTGAAAGAGCAGCCATCACCTAAAATTGGTTGCAACATCTGCCACTTATTCTTCAATACTTGTACCACAAAAGTCCAAAATAGGGACAGCTTGGAGGGGTGAATCCTGTTCAGCGAACTCTGAGATCTTGCATAACTATCTCCAATAAGATCAGCCCACACCTTACTTTTGTTGGAACCTTGTTCCACATCTTACTTTGGTGTTAACAAAATTATTATGGATTAATGTTTGCCATTAAGTGCTTTTCAGATTTAGGTGAAGGAGCAAGGCAAACAAGAAATGATGGAGGCATGATGATGAGAAAGAGAAAATGATGATAAGGAGGAGGCAAGATGACAAGGATGGATCGAGAAGAAGATCATCTTCGACCCTTTATTTTTTTTAGTTTAGGTTTTCATAGATTATATGCCTCTTAACAAGAGAATTTAACTTAAATCATAAAAATCAATTAGAGATAAATTAGGATTCATATGGCATTCATTTTTAAAGAATGTAATTGATTAAATCGCTTAAAATAGGTACTTGTAAGCAAGTACCGGTACTGATCATCAGTACTGGTATTTGCAAGGCATAGGTTTGAGAATTCATCTCAAATTGTGAACAAGTACCGGTATCAACCATGAGTACCGGTACATGTTGGCCATAGGTTAAAGGTTTAATTCTGGCCTAAACCTTACAAGTACCGGTACCCATGATGAGTACCCATACAAGTAGGTTACTGTGCCCAAGGAATTTCAAACCTGGGAGTCACAAGTACCAGTACCCATGATGAGTACCGGTACCAGGACTCATGTACTAGTGGTAGTGAGCTACTAGTATCGGTACAGGTACTTTAGTACCGATACCAGCTAGCCATTGGCCCAAACAGAACGGCAGAAATATTAATTCGAACAATATGAACGTTAAGAATTAAAACCCAACGTCTTGTAGATGAGTATCCTAGGTCCTAAACTCTATAAAATGACCCTAGGACTCTTTGTTTGCACGTAAGAGACAAGAGAAAAGAGAAGAAAATTCCTAGAGCTATAATTCATATTTTCCACCACATATTCAAGAGAAGAAATCATGTTTGTTGCTTTCCAATCGTGCTACGGTTTGCAAACACATTGACGTGTTTTGTTCACGCAATTCAACACGATTCGCACCTTTCTAGGCTCTCAAATCGGTAACATTATATTTACATTTGTTGAGAGGGTTAGGTTCTTAGTTGTAAGATCTTTCTTTCTTACACCTGTATTTCATTTGTTCTTGGGCATTTACTCATTGGGTTGTAACAAACCCATTTTTGTACTTGGGTTGAGGTAACCCGTTAATTACCTCGATTTAGTAAATTGATTCTCTCGGGGTTGAGAGAATCAGGTTAAAAGTCCTAAGCTGGGAGGCTTAGGTAGTGGAGTACCCAAGGGAGGGGAACCACTATACATTTTGTGTCCTTTTGTGGTTTGAATTGATTGTGCAAATCTTTCTTGTTATTACTAATATTGTTTTTGAGTTTTTGTGCGCATAGCCAAATATATATATTCCATATCTTTAGATCCTATCAAGTGGTATCAGAGCGAGGTTGCAAGAAGATGTAACAAATCAACTCTCAATGGCATCCACATCAAGGCACACCGAAGGACAGTCATCCACCCGTCCTCCCTATTTCGATGGGACGGACTACGGGTATTGGAAGAGGAGGATGCAAGTCTTCCTCAAAGCAATGGACGAGGAGTCTTGGATTCTCATTCAAGAGAAGTACACAGATCCGGAGCTATAGGAAGGCTTAGCTTGGACAACGGAGCAAAAGAAAAAGATTGCGGGAAACGCGAAGGCGATGAACGCACTCTATTGTGCATTGTCAAGGGAAGAATTCAACCGTATCTCAGCATGCAAGTCAGAATTTGAGATATGGAACACACTTCAAATCACCTACGAAGGTACTAACAAGGTAAAAGAAACCCATATTTCTATTCTAACCGAAGAATATGAGTGTTTCAGGGTGACAAAAGGTGAAATGATCAAGGACATGTACACAAGATTTGGAGAGATCATGAATCCAATGAAAAATCTAGGAGTCAAGCTGAAAGAGGAGCAACTTGTAAGAAAGTCTTGAGATCTCTTACAAGTGATTGGTCTCCAAAGACTACAGCGATCCAAGAGGCGAAGGATCTATCCACTCTCCCCTTGGATGATCTGATTGGAAGCCTCATGGCGTATGAAGTTCAATTGGAGAATATCAAGAAGAACAAGGAGAAGGCGACAAGCAAGAAGAAAAGTATTGCTTTTAGAGCAATCAAGGAGGACTCAAACTCAACAACATCAGAATCTGAAGACGAGGAGATGGAAATGCTCACTAGGAAATTCCATAAATTCCTCAAGAAACAAGGTAAGCAAGTAAATAAAATTTCTTCTAATATTATTTTCTATGAGTGCAAGAAGAAGGGCCACTTGCGGAAGGATTGCCCTATAAATAAGGAGAAGGAAGACAAAAGGAAAGACACAAAAGAAGTCAAGAAGAAGAAGAAGAGAGCTTTAAAAGCAACATGGGATGATAGTGCCTCCGACATGGACACCGACTATAGTAAATCTGATGATGACGAGATCGCACATCTTTGCTTGGTAGCGACTACGGAAGACATAGATAATGAGGTAAACCTTGATTTCTCTTTTGAAGAATTATTAGAAACATATGAAGAACTATATCATAAAGCTAGGTCATTTAAAAAGGAAAATAAGGTTTTAAAGAATAATTATCAAACATTAGAATTAGAAAAATCATGTTTAGAAATAGAATTAGAAATGTCAAAAGAAACTAATAATCAGCTGCATGCAAACATATTAGAACTAGAAGATGTTTATGAGCACTTTGAAGGTACTTTAAATAATCTCAAAACAACTAGGTTAAATACTAAATTTTGTGAAGCTATAAAATCAAAATTTTAGAATAAAAAGAATACACATACTAAATCACATTCACATAGGCATGCATGGATGTATCAAAAGGCTAAAAATCCCAAGAATTATAGATCTAACACTAAAAAGTTCTATAAATCTTAGGATTTGAAAGGTACTAACTCTAAAGGACCCACAAGAAAATGGGTACCTAGAAAAGATATTTGTTTTGCAGGAGTAGATCAAGGTAATCAATGGGTGTTCAAGGCACATAACAGAACACTTCAACCTTTCTATAGGTTGAATGAAGACCAAGTATGTTGGATGAGAGATGCTTGGTATCCACAAGCTCCATTTTACTATTGGTAAACTTTATGGTATATTATTTCTTCATTTTTTTGTGATTGACAAAAAGGGGGAGAAAAATAAAGGGCAAATAGTAATATTTTTAAGGGGAGCATATTTTGAGGAGGAGGATTTAATTAAATTTTTTTCCTTCATATAACATTGTTAAATTTTTTAATTATCTATTGGCAAGATAGTTTTGTCAACACCAAAAAGGGGAAGATTGTTGGAACCTTGTTCCACATCTTGTTTTGGTGTTAACAAAATTATTATGGATTAATGTTTGCCATTAAGTGTTTTTCAGATTTAGGTGGAGCAGGGCAAACAAGAAATGATGGAGGCATGATGATGAGAAAGAGAAAATGATGACAAGGAGGAGGCAAGATGACAAGGATGGATCGAGAAGAAGAAGATCATCTTCGACCCTTTGTTTTTTTTAGTTTAGGTTTTCATAGATTGTATGCCTCTTAACAAGAGAATTTAACTTAGATCATAAAAATCAATTAGAGATAAATTAGGATTTATATGGCATTCATTTTCGAAGAACGTAATTGATTAAATCACTTAAAATAGGTACTTGTAAGCAAGTACCGGTACTGTTCATCAGTACTGGTATTTGCAAGGTACAGGTTTGAGAATTTGTCTCAAACTGTGAGCAACAAGTACCGGGACCAACCATGAGTACCGATACATGTTGGCCACAGGTTGAAGGCTTAATTCTAGCCTGAACCTTACAAATACCGGTACCCATGATGAGTACCCGTATAAGTAGGTTTCTGTGCCCAAGGAATTTCAAACCTGGGAGTCACAAGTACCAGTACCCATGATGAGTACCGGTACCAGGACTCATGTACTAGTGGTAGTGAGCTACTAGTACTGGTACAGGTACTTTAGTACCGGTACCAGCTAGCCGTTGGCCCAAAACAGAATGACAGAAATATTAATTCCAACAATATGAACGTTGGGAATTAAAACCCAACGTCTAGTAGACGAGTATCCTAGGTCCTAAACTCTATAAAATGACCCTAGGACTCTTTGTTTACACGCAAGAGACAAGAGAAAAGAGAAGAAAATTCCTAGAGCTATAATTCATATTTTCCACCACATATTCAAGAGAAGAAATTGTGTTTGCTGCTTTCCAATCGTGTTACGGGTTTGCAAACACATTGATATGTTTTGTTCACGCAATTCAACATGATTCACATCCTTTCTAGGCTATCAAATCGGTAACATTATATTTACATTTGTTGAGAGGCCTAGGTTCTTAGTTGTAAGATCTTTCTTTCTTGCACTTGTATTTCATTTGTTCTTGAGCATTTACTCGTTGGGTTGTAACAAACCTATTTTTGTACTTGGGTTGAGGTAACCCGTTAATTACCTCGGTTTAGTAAATTGATTCTCTCAGGGTTGAGAGAATCGGGTTAAAAACCCTAAGCTGGGAGGCTTAGGTAGTGGAGTACCCAAGGGAGGGGAACCACTATACATTTTGTGTCCTTTTGTGGTTTGAATTGATTGTGCAAATCTTTCTTATTGTTACTAATATTGTTTTTGAGTTTTTTTGCGCATAGCCAAATATATATATTTCATATCTTTAGATCCTATCAAGTGATATCAGAGTTTGTTCAACTTTCACCATTAAACAATTTGATGGCTCACTTAAGTAGCAACGCATCATTGAACTCTTTAAGAGACTGTATTCCCATTCCAACATATTCCTTTGGCACACATAAGAGTTTCCACCTTAGGGGTTGCAAAAATCTTCCTTCATGACGTGATCCCTTCCAAAAAATCACTTTCGCATCACATCAATGTGCTTCCAAATAGATTTAGGTGCTTTGAAAAGGGAGAAAAAGAAGACTGGAATGGATGTAATCGCAAAGTTCAAGAGAATAAGTCTTCCTCCCCTAGATAGGTAATGGCTACTCCAACCTTCCAGTTTGTTTGCAATTTTATCAAATAGTACATACCAATCACTCTTCTTCAGCTTGGTACATTTCAAAGGTAGTCCCAAGTATCTAATCGAAAGTGTAACCAATTGCGTGCCCAATAAAGAAGATATGGCCACTTGTTCTCCACCATTTAGCCCAAAACAGACCAAAGAAGATTTCTCACATTCAATTTATGACCTGATATCTCCCCAAAAATCTTGACCATATGCAATAAGGCTTGTGCTTCCTGTTCTTTCCCTTCTACAAAGAACATGGTGTCATCAACATATTGAAGTACTGGGGCCATGGCATTCCTATTAGAAATGGAGTAGCCTCTGATCATACCAACCTCTGATAATCTACATGCATACCTTGCTAAAGTGTCAATCGCAAGGTTGAAAACTAGTAGAGCAAGCAGACATCCTTGTCTAACCCCACATTGAGGTTGAATCCATGCCCCATAAGGTCTGCCATTGATCAATGGGGAGAAGGAAGTCATGGTGATGCAGCTCTTCATCCAACGGAGCCATAAGGTGGAAATCCTCTCCTCTTGAACACCTTCCACAAATAAGGCCATGACACTGAATCGTAAGCCTTCTGGAAATCCACTTTCCAAAGAAACGCCTTACATTTTCTCTTGTGCCACCCCATCACCATTTCCTGAGCAATGATGAAAGATTCATGTAGCAATCTATTAGGAAGAAAAGCTGACTGAACAAGAAGAATCTGATCTTGTAAAACAGTCCGAAGTCTATTGGCCAGAACTTTACTCACCACCAAATAAATAGAGTTCAAAAGTGCAATAGATCCAAAGTCTGGGAAGCTATCCACTCCTTGTTTCTTTGGAAATAAAAATAGATACGACTGGTTTATCTTATCGAAATAGTAATTGCCTCTTTCAAACACCCTAATAACTTCCATCACCTCCTCTTTTAACACATTCCAAAGTTCTTTGTAGAAGAAGACTTGAACACCATCCGGACCTGGCAAGCCTTCAATGTTCAAGTCATTTATAGCATCCATCACTTCTTTTTCAAAAATGGATTCAATCATATTCTTGGTCTGATCTTCAGAAATCCAAGGAAATAGAGATTCTGCCATTCTCCAATATCCCCTACCTACTGCTCGTGAAGTCTCCTTGAAATATTTGATGGCTTCAGATCAGATATCTTGCAGAGAAGAGGTTCTCTAATCTCCCACAATAATAGAAGATATAAGATTATGTCTTTTGCACAAACTAGCTACTAAGTGAAAGTACTTAATGTTAGCATCACCCTCTTTGAGCTATAATTGCCTAGAGCATTCTCGCCAATCCATTTCTCGCTTCAAATCCTCCTTAGTTATCACACCTGCCATTTTTTTCTTGCTTCTTGCTTTTGGTCAGACAAAGGTGAAACCAACTCCTTGGCATCTAAACGTTGCACTTCCAAGAGGGCTTCATGATGACTTTGTTCTCTCAAGGCTGCTACTACTGTCCCATACTCCTTTAACATAATCTGCATAGAAGTAAGCTTTGAAGCCAATCTGATTGTAGCAGTACCCCCAATCATTTCACAAAAACCCAGCACTCTAAGCTATGACCGTTTGAACTTGAAGTAGGAACCGACATGCGGATGCTCACCACTATCCCAAACCAAAGGTGTATGGTCTGAGAAAGGGCATTCTTAATTAACAATAGATGACAATTGAAACTTCTCCAAGAGGTCTGCATTCCCAAAAAATCTATCTAAATTTGACATCAGACCATTGCCATTTCTCCAAATATACTCAGCCCCAGAAGAGGGAAATTCATTTAGACCCAATGTTTGTATCATCAATTGAAAGCCAAGTGAAGCACTGTTCGCCAAGCCACTTGATCTGTCCATCCTTGTCAAAACACAGTTGAAATCACCGCCCACAAACCACGGAATCTCCTTTGCATGAATTGCAACTTCTGATAGATCCTCCCACAGTTCAGCCCGAAGATTCATTGTACAAGTCCCACAAACTCTTGTAATCAGTCACTCCATCTCCCCCTGCACCATCGTGCATTTACAAGTTATCATATGCCTAGACTTGAAAATCTCCATCACTTGTAGGCACGCCTTTCTCCACCAAAACGCTACACCACTAGACCTCCCATGCGCACTAAGCACCACACATTCAGCTCTCTCTGAATGCTTCAAATCATTCCACACCTAATTATTTTCATCCTCAATATGCGTTTCTTGAATGAGTGCACAAGCAATCTCCCATTCCCTCAGATATCCCGTTAAAGAGGCCCTTCAAACTCTATTGTGCAACCCATGCACATTCCAAGAGAGGACTCTCATCTCCCTTCTTGAGATCCCCCCTTATTGGATTGTTGTATACTTTCAACTTTAAGTACAACTACAATAGAATTTTCATCCATCTTCATTGTGCTCACATTTCTTCTTTGCCTTAGTTTGCACAGGGACCTCCTAATCCCAGATTTAGATGTTGAACCAAACCCAAATTTTAGCCCTTCTGCGACATAAAAAGAAGAGTGGTGTTCCAGAATGTTAACTGGAATCTCTTGGAGCACCCCCATAGATGCCTCCTCTTCAGCTAAGGGCTGATCATTCTTCATATCGTCCATCTCATCCTCATCCACCCCTATATGATGATGGTCCTTTCTCTCTTTTGACTCAAGTGCCTCCTCCAGTGTATCACAGCCCACCTACATCAGACTTAGCTCCTCTCTCATAGCTTTTACAAAAGTCTTCTTCTCTTCTTGCTCCTGAAAGAATGTCTCCACACATCCAAACCGCAACCAAAGAAGCCACAAACTGCCTCCACAATGAAGAATAATTTTCTCTGGTATCGACCCTAATGGTAACACTATCATTCATCATAAATGTTAGTTCAACCCCTTACAAATAATATTTTGTTGATTTTACAAAATAAAGAAAAAGAGATAAAACATAGGCATATGATAAACGCCAGTTTATCATCATTCTTATGCATTAAAATAAACCTAGCTCTTAGGATTTTGCTCCACAAATGGGTTTTTGGGTTGCATTTAGACATAAATTAGGTTAGGCATGCATTGCATTTGTTATTGTATTTTTAATGTGTTTCTTGGAGTGTTAGGGATAAGCAGATTAACAGATCCCTAAAACCCTAGCACTCTTGAATGCAATTGATGAAGAGGAATCTCAATCAGGCTAGGACTCAACTAATTCAAGCTCATCATGGCTGGACACCAACTCCTTGGACTAGGGTTAGCTCCATTCAGCTCCATTCAGCTTACCTTAACTAAATGGTAGCTCAAGATAGCTCATCTCAGCTCAACCCAGCTCAAGTCAGCTTAGATCCAGCTCAACTTAGTTGAGTCTAGCTATCTCAACTCCCATCAATTCACTGAGAGCTCTAGCTAGCTCAACTAAGTTGACAGGAGTCCATCTCAGCTCAGCCCTAGCTCATTCCAGCTCCACCCAACTCATGGCAGCTGGACTCCAAGCTAGCTGAGCTACTACTTGTCAACTAGTAGCTTAGCTAGCTCTAGGGTTCTCATTAGAGGCAGTTCCAGCTCAACCTAGCTCCAGCCAGGTTGAGGTCGCTCAACTGAGCTCAACTACCCAAGCTTGGCTACTTGCATAAGAACTAAGTAGCTGAGCTCAGTAGTTGAGCTCCCCTTGAAGCTACCTCAGCAGACCCAGCTCCAGCATAGCTTCCATCAGCTCTAGAGTCTTCTCTCCCAGCTCCTCCTACATGAAACCCTAGCTCCTTCACCTCTACTTTACTAGCTAAGCTAGCTTAGCTAGCTTAGCTAAGCTGTAGCTCCACCTAAAAATCCATGGCCATCCACTCCTCCACCTTAGCCCTAACTAACCTTAACCTAACCCAACCCTTTTTGGCACCAACCCACCATAACCACCACCCTAGACAACCCTTCATGTTGATGCCAAAAATCCCTAGACATCCCTTCAATTTGGCGCCAACATGAACCCCCATCCTAGCCCTACACCTCCCTCTATCCCCATCTAAACCCTACACCTAACCCCTTCTGGAAGCCCACAAGTGGTGCCAACCCTAAGCCACCATAACCAACCCTAAACCACCACTATTTTGGCACCAAAACACCACCCACACCCTTCCATCTTGGCGCCACCTATATCTACCCTTAATCCCATAACCACCACCATAAAATGCCATCCTAGCCTTCCCTTATGTCCACGCCAACCCTACCCCTTTAACCACAGTAAGTTGGCACCAACTCTCCCCTAACCACACCTACTCATACCTCTTCAAGTGGTGCCAACACACCCTAGCCCCTCATATCATAACCACCACCACATAACTCCATCTCCACCCTACAACACACCTAACCAAACCTTAACCCTAGCAACCACCTAGGGTTGGCACCAACCACCAAGTACCCTTCCATTTTGGCGCCAACAACCATAGCCCGAGGATCCTATAACCACCATCTAACCCCCATCATAACCATCCATCCTATAACCAACCCTACCCCCTCCTACTCCTATAAAAACCCCATACCACCACCATTAAAATCCAACCTTGGCTACATTTTTTTCTACCCATATTTCCACCTACATAGAAGGTCAATAGAAGAAGAAGAAGATTAAGGAGATACTCTATCCCCTTGGTTCCTTCCCCTCTTCTCTTCTTTCTTGACCCCATGCCAACCATGGGAAGAAGCTAGGCAATGGAAGGAAACCTAGGGTGCACGCCTACCCTAGGAGGAGGATTTAAGGGTGGCACACAACCACCATTGGAGGAGGAATCAAAGGTGGTCCACACCACCTTAGGAGGAGCTTTTGAAGGTGGAATTCCATCCACCTTGGAGGAGATCAAGCATGCCCCCCTTGGGCTTGCTAGGAGGAGTACATCAAATTGGAGGAGCTTGCCAGGCAAATGAGAAGAAGGAACCTTCTTTTCAAGCCAAGAAGCAACTTGGCTTGGAGTAAGAGGAGCTTCACCTTCTTCATCATCAGCAACAATTAAAGGATTTTGCTTCTTCTTTATTTGTCTTTTCAAATTTTAGAAGCTTTCCTATACTTGTAGACAATTTCCTTTAATATAGAAAAAGTTCCCTACATTTCTTGTTGCATCTTTAATTGCACTACTTGCTTTATCTTAGTATAAT
This sequence comes from Thalassia testudinum, assembly GCA_037157565.1. Taxonomy (NCBI): domain Eukaryota; kingdom Viridiplantae; phylum Streptophyta; class Magnoliopsida; order Alismatales; family Hydrocharitaceae; genus Thalassia; species Thalassia testudinum. Next base: position 3,596,015 of record JAZHRO010000022.1, on the reverse strand, counting down.
CTTACTCTCTCTTTCTAATTAACCTAGGCCTTCACACGCCTAGGTTGAGCTTAGAAGGAGGATAAACTTTGTCACTTAGATTTTAGCATATTAGTTGTACATTTTCCCATCAGCAACTTCGTATTTGCCCATTTATTTCAAAAACCCAAAAGAAAATTCATATATTGAAAAACAACAAAAAGAAAGGTGATTTCTACTTTTCAAGCAAGAGATTGATTTCGCAAAATATTTTTTTTTTGAATCAGTGAGGATTGCATATCAAAAGTGTATTACAAAAAAGTTGCCCAACTATGTATGAGAGACCAAGATTCCTTTACAACATTCTCACATCTCACCGGTCTCCCCTGAAAGAACTTATCATTCCGCACCCTCCACACACACCACAGAACGACTGCCATAGCCCCCAATGGTCGAACAGGGTTGATGAACCTCTGCCACATAGCATCCCAGGGAGGGAGGGGTTCTAAGCACACCAACCTCCAGATTTTATCCGTGACCAAGCAAGAGGAGAAGATGTGTGTTGCACTATCAGAGTGTAATCCACATAGAGGGCAGGCATTCAGATCAATCCCCATCCTTCTGTGCCTAAGATCGCCAGTGATCAACCCTTCCTGTCTACAAAGCCACAAGAAAATCTGGACCTTCAGAGGAATTCTCAAAAGCCAAATCTTTCTGTCGATAAGATCCCATTCCACATCATTGTTAGATCTAATAATTTTTTCATATGCCTGCTTCACTGAGAAAACACCCTGCCAGCAGTATGTGTCCTTCACATCTGTCATAAAATACAACTACTACAGTTTCTCCATCAGTTTTGCTTCTCCTCCCATAGTCGAGTGCCTGGCCTGCATTGTTGTAGCCCTTCCAGCTGCCAGCAACCTTCAACCAGGGACCACAAACTGCTAACTGTGGCATTTTTGTCAGCAACAGCCCCATACACCCTCGGGAAGGTCTCTTTCAGTAGACCCAATTCAGACCACCTCTCATTCCATAAGCTAAAACATCTGCCATCTCCAAGCTTAGGTTGTAGCAGATGCCAGTAGCAGGTAATTGCAGAAATCACAAATCGCCAAAAGGGGGAGGGCCTCTTCGGCTGAAGCCTTTGCAGACAGCTATTGGATCCCCCATAGCTGTCCCTGATCAGATCATCCATCAGCCCCTCCTTGCAATCCAAAATTCTGATGGCCCATTTCAGCAGTAGGGCCTCATTGAACTCTTTTAATGCTTTAATTCCCAACCCCCCAGCCTCCTTTGGTCTGTAGATAGTGTTCCATCTGATGGGTTGCATGAACCTGCCCTCGTGTCCTGCTCCTTTCCAGAATAACCTCTTCCTCATAATATCCAATCTCTTCTAGATGCATTTAGGGGCCTTAAATATGCTAAAGTAAAAGACTGGTATGGCAATGATAACCGAGTTGAGCAAAATCAGTCTCCCACCCTTAGATAGGAATTTACTACTCCACCCTTTTAGCTTTCCAGCCACCTTCTCGAATAGGACATTCCAGTCTGATTTTTTCAGCTTTGTAGCCCTTAAAGGTAATCCAAGGTATCTTAGAGACAATTTAGTATGGGGTGAGCCCAATGTACCTTCCAATTTTGTCTGCTCCTGTTCATTCATACCAAAATAGATCAAAACAGACTTGTCTTTGTTCAAACATAGACCTGAAATATCATCGAAGATCTTCACCAATAATCCCAAAGCATGTGCCTTAGACTTGGACCCTTCCACAAAGAACACAGTGTCATCTACATATTGTAAAATGGGGGCAAAATGTCTCCTGTTTGATAACGAGTACCCATTAATTATACCCACCTCTACCAATTTGCAAGCGTACCTTGCAAGCCCATCTACTGCAAGGTTAAAAACCAGTGGGGCTAGGGGACACCCTTGTCTAACCCCACGCTGAGGCTGGATCCAAGCTCCACATGGTTTCCCATTGATCAAAGGAGAGAATGAAGCAGTGGTGATACAGCGTTTCATCCATTGAATCCAAAGGGAGGGGAAGCCTCTTCTTCTAAACTCCTCCCAAAGATACGGCCAGGAAATCGAGTCATAGGCTTTCTGGAAATCTACTTTCCACAAGAAGGCCTTGCATTTCCTCCGGTGCCAACCATTAACCATTTCCTGAGCCAAAATAAAGGACTCCTGAAGTGATCTGTTGGGCAAGAAAGCAGCCTGTATTGGATGAATCAGGTCTTGTAGAACAATTCTTAGCCTGTTAGCCAAGACCTTACTGATGATAAGATAGATAGAGTTCGAAAGGGCAATCGGCCTGAAATCTGAAAATTGTTCAGCTCCCATTGATTTAGGCAAGAGGAAAAGATGACTTATTAATCCTCTCGAAACCAGCATTACCCAACTCAAATTCTCTGATAACATCCATCACCTCCTTACACACCACACACCACATCTCTTTGTAAAAGAAAACTTGTATTCCATCCGGGCCCGGGGAGCCTTCCGCATTTAATTCTTTGATTGCTTGTACAGTTTCCTGTTCTGTAATTAGTGCAGTCAGTTGCTCGGCTTGTTCGCTTGTCACCCTGGGACCAATGTCTCTTGTCATTCTCCATTTCCCCCTCCTAGTTGCCTGAGAAGCTTCTCTGAAAAACTTGATGGCTTCAGATTTAATCTCCTAATTAGAGGAGACCCTATGTCCATCACAAAGAATAGAGGAAATGAAGCTAAACCACCTCTGAGAGCTAGCTGCAAGGTGGAAAATTTTCATATTAGCATCCCCCTCCTTAAGCCATAACTGCTTGGGTCTCTCCCTCCAATCGATTTCTTGTTTAACGTCTTCATCCAGTACCACACCTTGCCACATTTTCCTGTCAGCCTGTTCATCTTCAGACAGAGTGCCAGCAGCTTCCTTGGAGTCCAGCTCCTGGATTCTGCTTAGAGCTTCCCTTCTCCTTTGTTCCGTCACCAAGGTAACAGCAGATCCATATTCTTTTAAGATCGCACGCAATCCAGCCAGCTTAGTTGATAATTTGACAGTAGCAGATCCCTGTACCTTTCTAGTTCTCCACCAAGAACAGATCATCTGGAAAAAACTCGGTTCAGTCAGCCATGACCTTTTCAGTTTGAAGTAGGTGCCAGCCAGAGTTTCTTCCCCACTGTCCCATACCAAGGGGGTATGATCAAAGAAAGGTTGGCTCAACCCATTCACAGTCGACAGTTGGAATCTAACAAGGATGTCCACATTCCCAAAAAATCTGTCAAGCCTAGAAGCCAGCCCGTTACCATTACGCCAAGTAAATTCCACACCAGAGGATGGATATTCACTCAACTGCAGCAACTGAATCGTCATCTGAAATCCAATGGCCGATCTGTCGGTGCAGCCAATAGGCCTATCAGCCCCTGCTAAAACACAATTAAAATCTCCTCCCATCAGCCACATTTCCCCCTGCACCAACTCAGCTACTGTGGACCATTCCTCCCACAGCTCCTACCTGGCAGAAGTAGTACAAGGTCCATAAACCCCAGTAATCCAGATACACTCCTACCCCTGCTGAATCTGAAACTTGCATGTTAGCATATGTCTGGCTTTGTGAACTTCCAAGCACTGAGCCCACCTCTTCCTCCACCAGATAGCAATGCCCCCCGACCTCCCATGCGCATCAATCTGTACACATTCATTCATCCCTGCAGCTAACAAGTCGGACCAAAGTCTATCAGAATTACTTTCAATGTGTGTCTCTTGAATGCGCACACAATCAATTCCCCATTCTCTCAAGTATCTCATCAGAGATGCCCTCCGACATTTGTCGTGCAACCCACGCACGTTCCAAGTGAGGATTCTCATCACTCCTCATTGGAACCCTCTCTCTTGAGGGTCTGGCAACTGCACACTTGCATAACTTTGGCAACTTCATCTTCATCCATCAGAATGATAGCCTTTGATTTTCTTTGTCGAAGGCTATATGGTGATCTCCCCTTATTGATCTTTGTGCATGATCCCCCTTCACATTCAGGATCTTCCTTCCCCTGCAAGACCTGTTTGCCCTTCAGAGATTCAGGCTGCATATCAGGGTTCCCCTGCTCCAAAGTCTCCCTACCACATGACAGCAAATCCCCTGCCACCGTGGTCGACTGTCCTGCCAATTCTCCGCCGCCCAATTCCTCCATTTCTTCATTTTGAAGCATCCCCGTCTCTTGATCACACAGGTGCCTTACACATGTCGGCAGCCAGGGATTTATCGCCATGATCCATGTACAACTCCTGTGCAACCGCCTCCTCATCAGTTGTAGGTTCAGATGACTTACGCTGCTTTGCTACAACATCCCCCACCAGGAACCTCAGCCTCATCATCCAGGAACTTACCCCACATCTCAAAATCAAATGATCAGGTATAGAGCCAACGATGAAGACATCGACCCTCACACTCAGTAGACGCCCATTCCCCTCAAGCAGTCCGACGACCACGTCTTCTGCCACTGTTGCAAAGCCTGAGATCATTGATGATACAACCTCCTTCGATCTCAGATGCAAAGTCCCACAATCTCAAGATTTCCAGACCTAGTTCCCACTCTCTGTGGCAGTCTCTCCGACAGGGCTCCATCAAAAGGAGAAACCAGCCTCTAGATCACCGTGACGCCGTCGTTACACGATGTATGGAATCGCAATTTTTCAACATCCCCCGCACCCAAACCAAAGAGCGCAAAACATGTACTTGACAGAAAAGAGATCTACCAGGAATCAGTCGAAAGGGACAGAGAGGTTACCAGGGCGCGAACATTCTCCGCCGTCGGTCTTCCAGTCATAACCTCCCCAACCAGAGCTTCCCGCAGGGCCATCTCTGTAGCCTTGATGCTCGCTGTCATAGGAACCTCCACATCAGCCATAAGCCCTCCCGAGTTGCACAGAAGTGGGGGCGGAGGTGGCATCCGCCCAGCCCTGGAATTCAAATTTCCAAAGCGCGGGAAACGGCGATAACCCATCTGCCCCCCCAAACCCCTACACGAATCCCTTTTGTGGCCGAATCCCCCACACCCCAGACATACCACAAGAGATCGACAGGTGGCTGCCAAGTGTCCCCGCCGTCGGCATCGGAAGCAAACAGTCTTGCCGGTTGGCTTTGTTCCTCTTCTCTCAGACCACCTCACCACCATCCCCCTTTAGCCGTATGCATCAGAATTCCCCCATTCCTTCCTCCTCCATCCTTTCGACCTCCAAGTATGCCACCCCTCACCCTCCCTAATCCCACCAACCGTCGCACCTAAACCGCCGGCCGCCGGGATCAACATTCGCACCCAAATGAATTTTGCTAATTATGCAAATTCAGGTTTCGCAAAATATTGCCTCCTTGGACAACCCTAGATGCTTCCTATCTAGGTTAGAAATTTTAAAAGCGACTCGATTTTTGTGTGTTACAATGATAAAACCCTAAATTATCAAACTGCACAAAAATGCGATCAGCATAGTATGTTTTTCTCTGTAATAACATAATTGCAAGTTTCATGGAGTTTTCCAAGTCGGATGATTAAAAGCGTGAAGACAAGATTAGTATAAGTCTTCTCATAGGTCATAGGCTTTTTATGTAAACTTTGAAAGGTTGTAATCTTTATTTTATTTGAGTCTAGAGATGTTGTAAAGAGCCCCCAAACATAACTTATAAATAGCTAACTTAGGCACTCTACACTTAGGATAAATTAAAAATAAAAACCTAACACTAAGACACAAATCATACATCCAGCACAACTGTCAAGCGTCTGATTTTCAACTTTAAGACGTCTGATTATTGTTTCAGACTTCTAATTACCTATAGCCTTGCTTGTACATGCTCACCTCTTAGGCATCAGTAGAAGCAATCTTATATCAGATGTCCATAGCCTTATCAGACGTCCAACACATAGCCTGGACGTCCTTAAACCAACTGTTAAACTCTAATGCCCATTTTTTCTCTAGCGTGTTAGTATAATGGGCAAATATGCTTTTAGACGTTTGGACATATCACCAGACATCTAACAATGGACTGTTGCCCATTTATTTTGCACACACTTATTAGAAACCAAAGTTCAACTCTTAGATTACCAAGGCATGTCATTAATCTCTTTCCAGACATCTAGAAAACACGGCAGACGTCCAAACTGACGTCTGTTCCTTAAAATCTAGAACCCTGTTTGGATCTGGTTAAAACAAGAATGAACCCACTTATAATTAGACGTCCAATATTTGTATCAGACGTCCTATATGAATATATCAGACATCTCTGTTTCGATCCAATGAAAACAGTAAGCCTGACTAATAGAATCAAATGTCCATAATTGTAGTCAGATGTCTTGCAAGACATCTGACCCAAAAATCAGACATCTGATATTATTGTCAGAAACATAATTGCCTTGATTTGTGTTGGATTTCGTCCCAATCTCTTGGGACTTGCCTCCAACGACTAGGTGACCTCTCCCAAGTCTTCTTAAAGGTTCTAAACTTACCTATAAATAGACTACAACCCCTCTTAGGCAAAACACACCTCTTGAGATACAATTTCCCTAGAAAATCACTTGCTCACTACTTGCTTCCTATTGCCCTTATGCTGTGCCAATACTCTGATCAAAGGGCAAATCAACACTCCCGGTGTACTTCATTTTGCTGATCCTCAGGGAGTTCCTTTTATGCTTAATAGATAAGGAAGTCATTAATATTTTGGGGTGTTCTATAGGTGTTGTTTCCTTCTTATTCTATTATTGTAGTTTGGGTATCTAGCATGTCGGGTCCTCATCTCTTCATTGTGAAGGGAGAAACCTCCGTTTAGGGATCGGAGGTGGGATTTGTAATTGAGGTACACTACCCTCGTTTAAGTAGTATGGTTTGTGGATTGATCACTTTGTGATCAAAAATCTTAAGTCAAGGGATTGGCTTAAGTGGCGATTTTCACCCGGTTTGGGTTTCCACCTAAAAATCTTCTGCCTCTTTTTGTGATTGTATTTTTGTCATGCAATATTTTTTAAATTTACTATTCACGCCCCCTAGTACAATTTCATTTGGTATCAGAGTAGGTTTTCTGCTTTTAGGAGTAACATCCACGAAAAGATCACAGGAGGGGAGAGTCATTTCCACTGGCAGATCTGAGGGCCAATCCACCACCTGAACACCACTCTTCTAAGGGACAAACTACACTTATTGCAAGCTGAGAATGAAGATGTGGCTTCAAGCCAATGATTTCTCCATTTGGGAGAAATGCGAACCCACATACGTCATTCCTAGGAAACCAGAAACGAGATACACGGTGGAGTAGATTCATCACCTTGGACTGAATGCTAAGGCGATGAACTCACTCTACTGCACACTCAACTCGGAGGGGTTCAACAGCATTAGCCAATGCACAACCACCCACGAGATATGAAGAACTTTAGAGGTAACTCACAAAGGTACATCTAGAGTTAAATCCTCTAAGATTAACTTGTTATCGCAAGAATTCAAAGCCTTCTCTATGAAGGAGAATGAGAGACTTAGGGACATGTACACCCGTTTCACGTTAATCGTGAATAACCTCAAGTCTCTAGGAAAGACATTTATAAAGGGGGAGCTTCAAGGAAAGCTCCTTCGCTCCCTTGGACCCGAGTGGGAGCAAAAAGTCACGGCGATAGAAGAAGCCAACCAAGTAAAGGATCTAGACATGGAGAATCAACGTGGGAATGTAATGGCTTATGAATCAAAAATGGACCAAAAGAAGAAATCTATGACACCGGAGTCAAAGAAGAAGATTTTAGCCTTCAAAGCTACATCGGACGATGAGGTAAGTACCGATGACGAAGAATTCATTTCATTAGCTAAAAAGTTTAAAAAGTTTCTCAAAAATAGAAAAGAGATCAAAGGAAAGAAAAGGGAGGAAGAACCTCTAGTTTGCTATAATTGCAAGAAGAGAGGTCTCATAAGGAAGGAGTGTCCCTTACTCAAAAAGGATAATGAGAAGAAATACAAGAAGTCTTTCAACTACAAGAAGTTCTCCAAGCCCAAGGGACTCAAGAAGAAGGCATTCCAAGCAACTTGCGATAACTCCACCTCCGAAGAAGAAGAGGAGGAGGAAACAAATGAAACGGCAAGCTTGGGACAAAGGGCAACAAAAGATGCTTCCGAATCTGAACCTGAGGAGCCTGAGGTAAACTCCTATTCTCTAGATGAATTACCAGATGCTTTTGATTCATTATATCTAGATCTTAAGGAAACAAAGACTAAAAGCAAAGCTCTAAAAGAATAAAACTTAGAGAATAAGAAATTAATCAATGATCCTAAAGAGAAGAATCTAATTCTTACTAAAGAAACCACTTCCTTGAATATGCAAATAGGAAACCTAATGATTGAAAAAGAGTCATTAACAAATGATTTGTATACGGCCATGAGTGAACAAAAATTTCTAGATAGAGAAGAATTACTCGACAAAATCCATGTGGTTGAAAAATCAAACTCCTTAAAAAAGGATGAGAATAGCTTACTTAGAGTGTAGATTAGGGGACTAGATGATAAACTAGACATAATGAAAATAGAGATAAATCACCTTAAAGAAAAATCAAATCAACTTCTTGAGGATTTAGCCAAATTTACAAAGGGGAAAAATATCTTGGATAAGCTCATTGCCCATCAAAAACCTTCATCGAGTAAATTTGGACTAAGCTTTTATGAACCTAGTCAAAGTGAGCCAAAAAAGGATCCTCCTCCAAAGGGGACCACTAACAAATATAGATCCACATTTCAATGGATACCAAAAAGAGAACTTTTACTTTGTTTCGTAGGGGTCAAAGGATATTATAATGTCTAAAATTGGATATACAAAATGAAGGATGGACAACTCAAATTAGAAAGACCTAAAAAAACACCAAGTCACCAAAGGAGATCTTTTGTAGGAGAAAAGGGGTCTACAAGAAAGAAGACAAGGAGACCACCGCCATCAAGGAGGCCGATGGGTGATGGACTCTGGGTGTTCCAAACACATGACGGGACCTCCAACCTACGGATGGAGGAATGATTACATTTGGCAACAACCACAAGAGCCATATTATTGTATTTGGTAAAATAGGTAACCCTCTCTCTCCTATCTCAAATGTCTCTCTAGTTAAAGGACTAAAACATAATCTTTTAAGTGTTAATAAAATTTGTGATAAGGGATTTAAGGTGGTATTTACTTCAAAAATATTTGAAATTATGCATCCATCAACTAATGAAACCCTTCTTAAGAGAACTAGATTTAAAGACATTTATACTGTAGAATTTGATAAAGATAGCAATTATGAATGTCTTGTAGCAAATAATGAGTTAAGTGTATGGCATAGATGACTAGGATATGTTCATATGAAGCTAGTTCAAAAACTAGCCAAACAAGAACTCGTTCGAGATCTTCCTAAAGGAAAATTTTTAAATGAGTTTATCTGTGATTCATGTAAATTAGGTAAAATTATGAAATCTAGTTTTAAAAATAAAGTTATATCCACATCAAGATCGTTAGAACTACTTCACCTGGATCTGTTTGGACAAACAAAATATAAGAGCTTTAGTAGATGCAAATATTGCCTTGTGATTGTAGACGATTTTTTAATGTTTTCATGGGTCTCCTTCTTGAGATCCAAAGGAGTATATTCCATCTTTTCTATTTTTTGTAGGAAGATTAAAATTGCAAAAGGCTACCAAATCACTCGTATTCATAGTGACCATGGGGGCGAGTTTGAAAATTCCTTGTTTGATGATTTTTGTCAAGAGCATGATATTACTCAAGAGTTTTCATTCCCCTGAACACCTCAACAAAAAGGGGTAGTTGAGAGAAAGAACCGTACTCTCCAAGAGTGTGCTCGAACATTGCTCATGGACTCCGGGTTACCAAAGTACTTTTGGACTGAGGTGGTTAACATGGCTTGTTATGTGTTAAATCGCACCTTAATTCGATCCGGGTTGCGAAAAAGTTGTTTTGAATTATATTATGGGAAAATACCCAAAATCAGTTATTTTAAAGTTTTTGGATGATGCTTTGTTTTGAATATCCACTCTAATTTAGATAAATTTGAAGCCAAAGATGAAGAAACCATCTTCACTGGTTATTCTTCATGTAGTAAGGCATATCGGGTCTTTAACAAGACCACATTAATAGTGGAGGAAACCCTTCATGCTTCCTTCGATAAATCTCCTCACTCTTCCTCTATTGATCGAATCAATATAGAAGATAAAGATGATTCTTCTATTGAAGTGACTAACATCCCAAACTCCAATATCCATAATCTTCCAAAAGATTGGATATATCAAAGGGATCACCCCAAAAGTCAAGTCATTGGAAGTGTTTCCAATGGTGTTAAAACCCAATCTCGTTTTAGTTGCTCTTTTGGTCTCTCTACCTTTGTATCTCAAGTTGAATAGAAGAGTATTGAGGAAGCATGCTCCGAAGAACCTTGGACGATGGCCATACAGGAGAAACTCAACCAATTCCAAAGAAATGAAGTTTGGGATCTAGTACCTAAGCCTAAAGGGAAAACGGTAATAGGAACCAAATGGGTATTCCAGAACAAGTTGAATGAATCCAGTATAGTCATTTGGAACAAGGCTTGTTTGGTAGCACAAGGGTACAACCAAGAAGAAGGAATTGATTTTGACGAGACCTATGCTCCCGTAGCTCGACTCGAATCAATTTGCATGCATCTTGCTTATGCCACCTTCCTTGGCTTTAAACTCTTTCAAATGGACGTTAAGAGCATGTTTCTTAACAGATTCATTGAGGAAGTTTTTGTAAAACAACCTCCCAGTTTTGAGTCTCATGATAAGCCTAATTTCATCTATAAATTAAGGCACTATATGGTCTAAAGCAAGCTCTTAGAGCTTGGTATGAGAGGCTTAAAGACTATTTGTTAACTGCAAACTTTTCTATAAGGGAAGTTGATTCCACATTATCCATTAAAAGAAAAGGAAAAGACATTTTATTAGTTCAAATATATGTTGTTGATATTCTCTTTGGTGCTACTAATGAATCTATGTGTAGAAAGTTCTCAAAGATTATGCAGGAAGAATTCAAAATGAGTTTGATGGGTGAACTCAAGTTCTTCTTAGGTTTACAAATCACTCAACTCGAATTTGGGACCTTTGTGTGTCAATCAAAATATACAAAGGAGATGCTGAAAAGATTTGAAATGCGGAAAAGTAAAGGGAAGAACACTCCTATGAGTGTCACAACTTCCCTAGACTTGGACGAATCAGGTACGCCCATAGATCAAAAGCTCTATCATAACATGATTGGATCGTTACTATATTTAACTTCTAGTAGACCTGACATTTTATTTAGTACCTGCTTATGTGCTAGGTTTCAATCAAACCCTAAACAATCACACTTAAATGCTGTAAAATGAATATTTAGATATCTAGTTGACACATCTGATTATGGCTTATTCTACCCTAGGAGTCCACAATTCAACTTAATCACATATAGCGACGCGGACTACGCAGGTAGCCGCACTAATAGGAAGAGTACTAGTGGGACATACCAATTCTTAGGCGAATCACTAGTCTCTTGGTTCTCAAAGAAACAATCTAGTGTAGCCCTACCAACCACGGAGGCTGAATACATAGCCACCGCTCTAGCATGTTCCTAAGTGCTATGGATGAAAAATACTCTGAAGGATTTTAATTTGATATTTAATAAGATAAAAATATTATGTGATAATACTAGTGCTATCAACCTCTCGAAAAATCCTGTACATCACTCCCGTACAAAGCATATTGATGTTCAACATCATTTTTTAAGGGATAATGTACTTAAGGGAGAAATCGAGGTTGAATTTATTTGTACTGAATTGAAATTGGCTAATATTTTCACTACACTTTTAAATTATGATCATTTTAATTACATACGTAGGAAACTAGGCATATGTAAACTAAGTGATATTTGAAGAATTTATTGACTTAGTAGAATTTTGTTTGTCATGAACATTGAAGGAGCCTTGACTTTATCAAGTTAAGAACCTTCAAACACAGTTCAAACAATAAAATGCACATTCTGTGCAATATCAGACGTCTGATTAAAACCACAGACATCTTATACTTAAAAATTTGATGTCTGGATATGTGGAATAGATGTCGATTTTATTTAGTCATATCTGAGTAGAGTTGAGAAAAGTGTTATTCCAGATGTCCGTTATCATCCATCAACGTCTGGACAGTCATCCAGGTCTATTGACTGACATCTATTTAGCATCAGGATCTGAATCAGGAAGTCTGGATTCAAACATCTGAGGCTTTATTCTGATGTCGTATAAGTCATCTGATACCAAAATCAGATGACAACCTGTAGCTTTGTGGTGAGATCCAAGAAGGACTGATTTTAGAGATCAGACGTCTAATTTTCATTTTACATGCTAGTTCTATTGTCTGATACAAAAATTGGACGACAACTTGGAGCATTGAAATGACCCTCCACTTTTTGGTAGGATAAGATGTCTGAAGTGTTCACCACACATCTATCCAGACATCCAGATAGAGGGCAAGACGTCTGAAAGTAAGGAAAATCGTACGTATTTTTCCTTTCTGTGCGCATGCAACACGCACACCCTTTTTCCCCCCTCCGACCTCCTCACCCAAAACCCTAACAACCCATCTATTTAAACCCCCACACCCTTCCTCTTTCTCCCCATCACCACCAGCCACCACCTCCATCTCCTTTCCCCCTGCTAGCAGCCATCTTCTCCCTACCCCCAGCGTAGCGAGTGGAGATAAAGAAGAGGGACGGGACGAGGAGGAGAAGGAGAGAGGGTGAGAGTGTGAGTGAGGAAGAGGGTGTGTGCACTGGAGTGTGGACGAGGGAGAGAGGAGTGCGGCCGGAAGCCGCGGGAGTTTGGGGAGCTTGGGTGCGTTGCCCACGACATGAGCTCAGGGAGCTCGTGCGCATGGGCACCTTGCTATGGGTGTAGCCGCGAGCACCGGGGTTGCACAGTTGGAGGAGCCGCGGGAGCTCAGAGGAGCTCGAGCCAGAGGAGGCAAGCACGCACACAAGGAGGAGGAGCTCCTTGACCTCCTGCAGCTATTGGAGCTGCCGCTATAGTGCTGCAAGCAGAGGCGACGAGGAATACAACGTCGGGGAGGAGTTCTGCATACTGGATCTTTTCTAGTATCAGACGTTTGGAACATCTACCAGACGTCTGGAGTAGCAGCGAGGCGTCCGGAGCTAAAGCTGGACATCTGAAAGCATGTTTAGTGACGAGGTACATGTTTCTACATGGGTTCCGGCCATGCAGACGAGACCCTTAGCTGATTTTGGGTCTGTATGTTGTACGCAGGGGCAGAGCATTGGAAAGGCGTGCGGTGCACCCTTCGAGGTACTTTTGGGTGTCTGAGCACATCGCCAGACATCTAACTGTACTCCCAGACGACCGGCAGGAGAGTCAAACATCTAGGACTCCCCTCAGATGATCACAGAAGGATTCGAATGTCCAAGGACATCGCAGGAAACAAAGGGTGAGTGCTGATGTCTTTTAAGACGTCTGGGCCTAGTCCCAGACACCTGATTTTGGGCAATATGCACATTTTTGGCCTGTTTAGGGCCCAAACGGAATCGGATTTTCACAACGAGTACCGTTGTTTTCTGCTCGAGTTTCTCTACGTGTTAGTGTCAAGAGTATACTATTTTGAACTCATCAGATGTGACTTAGTCACTGGTATAGGTCACAAGCCTGTAGCGTGTTCGGGGCCCATAGAGATGACTGGACCTGCAGTTCTAGCCCCCATTCCTCCCATATTTCCCAGTAAAGTGGTTTGCTTTAATATCAAGATTTAATCAAACAAAGTGCATGTTTAGAATAACTTAATTGAACCCTAGGACATAAAATGAACCCTAGGGTAGAAACGAACGAATATTGCTTGAGCTACACTATTTTCTTAAGATGCATGTTAAACCAACTTGCTAGCAAATGTATTAGTTTATTGATGTGATGCTTTTTCAATTAGTAAAACACGAGATGCCTGTTATAAGAATGAAACCTGTAATTTGAATAGTGAGATATGAATGTTGAAAAATGGAATGAAAGGAATACAAGCATGAACCCTATGGGGAATTACGAGAAGAACTCCTCTATATGGAAAGAACTTAGTAGGTAGACGGGAAGTGAGCTGGCCCTTATGTACCTAGTACCAAGGAGAGCAACTGTCCTTTTAGTGTAGAGGAGAGCTAGCTGCCCCTTTGGGTTGAGACCCGGGTTAGGTCTAGTCACTCTACACTGACTTTTGTTTGGCCCTCATGTACGTAGTACCGACTTGATCTACTTAGTGTAGGGAGGGAGCTAGCCGCCCCACGGGGCCTGACGTTAGGACTAGCCGCCCTACACAGACTCTTGTTAGGCCCACTAGACAAATTGGGATAGTCGAACGAGGGTACGTGGACTATGGAGGGGTGAGACCCCTGAGGGCAAGGCCCTATGCTGTTCCGTACTGTACCTTTAGGCGTACCCGCTAACGGAAACAACTGACCACGTGCCAGTGCGGGATAGCTACCCGTATGCTTATTGCGCGTGTCGTAGTCATCACTATGTCGCGACCATGACCTCGGGGTGGTTGACTGGGTGTAGGATTACCACGGGGGACTCTCCCAGCTAGGAGAGCACCATGTGTACATCCTACATCACGGGAAAGACTGCAATCAAGATCGTTCACTTGAGGAACAGACAAGATCAAGAGATGACCAAATAAATAAAAGAATAAGCATATTAGATCTACTTGGTTGAGCTAAATGAAAATGAATAATTAATTAGTTGTTTGTCTTAATTGCATGTAAATAGCTTAGTTACCACTCTACTCAGCATTAGCTGTCTAAAGAATTTTATAACCTCGTTCAGGTTAGGGAGTTGAGTAGCTAGCACCACCGGCTGCAAAGGGAGCTAGGCCTAGTCGAGCTCAGCCTTAGCTGTTGTCGTTTCTGTTCCAGCACGTTCTTTTGCTGTAGTAGTGAGTATTTTGTTATATGTAATACTTCCTCTGTCATATTTCTGCTTTACTTTCCACTATTACAATTGTGATGGCATGTACTAATATGAGACATTTCGTTCTGTTTCCTTTACTATCTCTGCTTTATTTTCTACTTAGTTACATTGTACTTGTGGTTGTGGAATATTTTATGCTTTTGGTTATTTTTCGTTGGACGACTAGGTCTTGGGATTAGTCGAGGCGAGTCGATCTTTGGTCCTGTAGCGATCTAGGATCGAGTTGTAACAACATGGTATCAGAGCAAGGTCATCCCAAGAAATGAACCAAATGGTCTGAAAATAGCCACTCACATGCATGTAACTAGGATAGCCATCACAACATATTGCTTTGACCTTCGCTTTCGTGTCTTATCTCTTGATGTAATCTATTATCATTGACAATTCTTGCTCTTTTTCTTGCATCTCCTTGTAGGAGATGCCTTGTTGGCGAGTTCTCAAGGTAGGCCGCAGATGTAGCCGTGGGTGGGGTTGGAGGGGCAGACGTGCCAGACTTGAGGCACCAGTTGACCCACCTCTCCTTCCAGGCATCCAGGCCTAGGATCTCGCCCAGCTGATCCGAGATATCGTATGGGAGGAGCTCCACCAGCCTCCTCGACCACCCCTCCCTGAGGACGTGGAGGGAGAGTCCTTCGTGGGATAGGAGAATCGCCACAATGTCGTACGAGCTGAAGGGGGAGGGGATGATTCTCCACCACCCCCACCATCCTCAAACACTTTTGAGCATGAGCCCTCCTTGCCTAGAGGCATACCTGTTCCTCCATTGCAGCTCCACCACGAGCTTTTC
The DNA here is from genome assembly GCA_037157565.1 of Thalassia testudinum. Taxonomy (NCBI): domain Eukaryota; kingdom Viridiplantae; phylum Streptophyta; class Magnoliopsida; order Alismatales; family Hydrocharitaceae; genus Thalassia; species Thalassia testudinum. The sequence goes on along the minus strand of JAZHRO010000022.1, from coordinate 3,580,290 downwards.
GGCCAGTTCCAGAGGTTGAAGCCCCCTCCTTCAAGGGGGATGACAACCCGTCTAAGGCAGAGGACTGTCTGGAGTAGATAGAGAAGGTGTTCGACACCCTCCGCCCTCCTGCAGAGTGGCACGTGGCCTCTACCACGTACCAGTTGGAGAGCGCAGCCCATAGGTGGTGGAGGGTAGTTAGAGGCTAGGAGGGGAGAGAGCCAACGTGGGACTAGTTCATGACTCTATTTTGCGAGCTGTACTTTCTGCAGACCTGGCAGGATCAAAGGAGGTAGGAGTTCCACACTCTCCGTCGGGGGGAGATGACAGTTAGTGCGTACCGCATGCATTTCCTGGAGCTGTCATGTTTCGCCTTGACAGCTATGCCTACTGAGGAGGAGTGCCTGTGGAGGTATGTAAGGGGCTCTGACCTACTATTCGGGGGTATGTAAAACCCCTGAAGTTGCCCACTTTCTCTCATGTGGTCGAGGTGGCCATGGCCTATGAGGAGACCAACCCGACTGCATGAGACACTGACAGCGGACGGAAGAGGCCCTACCAACCAGAGTACTCGCAGGGTTGTTGGGAGAGGAGGCACACGATGCCCACAGGAGAGCCATCTCATTCTGTGGAGCCACCAATGGCCTTTGGGGGCCCCAGACGGGGGATAGCTACTAGCTCCAGACCCTCACCTAGCCACTAGCAGGGACTGACTGATGGAGGAGGTTGTGCCCCTCTCTGCTACTAGTGTGGCCAGCGGGCCCACATCAAGAGGGACTACCCATCTAGGGCCAGAGCACAGCAGATGCTCCCCGCACCGAGTGCTGGAGGCCGAGCTGGCGGCCGCGGTCACCAAGCGTGTGGAGGAGGACAACGGTCACGAGGAGGGTACCAGCCAGCTGCTGCTCACCCAGCCCAGAGCATGGCCGCTTCGTCTGCACCCAACGCTAAGGGGCATACCAATGCCCTAACACATAGAGATGCCAGGGCTTCAGGTTCTGTGGTGGTAGGTATGGTTACCGTTTCTAGCAGATTAGTCTACGTTCTTTTCGATTATGGTGCCACACTCTTTCGTCTCCTCGAGTTTTGTCATCAGTTTGGGGTCGGTCTTTGTACTGTTAGAGGTTCCATTCCTGATTAGAGGGCTAGGTGGACAATTGTTTGTAGCAGAGGAGGTCTTTACAGACTGCGAAGTCACTGTAGGGGGACATAGTCTTTCCGCTAACCTAATAATAATCCCGATGGAGGACTTTGGCATGATCCTAGGGATGGATGGCTATCTGCCTATCATGCCCTGGAGGAATGTTTTGGGGGGAAGATCACCTTCTCCATACCGAAGTTACCTCCCTTTGAGTTTCACGGCCAGGCAGTAGACGGAGGCTTCAGGTGCATCTCCATGCTTCGGCCAATGAAGCTTTTGTGCCGGGGATGTGAGGGCTTCTTAACTTGTGTGGTAGCAGAGCCTAGCCCCGTGGTTGACTTTCAGAGTATCTCGGTGGTCTGTGAGTGCACCAACACTTTTCCAGAGGAGCTACCAGGACTACCGCTTGAGCGTGAGATCGAGTTTGAGATCTTACTAGTACCAGGGACCAGCCCCATTTCTACTGCACCGTACAGGATGGCACCACTTGAGCTACGAGTGCTCAAGCCACCGTTACAGGACCTATTGGAGAAGGGTTTTGTGAGGCCTAGTGCATCCTCTTGGGGAGCCCCTGTGTCATTCGTAAAGAAGAAGGATGGTACCCTGCGACTTTATGTCGACTACCGACAGTTGAATCAGGTCACCAACCAGAACAAGTACCTATTGCCTCATATCGACGACCTCTTTGACCAGTTGAGAGACGCTACAGAGTTCTCTAAGATAGATTTGAGCTCAGGTTACCACCAATTGAGGATCAAGGAGACTGATGTCTCCGAGACAGCTTTCCGTACTCGATACGGGCACTACGAGTTCTTGATCATGCCGTTTAGGTTGACCAATGCCCCCACTGCTTTCATGGACATGATGAACCGTGTTTTCAGATCGTACTTATACTAGTTTGTGGTGGTGTTCATCGATGACATCCTAGTCTACTCTCGAGATAAGGCACAACATGTATGATGTAAACATGTTTATATCACATAAACTGTCTATTTATACATGTTCTTAAGCATACAATTGCATCACATACTATAAATATTGCATAACATGCATCATCTTGCATTTAGGTTAGTCTGAATAAAATGTAGGTTAATTGTCTCTTTTTATGACCAGGGATAGGGCAACTTGTTAATCGGTGCCTCGAATCGAAGATCCAACTGTACGGATCTGATTAAGGCGACAATTGGAGTTCAATGACTCCAAGATTGCCCTAATCAGACATTCGTAGCACCAGATAGAGACCAAGGAACTCTAAAGATCAAGAACCAAGATGGTGTTAATTCACACCTTAGACAACAAATTCGACTACACAGATGGGTTCAGATCAACGATCGTAGCCTAACTGCACGAAAATCAGTCCAATCCGACACCTGTGGCACCATCTGCAACGCACAGAAGATGGACGGCCAAGATGGCACCACGTGGTGCCATCCCAGTCACCCAACCGGCCCCAAGGACCCGCCTCCACTTCTCTTCTTCACCCGCTCGACGAATCCCCACTGTTGGATGCTCATCCAACGGCCGCAAAGTCACGCAGACAAAAACATCCGCTTGCCCCAAGAGGAAGCGTAGCGCAGCAGTCGAGCGCCCCTTCGCTAGCGAAGGGCACGTATTTGAGTCGCGCTATGCTTCAAATTCAGAGGGGCGCGGGGACGAGCGCAACTGGGCTATCAGATCGAGATCGGGCGGTCGAAGGGAGGAGGTGTGGCATGTGGAGGATCGTCATCATGTATGAGTGCGATGATGTGCGTTTGCATGCCTCATTGCATGCGGGCACGCGATAGAGGAGTTGTGAAGGTGCTAGGGAGGAGCATTTTAAGCCTTCCGATCTTGAGATCGGATGGCTGAGCGTGCACGATCATGCATAGGCATTGAGGTAGCAAAGGCGAGGGGGAGCGCGCTGCGCACGCACGTCGGCCACGTTCAGGTCTTTAGTGACGGATAAATCCTCACTAAAGGTCCTGAATTAATGTTTTTATGTTGTAATAACCAAAATGCCCCCACCCCTTGCAACTATAAAAGGAGACCCCTACCCTACGAATTTCTCATCCCTTCTTCTCTTCTCTCACCCCTTCCAAAGCTTTAAGATCTTGTCCCACACCCGAGATGATCCTCTAGAGTAGAAATCATAATTTTTCCACCTTTGTCCCCCTTCGTGGAGCATCCTGCGATTGTCCTCTCTCTGCATTCGAGAAGTAGATCCCGCGACAATGACGACATGCTGCTTCGTTCCCATTCCTCCCGCTCCGTCCTCCTTCTTCCTGCTCTATTCCCCATCTTCCAAGCATCGTCCCATCCAGCTCGTCCTCCAACCGATCGTCGAGGAGGACATCTCTCTCTCCATTCTCTTTACTACTTTCTAGTATAGATTTTCCACTTTCTAGTCGTAATGAGTAGTGTAATAAACAATTTTTGATAATCAAAAATCCATGTTTATTCTACATCCCTTTTGCTTTTATTTGTAATATCCTCTCTCTCTCCCTTTTATTTATTCTTTGTTAATTAGATAGCTAGTTTTCAACCAGCTATTCTGTTTCGTGATGAACAAAATAAAACGTGTATTTTTAATCAAACGTCCGCTCCCTTTTATTTGTTGAACGAATCTCTTCGCAACTTGAACTACAACGATGGGTTTCCAAATCCAATTGCGAACGCGTAGTTTTCCACTCTCAACATTTTTGCACCATTGCCGGGGAGGCGACGATCTTTGATTCTTCATGTTTTCTGACTTACGAATCATTTACCTCACTTCTCTCCTTTCTTATTGTGATTGCAGGTACCTTTTTGAGACAAGCAAAAGTGGTAGATTCGAGCAAAGTGCTGTTGAAGGTTTTGTAAGTTTACCCCCACCTCCCACCCATTAGATTTCATTCCACCACATAATAACACAAACATAAATCAACCAAGGTGTTCTTATAAACCCTAAAGTTAGTTTTGGTTGTTTGTTTGACACCAACACCCGCCTTACCCTTCGCATTTAAAAAGAAAAATATAAAAAAATCTCACAGAGGTACACAGCCTCATCTGATTTTCAAACTCAACCGGTAAACCGATCTTTGGACCTGTACACACACCCAAACACATAATCGAGTAGAAATCAAATTAGGTAATCACTTGTGTGCCTAATTAAGTGGTGCAATAGGTCGATTATTTGAGTTGATTGGGCTGCATCACTTCAACTAAAATCAACTCATTAAGTAGCTGCCACAGTGGTTCAACTCTTAGGGATTTACTAGGCACTCCACATTCTTTTAAGCTTCAAAGGAAAATATCTTCACCTGTATTTTCAAAACCTGGTGTGCCAACAAACTTGTTTGAAAATACCTAAAGTTGAATTCTAAAAGCTACTAAGCAAGATTTTTACCCTAAAATTCACCCCATAAAAAATAATCTTGCTTGAAAACCACTGGTTATGCACGCACACACACATCAATCAATCATTAAGGGCACAACCAAGATAAAGAGCCCATCACATTCCAAAGCACATTCAAACCTAACCCTAAATAAAACAGAGTAGATGTTGGCCTTAAGGATTTAACTCGCTCTTCGGAGTCCAGAACGAGATTATTTTCGATTAGTCTATTTCTACTGTTCAATCTGATGTCTATCTAGGGGAGTAGAATCAAACGATCATGGTTGGGGGGTACACTAGGAACCGAAGGTGCAAGCCAAAGGAAAAACCTTCTCCCCAGTCCGTCCCTCTAACTGGTTGGATTGAACAGACAGAAGTAGATCAAATCGTTTCTTTATCTCAAGACGGGTTCTGGGAGTCTATAGGTCTTTAGGCTAACCCACTTAAGGATAGGTTTGATTGTTTGTATTGCAGGGTGCCTTTCTTCCTCCTGTCTATCGTGAATCCTTTCACATTTCATATGCGTTCTTGCTCTTTCCCTCCTGTTATGACCTATCCTCAACATGAAGATTATCTCGACTCGTACTGTAATCAACCATCTGTTAGTTGGGATAACTCGGATTGGGGATACAGTTCCGGACCTCCGTGTTCGGGGTGAAACCTTGAACACCATAATTGTGATTTCCATCCTTCTTCAAGCCACATCGATTATAGATCGCCACCCTTTCATGGACAACCTAATACGATCTACAATCAAGAAGGATACACTAGTCCTTACCCATCCTCTCAATACACTACCTTTAGGTCATCACCACCTTTTGAACAATCCGAAATGACTTATTATCAGGAAGGGTATCACGTGAAGGATCTAAAGATATGGATATATGGCTATGCACACAAACACTCAAGAACAATATTAGTAATAACAAGATATTTTGCACAATCAATTCAAACCACAAAAGGATACAATATGTATAGTGGTTCCCCACCTTTGGGTACTCCACTACCTAAGCCTCCCAGCTTAGGGTTTTTAAGCCGATTCTCTCAACCCCGAGAGAATCAATTTACTAAACCGAGGTAATTAACGGGTTACCTCAACCCAAGTACAATAATGGGTTTGTTACAACCCAACGAGCAATTGCTCAAGAACAAATAAAATACAGGTGTAAGAAAGAAAGATCTTACAACTAAGTTCCTAAGCCTCTCAACAAATGTAAATATAATGTTACTGATTTGAGAGCCTAGAATGAGCGTGAATGCCTTGACAATGCGTGAAGAAATCACGTCGAAGTGTTTGCAAAAGCATGGAGAAATTGATAGCAACAAACTATTCCTTCTTCAAAATATTGTGAGAATATGAAATATAGCTCTAGAATTTTTCTTCTCTATTTCTTATATACAAACTAAGGGTCCAAGGGTTTATTTATAGAGTTTAGGACCTCAAGGATTCGTCTACTAGACGTTGGGGCTTAAATCCCAACATTCATATAGCAAGAATTAATTTTCTAGCCGTTCAGTTTTGAGCCAATGGCTACCTGGTACCGGTACTGAAGTATGGGTACCGGTACTCATTGCTTCTAGATTTGGGTTTCAAACTCTTAACACAAATCTGTAACCCACTTGTACCGGTGCTGATTATTAGTACCGGTACTCGTTACCTCCAGTACTGGCACTGATCATGAGTATCGGTACTTGCAGGGCACAGGTTTGTTTCTTGACAAAACCCAAACCTGTAACTCACATGTACCGGTACTAAACTTTAGTACCGGTACTTGTGGGTTAACAAGTACCTTTGTTAAGTGATTTAATCAATTACGTTCTTTGAAAATGATCACAATATAAATGCTAATTTATCTCTAATTATTTTTCTGATCCAAGTTATATTCCTTTATTAAGAGGCATATACAATCTATAAATAAAAAATCTAAACTAGAAACACTAAAGGTTGAAGATGATCTTCTCCTCCTCAATTCCTCCTTGTCATCTTGCCTCCTTCTTATCATGATCTTCTCCTTTTCATCAAGCCTCCATCATTTCCTATTTGCCTTGATCTTCACCTAAATCTGAAAGAACTCAATTGCAAACATTAATCCATAATAATTTTGTTAATACCAAAATAAGATGTGGAACAAGTTTCCAACATCACGAATCTCAATTCGTTAACTCGTCTACACTGATCCCAAGCCTACCCAACCTTGAACCAAACTATTTGGTTCAGGTTAACCAGGTCCAAGATAAGGTTTTGGCTAACTTGAGGAATACTATACAATCTTTAGAAGTTCAACCAATACCTTGCACTAAAGAATTGGAGCCCCTGATTGAAAAGATTAATGATCTGAACAAGTATTTGTTAGATTGGCTCCAGGATGTTAAGGATAAGAACCTGGGTGAGTTTTTACTTGGGAAGTTAGCGAAATTGAGAATGAGATTTGTGGTTGCTTTAGTTCAATCATGGGATGATTCCCAGGATGAACCTCCTTCAGGAGAGCCAATGTCAGAACCTGCTCAAGCACCTGTTGAGGGGGACACACGTTACGAGGCTGACCAGATTGATTTAAAGCAACCAATTAAGGATGATCTGATTTCTTCACCTGAGATCCCTGAGCTGAGGTACGAGGAAATGTATGTCTCCATGGACCAGAAAGTGATGGATGATTTTGGGACGTACATTAATACGGATTTAGATTTCTTTGAGTCTGAGGGTGAAGAATCAATTTGCAAAGTCTCACGTGAGTTTACAGAACATGACTTCTGTGAGACAACTGGGCCTGAGAAATCCGATAGATCATATGATGGCCCAATAACTGAGGAAATTGATCTTATTGGAGTTCACATGACGGAATCATAATTGCATTTTTTAAAGATTCAATTCTATGCCTCGATTGTCAGTTACACCCCATTGGGCTTACTGACGATTCTGTTTTTGAGATAACTAAACCCAAGTCAATTCTGATTCAGTCACATCTTTTAGACTTGGAAATTTCAGATGGGGTGATTAATATGCAAGAGGTCTTGGAATTTGACATTCTGAATGAGGATAGAAGTTGGGAAATTTTGATTTGGGAAGCAAACCCCAGAGGAAGTAGAAGACTGAGTATAAGGGTTCCAATTAATCTAAAACCATCAAACCAGGACCCCTACGACATTTGTTCTGAGGATGACCAACCCAAGCACACATTCATTGATTATCCTTTTGAGCTTGATTTCTCTGTAAGCCGACTTTTTGGTCTTGGGTTGCATCCTCATAAATCGCAAGCCCGACCCCGCTTGCATACTGATTTCAAGTTCTGGGTAATTTTTATCTAAAACCTTAGATATTCTCCACCATGGGATATGGGTCTACACCATAATCCGGTCCACATCTGTGGACATCTGCTAGCAGGTCTTAGGTTGCATCATTTTATTCTAATTCTGACCTGCACTTCTGAATTATTTATTTCTCTTCTTTGTATAGTGTGCCTAGCTGAAGGCACTAAATTCAGCACATATACAGTTTTTGTTTATCTCGAAGCAGACTCATTATTCATGCAATTCAGGTGCTTTCTACTCTACTCCACTCTATTTCATATCTTTTTAATATAATGAGGACATTGCATTAGATAGGCATGGGGGGGTGGATATTCATTTATGAATACTTCGTTAGCTCTGTAGATTCATTTTGTTTTCTTTTTATTTATATAAAAAAAATTGTGGAATTAGGAAAGAGAACTTGGGCTTTAGAAAACGTTCAATCTTAGGAAATAAAATTGTATGATTTGAACACGAAGACCCTTGTTCAGACTTAATCAACCTGGGTATCCACTAAAATGTGGATTTGTTTCTCGAGTCTTTGCCATCCTGAATTCTATTTCTAATTTGATTAAATAAGTTTGGGTGATAAGTACGCAACTTATCAACTCGCCCTCTAATTTGAGAGAACTTTAAGTCTAAGCATCTACACACTATTCGTCACTGACTCGTTGTTCGATGGTCTTAACGGAAATTGGGTAGCTAATGAACCTTCTAGGGTGATATGGCTGACAAGTTATCGTGGGTAACAACCCATAGGTAGGTTGTCCAGAGCCCAGTCACAGGACCACTCACTTCTTGCTGCCTTTAGGTAAATCTTAGACCAGGGAAGCCACCTACTTAAAAAGAAAAAAAAAGAAAGTTCAAAAAGAAAAGAAAAAGAAAAAGAAAAGGAGAAAAGAAAGAAAAAGAAATAAAAAGAAATAAGCCACACTTCACCGCACGAGTATGGCTGGCAAGTTATCGGTGGTAATAGCTCATTTACTTATTGTCCAGAACCCAGCTCAAGAAATGCACTAAAAATTCCAAAAACACTTGGGAAGAAGCGGAGAAGTAGAATAAGTCGGGGAGATATACACTGGATTCACCCTTCTGTTGACCCCATAAAAAAATAAAAGTAGGGAGAAAGCTACCGGTCATATAGATACAACTTCAGGCAAATTTCTTTCTAAGGTCACCTAGGGGTGTAGAAACCCCAAGTCCGTTCTGATTGCCGATCAACGAGTCTCACTTTCACAAAAAGATGCTTAGAACTTAGGGTTCTCATCAAGTCTTGGGTGGGTTGAGTAGCTGCAAAAAGTCGCTCTATAACCCTGAACTCAAAAATCCAAAAAAAAAAGAGAAAAGAAAAAAAAGAGAAAAAGAGCTCCCTCTTTGAATAAGGCGAGAACTTGAGGCTGTCTGCATTTTGGTAGATACCCGGGTGCTATTATGTCTCTGTAGTTCAGGTCCTAGTTAAAATCCCTAAGTGTTGAAAATAACTACTGCCCAAGAAATTTGACTTAATACTCTTATAAATAGCATATAGTTTTGTAGGGACTAGCAAAAGTAAGCATGGGGGTGTGATGTAAACATGTTTATATCACATAAACTGTCTATTTATGTGTGTTTTTAAGCATAGAATTACATCACATACTATAAATATTGCATAACATGCATCATCTTGCATTTAGGTTAGTCTGAATAAAATGTACATTAATTGTCTCCTTTTATGGCCAGGGATAGAGCAACTTGTTAATCGGGGCCTCAGATCGAAGATCCAACTATACGGATCTGATTAGGGCGACAATTGGAGTTCAACGACTCCAAGATCGTCCTGATCGGACATCCGTAGCACCAGATAGAGATCGAGGAACCCTGAAGATCAAGGGCCAAGATGGTGTTAATCTGCACCTTAGACGACAAATTTGACCGTACTGATGGGCTCAGATCGATGATCGCAGCCAAATGGCATGAAAATCTATCCAATCCGACACCCGTGGCACCATCTGCAACACACAGAAGATGAACGGCCAAGATGGCACCACGTGGCGCCATCCCAGCCACCCAACCGACCCCAAGGACCCGCCTCCACTACTCTTCTTCACCCGCTCGACGAATCCACACCGTTGGATGGTCAACCAACAGCCGCAGAGCTGCACGCACAAAAGCATCCTCTTGCCCCAAGAGGAAGCGTAGCGCAGCGGTCGAGTGCCCCTTCGCTAAGGAAGGGCGTGCGTTCGAGCCACGCTACGCTTCAAATTCAGAGGGGGAGCGGGTGCGGGTGCAATTGCGACGTCAGATCGAGATTGGGCAGCTAAGGGGAGGAGGCGTGGTGCGTGGATGATCGTCGATCGCGTACGCGCATGATGACGTGCATTTGCATGCTTCATCGCACATGAGCGCGCGGTAGAGGAGTTATGAAGGCACCGGCAAGGAGCATTTTAAGCAATCCGATCTTGAGATTGGACAACTGAGCATGCACGATCGTGCATAGGCATTGAGGCAGCGAAGGTGAGGGGGTGCCCGCAGCGTGCGCACGTCATCCACGTTCAGGCCTTTGGTGACAGATAAATTCGTCACTAAAGGTCCTGAATTAATGTTTTTGATGTTGTAACAACCAAAATGCCCCCACTCCTTGCAACTATAAAAGGAGACCCCTACCCTACGAATTTCTCATCCCTTCTTCTCTTCTCTCACCCCTTCCAAAGCTTTAAGAGCTTGTCGCACACCCTGGATGCTCCTCTAGAGTAGAAATCATAATTTTTCCACCTTTGTCCCCCTTCATGGAGCATCCTACTGTTGTCCTCTCTCTGCATTCGAGAATCGGATCCCGTAACGACGACGATGTGCTGCTTCATTCCCATTCCTCCTGCTCCGTCCTTCTTCCTGCTCCGTTCCCCATCTTCCAGGCATCGTCCCGTCCAGCTCGTCCTCCAAGCGATCGTCTAGGAGGATATCTCTCTTTCCATTCTCTTTACTACTTTCTAGTATAGATTTTCCACTTTCTAGTCGTAATGAGTAGTGTAATGAATAATTTTTTATAATGAAATCTATATTTATTCTACATCCCTTTTGCTTTTATCTGTAATATTCTCTCTCTCTCCCTTCTATTTATTATTTGTTAAATAGATAGGTAGTTTTCGACCAGCTATTCTGTTTCATGAGAAATAAAATAAAACGCATATTTTTAATCAAACATCCACCTCCCTATGTTCGACCCGAAACTTCTTTACAGATTTTTTGGTATAAATTTTATTTGCTGAACGGATCTCTTCGCGACTCAAACTACAACGACGGGTTTTCAAATCCAATTGAGAATGCATAGTTTTCCGCTCTAAACAATGGACAACACTTACTTATGGTCCTGGATAACTTGAGATGACGCAGGTTGTATGCCAAGTACAGCAAGGGCGAGTTTTGGCTGAGACAGGTGATTTTCTTGGGCCACGTGATTTCCGGAGATGGGTTGGCTGTGGATCTAGCCAAGGTTGAGGCAGTGCTCAGGTGGGAGAGATCACGCACAATGACAGAGATAAGCAGCTTTCTGGGACTGGCAGGCTACTATCGGCAGTTTATTAGAGGGTTCTCTTAGATCGCACATCCTATGACTCAGCTGACCCAGAAGGATGTGCCCTTTTCATGGACCAACTAGTGCATGGCATGCTTTCAGGAGTTGAAGGAGAGACTGACTTCAGCTCCTGTGCTTACCATTCCAGACAGCAGTGGCAGGTTCATGGCTTACACCGATGCTTCATTGTAGGGGTTGGGTGGTGTGCTCATGCAGTGGGGTCACATTGTCGCTTACGCTTCGAGGCAACTAAAGCTCCATGAGCATAGCTACCCCACCCATGACTTAGAGCTGGTAGCAGTGGTCTTCGCACTGTAGACATGGAGGCACTACTTGTATGGTGAGACATTCGAGATCTTCACAGACCACAAGAGACTCAGGTACCTGTTTGACAGGAAGGAGCTCAACATGAGATAGAGACGTTGGTTAGAGCTCCTGAAGGACAACGACTACAGCATCTCCTACCACCTAGGGAAGGCCAATGTGGTGGCCGACGCCTTGAGCGGGAAGGTGCCCGCCCACTTGGCTAGCTTGCAAGCACAAAGTTGGAGACTCCTGGAGGAGATGGGCAGTTGGCGACCCCGGGAGTCACGAGGATATTGCGGAACAATACAGTGACGTGATAGGCACGACCTGAGCTGATAGACAGCATCATTGTAGGGCAGATGGCCAATCCATACTTACAGACACTGTGAGATAGGGTGTTGATGGGGGCCCAGGAGACTTTTCCTTCTCAGACGATATACTGCGCATGAGGGGACGCCTATGCATTCCTAAAGACAATATGCTGTTGACAGAGCTCCAAACTAAGGCACTGATGCAAAATTTGGCATGATTTATAAAAGCGAGTTTTTAAAGTCATTGTAACACGCAAAATCGCATACGCTTTTAAAATTTATAACCTAGATAAGGGAGTATTTAGGGTCATCCAAGGAGGCAATATGCTTGCAAATCAAATCTCTTGCTTGGAAAATAAATCTCAACTTTCTTTTTGGTCTTTTCAATATATCATTTTTTTTTGTTTTGTATTTGAAATAACAAGGATTTCGAGTTGATGATGACTACTCCTAATAGTAACCCTAGGTGACAAGAGCTACCTTCCTTCAAAGCTCACCCTAGGCACGTGAAGGCCTAGGGTAATTAGAGAGGGAGGGAAGTGAGTGCACAAAAGGGAAATTTAAATTGCAATCAAGACAAAACAAATCTAATGAAGGCAACTTGTATAAAATTGAGGAATTATTTTCCAAGAATTTAGTAGAAGAATGCTTAAACTACTAGAATTAAAAATGCATGTAATGAAAACACAAAAATCCTCTGAAATGATGGTGAAGACGGCGAGGTTGTTGCTCCAATTTTGGCTGCTCCCGCAATCAAAAGGAGCTCCACCTTCTTCTTGCAAAATTCTTCAAGGTGTAGCTTCCTTGAAAAACCCTGAAGTAGGGGGGCGTGCCAAGGCTTTCCTCCAAGGTGGCATGGACCACGTCTAAGCTCTCCTCCAAGGATGGTTGTATACCACCCTCAATACCTCCTCCAAAGGTCTTCCTTGCCTGGCTTCTCCTTTGGCCAGCGTGGGAACAAGTGAGAAGGGAAGAGGGGAAGGCACCAAGAAGACTGAGTGTCCCCTTAATCTTCTTCTTATTCTCTCTTGGTTGTGAGCTATAGGTAGAATATAAGAGGTATTTTGCTAACCAAATCTGGATTGTATGGTGGTGGGTGTTGGTCTTTTTATAGGGTAGGATGGGAGGGTTAAGGTGACTCTTGAGATGGATGGCTAAGATGGGAAGATGAGGGTGGTTAGGTGATCCTAGGGCTAAGGGGAGTTGGCGCCACCTAAGGGATGTAAGGGGGGTAGTTATGGGTGGCCATGGGACACCTAAAAGTGGCACCAACCATGGAGAGGTGCCATGGGTTGGCACCAACTTCTAGGCTTCTAGAAGGGGGTTGAGGTGGATGGTGGATGTGGCTTGGAAGGGTTATGTGTAGGGTGGATATGGGAAGTGAAGTTGGTGCCAAAAAGGGGGGTTGTCAGGGTGGTTTTGGCGCCAACATCTAGGTGTCTTTTGGTGGTGATTGAGGGGTGAAGGGTGGTGAAGAAGGTGGCGCCAACTTGAGTAGAAGTGGAGCTAGCTAGGTGGTCTTGAGTTCACTTAGTAAATTGAGCTAGCTAGGGTTAATTTATGGCTAATGGATGGCCAAGGAGATGGATGCTAGCTAAGCTAAGCTAGCATAGCTAGTAGCGGAGTGGAGGAGTAGGCATGTGGAGCTTAGGGTTTCAGGAGAGGAGCTGAATATGAAGTGTTTGGAGCTGAATTGGAGCTGGCAGCTACTGAAGAGGTCAACATGGGGCTACTCTAGCTGGCTTAGCTTGCTAGTTCTTTGCTAGCTGCTAAGCCAAGCTAAAGTGAGCTGGCTTCTGTTGAATGGAGCTGAGGTGAGCTGGGTCTGGTGCTCCCGGGGAGGATTGAGTTGGTTGAGGTAGCTAAAGTAGCTTAGCTCAACTAAGTTGAGCTAAGCTGAGTCCCTGGGAGCTAGACTTGAGCTTCCTAAGCTGGAATGAATTCATCTTCAGTTGGCTGGAGTTGAGTGGAGCTGGATCAGGCTGATCCTGAGCTGAGGTAAACTCCAGTCAACTTAACTGAGCTAGCTAGAGCTCCCTGTGAACTTATGGGAGATGAGATGAGCTAGACTAAGCTAAGTTGAGCTAGATCTGAGCTGACCTGAGCTAGGGTGAGTTGAGATAAGCTCTTTTGAGCTACCATTCAGCTAAGATGAGCTGAATGGAGCTAGGATGAGCTGACCCTAGTCCAAGTGAGCTGGATTCCAGCTATGGTGAGCTGGACAAGCTGAGTTCCAGCTAGTTTGAGCTTCTCCTTCATCTGTTGCCTTTCTGAGTACTAGGGTTCTAAAGTTCTGTTAATCTTTTTATCCCTAACACTCACAAAAATACACTAAAAAGACAATATAAAAAGCAATGCATGCCTAACCTAATTTATGACTAAATGCAACCCAAAAACCCATTTGCAAAGCAAAACCCTAAGAGCTAGGATTGTTTTAATCCGAAAAAATGATGATAAACTAGCATTTGTTACACCCCCATGCTAATCTTTTGCTAGTCTCTTAGCAAAACTTTAATTTTTACAAAATGAAATTTTTAGGAAATCTAATTTTTTTGACTTTTGAGGAAAAAGACTATAGGACCTTGGTTGGTTTAAATACAGGAGGTACGGGATTTGTTAAAGATAAATGACAAAAAGCCATTTTCGTACATTTGGAAGTCGTCGGAAATCGTAGTATAGTCGTGCAGAAACGTTCGTCAAAAATTGATTTCTAAAGATAACAAGACAAGAATCCCGGTCGTTCGTCTCTGAGAGGCGTTGCTTTTACTTTTGAAATCGATCCTTTTGCCGCTCTACTTTGTTTAGAATCGCATGCCGGTTCATGATTATTACGTATTTACGTACGACATGCTTAGTTGCAAGAATATTAAGAGTTAGAAACAGGCAACATTAATCACACAAAAGATAATAGCAATCATTAAGCTCATGGTGATTTCAAACAGATAGAGATATGTATATATATATAAAAATGTGTTTTCATTCATTCATTTGGGAGTTGTTGCACAAGGAATCTAGAGGAAAGCTTGTACATAAATGCTTGAAAATTAAATCTAGCTACCAGAAAATGATCGCATACAAGAATCGATTGGGGGATTTTGCATGCATCATTGGGGGAGAAGTAAGACTACACTACTAAGCAGTAAATAAATGCAGTAAATATGCGAAGAGCATAATCTAAATCTAGCAGAACGAAAGGGCATTCAGGGGTGGTCCCTGATAGCCTTTGAATGGTTGAGAGAAGAAGGAGGGGCGGCCAATGGAACTTAGGCCGGCCCTTGGAGAGAGGTTGGGGAGCTGATCCAGCTTCCTGGCATGGAGATGGTGGCCTCCATGGTGGTGCTCAACTCATGGAGGTGGAGTGGAGATGGAAGTGGCTATTCTAAGTGGAATGGATGCCAAGGAAGTGAATGGGTGCAAATGGCGACCCAAGGGGTCTTTTTATAGACCTAAGCGAAGCTCTTTAGAGAATTATGGAATTCTCTAGAGAGGCATATGGTGGGAGCTCGTGGGAGAGTGAGAGAGAGAGGGTGGATGGTGGCTTTTAGATCCACCAAATATGGATCTAAAAATTGAATGGCTCTTGGTTGCTTTTTTTGGCAACCAAGGCAACCACACATGGTAGAGAGTTCTAGATAACTCTAGGCTAGGTATTTTCATGTGGATGGTGTGTGTGGGTGTGTGTGGGTCGAAACTTAGGTGGCTAGGTGTTTGCACCTCAAAACACGCCTATAAGGACGCCTTCTTATGCTATTTTCTAGCATTAACTATGTATATTATAATCCTATAGTCGCATCTGTAAAAATACTTGCATTCATGCATTTAATTAAGAGGAGGGAAGATTGGAATAAAAGGGCTTCATAATTTACATTTTCCTCAAGTGCCTCTTTACAAAAATCCATCTCTTCTATTTTTTATCTCCACTTGATTTTTATTTTTTTCTTACGGCTGCAACTGCCACGCTGCCCATTCCTCCCATCTCCCGCTGCTGCAACCTCTTCTCCGCTGCCTCTCCCTGCCGTCCTTCCCGCTGCTACAACTTCCCGCAGCCGCATGCAGCAGTCCCGCCTCTCCCTGCTGTCCTGCGGTCCTTCCCGCTGCTGCAACCTCTTCTCCGCTGCCTCTCCCTGCCGTCCTTCCCGCTGCTGCAACTTCCCGCGCCTCTCCCTGCAGCAGCCACTCTCCAACGCCTCTCCCTGCTGCTGCCATGCCTCCCCGCCATGCTCTCCTCCTCTATAAAGCCGCAGCTCTTCCTCGCGACGAAGGGAGGGGGAACATTGCTGCAATACGCAGCTGCGGCGAGCTGCTGCAAAACGCCACCCTGTAGTCCACCACCTTCCTCTCCACCGTTCTCCCCTCCCATACGTCGGCCCTCCGTCGAGGAGGCACCCGACGAGCAGGAGAACCCACTGTGGTGCTCACCACCACAGTGGGAACACCACCGCCCAGCTCTTCAACGAGCAGGTGGGCGTGGTGTCTTCATTTCTTTTCGGTTTCATCTCCACGCCATTGCTGCCGCTTCAAGGTCCGAAGCTTGAAGCAGCAGCAGCAGCAGCAGCCCAGCGTCGACAGCAGCAGCAGCAGCACCCCCGCCTCCTCCGCAACCTTCCCCGCAGGCGCGCAACCCTCCGCGCGCGCCTGCAGGCCCGTTCCCCGCCTCCGTCTCCGTTCTGTCCACGCCACAGTTGCAGCCGCAGCAGGCCGCTGCGCGCACTGCAGCGGCCAGGCCTCCTCGCGCCGACCCCCGCGACCCTCCGTGACCACTGCAGAACCTCCCCTCGCACCTCCGCGACCTTCCCCGCAGGCGCTCAGCTCTCCGCGCGCGCCTGCAGGGCACTTCCCCGTCTCCGCCTCTGCTCTGTCGCCTCTGCAATTCCACCCGCGACAGGCCGCTGCGCGCACTGCAGCGGCCGGCCAGGCCCCTTCCCGGCTCCCTGCCAACCTCTGCAAGCGTCCGCGCGCGCCTGCAGACCTCCTCCGCGCCCGCCTGCAGACTCCCCGTCTCCCTCTCTGAGCGCGCTGTCGCGAGCCTCCGCGCTCGCAGCCGGCGACGCAGACTCCTCTCCTCCTCTGGGCGAAGACGCGCCCGTGCGCCCGCGACCATCAGACGACGGTCTTCACCTCCGGACGTCTTAACTCGTCCCCTGCAGTGCGGCCCGCTCTCTCCTGCCTTCGCTCTCTCCTGCTCTCTCTCTCCCATTCTCTCTCTCTCTCTCTCTCTCTCTCTCACTCTATCTCACAACACTTTCTCACACACTACACCGACGCACACAGACATCTACACCAACACTTTCACACACACACACTCACACACTAATAGTAACTTATATACATATATATATATATATATATATATATATATATTTATACATATACATATATCTATATATATATACTTATATATACATAGTATATCTATATAGTTATGTATACATACATATAATATAATATATATATGCATATACATATATAATATATATATATATATATATATATATATACACATACTCATATACATATATATATATATACATATCTATATACTTATACATATACACATATATATATATACATATATATCTAGATACATATATACCTATATACATATATATATATACATATATATCTAGATACATATATACCTATATACATATATATATATACATATATATCTAGATACATATATACCTATATACATATATATATATATATCTATTTAGTATTATATATATATACTTATATACATATATACATAGCTATATACATATATACATATATATATATATATATATATATACACCTATATATATATATATATCTATCTATATATATCTATACATATATACTTATACATTTATATACATACATATGTACATATATTTTCACGTTATTTATTATACGCTGTATCGCGGGGATATCTGCACCAGTTGCTGATATTCCCTGATACACGCGTACAAAAAAAGCGTGGTCCCATACATCATCCATCCTCCATCCACACTCCACGCGGCACCTAGTCGTGTTGGTTGCGTCTCTCTAGACGTCGGCTGACTCGACATAGTGCTACACTCCATCGTCACCTCCACCCCCACCCCTTTATATATATACTACATATAAATATATATCTATAGCTACTATATTTACTTTCTATCTGATAGCTTCCTTCTTAGTAAAAAGATAAAAAGAAAGGTATAAAAGTGAAAAGATAATCTTTGATTTGCAGGTACCCCGTCTTGCAAGTAGCAAGACGTGTTTTGAAACTCTGTTTTGGCTAAAAGCCAAGGACACAATTTTGAGGGTGTACCTCAAGAACAAGGATTACCAGAAAAAAAAAAAAAAACCTAAATAAGAAAAATACCAAAAACAGAATAAACGAACGGAAGAGACGCGTTTTAAGGAAAACGTAGAAACTCGACTTGAACCCCACTTCCCTGAGTTCGACCCTGGGCTTAAAAGTGATAAGATAAAATCAATTAGGCCAGGTTAAAAATTTTGTAAAGAGATGGTTAGGTCTGAATTAGGTTAACCACTATACACATTTCAACGATAAAAATATCATATTAACAACCTATCCAGGCCGACCATCATAGCTTTTCTGGCGCCGTTGCCGGGGAGGTGCACTTTCGAGTAAGTTTCTATCCAATTCCTTTAAATTTGTCTCTTCTCTCTTCACGGGTATTGTTGTTTTTGGTGTGCAGGTGAACCTGGTGGAAGGAGAAGAAGGCTGACAAAGTCGAGGACGTGAGCAGGTCCAAGGCGGGAACGAGAGCGTGAAGACGCCGACATCGCATTGGAACTTCGCACACGTTGCCGAACAAGTAGGTTTTCTTTTCTCATCAAATTAGGGTTAACTTGCCACCACCACACACACAAAAAAAAAAAAAAAAAAAAAAAAAAAATTTAAAACTAAAAATTAGAAAAACTTCTTGGGATTTCTTGAGGGCAAGTGGATTAAAATTCACTTGATTGATTGGTTGTCTTCACTCCCACTGCCCCGGGATTTCCTGCCTTACTTCGCATAGCGAAAATCCGAGAATCTTCATTCTTAGATTTTTCGCCGTGGGAAGTATTCTTTGAGGCAAAGAAAAAGATTGCTTGTATCCCTCTTTTGCCTCACTTATCTTTAATTCAGGATCACATTTTTTTGGTGGGGAGACTTGGAATTGAGTTGATTCCAACCCCACCACGACTTTTCAAATTTGCCTGTGATTCGATCCTGAATACTTCAACCCCAAAAATTTTATTTTCTTTATCTGTTGGTTGAAGCCTTGTGTGTGGATATCTTTCTGGTGATTGGGAGCACTTGAATTGAAGTGCTTTGGCTCCCTTTCACATTGGTATAAAATTGATTCGCGCATCCACACATAGAAATCTCCATTTAGGGTAGCCCATTGCATTTTAGCATGCATTAACTAACTGATAATTGAAGAAGGGTTTCTTGGGTTTTAGAAGGAAAACCTGTATTTTTGCAAAAACCCGGAGATTGGTTGAATTGGTAATTCAGCAAAACCCTAAAATTCATACTACTTAAGGCTGAACTCTAAAAACCATTCGCCAATAAAAACTTCAATTCGGGGAGATTTCCCCGTTGCATGCTTGTTCTTACACACTCTTAAAATCAATCACTTGGGCATTACCCATAAACAACGCCCTTCACATTCCAAAAGCACTTGACCCTAAGCCTCTAATTAAAACTGGTAGTAACTTGACCCTTACTAAGGGTTGGAGGTCTAACTACCTGTGTGTAGCGACTACGTGCTGGTGAGAGTTCCCGCGTGCTATCGGGTGTCTAAGACTGGGGCAAACGGCCTTTCAATCTGGCCCGGTGGTTCCGCGGTGCTCGCATTCGGTTCCGTAGTTCGTGATAGTAGGTAACTTAGATCTTTAGGTCTAAGGGCACACTGTAGAGGTTAGGAACTTGACTGTATTGATTTGTAATCAAGTGTACCTTTGCGGCGTCATTTCTCTCATCCCTTTTCCCTTCTCATCTCCCCAATTCTTCCTGCGGTAGTGCATGTTTGGGAGGAGGTCACAAAACCCTGAATTGCTTATATTGATTGATAAATCTAGAAAAAGAGCCGAATCCTCCTCCTCCTCCACAAACATGGCACACACCTCCGCCTCACCACTTCGTCACAATTTCAATTCTTTCAACACCAGGCTTATCCCTGGAAACCCTGTAAGACCTTCCTTATCGAGTGTCGCGCCAAGCGACTCGGTAAGTCATGTGGAACTGGCTTCTGCGAGCCAGTATTTCAACATGGAGGACCAAGCCTCCGTGTACTCGGACACATATGCGGACACGTCTTCTGGCATAGAAGATGCCTGCACCTTGGGGAATAACCCGTTTTCTGCCACGTATAACCCAGGGTGGCACAATCATCCCAATTTTGCATGGTCCAACAACCCGCAGCGTCGAAACCCCGCTGGTGGACCAATGCGATCGTCCGCACCCGTCATCCCAAGGGCCCAGTCTAATCCTATGGCAAATCTGCCATCAGGCCCTTGTGTACAGAAAACCAAACACGCATCAAAACCTCTTGATAAATTGATGCGAATGATGACGGAAATGTCAAAGCGCCATAAAGAAAACATGACCTCTCTTCAGCATTTGGCGCAGCAGAATGCTGAGATCAATCAACTAAGCATGGCGACTCGATCTCAGGGCACTTTTCCCGCCCAACCTGTTCCAAACCCGCAAAACTTTGTACCCTGTGGTCCGCAACCACAGGTACAACCTTCTCAGGAACAGGTTCATCAAATTCTGCAAGCTCCGAGTATTCCTTCGGGATTTCAGGTTAATCCCGCTGCAGCACCGCACTCTTATGAGGATAGTGATCACATCAAGGATGACACGTCTGACGAGGACGTGACTGTCAGTACGTGTATCGAACTAATTGGAGCCGATTCAGACTGCTGCAAATTACCTGACGACTGCCTGACCAACACAAACTGTGACGTTCCCCAATCCCTCCCTATTCCTGTACCTTCTCCTGACCAGACTTCTGACGAGGTTTTCTCCGCTTCCCATACCTCGTGGTCTGAGTCATTGCCGGGCTGCTCACCGCCGGTCCACACTATGGAAGACCGGATTGCCCTTTCTTTCCCGCTAAATCAGGCGGATTTGCAAATCCACACTGGGACCTTGAGCCCACATCTTACTCACCGGGGCTATTCCCTTTTGGATCCATCTATCCAAAAAGCCCCCCTTCTTGGCCAATCTAAGGGCCAACTTCCTCTTCCTGATCTGTTTTCTGATCCGCCTGGGACACTCTCGTCCCAGAAAACGCCAAATCTCTCACCATCCACCATTACTTTTCACGCCTCTATCGCGATTACTTCGCTTTTCTCTTCACCACCCACCATCCACCCACCCTTCCACCCTGATTTATACCCTAAACCTCAGCTCCTGTTACCCGATCTGTCGTCCGTTCTCTGCCTTTCCTTGCATGCATATGAGGACATAGCATTGTTTGGCATGGGGGGGTGGATAGGCATCCATAGGATCCGGGTATTTTATGGTATCAGACAATTACCACCTATTTATAAATATGCAAGAAAAAGAAAAAAGAAAAGAAAAAAAAAAAAAAAATATATATATATATATATATTAGTAATAAATGGTGTTTAGTAATGATCTAAAAGCTGAAACAAAAATACAATAAGTGTTTATGGATATTCAACCTCTGTTTTGAAGAATTTCCAGGCCACAGAAGCTTGATTCGCTCAGGCTCGGCTTAATTCACTTAAAGCATTGACGAAATAGATCAAAATCTCTCCTAACTAAGAACGTTTCTTGTACCTGAGACACCAGTACAGGATTCGTTGGTTTGCTTTTTCTTGAGAGCTTAAGTAAACTTGGTTCACACTACACATATCAGGAAAGATCAGGTGAACATAAGATCCAACCCTAGTGTTCATTAGGAAAGGTGGAGTCCTTACCTGTGCGCGCAGGTAGACTTTTTATCCCAAGTTTTAGTCTTGTGTTTAGGAGTGGCTCTTTCCACCAAAAAGAAACTCTCCCAAAAAAAAAAAAAAAAAAAAAAAAAAAAAAAAAAAAAAAAAAAAAAAAAAAAAAAGTGTGCTCTTTCAAAATGTGTTGTAAGAGATATACTGACATATGTTTCAAAAAAAAAAAAAAAAAAAAAAAAAAAAAAAAAAAAAAGATGTTGCAAAAGAGTCAGTATATCTCATAAATGTCGGTATAATTTGTTTTTCGAAAATGGGAGTTGAGTTTTCCGTAATCATCTTAAGGGTCAATCCGAAAACACGAGCTGAAATTGGGACCAACCTGTACTTAAAAATTCGTGAAACCCTGGGAGTGAGTCTTAAGGTTCATCTGGTCAGTCTTGATCCTTCACTATGCACAAACCATAACCTCTTGAGCTCTCGAGTTTGGAAAAACCTCCTGGGTCCTGGAAATCGTACTTAAGGTTTAAATATCAAGAGTCCTGGTTAGTTGAGAGATAATCTTTGTCATGTAAGACTTAAAGTACTGGTAGTCTTCTTTACAATTGGTTCTCACAATATCCGATAATAAACACACCGATATCATCTCAGAAGAAAATCTTCAGCATAGGAACATTTCTAAATACGGTTTTGCTAGGGACTAGCAAAAGATAGGCATGGGGGTATATGTTTGCACCTCAAAACACGCCTATAAGGACGCCTTCTTATGCTATTTTCTAGCATTAACTATGTATATTATAATCCTATAGTCGCATCTGTAAAAATACTTGCATTCATGCATTTAATTAAGAGGAGGGAAGATTGGAATAAAAGGGCTTCATAATTTACATTTTCCTCAAGTGCCTCTTTACAAAAATCCATCTCTTCTATTTTTTATCTCCACTTGATTTTTATTTTTTTCTTACGGCTGCAACTGCCACGCTGCCCATTCCTCCCATCTCCCGCTGCTGCAACCTCTTCTCCGCTGCCTCTCCCTGCCGTCCTTCCCGCTGCTACAACTTCCCGCAGCCGCATGCAGCAGTCCCGCCTCTCCCTGCTGTCCTGCGGTCCTTCCCGCTGCTGCAACCTCTTCTCCGCTGCCTCTCCCTGCCGTCCTTCCCGCTGCTGCAACTTCCCGCGCCTCTCCCTGCAGCAGCCACTCTCCAACGCCTCTCCCTGCTGCTGCCATGCCTCCCCGCCATGCTCTCCTCCTCTATAAAGCCGCAGCTCTTCCTCGCGACGAAGGGAGGGGGAACATTGCTGCAATACGCAGCTGCGGCGAGCTGCTGCAAAACGCCACCCTGTAGTCCACCACCTTCCTCTCCACCGTTCTCCCCTCCCATACGTCGGCCCTCCGTCGAGGAGGCACCCGACGAGCAGGAGAACCCACTGTGGTGCTCACCACCACAGTGGGAACACCACCGCCCAGCTCTTCAACGAGCAGGTGGGCGTGGTGTCTTCATTTCTTTTCGGTTTCATCTCCACGCCATTGCTGCCGCTTCAAGGTCCGAAGCTTGAAGCAGCAGCAGCAGCAGCAGCCCAGCGTCGACAGCAGCAGCAGCAGCACCCCCGCCTCCTCCGCAACCTTCCCCGCAGGCGCGCAACCCTCCGCGCGTGCCTGCAGGCCCGTTCCCCGCCTCCGTCTCCGTTCTGTCCACGCCACAGTTGCAGCCGCAGCAGGCCGCTGCGCGCACTGCAGCGGCCAGGCCTCCTCGCGCCGACCCCCGCGACCCTCCGCGACCACTGCAGAACCTCCCCTCGCACCTCCGCGACCTTCCCCGCAGGCGCTCAGCTCTCCGCGCGCGCCTGCAGGGCACTTCCCCGTCTCCGCCTCTGCTCTGTCGCCTCTGCAATTCCACCCGCGACAGGCCGCTGCGCGCACTGCAGCGGCCGGCCAGGCCCCTTCCCGGCTCCCTGCCAACCTCTGCAAGCGTCCGCGCGCGCCTGCAGACCTCCTCCGCGCCCGCCTGCAGACTCCCCGTCTCCCTCTCTGAGCGCGCTGTCGCGAGCCTCCGCGCTCGCAGCCGGCGACGCAGACTCCTCTCCTCCTCTGGGCGAAGACGCGCCCGTGCGCCCGCGACCATCAGACGACGGTCTTCACCTCCGGACGTCTTAACTCGTCCCCTGCAGTGCGGCCCGCTCTCTCCTGCCTTCGCTCTCTCCTGCTCTCTCTCTCCCATTCTCTCTCTCTCTCTCTCTCTCACTCTATCTCACAACACTTTCTCACACACTACACCGACGCACACAGACATCTACACCAACACTTTCACACACACACACTCACACACTAATAGTAACTTATATACATATATATATATATATATATATATATATATATTTATACATATACATATATCTATATATATATACTTATATATACATAGTATATCTATATAGTTATGTATACATACATATAATATAATATATATATGCATATACATATATAATATATATATATATATATATATATATATACACATACTCATATACATATATATATATATACATATCTATATACTTATACATATACACATATATATATATACATATATATCTAGATACATATATACCTATATACATATATATATATACATATATATCTAGATACATATATACCTATATACATATATATATATACATATATATCTAGATACATATATACCTATATACATATATATATATATATCTATTTAGTATTATATATATATACTTATATACATATATACATAGCTATATACATATATACATATATATATATATATATATATATATACACCTATATATATATATATATCTATCTATATATATCTATACATATATACTTATACATTTATATACATACATATGTACATATATTTTCACGTTATTTATTATACGCTGTATCGCGGGGATATCTGCACCAGTTGCTGATATTCCCTGATACACGCGTACAAAAAAAGCGTGGTCCCATACATCATCCATCCTCCATCCACACTCCACGCGGCACCTAGTCGTGTTGGTTGCGTCTCTCTAGACGTCGGCTGACTCGACATAGTGCTACACTCCATCGTCACCTCCACCCCCACCCCTTTATATATATACTACATATAAATATATATCTATAGCTACTATATTTACTTTCTATCTGATAGCTTCCTTCTTAGTAAAAAGATAAAAAAAAAGGTATAAAAGTGAAAAGATAATCTTTGATTTGCAGGTACCCCCGTCTTGCAAGTAGCAAGACGTGTTTTGAAACTCTGTTTTGGCTAAAAGCCAAGGACACAATTTTGAGGGTGTACCTCAAGAACAAGGATTACCAGAAAAAAAAAAAAAACCTAAATAAGAAAAATACCAAAAACAGAATAAACGAACGGAAGAGACGCGTTTTAAGGAAAACGTAGAAACTCGACTTGAACCCCACTTCCCTGAGTTCGACCCTGGGCTTAAAAGTGATAAGATAAAATCAATTAGGCCAGGTTAAAAATTTTGTAAAGAGATGGTTAGGTCTGAATTAGGTTAACCACTATACACATTTCAACGATAAAAATATCATATTAACAACCTATCCAGGCCGACCATCACTAGGTTGATTAGGTTAGGTTCTAGTGGGTATAGGTCAAGGTATGTCTGAAATTAGGGTTATAAACCTTAGTTCACTAAGGTAAAGTGCAATTAAACTTAATACAAGTTTAATTGGGTGTGTGAAAACTTAATTGAGAGTAAAACAACTCAATTAAGTCAGGTCTAGGTCAATTGGACTCTCACTAAGTCCAATTGGACAGTGTGTGCTGAGATCAGGGCTCAATTGGACTCAATGAGTCCAATTGAATAGGCTGATGGAATTGACTAAGATCCAAGTCAATTAGGTTTAGTGAGGACCTAATTAGGTCCTTAGGGAGGTCTAGAGGTGGTGTACTAGGGTTAAGGCACCTTAATTTAGGTTCCTATGGGGTTGGAATTGGGTTTAGGGACCTAGAGATCCAAGATCAAGGCTTAAATCTCAAAACAAGAATTGGAGAGCAGTATCAGATGTCTAATAATATAATCAGACATCTTATACTCAAAAATCAGAAGTCCAGACTTGTTGTCTGGACGTCCAATCAGAGCCAGGAAGGATTTCGGGTTCTGTTTTGGGTATTCTGCAGAAATTAGACGTCTGACAGTGTCTGGACGTCCAATAACACTGCAAAAGTGGGTTTGAAGTGTGCGGGAGTTGGCTAAGGGTCCTGGACGTCTTAAAACTTATCTGGACGCCCAAAGAAGGGTTGGAACTAGGATTTTAGGGCTTCCTAGGGTGTTGTGACCTAATCTAAGGGTGGCTAAGGCTTGGGGAAGTCTCTAGGCTATCCTAGGGCTAGGATGGACCTAAGCTCTTCACATTTTACTACTTTATTCATACTTAATAGAATAGCAAACTTTTAACCCCCTTACATTATTATTCCTACATCTAAACTAGGCCTTCTACTCCAACTCTGCTATAACTCCTGTTATTCCTGATCCAGCTTCAGATCCAGCTCCTGATCAGCTTATTCCCTGCAATCAACATAATACACTTAATCAGCACATTATAACATTATTTTATGCATAGCTAAAGGAAAGCAGTAAAGATGTAGATAATGCATATGCATGCATGAATAACCGTAACTTATCCTAAGTCCTAGCCTAATTTAGGTCAATTAAGACCTATGATTGCTGAGCAATCAATAAACATCAGGATTTATTTTTTGATCCAAAAATTCGACAAAACAGGGTCAATATATCCTCCAGAAAATTCACAGATTAACTCGTTAATTCAGATGACTTGAAATTTTTGTTTTCAGGATTTTTCTGGCTCTTGAATCTGATTCGCAACTTACAATAACCTTTAAAACCGTATGTCCGTGCTTGTGAAAAGCCAACATTTATAAGGGCGTGTTTTTGGTTTAAAACATTTTTTTTTGTACCCCATGCTTATTTCTAGCTTAGTCTTACAACAAATGTGTCGGGATAATCATTCCCATTACCAATCCTTGAGGTGGCTCTGGCGCTAGTACTTCAGGATAGCACTGTCCATGACACCACCAAGGAGCTCACAACCCCAAGACACAATGCACTGTAAAGGGGCGCTCCAAGCAAACTCAAGTTCTTGCTTCGACACTATAGGTAGAGCACCGTCCAAGACACTTGAGCTGCTAAACTGCGATTTAATGCTCAGTCTAAAGATATGAAATATAGATATGGAGCAGTGCCGAGACAGTAACATGTTGACATCGCATCCTCAAAGGAGTCATTTTCCTCCTCGGTGGTGGGAACTCAAACCAATGACCTACTTCAGACTTTTTACTAAGTCCAAACAAGGGGGGTTTTTTTCTAATTTTTTAGTGATTTTTAGGTGTTGGCTCTTGTGTGAAATTTGACACAGGAAGTTTTACAAGAAATGCAAGTTTTTGAAACAGAAACTAAGCCAGATACTTTCCATATTACAAAAGAAGATCAAGTCACCTGAACTATCACAAGTTCAAGTGGAATTTTGGAGAAGGATATGTGATCTAGTCTAAAAATAAACCCTGAGATTCTAATGATCAGATTTATATCCTCATCCCTAATTTGTTAAAGATTAAATCCCATTGTACCACAAGTGATTTTTTTTCAACCTTAGTCCAGATTTCAAAATTTTTCCTTAAAAAGTTTTCAAAATTTATATATTTTTGGGTATGCATGCCAGAAAATAAAGATGACTAAAAAAATGCTCGTTTTTAGGTTTTGAAAATCCTAAATCAATCGTCAAAATTTTAAAAACACTCCCCTACGCTTAAGATATGCAATGACCTCATGCAATAGGAAGGAAAAAGAGATTACCGTAGTAAAAGGAGATCGGATTTAGGATAGTGAAAACCTGGGGAAAAGAAAGAAAAAGAAGCAGAAAGAAAATGATGGGTTACCTCCCATCCAGTGCTATCTTTTACGCCATTCAGCCGGGTGTAGTGTGCATTAGTGATCAACTATGGTTGGTTCAGTGAAATCAAAGGATTCAGATGGAAGATTTGGGGTAAGATCAAAATAGGGCTTTAAACGTTGGCCATTGACTTGAAATGTCGTATTAGTTTTAGGATCAAAAAGATCAACAGCGTCATACAAATAAATTTTGAGGATAATAAAGGGGCCGATCCATTTGGATTTTAATTTGCCAGGAAAAAGACATAATCTAGCATCAACAAGCCAAACGCGTTGATTAACGTCAAAGTGTTTCCGAACAATGTATTTATCATGAAATTTCTTTGTTCGGCATTTATAAACCCTAGCGTTTTCATAGGAAAAATTATGTAATTCTTCCAATTCAGTTAATTGTATTTTTCTGTGGATACCAGTGTCAGATAAATCCATGTTTAATTGTTTTATTGCCCAAAACGCCCTATGTTCTAGTTCTACCGAGAGATGGCATGCCTTCCCAAAAATCAGACGGAAGGGAGACATGCCAAGTGGGGTTTTAAAAGCGATACAATAGGCCCATAAAGCGTCATCGAATTTGGTGGACCAGTCTTTACGGTCGGGCTTAACCATCTTTTGTAAAATATTTTTGATTTCCCGGTTAGAAACTTCTACCTGGTCATTTGTTTGGGAGTGATAAGGTGTGGAAATTTTGTGATCAACCCCATATTTAGAAAGAAGGTGATGAAATTGTGAATGAGTGAAATGTGTGCCTCCGTCACTGATAATGGCTTTTGGAATGCCGAATCTTAAGAAAATATTCTTAAGAAATTCGACAACCACACGGTGATCATTAGTGTGGGTGGATATTACTGCTATCCACTTAGAAACATAGTCAACTACGACTAGTATATATAAATACCCACCAAAGTTGATGAACGGTCCCATGAAGTCGATGCCCCATACATCAAAAATTTCAAGCTCTAAATAGGATTAAGGGGCATCATATCCTTCCGAGTCATGTTGTCGATGCTCTGGCAACGCACACAGGACCGAACAAAATTATGAACATCTTTGTGCAAGTTGGGCCAAAAGAATCCCGCATTAAGGATTTTAGCTGCAGTTTTCTTGCCCGAAAAATGTCCACCATAGGCCATTGAATGACAATGTTTCATAATATCATGGATTCAGAATCAGAGACACATCGTCGAATGACCTAATCGACACAAATGCGAAAAAGGTCGAGAACCTACCAAAAATAGTATTTAATGTCAGCAAAGAACTTATCCCGTTTTGTTTTTGGCCAATTAGCAAGGATTCGTTCTGTTGCTAAATAGTTCGCGATGGGCGCAAACCAAGGGAGGGTGGTTGCAGCTAAAATGCTTTCATCAGGGAATTGATCAGGTGGGGTCATGATGTCATTCGTCATAAGACGAGAGAGATGGTTGGCCACTACATTTTGCGATCCCACCTTATCCTTGATTTCCAAGTCAAATTCCTGGAGCAGCAGGATCCAATGGATAAGGCGGGGTTTCGCATCTTTTTTTGTTAGCAAATATTTAAGTGCTGAGTGGTCGGTGTATACAGTGACATGTGACCCCAAGAGATAAGATCTAAATTTTTCTAAGGCAAATACAATGGCAACAAGCTCCTTTTCAATAACTGTGTAATTCTGTTGTGCATCATCAAGAGTTTTGCTAGCATAATAGATCACAATGGGCTTCCTGCCAATTCTTTGCCCTAGAACGGCCCCCACAGCAAAATCTGAGGCATTTGTAATTAATTCAAAGGGACTATTCCAATCAAGTCCCTGTAAAATTGGTGCCTCGGTAACTTCCTTCTTCAACCTCAAAAAACTCTCCAGGCATTTATCATTAAAATTGAATGGCTGGTCTTCAGTAAGAAGTTGACTTAGGGGCTTGGAGATTTGGGAAAAATTTTATATGAATCTATGGTAGAAACCTACATGACCTAAAAAGGATCTGATCTGTTTTATAGTAGTGGGTGGTGGGAGCTTAGATATAGCATCTATTTTTGCTTTATCTTCTACAGTTCCTTGTTTTGAAATAACATGGCCCAAGACAATACCTTCCTGGACCATGAAATTACTTTTTTTCCAACTGAGGATCAGATTGACTTCTAAGCATTTTTGGCGCGTTCTTTCAAGGTTCTTGAGACAATGGTCAAAAGAATCTCCAAAAACAAAGAAGTCATCCATAAAGACTTCTAAGCATTCACCTATCAAGTCTGAAAATATTGCAAGCATACACCTTTGAAAAGTCGCAGGTGCGTTGCAAAGACTGAAGGGCATTCTTCGAAAAGCAAAAGTTTCGAAGGGGCAGGTGAAAGTTGTTTTGTCCTAGTCTTCAGGATGAACCGCTACCTGATTATAGCTGGAATAACTATCAGAAAGCAGTAAAAATCCCGTCCAGCTAATCGCTCCAAGATTTGATCAATAAAGGGGAGCGAAAAATGGTCCTTCTTGGTGGCGGTGTTGAATTTTCTATAATCAATACACACGTGCCAAGAAGAGGCGGTTCGTGTGGCTATATTCTCCCCATTTTCATTGGTGACAACTGTTAGTCCAGCCTTTTTAGGCATAACTTGTGTTGGACTAACCTAGGAGCCGTCAAAAATGGGGTAGATGATATTGGCATCAAGCCACTTAATAATTTCCTTTCTTACCACCTTCTGCATATTAGGGTTCAAGCACCTTTGTGGTTGGCGGGAGGGGCGAGAATCATCCTCTAAATATATATGATGTGTACAACAGGACGGATGAATACCCCTAAGATCAGAAAGGGTCCAGCCAATAGCTTTTCTATACTTACTCAAAACCTAGAGAAGTTTGTGTTCTTGTGCCCCAGTAAGTACAGAATTTATAATCAGGGGCAGGGTCTAATTTGGACCTAGGAAAACATATTTAAGGGAGTCAGGCAAAGGTTGTAATTCCAGTTGTGGGCTCGGCTCTGAAAGAATTTCTGCTTTTTGTGTTAGTGGTGAAGTGATAGTGAAAGGGTCAGCTGGAGTGTTAGCTGAGTGTGTGGTTAGGATGGAAGGGTGAGAAGAAATGGATTGTTCAGGAACCATGTTAATGGCAAAATAGGAACCTAAGTGTGAAATCTGCAAAGTTTCCTCTACTATATTTTCCATTTCTGAATCCAAGTCATCAAAGAAATCAGGTTCTTGGAACCACCTAGAAGCATGGAAAATATCTAGGGTTACAGATTCACCATTGCACATGATCTTCATTTTACCATAATCACAATCAATATTTGCGTGGGCGGTGGCTAAGAATGGTCTTCCAAGAATTATAGAGGCAAACTTTAGTGCTTCCAGTACCTCTATGTCCAGAACTAAAAAGTATACTGCAAATAGACAATTTTTGATCGAGACAAGGACAACCTCAACAATTCCCCTTGGTTTAGTTGTAGATCGGTCTGCTAATTGAAGAGTAACCTCAACAGGCTTTAATTCTCCAATCTTAAATTCTTCAAAAGCAATTGTGGGGATAAGATTAATTGAGGCACCGAGATCCAATAAGGCACGATCAAAAGAAGTGTCATTAATGATAACTTGAATCAAGGGGCGCCTGGATCTTTCCTCTTAAGAGGCAGTCAGCTCTGCACAACTAAGCTGGCTGTCTCAAGAAGGATCACCTTTCCTAAATTTTTGGGCTGCCTTTTTGTGGTACACAAATCTTTTAGAAATTTTGCATAGGCAAGGATGTATTTTATGGCATCTAGGAGAGGGATGTTAATTTCAACTTGCCTAAATAAATCCATTAATTCCTTATCAGTGGGCTCAAATTTCTTCTTTTTCTTATTTTGTGAAGAATGGAGGGTTTGTGGAAATGGTGGAGGGTTTCCCTATTTTGCATTATTAGGTTCTTGAACAATGTTAGAGGAAGATGGGGAAGAGTTGATCCGTTTTTCATTGAAATGAGTTTCTTTAACAAGCAGGGGGTCTTGAGTGGTTTTCCTATTCCTCAAAGTAACTGCATTTGCGGTCTGGTTGTTTCTAGGATGAGAACGAGAAGCCTAACTATTATTGAAACCTGGGGGATGCTGAGGTGCTGGTTGAATGGGTTGACTGGGATATCCAACTTGGAATTGATTCCTTTGTTTATTCGGGTTAGGCATGGGTTGGGAAGGTAAATTCCCAACAGGTCGATGATTAAGAGTAACCTTAACTTGGTGTTGCAAGTTGGTAATCATGCGGGTTACTTCTATCATTTGATTCTGCATACCTTGTAGAGTTTTCATAACCTGAGTATTAATATCTTCCTAGGATGGTCCAGGTTGATATGCAGGGGGCCCATAATTCCCAAAATTATTTTGTTTGGGAAAAGGATTCGGATTCAAGTTTTTCCAGGAGTGATTCGAGTTGGTCCACCAATTTTGATTGTAAGTGTTGGAGGGGTTTCTAAATTGCTCTTGGAGAGCATAAATATTTTCTGTGGTAGGATCAAGAATATTTTGATTCAAATAATCAAAATTCCCAGTCAATTCTTGTGAGAAATCAGCTGTAAATTGCTGACCAGCAGGTGTAGCATCAATATTGTGTAGATTTTCTCTTTGGAGAAGTTGTGGAGTATTAGTGTGTGGAGAGTTAAAGTGTGGAGTTTGTTTGTTTGCGAGATTTTCTTCCATTTTTTTCTGGTGAATTTGCATCTGGTCCAGTCGTTGAGCTAACATATATAGATCATCCTGAGTGACTAGAACAGAGGTGGATTTGGAGTCAATTTCATTGACTCCATGTCTGGGGTTTTGTGTTCTACCAAAAGTGTCCATTGAAGTCATATTAAATAAGTTTTCACTCATTTCTTCAAAGAGGAGATAGGCAACTTTTGGCATCTTTATTAAGGAAATTGCCCCCACATGAGGCATCCACAAATCGCTTCAATTGATCTTCTAATCCATGATAGAAGATCTACACTAACTGCCATTGCGGAACTTTATGGTGGGGACAATTTCTTAAAAGTTCTTGGAATCTTTCCCAGGCTTCAAGGAGGGGTTCACCAATTTTTTATTGAAAGGTCATTATAGATCTTCTTAAAGCGTTAGTTCGACCGATCGGAAAATTTTTTTTTAGAAAAGAGCTCTTTAATTGGGGCCAGGTGGTAATCGGGTGCCCAACCATTCTAAACCAATATGAAGCTTTATCTTTAGAGAGAAAGGAAAAAGTCTCATCAACCACATGTCTTCCTACACATTGCGGGAACGAGTGGTTTGAGCGAGGATAGTTAATTCCTTGAGATGACAAAAAGGGTCCTCTCCTGGATGACCATGAAAATGCTTGATAAGATTTAGAATGGCTGGTTTGATCTCAAAATCCCCTTGTGGTATGACCACCCTGGGTCTTTCCTCATAATTGGAAGGATCATAGAAATCCTTAAGAGGAATGACAGGCTGTTGGCGAGGTGGCGGGTTTTGCCCTTGGTTAGCTAGGTTCATTACAGTCCTAGCCAAATCCTCTTGATTTTGTTGTAGCCGAAGCAAATGGTTGACCATTAAGGCAAAGGGGTTTGTATTTTGAGTTAGGATAGGAGGGCCACCTAGCCCTGCAAGAATTTTTGGTTGCTCCAGATGAGGGAGGTTAGGGAGGGGGACGTCAGCTTGTGGGTCGACTGACGGGTTAGAAGCGGAAACAGAATTTTTTTGTCGATTTCCGAGGTTTTCCATTTTTTTAGAAGAGGAAGGAGAAGAAAACAAAGATTTTCTGGTGCGGGGGGCAAAATCAGATTGTCCCTCAAGATGTGATTTTTGGGACCTTTGCCTGTGCATGCACTTTTTTGGAAGAATTGGAGGGGAGGAGAAGAGAAAGAGATGAGAGAAAGTGTGCAATTCAAACAACAAATTCTAGACCTAACTTAAGTGTGACTCCCTAAAAAAATTAACTTAAGACTTGGTCTACCTAGGAAATAAGTAATCAACAATGAATACCTGTTCTGTCAACAAATCTAGCCCAAGTTACTTAAGGGGAAGTTTGGGCCTAAGCATTTCCCAGGAAAATCCCCAGGTGCTTGTACAAACCCGTGCTTGGTCATTTGACATGGCCCGCCATCTTGAACACCAAATATAGATGACAGAATTTATATTAACTAGAGAAAACTTAAGACCTACATAGCAAGCCGAAGTTGATGAAACCTTAGGGGCTAAGTTGCTACGAATTTTAGTTAGGTCTAGGATACGAAAGTGCACATGGAATGTGGAGGGCGTTGATTGGGTTGTTCCCTATTATTTCAATTTTTAGTGTGTGTGCAGAAATTGGAAAGTGGTTCTAATTAAAAACAAGTGGTCACACAATTTTTGTATTTCTATCTTTTAGAATTAGATTTAACTTAGTGTATTTTTAGGATTTTCCTTTTAAGTTTTCAAATAAGTTTGAGATTTCACAAACAAGAGAAAATCAAGTTGTATGGGTGAGGATATGTTTCCTTTTGGTTGTTTGTCTCTAAAAATGAAAAAGAAACCCTAATCCAATTGATCCTAGGACAGAAATTTAACTACCAATGAGTTATTTTTAGCCTTTCTGTATTAAGTAGTGGTCCAAATAATTCAAACAACACCACTACTATGAAGAGAATCAAACAAGGATTCCAAAAAATATTTTTTTAAGATTTTAGGAACTTTTTTGATAATTTTTTTGAATTTTTATTTGTACTGGTGTCAACGTCCAAAAATGATACCTGTGGGTATTTTGGACTTTTCACTCAGAAAATTTTGGGGATTTTATATGATGTGTAGAATTTCACAATGATTCCAAAAACCTAAATTTCATAAAAATTAGATGAGTATAAAAATTCTAAAAATTCACGGACAATAGCAAAATAGAGGGTCTGACCCCTTTGTAGTCCAAAAATTTTTAAAAATTAAATACAAATCCAATTAGTCTGAAATTTGGAACAAATGTTCCCAACTTGATTTGGAATCTCTATGCAAAATTCCAAGATTTTAGGAGGCCTTTGGTGATCGGAATTGATTTTTCAAATCCGGACAGAAGTCTGGATCCAAAAAAGCAAAACACCAATACTTAAAATAGAGTGGTGTTAATGGTGCAAACAAGCAACCAATGAGTTTTAAAATGCACCACTCCACTTAATTAAGTTGTTTAAGGTCCTGAAAGCCAAGTTTAGTGTATTTTGGTAGTCTTTTAGGCTAAGTGTGACAAGAAAGAAGAAACCAACCTAAAATTGCGGAAAGCAAAGGAACTTTGAGCTCTTGCTTTCAAATTCCTGCTTTCTTCTTGTAGTTCCTACACACACAAGAGAAAAGAAAGAGAAGGTGATGAGATCCACTTTAAGCAAGAGAAAGATTATGCAAAGCCGTGCCTGCCTCCTCGGCAACGGCGCCAACAAGTGATGCGAAATTTGGCGTGATTTATAAAAGCAGGTTTTTAAAGTCATTGTAACACGCGAAATCGCATACGCTTTTAAAATTTATAACCTAGATAGGGCAGTATCTCGGGTCGTCCAAGGAGGCAATATGCTTGTAAATCAAATCTCTTGCTTGGAAAATAAATCTCAACTTTCTCTTTGGTCTTTTCAATATATCATTTTCTTTTTGTTTTGTATTTGAAATAACAAGGATTTCGAGTTGATGATAACTACTCCTAATGGTAACCCTAGGTGACAAGAGCTACCTTCCTTCTAAGCTCACCCTAGGCACGTGAAGGCCTAGGGTAATTAGAGAGTCAGGGAACTGAGTGCACAAAAGGGAAATTTAAATTGCAATCAAGACAAAACAAATCTAATGAAGGCAACTTGTACAAAATTGAGGAATTGTTTTCCAAGAATCTAGTAGAAGAATGCTTAAACTACTAGAATTAAAAATGCATGTAATGAAAACACAAATATCCTCTGAAATGATGGTGAAGATGGCCAGGCTCTTGCTCCAATTGCTACTGCTCCCGCAATCAAAAAGAGTTCCTCCTTCTTCTTGCAAAATTCTTCAAGGTGTAGTTTCCTTGGCAAACCCTGAAGTAGGGAGGCATGCCAAGGCTTTCCTCCAAGGTGGCATGGACCACGTCTAAGCTCTCCTCCAAGGATGGTTGTATACCACCCTCAAGACCTCCTCCAATGGTCTTCCTTGCCTGGCTTCTCCTTTGGCTGGCGTGGGGACAAGAGAGAAGGGAAGAGGGGAAGGCACCAAGGGGACAGAGTGTCCCCTTAATCTTCTTCTTCTTCTTCTCTCTTGGAAGTGAGCTATAGGTAGAATATAAGAGGTATTTTGCTAGCCAAAGATGGATTGTATGTCGGTGGGTGTTGGTCATTTTATAGGGTTGGATGGGAGGGTTAAGGTGACTCTTGAGATGGATGGCTAAGATGGGAAGATGAGGGTGGTTAGGTGATCCTAGGGCTAAGGGGAGTTGGAGCCACCTAAGGGATGTAAGAGGGGTAGTTATGGGTGGCCAAGGGACACCTAAAAGTGGCGCCAACCATGGAGAGAGGTGCCATGGGTTGGCGCCAACTTCTAGGCTTCTAGAAGGGGGTTGAGGTGGATGGTGGATGTGGCTTGGAAGGGTTATGTGTAGGGTGGATATGGGAGGTGAAGTTGGTGCCAAAAAGGGGGGTGGTGAGGGTGGCTTTGGCGCCAACATCTAGGTGTCTTTTGGTGGTGATTGAGGGGTGAAGGGTGGTGAAGAAGGTGGTGCCAACTTGAGTAGAGGTGGAGCTAGCTAGGTGGTCTTGAGTTCACTTAGTAAATTGAGCTAGCTAGGGTTAAGTTATGGCTAATGGATGGCCAAGAAGCTGGATGCTAGCTAAGCTAAGCTAGCTTAGCTAGTAGTGGAGTGGAGGAGTAGGCATGTGGAGCTTAGGGTTTGTGGAGAGGAGTTGGATATGAAGAGTCTAGAGCTGAATTGGAGCTGGCAGCTACTGAAGAGGTCAACATGGGGCTACTCTAGCTGGCTTAGCTTGCTAGTTCTTTGCTAGCTACTAAGCCAAGCTAAAGTGAGCTGGCTTCTCTTGAATGGAGCTAAGGTGAGCTGGGCCTAGTGCTCCCGAGGAGGATTGAGCTGGTTGAGGCGGCTAAGGTAGCTTAGCTCAACTAAGTTGAGCTAAGCTGAGTCCCCGGGAGTTGGACTTGAGCTTCCTAAGCTGGAATAAATTCATCTTTAGCTAGCTGAAGATGAGGTGAACTTTAGTCAACTCAACTGAGCTAGCTAGAGCTCCCTGTGAACTTATGGGAGATGAGATGATCTAGACTCAGCTAAGTTGAGCTAGATCTGAGCTGACCTGAGCTAGGGTGAGCTGAGATAAGCTCTCTTGAGCTACCATTCGGCTGAGATAAGCTCTCTTGAGCTACCATTCAGCTGAGATGAGCTGAATGGAGCTAGGATGGGTTGACCGTAGTCCTAGTGAGCCGGATTCCAGCTATGGTGAGCTGGATCATGCTGAGTTCCAGCTAGTTTGTGCTTCTCCTTCATTTGTTGCCTTCCTGAGTGCTAAGGTTCTAAGGATCTGTTAATCTATTTATCCCTAACACTCACAAAAACACATTAAAAAGACAATAAAAAATACAATGCATGCCTAACCTAATTTATGACTAAATGCCACCCAAAAACTTGTTTGTGAAGCAAAACCCTAAGAGCTAGGATTGTTTTAATGTGAAAGAATGATGATAAACCGGCATTTATCAGGCGCACAGGTCCAGGTTCACCATACATCCTGGAAACACAAAGATGTACCATGACCTGCGACGTGACTTCTGGTGGAGAGGGATGAAGTAAGATGTTGGTGAGTTTGTCCAACAGTGCTTGGTATGCCAGCAGGTGAAGGCCGAGCACCAGAGGCCTGCAAGGCCGTTACAGCCACTTCCTATGCTAGAGTGGAAGTGGGAGAGCATCACCATGGACTTGGTGCTGGGTCTACCAGCTACCCAGCGGGGACACGACATAGTTTGGGTGATAGTAGACTGGTTGACGAAGACGGCATAGTTCCTGCCAATTCGAGTCACCTTTAGGCCAGCACAGCTAGCAGAGCGATACATCAGAGATGTGGTGCGTTTGTATGGAGTCCCTCGCGAGATCGTACCTGACAGGGATACTCGTTTCACTTCCCAATTCTGGGCAGTGTTTCAACAGGCATTAGGGACCCGTCTAAGGTTCAGTACCACCTACCACCCCTAGACAGACGGGCAATCGGAGCGCACTATACAGACACTCAAGGACCTCCTATGCACTTGTGTATTGGACTGGAGGGGCTCTTGGGAAGAGCATTTGCCCCTGGTAGAGTTTGCATACAATAACATCTACCATTTGAGCATCAGCATGGCACATTACGAGGCTCTATACGGGAGGAGGTGTACTACACCCTTGAGTTGGGTCGAGGTGGGGACCAAGTGGGAGGTTGGTCCCAGGCTGATCCATCAGAGTCAGGAGGTGATGGAGCAGATTCACAAAAGGCTCCGTACGATCAAGAGCAGACAGAAGAGCCATGCTGACAAGAAGCACAGAGAGGTGCAGTTCGAGGTTGGGTATCACGTCTTCCTCTGTGTTTCACCCATGAAGGTCTTGCAGCATTTTGGGGTGAAAGGGAAGCTTGCATCGAGGTTTGTGGGGCCCTTTGAGGTCTTGGAGTGGGTAGGACCCATTGCTTACCGACTTGCCCTTCCTCCTCAACTTTCTAGAGTGCATGACGTGTTCCATGCATCCAACCTCAAGAAGTACGTCGCCGATCCCAGCCACATTCTGAGCCATGAGAGCGTTGAGATGGGAGATGACCTGACCCATCTCGAGAGGCCAATACAAATACTAGACAGAGCCGTCCAAAGTTTGAGACGGAAGCTGGTACCATTGGTGAAGGTCCTATGGAGAAGCCAACGGTACGAGGAGGCGACTTGGGAGCCTGAGGCAGCAATGCAAGAGCAGCACTCGAAGCTTTTTGAGGGTACATCTCCTCAGATCTACTTTGGTCCTCTTTAAGTTTGTTATGCACTTTTACGTACTTTCCACACTCTATGTAGCTCAAGTTTCGGGGACGAAACTTCCTTTAAGTTTGTTATGCTGAAATGACCCTCCACTTTTTGGTAGGATAAGACATCTGAAGTGTTCACCAGACATCTATCCAAACATCTGGATAGAGGGCAGGTCATCTGAAAGTAAGGAAAATCATACGTACTTTTCCTTTCCGTGCACATGCGACACGCACGCCCTTTCCCCCCTCCGGCCTCCTCACCCAAAACCCTAACAACCCATCTATTTAAACCCCCACACCCTTCCGCTTTCTCCCCATCACCACCAGCCACCACCTCTATCTCCTTTCCCCCTGCCGGCAGCCATCTTCACCCCACCCCCAGCGCAGCGAGTGGAGAGGAAGAAGAGGGATGAGATGAGGAGAAGGAGAGAGGGTGAGAGTGTAAGCGATGAAGAGGGTGTGTGCGTGATAGTGTGGATGAGGGAGAGAGGAGCGCGGCCGAGAGTTGCGGGAGCTCGGAGAGCTTGGGTGGCTGCCCACGAGCATGAGCTCGGGGAGCTCATGCTCGTGGGCACCTTGCTATGGGTGTAGCCGCGAGTGCCAGGGTTACATGATTAGAGGAGCTGCAGGAGCTCAGAGGAGCTCGAGCGGGAGGAGGTGAGAACGCACACAAGGACGAGGAGCTCCTGGAGAAGAGCTCCTCGACCTCCCACAACTACTGGAGCTGCTGCTGCAGAGCTACAAGCGGAGGAGGCAAGGAAGACAACGTCGCGAGGAGTTCTACGTACTGGATCTTTTCTAGTATCAGACATTTGAAGCAACAGCGGGACGTCCGGAGCTGAAGTCGGACATCTAAAAGCATGTTTAGTGCCGAGGCACGTGTTTCTGCATGGGTTCCGGCCATGCAGACGGGACCCTTAGCTGATTTTGGGTCAGTGCATTGTACGCAGGCGCAAAGAGTTGGAAAGGCACACAGTGCACCCTTCGAGGTACTTTTGGGCATCTGAGCACAACACCAGACGTCTGAGTGTACTCCCAAACGACCGGAAGGAGAGTCCAATGTCTGGGACTCCCCTCAGAAGATCACGGAAGGATCCGGACATCCGAGGAAGCCACAGGAAACATAAGGTGAGTGCTGACATCTTTCAAGACGTCTGGCCCAAGTCCCAAACGTCTGATTTTGGGCAGTATGTGCATTTTTGGCTCGTTTAGGGCCCAAATGGAATTAGATTTTCGCAAACGAAGTACCATTGTTTTTCGCTCGAGTTTCTCTATGTGTTAGTGTCGAGAGTATATCTTTTAGAACTCGTTTAATGTGACTTAGTCACTGGTACAGGTCACCAGCTTGTAGTGTGCTCATGGCCCGTTGAGACGACAGGACCTACAGTTCTAGCCCCCATTCCTCCCATGATTCCCGGTAGAGTGGTTTGCTTTAATATCAAGATTTAATCAAACAAAGTGCATGTTTAGAATAACTTAATTGAACCCTAGGACGTGAAATGAACCCTAGGGCAGAAACGAATGGATATTGCTTGAGCTACACTATTTCCTTGAGATGCGTGTTAAACCAACTTGCTAGCAAATGTATTAGTTTATTGATGTGATGCTTTCTTAGTTAGTAAAACACGAGCTGGCTGTTATAAGAATGAAACCCGTAATGTGAATAGTGAGATATGAATGTTGGAAAATGGAATGAAAGGAATACAAGCATCAACCCTATGGGGAATTAGGAGGACTCCTGTATATGGAAAGAACTTAGTAGGTAGATGGGAGGTGAGCTGGCCCTTGTATACCTGGTACCAAGGAGAGCAACTATCCCTTTAGTGTAGAGGGGAGCTAGCCGCCCCTTTGGGTTGAGACCTAGGGTTAGGTCTAGTTACTCTACACCGACCTCTATTTGGCCCTCATGTACGTAGTACCTAGGTGAGCTACTTAATGTAGGGAGGGAGCTAGCTGTCCCATGGGGCTCGGGGTTAGGACTAGCCATCCTACACTGACTCTTATTAGGCCCACTGAGCAAATCGAGATAGTCGGATGAGAGTACGCGGACTGTGAAGGGGTGAGACCCCCATTCTATGGAGGGGTGAGACCCCTATTCTGAGAGGGCAAGGCCCTGTGCTATTCCGTATTGTACCTTTAGGCATACCCGCTAGTAGAAATGACTGACCGCGTGCCAGTGCAGGATAGTTACCCATGTGCTTATTGCGTGTGCTATAGTCACCGCTACGTCGCGACCATGACCTCAGGGTGGTTGACTGGGTGTAAGATTATCACGGGAGACTCTCTCGGCCAGGAGAGCACCATGTGTACATCCTACATCATGGGAAAGACTGCAATCACGATCTTTCCCTTAAGGAACAGACAAGATCAAGAGATGACCAGATAAATAGAAGGACAAACAAATCAGATCTACTTGGTTGAGCTAAATGAAAATGAATAATTAATTAGTTGCTTGTCTTAATTGCTTGTAAATGGCTTAGTTACCACTCTACTCAATGTTAGCTGACTACGGAATTTGATAACCTCGTTCAGGTTAGGGGTTGAGCAGCCAACACCACCGGCTATAGAGGGAGCTGGGCCCAGTTGAGCCTAGCTTTAGCTATTGTCGTTTCTGTTCCAGCACGTTCTTTTGCTATAATGGTGGGTATTTTGCTATATGTAATACTTCCTCTATCATATTTCCACTTTACTTTCCGTTGTTATAGTTGTGATGGCCTGTACTACTATGAGACATTTCATTTTGTTTCCTTTACTGTCTCTATTTTATTTTCTGCTTAGTTACATTGTACTTGTGGCTGTGGAACATTTTATGCTTTTCGTTATTTCTCATTGGACGACTAAGTCTTGGGATTAGTCGAGGCGAGCCAGTCTCGGGTCCTGTAGGGATCTGGGATCAAGTCGTAACAAGCATAAACCTCTTTCCAGGAAGGTATGTCTGCAGAAGTCAGACATCTAAATTATGAATTAGACATCGTATTAATCATCTGATCTTAAACTCAGATGACGCGATCAAAAGGGTTAAAATCCCAAATGGCCAATCTTGATGTCTGGTGACATTACTGGACATCTGATATGGGCAAAATATGCCTTTTCGCACCTGTTCTCTGGGTGGTTTTGCAATGAAATTATCCCCAACTTCAGGGGGAGACTTGCTCAACCCCTTGGGGTATAAAAAACCACTCATTGAGGTCCCGCTTCCCCCACACTCAAAATCCCTAAATCCTCAAAACCCTCTTCCACCAGACGATTGCCGGTTGCAAGTTAGTGTCGCCATCTCGCCGTCAGACGACGGCTTCACCTCCCCGACGACTGCCGGTGCAGCTACACTCCTGCGTGCATGCCCCACTCTTCCTCCTCGCATCTGCAGACCCTCCTCCATGGGTATACCCTCTTAAACCTTTAGGGTATCTCCTTCCATGATCGTTTAAGAGGCATTGATTGAGTCTTTTTAAAGTCATCAACTTGTTTTTCCTTTGATATATAACTCATATAAGCTTTCCTCTTCTATTGTGCTTCTTTTGCCCTAGGAGCTAAAACCCTAGAACAAAACCTAAGTCATGGAACTTGTTTTTTTTCATAGCTTGTGCCTTTGGATGTTAATGGCAAGGGTATTACCTCAAGTGATTCAACCTGACATCTTAGTGGCTTGAGTTCGAAGGTATATTGCCACAACATTATGGCAGGTTGTATTGCCTCAAGGCATACTGCCACACAAAAATTTTTTCGTTGTTTTCTATTGTGTGCATGTATGGCACTACATTGCCTTATGTATGAAAAATTGGTTAAATGACTGGTGTGCCATTGTTTTTGCTGGTGTCCTATCCTAAAACACCAAACCCCACCCTCCAAAACCAACCCACCCAACCTACCCAAAATGCCTCCCCATAGGAAGCAAGCCGAGGGCTCTTCCACCTCCTCCACCTTCACTCGACAGCGATTCCGTCGCTTCGCAAATGCTAAGATAAAGAGTCCTCGCTTGATTACATGGAATGACTTTACCCATCTCAACCTTCGGGAACATTTTGAAACCCTTCATCTATTTCATTATTTTGACTGACAGTTCCACTCTAGCGTTGGAACTATTAGCATGTTTCCCGACCTTGTCTGCCTTTTCTACACCAACATCGTTGAAGACTACAGCAATGATGAACTTGAGTTACATACTTGTTTATTTAGGTGTGAAATCCATATCACCTCAAATTCTATTTCCACCTTTCTTGCCATCCCTAATGAGGGAAATGATTTCAATGACAGTCTGAGGCAATATGGCTCAGAAGTCATCAATCAAGAATTAGTCCTATCTGAAAGATATGTAGAAAATCTTAGTACCCTACCATGCAAGAACCTCAAACCTCTTCCCTGATTACCCTCTCGCATTTTTGGGTGGGCCCTTCTAAATAAATCGGGAGGATTTGACTACATCTCGTGCCAACACAAGGCGCTCCTTTTTGTCGCCGTACATTACATTCCCTTCAACTACTACTGCCTCATTGTTCATGTTATGAATGAGGACCATGGGGCATCTCTACCATTTGGGTCCATTTTATCCAAGAATTTTGCAAGTCATCGGATTTCCATCAATGATCAGGTGGTAGATAAAAGGATTGAGCCCTACAACCGAGCCACAACTGCCAAGATGCACATTCTTAGAGAGCATCTTGAGCCAACCGAAGAGCCCGTTGAAGAAGAATGCCTTCCACCCTTTCCGGATCTCCATGAAGAGCGTCCACTTCAAATAGAAGCTCCTCGATCGAGCTTTGATGAGACATGGGATCCTGCCACAGATTCCATCTCCTCGGGCATCTCTCTCTTGTTCTGGTGAACCGGTGAGATGTACACTTATATGGGTGGTATGCACCGCAACATCGATGAACTTCGTATCGACGTTCGTAATCTACAGATGGGTCAAGGACTCGTTCACCGCCACCGCCTCCGCCAAGATCAAGAAGATTAATTTAGTTCTTTTGTTTTGTCTTTCCATGTTGGCTTGTATTAAGGGGCTTTGACCCCATACTTATATATATATTTTTTGGGAACAATAACTAGTTTGTTCTTAGGGCACATACATTTTTTCCTAGTTAGTTTACATTAATGCTATGTCACTTTGATTAAGTATGCAGCTTCTTATATTCATGATTTCTGTTCTACTTTAAATATGACACTTGTAACTCACTTAAGCTTTAACATGTTTGCTTAATAAAAACTCTTAAGTTAGGATTCAACCCCTTTCAAAACCCTTCATGATGATATCCAAAAAGGGGGAAAAGAACTTCGGAAATGACATGAATAGATCTTAGGAAATGACATGAAAAGAACTTAGGACAAGACATGCAAACTTACGAAAAATCTTTTCAAAATTGGTATAGATTACTAAGTACAACTTTTAGGGGGAGAAAATAAGAACCTACAGATATATTTTGAAAATCATCAAAAAGGGGGAGATTGTTAGTTCAACTCCTCA
Organism: Thalassia testudinum; assembly: GCA_037157565.1. Lineage (NCBI taxonomy): Eukaryota > Viridiplantae > Streptophyta > Magnoliopsida > Alismatales > Hydrocharitaceae > Thalassia > Thalassia testudinum. The sequence continues at coordinate 3,536,156 of JAZHRO010000022.1, read as the reverse complement.
TAAGTAATATTTTGATGATTTTACAAAATAAAGAAAAAGAGATAAAATATAGGCATAGCATATTTTTCTCTGTAATAACATAATTGCATGTTTCATGGAGTTTTCCAAGTTAGATGATTAAAAGCGTGAATACTAGAATAGTATAAGTCTTCTCATGGGTCATAGGCTTTTTATGTAAACTTTCAAAGGTTGTAATCTTTATTTTATTTGAGTCTAAAGATGTTGTAAAGAGCCCCTGATCGCACGTGTTTCGTGAGTTTGAAATCAGGGTTACAAGTAACCCGTCGTCATAGTTGCAAACTGCGTGGTCAAATAAAATTTATACCGAAACTCGAAAAGTGTGTCTTGGGTCAAACACAGGGAGGCAATGTTTACTTTAATTGAAAACCGCGCTTTGATTTTATTTGTTTTTGGTCATTTTTATCTTTTCTAATTTTTTTTGTATTTTTAGGAAGCAAGAGATCAGATCAACAAATGCTTATCTAGCTAATCTACTTGCAAATATAAAAGAGAGAGAGAGAAGGAGAGAGAGAAACAATCATCCATTCATGAAGAATTGTTTGTTACACTACGAAAGCGGAAAATCTACACTACGAAAGCGTAAAAAGATAGAATGAGGTGAGAGAAATCCCCCTTAACGGTTGCTCAGAGGACGACTCGCTCTGACGTCGCCTGGAGAAAGGTGGTGAGGAGCGAGATGAAGGAGGATGGAACCGGAGGACGGAGGATGGGGCTGGATGGCGCCGCGGCGAGGATCTTCTTCTCGAAGGGCAGTGAGAGGATGGCCATGGGATGCTCCACGAATGGGGATGAGGGGAGGGAAAACTATTTGGTTTTGCTTTAGAGGAGCATCCCAGGCTTGGGACAAGCTCTCTCTGGAGCCTTGGAGGTGGTGAGAGGAAGACAGGAAGAGATGATTTGGAATGGTGGTGGGTAGGTCCTTTTATAGTAGAGGATGAAGATCAAATTCGCATCTGGGTCATTACTGACGTCCATAAACATCACAGCAGCTGTCGCTGAAGATCTTCCCTTTAAATCCTCTTGTTGGCGCACGTAGACCATTAGTGACAACTGCAAGCATCAATAAAGGCGCGCGTCGCTGAAGATCTGCGCCTGCCCCGCTGGCGTGCACATCACGACCCATTCTCCCTACGCCATGCACATGAGTGCGCTGGCATGTGCTGCGCTGCTGCTGTGCGCGGTTGAGCTGTAAGTGGTGGCAGTTGTGCTGCGCGCGTGCACTGCATGCGGCTGCGACTGTGCACGTGCACTGCTACTGGCCGACGTTGGGCGGCTTGGATGGCACCATGTGGCATCATCTGGCCCATCCATTCTTCTTTCTTTTGTAGAGGGTGCCACAGTGCTCAGATCGAGATGATTCTCACGTTGCTGGACTGCGATTGTCGCTCTGGATCCATCCATACTATCGAATTTTCCATCCGAAACCCATATGAATGTCGCATTGCCCCCTGGCCGTTGATCTTCCTCGGACTTCATACGATGCTACAATTCTCCGATCTAGATGATTTCAGAGGCATTCGACTCCGATCGTCATCTTAATTAGATCCGTACGGTCCGATCATCCATCGGAGGCCCTGAAATAAGGCTTCTTCTCTCCTGACCATAAAAAGGACCTAATTAATCTAAAATATATACAACTACTCCAAATGCACAATGATGCATGTTATGCAATATTTATAACATGAAATGCAAATCTAATCCTAGGAACATACATGAATAGGCATTTTAACCTAAATAGATGTGTCTATATCAGCCCCCAAACATAACTTATAAATAGCTAACTTAGGCTCTCTACACTTAGGATAAATTAGAAACAAAAACCTAACACTAAGACACAAATCAGACATCCAGCACAACTGTCAGACGTCTGATTTTCAACTTTAAGACATCTGATCAATGTTTCAGATGTCTAATTGCCCATAGCCTTGCCTTTACATGCTCAACTCTTAGGCATTAGTTGAAGCAATCTTATATCAGACGTTCATAGCCTTATCTAGACGTCCAACACATACCCTAGACATCCTTAAACCAACTATTAGACTTTAATGCCCATTTTTTCTCTGGTGTGTTAGTATAATGGGAAAATACACTTTAAGACGTCTGGACATATCACCAGATGTCTAACAATGGACCGTTGCCCATTTATTTTGAGCACACTTATCAAAAACCAAAGTTCGACACTTAGATTTCCAAAGCATGTCATTAATCTCTTTCCAGACATCTAGAAAACATGGCAGATGTCCAAATTGACGTCTGTTCCTTGAAATTTAGAACCCTTTTTGGATCTGGTCAAACAGGAATGCAGGAATGAACCCACTTATAATTAGACGTCCAATATTTGTATCAGACATCTTATATGAATATATCAGACGGCCCTGTTTCAATCCAATGAAAACAGTGAGCCTGACTAATAGAATCAGATGTCCTATAAGATGTCTGACCCAAAAATCAGATGTCTGATATTGCTGTTGGAATCATAATTGCTTTGATTTGTGTTGGATTTCGTCCCAATCTTTTAGAACTTGCCTCCAATGTCTAGGAGACCTCTCCAAAGTCTTCTTGAAGGTTCTAAACTTGCCTATAAATAGATTACAATCCTTCTTTGGCAAAACACACTTCTTGAGATACAATTTCCCTAGAAAATCACTTACTACTCCTTGCTTCCTATTTCCCTTATGCTGAGCCAACACTCTGATCAAAAGGCAAATCAACATTCCCGGTGCACTTCATTCTGCTGATTCTTAGGGAGTTCTTTTTATGCTTAATATATAAGGAAGTCATTAATATTTTGGGGTGTTCAATAGGTGTTGTTTCATTCTTATTCTATTATTGTAGTTTGGGTATCCAGCTTGTCGGGTCCCCATCTCTTCATTGTAAAGGGAGAAGCCTCCGTTTAGGGATAGGAGATGGAATTTGTAATTGAAGTACACTACCCTTGTTTACGTAGTGTGGTTAGTGGATTGATCACTTTGTGATCGAAAATCCTAAGTCAAGGGATTGGCTTAAGTGGTGGTTTTCAACCGATTTGGGTTTCCACTTAAAAATCTTATACCTCTTTTTTTTATTGTGTTTTTGTCTTACAATATTTTTTAAATTCACTATTCATCTGCCTTCTAGTTCAATTTCAATAACTAGCTTGAATTAGTTGAAATCAAGGAACAAATGCCCCTAAATGATCACCTGAGGACAGTAATTCCATGCAAATCCATTCTGAGATGAAATCATTAAAAATGGTTAATTATGTAGTTTTATCATCACATCATGAATGCAGAGTAACCATGAGGTTTGTCAGGGGTTAATTGAAGGTCAAATGAGCATTAAATTCTAAAAAGTGGATCAACACAGACAGAAACATGGTTTTGCGGATTTCGAGAACTAAAACAGCACATAAAACCCTAATTTCAGACCTACTCAAATTGAACATGTTCTGGTTAGGATAAAATTCATCTAAGCATCCTAAGATTCATAGAAACATATTTTAAGCAGTTTTATACCCTTGATTTGACCATCTAGACCTATTTTGACCTAGAACAAAGTTTCGGACAGAATTCTACCCTAATTTGGGCTTCTATGCAAATTTCCCAGTCAAACTTGGACAAACCTCAAATCCAACTTAATCGTTAGATTCCTTGGGTCAAAATTAGGTTAAGGCCAATATTTGGGTCCAATCAGAGTTCATTTTGACCCAGTTTGCATTTTAGTCACTTAAATCTCTATTTCTCACAATCAGACCCTTACTTTCAAAAGTCTTGCATTTAGCCCCCTAGTTTCTCATCTTCTTCACGTTTTAGTCCTTGCCACCATTGTTAGGTCAACCGACCTATAGATGAGCTTTGAACATCTCAAAACCTTATCAAATCGACTCCAAATCCCACCAAATTTGCTGGGATTAGTGTTCACATTGTAGAGAATCATTTTAGCAAGATCTTGGCTTCCAATTCACTATATTGAGCCCCAGCGAACCCATGAAATACGTGGGTTTCTTGTTTCCCAATTTCTGAACAAATTGGCCACCTTTCCTCAATTAGAGCTCGGTTATGAGCTCTATATAAGCTCTAGATAGCTCAGTGACCAAAACTAGTCTGGTTTGGCCTAAAATTCTTCATCTTTTTCATCCTCCGGCCACCTCCGCCGTGACTCCAGCGAGCTCCTCAATCCTCCGTCGTTGCCCTCTACCAGGTATGATAGGAAGGGGGATCTTCTTCCTCTCTTTCTTCCACCTCTTGTCGTACCAAGCAGAGGCTTCCAGACCCCATCTTCCTCATCGTTCTCATCACCGGAGAACTTCACCTTCCTCGACACTGGCCAATCAAAGCTGGCATGATCCTCCCCCTTTTCATCCATAATTTAGGTATATTCTCTCTCTCTCCCTAGCGTAGATTCCACCCACTACAACCTTAATTCGGCTAACGAATCACCCTTCCCCCTTCATCTTCTCCGCCTCTGACAAATGCTCCAACAAGCCCGTGCCATCATCACCGGCCACCAAACACCCAGCCATTGTCGCTAGAAGCTCCGACGCGACTCCACCATCAAAAGCCCTCACCTAATTTTGCCTTACGACCACCTGAGAACCCCACCGAACACACGCACCTCAGATCATCTTCTCCATCACCAACAGGCCTCCTCCAGCTGCCAACCGTCGCCAAAACACCACTAACACCTTCGCCATGCTAAAGTGAAGCTTTTGAACGTGTTTAATCAGGTCGAGAGGCCATTTTCGTGGATTTCAGGTTTCGCCGAACATCATGTCACCACCATTCATCACCGCAACTCCTCTGTCATCGATTTCCTTCCTCCGACCACGCACTACTCCCAATCGATGTGGACCACTCCCAAGAAGTTTCCCAGGCTCCCAATTGGGAAAAGCACCCAATCGTAGCAGCTTCAATCGCTCACATTTCACCTGCAACTGCTCATGAAAGAGGAGGGAACATAGTCCCACATCGTATGTGGGTGAACTACAAACACCGTATAAAAGGAAAATGTGTTGTAGCCTTACTGCCTCTTCACATGAGGGGTAAGGCCCCTCACTCACCCTGCCTTACACTCCTCGCTCACCTTGCACACCCGGTGAGCCTGGACCCCTACCCAGATCCGATTACCCGATTGCGAGCCTAATTAGAGAAATAAAGAGGAATTTCTAAGGAGCGTAGAGGTGGGTTTTGCATTGTTCCACCTTGGGAAACGTTCCCATATGCTTTATACTTAGCTGTTTCTGAGGGTGGTGCTCTGAAGCCTTGTGCTAAGGCTTACTTCTAAGTTGTTAAGGCCTTGTTCCTTGTTCTGAGCTTTAAACAATTAAGTCGCATGCCCCTTGTGGCAAACTTCTGATTTGGTACTGCGGAATTATTTAAGGCTCTTATCTGATGTGGACTTGAGGCATAATTGGTTGATACCGCTGTAGCAAAATTTGAGTTAATTTATATTTGGGATATATGCTTAAGTTGAGGGATTAAGTGGTGATTCAAATCACCATTTTTTTTTTTTGAAACAAAAAGGAAAGATGTCATCTTACGATAGCAATCCGGAGAGGTATATTATATAAACAAGTAAGAGGAATTACAAAACAAATCCCCACATATGTATGAGGGACCAGCACTCTCTTACAATTTTTTCACAACACACCAGTCTCTCTTGAAAAAGCCTCGCATTTCTCGGTTTCCACACACACCAGAGAGTGACAGCCATATGCACATGTGTCTTCTCTCTCATACCAAACCCATGCCAGTTCAAATCACCATTTTTTAGATTTCTGATTTAGTTTTATCTCAAAAACTTGTGATACAATTGCATATCATTTTGAGTAGAATATTATTCATTGAACATCTTATTATTGTGCTCATTGATTTATATTGAGATTAGTACATAAATTCCATATTTTCTCCCTGTGAACGATCTCAGACTCATTTTTTATTTTTGAGCACTCTATAAATTTAAATGTTGTAAAGCGATTTTCGTCACCCTATACTACGATGCAAGCATTTTCCTCCTTGAAAGATGACCACTCACACTGTCAACAAATCCCCCCTAAAGACATCCACATTCACACATAGAGTGCAGGCATCCCCATCCCATAGGCCTACCTCCTCATCTTCTGCCAGCTTTGCAAACCCTGCTATCATCAAAGCAACCACCTCCCTCGACCTCAGATGGAGTGGCAAACCCTTAATTTTCAACCTTTCGAATCTAGAGCCTACCCTTTGAGGCAAGTTGTCGGTCGTAATAGCTCATCGACCGATTGTCCAGAACCCAGCTCACAAAATGCACATTTAAATCCAAACACTTAGGAAGAAGAGAGGAAGTAGAAGAAGCTGGAGAGATATACACTGGGTTCGCCCTTGTTTGACCCAATAAAAATAAAAAGTAGGGAGAAAGCTACCGGTCAGATAGATACACCTTTAGGCAGAACTTCTATTCAAGGTCACCTAGGGGCGTAGAAACCTGAAGTCCATTCTAATTGCCGATCAATGAGTCTATCACTTCATAAAAAAAGATTCTTAGCACTTAGAGTTCTTTCGAGTCTTGGGTGGGTTGGGTAGCCGTAGAAAGCTACACGGAAACTCTAAACTCAAAAATCCAAAAAAAATTAGAAAAGAAGAAAAAGAAAAAAAGATGTTTTTGCTTTTGAATAAGGCAATGGTATGGGTGGTCTGCATTTTGGTAGACACCTGGGTGCTGTTGTTTTCTTGCAGTTCAGGTCTTAGTAGAAATTTCCTAGTGTTGAAAAATAACTTTTGCCCAAGAAATCTGATCCTAATTCTTTTATAAATAGCATATCCTTTTGTTAGGGACTAGCAAAAGATAGGCATGGGGGTGTAATGTGTACACATCTAATTGACCTAAAATACCTATTTATGCATATTTCTAGTGTCATAGAAGCATTCATCATTATAAATATTACATAACATGCATCATCATGCATTTATGATAGATTGTATAAATTATAGGTTAATTTTCCCCTTTCGTGGTCAGGGGATAAGGCAATATTTATCGAGGCCTCATATTGAAGATCCAACCATACGAATCTGATCAAGGCAACTATCGGAGTTCAACAACTCTGAGATCGCCCCTATCAGATTTCCATAGCATTAGATGCAGTCCAAGAAAGATCAAAGGTCAAGGGGCAAGGTGGTGTAAAATTCAAACCTTAGATGAAAGATCCAACCGCACGGATGGGTTCGGATCGACGATCGCAACCCAACGACATGAAAATCAGTCCAATCTGACATCTCTGACACCATCTACAAGTTAAAGAAAATGGACGGCCATGATGGCACCACATGGTACCATCACTGCCACCCAACAACCCTGGCCATCTCCTCCTCATCAAAGGTCGCACGATCTCGACCGTTAGATCTCGATCCAACGGTCATGAGCATGCAACACAAACTTAAGCGTAGCGCGTTGGTTCAGAGGACATCTATAAAGAGGGAGGCGCAGGTTTAAGCCCCACCTCACCTCAAATCAGGTGAAGGAGCAGATGTGGCTAAATTCAGCTGTTGGATGCAGCGCAGGCGGCCAATTGAGTGTAGACGTGGCAGCACTAGATACGAAAGCAAGCATACATGCGCGATGACGCGGGCATCCACATGCGATTGCATGTAGGCATGTGGAACATCTGAATTTGAAGTGGCGAGCGTGGATTTTAAGCCGTCTGATCTCTTGATCAGATTGCTAGTAGCACTTGAATGTGAGGGCATGCCTAACACATGAAGATCAGGCAACGTCGACGTGGCGCATCGTGGGCGCTGGGATCAAAGGCAAACAACAGAGATCAAGGCATGGCTTTAGCGATATGGGGGCTTCAGCGACGTGCATATCTATCACTAAAGTCCCTGCCATCAATTTCAAGCCTTCAAAAGACCTTTTTGCCCCCATGTATGCAATTATATAAAGGACCCTACACTCCCCTTTGTAAATCATCCCTTTCTCTCTTCTCTCACCCCCTCCAAAGCTCTTTGAGCTAGTCCCATACCTGGGATGCTCCATTAGAGTCATAAAAATAACTTTCCATCTTCTCACCTCCTTTGTGGAGCATCCCACAAGTTTCCTCTCACCGCCATTCGGGAAGCGGATCCTACTGTGACGTCGCCCTGTTCCATCCTCCGTCTTTGTTCTCCCTTGTCCAACATCTCACCACACTTGTCCGGGCGCTCCATCAACGTGGCTCATCCTCCAAGCAGCCATCGAGGAGGATAATTTCTCATCCCCTTCTCTTTTATCACTTTCTAGTATAGATTTCCTGCTTTCTAGTGTAGCACATAAATGTAATGAACATGTTTCTATCATTATGAAATATTTGTTTATTCTCTCTTTATTTTCTCTTTCTTTTATTATTCTTTCTCTGTCTTCTATTGTTTATTCTTTAAGTAGAATGGCTAGGGTAGATTTAATTCGACCAGCTAATCTACTTCGTGATAATAATTCCAATGTGATTTTTGATCAAACATTCACCTCCCCGTGTTCGACCCGGGACTCACCAGAGTTTCGGTAAATTTTATCTAATTGATGGATTTTTACACACTACAACAACAGGGTTTCAAAACTCAAACTTTTTAGCGTACCAAATTCCATTCATCAATAGCCAATATGTCCACAGTTTCTTAACCAATGCCACAATTAGATGTCGGAGGCAAACCTCAGAAGCCTCAACTTCTAAACCCTCAAAATAGGCACAAGGGTGCCAAGCACAAAGAAGAAACTTGCCTTAGAGACACTAAGTGTTAGGCTTCCACAGGCACGAGGCCTGAGGTGCAAAACCTACCCCTACCCTCCTCAGATACTCTACCTAATCAGAGCACTAATCGGGTTATCGGATCCGGAAAGGGGACCAGACCCATAGGCAATGTATCACGGGTCAGGAGTGGAGAGTAAGGTGTGAGAGGCACCTTACCTCTCGTGTGGAGGCAGTGAGCCCTTGGAAGAGAATTTATTTATGTGCTGTGCGAGGTTTGGTGCCCACAATGTGGGACTAAACTAGCTTCCTTTTTCTTCGACACAGCTGTGGATGTCCTCGTGAAATCGAGGTTGCTGCTACAGCTTCTTTCTTTGATTTACGACGCAGGTGGTTTTTCCAAGCCAAGCCGTAGCTGCTGGGGGTGACCTTGGAGTTAGTGGTCGGCAATAAATGGCGGACGGAGGCGACGTGAAGCAGAGATCCGGTGAACACCTGCAATCCAAAATACAGGCTCATGGCCCCAATTAATACGTTCACAAGCTTTGCCTAGGTCTAAGGAAGGTGATGGTGGTGTTTATGTGGATTTTGGAGGTGAATGGTGGTCAGACGAAGTCGAACTATGCAAGTGGAAGGTGGGTTGTCCAACAAAGTGAAAAGAAGATCAAAGCTCCAAATGATGTTGGGGCTTTTACTCATGGAGGTGAGGTGAAGGTTTTGGTGGCGATAGTGTGCGATTTCATGTGGTGTAGTGGTGGCGCAGCTTCCCCGGAGGCGTCGCCGGTCATGGAGAAGATGACAGGGAAGAGAGTGGTTTTTCGGTTGAATTAGGGAGATAAGAGGTGGAATCTAACCTAAAGAAGGAGAGGAGGAGGAATAACTTAACTATGCACGAAGAGGAGGGAGATCCACACCGACTTTGATTGGCCAACACCGGAGGAGATGAAGGCTCGGTGGTGGGAAGCGACGGTGATAGAGGAGGTAGATTCCCTTGCGATGGTAAGTGATGAGGGGTAAAAAATGCCCTCAAACCCGAAACTCCGCAATAGGGCCAAAACAGAGGGTCCGACCCAAGAAACCTTGGATAAAGATGAAGTTCGAAGATCCAACCCACCTACATCCAAAGGAACCCCAAGTAGACGAACACGGTAGTCCACTCGGCCAGCATACGAGAAGGCGGGCATGGCTAAACCTGGAGAAATCTAGCCGTTGGAGGTTCAATGAAGGGTACAGCAAGCCTAAGTTACTAATAAATGCTGACACTGGCAACCACCATTAATGACCTGGTAGCATATCTGCCTAAGAAATCTCACAGGAAGCGCAATCTGCTGAAGAAATCGTGATAAGAGTCCGAGCCTGATCAACTGAGGAGATTTGAGCAAGAGAGCCACCCCCACGAGACTATATAGATAGGTGGGAAGAGTGAGTGTCTCCCCCCCCCCGCCCCAAGGAACTCAAGTGAAAATAGAGTGATTGTATACCATGTAAACTAAGAAAATTCTAGCGCATAGTTGGGAGTCTCATCTCCCCCCAGACGTACACCCCTTAGGGTGGAATTGGGTAACCAACCCTCGTGTTTTCTTTTGTGTGATTGCACCATCGGACTACTCGTTCTAGGGAGTCTGATCCACCCCTCTTTTTAGTTGGATCCTTTGTCTCCACAAAGGAGCCGATCAAATTGGCACCATCTATGGGAAGTGATAATCGCTGATAACACTCCTTGTTCCTTAAGGTCCTGACAATGGCTCCTACCACCCGCAACTCCTCTCGCGTCGAACCTGATAAGGTACCGGATCGAGCCGAGTCGAGCGTGTCAGTGTCCAAACGACGCCCTCAGCCGACCGAACCAATGAAGGAGAAGCAGGTACCCCCTGCACCACCGTCGGAGGACCATGAGCACATCCCCCTCCCTAATCTATAGGCAAGGAAAGAGCAGTTCCAGGCAAAGTTGGCAGCCCTCAAGGTGAAGGAAATCTCCATTATCGAGAAACTCCTGGAGATTAGGCAAGTCCAAGAGCTCGGTCCTCCCCAGCAAGGGGAAACCCGCAGCTGAGGTGGCACCGGGAGGTGGAGGATGAGAATGGCTGACTATGTGAACAGCTTGAGTGGCTAAACCGCGAGCTCAGTAGCCAAAAGGGTGAAGCCCCTCTAGGCCCACCTAAGGCTCCTCACCTACCTACCTCGAAGGAGATCTCCGGAGCTCAACCCCCTGCTACCGGTAGCGGGGGATCGATCCTCGAGATCATCCGTCAAGTTACCCAGGCTATGAGGGGCATGCGCCCCTAGGCTTACGTCACCAGTTACCCCTTTACCGAGGAGGTAATGACGACCCTCCTGCCCAAAAGATTCAAGCAGCCTATCATGGCCCCATATGACGGAACGGTGGACCCCAATAGCTTCATTGGGAGTTACCGCCAAATGATGTTGGTGCACGGTTGCCTCGACAAAGTACTCTGCAAAGTATTCCCATCCTATCTGTCCGGCATGGCCCACGAGTGGTTCAACAAACTACCAGCCGAACAAATCTCTTGCTTCCAGGAACTGGCGGATAAGTTCTACCAGTACTTCGCTGGACAGCAAAGGGTTAGGGATAACTCTGAGAGGCTCTCCGAGATCCAACAACAGAGAAATGAACCCTTCCAGTCATACTTGGACTGATTCAAGACCCAGTACTTCAACTACAAGCGCCTCACGACTCCATCACCATCCAGTACTTCAAATTAGGTCTTCTAACCCAGAGGTTCTGGTACGACATCAACGACTTCCCGCCCAGAGACATGGTGGAACTCTGGGGTCAAGCCACCAGGATCGCAGAGCAAGACGACTCGTTCCGCTCCTGCAATTGGCTCGCTGAAGGATTGGAGGAGGATGCCAGCCCAACCAGGGAGAGGCGAGCCCTAGGTGACTTCCACTCCACCTCCACACGTGAGAGCGACCACTTCAACAAGCGTAAGGCTAGCTTCCCAAAACAGAGGAGCGACAAGCCCAGCAAAGGCCGGAACAATGGACCCTGCCAAGCTAGGTGGGAGTCTTTTGAAGAATACACTCCCCTAACCGTGAGCCAGGTGAACATACTAGCGGAAGTATGGTCTATGGACAAAGACCTACTTCCCCCGCCTAAACCGATGAAGAAAGAGATCAACACCTAGCCCTACTACAAATACCATAATGCCCAGGGACATTCCACAGAGGACTGCCACGATCTGCACGACCAGATCGAGTACCAAATCTGGCACGAGAACCTGGCCCACTTTGTTAGATGCAACGAGGGCCAGGATAAATACAAGGGCCCTACTGAGGGCCCGGAGGACTACCACAAGGAGAAGCTTCGGCACCTCCGTGGGGCCAATGTGGTGGTCGCCTAAGCCCCTAATCCTTGCAATGCTTCCACCCGCCAACTTGAGCAGGCAGTATCTCCCCTACTCCCACCGAGTGAATACCATTGCCAAGTCCTAGCGGCCATGCCAGGAGCCTCTCAATGCCCTCACCTTCCCTCCTTCATAGCCGCGAAGGTCGAAGTCATCTTTGGTGTCAACTCTGACCAAAGCTGGCAATCCAGTCCCTCTAGACTCCCGGCCCTTGCAGCCTTCCCCACTCTTTAGCGGGGCGAGCGGGGCCCCTTCAAGCAAGTGGCCTCATTACTGTTCACCTCTCTCCACGACCCGGTGGAACACATCGACCCACTCCTGGTGACGTTGTTGCTGGCCGAAAACTGGTAACCCCAGCTCCTCGTCGATGAAGGAAGCACGGTGGACATCCTTTTCCTCTGAACCCAGTGCCAACTAGGATTCTTGGAAGAGTACCTATCAGCTTTAGTTCATTCAATGGTCGGCTTCAGCAACCACAAAGTAATGCCTAAGGTAGAAATCAATCCCCCCTTATCCCTGCGATGAGGAAAAGCACCTTAACCATACGACCACATTCGTAGTAGTCAAGTTGCTGATAGCCTTCAACAACATTATAGGTCGCCCCTCCATCCATGCCCTCAAACTGATCCCTTCCTCCTACTTCCAGTTTTCACTTTTCTAGTCCCCACGTAGAATAGGGATAGTTCACGGAGATCAGTCGGACAGGTGAAAACTCCTCTGGATCGAGATGGAATGAACTCGAGAGCCGCAACCTCCCAAAGCATGAAAGTGGGGGAAGAAGAGAAACTAGGATCAGGAGGCCCAACGAGAGGTCGTTCCTGAGGAGCAGCCGGCAACCCCAAGGCTACAGCCAAGCTCGTCAGCCAAGGCCATACAGTTATATCCTGATGATGCTGCTAAGCTCATCCAAGTCGGAGCGAACCTTGCACCCTCTGAAGTTCGAGAATTGCTGCTCCTACTTAGGGTCAATGCGGTCGCCTAGTCTATCAACAACCTGCCTGGAGTCGACTCATCCCTGATCCAACACCGTCTCAATATTCAGGTGAGCACCCACGCGATCAAGTAGTCACACCAGCACAAGTCAGCAGAGTAGTGGTAGGCGGCTGAGGCGGAGGTGCAGAAACTCTTAAATGCAGGATTCATAAAAGAATCCCTGTACGCGGCCTGGCTCTCAAATGTCATGATGCTGAAAAAGGCCAATGGCCTATGTGCGTCGACTTCACCAACCTCAATGAAGCCTACCCCAAAGACGAGTTCCCTTTGCCAAGGGTCGACTCCCTGGTAGACTCCTATAGCGGTTAGTCCCACATGTCCTTTTTGGATGCCTACAGCAAGTACCACCAAATTAGCCTCACCTAACCAACAAGCCCCACACCTCCTTCATCACCGACAGGGGCTTATTCCAGTATAGGGTTATGCCTTTTAGCTTAAAAAATGCTAGGGCCATGTAGCAGTTCTTGTAAACTTGATTTTCACAAAAATAATAGGAAAATCATTTGAGGTGTATATCGATGATATGCTTGTGAAGGGATCAAACTTCTTGCAACCCTTAGAGTATTTGGCTAAGGTGTTCCAAATTCTAAGGAACACCTGCCTCTGCCTGTACCCTGACAAGTGCACCTTCGGGGTCTCGGCTGGAAAGTTCTTGGCAATCTTGGTCTCTAGCCGAGGGATCAAGGCCAACCCAGAAAAGATCTAGGTGATTGATGACCTGCAGCTGCCAGGCACGTAGGAGGGGTTACAGTCGTTGGTCAACAAGGTCGCCTCGTTAGGCTAATTCTTGTCCAGTTTCTCCGACAAATGCCTACCCTTCTTCGAGTGTGTAAAAAAGGGAAATGGCTACAACGTCGCCCGCTGGACTCTCGATTGCCAAAGGGACTTAGAGAAGTCAAGGATGCACTCTAAAGTCCTCCCCCCATCCTGATAGCTCCTCAACCGGGAGAAGTCCTCTCCCTATACTTAGCCGCCTCGACCTCGACCATCAGCACCATTTTAGTCAGAGACCAAGATGGAACCCAATGCCCCGTGTACCTCGTCAGTAAAACCTACCAAGGTACTGTGTCCAAGTACACAGTTATCGAAAAATTGGGGCTAACTCTTGTTACTGCAACTCGAAAGCTACACCCAAACTTCCAGGCACATGCAATAAGGGTCTTGTCGAACCACCCCCTCCGAAGGATGCTCCACAGGCCCACAGGTCAGCACGACAGATCAAATGGGCTATGGAGCTGGCAGAATCCAACATTGAATATCATCTATGAAGGGCGATCAAGGCACAAGTCTTGGTGGACTTTGTCATCGAATTCACCAACCCCAACGTCTCCCTCTCACTCCCCTGGCGACTCTACGTCGACGGCTCATCCATGATAGCCAGGGCCGGGCCAGGGATAGCCCTAACCGCCCCAGATGGTGCTACTCACAAGTACACCATAAAATTGAATTTCCTTGCATCCAACAATCAGGCAGAGTATGAGGCTATCATGGCGGGCATCCAGGTAGCGAAGTACATGGGGATCGCCTCGTTGGAGATTCACACAGACTCTCAGTTGGTCACCAACCAGATAAATGGCAAATACCAGGCTTGAGATCCGAAAATGATGCTATACGTTGATAAAGTTAAGGAATAGTTAGTGGACTTCAAATCTGCCTCCATCAGCTAGGTACCCCAGGCAGATAACCCCCTAGTTGATGCATTAGCAAAACTTGCCGCCACCATCCCTCGGGGCAAGATGAAGACATCTACCTCTAGACCCTTAAAGAGCCAACAGTCCTCACTCCCAAAACGCTTGCGATTGAGCCATCCACCTCTTGGATGGCACCTACCATCACTTACTTAAGCTCCGGCAAGCTTCCCTCAGGAGAACCCTAGCCTAAGGCCTTTCCCTTCAAGGCCTATCGGTACACTCTCTTTGAAGGGTGGTTGTACAAGCAGGGGTACTCCACCCCCTGTTACGTTGCCTAACGGAGGACAAGGCAACCCAAGCCCTTCAGGAGGCCCATTAGGGCACTTGCAGAAACCATGACGGCCACAAGGTACTCCTCGCAAGACTATTCCAGGTGGGCTACTTCTGGCCCTAGATGAAGCAACACTACAAGACCTTCGTGCACAAGTGCGACAAGTGCTAATGGTTTGCCACCCTGCACCACTTTCCACCCGGGAACTTGGTGCCCATCATGTCACCTATCCCCCTTGCAAAATAGGGCATGGACTCCATAAGTCCCTTCCCGCCTACCCCAGCTTAGAAGCGATTCATCTTGGTAGCCGTCGACTACTTTTCCAAGTGCGTCGAAGCTAAGGCAATGGCCAACCCTTCGACTGACAGGTTCATTTCCTTCATCCAAAAGAGTATCATAACTCGCTATGGGATACCTCGCTGCATAGTCACGGACAACAGAACCTAGTTCACCTACACAAACTTCAAGGAATTTTGCACCAGTTGGGATATCCGCCTATGCTTCACCACAGTAGGTCATCCCCAGGTGCATGGACAAGCTGAAGTTACCAACCGCACCATCATCTCAGCACACAAACGCTGGCTGGATTCAACCAAAGGGAGATGGGCGGAGGAACTCCCCGATGTCCTTTGGGGCTACAGGACTTGCCAAAGGACTTCCAATGGCCACACACCATTCAGTTTGGTGTACGACTAATGTGTATTGATGTAGACACATCTATTTAGGTTAAAATGCCTATTCATGCATTTTCTTAGGCTTAGATTTGCATTCCATATTATAAATATTGCATAACATGCATCATTCTTCATTTAGAGTAGTTTGTGTATATTTTAGGTTAATTGCATCCTTTTATGGATAGGAGAGAAGGAGATTTAATTCAGAGCCTCGGATTGACAATCTGACCATACGAATCTGATTAAGACGACGATCGGAGTTCAACGCCTCTGAAATCGCCTTAATCGGAGTTCCGTAGCACCATATGCAGTCCGAGGAAGATCAATGGCCAAGGGACTAGGTGACCCAATTTGGAGCTTCAAACAACAAATCTGATCGTATAGGTGGATTCAGGTCGATGATCGCAGCCCAACGACGTGAAGATCAACTCAATCCGACTTATGTAGCAGCCCTTACAAAGGAAAGAAGATGGATGCCCCAGATCATGCCACGTGGCATGATCTAGGGTACCCATCCACACGCACGCGTCACCGCACGCACACGGCAGCAAGGGCGCGCGCGTGCAGCAACGCAATGCACAACACATGGGGGCATGCAAGGCAGTGAGCACGTAGCACAGTGCAGCAGCAGGCTTGTAAGGGAACAGTAGGTGCGTAGCGTGCAAAGGCGCACGACACGGGCACACAGATCTGGGGTATCCATCTTCTTTTTAGGGGCTGCTACAGAAGTTGAATTGAGTCAATTTTCGCGTCATTGGGCTGCGATCATCGACCAAAATCCATTCATGTAGTTGGATTTGTCGTTTGAAGCTTTGGATTGCGTCACCTAGTCCCTTGGCCATTGATCTTCCTCGGATTGCATATGGTGCTATGAGACTCTAATCAAGGCGATTTCGGAGGCATCGGACTCCGATCATCATCCTAATTAGATTTGTGTGGTCGGATCGTCAATCCGAGGCTCCGAATTAAATCTCCTTCTCTCCTAGCCATAAAAGGACGCAATTAACCTAAAATATACACAAACTACTCTAAATGCAGAATGATGCATGTTATGCAATATTTATAATATATAATGCAAATCTAAGCCTAGGAACATGCATGAATAGGCATTTTAACCTAAATAGATGTGCCTACATTATACTGCCTCATCATTTTAGCACTGTTGCCGGGGAGGCAACGCTCCTTGTTTTTTTCCATGTTTCCTTAACTTTTTAGCTCACTTTGCTCCTTTCTTTCTGTGATTACAGGTACCCTTCCAAGGCAAGCCAAAACGGATAGATTGGAGTAAAGTGTGGTTAAAGAGTTTTGTAAGTTTATCCCCACCCTAGTTTCCATTCCATCACTTAATAGCTCAAACTCAAATCAACTTAGGTGCTTGCATAAACCATAGGTTAGATCTCGATTGTTTGATTGTCACTTCACCTCACCTCACCCTTCCATATAAATTAAAAATGGGAAAAAAATTCTTCTCTTCTTGTGGGATTAACTTAAAAGAGACACACTTAACACCCATAATTTCTCATCCTAAGGCACACAATCACTTTGATTCTACCACTTAACCCGGGATCTGACCTATGGACCCAGTACCCTTCAACTTAACACACAAATAAGTAAGTAGAAAATTTGAATAGGTCAAACATTCTTGTGTGCCTTAATCCGTGGGGAGAATAGGCCAATTGATTGATTTGTTTGGGCCACACCACTCAATTTAAAATTGATTCATCAAGTAGCTTGCCACTTAGGGTTCAATTTTTAGGGACTAACCAGGCACTCCACATTATTTCTGATTTTTAAAGGAATATATCATCACCAATGCTTTCAAAACTTAGGGTGTTCCATTGAACCTAATTAAACGAACCTAAAGATTAAACCCTAAAAGCTACTAAACAAGGTTAAACCCTAAAAGGCACATCATCAAATAACCTTGTTTTCAAACCTTAGTTGTGCACACACACACATTTGGCCCATTACATTCCAAGAACACAATCATCCTAAGCCTTAATTATAATTGAGTAGACGTTGGCCCTAGGATTCATTGAGTTCGTTTCAGGGTGTTTTCTTGAACACATGTCGAATTAATGACGTCTGCTTACTTCAAAAGGTGCTAAGTTGGGGGGCCTAAATGTCAAATGACTTAAGCAAGCAGGGGTTTGGCATAATTAGTGGCCCTCGGGACACACTCCCCCTGCTTCGCCAGCCCAACCTTACCACCTTCGGAAGTGAGGACAACACCAAATTCGTTGTGTGGTCAAAGTTCATTTCTGAAGCATAAGTCCTTAAGCTACCCAATTTAAGGATAGGAGTGATTGATTGTACTGCAAGGCACCTTTCTTCTATTTTTCCCTTCCACTTCATCATGTATTCTTCTACAGCATACACACAATTCCAATCCTACCCTCCTACCACCACTTATCCCCAAGATGATTACTATCCTAACTTGACTTATAATTACCCATCCACTAGCCGGGATAACTTTGATTGGGGATATGAATCCAGACCTCAATGTCTAGGGCCTAACCCTGGACAACAAGACTATGATTACTATTCTTCTCACGCCTACAATGATTATAGATCTCCACCCTTTGATGATCAACCTAACCAGATCTACAACCAAGAAGGATATGCCGATTATAACACCTGCCCTCCCCAGGATTATGTTGAACATAGGTCACCTCCATTCTTTGAACAACCTAAAATGACCTACTATTCGAGAGGGACCCGAGAACCTCAATACCTTGACTCCCTTAGATTGAACCCAAACCCATCCAACCCTGAGCCAAACCAGTCGATTCACATGAACCAGGTCCAAGATAGAGTGTTGGCTAACTTGAGGAACACCATACAATCTTTAGAAGCTCAGCCAACACCATACACTGAAGCATTGGAGCCTATGATCAAAATGATTGATGAGTTGAATAGCTCTTTATTGGATTTGCTCCAAGATGTCAGGGATAAGGGCCCGGGTGAGTTTCTGTTTGGGAAATTGTCGAGGTTGAGGATGAAATTTGTGGTTGCCTTAGTCTAATCTTGGGATGATTCTCAAGATGAACTCCCTTCAGGAGAGCCAATGTCTAAACCTATTCAGGTGCCTGTTGGGGGGGATACATGTTCGAAGATCAAAGATGACCAGGTTGGTCTAAAGCAACCGATTCAAGATGAACCCATTGCTTCACCCAAGGTCCCCGAGCCAGGGAACGAAGAAAAATATGCCTCCAAGGATCATGAAATGACATACGATTTTAAGACATATGTAAATGAGGATCAAGAATTCTTTGACTCTGAGGGTAAAGAGTCTTTAGGTGAAGTCTCACTTGAGCTTAAGGAAGATGATTTTAGTGAGACAAATAGGCCTGAGGAATCTGATAAACCATTTGATAGCCCGATAATAGAGGAATTTGATTCGGTTGGAGTTAACTTGGAGGATCTGAATCCTGATAATTCAATTAGTGACCCCATTCCTCAATCGCACCATGAAGAGCAGAATTTTGAGATCATTGTGCCCAAGTCAATTCTAATTCAGCCATGATTTCTGGACTTGGGTAAATTAGATGGGGTGTACAACAATCTGGAGGTCCCAGAAACCTTGATTTTAGAGGATAGAAATTTGGAAGTTAAAATCTGGGAAGCTAATTCTGAGGAAACTATGATTTTGGATCTAAGGGTTCTAGTTGACCTGAAACCACCTACTTTCTACCAAGACCCTTACGATATCTTTGACATGCAACCTAAACTCAGAATTATTGTCTATCTTTCTAAGCTAAATTTTAAGTGAACATTTGAACTTAGTGAATCAGATCAACCCGTTGTACAACACTTTAGTCTTGGGTTGCATACTGCAAAACCGCAAGCCCGGCCCCGCAAATACAACAATCTTAGGTTCTGGGTGACTTTCATCTAGAACCTTAGAACCACTTGACCCTGGGGCATGCGTCTACACCATAATCTGGTCCACGTCTGTGGACATCTTCTATTAGCGAGTTTGAGGATTAATATTCTTATTTTGAACTTGACCCAAACTTGTGAATTCTCAATTTCTTCCTTGTATGTATATTATGCCTAGCTAAAGGCATTAAACTTAGCACGTGTGTATATTCCACATTCTCTGTGGTGCTAACTGGATTGTCATGCAACTCAGGTGATATTCTGTTATTCCGGCCGTTTCAAGCCTTTATTTCTACAATGAGGACATTGCATCATTTAGGCTTGGGGGTGGATAATTAATCCTGAAATCATTTTGTTAACTTCATGGAATTTCTTTTATTTTCCTTACAAAAAAAAAGAATTAGGAGAAGAGAACTTAGGCATTTGGAAGTTATTAACTTTAGAAAATGATACTTTAGGACCTCTTCAGGTCTTCGGCCTTAATCAGCTTGGGGGTCCACTCGAATGTGGACTTGGTCTCGAGTCCTCGCCAAGTTAAATTTATTTAAAGTTAGTAAATAAATTAGGATGATAAGTACATGACTTATCAACCCACCCTCTGATTTGAGGGAATTTATAATCTAAGCATCTACACACTATTTGCACTAACTCACCTTCCAGTAGTTTTTACGAAAATTGGGTAGGTAATGAATCGTCTAGGGTGGTATGGCTGGCAAGTTGTCAGTGGTAACAGCTCATTGACTAGTTGTCCAGAGCCCAGCCACATGACCATTCTCTTCTTGCTACCTTTATGTAAATCATAGATCAGGGAAGCCACCTACTAAGAAAAAGAAAAAAAATGATGCTCAAAAAGAAAAAAGAAAAAAATAGAAAAAAAGGAGAAAATGAGAAAAATAATAATAAAGTCACACTTCACCACATCAGTATGGCTGGCAAGTAGTCGGTGGTAATAGCTCATCGACCGGTTGTCCATAACCCAACTTACAAAAATGCATAAATAATTTCTAAACACTTAGGAAGAAGTGGAGAAGTAGAATAAGCCAAGGAGATATACACTGGGTTCGCCCTTGTGTTGACCCCGTAAAAAAAGAAAAAACTAGGGAAAATGCTACCAATCGGAAAGATAAACTTTTAGGCAGAAATTCTTAAGGTCAGCTAGGGCCGTAGAAACCTAAAATCTGTTTTATAGTCGCCTAGTGAGTTTATCACTCTTTCACAAGATGCTTAGAACTTAAAATCCTTTTCGAGTCTTGGACGGGTCAGGTAGCCATAAAAACTTATCCTGAAACTCTCAAACTCCAAAATTCCAAAAAAATTAGAAAAAAAGAAAAAGCAAAAACATGTATCTTCCCTTTTCAAATAAGGCAACTACTTGGGCAATCTGCATTTTGGCTGGCACCCGAGCACTGTTGGGTCTTCGTAGTTTAGGCCTTTAGTCAAAATTTCCTTTTGTTAATAAACAACTAATACATTAAGTGATCGAGCCCTAATTCTATTTTATACATAGCATATAGTTTGATTTTGCATGGGACTAGCAAAAGATAGGCATGAGGGCATGATGTAAACACGTCTATTTAGGTTAAAATGCCTATTCATGCATATTCCTAGGCTTAGATTTGCATTCCATATTATAAAAATTGCATAACATGCATCATTCTACATTTAGAGTAGTTTGTGTATATTTTAGGTTAATTGCATCCTTTTATGACCAGGATAGGAGATTTAATTCGAAGCCTCTGATTGACAATCCAACCATACGAATCTGATTAGGATGACGATTGGAGTCCAACACCTTTGAAATCGCCCTAATCAGAGTCCCATAGCACCATATGCAGTTTGAGGAAAATCAATGGTCGAGGGACTAGGTGATGCAATCCGAAGCTTCAAACGACAAATCTGATCGCACAGATGGATTCAGGCCGATGATCATAGCCTAATGGCGTGAAAATCGACTCAATCCGATTTCTGTAGCAGCCCCTACAAAGGAAAGAAGATGGATGCCCCAGATCACGCCATGTGGTGCAACCCAGGGTGCCCATGCGCACACACGTGCCACTGCACGTGCATAGCAGCACAGGCACATCCACGTGCGGAGAAACGCATGTGTGGAGGTGCAGCAGTGAGCAAGCCAACACAGTGAGAAGCACATGGGGGTGCACAAGGTAGTGAGCGCGTAGCGCAGTACTGCAGCGGGCGCTCAAGGTAGCACGTGGGTGTGTAGCATGCTGAGGCATGTAACACGGGCGCTCGGATCGCGTGCCAATGGAGGCAGCCAGTGCAATGGGCACGTGCAGGCACTGCGCGTGGGACGTGTGAGAAGGATCTTCAACGACGTTTGCAGCAGATCTTCAGCGACGTTTATGACCATCACTAAATATCCTGCATACGAAATTGGTCCTTTCCTACACTATAAAAGGACCCCTACCAATCCCATTTTTCTTCATCTCTTCCTTTCTTCTCCGCACCACCTCCAAGGCTCTATAGAGAGCTTGTCCCAAGCTCGAGATGCTCTTCTAGAGTAGAATCAAATATTTTCCCTCCTCTCATCCCCATTCGTGGAGCATTTCGCGGCCATCTTCTCACCTACTTTGGGAAGTAGATCCTCACCATGATGCCATCCCGTCCCATCCTCCTCCCTCCGTCGCTGTTCTCCTTCATCCCGCTCCTCACCACCTTCATCCGGGCACCGTAAAAGCAAACCATCCTCCAAGCGACCATCGAGGGGGATTCTTCTCACCTATCTTTATCTTTTCACTTTTTTAGTATAGTTTTCATACTTTCATAGTTGTAGAAACATTTGTTCATCAATATATGATTATTCCTCTCTCTCTTTTTGCATTATTTTTGTAGGTAGATAAAGTTTTCATCGACCTGATCTCTTGTTTGATAAAAATACAAAAAAATTATAAAAGATAAAATGATAAAAACTAATAAAAAATGAAATGTAGATTTTTCAAACCAAACATTCGACTCCGTGTTCGACCTGGGAGTCACCTCGAGTTTCGGTTATAAATTTTATCTAATCGATGGATTTTTTTGCTAATCAAACTACAACGACGGGTTTCTAAGCTCAAATCATTTCACAAAGAATTTTCACTTCATCTGTATATATCTACTTAGCCTAAAATGTCTATTCATGCGTGTTTCTAGTGCCATAGAAGCATTCATCCTTATAAATATTGTATAGCATGCATCATTATGCATTTAGGTTAGATTGTACAAATTATAGGTTAATTTTTCCTTTTTGTGGCTAGGGACAAGGTGATAGTTATCGGGACCTTGGATTGAATATCCAACTATATAGATCTGATCAGGGTGACGATTAGAGTTCAATGACTCTGAGATCGCCGCAATCAGATTTTCGTAGCATCAGATAGAGTCTGAGAAAGATCAGAGGTTAAGAGCCAAGGTGGTGTTAAATTCGTACCTTGGACAACAAATCCAACTGCACAGATGGGCTTAGATCAACAATTGCAACCCAATAATGTAAAAATCGATCCAATATGACATCCATGGCACCATCTACAAGTTAGAGAAGATCGACGACCAGGATGGTGCCACGTGGTGCCATCCCAGCTGCCCAACATCAGCCTAAGCCTCCTGCTCCACCTCTTTAAGCAATGATCAATGCATCTCAAGTGTTGGATCATCAATCCAACAACTGAGAACACGCCACGTTGCACCCCAAGCCACGCAACATCTTTTGAAGGCTAGGGCTCGGTTGATCTTGACCGTTGTATTTCCATCCAACAGTTGAGAGCAAATAGCCCTTAAAACAAGAACTCGACAAAGAGTCGAGCATAGCATAGCGATCGTGCACCTTACGCATGACGTGTGATGCAAGCTCGAATTACGACGTGGATGCAGATTCGTTGAAGGCGCACCCAATTGAAATTGCGCCACACGATCAACATCAAATGGGCATGGTGCAATGGCCGTGTGGCTCTTCCTCATGTACCAGATGAGAGATCACGCCACACACGTGCGATGACACACGATTGAACGTGCCATCGCACACGAGCGTGCTTAACAACCAAAGGTGAAGTAGTGTGCGTGATCATAGGCCGTTTGATCTCTTGATCAAATGGTTGAGATTGTGTGGACGTGGGCGCACACGAGGAACGACTAAAGGAGAAGAGGTGCACCTTCACCGATGTTCACCTATAGTGACCGTTATATTTGTCACTAAAGACCCTAGCACTTAATGTTTAAGGCCTTAAAAAACCCTTTTGCCCCCAATCTCTACAACTATGAAAGGGGGCCCCAACCACTCATTTTCTTCATCCCTTTCTCTCTTCTTTGACCCCCTCCAAGGCTCTACAAGCTGGTCCCATACCCTGAATGCTCCATTAGAGTTATAAAAATAATTTTCCATCTTCTCACCTCCTTCGTGGAGCATCCTGCTATTGTCCTCTCACCACCATTCAGGAAGCGGATCCCGCTGTGGCATTGCACTATTCTATCGTCCATCCTCGTCCTCTTTTGTCCAGCATCTCACCACTCTTGTCTGGGTGCTCCATCAATGCGGCTCATTCTCCAAGCAGCCATTGAGGAGGATAACTTCTGATCCCCTTCTCTTTTATCGCTTTCTAGTATAAATTTCCCGCTTTCTAGTGTAGCAAGTAGTTGCAATAGACATAAACCTATGGTTATAAAATTCTTGTTCATTCTCTCCCTATTTTCTCTTTATGTGTATTATTCTTTCCATCTCTTCTATTAAGTATTTTTTAAGTAGATAGCTAGCGGAGATTTAATTCAACCAGCTAATCTGCTTCATGACAATAATTATAAACGCATTTTTTTTATCAAGCGTTTGCCTCCCCATGTACGACACGGGTCTCACCAGAGTTTCGATTAAATTATCGATTTGACGAATTTTTACGCAACTACAACGACGGGTTTTCAAAACTCAAACTTTTCGCGTACCAATTCCGTTCAACAACGTTATGGAAGCCCGGCTACCCATAGAAACTGTCCTCCCCACCTACAAGACACAGCTATACGACCTGACCACCAACGATGACCAAGTTCACTTGGCCCTAGACCTCCTACATGAGCTAAGGGACAAAGCCTCTCAGACGGCTCTCAAGCGTAAAGAGGCAACCGCCGCCTCATACAATAAGTGCATCAAGACCCAAAAGTTCTCTAAGGGAGATCTTGTCCTTCATATGTGTGAAGTCTCCATGCCAACCCAATTAGGTGGAAAGCTAGACCCAACATGGGAAGGGCCCTACAAAATTCGTAACAACAATCCAGGCGACTTCTACGAACTACAATCCCTAGACGGCAGGGATATCCCTCGCACATGGAATGCGAGCAACTTACGAAGGTATCATACATACAGAGCCCAAGAACAATAAAGAAAAGAATCTTTTCCCTTCATTCCAAAAAAAAAAGGTGCTGTCTAATTACATCTTAAAAAATAAAAGGGGGGTGGGGGATTGAAGCAGTGGGGTGATGACAAGAGGGTTCTACTCCCATAACTCGAATCTCTCTGGATCAACCGAAGGCGAAAGGTGAAGTGGACTGCCAACTACTGCATCCAGGTTAGTAGCCTCAGCCGAGCTACCCCCCACAACAGGCAGTGGCACGGCCCCTTCGGTGACCACCTGGTCCACCCCTGTGTTGCACGAAGGCTCCATGAGCAGGGCCACTATTGACACTAGGGCCAACCCCCTTCAACCAGTCATATTCCGAGACAAGGCGGGCGTTCGACCAGCCGCACACCTCCTCGACAAGAAGTCCCTTCCCCTCGGCAAGGGCCTGGATGGAATCTAGGG
Source organism: Thalassia testudinum (assembly GCA_037157565.1). NCBI lineage: Eukaryota > Viridiplantae > Streptophyta > Magnoliopsida > Alismatales > Hydrocharitaceae > Thalassia > Thalassia testudinum. The sequence goes on along the minus strand of JAZHRO010000022.1, from coordinate 3,510,799 downwards.
TCTGTTGCTCTATGTCATGAGCGAGCTCATCCTAGATTAGACCCATAGACGGGTCTTGTGCATAAAAGGCCATGACCACATCCATAGTCAGGTTTGTCCCCACCTCCCCATCCTCCGGTCCCCCCGCACTCTCCGAGTCCTGCTCGTTCGCAAGACCCTGGGCCTCAGCGAGGTCTGCCCTCAGTCTTGCTGCAACCGCCTCCACCTCCTCCCGACTTGCACGCATCGAAGTGAGTCCACTAATGGGCACGGTCAGTCGGACACTCTCCACCTCAAGGGCCTTCTCGTACAGCTCTACGGAAGAAGAATGTGCGATCTTGAGCACTAGAACCTCCTCCTTCAACAAGGTAACCTCGGTCCATGCAGCCGAAAGGTGCTCTGACACATTCCTTAGGGCCGCCAGGTGGGCTTGGTGCTTCCCCATGAGCTACTCTCCAGCTCGTCCCTGATGACAACAACTCTCCATAGTAGGGAGCGAGTCTTCTTCAACTCACCCTCCAAGCAGACCGCGTGGCTGGCGACCTCCCTCTACGAATGGAGACATCACTCTGCCTCCCTCGCCACCTTCTCTGCCCTCTCCTACGCAACAATAGCCTCTACCACTTGCCAGAGTAACTGTCAATGCTCCGCTTTGGCTATGACGACCCACTGAGTCACCAAGTCTGCTGAGTTGCTCAAACTAGCTAGGGCAGGAAGGTCCAAGGGAACACCACCACGAGGAATGCAGCGTGAGCTAAGCATTTTCGCCTACAAGCCACCAGCACGTCAACAAACAATAGTGATGAGAACCTCATCATGAGCCATAACTAGCTCATTTTGACCCAATACAAAGGATAAAAGCTCCTATATAACTCAAGGAAAGGCTTAACTCAGAGAATTCTGAGTTTAAGGAGAAAACAAGTCATAAGGGGTAAAAATGCAATTTTACCAGTATAATCTGCATACAGGGTAATTCAGGGTCCAAACACAGGTCAAACAAACCGAATGAGAAGGAAAGTGGGATGATCTGATAAGGGCTACAGCAATTCCAAGGAACTAAATGATAATCTGTAACCCTAAAGCAAACCCACTTCAATTCACGAGGTTCGAGGCAAAGTAAAAATAGAATAAACCCTCTAAAATTCATAGAAAAATAATCTCTAGGGTTTAGAACCTTCAATTTGGCCTTCAGAACCCATTTTGACCTACATTGAGAACCATGCCCAATTAATAACTTAATTTGGGTTTTTGCAAAAATTGACCGGTCAAACAAGGTTTAATCTAGAAATAAAATTCACCATCAAATTCCCTAGGTCCTAATTAATCATGTATAAAAACTTGAGCCTAAGAAGAAACCTTCCTGACCAACTTTGCACTTTGGTCCTCATATATTTACTTTTTGACCCTCAACTTTTGAACCCTCACATTTCTACCCCTAACTCTCCTTCGTTCTTTGCATTCAGGTCCCTCCTGCCAAAACCTGCCAGCACCATGCTCCGGCGACCTTGCGCGGAGCATGGCGCCACGCAGGGTGAGGGGGAGGGGCTGGCAAGTCAACCGGGGGTGCCCTGCGTCGTCAGCCGTCGCAGGAACACCCCCCTGGTCGCTGCAACCCACCATACCGGCCGTGCGAACGCACGGACGGTATGGGTTTCCATCTCCGACGTCCTCCGGCGAGGGAGACACGTCGTCTCCCTCCGCCCTCCTCTCTGATTCTACCCTATAAATACCCCCCGTCGCCCCACCGTTCGAGGCAGCTCGGATCTGACGGAGAAAACCCCCAACTTTCCTCTCCTCTCACTCCGGCAGACGCCCACCAGCTCCGGTGGTTCTCTCCTCTTCCTCCTCGTCGCTCTGCCGCACTACCAGCTGCAGGGTTGCCCCCCCTCGCTCTTCCCGTGCCACGCCGTACCCAGCTGGCGCCTCTCCAGCCCTCTCCTCGCCGCCGCCCCTTCCCCTGGGCATCTTCTTCTCCGGCGACAGTCGATACGACTGTCGCCCTGCTGCTCCCCCTTCGTCCCTGCAACTAAGTTAGAACTACTTCCCTTCCTCTCCTCTTTCTTTCCCCGGTTTCAATTTGTTCAATTAAGCCCTCGACCGACCCTGACCATCGTCACCCCCTTCGTCTCCGGCCACCCTCCGGCGAGATGCCCCCATCGCTCCACAGCCTCACACGCCTCGCCGACCCTCACCGAACCTCCGCCTCATCACACTGAGCACCCCCCACCCCTCCACTGCCACTCCACACCTCCGTAACGCTCCCCCAAACAAACCCATTTCTCCGGTTGCAGTCCGACCTAGGGCTGCCGCCAGACACCGCCTTGCGGCTTGCCGCACAGCTCAACACCTTCGCCGTGCCACGGCGAAGGTTCCTCAGTAGTTTGATCAAGCCAAGAGGCCATATTCGTGTCCGACAGGTTCTGAGGCTCGACCGCCATTAACGCCACATTGAAGCAGCTTCTCCCGCGCTCCAGGCTTGAGGACTCCAGGTCTCCAGCTGCTGCGGATTACGGAGACTCCTGCGAAGGCAGCCAGCCAGCAACCGACGAAAATCGAAGCTGCAGCTGCAGAAGCAAGGCTGCGGTCTTCCAGCAGGCGCACGCGAGGAGAGGCCTCAGTTTAGTCCCACATCAGTAAGCCTCGCAACTCTTTCACCGTTTAAATTGTTTTTGTGAATAAGCCTTATCGCCTCAGCACACGGGGTGAGGTCCCCTTCACCCGCCCGATTACCTGGCCTCGTCCGCGCTCACGCCCCGCGGACCTGGCCTGACCCGACTTAGACTGACCTGCACTCCTCGCCCACCACGCACGCCGGTGGGCCTGGACCCGGGCGCGACCCGTACCCGGCTACCCGGCAGCTCTGGGAGAGCTATCCCATGAGCGGATTCTGAGAGAGAGTGACGCCGGGGGGGGGGGGGGGGGGTAGAGTAGGTTTTGCCCACTGACGTAAACTTTGAAGTGTGCAGGCACAGGTAAACAAAGAAGAAGAACCATGGAAGAAGAGAAGAAGAAGGCCGACGAAGACTGAAAGAAGGTGGACCACTGTAGCAGCGGCGATTTAAGTCGTCTGATTGGAAAATCAGACGACGCCCTGCAGTAAAAGGACTGCAGAGAAAGAAGGAGAACGAAGACGCCGTGCCACTGAGCAAGGGATCGCAAGAAGAAAAGCTTTACAGTTTGAGGCAGAAAGAAGAAAGGAGAAGCTGAAGAAAGGCAGAACTGAGAGAAAAGAAGATGAGGAGCTCTGAAGAAGAGAAGAAATAAGAAGAACAGAAGGCAGAAGAAGAAGAACACCAGGAGATAAACAAAGAAGAAAAACCAAAAGCCAAAGAGAAGAGAAAACAAAGAGGAAGAAAGAAGAAACCAAATTTTTATCTCTCCCTCTCTCTCTCTTTATTTTTGTAATATTTTTGTAAAAGAAACTTGTACCCCTAGAATATAACTTGCTCCCTGAGTTCGACCTCGGGAACTCTTTATTTCCGAGTAACAAATTGTATTAAACTGGTAATCACCTCTCTATACTATACTATGACGGAATAATAAAACTATAGAGAAAGGTCGCCACCAGTTTTTGGCGCCGTTGCCGGGGAGCAACGGCTATTCTAGAGGTAAACATTCCTGTTTCTTTTTAATTTCTGATAATCTCCCCTCTTTTGTGCAGCTACAGGAAATCAAGAAGACAAGCAACCGCACGACAACCACTCCGAGGACAGGTAAATTTTTCCTCTCGCTATTAACCCCTAAACTCTAAAGAGGAAGAAAAGAAAAGAACAAGCAATATAGGGCTAACCTGTCTTCCATACTTAGTAACCATAAAGAGTTGCATGTTTTCAACTCATTAGTCCTGCACACTATTAAGGGTATTTAAGGGCTAACACATTCTTGCTTGAGCCCTAATTACCCAACAAAGAACTAACTGGACCAAGTAGAGCCAACCTAAGATTCAGCATTAGGGTTTTAGAGACACACTACTTAAATCAAGAATGGAGAAAATCCAAAAGAAGTGTGCCTAAACCATTGATTGAACATACTTATTCAGAGAAACCCTTAACAATTGGCTCTCTAAACACTTGAACCCAAAAAGAAAGGACCCAAAAGCTCTCAAAGGAACAAGAGGTAAAGTTGACTCCTTGGGTCAACCAACCTTAAAATTAGGTCACTTTCTCACTCAAAATACCTAAGAGTTCAAGTGAAACTTTAGGCACCCTGATCTTAAACTAAAATTGGTAGACTTAAGAGGTCAAGATCCCCATCCTGGTCTACCTGGAACCGCAGTGACAAGAGAGGTCGGGTGGGGGAAACCCTGTAACCCGTGGGGACGCTCTACCGTGTAGGGGTCTTCGCGGGACTCTCCCTCTCTGGCTGCCCAGGTAATTCTCAGGTGGACGATCTTTCTGATCAAGGGGTCCATCTGCCCCGAACCTCTATAGTCACCCAACATTTTTTGGGTGTCTTGATTGGGTCCAGCACCTGCTTATCTCATCCAGCCCTTCAGTACTTTGCAGGAGGTCCTTGAAACTTCCTATAGAAATTCACTCTCCCCGAGGCTAAGCCTCGGCTCCCTTATTTTTGCAGAAATCATTCACATAGCCCCTCTTTCCTCTGATTCTGAACAAAGTCCCCTTCTTCCATTAATTCAAACTTCTGATTCTACCTTGATTCCACCACCTGATTCGAAGATGCAGCCTAATTACCTAGCAAGACTACCATGTAAAAAACCTGAATATCTGAGATCCATGAAAGATAAGATGATTGAGGATGCCCTTGAAATCTATGAAATCAAATATAAACCCTCAACACCAATAGGAAACATTCAGGTTGATGTTCCAACAACCACAGCTTTCATCATAAACTGTGCCCAAATTCTATTGACTGAAATTTCAAAAGGATCAACCCGAGATATGTTCATGACAGGATACATTGAGATGGAAAAATTACACCAATCTGAATACCTTCAATGCTTGACAAATCCTGTACTTTGGGAACAACACCAAGATGCCCTTATGAAACGGGTAGAAATGATGAAATCAGTAGAACAAATTATCAACCAGAAATACCCGTATATACCAGAAACAGAGGATGAACCATCTTGGAACAGTATTAAGGAACAATCCAGTTTCCCAGATCTCGGGATTGAGGAACAAAGTGGTTGTAAAATCCCAACCCAGATAGAAGACAATGTTGAATTAGGTTGGGATATTGCAGGAGAACACAATGATGAGCCAAACTTAGACCATGAATTGTCAAGCTTAGAATTTCAAAACTCCTGCAATAATGAAATCAGAACTGAACCTTCTGAGGGTATAAATTTCGCCCCTTATTTTGATAAGGTGACCCTCGAAGGTTATTCGGACTTAGGTTCTAATAATTCTACCCACATCCTAAGCCTAGAACCTAGATCTGAAACTTATTGGGAAGATTATGAGGCCCCTTATGAGAAAGATCAAATTTTTACAGAATATGATTCCGGGCCTCTATTTGATGAATATCCCTCTCCAACATCCTCAGGAAATCTGATCAATTTTTCAAAAAACATGCCAATTTATGATACAGAAACTGAGGAGTTGGATGAGCAAGGTTTTAATGGGGTCTATCCTACCAGCTTAGAGCTTTTGAGCCCAGAATTGACATATAGGCTAGAACCTAGTCAGGCTGCTGATTCCACATCTGATGATTTTTGCTGTGGTGGAATTCATGATCATGAATCTCATTTTCGCCAACTCTCCGACAATTTCAGATCTGACTATAATTGCGGAGAGATTCCCCTTCCTGAACACGCCAGGACTATCTACGACCTCAGTTCACATGACTCTGACTCCGACTCTGAGGTCCTGATTCCCGAGATCACTGATAACACAGAATCATTCCTTTTCGATCCTCAGGAACCAAAAACAGAAAATGCCAAGAGTGATTACAACCAAGAATCCAAATTTTTTCTCGAATCCGATTCCTTTCATCCTACAGACACTCTTCCGGCATTTGATAGTTACCCAGAGGACTCTCTACAGAAAACCACCTATCATCTGTTTCTAGAAGAGCCCTCGTACACAATGGCCACCTCATCCGCACACACAGAACGGATCAAAACCTCTCCCAAACCCCGACCCGCAACCGGACTCAATTTCTATTCAGATTCACCTCTCACCGAGCCGATTGCATTTCCACATCGGGTTTCGAACATTGATCAGACTACATACCATGCTCTATCATTCTCTGATCACCCCTGTAGGGTTCCTGCATCAACCACTGATTATTCTATGAGTCCCTACTTTGACCAGGCTGATTCGACTCAGCCAAACCCTGCGTTTACACTTCCACATTTATCTGAGCTTCATAGTATATGGTGGGTTCCACACCTTTTTATCCACATCTATCAACCCACCAGATTGATTGGGTTTGGGCTGCATCATCAGCCTGTTGATCTGAACAAGCACCTGGTTGGACCAACCAGGCTCTTAAGCAAGGTGCTTGTCTTACAAAACTCCGCTGATTTGACCATCCCCTCTCCATCGCATTTCCCGCTTGGCTGAAGGCATCAAATTTAGCGCTCAACGGGAGGCAGCCCGTCATTCTCTTTGAAAACCTGAAACTTGTTCTGACAGCTTTTTGCACTTGAAGTTCACACTTTAGGACAGCCGACTCCACCTCAGGTGCTTGCATCTAAGATTAGAAATCATCCGCAACAGTCACCCCGACCCATTCACTCATCAAAACAGCTATCCTAATGTATGAACTTAGTTGAATAAAAACCCCTAGGTTACAATGAGGACATTGCAAATCTTAGGCATGGGGGGGGTATGAAAGTGCAAAACTTGTAAGAAAAGGTTTCAAACAAAAAAATTCACATATGCCAAAAACACCATAAAAATTAAAAATTTTTTCGAAAAAGAATAAAAGGAGAAGGAAATTTTGTGAAGGAGAAGGAGAAGAGAAACAAAATGAAAAAGGAGCACAAAATTATAAGAAAAGGTGATAGTCATTAGTAAGGAACTAAGGAATTAACCTAAGTTCTAGACCTCATTCAAGAAAATAACTGAAAAGTGCATAATGAGATTAGTAAGAACGCAAACCTTAGGCATTCTTGAATAGACTCTTAGTACCCATTAAGATCTGGACACTCCTCAAGAGGTTGAGGAAAATGAAAAGCTGAAGTATTAGGTCTAAGGCTTAGGGAGTATTTGGCCTCGTTAACTAATTTTTGGTTTACGGGACTCAGTAACCTAAGCACCCTAACCTCACACACAGCCTGGTTCAGTAAGCGTAAAAATCAAAATCACGCAGAAGCGTCGCAAAATTCTGAAAAGAACACCTAGAATAGGAGTGGCCGATCAACACAAGTTGATTTGGACGAGTTCCCAGCGCGGAGAGGCGGGAAATCCCCTCGAAGATGCGTAACAAAATATCATCTCCTCGGTGCCTGTCTCTTAGGATATTTACATATCCTACTGGGGGCATGTAAGCACTCTGCTGATTCAGATTCCATGGATGGCATTATCTCAAAGTGTCAATTTCCAGGGTCTGGATTCGGCCACGGAACACCATGGATGGGATTATCTCGAAATCTCAATAGCTAGGGTTCCGGGGGTTGCCATGGGCGGTGCTATCTCGAAGCATCGATTGCCAGGAACCCTTGAGGATTGATGATGGGAGCAAGGAATCTGATACAGACCGTGTTGAAAAGCCAATCCTAGGCTAGAACTAAAAAGAAAAAGAGAGAGAAAACTCTCCAAACAGAATAACTTTCTATCTCTCTCTTACAAAACGCACTACGAACTGAGCCAGGGCTAAAATCATTTCAAGCACGGGTGCTTTAACCACAAAGTCCAATAAACCTTAGGTTAGTTCTTGTGGGCCTTAAACCTTTGCTAAAGACTGAGGCTAAAGCTAGACAGATTTGGATCTTGATTCGTACTAGAGTACCTTTTAGGCCTATGGTCAGCATTCTAACCTAATCTAAGCTCAAATGAAAAAGCACTTATCTGAAGTTATTAAGAACTTCATGGTCTAGAACAAGGGTTGAAACCTTAAGTTTTTTGCTAAGGGACTAGCAAAAGCTAGGCATGGGGGTATGATGAGAACCTCATCATGAGCCATAACTAGCTCATTTTGACCCAATACAAAGGATAAAAGCTCCTACATAACTCAAGGAAAGGCTTAACTCAGAGAATTCTGAGTTTAAGGAGAAAACAAGTCATAAGGGGTAAAAATGCAATTTTACCAGTATAATCTGCATACAGGGTAATTCAGGGTCCAAACACAGGTCAAACAAACCGAATGAGAAGGAAAGTGGGATGATCTGATAAGGGCTACAGCAATTCCAAGGAACTAAATGATAATCTGTAACCCTAAAGCAAACCCACTTCAATTCACGAGGTTCGAGGCAAAGTAAAAATAGAATAAACCCTCTAAAATTCATAGAAAAATAATCTCTAGGGTTTAGAACCTTCAATTTGGCCTTCAGAACCCATTTTGACCTACATTGAGAACCATGCCCAATTAATAACTTAATTTGGGTTTTTGCAAAAATTGACCGGTCAAACAAGGTTTAATCTAGAAATAAAATTCACCATCAAATTCCTTAGGTCCTAATTAATCATGTATAAAAACTTGAGCCTAAGAAGAAACCTTCTTGACCAACTTTGCACTTTGGTCCTCATATATTTACTTTTTGACCCTCAACTTTTGAACCCTCACATTTCTACCCCTAACTCTCCTTCGTTCTTTGCATTCAGGTCCCTCCTGCCAAAACCTGCCAGCACCATTCTCCGGCGACCTTGCGCGGAGCATGGCGCCGCGCAGGGTGAGGGGAAGGGGCTGGCAAGTCAACCGGGGGTGCCCTGCGTCGTCAGCCGTCGCAGGAACACCCCCCTGGTCGCTGCAACCCACCATACCGGCCGTGCGAACGCACGGACGGTATGGGTTTCCATCTCCGACGTCCTCCGGCGAGGGAGACACGTCGTCTCCCTCCGCCCTCCTCTCTGATTCTACCCTATAAATACCCCCCGTCGCCCCACCGTTCGAGGCAGCTCGGATCTGACGGAGAAAACCCCCAACTTTCCTCTCCTCTCACTCCGGCAGACGCCCACCAGCTCCGGTGGTTCTCTCCTCTTCCTCCTCGTCGCTCTGCCGCACTACCAGCTGCAGGGTTGCCCCCCCTCGCTCTTCCCACGCCACGCCGTACCCAGCTGGCGCCTCTCCAGCCCTCTCCTCGCCGCCGCCCCTTCCCCTGGGCATCTTCTTCTCCGGCGACAGTCGATACGACTGTCGCCCTGCTGCTCCCCCTTCGTCCCTGCAAGTAAGTTAGAACTACTTCCCTTCCTCTCCTCTTTCTTTCCCCGGTTTCAATTTGTTCAATTAAGCCCTCGACCGACCCTGACCATCGTCACCCCCTTCGTCTCCGGCCACCCTCCGGCGAGATGCCCCCATCGCTCCACAGCCTCACACGCCTCGCCGACCCTCACCGAACCTCCGCCTCATCACACTGAGCACCCCCCACCCCTCCACTGCCACTCCACACCTCCGTAACGCTCCCCCAAACAAACCCATTTCTCCGGTTGCAGTCCGACCTAGGGCTGCCGCCAGACACCGCCTTGCGGCTTGCCGCACAGCTCAACACCTTCGCCGTGCCACGGCGAAGGTTCCCCAGTAGTTTGATCAAGCCGAGAGGCCATATTCGTGTCCGACAGGTTCTGAGGCTCAACCGCCATTAACGCCACATTGAAGCAGCTTCTCCCGCGCTCCAGGCTTGAGGACTCCAGGTCTCCAGCTGCTGCGGATTACGGAGACTCCTGCGAAGGCAGCCAGCCAGCAACCGACGAAAATCGAAGCTGCAGCTGCAGAAGCAAGGCCGCGGTCTTCCAGCAGGCGCACGCGAGGAGAGGCCTCAGTTTAGTCCCACATCGGTAAGCCTCGCAACTCTTTCACCGTTTAAATTGTTTTTGTGAATAAGCCTTATCGCCTCAGCACACGGGGTGAGGTCCCCTTCACCCGCCCGATTAGCCGGCCTCGTCCGCGCTCACGCCCCGCGGACCTGGCCCGACCCGACTTAGACTGACCTGCACTCCTCGCCCACCACGCACGCCGGTGGGCCTGGACCCGGGCGCGACCCGTACCCGGCTACCCGACAGCTCTGGGAGAGCTATCCCATGAGCGGATTCTGAGAGAGAGTGACGCCGGGGGGGGTAGAGTAGGTTTTGCCCACTGACGTAAACTTTGACGTGTGCAGGCACAGGTAAACAAAGAAGAAGAACCATGGAAGAAGAGAAGAAGAAGAAGGTCGACGAAGACTGAAAGAAGGTGGAGCACTGTAGCAGCGGCGATTTAAGTCGTCTGATTGGAAAATCAGACGACGCCCTGCAGTAAAAGGACTGCAGAGAAAGAAGGAGAACGAAGACGCCGTGCCACTGAGCAAGGGATCGCAAGAAGAAAAGCTTTACAGTTTGAGGCAGAAAGAAGAAAGGAGAAGCTGAAGAAAGGCAGAACTGAGAGAAAAGAAGATGAGGAGCTCTGAAGAAGAGAAGAAATAAGAAGAACAGAAGGCAGAAGAAGAAGAACACCAGGAGATAAACAAAGAAGAAAAACCAAAAGCCAAAGAGAAGAGAAAACAAAGTGGAAGAAAGAAGAAACCAAATTTTTATCTCTCCCTCTCTCTCTCTCTTTATTTTTGTAATATTTTTGTAAAAGAAACTTGTACCCCTAGAATATAACTTGCTCCTTGAGTTCGACCTCGGGAACTCTTTATTTCCGAGTAACAAATTGTATTAAACTGGTAATCACCTCTCTATACTATACTACGACAGAATAATAAAACTATAGAGAAAGGTCGCCACCAAATAGCAAGGCGAATAATAACCAGAGATGTAACCCATGAGCTTACCATGTGCATGCAGTAAAAGAAGACATGGTTCCAATCCATGCCACGTGGGCCAGAGGTAGCCCAAGACACAACCTCGTTCAGGTGCTTCAGCATCTACCTCTCCAAGTCAGGGTCATTACTAGACACCCCTGGCTGAGCTTCCGTTTGGGATCCATGCATGGACCCACCAGACGCACCCTCCAATACGGACCTGATGATACGCCCAATCATCCCTAAGTCCCCCCGCCTGGAAGGATCCACCAAAACTCAAGCACTAGTTGAACTCCACTGGTAGTAGGGCTGGGCGAAAGCATCGCTCGCGCTTGCCGCTTCCTGGGCTAATAAGGAAAAAGCCCCTGGATAACACAATGAAGCAATAAACCCGGTGGTACCCTCAGGTCAAGCTTGCTCTTGAGGTGCCTCCACAGGGGAGTCTCTAAGAGAGATCACCTCCTGTGGTTCGAGCGGGCCTGGCGAAGTAGAAGGTGCACCTTCCTCCTCTGCCTCATCCAGACTTCATACAGAGGACATCACTGACTCCTCCCGTGAAGGTTCCACGTAACGGCCTTTCCTACCCTACCACAGAGGGACCTCTAGTTCCTTTGCGGCCCCCTCGAGGGCCTCCTCCTCCTCCTTCCGCTTCAACCCCTACCAATAAGCGGAACCACTCCCCTCCCCAGGTTCCATGTCACTCTCACTACCAGGATGCAAGCCATGGTGAGTAATGACACCGCCTCAACGCTTGGGAGCACCTAGTCGAGCAAACCACTTGAAAGTTGCAAACCAAAAACATCACATATGTCATGGGTAGGTACAAGGTACAATATAGAAGTCATTTTCTACCTCCCCCCACTTACATGGCTTCGGCAACTCATCTATCGTCCATGCCAATGCCTCTCAAACCTCCTTCCGCTTGAGATCCGACCGAGCGATCAGACCAAATTTAACCAGCTTCTCCATGTCCACCCACACGGACAGGTCAAGATCCTCGGCTCAAGGCAGCTGGTCCTTCTCGGGTGGACCTTGCCAAGTGGAGGAGACCCCAAGCTTCTCGATATTAGAAAGGAAAAAGAAGTGGCGGTCTTACCCCTTCAAAATATCAAGAAGGTCCACTATCTGATACTCAGCTTGCCGGCTGTACAAAGTGTAAGTACTAGAGGGAGGCCTGCCTTTCTTCACCTTCGAGGGCATCAGCCCAAAAAGCATGCGGAACAAAGCCAGGCGGGGAGCAATCCCCAAATGAAGGCAAAGAGTAGTAAAAGCATTCAACAATAGCCAATAATTAAGGCTGAGCTGTGAAGGGGCAAGGTGATAAAAGCAAAGGAAGGAGGAAATAAAAGGATTCAAGGGGACGCATAGACCATGCTCTATGGCATACTTGCATATGATAAACACATCCATTGCCCTGTCCACGCACAAGCGAGTCTCAGACTCACAAGCCTCGAAAGGCACCTCGCCAAGCCCATACTCCCCCAAAAACGACGAAATGGTGGGACGATTAAGAAAGTCCGAATGAAAAGCATGCAAGGATCTCATCTCGACAATGACCCCAGAGGAAGAGGAAGCAACAGACTTACCCTTGTTTGCAAAACCCAAATGGTGGCTCCCTCCTTTAACGGATCCTGACAAGGTGACACTCCGATGAAGGGCGTCCCTTCACACTGCTCTGCCGAAGTAAAAGCTTTCCACGCAGATGCTCTCCAAGGAGGTAGGTCATTAACCCTGACCCACCACCCCTATATATAGCTCGCACGGAGGGCGATTCCCTCCTTGCGGGGCACATCATTCAAAAAAATGAAATCCCACCATATTCAGCATGGACTCCAAATAAGCTACCAAAAAGTGGAGAAAATATCTACGGTCATTATAGATGATTAATGCCCCTGTGCACATTCCCACTACCACAACAAAAGAGGAGGTCCCATCAGCACGTCAATTCTGGTCCCCACCTCATCATAAACGGCAATTAATGCCGATCTCTCCGTATGATAAGACAACACTATCCCAGCATAACTAGCCATTACCAGTGAAATAGCAGTCGAACACACCTCTAAGATGCCTCTTAAGGAAGGATATTGGAACCACATGCCCTAGAGTTGTCTCCTAAGGCAAGCGAAATAGCAGGCGAACGTGCCTCTGAGCTGCCTCTTAAGGTAGGCAACATAGCAGGTGGACGCACCCCAGAGCATCCTCCTAAGGCAGGCGAAATAGTGGGCAAATGCACCCCAAAGCAGCCTCCTAGGGCAAGCGAAATAGCAGGCCCATGTGCCCCGGAGCAACCTCCTAAGGCAGGAGAAATAGCGGGCCCACGTGCCCCAGAGCCACTTCTTAAGGCAAGCGAAATATGGGGCCCACATGCCTCAGAGCCACCTCTTTAGGCAAGCAAACTAGCAAGGCTATGAACCCCGAAACCACCTCTTAAGGCTGGTCGTGCAACAAGCAACCTCCCAAAGAAAACCCCACTGTATATCAAATGCACCCCCACTTGGTTGAACCGAGGCAACATTTGGGGGCATCACCTACCGCGGAGTTTCTACTCTAAGGGTTACTCTCTCAGCAAGTAGAGGCTAGCTCAAGAGTAAGGGGAATATGATGAGGAGCAAAAAATGCCCTCGAACCTAAAACTCTACAATAGGCCCAAAATAGAGGGTCTGGCCCAAGAAACCTTTGATAAAGATGAAGTTCAGAGATCCAGCCCGCCTACATCCAAAGGAACCCTAGCAGACGGATGCGGTAGTCCACCCGTCCGGCACACAAGCAGGCAGGCACAGCCGAACTTAGAGAAATCTAGCCATTGGAGGTTCAGTGAAGGGTACAGCAGGCCTAAGCTACCAATAAATGCTGACACTGGCAGCCACCATTAATGACCTAGCAGCGTATCTGCCCAAGAAATCTTGCAAGAAGTGCAATCCACTAGAGGTGCAATTATATTAGTTCAAATATATGTGGATGATATTTTATTTAGTGCCACTAATGAATCTCTTTGTCAAGAATTTTCAAATTTATTGTAGGAAGAATTCGAGATGAGTTTGATGGGTGAACTCAAGTTCTTCTTGGGTTTGCAAATCACTCAACTCGGGTATGGTACCTTTGTGAACCAATCAAAGTACACAAAGGAAATGCTAAAAAGATTTGGGATTCACAAGAGCAAAGGTAAAAACAATCCCATGAGTGTTTCCACTTCATTAGACATGGATGAACCAGGTACGCCTACCAACCAAAAACTTTACTATAATATAATAGGCTCATTATTATATTTGGCTGCTAATAGGCCGATTATATTATTTAGTACTTGCTTATGTGCTAGATTTCAATCTAACCCAAAATAATCACATCTAAATATAGTAAAAAGAATATCTAGCTATCTAGTAAACACCTCTAATTATGGCCTATTCTACCCTAGATGTAGTGATTTCAACCTTGTAGCCTATAGCAATGCAGACTAAGTAGGTAGTCGCACCAATGGGAAGAGCACTAGTGGAATGTGCCAATTTTTGGGTGATTCATTAGTCTCTTAGTTCTCCAAAAAGCAATCTAGTGTAGCCCTATCGACTACGAAGGTTGAATACATAGCCATCACACTAGCTTGTTCCAAAGTGTTATGGATGAAGAAAACATTAAGGGAATTTGACTTGATATTTAGTAAAATAAGAATATTATGTGATAATACTAGTACTATCAACCTCTCGAAGAACCATGTACACTACTCTCGTACAAAGCATATTGATGTTAGACATTATTTTTTGAGGGATAATGTACTAAAAGGGAAAATCAAGGTTGAATTTATTTGCACTGAGTTACAACTTGCCAATATTTTCACTAAACCTTTCAACTATGATTGTTTTAATTTTATCAATAGAAAATTGGGCATACGTAAGTTCTCTGATATTTGAAGAATTTAATGTGTGAGGTGTTAATACTATTTACCAATGAACATTGAAGGATTGTTGACTTTATCAAGTAGGACTCCTAGAAATCAGTTCAGAAATTAATTAATGTGCAATATCAAGCATCTGACCAAAAATTCAAATGTCTTATCTTTCTGAATCAGACGTCTAATCGACAATTTCCTATAATATTTATTTTTGGCAATTAGCTGTCTGACATGCATTCTAGACGACTTGATTTTGAAATTAAAATCAATAATTTATTGATTTTTAGACGTCTAGAACCATGTCTAAATGTCTAGCACAGATGTCTGATCAAGTTGATCAAATGACAACTTGGGTTTGGGGTCTGATCTCAGTACTTCCTAGCTTTATAGATCAGACGTCTAACCTCATATGTTAGACATCTAATGACCCATGGCTAGATGCCTAATAGAAAAATCAGACAACTTATAGTTGGGCGAAAATGTCAAAATCCCTGACTCTTGCTTCTAGATGTATGATAAATGTACCAAACATTTGATTTCTACAGAACCTGACTTCTGCGATCTCTGATTTGGGGCAGTTCTCTGGGTAAATATCCCCAACTTTGGGGGGATTCTTACACGACCCCTGATAAGGTCTTTTCACGTGAGATTTGATATTTGGAAAAATACATCGTCATTGTTTGTAGTATAGTTGTGCAAAAACCAAATCAAAGAAATTTGTATTTGTTTTACAAAACTCGCATAGATTTTATCTTTTAATTCATGAGTCTCGGTCATCTCTGAGAGGCATAAAGAGAAAGTATTTAGATTTGGATTAATACTTCTAACCTTAATCTGACCTACTATTTTTTTTGGTTTTTTTCTCTTTTCTGATTTTTTTATGATTTTTTATTTTTAGAAAGTGAAAGCTTACACAATAATACCTAAATCTAACTAAACTAGTGAAACCCTAATGACTATGTATGTGCACTTAAGTGGGGGCCGTGGTGGCCGTGCATGGTATGGCTAACCTATGGGATGACAATCGTAAGACTAAGGTAGAACGGGCATTGTTGTTGCGTATTCGTCGAGTGTTAAGAGATGCGCGTTGTAGTACACTCAACAAAAAACACAATAGCATTAAAATTTATAAAACTCAAAAACACAAGGGAGCTCGAGGTCATTCGCAGGGAGTAAATTAGCAATTCAATCCACTAATCACAATATCAAAAATAATATGCAATTGAAACCAAAGTAATACTCAGAATAATATTTCAATAAAAATCAGAGAGCCAGTGCAAAAAAATAGGGTTAAAATGGTAATTTGAATCACCAAATTAACCCTAATGTTTAAGCCTTATAACCACTAAAATAATTGAACAGTAACCATAATCAAATATCCCAAATATCTATTGCAGTATCAGAATCAAGCACAGGAGAAATGTAGCCAATCAGTCAATAGAACAAAGGCACTGACGCCTTAAGCCTTCACACCTCAGAGGGGCTAAGGCACAGCAGCAACAAAGGAGCACAAGCTCCCACAAGAGCAGGGAGAAAGGGCCTCATGAAGCCTTCAGAGGCTAAGTGTTTGAGCATAGGAGAGAGGGGCATGAAATCCAAGGCAGCAAAAACCCCCCTCCTCCCTCTCAGATTCTTCTCTCTTCAGAACCAGAACAAACCTAGTCATCAAGAAATCGGATCTCGCCCAGACCCACGTGGCGTGAACTGCGGGGAGGGCACGTGCGTTGAAGCATGTGAGCGAGATCTCACCTCTGTGCTCTCGAAGGCAACTAGCTAAGGACAACTTTGCGTGATATACTTGGTGCGGGTGTTATCAATGCATGATGTGGGACTATCCCACAATCTTCTCTTTTCGTGCAGCTGCAACTGATGGTCGTGTCAAATTGGAGTAGCTGCAGGAGCGAAATGTTCTTATAAGGCACCTGGGATGCTTTAGGACCTAGAGCCGTGTCAAGTAGGAGCTGCAACAGGATGAAATCGGTCAGAGAACTGCAAATGGAGCTGGAGAAGGTGGTGGTGATGGCTGAACTCCAGCATATACCTGAAGGAAAACACGGCCTATCGGCCTTGTTAGATATGCTCATAAGGTTCGTTGTAGGATGGCGAACATGATGGTGGTGGTTTCAAGGCGTGCGGTGGTCGAAGGAGTACTATCAGCGATGGAGATGGTGTGTGCAAGTGCGTGTGTTGGTGGAGTGCGTGAGATATTAGAAGCCCAAATTTCTTTGGGGCTTTTGATCAGTGAGGCGAGGTGGAGCTCATGGACACAGTGGCAGATAGATTGGTGGTTTGTGGCACTCATGCGACATCGCCAGAGCTTCATCGACCGTGTGGGAGATGAAGGTAGTATGGGTGTTGTAGGGCGTAAACCTAAGTTTTAAAGGATTAGGAAGAAGCAAGGGAGTGAGAAGAAGAGGGAAGGAGTGCTTACAGATAAGGAGAGAGAGAGTATGGCACCAGCTATGATAGGCTGGCGCTGGAGAAGAAGAAAGCTCCGGAGGAAGAAATGACAAGGAGGAGAAGGGCTGAGGGCTCCTGGCTGGTATGGTGAGGAGAGGACGAAGTAGAGGGAGATGACCCCTCTACCTATCGTATGTGGTAGAGGGCGATGAAGGCAGAGTAGAAAGGCCATCGGAGCTTGGTCGAAGCAGGCCAAGGAAGAGAGAGAAGAGGGTATTTCTAGCCTTCAACCACGCTAAGGAGGATAGATTTAGTGAATGGGGTCCTTTTAAAAGGGCTAAGGATGAGCTCCAAGATTGGGAAGGAGCTTGAATAGCTCAAAATTTCAAGGAAAAGAATCCCTAGAAATCTTGAGCTCGCTCGACCTCACGAACTTGATTTGGAGGTCGAGATGCGGTCTGGCAGATCAGGAAACTTCTCGCGGATCTTCCCTCCAAGTTTAGAGGTGATTGGATCTGATTTAAGGGAGAAAACCTCCCTTGATCTTCTTTGTAGATGCGTTCCCACCACCAATGATGGCAGGGATCAAAGTGAAGAAAATGATGAGAAGTTAGGGGACTTTTTGTGAATAATTCAAAACCTAACAAGGTGAATGTAAGAAAGAGTTTTAAAGGGCCAAATTGCAAACTAGGTCAAGATGAACTTGATTAGGCTCAAATTTTTGTACCAACCTAATTTGGACTCAAGAAATCTAATGGTAAAGTAAGATTTCAGTTTTGACCACATTTAATTGGAAAATTTGCATAAAAGCCCAAATTAGGGTAAAATTTCGTCTGAGACTCTGTTTTACGTCAACATAGGTTCAGATGGACAAACCAAGGGTACCAAATCTTTTAAAATGTTTTTCTATGAATTTTAAGAGGTTTAGATGAATTTTATTCTAACCATAACCTCTTTAATTTCAGTAGGTCTAAAATTAGGATTTTGTGTGTTGTCGCGATTCTCGAAACGCATGAAACCCCGTTTCCATCTATGTTGACCTACTTTTTGGACTTTTAAGCTCATTTTACCTTCATTTAACCCCTAAGTGACCCCATGGTTATCCTATGTTTCTGATGTTCTGTTAAAATTATAGAATTAACCCTAATTTCTAGTTCTTCTCTCAAATCAAAATAATATGGAATTACAACCCTCAAATGATCATGTAGGAGCTTTTACCAATAATACCTAACAAAAAGTGTCTAGTTAGGGCCTATGATGGTGTTTCCATCAGGCATGTATTCACAATGAATAGGCAATTGTGAATTCTTGCACAGAAAAATCATATCTCAACATTCATGCACAAAATCCACACGGAGAATAATATTGAGGCAATAAAAAATATCACAAATATATCAAATAAAATCTCTGCACTACTTGAATAAGAAAATATGAAAAAGAAAAGAAAATCCCTCATGTCGGAAGCGCCACAAAGGCCATCGGCTTTTGCATAAGGGTGTAGGCTAGACCTTCGGTATGCAAACCTGTCTACACACCTACTAATTAGAGAGGATGACCAACCAAGGTATGGAGGACCTTGTGGCTATCCAAGAAGAAGGAAGAAGAGAAGGCATGAACCTTCCAAAGAGGAAGAAGGTTGGCCAAGAAGAAAAGGTGAAGGATCACCCTACTTTTTTTAGCGGCCGCCCATGGAGCCTTGGAGGAGGATGAGGAGGAACCCCATTGTTCTACTCACGAATGTGATTGCAAAAATTCCATTTTGTCATAGTATAATTGCGTTAGAAACTCTTAAATTTATTTCAGTTGAACTCATAAATATGGAAATTGTAGTTCTTAAAAACAGAGACCGAGTCATTCATAGGGAGGTAGTTGAAAAAGCTCGCTTTTCTAATGAACTAAACAATAGATGAGCAGATTTGAATATGAGATTACTACTACTAGAATGCAACTAGAACTAATAATAGGAAACTAATATAAATACTAATAAAAAGCATACAACTTGAAGGCAAGTTGTAAAGGAACTACTAGAATTTTTATTTAATATGATAAGAGTTTTGCACAAGTAGAAATAGTACTACAACTAGTAGCATGCTTATAGAAGAAGGAAATTACAACTAGAACAATGTAACTACAACTAAAACTAGACTAAGAGAAATGTAGAATTAGGGCTTCGAAGATGAAGTCCAAAGCAATGGCGTAGATGTGGATGCAAAGGCACACTCAAGATCTCCAAAGTCAGCAAGGAATGATCCTAAGGGGGGTGGCTAAAGTGTTTATATAAAGGTCAAGAAAGCTTGTGATTGGTTGATCCAAGTTGCCTTTGGATCACCAAAATAAAGGGTTAGGATTAGGAGTCTACAAATCAATGGGTAGGATGTTGGAATTGAAGGAGGGCTGGGATGGCTTTGAGAGGATGATAGAGGACTATGATTCTCGCAAATTTTTTACCTCCTTTTATTCTGAATTTCAAGTTACACATAAAAGCAAAGTTCTAACCCTTGAAATTATCTTTCAAACGCAACTTGAATCACTCAATTTTTGGATTTGAAATGAAAAAGTTATGACCAAAATACTAAAGTTGCATCATGATATTACGAATTTCGAGATTAAGTTTAGAATTAGGAATAGGATTTGGTTTAGGGTTTAAAGATAGGGATTTAGGTAGGCAATTTAGGACCCGAGGATTTAGATCTAGTGTTGAGTAAAGTTAGTGTATTTTGACCTTCCAAAATATTTTTTTTAGGTTAAAAGTGGTGGCCGAATAAGGTTTGTTGGATTAGGATTTAGGATTAGGTTTATGCATCGGGTTTTTTTAATAAGGTATGACCCTAACTTGGCTGGCCCTACTATGTATAAAGTTAAGGCCCATGGCTAACCAATTGGATTGGATAATTAGGCTAAGTTATTAGGTTCTAGGCTAGGGTTACTTAGGTTTCTAAATTGGGTTAGGGTCTAGGTTAATTGGGTCTCCAAATAGGTCCACTAACTAAGCTAGTTCTCTTCCAAATGAGTGCAAATCAGAAAGTCTATTCAACCTTGCTTCGATCAACATGAAATTTTGTACCTGCACATATAAAAATAAACACATCAAGGTACCAGATATAATTGCAGAAAAAATTGTACAAAAGCCTAAAATTATGCATTATTTACAGAATGACCTAAAATGCCTAATATGACCTAACCAAATGCAATCTAACCTAAATTGCCCTTAGACTAACATTATTTGGCATTAATTAACTTAAATAAATATGGAAATATCACCCATGAAGGTGGTAGGCGTTGGTGTTGAGGGAGAGGAGAGGGTGGTCGCCACTTTGAGAAGAAGATAATGATCGACTAGGTTTTTGGAAAGGGTTTTATATGGGTCGTGCCTTTTCTTTTAGTGTGTGATCTTAGAGTGGCAAAGTGGGAAGTGTGTTGTGTTTAGTCGCAACTTTTGGTGTCTCCTCAAAATAGGTAGGTGCCACTCTTGGTGGCAATTAAGTTAGGTTGTCCACCATAATTATGGGGAGGGTAAATTAAGAAAGGGTTATGTGTGTGTCGTTTCGAATTTCGTAGTGGTAAGTGTGTAGGTTTAGGTTGAATTAGGTTGGTTCAATTAGATTAGCTGGGTCCTAGTCTAATTAGGTGTTGGTGAGTCAATTAGAACCAATTAGGATCTAAGTGAGCCTAATAGATTCTAGGTTAGCCAAATCAGGTAGTAATGAACCCAATTAGGTGTAGGTTAGTCCAATTAGGTGTAAGTGTACCCAATCAGAGTAGGGTCAAGTCTAATTAGTCTCACGTGAGCCTAATCGGACATAGGTTAGCCCAATCAGGTCCATATGAACCTCATTAGAGTGTGGTCGAGCCAATTGACTTCGGTTGAGTCAATTGAGGGTGCTCTTAGCCTAAACAGGATTCTATTTTGGGAATTGGGTTAGGGATAGGACAGCTAGGAACATGGATAGTGGGATAGGAACATGGATAGTGTTATCCATGTTTTGGGATCTAGGTCTAGGTTATCCTAGTGGAAGTGGTTTTGGGTATCGGAAGGCTATCCTAAGGTTTCGAAGGGTGGGGATAGGAATATCCTCCTCTCTCCTCTAGTCTGGATCCAATTTCTCTTCTTCTTCTATTCCTCGCTTTATTCTACTTTATTTCATAACTTGACTTTATTTGAATCTTCTAATTACCTGCAAATAACAACAAAAGCATTAAATAGCAGCATAACCGCACATTATCTTATGTATAGTAATATAAAATAATGCAATACATGATATGCAAAATATGAATGCAATATTTACAAGTTAAGCCAGGTCCTAACATAATTTAGGTTGATTAAGACCTATGATTATTGTGCAATCAACCCCTTTGGAACCACTTAAATCCCTTATTGCCACATTCCCCTCTCCTCTCAAATCCCTAAAACAAAACCCCCAAATCCTTTCCCAAGCTCCATCAGCCATCACCCCGACCTGCTCTAGCTCTGCTAGAGCTTCCCACTATCCGATCGTCGATGCCGCCACCTCCCTTACATCAGGGGGACTCCTCTACTTGCAACATAAACCTCCTTGCCTCTTCTTTCTTCAAGATTCTCACAATTCAAGCTTTGTTTTGAGCAAAATTAATAAGGAAATTATTCATTTTTACAAATAATAATAATAATAATAACAATAATAATGCAGCGTAATATAAATTGTAGTGAAAAAATTCTAGATCAACAAATGCTCAAATGTGCCCGAATCCAAGATATATTTAATTCAAACATGCATACAACTAAATAATCACAAATAGAATAATATTGTCTTATTAGGAAGGCAAATATATGCAAATAGGCTCAAGATTCAAATATAAGGATGGCAAGTAATAATTTCAATAATAAGAGAGATAAATCAACTATGATAGGCAAATAAAGCAGACATAGAGTCGAAACCAAGACGTGGTCGCGGTAGGAATACGCGGTCGTGGATGCAGTGCGATGACATGAACGTCGAGGACACGGCTATGCACCGGCGAGAGGCTGTCACCACGCTCGCCTATGCGTAGTCGGTGCAGTCACGGTGATGAGGCTAAAGAAGTCGGGCACGGTGGTGATGGTGTGGTGGTCTCGGAGAAGTCGTAGGTGGTGGATTCGCAGACGGAGGCACGCAGGCTGTCCTCTCGAGGGAGAGGACCGAGGTCACAGCGGTTGTGAGAGACACGATGGAGGACGAAACGTCAAGGCGCGGTAACGCAGTGGTGGCCACTCTCGAGGGAGAGAGTGAGCCGAGAGCGCGGAGGAGAACACCGTTGATGAGGAGTTGTCGAGGAAGAGCACGGCCGGTGTCTTAGTGGCTGGTCACGGTGTAGGTCAGAGGAGCGTCAAGGTAAGTGGAAGCGCGGTCGTTGGGCACATTGAGAAGATGTCAAGGAAGAGCACACGGTCGCGGTCGTCACGGCTACGGAAAAGCGAGGAGGGTAGAGGGAGCGAGATGAGGTCGTAGGGAGGAGGGCGCGGCCTGTTGTGTGCAATGGTGTTGCGTCTGGTGGTGTGTGAGAGAGGGATGGAGGAAGTGTCCGTTGAGGAGAGGAAGGTCGCGGTGAGGGGTTTAGCGGTAAGGGGGCTGCTCCCTGTTCTCTGCGTGCGTCGGGTGTGAGGAAAGAAATTGAGAAGGTGAGCGTGCCGCGTGTGCATGCAGGGGGGAAGAGATGAGGGCGCCATGAGCGTTTTGTCTCTGATGGTGGCGCTAAATCGCACGGAGAAGAATCGAAGGGGAGGGGGAATCGGTGTCGCATGCAAAGGAACTACGTAGGTGGGAGGGAGAGGAGGAAGGGTGGCGGGGGGGAAGCGGTCCCAGGGAGATGTGAGGGTGTGCTTCGGTTTAGAACGTGAGAGAGAAATATTGAAGGGGTGTGGCCGTCATGTGTGTCTATTGAGAGGGAGAGGGGGGTATTTTAATTAAGGGTGCGATGCCAGTTGATTGCAGAGACGTAAAGAATACGAGGGAAGGCTGTCAACGGGGATTTAATTGAGTGATTGAAATCAAGAGGGATTTGTCCCCTGTGAGGGAGCGAGTGGCTGCCTGCGATTGATGCGAAGAGAAAGAGAAATCGAGAAGATATGGCTTCCCCAAAAAAAAAAAAACGTTCATCATTTTTCTTCCTTGTGTCAAATGAGTATTTTTTAGGTAGTAAAATTCAAATGCCAAGGTGTCATCCTAAATTGACCCTCAATCAATTCCTACAATAACGAACAAAATGTATACATAAATAATATGTCAATAAATAAATATACATTAATTAACAAAATAAATGCATGCGGTGTATAAAAAAATGTAGGAACATCAAAGTACAAGTTTAACTAAGTTCTCAATACAATACGTGCTCGCAATCTTCTTTAATCTTAAAATTGTAATACCTTAGGTGTTTATATAACTCACTAAATTAGACCTATCAAAAACCTTGATGGATTCTTGAGATTTCTTGAAGTACTTTTTTTTCCTTTGAAAACTCCTTTCTTGATGAACAGTCTAGAGTTTTCTCTACAAAGGGTTTCAATGCCCTCATTTCAAGTCGTGATTAACCTAAGGCTTATGACCTAAGTCAAGTTTTGAAGCATTGCCCACGATGTGGTTTTGATGCCTTTGAGTTTTGATTCAATCCAAGCAAAAGTTCTACCCTATATGTTCAACATCGAAACCCCATTTCCAACTGGTTCTTGTTGCGAATGTCCAATGGCAGGAGTGCTGCCCTAATCTATCCAAGATTTAGCTCGATGATTTTCTTGGTGTTTTTCTCAAGTTGATGATTTCTTTCAGGCAGGGGCACTAACCTAATAAGTTCTAGATTTATCTTGATGATGTTGTTAAGTATTATGAATAGCAGGGTACTGCCAAATGTGTTTTCTTGAGTGTGATTGATGATTGGTTGAATGGTTGATGGCAAGTGTGTTGCCTTTTAAGATAGATAAATTTCTGCACATTTATTAATATTATGGTACATTTGTTTTGCAAGTAACCTATTAAACCCAAATCCAACCCAACCAAATCCATGCAACCCATCTATTCCCACATGCCTCCCTCTAGGAAGATGACTGAGGCATCCTCTTCCCAGTCCCATTCCACTTTCCTAGCTGACCAACTTAGGAGTGGATCCACTAGGGGCAGATTCTATAGGTTCACAAATGCGAGGGTTAAATCCCCTTGCTATATTGTATGGTCAGATTTTTCCCATCTAAACCTTTGCGAACACTTCAAAACCCTCCACCTGTTCAAGTACTTTGATTGAGCATTTCACTTGGGTGTAGGGTGTATTGGCATTCACCTCAATCTCATTCGCCTCTTTTATGTCAATCTTATAGAAGATTAGACCACTGACCACCTCCAGCTTCCCTCCATTATCTTAGGTACTAATTAAATGACCATCACTACTGACTACATCTCCGAGCTCCTTGAAATTCCTAATGAAGGGAATGATTATGATGACATTCTCCGTGACAATGACTCCAAGGTCAGCAACCAAGAGTTCATCCTTCCAAGAAAGTATTAACCCCACTTTGGCACATTACCATGAAAGAACCTCAAAAACTTCCTTGTCTTTTGCCCCGTATCTTTGGTTAGGACCTACTCAACAAATCAAGAAGCTTTGATTACACTTCTGTCAACACAAAGCCCTCCTATTTGCAGTTGTTCGTCACATTCCATACAATTTTTTGCCGTCTCATCATCCGTGTTATCAACGAAGAACACTCCTAATGTAGACACATCCATTTAGGTTAAAAAGCCTATTTATGCATGTTCCTAGGCATAGATATGCATTTTATATTATAAATATTGCATAACATGCATCATTCTGCATTTAGAGTAGCTTATGTATATTTTAGGCTAATTATGTCCTTTTTATAGCCAAGAGGGAAGGAGATTTATTTCAGGGCCTCAAATTGACGATCCGACCATGCGGATCTGATTAGGACGACGATCGGAGTCCAACGCCTCTAAAATCGCCTTTATCGGAGTCCTGTGCACCATATGCAATCCGAGGAATATCAACGGCTGAGGGACTAGGCGATGTAATTTGGAGCCTCAAACGCCAAATCCAACCGCACGGATGGATCCGGATCGATGATTGCAGCACAACAGTGAGAGAATCAACCCAAACCGACATCCGTAACGCCACCTACAAAGCGAAGAAAATGGACAACCATGATAGCGCCATGTGGCGCCATCATAGCTACCTAAACCCGTCCAAGCCTCACTGCTCCATCTCGCAGGCGTATCATCACGCGATCCTAGCCATTAGATCGCAATCCAACGGCTGAGAATCACCTCAGCATGCCGCCCTACTCTAAAGAAGAACATGCGGGGACGAAATCCCAACCATTAGATTGAGATCAAACAGTCAGGAGAGGGTGTGTACGCTTTCATCTTCTCGACAATCCGTGTCGGTAGCGTTTGGGTAGTGTCCAAGCCCGCAACGCAAGGACCACTCTTCTAACCCCACCGCAACGCTTGATCTTGTGGAGTGCGGGTGCAATCGAATTGCATTCGTTGGATCATCAAGCAGCGGAGAGTGCAGTAACGTGGCGAGATCAAATTCGCGTGATGCGTGCATGCGGTAGTTCATGTAATAACTCACGCTCGATCACATGCACGTGATCCGCGACACTGATCCTCGAGCAATCTCAGCAACTCATCACTCATCCAACAGCCACGATCCTCTCGCCCATGCCCGTTCAAACCTTAAGCGTGCGTTCAACGTGATTTCAAGCGCGAGCTCCACGCAATCATCAGCCATCAGATTTAGATCGGACGGTCCTCAACGGTTCAACCTCGCAACAGCTATGTGTGTGGAGGGCATGCATGTGCGAGCACCAGCCAGCCGTTTAGTGACTTCCAAGGCAGATCTTCAGCGACACATTTGATGTTGCTAATGCCCTATACACGAATTCCTCCTCTTCCTTCCACTATAAAAGGACCTACCCCTCTCCATTCTTCACCATTTCTTCCTTTCTTCACCACCTCCAAGGCTCTAGAGAGAGCTTGTCCTAAGCCTAGGATGCTCCTTTAGAGTAGAATCAAATATTTTCCCACCTCTCAACCCCATTTGTGGAGCATCCCACGACCGTCCTCTCACCTCCTTCGGGAAGAAGATCCTCGCCACGATGACGTCCTGTCTCATCCTCCATCCTCTGTCATCGTTCTCCCTAGTCTTGCTCCTCACCACCTTTTTCGAGGTGCCGTCAGAGCGAGCTATCCTCCAAGCGACCGTCAAGGAGGATTCTTCTCACCTATCTCTATCTTTTTGCTTTTGTAGTGTAGATTTCTCGCTTTCATAGTTGTAGTAAACATTTGATGAGAAATATATGATTGTCTCTCTCTCTCTGTCTTATTTTTGCAAGTAGATTAGATAGAAAATATTTGACCTGGTCTCTTGCTTACTAAAAATACCAAAAAAATTATAAAACATAAAAACAACGAGAAAAAATAAGAGCGAAACGTAGATTTCATAAAATCAAATGTTGCCTCCCCGTGTTCGACCTAGGACTCACCTTGAGTTTCGATTATAAATATTATCTAATTGATGGATTTTCTTGGGAATCGAACTACGACGACGAGTTTCGAAACTTAAATCTTTTCGCGACGAATCTCTACCTCATCATTTTGGCGTCGTTGCTAGGGAGGCAACGCTCATTGGTTTTTCTCGCATTTTTCTGGCTTACTTAACTTTTATCTCACTTTTTCTCTGATCTCATTGTGATTGCAGGTACTCTTCTGAGGTGGGCCAGAGCAATTAGATCGGAGAAAAGTGTGGATGAAGGTTTTGTAAGTGTACCGCCATCACCCCCTCCCTAGATTTCATTTTACCACACCAATAACTAAAACTCAATCAACCTAGGTGCTTTTATAAATGCTAGGATAGATCTAGTTGTTTGATTGTCACTTCTCCTCATCTCGCCCACCCACATAAATTTAAAAAAAAAAATTAAAAAAGTTATCTGATTGTGAGATTTACTGAAAAAGACACATTAACATGCACAACTCTCTACTTAAGGTGCACCACTTTACATTGATTCTACCACTTAACCGGAATTTGACCTGTGGATCCGGTACACCTTCACTCAACACACACATAAGTGACTAGAAATCTAAATAGGTCAATCATTGTTCTGTGCCTTAGCAAGTGGTGCAATAGGCCAATTGCTTGAACTGTTTAGGCCACACCACTCAAATTAAAAGTGATTCATCAAGTAGCTTGCCACTTAGGGTTGATTTTTAGGGTTGAACCAGCCACTCCACTTTTTTTTTCTAATTTCTAAAGGAATATATCATCACCAGTGCTTTCAAAACCTAGAGTGTTCAACTGAACCTTGATTGAATACACCTAAAGATTAAACCCTAAAAGCTACTAAACAAGGTTAAATCCTAAAAGACACATCATCAAATAACCTTGTTTGAAAACCCTGGTTGTGCACACACACACATTTGAACTGATCATTAAGGGCACAACCCATCTAAAGGGTACATCACATTCCAAGAGCACAATCATCCCAAGCCTAATTAAAATTGAGTAGACATTGGCCTTAGGGATTGATTCTCTCTTCGGGACTAAGCTTGAGATTTTTTTTGATTAATTTGCTTCTACTACTCCATCTGATGTCTAGCTAAGGGAGTAGCATCAAATAACCGCAGTTGGGGGTATCAAAGGAATCGGAGGTGCAAGCCAAAAGAAGAACCTTCTGCCCAGCTCCACCCTCTAATTGGTTAGATTGATTAGATAGAAGTAGACCAAATTGTTTTTGTCATCTCAAGACGGGTCCTGGGAGTCTGTAGGTCTTTAGGCTACCAACATAAGGACAGGTTTGGTTGATTATACTGCAGAGCACCTTTCTCTCTTCTAATTTCCCTCCCTACTTTACCAATGTATCTTTCCACATCTTTCACACATTTCCCATACTACACTCTTACCAACACTTATCCTCAAGATGATTACTATCCCAACTCGATTTTTGACTACCCATCCACTAGCTGGGATAACTTTGATTGGGGATATGATTCCGGACCTCAGTGTCCAGGGCCTAACCCTGAACAACAAGACTATGATTATTATCCTTCCCAGAGCTACAATGATTATAGATCTCCACTCTTTGATGATCAACCTAACCCGATTACAATCAAGAAAGATATGTTGACCATAACACCTACCCTCCCCAGGAATATGCTGAATATAGGTCACCACCATTCTTTGAACAACCTAAAATGACCTACTATCAGGGAGGGACCTGAGAAACTCAATATCTTGACTCCCCTAGATTGAACTCAAACCCACCCAACCCTGAACCGAACCATTCTGTAAACCAGGTCTAGGATAGGGTGTTGAATAACGTAAGGAACACTATACAATCTTTAGAATCTTAGCCAACACCATGCACTGAAGCATTAGAGCCTATGATCAAAGTGATTGATGAGCTCTTTATTGGATTTGCTCCAAGATGTTAGAGATAGGGGCCTCATTTAAATATGTTTATTTCACATAAACAGTCTATTTTTGCTTGTTCTTAGACATAAAGTTGTATCATACATTATAAATATTACGTAACATACATCATCATGCATTTAGATTAGGTTGTATAAATTTTAGGTCAATTTCTCCTTTTTTGTGGTCAGGAAATAGGGCAATATCTTATCGAGGCCTCAGATGGAAGATCCAACCGCCAAGATCAGTTGAGGATGAAACGATCCAGGCATCAAAGTGGTGGCCTCAGCACAGAGGTCTTGCACCTTAATGCGAGGAGAGATAGCGGGTTAGAAGCCCCGCACACCTCAAATCAAGGTGCGATGCAATTCAGCCGTGAGATGCACATCGTGC
Organism: Thalassia testudinum; assembly: GCA_037157565.1. Taxonomy (NCBI): domain Eukaryota; kingdom Viridiplantae; phylum Streptophyta; class Magnoliopsida; order Alismatales; family Hydrocharitaceae; genus Thalassia; species Thalassia testudinum. The sequence goes on along the minus strand of JAZHRO010000022.1, from coordinate 3,481,865 downwards.
GGTGGAGAACAAACGACGTGGCAGCTTGGATGATCAAGGATCATGCACCCATGCGATGATGCACGATCCAACGTGTTATCACATGTGGGTACACGCAAGTGCTAAAGAAGAAGCGACGATGCATGCATTTAAGCCATTCGATCTCTTGATCGGACAGTTGAGAGAGTACAATCGTGCATATGTGTTGCGTGCATGGAAGAAGAGGTGGAGGCACGCACATGTTTTTCACCGATGTGGGGCCTTTATTGACAGTTATATTCGTCACTAAAGACCCCCCATTTAGTGCTTTCATGATAAAATGACCTATTTGCCCCCAACCTTTACACCTATAAATAGTCCTACAATCCCCACATATTTCTCATCCCTTCCTCTCTTCTCTCAACCCCTCAAAGGGTCTACGAGCTGGTCCCAAACCCGGGATGCACCATTAGAGTTACAAAATTAATTTTCCATCTTCTCACCTCCTTCGTGGAGCATCCCGCAGTTGTCTTCTCATGGCCATTCGGGAAGCGGATCCCGCTGTGACGTCGCCCTACTCCATTCTCCTTCATCCGTCGTCATTCTCCTTCATCTAGCATCTCACTACGTTCTTCTGGGGGCTCCGTCAACACGGCTCGTCCTCCAAGTAGCCGTCAAGGAGGATAATTTCTCACCTCCATTCTCTTTACTACTTTCTAGAAAAGATTTAACGCTTTCTAGTTGTAAGATTTCTTGCTTTCTAGTGTAATGAGTAGTTGTAATGAACTTGATTCAATGATTAAGAAATACTTGTCTATTCTCTCTCTATTTTGTCTTTATTTGTATTATTCTCTCTCTCTTATATTCTTTATTCTTTAAGTAGATAGCAAATATAGATTCAATTCAACTAGCTAATCTGCATCGTGACAACAAAACAAATGTAATTTTTAATCAAACATCTGCCTCCCTATGTTTAACCTAGAATTCCTTTTGAGTTTCGATTAAAATTTTCTATTAACAGATTTTTCTCGCAAATTACACTACAATGGTGGGTTTTCCAAACTCAAATCTATTTGCAATGATTTTCTACTTCAACATTTTGGTGCTGTTGTCAGGGAGGCGACGCTATTTGATTTCTTTCATTTTCTAACTTACTGATCATTTACCTCACTTCTCTCCTTTCTTATTATGATTGCAAGTGCTCTCTCGAGGTGAGCAAAAGCAGTAGATTGGAGTAAAGTGTTGTTGAAGGATCTGTAAGTAACCCCACCTCCCCACCCACTAGATTTCATTCCACCACCTAATACCACAAACCCTAATTAACCTAGGAGCTTGCATAAACTCTGAGGTTAGTTCTGATTGTTTGTTTGACACTTCCACCCGCCTCACCCTCCGCATATAAAGAAAAATTTTAAAAAATCTCACAGAGGTACACATCCTCTTCTGATTCTTCATACTCAACCGACAACCCGATCTTTGGGACCAGTACACTCATCAACACATAATTGTGTAGAAATCAGATTAAGTAATCACTTATGTGCCTAATTAAATGGTGCATTAGGTCAATTGTTTGAGTTGTTTGGGCCACACCACTTCAACTAAAAATAACTCATCAAGTAGCTGCCACATAGGTTCAACTTTTAGGGATTTACCAGGCACTCCACATTTTTTTTTTAAGCTTTAAAGACATCTTCACCTGTGCTTTCAAAACATGGTATGCCAACTGAACTTGATTGAATATACCTAAAGTTGAATCCTAAAAGCTACTAAGCAAGATTTAAACCCTAAAATTCACCACATCTAAAAATAATCTGACTTGAAAACCATTGGTTGTGCACACACACATATCAATTAATCATTAAGGGCACAACCTAGATAAAGAACCTAGCACATTCCAAAATACATTCAAACCTAATCCTAATTAAAACAGAGTAGGCGTTGGCTTTAAGGATTAAACTCGCTCTTCAGAGCCCAGATCAATATTATTTTCGATTAGTCTGCTTCTACCATTCAATCTGATGTCTAGCTAGGGGAGTAGAATCGAATGATCGTGATTTGGGGTATCAAAGGAACCTAAGGCGAAAGCCAAGGAAAGAACTTTCTCCCCAGCCCCTCCCTCTAACTGGTTGGATTGACCGGAAAGAAGTAGATCAAATTGTTTCTTCATCTCAAGATGGGTTCTGGGAGTCTGTAGGTCTTTAGGCTAGCCCACTTAAGGACATGTTTGATTGTTTATATTGCAGAGCACCTTTCTTCCTTCCATTTTGTCATGGATCCTTCCACATCCTATTCGCACTTGCACTCCAACTCTCCTACCACTACTTATTCCCAAAATGATTATTATTCCAACTAGACTTATTCTCATCTATCTTCTAGTTGGGATAATCCTAATTGGGAATACAGTTTCGGACCTCCGTGTTAAAGGTCTAACCCTAGACACCATGATCTTGATTCTTATCCTTCTCTGAGCTACATCGATTATAGATCACCGCCCTCATTTGGACAACCTAATATGATCTATAATCAAGAAGGATATGATGATCCTTACCCTTCTCCAAATTGCATTGCATATGGGTCATCACCTCTTTATGAACAACCTGAAATGACCTATTATCAGGGAGGGTATGAAGAACCTCGATTCATTGATTCCCCTACACTGAACCCAAACCTGCCCAACCCTGAACCAAACCATTTGGTTCAGGTTAACCAGGTCCAAGATAAGGTGTTGGCTAACTTAAGGAATACCATACATTCTTTAGAAGATCAGCCAACACCTTGCCCTAAAGAATTGGATCCTCTGATTGAAATGATTGACGATCTTAACAAGTATTTATTGGATTGGCTCCAGGATATTAAGGATAAGGACCCGAGTGAGTTTTTCTTGGGAAGTTATCAAAATTGAGGATGAGATTTGTGATTGCTCTAGTCCAATCTTGGGATGATTCCTAGGATAAACCCCTATCAGGAGAGCCAATGTCAAAATCCTCTCAGGCACTTGTTGGGGGGACACGCTTTACGAGATCAGGGTTGACCAGGTTATTCTAGAGCAATCAAATATGGATGAATTGATTTATTCACCTGAGATCCCTGAGCCGAGGTACAAGGAAACGTATATCTCCATAGAACAAAAAGTGATTGATGATTTTAAGATAAACATTAATGCGAACTTAGAGTTCTTTGATTCTGAAGGTGAAGAATCATTATGCGAAGTCTCACCTGAGTTTGAGGCATATGATTTCAGTGAGACGACTGGGCCTGAGGAATTAGATGAATCATTTGATGGCCCTAAAATTGACAAATTTGATCCTATTGGGGCTCGCATGGCAGATTCAGATCCTGTTATTAAGGATTCAATTCAAAGCCTCATTCCTCAATCACACCTCATTAAGCATATTGTTGATTTTGATTTTGAGATCACTAGATCCAAGTCAATTTTGATTCAACCATCAATCTTGGACTTGAAAATTTTAAATGAGGTGATTATTATGCAAGAGGTTCCGGAATCTGAGGTCCTGATTGTGGGAGATAAGAGTTGGGAAATGAAGATTTGGGAATCCAATTCCAAAGGAAGTAGAAGATTGACTCTAAGGGTGCCTATTTGTTTGAAACCACCAACCTTCTTCCAGGACCCTTATGACATTTTTGACTCAGAGGATATCCAACCCAAGTATAAATTCATTGATTATCCTTTTGAGCTTGATTTCTCTGCTATCCGACTTTTTAGACTTGGGTTGCATCCTCACAAGTCGCAGGTCCGACCCCACTTGCATGCTAATCTTAGGTTTTGGATAATTTTTATCCAGAACCTTAGATATATTCGACCATGGGGTATGGGTCTACACCACAATCTGGTCCACATTTGTGGACATCTGCTGGCAAGTCCTGAGGTGAATCTTTTATCCCGATTCTGACCTACGCTTGTGGATTCTTTATTTCTTCTTCTTTGTATAGTGTGCCTAGTTGAAGGTACTAAATTCAACACATGTACAGTTTCTTTTTATCTCAGATCCGACCTATTATTCACGCAATTTAGGTATTTTCTAGTCTACTCCACATCGTTTCATGTCTTTTTAATACAATAAGGACATTGCATTAGATAGGCATGGGGGTCGGATATTCATCTCTAAATTATTTTGTTAGCTTTGTAGATTCTTTTTATTTTCTTTTTATTTATTAAAAAAATATTTTGGAATTAGGAAAGAGAACTTAGGCTTTAGAAAATGTTCAATCTTAGAGAATAAAATTGTATACTTGAACACTTAGACCCTTCAAGTCTTCGGGCTTAATTAGCCCGGGTGTCCACCAAACTATGGACTTGTTTCTTGAATCCTCACCATTCAAAATTCAAATTTTAATTGGTTAAATAAGTTGGGATGATAAGTACACGACTTATCAACCCACCCTCTGATTTAAAGAGTTTTTAAGTCTAAGCATCTACACATACTTTTCACTGAATCACTTTTCGACGATTTTAAAGGAAATTGGATGGCTAATGAACCTTCTAAGGTGGTATGGCTGGCAAGTTATCGTGGGTAACAGCCCATTGGTTGATTGTCTAGAGCCTAGTCACACGGCCATTCTTTTCCTATTGCCTTTAGGTAAATCTTAGAACAGGCTAGCCACCTACTTAAAGAAAGACAAGAAAAAGAAAAAATATCCAAAAAGGAAAGAAAAAGAAATAGAAAAGGAGAAAAGAAAAGAAAAAAATAGAAATAAGCCACACTTCACTGCACGAGTAAGGCTAGCAAGTTGTTGGCGGTAACAGCTCATTGGTCATTGTCTAGATCCCAACTCAAGAAATGCACATATATTTCCCAAATAGTTAGGAAGAAGCAAAGAAGTAGAATAAATCGAGGAGATATACACTGAGTTCACCCTTGTGTTGACCCCATAAAAGTAAAAGTAGGGAGAAAGCTACCAATTGGATAGATACACCTTTAGGCAGAATTCCCTTTAAGGTCACCTAGGGGTGTAGAAACCTTAAGTCCGTTCTGATTGTCAATCAATGAGTCTATCACATTCATGAAAAGATGCTTAGAACTTAGAGTTCTCATGAGTCTTGAGTGGGTTGACTGGCCATAGAAAGTTGCCCCAAAACCCTAACTCAAAAATCCAAAAAAATTAGAAAAGAAGAAAAGAAAAAAAGATCCTTTTTTTGAATAAGGTAAGGGCATGAGGCGGTTTACATTTTGGCAGACACCCAAGCACTGTTGTGTCTCTCTAGTTCAGGTCTTAGTTGAAATCCTTAAGTATTGAGAAATAACTTTTGCCCAAGAAATCTGATTCTAATTATCTTATAAATAACATGTAGTTTTGCTAGGACTAGCAAAAGATAGACATGGGGGTGTGATGTAAACGTGTTTATATCAAATAAACCATCTATTTTTGCGTGTTCTTAGACATAAAGTTGCATCATACATTATAAATATTGCATAACATGCATCATCATGCATTTAGATTAGGTTGTATAAATTTTAGGTTAATTTCTCCTTTTCGGTGGTTAGGAAATAGGGCCATATCTTATCAGAACCTCAGATGGAAGATCCAACCATATGGATCTAATCAGGGCGACGATCGGAGTTCAACGACTCAAAGATCACCCCGATCAGATTTCTATAGTATCAAATGTAGTACGAGAAAGATCAGAGGTCAAGGGGTCAAGTGGTGTAAATCCATTCTTTAGACGACAAATCCTACCTCACTGATGAGTTCGGATAGACGATCGCAGCTCAATGGTGCGAAAAACGATCCAATTCGACATCCATGGCACCACCTACAAGCATATGAAAATGGACGGTCAAGATGGTACCACGTAGCACCATCCCAACCATCCGCACCCAGTCGCACCCCTCCGCTCGACTCCTGAAGACTCTTGCGATGAGAGATCTCGGTCGTTGGATGAAGATCCAACGGCCAAGATCGGCTAAGCATGAAACTATTCACGCGTCAAAGCAGCGGCCTCAGTACAATGGTCTTGCACATTAACGCGAGGAAAGGGTGCGGGTTCAAAGCCCCGCGTGCCTCAAATCAAGGAGTGACACAATTCAGCCGTGCGATGCACATCATGTGGCGAAGAACAGGCGACATGGCAGCATGGATGGTTGAGGATCGCGCACGCACGTGATAACACATGATCCAACGCATCATTGCACTCGAGCGAGCGTAGGCGTTGAAGAAGAAGCGACGATGCATGTGTTTAACCTGTCCGATCTCTTGATCGAACAGCTGAGAGTGCACGATTATGCATATGCATTGCGTGCATGGAAGAAGAGGCGGAGGCGCACACACATTTTTCACCGATGTAGGTCCTTTAGTGACGGTTATATCCGTCACTAAAGATTCCCCATTTAATGTTTGCATGATAAAATGACCTATTTACCCCCAACCTCTACACCTATAAATAGCCCGACCCCCCACATATTTCTCATCCTTTCCTCTCTTCTCTCAGCCCCTCAAAGGCTCTACGAGCTAGTCCTAAACTCGAGATGCACCATTAGAGTTACAAAAATAATTTTCCATCTTCACACCTCCTTTGTGGAGCATCCAGCGGTTGTCTTCTCACCACCATTCAGGAAGCAAATCCCGCTGCGACATCTCCCTGCTCTGTCCTTCGTTGTCCATCATTGTTCTCCTTCATCCAGCATCTCACCATGTTCTTCTGGGGGCTCCGTCAAGGTGGCTCGTCCTCCAAGCAGCCGTCAAGGAGGATAATTTCTCACCTCCCTTCTTTTTACTGCTTTCTGGAGTAGATTTACCGCTTTCTAGTTGTAGGATTTCCTACTTTCTTGTGTAATGAATAGTTGTAATGAATTTGATTCAATGATTAAGAAATACCTGTCCATTCCATCTCTATTTTGTCTTTATTTGTATTGTTCTCTCTCTCTCTTCTTTATTCTTTATGTAGATAGCTAATATAGATTCAATTCAACTAGCAAATCTGCTACGTAACAACAAAACAAACACGATTTTTAATCAAACATCCGCCTCCCTGTGTTCGACCCGGAATTCCTTTTGAGTTTCGGTTAAAATTATCTTTTGACGGGTTTTTCTCGCAAATTACTCTACAATGACAGGTTTTCCAAACCTAAATCTATTTGGGATAATTTCCCGCTTCAACAGGGTCTGGGTGAGTTTCTACTTGGGAAATTATCAAGATTGAGGATGAAATTTGTGGTTGCCCTAATCCAATCTTGGGATGATTCTCAAGATGAACCCCCTTCAGGAACGCCAATGTCTGAATCTGCTCAGGCGCTTGTCGAGGGGGATACATGTTCAGAGACTGGAGGTGTCCAGGTTGGTCTAGAGCAATCGATTGAGGATGAACCGATTGCTTCACCCGAGATCCTTAAGCTAAGGAAAGACGAAAAACATGTCTCCATGAACCATGAAATGACATATGATTTTGAGACATATATAAATGAAGATCAAGAATTCTTTAATTATGAGGGTGAGGAATCTCTGAGTGATGTCTCACTTCAAGTTAAGGAAAATGATTTTAGTGAGACAAATGGGCTCGAGGAGTATGATGAACCATTTGATAGTCCGATTATTAAAGATTGTGATCTGGTTGGGGCTAACTTAGAGGATCTGAATCCTCATTTACTAGATGATCCAATCAGTGGCCCCTTTCCTCAACCACACCCCAAAGAGCTGAATGATCATACTTTTGAGATCATTGTGCGCAAGTCAATCATGATTCAGCCACAACTGTTTGACTTGGATATTTTAGATGGGGTGCACAACGATCTAAAGGTCCCAGAACCTGAACACTTGATGTTGGAGGATAGAAATTTGGAAGTTAAAATCTGGGGGGCTAATTCTGAGGGAAATACAATTTTGGACTTAAGGGTTCCTGTTGACTTGAAACCACCTACCTTCTACCAAGACCCTTATAATAATTTTGATATTGAGGATGTGCAACTCAAGTACATAACAATTGATTATCTTTCTGAGATGAACTCTAAGTGGACATATGAACCTAGTAAATCAGATCTACCAATTGTCTGACTCTTCAGACTTGGGTTGCACACTGCAAAACTGCAGCTCGACCCCGCAAGCTCAATAATCTTCAGTTCTAGGTGATTTTCATCCAGAACCTTAGAACCACTCAACCCTAGCGCATGGGTCTGCACCATAACTTAGTCCACATCTGTGGACATCTTCTGCTGATGGATTTAAGGATCGATCTTTTATTTCTGATTCTGACCCATACCTGTGAATTCTTAACCTTTTCTTTGTTTGTGTTTTATGCCTAGCTAAAGGCATTAAACCTAGCGCGTGTGTATACTCTCTTCTCTCTGCGAAGCTAATCGGATTGTCACAAAACTCAGATGATATTCTATTATTCCGCCTATTTCATGTCTTTATTTCTACAATGAGGACATTACATCATTTACGTATGGGGCGTGGATACTTAATCCTAAAATTATTTTGTTAGCTTTGTAGAATTTCTTTTCTTTAAAAAAAATTAAAAATTCAAAAAGATAAAAAAAAAGAGAAAAAAATAAAATTAGGAGAAGAGAACTTAGACATTTGGAAGTTATTCACTTTAGAAAGTGATACTTTAGGACCTGAACACTTAGACTCTTCAGCTCTTCGGGCTTAATCAACCCGGGTGTCCACTCGAATGTGGACTTAGTCTCGAGTCCTCGCCAAGTAATTTTATTTTAATTTGGCAAATAAATTGGGGTGATAAGTACACGACTTATCAACCTGCCCTCTAATTTGAGGGGACTTTAAGCCTAAGCATCTACACACTATTTGCACTGACTCACTCTTCGACGTTTTTACAGAAATTAGGTAGCTAATGAACTTTCTAGGGTAGTATGACTGGCAAGTTATCGTGGGTAAAAGCCCATTGGCCGATTGTCTAGAGCCCAGCTACATGACCATACTCATTCTATTGCTTTTAGGTAAATCTTAGATCAAAGAACCCACCAACTTAGAAAAGGAAAAAAAAATGTTACTAAAAAATAAAAAATAAAAAAGAAAGATAGAAAAAGAAGAAACATAAAAATAGAAAAATAAACCACACTTCACCGCACAAGTATGGCTGGCAAGTTGCCTGGGTAATAGGACATTGGCCAGTTGTCTAGAGCCCAGCTCACAAAAATGCACAAATAATTCCCAAAACACTCAGGGAAGAAGCGAGAAAGTAGAATAAATCGAGGATATATTGATGAGAGCCTCATCATGAGCACTAACTAGCTCAATTTGACCTAAGAAAGAGAATAAGAGCTCCTACATAACCTAGAGAAGGGCTTAATTCAAGGAATAAGTGTTCTGAGAAGAAAACATGAAATAAAGGTTAAAACTGTAATTTTACCATTGCAGTACATAAACAGGATTTCTCAGAGGCAAAACATAGGTCAAATGATCTAAATAAGATAAAAAGTGTGTTGGAAATAGGTTCATGCGCAATCCAGGAATTAAATGACATCTTGTAACCCTAAAACAGGCTCGCTTAATTCAACAAGGTTTTGGTCAGGATAAAAATCAACTAAACCCTATAAAATTCATGTAAAAATATCCCCTAGGGTTTAAAACCTTCAATTTGGCATTTAGAACCTATTTTGACCTAGATTGGGGTCTTAGCTCATCAATTGACCTAATTTGGGTTTTTATGCAAAATATCCAGTCAAACGTGGTCAAACCTAAAATCCAACTTCACCACTGGATTCCTTAGATCAAAATTAGGTTTTTAACAAAATTTGGACCTAAGGACAGGTCATCTTGACCCACTTTGCAAAATAGTACACCCAATTACATTTTGGTCCCTATCTTTTGAAAACCGTTGCACAGACCCCCTAACTTCCTCGCCACTCTTACAAACAGGTCCATCTGCCATTAATGGGGAGAAATCCTACTCCGGTGAGGAATGGAGGGAAAGTACTCCCTGATTCCTCAGAGATCTCCTCCCAGATTTGGAAGGGAGATTCTCTGAAGAATTCCCTTTCATCTGAGCTCGATCCTAATCTCTGATTTGCACCCAATCTATCGTGCGAATGCACGAGAGATTTAGGTCTCTAACTGATTCCATCTCCGATGAGGATTCACGCTCTTGGAAGCTTCTCTTCCAAGCACATGAACCCCTGCCAGCATCTATAAAAGGATCCTCAACCCTGGCCGCACCTCCTCAGCTCGACTTGGCCAGAGTTCCACCCCAATTTCGTTTAGTCTCCTCCAGCCAAGTAGTCCAGCGAGCTTCGGCAAGCCTCCTTCCTCTTTCTCGTCGCTCTGCCACAATACTAGTGGTAGAACTGCCCTCACCATCTTCCTCTGCATCGCGCAACACCCGCGCGAGCTTATCTAGCCCCATTGTCGCCGTCGTCTCCATCCACTAGACGCTGTCTTCTCCGGCAACAGCCGGTACTTCTAGTCACCCTCTCACCCCCTTCGTCCACTTAGTTAGGTTAGAATCACTCGTCTATATCCCCTCTTCAATTCCCCTCAATCTATTTCACGAATTACCCCTCGACTGCCACTATCCACTGCCATCTTCCCCATCTCCGGCCAACCTCCGGCGAGATGCATCCGTCACTCCACACCTCCACACGTCTCGCCACCAACCTCTTCACCTCCGCCATCGACCACTGAACATCTTCCACCCATCCATTGATCGCCTACACCACCCTAAACACCCCCTGACCTAACCCATAAACCTGGCCACAGAGCAACCTAGGCACGCATGCCTAGGCCACTCTGCAGCCTACCACCTACCGTCCCACCTTCACCTTCGCACGGGGAAGCTTCCCATGTATTTTAATGGGGTTGCAAGGCCGTATTCATGTGTGACAGATTTCACCACCTGCTGCCATTGACGTACACAGCGAGGAGGTCGTGAGCTTCATCCCAAGCTGCACGCTCCAGGTGTCAGGGTCCCAGAGGAAGCGGACGCATGCACAAACTCAGATAGCAGGGCAATTGGCTTGGCAAGGCCTCCAGCTGCAGCAATTGTGGGAAGTCATCCTCCTGCGGGCGAACGAGCAAAAGCAAGTGGGACATTAGTCCCACCTCATGAACGTCTGAGTGCAACACGTGCAATAAATTGAATTTGTGTTTTACTCTCTTCGCCTCAAGACACACATCGGGTGAGGTCCCTCACCTATCATGCCTCGTTCGCGACATTCACCCCTGCGGATTTGGCACCCGACCCGACTAACCTACCGAGCACTCCTCGCGCTCCACACCCACACCGGTGCGCCTGGATCTGGCACGCAACCTGACCCGATAACCCGGCTCTGGGAGAGTGTACCGAGGAGTGATTTACAAAGAGAGAGATGCGGGTGTGGGTAGAAGGGTAGGTTTTGCTTTTCGGTGATGTGTGTGCAGGGAAGAAGGAAAGAAACCAAAGAGAAGAGAACATCAGGGGAAGCTAAGGGAGGAAGAGGCGTAGCAAGAGAAGGAAAGGAAGGAGGACTTAGCTGCAGCAAGGGAAGAAAAAGAAGAAGAAAGGTTGAAGCCAAGGGAAGTAGAGTGAAGGAAGCTAAGAAAGAGAAGGAAAGAAAGAAGGCCCGCAGAGGAAGAAGAGAAGGAAGAAAGCAAATAAGAGAAGGCAGAAGAGAAGCAACTGAAGCAGAAACAGAAAGAGAAGAAAGGAAAAGAGAAGAGCAAGGTAGAGAAGCACTGTGAAGAAGAGAAAGAGAAGGAAGAAGAAGAAGAGAGCTGCAAGGAGAAGAATAAAGAGGCCATCATTGAAGACGTCTGATCCTATGATCAGACGTCCAACTCTTTTATTTTTGCCACAATTGACTTTTAAACTCTTGCATTTATATTCTGACTTAAGTTTTGAGTAATTCTAAGTGTTCAATTACATTATTAAGATTAGTGAATAAATTCCATTTGCTCCCTGTGTTCGACCTCAAATACTTAGGTTTTCGAGTAATAAATTTTTATTTGTTGACAACGCTTGCTCACCTATACTACAACGCGACTGACTTAAAACACGATCGAGCTGTGTAAACATTTTGGCGTCGTTGCTAGGGAGCAACATGCAATTTATCACTAATCTCTACATTCTTTTTTATCATATTGAACACTAACTTGCCCTATTCTGCTTTGTTGTGATCTTGCAAGGTATTTCACGAGAAGATCCCTCCTGCAAGTCAACTACTCCAGGGCAGGTAATTTCTTTTCTTCCTTAAACCATCCCCTAATCCTTGAAAGACAAAAGGAAGCAATTAATTTAGGAATCAATTGCCTTCTTTCTACAGAAATTACCATATTTAAGGCAAAGGTTTCCTGATTTTACGAAAAAATTTTAAAAACTTATTGAAGTTGGAGCGATTCTTTCTAGATCCTATCCCACAAATTCCTGTGCCTAATAGAAATCACGCTTAATCTCTGCGGACAACACACTTCTTGCTTTTAAGTCCAAAGAGAACTTTTGTGAAAAAGAGGATTGGAAATAGAACCAAATTAGGGTTTTGGAGTGCTAGTCACACATACCTGCATAAAAGGAAATGAACCCTCCCGCATCAATGTGCTACCCAAGCCCCTGATTGAAGAGATCTAAACAAGACAAACCCCAAAAAAGTGAGCTCTAAAATCACTTGAATCTTAAAAAAATCTTGGACCTAATAAACTAGGAGTCAAATCAGGGTGTTAGGTCCCAAGCCTAGAATCATTCTGCCATCTTTAGGACAGGTCAGGTAAAGTTGATCCCTTGGGTCAACCAACCTCTAAATTAGGTCACAACATCAAAACATCTAAAGTTCAAGTGAGAACCCTAAAATCACCTTTGAAATAAAAGTGATAGACTTAAGAGGTCAAGGTCCACATTCTGGTCTACCTGGAATCTCAGTGACAAGAGAGGTCGGGTGGGGGAAACCTTGTAACCCGTGAGGACGCTCTACCATGTAGCGGTCTTTGCGGGACTCTCCCTCTCTGGTTGCACAGGTAATTCTTAAGTGGACGATCTTCTGATCCAGGGGTATCATCCGCCCCGAACCTCCATAGTCATCCAAATGTCTTTGGGTGCCTCGATTGGGTCAAAAACATCTCCAGTCCCTCATCTTTTCTCTTTAGAGCACACACATACATTTTCAGTGGGACTCGCTATTCAGATTTAATCGCTTCATATCTTGATTCTACATCTTGATTCAAACTCTGATTCGACAGCTTGACTCCACCACTTGATCCAAATATGCAGCCAAACCACTAAGGACTACCATTCAAGAAACCTGAATATCGGAGATCCATGAGAGATAGGATGATTGAGGATGCCCTAAAATTCTATGAAAAAGAAGACAAAACCTCAACACTAGTAGAAAACATTCAGGTTGATGTCCCAATAACCACAACCTTTATAATAACTTGTGCCCAAGTACTATTGGTAGAAGCCACAAAAGGATCAACCCGAGACTTGCTCATCGCAGGATACATTGAGATAGAAAAATTGCACAATCTTGAATACCTTCAATGCATGACAAATCCTGTACTTTAGGAGTGACACCAAGATGATCTTGAAAAATGGGAAGAGATAATGAGATTATTAAAATAAATTATCGACCAGAAATACCCGTATATGCCACAAACAGAAGATGAATCATCTTGGGACAACATCGAGGATCAATATGATCTAGGGTTTGAGGCACAAAATGGTTGTGGATTCCCAACCCAGATGGAGTACAATGTGCCTGATATTGAAGAAGGTTGGGAAGTTCCAATTGCAGGAAAACACAATGTTGAGCCCACTCTAGACCATGAATCACCAGGCTTAGAATCCCAAAACTCTTGCAATAAGAAGAGTAGAATTGAACCTCTCGAGGGTATAAATTCCGCCCCTTATTCTGATAAGATGACCCTCGAAGGTTATTCGGACCTAGATTCTAGTGATTCAACCCACATCCTAAGCCCAGAATCAAGATCGAAAACCTATTGGGAAGATTTCAAGGCCCCATATGAGGAAGATCAATTTTTCAATGAAGAATATGATTTTGGGCCTCTATTTGATGAATATTCCTCGCCAACATCCTCGGAGAAACCAATCGATTTTTTGGAAGTCATGCCAATTTACGATACAGAAACTGAGTTGGACGAGTGGGGTTTCAATTGGGTCTGCCCTACCAGCTTAGAACCTAAGCCTCTACCAGATAAGGACACCTTTTTAAGCTCAGAGTTGACATCTAGGCTAAACCCCAGTCAGGCTACTGAATCTATAGCATATGATTTATTCTATGGTGGAACTCATGATCCTGAATCTCATTCAGATTTTGATTTTCGTAAACTCTCTGACGATTTCGAATCTGACCATAACATCGAAGAAAATCTGCTTCCTAATTATAACAAGCCAATCTACGACCACAGCTCACATGACTCATCCTCTAACTCTGATTTTGAAAGTTACTATGAGGACTCTCTACATGAGACCACTTGCCATTCCTTTCTAGAAGAGCCCTTATACACAATTCTCATTGAAGCTACCTCTTCCACACATACAGAACTGATCAAAACTCATTCTCTACCTCGACCCGCAACCGGACTAAATTTCTATTCTGATTCACCTCTCACTGAGCCGTTTGTAGATGATTCAACTTCACATCTATACCATGTATTGGGTATCGATCAGACTAAAAAACATGATCCATCATTCTCTGATCACCCCTGTAGGGTTTCCACACCATGCATTGATTATTTTTCGAAACCCTACTCTGACAAGGCTGATTCGACTCAGCCTGAACTCGAGTTTTCACTTCCATATCCATTTGAGCCACATTGCATATGGTGGGTTCCACATCTGTTGATCGACATCTATCAACCCACCAGACTGATTGGGTTTGGGCAGCATCATCAGCAAACTGATCTTAACAAGCACCTGGTTGGACCAACTAGGCTCTTAATCAAGGTGCTTGTTCTACAAAACTCCGTTGATTTAACCACTCCCTCTCCACCCCATGTTCTGCTCGGCTGAAGGCATTGAATTTAGCGCTTAATGGGAGGCAACCCGTCATTCCAAAAATAGAGACCCGTCTGATTATCCATTTGTACTCCATGTCCATTGCACCTTGAGTTCAGCCTTAGACAGTTGACCCCACCTCTAATACATGTTCCAGAGCTTGAAATCGTCAACATCAGTCATTTCACCCACCCGATGTATCCTATTCTAAGTCCCTGATCTCAACACTATTTCACACCCTCCATTTACAATGAGGACATTGCAAAACTTAGGCATGGGGGGTAGTAAAGTGCATACATACAGAACCAAGAAAAAGTCAGAATGATTCTCACAAAAAATTCACATATGTCAAAAACACAAAAAAAAGTGAAAAATTATGAAAAAGAATAAAAAATGGAGGAGGGAGGAAATTTTGTGAGCCACATAATCATGAGGAGAAAAAGAGCATAATGACAAAAAGGATCACAAAATGAAAAAGAAAAAGAAAGATAGTCATCAGTAAGAGATTAAAGAATTAACCGAAGTTCTAGACCACATCAAGAAAAGAGAAAAATGAAAGAAAAGTGCTAAGGAGACAAAAAGAGATTAGCAGGAATGCTGATCTTAGGCCTTTTGGGCTAGACTCTTAGGCTTAAAAATTCACGTATCCGCTAAAATCTGGATAATCCTCAAGAGGTTAGGGAAAATGCGAAGCTTAAGTATTAGGTCTAAGGCTTAGGAAGTATTTAGCCTCATTAACTGACCTTCAGTTTGCGGGATTCGGTAACCTAAGCACCCCAATCCACACACAGTCTGGTTCAGTGCGCATAACTATCAAAATCACGCAAAATGTGTTTCACTGTTCTGAAAAAGTCGCCTAGATTAGGAGCGGCCAATCAACACAAGTTGATTTGGACGAGTTCCCGACGCGGAGAGGCGGGAAATTCCCCTCGAAGATGCGTAACAACATATCATCTCCTCGGTGCTTGTCTCTTAGGATATTTAAATATCCTACTGGGGGCATGTAAGCATTCTGCTGGTTCAGATACCATGGGCGGCATTATCACGAAATGTCGATTGCCAGGGTCTGGATTCGACCACGGAACACCATGGGTGGGATTATCTCGAAATCTCGAAAGCCAAGGTTTTGGGGGTTGCCATGGGCGGTGCTATCATGAAGCATCAATTGCCAGGGACCCTTGAGGATTGATGATGGGGATAAGGAATCCGATACAGACCGTGTTGAGAAGCCAATCTGAAGCTAGAAATAAAAAGAAAACAGAAAGAAAGCTCTCCAAACAAATAAACCCTCTGTCTCTCTCTTATAAAAATGCACTGCAAATTGAACCTAGGCTAAAAATATCTCAAGCACGGGTGCTTTAACTGCAGAGTCCAACAAACCCTAGGATAGTTTCTGCGGGCCTTAAAAACCTTTGCGGAGGACTGAGGCTAAAGCAGGTCAGGTCCGGATTTTGGTTGGTACTTAAGTATCTCTAGGCCTATTGTCAGCATTCTTAACCTAATCAAAAGAAGAAGAAAAGCACTTATCATAACTAGTAACAGATACCTAGGGTCTAGAACAGAAGTTAAAACCTTGAAATTTTGCTAAGGGACTAGCAAAATCTAGGCATGGGGGTATGATGAGAGCCTCATCATGAGCCCTAACTAGCTCATTTTGACCTAAGAAAGAGAATAAGAGCTCCTACATAACCTAGAGAAGGGCTTAATTCAAGGAATAAGTGTTCTGAGAAGAAAACATGAAATAAAGGTTAAAACTGTAATTTTACCATTGCAGTACATAAACAGGATTTCTCATAGTCAAAACATAGGTCAAATGGTCTAAATAAGATAAAAAGTGGGTTGGAAATAGGTTCATACTCAATCCAGGAATTAAATGACATCTTGTAATCATAAAACAGACCTATTTAATTCGACAAGGTTCTAGTCAGGATAAAAATCAACTAAACCCTCTAAAATTCATGGAAAAATATCTCCTAGGGTTTAGAACCTTCAATTTGGCATTTAGAACCTATTTTAACGTAGATTGGGGTCCTAGCTCATCAATTGACCTAATTTCGACTTTTGTGCAAAATGTCTAGTCAAACATGGTCAAACCTAAAATTCAACTTCACCATTGGATTCCTTAGGTCCAAATTAGGTTTGTACCAAAATTTGGACCTAAGGGGAGGTCATCTTGACCTACTTTGCAAAATAGTACACCCAATTATATTTTGGTCCCTATCTTTTGAAAACCACTGCACAAACCTCCCTAACTTCCTCGCCACTCTTCCAAATAGGTCCCTCCACCATTAATGGGGAGAAATATGACTCCAGCAAGGAATGGAGGGGAAGTACTCCCTGATTCCTCAGAGATCTCCTAGATTTGGAAGGGCGATTCTCTGAGGAATTCCCTTCCATCTGAGCTCGATCCTAATATCTGATTTGCACCCAATCTCTCGTGCAAACGCACAAGAGATTTGAGTCTCTAACTGATTCCATCTCTGGCGAGGATTCACGCGCTTGGAAGCTTCTCTTCCAAGCACATGAACCCCTGCCAGCATCTATAAAAGGATCCTCAACCCTGGCCGCACCTCCTCAGCTCGACTTGGCCAGAGTTCCACCCCATTTTCGTTTCTTCTCCTCTGGCCAAGTAGTCCAGCGAGCTCCGGCGAGCCACCTTCCTCTTTCTCGTCGCTCTGCCACAATACCACTGTCACTGCCACCCTCACCATCTTCCTCCGCATCGCGCAACACTCGCGCGAGCATATCTAGCCCCATCGTCACGGCCGTCTCCCTCCACTGGACGCCATCTTCTCCGACGATAGCAGGTACTGCCAGTCGCCCTCTCTCCCCCTTCGTCCACTTAGTTAGGTTAGAATCAACTGTATCTATCCCCTCTTCAATTCCCCTCAATCTATTTCACGAATTGCCCCTCGACTGCCACTATCCACCGCCATCTTCCCCATCTCCAGCCAACCTCCGGTGAGACGCATCCGTCACTCCACACCTCCACACGTCTTGCCACCAACCCCTTCACCTCCGCCATCGACCACTGAACATCTTCCACCCATCCATTGATCGCCTACACCACCCTAAACGCCCTCCGACCTAACCCATAAACCTAGCCACAGAGCGACCTAGGCACGCACGCCTAGGCCGCCCCACGGCCTGCCACCTACCGTCCCACCTTCGTCTTCTCATGGCAAAGCTTCCCATGTATTTTAATGGGGCCGCAAGGCCGTATTCATGTGTGATAGATTTCACCACCTGCCGCCATTGAAGTACACAGCGAGGAGGTCGCGAGCTTCATCCCAAGTTGCACACTCTAGGTGTCAGGGTCCCAGAGGAAGCGGACGCATGCGCGAACTCAGACAGTAGGGAAATTGGCTTGGCGAGGCCTCCAGCTGCAGCAATTATGGGAAGTCATCCTCCTGCGGGCGAACGAGCAAAAGCAGGCGGGACATTAGACCCACCTCGTGAACGTCTGAGTGCAACGCGTGCAATAAATTAAATTTGTGTTTTACTCTCTTCGCCTCGAGACACACATGGGGTGAGGTCCCTCGCCTATCATGCCTCGTTCGCGACATTCTCCCCCGCGGATTTGGCACCCGACCCGACTAACCTACCGAGCACTCCTCGCGCACCATACCCACGTCGGTGCGCCTGGATTTGACATGCGACCCGACTCGATAACCCAGCTCTGGGAGAGCGTACCAAGGAGTGATTTACAAAGAGAGAGAGACGCGGGTGTGGGTAGAAGGGTAGGTTTTGCTCTTCGATGTTGTGTGTACAGGGAAGAAGGAAAGAAACCAAAGAGAAGAGAACGTCAGGGGAAGCTAAGGGAGGAAGAGGCGCAGCAAGAGAAGGAAAGGAAGGAGGACTTAGCTGCAGCAAGAGAAGAAAAAGAAGAAGAAAGGTTGAAGCCAAGGGAAGCAGAGTGAAGGAAGCTAAGAAAGAGAAGGAAAGAAAGACGAAGGCCCGCAGAGGAAGAAGAGAAGGAAGAAAGCAAATAAGAGAAGGCAGAAGAGAAGCAACTGAAGCAGAAACAGATAGAGAAGAAAGGAAAAGAGAAGAGCAAGGCAGAGAAGCACTATGAAGAAGAGAAGGAAGAAGAAGAAGAGAGCTGCAAGGAGAAGATTAACGAGGCCATCATTTAAGACATCTGATCCTATGATTAGGCATCCAACACTTTTATTTTTGCCACAATTGACTTTTAAACTCTTGCATTTATATTCTGACTTAAGTTTTGAGTAATTCTAAGTGTTCAATTACATTATTTTGATTAGTGAATAAATTCCATTTGCTCCCTATGTTCGACCTTAGATACTTTGGTTTTCGAGTAATAAATTTTTATTTGTTGACAACACTTGGTCACCTATACTACAACGCGACTGACTTAAAACATGATCAAGCCGCATAAATAGATATACACTAGGTTCACCCTTGTATTGACAACATAAAAAATAAAAAAAGTAGGGAGAAAGATACAGATTGGAAAGATAAACCTTTAGGTAGAAATTCTTAAGGTCACCTAGGGTCGTAGAAACCTAAAGTCTGTTTAACAGCCACTGACAAAAAGTCGTTCTCGTGCATTTTGAAGTCGTCAGAAATCTTAGTATAGTGGCGCAAAAACATTCGTCAAAAAATGATTTTTGTAAAGATAACGAGACTTGAGTCCTTGTCGTTCGTCTCTGAGAGGCGTTTATTCAAATCTGAATTCGATCTTTTCCTCTCTACTTGTTTAAAATTGCACGCCAGTTTCTAATCATTGGATTAAAGTTTTGCCACTTTCATTATGAACCCTAATTATGTGCGCATGTGTTAGAAGATGACGAAGGTGAAAGTGTGAGTTTCAGTACACACGATTCTAGTTATGTGATGGTTGTTTACGGAAAATGAATTAATAGTTAAATCCTCAATATTTTCTGGTACTGACATGCTGGTTGCAATATATAAAAATGAAGAGCAGACAACTTGAATCACATGAAATATATTGCAATCGATAAGCTCATGGTGATTTTCAACACAGAGATATAAATATAAAAAATATTTCTTTCATTCATTCATTCAGGAGGGTGTTTGCAACGTGGAATTATTAGAGGAAAGCTTATAAAGGAAAGCTTGAAAATATAAATCTAGCTAATAGAACATGATCGCATATAGGAATCTATGGGGGGATTTTGCATGCATCATTGGGGGAGAGTAAAGAGCTACACTACTAAGCAGTAAATAAAAGCATGTAAATTATGAAGAACTAGCTACTAATCTAGCAAAAAATAAGGGCATTCGAAGGTGGGCTCCGATGGCCTTTGAATGGTTGAGAGGAGAAGGAGGGACAACCAATGGTGCTTAGGCCGACCCTTGGAGAGAGGTGGGAGAGGTGATCCAGCATCCTAGCATGGAGATGGTAGTAGCCATGGTGAGCAACTCATGGAGGTGGAATGGAGGTGAATGTAGCTAACCTAAGTGTGAATGAGTGCCAAGAATGTGATGGGTGCAAATGGCCACCCCTTACGTCTTTTTATAGACCTAAGGGAGACTCTCTAGAGAAGTGCGGAACTCTCTAGAGAGAGCCCCAAGAGTGGCCGACCATGGTGAGAGAGAGGTGGTTCTTAGATCCATAAAAAGTGGATCTCAATTTGAATGGCTCTTGGTTGCTAATTTTTGCAACCAAGAGTGGCGCCACCTTTGGAAGAGTCTAGAATACTCTAGGTTGTGTGGGAGTGCATGAATGAGTGTGTGTGTGCGTGTGTGGTCATGCCCTAGGTGTCTAAGTGATATAGGTTAGGTCCTAAGGGGTTTAGGTTGGTGTAAGCCTTAAATTAGGGTTGCAAACCCTAATTGCTAAGGGGGAATTGCAATTAAACATAACACAAGTTTAATTGAATGGGTGTGAACCTAATTGAGAATGAAATAACTCATTTAGGTTGTGCTTAGGTCAATTGGACTCTCACTGAGTCCAATTGGACTTGTGTGGGTCGAGATCTGAGGTCAACTGGACCCTATGAGTCCAATTGACTAGGCAATGGTAATTGACTATGATCTAAGTCAATTAGGTTTAGTGAGGACCTAATTAGGTACTTAAGGAGGTCTAGAGGTGATGTACTAGGGTTAGGGCACCTTAATTTTGGTTCCTATGGGGTTGGAATTGGATTTAGGGAGCTAGAGATCCAAGATCAAGGCTTGAATCTCAAAATAGGAACTGGAGAATAGTTTCAGATGTCCAATAATATCAGCAGATGACTTATACTCAAAAATTAGAAGTCCAGACTTCAATTCTGGATGTCCAATCAGAGTCAAGAGGGATTCTAGGTTCTATCTTGGGTATTCTGCAGAAATTGAACGTCTGACCAAGTGCCTAGACATCCAATAACACTGCAGAAGTGGGTTTAAGGTGTGCAGGAGTTGGCTAAGGGTTCTGGACATCCTATAACTTATCTGGACGTTTAGATAAAGGTTGGAATTAGGGTTTTAAGATTTCATAGGGTGCGGTGACCTAATATAAGGGTGGCTAAGGCTTGGGGAAGCTTCTAGGCTATCCTAGGGCTAGGATGGTCCTAAGTTCTTCATATTTTTACTGCTTTATTCCTACTTAATAGAATAGCATACCTTAAATCCCTTATATTATTATCTACTACATCTAATCTAAGTCTTCTGCTTCAGCTCTGCTGCAACACCAGTTATTCTTCTATTCTCCTGGTCCAACTTCAGATCTAGCTTATTACCTGTAAATGACATAATGCACTTAATCAGCACATTATAGCATTATTTTATGCATAGCTAAAAGAAAGCAGTGAGGATGCAAGTAATGCTTATGCATGCATGAATTACCCTAACTTATGCTAACTCCTAGCCTAATTTAGGTCAATTAAGACCTATGATTGCTGCACAATCATACCCACATGCCTAAATCTTGCTAGTCCCTAGCAAATGTAAGACTAAATCATTCACAGAAGGGTCCCTAAGGGATTGATTATTTTATCAAGTGTATGCCTAGAGATTTTACTCCTTTTTGTTTTCATCCTATGATCTAAAAATCCAGACAATCGTGAAAGTGTAGCTATGCAGCTTTCGCAACAGATTCGAGTGAAAAACTAATTCACCTCTAAAGCCAATACTTGACCCCTAGTAAAAATTCTAGCGGGATAGGCAGACTTCTTCCCTCGAGGTATTCAAGATATTCTATGAATTCCACCCTGGCTTTAGGCTTAGGTAAAGAATCTCTGAGGGGTACGGGTGTTTATTTGGTGGCTCACTCTCACTTGGTGCTACATAGAGATTAGTGCCACAGAATCTATATTCCCAGATTGCTAAGTAACTCAACTCAGGGAAAGATGAGAAATACTATGCTCTCTTTTGATTCCTTCTCTCTTACTCTTTTTCTTTTTCTTTTCTTTTCTTTTTTCTTAGAGCTCACAATCTCACCAGATTCTCATGCATGATCTGTATTTGGTGGTCTCACTTGGCATTAACACTTTAATTGAGTTCCCATAACTCTAACACTAAGTCAGAATTCTTCAGCTAGTATTCGGGCAGTCAAAAACACAAGAAAGGTGGGTTAAGGCCATATTTGGTTGATCTCAAATTTATTTGGTGGTATTGCCTCAATGCAATTGAAATAAACACTAAATATTCACTCTTTTTTTCTTTGCTTTTTCTTCTTCTCTAATTTTTTTTTTAATTTTTCTTTCTTTTCATCATTCTTTTTTTTCTCTTTTTTCTTTTTTTCATTTTCAACACAACACATCTAGCATACATCCATGAACTTTATTGAGGAGGCATTATTAAGGATTGATGGCACTCAAGAGACATTGGGTATCTTATTTGGTGGAAGTGTGTACTCACGGCACCGGGAGAGACGGATAGGACAATGTATTTCTGACCTTGACATCAATACCCTCCTTCAGCCGAGGATTTCGTAAATAATGGTCGTAACCATCACCTTAGCCCTAGTTTTATGAAAACTCGCACTCCACGTATTTGCCTTATTTGGTGTCTCTCAAAATTTCATGCAAAAATGTATACGTAGGAACTGAAAGCGAAAACTATGCCTTATCTCTAAGTATCATCACCTAATTATCTAGGATTCTAGATTCCTTGCACTAATCTTAGAGTACCAGTACACTCTACTCTCATCTCACACCATTTGGTGGATTTTTGGAAGAAAATCTACCTGACTCCCAAAACACTGTCCAGGGGTTCAGGAAAAGAAGCACTGCTTCTTCTTAACAGACTAAAGACATTTATCAGCCTTCACCGTGAGTCCATTATAAATTCTATGTGTGTGTGAAAAGTTGTACTGGATTCCAAATTACAGAAATCAACTAGTGGATAAAATCCGTAATGCATTCTCCTAATAAAATAATCTTATTCATGGATGCACTATGTATATATGCTATAAACAAGTAACCTCTTATATTCGTACTTCTTGAAATTTTCCCTTTCGGGTTACATTCAGCCTGACCCTAAATTTAGAATAAAAGGTGAGTGGGTGAGTCGGAAATGGCTGTTGTGGATGATTTCTAGCTCCAATGCGAGCACTGGAGATGGAGTCAGTTGTTCTTTTATTTAGGGTCCTAAAGTACGTTTGACATGTAGCTCCGAGGTTTTCCTAAATGTTGGCATAAAAATTTTTCAGTTTTACTATATCTACCCCCCATGCCTAAGTTCTTGCATGTCCTCATTCATGAATATAAACAAAAATAAATACAGCAGGGAGTAAATGGGTAGAAATCACCTGTAATTGCTCCTGAAATTATACATTCAGCACCGACCAACCTAACAATATGCAATATGCAGAAAGAAAATATGCTTAAAGAAAAGTATGCTATATATAAAAATGAATATGTATAGGATAATGGATGTGGAGTAGATGCTGAGTTTAACGCCTCCAACTGGGCAAGAATTCAGTCACACGTCCTCAATAAGATAAACGATCTCGTCAACTGGAGGAGGTTCCTGGGCCAAAAATGGCTTGAGGTGCTGGCCGTTTACCGTAGATATATGCCCAAATTTTGGGTCCCTGATCTAGACTGCCCCATTAGGGTATGGGTGAATCACAACATATGGGCCAATCCACTTGGACTTAAGCTTCCTTGTGAAAAGTTTTAATCATAAATTGAACAACCAAACTTGCTGGTTGGGCGTGAATGCTTTCCTCCGGATGTGGCGGTCATGAAAGGCCTTGGTCTTGTCCTTGTATATCAATGCGTTCTCATAGGCTTCCCACTGGATCTCTTCTAATTCACTGATCTGGAGTTTCCATTCTTGACCTCCTGCATCAAGGTCGAGGTTACATTTTCGCACCGCCCAAAAGGCACGGTGTTCCAGCTCTACAGGAAGGTGACAGGCCTTGCCATATACCATACGATATGGTGACATTCAAAGTGGGGCCTTGTACACGGTCTGATATGCCTAGAGTGCATCAACTAATTTATCGAACCAGTCCTTCCTATCTGGTCTAACCATCTTCTGAAGAATCAGCTTGATCTGACGGTTAGACACTTCAGCCAGCCCATTGGTCTGCGGGTGATACGGGGTGGCTATACGGTGATGTACCCCGTATTTCTTTAATAATGACCAAAAGTGGGCGTCGATGAAGTGGCTTCCCCTGTCGCTAATCAGAGCGTCGGGTATTCCGAATCTCGCAAAGATGTATTGCCGTATGAAAGAAATGACGGTCTTATGATTAGCCCGTCTCCTCGAGATGGCCTCCACCCACTTCAAGACATAGTCAACGGCTAGTAATATGTACTCGAAGACATGCGAGTTCAGAAAAGGGCCCATAAAATCGATGCCCCAGATGTTGAACACTTCTACAACCATGATGGGCTGGAGTGGCATCATGCCTCTCCTGGTCATAGAACCAACCGACTAGCATCGTTTGCAGTGTTGGGCGTATTTGTGTGTACCTCTGAAAATAGTTGGCCAGAAAAATCATGACTGCAAAATTTTTGTAGCGATTTTCCGTCCGATAAATGACCACCACAAGCATCATTGTGGCAAAAAGACAACACGCTGGGGATCTCAGAATCTGGGATGCATCTTCGAATAATCTGATCCACTCCAATGCGAAAGAGTAGTGGGTCATCCCAGAGGTAGAATTTGGCCTCCACAATAAATTTGAGTTTATGGTCCTTGGATAGGTTCACGGGAATCTTGCCTGCGACAAGATAGTTTGCGATATCTGCGTACCAGGGGAACTCAACAAAGTGAACTGCCAAAAGGGATTCATCCGGAAATTGCTCGTCGATAGGCAAGGAATAAGGAATGTGGGCTGGGTCTAGTCTAGATAGGTGATCCGCCACAACATTCTGCTTTCTGGCTTTGTCGCGGATTTCAATATCAAATTCTTGCAATAGAAGGATCCATCTGATGAGCCGGGGTTTGGCATCCTTCTTTGCCAACAAATGCCGGAGGGCAGAGTGGTCAGTGAAGATGATGACTTTGGACCCTAAATAATAAGATCTGAATTTCTCCAACCCGAATACTACTGCTAGCAGCTCTTTTTCAGTGACAGTATAATTGCGCTGAGCCTCATTCAGCGTCTTGCTAGCATAGTATATGACTAAAGGTTGTTTTCCCGATGCTGGCCTAAAATAGTACTGACAGCGAAATCAGAAGCGTTGCACATCATCTCGAAATCAAGTAACCAATTGGGTGGTTGGGGAATCGGGGAATCACAGGAAGCGCTTCGTAAAGTCTCGAAGGCACTAAGACACGAGGTGTCGAATTCAAATGGGGCATCGGCAACAAGGAGATTCGTCAAAGGTCATGTAATGATGTAAACACGTTTACACTACTTAAGATGTCTATCTATGCATGTTCTTAAGCATAGGATTGCATTGCATGCTATAAACAGTGCATAACATGCATCATCTTGCATTTAGAGTAGTTTTAATAAAATGGAGGTTAGTTGTCTCCTTTTATGTGCTTGGACAAGGCAAACTTTTTTATTGGGGCCTCGGATCGAAGATCCAATCGTACAAATGTAAACAGGGCGACGATTGGAGTTCAACGACTCCAAGATCGCCCTAATCAGGCATCTGTAGCATCAGATAGTGACTGAGGAACCCTAGAAGATCAAGGGCTAAGATGGTGTAAATCCACACTTCAAACGACAAATCCGACAGCACGGATGGATTCGGATCGTCGATTGCAGCCTAACGATGCAAAAATAGAGTCAATCCGACACCCGTGGCACCATCTACATCAACCAGAAGATGGACGACCAAGATGGTGCCATGTGGTGCCATCTCGGCCGCCCAATCGCCGGCACACACCCACTGAAGCCCCTGCATCTGCCCTTCCCCACCGTTGGATCAAGATCCAATGACTGTGACACACCGCGCTGAAGTTAGGCGCTCGACACAAATGCGCCCCTAGTGCGTTGGTCGAGTGCTCTAACGCAAAGCAAGAGCGCGCATTCGAGCCTCGCCACGCTGAAATTGAAGCGGGGCGCGCCTTCGATCGAGCATCGGATTGCGATCCAACGGCCGCGTGCACTCAATCAAGATGACACACTATTACACGCGTGGCGGTAATGCGGCATCGCACGCGATCGGGCACACGCTGAGGAGGCGGGTGTAGTGCGAATTAAGCCATCCGATCTCGCGATCGGACGGCTGAGGATGGCTGAACGTGCGCAAGCGTTGCATGCGCAAGCAGGCGAGCAAACGCCTGCGTGCCGGCCACTACGCCCACGTTCAGACCTTTAGCGACAATTTTATCTGTCACTAAAGGTCCTGAATTAATGTTTTTAAAGATGTAATGACCAATTTGCCCCCACTCCTTGCAACTATAAAAGGAGACCCCCTCCACATGAAATTCTCATCCCTTCCTTCTCTTCTCTCCCTCCTGAAAGCTCAAGAGAAGCTTGTCCCACACCCAGGATGCTTCTCACGAGATAAAGTCAATTTTTCGTCCCCTTTCGGAAGCAGATCCCTCGACGACGACAACGTGCTGCCCCGTTCCCGTTCTTCCTCTTCGTCCTCCTTCATCCTGCTCTGTCCTCCTTCATCCAGGTGTCGTTCCGTCCGGCTCGTCCTCCAAGCGACCGTCGAGGAGGATATTTCTCTCTCTTCTTTTTAATGCTTTCTAGAGTAGATTTACTGCTTTCTAGTGTAATCATTTTTCCAATTTCTA
Organism: Thalassia testudinum; assembly: GCA_037157565.1. Taxonomy (NCBI): domain Eukaryota; kingdom Viridiplantae; phylum Streptophyta; class Magnoliopsida; order Alismatales; family Hydrocharitaceae; genus Thalassia; species Thalassia testudinum. The sequence continues at coordinate 3,454,888 of JAZHRO010000022.1, read as the reverse complement.
GTGTAATGAACAATCGTCTGATGATGAAATTCCATGTTTATTCTACATCTCGTTTTAGTTTTTGTTTGTAATATTCTCTCCCTCTCTTATTCTCTCTCTCTCTCTCTTCTATTTATTGTAGATAGTTAGATAGTTCTAATCATTGAATTACTTCGTGACAAATAAAACGAACGCATGTTTTTAAATCAAACGTCCGCCTCCCTATGTTCGACCCGAGATTTCAATTTCGGTATAAATTTTATTTGTTGAACACGAGTTTTTGCGCTTTCAAACTACAACGACAGGTTCTCAAAAATCAAACACGTTAGCATAGTAACCCGATGTTCAACATGCAATTTTCGAGAAATCACGTATAAATCTCCGATAGAAGCCGACGTGACCCAAGAATGATCTGATCTGCTTGACCGAGCTAGGTGGCAGTAAGTGGGAAATAATCTCAGATTTAGCTTGATCGACCTCGAGTCCATTTTTAGAGATCCTGTGCCCTAGTACTATGCCATCCCTCACCATGAAATGGCTTTTCTCCCAGGATAGTACTAGGTTTACCTCAATACACCGTTTCAAGATCTTGGTGAGGTTATCAAGGCAAGATGTGAAATCATCTCCGAAAATGGAGAAGTCATCCATGAACACCTCCATATAGTCCCCAATCATGTCAAAGAAGATGGCCATCATACAACGCTGAATTGTGGCTGGTGCGTTGCAGAGGCCAAAGGGCATCCGTTTGAAAGCAAATATTCCAAAGGGGCATGTGAATGTGGTCTTGTCCTGATCTTCCAGGCTAATCGCTACTTGATTATACCCAGAGTATCCATCCAAAAAGCAAAAGAAACTGCGTCCGACCAACCGTTCCAAGATCTTATCAATGAAAGGCAAAGGAAAGTGATCCTTCTGGGTAGCCATGTTCAGTCTCCTATAGTCGATGCAGACCCGCCAAGATCTTGCAGCGCGGGTTGGGATGGATTCGCCTTTATCGTTTTCACTACGGTGAGTCCTGCTTTCTTGGGCACTATCTGGATCTGACTCACCCATTGGCTGTCAGAGATTGGGTATACAATACCTGCATCCAGCCATTTGATGATCTCCTTCTTAACAACCTCTAGCATATTCGGGTTTAGCCATCTTTAAGGTTGTCTCGAAGGTTTCACCCCCTCATCCGTGTAAATGTGATGAGTGCAATACGAGGGGCGAATACCGCGGAGATCAGCAATGCTCCACCATATAGCAACCCTATGGTCTTGTAGCGTAGAAATCAATTGATGCTCCTGTTCTTGGGTTAAGTAAGATTAATAATGACCGAGTATGTCTCACTTTCACCCAAGAACACATACTTAAGTGAGTCAGGTAAGGGCTTCAATTCAATCACGGGTGGGTCAGGTTCAGAAATGGGAATAGGAGGAGCAAACTCAAAGGTGGGAATCTGATGATCCGTATGCATGTGAATTCCTGCTGATTCGCTACCTATGAGATAATCGGTTGTGACTGCGGTAACAGGAAACCCGTCAGCTGTGGTCACACTTTCTTGTAACAACAGGGGCAATTTAGTAGTGTACGGATCAGGATAGCTAGATTCAGGGGTGCTGTGGTCAGAAACACACCCTAAACAGTCAGATCCTCGGGAAGATATGTGTAGTGCAGTGGTCTCAGTCCCGTGTGGATCGAGGTCCAAGAACCCTGATAGTGCAGACAAATGAGACATTGGGTCATCACAAAGGAGCCCAATGTTACCACAATATGCCGAATCTTCATCTTCACCATCCTCCTCTATGCGATCACAGTCAAAATTCCTTGATGCCCTGAATATGTCAAGTCGAAGTTGCTCATTACCTAGGGCTATCTCCATACACCCGGATGCACAATCAATGTTTGCTCGGGCTGTCGCTAGAAATGGGTGACCCAAAATGATTGGTGCATCTCAGAGATTAGGAGGAACCTCCATATCGAGAACGAAAAAATCTACGGGAAAGCAGAATCTACAAACTTTTATGATCACGTTCTCAACCACCCCCTCGGTGTTTTTATTGATCTATCAGCCAGCTGAATCGTGATCGAGGTAGGCTTTAACTCCCCAAATTGAAATAGATCAAATATGGCAGTGGGAGTTATGCTGATGGACAAACCTAAATCTAGAAGGGCCCGATCAAATGGAGAATCCTGCAAGAAGTAGGATATGAGCAGGGTACCAAGGTCTTTCTTTTTGGGCGGCAAGTCAGCTAGAATCACAACGGTAGCTTCTTTTGACAGTATTGCCTGTCGTCCAATTCTAGGCTATCGCTTCGAGGTACAATAGTCCTTGAAGAACCAAACGATAGTGGGGATGTGATCAATTGCCTCGAGGAGGGGGACCTGAATATGTACTTCCTTGAACATTGACTTCAGGTCCTCAAAATTCTGTGTGTCCTTTTTCCATACTACATTTCGCGTCAGAGCCTTAGGAAAAGGGACGGCAATCTCAGGGCTAAGTGGCCTCTTACCCTTATCTTCCGTAGGTGGCTCCTGAGATGAAGGAGTCAAACCTACCTGCAGTGAAGGGTGAGAAAATCAGGACCCGCCTGCCTATGTGGTGGGTTGGATGTCTTCCTTCCACTCCTTAATGAGATAGCATTTGCATCGGCTTGCTATCCATGAGGTGGTGGGGGAGCGGAAGGGGCAGAGTATGCGGGGTTCTGCATCCAAGGCGACTGGCCTTGAGCATAACCAAGTGGTGCAAGAGGTGCCTATAATATGGCATGTGCCTGTCCCTGTGGTACCTGAAACCTAGGCGGGGCACCTTGGTTCTGCACATACCGAGGGTTCAGAACGGGTTGGGAGGGCAAGGCTCCCTGAGTCCTATGCTCCTGCAAAAGCTGGTTTTGCATGTTCTGTATAGTCTGTATCTGGTCAGCCATCGCCTTCATTATCTGCAAGCTATCCTGTGTAGATTTCCTCATTGATTCTTGTAGCTCCTCTTTCAGCGCCTCCAGAGGGTCAGCCTGCTTTGGAGGGTGACTGGCAACTTGGTGCAGCGGCTGGTATATAGAACAGGGTTGCTGCTGCTGAGACGGGAATGGCTGCTACCTAGGGTATGTGCTTTGCGCATTCCCATATTGCCTGGTCTGGTAGTGTGATTCTTGATGTGGCCTCTGTGAGTTACTAGACCAAGAGAAGTTCAGATGTTGGTGCCAACCAGGGTTATACACCTCTGAGTAGGGGTTATTACGCCCATATCCTTGAATAGCGCTGACATCCTCGTAGGCCGAAGACGTCTGAGACATATATCCATCAAGGGGATACGTATTATAGTCTGGGGGTGGTGCATAACCTTGGTCATATGGTGCCAGATCGGGATTGTTTACGGGATCCTAATATGCATGATCTCATAAATAAGGAGAAGATGCATCCCGAGTGAGTAGATTGACTCGAGCAAGAGGGGCTCGGGGTGCATAGGAGGGTCTTGGAGCAACAGAGTTCAAGTTAGATTGACCTTGACTAATTTGGTCAATGATGTAAACATGTTTACACTACATAAGATGTCTATTTATGCATGATCTTAAGCATAGAATTGCATTGCATACTATAAATATTGCATAACATGCATCATCTTGCATTTAGATTAGTTTGAATAAAATGGAGGTTAATTGTCTCCTTTTATGTTCAGGGATGGGGCAATTTTTTATCGGGGCCTCGGATAGAAGATCCAGCCATACAGATTTGATCAGGGCGACGATTGGAGTTCAACGACTCCAAGATCGCCCTAATCCGACATCTGTAGCATCAGATAGAGACTAGGGAACCCTAGAAGATCAAGGGCCAAGATGGTGTGAATTCACACTTCAGACGACAAATCCCACCGCACGGATGGATTCGGATCGACGGCGCAAAAATCAACTCAATCCGACAACCGTGGCACCATCTACATCATCCAGAAGATGGACGGCAAAGATGGTGCCACGTGGCGCCATCTCGGCTGCCCAACCAACCGCACGCATCCGCTGAAGGCCCCCGCATTAACGTTTCCCCACCGTTGGATCAAGATCCAACGGCTGGGATGCACCCACGCTTAAGTTGAGCGTCCGCCCATCCACGCGCGTAGCGTAGTTGGGTGAGAGCTCTTACGCGAAGCGCAGGTGCACATTTGAGTCGCAGGAGGCAGGCACAGGCGAGCAAGCGAGAGGGCGTAGCGACCGTCTGATCGCGATCGAGTGGTCGCGAGCACCCAACAGCGCCCACGTGCTATCGCACGCTCATGCGTGATGCGCCATTAGATGCAGGCATTGCAGCTTGAAGAGGCGCGGCAAGGGCGCATCTCAATCGTTCGATGTCACAATCGAATGGCCAAGAATTGAAGGACGTGGGTGACGTGGAAGATGAGTGGGCAGCACATGTCGCCCACAACTGGGCCTTTAGCGATGGTTTTATCCGTCACTAATGACCCGTTATTTAATATTTTGAAATTAAAAAGACCAAATTGTCCTCACTCCTTTCAACTATAAAAGGAGACCCCCTCCATACGAAATTTTCATCCCTTCCTTCTCTTCTCTCCCTCTCCAAAACTCAAGATAAGCTTGTCCCACACCCAGGATGCTCCTCGAGAGATAAAGTCAAAATTTTTTCCTCATTTCGGAAGCGGATCCCACAACGACGACGACGTGCTGCCCCATTCTCATTCCTCCTACCTCAACCTCCTTCTTCCCGCTCCATCCTCCTTCTTCCAAGCAGCGTCTCATATGGCTTGTCCTCTAAGCGATCGTCGAGGAGGATAACTTCTCTCTCCCATTCTTCTTTATAGCTTTCTAGAGTAGAATTTTCTTGCTTTCTAATGTAGTTGATTTCCCACTTTCTAGTGTAATTCTTCTTTGATTTTATTGTATAAACATTTTGAAGTATTGAGTGCATGTTTTCTCTCTCTCTCTCTCGTTTATTCTTATTGTTAATATTGCTTCATTGTAATTACATCGCTTCGCTTTTCAACAAAAAACTCCAAAAAAATATAATTACAAATATAGATCAACGTAGCCTCCCTGAGTTCGACCCGAGATTTCTATTCCGATACAAATTTTATTTGTTAAACACAAGTTCTTTGCTTTCAAACTATGACGACAGGTTTTTCAAAAATCAAATATGTTAGCATAGTAACTCGCAGCTTCAACATTTTGATGCCGTTGCCGGGGAGGCAACGATTTCCAATCTTCTTTTCGCATTTCACACACTATATTGTCTTCTAACTTGCTTTCTCTTGTGTCTATTATCTTGTAGAGACCTCCATTAGGGAATCAGCAAGCGATAGACCGAAGTAAAGTGCAGTTGAAGACAACTGTAAGTGCTCCCCATTCTTCCCCCCTCCATAGATTTCATTTGCCACATTAATCCAAATTCCAATTAACCTAGATGTTTGCATAAATCCTAGGAATAGTTTGGTTGTTTGGATTCTCACTCACATCCATTCCACCCTCGTTTATAAAAAATCAACAAAAACATAATCTTGTGGGGTAATTTTCAACAGACACATAACATATACCCACATTCAAGGCACTTAACCTAATTGATTTGTTTCTACTCAACCGGGTTCTGATCTGTGGAACCAGTACACACAAAGCAACACATAAAAGAGTAGAAATCATTCTAGGTTAACCATCTTTGTGTGCCTAACTTAGTGGTGCATTTGTAGCCAGTTGTTTGAGTTGTTTGGGCCACACCACTCTACTTAAAATCAACTCATCAAGTAGCTCCTCCTTAGGGTTTTCAATCTAGGTCTATTCCAGGTACTCCACTTTATTTCTTGTTTTAAAGGAAAGCAATCTTCACCCGTGTTTGACAACCTAGTTTGCCTCGAAACTTGATTGCAATCAACCTAATTTGAAACCCTAAAATCTACTTAAGCAAGATTTGAACATTAAAATTCACACATCACAAATAATCTTGCTTGAAAACCTTGGTTGTGCACGCACTTACACAATTCTCAATCAATCAATAAGGGCACAACTCATTTTAAGGGCCCATCACATTCCATAAGCACCACAATCCCAGGCCTTAATAAAATTGAGTAGACGTTGGCCTTAAGGACTGATTCGCTCTTCAGGACCTAGTCTGAGATTGTCTTTGATTAACCTACTTATGCTGATTAATTTGATGTCTAGCTAGGGGAGTAGCGTCAAACGACCGCGGCTGGGGGGTACACTAGGAACCAGAGGCGAAAGCCGAAGGAAGAATCTTCTCCCCAGTCCCTCCTTCTAACTGGTTGGATTGAGCAGATGCAAGTAGAGTAAATCATTTACAATCTTAAGGTGAGTTTTGGGAGTCAGTAGATCCTTAGGCTACCCCACTTAAGGATAGCTTTGTTTTGTTGTGCTGCAGGGTCCCTATCCCCAGTCCTTCCAACCTTCTCCTAGTTTATGCTAGGAAGACAATTATTGAATCCCCGATTGGAAGGACCACCAGAGTATTCTAGGAGGCGCAAATTGGATTTTGGTCAAATTGATCCCATGGTCGACCAATAGCCTCCTCTGCCTGGAGATCCACAGGAAGAATTCTAAAGGCAGCTGGAACAAATGCAGAGAATGCAAGAATGGTTCCAGAGAATGCAAGGCACTCAGCCCTTCAATGATTTTTATGATCCTTCAAATTACGGGGAACGTCCCGACATCCAGATTCCAGCAGGCAACATAGAAATCAAGCCCTAGGTGTTAAGCCTTATCAAACATTATCATGGGCTTGGCTTCGAAGATCCGTTTCAGCACTTGGAGGACTTGACCACTTTGGTCCAGACCACCAAGGCACGAAACGTAAATGAGGAGAAAATGATCATGAGGCTCTTCACCCACTCTCTTAGGGATAAGGCCGTGTATTGGTACAGGACAATAAGAAGACCAATTGCAACTTGGAATGAGTTGAAATCGACCTTTCTGAAGAAATTCTTCCCAGTCGGACATACCAATGCCTTGAGATGGGCAATCACTACCTTTACCCAGCAGCCGAGGGAGCAGTTTCATGTGGCCTAAGAGCGATTCCAAGACCTATTGCGGAAGTGTCCATACCACGAGGTGCCAAAATGGCAACTCGTGCAGATCTTCTATCATGGGTTGACTGAGCAACTCAGAAATCATGTGGATGCTTCTTACAGAGGCAATTTCCTCAATAAAGACGCAGATAGCGCACACGATTTATTTGAGGAAATGAGTGAGAATTCAATCAATCACGCCTCCATGGATACATTTAACCGGTCCCTGCAGCCCAGATCAAATGTCAATGAAGTCCATGACTCTCATTCATTTGATATGGAATTGATTTGTAACAAACTTGACAAGGTAGACTTGGTTACTAAGAGAATGGAAGAGTGGATGGCTGAAAATTCTATGAACAACTCTCAATCCCAGAATTCGGGATTCCATTCTTCTCGAGCTCCTTCTAGACAAGAGTTCGTGAATCAACTCGATGCGACTTAACCTGTGAGTCAGCATTTTTCAGAACCTCACAGGTTCCAAACTGGGGCCTTTGATCCCAGTTTTTCTTATCCTTCCCTTTCTTTCTCTCCATCCTCACCCTATGAGGATGTCTGTGTTGTACAAGAGAATGTTAGATCCAACCCCTACTCTAATGCTTATAATCCAAGTTGAAGAAACCACCCTAACTTCTCTTGGAAAAACCTGGGGCAACAGACCCAATTTCGACCCGGCAACTATGCTCTGCAACGACCAATGGGTTAAGGTCATGTATATACTTAGTTGCACCCAAATCAGGTCAATCAGCCAACTTGGAATGCCCGTCAACCCGTAGGGCAGGCTGATTTGAATTGACAAATGGTAGAGATGTAAGGATCCATGCTCTAGCTCATGCAGCAAATGAAAACCTCACTGGACAACTTGCAGACCGGACTCATTGCTAACTCTCATCAACCCAGATCTCTACCATCCCAACCCGTACACAACCCACGAAATATTCTGAATCTGGGCAACCAAGCCCATGGGTACGAAAATCAGAGGGACCCACATGCACATGCTCAGGTGGTTGAGCCGGGTCCCTCCTCTTCTTCTTCATCTTCTGCAAATCAACAATTCCTGGTTAGTCAAGCTCCTCCAATCTTTCCTAACCCTCCCCAAGACCCAAACTCTTATGCATCTGCAAATTCTGTCACCTTGAGCAGTGGTAAGCAGACTCAGGATCCACAACCACACTGTTCTGATCTACTGAATCCTGAAGAACCTGAGGAGAGAGAGGAGAATTCTGGAGAAGAAATCAAGGCTCAGGAACCTGATTCCAAAGATCTGACTCATGTTCCTTTTCCTGAATCCTTGATCAAATCAAAGAAGAAGAAGTCTATTGATAGCAATGAGGAGCTTCTAAACACATTTAAGAATGTTGAGATCAATATCCCACTCCTCGATGCTATCAAGCACATGCCGGCTTACGCGAGATTTTTAAAGGATTTATGTACACAAAAGCGTAAGTCGAGAGAATCTGTTCCGAGGAAGGTGGTACTCTCCGAGTAGGCTAGTTCTATTATCCTGCACCACCTCCCTCAGAAAAAGAGAGATCCAGGTGCTCTGTTGATTTCTTGTGTCATCGGAGATTACACATTTGATAAAGCACTTTTGAATTTGGGTGCATCCATCAACCTAATTCTGACTTCTCATTACGAGAAGTTTGGATTAGGTGAACTTCGGCCAACTTCAGTAACGCTACAGTTAGCGGACCACTCGATCACAAATCCGCGAGGCGTTATTGAAATCGTTATAGTTAAGGTCAAAGATTTCTATTTTCCTGTAGATTTCCTTGTCCTTGACATGGATGTACCTGAAAATCTGAGGAACATGCCCATCATTTTGGGGCGTCCTTTCCTGGTTACCGCTAAGGCCAACATTAATTGTGAAAGCGGTAGCATGGAAATCGCCTTTAGGGATCAACGAATGAAATTGGATATTTTTAAGGCGATCAAAAAATTTAAGGATTGTGGATTTATTGAGGAACATGAGGAGGATAATGAAAACATTAAAACTTATTTGATGGTTTCTTCAATTGAAAGTTCCTCCTTTGATGATGAATTCGACCCACAACCCTCTATGGAAAACCTGCCATCTTCTAAAGAGGTTATTGATTTTGTTCACTCACAACCTCTTCCTCTTGTTGAGTCTTCAGCATCTTCCTTACCATCAATCATCAACCCGCCCTAGCTTGAACTAAAACCATTGCCTAAGAATTTGAAATATCAATTGTTAGGACCTCAGAAGACGGTCCCTATGATTATCAGTGCTAAATTAACAAAGGAGCAAGAGATTAAATTGATCAGGATCCTGAAGAACCATAAGGAGGCAATTGGTTGGACCATTCATGACCTCAGGGGGATCGAGCCATCTTACTGCAATCATAGAATATTCTTGGAAGATGGATCTTGCCCTTCTCACCAGATGCAGAGGAGATTAAATATAAATATACGAAAAGTGGTCAAAAAGGAAATCATCAAGTGGCTCGATGCAAGAATTATTTATCCAATCTCTGATAGTCCCTAGGTAAGTCCCATGCAGATTATTCCGAAGAAAGCTGGGATTACTGTTGTGACTAACGAGAGAGGAGAATCTGTCACAACTCGTTCAGCTTCCTCTTGGAGGGTTTGTATTGATTACAGGAAGCTGAACATAGCCACTAAAAAGGATCATTTTCCCCTACCTTTCATCGATCAAATCTTGGACAGACTAGCCGGGCAGAAGTATTTCTGTTTTCTTGATGGCTACTCGGGATACAACCAAGGTCCTATCCATCCCGAGGTCAGGAAAAAACTACTTTCACCTGTCCCTATGGAACCTTTGCCTTCCATAGGATGCCTTTCGATTTATGCAATGCACCTGTAACTTTTCAAAGGTGTATGTTAGCCATATTCTCTGACATGGTAGGAGAGTTTATGGAAGTCTTCATGGACAATTTCTCTGTTTTCGGAGAATTGTTTGACTCTTGTTTGGCTAATCTGGAAATGATTCTTAAGCAATGTATCAAAACTCGATTGGTCCTTAGCTGGGAAAAGAGTCATTTCATGACCCAAGAAGGCATCGTCTTGGGTCATGTAATCTCTAAACGGGGAATCGAAGTGGATAAAGCTAAGGTTGATGCTGTCGTTAAACTTCCTCCTCCCACATCTATTAAACAAATCTGATCATTTCTTGGTCATGTGGGATTCTAGCGAAGATTCATCAAGGATTTCTCGAAGGTTGCTCGTCCCTTGAGCAATCTTCTTGCCAAAGAAACACTGTTTGTTTTCGATGAATCATGCCGAAAGGCATTTGATTTCCTGAAAATGGCAATCACCTGTGCTCCAATATTGCAACCACCAATTTGGACAGCCCCTTTTGAGATCATGACCAACGCTTCTGATTACGTGGTCGGGGCTGTCTTGAGTCAAAAAATTGATAGAAAGCCATCTGTCATTTACTACGCTAGTAAAACTCTGGATAAGCCTAGAGGAATTACACTGTTACTAAAAAGGAATTACTAGCTATAGTGTTCTCTTTGGAAAAATTTAGGCCTATCTCTTAGGGTCTCATGTTATCATCTATACCGACCACTCGGCCTTGAGACATCTCTTGGCCAAAAAGGATGCCAAACCCTGGCTTATTCGTTGGATTCTTCTTCTTCAAGAATTTGATCTTGAAATCAAGGATAAAACCAGGGTACAAAATGTGGTGGCAGATCATTTGTCGAGACTCCTAGGTGATTCTTCTCATCTGGACATCCCGATTGCTGACACTTTTCCGAACAAAGCTATCCTTACAGTTTCAAGCGCCCAAACCCCATGGTTTGCTGACATTGTTAACTATTTGGCCATTGGTCAAATACCCCAGGATTGGACCAAGCAACAACGGGATAGACTCAAATCTGAGGCCAAATACTACTTTTGGGAGGACCCTAAACTGTACCGCATCGACTCTGACCAGATTATTTGCCGATGTGTACCGGAGAATGAATTCAACAGTATACTCAAGTTCTGCCACGCATCTGCGTGTGGTGGACATTTCTCCAAGAAAAAGATGGCTGCAAAAATCTTGCAATTTGGCTTCTATTGGCCGCCTTTATTTAAGAATGCCTAGGATTTCTCAAGGTCATGTTGTCGATGTCAGGCACTCGGGAGCATAGCTAAGAGAGATATGATGCCCCTAAACCCAATTCTTCTTGTCGAAATTTTTTATGTTTGGGGCATCGATTCCATGGGACCCTTTCTGCCTACATTTGGACATCAATACATTCTTGTTGCTGTTGATTATGTGTCCAAATGGATGGAGGCGATTCCCACCCAAACCAATGACCATAAGGTGGTCATCGATTTTGTCAAGAAAAATATCTTCAGTAGGTTCGGGATTCCGAGGGCCATCATCAGTGACGGTGGCACTCATTTTACTAATGCCCAATTCCAAAATTTATTGGCCAAATACGGGGTTAATCATCGAATTTCCACACCTTACCATCCCCAGACGAATGGACAAGCAGAGATCTCCAATCAGGAGATCAAGAACATTCTGCAGAAAATGGTTAGGCCTGATCGCAAAGACTGGACTCAAAAGCTTAAGGATGCTCTTTGGGCCTACCGCACGGCATATAAAATGACCATTGGCATGTCTCCATTTCGTTTGGTGTATGGAAAGGCGTTCCATCTACCTGTAGAGATTGAACACAGGGCATTCTGGGCGATCAAACAATGCAATTTAAATCTGAATTTAGCTGGGAAGACTAGGAAACTCCAACTATCTGAGTTGGAAGAGCTTAGAAACGATGCATACGAGAATGCCAAGATCTACAAGGCTTGGACCAAAGCTCTACATGATCTATTGATTTCCCACAAGAGCTTTGAGCTGAACCAGAAGGTCTGGTTATTCAATTCTAGACTTAAGCTCTTTCCTAGCAAACTCAGATCTAAATGGAATGGCCCATTCATAATTGACCAGATTTTTCCAAATGGAGCCGTTCAGATTTCTGACCCAAGGACGGGTAACACATTTAAAGTCAATGGTCAACGTCTGAAGCCCATTATTGACCGTACTCTTCCAGAACCCATCTCAGACACAGTTGCTCTAGCCATTCTGTGACTTCTTTGGCTGGACTTCGCCTAGCTGACGGCATTAAACTCAGCAGTTGTACATATGACACAAAGCTGACACGAGCTTCATATTCAGGTGACATCTTTCATACTCTACCCTTTCTTTCATGTCTCTTTCTCAATGTGGACATTGCATCAACTAGGCATGGGGGGCTGGATTCATTTTTGAATCATTTGGTCAGCTTTGTGAAATTCATGTAAATTATTTTTCTCTTCTTATTTATACATAAAAAAAAATTGAATTAGGAAGGAATAGTTGGACATTAGGACTTTTCAATCATTGGAAATATTACATTAGGATCTAAATACAATGACCCTTCAGGTCTTTGGACTTAATCGGCCCGTGTATCCACTAAAATGTGGATTTATTTTTCGAGTCCTCACCATCATAATTCTATTGTAATTGGAGTAAATAAGTTTGGGTGATAAGTACACGACTTATCAATCCACTCTCTGATTTGAGGGAACTTTGAGTTTTAAGCATCTACACACTTTCTTTACACTGACTCGATGTTCGACGATTTTAACGGAAATTGGGTAGCTAATGAACCTTCTAGGGTGATATGGCTGGCAAGTTATCATGGGTAACAGCCCATAAGTAGGTTGTCCAGAGCCCAGTCACTGGACCATTCTCTTTTTGCTACTTTAGGTAAATCTTAGACTAAGGAAGCCACCTACTTAAAAAAAAATAGAGAAAAAGAAAGTCAAAAAGAAAAGAAAAAGAAAAGGAGAAAAGAAAAAAAGAAAATAAAAGAAATAAGCCACACTTCATCGCACGAGTATGGCTGACAAGTTGTCGGTGGTAATAGCTCATCAATCGATTGTCCAGAACCTAGCTCAACAAATGCACTGAAAATTCCCTAAAACACTTAGGAAGAAGCGAAGAAGTAGAATAAACTGTGGAGATATACACTAGATTCACCCTTGTGTTGACCCCATAAAAATAAAAGTAGGAATAAAGCTACCGGTTGTAAAGATACACCTTTAGGCAGAATTCTCTTTTTAAAGTCACCTAGAGGCGTAGAAATCCGAGGTCTATTTTAACTGCCGATCAACGAGTCTATCATATTCACAATAAAGATGCTTAGAACTTAGGGTTCTCATCAAATCTTGGGTGAGTTGAATGGCCGTAGAAAGCCACTCTTAAACCCTAAAACTCAAAAATCCAAAAAAAAATTAGAAAAGAAGAAAAAGAGAAAAAGAAATTTTTCTTTGAATAAGGCGAGGGCTTGAGGCGATCTGCATTTTGGCAAATACCCGGGCACTGTTGTGTCTTTGAAAGTTCATATCCTAAGTAAACATTTTCTTAATAATTGAAAATAACTCATCCCCAAATAATCCAACCTAATGCTTTTATAAATAGCATATAGTTTTTGCTAGGGACTAGCAAAAGATAGGTATGGGGGTGTGGTGTAAACATGTTTACACTACATAAGATGTCTATTTATGCATGTTCATAAGCATAGAATAGCATTGCATACTATAAATATTGTATAACATGCATCATCTTGCATTTAGATTAGTTTAAATAAAATGGAGGTTAATTGTCTCCTTTTATGTTCAGGGACAAGGAAAATTTTAGATCGAAGATCCAACCATACAGATTTCATTAGGGCGACGATTGGAGTTCAACGATTCCAAAATCACCCTAATCAGACATCTGTAGCATCAGATAAAGACCGAGGAACCCTAGAAGATCAAGGGCCAAGATGGTGTGAAACCGCACTTCAGACGACAAATACCACCACACGAATGGATTCGGATCGACGATCGTAGCCTAACGGAGCAAAAATTAACTCAATCTGACAACCATGGCACCATCTACAACATCCAGAAGATGGACGGCAAAGATGGTGCCACGTGGCGCCATCTCAACCACCCAACCAACTGCACGAATCCGCTGAAGGCCCCCGCATCAACGTTTCCCCGCTGTTGGAACAAGATCGAACAGCTGGGACGCACCTGCGCTTAAGCTGAGCATCCACCCATCCACGCGTATAGCGCATTTGGGTGAGAGCGCTTACGCGAAGCGCAGGGGCGCGTTCAAGTCGCAGGAAGCAGGTGCGGGCAAGCGGGCGAGTGGGCATAGCGACTGTCTGATCGCGATCGAGCTATCACGAGCATCCAATAGCGCCCATGCATTATCGCACGCTCATGCGTGACGTGCCACCAGACGCGGGCATTGCTGCTTTAAGAGGCACGGCGAGGGTGCATCTCAGCAATTCGATCTCACGATCGAACAGCCAAGAATTGAAGGACGTGGGCGGCGTGGAAGATGAGCGGGTTTGAAAGCCGATCTTATTGGTGTGGATTGCTCAGAATTGCTTTTTGAATTTTGCAAAAACTCAAATCTAGGTCAGTCTGACCGCCTTGCACTTCGCAAATTTTTTAAAATTTTATAGTTGCAATTTTTTCAAAAGAATGGTGTTGTTTGAAAGATGATTTGAAAATAAAGGTCTAACCCGAATTTCAAAATTTTTTATTCACTAATTTTTCGACAATTGAATTTTTAAGTCAAATTTTGAAGTATGGCCGAAAATCAGAGGGTGGTGGAAGAGCTTTTAAAAAGTGTTCGAGTTTAAAATTCAAACTTTCCACCAAAAAAAATTTTTTTTCAAGAAGGATTTTTTTTAAGGATTTTCAACCTTTTTTTTTTGCTTTTTCAAAACTAACCTAGGATTAAAAAAAAAACCTAATCTAACTACTTAGATTTTTTTCTTTGATTTTTTTTTCCCTTTTCACAAAATGAATAAGCCTTTTTTTTTCAAATGAGATTGCTAGAAGCAAATCTAACCTAGGGTTCAAAAAAATAACCTAGACTAAGGTAGATATGATGTGCACCGAGAATTTTTTTCCTGCACTCGTGTGCGCAGATCCCATTTTTTTCCTGTTTCTCTTGCACATCCAAAGACAAGCAGAGGAAGATTTGTTAGTGATAGCTCAAAAGATCAAAATAAAAAAAAAAATGACATTGCCTCCCTGGCAACGACGCCATTTGACAAAAAGCCATTCTCGCGCATTTTGAAGTCGTCGGAAATTGTAGTATAGTCGCGCAAAACGTTTGTCAAAAAATGATTTTTGTAAAGATAACGAGACTTGAGTCCCGGTCGTTCATCTCTGAGAGGCGTTTATTCAAATCTGAATTCGATCTTTTCCGCTCTACTTGTTTAAAATCACACGCCTATTTCTAATCGTCGGATTAAAGTTTTGCCACTTTCATTATGAACCCTGATTACGTGCGCATGTGTTAGATAGATGACGAAGGTGAAAGTATGAGTTTCAGTACGCACGATTCTAGTTATGTGATGGTTGTTTACGGAAAATGCATTAATAGTTAAATCCTCAATATTTTCTGGTACTGACATGCCGATTGCAATATATAAAAATGAAAAGCAAGCAACTTGAATCACACGAAATATATTGTAATCGATAAGGTCATGGTGATTTTCAACACAGAGATATAAATATAAAAAATATTTCTTTCATTCATTCATTCAGGAGGGCGTTTGCAACATGGAATTAGAGGAAAGCTTATAAAGGAAAGCTTGAAAATATAAATCTAGCTAATAGAAAATGATCGCATGCAGGAATCTATCGGGGGATTTTGCATGCATCATTGGGGGAGAGTAAAAAGCTACACTACTAAGCAGTAAATAAAAGCATGTAAATTATGAAGGACTAGCTACTAATCTAGCAAGAAATAAGGGCATTCGGAGGTGGGCTCCGATGGCCTTTGAATGGTTGAGAGGAGAAGGAGGGACGGTCAATGACGCTTAGGTCAGCCCTTGGAGAGAGGTTGCAGAGGTGATCTAGCATCCTGGCGTGGAGATGGTAGTAGCCATGGTGAGCAACTCATGGAGGTGGAATGGAGGTGAATGTAGCTAACCTAAGTGTAAATGAGTGCCAAGAATGGGATGGGTGCAAATGGCCACCCCTTAGGTCTTTTTATAGACATAAGGGAGACTCCCTAGAGAAGTGTGGAACTCTCTAGAGAGAGCCCCAAGAGTAGCCGGCCACGGTGAGAGAGAGGTGGTTCTTAGATCCATGAAAAGTAGATCTCAATTTGAATGGCTCTTGGTTGCTAATTTTGGAAACCAAGAGTGGCGCCACCTTTGGAAGAGTCTAGAATACTCTAGGTTGTGTGGGAGTGTGCGAATGGGTGTGCGTGTGTGTGGTCATGCCCTAGGTGTCTAAGTGATATAGGTTAGGTCCTAAGGGGTTTAGGTTGGTGTAGGCCTTAAATTAGGGTTGCAAACCCTAATTTCTAAGGGGGAATTGCAATTAAACTTAACAAAAGTTTAATTGAATGGGTATGAACCTAATTGAGAGTGAAATAACTCAATTAGGTTGTGCTTAGGTCAATTGGACTCTCACTGAGTCCAATTGGACTTGTGTGGGTCGAGATCTGAGGTCAACTGGACCCTATGAGTCCAATTGACCAGGCAATGGTAATTGACTATGATCTAAGTCAATTAGGTTTAGTGAGGATCTAATTAGGTCCTTAAGGAGGTCTAGAGGTGATGTACTAGGGTTAGGGCATCTTAATTTAATTTAGGTTCCTCTGGGGTTGGAATTGAGTTTAGGGAGCTAGAGATCCAAGATCAAGGCTTGAATCTCAAAATAGGAATTGGAGAACAGTTCCAGACGTCCAATAATATCATCAGGCGACTTATACTAAAAAATCAGATGTCTAGACTTCAATTATGGACGTCCAATCAGAGTTAGGAGGGATTTTAGGTTCTGTCTTGGGTATTCTACAGAAATTGGATGTCTGACCAAGTGTCTGGATGTCCAATAATATTGTAGAAGTGGGTTTAAGGTCTGCGGGAGTTGGCTAAGGGTTGTGGACATCCTATAACTTATCTGAGTGTCCAGATAAAGGTTGGAATTAGGGTTTTAAGGTTTCCTAGGGTGCGGTGACCTAATCTAAGGGTGACTAAGGCTTGGGGAAGCTTCTAGGCTATCCTAGGGCTAGGATGGTCCTAAGTTCTTCATATTTTTACCGCTTTATTCCTACTTAATAGAATAGCATACCTTAACTCTTTTACATTATTATCTACTACATCTAATCTAAGTCTTCCGCTCCAACTATGCTGCAACACCAGTTATTCTTCTATTCTCCTGATCTAGCTTCAGATCCAACTTCAGATCCAGCTTATTACCTGTAAATGACATAATGCACCTAATTAGCACATTATAGCATTATTTTATGCATAGCTAAAAGAAAGTAGTAGGGATGCAAGTAATACTTATGCATGCATGAATTACCCTAGCTTATGCTAAGTCATAGCCTAATTTAGGTCAATTAAGACCTATGATTGCTGCGCAATCAGTCGCTTAGTGACTCTATCACCCTTTCACAAGATGCTTAGAACTTAAAGTCCTTTTCATGTCTAGGGTAGGTAGGGTAGCCATAAAAAGTTATCATGAAACTCTCAAACTCCAAAAATCCAAAAAAAAAATTAGAAAATAAAAGCAAAAAAATGTTTCTTCCCTTTTCAAATAAGGTGAGGACTTGGGCGGTCTGCATTTTTGAAGTCACCCGGGCACTATCGAGTCTTCGTACTTTAGGCCCTTAGTCAAAATTTCCTTTTGTTAATAAAAAACTAATGCCTTAAGCGATCGAGCCCTAATTCTGTTTTTATACATAGCATATAGTTTAATTTTGCTAGGGACTAGCAAAAGATAAGCATGGGGGTATGATGTAGACACATCCATTTAGGTTAAAATGCCTATATATGCATGTTCCTTAGCTTAGATATACATTTCATATTATAAATATTACATAGCATGCATCATTCTACATTTAGACTAGTTTGTGTATATTTTAGGTTAGTTGTGTCCTTTTTATGGCCAGAAGGGAAGGACATTTTTTCGAGGCCTCGAATTGACGATCTAACCGTACGGATTTGATCAGAACAACGATTGGAGTCCAACACCACCAAAATCACCCTGATCGGAGTCTTGTAGCACTATACGCAATCCGAGGAAGATCAACGGTCGAGGGACTAGGTGACGTAATTCGAAGCTTCAAACGCCAAATATGACTACACTGATGGATCCAAATTGATGATCATAGCCCAACAGTGTGAGAATCGACCTAAACCGACATTCGTGGAGCCACCTACAAATTGAAGAGAATGGATGGCCATGATAACACCATGTGGTGCCATCATAGCCACCCAAACCCGTCTAAGCCTCACCGCTCCATCTCGCAGGCATATCATCATGTGATCCTAGCATTTGGATCGCAATCCAACAGCTAAGAATCACCTCAGCACGTCGCTCTACTCCAAAGAGGAATGCGGGGACGAAATCGATTCAACTCTCAAAAGAGGGTGCACATGCTTTCATCTTCTCAACAATCCGCGCCGATAGCGTGTTGGGTAGCACCCTCACCCACGGTGCAAGGACCACCGTTCGAACCCCACCGCAACGCTTGATCTTATGGAGCGCAAGCACAATAGAATTGCATCCATTGGATGATCATCAAGCAGCGGAGAGTGCGGCAACGTGGCAAGATCAGATTCACGTGATGAATGCATTCGCTAGATCACGCTCAATCACATGCTCGTGATCTGCAGTGATGGTCCTCGAGCAATCTCAGCTTCTCATCGCTCATCCAACGGCCATGATCCTCTTGCCCGCGCCCGTTCAAACCTTAAGCTCACGCTCAGCGTGATTTCAAGCGTAAGCTCCGCACGATCGTCAGCCATCAAATTTAGATCGAGCGGTCCTCAACGCTTCAACCTCGCAGTAGCTATGCATGCAGAGGGTGCGCATGCGCAAGCGCCAGCCAGCCCTTAGTGACATCCAAGGAAGATCTTCAGCGACACATTTGATGTCCCTGATGCCCTATGCATGAATTCCTCCTCTTCCTTCTACTATAAAAGGACCTACCCCCCTCCATTATTCACCATCTCTTCCTTTCTTCTCCTCACCACCTCCAAGGCTCTAGAGAGAGCTTGTCCCAAGCCCAGGATGCTTCTCTAGAGTATAATCAAATATTTTCCTACCTCTCATCCCCATTCGTGGAGCATCCCACAGTCGTCCTCTCACCTCCTAAGGGAAGAAGATCCTTGCCGCGACGATGTCGGATGAAACTACATTTGCATGTGATGATTAGTTAATTTTAATGTAGTTTCATAGCTTAATACAAATCATTAGCATAATAATAAGGTTAATAGCTTAATTAACACCTCTGCATACAATAAATTTAAATAATATTAAATTACGCATATTTATATATTATTACAAGATTATTCTATATATGCAATTAATGCAGGTAATATAGGTTTAAAGGAATCCTATTATTATAATGGCATGGTTAATCTATTCCCATTTTAATCTCATTCTAAATCCATTTTTTTTGTTCAACACGTTATCCCACCTAATTTTAATTTACGTAACCCTTTTATCCATTTTCCATTGATTATTTTTATTCCCTCCATCTTTCCCGCCAATTCCCTTATTCCATTCAAATAAAAGTAAAAATAAAAATAACACACACACACCCACGACCACCGTAACTCCCTTCTCATTCCCCCACTTCCTCGTAATCGCACCTCCCTCGACCCTCTTCTTCTCTTGCACTTCTCCAACGAACAGGCAACACCTTCCCTCCACTCCTCTCATCTCCACCGAACCCCTCTCCCTCTCCCTCTCCCTCGTAAACTCCTTTTTCCCTCCTACTAAAAATTTGCCCCCACCACCAACCCACAGCCACCATCGACCTTCCCTCCTTCTCTCCTCCTTTTTCCTTCTCCCTGCATTAACCCTCTCCTCTACCTCCACAACAACCCAAGACCGCCACCATCACAACCACCACTATTGCCACCCACCTTCCTTCTTCTCCCATAGCAACAGCAACACCATCACCACCTTTGAAACTGCCACCACAGACCGCCATCGCCACCTCCTCCTCGATCTCGTCGATGTCCAAGCCAAGCCACCGTCACCACCCCCTCATCTCCTTCCTCTTCCCCTCGCTCCCAACCTCCCCCTTCACCCTAACTCCTTTCACCTTCCTCCCAACGGCCACGCACCACCTGCAGACCACTCTCGCCCTCATCTTCAACCTCACCGGCTCTCTCTCCTTCCCTCCTCCTCTGTGGCCTCAAGGACACCCCTCTGCCCAAACTGCACCGCCGTCCGCCCGCAACCCCCGCTGACCTCGTAGCACCTCTAGCGCCGGCGCCGTTCTCCTCCTCTTCTGCCTCGTCGGCGCCCCGCCGACGCCACCCACAGCCGGCGCCATTCTCCTCCCTCTGCGCAATAGCCGCGTCGCTCCTCATCTCCAACAGGCCGCCAACCCTTCCTCTCCAATGAGCGTCCATCAGCCATCACCTTCTCTCCTCTCCGTTCCACGCCATCGATAACCTCGTCATCTCCTCCTTTGGTTGAAATTACTCTCTCATTTTTTCTTTCTTCTGAATTTTAATTTTGTTTTTACATTTTCAATGTAGTAATGTATGTTAGTAATCGTGCATTTGGTGTCAGGAATTCTATATATCTAGAATAGATATATTTTCAATCTTATTTGTTTAATGTGGTCAAAGTTATATGTGAAAATAATAAAATCTGAAATTTTGTATTTCTTTTCTAAAGTTCAAGTGTTTTGATTAATAAATTTCTCATATGATTTAATTGTTTGTGTAGTTCGATAGTCAAATGTGCTTTTAATTGTAGCTTTGTTGAATAGAAATTTACATTTAAGTTCTATATAAATGAATAACCTAATTTTTGTTAGAATGGTTATTAGTCTTTTTAACGTTTATAAAAATGAACAAAAAATTCATGTTTGAACAATTTTAGATTATTAAGTTTGTTTCTTCAAATAGTTACTAAGTTAGTTTAAGCTTGTTATATCATTTGCTAAATTATTAATTTATTTAGTGTAACAATAGGTTATAAGTAGGTTTCAAGTTTGGCATTATTTTTATTTTCATATCAAATATTAAGCATTAGCTTAACAACCAAATTAAGAATTACTTTAGAGCCTCCTAGTGAAACGACTCGAACTCACCAAGTTATTAATAATTTGATTTAAATTTTAAACTTGATGTTCTTATCACGCTACAACGATGTGTTTTTACCGAAGCGATTCAGGTGCATCACATTTATGGCACCTGAAATGACCCTTTCCTAGGATCGTTTGGCATTTCTAGAATTCATAAGGGTTTTTGTGCTGTCTAAAACCCTTAGGTTTTGTTTTGGGGTTTTTGAGGGGGAAAGGAAAAATTGCAAGGGCAACCCCAAAATTCTTCCCCACCACCACACCATCGTACGCACACCCTCTCCTCCCCCCTCACCCCACACACCGCACCTCTCCCCCCTGCGGCAACCTCACCCATGACACCTCCACACCTCCACCTTACCTCTCACCATCCCTCCCAACTCCATATAAGCCCCCCTCCTCCATTCGCTCCCACACTGCAAACAAGAGGAGAGGGAGAGCAGGGAGCAAGAGGAGGAGAAGGCGGAGAGTAGAGGAAACTGAAGGCTGGAGAGTAGAGGGAGACAGAGGGGTGCTGCAGTAGCTACAGCTTCTATGGACGAGAGAGAAAAGCTCGTAAATGGTTCTACGAAATCATTTTTCTATAGAATCAGACATCCAGAGTGACCTCTAAACGTTGGGTCGAACGTCCAAAGGTAAATCTCAGACGTCTGATGGCATGTATTTTTGTTTATTTTCCTGCCAAATTTCTGACCATGCACGTACGTGTGTCAAAGGTTGGGGAAGCGCGCTGGTGCGAGGACCAAGGTAATCTCAGACATCCAGAAGTGCCTCCAGACATCTAAAGCCACCCTCAGATGTCTGCACGGAGTTCCAGATGTCCAGAAAAAGGTGCCTCGAGTAAGGTATGCCTGCGAGTTCATTTAAGACGTTTGGGACTTTTCATAGACGTCTGATTTTGTTCAGGATTGGTGTTTTTGGGCCCATTCAGAGCCCAAACGATGTTGGTTTTCCGTAAACAAAGCGTCATTGGTTTCCATTCAAGTTTCTCTACGTAATTATACATTGTCCTTGACATTTTGAGCTTGTTTGACCTGTCAATCCATGTCATAGGTCTCCAGTCCATCGAGTATGCGGGACCTACAGGGGCGTCGGGAGCTACTGTACGAGCCCCCATTCCACCTGGTCACCCTGGTAGAGTGGTCCTCACCCCAAATCTCGGAATTAATAAATTGCATGCGTAGAATTAAATTGAACCTAAGATGTGAGATGAACCCTAGGAAGAGATAAATGCACGTTGCCATACAATATAGTCGATCGAACCCTAGGTTGTGACATGAACACTAGAGCTGAAAGAAATGCATGCGTAATTAACAAATGATTGGATCACCGTGATGAAATCATGAGTTGCCTGAAATAAACTACGTCGTGAATGAAAATACATACTTGTACTAAGCAATTGATAATGGAATTTGACTTTCCTGTTCTACGTACATTGAACCAGATATGGAAATAAGAAGGTCCATGTACGAACCCTACGAGGAAGTTAGAGAGAAACCAGGAATACAGTAGTACAGAAAACCTGTGGGTTTTGGAACATGTCACCTACGGACGACTGTTCGGACTTAGTTAAGGGAAGTGAGTTGGCTCTCGTGTACGTAGTACCGAGGAGAGCAATTATCCCTTTTAAGTAGAGGGGAGCTTGCCGCCCCTTGGGTTGAGACCGGGGTGGGTTTGGCCACTCTACGTCAACTCCTGCTCGGCCTCATGTATGTGGTACCGAGGTGAGCTACTTAGTGTAGGGAGGGAGCTAGTCGCCTCGTGGGGCCCGAGGTTAAGACTAGCCACCCTACACCGACTCTTGTTAGCCCATTGGGCAAACCGAGATAGTCAGACGAGGGTATGCAGACTGTGAGGGGCGTGACCCCTGTTTCTGAGGGGTGAGACCCCAGTTCTAAGAGGGCAAGGTCCTGTGTTGTTCTGTGCTGTACGTTTGGGTGTACCCGTTAGTGGAAATGACTGACCGCGTGCCAGTGCGGGATAGCTACCCATGCACTTATCACGCATGCCATAGTCACCGCTATGTCCCGACCATGTCCTTAGGGTAGTAGACTAAGTGTCAAACCACCACTGGGGACTCTTCTGGCTAGAAGAGTGCCACATGTACATCCTACATGGTGGGAAAAACTGCAAGCAAGATCTTTCCATTTGGGAACAAGAATATTGAGAAATATTACGGAACCTGATTAGAATACTCAGATCAAGAAAGATGATAATTGGGAACGGATGATAATAAATAAACTATTAAATACATGTTAGTTTCCTATTTAAATAAAATGATTTAACCACCACTCTACTTAGCATTAGCTGACCACAGAATTTATAACCTTGTTCAGGTCAGGGATTCGAGCAGCCAGAGCCACTGGCTGCTGAGGGTGCTGGGCCCAGTCGAGCCCAACAGTAGCTTTCTTCTATCTTTCTTACAGAGAGTTTTGTGGTAGTGAGCACCTGTAGCTTATAATTATATTTTGTTGTGATGGCTATATTCATACTTTCCGTTGTCTGACGTGAGATACTAGTGGATTGCTGTCTTCTTTCCTTTATTTTCGCACATATATTTTTCTGCTTAGTTACATTACTTGTGTGGTTGTTGAATAATTATGGCATTTGGTTCTTTTTCGTTGGACGACTGGGTCTTGGGGTTCGTCGAGGCGAGCTGCTCTCGGGTCCTGTAGGGAACCGGAAGCAGATCGTGACAAGATAGTATCAGAGTAAGGTCGTCCCGAAAAATGAACCGAATGGTCTGAAAATAACCACGCTTATACTTGTAGCTAGGATAGTCATCACAACGTATGGTCTTGATTATCACTTCCAAGTCTTACTTTCCCTCTATAATCAAAGTGTCATTAACAGGGGAGGACAAGCGATGGCCGAGGATGGGGCAACTCCACCTCTCCTTCCTAGCATTCAGGCCCTGGACCTCGCCTAGTTGATCTGAGATCTCATAAGGGAGGAGCACCAGCAACCTCCTCCTCAACCACCTCTTCCTAGGGGTGCAGAGGGGGAGTCCTCTTTGGGACAGGCGAGTCGCCATGATGCTGGATGAGCTAGAGGGGAAGGGAGTGATCCTCCACCACCCCCACCTCCTTCAGACACTTCAGGGCACAAGTCCTTGCCTGGAGGCGCACCCGTTCCCCCATTGCGACTCCACCACAAGCTATTCAGCCAGTTCCGAAAGCTGAAGCCCCCCTCCTTCAAGGGGGATGAGAGCCCATCTGAGGCAGAAGACTGGCTGGAGCAGATGGAGAAGATCTTCGATACACTCCATCCTCCTGTAGAGTGCCGCATGGTCTTCGCCACGTACTAGTTGGAGAGTGTAGTTCACAGGTGGTGGAGGGTGGTTCGAGGACAGGAGGAGGGAGAGCTGGAGTGGGACTAGTTTGTGGTGCTCTTCTACGAGCTATACTTCCCACAGATCTAGCAGGATCAAAGGAGGCGAGAGTTCCACACTTTCCGCCAGGGGCCAATGATGGTTAGCGCATATCGTATGCGTTTCCTGGAGCTATCACGCTTCGCCCTAACAGCTGCGTCTACCGAGTTGGAGTGCCTGTGTAGGTTCACTGAGGGCCTCCGCCCTACCATTCCAGGGTATGTGAAGCCCCTGAAGCTGCCTACCTATTCCTACGTGGTCGAGGCGACCATGACATATGAGGAGACCAACCCGTCTATGCAAGATGTCAACGGGGAAGGATGGAAGAGGCCCTACCAGCAAGAGCAGGGCCGCTGGGAGAGGAGGCACTCGGCACCTACGAGGGAGTCAACTCGTTCTGTGGGTCGACCAAGGACCTTTGGAGGCCCCAAACAGGGACCAGCCAACTGCAGTAGACCCCCACCTAGCTGCCAGCAGGGATAGCAGATAGAGGGAGGAGGAGGTCGCATCCCTCTCTTCTACCAATGTGCCCAGCCGGGCCACATACAGAGGGACTACCCATCCAAGGCTAGAGCACAGCAAACGCTCTCGGCACCAAAAATTGGAGACCGATCTGGCGACTGCGGTTACCAAGCCTAAGGAGGAGGACAGTAGTCACGAGGAGGGTACCGGCTAGTTGCTTCTCGCCGGCCCAGAGCATGACTACTTCTTCTACACCGAGGGTTGAGGGGCGTGTTAACGCCCTGACTCACAGAGATGCTAAAGCTTCAGGCTCCGTAGTGGCAGGTATGGTTACAGTTTCCGGCAGACTCGTTTACATACTTTTGATTCTGGTGCCACGCATTCGTTTGTCTCTACGAGTTTCACCGTCAGATTGGGATTAGGCAGTGTGCTATTAGAGGTGCCTTTCCTGATTAGAGGCCCAGGTGGATAGGTATTTGTCGCCGGGGTGGTTTTCCCTGATTATGAGGTCGCTATAGGGTTACACAATCTTCCGATTGACCTGATCGTGATCCCGATGGAGGATTTCGGTGTGATCCTAGGGATGAACTGGCTGGCTGCTTATCATGCCCTAATAGACTACTTTGGGAGAAAGATCGTCTTCTCCATACCAAAGTTGCCTCCTTTCGAGTTCCACGACTAGCTCGTAGACGAAGGATTCAGGTGCATCTCCTCACTTCGGGCAGTGAAGCTGCTGAGCCAGGGGTGTGAGGGCTTCCTAGCTTATGTCAAAGTAGAGCCTAACCCCGTGGCTGACTTGCAGAATATCCAGGTAGTCTGTGAGTACCTCGACGTTTTCCCAGAGGAGTTGCCAAGATTGCCACCTAAGTGTAAGATCAAGTTTGAGATCTCACTGGTATCGGGGACTGACCCCATCTCTACTGCATCATACCAGACAGCCCCGCTTGAGCTGTGAGAGCTTAAGTCTCAGTTACAGGACCTATTAGAGAAGGGCTTTGTGAGGCCCAGTGCATCCCTGTGGGGAGCCCCTGTCTTGTTTGTGAAAAAGGATGGTACCCTTCAGCTGTGCGTAGACTATAGATAGCTAAACCGGGTCACTGTCAAGAACAAGTACCCACTACCTCGCATTGATGATCTCTTCGATAAGCTGAGAGACGACACAGTATTCTCCAAGATAGATCTGAGGTCAGGCTACCATCAATTGAGGATTAGGGAGACTAACATCTCCAAGACATCTTTCCACACTCGGTATGGTCACTATGAGTTCCTGTCATGCCATTTGGGCTGACCAACGCATCCACCACCTTTGTGGACCTAATGAACCACGTCTTCCGACCATACCTAGATTAGTTCATGGTGGTATTCATTCACGATGTACTCGTCTACTCCCGAGATCTGACACAGCATGGATAGCATCTCCGCATGGTCCTGGACACTTTGAGATGACACAGGCTGTACTCCAAATACAGTAAGAGCGAGTTCTGGTTGAGACAGGTTACCTTCTTGGGCCATGTGATCTCGGTAGACGGGTTGGCTATGGATCCAGCCAAGGTTGAGGCTGTACTCAGGTGGGAGAAGCCGCATACAGTGATAGAGATACGCAGTTTTCTAGGCTTGGTAGGGTACTACAGGTGGTTTATCCGAGACTTCTCGCATATCGAAAGTCCTATGACCTAGTTGACCCGGAAGGACGTTCTCTTCACCTGGACAGACGAATGTGAGTCATGCTTTCAAGAGCAGAAGGAGAGGCAGACCTCAGCTCCAGTACTCACCATCCGAGATAGCAGTGGCAGATTTATGGTCTACATCAACACCTCGTTGCAGGGACTGGGGGGCATGCTAATGCAGCAGGGCCACGTTGTCGCCTATGCTTCATGGCAACTAAAGTCCCATGAGCATAACTACCCCACCCATGACTTGGAGCTGGCAACTGTTGTCTTTGCACTGAAGACACGGAGGCACTATTTGTATGGAGAGACATTTGAGATCTTCACTAATCATAAGAGCCTCAGATATCTGTTTGACCAAAAGGAGCTCAAGATGAGACAGAGACGTTGGTTGGACCTCCTGAAAGACTACGACTGCAGCATCTCCTACCATCTAGGGAAGGCCAATGTGGTGGCCGAACCTTGAGCTGGAAGGCACCCGCCTGCTTGGCTAGTCTATAGGCACAGAGTTGGAAACTCATGGAGGACTTGGGTAGTTGGAGAACCCAAGAGCTATGGGGATACTGCGGGGTAGTGGCAGTGGTGAGGCAGGGACGACCAGAGCTGATGGATCGTATCATTATTGGACAGATGAAGGATCCATATCTGCAGACACTGCAAGAAAGGGTGTTGATAGGGAACCCATGAGAATTCTCATTCACTAACGGGGTCCTACATATGAAGGGACACTTATGCGTTCCTAGAGACGAGGAGCTGTTGAGGGAGCTCCTGACTGAGGCACATGGATCCAGGTTCACCATACATCCCAAGAACACGAAGATATACCATAACCTACGACGCGATTTCTGGTGGAGGGGCATGAAGCGAGAAGTTGGTAGATTTGTTCAATAGTGTCTGGTGTGACAGTAGGTGAAGGCCGAGCACCAGAGGCCTGCATGGCAGTTGCAGCCACTTCCCATGCCAGAGTGGAAGTGGGAGAGTGTCAATATGGACCTGGTAGTGGGAATACCTATGACACAGCGAGGACACGATGCAAGCTAGGTGATAGTGAACAGATTGACGAAGACGGCACGATTTCTACCGATCTGAGTCACTTTTGGACCAGCAAAGTTGGCAGAGCACTACATCCAAGACGTAATATGCCTTCACGGAGTCCCTCGGGAGATTATTTCAGATAGAGGCACTCGTTTCACTTCCTAGTTCTAGGCAGAGTTCTAGCAGGCTCTGGGGACTCGTCTGAGGTTCAGTACATCCTATCACCCCCAGACCGATGAATAGTCAGAGCTCACCATTCAGACCCTTGAGGACCTCCTACGCACTTGCGTGCTGGACTGGAGAGGCTCCTGGGAGGAGCATTTTCCCCCAGTGGAATTTGCATACAACAACAGCTATCACTCGAGCATCGACATGGCACAGTATGAGGCTCTGTATGGGAGGAGCTGTACTACTCCCTTGAGCTAGGTTGAGGTGGGGACCAAGTGGGAGGTTGGTCCCAGGTTGATACGCCAGAATCAGGAGGTGATCGAGTAGATCCATCAATGACTTCGTACTGTCAGGAGCAGGCAGAAGAGCTATGCTGACCTGAAGAGTAGATAGGTACAATTCGAGGTTGGGGATCACGTCTTCCTCCGTGTTTCGCCCATGAAGGGCTTGCAGCGATTTGGGGTGAGAAGGAAGCTTGCACCAAGATTCGTAGGGCCTTTTGAGGTCCTAGAGAGGGTAGGACCCGTTACTTACCAGCTTGCCCTTCCTCCCCAACTCTATGGAGTTCACGACGTGTTCCACATGTCCAACCTTAGGAAATACATTGTCGATCCCAGCCATGTTCTGAACCACGAGAACATTGAGGTGGGAGACGACTTGACCTATCCAGAGAGGCCTGTACATATACCAGATAGAGCCGTCCAGAGACTGAAACGGAAGGACGTACCCCTAGTGAAGGTCCTATGGAAAAGCCAGCGATATGAGGCCACTTGGGATCCTGAGGCGGCGATGCGAGCATAGTACCTAGAGCTTTTTGGGGGTACGTCGCTTCTAACCTACTTTGATCCTCTTTAAGTTTGTTATTTACATTTATTTTATTTCCACACCCTAGTCAACTCAAGTTTCAGGGACGAAACTTCCTTTAAGTTTGTTATATTAAAATAACCCTTTCCCAGGGTCGTTTGGCGTTTCAAGAATTCATAGGGGTTTTTGTGCAGTGTAAACCCCTTAGGTTTTGTTTGGGGTTTTTGAGGGGGAAAGGAAAAATTATAGGGGCATCCCCACAATTTTTCCCCACCACCACTCCACCGTACGCACACCCTCTCCTCCCCCCTCACCCCGCACACCGCACCTTTCCCCCCCTACGGCAACCTCACCCACGACACCCTCCGCACCTCCACCTTACCTCTCACCATCCCTCCCAACTCCATATGAGCCCCCGTCCTCCATTCGCTCCCACACCACCGAAGAGAGGAGAGGGAGAGTAGGGAGCAAGAGGAGGAGAAGGCGAAGAGCAGAGGAAACTCGAGGCTGGAGAGCAGAGGGAGACAGGGGGTGCTACAGTAGCTGCAGCTTCTGCGGACGAGAGAGAAAGGCTCGCAAATAGTTCTACGAAATCATTTTTCTGCAGAATCAGACGTCCAGAGTGACCTCCAGACATTGGGTCGGACGTCCGAAGGTAAATCTGAGACGTCTGATAGCACTTTTTTTTTTCCTACCAAATTTCTGACCATGCACGTACGTGTGTCAGAGGTTGGGGAAGCGCACTGGTGCGAGGACCGAGGCAATTTTAGACGTCCAGAAGTGCCTCCAGATGTCTAAAGCCACCCTCAGGCGTCTGCATGAAGTTCCAGACGTCCATAAAAAGGCACCCCGAGTAAGGTATGCTTGCAAGTTCATTTAAGACGTCTGGGACTTTTTCAAAACGTCTGATTTTGGTTAGAATTGGTATTTTTAGGCCCATTCAGGACCCAAACGGTGTCGATTTTCCGCAAACAAAATGTCATTAGTTTCCATTCGAGTTTCTCTATGTAATGATACATTATCCTTGCCATTTTGAGCCCGTTTGACTTGTCAATCCATGTCATAGGTCTCTAATCCATCGAGTATACGGGACCTGCAGAGACGTCGAGAGCTATTGTACATGCCCCCATTCTACCCGGTCACCCTGGTAGAGTGGTTCTCACCCCAAATCTCGGAATTAATAAATTGCATGCATAGAATTAAATTGAACCTAGGATGTGAGATGAACCCAAGGAAGAGATAAATGCATGCAGCCATACAATATAGTCGATAGAACCCTAGGTTGTGACATGAACACAGGCTGGAAGAAATGCATGCATAATTAATAAATGATTGGATCACCAAGATGAAATCATGAGCTGCCTGAAAT
Organism: Thalassia testudinum; assembly: GCA_037157565.1. Classification (NCBI taxonomy): domain Eukaryota; kingdom Viridiplantae; phylum Streptophyta; class Magnoliopsida; order Alismatales; family Hydrocharitaceae; genus Thalassia; species Thalassia testudinum. The sequence continues at coordinate 3,424,942 of JAZHRO010000022.1, read as the reverse complement.
AAACTACGTCATGAATGGAAATACATACTTGTACTAAGTATTTGATGATGGAATTTGACTTGCTTGTTCTACGTACATCGAACTAGATATGGAAATAAGAAGGTCCATGTATGAACCCTACGAGGAAGTTAGAAAGAAACCAGGAATACGGTAGTACAAAAAACCTGCGGGTTTTGGAACATGTCATCTACGGGCAACTGTTCGAACTTGGTTAAGGGAAGTGAGTTGGCGCTCGTGTACATAGTACCGAGGAGTGAAACTATCCCTTTTAAGTAGAGGGGAGCTTGCCGCCCATGGGTTGAGACCCAGGGTGGGTTTGGCCACTCTACGTCAACTCCTGCTCGGCCTCGCATACGTGGTATCGAGGTGAGCTACTTAGTGTAGGGAGGGAGCTAGCCACCCCATGGGCCCGAGTTTAGGACTAGCCACCCTACATCGACTCATGTTAGCCCGTTGGGCAAATTGGGATAGTCGGACGAGGGTACGCGGACCATGAGGGGTGAGACCCCTGTTTCTGAGGGGCGAGACCCCGGTTCTAAGAGGGCAAGGCCCTGTGCTGTTCTGGGCTATACATTTGGGCGTACCCATTAGTGGAAATGACTGACTGCATGCCAGTGTGGGGTAGCTACCCGTGCGCTTATCACGCGTGCCATAGTCACCGCTACCTCACGACCGTGACCTGGTTGTAGTAGACTGAGTGTAGGACTACCACGGGGGACTCTTTTAGCTAAAAGAGTGCCACATGTACATCCTACATTACGGGAAAAACTGCAAGCAAAATCGTTCCCTTAGGGAACAAGAATATTGAGAAATATTATGGAACCTGATTAGAATACTCGGATCAAAAAGATGATAATTGGGAAAGGATGATAATAAATAAACTGTTAAATACATGTTAGTTGCCTATTTAAATTATATGATTTAACCACCACTCTACTCAGCGTTAGTTGACCACAAAATTTTATAACCTTGTTCAGGTCAGGAATTCGAGCAGCTAAAGCCATCGGCTGCTGAGGGTGCTGGGTCCAGTCGAGCCCAGCAGTAGTTTTCTTCTATCTTTCTTACAGAGAGTTTTGTGGTAGTAAGTACTTGTAGCTCATAGTTATATTTTGTTGTAATGGCTATATTCATACTTTTCACTGTATGATGTGAGATACTAGTGGATTACTGTCTTCTTTCCTTTATTTTCAGTGATATATTTTTCTGCTTAGTTACATTACTTGTGTGGTTGTTGAATGATTATGGCATTTGGTTCTTTCTCGTTGGACAACTAGGTCTTGGGGCTCGTCGAGGCGAGCCGTTCTCGGGTCCTATAAGGAACCTGGAGCGGGTCACGATAGTGCCGTTGCTGGGGAGGATTTGAAACATAATTAGGTTGTTAGTTTTATTTTAAAAATCAAAAATTGAAAAAAATGTTTATCATCCTTGCTAGTGTTTTTGTTATTTCCTTGCATTTCTTTTTAGTTTAATTTGTCGCTAACTTACTTTATTTTCTTTGGTACAAGATACTTAGAGTACTCAATGGATTCGCCACGCCCGTCTTCCTGGTGACCCCAAGGCGAAGGAATCCAAGACCTGGCTAGAGCATTTTAGATTTTAGGATTTTAGGAATAGCTTTAGGATTTTCTTTTTATTTTAGCTTTAATGTACTAGGCTTAGTGTGAGTGAGAGATTATTTTGGTTTTGTACATGGCCTTTCTTATTTTCCTCCCTTTTGCTTAGTTAGTAGTGGTTTAGTAATTAATTAGGCTAATTAAAAGATTAGTTAGATTTTATTTTGATTGTGCTTTAGAAAAAAAAAAGAAAACTTACACATAAAAATTGCATTTTAACCTTAGAAGTTGCCTATTTAGGATAATCACTCTAGGGACTGCATAACTACCTTTAGTTTTAAATTTTTTGCGATTTGCATAAAATTTGTAGAGTGCTGGAGGTAGGTACATTTTCTAAACCCACTCAAACACTTGTTCATGCATTTTTATTCTTTGCATACATAGAGTCCAATAATGGAATTAAGTTGTAACTTTGTTTGTTAAAAATCAATAAAAAGTGAAAATTCAAAAAATAAAATAAAAACTAAATAAAGATTAAAACCCTAAAAATCACCTCACCTTTTGCTTAAAGAACTTGTCTACATCGTGTTTGTTTTTATTTCTGTAGTTTGCACACTTGTGTGAATAGCATAGGCACGCATATAGGACACTAGAGCCTCTTATTTAGGTTATTTTGGGCATATCATAAGTCAATAAGGAAAATAATGTAATTTGTTCTTTTGTTTTACCACCTTAATCTAGATTAATCAATTTAGCCTCTTAATTCATCATGTTAGTTGTTTGTATTTTATTTTTGTATTGCACTTTTCTTTTGTATGCTTGGTTGTAGATCCTTATTTCCTAATTTAGTAGAACCTTTAATTAAAGTACCACGTAGGATTAGTAATAAGCAAATGGATAACCAAGAAAACCAAAACCAATTGTTGCAGCAATTGCAACAATAAATTTTGGAAATGCAACAAGAACAACAAGAATTGTATTATAGGTTTCAACCTGTTAATCAACAAAGACCCATAAGAGAATTTTATGATCCCTCAGGTCAAATCCCTGAACCTTTTGTCCATATTCTAGAAGTTTATGATGATTTTCAAATAAAACCCTCCACCATAGCTTTATTACCTCATTTTTATGGGCATAGCAATGAATACCCTTTTCTACACTTAGATGAATTAGAGACTATTAGCAAAACTATGAAAAACGAAAATCTAAGTGAGGATGCCCTAATGATGAGATATTTCCATTCTCATTAAAAGATAAGGTTAAATTCTGGTATCAAAATATAGGGAAACCGATAAACACTTGGGCCGAACTTCGATCTGAATTCCTTAAGAAGTATTTTCCTATAGGTAAAACCAATGGTATGAGGAGAGCTATTACTAGTTTCACTCAGCAACCTAGTGAACATCTCCACGAAGCTTGGGAGAGACTTAAGGAGCTTCTTAGGAAGTGCCCACATCATGGAATTCCTTGTTCGTAGATAGTTCAAATATTCTACCATGGCCTTAATGAACAACTTAGGTATAATGTTGATGCTGCCTGTGGTGGGAATTTCCTAAGTAAGGGAGAAGATGAGGCTTATGAGTTATTCGAAAACATGAGTGAGAACTCCCTTGATCACGCTTCGATGGATGCTTTTGATAGGACAAATTCTAAAGGAGGAATTCATGAGATACGGAATACTAGAGAATGGGAAATAATCAACAAAAGGTTAGACAAGGTTGACATTTTAGTAAAAGAACTTGAGAGTCAAAGATCTAACCTTAGATCCCACGCATGTGAAGTTCAACCCTCTTTTGCCCCTCTTTAGTAAGAACCGATGGCCATGTACAATTCTAATGTCCAAACTTCAACCTTAGATTCTCCTTCATCTTCCTACACTCAATTAGAAGATGCTCAAGCTCTTCAGGGTAACTTTAGGCAAGAAAATAATCCATATTCCAACACCTATAACCCAGGTTGGCGGAATCACCCTAATTTTTCTTGGAGGAACCAAGGGTATGAACCTAACAAAATGTCCCAACCTAAACTCAATCCAGTTCCATTTCCAAATAACTACCAAAATAGAGTTACCCAAGATTCCCAATCATTTAGAAGTGAGTTTGACAAGAAAATAGGAGATATGCAACAGTTAATGTTACAAACTGTCAACACTCAACAACAATTGATGAATGAAATTAGAGTTGAGAGAAATCAAAGAAAAGATAATCGACCCCTTGGAGTTTTACCTGCTCAACCAGAGCTTAACCGCAAGAATTTACCTAACCCGAACCCTCCACCTGGATTCAATAGGAACCAACCCCAAATCCCTCCACGAAACCCTATTCCAAACATTCCTAGATAACAACAACCTCAAAATAGAGATAATAATCCTCAAGCTAATGCAAATGCTATTACACTTAGGAGTGGTAGGATTACTAAGGAGGTAGCTCATCCCCAAACTTCAATTAACAAAGAAACTACTAAAAAGTCACCCTTAGTGGTTGAGAGTGATTCTAAAGATGAAGAAAATGTGAAAGAAACTTCTAAGGAATCTGAACTCAAAACTAATCTTAATCTCACACCAACTCACATTCCCTTTCCTAATGCTCTAAAAGATAAGACTTCAAGAAAGAAAGCTTTAGCTAATAATGAAGAATTACTTGAACTCTTCAAGCAAGTGCAAATAAACATTCCTTTAATTGATGCTATTCAACATATACCTTTATATGCAAAATTTTTAAAGGAATTGTGCACACAAAAACGTAAAGCTAAAGTTAAGACTCCTGAAAAGATAGTATTATCTGAGGAAATAAGTTCAGTTATTCAATAAAACTTGCCCATTAAAAAGAAAGACCCAGGTAATCCTTAGATTTCTTGCATTATTGGTAATCTTATTTTTAACAAAGCTTTATTAGACTTAGGAGCTTCAATCAATCTTTTTCCTACTCCAATTTTTGAAAAATTTGGAGTAGGCGAACTCCAACCAACTTCCATTTCTCTTCAACTAGCTGATAGATCAATTAAGAACCCAAAGGAGTTCTTGAGGACATAATTGTTAGGGTTAAAGATTTCTATTTTTCAGTTGATTTCTTAGTTTTAGATATGGAAATCCCTGAGATTATTGAGAATGCGCCTATTATTTTAGGAAGACCATTTTTAGCTATTGCTAAAACTAACATAGATTATGAATCAGGGATACTGGAAATAGCCTTTGGTGATAAGAAGATGCAATTAGATATTTTCAAAGCTTCAAAAAGCTTAAATTTTGATGATGATTGTAACTTAATAGAAGTAGGTCATATTGAAGAAGCTGTTGAACATGAAATACCTTATCACTTCAAAGAAGATTTTTTCGAGGAAAATGATCAAGAGGACACCTCCATTGGTGGGAAAAATTATGAATTACCTACGACAATAATTTGTGAAGAATGTGATTCAAATGGAGGTACTTCACAAAATCTTAATACTAAATTTGGTTTTGATGATGGTTCGATAGAGTGTAATGAAGAATCATTGTGTTATGAAGAGAATATGATGTTCAACCATTCTTTCACAAATGAAGAAATTAACGAATTTGAAAGTGAATTATCTTTTGAGAATGAAGTAATTCAATTAGAATTGAAGGTAAATGAAAACCTCAAAGGACAATTAAGTGTTGGTAATAAGGATCTTTCAAAAATTTTTGAAGAAATACCTTATGAAGATTTCAAGGTCTTCTTACCTACTCATTTTGATGGTAAATTGCATAAGTCTTCAAAATTATTTGAGGATCCTATGTTGCTTGAGGTAATAATCACTGAGTTTAATGGTTGCAGATACATTGAAAATAGCCCTGAAGAAATCAATCAAGTGTTTTGAGGTTCAAAAAAAGACAATATGGTTGAGGATTCTAAGTTAGATATAATCCCTTACTGCAAGCAAAGAAGAGATTTGGACTCTGCCTGATGAGTGGGTGAATCATTTCTTGAATTTAATTTTCTTCAAGGAGAACATTAGGCCAATTGTTGAGTGTTACGACCCGGTTTCCGAATCCCTACAGGGCCCGAGATCGGCTCGCCTCGACTAATCCCAAGACCCAGTCGTCCAACAAGAAATAACCAAAAAGCAGGAAAATAAACCACATTCACATATGCAGTATAACTAAGCAGTAAAAATATACAAGCAGTAAAAGAAAGTAAAAGCTGCTATTCCAGTGCATACCACCACAACACAGGAACAACGGAAACGAAAGCAACAGTAACAAGAACACTAGCTAAAAGTCTGAAACTCACTACAACAGTAAAGAGGGTACAACAAAGAGTGCAGAAACTATGGCTGGGCTCGACTGGGCCCAGCACCCTCCGCAGCCGAAAGCTTGGGCTGCTCAACTCCTAGACCTAAACAGTGTTATGAAAAAATGGAGTCAACGAATGTTGAGTAGAGTGGTAACCATACTATCTAAGGCAATAAAAGTAACAGGTATAATTATCTTCTCTAGTTATTTTATTTTACAGGTAATTCCTTTTCACCCCTTTTGTCAACTTTCATATTTTTCTTGATCTTGCATGTTCCTTGTGGGAACGATCTTGATTGCAGTCTTTTCCGAAGAGTAGAAGGTACACGTGGTGCTCTCCTGGTCGGGAGAGTCCCTCGTGGTAGTCCTACACCCAGTCAACCACCCCGAGGTCACTGTCAGACGTAGCGGTGACTACAGCACGCGCGATAAACACACAGGTAGCTACCCCACACTGACACGCGGTCAGTCGTTTCCGCTAGTTGGTACACCCAAAGTACAGTACGGAATAGTATAGGGCCTAGCCCTCTCAGAAACAGGGGTCTAGCCCCTCAAAACCAAATAGGGGTCTCGTCCCTCCACAGTCCGTGCACCCTTGTCTGACTACCCTGGTTTGCCCAGAGGGCCTAACAAGTCGGTGTAGGGTGGCTAGCTGAACCCCAGGCCCCGTGGGGTGGCTAGCTCCCTCCCTACACTAGTAGCTCGCCTCGGTACCGTGTACACGAGGGCCAACAGAAGTCGGTGTAGAGTGGCTAAGCCTAACCCCAGGTCCCAACCCAAGGGTGGCTAGCTCCGCTCTACACAAAAAGGGGACAGTCGCTCTCCTTGGTACCACGTACTCAAGGGCCAGCACACTTCCCGTCCACATTCCAAATTTTCCATCTAACCATAGGAGCTCTACTCCTAACTCCCCGTATTGTTCATGCTCATGTTCACCACATTATTCCAATCCAGATTCCATCATTCACTATTCAGTTCTCATTTATATACAGGCAGCTCGTATTTCCATAATTTAATACATGCAACAAATGATTTCACAGGTAACTGCTCAGTTATCTCAGGCAGCTCATACTTATTTACAGGCAATGGCTAACAATTTAATTTATTCATGTATACAAATACAATTATGCAAAATAATTGGTTCAATCATTTCTCTATCTTAAGGTTCATGTCACATCCTAGGTTTCCAGTTGGCTAATTCCACAGATACATTCTTATTTAATAAAATTAATAGGGGTAGACCACTCTACCAGATAATCCGGGAGTACTAGGTGCTCGAACCGCAGACCCAGGCACCTCTGCGAGCCCTAGACACGCAGTAGGTTGAAGTCATATACCAAGGAATACATCACAAAGGAAGATTCAGAACAGTGTATAAAGGTTTCTAGTACATAAAGAAACTCACAAGGAGACCACAGATACTTTGTTTGCATAAAACGGATCCCGATCGGATACCAAACGGGTCAAAAACGTGTCTACTGACCAAAATCAGATGTCTAGAAACAAGTCCAGACATCTTAAAAGTTACAGAATCTCACCTCAAGTTCCTACGGTGCCCTCAGACGTCTAGGACTCCTCTACGATCATCTGGAAGTGGTTCCAGACGTCAGACCACTCCTCTAGTCATCTGGAAGCACCTTCAGTCGTCTGATGAGCTGTTCAGACGTCTGAAAGTGCGTGGAAGGGCATTTCATGCACCTTCCCAAGGCTGCTCCTGTGTACGACAAAGCAGCCATCCTCAAATCAGCCAAACAAATCCTCTATGGTGCGGCCTGCATGGCCATAACCGCGAAGAGAACGTACCTTCGTGATAAAGGTGCTCTCAGATGTATGGTCTTGACTCCAAACATCCAGACACTCAGCCGATCGTCCAGAATGCACTCCAGATGTCTGATACTAGAAAAATTTCAGTATCAGAATGCGCTCGTAGCTCTCCTTGCCGTGCTCCTCCGCGTTTCTCCTCGCTCCGCCGTAGCTCCAGCTGTTGCAGGTTGTCGAGGACGACACTCCGACGCCCTCCTCCTCCTACACGCGTCGCGGTGGCCGTGCGAGCTCCAACGAGTTTCCACAAAGCTCCTGACCTCGGCCTCCTCCTCCTCACGTACTCTCCTCCTCCTCGCTCTCACATGCTCCCTCACTCACCTCCTTCCGCCGCTCCATCACGCACTGAATGTGGAGATGGTGTGTGGAGTGGAGAGGAGAGGAAGGGAGGGTGGCCTTTTATAAAGGCCGAGGGTTAGGGTTCTACAGGGGGAGGGAGGAGGAAAGAGAGAAAAGGAGAATTCTGCGCATTGCCCACGTGCAGAACGCAGAATGAGTACAAAAATTTTAATTTCCAAATGTCTGGGAAAGGGTCCAGACGTCTTGACAGACGTCTGACTGACACTCCAGGCATCTTAAAAGGCTAAAAGTGGGACGAGTCTTTACATCATAACAAACTTAAACGAAGTTTCATCCCCGAAACTTGAGCTATCTAGGATGTGGAAAAAGGAAGGTAAAACGCATAACAAACTTAAAGAGGATAGGAGTAGGTCCGAAAAGATGTACCCTTAAAAAGCTCCGGGTACCACTCTCGCATCGCTGCCTCAAACTCCCAGGTAGCCTCCTCGTACCGCTGGCTTCTCCACAGAACCTTCACCAGGGGTACCTACTTCCGTCTCATACTCCGGACGACTCTGTCTAGTATCTGCACTAGTCTCTCGGGGTAGGTTAGGTCGTCACCCACCTCGACACTCTCGTGGCTCAGAACGTGACTGGGATCGGTGACGTACTTCCTGAGGCTGGACACGTGGAACACATCGTGCACTCTAGAAAGCTAGGGAGGAAGGGCAAGCCGATAAGTAACGGGTCCTACCCGCTCTAGGACCTCAAAGGGACCCACAAACCTCAGTGCAAGCTTCCCCTTCACCCCAAAATGCTGTAGGCCCTTCATGGGGGAGACGCGGAGAAAGACGTGATCCCCAACATCAAACTGCACCTCTCTGCATTTTCGGTCAGCATAACTCTTCTGCCTGCTCCTGACAATGTGGAGTCGTCTGTGGATCTACTCTATCACCTCCTGACTCTGTCGGATCAGCCTGGGGCCAACCTCCCACTAGGTCCCCACTTCGACCCAACTCAAGGGTGCAGTACACCTCCGTCCGTACAGAGCCTCGTAAGGTGCCATGCCGATGCTCGAGTGATAACTGTTATTATATGCAAACTCTGCCAAGGGTAAATGCTCCTCCCAGGAGCCTCTCCAGTCTAGCACATAGGTGTGCAAAAGGTCCTCAAATGTCTGTATAGTGCGCTCTAACTGTCTGTCCATCTGGGGGTGGTACGTGGTACTGAACCTCAATCGCATCCCCAAAGCCTATTGAAACTTAGCCCAAAACTGGAAAGTAAAACGGGTATCCCTATCGGATACAATCTCACGCGGAACTCCGTGCAGGCGTACCACATCGCGAATGTAACTCTCTACCAACTGTGCTGGTCCCAAGGTGACTCGGATCGACAGGAAATGCGCTGTCTTCATCAACCTATCCACTATCACCCAGACTGCGTCATGTCCTCGCTGGGTAACAGGTAGGCCCACCACCAAGTCCATGGTGATGCTCTCCCACTTCCACTCTGGCATAGGAAGTGGCTGCAACAGCCCAACAGGTCTTCGGTTCTCGGCCTTCACCTGCTGGCGCACCAAACACTGCTGCACGAACTTACCCACATCCTGCTTCATCCCCCTCCACCAAAAGTCGCGCCTCAGAACATGATACATCTTTGTGTTCCCGGGATGTATGGTGAACCTGGACCCATGCACCTCCGTCAGGAGCTCTCTCAACAACTCCTCATCCCTAGGAACGCACAAGCATCCCCTCATGCGTAACACCTCGTCTGTAAAAGAAAAGTCTCCTGGGTCCCCTGACAGCACTCTGTCTCGCAACGTCTGTAAGTACTAATCTGCCATATGTCCTGTGATGATGCGGTCTATCAGCTCTAGTCGCGTCTGTCGTGTCATTGTCACTGCACCACAATTCCCCGGTGACTCCCAGGGTCAACAACTGCCCAACTCCTCCATAAGTCTCCAACTCTATGCCTGTAAACTAGCCAAGTGGGCAGGCACCTTCCGGCTCAAGGCATCAGCTACCACATTGGCCTTCCCTGGATGGTAGGAAATGCTGCAGTCGTAGTCCTTCTGGAGTACTAACCAACATCTCTGTCACATGTTAAGCTCCTTCTGGACAAACAAGTACCTGAGGCTCTTATGATCTGTGAAAATCTTAAAGGTCACACTTTTAAGGTAGTGCCTCCATGTCTTCAGCGCAAAGACAACAGCTGCCAGCTCTAAGTCATGGGTAGGATAGCTATGCTCATGGGGCTTCAGTTGCCGCGAAGCGTAAGCGACAACGTGACCCTGCTACATGAGCACACCCCCTAACCCCTGCAATGAAGCATCTGTGTACACCACAAAACCACCACCGCTGTCCGGGATAGTGAGTACAGGAGATGAAGTTAGTCTCTCCTTCAACTCCTAAAAACATGCCTCACATGCATCTACCCAGGCAAAGGGCATGTCCTTCTGAGTCAACTGAGTCATAGGACACGCAATCTACAAGAATCCTCTGATAAACCACCAATAGTAACCTGCCAGTCCCAAAAAGTTGTGTATCTCTGTCACTATACGTGCCCTCTCCCACCTGAGTACGGCCTCAACCTTGGCTGGATCCATAGCCAAGCCATCCCCTGAGATCACGTGGCACAAGAAAGTCACCTGCCTCAACCAAAACTTGCACTTGTTGTACTTGGCATACAGCCTACGTCGCCTCAAAGTGCCCAGAATCATCCGTAGATGCTATCCGTGCTGTGCCTGATCCCACGAGCAAACGATCACGTCATCGATGAATACCACCACAAACTGATCCATGTACAATCTGCAGACCCGGTTCATCAAATCCATAAAAGCAGCGGGGGCATTGGTCGGCCCAAACGGCATGACCAAGAACTCATAGTGCCCATACCGGGTACGGAAAGCTATCTTGGAGACATCGGTCTCCCTAATCCTCAACTGGTGGTAGCCTGACCTCAGATCTATCTTGGAGAACACTGTGGCATCTCGCAACTGGTCAAAAAGGTCATCAATCCTCGGCAATGGATACTTGTTCTTGATGGTGACCCTATTCAGCTGTCTGTAGTTAACACAAAGTCGCAGGGTACCATCCTTCTTCACAAACAACACAGGGGCCCCCCATGGGGACGCACTGGGCCTCACAAAGCCCTTCTCCAACAGATCCTGTAGCTGTGACTTGATCTCTCGTAGCTCAAGTGGTGCCATCCGGTATGGTGCAGTAGAAATGAGGCTGGTCCCCAGTACCAGTGAGATCTCAAACTCGATCTCACGCTCGGGCGGTAGTCCTGGCAGCTCCTCTAGAAACACGTCGGGGTACTCACAAACCACTGGAATGCTCTGAAAGTCAGCCACGGGGCTAGGCTCTACCACTACACAAGCTAGAAAGCCCTCAAACCCCTAACTCAAAAGCCTCGCTGCCTGAAGCACAGATATCCACCTGAAACCTCCGTCACAAAGCCCTCGTCCGTGAAACTCAAAGGAAGGCAACTCCAGTGTGGTGAAGACAATCTTCCTCCCGAAATAGTCCACCAAGGCATGGTAGGTGGACAGCCAGTCCATCCCTAAAATCATGCCAAAATCCTCCATCGGTATCACAATCAGGTCAGCGGGGAGGCTGTGTCCCCTTATACTGACCCCACAGTCCGTGTAGACCTCCTCAGCTACAAACAACTGCCCACCTAGGCCTCTGATCACTAACAGATCCTTTAACAGCACACTGACCTGTCCCAAACTAATAGCAAAACTCGCAGTAACAAAAGAGTGTGTGGCGCTAGAATCAAAAAGTGCGTATATTAATCTGCCGGAAATGGTAACCATACTTGCCACCACTGAACCGGAAGCCCTGGCATCTCTGTGTGTTAAGGCATTCATACGCCACTCAGCCCTCGGTGCAGACGAAGCAGCTACACTCTGAGTCGGGCGAGCAGCCGCTGGTCGGTACCCTTCTCGTGACGGCTGCCCTCCCCCACGTGCCTGGGGACCACGATCACTAGCTCGACCTCCAGCGCTCGGTGCGGGGAGCATCTGCTGTGCTCCAGCCCTAGATGGGCAATCCCTCCTGATGTGACCCGGCTGGCCACACTGGTAGTAGAGGGGAACTCGACTCCCTCCCTCAGTAGGTCCCTGCTGACAGTTGGGCGGGGGTCCAGTGCTGGCAGCTGGCCCCTGTCTGGGGCCCCCAAGGGCCACCGACGGCCCTGCAAAATGAGACGGCTCTCCTGAGGGTGCCGTGTGCCTCCTCTCTCGATGGCCTAGAGAGTACTCTGGCTGGTAGGGCCTCTTCTGTCCACTGTCGGTGTCTCAAGCGGCCGGGTTGGTCTCCTCGTATGCCATGGCTGCCTCCACCACTCTCGAGAAGGTGGGCAACTTCAAGGGTTTGACATACCCCCAAATAGTAGGTCGGAGCCCCTCAGTGAACCTCCACAGGTGCTCCACCTCTATAGCTACGGCTGTCGAAGCAAAACGTGACAGCTCCAGGAAGCGTGTGCAATACGCGCTAACAGTCATCGTCCCCTCGCGGAGAGTGTGGAACTCTCACCTCTTCTAGTCCTGCCAAGTTTGCAAGAATTAATGCTCGCAGAAGAGGGTGACGAACTGATCCCACGTCGGCTCTCCCCTCTCCTAGCCTCTGACTGCCCTCCACCACTTGTGTGCTGCACTCTCTAACTGGTATGCGACAAAGGCCACGCGACACTCCGCAAGGGGGCAAAGGGTGTCAAACACATTCTCTATCTACTCCAACCAGTCCTCTGCCACAAACGGGTCCTCATCCCTCTTGAAGGAGGGGGGCTTCAGCTTCCGAAACTGTCTGAAAAGCTCAAGGTGCAGCTACAGTAGGGGAACAGGCACGCCTCCCAGCAAGGAGGGCTCATGCTCGGAAGTGTCAGAGTGTGGTGGGGGGACCACCCCCACCACCTCCTGCTCGTCCGACACTGCGACGGTCTCTCTATCCCACCGAGGACTCCCCCTCCACGTCCTCGGGAGAGGTGCCCGTGGAGGCTGGTAGAGCTCCTCTCGCACTATGTCTCTGATCAGCTGGGCGAGATCCTAAGCCTGAACTCCTGGGAGAAGAGGTGGGTCAACTGGCACCTCAGCCCCGGCACGTCCGCCCCTCCGACCTCATCCACGGCCACAACCGCGGCCTACCTCAAGAACTCCCTGACGAGCCATCTCCTGCAAGGAGACACGGAAGACAGAACAAAAGGATCAATGTTATCGAATTTCTTCGAAAGGGACTCAGAACAGATATCAAAACGAATTGATGTGGTGGCTACCCTAGTGACATGTACGTGAATGGTTATTCTCAAGCTAGTTGGAAAATTTCTTAGGATGACCTTGCTCTGATACCATCTTGTTACGACCCGGTTCCCAAATCCCTACAGGACTAGAGACCGGCTCGCCTCGACTAATCCCAAGACCCAGTCGGCCAACAAGAAATAACCAAAAAGCAGGAAAATAAACCACATTCACATATGCAGTATAACTAAGCAGTAAAAACGTACAAGCAATAAAGGAAAGTAAAAGCTGCTATTCCAGCACATACCACCACAACACAGGAACAATAGAAACAAAAGCAACAGTAACAAGAACAGTAGCTAAAAGTCTGAAACTCACTACAACAGTAAAGAGGGTACAACAAAGAGTGTAGAAACTATGGCTGGTCTCGACTGGGCCCAGCACCCGCCACAGCTAGAAGCTCGGGCTGCTCAACTCCTGGACCTGAACAATGTTATGAAAAAGACGGAGTCAGCGAACACTGAGTAGAGTGCTAACCATACTATTTAAAGCAGTAAAAGTAACAGGTATAATTATCTTCTCTAGTTATTTTATTTTACAGGTAATTCCCTCTCACCCCTTTTCGTCAACTTTCAGATTTTTCTTGATATTGCATGGTCCTTGTGGGAACGATCTTGATTACAGTCTTTTCTAAAGAGTAGAAGGTACACATGGTGCTCTCCTAGCCGAGAGAGTCCCCTGTGGTAGTCCTACACCCAGTCAACCACCCCGAGGTCACTGTCAGACATAGCGGTGACTACGGCACGCACAATAACCGCACAGGTAGCTACCCCACACTGACACACGGTCAGTCGTTTCCGCTAGTGGGTACTCCCAAAGTACAGCACGGAGCAATATAGGGTCTAGCCCTCTCAGAAACAGGGGTCTAGCCCCTCAGAACCAAACAGGGGTCTCGCCCCTCCACAGTCCACGCACCCTCGTCTGACTACCCTAGTTTTCCCAGAGGGCCTAACAAGTCGGTGTAGGGTAACTAGCTGAACCTCGGGCCCTGTGGGGTGGCTAGCTCCCTCCCTACACTAGTAGCTCACCTTAGTACCGTATACACGAGGGCCAACAGAAGTCAGTGTAGAGTGGCCAAGCCTAATCCCAGGTCCCAACCCAAGGGCAGCTAGCTCCGTTCTACACAAAAAGGGGACAGTCGCTCTCCTTGGTACCACATACTCAAGGGCCAGCACACTTCCCGTCCACATTCCAAATTTTCCATCTAACCATAGGAGCTCTACTCCTAACTCCCCGTAGGGTTCATGCTCATGTTCACCACATTATTCCAATCCAGATTCCATCATTCACCATTCAGTTCTCGTTTATATATAGGCAGCTCGTATTTCCATAATTTGACACATGCAACAAATGATTTCACAGGTAACTGTTCAGTTATCTTAGGCAGCTCATATTCTAACAGGCAGCTCATACTTATTTACAGGCAATTGCTAACAATTTAATTTATTCATGTAGAACAATTGGTTCAATCATTTCTCTGTCCTAGGGTTCATGTCACATCCTAGGTTTTCAATTGGCTAATTCCACAAATACATTCTTATTTAATAAAATTAACAGGGGTAGACCACTCTACCAGACAATTCGGGAGTACTGGGGGCTCGAACCGTAGACCCAGGCGCCTCTGCGAGCCCTAGACACGCAGCAGGTCGAAATCCTATACCAAGGAATACATCACAAAGGAAGATTCAGAACAGTGTATAAAGGTTTCTAATACGTATAGAAACTCACAAGGAAACCACAGATACTTCATTTGCGTAAAACGGATCCCGATCGGACCCCAAACGGGTCAAAAATGTGTCTACTGACCAAAATCAGACGTCTGGAAACAAGTCCAGACATCTTAAAAGTTACAGAATCTCACCTCAAGTTCCTGCGGTGCCCTCAGACGTCCAGGACTCCCCTGTGATTGTCTAAAAGTGGTTCCAGACGTCGGACCACTCCTTCAGTCGTCTGGAAGCACCTCTAATCATCTGATGAGCTGTTCAGATGTCCGAAAGTGCATGGAAGGGCATTCCGTGCACCTTCCCAAGGCTGCTCCTGCATACGACAGAGTAGCCATCCTCAAATCAGCCAACAAATCATCTGTGGTGCGGCCTGCATGGCCGTAACCGCGAAGAGAATGTCCCTTCATGATAAAGGTGCTCTCAGACAGCTGGTCTTGACTCCAGACGTCCAGACACTCAGCTGGTCATCCGGACTGCAGTCCAGACGTCAGATACTGGAAAAATTCCAGTATCAGAATGCGCTCCCAGTGCTCCTCGCCACCCTCCTCCGCGTTTCTCCTCACTCCGCCGCAGCTCCAGCTACTGCAGGTGGTCAAGGACGATGCTTCGATACCCTCCTCCTCCCGCACGCGTCGCGGTGGCCATGCGAGCTCCGACGAGCTTCCACGAAGCTCCCAACCTTGGCCACCTCCTCCTTCTCATGCACTCCCCTCCTCCTCGCTCTCACGCGCTCCCTCGCTCACCTCCTCCTACTGTTCTGCCACGCACTAAAGGTGGAGATGGTGGTGTGTGGAGTGGAGAGGAGAGGAGGGGAGGGTGGCCTTTTATAAAGGTCGAGGGTTAGGTTCCTGCAGGGGGGAGGGAGGAGGAAAGAGAGAGGAGAATTCTACATGCCGCCCGTGTGCAGTACACAGAATGTGTACAAAAAATTTAGTTTCCAAATGTCCGGGAAAGGGTCCAAACGTTTGGACAGATGTCTGACTGACACTCCAGACATCTTAAAAGGCTAAAAGTGGAACGGGTCTTTACATTAAGATTATTGGGTGGAAGACTCGGATTGATGATCAAATTTTTACTTTTGTCACCCTACGGATTCCTTTTGTCATTCACCTTCCTATTCCTCCTTTATTCTCAAGTTTTAATGAACCTTATGATCCTGATAACTTGAGTGTTATGACAAAAATAATAATTAACCAGGTTATTCCTATAGTCATTCCCAAGTCTTATTCTACAATACACTCTACACTTCTTATTTACTCTTATTGGTGACCTTTTTACATTAGTATCCATCACCAATTAGCCAATACCTTATGTTATTCACTTATTCTGAAACATCATTTCCTTATCATACTCTTAAGAGCTTTAACCAATATCTCTACTATTCCTTTATTCTAGGTTTTTGCCCAGCTGAAGGCATAAAACTTAGCGCACATTAGAGGCAATCCAATACCTTCTCTTCCCCCTTCTTGCTTTCTAGAGCACTAGAGCACTTAAGCACACTAGCGACTTGCACCATGACTTTCTACGACCCCATCTTCCTCACCTTCGCCTGTTCACTTCACCACAGCACGGATCTCCCAACTGATGTACGATTGTTGATCCTGCTAAAAGCCAAGGAAGTGCGCCATGAAGAAATTCATGCACTTCAAGAATCTCCCTTTTGTGGGAGAAGTAATATGGCTAAATGGCATAGGGCACAGCGTATGGGATTGTGCATCAAGTGTGGCGTGTACAACCATGCCAATGATGGTATGTGCCATTGGCATAAGAAATCCCATTAGGACTGGTACGCTGATCGCCTACACTTCCTCAAGTATGGACTAAGTGCCAATTTCCTTTATCCTCCTGCTCGTCCATTTAAGAGAGCCATAGTGGAATTAGTGAATCAATACTTTGATAGATATGGCATCACCTTCATGCCACCCGATTGAAGGCATAGACCTTAACGCTGGTTGGGAGGCAACCTAACACTGTAAATATATAATTAAAAAAAATGAAAAAAAATTGAAAAATGAAAAATTATGTATAATAAAAATATGCAAAAACAAAAATTCAAAAAAATCATTAGAAAATTTGTACATAATAAAAATTTTCAAAATAAAAAAAGAAAAAAAAGTTGTTATTTCTTTTAGGTAGTTAGGTTAACTCTTAAGATCTGAGACAAGCTTAGCGGGGATTGAAAGATAGCATTACAAGACACTAGTGACCTTGGACTCATGTGGGAAGAGTAGCACTGCAAGACTCTGCTCTAAGTTTACTAGAAGCTTCGGGTGTTATCAAGACCGTAGGGCTTGTTAGCATTTCAGATAGATGTGGGAGGTGTAACACTACGATGCTCCACATTCGGGTTATTTAGCTGGCCTCTTTTCTTTTGAGTTAACCTATTTGTACTTTAGTAGGATAGTTACTTTGAGCTTGATATGAGGATTAGTTACCTCTTAAGGATAGAGTGTAGCCCAACAAAGCCCTATTCCTTAAGATGTTAGCTATTACTCATAAATAGACTGGAGTTAGCATTGCCTGAGTTAGCTCTAAGGTGTGTAGCTTTGCGAGACCTAGTAGGTTTATATCAGGGTGCTAATCTATGTCACTATACCAAGATTTCATCATGAGAGACGGGTAGCTTAGGGAGACTTCTCGTGATTTTGTTACATCTTGAGGATCTAACGTAAAAAGACTCAATCATGATGAATCCATGGGTTGAGTTTTGTTATAGAGGCTTTCTTTTTCTCGATCTGTAAATAACCGAAAGTCCTTTTCTTAGGTTTAATTTTGTATATGAACAAGGTTATTTAACTATCTTTTAGATTTTGTAAATAAATAAATTTTTATTTATTTTTAATCTATTTTTAGTTTTGTAGGTTAGGTAAGCTAGATGGCTCACCATCACAAGTGTTTCACTACATCAGGTCGCATCTTTCTAAACTACTCCCTCTCTTTTATTTTTATGCCATTGTGGATAATGTCATTTAAGTTGGGGGGTGGGGAAAACCTATTTTCTTTCCTGTTATTATTCAACCTATTTTCAATTTTCGATGTGTTGTGTAACTCGCAATTTTTTAAGTTTTAGCGGAATTATTTTTTTTTTCAAAAAAAAATCATCAAAAATTGCATGCTTTATCTTGTATTTTGTATTTAAAAAAAAAGTTTGTAAAGTTTGCATGTATTTAGTTGTGTTTTTGTTTTTGTTTTCAAAGGATGATGAAAATGCCCCTTTAACCAGGAGTTGTTACCTTAGAAAGTATACTTAGGTTTAACTCGGTGGCTCTTCAGGTCTTAGATTTAATTACCAAGGTGATCAATTAAGATTCAGGATTTTGACATATGTCAGGCATTTTAGTCTTGTTATTTCCTGGTGATGAGTTGAAGAGTGAAGAATAAACAGAATTTATTTTCAACCATCTTCTTAGAAGAGTTTGAAATTTAAGTATTCCCTTATATTCACTATTCACACTGATAAGTTGCCAAGCTTGAATGTTCTTAGGAGTTTGGTTTTTCAGAGTTGCAAATCTTAATTACTAGTCTCCACTTCACTTAGGAGGATTTCTGAATCACTTTTGGGAAGCTCTTATCAGCCTCCTGGGAAAATGGAATAAATGTACCTAACTTGTTGTGTGTGATCCAGGAGAAGACTTAGATTCTTTAGAAAAAACATATATAGAAAAAGGAAGAAAAAAATAACAAAAACATTAGAAAAATTTCATAAAGTCCTCTCCTTTACACCATTTTTAGTGGGAGGCATTGTATATTTCTTGTACAAAAAAAAAGAGAAAGAACCTAATTCTAATCTTAGTCCAATGCTCAACACCATTTAATAAACTTAATACATGTCTTGGGATTCGTAAACCTTCGTGACTCGAGCTAACAAGTCCTTTGGAGTGCATTATCACTCAGTACCCTAAGGCCAACTGATCAGGGAGTTGCAGATGTAAGGCTCA
The DNA here is from genome assembly GCA_037157565.1 of Thalassia testudinum. NCBI lineage: Eukaryota > Viridiplantae > Streptophyta > Magnoliopsida > Alismatales > Hydrocharitaceae > Thalassia > Thalassia testudinum. The sequence continues at coordinate 3,406,076 of JAZHRO010000022.1, read as the reverse complement.
CTACATGGGTCATGTAGAAAGCTCGATGAACCTAAGATATGCTGGGAGCTGATAAGTAGTAATCTAGGGTGTACTAGGAAAGAATCTAAGCTGATTGTGGAGATTAATTGGACTAATAAATTCAGGCTCCGGAGACTTGATTTCTTCCATTTTGGCTTGTAAACTTATTTAGTCCACATGCACAAATACTTGATTTATTTCCAGCTCTTTTCTAAACTTTGTTTGACTGTAAGTTCTTTAGAAATTCACTTGTGACACTTGAAGCCAGGAATAATGAGTCTTTTATCTTGATTTGTCACTGAGGAGCTGTTGAAACATTATCTAAACCTAATGTTGTACAACTTAAGTTAAGGGCGATGATTGGTTAAGGTGAATCCTGACTTCACATTTTTGTTATTTTTCTTTGTTTTATTTCTGATCTTTTGCGAGGGACTAGCAAAATGTAAGCTGGGGAATGTGATGAAACTACATTTGCATGTGATAATTAGTTAATTTAATGTAGTTTCATAGCTTAATACAAATCATTAGCATAATAATAAGGTTAATAGCTTAACTAACACCTCTTCATACAACAAATTTAAATAATATTAAATTACGCATATTTATGTATTATTACAAGATTATTCTATGTATGCAAGTAATGCAGGTTTAAAGGAATCCTATTATTAAAATGGCGTGGTTAACCCATTCCCATTTTAACCCCATTCTAAATCCATTTTTTTTATTCAACACATTATCCCATCTAATTTTAATTCACGTAACCCTTTTATCTAATTGCGCAGCAATCATAGGCCCTAATCAGCCTGAATTAAGTTGTAACCTAGCTCAACTTAGGCATTCTACACGCATTTGCATCATACTTTGCATCGTAGTTGATTTATTAATTTTGTAAATAATAATGTCGTATTATGTTCTAATTGAGAGGCATTAACAATCGCAAGTAATCTGAGGCTGCGGATGACCAATCCAACCTTACGGATCTACTTAGAACAATGACAGGAGTCCAACGCTTCCAAGATCGCATCGATCAGACTCCCGTAGCATCTGATGGAGTCTGTAGAAGAGCAAAAGCCAAGAGGAAAATAGGTGAAAATCCAAACCTCATATGATAAATCCAACCACATAGATGAATTCGGATCAGCGATTGCAGTCCAACCACACGGCGCAAGAATCATCCCGATCAGAGGCCTATAGCACTGTCTACGAAAGAGAGATGGATGCCACGATGGTGCCACGTGACGCCATCGCAGTCGCCCCTCGCCGCCGCCCAACTTCTGAAGAGGCTATCCCCGTGCACTATGGGTCGTTGGATCATCATCCAATGGCCACAACGTGGCCACGTCATTGCTTCAGGAGTGCCTCAACAAGGAAAGAAGAAACCTCAGCTGTTGGATCTCTATCCAATGGATAAGGATAAATAGACACAAAGAGGAAACCACAACAAAACACACGCGTAGAGTGTTGGCTCACGCGCTTGCGCAGGAACAGAAGGTGCGCGTTCGAACTGCCTTAAGCGAGAAATCAAGAGGGAGTTGGGTGCAGGCGCGATTGGCCATCAGATGGCGATCGGAGGGTGGAGGAGCGAATGTGTGGTGCACCGAGAACGCTCTGCGGCTACACGCGTGATCTCACGTGCCTTCTTCGACGTAGGTGGAGCAGGTGTGACTTTTAAGCCGTCCGATCTTAAGATCGGATGACTAAGAATCAGGCGCTCAATTTGAACGAGCGGGTGCACGAAGAAAGGAGAAGTGGGCAGGCGTAGAAGAGGAAAGTGCGAGCGGTGAGCGTCCGATCACGATTCAAGCATCCAGAGGCTGCCATGTGTCAGCACAAGAGTGAATCCACGCGAAGAAGGTTATTGTGAGGCCAAATCAGAGTTGTTGATCTCTCGATTGATGGATCTAATCACCAGAGGGTTGTTGCACAGTTTTGGTGGCTCAAATGCCCATCTTGCTCCTCATAAAAGCTATAAAAGAAGGCCCATGGCTCCCCCAACTAAGGCATCTCTCCCACCAACTCCTCCAGACCCTCTCCAGTTCTTCAGATCTCTGACTCTCTGTCTCTGGCTCTTTTCTTCTGAAGCGCCCACCAAACCACCTTGGCAGACTGTCGTAGCTCTCCCCAGCCTCTCCAGAAGGCCACCACGGACCACCCGTATTGCCCTTATTTTGCTAGATAGTAGTTTTTCATTTAAACTCTACTTAGATAGTGACAATTCTAGTCATAATTACATTTTTGAAATCCATGACCAGACTATTTGCATGATATACATATTGTGATATATATAGATTAGTTCACAATTAGTAGCATATTACCTAGTTAGTAATTAGATCTAGATCAGTTATGAAATCCGAAACGTTTTCTGCCTCCCTTAGTTCAATCGAGACTCACCTGTTCTGTTAAAATTTATTTGTCGAGAAGTATTTCGCACTATACTACAACAAATTCATTTTCTTTTCACGATTTACGTCGCGAACATTATCCATTTCCTACAGATTATTTCTATTCCCTCTGATGAGGTGCATTTCGCGAATTAAAAAGAGGGTTTGAAGGACCCGTCGTTGTAGCTCGCAAAATGCGTCTATCAAATAAAATTTATAATCGAATCTCGAAAAGTGAGTCTCAGGTTGAACATGGGGAGGTGAACATTTGGTTTTGAAAATCTACGTTTCTCTTTAATTTGTATTTGTCATTTTTATCTTTTTTAATTTCTTGTATTTTTATCAAGCAAGAGATTAGGCCGATGAAAACTTTATCTACTTATAAAAATAAGAGAGAGGGAGAGAGAGAGAGAGAAAAATAATCATCTATTTATCTCATGAATGTTTTCTACAATTATGAAAGCAAGAAAACTACACTACGAAAGCGAAAAAAAAAATAGAAAGAGATGAGAGAAATTCCCCTCGACGGTTGCTCAGAGGACAACTTGCTCTGACATCACCTAGAGAAAGGTGGTGAGGAGTAGGATGAAGGAGGACGGAGCCAGAGGACGGAGGATGGGGCAAGACAGCGTCGCAGCGAGGATCTTCTTCCCGAAGGGCGGTGAAAGGACAGCCATGGGATGCTCCACGAAGGGGGATGAGGTAGGAAAATGTTTGGTTCTATTCTAGAGGAGCATCCCGGGCTTGGGACAAGCTCTCTCTAGAGCCTTGGAGGTGGTGAGAGGAAGAAAGGAAGAGATAAAGAAAAATGGGAGGGGTAGGGGTCCTTTTATAGTGGAGGAAAGAATCAAATTCGTACACAGGACATTTAGTGACGACCATAAATGTTACTAAAGATCCACTGCAAACGTCACTGAAGATCCCACTCATGTACCCCTGCTGCCACACCACTGGCGCATGCTGTACGCACCCTTGTTGGGCGCGCACGCTACCTTCGTGTGCCTGCACGTGCATGCCTCCGTGCGCGCGCGTATGCCTGCGCTGCTGTGCACGTGCTTGCGCATGGGCGGCCTAGGTTGTGCCACGTGGTGCAATGTAGGACGTCCATCTTCTTTCCTTTGTTAGGGATGCTATAGAGGTCGGATTGAGTCAATTTTCACACTGTTGGGCTACGATCGTCGACCCAAATCCATTCGTGTGGTCGAATTTGTTGCTTGACACTCTAGATTGCGGCACATTCCCTCGGCCGTTGATCTTCCTTGGATTGCATATGGTGCTACGGGACTCTGATCGAGGTGATTTCGGAGGCATTGGACTCCGATCGTCCTCTTAATCAAATTCGTCCAGTCGGATCGTCAATCCAAGGCTCCGAAATAAACATCCTTCTCTCCTGACCACAAAAAGGATACAATTAACCTAAATTATATACTACTCTAAATGCAGAATAATGCATGCTATGCAATATTTATAACATGAAATGGAAATCTAAGCCTAGGAACATGCATGAATAGGCATTTTAACCTAAATAGATGTGTCTACATCATTCCCCCTTGCCTATCTTTTGCTAGTCCATAGAAAAATTAAACTACATGCTATGTATAAAATCAAAATTAGGATTAGATCGCTTAGGCCTAAGTAGTTTATTAAAAATTGAAAATTTCAACTAAGGCCCTAAACAACAAAAACTCAACAATATCCGGGTGTCTACCAGAATGCAAACCACCGAAGTCCTCACCTTATTTGAAAAAGGAAGATGCATTTTTTTGTTTTTCTTCTTTTCTTATCTTTTTTTGGACTTTTGGAGTTTGAGAATTCCAGGATAACTTTTTACGGCTACCTGACCCACCCAAGACTTGAAAAGGACTCTAAGTGCTAAGCATCTAGTGAAAAGAGTGACAGACTCACTAGGCGGCCATTAAAATGAACTTCGGGCTTCTACGACCCTAGGTGACCTTGCCTAGAGGTTTATCTTTTCGAACGGTAGCTTTCTCCCTACTTCTTTTATTTATGGGGTCAACACAAGGGCGAACCCAGTATATATCTCTCCGGTTTATTCTACTTCCCCGCTTCTTTCCTAAGTATTTTCGGAATTATTATGCATTTTTGTGAGCTGGGCTCTGGACAACTGGCCAATGGGCTGTTACCCACAGTAACTTACCAGCCATACTCGTGCGGTGAAGTGTGGTTTTGTTTATTTTTTTATTTTCACCTTTTTCTATTTTTTTTCTTTTTCTTTTTATTTTTTTTCCTAAGTAGGTGGCTTTCCTGATCTAAGATTTACCTAAAGGAAGTACGACGAAAAAGTTCTTGTGGCTGGGCTCTGGACAACCAGCCGATGAGTTGTTACCACCGACAACTTGTCAGCCATACCACCCTAGATAGTTCATTAGCTACCCAATTTCTAAAGAAGCCACCGAAAAGCGAGTCGGTGCAGAAAGTGTGTAGATGCTTAGCCTTAAAGTCCCCTCAAATTAGAGGGCGGGTTGATAAGTCATATACTTATCACCCCAAGTTATTGACTAATTTAAAGTAGAGTTACTTGGTGAGGACTTGAGACTAAGTCCACATTCGAGTGGACACCTGGGATAATTAAGCCCGAAGACCTGAAGAGTCTAACTGTGTAGGTCGTATTGTATCATTTCCTAAAGTTAATAACTTCCAAATGCCTAAGTTCTCTTCTCTTAATTCTTTTTTTTATTATTTTAATCTTTTTGAATTTTCAATTTTTTTGAAAGAAACTAAAAGAAATTCTACGGAGTTAACAAAATGATTTTAGGATAAAGTTTCCACCCCCCATGCTTAAATGATGCAATGTCCTCATTGTAAAAATAAAGACATGAAAAGGGTCGAGCAAACATAATATCACCTGGATTTCTTGAAAATCTGGTCAGCTCTGTAGAGAACGTGCTAAATTTAATGCCTTTAGCTAGGCATAAAGTACAAACAAAGAAGAGGTTAAGAATTCACAGGTACGAGTCAAAATCAGAATTAAAAGATTGATCCTTAAACCCGTCAGCAGAAGATGTCCACAGACGTGGACCAGATTATGATGCAGACCCATGCCCCAAGGTCGAGTGGTTCTAAGGTTCTGGATGAAAATCACCGAGAACCTAAGGTTGTTAAGCTTGCGGGGCTGGGCCTGCGGTTTTGTGGTGTGCAACCCAAGACCAAAGTGTCGGACAACGGGTTGATCTGATTCATTAAAATCGGGTGTCCACTTATAGTTCAGCTCAAGAAGATAGTCAATTATTCTAGGCTTGGGTCACACGTGAAAGATATCATAAGGGTCCTGATAGAAGGTAGGTGGTTTCCGATCAATAGGAACCCTCAGATCCAAAATCCAAACTCCCTCAGAATTAGCTTCCCAGATTTTTAATTCCAACTTTCTATCCTCTGAAATCAATGTTTCCGAGACCTCCAAATCGTTATACAACCCATCTAAAGTACCCAAGTCCAATAATTGCGGCTGAATCGGGATTGACTTAGGTAATGATTTCTAAATCAAAATCAATCCCTTCGGGGTGTGGTTGAGGGATGGGGCCATTGATTGAATCTTCTAGTAAATGAGGATTTGAATCCTCCAAGTTAGCTCCAACCGAATCAAAATCTCCAATGAATGGGCTATCAAATGGTTCGTCATGCTCCTCGAGCCTGTTTGTCTCACTAAAATCATCTTCCTTAAGCTCAAGTGAGACTTCATTAAGAGATTCCTCGCCCTCAGAATCAAAGAATCCATGATCCCCATTTGTATACGTCTCAAAATCATATGTCATTTCATGGTCTGGGGAGACATATTTTTCATCATTCCCTGGCTCTGGGATATTGGGTGAGAAACTCGATTCATCCTCAAAGGGTTGCTCTAGACCAACCTGGTCATCTCCAATCTCAGAATATGTATCCCTCCCGACAGGCACCTGAACAGGTTCAGACATTGGCTCTCCTGAAGGGGGTTCATCTTGAGAATCATCCCAAGATTTGACTAGGGAACCACAAATTTCATCCTCAACCTCGATAATTTCCCAAGAAGAAACTCACCCAGGTCCCTGTCCCTAACACTTTGGAGCAAATCCAATAGAGAACTATTAAGTTCATCAATCATTTTGATCATAAGCCCCAACGCTTCAGTGCTTGGTGATGGGAACACCATCATGAGCCCTAACTAGCTCATTTTGACCTAGAAAAGAGAACAAAAGCTCCTACATAACCAAGTGAAGGGCCTGACTCAAGGAATAACTAGTTTGAAAGAAAATTAAGAAACAATGGGTAAAACTGTAATTTCACCATTGCAGTACAACAACTGGATTTCTCAGGGGCTAAACATAGGTCAATTGATCTTAACAAGATAAAAAGTGAGTTGGTTCAATCAGAAAAGGGTTAATGTGAAATTTGGGAATTAAATGACTTCTTGTAATCCTAAAATAGACCCACTTAATTTAACAAGGTTTTGGTTAGGATAAAATTCAACTAAACCCTCTACGATTCATGGAAAATTATCCTTTAGGGTTTAGAACCTTCAATTTGGCCTTTAGAACCTATTTTGACCTAAATAGGGGTCTTAGTCAAACATTTGCCCTAAATTGGGCTTTTGTGCAAAATGCATAGTCAAAAGTGGTCAAACCTAAAATCCAACTTCACCATTGGATTCCTTGGGTACAAATTAGGTTTATACCAAAATTTGTACTTAAGGAGAGTTCACCTTGACCTACTTTGCAAAACAGTCCAACCTAATTACATTTATGCCCCTAACTTTTGAAAACCCATGTAGATACCCCCTATCTTCCTCGTCGTTCTTTGCAATTAGGTCCCTCCACCATTACAGCGGAGGAATCCTACTCCGGCGAGGATTCAAGGGGGATATCTCCTTGATTCCTCAGAGAATCCCTCTCAAATTTGAAAGGGAGATTCTCTGAGGAATTCCCGATCATGTGAACCCAATCTCAAGCTCTGATTTCCACCCAATCTCTCATGCGAATGCATGAGATATTTGGGTATCTCTCAACCTTCCAAGTCCTGCAAGGTTGCCGTGCTTGGAAGCTTCCCTTCCAAGCATAAGGCCCTCTACCTGCAACTATAAAAGAGGCCCCAGATCCCCCAGGTCAATTCAAGCTTATTTTGGCCTAAGATTCCCTTGAAATTCCTCCCTTCCACTCCAGCCAAAAAAGCTGAAAAGCTCCAATGACCCCTCCTCCTTCTTCTCATCGCTCTACCACCATACCAGTGGCAGAGTTGCCTTCGCCTCCTTCTTCCGCATCGCGCCACACCTGTGCCCACACCTATCTCCCTCTCATCATCGTCGCCTCTCTCTCTCTGGGTCTTCGTCTCCGGTGACAGCATATACGTGCCGTCCGCCCCCTCTGCCACCCCTTAGTCCAGCTACTCATAGATAAGTGTCCTTCCCCTACTCTTTCTTTTCCCCTTATCAATTTCTACTTTCACGCCCTGACAACCATAGACCACCATCACCTTCACCCCTCCAGCAGACCACCGACGAGGTGCATCCACCACTCCACGCACCCACACACCTTGCCAACCACCTCGAAAGCATCGCCTCATCTCACTGATCATCTTCCCCCTCTCCATTAACCACCACAATCTCCGTTCACTCCCCCTGAACACACCCAACTCAACGACCACAGAACGACCTAGGCACGCACACCCAGGCCGTCCCACACCAACACCCGAGCCACCTTCGTCGTGTCACGGCGAACCCTTCTGAGTGCTTTGACAGGGCCGTGAGGCCGTATTTGTGTTAACAGGTACAGGGGCCCTATCCGCCATTAAAGCAAGCTTGAAGAAGCTTGTTAGCCTCACAGCAGCCCCCAGGTACCAGGAGTTCAGGTCCCAGGTGTGAGGAACATCTTCGCGAACCAAGTCAGCCCATCTGTTGAAGGCCAAAGACCCGCAGCTTCAGCAATCAAAAGAAGACTTGCTACAGGCACACGTGAGAAGAGGGTGGGTCATTTAGTCCCACCTCAGAAACTTTAGAGCGAGCGACGTGGGATAAATTGAAAATGTGTCAGGGGCTTATCGCCTCCTGACACTGGATGAGGTCCCACTTGCCCTCTCACGCCTCGTCCGCGACCCCACACTACGTGAACCTGGTATCTGACCCAACTACCCGCGCACTCCTTGCCCACCACACACGCCGGTGGGCCTGGTCACGGGCATGTCGACCCCACCCGTATACCCGAGCAGGCTCTGGGAGAGTGAGCCTAAGAGAGAAGAAAGGAGAGTTCACTGGGAGGGTAGGGGTTAGGTTTTGCTCTCCAAGACAACGTAGCCAAGGAAGAAGAGGAAGAAAGAAGCCTCAACAGTGGCTAAGGGTGAAGAAGCAAGGGAAGAAGAAGAAAGAAGGAAGGAAAAGGAAGCTTCAGCAAGAAAAGAAAAGGAAGAAGAAGGCTCGGCTGAAGTCAGTAGTAGAGAAAGAGAAAGTAGAAAGAAAGAGAAGCCAAGGCCAGCAATCAGAGGAAAGAAAGAAAAAGAAGGAGAATCATAAAAAGAAGAAGAGAAAGCTCAAGCCAGAAGCAAAGCAGAGAGAATTATCTGATTTTTGCATCCATCTTCATAATTTTTGAGCTTCTATATACATTGAAACCATTTTTATTGCTTCATAATTTGATTGATCATTACATTTTATCAAGTTGAAAGTTGTGTTCTTGGTTTTTAAATCCCAATTTGCTCCCTGTGTTTGACCTCAAATTCATAGTTTTTCGAGTAATAAACTTTCATTTGTTTTCAAAAGCAATTTCAACTATACTGCGACGCAATTATTATAAACCCGATTTCGCTTTCAACAAACACTTGGTGTTGGCTGAGCTTCTAAAGATTGTATAGTGTTCCTCAAATTAGCTAACACCCTATCCTGGAACTAGTTCACCTAAACCAACTGGTTCGATTCAAGTTTGGGTGGGTTCAGGTTAAATCTAGGGGAGTCAAGATATCGAGGTTCTCGGGTCCCTCCCTGATAGTAGGCCATTTCAGGTTGTTCAAAGAATGGCGATGACCTATTTTAAATGGAATACTGGGGAAGGTAGGTGTTATAATCAACATATCCTTCTTGATTGTAGATCGGGTTAGTTTTGTCATCAAAGGATCGAGATCTATAATCATTGTAGCTCTGGGAAGGATAGTAATCATACTCTTGTTGTTTAGGCCCTGGACACTGAGGTCTAGATTCATATCCCCAATTAAAGTTACCCCGACTAGTGGATGGGTAATTACATGTCAAGTCGGGATAGTAATCATCTTGGGGATAAGTGGTGGTAGGAGGATAGGATGTGAAATAAGTGTAGGATGTGGAAGGATACTGATTAGCCCATAGTTGTGGGCTATTTAAGTATTTAAGTGCCTAGACATTAGGTTAATTCTAACATTTATTTAGCATAAATTAGGATGTAAATAGATTAATTCATATTTTTAATTTAATTACATAATCCATGCATTGCATTCATATTTTAAGTGCATTTAGAATTAGCTTAGAATGACATTCATCTAATTAGTTAACCAATTAGGTACATTGCATGTATTAATTTAGGTTAACATAAAAGTTGAGGGTTTGTATATAAATAACCATAATATTTTAACATTATTTGCTTTATTCTTCTTCTTGCAGGAACGGCTAGCTGCCACTCCAACGCCACCAGCTGTCGCAGTGAAGAATCCATTCAAGGAGGAGCGGATGTGTTGGATCTGGTCGGGCAGCTGATTTCAAATTTGTGCAGGCCACTACAAAAGGAGAGAGGATGCTGAGCGAGGCAGGCCTCCACCACCGACCCACCACTGTGCAGAGAGATCTCACTTCCATTCCACACCGTCGGCCTCAACCGTGGCGACGAGTCTCCACCACCGTGGGCGTGTGGTGTGACAGGCCACACCGCCATCCAGAGCTCGTTCACATTACCGTGAGCACCTTAGCGTGCATCTCCCTTGCCATCGTCACCAACAACCACCGCCGCAACCACTGTGCAATCACCTTCTCAGTTAGTTAAGACGTCCGGGAAATTTCCCGGACGTTTAAAGGCACCCTCTCTCACCGCCTGCAGCCGCACCCGCACAACCACATCCGCCCACTTCACCTCCAGTGCCATCTCCACACCCTCCAGCCTGCGCACATGTCTGAAGCCACCACCCCCACTCAGCAGCAACCACCGTTCGCCACTTCACCTTCAGCCGCACTCAAGAACCTGCCACTTCCTCCCGCTCTCACCTCCTACACACCCACGCCAACAGAGCGCGCAACCACCTGCGCACCCACACCAGCTGCAACTGCACCCACACAACCGCACACGCCCTCCTTCCGTGCCTGCAATACCTGCCCTCACCGCCAACAGAGCGTGCACCCGCCTGCGCACCCACTGCAGCGCTTCCGCCAACACCTTCAGCCAGCAGCACCCGCACTTCGCCAACAACAGAGCGCGCTCCCACGCCTCCAGCCGGTGCGCAGCAACGCCTCTCGCCAGCTGCAGCGCCCTCCTCCCACACCAGTAGCACCCGCACTTCGCCAACAACAGAGCACGCACCCGTGCCCTCCAGCCAATGCACGCTCACCGCCAACAGCACCTGCAGCCACCTTCGTCGGAGCTCCACCCGGCCGACTCCGACCACCACTCGACGTGCAGCTGCCACCATCGCGACGGCCTCGCTTCATCCACCCGCCTGTGCAAACCTCTCCTCGATTGAACCTCTCTCCCGATCGCGAGGAGGAGAGAGGTAAAATGCTCTGTTAATGGGTTAATTAGTTATTACATTTCATGCCATTACTAGGAAAAGAATTTTTGTTTATGAATATTTTATTGTGGTAAAATTTGCAACTTTATACTCAAGTTCTTTTACAATTGCATAGCTTTTGTAATTAACGTTGTTTGACATTGATTTTGGAATTTAAATGTGCATAAATTTTCTTTAATGCATGTCAATGGAAAATTGCATAAAATCATCACATGTTTATTGAATATTTCAGTGAGGAAAAATTGCACATCTACCCTTATGTTTTCAAGATATTGTGCATCTTCTTTCCATCACATTTCATGTCAGATTTAACTACGGATTTCTCACGATACTGAATGAATACGAAATAATTGAAATATTATTGCCTCATTGCCTCCCTGTGGATACGACTCGCTCCTCTGCGAGTGGTTATTTCTTTCTAAATATTGATTAGTCGATTTTTCAACCACATAAAACTACAAACGACTTTAAAGCGAACAATCAACTAGTCAGATACATGGTAGAAAAGGAGGAAAAATAGAGAAGAGAAAAGGTGCCCTACAATACAATCAACCAAACCTATCCTTATGTGGGTAGCCTAAAGACCTACACTCCCAGGACCCATCTTGAGATTATAAACGATTTGGTCTACTTTTATCCAGTCAATCCAACCAGTTAGAAGGAGGGACTGGGGAGAAGGTTCTTTTTTTGGCTTACACCTCTGGTTCCTAGTTTACCCCCCAACCGCAGCCATTTGATGCTACTCCCTTAGCTAGACATCAGATGGACCAGCAAAAGCAGATTAATAGAAAAAAATCTCTATCTAAGCCTCGAAGAGCGAATCAATCCTTTAGGCCAATGTCTACTCAGTTTTAGCTAGGCTTGGGATGATCGTGCTCTTGGAATGTGATGGGCCATTAAGATGGGTTGTGCCCTTAATGATCAGTTAAAATGTGTGTGCGTGCACAACCAAGGTTTGCAAACAAGGTTATTTGATGATGTGTCTTTTAGGGTTTAATCCTTAGGTTAGTTCAATCACGGTTTAGTAGAACACTCCAAGTTTTACAAGCACTGGTGATGATGTATTCCTTTAGAAATCAGAAAAAATGTGGAGTGCCTGGTTCAGCCCTAAAAATCAACCTTAAGTGGCAAGCTACTTGATGAATCAATTTAATTCGAGTGGTGCGGCCCAAACAACTCAATCAACTGGCCTGTTGCACCACTTAGTTAAGGCACACAAGATGTTTAACCTATTCAAATTATCTACTCACTTATTTGTGTGTTTGAGTTAAGGTGTACCGAATCCACAGGTCAGATTCTAGTTAAGTGGTAGAATCGATGTGATTGTGTGCCTTAGGATGAGAAGTTATGGGTGTTTAGTGTGTAGCTTTCAGTTAAATCCCACAAGAAGATAATATTTTTTTATTTTTTTTATATGCGTGTGGGTAAGGTGAGTGGAGGTGACAAACAAATAACCAAATCTATCCTAGGGTTTATAAAAAGCACCTAAGTTGATTTGGGTTTGAGTTATTAGTGTGGTGAAATGAACTAGTGGGTGGGGGTGGTGAGGATAAACTTACAAAACCTTCATCCGCACTTTTCTCCTATCTAACCACTTTAGCCCACCTCAGAAGATTACCTACAATCACAGTAAGATCAGAGAAAAAGTGAGATAAAAGTTTGGTAAGGCGGAAAAAGATAGAAAAAAAAATCAAAGAGCATTGCCTCCCCGGCAATGGTGCCAAAATGATGAGGACGCATTTCGCGAATTAAAATGAGGGTTCGGAGGACCCGTCGTAGTAGCTCGCAAAACGTGTCTATCAAATAAAATTTATAATCAAAACTCAAAAAGTGAGTCCTTGGTCAAACACAGGGAGGTGAATGTTTGGTCTTGAAAATCCGCGTTTCTCTTTTATTTGTTTTTGTCATTTTTATCTTTTCTAATTTTTTTGTATTTTTATCAAGTAAGAGATTAGGTCGATGAAAACTTTTACTTGCAAAAATAAGAGAGAGGGAGAGAGAGAGAGAGAAACAATCATCTATTTATCTCATGAATGTTTTTTACAATTATGAAAGCAGGAAAATTACACTATGATATAAACACATCTATTTAGGTTAAAATGCCTATTCATGCATGTTCCTAGGCTTAGATTTGCATTTCATGTTATAAATATTGCATAACATGCATCATTTTGCATTTAGAGTAGTTGTATATATTTTAGGTTAATTAATTAGGTCTACTTTATGGTCAGGAGAGAAGAAGACTTATTTCAGAGCCTGAGATGGATGATCGGACCATACAAATCTAATTAAGACGACGATCGGAGTCTAACGCCTCTGAAATCATCTAGATCAGAGAACTGTAGCATCGTACGAAGTCCAAGGAAGATCAACGGCCAAGGGGCAATGTGACATCCATACAGGTTTCGGATGGAAAATCCGACCATATAGATGGATCCGAAGCAACGATCGCAATCCAGCAACGTGGGAATCATCTTGATTTGAGCATCATGGCACCCTCTACAAAAGAAAGAAGAATGGATGGCCTAGATGGCACCACGTGGCGCCATCCAGGCTGCTCAACGTCGGCCAGCAGTAGCGCATGTGCACAGCCGCAACTACGCACAGCCATAGCTGCAATAGCCCACCGCGCACAACGCAGCCACGCAACGCATGCCAGCACGCGAGCACGCAAGATGCGGGGAGCACGGGCGCGTGAAGCGTGCAGTGCGCAATGCGCACGCCAACACGGTGGGCGCCAGTAGAGCGGGCATGGATCTTCAGTGACGTGCACCTTTGGTGACGCTTGCAGCTGTCACTAATGGTCTGCACATGCCAGTAAGAGGATTTGAAGGGCGATCTTCAGTGACAACTGCAGCAATGTTTATGGACGTCAATAATGACCCAGATGCGAATTTGTTCTTCCTCCTCTACTATAAAAGGACCTACCCACCACCATTCCAAACCATCTCTTCCTTTCTTCCTCTCACCACCTCCAAGGCTCTAGAGAGAGTTAGTCCCAAGCTCGGGATGTTCCTCTAGAGTAGAAAATCAAATAGTTTTCCCTCCCCTCATCCCCATTCATGGAGCACCCCGTGACCGTCCTCTCACCACCCTTCGGGAAGAAGATCCCCACCGCAACGTCGTCCTGCCCCATCCTCCATCCTCCGACTCCATCCTCCCTCGTCCCGCTCCTCACCACCTTCCCCCAGGCATCGTCAGAGCGAGTCATCCTCCGAGCAACCATCGAGGGGGATTTCTCTCACCTCATTCTATCTTTTTTCACTTTCGTGGTGTAGTTTTCCGTCTTTCATAGTTGTAACAAACAGTTGTTCATGAATAGATGATTGTTTCTCTCTCTCCCTCTTTCTCCCTCTCCCTCTCTTATATTTTTGCAAGTAGATAAAGTTTTCATCGACCGAATCTCTTGCTTGCTAAAAATACCAAAAAAATTAGAAAAGATAAACAACAACCAAAAACAAATAAAAGCAAAGCATGGATTTTTATAAAACCAAACATTCGCCTCCCCGTATTCGACTTGGGACTCACTTTTCGAGTTTCAGTTATAAATTTTATCTGATAGACGTGTTTTGCGAGCTACGACGACGGGTCCTCCGAACCCAGATTTAAATTCGCAAAGCGTGCCCCCATCATTTTGGCATCGTTGCCTGGGAGGCAATGCTCTTTGGTTTTTTTTTCCGTGTTTTTTTTCCGCCTTACCTAACTTTTATCTCACTTTTTCTCTGATCTCACTGTGATTGCAGGTACTCTTCTGAGGCAAGCCAAAGTGGTTAGATTGGAGAAAAGTGCGAATGAAGGTTCTGTAAGTGTCCCCCACACCACCCCCACCTTAGTTTTCATTCCATAATCTAATAACTCAAACCCAAATCAACTTAGGTGCTTTTTATAAACCCTAGGATAGATTTGGCTGTTTGTTTGCCACCTCCACTCACCTCGCCATCTACATAAATAAAATAAAAAATAAAAAAAAGTGTTACCTGATTGTGGGATTTTCTGAAAGAGACACACCTTAACACCCACAACTCTCGACTTAAGGCGCACCACTCCACTTTGATTCTACCACTTAACTAGGATCTAACCTGTGGACCCGGTACACTTCAACTCAAAATAAATGAGTAGAAATTTGATTAGGCTAAGACATTGTGTGCCTTAATCTGTGGTGCGAATAAGCCAATTGATTGATTTGTTTGGGCCGCACCACTCAAATTAAAAGCGATGCATCAAGTAGCTTGCCACTTAGGGTTGATTCTTAGGGCTGAACCAGGCACTCGACATTTTTTCTCTGATTTCTAGAGGAAAATATCATCACCAGTGCTTGCAAAACTTGGAGTGTTCTCCTAAACTTGAATGAATATACCTAAGATTAAACCCTAAAAGCTACTAAACAAGGTTAAACCCTAAAAGACACATTATCAAATAACCTTGTTTGCAAACCCTAGTTGTGCACGCACACACATTTTAACTAATCATTAAGGGCACAACCCATCTAAAGGGCCCATCACATTCCAAGAGCACAATCATCCCAAGCCTAATTAAAACCGAGTAGACGTTGGCCTTAAGGATTGATTTGCTCTTCGGGGCTTAAACTGAGATTTTTTTCGATTAGTCTGCTTCTGCTGGTCCATCTGATGTCTATCTAGGGGAGTAGCGTCAAACAACCGCAGTTGGGGGGTACACTAGGAACCGGAGGCGCAAGTCAAAGGAAGAACCTTCTCCTCAGTCCTCCTTCTAACTAGTTGGATTGATCGGATAAAAGTAGACTAAATCGTTTATAATCTCAAGATGAGTCCTAGGAGTCTATAAGTCTTTAGGCTACCCACATAAGGATAGGGTTGATTGATTGTACTGCAGGGTACCTTTCTCTCTTCTGATTTCTCTCCTTACTTCACCATGTATCCTTCCACTTCTTACACGCATTTCCCATCCTATCCTCCTACCACTACTTATCCCCAAGATGATTACTATTCTAACTTGACTTGTAATTACCCATCCACTAGCCGGGATGACTTTGATTGGGGATACGAATCCAAACCTCAGTGCTCAGGGTCTAACCCTGGATAACAAGACTATGATTACTATCCTTCCCAGATCTACTATGATTATAGATCTCCACCCTTTGATGATCAACCTAACTAGATCTACAACCATAAAGGATATGTTGATTATAACACTTACCCTCCCCAAAATTATGCTGAATATAGGTCGTCACCATTCTTTTAACAACCCAAGATGACATACTATCAGGGAGGAACCCGAGAACCTCAATATCTTGACTCCCCTAGAATGAACCCAAACCCACCCAACCCTGAACCGAACCAGTCGGTTCAAGTGAACCAGATCCAAGACAGGGTGTTGGCTAACTTGAGGAACACCATACAATCTTTAGAAGCCCAACCAACACCATGCACTGAAGCATTGGAGCCTATGATAAAAATGATCGATGAGCTGAATAGCTCTTTATTGGATTTGCTCCAAAGTGTTAGGGATAGGCACCTGGGTGAGTTTCTTCTTGGGAAATTGTCGAGGTTGAGGATGAAATTTGTGGTTGCCCTAGTCAAATCTTGGAATGATTCTCAAGATGAACCCTCTTCAGGAGAGCTAATGTCTAAACCCGCTCAGGCGCCTATCGGGGGGGATACATTTTCTAAGACCGAGGATGACTAGGTTGGGCTAGAGCAACCCATTGAGGACGAACCAATTGATTCACCTGAGATCCCCGAGCTAGGGAGTGAGGAAAAATATGTCTCTTTGAACCAAGAAATGACAATCAATTTTGAGACATATATAAATGAGGATCATGGATTCTTTGACTCTGAGGGTGAAGAATCTCTTAGTGAAGTCTCACTTAAGCGTAAGAAAGATGATTTTTGTGAGACAAACAGGCTTGAGGAATATGACGAACTGTTTGATAGCCCAATTATTGAAGATTTGGATTCAGTTGAGGCTAACTTGGAGGATTCGAATCCTCATTTACTAGAAGATTCAATCAATAGCCCCATTCCTCAACCACACCCCAAAGGGATTGATTTTGATTTGGAAATCATTGTACCCAAGTCAATTCTAAGTCAGCCACAATTTCTGGACTTGGGTAAATCTTATGCGGTGAACAGTATGCTAGAGGTCCTGAAACCTGAGCACTTGATGTTGGAGGATAGGAATGTTGAAATGAAAATTTGGGAGGTTAATTTTGAGGGAAAAACAAGTTTGGATCTAAGGGTTCCTATTGACCTAAAGCGACCTACTTTCTACCAAGACCCTTACAATATCTTTCACGTGCAACCCAAGCACGAAATAACTGATTATTTTTCTGAGCTAGATGTTAAGTGGACAACCGCACCTATTGAATCATCTTTACCCGTTGTCCGACACTTTGGTCTTGGGTTGCACACCACTAAACCACAGGCTCGACCTCACAAACACAGCAACCTTCGATTCTGGGTGATTTTCATCCAGAACCTAACAACCACTCGACCTTAGGGCATGGGTCTGCATCATAATCTGATCCACGCCTGTGGACATCTTCTGTTGGCGGGTCTGAGAATCAATATTTTTATTTTGATTCTAACCCGCACTTGTGAATTCTCAATTTCTTCCTTGTATGTATTTTATGCCTAGCTGAAGGTATTAAATTTAGCACATGTTTATATTTCACATTCTCCGCGGAGCTGATCGAAATCCTCACGATGTTCAGGTGATATTCTGTTTACTCTGCCCTTTTCATGTCTTTATTTTTACAATGAGGACATTGCATTATTTAGGCATGGGGGTGGATACTTAATCCTAAAATCATTTTGTTAACTTCGTAGAATTTCTTTTAGTTTCTTTAAAAAAAGAGAAAAAATTGAAAATTCAAAAACATAAAAAAAAGAAGAATTAGGAGAAGAAAACTTAGGCATCTGGAAGTTATAAACTTTAGGAAATGATACGATAGGACCTAAATACTTAAACTCTTCAGGTCTTCGGGCTTAATTAGCCCGGGTGTCAACTAGAATGTGGACTTAGTCTCGAGTCCTCGCCAATTCAAATTTATTTTTAATTTGGCTAGTAAATTGGGATGATAAGTATGCAACTTATCAACTCGCCCTTTGATTTGGGAGACTTTAAACCTAAGCATCTACACACATTTTTTGCACTAACTCACTTTTCGGCGGTTTCTTCAGAAATTTGGTAGCTAATGAACTATCTAGGGTGGTATGACTGGCAAGTTGTCGGTGGTAACAGCTCATCGGCCAGTTGTCTAGAGCCCAATCACAAGACCATTTTCATTGTACTGCCTTTAGGTAAATCTTATATCAGGAAAGCCACCTACTTAAAAATAAATAAATAAATAAAAAGAAAGAAAAATGAGAAAAAAATATAAAACCACACTTCATCGCACGAGTATGGCTAGTAAGTTGTCGGTGGTAACAGCTCATCGGTTGGTTGTCCAGAATCCAGCTAACAAAAAAATGCACAATAATTTCCAAAATACTTAGGGAAGAAGTGGGGAAGCAGAATAAATCGAGATATACACTGAGTTCACCCTTGTGTTGACCCCATAAATAAAACAAGTAGGAAGAAAGCTATCGATCGAAAAGATAAACCTCTAGGCAAGGTCACTTAGGGTCGTAGAAACCCGAAGTCCGTTTTAACGAATGTCTAGTGAGACTTTCACTATTTTCACAAGATGCTTAGCACTTAGAGTCCTTTTCGAGTCTTGGGCGGGTCGGGTAGCCGTAAAAAGTTATCCCGGAACTCTCAAACTCCAAAAGTACAAAAAAATTAGAAAAGAAGAAAAATAAAAAATGTATTTTTCCTTTTCAAATAGGGCAAGGATTTTGGTGGTCTACATTCTGGCAGACACCCAGGTACTGTTGAGTCTTTATAGTTTAGGACCTTAGTTGAAATTTTCTATTATTAATAAATGACCTAGGCCTAAGCAATCTAATCCTAACTCTACTTTTATACATAGCATATAGTTTAATTTTGCTAGGGACTAGCAAAAGATAGGCAAGGGGGTATGATATAGACACATCTATTTAAGTTAAAATGCCTATTCATTCATGTTCCTAGGCTTAGATTTGCATTTCATGTTATAAATATTACATAACATGCATCATTTTGCATTTAGAGTACTTGTATATATTTTAGGTTAATTAGGTCCTTTTTATGGTTAGGAGAGAAGAAGACTTATTTCAAGGCCTCGGATGGATGATCGGACCGAACGGATCTGATTACGACGACGATCGGAGTTTAACATCTCTGAAATCATCTAAATCGGAGAATCGTAGTATCGTACAAAGTTCGAGGAAGATCAACGGCGAGGGGACAATGCGACATCCATACAGGTTTCAGATGGAAAATCCAACCAAATGGATGGATCCAGAGTAACGATCGCAATCCAGCAGGGTGAGAATCATCTCGATCTGAGCACTGTGGCACCCTCTACAAAAGAAACAAGAATGGACGGCCCAAATGGTGCCACGTGGTGCCATCCAGGCCACCCAACGTGGGCCAGCAGCAACGCACGCACCCAGCCGTAGCTGCGTGCAGTGCACCACGCACAGCCATAGCCGCAACAGCGCAGCCGCGCGCAGCAGTAGCGCACCACGTACAACGTAGCCAAGCACAGCAGCAGTGCAGCACATGCCAGCACGCGCGCGCACGCAAAGCGCGGGGAGCATGAGCGCGTGGAGCGCGCAGCATGCAATGCGCATGCCAGCGGAGCGGGCCCGAATCTTCAGTGACGAACACCATTAGTGACACTTGCAACTGTCACTAATGGTCTACGCGCGCCAACAAGAGGATTTAAAGGGCGGATCTTCAGTGACAGCTGTAGCAACGTTTATGGACGTCAGTAATGACCCAGATGCGAATTTGTTTTTCCTCCTCCACTATAAAAGGACCTACCCACCACCATTCCAAACCATCTCTTCCTTTCTTCCTCTCACCACCTCCAAGGCTCTAGAGAAAGCTTGTCCCAAGCTCGGGATGCTCCTCTAGAGTAGAAAATCAAATAGTTTTCCCACCTCTCATCCCCATTTATGGAGCATCCCGTGGTCGTCCTCTCACGGATTTTTGTAAAATACCAAAAAAATTAGAAAAGATAAAAACAACCAAAAACAAATAAAAGCAAAGCGTGGATTTTTATAAAACCAAACATTCGCCTCCCCGTGTTCAACCCAAGACTCACTTTTCAAGTTTCAGTTATAAATTTTATCTAATAGACGTGTTTTGCAAGCTACGACAATGGGTCCTCCAAACCCCGATTTAAATTTGCGAAGCGCACCCCCATCACACTATAAAAGCAAAAAAAAGATAGAAAGAGGTGAGAGAAATCCCCCTCAATGGTTGCTCAGAGGATGACTCGCTCTGATGTCGCCTGGAGGAAGGTGGTGAGAAGTGGGACGGAGGATGGAGGATGGGGCAAGATGGCATCACGATGAGGATCTTCTTCATGAAATGCGGTGAGAGGACGGCTACGGGATGCTCCACGAAGGGGGATGAGAGGTAGGAAAATGTTTACTTCTACTCTAAAGGAGCATCCCAACCTTGTGACAAGTTCTCTCTAGAGCCTTGGAGGTGGTGAGAGGAAGAAAGGAAGAGATGAAGAAAAATGGAAGAGGTAGGGGTCCTCTTATAGTGGAGGAAAGATTCAAATTCATATACAGGACATTTAGTGACGATCATAAACGTCGCTGAAGATCTCGCTCACATGCCCCTACTGTTGCACTGCTGGCGCGCGCTATACGCGCCCTTGTTGGGCACGCACGTGCAATACGCACCGCTGCTGCCGCTGCCGCTGCCTTAGCACGCGCGCTGTGCCTGTGCGTGCATGCCTCCACGTGCAAGCATGCACCCGCGCTACTATGCGCGTGCATGTGCATGGGCGGCCTCGGTTGCGCCACGTGGTACAATATGGGACATCCATCTTCTTTCCTTTGTAGGGGATGCTACAGAGGTCGGATTGGGTCGATTTTCACGTCGTTGGGCTACGATCGTCAACCCAAATCCATCTATGTGGTCAGATTTGTCATTTGATGCTCCAGATTGCATTACCTAGACCCTCGGTCGTTGATCTTCTTTGGATTGCATATGTTGCTACAGGACTCCGATCAAGGCAATTTCAGAGGCGTTGGACTCCGATCATCGTCTTGATCAAATCCGTACGGTTGAATCGTCAATCTGAGACTCCGAAATAAACATCCTTCTCTCCTAACCATAAAAAGGATGCAATTAACCTAAATTATATACTACTCTAAATGCAGAATGATGCATGCTATGCAATATTTATATCAGGAAATGAAAATCTAAGCCTAAGAATATGCATGAATAGACATTTTAACCTAAATAGATGTATATATTTCACCCTCCATCCTTCCTGCCAATTCCTTTATTCCATTCAGATAAAAATAAAAATACAAATAACATATATACACACACCCACGACCCTCGTAACTCCCCTCTCATTCCTCCACTTCCTCGTAACTGTACCTCCCTCGACCCTCATCTTCTCTTGCACTTCTCCAACAAACAACAGGAACACCTTCCCTCCACACCTCTCATCTCCACTGAACCCCTCTCCCTCTCCCTCTCCCTCTAGTTCGTAAACTCGTCGCTTTTTCCTTCTCCCTACATTAACCCTCTCCTCTACGTCCACAACAACCCAACACCGCCACCATCACAACCACCACTATTACCACCCACCTTCCTTCTCCCATTGCAGCAGCAACACCATCACCACCTTCGAAACTACCAACACAGACCGCCATTGCCACCTCCTCCTCAGCCTCGTCGACGTCCAAGCCAAGCCACCGTCTCTGCCCCCTCATCTCCTTCCTCTTCCTCTCGCTGCCAACCTCCCCCCTTACGCCCTAACTCCATTCACCTTCCTCCCAACGGCCACGCACCACCTGCAGACCACCCTCGCCCTCATCTTCAACCTCGCCAGTGCTCTCTCCTTCCCTCCTCCTCTTCGGCCTCGACGACGCCCCTCTGCCCTAATCACGCTACTGTCCGTCTGCAACCACCGCCGACCTTGCAGCACCTCCAGTGCCGGCGCTGTTCTCCTCCTCTTCGGCCTCATCGGCACCTCGCCCATGCCACCCATAGCCGGTGCCATTCTCTTTCCTCTACGCAATAGCCGTGCCGCTCCTCATCTCCAATAGGCTGCCAACTTTTCCTCTCCAATGAGTTTCCATCAGCCATCTCCTTCTCTCCTCTCCGTTCCACGCCATCGATAACCTTGTCATCTCCTCCTTTGGCTGAAATTACTCTCTCATTTTTTCTTTCTTCTAAATTTTAATCTTTTTATATATTTTGAATGTAGTAATAGTAAGTTAGTAATCATGCATTTGGTGTCTAGAATTCTATATATCTAAAATAAATACATTTTCAATCATGTTTGTTTAATGTGGTCAAAGTTATATGTGAAAATAACAAAATCTGAAATCTTGTATTTCTTTTCTAAAGGTCATGTGTTTTGATTAATAAATTTTTCATATGTTTTATTTGTTTATGCAGTTCGATAGTCAAATGTACTTTTAATTATAGTTTTTGTTGAATAGAAATTTACATTTAAGTTCTATATAAATGAATAACCTAATTTTTGATAGAATTGCTATTAGTCTTTTTAATGTTTGAACAATTTTAGATTATTAAGTTTATTTCTTCAAATAGTTACTAAGTTAGTTAAGCTTGTTATATCATTTGCTAAATTATAAATTTATTTAGTGTAACAATAGGTTATAAGTAGGTTTCAAGTTTGGCATTATTTTTATTTTCATATCAAATTTTAAGCATTAGCTTAACAACCTAATTAGGAATTACTTTAGAGCCTCCCAACGAAACGACTCGAACTCACCAAGTTATTAATAGTTCGATATAAATTTTAAACTTGGCATTCTTATTAAGCTACAATGATGTGTTTTTACTGAAGCGATTCGAGCACATCAACGTCCTACCCCATCCTCATTCCTCCGCCGTCGTTCTCCCTCATCCCGCTCCTCACCACCTTCTTTGGGGTGCCATCAGAGCGAGTTGTTTTCCAAGCGACCGTTGAGGGGTATTCTTCTCACCTATCTCTATCGTTTTGCTTTTGTAGTGTATTTTCTCGCTTTCATAGTTGTAGCAAACATTTGATGAGAAATATATGATTGTCTCTCTCTATATATCTTCTTTTTGCAAGTAGATTACATAGAAATTATTTCGACCTGATCTCTTGCTTGATAAAACACCAAAAAAATTATAAAAGATTAAAATGACAAAAAGGAATAAAAGAGAGCGAATTTCATAAAACCAAACATTCACCTCCCCGTATTCGACCTGGAACTCACCTCGAGTTTCGGTTATAAATATTATCTGATTGACGGATTTTCTTGTGAATCGAACTACGATGACGGGTTTCGAAACTTAAATCTTTTCGCGATGAATCTCCGCCTAATCAACTCTGCCTCTCTTCCAGTCAACTCTCTTCTCTCACACATCTGTGGCTTCCACCGTACACGTGTCGCAAATTAAGCCATAAAGAAGAAGGTTGTGCCCTACAACTAGGCCACTGCCGTAAAAAATGCAGATTCTTCCTACAGAAGGCCCGCAAGAGGAACCTGATCCCGACCTGCCTCCTCATCCCAACCTATATGTACAACGACCTCTTATGATCAAGGCTCCTACAATAGGCTTTGATGCTAGTTGGCAACCTAATGAGGAGCACCTTGCTGAGCATATCTTCCTTCTTCTGCACCACTAAGACGACATCTATTGCTATCTGCGGCACAAACACTTGAATATGCATGAGATGCGCAAGGACATTCATGCACTCTAGATGGGACAGGGTCCGCCTCAGCGATGCCTCTACTAGGATCGTCAAGCCCCAATGTAGTTTGTGGTGGATGATCAACTCTATTTTTCTCTTTCTTTGATTGTTGATGTTGGATGCCAATGCTTGTTTTTCCTTTTTTTCTGGCTTGTACTAAGGGGTTCCAGACCCATGTTTAGTATTTAGATGGGAACAAAGCTAGGTTATCATAGGGTACATACATTTTGGACCATGTACTTCTATTTTTGTTTAGTCTATCTACCATCTTTAGATCTTTGAGTATTATATATCATGTTTCGTATGCTTGAGCATCTAATTTTATCACACATGTCATATTCATGCAATTTCATAACTTATGACATATCATGTTTCATGCTCTTCTATCTAATTTTATATTTCACATGTCTCTAATATAGAAGATTCAGCATTGTTTCTCATAAATTATCTTAATGATATCTCACAACCATTTGCTTTGTTCACCTCTCATAACTCATTTTGATGCTATTCAAAAAGGGGGAGAACAACTTAGGATGAACAAAACCTAACATACAAAAATGTATTGGCAAATACGTCTTTTGAAAAATATCTGCATGGATTTATCAAAAGGTTAAAAATCCTAAGAATTATAGATCTAACACATCAAAATGGGTCTATAAATCTAAGGATTTGAAAGGTACTAACACTTAAGGGCCCAAAAGAAAATGAATACCTAAACACGACTTAATAAACTATTTTGCAGGTCAGGAAGGACAGATGGATCTTTGACGGTTGGTGTTCCAAGCAAATGTTGCGACACTCCGACCTCTTTATAGAATGGATGAAGATTCAAGATAGAGGATACGACAAGCTTAGCGACAATAAACGTCGTCACAGTATTGATGAATGTACAATAGGTAATTCTACTAAGAAGGTACGTAAAGTTCTTTTAGTGGAAAATTTAAAACATAGCCTACTTAGCAATAGTCAGATTTGTAATAATGGTTGTGATGTTTTATGTACAAAAATTGATTTTAAAATTTAAAAAGAATTAATATAGCCTTAATTGAAGGCTTTAGATATGATAATATCTATGCTCTTCATTTCTCTCTAAAAAAATTTGTAAAATGTTTGCTTGCCACTCAACTTGAAGTGAACTTATGGCACCGTAGGCTAGGCCACATCAATCATAAACACCTAAATATCTAGCCAAAAGTGAGTTAGTAAGAGGCCTACCTAAGATAAATTTTAAAAAGGATGTACTGTGCAAATCATGTGAACTCGAAAAAAAAGCACAAATCTTCCTTTAAATCAAAAGTCCTAGTGTCAACCACATGACCATTAGAATTGTTACACCTTGATCTATTTGGGCCAATACTATTTGAGAACTTAAACGGATCAAAATTTTGCCTAATTATTGATGACTTCTCAAGATTCACTTGGGTCATTTTTTGAAACTTAAGAATGACTCATTTGATTCCTTCCTGAGTCTTGCTCAGAGACTTCAAAAAAAAAAATTACTCTTCTATTAGACTTAGGACTAATCATAGGACTGAATTTGAAAATGAGAAGTTTTCAAGTTTTTGTGTCGAATCTAGCATAACCCAAGAGTTCTCATTCCCTCGGGCACCATCTTAGAATGGTGTAGTAGATTTGCAAGAATTTCACTCTACAAGAATCCACCTAAACATTGCTCTTCGACCCTGGGGTTCAAAAATATTTCTATGCTGAAGCCGTAAACATGACCTGTTATGTTCTTAATTGAACTTTATTAAGGCCTATTCTCAAGAAAACTCCATACGAGCTTTATTATGAGAAGTCTTGATGGGAATACCATCATGAGCCCTAACTAGCTCAACTTGGTATGATAAAGTTGATAAAAGTTCCTACATAACCCTCAAAGGGTCATATATGCATAATGTTCTATTTTGATAAGAAAAGAACTAGGGTTATTTCTATAATTTTAACTGCATTTCATAAGTACAGAATAACCACAGGGAATTCTAAGGGTTAATTAAAGGTCAAATGGTCATTAATGTCTAATAAGAGGGTCCATGTAGACAGAAATGGATTTTCACTCATTTTAAGAATTAATGGAATCCGAAACCCTAATTTTAGACCCGCTTAACTAACTGAGGTTATGATCAAGATAAAATTTATATAAACCTTCTAAAAATCTTATAAAAATATTTCATAAGATTTGGTATCCTTAATTTGACCATCTAAACCCAATTTAACCCAAAACAGAGTCTCAGGCAGACAGTTGCCCTAATTTGGGTTTCTACATAAATTACTCAGTCAAACTTGGTCAAAACCAAAATTTTACATCACCATCAGATTCCTAGGGTCTAAATTAGGTTTTTACCAAAATTTGGACCCAATCAGAGTCTATCTTGACCTAGTTTGCATTTTGGTCCTCTCAGACTTATTTTCTCTCTTATAGCCCCTCATGTTTTGAAAACTTTGCGAAATGCCCCCTAAGTTTATCATTGTTATTTTCATTTGGATCCCTACTTCCATGGCAAGTGTGAACCCAAAGACGTCGAGCTTCAATCAAGGATTCCTCCCTGATTTCCTGGTCAATCTCTTCCAAATTTGGAAGGGAGACTCTTAAGAAGATCCTCTTCATTTTAGACTGCACCTCGACCTCTGATTCTTGTCCAAAAGTTCATACGAACTCTTTGAATCCCACAAAACCTACTCCCTGATTTGTAGAGCTTTCAAGCTTGTTTCCAAGCTTGAAAGATCGCCCAATGGCTTATAAAAGACCCCCATCGACTGCCTTACTTCCTTAGCAAGCTTTTGAGCCAAAATCCCTCTTCTTTTCCTACCTCCGACTCGCTCCAACTTGACTCCGGTGACCCTCCTACCTCTGGCCTCTTCGTCGGCCACCACATACCATAGGTGGTCGGTTCCAACTCCCCTCATCTTTTTGCACCTCACCATACCTGCGAGGTGCTTCCTAACCCTATATCGTCGCTGTTCCCTCTCACTGGAGCATTCATCTCCTTCGACGTCGACCATACCACAACCAGCGCCTCTTCCATCTCCCTTCATCCAATATCTACTTCATTCGATGCTCCTTCGGCCTCTGATTATCCCAGCACTTCCACAACTCAGTTCAATCATCAATGTGCCCACTCTGACTTCATCTTCCACCTTGCCAACATACCTCCGACGAGCTCGCGTGCTCTCTCTACTCCACCAAACCACCTGCCACCAATCCCACAAGCTCCGCCACATCATGTGAGCAAAATCCGTCAAGAAATTGAGGGGATTGTTGCACCAATTGCTACATCGAACACCTCCATGAACTCTGACCCTCTCCGCCTTCGCCGCGCTCACACACGCACTCTTACCACACACCACCGCCACCATCACCTTTGCCACATTCGCATGATCCTTCTGAGCCTATTTGATGTGGTCGCAAGGCCATTCTCGTGATTTCAAGTACTTCACTAGACCTTCGTCGCTGCCTCGACTCCTCCGACCTTGTCTACAATCCTCCAGCCATAACACCTCCAAGAATCACCCTCAAGTCTCGCAAACTACCTCCAAGCTTCGCTCCAAGCTTTCAATTGGCATCTTCGTCTGCAGCTACTACTCCAATCGAAGCCATTATCCTACAGCTAAGAACAACGAAGACTGTGGGACATTTAGTCCCACATCGTGGATTTTACAGCTGAGTGAGTGGAATAAGAGGGATTCCTTATCCCCATTCCTCGCCCAAGAACATGAGGGTTGGGTCCCCTTACCCACTCACCCGCTACCTGCCTAAGCCCTCACTCGCTTGTAACACCACGCACGTAGGCCTGGACCCGATACTACTTAACCCGATTACCCAATTGGCTACCCGGTTACCTGAGGAAGAGAAGAAGAAATAGAGAGAGAGAGAGCAGGGGAGGGAGGGTTTTGCTCTTCAAAGAGCCCAACACTTAGCCGTTGTGAGACTTGAGAAGCCCCTTGTGCATGAAAAGAAAAGAAGAAGAACAAAAGAAAAGAGAAGGAAGAGCTGAAGAAGAAAGGGCTCTCTACATAGCACTGTAGCAATGATGTTTAAGTCGTCTGCCTTGAGCGCCCGACGTCTGATACCTCTAACAACCACCATTGTGGACTTATTGCTTACTTGACATTGCGTGGAATTAATTGGTTGATACTGTGCATTTATTTGGTATAATTGTAAAGGGGTAATTGGTGATTTAAATCACCATTTTACCCCATTCTTTTTGCACATTGCTACTGATTCTCTTATAAATATCATTCTTGCAATGAATTCTCATTATAAATTGCTTATATTTGTGATTTTATTGTGATCTTTGAGATTAATTGCAACACTTGCTCCCTGAGTTCAACCTCGAACTTCATTCGAGTTATAAATTTTATTTGTTTTCACGCTATTTCAACTTGCTACGACAATTACATCTTCTAAAACACCTATTTCGCACTTTAACAAGTCTCGTAAGGTCCCTTATATTTAGGGTGTTTGGAAGTCATTATCTATTAAACACCCATGATCGACTTGATAAGTTTGATGCTAAAGGTGATGAAGGCATCTTTATTGGCTACTTGGATAGAAGCAAAGCTTATCGAGTTTTCAATAGAAGACCTTTAGTCATAGAACAATCCCTACATGTTTCATTTAACGAAACAAATTTAGGAGAACCTGAACCCAACCAAATAGAGTCTGATGAAGACGATACCCCCTTCATCGATGTGTCTAAAATGGAAGATACATGAAATGTACATGATCTTCCAAAAGAATGGGTGTACCACAAGGATCACCCTCAAGAACAAATTATTGGTGATATTGAACAAGGTGTGAAAACCCAATCTCAATTAAGGGCTAACTTTGTCCTTAATGCCTTTATATCTCAACTTGAACCTAAGAAAGTTGATGAGACTTTAAAGGATGAGTCTTGGGTTGTAGCTATGTAGGAGGAGCTTCTCCAATTTACAAGGAACAAAGTTTGGGACTTGGTACCCACTTCTAAGGGTAATTCCATTATTGGAACCAAGTGGGTGTTCCGAAATAAATTAAATGAATCTGGTGCAATAATTAGGAACAAGGCTAAACTCATAGCTCAAGGCTACAATCAACTGGAGGGAATTGATTTGGATGAGACATTTTCTCCTGTTGCCCACTTAGAGTCCATTCAGATGCTACTTGCCTTCACAAGTGAAAAGGGCTTCAAGTTATATCAAATGGATGTCAAGAGTGCTTTCCTTAATGGATAAATCAAGGAAGAGATTTATGTCCATCAACCTTCCAGGTTTGAAGGCCAAGCACACCCGAAGCATGTATACAAGTTCAATAAGGCGTTATATGAACTTAAATAAGCTCCTAGGTCCTGGCATGATCAACTCTTGTCCTTCCTTCTTCAGCATGGATATCGGATTGGAGTTGTTGACTCCACTCTATTTGTAAAGGAAGAAGGTGATGACATCCTCTTGGTCTAGATATACGTTGACGATATCATATTTGGATCAACAAAGGAGTTCCTGTGTCAAAGATTTATTAAGACTATGAAGACTAAGTTCGAGATGAGTATGATGCATGAACTCAAGTTCTTCCTAGGTCTCCAGATTCAACAGTTGGACAAAGGCATTTACATTAGTCAAACTAAGTATCTTCTTGAAATCCTCAAGAAGTTTGACTTTGAAAATATAAACGGAAAAGAGACTCCAATTGTTCTATCTACTTCTCTTAATGAAGATTTATCTAGCAAGAAAGTAGATACCGAGGTATGATAGGTTCACTGTTATATCTTACAACCTCCAGACCTGATATTCTTTTCCCACATGTTTATGAGAGAGGTTCCAGTCCGAACCTAAGGAATCTCATTTAAACGCAGTCAAAAGAAGATTTAGATACCTAAATTGCATAAGAAAGCATGGTCTCTTTTATCCTAAAGCATAAACTTTAGATCTTCTGTCATGTAGTCATGCAGATTATGCAAGGAGTCGGACAAACCGAAAGAGCACTAATGGCACTTGTCATTTCATTAGAGAATCACTTGTATCATGGTATTCTAAGAAATAGATGTGTCAATTTCTATTACCGAAGTAGAATATATTGCTGCTTCACTTGCCTGCTCTCAGGTCATTTGGATGAGACAGACTTTCTCTGATTTTGGATTGATCTTTCTCTCATTCCAAAATTCTATGTGACAACACCAACACAATCAATCTATCTAAGAATCCAGTACATCATTTGCGTACCAAGCGATAAACACCAGTTTATCATCATCCTTAGCATCCATTCACATCTAGTTCCTAATATTTTGTCAACTGCATTTTATTATATCGTTGCATTTAGCATGCATTTGCATTTAGGGTTTAAAGAAAACATTAGCATTCATTTTACATTATCTCATGTAGGTTCCATTTGATTGCCAGGACGAATGCATTGGAAATCAGAGAAACCCTGGCAGTATGGAAGGCACTTGGAACATTTGTGAAGACAAAAGCTCTAGTAGTTGGACCCCAACTCAACTCAGCTGGATCCAACTCAAATCCAACTCCTACCCTACTCCCTCTCCACCTTAATGGCCATCCACCTGTTGACACGCTGAAATGGTGTTTTAGAAGTCGTTGCATTGTAGTATGGGTCGTAATAGCACAAAAACAAATAAAATTTATACTTGAATAAAATCAAAGGTCGTCACTAGGAGCAAGTAGCAAAATAAATCTCAAAATTCCAATTCTATCACAAGATATCAATATATGATGAAATTTCCAAACTCAAATGATATGTATAGAAGGGCCAATGTTGATAGTGCAAAAAGATTAAGGTAAAATGGTGATTTGAATCACTAATTACCCTAATTACAATAATAGCAAATATCTCAATAGTATCAATCAATCAAATGCCACGTATGATAAGTGCACAGTGCACTCAGAACCAGCAACAAAGGCAAAGGCCTCCCTTTCTCAAACCTCAGGGAGAGGCATAGCAGAGCTTAGCACCAGCAGAGGTGAAAGTCCTTCAGAATGCGCTAAGTGTCAAGAGGTGGGCAGCAAAGCAAAACCCCCCTCCTCTCTCTCTTCTTACTTTCCCTTTCTCTTCTCTCAGAAATATGCTTATCAGATCCAGGTATACTAGTAATCGGTTCAAAGCCCAGACCCGCGTGGTGTGACCATGGCGAGGGCATGCATGCATGCACACGTGGAGAGGGACCTCACCCCGTGCTCACTGAGGCGACTAAGCAAAGGAGAAAAATCAACTTATGGCTACGGAGGGATCTGCTCTATCCGATATGGGACTATCCCACAGAGGCTTCAGTGCATGTGACCGCAAGTGAAGATCATGACCAATTGGAGCAGCATCCGAGGTTGTGACGCTCAACTGCAGCCCTGGAGATCTACCTGGAGCTACTCCGCACAACCTAGGCGAAGTACCTGGGGCAATTATAGCCGAAGGACTGAAAATGTGGTCGATGAACCCTCAGGTAACGGCGGACATCTGGAAAATACCTGAAACACAAATACAGGCTTGAAAGCCCTCGTCAAATGGTTCAATAGGATCGTCGAAGAACAAGGAGGATGATAGTGGTATCCATGGAGTGTGGGAGTGTGTGAAGTGCTCATATGAAGTTGGGGAAGGTGTGCGAAGGAGGTGGAGTTCGATGAAACGATTCAATGGGTGGAGCGGCGAAATAAGAGAGGGGTTTTGGTCATGGTGGAACGGTGGAGCTTTTTGGAGTTGTGGTGAGGCGGATGGTGGTCTATGGAGTGCGGGTGAACTCACTAGAGTTCTGCCGAAGGCAAAGAAGACGGAGAGGGATATGAGTGATTGGCGGTCACGTATGTGTTGTGAGTGTAGGAGAGAGAAGTAGAGGGAAAGAGGAAGATGTAGAGGGAATAGAGGAGATAGGCGGAGGGCTCCGATTGTAGCTGACCAGAGCTGGAGAAGATGGAGGCGACAGTGAAGCAGCGACGGCGATTATGGCAGAAGAATGCCCTCCCTTTGACCGAGGAGGTGCGCGAGGAAGAAAGGAAGATGTTGGCACCTACAATTTGATGCTTGGAGGTGCAGAGGAGCAAGTCAGAGAGAGGTCGCTGGAGAAAATTGCAGAGGTGGCCAGAGATGGAAAGGATAGGGTTTTCTCTGGCCAAAATTTGCTAAGGAGCTAGGGTTCTTGCCCCTACTCCTTTTATAGGCCATGGGGATGGGTTTAAAGCTTGGAGACCAAGCTTTCAAGCTTGGTAAGCTTGCCGGAGTAGGATACTCACATCTCTCATGCATTCGCATGAGAGATTGGGAAAGAATTGAAGCCCACGAATTGTTTCGATTTGTAGAGAAATATCTTAGGAATCTTCCTTCCAAATCTGGAAGAGATTAAGCGTGAAATCATGGAGAAAACTCTGATTGAAGGTCGCCGGAGTTGTAGGAATAGGACATGGAGGCGGAGGGGATCTTTTTGCAAAGATGACAAAGATAGGGGGTATTTGCAAATAATTTCAAAAGCTGAGGGGTTGTGTGATAGAAAAAGAGTTAAACTGGACCAAATTGCAAACTAAGTCAAGACAATCTCTAATTGGGTCCAAATTTTTATACAAACCTAATTTGGACCTAAGGAATCCAATGGTGAAGTTGGATTTTGGTTTTGACCTTGTTTGACTGGGTAATCTATGTAAAAACCTAAATTAGAGCAACAGTCTGTCTGTGACTCTATTTTAGGTCAAAATGAGTTCTGATGGTCAATTCAAAGATGCCAAACCCTAAAGAATATTTTCTATAATTTTTAGAGTCTTTATATGAATTTTATCATCACCAAAGCCTTAGTTAATTAAGCGGGTCTGTTTTTAGGATTTCAGATGTCATTTAATTCTTGAAATGCATAAAAACTCATTTCTATCTGCATGGACCCACTTCTTAGACATTAATGACTAAATGACCTTTAATAAATCCCTAGCATACCCCGTGGTTATTCTGTATTTGTGATAAGATGGTAAAATTGCATAAGTAACCCTATTTTCATCTTTTCTTCTCAAAACAACTTATCCTGCCCAAGAGACCTTCTGACTGATATGTAGGAGATTTTACTGACTTTATTAGACCAAATTGAGCTAGTTATGGCTCATGATAGTGTTACCATCACCACCCACATTAAAACCACCAACCATCGGTGAGTAAAATACACTCCTTGGCACCCTTTCACATGGCACCAAGGAAGCTTCCTAACCATCCTCCTTGTCACCCTTTCACATGATGCCAAGGAAGCTTCCTAACCACCATCCAAGACACCTTCCTTGGCACCCTTTCACATGGTTCCAAGGAAGCTTCCTAACCACCATCTATACTAGCCTATAAAAAGATCCCCCATCCTACCATTCAAACGATCCTTGGCAAGCAACAATTCCTCCTATCAAACACCTATAGCCACCATTCTTGGAGAGAAGGCTACCTCAACTACTTGGGAGAACGTTCTGTCTTTTATTTTGTTGCATTTTAATTCATGTTAAGCATTCATCTACTTAAGGATTAACTAAGTGGAACCTTTGTTTAGTTGAGCTCCCTAGGTACTTTGTAAACATTTCTTCTTAATAGCAAAGTGTCTTTCTTCATTCTTGAATTTTCAATTTCAAGTAATAACTTTATTTATTTTAGTGCATCAGATCTCTCTTCTAATTACCCTAGGTGCACTTTCCTAGGGTGAGCTTAGAAGAGAAGACTTCTCTTCTCACTTAGGTTCAAGCTATTAGGCAAGTTTCTTTAGCATAGTTCTATCTTCGCATTCGTATCTCGCTTATTTCCAAACATAAAAATTACAAAAATCAAAATACAAAAAGAGAAGTGTGATTTGAGACACGAGAAAGAGAATCACTTATTTGACTAACAAATTTGCCTCCTTGGATAACCCTAGATACCAACACTATCTAGGAACATAAATTTAAAAGCTGATCAGTTTTGCACGTTGTAATGACATTAAAACCCTCATTTATAAAATCATGCAAATCTTACATCACCAAACACATAGATGTTCAACATCATTTTCTTAAAGATAATGTACTTAAGGGTGCCATTCACTTAGAATTCATAGATACCCAAAATCAATTAGCAAACATTTTTATAAAACCTCTTGCAGCAAAAAGGTCTGCTTTATAAGAAGAAAATTAGGGCTTTATACTTCAAAAGAAATTCAAAACTAATTCGTTGGTTGTTTTATAACTTGTAATTAGCACAAACCCTAAGGGCTTAACTGCAATATACCTAATATCAACTCTGAGGAAGATGTAGACACATTTATATCACATAAACTATCTATTTATGCATGTTCTTAGGCATATAGTTGTATCATACATTATAAATATTGCATATCATACATCATCTTGCATTTAGGTTAGATTGCATAAATTTTAGGTTAATTTCTCCTTTTTATGGTCAGGTGATAGGGCAACATTTAATCAGGGCCTCGGATTGAAGATCCAACCATACGGATTTGATCAAGGTGACGATTGGAATTCAACGACTCCAAGATCGCCCCGATCAGACTTCCATAACATCAGATGTAGTCTGAGAAAGATCTGAGATCAAAGGGCCAAGATGGTATAAATCTATACCTTAGATGACAAATCCGACTTCACGGATGGATTCGGATTGACGATCGCAGCCCAACGGCATAAAAATCGATCCAATCCAACATCTATGGCACCATCTGCAAGACACAAAAGATGGACAGCCATGATGGTGCCACTTGGAGCCATCACAGCTGCCCAAACTAGCCGTAGCATCTCCTCTCAACTCCTGAAGGGCTTCCACGATGAGAGATCGGCTGGGTGAGAAATCCACCGTGTGACAAAGCAGTAGTGTGGCACGTTGGTCTTGATGCCGCTCACGAAGAAGAGGGCGCAGGTTCGAGCCCCCGCGCACCTCAAATCAAGGCGCGGGCACAGGAGTGGCTCGATTCAACTGTTGGATGAAGTGTGAGCGACGCAGATGCAGGCGACGTGGCACAATGGATGGATGAGGATCACGCACGCGCATGATGACACGTAATCCAACGTGCCATTGCATGCACAAGCACGCGATGAAGGCGCGGGCACGGTGCGTTTAAGCCGTCCGATCTTGCAATCGGACGGTTGAGAGCACTAGAACGTGCACGTGTGTTGAAGCCAAGGGAGAAGAAGCGACGGGTGCGAGAGAGTGCACTAAGCCCATGTTCAAGACTTTGGTGATGCTTAAATCCATCACTAAAGGCCCTTACATTAATGTTTTTAAATTGAAATGACCTAATTGCCCCTTCAAACCTCACCTATAAATAGCCCTACGACCCCCACATATTTCTCATCCCTTCCTCTCTTCTCTCACCCCCTCCAAAGCTCTAAGAGCTTGTCCCAAACCCAGGATGCTCCTCTAGAGTTAAAAATATAATTTTTCCACCTTCTCATCCCATTCGTGGAGCATTTTATGGTTGTCTTCTAACCACCGTTCAGGAAGCGGATCCCGCTGCGACGTCACCCGGCCCCGTCCTCCGTCTTTGGTCTTCGTTCTCCTTCATCTCGCATCTCACCACGTTCTTCCGGGCACTCCGTCAACATAGCTCCTCCTCCAAGCAGCCATCGAGGAAGATAACTTCTCTCCACCTTCTCTTTTATTGCTTTCTAGCGTAGATTTCCTGCTTTCTATTGTAACGAGTAGTTGTAGTGATTAATTGTAATAGACATCATTCTGTGGTTATGAAATATCTATTTATTCTATCTCTATTTTATCTTTATTTGTAATATTCTATCTCTTCTTTAAGTAGATAGCTAGTTTTGATTCAATTCGACCA
Source organism: Thalassia testudinum (assembly GCA_037157565.1). NCBI lineage: Eukaryota > Viridiplantae > Streptophyta > Magnoliopsida > Alismatales > Hydrocharitaceae > Thalassia > Thalassia testudinum. The sequence goes on along the minus strand of JAZHRO010000022.1, from coordinate 3,370,422 downwards.
GTTAATCTGCTTCATGACAATAAAATAAACGTGATTTTTAATCAAACGTCTACCTCCCTGTGTTCGACCTGGAATTCTTTTCGAGTTTTGGTTAAATTATCTATTGACGATTTTCCTCGCCAATCGCACTACAATGACGTGTTTTCCAAAATCAAACTCTTTTTGCGACGATCTTTCCGCCACAACATTTTAATGCCGTTGTCGAGGATTATCCAACTCAACATTTTGGCATCGTTGCCAGGGAGGTGACGCTCTTTGATTTTTCACGTTTTTTGCCTTACTGATCGTTTACCTCACTTCTCTCCTTTCTTATTGTGATTACAGGTACTCTCACGAGGCGAGCAAAAGCGATAGATTAGAGTAAAGTATTGTTGAAGGGTCTGTAAGCTTACCCCCACATCCCCCACCCACTAGATTTTATTCCACCACCTAATAACACAAACCCTAATTAACCTAGGAGCTTTCATAAACTCTAAGGTTAGCTTCGATTGTTTGTTTGTCACCTCCACCCGCCTCACCCTCCACATATAAAGAAATATTTTTTAAAAAATCTCACAAAGGTACACAACCTCTTCTGATTCTTTATACTCAACCGGTAACTCGATCTTTGGGACCAGTACACTCGTCAACACATAATTGAGTAGAAATCTGATTAGGTAATCACTTGTCTGCCTAATTAAGTGGTGCATCAGGCCAATTGTTTGAGTTGTTTGGGCTGCATCACTTTAACTAAAATCAACTCATGAAGTTGTTGCCAAATAAGTTCAACTTTTAGGGATTTACCAAGCACTCCACATTCTTTTAAGTTTTAACGAAAAACATATTCACCTGTGCTTTCAAAACCTGGTGTGCCAACTGAACTTGATTGAATACACTTAAGTTGAATCCTAAAAGCTACCAAGCAAGATTTAAACCCTAAAATTCACTACATCCAAAAATAATCTTGCTTGAAAATCACTAGTTGTACACGCACACACATATCAATCAAACATTAAGGGCACAACCCAGATAAAAGTCCATCACATTCCAAAGCACATTCAAACCTAACCCAAATTAAAACAGAGTAGACATTGGCCTTAAAGAATGGACTCGCTCTTCGGAGCCCAGATCAAGATTATTTTTGATTAGTTTGTTTCTATCGTTCAATCTGATGTCTAGCTAGGGGAGCAAAATCAAATGATCGCGGTTGGGAGGTACACTAGGAACCGGAGGTGTAAGCCAAAGGAAGAACCTTCTCCCTGACCCCTCCCTCTAACTTGTTGGATTGACCAGAAAAAAGTAGATCAAATCGTTTCTTTATCTCAAGATGGGTTCTGGGAGTCTGTAGGTCTTTAGGCTAGCCCATTTAAGGACAGGTTTAATTGTTTGTATTACAGGGCACCTTTCTTCCTCCCGTTCTGTCATGGATCTTTCCACATCTTATTCGTACTTCCAGTCCTACCCTCCTACAATTACTTATTCCCAAAATGATTATTATTCTAACCAGACTTATTATCATCCATCTTCTAGTTGGGATAATCTTGATTGGGGATACAATTCTAGACCTCCGTGTTCAACGTTTAACCCTGAATACCATGATTGTGATTTCTATTCTTCTCCGAGCTACATCAATTATAGATCCTCGCCATCATTTGGACAACCTAATATGATCTACAATCAAAAAGGATATGCTGATCTTTACCCTTCCTCAGATTACATTGCTTATAGGTCATCACCCCCTTATGGACAACCTGAAATGACTTATTATCAGGGAGGGTATCAGGAACCTCAATTCGTTGACTCCCCTGCACTGAACCCAAACCTGGCCAACCCTGAACCAAAACATTTGGTTCAGGTTAACCAGGTCCAAGATAAGGTGTTGACTAAGTTAAGGAATACCATACAATCTTTAGAAGCTCAGCCAACACCTTGCCCTGAAGAATTGGATCCTCTGATTGAAATGATTAACGATCTTAACAAGTATTTGTTGGATTGGCTCTAGGATGATAAAGATAAGGACCTGGGTGAGTTTTTACTTGGGAAGTTATTGAAATTGAGGATGAGATTTATGATTGCTCTAGTCCAATCTTGGGAGGATTCCCAGGATGAACCCTTGACAAGAGAGCTGACGTCAGAATCCACTCAGGCACCTGTAGGGGGGACACGTTTTACAAGACCATGGTTGACCAGGTTGTTCTAGAGTAATCAAACAAGGATGAATTGAATTCTTCACCTGAGATTCCTGAGTCGAGGAATGAGGAAACGTTTGTCTTCATGGAACAAAAAGTGATTGATGATTTTGAGACATATATTAATGCAGATTTAGAATTCTTTGATTCTGAAGGTGAAGAATCATTATGCGAAGTCTTACCTGAGTTTACATCACATGATTTTAGTGAGACGACTGGGCCTGAGGAATTTGATAAATCATTTGATGGCCCTAAAATTGATCAACTTGATCCTGTTGGGGCTCGCGTGGCGGATTTAGATCCTCATTTCATTAAGGATTCAATTCAAAACTCCATTCCTCAATCACACCCCATTGAGCATATTGATGATTTTGATTTTGAGATCACTAGACCCAAGTCAATTTTGATTTAGCCATCAATCGTGAACTTGGAAATTTTAAATGGGGTGATTATCATTCAAGAGGTCCCGGAATCTGAAGTCCTGATTGCGGAGGATAGGAATTGCGAATTGATGATATGGGAAGCCAATTCTGAAGGCAAAAGATCGAGTCTAAGGGTGCTTATTTGTCTAAAACCACCAACCTTCTACCAGGACCCTTATGACATCTTTGATTCAGAGGATGTCCAACCCAAGCGGACATTCATTGATTATCCTTTTGAGATTGATTTCTTTGTAACCCAACTTTTTGGTCTTGGGTTGCATCCTCATAAATCGCAGGCCCGACCCTCTTGCATACTAATCTCAGGTTCTGGATAATTTTATCCAGAACATTAGATATACTCGACCATGGGGTATGGGTCTTCATCACAATCTGATCCACATCTGTGGACATCTACTAGCAAGTCCTAAGGTGAATCTTTTTATAGTGATTTTAATCTGCACCTGTGAATTCGTTATTTCTTCTTCTTTGTATAGTGTGCATAGCTGAAGACACTAAATTCAGCATGTATACAGTTTCTTTTCATCTCAAAGTCTACATGTTATTCATGCAATTTAGGTGCTTTCTACTCTACTCCACTCTGTTTCATGTCTTTTTAATACAATGAGGACATTGCATTAGATAAGCATGGGGGGGTGGATATCATTATCTTAATCATCTTGTTAGCTCCGTAGATTTTTTTATTTTCTCTTTATTTAAATAAAAAAAATTATGGAATTAAGAAAGAGAACTTAGGCTTTAGAAAATTTTCAAATCTTAGAGAATAAAACTGTATGATTTGAACACTAAGACCCTTCAGGTCTTCAAGCTTAATCAACCTGGGTGTCCACTAAAATGTGAATTTATTTCTCGAGTCTTCACCATTCTGAATTTAATTTCTAATTTGATTAAATAAGTTGAGGTGATAAGTACACGACTTATCAACCTGCCCTCTGATTTGAGGGAATTTTAAGCCTAAGCATCTACACACTTTTCGCACTAACTCATTGTTCGACGATTTTTACGAAAATTTGGTAGCTAATGAACCTTCTAGGGTGGTATGGCTAGCAAGTTATCGTGGGTAACAGCCCATTGGTAGGTTGTCCAAAATCCAGCCACACGACCATTCTTTTCCTGCTACTTTTAGGTAAATCTTAGATTAGGGAAGCCACCTACTTAAAGAAAAGAAAAGAAAAAGAAAAATATCCAAAAAGAAAAGAAAAGAAAAAAAAGAAATAAGCCACACTTCACCGCACGAGTATGGCTGGTAAGTTATCGTAGGTAATAGCCCATTGATAGGTTGTCCAGATCCCAGCTCAAGAAATGCACGTATAATTCCTAAACACTTAGGAAGAAGAGGAGAAGTAGAATAAGCCAGGGAGATATACACTGGGTTCGCCCTTGTGTTGACCCCATAAAAATAAAAGTAGGAAGAAAGCTATCGGTCGAATAGATACACCTTTAGGTAGAATTCTTTTTTAAAGTCACCTAGGGGCGTAGAAACCCGAAGTCCGTTTTAATCGTCGATTAGTGAGTCTATCACATTTCACACATAAAGATGCTTAGAACTTAGGGTTTTCTTCGAGTCTTGGGTAGGTTGAGTGGCCATAGAAAGTTGCTCTGAAACCCTAAACTCAAAAATCCAAAAAAAAATAGAAAAGAAGAAAAAGAAAAAAAGATCCTTCTTTAAATAAGGCGAGGGCTTGAGGGGGTCTGCATTTTGGCAAACACCCAGGCATTGTTATATCTCTATAGTTCAAGTCTTAGTTGAAATATCTAAGTTTTGAAAAATAACATTTGCCCAAGAAATCTGAACCTAATTCTCTTGTAGATAGCATATAGTTTTGCTAGGGACTAACAAAAGATAGGCATCGGGGTGTGATGTAAACACGTTTATATCACATAAACTGTCTATTTATGCATGTTCTTAGGCATATAATTGCATCATACATTATAAATATTGCACAACATGCATCATCTTACATTTAGGTTAGATTGTATAAACTTTAGGTTAATTTCTTCTTTTAATGGTCCGGTGATAGGGCGATGATGAGTCTAATTTATTGGACTAATTTTTAGCCTAAGTTGATTAGTTCCTACATTTATAAGTGTACTAATACTTACATTTGATTATAAAATAAATACATGTATTATAATTTAGATTTACATCATTTATCTTACATTATTAATAATTATATGCATTTCTGTGATTACAAGGGTTTAAAGTAAGGCAAGTTCCACTTTTAAGATGTTCAGAACCTGATCTGGACATCCAATGACGCCACCACCACTTCCCACCGTCAACCGGGCTTCTCCCATGATTCCCCAACAACTGCTTTAATATCCTCATCAAGTTTCCTGGCTGAGATTTCGACGGAGAAAGAAAAATTGATGGGGAACATCTACAAAGAGGAGAGGATGGGTCGTGGAAGAGAGGTCTTCATCTATCCTTCTCCCCCTGGCGGGGATCTCCTTCCTCCATCACCGTGGAACAAATGCACCCTGTCAACCAAGCACGACCGTGGCCCCATCTTGCTCCAACATCGCCACTCATCTTCGACGAAGTGGTGCATAGTGACAGCACGCACAACACCCTTTCCCGCTCTTCTCTAACAAACGCACCACCAACATCAACCGCTCCATCCACCATCACCACCTTCATCTTCTCCACCAAACAAAAAAAACCTCCCCCGCCATAGAGCACCTCCTGCGTGCCACCACACCCACCGCGTGCCACAAGCCCCTTGCGCACCCTTGCACGCGTGCCAACACGCCACCATCCTCGTGCACACAATGCCACCACAACCACCATCACCACCACGCAATCCCTCCCATTCATCTTCTCCTTCCTCTTCTTTTTCTTCTTCCTATTCGCCCAACCGCCCCTCCCTACAACTACGAAGGAACCCACGCACGCAGCTCCTCACCACTAACTCAACATCCAGCCAACGACCACCCCTTCACCGAGCACAACCTCAGATCAACCGTGCTTCACTTTAACAGGCCGCCGACACCCTACAGACACACGCAAGCAAGTGCGACCCACGCCCGCAGCCAGAGCCAACGACAAGAACCTCGCCACAACTGACCTCTAGCATCTGACCTACCACATACAGCAGCCTCCATCAGTGCTTCCTACACCATTGCGAAGCCAACGCGCCGGTCGACCTTCCCCCAGAGCCTCATCGGCCACTGTTCTTCTCCCTATGCGCAAAAGGAGAGAGGCAAAAACCTCTATTTTAATTCTAATTAGTAATTACAGAGAATGCCATTGCAAGCTTTCCTATTCATTTATTTACCAAATTAATATATTAATGTGAATTTTCATGCATATCTCCCTATTCTTGATAAATTGCTTCTGGTTGAGTATCTCATGAATTAGATAAGAGTATGTCACATTGATTATCATAAACAAGGAATGTTTTATTGGAAACTAGTATTTACATTGATTACCATTGCCATGATCATTATTTAATAGAATATCTTATTATGGTAACTTTGCATATAGACACCTACATTCCTGAGTAATTGTTTAAAACGAGCATTTATCTGGGAAAATGAGTTGCACTAAGTAATGTGCACACCCGTTGAGATTCCTGAATAATTAAGGCACCACTCACTAGTATAATAGGCTGATTATTTCTTGTGGAGTCGACCTAACTATTTTCATGGTTATATTTTGAGTAATAAATATTTTTGATAGTCGATTTTCCACCACAAAAGCTTACAACGACACATTATTTTATATTTAAAATTTCAACAAAAGTGAAGATCGACTCGTCAAATGGCATCGTTGCCGAGGAGGAAATACGTCTATTAATTTTTTCGGGAAATTTATATTATTTTTATGCTATTTCGGAAGCTTTTCTGAATTGTTGACCTTTTCTATTTGCGTGCAAAGTTAAACGAACGCGACAGGAGTGCATGACAGAGGGGATATTTTTGGTGGACCTTGACGCCACCTAAAGGGCAGTAACAGGAGCACGTGGGCCTTGATCCCACATGTGTGGAAGGAGGATCGGCGACCAGAGACATTTGTTTGCTTCTTTTAGATTTAGATCAGGCTAGATAAACATTAGCATTTAATTTCTATCTTGTGGACCCTTGTTGGGTATTCTTGGGAATGTATTCTCAGTACTTTTTATTTCCTATCACTCTTGTATGCGGGAGCGTCTTTTCGGGAGCGTGTTCCCATTTTATTTAGATTATAGGTTTATTTGAATTATTTGAACTGCATGTTAGTTAGTTAGATTAGGTTTGTTTGCTTATTATTAAAAAAATAAAATAAAATAAAAATAAATATTCAAACTAGCTGCTAGAAGCTACATATAAATAGGGTGACCATCTACTTTATATTTCTACATTGCAGACATTTTGCACGAAGAAAGCTGGAGTAAGGTACGTCTTCTCTTTAGCATCAAATACCTGTCATGCATCTACATTGGGCTTAAATTCATGACCACTAAAGTGTTTAAATCTAATTAAGTCAGTGGTCACTTTAAGAAATTGGGATTGTTAAGAGGTTGGACATTAAAATCAGTGACTTGAGATTACGTGCAAAAGACTTGATTGCAAGATTTTAAATACAAAACGCACACATGTGTTGTACACCAGAGACACTATGCACATCACACATATGGTCACTAGATAAATTCTACCTCTCCTTTTTACACCACAAGGGAAGTTAGTGAGAAATCAACAAGCCTATCCACCAAGTTACTTTGGTTCCTCGTGCATGGGCTCGATTCGAGACTTCCATCCCTTGCAAGTAGGTTGTAGGCACCAACGAAGGTCGGCCTAAGAAGCGTAATTCTTGCAAAACTTGTTTGGCCACCAACTGAACACTTAATTCTAAGACCTATAATCTACTAAAAACAGATCCCACTATATTTGCATTTGTTTTGATAGTGGTAGAACTCTCTAGGAAGTTTCTACTTTTGTTTGATTGGTTCTAAGTCCTAAGAGAGTTAAACCTGTTTGGCTTAAATAAATGGATCACACTTACTCCCATCATTTAGATTATCAGAGTCAATACTTCTCATCTTTTAATCAGGATCCCATGCCCCGAGCATATCCATCCTTTGATGGGTACAATGACAATTCATGGGATCAATCATATTCCTATCCTGGGAGTATTCGCCCGATACCTCCCACTTTTGAGTAGAGCCTAGGAGTGCAATTTTCCAATTTGCAAACACCCAACCCTCCCACCCTTCATGATTTTCCTTATCGAGGTTGGACCGGTACCCCTAGGCAACCAGAGCCTGAGATTGACTATCCTCCCCAATTTGATAATAATAGCCTCTCCTCTTTTATGATAGAAATGCAAAAACAACAAAAAAAAATGATGGAGTCTATGGGAGAGATGTTGAGGAATAGTCAACGACTGAATGAGGAAATTAGTCAACTTAGCTACCTTCCCACTATTGATTCTGATCCTTACCCATACAACTACGATCATCAAAATAATTCTAAGGAAACCAATGATAATAGGGATCCCATTTTGAGTAGCTATCACTCAGACTCTCCCCATGAGACACAGCCACTAGAGGAGGACCCTAGCAATAATCCACCCGAGCTATATTGGAGTCAAAAGGAAGGGAAGATGATACCATCTGAGGACCTTGACTCGGTTGATAGTATTTTTCTTACCCCTGATGACCCAAGTCAATGTCGTGCTAGTCATATCACTTCCCTGATTGATCATCTGGTGGAAACCCATTCTACCCTTAGTGAGCCTAATCCTGATCCTCCACCTAGGGAGCCAACACCTCCCATACAACATCCTGAGGATTTACATATTCCTAATGCAGGTAACCTTATGGGAATGGAGGATGAATTGGATCACTTTTGGTCTCACGGATACAAAGGGTCTATTCTAGAGGAGGATGACCCAATGGAGGAACGCGGGCTTAGAGTTTGGAGTGAATCACAGGGGGATTATGTGTTATTCGAGGACTTACCCCCTAAGGATATAAATAATCTAATGAAATCTGGATTCCTCCCTTCTTTTTATTTTGAGAGTCATCCTCTGCAAAACCAGGAGTTGATATTGGAGAATGAACACAATAGTGAGAAGCCTAGGAGAGATTCTCGGGGACAATACACATTAATTGAGGATTTATGCCCCGAGAAGAAAAAAGAATTGAGTGATATAGGCTTACTCCAAAACATTAAGACTGATCCTCCTTCAGAAATAATTAAGGATACTGATCCAACTCCTCTCTTTTCTGGTGAATCACATATACACCCCGACAAAAACTCAAGTGAACCAAAAGAATCCGAGGATGAAATTAATGAAAAAGATTCTATTGCTTCGACCCTGCCATCAAAGGAATTTGATTTGGAGTCCACCATTGACTCACATATACTAGAAGGTGAAAATATGACTCCGATCATTAATGCTAGGCAAGGTGACATGAATTTTTCTACAACTGTTATGGAGAATAATACAGAATCTAAATTGTTGGACTTGACATAAAGTTAGCCCTCCTTAGACTTAACCATTACCACCCAATACCACAAACAACCCTTACACTCCCTAACCAATCCTTGGCTCAGGTCTCTGCTCATATACATTCTTTCTAGGGAGAATATCAGGCTAGTACATCCTCGGGTAGAATGGCGAGTGTGGATTGATGCTTATGCTTTTAGTCTCGCCATTCAAGGGTTTGAAATTATTATGTTTATATCTTTTAAAACCCTTTCTGCTTTGAAGGATCCTTGTTATCCTCCACTTATTCCATTTCAGGAGGTCCCTTCTCATGTTCCTTTTGTTATTCCTAGACCTCCCCAGGTATCCTACAAGGTTCTCTGCTTTCATGTCTTCTGGCGAGCATTTGGGATAACGTTGCATCATCAGCTCGCCAACATCCATGGCTACTTGTTTCCTAGGCCTACACTGTTATGCATATTTTTAAGGCCTACCTCTTTCTATTTGGAACCAGACATACAGGTTCCTTATAAGTCTGGCTGCCAACAGAAAATGCAGTGCTTGTTGGGAGGCAACCCAACATTCAGAATAACACCTTTATCAGGTGATTTCCTTCCTTTCTCCCCCCGTTTTAATTTTACAATGACATTGTAGGATTTAGGCATGAGAGGTGTATTTTGCATTTTTAGGAAATATTCATGAATTTACGTTAGGTGCATTAGCATAAAAGAAAAATCTCTCCTTTTCTTGAGCTGAATTCGTTAGTCCTAGCAAAACAATTTTATCAAGGAGGTGTCATTGAAAATTTTCTTCTTAAATTGTTTCTTAAGTTTAGAATCCAGTACATTTACTTCACTTGCACGTAGACCAGGTAATAGATCTTTGAAGAAAATCAACAAGCATTTTTAGTCTGCTAAACCCTTGGACAGTTAATAGGGAGTCAGGCATTCTATCTTATATTAGATCCACCTAATATTTGTGAGGAGAAGGAGAGAGACTACTGGTGCACTAAGTCTAATGTAAGAACTCTTAAGTTCTAGATAATTAGATGAGGATATCTTAGAGTTAGGCATAGTTTTCACTCTCTATTCCTACATGCAAACATTATGTGAATTCCTAAGAGTCACCTAATAAGGTAGATACACAGAGATTGAGTCCAAATAAAGCTATGACTATGGTGGATGGTTATGACCATCCTTCATAGAGTCTTCGGCTGAAGGAGGGTAGTAATGTCAAAGGTCAGAAATACGATTGTCCTATCAATTCTTTCCCGGTGCCAAGTGTAGGCACTTCCACCAAATAAGCCACACAATATCCTCTTGACCATCATCATTTCTAATAATGCCTCATAAATAAAAGTATGCGTCATTTTGTGTTAGTAGTTGAAAAAAAAAAGGGAAGAAGAAGAGAGAAGAAACAAAAAAGGAAATATTTATATTTAAAAAAAATAGAGAGAAAAAGAAAAAGAAAAGAGTCCAAGTTGGAGTTTCATCTTCTTGTCATTTTGTTCATTATATGCCGATGTTTTTGAGGCAATAACAAAAACACTCATTGCGATCCACTAAATATGACCCATACCTACTTTTCAATATTTCTGATTGCCGAATACTAGCTGAGGTCCTCTAACTTAGTTGTAGGGTTATTAGGACTTTAATTGAAGTGTGAATGCCATGTGAGGCCACCAAACAATGAGTACATGTACAAAATCTGGTGAGATTTGTGATCTCAAAAAGAAAAGAAGGAAAAGATTGAGCACAAAGGAACATCAAGAAAGCACAGTTTTGTTTAGCCTCCTCTGGGTTGACTCATTTGATAGTCTAGAGATTTAGAGTCTACAGTACTAGACTACATGTAGCACTAGATGAGTGTGAGCCACCAAATATAAATCCTTTTGACCCAATGTCTCCTACCTAAGCCAAAATGTTGGGGTCAAATTATAGATCATTTACTGCTTTATCCCCAAGGGAAGTAGTTGCCTATCCTAATAAAATCTTTACCAAGAGTTAAGTACGAACTTTAAATATAGGTTTCCTTTTTACTTGGATCCGTTACCTAGGCGACTATCACTTCACATTTGTCTAGATCTCTAAATGTTTGGAATAAGAAAAGAAGTCTTTTAATAGAATCATACACCTTGCATTCATTTCTTTTACTAGAGACTAGCAAAACTTAGGCATGGAAGTATTTGATGAGTCTAATTTATTGCACTAATTTTTAGCCTAAGTTGATTAGTTCCTACATTTATAAGTATACTAATACTTACATTTGATTATAAAATAAATGCATGTATTATAATTTAGATTTACATGATTTATCTTGCATTATTAATAATTATATGCATTTTTTGTGATTACAGGGGTTTAAAGTAAGGCAAGTTCCACTTTTAAGACATCCAGAACTTGATCTAGACATCCAATGATGCTGCCACCACTTTCCACCATCAACCGGGCTTCTCCCATGATTCCCCAACAATCGCCTTAATATCCTCGTCAAGTTTGTTGGCTAAGAATTCGATGGAGAAAAAAAAACTGATGGGGAACATCTACAAAAGAGGAGAGGCTGGGTTGCGGAAGAGAGATCTTCATCTATCCTTCTCCCCCTGGCGAGGATCTCCTTCCTCCATCATCGTGGAACAAATGCACCCTGTGAACCAAGCACGCACCGTGGCCCCAGCTTGCTCCAACATCGCCGCTCATCTCTGACAAAGTGGTGCATAGTGACAGCATGCACCACACCCTTTCCCGCTCTTCTCTGACAAACACACCACCAACATCAGCCACTCCGTCCACCGTCACCACCTTCATCTTCTCCATGAAACAAAAAAAACCTCCCCCGCCGCAGAGCACCTCCCACGTGCCGCCACACCCACTGCGTGCCACACGACGCTTGCGCACCCTTGCATGTGCGCCATCGCACCACCATCCTCGCGCACACACAACGCCACCACAACCACCATCACCACCACGCAATCCCTCCCATCCATCTTCTCCTTCCTCTTCGTTTTCTTCTTCTTCCTATTCGCCCAACCGCCCCCCTGTTACAATGAAGGAACCCACGCACACAGCTCCTCACCACTACCTCAACATCCAGCCAACTACCACCCCTCGATCGCGCACAACCTCAGATCACCCGTGCTCCACTTTCACAGGCTGCCGACACCCTACGAACACGCACAAGCAAGCACAACCCACGCCTGCAGCCAGAGCCACCGGTAGGAACCTCGCCGCTGTTGACCTCCAGCGCTCTGGCCGGCCACGAACGGCCGCCTCAGTCCGCGCTTCCTACACAAAGCCAATGCATCGGCCGACCTTCCCCAAAGCCTCGCCGACCACCGTTCTCCCTATGTGCAAAGAGGAGAGAGGCAAAAACCTCTGTTTCACTTCTAATTAGTAATTACAGAGAATGGAATTGCAAACTTTCCTATTCATTTATTTACCAAATTAATATATTAAGGTGAATTTGCAAGCATATCTCTCTATTCTTGATAAATTACTTCTAGTTGAGTATCTCATGAATTAGATAAGGGTATGTCACATTGATTACTGTGAATAAGGAATGTTTTATTGGAAATTAGTATTTATGTTGATTATCATTACCAAGATCATTATTTAATAGAATATCATATTATGGTAACTTTGCATATAGACACCTACATTCATGAGTAATTGTTTAAAATGAGCATTTATATGGGAAAATAGTTGCACTAAGTAATGTACACACCCGTTGAGATTCTCGAATAATTAAGGCACCACTCACTAGTATAACAGGCTGATTCCTTCCTGTGGAGATGACCTAACTATTTTCGTGGTTATATTTTGAGTAATAAATATTTTTGATAGTCGATTTTCCAACACAAAAGCTTACAACGACACGTTATTTTATGTTTAAAATTTCAACGAAAGTGAAGATCGACTCATCAGGCGACATTTAATCGAGGCCTCAGATTGAAGATCCAACCGTATGGATCTGATTAGAGCGACGATTGAAGTTCAATGACTTCAAGATCGCCCTAATCGAACTTCCATAGCATCAGATGCAATCTGAGAAAGATTTGAGATTAAAGGGTCAGGATGGTGTAAATATGTACCTCAGATGACAAATCCATGGATTCGGATCGACAATCGCTGCCCAACAACACAAAAATCGATCCAATCCGACATTTGTGGCACCATCTGCAAGACACAAAAGATGGATGCCCATGATGGCGCCACATGGCGCCATCACAGCCGCCCAAATCGGCCGCAGCATCTCTTCTCAACTCCTGAAGGGCCTCCATGACAAGAGATCTCGGCCGTTAGATGAAGATCCAATGGCCAAGGTCAGCTAGGCGAGAAATCCACCGTGCGACAAAGTAGGGGCATGGTGCATTGGTCTTGATGCCGCTTACAAAGAAGAGGGCACAGGTTCGAGCCCACACACACCTCAAATCAAGGTGCGAGTGCAAGAGCAGCTCCATTCGACCGTTGAATGAAGCATGAGCAATGCAGATGCGGGCGACGTGGTGTGGTGGATGGGTGAAGATCGCACACGCACGCGTTGATGCGCGATCCAACATGCCATCGCACACACAAGCATGCGATGAAGGCGTAGGCATGATGTGTTTAAGCTGTCCGATCTTGCAATCGGATGACTGATAGCGCTAAAACGTGTGCGTGCATTGAAGCCAAGGGAGAAGAAGCGGCGGGCGCATGCAAGCTCACTAAGCCAACGTTCAGGGCTTTAATGACACTTAAATCTGTCACTAAAGGTCCTTGCATTAATGTTTTTAACTTGAAATGACCTAATTGCCCCTTCAAACCTCACCTATAAATAGCCCTACGACCCCCACATATTTCTCATCCCTTCCTCCATTCTCTCACCCCCTCCAAAGCTCTAAGAGCTTACCCAAACCCAGGATGCTCCTCTAGAGTTAAAAATATAATTTTTCCACCTTCTCATCCCATTCGTGGAGCATTCTACAGTTGTCTTCTCACCGTCGTTCGGGAAGCGAATCCCGCTGCAACGTCACCCTGCCTCATCCTTTGTCATCCGTCTTCGTTCTCCTTTGTCCTGCATCTCACCATGTTCTTCCGAGCACTCCGTTAACGTAGCTCATCCTCCAAGCAGCCGTCGAGGAGGATAACTTCTCTCCACCTTCTCTTTTATTGCTTTCTAGTGTAGATTCCTACTTTCTAGTGTAACGAGTAGTTATAATGATTAGTTGTAATAGACATCATTCTGTGGTTATGAAATATCTATTATTCTATCTCTATTTTGTCTTTATTTGTAATATTCTCTCTCTTCTATTCATTATTCTTTAAATAGATAGCTAGTTTTGATTCAATTCGACCAGTTAATCTACTTCGTGGCAATAAGACAAACGTGATTTTTAATCAAACGTTTGCCTCCCTATGTTCGACCCGGAATTCTTTTCAAGTTTCGATTAAATTATCTGTTGACGATTTTCCTCGTAAATCACACTACAACAACGTGTTTTCCAAACTCAAACTCTTTTTGCGACGATCTTTCCGCCACAACATTTTGGCATCATTACCAGGGATTATCCGATTTAACAAAGGGGTATACTATAATATTTCCACCTCATTGAAAATTTGGGGTGTTATTTGCAATTTATTTGCTTAACTTTGGCATTTGAATGATTTATCAATCAACACCTAAGTTGATTGCATCTTTTTAGATCACTTAAGTTGTCATGTGCCTAGCACATGACATAACCTATATAAAAGAAGTCTTATGCAAAGGGATGCCTCATTTCAAACACCTCAAATCCTTAGTCCCCTTTCTTCTTCCAAGAGGTCTCTAGGTGATCACCAAGGGTGCTCTCCCCATTCCAACAATCTCCATCAAAGTGATTTCCTCTTCCCTTCAAGTGTCATGATTTCTATTGCTATTTTCTATTTAGGTCATGATTCCATCATATCTTTCTTCCATTCATGACCTACTGCTGGTGCTGCCTTTATTTTTTTTCAACTGGTACCAATTAGTACCAGTACCCATCATCAATATCGGTACCTCTTGGCTATAATAGAGGCCTGCTAATGGTAGTAAGTACCGGCATTGATGGTGAGTACCGGTACTCGCCCATTTTTTTGTTGGACCTGTATACTAACTAGTACCGGTACGCATGACCAATACTGGTACCTACAGGCTTGTGTGTATTTTGTATAATGTACACGGTATCGATACTTCTAACCCATATCGATACATGTTGGATCGATACTGGTAAAAAGTATCAGTACCTAGAGTATGTCTTTGTTGTTTCATAATGCTAATTTATTTTCTTGACTCTTGTGTTTCATTTTTTATGTTTAGATGGCACCTAAGTCTAAATCCAAAGCTAAGGCACCTTAGGATTCATTTCATAAGTGTTGTAATAATGAGGATGCTAAGGCTCAATTTGATTTTTATAAAGGATTAAAGCTTCATCATTGTAGACCTGTTGAATGGAAGGATTTTGGTCGTCATCTTGTTGACTTTATTGATCGTCTTTCATAATAACATCTTGTGCACTTCTTTGATGAGGCATTCTTTGTCAAATTGCCTGATTGCGTAGCAATCATGAGACTAAATGAACCTAAATAATGTTAGAACTTATAAATATATCTCAAGAGTAAAGGAATGGGGGTTATACATTTCCTCTCAAGCCTCTTTTCAACCTTTCTCCTCCTTTAGGCAAGCGACCCTAGGAGACCATCGATGGTCCTCTTCTAGCCTTCCTTTGGTGACCGTCGATGCATACATCCACCTTTATCCTCTATCTCCGTCACCATTGCTCTGCTCATCATCTCTCTTGAGTTTTAGTTTAGCATTTTATTTGTTATTTTCTAACTATATCAGTTAACTCTTGTGAATCTTCCTTTAGTCACTAATAAAAACTTCTTTTATGCATTTCCTCTTATTATTCCTTAGTTATTATCATGTCTAGTTTGTCTTTATTATTTACTTGCTTGGTTTGTATTTGCACTACCTGTTAAATAATTATGTTTATTTCTTCAATATTTATATTAATTTTAGAACATCAAAAAATTCTAAAAATTTTATGTTTTATTTATGTATGATAGTTTAGTATCCACAAGATTTCATGCAAAATTTCTTATAAAAAACATTGAAAGTTATTTTACATTCAGGTCCTTAGATTGTTACAATTCAATCCTAAAAAGTTCTTTCTAATTTTCCTTTTTACTTTCTAGAAGTTTTATTAGCATGAAATTTGATATAGTTCTTATTTGGATAGTTAAGAGAGTCAAGGAATTTTTCTTAGAATTTTTACATTTTTTAAAATCAATTTTACAAGAATTATGTTTAGGTCCCTACTGTGGCATTTTAGTCCCTATCCTTAGTTCCCATAAGCATATCCCCCCTTTAAAATATCAAAAAATTTGAATATTCAAAAACATCAAAAAGACATTAGTTAGGATAGTAAGAAGCAATTTAGAATGTTTTTCCACAGTGTGAGGTAACTCAGACTCCCATTTTACTTAATTTTAATCACTTTTACGATTTCAAAAAATTTTAAATAGCGTGATTTCACACTACAACAACAATATTATCTTCTTGAGATTTTCAACCTAAACAATAATAAATAACTAAATTCCTCGCGCAAATTGAATGCTTCAACATACTATAATCAAAATGGGATCAATAATTTCATCTTCATTATTGTTATATGTAGCTATCTATTGAGCCTAACAAGCAAAAACCTAGCAAAGCACAAATTTGGGCTTGATGAGGCAAATATAGGTGCATATGTCATTAAGCATCTTGCTTGTTATTTTGATGATAACAAACAATTCAATGATGCTGTGATGAAAATAGATCTATATACATCTTAGGAATTTGTATATTGTACTTTCATAAGGACTAACGAGCAAGTCTAAGGCTAAAAAGAGGCTTTTCTAAAATTAAAAGATGTGAGCCTCATGAAGTTAAGATCAAGATGAAATTGGAGTAACAAAGGCTTCTTAAGCTTTGAAGAGGCATTTAAAGGTCCATTGGTCTAAAGTTCAATGTAATCTAGGACAATTGTGAGGTACACTAAAGGGAGGTGAATAGTGTAATAGAAAAATAATAACAAAATAAAATGCAATCACGCATAATTGAACATAAATATTTTTAGGTGGAAACCCAAATTGGACGAAAACCACTACCTAAGTCAACCTAACTTAGGATTTTTTATCACTATATGATCAAACCACTAACCACACCACTTAAAATTGAAGGTGGTGTACTTTAATTACAAAGGCCACCTCTGATCCCTAAACGGAGGTTTCTCCCTTCACAAGGAAGAGACAGGGATCCGACAGACTAGACATCCAAGTACAATAACAAGAATATAAACAGAAATAAACCACAACCTATAGAGCACCCAAATAGATAATAATATGATCTAGCTACTATAGGTGATTAGGAAACTACCCGAGATGATTGTTTGCAGCTGAGTAGTGAGGGAGACAAAGTTTTGCCCAAGAAAGAGAGAACAACAATAGGGCAACCAATAATTGGAGCAATATAGACTGTAATGCTTGTCCAATGGGTATGTTTGCCTTATGGGTGATTAAGGCCTATTTATAGGGCTCAAAGGAAGCTTCAAGAAGGCTTAGGAGCCTTCTCCTATCCATTGGAGATGAATCCCTAAAGATTTGGTTGAAATCCAAATCAAATTCGGAAACAATTATTTCTAACAGCAAAATTAGACGTCTAAAAAATAAATTAGAATCTAATATAGGGTCTTTGGACGCTAGAAAAAAAGTATAGATGTCTGATAGAGAGGATCAGTGTTACTGGACTAAATTGGATCTAAATAGTGTACTTGTTACTAAGTGTCAGATGTCTGAAAGCTCATTATAAAACATCTGATAGAAATTTTGGACGTCTGAAAATGAGCAGGTTTGTTCTTGATTGGATTAGATCCAAATGGGGATCTAGTATATAACGGTTAGATATCTGGCAATGTTTCTGGACATCTGATAGTCATAATGACCTAGGATTTAGGATTTCTTGCGAATCTAAGATTCGAGATTTTATTTAACAAATCTTACTTTAAGTCAAATTGATCCTAACATTCCAATATTGGACATTTGGGACTAGACCTGGATGTCTAAAAATAATATTAAAATATTCATAAGTTGGTTCTTGAAGAGTTTGGTCTGACAAGAGGAGATTTAGGCTTGATTTGTTCTAACGGTCAAGTATTTTGACGGCTGAGTGTGTGTCCAGACATGCAGACTAGACTATGGACGTCTAGTTCTAAGTTTGGTCATCTGAAACCTAAGTGTTTAGCAATGTATATGGCATGTGATCGTCTAATCTAAGTTTCAGACAACTTAACTTTCCATAGCAGATGTCTGGATGCATCATCAGACATCTGATACTAAGGTATGTGTTGGTATTAAAATTGAATTTTGTTCTCTGTTTTTTCCTAAGTGTTGAGAGCCTAAGCCAAGGGTTTCTATATCTAAATGGGACTCTTTACAACTTTCTTAGACTCGACAAATAGAAAATTACAACTCTTTTCAAGAGAACATATGCAAATAATCTTAAGACCTAGACACTGACATCTTCATTCTTGAGTCTTCCTTTCGAGATAATTATGAGATGAAACCTGCAACTTGGTTATGATAGAGATAAAAAATAGTGATTTATTTTTCTTTTTATTATTTTTCAAATTCATCAAAACATATATTAAGGGGGGTTGAACTAACAAATTGGTTGTAATTTTTAATTTCTTAATAGCAAAATGTAAGGAGAAGCCACTTGCTAGGTTCATTTAGGCATAATTTAGGGGTCTCATGCATAAAATTTGCTAAAGCACCCTTACTTTGCCTAATTAGGGTTAATTTGGCTAATCAACCTCTAAATAGCTCATTAATGGCTAATCATATGTTTGTTATAAGCTAATGACATGGGAGTTGAGAATCAAATTAAAAAACCAAGTTTCAACCTATCTAACATTAGATAGATAATTCTAGGTAGCAGGGCCAATATCAAACTAGGCAAAACATGAAATTACGAACTTTGTGTCTAACATTAGAGAGTCTATCTAATGTTAGATAAACCTCATCCAACATCACATAGATTGCTAAAAAGCACCTTTTCTTGAAAAGTTTCTACCAATTTTGCTCACATGTGTGAAGGGATTTTAGCCATTGTTTGATGACTCCATTAGCTCAATTGGATCCCAAAAACACTCTTCTATATAAAAGGGACCTCCTTAATCTTTTAGGAACTCTTGCACACATTCCTAAGCACATTTGAGCATATTAAATCATTGAGAGAGCCACCTCACCTAAATTCTCAACTTCCTTTGGCTTTCTTGTGTAAGTTGAGCACCTTGCAACACTCCATCAAATCTTTGGAGCTCCAAATCTCTCTCCTCCCTTTACCACACATTCACACACATTAATGAGAGTAAAAGGGGTATTTATTTAGCCTTTTAGATGGCTCATTAACTAGTATTTCACATAGAGAAATAGGGGCTATCCATAGGGCTACTTCATGTAATTTTCATTAATCAAATACTTCTTCAATTATTATTCCTGTTGTAAGGGCCTGGGGTGTGGGTTCCCATTAGGGACAAAGCTTTCTCTTGATTTGTATTCAAGAAGGTTAACTATAAAGAGGGTTTAGGTACCCCCTAAGTATCTAGTTTCATGATTCCAAGTTGACTAGGGGAAAATTCTTTGGTTGAAAAATCTAAGTAGTTGTTTTTTCCCTTTTAGAGGATTTTCCACTCTAAATCTTAGTCATGTGAGTGGTGCATAATCTTGAAATTAATTTTGAATTGAGCTCAATTAAATTTCTTGTTAATAGCTTTAATTGACTTTCTTATCTAGCAATTAGCACTATTCATTCCTCCTTCTAGTGTTTCAGCCAATTAGGCTTAAGCTTAGGCTCAAATCTAATTAGGTTTAATAACCAACTCAAGTCCTTAATGAACTCACTCTTGTTAACCTAATGTTTAGGCTTGATAAATCACTATATAAATAAAAATTATAGCTTTAGAAATGATCTCTTGACTAAGGGGAAGTTTGTTAGAAAAATTACACTTATATAAAATACTTAAGGTGTTAGTAAAAGGTACATACATCATAAATAACATTTGTACACATGTTTATATCCTTATCAAACCCAAGCTCTTATTTAGACAACTTGGGCAAGTTGGGTTCAACTTGGACTTGGCTCAATAAATTTATTGAACTTCTATTTGAGCTTCGGTTCAGTTCATTTGTTAATTACACCAACCTCAAGTCAAGCCTATCAAACTTGAGCTATTTTAAAAGTGATAGTTATATGCCATGTAAAATAGCTACAAAAGTACAGTTACCTACTTATGTAAATAATGTGATACAGGCTTAGTAAGTATTCATGTTTTAACCACGAGATGATGTCCTAGAAATTTTTACATTCCTGTGATCATCTGCATATATATTAACTAGAGTGCCTTTTCCCATCTCTTTTCGTGTTGACAGCTGCGAATTATAAGTAATTTTATTTTGTTGCCTTTTTCCATCTCTGTGATATAAATATTTATTCAGTTTTTCCTTTAGTTTTTCCTATCCACAACAATTTCTCCTCCCATTCTCTCTCTCCTCCCTCGCTGCGCCAAGTATTGCCATTGTGAAATGAAGGCAAACGCATAACGCTAAAATAGAACTTCTATACTACTGTATTAAAAGGGAGCTGGTCAGTCTACTCGTCAAACCCCCTTTTTTTCCCTCCTATTATATTAAAACCAGCCTGACTTTTCTCACCTTTTCCCCATGCCTCCCTAGTCCATCCCTGGCACCTCCAAATATAATGGCCTTCTACATAAATCCCCACCTTTAAATTTAGTGAAGCATCCAAGGCTGATGTCCCCTCAGTGGAAGGACAATATTGCCTACTCTTCAAAAAATATGGGAGGACAAAAAGAAGATCCTCTATTTGAAGTAGTTAACTATAATTTGGAAAAGGACCCTTGCACTCTTTCTCCCCCGCACTCCTCCAGCGAAAGCAGCGAGCAGCATCGGTACGAACCCCAATCGGTCATCGGTGGCTAATCAGGGCCCCCCCAACTCTCTTCGGAGCTTCCTCCCTTCCTCAGGTTCATTAAGCTCGACATGCAAGCTGTCTACTGAGCTGCGGCGTTGGGTCTTCATCGAGGCAGTAGCAGACATATCCTCCTTCAAGCGGGGTGAGCAGGGGACGGCGAGCTCCTCCTTGGTCCTATTGAGCTTCGTTGCGGCTAGCGGTGTGCGTGGAGTCGGGTAGCAGCGACGGATCCTCGATGGCGAGTGGCAGAGTGGCGGGGTGGCGTCATCGATCTCGGCTCTGTGGGCGCTGAGGAGGCAGGCTGTGCCTGTCATGCGACGGTCTCGGGCTCCGTGCAGCGTTTCCGAGCAGATTTCGGTTTGCGAAACAGTCGCGTGGTTTGGTTGTCACTTAGTCCTGCTTGTTGTTGGCCTCCAGACGCCCCAATCCTATGATTCAAGCAAAGGCTGCATAGGTGGAGAGACTGAGCGTCTCGCAGCCAAATTAAATAAAGCTCGATCGGTCAGTACGGCGAAGGGTCGTCGGCAGCGAGGGCACGTCGAAGTTTTGGCCGTGGGTGGTGGTTGGTTGGCGCGAGGATGAACGTTTTTGTCCCTGGGGGTTGGGTTGATGCTTGGGTCGAATCCTGTTTGTCGAGGTCTGATTCATATGTTGTTCAATCATTTTGATGTATGTTTTAGTTTTTTTTTTTTTTATTTAGTTTTTTCTTTATTGTTGGTATGTTTGTTCTTCCCTTGGAGGATAAAATGTTCTTCCCTGAGGGGGTTGATGATATTTTGGGGGACATGCAAAAATCTGTGCTTCATATGATCGGGATTAGTCGGGCAAGGTACTAGTGCCAACTTTGGTTGATTTTCCTATTTGTGCTTATGGCTAGGAAATCTCTAATAGCACAGTTGTATCATTGAGTATGTCACGGTGACTCATTTCCTGATCATTATTTGGAGTCTATGATAGTGATGCTTCTTTTCTGTTTGTGTTAGACTTAAGTTGAATTTTGTTCCCCATGTAGGGTGGAGGTGTTTCCCTCTGTTCTTGCATCACTTGTATGGTTTCAACCCCTATTAATGAAAGGAACTTCCTTTGAAATGAAAAAACTATAATTTGGAAAACTCTTTAATTAGAACTTGATTCTTTCAAGAGCGCAACAACTTATTATTGATTTTTAAAGCCTAATTATATTAATTTGGATGCAATTGATACGTAGTCACGTAAGAATTCATATTGAAATCAATAAGATTTTGTGGAGATTTTTAGTGACACATTGAAAGTGAACAAATCTCTTGGTAGATATGAAAGTTTTTTACCTCTCATGACTTATGTAGTAAATAACAAGAGAGATTGAGGACCACGCACAGGTGTGAGTGCACCCTGACCTAACCCATCTCAGTGAGAATAAATTTAAAATTTGGAACTTGAACATTTTTACTGCATATTTTTAAATCTCATTAATTGATTGATCAATTAAAAAGTTAATTAGTCAACAAATTATTTTAATCGATCAATGGATCAATCCAATCAATCAATTGATTTGATAAACTAATAAGCCAATTTGATCGATCAATTAATGAATTTTCATAAACGTCGAATCATAAACTCTCTCCCTCTCTCTCATTCTCATCTCTCTTTTTGTAAGCTCATTTATTCGACATAAGATTGGTAGATCAATCTCCAATTAAATTTTTTGACCTCACACAAGATTTTTTAGAGTGATTCACGTGAGATAATTAATTGATCAACCAATTAAATTGATCAATCAATCTGGAATTTGGTCAATCAACCAAATTGGTCAATGAAATTACCTCAGCTTTGTTCTTCTAAGATGATTTTCGAGAGTGTCTAAGCTCAAAATGCACCAAATCTTAGAGGTGAATCATCACATCCCGAGAGGAGTTCGTCAAGTCCTGACGCATCGATATTGTGAGAGGTGATACATTCTCTAAGAGAAGTCCTTCATAGGTGCTTCAATCGGAGTAATATCTAATCTATTTTCATTTTATTTATTTATGCTATAACATGTTATTTGTTCTTTATTTTATTCTGAATCTTATCATTTCATGGTTAACTTACTTGATTTAATATTTTTTATTTACGCAAAATTGTTGGAAATACATATGATTTTATTTATTTATTTCATATATGCATTTATTTCAACAATATTAGAGAAGATATCGCGTAGATCTATAATATCTATGATGATGACAATGACTTTCAAATCATGAGTAGACTTATCTGGTATGCCCAAAATGTTTGGTGGTTAGAATTTAAGCATTGAAAATAACACATAAGGATTTGGTTGACCACCATTTGGTTGATCTCGGCATTGCAAGTTGAATAGCCAATTTTGGATAAGGGAAAATCATTCCTAAACACCAAAAAGCAGTGGATGAGTGGAATGAATGCAATCATATTTTTCATGACAGCATCTTATTAGCTTTATCCAATGTGTTGTTTAATGTATACAACACATCCACGTACGTTGTGAAGAGACTACGGGAGGAATTAGACAAAAAGTATAATAATGAAGATCTTGGTATTGAAAAATATTCTGTCGCAAAATTCTTGAAATTCCAAATGGTTATGGGTAAATCTATATCGGAGTAGGCACACGAATTTTTGTTATTACTCCTTGGTTTAACAGAGGCTGAGATGAAACTTCCTAAGAAGTTTCAAGTCATGTCCATTATTGAGAAATTTCCTAAGGGCTAGTTTACTTCACGGGTTAGGAAATTAATGTTAAAAAATGTGAAACTAGTATTAACCTTCATTTCTATTTACTTGCAGGGTGGTGTTAACATCAGTTTCTATTTACTTAAAAGTGTTAGGCTGTAGTGTTAACTTTTACAGTGTTTACTTGAACCAGTGTTAACACCAGTTCCTGTAGAGTGGATTTTGTGTGTGGTGGAGTTACGAAGTTAACACCTGTTTTGCTAATACCCCTTAGAACTAGTGTTAGCAAAATAGGTGTTAACCCCCCAAAATAGGTGTTAAGATTATAGGAGTTAACCCCTCAAGCAAATGGGGTTAACCCTCCAAAAGATGAGTTAACCCCCCAAGTAAACTAGCCCTAAATCTTGAAAGAGCTTCGGGAAGACTCAAGTATAAAAAGGAAAAGATTTCTCTTGACAATTGATGATGGTCATTGCTATTGAGGAAGAGCATAGGAAACAGAAACTTGTAATGCCTGTAGAGTCTAAAGTGAATGTCATGATGTCTAAGGGCAATAAGAATAAAAAAAAGAATAATGAAAACAAAACAAAAGTCAAACCCAAGATCCAGAAAAAATTCAAAAATGGCTCATGCTAACACTGTGAACAGGTTGGGCACTAGAAAAAGGATTGTCCTTCTAACAAAGCTCAAGAGAAGACCACAGAGGAGAATCCTCAGGTGAATGTGATCACCGAGGAGATCGAGCATAGTGATGGGTATGTCTCAGTAAAACCCAAACTCTATGTTATTCACGATCCTACTAAATAGCTCATGGATGCTGGAGCCAATATACAAATTTGTACTAATACATCATTCTTTTCTTCCTATCAAGCCTACAGTAGTGGGACTATGAAGATGGGGAACAACTCAACAACCAAGGTGCTAGAATTCAGACACGTGAACTTGAGGTTTTCCTCGGGGCAAGTATGGACGCTGTGTAGGGTGTTGTGCATTCCTGTTGTAAAGAAGAATGTTCTTTCTGGTTCTTTATTGATTAGAAAGGGTTTCGAGTTAAACTTTAAATGTAATAAAGTTGTTATATTGAGACGTAAAATCATTTAGGAAAGAGGTACTATTTAGCATTTTTTGATTTATTATTTAGAGGGAGATGTGATATTGATGTGTCATCTAAAAATGCTTTGAATAATGTTAGTTTTCATTCAATTCAGTCTGTTTGTAATAATATTGAATCTTATAATATATGACATGGTAGATTGGGTCATATAAATTTTAATTTTTTAAAAAGAATGCTGAAATTAAATATGATTCGTGAATATAGATAAAACTACGAAATGTAAGATATATGTGCAAGCTAAACAAACTAAGAAACCTTTTCATTCTATATACCACTAGAGGTACAGAGGTTCTAATTAGATTTTGTGCACACGGATGGATATCTACGTATTTAATGGTGTATTGACTAAGGACAATAAAAAATATTTTATCACCTTTATAAATGACAATAGTAGACATTGTTATCTATGTTTACTAAAGTCTAAGGATGAGACATTAACTAAATCCTTTATCTTCAAGAAACAAGTAGAAACACAAACTAGGACAACTTTTACAAGATTAAGGTCTAATAGAGAAGAATATACGTCCAACTTATTTGATGAACAGTGTCAAGCTTTTGATATACTTCATGAAGTTACGAGCCCATATTCCACGTAATCTAATGGGATAGTAGAGTGAAAGAATAGAATCCTAACTGACATAGTCAACGCTCTCCTGTAAAGCTCAGGATTACCTCCTTACATGTAGGGGGAAGCTTTGAACACAACATGTCATATTTTCAATAGAGTTCTCCTCAACCATAAGGAAAGTAGTCCATTTGATATTTGAAAAAAGACAAAACTAAGTCTAAAATACCACAAAGTGTGGGGTTTTCTTATAAAGGTAGTTGTCCAGAACACAAGAGGAAGAAGGTTGGTCTTAAGACAGTTGACACGGTCTTTCTGGGTTACGTTGCCTATAAATTTTTAGTTACAAAATCTGACATTTCAGGCATAGATGTCAACATTATTGTTGAGTTTCAAAATGCTGCATTTTTTGAAGATGTCTTCCCCATAAAAACTATATTATCTCAAAATATGACTTTAGATAGTCTAGCCACCACATCTGGTTCTATTCTTGAACAACTGGAAAGGATGTCTAATTTGTTGGCTAGCTCTTCTCAATCTAAACTCAATGAAGTAGAGGATTTTGAACGGAGGAGAAGTAAATGACCAAAGATTGCCAAGGATTTGGGAAATAATTTTATTACTTACCAAATTAAGGGTGATTTGCCCACTTATTATAATGCCATGGCTTCCTCCGATGCTAAGCATTGGAAAGATGTCATTCACAATGAGATGGACTCAATCATCTCTAATGACATTTGGGAGTTGTGATGACCCGAGTCCCACCAATCTACGAAGCTTGAGTTGCCGTCTGTTGACAACCAGTACAACTCGCTCACAAGATCGCAGTCACCCAACACATAATTATAAAATATAAATATAGCTAACAAACAATTCATATTGCAAAAATTAAAGGAACATAAATTAAATACTAGCCAGAAGATTTATCGTAGTATGTAGGTCCAAGCTGATGTACAATGGAAATCTCCTTGTGAACAGCCAAGTATACCTGAGTATAGAACCCAAATACACGTCAGTAAAAACTGAGTAGAATAGAAACAACAATAATAGAATGTAATAGTAACCGAGCACATGAGAAAATGGGTACTATAGATTTAATTAATTCATTTATTATATATCTCATTATCCGATTCTGTTTCATATATTGGAAGCCCGATTTATTATAGTTCACAAATTATTAGTCGACGTCTTAGGGCACGAGACAATTTCGTGTAACTTCCCACAGCACAAGACTGGTATAAGCTACCCTCCTAACCGAGAAGACTGCTTATACCCATCGAGTCACTGCTCTCCATCACCCTGGGGTCATTACAAAAAGAGGTGGTGACTACATCGTATGGTGTGAACATGTACACGCACTATGTACATTGAGCCACAGATAGCCAATGACCCCCCCACCAGCTAAAAGAACTGCTCCAAACCTCGAGCCCTGCAAATCTACTATCCCAGTTGACTGCTAAGCCTAACCAAAGAGTCGTAGGAAGGCCTGCAACTCCCTAAACCAACCCAGAACCAGTTTGAAAAGACCAAAGCTACAACCAAAATCCGACAAGTAGCAAGCTGAAACTAGTTATCTAATCCTTTTAATTTTCCTGACATATCCGTCGTACTAATTATTTAATTATTTTCAGATAACTGTATCTTTCATTTTCATCCATTCAATCATCCTTAATAATTTCGCATTATTAATTCCAGATTTAACACTTTTTCATAGTATCTTCCAACTTATCCGTTTCCTGAAAATTCTCAATTTCTGATCGGGGTTCCAATCAATTTATATTTTAACCATCTTAATAATGTCAGTTGTTGAGAGCGAAAAATTACGCATTCGTAGTTGGATTCGAAAACCCATCGTCGTAGTTCGAGTTGTGAAGGAATTCGTTCAACAGATAAAATTTATACCGAAAATCCATAAAGAAGTTTCGGGTCGAACACAGGGAGGCGGACGTTTGATTAAAAATACGTATTTATTTTGTTTGTCATGAAATAAAATAGCTGGTCAAAAGCTATCTATTTAACAAATAATAAATAGAAGAGAGAGAAAATATTACAAATAAAAGCAAAAGGGATGTAGAATAAACATGGATTTCATTATCATAAGTTGTTCATTGCACTACTCATTACGACTAGAAAGCGAAAAATCTATACTAGAAAACAGTAAATCTACTCTAGAAGGCAATAAAAAGAATGGAGAGAGGAGTATCCTCCTCGACGGTCGCTTGGAGGACGAGCCGAACGGGACGACGCCTAGAAGATGGGGAATGGAGTGGGAAGGAGGACGAAGAGGGAGGAATGGGAACGAAACAGTACGTCGTCGTCGTCGCGAGATTTGCTTCCCGAATGCAAAGAGAGGACAACCGCTGGATACTCCACGAAGGGGGACAAAGGTGGAAAAATTATGATTTCTACTCTAAGGGAGCATCCCGAGTTTAAGACAAGCTCTTAGAACTTTGGACGGGGTGAGAGAAGAGAAGAAGGGATGAAAAATTCGTAGGGTAGGGGTCTCCTTTTATAGTTGCAACGATTTGGGGCATTTTGGACATTTTAACTTCAAAAACATTAAAGAGGGGCCTTTAACGACAGACATAAACGTCGCTACAGGCCGATCGTGGACGACATGTGGGCGCGGTACGCTCACCCGCTCCTCTTCCACGCCTAAAATGCACTCCCACATTTGGGCGATATCAGCCGTCCAATCATGAAATCGGACGGTCAAGATCTCACCCCACAGTGCCGGTTCAAATGCCCCTGTCGCGCGCCCGTGCGTGCGATGAGGCGTGCAGACTCGCGTCATCGCGTGCGTACACGATCAACGCTCCTCTTTGCACCACGTCTTCACTTCTCGTGTGCATGATCTTCATCTGACGGCCGAATTGAATGTGCCCCGTGCCCCAGCTGGATTGAGGTGCTCAGCAAGGCTCGAACGCGCGACCCCTGTGTCGCCCACAGGGGTGCAACCACTGCGTTGAGGCCTTGACTTTGTCGCGTTTAGGAATTAGGCACGCGCGATCGTGGCCGTTAGATCATGATCCAACAGCCTAGATCGCCCATGCCTTTGCCTTTAGAAATGCAACTGCGAGTCCATAGGGCCGATTGGGCAGCTGAGATGGCACCACATGGTGCCATCTTGGTTATCCATCTTCTATGTGTTGTAGATGGTGCCACGGATGTCGGATTTGACCGATTTTCGCACCGTTAGGCTGCAATCATCGATTCGAACCTATCCATGTGGTTGGATTTTTTGTCTGAAGTGTGGGTTGGCACCATCTTGGCCCTTGATCTTTAGGCTTCCTCGGTCTCTATCTGGTGCTATGGATGTCCGATTAGGGCGATCTTGGAGTCGTTGAACTCCAATTGTCACCCTGATCAGATCCGTATGGTTGGATCTTCGATCTAAGGCCCCATTAACAAGTTGCCTTGTCCCTGACTATAAAAGAAGATAATTAACCTACATTTTATACAGACTAACCTAAATGCAAGATAATGTATGTTATGGAATATTTATAGTATGTGATGCAATTTTATGCCTAAGAAGACACGTAAATAAACAGTTTATATAATATAAACGTGTTTACATCATCAGTTTTACTCAAAACAGAAATTCATTTCTCACATGCGATGTTAAGACCATATTCAAGAAGCTTAATTACTTTATAATTCATTTCATGAAAATTATCAACTAATTTGTCATCAACTTCTTTTAATCTAGCAGTTAACAATGTTACTCCGATTATTCACATTCCAAGTCAACTTGATTTTCATCAATATATGTAATATTCCAGTACCCAGAGCAACAAGAAATACACAAATGGGTCCGATCTCAGCAAGAGGCAAGAACGCACACTAAACGGTGCAATAGACGAAGAAAATCACTATGTAGATAAACTACATGGAAGAGAGAGATTACTTTACCTAATGTCACCGAAAGGTCACGATGACTCTGAAATATGCATCCATTGTTTCTCTTTCACCATTCTAGGGCCCTGTCTATTCGTACTCTCTCCGAGGCTAGATCAACGCCAAGATTCATGGGGGATAAAAAATGTCATAAGTTTCAATGAAAATTTTCACGAAAGAAATGATTCCCGAAATCAAATTTAAAACTTTCGTATAGTTCGTGAAGAGACGGTTCCCATGAGTGTGGGAATACGAGAAACGAACGTCATTTGACCCTTAACATATCAAAACATAAATCAATTTTAACATGGAAATCTCGCACGTACTAGCGACCTCGAGATTTGCACCACTTCTCTCTCTCTCTCCATCCCACTCCTTCTCTCTTTATAACCATCCGTCAACAACCGAAATCTAATCCTACTCAATCTCTCTGTCTTATTTACAAAGATAACGTAACGACATTTATCTCTTAATTCCTTAAATAATCATTGACGTAACAACCTCATTACGTATAATCAAACCACCGACCTTTATTTGCTTGTTTTATAATAATAATAATTATTATTATTTACTTATTATTTTATCTAAAAATCTTCGTAAGTAATTTTATATTTTTTACATAACTTTAATCATTAAATTTAAAGTTTTACAAAATAGATATCGTTTAAAAACTTACGATAAAGGAAATTTAATGAGACATTTGTCGGATATGTTTTCCAAGGATGAGTCTGTATGATTAAAAATATAATTTTTAAATTTTTGAATTTTACTAACTTGATTCCCACTCAAAGAGCACCGATGGATTTGTCTCGACGTACTTAGCCTAAAAATGACTTCGGTAAATAGGTTCTGGTCATTATAGGAGTTGCTTGTTTTACCTCCAATATATTCTGTGGATGCAAGTAGGTGTTTAATTAAGAAGGAACTCAAGCTTGATGGATCTATTGAAAATACAAAACCAGACTTATTGTCAAGGGATTTAAGCAAATGGAAGGTATCTATTATTTCGATACCTATTCTTCGGTAAATAGAATAGCTACTATCCAGATTCTCCAGTAAATAGGATAACTATTATCCAGATGCCTTTTGCATTGGCTTCCATTTATGATTTCGCTATCCATCAAATGGATGTAAAGACTGTCTTTCTGCATGGTGATCTTGATGAGGAGATCTATATGGACCAACTTAAGAGATTTGTACCTCCTGAAAATGAGAAAAAGGTTTGCAAACTTGTTAAATCTCTTTATGGTTTGGAACAAGCACCCAAACAATGGCATGAAAGTTTAATAAGACTATCTAACCTTTTGGCTTTGTGGGTCATGAGTCCAACAGGTTTGTCTAGCTACTCTATGGTTAAGAGTGATATGTGTATTATCCTATAACTATATGTAAATAATATATTACTATCATGGGTCAGAAATAAAAATTGTGAATGCAACTAAGTTGTTCTTAAGTAGTAAGTTTGAAATAAAAGATACGGGTGTTGCAAATGTGATCTTAGGCGTCAAACTGATTCAGTCAATGGAAATGATAACTATTTCTCAATCCCATTATATTGAAAAGGCTCCTAAGAAATTTGGCTATCAATATTATAAGGTTGTAAGCACTCATTTTGATTCATCAAAAACTCTCGATAAGAAAGTGGAACTCCTGTTTTACAACTAAGATATTCATCGATTATAAGAAGCTTGATGTATTTGGCTAACTGTACTGATGGGAACACCATCATGAGCCATAACTAGCTCATTTTGATCTAATTAAGTCAATAAATGCTCTTACATAACCGGTAGAGGACTGCAATTCATTGCATAATCATTCTGAGAGAAAGATAAGTAAACAGGGTTAAAACTATAAATTTACCATCATATCTTGAATGCAAAATAACCACGGGTTTTCCTAGGGGGTAATTAAGGTTCAAATGGTCTTAAATGTCTAACAAGAGGGTCTGTGCAGAAAGAAATGGGTTTTCGTGTGTTTTGAGGATTAAATGACTTCTAAAACCCTAAAAATAGACCTGCTTAATTAACTGAGGTTCTGGTCAGGATAAAAATTCACCTAAATCCTATAAAATTCATAGAAAAATATTCTCTAGGGTTTGGTACCTTCAATTTGACCATCAGAACCCATCTTGACCCAAAATAGTCTCAGACTGACATTTACCCTAATTTGGATTTTTACATAAATTATCCAGTCAAACGAGGTCAAAACCTAAATCTAACTTCACCATTGGATTCCTTGGGTCCAAATTAGATTTGTACCAAAATTTACGCCCAATCTGAGATCATCTTGACCAAGTTCGCATTTTGGTCCAGTCAAACTCTTTCTATCTCATTCTGACCCCTAACTTTCGAATTATTTGCAAAAGGCCCCCTAGCTTTGTCGTCTTCTTTGCAATCATGCCCCTCCACCATTATTGAGGAGGAACTCCTACTCCGGTGACCTTCGACTAGGGATTTCTCCCTGATTGATTTGCAAATCCCTTCCAATTTTGGAAGGGAAACTCCTGAGAGATTCCCCTAAAATTTGAGCCACATCTTGGGTTCCAATTCTTTCCCAAATCCTCATGCGAATCGCTTGAAGGATTCAGTCTCCTACTTGTGCGTAAGCTCCAAGCTTCCAAGCTTGGTTTCCAAGCTTGGAAGGCCTCCTTAAGCCCTATATAAGGATCCCCAGGGCTTGGCCGAACTCTCACACTCGCTTTTGGCTGGAAATCCCGCTCCTTCCTTCCTCCTCTTTGACCGAAAGACTCCACGACGTCTGGTGACTCCTCCTGATCCTTCTCATCATCCAACCGTAATACGGCAGTGGATTCCTCCCCCTTAGCTTTTTCCACGTCGAGCCATACCAGCAGGTGCCCCCAATCTCCGTCATCGTTGCCATTACCACCCACCAGAGAATTCATCTTCCCCGACACCGACTGATCAAAGCCGGTGTCGTCCTCCCCACTTAGTCCACTTAGAATAGGTAGTTAGGTCTCTCTAGGTTCCTAGGTTAATTTCCTACCCAAAACACGAAAAACAATCCCTCGCTACTACCGTTCACCCTCATCGTCTCCGTCTCCGACCGAACCTCCGGTGAGGCACCTCCGTCGCTACAACCCTCCATCCGCCTCCCAACCACCTCAAGACCTCCGCCTCACCTTCTCGCACAAAACCCTCTCCTATTTCATCCTCTCGCTCGCCCAAACCCTCCACCGAACACAACCACCTCCACCTTTATTTTTCGCTTCCACCAGCACTCATCACACACACACACTACGAAACCACCTCCGCTACACTCGTCGTGGTTCGACGATACTCCCTGAGCTTTCTGAAGTGGCCGAAAGGCTTTGCTGTTGATTTCAGGTACCATCCCCCCTCTGCCATTAACGCACAGCTCCGAAGCAAGCTTCAAAGCTTGTTCTTCACCTGCAGCTCCAAGCAACACACTCAGACGGTGCGGATTCAGCAGCTGTAGGTTCCCAGGTTCTCAATTGGAAGGAAGCAGCATAGTCGTGACCCAATTCGAGCCATCTTCACTGCGGCTGTGTGCGCAAGTAACAGGGGACGGATAGTCCCACATCGTGGATTTTAGAGCAAGTGCAGCCAAATAAGATGCAAAACTGCATATGCCTTGTTGCCTCAGAAACACAGGGGTGAGGTCCCTCACGCCCCTCACTATGCCTCGTCCGTGACACTACTCCCACAGGCCTGGGATAGTTCCGACTACCTGCCTACTCTATCCACTCCTCGCTCACCACCCACTGCTGGTGAGCCTAGACCCGGGTGCGCTCTAGGTCCGATTGCCCGTATACCCGGAACTGTTGAAGGCTCTAGGAGAGCGTGACCCAAGGAGAGAAAGAGAGGTGAGCATGCGGGGGTTAGAGGGGCTTTTCTCCTTGGAGAAGTTGGCTAAGCACTTAGCCAAATTTAAGACCCCTTCCCCCTCTGTGTGAAGAAGAGAAGCAGAGAAGAAAAAGAAGGTAAGTAGAGAAAGGAAAAGAAGAGAAGCTTAAAGAAGAGAAAGGGAAGAAATCAAAGGAAGGAAGAAGAAGAAGAACAGATGAAGAAAAAGAAAGGAGTACTGTAGCAACACACTTTAAGTTGTCTGATTGTAAAATCAGACATCTGATTATCTGTTCCTTCATTTGATTATATTCAGTAATACTATATATGTGTTAAGCTAATAATTGGTGATCCAAATCACCATTATTTTGTCTAGAATTCTTTTTATCTCTTCATATACTCATGTTATACATTGCATATTAGCTTTTGAGTAAGTAATTGTACTCATTTATATTATCTATTGAGATTAGGGTGTGAATTCATATTGTTCCCTGTGTTCGACCTCAGACTTCAAATTTGAGTAATAAATTATATTTGTTTTCAAAGCGATTTTGGCTATACTACAACGCAGCATTTATAAACCTCAATCTCGCTCTGCTAACATGTACTAAACCAAATATTTCCTTTTTCATGTCTAAGTTAGGTAGATACACAAGTTGTCTTAACCATACTCATTTGGATGCCTTAGAACGAGTGTTGCTGGCACAAGAATCGTTGTTTTAAGGAAATACACGTTGCAATATAGGACGAAAATTGCAACAACACTTAATATTTATAAAGCTCAAAATCAGAAAATGAGTCTGAGGTTGTTCATTGGGAGTAAATTGGCAATTTCAATCAATTAATCACAATAATAATGGGAGATATGCAAATATAACCAAAATGATGTTCAATGTATATATCAAAATAATATCTCAAGTAAGTACAAAATGATGGGGTTAAAATGGTGGTTTGAACCACCAATTTAACCCTAATGTTAAGCTCTACAATTTACTCAAATAAATGAATAGTAGATGCAATCAGATATCAATGCCAGAACCAAGCTATCAGAACCAAATCCAATGTCAGGTTCATGGCCCAGACGCCTTATCCTCAAGCCTCAGCAGAAGGCTAGGGACTAAGTGTTGAGCAGGGGAGAAGGGGTGCGAATCCCAAGGTCTGAATAGTGCAAAAGCCCCCCTCTTCCCTCTTAGATTTCTTCTCTTCAGAACCAGAACAAACCTGGGTATCGAGGTATACGGATGTAGCACAGACCTGCGTGGCATGAACCACAGGCGAGGGCACGTGCAGTAGCGCGTGCATGGGGACCTCACCCCAGGTGCGTGTTGAGGCAATGAGCCTTCAGCAAGAATTCAACTTATGCGTTGCGGGTGGCTCTCTCCCACACGATGTGTCACTAAAGAGCACCTTCCTCCTTTGTGTGCACCAGCAACTGAAGTGTTCGTCGAATTCAGGTAGGGGTTACTAATTGGTGCTTCGATTGAGGGCTTGAAGGATCCAGCACCTGGAACTGCTTCGATCGCGAGTCGCAACAGATCGTATGAAGGCTGGAAGCAGGCGTTCGGTGACGGAGAAGACAATGACAAGGGCGAGCTCCAGTCAACACCTAAAAAGCACAAGTACGACCTCATGGCCTTGTCAAATTCACTCAAGAGCTTCATTGAAGGATGGCGAATGCAATTACGATGGTCAGAAACCGTTTATGGCCAGTGGAGGTCTATCAACATCGGAAAGGATGACCGGTGATGGGTGTGGTCGGTAGGATGAACGGGAGTTAGAAACCCCAAATTTCTTTGGGGGTTTGGCTCAAGACGATATGGAGGAGGTCTTGGACTCAGTGGTAGGTGGTTTCGTGTAGTGTAGTGTGCACGCGGCTTCACCGGTGCGATGGAAGACGGAGGAGGTGAAGGTGTGGTTGTGCTTGAACCTAAGGTGTAAGGGCATAGGAAGAAGCAGGTAGGTGAGAGGGAGAGAGAGAGAGTGCTTATGGATGAAGGGTGAAAGAATTTGGGACCGACTATGATTGGCCAATGCCTTAGAGGACGAACACTCCAGTGATGAGAACAACGAGGAGGAGGGGTCGAGGCAGCTCCTACTTGGTCCGACGAGAAGAGGAAGACGTCAGGGAGGAAGTTCCCTCTGCCTATTGTATGTGGCAGAGGGCGACGAAGAGGATTCGAGGAGTTCACTGAAGCTAGGTCGGAGCAGGCCGAGTGATATAGACACATCTATTTAGGTTAAAATGCCTATTCATGCATGTTCCTAGGCTTAGATTTGCATTTCATGTTATAACTATTGCATAGCATGCATCATTTTGCATTTAGAGTAGTTGTATATATTTTAGGTTAATTAGGTCCCTTTTATGGTTAGGAGAGAAGAGGCTTATTTCAAGGCCTTGGATGGATGATCGGACCGTATGGATCTAATTAGGACGACGATCGGAGTCTAACGCCTTTGAAATCGTCTAGATCAGAGAACCGTAGCATCATAAGAAGTCCAAGGAAGATCAACGACCAAGGGGCAATGCAACATCCATACGGGTTTTGGATGGAAAACCTGATTGTACGGATCGATCTGAAGCGACGATCACAGCCCAGC
Organism: Thalassia testudinum; assembly: GCA_037157565.1. NCBI lineage: Eukaryota > Viridiplantae > Streptophyta > Magnoliopsida > Alismatales > Hydrocharitaceae > Thalassia > Thalassia testudinum. Next base: position 3,334,704 of record JAZHRO010000022.1, on the reverse strand, counting down.
TGTGCAAGAATCATCCCAATCTGAGCACCGTGGCACCCTATACAAAAGAAAGAAGAATGGACGGCCCAGATGGCTCCACATGGTGCCATCCAAACTGCCCAACGTCGGCCAGCAGCAACACACCGCACACAGTCGCACCAGCGCGCAGTAGCAATGCAGCTAATGCCAGCGCAAGCACACGCGACACGGCGCGAGGAGCATGGGCACGTGAACTGCACAGCGCGCGATGTGTGCACCAGCAGAGCGGATGCCAACGGAGGACATGCATGGATCTTCAGCGACACAGGCCTTTAGTGACGCTTGCAGTAGTCACTAATGGTTTGCACGTGCCAGCAACAGGAATTGAAGGGTGAATCTTCAGCGACAGCTGTAGCGACGTTTACAGACGTTAGTAATGACCCAGATGCGAATTTGTTCTTCGTCCTCCACTATAAAAGGACCTACCCACCACCATTCCAAACCATCTCTTCCTTTCTTCCTCTCACCACCATCAAGGCTCTAGAGAGAGCTTGTCCCAAGCCCAGGATGCTCCTCTAAAGTAGAAAATCAAATAGTTTTCCCACCTCTCATTCCCCTTCGTGGAGCATCCCGTGGCCGTCCTCTCACCGCCTTTTAGGAAGAAGATCCTCGCCGCGACGCTGTCCTACCCCATCCTTCATCCTCTAGTCTGTCCTCCGTCTCTCTCCTCATCACCTTCCTCCAAGCTACGTCAAAGCGAGTCGTCCTCCAAGCGACCGTCGAGGGGGATTTCTCTCACCTCTTTCTATCTTTTTTCGCTTTCATAGTGAGGTTTTTCTGCTTTCGTAGTTGTAACAAATAGTTGTTCATGAATAGATGATTGTTTTTCTCTCTCTCTCTTTCTCCCCCTCTCTCTTATATTTTTGCAAGTAGATAAAGTTTTCATCGACCTAATCTCTTGCTTGATAAAAATACAAGAAAAATTAGAAAAGATAAAAACGACCAAAAATAAATAAAAGCAAAGCGCGGATTTCATAAAACCAAACGTTCACCTCCCCGTGTTTGACCTGGGACTCCCTTGGAGTTTCGGTATAAATTTTATCTGATAGACGCATTTTACGAGCTACGACAACAGGTCCTTCAAACCTTGATTTTTAATTCGTGAAGCGTGCCCCCATCATTTTGCCGCTATTGCCAGGGAGGCAACGCTCTTTGGTTTTTTTTCCGTGTTTTTTTTTTCCACCTTACCTAACTTTTATCTCACTTTTTCTCTCATCTTACTGTGATTGCAAGTACTCATCCGAGGCGAGCCAAAGTGGTTAGATCGGAGAAAAGTGCGGATGAAGGTTTTGTAAGTTTATCCCCACCACCCCCACCCACTAGTTCAGTTCACCACACTAATAACTCAAACCCAAATCAACTTAGGTGCTTTTTTAAATCCTAGGATAGATTTAGTTGTTTGTTTGCCACCCCCACTCATCTCACCCCCGCATATATAACAAAAAAGAAAAAACTCTTCTCTTATGGGATTTTCTGAAAGCTACATGCTTAACACCCACAACTTCTCACCCTATGGCTCACAATCACATCGATTCTACCACTTAACCGGGATCTGACCTGTAGACCCGGTACACTTAATTCAACACACAAATAAGTGAGTAGAAATCTGAATAGGTCAAACATTTCTGTGTGCCTTAACTAAGTGGTGCAATAGGCCAATTAATTGAACTGTTTGGGCCGCACCACTTAAGATAAAAGCGATTCATCAAGTAGCTTGCCACTAAGGGTTGATTTTTAGGACTGAACCAGGCACTCCACATTTTATTTCTAATTTTTAAAGGAATATATCTACACCAATGCTTTCAAAACTTCGAGTGTTCTACTGAAACTTGATTGAATATACCTAAAGGTTAAACCTTAAAAGCTACTAAACAAGGTTGAACCCTTAAAGACACATCATCAAATAACCTTGCTTGAAAACCCTGGTTATGCACGCACACACATTTTAACTGATCATTAAGGGCACAACCCATCTAAAGGGTTCATCACATTCCTGAAGCACCATTGTCCTAAGCCTAACTAAAATTGATTAGATGTTGGCCCTAAGGACTGGTTCGCTCATCGGGATCCAGATTGAAATTGTTCACGATTAACTTGCTTGTACTAGTAAATCTGATGTCTAGCTAGGGGAGTAGCGTCAAATAACTGCGGCTAGGGGGTACACTAAGAACCGGAGGCACAAGCCAAAGGAAGAACCTTTTCCCCAGTCCCTCCTAACTGGTTGGATTGCCTGAACATAAGTAGAGTAAATCGTTCATAATCTTAGGACGGATTCTGAGAGTCTGTAGACCTTTAGGCTACCCAACCTAAGGACAGGCTTGTATTTGTTGGTGCTAGAGCACCACGATCATTTATTTTGATGATAACGAAACACGTGTCATTTAACATTTGCACTTGGAGTCTTAGATTTCAGGCAAATTGCAAATGGAGACGTGACTAGACGGAGTTCGAGCTCGCATCCAGGATGTATTGGAGGAGCTTGATGGAAAATAGAGGAGATTCGCGAGGAGTGATAGATTGAAGAAGGAAGGAGATGAAGAATAGGATAGATATCCTTCTCTTGTACTCCTTGTATTTTTCGTTTCTTTTGTTGCTCTTTATTTTTGTTACTTAGATTCTTGTTAAAGAGCCTCAAAGTACCCTAACAGTAGTCCTAGGAACACCAACACAACCCTAGGATACTTAGGTTTTCTGTAGAGAACTTAGAAAACCATTATAGGGTTCAAACAGCATTTCCAGACGTCTGATAATGTATTTTAAGATGTCTGACTGTTGATTCAGACATCTGATAACATTTAGGCCGGACTTGTTAGTTCTGTCTGATGAAATTAGACATCCAGACCTTAGACCAGATTCTTAGAAGGCGTCTGCTGACTTTGCCAGACGTCCAATTAGTGGACCATTGGCTGGCTTAGCAAAAACTCAAGGATATGACCGTTAGAGCCTTATCAGATGTCCTTAGGCCTTTCCAGACGTCTAATAAATGACCGGTTTGCCTCGACCGACCCAAAATCTCTTCTCAGAGATTTTCTAGCCGTTACACTCTCTTGGAAATCCATTCCCACGAAAAAGTGGGTTTCCAGACGTCCAGACATAGTGCCAAACGTCTTGTATGTCGTCTGATGGACTTGCGCTAGAACCCTGTTTAGATCTGATTCAAGTCAGGAAGAGACCCACCAAAAATCAGATGTCTAACCTTATTTTCAGACATCTTAAAGTGATCTTCCAGACGTCTGATGCTAGGATCAAACGCCTGATAACCCTTTCAGTGCAATCATTGTTCCTGATTTTGACCTGATTCTCTTGGACTTTGCTCCCAACGGCTATGGAAGCTTTCCTAAGCCTTCCAAAGCCTTCCTAAGGCCTCTATAAATAGAGGGGAACCTTTTACACACCTAGATACACCTAGATACACAAGAAACACTTTGTAATACACTCTCACACTCTTTTGTGTCCAAGCAAGCTCTTGCTCTCCAAGCTCAAGTTCTTCATCTAGAGAGCATCAAGCTGTTGCGCACCCGCTCTCCCGTCGTAGTTCACGAGAGCGACATTGCACCATCGCGTGGCTCACGCACCCGCGTCATCGATTCGACGCACTCCTTGCAAAGGGGAGTTTCCTAATTCCTATAGAAGCTTATGTTAAAAATTACTTTGTTGGCTCTATAGGATTATTTGTTATTTTATCTTTGTTATTTGGTTGGGTATTCGCTTTGCGAATTCCCATCTCCTTCGAGGGACAAAATCCTTCTCGTGGAGAGAAGGGGTTGAGGAACGCTACCCTCGCACTTGTAGCGTGGTTGTAATTGAGGTTGAATCACCCTCATTTAAAGTGATTCGTTTAGTAGATTTGATCAACTTGGTTGATCGGAAAATCCTAACTCGAGAGAATTAGGTGGTGGTTTTCACCCAGTTTAGGTTTCCACCTAAAAATAATTGTGTACTTTGTGTGTTTGTCCATTTTGTGAGATTGCTTTACATTATATTCTGCATTTTTTACGTCACGCTGATCTCACCCCCTCCGAGTAGGGAACCACAATTGGTATCAGAGCAGGTTCTTGCTATTTCGACGTAACAACCCGGCAGGAAGATCATGGAGGGGAGCAGTTCCGCGTGTAGGATTTCCGAGGGCCAATCTATGACTCATCCGCCGTTCTTTGATGGGAGGGACTTCGGATATTGGAAGTTGAGGATGAAGACGTGGCTCCAAGCCACTGAGTTCCACTGAGTTCGAGATATGGGGATGTTGCGAAACCCCATACGAGATCCCGAAGCGACTCCAAAGAGGCTACTTGCAGCTGCAGATTCGAGAGCTTTCACTCAACGCCAAGGCAATGAATGCCCTGTATTGCACGTTGAGTCCGAAAGAGTTCGAGCAAATCCAAGAGTGCACTACCACCCACGTGATATGGAGGAAGTTAGAAGAGACTCATGAAGAGATGAGCTCGGAGGAAGAAGAAGAAGAAAAGAAGAAGAAACCGCTTGCTTTGGTTTCATGGCCAGAGGAAGCAATAGCGACAGCGAAAGCGGAAGCGACTCCGACAACGAGGTAAATTTCGATTTACAAGAAGCTTTTAATGAATTATTTGATGTTAGTAAATCATTAAGAATAGAAAACAAAAACATTAAAAAGAACCTTAGTTTTCTTAAAAATGAAAATGATAGGTTAGAAAAACAACTTAAGGACATAGAAGCTAGTCCTAAAATTGATAACCTATTATTAGAAAATCATAATCTCATCAATGAAAATAATAAATTGATTGAGGAAAATGATAGTTTAAAGTTAGAAATCTGTGATTTAAAAACTAAGATGCATACTATAGAAAAAGAAATTGCATGTCTTAGGGAGAAATCAAATAAATTGATAAATAGGATAGATAACCTATATAACCCTAAGGTTGAGAAAGGATCTCCATCAAGGAGACCCACTAACAGATTCGGATCTAAGCCCACTTGGATACCAAAAAAAGAATCGGAATCTTGTTTTGTAGGTTTCAGGGATAACTACAACACGAAGGACTGGACCTACAAGCTCAAGGCTAGTCAACTCGAATTGGGAGGACCAAGGAGTAGACCAAGGAGGAGAAGACCAACGAGATCCTTGTGGCTAAGTCTCTCGACGCTCAGTCTGCCTGCATAGAGCAAAACCTACCCCTCTTCCCTCTACCCGCGCGTCTCTCTCTCTCAGCAATTCACTCAGGGATGCTCTCCCAGAGCCACACGAATATTCGGATCGGATCGTACCTGGGACCAGGAGCACCTGCAGGTGGTGTGATGTGCGAGGAGTGCTCATGTTTAGGTCGGGTCGGATCCCGCCAGATCCGCGAGATGAAACCGCGGACGAGGCGGGCGTGAGGGCAAGTGAGGGACCTCACCCTTGTGCTTTCGGAGGCGTTAAGGCAATATCACAAATTCAATTTATGGCGCAGCGGCGCCTCATCTCTCCACGACGTGGGACTAAAGGTTCTGCCCTGATTTTGCGTGCGCCCGCAGACTTGCGTGCCATCCCCACAGCTGTTGGCTTCTCAGCACCCCTGGCTGGACTCGAAGCACTTCGTAACACTCGCGTGAACCTGCTGCGCCTGCAGCCTGGGAGCCCTGGCGCATGGAGCTGCGTTGGAGCTTCTTCAAATGTCGTCCATGGCAGCAAGAGCGTCGACACTGTCAGACATAAACATGGCCTATTGGCCCAATCAGACTAGCTGGACACCTTCGCCGTGGCACGGCAAAGGCGGTGGATGGTGCTGCAGGCCGCAGGTCGGCCTAGGCGTTCGTGCCTAGGTCAACCTATGGCGGAAGTGTGGTGTTGTTCGGGGGACTACTGCGGAGGTGCGGAGTGGCAGTGGAGCGGTGGAATGTGTTCCTGGTGGTGAGGCGGAGCTTACGAGATGGTTGGCGAGCAATGTGGAGGGACGGAATGGTGGGAGCGACTCGCCGGAGGTCGGTCAGTGATGTGGAAGATGAGGGTGGTCGGCGTCGGTCGAGGGTCGATTAGATGAGATAACAGGGGGAAAAGAGAGAGGGGACTACGGGGAATAGTTCTAACCTAATTGTACGGACGAAGGAGGACGGAGGGCGGACAGCTGTACCTGCTGGCGCCGAAGAAGACGCTGTCCAGTGGGGGAGAACGGCGACGACGATGGGGCTGAGGCGGCGTGCGCGGGTACTGCGCGACGCAGAGGAGAGTCAGGAAGATGACTTTGCCACTCGTTTTGTGGCAGAGCGAAGAGGGAGGGAGGGGGGTCGTCGGAGCTTGCTGGGAACTTTGGCCAGGCAGGAGGAGATGAATTGGAGGTGGAAACTCGGCCAAATCAAGCTGAAATTGATCGACCGGAGGTGTAGTCTCTTTTATAGGCACTGGGCCGGTCGTTCAGGGCGTGGAGGGCACGCAATCGTCTGAGGTCGGTCGCCGGAGATGGAAAGAGGTTAAGATACCCGAATCTCTCGTGCGTTCGCACGAGAAATTGGGTTCACACCAGAGGTTGTGATCGGCCTTAAATGGAAGGGAATTCCTCAGAGAATCTCCCTTCCATTTCTAGGAGAGAATCTTTGAGGAATCAGAGAGTAATCCCTCTCTAAACCTCACTGGAGCTTGGTTCTGCCCTAACAATGGCGGCAGGACCTGATTGCAAAGGTGGCGAGGAACTTAGGGGGCTCTCTGCAAAGATATTCAAAAGATAGGGACCAATTTGTGATTTGGGTGTACTAAATTGCAAAGTAGGTCATGATGACCTCCCCTTAGGTCCAAATTTTGGTACAAACCTAATTTTGACCTAAGGAATCCAATGGTGAAGTTGTATTTTAGGTTTGACCTCGTTTGACTAGACATTTTGCGTAAAAACCCAAATTAGGTTAATTGAATAACTAGGACCCTAATCTAGGTCAAACTGGATTCCGAAGGTCAAATTAAATGTTCCAAACCCTAGAGGATGTTTTTCCATGATTTTTAGAGGGTTTACTTGATTTTCATCCTAACCGGAACCTTGTTAATTTAAGCAGATCTGTTTTAGGGTTACCAAGTGTTATTTAATTCCTAGATTGCACATAAACCCATTTCTGATTGACTCAACCCACTTTTTGTCTTATTTAGACCATTTGACCTATGTTTTACCTCTGAGAAATCTCGTTCATGTACTGCAATGGTAAAATTACAGTTTTAACCTTTATTTCATGTTTTCTTCTTAGAGCACTTGTTCCTTCAGTTAAGCCTTCTTCTAGGTTATGCAGGAGCTTTTATCTTATTTATTGGGTCAAAATGAGCTAGTTATGGCTTATGATGAGGCTCTCATCATACCCCCATGCCTAGCTTTTGTTAGTCCCTTAGCAAAATTTCAAGGTTTTAACTTCCGTTCTAGACCCAGAGTGTCCTCAGTTATGATAAGTGCTTCTTTTGTGATTATGTCAGAATGCCAATAATAGGCCTAGAGGTACTCAAGTACCAACCAAAATCTGGACCTATTCCTCTTTAGCCTCAGTCCTCCGCAAAGGTTTCTACGGCCCACAGAAACTAACCTAGGGTTTGTTGGACTCCGCGATTAAAGCACCCGTGCTTGAGACATTTTTAGCCTAAGTTCAGTTTGCAGTGAGTTTTTTTGTAAGAGAGAGAGATAGAGGATTTATTTGTTTGGAGAGCTTTTCTCTCTCTTTTCTTTTTATTTCTAGCTTCGGATTAGCTTCTCAACACGGTCTGTATCGGATTCCTCGTCCCCATCATCAATCCTCAAGGGTCCCTGGCTTTCGAGATTTCGAGATAATCCCGCCCATGGCGTTCCGTGGCCGAATTCAGACCCTAGCGATCGACATTTCGTGATAATGCCGCCCATGGTATCTGAACCAGCAGAGTGCTTACATGCCCCCAGTAGGATATTTAAATATCCTAAGAGACAAGCACCGAGGAGACGATATGTTGTTACGCATCTTCGAGGGGAATTTCCCGCCTCTCCACGCCGGGAACTCGTCCAAATCAATTTGTGTTGATTGGCCGCTCCTAATCTAGGTGACTTTTTTAGAACATTAAACGCTTTTCGCGTGATTTGGATGTTTATGCTCACTGAACCAAACTGTGTGTGAATTTGGGGTGCTTAGGTTACCGAATCCCGCAAATCGAAAGTCAGTTAATGAGGCCGAATACTTTCTAAGCCTTAGACCTAATACTTAAGCTTCACATTTTCCTCAACCTCTTGAGGATTATCCAGATTTTAGCGGATACGTGAATTTTTAAGCTAACAAATCTAGCCCAAGAGGCCTAAGACCAGCGTTCCCTCTAATCTCTTGTTGTGTCTCCTTAGCACTTTTTCTTTTATTTCTTTTCTTGATCTGGTCTAGAACTTCAGTTAATTCCTTACTCTTTTACTAATGACTATTTCTTTTTTCTTTCTCATTTCATGCTCCTTTCTTCATTTTTGCTCTTTTTCTCCTTATGAATATGTGGCTCACAAAATTTCCTCCCTCCCCCCATTTTTTTGTTCTTTTTCATAGTTTTTCAATTTTTTTTTGTGTTTTTGACATATGCAAATTTTTTGTGAGAATCCTTCTGATTTTTTCTTGGTTCTATATGTATGCACTTTATCACCCCCCATGCCTAAGTTGTGCAATGTCCTCATTGTAAACATAGGGTGTGAATTAGTGTTGAGGTCAGTGGCTTAGAACAGGGTATATCGAGTGGGTGAATGCGTCGAAAATGACTGATGAGAACGATTTCAAGCTCTGATACGTGTACCAGAGGTGGGATCAACTGTCTAAGGCTGAACTCAAGGTGCAATAGACGTGGAGTACGTACGGATAATTAGACGGGTCTCTGTTTTTGGGAATGACGGGTTGCCTCCCGTTAAGCGCTAAATTTAATGCCTTCAGCCGAGCGGAAAATGGAGTGGAGAGGGAGTGGTCACATCAATGGAATTTTGGAAAACAAGCACCTTAATTAAGAGCCTGGTTGGTCCAACCAGGTGCTTGTTAAGATCAGTAGGCTGATGATGCAGCCCAAACCCAATAAGTCTGGTGGGTTGATAGATGTAGATCAGCAGATGCAGAACCCACCATATGCAGTGAAGTTCTGATGGATATGGAAGTGAAAACTCGGGTTCAGGCTGAGTCGAATCAGCCTGGTCAAAGTAGGGTTCCGAAAAATTATCCATGTAAGGTGTGGAATCCCTACAGGGGTGATCAAAGGATGGAGGCTCCTAATTTGTGGTCTGATCAGTACCCGATACCCGGTCTAGATATGGATTTGAATCATCTGCAAACGGCTCAGTGAGAGGTGAATCGGAATAGAAATTGAGTCCGGTTGCGGGTCGGGGTGGGGAACGGGTTTTGATTGATTCTGTATATGTGGAGCAGGTGGCTTCAAATAAGATTGACATGTTATAATCAGGAGGCAGATTTTCTCCGATGTTATGGTCAGATTCGAGATCGTCGAAGAGTTTGCGAAAATCAAAGTTTGAATGAGATTCCAGATCATGAGTTCCACCATAGAATAAATCATATGTTGTATATTCAGCAGCCTGACTGAGATCTAGCCTAAATGTTAATTCTGAGCTTAAAAGGGTATCCTTATCTGGTAGAGGCTCAGATTCTAAGCTAGTAGGGCAGACCCAATTGAAACCCTGCTTGTCCAACTCCTCGATTTCTGTGTCGTAGATTGGCATGACTTCCGAAAAATCGATTCGTTCCTCTGAGGATGTTGGTGAGGGATATTCATCAAATCGAGGCCCGAAATCATATTCTTCATTAAAAGATTGATCATCTTCATCTGGGGCCTTGAAATCTTCAAAATATGTTTCAGATCTAGGTTCTAGGCTTAGGATGTGGGTTGAATTACTAGAATCTAGATCTGAATAACCTTCGAGGGTCACCTTATCAGAATAAGGGACGAAATTTATACCTTCGAGAGATTCAGTTCTACTCTCATACTTGCAGGAGTTTTGGGATTCTAAAATGGGCTCAAAATTGTATTTTCCTGCATTTGAAACTTCCCAACCTTCTTCAATATCAGGCACATTGTACTCTATCTGGGTTGGGAATCCACAACCATTTTGTGCCTCAAACCCGAGATCAGATTGATCCTCGATGTTGTCCCAAGATAGTTCCTCTTCTTTTGGTATACACAGGTATTTCTGATCAATAACTTGTTTTACTAGTCTCATTATCTCTTCCCATTTTTCAAGATTATCTTGGTGTTGCTTCCAAAGTCGAGGATTTGTCATACATTGAAGGTATTCACTATTGTGCAATTTTTCTATCTCAATGTATGCAGTAATGAGCAAGTCACGGGTTGATCCTTTGTTGGCTTCTGCTAATAGTACTTGGGCACAAGTTATGACAAAGGTTGTGGTTGTTGGGACATCAACCTGAATGTTTCCTCCTGTTGTTGAGGTTTCTTCATTTTCATAGAATTTCATGGCATCCTCAATCATTTTATCTCTCATGGATCTCTGATATTCAGGTTTCTTGAATGGTAGTCCTAGGTGGTTTGGCTGCATATTTGGATCAGGTGGTGGAGTCAAGATGTAGAATCAAGTTGGAATCAAGATGTGTTATGAAGCGATCAGATCTGAATAACGAGTCCCACTGAAAATGTGTGTGTGTGCTCTAAAGAGAAAAGATGAGGGACCGGAGACGTTTCTGACCCAATCAAGACACCTGAAGATGTTTAGATGACTATGGAGGTTCGGGGCAGATGGACCCCTGGATCAGAAAATCATCCACCTGAGAATTACCTGGGCAGCCAGAGAAGGAGAGTCTCGCAAAGACCCCTACACGGTAGAGCGTCCCTACGGGTTACAGGGTTTCCCCCACCCGACCTCTCTTGTCACTGAGATTCCAGGTAGACCAGAATAGGGACCTTGACCTCTTAAGTCTACCACTTTTATTTCAAAGGTGCTTTAGGGTTCTCACTTGAACTTTAGATGTTTTGATATTGTGACCTAATTTAGAGGTTGGTTGACCCAAGGGGTCAACTTCACCTGACCTGTCCTATAGATGGCAGAATGATTCTAGGTTTAAAGCCTAGAGATCACCCTGATTTGACTCCCAGGTTATTAGGTCCAAAAATTTTAAGATTCAAGTGATTTTAGAGCTTATTTTTGTTCTTAGGGTTTGTCTTGTTTAGCTTTCTTCAATCAAGGTCTTGGGTAGCACACTGATGCGGGAGGGTTTATTTCCTTTTATGCAGGCATGTGTGACTAACACTCCAAGATCCTACTGTAGAAACCCTAATTTGGTTCTATTTTCAATCCTCTTTTTCTTTTTGAAAAGGCTCTCTTTGGACTTTAAAAGCAAGAAATGTGTTGTCCACAGAGATTACGCGTTATTTTTATTAGGCACATGAATTTGTGGGATGGAATCTAAAAATTCACTCCAACTTCAAGAAGGATTAAAAAAATTTTCGCAAAATTAGGAAATGTTTGCCTTAAAGATGGTGATTACTATATAAAGAAGGCAATTGCTTCCTAAATTTATTTTCTTCCTTTTGTCTTTTCAGGATTAGGGGATAATTTAAGGAAGAAAAGAAATTACCTGCCCTGGAGTGGTTGCCTTGCAGGAGGAATCTTCTCGTGAAATACCTGCAAGATCAAAACAAAGCAAAGTAGGGCAAGTTAGTGTTCAATATGATAAAAACGAATGTAGAGACTAGTGGTAAATTGCGCGTTGCTCCCCGGCAACGGTGCCAAAATGTTCTCACGATTTTGTGCGGGTTTTAAAAGAGAATATGTCACGTTGTAGTATAGCTGACAAAATGTTCAAACAAATAGAGAATTTTATTACTCGAAAATCGGAGTATTCGAGGTCGAACACAGGGAGCAAATGGAATTTACTACTAATCAAAATGTAATTGAACACTCTAATTTACTCAAAATGTTAATTCAAATATGAGTGTATGCCATTAAAGGTAACTATGACAAAAGAAATGAAATTGGACGTCTGATCTTGTAATCAGACGTCTTAAAAGTATTTTCCCTTTTCTTTTGATTATTCTTCTTCTTCTGCAGTCTCTTTTTCTTCTTCGTCTTCTATCTTTGCTTTCTTTCTTCTTTCTCTTCTTACTTTCTGCTTTGCTTCTTGTCTTGCGAAGGCTTCTTTCCTCTTACCTTCTCTTCTTTGCCTTGCCTTCCTTCTTCCTTCTCTTTCCTGCAAGTGCTTCTTCTCTTCTCCTTGCGACTAAGTCTCTAGACGCTCAGTCTACCTGCACAGAGCAAAACCTACCCCTCTTCCCTCTACCCGCGCATCTCTCTCTCTCTCAGCAATTCACTCAGGGACGCTCTCCCAGAGCCACACGGATATTCGGGTCGGATCGTACCTGGGACCAGGCGCACCTGCAGGTGGTGTGATGCGCGAGGAGTGCGCACGTTTAGGTCGGGTCGGATCCCTCCAGATCCGCGAGATGAAACCGCGGACGAGGCGGGCATGAGGGCAAGTGAGGGACCTCACCCCTGTGCTTTCGGAGGCGTTAAGGCAATATCACAAATTCAATTTATGGCGCAGCGGCGCCTCGTCTCTCCACGATGTGGGACTAAAGGTTCTGCCCTGATTTCGCGTGAGCCCGCAGACTTGCGTGCCATCCCCACAGGTGCTGACTTCTCAGCGCCCCTGGCTGGACTCGAAGCACTTCACAACACTCGCATGAACCTGCTGCGCCTGCAGCCTGGGAGCCCTGGCGCCTGGAGCTGCGTTGGAGCTTCTTCAAATGTCGTCCATGGTGGCAGGAGCGTCGACACTATCAGACATAAACACGGCCTATTGGCCCAATCAGACTAGCTGGACACCTTCGCTGTGGCACGGCGAAGGCAGTGGACGGTGCTGCAGGCTGCAGGTCGGCCTAGGCGTGCGTGCCTAGGTCAACCTGTGGCCGGAAGTGTGTGGTTGTTCGGGGGACTACTACGGAGGTGCAAAGTGGCAGTGGAGGGGTGGAATGTGTTCCTGGTGGTGAGGCGGAGCTTACGAGATGGTTGGCGAGCCGTGTGGAGGGACGGAATGGTGGGAGCGGCTCACCGGAGGTCGGTCGGTGATGTGGAAGATGAGGGTGGTCGGCGTCGGTCGAGGGTCGATTAGATGAGATAACAAGAGGAAAAGAGAGGGGACTACGGGGAATAGTTCTAACCTAATTGTAGGGACGAAGGAGGACGGAGGGCGGACAGCTGTACCTGCTATCGCCGGAGAAGACGCTGCCCAGTGGGGGAGAACGATGGCGACGATGGGGCTGAGGCGGCGTGCGCGGGTACTACGCGACGCGGAGGAGAGTCAGGAAGATGACTTTGCCACTCGTTTTGTGGCAGAGCGAAGAGGGAGGGGAGGGGGGCTCGCCGGAGCTTGCTGGGAACTTTGGCCGGGCAGGAGGAGATGAATTGGAGGTGGAAACTCGGCCAAATCAAGCTGAAATTGATCGGCCGGAGGTGTAGTCTCTTTTATAGGCACTGGGCCGGTTGTTCAGGGCGTGGAGGGCACGCAATCGTCTGAGGTCGGTCGTCGGAGATGGAAAGAGGTTAAGATACCCGAATCTCTCGTGCGTTCGCACAAGAGATTGGGTTCACACCAGAGGTTGTGATCGGCCTTAAATGGAAGGGAATTCCTCAGAGAATCTCCCTTCCATTTCTGGGAGAGAATCTTTGAGGAATCAGAGAGTAACCCCTCTCTAAACCTCGTCGGAGCTTGGTTCTGCCCTAACAATGGCGTAAGGACCTGATTGCAAAGGTGGAGAGGAACTTAGGGGGCTCTCTGCAAAGATATTCAAAAGATAGGGACCAATTTGTGATTTGGGTGTACTAATTGCAAAGTATTTCAAGATGACCTCCCCTTAGGTCCAAATTTTGGTACAAATCTAATTTTGACCTAAGGAATCCAATGGTAAGTTGGATTTTAGGTTTGACCTCGTTTGACTGGATATTTTGCGTAAAAACCCAAATTAGGTTAGTTGAATAGTTAGGACCCTAATCTAGGTCAAACTGGGTTCCAAAGGCCAAATTAAATGTTCCAAACCATAGAGGATGTTTTTCCATGATTTTTAGAGGGTTTACTTGATTTGCATCCTGATCGGAACCTTGTTAATTTAAGCAGGTCTGTTTTAGGGTTACCAAGTGTCATTTAATTCCTAGATTGCACATAAACCCATTTCTGATTGACTCAACCCACTTTTTATCTTATTTAGACCATTTGACCTATGTTTTGCCTCTGAGAAATCCCGTTCATGTACTGCAATGGTAAAATTACAGTTTTAACCTTTATTTCATGTTTTCTTCTTAGAGCACTTGTTCCTTCAGTTAAGCCTTCTTCTAGGTTATGCAGGAGCATTTATCTTATTTATTGGGTCAAAATGAGCTAGTTATGGCTTATGATGAGGCTCTCATCAGCCCCCATCACCGGAGAAGGAGAAGAGTAGTTTCTAGCCTAAAACCTCGCTAAGGAGAATGGTCAGGAGTTAGGGGTTCTTTTATCGTGCTCAGGATCGAGCTCTAAAGCTCAGAAGGGGGCTTGATTTGCTCAAAATTTGGGGGAAAAATATCCCCAAAATCTCTCATGCTCGCCTGATCTTTGGGGACTGTTTATCATGAGTATCGTCTTTTAGAAATGCACATCGTAGTATAGGATGAAAATCACAACACTTAAAATTTATAAACTCAAAAATAGGAATTGAGTTCGAGGTCATTCGCAGGGAGCAAATATGGAATTCACGCACTAATCGCAATATAGAAATACTGAGCATAATACTAAGATGTTCAATGAATAAAAAGTATACTAAAAAATGTATTCAATTGTAGCACAAGTTATTGGGATAAAAAGAAATCAGGAACTCTAAAAAGAATGGTAATTTAAATCACCACTTAAATCCCACAATTAAGCACATATCACAATTCTCAAATAAGCCAAATATTTCAACAGTATCTTAAACCACTAATCCACATCAGTCATTGATCCTGGCACGCTTCGCGTATTAAAATCGAGGTTTGGAGGACTCGTCGTCGTAGCTCACAAAACACATCTATCAAATAAAATTTATAACCAAAACTTGAAAAGTGAGTCCCAGGTCGAACACGAGGAGGCGGACGTTTGATTTTATGAAATCTACATTTTGCTTTTATTTCTTTTTGGTCATTTTTATCTTTTCTAATTTTTTTGGTATTTTAATAGAGCAAGAGATCAGATAGACAATTGCTTATCTAGCTAATCTACTTGCAAAAATATAAGAGAGATAGGGAGAGAGAGAAAGAGAAACAATCATCTATTTATCAAGAATTGTTTGTTACAACTACGAAAGTGGAAAATATACACTACGAAAGCGTAAAAAGATAGAAAGAGGTGAGAGAAATCTCCCTCGACGGTCTCTTGGAGGATGACTCGCTTTGACATCGCCTGGAGGAAGTGGTGAGGAGCAGGACGAAGGGGGAAGGAGCCGGAGGGCGGAGGATGGAGTAGGACGGCATCGCGACGAGGATCTTCTTCTCGGAGGGCGGTGAGTGGATGGCCACAGGATGCTCCACAAATGGGGAGGAGAGGTGGGAAAACTATTTGATTTTCTACTCTAGAGGAGCATCCTGGGCTTGGGACAAGCTCTCTCTAGAGCCTTGGAGGTGGTGAGAGGAAGAAAGGAAGGGATGGTTTGGCAAGTGGGGTGTGTAGGCCTTTATATAGTGGATGAGAAGAGGAGAATCCTACGCATAGGCATTCAGCGACAGCTACAAGCGTTACTAAAGGCCGCTCAAGCTGTCGCCAAAAGATTCATGCCTCTTCATTGCCTAGGCTGGTGCACGCACTGTGCAGGCCATTTAGTGACAGTTGCAATTGTCACTAAAGGCCCGCTCTACTGTCGTTATAAATCCCGCACCCACCGCTCATGCTCGCAGCTGTCATCGCGCACGTAGGCTCAGATGAATCCTGACCGTTTGATGAAGTATCGCACGACCGAGAGAAGATCACGCCACTTCGCACAATTTGAATCGTGCACCTCGCCATCAACCGCTGGATGCTGCGTTCAGACATCTTAACTACGCAGGTCAGATGGTGCGTTCTCGAGGTGCGTCGGCGACCACGTGCAACATCCACTCTCAACTGTGCGTCCACGTAGCTGCTTCCTTCGTTGCCTGATCTTCCATCGACGGCTTAATTTCCCTTCCGCATGCACTACAGTGGATAAAATCCTCACGCAGGGCTTCGAACGAATGGCCACGCATTGTGAGCTGAGGCGCAAACCACTGTGCTGAGGATCATTATGTGTTTTGCTTATGAATTAAGCTTCCGCGCCCACGACTGTTGGACGAAGATCCAACGGTCGAGATGACTCCTTGCTTAATATGCCTGAGGGTGAGAAGAGATGCTTCTTCAGTCGTGGAGTGCACATCTTAGCCGTTGGATTGAGATCCAACGGTTGGGATTTGATTTTGCGGTGGGCTTGGAGATGCCTTGGCTCAGGTGGGGCTGCCTGGATGGCGCCATCTAGGCCGTCCATCTTATTGCGGAGGGTGCTACAGAGCTCTGATCAGAGTGATTCTCACGTTGATGGACTGTGATCGTCGCTCTGAATTCATCTGTATGGTCAGATTCTTCATCCGAAGTCCGTAAAGATGTCTCATTGCCTTATGGCCATGTAAAATGATGGAATTAATGTACATAATATACAACTATCCTAAATGCCATGCAATGGATGTTATGCAGTATTTATAATATGATATGCAATGCTAAACCTAGGAGCTATCAAAAATAAGCATTTTATTGTGAATTCATGTGTGTTTATCATACCCCCATGCTTACTTTTTGCTAGTCCCTAGCAAAATTAGCCTAAATGCTATTTATAAAAGTAGAATTAGGATTCGATCTCTTAGGCATAATTTGTTGGTTGTTTTAGGAACTTTCAACCCAAGACCTAGTTATGAAGACTCAACAATGCCCAGGTGTTTACCAAGATGCAGGTCGTCCAAGCCTCACCTTATTTAAGAAGAGAAGATACAAAAATTTTTTCTTATTTTTCTACTTTTCTAATTTTTTTTGTACTTTTGGAGCTTGAGAGTTCCGGGATAACTTTTTACGTCTACCCGACCCGCCTAAGACTCGAAAAGGACTCTAAGTGCTAAACATCTTGTGAAAATAGTGAAAGACTCACTAGGCAGCCATTGAAACGGACTTTGGGTTTCTACGACCCTAGGTAACCTTGCCTAAAGGTTTATCTTTTCGATTGGTAGCTTTCTCCCTACTTTTATTTATGGGGTTAACACAAGGGCAAACCCATTGTATATCTCCTCGATTTATTCTACTTCCCTGCTTCTTCCCTAAGTGTTTTGAGAATTATTGTGCATTTTTGTGGGTTGGGCTCTGGACAATCAGCTAATGGGCCATTACCCACGACAACTTGCCAGCCATACTCGTGCGGTGAAGTATGGTTTTTTTTTTTTCTTCTTTTTTCTTTCTCTTTTTTTTTCTATATTTTTTTCTTTTTCTTTTTCTTTTTCTTTTTTATTAAGTAGGTGACTTTCCTGATCTAAGATTTACCTAAAGGCAGTACGACGAAAATGGTCTTATGGCTGGGCTCAAGACAACCGGCCGATGAGCTGTTACCATCGACAACTTGCCAACCATACCACCCTAGATAGTTCATTAGCTACCTAATTTCCGAAGAAACCCTGAAAAGTGAGTCAGTGTAAAAAAATGTGTAGATGCTTAAGCTTAAAGTCCCCCCAAATTAGAGGGTGGGTTAATAAGTCGCATACTTATCATCCCAATTTATTTACCAAATTAAAATGAATTTTAATTGGCAAGGACTCGCAACTAAGTCCACATTCGAGTGAACACTCGAGCTAATTAAGCCCGAAGACCTGAAGAGTCTAAGTATTCAGGTCTCAAAGTATCAATTCCTAAAGTTTGCAACTCCTAATACCTAAGTTCTCATCTCCTAATTCTATTTTTTTTTCTTTTAATAGAATCAAAAAAATAGGAAATTACTATTACAGCTGACAAAAAGATTATAAGATATTTCCACCCCCCATGCTTATCTATTGCAATGTCCTTATTGTTAAAAATGAAAGCATGCAAGATAGTAGAAGTGGAAGAATAGCACCTGGTTTCCGTGAGACTCTGGTGAGCTTGAAACAATCTTTACATGTGCTAAGTTTAGTGCCTTCAGCTGGGTGATGAGAACCTCATCATGAGCCATAACTAGCTCATTTTGACCTAATACAAAGGATAAAAGCTCCTACATAACTCAAGGAAAGGCTTAACTCAGAGAATTCTGAGTTTAAGGAGAAAACAAGTCATAAGGGGTAAAAATGCAATTTTACCAGTATAATCTGCATACAGGGTAATTCAGGGCCCAAACATAGGTCAAAGCAACTTAATAAGAATAAAAGTGGGATGAGATGATCTAGCAAGGGCTACAGCAATTCCAAGGAACTAAATGATAATCTGTAACCCTAAAACAAACCCACTTCAATTCATGAGGTTCAAGGCAAAGAAAAAATGGAATAAACCCTCTAAAATTCATATAAAAATAATCTCTAGGGTTTAGAACCTTCAATTTGACCTTAGGAACCCATCTTGACCTACATTGAGAACCATACCCAATTAATAACTTAATTTGGGTTTTTGCGTAAATTGACTAGTCAAACAAGGTTTAATCTAGAAATAAAATTCACCATCAGATTCCTTAGGTCCTAATTAGTCATGTATAAAAACTTGAGCCTAAGAAGAAACCTTCTTGACCAACTTTACACTTTGGTCCTCATATATTTACTTTTTGGCCCTCAACTTTTGAACCCTTGCATTTTGGCCCCTAACTCTCCTTCGTTCTTTGCGTTCAGGTCCCCCCTGCAAAACCTGCCAGCACCATGCTCCGGCGACCTTGCGCGGAGCATGGCGCCGCGCAGGGTGAGGGGGAGAGCCTGGCAAGTAAACCGGGGGTGCCCTGCGTCGTCAGCCGTCGCAGGGACACCCCCCTGGTCGCTGTAACCCACCATACCGGCCGTGCGAACGCATGGACGGTATGGGTTTCCATCTCCGGCGTCCTCCGACGAGGGAGACACGTCGTCTCCCTCCGCCTTCCTCCCTGATTCGGTCCCTATAAATACCCCCGTCGCTCCACCGTTCTTCCCAGCTCGGATCTGACGGAGAAAACCCCCAACTTTCCTCTCCTCTCACTCCGGCAGACGCCCACCAGCTCCGGCGGTTCCTCCTCCTCCTCCTCTTCGCTCTGCCGCAATACCAGCAGCAGAGACTTCTTCCCCTGCTCTTCCCGCGCCACGCCGCACCCAGCTGGCGCCTCTCCGGCTCTCTGCTCGCCGCCGCCCCTTCCCCCGGGCATCTTCTTCTCCGGCGACAGTCGATACGACTGTCGCCCTGCTCCGGCCCCTTTCGTCTCCGTAGCTAGGTCAGAACTCCTCCCCATCTCCCCCTCTTTCTTTTCCTCACTGTCTTTTATTTGATTAAACCCTCGACCGCTCCTGTCCACCGTCACCCCCTTCGTCTCCGGCCATCCTCCGGCGAGCCGCTCCCATCACCCCAGCAACCCACACGGCTCGCCGACCACCGCAGAACCTCCGCCTCCTCACCCTGATCAACCCCCGCCCTTCCACTTCCCCCACATCACCCTCTGCAACCCCACCGAACAAACCCATCTTCCGACCCACAGTCCGACTTAGGGCAGCCCTTGCACGCCGCCCCACGCCTCGCCACCACCCACACGAGCTTCGTCGCACTCTGGCGAAGCTCCCGGCACCTTCTGATTAGGCCGAGAGGCCGTTTTGCTGTGAACAGGTCACCCGACCTCCGCCGCCATTGCCGTGCAGAAGGAGCTGCTTCCGCCTGCAGCTGCAGGCGCGCCACGCCCAGATTCGACTCCCAGGCCTTGCGAGGCATTTCGACAAAGCATCAGGCTCGCAGCTGGGGCGAAGGCCTCGCGTGAAGCCACGATCGCCCGCTGCTTTCTCCGCTGCGGGCGCTCAATTAGGGTGGGACATTTAGTCCCACCTCGGAAAACTCTGAAGAGGCGCAGCGGTATAAAGCGAAAAAGTGCTGGAGGCTTACTGCCTCAGCACACGGGGTGAGGTCCCCTTCACCCGCCCGGTTACCCGGTCTCGTCCGCGCTCACGCCCCGCGGACCTGACCCGACCTGACTTAGACTGACCTACACTCCTCGCCCACCACGCACGCCGGTGGGCCTGGACCCGGGCGCGACCCGTACCCGGCTACCCGGCAGCTCTGGGAGAGCTATCCTATGAGCGGATTCTGTGAGAGAGAGACGGGGGGGAGAGGGTAGAGTAGGTTTTTCCCTCTGACGTAAACTCTGAAGTGTGCAGGCACAGGTGAAGAAGAAGGACCGCGGAAGAAGAAGAAAGCTAAGGGAGACACTGTAGCAACAAGCGATTTAAGTCGTCTGATTGGAAAATCAGACGACGTCCTGAAGGGAAAAGAAGAAAGAAGGAGAGACGACGTCCTGACAGGAAAAAGAAAAGAAGAAAGAAGGAGATCTGAAGAACAAAAGAACAAGGAAGAACAACAGAAGAAGAAGAGGACCACAAGGAGATAAACACAGAGGAAGAACAGGAAGAACAAAAGCTAAAAAGAGAGAGAGACAAAGAGAAGAAAAGAAGAAGAACTCAAACTTTCATCTCTCTCCCCCTCTCTCTCTCTCTTTCTTTATTTTTGTAATAGAACATGTATATCTCTAGAATATAACTTGCTCCCTGAGTTCGACCTCGGGAACTCTTTTATTTTCCGAGTAAAAAATTTATATAT
The DNA here is from genome assembly GCA_037157565.1 of Thalassia testudinum. Lineage (NCBI taxonomy): Eukaryota > Viridiplantae > Streptophyta > Magnoliopsida > Alismatales > Hydrocharitaceae > Thalassia > Thalassia testudinum. The sequence continues at coordinate 3,313,980 of JAZHRO010000022.1, read as the reverse complement.
TTGAAATGATGGCAATAACTGGCTATACTACAACGCTATAACAATAAAACCCGGTTATCTCTCGAAGCCAGCGTTTCACTGGGCGATGGTCAGCCCGCAGTGGTTAAGGCAAGGTAAGAGTAACCTTATCTGAGATGGGTTCAGGGAGCACATGGTCAACAAAGGGTTTGAGACGCTGTCCGTTGACCTTAAAGATATTACCCATCTTTGGGTCAAAGATTTCGATGGCCCCATTAGGGAAAATCCACTCAATAACGAACGGGTCGTCCCATTTAGACCTAAGTTTGCCAGGGAAAAGCTTCAATTGAGAATAAAAAAGCTAGACCTTCTGGTTCGGCTCAAAGCTTTTACGTGAAATCATCTGGTCATGGAGAGCTTTGGTCCTTGCCTTATAGATTCTGGCATTTTCATAAGCATCATTTCGAAGCTCCTCCAACTAAGACAGTTGGACTTTCCTGGTTTTCTCGGCCAACTCTAGGTCAAAATTACACTTCCTGATGGCCCAAAATGCCCGGTATTCAAGTTCTATGGGTAAGTGACATGCCTTACCAAACACCAGATGGAACGTAGACATATCGATAGGAATTTTGTACGCCGTACGGTAGGCCCAAAGAGCATCATCTAGCTTTTGGATCCAATCCTTCCTATCATGCCTAACAGTTTTCTGCAAAATGTTTTTGATCTCCCAATTGGAGACCTTGACCTGTCTGTTCGTTTGAGAGTGGTAAGGTGTGGAAATCAGATGATTCACCCTGTATTTCCCCAGTAAATTCCAAAACTGAGCATGAGTGAAATGTGTGACACCATCACTGATAATTGCCCAAGGAACCCTGAACTGACTGAAGATATTTTTCATCACAAAATCAATGGCCACCTTGTGGTCATTGGTCTGGGTGGGAATTGCCCCAATCCATTTGGACATGTAATCAACAGCGATGAGAATATACTGGTGTCCAAATGAAGGAAGGAAGGGTCCCATAAAGTCGATGCCCCAAATGTCAAAAATTTTGATGGAAAGAATTGGTTTTAGGGGCATCATATCTCTCTTAGCCATGTTCCCGAGTGTCTGGCATCAGGTGCATGACTTTGAGAATTCCTGGGCATCCTTAAATAATGACGGTCAATAGAATCCGGATTGTAAGATTTTTGCTGCTGTCTTTTTCCCAGAAAAGTGTCCACCACACGCAGATGTGTCAGAACTCAAGTATGCTATGGAACCCGATTTCCAGGATGCATCGACGAATAATCTGGTCTGCTCTGATGTGGCACAGCTCAGGATCGTCCCAAAAATAATATTTGGCCTCAGACACAAGTCTTTCCCATTGTTGTTTGGTCCAATCCTGGGGTATTTGACCAATGGCCAACTAATTGACAATATCTGCAAACCAGGGGATTCGGATACACGAGACTATAAGAATAGTTTCATCCAGAAAAGTATCAGAGATCGGGACATTCGGATGAGGAGAATCAATTAGGATTCCTGAGAAGTGATCCGCCACTACATTTTGTGCCCCGACTTTATCCCTGATTTCAAGATTGAATTCTTGAAGTAGTAGAATTCAGTGAATAAGCAGGGTTTGGCATCCTTTTTGGCCAAGAGATGTTTCAAGGTCGAGTGGTCGGTATAGGTATGACACGAGAACCTAACAGATAAGCCCTGAATTTTTCTAAAGTGAAAACTACAGCTAGCAATTCTTTTTCAGTAATGGTGTAGTTCCTTTGGGCTTCGTCTAGAATCTTGCTAGCATAGTAAATCACAGAGGGCTTTTTCTCAATCTTCTGACCCAAGATAACCCCGACGACATAATCAGATGCGTCAGCCATAATCTCAAATGGGGTTGTCCAGACCAATGGTTGCAACACCGTGGCACAGGTGACTACCGTTTTTAATAAACCAAATGCCTTACGGCATGATTCATCAAACTTGAACGGTGTGTCTTTGGAAAGAAGGTTACTCAAGGGCCGAGCAACCTTCGAGAAATCCTTAATGAATCTTCTGTAAAAACCCACATGCCCAAGGAAAGAGTGGATCTATTTTACAGATGTGGGTGGAGGAAGTCTAGAGATAGCATCCTCCTTAGCTTTATCAACTTCAATACCCCGACTAGAGACCACATGACCCAGGACAATGCCTTCTTGAGTCATAAAGTGGCTCTTTTCCCAGCTAAGGACTAGCCGTGTTTTGATGCATCTCTGGAGGATCAATTCCAAGTTAACTAGGCAAGACTCAAAAGAATCTCTGAAAATGGAGAAATCATCCATGAATACCTCAAGACAATCTCCCACCATGTCAGAAAAGATGGCCAGCATGCACCTTTGAAAAGTCACAGGTGCGTTGCAAAGCTCGAAAGGCATTCTACGAAATGCAAAGGTTCTGTAGGGATATGTGGAGGTTATCTTTTCCTGGTCTTCAGGATTGATAGGGACTTGGTTATATCCCAAATAACCATCTAGGAAGCAAAAGTATTTTTTCCCAGCTAACATTTCAAGGATTTGATCGATGAATGGCAAGGGAAAGTGATCCTTTTTAGTGGCTGTGTTCAGCTTCCTATAATCAATACAGACTCTCTAAGCAGAAGCTAAACGAGTAGTGAAGGTTTCCCCTTTCTCGTTAGTCATAACAGTTATTCCCACCTTCTTGGGTACAAGCTGAATGGGGATAACCAAGATTGGATAAATAATCCTAGCATCGAGCCACTTGATTATCTCCTTCTTGGCCACTTCTCGCATATTCGGGTGTAGTCTCCTTTGCATTTCGCGACAAGAGCGGGATCCACCTTCCATGAAAATATGCTGATTACAATAAGATGGCTCGATCCCCCTAAGGTCGTGGATGGCCCAACCAATTGCCTCCTTGTTGTTCTTAAGGACCTTAATTAACCTCGATTCTTGCTCCTTAGTCAAATTAGCACTAATAATCACAGGGAGCGTGTTTTCAGGTCCTAAGAACTCATATTTCAAGTTTTTGGGCAATGGTTTTAATTCCAGCTAGGGTGGGTTTAGAATAGAAGGTAGGGAGGATGCTGATGAAGATTCATTAGGATGATCCAGTGGAAGAGGCTGGGAATGAACAAAATCAACAGCCTCTTCAGGGTGTGGCAGGTCTACCACGGAGGGTTGTGGGTTGGGTTCGTTAATGCTAGTGGAGTCCTCGAGTGCACTGATTGTCATACAAGACTCAAGATCCTGATCCTCGAGCTCCTCAGTGAATCCACAATCCTCAAATCCTCTTACAACCTTAAAAATATCCAGAGTTAACTTCTTATCCCCAAAGGCGATCTTCATACTACTACTTTCATAGTTTATGTTGGCCTTGGCGGTAGCTAGGAACGGATGCCCCAGAATGATGGGCGTGTTCCTTAAATCATTATGTACATCCATGTCAAGGACGAGGAAATCTACAGGAAAATAGAAATCCTTGACCTTGACAATTACATCCTCAATAACGCCTCTCGGTGTAGTGACTGATCGGTCTGCTAATTGTAGCATTACTGAGATTGGCTTGAGTTCACCTAACCCAAATCTCTCATAAAGAGAAGTCAGGATTAGGTTGATAGATGCACCTAGATCTAACAGTGCCCTATCAAAAGTGTATTCCCCAATAATGCATGAGATCAAGGGGCACCTGGATCTTTATTCTTTTGAGGAAAACGATGCAGGATCACAGAACTTGCCTGCTCAGAGAGAATCACCTTCCTTAGAGTGGGTTATCTCCGCTTACGCTTTTGGGTACATAGTTCTTTCAAAAATTTAGCGTAAGCCAAGATGTGCTTAATAGCATCGAGAAGTGGAATATTAATCTCTACGCTCCTGAATAAATCCATGAGCTCCTCGTTGTTATCTAGGGTTTTCTTCTTCTTGGTTTTCAATAGGGCTTCAAGGAACGGGATATAGGTGGTATTTTCATCTTTCAATCCCTGAGCCTTATTGTCTTATTTAATCTCCTCTTCTCTCTCAAGCTCCCCAAGGTTTTGGCATCTAGTAGATAATTTAGGGTCCCGGGTTTGCTTTCCACTTCTCAAGGTGACAGAGTTTGCAGAGGCATACGGGTTCGAGTCCTGAGGTGGGTTAGTGAAGATTGGAGGGCCTTGGTTAGTCATGTAACCAAAAGAAGAAGAAGATGAGGGACCCTGCTCAACCACTTGAGCATGTGCGTGTGGGTCCCTTTGATTCTCGTACCCTTGGGCTCTATTGCCTTGATTTTGCACATTGCGCGGGTTGGGTATGGGTTGGGATGGTAGAGATCCAGGTTGTCGGGTGTTAGCAATTAACCTGGATTGCAAGTTATCCAATGATGTCTTCATTTGCTGCATAAGCTAAAGCATGGACCCTTGCATTTCCATCATCTACCGGTTTAAATCAACCTACCCAGTAGATTGTTGGGCATTCCAAGATGGTTGAGTAACCAGTTTTGGGGGTGACTGGGTGTATACATGACCCTGACCCATAGGTCTTTGAGATGCATAGTTGCTAGGTCGAATTTAAGTCTGTTGCCCCTGACTTTTCCAGGAGAAGTTAGGGTGGTTCCTCCAACCCGAGTTATAAGTGTTGGAATACAAGTTGGACCTAACATTCTCCTGCATTGCATACGCATCCTCATAGGACGAGGATGGAGAGAAGGAAGGATCAGAAAAATTGGGATCAAAGGCCCCAGTTTGGAACCCATAAGTTTCCGAGAAATCCTGGCTCACAGGTTGAGACAAATCAAGTTGGTTCACAAATTCCCGCCTCGTGGGAGCTCATGAGGAATGGAATCCCAAATTCTAGGATTGAGTAGGTATAGAAGTGTTTCCTAAATTCCCAAACATCCATTCTTCCATTCTCTTAGCAACCAAGCCCATTTTATCTAGTTTATTACAAATCAATTCCATGTCAAATGAATGAGAATCCTTGATCTCATTAGCACTTGACCTAGGCTATTGGGACCGGTTGAATGCATCTATGGAGGCATGATTAATTTTGTTCTCACTCATTTCCTCAAACAGGTCATCTACGCTATTTGCATCCTTGTTGAGAAAATTACTTCTGTAGGAAGCGTCCACGTGATTACGGAGTTGCTCAACCAACCCATGATAGAAAATCTGCACGAGTTGCCATTTCAGCACCTCGTGGTGTGGACACTTCCTCAAAAGTTCCTGCAATCGCTCCTAGGCACCATGAAATGGTTCCCTCGACCACTGGGTGAAAGTGGTAATCGCCCGTTGCAATGCATTGGTCCTTCCGATAGGGAAGAATTTCTTCAAGAAAGCCGACTTAAGAGCAGCCCAAGTTTCAATCAGCCTTCCTATGGTCCGGTACCAATGTGCGACCTTATCCCTGAGAGAGTGGGGGAAAAGCCTCATGATCATTTGCTCTTTGTTCACATTCCTTGCTCTGGTGGTCTGAACCAAAGTGGTCAGATCCTCCAAGTGCTGAAATGGGTCCTCCGAGCTAAGCCCATGAAAGTGATTAATCAAACTTAAGACTTGGGGCTTGATTTCTATGTCTCCTGCGGGAATCATGACGCCGAGATGTTCCCCATAGTTTGAAGGATTATAAAAATCCTTCAAGGGTCGAGCGCCCTGACCATGCATATGTTGGAACCATTGCTGCATTTGCTGCAATTCTTCCAACTGCCTCTGAATCAGCTCCCGCTAGTTTGGGGGCAGGGAAGGTGGTTGTTGATCAGCCATGGGATCTTCTTGGCTATAGCTCAACCTCCGCCTCCTAGAACGGTCTAAAGGTCCTTCCAATCTAGGATTCAATGACCTCCTTTCAAGCATACACTAGAAGGAAGTCGGAAGGATGGGGAAGAGAGGGAACCCTACAGCACAAGAATACAAGCCTGTCCTTAGATGGGATAGCCTAAAGGTCTACTGACTCCCAAAATCCTTCCTAAGATTATGGATGATTTACTCTACTTATGTCTAGGCAATCTGACCAGTTAAAAGGAGGGACTGGGGAGAAAGTTCTTCCTTTGGCTTATGCCTCCGGTTCGTTGTATACCCTACAGCCGCGATCGTTCGACGCTACTCCCCTACATAGACATCAGATTGACTAGTATATGTAGGTTAATCATGAATAATCTCAATCTGGATCCCGTAGAGCAAACCAATCCTTAAGGCCAACGGCTACTCAATTTTAATTAGGCTTGGGACAATGGTGCTTCTGGAATGTGATGGGCCCTTAATGGGTTATACCCCTAATGATTTGTTTGAGAATGTGTGAATGTGCACGACCAAGAGGTTTTCAAGCAAGATTATTAATTGATAAGGTGAGTTTTAGAGTTCGAATCTTGCTTAATAGCTTTTAGGATTCAAATATTAGGTGCTTTCAACCAAGTTTTGTGAGGCAAACCAAGTTTGTTTTTAAAAGCACGTGCTCAAGTATTTTCCTTTAGAAATCAAGAAAAATATGGAGTGCCTGGCTTGACCTAGTTATTGAATCCTATGGGGCAACTACAAAATGAACCTCTTTTAGATTAGGTGAAGTGGCCTAAACAATTCAATCAATCGGCTCAAATGAACCACCGATTAAGGCACAAAAAGGTGATTAACCTAATATGATTTCTACTCTTTTATGTGTTGAATTCATGTATCAAGTCCACAGGTCAGAATCCTGATTGAGTAAATGAAAATCAAGTTAGGTTATGTGCCTCTGATGTGGGTGTATAAAGTGTGTAAATTGATTCATCCCATAGAAAGTATCCTTTTGTTTTTTTGTTTTTAATAAGATGTGGGTGAGATGGGTGAAGGTGTCAAACAAGACAAACATAGTCTATCCTAGGGTTTATGCAAACACCTAAGTAGATTAGGTCTTGGTTATAATTGTGGCGAAATGAACTAGTGGGGGGGGGGGAAATGTGGGGGACACTTACAAAACACTCTACCCACACTTTACTCTGATCTACCGCACTTGGATCTTCATGCTAGGGTACCTACAAGATAGTAGATCAAAGACAAGTGGGGTTAGTGCTATGTAAATGCAAAGAAGTGCAGGAAACAATAAAGTAAATTCCATTGCCTCCCCGACAACGATGCCAAAATGATCCAGGCACGCTTCGAGTATTAAAATCGAGGTTTGGAGGACCCATCGTCGTAGCTCACAAAACACGTCTATCAAATAAAATTTATAACCAAAACTCAAAAAGTGAGTCCTGAGTCGAACACAGGGAGGCGAACGTTTGGTTTTATGAAATCCGCATTTCGCTTTTATTTCTTTTTGGTTGTTTTTATCTTTTCTAATTTTTTTGGTATTTTAAAAGAGCAAGAGATCAAATCGACAATTGCTTATCTGGCTAATCTACTTGCAAAAATATGAGAGAGAGAAACAATCATCTATTTATCAAAAATTATTTGTTACAACTATGAAAGCAAAAAATCTACACTACGAAAGCGTAAAAAGATAGAAAGAGGTGAGAGAAATCCCCCTCGACGGTCGCTTGGAGGACGACTCACTTTAACGTCGCCTAGAGGAAGGTGGTGAGGAGCGAGACGAATGAGGATGGAGCCAAAGGATGGAGGATGGGGCAGAACGGCATCACGGCGAGGATCTTCTTCCCGAAGGGCGGTGAGAGGACAACCACGGGATGCTCCATGAATGGGCATGAGAGGTGGGAAAACTATTTGATTTTCTACTCTAGAGGAGCATCCCAGGCTTGGGACAAGCTCTCTCTAGAGCCTTGGAGGTGGTGAGAGGAAGAAAAGAAGAGATGGTTTGGCAAGGGGGGTGTGTAGGCCTTTATATAGTGGATGGGAAGAAGAGAATCCCGCACACAGGCATTCAGCGATAGCTACAAGTGTCACTAAAGGCCGCTCAAGCTATCGTCGAAAGATCCGTGCCTCTTCATTTCCTTGGCTGGCGCATGCACTGTGCAGGCCATTTAGTGACAACTGCAAGTGTCACAAAAGGACCGCTCTTCTATCATTATAAATCCCACACCCACCGCTCACGCCCGCAGCTGTCATCGCGCACATAGGCACGGATGAATCCTGACCGTCGGATGAAGGATCACACAGTCGAGAGAAGATTGCGCCCCTTCGCACAATTTGAATCGTGTGCCTCGCCATCAGCCGTCAGATGCTGCGTTCAGACATCTTAACTGTGCGCGTCAGATGGTGCATTCTCGAGGTGCGTTGGCAGCCACGTGCAACATCAGCACTCAACTATGCGTCCACGTAGCTGCTTCCTTCACTGCCCAAACTTCCATCGATGGCTTAATTTCCCTTCTGCATGCACTTCAGCAGATAAAATCTGCACGTGGGGTTTCAAACGCATGGCCGCGTGTTGTGATCTGAGGCGCAAACCACTGTGCTGAGGATCATTATGTGCTCTGCTTACAAATTAAGCTTCCGCTCCCACGACCGTTGGATGAAGATCCAACAGTCGAGATGACTCCTCGCTTGATCTGCCTGAGGGTGAGATGAAATGCTTCTTCAACCGTGGAGCGCACATCTCAGCCGTTGGATTGAGATCCAACGGTTGGGATCTGATCTTACAGCAGGCTTGGAGATGCCTTGGGGCTGTCTATCTTCTTGCGAAGGGTGCTACAAAGCTCTGATCAAGGTGATTCTCGCATTGATGGACTGCAATTGTCGCTCTGAAATCATCCATACGGTCGAATTCTTCATCCAAAGCCCGTAAAGATGTCTCATTGCCTCCTGGCCATGTAAAATGATGGAATTAATGTACATAATATACAACTATCCTAAATGCCATGCAATGGATGTTATGCAGTATTTATAACATGATATGCAATGCTAAACCTAGGAACTATCATAAATAAGCATTCTATCATGAATTCATGTGTGTTTATCAGTCACATGAGCCAAATAATCCCACAAAGCCTTCAAGTAATGTCAGATGTCGAGCAACTGAGGGAGACGGCTTAAGTTGCCAAGTCTCAGCAAGTACAAACCTATTGCAAGGCACAAGAGAACAACACAGAAGCAGAGCACCAAGCCTCTCAAAATTTTCACTAAGTGTTAAGCGGTTAAGCACTCATCTCGAAGAGCACAGTGCAAAACCTACCCCTACCCCCTTAGACTTTCCTCATTATTCTCTCAGAAATGGGTAATCGGATATGTAAGCGAGTAATCGGATCATGAGCATAGGGGACCAGACCCGCCAGCGTGAGTGTAACGACCCGATTCCCAAGTCCTTACGAGAGAACCAGATTGACTCGACTAATCCCAAGACCTAGTCGTCTAACGAGGAAGTAACCAAAAGAGCAGTAAAATAAATCACATTCAGCATGAATATAACTAACAGTAACAAAAATACAGCAGTAAGAAAAGGAACTACTACAGCATGTACCACCACAACAGTAGAACAACATTTATAACATAACAAGAACTACAAGTAAAGAAAAGTACAGAGAGTAACAAGAACTACTCACTACAGTGGAACAAAAAGGGGTACAAAAGAACTGCGGTAACTCTACTGGACCCTACTCGGCCTAGCGTCCTCTGCAGCCGCTGACCCTGGCTGCTCAACACCTGGTCCTGAAAAGTAACGAGTGTAACACGTCAGCGAAACGCTGAGTAGAGTGGCAACTAAAACTAAAGAAGCAGTAAAGTGTACAGTAGCTGTTTTATTTTCTTTCTTCCTTTATTTACGTCTTTCTATTGTTTCACAATTTATCTATTTCTCAGATCCTTCACTTGATCTCGAATGTTCCTCATGGGAACGATCTTGATTGCAGTCTTTTCCGAAAAGTAGAAGTAACACGTGGTGCTCTCCTGGCCAGGAGAGTCCCCCGTGGTGATCCTACTCTCAGTCAACCACCCCAAGGTCGCTGACAGACGTAATGGTGACTACGGCACGTGCGATAAACACACAGGTAGCTACCCCGCACTGACACGCAGTCAGTCGTTTCCGTTAACGGGTGCGCCCAAAGCACAGCACGGAACCAGTATAGGGCAGAGCCCTCTCAGTAACAGGGGTCCAACCCCTTCACAGTAACCAAACAGGGGCCTTGGCCCTCCACAGTCCACGCACCCTCGCCTGACTACCTTGGTTTGCCCAGTGGACCTAACAAGTCGGTGTAGGAGGGCCAGCAGAACCCCGGGGCCCGTGGGGTAGCTAGTACTCTCCCTACACTAGTAGCTCTCCTCGGTACTGTGTACACAAGGGCCAAAAGTTGGTACAGAGTGGCCAGACCTAACCCCGGATCCCTGGGGTGGCTGGCTTCGCTCTGCACTAAACAGGTAACAGGTGCTTCCCCTGGCACTACGTACCCAAGAGACAACACACTTCCACATCTTTCCTTCTCAGTTCCATTTCATTCTCTTTCCAGGAGTTCTACTCCTAATTCCCCGTAGGGTTCCAGCTCTTTTAACTCAGCACATTCAGGTTTCACCATTCCAGTTTCACGTTCATACAACCCATGTTCTCAATCATATTCATTTATTCATAACAGGCAGCTGTTAAATCAATTATAGGCAGCTATTATTTCCTTTCCACATTTTCCAAGACTACAATATTATATACATATCACTAGTTTTCCAATCCTAGGATTCACGCCGTACCCTAGGATCTATCATTCAATCTAGTTTCCAGTCCTAGGTTTCATGCAATACCCTAGGATCTATCATTCAATCTAGTTTCTTAGTCCTAGGGTTCATGCAGTGCCCTAGACTCTATTAATTATTCCACAATTGTAACAAATTTGATTAAGTAAATTAAAAGCCACTCTACCAGCTACAACGGGAGTACTGGGGGCGTGGTCGGAAATCCCGCGCGCCTCCGCAACCCCCGAGACTGCAATGGAACGGGGTCCTAACACAAGGATCAAACACAAGGAGTTTCTCAGAATAGTATATAATTACTGTAAACGGGTAGAGGATTTTATTCCGAAAAGAACGCAACTCGAAACGCGAAAAATGGACTCCGAACGGGCCCTAAACGGGTCGAAAACGACGAAACAGTCCAAAATCAGACGTCTGGAACCTCTTCCAGACATCTTAAAATGTGGGTCAGATGGTACCTTCGTTCTGTGTAGTCCCTCAGACATCCAGAAGCCTGCGAGGGCGTCTGGCCTAGTTTCCAGACGTCCGATGGTCAACCCGAACGTCTGGAAGTCCTCTCCGTCGTCTGGCACTGCGGCCAGACGTCCGATTCCCGTTGGATGGCGAGTCTCGCGCCCTCCTGAGTAGAACCTGCATGCACCCACTCCTCGCTCTCAGTACGACGGGGTGCAGACGAAGGCGCGGCGGACGGCTGCATGGCCGTACGCGCGAAAAAGGAAGGAGGACGAAATAACTTACTTGCCAGACGTCTTGACAGTCCTCCAGACATCTTCACCATCGTCTGGTTGGAATCCCAGACGTCTGATTCTGGAAAAACTTCTAGAATCAGAGTTCGACTCGCTCTCCGCCCACGACGCACAGCCGCGCCGCGCCCCGTCCGCCAGCTGCTCGAGCTGCAGCAGCCCCCCCGCGACACTCCAGCCCGCTGCTCCCCCGCCGGCCGGCTCTAGCCGCCCCGGCAAGCTCGAGCCCTCACGGTCGAGCGTCTCCTCCCTCGCGCAACACCTCCTCCCGCACACTTGCCGCGGCCGCTGCTGCCGCCGCTCGCTCGCTCTCGCACCGGCTGGAAGAAGAAGGAGGAAGCGGAGGAGATGAGAGTGAGGGAGAGGGCAAGGGCCTTATAAGGTCGCACGGGGAGAGAGAGAGAGAGAGAGAGAGAGAGAACAGCACTGCGCCCTGCAGGACGAGAGAGGGAAAAAAAGGGAAAGCGGGTGGTGGTTGCAGGTCTGCGCGTGCATGCGCGCAGACGCAACCCCGTACACCGCAGAAATTAAATCCCAGACGTCTGGAAGGGGTTCCAGATGTCTGGTCAGACGTCTGGGCCACCTCCCAGATGTCTTAAAAATGTCTTGAAGCCACGTTCGTAACAATATAACAAACTCAATGGAAGTTTCATCCCCGAAACTTGCGCTAACTAGGGTGCGGGAAAAACGTCATATAAAAACATAACAAACTCAAAGAGGACCGAAGCCGGTCCGAGAGAACGTACCCGCGAAGAGCTCCGGGTACCGCTCCCGCATTGCCGCCTCAGGCTCCCAAGTAGCCTCCTCGTACCGCTGGCTCCTCTACAAAAACTTCACCAGGGGTACTTGCTTTCGTCTCAAACTACAGACGGCTCGGTCAAGAATCTGCACTGGCCGCTCGGGGTAGGTCAGGTCGTCGCCCACCTCGATGCTCTCGTGACTCAGTATGTGACTGGGATCAGCTATGTACTTCCTGAGGTTGGACACGTGGAACACGTCGTGCACACCAGAAAGCTGAGGAGGGAGGGCAAGTCTGTAAGCAACGGGTCCAACCTGTTCCAGGACCTCAAAGGGCCCCACGAACCTCGGCGCGAGCTTCCCTCTCACCCCAAACCACTGCAGGCCCTTCATGGGCGAAACACAAAGAAAGACATGGTCCCTAACCTCGAACTGCACCTCTCTGCTTCTCCGATCCGCGTAGCTCTTCTGTCTGCTCTTGACAGTGCGAAGTCGCCTGTGGATCTGCTCGACTACCTCCTGACTCTGCCGGATCAACCTGGGGCCAACCTCCCACTTGGTCCCCACCTCAACCCAACTCAAGGGTGCCGTACACCTCCGTCCGTACAGAGCCTCGTAGGGAGCCATGCCGATGCTCGAGTGATAGCTGTTGTTGTATGCAAACTCCGCCAGGGGCAGGTGCTCCTCCCAAGAGCCCCTCCAGTCCAGTACACAGGCATGCAAAAGGTCCTCAAGTGTCTGTACGTGCGCTCAGACTGTCCGTCCGTCTGGGGGTGGTAAGCTGTACTAAATCTCAACCGCGTCCCCAGGACTTGCTGAAACTCAGCCCAAAACTGGGACGTAAAGCGGGTATCCCGGTCGGATACGATCTCCTGCGGAAATCCGTGTAGTCGTACCACGTCGCGGATATACCTCTCTTCCAACTGTCCTGGTCCCAAAGTGACTCGGATCGGCAAGAATCGTGCCGTCTTCGTCAGTCTATCAACAATTACCCAGACTGCATCGTGTCCTTGCTGGGTAACAGGTAAGCCCACCACTAAGTCCATGGTGATGCTCTCCCACTTCCACTCTGGCACTGGAAGCGGCTGTAGCGGCCTTACAGGCCTCTGATGCTCGGCTTTCACCTGCTGGCACACTAAGCACTGCTGCACGAATTCACCCACATCCTGCTTCATCCCCCTCCACCAAAACTCGTGTCTCAAGTCGTGGTACATCTTCGTGTTTCCGGGATGTATGGTGAATCTGGAACCGTGTGCCTCAGTCAGGAGCTCTCTCAACAGCTCCTCGTCCTTGGGAACGCACAACCGTCCCCTCAAGCGCAGTACCTGGTCTGTGAAAGAGAAGTCCCCTGGGTCTCCTGACAGTACTCTGTCGCGCAAGGACTGCAAGTACGAATCGGCCATCTGTCCAGTGATGATGCGGTCTATCAGCTCTAGCCTAGTTTGTCGCGTCACAGTCACTGCCCCACAGTGCCCCCGTAACTCTAGGGGTCACCAACTGCCCACCTCTTCCAAAAGGCTCCAACTCTGTAACTGTAAACTAGCCAAGTGTGCGGGTGCCTTCCGGCTCAAGGCGTCAGCCACCACATTGGCCTTACCCGGGTGATAGGAAATGCTGCAGTCGTAGTCCATCAGGAGCTCCAACCAACGTCTCTGTCTCATGTTGAGCTCCTTTTGATCAAAAAGGTATCTAAGGCTCTTGTGATCTGTGAAAATCTCGAAGGTCTCACCGTACAAGTAGTGCCTCCAGGTCTTCAGCGTGAAGACGACAGCTGCCAACTCCACGTCGTGGGTAGGGTAGGTATGCTCATGGGGCTTCAGTTGCCACGAAGCGTAAGCGACAACGTGACCCCTCTGCATGAGCACACCTCCTAACCCCTGCAAGGAGGCGTCCGTGTACACAATGAACCCGCCACTACTGTCAGGGATGGTGAGCACGGGAGCCGAGGTCAACCTCTCCTTCAGCTCCTGAAAACACGCCTCACAGGCGTCTGTCCAAGTGAAGGGCACGTCCTTTCGGGTCAACTATGTCATAGGACGCGCAATCTGTGAAAAACCCCTGATGAACCGTCTGTAGTAGCCTGCCAGTCCCAGGAAATTGCGAATCTCAGAGACTGAACGCGGTCTCTCCCACCTGAGCACTGCCTCGACCTTGGCTGGGTCCACCGCCAAGCCGTCTCCAGAGATCACATGACCTAAGAAGGTCACCTCCCTCAACCAGAACTCGCACTTGCTGTATTTGGCGTACAGCCTACGTCATCTCAGTGTGTCCAGAACCATCTGCAAGTGCTGTCCGTGCTGCGTCCGATCTCGAGAATAGATGAGTACGTCATCAATGAATACCACCACGAATTGGTCCAAGTACGGCCTAAACACCCGGTTCATCAAGTCCATGAAAGCAGCGGGGGCATTGGTCAGCCCAAACGGCATGACCAAAAACTCGTAGTGTCCGTACTGGGTGCGGAAAGCTGTCTTGGAGACATCTGCCTCCCTGATCCTCAACTGGTGGTATCCAGACCTCAAGTCGATCTTGGAGAACACCGTGGCACCTCGCAACTGGTCAAACAAGTCGTCGATCCTCGGCAGCGGATATCTGTTCTTGATGGTGACCCTATTCAGCTGTCGGTAGTCCACACAAAGGCGTAGGGTACCATCCTTCTTCTTCACAAACAGTACCGGGGCTCCCCAGGGAGACTCACTGGGCCTCACGAAACCCTTCTCCAAGAGGTCCTGCAACTGAGACTTGAGCTCTCGTAGCTCAAGCGGTGCCATCCTGTATGGCGCGGTGGAGATGGGGCTGGTCCCTGATACTAGTGAGATCTCAAACTCGATCTCACGCTCGGGCGGTAGTCCTGGTAACTCGTCTGGAAACACGTCAGGGTACTTTCTGACCACCGGGATGCTCTGGAAGTCTGCCACAGAGCGGGGCTCTGCCACCACATAAGCTAGGAAGCCCTCACACCCCTGGCTCAAAAGTCTCGCCGCCCGAAGTGCCGAAATGCACCTGAAGCCTCCGTCCACTGGCTGTCCGTGAAACTCGAAAGAAGGCAACTCCGACATAGAGAAGACAAGCTTCCTCTCAAAACAGTCCACCAAGGCGTGGTAAGCGGACAGCCAGTCCATCCCCAGAATTACGCCAAAGTCCTCCATCTGTATCATACTCAGGTCAGCTGGCAGGCTATGTCCCCCGACGCTGACCTCGCAATCCGTGTACACCTCAGCTACAAACATCTGACCACTCGGACCCCTGATTACGAACGGATTCTCTATCAGCGTATAGTCCTGGCCCAAACTAACTGTGAAACTGGCTGCGACAAACGAGTGCGTAGCGCCGAAATCGAAAAGTGTGTAAACGAGTCTACCAAAAACTGAAACCATACCTGCCACCACCGATCCCGAAGCTCTGGCATCCCTGTGTGTCAGGGCGTTCATACGCCCCTCAGCTCTAGGTGCGGATGAAGTAGCCACACTCTGCGTCGGACAGGTAGGTGTTGGCCGGTACCCTCCTCATGACTACTGTCCTCCTCCTCGCACCTGGGAACCGCGGCCTCCTGCGCGCCCTCCAATGCTCTACGCGGGAAGTATCTGCTGACCTCCTGATGTGGCCCAGCTGGCCACACTGGTAACAGAGGGGAACCCGATTCCAGCCCTCAGTGGGTCCCTGCTGTCGGCTGGGCAGGGGTCCGGTGCTGGCGACTGGCCCCTGTCGAGGGCCCCCAAAGGCCACTGATGGCCCTACAAAATGTGACGTCTCTCCCGCGGACTCCACGTGCCTCCTCTCTCGCCGGCCCTGTGAAAAGTCTGGCTGGAAGGGCCTCTTCCACCCGCCGTCAGTGTCTCGCGCGGACGGGTTGGTCTCCTCGTAGGTCATAGCTGCCTCCACCACACTCGAAAACGTAGGCAGCTTCAGGGGTTTGACATACCCCCGAATTGCAGGCCGGAGCCCTCGGTGAACCTCCAAAGGCGCTCCTCCTCAGTGGCTACCGCTATCGCTGCAAAGCGGGAAAGCTCCAGGAAACGCGTGCAGTACGCGCTTACGGTCATCGTCCCTTGGCAGAGAGGTGGAACTCCCGCCTCCTCTGGTCCTGCCACGTCTGGGGAAAGTACTGCTTGCAGAAGAGGGTGACGAACCGGTCCTAGGTTGGCTCGTCCCTCTCCTGTCCCCGGACCGCCCTCCACCACCTGTGTGCCGCACTCTCCAGCTGGTACGTGGCAAAGGCCACGCGGCACTCCGCCGGGGGGTGAAGGGTGTTGAAAATCTTCTCCAGCTGCTCGAGCCAGTCCTCTTCCTCGGTCGGGTCCTCATCCCCCTTGAAGGAGGGGGGCTTCAGCTTCCGGAACTACCTGAAGAGCTCGAAGTGGCGCTGCAGTGGAGATGCTGGTGCACCTCCAGGCAAAGGTGCCTCGTGTACAGAAGTGTCGGAGGAAGGTGGGGGCGGCGGCGGCCCATCCCCTCCCCCATGTCCAACGTCGCGTCCGTCATGTGGTCCCACAGAGGACTCCCCCTCCGCAGCCCCAGGGTAAGGTGCTTGGGGCGGTGGGTGGATCTCCTCTCGCACAATGTCCCTTATCAGCTGGGCGAGGTCCTGAGCCTGGATGCCCGGGAGTAGCGGCTGGCCCACTGAGGCGTCGGCAACGGCACTCCCACCTCGCCGACCTCGTCCTCGGCCGCGCTCGCGGCCCGTCTCGCCAGTCCCGCGACGAGGCATCTCCTGCAAGGAGATACGAAACAAAACGAAACACGTCAATATGGAACGATACCTAACGAAAACGTCTAAGAGCTCATGTCAAAAGATATGTTGTGGTGGCTACTCTAGTTATAGACATGTGAATTGGTTATTTTCCAGTCAGTTGATTCACCTCTCGGGATGACCTTGCTCTGATACCATCTTGTAACGACCCGATTCCCGAGTCCTTACGAGACACGAGACCCGAACTGACTCGACTAATCCCAAGACCTAGTCATCCAACGAGGAAGTAACCAAAAGAACAGTAAAATAAACCACATTCAGCACGAATATAACTAACAGTAACAAAAATATAGCAGTAAGAAAAGGAACTACTACAGCATGTACCACCACAACAGTAAAATAACATTTATAACATAACATGAACTACAAGTAAAGAAAAGTATAGAGTAACAAGAACTACTCACTACAGTGGAACAAAAAGGGGTACAAAAGAACTGCGGTAACTCTACTGGACCATACTCGGCCAAGAGTCCTCTGCAGTCGCTGACCCTGGCTGCTCAACACCTGGTCCTGAAAAGTAACGAGTGTAACACGTCAGCAAAACGCTGAGTAGAGTGGAAACTAAAACTAAAGAAGCAGTAAAGTGTACAGTAGCTGTTTTATTTTCTTTCTTCCTTTATTTACGTCTTTCTATTGTTTCACAATTTATCTATTTCTCAGATCCTTCACTTGATCTCGAATGTTCCTCGTGGGAACGATCTTGGTTGCAGTCTTTTCCGAAAAGTAGAAGTAACACGTGGTGCTCTCCTGGCCCAGAGAGTCCCCCGTGGTGATCCTACTCTCAGTCAACCACCCCAAGGTCGCTAACAGACGTAACGGTGACTACGGCACGCGCGATAAACACACGGGTAGCTACCCCGCACTGACATGCGGTCAGTCGTTTCTGTTAACGGGTGCACCCAAAGCACAGCACGGAACCAGTATAGGGCAGAGCCCTCTCAGTAACAGGGGTCCAACCCCTAAACAGTAACCAAACAGGGGCCTTGCCCCTCCACAGTCCACGCACCCTCGCCTGACTACCTTGGTTTGCCCAGTGGACCTAACAAGTCGGTGTAGGAGGGCCAGCAGAACCCGGGGGCCCGTGGGGTAGCTAGTACTCTCCCTACACTAGTAGCTCTCCTCGGTACTGTGTACACGAGGGCCAAAAGTCGGTACAGAGTGGCCAGACCTAACCCCGGATCCCTGGGGTGGCTGGCTCCGCTCTACACTAAACAGGTAACAGGTGCTTCCCCTGGCACTACGTACCCAAGAGACAACACACTTCCACATCTTTCCTTCTCAGTTCCATTTCATTCTCTTTCCAGGAGTTCTACTCCTAATTCCCCGTAGGGTTCCAGCTCTTTTAACTCAGCACATTCAGGTTTCACAATTCCAGTTTCACGTTCATACAACCCATGTTCTCAATCATGTTCATTTATTCATAACAGGCAGCTGTTAAATCAATTACAGGCAGCTATTATTTCCTTTCCACATTTTCCAAGACTACAATATTATATACATATCATTAGTTTTCCAGTCCTAGGATTCACGCCGTACCCTAGGATCTATCATTCAATCTAGTTTCCAGTCCTAGGTTTCATGCAATACCCTAGGATCTATCATTCAATCTAGTTTCTCAGTCCTAGGGTTCATGCAATGCCCTAGACTCTATTAATTATTCCACAATTGTAACAAATTTGATTAAGTAAATTAAAAGCCACTCTACCAGCTACAACGGGAGTACTGGGGGCGTGGTCGGAAATCCCGCGTAAATCCGCAACCCCCGAGACTGCAATGGAATGGGGTCCTAACACAAGTGTAACGACCCGATTCCCGAGTCCCTAAGAGACACGAGAACCGGACCGACTCGACTAATCCCAAGACCTAGTCGTCCAACGAGGAAGTAACCAAAAGAGCAGTAAAATAAACCACATTCAGCATGAATATAACTAACAGTAAGAAAGTACAGCAGTAAGGAAAGAAACTACTACAGTAGGTACCACCACAACAGTAGAACAACATTTATCATATAACACGAACTGCAGGTAAAGAAAGTACAGCGGAAACAAGAACTACTCACTATAACAGAAACAAAAGAGGTACAAAAGACTGTGGTAAACTCTACTGGACCCTACTCGGCCCAGCGTCCTCTGCAGCCGCTGACCCTGGCTGCTCAACACCTGGTCCTGAAAAAGGTAACGAGAGTAACACGTCAGCAAAACGCTGAGTAGAGTGGCAACTAAAACTAAGACAACAGTAGAGCGTACAGTAGCTGTTATGTTCTATTACTTCTTTATTTACATTTTTCAATTGTCTCACTATTTCATTTATTCCTCAGATCTTTTACTTGATCTCGAATGTTCCTCGTGGGAACGATCTTGATTGCAGTCTTTTCCAAAAGGTAGAAGTAGCACGTGGTGCTCTCCTGGCCGGGAGAGTCCCCCGTGGTGATCCTACCCTCAGTCAACCACCCCAAGGTCACTGACAGGCGTAACGGTGACTACGACACGCGCGATAAACTTACAGGTAGCTAACCCGTACTGGCACGCGGTCAGTCGTTTCCGTTAACGGGTGCACCCAAAGCACAGCACGAAACCAGTACAGGGCAGAGCCCTCTCAGTAACACGGGGTCCAACCCCTCCACAGTAACCAAACCGGGGCCTTGCCCCTCCACAGTCCGCGCACCCTCGCCTGACTACCCTGGTTTGCCCCAGTGGGCCTAACAAGTCGGTGAAGGAGGCTAGCAGAACCCCGGGGCCCGTGGGGTAGCTAGTACTCTCCTAACACTAGTAGCTCTCCTCGGTACTACGTACACGAGGGCTAGCAAGTCGGTACAGAGCGGCCAATCCTAACCCCGGGTCCCTGGGGTGGCTGGCCCCACTCTGCACTAAACAGGTACAGGTACTTCCCTTGGTACTGCGTACCCAAGAGACAGTATGAACAACATCTCAGTTCCATTCCTTTCTCTTTCCAGGAGTTCCACTCCTAATTCCCCGTAGGGTTCCATCCTTTTAACTCAAACATCCAGGTTTCACTTTCCAGTTTCACATTCTTACAATCCATGTTCTCACCCACGTTTCTTTATTCATAACAGGCAGCTGTTAATTCAATTTACAGGAAACTTTATATTCCTTTTCATTTTTCCAAGACTGCAGTATTATACATTCTGCTAGTTTTCCATCCTAGGATTCATGCCATATCCTAGGATCTATCATACAATCTAATTTTCCAGCCCTAGGATTCATGCAACACTTAGGAGCTATCATTCCATACATTTCTCATTCCTAGGATTCATGCAATGTCCTAGATTCTAGTTAAGGTTCCATACTTTAACAGATTTTAATAACTTAAGCCACTCTACCAGGTACAACAGGAGTAATGGGGGCGTGATCGGGAATCTCGCGTTCCTCCGCGACTCCCAAGACTGCAACTGAACGAGGTCCTATCACAAGGATCAAACACAAGGAGTGTCTCAAAATAGTGTATAGCTACTATAGACGGGTAGAGGAATTAATTCTGAAAAGAGCGCAACTCGAATCGCGGAAAACGGAGCCCGAACGGGCCCTAAACGGGTCGAAAAAGACGATACTGTGCAAAATCAGACGTCTGGAACTTCTTCCAGACGTCTTAAACAGTGGATCAGAGAATTACCTGTTCAGCGTGGTTTCCCAGACGTCCAGAAGTCTGCGGGTACGTCTGGCCTAGCGCCCAGACGTCCGATGGTCACCCTGGACGTCTGGAGGTCACTCCCGCCGTCTAGTACAACTTCCAGACGTCTGATTCGCAAAGGATGGCGAATCAGCGAACCTGCGCACAGCCAACTGCCTCCCTCAGTACGGTCAGTCGACAGGAAGGAAGAAGAAGGCGGAATACTCACCTTTCAGACGTCTGTATGAGCTTCCAGACGTCGCCCTCGCCGTCTGACTATCAACCCAGACGTCTGATTCTGGAAATTTTTCTAGAATCAGGGCGCTACTCGGCCTCCGCTCGCGACGCCGCCCGCGTCGTACCTCGCGCGTCTGCTGCTCAGACTGCAGCAGGTCCCTCTCCGCGTCGCTCCGCGCCCCCTGCGCCCTCCGCCGGCCGGCCAAGTCGCTCCGGCGAGCTCGCCCTCACGGCAGAGCTCCGCTCTCGCACGCCGCACCTCCTCCGCGCTCACTGCGGCCGCCGCTGCCGCCCTCGCGCTCGCGCTCACGCTCACGCTCACGCTCACTGTCTGAAGGAGAAGAAGGAGGAGACGGTGGAGACGGGAGGGGAGGCGTGGCCTTTTAAGGCCGCGCGAGGAGGAGGGATAGAGAGCGCGGCAGGTCTGCAGCCGCAGAGAGAGGGGGAAAAAGAGAGAGAGAGGGGAATCGCGGGTCTGCGCGCACAGGCGCGCAGACGAATCTTTCGTGCGAAAAAAAACTATTTTCCAGACGTCTGGAAACGATCCCAGACGTCTGGTCAGACATCTGGATTTGATCCCAGACGTCTGGTCCGACGTCTGGGTCACCTCCCAGACGTCTTAAAAGACGTCTGGGGCACGCGTTCGTAACAACAAGGATCAAACACAAGGAGTTTCTCAGAATAGTATATAATTACTGTAAACGGGTAGAGGATTTTATTCTGAAAAGAACGCAACTCGAAACGTGGAAAACGGACTCCGAACGGGCCCTAAATGGGTCAAAAACGATGAAACAGTCCAAAATCAGACATCTGGAACCTCTTCCAAACGTCTTAAAATGTGGGTCAGACGATACCTTCGTTCTGTGTAGTCCCTCAGATGTCCTGAAGCCTGCGGGGGCGTCTGGCCTAGTTTCCAGACGTCCGATGGTCAACCCGGACGTCTGGAAGTCCTCTCCGTCGTCTGGCACTGCGGCCAGACATCCGATTCGCGTTGGATGGCGAGTCTCGCGCCCTCTCGAGCAGAACCTGCACGCACCCACTCCTCGCTCTCAGTACGATGGGTTGCAGACGAAGGCACGGCGGACGGCTGCATGGCCGTACGCGCGAAAAAGGAAGGAGGATGAAATAACTTACTTGCCAGACGTCTTGACAGTCCTCCAGACGTCTTCATCGTCGTCTAGTTGGAATCCCAGACGTCTGATTCTGGAAAAACTTCCAGAATCAGAGCTCGACTCGCTCTCCACCCGCGACGCACGGCCATGCCGCGCCCTGTCCGCCTGCTGCTCGAGTTGCAGCAGCCCTCCCGCGACACTCCACGCCCGTTTCTCCCCCGCCGGCCGGCTCTAGCCGCCCTGGCAAGCTCGAGCCCTCACGGTTGAGCGTCTCCTCCCTCGCGCAACACCTCCTCCCGCACACTTGCCGCAGCCGCTGCTGCCACCGCTCGCTCACTCTCGCACCAGCTGGAAGAAGAAGAAGGAGGAAGAGAAGGAGATGAGAGTGAGGGAAAGGGCGAGGGCCTTATAAGGCCGCGCAGGGAGAGAGAGAGAGAGAGCACAGCACTGCACCCTACAAGAGGAGAGAGGGAAAAAAAGGGAAAGCGGGTGGTGGTTGCAGGTATGCGCGCGCATGCGCGCAGACGCAACCCCGTACGCCACAGAAATTAAATCCCAGACATCTGGAAGGGGTTCCAGACGTCTGGTCAGACGTCTAGGCCACCTCCCAGACGTCTTAAAAATGTCTTGAAGCTGCGTTCGTAACAGTGAGAGGCGGGTGAAGTGTGCGAGCCAAGGTGAGAGGGACCTCACCCCTATGTACTTGAGGCAATCAACTATCAACAAGAATCCAATTTATGCACTAAAGTGATTTTGCCGTGACTGAGGTGGCACTAAAAGTGCCTTCGTCTTCATGTGAAGCAACGGCTGGAATCGTCTTCAATTGACGCTGCAGCTTTGAGCCCCTCTTCAATTACAACTACAGGTCGCTTCATGGTGGTCGTCCGTAGTGCCTGGAGGTGGAAGTGAGGTTAGCAGACAGCAAATGGCAGTGGGTAGCAGAGGAGTTGAAGCTCAATCCAATGGGGATCTGCAATATGAAGCAAGGGTTTAATGCCCCAATTAAAGCGTTCATGAGTGTTGCTATGAGGCAAGGAGGAAGACAACAGGGTTAATTTGGTGAACGACAATCAGATGTGGTCAGGCGAAGTCGGAGATGGCTGTGGGATGGTGGGTTGTTCATGGAGATGTTGTAGTGGATGAAGCTTCAAATTTTGTTAGGGCTTTTGATTTGTGGAGGGTGAGGAAGCTTCTTATGGTGGTGGTCTGGTGTTTGGGGGCATAAAGAAGATGCACGGCCCCGCCAGAGGTACTGCCAGCGTTGGAGAAGATGATGCGGGAGGCTACGAAACAATGGTCGAATCGAGATGTTGAGGGCTAATTCCTAATCTAGGGAGAGAGAGGAAGAGGGAGAAACTAATTACGGATGATGGGAGGGAGGATTTGGCGCTGGCTTTAATTAGCCAGCACCGGAGATGAAGATTGCTCCGGTGGAGGAACGGCGACGATGAAGGGGCTCAAAGCAGCTAAACTTTGATGGGTTCTAGTCGCGAAGAAGAGAAAATGATGTTGGTGTCTTCAATTTGATCATTGAAGGTGTGGACAAGGGAGACTGAGAGGGTCATTGGAGTCACGGAGCTTCTTGGCCGGAGAGGAGGGAAGAGGTTAAGAACCGACCTATAATCGACTAAGGAGGACGGTTTGTGCATCGTGGCTTTATATAGATCTCAAATCCGAGCTCTAAATCAAGGGAAGAGCCTGATTGATTAGCGATTTTAGAGGAAAAAGTTCCCCAAAATTCTCAAGCTCACCTGAGCTCTAGGATTGGATTTAGGGTTCTTGAGATGGCTCAAATGATCGAGCATCTCCTCAAGATCATTCCATCTAATTTTGAAGAGAATTGGATCTGATTTGAGAGAGATTTCCTCTCTCGAATCTCAGTTGAAGGTGCTTTCACACCTTTAATGCCGGTAGGGGCATTTTTGCAAGAATGACATAGACTTAGGGACCTGATTGCAAGAGATTTAAAAGTTAGGGGCTTAAGTGAGAGAAATAGAGATCTCAGGGACTGAAATGCAAACTAGGTCAAGATAGACTTTGATTATACCCAAATTTTTCTATTAACCTAATTTGGACCCAAGGAATCTGATGGTGGAGTTGGATTTAAGTTTTGACCATGTTTGACTGGGTAATTTTCACAGAAGCCCAAATTAGGGCAAAATCCCGTCTGTAACTCTGTTGTAGGTAAAAATAAGTTCAGATGGTCAAACCAAGGATACCAAACCTATTAAAATATTTTTCTATGATTTTTACAAGGTTTAGATTAATTTTATGCTGCATAGAGACTCTGTAATTCAAGTGGATCTGAAATTAGCATTTTGTGTTCTGATTCGATTCTCGAAACGCATGAAACCCCGTTTCTATCGGAATTGATCCACTTTTTATATTTTAATGCTCAATAGACCTTCAATTAACCCTTGGGTGATCCTGTGGTTGTTTTGCATTTGTGATGTGATGCTAAAACTACATATTTAACCCTGTTTTAATATTCTCCTCAAAATGGATCAGAGTAGAATTATGGCTCTTAGGCAATCATTCAGGTGCATATGTCACTTTATTTCAACTAATTCAAGTTAGTTATGGATAATGATGATGTTACCATCAGGGACCGAATCGAGTTTCAAAAGGCAGTTCAATAGATTAAGGAAGTCCTTACGATCAATCACTCTAAGTTTGGAGGAGTTTGGATCTGATTTGAGGGAGAAAACCTCCTTCGAATCTTGCTACAGAAGCTACATCAACACCAATGGCTGCAGGGACCGAAATAAAGAAAATTACGAGAAGTTAGGGACCCATTTGTGAAGAATTTGAAACCTGAGGGGGTAACTGTAAGAAATAGAGCTTCAGAGGGCTAACTTGCAAACTAGGTCAAGATGGACTTTAATTGGGTTCAAATTTTGGCATTAACCTAATTTTCATCCAAGGAATCTAATGGTGAACTTGGATTTAAGTTTTGACCACGTTTAATTGGGCAATTTGCACAGAAGCCCAAATTAGGGTAAATTTCCGTCTAAAACTCTGTTATAGGTCAAAATAGGTTCAGATGGTCAAACCAAGGGTACCAAACCTCATAGAATATATTTCTATGACTTTTAGGAGGTTTAGATGAATCTTATCCTGACCAAAACCTTTTTAATTTAAGTGGGTCTGAAATTAGGGTTTTGGTGTGTTGTTTTGGTTCTCGAAATGCGTGAAACCCTGTTTCTACCAGTGTTGACCCACTTTTTAGAATTTTGAGCTTACTTGACCTTCATTTAACCCCTAAGTGACCCTATGGTTAATCCATGTTTGTGATTTTTTGTTAAAATTAAACAATTAACCCTGATTTCTTGTCCTTATCTCAAATCAGAATAATATGAAATTATGACCCCCAGATGATTATGTAGGAGCTTTAATCAATTAAACATGACTAAACGTGGCTAGTTAGGGTCCATGATGGTGTTCCCTCACCGAGTACTCAGGTACTTAAAGGGAACTATTTCCCTTAGTTTACATTATGGAAAGTATCCTCCAATTTTGGAATGACATAGTGATGTAAGCTAGATAGGTCAAATGGAGGATTTCGAGAGCAATGCTATTACAGGATTTGTTTTTACCCTTGGAGGCAGAGTAGTCTTTTGAAAATCTACAAAATAGACCATTTTAGCCTGATCTACCTTTGAGGCTGAGCTATGTGCTTTGACACCACTAGAATTGAGGTTAAATGGCTAAAGGGACTTGTTTTAGAAATCTCTATGGTGTATAAGTTGATTCCTGCAATATCTTTGCATTGTGATAGCATGACTGCAATAGCAAAGATTAAGAGTTCAAAATTTAATTAGAAAACAAAGAGACATATCCAAATCAGACTCAAATCTGTAAGGGATTTGGTGTCACAAAGAGTGATTGCTGTGAAATTTATATAATCCAAGAATAACACAGTAGATCCATTTACGAAAGGACTTGATAAATCTTTAGCCCTTAAGTCTAGGCTTAGGTTGGGACTAAGATCCATTGAGAGCTCACCCGCAGTAGCATCCAAACCTAACTAAGTGGAGATCCCACAAAGTAGGTTCAATGTGGTAATAACAAGTTTTATGAGGAATTAATTGGAAGTTATTATTAGATGCTTTTGCATTTAAGTTTAGTCCCCATAAGCCTAAGTGCCTTAACTTGCAAACTTAGGAAGAGCAAAGGCTTTAAAGGAGTTTAAGACATTTATGATAGAATGTAAGCAGTTGTTGTATGCATTTTGCATCAATTTAAGAGATATACACTGTAGTATAGTTGATGAAAATGCTACAGCATTTAAATTTATAAAACTCAAAACCCGGAAATTGAGTCTGAGGTCGTTCGCAGGGAGCAAATGTGGAATTCACAACACTAATCAATGATATACACAATGAGCACAATAATATATAATGAATCAATAAAAATATATTCAATATCAACCAAATCATATCTCAAGATATCATGGGATAAAAAGAATAAAACCTCAAAAACAATGGTGATCTAGATCACCAATTATTTTCTTCAATCAAAGCACATATCCCAAGTATCAAATTACTTAAATAATCCACCAGTGGTTAGAACCACTTAACCCTCAATTCCACGTCAGATCAGATACCAAGTATCAACTCAAATAAGGCCATAGTACCAGATCAAACGTCGCAAGTAAGGCTCAGACGCCTTAAGTATCAAGGCCTTAGAACAAGCACAGAGCCACTGCAAGGCACTAACCATAGAGGCACGAGACCTTAAAGAGATGCTAAGTATAGAACACACAGGCACGCATCTCGAGTCAACAGGACAGATCCTGAAGCAAAACCCTCCCCCCTTTCCCCCTCAGAATTTCTCCTCTCCTCTATTCCAGAATCGAGCAATCGGATTTTAGGCGGGTAATAGGATCCGGGTAGGGTCCACACCAGCGTGGCATGTACCACAAGTAAGGAGTGAACAGTGCATGTGGGACCTCACCCCCCGTGTTTACTTTGAGGCAACAAGCAAAGGACACAAAGTCCTTTTATGTGCTGCGCACATTTTGACACAGACGATGTGGGACTATGAAGTCCCTTCTCCTTCGAGGATGCACAGTAGATGGAATTCCATTGATTACTGCCGCTATGGTTGATGCTTTGGTCAATTGAAGGAGCAGCTCGAGTTGTGAAGTGTTTCTGCAGCTCCTAGTGATAAAACCAAGCCTCGAGGTCAACGGAATGAAGCGTATGGCGGTGGTGATTAACGGTAAAGAAGCATTCGACGAACTTCTGAAAAGACAAAACATGGGATATTCACCCCAACCAAATGGTTCAGAGGCTTCACCATGTGGTGGCAAAGGTGTTGGTGGTGTCAATGTGGTGGTTGTGTGCGTGTGGTGGCCGGACAGTGGCTAGGCAGTCAGTGAAAACATGGGTTGTTCCACTAGCATTTTGGTGGGGGAAAGGGCGAATAAGAAGAGGCCTTTCAATGAGGGTGATGTAGTGGAGGTTTTGGAAGTTAGAGCAGGTGGATTGGTGTAGTGTAGCGGCGTCGCGAGCTCGTCGGAGCTAGTCGAAGGCAGAGAAGATGATGGGGGAGATAGTGGATTGGCGATTGAATTAAAGAGTTAAGAGTCCTAATCTAAACTAGGGAGAGAGAGTGTGTGAAGAAACCTAATTATGGATGACGGGGAAGGAGATCCACGTCAGCTTTGATTGGTCAATGCCAGAAGGGACGAAGTCTCCGGTGGGAGGAGCAGCGAGGAGGAAAGGGTCTAAGAGCTCCTAGCTAGTATGGCAAGGAGCGGACTGATGAGTCCATTTTAATGGACTAATATTATGCCTAAGTAACTCTAATTGTATCTTTTAGGTTTGTTAATAACTACATTAAGTTATAGAATGTTTGCATGCATCATAATTTAGGTTTACATCTATTCTATAACTTAATATGTAATGATTTACGTTTTTATGATTACAGGAATAATATTTGGAAAGAGGAAGGGGGGGAATAATTTCCCCAACACATATCCGGCCAGCCGCAACTCTTCACCTGATCTCCCACCGCCCTCCCTCAACAAACAAGGCCAAAAATAGCTAAGGGATTTGAAAATCCCTTAACTCACGCACGCACAAAGGAGAGGAGTTAAAGAGAGGAGGCAAAGAAAGGAGATGACATTGGCATCTTCCCCCTTGCGGGGAGCTACCTAGCGTACACTGTGGATCCAGAGTGCACCATGGCTTGAGCGAGCATCACCATCGTCTTTCCCATGCCATAGTGTGTGTGCAGTGACAGTGCACACATCGACCACCGCGCTCTCCAGCTAGCGTTTCCAGCCAACGCCCCATCCCGCAGGCATACGCCCATCTGCAGCGCTCCTTCCAGCCGCACCACAGGAACTCCAGCGTAGGCACTCTACACCGCAAGCACCAAATCGTCAATTGTGATCTGTGTGCACTCACAGGTGCTTCCCCCTCCTGCCGCTCCATCCAGCACAACCACCTTGCGCACCCGTACAGTGCCTCTCCGGAGCCTGCAAGCACCGCCCTCGCCTCACCCGCTCTAGCAGGGCGCGCCCCTCTCCAATCACCAGCCTGCACTGCACTGCCCTCACCACCTTACGCACCCGCACAACGCCTCTCCGCAGGCGCTACACCGCATCACCTGCGCCCCTACAGGTGCCCGCAAATGCTGCTTCGCACCGCCACCCGCGCCCGCAGGCACGCTCGCCTTCACCCACCAGCGGCGCCCGCAGGCGCTGCGCGCCTTCACCACTACGGGCCCTCCTTCCTGCTGCACGCCTGCAGGCGTGCGCCCGTCCGCCTCTGCCAGGCCGCGCCAGCAGGCGCACACCTCCTCGCGCCCCTCTCCAGCAACGCCCTCACGACAGCAGCAGCCTCTCCGGCGTTCTTCTCCTCCATCGGCCGGCCACCTCCGGCCATCCCCGTCGACGCCGCAACCTCCATCGAATCGACCTCGCCTCGCCAACCTCCCTTGCGTGTGAAAGACCCGCGAGTGCTCTCTCTCTCTCGCGAGGAGGAGAGAAAGCAAATGCTCTGTTTTGAGGGAGATTAAAAATTACATTCACTGCCATTGCCACCAGAATTTGAGTTTTGATTTATTATTATTTTATTATGGAAAAATTGTGCATGCACACTCATATTTTCTGATAATTGCATGTTATTGATATTCACCTATTTCAAGATTGGTTTTGGGCTTAACCTGTGCACTAATTTTCTCTAGTATATGTCAAGTGAAAATTACATAAAATCATCATATATTTATTGAAGATTTCAGTGAGGGAAAACTATGCATATACCCTTATCTTTTTAAGTTATTGTGAATCTACTTTCCATCACATTTTATGTCAGATTTGAATAGGGATTTCGCACTTAACCGAAGGAATATAAAATAATCAAGAGTTTATTGCATAATTGCCTCCCTGTGGACACGAATCACTCTTCTGTGAGTGGTTATTTTTATCGTTGATTAGTCAATTTTTCCACCACTTAAATACTACAATGCGAAGCGGAAAGTCGACTCCTCACGGACGAAGTAGAGGAAGAAGGAGGACCAGTTGATTTGTCCGAATAGTGGCCGGAGGAAGGAAGTCGAGGAGGCTCGCCGGAGCTAGGTTGGAGAGGCAGGGGAGAGAGTTTGAAGAAGGATTTTGGCCCTTTCCTTACCTAGGAGCACGATAGGAGATGCTAGAGCTTAAATAGAGCTCAGCCGTGCCTCAATCAGGAGGAATTATCGTGATTTCATCTCAATTTGGCTTGGGTTTCAACGTGGATTTTTGGAGCTTCGCCTGAGCTCTTGGCCTCAAATTAGGGCTCAAGATCACGTTTAGAAGATAGGAGATCTCATGGCGATTATTTCCAATTTTGGAGGGGATTGGATGCAGATTGGAGGAGAACACCTCCTTTGAAGTCGTCAGACATTGGGTTCAAGATGTTGTTCACACAGCAATGGTGGTAAGGGATGATTTGTGAAGAAGAAGAGAAAGCTAGGGGGTCATTTGTAAGAAAAATTGAAAGGTAGGGGCTAGTTGTGAGAAATAGAGATTCAAGGAACTGAGATGCAAACTAGGTCAAGATGGGCTCTGATTGGGCCCAAATTTTGGCTTTAGCCTAATTTTGACCAAAGGAATCTGATGGTGAAGTTGGATTTGAGTTTTGACTATGTTTGACTGGATAATTTACACAGAAACCCAAACTAAGGTAAAATCCCATCTTGAGACTTTGTTAAAGGTCAAAATGGGTTCAGAAGGTCAAATCAAGGGTATCAAACCTCTTATAATATTTTTATATGAATTTTAGGAGTTTTAGATGAATTTTATCCTGATCATAACCTCTTCAATTCAAGAGGGTCTGAAATTAGGGTTTTAGGTTTTGTTTTGGTTCTCGAAATGTGTGAAACCCTATTTTTGTCTGTGTGGACCCACTCTTTGGACTTTAATGCTCATTTGACCTTCAATTAACCCCTGGGAAATCCTATGGTTATTCTGCATTCATGGTGTGATATTAAACTGTAGAATTAACCCTGATTTGTTGTTCTCTCCTCAAAATGGATCTAAATGGAATTATAGTTCTCAGACGATCATCCAAGAGCATTTATCTCTTGATTTTCACTAATTTAAGGTATTTATGGCTAATGATGGTGTTACCATTAGCAGTTCATCCTTAGAGAACACTACTGTTGATGCGCTTTCGTCAGATTTTAATAAATGCATGCATCGTAGTATAGTCAACAAAAGTGGATTGACATTTAAAATTTGTAATCTCGAAATCAAAAGAGTTCCAAGGTCATCTCAGGGAGCAAATATGATCGCAATTAAAGCCACTAATCAAGTAATAAGAATGAAACACAGAGAGCTTGATATAAAAAGAATATATGCTCAATTAATTGCAATATCAAAACTCCTAAAAGGAATCTAAGTGTTTGACTAACAAAAATTATGATTCAAATAACTCAACTCAACTCTGAATACTTTGATCAGACGTCTAGAACTAATGCCAGACAACTTAAACTTCAAATTTAGACATCTGATCTAAAGTCTAATAGAGTAAAACCCCCCTACCCTTCTCTCAGTCAAACCCCTTTCCTTCTCTCTCTCTTTCAAACCAAACCCGATTCAAGCTCGGTTCAAGAAGCTCAAAACCTGGCCTAGGCTCACACCTAGGCACACCCGTGTGTGCACGGGCGTGTGTATGTGCATGCATATGGGTAAGGCTTAGGGGACCCAACCCCCTATGATCATGGGCAGCTGGGTGGAGTTGTCGGTTTTATGACCGGGTTTTGGTTATAACGTTGTAGTAAAGCCGGTTATTACCAACACTTCAAATATAAATTTTTTTACTCGGAAAATAAAAGAGTTCCCGAGGTCGAACTCAGGGAGCAAGTTGTATTCTAGAGATATACATGTTTCTTTTACAAAAAGAAAGAGAGAGGGAAAGAATTTGTTGTTTTCTCTTTGTTCTGCAGAGGGGATGCTCTTCTTTCTCTCTTTCTTTAGATCTCCTTCTCTCTCTGTTCTGCAGAGGTGATGTTCTTCTTCTGCAATGGTGATGCTCTTCTTTTTCTTCCTGCTGTTCCTGCTTTGGTGATGTTCTTCTTTCTTCAGAGCTCCTTGTTCTTCTTCTTCGTTCTGCGGAGGTGATGCTCCTCTTCAGATCTCTTTGTTCTTCTTCCTTGGTTTCTGCCTTCAGCTACTAAGTCTTCCTTTCTTCTTCTTCTGCTTTGGCCGTTGCTCTTCCTTCTTCTTCAGCCTGCCTTCTTTCCTGCTCTGGCTGCTGACCTTCCGTCGTCTGACCCGGTGCTTAGACGACTTAACTATGCATTTGCTACAGTGCAGCTCCTTCTTCTTCCGCGGGTCTTCTTCTTCGCCTGTGCCTGCACACTTCAGAGTTTTTCGTCAGAGGCAAAACCTACTCTACCCTCCCCCCCGCGTCTCTCTTTCTCTCTGAAACCACTCTTGGGAAAGCTCTCCCAGAGCTACCGGGTAGTCGGGTTCGGGTCACACCCGGGTCCAGGCCCACCGGCGTGCGTGGTGGGCGAGGAGTGCAGGTCAGTCTAAGTCGGGTCGGGTCAGGTCCGCGGGGCGTGAGCGCGGACGAGACCGGGTAACCGGGCGGGTGTAAGGGGACCTCACCCCGTGTACTGAGGCAATAGGGCTAGTGCACGAAATCAATTTAAACAGTGGAACGGGTGTGAGGCTTACCGATGTGGGACTAAACGCAGACCGTTCCTCGCGTGCGCCTGCTGGGAGACCGCGGCCTGGCTTCTGCAGCTGCGGCTTCTATTGGCATAGGTTGCTGGCTGGCTGCCTTCGCAAGACTCCCCGTACTCCGCAGCAGCTGGAGACCTGGAGTCCTCAAGCCTGGAGCGCGGGAGAAGCTGCTTCAATGTGCGCTAATGGCGGTCGAACCTCAAAACCTGTCGGACACGAACATGGCCTCGCGGCCTAATCAAACCACTGGGGAACCTTCGCCGTGGCACGGCGAAGGTGAGGAGCTGCGCGGTAGGCCGCAAGGAGGTGTCTGGCGGCAGCCCTGGGTCGGACTGCAACCGGAGGAATGGGTTTGTTCGGGGGAGTGTTACGGAGGTGTGGAGTGGCAGTGGAGGGGTGGGGGGTGCTCAGTGTGATGAGGCGGAGGTTCGGTGAGGGTCGGCGAGCCGTGTGGGTTGCTGAGGTGATGGGAACGGCTCGCCGGAGGGTGGTCGGAGGCGAAGGGGGTGAAGGTGGTCAGGGTCGGTAGAGGGCTTAATTGAATAAATTGAAAGCGGGGAAAGAAAGAAGAGGAGAAGGGGAGTAGCTCTAGCTTACTTGCAGGGACGAAGGGGGAGGAACAGGGCGACAGTCGTATCGACTGTCGCCGGAGAAGACGATGCTCAGGGAAAGGGGCGGCGGCGAGCAGAGAGCCGGAGAGGCGCCAGCTGGGTGCGGCGTGGCGCGGGAAGAGCGGGGGAGGAAGTCTCTGCTGCTGGTATTGCGGCAGAGCGAAGAGGTGGAGGTGGAGGAAACCGCCGGAGCTGGTGAGCGTCTGCCGGAGGAAGAAGAGAAGAAAGTTGGGGATTTTCTCCGTCAGATCCAGGCTGCCCTGGTCGGTGGAGCAGCGGGGGGTATTTATAGGGAGCAAACAGGGAGGAAGGCGGAGGGAGACGACGTGTCTCCCTCGCCGGAGGATGGTCGGAAACAAGAACCCATACCGTCCGTGCGTTCGCACGGCCGGTATGGTGGGTTACGATGACCAGGGGGTGTCCCTGCGACGGCTGACGACGCAGGGCACCCCCGGTTTACTTGCCAGGTCCCCCACCTCACCCTGCGCGGCGCCATGCTCCGCGCAAGGTCGCCGGAGCATGGTGCTGGCAGGTTTTGCAGGAGGGACCTGGTTGCAAAGAACGAAGGAGAGTTAGGGGCCAAAATGCGAGGGTTCAAAAGTTGAGGGCCAAAGAGTAAATATATGAGGACCAAAGTGTAAAGTCGGTCAAGGAGGTTTCTTCTTAGGCTCAAGTTTTTATACATGACTAATTAGAACCTAAGGAATCTGATGGTGAATTTCATTTCCATATTAAACCTTTTTTGACCGGTCAATTTGCGTAAAAACCCAAATTAAGTTATTAATTGGGCATGGTTCTCAATGTAGGTCAAAATGGGTTCTAAAGGCCAAATTGAAAGTTCTAAACCCTAGAGATTATTTTTCTATGAATTTTAGAGGGTTTATTCTATTTTTACTTTGCCTCGAACCTTGTGAATTGAAGTGGGTTGTTTTAGGGTTACAGATTATCATTTGGTTTCTTGGAAGTGCTGTAGCCCTTGCTAGATCATTTCATCCCACTTTTATTCTTATTAAGCTGCTTTGACCTATGTTTGGGCCCTGAATTACCCTGTATGCAGATTATACTGGTAAAATTGCACTTTTACCCCTTATGACTTGTTTTCTTCTCAAACTCAGAATTCTCTGAGTTAAGCCTTTCCTTGAGATATGTAGGAGCTTTTATCCTTTATATTAGGTCAAAATGAGCTAGTTATGGCTCATGATGAGGTTCTCATCACTGGGTAATGTAAACTAAAGATTATGAAGGGAAAAAAATTCAAAATTCCACAATGTGGAACTAAAGGCAGTCTCCCTCTTCTTCCTTTCTTCTCTTGCAACGAGGCATCCTCCTTGATTGTTCTTCAATTAGCCGTTGGATCTTCAATCCAACGGGCTAGCTTTCTTCCTTTGATGAAACCGCACGGAGAGGAGGTGTTTCTCTCATTAATTAGTCACCGGATGATGGAACATGATGTCGGAGAAGATGGCCTATTCCGACCACACCTATATGCATGTAATACGGCCTCTCAACCTGAATTAGAACCACTGTAAGGTCCGACACTATTTGTCAAACAAAAATCCTGAAGAAATTGGGTGTGATGGTGACAAAAGGTATGTGGCGGTGGAGCTTCAAAGAAGCTCACCAGCAATGATGGCAGCAAGTGATGAAGGCGTCAGATGGTCCAATTTATGTGGGCAAAAAGGTTTGCAAAGGTGAGGAGACCCTTTTGCCCATGTCAATTGGGTCAGAGGAAGATGGGGAGAGTGAGACAGTGACAGTGGCCATGGTGGTGGTAGCTGGAGTCGAGGAAGATGATAGAGAGGGAGAATGGAGCTAAGGAGCTGCGTATACCTAATTGAAGGTGAGGGAAAGAAAAGCCCTAAACCTATTGGAGGAAAGGGGGAGTGGAGATAGGTCGCCGATGGTATGCCGGAGACGAAGAAGAAGAGTAGAAATTGAAGCCAATGAAGAGGAATTAGGGGCTCAAGAAGCTTCGTGGACTCATAGGGAGGCAAAGCCCTTTGCCTATTATTCGTGGCAGAGTGCGAAGGAGGGAGAAGTTTTGAGGTGCGGCGTAGCTCGATCGGAGAAGAAGAGGAAGAGAGGAAATTAGACCTAGACATGCACTCTTTTGACTCGTGGATGTGGAGTCCTTTAAATAGAGGGCATTCCTAACTCAAGCAAGCCAAGAATAGTAAGTTTTGATTTGCTATTTGGTCAGTTTTGAGCTCGAGATTATTGGGCCCGTCCGAAATGATTCTGGTGATGATTAGGCTTGAGGAGATGCTCAAATGATCAGTCGTGACCTCTAGATCAATTTCGCCAAATTTGGCGAGAGTTGGTCTTGATTTGATCCTCCAAATTGAAGATCAAATCTCACCATTGATGGGTTTAGGAGTCTGCAAATTGCCTACTTTGAGTTGGGGAAGAAGATAATGACAGTGGGTGTGTTTTGCAAGAAGGACCAAACGTTAGGGATCTATCCGTGATAAAGATCAGGAAATTAGGGGTACTCTTGTAAGAGATAGAAACTTTTGGGCTAAAATGCAAATTAGGTTAAGATGGACTCTGATTGGGCTCAAATTTTTGGGTTAACCTAATTTGTATCCAAGGAATCTAATGATAATATCAAATTTGATTTTTGACCAAGTTTGACTGGGTAAATTATGTTGAAGCCCAAATCAAAGCAAATTCCTGCTTAGGTTTCTATATTTGGTCAAAATGGGATCCTTTAGTCAAAGTAAAGGTTCTAAACCTCTTAGAATATTTTATAATGATTTTTTGAAGGTTTAGATTACATTTATTTCCACCAGAACATGTTTAATTTAAGTGAGTTTGAAATTAAGATTTTTCTCAATAAATTAATTTCTAAATCTCAGAAAATCCTAATTCAGTCAGTGCTGATAAACGCCAGTATATCATCATTATTATACCATAAAATAGATCTAGCTCTTAGGATTTTAAATCCATAAATGGGTTTTCGAGCTACATTTAGGCATTCACCTAGGATAGGCATGCATTGCATTTTATTGTGTTTTTGATCCATTTACTTGAGTGTGAAGGATAGGCAGAGAGTCAGATCCCTCAAACCTTGGTACTCAGGAAGGCAAAAGATGAAGGAGAAGCTCAAATCAGCTAGATCTCAACTAGATCCAGCTCATCCCAAGTAGATTCCAGCTCCTTCTAGCTTGATCAACTCATCCTTAGCTCCATTTAGCTCATCTCACCTGAATGGTAGCTCAAGCGAGTTCACCTCAGCTCCATTCAGCTCACCTCAGCTGAATGGCAGCTCAAACTAACTCAAGACAGTTGATCCCAACTCCTCCAACTCAAAATAGTTCACTGAAAGCTCTACTTAACTAGGACTAGCTACTGCCATCAACTAGTTAAGCCTAGTCAGCTGAAGAAGTCTTCAACCAGCTCAGGCCAGCTCAAGTCCAGCTCCCGGAGACTCAACTTAGTTCAACTTAGTTGAGCTTAGGTACCTAACTTAAGCTAGCTACTCCAGCTAGCTAGGTAATCTTTGGGGAGACCAGACCAAGCTTACCTCAGCTCACATCAACAGAAGCCAGCTCATCTTAGGTTGGCTTAACAACTAGCAAAAGAACTATGTAGCTAAGGAGCTCACATGCAACTCTCTTCAGCAACCATCAGCTCCAATACAGCTCATATGCAGCTCCTCCTCTCAAACCCTAGCTTTAACTCCCCTCTCCACTACTCATCTACTAGCTAAGCTAGCTTAATTTAGCTAGTTCACTTCCTTGGCCACCAAAACCTAACCCTAAGCCCCACCTAACTAGCTCCACCAAATAAGCCTACCTATAGTCCACCTAAGCTCCACTACTCCCACTCCTTTTTAGTGCCAACCACACACACCCCTTCACCCATTTCAACCACCAAAAGACACCTCAATATTGGTGCCAAAATACCCTTAACTACGCCTACTTTCTTGGCGCCAAAATGATCCCCATCCTAATCCTACACATGACCACACAACCCATCTCAACCTTCCACCTAACCTACCTTCTAGAAGCCATCAAGGTTGGCACCAAACCATGGCACCCTTACATGGTTGGCGCCTCCTTTAGGTGTCTCTTAACCAACCATAACCACCCCCATAACCACCCTTAAGTTGACACCAATTAACCTTAGCCATAGGATCAACCAACCACCTCCATCATGCCATCCTAACCCTCCAATTAAGCCACACCAACCACCACCTCTCCACTCCTATATCTACCCCCCATAACCACCACCACGCCATCATCTTCTCCCTTAGTTAATTCCACCATTACTCACCTATAACCTACAGCCAAGGAGAAGAAGAGAAAGAGATCAAGGGGGCAACCTACCTGCCCCCTTGGTGCATTCTTCCTCAATTTGCCTCTCCCTTATTCCACTCCAAGGAGGAGATCTTCTTCACAAAGGGGAGACAATCAAGCATTGGGGAGAAGCAAGGTGGTTGACGCTCACCTTAAAGGAGAAAGCTTGGAGGACTACTTGAAGAAGAAGCCAAGGAGAAGCCTTTTTAAGAGTAGGATCAACCGTATTTGGAGCAAGGCTATCCAAAGCTCTACCAGAGGATCCCTTCTCTTCTTTATCTTTATATTTTTTTGTATTAGCTAGTGCTTTCTTATCTTTCATGTAACAAGCATTCAGCTACATTTCATCTAGTTTTCCAATAATACAAGTTCCAATTTTGCCTTCCAATTTCATGCTTTCTGCTTAGTGTGTTTTTCATGTTGTTGGTAGTTTAGTGCACCACACTCTCTTCTTCTAATTACCCTAGGCACACTTGCCTAGGGTGAGCTTAGAAGAAACGGTTTCTTCTTATCACATAGGCATAGGTTTAGCGTAGTTCTACTCGCATTTCAAGTGCCCGTTATTTCAAAACTATAAAAATAACAAAATCAAAAATACAAAGTACAAAGTGTGGATATGTGAGGCGAGAGAGAGAACCAACTTTTGTGACTAACAAATTGGCCTCCTTGGACGACCCTAGATACTCGACTATCTAGGTTTACAAATTTAAGAGTTGATTGCAGATTTACGCATACGACACTATTTCGCATATTTAACAAAATGCATATTTTCCCGCATCAAGCGTAGGCCCACTTCTTGAGAAATTAAGCTCATTTGACCTTGGATTTAGCACCAGATAACCCCTCAGTTAATCTACATTAGTGATTTCTCATTAAAATAACAAAATTAATCTAATTTCCTATCTTCTTCTTGCATTTGGTTCATAATGGAATTATGACCCTCAACAGCTTAGTTAGGAGCATTTATCAATGGATTTTGACTAATTTAAGCTAGTTATGATGGATGATGGTGTTGCCATGAGCTACCTGTGTGCGTGTTATTGTAGGCCGCAGTTAAAGGAATAGAGTCTTTCCTGAACACACTCACGAAACATGACAGGGTGCATGGCCCTTAAAAGCATCAACCCTGAAGATTATCACCAAGAAATTCACTCTATTATCACCACTATGCACCCTACATCAAAGGTTTAAAGTTCTAAGACTAGTTTCACTTTATTCATGTGGTGGTAAAGATGGATGACTCAGGTAAGGGTTCAAATCGAAATATACCATTACTTAAAGCAAAGTGTGGTAGTCAAGGAATTTATTGCTGGATTTGAATGATGAACTTGTGGGGGAATGTTGGATTTAGGAGACTAATTGCATTAATCGGGATGCAATTGATATATAGTGATGTGAAAATTCATGTTAAAATTAATGAAATTTGGTAGAGGTTTTTAATGCCACACTAAAAATAGACAAACCTCTTGGTAGGTGTTAAAGTCTTCCGCCTATCATTGCTTTTGTAGCAAAGAGCAAGAGGTGGGGATAGCGACCACATACGCATACGCACGCAGCCTACCCCACCCCGACATGACTCAGGCTCGGGAGAGCATCAATTTGAAACTTGAAATTTTGACTCTTTTGCTACAAATTTTTAATTCTCATTACTTGATTAATCAATCAAAAAGTTAATTGGTCGACCAATTATTTTGATCAATCAATGGATCAATCTAATCGATCAATTAGTTTAATCGACTAATAAGTTAGTTTGATCGATCAAATGGTTTGATCAATCAATTGACGAATGTCCATAAACGTGAATTTCAATAAACGTCAAGTTGCGGGTTCTGTATAAAGGCCATCAAGGAACTCCCATTTGACGCACAACTCGAGCAAAGAAACTCTCCACACTCCCTCTCTCTGGTTCTCATCTCTCTTTCTCTAAGCGCATTCATTCGACGTAAGATTAATGGACCAATTTCCAATCAAATTTATCGATCTCGTGCAAGGTGTTTGAGAGTGATCAACGAGAGGTGATTAATTGATCAACCAATCAAATTGGTCGATCAATATGGAATTTGGTTAATAAACAAATTAATCGATCAAATTGCCTCAACTTTACTCTTCTAAAGTAATTTTCGAGGACATCCAAGCTCGGAGCGCGTCAAATATTGAAGGTGGATTGCCATATCCTTGGAGAAGTTTATCTGACCCCAATGCACCAGTATTGTGGGGAGCGATATTTTCTATAAGAGAAAGCTTTTATAGATGTTTCGATCATAGTAATATCTAATTTATTTTTATTTTGTTTATTTATGTTATTACATGTTATTTATAAATTTTTTATTTTATTTTGGATATTTCTATATCATATTTAACTTGTTTAATCTAATATTTTTTATTTACGTAAAATCGTTGAAAATGTATATGATTTTATTTAGTTTTTTATATATGCATTTATTTCAACACTTATTTGAACACCTAATAGATTCTAACTTCATGCTATGATAAAGAAAAAGGTATTTTAGAACATTTTATTTGATATTTAATTTTAGTTGAAGTAATTTTCAATATCATTTTTCCTATCATAGCTTCATAACTTCATGCTATGATAAAGAAAAAGGTATTTTAGAACATTTTATTTGATATTTAATTTTAGTTGAAGTAATTTTCAATATCATTTTTCCTATCATAGCTTCATAAAAACTCAGAGGCAAAGCCGATCCAAGAAGTATTTCAATGAATTTTCAAGTGGATTTCATGAAATCGCTATTTCCTCTTATGTTTATAAAGCAATTTCATATGCGATGCTTGGTTCTTAAAGCAAATTAGTATTTGCTTTTTTTTTTCAAGTTGCAAGCTTTGTTTCTGTCTCGCAGATAAATAAAACAAAAATCTAAAAGGTAACGTGCAGAATCCCCACAAGGCTTTCCTCCACTGCAACGCACGGGTTTGATTTATTAGTTCTAGACTAAACTAGGATTGATAATCACCACGAGACTGCAAGATACTATTACTTCATAAGAAATATTTCTTAAAAGCAATAACAAAAGAATAAGAAATAAAGCACCTGTAAACATTGCCCCATGTGAGCTTCCAAAAGAGAGGACAAAGTCATCGGAAGAATCTAAAATCTTTTACATTTCCCTTGTTTCCCGTTGCAACAGCACGCTACGTACTTAAGGTGGCAAGACTTTGTAGCTAATATCTTCAGCTGTTATGGACATCTCTATCCTGCGAAGATACGACGCCTTTAATTTTTTGACGTGGATGGAAAAATGTAAAAGTTAACGTATAGTTATAAATGTGTGTTTTTCTTTTTTCAATGTAAAAAAAAGTATTGACTTGTGTTGGGATTCATCGATATTGTAATCAATAATAAATTATTTTATAGAGGTGAGTGGTTATACAAATTTATTTCATATCTTTAAAAAGATTTTACATTAGTGTAAAGTAAGATTGCACCAGTATAATTTTATTTTAAATTACTTTACACCATTACAATAAATTTTTTTACATCGGTGTAATATTTTTTGCAATGGTGCAAAGTAAGATTACACTTTACTTTGAATTACTTTACACCGGTGCAATATTTTTTACACAAGTATAACGGCTAAGAGAGCTCACGCCCAATCCAAAGCTGAGAGAGCTCACGCCCAAATCCAAAGTGCGCCCTCTCCACATTTGAAGGCATAGGACTAGAAGATCTCAACCGTTGGATCACCATCCAACGGTTGCAAGTACCCGGCCTTAAAATAGCCGTGTGACCAAAAGCACACCACAGTGTAGTGGCCGAAGGCATTTTTGCGGAGGAAGGGCACGCGTTCAAGACTTGCATCCGCACAGCTCTCATCGCACACACGGCTCAATCCAGATCAGGCGCCAACGGCCCAGATCTTTAGATCAGGAGAACGCTCGATTGCACGCTCAACTCGCATGCCCGATTGTACATGCGAGCACGCGACGAAGGCGCGGGTGCGATGGCTTTTAAGCCGTCCGATCTCAAGATCAGACGGCTGAGGATCAAAAAACGTGCGCGTGCGTTGAGGAGGCGAAGAGGAAGAGGCGCGCAAGCAGACACACACGTAAGGTCACGATCTGGGCTTTAGTGACGCTTTTTATCCGTCACTAAATGCCTTGCATTAATGTTTTTAACATAAAATGACCTTTTTACCCCCAACCTCTACACCTATAAAAAGGCCTACGCCCCCCACATTTCAATCATCCCTTCATTCACCTCTCTCCCTCTCCAAAGCTCTAAAAAAGCTTGTACCAAACCCAGGATTCTCTTCTAGAGCCAAAATCAAAGTTTTCTCCCCCTGTTTCGAAAGTGGATCCCGCAACGATGACAACGCCCTACCTAGCCCCCAGTTCTTCCTGCTCCGTTCTTCGTCTTCCATCTTCCAGGCGTCGCCCTATCCGACTCGTCCTCCAAGCAACCGTCGAGGAGGATAACATCTCTCTCCCTTCTTTATTGCTTTCTAGAATAGAATTTTTCACTTTCTAGCTGTAATCATTTTCTACTTTCTAGTTGTAAAAATAATATTCAGTTGCAAAGTGATTGTTCTCTCTCTCTTAGTGTTAATATCAAACTCATTATGATTATCTCGCTTTTAAAATAAAAATACCAAAAAAATATAATTACGAATTTTATATCAACGTAGCCTTCCTGTGTTCAACCCGGAATCTCTTTACGAATTTCAGTAAATTTATCTATTGACTGATTTCTTTGCAAATCATACTACGATGATAAATTTCCAAAATCCAATCCCCTTCATGATGATCTCCTGCTTCAACACTGCCCAAAAGCTTGATGACTCCCTCGGTGAGATTCACAGGAAAGACCTTGTGAAGCTAGGTGAGGTCGATGGAAGGCTAGAGTCTACCTACACGAATATCGCTTGGTTGAAGGAGGAAGTGTAGGTTCTAAGAACGATGCATTCCTCTACTGTGGAGTATAAGGCAGCCTTAAAAGAGGAGCGCCTCTACCTAAGTGATATGGTAGATGAGCTCGCCAAATTTAAGGCAGCGCAGGAGAAGGCGAAAGCAAAGGC
Source organism: Thalassia testudinum (assembly GCA_037157565.1). Classification (NCBI taxonomy): domain Eukaryota; kingdom Viridiplantae; phylum Streptophyta; class Magnoliopsida; order Alismatales; family Hydrocharitaceae; genus Thalassia; species Thalassia testudinum. Next base: position 3,272,134 of record JAZHRO010000022.1, on the reverse strand, counting down.
ACAAGAGATGAGGCGGGAACTTGCTATGGCCAGACAACTTGTTGAAGAGGGAGCCAGGAGATTCCAAGAGCTGGAGAATGCTCCCATGTTAGTGAAGAATCCTGATACTGAGATGGAATTTTTTGCAATAGATCCTTCTATGGAAGACATCCAGACCCTTGTTTCAAATGAGGTGGGAAAATACGCTCTGACGACGGTGCAAGCGATTTTAGAAGGTGGGTGAAGTTCTGTAGAAGAACTCTGTAGTTGATCAATTGACCAGCTAAACATCGAATATGACTGCTAAAAGGAGGGGGGACTTCAAGAAATTGCCCATCTCTCCATCTGGGGACTAGCCTAAGAGTCTAGCTCCTGAAAAGGAGGCAAACAAGACTGGTTCATCTGAAGTTTGGCCCGATGCTGAAGCTGGTAGGTAACCTCCCAATCGTCACAACCTCACCTACGAAGCTACCACTCCATCTCCAACTCCAAAGGTGAACCTTCCCAAAGATTCAAAGTAAAGGCCTCATCTACGTGTATGCTCATGGTGTTTTTTCCCCCTATTTTTATTTTTCACTTTTTCTCTCTGGTCATTTGATGGAAATGACTCTGGTGGAATTGAAACAACGGATTGGGAAACAAACGATGTACACGCGACCAATGAAAAAAAAAACAAACTATTTTTTGGAGCCATTCCTCATGAGGGTTTGGGGATCCCTGGAGTTTGTTTAGTGGCGCCACTCCATAGCAACCACTATTGGATCCATGACAGCAGTATATTTTGCCGTATTTATATTCCTTTTTCCACTTTCACTAAGACTGAGATTTTGCTTCAGTGTCTGGACCTATGGAGTTTTTTAATACCAAACATTCATCATTGACCTTAATATTTGTGGCATAGTTTTTCATGTCAAATTAAATATCATGGTGCCTTTTGCATAGAATCACTAGCATCCCCTCAAGCATTTGCAATAATCTTAGTAGCTTGTCTTCTAGCAATAGAAAAAAATTCAAAGGACATAGTATTATTTGACAGCTTCAGAATTTTTGACCAACCACTCACAGGACTCATCGTAATATAATTAAGTGAAAGACTCGTTACAGTGCCAACCAATGAATACTGTTGGAGAGCTTTGATGGCAAGTGATACCCCACCATCCAAGTCCATTACAAGCCTAGAGATTTCCTTGTCCAATTCATAGCACTATGCTTGTGTTGACGCTAGTACAAGAGTTAGTGGGACACCACCAGCAGCAATAGCATAAGAAAAAGCCTCTTTAGTGTGACCAACTCTGAATGCTCGAACTATTGAAAATCAACCATGATGTAGGGCATCAAGAACTCTTTGATGATGCTCTATCCATTTCGTAGCCTCTTAAGCCTTTCGACTTGTGCGAACCCATAAGAACGGAATTCCTTGGATGCCCATGTTTTTTTAGATAGAGAAATAATATGCAAGACTTAAAAAGAGGCTAGAATAATTTCTTTAGATCGAGCCAATCTTTCCATGTGGCTCCACCAACTGGATCTCATTTTGGTACGTCGCCCTCTTCCTATCAATCTCTGTCTCTTCCTTTATATATTACTCTTAATCTTGCATTTATGTATTCTTGAGAATTGAGTTTGATAGACATTTTGAAAATCTTATCTTTTATACAATGCTCTCTGTTTGATTTTGAATCAATTAATATTTTTTTCCTCTCCAAATGAGATTACAAGATCTTTGACAATAACATGATTTTAGATGCCATGGCATTTTTTTGTATAACGAGACTACAAAAAATACAATGACTTAAATTATACTACCCTCTCTATCCTAAAATCTTAGGCCACCATTGCTTAGACGAGTTACCACTTTTGCTATCAGTGCCTTTCTAATTTATGGTTCTACAATTTCCAACAATACTATCACATTTATTACCCGACTACCAATTATGACTTACACGAGTTGTCGATTTCACTATCATTGCCTAGTTGCTACGGAGTGATATGATATATGACTCTATATGTTCCAGCAATACTATCACATTGATTGTCCAACCATCGATTACAGCGTTACATAAGATGACATCTCAACCACTAATTATGACTTACATGGGATGTCACTTTTACTGTCTACGCCCATTTGCTATAGAATGATCCATTATATAATTTAATTGCTATAGAATGATCCATTATATAATTTAAAATTTATCAGTAATACTATCACATTCATTGCCTAATCACCAATTAGAAGGCCACATACGATGACATTGCAGCCATCGTTTATGACTTAGAAGGATTGTATATTTACATTATTAAGTGTAAATAAAGTCGATACATATTTATAGTGTTTTCAAAATTTTGTGTTTTTATTTAAATGCAAAAATAAAGATATAATTAAGTGATACATTAGTTAACTAAACCCAGCATCCCACAGTAATATTCCACTGGTCAATAAAGCATTTGCACACACACGTTATTAATTTCATGCATATAACCCTCATATTCACCAATTTATCACTCACTCGTTACCCAATGCCACTCACCATAACATCTTTGTACATAAAGCTATCATGACCATCACCTATTCATAGCAGCACACGTAACACCTGATGCATTAAACCCCACATTACCACACCGCATACCCAACTCCCCTTACATTCAACCTAACTCTCATGCATCAAGTAACACCATGTCCAATAATTCATATTCCACTCACCTCAATGTATATCTCACAACACCCACATAATATACTCATGCACATAGCTAATTAACCGTCATTAGCTCACAAACACATAATTCATTCACTCAATGCACATAACACACCATTAACACACAGCACACACTCCACCCTTCCTAACATCCATGCAAATAACTCTGTCCCACACCCACAATTCCACATAACTCAAAAATATTACACATTAATCACACACATATATGTACTCATGCAATTTACAAATAATTAACACATACATAATTTCCATCGTTAAACAACCAGTCACCTTTCCTCTCCCTCCCCCTCTCCCCACGTTTCTTCCCTCATCCCATCATCCCCCGATGCACCTCTCACATTGCCTCACTTTCCAACAATTTTTTATCTTTATGTAAATCCATTTACCCAATTCCCATCTATGGAATTCCCTCCCATTACCACCTCCCTTCCCTCCTCCCATTCCACCCACAAAGTCCCCCATTTTCCCCAACACCTTCCCAATTTCCCACCTACGAACACCCACTCCACTTACCTCCCATCTCCTAACTTCCACCCTCACAATCTTACACCTAAAAATAACCCCCACACCTCACTATAACATACTTTACTTTTGCTGTCGGTTAAAAATCGACGGTAAAGTTGAAATCACCGACGAAACTCAGCAACGCTGTTATTAACGTCGCTATTTCATTTTACCGTTGGTTAGAAGGCACATCCGACGTCAAAATAATGTTGACCATCGGACATATTAGATATTTCGACATAGTTTCAAAATCAACGATAATTGTATTTGCCATCGATTTTCTCAAAAGCAACGGTATATGTAAGTCACTTTTTTTGTGCCTTTATGTGCCCTTTTTTTATTTCTGACGTCGTTTAATTAAATATAGAAGCGACAAAAATTTTTTTACCATCATTTGTCTTAAAATCGACAGCATAGTGGTGGCTACAAAAAGATTTTTTCAAAAGTTTTTTGTTGTCGCTTATTCAAATAAGCGATGGCATATATGTGATGATAAAAATATTTTTGTCGTCGCTTATCCTAAGAAGTGATGGCATAAAATGGGAATTGTAATTCTTTCGAACCTTATATGCCTTCGGTTATTAGGAGAAGCGACGGCAAAAATATTTTTACCGTCACATATATGTTGTCGCTTACTTGAATAAGTGTTGACAAATGTATGAGTTTTTTTTTTTAAATTATCAAATGATAGAAACTACTTACTAAACCTACTTAAAAGACTTGCTTTTATAGAAAAATAAGTAATGAAAATAAAGAAAAATTTATATTTCATAAATATAAAATCTAATACATTAAAAGTTTGAAAATAAAATATTTACATAAAAAAGGTAACATGAAAAACATAAAGAAAGAAAATGGATAAAAATCAAAATGTAGCTACCCCGATGCCACCAGCTCCACCTGCACCACCCATGGAGTCGTCATCATCTCATCTATAGATGCTAGGATCTGTTGAACACGGATACTCTGACAGACCCTTCTTCTGAAGAAGGGTTATAAGCATCTGAAGCTTATCATCCATGACAGTTATCTTATTCTTCATCTCTACCTCTCTCTTCTCCCTCTCCTCCTCTCTTCTTCGTAGTGTGTCAATCTTTTGATGCCGCAAATCGATGACACTAGATGAAACGACACCTTTCCTCCCTTATCAAGTGGATAACATGTATGCCCTCCTCGCACTACGAACGAAACCACCGTGTTCTAGTGACATCACTCTCCTAAATGTCTCCTCTGCATCCAAAGGCTGCTGGACGCTGTCGAAGATCTCTTCAGTGGGAGGATGTACTAATTGTACCATTTGCTCCTAAATGTATTAAAAATATTATTATAATATATATATACAAAGTTATAAATTTTTTGAGTTTAAGAAACTTACATGTTTCTCCTCGTATGACTCATGAATCCACTTACAAGCACCTTCAGCTGCAGCCTTACAGTAGGTAACCTCGTAGATATCCATCCTAGTCATTTCCATCCCATGTGTAGCAGACTGAAAATATAAAAACGATACAATTATATTTAAATAACTTAAAAATTAAATAATATTTAACTGAAAAGTAATTTCAACACTTACATAACGACTCCTGACAATCTCAATGCTTCTTTGACCTAAACAATGGGTCTGTGGTGGAGCTTTAGCCCTATTAGCCTTATTTTTTTTGCTTGCTCCTGTAGACATATACAATACTATTTCTTATAAATTTAAGATATATGAAATTAATAAAATAATTTTTAATCATTTACTAACCTCTATCTTCAATTTTTTTAACCAACCAATGCCTACATGCCTTCTTCCAATCGTCAGGCATGACATCAAATGAATAATTCTCCATTGTCTCCTCGAGTGAACTGCAGTTCGAAAAAAATTAAATACCAAATATAAATGGCTAGAAATAATATATGAAATTATGTATATAATAAAAATGTAAATGTTCAAAAAATATTACATTTCTCTTGGTCTCCATCCTCCACTATCTATGAATTTTGGCGACGTGTTTAAGAATATATCGGGAGGCATTAGGGTCGGTACCCCAATCGTAATTTGCATATGTTAATTTTTTAAAATAATATGTCAATCTCAATTTATAATAATTTTAAGATAAAGCTATAAAAGAAATAACTTTGATAAATGAAATTACCTCCAACTGACGGAGAAACTACCTCTTATGCTCTGCAGGCACCTTCCTTCAATCGAAGTAGTAAATGGGCACAATGGACTTAACAATTATGCCTACTCGACTGATGAAGCTCGGGTAATTCTCTGCCTCCCCTATGGTTCTAAGTCTGATCGTTATTCTCAAGCCCTCGAGGACATGTTGGAGGTCTAGATTCTTTGTCTTCTCCTATCCTCTTCTTACTTTACCTGCGTAAACATTAATCATACTCATTATATATTTCTGATGTTATATAAACTTTAAAATATTAAGTAATTTTAGATTTAAAGGTATATGAGTTCTTATCCCAACTTGTGCCCACCGGTAAGTAATTCACATGAATTGGAGACATATTCCCCACCCTCTCATCCTCTACCTCCTGCCCTTCCTCTCCCGCCCCCTCTCCCTCCTTCTCATCTGATGCTCCATAATCTGGATCATCCTCTACTCGTTCTAATAAGGTCTGAGCAATCTCCTTCCCCTTTCCCTTCCCCCCCACATGTAGTAATCGTGCCATTTCCCCAAGACGTACAAAACATAACTGGGGGGAGCCTACTACCAGGGGGTGGCTGAACTTGCTGCCGGGGGGGTCGCTGAGCCTGACGAGACGAATCAAGCTACGTGGATGGCTGCATCTCAGGAGGACTCTTTCTTTTGGGATTTTTCTTAAACAACTTCATCTGTAACAAGTATAAAATGCAATAATTAATATAGTTGAAAATCATTACTATATAAATCATCAATGAAAAAAATTTTTCAAAACAAAAAAGAAATATTTAAAAATTTCAATAGAGTTTCCCCTTAAATTGGGAGGTTTGTCTATAAACCTGCATATTAAAATTAAAGTGGGCATGATAAACGTCAGTTTATCATCATTCTTATGCATTAAAACAAACCTAACTCTTAGGATTTTGCTCCGCAAATGGGTTTTTTGGACTGCATTTAGGCATTAATTAGGTTAGGCATGCATTGCACTTTTTGTTGTCTTTTTAATGTGTTTTTGTGAGTGTTAGGGATATACAGATTGTCAGATCCCTAGAACCCTAACACTCAGGAAGGCAACTGGTGAAAGAGAAGTCTCACCAGCTGGAACTTAGCTTGATCCAGCTCACCATAGCTGGAATTCAACTCACCTGAACTAGGGTTAGCTCATCTTAGCTCCATTCAACTCATCTCAGCTGAATGGCAACTCAAGAGAGCTAATCTTTGGTCACCTTAGCTCAGGTCAGCTTAGATCCAGCTCAACTTAGTAGAGTCTAACTCATCTCAGCTCCCATTAGTCCATAGGGAGCTCTAGCTAGCTCAGTTGAGTTGACTGGAGTTCACCCCAACTCAGGTCCAGCTACATCCATCTCCACTCAACTTCAGCCAGCTGAAGATGACTTCATTTCAGCTCAGGAAGCTCAAGTCTAGCTCCCAGGGACTCAGCTTAGCTCAACTCAATTGAGCTAAGCTACCTTAGCTGCCTCAACCAGCTTGATCCTCCTTGGGAGCACCAGACCCAACTCACCTCAGCTCCTTGTGGCAGAAGCCAGCTTAGCTTAGCTTGGCTTAGCAGCTAGCAAAGAACTAGCAAGCTAAGCCAGCTAAAGTAGCTCCATGCCATCCTCTTCAGCAGCTGCCAGCTCCAGTTCAGCTCTAGACTTCTTCTGTTCAGCTCCTCTCCTCAAACCCTAGCTCCCATTGCCTACTCCTCTACTCCATTACTAGCTAAGCTAACTTAGCTTAGCTTAGCTTAGCTAGGTTCCAGCTCCCTTGGCATTTACCACCCTAAAACTCTACCTAACTAGCTCCACCAACTAAGCCCTACCTAAGCTCACCTAAGCTAGCTCCATCCACTCCAGGTTGGCGCCACCACCATCACCACCTTTCACCCCTCAACCACCACCAAAGGGCACCAAGAAGTTGGCACCAAAACCACCCTAACTACCCCCCTTTTTGGCGCCAACTTTTCCCTCCAAAAATGCCCTAATCTCCACCCTACACCTAAGCCTAAAGCCCATCTCCACCTTCCATTTTCCCTCCAAAATTGCCCCCCTTCTAGAACACCATTTTGGCGCCAAAATGGAGGCACCCCCTCCACCATGGACGTCCACCAAGGGGTGGCTTCAACCTATAACTACCCCCCCCCCCCTTGCACCCTTTAAGGTGGTGCCAAGTGATCTCCACCTTAGGATTCCTAACCACCATCCCAAACTCCATCCTAGCCACTCATTACCTCCTCGCCAACTACCCCTTCTCCACCATTATATATACCCACCTAATTACCCACATTTTCCCATCCTCCATTTAGTAAAATCTACCCTATACCCACCTCATATCTACGGCCAAGAAGGAGTAGAGAAGAAGATTAAGGGGGCACATCACCTGCCCCCTTGGTTCCTTCTTCTCCCCATTTCTTCTCCCTTGTGCCACACCAAGGAGGAGGAGCACTTCCCCACCAGGAGGATGGCCAGGAAAGGAGGAGCAAGGGTGGTGCACGCCCACCCTTGAAGGAGATCTTTGGAGGTGGTAGCTTCCACCTTGGAGGACACCATTTTCAAGAAAGGAGAAGGAGGAGCCCCTTTTCAAGCCTAGGAGCCACTAAACTTGGAACAAGAAGCTTCCCTTCTTCACCAGATTTTCCAAGAGGATTTATGTTTTTATTTCTTTTATATTTTTCCATTTCAAGTAGAAGCATTCCTCTACATGTTTTTGTAAAATACAAATTCTATCAAATCAATTTGCCTTCTTTTCATTTTTTTTTTGTTGCAATTGTTTTATCTTTGTCCTAGCACTTTTTCACTCCCTCTACCTAATTACTCTAGGCCTCCACGTGCCTAGAGTGAGCTTAGGGAGAGGCTCTACTTATCACTTTAATAGTAGTGTAGTGAGTTAGGTGTTATTTGTTTTCCATCAACAATTCGTATATTGCCTTCGTTATTTCAAAACCCTAAAAAATGATATAGTTGAAAAGACCAAAAAGAAAGGTATTTCTATTTCCAAGAAAGAGACCTGAATTTTGCAAACATATTGTCTCCTTGGACGACCCTAGATACTCCCCTATCTAGGTCTTACAAATTTTAAAAGTGAACCCATTTTTGTGCATTGCAACAACTTAAAACCCTAATTTAACAAACCACGCAAAAATGCAATCAAGGCACACCCCACATAAAAAAAGTGCAAAGAACAACCATAAGTGGGTACACCCCACATCTATTCAATGAAATAAAAAATAATATGTGGGCACACCCTACATTTAGCAAAAACCTATAATTTCATCTAATTAAATTTAAGATATTGAAATTATACCTCTAAGTATAATAGCCTCCGAGTATGCCTGTCATCGATAACCTGTAATTTGAAAAATAAAAGTAATTAGAATGCCAGTAGAACAAAAGTAACATATTTTGAACATGTGTGTATGATTGGTTTAAGTTTAAGTATTTATAATGTATAGAAAATGACAGTTGTAGTTTAGGTTTCTTAAATTTGAATATGAATTTAATATAAAAAGAAATGAAACAATGTAAAGAAATTGTTACTAACCTTAGATGTCCACATCTACTGAATTTGAATCTATATGACCTTCCGTTAATTTTTGGTATGCTTCAGATTGTGCATCAAAATGATTACGTGGTACTGTTCTTATTGATATAACCTATCCCCTTTGGCAATTACCGGGGACGTAGAAAACTTGTGCCGCTTGACATGCCAATGTGAATGGTTCATCAAACTGAAGAATTTGACGATTAGGAATTAAACTTAAGAAATTGTATTTCTTGTCAATTTTGAAACCAGTGCCTTCTTTAAAAATATCAAACCAATGACATTTAAATAGGACAACTCTGCGATCATATTTGAAGCTGATCTCCACAATTTCTTTGATTTTACCATAGTATCCATCTGAACCAGTGGAAAGATCTGAATCAACAATTCCGGCCTGTTGTATAACCTTTCTATCATCAATTTCCTTTCTTTTAAATCTGAACCCATCTATTATATACTCATAGTGGTAATGTGCATAATGTAATGGTGAATCGGCAATTACATCAAAATCCAGCACCCATCGTGGGTCCTTATCCTCTTTCAATTGATTAACTCGATCTTTAAACCAATTTAAGAAGCCAAATTTGGTTGTCTTTGAAAGAGGCAATCATTCGAATTCCTCGTAAAATGGATCAATTTTAGGAATTTATTTTAAAATATATAAATGTACGTAATGTCTGTCATTTTCTGAAATAGCCTTGTACTCTGTATGAAGGATTGACCTTCCTCTGATATCAAAAATTAACAAACATTCTTCATCATTGTCATTATATTCCCCCTCATAATTCCTTTGAAGTTTATTAAAGCGGTTGTCTATTTCATTTATGTATATTGAGGTAAAATTTATACACTCCTCCACAAGATAGCCTTCTACAATTGATCCTTCCGGCTTTGCCTTATTCAAAACATAATCTTTAAGCTTTTTTAAAAACTGCTTCATAGGATACATCCATCTAAATTGTATAGGTCCACCGATTCTTGCTTCATTTGCAAAATGCAGTGTGAGATAAACCATTACATTGAAGAAGGCTGGGGGAAAAATATGTTCAATCTTATAGAGAGTAATGACTAGTTGTTTATCCCAATGATCCAGCGTATCATTTTGTAGCATCTTCGAACAAACAGCTTTGAAAAATCTGCTTATCTCTGTGAATGAATCAACAACTGGCTCTGGTAGTATCCCCTGTATCACTAGTAGAAACAATACTTGCATATAAATGTGGGAATCATGACTTTTCAAACTAGATATATTTTTTTGCCCTTCATTCACACAATGGGAAAGCTGCAAGGAAAACCCATCTGGCACCCAAATTTCTTGTAAGAAGGAGAGCAGTCTACTCTTTTGATCTTGATTTAAGTTGTAAATAGCAGGTGAGAAGTAATCATCATCCTCATAAATATGCAGCTCCGGATGTATCCCTAAACTCTTCATATCTTTTCTTGTTTTCACCGTATCCTTTGGATCATCAGTCAGATTTAACACGTCTAAAATGTTATCCATCACATTCTTTTTGATGTGCATAATATCTAAATTATGACGTATTGTAAGATCTTTCTAATATGGTAGCTTCATAAAGAAAATGTTTTTCTTTAGAAATCCAGAATTCTTCGAGGCTGTCTGGTCTTATTTGAATGGTCGACCCAACCGTATCTCACCTATTTCTTGTAATCTCTCAATTATAACCTGATCCGGTAACCTGATAGAATCTGTACTAAGTTTACTTTTTGGATTTTTCTTTGAATACAGGCACGTCCTGCCATCAAATTTACTCCTGAACTGTGATGTTCTCCATCTATGTTCAATAGGTAAAAATTTGTGATGTCCTAAGTAACCGAATTTCTTACTTTCCGACAGTCGTAGGTGATGAGTGTCTTCCATACAGACTGGGCAACCAAGCTTTTCTTTAGTGCTCCAACCTGACAAATTTGCGTACGTCGAGAAGTCATTTATGGTCCACAACAATGCTGCATGCATATTGTAAAATTATTTCTTTTCTGTATCATACGTCTTCACACCGGTATACCACAACTGTTTTAGTACATCGATTAATAGCTAGAGATAAACATCTATTACATTTCCTGGTTGTTTTGGATTGGGGATTAATAGGGTCAGCATCATGAATGATGATCTCATACACAACCAAAGAAGTAAGTTATGAGTGACCATTATCACTGGCTATATAGAGTACGATAGGCACATACTCTTAAATGGATTGAATCCATCGCTTGCAAAACCCAACCGCACATTTCTTGCTTCTAAAGCGAATGAATTATTTCTTTCGTCAAATCTCTTCCACTCCTCTAAATCAGTAGGATGACGTATTCTTCCATCTTGAAATTTACAATCCTGGTGCCATATCATCCACCGTGCAGTTTTAGTTGATATAAAAAGGTGTTGAAGCCTAAGTGTCAGTGTGAAGTAACGAAGAACCTTCTGAGGTTATTTCCTCTTACTTTCATTTTTACCTTCCTTATATCTCTCAAGTCCACATTTGAGACAATTACTCAAGTTTGCAAATTCATTTTTGAAAAGAATGCAGTCATTCGAACATGCATCGATCTTCTGATAGTCCAAACCAAGCTTACGAATCTGTTTCCTTTCCTCATACCATGAAGCCGGAAAACCATTAGGGTTATTCAACAGCTCAATAATAAATCTAAATATTTCTAACATGAATTTAGCATTAGCTCTATTCATAACCTTCAGTTGAAACATCTTCAACAAAAATGACAATGTTGACATTTTCGTAACACCAGAAGCAATAGGATCTTCAACTGCCTTAACAGCATCATAGAACGAATCACAATTGAACGGATCTTCCTCACCTATTTTTATATCCTCTCCTACTCTCATCTCATTCAACATTTCTTGTATTTCTTCACATTTGCTATCAACAATTTCCTCATCGATCTCTTCGTCAACAGTGTTCTCATTGTTTATGACTTTCTCAGTCAACTCCTCTCCATGAGCTACCCAAGTAGTGTAATGCTGCCATTACCCATTACAAATCAAGTGCTCAAGCATAATATTACAATCATAGAAGGAACCATTCAAACATATTCTACATGAGCAGAAGATATTATCAAATTGACCTCCTCGCCTAAATATCTTCCTATCGTCATCAAAGGCCCAATCCATTAATGAAATTACTCCATCCTTATATCTAATGTAATCTGAACCACACAATCCAATCCAAGATTTATCCATTGTAACATAATCTTTAATGTAAACAAATCACTTATTAGGAAGAAAAATGACTAAATAATGTGTATCTTGATTAAGATTTTCACCTTTTAGCCCATCCTCAAAGATTTGATCACAACTTAGGATTGCTCGTTACATGTAATCTTAGTGCAGTGAAATTTTGGCAACATCTCCCCACACTTCTCCAGTATATCCCCCAATACTAACCTTAGCTAGATTTCCTTTAACACCCAATTAATGGTACTTCAGGAAACTAGATATAATTAGTTGGTATACAAAAGAATAGTAGGAAGAAGCAATCGAAATTTCATCGCACAAGGTTACATGTAACAAGAAAAACTAAGTTGTGACCAAATCTTTAAGGACCTTCTTTAGTTCGATACTTTACCGAACTAAAGTCGATTGAGTCTTCTGGCATGCTACAAAGATAGCACATCATGTATGTAAGTGAGGTATATATACACTTCCTTCATTATCTGTATAACATGATCATAAGTCTTGACAGGCGAGTAATTTGAACACAATTTGACTTGGAGGACTTTTGCACTAAGGGTTAGAATACCTAACGTTTGACTTCATGTGCATATATCTTCTTTAGCAAGTGTGTGTATCTAAAATAATACTCATAATTACAAAGAAATTGACATAAACACAAGCAATCATCTGATAAGAAATAAAATTATTTTTATTGAATGCTAAAAAGAAATGTACAAAAATGTTATTTACTCCTTATTAAGATCTCCTTTATCGAATACTCACATTGTTGTAATGTGTATAATTTAGTTTTAAGTACGAAAAATAGGTAGATAACAAATGAACCAATTCGATATCTTTGAGAAAGATATGTTCAAATCACAATTTAATGAAGATGATGTTCTACCAATTAAATGCCTGCAAATGCAATCAATTATGAATGCAACAACTAAATGCACTAGAATATAAATCAAGGTATTTAAATCAATAAGAAATTGTGCATCCTAAATTCCTAACAAGAACATACAAGCTCCTAATATATCGTCAAGTTTTCATACTATATAAGACTAAATCCAACAACCCAACATTATATATTTCCTCCAACAATCTCAAGTAAGAGCACTAGATTAGCATAAAGCCCAACTCAATCCCTAAACCCTAGACCAACCTAACCACCCTAACCCTAGCCCAACTCAATCCTTAAACCCTATCCTAACCCAACCACCCTAACCCTATACCCAACCCATTACCAAACCTAAACAACATATATTAAACCCAATTCCTAACACAAATCAATCATCATCCAACCCAAACCCCAACCATAAGTCTTAACCATCCCAACCATAACCTAACCATCTTAAACCATCCCATCTCCATCCCAAACCTAACCATCATTCCACCTAAATCCTAACATATCCTAACCAAAGCCCAACCTAACCCTAAATCCCCAACCAACCAATACATTGAATATTAAAGAATTTTAAAAATTTTGACAGAGTTTCCCCTTAAATTTTTTTTTTCATAAACCTACATATCAAAGTAACACACATAATAAAAGTGGGCACACCACACAAAAACACTGCATCACACAAAAACATAAAGTGCATAACAGTGGCACACCCCACCAAACATTCAAAAAAAATGACAATATGTGGGCACACCCCACATCTAATATATTCCTAAAATATCATAAAAATAAATTATAAAAAATAAAATTATACCTCTGATGTACTACAATCTCTGAGGGTGACTGGTACGAACGCCTTCCAAGATGATTTTTTTAAGACGTCTGGGAGGTGGCCCAGACGTCTGACCAGACGTGTGGAACCCCTTCCAGACGTCTGGGATCTATTTTTCTGTGGCATACGGGGCTGCGTCTGCACGCAGGCGCGTGCAGACCTGCAACCGCCGCTCCTTCCCCCTTTTTCCCTCTCTCCTCCTGCAGGAGTAGACTGCGCTCTCTCTCTCTCTCCCCGCGCGGCCTTATAAGGCCCTCGCCCTCTCCCTCACTCTCATCTATTCCGCTTCCTTCTTCCAACCGGTGCGAGAGTGCGAGCGCGAGCGAGCGGCAGCCGCGGCGAGTTGCGGGAGGAGGTGTTGCGTGAGGGAGGAGACGCCCGACCGTGAGGGCTCGAGCTTGCCGGGGCAGCTAGAGCCGACCGGCGGGGGAGCCGCGAGCGTGGAGCGTCGCTGGAGGGCTGCTGTAGCTCGAGCAGCAGGCGGACGAGGCGCAGCGCGGCCGTGCGTCGCGGGCGGAGAGCGAGTCAAGCTCTGATTCTGGAAGTTTTTCCAGAATCAAACGTCTGGGCTTCCAACCAGACGACGGTGAAGACGTCTGGAGGACTGTCCAGACATCTGGCGAGTAAGTTATTTTCGTCCTTCTTCCTTTTCTGCGACCCGTCGTACTGAGAGCGAGGAGTGGGTACGTGCAGGTTCTGGGATTCGCCATCCAACGCGAATCAGACGTCTGGCCGCAGTGCCAGACGACAGGAAGGACTTCCAGACGTCCGGGGTGACCATCAGACGTCTGGAAACTAGGACAGACGCCCCCGCAGGCTTCTGGACGTCTGAGAGACTACGCAAAAAAAAGGTACCATCTGACCCACATTTTAAGACGTCTGGAAGAAGTTCCAGACGTCTAATTTTGGACTGTTTCATCATTTTCGACCCATTTAGGGCCCGTTCGGAGTCCGTTTTCCGCATTTCGAGTTGCGTTCTTTTCAGAATAAGATCCTCTACCCGTTTCCAGTAATTATATACTGTTCTGAGAAACTCCTTGTGTTTGATCCTTGTGTTAGGACCCCGTTCCATTGCAGTCTCGGGGGTTGCGGAGGCACGCGGGATTTCCGACCACGCCCCCAGTACTTCCGTTGTAGCTGGTAGAGTGGCTTTGGAAATTATTAACATAATTTGTTACAATTATGGGAAAATTAATAGAACCTAGGGCATTGCATGAATCCTAGGAATGAGAAACCAGATTGAATGATAGATCCTAGGGTATTGCATGAATCCTAGGGCTGGAAAACTAGATTGAATGATAGATCCTAGGGTACGGCATGAATCTTAGGACTGGAAAACTAGGGAAATGAATATAGATATTGCAGTCTTGGAAACTGTGGAAAGGAAATAATAGCTGCCTGTAAATTGATTTAACAACAGCCTGTTATGAATAAATGAACATGATTGAGAATATGGGTTGTATGAACGTGAAACTGAAAGGGTGAAACCTGAATGTGCTGAGTTAAAAGAGCTAGAACCCTACGGGGAGTTAGGAGTAGAACTCCTGGAAAGAGAATGAAATGGAACTGAGAAGGAAAGATGTGGAGGTGTGTTGTCTCTTGGGTACGTAGTGCCAGGGGAAGCACCTGTTACCTGCTTAGTGCAGAGCGGAGCAAGCCGCCCCAGGGACCCGGGGTTACGTCTGGCCACTTTGTACCGACTTGTTGGCCCTCGTGTACACAGTACCGAGGAGAGCTACTAGTGTAGAGCGAGTACTAGCTACCCCACGGGTCCCGGGGTTCTGCTAGCTCACCTACACTGACTTGTTAGGCCCACTGGGCAAACCAGGGTAGTCAGGCGAGGGTGCGCGGACTGTGGAGGGGCAAGGCCCCTGTTTGGTTACTGTGGAGGGGTTGGACCCCTGTTACTGAAAGGGCTCTGCCCTATACTGGTTCCGTGCTGTCCTTTGGGCGCACCCGTTAACGGAAACGACTGACCGCGTGCCAGTGCAGGGTAGCTACCCGTGCGTTTACCGCGCGTGCCGTAGTCACCGTTACGTCTGTCAGTGACCTTGGGGTGGTTGACTGAGAGTAGGATCACCACGGGGGACTCTCCCGGCCAGGAGAGCACCACGTGTTACTTCTACTCTTCGGAAAAGACTACAATCAAGATCGTTCCCACGAGGAACATTCGAGATCAAGTGAAGGATCTGAGAAATAGATAAATTGTGAAACAATAGAAAGACGTAAATAAAGGAAGAAAGAAAATAAAATAGCTATTGTACACCTTACTTCTTCTTTAGTTTAGCTGCCACTCTACTCAGGGTTTCGCTGACGTGTTACACTCGTTACTTTTCAGGACCAGGTGTTGAGCAGCCAGGGTCAGCGACTGCAGAGGACGCTAGGCCGAGTAGGGTCCAGTAGAGTTACCACTGTTCTTTTGTGCCCTTTTTGTTCCACTGTAGTGAGTAGTTCTTGTTACTCTCTGTACTTTTCTTTACTTGTAGTTCATGTTATGTTATAAATGTTGTTCTACTGTTGTGGTGGTACATGCTGTAGTAGTTCCTTTTCTTACTGTTGTATTTTTGTTACTGCTAGTTATATTCATGCTGAATGTGGTTTATTTTACTACTCTTTTGGTTACTTCCTCATTGGACAACTAGGTCTTGGGATTAGTCGAGTCGGTCCAGTTCTCGTGTCTCGTAGGGACTCGGGAATTGGGTCGTTACAAGATGGTATCAGAGCAAGGTAGTCCCGAGAAGTGAATCAACTGACTAGAAAATAACCAATTCACCTGTCTATAACTAGAGTAGCCACCACAACATATCTTTTGACATGAGCTCTTAGACGTTTTCGTTAGGTATCGTTCCATATTGACGTGTTTTGTTTTGTTTCGCGTCGAGAGTTCCTCACTCTCCGCCAAGGGACGATGACCGCGAGCGCGTACTGCACGCATTTCCTGGGACTGTCCCGCTTTGCAACGACAGCGGTAGCCACTGAGGAGGAGCGCCTTTGGAGGTTCACCGAGGGGCTCCGGCCTGCGATTCGGGGGTATGTCAAACCCCTGAAGCTGCCTACGTTTTCGAGGGTGGTGGAGGCAACCATGACTTACGAGGAGACCAACCCGTCCGCGCGAGACACTGACGGTGGGCGGAAGAGGCCCTTTTAGCCAGACTTTTCACAGGGCCGGCGAGAGAGGAGACACGTGACGTCCGCAGGAGAGCCATCATGTTTTGCAGGGCCATCAGTGGCCTTTGGGGGCCCTCGACAGGGGCTAGTCGCCAGCACCTGACCCCCGCCCGGTCGACAGCAGAGACCCACTGAGGGCGGGAGTCGGGTTCCCCTCTGTTACCAGTGTGGCCAGCCGGGCCACATCAAGAGGGACTGCCCGTCTAGGGTAGGAGGTCAGTAGATACTTCCTGCGCAGAGCACTGGAGGGCACGTAGGAGGCCGCGGTTCCTAGGCGCGAGGAGGAGGACAGCAGTCACGAGGAGGGTACCAGCCAACACCTACCCGTCCGACGCAGAGTGTGGCTGCTTCGTCCACACCTAGAGCTGAGGGGTGTATCAACGCCCCGACACACAGGGATGCCAGAGCTTCGGGCTCGGTGGTGGCAGGTATGGTTTCAGTTTCCGGCAGACTCGTTTACACACTTTTCGATTCCGGCGCTACGCACTCGTTTGTCGCAGCCAGTTTCGCAGTTAGCTTGGGCCAGGATTATATGCTGTTAAAGAATCCGTTAGTAATCATAGGTCCGAGTGGTCAGCTGTTTGTAGTTGAGGAGGTGTACACGGATTGCGAGGTTAGCGTCGGGGGACATAGCCTGCCAGGTGACCTGATTATGATACAGATGAAGGACTTTGGCGTAATTTTGGGGATGGACTGGCCGTCCGCTTACCACGCCTTGGTAGACTATTTTGAGAGGAAGATTGTCTTCTCCATGCCAGAGTTGCCTTCTTTTGAGTTTCACGGACAGCCAATGGACGACGGCTTCAGGTGCATTTCGGCACTTCGAGCTGCGAGACATTTGAGCCAGGGGTGTGAGGGCTTCCTAGCTTGTGTGGTGGCAGAGTCCAGCCCTATGGCAGACTTCTAGAGAATCCCGGTGATCAGAGAGTACCCTGACGTGTTCCCAGACGAGTTACCAGGGCTACCGCCCGAGCGTGAGATCAAGTTTGAGATCTCACTAGTACCAGGGACCAGCCCCATCTCCACCGCGCCATACAGGATGGCACCACTTGAGCTACAAGAGCTCAAGTCTCAATTGCAGGACCTTTTGGAGAAGGGTTTCGTGAGGCCCAGTGCGTCTCCCTGGGGAGCCCCGGTACTATTTGTGAAGAAGAAGGATGGTACCCTACGCCTTTGTGTGGACTACCGACAGCTGAATAGGGTCACCATCAAGAACAGATATCCGCTGCCGAGGATCGATGACTTGTTTGACCAGTTGCGGGGTACCACGATGTTCTCCAAGATCGACTTGAGGTCTGGATACCACCAGTTGAGGATCAGGGAGGCAGATGTCTCCAAGACAGCTTTCCGCACCCAGTACGGACACTACGAGTTTTTGGTCATGCCGTTTGGGCTGACCAATGCCCCCGCTGCTTTCATGGACCTGATGAACTGGGTGTTTAGACCGTACTTGGACCAGTTCGTGGTGGCATTCATTGATGATGTACTCATCTATTCTCGAGATCGGACGCAGCACGGACAACACTTGCGGATGGTTCTGGACACACTGAAATGACGTAGGTTGTATGCCAAATACAGCAAGTGCGAGTTCTGGTTGAGGGAGGTGACCTTCTTAGGTCATGTGATCTCTGGAGACGGCTTGGCGGTGGACCCAGCTAAGGTCGAGGCAGTGCTCAGGTGGGAAAGATCACGTTCAGTCACTGAGATTCGCAGTTTCTTGGGACTGGCAGGCTACTACAGATGATTCATCAGAGGTTTTTCACAGATTGCACGTCCTAAGACACAGTTGACCCAGAAGGACGTGCCCTTCACTTGGACAGACGCCTGTCAGGCGTGTTTTCAGGAGCTGAAGGAGAGGTTGACTTCGGCTCCCGTGCTCACCATCCCTGACAGTAGTGGCGGGTTCGTTGTGTACACGGACGCCTCCTTGCAGGGGTTAGGAGGTGTGCTCATGCAGGGGGGTCACGTTGTCGCTTACGCTTCACAGAAACTGAAGCCCCATAAGCATACCTACCATACCCACGACTTAGAGTTGGCAGCTGTCGTCTTCGCGCTGAAGACCTGGAGGCACTACTTGTACGGTGAGACCTTCGAGTTTTTCACAGATCATAAGAGCCTCAGATACCTTTTTTATCAGAAGGAGCTCAACATGAGACAGAGACACTGGTTGGAGCTCCTGAAGGACTACGACTGCAGCATTTCCTATCACCCGGGCAAGGCCAATGTGGTGGCTGACGCCTTGAGCCGGAAGGCGCCCGCACACTTGGCCAGCTTACAGTTACAGAGTTGGAGCCTTTTGGAGGAGGTGGGTAGTTGGCGACCCCTACAGTTACGGGGGCACTGTGGGGCAGTGACTGTGACACGACAGACTAGGCCAGAGCTAATAGACCGCATCATCACAGGACAGATGGTCGATCCGTACTTGCAGTCCTTGCGCGACAAAGTACTATCAGGAGACCCAGGGGACTTCTCTTTCACACACCAGGTGCTACGCCTGAGGGAACGATTGTGCGTTCCCAGGGACGAGGAGCTGTTGAGAGAGCTCCTAACTGAGGCACACGGTTCCAGATTCACCATACATCCTGGAAACACGAAGATGTACCACGACTTGAGACGCGAGTTTTGGTGGAGGGGGATGAAGCGGGATGTGAGTGAATTCGTGCAGCAGTGCTTAGTGTGTCAGCAAGTGAAAGCCGAGCATCAGAGGCCTGCAGGGCCGCTACAGCTGCTTCCAGTGCCAGAGTGGAAGTGGGAGAGCATCACCATGGACTTGGTGGTGGGTTTACCTATTACCCAGCGAGGACACGACGTAGTCTGGGTAATTGTGGATAGACTGACGAAGACGGCACGATTCTTGCCGATCCGAGTCACTTTGGTATCAGCACAGTTGGCAGAGAGGTATATCCACGATGTGGTACGACTACACGGAGTTCCGCGGGAGATCGTATCCGACCGGGATACCCGCTTTACGTCCCAGTTTTGGGCTGAGTTTCAGCAGGCCCTGGGGATGCGATTGAGGTTTAGTACAGCTTACCACCCCCAGACGGACGAACAGTCGGAGCACACGATACAGACACTTGAGGACCTTTTGCGTGCCTATGTACTAGACTGGAGGGGCTCCTGGGAGGAGCACCTGCCCCTGGCGGAGTTTACATACAACAATAGCTATCACTCGAGCATCGGCATGGCTCCCTACTAGGCTCTGTACGGACGGAGGTGTACGGCACCCTTGAGTTGGGTTGAGGTGGGGACCAAGTGGGAGGTTGGCCCCAGGTTGATCCGGCAGAGTCAGGAGGTAGTCGAGCAGATCCACAGGCGACTCCGCACTGTCAAGAGCAGACAGAAGAACTACGCGGATCGGAGATGCAGAGAGGTGCAGTTCGAGGTTGGGGACCACGTCTTTCTTCATGTTTCGCCCATGAAGGGCCTACAGCAGTTTGGGGTGAGAGGGAAGCTCGCGCCAAAGTTCATGGGGCCCTTTGAGGTCCTGGAGCGGGTTGGACCTGTTGCTTACAGACTTGCCCTCCCTCCTCAGCTTTCTGGTGTGCACGACGTGTTCCACGTGTCCAACCTCCGGAAGTACGTAGCCGATCCCAGTCATGTTCTGAGTCACGAGAGTGTCGAGGTGGGTGACGACCTGACCTACCCCGAGCGGCCAGTGCAGATTCTTGACCAAGTCGTCCGCAGTTTAAGACGAAAGCAAGTACCCCTGGTGAAGGTTTTGTGGAGGAGCCAGTGGTACGAGGAGGCTACCTGGGAGCCTAAGGTGGCAATGCGGGAGCGGTACCCGGAGCTCTTCGTGGGTACGTCTTTCGGACAGGCTTCGATCCTCTTTGAGTTTGTTATGTTTTTATATGACGTTTTTCCCGCACCCTAGTTAGCGCAAGTTTCGGGGACGAAATTCCTTTGAGTTTGTTATATTGTTACGAATGCCTTCCAAGATGATTTTTTTAAGACGTCTGGGAGGTGGCCCAGATGTCTGGGATCTATTTTTCTTTGGCGTGCGGGGCTGCGTCTGCGCGCAGGCGCGTGTAGACCTGCAACCACCACACCTTCCCCCTTTTTCCCTCTCTCCTCCTGCAGGCGCAGACTGCGCTCTCTCTCTCTCTCCCCCCGCGCGGCCTTATAAGGCCCTCGCCCTCTCCCTCACTCTTATCTATTCCGCTTCCTTCTTCTTCTTCTAGCCGGTGCGAGAGTGCGAGCGCGAGCGAGCGGCGGCAGTGGCAGCCGCGGCGAGTTGCGGGAGGAGGTGTTGAGTGAGGGAGGAGACGCCCGACTGTGAGGGCTCGAGCTTGCCGAGGCAGCTAGAGCCGGCCGGCAGGGGAGCCGCGGGCGTGGAGCGTCGCTAGAGGGCTGCTGCAGCTCGAGCAGCAGGCGGACGAGGCGCAGCGCGGCCGTGAGTCGCGGGCGGAGAGCGAGTCGAGCTCTGATTCTGGAAGTTTTTCCAGAATCAGACGTCTGGGGGACTGTCCAAACGTCTGGCAAGTAAGTTATTTTCGTCTTTCTTCCTTTTCTGCGACCCGTCGTATTGAGAGCGAGGAGTGGGTACATGCAGGTTCTGGGATTCGCCATCCAATGTGAATCATACGTCTGGCCGCAGTACCAGATGATGGGAAGGACTTCCAGACGTCCGGGGTGACCATCGGACGTCTGGGAACTAGGCCAGATGCCCCCGCAGGCTTCTGGACATCTGAGAGACTACATAGAACAAAGGTACCATCTGACCCACATTTTAAGACGTCTGGAAGAGGTTCCAGACGTCTGATTTTGGACTGTTTCGTCGTTTTCGACAGGTTTAGGGCCCGTTCGGAGTCCGTTTTCCGCATTTCAAGTTGCGTTCTTTTCGGAATAAGATCCTCTACCCGTTTCCAGTACTTATATACTGTTCTGAGAAACTCCTTGTGTTTGATCCTTGTGTTAGGACCCCGTTCCATTGCAGTCTCGGGGGTTGCGGAGGCACGCGGGATTTCCAACCACGCCCCCAGTACTTCTGTTGTAGCTGGTAGAGTGGCTTTGGAAATTATTAACATAATTTATTACAATTATGGAACAATTAATAGAACCTAGGGCATTGCATGAATCCTAGGAATGAGAAACCAGATTGAATGATAGATCCTAGGGTATTGCATGAATCCTAGGGCTGGAAAACTAGATTGAATGATAGATCCTAGGGTACGGCATGAATCCTAGGACTGGAAAACTAGTGAAATGAATATAGATATTGCAGTCTTGGAAACTATGGAAAGGAAATAATAGCTGCCTGTAAATTGATTTAACAGCTGCCTATTATGAATAAATGAACATGATTGAGAATATGGGTTGTATGAACGTGAAACTGAAAGGGTGAAACCTGAATGTGCTGAGTTGAAAGAGCTGGAACCCTACGGGGAGTTAGGAGTAGAACTCCTGGAAAGAGAATGAAATGGAACTGAGAAGGAAAGATGTGGAGGTGTGTTGTCTCTTGGGTACGTAGTGCCAAGCGAAGCACCTGTTACCTGCTTAGTGCAGAGCGGAGCCAGCCGCCCCAGGGACCCGGGGTTACGTCTGGCCACTTTGTACCGACTTGTTGGCCCTCATGTACACAGTACCGAGGAGAGCTACTAGTGTAGAGCGAGTACTAGGTACCCCACGGGCCCCGGGGTTCTGCTAGCTCACCTACACCGACTTGTTAGGCCCACTGGGCAAACCAGGGTAGTCAGGCGAGGGTGCGCGGACTGTGGAGGGGCAAGGCCCCTGTTTGGTTACTGTGGAGGGGTTGGACCCCTGTTACTGAGAGGGCTCTGCCCTATACTGGTTCCATGCTGTGCTTTGGGCACACCCGTTAACGGAAACGACTGACCGCGTGCCAGTGCGGGGTAGCTACCCGTGCGTTTACCGCGCGTGCCGTAGTCACCGTTACGTCTGTCAGTGACCTTGGGGCGGTTGACTGAGAGTAAAATCACCACGAGGGACTCTCCCGGCCAGGAGAGCACCACGTGTTACTTCTACTCTTCGGAAAAGAGTGCAATCAAGATCGTTCCCACGAGGAACATTCGAGATCAAGTGAAGGATCTGAGAAATAGATAAATTGTGAAACAATAGAAAGACGTAAATAAAGGAAGAAAGAAAATAAAACAGCTACTGTACACTTTACTGCTTCTTTAGTTTAGCTGCCACTCTACTCAGCGTTTCGCTGACGTGTTACACTCGTTACTTTTCAGGACCAGGTGTTGAGCAGCTAGGGTCAGCGGCTGCAGAGGACGCTGGGCCGAGTAGGGTCCAGTAGAGTTACCACTGTTCTTTTGTGCCCTTTTTGTTCCACTGTAGTGAGTAGTTCTTGTTACTCTCTGTACTTTTCTTTACTTGTAGTTCATGTTGTGCTATAAATGTTGTTCTACTGTTGTGGTGGTACATGCTGTAGTAGTTCCTTTTCTTTCTGTTATATTTTTGTTACTGCTAGTTATATTCATGCTGAATGTGGTTTATTTTACTGCTCTTTTGGTTACTTCCTCATTGGACAACTAGGTCTTGGGATTAGTCGAGTCGGTCCGGTTCTCGTGTCTCGTAGGGACTCGAGAATCGGGTCGTTACAGTGACTGTCATCAATAATCTATAAATTCAATTGTGCACAATAAACTAAATAATAAACCATTATGTTATTAATAATTTAAGTAATTAATTTGATATAAGGAAAGGAAGATGAGAATGGGATGAGGAGGAGGGTGGTAGTAGGAGAAGGAGATGAGGAAGAGGGGGTAGCTGGAGGAGGATAAGGAGGGTGGCAGTAGGGAGGAGAGGAGGATGGGGGATGGCAGTTGGGGTAACATCATAAAGATGGTTCGAAAGCTAGATTATGAACACAATGTGAAGAATTGGTTAGCTCCTGAAGCTTGGGTAACATCATAAAGAGATATGATTCTTAAGAATGAAGATAAGTAGATTAAATAGAGAATCAAAAGAACTAGATGCTATCGAATTGTATTAGCGGCTTTGGATCATATTTGGCCTACTATTTCAACTATATCACTAGGTAGCACCTATACTTCTTTGGCCTTCAAGGATTTCAAAGTTAGGTAAGGGTAGTAGTTGAGAGAATTTCGCTTGATTAAAATAGCAATAGAATGATTTATCATTGTAGTTTGTGTGGTGGAAATCTCTCAATCAAAGATTAAAATAGATACCAATTTAAATCACAGAAAAGTTATCGTATCCACAGGGAGGTTTAAGCCTAATAAAACTCGCAAATTCCTTATCTTATTATTCCATCATGATAGAGCCTACAAGTATAGCTTAACATGCAATGTACGTAAGGCTAATAGATTGAATATATATGCAATCAGATAATATAGTAAAAATGGAAGGGGCTAGTTGTAATTCTTACAATAAATAAATATTCTGAGAGAAATAACCCACACAAAAAGTCAGTCAACAACTTAATCCCCTTGCATTATTGAGTTAGCCATGTGCGTTGGAAGAGGGCCAAAATGCATAAGAGAAGAGAATGAATCACCAGATATTTATAGAAAAATTGAGGGACTGGTCAACAATATTACTCAATAAATCAGAATTATTTTATTTAAAATAAAATCTCCCGCAATGGCACATCAATGTAAATATTAATTCCCCTTACACTGTTGCAAAATAGGGGAGATGGAAGGAGGGCTCGCACACGATGGAGAGGGGACGGCTAGACGCAAGGGTCGAGGGGGTAGTGCACCGCGATGAGGGCTTCACGTTGAATTGGTCTCGCGGCGGGAGGTGGTTGCCGGGACGGGTCGGAGGAGGATGACGTCGGCAATGTAGAGGTGGAGTTGGCTACGTGGAGTGCCGTGCGTGGCCGTTCATGGCCTTGTGGTTGGCAAGATGCTCGACAGTGCTCGGCATCAAGTTTTAGTAGTTGGCGGAGGCTCAGAGGAGTGGCTACGTGGAGGGGGGGCGGTGACTTTGGGTTCCTTTGCATGGAGCTTCAGGCGGTTGAAGAAGAAGAGGAAAAAGAAGAAGGAAGAAGAAAAGGCGGGTGGGGGGTTTTGGGATGTGCAGGCTGCGCTAGCTGGTTGTGCGTGCGCAAGGGCCCGCGGTGGCCGCGCACATGCGCGGGCTAGACTGGTTGGTTGTGGCTAGACGAGGGGATACTGGCGTGCAGAGGTGGTGCTGGAGGCAGTTGTAGACACGACGTGTGGAGTGGTGTGGTGGGGCGGCTCTCTGTGGCGAAGGGAATTAAAGTGGTAATGTTGGGTTCTTTGATGAAGTTGCAAGAGGTGGTGGATGTGGAAGGGAAGGTGGCAGGAGGTTGAAGATGAAGAGGAAAAGGAAGGCAAGGGCGACTGACGGATGGGTTGAAGGTGTTGATGGTACGCACACACTTTGTCACCATGTATGTGTCAACAGTGAGGGCGATGTTGAGGACGCGGAGGCCACAATGCTCGCTGAAGTTTACGGTGCATGCAGGGTCCACGGTGGTGCAGTTGGAGGTGATCCCCGTAGGGGGGAAAGGATATTCCCTTAGATTGACGATCCCATGCGACTTTTATCTCCCCCCTTCTGTTCTCCTTCACCAGTGCAATTCAAGGGATTTTAAATCCCTTACTAAAATTGGTTGTCGTTAGATGTTCGGAGATTTGACTTGAGACCTGCAAGGTTAAATTACAAATATAATCCTATTAATGCTTTTAATTGATTCCTATGTCCACCTGATTTAATCTCTTTTGCATATATAAAATATTATAAAGATGTTGTAATCAAAGATGAATTAAGCATATAAATATAAAGTAGTCATTGATGCAGGTTATACTAATTATCACCTAAAATATTGAAAATTAAGAACCAAGAAAGTATAATCGAAATATACTTAGGCATATATTTAGTTCGTTAAAGTGAACCCATCAAATACTTCCATACCTAAGTTTTGCTAGTCCCTAGCAAAAAACAATGGAAGTAACTAAGAGATTTCTCATTTCCTTATTCCAAAAATTTAGAGATCCAAACTAATGTGAAGTGATAGTAGCCTAAGTAACGGATTCAAGTGAAAAGCCAACTTATATTTGAAGTTCGTACTTAACCCTTAATAAAATTCTATCGGGATAAGCAACTACTTCCCTTGAGGATAAAGCAGAAGATAATCTGTAATTTGACCCCGGCTTTTTGGCTTAGGTAGGAGATATCGAGTTGAATGGATTTGTATTTGGTGGCACAACTCATCTGGTGCTACACGTAATCTAGTACTACAGACTCCAGATCTCTAGACTATCAAACAAGTCAACTCAAAGAGAGGCTAAACAACTGTGCTTTGTTGATGTTCCTTTGTGCTCACCCTTTTACTTCTTTTCTTTTTGAGATAACAAATGTAAAGACCCGTTCTATTCTGAGCCTTTTAAGACGTCTAGACTGTCAGTCAGACATCTGGTCAGACGTCTAGACCCCTTCCCAGACGTCTAGAAATTGAAAATTTTGTACGCAGGGTCGCATCAGCACGCTGGTTGCGTGCAAACAACTTTTCTCTCTTCTCTCTCTCTTCTTTCTCCTCCACCGAACCCTAGCTACTCCCTTATATATATCCCCTCTTCCCCCCTTCCTCTCTTCTCCACTCCACCACCACCACCTTCCTCCTTCCTCTCCATTGCAGCGAGAGGGACGAGCGCGGGAGAGGGCACAAGAGCGAGCGACGAGGAGGAAGAGCTTGAGCTCGTGAGCTTGTGGGAGCCCGCCAGAGGATGCACGATCGGAGTGGTGCATGCAGGAGGAGGAGCACGTTGAAGGACACGTCCCCGATGCTCTGCTGCAGTCGGAGCTGCAGACGAGGAGGAGAGGCTGCTGCCGCGCGCGGTGAGAGGAGTAGGAAGTCGGTCTGGTTCTGGGCTTTTCCCAAAATCAGACATCTGTCGTGTCGACCAGACGACGGGTTGGACATTTGGTGATGACACTAGATGTCTAAAAGCAAAGCTTCGCGAAGGTACGTTTCTCTTCCAGTTACGACCATGCAGGCCGCACCGCAGCTTCGATCTGCGTGGCTAAAAGAGGAAGATATGGTCTGCCACGTGCAGAGATAGCTTCAGGAAGGCACGGGGCACGCCCTCCCACACGTTTCAGACATCTGGACAGCTTACCAGATGACCAGAAGCACTCCCAGACGACTGGAGGAGAGGTTGGACGTCTGGAGCTGGGTCCAGACGGTCAAGTAGGGGTTCTGGACGTCTGAAGTTGATGCAGGAACCTGAGGTGAGACCCTGGTGACTTTTAAGACGTTTAGACCTTGTGTCAGACGTCTGATTTAGGTCTGCAGTCCTGTTTTTGACCCGTTTAGGGTCCGTTTGAGGTCCGTTTTACGCAAATGAGATATCTGTGGTTTCCTTGTGAGTTCCTCTACATGTTAGAAATCCTTTTATACTATTCTAAACATTCCATTGTAGTATGTTCCTTGGTATAGGACTTCGATTTGTTGCGTGTTCGGGGCTTACAGAGGCACGTGAGCCTACCGTTCGAAACCCCAGTACTCCCGGATTGTCTGGTAGAGTGGTTTCCCCTATTTTAAATTATACAACATGAATGCATATGTGAAATTGGATAACTAGAAACCTAGGATGTGGCATGAATCCTAGGAGGAGAAGTACTTCCACTGTTTGTATGAGTGTTTGAGATTACAGTCATAAAAGAATGAATAGAATTGTAAACTACCTGTGAATTATTAAATGCCTATGCTAGTTAAACAGTTACCTGTGACATTACTTATTGTATATGTTAAATTGTGGAAATACGAGCTGCATGTGTATAATATGAGAATGGAAATGTGAATGATGAAACCTGGTATGGAGCAACATGGTGAATACGAGCATGAACCCTACGGGGAATTAGGAGTAGAGCTCCTGTGGATAAATGGAATGGATCTGGAAATGTGAGTAGGAAGTGTGCTGGTCCTTGGGTACTTGGTACCAAGGGGGAGCGACTGTTCCCTTTTTAGTGAAGAGCTGAGCTAGCTTCCCTTGCGTTGGGACCCGGGATTAGGAATGGCCACTCTACACCGACTCCTGTTGGCCCTCGCATACACAATACTAGGGAGAGCTATTAGTGTAGGGAGGGAGCTAGCCACCCCATGGGGCCCGAGGTTAAGCTAGCCAACCTACACCGACTTTTTCTTTGGTCATCTGGGCAAATCGGGGTAGTAAGACAAGGGTGCGCGGACTGTGGAGGGGCGAGACCCCTGTTTGGTTCTGAGGGGCTAGACCCCTGTTGTTGAGAGGGCTAGGCCCTATACTGTTCCGTACTGTACTTTGGACGTACCCGCTAGCGGAAACAATTGACCGCGTGCCAGTGCAGGGTAGCTACCCATGCGCTTATCGCGCATGCCGTAGTCACCGCTACGTCTAGATAGTAACCCCGGGGTGGTTGACTGGGTGTAGGATTACCACGGGGGACTTTCCCAACCAGGAGAGCACCACGTGTGCCTTCTACTCTCCGGAAAAGACTGTAATCAAGATCGTTCCTACGAGGAATATACGAGATCAAGAAAGAGATCTAAAAGAAACCAATGGGTGAAAAGAAATGACTTGTAAAATAAAATAATTGGAAAAGATAAATTTACCTGTTAGCCTTTACTGCTTTAGTTAGTTGGGTTACCACTTTACTCAGCGTTCGCTGACTCCGTTTACTCATAACCCTTTTCAAGTGTAGGTGTTGAGTAGCCTAAGTCACCAGCTGCAGAGGGTGCTTGGCCCAGTCGATCCCAACAATAGTTCCTATTGTTGTTGTACTTCCTTTTGCTAGTGAGTTAGACTATTGTTACCATTTCTGTTTCTGTACTTTGTTCTACTTTACTGTTGTGGTGGTGATATGTACTGTTAGCAGCTTTTATTTCCTTTACTGCTTGTACTCTTTTACTGTTAGTTCTTAACATAGTGAATGTGGTTTGCTTTCCTCCTTTTTGGTTATTTCTTGTTGGACGACTGGGTCTTGAGATTAGTCGAGTCGAGTCGGTCTCGGGTCCTGGAGGGATTCGGGAACCGGGTCGTAACAACAAATCTCACCAGATTTTGTAAATGTACTTACTATTTGGTGGTCTCACATGGCATTCACACTTCAATTAAAGTCCTAATAACTCTACAACTAAGTTAGAGTCCTCAACCAGTATTCGGGCGATCAGAAATACTGAAAGGTAGGTATGGGTCGTATTTGGTGGATTGCGATGGGTGTTTTTGTTGCCTCAGAAACATCGTCACGAAGATAGAACTATAAACTTGAACTCTTTTCTTTTTTTCTTTTCTCTCTCTTCTTTTTTTTTATTTTTTTATTTCTAAATACAAATGTTTCTTCTTTTTTTCTCTCTCTTCTTTTCTTTCTTTATAAATCAACTTAACACGATGCAGACTTTTATTTATAAGGCATTATTAGGGATGATGATGGTCAAGAGGATATTGTGTGGCTTATTTGGTGGAAGTGCCTATTCTTGGCACCAGAAAGGAATGTATAGGACAAGCATATTTCTAACCTTTGACATTACTATCCTCCTTCAGTCGAGGACTCTCTGAAGGACAGTCGTAACCATCCACCATAGTCATAGTTTTATTAAGACTCAATTTCTGTGTATCTACCTTATTTGGCGACTCTCAAGAATTCACACAATATACGCACACAGGAACAGAGAGCGAAAACTATGCCTAACTCTGAAGTATCATCATCTAATTGTCTAGAACTTAAGAATCCTTGCACTAGACTTAGTGCACCAGTAATATCTCTACTTTCTTCTCATAAATATGAGATGGATCTAATAGAAGATAGTATGCCTGACTCCCTTTTAACTTTCCAAGGGTTCAGTAGACTAAAAATGCTTAATGGTTCTCTTCAAAGATCCATTACCCAGTCTACATGCAAGTGAAGTAAATGTATTTGATTCTAAACTTAAGAAACAATTTAAGAAGAAAAATCTTTAATGACACCTCCATGACAAAGATGTTTTACTAGGGACTAACCAATTCAGCTCAAGAAAAGAATTTATATATATATATGCTAACCTAAATGCATGAATACTTCCTAAAATGCAAAATGCACCCCCCCATGCCTAAATCCTACAATGTCCTCATTGTAAAATTAAAACATGGGGAGAAAGGAAGGAAATCACCTGATGATGGTGTTATTTAGAACGTTGGGTTGCCTCCCAACAAGCGCTACATTTTCTGTCAGCAACCAGACTTATAGGGAACCTGTAAGTCTAGTTCCAGACAGAAAAAGCTAAGCCCTAAAAATATGCGTAACAGCACGGGCCTAGAAAACAGGTAGCCACAGATGTTGGCGAGCTGATGATGCAACGTTATCCCAAAT
This sequence comes from Thalassia testudinum, assembly GCA_037157565.1. Lineage (NCBI taxonomy): Eukaryota > Viridiplantae > Streptophyta > Magnoliopsida > Alismatales > Hydrocharitaceae > Thalassia > Thalassia testudinum. The sequence goes on along the minus strand of JAZHRO010000022.1, from coordinate 3,241,884 downwards.
GCTCGCCAAAAGACATGAAAGCAAAGAACCTCGTAGGCTACCTAGGGAGGTCTAGGAATAGCAAAAGGAATATGAAAAGGGACCTCCCGAAATGGAATAAGTGGAGGATAACAAGGGTCCTCCAAAGCAGGAAGGGTTTTAAAAGATATAAACATTATTATTTTAAACCCTTGAATGGCGAGACTAAAAGTACAAGCATCAATCCACACTCGCCATTCTACCCGAGGATGTACTGGTCTGATATGTTCTCCAGAAAGAATGTACATGAGTAGAGATCTGAGCCAAGGATTGGTTAGGGAGTGTAAGGGTTGTTTGTGGTATTGGAAGGTAATGATTAAGTCCAATGAGGGCTTAGTCGATGTCGAGTCCAATTCCAACAACGATTCAGATTGTGTATTCTCCCTAACAATTAGTGTAGAAAAATTCAAGTCACCCTGCCTATCATTAAAGATCGGAGTCATATTTTCACCTTCCAGTATATGTGAATCAATGGTGGACTCCAAATTAAATTTCTTTGATGGCAGGGTCAAAGCAACTAAATCATTATCATTAATTTCATCCCCAGATTCTTTTGGTTGACTTGAGTTGTTGTCGGGGTGTATATGTGATTCACCAGTAAAGAGAGGAGTTTGATCAATATCCTTAATTATTTCTAGAGGAGGATCCATCTTAATGCTTTGGAGTAAGCCTATATCACTCAATTCTTTGTTCTTCTCGGGGCATAAATCCTCAATTGACGTGTTTTGTCCCCGAGAGTCTCCCCTAAGCTTCTCACTATTGTGTTTGTCCTCCTCCAATATCAACTCCTGGTTTTGTGGAGGATGACTCTCAAAAGAAGGGAGGAATCCAGATTTCACCTGATTATTTATATCCTCCGGGGGTAAGTCCTCGAATAACAAATAATCCCCCTGTGATTCACTCCAGATTTTCAGTCCAGGTTCCTCCATTGGGTCATCCTCGTCCTCTAAAATAGACTCTTTATATCCCTGAAACCAAAATTGATCTAATTCATCCTCCATTCCCTTAGGGTCACCTTCATTGGGTGCATTTAAATCCTTAGAATGCTGAATGATAGGTGTTGATTCCCTAAGTGAAGGGTCAGGATTTGGCTCACTAAGGGTAGAATGGGGTTCCACTAGATAATTAATAGGGGAAGTGATATGAACAATACGACCTTGACCTGGGTTATCAGAGGTAAGGAAAATGCTGTCATTAGGGTCAAGGTCCTCAAGAGGTACCATCTTCCCTTTCTTTTGACTCCAATATAGCTCAAGTGGATAATTACTAGGATCGTTCTCCTCTAGTGGCTGTGTCTCATTGGGAGAGTCTAAGTGATAGCTACGTAAAACGGGATCCCTATTGTCATTGGTTTCCTCAGAATTATTTTCATGATCACAGTTATACAGGTAGGGATCAGAATGATTAGTAAGAGCGTAGCTAAGCTGTCTAATTTCCTTATTCAATTGCTGACTATTCCTTAACATCTCTCCCACAGATTCCATCATTTCCTTTCGTTATTTTTGCATTTCTATCATAAAAGAGGAGAGGCTACTACTATCAGATTGGGGAGGATAGTCAATCTCAAGCTCTGGTTGCCCAGGGGTATCCGTCCAACCTCGATACAGAAAATCATGAAGGGTGGGAGGGTTGGGTGTTTGCATAGTAGTAGGGATTCCAGGGTTGGAAAATCCCACTCCTAGGCTCTGCTCAAAAGTGGGAGCTATCAGGCTAGTACTCCCAAGATAGGAATATGAATGATCCCATGAATTGTCAATGGACCCATCAAAGGATGGATACGCTCGGGGCATGGGATCTTGGTTAAAATGATAGGAGTAAGGATAGTCCATTTCTTTCAATTAAACATGTTAAACTCCCTTAGGATTTAAAAGAAATCAAAACACAAGTATAAACTTCCTAGAGAGTTCTATCGCTGTCAAAACAAACGCAAATACAATGGGATCTGTTTTTAGTAGATTCTAGGTCTTAGAATTAAATGTTCAGTTGGTAGCCAAACAAGTTTTGCAAGAATTACATTTCCTAGGCCAACCTTTGTTGGTGCGTACAACCTACTCGCAAGGGATGGAAGTCTCGAATCGAGCCCACACACGAGGAACCGAAGTAACTTGGTGGATAGGCTTGTTGATTTCTGACTAACATCCCTTGTGGTGCAAAAGAGGAGAGGTAGAAATTTATCTAGTGACCTTATGTGTGATGTGCATAGTGTCTAAGGTGTGCAATTGACGTTCGCATTTTGAGTTTTGAAATCTCGCAAATAAGATCCTTTTCACACAATTTCAAGTCACAGATTTTATGGTCCAATCTCTTAACAGTCCCAATTTTTAAAGTAACCACTGAATTAACCCGATTCAAAGACTTTAGTGGTCTTGAATTTAAGTCCAATGCAAATGCATGACAAGTATTTGATGCTAAAGAGAAGACGTACCTTACTCTATCTTTCTTCGTGCAAAAATGTATGCGATGCAGTAAAGATAAACTAAATGCTACTCATTCAATCCTAGATAGTCGCCCTATTGATATGCAGCTTCTAGCAGGAAGTTCGATTTTTTTTTTAATTTTTAATAATATTAAGCAAACAAACCTAATCGAACTAACTAACTAACTAACCTATATGCATTTCAAACAATTCGAATAATCCTATAATCTAAATAAAATGGGAACACGCTATCAAAAATACACTCCCGCATACAAGAACGATAAGCAATAAAAGCACTGGGAACACGTTCCAAAACATACCCAACACGGGTCCACAAGACAAAAATTAAATGTCTAAGGTCTATCTAAACTAAATCAAAAAAAGGCTCCTCCATACACCTACATGCGTGGGATCAAGGCCCATAAGCACACACGATTATCCTCGAAGTTGCGACAATGTCCACCAAGATGAGCATCCACTGTGTGCTCTTCTTCCTCCAGAACGTACCTCGCACGAAAGAATGATAGATCAATGAATAGCAATAAGCAAGGGTCAATGCAAATAGAAAAATATTTGAGAGTTTACTAGGCCCGTTGCCTCCCCGGCAACGGCGCCATTTGGTTGAGAGAATTTCACTTGATTAAAATAGCAATAGAATGATTTATCGTTGTAATTTATGTGATGGAAATATCTCAATCATGTAGGTTCTTCCCTACTAGGAGGGGGTGACGTAAAAAATGCGTAATTAAAATATAAAGCAATCTCACAACAAAACAATCGCACAAGTACACAAAGATTTTTAGGTGGAAACCCAAACCGGGTGAAAACCACCACCTAACCCTCTCGAGTTAGGATTTTCCGATCAACCTAGTTGATCAAATCCACTAACCGAATCACTTTAAAACGAGGGTGATTCAACCTCAGTACAACCACGCTACAAGTACGAGGGTAGCGTTCCTCAACCCCTTCTCTCCATGAGAAGGATTTTGTCCCACGAAGGAGACGGGAATTCGCAAAGCGAATACCCAACCAAAAGACAAAGATAAAATAAAACAACAGGTCCTATAGAGCCAACAAAGTAATAAACTTAAGCTTCTATAGGATTTAGGAAACTCCCCATTGCAAGGAGTGCGTCGACGATGACGCGGGTGCGTGAGCCACGCAACGGCGCAATGTCGCTCTCGTAGACAATGGCGGGAGAGCGGGTGCGCGAAGGGAATGATGCTCTCAAGATGTAGAACTTGAGCTTAGAGAGAAAGAGCTTCTTGGACACAAGAGAGTGGAAGTATGTTGCTTAAGTGTGTCTTGTGTTTTTCTAAGTGTGTATTTGTGTTGCAAGGGTTCCCCTCTATTTATAGAGGCCTTAGGAAGGCTTTGGAAGGCTTAGAAAGGGTTCTATAGCCGTTGGGAACAAAGTCCAAGAGAATCAGGCCGAAATCAGGACAATGATTACATTTGACAGGGTCATCAGACGTCTAACTCTGGCATTAGACGTCTGGAAGGCCACTTTAAGACGTCTGATTTAAAGGTCAGACATCTGATTCTATGCGGGTTTCTCCCTGACTTGAATCAGATCTAAACAGGGTTTTTGTGCAAGTCCATCAGACGACATACAAGACGTCTAGCACTATGTCTGGACGTCTGGAAACCTACTTTTACTGTGGGAATTGATTTCCAAACGTTGCAACGGCTAGAAAATCTCTGAGAAGAGATTTTGGGTCAGCCGAGGCAAAACGGTCATTTATCAGACGTCTGGAAAGACTTAAGGACGTCTGATAAGGCTCTAACGGTCATATCCTTGACTGTTTGCTAAGCTAGCCAACGGTCCACTAACTGGACGTCTGGCAAAGTCATCAGACGTCTCTTAAGACGTCTGGTCTAAGGTCTGGACGTCTGATTTCATCAGACAGAATTAACTATGTCCATCCTAACAGTTATCAGACGTCTGAAACAACAGTCAGACGTCTTAAAATACTTTATCAGACGTCTGATTTTGGAATTAGACGTCTGGAAGTGCTGTTTGAACCCTATATTGGTTTTCTAAGTATTCTACAGAAAACCTAAGTATCCTATGGTTGTGCCGGTGTTCCTAGGACTACTGTTAGGGTTCTTTGAGGCTCTTTAACATCAAATATCTAAGGAAATAAAGAGCAACAAAAGAAACGAAAAAATACAACAGGTACAAAAGAAGGAAATCTATCCTATTCTTCATTTCCTTCCATCTTCAATCTTTTGCTCCACGCGAACCTCCTCTGTTTTCCGTCAAGCTCCTCCAATCCATCCTGGATGCAGGCTCGAACTCCGTCTAAACACGTCCACATTTGCAATTGACCTGAAATCTAAGACTCAAATTGCAAATGTTAAATAACACGTGTTTTGTTATCATCAAAACAAATGATCGTGGTGCTTTAGCACCAACAATCTCCCCCTTTTTGATGATGACAAAACCGTAAATAACAATGCATAAAAATCCTCCCCCTTTTTGACATTATCAAAAAGGTTTGATTGATTTTACATTTCCTATAACTCCCCCTTAAAACATGCTCTTCTATGAGTTTATTTTAACAAAGGTGATATTCTCCCCCTTTTTGTAACAACAAGATAGCTATTATTTTTCTCCCCCTTACTAAAGGAAATTTAGCTAACTTGTATCTCCCCCTTAAAAATTAACAATTAGCTCATTAATTTTAACTCCCCCTATCTAAATGCTTATGATAAAAAGATAGGGTAAAGGGTTTTACCTCACCTACCATGGCCAAAAAAATGGCCCGAATGGTGGTGGTGGATGCCACATCGGATGGGGCTCCCATCCGTAGCTTGGAGGCCCGGGCATCGGCGCCGGTCTCCAATCTGGTGGTCGACGTGCGGCGGGTCCGTCGTTTGTTCGCCGTCTCGTCGGTCTTCTTGTTCTCCTCCTTGGTCTACTCCTTGGTTCTCCCAACTCGAGTTGACCAGACTTGAGCTTGTAGGTCCAGTCCCTTATGTTGTAATTATCCCTGAACCCTACAAAACAAGATTCTAATTCTTTTTTCGGTATCCAAGTGGGCTTGGATCCGGATCTGTTAGAAGGTCTCCTTGATGGAGATCCTTTCTCAACCTTAGGGCTATAAAAATTATCAACTTTGTTGATTAATTTGTTAGAATTTTCCCTAAGACATGCAATTTCTTTTTCTATAGTTTGCATCTTAGTCTTTAAATCATAGATTTCTAACTTTAGACTACCATTTTCCTCAATCATCTTATTATTTTCATTGATGAGGTTATGATTTTCTAATAATAGGTTATCATTTTTAGGACAAGTTTCTAGATCCTTAAGTTTTATTTCTAACCTATCATTTTCATTTTTAAGAAAATTAAGGTTCTTTTTAATGCTTTTATTTTCTATCCTAAGTGATTTACTAATCTCAAAAAGTTCATTAAAAGCTTCTTGAAGATCGAGATTTACCTCGTTGTCTGAGTTGCTTTCGCTTTCGCTGTCGCTTCCTCTGGCCATGAAGCCGAAGCAAGCGGTTTCTTCTTTTATGGTCTTTTCTTCTTCTTCCTCCGAGCTAGAATCGTCCCAAGTGGCTTGGAACCCCTTCTTCTTAGATTTCTTCTCCTTTTCCTTCTTCTTCTCCTTTTTGAGAAGAGGGCATTCTGGTCGCAGATGCCCTTTCCCGTTGCAGTGGTAGCAACGTCTCGGGCTTTCCTTCTTCTCCTTTTTCTCTTTCTTTAATTCCCTACAAAACTTGGAAAAATTTTTAAGTAAAATTCTAAAGTCTTCGTCGTCGGAACTTACCTCGCTATCCGACGTGGCTCTGAAGGCGAGAGTCTTCTTTAGTTTAGGCTCCGGTGTATCCTTCTTCTTCTGCTTCAACTTAGTCTCGTAGGCCATCAGATTGCCTAGGAGATCTTCCATGTTGAGCTCCTCCATTTCGTTCGCCTCCTCGATGGCGGTGACTTTCTGTTCCCACTCTGGTACAAGGGAACGAAGAAGCTTCCCTTGAAGCTCCCCCTTGATGAAAGTCTTTCCTAAAGCTTTCAAGTTATTTACAATGAGAGTGAACCTAGTGTTCATCTCACTTAAAGACTCGTTAGATTTCATTGAAAAAGATTCAAATTCTTGTGAAAGTAAATTGAGTTTAGAAGTTTTTACCTTAGAGGTACCTTCATGAGTTACCTCGAGTGTGTGCCAGATCTCGTATGCGGTGGCGCATTGCGAGATTCTGTTGAACTCCTCCGGGCTGAGTGCGCAATACAACGCGTTCATTGTTTTCGCGTTGAGAGAGAGCTCCCGGATCTGCTGCTGCGAGTATCCTCTGGCGGGTTTCTCTGGGATGTCGAAGGGGGTCTCGCACCTGGCCCAGATTGTGAAGTCGGTGGCTTGAAGCCACGTCTTCATCTGCAACTTCCAGTAGGGGTAGTTGCTCCCGTCGAAGAACGGTGGACGGGTTGTGGACTGCCCCTCGGAAATTTTGATCGCTGATGTGCTTCCCTCCATTTGATCTCTTGCCTGGTTGTTACGCCGAAATAGCAAGACCTGCTCTGATACCAATTGTAGGTTCTTCCCTACTAGGAGGGGGTGACGTAAAAAATGCGTAATTGAAATATAAAGCAATCTCACAACAAAACAATCGCACAAGTACACAAAGATTTTTAGGTGGAAACCCAAACCGGGTGAAAACCACCACCTAACCCTCTCGAGTTAGGATTTTCCGATCAACCTAGTTGATCAAATCCACTAACCGAATCACTTTAAAACGAGGGTGATTCAACCTCAGTACAACCACGCTACAAGTACGAGGGTAGCGTTCCTCAACCCCTTCTCTCCACGAGAAGGATTTTGTCCCACGAAGGAGATGGGAATTCGCAAAGCGAATACCCAACCAAAAGACAAAGATAAAATAAAACAACAGGTCCTATAGAGCCAACAAAGTAATAAACTTAAGCATCTATAGGATTTAGGAAACTCCCCTTTGCAAGGAGTGCGTCGACGATGACGCGGGTGCGTGAGCCACGCAACGGCGCAATGTCGCTCTCGTAGACAACGGCGGGAGAGCGGGTGCGCGAAGGGAATTGATGAGAACCTCATCATGAGCCATAACTAGCTCATTTTGACCTAATACAAAGGATAAAAGCTCCTACATATCTCAAGGAAAGGCTTAACTCAGAGAATTCTGAGTTTGAGAAGAAAACAAGTCATAAGGGGTAAAAATGCAATTTTACCAGTATAATCTGCATACAGGGTAATTCAGGGCCCAAACATAGGTCAAAGCAGCTTAATAAGAATAAAAGTGGGATGAGATGATCTAGCAAGGGCTACAGCACTTCCAAGAAACTAAATGATAATCTGTAACCCTAAAACAACCCACTTCAATTCACAAGGTTCGAGGCAAAGTAAAAATAGAATAAACCCTCTAAAATTCATAGAAAAATAATCTCTAGGGTTTAGAACCTTCAATTTGGCCTTCAGAACCCATTTTGACCTACATTGAGAACCATGCCCAATTAATAACTTAATTTGGGTTTTTGCGTAAATTGACCGGTCAAACAAGGTTTAATATAGAAATGAAATTCACCATCAGATTCCTTAGGTCCTAATTAATCATGTATAAAAACTTGAGCCTAAGAAGAAACCTCCTTGACCGACTTTACACTTTGGTCCTCATATATTTACTCTTTGGCCCTCAACTTTTGAACCCTCGCATTTTGGCCCCTAACTCTCCTTCGTTCTTTGCGATCAGGTCCCCCCTGCAAAACCTGCCAGCACCATGCTCCGGCGACCTTGCGCGGAGCATGGCGCCGCGCAGGGTGAGGGGGGGACCTGGCAAGTAAACCGGGGGTGCCCTGCGTCGTCAGCCGTCGCAGGGACACCCCCCTGGTCGTTGTAACCCACCATACCGGCCGTGCGAACGCACGGATGGTATGGGTTTTTGTTTCCGGCCATCCTCCGGCGAGGGAGACACGTCGTCTCCCTCCGCCTTCCTCCCTGTTTTGATCCCTATAAATACCCCCCGTTGCTCCACCGACCGGGGTAGCTCGGGTCTGACGGAGAAAACCCCCAACTTTCCTCTCTTCTCTCTCCGGCAGACGCTCACCAGCTCCGGCGGTTCCTCCCCCTTCTCCTCTTCGCTCTGCCGCAATACCAGCAGCAGAGACTTCCTCCCCTGCTCTTCCTGCGCCACGCCGCACCCAGCCGGCGCCTCTCCGGCTCTCTGCTCGCCGCCGCCCCTTTCCCCGAGCATCGTCTTCTCCGGCGACAGTCGATACGACTGTCGCCCTGTTCCTCCCCCTTCGTCCCTGCAAGTAAGCTAGAACTACTCCCCTTCTTCTCCTCTTTCTTTCCCCGCCTTCAATTTATTCAATTAAGCCCTCGACCGACCCTGACCATCGTCACCCCCCTTCGTCTCCGGCCACCCTCCGGCGAGATGCTCCCATCGCTCCACAGCCTCACACACCTCGCCGACCCTCACCGAACCTCCGCCTCATCACACTGAGCACCCCCCACCCCTTCACTGCCACTCCACACCTCCGTAACGCTTCCCCCAACAAACCCATCCTCCGACCCACAGTCCGACCTAGGGCAGCCCTTGCACGCCGCCCCACGCCTCGCCACCACCCACACGAGCTTCGCCGCACCCTGGCGAAGCTCCCGGCACTTTCTGATTAGGCCGAGAGGCCGTTTTTCTGTGAACAGGCCACCCGACCTCCGCCGCCATTGCCGTGCAGAAGGAGCTGCTTCCGCCTGCAGCTACAGGCGCGCCACGCTCAGCGCCACGCCCAGATTCGACTCCCAGGCCTTGCGAGGCGTTTCGACAAAACACCAGGCTCGCAGCTAAGGCAGAAGGCTTCGCGTGACGCCGCGATCTCCCGCTGCTTTCCCCGCTACGGGCGCGCAATTGAGGTGGGACATTTAGTCCCACCTCAGAAAAGTCTGAAGAGGCGCAGCGATATAAGACGCAAAAGTGCTGGAGGCTTACTGCCTCAGCACACGGGGTGAGGTCCCCTTCACCCGCCCGGTTACCCGGTCTCGTCCGCGCTCACGCCCCGCGGACTTGACCTGACCCGACCCGACTTAGACTGACCTGCACTCCTCGCCCACCACGCACGCCGGTGGGCCTGGACCCGGGCACGACCCGTACCCGATTACCCGGCAGCTCTGGGAGAGCTTTCCCAAGAGTGGTTTCAGAGAGAGAGAGACGCGGGGGAGAGGGTAGAGTAGGTTTTGTCCTCTGACGTAAGCTCTGAAGTGTGCAGGAACAGGTGAAGAAGAAGGAAGCTGAGGAAGACACTGTAGCAACAGGCAGTTTAAGTCGTCTGATTTGGAAATCAGACGACGGCCTGAAGGGAAAAGAAGAAAGAAGGAGGGGCGACGTCCCTGACTGGAAAAAGAAAAGACGGAAGAAGGAGATCTGAAGAAAGAAAGAAGATCACCTCTGCAGAACAAAGAAGAAAGAAGGAGATCTGAAGAAAGAAAGAAGAGCATCACCTCTGCAGAACGAAGAAGAAGAAGATCTGAGACGAGGAGAAACAAAGAGAAAAAAAAAAAGACACCAAATTCTTTCTCTCTCTTTGTTTATTTTTGTAAAAGAAACATGTATATCTCTAGAATACAACTTGCTCCCTGAGTTCGACCTCGGGAACTCTTTTCCGAGTAAAAAAAATTTATATATTTGAAATGATGGCAACAACTGGCTATACTACGACGCTATAACGTTATAACCCTGCTGTCGAAGCCACCAGGAATGATGCTCTCAAGATGTAGAACTTGAGCTTAGAGAGAAAGAGCTTCTTGGACACAAGAGAGTGGAAGTATGTTGCTTAAGTATGTCTTGTGTTTTTCTAAGTGTGTATTTGTGTTGCAAGGGTTCCCCTCTATTTATAGAGGCCTTAGGAAGGCTTTGGAAGGCTTAGAAAGGGTTCTATAGCCGTTGGGAACAAAGTCCAAGAGAATCAGGCCGAAATCAGGACAATGATTACATTTGACAGGGTCATCAGACGTCTAACTCTGGCATTAGATGTCTGGAAGGCCACTTTAAGACGTCTGATTTAAAGGTCAGACGTCTGATTCTATGCGGGTTTCTCCCTGACTTGAATCAGATCTAAACAGGGTTTTTGTGCAAGTCCATCAGACGACATACAGGACGTCTAGCACTATGTCTGGACGTCTGGAAACCTACTTTTACTGTGGGAATTGATTTCCAAACGTTGCAACGGCTAGAAAATCTCTGAGAAGAGATTTTGGGTCAGCCGAGGCAAAACGGTCATTTATCAGACGTCTGGAAAGACTTAAGGACGTCTGATAAGGCTCTAACGGTCATATCCTTGACTGTTTGCTAAGCTAGCCAACGGTCCACTAACTGGACGTCTGGCAAAGTCATCAGACGTCTCTTAAGACGTCTGGTCTAAGGTCTGGACATCTGATTTCATCAGACAGAACTAACTATGTCCAGCCTAACAGTTATCAGACGTCTGAAACAACAGTCAGACGTCTTAAAATACTTTATCAGACGTCTGATTTTGGAATTAGACGTCTGGAAGTGCTGTTTGAACCCTATATTGGTTTCCTAAGTATTCTACAGAAAACCTAAGTATCCTAGGGTTGTGCCGGTGTTCCTAGGACTACTGTTAGGGTTCTTTGAGGCTCTTTAACATCAAATATCTAAGGAAATAAAGAGCAACAAAAGAAACGAAAAAATACAACAAGTACAAAAGAAGGAAATCTATCCTATTCTTCATTTCCTTCCGTCTTCAATCTTTCGCTCCACGCGAACCTCCTCTGTTTTCCGTCAAGCTCCTCCAATCCGTCCTGGATGCGAGCTCGAACTCCATCTAAACACGTCCACATTTGCAATTGACCTGAAATCTAAGACTCAAATTGCAAATGTTAAATAACACGTGTTTTGTTATCATCAAAACAAATGATCGTGGTGCTCTAGCACCAACAAATCAAAGATTAAAATAGATACCAATTTAAACCACAAAAAAGATGTCGTATCCACAGCGAGGTTTAAGCCTAATAAAAGTTGCAAATTCCCTATCTTATTATTCCATCATGATAGAGCCTACAAGTATAGTTTAACATGCAATGTACGTGAGGCAAATAGATTGAATAGATATGCAATTAGATAATATAGTAAAAATGCAAGGGGCTAGTTATAATTCTTGCAATAAATAAATATTCTAAGAGAAATAACCCACACAGAAAGTTAGTCAACAACTTAATCCCCTTGCGTTATTGAGTTAGCCATGTGCATTGGAAGAGGGCCAAAATGCATAGGAGAAGAGAATGAATCACCAGATATTTATAGAAAAATTGAAGGACTGGTCAACAATATTACTCAATAAATCAGAATTATTTTATTTAAAATAAAATCTCCCACAATGGCACATCAATGTAAATATTAATTCCCCTTGCACTGTTGTAAAACAGGGGAGATGGAAGGAGGGCTCGCACACGATGGAGAAGGCACGGCTGGACGCAAGGGTTGAGGGGGTAGTGCACCATGACGAGGGCTTCACGTTGGCATTGGTCTCGTGGTGGGAGGCGGTCGCCGGTGACCGGCTGGAGGAGGATGACGCCGGCGGCAGAGAGGTGGAGTTGGCTACGTGGAGGGCCGTGCATGGCCATTCATGGCCTTGTTGTTGGAAAGATGCTCGGTGGTGCTCGACATCGAGTTTGGCGGTTGGCGGAGTCTCAGAGAAGTGGCTGCATGGAGGGGGGCGGCGGCTTTGGGTTCCTTTGTGTGGAGCTTCAGGCGATTGAAAAAGAAGAGGAAAAAGAAGGAAGAAGAAAAGGTGGGTGGGGGGTTTTAGGATGTGCGTGCTGCGCTGGCTGGTTGTGCACACGCAAGGGCCCGCGGTGGCCGCGCGCGTGCGTGGGCTGGACTGGTTGGTTGTGGTTGGATGAGGGGATACTGGAGCACAGAGGTGGTGCTGGAGGCAGTTGTAGACACGACGTGTGGAGTGGCGTGGTGGGGTGGCTCTCTGCGGCGAGGGGAATTAAAGTGGTAATGTTGGGTTCTTTGATGAAGTTGCAGGAGGTGGTGGATGTGGAAGGGAAGGCGGCAGGAGGTTGAAGACGAAGAGGAAAAGGAAGGCTAGGGCAACTGACGAATGGGTTGAAGGTGTTGATGGTATGCACACACTCTGTTATCGTGTGTGTGTCAACGGTGAGGGCGATGTTGAGGACGCGGAGGCCACAGTGCTCGCTGAAGTTCATGGTGCGCGCAGGGTCCACGGTGGTGCGGTTGGAGGTGATCCCCGTAGGAGGGGGAAGGATATTACCTCAGATTGACGATCCCATGCGACTTTTATCTCCCCCCTTCTGTTCTCCTTCACCGGTGCAATTCAAGGGATTTCAAATCCCTTACTAAAATTGGCTGCCATTAGACGTTCGGAGATTTGACTTGAGACCTGCAAGGTTAAATTACAAATATAATCCTATTAATGCTTTTAATTGATTCCTATGTCCACCTGATTTAATCTCTTTTGCATATATAAAATATTATAAAGATGTTGTAATCAAAGGTGAATTAAGCATATAAATATAAAGTAGTCATTGATGCAGGTTATACTAATTATCACCTAAGATATTGAAAATTAAGAACCAAGAAAGTATAATCGAAATATACTTAGGCATATAATTAGTTCATTAAAGTGAACCCATTGGGTAGCAAACACCCGATTGAAGTTGGATGACTATCTTGGTCTCTACTTTGGACTTGTATTCTTCCTATGTCAATCTATAACTCATTTTTCTCATTTATTCTTATTCATAGAAAATCAAAATAGTCATACACATGCTAGCTACTAAAGAAATGCATTTGTTTTGAATACTATAGTGGAGCTTCATAGTTGTATTTAGAGTGTTATAACACAAGTTCAAATGTGAAAATTGTTCGACCGTTTTACTAAAGTCATATGGGATTTGGTAAGGAAGGGCAGGGAGGAGGAGGAGGAAGGGAAGGGGCAGTGGAGGAGGGGAATGGGCAAGGGTAGTGGAGGAGGATGATGAGGAGGGGAATGGGAGTTGGGAGGAGGAGGAAGGCAAGGCACAGTAGCAGGAGGAGTAGGAGGAGGTGGGGGAGTCAGGGAGGAGGAGGGAGTCGGGAAGGATGAGGAGGGCAGCAGGAGGGGTCAGGGAGGAGGAGGATGGCAGAAGGGGGTTGAGGAGGAGGAGGGGGGCGACAGGAGGGGGTTGGGAAGGGGGAGGAGGGCGGCAGGCATCGGGGATAGGGACGGCGAAGGAGGACAACAAGAGGGGGAGGAGGAGGAGGAGGAGTCGGGGAGGAGAGGGGCGGCAGGAGAGGATCGGGAAGGAGGAGAAGGGTGGCAAGTGTCAGGGTCTGGCATAGTGGAGGAGGACAACAGGAGGGGGAGGAGGAAGGGGGTGGCAGGAGGGGGTCTAGAAGGAGGAGGAGGGCGGCAGGTCGAGGGTCAAGGATGGCAGAGGATGTCGGGAGGAGGAGGATGGTAGGGAGTGTTAAAGTGATAAATCGGTGTTTTAAAATTGCTTCGTTGTAATATAACCAAAATAGTGCTCAAAAAAATAAATTTGTTACTCAAATGAAAGTTCAAGGTCGAACACAGGGAGCAAATAGGAATACACACACTAATCTCAAATACTATAAATGAGCACATGAATTTAAACCACAAAACGATATTCACTAAATACTAATATGTCATTTTAGATATTCAATGAATTCTCATATATTATGAGGTAATAAAAAGGTAGAGAAGCTAAAATAATGGTGATTTAAATCACCAATTATTCTCTAAGCATATGTATGTGTATATATATATCAAGCATTCAATGTTTCAACAGTATCAAGCCTCAAGCCTCAAATCAGTCGTCGGGTCTAATGACTAGACAACTTAACCTATCTTCTTTTCTTCTTCTGTTTATGCTTTCTTCTTCTTCTCTTCTCTACTTTCTCTTCTTCTTCTACCTTTCTTCCTGTGCAGCTCTCCTTCTTCTTTTGTTCTTCTCTGCTTTTCCTGCCTTGCCTTCTCTTCTCTCTCTTCCTTCTTATCTTCAATCCTTCTCCTTCTCTTCCTGCTTTCTTCCTCTACCTTCTCTTCATGCATAAGCCTCCTTCCTTTCTTCCTTTTCTTCTTTCTTTCTTCACACACAGAGGGCAGCCATCTCAGATTTTGGCTAAGTGTCGCACGGGGCAAAACCCTCCCCTTCCCTACGCTCTCCCTCTCTCTATTTCTCCTCTTAGGTTTTGCCCTCCCAAGGCCACTCAGGGTAGTCGGGTTATTGGGTAGACGCACACCCGGGTCCAGGCTCACCGGCAGTGAGTGGTAAGCGAGGAGTGAAGGCTTAGGCGGGTTAGGTGCACCAGGTCTGCGGGGGATATGCCATGAAGGAGGAACGTGAGCGTACGAGGACCTCACCCCCTATGTATCACTTGAGGCGATAAGCTCATGTGACAAAAACAACTTATGCAACTTCAAGCACTCCTCAACCCACGATGTGGGACTAAATCCCACCGTCTTTCTCTGCATGCAGCTGCAACTGCTCCTTCGCATGATTGTGGTCAAAGGCTCAGTCAAAGAGCCAAATTGGTTCCTTGGTTGCGCTCCTGGAGATGTTCCATTGCACCTGGAGCTACGCCTGGGCGGATCCTTGCACAAACAAGGCTTGAAGCTCGTGGAGAAGCTCAGCAATGACAGTGAAGGGACTTATTACCTAAAACATGAAATAAGGCCTCATGGCCGCATTAGAATAGTTCAGGAGCTTCATTGGACCACGGCGAGTGTGACGGAGGTGGTCTCATGGAAGATGGTGGTCTGTGGTGGTCGATCGATGATAGGGAAGACGACGAAAAGGTGGGTTGTTCGACGGCAGGTTTGAGTGGATGATAAAGTGAATGGAGAGAGGGGTTTTGAAGAGGGTGGAGAGGTGAAGGTTGTGGGATTGTCGGCGAGGTGGATGGAGGTGCGTGGTGGTGGAAACACCTTGCTGGAGGATTGGCTGGAGCGGAGGATGAAGAGGGTGAACGGCGGTGTCGAGGGTCGAATTGAATGATAGAAGAAAGGAAGAGGAAGTAGAGGAGAAGAAAGAGTTATAGGACCTAGTATTAGGGACGAAAGGGGTAGGGCGACGTCGGCTGTGGTTGGCTGGCGCCGTGGATGAAAGGTTTTCCGATGGGGGAGACGGCGAGGATGAAGGGGTTAAGGCGCTTCTGAGTTGGCTGTCAAGAGGCAGAGGAAGTCGGGGAGGAAGGAGACTCTCCCAATTTGGCCATTAGGAGGCCATAAGACAACGGAGGGAGATGCTCACCGGAGCTAGGTTGGAGGAGGCCGAAGGTAGGGTTAGGAAGAGCTTTTTGGCCTCAAAACTAGCTACTCTCCATGACGTTCCCTAAGGATCTTTTTATAAGGCTCAGGAGGGGGTTTTAAGTTTGGAAGCCAAGCTTCCAAGCTAGGAATTGTTGCCAGAGTAGGAAACCCAAATCTCTCATGCATTCGCATGAGAGATTGGGAAGGTTATGGAGCTTATGAATGGATTCAGAAGGAAGAGGACTCCTCAAAGAATCTCCCTTCCAATTTTGGAAGGGATTGATTGAACAAAGGAGTTCTCTTCAATCAAAGGTCGTTGGAGAAGGATTCCTCTGCGATAATGGTGAAGGGACCTATTTGCAAAGAGTGACGACAAAGATAGGGGTATTTTTGTAAATATTTCAAAAGTTAAGGGCATGTGTGTGAGAGAAAAGACTCAGTGTAACGAGCGCGTGCCCCAGACGCCTTTTAAGACGTCTGGGAGGTGGTCCAGACGTCTGACCAGACGTCCGGGATAGTTTACAGACGTCTGGCGAACAGTTATGCTCGCACGGGATATTCGTCTGCGCGCCTGTGCGCGCAGACCTGCGATTCTGCCCTTTTTCTCTGCGGCTGCAGGCGGCTGCGACCGCCTTCTCTCTCCTCTCCGCGCGGCGTTAAAAGGGGGGCGCGCCTCCCCTCCCGTCTCCACCATCTTCCTCCTTCTTCTCCTGCCTGTGCGCGAGAGCGAGCGGACGCGAGGGCGCAGCGGCAGCGACAGCCGCAGTAAGCGCGGAGGAGCTGCGGCGTGCGAGGGCGGGGCTCTGCCGTGAGGGCGAGCTCGCCGGGAGCGGCTTGGCCGGCCGGCGTAGGCCGCAGGGGGTGCAGAACGTCGCGGAGAGGGACCTGCTGCGGGCGGAGCAGCGGACGCGCGAGGTGCGACGCGGGCGGCGTCGCGAGCGGAGGCCGAGCAAGGTTCTGATTCTGGAAAAATTTCCAGAATCAGACGTCTGGATTGATATCCAGACGGCAAGGTCGACGTCTGTGAGATCATACAGACGTCTAAAAGGTGAGTTTCCGCTTTCTCCTTCCTTCTTGTCGACTGACCGTACTGAGGGAGGGGGTTGGCTGTGCGCAGGTTCGCTGATTCGCCATCCCTTGCGAATCAGACGTCTGGAAGTTGTACCAGACGGCGGGAGTGACCCCCAGACGTCCGGAGGGACCATCGGACGTCTGGGATCTAGGCAGACGTCCCCACAGACTTCTGGACGTCCGGGGAACCAAGCCGAACAGGTAATTCTCTGATCCACCATTTAAGACGTCTGGAAGGAGTTCCAGACGTCTGATTTTGCACAGTATTGTCTTTCTCGACCCGTTTAGGGCCCGTTTGGGCTCCGTTTTCCGCGATTCGAGTTGCGTTCGTTTCAGAATTTATTCCTCTACCCGCCTACAGTAGCTATACCCTATTTTGAGACTCTCCTTGTGTTTGATCCTTGTGATAGGACCTCGTTCGGTTGCAGTCTTGAGAGTCGCGGAGGCGCGCGGGATTCCCGATCACGCCCCCATTACTCCCGTTGTACCTGGTAGAGTGGCTTTAAGTATTAATAAAATCTGTTCAAGTATGGAACCATAACTAGAACCTAGGGCATTTCATGAATCCTAGGAATGAGAAATATATGGAATGATAGCTCCTAGGTGTTGCATGAATCCTAGGGCCGGAAAACTAGATTGTATGATAGATCCTAGGATATGGCATGAATCCTAGGGTGGAAAAACTAGAGGAATGTATATTACTGCAGTCTTGGAAAATTGGAAAGGAATATATAAAGCTGCCTGTAAAATTAATTAACAGCTGCCTGTTACGAATAAAGAAACATGTTTGAGATCATGGATTTTGAGAATGCGAATCTGGAAAGTGAAACATATGATGTTCTGAGATAAAGAGCTGGAACCCTACGGGGAATTAGGAGTGGAACTCCTGGAAAGAAAAAGGAATGGAACTGAGATGTAGTTTGTACTGTCTCTTGGGTACGCAGTACCAAGGGAAGTACCTGTACCTGTTTAGTGCAGAGTGGGGCCAGCCGCCCCAGGGACCCGGGGTTAGGATTGGCCGCTCTGTACCGACTTGTTGGCCCTCGTGTACGTAGTACGGAGGAGAGCTAGTAGTGTTAGGAGAGTACTAGCTACCCCACGGGCCCCGGGGTTCTGCTAGCCTCCTTCACCGACTTGTTAGGCCCACTAGGGCAAACCAGGGTAGTCAGGCGAGGGTGCGCGGACTGTGGAGGGGCAAGGCCCCGGTTTGGTTACTGTAGAGGGGTTGGACCCCTGTTTCTGAGAGGGCTCTACCCTGGTTCCGTGCTGTGCTTTGGGCGCACCCGTTAACGGAAACGACTGACCGCGTGCCAGTGCGGGCTAGCTACCTGTGCGTTTATCGCGCGTGCCGTAGTCACCGTTACGTCTGTCAGTGACCTTGGGGTGGTTGACTGAGGGTAGGATCACCACGGGGGACTCTCCCGGCCAGGAGAGCACCACGTGCTACTTCTACTTTTGGAAAAGACTGCAATCAAGATCGTCCCACGAGGACATCCGAGATCAAGTAAAGGATCTGAGAAGTAAATGAAATAGTGAGAAAAATTGAAAGATGTAAATAAAGGAAGTAATAGAACATAACAGCTACTATACACTCTACTGTTGCCTTTAGTTAGTTTTCCACTCTACTCAGCGTTTTGCTGACGTGTTACACTCGTTACCTTTTTCAGGACCAGGTGTTGAGCAGCCAGGGTCGGCGGCTGCAGAGGACGCTGGGCCGAGTAGGGTCCAGTAGAGTTACCACAGCTTTGTACCCCTTTTTGTTTCTGTTCTAGTGAGTAGTTTCTGTTTCCGCTGTACCTTCTTTACCTGCAGTTTTTGTTATATGATAAATGTTGTTTTACTGTTGTGGTGGTGCCTACTGTAGTAGTTTCTTCCTTACTGCTGTACTTTCTTACTGTTAGTTATATTCATGCTGAATGTGGTTTATTTTACTGTCTTTTGGTTACTTCCTCGTTGGACGACTGGGTCTTGGGATTAGTCGAGTCGGTCCGGTTCTCGTGTCTCGTAGGGACTCGGGAATCGGGTTGTTACAAGATGATATCAGAGCAAGGTCGTCCCGAGAAGTGAATCAACTGACTGGAAAATAACCAATTCACATGTTTATAGCTAGAGTAGCCACCACAACATATCTCTTGACATGAGCTCTTAGAAGTTTTGTTAGGTACCGTCTGTTTAGAAGCTTTTCATTTTGTTTCGCGTCTCCATTGTAGGAGATGCCGCGTCGTGGAGCTAGGAGGGTGGGCCGCAGGCGCGGCCGAGGTCAGGGCCCGGGGGACAGATATGTCGGGCTTGGAATACATACTACCCCTCCTCTTCTCCTGAGTATACCGTCTCGGGACCTCGTCCAACTGATTCGAGAAGTGGTTCGAGAAGAATTTCAGCTTCCACCCACGTCGCCACCCCCTCCCCCTTCCGAGCGTACGACAGGGGAGTTAGTGGTGGAACGAGATTTCCGCCGCCACACCAGGCGTGTTAGGAGAACTCAACGGAGACACGTGGCGTCCGCAGGAGAGCCGTCACGTCGTGCAGGGCCATCAGTGGCCTTTGGGGGCCCTCGACAGGGGCCAGTCGCCAGCACCGGACCCCCGCCTAGCCGACAGCAGGGACTCACTGAGGGCGAGAGTCGGGTTTCCCTCTGCTACCAGTGTGGCCAGCCGGGCCACGTCAGGAGGGACTGCCCATCTAGGGCAGGAGGTCAGCAGATACTTCCCGCGCAGAGCACTGGAGGGCGCGCAGGAGGCCACGGTTTCCAGGCGCGAGGAGGAGGACCGCAGTCGCGAGGAGGGTACCGGCCAGCACCTACCCGTCCGACGCAGAGTGTGGCTGCTTCGTCCGCACCTAGAGCTGAGGGGCGTATCAACGCCCTAACACACAGGGACGCCAGAGCTTCGGGATCCGTGGTAGCAGGTATGGTTTCAGTTTCTGGCATACTCGTTTACACGCTTTTCGATTCCGGCGCTACGCACTCGTTTGTCGCAGCCAGTTTCGCAGTTAGTTTGGACCAGGATTATACACTGTTAGAGAATCCGTTCGTAATCAGAGGTCCGAGTGGTCAGCTGTTTGTAGCTGAGGAGGTATACACGGGTTGCGGGGTCAGCATCGGGGGACACAGCCTGCCAGCTGACCTGATTATGATACAGATGGAGGACTTTGGAGTGATTCTGGGGATGGATTGGCTGTCCGCTTACCACGCCTTGGTAGACTGTTTTGAGAGGAGGATTGTCTCTCCATTCCGGAGTTGCCTTCCTTCGAGTTTCACGGGCAGCCAGTGGATGGAGGTTTCAGGTGCATTTCGGCACTTCGGGCGGCGAGACTTTTGAGCCAGGGGTGTGAGGGCTTCTTAGCTTGTGTGGTGGCAGAGCACAGCCCCGTGGCAGACTTCCAGAGCATCCCGGTGGTCAGAGAGTACCCCGACGTGTTTCCAGACGAGTTACCAGGACTACCGCCCGAGCGTGAGATCGAGTTTGAGATCTCACTAGTACCAGGGACCAGCCCCATCTCCACCGCGCCATACAGAATGGCACCGCTTGAGCTGCGAGAGCTCAAGTCTCAGTTGCAGGACCTTTTGGAGAAATGTTTCGTGAGGCCCAGTGCGTCTCCCTGGGGAGCCCCGGTACTGTTTGTGAAGAAGAAGGATGGGACCCTACGCCTTTGTGTGGACTACCGACAGCTGAATAGGGTCACCATCAAGAACAGATATCCGCTGCCGAGGATCGACGATTTGTTTGACCAGTTGCGGGGTGCCACGGTGTTTTCCAAGATCGACTTGAGGTCTGGATCCCATCAGTTGAGGATCAGGGAGACCGACGTCTCCAAGACAGCTTTCCGCACCCGGTACGGACACTACGAGTTTTTGGTCATGCCGTTTGGGCTGACCAATGCCCCCGCTGCTTTCATGGACCTGATGAACCGGGTGTTTAGACCGTACTTGGACCAGTTTGTGGTGGTTTTCATAGATGATGTACTCATCTATTCTAGAGATCGGACGCAGCACGGACAGCACTTGCGGATGGTTCTGGACACTCTGAGACGACGCAGGCTGTACGCCAAATACAGCAAGTGCGAGTTCTGGTTGAGGGAGGTGACCTTTTTGGGTCATGTGATCTCTGGAGACGGCCTGGCGGTGGACCCCGCCAAGGTCGAGGCAGTGCTCAGGTGGGAGAGACCGCGTTCAGTCACTGAGCTTCGCAGTTTCCTGGGACTGGCAGGTTACTACAGACGGTTCATCAGAGGATTTTCACAGATTGCGCGTCCTATGACACAGTTGACCCGGAAGGACGTGCCTTTCGCTTGGACAGACGCCTGTGAGGCGTGTTTTCTGGAGCTGAAGGAGAGGTTGACCTCGGCTCCCGTGCTCACCATCCCTGACAGTAGTGGCGGGTTCGTTGTGTACACGGACGTTTCCTTGCAGGGGTTAGGAGGTGTGCTCATGCAGAGGGGTCACGTGGTCGCTTACGCTTCGCGGCAACTGAAGCCCCATGAGCATACCTACCCTACCCACGATCTAGAGTTGGCAGCTGTTGTCTTCGCGCTGAAGACATGGAGGCACTACTTGTACGGTGAGACCTTCGAGATTTTTACAGATCACAAGAGCCTCAGATATCTTTTTGACCAGAAGGAGCTCAACATGAGACAGAGACGTTGGTTGGAGCTCCTGAAGGACTACGACTGCAGCATCTCCTACCACCCGGGAAAGGCCAATGTAGTGGCTGACGCCTTGAGCCGTAAGGCGCCCGCACGCTTGGCCAGTCTACAGTTACAGAGTTGGAGCCTTTTGGAGGAGGTGGGCAGTTGGCGACCTCGAGAGTTACGAGGGTACTGTGGGGCAGTGACGGTGACACGGCAGACCAGGCCAGAGTTAATAGACCGCATCATCACGGGACAGATGGCCGATCCGTACTTGCAGTCTTTGCGCGACAGAGTACTATCAGGGGACCCAGGGGACTTCTCTTTCACAGACCAGGTGTTACGCTTGGGGGGACGATTGTGCGTCCCCAGAGACGAGGAGCTGTTGAGAGAGCTCCTGACTGAGGCACACGGTTCCAGGTTCACCATACATCCTGGAAACACGAAAATGTACCACGACTTGAGACGCGAGTTCTGGTGGGGAGGGATGAAGCGGGATGTGGGTGAGTTCGTGCAGCAGTGCTTAGTGTGCCAGCAGGTGAAAGTCGAGCATCAGAGGCCTGCAGGGCCGCTTCATCCGCTTCCGTGCCAGAGTGGAAGTGGGAGAGCATCACCATGGACTTGGTGGTGGGCTTACCTGTTACCCAGCGAGGACACGACGCAGTCTGGGTAATAGTGGATAGATTGACGAAGACGGCACGATTCTTGCCGATCCGAGTCACTTTGGGACCAGCACAGTTGGCAGAAAGGTATATCCGTGATGTGGTGCGACTACACGGAGTTCCGCGGGAGATCGTATCCGACCGGGATACCCGCTTTACGTCCCAGTTTTGGGCTGAGTTTCAGCAGGCTTTGGGGACGAGGTTGAGGTTTAGCACGGCTTACCACCCCCAGACGGACGGACAGTCGGAACGCACGATACAGACACTTGAGGACCTTTTGCGTGCCTGTGTACTAGACTGGAGGGGCTCTTGGGAGGAGCACCTGCCCCTGGCGGAGTTTGCATACAACAACAGTTATCACTCGAGCATCGGCATGGCTCCCTACGAGGCTCTGTACGGACGGAAATGCACGGCACCCTTGAGTTGGGTTGAGGTGGGGACCAAGTGGGAGGTTGGCCCCAGGTTGATCCGGCAGAGTCAGGAGGTAGTCGAGCAGATCCACAGAAGACTCCGCACTGTCAGGAGCAGACAGAAGAGCTACGCAGATCGCAGACGCAGAGAGGTGCAGTTCGAGGTTGGGGACCACGTCTTTCTTCGTGTTTCGCCCATGAAGGGCTTACAGCGGTTTGGGGTGAGAGGGAAGCTCGCGCCGAGGTTCGTAGGGCCCTTTGAGGTCCTGGAGCGGGTTGGACCCGTTGCTTACAGACTTGCCCTTCCCCCGCAGCTTTCTGGTGTGCACGACGTGTTCCACGTGTCCAACCTCAGGAAGTACGTAGCCGATCCCAGCCACGTACTGAGTCACGAGAGCGTCGTGGTGAGCGACGACCTGACCTACCCCGAGCGGCCAGTACAGATCCTAGACCGAGCAGTCCGCAGGTTGAGACGAAAGCAAGTACCCCTGGTAAAGGTTTTATGGAGGAGCCAGCGGTACGAGGAGGCTACCTGGGAGCCTGAGGCGGCAATGCGGGAGCGGTACCCAAAGCTTTTCGCGGGTACGTCTTTTCGGACCGGCTTCGGTCCTTTTTGAGTTTGTTATGGTTATTTGGACATCCTTTTCCCGCACCCTAGTTGGCGCAAGTTTCGGGGACGAAACTTCCTTTGAGTTTGTTATATTGTAACGAGTGCGTGCCCCAGACACCTTTTAAGACGTCTGGGAGGTGGTCCAGACGTCTAACCAGACGTCCGGGATAGTTTACAGACGTCTGGCGAACAGTTATGCTCGCATGGGATATTCGTCTGCGCGCCTGTGCACGCAGACCTGCGATTCTGCCCTTTTTCTCTGCGGCTGCAGGCGGCTGCGACCGCCTTCTCTCTCCTCTCCGCGCGGCATTAAAAGGGGGGCGCGCCTCCCCTCCCGTCTCCACCATCTTCCTCCTTCTTCTCCTGCCTGTGCGCAAGAGCGATCGGACGCGAGGGCGCAGCGGCAGCGGCAGCCGCAGTAAGCGCGGAGGAGCTGCGGCGTGCGAGGGCGGGGCTCTGCCGTGAGGGCGAGCTCGCCGGGAGCGGCTTGGCCGGCCGGCGGAGGGCGCAGGGGGCGCAGAGCGTCGCGGAGAGGGACCTGCTGCGGGCGGAGCAGCGGACGCGCGAGGTGCGACGCGGGCGGCGTCGCGAGCGGAGGCCGAGCAAGGTTCTAATTCTGGAAAAATTTCCAGAATCAGACGTCTGGATTGATATCCAGACGGCAAGGTCGACGTCTGTGAGATCATACAGACGTCTGAAAGGTGAGTTTCCGCTTTCTCCTTCCTTCTTGTCGACTGACCGTACTGAGGGAGGGGGTTGGCTGTGCGCAGGTTCGCTGATTCGCCATCCCTTGCGAATCAGACGTCTGGAAGTTGTACCAGACGACGGGAGTGACCCCCAGACGTCCGGAGGGGCCATCGGACGTCTGGGATCTAGGCAGACATCCCCACAGACTTCTGGACGTCCGGGGAACCAAGCCGAACAGGTAATTCTCTGATCCACCGTTTAAGACACAGTATTGTCTTTCTCGACCCGTTTAGGGCCCGTTTGGGCTCCGTTTTCCGCGATTCGAGTTGCGTTCGTTTCAGAATTTATTCCTCTACCCGCCTACAGTAGCTATACCCTATTTTGAGACTCTCCTTGTGTTTGATCCTTGTGATAGGACCTCGTTCGGTTGCAGTCTTGAGAGTCGCGGAGGCGCGCGGGATTCCCGATCACGCCCCCATTACTCCCGTTGTACCTGGTAGAGTGGCTTTAAGTATTAATAAAATCTGTTCAAGTATGGAACCATAACTAGAACCTAGGGCATTTCATGAATCCTAGGAATGAGAAATATATGGAATGATAGCTCCTAGGTGTTGCATGAATCCTAGGGCCGGAAAACTAGATTGTATGATAGATCCTAGGATATGGCATGAATCCTAGGGTGGAAAAACTAGAGGAATGTATATTACTGCAGTCTTGGAAAATTGGAAAGGAATATATAAAGCTGCCTGTAAAATTAATTAACAGCTGCCTGTTACGAATAAAGAAACATGTTTGAGATCATGGATTTTGAGAATGCGAATCTGGAAAGTGAAACATATGATGTTCTGAGATAAAGAGCTGGAACCCTACGGGGAATTAGGAGTGGAACTCCTGGAAAGAAAAAGGAATGGAACTGAGATGTAGTTTGTACTGTCTCTTGGGTACGCAGTACCAAGGGAAGTACCTGTACCTGTTTAGTGCAGAGTGGGGCCAGCCGCCCCAGGGACCCGGGGTTAGGATTGGCCGCTCTGTACCGACTTGTTGGCCCTCGTGTACGTAGTACGGAGGAGAGCTAGTAGTGTTAGGAGAGTACTAGCTACCCCACGGGCCCCGGGGTTCTGCTAGCCTCCTTCACCGACTTGTTAGGCCCACTAGGGCAAACCAGGGTAGTCAGGCGAGGGTGCACGGACTGTGGAGGGGCAAGGCCCCGGTTTGGTTACTGTAGAGGGGTTGGACCCCTGTTTCTGAGAGGGCTCTGCCCTGGTTCCGTGCTGTGCTTTGGGCGCACCCGTTAACGGAAACGACTGACCGCGTGCCAGTGCGGGCTAGCTACCTGTGCGTTTATCGCGCGTGCCGTAGTCACCGTTACGTCTGTCAGTGACCTTGGGGTGGTTGACTGAGGGTAGGATCACCACGGGGGACTCTCCTGGCCAGGAGAGCACCACGTGCTACTTCTACTTTTGGAAAAGACTGCAATCAAGATCGTCCCACGAGGACATCCGAGATCAAGTAAAGGATCTGAGAAGTAAATGAAATAGTGAGAAAAATTGAAAGATGTAAATAAAGGAAGTAATAGAACATAACAGCTACTGTACACTCTACTGTTGCCTTTAGTTAGTTTGCCACTCTACTCAGCGTTTTGCTGACGTGTTACACTCGTTACCTTTTTCAGGACCAGGTGTTGAGCAGCCAGGGTCGGCGGCTGCAGAGGACGCTGGGCCGAGTAGGGTCCAGTAGAGTTACCACAGCTTTGTACCCCTTTTTGTTTCTGTTCTAGTGAGTAGTTTCTGTTTCCGCTGTACCTTCTTTACCTGCAGTTTTTGTTATATGATAAATGTTGTTTTACTGTTGTGGTGGTGCCTACTGTAGTAGTTTCTTCCTTACTACTGTACTTTCTTACTGTTAGTTATATTCATGCTGAATGTGGTTTATTTTACTGTCTTTTGGTTACTTCCTCGTTGGACGACTGGGTCTTGGGATTAGTCGAGTCGGTCCGGTTCTCGTGTCTCGTAGGGACTCGGGAATCGGGTTGTTACACTCAGACTGGACCAAATTGCAAACTAGGTCAAGATGATCTCAGATTGGGCCAAAATGTTGGTACAAATCTAATTTGGACCCAAGGAATCCAATGGTGAAGTTAGATTTATGTTTTGACCAAGTTTGAAAAGATAATTTATGAAAAATCCAAATTTGGGCAAATGTTTGTCTGAGACTCTATTTTGGATCAAAATGAGTTCTGATGGTCAAATTAAAGGTTTCAATCCCTAGAGGATACTTTTCTATGAATTTTAGAGGGTTTAGATGAATTTTATCCTGTCCAGAACATCAGTTAATTAAGAGAATTTATTTTTAGGGTTTCAAAAGTCATTTAATTCTCAAAACACGTGCAAACTTTTTTCTATCTATTTTAACCCACTTGTTAAACTTTTAGGATCATTTGACCCTTAATTATCCCTTGGGAAAACCTGTCATTGTACTGCATTCATGATATGATGGTAAAACTATAGTCTTAACCCTGTTTTCTTGTCTTTCCCTCAGAATAACTTTGCAATGAAATATGGCTCTCTGGCAGTTATTTTGGAGCATTTACTGACTTAATTGGATCAAAATGAGCTAGTTATGGCTCATGATGGTGTTCCCTTCAGGGAGGAGGAGAGGCGAAGGAGGGTAGAATGAGGACGAGGAGTGTGGGATGGCAAGGAGAAACCTGACAAGGAGGAGTGCCAGTAACTGACGGAGGGTGAGGAGCGCTGGCAACTGATGGAGGAGATCGCCGAGGAGGATCAGGAGAGGAGCGGCGAGGGTTTTTGTCGGTTGTGTGGGGAGGAGAGGACTTTATGCGAGTATCATGAACAGATATTTACTGTTTGTTATAACAGAAATCGACGGTAAACGATAACTTAAATCCCTCTTACATCGCGCCCAAATTTTGGCTGGAAATTTTAACCGGTTTGTTCCCCGTCAGTTATCTCATAAACTAACAGTAAATGATAAATTAAATCCCCCCTCCATCGCACTGAAATTTTGGTTGGAAATTTTAACCAGTCTTTTCTCTGTCGCTTATTCTACTAACCGATGACATAAGTCAAAATCAAACCCTCCCAAATGTAAATGCTAACTTTAACCTTCTTTTCACTGTCGCTTATTCACTAACCAACACACATATTTTTGTCGTTGCTTATTCCAATAACTGACTGTAGAAGTCAAAATAAACCTGCCCATATATTACGTGCTAATGTTAACCTTTGTTTCACCATCGCTTATGCCACCAACCGACGGCATAAGTCAAAATTAAACCACTAAACTTGCTCAAACTTCAGGTGCTAATTTTATCCATCTTTTAGCCATCACTTTGTACACTAATCGATGACAAAAATATATTTACTGTTCCTTTATAAAGCAACAGGAAATATTAATGCCTAGCACCCATCCATTGTGGGTTTTCAATTAACGGTAGGTCGAGTACATGCCTTTACCGTCGCTTAATAAAATATCTTTGCCGTCGGTTTTACAAACCAACGACAAGGAACTAACGACATATCCCATTTTTCTAGTAGTGCCTATTCCATCTTCAATCCTCCAACCTCCACTTTCCATAATCACCACGCATCCATGCTCCACGTGCTTCAAAGAGAATACAATGGGATTGCACAACTTTAGGCCTAGTATTTTTATTATTCTTACTTGTGCACTTCAAAATATATATTTTCTTTAATTAATGCAAGTGTATGTTGTTATTATTGAATATCATGCCACATTGTGTTCTCTACCATATCATATGTGACAAATATTATTGCTTAAGGTATAGGATGAATCTAAGGTGCATGTGTTAATCGTGGATTGATGTTTGATTTTTCACAAATCACATAAACCCAAGTTCCATTATGCCCTTGAAGTCGATCTTAGAGGATATTCTAAATCTAGGGGAAGCTTGATTTTTATTGTTCACTAACCCAATATATCTTCATAATTTCCTGGTAAAATTTGAAACCTTAGGCGATGATTTGGTTGATTTGACATTTTGAAACTTGTGTGTATTTCATTTTCATTATTATTTTGAAATTTGATGACTCATTTTAAAATCAATTTGTCTTCTCTCCTTGTGAGATTAGAATTTTACCGTGAAACTGTTATTGTAGATACATCATGTAGTTATAAATCATGCCTTCAAATTTCATATAATTTTATTTGAAAGTAAAATTATAAAATTCTTGGACTATGGGCATGCACAAAACTTAGATTCCCTGATTTTTAATAGAGCATGAGAATTTTATAAATTTTGCCACAACTCTAGTTGCTCTAAAATTTGGAGTGTGACCTTTTCGTATTATTAGGTGCATTCCATAAAAGTTTGATATTTTTCTAAGAACATTAGATAAGATTTTTGATTGCATCATCATAGTAGTGTCAAATAGGGAAGAATTACATCTCCAAAGTAAAAATATTAAAAAAATAGTTTGTCACCTTTTCTAATCTTGATTTTAACAGTGGATAATCTAAATATAACCTAGAATCATGTACACTAATTGAGAAAAATTATCCTTGACATCTTGTAGGATATGAGTCCCATAAATCTAAGCAATCACCTAAAATATTTAAGTTCAAGTTGTTAAGTAATAATTCTCAATATTTATATTCCACCACTCACTTTCATAAGTTTACGATGTACGACTATCTTTGGAGGTTGTAATGCCCCCAAAGATAGTTTCACATCGTAAACTCATGAAA
The DNA here is from genome assembly GCA_037157565.1 of Thalassia testudinum. NCBI lineage: Eukaryota > Viridiplantae > Streptophyta > Magnoliopsida > Alismatales > Hydrocharitaceae > Thalassia > Thalassia testudinum. Next base: position 3,213,387 of record JAZHRO010000022.1, on the reverse strand, counting down.
GTGAGTTGTGTGATATAAGGATTGAGAATTACTACTTAACAATTTCACCTAAAGTATTTTTGGGTGGTTACTTGGATTCATTAGACCCATACCCAATAAGTTGTCAAGGTCAATTATTTTGTATTAGACTTAGATATAGGCTTAGGTTGTTACATTGACAATAAGCACACTCTATGTGTGTCAATTTAATTTAAATCATCCAATCATTTACATCATTTTGCTAGTTACATTTCACATTCTTTGTTGCACTATTGGTCAAAAAGTGTAAACAAAATTAACCCTACCTTAGTATATACATTATTCGTACCAATGCCTTACCATTTGAAGAATTATAAAGACAATCATACATGCGCCACAAGATTTTGAAACATCAACAAAATCTATAAAGATAATAGTGTCATCATCAATTGAAAAATCAAAATCACCTCACAATTGATGGAAGATAAAAAAGATGTCCTTCTTAAAGACATGAAAGGCAATGGTGTCTCTCATTTATTTGTTACAAGGGAAGAGAGTTCCATCAAGGGCAGTTACAAATAGAGCAAACGAACCTTGGCACGTCTCAAATTGTGGAGTTTTTACGAAAGGAAGCATAGAGATACATTCAGGATATCACGAGTTTAGTAGTATGAAGATGGCAAGTGGTTCTAAGCTCACCATCCTCATCCTCCTTGCTGTTATTGTGATTGCATCCTCTGAACTGGCCAACTCCGTCGGTGATCCTCCGGAAACTATTGCAAGTAAATACTTTATTCTTTTTAAGTTCAGAATTGTTAGAAAATGTTTAGCCTTCTAAACTCATATAACGTAGCATATATATGTGCATACATAACCAAGATAATAAATGTATACATATAAGGACGTAGATCAAGAGAGATAATGGAAGGAGGCAGGAAAAATTTGTGATAATGGCCATCCAATCGTATCTTCCATGTGAATTCCATTTTTAGAGGATTTTAGAATCCAGATCGATCATTAACTTTGATCCATCTCCTGACAGGTGTGCTTAAAATTCCATGCTCAAAATTCCATACTACTTAAAAAAGTGAATTTCTTCCGCAAAAGATACTGATTTTTCGTACTTTTCTTACAACACGTTCTTGAATCAAATGATTACTCGAGGGAAGGAGACCCGTCGAAAGAGAAAAATGAGTCCCTAATTCCGAAAATGCTTTAAAAGGTGGCACGTGAATTTATCAAATCATCTGTTTCTCAAACTTTTAGCTGGGTTTGGTAGGAGATAGTGGTATATTAGGGTAGAATAAGGGTAGAATGTGTTTAATTGGTAGAGATTATAATTATTGGTGGTATTATTAATGGTTGGTACGTTGTTTTTGTGAAAGATAAGAGAAAATTAATGAATTTTGATAAAATTGTAATTATTTTTATAATTTAAAAAATTAAAAAAAAAATATTTCTCTCTCTCCATTCCTTCTCTCTCCCATGTCCGATTTTTTCAATTTTTTTAGTTGTGTTATATATTATATACCGATGCATGCAGAGTTTGTGGGCGAGGGTAGGCGATGCTTCCGTCGAGGTATTAGGTACGACCGCAAATCATACAAGGAAATATGCGAGGGGGAATGTAAGAAACTCGGTCTCACATACCACTCACACTATCTGGACCCGCCATGGTTGGTCTGCTGCTGCATTAAAGGGATAGCAACATGATCTATTTACTCTTGTTGGTAAAATTAAATAAAGACGCATATATATGCATGTATTTGCCGCATGTTATCTCTTGTTCGGCAGATCGATGTATGATGTCCGAGTAATAAATAAAGTATTTGTCACATCAATAAATAAATAAAATATTTATCTTTCAACCGATGGAAAATCTACATCAAAATATTACGATAAATAAAATAAGCAGTTGTATATTTTTAAAGCTTGTTTCTTGTAACATTTTGTTTCTGCATGCTATGGCAAAGTTATGAATGTGCGGGTGAAATAAATATTATAGTATAATAAAAATAGTAACTTATATTTAATATATATTACCTAAGTACATGCTTTTGTCCCTCAAAAATTTGTAAATTTGACATTTTTTATAATTTTATCGAGAATTACATTTTTTTTCTTCCATAGTTTGATGGAATTCAAATTTATCTTAAATGTTAAGACGTACGAGGGGGAGAGATATGGCAATAAATTGGAGTATCTCTTTATTTATTTGTTACTCCATAACTAGGTCCTTAGATAGCTTTATATCTAGTAAAACATATTTCAGCAATTAAATTTGTTTGGGAATAAGTAATTAAATTATTAGATTACGTGAGTGTCAATTAGAAAAACTGTAAAGAAATTTAAAATTTAAAGAGAGGACCATTGATGCCATCGTTATAACTCACTACTAGTATATTGGTCCCACACTTCGCAACTGGGCAAAGGTGAGAGAGAGACAACATCAATGATAATGGCATGTCAAACCAACAAATCACCCTCTTTATATAGGGAGATCAGATAATGGCATACTTGAATCACCAAAAATTTCTATCATTATCTTCTTATTGGAGAACATATGTTTTGTAATCATAAATTTTTTTAATTTGTATTACGACTGCACCATCAAAACTCCCATTTGGACATGTGTCAGATGGAGGGGAGCGTGAACCTAACTTCAGATGTGGACCAATGAATTAACCTGCACTTTCATTTTTTTTAAAAGGAATTAACCTGCACTTGTTGCTGTAGAAACAATTGAACGGATGGTACAAAATATACTAAAGTGTTTTATGATGGAGCATGTTGAAAATTTTGTATATATTACATAATATATCAAATTCTGTATTTACGAAGGTATCGCTATAGAATTATCACCTTTACGGAAAATTTCTAAGGATTGCTTCGTTCCCTCGAATTAAAATTAATGTTTTTCTTGTTTTACTACCTTAAATCATATATTTATCATAGCTTTGAGCATTGGCAGTATAGCCGTATCAAAGGAAAGTAACTTGTTTAAAAATTAGGTCACACTAAGCATGAAATATTTAAAATGTCAAGTTAAAATGTAAGGAAATATAAGTATTGAGGTAAAAAGTAACTTGGGGTTATTTTTACATTTCATATAATATTGAGAACGTGGATCATTTGATAATTGATATTTAATATAAAAAAAAAATGTAAGATTTATTATATAGTAGTCTTCACCACAATAAAAAAAATTATCACACTATTGTAATTTAAAATATACAGGTGATAAATAATTTTACATCGGTGATAAATTAATTTACACTGGTAATAAATTATTCTAATTGATTTTGCATCAGTACAAAATGATTTTACACCGGTGATAAATTATTCTAAAGGTATCTTTGTACTAGTGTAATATAATTTTGCATCGGTGCAAAATTATTCAAAGGGTAGTTTTACCTATTTAAAGTGATTTTGCACCCGTACAAAGGAATTTTGATCTATGAGTTTAGGATTTAGGATTTACGGTTTAGAGTTTAAGTTTATGGAAAGTGATTTTACGTATAAGAAATGATTTGTCACTTTAAAGGTGATTTTTTTTACTTTAGGGTTTAGGGTTTAGTTTTTAGTGTTTAGGGTTTAGTTTCGCTAAACCCTAAATCCTAACCCCTAAACCCTAAGGTGAAAAATCACCTTTCAAGTGTAAAATCATTTCTTATAACTAAAGAAACACTTGGAATTTAATTTTACACTGGTGTAAAATAAAATTGCACGGGTGCAAAGTAGTTCAAAGTAAGATTGCACTGGTACAATCTTATTTTGCACTCGTGCAAAATTATTTTAAAGGTGCAAAGTGATTTTGCACAGGTGTAAAATAAGATTGCACCCATGCAAAGTGGTTTTATACCAGTGCAAAGTGGTTCCAAAGGTGATTTGAGTGGTTTGCACCCGTACCAAAGTAGTTTGTTGTTGGTTCAATAGTGGTGGACCCTACCATGTGTTAGTACTTTTTTTACATAAAAAGGAGAGACGTGGATTGGGACCACATTCACACCACTACGCGTCAATTTTTGCGTCAACTTTTGTGTTTCCCAACCCGCGTCCAAATATCAAATTCAAAGATGACGATGAGGGGGAGATGAAACCCTCAATCAATTTCACCGGAGGAGCGACGGAGGAAGGTGATGGAGGAGCCCAAAGATCATCGTCGACGGCAACACCAGGGAAGAAGGGAAGACGAGGTGCCATGACACAACCAAAAAAAGCAGCGTGTGGTAGTAGAAGTTTTCAGCTCCTTGGCGTGCAAGGAGAGGACCAAAGGTTGTTGGAACGGCTAGCCGGAGTTGCATGGCTAGGGGATGCAAAGGTCAAAAGTGGAGAAGGTGCTGGTGGGGACCTCTTTGCAAGAAAAATCAAAAGTTAGGGGGTCATTTGTAATGAAATCAAGAATTGAGGACCAAATTACAAAGTTGACCAAGATGAAGTCCAAATGAGCCCAAATTTTAATGATAGCCTAATTTAGGCCTAATAAATTCAATGGTGACTTCAATTTCAAGTTTTGATGATGTCTACATGGTCAATTTATGTTATGCCCAAAATATACCAACCTCCCGCCTATAATTCTGTTTTAAGTCGAAACTAGTTTCAATTGTCAAATCGACGGTTCCAAATCTTATAAAATATTTTTAATTAATTTTTAAAAGGTTTAGATTACATTTATTTCCATCGAGACTATTTTAATTGAAGTGGAGTCAAAATTAACTAGCTTTAATTAAGGATTAAGATTCAATTTTAATAAAAATCTTAAATTACTTAGTATCAACCTACTTTTAAGAAATTTAAACTCAATTGACCTTTAATTAACTATAAGTTCACCCTCCAACTATTCTATATTTATAATCATTCGTGAAAATTACAGAATTAACCTATTTTTTTGTTAATTCCTCTTTTTTCAACCTTGATTTAGTTATACACTTTTAATATGTTAATTAATTGAATCTTAAAATTTAGCTAAATTTAATTAATTATAGAAAATGATGACAAAGTCGTCAATGATCATGCAATCTATCTCCCATGTGAATTCCTTTTTTAGAGGATTTTAAAATCCAAATGCGATCGTTAACTTTGATCCATCTCCTGATCGGTGTGCTTAAACTTCCATGCTAAAACTTCCATACTACTTAAAAAAGTGAATATTTTCCACAAAAGAAACTGATTTTTCGTACTTTTCTTGTAACACGCTCTTGAATCAAATGGTTACTTGAGGGAAGGAGACCTGTCGAAAGAGAAACATGAGTCCTTAATTCCGAAAATGCTTTATAACGTGGCACGTGAATTTATCAAATCATCCGTTTTTCAAACTTCTACGTACTTGTAGGGCACAGATTTCGATTTTTTCATTTTTTTTCAGTTGTGTTATATATTATATACCGATGCATGCAGAATTAGTGGGAGAGGATAGGCGATGCTTCCGTCGAGGCATTAGGTACGACAGCCAATCAGACAAGGAAATATGCGAGAAGGGATGTAAGAAACTCGGTCTCGAATATCACGTCTAGATATAGTGTCAGACATCCTGTATGTGATCTGATTGACTTACGCTAGAACCCTATTTAGATCTGATTCAAGTCAGGAAGAGACCCGCCCAAAATCAGACGTCTGACCTTATTTTCAGACGTCTTAAAGTGGTCTTCCAGACGTCTGATGCCAGAATTAGACGTCTGATTACCCTGTCAGTGCAATGATTGTTCCTGATTTCGGGTTGATTCACTTGGACTTTGCACCCAATGGCTATGGAGCCTTTCCTAAGCCATCCAAAGCCTTCCTAACGCCTCTATAAATAGAGGGGAACCTCTTGCACACTAACATATACCTAGAAACACAAGACACACACCTTGCAATACACTTTCAAACCATTTTGTGTCTCTCTTGCTCTCTAAGCTCTGGTTCTTCATCTAGAGAGCATCAAGCTTTGCGCACCCGCTCTCCCACCGTAGCTCATGAGAGCGACGTAGCGCCGTCGTGTTGTTCATGCATCCGCGTCGCCGACGCACTCCTTGCAAAGGGGAGTTTCCTAATTCCTATAGAAGCTAGGTTTAAAATTACTTTGTTGGCTCTATAGGATTTTTGTCTTTTATCTTTGTTATTTGGTTGGGTATTCACTTTGTGAATTCCCGTCTCCTTCGTGGGACAAAATCCTTCTCGTGGAGAGAAGGGGTTGAGGAACGCTACCCTCGCACTTGTAGCGTGGTTGTAATTGAGGTTGAATCACCCTCGTTTAAAGTGATTCGTTTAGTGGATTTGATCAACTTGGTTGATCGGAAAATCCTAACTCGAGAGGGTTAGGTGGTGGTTTTCACCCGATTTGGGTTTCCACCTAAAATTCTTTGTGTACTTTGTGTGATTGCTTATTTTGTGAGATTGTTTATATTTCAATTCCGCATTTATTACGTCACCCCTCCTAGTATGGCAAATTCTACAGTTATAGCCAAATATTTTGTTATCTCAATGGAGAGAAGAAAACATTAATTGAATCAAAATAAAATGAAGACCTATTTATAAAAGATAATATTTTTAAAATGTCCGTCAAACTCAGTTGCCAAGAACACACAAATGCAAGATTAAGATAATGTATAAAAATTTATGATGAGTATGAGAGACGAGATTGATAGGGAGAGAGAGACGTATCAAAGTGAGATACAGTTGGTGGAGCCACATCAAAAGAGTGCCTCTATATGAAGAAATTATACTAGCCTCTTTTGAATTGAAGTCTTGCATATTACTTCTCTATCTGAAAAAGTATAGGCATCAAAAGAATTCCATTCTCACAAGTTCATACAAGCCCAAGTTACAACAATAGAGAAGGTTTAGGAGGCTACGAAATGGGTGGAGCAGCATTGAAGAGTTCTTGATGCCCTACATAGTGGCTGATTTCCAATAATTTGGGTATGCATAAAGCTTATTGGCACTGAAGAGGCTTTTTCTCTTACATCTAGTATTGTGTCCCATTGGCTATTGTACCTAAGCCAACACAAGCACGGTGCTATGATTTTTTTTTTTCTATTGCTAGAAGAGAGGCTGCTGAGATTATTGCAAATGCCCTAGGGGATGCTAGTGATTTTGTGCAAACAAAGGCACCAAGAACTTTTATTTGACATGGAAAACCATGCCAATCATATTAGGAAGGCCAATGATGATGTTTGGAATTAGCAAACTACATAGGACCTAACACTGAAGCAAAATCCCACTCTTAGTGAAAGTGAAAAAAGTAAGATAAATGCATCAAAATATGTTGTTTTCATGGCTCCAATAGTCGTTGCCCTAGAGCGGCACCACCAAACTACCTCCAGGGATACCCAAACCCTTCATGAGGAATGGTTCAAAAAAGAATTTGGGGAACAACTTAAAAATGCCATCACCGACTGACTTCAAGACCCCTCCTTTGTCACTTGTTGCCATTTGAGGGAATTGCAACCTCTTTATTAAATTATCAAAGAAAATCATTAGTAATATGAGTGATGTGGCTCCTTGATTGGTGATGGTCTCAACTTGTGTAACGACCCGATTCCCGAGTCCCTACGAGACACGAGAACCGGACCGACTCGACTATTCCCAAGACCTAGTCGTCCAACGAGGAAGTAACCAAAAGATAGTAAAATAAACCACATTCAGCATGAATATAACTAACAGTAAGAAAGTACAGCAGTAAGGAAAGAAACTACTACAGTAGGTACCACCACAACAGTAGAACAACATTTAACATATAACAAGAACTGCAGGTAAAGAAATTATAGCGGAAACAAAAACTACTCACTATAACAGAAACAAAAGAAGTACAAAAGACTGTGGTAAACTCTACTGGACCCTACTCGGCCCAGCGTCCTCTGCAGCTGCTGACCCTGGCTGCTAAACACCTGGTCCTGAAAAAGGTAACGAGTGTAACACGTCAGCAAAATGCTGAGTAGAGTGGCAACTAAAACTAAAGACAACAGTAGAGTGTACAGTAGCTGTTATGTTTTATTACTTTCTTTATTTACATCTTTCAATTTTCTCACTATTTCATTTATTTCTCAGATCCTTCACTTTATCTCGAATGTCCTCGTGGGAACGATCTTGATTGCAGTCTTTTCCAAAAGTAGAAGTAGCACGTGGTGCTCTCCTGGCCGGGAGAGTCCCCCATGGTGATCCTACCCTCAGTCAACCACCCCAAGGTCACTGACAGACGTAACGGTGACTACGGCATGCGCGATAAACGCACAGGTAGCTAGCCTGCACTGGCACGCGGTCAGTCGTTTCCGTTAACGGGTGCGCCCAAAGCACAGCACGGAACCAGGGCAGAGCCCTCTCAGTAACAGGGGTCCAACCCCTCCACAGTAACCAAACCGGGGCCTTGGCCCTCCACAGTCCGCGCACCCTCGCCTGACTACCCTGGTTTGCCCCAGCGGGCCTAACAAGTCGGTGTGGGAGGCTAGCAGAACCCCGGGGCCCGTGGGGTAGCTAGTACCTCCCTACACTAGTAGCTCTCCTCGGTACTACGTACGCGAGGGCCAGCAAGTCGGTATAGAGTGGCCAGTCCTAACCCCGGGTCCCTGGGGCGGCTAGCTCCGCTCTGCACTAAACAGGGGGACAGTCGTTCTCCTTGGTACTCCGTACTCAAGGGCCAGCTCACTTCCCCAAAACTATTCCATTCACTTTCCAGGAGTTCTACTCCTACTTCCCCGTAGGGTTCCATCCTTTTTACTCAAAGATCCAGGTTTCACTTCCCAGTTTCACATTCTTACAATCCATGTTCTCAACCACGTTAGCTATTCACAACAGGCAGCTGTTAATTCAAATTACAGGCAGCTTTATATCTCTTTCCATTTTCCAAGACTGCAGTATATACATTCCACTAGTTTTCCCATCCTAGGATTCATGCCATATCCTAGGATCTATCATACAATCTAGTTTTCCAGTCCTAAGATTCATGCAACACCTAGGAGCTATCATTCCATCTATTTCTCATTCCTAGGGTTCATGCAATGTCCTAGGTTCTATTTATGGTTTCATAATTTAACAGATTTTAATAACTTAAAGCCACTCTACCAGGTACAACGGGAGTAATGGGGGCGTGATCGGGAATCCCGCGTGCCTCCGCGACTCCCAAGACTGCAACGGAACGAGGTCCTATCACAAGGATCAAACACAAGGAGTGTCTCAAAACAGTGTATAGCTACTGTAGACGGGTAGAGGAATTAATTCTGAAAAGAACGCAACTCGAATAGCGGAAAACGGAGCTCGAACGGGCCCTAAACGGGTCGAAAAAGACGATACTGTGCAAGATCAGACGTCTGGAACTTCTTCCAGACGTCTTAAAAAGTGGATCAGAGAATTACCTGTTCAGCGTGATTTCCCAGACGTCCAGAAGTCTGCGGGGACGTCTGTCCTAGATCCCAGACGTCCGATGGTCACCCCGGACGTCTGTAGGTCACTCCCGCCGTCTGGTACAACTTCCAGACGTCTGATTCGTAAAGGATGGCGAATCAGCGAACCTGCGAACAGCCAACTGCCTCCCTCAGTACAGTCAGTCGACAGGAAGGAAGAAGAAGGCGGAATACTCACCTTTCAGACGTCTGTATGAGCTTCCAGACATCTCCCTTGCCGTCTGGCTATCAACCCAGATGTCTGATTCTGGAACTTTTTCCAGAATCAGGGCGCGACCCGTCCTCCGCTCGCGACGCCGCCCGCGTCGTACCTCGCGCGTCTGCTGCTCAGAACGCAGCAGGTCCCTCTCCGCGTCGCTCCGCGCCCCCTGCGCCCTCCGCCGGCCGGCCAAGCCGCTCCGGCGAGCTCGCCCTCACGGCAGAGCTCCGCTCTCGAACGCCACACCTCCTCCGCGCTCACTGCGGCCGCCGCTGCCACCCTCACGCTCACGCTCACGCTCACTGGCTGAAGGAGAAGAAGGAGGAGACGGTGGAGACGGGAGGGGAGGCGTGGCCTTTTAAGGCCGCGCGAGGAGGAGAGAGAGGGATTCGCGGCAGGGGAATCTGCAGCCGCAGGAGGGAGGAAGGGCGAATATGCAGTCTGCGCGCTCAGGCGCGCAAACGACTCGCGTGTGTCGAAAATAACAGATTTCCAGACGTCTGAAAACTATCCCAAACGTCTGGTAAGACGTCTGGACAACCTTCCAGACGTCTTAAAAGACGTCTGGGCCAAACGCTCGTTACAATAACCGGTGGTGGAGGGCGGTCCGGGGACAGGAGAGGGACGAGCCGACGTGGGACCAGTTCGTCACCCTCTTCTGCGAGCAGTACTTTCCCCAGACGTGGCAGGACCAGAGGAGGCGGGAGTTCCACACTCTCCGCTAGGGGACGATGACTGTGAGCGCGTACCGCATGCATTTCTTGGAGCTGTCCCGCTTTGCAGCGACAGCGGTAGCCACTGAGGAGGAGCGCCTTTGGAGGTTCACCGAGGGGCTCCGGACTGCGATCCGGGGGTATGTCAAACCCCTGAAGCTGCCTACGTTTTCGAGGGTGGTAAGGCAGCTATGACTTACGAGGAGACCAACCCGTCCACGCGAGAGACCGAGGGCGGGCGGAAGAGGCCCTTTCAGCCAGACTTCTCACAGGGCCGGCGAGAACGGAGACACGTGGCGTCCGCAGGAGAGCCGTCACGTTGTGCAGGGCCATCAGTGGCCTTTGGGGGCCCTCGACGGGGGCCAGTCGCCAGCACCGGACCCCCGCCTAGTCGACAGTAGGGACTCACTGAGGGCGGGAGTCGGGTTCCCCTCTGCTACCAGTGTGGCCAGCCAGGTCACGTCAAGAGGGACTGCCCATCTAGGACAGGGGGTCAGCAGATACTTCCCGTGCAGAGCACTGGAGGGTGCGCAGGAGGCCGCGATTCCCAGGCACGAAGAGGAGGACAGCAGTCGCGAGGAGGGTACCGGCCAGCACCTACCCGTCCGACGCAGAGTGTGGCTGCTTCGTCCGCACCTAGAGCTGAGGGGCGTATCAACGCCCTAACACACAGGGACGCCAGAGCATCAGGATCCATGGTAGCAGGTATGGTTGCAGTTTCTGGCAGACTCGTTTACACGCTTTTCGATTCCGGCGCTACGCACTCGTTTGTCGCAACCAGTTTCGCAGTTAGTTTGGACCAGGATTATACACTGTTAGAAAATCCGTTCGTAATCAGAGGTCCGAGTGGTCAGCTGTTTGTAGCTGAGGAGGTGTACACGGATTGCGAGGTCAGCGTTGGAGGACATAGCCTGCCAGCTGACCTGATTATGATACAGATGGAGGACTTTGGAGTGATTCTGGGGATGGATTGGTTGTCCGCTTGCCACGCTTTGGTGGACTATTTTGAGAGGAAGATCGTCTTCTCCATTCCGAAGTTGCCTTCTTTCGAGTTTCACGGACAGCCAGTGGACGGAGGTTTCAGGTGCATATCGGCACTTCGGGCGGCGAGACTTTTGAGCCAGGGGTGTGAGGGCTTCCTAGCTTGTGTGGTGGCAGAACCCAGCCCCGTGGCAGACTTCCAGAGCATCCCGGTGGGCAGAGAGTACCCCGACGTGTTTCCAGACGAGTTACCAGGACTACCGCCCGAGCGTGAGATCGAGTTTGAGATCTCACTAGTACCAGGGACCAGCCCCATCTCCACCGCGCCATACAGAATGGCACTGCTTGAGCTGCGAGAGCTAAAGTCCCAGTTGCAGGACCTTTTGGAGAAAGGTTTCGTGAGGCCCAGTGCGTCTCCCTGGGGAGCCCCGGTACTGTTTGTGAAGAAGAAGGATGGGACCCTACGCCTTTGTGTGGACTACCGACAGCTGAATAGGGTCACCATCAAGAACAGATATCCGCTGCCGAGGATCGACGATTTGTTTGACCAGTTGTGGGGTGCCACGGTGCTTTCCAAGATAGACTTGAGGTCTGGATACCACCAGTTGAGGATCAGGGAGACCGACGTCTCCAAGACAGCTTTCCGCACCCGATACGGACACTACGAGTTTTTGGTCATGCTGTTTGGGCTGACCAATGCCCCCGCTGCTTTCATGGACCTGATGAACCGGGTGTTTAGACCATACTTGGACCAGTTTGTGGTGGTTTTCATAGATGATGTACTCATCTATTCTAGAGATCGGACGCAGCACGGACAGCACTTGCGGATGGTTCTGGACACTCTGAGGCGATGCAGGCTGTACGCCAAATACAGCAAGTGCGAGTTCTGGTTGAGGGAGGTGACCTTCTTGGGTCATGTGATCTCTGGTGACGGCCTGGCGGTGGACCCCGCCAAGGTCGAGGTAGTGCTCAGGTGGGAGAGACCGCGTTCAGTCACTGAGATTCGCAGTTTCCTGGGACTGGCAGGTTACTACAGACGGTTCATCAGAGGGTTTTCGCAGATTGCACGTCCTATGACACAGTTGACCCGGAAGGACCTGCCTTTCGCTTGGACAGACGCCTGTGAGGCGTGTTTTCTGGAGCTGAAGGAGAGGTTGACATCGGCTCCCGTGCTCACCATCCCTGACAGTAGTGGCGGGTTCGTTGTGTACACGGACGCTTCCTTGCAGGGGTTAGGAGGTGTGCTCATGCAGAGGGGTCATGTTGTCGCTTACGCTTCGCGGCAACTGAAGCCCCATGAGCATACCTACCCTACCCACGACCTAGAGTTGGCAGCTGTTGTCTTCGCGCTGAAGACCTGGAGGCACTACTTGTACGGTGAGACCTTCGAGATTTTTACAGATCACAAGAGCCTCAGATATCTTTTTGACCAGAAGGAGCTCAACATGAGACAAAGATGTTGGTTGGAGCTCCTGAAGGACTACGATTGCAGCATCTCCTACCACCCGGGAAAGGCCAATGTGGTGGCTGACGCCTTGAGACGTAAGGCGCCCGCACGCTTGGCCAGTCTACAGTTACAGAGTTGGAGCCTTTTGGAGGAGGTGGGCAGTTGGCGACCTCTAGAGTTACGAGGATACTGTGGGGCAGTGACGGTGACACGGCAGACCAGGCCAGAGCTGATAGACCGCATCATCACGAGACAGATGGCCGATCCGTACTTGCAGTCTTTGCGCGACAGAGTACTATCAGGGGACCCAGGTGATGAGAACCTCATCATGAGCCATAACTAGCTCATTTTGACCCAATACAAAGGATAAAAGCTCCTACATAACTCAAGGAAAGGCATAACTCAGAGAATTCTGAGTTTAAGGAGAAAACAAGTCATAAGGGGTAAAAATGTAATTTTACCAGTATAATCTGCATACAGGGTAATTCAGGGTCCAAACACAGGTCAAACAAACCGAATGAGAAGGAAAGTGGGATGATCTGATAAGGGCTACAGCAATTCCAAGGAACTAAATGATAATCTGTAACCCTAAAGCAAACCCACTTCAATTCATGAGGTTCGAGGCAAAGTAAAAATAGAATAAACCCTCTAAAATTCATAGAAAAATAATCTCTAGGGTTTAGAACCTTCAATTTGGCCTTCAGAACCCATTTTGACCTACATTGAGAACCATGCCCAATTAATAACTTAATTTGGGTTTTTGCATAAATTGACCGGTCAAACAAGGTTTAATCTAGAAATAAAATTCACCATCAAATTCCTTAGGTCCTAATTAGTCATGCATAAAAACTTGAGCCTAAGAAGAAACCTTCTTGACCAACTTTGCACTTTGGTCCTCATATATTTACTTTTTGACCCTCAACTTTTGAACCCTCACATTTCTACCCCTAACTCTCCTTCGTTCTTTGCATTCAGGTCCCTCTTGCCAAAACCTGCCAGCACCATGCTCCGGTGACCTTGCGCGGAGCATGGCGCCGCGCAGGGTGAGGGGGAGGGGCTGGCAAGTCAACCGGGGGTGCCCTGCGTCGTCAGCCGTCGCAGGAACACCCCCCTGGTCGCTGCAACCCACCATACCGGCCATGCGAATGCACGGACGGTATGGGTTTCCATCTCCGACGTCCTCCGGCGAGGGAGACACGTCGTCTCCCTCCGCCCTCCTCTCTGATTCTACCCTATAAATACCCCCCGTCGCCCCACCGTTCGAGGGAGCTCGGATCTGACGGAGAAAACCCCCAACTTTCCTCTCCTCTCACTCCGGCAGACGCCCACCAGCTCCGGCGGTTCTTCCTCCTCCTCCTCTTCGCTCTGCCGCAATACCAGCAGCAGAGACTTCTCTCCCTCGCTCTTCCCGCGCCACGCCGCACACAGCTGGCGCCTCTCCGGCCCTCTGCTCGCCGCCGCCCCTTCCCCCGGGCATCTTCTTCTCCGGCGACAGTCGATACGACTGTCGCCCGCTCCGGCCCCTCCTCGTCCTGCTAAGTAGGTAGAACTCCTCCTCTTCCTCCCCTCTTCCTTTTCCTCACTTTAAACATTTACTGTCGCCCTCGATTCCGACCAATCACCCTCACCTTCTCCGACTCCGGCCATCCTCCGGCGAGCCGCTCCCATCACTCCAGCAACCCACACGACTCGCCGACCACCGCAGAACCTCCGCCTCCTCACCCTGATCAACCTCCGCCCTTCCACTTCCCCCAAATCACCCTCTGCAACTCCACCGAACAAACCCATCTCCCGACCCACAGTCCGACCTAGGGCAGCCCTTAGGCTCCGCCCCGCCGCCTGCACACCCCCCGACCACCTTCGCCGTGCCACGGCGAAGGTCCTCCGTGTTTCTGATTGGGCCGAGAGGCCGTTTTTCTGTGGGCAGGTACCTGCGCTCGTCGCCGCCATTGTTGAAGCGAAGCAGCTTCTTCACCTGCTGCCCCAGGTGCGCCACGCCCAGGTCACCCTCCCACACCAGTTCTTGGCGCCGTTGCCGAGGAGCAACGGCTATTCTAGAGGTAAACATTCCTGTTTCTTTTTAGTTTCTGATAATCTCCTCTCTTTTGTGCAGCTACAGGAAATCAAGAAGACAAGCAACCGCACGACAACCACTCCGAGGACAGGTAAAATTTTTTTTTTCCTCTCGCTATTAACCCCTAAACTCTAAAGAGGAAGAAAAGAAAAGAACAAGCAATATAGGGCTAACCTGTCTTCCATACTTAGTAACCATAAAGAGTTGCATGTTTTCAACTCATTAGTCCTGCACACTATTAAGGGTATTTAAGGGCTAACACATTCTTACTTGAGCCCTAATTACCCAACAAAGAACTAACTGGACCAAGTAGAGCCAACATAAGATTCAACATTAGGGTTTTAGAGACACACTACTTAAATCAAGAATGGAGAAAATCCAAAAGAAGTGTGCCTAAACCATTGATTGAAAATACCTATTCAAAGAAAACCTAAAACAATTGGCTCTCTAAACACTTGAACCCTAAAAGACAAGACTTAAAAGCTCTCAAAGAAAACAAAAGGTAAAGTTGACCCCTTGGGTCAACCAACCTTAAATTAGGTCACATTTTGCACTTAAAAGACTAAAGTTCAAGTGAAACCTTAAGCACCCTGATCTTAAAACTGGTAGACTTAAGAGGTCAAGATCCCCATTCTGGTCTACCTGGAACCGCAGTGACAAGAGAGGTCGGGTGGGGGAAACCCTGTAACCCGTGGGGACGCTCTACCGTGTAGGGGTCTTCGCGGGACTCTCCCTCTCTGGCTGCCCAGGTAATTCTCAGGTGGACGATCTTTCTGATCAAGGGGTCCATCTGCCCCGCACCTCTATAGTCACCCAACACATTTGTGGGTGTCTTGATTGGGTCCAGCACCTTCTAAACTTACCTCTTCCAACAGTGCATGTACGGAAGGAGGTCCTTAAGACCACCCTTAAGACCTCCTTTAGAAATTCGCTCTCGTCAAGGCCAAGCCTCGACGCCCGTGTTTGTGCAGCAACACCCTCACATTATTCTCTCTTCTGATTCAGAACCAAGTTCTTCTTCTTCCCCCATCATGGCTCAGCCAGTTGAGGAAGAAAATAATCTGGAGCGCCAGCTCCAGCGACTCAATGACCTCTTCCAAAACTTCGTGCACCCACCACAGCGTCCTATGATGCGGGACCACTACAATCCTGCTGCGGTGGCCATTGAGCCTCGAGTCAGAATCCCAACTGAAGGACCTGATTCCGAATTAAAGCCCAACATGATTCATGCTATACCTAAATTCCATGGGCTTAATTCTGAAGATCCCTTCCAGCACATCAAACAACTAAAGCATCTGGCCCACACTTTTGGATCAGATGCACAAAATCGGGATATTCTTCTCATGAAGATGTTCTCCTTTTCTCTTATTGACAAGGCCGCCCATTGGTATCAAACTCAGACCCGGCCGATCAACACTTGGGAAGAACTTCAATCCGAGTTTTTGAAAAAGTTTTTTCCCGTTGGTCGGACCAATGCCTTGCGCCATCAGATTACACACTTCACTCAACAATCAGGAGAACCTCTCCATGAGGCATGGGATCGTTTTCATGATCTCATGAGAAAGTGCCCCCATCACGGAGTTCCTAAATGGGAACAAGTCCAATCTTTTTACCAGGGACTCCGTGAGGACATCCGCCTTTTCGTCAATGCAACTTGCGGAGGAAACATCATGGGTCAACATGAAGACACCGTATGGGAGATTCTCGAAAACATGTGCGAGAACTCCATCAACAATGACTCCATGGGATTATTCGACAGGACGAATACCAGCGCAGCGACGAATCTTAAGGGAGCACATGAGACGCAGGGCCTGTCCGCATCAGTCGACCTGGAATTAATGGCCAGTCGATTGGACAAGGTTTCAATCATTGAGAAGAAGGTGGATGAGCTGACTCAGCACTTGCAGCGAGCCACCTCTGCACGTAACTCCTTTGCGCAGCCTCCTTCCACACAGGAGACTGTGCAAAACATCCTCCACCGATCTTCCCCTAGGATGGATCCATATCCATCACCATCTGATTCTCGGATCGGAGGATCATCCGATCCTTTCTACACCAGCCCGGTGAACTCCATTCTGCCTTTCCCTGATTCTCAAGAGGTTCCTCAGACCTGCGAGGACCTCAACGCCATCCAGAACGACCCATTCTCCAACACTTACAACCCTGGATGGCGAAACCATCCCAATTTTCAGTGGGCGGGAAATTCCCAAACCCAAAGACCACCTTTTCAGTCCCGCCCACAGCCCTCTCGTCATTACCAGCCGCCTCAGCCTCAGCCCAACCCTACTTATCCATCAGGGCCAAATCAGGATCAAATGTCCCTAATCCTTCAGACTCTGGCTGACATTCAAAGAACGAATGCGGCTATTCAAAAACAGCACAAGGACGAACTTACAGAGGTTAAAACTCAACTGGCCCAGTTGGCAAATTCTCGCCAGCCAGGCACACTCCCTTCCCAACCTCTTCCTAACCCGAATAACGTGCCAACCCAGAAGCGCGTTATGAATCCAAATTTAGGCCACGCACAATGGATTTATCAGGCCCCTACTGCTCCATCTCCAGACGAGATGGAAGCTTCAACTTCTTATGCGGGATTTCAGCAGCAGCCACCCCTCTTACCAAACCCAAACCAAAATCAGGCCGGATTAAATTCTGTAACAACACGTAGTGGTGAAACAACTCCAGACCCGCATTATCCAAACCACTCCAAGCCTGATAACCATGACCCTAGGATAGTTATCCAAGATACCACTGTTCCGGATCCACAACCTGGACCTATCCTAGAAGAACCAACCAAGATCCCGTTTCCCGAGGCCTTGACCAAGGGAAAGAAGACCACCAAACCTGTGGCCCCTGAGGAGGACCTGGTCAAGCTCTTTGAGCAGGTCCACATAAACATCCCCTTGATGGATGCAATCCGCCACGTACCAGCTTACACACGATTTCTAAAGAATATATGTACACCCCAGCGTAATCCGCGAACCAAGGGAGGGAGCCCAATTGTTCTGTTAGAGCAAGCCAGCTCTGTAATCCTCAGTAGACTCCCACCCAAGGCAAAAGATCCTGGTACTCCCCTGATTTCTTGCAAGATAGGTGGTACCCAATTTGTTAGAGCATTGTTAGACTTGGGTGCATCCATAAACCTGATACCCACATCCTTACTTGACCATCTAGAAGAATCTGAGCTAAAACCAACCGAGGTGACATTATAATTAGCAGATAGATCTATAAAGTCACCAAAAGGGATTCTCGAGGATGTTATCGTAAGAGTGCGGGATTTCTATTTCCCAGTGGACTTTATAGTCTTAGATATGGACGCACCTGAGAACCCTAGGGATACTCCAATCATTCTAGGGAGACCTTTCTTGGCTACTGCGAGAGCCAACATCAGCTGTGAGGAGGGCCAAATAGAGCTTAAGTTTGGAGATCAAACACTGAAAATTGATATATTTAAGGCCCAACAAGGAATTAATTGCGGTGTCATCGAACAAATTTGTGACATCAGGACTTTGGTTGATGAATCACACTTCCAGAATAACTCGATTATGCCTCATCAACCACAAAAGGATCTTGACCCGCAAACAGAGGAGTCGAATCCAGATATGAACAACCCAGTAACTTCCACCCTTGAACCTCACACCTATACTGAACCACCCGCTGCTGCTGATAACCCCATCCTCGAACTGAAACCCCTTCCTGCTCACTTGAAATACATCTTTTTGGGTTCTAATCAGACCCTTCCTGTGATTATCAATTCCAACCTCAGTCCTGAATAGGAATCCCGTCTGATTGTTGTCCTCCAGCAACATCGCAGAGCCATCGGGTGGACTCTCGATGATTTGACTGGAATAAGTCCCTCTTATTGTACTCATCATATCTATTCAGAAGAGGGCACACGACCTTCTCGTGAAATGCAGAGACGCTTAAACCCCAATCTGCAGGAGGTCGTGAAAAAGGAGATCATCAAGTGGTTAGATGCCGGAATCATCTACCCGATCTCCGATAGTCGTTGGGTGAGCCCAATTCAGGTCATGCCCAAGAAGGCAGGACTCACCACTATAACGACTGAGACCGGAGAAATCATTCCTACCCGATTAGCCAACTCGTGGAGAGTCTGTATAGATTACCGCCGACTCAATTCCTCCACGAAGAAGGATCATTTCCCACTGCCTTTCATTGATCAGATTCTCGAAAAACTTGCGGGAAATAGGTTCTTCTGCTTTCTTGACGGGTATTCCGATTATAACCAGGTGGCAATCCATCCTGAGGACCAAGAAAAGACCACGTTCACCTGCCCCTTCGGAACATACGCTTTCCGAAGGATGCCTTTCGGTCTTTGCAATGCACCCGCTACTTTTCAGCGATGCATGCTTGCCATATTCTCAGATATGGTAGGTGATTATCTGGAAGTCTTCATGGATGACTTTTCAGTTTTCGGAGCACCATTCGACGATTGCCTCCAGCACTTGGTCCAGATACACAGGCGGTGCATCGATGTGAATTTGGTTCTTTCCTGGGAAAAGAGCCATTTCATGGTGCCTGAGGGAATTGTCCTGGGACACTCAATTTCAGAAAAAGGTATCCAAGTGGATCGAGATAAGGTTAATCTGATTTCTCACCTTCCTATGCCTAGCTCGATCAGGGACATCCGTTCCTTTTTAGGGCATGCCGGTTTTTATCGACGATTTATCCCTGATTTTTCAAAAATCGCGCGCCCCCTGACCACTCTTCTCTCCAAGGATGTTCCTTTCGAAATTTCCAAGGAATGCACTCAAGCATTTGAAATCCTGCATGACCGAGTCACCCAAGCCCCGATCCTACAGTCCCCTGATTGGTCTCAACCCTTTGAGATCATGTGCGATGCATCAGACTTCGCTGTAGGAGCGGTTTTGGAGCAGAAAATTGACGGGAAACCTGTGGTCATTTACTACGCCAGCAAAACACTCGATGAAGCTCAGCGTAACTATACTGTTACTGAGAAAGAGCTACTAGCTGTAGTATTTGCCCTAGAAAAATTCAGATCGTACCTTCTGGGTTCTCGTATCATCATATACTCGGATCACACAGCTGTGAGGCATCTCCTTGCAAAGAAGGACGCAAAACCTCGATTAATCCGATGGATCTTGCTGTTGCAAGAATTTGACCTTGAGATTCGCGATAAAGCGGGAAAGCAAAATGTGGTAGCTGATCACTTGTCCCGTCTTCCTTCTGAAATAATTGACCCTTCCGGACCCATCACTGAGCATTTTCCCGATGAGCACCTGCTGACTATTGGTACTAGCCTTCCATGGTTTGCTAATGTAGTAAATTACTTGGCATCTCATCAGATCCCGTCCGATTGGCCGAAGGCCAAGAAGGACAAATTACGCTCCGATGCCAAGTATTACATTTGGGAAGACCCATACCTCTTCCGCATAGGTGCCGATCAGATCATCCGGAGATGTGTCCCGGAAGAGGAATTCAACAATATCCTCTCTTTCTGCCATGACCAGGCATGCGGTGGCCATTTCGCCGGGCATAAAACCTCATCAAAAGTCCTCCAGTGCGGCTTTTACTGGCCCACACTGTTCAAAGACGCGTACAGTCACTGCAAGGCATGCAGTCGTTGCCAGACTTTGGGCAACATGAGCCATTGCGGCATGATGCCTATGCAACCGATTCTAGTATGCGAAATCTTTGATGTTTGGGGGATTGATTTTATGGGCCCCTTTCCTGTTTCGGATGGTTTCGAATACATTCTGTTGGCTGTGGACTACGTGTCCAAATGGATCGAAGCCATACCGACCCGAACCTGTGATCACAAAATCGTTCTCAAATTCATTCATCAAAACATTTTCTCAAGGTTCGGGATTCCTCGTGCAATAATCTCTGATGGGGGGACCCATTTCACAAATGCTCAGTTTAGGTCACTGATGACCAAATACGGGGTGTCTCACCGAATCTCTACTCCTTACCACCCCCAAACTAATGGTCTAGCTGAGCTATCTAATCGGGAGATCAAGAAAATCCTGCAAGTCACTGTTCGACCCGACAGGAAGGACTGGTCGTCCCGACTTCCGGAAGCATTGTGGGCCTATAGGACCGCCCACAAGACCCAATTGGGCATGTCTCCCTTTAGACTGGTGTACGGAAAGGCATGTCACCTTCCCGTCGAACTAGAGCATAAAGCGTATTGGGCAGTACGGAACTGTAATCTAGATCTTTCCAAGGCTGGAACCCACAGAAAACTCCAAATCAGCGAGATCGATGAATTACGCCTAGACGCGTACGAGAACTCGCGAATCTACAAGGAGCGGGTTAAAGCCTTCCACGACAAACACATCTCGAGAAAGATCTTTCATCCTGGTCAAAAGGTCCTACTCTTTGATGCCCGACTAAAACTTTTCCCAGGAAAACTGAGATCCAAGTGGGTCGGACCATATTTGGTCCGACAGGTTTTTGGAAATGGAGCAATCGAAATCAGTCCACTCAGCCATGATTCTGAACCTTTCATCGTGAACGGTCAGAGACTCAAGCCGTTCATTGATGTGACTTCTACTGATTTGGCTGAAGCATCTTATATCCTCCATTCCCCTTGAGCTTATTGCGCCCAGCCGATGGCGTAAAACTCAGCGCTTAACGGGAGGCAACCCGTCATTTTCCTAAAAATCCAAAACTTTTTCTGACACCTTTTTGCACTTAAGGTTCACCCTTGTAGACAGCCGACCCCACCTCAGATGCTTGCATCTGGGATTAGAAATCGTCCGCAAAAATTCAACCCGACCCATTCACTCATCCAAATTTCTGTCTTAAGGAATGAACTAAGTTAAATAAAAAACCCCTAGGTTACAATGAGGACATTGCAAATCTTAGGCATGGGGGGGGTATGAAAGTGCAAAACTTGTAAGAAAAGGTTTGAAACAAAAAATTCACATATGCCAAAAACACCATAAAAATTAAAATTTTTTTCGAAAAAGAATAAAAGGAGAAGGAAATTTCGTGAAGAAGAAGGAGAAAAGAAACAAAATAAAAAAGGAGCACAAAATTATGAGAAAAGGTGATAGTCATTAGTAAGGAACTAAGGAATTAACCTAAGTTCTAGACCTCATTCAAAAAATAACTGAAAAGTGCATAATGAGATTAGTAAGAACGCAAACCTTAGGCATTCTTGAATAGACTCTTAGTACCCATTAAGATCCAGACATTCCTCAAGAGGTTGAGGAAAATGAAAAGCTAAAGTATTAGGTCTAAGGCTTAGGGAGTATTTGGCCTCGTTAACTAATTTTTGGTTTACGGGACTCAGTAACCTAAGCACCCTAACCTCACACACAGCCTGGCTCAGTAAGCGTAAAAATCAAAATCACGCAGAAGCGTCGCAAAATTCTGAAAAGAACACCTAGAATAGGAGCGGCCGATCAACACAAGTTGATTTAGACGAGTTCCCAGCGCGAAGAGGCGGGAAATCCCCTCAAAGATGCGTAACAAAATATCATCTCCTCAGTGCTTGTCTCTTAGGATATTCACATATCCTATTGGGGGCATGTAAGCACTCTGCTGGTTCAGATTCCATGGATGGCATTATCTCGAAGTGTCAATTGCCAGGGTCTGGATTCGGCCACGGAACACCATGGATGGGATTATCTCGAAATCTCAATAGCCAGGGTTCCGGGGGTTGCCATGGGCGGTGCTATCTCGAAGCATCGATTGCCAGGAACCCTTGAGGATTGATGATGGGAGCAAGGAATCTGATACAGACCGTGTTGAAAAGCCAATCCTAGGCTAGAACTAAAAAGAAAAAGAGAGAGAAAACTCTCCAAACAGAATAACTTTCTATCTCTCTCTTACAAAACGCACTGCGAACTGAGCCAGGGCTAAAATCATTTCAAGCACGGGTGCTTTAACCACAAAGTCCAATAAACCTTAGGTTAGTTCTTGTGGGCCTTAAAAACCTTTGCTAAAGACTGAGGCTAAAGCTAGACAGATTTGGATCTTGATTGGTACTAGAGTACCTTTTAGGCCTATGGTCAGCATTCTAACCTAATCTAAGCTCAAATGAAAAAGCACTTATCTGAAGCTATTAAGAACTTCATGGTCTAGAACAAGGGTTGAAACCTTAAGTTTTTGCTAAGGGACTAGCAAAAGCTAGGCATGGGGGTATGATGAGAACCTTATAATGAGCCATAACTAGCTCATTTTGACCCAATACAAAGGATAAAAGCTCCTACATAACTCAAGGAAAGGCTTAACTCAGAGAATTCTGAGTTTAAGGAGAAAACAAGTCATAAGGGGTAAAAATGCAATTTTACCAGTATAATCTGCATACAGGGTAATTCAGGGTCCAAACACAGGTCAAACAAACCAAATGAGAAGGAAAGTGGGATGATCTGATAAGGGCTACAGCAATTCCAAGGAACTAAATGATAATCTGTAACCCTAAAGCAAACCCACTTCAATTCATGAGGTTCGAGGCAAAGTAAAAATAGAATAAACCCTCTAAAATTCATAGAAAAATAATCTCTAGGGTTTAGAACCTTCAATTTGGCCTTCAGAACCCATTTTGACCTACATTGAGAACCATGCCCAATTAATAACTTAATTTGGGTTTTTGCATAAATTGACTAGTCAAACAAGGTTTAATCTAGAAATAAAATTCACCATCAAATTCCTTAGGTCCTAATTAGTCATGCATAAAAACTTGAGCCTAAGAAGAAACCTTCTTGACCAACTTTGCACTTTGGTCCTCATATATTTACTTTTTGACCCTCAACTTTTGAACCCTCACATTTCTGCCCCTAACTCTCCTTCGTTCTTTGCATTCAGGTCCCTCCTGCCAAAACCTGCCAGCACCATGCTCCGGCGACCTTGCGCGGAGCATGGCGCCGCGCAGGGTGAGGGGGAGGGGCTGGCAAGTCAACCGGGGGTGCCCTACGTCGTCAGCCGTCGCAGGAACACCCCCCTGGTCGCTGCAACCCACCATACCGGCCGTGCGAACGCACGGACGGTATGGGTTTCCATCTCCGACGTCCTCCGGCGAGGGAGACACGTCGTCTCCCTCCGCCCTCCTCTCTGATTCTACCCTATAAATACCCCCCGTCGCCCCACCGTTCGAGGGAGCTCGGATCTGACGGAGAAAACCCCCAACTTTCCTCTCCTCTCACTCCGGCAGACGCCCACCAGCTCCGGCGGTTCTTCCTCCTCCTCCTCTTCGCTCTGCCGCAATACCAGCAGCAGAGACTTCTCTCCCTCGCTCTTCCCGCGCCACGCCGCACCCAGCTGGCGCCTCTCCGGCCCTCTGCTCGCCGCCGCCCCTTCCCCCGGGCATCTTCTTCTCCGGCGACAGTCGATACGACTGTCGCCCGCTCCGGCCCCTCCTCGTCCTGCTAAGTAGGTAGAACTCCTCCTCTTCCTCCCCTCTTCCTTTTCCTCACTTTAAACATTTACTGTCGCCCTCGATTCCGACCAATCACCCTCACCTTCTCCGACTCCGGCCATCCTCCGGCGAGCCGCTCCCATCACTCCAGCAACCCACACGACTCGCCGACCACCACAGAACCTCCGCCTCCTCACCCTGATCAACCTCCGCCCTTCCACTTCCCCCAAATCACCCTCTGCAACTTCACCGAACAAACCCATCTCCCGACCCACAGTCCGACCTAGGGCAGCCCTTAGGCTCCGCCCCGCCGCCTGCACACCCCCCGACCACCTTCGCCGTGCCACGGCGAAGGTCCTCCGCGTTTCTGATTGGGCCGAGAGGCCGTTTTTCTATGGGCAGGTACCTGCGCTCGTCGCCGCCATTGTTGAAGCGAAGTAGCTTCTTCACCTGCTGCCCCAGGTGCGCCACGCCCAGGTCACCCTCCCAGACAGTGCGAGGCGTCGTCGCGAAGTACCAGGCTGCAGTTGAGGCGAAGCTCTCGCGCGAAGCCCCCGCGCTTCGCCTCGGCTGCTGCTGCTTCCTCCGCGCACGCACCCAATTTGGGGTGGGACATTTAGTCCCACCTCGTAACCTTTCAGAGGAGAGCGCTCGCATAAAGGCAAAAAGTGCCTTATACTCGTTGCCTCCTGAGCACGGGGTGAGGTCCCTCTCACTCACTCGCTCGCTCGACCCGGTCTCGTCCGCGCTCACGCCTCGCGGACCTGGCCCGACCCGACTTAGACTGACCTGCACTCCTCGCCCACCACGCACGCCGGTGGGCCTGGACCCGGGCGCGACCCGTACCCGGCAACCCGGCAGCTCTGGGAGAGCTATCCTAAGAGCGGTTTCTGTGAGAGAGAGACGCGGGGGAGGGTAGAGATAGGTTTTGCCCCTCTGATCAAGCTGTGTAAGTGTGCAGGCACAGGTGAAGAAGAACCGTGGAAGAAGACGGAGGCTGAAGGAAGGAGGATCACCGAGCGGCACTGTAGCAGCAGCGGTTTAAGTCGTCTGATTGGAAAATCAGACGACGTCCTGAAGGCAAAGACGGCAGAAGGAAGGCGAGGCAGAGGAGAACACAGAGAGGCCAAGGGAAGAACTGAAAGAAGAAGAGCACGAGAAGAAGATCTGAAGAAAGGAGAAGAAGATCTGAAGAAAGGAAAAGAAGAAGAACAGGACCGCTCTGCAGAAGAAAAAGGAAGAGCAGGAACAGCTGAAAGAAGAAGAAGAACATCACCACTGCAGATAAAGAAGAAGAACAAAGGAAGAGAACAGAAGATCTGAGAAGGAAGAAGAGGAGAAGCAAAGAGAAAAGAAGAAAAGACAACAAATTCTCTCTCTCTCTTTCTTTATTTTTGTAAAAGAAACTTGTACCCCTAGAATACAACTTGCTCCCTGAGTTCGACCTCGGGAACTCTTTCATTTTCCGAGTAACAAATTGTATTAAACTGGTAATCACCTCTCTCTATACTATACTACGACGATATAATAAAACTATAGAGGAAGGTCCCACACCACCAGGGGACTTCTCTTTCACAAACCAGGGGTTACGCTTGAGGGGACGGTTGTGCGTTCCCAGAGACGAGGAGCTGTTGAGAGAGCTCCTGACTGAGGCACACGGTTCCAGATTCACCATACATCCCGGAAACACGAAAATGTACCATGACTTGAGACGCGAGTTTTGGTGGAGAGGGATGAAGCGGGATGTGGGTGAGTTCGTGCAGCAGTGCTTAGTGTGCCAGCAAGTGAAAGCCGAGCATCAGAGGCCTGCAGGGCCGCTTCAGCCGCTTCCAGCGCCAGAGTGGAAGTGGGAGAGCATCACCATGGACTTGGTGGTGGGCTTACCTGTTACCCAGCGAGGAAACGACGCAGTCTGGGTAATAGTGGATAGATTGACGAAGACGGCGCGATTCTTGCCGATCCGAGTCACTTTGGGACCAGCACAGTTGGCAGAGAGGTATATCCGTGATGTGGTGCGACTACACGGAGTTCCGCGGGAGATCGTATCCGACCGGGATACCCGCTTTACGTCCCAGTTTTGGGCTGAGTTCCAGCAGGCTTTGGGGACGAGGTTGAGGTTTAGCACGGCTTACCACCCTCAGACGGACGGACAGTCTGAGCGCACGATACAAACGCTTGAGGACCTTTTGCGTACCTGTGTACTGGACTGGAGGGGCTCTTGGGAGGAGCACCTGCCCCTGGCAGAGTTTGCATACAACAACAGTTATCACTCGAGCATCGGCATGGCTCCCTACGAGGCTCTGTACGGACGGAAGTGTACGGCACCCTTGAGTTGGGTTGAGGTGGGGACCAAGTGGAAGGTTGGCCCCAGGTTAATCCGGCAGAGTCAGGAGGTAGTTGAGCAAATCCACAGACGACTCCGCACTGTCAGGAGCAGACACAAGAGCTACGCGGATCGCAGACGCAGAGAGGTGCAGTTCGAGGTTGGGGACCACGTCTTCCTTCGTGTTTCGCCCATGAAGGGCTTACAGCGGTTTGGGGTGAGAGGGAAGCTCGCGCCGAGGTTCGTGGGGCCCTTTGAGGTCCTGGAGCGGGTTGGACCCGTTGCTTACCGACTTGCCCTCCCCCTGCAGTTTTCTGGTGTGCACGACGTGTTCCACGTGTCCAACTTCAGGAAGTACGTAGCCGATCCCAGCCACGTACTGAGCCACGAGAGCGTCGAGGTGAGCGACGACCTGACCTACCCCGAGCGTCCGCAGTTTGAGACGAAAGCAAGTACCCCTGGTAAAGGTTTTGTGGAGGAGCCAGCGGTACGAGGAGGCTACCTGGGAGCCTGAGGCGGCAATGCGGGAGCGGTACCCGGAGCTTTTCGCGGGTACGACTTTTCGGACCGGCTTCGGCCCTCTTTGAGTTGTGATGGTTATTTGGACATCTTTTTCCCGCACCCTAGTTGGCGCAAGTTTTGGGGACGAAACTTCCTTTGAGTTTGTTATATTGTAACGAGCGTGTGGCCCAGACGTCTTTTAAGACGTCTGGAAGGTTGTCCAGACGTCTTACCAGACGTCTAGGATAGTTTCCAGACATCTGGAAATCCGTTATTTTCGACACACGCGAGTCGTCTACGCGCCTGAGCGCGCAGACCGCATATTCGCCCTTCCTCCCTCCTGCGGCTGCAGATTCCCCTGCCGTGAATCCCTCTCTCTCCTCCTCGCGCGGCCTTAAAAGGCCACGCCTCCCCTCCCGTCTCCACCGTCTCCTCCTTCTTCTCCTTCAGCCAGTGAGTGTGAGCGTGAGGGCGGCAGCGGCGGCTGCAGTGAGCGCGGAGGAGGTGCGGCGTGCGAGAGCGGAGCTCTGCCGTGAGGGCGAGCTCGCCGGAGCGGCTTGGCCGGCCGGTGGAGGGCGCAGGGGGCGCGGAGCGACGCGGAGAGGGACCTGCTGCGGTATGAGCAGCAGACGCGCGAGGTACGACGCGGGCGGCGTCGCGAGCGGAGGACGGGTCGCGCCCTGATTCTGGAAAAGTTTCCAGAATCAGACTTCTGGGTTGATAGCCAGACGGCGAGGGAGACGTCTGGAAGCTCATACAGACGTCTGAAAGGTGAGTATTCCACCTTCTTCTTCCTTCCTGTCGACTGACCGTACTGAGGGAGCCAGTTGGCTGTTCGCAAGTTCGCTGATTCGCCATCCTTTACGAATCAGACGTCTGGAAGTTGTACCAGACGGCGGGAGTAACCTACAGACGTCCGGGGTGACCATCGGACGTCTGGGATCTAGGACAAACGTCCCCGCAGACTTCTGGACATCTGGGAAACCACGCTGAACAGGTAATTCTCTGATCCACTTTTTAAGACGTCTGGAAGAAGTTCCATACGTCTGATCTTGCACAGTATCGTCTTTTTCGACCCGTTTAGGGCCCGTTCGGGCTCCGTTTTCCGCGATTCGAGTTGCGTTCTTTTTAGAATTAATTCCTCTACCCGTCTACAGTAGCTATACACTGTTTTGAGACACTCCTTATGTTTGATCCTTGTGATAGGACCTCGTTCCGTTGCAGTCTTGGGAGTCGCGGAGGCACGCGGGATTCCCGATCACGCCCCCATTACTCCCGTTGTACCTGGTAGAGTGGCTTTAAGTTATTAAAATTTGTTAAATTATGAAACCATAAATAGAACCTAGGACATTGCATGAACTCTAGGAATGAGAAATAGATGGAATGATAGCTCCTAGGTGTTGCATGAATCTTAGGACTGGAAAACTAGATTGTATGATAGACCCTAGGATATGGCATGAATCCTAGGATGGGAAAACTAGTGGAATGTATATACTGCAGTCTTGGAAAATGGAAAGAGATATAAAGCTGCCTGTAATTTGAATTAACAGCTGCCTGTTGTGAATAGCTAACGTGGTTGAGAACATGGATTGTAAGAATGTGAAACTGGGAAGTGAAACCTGGATCTTTGAGTAAAAAGGATGGAACCCTACGGGGAAGTAGGAGTAGAACTCCTGGAAAGTGAATGGAATAGTTTTGGGGAAGTGAGCTGGCCCTTGAGTATGGAGTACCAAGGAGAACGACTGTCCCCCTGTTTAGTGCAGAGCGGAGCTAGCCGCCCCAGGGACCTGGGGTTAGGACTGGCCACTCTGTACCGACTTGCTGGCCCTCGCGTACGTAGTACCGAGGAGAGCTACTAGTGTAGGGAGGTACTAGCTACCCCACGGGCCCCGGGGTTCTGCTAGCCTCCCACACCGACTTGTTAGGCCCGCTGGGGCAAACCAGGGTAATCAGGCGAGGGTGCGCAGACTGTGGAGAGCCAAGGCCCCGGTTTGGTTACTGTGGAGGGGTTGGACCCCTGTTACCGAGAGGGCTCTGCCCTGGTTCCGTGCTGTGCTTTGGACGCACCCGTTAACGGAAACGACTAACCGCGTGCCAGTGCGGGCTAGCTACCTGTGCGTTTATCGCGCGTGCCGTAGTCACCGTTACGTCTGTCAGTGACCTTGGGGTGGTTGACTGAGGGTAGGATCACCACGGGGGACTCTCCCGACCAGGAGAGCACCACGTGCTACTTCTACTTTTGGAAAAGACTGCAATCAAGATCGTTCCCACGAGGACATTCGAGATCAAGTGAAGGATCTAAGAAATAAATGAAATAGTGAGAAAATTGAAAGATGTAAATAAAGAAAGTAATAAAACATAACAGCTACTGTACACTCTACTGTTGTCTTTAGTTTTAGTTGCCACTCTACTCAGCATTTTGCTGCCGTGTTACACTCGTTACCTTTTTCAGGACCAGGTGTTTAGTAGCCAGGGTCAGCGGCTGCAGAGGACGCTGGGCCGAGTAGGGTCCAGTAGAGTTTACCACAGTCTTTTGTACTTCTTTTGTTTCTGTTATAGTGAGTAGTTTTCGTTTCCGCTATACTTTCTTTACCTGCAGTTCTTGTTATATGTTAAATGTTGTTCTACTGTTGTGGTGGTACCTACTGTAGTTGTTTCTTTCCTTACTGCTGTACTTTCTTACTGTTAGTTATATTCATGCTGAATGTGGTTTATTTTACTGTCTTTTGGTTACTTCCTCGTTGGACGACTAGGTCTTGGGATTAGTCGAGTCGGTCCGGTTCTCGTGTCTCGTAGGGACTCGGGAATCGGGTCGTTACACAAGTTGAGACCATCACCAATCAAGGAGCCACATCACTCATATTACTAATGATTTTCTTTGATAATTTAATAAAGAGGTTGCAATTCCCTCAAATGGCAACAAGTGACAAAGGAGGGGTCTTGAAGTCAGTCGGTGATGGCATTTTTAAGTTGTTCCCCAAATTCTTTTTTGAACCATTCCTCATGAAGGGTTTGGGTATCCCTGGAGGTAGTTTGGTGGTGCCGCTCCAGGGCAACGACTATTGGAGCCATGAAAACAACATATTTTGATGCATTTATCTTACTTTTTTCACTTTCACTAAGAGTGGGATTTTGCTTCAGTGTTAGGTCCTATGTAGTTTGCTAATTCCAAACATCATCATTGGCCTTCCTAATATGATTGGCATGGTTTTCCATGTCAAATAAAAGTTCTTGGTGCCTTTGTTTGCACAAAATCACTAGCATCCCCTAGGGCATTTGCAATAATCTCAGCAGCCTCTCTTCTAGCAATAGAAAAAAAAAAATCATAGCACCGTGCTTGTGTTGGCTTAGGTACAATAGCCAATGGGACACAATACTAGATGTAAGAGAAAAAGCCTCTTCAGTGCCAATAAGCTTTATGCATACCCAAATTATTGGAAATCAGCCACTATGTAGGGCATCAAGAACTCTTCAATGCTGCTCCACCCATTTCGTAGCCTCCTAAACCTTCTCTATTGTTGTAACTTGGGCTTGTATGAACTTGTGAGAATGGAATTCTTTTGATGCCTATACTTTTTCAGATAGAGAAGTAATATGCAAG
The DNA here is from genome assembly GCA_037157565.1 of Thalassia testudinum. Taxonomy (NCBI): domain Eukaryota; kingdom Viridiplantae; phylum Streptophyta; class Magnoliopsida; order Alismatales; family Hydrocharitaceae; genus Thalassia; species Thalassia testudinum. Next base: position 3,182,864 of record JAZHRO010000022.1, on the reverse strand, counting down.
ACTTCAATTCAAAAGAGGCTAGTATAATTTCTTCATATAGAGGCACTCTTTTGATGTGGCTCCACCAACTGTATCTCACTTTGATACGTCTCTCTCTCCCTATCAATCTCGTCTCTCATACTCATCATAAATTTTTATACATTATCTTAATCTTGCATTTGTGTGTTCTTGGCAACTGAGTTTAACGGACATTTTAAAAATATTATCTTTTATAAATAGGTCTTCATTTTATTTTGATTCAATTAATGTTTTCTTCTCTCCATTGAGATAACAAAATATTTGGCTATAACTGTAGAATTTGCCATACTAGGAGGGGTGACGTAATAAATGCGGAATTGAAATATAAACAATCTCACAAAATAAGCAATCACACAAAGTACACAAAGAATTTTAGGTGGAAACCCAAACCGGGTGAAAACCACCACCTAACCCTCTCGAGTTAGGATTTTCCGATCAACCAAGTTGATCAAATCCACTAAACGAATCACTTTAAACGAGGGTGATTCAACCTCAATTACAACCACGCTACAAGTGCGAGGGTAGCGTTCCTCAACCCCTTCTCTCCACGAGAAGGATTTTGTCCCACGAAGGAGACGGGAATTCACAAAGCGAATACCCAACCAAATAACAAAGATAAAAGACAAAAATCCTATAGAGCCAACAAAGTAATTTTAAACCTAGCTTCTATAGGAATTAGGAAACTCCCCTTTGCAAGGAGTGCGCCGGCGACGCGGATGCGTGAACAACACGACGGCGCTACGTCGCTCTCATGAGCTACGGTGGGAGAGCGGGTGCGCAAAGCTTGATGCTCTCTAGATGAAGAACCAGAGCTTAGAGAGCAAGAAAGACACAAAATGGTTTGAAAGTGTATTGCAAAGTGTGTGTCTTGTGTTTCTAGGTATATGTTAGTGTGCAAGAGGTTCCCCTCTATTTATAGAGGCGTTAGGAAGGCTTTGGATGGCTTAGGAAAGGCTCCATAGCCGTTGGGTGCAAAGTCCAAGTGAATCAACCCGAAATCAGGAACAATCATTGCACTGACAGGGTAATCAGACGTCTAATTCTGGCATCAGACGTCTGGAAGACCACTTTAAGACGTCTGAAAATAAGGTCAGACGTCTGATTTTGGGCGGGTCTCTTCCTGACTTGAATCAGATCTAAATAGGGTTCTAGCGTAAGTCCATCAGATCACATACAGGATGTCTGGCACTATGTCTGGACGTCTGAAAACCTACTTTTTCGTGGGAATGGATTTCCAAACGTTGCAACGGCTAGAAAATCTCTGAGAAGAGATTTTGGGTCAGCCGAGGCAAAACGGTCAATTATCAGACGTCTGGAAGGGCTTAAGGACGTATGATAAGGCTCTAACGGTCATATCCTTGAGTGTATGCTAAGAGAGCCAATGGTCCACCAATTGGACGTCTGGCAAAGTCATTAGACGTCTCCTAAGACGTCTGGTCTAAGGTCTGGATGTCTGATTTCATCAGACAGAACTAACTATGTCCAGCGTAAATGTTATCAGACGTCTGAATCAACAATCAGACGTCTTAAAACACATTATCAGACGTCTGATTTGGGAATTAGACGTCTGGAAGTGCTGTTTGAACCCTATATTGGTTTTCTAAGTTTTCTACAGAAAACCTAAGTATCCTAGGGTTGTGTGGGTGTTCCTAGGACTACTGTTAGGGTACTTTGAGGCTCTTTAACATGAATCTAAGTAAAAATAAAGAGCAACAAAAATAACGACAAAAGTACATGAAAGGAATAAAATGAAATTCTATCATATTCTTCTTGTCCTTCCATCTTCAATCTATCGCTCCTCTCGTATCTCCTCTGTTTTCCATCAAGCTCCTCCAATTCATCCTGGATGCGAGCTCGAACTCCGTCTGGTCATGTCTACATTTGCAATTGACCTGAAATCTACGACTCCAAGTGCAAATGTTAAATAACACGTGTTTTGTTATCATCAAAACAAATGATCGTGGTGCTCTAGCACCAACAATCTCCCCCTTTTTGATGATGACAAAACCATAAATAATAATGCAAAATATTCTCCTCCTTTTTGATATTATCAAAAAGGTTTGATTGATTTAAAATTTATATAACTCCCCCTTAAAACATGCTCTTCTATAAATTTCTTTTAACAAAGGTAATGTCCTCCCCCTTTTTTATAACAACAAGATAGCTATTATTTTTCTCCTCCTTTCTAAAGGAAATTTAGCTACCTTATATCTCCCCTTTAAAAATTGACAATTAGCTTATAATTTTTTTTGCTCCCCCTATCTAAATGCTTATGATAAAAGGATAGGGTAAAGGGTTTTACCTCACCTACCATGGCCAATAAAATGGCCCGAATGGTGGTGGTGGATGTCACATCGGATGGGGCTCCCATCCGTAGCTTGGAGGCCTGGGCATTGGCGCCGGTCTCCAGTCTGGTGGTCGACGTGCGGCGGGTCCATTGTTTGTTCGCCGTCTCGTCGGTCTTCTTGTTTTCCTCCTTGGTCTACTCCTTGGTTCTCCCAACTCGAGTTGACCAGCCTTGAGTTTGTAGGTCCAGTCCTTTGTGTTATAGTTATCCCTGAAACCTATAAAACAAGATTCCAATTCTTTTTTTGTTATCCAAGTGGTCTTGGATCCAGATCTGTTAGCGGGTCTCCTTGATGGAGATCCTTTCTCAATCTTAGGACTATATAAATCATCTACTTTGTTGATTAATTTGTTAGAGTTTTCCCTAAGACATGTAATTTCTTTTTCTATAATATTCATCTTAGTCTTTAAATCAGAAATTTCTATTTTTAGACTAACATTTTCCTCAATCAATTTATTATTTTCATTGATGAGGTTTTGATTTTCTAATAATAGGTTATCATTTTTAGGACTAGCTTCTAGATCCTTAAGTTTTATTTCTAACCTATTATTTTCAGATTTAAGAAAATTAAGATTCTTTTTCATGCTTTTGTTTTCTATTTTTAGTGATTTACTAAGCTCATACAACTCATTAAAAGCATCTTGTAAATCCGAGTTTACCTCATTGTCGCTGTCGTTGTCACTTTCTCCGATTGCCATGAAACCAAGGCACGTGGTTTCCTTCTCCCCGAGATCTTCTTCCGAGCTCGTCTCCTCATGAGTGCCTTCCAACCTCCTCCATATCTCGTGGGCGGTGGTGCACTCTTGGATTTGTTCGAATTCCTTCGGACTCAATGCGCAATACAAGGCATTCATTGCCTTTGCGTTGAGTGAAAGCTCTCGAATCTGCAGTTGCGAGTAGCCTCCTTAGGGTCGTTTCGGGATCTCGTATGGGGTCTCGCACCTGACCCATATTGTGAAATCAGTGGCTTGAAGCCACGTCCTCATCCGCAGCTTCCAGTAAGGGTAGTTGCTTCCGTCGAAAAACGGTGGACGAGTCGTAGACTAGTCCTCGGAAATCCTACTCACGAAACTGCTTCCCTCCATGATTTTCTTGCTGGGTTGTTACGTCGAAACAGCAAGACCTGCTCTGATACAAATTATAGAATTCGCCCTACTAGGAGGGGTGAGTAATAAATGCAGAATTGAAATATAAACAATCTCACAAAATAAACAATCACACAAAGTACACAAAGATTTTTAGGTGGAAACCCAAATCGGGTGAAAACCACCACCTAACCCTCTCGAGTTAGGATTTTTCGATCAACCAAGTTAATCAAATTCACTAAACGAATCACTTTAAACGAGGGTGATTCAACCTCAATTACAACCACGCTACAAGTGCGAGGGTAGCGCTCCTCAACCCCTTCTCTCCACGAGAAGGATTTTGTCCCACAAAGGAGACGGGAATTCGCAAAGCGAATACCCAACCAAATAACAAAGATAAAAGATAAAAATCCTATAGAGCCAACAAAGTAATTTTAAACCTAGCTTCTATAGGAATTAGGAAACTCCCCTTTGCAAGGAGTGCATCGGCGACGCGAATGAGTGAACAACACGACGGCGCTACGTCGCTCTCGTGAGCTACGGCGGGAGAGAGGGTGCGCAAAGCTTGATGCTCTCTAGATGAAGAACCAGAGCTTAGAAAGCAAGAGAGACATAAAATGGTTTGAAAGTGTATTGCAAGGTGTGTGTCTTGTGTTTCTAGGTATATGTTAGTGTGCAAGAGGTTCCACTCTATTTATAGAGGCCTTAGGAAGGCTTTGGATGGCTTAGGAAAGGCTCCATAGCCGTTGGGTGCAAAGCCCAAGTGAATCAACCCGAAATCAGGAACAATCATTGCACTGACAGGGTAATCAGACGTCTAATTCTGGCATCAGACGTCTGGAAGACCACTTTAAGACGTCTGAAAATAAGGTCAGACATCTGATTTTGGGTGGGTCTCTTCCTGACTTGAATCAGATCTAAACAGGGTTCTAGTGCAAGTCCATCAAACGACATACAGGACGTCTTGCACTATGTCTGGACATATGGAAACCTACTTTTTCGTGGGAATGGATTTCCAAATGTTTCAATGGCTAGAAAATCTCTAAGAAGAGATTTTGGGTCAGCCGAGGCAAAACGGTCAATTATCAGACGTCTGGAAGGGCTTAAGGACGTCTGATAAGGCTCTAACGGTCATATCCTTGAGTGTATGGTAAGAGAGCCAACGGTCCACCAATTGGACGTCTGGCAAAGTCATCAGACGTCTCCTAAGACATCTGGTCTAAGGCCTGGACATCTGATTTCATCAGACAGAACTAACTATGTCCAGCCTAAATGTTATCAGACGTCTGAATCAACAGTCAGACGTCTTAAAACACATTATCAGACGTCTGATTTGGGAATTAGACGTCTGGAAGTGCTGTTTGAACCCTATATTGGTTTTCTAAGTTTTCTACAGAAAACCTAAGTATCCTAGGGTTGTGTGGGTGTTCCTAGGACTACTGTTAGGGTACTTTGAGGCTCTTTAACATGAATCTAAGTAAAAATAAAGAGTAACAAAAATAACGACAAAAGTACATGAAAGGAATAAAATGGAATTCTATCCTATTCTTCTTGTCCTTCCATCTTCAATCTATCGCTCCTCGCGAATCTCCTCTGTTTTCCATCAAGCTCCTCCAATCCATCCTGGATGCGAGCTCGAACTCCGTCTGGTCACGTCTACATTTGCAATTGACCTGAAATCTACGACTCCAAGTGCAAATGTTAAATAACACGTGTTTTGTTATCATCAAAACAAATGATCGTGGTGCTCTAGCACCAACAATAACATAGTTTTAGATGTCATGGAATTTTTTCATACAATAAGACTACAAAAACTTCAATGAATGAAATTATCGTGTCCTCCCTATCCTAAAAACCTAGGTCTACCACTACTTATATACAAGTTGTCATTTTCGCTATCAATTACTATTTGTTGCAGAGTGATCCAATTTATGGTTCCGTATTCTCCAGTAATAGCATCACATTCATTGCCCAACCACCAGACTTAGACGGATTGTTGCTTTCACTATCAGTGCCCATGCTACAAAGTGATCCAACATATGGTTCTACATGTTCTAGTAATAATATCACATTCATTGCCCAACCAACGATTATGACTTAGATGGGCCACCATTTTCACAATCATTGCACATTTGTTGCAGTGTGGTCTGATATATTGTTTTACATGGTCCAATATTACTGTCATATTCATTACCCAACCACTAATTATGACTTAGACTGACCATCGCTTTCACTATTAGTGCTCATTTGCTACAAAGTGATCAAAAATATGGTTTCGCATGTTCTAGTAATGCTATCGCATTCATTTCCCAACCACCGATTATGACTTAGATGGGCCATCGCTTTCACAATCAATGCTCATTTGTTGCAGAGTGATCCAATATATCGTTTCACATGTTCCAATAATACTATCACATTCATTGCTTAACCACCAATTATGACTTAAACGGATCATCACTTCCACTATCAATGCTCATTTGCTACAAAGTGTTCCAATACATGGTTTTACACTTTCCAGTAATGCTATCACATTTATTTTCCAACCACCGAGCATATGACTTAGGTGGGCTATCACTTTCACTATCAGTGATCTAATATATGATTCCGCATGTTTCAGTAAATTATCACATTCATTAATGACCAACCACCAATTACAAGGCCACATAAAATGACATCCCTAGACAAAAATTAATTCAAATACCTGCTAAATGAAACCTTGACTATAACGACCTGAGTCCAAACTCGAGTCTAATTAAGAAAAATTATCATTGACAACTTGTAGGGAATGGGCACCATACCAAGGGTAGCCCTTTCCTCCTACTAGAGAGAGTTTAACTCTGATACCATTTGTAACGACCTGAGCCTAAATCCAAGTCTAATTGAGAAAAATTATCCTTGCTAACTTATAGAGTATGGGCCCCTATAAATCCAAGCAACCATCAAAAATATTTAAGCCCAAGTTGTTAAGTAGTAATTTTCAATCCTTATATCCCACCACTCACTTTCATGAGTTTACGAAGTGGAATTGAGGGGTCTTGTGGATCTTACTTGGCCACAAACACAAGATCAAGTGTGATATCGATTGTAATAAAAGTATGACACAAAAAAAAATCCCACAATAAACACAAAGATTTATAGTGAAAACCTGTACGAGTAAAAACTACTAGCTAAGCCTCCCAGCTTAGGATTTTCTCAACTAGGCAACGCTGGTCAATCCACTAACGTACCACTTGAACGAGGGTGGCATAACCTCATACAGACTACTCTTTTACCAACAAAGAGAAGTCACAAACAACGTTGGGAATTCCAACACAAAGAATCCCACCAATGAAATGAAGTAAAATAAATACATAAATCAATCCTATGGAACCTCAAAGAATTGAAATATGCAAACTGAGTTTTATTTTCAGATGCGCAGAGCAACATGCTTTTGAAGAGCGTAGTAGAATGAGCACGAAAGCACGAGGAAGAATTAGAGTGGAAGTGTTTTTTCTCTTTGATATGTTTTTCAAGGTGTGTTTTGAAATGAGGGGTGTGAAGTCCTATTTATAGGTGAAAACGAAGCATTTTTGAAATGTTAAGAAAAATCATTTGAACCAAATTTATCAATCAATTTACTTAATTGGTCGATCAATTACTGATCGATCAAAAATTTAATTGGTTGATCAATTGCGGAAAAATCGAATTTGACCGTGGCTAATTTGATCAATTACTATTCTTATTTTGATTGATCAATTGATTTGATCGATCAATTCTAATATTTTAGTCGATCAATACTATTTAGATGTTTATTTTACGATTTAGAAAAATTTGTCTTTAATCCTGAGGTTTCTTACAGTAATTCTAGACTCAAGAAATATGAAATAATTACATTAACTAAAAATAATCTTCACTTTGATCCACATGAAAGATAATTGACTTGATTTGTGCAAGCATGATCATGAAAGATTAGTTCACAATAAAGTATAATTTTGTTTCATCAAAATAGAGGTCTCAACATTCTTCCCTTTTTTAATGATAACAAAATCAGAATTATGCATGTGAGAAAATAAATAATTACTTTCGAATTACTCCCCCTATCAACATGCATATTTTACTACCCATTTTTGTTATCAACAAAAAGATTTATCTCAAGTGACTTGTTATTAATTATACTTAAACAAGTAAAATTCTAAGAATAAAATTTACATTTTTCTCCCCATTTTTCAAGTAATATTCTATTAAGCATGATGTCAAATTTATCGTATAAAAATTATCAAATTCATGATAACGAGATGATGAAATTCATGATAGTCAACACAATGACTATATCAAAATAAATGGAGTGTTGAGTGAGAGTTATACAATCCAGCATAGATAAATATGTTATCTAAATACTACTAAAAAAGTGATCTTGATTCTCCCCCTCAAACAATGATCCCTTATTAAAGTTTGATTTTCTTTATTCTTCTCCCTCTATCAAGTTGCTATCTGAATTTAATTAATTCAGTGCTTAGTGAATTTTATATTAAAAACTTATTTATAACTAAGCAAGTAATAAAGATTTAATTTTGGGAATCATACCTACTAAGGTATAAGAAGTTATACCTAATAACAGAAGTGAGGAGTTATAACTAATCACATCGTTTTGTTAGTTACATTCCACATTGTTTGTTGCACTATTGGTCAACAAGTATAAACAAAATTAACCCTGCCTTAGTATATACATTATTCGTACCAATGCCATACCATTTGAAGAATTCTCAAGACGATCATGCATACACCACAAGATTTCAAAATATCAACAAAATCTATAATGATAGTAGTGCGATCGTCATTTGAAAAATCAAAATCACCTCACGATTCGTGAAAGATAAAAAAGATGTCCTTCTCAAAGACATAAAAGGCGGTGGTGTCTTTCATCTATTTGTTACCAGGGAAGAGAGTTCCATCAAAAGCAACTATAAATAGAGTAAACGATTCTTGGTACACCTCAAATTGTGAAGCTTCAACCAAAGGAAGCATAGAGATACATTCACGATATCACGAGTTTAGTAGTATGAAGATGGCAAGAGGTTCTAAGATCACTATGATTGTCCTCCTCGCTCTTATCATGATGGCATCCTCTAAACTAGTCAACTCCCTCGATGATCCTCCTGCAAGTATTGCAAGTAAATACTTAGTTCTTTTTAAGTTCATAATTATTGAAAATGTTTAGCCCTCTAAGCTCATATGATGTAGAATATACATGTGCATACATAACCAAGATAATATAATGTATACATATAAGCATGAAGATCAAGAGAGATAATGGAAGTAAACAAAAAAAAAAAACTTGTGATAATGACCATCCAATTGTATCTCCCATGTGAATTCCTTTTTTTAGTGGGTTTTAGAATCTAAATCCGATCATTAACTTTGAACCATCTCCTGATAGATGTGCTTAAAATTCCATGTTAAAATTTTCATACTACTTAAAAAAGTGAATTTTTTCCACAAGAGAAACTGATTTTTCGTACTTTTCTTATAACACGTTCTTGAATCATATGGTTGCTCGAGGGAAGGAGACCTGTCGAAAGAGAAAAATGAGTACTTAATTCCGAAAATGCTTTGTAACGTGGCACGTGAATTTATCAAATCATCCGTTTTTCAAACTTCTACGTACTTGAAGGGCACAGATTTCGATTTTTTCATTTTTTTTTAGTTGTTATATATTATATACCGATGCACGCAGAATTAGTGGGAGAGGATAGACGATGCTTCCGTCGACGTATTAGGTACGACAGGCAATCAGACAAGGACATATGCGTAGCGTTATGTCACCTGTTCGGTCTCACATACCACTCACACTATGTGGTCCCGCCATGGTTGGTCTGCTGCTGCATTAAAGGGAAAGCAACATGATCTATTTACTCTTGTTGATATAATTAAATAAAGATGCATATATATGCATGTATTTGCCGCATGTTATCTCTTGTTCGGCAGATCGATGTACGATGTACGAGTAATAAATAAGGTATTTGTTGCATCAATAAATAAATAAAGTATTTGTCTTTCAACTGGTGGAATATCTGCATCAAAATATTATGATAAATAAAATAAATAGTTGTATATTGTAAAAGCTTGTATCCTGCAACACCGTGTTTCGATCTACATGCTATGGCAAAGTGATGAATGTGTGGGCGAAATAAATATTATGGTATCATACGGATGGTAACTTATATCTAATATATATTACCTAAGTATATGTTTTTGCCCTTCAGAAGTTTACAAATCTGATTTCTTATATCATTATCATCAAAGATGCATTACTGATTGTGAGAATTACTTTTTTTTTTCTTCCATAGTTTGATGAAATGCAAATTTATCTTAAATGTTAAGACATGTGAGAGGGAGAGATATGTCAAAAATTGGAGTATCTTTCTATTTATGTGGTACTCCATAACTAGGTCCTTATATAGCTTTATATCTCGTAAAACATATTTCAGCAATTTATTTTTTTGTGAATAAGTAATTAAATTATTAGATTACGTGAGTGAACTTTAAAAGAATTTAAAATTTAAATAGAGGACCATTGATGCCATCGTTATAGCTCACTACTAGTATATTGGTCTCACACTTCTCAACTGGGCAAAGGTGAGAGAGAGACAACATCAATGATAATGGCATGTCAAACCAACAAACCACCCTCTTTATGTAGGGAGATCAGATGAAGTAATATTAGAACATATGTTTTGTAAACATAATTTTTTTTAATTTGTATTACGACTGCACCATCAAAATTCCCATTTGGACACGTGTTAGATGGAGGGGAGGGTGAACCTACCTTTAGACATGAACTAATGAATTAACCTCATAATGGAGGGGAGAGAAGCCAACTGAAGAAGGAGAAGGCACAGTGTAAGAAGAAGCTGCGATGCACTGTAGCAAAGGGGCTGATAAGGCATCTGATTCAAAGAATCAGACATCCGAGAAAGGAAAGGCAGAGAAAGAAGAGAAGGAAGAGAGAAAAAGAGAAGAAAGAAAGAAAAGAAGAAAATGATTTTTTTTGTTCATTCTCTCTGTTTAATTTTTGTAAAAATAGTATATTGAATTGTAAATTTATATGCTTCTAGAATCAAAGTATGTTCCTTGAGTTCGACCTCGGGATATTTTAAATTTCGAGTTATAAATTTTTATTTATTTTTACGGAGAGTTCATCTATATTACAACAAGATATTTATTAAAATACGATCTAATCGCGAGAATAATGTAAAAATGGTAAGTTATTCTAAGACCACCACAATCGTCCTCCTTGCTTTTATCATGATTGTATAATTGGCCAACTCCCTTGCTGATCCTCCCAAAGGTGTTGCAAGTAAATACTTCATTCATTTTAAGTTCACAATTATTGAAAATATTTAACCTCATATAACGTAACACATATATGTGTATACAAATAAGTATGTATATCAAAAGAGATAATGGAAGGAGGCACAAATTTTGTACCAATGACCATCCAATCGTATCTCCATGTGAGTTCCTTTTCAGAGGATTTTAGAATCGAGATCCAATCATTAACTTTGATCCATTACCCGACAACGAGTGTGCTTAAAATTCCATACTACTTGTTAAAAAAATGAATTTTTTTCGTAAAAGATACTGATTTTTCGTACTTTTCATATGACACGTTCTTGAATCAAATGATTACTTGAGGTAAGGAGACCCGTCGAAAGAGAAAAAGGAGTCTTTAATTCCGAAAATGCTTTAAGCGTGGCACGTGAATTTATCAGATCATCCGATTTTCAACTTTTACGTACTTGAATAGCACAAATTTCGATTTTTTACATTTTTTTTTTAGTTTTGTTATGTGTTATATACCGATGGATGCAGAATTAGTGGCAAAGGATGGGCGGCGTCGATGCTTCCGTGGAGCTTTTGGGCACGACAGCCACGAGTCCTGCAAGCCACCATGCGAACGCTTCTGTAAGAAACATGATCTCAAATTCCACTCATGCGGTTGGATTGTGAAGACCAGGTGGTGCTGCTGCATATCATAACCGATCGCAAGATGATCTATTTACTCTACTTTGGTATAATTAAATAAAGATGCATACATATGCATGTATGTGCCGCATGTTATCTCTTGTTCCGCAGGTCGGTGTATGATGTACGAGCAATAAATAAAGTATTTGTTGCATCAATAAATAGATAAAACATTTGTCTTTCAACTCGTGGAATATCTGCATCAAAATTATTATGATAAATAAAATAAACAGTTGTATTTTGTAAAAGCTTGTGCCATGTAACATTGTATTTCTATATGTTATTGCAAAGTCATGAAAATGTGGGGGGAAATAAACATTATAGTGCCATAAGAATAATAACTTATATCTAATATATATTACCTAAGTACATGTTTTTGCCCTTCGAAAGTTTGCAAAGATGCATTTACTTTCTTTTTTTTTCCATAGTTCGGTGGAATTCAAATTTATCTTAGATGTCAAGACGTACGAGGGAAAGAAATATGATAATAAATGGAGTATTTTTTCATTTATATGTTACTACATAATTAGGTCCTTAGATAGCTTTATATCTAGTAAAACATATTTATGTAATTTATTTTTTTGAGAATAAGTAATTAAATTATTAAATTATGTGAGTGTCAATTTAGAAGAACTTTAAAAAAATTTAAAATTTAAAAAGAGGACCATTGATGCCATCGTTATAGCCCACTACTAGCATATTGGTCCCAAAAAATTTAAAATTTAAAGAGAGGACCATTGATGCCATCGTCATAGTTCACTACTACCATATTGGTCCCACACTTTGCAACTGGGCAAAGATGAGAAAGAGACAACATCAATGATAATGGCATGTCAAACCAACAAACCACCCTCTTTATGTAGGGAGATCAGATGAAGTAATATTAGAACATATGTTTTGTAAACATAATTTTTTTTAATTTGTATTACGACTGCACCATCAAAATTCCCATTTGGACACGTGTTAGATGGAGGGGAGGGTGAACCTACCTTTAGACATGAACTAATGAATTAACCTGCACTTTCCTTTTTTCGAAAAGGATTAATCTGCACTTGTTAGCCGTAGGAACAATTGAACGGATGGAAAAAAATATACTAAAAGTGTTTTTCAAATGGAACATGCTAGAAATTTTGTATATATTACGTAAAATATCAATTTTTGTATTTACAAAGGTAGGATTATCACCTTTATGGAAATTTTATTATAAAGTTTTTTGAAAATTCATGATCCTCGGTAATAACGTAACCAATAAAGAAAAAATTTTAGGATTGCTTGATTTCCTTAAATTAAAATCAATGATTTTCTTGTTTTACTACCTTAAATTATATATCCCGGCAGTAGCCTTATCAAAGGTCACACTAAGCATGAAATATTTAAAATATCTTCAAAATTGAAAATCATATATATATATATATATATATATATATATATATATATATATATATATATATATATATGTGTGTGTGTGTGTGTGTGTGCATGTATTCACGTATATGTAGATAAATATATACTAGTATATAATTAAAAGAAGACTTCCGCTAAATTTTATGCTTCATCAAACAGTGGTCCCATCACAACCTAGAATTTCCTAGAATTTTTACTTTATGTTAACCCATATTGTAATTTTATTCATATTATATACTTCACATAATTATCAAATATTATTAAAATGATTAGATAAAAAATGACACTGAGTGCGAAGAGGTCGATTAAAAAGTAGTAAGGAGAAAGACAATCCTAAAATACTTTATTTTATTGTTAAAATTATAATAAAAAAGTCATTTGTTGGAGCACAAATCCAACAAAATTTTCCTAAAATATATAATCTTCCATCTAATTTGATAATTCGTTGCCACTCTAGCATGTAAGGTATCACCTAAGGCAGCAAAACCTAGGGAAGAGGGTTGTGAAAAATAGAAGAGGGGGAGATTTTGAGTAGGGTAAGATGAGATCCGAAATCAGCACCCAACATTGCGCTTAATTTGTTTTAGATTATCCGTGGCGAATCCAAAATTCTAATTGATGGCTACAACACTTGTGACCACATACAATCTCGGAGTGGGGGAGAGAAGTCACTTGAGTGGGGCCTCGTTCCAGTGAAAAAGTTTCCGTGCTTCATTGCGGCGAAAAAGCGATTGACTTTTTTTTTTTTATTTTTTGAAAAGAAATCCAAGAGATAAAGGAAAACAATTCACTCAATTCTCAAGAAAATAAAATCAATTGGCTCAATGCATCTAAATATTAATTAAGAACATTAATTTTTAACATCACACAATAGCAAAATATGAATTAGGTAATATAATAATAAATTAGGATCACTTGATACAATACTTGACATGGGTATCAATTATATGTAAGTATAGGAAGAAAATACTAACAAAGTAGCAAAGTTAATGTAACACTTCTCGAAATGATTTGGAAAAGCTTCGATAGAGTCCTTACTACCCATCATACCATAGGCATCTTGGACAACCTAAACCTGAGCAAAAGATATGTCTCTTAACTATCATTTTATGTGAATGAGTATAAGTATCTATGGAAAATAGAGATATTTATCATTCTTTGATGCTCGATCGTAGGTAACATTTGTTAATTGAAACAAGGGAGTTGGTTTCTTGTCTAAAGCAATAAAATTGGAAATTTCACTCTCTATCTTAGAATAAATCATTTCCACCGTGAAGGAAGCACAAGATAGCTATTAGTTGTTGGAGTAGATTTAGGAAGCTTCTAGGCCATGTGATGATGTGAAAGGTGACGTGTCAAGTGAAGTGGCGCCACATGTAGGAATGTGGTGAGGTGGCGTCATGTGTGCAGTGTCATGTCGAAGTTTAGTTGCACAAAATGTAGGGCTTATCTTAGTTAAGGTCAAGGTGCCTAGGTTGGGTTTGTGTGGCAGTTAGACCGGTAACTGTGTGGTTCTATGCATGGGCCAGATGTACGTGCTTGCATGGCTTTGTCTCCTTTTCTACTTATTGTGGGAAGCTTGTGATGATTTCGTTACGGGTCTTTCTCACATATGCGTGTAAGCATGACTCCAACTCCTCTACTATAGGCTTGCATACAAGAAATACAATCATCAATCTCAGGCTCATAAAACAAGGAAACTATGCTATATATGTACAAAAAATGTGAATGCATGCAATGCATGAAATGTATAGCCTATTTACAATGCAAGCTAGATTTTTAGCCTAATTCAGATATTTTAAAGCTTATGATTGCTATGTAATAAAAAACCATTGTTGATAGTGACTATAGGTGACGATTTCAAAATCATTGCAACAAAACCATCGCAAAGTCTACCTTTTTTAGTAGTGAGTGTTAAGATTTGAATCCTAAACATTTTTTCAATTCATTCCAGCATTTTCTCAACTTACCAAATGTTTACAAAGCTATTATAGAATGTGAAGCAAGATGCACTCAACATTCGCATAAAGTTTTAGATGCTTAAAAGGATGCTTGCATCTTGCACTTGCTATAACTGAATATCCCAAACCTCATTTAGAATGCTAGAAATGGTATCATGCATGTTGAAATTAACATATTTAAGATTTGTCATAAACATGTATTTTAGATCTTTTGCAAACTAATCAAACTTATGGAGCACAAAAGAGGTAGCAAAATCCTAATATATAGCATAAGAAAGAAGCATCACCCTCTATCCATTTTCAAGTTGAACAATGATCAAATAACTAGATTCCTTGCTCAAAGTGAATGCTCCAACTTGCTATGATCGAAATGGGATCAACAAATTCATCTTCATAATTATTATATGTAGAGCTATCTATTGAGCCTAACAAGCCAAAACCCAGCCAAGCAAAAATTCCATCTTGATGAGGCTAGTAAAGGTGCATATGTCGTTAAGCATCTTAATTGTTGTTTTGATGATAACAAATAATTCAATAATGCTATGTTACAACCCGAATCTAGCCCCTTTAGGAACTCGGGTACGGCTTGCTTCGACTAACCCCAAGACTTAATCGTTCAACAAGAGACTATCCCAAATGTACGAAACAACCACAAACCACGCATGCAAGTAGCTAAGCAATTTAAATAAAGCTAACAGCAGAAATATAAATTAGATTCCAGAATGATACCATGCCATAGGCAGAAAACATAGTCACTAGCCATCACAACTAAGGTAAGAAGGCATAACGATAATAGTTCTCAACATAAAACAGAAGTACTCATTAACAACAAAAGTAGCGGAAACGGAAAGGAACAAGTAGAACTATAGCTAGGCTTGACTGAGCCCAACACTCTCTGCAGCCGGTGGTGTTGGCTGCTCGACTCCCTAACCTGTACATGGTTATATATGATGGTGGTCAGCTAACACTGAATAGAGTGGTATATTTAAAGCAGTTATAGCATTTAAAGACAGTAAAAAATAGTAGTTTTATGCATGCATTTATCCAATTATCCAATCATACGGTTAATTTAACTACTAAGTGTTCATGAGTCAGTTCTCTAACAAAGATCCACAGTGTCTCTTAATCATATTGTTTCCTAAGGGAACGATCTTGATTGCAATTTTTCCTATGATGTAGGATGTACACGTGGCACTCTCATGGTCGGGAGAGCACCCCATGGTAGTCCTACACTCGGTCTTTCACCTCGAGGTCACGGTCGCGACGTAGCGGTGACTACGGCACGCGCGATAAACTTACGGGTAGCTACCTCGCACTGGCATATGGTTAGTCGTTTCCGCTAGCGGGTACGCCCAAACATACAGCACAGAGCAAAACAGGGATCTTACCCCTCAATAGTCTGCGTACCCTCGCCGGATTATTTCGGTTTGCCCAGTGGGCCTCAACAGGAGTCGGTGTAGGGGGGCCAGTCTTAACCCTTAGTTCCATGGGGCAGCTAGCTCCCCCCAACACAAAAGAAAAAGTAGCTTTCCTCGATACCACGTACACGATGGCCAGCTCATTTCCACCCTAAGGAACAATTGCTTTTCTCGGTACCGTGTACACAAAGGCCAGCTCACTTTCTTTAACCAAGTCCGAATAGTCATCCATAGGCAACATGTTCCATCATTCCCCCAATTTTCCACAACACGATTTCAGTTTCCTTTCAAATTCCTCGTAGGGTTCATGCATGGATTTCCTTGTTTCCATAGCACATATAACTCTATTCATGTCATGATTTTCTATTCATGTCATGATTCATTAACGCATGGCAGGTAGCTCATGGTTTCACAATCCGGCAATTATCTCATCAATCAAATTATACAGGATACAACATGTATTTCAATTCAAGTCATGGTTCAATAATTATAAACAGGCAGCTCATGATTTACCACATTCAGGAAATATCACAACAGATTAAGCATTCAAATATTGTATATCCTCTATCTCAACCCTAGGGTTCCTTTCACATCATAAGGGTTCAATCAATAGTTCTAATGTAACATGCACTTTAATTTTGTAATTCACAAGGCATAGCAAAACCACTCTACCAGGGTAACTGGGAGATGTGGGGTCACAAATAGCAGACCTCGCAGCCTCTGCAGGTCCCGTGCACACCACGAATGGATAACCTATTTAACACGAACGGTCAAACCACACATTTCTACCATCTCACATGACAGGAATGCACTCAAAACAATTGGAACAAAGCTCCATCACAATGGAAAATCCGACAGAAAACCAACGGTACTTTGTTTATGAAAAATCGACCTCATTTGAACCCTGAACCAGCCCAATCACACTTCCTGGTTCACCTAAACCAGACCAGGCAGGATGGTCCAGCTGGACTGTGATAGAGGCCATTTTTCATGCATTTTAAAGTCATCGAAAATCGTAATATAGTCGCGCTAAAACGTTCGTCAAAAATGATTTTGTAAAGATAACGAGACTTGAGTCTCGGTTGTTCGTCTTTGGGAGGCGCTTATGCAAATCTGAAATCGATCTTTTTTGCTCTACTTGCTTAAAATCATATGGCGGTTTATGGTTATTACGTATTTAAGCACGACATGCTTAGTTGCAAGAATATCAGGAATTAAAAGCAAGCAACTTTAATCACACAAAATATATTACAATCAATAAGCTCATGGTGATTCTCAACACAGAGATATATATAAAAAAATATATCTTTCATTCATTCATTCATTCAGGAAGGTGTTTGCAACATGGAATGTAGAGGAAAGCTTATAAAGGAAAGCTTGAAATTATAAATCTAGCTAACAGAAAATGATTGCATATAGGAATCTATGGGAGGATTTTGCATGCATCATTGGGGGAGAATAAGAGCTAACTACTAAGCAGTAAATGAAAGCATATAAATATGAAGAGCTAGCTACTAATTTAGCAGAAAAGAAGGGCATTCGGAGGTGGTCTCCGATGGCCTTTGAATGGTTGAGAGGAGGAGAGGCAGCTAATGGTGCTTAGGTTGGCCCTTTGAGAGAGGTTGGAGAAGTGATCCAGCATCCTGGCATGGAGATGGTGGCAGACATGGTGCACAACTCGTGAAGGTGGAATGGAGATGAAGGTAGCTAACCTAAGTGTGAATGAGTGCCAAGAATGGGATGGGTGCAAATGACCTAAGGGAGTCTCTCTAGAGAAGTGTGGAACTCTCTAGAGAGAGCCCCATAAGTGGCCGGCCATGGTGAGAGAGAGGTAGTTCTTAGATCCATAAAAAGTGGATCTAAGAATTGAATGGCTCTTGGTTGCTAAATTTGGCAACCAAGAGTGGCGCCTGTTATAACCCAGGCATCGAACGTTGTTTAAGACGTCTGGGAATTGGTCTAGACGTTTGGTCAGACGTCTGGAAGCCTTTCCAGACGTCTGGAATTTAATTTTTCAACGTACGGGTTCGCGTTTGCGTGCATGCACGCGCAGACTGAACCACCGCCCTCCTTTCTTCTCTTTCCTTCCTCCCTGCAGGTGTAGCCATCTTTCTCTCTCTCTCTCTCTCTCTCTCTCTCTCTCCCCACGGCAGCCTTCAAATACCCTCCTCTCCTCTCCCTCACCCTCACTCCACTGCCTTCTTCTTCTTCTTCTTCCTGTTAGCGAGAGAGTGAGCGGGTGAGGGCAGCAGCAGCTGCTGCTGTGAGTGCGTGGGGAGGAGGGGTTGCTGCGAGAGGGAGAGAGCTAGATCACGAGGTTGCGAGCTCGCCGGAGCAGCCAGGGCCGGCCGGTGGGTGCGTAGCGGGAGCGTGGTGTTGGGGAGGAGCTGCTGCAACTCAGGTAGCAGGCGAGCGCGGCGCGGCACGTCCATGCGCTGCAGGCGGAGGGCGAGGAGGTCCTGATTCTGGGAAAATTTTCCAGAATCAGACGTCTAGACATACGTCCAGACGACGCAGGAGACGTCTGGGGGAAGGTCCAGACATCTGAAAGGTACGATATTTTTCCTTCCCTTCTTTCGCGTGTACGGCCATGCAGCCGTTCCGTCGAAGGGTTCTGCTTCGTTTCGTGTTGAGGACGGTTGCATTTGTGTGTAGGTCTCGTTCGGGAAGGCATAAGGGCACACCCTCCCACACAGATCGGATGTCTGGGCACAGCACCAGACGACAGAGAGGGTCTTTAAACATCCGGAGTGACAGTCGGATGTCTGGAAACTAAGTCCAGACGGTTCAGCGGGATTCTGGACGTCTGAAGGATCGCGTAGGATCAAGGTATGACCGGTGCCATCGTTTAAGACGTCTGGAAGATGTTCCAGACGTCTGATGTTGGGAAGACTTGTTTTTGACCCGTTTAGGGTCCGTTCGAAGTCAGTTTTTCGCGTTTCAAGTTTCATTCTTCTCAGATTTAGTTCCTCTACCTATTTACAGTAATTGTATCCTGTTCTGAGTAGCTCCTTGTAATTGATACTTGTGTTAGGACCCCGTTCCGTTGCGAAGCTGGGGGTTGCGGAGGCGCGCGGGCTTGCCGATCACGCCCCCAGTACTCCCGATTTTGCGGGTAGAGTGGCCCCTTTAATTATTTATAAAAAATTATGCACTTGTGAAATAATTAATAGATTCTAGGGTATTGCATGAATCCTAGGACTGAAAAGTTATATTGAATGATAGATCCTAGGGTATTGCATGAATCCTAGGACTGAAAAACTAGATTGAATGATAGATCCTAGGATATGGCATGAACCCTAGGACTGGAAAACTAGATTGAATATATATATATATATTCAAGTCTTGGAAAAGTAGAAAGGAAAACGATAACTGCCTGTAATGGGTTAACAGTTGCCTGTTTATGAATGGATAATTATTGTTGAGAACATGGGCTATATGAATATAAAGCTGAGATGATGAAACCTAAATTGGCTGAGTTAAAGAAAAATGAGCATGAACCCTACGGGGAATTAGGAGTAGAGCTCCTGAGAAGTGAATGGAATAGAATTGGGGAAGTGAGCTGGCCCATGAGTACGGAGTACTAAGGAGAGCGACTATCCCCCTATTTAGTGCAGAGCGGAGCTAGCCGCCCCAGAGACCTGGGTTAGGTCTGGCCACTTTGTACCAACTTTTGGTCCTCGTGTACACCGTACCGAGGAGAGTTACTAGTGTAGGGAGAGCACTAGTCACCCCACGGGCCCCGGGGTTCTGCTAGCCTTCATACACCGACTTGTTAGGCCCACTGGGCAAACCAGGGTAGTCAGGCGAGGGTGCGCGGACTGTGAAGGGGCAAGACCCCTGTTTGGTTACTGTGGAGGGGCTGGACCCCTGTTACTGAGAGGGCTCTGCCCTATACTGGTTCCGTGCTGTGCTTTGGGGCGCACCCGTTAACGGAAACGACTGACCGCGTGCCAGTGCGGGGTAGCTACCCGTGCATTTATCGCGCGTGCCGTAGTCACCGTTACGTCTATCAGTGACCTTAGGGTGGTTGACTGAGGGTAGGACCACCACGGGGGGGACTCTTCCGGCCAGGAGAGCACCACGTGTTACTTCTACTTTTCGGAAAAACTGCAATCAAGATCATTTCCATGAGGAACATTCGAGATCAAGAGAAAGATCTGAGGAATAATTCAATAATGAGTAAATGGAAAAATAAAGAAAGAAATTAAAAATATAACAGCTACTGTCTACCTTACTGTTTTTCTTAGCTTTTGGTTGCCACTCTACTCAGTGTTTCGCTGGCGTGTCACTTTTGTCACCCTTTCAGGACCAGGCGTTGAGCAGCCAGAGCCAGCGGCTGCAGAGGGTGCTGGGCCTAGTAGAGCATAGTAGTTTTACTTGTGTAGTATCCACCGTACCTTTCCTTCTGTTATAGTGAGTATTTTCTGTTACCACGGTACTCTTTTATTGTAAGCATCATGTTTATGTACCTGTTTATTTCTTTACTGTTGTGGTGGTGTATATTGTAGTAGTTCTTTTCTTTACTGCCGTATTTTGTTACTGCTAGTTAGATACATGGTGAATGTGGTTTATTTTACTGCTCTTTTGGTTACTTTCTCGTTGAATGACTGGGTCTTGGGATCAGTCGAGTTGGTCTGATTTTCATGTCTCGTAGGGATTCGGGAATCGGGTCGTAACAAGATGGTATCAGAGCAAGGTCGTCCCGAGAAGTGAGCCAACTGACTGGAAAATAACCAATTCACGTGTTTGTAACTAGAGTGGCCACCACAACGTTTCTTTTGACATATGTTCTTAGACTTCTCAGTTAGATATCATTTCGTATTGACGTGTTTCCATTCTGTATTCGCGTCTCCTTGCAGGAGATGCCTCGATGCGGGACTAGCGAGGCAGGCCGCGGACGCGGTCGAGGACAAGGTCGGAGGGGTGGGCGCATTGAGGTCGACGTTTCGGTGGACTAGCCACTGCTCCCGGGCATTCATGCCCAGGACCTCGCCCAGCTGATACGGGACATTGTGCGAGAAGAGCTCCACCCGCCGCCACGAGTACCTCTCCCTGGGGCTGCGGAGGGGGAGTCCTCTGTGGGACCACGCGACGGACATGGCGCTAGACGTGGGGGAGGGGATGGGCCGCCACCGCCCCCACCTTCCTCCGACACTTCTGCGCATGAGGCTTCTTTACCTGGAGGTGCACCAGCATCTCCACTTCAGCGCCACTTCAAGCTTTTCGGACAGTTCCGGAAGCTGAAGCCCCCTCCTTCAAGGGGGATGAGGACCCGACCGAGGCGGAGGACTGGCTCAAGTAGATCGAGAAGGTTTTTGACACCTTTCGCCCCCCGGTGGAGTGCCGCGTGGCCTTTGCCACGTACCAGCTAGAGAGTGCGGCACACAGGTGGTGGAGGGCGGTCAGGGGACAGGAGAGGGACGAGCCGACTTGGGACCGGTTCGTCACCCTCTTCTGCGAGTAGTACTTTTCCCAGACATAGCAGGACCAGAGTAGGTGGGAGTTCCACACTCTCCGCCAGGGGACGATGATCGTGAGCGCGTACCGCACGCGTTTTCTGGAGCTGTCTCGCTTCGCAGCAACAGTAGTGGCCACTGAGGAGGAGCGCCTTTGGAGGTTCACCGAGGGGCTCCGGCCTGCAATTCGCAGCAACAGTAGTGTCAAACCCCTGAAGCTGCCTACGTTCTCGAGGGTGGTGGAGGCAGCTATGACAAACGAAGAGACCAACTCGTCCGCACGAGATACTGACAGCGGGCGGAAGAGGCCCTATCAGCAAGACTTCTCACAGGGCTGACGAGAAAGGAGACACGTGGCACCCATAGGAGAGCCGTCATGTTTTGCAGGGCCATTAGTGGCCTTTGGGAGCCCTCAACAGAGGCCAGCTGCTAGCACTAGACCCCCACCCAGCCGACAGTAGGGACCCACTGAGGGCGGGAGTCGGATTCCCCTCTGCTACCAGTGTGGCCAGCCGGGCCACATCAGGAGGGACTACCCGTCTAAGGCAGGAGGTCAGTAGATGCTTCCCGCACTGAGCACTGGAGGGTGAGCAGGAGGCCACGGTTTCCAGACGCGAGGAGGAGGACAGCAGTCACAGGGAGGGTACCGGCCAGCAGCTACCCGTCCGACGCAGAGTGTGGCTTCTTTGTCCGCACCTAGGGCTGAGGGGCGTATCAACGCCCTGACACATAGGGATGCCAAAGCTTCGGGATCAGTGGTGGCAGGTATGGCTTCAGTTTTCGGCAGACTCGTTTACACGCTTTTCAATTCCGGTGCTATGCACTCGTTTGTCGCCGCCAGTTTCGCGGTTAGTTTGAGGTAGGACTATATGCTGTTAGAGGATTCGTTCGTGATCAGAGGTCCGAGCGGTCAGCTGTTTGTAGCTGAGGAGATATACACGGGTTGCGAGGTCAGTGTTGGGAGACACAGCCTTCCCGCTGACCTGATTATGATACAGATGGAGGACTTTGGCGTAATTTTGGGGATGGACCGGCTGTCCGCTTACCACGCCTTGGTGGACTGCTTTGAGAGAAAGATCGTCTTCTCCATACCGGAGTTGCCTTCTTTCGAGTTCCACGGGCAGCTAGTGGATGGAGGCTTTAGGTGCATTTCTGCACTTCGGGCAGCGAGACTTTTGAGCCAGGGGTGTGAAGGCTTCCTAGCTTGTGTGGTGGCAGAGCCCAGCCCTGTGGCAGACTTCCAGAGTATCCCGGTGGTCAGAGAGTACCCCGACGTGTTCCCAGATGAGTTGCCAGGACTATCGCCCGAGCATGAGATCGAGTTTGAGATCTCACTGGTACCAGGGACCAACTCCATCTCCACAACACCGTACAGGATGGCACCACTTCAGCTGCGAGAGCTCAAGTATCAGTTGTAGGATCTTTTGGAGAAGGGCTTTATGAGGCCTAGCGCATCCGGTACTGTTTGTAAAGAAGAAGAATGGTACCCTATGCTTTTGTGTGGACTATCGACAGCTGAATAGGGTCACCATCAAGAATAGGTATCCGCTGACCAGCTGCGAGGTGCCACGGTATTCTCCAAGATCGACTTGAGGTCTGGATACCACTAGTTGAGGATCAAGGATGCAGATGTCTCTAAGACAGCTTTTCGCACTCGGTACAGACACTACGAGTTTTTGGTCATGCTGTTTGGGCTGACCAATGCCCCTACTGCCTTCATGGACTTGATGAACCAGGTGTTTAGACGTACTTGGACCAGTTCATGGTGTTATTCATTGATGATGTAGTCATCTATTCTCGAGATCAGACGCAGAACGAACAACACTTGCGGATGGTTTTGGACACACTGAGACGACGTAGGTTGTACGCCAAATACAGTAATTGTGACTTCTGGTTGAGGGAGGTGACCTTCTTAGGTCATGTGATCTCTGGGGATGGCTTGGTTGTGGACCCAACCATGGTCGAGGCAGTGCTCAAGTAGGAGAGACCGCGTACGGTCACTGAGATTCGCAGTTTCTTGGGACTGGCAGGTTACTACAGGCCATTTATCAGGGGCTTTTCACAGATTGCACATCCTATGACACAGTTGACCCGGAAGAACGTGCCCTTTACTTGGACAAATGCATGTGAGGCGTGTTTTCAGGAGCTGAAGGAGAGGTTGACTTCGACTCCCGTGCTCACCATCCCAGACAGTAGTGGCAGGTTCATTGTGTACACGGACACCTCTTTGCAGGGGTTAGGGGGTGTGCTCATGTAGAGGGGTCACGTTGTCGCTTACGCTTCACGGCAACTGAAGCCCCATGAGCATAGCGACCTTACCCACGACCTGGAGATGGCAGCTGTCGTCTTCGCACTGAAGACCTGGAGACACTACTTGTACAGTGAGACCTTTGAGATTTTCATAGATCACAAGAGCCTCAGATACCTATTTGATCAGAAGGAGCTCAACATGAAACAGAGACGTTGGTTGGAGCTCCTGAAGGACTATGACTGTAGCATTTCCTACCACCCGGGAAAGGCCAACGTGGTGGCTGACGCCTTGAGCCGGAAGGTGCCCGCACACTTGGCCAGTTTACAGGTGTAGAGTTGGAGCCTCTTAGAGGAGATGGGCAGTTGGCAACCCCTAGAGTTACGGGGCACTGTGGGGCAGTGACTGTGACGTGACAGACGAGGCCAGAGCTGATAGATCGCATCATCACAAGACAGATGGCCGACTCGTACTTGCAGTCCTTTCATGACAGAGTACTGTTAGGAGACCCTGGGGACTTCTCTTTTATAGACCAGATGCTGCGCATGAGGGGATGTCTGTGCGTTCCCAGAGACGAGGAGCTATTGAGAGAGCTCCTGACTGAGGCACACAGTTTCAGATTCACCATACATCCCGGAAACACAAAAATGTACCATGACTTGAGACACGACTTTTGGTGGAGGGGGATGAAGCGGGATGTGGGTGAATTCGTGTAGTAGTGTTTAGTGTGCCAGCAAGTGAAAGCCGAGCATCAGAGGCTTGCAAGGCCGCTACAGCCACTTCCAGTGCCAGAGTGGAAGTGGGAGAGCATCACCATGGACTTGGTGGTGGGCTTACCTGTTACCCAGCGAGGACACGACGCAGTCTGGGTAATCGTTGATAGATTGACGAAGACGACACATTTTTTGTCGATCCGAGTCACATTGGGACCAGCACAGTTGGCAGAGAGGTATATCCGCGACGTGGTACGTCTACACGGAGTTCCGCGGGAGATCGTATTTGATCGGGATACCCACTTTATGTCCCAGTTTTGGTCTGAGTTTCAGCAAGCGTTGGGGACGCGGTTGAGGTTCAGTACAGCTTACCACCCCCAGACGGACGGACAGTCTGAGCGCACGATACAGATACTTGATGACCTTTTGCGTGCTTGTGTACTGGACTGGAGGGGCTCTTGGGAGGAGCACTTGCCTCTGGCAGAGTTTGCATATAATAACAGTTATCACTCGAGCATCGGCATGGCACCCTATGAGGCTCTGTACGGAGGGAGGTATACGGCACCCTTAAGTTGGGTTGAGGTGGGGACCAAGTGGGAGGTTGGCCCTAGGCTGATCTGGCAGAGTCAAGAGGTGGTCGAGTAGATTCACAGGTGACTTTGCACTGTCAGGAGTAGACAGAAGAGCTATGCAGATCGGAAATGCAGAGAGGTGCAGTTTGAGGTTGGGGACCATGTCTTCCTTCGCGTTTCGGCCATGAAGGGCCTACAGAGGTTTGGGGTGAGAGGGAAGCTCGCGTCGAGGTTCGTGAGGCCCTTTGAGGTCCTGGAGCGGGTTGGACCCGTTGCTTACAGGCTTGCCCTTCCTCCCCAGCTTTCTGGTGTGCACGACGTGTTCCACGTGTCCAACTTCAGGAAGTACATCGCCGATCCCAGTCACATCCTGAGTCACAAGAGCGTCTAGGTGAGTGACGACCTAACCTACCCCGGGCGGCTAGTGCAGATTCTCGACAGAGCCATCCACAGTTTGAGATGGAAGCAAGTACCCTGGTGAAGGTTTTGTGGAGGAGCCAGCGGTACGAAGAGGCTACCTGGGAGCCTGAGGCGGCAATGCGGGAGCGATTCCCGGAGCTTTTTGTAGGTATGTCTTTTTGGACAGGCTTCGATCCTCTTTGAGTTTGTTATGCATATATCATTCTTTTCCGCACCCTAATTAGCGCAAGTTTCGGGGACGAAACTTCCTTTGAGTTTGTTATGTTGTTATGATCCAGGCATCAAACGTCATTTAAGACGTCTGGGAATTGGTCTAGACGTCTGGTCAGACGTCTGGAAGCCTTCCCAGATGTCTGGAATTTAATTTTTTCGGTGTACGGGATCGCGTTTACGTGCATGTGCGTGCAGACTGAACCGCCACCCTCCTTTCTTCTCTTTCCTTCCTCCCTGCAGGAGTAGCCATCTTTTTTTCTCTCTCTCCCCATGGCAGCCTTCAAATACCCCCCTCTCCTCTCCCTTACCCTCACTCCACCGCCTTCTTCTTCTTCCTGTTAGCGAGAGAGTGAGCGGGTGAGGGCAGCAGCAACTGCTGCCGTGAGTGCGTGGGGAGGAGGGGTTGCTACGAGAGGGAGAGAGTTAGATCGTGAGGTTGCGAGCTCGCTGGAGCAGCCAGGGCCGGTTGGCGGGTGCGCAGCGGGAGCGTGGTGTTGGGGAGGAGCTGCTGCAGCTCAGGCAGCAAGCGAGCGCGGCGTGGCACGGCCGTGTGCTGCAGGTGGATGGCGAGGAGGTTCTGATTCTGGGAAAATTTCCCAGAATCAGATGTCTAGACATACGTCCAGACGACGCAGGAGACGTTTGGAGGAAGGTCCAGACGTCTGAAAGGTACGATATTTTTCCTTCCCTTCTTTCGCGTGTACGGCCATGCAGCAGTTCCGCTGAAGGGTTCTGCTTCATTTCATGTTGAGGACGGTGGCATTTGTGTGCAGGTCTCGTTCGGGAAGGCACAAGGGCACGGCCTCCCACACAGATCGGACGTCTGGGCACAACACCAGACGACGGAGAGGGTCTCGAGACGTCCGGAGTGACAGTCGGACGTCTGGAAACTAAGTCCAGACGGTTCAGCAGGATTCTGAACGTCTGAAGGACAGCGCAGGATCAAGGTATGACTGGAGCCATCGTTTAATACGTCTGGAAGATGTTCCAGACGTCTGATTTTGGGCAAACTTGTCGTTTTTGACCCGTTTAGGGTCCGTTCGAAGTCTGTTTTCCGCGTTTCAAGTTTCGTTCTTCTCAGATTTAGTTCCTCTACCTATTTACAGTAATTATATCCTGTTCTGAGTAGCTCCTTGTAATTGATCCTTGTGTTAGGACCCCATTCCGTTGCGGTGCTGGGGGTTGCGGAGGCGCGCGGGCTTGCCGATGACGCCCCCAGTACTCCCGATTTTGCGGGTAGAGTGGCCCCTTTAATTATTTATCAAAAATTATGCACTTGTGAAATAATTAATAGATTCTAGGGTATTGCATGAATCATAGGACTGAAAAGCCAGATTGAATGATAGATCCTAGGATATTGCATGAATCTTAGGACTGAAAAACTAGATTGAATGATAGATCCTAAGATATGGCATAAACCCTAGGACTGGAAAACTAGATTGAATATATATATATTGCAGTCTTGGAAAAGTAGAAAGGAAAATGATAACTGCCTGTAATGGGTTAACAGTTGCCTGTTTATGAATGGATAATTACTGTTAAGAACATGGGCTATATGAATATAAAGCTGAAATGATGAAACCTAAATTGGCTGAGTTAAAGAAAAATGAGCATGAACCCTACAGGGAGTTAGGAGTAGAGCTCTTGAGAAGTGAATGGAATAGAATTGGGGAAGTGAGCTGGCCCATGAGTACGGAGTACCAAGGAGAGTGACTGTCCCCCTATTTAGTGCAGAGCGGAGCTAGCCACCCTAGGGACCCGGGGTTAGGTCTGGCCACTTTGTACTGACTTTTGGCCCTCGTGTACACCATACCGAGGAGAGCTACTAGTGTAGCGAGAGCACTAGCCACCCCACGAGCCCCAGGGTTCTGCTAGCCTTCATACACTGGCTTGTTAGGCCCACTGGGCAAACCAGGGTAGTCAGGCGAGGGTGTGCGGACTGTGAAGGGGCAAGACCCCTGTTTGGTTACTGTGGAGGGGCTGGACCCCAGTTACTAAGAGGGCTCTGCCCTATACTGGTTCCGTGCTGTGCTTTGGGGCGCACCCGTTAACGGAAACGACTGACCGCGTGCCAGTGCGGGGTAGTTACCCGTGCGTTTATCGCGTGTGCCGTAGTCACCGTTACGTCTGTCAGTGACCTTGGGGTGGTTGACTGAGAGTAGGACCACCACGGGGGGACTCTCCCGGCCAGGAGAGCGCCACGTGTTACTTCTACTTTTTGGAAAAGACTGCAATCAAGATCGTTCCCATGTGGAACATTCGAGATCAAGAGAAAGATCTGAGGAATAATTCAATAATGAGTAAATGGAAAAATAAAGAAAGAAATTAAAAATATAACAGTTACTGTCCACCTTACTATTTTTCTTAGCTTTTGGTTACCACTCTTCTCAGCGTTTCGCTGTCGTGTCACTTTTGTCACCCTTTCAGGACCAGGTGTTGAGCAGCCAGAGCCAGCGGCTGCAGAGGGTGCTGGGCCTAGTAGAGCCCAGTAGTTTTACTTGTGTAGTATCCACCGTACCTTTCCTTCTGTTATAGTGAGTATTTTCTGTTACCATGGTACTCTTTTATTGTAAGCATCATGTTTATGTACCTGTTTATTTCTTTACTGCTGTGGTGGTGTATACTGTAGTAGTTCTTTTCTTTACTGCCGTATTTTGTTATTGCTAGTTAGATACATGGTGAACGTGGTTTATTTTACTGCTCTTTTGGTTACTTTCTCGTTGGACGACTGGGTTTTGGGATCAGTCGAGTCGGTCCGATTCTCGTGTCTTGTAGGGATTCGGGAATTGGGTCGTAACAGTGCCACTTTGAAGAGAGTTCTAGAGAACTCTTGATGGGTGTGTGTGTGTGTGAGTGTGTGGCTATGCCCTATGTGGCTAAGTGGTCTAGGTTAGGTCCTAATGGGTTTAGGTAGGTGTAGGCCTTAAATTAGGGTTGCAAACCCTAATTGCTAAGGAGGAATTGCAATTAAACTTAACACAAGTTTAATTGAATGAGTGTGAACCTAATTGGGAGTGAAATAACTCAATTAGGTTGGACTTAGGTCAATTGGACTCTCACTGAGTCCAATTGACTAGGCAATGGTAATTGACTATGATCTAAGTCAATTAAGTTTAGTGATGACCTAATTAGGTCCTTAGGGAGGTTTAGAGATGGTGTACTAGGGTTATGGTACCTTAATTTAGGTTCCTATGGGGTTGGAATTGGGTTTAGGAATCTAGAGATCCAAGATCAAGGCTTGAATCTCAAAACAGGAATTGAGAGCAGTTCCGGACGTCCAATACTAGTGTCAGACATCTTATAGTGAAAAATCAGAAGTCCAGGCTTGTTGTTTGGACGTCCAATTCGAGTCAGGAAGGATTCAAGGTTCTGTCTTGGGTATTCTGCAGAAATTGGACGTCTGGCTAAGTGTCTGGATGTTCAATAACATTGTAGAATTGGGTTTAAGGTGTGTGGGAGTTGGCTAAGGGTTCTGGATGTCCTATAATTCATCTGGACATCCAGATAAAGGGTGGAATTAGGATTTTAAGGTTTCCTAGGGTGCGGTGACCTAATCTAACGGTGGCTAAGGCTTGGGGAAGTCTTTAGGCTATCCTAGGGCTAGGATGGACATAAGTCTTCACATTTTACTTCTTTATTTCAACTTAATAGTGTAGCGTACCTTAATTCCCTTACATCATTATCTACTATATCTAATCTAGGTCTTCTGCTCCAGCTCTGTTGCAACACCAGTTATTCCAGCTTCAGATCCAGCTTATTACCTGTAATTGACATAATGCACCTAATTAGCAGATTATAGCATTATTTTATGCATAGCTAAAAGAAAGCAGTAAAGATGCAGATAATGCTTATGTATGCATGAATTACCCTAATTTATGCTAAGTCCTAGCCTAATTTAGGTCAATTAAGACCTATGATTGCTACGCAATCACACCCCCATACCTAAATTTTGCTAGTCCCTAGCAAATGCAAGACTAAGTTATTCACAGCAAGGGTCCCTAAGGGATTGATTATTTTATCAAGTGTATGCCTAGAGATTTTTCTCCTTTTTGTTTTCATCCTATGCTCTAGAAATCCAGACAATCATGAAAGTATAGTTATGTAGCTTTTGCAACAGATTCGAGTGAAAAACTGATTCACCTCTAAAGCCTATACTTGACCCCTAGTAAAATTCTAGCAAGATAGGTGGACTTCTTTCCTCAGGGTATTCAAGATATTCTATGAATTTCACCCTGGCTTTAGGCTTAGGTAGAGAATCTCTGAGGGGTATGGGTGTTTATTTGGTGGCTCGCTCTCATTTGGTGCTACATAGATATTAGTACTATAGAATCTAGATTTCCAATTTACTAAGTAACTCAACTCAGCAAAAGACGAGAAAAACTATGCTCTCTTCTAGTTCCTTTGTATTCATTCTCTCTTACTCTTTTTCTTTTTCTTTTCTTTTCTTTCTTTTTCTTAGAACTCACAATCTCACCAGATTCACGCATATGACCTATATTTGGTGGTCTCACTTGGTATTAACACTTTAATTGAGTTCCCATAACTCTAACACTAAGTCGGAATTCCTCAGCCAGTATTCGGGCGATCAGAAACACAAAAAAATAGGTTAAGGCCATATTTGGTGGATCTAAAATTTATTCGGTGGTATTGCTTCAATGCAACTGAAATAAATACTAAATATTCACTCTTTTTTTCTTTGTTGCTTTTTCTTCTTTTTCTATTTTTTTTCAATTTTTCTTTCTTTTCATTTTTTTTCTTTTTTCATTCATTTCATTTTTTTTTCTCTTTCTTTTTTTTTTCAACATATACACAACTAGCACACATCCATGAACTTTATTGAGGAGGCATTATTAGGGATTGGTGGTATTCAAGCGATATTGGGTGGCTTATTTGGTGGAAGTGCCTATTCGTAGCATCGGGAGAGATGGATAGGACGATGTATTTCTGACCTTGACATCAATACCCTCCTTCAACCGAGGATTCCGTAAAGAATGGTCAAACCATCCACCTTAGCCCTAGTTTTAGGAAAACTCGCTCTCTATGTATTTGCCTTATTTGGTTGCTCTCAAAATTTCGCACAAAAATGTATACACAGGAACCGAGAGCGGAAACTATGCCTAATCTCTGAGTATCATCACCTAATTATCTAGGATTCTAGATTTCTTGCACTAATCTTAGAGCACCGGTACACTCTACTCTCATCTCACACTATTTGATGGATTTTTGGAAGAAAATCTGCGTAACTCCCAAAACACTGTCGAGGGGTTCAGGAGAAGAAGCACTGCTTCTTCTCGACAGACTAAAGACATTTATCAGCCTTCACCGTGAATCCATTGCAAATTCTACGTGTGTGTAAAAAGTTATACTGGATTCCAAATTACAGGAATTAACTAGAGGATAACATCCCTAATGCATTCTCTTAATAAAATAATCTTATTCATGAGTGCAATATGTATATATGCTATAAACAAGTAACCTCTTATATTCGTACTTCATGAAATTTTCCTTTTGGGTTACATTCAGCTTGACCCTAAATTTAGAATAAGAGGTGAGCGGGTGAGTCGAAAATGGCTGTTGCGGACGATTTCTAGCTCCAATGAGAGCATTGGAGGTAGAGTCGGTTGTTCTTTTATTTAGGGTCCTAAAGTACTTTTTATATGCAGCTTCGACGTTTTACTAAATGTTGGCATAAAAATTGTCAGTTTTGTTGTATCTACCCCCCCATGCCTAAGTTCTTGCATGTCCTCATGCATGAATATAAAAGAAAATAAATACAGCAGGGAGAGAATGGGGAGAAATCACCTGTAATTGCTCCTGAAATTATATATTCAGCACCGGTCAACCTATTAGTATGCAATATGCAGAAGGAAAATATGCTTAAAGAAAAATATGCTATATATAAAAATGGTTATGTATAGATGATGGTGGAATGTGGGATAGATGCTGAGTTTAGCGCCTTCAGCTGGGCGAAAATTCAATCACACATCCTCAATAAGATGAATAATCTCGTCAGGTGGAGGTTCCTGGGCCAAAAATGGCTTGAGGCGTCGGCCATTTATCGTAGATATATGCCTAGATTTTGGGTCCCTGATCTGGACTGCCCATTAGGATATGGATGAATCACAACATATGGGCCAGTCCACTTGGACTTGAGCTTCCCTGCGAAAAGTTTTAATCGTGAATCGAACAACCAAACTTGCTGGTTGGGCGTGAATGCTTTCCTCCAAATGTGGCGGTCATGAAAGGCTTTAGTCTTGTCCTTGTATATCAATGCGTTTTCATAGGCCTCCCACCAGATCTCTTTTAATTCGCTGAGCTGGAGTTTCCGTTCTTGACCTCCTGCATTAGGGTTAAGGTTACATTTTCGCATCGCCCAAAAGGCGCGGTGTTCCAACTCTACAGGAAGGTGACAGGCCTTGCCATATATCATACGATATGCTGACATTCCAAGTGGGGCCTTGTACGAGGTCCGATATGCCCAGAGTGCATCAACTAATTTATCGAACCAGTCCTTCCTGTCTGGTCTAATCGTTTTCTAGAGAATCAGCTTGATCTGATGGTTAGACACTTCTGCCTGCCCATTGGTCTTCGAGTGATATGGGGTGGCTATACGGTGATGTACCCCGTATTTCTTTAATAATGACCTGAAGTGGGAGTGGATGAAGTGGCTTCCCCCGTCGCTAATCAGAGCGCGGGGTATTCCGAATCACACGAAGATGTACTACCGTACAAAAGAAATGACGGTCTTATGATCAGCCCGTCTCGCCGGGATGGCCTCGACCCACTTCGAGACATAGTCAACGGCTGGTAAAATGTACTTGAAGCCATGCGAGTTCGGAAAAAGGGCCCATAAAATCGATGTCCCAAACGTCGAACACTTCTACAACCATGATGGGCTGGAGTGGCATCATGTCTCTCCTGGTCATAAAATCGACCGATTGGCATCGTTTACAGTGTTGGGCGTATTTGTGTGTATCTTTGAAAATAGTTTGCCAGAAAAATCCTGACTGCAAAATTTTTGCAGTGATTTTTTGTCCCGAGAAATGACCACCACAAGCATTATTGTGGCAAAAAGATAACACACTGGGGATCTCAGAATTTGGGATGCATCTTCGAATAATCTGATATGCTCCAATGCGGAAGAGCAGTGGGTCATCCCAGAGGTAGAATTTGGACTCTACAGTGAATTTGAGTTTCTGGTCCTTGGATAGGTTCGCAGGAATCTTGCCTACGGCAAGGTAGTTTGCAATATCTGCATACCAGGGGAACTCAACAGAGTGAACTGCCAAAAGAGATTCATCCGAAAATTGCTCGTGGATGGGCAGGGAATAAGGAATGTGGCTTGGGTCCAGTCTAGATAGGTGATCTGCCACAACATTTTGCTTTCCGGCTTTGTCACGGATTTAGATATCAAATTCTTGCAATAGAAGGATCCATCTAATGAGCTGGGATTTGGCATCCTTCTTTGCCAACAAATGTTGGAGGACGGAGTGGTCAGTGAAGATGATGACTTTGGACTCTAATAAATACGATATGAATTTCTCCAACTCGAATACTACTGCTAGTAGTTCTTTTTCAGTGACAGTATAATTGCGCTGAGCGTCATTCAGCGTCTTGCTAGCATAGTATATGACAAAAGGTTGTTTTTCCCGACGCTGGCCTAAAATAGCATCGACGGCAAAGTCAGAAGCATCGCACATCATCTTGAAATCAAGCGACCAGTTAGGTGGTTGGAGAATCAGGGAGCCAGAGACAACACTTCATAAAGTCTTGAAGGCACTGAGATGCAAGGTGTCGAATTCAAATGGGCTATCGACAATAAGGAGATTCGTCAAAGGTCGTGCAATTTTCGAGAAATCGTGTATAAATCTCCGATAGAAGCCGACGTGACCCAAGAATGATCTGATTTGCTTGACCGAGCTAGGTGGCGGTAAGTGGGAAATAATCTCTGGTTTAGCTCAATTGACCTCGAGTCCATTTTTAGAGATCCTGTGCCCTAGTACTATGCCATCCATCCCTCACCATGAAATGACTTTTCTCCCAGGATAGTACTAGGTTTACCTCAATACACCGTTTCAAGATCTTGGTGAGATTATCAAGACAAGATGCGAAATCATCTCTGAAAATGGAGAAGTCATCCATGAATACCTCCATATAGTCCCCAATCATGTCAGAGAAGATGGCCATCATACAACGTTGAAATGTTGCTGGTGTGTTGCAGAGGCCAAAGGGCATCTGCTTGAAAGCGAATGTTCCAAAGGGGCATGTGAATGTGGTCTTGTCTTGATCTTTTGGGCTAATCGCTACTTGATTATACCCGGAGTATCCATCCAGAAAGTAAAAGAAACTATGTCCGGCTAACCGTTCCAAGATCTGATCAATGAAAGACAAAGGAAAGCGATCCTTTTGGGTAGCCATGTTCAGTTTCCTATAGTCGATGTAGACCCGCCAAGATGTCGCAATGTGGGTCGGGATGGATTCGCCCTTATCATTTTTTACTACGGTGAGTCTTGCTTTCTTTGGCACTATCTGGATCAGACTCACCCATTGGCTATTAGAGATTGGGTATACAATACCTGCATTTAGCCATTTGATGATCTCCTTCTTAACAACCTCTAGCATATTCGGGTTAAGCCGTCTTTGAGGATGTCTCGAAGGTTTCACCCCTTCATCCGTGTAAATGTGATGAGTGCAATACAGGGGGCGAATACCGCGGAGATCAGCAATGCTCCACCCTATAGCAGCCCTATGGTCTTGTAGCGTAGAAATCAATTGATGCTCTTGTTCTTGGGTTAAGTGGGCATTAATAATGACTGGGTATGTCTCACTTTCGCCCAAGAACACATACTTAAGTGAGTCAGGTAAGGGCTTCAATTCAATCACGGGTGGGTCAGAGTTAAAAATGGGAGTGGGTGGAGCAAACTCGAGGGTGAGAATCTGCTGATCCATATGTACGTGAATTCCTGCTGATCCGCTTCCTGTGAGATATCGTTGTGACTGTGTTAACACGAAACTCTTTAGCTGTGGTCACGTCTTCCTGCAACAACAGGGACGATTCAGTAGTGTGCGGATCAGGATAGCTAGATTCAGGGGTGCTATGTGTTGGTGCTAGAGCACTACGATCATTTGTTTTGATGATAACAAAACACGTGTTATTTAACATTTGCAATTTGAGTCCTAGATTTCAGGTCAATTGCAAATGTGGACGTGTTTAGACGGAGTTCGAGCTCGCATCCAGGACGGATTGGAGGAGCTTGACGGAAAACAGAGGAGGTTCGCGTGGAGCGACAGATTGAAGATAGAAGACAAGAAGAATAGGATAGATTCTTTTTAATCCTCTCATGTACTTTTATCTTTATTTTTCTTGCTCTTTATTTTCCTTAGAAATTATGTTAAAGAGCCTCAAAGAACCCTAACAGTAGTCCTAGGAACACCGGCACAACCCTAGGATACTTAGGTTTTCTGTAGAATACTTAGAAAACCAATATAGGGTTCAAACAGAATTTACAGACGTCTAATTCCCAAATCAGACGTCTGATAAAGTATTTTAAGACGTCTGACTGTTGTTTCAGACGTCTGATAACTGTTAGGCTGGACATAGTTAGTTCTGTCTGATGAAATCAGACGTCCAGACCTTAGACCAGACGTCTTAGAAGACGTCTGATGGATTTGACAGACGTCCAATTAGTGGACCGTTGGCTGGCTTAGAAAACACTCAAGATTATGACCGTTAGAGCCTTATCAGACGTCCATAGGACTTACCAGACGTCTGATAAATGACCGTTTTGCCTCGGCTGACCCAAAATCTCTTCTCAGAGATTTTCTAGCAGTTGCAACGTTTGGAAATCAATTCCCACAGTAAAAGTAGGTTTCCAGACGTCCATACATAGTGCCAGACGTCCTGTATGTCGTCTGATGGACTTGCACAAAAACCCTGTTTAGATCCGATTCAAGTCAGGGAGAAACCCACATAGAATCAGACGCCTGACCTTGGAATCAGACGTCTTAAAGTGGCCTTCCAGACGTCTGATGCCAGAGTTAGACGTCTGATAACCCTGTCAAATGCAATCATTGTCCTGATTTCGGCCTGATTCTCTTGGGCTTTGCACCCAACGGCTATGGAAGCTTTTCCAAGCCTTCCAAAGCCTTCCTAAGGCCTCTATAAATAGAGGGGAACCTTTGTAACACAAACACACATATACACACTAAGACACACACCTTGCAATACACTTTCAAACCTTTTGTGTCCAAAGAAAAGACTCTCTTGCTCTCCAAGCTCAAGCTCCATTTTCTTGAGAGCATTCAACCGTTGCGCACCCGCTCTCCCGGCATTGTTAACGAGAGCGACGTAGCGCCATCGCGTGGCACACGCACCGCGTCATCGTCGACGCACTCCTTGCAAAGGGGAGTTTCCTATTTCCTATAGAAGCTAGGTTTAATTATTTTGTTGGCTCTATAGGACTATTGTTTATTTTATCTTTGTCTTTTGGTTAGGTATTCGCTTTGCGAATTCCCGTCTCCTTCGTGGGACAAAATCCTTCTCGTGGAGAGAAGGGGTTGAGGAACGCTACCCTCGTACTTGTAGCGTGGTTGTACTGAGGTTGAATCACCCTCGTTTCAAAGTGATTCGGTTAGTGGATTTGATCAACTAGGTTGATCGGAAAATCCTAACTCGAGAGGGTTAGGTGGTGGTTTTCACCCGGTTTGGGTTTCCACCTAAAAATACCTGTGTACATTGTGCGATTGATTTTTGTGAGATTGCTTTATATTTTTATTTCCGCATATTTTTACGTCACCCCTCCAAGTAGGGAACCTTCACTATGGTCAGAAGCACACCCTAAACTGTCAGATCCTCGGGGAGATATGTGTAGTGCAGTGGTCTCAGTCCCGTGTGGATCAAGGTCCAAGAACCCTGATAGTGTAGACGAATGCGACATTGGGTCGTCACAAAGGAGCCCAATGTTACCACAGTATGCCGAATCTTCGTCTTCACCATCCTCTATGCGATCACAGTCAAAGTTCCTTGATGCCCTGAATATGTCAAGTCGAAGTTGCTCATTACCTAGGGTTATCTCCATACACCTGGATACACAATCAATGTTTGCTCGGGCTATCGCTAGAAATGGGCGACCCAAAATAATTGGTGCATCTCGGAGATTAGGAGGAACCTCCATATCGAGAACGAAAAAGTCTACGGGAAAGCAGAACCCGCGAACTTTTACTATTATGTTCTCAACCACCCCCTTCGGTGTTTTTACTGATCTATCACCCAACTGAATCATGATCGAGGTGGGCTTTAACTCCCCAAATCGAAATTGATCAAATACGGTAGTGGGAGTTAGGTTGAGGGACGAACCCAGATCTAGAAGGGCCCAATCAAATGGAGAATCCTGCAAGAAGCATGATATGAGCGGGGTACTAGGGTCTTTCTTTTTCGGCGGCAAGTCAGCTAGAATCACGACGCTAGTTCTTTTGACAGTACCACCTGTCGTCCAATTCTAGGCTTTTGCTTTGAGGTACAATAGTCCTTGAAGAACCTAGCGACAGCGGGGATGTGATCAATTGCCTTAAGGAGGGGGACCTGAATATGTACTTCCTTAAACATTGACTTCAGGTCCTCAAAATTCCACGTGTCCTTTTTCTGTACTACATTTCATGTTAGAGCCTCAGGAAAAGGGATGGGAATCTTAGGGTCAAGTGGCCTCTTACCCTTATCTACCGTAGGTGGCTCCTGAGATGGAGTCGAACCTGCCTGCTGCGAAGGGTGAGAAAAATCAGGGCCTACCTGCCTATGTGGTGGGTTGAATGTCTTCCTTCCGCTCCTCAAAGAGACAGCATTTGCATTAGCTTGCTGTCCATGAGGTGGTGGGGGAGCAGAAGGGGCAGAGTATGCGGGGTTCTGCAAAGGCGGTTGGACTTAGGCATAACCAGGTGGTGCAGGAGGTGCCTGTAATATGGCGTGTGCCTGTCCCTGTGGTGCCTGAAACCTAGGCGGGGCACCTTGGTTCTGTACATATCGAGGGTTCGAGACAGGTTGGGAGGGCAAGGCTCCCTGAGTCCTATGCTCATGCAACAGCTGGTTTTGCGTGTTCTGTATAGTCTGAATCTGGTCAGCCATCGCCTTCATTATTTGCAAGCTATCCTGTGTAGATTTCCTCATCGATTCTTGCAACTCCTCTTTCAGTGCCTCCAAAGGGTCAGCCTGCTTTGGAGGGTGACTGGCAGCTTGGTGCAGCGGCTGGTATATAGAACGGGGTTGCTGCTGCTGAGATAGGAATGGCTGCTGCCTAGGGTATGTGTTTTGTGCATTCTCGTATTGCCTGGTCTGGTAGTGTGGATCTTGATGTGGTCTCTGCGAGTTACCAGACTAGGAGAAGTTCGGATGCTGGCACCAACCAAGGTTATACGTCTTTGAATACAGGTTATTACGCCCGTATCCTTGGATAGCACTGACGTCCTCGTAGGCTGAAGATGTCTGAGACGTATATCCATCAAGGGGATACGTATTATAATCTGTGGGTGGTGCGTAACCCTGGTCATATGGTGCCAGATCGGAATTGTTTACGGGATCCTGATATGCAGGATCTCGTAAATAAGGAGAAGATGCATCCCGAGTGAGTAGATTAACTCGAGCAGGAGGGGCTCAGGGTGCATAGGAGGGTCTTAGAGCGGCAAAGTTCAGGTCAGATTGACCTTGACTAATTTGGTTAATCTTTTTCTCAATCAGGTTTATTCTATCCAGCTGCTTGACGATGATATTCATGTCAGCTCGAATAGACTTGGTGTGAGCCTCATGGATACCAACCCGCTGCTGACCAGGCTGCTGGAACTGGTTCATGGACGCGGCATTCATCGAATTCTCTGACAAAGATTCGAACAACTCAAATGCGCTGTTCTTGTCTTTTGCGAGGAAATTCCCGCCACTAGATGCATCGGCCAGATACCGATGTGTGTCATCCAACCCATGGTAAAAGATCTGAGCTAGGTGCCATCTGGGTATACCATGGTGCAGGCATTTCCGGAGAAGGTCGTGAAATCGGTCCCAAGCTTCATGTAACTTCTCCCCAGCTCCTTGGGAGAAGGTCGTGATTGCGCGTCTCATCGCGTTTGTTTGACCGATTGGGAAGAACTTTTGCAGGAATTCACGTCGTAATTCTGACCAGGTTCCAATTGGCTTCCCAATGGTCTTGAACCAGTATGAAGCTTTGTCCCTCAGAGAAAATGGGAAAAGCTTCATTGGAACAATCCCAAGATCAATATTCTTGGGTCGAATTATTTCTACAAGTCGACTCAGGTCCTCTAGGTGCTGGAACGAATCTCCGCTTGAGTTTCCATAAAAGTGAGTGCTGATCAAACCGATCACATTGGGCTTGAGCTCAAACGCGTCTCTGCCTGCGGGAATCCTGACTAAGGGTGCAACGATTGGTGCGGCTGGATCATAGAAATCCCGCAGTTGTTCTCCTCGCAGTGGATGCTGCATTCTGTTAAGCACCGTCAAAATGCAGTCCATGCTTTGCCGATGCTGCTCCTCAGATTCAACCTCCTGGGCTTCCAAACGAGCCATTGGGTCTAGATTATCAATGTCCTAACCTAGTCTAGGTCCAGGTCCAGGATTAGCCATTGCGGCTAAGGAAGTAGAAATGGGAGGAAAAGATGGTCCTGGCAAGGTGACTCGCTTCTTTGGGAGTGGCTCCCAAGGTCCAACCAGTTGAGGTCTAAGGGACCTCCGTCCTTGCATACACCACCCAACCCCTGGGTTGGTGTAGCCAAGCCAGACAAGGCTAAGGCCCTGTCAATCAGATGGTCCTTATGATCTTGTGTAACGAACGCGTGCCCCAGACGCCTTTTAAGACGTCTGGGAGGTGGCCCAGACGTCGGACCAGACGTCTGGGATCACATCCAGACGTCTGACCAGACGTCCGGGATCGTTTACAGACGTCTGGAGAACAGTTATGTTCGCACGGGAGATTCGTCTGCGCGCCTGTGCGCGCAGACCTGCGATTCCTCTCTCTCTCTCTCTCTTTGCGGCTGCAGGTGCGCTGCGACCACCTTCTCTCTCCTCGCGCGGCCTTAAAAAGGGGCGCGCCTCCCCTCCCGTCTCCACCGCCTTCTTCTTCTTCTCCTTCCTGTGTGCGAGAGCGAGCGGACGCGAGGGCGGCAGCGGTGGCCGCAGTGAGCGCGGAGGTGCGACGTTGATGAGAACCTCATCATGAGCCATAACTAGCTCATTTTGACCTAATACAAAGGATAAAAGCTCCTACATAACTCAAGGAAAGGCTTAACTCAGAGAATTCTGAGTTTAAGGAGAAAACAAGTCATAAGGGGTAAAAAATGTAATTTTACCAGTATAATCTGCATACAGGGTAATTCAGGGCCCAAACATAGGTCAAAGCAACTTAATAAGAATAAAAGTGGGATGAGATGATCTAGCAAGGGCTACAGCAATTCCAAGAAACTAAATGATAATCGGTAACCCTAAAACAACCCACTTCAATTCACGAGGTTCGAGGCAAAGTAAAAATAGAATAAACCCTCTAAAATTCATAGAAAAATAATTTCTAGGGTTTAGAACCTTCAATTTGGCCTTCAGAACCCCTTTTGACCTACATTGAGAACCATGCCCAATTAATAACTTAATTTGGGTTTTCGCATAAATTGACCGGTCAAACAAGGTTTAATATAGAAATGAAATTCACCATCAGATTCCTTAGGTCCTAATTAGTCATGTATAAAAACTTGAGCCTAAGAAGAAACCTCCTTGACCAACTTTACACTTTGGTCCTCATATATTTACTTTTTGGCCCTCAACTTTTAAACCCTCGCATTTTGGCCCCTAACTCTCCTTCGTTCTTTGCGTTCAGGTCCCCCCTGCAAAACCTGCCAACACCATGCTCCGGCGACCTTGCGCGGAGCATGGCGCCGCGCAGGGTGAGGGGGAGAGCCTGGCAAGTAAACCGGGGGTGCCCTGCGTCGTCAGCCGTCGCAGGGACACCCCCCTGGTCGCTGTAACCCACCATACCGGCCGTGCGAACGCACGGACGGTATGGGTTTCCATCTCCGGCGTCCTCCGGCGAGGGAGACACGTCGTCTCCCTCCGCCTTCCTCCCTGATTCGTCCCTATAAATACCCCCGTCGCTCCACCGTTCTTCCCAGCTGGGATCTGACGGAGAAAACCCCCAACTTTCCTCTCCTCTCACTCCGGCAGACGCCCAC
Source organism: Thalassia testudinum (assembly GCA_037157565.1). Lineage (NCBI taxonomy): Eukaryota > Viridiplantae > Streptophyta > Magnoliopsida > Alismatales > Hydrocharitaceae > Thalassia > Thalassia testudinum. The sequence continues at coordinate 3,141,789 of JAZHRO010000022.1, read as the reverse complement.
CAGCTCCGGCGGTTCTTCCTCCTCCTCCTCTTCGCTCTGCCGCAATACCAGCAGCAGAGACTTCTTCCCCTGCTCTTCCCGCGCCACGCCGTACCCAGCTGGCGCATCTCCGGCCTTCTGCTCGCCGCCGCCCCTTCCCCTGGGCATCTTCTTCTCCGGCGACAGTCGATACGACTGTCGCCCTGCCCCGGCCCCTTTCGTCTCCGTAGCTAGGTCAGAACTCCTCCCCATCTCCCCCTCTTTCTTTTCCTCACTGTCTTTTATTTGATTAAACCCTCGACCGCTCCTGTCCACCGTCACCCCCTTCATCTCCGGCCATCCTCCGGCGAGCCGCTCCCATCACCCCAGCATCCCACACGACTCGCCGACCACCGCAGAACCTCCGCCTCCTCACCCTGATCAACCCCCGCCCTTCCACTTCCCCCACATCACCCTCTGCAACCCCACCGAACAAACCCATCCTCCGACCCACAGTCCGACCTAGGGCAGCCCTTGCACGCCGCCCCACGCCTCGCCACCACCCACACGAGCTTCGCCGCACTCTGGCGAAGCTCCCGGCACCTTCTGATTAGGCCGAGAGGCCGTTTTGCTGTGAACAGGCCACCCGACCTCTGCCGCCATTGCCGTGCAGAAGGAGCTGCTTCCGCCTGCAGCTGCAGGCGCGCCACGCCCAGCGCCACGCCCAGATTCGACTCCCAGGCCTTGCGAGGCATTTCGACAGAACATCAGGCTCGCAGCTGGGGCGAAGGCTTCGCGTGAAGCCGCGATCGCCCGCTGCTTTCTCCGCTGCGGGCGCTCAATTGAGGTGGGACATTTAGTCCCACCTCGGAAAAGTCTGAAGAGGCGCAGAGGTTTAAAGCGAAAAAGTGCTGGAGGCTTACTGCCTCAGCACATGGGGTGAGGTCCCCCTCACCCGCCCGGTTACCCCGTCTCGTCCGCGCTCACGCCCCGCGGACCTGACCCGACCCGACTTAGACTGACCTGCACTCCTCGCCCACCACGCACGCCGGTGGGCCTGGACCCAGGCGCGACCCGTACCCGACTACCCGGCAGCTCTGGGAGAGCTTTCCCAAGAGTGGTTTCAGAGAGAGAGAGACGCGGGGGGGGAGAGGGTAGAGTAGGTTTTGTCCTCTGATGTAAACTCTGAAGTGTGCAGGCACAGGTGAAGAAGAAGGACCGCGGAAGAAGAAGGAAGCTGAGGGAGACACTGTAGCAACAAGCAGTTTAAGTCGTCTGATTGGAAAATCAGACGACGTCCTGAAGGGAAAAGAAGAAAGAAGGAGGGACGACGTCCTGACTGGAAAAAGAAAAGAAGAAAGAAGGAGATCTGAAGAACAACAGAAGAAGGCGAGGCAGAGGAGAACACAGGGAAGAACTGAAAGAAGAAGAACAAAGAAGAAGAAGATCTGAAGAAAGGAAAAGAAGAAGAGCAGGACCGCTCTGCAGAAGAAAGAAGAAGAGCAGGAACAGCTGAAAGAAGAAGAAGAACATCACCACTGCAGATAAAGAAGAAGAAGATAGCAGAAGATCTGAGACGAGGAGAAGCAAAGAGAAAAGAAGAAAAGACAACAAATCCTTTCTCTCTCTTTCTTCATTTTTGTAAAAGAAACATGTATATCTCTAGAATACAACTTGCTCCCTGAGTTCGATCTCGGGAACTCTTTTATTTTCCGAGTAAAAATTTATATATTTGAAATGTTGGTAATAACTGGCTATACTACAACGCTATAACAATAAAACCCGGTTATCTCTGCAGAACCAACGTTTCAGGCGTGCGAGGGCGGAGCTCTGCCGTGGGGGCGAGCTCGCCGGAGCGGCTTGGCCGGCTGGCGGAGGGCGCAGGGGGCGCGGAGCGACGCGGAGAGGGACCTGCTGCGGGCTGAGCAGCAGACGCGCGAGGTGCGACGCGGGCGGCGTCGCGAGCGGAGGCCGAGCAGGGTTCTGATTCTGGAAAAATTTCCAGAATCAGACGTCTGGGTTGATAGCCAGACGGCAAGGTCGACGTCTGTAAGATCATACAGACGTCTGAAAGGTGAGTTTCCGCTTTCTTCTTCCTTCTTCTCGACTGACCGTACTGAGGGAGGGGGGTTGGCTGTGCGCAGGTTCGCTGATTCGCCATCCTTTGCGAATCAGACGTCTGGAAGTTGTACCAGACGGCGGGAATGATCTACAGACGTTCGTGTGGACCATCGGACGTCTGGGGTATAGGACAGACGTCCCCGTAGACTTCTGGACGTCTGGGAAACCACGCTGAACAGGTAATTCTCTGATCCACCATTTAAGACGTCTGGAAGGAGTTCCAGACGTCTGATTTTGCACAGTATCGTCTTTCTCGACCCGTTTAGGGCCCGTTTGGGCTCCGTTTTCCGCGATTCGAGTTGCGTTCTTTTCAGAATTAATTCCTCTACTCGTCTACAGTAGCTATACACTGTTTTGAGACACTCCTTGTGTTTGATCCTTGTGATAGGACCTCGTTCGGTTGCAGTCTTGAGAGTCGCGGAGGCGCGCAGGATTCCCGATCACGCCCCCATTACTCCCGTTGTACCTGGTAGAGTGGCTTAAGTTATTAATAAAATCCGTTAAAGTATGAAACCATAACTAGAATCTAGGACATTGCATGAATCCTAGGAATGAGAAATGTATGGAATGATAGCTCCTAGGTGATGCATGAATCCTAGGGCTGGAAAACTAGTTGTATGCTAGATCCTAGGATGTGGCATGAATCTTAGGATGGAAAAAAACTAGTGGAATGTATAATACTGCAGTCTTGGAAAAATGGAAAGGAATATAAAGCTACCTGTAATTTGAATTAACAGCTGCCTGTTATGAATAAAGAAACATGTTTGAGATCATGGATTTTGAGAACGTGAATCTGGAAAGTGAAACATATGATGTTCTGAGATAAAGAGCTGGAACCCTACGGGGAATTAGGAGTGGAACTCTTGGAAAGAAAAAGGAATGGAACTGAGATGTAGTTTGTACTGTCCCTTGGGTACGCAGTACCAAGGGAAGTACCTGTACCTGTTTAGTGCAGAGTGGGGCCAGCCGCCCCAGGGACCCGGGGTTAGGATTGGCCGCTCTGTACCGACTTGTTGGCCCTCGTGTACGTAGTACCGAGGAGAGCTAGTAGTGTTAGGAGAGTACTAGCTACCCCACGGGCCCCGGGGTTCTGCTAGCCTCCTTCACCGACTTGTTAGGCCTACTAGGGCAAACCAGGGTAGTCAGGCGAGGGTGCGCGGACTGTGGAGGGGCAAGGCCCCGTTTTGGTTACTGTGGAGGAGTTGGACCCCTGTTACTGAGAGGGCTCTGCCCTGGTTCCGTGCTGTGCTTTGGGCGCACCCGTTAACGGAAACGACTGACCACGTGCCAGTGCGGGCTAGCTACCTGTGCGTTTATCGCGCGTGCCGTAGTCACCGTTACGTCTGTCAGTGACCTTGGGGTGGTTGACTGAGGGTAGGATCACCACGGGGGACTCTCCCGGCCAGGAGAGCACCACGTGCTACTTCTACTTTTGGAAAAGACTGCAATCAAGATCGTTCCCACGAGGACATTCGAGATCAAGTAAAGGATCTGAGAAATAAATGAAATAGTGAGAAAAATTGAAAGATGTGAATAAAGGAAGTAATAGAACATAACAGCTACTGTACACTCTACTGTTGCCTTTAGTTAGTTTGCCACTCTACTCAGCGTTTTGCTGACGTGTTACACTCGTTACCTTTTTCAGGACCAGGTGTTGAGCAGCCAGGGTCGGCGGCTGCAGAGGACGCTGGGCCGAGTAGGGTCCAGTAGAGTTACCACAGCCTTTTTACCCCTTTTGTTTCTGTTCTAGTGAGTAGTTTTTGTTTCCGCTGTACCTTCTTTACCTGCAGTTCTTGTTATATGATAAATGTTGTTTTACTGTTGTGGTGGTACCTACTGTAGTAGTTTCTTTCCTTACTGCTGTACTTTCTTACTGTTAGTTATATTCATGCTGAATGTGGTTTATTTTACTGTCTTTTGGTTACTTCCTCGTTGGACGACTAGGTCTTGGGATTAGTCGAGTCGGTCCGGTTCTCGTGTCTTGTAGGGACTCGGGAACCGGGTCGTTACAAGATGGTATCAGAGCAAGGTTGTCCCGAGAAGTGAATCAACTGACTGGAAAATAACCAATTCACATGTTTATAGCTAGAGTAGCCACCACAACATATCTCTTGACATGAGCTCTTAGAAGCTTTGTTAGGTACCGTCTGTTTTGACGTTTCCGTTTTGTTTCGCGTCTCCATTGTAGGAGATGCCGCGTCGTGGAGCTAGGAGGGTGGGCCGCAGGCGCGGCCGAGGTCAGGGCCCGGGGGACGGATGTGTCGGGCTTGGAATACATACAACCCCTCCTCTTCTCCTGAGTATACCGTCTCGGGACCTCGTCCAACTGATTCGAGAGGTGGTTCGAGAAGAATTTCAGCTTCCACCCATGTCGCCACCCCCTCCCCCTTCCGAGCGTACGACAGGGGAGTTAGTGGTGGAACGAGATTTCCGCCGCCACACCAGGCGTGTTAGGAGAACTCAACGGAGACACGTGGCGTCCGCAGGAGAGCCGTCACGTTGTGCAGGGCCATCAGTGGCCTTTGGGGGCCCTCGACAGGGGCCAATCGCCAGCACCGGACCCCCGCCTAGCCAACAACAGGGACTCACTGAGGGCGGGAGTCGGTTTCCCCTCTGCTACCAGTGTGGCCAGCCGGGCCACGTCAGGAGGGACTGCCCATCTAGGGCAGGAGGTCAGCAGATACTTCCCGTGCAGAGCACTGTAGGGCGTGCAGGAGGCCGCGGTCCCCAGGCACGAGGAGGAGGACAGCAGTCGCGAGGAGGGTACCGGCCAGCACCTACCTGTCCGACGCAGAGTGTGGCTGCTTCGTCCGCACCTAGAGCTGAGGGGCGTATCAACGACCTAACACACAGGGACGCCAGAGCATCGGGATCCGTGGTAGCAGGTATGGTTTCAGTTTCTGGCAGACTCGTTTACACGCTTTTCGATTCCGGCGCTACGCACTCGTTTGTCGCAGCCAGTTCGCAGTTAGTTTGGACCAGGATTATACACTGTTAGAGAATCCGTTCGTAATCAGAGGTCCGAGTGGTCAGCTGTTTGTAGCTGAGGAGGTGTACACGGGTTGCGGGGTCAGCATCGGGGGACATAGCCTGCCAGCTGACCTGATTATGATACAGATGGAGGACTTTGGAGTGATTCTGGGGATGGATTGGCTGTCCGCTTACCACGCTTTGGTGGACTGTTTTGAGAGGAAGATCGTCTTCTCCATTCCAGAGTTGCCTTCTTTCGAGTCTCACGGACAGCCAGTGGGCGGAGGTTTCAGGTGCATATCGGCACTTCGGGCGGTGAGACTTTTGAGCCAGGGGTGTGAGGGCTTCCTAGCTTGTGTGGTGGCAGAGCTCAGCCCCGTGGCAGACTTCCAGAGCATCCCGGTGGTCAGAGAGTACCCCGACGTGTTTCCAGACGAGTTACCAGGACTACCGCCCGAGCGTGAGATCGAGTTTGAGATCTCACTAGTACCAGGGACCAGCCCCATCTCCACTGCGCCATACAGGATGGCACCGCTTGAGCTGCGAGAGCTCAAGTCCCAGTTGCAGGACCTTTTGGAGAAAGGTTTCGTGAGGCCCAGTGCGTCTCCCTGGGGAGCCCCGGTACTGTTTGTGGAGAAGAAGGATGGGACCCTACGCCTTTGTGTGGACTACCGACAGCTGAATAGGATCACCATCAAGAACAGATATCCGCTGCCGAGGATCAACGATTTGTTTGACCAGTTGCGGGGTGCCACGGTGTTTTCCAAGATCGACTTGAGGTCTGGATACCACCAGTTGAGGATCAGGGAGACCGACGTCTCCAAGACAGCTTTCCGCACCCGCTACGGACACTACGAGTTTTTGGTCATGCCGTTTGGACTGACCAATGCCCCCGCTGCTTTCATGGACCTGATGAACCGGGTGTTTAGACCGTACTTGGACCAGTTTGTGGTGGTTTTCATAGATGATGTACTCATCTATTCTAGAGATCGGATGCAGCACGGACAACACTTGCGGATGGTTTTGGACACTCTGAGACGACGCAGGCTGTACGCCAAATACAGCAAGTGCGAGTTCTGGTTGAGGGAGGTGACCTTTTTGGGTCATGTGATCTCTGGAGACGGCCTGGCGGCGGACCCCGCCAAGGTCGAGGCAGTGCTCAGGTGGGAGAGACCGCGTTCAGTCACTGAGATTCGCAGTTTCCTGGGACTGGCAGGTTACTACAGACGGTTCATCAGAGGATTTTCACAGATTGCGCGTCCTATGACACAGTTGACCCGGAAGGACGTGCCTTTCGCTTGGACAGACGCCTATGAGGCGTGTTTTCTGGAGCTGAAGGAGAGGTTGACCTCGGCTCCCGTGCTCACCATCCCTGACAGTAGTGGCGGGTTCGTTGTGTACACGGACGCTTCCTTGCAGGGGTTAGGAGGTGTGCTCATGCAGAGGGGTCACATGGTCGCTTACGCTTCGCGGCAACTGAAGCCCCATGAGCATACCTACCCTACCCACGATCTAGAGTTGGCAGCTGTTGTCTTCGCGCTGAAGACATGGAGGCACTACTTGTACAGTGAGATCTTCGAGATTTTTACAGATCACAAGAGCGTCAGATATCTTTTTGACCAGAAGGAGCTCAACATGAGACAGAGACGTTGGTTGGAGCTCCTGAAGGACTACGACTGCAGCATCTCCTACCACCCGGGAAAGGCCAACGTGGTGGCTGACGCCTTGAGCCGTAAGGCACCTGCACGCTTGGCCAGTCTACAGTTACAGAGTTGGAGCCTTTTGGGAGGAGGTGGGCAGTTGGCGACCTCTAGAGTTACGAGGGTACTGTGGGGCAGTGACGGTGACACGGCAGACCAGGCCAGAGTTGATAGACCGCATCATCACGGGACAGATGGCCGATCCGTACTTGCAGTCTTTGCGCGACAGAGTACTATCAGGGGACCCAGGGGACTTCTCTTTCACAGACCAGGTGTTACGCTTGAGGGGACGGTTGTGCGTCCCCAGAGACGAGGAGCTGTTGAGAGAGCTCCTGACTGAGGCACACGGTTCCAGATTCACCATACATCCCGGAAACACGAAAATGTACCATGACTTGAGACGCGAGTTCTGGTGGAGAGGGATGAAGCGGGATGTGGGTGAGTTCGTGCAGCAGTGCTTAGTGTGCCAGCAGGTGAAAGCCGAACATCAGAGGCCTGTAGGGCCGCTTCAGCCGCTTCCAGTACCAGAATGGAAGTGGGAGAGCATCACCATGGACTTGGTGGTGGGCTTACCTGTTACCCAGCGAGGACACGACGCAGTCTGGGTAATAGTGGATGGATTGACGAAGACGGCACGATTCTTGCCGATCCGAGTCACTTTGGGACCAGCACAGTTGGCAGAGAGGTATATCCGTGATGTGGTGCGACTACACGGAGTTCCGCGGGAGATCGTATCCGACCGGGATACCCGCTTTACGTCCCAGTTTTGGGCTGAGTTTCAGCAGGCTTTGGGGACGAGGTTGAGGTTTAGCACGGCTTACCCCCCCCAGACGGACGGACAGTCGGAACGCACGATACAGACACTTGAGGACCTTTTGCGTGCCTGTGTACTAGACTGGAGGGGCTCTTGGGAGGAGCACCTGCCCCTAGCGGAGTTTGCATACAACAACAGTTATCACTCGAGCATCGGCATGGCTCCCTACGAGGCTCTGTACGGACGGAAATGCACGGCACCCTTGAGTTGGGTTGAGGTGGGGACCAAGTGGGAGGTTGGCCCCAGGTTGATCCGGCAGAGTCAGGAGGTAGTTAAGCAGATCCACAGACGACTCCGCACTGTCAGGAGCAGACAGAAGAGCTACGCGGATCGCAGACGCAGAGAGGTGCAGTTCGAGGTTGGGGACCACGTCTTCCTTCGTGTTTCGCCCATGAAGGGCTTACAGCGGTTTGGGGTGAGAGGGAAGCTCGCGCCGAGGTTCGTGGGGCCCTTTGAGGTCCTGGAGCAGGTTGGACCCGTTGCTTACAGACTTGCCCTTCCCCCGCAGCTTTCTGGTGTGCACGACGTGTTCCACGTGTCCAACCTCAGGAAGTACGTAGCCGATCCCAGCCACGTACTGAGTCACGAGAGCGTCGAGGTGAGCGACGACCTGACCTACCCCGAGCGGCCAGTGCAGATCCTAGACCGAGCCGTCCGCAGGTTGAGACGAAAGCAAGTACCCCTGGTAAAGGTTTTGTGGAGGAGCCAGCGGTACGAGGAGGCTACCTGGGAGCCTGAGGCGGCAATGCGGGAGCGGTACCCGGAGCTTTTCGCGGGTACGTCTTTTCGGACCGGCTTCGGTCCTCTTTGAGTTTGTTATGGTTATTTGGACATCTTTTTCCCGCACCCTAGTTGGCGCAAGTTTCGGGGACGAAACTTCCTTTGAGTTTGCTATATTGTAACGAACGCGTGCCCCAGACGCCTTTTAAGACGTCTGGGAGGTGGCCCAGACGTCGGACCAGACGTCTGGGATCACATCCAGACGTCTGACCAGACGTCCGGGATCGTTTACAGACGTCTGGAGAACAGTTATGTTCGCACGGGAGATTCGTCTGCGCGCCTGTGCGCGCAGACCTGCGATTCCTCTCTCTCTCTCTCTGCGGCTGCAGGCGCGCTGCGACCACCTTCTCTCTCCTCGCGCGGCCTTAAAAAGGGGCGCGCCTCCCCTCCCGTCTCCACCGCCTTCTTCTTCTCCTTCCTGTGCGCGAGAGCGAGCGGACGCGAGGGCGGCAGCGGCGGCCGCAGTGAGCGCGGAGGTGCGGCGTGCGAGGGCGGAGCTCTACCGTGGGGGCGAGCTCGCCGGAGCGGCTTGGCCGGCTGGCGGAGGGCGCAGGGGGCGCGGAGCGACGCGGAGAGGGACCTGCTGCGGGCTGAGCAGCAGACGCGCGAGGTGCGACGCGGGCGGTGTCGCGAGCGGAGGCCGAGCAGGGTTCTGATTCTGGAAAAATTTCCAGAATCAGACGTCTGGGTTGATAGCCAGACGGCAAGGTCGACGTCTGTAAGATCATACAGACGTCTGAAAGGTGAGTTTCCACTTTCTTCTTCCTTTTTCTCGACTGACCGTACTGAGGGAGGGGGGTTGGCTGTGCGCAGGTTCGCTGATTCGCCATCCTTTGCGAATCAGACGTCTGGAAGTTGTACCAGACGGCGGGAATGATCTACAGACGCCCGTGTGGACCATCGGACATCTGGGGTATAGGACAGACGTCCCCGCAGACTTCTGGACGTCTGGGAAACCACGCTGAACAGGTAATTCTCTGATCCACCGTTTAAGACGTCTGGAAGGAGTTCCAGACGTCTGATTTTGCACAGTATCGTCTTTCTCGACCCGTTTAGGGCCCGTTTGGGCTCCGTTTTCCGCGATTCGAGTTGCGTTCTTTTTAGAATTAATTCCTCTACTCGTCTACAGTAGCTATACACTGTTTTGAGACACTCCTTGTGTTTGATCCTTATGATAAGACCCCCATTACTCCCGTTGTACCTGGTAGAGTGGCTTAAGTTATTAATAAAATCCGTTAAAGTATGAAACCATAACTAGAATCTAGGACATTGCATGAATCCTAGGAATGAGAAATGTATGGAATGATAGCTCCTAGGTGATGCATGAATCCTAGGGCTGGAAAACTAGTTGTATGCTAGATCCTAGGATGTGACATGAATCTTAGGATGGAAAAAAACTAGTGGAATGTATAATACTGCAGTCTTGGAAAAATGGAAAGGAATATAAAGCTACCTGTAATTTGAATTAACAGCTGCCTGTTATGAATAAAGAAACATGTTTGAGATCATGGATTTTGAGAACGTGAATCTGGAAAGTGAAACATATGATGTTCTGAGATAAAGAGCTGGAACCCTACGGGGAATTAGGAGTGGAACTCCTGGAAAGAAAAAGGAATGGAACTGAGATGTAGTTTGTACTGTCCCTTGGGTACGCAGTACCAAGGGAAGTACCTGTACCTGTTTAGTGCAGAGTGGGGCCAGCCGCCCCAGGGACCCGGGGTTAGGATTGGCCGCTCTGTACCGACTTGTTGGCCCTCGTGTACGTAGTACCGAGGAGAGCTAGTAGTGTTAGGAGAGTACTAGCTACCCCACGGGCCCTGGGGTTCTGCTAGCCTCCTTCACCGACTTGTTAGGCCTACTAGGGTAAACCAGGGTAGTCAGGCGAGGGTGCGCGGACTGTGAAGGGGCAAGGCCCCGGTTTGGTTACTGTGGAGGGGTTGGACCCCTGTTACTGAGAGGGATCTGCCCTAGTTCCGTGCTGTGCTTTGGGCGCACCCGTTAACGGAAACGACTGACCACGTGCCAGTGCGGGCTAGCTACCTGTGCGTTTATCGTGCGTGCCGTAGTCACCGTTACGTCTGTCAGTGACCTTGGGGTGGTTGACTGAGGGTAGGATCACCACGGGGGACTCTCCCGGCCAGGAGAGCACCACGTGCTACTTCTACTTTTGGAAAAGACTGCAATCAAGATCGTTCCCACGAGGACATTCGAGATCAAGTAAAGGATCTGAGAAATAAATGAAATAGTGAGAAAAATTGAAAGATGTGAATAAAGGAAATAATAGAACATAACAGCTACTGTACACTCTACTGTTGCCTTTAGTTAGTTTGCCACTCTACTCAGCGTTTTGCTGACGTGTTACACTCGTTACCTTTTTCAGGACCAGGTGTTGAGCAGCCAGGGTCGGCGGCTGCAGAGGACGCTGGGCCGAGTAGGGTCCAGTAGAGTTACCACAGCCTTTTTACCCCTTTTGTTTCTGTTCTAGTGAGTAGTTTTTGTTTCCGCTGTACCTTCTTTACCTGCAGTTCTTGTTATATGATAAATGTTGTTTTACTGTTGTGGTGGTACCTACTGTAGTAGTTTCTTTCCTTACTACTGTACTTTCTTACTGTTAGTTATATTCATGCTGAATGTGGTTTATTTTACTGTCTTTTGGTTACTTCCTCGTTGGACGACTAGGTCTTGGGATTAGTCGAGTCGGTCCGGTTCTCGTGTCTCGTAGGGACTCGGGAACCGGGTCGTTACATCTTGTGACTGGATTTTTCGTTTTAAGTTCTAATTCTTGAAGAAAAATTTGTCGTACAACCGACTGAAAGTGAATCTCACCTCTCAGCTAACCCAGCCAAGAGGTTGAAAGCACCCAGTAGTACGACAATGAATTCGGGTTGATTTCGTGTTTAGGATTGATTTTAGCCCATTTTTCTTCAGTTGGGGTTTTTTGTGAGTGGCCCACAAGGTGATCAAGCTCACCGGCTAAGTACTAGACTTGAATAATTCTAGGTTAGCCCAATGTGGTCTCTAGATTGTAACCCTAAAGGTGTAACCTAGGGTTCATGCAATTCTAGGATTTTTTGTTCTATTGTTTTTTTCCTTCTTCTTTAGCAGACCACAAAAGATACGAATAGTTCTCTGATAAAAATTGGAATCCAATTAGCTTGAAATTTGGCAAGTAGATCACTTTTTCAATTATATTCTCAGATAATATTTTTTTTTGTAATTTTTACTATTTCAACCGAATTTTTAGAGATTTTTAAATGTTTGGGGTCAGATCTAGAATTTTGACCCCTGGTCGATTTTTCTCTTTGAAATGTATCAAATGACTTCAAAAATTCGGAAAAAATATGGACAATAAAGCCAATGATATCATCTTTCAAACCCCACCATTTTTAGTCAAAATAGATTTGCGGATTGCTCTGAATTGCTTTTTGAATTTTGAAAAATCTCAAATTTGGGTCAGTCTGACTCTCTTGCACTTCGTGAATTTTTAGAAATTTTATACTTGGAATTTTTTCAAAAAAATGGTGCTGTTTGAACGATAGTTTGAAAATGAAGGTCTAGCCTAATTTTTAGATTTTTTTGTTCACTACTTTTTCGACAATCGAATTTTTAAAACTGACTTTGAAATCTAGCCGAAAATCAGAGCATGGTGGAGAAGCTTTTAAAAAGTGTTTGAGTTTGAAATTCAAACTTTCCACCAAAAAAAAATATATTGTTTTTGTTTCAAAAACTTTTGAAATTTTTTTTTTCAGAAAGGATTTTTTTTAAAGGATTTTCTATTTAAAGGATTTTCAAATTTTTTTTTTCCTTTTTCAAACTAACTTAGGATTCAAAAAAAGGAACCTAATCTAACTACCTAGATTTTTTTTTTTGATATTTTTTTAATGAAAATGAATAAGATTTTTTTTTTCTTTTTCTTTTTTTCAAAAGAAATTGCTGGAAGAAAATCTAACCTAGGGTTCAAAAGAAAAAACTAGCCTAAAGAAGATGTGATGTGCACCTGGAAATTTTTCCGCGCTTGTTGTGTGCGTAGATCTCATTTTTCCTGTGTTGTCCTGCACATCCAAAAACAAAGTAGAGAAAGATTTGTCAGTGATAGTTTAAAAGATTGAAATAAAAAAAAATGACGTTGCCTCCCCGGCAACGGCGTCATTTGACAGAGGTCGTTTTTCGCGCATTTTAAAATCATAGTATAGTCGCGCTAAAATGTTCGTCAAAAATGATTTTGTAAAGATAACGAGACTTGAATCCCGGTCGTTCGTCTCTGGGAGGCGTTTATGCAAATCTGAAATCGATCCTTTTTACTCTACTTGCTTAAAATCGCATGGCGGTTTATGGTTATTACGTATTTAAGTACGACATGCTTAGTTGTAAGAATATCAGGAATTAAAAGCAAGCAACTTTAATCACACAAAATATATTGCAATCAATAAGCTCATGGTGATTCTCAACACACACACACACACATATATATATATATATCTTTCATTCATTCATTCAGGAAGGTGTTTGCAACATGGAATGTAGATGAAAGCTTATAAAGGAAAGCTTGAAATTATAAATCTAGCGAACAGAAAATGATCGCATACAGGAATCTATGGGGGGATTTTGCATGCATCATTGGGGGAGAATAAGAGCTACACTACTAAGCAGTAAATGAAAGCATATAAATATGAAGAACTAGCTACTAATCTAGCAGAAAAGAAGGGCATTTGGAGGTGGTCTCCAATGGTCTTTGAATGGTTGAGAGGAGAAGGAGGGGCGGCCAATGATGCTTAGGCCGGCCCTTGGAGAGAGGTTGGAGAAGTGATCAAGCATCCTAGCGTGGAGATGGTGGCAGCCATGGTGCACAACTCGTGGAGGTGGAATGGAGATGAAGGTAGCTAACCTAAGTGTGAATGAGTGCCAAGAATGGGATGGGTGCAAATGACCACCCCTTAGGTCTCTTTATAGACCTAAGGGAGTCTCTATAGAGAAGTGTGGAACTCTCTAGAGAGAGCCCCTTAAGTGGCCGACCATGGTGAGAGAGAGGTAGTTCTTAGATCCATAAAAAGTGGATCTAAGAATTGAATGGCTCTTAGTTGCTAAATTTGGCAACCAAGAGTGGCGCCACTTTGAAGAGAGTTCTAGAGAACTCTAGATGGGTGTGTGTGTGTGAATGTGTGTGTGTGTGTGTGTAAGTGTGTGGCCGTGCCCTATGTGGCTAAGTGGTCTAGGTTAGGTCCTAAGGGGTTTAGGTAAGTGTAGGCCTTAAATTAGGGTTGCAAACCCTAATTGCTAAGGAGGAATTGCAATTAAACTTAACACAAGTTTAATTGAATGAGTGTGAACCTAATTAAGAGTGAAATAACTCAATTAGGTTGGGCTTAGGTCAATTGGACTCTTATTGAGTCCAATTGAACTTGTGTGGGTTGAGATCTGAGCTCAATTGGACCCTATGAGTCCAATTGACTAGGCAATGGTAATGATCCAAGTCAATTAGGTTTAGTGAGGACCTAATTAGGTCCTTAAGGAGGTCTAGAGGTGGTGTACTAGGGTTAGGGTACCTTAATTTAGGTTTCTATGGGGTTGGAATTGGGTTTAGGAAGCTAGAGATCCAAGATCAAGGCTTGAATCTCAAAACAGGAACTGGAGAGCAGTTCCAGACGTCCAATACTAGTGTCAAACGTCTTATAGTGAAAAATCAGAAGTCCAGAATTGTTGTCTGGACGTCCAATCGGAGTCAGGAAGGATTCAAGGTTCTGTCTTGGGTATTCTACAGAAATTGGACCTTTGACCAAGTGTCTGGACGTCCAATAACACTGCAGAAGTGGGTTTAAGGTGTGCGGGAGTTGGCTAAGGGTTCTGGACGTCCCATAATTCATCTGGACATCCAGATAAAGGTTGGAATTAGGGTTTTAAGGTTTCCTAGGGTGCGGTGACCTAATCTAAGGTGGCTAAGATTTGGGGAAGTCTTTCAGCTATCCTAGGGCTAGGATGGACCTAAATTCTTCACATTTTACTGCTTTATTTCTACTTAATAGAGTAGCATACCTTAATTCCCTTACATCATTATCTACTATATCTAATCTAGGTCTTCTGCTCCAGCTCTGTTGCAACACCAGTTATTCCAGCTTCAGATCTAGCTTATTACCTGTAATTGACATAATGCACCTAATCAGCAGATTATAGCATTATTTTATGCATAGCTAAAAGAAAGCAGTAAAGATGCAGATAATGCTTATGCATGCATGAATTACCCTAATTTATGCTAAGTCCTAGCCTAATTTAGGTCAATTAAGACCTATGATTGCTGCACAATTAGACTGGTCGCCTGATACCTGGAATATTCCAAATAGGCTAAAATCAGACATCTGCAACAGCTTCCAGAGGTCTTAAATGACACCAGAATGCTCACCTTGCGTTCTGCGCTGAAATCGGACATTTGGAACCCCTTATGGTCGTCTGGGGGTCGTTCCAGACGACTAGCATTGCACTCGAATGTCTGGGATGGGTATTAGTCGTTTGAAGAGACATCTAAACATCCTAAAGTGTCTAGGGAGCCACGCCTACGCCTCTTCCCAATGGCCCTGCATTCACACAGTGACGTACAGTCTCTGGTAGACAACACGTATGAAATATACAGGCGGTCAGCACCTTACCTTTTGAATCTGCTTTATCGGACATCTGGTGCTACCTCTAGACGTCCGGTCAGATGTTTGTTGAAAGATACAGACGTCTGATCTGCGGAGAAAATTTCTCCCAGAACCCTTCGTGGGCCTTCCTCTCTTCACAGAAAAAGCCCACGCCCTATGCAATACACATAAACCAAGGCGCTCAGACTTACTCCTACTGGGCAGAGAAGAAAACACCGAAAATCACCCACAAGTCTCGAATAGGGCATTACCTCAGATTTTGCGCGATATCAGACGTTCGGTGACAGCTCCGGACGTCCGACCAGATGTCTGTTGAACTCCCTAGATGTCTGGTTTTGCAGAAAAATGACTCCGCAGAACCGTTCGCGAGCCTTCTTCTCCTTGTGAAATCACCCTCCCCCCTGCACCAGGAGTTGTAGTAGCAATGACACTCTGTCAGCTTTGCACAGACGTCCTCCCTCTAAGCTCCGTTATTAGCTCGCCCAAGCTCCTCCGTGCGCACTCAAACTCAAGCAGCGGGAGCTCCTTGTGCGAGCAGGGAGGGCACGGAGAGGAAGGGGGAAAGGAACTACTGGTGTGTGCCACAAGGAGGGAAACGAGAGAGGGTAGGTGGCTCAAAAATCGAGGTAAGGGGTTTAAATAGAGTAGGGGGTTAGGCTTTAGGGGTGTGGGGTGGGTGGGGCTAGGGCATTTTGCAAGAAATGCCCCGCAAGAGCCTCTTTTATCCGCAGAACCCCCAAAATAAAAAATCCAGTGGGTTACAAATTGCAGCAACCCCCCTAAATTTCAGAGAATGGCCCCACGACCCTTAGGGAGGGTCATTTCATACTGGGATGAAAATAGATCTATATACATCTTAGGAATTTGTATATTCTGCTTTTGTAAGGACTAACGTGCAAGTCTAAGGCCTAAAAGGAGGCATTTATGAGTGTTAAAAGATGTGAGTCCCATGAAGTCAAGCTCAAGATGAAATTGGAGTAACAAAGGCTTCTTATGCTTTGAAGAGGCCTTTAAATGGCCATTGGTCTAAAGTTCAATGTAATATAGGACAATTGGTTGTAATTTTTTAATTTCTTGATAGCAACATGTAAGGAGAAGCCAATTGCTTGGTTCATTTAGGCATAATTTAAGGGTCTTATGCATAAAATTCACTAAGGCGCCTTACTTAGCTAAATTAGGGTTAATCTAGGCTAATAAATCTCTAAATAGGTCATTAATGGCTAATCATATGTTTCTTACAAGTTAATGACATGGGAGATGAGAATCAAATTAAAAAACCAAGTTTCAACCTATCTATTGTTAGATAGTTAATACCTAAAGTTAGGTAGCAGGGCCAATATCAACTTGGGCAAAACATGAAATTACAAACTTTGTGTCTAACATTAGATAGTCTATTTAATGTTAGATAGACCTCATCTAACATCAGATAGATTGTTAAAAAGAACTTTTTTGAAAGGTTTTTGTCCGTCAGTTCACATATGTGAAGGGATTTTGGCCATTGTTGGATGATTCCATTAACTTGATTGGACTCGAAAGACACTCTTCTATGTAAAAGGGACCTCCTTAATCTTTTAAGAACTCTTGCACACATTCCTAAGCACATTTGAGCATATTAAATCAGTGAGAGAGCCACCTCACCCAAATTCTCCGCTTCCTTTGGCTCTCTTGTGTAAGTTGAGCTCCTTACAACACTCCATCAAGTTTTTGGAGCTCCAAATCTCTCTACTCCCTTTAAAGGGAGTAAAAGGAGTATTTATTTTAGCCGTTTAGACAACTCATTGATTCATATTTCACATCTATCAATGGGGGTTATCCATAGGGCTACTTGTGATTTTTATTAATCAAATACTTCTATTACTATTCTTGTTGTAAGGGCTTGGGTGTGGGTTCCCATTAGGGACAAGGCTTTCTCTTGATTGGTATTCAAGAGGGTTAACTATAAAGAGGGTTTAGATACCCCCTAAGTATCTAGTTTTGTGATTCCAATTTGACTTAGGTGATTCCAAGTTGACTTGGGGAAAAATCTTTGGTTGGAAAACTTAGGTAGTGATTTTTTTCCCTTTTTATGGATTTTCCACTCTAAACCTTTGTCATGTGGCTGGTGCTTAATCTTGAAAATAAATTTGAATTAAGCTAAATTGAATTTCTTGTTAGCAGCTTTAATTGCCTTTTCTATCATTCAATTAACACTATTCTTTCGCCCTTCTAAGGCTAGTTTACTTGGTAGGTTAACCCTCTAAGAGATGAGTTAACCTCCATTTACTTGAGAGGTTAACCTGTATGGTGAAAACACAAGTTTAGGGTCCTTAACACCAGTTATGAGGGGTGTTGATAAAATAGGTATTAACTTCGTAACTCTCCCACACTTAAATTATACTCTTTAGAAACTAGTGTTAACATAAGTTGAAGTAAACATCGCAATGGTTAACATCATAGCTTAACATTAATTCAACTAAGCATAAATTGGTATTAACACTACTCTGTAAGTAAATAGAAATGAATGTTAACATTAATTTCATATATCTTAATACTAGTTTCCTAACATCTCAAGTAAACTAGTACCTAGTGTTTAAGCCAATTAGGCTTAAGCTTAGGCTCAAACTTGATTATGCTTAATAGAGCCAACTCAGGTCCTTAATGAGCTCAAGCTTGTTAACTTAATGTTTGGGCTTCATAAAATTACTATATAAACAATGATTATAGCTTTAGAAATGATCTCTTGACTAAGGAGAAGTTTGTTGGAAAAATTACAGTTATATAAAATACTTAAGGTGTTAGCCGAAGGTGCGCACATCATAAATAATATATGTATACATTTTTATATCCTTATCGAACCCAATATCTTATTTACCCAAGTCAGGTAAGCTTGTCAAGTTAGGTTTTGCTTGGACCTAGCTCAATAAGTTTATGGAACTCAAATTTGAGCTTTGACTAAGTTCATTAATTAATTGCATCAATCCCAAGTCAAGCCTACCAAATTTGAACTTTTTTGATAGCATTAATTATATACAACCTTAGCATTTATGCTGTTTTTGCCGTGGGATGATGTCCCGTAAATTTTTACATTCGTGCGATCATCTACATAGATGGTAAATAGAAAGCCTTTTCCCATCTCTTTTAGTGTTGACACCTGCAAATTATATAAGTAATTTTATTTTGTTGCCTTTTTCCATCTTTGTGATATAGTCTTTATTCAGTTTTTTCCTTTCGTTTTTCCTATCCACAACAATTTCCCCCCTCCCTCTGTGGCAAGTATTGCCATTGTGAAATGGTGGCAAATACATAACGATAAAAGTTAATTATTTTTTCCTTAAAACATCCGTCCCCTAAAAAGGTTTCTATTTTGGGAAACAAATTACGAAATCGAGCTTCTATATTGCGGTACCGAAAGGGAGTTAGTCAGTCCGTCAATCCCTCTTTTTTTCTCTCCTTAGTACCTTTTTCCCATGCCTCACCGATCCATCTCTGCCACCTCCACATAAAATGGCCTTCCATGTAGATAACCCCTGTTCAATTTAGTGAAGCGTCCAAGAAAAGTGGAAGAAAAATATTACCTGTTGTTCAAAAAATGTGGAAGGACAAAAAGAAGATGCTACGTATCTTTTAGATGTTAAAAGGCCTCTTGAAATTCAAATAAAGGATCCTTTCTCGAAGCAGTTAACTATGATTTAGAAAATTCTTAAATTGAAACTTGACTCTTCCAAGAATGCAACAACTTATTTGAATACCTAATAAATTCTTACTTCATGATAAACAAAAAAATATATTTTAGAACATTTTATTTGATATTTAATTTTAATTTAAGTAATTTTCAATAATATTCGTCCTATCATAACTTCATAGAAACTCCAAGGGAGGCAAAGGCAATCCAAGAGGTATTTCATTGAATTGTTAAGTTGTATTTCATGAAATCATTATTTTCCTTTATTCTTTTCGAAAGTTTTCCCCTATAATTCAAAAAGCAATTTCATATGTCATGCTTTCTTAAAGCAAATTACTATTTACATTAGTAATTGCATTTTTTTAAAGTTACAAGTTTTGTTTCTTTCTTGAAGATAAACAAAACAAAAATCTAAAAGGTTACTTGCAGAATCCCTTCAAGGCTTTCCTCCACTGCAAAGCATGGGTTTGATTTATTAGGTCTTCGCAAATCTTACCACCACACTGTTAGATACTATTACTTTATAAAAAATATTTCTAAAAAGTATCAATGAAGAATAAAAAATAAATCACCTATAAACATTGCCCCATGTGAGCTTCAGAAATAGACGACAAAGTCATCGGAAGAATCTAAAATCTTTTACATTTCCCTTGTTTCCCGTTGCAACAGCCTGCCATGTACTTAACGTGGCAAGACTTCGTAGCTAATATCTTGGGCTGTTATGGACATCTCTATCCTGCGAGGATACAATGCCTTTAATTTTTCTAGGTAATGCAAAAGAAGGAATATTGCAACTTATCCCGCAAACAAAAATCCCTACAACATAAAGGCGTTGGCACATTCTCTTGTTATCAAGATGAGAGATCTGACAGATCGGAAAGAGGGTCTTTATTCATGAGAATGTATGACTACTTTCACACGTCAATCTCTAATATTTGGCTGTAGTTCACAAGCGGACTTGCAATATAATTTTTGATGCAAGATAAATTTCAGGAAATAGTTATTAATTTTAAATTCAAAAGGAATTTAAAATGTTTGTACGAATATTTGATATTACACATATACCCTAGATTTATCATATTTCCTTAGAACCCTGGTAAAGTTGGCCAATTTCGCACTCATGCTCCTCTATCAATGTAAACCTAACCACATCAGTTGACATATACCAAAGCTGGTGTTGTCTAAGATATTATTATTCATCTAAAGGTTGATACTTGTCCATATATTAAAAAAAGAACAAAGGGAAGAGAATCTCGTAATCAAGATATGGACATTGCGTAAGCTTCAAGCTTGGTGTGGAATTTTGAGAGGTAAAAGGTATCCATCTTACGACAAATCCTACAAAAAAAATGGCAAATTTCTTGTTGAAGTTTAGTTCTATAGTTATCATGTAAAGAATAACTATTATCTAAGGCTATATGCATAAATCTTGAAAAATACAAGGATGTCTATGCAGTATCCATCGATAGGGAAATGTATGTAATCTCTGGGCACAAAAAAGAAAAATATACATTTGTTTGGAATGGGGACTCGGACTCAAGACCTCCACCTCAAGGGCAAAAAAGAAAAAATATACATATAGTTGGAAAATATTTAGCATGTTCGACTTTTTTTCCTTGAAAACACAGAATGTTCCATATTTCACCAAATGAGCTTTTCAATGTATTGATTCTGCAAGCTTAACCGATTAGTATGGGCTGATTTTCACAATCGAAGATGAGACGTACAATGAAACAGATTAGCGGCAAAGATTTCGATTGTGAAATAAATTTTTATGATTTAGAGACAACCTATGAACTTGCATCACTATCTGTGAATGGATTGGGCAATCAATAGATCCTCCTTGGTTAAAGTCCCTGACTGATCGACGTCCAGATCACTTCACATTGCTCCAGTAGCATAGCAACTATCATCTTGGCTGATCTTTCCCATCTCCTTGAGCTTATAAATTATGAACTCTGCAGCACTGCATGGAATGCAAGAAAAAGAATTTTGTCCAGAGGAAATTGGTACATTACGAAAGCACATGTTTTGATGCATGCAAAAAAAATTAAATTATTTTACAAAGCAACTAACTACAGAGGAACAATTGTCAATACCCATTATCACATCGAAATCAGAATTGTCACCTTTTGCATTAGAAATATCTAATAAAAAAACTTGGGCCTGATAACTTCAGCTCGAGCTCAGCTCAGAAAGAGCTCGTCAGCGCAGCTCAAGTAATTTGTTGAAAATTGCTTGAACAATCACCAAAGTACAACCACAAGGCACAACGATTTACATGGAAATCCTTCCGGAGAAGGGGGGAAAAACAACAGGCAAAAAGATAGAGATTCAGTACAGAAAAAGAAGAATATGGAGTACAACCCATTACTCAAACCCTAAGAGAAACCAAGGGCAGTGCACTCTCAGAAAAAGAAAAAAAGAAAAAAGACCCCAAGAAATCCTAATAGACGCATATACACGATCTATGCATAATCAGATCCTTTAATAGATCTAAAAAAATCTTATTGGATCACCAAGATCTATTTAAAAAATGCATGTTGCATCGTAATCAGATCGTAGGCATTCAAGGCATAGCCAAGTCCAAGCCAAGATTTAAGCTTGGTAACTTTATCAGTCGAAGTCCAGTTCAATTCCAATAAGGACTTGGCTTGATAAGGGTATGCAATCCATGTATCAAATAATATAGTATCCTTTAGGCAAGTCTAATTTCCATTGAGTGCTTTATCACTAAGAACAATCTCTAAAGAAGACTCTGAACTGATTATAGGTAGATGGATGCCAATAGGGAATCTTAGAATGAAATGAATACTGAGAAGTTGATTGTGGTGGCATAGTCATCGGGGACAACTTAGAGGAGATAGAGTAGTTGGTGGTATAGGAGGAATGAAGTTCAACTCTATTGAGTTGTATTGAGGATATATTTATAATTGTTTATTTCTATGTGGGTGTGTTATGTTATTTTTCCCTTATACCTCTCTATATAAAGGTACTAAGGCTCTCAGAGTTGAATTAAATCACTTATTTTCCCTAAAATGATATTAAAGCAACAATCCTAGACCAGTGGTCTGGTTTCCCACCAATCTTAGCCCTCCTACCCACCCACCAAAACCCTAACCTTCTCTCTCCCTGCACTGCCACCCCTCACCGACGCTCCACCCTCAGTGCCACCTCCAACAGCCTCCTTGCCTTCTAGGTCACCACCATCGAGGCCTACCCTCCTCCCAACGCCATCATCAGCACCGATTCTCCTTTTAGTGCTGCCGCCTGGGCTTGGGTGACCTCTGCGGTGCTGCCTAAGATGTCGCCTGGGCTTGGTGATGCTACTAGGGGCCACCCTTAGCCTCTAGTGACGCTGCTGCCGTTGCCACAGGGCCTGCAGCATACTACTGCAACGCTCTGGGCTCTTTCCTGGGTGTGGGGGGCCTCTGTTCTAATCAGTAGGGGTGTAAGCCACTCGCCTTCCTCCTTCATTGACAACCATTTAGGATGAAGAGTTTGTGTTTGTTATGAACGGATGCCCCGGACGTATTTTAAGACGTCTGGGAGGTGGCTCAGACGTCTGATATATGAACGGATGCCCCGGACGTATTTTAAGACATCTGGGAGGTGGCCCAGACGTCTGATCACATCCAGACGTCCTGCCAGATGTCTGGGATGGTTTACAGACGTCTGAAAAACCGTTATCGTCCACACCCGCGAGTCGTCTGCGCGCCTGTGCGCGCAGACCCGCGATTCCTCTCTCTCTCTCTTTTTCCCTCTCTCTCTCTGTGGCTGCAGGCGACCTGCCACGCTCCTCTCTCCTCCTCACGCGGCCTTAAAAGGGCCACGCCTCCCCTCCCGTCTCCACCGTCTCCTCCTTCTTCTCCTTCCTATGCGCGAGAGCGAGCGAGCGCGAGAGCTGCAGCGGCGGCCGCAGTGAGCGCGGAGGAAGCGCGGCGTGCTAGGGCGGAGCTCTGCCGTGAGGGCGAGCTCGCCGGAGCGGCTTGGCCGGCCGGCGGAGGGCGCAGGGGGCGCGGAACGACGCGGAGAGGGACCTGCTGCAGTCTGAGCAGCAGGAGCGCGAGGTGCGACGCGGGCGGCGTCGCGAGCAGAGTCCGGGTCGCGCCCTGATTCTGGAAAAATTTCCAGAATCAGACGTCTGGGTTGATAGGAAGACGGCGAGGACGACGTCTGGTAGTTCATACCGACGTCTGAAAGGTGTGTATTCCGCTTTCTTCTTCCTTCCTGTCGACCGACCGTACTAAGGGAGGGAGTTGGCTGTGCGCAGGTTCGCTGATTCGCCATCCTTTACGAATCAGACGTCTGGAAGTTGTACCAGACGGCGGGAGTGACCTCCAGACGTCCGGGGTGACCATCGGACGTCTGGGAGCTAGGATAGACGTCCCCGCAGACTTCTGGACGTCTGGGAAACCACACTGAATAGGTAATTCTCTGATCCACTGTTTAAGACGTCTGGAATAAGTTCCAGACGTCTGATTTTGCACAGTATCGTCTTTTTCGACCCGTTTAGGGCCCGTTCGGGCTCCGTTTTCCGCGATTCGAGTTGCGTTCTTTTTAGAATTAATTCCTCTACCCGTCTACAGTAGCTATACACTGTTTTGAGACACTCCTTGTGTTGATCCTTGTGATAGGACCTCTTTCAGTTGCAGTCTTGGGAGTCGCGGAGGCACGCGGGATTCCCGATCACGCCCCCATTACTCCTGTTGTACCTGGTAGAGTGGCTTAAGCTATTAAAATCTGTTAAAGTATGGAACCTTAACTAGAATCTAGGTGTTGCATGAATCCTAGGAATGAGAAATGTATGGAATGATAGCTCCTAGGTGTTGCATGAATCCTAGGGCTGGAAAATTAGATTGTATGATAGATCCTAGGATATGGCATGAATCCTAGGATGGAAAACTAGTGGAATGTATATATTGCAGTCTTGGAAAATGGAAAGAAATATAAAGCTGCCTGTAATTTGAATTAACAACTGCCTGTTGTGAACAGTTAACGTGGTTGAGAACATGGATTGTAAGAATGTGAAACTGGGAAGTGAAACCTGGATCTTGAGTAAAAAGGATGGAACCCTACGGGGAAGTAGGAGTAGAACTCCTGGAAAGTAAATGGAATAGTTTTGGGGAAGTGAGCTGGCCCTTGAGTACGGAGTACCAAGGAGAGCGACTGTCCCCCTGTTTAGTGCAGAGCGGAGCTAGCCGCCCCAGGGACCCGGGGTTAGGACTGGCCACTCTGTACCGACTTGTTGGCCCTCGCGTACGTAGTACCGAGGAGAGGTACTAGTGTTAGGAGAGTACTAGCTACCCCACGGGCCCCGGGGTTCTGCTAGCCTCCTTCACCGACTTGTTAGGCCCACTAGGGCAAACCAGGGTAGTCAGGCGAGGGTGCGCGGACTGTGGAGGGGCAAGGCCCCGGTTTGGTTACTGTGGAGGGGTTGGACCCCTGTTACTGAGAGGGCTCTGCCCTGGTTCCGTGCTGTGCTTTGGGCGCACCCGTTAACGGAAACGACTGACCGCGTGCCAGTGCGGGCTAGCTACCTGTGCGTTTATCGCGCGTGCCGTAGTCACCGTTACGTCTGTCAGTGACCTTGGGGTGGTTGACTGAGGGTAGGATCACCACGGGGGACTCTCCCGGCCAGGAGAGCACCACGTGCTACTTCTACTTTTGGAAAAGACTGCAATCAAGATCGTTCCCACGAGGACATTCGAGATCAAGTAAAGGATCTGAGAAATAAATGAAATAGTGAGAAAATTGAAAGACGTGAATAAAGGAAGTAATAGAACATAACAGCTACTGTACACTCTACTGTTGCCTTTAGTTAGTTTGCCACTCTACTCAGCGTTTTGCTGACGTGTTACACTTGTTACCCTTTTTCAGGACCAGGTGTTGAGCAGCCAGGGTCGGTGGCTGCAGAGGACGCTGGGCCGAGTAGGGTCCAGTAGAGTTTACCACAGTCTTTTGTACCTCTTTTGTTTCTGTTCTAGTGAGTAGTTTTTGTTTCCGCTGTACTTTCCTTACCTGCAGTTCCTGTTATATGATAAATGTTGTTCTACTGTTGTGGTGGTACCTACTGTAGTAGTTTCTTTCCTTACTGTTGTACTTTCTTACTGTTAGTTATATTCATGCTGAATGTGGTTTATTTTACTGTCTTTTGGTTACTTCCTCGTTGGACGACTAGGTCTTGGGATTAGTCGAGTCGGTCCGGTTCTCGTGTCTCGTAGGGACTCAGGAACCGGGTCGTTACAGTGTTGTTTGGGGCGCTATCATGCCTCAATAGGTGTAACTACACTGTGCATGGTCAGAAAATCTATTTTTCAAACCTCTCTTGGGCGTCGTTACGGAGCACATGATCTAATTTTTGAGATTTCAGAGCATCAGAAGCATGACTCAACAAATCGGGTTCACATGCAGGAGACAAAGGATACCATGACTGTAACGAGCCCGTGCCCCAGACGTCTTTTAAGACGTCTGGGAGGTGGCCCAGACGTCTGTAAAGACGTCTGGGATCACATCCAGACGTCTGACCAGACGTCCGGGATAGTTTACAGACGTTTGGCGAACAGTTATGCTCGCACGGGATATTCGTCTGCGCGCCTGTGCGCGCAGACCTGCGTTCTGCCCTCTTTCTCTGCGGCTGCAGGCGGCTGCGACCGCCTTCTCTCTCCTCCCCGCGCGGCGTTAAAAGGGGGGAGGGGGGCGCGCCTCCCCTCCCGTCTCCACCATCTTCCTCCTTCTTCTCCTGCCTGTGCGCGAGAGCGAGCGGACGCGAGGGCGCAGTGGCAGCGGCAGCCGCAGTGAGCGCGGAGGAGCTGCGGCGTGCGAGGGCGGGGCGCTGTCGTGAGGGCGAGCTCGCCAGGAGCGGCTTGGCCGGCCGGCGGAGGGCGCAGGGGGCGTAGAGCGTCGCGGAGAGGGACCTGCTGCGGGCGGAGCAGCGTACGCGGCAGGTGCGACGCGGGCGGCGTCGCGAGCGGAGGCCGAGCAGGGCTCTGATTCTGGAAAAATTTCCAGAATCAGACGTCTGGAGTGATATCCAGACGGCAAGGTCGACGTCTGTGAGATCATACAGACGTCTGAAAGGTGAGTTTCCGCTTTCTTCTCCCTTTTTGTCGACTGACCGTACTGAGGGAGGGGGGGTTGGCTGTGCGCAGGTGTTCTGATCGTCATCCTTTGCGAATCAGACGTCTGGAAGTTGTACCAGACGGCGGGAGTGACCTCCAGACGTCCAAAGTGACCATCGGACGTCTGGGATCTAGGAGAGACGTCCCTGCAGACTTCTGGACGTCTGGGAAACCACGCTGAGCAGGTAATTCTCTGATCCACCGTTTAAGACGTCTGGAGGGAGTTCCAGACGTCTGGAGGGAGTTCCAGATGTCTGATTTTGCACAGTATCGTCTTTCTCGACCCGTTTAGGGCCCGTTTGGGCTCCGTTTTCCGTGATTCGAGTTGCGTTCGTTTCAGAATTAATTCCTCTACCCGCCTACAGTAGCTATACACTGTTTTGAGACACTCCTTGTGTTGACCTTGTGATAGGACCTCGTTCGGTTGCAGTCTTGAGAGTCGCGGAGGCGCACGGGATTCCCGATCACGCCCCCATTACTCCCGTTGTACCTGGTAGAGTGGTTTTAAGTATTAATAAAATCTGTTAAAGTATGGAACCATAACTAGAACCTAGGGCTTGCATGAATCCTAGGAATGAGAAATATATGGAATGATAGCTCCTAGGTGTTGCATGAATCCTAGGGCCGGAAAATTAGATTGTATGATAGATCCTAGGATATGGCATGAATCCTAGGATGGAAAAACTAGTGGAATGTATATTACTGCAGTCTTGGAAAAATGGAAAGGAATATATAAAGCTGCCTGTAAATTTAATTAACAGCTGCCTGTTATGAATAAAGAAACATGTTTGAGATCATGGAATTTGAGAACGTGAATCTGGAAAGTGAAACATATGATGTTCTGAAATAAAGAACTGGAACCCTACGGGGAGTTAGGAGTGGAACTCCTGGAAAGAAAAAGGAATGGAACTGAGATGTAGTTGTACTGTCTCTTGGGTACGCAGTACCAAGGGAAGTACCTGTACCTGTTTAGTGCAGAGTGGGGCTAGCCGCCCCAGGGACCCGGGGTTAGGATTGGCCGCTCTGTACCGACTTGCTGGCCCTCGTGTACGTAGTACCGAGGAGAGCTAGTAGTGTTAGGAGAGTACTAGCTACCCCACGGGCCCCAGGGTTCTGCTAGCCTCCTTCACCGACTTGTTAGGCCCGCTAGGGCAAACCAAGGTAGTCAGGCGAGGGTGCGCGGACTGTGGAGGGGCAAGGCCCCGGTTTGGTTACTGTGGAGGGGTTGGACCCCTGTTACTGAGAGGGCTCTGCCCTGGTTCCGTGCTGTGCTTTGAGCGCACCCGTTAACGGAAACGACTGACCGCGTGCCAGTGCGGGCTAGCTACCTGTGCGTTTATCGCGCGTGCCGTAGTCACCGTTACGTCTGTCAGTGACCTTGGGGTGGTTGACTGAGGGTAGGATCACCACGGGGGACTCTCCCGACCAGGAGAGCACCACGTGCTACTTCTACTTTTGGAAAAGACTGCAATCAAGATCGTCCCACGAGGACATTCGAGATCAAGTAAAGGATCTGAGAAATAAATGAAATAGTGAGAAAAATTGAAAGATGTAAATAAAGGAAGTAATAGAACATAATAGCTACTGTACACTCTACTGTTGCCTTTAGTTAGTTTGCCACTCTACTCAGCGTTTTGCTGACGTGTTACACTCGTTACCTTTTTCAGGACCAGGTGTTGAGCAGCCAGGGTCGGCGGCTGCAGAGGACGCTGGGCCGAGTGGGGTCCAGTAGAGTTACCACAGCTTTGTACCTTCTTTTTGTTTCTGTTCTAGTGAGTAGTTTTGTTTCCACTGTACCTTCTTTACCTGCAGTTTTTGTTATATGATAAATGTTGTTTTACTGTTGTGGTGGTGCCTACTGTAGTAGTTTCTTTCCTTACTGCTGTACTTTCTTACTGTTAGTTATATTCATGCTGAATGTGGTTTATTTTACTTTCTTTTGGTTACTTCCTCGTTGGACGACTGGGTCTTGGGATTAGTCGAGTCGGTCCGGTTCTCGTGTCTCGTAGGGACTCGGGAACCGGGTCGTTACAATGACTCGATGGGGAAACTTTCCACCATGAATGCATCCCCACACATCTAAGGGACTTCTATTAAGATGGACGGATCCAACTTCCTACTATGGTCTATATCCTTCTCCCGATTTGTCAGATCTCACCGAAAGAAATATATCTTGACTCAAAATGAGCCACTGTAAAGTCTACAGATTGGCAGGCAGACAATGATTGGGTAGCTATATATCTCCTGAATTGCATGACCCAAATGATTGCAAAGTAGGTCATCTCATATGCTTCTACCAAAAAGATGTGAGAAGTGTTGCATGAAATACACTCCCACAAAAGCAACATCACTCGGCTATCACTACAAGAATATTCACTATTGGCGATCGTTGAAAACGGTCAGCATTGTGAAAATAACAGTTGAGAAATAAGGTCAAGGAATGTATTGTCGCTATTGGATTTTCTTGACCGTTCTCGAACAATACCGTCAGGAAAAACGCGAACCCTCACTCGACATATAATTGTTTCTCTCGTCTGTTTTCAATAGTTGACAAAGCTTTTTTCGACCGTTATAGATAAACTGTCGACATAAATATCTACGTTGATCAATATTGAAGCAGTCGAGTAAGATCTTATTTTCGACCGTTTGAAAATGGACGAAAATTATACTATTATCGTTCGTTTGTGAACGGTCGACAATACTAATATTCTCGACTGCTCTTATCTAACGGTTGAAAATACCAATATTTTCGTCCGTTCTTAAATGGTCGAAAACATTTGTATTGTCGATCGTTTGTATCTAATGGTTGAAAATATTAATATTTTTGACTATTTTTAAATGGTTGATAATTCCTTATAATTTTGGTCATATATTATTCTTGTTTGTTGGAAAATGGTCGAGAATAGTTGCAATTTTTTTTTAATTAATATTTTTTATTTATGTGGAAGACCTATAGAAAACTAAAAATCCTATAAAAATATAATTAATCACACAACTTAAAACATTTGCATTTAATTAAAACACTAGAAATGAAAATAAAAATTTCATATATTTAACAATGTATACAAGGTTCATTACAAATGATAATGTATATAAAAAATACAACAATCATGCTACGACACCAATGCCTCCAGCACCACCACCACCTAAATCGTCGTCGTCATAATGATCTGTAAACTGATGAAAGGATGGGTAATCGATATACCTCCCTACTAAAGTACCTTCAAGAGCTCCTTGATAGTTTGAGTCGACTCCTAGAACTACATCACATCATCCCAGACCTACGTGGTCAACTCATCGATCCACTGGTTCTCCTCGTGGAGGTGACATAATAGCCAATCTCCTTCCTCATCTCCTATACCTCAGCTGAAGTGGACGATGCCCCCTTTCTCCCATACCAGGTGGAGATGGTTTCGCTCCTCCTTGCACTACGGACATAGTCTCCATGCTTAGGTGGCATGATGGTTCGGAATGCCTCCTCTGCTATCAGTGGTTGCTGAACTGTATCAGAGTTATCATTTTCAGGATGATGCATTAAGTTGATCATATTATCCTAAAAGAGATTGAATTATGTTAAGTAATTTCTTTTAATTATAATTACGAAATGAAATAAAAGTAATATGTATTTTAACTTACGTGCTTCTACTGGTATGTGTTATAAAGCAACTCTTTGTTTCCCAAACTACTCATCTTGCTATGCGTGGCCTCATATACTCCTACCTGATCAAGCTGGGCACCTACATGCATGGCAGACTACAACATTTTGAAATAGTTAATTGAAACAAATTTAAAATATTGTAAGGTTTAAAAGAAAATAATAATTAAAAATATTGTATAGGGATTTCATCCTGCCTATGCTCCTCCTACTCAAGACATAGGTCTTCGATGGAGCTTTAGCCCTATTTTCCTTATTCTCTTTGGCCTGCTCCTGAAATAAAGGTACAATTTATAATATATGCAATACTTTTACATGCGTTGCTGGATCATAACAGTACTCGCACGCTTCCTTCCAAGTGTTCGACTGTATCAGAAGAGGCCCATATGCAATGCCTCATCATAATTCCTATTCTTATAATACTAAAACATATATTTGTAATGTTAGAAGTAATATTAGAATTATGATAAAAGAAATAAATA
This sequence comes from Thalassia testudinum, assembly GCA_037157565.1. NCBI lineage: Eukaryota > Viridiplantae > Streptophyta > Magnoliopsida > Alismatales > Hydrocharitaceae > Thalassia > Thalassia testudinum. The sequence continues at coordinate 3,111,895 of JAZHRO010000022.1, read as the reverse complement.
AATACAGTTAAAATTTATCGTTTAACTTATTCTTCAACTTCAACTTCCAGTCTTTGTGAATCTTGGTCGCGTGCTTGAGAATATATTTGGGGGCGTTCGGATCGTTGTCCCAATTGAAGATGGCTTGCATTAGTAGAACAGAAATTATTACGTAATTTAAAGTTATTTAAAATAATGAAAATAAGTTATTAATTTTTACTGATTACCTCTAACTCTCAGATGTGCTGCCTCTTTAGCTCCTTTGACACCTTTCTTCAATCGAAATAGGATAGTGGGATGATCGCCTTCGTTAACGTACCTAGTCTGCTGACGAATGGAGGATACTCCACTGCTTCCCCCACTGGTGTGATCCTAACTAAAATGAGGATCCCATGCGAAATTCTCTCTAGGTCCCTATTTGACGTAGAAACCTCTTCCCTTACGTGCACCTGTAACACAGAATTATAACATAAAATAAAATAACAAAGAAATAAATAAATCGTAACATTTACCAAACTTTAATTTCATACTAGTACTGCGAGAGAGTGGCGTAGAACATCCCGACTTAGAAGGATCTGGGTCAGCTAACTACTCTGGTTGATCACCCAACCCAACCTCCTCATCAAATGAAGTACTATCCTCTTCCTCGTCCTCATCGGCGGGTGCATCCTCCTCATAGTTAGGATCCTCTACCGGGAAATCTGTTAGATGAGGCATCGGATTCTTCCCCTTCCCCCTATCCTCCCTCTCCCCTTACTCTAGAGATATCGAGTCACATCTACGGGCCTCAAAAACTGCTGCCGAGGTGCCTGGGGCTCCTGACGGGGGGGGGGGGGGCTGAGTTGGGTGCTGCCGATAGTGAGCCTGAGGCTAAGGCTACTGGCGGGGACCTCAAGCTCCTGGGAGGTGACATCATTTCTGCTACTCCTATTAGCATTCTTCTTGAATATAACCTGCGTAAAATCAAAACAAATAATAAGATATATTTTTTAAAATTCGGCAGCATCTCCCTTATATATTTTGATTTTTCAAAAATCCTGTATGAAATAAATTTTGAAATAAACAAAAATAAATTCACAATCCATTTCCCTCTTCTTCACATTCTCCTTCACCCCTCCATTTCCCTTTCCCCTCCCTTTTCTTCACATTCCCTTTCCCTTCGCCCCTCCATTTCAATCTCCCCTTACATTCCCCTTCCCACATCCATTCCCCTTCCCCTCCCTCTTCTTCACATTCTCCTTCGCCCCTCCATTTCCCTTTCCCCTCCCTTTTCTTCACATTCCTTTCCCCTTCCCACATCCTTTCCCCGTCCCCTCCCTCTTCTCCACATTCCTTTCGCCTTCCCTCTTCACAATGCATCTTCCCTGCCTCTTCTTTACATTCCCCTCTTCCCCTTTGCCTCTCCATTCCCCTTTCCCCTCCCTCTTCTTCACATTCTGCTCTTCAAAAAAGTGGGCACACACCACATAATCACAAATTTACCAGTATTATATAAATTAAATGTAAGTGGGCACACCTCACATGTAAAATGAAAAGAGCTTTTAAAAAATTTAAACAAAGTGGTAGAAGAATTTCATCATAATGGAGAATGCAGGGAAGAATCTTAAAGAATCTGAGAAACCTATATGACATGGTAATAAAATAAAATTCAGTTTGGAATAATAAAAAAACATAAGTTTGAAAAAAATTGATCAATATAAGGCTTGAACAACTAAATGTAAGCTTTAAAACTCAGTTTCTTTAATAATTTCATTTATGGGATACAAATTAATACGAATATTGTCGTGACCCTCTCCCGACTCCTTACAAGACCCGAGAATGGCTCGCTTCGACGAACCCCAAGACCCAGTCGTTCAACGAGAAAGAACCAAATGCCATAATCATTCCACAACTACATGAGTATTGTAACTAAGTAGAAAATATATGACTGGAAATAAAGGAAAGAAAGTAGCAAACCACTAGTATCTCACATTATACAGCGGAAAGTATGATTACAAGCATAGCCATCACAACAGAAACTGGTACAGATATAATAGAATATAACTATAGCTACAGGTACTCACTACTAACAAAAACTTTCTGCAAGAGAAACAGAGGAAAACTATAGTTGTGCTCAACTGGGCCCAACGCCCTCAGTAGTCGGTGGCTCTGGCTGCTCGAATCCCTGACCTAAACAAGGTTATAAAATCTGTGGTCAGCTAATGTTGAGTAGAGTGGTTGTTAAATCATATAATTTAAACAGGCAGCTAACTAAATGTGCATTTAACGATTTACTAGTTATCATCCGTTTCCAATTATCATTTTTCTGATCCGAGTATTCTAATCAGGTTCCAGGATATTTCTCAATCTTTTTATTCCCCAGGGGAATGATCTTACTTGCAGTTTTCCCACGATGCAGATGTACACGTGGCACTCTCTTGGCCGATAGAGTCCCCTGTGGTAGTCCTATACCCGGTCTAATACCTTGAGGGCATGGTTACGACGTAGCGGTGACTACGGCACGCGTGATAAGCGCACGAGTTGCTACCCCGCACTGGCACGAGGTCAGTCATTTCCGCTAACGAGTATGCCCAAATGTACAGCACGAAACAGCACAGGGCCTTGCCCTCTCAGAACAGGGGTCTTGCCCCTCAGAAATAGGGGTCTCGCCCCTCACAGTCCGCGTACCCTCATTCGACTATCCCGGTTTATGCAATGGGTTAGCAAGAGTTGGTGTAGGGTGGCTAGTCCTAACCTCGAGCCCCATGGAACGGCTAGCTCCCTCCCTACACTAAGTAGCTCACCTCGGTACCACGTACGTGAGGGCCAAACAGGAGTCGATGTCGAGTGGCCAAACTCACCTCGGGTCTCAACCCAAAGGGCAGCAAGCTCCCCTCTACTCTAAAAGGATGGTTGCTCTCCTTGATACTACGTACACGAGGGCCAGCTCACTTCTGTAACGACCCGGTTCCCGAGTCCCTACGAGACACGAGAACCGGACCGACTCGACTAATCCCAAGACCCAGTCGTCCAACGAGGAAGTAACCAAAAGACAGTAAAATAAACCACATTCAGCATGAGTATAACTAACAGTAAGAAAGTACAGCAGTAAGAAAAGAAACTACTACAGTAGGTACCACCACAACAGTAAAACAACATTTATCATATAACAAAAACTGCAGGTAAAGAAGGTACAGCGGAAACAAAAACTACTCAGTAGAACAGAAACAAAAGGGGTACAAAAGCTGTGGTAACTCTACTGGACCCTACTCGGCCCAGCGTCCTCTGCAGCCGCCGACCCTGGCTGCTCAACACCTGGTCCTGAAAAAGGTAACGAGTGTAACACGTCAGCAAAACGCTGAGTAGAGTGGCAAACTAACTAAAGGCAACAGTAGAGTGTACAGTAGCTGTTATGTTCTATTACTTCCTTTATTCACATCTTTCAATTTTTCTCACTATTTCATTATTTCTCAGATCCTTTACTTGATCTCGAATGTCCTCGTGGGAACGATCTTGATTGCAGTCTTTTCCAAAAGTAGAAGTAGCACGTGGTGCTCTCCTGGCCGGGAGAGTCCCCCGTGGTGATCCTACCCTCAGTCAACCACCCCAAGGTCACTGACAGACGTAACGGTGACTACGGCACGCGCGATAAACGCACAGGTAGCTAGCCCGCACTGGCACGCGGTCAGTCGTTTCCGTTAACGGGTGCGCCCAAAGCACAGCACGGAACCAGGGCAGAGCCCTCTCAGTAACAGGGGTCCAACCCCTCCATAGTAACCAAACCGGGGCCTTGCCCCTCCACAGTCCGCGCACCCTCGCCTGACTACCCTGGTTTGCCCTAGTGGGCCTAACAAGTCGGTGAAGGAGGCTAGCAGAACCCCGGGGCCCGTGGGGTAGCTAGTACTCTCCTAACACTACTAGCTCTCCTCGGTACTACGTACACGAGGGCCAACAAGTCGGTACAGAGCGGCCAATCCTAACCCCGGGTCCCTGGGGCGGCTGGCCCCACTCTGCACTAAAACAGGTACAGGTACTTCCCTTGGTACTGCGTACCCAAGAGACAGTACAAACTACATCTCAGTTCCATTCCTTTTCTTTCCAGGAGTTCCACTCCTAATTCCCCGTAGGGTTCCAGCTCTTTATCTCAGAACATCATATGTTTCACTTTCCAGATTCATGTTCTCAAATTCCATGATCTCAAACATGTTTCTTTATTCATAACAGGCAGCTGTTAATTAAATTTACAGGCAGCTTTATATATTCCTTTCCATTTTTCCAAGACTGCAGTAATATACATTCCACTAGTTTTTTCCATCCTAGGATTCATGCCATATCCTAGGATCTATCATACAATCTAGTTTTCCGGCCCTAGGATTCATGCAATGCCCTAGGTTCTAGTTATGGTTCCATACTTTAACAGATTTTATTAATACTTAAAGCCACTCTACCAGGTACAACGGGAGTAGTGGGGGCGTGATCGGGAATCCCGCGTGCCTCCGCGACTCTCAAGACTGCAACTGAACGAGATCCTGTCACAAGGATCAAACACAAGGAGTGTCTCAAAACAGTGTATAGCTACTGTAGGCAGGTAGAGGAATTAATTCTGAAACGAACGCAACTCGAATCACGGAAAACGGAGCCCAAACGGGCCCTAAACGGGTCGAGAAAGACAATACTATGCAAAATCAGACGTCTGGAACTCCTTCCAGACGTCTTAAATGGTGGATCAGAGAATTACCTGTTCGGCTTGGTTCCCCGGACGTCCAGAAGTCTGTGGGGACTGACAACGATGGGTGCGAGAGATAACCGGGTTTGATTGTTATGTCGATGTAATATAGCCAGTTATTGCCATCATTTCAAATATATAAATTTTTTACTCGGAAAATAAAAGAGTTCCCGAGGTCGAACTCAGGGAGCAAGTTGTATTCTAGAGATATACATGTTTCTTTTACAAAAAAATAAACAAAGAGAGAGAAAGAATTTGGTGTCTTTTTTTTCTTTGTTTCTCCTCGTCTCAGATCTTCTTCTTCTTGTCTACAGAGGTGATGTTCTTCTTCTTGTTCCAGCAGTTCTTCCTTTTTCTTCTGTCTTTCTTCAGATCTTCTTCTTTCTTCTTTTCTTTTTCCAGTCCGGACGTCGCCCCTCATTCTTTCTTCTATTCCCTTCAGGACGTCGTCTGATTTCCAAATCAGACGACTTAAACTGCCTGTTGCTACAGTTAGCTTCCTTCTTCTTCCGCGGTTCTTCTTCTTCACCTGTGCCTGCACACTTCAGAGCTTACGTCAGAGAACAAAACCTACTCTACCCTCTCCCCCCGCGTCTCTCTCTCTCTGAAACCACTCTTGGGAAAGCTCTCCCAGCGCTGCCGGGTAATCGGGTTCGGGTCACGCCCGGGTCCAGGCCCACCGGCGTGCGTGGTGGGCGAGGAGTGCAGGTCAGTCTAAGTTGGGTCGGGTCAGGTCCGCGGGGCGTGAGCGCGGACGAGACCGGGTAACCGGGCGGGTGTAAGGGGACCTCACCCCGTGTGCTGAGGCAGTAAGGCTAGTGCACAAAATCAATTTAAACAATGGAAAGTGTGTGAGGCTTACCGATGTGGGACTAAACGCAGACCTTTCCTCGCGTGCGCCTGCTGGGAGACCGCGGCCTGGCTTCTGCAGCTGCGGCTTTGATTTGCGTAGGTTGCTGGCTGGCTGCCTTCGCAAGACTCCCCGTAATCCGCAGCAGCTGGAGACCTGGAGTCCTCAAGCCTGGAGCGCGGGAGAAGCTGCTTCAATGTGCGTTAATGGCGGTCGAACCTCAAAACCTGTCGGACACGAATATGGCCTCTCGGCCTGATCAAACCACTGGGGAACCTTCGCCGTGGCACGGCAAAGGTGAGGAGCTGCGCGGCAGGCCGCAAGGTGGTGTCTGGCGGCAGCCCTAGGTTGGACTGCAACCGAAGGAATGGGTTTGTTCGGGGAGTGTTACGGAGGTGTGGAGTGGCAGTGGAGGGGTGGGGGGTGCTCAGTGTGATGAGGCGGAGGTTCGGTGAGGGTCGGCGAGGTGTGTGAGGCTGTGGAGCGATGGGAACATCTCGCCGGAGGGTGGCCGGAGTCGAAGGGGGTGATGATGGTCAGGGTCGGTCGAGGGCGTAATTGAACAAATTGGAACCAAAGAAAGAAAGAGGAGAAGAAGGGAAATAGTTCTAACTTACTTGCAGGGACGAAGGGGGAGGAACAGGGCGACAGTCGTATCGACTGTCGCCGGAGAAGACGATGCTCAGGGAAAGGGGCGGCGGCGAGCAGAGAGCCGGAGAGGCGCCAGCTGGGTGCGGCGTGGCGCGGGAAGAGCAGGGGAGGAAGTCTCTGCTGCTGGTATTGCGGCAGAGCGAAGAGGAGAAGGGGGAGGAACCGCCGGAGCTGGTGAGCATCTGCCGGAGCGAGAAGAGAGGAAAGTTGGGGGTTTTCTCCGTCAGATCCGAGCTGCCCCGGTCGGTGGAGCAACGGGGGGTATTTATAGGGATCAAACAGGGAGGAAGGCGGAGGGAGACGACGTGTCTCCCTCGCCGGAGGATGGCCGGAAACAAGAACCCATACCGTCCGTGCGTTCGCACGGCCGGTATGGTGGGTTATAACGACCAGGGGGGTGTCCCTGCGACGGCTGACGACGCAGGGCACCCCCGGTTTACTTGCCAGGTCCCCCCCCTCACCCTGCGCGGCGCCATGCTCCGCGCAAGGTCGCCGGAGCATGGTGCTGGCAGGTTTTGCAGGGGGGACCTGATCGCAAAGAACGAAGGAGAGTTAGGGGCCAAAATGCGAGGGTTCAAAAGTTGAGGGCCAAAGAGTAAATATATGAGGACCAAAGTGTAAAGTCGGTCAAGGAGGTTTCTTCTTAGGCTCAAGTTTTTATACATGACTAATTAGGACCTAAGGAATATGATGGTGAATTTCATTTCTATATTAAACCTTGTTTGACCGGTCAATTTACGCAAAAACCCAAATTAAGTTATTAATTGGGCATGGTTCTCAATGTAGGTCAAAATGGGTTCTGAAGGCCAAATTGAAGGTTCTAAACCCTAGAGATTATTTTTCTATGAATTTTAGAGGGTTTATTCTATTTTTAATTTGCCTCGAACCTTGTGAATTGAAGTGGGTTGTTTTAGGGTTACAGATTATCATTTAGTTTCTTGGAATTGCTGTAGCCCTTGCTAGATCATTTCATCCCACTTTTATTCTTATTAAGTTGCTTTGACCTGTGTTTGGGCCATGAATTACCCTGTATGCAGATTATACTGGTAAAATTGCATTTTTACCCCTTATGACTTGTTTTCTCCTTAAACTCAGAATTCTCTGAGTTAAGCCTTTCCTTGAGTTATGTAGGAGCTTTTATCCTTTGTATTGGGTCAAAATGAGCTAGTTATGGCTCATGATGAGGTTCTCATCAGGGACGTCTGCCTAGATCCCAGACGTCCGATGGTCCCTCCGGACGTCTGGAGGTCACTCCCGCCGTCTGGTACAACTTCCAGACGTCTGATTCGCAAGGGATGGCGAATCAGCGAACCTGCGCACAGCCAACCCCCCTCCCTCAGTACGGTCAGTCGACAAGAAGGAAGAAGAAAGCGGAAACTCACCTTTCAGACGTCTGTATGATCTTACAGACGTCGACCTTGCCATCTGGCTATTAATCCAGACGTCTGATTCTGGAAATTTTTCCAGAATCAGGACCCTGCTCGGCCTCCGCTCGCGACGCCACCCGCGTCGCACCTCGCGCGTCTGCTGCTCAGCCCGCAGCAGGTCCCTCTCCGCGTCGCTCCGCGCCCCCTGCGCCCTCCGCCGGCCGGCCAAGCCGCTACGGCGAGCTTGCCCTCACGGCAGAGCCCCGCCCTCGCACGCCGCACCTCCTCCGCGCTCACTGCGGCTGCCGCTGCCGCTGCGCCCTCGCGTCCGCTCGCTCTCGCGCACAGGCAGGAGAAGAAGGAAGAAGATGGTGGAGACGGGAGGGGAGGCGCGCCCTTTTAAGGCCGCGCGAGGAGGAGAGAGAAGGCAGTCGCAGCCGCCTGCAGCCGCAGAGAAAGAGGGCAGAATCGCAGGTCTGCGCGCACAGGCGCGCAGACGAATCTCCCGTGCGAACATAACTGTTCTCCAGACGTCTGTAAACTATCCCGGACGTCTGGTCAGACGTCTGGATGTGATCCCAGACGTCTTAAAAGGCGTCTGGGGCACGCGCTCGTTACAATATAACAAACTCAAAGGAAGTTTCGTCCCCGAAACTTGCGCCAACTAGGGTGCGGGAAAAAGATGTCCAAATAACCATAACAAACTCAAAGAGGACCGAAGCCGGTCCGAAAAAACGTACCCGCGAAAAGCTCTGGGTACCGCTCCCGCATTGCCGCCTCAGGCTCCCAGGTAGCCTCCTCGTACCGCTGGCTCCTCCACAAAACCTTTACCAGAGGTACTTGCTTTCGTCTCAACCTGCGGACGGCTCGGTCTAGGATCTGCACTGGCTGCTCGGGGTAGGTCAGGTCGTCGCTCACCTCGACGCTCTCGTGGCTCAATACGTGGCTGGGATCGGCTACGTACTTCCTGAGGTTGGACACGTGGAACACGTCGTGCACACCAGAAAGCTGCGGGGGAAGGGCAAGTCTGTAAGCAACGGGTCCAACCCGCTCCAGGACCTCAAAGGGCCCCATGAACCTCGGCGCGAGCTTCCCTCTCACCCCAAACCGCTGTAAGCCCTTCATGGGCGAAACACGAAGGAAGACGTGGTCCCCAACCTCGAACTGCACCTCTCTGCGTCTGCGATCTGCGTAGCTCTTCTGTCTGCTCCTGACAGTACGGAGTCGTCTGTGGATCTGCTCAACTACCTCCTGACTCTGCCGGATCAACCTGGGGCCAACCTCCCACTTGGTCCCCACCTCAACCCAACTCAAGGGTGCCGTGCATTTCCGTCCGTACAGAGCCTCGTAGGGAGCCATGCCGATGCTCGAGTGATAACTGTTGTTGTATGCAAACTCCGCCAGGGGCAGGTGCTCCTCCCAAGAGCCCCTCCAGTCTAGTACATAGGCACGCAAAAGGTCCCCAAGTGTCTGTATCGTGCGTTCCGACTGTCCGTCCGTCTGGGGGTGGTAAGCCGTGCTAAAGCTCAACCTCGTCCCCAAAGCCTGCTGAAACTCAGCCCAAAACTGGGACGTAAAGCGGGTATCCCGGTCGGATACGATCTCCCGCGGAACTCCGTGTAGTCGTACCACATCACGGATATACCTCTCTGCCAACTGTGCTGGTCCCAAAGTGACTCGGATCGGCAAGAATCGTGCCGTCTTCGTCAATCTATCCACTATTACCCAGACTGCGTCGTGTCCTCGCTGGGTAACAGGTAAGCCCACCACCAAGTCCATGGTGATGCTCTCCCACTTCCACTCTGGCACTGGAAGCGGCTGAAGCGGCCCTGCAGGCCTCTGATGCTCGGCTTTCACCTGCTGGCACACTAAGCACTGCTGCACGAACTCACCCACATCCCGCTTCATCCCTCTCCACCAGAACTCGCGTCTCAAGTCATGGTACATTTTCATGTTTCCGGGATGTATGGTGAATCTGGAACCGTGTGCCTCAGTCAGGAGCTCTCTCAACAGCTCCTCGTCTCTAGGGACGCACAACCGTCCCCTCAAGCGTAACACCTGGTCTGTGAAAGAGAAGTCCCCTGGGTCCCCTGATAGTACTCTGTCGCGCAAAGACTGCAAGTACGGATCGGCCATCTGTCCCGTGATGATGCGGTCTATCAACTCTGGCCTGGTCTGCCGTGTCACCGTCACTGCCCCACAGTACCCTCGTAACTCTAGAGGTCGCCAACTGCCCACCTCCTCCAAAAGGCTCCAACTCTGTAACTGTAGACTGGCCAAGCGTGCGGGCGCCTTACGGCTCAAGGCGTCAGCCACCACATTGGCCTTTCCCGGGTGGTAGGAGATGCTGCAGTCGTAGTCCTTCAGGAGCTCCAACCAACGTCTCTGTCTCATGTTGAGCTCCTTCTGGTCAAAAAGATATCTGAGGCTCTTGTGATCTGTAAAAATCTCGAAGGTCTCACCGTACAAGTAGTGCCTCCATGTCTTCAGCGCGAAGACAACAACTGCCAACTCTAGATCGTGGGTAGGGTAGGTATGCTCATGGGGCTTCAGTTGCCGCGAAGCGTAAGCGACCACGTGACCCCTCTGCATGAGCACACCCCCTAACCCCTGCAAGGAAGCGTCCGTGTACACAACGAACCCGCCACTACTGTCAGGGATGGTGAGCACGGGAGCCGAGGTCAACCTCTCCTTCAGCTCCAGAAAACACGCCTCACAGGCGTCTGTCCAAGCGAAAGGCACATCCTTCCGGGTCAACTGTGTCATAGGACATGCAATCTGCGAAAGCCCTCTGATGAACCGTCTGTAGTAACCTGCCAGTCCCAGGAAACTGCGAATCTCAGTGACTGAACGCGGTCTCTCCCACCTGAGCACTGCCTCGACCTTGGCGGGATCCACCGCCAGGCCGTCTCCAGAGATCACATGACCCAAAAAGGTCACCTCCCTCAACCAGAACTCGCACTTGCTGTATTTGGCGTACAGCCTGCGTCGTCTCAGAGTGTCCAGAACCATTCGCAAGTGCTGTCCGTGCTGCGTCCGATCTCTAGAATAGATGAGTACATCATCTATGAAAACCACCACAAACTGGTCCAAGTACGGTCTGAACACCCGGTTCATCAGGTCCATGAAAGCAGCGGGGGCATTGGTCAGCCCAAACGGCATGACCAAAAACTCGTAGTGTCCGTACCGGGTGCGGAAAGCTGTCTTGGAGACGTCGGTCTCCCTGATCCTCAACTGGTGGTATCCAGACCTCAAGTCGATCTTGGAAAACACCGTGGCACCCCGCAACTGGTCAAACAAATCGTCAATCCTCGGCAGCGGATATCTGTTCTTGATGGTGACCCTATTCAGCTGTCGGTAGTCCACACAAAGGCGTAGGGTCCCATCCTTCTTCTTCACAAACAGTACCGGGGCTCCCCAGGGAGACGCACTGGGCCTCACGAAACCCTTCTCCAAAAGGTCCTGCAACTGAGACTTGAGCTCTCGCAGCTCAAGCGGTTCCATCCTGTATGGCGCGGTGGAGATGGGGCTGGTCCCTGGTACTAGTGAGATCTCAAACTCGATCTCACGCTCGGGCGGTAGTCCTGGTAACTCGTCTGGAAACACGTCGGGGTACTCTCTGACCACCGGGATGCTCTGGAAGTCTGCCACGGGGCTGTGCTCTGCCACCACACAAGCTAGGAAGCCCTCACACCCCTGGCTCAAAAGTCTCGCCGCCCGAAGTGCCGAAATGCACCTGAAACCTCCATCCACTGGCTGCCCGTGAAACTCGAAGGAAGGCAACTCCGGAATGGAGAAGACAATCTTCCTCTCAAAACTGTCTACCAAGGCGTGGTAAGCGGACAGCCAATCCATCCCCAGAATCACTCCAAAGTCCTCCATCTGTATCATAATCAGGTCAGCTGGCAGGCTGTGTCCCCCGATGCTGACCCCGCAACCCGTGTACACCTCCTCAGCTACAAACAGCTGACCACTCGGACCTCTGATTACGAACGGATTCTCTAACAGTGTATAATCCTGGTCCAAACTAACTGCGAAACTGGCTGCGACAAACGAGTGCGTAGCGCCGGAATCGAAAAGCGTGTAAATGAGTCTGCCAGAAACTGAAACCATACCTGCTACCACGGATCCCGATGCTCTGGCGTCCCTGTGTGTTAGGGCGTTGATACGCCCCTCAGCCCTAGGTGCGGACGAAGCAGCCACACTCTGCGTCGGACGGGTAGGTGCTGGCCGGTACCCTCCTTGCGACTGCGGTCCTCCTCCTCGCGCCTGGGAACCGCGGCCTCCTGCGCGCCCTCCAGTGCTCTGCGCAGGAAGTATCTGCTGACCTCCTACCCTAGATGGGCAGTCCCTCCTGACGTGGCCCGGCTGGCCACACTGGTAGCAGAGGGGAACCCGACTCCCGCCCTCAGTGAGTCCCTGCTGTCGGCTAGGCGGGGGTCCGGTGCTGGCGACTGGCCCCTGTCGAGGGCCCCCAAAGGCCACTGATGGCCCTGCACAACGTGACGGCTCTCCTGCGGACGCCACGTGTCTCCGTTGAGTTCTCCTAACACGCCTGGTGTGGCGGCGGAAATCTCGTTCCACCACTAACTCCCCTGTCGTACGCTCGGAAGGGGGAGGGGGTGGCGACGTGGGTGGAAGCTGAAATTCTTCTCGAACCACCTCTCGAATCAGTTGGACGAGGTCCCGAGACGGTATACTCAGGAGAAGAGGAGGGGTAGTATGTATTCCAAGCCCGACACATCTGTTCCCCAGGCCCTGACCTCGGCCGCGCCTGCGGCCCACCCTCCTAGCTCCACGACGCGGCATCTCCTACAATGGAGACGCGAAACAAAACGGAAACGTCAAAACAGACGGTACCTGACAAACTTCTAAGAGCTCATGTCAAGAGATATGTTGTGGTGGCTACTCTAGCTATAAACATGTGAATTGGTTATTTTCCAGTCAGTTGATTCACTTCTCGGGACGACCTTGCTCTGATACCATCTTGTAACGACCCGGTTCCCGAGTCCCTACGAGACACGAGAACCGGACCGACTCGACTAATCCCAAGACCCAGTCGTCCAACGAGGAAGTAACCAAAAGACAGTAAAATAAACCACATTCAGCATGAGTATAACTAACAGTAAGAAAGTACAGCAGTAAGAAAAGAAACTACTACAGTAGGTACCACCACAACAGTAAAACAACATTTATCATATAACAAAAACTGCAGGTAAAGAAGGTACAGCGGAAACAAAAACTACTCACTAGAACAGAAACAAAAGGGGTACAAAAGCTGTGGTAACTCTACTGGACCCTACTCGGCCCAGCGTCCTCTGCAGCCGCCGACCCTGGCTGCTCAACACCTGGTCCTGAAAAAGGTAACGAGTGTAACACGTCAGCAAAACGCTGAGTAGAGTGGCAAACTAACTAAAGGCAACAGTAGAGTGTAGAGTAGCTGTTATGTTCTATTACTTCCTTTATTCACATCTTTCAATTTTTCTCACTATTTCTTTTATTTCTCAGATCCTTTACTTGATCTCGAATGTCCTCGTGGGAACGATCTTGATTGCAGTCTTTTCCAAAAGTAGAAGTAGCACGTGGTGCTCTCCTGGCCGGGAGAGTCCCCCGTGGTGATCCTACCCTCAGTCAACCACCCCAAGGTCACTGACAGACGTAACGGTGACTACGGCACGCGCGATAAACGCACAGGTAGCTAGCCCGCACTGGCACGCGGTCAGTCGTTTCCGTTAACGGGTGCGCCCAAAGCACAGCACGGAACCAGGGCAGAGCCCTCTCAGTAACAGGGGTCCAACCCCTCCACAGTAACCAAACCGGGGCCTTGCCCCTCCACAGTCCGCGCACCCTCGCCTGACTACCCTGGTTTGCCCTAGTGGGCCTAACAAGTCGGTGAAGGAGGCTAGCAGAACCCCGGGGCCCGTGGGGTAGCTAGTACTCTCCTAACACTACTAGCTCTCCTCGGTACTACGTACACGAGGGCCAACAAGTCGGTACAGAGCGGCCAATCCTAACCCCTGGTCCCTGGGGTGGCTGGCCCCACTCTGCACTAAAACAGGTACAGGTACTTCCCTTGGTACTGCGTACCCAAGAGACAGTACAAACTACATCTCAGTTCCATTCCTTTTCTTTCCAGGAGTTCCACTCCTAATTCCCCGTAGGGTTCCAGCTCTTTATCTCAGAACATCATATGTTTCACTTTCCAGATTCACGTTCTCAAATTCCATGATCTCAAACATGTTTCTTTATTCATAACAGGCAGCTGTTAATTAAATTTACAGGCAGCTTTATATATTCCTTTCCATTTTTCCAAGACTGCAGTAATATACATTCCACTAGTTTTTTCCATCCTAGGATTCATGCCATATCCTAGGATCTATCATACAATCTAGTTTTCCGGCCCTAGGATTCATGCAACACCTAGGAGCTATCATTCCATATATTTCTCATTCCTAGGATTCATGCAATGCCCTAGGTTCTAGTTATGGTTCCATACTTTAACAGATTTTATTAATACTTAAAGCCACTCTACCAGGTACAACGGGAGTAGTGGGGGCGTGATCGGGAATCCCGCGTGCCTTCGCGACTCTCAAGACTGCAACTGAACGAGATCCTGTCACAAGGATCAAACACAAGGAGTGTCTCAAAATAGTGTATAGCTACTGTAGGCGGGTAGAGGAATTAATTCTGAAACGAACGCAACTCGAATCGCGGAAAACGGAGCCCAAACGGGCCCTAAACGGGTCGAGAAAGACAATACTGTGCAAAATCAGACGTCTGGAACTCCTTCCAGACGTCTTAAACAGTGGATCAGAGAATTACCTGTTCGGCTTGGTTCCCTGGACGTCCAGAAGTCTGTGGGGACGTCTGCCTAGATCCCAGACGTCCGATGGTCCCTCCGGACGTCTGGAGGTCACTCCCGCCGTCTGGTACAACTTCCAGACGTCTGATTCGCAAGGGATGGCGAATCAGCGAACCTGCGCATAGCCAACCCCCCTCCCTCAGTACGGTCAGTCGACAAGAAGGAAGAAGAAAGCAGAAACTCACCTTTCAGACGTCTGTATGATCTTACAGACGTCGACCTTGCCGTCTGGCTATCAATCCAGACGTCTGATTCTGGAAATTTTTCCAGAATCAGGACCCTGCTCGGCCTCCGCTCGCGACGCCGCCCGCGTCGCACCTCGCGCGTCTGCTGCTCAGCCCGCAGCAGGTCCCTCTCCGCGTTGCTCCGCGCCCCCTGCGCCCTCCGTCGGCCGGCCAAGCTGCTCCGGCGAGCTCGCCCTCACGGCAGAGCCCCGCCCTCGCACGCCACACCTCCTCCGCGCTCACTGCGGCTGCCGCTGCCGCTGCGCCCTCGCGTTCGCTCGCTCTCACGCACAGGCAGGAGAAGAAGGAAGAAGATGGTGGAGACGGGAGGGGAGGCGCGCCCTTTTAAGGCCGCGCGAGGAGGAGAGAGAAGGCGGTTGCAGCCGCCTGCAGCCGCAGAGAAAGAGGGCAGAATCGCAGGTCTACGCGCACAGGCGCGCAGACGAATCTCCCGTGCGAACATAACTGTTCTCCAGACGTCTGTAAACTATCCCGGACGTCTGGTCAGACGTCTGGATGTGATCCCAGACGTCTTGTCCGACGTCTGGGCCACCTCCCAGACGTCTTAAAAGGCGTCTGGGGCACGCGCTCGTTACACTTCCCTTAACCAAGTCCGAACAGCAGCCCTTGAGTGACACGTTCCAAAACCCTCAAGTTTTCCGTACTACCGCATTCCTGATTTCTTTCTAAATTCCCTGGAGGGTTCGTACATGGACTTTCTTATTCCTATATCTGGTTCGTTGTACGTAAAACAAGCAACTCAAATTCCACCATCAATTACTTAGTATAAGCAGGCATGATGTAGTTCATTACAGGAAGCTCATGGTTTATTTCTTTTCAGGAAATAATAATTTAATCATTCACTAGATGTACATTCATTTCTTTCAGTCCTAGGGTTCATTTCACAATCCTAGGGTTTGATTCTATAGTAGCATGCATTTACCTCTTTTTAGTCCTAGGGTTCATCTGACAACCTAGGTTTAGTTAATTCTACGCATGAAATTTAATTATTAATTCTGAGATTAGAGTGAGAACCACTCTACCAGGATAACCTGGAGATGTGGGGGCATAGTCGACGGAGCTTGCAATCCCTGCAAGTTCCGTGCACACCACGAATGAACGACCTATCACATTGACCCATATGTCAAAATGAGCTTAGAACTGTATAGACATTATACCATTACGTAGGGAAACTCGAATGGAAACCAACGATGTTTCGTTTACAGAAAATCGACTCCGTTTGGGCCCTGAACGAGGCTAAAAACACCAGCCCTAATCAAAATCAGATGTCTGGGAAGAGTCCCAGACATCTTAAACGAACTCAAGTACTCACCTTGATCAGGGTGCCTTTTTTGGACGTCGGGAACTCCGTGCAGATGTTTGAGGGTGTCTTCAGACGTCTTGAGACACTTTTGGACATCTGAAACTGCCTCAGTCCTCACACCAGCGCGCTTCCCAATCCTGTGACATACGTGCACGCACGGTCAAAACTTTAACAGGAAAATAATCAAGAAAATGCGACATCAGACATCTGAGATTTACCTTCAGACGTTTGACCAGACGTTTGGAGGTCACTCCGGACGTCTGATTCAACGGAAAAATGATTCTGCAGAACTGCTTGCGAGCTTTTTCTCGCTGCAGAAGCTGTAGCAGCTACAGCATCGCCTCACCCTCGCGTGTCCTCCACTCTCAGGCCACCGAACTCCTTGCTCTCCGCTCTCCCTCTCCTCCTTTCACTCGGTTGCTGGTGTGGGGGAACGAATGGAGTAGGAGGAGGGGGTATATAAGGAGGTGGGAAGGATGGGGAGCGGCATGGAGGGGAGTGAGGGGAGATGGTGTCATGGGGACGGAGTGGCGTGAGGGTGTGCGTAGGGGTGAGGTGTGGCGTGTGTGAGGGGTGAGGGGAGGAGAGGGTGCGCGTGGGTAGGGAGATGGTGGTGGGAAAAATTGCGGGGATGCCCCTGCAATTTTCCTTTCCCCCTCAAAATCCCAAAACAAAACCTAAGGGGTGTAATACTACACAAAAACCCCTATGAATCCCGGAAACGCCAAATGACCCTATGAAAAGGGTCATTTCAAATACCAAATTACGTTATATATCAATGTCCATTGCACCAGGGGCAACTTCTTCATTTTGTGGGTTTTCCTGATATGCTTCGGATTCAACATCTGGGTCGAGATCTTTTCCCGCATCGTATTGTTCATGTGGTTGAGCTCTAATGGGTATTATCCATTCATTTCTGCTATTATCAGGCACGTAAAGTACTTGTGCTACCTAACAAGCTAATGTGAATGGTTCCGATGATTGAAGAATGAGATGGTTCTTACATAAACTCAAGAAACCATGTTTTTTATTAACTTTGAATCTAACGCCTTCTTTGAAAACATCAAACCAATCACACTTGAATAGAACCACCCTATGGTCAAACCTGAAACTCATTTTCACAATCTCTTCAATTTGACTGTAATACCCATCATAACCAGTGCTTATCTCACAACTGACGATGACTCCTGCCTGTTGCGTGGCCTTTGCATCATCAATAGACCGTACTCTGAATCTGAATCCATTAATTATGTAACCCGAATGGTAATTGATCAGTGGCTACTCATCATAGCTAAAAAGCTGAAGTTAAGCTAGACACTGAGTTAAACAACATCAAATTAACAGATAAAAATGGTTAAGTGTGGAAATCAAAGAAAAAGACCTAAAACCTTTACTCTGTGTTAAAATTTCATAATTAGGTCACAAAACGAGATAATTTGAAGGCAAAGGACAAATGGTGATCCATGCGTTAATTGAATACATAAATAAGTTTAAAAGGCCAAATCAAAAGTACAATTAATTTCTTAAATGTTCAATTAAGCACATATAAAAATTTGAAGGCATTTGGACATCATTTAGGCTTTGTAATATGTAGTTTACACTTAGGTCCTTCATGCATCACATTCTTGTCTTTAAAAATCCTTTTTGGACCTACTTGTAAATCGCAGGGACCCTTTTGAAAGGCTGTAGGATCCATCATGTTGCAATTCTCTTCACTTATGGGCCTGTACGCAACTTTTCCACCCCTTCACGCAGGGGTCTTCCCTGCAATTTTCCTGACATTTCAAGATCAGCCTGCTGCTCTTCCCACGCACTGTAGCACACGAAGAACATGGCAGATCTCGGCCGTCTATTGTTTCTCACGATTTCGATCTGCGGCTGGATTTGAATAGAAGCTTCGCGTGATTCAGCGCATACACTCACCCCTCTCCCCAGATCCCATCTGACGGTCAAATTTAGAGTTGGCTTGCCACGCGCTCCTCTCCTCTCTTCCTTGCTGCTGATTACCCCATCGGATATTCTCACCCGCGCGGTGATCTGAGCCACTGAGTTTGCTACTTAAGCACCTCAGTGGTCGCGCGTGCAAAGGATCGCTCCCTCCTACATCTCTTAGCAATCGTTCGTCCACTCTAGTTTCTCCTCCCCACCAATTCTCTGATTTCACAGCCATCGGCTGTGAAATCGCCGCCTTCTTCTTGACCTCCTCGTCGCTAAGGACCTCGTAGCACTTGAGGACGACCCTGGAGCCTCACTAGCAGACTCTTCCCTCCGCTGGAGTCATCTTCCTCCCTTCTTCCTCCTTAGCCACCGGCTAAGGACCCATAGGTCCCATTCTTCCTGTTAGAGTAGATTTATCTTTCTGCAAATTAGTTGTAGCTGTAGTTAAGTAGGTTTAGAGTAGAATTCAAGTAATGTGTAGTGTTTAATTCCACTGTTATGCTAGTGTAGCTGTACTGTAGCAGTAGATTTAGACCCGAATTCCCCCCTGACCTCCTCTGATCATTCCAGATCAGAGGGGATGGTTTCATACAGTCCATAATTACAAATTTTCTTCCTCTCCATGTTTCATAATCGCTTCTGATTTCCACGACTTGTTTCTCACAAATTCACCCATTCATTCAGACCCAATTTCAGATCTGAATGGTTTTTAACCTCAGATCTGAAATTGGCGTCAAAAAGCACATTAGGGGCTTCCCATTTACCTCATTTTTGTTCACAAAAGCCCCTGATCTAAGCTTGAAAATGATCAGTTTGTTAGATTTTTCTTTAACTCAGATTTCAAGGATTTTTACTTAATTGGGTTTTGACTGTCTTAATCTGATAAACTGAGGAATTCTGATTTTCATTCATTGTTTGACAAGGAATCTGAGATGATTCTGATGTCAGAATTCATCTCAGAAGAGCCATAATCTGATCTGAGTTTTCTTGAGGACTTTAATGCATTGAATGCATGATAGAACTAAGGAAAATCACTGTGGTGATTTAAAGTCTATCTTGCATTCATGAGTTTGTGGTTTGTTGAGAGCACTGATAATTTTTTAACCTAAGGAGTTCTCAATACTCCGTATGGTTCCAAAATCTGGGATTTGCATTGTGGATTTCAATTGTCTGATTCAACTCTCTCTACATGCTGTTTATAGCATTAGGAAGAGTTAGATCAGTGTTTCTGCCGATTGGATTCAATGAGAATTTTCTTCAAGGATTTGTGCATTGGAATTGAAATATTGAGTATTTTTGATAAGTGAAACCCTTGTTAGTTAGGGTTTAGGGAATTTCTGAGTCTGAATTTCTAATTTTGATCCTAGAGCCACAATAAGTTGTTGTACTTGCAGCTACATTCCTCTCCTTTCCATAAGTTTGATTTCATTCCAGATGGACTTACTGCAGCTGCAGTAAGCCATCTAGAGTGAAATCTGATTTACTTCAAGTTTGGTATGTATTGTCCTTGCTGCTGCTGTCTGATGTCTTAATGTGCAGCATGAATTTTTAATCTAAAAACCCTATATAAGAAATTTTTGATCATATAGCTGACATGTAGTTGTATTGCATTTCTTGTATACAAGCTTGCCTATATAAGAAATTGAATTTCAATTCTATGAATGATTGTTGTTTTTCTTCCAATTGTTTGTCAACTACTTCATTTCAGTTAATTGTCCAAACACATTAACTAAATGAAAAGAAAATGATTAGTATGCTAAAATGGGTAGAATCCCTGTCAGATTTTACTCTGACTGCAAATAAGGCAGTCAATGCCTTTTTAGATCTTTTAAGATCCATCCTAAGCCTTTAGGATTCCTTTATAAACCTTTTGGAAGGCTTAGGATGGAAGATTAGAAAGTTTTTTTTACCGCATACCAAGTTACATGGTATGCAAAACCCTCGACTTGGTAGAATTTGTCAGTCGATGGATTTGTATACCATGAAACTTAATAATAGAAGTTATAGCTAACAAACATCAAAAACACCTCTTTCTCCTCATCTACTTCTTCCCTTCTTATCTCTTATCTCTAGAATATGTATAAAAACCATAAAAAGTGAAAAACTCCAAAAATACCTAAAAAAGTACTTTGTATATAAAGTATGCTGTTAAACGGCCGAACCACGGTGCCTCGTCTCTTGGAGTAGAGTCGTTGTAGTATAAGATAAGACGGCTGCGGTTGTCGCTACAATAGAAAATTTATTACTCGGAAATAGTTTTATTTCCCGAGGTCGAACTTAGGGAGCTACTCGAATTCTAGAAGTACGAAGTTTCTTTATTACAAAAATAAGAGAGAGAGAGAAAGAGAGAGAGAGAGAGATTGGTCTCTTGGCTTCTTGTTCTTCTCTTCTTTCTCTCGTCTTTGTCTTCTTTTTCTTCTCTGCGGTCTCCTTCTGCTTCTTCTATTTCTTTCCTTGCTATTCCTTTTCTTCTTCAGAGCTTCTTCTTCTTCTTCTCTTTTTCTGTCTTCCTTGCTACGGTCTTCTTCCTTCTTCTTTATCTTCTTCTCTTTTTCTCTTTGCTTTCAGAGCATCATCTGATTTCTCAATCAGACGACTTAAGTAGCATCTGCTACAGTGCTTCCTTGGTCCTCCTCCTTCTTCTTCCTTCAGTCTTCTTCTTTTTGCTTTGCTTTGAGCAGCCCTGGCTGCTTCTTCTTCTGCCTTCTTGAATCTCTGTTTGCTTCCTTGGCAGTTCCTTCTTCTTCTTCCTCGGCCTTCTTCTTCTTCCTGCGGTCAAGTGCTGCAGGTTTCTTCTTCGTCCGCGCTCTGTTCCTGCACGAAACACAGCAAAACCTACCCTGTCCCTCTACTCGCATGTCTCTCACTCTCTGCAATTCACTCAAGGGCACTCTCCTAGAGCCACGGGTAATCGGGTCGGATTTCGCACCCGGGACCAGGCGCACCGGTAGGTGGGTGATGCGCGAGGTGTGCTCAGAATGGGTCTGGTCGGAGCCCACCAGATCCGCGAGGTGAAACCGCGGACGAGGGGAGCATGGGATAAGGTGAGGGACCTCACTCCTGTGCGTTCGGAGGCGACGAGATAATAACACAAAATCAATTTAAATCATACATACGCTTCGTAGATTGCCGATGTGGGACTATTAGTCCCGCCCTGCTCTCGCGCGCGCCTGCAGAACGCTCTTCTTTGATTGCCAAGGCTGCGGACTTCGCTGCGCTCCTTGCTGGACCAGATGACTTCGCACTGCTTGCCCGAGTCCGCTGCACCTGAAGCCTGGAGTCCTGAAGCGTGGAGCTGCTCCGTGTCACCATCAATGGCGGCAGGGGCTGGGAAAACTGTCAGACATGAACACGGCCTCTCGGCCTAATCAAACTACCTGCAGACCTTTGCCGTGGCACGGCGAAGGTGGTGGGGGGTGTGGCAGGTCGTGGGACGGCGTCTGGCGGCGGGGCTAGGTCGGACAACGGCCGAAAAAATGGATCTGATCGGGGGAGTGTTGTGGGGGTGAGGAGTGGCAGCGAAGGGGAGGAAGTGGTTCAGCATGATGAGGCGGAGGTTTTGGGTCGGTCGTCACGTCATGTGGAGTGGCGGAATGATGGGAGCGACTCGCCGGAGGTTGGCCGGAGGCGTAGAAGGTGACGGTGGACAGGAGAGGTCGAGGGTTTAATCAAATGAAAGACAGTGATGAAAAGAAAGAGGGGGAGATGGGGAGAAGTTCTGACCTAATTACAGGGACGAAGGGGGGAGGGCGGAGCCGCCGGCTCGTACCTGCCGGAGCTAGAGAAGAAATACCCAGAGGGAGAGCGGTGGCGAGGAAGAGGGTAGGGAAGCACCGGCGGGTACAGCTCGACGCGGGAAGAACAAGAGAAGGTGGCTCTGCTGCCGGTATTGCAACAGTGCGATGAGGAGGAGGAGGAGGAGCCGCCGGAGCTGGTGGGTTTCTGCCGGAGTGGGAAGAGAGGAAAGGTGGGGGTTTTTCTTCGTCAGGACCGAGCTTGTCTGTTCTGCAGGTAGAGGCGGCTTTTATAGAGGTGAAAGCGGAGATGTGGGCGGAGAGAGGCGACGTGCCTCCCTCGCCGGAGGACAGCCGGAGCAGCAACCCATACCTTCCGTGCGTTCGCACGGAAGGTGTGGGCGATGGTAGAGGTCATGGCGGTGTCCCTGCGACAGCAGACGTCACAGGGAACACTCGGTTGAAAGGACAGAGGTCCTCCCTCACCCTACGCGGCGCCATGCTCCACGCAAAGTCGTCGGAGCATGGCACTGCTCAGAGATTTGCAGGGAGGACCTAAATGCAAAGAACGATGAAGACTTAGGGGCCAAAATGCACGGGTTTCAAAAGTTGAGGGTCAAAAAGTAATGGATGAGGACCAAAATGTAAAGTCGGTCAAGAAGGTCTCTTCTTAGGCTCAAGTTTTTATACATAACTAAATGGGACCTAAGGATTATAATGGTGAATTTTATTTCTAGGTAAGACCTTGTTTGACCGGCCAATTTACGTAAAAACCCAAATTAAATCATTAATTGGGCATAGTTCTCAATGTAGGTCAACATGGGTTCCCAAGGCCAAATTAAAGGTTCTAAACCCTAGAGATTATTTTTATATGAATTTTAGAGGGTTTATTCAATTTTTACCCTTCCTCGAACCTCGTGAATTGAAGTGGGTTTGTTTTAGGGTTACAGATTGTCATTTAATTCCTTAGAGTTGCTGTAGCTCTTATTGGATCAAATCATCCCACTTTCCTTCTTATTTGGTTTGTTTGACCTATGTTTGGACCCTGAATTACCCTGTTTGCAGATTGTGTTGGTGAAATTGCATTTTTACAATTTCACCCCTTATGACTTGTTTTCTTCTTAAACTCAGAATTCTCTGAGTTAAGCCTTTCTTTGAGTTATGTAGGAGCTTTTATTCTCTGTATTAGGTCAAAATGAGCTAGTTATGGCTCATGATGAGGTTCTCATCATATACTCTTGAAAATATAAGCTTTATATTAAGTTATATATGTAAATAAATGACATATGTATATCAACTGTACAAATAACTTATGTTATATTGTACACTGAATATTGGGTATTCAAGTTAGATTATACTATATATATATTAATTATATAACTATTTATTAATTAAACTAACTTATATGCACTATTAGACTAAATAAATCAATAGACAGTGTAAATAACAGTATTTAGCTATAAAACTGTATATACATATGTATATGTAGATTATAAACCACTAAAACCCTGTACCTTAATTTAATTCTTTATACATAATAAATAATTAATTTATTAAGTTAATAGCTAAGTTATTAGATTAAATTAGATAAATTAGTAATTTAGAGTTAGAATTAAGTTAATTGAATCTGTATACTTAGACTAATGTACTTTAAGTAATTTAAGCTAATTGAAGTATGTTTATATCTTATTATATTATTTGAACTTAATTTATAAATAAAACAGTTCAAATCTGCTAGTTAAATGTAAATAGAACAGAAATTAAATCCGTAAAATTCAATAAAAAATGTTTATAAAATACTTATACACGTATACTCACTCTGTATTAGGTCAATTAGACCATATAGTAGCTAATTTATAAGTAATTAAAGAATTAAACATCAAAATCAGTATGTAAAAACTGTATACTTTAGTTAATTTATTTATATAGTAAATATAATTAAAATTTCAAATCAAGTGTACAATTGTATAGTATTATAGAAATACTTTATTTTCCTGTAATTTATTTTTATTTTAAAATAAATTATGGCCCTCGAATTGAGGGCCAAAATCCCCTTTGTCGAGCAGCCGCATGCATTTTCAGCGCAGATGCGGCGCTCGAATAGCGCCACATCGTGCGCTGAAGAGCGCGTGATGTTCTTTATATTGATTTTGTTCTCTAATGGCGCAGTCGTCATAGGCATCGGGCGCTCGAAATAACCATGCCTTATACATTCTGAGCATATACTTGAGCATTGAGCTGAAGATTTGGGGGCCGGGGGCTCGGGTGTGTGTGTGTGTGTGTGTGCGGGCTGAGAGGCCCTCTGATCTGAGCTGATAATGCACAATTAAGTGGCCTAATGATAACTAGGGTGCGCTTAGTAGAGGTCTGGTCCCACCCTCTAGGTGTTGTGTATCCCTCGAAAAGCGTGCCCGCAAATTAAACACATTTTTGATGAATTAAGAGTGTTAATGACAGCAGCTAATCACTTGTGTGCTGCAGTGTTTCCGAAGACTTATAATGTAGAATAAGACTAAGAAGATGAACAAGAATAAAAGAGGAAGGGTAGTGTGGAAAGAGAGAGAGTGAAGATGTAAATACGTATAGTGAAATCAGAGAGTGAAAATATAGATACAAAGGATTATACTATATATATATATATATGTAGTATAGCCAATTACTTTTATGTAAATAAATTCATACCTTTACTAATAGAATAAAACGTCGCTATAACCGTCACTACAGACCCTGGTTTCCCTCTTTTAGTTTGTATATAGCTTTTTCAAGGGTCTAGCGACGCTTGCATCTGTCACTATAGCTATTGTATGTGTTACTGTTGGTGTCAGCTTAGTAAGTTAAATTAGTATATGACGTGTCGTTGTGCGTGTGTGTTAAGGAGTGTCGTTATAGTTGCACTTGCAACGTCGATTTTAAAATAAGTAAACGGAGGTGAGTCCGAGTGTCGGTCTCAGGGAGGCGTGAAAATCGGATTTTTGCTTACCACTTGTTGTTACAGAAAGTGTGGGGTTTTGCTTGCGAAGGATGCGGTTTGAAAAGCAAGAGAGAGATAGAGAGAGAGATTAGGGTTAGAAAGTTCATTGTTTGATCATGCAACTTGAACGGAAATTAAAGTGACAATTGAACGAAAAATAACTTCATTAATTATGCACTTGTAGTTCATAACTTACAACATTAAATACATGCTTCAACAAAAGTAATCGAAAGCTTAAAAGAAAGAGAGAGAGAGTGTGTGTGGAGAGTGACGAGGTAGCCACGGCGGTGGAGGAGGCATTGTCAGCGGCTCGTCGTCTCCGGCGATTACAAGAGGGCCTAAAGCTAGCTAAGAGAGGGGTGGAGTAGTTGCAAGGGGAGTGAATGCCTTGAATGAGTGGTTGGAGGGGGTTTAATAGGGTTAAGGGCTTCCTAAAAGAAGAAGGGGCTTTAGCGACGTCCAGAGTGTCGCTAAAACCACTCCCAAAAGCGTCGATGAAGCCCTCCAGCCGCTGGTCAGCAGCTCACCTCGTTTCTTCTCCTCGCGCGATCTGCGGCTGTTGAATGAGAGTCGTCCGATCGAAGATCAAACGGCTGAGAATCCTCCTCGGCTGCGCTGGGATCGCTCCTCGGGCGCGCGTGTGCGTGGGAATCATCGCCTAACGTGCACGCGCGCGGATGCCCGTGAGCTGTGGTTGCGCCGCGTGGCAAGATCTCGGCCACCCGCTGTTGATCGGGGGCCCAATTTCTCCACGCACATCCCCCGTCTTCAATTTCGACTCCGCACGGCTCAAACCCGCGTCGCGTGAGTGCGGCCGTGGATGCTAACCGTTGCGCCACACCCGCGCTTTGTCGTGGCAACCGCAGGTGGGCGTGCAAGTCTTAGCCGTTAGATCGAAGATCGACGGCCGAGATTTGATCTCAGCTGGATGAGGGGGCGGCACGTGGTGGGGCGGGGCTGACGTGGCGCAATATGGGCTGTTGATCTCCAGATCAACGGTCAGAACTTCTTGGGTCCATTGTAGGAGCTCCGGATGTCGGATTTGGCCGATCTTGAGTTTGTTGGACTCCGTTCGTAGTTCTGAATCCATCCGTGCGGTCCGATTGCTCATCTGAGGCCTGCTTTGACAAATGATTACACAAATGGCCATTAATACAGTTTTATAAGCAATCTTGGTACATGATGCATGCAATGCTCCCATTCTACTTATGTTATGCCTTTTATTCTTAAGATGGGCCATATTCAACATACTTATCACCCCCTTATGTAGTGTTATCATACCCCCATGCTTACTCCTTGCTAGTCCCTAGCAAGGTTTATTGTAGCTTTTATTTCCTTTCAGAATTTAAGAAGTAATTGCTTAGACACTTCGTTACTTGTCATTAACAGGAAATATACGAAGATCTTAATCTACAAAGACTAAGCAACACCCGGGTGTCTGCCAAAATACGAATCGCCCGAATCCTTGCTTTAATGTATATAACTATACATATGTATATGTATATATATATTTTTAGAATTTTTTTGGAATTCAGTGTGGGTTGGTAACTTTTTACGGCTACCCAACTCACCCAAAACTCTGTCAAAACCCTAAGTGTTAAGCATCTTGGTGTGAATGTTGTGATAGACTCACTTAACGGTAATTGAGACAGACTTCGAGTTTCTACGCCTCTAGGTGACCGGAAAAGGAAATAAATTTTGCCTGAAGGTGTATTTGTTCGATTGGTAGCTTTCTCCCTACGTTTGTTTTAATTGGGGTCAACACAAGGATTTTTCCAGTGTATATGTCCCCGGCTTGTATTACTTCCCGTCTTCTTCCTTAGGTGTTTTGGTCTTTTTCGTGCAATTATTGAGCTGGGCTCTGGACAACCGATCAATGGGCTGTTACCCACGATCACTTGCCAGCCATTGATGTAAACACATTTACACTACTTAAAATGTCTATTTATGCATGTTCTTAAGCATAGGATTGCATTTCATGATATAAATATTGCATAACATGCATCATCTCGCATTTAGAGTAGTTTGAATAAAATGGAGGTTAATTGTCTCCTTTTATGTGCTTGGACAGGGCAAACTTTTATCGGGGCCTCGGATCAAAGATCCAACCGTATGGATATGATCAGGGCGACGATTGGAGTTCAACGACTCCAAGATCGCCCTAATCAGGCATCCGTAGCATCAGATAGAGATCGGGGAACCCTAGAAGATCAAGGGTCAGGATGGTGTAAATCCGCACTTCAGATGAAAAATCCGACCGCACGGATGAGTTCAAATCGACGATCGCAGCCTAAAGACACAAAAATCGAGTCAATCCGACATCCGTGGCACCATCTACAACTTCCAGAAGATGGACGGCCAAGATGGCGCCACGTGGCACCATCTCAGCCGTCCAAACGGCCGCTGGCATTTTGTGAAGGCCCCCGCCCGATCGCTCTCCGCCGTCAGATGGAGATCCAACGGCTGTGGCCGCCCGGCGCTTAAAACATGCGCTCGACCATCCACGCCCCGCAGCGCAGCGGTGGAGCGCGCTTACGCGAGCGCGGGGCGCGGGTTCGAGCCGCGGCGAGGGGATTGGAGGCGCGGGTAATTGAGGCGCGTGGAGCGTCGGATGGAGATCGTGCGGTCGCGGGCGCCCGATAGCGCCGACGCGCGATTGGACGCCCCGCGTAACGCGCGATCGCACGCGCAGGCGGGCTGGTTGCAGCGGGCGCGGTCGCGTTTTAAGCCGTCCGATCTCGTGATCGGACGGCTGAAAAGCACTGGACGTGCGCGAGCGTTGAGGAGCAGGCAGCCGAGGAGGCGCGCGTGGGCGCGGCGGCGACGGCCACGTCGGGGCTTTAGTGACGGATTTATCCGTCACTAAAGACCCCTTATTTATTATTTTGAAGATGTAATGTCGATTTTGCCCCCACTCCTTGCAACTATAAAAGGAGACCCCCTCCATACGAAATTCTCATCCCTTCTTTCTCCTCTCTACCCCTCCAAAGCTCAAGAGAAGCTTGTCCCACACCCGGGATGCTTTTCGCGAGATAAAGTCCAATTTTCGTTCCCCTTCGGAAGTGGATCCCGCGACGACGACGGCGTGCTGCTTCGTTCCCGTTCTTCTGCTTCGTCCTCCTTCGTCCCGCTTCGTTTTCCTTCGTCCAGGCGTCGTCCCGTCCGGCTCGTCCTCCGAGCAACCGTCGAGGAGGATTTCTCTCTCCCTATTCTTTTTACAGCTTTCTAGTATAGATTTACTGCTTTCTAGATTAATCTACTCGTCCTCCAAGCAATCATCGAGGAGGACATTTCTCTCTCCATTCTTTTAATGCTTTCTAGAGTAAATTTATCGCTTTCTAGAGTAATTGTTTTATGCTTTCTAGTTGTAATGAACAATCTTTCCAATACAAAAATTCCTTGTTTATTCTACATCTCATTTTAATTTCTCTGTGTAATATTCTCTTTCTCTCTTACTCTCTCTCTCTCTCTCTTCTATTTATTGTAAATAATTAGATGGTTCTAAATTGAATTATTCTGTAACAAATAAAAAGAAACGCGTAGTTTTTAAATCAAACGTCTGCCTCCCTGTGTTCGACCCGGAATTTTAATTTCGGTATAAATTTTATTTGTTGAACACGAATTCTTCGCTTTTGAACTACAACGACAGGTTTTCCAAAACCAAACACGTTAGCGTAGGTTCGTAATCGTTCAACAGCCATACTTGTGCGGTGAAGTGTGGTTTATTTTCTTTTCTTCTTCTTCCTTCCTTTTTTTTTTTTCGTAGGTGGCTTCCCTGATCTCAAATGTACCTAGAGGCAATGAAAAAGAAATGGCCTGTGGCTGGGTTCTGGACAACCTACCAATGGGTTGTTATCCACGACAACTTGCCAGCCATACCACCCTAGAGAGTTCATTAGCTACCCAATTTCTGTCAAAATCTCCGAGAAGTGAGTCTGTGCAAAAATGTGTGTAGATGCTTAGACTCAAAGTTTTTCTGAGTTAGAGGGTGAGTTGATAAGTCGTATACTTATTACCTTATTTAGTAGGTGGATTAGAATAGCTTAAGGTTGCAAGGATTCGCCGCTAAATCCATATTTTAACGGACACTAGGGCTGATTAAGCCTGAAGGCCTGAAAAGTCTAAGTGTTTAAGTTCTTTTTGTATTATTTCCCACTACTGACAAGTTTCTAATGCCTAAGTTTTCTTCCTAAATTCAATTTTTTTTAAAATTAATTTATTCATTAGACTGATTAATTGAGCTCAAGATTATGCAATTTACCACCCCCCCATGCTTAAGTTGGACAATGTCCTCATTGGCAGATACATTGATGCAAAAGGGTTCAAAAAGATAGTACCTGAGTGACGTAAACTACCAGATCTGTCTGAATCCTCTGGGTTGCCTCCTAGGATGCGTTGAGTTTAACGCCTCTAGTTGGGCGGTGCTCGGTGTCAGCCCTCAAAGAGGGTGACACTTTCCTTTGGGGGAACCTGGGCCAGGAAATGCTTCAATCTTTGACCATTAACTGTAAAAGTGTGCCCAGTGTTAAGATCAGGGATTTCAACCGCCCCATTAGAGTAGGGCTTAAGCACCCGAAATGGTCCTGTCCATTTGGACCTGAGTTTCCCTGGGAAGAGTTTTAGGCGTGCATCAAACAGCAAAACTTGCTGGTAGGCTCAAAGGTTTCTCTATGAATGAGTTGGTCGTGGACGGCTTTCATTTTCTCCTTATATAGTCGACTATTGTCAAAGGCGTCCCGACGAATTTCTTCGAGCTCAGATAATTGGAGTGTCCTCTACGCACCGGCTAACTGGGGATCCATGTTACATTGCTTAACAGCCTAGTAAGCCCGGTGTTCCAATTCGACAGAAAGATGGCAGGCCTTGCCAAAGACCAGGCGATAAGGTGACATGCCTATCGGGGTCTTGAAAGCGGTCCTGTATGCCCATAGGGCATCATCAAGTCGTGTGGACCAGTCTTTCCTGTCAGGTCTTACAGTCTTCGGTAAAATGTTCTTGATTTGTCTATTGGAGACCTCAGTCTGCCCATTTGTTTGTGGATGATACGGGGTGGCAATGCGGTGGTTTACCCCGTATTTTCTAAGCAGGGCACGGAATTGGGAATGGATAAAATG
Organism: Thalassia testudinum; assembly: GCA_037157565.1. Classification (NCBI taxonomy): domain Eukaryota; kingdom Viridiplantae; phylum Streptophyta; class Magnoliopsida; order Alismatales; family Hydrocharitaceae; genus Thalassia; species Thalassia testudinum. The sequence goes on along the minus strand of JAZHRO010000022.1, from coordinate 3,082,176 downwards.
GCTTCCACCATCACTGATCATGGCCTTGGGTATTCCAAACTGGGAAAAGATGTTCTTCTTAACAAAGTCCATGACAGACCTGTGATCGTATCGTCGGGTGGTGACGGCTTCAATCCATTTGGAAACATAGTCTACCGAGACCAGGATGCACTCGAAGCTATTGGATGGTGGAAAGGGGCCCATAAAATCGATACCCCAAACGTCGAAGATTTCGACAATCAAAATGGGCAGAAGGGGCATCATATCTTTCTTGGTCATGGTTCCCAGTGTTTGGCAGCGTGAGCAAGTCTTGGCAAAGATGTGTGCATCCTTAAATAGGGACGGCCGGTAAAATCCAGACTGCAAAACTTTTGCAGCTATTTTCTTTCCAGAGAAGTGGCCGCCACACGCTTGGTCATGACAAAAGGAAATCACACTCTGAACTTCATCTTCGGGGATACACCTCCTGATGATCTGATCAGCACAGAGGCGAAACAGCATGGGATCATCCCAGAAATAGTGCTTGGCCTTAGCCAAGAACCTGTCCCGTTGCTGTTTGGACTAGCTGTGCGAGGTTTGTCCTACAACTAGGTAATTGACGTAGTCAGTATACCATGGCATTTTCTTGTCTTGCACGGCTAGGATGTGTTCATCAGGGAAGGCATCAGATAGAGGTAGGGAGGGTCCAATGTGGTCTGGATGAAGTCTTGACAAGTGGTTAGCCACCACATTCTTTGATCCGGCCTTGTCTCGGATTTCCAGGTCAAATTCCTGCAAAAGCAGGATCCATCTGATAAGCCTGGGCTTTGCGTCCTTTTTGGCCAACAGGTGCCGGATGGCTGAGTGGTCAGTGTAAATAGTCACGTGGGATCCCAGTAAATATGATCGGAATTTTTCAAGTCCAAAGACTACAGCGAGCAACTCTTTCTCTATGATAGTATAATTACGTTGGGCCTCGTCCAACATTTTGCTCGCGTAGTAGATCACCATGGGCTTCTTGTCTTGCCTTTGTCCCAGGACAGCACCTATGGCAAAATCTAATGCATCACACATAATCTCAAAGTCTTGGGACCAGTCTGGGGGTTGAAGTACAGGTGCGGTGGAGACTAAGTTCCGGAGGGTGTGATAAGCTTGGATGCAATCAGGAGACATGTGGAATATGGCGTCGTTGGCTAGAAGGTTGGTCAAGGGTTTGGAAAGCTTGGAGAAGTCTTTAATGAACCTTCGGTAGAAGCCAACATGTCCTAGGAAGGAACGAATCTGCTGGATCGAACTAGGTGGAGGAAGTTTGGAAATTAAATCAACCTTAGCTCGATCTACCTCGATGCCCCTATGCGAAACGATGTGACCAAGGACAATTCCTTCTTGAACCATAAAATGGCTCTTTTTCCAACTTAACACCAGGTTAACCTCGATACATCGTTTCAGGATTTTCTCTAAGTTGCTTAAACAATGGTCGAATGAACTCCCGAATACAGAGAAATCACTCATAAAGACCTCCAACGATTCACCCACCATTTCTGAAAAAATGGCTAGCATGCAACGCTGGAAGGTCGCGGGTGCATTGCATAACCCTAACGGCATTCGACAGAATGCAAATGTGCCATACGGGCAAGTGAATGTGGCCTTTTCCTGATCTTCCGGAGCAATTGCAACTTGGTTATATCCTGAATATCCATCCAGGAAGAAAAAATACTTCTGCCCTGCCAATCTTTCAAGGACTTGGCAAGGGGAAGTGGTCCTTCTTAGTGGCTTCATTAAGCTTCCTATAATCAATACACACCCGCCATGAGGTGGTGGTGCGGGAGGGGATGGATTTGCCACGATCATTGGTGACAACGGTGAGCCCAGCTTTCTTTGGAACCACTTGAGTAGGGCTTACCCAGGGGCTATCAGAGATAGGGTAGATGATGTCGACGTCAAGCCACTTGATAATTTCTTTTTTAACGACCTCCCGTATGTTTGGGTTTAAACGTCTCTGCATCTGGCGGGAAGGTCGGGCCCCGTCTTCCAGGTAAATCTTGTGGATGCAATAGGTGGGGCTAATGCCTCTTAAATCCGAAATGGTCCAACCAATGGTGGCTCGATGTTCTGAAAGGGTCGCAGTCAACCTGAGTTCCTGATCCTTGGTTAGATGAGAATTAATAATCACTGGGAAGGTCTGGTCAGGTCCCAAGAAGATGTACTCGAGATTCTCGGGCAATGGTTTAAGTTCAGGTGCGGGTGGAACCACAGTCGATGGGAAGGGAAAGGGCGGGAGTTGATCAACATCGATCTCTTCAAATGGTGTCACGTGATGGTACTCAGCCTTACAGAGGTCCACGGGTAATGATGGTGATGGGTCAGAACAGTCACTACGGGTTTGGTGATCTAAGACAGAACTGAGGGTGAGGCATTCCTCGATTAAAGTTTCCACGGGATCATGTTCCTCAATGTAATCGCAATCAAAAGACTTTGTCGCCCGGAAGATATCCAATTGCATTTTCCTGTCCCCAAAGGCGATTTCCATACATCCCGTGTCGCAATCAATGTTTGCTTTAGCTGTAGCTAAGAAAGGTCTGCCTAAGATTATGGGTGCGCTCTGTAATTTTTCAGGGACTTCCATGTCAAGCACCAAAAAGTCGACTGGGAAATAGAAGTCCTTGGCCCGTACAATTACGTCCTCGACAACCCCCTTCAGGGTTTTCAGTGATCTATCAGCCAACTGGATGGTGACAGGGGTTGGTGTCAGCTCCCCAAAACCAAATTGGTGGTACAGGGTTGTTGGAATTAGGTTGATAGAAGCACCTAGGTCCAAGAGTGCTCTATCAAACGTCATGTCCCCGATATTGCAGGAAATCAGGGGTGCTCTTGGGTCAGTTCGCTTGAGTGGAAGGTTGCTTGATATTACGGAACTTGCCTGCTCAGAGAGTACAACCTTCCTAGGTGCTTGCGATCTCGGCTTGCGCTTGGGTGTACAGGCATCCTTTAAAAACTTGGCGTAAGCAGGGATGTGTTTGACGGCTTCAAGGAGTGGAATATTAATCTATACTTGCTTAAAAATTTTCAACAGCTCCTCAGTTTCCACAGTATTCTTCTTTTTCTTGATTGTTTCCAAGGCCTCAGGGTAGGGTGTCTGAATGTGGATTGGTTCCATGTCTGGGCCCTTGGTTTGTGCCTCTTCTGAGTCAGGTATTTCAGCGGGTAAAGTCTCGGGGAGAGTTGGCCATTTGGGATCCTGGGTTTTGGTGCCGCTTCTCAAGGTCACCGCATTTGCAGAGGCATTGGGGCCATGGGTTGACCCTTGAGAAGATGAGGACGAAGAAGCACCAAACCCAGGAGGTGTTTGCGGGGCTGGCTGGACCATGTGAGCCTGCTCGGGGTTGCTTTGGAACCCTTGCGAATTGGGGCCTTTGTTAATTATGTTTCGCGGGTTCGGTTGTGGTTGGGAAGGTAGGGATCCTTGTTGTTTACAGTCCAAGAGTTGGCTTAACTGTCCCTTTACCAAGGCTATTTCCTCCTGATGTTTCAGGTTCATGTCAGCCATCATCTTTATTAGGGTATCCATTTAATTTTGTGGGGGAGTGGCCGCCCTATTCTGATTATATTGAGGTCTAACTGGTGGTCCTTGCTGATAGGGGGCAAGTGTGGCTGTTGGTTTGGCCTAGGCTGGTTTTGGAATTACGGTGGTTTCTGGTTTGTCCAACCAAAGTTGGGGTGGTTACGCCAGCCAGTGTTGTGAGTGTTGGAGAAAGGGTCAGGTTTCGCATAACCTTGGATAGCTTGCACATCTTCTAGGATAGCCGATGTTGATGAAGAGGGAAGGGAGTAATCAAGGGTCGAGGGAGCAAAGGTCCCGCCCTCGAACGTGGTCAGGGGTTGTTCCAGGTTCAGTTGGGTGAAGGGCTAGACCAGGTCAATATTATGTGCTCCCTTTGCTAGGGAGAAAGTCTGCAAGGGGTTCCTGGTCTGGTTCAGTAGCTCATCAATCTTTTTGTCCACCAATTCCACTTGATCCAACTTTTTGGCAATGATGTCCATGTCAACCATTCCAGAATTTGCTTGTACCTCATAAATCCCACCACGGGGTTGACTGGACCTGTTAAACTGGTTCATGGAGGCATTGTTGAGTGAATTCTCGCTCATAGACTCAAAGAGCTCAAACACGCTCTCCTCGTCTTTGTTCAGGAAATTTCCCCCGCATGAGGCATCGACGAAGTTCCGTAGGTTGCTATCCAGATCATGATAGAAGATCTGGGCCAATTGCCACCTTGGTACTTCGTGGTGTGTGCATTTCCTCAAAAGTTCATTAAATCTTTCCCACGCCTCATGAAATTGTTCCCCGCCTTGGAGTGTATAGGTAGTGATAGCTCTTCTGAGGGCATTGGTCTTTCCTATGGGGAAGAATTTCTTTAAAAAAGCATGCCTCAGTTCTTCCCAGGTGGTGATGGGTCTACCTAGGGTTCTAAGCCAATGAGAAGCCTTGTCTCTTAAGGAGAAGGGAAACATCTTGATTAGAACAATGTCAAGGCTAATGTTCCTAGGTTTCACAGTTCGTGCTATGCGGTTGAGATCCTCTAGGTGCTGAAAGGGGTCCTCATTTGAGCTTCCATGAAAGTGGCTCTAGATCAAACTTAAGACATTCGGTTTCAGCTCAAAATCATCTCCCCCCTTGGGGATCTTAAGGTGTGGCGCGACTCTAATAGCAGAGGGATTATAGAAATCACGGAGGGGCCTCGATTGATCCTGAAATGGCGGTAAATCAAGTGGTGGTTGCCCTGGTATGTCATGGAAAGGTGGTGGTGGTTGTTCTTGTGGGTTTTGTAACCATTGTATGCTTGCATGATGGTGTGGATTTGTTGCTGCTGAAGCTGGTGGTTAGCATTGATTTGAGCTTGGATGATGGCCATAGCGTCTGGTGGGGGTTGATCTTCAGCCTCATCTACCCTAGGTTCAGCCATGTTTTCAACAGAATTACGTCGCTTAGATTCCTGCCCCAAAACACACAACTCGGGATGCAGTGAGCGTCTCCCGTGCATACACTAGAGAAGAACAGGAGGGGATGTGGAGGGCGACAGATGCGAGAAATGTCTTTCAATCAAGCACACAAGCCTAGTCCTTATGGTTTATTCCTTAGGAGACCTAGAAATCTCACAAAGGGTGATTAAGTCCGTAAGCACTGGACTCCCCTTCCCAAGGCTAATCTGGCTAGGTTGATTACGAGGGGATTGCAGGGAAGGTTCTTCCTTTGGCTTGCGCCTCCGGTTTGATAGACCCCACAACTGCGGTCGTTTGACACTGCCCCGCAGCCTAGTCACCAGATTCTACCAAGGGAATGAAAGTCAAGTGCCTAGCGAACAAAACCTCACATTTTGAGACTTAACTCACTCCTGCCTAGGGCATGTCTACTCAGTTTTAAAGGGCTAGGATAGTGCTTGTGCTTAGGGTTATGTGATGAGGCGTTGATTGGGGTGGTGCCTCTTAATTTTCCAATTTCAAAGTGTGTGCTTCTAGCAAAACATGGTTTTCAAGTAAGGATTTGTTAAGATGCGGTGTCTTTTAGTGTTTCATCCTTACTTTAGTACTTTTTAGGGTTGATGTGTCTTAATGTTTTCAAACAAGTTTCAGTGGGCACGTCAAGTTCTGCACACAACTTGGTGAAAGTAGATTTCCTTTTTATTTTGTAGAGGCTCTAAAACCCTAGGGTACTCATCGTAATGATCATGCAGCTTCTATTAGATGAGTCAGTTTTAGGGTTGAGTGGTGCAGCCCAGGTCAACTCATGGTGGCTTAGCAAACACAACTCAAGAAAAAGAAAAGAACACTCCAAGAATTTATTCAGAATGTTAGAGTGTACATTTTTTTGTGGGGTGATGTGTTAAGGATGTGGGTCGAGCAATCATACACCACGCTAATTTTTTTCAGCTTTTACAATTTTTTTTTAATTTTTTCACTCAAGCAAACAATTATGAGAGAAAGATTACTCACTATCGGTCCTCGTGGCACCTACTCCCTTGCTACCGTCGTGGGATGCGTCACTTCGCCGTCCATGCACTGAATTCCTGCAACCATCAAGTAAAAAGGAAAATAGGGCATTAGACGATGTGAGAATGAATGTGGAATGGAGGTGATAAAATAAATCCGTTGCCTCCCCGGCAATGGCGCCAAAAACTGACATGTCGTTGTGCATGTGTGTTAAGGAGTGTCGTTATAGTTGCACTTGTAACGTCGGTTTTAAAATAAGTAAACGGAGGTAAGTCCGAGTGTCGGTCTCAGGGACGCATGAAAATCGGATTTTTGCTTACCAATTGTTGTCACGGAAAGTGGGGGTTTTGCTTGCGAAGGATGTGGTTTTGAAAAGCGAGAGAGAGATTAGGGTTAGAAAGTTCATTGTTTGATCATGCAAATTGAACGAAAATTAAAGTGACAATTGAACGGAAAATAACTTCATTAATCATGCACTTGTAGTTCATAACTTACAACATTAAATACATGCTTCAACAAAAGTAATCGAAAGCTTAAAAGAGAGAGAGAGAGTGTGTGTGTGGAGAGCGACGAGGCAGCCACAATGGTGGAGGAGGCTCCGTCAGTGGCTTGTCATCTTTGGCGATTACAAGAGGCTAAGAGAGGGGTAAAGTAGTTGCAAGGGGAGTGAATGCCTTGAATGAGTGGTTGGAGGGGGTTTAAATAGGGTTAAGGGCTTCCTAAAAGAAGAAGGGGCTTTAGCGACGTCCAGAGCGTCGCTAAAACCACACCCAAAAGCGTCAGTGAAGCCCTCCAACCGCTGGTCAGCTGCTCGCCTCGTTTCTTCTCCTCGCACGATCCGCGGCTGTTGAACGAGAGCCGTCCGATCGAAGATCGGATGGCTGAGAATCCTCCTCGACTGTGCTGGGATCGCGCCTCTGGCGCGCGTGTGAGCGGGCGTCATCGCCCGGTGTGCTTGCGCACGTGGACGCCCGTGAGCTGTGGTTGCATCGCGTGGCAAGATCTCGGCTGCCCGCTGCTGAACGGGCGACCCAATTTCTCTGCGCACGTCCCTCGTCTTTAATTTTGACTCCACGCGGCTCGAACCCGAGTCGCGTGCGTGCGGGCGTGCACGCTAACCATTGCGCCACGCCCGCGCTTTGTCGCGGCGACCGCGGGTGGGCACGCGAGTCTCGGCCATTCGATCGAAGATTAACGGCCGAGATTTGATCTCAGCTGGATGAGGGCGCGGCGCGCGGTGGGGCGGGGCTGACGTGGCGCAATATGGGCCGTTGATCTCCAGATCAACGGTCAGAACTTCTTGGGCCCATTGTAGGAGCTCCGGATGTCGGATTTGGCCGATCTTGAGTCCGTTGGACTCCGTTCGTCGTTCTGAATCCATCTGTATGGTCCGATTGCTCATCTGAGGCCTGCTTTGACAAATGCTTACACAAATGGCCATTAATACAGTTTTATAAGCAATCTTGGTACATGATGCATGCAATGCTCCCATTCTACTTATGTTATGCCTTTTATTCTTAAGATGGGCCATATTCAACATACTTATCACCTCCTTATGTAGTGTTATCAGTATACTATGTAATCTTAGTTGGTAGTGTACTTTTATGTAAGTATTAGTAATATAACTTATAAAGAGATAGTTTGGTGCCTGTTTTTAGTTAGTTTTTGCAAGCATGTTGATTAATTCTTTGTAAGCAATCAATCCAAGTATTCATTCATTCATTCTTTATTAGACGTAAAACTTCTTTTTGGAATTAAAGGATAATTTTGGAATTAGAGAGTGATGTAAATCAATAACTGCCTCCTAGTGAACGACCTGGAATAAAACCAGGAAAAATTAGTTAAGCAAATAATAATGGTCGTAAGGATGGTTGGTATTCCATACAACCCACTACAATGACACTAATGATATTTTCATCCATCAATAAAACCTCAACCACCATCATGTATGTCGCTTTGAACCATTAGTAATGTCTGTATGTCAAAGGTGTATCAGTAATTACATCAAAATCCTGTATCTACCGTTGATCCCCATGTTCTTTCAATTTATTTACATGATCTTTGAACCGATCAATGAACTGCAAGTCGCGTGTAGATGGCATAGAGGATTATTTGAATTCATTGTAAAATTCATCAACTTCTGGAATTTGCTTCAGAATGTACAAGTGTGCCAATCGTTCGTCCATTTCTAAGATGGGCTTGAATTCTGTTCGGATGATCGACCTTCCTCCAATATCAAATATGGACAGGCAATCTTCATCATTACCATTAAATCCTCCATCATAATTCCGTTCAAAATGATTAAATCAATTGTCTCTCTCATTCATGTACATGGCATAGAAGTTAATGCATTTCTCTATAAGATATCCTTCCACGATTGACCCTTCTGGCTTTGCCTTATTCAAGACATAATCTTTCAACTTTTTTAAATATCGTTCAATTGGATACATCCATTTGTACTGCAAGGATCTAGCAATTCTCGCTTCATTCGCAAGATGAAGTGTGACATGAACCATCATGTCAAAGATTGCAGACAGGAAAATTTGCCTCATTTTACAAAGTGTGATCAAAATTTCTTTATCCTAGTACTCCAGTTATTCGAGATCTAATGTCTTTGAACAAATTACTTTAAAATATTTACTCATCTCTGTAAAAGAATCAACTATCGGATCAGGCATCACTCCACGTATCGCTAGTGGGAATAAGATTTACATGTACACATGAGAATCATGACTTTTTAACCCAGTAATCTTCTCCTACGCTTCATTTACGCAACGTGAAAGCTGCGATGAATAGCCATCTGGAACCCGAATGTCTTTGAGGAATGAGAAAATCTTGTCTCTTCTCTCCGGTAAGACTGTATATAGCTTTTGGAAAGTGAGACCCTCCTTCTTCAATGTGCAACTCAGGATGAATACCCAAATATTTCATATCATTCTTTGTTCTAACTATATCCTTTGGGTTGTCTGTTAGGTTTAATACGTCAAGAATGTTGTCCATTACATTCTTCTCGATATGCATAATATCTAAATTATGTCGCACAGTCAAATTCTTCCAATATGGAAGTTCCATAAAAAATATACTTTTCTTCCTAAACCCTGAATGTTGCAAGAAAGTCAAGTCACTCTTGAAAAGATGACCCAAACGTATTTGACCGAGCTGTTGCAATGTCTCCACGATTTTCATTCCTGACAAACTAATAGAACTTGTACTAAGTTTATTTTTCGGATTCCTTGACGAATACAGACATGCTTTACCATCAAATCTGTCTTTGAATTGTGACGTTCACCATTGGTGTTCAATGGCCAAAAACTGGTGGTGCCCTAAGTAATAGAACTTCTTGCTTTCTGGTAATCTCAAGTGATGAGTATCATCCATACAGCTTGGATAGGAAAACTTCCCCTTCGTACTCCATCCTGATAAATTTGCATATGCTGGAAAGTCATTGATTGTCCATAGTAATGCTGTATGCAAATGGAAGAATTATTTCTTCTGTGTGTCGTATGTTTGAACACCATTGTATCACAAGACTTTCAATTAATCAATCAATAGTTAGAGATAAACATCTATTGCATTTCGTAGTTGCTTGGGTCCTGGGATAAGGAGAGTCAACATCATGAATGCGAATCGCATGCATAGCCATGGGGGTAAGTTGTAAGTTAACATTACCACTGACCATATGGAATATGATGGATACATGTTTTTGGATGGGTTGAATCCATCTCTTGCAAGCCTTAGTCTCACATTCCGTGTCTCCTCTATGAATAATGCGTGATTGTCATTAAATCTATTCCACTCATCAGAATATGCTGGATGACGAATGCATCCATCTTTCGATTTATTCTCCTGATGACACATCATCAGTTTTGATGTTTTACTAGAAATGAATAAGCTTTGTAGCCTAAGGATCAGTGGAAAATAATGGAGAACCTTCTTCGGTTGTTTCTTTCTACTTGTGTTTGTTGACTTACCCACCTTATACCTCTCCTCACCACATTCAGGATAGTTAGTCAACCCTGAGTACTTATTTCTGTACAGGACACAGTCATTACGACAGGTATCAATCTTCTCTCATTTCAGCTCGAGACTACATATTTGCTTCTTCACATCATATCATGTCACGACCTGGTCCTAGACCCCTACAAGATCTGAGACTGGTTCTCTTCAATTAATCCCAAGACCTAGTCGTCCAATAAGAAATAACCAAATAACATTCAGCAAACCACAATCACACAATTATAATAGCTAAGTAGAAAGAAATTTACAATAGGGGAAAAGGAGCAGTAATATTATGTCATAATACAACTATCACAACAAAACGAGTACATATAGTAGAAGACAAAGCTATAGAAACTCACTACCAAATAGTGGAACTAAAGCTAGGCTCGACTAGGCCTAGCGTCCTCAGTAGCCGGTGGCTCGGGCTGCTCAAATCCTTGACCTGTACAGAATTTATTTAACTGGAGTCAGCTAACGCAGAGTAGAGTGGTGGCTAAGAAGTAACATGCATTTAACAAGTAGTTAACATAAAACTTTCCATTTTCCAATTATATTATTCATGTGGGTACGTAGAGATCTCTAATTAGGATTTGTTAATTAATCTTCTTGTTCCCTATAGGAACGATTTTGCTTGCAGCTTCCTGTGATATTGGATGCCCACGTGGCACTCTCCTGGCTGGGGGAGCCCCACCGTGGTAGTCCTATACTCGGTCTACCACCTCGAGGTCACGGTCGTGACGTAGCGGTGACTACGGCACAAGTGATAAGCGTTCTGGTAGCTACCCCGCACTGGCACGCGGTCAGTTGTTTCTGCTAGCGGGTACGCCTCAGCGTAAATTGTGGAACAGTATAGGGCCTTTCCCTCTCAGAACAGAACAGGGGTCTTGTCCCTCAGAACAGAACAGGGGTCTTGCCCCTCTAGGGTCTCGCCCCTCCTCAGTTCGCGTACCCTCGTCCGACTACCTCGATTTGCCCAACAGGCTAACGAGAGTCGGTGTAGGGTGGCCATACCTAGCCCCGGGCCCCCTGGGGTGCTAGCTCCCCCCTACACTAAGTAGCTCACTTCAGTACCACGTACACGAGGGCCAGTAAGTGTCATCGTAGAGTGGCCAAACCCACCTCGGGTCCCAACCCAAGGGCAGCAAGCTCCCCTCTACACTACAAGGGATAGTTGCTCTCTTCGTTACCACGTACACGAAGGTCAGCTTACCTCCCTTAATAGCTGTCCATGGGCAGCAAATTTTCATAACCATCCGACTCTTCGTATTACGGTGTTCTTGTCTACATTCCCCGTGGGGTTCATACAGGAGTTTCTTTTTCACATCCGAGTTGGAATGTATGGGACAAATAGTTCAATTTCCATTTTATCACAGTAGGGGTCCATTTTAGATAAAAACAGGCAGCTTTTGATTACTCAATTATTCACATGCAATTTCCTCTAACCCTAGTGTTCATTTTAAGACCTTGGGTTCAAGAATTTACTCTCGTGTATGCGTTTATTCCTTCCTAGGGTTCATCTCAAGTCCTAAGATTACTTACTTTCATGTATTAAATTAGAGATTTAAGGTTATAATCACTCTACCTGGGTAATCGAGTGGAATGGGGGCTTGTACAGTGGCTCCCGATGTCTTCGCAGGTCTCGTACACCCGACGAACTGGAGACCTAAAACATGGATTGATGGGCCAAAAGGTTCAGAATGATACAAGCAAGGTATCATTATACAGAGAAACTCGTACGGAAAACAGAGAAGGTTAATAATAGGGCCTTGCACGGCCCAAAATGCGCTGTCAGACAGAAATCAGACATCTAGGAAAGGTCCCAGACGTCTTAAAACAGTTCTTAGGGATACCTCTCTCGGTGTTTCGCTATCAGACATCTGGAACTCAATGCTGACGTCCAAGGACTCCGTCAGACGTCTGGGGGTGCTCCCAAACGTCTGAAACTGCCTCTGTCCGCTCTCACCTTCTGACACATATACGTACGTGGTTAGGGTCGCGACCTCTCTACTATGGTTTGCATTATTTCATCATAGTATAATATAGAGAAGCGGTTACCAGTTTAATACAATTTGTTATTCGGAAATAAAAGTTCCTGAGGTCGAACTCAGGGAGCAAGTTGTATTCTAGAAGTATAATGTTTCTATTACAAAAATAAGAGAGAGAGAGGGAGAAATAGATCTGAGTCTTGTGGCTTCTCTTCTCTCTCTTAGCTCATCTTCTTCTTCCTCTCTGCCTTCAGTTCTTCTTCTGCTTCTTTCTTTTCTTCTTTCTTCTTTCTGCCTCAGCTTCTTTCAGCTCTTTATCTTCTCTTTTCCTCTTTCTTCTTGTGGTCCTCTGCCTTGCTTAGCTGCACGCTTCTTCTTCCTTCTTCTTTTCTTCCTTTGCAGAGCGTCGTTTGATTTTTCAATCAGACGTCTTAACTCGCTGCTGCTACAGTGCTCCTCCTTCTTCCTTTGGTCTTCTTCTTCTCTGCCTCGCTTTTCTTCCTCGGCCGTTTCCTTCTTCAGATCGTCTTCTTCTCTGCCTCGGCCTGTTCCTGCACACACACACACCACGACCAACGGCAAAACCTACCCTTTCCCTCTACCCGAACATCTCTCTCTTTCTCAGACTTCTCACATAGGATAGCTCTCCCAGAGCTGCCGGGTAATTGGGTCAGGCTTCGCACCTGGGACTAGGCGCACCAGCAGGTGGGTGGTGCGCGAGGAGTGCTCGGGATCAATTCGGGTCAGATCCGCTGGATCCGCGTGGTGAACTCGCGGACCGAGCGGGTGTGGGCGCAGGACCTCACCCCGGTGCATTCGGAGGCGATAAGGTAATTTCACTTTTACAATTTAAACCGGTGTGCGGCTTCAGGATCTTCCGAGGTGGGACTAAATGTCCCACCCCAATTGGTCACCTGCAGCTGAGAAAGCTGCAGGCAATCGCTGCTGTGCACGGGGCTCTCACCCCAGCTGCAGGCCTAGGCAGGTGCGTGAGGGCGAACCGCGTGTCCTGGCGAGTTAGACCTGGGCGGAGCGAGGCTGCAGCTGTAGGTGGAAGAAGCTCCACCTGTTCAGCAATGGCGGCGGAGGGCAGGTGACCTATTCACTGAAATACGGCCTCTCGGCCTAGTCAGAAGGTGCAGGGAGCTTCGCCAGAGTACGGCGAAGCTAGTGCAGGTGGTGGCGAGGCGTGGGGCTGCGTGCAAGGGCTGCCCTAGGTCGGACTGTGGCCGGGGGAATGGGTTTGTTCGGGGGAGTGTTGTGGTGGTGGAGAGCGGCAGCGAAGGGGCGGAAACGGTTCAGTGGGATGAGGCAGAGGTTTTGGGTTGGTCGGCGAGTCGTGTGGAGTGGCGGAATGATGGGAGCGACTCGTCGGAGGTGGGCCGGAGGCGTGGAAGGTGACGGTGGTCGGGTCGGTCGAGGGTATGATTGGGCAAATTAAAATAGGGAAAAGAAAGAGGGGAGGAAGAGAAGTAACTGTTACCTGCTTTCAGGGACGAAGGAGGCCGGAGTGGGGCGGCAGTCGTGTCAACTATCGCCGGAGAAGAAGGTACCCAGTGGGGGAGGACGGCGGCGACGACGAGGCTGAAGCAGCGCGCGCGGGTATTGCGCGACGCGGAGGAGAATCAGGAAGAAGTCTCTGCCACTGGTTTTGTGGCAGAGCGAAGAGGAAAGGAAAGGGAGCTCGTCGGAGCTCTCTGGGTGTCTGCTGGAGTGGGAAGAGAAGAAAGTTGTGGGTGGTTCTCCGTCAGAATCGAGCTGTCGAATGCGGCAGACGGTGGCGGTTTTTATAGAGGCGAAATCAGAGAGGAGGGCGGAGGGGGACGACGTGCCTCCCTCGTCGGAGGATGGCCGGTTTGTGACCCATACCTTCCGTGCATTCGCACGGAAGGTGTGGGCGAAGGTAGAGATCGTGGAGGTGTCCCTGCGATAGCAGACGTCGCAGGGAACCCCCGTTCAACTGGCAGGGGGTCGCCCTCACCCTGTGCGGCGCCATGCCTCGCCAGAGCATGGCGCTGCTTAGGGTTTTGCAGGGAGGACCCAAATGCAAAAATGATGAAGAATTAGGGGCCAAAATGTGAGAGTTTCAAAAGTTGAGGGTCAAAAAGTAATGGATGAGGACCAAAATGCAAAGTCGGTCAAGAAGGTCTATTCTTAGGCTCAAGTTTTTATGCATGACTAAATGGAACCTAAAGATTCTAATGGTGAATTTTATTTCTAGGTCATACCTTGTTTGACCGACCAATTTACGTAAAAACCCAAATTAAATCATTAATTGGGCATGGTTCTCAATGTAGGTCAAAATGGGTTCCTAAGGCCAAATTGAAGGTACTAAACCCTAGAGATTATTTTTCTATGAATTTTAGATGGTTTAGTAGATTTTTTCTTTGCCTCAAACCTCGTGAATTGAAGTGGGTTTATTTTAGGGTTACAGATTGTCATTTAATTCCTTGGAGCTGCTGTAGCCCTTATCAGATCAAATCATCCCACTTTCCTTATTATTAGGTTAGTTTGACCTATGTTTGGATCCTGAGTTACCCTGTTTGCAGATTGTACTGGTAAAATTACATTTTTACCCCTTATGACTTATTTTCTTCTTAAACTCAGAATTCTCTGAGTTAAGCCTTTCCTTGAGTTATGAAGGAGCTTTTATCCTTTGTATTAGGTCAAAATGAGCTAGTTATGGCTCATGATGAGATTCTCATCAGTATGCTGTCAGGACTTTGTCAGAGAGAAAATACGGAAAGTAGATCTCTACCAGACGTCTTGCTCTACCTTTGGATGTTTGGTAAGACGTCTGGGTGTCCCTTTGGTCGTCTGATTCTATGGAAAAATGACTCCCGTAGAACCGATTTGGCTTCCCTCGCCTGCAGGCGCTGCACCCTCCACTCTCGCGCTTCCTTTCACTCGGGCTCTTCGCTCTTCACTCGCTCTCGCCCTCGCTCTGCTCTCGGCTATGGGGTGGGAAACGAAGAGGAGGAGGAGAGGTTTATAAAGGGAGAGGAGGTGAGGTGGGGTGAGATGGCGAAGCGTGGCGCGGAGTGGCGTCGCAAGAGGAGGTGTGGTGAGGCGTGGTGAGGGAGGAAGCATGGCATACGTACGGTCCACGCTGAAGAGAAAAGGCATTTTCAGACGTCTGGTGAACATCCCAGACATCCGGATAGACGTCTGGTGAACATCCCAGAAGTCTTAAATGACTAAAGGGTGGTGGGTCGTTTCATACCATGACTTAGGGTACCCAACAAGATTCTTCAGCAGCTCCCCAATGAATTCAAGAATCTCAGACATTAATTTTTTTGTGGCTCTATTTATCACTTTCATCTGAAATAATTTGAGAAGGAATGACTACTCGACATTGATGTTATTCTAGGAGCAATAGGATCCTCTACTGCCTTGACTGTATTGGAAAACTTATTACAATCTCGTAATGTCTCATCATCATCTGCATCCTCATGGTCTGCTGCTCTCATATCATGTAACATTTTATCAAATTCATTTCCTTGATTATCATTACTTTCTTCAAAAGCTTCAATTCTCTCACTTACGTATTGATGTTCACCATTAGCTGTTCAATTTACGTATTGCTGCCACGAACCGTTACATATTACATGCTCGAAAACTGTGTCTTGGACATGGAAAAACCCATTCAAACAATATCTACATAGGCATAAAATCTGCTGAAGGAATTCTCCTCGTCTAAATGTTTTCCTATCATCATTAAATGGCCAACCTAGAAACGAAATCACTCCACTCTTATATTAATGGTAATTCGAATTTCTCAGGCTAATCCATGATAATTAACCTAAATGTCAATGACAATCACTCATAGGTTAGTCCTGAATAAGGAAAAATGTGTATTTTAAAAGATTTTCACTTGATAGCCCATCATTGAAGATTTGATCACAACATTACTTCTTACATGCAACCAGTATTTGGAGAAATTTTGACAGTATTTTCCTGCACTTCTCCAGTATACCCCCCAAGACTAACCTTAACTATATCCCCAATAGCCCCCATTGAAGGACGCTTTGGGAGAGGAACTAAGATTAGTTGGTATACCAGAGAAGAGAGAGAAAATGCAATCGAAATTTCTCCAAACACTAGCTACGTGCAAGAAGTAACCCTAAGTCGTAATCAAATCTTCAAGGACCCCCTTTAGTTCAGAATCTCCCTGAACTAAGGACGATGACACTTATGGCATATTATAAAGACAACGTATCGTGCATGTAAGTGATGTATACACACATTCTGCATTGTCCGTATAACATGATCATAAGTCTCGACGGGCTAATATTTTGACAAAATTATATCCTTCCCACAACCTGCTACCTAAGGGTTAGAATTCCTATTGTTTATCATCAAGTGCTTTTAAATTTGTGCAAGTGTGTGTATCTATAAAGTTCTAATAAAAATTTCATAATAAAAATTTGGTAAAAATCCAGCTCAAAAGGGTGTTTAGGTTATCTTCTTTGCAAAGGAATGTTTCTCTTCTTATATGGCAATTCTTGAACATCCCTCACAATGAAGCATAAGGACATCAATTTTTCCTACAACAAGATACTGATATATGACAATTGAATGAAAATATGACATACAGGACAGTTGAATGAAACTAGGACATAGAAGAATAGCCAGTCATTTGCCTTTTAGATTTGCTTGACAAAGGTACTTTCAAACTAAAATAGTTATCTTAAATATCCTATTGATATTTATCAATGTGGCCCACTTTCTTGAGAAATATCCTCTTCTTTAAAGCTTATTATTCCCCAATTATAAGTTACAATCGGTTCATATGCCTTGCAAAACTTGAGCTTACCAAGCTCTTCCAATTTGGTGGTTGCTAAGCTCTCTTGGTATACTTCATTAATATACCTTTCATACATCCCAAGTACACCTCATGGACTTACCAGGTCCCTCAACCAACCTAGGTCTGCAAGCTACTGCTCTAGGTTTAAGGTTAGTGGCCTCATGATCCATCTCACTAAGCAACTCTCTAGCCCAATCTCACGTCACATCCTATCATGTTGAGGAAGCTTTTAGGAAGAAGCTCACCAAGACTTGCTAGCCTTATGGAATCTGACTAGCTAACCAATCTGACTCTCTAGCTCATCAAGACCACTTGCCATGCAACATGTGATTGCACAGGTGCTTTACAACATCATATCCACTGCATTAACCTTCCATTTGTGGAATTAGACCTTAAAACATTCACTTTGTAACCCTAAACTCTAAGCCATAAAAAAATCCATCGCATAACCCATGACCCTAAACACAAAAAACCTAACCCCTATAAACACTAAAACCTAACCCTTAAAAACATTAAACCCTAAACCCAAAAAATACTTAAACCTAAACTCTAAGAACATTAAACCCTTAACTAACTGTTTAGGGTGAAATGAGGAGATTTATGAAATGGTCATCGTAGTACACTCCTAAAATCACACAACAAACACTTAAATTTATAAACTCAAAATCTACTTGGAGTCGAAGGTCATTCGCAGGGAATAAATATGGAATTCACACACTAATCTTAATTCAGGAATAATGAGCATAATTAATTAAGCACAATAAAAGATATTCAATGAATAAACTGGTTAGAATGCTATTAAATAATAGTCAATAATATCTCAAGAAGTCATGGGATAAAAAGAAAGAGAGAATAAAAAATAATGGTGATTTGAATCACTAATTATTCTCTTAATTAAGCATGTATGCCAAGTATCAAATCATTCAAATAATCCAATAGTAGTTTCAACCATTAATCCACGTCAGCTAAGTCCACAATATCAGATAAATAATGCCACAGTGTTTTGAACCAAATCAGATGTCTGATTTGTGTATTAGATGCCTTAACTATTAGAGCATAGCACCATAGTAAAGCACACAAGGGTGCTAAGCCTCAAGACTTTAAGGCACAAGGCTTCTTCTCAAGCACAGCACAAGGCTCGTACAAGAGCCTCAGAGAAAGTATTAGCCTCTCTTCAGTACGTACCTTGAGGTCATGAAAATCATAGCAAAACCCTCCCCCTTCCTCCTCACAAATTCTCTTCTTTTTCCTCTCACATAACCGATCATAATCGGGTCAGTAATTGGGTTATCAGGTCAAGCAGTATCGGGTCCAGGCTCACCGGATGTGCAGGTGAGCGAGGAGTGAGAGGCTGAGTGCACGGGGGACCTCACCCCTGTGTGTCAAGGCGATAAGGTCTTGGCACTCTTTCATGATATACGCTGTTGGGCATTTGGTCGCGGACGATGTGGCACTAAAGTGCCACCTTCTTCAACTAACTACAGCAAGTGGATGTTCTCGTGATTGCATGTTGCTGCTGCTGCTGGGAAGCCCAATTGGAGGTGCTGGAGTCTTCAGAAGATGAAGTCGCAGCATTTGGAGGTTGCAACGAGATCAGATCAACTTAGAGCATGGTGGTTGGAGGTGGTGATGAGGATGGTGACTGCGGCGTATGGCGAAGACCTAAAATCCACGAATACGAGCCTTAAGCCCCGATTAGTAGGTCCATTAGCATCGCCGGAGTACGATGAAAGTGGTAGCGGTGTCGATTTGGTGTTTCATGGTCAGGTGAGGTCAGACGGAATTGAAGAGGGTGAATGATGGATGGGTTGTTTTGTGGAGGTTTTGGGAGCATGGAAGGTGAAATAAAGAGAGGGGTTTTGAACAGGGCAGTGAGGCAGAGGTTTTGGGAGTGGTATCATGGAGTTTGGATGAGTGTGGAGTGTGTGTGGCCTCGCCAGAGCGCAGTCGGAGCAGAAGAAGATGGAGAGGGAGGCGGCGAATCGACGGTTGAAAGAGGAGACTAAGGAGCTAAAGCTAAACTACGGAGAGAGAGGGAGAGTTTGGGAACCTAACTAGCAGACAAAAGGGTAGGAAAGGTGTCGGCTTTGATTGGCCGACGTCGGAGAAGGGAAGTCCTCTGGTGAGGGAGTGGCACGGAAGAAGGGGGCTTGGGAGCTCCTAATATGTCCGTCGAGGAGTAGAAGAAGGAGATGAAGATGATCCCTCTACCTATGGTGTGTGGTAGAGGGCGACGAAGGGTGTTGGAGGAGACTCACCGGAGCTGCGGCGAAGGAGGCCGGAGAGAGGAATTTTGAAGAGTTTAAGGCCTTGATCGAGCTAAGGAATACGACATGCAGTTCAGGAGCTTTTATAGAGCTCCTAGCCAAGCTCTAGATGAGGAAAGAGCTCTGATTGGCTTGGGAATTAGGTCACAAGGAATCCACAATTTTCATGGATTCACTGGGGCAAATCCATGCGATTTAGGAGCCAAGATCTGTCTCAAACAGTTCTTTGTAGTATGAACACCAATCTCACCAATTTTGGTGAGATTTAGTGATGATTTGATTAGGTTTTGATGTGGTCAAAGTCAGCCTGAAGGTCGGTTGACCTCCAATGACAGCAGGGGTCTTTTTGTGAAGAAGACAAGGAAATTAGGTACCCATTTGCAAAGGTTTTCAAAAGTTATGGGCATGTCTGAAAAAAATAAAGACTTAATGGACTGAAATGCAAACTAGGTCGAGATGGACTCTGATTGAGCCCAAATTTTGGTGCAAATCTAATTTGGACCCAAGGTATTTAGTGGTGAAGTCAGATTTGAGTTTTGACCAAGTTTGACCAAGTAATTTGTGCAGAGACCTAAATTAGTGTAGAAATCTGTTTGTGACTTTGTTAAAAAATGGGTTCATATGGTCAAACCAAAGGTACTAAACCTTAGGAATATTTTCCTATGAATTTTAGGAGGTTTAAATGAATTTTATCCTAACCATAACCTCTTTAATTTAAGCAGGTATGAAATTAGGACTTTGTGTGCTATTGTGGTTCTCGAAATACGTGAAATTCCATTTATGTCTGTATAGACCCACATTTTGGACTTTAATACTCATTTGACCTTTAATTAATCCCTGGGAAATCCTGTGGTTACTCTGCATTCATGATGTGATGTTAAAATTATAGAATTAACCATGTTTTAATGTTTCTTCTCAGAATGGATTTGCATGGAATTACAACTCTTAGATAATTATGTAGGAGCATTTGTCACTTTATTTTCATTAGTTAAAGCTAGTTATAGCTAGTGTTACCATCACTAACTGCATAACCTAAACCCTTAACACTTGATGGGAACACCATCAGAAGCCCTAACTAGCTTGTTTTGGTCTTAAAAGGTAATAAAAGCTCCTACATAACCATCAGAGGGTCCTAAATGCTTGATTTTTTGTTTTGTGAAGAAAAGATGAAATAGGGTTATTTCTACAATTTTAACAACATTTCACAACTACAGAATAACCATGGGACATTCTAAGGGCTAATTGAAGGTTAAATAGATAAATGTCTAAAAAGAGGGTCCATGTAGAAAGAAACAGGTTTTTCACGTGTTTCAAGAATTAATGGACATCTGAAATCCTAAAAATAGACCTGCTTAATTAATTGAGATTCTGATTAGAATAAAATTCACTTAAACATTCTAAAAATCATAGAAAAATATTATCTAAGGTTTCGTACCTTTAATTTGACCATCAGAACCCATTTTGATTTAAAAGAGTCTTAGATAAAAAGTTACCCTAATTTGGGTTTCTACATAATTTTCCCAGTCAAACTTGGTTAAACCTAAAATCCAACTTCACCATCAGATTCCTTGGGTCTAAATTAGGTTTGTACCAAAATTTGGGTCCAATTAGAGATCAGCTTGACCTATTTTGCATTTCATTCCAGACAGACTCTTTTTATCACATAATGGCCCTTAACTTTTTGAATTCTTTACAAATAGGCCCCTAAGTTTTCCATCTTCTTCACATTCTGGTCCCTACATCATTAATGGAAACTTATAACCTCCACTGCGAGATTCGAGTAAGGATTTCTTGCTTGATTCTCAATCAATTAGTCCCAAAATTGAAAGGGAGATTCCTTGAGAAATTTCCTTCCAAATGAGACCATTCATAGATCCTAAAATCCTCTATATTCCTTATGCAAACTCTTTGAAACCACGTGTATTTGGCTTGCACGAAAATTTTGGAGTTCGCAAGCTTGGAACTCCATCCTAAGGCCTATAAATGGACCTACATTGTGTTCCTCACATCTTTAGCAAGTTTTGGCGAGCCAAATACCCCCTCTTTTTCCTCCTCCGCCCACCGAAACCATTGCTCTGGTGATCACCCTCGATCCTCCTCCTCCAGCCGTTCAACCATCAAATTGAATGACCGATCCTATTCCCCTCGTCCTCGCGATCCTCCCCGGCCAAAGGGAGGTCGTTTCTCTGTCTAAACCATCGTTGCCGTCCTCCTGCTCCGTCGTCTTCTCCGACTCTGGTCAGCCACGATCGGAGCATCCCAGCCTCAATTCTCTCCTCTAATCTCCTCTTTCTCTTCCTTTATCCCTCTACTACACTTCCCCCTCTCCTACACTTCCAAATGACCATGCTACTGCCTCCATTAGCTCCACCACCTCCCAGAGAGAAAAATCCCTCTGGTTATTGAGGCCATTAGCCTCTCACTCATGCTCCTGAACACACCTACCTCCACTCACCCTCTTCAACCTCGCTACACATGTTTACGCACTTGCACAACACATCACCACCACCAGCACCTTCACCATCATCCGACGATTCTCCAGAGCTATTTTGACAAGGTTGAATGACCGTATTTTGGTTTTCAGGTGCACGTCGGAGCTCCGTCGCCGCCACCTCCATCTCCGGTTCCATCAGTAGCCATCAGGCTGTGTTCATCCTTGTTGACAACTCCAGACGCTGCGGAAGACCTCCAGGAAGCTCTCCAGACTTCTAGTTGAAGACGTTGGCACTTGTAGCTGCCTCGATTCCACGCTCACATTACCTGCGGTTACGTGAAGAGACGAGGCGAGCACTTTAGTCCCACCTTGGAAAGCAGTGAAGACCCTCAGCGACATAAAGGGGAATTCTGCCCTCGACCCCTCGCCCAAGACACGAGGGTCGAGTCCCCACACACGCCTAACGCACGTCTCATTCGCAATCACGCCACAGGGTTCTGGCCAGATCTGGTTACCCGCCTATTTACCCATTTAGAGATCCGATTAAGCAGGTTTCTGAGAGAGGAGAGAAGAAAGAGAGAGAGTGGGGGGGTTTTGCCTTAGTGAACCTCTCTCAACACTTAGTCGCTGAGAGGTGACCATGTCTCTGTGTTGTGCCTTTACTTGTGCTTGAGAGGAAGAGAAGAGGCTTTGCCTTGTGCGTAAGAAGAGGAAAAGAGAAGGGCCTTTGAGTAGAGAAGAAGAAGGTTTAGGAACAATGCCTTTGCATTGTAGCTAAGGGCTGTTTAAGCCATCTGATATTACAAACCATCATCTGATTGCCTCTGACACAATGCACTTAAGCTTGCGCGGATATTAACTTGATTGATATTATTCATTTATTTGAGTTTAATTGTATAAGGGTAATTAGTGATTCCAATCACCATTTTACTTAAATATTTTTGCACCATTGACATTTGCTCTTATATATACATCATTATTGCTTGGAATTTTCATTATATATTGCTATCTTGTGCTTAAATTGTGATCTTGAAATTAATTGCTACTTGCTCCCTACGTTTGACCTCAGACGTCAAATTCGAGTATAAATTGTATTTGTTTTTGTGTGATTTCAACTATACTATGACGAAGTATTTTAAAACCCAATTTTGCACGTTAACACTAAATCCTAAACCCTATAATCTAAATCCATAACTCAAAACCTAATAATGAACCAAACATTCATGCCTAATATTGAATAATAATTGAACTAAATATTCATGTTAATTTAAACATTGAACCAAACATTAAATATTTTAAACTAAATTTAACTAAACACTGATAATTTAAATAAACATTGAAGTATACAGTTTAGTTGCATTTATAATTAAATGTTTAACCTAAGTAGTACATAAAAAAAATTAAATTAACCTAAAATTAAATTTCTAAACCTAAGGGGGAAAATTGGGGTGGTGGTGGTGCTGGTGTTGGTGCTTGAGGTGGTAGTGGTGGTGACAGGAGGTGGTGGTCATGGCCTGAGGTGGCGGTGGCGGCAGGAATGTTGGTGGTGGTGGAGGTTCGGCAAGGTAGGGAAGGAAAGGGGAGAAGGGTCGACCGGTTGGTGGTGGTGAGGTGCTGGTGGTGGTGGCGGAGGGAGGAGGGGCAACTGGTGGTGGTGGCGGCGAGCGGAGAGGCAGGCGGTTGTAGTGGTGGTGGTCACGGCTGCATTTCACGAGGGAGGGAGGATGAGCAGGAGGTGGTGGTGCTTGTCGTTGAGGACAAGATGGGGAGAGGGGAGGAGGACACCAAGGAGGTCAGCCTCGCAACCTTCGTCCTCCGCGCCAGTGAGGGGAGGCGAGAAGAGGTGGACAGTGAGAGGAGGTGCTACTTGAGTAGGAGGTGAACGTCGACAGGGGCCACACGGTGAGAGGAGGACCTTACGGTGAGGGAGGAGCTCAAGCTTCATTGCGGAGGAGCGGATGGGGAAGGCCTGGAGGAGAGGGAGATTTTAGAGGAAGGGGGAGGGAGTCAGGATCATGCAGGAATTTAGGTCGATCTTTCTCGATCCTTTCCGAGAAAACTACAGACAATTGAGTTTGAAAAGTAACTTTTTAAGTTGGTGGTTTCTGGAAAGACCGTTATCAACGGTCGAGAATGGTCTCGACCCTACCATTATTAGATGGGACTTTTCTCGATCGTTTTAGATTGAATGGTCAATGATTGCATTTGAAAATATAACTTTTTACATCAATGATTTACGAGGAGAATATCCTTGACCATTTGTATAATAATAGTCGAGTATTGTTACGACCCGATTCCTGAATCCCTGCGAGACACGAGAATCGGACCGACTCGACTGATTCCAAGACCCAGTCGTCCAACAAGAAAGTAACCAAAAGAGCAGCAAAATAAACCACATTCACCATACATATAACTAGCAGTAACAAAATATAGCAGTAAAGAAAAGAAATACTACAGTATACACCACCACAATAGTAAAGAAATAAACAGATACATAAACATGAAGCTTACAGTAAAAGAGTACAGTGGTAATAGAAAATACTCACTGCAACAGAAGGAAAAGTACAGTGGATACTACACAAGTAAAACTGCTAGGCTCTACTAGGCCCAGCACCCTCTGCAGCCGTCGGCTCTGGCTGCTCAACACTTGGTCTTGAAAAAGGTGACACGTCAGAAAAACGCTGAGTAGAGTGGCAACCAAAAGCTAAGAAAAACAGTAAGGTGGACAGTAGCTGTTATATTTTTAATCTCTTTCTTTATTTTTCCACTTATTCATTATTGAATTATTTCTCAGATCTTTCTCTTGATCATGAATGCTCCTCGTGGGAACGATCTTGATTGCAGTCTTTTCCGAAAAGTAGAAGTAACACGTGGTGCTCTCCTGGCCGGGAGAGTCTCCCGTGGTGGTCCTACCCTCAATCAACCACCCCAAGGTCACTGACAGACATAACGGTGATTATGGCACGTGCGATAAACGCACGGGTAGCTACCCCGCACTGGCACGCAGTCAGTCGTTTCCGTTAACGGGTGCGCCGAAAGCACAGCACGGAACCAGTAGAGGGCAAAGCCCTCTCAGTAACAGGGGTCCAGCCCCTCCATAGTAGCCAAACAGGGGTTTTGCCCCTCCACAGTCCGCGCACCCTCGCCTGACTACCCTGGTTTTCCCAGCGGGCCTAACAAGTTGGTGTAGGAGGGCTAGTAGAACCCCGGGGCCCGTGGGGTGGCTAACTCCCTCCCTACACTAGTAGCTCTCCCTGGTACGGTGTACGCGAGGGCCAAGAGTCGGTACAAAGTGGCCAGACCTAATCCCGGGTCCCTAGGGTGACTGGCTCTCCTTTGCACTAAGAGGTAATATGTGCTTTCCCTGGTACTACGTACCCAAGAGACAACAAACTTTCCCATTCACCTTTCCAGTTCCATCCTATTTATTTCCAGGAGTTATACTCCTAATTCCTCGTAGGGTTCATACTCATGTTTCTCAGGCCAAACCATACTAGGTTTCATCATTTCAGGTTTATTCGCGTATAGTACGTGTTCCAACATTCAACTTCTTTTTCTTTCCAATTTGTATACAAGCAGCTCGTATTTAATTTCAACCAACAGAAATTACATGCAACAGTTACTAGTAACAGTACTCTACATTTCACAAGCAGTTGTTATCCAATTACAGGCAATTATCATTATTTTATCCACTTATCCAAAACTACAATTCAGGCATTCAAGACATTTGTTTCCATGTTTTATGTTCCTAGGATTCGTGCCACACCCTAGGATCTATCATTCAATCTAGTTTTCAGGTCCTAGGATTCGTGCCATACCCTAGGATCCACCATTCAGTCTAGTTTTCAGGTCCTAGGATTCATGCTATACCTTAGGATCTATCATTTAATTCAGATATGCATTAATGTTTGTATTTAACTACGGGAAGCTACTCTACCCGCAAAATCGGGAGTAATGGGGGCATGATCGGTAAGCCCGCGTGCCTCCGCAACCCCTAGAGCCGCAACGGAATGGGGTCCTAACACAAGGATCAATTACAAGGAGCTACTCAGAATAATATACAATTAGTGTAAACAGGTAGAAGAACTAAATCTGAGAAGAACGAAACTTGAAACGTGGAAAACGGACTCCGAACGGACCCTAAACGGGTCAAAAACGACAAGTCTGCCCAAAATCAGATGTTTGGAACATCTTCCAGACGTCTTAAATGATAGCTTAGGTCATACCTTGATCTGTGTGGTTCTTCAGACGTCCAGAAGCCCACTGAACCGTCTGGACTTAGTTTCCAGACGTCCGACTGTCACTCCGGACGTCTGGAGACCCTCTCCGTCGTCTGGTGCTGTGCTCAGACGTCCAATCTGTGTGGAATGGCGTGCCCTTGCGCCTTCCCGAACAATACCTGCACGCACACGCAGTCATCCTCAACACGAAGCGATGTAGAAACCTTCGGCGGAACGGCTGCATGGCCGTACATGCGAAAGGAAAAAGGGAAAATATCGTACCTTTCAGACGTTTGGACCTTCCTCCAGACGTCTCCTGCGTCGTCTGGACGTATGTCTAGACATCTGATTCTGGGAAATTTTTCCAGAATCAGGACCTTCTTGCTCTCTGCCCGCAGCGCACGGCCGTGCCGTGCCGCTCCTGTCTGCTGCTTAAGCTGCAGCAGCTCCTCCCTAGCACCACATGCTTGCTACGCACCCGCCGGTCGGCTCTGTCTGCTCTGGCGAGCTCGCACCCTCACAGTCAAGCTCTTTCTTCCTCTCGCAGCAGCCCCTCCTCCCCACACACTCGCAGTAGTTGCGGTTGCCGCCCTCGCCTGCTTACGCTCTCGCGGACAGGGAGAAGAAGAAGAAGGCGATGGAGTGAGGGTGAGGGAGAGAGAGAGAGGAAAAGGCTGCTTCTGCAGGGAGGGAGGAAAGAGAAGGAGGAGGGCGGCGGGTTCAGTCTGCGCGCGCATGCGCGCAGACGCGAACCTGTACGTCGAAAAAATTTAATTCCAGACGTCTGGGAAGGCTTCCAGACGTCTGACCAGACGTCTGGACCACTTCCCAGATGTCTTAAACGACGCTTGATGCCCTGATTATAACAAGTATATTATTATTCTCGACTGTTATAAACTGTCGAGAATGATCTCAACCACTTCATCCCCTAAGTAGTTAACAAAGTTAATGACCGAACTTTTGTCAACCGTTACGTCTTGTAACAATCGAGAATATTATTATTATCGACTGTTATATAACGGTTGAAAATTCACCGTCAAGAATAGTGCATTTTCTACTAGTGTACATCATGTCGTGGAGGACATACACACACTCAGGAAGGGTTCCATGCCCTTAGTAGAGTATCATGGCATAATGAAAAATTTGTGGGATGAACAAGACATATATTAGCCCATATCTACTAATGCATCAGTTATAGCGAAGCAGCGGGAGGCTATCGATTCTATTCAACTTTTATCTTGCCTTGGCCTTGAGTACAAGGCAGTCGAGGACCAGTTTATGATAGTGAAAGAGATCCCCACTCCTGCTTAGATATATGCTCATTTGTCAAGACTAGAGATCTCTGACCTTGTTCCTATGTTGAATTCCTCTACCTTGGTTTCTTTAGGCCATGGTCAAGGGAATTCTGGAGGTAGAGGTAGTCGCATCCGTAGTGGTGCACGTGGTGGACGAAGTTTCCTCTTCTACGAGTAATGTCATAGGAATGGCCACACAGTGGATCATTGCTGGGTGGAGCACGGATATCCTTAGGGAATTGATCTGCGTGCTTACCAGATTTTAATAGAGGATTTTACTCAGGGACATGAAGATGATGGTCAGATTTTTATCAAGGGCAGAGTTGTGTTGGGATTTAACAGGAAATAAATAAATCCCACCGAAAAACAAAACAAAATGTCCCATGGGATGGATTCAACAATATACCACCAAAACTACAAGCAAGCAAATCACAACAATCACACCATAATATGCTTCTGAAGCTTTCATTAAACATTTATTTTGGAGATGAAGAGTTTTTGTTCGAAAGGTACTTGTATTTAGTCTTTCTTTGTATTTTTTATATTTTTATTTTTAATGTATTCACCTTCAAAGACTCTTTTTGTAATAATTTTAGTAGAGATCAATAACATTAGAGTAACTCAAGTTCCTATGTTGAGAGCTTGCTAAAAATATACAATTAATGAATTGTGCTATAGGTTTTTTCCTCTTTTTTAACTATAATTTGATACGATATGATTGTAAGATCAATTTATAAATGGGTACCTAATTGGTAGATGGATATAGTTATAAGATTTGAATTTTTATATCTGATGGATAAATGGATAGGATATGGGTATAGATTTTGTAAATAGATATAGATATAGATTTAGTTAAACTCAACTCGAACCATTTACATCCCTAGTCTAACGTTTGTATCGAAATCTATTCTATGTAACTAAAAGGGAGTTCCTAAGACTCACCTATCAATCTATCATCTATGTCCATCTCCATCTCTAGATGAAAAGAGAGCTAGCTATTACGGTGTTTCAACTAATTAGCCAAAACAAACTAATAACTATTTCAGCCTCGAAATATTGGGCATCTCCAACCAACCGTCGAACAAAACCTCGGAGGTGCCATTTGGTACTCAAACCTCTCCTTTACATCTGTTGGTTAAACATGTCATTTCCACGTGAGATGATCTCTCGATGACTATACTAATTCCTCTTTACATCACCCTCCATCAACTTCATCCACCACCCAAATCCTCCCCCACGACATCTCTACAGTCCTCCTTGACGGAATAGATATCAACTCAGCAACTAAATATATATATCAACTTAATGCATAGAGAATTTCAAATATATTCAAAATTCTACAATACAAATGACATGATTAGGGAAATACATGATCATTTCAAATCTCGACTACATTCCTAACTCATTTAACGTTAGTTTTTGGAAGTAAAGGTCATAAGTCTATGAGCGATGTGAAATGAGTAAGAAAATCCGTTTACACTATAGATCACTTCATTCTCTGTAGGGATCTATTTGGTCCAGGTTGAGGCTCAATCTCAGGTTTTGCTTTCTTCTCTAGGGATGTTAGCACTCTGGTAGAGCTTAGAGAGGCCGTCAAGATATCTGTTGCTTGACATGAAAAAAATGTTTATAATATCATGTCATTTTGTATGACTTTATGATGGTTTTTAAAACAAAAAAATAAAAATCCAATTGGATAAATATATAGTATACACGACAAAAATAGAGTCCGCTCAAGCTTATAAAGTGAGAATCTCTAAATTTACCAGATTCTTACTGAGAATAATGTGGTTTAAAGAAAGTTGTCTTCTATTCTTTTTTTCTAACCTCTTCGAGTATATCATACAAAAATATTTCTTGCTGGAAAGGATGCTTACTTTCTCATTATCCCAGTAATTTTTGCCAAACGAAATTTCTATCACAAAAAATAGATTAAATAAAGATAACCTCTTGTTTACATCTCATAATTAAACAGATGGTGTCCTGCCATTGTTATGCACGGAAAATCATCTCAAATTCCCGTGGCAATGGTTGCAATAAACAACTCTCGAGCATATCATACGTAATTGTCATGAAGTATAAATTCCCCCTTTTACTAGAACTCCATGGAACACCATATATCAGTTATCAACCTTCGCTTATCCAACTTGAAATTCGATATACATATGCTATGAACTCCCGAAAAAATCATGGATTTCTTACCTTCTACATAAATGCCATATAATTCTCATCTCTACATTTAGTTAGATACAGCTTATATATTAGAATAAATGGTTCTTGCATTCTTTTTAATTAGAAGATGCCATGGACATTCCTGAAGTTAATTAACTTTAAATTTCATTTTAGTAGCTTAAGTTTTCATCACTTATACTACCACTAATATTCAATTTCTAATTAATATTCAATTCATCATGCTCACACGTCCATGTATATCATCTATATATGATCCGTACAAGAACAACAATCTCTGGGAATATTATTGAGAATCATAACATATATCCTTGATACCCTTGATGGCATCATCTGGTTAGCAAATACCAAAACTATTTTCTAAATAATATAAGAAAAACATTATTTCTTCTTTTTCCAACATGCACGGTCACTGGTGAGTATCTATACACATGCATGCTTCCTCCTCACCTTCCTCCGTTCTCTTCTTGGAGGCCTCGCTTGTTTGTTTCCCAAGCTCCTCATTGAGGACGACCACCAGATGTTGCAGTTGAAATAGGAGGTTTAGGCCTGTTACTCATCGAGACATTGGTTGTAAGTTTGATCTATTTTTAGACCGCTAGGGGTGACTAGGGAGTTTTTAGCCTCCCTGCGACTCATAGCTAGGCTTAACGGCCAATTGGAATAACTAGCTATGTGGCTCAATGGTTTGAGTTGTTTTACTATACCCAATCAATGAGTGGTTGAGAGATTATCTGTGGTTTAACGTGTGAGGCTAGCATGTATTTACTTCACATGATGTAGCTACCATTCCTTGCAATGACTTTAGGATGATGGATTGTGATGTAGGACAAGTCTAGGCTATTCTCCTGATTAAGAGGATGTCCTATATCAGTCTTACTTCTCAAGATATCATGTAAAGATCATCTTGTGTCCTAAGACACAAATTAAACATTCGATGACTGTAATCAAATGGACTTACTAAAATAAATGGATTAACAAATGAACAATATGCTTTTCTTTCTAATACCATGTTTAACTTTACTCAGTTTTTATTGACGTACTTGTGTTCTGCACTCAGATGTAGCTGAGAAGCCAAGTGTAACTATGGTTGGTCATTTTGTTGTGAGACCCAGCAAGGTTCTAGGAGAC
This sequence comes from Thalassia testudinum, assembly GCA_037157565.1. NCBI lineage: Eukaryota > Viridiplantae > Streptophyta > Magnoliopsida > Alismatales > Hydrocharitaceae > Thalassia > Thalassia testudinum. The sequence continues at coordinate 3,051,905 of JAZHRO010000022.1, read as the reverse complement.
GATTCGTGCAAATTGTAATACCCTTTAGTTGCGTAGCTTCTTTTCAATTTTCTAATGATTGTACTTTGCTACTCTAACACCCTTTTCCCTTTACTATTTTGTAGTCGTGAATTCTTATTGCTTTTGTCAACACTCTTTTACTTGATGTTTTGTTTGGCTATTGATGTTTGTGTTTTGGGTGGCTATGGTCTTGTTATGTGTCAGATACTATTTTGGACTTGACAACTTAGGTCTCATCGGATTGGACTTGACAACTCAGGTCTCATCGAATTTGCCTAATTGATAAAACCCATGTCATCTCAACTTTTTGCTGGCAATTGAGTTTGTAATATTTCAAGTAGTTCTTCTCATTATTATTTTTCATTAAGGTAATGTCCATATTTGTGTATTTCTCTGAATGCCTGCAATAGAGTTCTTCCACTATAAGAAATCAGGCTTTTGACGGTGGTTTAAAATCGTCGGCAAAAGATCTAAACTATTGCTAAAAAATAATTTGCAAAATCTCTGTTGGCATAGACATTTCCGAACAACTTTGACAAGAACCGTTGGCATATGTTAAAAACCGCTGAGAAAATGAACCATTGACAAATGTTGACTTTTGCCGATGGTTCCCTAACCACTAGTAACACTTTTGACGACAATTTTAAATCAACTAGCAAAACTTTTGTAAACCATTTTTAAAACAATTGGTAAAGGTCTTGAACATCAATTTTTCTTTTGACTGTGGTTGTATAACCATTGGTGTAGATCCTTTAAGAAAATAAACACGTACATGTACCAATTATCTGCATGAAAACCTATACATAACCTATATTTCATCATGTAATATATATAACATTCACATAATAACATACATACACAAACAACAATACATTCCAAACATATAAAATTTTGGAACATATCAAAGCCAAGCATTTGAAAGTATAGAATATATAAAAGTCCTACGACATAAGTTTTTCAGCATTGTTTAAGGAAAGTCCAATAAGAAAAAGGAAATAACAGAGCAATTCTAAAATTTCTTGCATTGCATGCACCCTCTAACACATCGTGTTGTAATACAAAAATAAAGCATTAAATTAATGACGTACATAAATAGATATATTTATTTTGTACATAAAACCATAACACTTGCACTTGTTAGTTCACATGACATAGTCAATTGATACTACAAGCATAATACCTGCATACATGCATTTTCATGTAATATACATGCACTTGTTTACAGGAAGCTATCTAGATGGTTCATATCATATTCCAACTTGTTTACAGGAAATCAGGAAGTGCATAATCATATTCCGACTCCTTGATGGTTCATATTACCTTTAGACATGATGTTTATACAAAAATCTATATTATTTTAACTCTTAAAGGAAGCTATCTAGATGTGTTGACATTTAGATTTTTCTAGGAGATTGATATTCGAGTTTACATGATATTTTTCGGTGATGAGGAACCTGTTTTTTCTTCTAATTTGAAAAAGTAAGAGGATAGTCATGCAAGGTGAGTGAGGATCTAAATTTTTATTAATGAAAATGATGTGAACTATTTCATAGAACTCAACCACAACCCCATAAAAGAAGAAACACCAAACATCAGTCCATCTGCATAGAGGCATTTTCTTGTTTGAACATCCTCCCCTTTCCATGAAGCCACAAAGCCCAAAGCATTACAAAAGGCTTGCTCTCTCTAACTTCGATCTGATATCCAGGCCCATGGTCTCCTCTCCCAGCTAAGAAGCTCTCCTAAAAGCCACGGTGTAGCAGTAATCCACCAATCTGAACCTATCCTTTTACACATGGCATATACATATATGAAATTATTCAACAACCTTGAGATGGAAGGCAAATTGTGGTAATGGTATTTGATCCCTACTTATGATGAAGTTTTGGCTAATCCATCAGACTGCTTTATTACCTATATGCACACAAAGCATCGACCACTAATCCCTCTCACTAGTGGCAAAAATAAATAATTCTACCACCGACAACCCACCATGTTCCCTTGAAAAGAGAGATAGGAGCTCTTTTGAGGTGATGAGAAGGGTAGAGAAGAGGAGCTTTTGATTCACTAAATGATGAAGTTCACCGAGGGTCTTTATTTATTTGTAGAGATCTTTACACATAGATAAGAACAAGATAGAGGTTGGGCTGTTGAGAGATCACAGCTGAAATCACCGTGGGTTTTGAATGGGTTCCTCCTGTGATGGAGTTGCTGCTTGACTGCAGTGAAGGACTCGCTGGCACTTATGTTGCTTGACTGCTTGCCTGCAGTGAAGGACTGTAGTGAATGGGTTCCACCTTAACACAGCAAATAAGCATCAGATTCCCATTCAAAGAAGGGACACATTCACCACGTAATTACTGCAAAAGACGAGCATGTATGCAACGACAACTAAAATTTTGGCAGGCCAAAAGAAGAACCAAAACAATAACAAGAACTCTCCCTACCTATGTATTAAAGAAGGGCTTATTCATCCCAAAATATAGACTAAAAAATTAAGGAATGTTTACCTGACAAGGAAATGGCAGTTGTTGGGGTGTGAACCTCGTAGTCCCATCTTGTCATTATCATTTGCTTGTCCATAAGGTATGAGGTCAACTTATACCGTTGGTTACGAGTACTCCATACTGTTTCAGGTAGTAACAACTTTTTTCGTTTGAGATGGAGTAAGAAAAGCAATATGTAGCAGGAAAAGTACCTATAAGACTGTAAAGAGCATATACTGAATTTGATAGAATTTGTGACAAAAATTTCTGAAATTAACTTTGTGACAGATTTTGCTTCTATGAAAGTTTGCTTTCCATTTGCTTCTGCAGATAAGTAGTATTGCGACTATGAGTTACGAAAAGGATTGCAAGCTTACTTTTGTATAAAGAATTGTATGCTTAATTGAATATAAAGGTCTTATCTTGCACCTGAATAGCAGATTTTGACATTAAATTAAATATGCTGTGGCATTTCATCTAATTAAATTACTTTGACAACACTAAGAAAAAATTCCGAGACCAAGAGTACATAGAGTATGGTGGTCTTGTCAATAGATTAGGTAAATATAGTGTATGCACCCCAAGCTCTTTTGTTATTGCCAAGAGTTCATAGATTATAGTACATTCAAAGACCTGAAGCATCCTTATAATGCCACTATAATAGATATGGATAATTATTTTGTTGCTACAATTGTTGATTCTTTCTTTTTTTATGCTTTGATTTGTGAACTTTCTGCCACTGGTTTCATGCCCAACGGAGGTCATCAGGCTAGTGCCATCTTCCATTTATCTCCCTCCATGTCGCAATTTTATGGTTGTGCTTTGATATATTTCTTATGTTGAAACCTTTTTGATGATCTAAAAGGAACTTCTTACTAATGAAGAACTAAATCCCTAATTATATCACTGCTAGATATAATTGGTTTTTAGAAAGAGGTTGAAGCCTACCTAACTGTACTTACTAAAATAAGCCACACCTGTAACACTCATGTTACTCATTTACAGTTTGGTGTTCAGTTTAGTTTCCATTCTGGACCTCTTCTTAGTTTGTTTCGTTAAGTATATTGATTAGGACCTTCATTTACCATTTTTATTTGTTTATATAGCATGCTTATTCTTTAAGAAAGAAAAGGGGAAGATGATGATTTTATTACATAATAATTGTTCAAATAATATGATTATTAAAAAAAGGTATATCCATTCTTATCCTAATTTTATATGCAAAATAATATATGATTTAACAATAACATACCATTAGATATCTTGGCCAGCATGGCATGTCCGAACATCTAAGGATCCTGATTCTCTTTCTCCTAACCCTCACGAGCTAAAAGGGGTTCGATGAGTAGTCCCAAGGTCAATAACATCCTCTGTAGGCTCTAGCTCTGGTAGCCATCTCCTAAATCGTGTCCTTGACATCTACAATGTCATAACCCAACATTAATAGCATTTACATAAAAATCAATTATAAATGAAAAAATAATAACATTTAAAAATAAAAATAATTACGATGTAAAAATATGTTAAGTAACCCTAATGTTATCACATTATCAACCTACTCTAACAAATAACCCTAATGTTCTCGTTTCTTATTGTTTAATCATGTGCACCTAAGTTGTGGATGATGCGTGTATCTACTTGTCACAAATATAGCAAGTTTTCCTACAATATATGACTTGTAACAAATATAGCAAAAATTGATAGAGTTTCCCCTATAATCTAGTGCTTTTCTCAAATCAGTACCTATTTAGCATCACGATCATAGAAAATATACTTATATTCACATTTAAATTATAATGTAAATGTGGGCACACCTCGCAACATCACATGCATATAATTATTTATAAGAGGAAGTGCACAAGTGGACACACCCCACTACAACACTCGCATATACCTACCTATTTGCATTCAATCCCAACCCTAAGGTTCATGATTAACCTAAAACCTACAAATAATAAGATGAAGTGTTATCGTCAAATGCAAATAGAGCCTTAGCATAAAACCTTAGATGTGTCAAAGTCTTGCGGGTTGAACCTCAAACAAAAAGCCAATATAATAACCTAGAAAGATACCAATTAAAAAGACATTCGAAAAATATCAAATAAATGAGTCTTTACTATACAAAAAGCATAAGATACTAGCTATTTTAACCACTTCTCTCAACAAAAGATCTTCGCTATGAGCCTCAAACATGTGGACACAAAAAGATTATCAAATGATCATCTTTGTGAAGGAACAACAAAGATTAGATCAAGAGAGTGCCCTCTTCCCTCTCTAAACCCTTTGATGAAGGCAAAAAGTAGAGAATGGCATTGCTTAGCTTTATGGCAAATCACAAGCCAAAAAGAACATAGGAAAGTGAACAAATCCTTAACTCAAGATTTTTTTTTTTGAAATGAGAAAGGGCGGTTATCCAACTTGATAACCCTCCAAAATTCATATAACTAAAAAAGTCACATGGGCAGATTGCAAATTAGAAGCCCAGGAGGTAATCAAAGCAGAAATACTCCTTAACACAAGAAATTGAATTTTAACACTATGTTCTTTCCCAGCCGCAGGTGGAAGGAGCCAATAGTTGGAACATCACCATCATAAATATCATAAAATGGCAAAATGTTCTTATCTCATTTCCTGCTGATCAAACAGAACTAATATGAAATCTTGAATCATAGAATAAGTTGATGGGGCACAGGTGTTCAGCCATTCTCCTGAGAAAGAATTGTTTCATGGAAATTTTTCTCAACAAAAAAAAAGAGAACATCCTTAGCCTTGGGCGAAGGAAATTTCAATGGAAAACAAGGAAATCTTAACATCGAAAACTCTTCATTGTTGCACCAACAGGAACTTAGTAAGATGCCCTAGACACCTTTGTTTTGCAAGAGTTTTCATGGATACCCAATCTAAACAACTCTCTTTCAATCGATACGGTTGAATTTTTCAAACAAATTTTGTAGATGGACCTCGTATAGACATTTTTCTTACATGATTGCCCCTCATTGTAGCAATATACATGGGTGTTTGTCAAGAAGGTAGATACTTGGTATAGATATGATGATTTATAGTTCACCCAAAATACCATTCACACACAAACACTCTCTTTGAGTAAAATGCCCAAAACTTATCAATTATATACAAGGCCAAAATGGCAGTTTGTTTTGTGCAGGCTACATGTGACTATACAACACATAAGTGGTAAAAGGTGAATGCTATGTTTAAATAATAAGTAAATGCCTACCGCTATACAAACAAGCTGCCACAAGAAGTCTTTAGCTTTATGAGAGGTTGTTACTTAATGCATATACAAACATGTTTCGATGCCTTGAGGGAATGTGCCCACAAAATCAAGCATTTAACATCTCAGCGAAATGCATGTTTGTCCTCACCTAAGTACAATAATCTGTGCTACAAGTATAAGGTGATTCTTTTGTGCACGTTTACTTTGAACTTGTTGATTAATATTTGTTAGTCCATTTTTTAGTACCCCAGCAAGAAAAGAGTGATTACGTAGGCTGATTATCTGTATTAAACAAATATACAAAGTGGACATTTTTCTACAAAGATTTCCTACCTGATTACAGGGCAAAAAGTCACAAAATGAGGCACTATTTTTTTAGGCATCCATACAGCTGCGATTTTCTAACAGGAATTGCCTTAGAAAGTAGATTCTTCCACAACATCCTCCAAATTTGCCAAATCTTACCAATTAAATTGCTCCTTCTTTTTATCTGTGTAGTTATGATAAAATATTTTCACCCCAATTTATCTAAGCTGTGACTGCTAAGCAATTTTGCATCTGCAGTTACAACACAATCCAAATACCAAAGAGATTCTAAGTCTGTTGCGCCATCTAAGCAAATACAAAGAGGGATCCTCAAACCACCACGTGGAACTAAATGCATCCAATGTCTCAACAAATTATTTTTCATAGTAAGTAACAATTTATCCTAACTAATGAAATAACAATTACGATGTGAGTCTAGCATTGCAAAAGAATCTTCTCTCAGCTGGTAGCATCTACATCCATATGCCATAATTACAAGCGAATGAATTCAAATTCACAAAAGGGTTGAAACTACAACTTTCCTCTTCATGGCCAAAATCCTTGAGATTCTCCACTATAAATAAATAGTGCACTACAATTTGCGACCACCATAATGCAACTTAGTATTCTAATGGCAGGAGGAAGACAAAACAACAGTGTCCCTTTATATATTCAAAGAAGGAAATTGGCAAATATTGTTTCCAAAAGAGATCCATCTAAGCAAATTCGAAATGTCGTTTCTAACTAGGAGACTATTTACGTAGAATCATCATAGAATGAAGAGAAATGTGCACTGAAAACCACATGGCAGGTAAAAAAGTCATTGCCACCTCGTTACCTCTCATTCAACTGGCCCCAAGTTGTTGAACAGGCCCTAAGTTGTAGGAATCACTTTCTCCTGAACGCCTCAAATTTCTCGTCAAATTCGTCCTCTATGCTTCCTAAAGAGACATGAAAAATGTAATTCCCACATCCGCTCAAGCAATTGAGAGCTCAGTTGCCAAAGACGCAGGAGGAAGCTACATCGTCGTGGGAGGAAAGCCGAGGAGGGCTGAGGAAGGAAGGTCGGGGCAAAGAACGGTTGCGTGAGGTGAGATCAGGGGAAGAGGGGACAAGGATGAAAGAGGAAGAGGGTTACCGTCACCATCGTGGACGGAAGACACCGAAGGACAAAGGAGGAGGAGGAGGAGGAAGCGCCATCGTGGGGGAGAAGATCTCCCTCGTCAACTCGAGGAGGTTGAGGGGGTAGATAAAGAAGAAGCGACGTCGTTGTGGGTAGGGTGTCGAGGAGAAGAATTTTCCAAGAATAATATTACTTAATTATCATATAGGATAATAATATTTTTTTATTACCGTAGCAAATTCATCTTTCTTAACTACAAATTTACGAAAAAATCATTTTACACGAAACTCATCTCTTCCATTTCATTCGTGCCCACTTTCGGTTGCTGAGAAATTCAACGAGTAACCTGTCAGCTTCACTGGTCCCTTTCCTCTCGGTCTCTCTCTCCCTCTCTCGTTTGGGACTCAAGTTCTACAGTTGCACTGATCGTTGGTTTAATAGTTTGTTGTCTTTTTTTATTTATTAAATATTGGATGAGCTTGGTCTGCTTGCTGCTTTGCTTGCTTATTTGTTTGTTTTTTATTCCTTTGATGAAATTCTTTATTTTTTTTTCTTAGAGAATTGATTTACGTGAAATAATAATAATAATAATAATAATAATAATAATAATAATTTGGTGCAAATGATCATTTTCGAGTGTACTTGAACTGAGAGATGAGAGGATTGGGAACTTTTGGGGTCGGGATCATGTGATTCTTGGCAGGAATTGGCTTCTTGATTTTTAAAAAAGCTTTTAGCTTCTGAAAATTTGTTTCGTCTAGACAATAGACACTTTGGGCCAGCGTAATTAACAATCATCTCAAAAGTCGTGCTAATAGCTTCTCTACGTGGAAACGGAGCATTTCAAGATATGACCATTAAGATTGAATCTTACTAAGCATGGTTCTTTTGATCGTACCTTGAAAATCGAGCAGTAGAAAAATGGCATCTCTCTGAAATCATTTTGAGCTTGTATGTAAGAGTGGTCATTGAACTCTAGTTGCCCGATTTTTCAATTTCACAAACACCATTTTTTGAGGTATGCGATGGAAAATGACTTTAAAAAAGATGAAGAATCAGCTTATGCTTTACTTGAGCTGTTGGCCAATTTATGACTTGACGTGTATCTTTTCCGGAGAGAATAGCTTATTCCTTTTTCACTTGAAGTTGTTTTATGATGTTGCAATTTTCCATAGGACTTAAAAGTATGGGAAAGGAGACTGGAAAAGCATTTCTCGAAATTTCGTGATCGCCAGGACCTCAACTCAAGTAGCCAACCATATGCCCAAAAGTATTTCTTAAGGCTAAGTTAAGGTGACAAGAACAATAGAACATCCAGCATACATGACATAGCAGCCGGAAGAGTTTCATATAGAATGGTTCTTTCGCAAACTCGTTATTACAAGAGTCGAGTTTGTCATCATAATTAAGGAATATTATTTTCTAATTACCATACTTAGGAATATTATTTTCTAATTACCATACTTAGGAATATTATTTGGGTCGAGAAGGGTTGAGGAAGGAGGAGGGTTTTGTACAAGAAGGTTGGGGTGGAGGAGGGTCGGAGCAGAGGAGGGTCACGCGAGTTGAGATCAAGGGAAGAGGAGACACGGATGGAGGACGATGAGGGTTACTGTCACCATAGTCGATGACGATGGTCGAAGGATGGAGAATGCCGGAGGAGGTGGAGGATGAGGAGGAAGTGTCATCGTGGAGGAGATCTCCCTCATCAGCTCAAGGATGGCGAGAAAGAAGATGAAGAAGAAGCAACATCGTTATGGGAGGAGGGTCGAGGAAGGCTGAGGGAGGAGGAGGGTCTTCTCGAGGGGTCGTCGATTTCAAGTCTAAGGAGGAGGGGGTAGGGGTTGCACCAAAGAGTGGTGTCTTTTTTTCATCCTTAAGAAATGGCACATTACCATGATTTAAAACCACCACCCATAATAACATTAATTTGGATATGCTAAAGGTTTTAACATAATCATCGTCAAGTCTTACCTACAATTATAATAAATCAACATTGAATATCCATTGCTAAAAGTTAATTCCCTTTTAGTGTTTCTCTTTCATTCTTTACGGAAGATCTTACCCTGTGTACTATTTTACAAGACAAATTTTTGACATACTCAAATCAAATTTGGGAGTACCTTATTAAAGTACGACACATTGCCTATTAAGGTGATATGAAGTACAAAAGTAAGGTCAAGGTACTTTAAGTAAACGCATCGTGTTGTGCCCTCAATTGATGACGTGAGATTACCATGGCATGCAATTCCGAAAATGGAGGGCTAATCAACCATTAATTTGTTGTTACTATGGGCATGACATGATGGTCAACTTAGATAAGTAATTTACCCTTGCAAATCCAATACAAGGTTTATGCTATACTTACCCAAATGAGGTAAATCTGCATAGGTGTGAAGTGTTGGAGGACATATACAAATGTACCTCATGGTGTTCCACCATTAATGCAGGAGTGGAAGTTCAAGGTATTTGCAACAACGCTCGTAGTGAGTGAATGCATTTTCCACGAAGAGTTATGCACTATGGCTGACATGTATAAAGTGTCTGTTGAGATAATCAAAGACACAAGAATGGCGTTAAGAGATGTCATGGTTGAACTCTTGAGCAAGGAAGCTGAACTCTAGTACTTGAGGTAGAGGGTGCAAAAGTTGAAACTAGGATACGTAGGAAGAATATTGAGGTTGCTATGTATAAAAGTAAGGTAGGTCTAGAGGATGGCTTACATGATGAAGAATTGAACGTAGTTGATAAACACATCGTGGAGTAGATGCATGACATTGCTATATAATGTGTGTGAATTTTGTTGGTAGGTGTCCACCATTTGAACTATTAGGAGAATGATATTTCCTTTGAAGCCTTGTCGTATCTGAAGTAAGGAATGTCATCGGTATTTGAATTTATACAATTGAGATTTGAAATACTTGTTACACCACTACAATAAAAAAAGACCTAAAATGACTTTAAATTAAGTTTAATGTCATTATCTTTGAGGACGTTAATAAATTAATATGATCTAAATAATAAAAATAACGTTAACTTCACTTGTATTAACAACTTTTGAATTAAACATCAATTAAAAAATGAAATACAGACATTAAAAGAAAAGTCACCAAACATTCCCTCTATCATTCCCATTGCCACAAAAAAGTTTCCCCCGCTCGTTTCCGCTCCCCTCCCCTCCCTTAGGCAAACACAAAACCCTCCCGTCCTCCCTCAACAATTGCCAACCTTCAACATCTGTCGGCCCTCTCCTCAATCCCTCTTCTCCTCTCTAAAAATCACCTTCCTCTCCTCATCAACCTTCTCGTCCACATTGTCGCCAGCACCCTCGCTCTCTTCCGCCTCGTGTTATTCCCTCTTCGGTGACTTCCGCCACCCTTGTTGGCCCCTCCTCCACCTTGTCGATGCACTCGCCCTCCTCCACCTTGTCGGCATCCACCTCGTTGATGCGCTTGCCCTCCTCCGCCTCGTCGGCCTCCTCATCTACATCATTGTCGACGCGCTCGCCCTCCTTTGCCTTGCCATATTCCCTTTCCAACCACTTCCGCCACCCTTCTCGAGGTGAGTTCTCTCAACCCCTCTCTCCAATGACCCTCCATCACCCTCCTTTCACCCCTCAGCCGTGATCTCAAACAAGAAGTTTGGATACAAGAGAAGGGTTGGGGGAGGTGCAGAGAAATTTCAGACTTCACGATAGCCCCATATTCATCCACATCTTCCATTAGACATTGTTCTACTTTGATTATTCCTCCAACGTCTCCACAGATTCATTATCGTCAGATTTAGATACCACTTGCACGTGAAGTCCCAAACAAGAGTCTTCTTCATTAATTGGAATCTCAACATTGTTTCTTTTTTTTTTTTAAAGAGATCTCTTTCCTTGAATAAGACTGATGAGCGGCAAAAAATGCCCTCGAATTTAAAACCCCGCAATAGGTCCAAAAAGAAGGATCCGACCTAGAGAAGCTTGGATATAAGCGGGCTCGAAGATCCAACCCACCTACATCCAAGGAAAGCCTCCCACGTAGATGGATCCGATAATTCAACTTGCCCTCGCACAAGAACGTCAGGCGTAGCCTAACCCAAAGGACCCCATCCGTCAGAGGGCATGACGAACGTGTAGCAGGCCTGCACCCCCAATAAATGCTGACAATGGCAGCTGTTATTAATAACCTAGCAACGTGCGTACAATTGTAGAGTGGCATATTTGCTCAGAAGATCTTGCTTGGAGTCCAATCTGCATAAAAGATCTTGCTGGGAGCCCAATCTGCATAAAAGATCCTGCTGGGAGCCCGAGCCCAATCCTCTCAGAAGATCTCGCTAGGAGCCTGATCCCAGCACTATAAATAGAAGGGAAGACCTTTAAGGCCTCCCCTAAGAAACTCGAGAGAAATTGACTAATTGTATGCTTTGTAATCTTACTAAATTTCTAGTGCATATTTGGGAGCTCCATCCTCTCCCCAGACGTACACTCTTTGCGGTGGAACTGGGTAACCACTTCCTGTGCCATTGTGAGATTGCTTAGATCCCACGATTGGATCTTCCACCCACAGAGGAGGTCTGATCGTTACTTAAGTCGAATACTCCGCATCTCGGGGTGCCGATTAATTGGCGCTGTCTGTGGGAAGCAATTGTCAATTGATAATGTTTCCTACCTCTCGAGGTCCTCCCGATGGCTCCCACAACTCGCAACTCCTCCTACGTTGACCTCAAGAAAGAGTCGAACCAGGTTGAGTCGAGCGTGTCGGTGCCCAAGAGATGCCCCTCGCTAACCGAGCCAAACAAGGAGAAGTAGGGAGTCCTTGCTCAGCCACCTGAGGACCACGAATGTGACCCCCTCCCTAAGCTACAGGTGAGGGAAGAGCAATTTCAGGCTAAACTACCAACTCTCAAGGCTAAGGAAATGATGGTAACTCATCATCCGTCATAACTAGCTTAAATTAATCAAAATCAAAGGATAAATGCTCCTGAATAATTTCCTGAGGACACTAATTCTACTCAAATCCATTTTGAGAAGAAAATAATAAAAAGGGCTAATTATGCAGTTTTAAAATCACATCATAAATACATAGTAACTATGGGGTCACCCAGAAGTTAATTGAAGGTTAAATGAGCATTAAAGACCAAAGAGTGGGTCCACATTAACAGAAATAGGGTTTCATACATTTCGATAATCAAAACAGTACACAAAACCCTAATTATCAGCCCCGCTTGAATTGAAGAGGTTTTGGTCAGGATAAAAATCATCTAAATCTCCTAAAATTTATAGAAAAATATTCTAAGAGGTTTGGTACCCTTGGTTTGACCATTTGAACCTATTTTGACCTTACACAGAGTCTCAGAGGGGATTTTACCTTGATTTGGGCTTCTGTGCCCAGTGAAATGTGGTTAAAACTCAAATCCGACTTCACCATTAGATTTCTTGGGTCCAAATTAGGTTACCATCAAAATTTGGATCCAATTAGAGTCCATCTTGACCTAGTTTGAAATTCAGTCCCTAAAATCTCTGTTCCTCACATTCAAGCCCCTAGCTTTCAAGTTATTTGAAAAAACCCCCTATCTTCATCTTCTTCACAAAATGCCCCCTACAGCCTCTTGTTTGAATGGAATCTCAGAACCCAAACAAGCCGAGATTCAAGAGAGGAAATCTCTCTTGAATCTACACCAAATCCCTCCAAATTTGAAGGGATTAGTATTCAAGACATGGAGAATCCATTAAGCAAGATCTTGAGGGTTGAAATCAACCTTATGGTTCAGGAAAACTCACGTTTTTCCCAAAGAAGAACTCCCTAAAATCCTACTTCCTTGAGAGAATTCTTCCAAATTAAGCTCAAATCTGAGCTCTATATAAACTCCCCCATGCTTTTACGTGCTTCCTAATCCGGTCAGGCCCCAAAATCTTCTTCCTTCTCCCTCCGGCCGACTCCACCATGACTCTGGTGAGCTCCTCAATTCCCCTTCATCAACCTCTGCCACGTACAATAGGCAAAGGGAACTTCTTCCCCGACCTCGTCCGCTTCTTGTCGGTCACAACAGAAGCTTCCGACCTCTTCTTCCTCACCGTCCTCATCTCCGAAGTATTCATCCCCTCCAGCGTCGGCCAATCATAGCCGACGCCCACTCATTCCCTTTCCTCACTTAGACTAGGCCTACCTCTTCCTCTCCTCCTCTAGATAATTCCTAGTCCCTTAGCTTCCTAATTCGATCGCTTATCCACGCTCTCCCTCACCGTCTTCTCCGCCTCCAACAAGGACTCCGGTGAGTCCACGTCGTTGCTACACCACACGAATCCCTTCGCCACCTGCACCACAACCTTCCTTTTACTCCTCTAAACAAATGCCTTAATCTAATTAGGCCTTTCAACCACTGAAACTCCCTACCGGACAACCCACCATTTCACCACCTCCTCTGACGTCGTTCGGTTGCCAAACACTTCGAAACACCACGAGACCACCACCTATGCACTCCACGCACCTCGACGACTCATCTGAGCATTTTAACAGGGTGTTTATCCCATGTTCTTACATTTCAGGTCCTCACCGAAGCTTCGTTATCACCACCTCCGTCCGCCCTGCTTCGACCGTTCTACTAATTAGCTCCACTTCTAGAAGCTGCAGACTCATTCCAAGAATGTGCCTGCAGCCTCAATTAGAGAAGCAAGCAATTGCAGCTATGCTGATTTGAAGCAGGCATCCACAATAGCTCTCAAGTGAAGAGAGTCTTTTCTTTAGTGGCACATCGTGCATTGCTAATCTGGAAATGCGTATATAATGTTTTTTTGATATGGCTTAGTTGCCCATGACATAGGGGTCAGGTCCCCTTTCACCTTACACACTCCTCACTCTCTACACCTTGCCAGCAGGTCTGGTCCCCTCTTCACGACCCAATAACTCGATTAAAGCTCCAATTAGGCAAGGAATCTGAGGAAGGGGGAGGGTTTTGCTTTGTGCACATGTCTCAGGATGCGTGCTTGTTCACGCATAATACTTGGTGTCTCTAAGGTTGGCTTCTTCTCTGTGATTGCACCTTATGCCTTATTCTAAAGCCTTAGGAGTTTAAGGCATCTGATCTGTAGACTTGACGTTTTCTTGGAGGCTTTGTGGATCAGTTTGAGACAAATTCTGTGGTTAAGTGATTGATTTGAAACACTGTGGAGAAATTTGAGTTATTTGATATGTGCTTGATTTGGAGATTTAAGTGGTGATTCAAATCACCATTTTTAGGGTTTTGATATTCTTTTTATTCCATTGTTTTCTGAGATACAATTGCTACTATTGAATATCATTTTGAGTAGATTGTTAATTGAATATCTTCAATTGTGATTCATAATTGTGCTCATCTATTTCTAATTGTGATTAGTGTTGTGAATTCAACATTTACTCCTTGCAAACAACCTCGGACTCACATTGATTTCGAGTTTATAAATTTAAGTGATGTATCACTTTTGTTCGCTATACTACAATGTGTTTTCCTAAAACTCTAAGAAAGTGACGCAACAAGAAATCTCAGTCATAGAGAAGCTCTTGGAGATCAGGTAGATCTAGGAGCTTGGTCCACCTCCGTAGGGGGAGACCCGCCAGTCCAGATGACGAGCAGCTGAGGTGGCGTCACGCAGTAGAGGACGAAAATGCCTGTCTGCGCAAACAGCTCGAGAAGCTAAAACGCGAGCTTAGTAGCCAGAGAGGGGAAGTCCCTCCTGACCCACTGAAGGCTTCTCTCCCACCATCCTCAGAGGACATCTTGGGGGCTCAACCCCTCGCAACCAACAGTGAGGGATCAAGTTACCAGGGCTATGAGGGGCATATGCCCCCGTGCCTACGTCACCACCTACCCCTTCATTGAGGAGGCGATGACAGCCCCCTTACCTGAGAGATTCAGGTAGCCTGTCATAGCCCCATATGATGGGACGGCAGACCCCAATAACTTCGTTGGGAGTTACTGTGCAAATGATGTTGGTACACAACAACCCCGACGAAGCACTCTGTAGAGTATTCCCGTCCAATTTGTCCGGCATGGCCCATGAGTGGTTCAATGAACTGGTCGACAGATCGCTTGCTTCTAAGAATTGGCCAACAAGTTCTGCCAGTACTTCGTTGGATAGTAAAGGGTTAGAGACAATCCCAAAAGGCTGTCAAAAGTTTGGTAGCGGAAGAGTGAGTCCTTTCGGTCATACCTAGATCGGTTCAAGGCTCAAGACTTCAAGTGCAAGCAACCTCACGATGTCATCGCCATCCAATACTTCAAGTCAAGACTCCTGACTCAGAGGTTTTGGTATGACATCGACCACTTCCCTCCCAGAGACATGGCGGAACTCTGGGACCAGGCCATGAGGTTTGCAGAGCAAGATGACTCTTTCCGCTCCCACAACCGGCTGGCGAAGAGATTTGAGGACAACGCTAGCCCTGCTCGAGAAAGGCGGGCCCTAGGCAAGTCCGCCCCCATCTCCATCCGTGGAAGTGACTACTTCAGCAAGCTTAAGGCCAGCTTCCTGGAGCAGAAGAGCGATCGGTCGGGAAAGGGCTAAAACAATGGACACCGCCAGACCAGGTGGGATTATTTCGAAAAATACACTCCCCTGGTCATGAACTAGGTGGACGTGTTGGTGGAAGTATGGTCTACAGATAAGGACCTGCTACCCCCGCCTAAGCCAATGAAGAGGAAGGCAGACACCGGGCCCTATTGTAAGTATCATAAGACCTAAGGCCATGCCACCGAAGACTGCTGCAATCTGCGCGATCAAATAGAGTCCTAGATCAAGCACGGGAACCTGGCCTACTTCGTTAGGTGGAACGAAGGCTAGGATAAAGGCATGGGCCCATGGAGGGCCCGAAAGATTACCACAAGGAAAGGCTCCAGCACCTTCATGGGATCAACATGGTATTTGCTGGGGGTCCAGAGCCCAACATGTATTTACTTGGAATTCTTTGTTTATTTGTTGGGATCAACAGGTGCGAAGGTCGAAGTCATTTTTGGCGTTAACGCTCCCCAAGTCGACAGCCTAGCCCCTCCAAGCAATTAGCCCTTAGTGCTTTCCCCACCCTTCAGTGGGGCGAAAGAGGTCCCATCAGGCAAGCGGCCTCAAGACTGTTTGCCTCCCTCCCTGACCCGATAGAGCATATTGACCCACTGCTAATTACGTTCTTACTAGTCGGGCAACAGCAACCCCGGCTCCTCATTGACGAGGGAAGTGCCGTGGACATCCTCTTCCTCAAAACCTTAAGCCAGTTGGATTTCACAGAGGAGCACCTAGCCCCTTCGATTCACCCGATGGTCGGGTTCAGCAATCACAAAGTAATGCTAAAAGGGGAAATCAGCCTCCCTTTGTCCGTCTGCGATGGGGGCAGGCCCCTCAACTGCATGGCCACATTCGTAGTGGCTGGGTTGATGACAGCTTTCAATGGAATCCTCGGCTATCCCACTACACACGCCTTCTGGCCGATTCCCTCCTCATACTTCCAAGTCGTGCTTTTCCAATCTCCACACGGAGTTGGAATAGTGCACGGGGATCAGTCGACCGAGTGCGAACTCCTTCGAATCGAGATGGAGCAGTCTCTGGAGCCGAACCCCCCAAACCACGAAAATAGGGGAATGAAAGAAACCAAGTCTAAGTGATCCAGCAGGAGGCCATTCTTGGCGATCAGAGTACGACTTTGGGATTACAGTCAGGCTCTTTAGCCATGGCTATACAGATTTATCCTGACGACGTTACCAAGCTCGTCTGGGTTGGAGTGGACCTTGCTCCCTCCGAAGTGTAGGAGCTGCTACTCCTGCTTCGGGCCAACGCAGATGTCTTCGCTTGGTACACCAATGACTTGCTATTAATATCGCTGAATCGGATTTTAAAATTGATGCATTGTGGTATAGATTGAATCAGCGTGAAAAACAAATAAGATTTATAACTCGAATCTCAGAAATGAAGTTCGAGGTCGTTCACTGGGAGCAAATAGAAATTCACATGCTAATCTCAAATAAAATGTAATTGAGCATAAGATTCAAGTCAAATAGTACCAAGAGATGAATAATTACTTAGAAATGATAATTAATGTAAAGCATGAGTTGAACAATAATTGTGCATGGCAAAAAGAATCTCAAAGCAAAAACAATGGTGATTTAGATCACCAATTATTCAAGTTAAGCATATATGCATTGAGTTAAAATAATGCAATAGTGCCATCAACCATTCCAACTTAGGTATTCAAATATATCAACAGTATCAACCGCCTTTACCCTGCAGTGCCAAGAGGGCACTGTGCTTCTTCTTCAGCCTTCTCTTCTTCTGTCTGTGCCTCTTCTGTCTCTCTCCTTCTCTTCTCCTTTCTTTTTCTTCTCAAGTCCTTCTCCTTCCTTCCTTCCTTCTGCTTTCACAGTACACACAAGCCTTTTTTTCTCTTCATGCACAAGGGCTACGCACCATTCAAATTCGGCTAAGTGTCACAGAGAGCAAAACCCCCTATCCCCGCGCTCTCTTTCCTTCCTCTCTCTGGGTTTTCTCTTCTTCGCCTTCCCAAGGCCACAGTATTGGGTAATCGGATATTCAGGTAGAGTGCACCCGGGACCAGGCTCACTGGCAGTGGGTGGTGAGTGAGGAGTGCTCGGGTTAGGTGGGTCGGATCAGCGCCAGGCCAGCAGGGGACGGGTCACGGGCAAGGCGCATGTGAAGGGTGTGGAAGACCTCACCCTCTATGTTAGGAGGCCATAAGCCGGTAGCATAAAATCAATTTATGCGTGCTTGTTGGTCTGCCGCTCTACGATGTGGGACTATGTTCCTACTCCTTCCTTCGCGTGCATAGCACTGATGGTGCCTTCAATTGAACTAGCTGCTACTCCTGTGGTCTTCTATTGAGGACTTGGGAAAGGTCTTGGAGGTGGTTTGCGGGGCTTGGGAGTAACAACAACAAAGAACAAAGCCGGAGGAGGGCGGATTTGGCTGGAGAAGGTGGCGGCGATGGCGGAGGACGGCAAAACCTGAGAATCACAAATATGGCCTCATGGCCACATTAGAATAGCTAGTAAGCATCACCGGATCATGGTGAGTGTAGTGGCGGTGGTTCTGTGATGGATTGGGGTGTGTGGTGGCCGGCGGAGGTCAGCGAAGGTGGATGGCGATGGGTTTGCTCAGTGGGTGATTTGGGTGAGCGAAGTGGTGAATAGGGAGAGGGATTTTGAAGAGGGTGGAGAGGTGAAGGTTGTGGGCTTGTCGATGAGTTGATTGGTGGTTTGTGGAGGTGAGATGGACTTGCCATAGGAGTGGCCAGAGAAGGTGGGGATGATGGAGGTGAACGACGTGTCGAGGGGATATTTTTGGGATTTTTGGGTAGAAAACTATCCTAAGAGAATTAAGAATCAAATCTAACCCTAATTTAATATACAAAAATGAGGAGAACGGCACCGGCGTTGGTAGGCCGGCACCAGGAAAGAAGATGCTCCGGTGAGGGTAGGACGACGAGGATGGAGATAGAAGCACCTGCTGGTATGGTGCAACGCGGAGGAAGGTAGGGAAGAAGGATCTGCAACTGGTATTGCGGTCAGACGAAGGAAGGAGTCGGAGGAGCTCGCCAGACATCAAGGAGCTTCAACTGAATGAGGAGAGATGAAATTAGAGGGGGATCCGGTCAAATTCGAGAGTGAAGAGAACGGCGAGGTCTGGGGAGTCTTATATAGGGCTCTAGAGGTCGACTTGAGCTTGGGAAGCAAGCTTCTTAAGCTAGGAAAGCTCGCTGGAGTTGGAAACTTCTATGATACTCAAAACTCTCATGCGTTCGCATGAGAGATTGGGAAGGTTTTGGGGCTCATGGACGGGTGCATTGGAAAGAGAACTCCTCAAGGAATCTCGCTTCTAATTTTGGAAGGGATTGATTGATCCAGTGCTCTTCAATTAAAGGTTGCCGGAGTTGTAGGATTAGGATTCTAGGGCAACATGGACCTTTTTGTGAAGAAGACAAAGTTGGGGGGTTATTTGTAATAAATTCAAAAGTTAGGGGCATGAGTGTGAGATAAAAGAATCAGGCAGGACTAAATTGCAAACTAGGTCAAGACAATATCAGATTGGGCCAAAATTTTGGTAAAAACCTAATTTGGACCTAAGGAATTCAACGGTGAAGTTGAATTTTGGTTTTGACCTAGTTTGACTGGGTAATTTACACAATTGCCTAAATTAAGGCAAAAGTCTATCTGAGACTCTGCTTTGGGTCAAACTGGGTTCTGATGGTCCAATTGAAGGTACCAAACCCTAGAGAATATTTTTATATGAATTTTAGAGCATTTAGGTGAATTTTATCCTGACCAGAACCTCATTTAATTAAGCGGGTCTGTTTTTAGGATTTCAGATGTCATTTAATTCCTGAAACTTGCGAAATCCCATTTCTGACTGTTTTAACCCACTTGTTAGACTTTTAAGACCATTTGACCTTTTTTCAACCCCTGAGAAAATCCGTGATTGTACTGCAATTGAGATATACTGTTAAAACTACAGTTTTACCCCTGTTTTACTGTATTTCCCTCAAAATGGATTTGTAGTGAATTACGTCTCTCTGGCGGTTATGTAGGAGCATTTAATGACTTAATCAGATCAAATTAAGCTAGTTATGGCTCATGATGGTGTTCCCATCACCTGCCCGGGGTGGACCCGTCCCTGATTCAGCACCACCTGAACATTCAGGTGGGTACCTGTGCAGTCAAGCAGGTGCATAGGCATAAGTTGGCCGAGAGTGCAGGCGACCGAGGCTGAGGTACAAAAGCTCCTGGACATAGGATTCAGTGAAGAATCCTTATACTTGACATGGCTCTCAAACATCGTAATGGTGAAAAAGGCCAACGGTCAGTGGCACATGTGTTTTGATTCACTAACTTGAACGAAGCCAGCCCAAAGGACGAGTACCCCTTGCCAAGGGTGGACTCCCTGGTGGACTCCTATAGCAGACAATTCCACATGTCCTTCCTAGATGCCTATAGCAGGTACCACCAGATCAAACTAACCCTAGTAGGCAGGCTTCACCCTCTTTCATCACCGACAGGGGCTTGTTCTAATTTAGAGTCATGCCCTTCGGCCTAAAAAATGTTGGGGCCACATACCAATGCCTTGTAAACATGGTTTCGCAAAAATAATAGGAAAATCATTCGAGTTGTATATTGATGATATGCTTATGAAGGGATCAAACTTCCCGCAACACCTAGAATGAGTGGCCAAGGTGTTTCAAATTCTAAGGAACACCTGCCTCTGCCTGAACTCCAAAAAGTGTACCTTTAGGGTCTTGACCGACATTTCTGGGGTTCCTGGTCTCTAGCTAGGGAATCGAAGCCAACCCGGATAAGATCCAGGCAATTGAAGACCTGCAACCACTAGGCATGCTGAAAGGGTTACAATTGTTGGTCGGCAAGATTGCCTCATTAGGCCGATCCATGTCCCAGTCTTTCGACAAATGTCTACCCTTTTTCGAGTGCATAAAAAAGGGCAAAGGCTACAACGTCGCCCATTGGACTCCCCACTGTTAGAAGGCCCTGGAGGAAGTTAAGAGTGCACTTCGAAGTCCCCCCATCCTGACAGCCCAGGGAAGTTCTTTCTCTATACATAGCCGTCGACCGTCAGCACCATCCTAGTCAGCGATCGGGGTGGAGTTCAGTGACCCGTGTACTTCATTAGCAAAACTTATCAAGGTTTGGAAGCCAAGTACACGGTCATCAAAAAGTTAGGGCTGGCTTTTGTCATTATAACCTGGAAGCTACGCCCATACTTCCAAGCCCACACAATAATGGTCCTGTTAGACTACCCCCTCTGGTGAATGTTACACAAGCCCATAGAGTCAGCATAACAGATCAAATGGGCCATGGAACTAGCCGAATTCGATGTCAAATATCAACCACGAAGGGCAATCAAGGCACAAGTCTTAACAGGCTTTGTGGCCAAATTCACTGATCCCGATGTCTCCCTCTCACTCCCTTAGCGACTGTACATCGATGGCTCGTCCATGACAGCCAGGTCTGGGGTTGGGATAGCCCTAACCACCCCAGACGGCGTTACTCATAAGGATACCATAAAATTGGGCTTCCCTATGTCCAATAACCAGGCTGAATACGAGGCCAGGATGGCAAGCATTCGGGTAGCAAAATCCATGGGGATCGCCTCGCTCGAGGTCCACATGGACTCCCAGCTGGTCGCCAACTAAATAAACGACGAATACCAAGCTCGGGATCCGAACATGATGCTATACGCCGACAAAGTCAAAGAGGAGTTGGCGGATTTCAAGACCGTCTCCATGAGGCGGGTGCCCTGAGCGGACAACCTCTTGGCAGACGTGTTGGCTAAACTTGCCGCTGCCATCCCTCAGGGGCAAGACAAGGACATTTGCCTTCAGATTCTAAAAGAGACAACTGTTTTCGCTCCCAGAACTCTTGCGATAGAGCAATCCACCTCCTGGATGATGCCTATCGTTACTTACTTGAGCTCTAGCGAGCTGCCCCTAGGAGAACCCCGGTCTAGGGCCTTCCACCTCAAAGCCTCTAGGTACACCCTGATAGGGGGCAGTTGTATAGGCAAAGGTATTCCATCTCCTGCTACACTGTATAACTTAGGATGAGGCAACCCAAGCCCTCTAAGAGGGCCACGTAGGCGCTTGCGGGAACCACGAAGGGTACAAGGTGCTCCTCGCCAGGCTATTCTAGGCGAGCTACTTCTGGCCCTAAATGAAGCAATATTGCAAAGCCTTCGTACACAAATGCGACAAGGGCTAGCGGTTTGCTACCTTACACCACTTGCTTCTTGGAAAGCTGATACCCATCATGTCACCCATCCCCTTTGCAAAGTGGAGCATGGATTTCATTGGTCCCTTCCTGCCAGCATCAGTTCAGAAGCGGTTCATCTTGGTGGCTGTAGACTACTTTTCTAAATGGGTCGAGGCTGAGGCCATAACCAGCCCCACGGCCGACAGGGTCATATCCTTCGTCCGAAAGAGCATCATAACTCGGTATGGGATACCTCACTACATAATCACAGACAACAAAACCCAGCTCACTTGTAGAAAATTCAAAGAATTTTGCACCAGCTGGGACATCCATTTGTGTTTTACATTAGTGGGTCATTCCCAGACGAACGGGCAAGCTGAAGTAACTAATCGCACCCTCATCTCAATGCTCAAACATCGGCTAGATTTTTTCGAAGGGAGGTGGGCGGAGGAGCTTCCAAACGTTCTCTGGGATATAGGACTTGTTAGAGGACTTCCACTGGCCACACACCATTCTGCTTAGTGTATGGCATGAAGCCTGGCTACCCATCGAAACAGTTCTCTCGACCTACAAAACGCAACTTTATGACCCAGCCACCAACGACGATCAATTCCACCTATCCTTAAACCTCCTAAACGAGCTAAGGGTCAAAGCCTCTGAGACAACCCTCAAGCGTAAAGAGGCCACAGCCGCTTCCTATAATAAGTGCGTCAAAATGCGGAAGTTCTCTCAAGGAGACCTGGTCCTACGTAAGTGCAAAGTCTCCATGCTGACCTAGTCGGATGGGATGCTAGATCCATCATGGGAAGGGCCTTACAAGATTCATAAAGACAGTCTAGATGACTTCTACAAATTACAAGCCCTAGATGGTAGGGATATCCCCTGTACTTGGCATGCGAGCAACTTACGAATGTACCATGTATAAATGCCTATGAGCAATGAAGAAAGGAGATTTTTTCATTCCAAAAGTTTCACTTGTTACATATCTTTCCAAAAAAAAATAGAGAGAAAGAGAGAAGAAATGATAAGGATAACATTGCCGAAGGACTCTACTCCCATGGCTCAAACATGTCCCTACTGCCTATAGGAAAAAGGCAGAGCGAACTAACAACACCTACTGGCTTGCCTCTTCGGCAACCGGTTGAGCTGCCTCCTCGGTAGCTGTCGAGGCCACCCCTTTATCAGATGATCAACCTACAGGCAATTCCACGAGCTTGTCATTGGTAATAAGACCAGCCCCCTTGAGGCAGTCATATTCTGACACCAACTGGCCGATGGACCAGTCACTCAACTCCTCTGTGGAGACATGCTTCCCCTAAATAAGGGTCTGGATGGAAGTCATAGTCTACTTCCCACTCTCCCACGAAAGTTCCTCCCGGATTGGCCCCATGGATGGGTGCGTGGCATAGAAGTCCATTACCACCTTAGTATTCAGCTCAAGTCCCTTTGCCTCCTCTATGAGCACCTCTGCCCCCTCCAATTCTGCCACCGGCAAGCCCAGCTCCGACATGAGCTTCTGGGCTTCACCGAGGTTGGCCCTTAGCCTTTTCACGCCCTCCTTCGCCTTCTCTAGACTTTCTCTCATGGAAGCAAGTCTGTCGATCAATGCACTAAGGCGGACGTGCTCCTTCTTGAGAGCCCTCTCATACCCCGCCACTAAGGAAGAGTGTTTAGCCTTAAGCACTTGCACCTCCTCCTTCAAGGAGACGACGTTGGTGTAGGTGGCCAAGAGGCGCAAAGACAAGTTCCTCAGGACCTTTAGATGAGCGCTATGCACCCTCATGAGCCTCTCCTTCAGCTCCTTGCCAGCGATGGAGGTCCTCTGAAGCATGGAGCAGGTCTTCTTTAGCTCCCCCTCCAGCCGGCCCACTTGGTTGCCCACCTCTCGCTGGGAGCGGAGCCTTCGCTCGGCCCCCTCCACTACCTTCTCTGCCTCCTCCGCTGCCTTCTTTGCCTTCTCGCATGCAATAACAGCCTCTGCCACTTACCGAAGCAATTGTCGATGCTTCACTTTGGCCGTCACGACCCACTGAGTAGCCAGGTCTGCTACGTTGCTTTGACTAGTCAGGGCGGGAAGGTCTGGGGGAGTGTCGCCACACGGAATGTAGCACAACCCAAGCATCTATGACTAAAAACCACAAGCACATCAAAATACGAGTAGCTCTGGCCAAGAAAAAATAAGGAAAATACAAGCCTTACGAGCTTACTGTGCACATGCAGTAGAAGAACACATGGTTATAGTTCATGCCACAAGACCCAGAAGTGGTCCAAGATGCGGCATCGCGTAGGTGCCTTAGCACCTGCCTTGCCAGGTCGAAGGCACCACTTGACATCCCCGGCTGCACAGACACCCCAGCATTGGGTTTAGATCCCCTAGTGGCGCTCTCCAGCATGGATCTAATAATGGACCTGATGGTGTGGCCGATCATCCCCAAGCCCCCCCGGCCAGAGGGGTCCACCAGAACTTTGGTGCATGTAGAGCTTCGCCAGTAGTAGGGCTATCCAAAAATGCTGCCCACGCTAGCCGCCTCCTGCACTAATAGGGCAAGGGTTCCTGGTGAAGCCATTGAAGTAACAAAGCTAGAGGTACCCTCTAGATGAACTACCTCCAGAGGTGCCTCCAAAGGAGAGTCACCAAGGGAGATCACCTCAGGCGGCTTAGACTGCGTCAGGGGAGCAGAAGGTGCACCTTCCCCCTCAGCCTCATCAAGACTCTGTGGAGTAGATGTCGCCAACTCCTCCCGCGGAGGCTCCACGTGGCGACAGTTCCTTACCCGCCTCATGGGGACCTCTAGCTCTTCTACAACCCCCTCAAGGGCCTCCTCCTTTCGCTTCAGCCCTTGCTGAGAAGCGGGTTCGCTCCCCTCCCTTGCTCCACAGGCCTTTCCTTGCCTTACCATGACCAACGATTGGAAACATTGCTGCCTCGACGCTTGGGCACGACCGGCCTAGTGAACCACTCAAAAGCTGCAACCAGAGATACTGGATTAATAGGGTAATTGGTGGGTGCAAGTGTTGTTAGGTGATAGAAGAGTTTTAAAATGTGTTCGTTGTAGTACACTCCTAAACTGCACAACAAGACATTTAAATTTATAAACTCAGATTCTAATTGGACTCTGAGGTCGTTCGCAGGGAGCAAATGTGGAATTCACACATTAATCTTCATTTGGAATAGATAAACACAATAAATTGAGCATAAGAAAAGATATTCAATGAATGAAACTGATCAGGTTGATATTCAAAAGATCATGAGACAAAAAGAATAGAAAGACAAAATAATGGTGATTTGAATCACCAATTATTCATTTTAATTAAGCATATATCTCATACTCAAGTTATTCAAATAAGTAAACAGTATCTCAATCAACTTAACTTAGGTTCTTAAATCATCTAACAGTAACCAGAACCAAATCAGATCAGATGTCAGGAATATAGCATTAGATGACTTAACAGAGCATAGCACAGAAGTGCCTCACAGAGGACACACAAGGGCAAGCTTCTCTTTCTTCTTCTCAAGCCTTTCAGGGACTAAGGCTTTCTTCGTCAAACATTCTCCTTCTTAAGCCTTCAAGCACTGGCCTTTCACTTCAGAGGCAAAGTATAGAGAGTCTCTCTCTTCAAAATAAGGCCTAAGGACTTCAGCGCAAAACCCACCCCCTTCCTCCTCACAAATTCCTTTCTTCTCTCATAACTGGGCAATCGGAGCATTAGGCAGGTAATCAGGTCATGAACAGTACTGAATCCAGGCTCACCGGCAGTGGGTGGTGAGTGAGGGTGCAAGGTAGGTGAGGGAGGGACCTCACCCCTACGTGTGTTGAGGCAGTGAGGCCTTGGCACTTTTTTCTTTTATACCGCGTAGGCAACTCGCTGATATACGATGTGGGACTATCTTGTCTCCTCCTTTCGTGTGTAGCTGTGGATGTTAGATGCTTCAATTAAGGATGAAGGGGGCACTTACTATGTCAATTGAGGACTTGGAGGGGAGCCTGGAAGTGTTCTGCAGTGCCTGGGGTATCATCGAGGATGAACTCGGTCAGGAGATGGTTGACGGAGCTGGAGAAGGAGGTGGCAGTGACGGCACTCTGACGTAGACCTGAAACACACAATACAGCCTCTCAGCCCTATCAGAATAGCTCAGGAGGTTCACTTGAGTGTGGTGAACTTGGTGGGGGTGGTTTTGTGTGGTGCGGAGGTGTGTGTGCGTGTAGCGAAGTCGAAGAAGAAGAACGAAGGTGGTGGAGTTCTGTGGAGTCGTGAAGCGGTCGTTTTGCGCGATAGGTTTAAAGCTTTTGATGGTAGAGTCACGCGAACCTTTTGGTGGCGGCAACGGGTGATTTGGTTGAGTGTGGCAGCCACGTGATTTCGCTAGAGGCATTGCCAGCCGTAGGGAAGACGATGGGGAAGAGAGGTGACCGACGGCTTAATTGATAAGGAGGTTGGTTCCTATTCTAGGGATAGAGAGGGGTTGAAGGGACCTACTTATGGACAAACAGGGGGAGGAATTGCACCGACTTTGATTGGCCAAACGCGGAGAAGGTGAATTCCTCCGATGAAGGAGATGGAGAGGAAGAAGGGGACTTGGGGAGCTCCTATTGGCATTGCGAGGAGCAGATGAAAGAGAGAAGGTGAGTCCCTCTACCTATGGTATGTGACATAGGGTGAAGACGGAGGTTGGAGAAGTTCGCCGGAGCTGCGGTCGGAGGCTGTCAGAGAGAGAAGAAGATGAAGAATTAAGGCCTTAACCGAGCTGAGGAGATGCTAGGAAGTTCGCTGAGCTTATATACAACTCATTGGTGAGCTCAATTTGGAAGAATTCGCGAATTGCAATCGCGAAATAGGTATCCTTGATTTCCTGATTCTCGGAGCTCGTGAGGATTCCATGGTGCAAGTTAGGTTCTGAGATCAGCTTTATTGGAAAGAAATCAATTTCCTGATCAATTCCTCCAAATTTGAAGGGATTTGATTAAGAAATCAGAGAGAAAACCAAGATTGAGTTCGTGCGGTTTGGGTTCACACCTGTTTAGACCTAACCATGGCAGCAAGACCTTCTTGCAAAGAAGACAAAGAATTTAGGGACCAATTTGCAAGAATTTTGAAAGCTAAGGAGCTGATTGAGAGAGAAAGAGTCTGACTGGACTAAAATGCAAACTAGGTCAAGGTGGACTCTGATTGGAGCCAAATTTTGGTACAAAGCTAATATGGACCCAAGGAATATGATGGTGAAGTTGGATTTCAGTCACGTCTGATGATCAGTCAGGGACCTCGAAGCTACAGCCAGCCTCTTCAGCAATGGCTATATAGTTGTATCCCGACGACGCTGCTAAGCTCGTCCGAGTCGGAGAAAACCTTGCTCCCTTCGAAGTTTAGGAGTTGCTGCTCTTGCTTAGGACCAATGCAGACATCTTCGCCTGGTTCACCAATGACCTGCCCGGAGTCGACCCGTCCCTGATCCAGCATCGTCAAACATTTAGGCGGGTGCCCGCATAATCAAACAAGCGCACCGACACAAGTCAGTCGAGTAGTGGCAGGTGGCCGAGGCAGAGGTACAAAAGCTCTAAGATGCAAGATTTGTAGAAGAATCCTTGTACCTGGCATGGCTCTTGAACGTCGTGATGGTGAAAAAGGCCAACGGCCAGTGGCGCATGTGCATCGATTTCACCAACCTCAACGAAGCCTGCCCTAAAGACAAGTTTCCCTTGCCAAGGGTCAACTCCCTGGTGGACTCCTGTAGCGGACAGTCCCACATGTCCTTTTTGGATGCCTACAGCAGGTACCACCAAATTAGCCTCGCCCCAGTCGACAGGCCCCACACTTCCTTTATCACCGACAGGGGCCTATTCTAGTATAGAGTTATGCCTTTTGGATTAAAAAACACTGGAGCCATGTACCAGCATTGTGTAAACTTGGTTTTCGAAAAAATAATAGGAAAATCATTTGAGGTGTATATCAATGACATGCTTGTAAAGGGATCAAACTTCCTACAACACCTGGAGTATTTGACCGAAGTGTTCCAAATTCTAAGGAACACTTGCCTCCACCTGAACCTTGACAGTGCACCTTTGGGGTCTCGGTCGGAAAGTTATTGGGATTCCTGGTCTCTAGCCAGGGGATTGAGGCCAACCCAGAGAAAATCCAGGCAATCGAAAGCCTGCAGCCACCGGGCACACTGAAAGGGGTGTAGTCGTTGGTCGACAAGATCGCCTCATTAAGCCGATTCTTGTCTCCGTCTTCTGATGCTTACCCTTCTTCAAGTGCATAAAAAAGGATAAATTCTACAAAACATCCCACTGGACTCCCACTACCAGAAAGCCCTTGACGAAGTCAAGAATGCACTCTGAAGTCCCCCCATCTTGATGGCCCCACAGCTTGGGGAGATCCTCTCCCTATAGTTGGTCGCCTCAGCATCGGCCATTAGTGCCGTTCTGATCAACGATCGAGGCGAAACCCAGCGCCCTGTGTACTTCGTCAGTAAAACCTATCAAGGCGCTAAGTCTAAATATACCGTCATCGAGAATCTGGGGCTAACTCCCATTATGACGGCACAGAAGCTACACCCATACTTCCAAGCCCACACGATAATGGCCCTATCAGACTACCCCCTCTGGTGGATGCTTCACAGGCCTACAGGGTCAGCACGACAAATCAGATGGGCTATGGAGCTGGTGGAATTCGACGTCAAGTACCAATCACGAAGGATGATCAAGGCACAAGTCCTAGCGGACTTCGTCGTCAAATTCACTGACCTCAACACCTCCCTCTCACTCTTTTGGCAACTTTACATTGACGTCTCATCCATGACGGTCAGGTCTGGGGTTGGGATAGCCTTAACCACCCTAGACGACGTTACTCATAAGTATGCCAAAAAATTAGATTTCCTTGCGTCCAACAACCAGGCGGAATACAAGGCCATGATGGCAGGTATCCGAGAAGCAAAGTCCGTGGGGATCCCCTCGTTGGAGATTCACATGGACTCTCAGCTGGTCGCCAATCAAATAAATGACAAATACCAGGCTCAGGACCCAAACATGATGCTATACGCAGATAAAGTCAAGGAGGAGTTGGCGGACTTCACAACCGTCTCCATCAAGCAGGTACCTTGAGTAGACAATGCCTTGGCAGATGTGCTAGCAAAGCTTGCCGCCGCCATCCCCAAGAGTCAAGGTGAGGACATTTGCCTCCAAACCCTTAAGGCTAGTTTACAGAGGAGGTTAACCCCTCATTTTGGGGGTTAACCCCTGTTTACGAGAGGGGATAACCCAACCCCTTTTTGGATTCGTAACCCGTGTTATCCTAACCTGGGATGGCACACAGGTTGGCCCAAGCCCCCACTTAACCCCCATTTCCTCTCTCCTCCGTGATACCCCTTGCGATATTTTTTTCTCGATTCTACCCTTTTCCCCATTCGCTCCCCTGTTTCTTGCTCTCCACTCATCGTCGCTGTTGCCAAATCCAAAATGGTATAGCACCCTCTCTCTCCTCTCCCTATTTCTTTTTCGATAGGGTTTCATTCGATCTTTGTCAAATCCTTCAAGCCCTACCGAATCAGCAGACCGTGGACTACCCGAGCTTCAAGCTCGTTCCTGTCAGAGATAGTGGAATAGGTCGATCTCTCACTTTAGATTTGCGTAAAGATGTAAAGATGCAATCTTGCACTATTTTGAACGATTCCTATAACTACTTTTTTTTTTACCTTTTTTGGAATCTTTTGGTGAACGATTTAATGTTCATTTCTCTTGGGGAAAGTTGCGATTTTGCATTGTTTGCGGGGCAAATTCCAGCTATGGGGATTTTGGGGTTTAGGGAATTCTATGGGATCTTCTCTCTTATAGAAAAATCGTGTTTTGCCTAGATTACGGAAGGGATTCGGGGTTTTCTGATTGGTCTATGTATTTTTGTGGCAGAGAAGATGACCTTTGTGAAGAGACATCTGACTAGGGAGTTCAAGAAGAAGTATGAATGTAAGGGGATCTGACTGATTTGGTTTTTTTTCCTTGTGGTGTTTGTGATTTAGATGATGTGTGTAAATAAGGAAAGGTAGTTCCTTTTTCTGAATTTTTTTCTTTTTGGTATGTGTTTGATGCAACAACCATTGAAGTGTCTTTATCTATAAGTCATTCTAATACAAGTTCATTAGAAAAAGGTCGCAAATTATTTCTAATACAAGTTCATTCTCTTTTCTATTTATCATTATTAAATTATTTTTATTTAAACAAAAACAACCCCAACTAACTTTCCTACCACCCCAAGGGCAAACATATCTTTTGACACTTTAACACCCATTCTAACCTTCATTCCCAAGTAAACACCCTCCTGTCACATCACAGGATAACCCTCATTCCTAACCCCTATTCAGTAAACACAAATAGGGGTTAATCCCTATTGCAAGTTTACTAACCCGGGTTAGCTAACTCGCGTCATAAACTAGCCCTTAAGGAGTCGACTGCCCTCGCTCCCAGAACACTCGTACTAGAGCCATCCACCTCATGGATGATGCCTATCGTTACTTACTTAAGCTCTAGCGAGTTGCCCCTTGGAGAACATCG
Source organism: Thalassia testudinum (assembly GCA_037157565.1). Classification (NCBI taxonomy): domain Eukaryota; kingdom Viridiplantae; phylum Streptophyta; class Magnoliopsida; order Alismatales; family Hydrocharitaceae; genus Thalassia; species Thalassia testudinum. The sequence goes on along the minus strand of JAZHRO010000022.1, from coordinate 3,021,494 downwards.
ACCCAAGTCCTTCCGCCTCAAGGCCTCTCGAAAAACCCTGATCGAAGGACAGCTGCACAAAAGGGGATATTCTACCCCTGCTACGCTGTCTCACACAAGATGAGGTGGCCTAAACCCTTGAGGAGGCCCATGAAGGCACTTGCGAAAACCACAAAGGGTACAAGGCTCTCCTCGCAAGGCTATTCCAAGCCAGCTATTTTTGGCCCTAGATGAAGTAGCACTGTAAGGCCTTCGTATGCAAGTGTGACAAGTGCCAGCGGTTCGCCACCCTTCACCACTTGCCGCCTGGGAAGCTAGTACCCATCATGTTGTGGGTGTCCTGCGAATCTTACTTGACCACAAACACAAGATCAAGAGTGATATCGATTGTAAAAAAATATGGCACAAAAAACTAATCCCACAATATACACGAAGATTTATAGTGGAAACCCTTCCTGGGTAAAAACCACTACTTGAGCCTCCCAACTTAGGATTTTTCCAACTAGGCAACGTTAGTCAATCCACTAACGTACCAATTGAATGAGGGTGACACAACCTCTTATAAACCACTTCTCTTTTACCAACAAAAAGAAGTCACAAACAACGTTGGGAATTCCAACACAAAGAATCCCAACAATGAAATGAAAGAAATAAATGAAATACAGAAATTAATCCTATGGAACCTTAAGGAATTAAAATATACAAATCGAGTTGTCTTTTTAGAAGTGTAGAGCGGCGTGCTTTTGAAGAGCGTAGAAGAATGAGCACGAAAGCATAAGGAAGATTTGAAGTAGAAGTGCTTTTTCTCTTTGAACTCTTTTTCAATGTGTGTATTGAAATGAGGGGTTTAGAGCCCTATTTATAGGTGAAAATAGAGCATTTTTGGAATTTTGAGAAAAATCATTCGAACCAAATTAGTCGATCAATTTACTTAATTGATCAATCAATTTTCATTTTGATCGATCAATTTACTTAATTGGTTGTTCAATTACTGATCGATCAAATATTTAATTGGTCGAACAATTACAGAAAAATCAGATTTGACCATTAGGCTAATTTGGTCGATCAATATTCTTATTTTGATCGATCAATTGATTTGATCGATTGATTCTAATATTTTGGTCAATCAATACTATGTAGATGTTTATTTTAGGACTTCGAAAGGTTTATTTTAGACTCAAGAAATATAAAAGAATTACATTGACTAAAGATAATCTTCACTTTGATCCATGCAGAGGATAATTGACTTGATTTATGCGAGCGTGATCCTGAAATATTAGTTCACAACAAAACATAATTTTGTTTCATCAAAACAAAGGTCGTAAGACATGTTTCCCATCCCCTTTGTGAAATGAGGCATGGACTTCGTCGGTCCCTTTCCACTTGCACCAGCTCAGAAGCGATTCATCTTGGTAGTCGTCGACTACTTTTCCAAATGGGTCGAAGTTGAGGCCATGGCCAACCGCACGGCTGATAGGGTCATTTTCTTCATCCAAAAGAGCATTATAGCACGGTATGAGATACCTCACTGCATAGTCACGGACAACGGAACCCAGTTCTCCTGCACAAAATTCGAAGAATTTTGCACCAGCTGGGATATTCGCCTGAGCTTCACATCAATGGGTCATCCTTAGGTGAACGGACAGGCCGAAGTAACCAACCACACCATCATCTCAGTGCTTAAATGTTGGCTGGACTCAGCCAAAGGGAGATGGGAGGAGGAACTTCCTGACATCCTTTGGGGCTACAGGACTTTCCAGAAACTTCCACAGGCTACACACCATTTAGTTTGGTATACGACATGGAAGTCTAGCTACTCGTAGAAATCGTCCTCCCCACCTATAGGACGTAGTTGTACAGCACGACTACCAACAATGACCAAATCCACTTGGCCGTAGATCTCCTAGATGAACTAAGGGACGAAGCCTCCCAGATGGCTCTCAAGCGCAAAGAGGCGACTGCTGCCTCATACAACAAGCACGTTAAGACGCGAAAGTTCTCCCAAGGTGACCTTGTCCTTCGTAAGTATGAAATCTCCATGCCAAACCAATCAGGCGGTAAGCTAGACCCAACGTGGGAAGGTCCCTACAAAATTCATAACGACAGTCCAGGCGACTTCTACAAATTACAAGCCTTAGATGGCAGGGATATCCCTCGCACTTGGCATGTGAGCAACTTACGAATGTATTACACGTAGAGAACCCAAAAGCAATAAAGAAAAGAAACTTTTCCTTCATTCTAAAAGGCGCTGTATGATTACATTGATCAAAAAAGAAAAAAAAAGGAGGGAAGATGCAGAAGGCAACAAATGTGTTGCCGGAGGGTACTACTCCCACACCTCGAACCTATCTGGGTCAGCTGAAGGCAAGAGGCGAAGCGGGCTGACAGCGAGTCGACGACCTCAGTCGGGCCACCCCTCACTACAACCGACGGCGTTGCTTCTTTGGTACTCGCTTGATCCACCGCCGTTTCACATGAACGATTAGTGGGCGGTTCCGCGTAGCCACCGTCAACACTAGGGCTGGGCCCCTTCAGCTGGTTGTACTCCAATACCAGCCAGTCGATCGGCTAGGTGCACAATTCCTCCGCGAAAAGCTGCATGGTCTCTATAAGGGCTCTGATGGAAGCTAGAGTCAACTCCCCTACATCACGGGAAAGGTAATCCCTGACAGGACCCATAGAAGGGTCTCGGGCGTAGAAATCCATGACCACTTCGGTGGTCAACTTCGTACCTTCCAGCTCCTTTGCTTGTGAGTCTCGTTCGGATGTGATTTCACGTGCTTCGGTGAGGTCGACCCTCAGCTTTGCCTCGACTGCCTCCACCTCCTCTAGAGTTGCCTGCATCAAAACGAGTCCATCAATGGATGCACCCAAATGGACACGCTCCTCCTCCAAGGCTTTCTCATACTCCTCCACAGAGGAGTGCCTGGTTTTCAACACCAGCACTTCCTCTTTCAAGGAGGTCACTTGGGTATGAACGGTCGAAAGGCTCTCGGATATGTCTAGAGCCACCAGGTGGGCCTAGTGCTTCCCCATGACCTCCCCCTCCAACTTCTCCCTGGCGGTGACAACTTCTCGCAGAAGGGAGTGGGTCTTCTTCAATTCCCCCTCTAAGTGGGCTGTGTGACTGGTGGCCTCCCACTGGGAGTGGAGTCTTCGCTCTGCCTCCCGCACTACCTTCTCTGCCTTCTCCCGCTAGCAATAGCATTCGCTACCTGCCGGAGTAACTGTTGCTGCTCCGCCTTGGTCGTGACGGTCCATTGAGCAGCTAGCTCCACCGGGTTGGCCGAACTAGCCAGGGTAGGGAGCTCCACAGCATCACCACCACGCGGGATGCACTGCGATCCAAGCATTTCCACCTAAAAGCCACCGGTGAGTCAGAATACGGGTAGCCCTACCCAAAGCAAATGATAACCAACAAACAAGCATTACGAGCTTACCACGTGCATGTAATAAAAGAAGACATGGTTCCAGTCCATCCCATGAGGCCCAGAAGTGGCCCAAGACATGGCCTCATTCAAGTGCCTCAACACCTGTCTCTTCAAGTTGGGGTCCTGGCTAGATGCCCCCAGCTGAATATCCGTGGGCACTGACCAGCTAGGAGCGCCCTCCAGCACGAACCCTACGACGGACCTGACGGTGCGCCCAATCATCCTCGAGCCCCCCTGCCCGAAGGGGTCTATCAGGACTCGAGCGTCGGTTGAACTCCTCCGGTAGTAGGGTTGAGTAAAGGCATCACCTGTGCCTATCACCACCCAGGCCAACAAGGCAAAAGCCCTGGGGGAAGTCAACGAGGCAACAAACCTGGTAGTACCCTCAGGATGGACCATCTCCCAGGTTGCCTCCACAGGAGAGTTGATAGGTCCACCTTGGTGGACTATCTTTAAGCCTAAGTGCATTATCATTGAACTGAGAATTAAAGTTCGGACATACATTACATGGAAAAATTAATTACGCTCGTATTTTGGGCATTCATGCAATTTTATGAAATTTCAATGCCTACATGCGTTAATTGAGATTATTCTTTTGAAATGTTTGCATACTATATTCACATGAAAGGAAATTAGGAAAGTTTTGATTGCATGCAAAATGAGATCACGTTGATACATTCTAAATTGCTCCTCTTTCCTTGCTTTCTTCTCTCTCTTTTCTTCCTTCCTTATTCTCTCGCTCCCTCAAATCTCTCTCTTCTCTTTTGGTAACAGGAAATCACAATACTCTCTCTCTCTTTATAAACAACGCAAAGGATGGGCAGCGGAAGATGACCTTCTTCCTTCCTGAGGAGGGAGGACAGCTCCAACATCTCTTTCTCTCCTACTCGACTGCGACTCCTACCACCAACGTGACGCCACCACCATGGTTGGCGGTGACATGCCGACACCACCACTGCATCTCATTCCCGCCATTAACTACGATCACAACCATGACCGCTCGCCACTGCATCTCGCCCTCCTTGCCACTGCAACCCTCCGCCTCGACATTCAACATCGTGCTTCGTACGTCTTCCTTGATTCATCACAGGATCATCAAAAGAACCAGTACCCCCTGTAGGATCTAAAAGGCACAAGTACATTAGAGGGGGGGATGAATAGTGTGGTAAACAAAAAATTATGCAAATAAAGCAAACCATAAAATATAACACCAGATGTATAGTGGTTCCCTTCACTTGGGTACTCCACTACCTAAGTCTCTCGACTTAGGATTTTTAACCCGATTCCCTCAACCCAGAGGGAATCAATTCACTATAAATGAAGGTAATTAACAGGTTACCTCAACTCAATTACAAGATTGAATAAGAACAAAATGATACAAGTGTAAGCAAGTAACAATAAAGGTTACAACTAAGATCCTAAGTCTCCAACAAGAAGTTGCTTAATAAAATGATCATATACTAATCTAACGAAAGCACACTAAAGCAAAAGATTTTACGATGAAGAATGAGATCGCTTGAAAGAGGTTTGTTGTAGAGAGTATCGCCTTGAAGAATGCAAAAAAACAACAATCCTTGCAGCTAGAAATGTGAAATCCGGGAATTAGGAGCAAGGAGATAATATTTGCTTGTTGTATGTGCAAATGACACATACAAGGTGTTTATGTAAGCCACTAAACACCTTCCCTAGGATTACTAGCCGTTAGGGGCAAATTGGGAAGATTAGAGATAGGATTAATTGCAAAATAGCTGTTCAGATTGGTCACAATGGTTAGTTGGTATTGGTACTAAAGTTGTGGTACCAGTACTGACTGCTCACAGATAACCAGCAGTCAGCCCAACAAAGCTTGGGTACCGGTATTCATCATGGGTACCGGTACTCATGATGAGTACCGGTACTTGTGACTCACAGATTTGGGTCCTGTGACCTATATGTACCAGTACTCATGATGAGTACCGGTACTTGTAAGGTCCAGGCACTTCTTAAGTCTTCAAACTATGAGCACCTAGTACTGGTACTCATGATGAGTACCGGTACTTGTTGTTCATAGTTTGGGACTAGAACCCAAACTTGTGCTAAGTACCAAGAATGAACTATGATTATTAATCTAAGTGAAGTTTGAACGTAAATACATGATCAATACAGTAACAAACTGATATGAATTTTCAAATGAATAACTAAACGGGAGTATGATTCCTAATTATCTCTATTTTGATTTTAAGTTCTATTTATCTTGTTAGGAGACATACACAATCTAGATTACAAAATACATGAACAATAACACAACTTAAGCAGTCTTCAATCTTCATGCCATCATCACTTCTTTCATACATCCTTAAATCTTGTTATTTCCTGAAAATAACACTTCATAAACTCATTAGATTTAAAACAATTTTGTTAACACCAAAACATAAAAGAGAAGTGGAACTAGGTTCTAACACCACCGTGCACCTGCCTCCCTCTCTGTTTTTCCTTCTTCGGCCTACAACATCCTCAACCACGTGCCTAGGATAAGCACCACGAGCCATCCACGCCATCAACATCACCACTGCGAGCCAACATCACCACCGTGCACCGCCGTCCACTCCAGTTAAGTCGTCTGGGAATGTTCTCGGACGTATGAAGACTTGCTCAGGCTCCTCCACCTTCGTTCTCCCTTGCGAGCAGTAGGCTCTCCCAGCAACCACCGTGACAACAACCGCGCTCTACAGTCCCTCTCTCACCGCAGGATCACTTCTTCACATACTGTGCTTGCTAACCTCATGTTCCCTCCCTTCCACTGACCTTCACCACGACCATCATCTCGAGCCTCGCCATCATGCACGTGTGGATTGGAGCCCCGCTCGCCCTTGCGTGCACACACAGCGCCAGCGTACCAACCACCGGTGCCCACAGCAGCCCCTGTCGCGCCTACGGCCGTGCGTGCCACAGACCTCGCGCGCGCGTGAACCTTGCGTGCGTGCCCTTGCACGCAACTGGCCTTCTTCTTCTTCTTTGTCTTCTTCTCTACCAACAAAAGGAACCCAAACACCACCATCTATCCTCTACACGCAGCCACCGTTACGGACCTCCGTTCTACATGCTGATGTGTCGACTTTTCGCTTTAGCGTTATAGTATTTAAGTGGTGGAAAAATCGACTAATAAAAAATAATGAAAATAACCACTCGCAGAAGAGCGGGTCGTGTCCACAGGGAGGCAATGATGCAATCAATACTTAATTATTTAATGTTATTCTGGATAATGCGAAATTCCTTTTTAAATTGGACTTAAAATGTGAAGGACAGTAGGTTTGTAATAACCTAAAAGGTTAAGGATGTAAGTGCAGTTTTTCCTCACAGAAATCCTCAATAAATTTAGGATGAATTAATGCAATTTTCATGTGATGTGTACTATAGACAATTAGTACTTAAATCAAGTCCAAAATCAATGTTTAAACTAGCCAATATTAATACCATGTAATTAAAAAGAAATGTGAGTGCGTGAATGCAATTCTGCCAGAATATAATATTAATAAAAAAAAATGAAATTGCCTGCAATGGCATTGAACGTAATTTCTAATTAAAACCAAAACAGAGCTTTTCCTCTCTCTTCCTCGCGAGAGAGAGAGAGCACCGACGGGGTAGTTGCGAGGCTCAGGAGGATGGCGAGGACGGGGGCTTTCTGACGGTGGCAGTGGCGGCGGCGGAGGTGGCCGGAGGCAATGGCCGGAGGTGGTCAGAGATGAAGAACGCCGGTTTGCTGGAGGGCGGTTGCTGCTTCGGCTGATCGAGCGGGTGCGCGTGCGCGCGCTGGTGCGCGGAGACGCTGCAGGGTGAAGACGTAGCGACTGCTATGGCGCTTGGAGGCAGGAAAGCGCACACACTGTGTGCAGACTGCAGGGACGTCGAGAGGGTGCTGGGGTGCGCGGTAGGGCAGGTGCGGTAAGGAGCACCTGCAGGGAGTCACGGGTGATGGCGCGCGGTTGCTCGCAGAGGTTGGAGCAGGCGCTGCAGGGCGGTAAGACGCCTGCTGTCCGCTTGCAGGATGGTAGAACGGTGGGGCGTGTGGTGCCGCACGCGGGGAGATGGCTTGCGGGCTGTGGGGAGGAGGATGTGCTGGTTCTGGAGAGGGCGGAGTGGACAGAGTTGGAGTGCGCCTGTGGGTCCGCCGGGGGATGCGCCTGCAGATGGATGGAGGCAGATGCGCGGGTGAAGTAGGCACGCTGGCGGGGTGGCGTGAGCGGTGCGCACGCTGCGGTGCGCTAGAGACGAGGAGAGCGCTGATGGTGTTCGGCTTGCAGGCGCGTGAGCGGGTAGGTGCAGGCACCGTGCACACGAGTTACACGGTGTCTGCGGCACAGTGCACGCTTTTCTTCTTTTTCTCCCCAACCTTCTTCTCTCCCCGCCTCTCTTTTTTAAGTTCTCCCCTCACCGCATGAGATCAGGGATTTTCCAAAATCCCCGGCCATGGCTGTTGAGAAAGGTGGCGCCAGAAGTTTTGCCCAATGTCCGGTGGCTGAGGGGGAAAAGAGAGTTGAGGTTATTTTGGAAATTTTATCCCTCCACCCTTGCTCTTTGTGTATTTTAGTACCTACATATAAAAACCATAGAATTGTGAAGTTATAGAATGTTATAATTTAAATGATTAGGTGTATAAATCTTCTATAACTTAATTACCATTATTAACACACCTAAATTGTATAATTAAAGATACTTAGGCTTAATAATAGTCCAATTTAATGGACTCATCACATGCCGTCAACTCCACCGCGCTCACCTTGACTCCACGATTCCAACCATACCCTCGAACGCGCCAACTGTAGACCTAGGCATGCGCGTGGGAGAAACATCACCGGCGACCTCCGTTGCTCCGACTAGCGAGCTTCGGTCATCTCCGTCGACGTCACGACCGCCATCGTGAAGCCCTCTGCGACCTCGACCTCCTCCGAGCATAACGGGACTTGTCATGGTGCCTTCTTATCACGCGTGCATGGGGGAGGGATTCCCCTATTTTGCAATAGTAAAAGCCCAATTATAAATTACCTTGCATGCCATTTCCACCAACACTATTTGCATATTTTGATGAAATAAATTATTTGAGTTTTTTGCTACATTGCGTTTATGTTTCTTCCTTTTTCCTCCCATACACTTGTTATAACATTGACTCAAGTTCCCACATAAGTGCATGAAATATCATCACGTACCTACACGACCAAGAGGAGAAATTCAACATCTTGAATTCTAATTACATTACATGCCTTGATGGGTTAATTACATTTATTTTATGATGATAACAATTGTGATTGAACCCTTGAAAAACATTTGCAATATCGCTTGACTCTTCTTTATCGTCTTATGTCACGTATAACAAGTGATTTTTCACCTTAGGGTTTAGGGTTTTGGATTTAGGGTTTGCTAAACCCAAAAACTAGACACTAAGGTGGAAAAATCACCTTTCAAGTGTAAAATCATTTGTCAGAGGTGAAGAAACACTTAGAATTTAATTTTGCACTAGTGCAAAGTAAGATTGCACCAGTGCAAAATAATTTAAAGTAAGATTACACCGGTGTAATCTTACTTTGCACCCGTGCAAAATTATTTTGAAGATGCAAATTCTAGTAGTAGAAGCTTTCATCTACTAGGGTTTTGTGTAAAACACTTTTGCATTAATCAAGTTGCCTTCTTTTGAATTTTTGTTGCAATTGTTCCCTTTGTCTCTAGCACTCTTCACTCCTTCTCCCTAATTACTCTAGTCCTCCACATGCCTAGGGTGGGCTTAGGGAGGGGAATTAATTGTCACTTAGGTTTTAGCTTAGTGATTGTAGGTGTTAGTTACTTTTTCATCAACAATTCACATTTTGCCTTCGTTATTTCAAACTATAAAAGTTGCATATTTGAAAACACCAAAAAGAAAGTTGATTTCCATTTTGAAGCAAGAGATTTGATTGCGCAAAAAGTTGCCTCTTTGGATGACCCTAGATAATTCCCTATCTAGGTTTATAAATTTAAAAGTGAAATAGTTTTACGCGTTGCAACGACTTATAAAAACCTAATTTTACAAACTGCGTAAAAATTCGATCACGCCTCTTCAGCGAATTTAATCCTTGAATGGAGGCTTGAACGCATGTCGCCTTCTCTTGAGCTGAGGTCAAGATCGTTGTGCTGAGCCTCACCTTTGGTTGAGTTTTGGAATTAACGCCCACATACTCTATTGTTGGATCTCGATTTGACGGTCGAGATTTGATGGTGCGGATGAAGAATAGGAGGTTGGCGGCTGTGGGTGACTTGGATGGCACCACGTGGCACCATCTGGGCCATCCATCTTTTGCTCATAAGAGGTGCCACAGATGTCGGATTGGGTTGATTTTCACGTTGTTAGGTTACGATCGTCGATTTGAATCCATCCGTGTGGTTGAATTTGTTGTCTGAAGTTCAAATTTTCATCACCTTTCCCCTTGCCTTTTAATCTTCTTTGGACTGCATATGTTGCTACGGAGGTCTGATCGGGGCGATCTCAGAGGCGTTGGACTCCGATCGTTGTCCTAATCAGATTCGTATGATTAGATCTTCAATCTGAGGCTCAGATAGATATCGCCTTGTCCCCTGACCATAAAAAGGATAAATTAACATATAATTTGTACAATCTATTTTAAATGTAGAATGATGCATGCTATGCAATATTTATAATGCTGAATGCAATTATACACCTAAGAACATGCATTAATAGATAGATTATGTGAAATAGATGTGTCTACATCAATGATGTGATTCAGGGCCAAAGTCCTCACCAAATCATGGTGAAATCAACCTAATTAAGGTTGGATTCTCGCCTCCATTCTCATTGGAATCCATATATAAATCTTCATTTTGTATCAACGATGATCTTCATCAAAGTTTGGTTGAGTTTCCTACCCTCCTTCTCAGCCTCGACTGTCGTCTCCTTCGGCCTCGATAGCCCTCTCCATCCTTAGCGGTCCTCTCCAACCTCTTCTTCCGTGCATGCTCTGACTTCAAGAGTGGTACCATCGTCTTCCTCGCCTTTGTCTGACCCTCGCCAACCACAATGGGGTCTCTTTGACCCCTTCCTCGTCGATGATTTTCTTCCCCAGACCCTCCTCCTTCGTCGCATCTGGCCAGCCATCACCGAACATTCTCCACATCCCTCGTCCAACATTAGGTAGTTCTCTCTACTCCTTTCTATAGTTTAGTTTAGGTACCTTAGGTTTAGGAATTATCCTTAAATTCTCCTATCCTCCTCATCTTCTTCCCCACATATGGGGATGGTCCGACAAAGGCCTTCGTCGTGCTTCGCTCACCATCACCAGCCATCAACCACCTCAGAAGCTTCGCTGAGCCTCGACGAGCAAAACCCCTCAAGAAATTGAGGCAATTACTCATCGAAGCCCTCTAACGAACTTCGCCACCTCCAACTGCCTTCTTCAACTCCGACAACAATCTCTTACCACCATCTCTGCGAGTTGATGCTACCATCACCTTTACTAAGCCTCGGGAAACGAAACCCCCAAGGTTATCAGGCGTTTTAACGTCAGAAACACCTCGTCGGATTTAGTCGTTGCCATCGTCTCGTCCACTTTGACAACCATCCTCCATTCACCTCGAGCTTGGAAGCTTCGCACAAAGCTTCCTAGAGCTCGCATGAAGCTCTTAAGGAACTCAGTAGGATCTGAAGACGTCCCAGAAGCTTCTCTGAACCTCCTCACCAATGAGCTCTTCGACGAAGAAGAGAATAGGATAGAAAGGTTATCAGGGGCCCACGTGCAAGAGAACAAGGGGCTTTATGTTATTTTTCTCGAACCAATAAGGTCATATTTGTGATTATTATATCTTTAGGGGGTTTTATTGCAATATGTTGATTCAAGTTTTATTATTAAAATATTTGTTAATCCACATTTAATTAGTATAATTGGTTGATTAGCTTTTAATTAACTCAGATTTGGCTCCATTAAGTGGGGTTACTTGATTTCAATCCTCATGCAAATACAGCCACCACATTTAGTCCCACCTCGTGGGTACAAACCTCTTACAATGGCTTATAAGGGAACACCTCCCTTAGACCCTCAACCAAATAGGGACAGGCTACCCATAGGGCATATATAAGCCTGTTAGCCCATTTATATACATATATACACATAGCCCAAGAAGGGGGTGGTTGGCTAGGGCAAGAAAGAATAGAGGCCAATTGGGGCTCTATCTTGTTTGGGTTGGACTATTGTTACCCTCGCACCAGTCCGCTTTTTTTTAGTAAGGAAGGAATCAAAAGGGAAGACTCAGTGAAAATTGGTTAAGTTGTGCGCGTTTGCCAAAGGAAAGGAAGAGAGGGAGAAGAGAAAGGAAAAGGAGAGAAGGAATAGGCTAAATTCACATCCTTAAGAGCAAACATCAATCTATAGTCCTACATTGTGGGATTGTGAGCACTCTGAGCACGTTATAAGGAATACTGTCCTAAGGTTATTCAGCCTATATAGGGATGCTTCCCCTAGGGCATATGTAAGCCCACTTTGCCTATACATATATACAGAGAGAGAGAGAGAGAGAGATTTAAGGCTCTCTGAGGGGCGGCCCGCAAGGGCATGATTGGACCCAGTGCTAAGGGGTCGGCTTTGCAGTTAAAAAAAAAAAAGAGAGAAGTGTTGGTTTTGATAAGTGTTAAGTGCCTTGAGGTTGAGAAGAAACATATATATTTCTGTACATTGCTTATATATCTATATATATATTGCTTATATATATATTGTGGGGCACTCAATTGAAATCCTTATTTTGAGTCTGATTACTAATTTTTCTATAATATTTGGTTTATGTATGAAACTCCTGAGCTTCAATTCTTGTAGATAATTAAATAGTGCTATTTGCGTAATCTTTTACTCCTTACAAATGGCCTCGGACTCTATATTTGAGAATATAAATTTTAAGTGTTGATTTCTCTTTTGTCGACTATTCTACAACGAGATTTTAAACTCGACTCCAATGATATTAACACTTATGTGATTGAAGCTCACTACCCTTGATTTAAGTAGTGAAGTTAGTGGATTTTCTTGCTTGGTCCTAGTTGGGGGTCAACTAGGTAGAGGTTTTTTCCAGTTTAGGTTTCCTCTATAAATTTTGGTGTTGTTTGTGGTTGAATTTTTGTGATTGTCATATTTATCTTTGAATATTTAAATTATACAATTTAACCCTCCTCTTGTATAATTATCACAAGTTCCATTTGCAGTAAGTAAAATATTGATGTTCCTAGTATGAATCAACCTTGAGTGGCTTATGAAGCACCTCAACATAGGATTCAAGAGACTACAAACTTGCATCATTATTAAGTGGTGATACTATATGGTCATAGCTGCAAGAGTTGAATTGTTGTTTCATAGAAGTGACAATTGATTTACTTCTTTGCATGGCATGCTTGAATTTGTCAAATTTATTTTCTTCTTTCAATAAGGACAAATTGATTTATTTGGATAAATATTGTAAGAATGTCCCTTTTGAAATAGACCTTAGAAGTTTAGATGATGAGTTGAAATGACATTTGACAATGAATTTTGCAAAGTGGAAGGAATATTGACCTTGCTTAGAAAACGATGGAAAAGAGAAAAAAAATGAAATATTCGTTGGTTTATAAGCTAATAAAATTGGCACTGAACTTGCTTATTATTATAGCGACAATTGAAAGAGCATTCTCCATTACAAAGATCATAAAAAATACTCTTTAGAATAAGATGGAAGATCAATGGTTGAATGGCATTGTAGCCATCATAGCAGTTGTACTCTGCTCATCACCACCTTCGTCGAGACTCTCTCCTTGCTCTCTTATCTCTCCTTCTCTCTCTCCCTCTCTAGTTTGATTATGTTATTCAGAGAAAGAGAGAATATGCAAAACCATATGTTGGATCATTTTGTAGGACATGGGCATAGTGAATCAGATAGCCTGTATAAGTCAATCGATGGTTGGGCAATGAATGTGATTGTATTACTAGAACATGAAGAACCATATATTGGGTCAATCTGTAGCAAATGGGCATTGATAGCAAAAGTGACAGCCTAAGTCATAATTGATGGTTGGGCAATGAATGTGATAGAATGATTGGTGTCACGACTCGCTCCCGGCTCCCTACAAGACTTGAGAACGGCTCCCCTGGATGAACCTCAAGACCCAGTCGTCCAACAAGAAAGAACCAGATGCCCTAATCATTTCACAACCACACGAGTAATGTAGCTAAGCAAAAAAAATAAACGATTGAAAATAAAGAAAAGAAAATAGTAAACCACTAGTACCTCACATTATACAGTGGAAAATATGATTACAGGCATAGCCATCACAACACAAAATAGTACAGATATAACCGAATATAATTATAAGTAACAGGTACTCACTACTACAAAACTCTCTGTAAAAGAAACAGAAGGAAACTACAGCTGGGCTCGACTGGGCCCAGCGCCCTCAGCAGCCAGTGGCTCTGGCTGCTTGAATCCCTAACCTGAACAAGGTTATAAAATCTGTGGTCAACTAACGTTGAGTAGAGTGGTGGTTAAATCATATAATTTAAACAGGCAGCTACCTAAACATGCATTTAACGATTTACTAGTTATCATTCATTTCCAATTATCGACTTTCTGATTCGAGTATTCTAATCAGGTTCTAAGATATTTCTCAATCTTCTTGTTCCCTAGGGGAACGATCTTGATTGCAGTTTTTCCACGATGCAGGATGTACATGTGGCACTCTCCTGGCCAGGAGAGTCCCCCATGGTAGTCGTACACCCAGTCTACTACCTCGAGGTTACGGTCGTGACGTAGCGGTGACTACGGCACGCGTGATAAGCGCACGGGTAGCTACTTCGCACTGGCACATGGTCAGTCATTTCCGCTAACGAGTACGCCCAAATGTACAACATGGAATAGCACAATGACATGCCCTCATAGAATAGGGGTCTCGCCCCTCACAGTCCGCGTACCCTCGTTTGACTATCTCCATTTACCCAACGGGCTAACAAGAGTCGGTGTAGGGTGGCTAGTCTTATCCCCGAGCCCCACGGGGCGGCTAGCACCCTCCCTACATAAGTAGCTCACCTCGGTACCACGTACGCGAGGGCCAAACAGGAGTCGATGTAGAGTGGCCAAACCTACCCTGGGTCTCAACCCAAGGGGCGGCAAGCTCCCCTCTACTTTAAAGGGATAGTTTCCCTCCTCGGTACTACGTACACGAGGGCCAACTCACTTCCCTTAACCAAGTCCGACAAGCCGTCCATAGGCGACATGTTCCAAAACCCGCAGGTTTTTTGTACTACCGTATTCCTGGTTTCTTTCTAAATTTTCCGTAGGGTTCGTACATGGACTTTCTTATTTCCATATCTAGTTCGTTGTACGTAGAACAAGCAACTCAAATTCCACCATCAATTATTTAGTGCAAGTAGGCAACGCATAGTTCATTGCAGGCAGCTCATGGTTTATTTCTTTTCAGGAAACTATAATTTAATCATTCACTAAATGTACATTCATTTCTTTTAGCCCTAAGGTTCATTTCACAATCCTAGGGTTCAATTCTATAACAGCATGCATTTACCTCTTTTCAGTCCTAGGGTTCATCTCACAGCCTAGGTTCAGTTAATTCTACGCATGCAATTTAATTATTAATTTCGAGATTAATGTAAAGCCACTCTACCAGGATAATAGGGGAGATGTAGGGGCACAGTCGAAGGAGCTTGCAATCCTCGCAGGTTCCGTGCACACCACGATCGAATGACCATCACATTGACCCATATGTCAAAATGAGCTCAGAACTGTATAGACATTATACCAATATGTGGGGAAGCTTGAAAGGAAACCAACGATGTTTCGTTTGTGGAAAATCAACTTCGTTTGGGCCCTAAATGGGCCCAAAAACACCAACCCTGAACAAAATCTGACATCTTAAACGAACTCAGGGACTCACCTTGCTCGGAGCACCTTTTTCGGATGTCTAGAACTCTGTGCAGATGTCTGAGGGTGGCTTTAGACATTTAAAGACACTTCCGAATGTCTGAAATTACCTCGGTCCTCACACCAGTGTGCTTCCCCAACCTCTAACATACGTATGTACGGTCAGGACTTGGAAGGGAAGAAAATAAAAGAAAATACCCGCTATTAGACATTTGATTTACCTTCGGATGCCCTACTTGACGTCTGGAGATCACCCAGATGTCTGATTCTGCAAAGAAAATGATTCCGCAGAACCATTTTCGACCCTTTTTCCTCACCGCAGAAGCTGCAGCAACTTCTCCACTCTCCCTTTCCTCCTCTCGCTCAGCTGCAGGGCTCCTGCAGTAGCTTTGCCCCTCCTCGCAGAGATCTCCTCTCTGACTGCCCCTTTGGATCCTCCTACTGCTACTCACTCTCCGTTGCCTCGTCCTCTCGACTATGGTGTGGGGAGAAAGGAGGGGCGGGGGGTTTATAAGGCGCAGGAGAGAATGGGGGAAGAGTGGCATGTGGCATGGTGGGGAGTGAGGGGGGATGGCATCGTAAGGGGATGGTGTGTGGGCATGAGGGGTGAGGGGAGTAGTGGTGGAGAAATTACAAGGATGCCCTTGCAATTTCTCCTCTCCCCCTCACAAACCCTAAAATAAAAACCTAAGGGGTTTAAAACTACACAAAAACTCCTACAAAATCTGGAAATGCCAAATGACCCTAGGGAAGGGTCATTTCAATATAACAAACTTAAAGGAAGTTTCGTCCTCGAAACTTGAGCTGACTAGGGTGCGAAAATAAAGTAAATGTGCATAACAAACTTAAAGAGGATCAAAGTAGGTTAGAAGCGACGTACCCTCAAAAAGATAGGGGTACGGTGCTCGCATAGCTACCTTAGGCTCCCAAGTGGCCTCCTCGTACTGCTGGCTTCTCCACAGGACTTTCACCAGGGGTACCTCCTTCCGCCTCAGTCTCCGGATGGCTCAGTCTAGTATCTGTACAGGCCTCTCGGGATAGGTCAAGTTGTCTCCCACCTCAATGCTCTCATGGCTCAGAACATGGCTGGGATCGGCGATGTATTTCCTGAGGTTGGACACGTGGAACACATCGTGTACTCTAGAAAGCTAGGGAGGAAGGGCAAGTCGGTAAGCAATGGGTCCTACCCGCTCCAGGGCCTCAAAAGGCCCCACAAATCTTGACACAAGCTTCTCTCTCACCCCAAACCGCTACAAGCCCTTCATGGGCGAAACACAGAGGAAGACGTGATCCCCAACCCCAAACTGTACCTCTCTACGCTTCAGATTAGCGTAGCTCTTCTGCCTGCTCCTGATGATACAGAGTCGTATGTGGATCTGCTCGATCACCTCCTGACTCTTCTGTATCAACCTGGGGCCAAACTCCCACTTGGTCCCTACCTCAATCCAACTCAAGGGAGCAGTACACCTCCTCCTGTATAGAGCCTCATATGGTGCCATGCCGATGCTTGAGTGGTAACTGTTGATGTATGCAAACTCTACCAGGGGCAAATGCTCCTCCCAGGAGCCTCTCCAGTCCAGCATGTAAGTGCGTAGGAGGTCCTCAAGGGTCTGAATGGTGCGCTCTGATTGTCCGTCGGTCTGGAGCTGATTGGCTGTACTGAACCTCAGACGAGTCCCCAAAGCCCGCTGAAACTCCGCCTAGAACTAGGAAGTGAAACCGGTGGCTCTGTCTGAAATAATCTCGTTGGGAACTCTGTGAAGGCGTACTACATCTCAGATGTAGTGCTCTGCCAACTGTGCTGGTCCAAAAGTGACTCAGATCAGCAGAAACTGTGTCGTCTTCGTCAATCTGTCCACTATCACCCAGACTGCATCATGTCCTCGATGTGTCACAGGTAATCCCACTACCAGGTCCATAGTGACACTCTCCTACTTCCACTCTGGCACGAGAAGTGGCTACAACGGCCCTACAGGCCTCTAGTGCTTGGCCTTCACCAGCTAGCATACCAATCACTACTGAACAAAACTACCAACATCCTACTTCATACCCCTCCACCAGAAATCACGTCGTAGGTTATGGTACATCTTCGTGTTCCCGGGATGTATGGTGAATCAGGACCCATGTGCCTCAGTTAGGAGTTCTCTCAATAGCTCCTCGTCTCTAGAAATGCACAAGCGTCCCTTCATACAAGGGACCCTGTCAGTGAACAAGAACTCTCCTGGGTTCCCTGTCAATACCCAATCTCGCAGTGTCTGCAGGTATGGTTCCGTCATCTATCTAGTAATGATATGATCTATCAGCTCTGGTTGTGCTTGCCTCGCCACTGTTACTGCTTCGCAATATCCCCGTGACTCCTAGGGTCGCCAACTACCCACCTCCTCCATGAGTCTCCAACTCTGTGCATGTAGACTAGCCAAGTGGGCAGGCGCCTTCCGACTCAAGGCGTTAGCCACCACATTGGCCTTCCCTGGATGGCAGGAGATGCTGCAGTCGTAGTTCTTTAGGAGCTCCAAGCAATGTCTCAGTCTCACGTTGAGCTCCTTCTGGTCAAACAGATATCTGAGGCTCTTATGATCAGTGAAGATCTAGAACGTCTCTCCATACAGGTAGTGCCTCCATGCCTTCAGCGTAAAGACAACTGTTTCCAACTCCAAGTCATGGGTGGGGTAGTTATGCTCATGGGGCTTTAGTTGCCGCGAAGTATAAGTGACAACGTGGCCCCGTTGCATGAGCACACCCCCCAATCCCTGTAACGAGGCATCGGTGTAGACCATAAATCCGCCACTGCTGTCTGGGATAGTGAGTACAGGAGTCAAGGTCAGCCTCTCCTTCAGCTCCTGAAAGTATGACTCACACTCGTCTGTCCAGGTGAAGGGCACGTCCTTTTGGGTCAACTTGGTTATAGTACGTGCGATCTACGAGAAACCTCGGATAAACCTCCTGTAGTACCCTGCCAAGCCCAGAAAACTGCGTATCTCTATCTCTGTACGTGGCCTCTCCCACCTGAGTACGGCCTCAACCTTGGCTGGATCCACAGCCAGCCCATCTCTCGAGATCACATGGCCCAAGAAGGTAACCTGTCTCAACCAGAACTCGCATTTGCTGTACTTGCCGTACAGCCTGTTCCATCTCAAAATGTCCAGGACCATACGGAGATGCTGTCCATGCTGTGTCTGATCTTGGGAGTAGACGAGTACATCATCAATGAATACCACCATGAATTGATCTAGGTACGGCTGGAAGACACGGTTCATCAGGTCCATAAAGGATGTGGGGGCGTTGGTTAGCCCAAATGGCATGACCAGGAACTCGTAGTGACCATACCGCATGCGGAAAGCTATCTTGGAGATGTTAGTCCCCCTGATCCTCAACTGATGATAGCCTGACCTCAGATCTATCTTGGAAAATACTGTGGCGTCTCTCAGCTGATCGAAGAGATCATCGATGCGAAGCAGTGGGTACTTGTTCTTGATGGTGACCTGGTTCAACTGTCTGTAGTCGACACACAGCCGAAGGGTACTGTCCTTCTTCACAAACAGGACAAGGGCTCCCCACGAGGATGCACTAGGCCTTATGAAGCCCTTCTCCAATCTATAACTGAGACTTGAGCTCTCACAGCTCAAGTGGGGCTATCCTGTATGGTGCAGTAGAGATGGGGCTGGTCCCTGGTACCAGTGAGATCTCAAACTCGATTTCACGCTCAGGTGGCAATCCTGGCAGCTCCTTTAGAAAGACGTCGGGGTACTCACGGACCACCGAGATATTCTACAAGTCGGCCACGGGGCGAGGCTCTGCTATGACACAAGAGAGGAAGCCCTCGCACACCTGGCCCAGTAGCTTCGCTGTCCAAAGCGTGGATATGCACCTGAATCCCCCGTCTACCGGCTGGTCATGGAACTCAAAGGGAGGCAACTCGGGTATGGAGAAAATGATCTTCCTCCCAAAGCAGTCCACTATGGCATGATAAGCATCCAACCAGTTCATCTCTAAGATCACGCCAAAATCTTCCATCGGAATTACAATCAGGTCAATCGGAAAACTGTGTCTTCCTATCGTGACCTCACAGTCAGTGAAGACCTCCTCGACGACAAATACCTATCCACTTGGGCCTCTAATCAGGAAAGGCTCCTCTAATAGCAGACATCTTGATCCCAATCTGATGGTGAAACTCGTAGAGACAAACGAATGTGTGGCACCAGAATTGAAAAGCACGTAAATGAGTCTGCCAGAAACTGTAACCATACCTACCACTACAGAGCCTGAAGCTCTAGCATCTCCGTGAGTCAGGGAGTTAACATGCCCCTCAACCCTCGGTGCAGAAGAACAGCCATTCTCTGGGTAGGGTGAAAAGCAGCTGGCCGGTACCCCCTCGTGACTGCTATCCTCCTCCTCGGGCCTAGTAACCATGGCCGCCAGATCAGCCTTCAGTGATTGGTGCCGGGAGCGTTTGCTGTGCTCTGGCCCTGGATGGGCAGTCCCTCCGTATGTGGCCCTGTTGGCCATACCGGTAGCATAGAGGAACGTGACCTCCTCCCTCTGTCTGCTGTCCCTGTTAGTAGCTAGGCAGGGGTTTGCTGCAGTCGACTTGTCCCTGTCTGGGGCCCCTAAAGGTCCCTGGTGGACCCAAAGAATGAGACGACTCCCCTGCAGGTGCTGGGTGCCTCCTCTCCCGGTAGCCCTGTGAGTGCTCCTGCTGGTAGGGCCTCTTCCGTCCTACCCCGTCGACGTCTCGCACGGACGGGTTGGTCTCCTCGTAAGTCATGGCCACCTTGACCATGCAGGACAAGGTAGATAGCTTCAGGGGTTTCACATACCCCCGGATAGCAAGCCGGAGGCCCTTAGTGAACCTCCATAGGCTCTCCTCCTCGGTAGATGCAATTATCGGGGCAAAGCGTGACAGCTCCAGGAAATGCGTACGATACGCGCTAACTATCATCGGCCCCTGGCGGAGAGTGTGGAACTCTTGCCTCCTCTGATCCTTCCAGGTCTGTGGGAAGTACTGCTCACAGAAGAGCACCACAAATTGATCCCACATTGTCTCTCCCTCCTCCTGTCCTCTGACCACCCTCCACAACCTGTGAGCTGCACTCTCCAGCTGGTACGTGGCAAAGGCCATGCGGCACTCTGTAGGAGGATGGAGTGCATCGAAGATCTTCTCCATCTACTCCAGCCAGTCCTTTGCCTCAGACGGGCTCTCATCTCCCTTGAAGAAGGGGGCTTCAGCTTCTGGAATTGGCCGAAAAGCTCGTGGTGGAGCCGCAACGAGGGAATGGGTGCACCTCCAGGCAAGGAGGACTCATGCCCCGAAGTATCTGAAGGAGGTGGGGGTGGTGGAGAATCACCCCTTTCCCCTCCAGCTCGTACAACGTCATGGTGTCTCGCCTGAATCACGGATGACTCCTCCATATCCCCAAGGAGAGGTGGCTAAGAAGGAGGCTACTGGAGCTCATCTTATACTATATCTCAGATCAGTTGGGTGAGATCCTAGGCCTGGATGCCCGGAAGGAGGGGTGGGTCGACTGGTGCCTTAGGTCTGGCACGTCCGCCCTTACGACCCCACCTATGGCCAAGACCACGTCCGCGGCTCGCCTCAAGAGCTCCCTAACGAGGCATCTCCTACACGGAGATTGGAAGAAAATGATCGAACTGTCAGGGACACGTGATCACAGAGAGAAATAAGACACGAACGCAACAATTAAGATAAAACGTTGTGATGGCTACCTTAGCTACATGTACAGGTGTGGTTACTTCTAGACCATTTGGTTCATTTGTCGGGATGACCTTGCTCTGATACCGTCTTGTCGCGACTCGCTCTCGGCTCTCTACAGGGCTCGAGAACGACTCGCCTCGATGAACCCCAAGACGTAGTCGTCCAACAAGAAAGAACCGGATGCCATAATCATTCCACAACCACACGAGTAATATACTAAGCAGAAAAAATAAACAACTGAAAATAAAGGAAAGAAAATAGTAAACCACTAGTACCTCACATTATACAATGGAAAATATGATTACAAGCATAGCCATCACAACACAAACTGGTACAGATATAACAGAATATAATTATGAGCAACAGGTACTCACTACTACAAAACTCTCTGTAAAAGAAATAGAAGGAAACTACAGTTGGGCTCGACTGGGCCTAGCACCCTTAGCAGCCGAAGGCTTTAGCTACTCGAATCCCTGACCTGAACAAGGTTATAAAATCTGTGGTCTGCTAACACTGAATAGAATGATGGCTAAATCATATAATTTAAACAGGTAGCTAGCTAAACATGCATTTAACGATTTACTAGTTATCATTCGTTTCCAATTATCATCTATCTAATCCGAGTATTCTAATCAGGTTCCAAGACATTTCTCAATCTTCTTGTTCCCTAAGGGAACTATCTTGCTTGCAGTTTTCCCGCGATGCAGGATGTACACATGGCACTCTCCTAGTTGGGAGGGTCCCCCGTAGTAGTCCTACACCCGATCTACTACCCCGAGGTCACGGTCGCGACGTAGTGGTGACTACAACATGCGTAATAAGCGCACGGGTAGCTATCCCGCATTGGCATGCAGTCAGTCGTTTCCGCCAACGGGTATGCCCAAACGTATAGCATGGAACAGCACAGGGCCTTGCCTTCTCAGAACAGGGGTCTCGCCCCTCAGAAATAGGGGTCTCGCCCCTCACAGTCCGCATACCCTTGTCTGACTATCTCGATTTACCCAACGAGTTAGCAAGAGTCGGTGGCTAGTCCTATCCTTGGGCCCCATGGGGCGGCTAGTCCTATCCCCGGGCCCCATGGGGCGGCTAGCTCCCTCCCTACACTAAGTAGCTCACCTCGGTACCACGTACGTGAGGGTCAAATAGGAGTCGATGTAGAGTGTCCAAACCCACCCTGGGTCTCAACCCAAGGGGCGGCAAGCTCCCCTCTACTCTAAAGAGATAGTTGCTCTCCTCGGTACTACGTACATGAGGGCCAGCTCACTTCCCTTAACTAAGTCCGAACAGCCTCCCGTAGGTGACATGTTCCAAAACCCATAGGTTTTCCGTACTACCGTATTCCTGGTTTCTTTCTAAATTTCCCGTAGGATTTGTACATGGACTTTCTTATTTCCATATCTGGTACGTTATATGTAGAACATGCAACTCAAATTCCACCATCAATTATTTAGTACAAGCAGGCAATGCGTAGTTCATTGCAGGCAGCTCATGGTTTATTTCCTTTCAGGAAACAATAATTTAATCATTCACTAAATGTACATTCATTTCTTTCAACCCTAGGGTTCATTTCATAATCCTAGGGTTCATTTCTATAAAAGCATGCATTTACCTCTTTTTAGTCCTAGGGTTCATCTCATAGCCTAAGTTCAATTAATTCTACGCATTCAATTTAATTATTAATTCCGAGATTAATGTAAAATCACTCTACCAGGATAACCGGGAGATGTGGGGGCATAGTCGACGGAGCTTGCAATCCCTGCAGGTTCCGTGCACACCACAAACGGACGACCTATCACATTGACCCATATGTCAAAATGAGCTCAAAACTATATAGATATTATACCAATATGTAGGGAAGCTCGAAAGGAAACCAATAACGTTTCATTTGCGAAAAATTGACTCCGTTTGGGCCCTAACTGGGCCCAAAAACACCAACCCTGAATAGAATCAGACATTTGAGAAGAGTTCCTTGCTTGAGGCACCTTTTCCGGATGTCTGAAACTCCATGCAGACGTCTGAGGGTGGCTTCATACATCTGGAGACACTTCCGGACGTCTGAAATTGCCTTGATGCTCGCACCAGCATGCTTCCCCAACCTTTGACATACGTACGTACGGGTAGGACTTGGTAGGGAAGAAAATAAACGAAAATACACGCTATCAGATGTTTAATTTTACCTTCGGACGTCTGACCCGACATCTGAAGGTCACTCTGGACGTTTGATTCCGTGGAAAAAAATGATTCCGCAGAATCATTTTCGACCCTTTTTCCTCACTGCAGAAGCTGCAACAACTTCTCCACTCTCCCTCTCCTTCTCCTCTCGCTCAGCTGCAGAGCTCCTGCAGCAGCTCTGCCCCTCCTCGCAGAGATCTCCTCTCCGGCTGCCCCTTTGGATCCTCCTGCTACTACTCCCCGCTCTCTGTCACCCCCTCCTCTTGGCTGTGGTGTAGGGAGAAAGGAGGAGGGGCGGGGGGTTTATAAGGCGTAGGAGAGCATGGGGGAGGAGTGGCATGCGGCATGGTGGGGAGTGAGGGGAGATGGTGTCATAGGAGGATGGTGTGTAGGCGTGAGGGGTGAGGGGAGTGGTGGTGGAGAAATTATGGGGATGCCCTTGCAATTTCTCCTCTCCCTCGTCACAAACCCCAAAATAAAAACCTAAGGGGTTTAAAACTGTACAAAAACCCCTACGAAATCCGAAAATGCCAAATGACCCTCAGAAAGGGTTATTTCAATTGGAAAGTGTGAAGTCATCTATGGGATGACTCTATAGCAAATGGACCCTAATAATGAAAGTGATCGCTCATTTAGGTCATAGTCAGTGGTTGGGCAATGAATGTGATAGAAGTACTAGAACATGCGGAACCATATATTTCATTGCTCTGTAGCAAATGGGCATTGATATAGAAAGTGACAACTCCTCTAAGTCATAATTTGTGGTAGAATTACTAGAACATGTAGAATGATATATTAGATAACTCTGGAGCAAATGAACATTGATAGTGAAAGTGACAACTTGTCTAAATCATAATCAGTGGATAGGCTATGAAAGTGATGGTATTATTGGAACATGCATAACCATATATTCTATTGCTTTGTAGCAAATGGGCTTTAAATGGGTAGTAATAGTGAAAGTCATAGACCATCTAAGTCATAGAGGTGACCCAAGGTAAAGAATTCTTGAGATGAAGTCGGGTACAAAGACACATGTTGCCTTAGATAAGTAAGAAGAAACATGAAAGTGAAAAAGAATAGGCAAATTTTAATATTTCAAGGAAAAATTAAAGTCAATGGATTTTCATATGATATTTTACTATATTATTTTACTATATATATTACTGGTAAGGATTGTTTATATCAAACAAATAGCTTGCATTTCCCACTACGTTTAGGTATAAATTAACTCAATAATTAAGTGTTGAAACATTGTTATTAAAAGTGAAGCCATTCTAAAAAGATAAAAAATGATAAACAGAGCCTAAACAAAGGTTAAAAAATAGTAATGGAACAAAAAAAAGTAAGAAGTGTTAAACCTAAGACAAATGGACTAACTAATATTCAAGGTTGATATTGAGATTTTATCCTCTAAAAGTTTTAAGTGAATTTTTGAAATCCTACGGTCACTTGTTAAAAAATTATATTTAAAGAGAGGAACACATAGAAAAATCACATGCAAGTTGAGCAATGGATAAATCCCTTATAAACAAGGGGGTTAGGGAGGATAGAAATCATTGAATCTTATGCATGCACCCATAGATTTCATGGAGTAGCAAACTCTAGAGGTGCATAACCTCCAAATTAGTTTGATGTGTAACTTACCACAGTTGGTGATTTAGGCACATATTGCTGCAGATCGACATGGGTAATAAGCTATCAAAAGGGAGGCAGTATTTATATGATAGCAAGAGCTGTGCATGGAATGCATTGACTTAGTGGATAGCAAATAACCTAAGAAATCATCACCTTTCGAAATTTATTTTTGAAGGAATGTGGCCATATTATTCATATTTTGCCTTCAGTTCTTTTCTCTATAAGAGGTTGAATAAAATAAAAAAAAGGAAGAAATTTTATGGCTTCAAATTTGAGTTAGTCAGTCATTCCATTAGTGTTGTCAAGCAAATCTTAGGAGCTCAAGTAAGAGTTCTACAACCTTGGAGTTCCCTTCAAACCTTTTTTTTCTAAGAAAAATAAAATTTATTGAATTTTCCTGGATTGTGTGGTTTATAACGAAACTCCATGATTTCAGCAAGTCTCAATAGTACTTAAATCACTGTAAAAGATGATTTAGAGTTTATAATGACTAAGTATATTTCAAAAAAATAATTAATTTAGGTGCAATCAAGGTAAATAATCTCTGGAAGGCTTGCTGAGTTACAATATTCGATCACATGAACAAGCATAGTTAGTTATATGTATGACAAGGGTTGAAAAAGTGGACCTAAGCTGATGGTTGTAAGTGATTATGTAAGAACCATATGCATCTACGCAAGTTTAAAGATGAATAAAAGTAAACTTGACCTTGAGTAATTCTTAACTTAGGAGGAATGAATATAAATAATTCCTAACTCGCTATAAATGATAGCCTGGCCAGCTATATGACAAGAATTTCCAGGTGGTTTCCCTACTCACTACCCTCCTTTATGCATATGATATCATCTTCTTTATTAATGGGGGTGCCTTAAATCTTCGAGAGCTCTTTAGCTTCATTGAATCTTTCAAGGGGAGCATAATGGAAAAGATGAATTGTTAAAAGAGGTTTTGTTTCATAAGGAATCATTTTCCTAGCTAGTGGGTGACTCCCTTAGACATTTTTGCTCTTTGGTTGCAATCATGGATCTTTTCCCATTTATGAGGATTGGGCAAAATGCTCCTACTTCCAATATTTAGTGGACAAGATTTATAAGAATCTGGTAGGTTGCAAGGGTACTCTCCTTTCCTTTAGGAGTTGCCTTCCTTTCATTAAGCATGCCAACTTTTTAATCCCTACCCATGTGTTATCTGTTTCGAGCATCCGCTAGACTGTGACTCACCTTTGGAATTCTATCTTTGTGAGGTTCCTTAGGGCTTCAACAAGTTTGTCCCTAATGCTCAATGGAATTCTATGGAGTCATTGTCACTTTTGGGTCTTTGCTTTTGTAATAGTTATGTATCAATCTAGTACCCTGCCTTTGTTATTTTATAAAAAAAATTCTCCTTAACAACAAAGGAAAAAGTAAAAACCCCTCACCCTTATTTCTCTTGGATCACTACCTCTTTGGGATCGGGATAATCAACTAGTGCCTAAGAGATTTACTCCACTTCTAAATTCAAATACATCCACTTTCAAGAATAGATGGATGGGGGCAAGGAGGGGCATATATCCCTTGACATCCACGCAAATATATACATTCAAGTTCCTCAAGCAATTTCTGTCGAAAAATTTAACTGTGCTCTTCTATATGTCAAATTTACATGGAAAAACTCTCAAAATCAGGATATGGATGTAAAAAACATGACACAATCCCACTTTTTTTGAATTAGGAGGGCATGCCTCCAAGAGGGACCCTGTAGAGGGTACAAATTTCCACAAATAATGATAGTTGATAAAAAGAGAAGATCTAATAAATGTTGCATTAATGAGTATCCAACTTGGGTTGAATAAAATCTAGACGATGCTACTTCTTATTAATTACTCTATTATTTATTTAGACCAGATAATGGAGGGCAAAGTGGAGGAGATACTTTCATTACAAGTGATTTTAAAATTGAAAGAAAAAAGAAAAATTCATTGAGCTCACTGATGGTCCATTATCAGATATGTTGTTTGTTTCCTATTTTCTGGAGGGTCTACTTGCAATTATACTTCTAATATGTTGAGGATGGAGCTTGGGTTTCATTATCAGATATGTAAATCACTTCTGCAATTATCTTCATCCATCACTAAAATTTCATGTGCCTTGTCCAAAGATGACTTCTTGAGTGATGAATCATATATCCTATCACCAAGAACCAAGAGTACCAATTATCACTGTGTTATGAGATGGATTGGGAGTTGATCACATTGCTGGATGTTGATGATTCTTTATATATTCATTCTGCACTTTAAAGCATCATCACTATAATAGAAAATGACAAAGTATCTCCTAAATCATGGAAGCAAGTGATGGATAAATGACATCGTGAAATTTCTAAAATTAAAATTTTGGCTTATGACATTTTTCACTATTCAAAAAGGCACTTTTCAGGATTGAGCACAGAAAACTCATTTCAACATATGGCAGGTTGTCCACTGTATATGCTTCCGAAGGTCACTGTGTTATAGTTCGATCGGACATGTGGGTTATATTTGTATTGGTTTCTCGTATGGAACCATATAGAGGGAATTCAATCACTAATCATTGCTATTTTTATTTATATATTAACCATAGAGTTTTACCACCCACTTTGATGGGGAGCATCATTAGAAATCACCTATACAAACTAATAAGGAGGCAAGTGATTGCTTCACTTGTCACCTTAAAAAAAAATAACTACTGAATTAGAAGAGGGTCGTCAGGGGATAAACCATGTGGGAACTGGAACCCACTGGAATAATCTGTCATATAGCTCTTAATGTTTTCAAAACATTTATGAGGTCATAGTAGAGTGGTTGGTTGCTGAATCTCCCTATTGTCTTTGGTCTTTTGGGTATGTGCATTTCTATTAGGAAACAATCAATTGAAATCGTAGCATGTTAGTTCCAGTGATTTTGGAAAATGTGTTAGCTTTTTTTTTTTTTTCGAATTTCTGCTCTCATTTTAATGTTAGACATAGCTTGCGCTCATATATAACTTCGTTGTCTTCTGCTAGATATTTCTCCTGGCAGGGAACCCCTGGACTGGAATACTCGGATAAGGATTGCTGCAGGTGCTGCTAAAGGTTTGGAATATTTGCATGACAAAGCCAAACCCTCCAGGTATCTATAGGGATTTCAAATCTTCAAAGATCTTGCTTGGAATATTTGCTCTGGCTGTCGTAGCGACGTGTTTACTGCAACGAGCAGCAACTCGACCACTTACAAGGGATGTCGTCCCTGCACTTTCACACTAGGCATCTCAGACACATGATCCAATTGTGGCTTTATCTCGTAGAGCCGGTCCTTGGACCCCTAGAGGAAGGGAGGATCGAAAAAGCTTTGGCTATGGCAGTGTTAGTCATCATGCTCAATCCCCTCATCAAGACTCCCAACTCTGGGAAAATGGAGACTGAGAGGTGTTAGGTTTGTTGCAGATGTTGGATGAGGAGAAACTGGCGACGGTTTAGTGCGAAGATGGGCTCTGGATGAACTGGAGAGACCCAATTCCGAGAGGGACAACCCAGTTCATGCAAGGAAGAGAAAAGGACTCCCCAAGAAATTTTAGCAGGAATATCGACCACGAGCGTGCGATTGCGGAGGACAAAAGTTTGGGGTGAAAAATGGAGGGAGAGCAAGTGAGGAAATAACAAGCCATATATTGACGCTGAGAGAAGGCCTGAAGACGTTGGCCTACAGCTTAGCTATGCTTCTTGCTTATATTGTTGAAGGAGTGGTCAATCAGAATCCAACGACACTTATCCACTAGATAGCAGAGTAGTTCTTGCCTCGAATAAAGGTATATCCTATATATCTTCAATAACGATGTCACGTGCCATGTTATCTGCCATGGTTTAGATTCGTATGCTGTATCCTCCGCACGTATCCTGTGACAAGAATGAGGTTGCTATCTGGATGCATCTTCTTGTAGTTCATTCGAGGAGCAGATATACATAGAAATTGAAGCTGGTATGCATCCAAGAGAGTTACGTATACGTATATCGTGAAAAAGCCATTTCCTCCTGCACATATGGGGAATGATGACCTCTTTAGACCAGCTTTTCGCCTGTGAATATACCCTTCCAGTTTCCATGATGACCTCCTGCACAATTTCTTTGCTTATGCCATTCAGGTTTCCGGAGGTTATACACATGTCGATATGCTTCTATCAACACATTCCATTTCCTTTAGCTCCCAATCATTTCACTTTGATTATGCCGAGTCGCAATCATGAATTGGTGTACAGAATTCCCAAGTAAATTTCTAGTCCATTTTGTTTTTACTTTTCTTTTCCCCTTTGCTTGTATGCCTTTTTTCTCTTAAATGATTGGATAGCTATGCCAAAAAAAATAGAGAAAGAGAAATAGGGGAAGAAAAGAAATAAAAAACAAAAAAATAGGAAAGTGAAGGAAAAATGAGTTAAAAAATAAAGAAAAAAAAAGGAAGGTAGTTGAAAAAAAAAAGAAGAGAAAAAAGAGTAAAAACAAGGAGAAAAATGAAAAAGAAGTGAATAGAAGAGGGGGAGAAACTCATCTCTATTTATTTTTCTTTTCTATATTATTTCTTCCCTCATAGAGTATGGGAGAAAGAGAGAGTGTAAGTGAGCCTATTATGACCGTATATGAGAGAGACTCATTCTTCAAGCTCCCTACATGAGAGAAACTCACTATTGGTCTCTATATAAGAGGAGTACTTTCCTTGTCCTTATATGAGAGAAGTCTATTGAGAGATTTTCGTGTGTGAGGGGCTAGTCTTGAGGGCATGTTTGTTTCACGGTAATTAGAGAGGGAATAGAATGGGAAAGCCCTACTTGATTCGTTTCCCATGTTTGGGTCTTAATTGTGACACAGGAATGAGATTCCTAAGTATCATTCCATTCCCATGATGGAGGGCTTTCTCAATCCCAGCACCCTCCCAAGGATTACTTAATCCATTCCTATTTCATAACCATTCATATCCCTCTCCCCCAATGCCTCGTGCCATGTCACGTGTTGACAACAACCTCCGTTCACCCCAGCACTACCAAGAACAACCTCAAATTGTAATGTTGCATAGCTAAGAATAGTTTAGTCCTACCACGCCCCATGTTGATGACAAAAACAAAGCTTATCATACTCTTGCATCTATACTTGAATAGTAAACATTGATTATTCTTTTTTTCCCCTAGAGATGTAAGAATCATTGTTAATATGAGAAATAGCAATAACAATGGTCAAACACATGTACACATTCAATAAAAATTTTTTAGGAATATATGAATGTAAGGATGGGGATATGGTTGTCAATAAAATATTAGTTTAAATTTAAGAAATTTTACGTAAATTACTATATAATTATGTTAACGTATTGGATTAAATTGTAAATAACTCACTTTTTTTTCTTAGAATTAAAAATTATCATAATTTTTAAAAATTATTTGGTTAAATATGTAAAAAGGTTTCGATTCCATTCATATCAATATATAATTATATCAAACAATTAAAAGAAACTATATCCATCTATAACGATTTCATTCCTATCATAACCCAAACAAAGAGATGGAATTAACCATTCATTTCCATTCCTTACCTCATTTCATTTTATACTTGGTTCTATTCTATCTCCATTCCATTACTGTGAAATAAACACACTTTGAGGTCTCTAAGGCAGAGGCCCATTTTGAGTTTTTGTATGGGAAAGGCACAATCTTGAGGTCTCTAAGTAAAAGACCCACATTTAAGATCTCCAATGGGAAAGGCACTAGTATCTGTTGAGGTCTCTAGGAGAGGAACTAATTAGAGCCAACTTCAGCAATTCATCTATTAGACTCTAGCCTTGTTAATGTGTCATCATTGGCAACCCCACCTACACGTAAGAATGAGGATGCAGCTGTCGTCATTTGCATGAAGAAGAACCACGACCCTATTGCACCTATTGTGTTGTGTTCTTTTTGTGAGAGTGAGAATTTACGTTGTACAAGCTGAGCATTCCGTGCCTCACCTTGAGGGGGAGTGTTGAGAGAGAAAAATGTTGTTGGGTAATTGAATAATGTGTGAGATCCAGTTGCAACTATTTAATGTGCTGGCCTATAAAAGGGTCATTATACCTCTCATTTATCTTTGAAAAGAAATATTGAGAGATAGTACCCATAGGAGTGCTTCTGTGGTTCCTCCCCTTTCCTTATGAAAAGGGTTTCCACGTAAACTCAAACATTTCATTTGTGATGTTTTGATATTTTTATAGTTTTAATTTGGTTATATATTTTAACACCCACCATTTAGTAAAGAGTTTCAATATTTAACCCTTAGCCACTCTTTTCCTATACTTAATATTGCTAAATAGAATATTACAAGATAACAAAGGGGTAGTAAAATGCTTTGGCAGAGTTCCTCTTGACACTTGGAGGCAACTTACACATTCATTGGAGCTTCAGAAAATAGCTAAATAGGCAATGCTGTGACAATGATACGTGAGAATTTGATTGCTTTTTCTTTCATTTTTTTAAATCGACCCAAAATATGATGGCTAGCAGCATGCTTTTGGAATTGAACAACAGCCACAACAATGACAAACGAAGTTGGATATGGGGTTTGGACAACAACATTTGGTGGGCGAGAAGATTCAACCATGGAAAAATCTAAATGAGTAGCACTCACAAATTGAGAAGTAGGCTAAAGGGATGATGGTAAAATTTGGATACTTCAAAGGAACTCTCTAAACAAACATAATTACACCGGTTTTTGAAAAAACGAAAACAAAAGCAAAGTATGAAAAAAAATCATCACTGAAATTATGCACTACATCGCTAAATTAGGAGATAAATACCCAAGCTAAAGATTTTAACAATTTCTTGATATTCTAACACTTCTCTTCAAGTTGAAGTGTAAATCATAATTGAGCTCAACTTACTAGAAGGGATAAAAAAAAAATCTCCCTATGTAGGATATCATTTGACTGGAGGAGAAGGCAGGTAGCAGTAATAGGCAGGTAGGTAGTAGTAGGAAGGCAATAGGAGACGATCCCAAGTAGAAACATAATAGCGTGGGAGATTGTTACGAATGCGTGGCTTCAAACGTCTTTTAAGACGTCTGGGAGGTGGCCCAGATGTTGGATAAGACGTCTGGAACCCCTTTTAGACGTCTGGGATTCGATTTCGGCGGCACGCACGATTGCGTCTGCACGCCTGCACGCACAGACCTGCGGGTGCCTTTTCCCCTCTCTCCTGCGGTCGCAGGCTGCACCCTCTGTTCCGCTCTCTCTCTCCTCCCCGCGCGGCTTTAAAAAGCCTCGCCCTCTCCCTCACTCTCATCACCTCCTCCTCTCCTTCTTCCAGCGAGTGCAAGCGCAAGCGAGCGGCGGCGGCAGCCGCGGCGAGTGCGGGAGGAGGTGTTGCGCGAGGGAGGAGGCGCTCGGCCGTGAGGGCGACCTTGCCGGGGCTGCTAGAGTCGGCCGGCGGGGGAGCAGCAGACGCAGGGTGACGCGGAAACCCTGTTTCTTTTGTTTTAGTTGCCACTCTACTCAGCATTTTGCTGACGTGTTACACTCGTTACCTTTCAGGACCAGGTGTTGAGCAGCCAGGGTCAGCAGCTGCAGAGGACGTTGGGCTGAGTAGGGTCCAGTAGAGTTACCACTGTTCTCTTGTACCTCTTTTTGTTCCACTGTAGTGAGTAGTTCTTGTTACCACTGTACTTTTCTTTACCTATAGTTCATATTATGTTATGAATGTTGTTCTACTGTTGTGGTGGTATATACTGTAGTGGTTTCTTTCCTTACTGCTATATTTTCTTACTGTTAGTTATATTCATGCTGAATGTGGTTTATTTTACTGCTCTTTTGGTTACTTCCTCGTTGGACGACTAGGTCTTGGGATTAGTCGAGTCGGTCCGGTTCTCGTGTCTCATAGGGACTCGGGAATCGGGTCATTACAAGATGGTATCAGAGTAAGGTCGTCCCGAGAAGTGAATCAACAGGCTGGAAAATAACCAATTCACATGTCTATAACTAGAGTAGCCACCACAGCATATCTTTTGACATGAGCTCTTAGACGTTTCCGTTAGGTATCGTTCCATATTGACGTGTTTTGTTTTGTTTCGTGTCTCCTTGCAGGAGATGCCTCGTTGTGGAACTAGGAGGGTGGCCACGGGCGCGGCCGAGGTCGTGGCCCGAGGGACAGATGTGTCGGGCTTGGAGTACATACTACCCCTCCTCTTCTCCTGAGCATACCGTCTCCGGACCTCGTCCAACTGATTCGAGAGGTGGTTCGAGAAGAATTTCAGCTTCTACCCACATCGCCGCCCCCTCATCTCCCTTTCGAGTGTACGACAGGGGAGTTGGGGAACGAGATTTCCGCCGTCACACTAGGCGAGTTAGGAGAACTCAATGGAGGAACGTGACATCCGTAGGAGAGCCGTCACGTTTTACAGGGCCATCAGTGGCCTTTGGGGGCCCTCGACAGGGGCCAGTCGCCAGCACCGGACCCCCGCCCAGCCGACAGCAGGGACCCACTGAGGGTGGGAGTTGGGTTCCCCTCTGTTACCAGTGTGGCCAGCCGGGCCACATCAGGAGGGACTACCCGTCTAGGGCAGGAGGTCAGCAGATACTTCTCGCGCAGAGCACTGGAGGGCGCGCAGGAGGCCGCGGTTCCCAGGCGCGAGGAGGAGGACAGCAGTCGCGAGGAGGGTACCGGCCAGCACCTACTCGTCCGACGCAGAGTGTGGCTGCTTCGTCCGCACCTAGAGCTGAGGGGCGTATCAATGCCCTGACACACATGGATGCCAGAGCTTCGGGCTCGGTGGTGGCATATATGGTTTCAGTTTCCGGTAGACTCGTTTACACGCTTTTCGATTCCGGCGCTACGCACTTGTTTGTCGCAGCCAGTTTCGCAGTTAGTTTGGGCCAGGATTATATGCTGTTAGAAAATCCGTTAGTAATTAGAGGCCCGAGTGGTCAGCTGTTTGTAGCTGAGGAGGTATATACGGATTGCGAGGTCAGCGTCGGGGGACATAGCCTGCCAGCTGACCTGATTATGATACAGATGGAGGACTTTGGCATAATTCTGGGGATGGACTGGCTGCCCGCTTACCACGCCTTGGTGGACTGTTTTGAAAGGAAGACCGTCTTCTCCATTCCGGAGTTACCTTCTTTCGAGTTTCACGGACAGCCAGTGGACGAAGGTTTCAGGTGCATTTCGGCACTTCGGGCGACAAGACTTTTGAGCCAGGGGTGTGAGGGCTTCCTAGCTTGTGTGGTGGTAGAGCCCAGCCCTGTGGCTGACTTTCAGAGCATCCCGGTGGTCAGAGAGTACCCTGACGTGTTTCCAGACGAGTTACTGGGACTGCCGCCCGAGCATGAGATCGAGCTTGAGATCTCACTAGTACCAGGGACCAGCCTCATCTCCACCGCGCCATACAGGATGGCACCGCTTGAGCTGCGAGAGCTCAAGTCCCAGTTGCAGGACCTTTTGGAGAAGGGTTTCGTGAGGCCCAGTGCGTCACCCTGGGGAGCCCCGGTACTGTTTGTGAAGAAAGATGGTACCCTACGCCTTTGTGTGGACTACCGACAGCTGAATAGGGTCACCATCAAGAACAGATATCCGCTGCTGAGGATCGACGACTTGTTTGACCAGTTGCGGGGTGCCACGGTGTTCTCCAAGATCGACTTGAGATCTGGATACCACCAGTTGAGGATCAGGGAGACCGACCTCTCCAAGATAGCTTTCCGCACCCGGTACGGACACTACGAGTTTTTGGTCATGCCGTTTGGGTTGACCAATGCCCTCGCTGCTTTCATGGATCTGATGAACCGGGTGTTTAGACCGTACTTGGACCAGTTCGTGGTGGTTTTCATAGATGATGTACTCATCTATTCTCGAGATCGGACGCAGCACGGACAGCACTTGCAGATGGTTCTGGACACACTGAGACGACGTAGGCTGTTTGCCAAATATAGCAAGTGCGAGTTCTGGTTGAGGGAGGTGACCTTAGGTCATGTGATCTCTGGAGACGGCTTGGCGGTGGACCCAGCCAAGGTCGAGGCAGTACTCAGGTGGGAGAGACCGCATTCAGTCACTGAGATTCGCAATTTCCTGGGACTGGCAGGCTACTGCAGACGATTCATTAGAGGTTTTTCACAGATTGCGCGTCCTATGACACAGTTGACCCGGAAGGACGTGCCCTTCGCTTGGACAGACGCCTGTGAGGCGTGTTTTCTGGAGCTGAAGGAGAGGTTGACCTCAGCTCCCGTGCTCACCATCCCTGACAGTAGTGGCGGGTTCGTTGTGTACATGGATGCCTCCTTGCAGGGGTTAGGAGGTGTGCTCATGCAGAGGGGTCACGTTGTCGCTTACGCTTCGCGGCAACTAAAGCCCCATGAGCATACCTACCCTACCCACGACCTAGAGTTGGCAGCTGTCGTCTTCGCGCTGAAGACCTGGAGGCACTACTTGTACGGTGAGACCTTCAAGATTTTCACAGATCACAAGAGCCTCAGATACCTTTTTGATCAGAAGGAGCTCAACATGAGACAGAGACGTTGGTTGGAGCTCCTGAAGGACTACGACTGTAGCATCTCCTACCACCGGGGAAAGGCCAATGTGGTGGCTGACGCCTTGAGCCGTAAGGCGCCCGCACACTTGGCTAGTTTACAGTTACAGAGTTGGAGCCTTTTGGAGGAGGTGGGCAGTTGGCGACCCCTAGAGTTACGGGGGTACTGTGGGGCAGTGACGGTGACACGACAGACTAGGCCAGAGCTGTTAGACCGCATCATCACAGGACAGATGGTCGATCCGTACTTGCAGTCTTTGCGCGACAGGGTACTGTCAGGAGGCCCAGGGGACTTCTCTTTCACAGACCAGGTGCTGCTCCTGAGGGGACGGTTGTGCGTTCCCAGAGACGAGGAGCTGTTGAGAGAGCTCCTGACTGAGGCACACGGTTCCAGATTCACCATACATCCCGGAAACACGAAGATGTACCACGACTTGAGACGCGAGTTTTGGTGGAGGGGGATGAAGCGGGATGTGGGTGAATTCGTGCAGTAGTGCTTAGTGTGCCAGCAGGTGGAAGCCGAGCATCAGAGGCCTACAGGGCTGCTACAGCCGCTTCCAGTGCCAGAGTGGAAGTGGGAGAGCATCACCATGGACTTGGTGGTGGGTTTACCTGTTACCCAGCGAGGACACGACGCTGTCTGGGTATTTGTGTATAGACTGACGAAGACGGCACGATTCTTGCCGATCCGAGTCACTTTGGGACCATGACAGTTGGTAGAGAGGTATATCCGTGACGTGGTACAACTACACGGAGTTTCGCAGGAGATCGTATCCGACCGGGAT
The DNA here is from genome assembly GCA_037157565.1 of Thalassia testudinum. NCBI lineage: Eukaryota > Viridiplantae > Streptophyta > Magnoliopsida > Alismatales > Hydrocharitaceae > Thalassia > Thalassia testudinum. Next base: position 2,985,351 of record JAZHRO010000022.1, on the reverse strand, counting down.
ACCCGCTTTACGTCCCAGTTTTGGGCTGAGTTTCAGCAGGCCCTGGGGACGCGGTTGAGGTTGAGTACAACTTACCACCCCCAGACGGACGGACAGTCTGAGCGCACGATACAGACACTTGAAGACCTTTTGCGTGCCTGTGTACTGGACTGGAGGGGCTTTTAGGAGGAGCACCTGCCCCTAGCGGAGTTTGCATACAACAACAGTTATCACTCGAGCATCGGCATGGCTCCCTACGAGGCTCTGTACGGACGGAGGTGTACGGCACCCTTGAGTTGGGTTGAGGTGGGGACCAAGTGGGAGGTTGGCCCCAGGTTGATCTGGCAGAGTCAGGAGGTAGTCGAGCAGATCCATAGGTGACTCCGCATTGTCAGGAGCAGACAGAAGAGCTACGCGGATCGGAGACGCAGAGAGGTGCTGTTTGAGGTTGAGGACCACGTCTTCCTTCGTGTTTCGCCCATGAAGGGCCTACAGCGGTTTGGGGTGAGAGGGAAGCTCGCGTCGAGGTTCGTGGGGCCCTTTGAGGTCCTGGAGTGGGTTGGACCCGTTGCTTACAAACTTGCCCTCCCTCCGCAGCTTTCTGGTGTGTACGACGTGTTCCACGTGTCCAACCTCAGGAAGTACGTAACCGATCCCAGTCACGTACTGAGTCACGAGAGCGTCGAGGTGGGCGACGACCTGACCTACCCCGAGCGGCCAGTGCAGATTCTAGACCGAGCCGTCCGCAGTTTAAGACGAAAGCAAGTACCCCTGGTAAAGGTTTTGTGGAGGAGCCAGCGGTACGAGGAGGCTACCTGGGAGCCTGAGGCGGCAATGCGGGAGCGGTACCCGGAGCTCTTCGCGGGTACATCTTTTCGGACCGGCTTCGATCCTCTTTGAGTTTGTTATGGTTACTATGATGTTTTTCTCGCACCCTAGTTAGCGCAAGTTTCGGGGACGAAACTTCCATTGAGTTTGTTATATTGTTACGAACGCGCGGCTTCAGACGTCTTGTAAGACGTCTGGGAGGTGGCCCAGATGTCGGATAAGACGTCTGGAACCCCTTCCAGATGTCTGGGATTCGATTTCGGCGGCACGCGTGGTTGCGTCTGCGTGCCTGCGTGCGCAGACCTGCAGGTGCCTTTTCCCCTCTCTCCTGTGGCTGCAGGCTGCGCCCTCTGTTCCGCTCTCTCTCTCCTCCCCGCGCGGCTTTAAAAAGCCTCGCCCTCTCCCTCACTCTCATCACCTCCTCCCCTCCTTCTTCTTCTTCCAGCGAGTGCGAGCGCGAGCAAGCGGCTGCGGCGGCAGCCGCAGCGAGTGCGAGAGGAGGTGCTACGCGAGGGAGGAGGCCCTTGGCTGTGAGGGTGAGCTTGCCGGGGCTGCTAGAGTCGGCCGGTGGGGGAGCAGCAGACGCAGGGTGACGCGGGAGGCCTGCTGTAGCTCGAGCAGCAGGCGGACGAGGCGCGGCGCGGCCGTGCGTCGCGAACGGAGGGTGAGCCGCGCTTTGATTCTGGAAAATTTTCCAGAATCAGACGTCTGGGAATCCAACTAGACGACGGGGAAGACGTCTAGAGGACTGTCCAGACGTCTAGTAAGTAAGTTATTCTTTTCGTCTACTTCCTTTTCTGCGATCGTCCGTACTGAGAGCGAGGAATGGGTACGCGCAGGTTCCGAGATTCGCATCCAACGCGAATTAGACGTCTGGCAGCGGTGCCAGACGACTAGAAGGACTTCCAGACGTCCGGGGTGACCATCGGACGTCTGGGATCTAGGCCAGACGCCCCCGCAGGCTTCTGGACGTCTGAGAGACTATGCAAGACAAGGTACCATCTGATCCCCATTTTTAAGACGTCTGGAAGAAGTTCCAGACGTCTGATTTTGCACTGTTTCGTCGTTTTCGACCCGTTTAGGACCCGTTCGGAGTCCGTTTTCCGCGTTTCGAGTTGCGTCCTTTTCGGAATAGAATCCTCTACCCGTCTACAGTGATTAGATACTGTTTTGAGAAACTCCTTGTGTTTGATCCTTGAGATAGGACCCCGTTCCATTGCAGTCTCGGGGGTTGCGAAGGCACGCGGGATTCCCGACCACGCCCCCAGTACTCCTGTTGTAACTGGTAGAGTGGCTTTTAAGTTTATTAGTATAATCTGTTAAATTATGGAACCATAAATAGAACCTAGGACATTGCATGAATCCTAGGAATGAGAAATAGATTGAATGATAGATCCTAGGTGTTGCATGAATCCTAGGGCTGGAAAACTAGATTGTATGATAGATCCTAGGATATGGCATGAATCCTAGGATGGGGAAAACTAGTGGAATATATGAATACTGCAGTCTTGGAAAAATGGAAAGGAACAAATAGCTGCCTGTAAATTGAATTAATAGCTGCCTATTATGAATAAATAAACGTGACTGAGAACATGGATTGTAACAACATGAAACTGGAAAGTGAAACCTAGATGTTCTGAGTTAAAAGAGCCGGAACCCTACGGGGAATTATGAGTGGAACTCCTAGAAAGAGAAAGGAATGGAACTGAGAAGGAAAGATGTGGAAGTGTGTTGTCTCTTTGGTACGTAGTACCAAGGGAAGTACCTGTACCTGTTTAGTGCAGAGCGGAGCCAGCCGCCCCAGGAACCCGGGGTTAGGACTGGCCACTTTGTACCGACCTGCTGGCCCTCGTGTACGTAGTACCGAGGAGAGCTACTAGTGTAGGGAGGTACTAGCTACCCCACGGGCCCAGGGGTTCTGCTAGCCTCCTACACCGACTTGTTAGGCCCACTGGGGCAAACCAAGGTAGTCAGGCGAGGGTGCGCGGACTGTGGAGGGGCAAGGCCCCTGTTTGGTTACTGTGGAGGGGTTGGACCCCCTGTTACTGAGAGGGCTTTGCCCTGTACTGGTTCAGTGCTGTGCTTTGGATGTACCCGTTAACGAAAACGACTGACCGCGTGCCAGTGCGGGTTAGCTACCTGTGCATTTATCGCGCGTGCCGTAGTCACCGTTATGCCTGTCCGTGACCTTGGGGTGGTTGACTGAGAGTAGGATCACCACGGGGGACTCTCCCGGCCAGGAGGGCACCACGTGCTACTTCTACTTTTTGGAAAAGACTGCAATCAAGATCGTTCCCACGAGGAACATTCGAGATCAAGTGAAGGATCTGAGAAATAAATGAAATCGTGAGACAATTGAAAGACGTAAATAAAGAAAGTAACAGAACATAACGGCTACTGTACACTCTACTATTTCTTTTGTTTTAGTTGCCACTCTACTCAGCATTTTGCTGACGTGTTACACTCGTTACCTTTCAGGACCAGGTGTTGAGCAGCCAGGGTCAGCGGCTGCAGAGGACGCTGGGCCGAGTAGGGTCCAGTAGAGTTACCACTGTTCTCTTGTACCTCTTTTTGTTCCACTGTAGTGAGTAGTTCTTGTTACCACTGTACTTTTCTTTACCTGTAGTTCATATTATGTTATGAATGTTGTTCTACTGTTATGGTGGTATATACTGTTGTGGTTTCTTTCCTTACTGCTGTATTTTCTTACTGTTAGTTATATTCATGCTGAATGTGGTTTATTTTACTGCTCTTTTGGTTACTTCCTCGTTGGACGAATAGGTCTTGGGATTAGTCGGGTCGGTCTGATTCTCGTGTCTCGTAGGGACTCGGGAATCGAGTCGTTACAGAGACGATCCCAAGTAATAATAGCAATAGATGACAGGCAATCTCAAGATGGTCAAAAGACGATCTCAATGAGGCAATAGAAAGTAGGTAAACACAATAGCGTGGGAGATGATCCCAAGTAATAATAGCAATAGATGAGAGGTGATCTCAAAATGGTCAAAAGATGATCCCAATCAGGCAATAGGAAGTAGGAAATAGACAAGAGATCACCAATAGGGTATGCAATCAAAGCATATGGTAGGCAAACATGACGTTACGAACGCGTGCCCCAGACGTCTTTTAAGACGTCTGGGAGGTGGCCCAGACGTCGGACCAGACGTCTGGGATCACATCCAGACGTCTGACCAGATGTCTGGGATCTTTTCCAGACGTCTGGAAAACAGTTATTTTTCGCACGAGAGATTCGTCTGCGCGCCTGTGCGCGCAGACCCGCGATTCCTCTCTCTCTCTCTTTTTCCCTCTCTCTGCGGCTGCAGACCTGCTACGCACTCTCTCCCTCCTCCTCGCGCGGCCTTAAAAGGCCACGCCTCCCCTCCTGTCGTCTCCACCGTCCCCTTCCTCTTCTCCTTCCTGTGCACGAGAGCGAGCGAGCGCGAGGGCGGCAGCGGCGGTCGCAGTGAGCGCAGAGGAGGTGCGGCGTGCGAGGGCGGAGCTCTGCCGTGAGGGCGAGCTCGCCGGAGCGGCTTGGCCGGCCGGCGGAGGGTGCAGGGGGCGCGGAACGACGCGGAGAGGGACCTGCTATGGTCTGAGCAGCAGACGCGTGAGGTGCGACGCGAGCGGCGTCGTGAGCGGAGGCCGAGTGGCGCCCTGATTCTGGAAAAAATTTCCAGAATCAGACGTCTGGGTTGATAGCCAGACGACGAGGGAGACGTCTGGAAGCTCATACAGACGTTTGAAAGGTGAGTATTCCGCTTTCTTCTTCCTTCCTGTCGACTGACCGTACTGAGGGAGGGAGTTGGCTGTGCGCAGGCTCGCTGATTCGCCATCCTTTGCGAATCAGACGTCTAGCTGTTGTACCAGACGGCGGGAGAGACCTCCAAACGTCCGGGGTAACCATCGGACGTCTAGGAGCTAGGCCAGACGTCCCCGCAGACTTCTGGACGTCCGAGAAACCACGCTGAACAGGTAATTCCCTGATCCACCTTTTTAAGACGTCTGGAAGAAGTTCCAGACATCTGATTTTGCACAGTATCGTCTTTTTCGACCCGTTTAGGGTCCGTTCGGGCTCCGTTTTCCGCGATTCGAGTTGCGTTCTTTTCAGAATTAATTCCTCTACCCGTCTACAGTAGCTATACACTGTTTTGAGACACTCCTTGTGTTTGATCCTTGTGATAGGACCTCATTCAGTTGCAGTCTTGGGAGTCGTGGAGGCACGCGGGATTCCCGATCACGCCCCCATTACTCCCGTTGTACCTGGTAGAGTGGTTTAAGTTTATTATTAAAATCTGTTAAAGTATGGAACGATAACTAGAATTTAGGGCATTGCATGAATCCTAGGAATGAGAAATGTATGGAATGATAGCTCCTAGGTGATGCATGAATCCTAGGGCTGGAAAACTAGTTGTATGCTAGATCCTAGGATGTGGCATGAATCCTAGGATGGAAAAACTAGTGGAATGTATAATACTGCAGTCTTGGAAAAAAAAAGGAAAGGAATATAAAGCTGCCTGTAAATTGAATTAACAGCTGCCTGTTACGAATAAAGAAACATGAATGAGATCATGGGTCGTAAGAACGTGAAACTGGAAAGTGACACCTGGATGTTTGAGTTAAAAGGATGGAACCCTACGGGGAAGTAGGAGTAGAACTCCTGGAAAGTGAATGGAATAGTATTGGGGAAGTGAGCTGGCCCTTGAGTACGGAGTACCAAGGAGAGCGACTGTCCCCTTGTTTAGTGCAGAGCGGAGCCAGTCGCCCTAGGGACCCGAGGTTAGGACTGGCCACTCTGTACCGACTTGCTGGCCCTCGCGTACATAGTACCGAGGAGAGCTACTAGTGTAGGGAGGTAGTAGCTACCCCACGGGCCCCGGGGTTCTGCTCGCCTCCCACACCGACTTGTTAGGTCCGCTGGGGCAAACCAGGGTAGTCAGGCGAGGGTGCGCGGACTGTGGAGGGGCAAGGCCCCAGTTTGGTTACTGTGGAGGGTTTGGACCCCTGTTACTTAGAGGGCTCTGCTCTGTACTGGTTCCGTGCTGTGCTTTGGGCGCACCCGTTAACGGAAACGACTGACCGCGTGCCAGTATGGGTTAGCTACCTGTGCGTTTATCGCTCGTGCCGTAGTCACCGTTACGTCTGTCAGTGACCTTGAGGTGGTTGACTGAGGGTAGGATCACCACGGGGGACTCTCCCGACCAGGAGAGCACCACGTGCTACTTCTACTTTTTGGAAAAGACTGCAATCAAGATCGTTCCCACGAGGAATATTCGAGATCAAGTAAAAGATCTGAGAAATAAATGAAATAGTGAGACAATTGAAAGATGTAAATAAAGAAAGTAATAGAGCATAACAGCTACTGTACACTCTACTGTTGTCTTTAGTTTTAGTTTCCACTCTACTTAGCGTTTTGCTGACGTGTTACACTCGTTACCTTTCTCAGGACCAGGTGTTGAGCAGCTAGGGTCAGCGGGTGCAGAGGACACTGGGCTAAGTAGGGTCTAGTAGAGTTTACCGCAGTCTTTTGTACCTCTTTTGTTTCTGTTATAGTGAGTAGTTCTTGTTTCCGCTGTACTTTCTTTACCTGCAGTTCATGTTATATGATAAATGTTGTTCTACTGTTGTGGTGGTATCTACTGTAGTAGTTTCTTTCCTTGCTGCTGTACTTTCTTACTGTTAGTTATATTCATGCTGAATGTGGTTTATTTTACTGCTCTTTTGGTTACTTCCTCGTTGGACGACTAGGTCTTGAGATTAGTCGAGTCGGTCCGGTTCTCGTGTCTCGTAGGGACTCGGGAGTCGGGTCATTACAAGATGGTATCGGAGCAAGGTCGTCCCGAGAAGTGAATCAACTGACTGGAAAATAACAATTCACATGTTTATAGCTAGAGTAGCCACCACAACATATCTCTTGACATGAGCTCTTAGAAGTTTTGTTAGGTATCGTCTGTTTTGACGTTTCCGTTTTGTTTCGCGTCTCCTTGTAGGAGATGCCTCGTCGCGGGACTGGCGAGACTGGCCGCGGGCACAGCAGAGGGCGAGGTCGGCGAGGTGGACGTGCTGTTGTTGACGTCTCAGTGGACCAGCCACCACTCCCGGGCATCCAGGCCCAGGACCTCGCCAGACTGATACGAGATATTGTACGAGAGGAGCTCCACCCACCGCCCCGAGCGCCTCCTCCTGGGGCTGCAGAGGGGGAGTCCTCTGTGGGACCACGCGACGGACACGGCGCTGGACACGAGGGAGGGGATGGGCTGTTGCCGCCCCCACCTTCCTCCGACACTTCTATACACGAGGCACCTTCGCCTGGAGGTGCACCAGCACCTCCCCTACAGCGCCACTTCGAGCTTTTCGGACAGTTCCGGAAGCTGAAGCCCCCTCCTTCAAGGGGGATGAGGACCCGACCGAGGCAGAGGACTGGCTTGAGTAGCTGGAGAAGATCTTCGACACCCTTCGCCCCCCGGTGGAGTACCGCGTGGCCTTTGCCACGTACCAACTGGAGAGTGCGGCACACCGGTGGTGGAGGGCGGTCCGGGGACAGGAGAGGGACGAGCCGACGTGGGACCAGTTCGTCACCCTCTTTTGCGAGCAGTACTTTCCCCAGACGTGGTAGGACCAGAGGAGGCGGGAGTTCCACACTCTCCGCCAAGGGACGATGACTGTGAGCGCGTACCGCACGCGTTTCTTGGAGCTGTCCCGCTTTGCAGCGACAGCAGTAGCCACTGAGGAGGAGTGCCTTTGGAGGTTCACCGAGGGGCTCCGGCCTGCGATCCGGGGGTATGTCAAACCCCTGAAGCTGTCTACGTTTTCGAGGGTGGTAGAGGCAGCTATGACTTACGAGGAGACCAACCCGTCCGCGCGAGAGACCGACGGCAGGCGGAAGAGGCCCTTTCAGCCAGACTTCTCACAGGGCTGGCGAGAACGAAGACACGTGGCGTCCGCAGGAGAGCCGTCACGTTGTGCAGGGCCATCAGTGGCCTTTGGGGGCCCTCGACAGGGGCCAGTCGCCAGCACCGGACCCCCGCCTAGTCGACAGCAGGGACTCACTAAGGGCGGGAGTCGGGTTCCCCTCTGCTACCAGTGTGGCCAGCCGGGCCACGTCAGGAGGGACTGCCCATCTAGGGCAGGAGGTCAGCAGATACTTCCCATGCAGAGCACTGGAGGGCGCGCAGGAGGCCGCAGTTCCCAGGCACGAGGAGGAGGATAGCAGTCGCGAGGAGGGTACCGGCCAGCACCTACCCATCCGACGCAGAGTGTGGCTGCTTCGTCCGCACCTAGAGCTGAGGGGAGTATCAACGCCCTAACACACAGGGACGCCAGAGCTTCGGGATCCGTGGTAGCAGGTATGGTTTCAGTTTCTGGCAGACTCGTTTACACCCTTTTCGATTCCGGCGCTACGCACTCGTTTGTCGCAGCCAGTTTCGCAGTTAGTCTGGACCAGGATTATACACTGTTAGAGAATCCGTTCGTAATCAGAGGTCCGAGTGGTCAGCTGTTTGTAGCTGAGGAGGTGTACACAGATTGCGGGGTCAGCGTCGGGGGACATAGCCTGCCAGCTGCCCTGATTATGATCCAGATGGAGGACTTTGGTGTGATTCTGGGGATGGATTGGCTGTCCGCTTACCACGCCTTGGTGGACTGTTTTGAGAGGAAGATCGTCTTCTCCATTCCGGAGATACCTTCTTTCGAGTTTCACGGACAGCCAGTGGACAGAGGTTTCAGGTGCATATTGGCACTTCGGGTGGCGAGACTTTTGAGCCAGGGATGTGAGGGCTTCCTAGCTTGTGTGGTGGCAGAACCCAGCCCCGTGGCAGACTTCCAGAGCATCCCGGTGGTCAGAGAGTACCCCGACGTGTTTCCAGACTAGTTACCAGGACTACCGCCCGAGCGCGAGATCGAGTTTGAGATCACACTAGTCCCAGGGACCAGCCCCATCTCCACCGCGCCATACAGGATGGCACCACTTGAGCTGCGAGAGCTCAAGTCCCAATTGCAGGACCTTTTGGAGAAAGGTTTCGTGAGGCCCAGTGCGTCTCCCTGGGGAGCCTCGGTACTGTTTGTGAAGAAGAAGGATGGGACCCTACGCCTTTGTGTGGACTACCGACAACTGAATAGGGTCACCATCAAGAACAGATATCCGCTGCCGAGGATCGACGATTTGTTTGACCAGTTGCGGGGTGCCACGGTGTTTTCCAAGATAGATTTGAGGTCTGGATACCACTAGTTGAGGATCAGGGAGACCGACGTCTCCAAGACAGCTTTCCGCACCCGGTACGGACACTACGAGTTTTTGGTCACGCCGTTTGGGCTGACCAATGCCCCCGCTGCTTTCATGGACCTGATGAACCGGGTGTTTAGACCGTACTTGGACCAGTTTGTGGTGGTTTTCATAGATGATGTACTCATCTATTCTAGAGATCGGACGCAGCACGGACAGCACTTGCGGATGGTTCTGGACACTCTGAGACGACGCAGGCTGTACGCCAAATACAGCAAGTGCGAGTTCTGGTTGAGGGAGGTGACCTTCTTGGGTCATGTGATCTCTGGAGACGGCCTGGCAGTGGACCCAGCCAAGGTCGAGGCAGTGCTCAGGTGGGAGAGACCGCGTTCAGTCACTGAGATCTGCAGTTTCCTGGGACTAGCTGGCTACTACAGACGGTTCATCAGAGGATTTTCATAGATTTCACGTCCTATGACATAGTTGACCCGGAAGGACGTGCCTTTCGCTTGGACAGACGCCTGTGAGGCATGTTTTCTGGAGCTGAAGGAGAGGTTGACCTCGGCTCCCGTGCTCACCATCCCTGACAGTAGTGGCGGGTTCGTTGTGTACACGGACGCTTCCTTGCAGGGGTTAGGAGGTGTGCTCATGCAGAGGGGTCACGTGGTCGCTTACACTTCGCGGCAACTGAAGCCCCATGAGCATACCTACCCTACCCACGACTTAGAGTTAGCAGCTGTTGTCTTCGCGCTGAAGACATGGAGGCACTACTTGTACGGTGAGACCTTCGAGATTTTTACAGATCACAAGAGCCTCAGATATCTTTTTGACCAGAAGGACCTCAACATGAGACAGAGACGTTGGTTGGAGCTCCTGAAGGACTACGACTGCAGCATCTCCTACCACCCGGGAAAGGCCAATGTGGTAGCTGACGCCTTGAGCCGTAAGGCGCCCGCACGCTTGGCCAGCCTACGGTTACAGAGTTGGAGCCTTTTGGAGGAGGTGGCCAGTTGGTGACCTCTAGAGTTACGAGGGTACTCTGGGGTAGTGACGGTGACACGGCAGACCAGGCCAGAGCTGATAGACCGCATCATCATAGGACAGATGGCCGATCCGTACTTGTAGTCCTTGCGCGACAGAGTACTGTCGGGAGACCCGGGGGACTTCTCTTTCACAGACCAGGTGCTGCGCTTGAGGGGATGGTTGTGCGTTCCCAGAGACGAGGAGCTGTTGAGAGAGCTCCTGACTGAGGCACACGGTTCCAGATTCACCATACATCCCGGAAACACGAAAATGTACCACGACTTGAGACGCGAGTTTTGGTGGAGAGGGATGAAGCGGGATGTGGGTGAGTTCGTGCAACAGTGTTTAGTGTGCCAGCAGGTGAAAGCCGAGCATCAGAGGCCTGCAGCGCCACTTCAGCCGCTTCCAGTGCCAGAGTGGAAGTGGGAGAGCATCACCATGGACTTGGTGGTGGGCTTACCTGTTATCCAGCGGGGACACGACGCAGTCTGGGTAATAGTGGATAGACTGACGAAGATGGTGCGTTTCTTGCCGATCCGAGTCACTTTGGGACCAGCACAGTTGGCAGAGAGGTATATCCGTGATGTGGTACGACTACACGGAGTTCCGCGGGAGATCGTATCTGACCTGGATGCCCGCTTTACGTCCCAGTTTTGGGCTGAGTTTCAGCAGGCTTTGGGGACGAGGTTGAGGTTTAGCACGGCTTACCACCCCCGGACGGACGGACAGTCTGAGCGCACGATACAGACACTTGAGGACCTTTTGCGTGCTTGTGTACTGGACTGGAGGGGCTCTTGAGAGGAGCACCTGCCCCTGGCGGAGTTTGCATACACAACAATTATCACTCGAGCATCGGCATGGCTCCCTACGAGGCTCTGTACGGGCGGAAGTGTACGGCACCCTTGAGTTGGGTTGAGGTGGGGACCAAGTGGGAGGTTGGCCCCAGGTTGATCAGGCAGAGTTAGGAGGTAGTTGAGCAGATCCACAGACGACTTCGCACTGTCAGGAGCAGACAGAAGAGCTACGCGAATCGGAGACGCAGAGAGGTGCAGTTTGAGGTTGGGGACCACGTCTTCCTTCGTGTTTCGCCCATGAAGGGCCTACAGCGGTTTGGGTGAGAGGGAAGCTCACGCCGAGGTTCGTAGGGCCCTTTGAGGTCCTGGAGCGGGTTGGACCCGTTGCTTATAGACTTGCCCTTCCCCCGCAGCTTTCTGGTGTGCACGACGTGTTCCACGTGTCCAACCTCAGGAAGTACGTAGCCGATTCCAGTCACGTACTGAGTCACGAGAGCGTCGAGGTGAGCGACGACCTGACCTACCCTGAGCGGCCAGTGCAGATCCTAGACCGAGCCATCCGCAGTTTGAGACGAAAGCAAGTACCCCTGGTAAAGGTTTTGTGGAGGAGCCAGCGGTACGAGGAGGCTACCTGGGAGCCTGAGGCGACAATGCGGGAATGATACCTGGAGCTTTTCGCGGGTACGTCGTTTCGGATCGGCTTCGGTCCTCTTTGAGTTTGTTATGGTTATTTGGACATCTTTTCCCCGTACCCTAGTTGGCGCAAGTTTCAGGGACGAAACTTCCTTTGAGTTTGTTATATTGTTACGAACGCGTGCCCCAGACGTCTTTTAAGACGTCTGGGAGGTGGCCCAGACGTCGGACCAGACGTCTGGGATCACATCCAGACGTCTGACCAGACGTCCTGGATCGTTTCCAGACGTCTGGAAAACAGTTATTTTCCACACGAGAGATTCGTCTGCGCGCCTGTACGCGCAGACCCGCGATTCCTCTCTCTCTCTCTCTTTTTCCCTCTCTCTCTGCGGCTGCAGACCTACCGCGCACTCTCTCCCTCCTCCTCGCGCGGCCTTAAAAGGCCACGCCTCCCCTCCGGTCGTCTCCACCGTCCCCTTCGTCTTCTCCTTCCTGTGCGCGAGAGCGAGCGAGCGCGAGGGCGGCAGCGGCGGCTGCAGTGAGCGCAGAGGAGGTGCGGCGTGCGAGGGCGGAGCTCTGTCGTGAGGGCGAGCTCGCCGGAGCGGCTTGGCCGGCCGGCGGAGGGCACAGGGGGCGCGGAACGACGCGGAGAGGGACCTGCTGCGGTCTGAGCAGCATACGCGCGGGGTGCGACGCGGGCGGCGTCGCGAGCGGAGGTCGAGTGGCGCCCTGATTCTGAAAAAAATTTCCAGAATCAGACGTCTGGGTTGATAGCCAGACGACGAGGGAGACGTCTGGAAGCTCATACAGACGCATGAAAGGTGAGTATTTCGCTTTCTTCTTCCTTCCTGTCGACTGACCGTACTGAGGGAGGGAGTTGGCCGTGCGCAGGCTCGCTGATTCGCCATCCTTTGCGAATCAGACGTCTGGCTGTTGTACCAGATGGCGGGAGAGACCTCCAGACGTCCGGGGTAACCATCGGACGTCTGAGCTAGGCCAGACGTCCCCGCATACTTCTGGACGTCCGGGAAACCACGCTGAACAGGTAATTCCCTGATCCACCTTTTTAAGACGTCTGGAAGAAGTTCTAGACGTCTGATTTTGCACAGTATCGTCTTTTTCGACCTGTTTAGGGTCCGTTCGGGCTCCGTTTTTCGCGATTCGAGTTGCATTCTTTTCATAATTAATTCCTCTACCCGTCTACAGTAGCTATACACTGTTTTGAGACACTCCTTGTGTTTGATCCTTGTGATAGGACCTCGTTCAGGTGCAGTCTTGGGAGTCGCGGAGGCACGCGGGATTCCCGATCACGCCCCCATTACTCCCGTTGTACCTGGTAGAGTGGTTTAAGTTTATTATTAAAATCTGTTAAAGTATGGAACCATAACTAGAATCTAGGGCATTGCATGAATCCTGGGAATGAGAAATGTATGGAATGATAGCTCATAGGTGATGCATGAATGCTAGGGCTGGAAAACTAGTTGTATGCTAGATCCTAGGATGTGGCATGAATCCTAGGATGGAAAAACTAGTGGAATGTATAATACTGCAGTCTTGGAAAAAAAATGGAGAGGAATATAAAGCTGCCTGTAAATTGAATTAACAGCTGCCTGTTACGAATAAAGAAACATGAATGAGATCATGGGTCGTAAGAATGTGAAACTGGAAAGTGACACCTGGATGTTTGAGTTGAAAGGATGGAACCCTACGGGGAAGTAGGAGTAGAACTCCTGGAAGGTGAATGGTATAGTATTGGGGAAGTGAGCTGGCCCTTGAGTACGGAGTACCAAGGAGAGCGACTGTCCCCCTGTTTAGTGCAGAGCGGAGCCAGCCGCCCCAGGGACCCAGGGTTAGGACTGGCCACTCTGTACCGACTTACTGGCCCTCGCGTACGTAGTACCGAGGAGAGCTACTAGTGTAGGGAGGTACTTGCTACCCCACGGGCCCCGGGGTTCTGCTAGCCTCTCACACCGAATTGTTAGGCCCACTGGGGCAAACCAGGGTAGTCAGGCGAGGGTGCGCGGACTGTGGAGGGGCATGGCCCCGGTTTGGTTACTGTGGAGGGGTTGGACCCCTGTTACTGAGGGGGCTCTGCCCTGTACTGGTTCCGTGCTGTGCTTTGGGCGCACCCGTTAACGGAAACGACTGACCGCGTGCCAGTATGGGTTAGCTACCTGTGCGTTTATCGCGCGTGCCGTAGTCACCGTTACGTCTGTCAGTGACCTTGGGGTGGTTGACTGAGGGTAGGATCACCACAGGGGACTCTCCCGGCCAGGAGAGCACCACGTGCTACTTCTACTTTTTGGAAAAGACTGCAATCAAGATCGTTCCCACGAGGAACATTCGAGATCAAGTAAAAGATCTGAGAAATAAATGAAATAGTGAGACAATTGAAAGATGTAAATAAAGAAAGTAATAGAACATAACAGCTACTGTACACTCTACTGTTGTCTTTAGTTTTTGTAACGAGCGCGTGCCCCAGACGCCTTTTAAGACGTCTGGGAGGTGGCCCAGACGTCGGACAAGACGTCTGGGATCACATCCAGACGTCTGACCAGACGTCCGGGATAGTTTACAGACGTCTGGAGAACAGTTATGTTCGCACGGGAGATTCGTCTGTGCGCCTGTGCGCGCAGACCTGCGATTCTGCCCTCTTTCTCTGCGACTGCAGGCGGCTGCGACCGCCTTCTCTCTCCTCCTCGTGCGGCCTTAAAAGGGCGCGCCTCCCCTCCCGTCTCCACCATCTTCTTCCTTCTTCTCCTGCCTGTGCGCGAGAGCGAGCGGACGCGAGGGCGCAGCGGCAGCGGCAGCCACAGTGAGCGCGGAGGAGGTGCGGCGTGCGAGGGCGGGGCTCTGCCGTGAGGGCGAGCTCGCCGGAGCGGCTTGGCCGGCCGGCGGAGGGCGCAGGGGGCGCGGAGCGACGCGGAGAGGGACCTGCTGCGGGCTGAGCAGCAGACGCGCGAGGTGTGACGCGGGCGGTGTCGCGAGCGGAGGCCGAGCAGGGTCCTGATTCTGGAAAAATTTCCAGAATCAGACGTCTGGATTGATAGCCAGACGGCAAGGTCGACGTCTGTAAGATCATGCAGACGTCTGAAAGGTGAGTTTCCGCTTTCTTCTTCCTTCTTGTCGACTGACCGTACTGAGGGAGGGGGGTTGGCTGTGCGCAGGTTCTCTGATTCGCCATCCCTTGCGAATCAGACGTCTGGAAGTTGTACCAGACGGCGGGAGTGACCTCCAGACGTCCGGAGGGACCATCGGACGTCTGGGATCTAGGCAGACGTCCCCACAGACTTCTGGACGTCCGGGGAACCAAGCCGAACAGGTAATTCTCTGATCCACCGTTTAAGACGTCTGGAAGGAGTTCCAGACGTCTGATTTTGCACAGTATTGTCTTTCTCGACCCGTTTAGGGCCCGTTTGGGCTCCGTTTTCCGCGATTCGAGTTGCGTTCGTTTCAGAATTAATTCCTCTACCCGCCTACAGTAGCTATACACTGTTTTGAGACACTCCTTGTGTTTGATCCTTGTGACAGGATCTCGTTCAGTTGCAGTCTTGAGAGTCGCGGAGGCACGCGGGATTCCCGATCACGCCCCCACTACTCCCGTTGTACCTGGTAGAGTGGCTTTAAGTATTAATAAAATCTGTTAAAGTATGGAACCATAACTAGAACCTAGGGCATTGCATGAATCCTAGGAATGAGAAATATATGGAATGATAGCTCCTAGGTGTTGCATGAATCCTAGGGCCGGAAAACTAGATTGTATGATAGATCCTAGGATATGGCATGAGTCCTAGGGTGGAAAAACTAGTGGAATGTATATTACTGCAGTCTTGGAAAATTGGAAAGGAATATATATAAAGCTGCCTGTAAAATTAATTAACAGCTGCCTGTTACGAATAAAGAAACATGTTGAGATCATGGATTTCGAGAATGTGAATCTGGAAAGTGAAACATATGATGTTCTGAGATAAAGAGCTGGAACCCTACGGGGAATTAGGAGTGGAACTCCTGGAAAGAAAAAGGAATGGAACTGAGATGTAGTTTGTACTGTCTCTTGGGTACGCAGTACCAAGGGAAGTACCTGTACCTGTTTAGTGCAGAGTGGGGCCAGCCGCCCCAGGGACCCGGGGTTAGGATTGGCCGCTCTGTACCGACTTGTTGGCCCTCGTGTACGTAGTACCGAGGAGAGCTAGTAGTGTTAGGAGAGTACTACCTACCCCACGGGCCCCGGGGTTCTGCTAGCCTCCTTCACCGACTTGTTAGGCCCACTAGGGCAAACCAGGGTAGTCAGGCGAGGGTGCGTGGACTGTGGAGGGGCAAGGCCCCGGTTTGGTTACTGTAGAGGGGTTGGACCCCTGTTACTGAGAGGGTTCTGCCCTGGTTCCGTGCTGTGCTTTGGGCGCACCCGTTAACGGAAACGACTGACCGCGTGCCAGTGCAGGCTAGCTACCTGTGCGTTTATCGCGCGTGCCGTAGTCACCGTTACGTCTGTCAGTGACCTTGGGGTGGTTGACTGAGGGTAGGATCACCACGGGGGACTCTCCCGGCCAGGAGAGCACCACGTGCTACTTCTACTTTTGGAAAAGACTGCAATCAAGATCGTTCCCACGAGGACATTCGAGATCAAGTAAAGGATCTGAGAAATAAATGAAATAGTAAGAAAAATTGAAAGATGTGAATAAAGGAAGTAATAGAACATAACAGCTACTGTACACTCTACTGTTGCCTTTAGTTAGTTTGCCACTCTACTCAGTGTTTTGCTGACGTGTTACACTCGTTACCTTTTTCAGGACCAGGTGTTGAGCAGCCAGGGTCGGCGGCTGCAGATGACGCTGGGCCGAGTAGGGTCCAGTAGAGTTACCACAGCTTTTGTACCCCTTTTGTTTCTGTTCTAGTGAGTAGTTTTTGTTTCCGCTGTACCTTCTTTACCTGCAGTTTTTGTTATATGATAAATGTTGTTTTACTGTTGTGGTGGTACCTACTGTAGTAGTTTCTTTCCTTACTGCTGTACTTTCTTACTGTTAGTTATATTCATGCTGAATGTGGTTTATTTTACTGTCTTTTGGTTACTTCCTCGTTGGACGACTGGGTCTTGGGATTAGTCGAGTCGGTCCGGTTCTCGTGTCTCGCAGGGACTCGGGAAACGGGTCGTTACAAGATGGTATCAGAGCAAGGTCGTCCCGAGAAGTGAATCAACTGACTGGAAAATAACCAATTCACATGTTTATAGCTAGAGTAGCCACCACAACATATCTCTTGACATGAGCTCTTAGAAGTCTTGTTAGGTACCGTTTGTTTTGACGTTTCCGTTGTGGTTTCGCGTCTCCTTGCAGGAGATGCCTCGTCGCGGGACTGGCGAGACTGGCCGCGGGCGCGGCCGAGGGCGAGGTCGGCGAGGTGGTCGTGCTGTCGTTGACGTCTCGGTGGACCAGCCACCACTCCCTGGCATCCAGGCCCAGGACCTCGCCAGACTGATACGGGATATTGTACGAGAGGAGCTCCACCCACCGCCCCGAGCACCTCCTCCTGGGGTTGCAGAGGGGGTGTCCTCTGTGGGACCACGCGACAGACGCGGCGCTGGACACGAGGGAGGGGATGGGCCCCTGCCGCCCCCACCTCCCTCCGACACTTCTGTACACGAGGCACCTTCGCCTGGAGGTGCACCAGCACCTCCCCTACAGCGCCACTTCGAGCTTTTCGGACAGTTCCGGAAGCTGAAGCCCCCCTCCTTCAAGGGGGATGAGGACCCGACCGAGGCAGAGGACTGGCTTGAGCAGCTGGAGAAGATCTTCGACACCCTTCGCCCCCCGGTGGAGTGCCGCGTGGCCTTTGCCACGTACCAGCTGGAGAGTGCGGCACACCGGTGGTGGAGGGCGGTCCGGGGTCAGGAGAGGGACGAGCCGACGTGGGACCAGTTCGTCACCCTCTTCTGCGAGCAGTACTTTCCCCAGACGTGGCAGGACCAGAGGAGGCGGGAGTTCCACACTCTCCGCCAAGGGACGATGACCGTGAGCACGTACCGCACGCGTTTCTTGGAGCTGTCCCGCTTTGCAGCGACAGCGGTTGCCACTGAGGAGGAGTGCCTTTGGAGGTTCACCGAGGGGCTCCGGCCTGCGATCCGGGGGTATGTCAAACCCCTGAAGCTGCCGACGTTTTCGAGGGTGGTAGAGGCAGCTATGACTTACGAGGAGACCAACCCGTCCGCGCGAGAGACCGACGGTGGGCGGAAGAGGCCCTTTCAGCCAGACTTCTCACAGGGCCGGCGAGAACGGAGACACGTGGCGTCCGCAGGAGAGCCGCCACGTTGTGCAGGGCCATCAGTGGCCTTTGGGGGCCCTCGACAGGGGCCAGTCGCCAGCACCGGACCCCCGCCTAGCCGACAGCAGGGACTCACTGAGGGCGGGAGTCGGGTTCCCCTCTGCTACCAGTGTGGCCAGCCGGGCCACGTCAGGAGGGACTGCCCATCTAGGGCAGGAGGTCAGCAGATACTTCCCGTGCAGAGCACTGGAGGGCGTGCAGGAGGCCGCGGTTCCCAGGCACGAGGAGGAGGACAGCAGTCGCGAGGAGGGTACCGGCCAGCACCTACCCGTCCGACGCAGAGTGTGGCTGCTTCGTCCGCACCTAGAGCTAAGGGGCGTATCAACGCCCTAACACACAGGGACGCCAGAGCATCGGGATCCGTGGTAGCAGGTATGGTTTCAGTTTTTGGCAGACTCGTTTACACGCTTTTCGATTCCGACGCTACGCACTCGTTTGTCGCAGCCAGTTTCGCAGTTAGTTTGGACCAGGATTATACACTGTTAGAGAATCTGTTCGTAATCAGAGGTCCGAGTGGTCAGCTGTTTGTAGCTGAGGAGGTGTACACGGGTTGCGGGGTCAGCATCGGGGGACATAGCCTGCCAGCTGAGCTGATTATGATACAGATGGAGGACTTTGGAGTGATTCTGGGGATGGATTGGCTGTCCGCTTACCATGCCTTGGTAGACTGTTTTGAGAGGAAGATTGTCTTCTCCATTCCGGAGTTGCCTTCTTTCGAGTTTCACGGGCAGCCAGTGGACGGAGGTTTCAGGTGCATTTCGGCACTTCGGGCGGCGAGACTTTTGAGCCAGGGGTGTGAGGGCTTCCTAGCTTGTGTGGTGGCAGAGCACAGCCCCGTGGCAGACTTCCAGAGCATCCCGGTGGTCAGAGAGTACCCCGACGTGTTTCCAGACGAGTTACCAGGACTACCGCCCGAGCGTGAGATCGAGTTTGAGATCTCACTAGTACCAGGGACCAGCCCCATCTCCACCGCGCCATACAGAATGGCACCGCTTGAGCTGCGAGAGCTCAAGTCCCAGTTGCAGGACCTTTTGGAGAAAGGTTTCGTGAGGCCCAGTGCGTCTCCCTGGGGAGCCCCGGTACTGTTTGTGAAGAAGAAGGATGGGACCCTACGCCTTTGTGTGGACTACCGACAGCTGAATAGGGTCACCATCAAGAACAGATATCCGCTGCCGAGGATCGACGATTTGTTTGACCAGTTGCGGGGTGCCACGGTGTTTTCCAAGATCGACTTGAGGTCTGGATACCACCAGTTGAGGATCAGGGAGACCGACGTCTCCAAGACAGCTTTCCGCACCCGGTACGGACACTACGAGTTTTTGGTCATGCCGTTTGGGCTGACCAATGCCCCCGCTGCTTTCATGGACCTGATGAACCGGGTGTTTAGACCGTACTTGGACCAGTTTGTGGTGGTTTTCATAGATGATGTACTCATCTATTCTAGAGATCGGATGCAGCACGGACGGCACTTGCGGATGGTTCTGGACACTCTGAGACGACGCAGGCTGTACGCCAAATACAGCAAGTGCGAGTTCTGGTTGAGGGAGGTGACCTTTTTGGGTCATGTGATCTCTGGAGACGGCCTGGCGGTGGACCCCGCCAAGGTCGAGGCAGTGCTCAGGTGGGAGAGACCGCGTTCAGTCACTGAGATTCGCAGTTTCCTGGGACTGGCAGGTTACTACAGACGGTTCATCAGAGGGTTTTCGCAGATTGCACATCCTATGACACAGTTGACCCGGAAGGATGTGCCTTTCGCTTGGACAGACGCCTGTGAGGTGTGTTTTCTAGAGCTGAAGGAGAGGTTGACCTCGGCTCCCGTGCTCACCATCCCTGACTGTAGTGGCGGGTTCGTTGTGTACACGGACGCTTCCTTGCAGGGGTTAGGAGGTGTGCTCATGCAGAGGGGTCACGTGGTCGCTTACGCTTCGCGGCAACTGAAGCCCCATGAGCATACCTACCCTACCCATGATCTAGAGTTGGCAGTTGTTGTCTTCGCGCTGAAGACATGGAGGCACTACTTGTACGGTGAGACCTTCGAGATTTTTACAGATCACAAGAGCCTCAGATATCTTTTTGACCAGAAGGAGCTCAACATGAGACAGAGACGTTGGTTGGAGCTCCTGAAGGACTACGACTGCAGCATCTCCTACCACCCGGGAAAGGCCAATGTGGTGGCTGACGCCTTGAGCCGAAAGGCGCCCGCACGCTTGGCCAGTCTACAGTTACAGAGTTGGAGCCTTTTGGAGGAGGTGGGCAGTTGGAGACCTCTAGAGTTACGAGGGTACTGTGGGGCAGTGACGGTGACACGGCAGACCAGGCCAGAGTTGATAGACCGCATCATCACGGGACAGATGGCCGATCCGTACTTGCAGTCTTTGCGCGACAGAGTACTATCAGGGGACCCAGGGGACTTCCCTTTCACAGACCAGGTGTTACGCTTGAGGGGACGGTTGTGCGTCCCCAGAGACGAGGAGCTGTTGAGAGAGCTCCTGACTGAGGCACACGGTTCCAGATTCACCATACATCCCGGAAACACGAAAATGTACCATGACTTAAGACGCGAGTTCTGGTGGAGAGGGATGAAGCGGGATGTGGGTGAGTTCGTGCAGCAGTGCTTAGTGTGCCAGCAGGTGAAAGCCGAGCATCAGAGGCCTGCAGGGCCGCTTCAGCCGCTTCCAGTGCCAGAGTGGAAGTGGGAGAGCATCACCATGGACTTGGTGGTGGGCTTACCTGTTACCCAGCGAGGACACGACGCAGTCTGGGTAATAGTGGATAGATTGACGAAGACGGCACGATTCTTGCCGATCCGAGTCACTTTGGGACCAGCACAGTTGGCAGAGAGGTATATCCGTGATGTGGTGCGACTACACGGAGTTCCGCGGGAGATCGTATCCGACCGGGATACCCGCTTTACGTCCCAGTTTTGGGCTGAGTTTCAGCAGGCTTTGGGGACGAGGTTGAGGTTTAGCACGGCTTACCACCCCCAGACGGACGGACAGTCGGAACGCACGATACAGACACTTGAGGACCTTTTGCGTGCCTGTGTACTAGACTGGAGGGGCTCTTGGGAGGAGCACCTGCCCCTGGCGGAGTTTGCATACAACAACAATTATCACTCGAGCATCGGCATGGCTCCCTACGAGGCTCTGTACGGACGGAAATGCACGGCACCCTTGAGTTGGGTTGAGGTGGGGACCAAGTGGGAGGTTGGCCCCAGGTTGATCCGGCAGAGTCAGGAGGTAGTTGAGCAGATCCACAGACGACTTCGCACTGTCAGGAGCAGACAGAAGAGCTACGCAGATCGCAGATGCAGAGAGGTGCAGTTCGAGGTTGGGGACCACGTCTTCCTTCGTGTTTCGCCCATGAAGGGCTTACAGCGGTTTGGGGTGAGAGGGAAGCTCGCGCCGAGGTTCGTGGGGCCCTTTGAGGTCCTGGAGCGGGTTGGACCCGTTGCTTACAGAGTTGCCCTTCCCCCGCAGCTTTCTGGTGTGCACGACGTGTTCCACGTGTCCAACCTCAGGAAGTACGTAGCCGATCCCAGCCACATATTGAGCCACGAGAGCGTCGAGGTGAGCGACGACCTGACCTACCCCGAGCAGCCAGTGCAGATCCTAGACCGAGCCGTCCGCAGGTTGAGACGAAAGCAAGTACCCCTGGTAAAGGTTTTGTGGAGGAGCCAGCGGTACGAGGAGGCTACCTGGGAGCCTGAGGCGGCAATGCGGGAGCGGTACCCAGAGCTTTTCGCGGGTACGTCTTTTCGGACCGGCTTCGGTCCTCTTTGAGTTTGTTATGGTTATTTGGACATCTTTTTCCCGCACCCTAGTTGGCGCAAGTTTCGGGGACGAAACTTCCTTTGAGTTTGTTATATTGTAACGAGCGCGTGCCCCAGACGCCTTTTAAGACGTCTGGGAGGTGGCCCAGACGTCGGACAAGACGTCTGGGATCACATCCAGACGTCTGACCAGACGTCCGGGATAGTTTACAGACGTCTGGAGAACAGTTATGTTCGCACGGGAGATTCGTCTGCGCCCCTGTGCGCGCAGACCTGCGATTCTGCCCTCTTTCTCTGCGGCTGCAGGCGGCTGCGACCGCCTTCTCTCTCCTCCTCGCGCGGCCTTAAAAGGGCGCGCCTCCCCTCCCGTCTCCACCATCTTCTTCCTTCTTCTCCTGCCTGTGCGCGAGAGCGAGCGGACGCGAGGGCGCAGCGGCAGCGGCAGCCGCAGTGAGCGCGGAGGAGGTGCGGCGTGCGAGGGCGGGGCTCTGCCGTGAGGGCGAGCTCGCCGGAGCGGCTTGGCCGGCCGGCGGAGGGCGCAGGGGGCGCGGAGCGACGCGGAGAGGGACCTGCTGCGGGCTGAGCAGCAGACGCGCGAGGTGTGACGCGGGCGGTGTCGCGAGCGGAGGCCGAGCAGGGTCCTGATTCTGGAAAAATTTCCAGAATCAGACGTCTGGATTGATAGCCAGACGGCAAGGTCGACGTCTGTAAGATCATACAGACGTCTGAAAGGTGAGTTTCCGCTTTCTTCTTCCTTCTTGTCGACTGACCGTACTGAGGGAGGGGGGTTGGCTGTGCGCAGGTTCGCTGATTCGCCATCCCTTGCGAATCAGACGTCTGGAAGTTGTACCAGACGGCGGGAGTGACCTCCAGACGTCCGGAGGGACCATCGGACGTCTGGGATCTAGGCAGACATCCCCACAGACTTCTGGATGTCTGGGGAACCAAGCCGAACAGGTAATTCTCTGATCCACCGTTTAAGACGTCTGGAAGGAGTTCCAGACGTCTGATTTTGCACAGTATTGTCTTTCTCGACCCGTTTAGGGCCCGTTTGGGCTCCGTTTTCCGCGATTCGAGTTGCGTTCGTTTCAGAATTAATTCCTCTACCCGCCTACAGTAGCTATACACTATTTTGAGACACTCCTTGTGTTTGATCCTTGTGACAGGATCTCGTTCAGTTGCAGTCTTGAGAGTCGCGGAGGCACGCGGGATTCCCGATCACGCCCCCACTACTCCCGTTGTACCTGGTAGAGTGGCTTTAAGTATTAATAAAATCTGTTAAAGTATGGAACCATAACTAGAACCTAAGGCATTGCATGAATCCTAGGAATGAGAAATATATGGAATGATAGCTCCTAGGTGTTGCATGAATCCTAGGGCCGGAAAACTAGATTGTATGATAGATCCTAGGATATGGCATGAGTCCTAGGGTGGAAAAACTAGTGGAATGTATATTACTGCAGTCTTGGAAAATTGGAAAGGAATATATATAAAGCTGCCTGTAAAATTAATTAACAGCTGCCTGTTACGAATAAAGAAACATGTTGAGATCATGGATTTCGAGAATGTGAATCTGGAAAGTGAAACATATGATGTTCTGAGATAAAGAGCTGGAACCCTACGGGGAATTAGGAGTGGAACTCCTGGAAAGAAAAAGGAATGGAACTGAGATGTAGTTTGTACTGTCTCTTGGGTACGCAGTACCAAGGGAAGTACCTGTACCTGTTTAGTGCAGAGTGGGGCCAGCCGCCCCAGGGACCCGGGGTTAGGATTGGCCGCTCTGTACCGACTTGTTGGCCCTCGTGTATGTAGCACCGAGGAGAGCTAGTAGTGTTAGGAGAGTACTACCTACCCCACGGGCCTCGGGGTTCTGCTAGCTTCCTTCACCGACTTGTTAGGCCCACTAGGGCAAACCAGGGTAGTCAGGCGAGAGTGCGCGGACTGTGGAGGGGCAAGGCCCCGGTTTGGTTACTGTAGAGGGGTTGGACCCCTGTTACTGAGAGGGTTCTGCCCTGGTTCCATGCTGTGCTTTGGGCGCACCCGTTAACGGAAACGACTGACCGCGTGCCAGTGCAGGCTAGCTACCTGTGCGTTTATCGCGCGTGCCGTAGTCACCGTTACGTCTGTCAGTGACCTTGGGGTGGTTGACTGAGGGTAGGATCACCACGGGGGACTCTCCCGGCCAGGAGAGCACCACGTGCTACTTCTACTTTTGGAAAAGACTGCAATCAAGATCGTTCCCACGAGGACATTCGAGATCAAGTAAAGGATCTGAGAAATAAATGAAATAGTAAGAAAAATTGAAAGATGTGAATAAAGGAAGTAATAGAACATAACAGCTACTGTACACTCTACTGTTGCCTTTAGTTAGTTTGCCACTCTACTCAGCGTTTTGCTGACGTGTTACACTCGTTACCTTTTTCAGGACCAGGTGTTGAGCAGCCAGGGTCGGCGGCTGCAGAGGACGCTGGGCCGAGTAGGGTCCAGTAGAGTTACCACAGCTTTTGTACCCCTTTTGTTTCTGTTCTAGTGAGTAGTTTTTGTTTCCGCTGTACCTTCTTTACCTGTAGTTTTTGTTATATGATAAATGTTGTTTTACTGTTGTGGTGGTACATACTGTTGTAGTTTCTTTCCTTACTGCTGTACTTTCTTACTGTTAGTTATATTCATGCTGAATGTGGTTTATTTTACTGTCTTTTGGTTACTTCCTCGTTGGACGACTGGGTCTTGGGATTAGTCGAGTCGGTCCGGTTCTCGTGTCTCGTAGGGACTCGGGAAACGGGTCGTTACAGTTTTAGTTGCCACTCTACTCAGCGTTTTGCTGACATGTTACACTCGTTACCTTTCTCAGGACCAGGTGTTGTGCAGCCAGGGTCAGCGGTTGCAGAGGACGCTGGGCCGAGTAGGGTCCAGTAGAGTTTACCGCAGTCTTTTGTACCTCTTTTGTTTCTGTTATAGTGGGTAGTTCTTGTTTCCGCTGTACTTTCTTTACCTGAAGTTCATGTTATATGATAAATGTTATTTTACTGTTGTGGTGGTATCTACTGTAGTCGTTTCTTTCCTTGCTGCTGTACTTTCTTACTGTTAGTTATATTCATGCTGAATGTGGTTTATTTTACTGCTCTTTTGGTTACTTCCTCGTTGGACGATTAGGTCTTGGGATTAGTCGAGTCGGTCCGGTTCTCGTGTCTCGTAGGGACTCGGGAGTCGAGTCGTTACACATGTATTTTGTATTGAAATTGCCAAGTTCGAACCAATCGTGCGATATAAAACTTGTTCAAATTCTTATTCCTCTTACTATCTATTAACTCAGCCACAAAGTAAAATAAAAACATATTAAGATAAATCCATTCTCCACATGGCTTTATGGGTTTGGAAAGGACCACACATTAGGATATGAAAACATTGAAAAGTCTATGGCAACTAGCACGTGTCATGAGGGAAATGTGTAAGATCCAAAAAAGAACTTATGTTCAAGATTTCTTTGGAAAGAGAGCCCTTTTCTCTTATATATATATATATATATATATATATATATATATATAGAAAAGATATCTAGTGAGCACAATACTCATAAATGACTATTTGACTCAAAATTATGTCCGTCGAATGGATATTTATTTTGATGAAACCACTTTCATTTTTAATTAATAGTTTTGTGTAATATGAGGGAAACCATCTAATTATTCATGGTAATTATCTGTTTACATCTAATATCAAATTTATGGATATTATAGATATAGAATGTTTTTGCAATGTCATTGCACCTTTCTGTATGTTATTTTATAGTTCATCTTATATGTTTTAAAGGTTAATGTTTTTTATTTAGTCACATTATATTGATTTGTTATTATTATTAAATATCATTGCATGTCCAGAAGATATTCAATGACTTATATCACATTTTATAATATTCGTTACATTTATGAACTTACGGTACTTTTTTGTATTACAAAATTATGTTACGCATGTTTTCACTTGATTATATAAGTTGACTTGTATTACAATTTATGATATCCAGAACATATTATAACATTATAACTTTTTGGTGGTTACATTCTATTTTACCGATTCAATTCAATTACACATATTCATATTGCAATTTTAAGCATGTTATGTAGTACAAAATAATAAGCAAACATTTATTCCTAAAATTTATATTACAACATTTGTATTCAACCTTTAATGCGTAATAATACCATACACATAAGAGGTTGTGTTACAATTATATAACATAACGCATAAGATCATGTCAATGTTTTAATAATTTGTAATATAACAATATGTTTACATTACAAAATCATATGTACGTAGTATTATTTATAATGAATGACAATAGTGATAATCATTAAATTCTTATGCATGTTAAAATTTTGACACAATTGTATTACAATTTCTTTTGTATAACATAAATTAATGCTTAATAATGAACTTACAAATTATTTTGGTTATTACATCATGTATTTTGTTGCGTTACAAAACACGACTCATTTGTTACATTCACAAAGTTTATCCATTACAAATGCACGTAGCTCTCATTATAATGCTTATTCTTTGTCGTTACAACGTTTTTCATTTTTCTAACACATTTACTTATTGTTTTGAACCACTGGACGTAGATATTTCTTGAATCATTTCTCATTATCAATTAATTCTTTATCTATTTATAGATTGTACCATTGTGTTAGTGTCCTAATTTTTTAAGAAAATTTATATTTTAAATAGCTTTCATATGTTTTTTTTAGCAACTTTCTATTAATATTAGTGTATTTTTTTTGAAACAATTAATATTAGTGTATTACAATACCAGATTAGTTTCTTTTGGTGGTTTTACTTTAGATGTTATGATTTCAATCCAATGGTCATCATATGATTCTCATTTAATGGTTTTTAGGCACTATACTTGAAGGATTTGTTCCATATATATATATATATATGGTGCTCATTTGCTCCGGTTGCCTCCTTGGTTTCCCCGCCCGCTCCTCTCCTCTTCCCTTCCTCCCCCTCTCTCCACTCTCCCTTTCTCCTTTGCAGCTTTGGGTTTTGGCTCCCTACTGGTGAGGGCTTCTGGTCCTCCCCCTTGAGGGGGGCCTCTATGCCCCTTGCCCTTCGATGGCTCCTTTTGGAGCTCCATGGAGTGCTTCCCAAGCCTCTTTCTCTGTGCCCCTTGTCCTCTGTTGGCTCCTTCGCTATGAGACTTATGTGGATTTCTCCTACATCTTTTCTGTTGGTTTGGTGGTCGTCGATCGCATGCGATGCCAATTTATTTGTTGGTCTCCGTCCTTTCATACTGATTCTCTGACCTCTACAGCGCCGGTGTGGGTTGGGTTCCCCAGCCTTAATTTGCATTTGGTTCATTTGAATGCCTTAATGTCCATTGCTTACCAACTGGGAACCCCCATTTGTGTTGACCTCCGTATGGTCGAGGGCCTTCAGGTTCGATACCTATTTGAGCTGTTGAGTCAGGTTTTAAAAGTATTACGTTGTAGTACAGCTGAAATAGCGTTCAAAACAGATATAATTTTATTACTCGAAAAGATTTATGTGGTCGAACATAGGGAGCAAATTGGTATTTAGAAATCAAGATCACAATTTAAACTGAAAGAAATTGCAATAGTAGCAGTGTCAGAGTGCAAAAATATGGGAGTAAAATGGTGATTTAGATCACCAAATACTCCTACAATATCACCAAGGAACTCAATATATGAATATGCAATATAAGCTAGATTCTGTCGTCTGATGAAGGAGTCAAATGACTTAAACTGTCTGACTTCTTCTCTGTCTTTGCTTCTTCTCTTTCTTTCTTCTTTCTTCTTTTTCCCTTAGCATCTTCTGCTTCTCTTCAGGCCTTCTTCACTTCTTCCTTCTACTTCTGACTTCTTCCTTCTGCGGTCCTTCTCTTTCTCTTTAGCTTTCTCTGTCTTCTTCCTTTGCCTTTCTTCTACCTTGACCCTTAGCTACTCTGGCCTTCTCTTCTTCTTTCTTCTGCCTTCTCTGGCTTCTGCCTTTTCCTTTCTTCTTCTTCTGGCCTCCTCTTCCTCTTTAGATTGTGGCTAAGTGTTGGCCGGAGAACCCTGTAGCAAAACCTACCCCTACCCGCGTGCAGCTCTCCTCACTCTCTCTTAGGATACGCTCTCCCAGAGCCACATAGATAGTTGGGTAATTGGGTCGAGTGCGTACCCGGGACCAGGCCCATCGGCGTGCGGTAGTGGGCGAGGAGTGCAAGTCGGGTCGAGTCAGGCCAGGTCCGCGGGGCGTGTTCGCAGACAAGATCGGGTCGAGTGAGTGGGACCTCACCCCGTGGATCTGAGGCGAAGAACCTCTGTCACTTTTTCCATTTATGTAGGTGTGGACGCTCCTTCACTTTCGAGGTGGGATTAAATGTCCCATCCTTTCCTCGCGTGCCTGCAGCAAAGAGTGGCTTCCTCAATTGGCGAGGCTGCAAAGGCATACGACTCCAACTGAGAGCCCGGATGCGTGCGCGAGAGGATTCCGTGCACCTAGGACAGCAGCACCTGGAGTGGCAAGGCTTGGGCGTGGCTTCAAGATCCTCAACAATGGCAGATGGGTGCCTGAACCTGGGAACACAAGATCGGCCTTGCGGCCACGTCAAAACGTTCAGAGAGGGTCGCTAGAGAATGGCGAATATGCTGGGGGTGTTGGTGTGGCTCATGGGTGCCTGTGCATGCGTGCTTAGGGCACACTGTGTGTGAGTGTGTGGGTGTGTTCGGTGAGGTGTGTGGGTGAGTGGAGCGGTGCGTGGAGTTAAGGGAAGTGGTCAGTGAAGTGAGGCGGAGCTCGTGGGCTTGTTGGCGAGGGTTGGGGTGGCCTGTGGAGGTGGGATGGCCTCACCGGAGTTGATGGTCGGAGATGGAAGGGATGGAGGTGATGGAGGTCAGTAGTGGGTGATTTTGGAGAATAAAAGGGTGGAGAAGAGAATAGAGGGGAGAGGGAGCTTATCTGGAAGGTCAAGGGATGAAAGGGGTGTGTGAGGCATCGGGTTTGGTGTGGCCGACGCCGGAGACGAAAGTGGCTCCGGTGAGATGGGATCGATGAGGATGAAGAGAGGGAAGCGCCTGCTGGTATGGTGAGATGCGGATGAAGTCAGGGAAGGTGGATCCGCCACAGGTATGGTGGTCGGACGACGAGGAGGAGTAGGGATGTCGCCGGACGTCAAGGAGCCTACAGCTGTGAAGGGAAGAGAGGAATTAGGGGTGTTCGTGACCAAATTCGAGCATGGAGAGGTTGGGGAGATCTGAGCTCCTTTAAATAAAGCTCTAAAGGTCGGTTAGGGCTTGGGAAAGTCGTCAGTGATGGAAGCTTGTTAGGATACCCACCTCTCTCATGTGTTCACATGAGAGATTGGGAAAGAATCAGGAATCAAAGATGGGTTTAGATTGGAGGGGATTTCTCAGAGAATCTCCCTTCCAATTTTGGAAGAGATCCTCCAAGCAATCAAGGAGATTTGCCCTGTCAAAGTTTGCTGGAGTAGGTTTCCTCTGCAATAATGGCGGAGGGACCTACTTGTGAAGATGACAAGAAAGCTAGGGGGCTGGTTGTAAGGGTTTTTTAAAGTTAGGGTTAGAAATGTAATCAGGTTGGACCTTTTTGCAAACTAGGTCAAGGCAAACTCATCTTGGGTCCAAATTTTGGTACAAACCTAATTTGGACTTAAGGAATCTAATGGTGAAGTTGGATTTTGGGCTTAACCATGTTTGACTAGGAAATTTATGCAAAACCCTAATTTAGGGTAAATATTTGTCTAGGACCCTATTCTAGGTCAAGATGGGTTCTAATGGTCAAATTGAAGGTTCTAAACCATAGAGAATATTTTTCTATGATTTTTAGTAGGTTTAAGTGAATTTTATCCTGAATAGAACCTTGGTTAATCAAGTGGGTCTGTTTTAGGGTTTCAAGAAGTCATTTAATTCACAAAACTCACACAAACCCTTTTCTGTCAAATCCAACCCACTTGTTATCTTATTCAGACTATTTGACCTTTGTTTAGCCCTTGAGAAAACCTATGGTTGTACTGCCTTGGTAAAATTACAGTTTTACCCCTAGTTTCTTGTGTTTCTCTCAGAAAGGTTATGCAGTGAATTATGACCTTCGGTTGGTTATGTAAGAGCATTTATTCCCTTCATTGGGTCAAGATGAGCTAGTTAGGGCTCATGATGGTGTTCCCATCATACCCCCATGCCTAGCTTTTGCTAGTCCCTTAGCAAAATTTTAAGATTTTAACTTTGATTCTTGACCATGTAATCCTTTTGATGCTCGAAAATTATGATGTGTGCTTTCTTCTGTAGATTAGGTTAGAATGCTGATAGTAGGCCTAGAGGTACTCAAGTACCAACCAAGATCCGGACCTGACCAGCTCTAGCCTTAATCTGCCGCAAAGGTTTCTAAGGCCCACAGGAACTATCTTAAGGTTCGTTGGACTCCGTGGTTAAAGCACCTGTGCATGTAACATATTTTAGCCTTGGTTCAGTTTGCAGTGCATTTTTGTAAGAGAGAGACAAAGGAATTTTCTTTGTTTGGAGAGTTTTCTCTCTTTTCTTTTTATTTCTAGCTTCGGATTGGCTTCACAACATGGTCTGTATCGGATTCCTAGTCCCCATCATCAATCCTCGAAGGGTCCCTGGCAATCGATGCTTCGGGATAACACCGCCCATGGTAAGCCCTAGAACCCTGGCTTTTGAGATTTTGAGATAATCTTGCCCATGGTGTTCTGTAACTAAATCTAGACCCTGGTAATCGACATTACGGGATAATGCCACCCATGGCATCTAAACCAGCACAGGGTGCTTACATGCCCCCGGTAGGATATGTAGATATCCTAGGAGACAAGCATCGATGAGACGATATGTTATTGTGCATCTTCGAGGGGAATTTCCCGCCTCTCCGCATTGGGAACTTGTCCAAATCAACTTGTGTTGATTAGCCTCTCCTAATCTAGGTGACTTTTTCAGAACGATTTAAATGCATTTGCGTGATTTTGATACTTATGCACACTGATCCAGACTGTGTGTGAATTGGGGTGCTTAGGTTACCGAGTCCTGCAAATCAAAGGTCAGTTAACGAGGCCAAATACTCCCTAAGACTTAGACCTAATACTTAAGCTTCACATTTTCCCCAACCTCTTGAGGACTATCCAGATCTTAGCAGGTACTTGAATTTTTAAGCCTAGGATCGCAGCTCAAGAGGCCTAAGATCAACGTCTCTACTAAACTCTTCTGTGTTTGATTAGCACCTTTTGACTTTCATTTTCTTTTTCTTGACATGGTCTAGAACTAAGTTAATTCCTTAATTTCTTACTAATGACTATCTCTTTTCTTTTTCTTTTCAACTTGTGCTCATTTTTGGCATTTTTAACTTCTCCCCTTTTTCTCCCTAAAATTGATATGCCCTCAAAATTTTCTCTCATTTTTTTTGTTCTTTTTCAAGAATTTTTTTCATTTTTTTGGTATTTTTGGGATATGTGAATTTTTTTTTATGAAACCCTTTCTTATGAGATGATTTTCACAACGTTTTGCACTTTCATAGCCCCCCATGCCTATGATTTGTAATGTCCCCATTGTAAATTAGGTAGGTTCGAGTTCAACTTAGATCATTCATTAGAACATATTTGGGTGGGTGACTGGGTCGGATGTCTGTTGCGAAAGATTTCAAGCTCGGGTACGGGTACCTGAGGTGGAGTCGGCTGTTCTAATGGATGAATCCTAAAGTGCAATATGAGTTCAGCATAGGAAGTAAAGAAAGGTTTTGGGTTTTTCAAAATGACGGGTTGCCTCCCATTAAGCGTTGAGTTTAATGCCATCGGCTGGGTGCAATGAGCTTAGGGAGAATGGAGGGTAAAAGATGTCTCAGCCAAATTTGTATCGGTAAGTTCAATGAACGGTTTGAGTCTCTAACGGTTCACGACGAAAGGTTCAGAATCATGGCTGAGTTGATTGATTTTGATAGCTCCATTTCCAAAGATTTGTCGGAGGAGGTAAGGTCCGATCCATTTTGATCTGAGTTTTCCTGGGAATAGTTTGAGTTTGGCATCAAAGAGTAGGACTTTTTGATCAGGGTAAAAGATTTTTCTAGATATGTGCTTGTCGTGAAAGGCTTTAACCCACTCTTTGTAAATTCGTGAGTTCTCATACACATTGTGGCGTAATTTATCGATCTCTCTCATTTGAAGCTTTCTATGGGTTCCTACCTTAGAAAGATCTAGATTGCAGTTCCAGACTGCCCAATAGACTTTGTGCTCCAATTGGACGGGGAGGTGACATGCCTTCCCGTATACTAATCTGAAGGGAGACATACCTAATTGGGTTTTGTGGGCGGTCCTATAAGCCCACAAAGCTTCCGGAAGTCGGGATGACCAGTCTTTCCAGTCAGGTCGAACAGTAACCTGGAGGATTTTCTTGATCTCCCGATTTGATAGCTCAGCTAGACCATTGGTTTGGGGTTGATAAGGAGTAGAGATTCGGTGTGATACTCTGTATTTGGTCATCAGTGACCTGGATTGAGCATTAGTGAAATGGGTCCCTCCATCAGAGATTATAGCACGTGGAATCCCGAACCGAGAGATGTTCTGATGGATGAATTTGATAACCACTTTATGATCATTGGTTCAGGTCAGAATGGCTTCGATCCATTTGGACACAGTCAACAGTGAGTAGAATGCACTCGAAGCCGTTCGAAACAGGAAAGGGTCCCATAAAATCAATCCCCCAGACAACGAAGATTTCGCATACGAGAATCGGCTGTAAGGGCATCATATCACGGTGGCTCATGTTGCCTAAGGTCTAGCAACGAGTGCATGCCCTACAGTGATTGTATGCGTCTTTGAAAATTGTGGGCCAATAGAAGTCGCACTGGAGGACTTTAGCTGTGGTTTTATGACCAGAGAAGTGTCCATCGCATGCCTAGTCATGGCAGAAGGATAAGATGCCCTGAATTTCCACTTCCGGGACACATCATCGAATGATTTGATCAGCACTGGTGCAGAAAGGTACGGGTCTTCCCAAAAGTAGTACTTGGCATCAGAAAGCAATTTGTCCTTCTTGGCCTTCAGCCAATCGAACGGGATTTGATGTGATGCCAGGTAGTTTACTAGATCAGCAAACCATGGAAGCCCTGTACTGATAGTCAGGAGGTGCTCATTTGAAAAATGTTTCGTAATGGGTCCGAAAGGGTCGATAATATCAAAAGGAAGGCGGGACAAGTGATTAGCTACCACGTTCTGTTTTCCTGCCTGGTCACGAATCTTGAGGTCAAATTCTTGCAACAGCAAGATCCAGCAGATTAGTCGAGGTTTCGCATCCTTCTTCGCAAGGAGATGCCTCACAGTAGTGTGATCAGAGTAAATGATAACATGGGAACCCAAAGGTATGATATAAACATTTCCTGAGCAAATACTACGGCTAGCAGCTCTTTCTCAATAACTGTGTAGTTACGCTGAGCCTCGTCAAGTGTCTTGCTAGCGTAGTAGATGACCACGGGTTTCCCGTCAATTTTCTGCCAAAGAACCGCTCCTACAGTGAAATCAAAAGCATCGCACATGATCTCAAAGGGTTGAGACTAGTGCATTGTTTTGCTCTTGGCAGTGTTATAAAAACTACGTTCGTTGCAGCATATTGCAAAAAGCTATCACCAGTTTATTACAATTTATCACTCGGAATTAAAAGTTTCCCGAGGTCGAACTCAGGGAGAACACTATGATTCCAGAAGCTTACAAATTCACAATTACAAAAAGTCAAGAGAGAGAGAGGATAAAATAAAGAAAATCCTTTTCTTCTTTCTTTCCCTTCTCTTCTTCTTTCTCCGGCTCTTCTTCTCTTTTCCTTCTCTTCTTCTTTCTGCCTTTCCCTGTTCCGGACGTTTGATTCTCTAAATCAGATGCCTTATCGGCCCCATTGCTACAGTGCCTCCTTTCAGTTGTCTTCGCGACCTTTTCTTCTTCCGCTTTTCTTTCTTCTCTCGCTGCGGCTCTTCTCCTTCTCTTTCTCCTCAGCTTCTTCTCCTTGCAGTAGCTCTTCCTTGGCTTCTTCTTCTTTTCTTCCTTGCTGGGGCTTCTCCTTCACCTTCTTCTTTCTTCTTTGCTTTGCGGCTAAGTCCTCGCCTCTTCGCTTCCTCTTCTTCTCACCTGCTCCCTACACACACGCAAACGCAAAAACCTACCCCGACCCTTCCCCACATCTCTCTCTCTCTCAACCTCTCTTTGGTACGCTCTCCCAGAGTTGGGTAATCGGGTCGGGTCACTTGCCTGGGTCCAGGCGCGCCGGCGTGGGTGGTGCGCGAGGAGTGCACAGGCAGGATAGTCGGGTCGAGTCACCAGGTCCGTGTGGGCAGTGCCGCGGATGAGGCATGTGAATAGGTGAGGGACCTCACCCCTGTGTGACTTGAGGCGAATAGCCTCAGTCACTTTTTCACCTTATACTAATGTAGGAGCACGTCGGCTTCCGAGGTGGGACTAAAGTCCCACCTGCGTCTTCGTGCATCTGCAGGAGGAAGGCTCGACCAATTGGGGCAGTGATAGAGGCCTTTGATCCCAATTGCAAACTTGAGTGTGTGTGTGAGGGGGTTCCGCAACTACTGGACCTGGCGACCTGGAGCGCTGCAGCTTGGAGTAGCTCGTGAAGCTGCTTCACCTGCTTGTCAATGGCGGCTGGAGCTTGAACCCTGTCTGACACAAAAAGGGCCTTGCGGCTCTATCAGACTACAGGAGGACCTTCGTCGTGTCACGGCGAAGGTGAGGCAGTAGGCGGTAGGCCGCAGGGCGGCCTAGGCGTGCGTGCCTAGGTCGCTTTGTGGCCAGAGTGATGGGTTTGTTTGGGGGTGTGTTTGGGTGAGTAGAGTGGTGGTGTGAGTGAGGGGAAATGCTGAGTGAAGCGAGGGGATGCTTATGGGCTTGTCGGCGGAGGGTGAAATGGACTGTGGATGGGGAGCAACCTCCCCAAAGTTGGTGGCCGGAGGTGGAGCTGATGGTGGTGATAGTGGCAGTCGAGGGATCTAAACTACAATTTGTTGAGGGGGAAATAAAGAGGGGATAAAATGGAGGAGCTTCTACCTAGCTAAGCAAACGAAGGGGGGCAGGAGGCGGGCGACGCAATTCTACCGTCGCTGGAGACGACACCTGTTACGAACGCACCAAAGGCATTTTTTTTTAAGACGTCTGGGAGGTGTCCCAGACGTCTGGAACCACTTCCAGACGTCTGGGATCTATTTTTGGTGGCACGCGGGACTGCGTCTGCACGCAAGCGCGCAGACCCGAAACCGTCTTCCTCTCTCTTTTTCCCTCTCTCCTCCTGCGACCGCAGGTGCAGTGCTGTCCGCTCTCTCTCTCTCCTCCTCGTGCGGCCTTAAAAGGGCCACGCCTCTCCCTCACTCCCGTCACCTTCGCCTCCTTCCTCTTCTCCTTTAGCCAGTGCGCGAGAGCGTACGCGAGAGCGAGCGCGAGGGTGCAGCGGCGGCGGCGACAGCCGCGACGGGTGCGGGAGGAGGTGCTGCGCGGGGGAGGAAGTGCTCTGCCGTGAGGGCGAGCTCGCCGGGCCTGCTAGGGCCGGCCGGCGGGGGGCGCAGCGGGCGTGGAGCGACGCGGGAGGACTGCTGCAGCTCGAGCAGCAGGCGGAGTACTCGCGGCGCGGTCGAGCGTCGCGAGCGGAGGGCGAGTGGCGCCCTGGTTCTGGAAACTTTTCCAGAATCAGACGTCTGGGATGATAGCCAGACGACGGGCACGACGTCTGGAAGACTGTCCAGACGTCTGAAAGGTGAGTTATTCCGTCTTCTTTCTTTTCTTTGACTGACCGTACTGAGAGAGAGAGATGGGTACGTGCAGGTTCGGTGATTCGCCATCCAACGCGAATCAGACGTCAGGCTCCAGTGCCAGATGGCGGGAACGACTTCCAGAAGTCCTGGGTGACCATCGGACGTCTGGGAACTAGGCCAGACGCCCCCGCAGGCTTCTAGACGTCTGAGAGCCCACGCAGAGCGAGGTAATTCCCTGATCCACTTTTTAAGACGTCTGGAAGAAGTTCCAGACGTCTGATTTTACACTGTTTCGTCGTTTTCGACCCGTTTCGGGCCCGTTCGGGCTCCGTTTTTCGCACTTCGAGTTGCGTTCTTTTCGGAATTACATCCTCTACCTGTCTATAGTAGCTGTATACTATTTTGAGAAGTTCATTGTGTTTGATCCTTGTGATAGGACCCCGTTCCGTTGCAGTCTCGGGGGTCGCGGAGGCACGCGGGATTCCCGACCACGCCCCCATTACTCCCGTTGTACCTGGTAGAGAGGCTTTAAGTATAATCTGTTAAATTATGAAATCATAAATAGAACCTAGGACATTGCATGAATCCTAGGAATGAGAAATAGATTGAATGGTAGATCCTAGGGTGTTGCATGAATCCTAGGGCTGGAAAACTAGATTGTATGATAGATCCTAGGATATGGCATGAATCCTAGGACGGGAAAACTAGTGGAATGTATGAATACTGCAGTCTTGGAAAATGTGGGAAGGAAATAATAGCTACCTGTAAATTCGTTTAAACAGCTGCTTGTTATGAATAAATGAACATGAGTAAGAATATGAGATGTATGAACGTGAAACTGGAAAGGTGAAACCGGAATGCGCTGAGTTAAAGAGCTGGAACCCTACGGGGAATTAGGAGTAGAACTCCTAGAAAGTGAATGGGATAGAATTGGGCAAGTGAGCTGGCCCTTGAGTACGGAGTACCAAGGAGAGCGACTATCCCCTTGTTTAGTGCAGAGCGGAGCTAGCCACCCCAGGGACCCGGGGTTAGGACTGGCCACTCTGTACCGACTTGCTGGCTCTCATGTACGTAGTACCGAGGAGAGCTACTATTGTAGGGAGGTACTAGCTACCCCACGGGCCCCGGGGTTCTGCTAGCCTCCCACACCGACTTGTTAGGCCCACTGGGGCAAACCAGGGTAGTCAGGCGAGGGTGCGCGGACTGTGGAGGGGCAAGGCCCCTGTTTGGTTACTGTGGAGGGGTTGGACCCCTGTTACTGAGAGGGCTCTGCCCTGTACTGGTTCCGTGCTGTGCTTTGGGCGCACTCGTTAACGGAAACGACTAACCGCGTGCCAGTGCGGGTTAGCTACCTGTGCGTTTACCACGCGTACCGTAGTCACCGTTACGTCTGTCAATGACCTTGGGGTGGTTGACTGAGAGTAGGATCACCACGGGGGACTCTCCCGGCCAGGAGAGCACCACGTGCTACTTCTACTGTTCGGAAAAGACTGCAATCAAGATCGTTCCCACGAGGAACATTCGAGATCAAGTGAAGGATCTGAGAAATAGATAAATTGTGAAACAATAGAAAGACGTAAATAAAGGAAGAGAGAAAATTTAAAACAGCTACTGTACACTTTACTGTTTCTTTAGTTTAGCTGCCACTCTACTCAGCGTTTTGCTGACGTGTTACACTCGTTACCTTTCAGGACCAGGTGTTGAGCAGCCAGGGTCAGCGGCTGCAGATGACGCTGGGCCAAGTAGGGTCCAGTAGAGTTACCACTGTTCTCTTGTACCGTTATAGTGAGTAGTTCTTGTTTCCGCTGTACTTTTCTTTACCTGCAGTTCATATTATGTTATGAATGTTGTTCTATTGTTGTGGTGGTATATACTGTAGTGGTTTCTTTCCTTACTGCTGTATTTCCTTACTGTTAGTTATATTCATGTTGAATGTGGTTTATTTCGCTACTCTTTTGGTTACTTCCTCGTTGGACGACTAGGTCTTGGGATTAGTCGAGTCGGTCCGGTTCTCGTGTCTCGTAGGGACTTGGGAATCGGGTCGTTACAAGATGGTATCAGAGCAAGGTCGTCCCGAGAAGTGAATCAACGGACTGGAAAATAACCAATTCACATGTCTATAACTAGAGTAGCCACCACAACATATCTCTTGACATGAGTTCTTAGACATTTCCGTTCGGTATCGTTCCGTAGTGACGTGTTCCGTTTTGTTTCGCGTCTCCTTACAGGAGATGCCTCGTCGCGAGACTGGTGAGGCTGGCCGCGGGCGCGGCCGAGGACGAGGTCGGCGAGGTGGGCGTGCCGTTGCCGACACCCCAGTGGACCAGCCACTACTCCCGGGCGTCTAGGCCCAGGACCTCGCCCGGCTGATACGAGACATTGTACGAGAGGAGCTCCACCCACCGCCCCGAGCACCTCACCCTGGTGCTGTGGAGGGGGAGTCCTCTGTGGGACCACTCGACGGACGCGGCGCTGGACACGGGGGAGGGGATGGGCCGCCGCAGCCCCCACCTTCCTCCGATACTTCCGTGCACGAGGCACCTTCGCCTGGAGGTGCACCAGCACCTCCCCTACAGCGCCACTTCGAGCTCTTCGGGCAGTTCCGGAAGTTGAAGCCCCCCTCCTTCAAGGGGGATGAGGACTCGACCAAGGCAGAGGACTGGCTTGAGTAGCTGGAGAAGATTTT
This sequence comes from Thalassia testudinum, assembly GCA_037157565.1. Taxonomy (NCBI): domain Eukaryota; kingdom Viridiplantae; phylum Streptophyta; class Magnoliopsida; order Alismatales; family Hydrocharitaceae; genus Thalassia; species Thalassia testudinum. The sequence continues at coordinate 2,947,342 of JAZHRO010000022.1, read as the reverse complement.
CGACACCCTTCGCCCCCCGGTGGAGTGCCGCGTGGCCTTTGCCACGTACCAGCTGGAGAGTGCGGCACACAGGTGGTGGAGGGCGGTTCGGGGACAGGAGAGGGACGAGCCGACCTGGGACTGGTTCGTCACCCTCTTCTGCTAGCAGTACTTCCCCCAGACGTGGCAGGACCAGAGGAGGCGGGAGTTCCACACTCTCCGCCAAGGGACGATGACCGTGAGCGCGTATCGCATGCGTTTCCTGGAGCTGTCCCGCTTTGCAGCGACAATGGTAGCTACTGAGGAGGAGCGCCTTTGGAGGTTCACCGAGGGGCTCCGGCCTGTGATTCGGGGGTATGTCAAACCCCTGAAGTTTCCTACGTTTTCGAGGGTGGTGGAGGCAGCTATGACTTACGAGGAGACCAACCCGTCTGCGTGAGACACTGACGGTGGGAGGAAGAGGCCCTTTCAGCCAGACTTTTCACAGGGCCGGCGAGAGAGGAGACACGTGGTGTCCGCAGGAGAGCCCTCACGTTCTACAGGGCCATCAGTGGCCTTTGGGGGCCCTCGACAGGGGCCAGTCGCCAGCACTGGACCCCCGCCCAGCCGACAGCAGGGACCCACTGAGGGTGGGAGTCGGGTTCTCCTCTGTTACCAGTGTGGCCAGCCAGGCCACATCAGGAGAGACTTCCCGTCTAGGGTAGGAGGTCAGCAGATACTTCCCGCGCGGAGCACTGGAGGACGCGCAGGAGGCCGCGGTTCCCAGGCGCGAGGAGGAGGACAGCAGTCGCGAGGAGGGTACCGGCCAGCACCTACCCGTCCGACGCAGAGTGTGGCTGCTTCGTCCGCACCTAGAGCTGAAGGGTGTATCAACGCCCTGACACACAGGGACGCCAGCGCTTCAGGATCGGTGGTAGCAGGTATGGTTTCAGTTTCCGGCAGACTCGTTTACACGCTTTTCGATTCCGGCGCTACTCACTCATTTGTCGCAGCCAGTTACGCAGTTAGTTTGGACCGGGATTATACACTGTTAGAGAATCCGTTCGTAATCAGAGGTCCGAGTGGTCAGCTGTTTGTAGCTGAGGAGGTGTACACGGATTGCGAGGTCAGCGTCGGGGGACATAGCCTACCAGCTTACCTAATTATGTTACAGATGGAGGACTTTGGAGTGATTCTGGGGATGGATTGGCTGTCCGCTTACCACGCCTTGGTGGACTATTTTGAGAGGAAGATCGTCTTCTCCATTCTGGAATTGCCTTCTTTCGAGTTTCACAGACAGCCAGTGGACGGAGGTTTCAGGTGCATTTCGGCACTTCGGGCGGCGAGACTTTTGGGCCAGGGGTGTGAGGGTTTCCTAGCTTGTGTGGTGGCAGAGCCCAGCCCTGTGGCAGACTTCCAGAGTATCCCGGTGGTCAGAGAGTACCCTGACTGTTTCCAGACGAGTTACCAGGACTACCGCCCGAGCGTGAGATCGAGTTTGAGATCTCACTAGTACCAGGGACCAGCCCCATCTCCACCACGCCATACAGGATGGCACCGCTTGAGCTACGAGAGCTCAAGTCTCAGTTACAGGACCTTTTGGAGAAAGGTTTCGTGAGGCCCAGTGCGTCTCTCTGGGGAACCCCGGTACTGTTTGTGAAGAAGAAGGATGGTACCCTACGCCTTTGTGTGGACTACCGACAGCTGAATAGGGTCACCATCAAGAACAGATATCCGCAGCCGAGGATCGACGACTTATTTGACCAGTTGCGGGGTGCCACGGTGTTTTCCAAGATTGACTTGAGGTCTGGATACCACCAGTTGAGGATCTGGGAGACCGACGTCTCCAGGACAGCTTTCCGCACTCGGTACGGACACTACGAGTTTTTGGTCATGCCGTTTGGGCGGACCAATGCCCCCGCTGCTTTCATGGATCTGATGAACCGGGTGTTTAGACCGTACTTGGACCAGTTCGTGGTGGTTTTCATAGATGATGTACTCGTCTATTCTAGAGATCGGATGCAGCACGGACAGCATTTGCGGATGGTTCTGGACACTCTGAGACGACGCAGGCTATACGCCAAGTACAGTAAGTGCGAGTTCTGGTTGAGGGAGGTGACCTTCTTAGGTCATGTGATCTCTGGAGACGGCTTGGCGGTGGACCCAGCCAAGGTCGAGGCTGTACTCAGGTGGGAGAGATTGCATTCAGTCACTGAGATTCGCAGTTTCTTGGGACTGGCAGGCTATTACAGATGATTCATCAGAGGATTTTCACAAATTGCGCGTCCTATGACACAGTTGATCCGGAAGGACGTGCCCTTCGCTTGAACAGACGCCTGTAAGGCATGTTTTCTGGAGCTGAAGGAGAGGTTGACCTCGGCTCCCGTGCTCACCATCCCTGACAGTAGTGGCGGGTTCGTTGTGTACACGGACGCCTCCTTGCAGGGGTTAGGAGGTGTGCTCATGCAGAGGGGTCACGTTGTCGCTTACGCTTCGCGGCAACTGAAGCCCCATGAGCATACCTACCCTACCCACGACGTAGAGTTGGCAGCTGTTGTTTTCGCGCTGAAGACTTGGAGGCACTACTTGTACGGTGAGACCTTCGAAATTTTCACAGATCGCAAGAGCCTCAGATACCTTTTTGATCAGAAGGAGCTCAACATGAGGCAGATGTTGGTTGGAGCATCTCCTACCACCCGGGAAAGGCCAATGTGGTGGCTGACGCCTTGAGCCGTAAGATGCCCGCACACTTGGCCAGTCTACAGTTACAGAGTTGAAGCCTTTTGGAGGAGGTGGCCAGTTGGTGACCTCTAGAGTTACGAGGGTACTATGGGGTAGTGACGGTGACACGGCAGACCAGGCCAGAGCTGATAGACCGCATCATCATAGGACAGATGGCCGATCCGTACTTGTAGTCCTTGCGCGACAGAGTACTGTCGGGAGACCCGGGGGACTTCTCTTTCACAGACCAGGTGCTGCGCTTGAGGGGATGGTTGTGCGTTCCCAGAGACGAGGAGCTGTTGAGAGAGCTCCTGACTGAGGCACACGGTTCCAGATTCAATATACATCCCGGAAACACGAAGATGTACCACGACTTGAGAAGCGAGTTTTGGTGGAGGGGGATGAAGCGGGATGTGGGTGAATTCGTGCAGCAGTGCTTAGTGTGCCAGCAGGTGAAAGCTGAGCATCAGAGTCCTGCAGGGCCGCTACAGCCGCTTCCAATTCCAGAGTGGAAGTGGGAGAGCATCACCATGGACTTGGTGGTGGGCTTACCTGTTACCTAGCGGGGACACGACGCAGTCTGGGTAATAGTGGATAGACTGACAAAGACGGCGCGATTCTTACCGATCCGAGTCACTTTGGGACCAGCACAGTTGGCAGAGAGGTATATCCAGGATGTGGTACGACTACACGGAGTTCCGCGGGAGATTGTATCCGACCGGGATAACCGCTTTACGTCCCAGTTTTGGGCTGAGTTTCAGCAGGCCTTGGGGACGCGGTTGAGGTTTAGTACAGCTTGCCACCCCCAGATGGACGGACAGTCTGAGCGCACGATACAGACACTTGAGGACCTTTTGCGTGCCTGTGTACTGGACTGAAGGGGCTCTTGGGAGGAGCACCTGCCCCTGGCGGAGTTTGCATACAACAACAGTTATCACTCGAGCATCGGCATGGCTCCCTACGAGGCTCTGTACAGACAGAAGTGTACGGCACCCTTGAGTTGGGTTGAGGTCGGGACCAAGTGGGAGGTTGGCCCCAGGTTGATCCGGCAGAGTCAGGAGGTGGTCGAGCAGATCCACAGGCGACTCCGCTCTGTCAGGAGCAGACAGAAGAGCTACGCGGATCGGAGACGCAGAGAGGTGCAGTTTGAGGTTGGGGACCACGTCTTTCTTCGTGTTTCGCCCATGAAGGGCCTGCAGCGGTTTGGGGTGAGAGGGAAGCTCGCGCCGAGGTTTGTGGGGCCCTTTGAGGTCCCATAGTGGGTTGGACCTGTTGCTTACAGACTTGCCCTTCCCCCACAGCTTTCTGGTGTGCACGACGTGTTCCATGTGTCCAACCTCAGGAAGTACGTAGCCGATCCCAGTCACGTACTGAGTCACGAGAGCGTCGAGGTGAGCGACGACCTGACCTACCCCGAGCGGCAAGTGCAGATTCTAGACCGAGCCGTCCGCAGTTTGAGACGAAAGCAAGTACCCTTGGTAAAGCTTTTGTGGAGGAGCCAGCGGTACGAAGAGGCTACCTGGGAGCCTGAAGCGGCAATGCGGGAGCGGTACCCGGAGCTTTTCGCGGGTACGTCTTTTCGGACCGGCTTCGGTCCTCTTTGAGTTTGTTATGGTTATTTATGACGTTTTCCCGCACCCTAGTTAGCGCAAGTTTCGGGGACGAAACTTCCTTTGAGTTTGTTATATTGTTACGAACGCACCCAAGGCATTTTTTTTAAGACGTCTGGGAGGTGTCCCAGACGTCTGGAACCACTTCCAGACGTCTGGGATCTATTTTCGGTGGCACGCGGGACTGCGTCTGCGCGCAGACCCGCAACCGTCTTCCTCTCTCTTTTTCCCTCTCTCCTCCTGCGACCGCAGGCGCAGCGCTGTCCGCTCTCTCTCTCTCCTCCTCGCGCTGCCTTAAAAGGGCCACGCCTCTCCCTCACTCCCGTCACCTCCGCCTCCTTCCTCTTCTCCTTCAGCCAGTGCGCGAGAGCGTACGCGAGAGCGAGCGCGAGGGTGCAGCGGCGGTGGCGACAGCCGCGGCTGGTGCGGGAGGAGGTGCTGCGCGGGGGAGGAAGCGCTCGGCCGTAAGGGCGAGCTCGCCCGGCCTGCTAGGGCCGGCCGGCGGGGGGAGCAGCGGGCGTGGAGCGACGCGGGAGGACTGCTGCATCTCGAGCAGCAGGCGGAGTACTCGCGGCGCGGTCGGGCGTCGCGAGCGGAGGGCGAGTGGCGCCCTGGTTCTGGAAACTTTTCCAGAATCAGACGTCTGGGCTGATAGCCAGACGACGGGCATGACGTCTGGAAGACTGTCCAGACGTCTGAAAGGTGAGTTATTCCGTCTTCTTCCTTTTCTTTGACTGACCGTACTGAGAGAGAGAGATGGTACGTGCAGGTTCGGTGATTCGCCATCCAACGCGAATCAGACGTCTGGCTCCAGTGCCAGATGGCGGGAACGACTTCTAGAAGTCCTGGGTGACCATCGGACGTCTGGGAACTAGGCCAGATGCCCTCGCAGGCTTCTGGACGTCTGAGAGCCCACGCAGAGCGAGGTAATTCCCTGATCCACTTTTTAAGACATCTGGAAGAAGTTCCAGACGTCTGATTTTACACTGTTTCGTCGTTTTCGACCCGTTTCGGGCCCGTTCGGGCTCCGTTTTCCGCATTTCGAGTTGCGTTCTTTTCGGAATTACATCCTCTACCTGTCTACAGTAGCTGTATACTGTTTTGAGAAGTTCCTTGTGTTTGATTCTTGTGATAGGACCTCGTTCCGTTGCAGTCTCGGGGGTCGTGGAGGCACGCGGGATTCCCGACCACGGCCCCATTACTCCCGTTGTACCTGGTATAGTGGCTTTAAGTATAATCTGTTAAATTATGAAACCATAAATAGAACCTAGGACATTGCATTAATCCTAGGAATGAGAAATAGATTGAATGGTAGATCCTCAGGTGTTGCATGAATCCTAGGGCTGAAAAACTAGATTGTATGATAGATTCTAGGATATGGCATGAATCCTAGGACGGGAAAACTAGTGGAATGTATGAATACTGCAGTCTTGGAAAATGTAGAAAGGAAATAATAGGTACCTGTAAATTCGTTTAAACAGCTGCCTGTTATGAATAAATGAACATGAGTAAGAATATGGGATGTATGAACGTGAAACTGGAAAGGTGAAACCGGAATGCACTGAGTTAAAGAGCTGGAACCCTACGGGGAATTAGGAGTAGAACTCCTAGAAAGTGAATGGGATAGAATTGGGCAAGTGAGCTGGCCCTTGAGTACGGAGTACCAAGGAGAGCGACTGTCCCCCTGTTTAGTGCAGAGCGGAGTTAGCCGCCCCAGGGACCCGGGGTTAGGACTGGCCACTCTGTATCGACTTGCTGGCCCTCGTGTACGTAGTTCCGAGGAGAGCTACTAGTGTAGGGAGGTACTAGCTACCCCACGGGCCCCGGGGTTCTGCTAGCCTCCCACACCGACTTGTTAGGCCCACTGGGGCAAATCAGGGTAGTCAAGTGAGGGTGCGCGAACTGTGGAGGGGCAAGGCCCCTGTTTGGTTACTGTGGAGGGGTTGGACCCCTGTTACTGAGAGGGCTCTGCCCTGTACTGGTTCCGTGCTGTGCTTTGGGCTCACCCGTTAATGAAAACGACTGACCGCATGCCAGTGCGGGTTAGCTACCCGTGCGTTTACCGCGCATGCCGTAGTCACCGTTACATCTGTCAGTGACCTTGGGGTGGTTGACTGAGAGTAGGGACTTGGGAATCGGGTCGTTACAACGCCCTATGGGAAGATGACGACAACAAGGAAGATAGACCGGAGAGTGCCTGCTAGTACGGCGAGGCACGAAGAATGATGGCGGAGCTAACCCTGCCACTGGTATGGTGGCAGGGCGACGAGAGAGGGAGCGGAGAGTCGTCGGAGCCTGCGGGCGAATGGCCGAAGGAGGAGGAGACGAAGATTGGGGATTTTCCTTAGCCAAAATAGGCTTAGGACGACCGGAGGCTCCTGCCGTCCCTTAAATAGCAGTTGGAGAGGAGAGAATCTCGAGGAGAGAGCGTGGAGAGCTTGCCGAAGAATGGCTAGAGAAGAGACCCATTCCTCTCGCGCATTCGCACGAGAGGAATGGGCAATGGCAGGACATGGGAGGGGGTCCTTGCGGAAGAGGACGACGCAGGGAACCCCCCTTTCATTTCTGAGAGCGACTCCCATACCTTGCGCGGCGCCATCCTCCGCGCAAAGTTGCCGGAGGTATGGGCAGCTGCGCGGGGTGGCAGAGGGATCGTTCTGTAAAGAACGAAAGGGAAGCTGGGGGGCAAAGTGCAAGGGTTCAAAAAGATAAGGGTCAAAAAGTAATTCAAGAGGACAAATTTGTAAAGTAGGTCAAGATGACCTTTCCTTAGGTCCAAATTTTGGTACAACCCTAGTTTGGACCTAAAGAATCTAATGGTGAAGTTTGATTTCAGGTTTGACCACGCTTGATTAGTGAATTTGCACAAAAATCCAAATTAGGTCAAAAATTGGGTATGGTTCTCAATTTAGGTCAAGACAGGTTCCATTGGCCAAATTGAAGGTTCTAAACCCTAGGGGGATGTTTTTCCATGAATTTTTTAGGGTTTATTTACTTTTATCTTGCCAGGAACTTCTTGAATTAAAGCGAGTTTTTTTTTAGGTTATAGAATGTCATTTAATTCATAGAGATTGCTATAACCCTTTTCAGATCAAATCACCCCACTTTCTTTCTTGTTAAGCCCATTTGATCTGTGTTTAGACCCTTAGACATCCCGTATGTGTACTACATTGGTAAAATTACAGTTTTACCCCTTGTGAGTTGCTTTATATTCAGATTTATAGTTCTTTTTATTTAGGCTTTCCCTTAGGTTTTGTAGGAGCTTTTGTATACTTATTTAGGTCAAAATGTGCTAGTTAGGACTTATGATGAGGCTCTCATCAGAGACCAATCAGGGTACTATAGGATCGGAGCTTGGGTAACTCAATCACGTAGGATTTCAAATGCTTGAGTGCATTCCTTGGAAATTTCAAAAGGAACATCCTTAGATGGTAGAGTAGTCAGGGGGCTTGCGATCTTTGAGAAATCAGGGATGAATTGACGGTAAAAATCGACGTGCCCCAAAAAAGATCAGATGTCGTTGATCGAGCTAGGCATAGGGAGTTTGGAAATCAGATTCACCTTGGCTCGATCAACCTGGATGCCTTTTTCTGAGATGAGATGTCCTAGGATAATTCCTTCAGGCACCATGAAATGGCTCTTTTCCCAAGAAAGAACCAGATTCACGTCAATGCACCACCTAAGGATTTGGACCAAGTGCAGGAGGAAATTGTCAAATGATTTGCCAAACACTGAGAAGTCATCCATGAAGACTTCCAGATAATCACCTACCATATCTAAGAATATGGCAAGCATGCACCGCTGAAAAGTAGCGGGTGCATTGCAGAGACCGAAAGGCATCCTTCGGAACGTGTACATTTCGAAGGGACAGGTGAAAGTGGTCTTCTCTTGGTCCTCAGGATGGATTGCCACCTGGTTATAACTGGAGTACCCATCCAAAAAATAGAAGAACCTATTTCCCACTAGTTTCTCGAGGATTTGATCAATAAATGGTAGTGGGAAATGATCCTTCTTTGTGGAGGTATTGAGTCTTCTGTAATCAATGCAGACTCTCCACGAATTCGCCACACAGGTCGAAATGATTTCTCTGATTTCAGTCGTGATCATGGTGAGTCCTGCCTTTTTAGGCAAAACCTGGATTGTACACAGATCGGGTAGATGATCCCAGCATCTAACCACTTGATGATCTCCTTTTTCACGACCTCCTGCAGATTAGGATTCAGACGTCTCTGCATTTCACAGGAAGGACGTGTGCCCTCTTCAGTATAGATGCGGTGTGTGTAGTAAGAGGGGCTGATGCCAGTCAAATCATCGAGAGTCCATCCAATGGCTCTTCGATGTTACTGTAGAACAGTAATCAGACGGGATTCTTGATTAGGTGTGAGTTTGGAATTGATAATCACAGGAAGCATCTGATTGGAACCTAAAAAGACGTACTTTAGATGATCGGGAAGAGGCTTGAGTTCCAGAATAGGGTTATCAGCAGCAGTGGGAGGTTCAGGGTGTGTGTCAAGAGCAAGGGAAGGAATTATGGGTGTGTCTAGGTTAAGTTCGAACTCCTCTGCTTGCAAGCTTTGATCCTCTTGTGGTTGATCGGAAGTAGTCAGGTTTTCCTCAATATATGGATCGTCAACCACAGCCTTGATATCACATATCTGTTCTATAACTCCGCAATTAATCCCTTGTTGTGCCTTAAAGATGTCGATCTTTAATGTTTGGTTTCCAAATTTCAGTTCAATTTAGCCCTCCTCACAATTTATGTTGGCCCTAGCAATGGCCAGAAAGGGTCTCCCTAATATGATTGGTGTGTTCCTCGGATTTTCTGGAGTATCTATATCCAGGACTACGAAGTCTACCGAGAAATAGAAATCCCGAACCCTAACAATGACATCCTCAAGAACTTCTTTAGGTGACTTAATAGATCGGTCTGCCATCTGTAATGTCACCTCTGTTGATTTGAGCTCAGATTCCTCAAGATGGTCAAGTAGGGATGTAGGTATTAGGTTTATGGAGGCTCCTAGATCCAATAAAGCTCTATCAAATTGGATATCACTAATTGTACAGGAAATCAGGGGAGTACCTGGGTCTTTTGCCTTAGGTGGGAGTTTGCTCAAAATTACAGAGCTGGCTTGCTCTGACAATACGATTGGGCTCCCACTTTTTGTTCGCGGCTTTCGCTTAGGTGTACACATGTCTTTCAGAAATCGTAAGTCGATACATGGCAAATTGCATCCATCAAGAGGATGTTTATATGGACCTATTCAAAGAGCTTAACCAAGTCCTCCTCAGGTGCCACAGGTTTGGTTGTCCTCTTTCCCTTGGTCAAGGCCTCGGGAAATGGAACCTTAGATGGTTCTTCTAGAATAGGTCCAGGTTCTTGATCTGGGATAGGGGTATCCTGGATGACTATCCTAGGGTTTGGGTTACTACCAGGATGAAAGTGGCTTGGGTAAGGTGGGTCTTGTGTTGCTTTGCCAATATGGGTTGTAAATGAATTTAGTCCTGCCTGGTTCTTGTTCGGTGTTGGTAAAATAGGTGGTTGATACTGAAATCCCGAGTATGATGTCGAAGCTTCCATCCTATCGGGTGATGGAGCAGAAGGGGCTTGATAAATCATGTGGGCTTGGCCCGGATTTGGGTTCATAATGCACTTCTGGTTTGGCACATTATTCGGATTTGACAGAGGTTGCGAAGGGAGTGTGCCAAGTTGACGGGAATTCGCCATCTAGGCGAGTTGATTGTGAACCTCTATGATCTCATCTTTGTGATATTTTTGCATAGCCGCATTCGTCTTTTGAATGTCAGCCAGAGTCTGAAAGATGAGAGTCATTTGATCTATCTGAGTTGGCCCAGATTGATAGGTGGGGTTGGGCCGAGGCTAAGGCGGCTGATATGGATGAGGAACTTGTGGACGAGGTTGATATGGTGGTCTCTGATTCTGATTATTTCCTGTCCACAGGAAATTGGGATGATTCTGCCATCCAGGGTTATAGGTATTAGAGAATGGGTCATTCTGGATGGCGTTGAGGTCCTCGCAGGTCTGAGGAACCTCAGAAAAATCAGAGTATAAGGGTTCAGAGTTCCCCCAACTAGAGTAGGCAGGATCAGAGTTTCCTCCGATCCTAGAGTCAGACGGGGGTGGATACGGGTCCATCCCCTGAGAAGATATGTGATAGATGTTATGCACAGCTTCCATCCCAGAGGGCGGCTGTGCGAACGGGTTTTGCGCAGAGGTGGCTCGCTGCAGATGTCGAATTAGCTCATCCACCTTCTCAATGATAGAGACCTTATCCAAATGACTGGCCATCAATTCCAAGTCGATAGATGAAGACAGGCCCTGCATCTCATGTGCCCCCATGGGTTCGTCGATGTGCGGGCATTCGTCCGGTCGAATAAGCCCATGGAGTCATTATTGATGGAGTTCTGACACATAGTCTCGAGAATCTCCCACATAGTGTCTTCATGTTGACCCATGATATTTCCTCCGCAAGTTATATTGACGAATAAATGAATATCTTCATAGAGTCCCTACTAAAAAGACTGGACTTGTTTCCATTTAGGAACTCCGTAATGGGGGCAATTTCGCATGAGATCCCAGAAACGATCCCATGCCTCATCAAGTGGTTCTCCAGGCTGCTGTGTGAAGTGGTGTCTTAAAGCATTCGTTCGACCAACTAGGAAGAACTTTTTTAGAAACTTGGATTGTAGTTCAACCCATGTGTTGATTGGACGTGTTTGAGTCTGATACCAGTGAGCTGCTTTGTCCATGAGAGAGAAGGAGAACATATTCATTAGAAGAATATCCCGATTTTGAACATCTAACCCAAAGGTCTGGGCTAGATGCTTGAGTTGTTTGATGTGCTGAAAAGGATCCTCGGAATTGAGCCCATGAAACTTTGGAATAGTATGAATCATGTTGGGCTTGAGTTCAGAATCAGGACCTCCAGCTGAGATTTGGACTCGAGGTTCGATCGCTACCGCAGCAGGATTGTAATGATCTCGCATCATAAGACGTTGCATTGGATTCACAAAGGCTTGGAATAAATCATTAAGGCACTGAAGTTGGTTCTCAAGGTTATTCTCTTCTTCTATAGGTTGTGCCATGATGATGGATGAAGGATAATTTGGTTCAGATGAATCAGAGGAGATGTCTATGTGATGAGGTTGTTGCATAAGCACGGAAGTCGAGGCTTGGCCTCGATGGGAGTGAATGACTGAAGGAGGCCTCAAGGATGGTCTTAAGGACCTCCTATTGAACATGCACCGATAGTCTGCATGAGAGTAGAACATGATGGACCCAATCAAGACACCCAAAGAATTTGGATGGCTATAGAGGTTCGGGCCTGATGATACCCCTTAGTTAGAAAGTCGTCCACTTGAGAAATACCTGGGCAGCCAGAGAGGGAGAGTCCCGTAAAGACCTCTATACGGTAGAGCGCCCCCACTGGTTACAGGGTTTCCCCCACCCGTCCTCTCTTGTCACTGATGTTCCAAGTAGACCAGAATGGGGACTTGACCTCTTAAGTCTACCAGTTTTATTAAAGAGCAAGGGTGCTTAAGATTTCACTTGAACTTTAGATGTATTGAGTGCAAAAAGTGACCTAATTTCAAGGTTAGTTGACCCAAGGTGGGTTAACTTCACCTATTTGTCCTTTGAGAAGTTTTGGGTCTCTCTTTTAGGATTTAAGTGAGATTAAGAGCCTGAATTTTAGGTTTTTCTTGAATAAATCACTTCAACCAAGGCTTAGGCACACATCATTTTGGAGAGTTGATTCTTGCTTATGAAAGTGTGTCTCTAAAATCCTAAATTAAAATCCTTAATTGGCTCTAATTTTGGTCCAATTTAGTTTGCCAAATGTGGTATCTAGGGCTCAAACAAGAATGTGGTAGCCCTAGTTACCTTAAATGGGTGCACAAATCGATTTTGTTGTTGAAATCAAATAAAGCAACTTGATGAATTAGCTAAGAATGGAAAGCAAGTAGCCCTAATTGATTTTATCCTTTTTTTCCTTCTCAGATTGAGGGGCTTTTAAGAGAGAGAGTAATTAGAAGTTACCTGCCTCTGGTGTGTTTGATGTGTGGCTATCTTTCTTTGAATCTTCTCCTTGAAATAACCACAACAAAAGAGATATAGCAGATTAGTACCAAATCAGGAATTGTAATTAAGAATTCTAAATTGCCCATTGCTCCTCGGCAATGGCGCCAAAATATTTGAGTCGCTGAGTTGGGTTTTAAAAGTATTACGTTGTAGTACAGCCGAAAGTGCGTTCAAAATAGATATAATTTTATTACTCGAAAAGATTTCTGAGGTCGAACACTGGGAGCAAATTAGTATTTAGAAATCAAGATCACAATTTAAACTGAAAGAAATTACAATAGTAGCAGTGTCAGAGTGCAAAAATATGGGAGTAAAATGGTGATTTAGATCACCAAATACTCCTACAATATCACCAAGGAACTCAATATATGAATATGCAATATAAGCTAGATTCTGTTGTCTAATGGAGTCAGACGACTTAAAGTGTCTGACTTCTTCTCTGTCTTTGCTTCTTCTCTTTCTTTCTTCTTTCTTCTTTTTCCCTTAGCTTCTTCTGCTTCTCTTCAGACCTTCTTCACTTCTTCCTTCTGCTTCTGACTTCTTCCTTCTGCAGTCCTTCTCTTTCTCTTTATCTTTCTCTGTCTTCTGCCATTTCCTTTCTTCTGCCTTGACCCTTAGCTACTCTGGCCTTCTCTTCTTCTTTCTTCTGCCTTCTCTGGCTTCTGCCTTTTCCTTTCTTCTTCCTCTGGCCTCCTCTTCCTCTTCAGATTGCGGCTAAGTGTTGGCCGGAGAACCCTGTAGCAAAACCTACCCCTACCTGCGCACAGCTCTCCTCACTTTCTCTCTTAGGATACGTTCTTCTAGAGCCACACAGATAGTCGGGTAATCGGGTCGGGTGCGTACCCGGGACCAGGCCCACTGGCATGCGGTAGTGGGCGAGGAGTGCAAGTCAGGTCGGGTCAGGCCAGGTCTGTGGGGCATGTTCGCGGACGAGACTAAGTCGGGTGAGTGGGACCTCACCCCGTGGATTTGAGGCGAACAACCTCTGTCACTTTTTCCCTTTTTGTACATGCAGATGCTCCTTCACTTCTGAGGTGGGACTAAATGTCCTACCCTTTCCTCACGTGCCTGTAGCAGAGAGTGGCTTTTTCAATTGGCGAGGCTGTAGAGGCATACGACTCCAGCTGAGAGCCTGGATGCACACGCGAGAGGATTCCACGCACCTGGGACAGCAGCACCTAGAGCGGCAAGGCCTGGGTGTGGCTTCAAGCTTGCTTCAAGCTCCTCAACAACGGCGGATGGGTGCCTGAACCTAGGAACACAAGATCGGCCTCGCAACCACGACAAAACGTTTAGAGAGAGTCGCCAGAGAATGGCGAATATGCTGGGGGTGTTGGCATGGCTTGTGGGTGCCTGTGCGTGCGTGCCTAGGGCACACTGTGTGCGAGTGTGTGCATGTGTTCAGTGAGGTGCTTGGGTGAGTGGCGCGGTGCGTGGAGTGAGGGGAAGTGGTCAGTGAAGTGAGACAGAGCTCGTGGGCTTGTCGGTAAGGGTTGGGGTGGCCTGTGGAGGTGGGATGGCCTCGCTGGAGTTGATGGTCGGAGATGGAAGGGATGGAGGTGATGGAGGTCGGCAGTGGGCGATTTTGGAGAATAAAAGGGTGGAGAAGAGAATAGAGGGGAGAGGGAGCTTATTTGGGAGGTCAAGGGACGAAGGGGGAGAGCGAGGCGTCGAGTTTGGTGTGGTCGACATCGGAGATGAAAGTGGCTCCGGTGAGATGGGATCGGCGAGGACAAAGAGAGGGAAGCACCTGTTGGTACGGCGAGACGCAGACGAAGTCAGGGAAGGTGGATCCACCGTAGGTATGGCGGTTGGACGAGGAGGAGTAGGGAATGTCACCGGACGTCGAGGAGCCTGTGGCCGTGAAGGGAAGAGAGGAATGATGAGAACCTCATCATGAACCCTAACTAGCTTACTTTGATCTAATAAAATGGACAAAAGCTCCTACATAACCTAAAGGAAGGCCTAATTCAGGGGATCATTAATCTAGGAAGAGAACATGAAACAAGGGGTAAAACTGTAATTTTACCATTGCAGTACATCAAAGGGACTTCTAAGGGTCGAGACAAAGGTTAATTGGACTTAATAAGAGAAAAAGTGGGATGATTCAGTCAGAAAAGGGTTATTGTGAAATTTAGGAATTAAATGACATTTTGTAACCCTAAAACAAACCCACTTAAATTCACAATGTTCCAGGAAAGGTAAAAATTAACTAAACCCTCTAAAATTCATGGAAAAATATCCCCTAGGTTTATAACCTTCAATTTGTCCTCTAGAACCTTTTTTGACCTAGATTGGGGTCCATGCCTAATATTTGACCTAATTTAGGTTTTTATGCAAAATGTCCAGTCAAACGTGGTCAAACCTAAAATCCAACTTCACCATTGGATTCTTTAGGTACAAATTAGGTTTATAGCAAAATTTGAACCTAAGAGAAGGTCATCTTGACCTACTTTGCAATTTAGTCCACCCAATTACATTTTGGCCCTTAACTTTTGAAAACCCTTGTAAATCCCCCCTTAGCTTTCTCATCACTTTCTTCATTTTGGTCCCTCTGCTATTGCGGAAGGGACCATACCTCCGACGACTTTGCGTGGAGGTTTTCTCGATTTCATGGGGTGCTACTCCCAAATTTGAAAGGGGAGCTCCTTGCGAAGCCCCCTACCGCATGGGCAGTGATGAGAGCCTCATCATGAGCCATAACTAGCTCATTTTGACCCAATAAAGAAGATAAAAGCTCCTACATAACCTAGAAGAAGGCTTAACTGAAGGAACAAGTGCTCTGAGAAGAAAACATGAAATAAAGGTTAAAACTACAATTTTACCATTATAGTACATAAACAGGATTTCTCAGAAGCAAAACATAGGTCAAATGGTCCAAATAAGATAAAAAGAGGGTTGAGTCAATCAGAAATGGGTTTATGTGCAATCTAAGAATTAAATGACACTTGGTAACCCTAAAACAGACCCGCTTAAATTAACAAGGTTCCGGTCAGGATAAAAATCGAGTAAACCCTCTAAAAATCATGGAAAAACATCCTCTAGGGTTTAGAACACTTAATTTGGCCTTTGGAACCTAGTCTGACCTAGATTAGGGTCCTAGCTCCTCAATTAATCAAATTTAGGTTTTTACGCAAAATATCCAGTCAAACGAGGTCAAACCTGAAATCCAACTTCTCCATTGGATTCCTTACGTCCAAATTAGGTTTATACCAAAATTTGGACCTAAGGGGAGGTCATCTTGACCTACTTTGCAATTTAGTACACCCAAATCACAAATAGGTCCCTATCTTTTGAATATCCTTGCAAAGAGCCCCCAAGTTCTTCGCCCCCTTTGCAATCCGATCCTGCCACCATTATTAGGGCAGAACCGAGCTCCGGCGAGGTTCAGAGAGGGATTGCTCTCTAATCCCTCAGAGATTCCCTCCCAGAAATGGAAGGGGGATTCTCTGAGGAATTCCCTTCCTTCTAAAGCCAATTACAATCGCTGGTGTGAACCCAATCTCTCGTGCGAATGCACGAGAGATTTGGGTATCCACCTTCCTTCCAACTCCGGCGGGCCGGCAGACCTAATTGCGTGCTCTCCACGCGCTGACAGGAGCGGCCAGCACCTATAAAACACCCCCTAGACCCTGCCGCAGGACCCAAGCTTGATTTTGACGGAGATCCCCTCCAAATTCCCTCTCTCCCATCTCCGGCAAACGACCCGCAAGCTCCGGCGACCTCCCCTCCGTCTCGTCGCTCTGCTGCCATACCAGCAGCAGAGTCCTCTCCGCCTCTTCCTCCCGCGTCGCGCTGTACCCCGCGCGCGTGCTCCTGACCTCATCTTCGTCGCCGCTTCCTCCCTCAGGGTCTTTCTTCCCCGACGACGGCAGTTACGAGCCATCCTCTCCACCGCCTCCCTTCCTTCCAGACAACCCCAGATACATTCTCCATCCTCTCCTCTCTCTTTTCCCCCTACTATTTTACTTGATTACCCCTCGACAGTACCTAACCACCTCCATCGTTCTCGCTTCTGACCGCCCTCCGGCGAGCTGCCCACACCACTCCGCCCCTCCACACGGCTCGTCAACCCCCTCGTGAGCTTCGCCTCACCACCAGGAACCCATTCCACCCCATCACTGCCACTCCAGACCTCCACAAGCACCCCCCCGACCAACCCACCATCTCCGGCCACAGGTTGACCTAGGCACGCACGCCTAGGCCGACCTGCAACCTGCAGCATCACCCACCGCCTTCGCTGTGCTACGGCGAAGGTTTCCAGCTATTCTGATTGGGCCAATAGGCCGTTCTATTGGATGTCAGGTGTACGCTCCGGCCGCCATTAACAGCCGAAGCAGCAGGGAGCTTGGAGCAGCTTCGGGCATCAGGCTTCCCAGGCTGCAGGTGCAGTAGACTCTTGCGAAGGTCGCGAAGCGAACGAGGCCAGCCAGTCGCACAGAGGAGCCATCAGCTTGGGCAATCGAGTGACGAAAGCTCTGCGGGCGCGCGTGAAGGCAAGACCAACCAGATAGTCCCACATCGTGGGATTGCAAAACTCAGGTATCCTATAAATTGTTTTTGTGTTTTCTTCTTACTGCCTCCATAAGCACAAGGGTGAGGTCCCTCACTGCCCCCACACGCCTCGTCCGCGGCTTGATCTCGCGGATCTGGCGGATCCAATCCGACCTAAACCTACGCACTCCTCGCGCATCACCACTTGCCGGTGCGCCTGGTCCCGGGTGCGAATCCAACCCGACTACCCGTGTGGCTCTGGGAGAGCGTGCTTGAGTGAATTGCTTGAGAAAAAGAGAGACGCTTGGGTAGAGGGATGGGGGTAGGTTTTTGCTACTGTGTGGTGTGCAGGAAGGAAGAAGTGACCGAGGCAGCGAACACTTAGCAGCTGAAGAACAGGAAGAGAAGAAAGAAGAGGCTGTGTAGCAGTGAAAGGAGAAGTCTTCGCCGAGAAGAAGAAGAAGGAAGACAAGGTAGAAGAGAGAGAAGAACAAAGAAGAGGCCAAGTGAAGACTGCAAAGAGATCAGAAGAAAAAGAAGAAGAAAGAAGAAAGGCAAGGCAGGAGAAGAAGGAAGATACAGAGGTAGAAAGGAGAAGAAGAGAGGGAGAGATCACATTTAAGACGTCTGATACAGAAATCAGACGTCCAATTCTACTTTTTTTCGCAAATCCTTTTTAAAATTCTCTCTTTGAATCAATTATATTTGCATTTAATAGTTGTATTCTTTGGTTTTACAAAGTACTGAGATTGCTCCCCGTGTTCGACCTCGGATACTCTAGTTGTTCGAGTAATAAAATTCTTTATATTTGTTTAAACGTTTTGTCGGTTATACTACAATGTAATACGCTTTAAATCCGCGCAAAATCGTTGAGAACATTTTGGCGCCGTTGTCGGGGAGCAGCGGGCACTTTTAAAGCTTTTGATTACAACTTTTCTATCTAATATCTGACTTAACTTCTCTCTTTTGTTGTGTTCAAGCAGGGAAAGCAAAACAAAAAGGAAAGAACAATAACTGCACAACAGACTCTCTAAGGAACAGGTACTCTCCATAAGCCCTCTCTCTTAACCCTCTCGCAATCTAAAAAGGAAAAAAAGACAAAAATCAACTTAGGGCTACCTGTTTCATATTTAGTAACTCATCAAGTTGCCTGATTTTCATTTCAACATATTTTTGTCTGTTCATCCAACTAAGGCAACTAGGGCTAAAACTTTCTTGATTAAGCCCTAGGTGCTAATTTCTAAGGCAACTAAATTGGACCCACTAGAGCCAAGTTAGGGATTGCAAAGCTAGGGTTTTTAGAGACACATCTTCTCTAAAACAAAGAAACTAACTTTCCAAAAAGAGGTGTGCCTAAACCGTGTTTGAAACGATTTATACAAGAGGAACCCTAAGCAAATCAGGCTGATAATCCATTTGAACCATAAAAGGAAGGACCTAAAAGCTCTCAAAGGAACAAGAGGTGAAGTTGATCCCTTGGGTCAACCAACCTTAATATTAGGTCACTTTTGCACTCAAAATACTTAAAAGTTCAAGTGGAACATTAAGCACCTTGATCTTAAAATAAAAAAAGGTAGACTTAAGAGGTCAAGGTCTCCATTCTGGTCTACTTGGAACCGCAGTGACAAGAGAGGTCGGGTGGGGGAAACCCTATAACCCGTGGGGATGCTCTACCGTGTAGGGGTCTTTGCAGGACTCTCCCTCTCTGGCTGCCCAGGTATTTCTCAGGTGGACGATCTTCTGATCTAGGGGTCCATCTGCCCCGAACCTCTATAGTCACCCAACAATTCTTGGGTGTCTTGATTGGGTCTAGCACCTTCTAATCTCATCACATCTTTCGGTGCATGTTTGGTAGGAGGTCCTTAAGACCACCTTTAAGACCTCCTTTAGAAATTCATTCTCGTCGAGGCCAAGTCTCGACGCCCTTGTTTGTGCAGCAACCCCACCACATAAATCTTTCATCTGATTCAGACCCTGATTCTCCTTCTTCTCCCATCATGGCACAACCCATTGAAGAGGAGAATAACCTTGAACACCAACTTCAACACTTGAACGATCTCTTTCAGAACTTTGTAAACCCACCGTGGCGACCTATGATGCGAGATCACTATAATCCCGCTGCGGTGGCAATCGAACCCCAAGTACGAATCCCAATTGGAGGACCTGACTCTGAACTGAAGCCCAATATGATTCATGCCATACCGAAGTTCCATGGGCTTAACTCTGAGGATCCATTCCAACACATTAAACAACTCAAGCATCTGGCCCAGACCTTCGGGTCAGATGTACAAAACCGGGATATCCTACTCATGAAAATGTTTTCATTCTCCCTCTTGGACAAGGCCGCACACTGGTATCAGACTCAGACCCGCCCGATCAACACATGGGAGGAATTACAGTCCGAATTTTTGAAAAAATTCTTCCCTGTTGGCCAGACGAATGCCTTGCGCCACCAGATCACTCATTTCACTCAACAACCGGGAGAACCTCTTCACGAAGCTTGGGATCGATTCCTAGATCTCATGCGAAGGTGCCCCCATCACGGAGTTCCTAAGTGGGAATAAGTCCAGTCTTTTTACCAGGGACTCCGTGAGGATATTCGTCTATTCGTCAATGCAACATGCGGAGGAAACATCATGGGCCAACACGAGGACACGGTGTGGGAGATTCTCGAAAACATGTGCGAGAACTCCATAAATAATGACTCCTTGGGCTTATTCGACAGGACGAATGCCCGCGCATCGACGAATCTAAGAGGGACACATGAGATGCAGGACCTGTCCACTTCTGTCGACTTGGAACTGATGGCCAGTCGGTTGGACAAGGTCTCTATTATAGAAAAGAAGGTGGACAAGCTAACTCGACATTTGCAGCAAGCCACCTCTGCGCAAAACTCTTTTGCACGACCTCCTCTGGCAAGGGAAATAGTGCAAAACATATACCACCAACCTGCCAAGGGGATGGACCCATATCCACCCCCGTCTGCCTCTCGGACCGGAGTGACCTCCGATCCCTTCTACTCGAGTTGGGGGAACTCTGAACCCTCGTATTCTGACTTTCCTGAGGTTCCTCAGAACTGCGAGGACCTCAACGCCATCCAGAATGACCCATACTCCAATACCTACAACCCTGGATGGCGAAATCATCCTAACTTTCAGTGGGAGGGAAATTCTCAAAGACCACCATATCAACCCCGTCCACAAGCTCCTCGTCCATATCAGCCGCCTCAGCCTCGGCCCAATCCCACCTACCAATCCGGGCAAAATCAGGATCAACTGACTCTTATCCTTCAAACACTGGCTGACATTCAAAAGACGAATGCGGCAATGCAAAAACAGCACAAGGACGAGATCACAGAGGTTCGCAACCAACTGGCCCAGATGGCAAATTCCCGCCAACCTGGCACCCTTCCTTCGCAACCTCTGCCCAACCCAAATAACGTGCCGACCCAGAGGCGCGTTATGAACCCAAATCCAGGCCACGCACATTTGATTTATCAGGCCCCTGCTACTCCATCACCAGACGGGATAGAGGCTTCAACATCTTATGCAGGATTTCAGCAGCAGCCACCCCTCCTACCTAACCCAAACCAAAATCAGGCCGGATTAAACTCTGTAACAACACGTAGTGGTAAAACAACACAAGACCCACATTATCCGAACCACTCCAAGCCTGGTAATCGCCAAGACCCTAGGGTAGTCATCCAAGATACTACTGTCCCAGATCAAGAACCTAGACCTATCCTAGTGGAACCAGCTAGGATCCCATTTCCTGAGGCCTTGACCAAAGGAAAAAGGACAACCAAACCTGTGGCTCCTGAGGAGGATTTGGTCAAGCTCTTTGAACAGGTCCAGATAAACATCCCGTTGATGGATGCAATCCGCCACATACCAGCTTACGCAAGATTCTTGAAAGACATATGTACACCTAAACGTAAGCCGCGAACCAAGGATGGGAATCTGATCGTACTGTCAGAGCAAGCCAGCTCTGTCATCTTAAGCAAACTCCCACCCAAGGCTAAAGACCCAGGAACTCCCTTGATTTCTTGTAAAATTGGTGAAACCCAACTTGATAGAGCCCTACTAGACCTAGGTGCCTCCATAAATTTAATACCTACATCCCTCCTTGACCACCTTGAAGAATCTGAACTTAAACCCACTGAGGTGACATTGCAGTTAGCCGATCGATCCATCAAGTCACCCAAAGGAATACTCGAGGATGTCATTGTTAGGGTACGAGATTTTTATTTCCCAGTGGACTTCATAGTACTGGACATGGATGCACCTAAGAACCCAAGGGACACACCAATCATATTAGGGAGACCCTTTTTGGCCACTGCTAGGGCCAATATAAACTGTGAAGAGGGCCAGATAGAATTAAAATTTGGGAATCAAAATCTGAAGATTGACATTTTCAAGGCCCAACAAGGGATTAATTGCAGGGTTATAGAGGAAATTTGTGATGTCGAAGCCGTGGTTGATGAACTGCATATAGAGGACAACCTGATTATTCCTGATCAACCACTAGAGAATCAAAAATCGCTAACAGAGGAGTGCGAACATGATTTAGACACACATATGACTCCTACCATTGCTCCCGATACAAACCCCGAACCATCCGTTGCTGCTGACAATCCTGTCATGGAACTCAAGCCCCTTCCCGAACATCTGAAATACGTCTTTTTGGATTCAAATAAGACGTTTCCTGTGATTATCAATTCTCGACTCACACCTGATCAGGAACTCCGTTTGATTTCTATTCTCCAGCAACATCGTAGAGCATTGGATGGACTCTAGATGATTTGATTGGTATAAGCCCTTCATACTGCACACATCGAATCTACACAGAAGAAGGCTCACGACCTTCAAGAGAAATGCAAAGACGCCTAAACCCTAACCTACAGGAGGTCGTGAAAAAGGAGATCATAAAGTGGTTAGATGTAGGGATCATCTACCCGATCTCCGACAGTCGTTGGGTGAGTCCAATACAAGTGGTGCCCAAGAAGGCAGGACTTACCATCATCACGACTGAAACCGGAGAAGTCATTCCTACCCGAATAGCTAATTCATGGAGAGTCTGCATTGATTACAGAAGACTAAATTCCTCCACGAAGAAGGATCATTTCCCACTACCGTTTATTGATCAGATCCTCGAGAAACTAGTGGGAAATAGATTCTTCTGCTTTCTGGACGGGTTCTCCGGTTACAATCAGGTGGCAATCCATCCAGAGGACCAAGAAAAGACCACATTCACCTGCCCCTTCGGGACGTACACGTTTTGAAGGATGCCATTCGGTCTCTGCAATGCACCTGCAACTTTTCAGCGGTGCATGCTTGCCATATTCTTAGATATGGTAGGTGATTATCTGGAAGTCTTCATGGATGACTTTTCAGTTTTTGGACAATCATTTGACGATTGCCTCCAACACTTGGTCCATATACTCAGGCGGTGCATCGAGGTGAATTTGGTTCTTTCTTGGGAAAAGAGCCATTTCATGGTGCCTGAGGGAATTGTCCTGGGACATTTAATCTTGGAGAAAGGCATCCAAGTAGATCGAGCTAAGGTTAACCTGATTTCCAAGCTCCCTATGCCTAGCTTGATTAAGGACATTCGATCTTTTTTGGGGCACGTCGTTTTCTACCGTCTATTCATCCTTGATTTCTCAAAAATCGCGTGCCCCCTGACCAATCTTCTCTCCAAGGATGTGCCTTTCGAGATTTCCAAGGAATGCACTCAAGCATTTGAGATCCTACGTGACCGAGTCACCCAAGCCCCAATCCTACAGTCCCCTGATTGGTCTCAACCCTTTGAGATCATGTGCGATGCATCTGACTTCGCTGTAGGAGCGGTTTTGGGGCAGAAAATTGACGGGAAACCTGTGGTCATTTACTACGCCAACAAAACACTGGATGAGGCTCAGCGTAACTATACGGTTATTGAGAAAGAGCTGCTGGCCGTAGTATTTGCCCTGGAAAAATTCAGATCATACCTTCTGGGTTCCCGTGTTATCATATACTCGGATCACAAAGCTGTGAGGCATCTCCTTGCAAAGAAGGACGCGAAACCTCGATTAATCCGATGGATCTTGCTGTTGCAAGAATTTGACCTCGAGATTCGCGACAAGGCGGGAAAGCACAATGTGGTAGCTGATCACTTGTCCCGCCTTCCTTCTGAAATTATTTATCCTTCCGGACCTATTACAGAACATTTCCCTGATGAGCACCTCCTGACTATCAGTACAAGTCTTCCATGGTTCGCCGATATAGTTAATTACCTGGCATCACATCAGATTCCGCCCGATTGGCCGAAGGCTAAAAAGGACAAATTGCGCTCCGATGCCAAGTATTACCTATGGGAAGACCCGTATCTATTCCGCATTGGTGCTGATCAGATAATCCGACAATGCGTCACGGAAGTGGAAATCAAAGACATACTCTCATTCTGCCATGACCAGGCATGCGGTGGACATTTTTCTGGACATAAAACTGCATCGAAAGTCCTCCAGTGTGGCTTTTACTGGCCCACAATTTTCAAGGATGCACACGATCACTGTAAGGCATGTTCCCGTTGCCAGACTCTGGGCAACATGAGCCATAGAGACATGATGCCTCTACAGCTGATCTTGGTATGCGAAATTTTTGATATTTGGGGGATTGATTTCATGGGACCCTTTCCGACCTCGGATGGCTTCGAATACATCTTACTCGCAGTTGACTATGTTTCCAAGTGGATAGAAGCCATTCCGACCCGAACCAACAATCATAAAGTCGTTATAAAATTCCTTCATCAAAACATTTTCTCGAGGTTCGGGATTCCGCGTGCTATAATTTCCGACGGAGGGACCCATTTTACAAACGCTCAGTTCAGGTCACTGATGACCAAATACGGGGTGTCACACCGAATCTCTACTCCTTACCACCCCCAAACTAATGGTCTAGCTGAGCTATCTAACCGACAGATCAAGAAGATCCTTCAGGTTACTATTTGACCTGATAGAAAAGATTGGTCTTCTCGGCTTCCAGAAGCATTGTGGGCCCATAGGACCGCCCACAAGACCCAATTAGGAATGTCTCCCTTCAGACTAGTGTACGGGAAGGCATGTCACCTCCCCGTCGAATTGGAGCATAAAGCCTATTGGGCAGTACGGACCTGTAATCTTGACCTTTCTAAGGCTGGAACCCACAGAAGATTTCAAATAATCGAGATCGATGAATTACGCCACGACGCGTATGAGAACTCGTGAATTTACAAAGAACGGGTTAAAGCTTTTCACGACAAACACATTTCTAGAAAGGTCTTTCATCCTGGTCAAAAAGTTTTACTCTTTGATGCCCGACTCAAATTATTCCTAGGAAAGCTAAGATCCAAGTGGGTCGGACCCTACCTAGTCCGACAAATCTTCAGAAATGGAACCATTGAAATCAGCCCACTCAGCCACGATTCTGAACCCTTTGTCGTGAACAGTCAGAGACTCAAGCCGTTCATTGACATGATCGATATAGATTTGGCTGAGTCATCCTTTACCCTCCATTCCTCTTGAGCTCATTGCGCCCAGCCGATGGCGTAAAACTCAGCGCTTAACGGGAGGCAACCCGTCATTCTTTGAAAAACCCGAAACCGTTTCTGACATCTCTATGCGAAACTCATATTGCACTTTAGGGTTCATCCATTAGAATAGCCGACTTCACCTCAGGTATACCTACCCGAGATTAGAAATCGTTCGCAACAAGTCACTTCGACCCATTCACTCACCACACACCTGTCCTAATACATGAACTAAGCTGAATTCGAACCCACCTAATTTACAATGGGGACATTGCAAATCTTAGGCGTGGGGGGGATATGAAAGTGCAAAATGTCAAAAAATTCATATCAAGAAAGGGTTTCACAAAAAAAAAAAAGAGACTTGATAGAGGGGAGGAACAATTCAAGGTCATACAAATGAGAGGAGGAAAAGAAAGAAAAATGACAAAAAGGAGCACAAAATGAAAATGAAAAGAAATAGTCATTAGTAAAAGGTTAAGGGGTTAACTGAAGTTCTAGACCAAAAAAAAAAAAAAAAGGAACAGAAAAGTGCTAGGAGACATAACAAGAGATTAGCGGGAACGCTGGTCTTAGGCCTCTTGGGCTAGATTTGTCAGCTTAAAAATTTGCGTATCTGTTAAAATCTGGATAATCCTCAAGAGGTTGAGGAAAATGCGAAACTTAACTATTAGGTCTAAGGCTTAGGAAGTATTCGGCCTCATTAACTGACCTCCAGTTTGCGGGATTCGGTAACCTAAGCACCCAAATTCACACACAGTCTGGTTCAGTGCGCATAAACGTCCAAATCACGCGAAAAGTGCTTAATGTTATGAAAAAGTCACCTAGATTAGGAGCGGTCAATCAACACAAATTGATTTGGACGAGTTCCCAGCGCGGAGAGGCAGGAAATTCCCCTCGAAGATGCGTAACAACATATCGTCTCCTCGGTGCTTGTCTCTTAGGATATTTAAATATCCTACTGGGGGCATGTAAGCACTCTGTTGGTTCAGATACCATGGGCGGCATTATCACGAAATGTCGATCGCCAGGGTCTGGATTCGACCACGGAACGCCATGGGCGGTGATGTAAACACATTTACACTACTTAAAATGTCTATTTATGCATGTTCTTAAGCATAGGATTGCATTTCATGATATAAATATTGCATTACATGCATCATCTTGCATTTAGAGTAGTTTGAATAAAATGGAGGTTAATTGTCTCCTTTTATGTGCTTGGACAGGGCAAATATTTTATCGGGGCCTCGGATCAAAGATCCAACCGTATGGATATGATCAGGGCGACGATTGGAGTTCAACGACTCCAAGATCGCCCTGATCAGGCATCCGTAGCATCAGATAGAGACCGGGGAACCCTAGAAGATCAAGGGCCAGGATGGTGTAAATCCGCACTTCAGATGGAAAATCCGATCACACGGATGAATTCGGATCGACGATCGCAGCCCAACGACACAAAAATCGAGTCAATCTGACATCCGTGGCACCATCTACAACTTCCAGAAGATGGACGGCCAAGATGGCGCCACGTGGCACCATCCCGGCCGCCCAAACGGCCGCCTACACTCTATGAAGACCGCGCACCCATCCCCTCTCCGCCATTGGATCTCAATCCAACGGCTGTGGACGCATCGTTTTAAAAGCATCCGCGCGACCATTTGGGCGAGGCAGCGCAGCGGTCCAGCGCCTTATCGCGAGGCGCTGGCGCGCGTTCGAGCCTCGCCAAGCAATTTCTCAGGCGGGCGGGAGCGCTCCAATTGACCGCACGATCGCGATCCAACGGCCGCGCGCGCCCGATAGCGCCGACGCGCAATTGGACGCTCTGGTGAACGCGCGATCGTACGCGCAGGCGGGCGGGCGGCAGCGGTGAAGGCGCGATTTTAAGCCGTCCGATCTCGCGATCGGACGGCTGAAAATCAAGCAACGTGCGTAGGCGTTACGCGCGGGCAGCCGAGCGGCCGCGCGTGGGCGCGGAGGCTACGCCCACGTTGGGGGCTTTAGCGACGGTTTTATCCGTCACTAAAGACCCCTTATTTATTATTTTGAAGATGTAATGTCCATTTTGCCCCCACTCCTTGCAACTATAAAAGGAGACCCCCTCCATACGAAATTTTCATCCCTTCCTTCTCCTCTCTACCTCTCCAAAGCTCAAGAGAAGCTTGTCCCACACCCGGGATGCTTCTCGCGAGATAAAGTCCAAATTTTCGTCCCCCTTCGGAAGTGGATCCCGCGGCGACGACGGCGTGCTGCTTCGTTCCCGTTCTTCTGCTTCGTCCTCCTTCGTCCCGCTTCGTTCTCCTTCGTCCAGGCGTCGTCCCGTCCAGCTCGTCCTCCAAGCGACCGTCGAGGAGGATTCTCTCTCCCTATTCTTTTTACTGCTTTCTAGTATAGATTTACTGCTTTCTAGAGTAGTCTATTCGTCCTCCGAGCGATCGTCGAGGAGGACATTTCTCCCTCCATTCTTTTAATGCTTTCTAGAGTAATTGTTTTATGTTTTCTAGTTGTAACGAAAGAACTCTTTTATGATAAATTCCTTGTCTATTCTACATCTCATTTTGATTTCCATGTATAGTATTCCTTCTCTCTCTCTTACTCCCTCTCTCTCTTTTATTTGTTGTAGATACTTAGATAGTTTAAATTGAATTTCTTTGTGACAAAATAAAAAGAAACACGAAGTTTTTAAATCAAACGTTCGCCTCCCTGTGTTCGACCCGGAATTTTAATTTCGCTATAAATTTTATTTGTTGAACACGAATCCTTTGCTTTCGAACTACAACGACGGGTTTTCCAAAACCAAACACGTTAGCGTAGGTTCGTAAAACGTTCAACAGGCGGGATTATCTCGAAATCTCGAAAGCCAAGGTTCTGGGGGTTGCCATGGGCGGGATTATCTCGAAATCTCAAAAGCCAGGGACCCTTGAGGATTGATGATGGGGACGAGGAATCCGATACAGACCATGTTGAGAAGCTAATCCGAAGCTAGAAATAAAAAGAAAAGAGAGAGAAAAGCTCTCCAAACAAATAAATCTTCTATCTCTCTCTTACAAAAAAAACGCACTGCAAATTGAACTTAGGCTAAAAATGTCTCAAGCACGGGTGCTTTAACCACGGAGTCCAACAAACCCTTAGATAGTTTTTGTGTGCCATAGAAACCTTTGCGGAGGACTGAGGCTAAAGCAGAACAGGCTCGGATTTTGGTTGGTACTTGAATACCTCCAGGCCTATTGTCGACATTCCTACCTAATCACAAAAGAAGCACTTATCATTATTGACAGACATTCAGGGTCTAGAACGGAAGTTAAAACCTTGAAATTTTGCTAAGGGACTAGCAAAAGCTAGGCATGGGGGTATGATGAGAGCCTCATCATGATCCATAACTAGCTCATTTTGACCCAATAAAGAAGATAAAAGCTCCTACATAACCTAGAAGAAGGCTTAACTGAAGGAACAAGTGCTCTGAGAAGAAAACATGAAATAAAGGTTAAAATTGCAATTTTACCATTGCAGTACATAAACGGGATTTCTCAGAAGCAAAACATAGGTCAAATGGTCCAAATAAGATAAAAAGAGGGTTGAGTCAA
The DNA here is from genome assembly GCA_037157565.1 of Thalassia testudinum. Classification (NCBI taxonomy): domain Eukaryota; kingdom Viridiplantae; phylum Streptophyta; class Magnoliopsida; order Alismatales; family Hydrocharitaceae; genus Thalassia; species Thalassia testudinum. Next base: position 2,919,338 of record JAZHRO010000022.1, on the reverse strand, counting down.
TCAGAAATGGGTTTATGTGCAATCTAAGAATTAAATGATACTTGGTAACCCTAAAATAGATCCGCTTAAATTAACAAGGTTTCGGTCAGGATAAAAATCGAGTAAACCCTCTAAAAATCATGGAAAAACATCCTCTAGGGTTTATAACACTTAATTTGGCCTTTGGAACCTAGTCTGACCTAGATTAGGGTCCTAGCTCCTCAATTAACCAAATTTGGGTTTTTACGCAAAATGTCTAGTCAAACGAGGTCAAACCTGAAATCCAACTTTGCCATTGGATTTCTTAGGTCCAAATTAGGTTTATACCAAAATTTGGACCTAAGGGGAGGTCATCTTGACCTACTTTGCAATTTAGTACACCCAAATCACAAATAGGTCCCTATCTTTTGAATATCCTTGCAAAGAGCCCCCCAATATCTTTTGAATATCCTTGAATGGGGATTCTCCGAGGAATTCCCTTCCTTCTAAAGCCAATTACAATCGCTGGTGTGAACCCAATCTCTCGGGCGAACGCACGAGAGATTTGGGTATCCACCTTCCTTCCAACTCCGCAGGGCCGGCAGACCTAATTGCGCGCTCTCCACGCGCTGACAGGAGCGGCCAGCACCTATAAAACACCCCCCAGACCCTGCCGCAGGACCCAAGCTTGATTTTGACGGAGATCCCCTCCAAATTCCCTCTCTCCCATCTCCGGCCAAACGACCCGCAAGCTCCGGCGACCTCCTCCCCTCCGTCTCGTCGCTCTGCTGCCATACCAGCAGAAGAGTCCTCTCCACCTCTTCCTCCCGCGTCGCGCTGTACCCCGCGCGCGTGCTCCTGACCTCATCTTCGTCGCCGCTTCCTCCCTCAGGGTCTTTCTTCCCCGATGACGGCAGTTACGAGCCATCCTCTCCACCGCCTCCCTTCCTTCCAGACAACCCCAGATACATTCTCCATCCTCTCCTCTCTCTTTTCCCCCTACTATTTTACTTGATTACCCCTCGACAGTACCTAACCACCTCCATCGTTCTCGTCTCCGACCGCCCTCCGGCGAGCTGCCCACACCACTCCGCCCCTCCACACGGCTCGCCAACCCCCTCGTGAGCTTCGCCTCACCACCAGGAACCCATTCCACCCCATCACTGCCACTCCAGACCTCCACAAGCACCCCCCCGACCAACCCACCATCTCCGGCCACAGGTTGACCTAGGCACGCACGCCTAGGCCGACCTGCAACCTGCAGCATCGCCCACCGCCTTCGCCGTGCTACGGCGAAGTTTCCAGCTATTCTGATTGGGCCAATAGGCCGTTCTGTTGGATGTCAGGTGTACGCTCCGGCCGCCATTAACAGCCGAAGCAGCAGGGAGCTTGGAGCAGCTTCGGGCATCAGGCTTCCCAGGCTGCAGGTGCAGCAGACTCTCGCGAAGGTCGCGAAGCGAACGAGGCCAGCCAGTCGCACAGAGGAGCCATCAGCTTGGGCAATCGAGTGACGAAAGCTCTGCGGGCGCGCGTGAAGGCAAGACCGACCAGATAGTCCCACATCGTGGGATTGCAAAACTCAGGTATCCTATAAATTGTTTTTGTGTTTTCTTCTTACTGCCTCCGTAAGCACAAGGGTGAGGTCCCTCACTGCCCCCACACGCCTCGTCCGCGGCTTGATCTCGCGGATCTGGCGGATCCAACCCGACCTAAACCTACGCACTCCTCACGCATCACCACTTGCCGGTGCGCTTGGTCCCGGGTGCGAATCCAACCCGACTACCCGTGTGGCTCTGGGAGAGCGTGCTTGAGTGAACTGCTTGAGAAAAAGAGAGACGCTTGGGTAGAGTGACGGGGGTAGGTTTTTGCTACTGTGTGGTGTGCAGGAAGGAAGAAGTGACCGAGGCAGCGAACACTTAGCAGCTGAAGAACAGGAAGAGAAGAAAGAAGAGGCTGTGTAGCAGTGAAAGGAGAAGTCTTCGTCGAGAAGAAGAAGAAGGAAGACAAGGCAGAAGAGAGAGAAGAACAAAGAAGAGGCCAAGTGAAGACTGCAAAGAGATCAGAAGAAAAAGAAGAAAGAAGAAAGGCAAGGCAGGAGAAGGAAGATACAGAAGCAGAAAGGAGAAGAAGAGAGAAAGGGAGATCACATTTAAGACGTGTGATACAGAAATCAGACGTCCAATTCTACTTTTTTTCACAAATCCTTTTTAAAATTCTCTCTTTGAATCAATTATATTTGCATTTAATAGTTGTATTCTTTGGTTTTACAAAGTACTGAGATTGCTCCCCGTGTTCGACCTCGGATACTCTAGTTGTTCGAGTAATAAAATTCTTTATATTTGTTTAAACGTTTTGTCGGTTATACTACAACGTAATACGCTTTAAATCTGCGCAAAATCGTTGAGAACAGGCAGCTCCCCATGCCCTGAAACGCCCCATACCTCTCGTGCGAATGCTCGAGAGGTATGGGTCTCCTCCGGCCATAACTCTGACGTGGTGTGCCCGCCGCCTCCTTACGAATCCTACTCTACCCGCGCCTATTTAAGGAAGCTCAGATCCCTCTGCTTCCTTCAAGCCTAATTTGGCCGAAGAATACCCCCCAATTAAGTCTCCTCCTCACTCCGGCCAACTGACCGCAGGCACCGGCGATTCTCCCTCCCTCTTCTCGTCGCTCTGCTACAGTACCAGTGGCAGATCCATCTCCACCGTGTTCCTTCGCGCCACGTCGTACCAGCACGTGCCCTTCTAACCCTCTTCCTCGTCGTCGCTTCTTCACCACAGGGTCTTCGTCTCCGGCAACGGCAGGCACCCGCTGCTCGCCCTCCGCTTCCCCCCTTCGCTCTAAACACCTTAGATAAGTACCTCTTCCTCTACTCTTCATTTCCCCTTTATCAATTTTTAATTTCGACCCCTCGACTGCCACTACCACCACCATTGTTTCCACCTTGGACCAGATCACCGGCGAGGTGTGCCCGCCGCTCCACGCCTCCATCCACCTCGCCAAACCCCTCAGAAGGTCCACCATCACTCCCTGATCACAACCCCTCACTTCATTCACTCCTCCACTCACCCAAAAGCACCCCTTAACACACCCACACATATGCACACAGTGTGCCCTAGGCATGCTTGCACATGCGTCCCCACGACACACCGACCACCGTTGCATATTTGTCGTGCCTTGGCGAACCTTCCAGAGCGTTTTAATGTGGCCGTGAGGCCGTCTTGGTGATTTCAGGTGGCAGGCATCCTCTGCCATTGGCGTAGAGCTTGAAGCAAGCTCCAGGCTTCATTAGCTCTAGGCCTGAGTACCAGGTGGTGTGGACTTGAGGCGCGCACACACCCAGGCCTTTGATTGGAGTAGAGAGAAGCTGTAGCCTCGTGATTTGAAGGATCACCTCTGCTGCTGCAGCACACAAGGGAGGCAGAACAGATAGTCCCACCTCGGAACTAGACAAGTGGCAATGTGAGCATAAATTGAATTCTTGCCAGTAGCTGTTCGCCTACGAATCATGGGGAGAGGTCCCACTCACTCGACCCGATCTCGTTTGCAACCCACGCCTCCGCGGACCTGGCCTGACCTAACTACCCGTGCACTCCTCGCCCACGACCGCATGCCAGTGGGCCTAGTCCTGAGCACGCATACCCGACCCGTTTACCTGAGAAAGGCTCTAGGAGAGCCATGTCCTGAGAGTGAAATAGAGAGAGAAAGAGAGATGTGGGGAGGGTAGGGGTAGGTTTTGCATCTCTCTGTGTAGGGAAGGAAGGAGAAGGCAGGAGCAGCTAAGGGAGAAGAAGGTGCTGCTGAAGAGGAGGAGGCGCAGTAGAGAGCAGTTGAAGGAAGGACTTAGCCGCGGAAAGAAGAAGGAAGAAGAGGAAGCAACTGAAGGAAGGAGAAACCGCAGAGAAAGAGAAGGACTTGGCCAAGAAAAAAGGGGGAAGAAGAAGTAGCTACGGAGAAGAAGAGAAAGAGGAAGGAGTCTGCAGAGGCCAAGGAAGAAGAAGCTGAAGACTTAGACGCAGAGGAAGAAGCCTGCAGAAGAAGGACTTGGCCAAAGACAGAGAAGGAGGAGCCAAAGAAGAAAAGCAGCTGAAGGAGAAGAAAGGACTTGAAGAAGAAGGAGGAGGCGCAACCGCTTAAGAAGAGAAGAAGAAGAAGCCAAGGAGGAAAGCCAAGTGAAGAAGAAAAGAAAAAGAAGAGCACTGTAGCAGTTGCCAGTTAAGACGTCTGATTCACAGAATCAGACGTCTGAGAAAAGAAAGATAGAGAAAGAAGAGAAGAGAGAAAGAAAAGAAAAAGAAAGAGAGAAGAGAAGAAAGAAGAAAAGAGAAAATTTTATTTCTTTTTACTCTCTAGATGTTTATAAACATTGCATTATTATTGAGAATTGTGGCAGAGCCATCTCCGCCGTGTTCCTCCGTGCCACGCCGTACCAACGCGCACCCTTTCGACCCTCTTCCACGTCGCCGCTTCTTCACCACAGGGTCTTCATCTCCAATGACGGCAGACACCCGCCGCTCGCCCTCCACCTCCCCCCTTGGCTCTAAACACCCTAGATAAGTACCTCTTCCTCTACTCTTCATTTCCCCTTTATCAATTTTTAATTTTGACCCCTCGACTGCCACTACCACTACCATCGTTTCCACCTCCGACCAGATCACCGGCGAGGTGTGCCCGCCGCTCCACGCCTCCATCCACCTCGCCAAACCCCTCAGAAGCTCCACCATCACTCCCCGATCACAACCCCTCACTTCATTCACTCCTCCACTCACCCAAAAGCACCCCCGAACACACCCACACATACGCACACAATGTGCCCTAGGCACGCTTGCACAGGCATCCGCACGACACACCGACCACCGTTGCATATTCGCAGTGCCTTGGCGAACCTTCCTGAGCATTTTAACGTGGTCGTGAGGCCATCTTGGTGATTTCAAGTGGCAGGCGTCCTTCGCCATTAGCGCAGAGCTTGAAGCAAACTCTAGGCTTCATCAGCTCTAGGCCTGAGTACTAGGTGGTGCGGAGTTGAGGCGCGCACACACCCAGGCCTTTGATTGGAGTAGAGAGCAGCTGCAGCCTCCCGATTTGAAGGATCACCTCTGCTGCTGCAGCACGCAAGGGAGGCAGGACTGATAGTCCCACCTCGGAACTAGACAAGCGGCCGTGTGCGCATAAATTGAATTCTTGCCAGTAGCTGTTCGCCTCCGAATCACAGGGTGAGGTCCCACTCACCCGACTCGGTCTCTTCCGCGACCCACGCCTCTGCGGACCTGGCCTGACCCAACTACCCACGCACTCACCCACCACCGCACGCCGGTGGGCCTAGTCCCGGGCACACATGCCTGACCCGTTTACTTGAGAAAGGCTCTGGGAGAGCTGTGTACTAAGAGCAAAATAGAAAGAGAGACGCGGGGAGGGTACGAGTAGGTTTTGTGTCACTCTGTGCAGGGAAAGAAGGAGAAGGCAGGAGCAGCTAAGGGAGAAGAAGGTGCTGCTGAAGAGGAGGAGGCACAGTAGAGAGTAGCTGAAGGAAGGACTTAGCTGCGGAAAGAAGGAGGAAGAGGAAGCAGTTGAAGGAAGGAGAAGCCACAGAGAAAGAGAAGGACTTGGCCAAGAAAGAAGGGGGAAGAAGAAGCAGCTACGGAGAAGAAGAGAAAGAGGAAGGAGTCTGCAAAGGCCAAGGAAGAAGAAGTTGAAGACTTAGCCGTAGAGGAAGAAGCCTGCAGAAGAAGGACTTGGCCAAAGACAGAGAAGGAGGAGCCAAAGAAGAAAAGTAGCTGAAGGAGAAGAAAGGACTTGAAGAAGAAGGAGGAGGCGCAGCTGCTCAAGAAGAGAAGAAGAAGAAACCAAGGAGGAAAGCCAAGTGAAGAAGAAAATAAAAAGAAGAGCACTGTAGCAGTTGCCAATTAAGACGTCTGATTCACAGAATCATACGTCTGAGAAAAGAAAAGACAGAGAAAGAAGAGAAGAGAGAAAGAAAAGAAAAAGAGAGAAGAGAAGAAAGAAGAAAAGAGAAAATTCTATTTCTTTTTACTCTCTAGATGTTTATATACATTGCATTATTATTGAGAATTGTGGCAGAGCCATCTCCGCTGTGTTCCTCCGTGCTGTGTCGTACCAGCGCACGCCCTTCCGACCCTCTTCCATGTCGCCGCTTCTTCACCACAGGGTCTTCATCTCCGGCGATGGCAGACACCCGCCGCTCGCCCTCCGCCTCCCCCCTTGGCTCTAAACACCCTAGATAAGTACCTCTTCCTCTACTCTTCATTTCCCCTTTATCAATTTTTAGTTTCGACCCCTCGACCGCCACTACCACCACGATCGTTTCCACCTCTGACCAGATCATCGGTGAGGTGTGCCCGCTGCTCCACGCCTCCATCCACCTCGCCAAACTCCTCAGAAGCTCCACCATCACTCTCTGATCACAACCCCTCACTTCATTCACTCCACTCACCCAAAAGCACCCCCGAACACACCCACACAGTGTGCCCTAGGCACTCTTGCATAGGCGTCCCCATGACACACCGACCACTGTTGCATATTCGCCGTGCCTTGGTGAACCTTCCTGAGCATTTTAACATGGCCGTGAGGCCGTCCTGGTGATTTCAGGTGGCAGGCGTCCTTCGCCATTGGCGCAGAGCTTGAAGCAAGCTCCAGGCTTCATTAGCTCTAGGCCTGAGTACCAGGTGGTGCGGACTTGAGGTGCGCACACACCCAGGCCTTTGATTGGAGTAGAGAGCAGCTGTAGCCTCGTGATTTGAACGATCACCTCTGTTGCTGTAGCAAGCAAGGGAGGCAGGACAGATAGTCCCACCTCGGAACTGGACAAGTGGACGCGTGCGCATAAATTGAATTCTTGCCAGTAGCTGTTTGCCTCCGAATCACGGGGTGAGGTCCCACTGATAACACTGCATCTTGGGATGATAATTCTGTTAAATGGGGTTTATCTTAAGAACAAAATGCATAGATAACACATCATAAATAGGAATGGGAGCATTGCATGCATCACACATTAAGATTTCTTATAGAATAATATTAATGGCCATTTGTATGAGCACTTGTCAAAACAGGTCTCAGATGAGCAATCGGACTGCACTAATGGATTCAGAGCGACAAACGAAGTCCAATGGACTCGAAATCGGCCTAATCCGACATCCGGAGCTCCCACAATAGGCCCAAGAAGTTCTGACCGTTGATCTGATGATCAACGGCTCACAAGGTGCCACGTGGTGCTCGATCAGTGCCCGCACGCCTCGCCCAGCCCCCTCCATCAACCGCAGAATGATCTGAGCCGTCCGATCTTCAATTGGATGGCTGAGAACACTGCACCATCGCCTGCGCCATCACTACAATCCTCACCCAAGCAGATCACGACTGTTGGATCTCCATCCAATGGTCGGTAGTAGTCGAGCACCGACGCGCAACCGCAACCATCCACGCAGGGCAGCGCAGCGGTTGAAGCGCTCACCCGCGCTCACGCAACGTGGGTTCGAATCACGCTGTGCTGAAATGCGGAGGCGAAGGCGCGCGCGGGCGAAATTGGATCGCCCGATCAGCAGCGGATGGGCGCGATTACGAGATGTGGCCCCTGCAGATGCACCTTGACCAGACGTGCGTGATGACGCGGGGGCGAGGGCGCGATCCAGGCGCGCTCCCCGCGTGGGATCTCAGCGACGCGTGCACACGGATCAGGCGCGAAGAAGCACAGCCACGACCGAGCGACCGGCGAGCAAGGGCCATCATCGACGTTTTGGGAAGGGTTTTAGCGACATCCCGGACGTCGCTAAAACCCCTTCTTCATTTGGAAATCCCTTCTTCCTATTTAAACCTCTTCTAACCACCCATGGAAGGCATTTACTCCACTTGCAAGTGTTCTACCCCCCTCCTAGCTACCTTTAAGCCCTTTTGTAATTGCCGGAGACGACGAGTCACTGACGAAGCCCTCTCCACCACCGTGGCTGCCTCGCCTCCCCTCTCTCTCTCTCCTTCCTTCTTTTAAGCTTTATTTTACTTATGTTCAAGCATTTATCTAGTGTTGTAATTATGAACTAAAGTTGCATGTTAAATGAAGTTGTTTTCTATGCAATTGCTTGCTCTATTTTCTATTCAAGTTGCATGTTGCAAATGAAACAATTCTAACCCTAATCTCTCTCTCTGTCTCGCTTTTCACCTGGGCCTTTTCGCAAGCAAAACCCACGATTTTCGTGACAATAAGTGACAAGAAGAATTTGATTTTCACGCCTCCCTGAGACCAACACTCGGACTCACATCCATTTCTTTACTTTAAAACCGCCATCGCAAGTGCAAGCTATAACGACACTTCCAAACACACATGCACGCGCACGTCAGTTTTTGGCGCCGTTGCCGGGGAGGCAATGTATTTGTTCTGTCACTTCCATTTTACATCCATGCTCACATCGTCTAACGCCTTGTCTCCTTCTACTTGATGGTTGCAGGAATTCGACGCTTAGACTACGAAGCAGCGCAACTCATGACGGTAATAAGGGAGTAGGTGCAACAATGACCGGTCATGAGTATTTCTTCACTCATGATTGTTTGCTTAAAAAGAATCTAAAAAAATTGTAAAACTGAAAAAAATTGGCGTGGTGTATGATTGGCTAACCCACATCCTTAACACATCACCCAACAAAAAAAATACACTCTAACATTCTGAATAAATTCTTGGAGTGTCCTTTTTTCTTTTTGAGTGGTGTTTGTGAAGCCACCTTGAATTAACTTGGTCCGCACCACTCAACCTTAAAATTGACTCATCCAATAGAAGCTGCATGATCACTAGGATGAGTACATTAGGGTTTTAGAGCCTCTACACAATAAAAGGAAATCTACTTTTACTGAATTGTGTGTAAAATTTGACGTGCCCACTGAAACTTGTCGGAAAATATTAAGACATGTCAATCCTAAAAAACACTAAAGTAAGGATAAAATATTAAATGATACCACATCTAAAAAAAATCCTTACTTGATAACTATGTTTTGATAGGAGCACACACACTAAAAGTGGAAAACTAAGAGGCACTACCCCAATCAACGCCTCATCACATAACCCTAGCACAAACACTGTCCTAACCCTTTTAAAACAGAGTAGATGTGCCCTAGGCAGGACTGGGTTAAGTCTCGAGAGGCGGGGTTTTGTTCGCTGGGCACTTGGCTTTCATTCCCTTAGTAGAATCTGGTGACTAGGCTGCAAGGCAGTGTCAAACGATCGCGGTTGTGGGGTCTATGGAACCAGCGGCGTAAGCCAAAGGAAGAACCTTCCCTGCCATTCCCTCGTAATCAACTTGGCCAGATTAGCTTTGGGAAGGGGAGTCCAGTGCTTATGGACTTGATCACCCTTTTGGAGATTTTTAAGTCTCCTAAGGAATACACCATAAGGACTAGGCTTGTTTGCTTGGGTGAACACACAACTCTCTCTCATCTGTTCTTCTCGCATCCCTCCATTTCTTCCAAACCATGGATTTCAATGCCTATCCATCTTACCCAAGCTGCCCCCAACATGATGCTAACCCAAGTAGACCATATCCATAGCCTACTTGGGCTAACCAACCACCAAGTTGGGGGTATGACCTAGAATATCCCTCTTGGCCCAACTATCTCAGTTATGACCAAACCGCACCAACCTCTTATTGGGATATGCCCAACATATCCACTCAAGGGTATGATTCAAATCGTGGGGCTCCATATCTCGATTCTCCTTACGACGCTTCATCATTTAGGTCCCACCTGCTTTCTAACCACTTTGATAGGACCTACACTCTAGGAGAACACCAAGAACCCTACCCTTCTCAGGACAATAACCAAGAAAGGTCATCTGAATTTAACAACCTTTGCTACTTGACCTTTGGATTGGAAGGAATTCTAGACAAATGGAAATCAGAGAATGATCAGAAATCTAGGCAGGCCTAGGATCATCAACCTTTGATTTGGTCCCCTGATGAAGAATCTGATTGGAAGGAGGACTTAAAACCTCAACTATTCTGGAGTAGGACCAAACAGAGAATGGTTCCTCTTGAAGAACTGGACCCTGAACATGATAGAATAGAGGACCCACCCAAAAACATAAACCCCAGTATGGATTCTAATCCACAACCTCAACCACACCCTCTTAACCTGGATTCCAAGGAGGAAATCCAAAGGACACCAAATGACACCCTATCCATTCTTGATAACCTCCAGTTAGAGTTACATAGACAGAATCAAGAATTGGTTAAAGGGCAACAGGCCATGTTGGATATGTTCCAACAATTGGGGGAAGAAGGCTAGAGAAAGCTATTGCACACAACGCCATTCATGGAATTCGTAAAGCAACGACCTACCATGATCAATTGGACTACACCCAGTCACCCTAATTTGGTTCAATCCACCATTGATACCCCCCAGGAGTTGGACAACTCAATGGATAAGGTCATTGAGGATTCCTTGAAACATAATTTGGGGAACATTGAGGACAAACATCAGGAGGAAACTGAGAATGTGAGGGGAGATGTCTTGGAATCCGAATCTAATTGGCCCGAGAGAAGTGATTCGGTGGGAACAACAACCAACATAGGAGATGGGGAATGGAGTTACAATTTCAAAGAAATCAATTATGAATCGGTTGGGATCCCCATCACAAATTTGGAGGAGGGCCAAGAAAAAGAATATGAACTAGAGGATGAAATTGGCCCTACCTCTAATGCAACCTCAAACGGTGAATCTAATACAAAGGAGGTTGAAGAAAATATTCTTGAGGTCAAGGGCTTGGAGGGAATGAGCAATGAAACCGTAGTTGCAGAAGAGATGGATTTGTCTTTGGAGAGAGACCTCATGCTTGATTGTAGGGCTTATTATGAAACTCTTGATTTTGTTACTTGCCCTACCAGAATAAAGATCCCGCAACCCGAATGCACTGGAATTGATACACCTTTGACGGATTACAATTTTATGGGGACACAAGCTGAGTATGAAACCTACATCTTTAGTGTCTGGCATGTCATATTTGGGGTGCGCTCGTCCACATCAACTTCTTTGCATGCCTGCGGACTAAGAGAGGATCTGACACGGGCATGCATGATACATCTACTGCAGAATTCCCACCCCTTAGGAATGGGACTCCACCACAACCTTGTTCACATCTGTGGACTTCTGATTCTAGGTCTGGCTGATTTTTTACATGCCTCCTTGACCCAAACCATTCCTGTTTGTGCACTATGCCCAACCGAAGGCGTTAAACTCAATGCTTCCTGGGAGGCAATCCAGAAGATTCAGACTGATCAGGTATTCTACATCACTCAGGTAATATTTTTTTGAACCCCTGTTGCATCCATGTATTTGCCAATGAGGACATTGTCCAACTTAAGCATGGGGGGTGGTAAATTGCATGATTCTGAGGTCATTTAATCAATCTGAATAGAGAAAAATAATAATAATAATAAATGAATTTAGGAAGAAAAACTTAGGCATTAGAAATTTGTCAATAGTGGAAAATAATATAAAAAGAACTTGAAACTTAGACCTTTTGAGCCTTCAGGCTTAATCAGCCCTGGTGTCCGTTAAAATATGGATTTAGCTTCAAATCATTGCAACCTTAAGCTGCTCTAATCCACTAACTAAATAAGGTGATAAGTATATGACTTATCAACTCACCCTTTAACTCAAAAAGACTTTGAGTCTAAGTATCTGCACACATTTTTGCACAGACTCACTCCTCGGAGATTCTGACAGAAATTGGGTAGCTAATGAACTCTCTAGGGTGGTATGGCTGGCAAGTTGTCATGGGTAACAACCCATTGGCAGGTTGTCCAGAGCCCAGCCACGGGACAACTTCTTCTTCATTGCCTCTAGGTAAATTTGAGATTAGGAAAGCCACCTACCAAAAAAAAAAAAGGAGAAAAAAGAAAATAAAATAAACCACACTTCACCGCACGAGTATGGCTGGCAAGTAATCGTAGGAAACAGCCCATTGGTCGGTTGTCCAGAGCCCAGCTCAGTAATTGCACAAAAAGAACCAAAACACTTAAGAAAGAAGCAGGGAAGTAGTACAAGCCGGGGAGATATACACTGGAAAAATCCTTGTGTTGACCCCAATTAAAACAAACGTAGGGAGAAAGCTACCGATCGAACAAATACACCTTCAGGCAAAACATTTCCTCTTCTGGTCACCTAGGGGCGTAGAAACCCGGAGTCTGTCTAAATTACCGTTGAGTGAGTCTATCACGATCTTCACACCAAGATGCTTAGCACTTAGAGTTTTGTCCGAGTTTTGGGTAGGCTGGGTAGCCGTAAAAAGTTACCAACCCACTCTTAATTCCAAAAAAATCTAAAAATAAGAATATATATATATATTTACATACATTAAAGCAAGGATTCAGGCGATTCGTATTTTGGCAGACACCCGGGCGCTGCTTAGTCTTTGTAGATTAAGATCTTAGTATATTTCCTCCTATTGACAAATGATGAAATGTCTAAGTAATTACTTCTTAAATTCTGACTGGAAATAAAGGCTAGAATAAACCTTGCTAGGGACTAGTAAGGAGTAAGCATGGGGGTATAATAACACTGCATCTTGGGGTGATAATTCTGTTAAATGGGGTTTACCTTACGAATAGAATGCATAGATAACACACCATAAATAGGAATGGGAGCATTACATGCATCATACATTAAGATCGCTTATAGAACAGTATTAATGGACATTTGTATGAGCACTTGTCAAAATAGTCCTCGGATGAGCAATTGGACTGCACAGATGGATTCAGAGCGATGAATGGAGTCCAACGGACTTGAAATCGGCCAAATCCGACATCCGGAGCTCCAGCAATAGGCCCAAAAAGTTCTGATCTGACCATTGATCTGACGATCAACGGTTCACAAGGCACCACATGGCACCCTATCAATGCCCGCACGCCTCACCCAGCCCCCTCCATCAACCACAGAACGATCTGAGCCGTCGGATCTTTGATCAGACGGCTAAGAACACTACACCATTGCTTGCACCATCACTACAATCCTAGCCTGAGTAGATCACGACCATCGGATCTCCATCCAACGGTCAATAGCAGTCGAGCATCGATGCGCAATAGCAACCATCCACGCAGGGCAGTGCAGCGATCGAAGCGCTCACCCGCGCTCACGTGACGCGGGTTCGAATTGCGCTGCGCTGAAATGTGGAGGCGAAGGCGCGCGCGGGCGAAATTGGACCACCCGATCAGCAACGGATGGGCACGATTATGAGACGTGGCGCCTGCAGATGCGCCTTGACCAGACGAACGTGATGACGCGGGGGCGAGGGCGCGATCCAGGCACGCACCCCGTGCAAGATCTCAGCCGTCTGATTTTCGATCGGAGGACTTACGACGTGCGCACACGGATCAGGCGCGAAGAAGCACAGTCGCGGGCGAGCGACCGACGGGCGAGGGCCTTCATAGACGTTTTGGGAAGGGTTTTAGCAACGTCCCGGACGTCACTAAAATCCCTTCTTCATTTGGAAAGTCCTTCTTCCTATTTAAACCCCTTCCAACCACCCATGGAAGGCATTCACTCCACTTACAAGTGTTCTACCCCCCTCCTAGCTACCTTTAAGCCCTTTTGTAAGCACCAGAGACGATGAGCCACCGACAGAGCCCTCTCCACCACCGTGGCTGCCTCACCGTCCCCTATCTCTCTCTCTTCTTCCTTCTTTTAAGCTTTATTTTACTTATGTTCAAGCATTTATCTAGTGTTGTAATTATGAACTAAAGTTGCATGTTAAATGAAGTTGTTTTCTCTACAATCGCTTGCTCTATTTTCTATTCAAGTTGCATGTTGCAAATGAAACAATTCTAACCCTAATGTCTCTTTCTCTCGCTCTTCACCCGTGCCTTTTTGCAAGCAAAACCCCACGATTTTCGTGACAATAAGTGACAAGAAGAATCCGATTTTCACACCTCCCTGAGACCGACACTCGGACTCACATCCGTTTCTTTACTTTAAAACCGACGTCGCAAGCGCAAGCTATACCGACACTTCCAAACACACGCACACGCACACGTCACCCACTCACCCGACCTGGTCTCGTACGCGACCCATGCCTCCGTGGACTTGGCCTGACCTGACTACCCATGCACTCCTCGCCCACCATTGCATGCCGATGGGCCTGGTCCTGGGCACGCAAACCCGACCCGTTTACCCGAGAAAGGCTCTGGGAGAGCTGTGTCCTGAGAGCAAAATAAAGAGAGAGAGATGCGGGGAGGGTAGGGGTAGGTTTTGCGTTGCTCTGTGCAGGGAAAGAAGAAGGCAAGAGCAGCTAAGGGAGAAGAAGGTGCTGCCGAAGAAGAGGAGACGCAGTAGAGAGAAGTTGAAGGAAGGACTTAGCCGCAAAAAGGAGGAAGAGGAAGCAGCTGAAGAAAGGAGAAGCCGCAGAGAAAGAGAAGGACTTGGGCAAGAAAGGAGGAAGAAGGAGCAGCTGCGGAGAAGAAGAAGAGAAAGAGGAAGGAGTCTGCAGAGGCCAAGGAAGAAGAAGCTGAAGACTTAGCCGCAGATGAAGAAGCTTGCAAAAGAAGGACTTGGCCAAAGACAGAGAAGGAGGAGCCAAAGAAGAAAGCAGCTGAAGGAGAAGGAAGGACTTGAAGAAGAAGAAGAAGGAGGAGGCGCAACCACTCAAGAAGAGAAGAAGAAGAAGAAGCCAAGGAGGAAAGCCAAGTGAAGAAGAAAAGAAAAAGAAGAGCCCTGTAGCAATTGCCAGTTAAGACGTCTGATTCACAGAATCAGACGTCTAAGAAAAGAAAAGACAGAGAAAGAAGAGAAGGAAGAGAGAAAGCAAAGAAAAAGAAAGAGAGAAGAGAAGAAAGAAGAAAAGAGAAAATTATATTTCCTTTTACTCTCTAGATGTTTATATACATTGCATTATTATTGAGAATTGTGGTAGAGCCATCTCTGCTGTGTTCCTTCACGCCGTGCCGTACCAGCGTGTGCCCTTCTGACCCTCTTCCATGTCGCCGCTTCTTCACCACAGGGTCTTCGTCTCCGGTGACGGCAGACACCCACCGCTCGCCCTCCGCCTCCCCCCTTGGCTCTAAACACCCTAGATAAGTACCTCTTCCTCTACTCTTCATTTCCCCTTTATCAATTTTTAGTTTCGACCCCTCGACCGCCACTACCACCACCATTGTTTCCACCTCCGACCAGATCATCGGCGAGGTGTGCCCACCGCTCCACGCCTCCATCCACCTCGCCAAACCCCTCAGAAGCTCCACTATCACTCCCTGATCACAACCCCTCACTTCATTCACTCCTCCACTCACCCAAAAGCACCCCGAACACACCCACACATACGCACACAGTGTGCCTAGGCACGCTTGCGCAGGCATCCCCACGACACACCGACCACCTTTGCATATTCGTCGTGCCTTGGCGAACCTTCCTGAGCATTTTAATGTGGC
The DNA here is from genome assembly GCA_037157565.1 of Thalassia testudinum. Taxonomy (NCBI): domain Eukaryota; kingdom Viridiplantae; phylum Streptophyta; class Magnoliopsida; order Alismatales; family Hydrocharitaceae; genus Thalassia; species Thalassia testudinum. Next base: position 2,903,966 of record JAZHRO010000022.1, on the reverse strand, counting down.
CGTGAGGCTGTCTTGGTGATTTCAGGTGGCAAGCATCCTCCGCCATTGGCGCAGAGCTTGAAGCAAGCTCCAAGCTTCATCAGCTCTAGGCCTGAGTACCAGGTGGTGCGGACTTGAGGTGCGCACACACCCAGGCCTTTGATTGGAGTAGAGAGCAGCTGCAGCCTCGTGATTTGAAGGATCACCTCTGCTACTGCAGCATGCAAGGGAGGCGGGATAGATAGTCCCACCTTGGAACTGGACAAGCAGCTGTGTGCGCATAAATTGAATTCTTGCCAGTAGTTGTTCGCCTCCGAATCACGGGGTTAGGTCCCACTCACCTGACCAGGTCTCGTCCGCGACCCACGCCTTCGCGGACCTGGCCTGACCCGACTACCCACGCACTCCTCGCCTGCCACTGCACGCTGGTGGGCCTGGTCCCGGGCACGCATACCCGACCCGTTTACCTGAGAAAGGCTCTGGGAGAGCTGTGTCCTAAGAGAAAAATAGAGAGAGAGAGATGCGGGGAGGGTAGGGGTAGGTTTTGCGTTGCTCTGTGCAGGGAAAGAAGGAGAAGGCAGGAGCAGCTAAGGGAGAAGAAGGTGCTGCTGAAGAGGAGGAGGCGCAGCAAAGAGTAGCTGAAGGAAGGACTTAGCTGCAAAAAGGAGGAAGAGGAAGCAGCTGAAGAAAGGAGAAGTCGCAGAGAAAGAGAAGAACTTGGCCAAGAAAGAAGGAGGAAGAAGAAGTAGCTGCGGAGAAGTAGAAGAGAAAGAGGAAGGAGTCTGCAGAGGTCAAGGAAGAAGAAGCTGAAGACTTAGCCGCAGAGGAAGAAGCCTGTAGGAGAATGACTTGGCCAAAGACAGAGAAGGAGGAGCCAAAGAAGAAAAGCAGCTAAAGGAGAAGGAGGGACTTGAAGAAGAAGAAGGAGGAGGCGCAGCCGCTCAAGAAGAGAAGAAGAAGAAGCCAAGGAGGGAAGCCAAGTGAAGAAGAAAAGAAAAAGAAGAGCCCTATAGCAGTTGCCAGTTAAGATGTCTGATTCACAGAATCAGACGTCTGAGAAAAGAAAAGACAGAGAAAGAAGAGAAGGAAGAGAGAAAGCAAAGAAAAAGAAAGAGAGTAGAGAAGAAAGAAGAAAAGAGAAAATTCTATTTCTTTTTACTCTCTAGATGTTTATATACATTGCATTATTATTGAGAATTGTGATGTTTTGTTTCTAAAATACCGAATTGCTCCCTAAGTTTGACCTCAGAATATTTTTAAATTTCGAGTAATAAAAATTATTATTTGTTCATATGCTTTTTCAACTATACTACAAGGTTAATTTAAAACACAGAAAAGCGATACGAACAATTTTTGGCGCCGTTGACGGGGAGCAACAGGCATTTTAGAAGCTTTAATCACAATTTTTAACTTCTCTCTTTTATTGTGTTTGTTTCAGGAAGATCCGAGGAGAGAAAAGCAGCTGCACAGCAACCACACCAGGGAACAAGTAACCTTCTATTAACCCTCTCTCCTAATCCCCTCAAAATCTGTAAAGGAGAAACAAAGAGAAAAATCAATCTAGGGCTACCTATTTTCCATATTTAGTAATCCACAAGAGTTTCCTGGTTTTTACTTTCAACACATTTTAATTGCACATCCACTTAAGGTAACTAGGGCTAAAACCATCTTGATTAAGCCCTAAATACCCATTTCTGAGGAAACTAAATTGGACCAACTAGAGCCAACCTAAGGATTACAAGCTAGGGTTTTAGAGACACATCTTCTCCTAAAAAAGAATCAAAAATTCCAAAAAGAGGTGTGCCTAAGCCTTGTTTGAAAAGACCTATCCAAGAGAAATCCTAAGCAAATCAGGCTCTTAATCTACTTGAACTCTAAAAAGAATGGACCTAAAAGCTCTCAAAGGAACAAGGAGGTGAAGTTGATCCTTTGGGTCAGCCAACCTTTAAATTAGGTCACTTTGTACTCAAAAGGCTTAAAGTTCAAGTGGAACCCTAAGCACCTTGATCTTAACTAAAAGAGGTAGACTTAAGAGGTCAAGGTCCCCATTCTGGTCTACTTGGAATCTCAGTGACAAGAGAGGTCGGGTGGGGGAAACCCTGTAACCCATGGGAGCGCTCTACCGTGTAGGGGTCTTCGCGGGACTCTCCCTCTCTGGCTACCCAGGTAATTCTCAGGTGGACGACCTTTTGATCCAGGGGTATCATCCACCCCGAACCTCTATAGTCACCCAACATATTTTGGGTGTCTCGATTGGGTCCAGCACATTCTAATCTCATCCAGTCCTTCAGTGCATGCTTGGTAGGAGGTCCTTAAAACCTCATTTAGAAATCCACTCTCCCTGAGGCCAAGACTCGGTACCTTTGTGCAGCAACCCGTCCACATAGACCTTTCCTCTGATTCAGAACCTAGTTCTCCTTCTTCCATCATGGCACAGCCTGTTGAAGAAGAAAATAATCTTGAGCACTAGCTTCAGCGTCTAAATGACTTCTTCCAGAACTTCATGAACCCACCGTAGCGTCCCATGATGCGAGATCACTATAATCCCGTTGCGGTGGCAATCGAGCCTCGAGTCCAAATCCCGACTGGAGGACCTGATTATGAACTGAAGCCCAATATGATTCATGCCATACCAAAATTCTATGGGCTTAACTTCGAAGATCCATTCCAGCATATTAAACAGCTCAAGCATCTGGCCCAGACCTTTGGGTCAGATGCACAAAATCAGGATATTCTGCTCATGAAGGTGTTTTCTTTCTCTCTCATGGACAAGGTTGCTCATTGGTATTAGATTTAGACTCGTCCGATCAACACATGGGATGAACTTCAATCTGAATTTTTGAAGTTCTTTCCTGTTGGTTGGACAAACGCCTTACGCCATCAGATTACTCATTTCACTCAGCAAATGGGAGAACCTCTTCATGAGGCATGGGATCGATTTTTGGATCTCATGCGAAAGTGCCCCCATCACGGAGTTCCTAAATGGGAACAAGTCCAGTCTTTTTACCAGGGACTCCGTGAGGACATTAGATTATTCGTCAATGAAACCTGCAGAGGAAACATCATGGGTCAGCAATGAGGACACGGTGTGGGAGATTCTCGAAAACATGTGTGAGAACTCCATCAACAATGACTCCATGGGTTTATTCAACCAAACGAATACCCGCACATCGACGAATCTCAGGGGAGCACATGAGACGTAGTGCCTGTCTGCATCCGTCGACTTGGAACTCATGGCCAATCGGTTAGACAAGGTCTCTATCATTGAGAAGAAGGTGGACGAGCTGACTTGGCATTTGCAGCGAGCCACCTCTACGCAGAACTCTTTTGCACAGCCACCTCTCATGAGGGAAACTGTGCAAAATATCTTTCACCAATCTTCTTAGGGGATGGACCCGTATCCACCCCCGTCTGACTCCCGGACCAGAGGGACCTCCGATCCACTCTACTCTAGTCGGGGGAACTCTGAACCCCCATACTCTGACTTCCCTGAGGTTCCTCAGACCTGCGAGGACCTTAATGTCATCCAGAATGACCCATTTTCCAACACCTAGAAACTTGGATGGCAAAATCATCCCAATTTCTAGTAGGGAGGAAATTCACAGACTCAAAGACCACCTTATCAACCCCATCCACAAGCCCCTCATCCTTATCAGCTGCCTCAGCCTTGGCCCAACCCCACCTATCAATCTGGGCCAAACCAAGACCAAATGTCTCTCATCCTCCAAACACTGGCTGACATTCAAAGAACGAATGCGGCAATCCAAAAACAGCACAAGGATGAGATCACAGAGGTCCACAACCAACTCGCCCAAATGGCGAATTCTCGCCAAACGGGCACACTTCCTTCACAACCTCTGCCAAACCCAAATAGCGTAATGACCCAGAGGCTCGTTATGAACCCAAATTCAATCCACACACACATGATTTATCAGGCCCCTTCTGTTCCATCACTTGACGGGATGGAAGCTTCAACATCTTACGTGGGTTATCAACAGCAACCACCCATTTTACCAACCCCAAACCAGAACCAGGCGGGATTAAACTCCGTAACAACCCGTAGTGGTAAAGCAACCCAAGACCCACCTTATCCAGACCACTCCAAGCCTGGTAGTGACCCAAGCCCTAGGATAGTTATCCAGGATGTCCCTGTCCCAGATCAAGAACTTGGACCTACTCTAGAGGAACCAACCAAGGTTCCATTTCCCAAGGCCTTGACCAAGGGAAAAAGGACAACCAAACCCGTGGCTCCTGAGGAGGACCTAATCAAGCTCTTTGAACAAGTCCAGATTAACATCCCCTTGATGGATGCAATCTGCCACGTACCGGCTTAACACGATTCTTGAAAGACGTGTGTACACCCAAGCGTAAGCCGCGAACCAAAAGTGGGAGTCCGAACATTCTATTAGAGTAAGCCAGCTCTGTAATCCTGAGTAAACTCCCACCCAAGGCAAAAGACCCAGGCACTCCCCTTATTTCATGTAAAATTGGTGAAACCCAATTTGATAGAGCATTGCTAGACCTAAGTGACTCCATAAACCTAATACCTACATCCCTGCTAAACCACCTTGAAGAATCCGAGCTTAAACCGACTGAGGTGACATTGCAGTTAGCTGATCGATCCATTAAGCCACCTAAGGGAATACTCGAGGTTGTTATTGTTAGGGTACGGGATTTCTACTTCCCAGTGGACTTTATAGTTATAGATATGGATGCACCTAAGAACCCAAGGGATACACCAATTATACTAGGGAGACCTTTTCTGGCCACTCCTAGGGCCAACATAAGCTGTGAGGAGGGCCAAATAGAATTGAAATTTGGGAATCAAACTCTTAAGATTAACATCTTTAAGGCCCAACAAGGGATTAATTGCGGTGTTGTAGAACAAATATGTGACATCAAGGCCGTGGTTGATGAACTGCATGTTGAGGACAACCTGATTATCCTCGATCAACCACAAGAAGATCAAAACCCGCAATTAGAGGAGTCTGAACCTGATCAAGATACACCCATAACTCCTACCCTTGTTCCTCACACACTTTGAACCACCCGTTGCTGCTAATAATCCCGTCTTGGAACTCAAGCCCCTTCCCGATCATCTAAAATACATCTTTTTAGGTTCCAATCAGACGCTTCCTGTGATTATAAACTCCAGACTCACACCTGATCAGGAATCCCATCTGATTACTGTTCTCCAGCAACATCGTTGAGCCATTGGATGGACTCTCGATGATTTGACTGGTATAAGCCCCTCTTATTGTACACACCACATTTATTTCGAAGAGGGCGCACGACCTTCACGTGAGATGCAAATACATCTAAACCCTAATCTGCAGGAGGTTGTGAAAAAGGAGATCATTAAGTGGTTAGATGCAGGGATCATCTACCCAATCTCCGACAGTCGATGGGTGAGTCCAATCCAAGTTGTGCCTAAGAAGGCATGACTCACCACCATCATGACTAAAACCAAAGAGGTCATACCGACTCGTATAGCCAACTCGTGGAGAGTCTGCATTAATTACAGAAGACTCAATTCCTCCATGAAGAAGGATCATTTCCCACTACCGTTTATTGATCAGATCCTTGAAAAGCTAGCGGGAAATAGATTCTTCTACTTTCTTGACGGGTACTCCAGTTACAACCAAGTGGCGATACATCTAGAGGACCAACAGAAGACCACGTTCACCTGCCCCTTCGAGACGTATGTGTTTCGAAGGATGCCTTTCGGTCTCTGCAATGTGCCTGCGACTTTTCAGCGGTGCATGCTTGCCATATTCTCTGATATGGTAGGTGATTATCTGGAAGCCTTCATGGATGACTTCTTAGTTTTTGGGGCATCATTTGATGAGTGCCTCCAGCACTTGGTTTAAATACTCAGGAGATGCATTGACGTGAATCTAGTTCTTTCCTGGGAAAAGAGCTACATCATGGTTCCTGAGGGGATCATCCTGGGACATCTGATTTCAGAGAGAGGCATCCAAGTTGGTCGATCCAAGGTTAACTAGATTTCCAAGCTCCCAATGCCTAGCTGGATCAGGGACATTTGTGTAATTTCCTACTCGGAGGGGGTGAGATCAGCGTGATGTAAAAAAATGCGGAATTGAAATATAAACAATCTCACAAAATACAATCACACAAGTACACAAGTATTTTTAGGTGGAAACCCAAACCGGGTGAAAACCACCACCTAACCCTCTCGAGTTAGGATTTTCCGATCAACCAAGTTGATCAGATCCACTAAACCGAATCACTTTAAACGAGGGTGATTCAACCTCAATTACAACCACGCTACTTAAACGAGGGTAGCGTACCTCAACTCCTTCTCTTCACGAGAAGGATTTTGTCCCAGGAAGGAGATGGGAATTCGCAAAGCGAATACCCAACCAAATAACAAAGATTAAAATAAACAACAATCCTATAGAGCCAACAAAGTAATTTTAAACCTAAGCTTCTATAGGAATTAAGAAACTCCCCTTTGCAAGGAGTGCGTCGGCGACGCGGATGCGTGAACAACACGACGGCGCTATGTCGCTCTCGTGAACTACGGCGGGAGAGTGGGTGCATAAAGCTTGATGCTCTCAAGATGAAGAATTAGAGCTTGGAGAGCAAGAGAGTCCTTTTGGACACAAAACAGTGTGAAAGTGTGTAGCTAGGTGTCTCTTGGTGTTTCTTGGGTATATCTTTGGTTTCTCTTGGTGTTTCTTGGGTATATCTTTGGTTTCTCTTGGTGTGTCTTGGTGTGTAAAGGCTCCCCTCTATTTATAGAGGCCAAAGGAAGGCTTTGGAAGGCTTAGAAAAGCTTCCATAGCCGTTGGGTACAAAGCCCAAGTGAATCAGCCCGAAATCAGGAACAATCATTGCACTGACAGGCTTATCAGACGTCTAATTATGGCATCAGACGTCTGATTTCAAGGTTAGACGTCTGATTTTGGGCGGGTCTCTTCCTGACTTGAATCAGATCTAAACAGGGTTTTAGTGCAAGTCCATCAGACGACATACAGGACGTCTGGCACTATGTCTGGACGTCTGGAAACCTACTTTTTCGTGGGAATGGATTTGCAACGGCTAGAAAATCTCTGAGAAGAGATTTTCGGGTCAGTCGAGGCAAAATGGTCAATTATCAGATGTTTGGAAAGGCCTAAGGACGTCTGATAAGGCTCTAATGGTCATATCCTTGAGTGTTTGTTAAGCCAGCCAACGGTCCACTAATTGGACGTCTGGCAAAGTCATCAGACGTCTTCTAAAACGTCTGGTCTAAGGTCTGGACGTCTGATTTCATCAGACAGAACTACTACGTCCAGCCTGAATGTTATCAGACGTCTAAATCAACAGTCAGACGTCTTAAAACACTTTATCAGACGTATGATTTGGGAATTAGACGTCTGGAAACTCTGTTTGAACCCTACATTGATTTTCTAAGTTCTTTACAGAAAACCTAAGTATCATAAGGTTGTGCCGGTGTTCCTAGGACTACTGTTAGGGTACTTTGAGGCTCTTTAACATGAATCGAAGTAAAAAATAAAGAGCAACAAAATAACGACAAAAGTACATGAAAGGAATAAAATGGAATTCTATCCTATTCTTCTTGTCCTTCCATCTTCAATTTATCGCTCCTCGCGAATCTCCTCTGTTCTCCATCAAGCTCCTCCAATCCGTCCTGGATGCGAGCTCGATCTCCGTTTAAGCGCATCTCCATTTGCAATTTGCCTGAAATCTAAGACTCCAAGTGCAAATGTTAAATAACACGTGTTTTGTTATCATCAAAATAAATGATCGTGGTGCTCTAGCACCAACAATCTCCCCCTTTTTGATGATGACAAAACCATAAATAATAGTGCAGAAAATCCTCCCCCTTTTTGACATTATCAAAAGGTTTAATTGATTTTACACTTCATATAACTCCCCCTTAAAACATGCTCTTCTATAAATTTCTTTTGACAAAGGTAATGTGCTCCCCTTTTTTTATAACAATAAAATAGCTATTATTTTTCTCCCCCTTTCTAAAGGAAATTTAGCTACCTTATATCTCCCCCTTAAAAATTGACAATTAGCTTATAATTTTTTGCTCCCCCTATCTAAATGCTTATGACAGAGTAAAGGGTTTTACCTCACCTACCATGGCCAATAAAATGGCCCAAATGGTGGTGGTGGATGCCACATCGGATGGGGCTCCCATCCACAGCTTGGAGGCCTGGGCATCGGCGCCGGTCTCCAATCTGGCGGTCGACGTGCGGCGGGTCCGTCGTTTGTTCGCTGTCTCGTCGATCTTCTTGTTCTCCTCCTTGGTCTACTCCTTAGTTCTCCCAACTTGAGTTGACCAGCCTTGAGCTTGTAGGTCCAGTCCTTCGTGTTGTAGTTATTATGACCTACAAAACAAGATTTTAATTCTTTCTTCGGTATCCAAGTGAGTTTGGATCCGGATCGGTTAGCAGGTCTCCTTGATGGAGATCCTTTCTCAACCTTAGGGCTATATAGGTTATCTACCCTATTTATCAATTTATTTGATTTCTCCCTAAGACATGCAAGTTCATTTTCTATAATATTCATCTTAGTCTTTAAATCAGAAATTTCTATTCTTAGACTAACATTTTCTTCAATCAATTTATTATTTTCATTGATGAGGTTTTGATTTTCTAATAATAGGTTATCATTTTTAGGACTAGCTTCTATGTCCTTAAGTTGTTTTTCTAACCTGTCATTTTCAAATTTAAGAAAACTAAGATTATTTTTCATGCTTTTGTTTTCTATTTTTAGTGATTTACTAAGCTCATACAACTCATTGAAAGCATCTTGTAAATCCGAGTTTACCTCATTGTCGCTGTCGTCGCTGTCGTTGTTACTTTCTCCGATTGCCATGAAACCAAGGCACGCGGTTTCCTTCTCCTCGAGATCTTCTTCCAAGCTTGTCTCCTCATGAGTGCCTTCCAACCTCCTCCATATCTCGTGGGCGGTGGTGCACTCTTGGATTCGTTCGAATTCCTTCGGACTCAACGCACAATACAAGGCATTCATTGCCTTTGCGTTGAGGTTGAGATTCCGAACCTGATCTTCTGAGTAACCTTTTGCGGGTTTCTTGGGAATCACAAATGTGGATTCGCATTTTTCCCACACCCGGAAGTCGTAGGCCTGCAACCACATAGTCATACGATTTTTCCAATAAACGAAATCTATACCTGCAAAGTATGGTGGTCGTGAGGTATCGTGTCCTTCAGTGCACACGAACGCTTTTCCCTCCATATCTGGATCCTCGCCGGTTTGTAATGCCGATAACGCGAGACCTGCTTTGATACCAACTGTAGTTTGCTACTCGGAAGGGGTGAGATCAGCGTGACGTAAAAAAATGCGGAATTGAAATATAAACAATCTCACAAAATACAATCACACAAGTACACAAGTATTTTTAGGTGGAAACCTAAACCGGGTGAAAACCACCACCTAACCCTCTCGAGTTAGGATTTTTCGATCAACCAAGTTGATCAGATCCACTAAATCGAATCACTTTAAACGAGGGTGATTCAACCTCAATTACAACCACGCTACTTAAACGAGGGTAGCGTACCTCAACCCCTTCTCTTCACGAGAAGGATTTTGTCCCACGAAGGAGATGGGAATTCGCAAAGCGAATACCCAACCAAATAACAAAGATTAAAATAAACAACAATCCTATAGAGCCAACAAAGTAATTTTAAACCTAAGCTTTTATAGGAATTAAGAAACTCCCCTTTGCAAGGAGTGCGTCGGCGACGCGGATGCGTGAACAACACGACGGTGCTACGTCGCTCTCGTGAACTACGGCGGGAGAGCGGGGTGTGCAAAGCTTGATGCTCTCCAGATGAAGAATTAGAGCTTGGAGAGCAAGAGAGTCTTTTTTGGACACAAAAGAGTGTGAAAGTGTGTAGCTAGGTGTCTCTTGGTGTTTCTTGGGTATATCTTTGGTTTCTCTTGGTGTGTCTTGGTGTGTAAAGGCTCCCCTCTATTTATAGAGGCCTAAGGAAGGCTTTGGAAGGCTTAGAAAAGCTTCCATAGCCGTTGGTACAAAGCCCAAGTGAATCAGCCCAAAATCAGGAACAATCATTGCACTGACAGGCTTATCAGATGTCTAATTATGGCATCAGACGTCTGGAAGTTCACTTTAAGACGTCTGATTTCAAGGTCAGACGTCTCATTTTGGGCGGGTCTCTTCCTAACTTGAATAAGATCTAAACAGGGTTCTAGTGCAAGTCTATCAGACGACATACAGGACGTCTGGAAACCTACTTTTTCGTGGGAATGAATTTGCAACGGCTAGAAAATCTCTGAGAGGAGATTTTCGGGTCAGTCGAGGCAAGACGGTCAATTATCAGACGTCTGGAAAGGCCTAAGGACGTCTGATAAGGCTCTAACGGTCATATCCTTGAGTGTTTGTTAAGCCAGCCAACGGTCCACTAATTGGACGTCTGGCAAAGTCATCAGACGTCTTCTAAGACGTCTGGTCTAAGGTCTGGACGTCTGATTTCATCAGACAGAACTACTACGTCCAGCCTAAATGTTATCAGACGTCTGAATCAACAGTCAGACGTCTTAAAACACTTTATCAGACGTCTGATTTGGGAATTAAACGTCTGGAAACTCTATTTTAACCCTACATTGGTTTTCTAAGTTCTTTACAGAAAACCTAAGTATCCTAGGGTTGTGCCGATGTTCCTAGGACTACTGTTAGGGTACTTTGAGGCTCTTTAACATGAATCTAAGTAAAAAATAAAAAGCAACAAAATAATGACAAAAGTACATGAACGAAATAAAATGGAATTCTATCTTATTCTTCTTGTCCTTCCATCTTCAATTTATCGCTCCTCGCGAATCTCCTCTGTTCTCCATCAAGCTCCTATAATCCGTCCTGGATGCGAGCTCGATCTCCGTTTAAGCGCATCTCCATTTGCAATTTTCCTGAAATCTAAGACTCCAAGTGCAAATGTTAAATAACACGTGTTTTGTTATCATCAAAATAAATGATCGTGGTGCTGTAGCACCAACAATTTGATCTTTTCTGGGACACGTCGGTTTTTACCGTCAATTCATCCCTGATTTTTCGAAAATCGCACGCCCCCTAACACTCTTTTCTCTAAGGATGTACCTTTTGAAATCTCCAAGGAATGCACTCAAGCATTTAAGATCCTTCGTGACCAAGTTACCCAAGCCCCAATCCTACAATCCCCTGATTGGTCTCAACCCTTTGAGGTCATGTGCAATGCATCGGACTTCACTGTAGGAGCGATTTTCGAGTAGAAAATTGACGGGAAACCCGTGATCATCTACTACGCTAGCAAGACACTTGACGAGGCTCAGCGTAACTACATGGTTACGGAGAAAGAGCTACTAGCCATAGTATTTGCCCTTGAAAAATTTAGATCTTACCTCCTGGGTTCCCGTGTTATTATTTACTCGGATCACACAGCTGTGAGGCATCTCCTTGCGAAGAAGGACACGAAACCTTGATTAATCCTATGGATCTTGCTGTTGCAAGAATTTGACCTCGAGATTCACGACAAAGCGGGAAGACAGAATGTGGTAGCTGACCACTTGTCTCAACTTCCTTCTGAGATCATCGACCCTTCCGGACCCATCACGAAGCATTTTTCTGATGAGCACCTCCTGACTATTGGTACAGGGCTTCCATGGTTTGCTGACATAGTAAACTACTTGGCATCACATCAGATCCCGTCTGATTGGTCGAAGGCCAAGAAGGACAAATTACACTCCGATGCCAAGTATTACATATGGGAAGACCCGTATCTATTCCGCATTGGTGCTGACCAAATTATCTGGCGATGTGTCACGGAAGTTGAAATCAAAGACATACACTCTTTCTGCCATGACCAGGCATGCGATGGCCATTTTTTCTGGGCAGAAAACCGCATCAAAAGTTCTCCAGTGTGGCTTTTGCTGACCAACAATCTTTAAGGATGCATACAATCACTGTAAGGCGTGTAACCGTTACCAGACCTTGGGCAACATGAGCCATCGTGACATGATGCCTTTACAGCCGATTCTCATATGGGAGATTTTTGACATTCGGGGGATTGATTTTATGAGACCCTTCCCTATCTCGGACGGCTTCGAATACATTTTACTTGCTGTTAACTATGTGTCCAAATGGATCGAAGCCATTTCGACCCACACCAGTGATCACAAAGTCGTTATCAAGTTCATCCACTAAAACATCTTCTCACGGTTTGGGATTCCTCATGCGATCATTTCTGATGGAGGGACCCATTTCACAAACGCTCAGTTCAGGTCACTGATGACCAAATACGAGGTGTCGCACTGAATATCTACTCCCTACCACCCCCAAACTAATGGTCTAGCTGAGCTATCAAACCAGGAGATCAAGAAAATCCTCCAGGTTACTGTTCGACCAGATATGAAGGACTAGTCATCCCAGCTTCCGGAAGCTTTGTGGGCTTATAAGACCACCCACAAGACCCAATTAGGTATGTCTCCTTTCAGACTAGTGTACGGGAAGGCGTGTCACCTGATGCGTCACTTTACTCAACTCAGTAATTAAGTTAATTTTATTTAATTAAGAGTAGAAAGAGTCACTTAGGTTAATTCGAAATTGTGTCGGTTGTGTAGTGTAGGGTCGAATTAACGTAACATTTTAGAAATTTTTACTGGTTGAGTCCAGGTTGTTCCCTGGCAGGTATAATTCATTCTAAATTCACTAATTATCTTTTATTTTCTTTATAAGTTTAGGAGGTATAACTAAGTCGATTTTAAGAACATGAATTTTGCCAAAATATTAATTAAAATGAAGTAACATGCAAAATCCCCATAAGAGAACATATTTACTCAAAATGATCTACTTAATTAACAAGTAAACATGTTAGTTTTCAAATTTTATTTCAAAAGAAATTAAGGCAATAAGAATTCTTTTATTAAAACATGCCTTATTACAACATTTAAGAACAAAAAGAAATTTAAAATAATGCAAGTAAAACAAATTCTTCTTTGTCTTCAGCCTCTCTTTTCTTCTTCTTTCTTTCTTTCTCTCTTTTTATTTATCCTTTATCTTTTTACTCTCTCTCGAGCTCCTTTCTTACCTCTCCTCTTCTATTCTGTTCCTACCTTCTTCTTCTCCTTCCTTAGCCTTCATCTCTTCACTTAACCTTAACCTTCAGCACTTAGCCATCGACTCCTCTTTCCTTTGGACCATCAGTTGAATTGGGTTTTTTTAATTTTTAACCAAAAATTATTTAATTTGCGGTGAGGTCCTTTCGAGGATACACAGCACCCTGAGATCAGGGTGGGACCAGACCCTACTCGCTCCTCGCCTGATTTCAATTAGGTTCGATTTTGGATTATTTTTCGGTTCATACTTTCGAGCCAGCCTGTCTCAACCAGCCTCCCAGGGCACACACTCACTCACGCCCACTCGGGCACACACCCGCAGGCACACATGCTCGCATACACACACACATGCTCAGAAGATCAAATGCTTAGTTTGCGCCCAGCGCTTGATGACTGCATCGGCTATGCGACAAATTCCTTTTGTTCCCATGCGTGTGCTCGAGCTAACCAATGTGGGACTATGTTCCCCCTTCCAGACCCAACTTCAATCGACGATATCTTCTTGCTCAAAGCTCCAAATCAAATGATTCAAGGCTTGTTGGAAAGCTCTAAGGTAGGCCTACACAGTTGCAGGGTTAATTTTAAGATAAAAGGATGTTTTCCTCTTCAATTTGAAGAGTGAAATCAAGGGGTTCCTACGTGTTTTTTATTACCTGGAAATGGTATTTATGTTCACAGAGTCCTCAGATGGACTTTTCTCTCTCAGTTGAAGGTCTGAATAGTGTCTAAGGTTAATTCCGCAGCTACAGGTGTAGGATTTGAAGCTCTTAAAGCTTCAGGCATAGTAGAGAAGCTTGAAGCTTCTCTGAAAGCTTCAGAGAATGGATTTACAACCTAAAATAGGTAAACAGACACAGAAGAACATTACTGATCGATTTAAACAAGTTTTAAGGGTTGTAACAGATTGATCTAGGTAGGATTAAAGATCAAAACTCATCACAATATCACTGTTGTCAGTTTGGGTTCGAAAACAACCTAAACTAGCAAGGTTTGAATTCTCACACAATAACTCATCTGAGCGCACTAAAATCTCTTTCAGATCATTCAAAAGAATCTCAGAATCCATTTAAGCTTCTCAAATCATCAAATCATGCTTAGAACTCCAGAATCAGACTCAGTTTGACTGCGAAGCCTCGAAATTTGACTTTATGATTTAAACCTCTCCACAGGAAATTAATGCCTAAAATAGAATCCCTTCAATCTCACGAACTCATCCAACCTTTCAAACATATGGTTAAACCCTAGAAATTAGGGTTCTAGGCTTGCCGCCTGAGCTCCTAATGGTGTTTGTTTGTCAGAGTACTTGAGAGGTTGCTTCACAAATTTGAAGGCATGAATAGCTTCAGTGCACTACACTGAAGCTTCTAGGTTCCTTAAATGCTCCTCAGACCTCTCTGTTAGACTTCTCCAACTCCACCGGAGTTGGAGAAGATGAACCTCAATCTACAGCTCCAGACACTAAATCCTCAAATAACTAACTACAAATTAATCAGTGATCATCATTTCATCATTCTGGAGCTTCACACCAAGTTTCACAGGCTGAAGAACAGAAATGACTCGCCGGAGCTCACCGGAGCTTCGGTGAGTCTAGAAAAATGTGAAAATTGTGTACAGATTGTGAAATTGTTTCCATTTTTAATCTAAAAAGTTTCCTGAGGTTGCAAGGAACCTCAAGAACTCAATTAATTCTTCATTTGTCCATTAGAATTAAGATTTAACAGTAAAATTCATTTTTCAAAAGATCTGTGTTGATTAAGCTCAGGACTTGTTTTACCACTCAATTGAGTGGTTAAAACAAGTCAACAAGTATTTATAATCATAAATATATATATAATTAAGTATTTGAATTGCTCCTGAGTTGCCATGGACAGCGAGCTCAGGAGCTTAATTATAAATTGGGCATTTAATTTATATGTGGTAATTATACATATTGTAGAGTCGATTAGGGTCCTTAGGTTATGAATAAGGGATGAAGAACCCTATGAAGGTGGATCTAAGCCCGCTACCATCACCATGGACAGTGACAGTAGTCGGTGGAGGTGAAAGGTGAATTAGGTGAATTAATGATCAATTAAGTGATTAAGTGTGATAGAAATGGTCGTGAGGGTTAAAGGAAGGTGGACAGTGAGTTAAAAAGACAAGATTATGGCTCTGGTGAGCTCAAGGAGTTCGCCGGAGTCGAAGAAGATGAACACTAAAATTCTAAAATTACTCCAATCTAACTATCTAACTAACTAAGCTATCCTACTCCTACTCCTACTCCTAATCTACTGTTTCCTGGATGAAAGGGGTCAGTAGGTTTCCGCCGAAGGTTTATAGTGGACGACGAAATTAGAGGGTTTCAGGAAGATCTCCGGTGGGTAGATGTGAGCGGAAGCAGAGGACTCCTTGGTCGGCGCCTGTGTCAGAGACGCGGCTGACCACGGCGGATCTCCTCGGCTGATCAAAATGGATGGAGGAAGCCAGAAAGTGAGATGGAAAGTCCCTGGAGTTTTGGACGAATAGCCTATCGAAGTCAGCTGCAGTGTTAGAAGAGGGAAGGGAGCCAACTTGAGAGAAATCAGAGGGGTAAGGGGGTATTTATAGTAGTTGGCGGGGAAGAGAGTGGCGAGGTCTGGCCGAAGAAGGAGCTTGAGGAGCTTAACCTCCGGCGTCGTCTCTGACGATGGTGAGGTTATCTCCCATTGAAAATTAGGATTTCCGGTTAATCCAGACCGGTGGATCAAGAGGAGGTGGTGAGCGTAAGCTGCAAGAGCTTGGACAAAGAAGGGTGATGTCGGTAGGGCGGTGATCGTGTGGTGGCGTGACTCTCCGTCATCAGCCGTTCATTCAGCTAAAGAAGAAGAAGAAGACAACGAAAAGGGACCTATATGAAATGAAACTTAAGGACCTGTGTGAGAATTAAGGACCCAATTGCAATAAGTTTTAAGGATCAAAATGTAAACCCAGGTTTTGAAGGTTTATTTTAACTTAGATCTTTTTCAATTTTTTATATATATTAGTAAATAAGGTAAATATTATGTTTTCACCTTGAATTTACATTTTTGACCTTTTTAGGTTAATTTATTAGATTAAGTAAAATTACTTAAGTTATTATATACTTAGGTATATATTATGTTTAAGTTACTTAACTTATTAATTAAGGGGATGATTAATAAGATTTCAAGTCCAATTGTTAACTAGATTAGTAATAATGTTAATTGAATGATAAAATGTCATTTTTAACTTATTTTAAGGTCCTTTACTATATATCCCTTATTTCATAATTAACCCTTATGTGTTCATAACCTTATCTAATTAACTAGGAAGACTAGTTAATTAGGGGTAATTAGAGATCATGATGAGTCTCTCATCATACCTCCCCGTCGAATTGGAGCATAAAGCCTATTAGGCAGTACGAAATTACAATTTTGATCTTTCTAAGGCTGGAACCCACAGAAATCTTCAGATAAGCGAGATTGATGAATTACACCTTGATGCGTATGAAAACTCGCGAATTTACAAAGAGCGGGTTAAAGCCTTTTATGACAAGCACATATCTAGAAAGATCTTTCTCCTTGGTCAAAAGGTCCTACTTTTTGATGCTCGACTCAAATTGTTCCTAGGAAAGCTGTGATCCAAGTGGATCGGACCATACTTAGTCTGACAAATCTTTGGAAATGGAGTCGTTGAGATCAGTCCACTCAGCCACGATTCCGAACCCTTTGTCGTGAACGGTCAGAGACTCAAACCGTTCATTGACATGACCAATAGAAATTTGGCTGAGTCATCCTTTATCCTCCATTCTCCCTGAGCTCATTGCACCCAGCCGATAGCGTAAAACTCAGCGCTTAACGGGAGGCAACCTGTCATTCTTTCAAAAAAATCGAAACATTTCCTGATATTTCTTTGCACTTTAAGGTTCATCCTTTAGGACAGCCAACTCCACCTCAGGTACCCGTACCGGAGACTAGAAATCATCCGCAACAGTCACCTCGACTCGTCCACTCACCCAACACCTGTCCTAATGAATGAACCAAGTTGAATACAAACCAACCTAATTTACAATGGGGACATTGCAAATCTTAGGCATGGGGGGTATGAAAGTGCAAAATGTATGAAAGCCCATATCAAGAAAAGGTTTCAACAAAAAAATCACATATTACCTAAAAAAAAGAAATTGAGAAGAGGAGAGAATTTTTGTGGGCTATACAAAACAGGAGGAGAAAAAGAGCAAAATGACAAAATAGGAGCACAAAATGAAAAAAAAAGTGATAGCCATTAGTAAGAGATTAAGGGATCAACCGAAGTTCTAGACCACATTAAGAAAAGTAAAGAAAAAAAGTGCTAAAGAGACACAAAGAGATTAATAGGAACGCTGACCTTAGGCCTTTTTGGCCAGACTCTTAGTACCCATTAAGATCTGGATATTCCTCAAGAGGTTGAGGAAAATGCAAAGCTTAAGTATTAGGTCTAAGGCTTAGGGAGTATTCAGCCTCGTTAACTGACCTTCGGTTTATGGGACTCGGTAACCTAAGCACCCCAATTCACACACAGTCTAGTTCAGTGCACATAACTATTAAAATCACGCAGAAGCATTTTAATATTCTGAAAATGTTGCCTAGATTAGGAGCGGCCGATCAACACAAGTTGATTTGGACGAGTTCACGGCGCGGAGAGGTGGGAAATTCCCCTCGAAGATGCGTAACAACATATCGTCTCCTCGGTGGTTATCTCTTAGGATATTTACATATCCTACAGGAGGCATGTAAGCACTCTGCTGGTTCAAATACTATGGATGGCATTATCATGAAATGTCAATCGCCAGGGTCTGGATTCGGCCACGGAATGCCATGGGCAGGATTATCTCGAAATCTCAAAAACTAGGGTTCTGGGGTTTACCATGGGTAGTGCTATCACGAAGCATTGATTGTTAGGGATCTTTGAGGATTGATGATGGGGACGAGGAATCCGATACAGACCATGTTGTTAAGCCAATCCGAAACTAGAAACAAAAGGAAAGAGAGAGAAAACTCTCCAAACAAATAAACCCTCTGTCTCTCTCTTACAAAAACACACTGGAAACTAAACCAAGGCTAAAATATGTCTCAAGCACCGGTGTTTTAATCACGGAGTCCAATAAACCTTAGGGTAGCTCCTGCGGGCCTTAAAAACCTTCGTGGAGGACCGAGGCTAAAGCTGGACAAGTTTGGATCTTGGTTGGTACTAGAGTACCTTTAGGCCCATTGTCGGCATTCTGACCTAATCACAGAGGAAAAAGAAGAAAAAACACTTATCATAATTGGTGAAAGGAACTCATGGTCTAGAACAAAAGTCAAAACCTTAAAATTTTGCTAAGGGATTAGCAAAAGCTAGGCATGGGGGTATGATGAGAACCTCATCATAACTCTAACTAGCTTACTTTGATCTAATAAAATGAACAAAAGCTCCTACATAACCTAAAGGAAGGCCTAATTCAGGGGATCATTAATCTGGGAAGAGAACATGAAACAAGGGGTAAAACTATAATTTTACCATTGCAATACATTAACGGGATTTCTAAGGGTCGAGACATATGTCAATTGGACTTAATAAGAGAAAAAGTGGGATGGTTCAGTCAGAAAAGGACTATTGTGAAATTTAGGAATTAAATGACATTCTGTAACCCTAAAATAAACCTACTTAAATTCACAAGGTTTCAGGCAAGATGAAAATCAAATAAACCCTCTAAAATTCATGAAAAAATATCCCCTAGGGTTTATAACCTTCAATTTGGCCTTTGGAACCTGTTTTGACCTAGATTGGGGTCATGCCCAATATTTGACCTAATTTGGGCTTTTATGCAAAATATCCAGTCAAACATGGTCAAACCTAAAATCCAACTTCACCATTGGATTCCTTAGGTACAAATTAGGTTTATACCAAAATTTGGACCTAAGGGAAGGTCATCTTGACCTACTTTGCAATTTGATCCACCCAATTACATTCTGGCCATTAACTTTTGAAAACCCTTGCAAATCCCCACTCAGCTTTCTCGTCACTTTCTTCATTTTGGTCTCTCTGCCATTGCAAAAGGGACCATACCTCTGGTGACTTTGCGCGGAGGTTTTCTCCTCGATTTCATGGGGAGCTGCTCTTAGATTTGAAATGGGAGCTCCCTGCGAAGCCCCCTACTGCATGGGCAGCTTCCCATGCCGTGAAATGCCCCATACCTCTCGTGCGAATGCTCGAGAGGTATGGGTCTCCTCCAGCCATACCTCCGGTGTGGTGTGCCCATCGCCTCCTTGCAAATCCCACTCTGCCCGCGCCTATTTAAGGAAGCTCAGATCCCTCCGCTTCCTTCAAGCCTGATTTGGCTAAAGAATACCCCCCAATTTCGTCTCCTCCTCAATCCGGCCAACTGCCCGTAGGCTCCGACGACTCTCCCTCCCTCTTCTTGTCGCTCTGCCATGGTACCAGTACCAGAGCCATCTCCACCGTGTACCTCCACGCCGTGTCGTACCAACGCGCGCTCTTCCGACCCTCTTCCTCATCGCCGCTTCTTCACCACAGGGTCTTTGTCTTCGGTGATGGCAAACACCCGCCGCTCGCCCTTCGCCTCCCCCCTTCACTCTAAACACCCTAGGTAAGTACCTCTTCCTCTACTCTTCATTTCCCCTTTATCAATTTTTAGTTTCGACCCCTCGACCGCTACTACCACCACCATCGTTTCCACCTCTGACCAGATCACCGACGAGATGTGCCCGCCACTCCACGCCTCCATCCACCTTGCCAAACCCCTCAGAAGCTCCACCATCACTCCCTGATCACAACTCCTCACTTCATTCACTCCTCCACTTACCCAAAAGCACCCCCTAACACACCCACACGTACGCACACAATGTGCCCTAGGCACGCTTGCACAGGCATCCCCACGACACACCGACCACCGTTGCATATTTGCCGTGCCTTGGCAAACCTTCCTGAGCATTTTAACATGGCCCTGAGGCCGTCTTGGTGATTTCAGTTGGCAGGCATCCTCCGCCATTGGCGCAGAGCTTAAAGCAAGCTCCAGGCTTCATCAGCTCTAGGCCTAAGTACCAGGTGGTGTGGACTTGAGGCGCGCACACACCCAGGCCTTTGATTGGAGTAGAGAGCAGTTGCAGCCTCGCGATTTGAAGGATCACCACTACTACTGCAGCACGCAAGGGAGGCAGGACAGATAGTCCCACCTCGAAACTGGACAAGCAGCCATGTGCGCATAAATTGAATTCTTGCTAGTAGCTGTTCTCCTCCGAATCACGAGGTGAGGTCCCACTCACCCGACCCAGTCTCGCCCGCGACACACGCCTTCGCGGACCTGGCCTAACCCGACTACCTGCGCACTCCTCACCCACCACCGCACGCCGGTGGGCCTGGTCCCGGGCACGCATACCCTACCCGTTTACCCGAGAAAGGCTTTGGGAGAGCTGTGTCCTGAGAGCAAAATAGAGAGAGAGAGAGATGCGGGGAGGGTAGGGGTAGGTTTTGCGTCGCTCTGTGCAGGGAAAGAAGGAGAAGGCAGGAGCAGCTAAGGGAGAAGAAGGTGCTGCTGAAGAGGAGGAGGCGCAGCAGAGAGTAGCTGAAGGAAGGACTTAGCTGCAAAAAGAAGGAGGAAGAGGAAGCAGCTGAAGAAAGGAGAAGTTGCAGAGAAAGAGAAGAACTTGGCCAAGAAAGAAGGAGGAAGAAGAAGTAGCTGCGGAGAAGTAGAAGAGAAAGAGGAAGGAGTCTGCAGTCCTCCCCACCAAAGGTGAAATGTTCCTTTTTAGCCCCCTCGCCTATTTCTACTTTTGATGCTTCGATGCCTGATTGTGGTGTGCATGCTTCTATTCATAAGTCTACTAAGTTTTTGATGGATATTTCTCATACCTTTTCTGATGATTTGATTTCGAGCAGCCTTGCTTTTCTTAACGATTTTCCTGATGCTTCGGGTTCTTCCTTGGTGAATTCTGATGGTAGGGATTCTTCGCTTCTGCACGAATTTTCTAATTGTGGTCGAATTTTTGAGGACAATGCTGTTTGTGATTTTGTTTATGCTGGTGGTGATGTTGTTAAATTTCAGATGGTTAAATGTGGTCCTACCAATGAATCTTGTTGGTTAACTTGGGGTATCTACCTTCCTTTGCCTTCTCCTCCTCCTCCTCCAGACCCTAAATCGCCCCTCATTACTGAGGTTGGGGGGAGGGAGGCTATCCTAAGCAATGATGACAATTGTCTAGATGAGTTTTCTGATGTCGAGTCTCAAGGCCTTGTGGATTTTTTGATGCCGAACCCCTTTTCCTCCAGGATAAGGAATATGAGGCACACTCTCCATCGTTGGCTTTAGGAGTCTGTGGCAGTCAGTCCTTGGATGGAATGGGGAGGATCACCTGAAGTTGATCTAGATCACTCCAAAAAATGTTTTCTCTATGAATTGTCTCTTCTAGAATTGTAGAGGCATTCTTAATGCCCCTATAGTGAATTGCTTGAGAGATTTGACTCACCTTCACTGCCTTAGCCTTATCTTCTTGTTTGAGCCTTTCGCAGATTCATCCTCTATTGATTCCGTTTGCAAAGACATTTCCTTTCATTATTGTCTTGTGGTTCTAGAGGCTCCTAATATTTGGTGTCTTTGGAAGGATAGTATCTCCATCAAGCTCCTCACTAGTATAAGTCAGGCTTTAACGGTCCAATGCTCTTTTGGAGGCTCCTTGATTAAAATTTCTGCCGTTTATGCCTCCTGTGAGCCTGAGCAGCGTTTACTTCTTTGGGATTTCTTGTCCTGCTCCTTGGGCATCAATCCTATTCCTTGGATTATAGCGGGTGATTTCAATTGTGTTCTTCGCGCCTCAGAGAAATCTAGAGGACTTCCCTTTTCCCAATCTCTTGCGGATCCTTTCCTCACTTGTATTCATCATCTAGGCCTCTTGGAGATGCCTCTGGTGGGTCCTCAATTCTTGTGGTGCAATGGCTGACGTGGTAGTTCTCAGATCTATCAAAAACTTGATCGTGTGTTGTTGAACTCTGATGCTTGGGATTTTGTCCCCTTAGGATTGTATGCGTCCAGATCGAACTTCGAACATGCCCCTATGATTTTTTCCTCTTTTACTAGTCTGGTTGCCTACCCACATCCTTTTTGTTTTCAAAATATGTGGCTTAGGGACAAGTCCTTTCATCATTTGGTGCAGAATGTCTGGCAGAATACCAATGTTAATCACCAACTAGATCCGATCTCTATTTTCTATTCTAAGTTATCCGCTCTCAAAAGGGTTTTGAAGGTGTGGAATAGAATGACTTTTGGGGATATTCAGGATATTGTTAAAGGCCTTGAGACTCGTTATGAGGATATTGATTCTAGACTCGCATCTCGTTGGGATGACGGCCTTGCTGCTAAGCTCAGTGATACCCAAATTTAACTTGATGATGCTCTTGCCAAGCTTAATGATTTTCTCCTTCAAAAAGCTAAGATAGCTTGGATTAAAGATGGGGAAAGGAATACCAAGTTTTTCTACTCTACCATAAGGAAGCATTTTGCTAAAAGGAATAGATCCTCTCTTTTCAAAGTGGTTGGTGGTAGGTGTTGGGACACTATGTCCTCCAAAGTATCTGACTTCATTAGGGGTCCTCTGACTTCGACAAGCCCCTCGGGTTCCTTTCTATTGCTAGAGGTGATCCTAAATATTCTCTCTATAGAAGATTCTAAGTTCCTCACCCGTATCCCTGATTCTGTCGAAATTTTCAAGATGATTTCTAACATGCCTGTCAATCACACTCCTGGGCCTAACGGTTTTAATGCTAAGTTCTAAATTAACTTTTGGGACCTTATCAAAGATGACTTACTCCAGGCTATTTCTCATTTCTTTACTCATAACCAGGCCCCTCAATCTTTAAATTATACCTTTATCTCGCTTATCCCCAAGAAGCCCAATGTCCAAGACATCTCTGAGTTTCAACTGATCAGTCGTTGTAACGTCCTCTACAAAATTGTCTCCAGCATAGTGGCAAGAAGGCTCTCATCTCTTCTTCCCAAAATCATTTCCCCTCAGCAAGCTAGGTTTGTTAAAGGAAGATCCCTATTTGACCATGTTGTGAACGCTTTTGAGCTTACCCAACAAATTGATCAAAAGGTCTTTGGGTCAAATATTATTGTCCAACTTGATTTGCAGAAGGCTTATGATAGGATTGAGTGGAACATCTTGTATCAAATACTTTGGAAGTTTGGATTCTCCTCCTCTGCCATTTTTCTCATTAAATCTTTTGTTGAGCATGAAGGATCTTCTATCCTCATTGATGGAGTCTCTAGTCCTTTCTTTTAGGCATCTCGGGGTCTTCGCCAAGGAGATCTGATCTCCCCTATGCTCTTTGACATTTTCATGGAACCTTTTATTAGAGCTATCAAAGAGCTAGCATTCCATGGAAAAGTTAAACCCTTCTCTATCAAGCGTGGTATCCTGCCACGTCTTGGCCTTCTTTATGCTGACGATGTTGTCCTCTTTCTCAATGGGATCTTGCAATCCATCGTCAATCTTTCTAAGTTCCTCCATCTTTTTCAGGAATCTTTGGGGCAACGTATTAGTAAAACCAAAAGCCAATGCTTCATTGGTAAGCACTTCCCCTCTGGCAGGATTTCTAGGATCCTACAACCTCTTGACATCCAACTAGGATCCTTCCCCTTTCAATATTTGGGATGTCTGATATTTCCTGTGAGAGACAAAAATGTGTATTTCTCTCATATCATTTATAAGATCCAATCTAAGCTTGTAGGATGGAAAGCAAACCTTCTCTCTTTTGCATCCAGACTGATGCTTATCAAACATGTTCTTTCTTCTATTCCAATTCATATTCTCTCTGCTCTGGATGTGTCGAACTCCATCCTTAGGAAGTTGGATTCTATTCTCACCTTCTTCTGGGGTGATACTGATTTGGACAAACATCATCATTGGATTTCCTAGAAACAGATTGCCCAACTTCTGGATGTGGGAGGTTTGGGGATCCATAATCTCAATCTGTTTGTGACTGCTCTCAGAATGAAGCGGGTTTGAAACATTTTCTTCTCTAATTCTCCCTATTCCAACCTCATGACTCAGCTGTTTGGTAAGTCTCCTCTTGTCACTCGTACTCTTCCTGCTAGAGCCAGCCATCTTTGGGAAGCCTACTCTTCTATGAAACCATTGATTCGATGGGAGTTACATGAAGGGAAAATCGATTTTTGGATGGATCTTTGGGTTGGGGATGCTGCTCTATGTGATTTTCTTTCTGATCCTCCTTCCCCAACCCCAACTCCTATCAATTCCATCATTGATAATTTCCTTAACCACCCTCTCTCTATTTATCTCCCGCATTATATTTGCTCTAAAATCTCTGAGACTACTCTGGAACACAGCAAAGATGTGCCTATCTAGACTCCCAATTCTATAGGGAATTTCACAGTTTCCTCTGCTTATCTTAATTTCTTCAAGAACTCTCCTGTTAATTTGGCCGCCAAGGACTTATGGAGCCTTAAGCTGCCACTGAGATTGTCCATCCTAGCTTGGAGGATTCTTCATGCTAAACTTCCCAAGGATGACAACATCATTAGGCTAGGATTCTTGCATCCGTCCAAATGCACGTGTTGCTTTCATTCTCCCCAAATCAAAACAATTACTCACTTATTCTCTACTAGTCAACTTGTTCATATTGTTTCAAGCTAGACATTTTCAGAGAGTGGAACTAGGCATATCAGTCCCAATCTCTTTTTTTGAAGAATGGGTACTCCTGCTAAGTATTGCCAGAGCCATATTTACAAAGGCCTTATCTGCTTCACATGGTATAGTGTTTGGACTATTAGAAATAAGTTGCGGAATGACCAGCTATCTATTAATCGCATCAACTCCTTTCTAGTGCAAGGGTGGATTACTTTAGACATTGGTGTGTATTTTCGTAAGATGAAACCTACTAATTTTGTGGTGAATTGGATTCGTTCCTCTAATGGCTTGAAGATTAATTCTACTGTCCGTCGTAGGGGTTCTTTTTTGCATATGGGTTGGGTTTTGCACGACCAGAATGGTGATTTCATGAAAGGTGCCTCTTGCAGGGTCCCCTACATGTCCAAGGAGAAAGCACTGATTAGGACGTTTATTCATTCTCTCTCCGCTGTTGATGGGACCTCCATGCTGCTACACTACTGGTGGGATGGAAAGGTCACTACTCCTTGGATGCTCAAGCAAGATTTCAACCTATTGAAGGCTTACCAATGGCGGATCAGCTCATTCTCATATATCTTGCTTGCAGCTAATGTTCTTGCCTTGTATTTTGCAAATTTGGCTTCTGGAGACTAGAAGATTCTTTCCAACCCTACGCAGCTGGCTCCTAGAGCTAAGGGTCTTATTAGACTTGACTGTCTCCAGTTTCCTTATGTTATTTCCTTAGTCTGATGTTTGTTTTGCTTTGGTTGTGCTTTCTATACTAGGCCACGAGTTGTGGTCCTTTTTGTTTATATTTGGTAGGTTTTAGTTTGGTCTCCCTTCCTCTTTTTTTACCCCCTCGAAGTGAGGGATGAATAAGATCTACTCCTATTTTTTCTTTTTTAATTATATATATATATATATAATCTGTTAGGTAGTATCTATCATGCTACAACTGGACTCATGACACATGTATAAATTGAACAAATTAAAATGAAAGCGTGAATACCACAATAATTTATTAGTAAGAATCTGATGAGAGCAACAGCAAATAATTACTAAACTATGTATATTAGATAGAATTGAAGCGGTAGAGGGATACTTAAGGTACCTCATAACATTGGAATGAAACAAAACTGAATAATGGTTTCAGGAAACCAAATGTTACCATGATGGTTGTTACCGGTAGTGGCAGACGATTGGCTATAACCAGAATGGCAAGTTTCCAAGGAAATTAAAAGAAGCTAAAGAATGCCATTCATCGTAATGCAAACGCAAAAGTAAACATGCTGACATCATGGGTGCTATTTGATTTAGAATTGAATATCATGAGTGGTATTTCAAATACCACCTGTGATATAATTTGGTTTAGAATTGACGTATCATTGGTGATATTTAGTTTAAAACTTAAATATCATGTATGCAATTTAGTTTAGGTAAGCTAAATGGTTATGTTCATATTCCTAACATTACCACTAAGTAAACATGGTAGAGGTTAACATCAAAGTTTAATACCAGTTTAAGTAAATGGAAACTAGTGTTAACACCACTGTGTAAGTAAATAAAAATGAAGATTAACACTACTTCCATATTTTCTAATATAAGTTTCCTAATCCCTCAAGTAAACTAACCCTTAATTAGATGCTAGTAGGATACTCTACCACTATGCCAACCCCATGGTGGTTATTTATAAACTTTAGAATATTAAAGCAATAAGGCCTCTGGAGTGACTTGATAAGGATTATGTCTATCCTAGGAAATAAAACTTTGACTAGTCATGTTGGATCCTATTCTTCCTCTTTTAACTTCAAAACAACTACTCACAGCTGTTGGATCCATCCTATATCATTATTAATCAAACAAAATTGAGATTTGCATGTGGAGAAGTCATCACTTATCTAGATAATATGTACATTACAATACGATAACTATTAGTGAGTCCGTTGGGTACGTAACTCAATTGGTAGGCATACTCATACCACTTAAGCGAACATGATAGATATCTAATTGGAATCCCAACTAACTTGAGGGAATAAATTTATAAATTATTTATCACTCACCCATGACGAACATTATCATTTTTTTTCTTTTGATATATAACTATTGGCATAAATGAGTGCTATCAGTACATGCAATCAGTGTGGCAGAGGCAGTTGCCCACGTTAATTCATTGGGATGCACAATGTTCGTCTTCCTTTGATCACCAAATAAAAAAAAGGTTATTTATGAACTACTTATGATGCTATGCTATATAACAACCCACTTTTGACTAGGATATATAAAATATAATGAGATATAACGATGCATGGCATCAATTACCTTTTCTTTAAATTTTCAAAATGTTTGAAATTCTTCTAAATTGACACTCATGTAATGTGTTGAGTTGAGGAAGTTATAATTAGTTATTCCCAAAACACTTAAATTGCATAAATATGTTTTACTAATAAAAAGTTGTCTAAGGACCTATTTATAGTGTAACATATAAATAGAAAGATACTCCATTTATTGGCATATTTCTCCCTTTTATATTGCATAACATGTAAGATAATTTTAAATTCAATCAAACTATGAAAAAAATGGATGAGAATATCAAAAGAATTTAAATTTACAAACTTTCGAGAAGCAAAAACATATGCCCTCATACAATATATATTAAACAACAGTTACTGTTCTTGTGATACCATAATAGCTATTACACCCACATATTCGTCGCCCTGCCATGGCAAACAAAAACGCAAAGTTACAAGACACACATATTTATAGCATATAACCCATGTCCATTTCATTCGTCATAATATTTCGATGCAAATATTTTAAAAGTTGGAAGACAAATACTTTATTTATTGCTCATACAACATGCATAATTTAATAAAACAAAGGATAATATCCGTCACATACATGGTATGTCTTTATTTGGTTATGCCACCATGCATATCACATGGCTACAATTGTAGTAAGATATCGGAAACTGAGAAAACGATCGGACATATAAATCCAACGAGAGCGGAATAGATCATACCGTGATTGCTTATATGCGGCAGAAGGACCTCCACAGCCCCCTTCGCAGGCTCGGATATACGAGTCCGCAAGTACTCTGGGCACGTAACCCGTAACGTTCGCGACAGTGGGAAGGACAACGTTCGGTACAAGCCACACGGGGATGTGCAGTACCTATTCGTAACGATATTTCGACTCTCTTTCGCCAATTCTGCGTCCATTACGCATGCATGACCGTCTGGAGAATCCTTGAAAGTGATAGCTCACCGAAGTGACAACCTACTGGAGCAGGTAAAAACATATAATAGATTACTCTACCACAAACATATATTAGTAAAAACATATGACGGTTAATTATATAATAAAGATAAACATATGACGGTTAAAATAACTTAATTAGTATTAACTTAAGTTTAATTAATAAATAATATAGCCATTTAGCTATATACAAAGCATTATATATAACTTATATCTAAGTTGTTAATTAACTTAACACTTAAATAAATATAGATAAGATGGAAAAAAAATGTAATATCATGGCATAAATATGTTATTTATATTAGTTATTATTATATATAAAAAGTTGAAAAAGAAAATTATGTTAAAATAAGTTATTAAACTCATTATTTGCATTTATGCCCTTATCTTTCATATCAATTGAGTCATTTTCCTTTCATTCAGGTCCTTTATATTTACATTGAGGTCCCTATGTACATCTTCTTCCCCAACCTTTTCATCCTCATGGATGGCCCATGACCTCCAGCTTCCATATCACCTCGATCACCGCATATTCGACGTCACACAGCCACCATAACTGCCATCCAAGTTTCGTTGACCTCCTCCTCTTCATCCCACCATCCGGATATGTCTGTAATCCTATTCATCCTAGGTGAATAACCTTACCAACATCAGAGAAGATGTCGGAGGTTACGATGAGCCTAGACCCTATTCCATCCAGATATTTCCCCCTAGAGCTTTGCCATAATAAATAGACCTCTACACCTCCAATCTCCGTTAGCAACTCCCTACCCTCTTCCCCAAAGCGAGTTGTGATAGGCTATTCTTTCCTACTCCAGCGATGTCTTCCCTCTTCCTCCGATCTTCTCTGAGGAGCTCGACCGCTTCTTCCTCTCCATTGTCCTCCGTCACATCTTTGGGTGCTACTACGCCACTGCTTCCTCTTCTTCTTCCACCTTATTCGTCTCCGCTGGAGCTTCTTCCTTATAGCTTCTGATTTCTTCCTCCGACAAACCTCGTCAAAGATCCTCTACCCCTATTCCCCCATGTAATAGTAGATTTAGACTTCTATCTTAGTTTAGAGTGGTTTAGCTTAGATAATTAGTTAGTTTAGTTAGATTTTCTTTGCATGTTAGGTACTTTCTTCGACTTCAGTGAGGTCAAGTCCGACCTGACTGGAACTTCGATTCATGTTTTTGATTATTTTTTCACACTCCTAATCTTTCCGCGATCATTTCTATATCCTTAATTTCATAATCTATGACCTAATCCGCCTAGTCCATCACACATTCAACTGAGCTTCTCTGCTGTCTATGGTAGAGAACTCAGATCTATTTCACATCCAATTATGGCCCTTCATCGCTTCCTTACATCATTAGGGCCCCAATCCACCTTATAATTGAATCAATTTTCACCTAGATTAGAAATGCTTAATTCCACTTTAACCTCTGAGCTCAATGTCAATGGCGAAATCAGAGGAGTTCTTTCACCTAATTAGACACACACAAAGCATCGCCTCACTCTTCTGATCCTTTTCCCTCACTCAATTGAGTGAGATCCTTTTCCCTAAGTTCAGATGAATCCAGGATGATTCTATATTTAATTCCTTGATCAATCCTTATTCTTTTAGTTTAATTGAGTTAATTTCCATCTTCTTGAGATTCTTTATGATCTTAGGAAGCTTTTGAATTATCTCTTGAGTAATTTCTTGGAGATTTGATCTCTAGATCTAAGTTTCAACCTTCACTGGAGCTCTGGTGAGCTTCGAGGACCTTCACAGAGAGCTCCAGTGTTTGAATCATTATGATAAGCTCCAAATCACCTCTAGATGATCTTCTGATCAACTTCCACCCTTTGATTCTATGTTTCACTTAGTTATCACTCTTTTAGACTTCATCTTCCTCAAATCTGGCAAAGCTGAGGAAGCTTATTCATTAGGTATTAGACCTTTGTAATAGATCCATTAGCATCATTAGGATCTAGGGAATCTAGATTAGGTCACAGATAAGTTGCCAGATCCTTAGATTGGTCTATTGACCAAACCTATCTTTGAACTCGGGCGAAAGTGCCTGAGATCACCTATAAACTAGTTAAAACTTGGATTCGAGGATTTCAATCAATTCCTTAGGTTGATTTTAGTCTATTTAGGCTAATAATTTGATCTAAAATGTAATATTTTACAAAGAAACTCTCAAGTTTGATAAGTCAACTAAGAAGTGTTCTTGGTATTTTAGAATTTAAAGCTTAGATTTAAGGGATGATTTGAGTTCCTGTGATTACTATGAATCTTTTGGAACTAATTTGACTATGTTTTATTGAGGTTTAGTGTGAATTCGATTATCTTCACAGTTTGGGTTCAAACTAGAACCCATAGGTATTTATAAACATTTTGGCGAGATTCCAATCCAATTTTTGCCCAAATCGAACCTTTATGACCTTATGAATTGATCTAAATCAAATCTAGAGGTTGAGATCTTTCTGTTAAGTTGTTTTGAATTAGTGATCGGTGCCCTTAGCTTCAGACTGAAGCTTTGAAGCTATAGAGCTTCTCTATACTTCACAGAACCTTTTTCCCTCCTCCATTCCTTGCGAAATGGTCTCTAATACTAATCTGAACTACCAAGTTTATAGGTTAGATGACCTATTTCCTCCTCTGCTTGAACATAGCAGTAAGACCATGTTTTTAGGCCAAGTTTAGGGTTCGATTTGAAGGATCAATTGTGATCCTTTGATCCAATTGACTCCATCAATCGACACTAGACACATAAGTGATTATGCAGCAATTATAGGACTTAATCAACCTGAATTGAATTAGATCCTATCTTAACTTAAGAATAATACATGCATGAGTTGCATTTTGCATCTTACTTGATTTATTTAACTGTGAAGAAAATAATGCTATTTTAACATACTAATTGATAGGTAATAATACTTGCAGATGAATCAAGGCTACAGATGATAAATCCGACGATACAGATGGACTCAAAGCGACGATTGCAGTCCAACAGTGTGGGAATCACCTCGATCGAAGCTCTGTAGCATCATCTACGAAGCCAGGAAGATGGACTATCAAGATTGTGCCATGTGATGCCATCCCAATGGCCTACCACCACCCGCTCATCCACTGAAGGATGATCTATGTGCACTGTGGGCTATTAGCTCATCATCCAACTTCCATAGAGGTGCCATGTCGCCAGCCTCTTCGTACCTTATCCAGCAACCCCCATCTCAACCACTGGATCATTATCCAACTGTTGAGAGTACGCGAACACTAAAGCAAGAGCGCAACACAAATGTACGCATAGCGCGTTGGTC
Organism: Thalassia testudinum; assembly: GCA_037157565.1. Classification (NCBI taxonomy): domain Eukaryota; kingdom Viridiplantae; phylum Streptophyta; class Magnoliopsida; order Alismatales; family Hydrocharitaceae; genus Thalassia; species Thalassia testudinum. The sequence continues at coordinate 2,872,692 of JAZHRO010000022.1, read as the reverse complement.
AAGCACTCTATGCAAAGCGGAGGACACCTGTTCGAGTCACGTAGAGGGGGCATAATTCACCCAGTGTGAAATGCAAAATTCGCGCATTGGATCAAGATCAAATGACACTGAATGCACCATGTGGCGCAACGGATGAGCATCCCAATGCACGTGCGTGACCACGCGTAGGTCTACATGTCCTCGCGTGTTCTTAGCATGTGTGAGCGCACGATTTGATGCAATTGTGACCATCGGATTGCGATTAGACTGTCCTCAGAAGCCCATCATGCAATTGAGCAGTCCTTAATGTGCAATCTTGACTCTGTTAAAGCTGTCCAAGGCAAATCAGAAGGCCCACGAACAAGGGGCGACATTGAGAGAGTGATGGAGGCACGATCAGAGGGCGATCTTGATGCAATCAGAGCCGTTGATCTACGATCAGATGGCCCTCATGCAATCCAGTTGGGTGGTGCACTTAGGAGCTCCAAAATACCCATTCTACCCTCATTTTTCCTAGATAAAGGGCTAAAGACCCACCATCTCAATCACCATGAAGCACCTCATCATCCTCCATTTCTACCTTAAAACTCCTCTACCTTAAAAATGAGTTAAAAAAGAAAGAAAAAAGGAAGGTAGTTGAGAAAAAAAAAGAAGAGAAAAAAAGAGAGAAAAAAGAGTAAAAATAAGGAAAAAATGAAAATGAAGTGAAGAGAAGAGGGGGAGAAACTCATCTCTATTTATTTTTCTTCTCTCATATAGTATGGGAGAAAGAGAGAGTGTAAGTGAGCCTATTGTGACCCCATATGAGAGAGACTCATTCTTCAAGGTCTCTACGTGAGAGAAGCTCACTATTGGTCTCTATATAAGAGGAACACTTTTGTAAAGACCCATTTTGTTCTGAGCCCTTTAAGATGTCTGGACTGTCAGTTAGACGTCTGGTTAGACATCTGGAAATTGAAAAGTTGTACGTAGCTTCGCGTCTACGCACAGGCTGCCCTTTTTCCTCCCTTCTCTCTCTTCTTTCTTCCCCGCAGAACCCTAGTGCACCCTTATATAAGACCCCTCTTCCCCCCTTCCTCTCTTCCCCACCCTGCCACAGCCACCTTCCTTCCTTCCTCTCCACTACAATGAGAGGGGCGAGCGCGAGAGAGAGAGCGAGAGTAAGCGACGGGGAGGAGAGGCGGCGTGAAGAGAGGAGGAAGAGCTTTAGCTCGCAAGCCTGTGGGAGCTCGCCGGAGGATGCACAGGCGGAGCGGTGCATGCGGGAGGAGGAGCGCGTCAGGGGAGATGTCCCAGACACTTTGCTGCAGCCGGAGCTGCAGGTGAGGAGGAGAGGCCGCGGCTGCGCGTGGCGAGGAGTAGGATGTCGTTCTGGTTCTAGGATTTTCCCAGAATTAGACGTCTAGTGTGCTGTCAAGATGATGGGTTGAACGTCTGTTGATGACATCGGACGTCTGAAAATGGTGTTCCACGAAGGTATGTTCCTTTTGCGGATACAACCATGCAGGCCGCACTGCAGCTTCGATCTACATGGCTAAATATAGGTGAAATGGTCTATCACATCCAGGGATAGCTTCGAGAAGGCGCGGGGCATGCCCTCCCACGCATCTCGGACGTCTGGACAGCTTACCAGACGACCGGAGGCACTCCCAGACGACTGGAGGCACTCCCAGACGACTGAAAGAGAGGTCGGACGTCTGGAGTTGGGTCCAGACGGTCAATAGGGGTTTAGACGTCTGAAGTCGATGCAGGAACTTGACGTGAGACTCTGGTTACTTTTAAGATGTTTGGACCTTGTGCCAGACGTCTGATTTAGGTCTGCAGTTCTGTTTTGACCCGTTTAGGGTCCGTTTGAGGTTCGTTTTATGCAAACAAGATAGCTGTGGATTCCTTGCAAGTTCCTCTACATGTTAAAAGGCCCTTTATACTATTCTGAACATTACTTTATGTTATGTTCCTTGGCATAGGATTTCGATCTGTTGCGCCTTCGAGGCCTACAGAGGCACGTGAACCTGCCGTTCGAGCCCCCAGTACTCCTGGATTGTCTGGTAGAGTGGTTTCCCCCTGATTTAATTATAAGACATGAATGCATATGTGAAATTGGACAACTAGAAACCTAGGATGTGGCATGAATCCTAGGACGAGAAGTACTTGCACTGCTTGTATGCGTGTTTGAGATTGCAGCCTTAAATGAATAAATAGAAATGTGAACAACTGCCTGTTAATAAACAAGAGTTTCCAGTGAAATCTGAATTGCCTGTGCTAGTTAGACAGATGCCTGTGACATTTCTTGTTGTATATGCAAATTGTGGAAATACGAGCTGCATGTGTAAGATCTGAGAATGGAAATGTGAATGATGAAACTTAGTATGGAATAACATAGGGAAATACGAGCATGAACCCTACGGGAAATTAGGAGTAGAGTTCCTGTGGATAAATGGAATGGATTTGGAAATGTGAGTGGGAAGTGTGCTGGCCCTTGAGTACGTGGTACCAAGGAGAGCGACTGTCCCCTGTTTAGTGTAGAGCGGAGATAGCTACCCTTGGGTTGGGACCCACAGTTAGGATTGGCCACTCTACACTGACTTCTTTGGCCCTTGCATACACTATACCGAGGAGAGCTACTAGTGTAGGGAGAGTGCTAGCCACCCCACAGGGCTCGGGGTTCAGCTAGCCACCCTACACTGACTTGTTAGGCCCACTAGGTAAACCGGAGTAGTCAGACGAGGGTGCGCGGACTGTGGAGGGGCGAGACCCCTGTTTGGTTTTAAGGGGCTAGACCCCTGTTAGTGAGAGGGCTAGGCCCTATACTGTTCCGTGCTGTACTTTGGGCATACCTGTTAGCGGAAATGACTGACCGCGTGCCAGTGCGTGATAGCTACCCGTGCGCTTATCGCGCGTGCCGTAGTCACCACTACGTTTGTCCGTGACCTCGGGGTGGTTGACTGGGTGTAGGATCACCACGGGGGACTCTCTCGGCCAAGAGAGCACCACGTGTGCCTTCTACTCTTCGAAAAAGACTGCAATCAAGATCGTTTTCACGAGGAACATGCGAGATCAAGAAAGAGATCTAAAAAGTAAACCAATGGGTGAAAAGGAATAACTTGTAAAATAAAACAATTGGAAAAGATAAATTACCTATTAGCTTTTACTACTTTAGTTAGTTGATTACCACTCTACTCAGCATTCGCTGACTCCGTTTTCTCAAAACCCTTTTCAGGTCCTGGTGTTGAGCAGCCCGAGTCACCGGCTGCAGAGGGTGCTGGGCCCAGTTGTGCCCAACAGTAGTTTTCCTATTGTTGTACTTTCTTTTTGTTAGTGAGTTCAGACTCTTGTTACTGTTATGTTTCTGTACTTTGTTTCCGCCTTACTATTGTGGTGGTGATATGTACTGTTAGTAGCTTTTACTTCCTTTATTGCTGTACTCTTTTACTGTTAGTTACTTAGCATAGTGAATGTGGTTTACTTTCTTGCTTTTTGGTTATTTCTTGTTGGATAACTGGGTCATGGGATTAGTTGAGTCGAGCCGATCTCATGTCCTGTAGGGATTCGGGAACCGAGTCGTAACAAGATGGTATCAGAGCAAGGTCGTCCCGAGAAATGAACCAACTAGCTTGAGAATAACCAATTCACCTGCATGTAACTAGATTAACCACCACAATGTATCGCTTGACATCTGTTCTGAGTTCTTTTGCTAAAGTATGTTAGAGTTGACTTCTTTTTGTTCTGTCTTTCGCGTCTCTTTGCAGGAGATGCCTCGACGTGGAGTTCTTGAGGTGGGCCGCGGACGTGGTCGTGGATGAGGTTGGAGGGGCAGACGTGCCGAGCTCGAGGTGCCAGTTGACCAACCACTTCTCCCGGGCGTTCAGGCCAAGGACCTCACTCAGTTGATACGAGACATAGTACGAGAGGAGCTCCACCCGCCTCCACGGGTGCCTCTCCCTAGGGACGTGAAGGGGGAGTCCTCTGTGGGGCCGAGAGACCGACGTAGCGCTGGACGAGGGGGAGGGGGTGGTCCTCCACCGCCCCCACCGCACTCTAACACTTCTGAGTACGAGCCCTCCCTACCTAGAGGCGTGCCCGTTCCCCCACTATAGCTGCACTACGAGCTTTTCAGATAGTTCCGGAAGTTGAAGCCCTCCTCCTTCAAGGGGGATGAGGACCCGTTTGAGGCAGAGGACTGGCTGGAGCAGATTGAGAAAATGTTTGACACCCTTCGCCCCCTGCGGAGTGCTGCGTGGCCTTTGCCATGTATCAACTGGAGAGTGCGGCACACAAGTGGTGGAGGGTAGTCAGACGCCAGGAGAGGGGAGAGCCGACGTGGGACCAGTTCGTGACCCTCTTCTGTAAGCAGTACTTCCCGTAGACTTGGTAGGACCAGAGGAGGCAGGAGTTCCACACTCTCTGCCAGGGGACGATGACTGTTAGCGCGTACCGCACGCGCTTCCTGGTGCTGTCACGTTTTGCTGCGACAGCTGTAGCTACTGAGAAGGAGAGCCTGTGGAGGTTCACTGAGGGGCTCCAGCCTGCCATTCGAGGGTATGTCAAGCCCCTGAAGCTGCTCACCTTCTCGAGGGTGGTGGAGGCAGCTCTGACGTACGAGGAGACCAACCCAGCCGCACGAGACACCGACAGCGGACGGAAGAGGCCCTACCAACCAGAGTACTCACAGGGCTGACTAGAGAGAAGGCACGCGGCACCCGCGGGAGAGCCGTCTCATTTTGCGGAGCCATCAGTGGCCTTTGGGGGCCCCCAACAAGGGCCAGCTATCAGCACTGGATCCCCGCCCAACCGTCAGTAGGGACCTACTGAGGGAGGGAGTCGAGTCCCCCTCTGCTACCAGTGTGGCCAGCTGGGCCACATCAGGAGGGACTGCCTGTCTAGGGCTAGAGTGCAACAGATGCTCCCCGCACTGAACGCTGGAGGCCGAGCAGGTGGTCGTGGTTCCCAGGCGCGTGGGGGAGGGCAGCAGTCGCAGGGAAGGTATCAACTAGCGGCTACTCGTCCGACGCAGAGTGTGGCTGTTTCTTCTGCACTGAGAGCTGAGGGGCGTATCAATGCCCTGACACACAGAGATGCCAGGGCATCAGGTGATTGCACAGCAAAAATACACTAACAATTGTGTCATTTTATGCTATTTCCTAGCATTGCCTGTGTATATTAGGGAGCCATAGTCGCATTTGTAAAAATAAATGCATGCATGCATTTATTTGAGAGGGGAGGAGAGTGAATAAAATGGCCTTGAAATTAACATTTTCCTCAAGTGCTGCTTCGCAAATTCACCATCTTTATTTTTATTTTTATTTTTATTTTGGCTTTGAATTTCTCCGCGGCTATAGGGCATGGCTTACTCTTCTTCTTCGCGCCACTCCCTGCCAGCCGCATGCATAGCCATGCACAGCCCAGGGCATGGCTGTGCTTGCCTCCTTCCTCTTTAAAAAGGGCACAGCCATCTTCCTTGCGGCTGAGCCTGGTCCACACAACAACAGCACCTCCTTCCTCCAGGCCATCTCCTCCCCTCTCCCCTCCATACGCAGCCTCTCTTCCTCCTGAAGAGCTACGCTGCGGGCAGGAGCAGCTCACAGTGGTACACAACCACCACTGTGAGTCCCACCACTGTCCAGCTCATCAAAGAGCCGGTGGGCGTGGTGGTTCTCCTCTCTGCTTCATCGTTCCAGCCATTTCCGCCATTGCTGCAAGACTCGAGCTTTGAAGCTCAAGCACAGTAGCAGCACAGCATCGGCCTCTCCTTCCGTGCACGCAAGCCACCGCGTGCCCCTGTAGCAGCCGGCGCCGCTCTTTCCACGCGCGCAGGCACGCTCCGCAGCACCCGCACACACAGAACAGGCCACAGCCGGTCGCGCGAGCCGAGCGCGCACTGTAGCTACTGTTCACGCTAGAGAGCGCGACACTATAACTACAGTGCGGTGACCGGAAAGTTTCTCACTTATCTGGTCACCGCGCGCTCTCTCTCTGCGTCGCAACCGTCGCCAGCCCGTCCGCGCTCCCGCTCCCGCGTACGCCAGCGACCGCGTCTTCGCCCGCTTCTTCGCCCGCGTTCATCTTAGCGTGCAGTGCGGTGCGCTACGGTCTGCAGCATGCTGCGCTACACCTTCCTCCCACACCCACTCCCTCCAGCGTGTGCGCGCATCTTCGCGCGCCTACGCGCCTGCGCCTGTGAGTGGCCATCAGACGACGGCTGGAGGCTCCGGACGACTTAACTCGCCCACGCCTTCTTCCTCCAGCAAACGCTCTCTCTCTCTCTCCCTCACAGCACTCTCCTACTCCCTCCTGCAGACACATACACACACACACATATTTATACATATATATATATATACAAATATACATACACATATACATACATATATCTATAACTATAAATACATACATATATATATATATATATATATATATATATATATATATATATATCTACATATATCTATATACATAGATACTTATACTAATATATCTATCTACATATATACATATCTATAACTATATACATATATTCCTATATATATATATATACATACATATATATCTAATTATAAATATATATATATATACATATACATACATCTATCTATACATATATTTACATATCTATATATATACATATATATATATATACATATATAACTACATATACACCTATATAATTATAACCATATATATATATAAACTTATAGATATATATTTACATATATATATATATATATTTTCATATCACCTACCACACATTGTATCGCGGGAATATCTGCACCAGTTGTTGATATTCCCTGATACACGACTACAAAAAGCGTTTTCGCACACATCTTCCACCCATCCATCCTACACTCCACGCGGCACTTCGTCCTGTTCGTTGCGTCTTCCTAGACGACGATCAACTCGACACCATGCTACACGCCATCTCCACCTCCACCCCTACCCCTATATACATATATAATATATACACATATATATATACTATATTTACCTTATTCCTATTTCTCTTTCCTGCCATTAAAAAGATAAAAAAAATATACAAAAGAGAAAAGATAATCCTTGACTTGCAGGTACTCAGTCTTGCGAATAACAAGACCAATTTTGAAACCCTAATTTGGCTCAAAGCCAAGAACCTGATTTTGAGGGTGTACCTCAAGAACAAAAATTATCAGAAAAAAATTTTAAATAGAAAAAAACACCAAAAACATAATAAACGAACGGAAGAGATTCGTTGTAGGAAAGGCGTAGAAACTTATTCACCTCTAATCCCGCTTCCCTGAGTTCGACCCTGGGCCTAAAAGTGACCAAGATAAAATCAAGTAGGCCAGGTTAAAAATTTTGTAAAAAGATGGTTATACTCGATTTAGGTTAACCACTATACTCATTTCAACGATAAAATCACCATATTAACACAACCTATCCGGGTCTACACCATCAGGTTCAGTGGTGGCAGGTATGGTTACAGTTTTCGGCAGATTAGTTTACGTACTTTTTGATTCCGGTGCTACGCACTTGCTTGTTGCTACGAGTTTTACTGTCAGTTTGGGATAGGACTGCATATTGTTAGAGGATCCATTTGTGATTAAAGGTCCGGGTGGTCAGCCGTTTGTAGCTGAGGAGGTCTACATAGACTGTGAGGTCAGTATTGGGGGACACAGCCTCCCCCCTAACCTGATCGTGATACCGATGGAGGATTTTGGCGTAATTCTGGGGATGGATTGACTGTCCACTTACCACTCCTTAGTGGACTATTTTGAGAGGAAGATCATCTTCTCCATACTGGAGATGCCTTCCTTTGAGTTTCTTGGACAGTCGGTGGACGGAGGTTTCAGGTGCATTGCTACACTTCAGGCAGCGAGACTTTTGGGCCAGGGGTGTGAGGGCTTTCTAACTTGTGTAGTGGCAGAGCCCAGCCCCGTAGCAGACTTTCAGAGCATCCCGGTGGTCAGAGAGTACCCCGACGTGTTTCCAGAGGAGCTGCCAGGAATACCGCCTGAGCGTGAGATCGAATTTGAGATCTCACTGGTACCGGGGACCAGCCCCATTACTACGGCACCGTATAGGATGGCACCACTTAAGCTGTGAGAGCTCAAGTCACAGCTACAGGACCTATTGGAGAAGGGCATTGTGAGGCCCAGTGCATCCCCGTGGGGAGCCCCTGTGTAATTTTTGAAGAAGAAGGATGATACCCTGCGCCTTTGTGTTGACTACAGACAGTTGAATAGGGTTATCATCAAGAACAGGTATCCGCCGCCGAGGATTGATGATCTGTTTGACCAGTTGCGAGGTGTCACAGTATTCTCCAAGATACATTTGATATTAGGCTACCACCAGTTGAGGATCAGGGAGACCGTCGTCTCCAAGACAGCTTTCCGCACTCGGTACGGACACTACAAGTTTTTGGTCATGCTGTTTGGGCTGACCAATGCCTCCGCTGCCTTCATGATTTGATGAACCGGGTGTTCAGACCATATCTAGATCAGTTTGTGGTGGTATTTATTGATGACGTGCTCGTTTACTCGTGGGATCAGGCACAGCACGGATAGCACTTGCGCTTGGTTCTAGACACTTTGAGACGATGCAGGCTGTATGCCAAATACAGCAAGTGCGAGTTTTGGTTGAGACAGGTGACCTTCTTGGGCCATGTGATTTCAAGGGATGGCTTGGCTGTGGATCCAGCCAAGGTTGAGGCAATACTCAAGTGGAAGAGGCCACGTACAGTGATAGAGATACGCAGTTTCTTGGGACTGGCAGGTTACTACCGATGGTTTATCAAGGCTTTCTCGCAGATTACGCATCCTATGACTCAGTTGACCCAGAAGGACGTGCCCTTTGTTTGGACAGACGCTTGTGAGGCGTGTTTTCAAGAGTTGAAGGAGAGACTGACTTCAGCTCCTATGCTTACTATCCCTGATAGCAGAGGCAATTTTGTGGTCTACACGGACGCTTCGTTGTAGGGGTCAGGGGGTGTGCACATGTAGCAGGGTCACGTTGTCGCTTACGCTTTGCGGCAACTGAAGCCCCATGAGCATAGCTACCCTACCCATGACTTAGAGCTGGCAGCTGTTGTCTTCGCGCTGAAGACATGGAGGAATTACCATTACAGTGAGACCTTTGAGATTTTCACGGATCATAAGAGCCTCAGGTACTTGTTTGATCAGAAGGAGCTTAACATAGGACAGAGACGTTGGTTAGAGCTCCTGAAGGACTATGATTGCAGCATCTCCTACCATCCGGGGAAGGCCAACGTGGTGGCTGACGCCTTGAGCCGAAAGGCACCCTCCCACTTGGCCAGTTTACATGCACAGAGTTGGAGACTTATGGAGGAGTTAGGCAGTTGGCAACCCCTAGAGTTACGGGGGCATTGTGGGACAGTGATGGTGACACGGCAGATGAGACCAAAGTTGATAGACCGTATCATCACAGGATAGATGACAGATCCGTACCTGCAGTCGTTACGAGATAGAGTGCTGTCAGGGGATCCAGGAGACTTCTCTGTTACAGACGAGGTGCTGCACATGAGGGGACGTTTGTGCGTTTCCAGGGACGAGGAGTTGTTGAGAGAGCTCCTGACTGAGGCGCACAGGTCTAGGTTCACCATACATCCCGGGAACATGAAGATGTATCATGATCTGAGATGTGACTTTTGGTGGAGAGGGATGAAGCAGGATGTAGGTGAGTTCGTGTAGTAGTGTTTGGTGTGCCAATAGGTAAAGGCCGAACATCAGAGGCCTGCAAGGCCGTTGCAACTACTCCCTGTGCCAGAGTGGAAGTGGGAGAGCATCACCATGGACTTGGTGGTGGCCTTACCCGTTACCCAGCGAGGACATGGCACAGTCTGGGTGATTGTAGACAGATTGACGAAGACGGCACGTTTCTTGCTTATCCGAGTCACTTTGGGACCAGCGCAATTGGCAGAGAAATATATTCGTGATGTGGTATGTCTGCACGGAGTTCCATGTGAGATTGTATTCGACCGGGATAACCGTTTTACTTCCCAATTTTGGGCTGAGTTTCAACAAGCCTTGGGGACACTGTTGAGGTTCAGTACGGCGTACCACCCCCACACGGACGGACAGTCAGACGCACGATATAGACACTTGAGGACCTTTTGCGCGACTATGTACTAGATTGGAGGGGCTCTTGGGAGGAGCACTTACCTCTTGCAGAGTTTGCATATAATAACAGCTATCACTCAAGTATCGGCATGGCACCCTATGAGGCTCTGTACGGACGGAGGTGTACACCGCCCTTGAGTTGGGTTGAGGTGGGGACCAAGTGGGAGGTTAGCCTCAGGCTGATCCGGCAGAATCAGGAGGTGATAGAGCAGATTCACAGACGACTTCGCACTGTCAGGAGCAGACAGAAGAGTTATGCCGATCGAAAGCGCAGAGAAGTGCAGTTCGAGGTTGGGGATCACATCTTTCTTTGCGTTTCGCCCATGAAGGGCCTACAGTGTTTTGTGGGGCCCTTTGAGGTCCTGGAGTGGGTAGGACCCGTTGCTTACCGGCTTGCCCTTCCTCCACAGCTTTCTGGTGTGCACGACGTGTTCCACGTGTCAAACCTTCGGAAGTACGTCGCCGATGCCAGTGACATTCTGAGCCAGGAGAGTGTCGAGGTGGGTGATGACCTGACCTACCCCGAGAGACCAGTGCAGATACTAGAGAGAGCCGTTCGAAGTCTGAGACGGAAGCAGGTACCCCTGGTGAAGGTCTTGTGGAGGAGCCAGTGGTACGAGGAGGCTACCTGGGAGCCTGAGGCAGCGATGCGAGAGCGGTACCCAGAGCTTTTTGAGGGTACGTCTTTTCAGATTGGCTACAGTCTTCTTTAAGTTTGTTATGCGTATATATTTTCCTTTCCGTACCTGTAACGACCTGATTCCCGAGTCCCTACGAGACACAAGAACCGGACCGACTCGACTAATCCCAAGACCTAGTCGTCCAACGAGGAAGTAACCGAAAGAGCAGTAAAATAAACCACATTCAGCATGAATATAACTAACAGTAAGAAAATACAGCAGTAAGGAAAGAAACCACTACAGTATATACCACCACAACAGTAGAACAACATTCGTAACATAATATTAACTGCAGGTAAAGAAAAGTACAGTGGTAACAAGAACTACTCACTACAGTGGAACAAAAAGAGGTACAAGAGAACAGTGGTAACTCTACTGGACCCTACTTGGCCCAGCGTCCCCTGCAGCCGCTAACCCTGGCTGCTCAACACCTGGTCCTGAAAGGTAACGAGTGTAACACGTCGGCAAAACGCTGAGTAGAGTGGCAACTAAAACAAAAGAAACAGTAGAGTGTACAGTAGCTGTTATGTTCTGTTACTTTCTTTATTTACGTCTTTCTATTGTCTCACAATTTATCTATTTCTCAGATCCTTCACTTGATCTCGAATGTTCCTCGTGGGAACGATCTTGACTGCAGTCTTTTCCGAACAGTAGAAGTAGCACGTGGTGCTCTCTTGGCCGGGACAGTCCCCCGTGGTGATCCTACTCTCAGTCAACCATCCCAAGGTCACGGACAGATGTAACGGTGACTACGGCACGCGCGATAAACTCACAGGTAGCTAACCTTCACTGGCACGGGTCAGTCGTTTCCGTTAACGGGTGCGCCCAAAGCACAGCACGAAACCAGTACAGGGCAGAGCCCTCTCAGTAACAGGGGTCGAACCCCTCCACAGTAACCAAACAGGGGCCTTGCCCCTCCACAGTCCGCGCACCCTCGCCTGACTACCCTGGTTTGCCCAGTGGGCCTAACAAGTCGGTGTAGGAGGCTAGTAGAACCCCGGGGCCCGTGGGGTAGCTAGTACCTCCCTACACTAGTAGCTCTCCTCGGTACTACATACACGAGGGCCAGCAAGTCGGTACAAAGTGGCCAGTCCTAACCCTGGGTCCCTGGGGCGACTGGCTCCACTCTGCACTAAACAGGTACAGGTACTTCCCTTGGTACTACGTACCCAAGAGACCGCACACTACCACGTCTTTCTTTCTCAGTTCCATTCCTTTCTCTTTCCAGGAGTTCCACTCCTAATTCCCGTAGGGTTCCGATTCTTTTAACTCAGCACATTCAGGTTTCACCTTTCCAGTTTCACGTTTATACATTCCATATTCCCAGACATGCTCATTTATTCGTAACAGGCAGCTGTTAAACCAATTTACAGGTAGCTATTATTTCCTTTCCATTTTTCCAAGACTGCAGTATTCATATATTCCACTAGTTTTCCCGTCTTAGGATTCATGCCATACCCTAGGATCTATCATACAATCTAGTTTTCCAGCCCTAGGATTCATGCAACACCTAGGATCTATCATTCAATCTATTTCTCATTCCTAGGATTCATGCAATGTCGTAGGTTCTATTTATGGTTCCATAATTTAACAGATTATACTTAAAGCCACTCTACCGGTTACAACAGGAGTACTGGGGGCTTGGTCGGGAATCCCGCGTGCCTCCGCAACCCCCGAGACTGTAACGGAACGGGGTCCTATCACAGGGATCAAACACAAGAAATTTCTCAAAACAGTATACAGCTACTGTAGACAGGTAGAGGATTTAATTCCGAAAAGCACGCAACTCGAAACGTGGAAAATGGACTCCGAACGGGCCCTAAACGGGTCGAAAACGACGAAACAGTGCAAAATCAGACGTCTGGAACTTATTCCAGACGTCTTAAAAAGTGGATCAGGGGTTACCTTGCTTTGCGTGGTCTCTCAGACATCCAGAAACCTGCGGGGGCGTCTGTCCTAGTCCCCAGACGTCCGATGGTCACCCCGGACGTCTGGAAGTCTCTCCCGTCATCTGGCACTGCAGCCAGACGTTTGATTCGTGTTGGGCAGCGAATCAGAACCTGCGGTACCCATTTCCTCTCTCACTCAGTACGGTCAGTCGAAGAAAAGGAAGAAAGACGGAAATAACTCACCTTTCAAACGTCTGGACAGTCCTCCAGACGTCGTCCCCGTCATCTGGCTGGAAGCCCAGACGTCTGATTCTGGAAAAATTTCCAGAATCAGAACGCGACTCGCCCTCCGCTCGCGACGCACGGTCGCGCCGCGCCTCATCCGCCTGCTGCTCGAGCTGCAGCAGGCCTCCCGCGTCACCCCGCGTCTGCTGCTCCCCCCGCCGGCCGGCCCTAGCAGCCCCGGCGAGCTCGCCCTCACGGCCGAGCGCCTCTTCCCACGCGCAACACCTCCTCCCACGCTCACCGCGGCTGTCGCTGCCGCCGCTCACTCGCTCTCGCGCACCGGCTGGAAGGAGGAGAGGAAGGGGGCGGAGGTGACGGGAGTGAGGGGGAGGGCGTGGCCTTTTAAGGTCGCGCGAGGAGGAGGGAGAGAGCGGGACAGAGGTCGTAGGAGGGAGAGGGAAAAAGAAAGAGAGAGAGATGCTCGCAGGTCTGCGAGCTCAGGCGTGCAGACGAAATACGCGTGCCGAAAATAATCGAATCCCAGACGTCTGGTTAGACGTCTGGGACACCTCCCAGACGTCTTAAAAATGTCTGAAGCCGCGCGTTCGTAACAATATAACAAACTCAAGGGAAGTTTCATCCCCGAAACTTGCGCGAACTAGGGTGTAGGAAAGATGTCAAAATAACCATAACAAACTCAAAGAGGACCGAAGCCAGTCCGAAAAGACGTACCCGCGAAGAGTTTCGGGTACCACTCCCGCATTGCCGCCTCAGGCTCCCAGGCAGCCTCCTCGTACCGCTGACTTCTCCACAAAACCTTTACCAGGGGTACTTGCTTTCGTCTCAAACTGCGGACGGCTCGATCTAGAATCTGCACTGGCCGCTCGGGGTAGGTCAGGTTGTCGTCCACCTCGACGCTCTCGTGACTCAGTACGTGGCCGGGATCGGCTACGTACCTCCTGAGGTTGGACACGTGGAACACTTCGTGCACACCAGAAAGCTGCGAGGGGAGGGCAAGCCTGCAAGCAACGGGTCCAACCCGCTCCAGGACCCCAAAGGGCCCCACAAACCTCGGCGCGAGCTTCCCTCTCACCCCAAACCGCTGCAGGCCCTTCATGGGCGAAACACGGAGAAAGACGTGGTCCCCAACCTCCAACTGCACCTCTCTGCATTTCCGATCCGCGTAGCTCTTCTGTCTGCTCCTGACAGTGCAGAGTCACCTATGGATCTGCTCGACTACCTCCTGACTCTGCCGGATCAACCTGGGGCCAACCTCCCACTTGGTCCCCACCTCAACCCAACTCAAGGGTGCCATACACCTCCGTCCGTACAGAGCCTCGTAGGGAGCCATGCCGATGCTCGAGTGATAACTGTTGTTGTATGCAAACTCCGCCAGGGGCAGGTGTTCCTCTCAAGAGCCCCTCCAGTCCAGTACACAGGCACGCAAAAGGTCCTCAAGTGTCTGTATCGTACGCTCGGACTGTCCGTCCGTCTGGGGGTGGTAAGCTGTACTAAACCTCAACCGCGTCCCCAGGGCCTGCTGAAACTCAGCCCAAAACTGGGACGTAAAGCGGGTATCCCGGTCGGATACGATCTCCCGCGGAACTCCGTGTAGTCGTACCACGTCACGGACATACCTCTCTGCCAACTGTGCTGGTCCCAAAGTGACTCGGATCGGCAGGAATCGTGCCGTCTTCGTCAGTCTATCCACAATTACCCAGACAGCGTCGTGCCCTCGCTGGGTAACAGGTAAGCCCACCACCAAGTCCATGGTGATGCTCTCCCACTTCCACTCTAGCACTGGAAGCGACTGTAGCGGCCCCGCAGGCCTCTGATGCTCGGCTTTCACCTGCTGGCACACTAAGTACTGCTGCATGAATTCACCCACATCCCGCTTCATCACCCTCCACCAAAACTCGCGTCTCAAGTCATGGTACATCTTCGTGTTTCCGGGATGTATGGTGAATCTGGAACTGTGTGCCTCAGTTAGGAGCTCTCTCAACAGCTCCTCGTCTTTGGGAACGCACAACCGTCCCCTCAGGCGCAGCACCTGGTCTGTGAAAGAGAAGTCCCCTGGGTCTCCTGACAGTACTCTGTCGCGTAAGGACTGCAAGTACGGATCGGCCATCTGTCCTGTGATGATGCAGTCTATCAACTCTGGCCTAGTCTGTCGTGTCACCGTCACTGCCACACAGTGCCCCCGTAACTCCAGGGGTCGCTGATGGATACGTCGGTTTTCGTTGTTAATTCGTTGTAGTAAAGCCGGTTGTTACCAACGTTTCATATAAAAATTTTTTACTCGGAAAAATAAAAGAGTTCCCGAGGTCGAACTCAGGGAGCAAGTTGTATTCTAGAGATATACAAATTCTATTACAAAAATAAAGAGAGAGAGAGAGAGATGAAAAATTGGCTTCTGCTTCTTTTCTTCTTTCTTCCTCTTTGTCTTTGGTTCTTCCTGTTCTTCTTCTTCTTCTTCTTTTTCTTCTGCTTTCTTCAGATTTTCCCCTCGTGCTCTTCTTCTTCTGTTCTTCCTTGTTTCCTTTCTTTCTTTTTCTTCAGATCGTCTTCTTCTTTTCTTGCTTCTTGCTTCTTTTCTTTTCTTCTTCTGCAATCGTGGTGCTTCTGCCTTCGGCTACTAAGTCTCCCTTCCTTCTTCTTCAGCCTGCCTTCTGTGTTGCTCTGGCTGCTGGCTGTCCGTCGTCTGGCCAGGAGCTTCGACGACTTAACTGAGCAGTTGCTACAGTGCAGCTGCTTCTTCTTCCGCAGTCCTTCACCTGTGCCTGCACGCTCAAGAGTTCATCAGAAGGCAAAAACCTACTCTACCCCCTTTCCCCGCGTATCTCTCTCTCTCTCTGAAATCACTCTTCGGAAGCTCTCCCAGAGCGCTATCGGGTAATCGGGTTCGGATCAGGCCCGGGTCCAGGCCCACCGGCGTGCGTGGTGGGCGAGGAGTGCAGGTCAGTCTAATCGGGTCGGGCCAGGTCCGCGGAGCGTGGTCACGGACGAGGCCGAGTCGGGTCGGGTCGGGTGAGAGGGACCTCACCCCGTGGTAACTGAGGCAAACAGCATACGGCAGTTTTTCAATTTATGTGTCCGCGCGCCTTTGAGAGATTCCGAGGTGGGACTAAATGTCCCACCCCAATTCTCTTACGCCTGCAGCAGGGATGGCGCTCCCAATTGCGTCGGCTGTTGAGGCGTACAGCTCCAATCGAGGGCCAGGGTGTGTGCGTGAGTCTCTTCCGCGCTGGCCGTGGCTATTCAATCTGGGACATCTCGGCTTGGAGCAACCTCGAGCAGGCTTCGAGCTTCCTCGCCAATGGCGGCCAAGGCCTGGAACCTGAAACCAATGGCACGGCCTCTCGGCCGAATCAGACAGGCGGAGGACCTTCGCCGTGGCACGGCGAAGGTGGTCAGGGGGTCTGCAGGGGGTGTGATGGAGCTGTTAGGTCGTCCTAGGTCAGACTGTGAGCGAGGGAGTGGGTGTGTTCGGTGGGTCTGCAGAGGGTGTTTGGTGGGAAGTGGAGGGGCGGAAGAGGATCAGGGTGAGGAGGCGGAAGTTCTGCGGTGGTCGGCGAGCCGTGTGGGTCGCTGAGGTGATGGGAGCGGCTCGCCGGAGGGTGGTCGGAGGCGGAGAGGATGAGGGTGAACAGGGTCGGTAGAGGGCTTAATTGACTAAATCGAAAGCGGGGAAAGAAAGAGGAGGAGAAGGGGAGTAAGTTTAACTTAACTGCAGGGACGAAGGGGGAGGAACAGGGCGACAGTCGTATCGACTGTCGCCGGAGAAGATGATGCTCAGGGAGAGGGGCGGCGGCGAGCAGAAGGCTGGAGAGGCGCCAGCTGGGTGCGGCGTGGCGCGGGAAGAGCAGGGGAAGAGGTCTCTGCTGCTGGTAGTGCGGCAGAGCGAAGAGGTGGAGGGAGAGGAAGTCGCCGGAGCTGGTGAGCGTCTGCCGGAGAAAGAAGAGACGAAAGCTGGGGGTTTTCTCCGTCAGATCCAGGCTGCCTTGGTCGGTGGCGCGGCGGGGGGTATTTATAGGGTTGTAGCAGGGAGGAAGGCGGAGGGAGACGACGTGTCTCCCTCGCCGGAGCATGGTCGGAATTCGAACCCATACCGTCCGTGCGTTCGCACGGCCGGTATGGGGGGCTACAGTGACCATGGGGGTGCTCCTGCGACGGCTCACGACGCAGGGCACCCCCGGTACACTTGCCAGGTCCTCCACCTCACCCTGCGCGGCGCCATGCTCCGCGCAAGGTCGCCGGAGCATGGTGCTGGCAGGGTTTTGCAGGAGGGACCTGTTTGCAAAGAACGAAGGAGAGTTAGGGGCCTAAATGCGAGGGTTCAAAAGTTGAGGGCCAAAGAGTAAATATATGAGGACCAAAGTGTAAATTCGGTCAAGGAGGTTTCTTCTTAGGCTCAAGTTTTTATACATGACTAATTAGGACCTAAGGAATCTGATGGTGAATTTTATTTTCATATTAAACCTTGTTTGACCGGTCAATTTGCGCAAAAACCCAAATTAAGTTATTAATTGGGCATGGTTCTCAATGTAGGTCAAAATGGGTTCTAAAGGCCAAATTGAAGGTTCTAAACCCTAGAGATTATTTTTCTATGAATTTTAGAGGGTTTATTCTATTTTTACTTTGCCTCGAACCTTGTGAATTGAAGTGGGTTGTTTTAGGGTTACAGATTATCATTTGGTTCCTTGGAAGTGCTGTAGCCCTTGCTAGATCATCTCATCCCACTTTTATTCTTATTAAGCTGTTTTGACCTGTGTTTGGGCCCTGAATTACCCTGTATGCAGATTATACTGGTAAAATTGCACTTTTACCCCTTATGACTTGTTTTCTTCTCAAACTCAGAATTCTCTGAGTTAAGCTTTTCCTTGAGATATGTAGGAGCTTTTATCCTTTGTATTGGGTCAAAATGAGCTAGTTATGGCTCATGATGAGGTTCTCATCATACCCCCATGCCTAGCTTTTGCTAGTCCCTTAGCAAAAAAAACTTAAGGTTTCAACCCTTGTTCTAGACCATGAAGTTTTCAATGGTTTTAGATAAGTGCTTTTTTTTATTTGAGCATAGATTAGGTTAGAATGCTGACCATAGGCCTAAAAGATACTCTAGTACCAATCAAGATCCAAATCTGTCTAGCCTTAGCCTCAGTCTTTTAGCAAAGGTTTTTAAGGCCCACAAGAACTAACCTAAGGTTTATTGGACTTCGTGGTTAAAGCACCCGTGCTTGAAATGATTTTAGCCCTGGTTCAGTTCGCAGTGCGTTTTGTAAGAGAGATAGAAAGTTTTTTCTGTTTGGAGAGTTTTCTCTCTCTTTTTTCTTTTTAGTTCTAGTCTAGGATTGGCTTTTCAACACGGTCTGTATCAGATTCCTTGCTCCCATCATCAATCCTCAAGGGTTCCTGGCGATCGATGCTTCGAGATAGCACCGCCCATGGCAACCCCCGGAACCCTGGCTATTGAGATTTCGAGATAATCCCATCCATGGTATTCCGTGGCCGAATCCAGACCCTGGCAATTGACATTTCGAGATAATGCCATCCATGGAATCTGAACCAGCAGAGTGCTTACATGCCCCCCGTAGGATATGTAAATATCCTAAGAGACAAGCACCGAGGAGATGATATTTTGTTACGCATCTTCGAGGGGATTTCCCGCCTCTCCGCGCTGGGAACTCGTCCAAATCAACTTGTGTTGATCGGCCGCTCCTATTCTAGGTGTTCTTTTCAGATTTTTGCGATGCTACTGCGTGATTCTGATTTTTACGCTTACTGAACCAGGCTGTGTGTGAGATTAGGGTGCTTAGGTTACTGAGTCCCGTAAACCAAAAATTAGTTAACGAGGCCGAATACTCCCTAAGCCTTAGACCTAATACTTCAGCTTTTCATTTTCCTCAACCTCTTGAGGAGTGTCCAGATCTTAATGAGTACTAAGAGTCTATTCAAGAATGCCTAAGGTTTGCATTCTTACTAATCTCATTGTGCACTTTTCAGTTATTTTCTTGAATGAGGTCTAGAACTTAGGTTAATTCCTTAGTTCCTTACTAATGACTATCAACTTTTCTTATAATTTTGTGCTCCTTTTTCATTTTGTTTCTTTTCTCCTTCACAAAATTTTCCTTCTCCTCTTTTCCTCTTATTCTTTTTCGAAAAATTTTTTAATTTTTATGGTATTTTTGGCATATGTGAATTTTTTTGTTTGAAACCTTTTCTTACAAGTTTTTGCACTTTCCTACCCCCCCATGCCTAAGATTTGCAATGTCCTCATTGTAACCTAGGGGGTCTTAGTTCATTCCTTAAGACAGAAATTTGGGTGAGTGGATGGGTCGGGTTGAATTTTTGCGGACGATTTCAAATTTCAGATGCGAACATCTGAGTTGGGGTCGGCTGTCTATAAGGGTGAACTTCGAGTGCTGAAAGGTGTCAGAACAAGTTTCAGGTTTTCAAAGAGAATGACGGGCTGCCTCCCGTTAAGCGCTAAATTTGATGCCTTTCAGCCAAGCGGGAAATGCGATGGAGAGGGGATGGTCAAATCAGCAGAGTTTTGTAAGACAAGCACCTTGATTAAGAGCCTGGTTGGTCCAACCAGGTGCTTGTTCAGATCAACAGGCTGATGATGCAGCCCAAACCCAATCAATCTAGTGGGTTGATAGATGTGGATAAAAAAGTGTGGAACCCACCATAAACTATGAGGCTCAGATGGATGTGGAAGTGTAAACGCAGGGTTTGGCTGTGCCGAATCAGCCTGGTCAGAGTAGGGACCCGTAGGATAATCAGTGGTTGATGCAGGAACCCTACAGGGGTGATCAGAGAATGATAGAGCATGGCATGTAGTCTGATCAATGTTCGAAACCCGATGTGGAAATGCAATCGGCTTGGTGAGAGGTGAATCTGAATAGAAATTGAGTCCGGTTGCAGGTTGAGGTTGGGAAGAGGTTTTGATCCGTTCTGTGTGTGCGGCTGAGGTGGCCATTGTGTACGAGGGCTCTTCTAGAGACGGATGATAGGTGGTTTCCTGTAGAGAGTCCGCTGGGTAACTATCAAATGCCGGAAGAGTGTCTGTAGGATGAAAGAAATCGGATTCGAGAAAAAATTTGGATTCTGGGTTACAATCATTCTTGGCATTTTCTGTTTTTGGTTCCTGAGGATCGAAAAGGAATGATTCTGTGTTATCAGTGATCTCGGGAATCAGGACCTCAGAGTCAGAGTCATGTGAACTGAGGTCGTGGATAGGCCTGGTGTGTTCAGGAAGGGGAATCTCTCCGCAATTATAGTCAGATCTGAAATTGTCGGAGAGTTGGCGAAAAT
Organism: Thalassia testudinum; assembly: GCA_037157565.1. Taxonomy (NCBI): domain Eukaryota; kingdom Viridiplantae; phylum Streptophyta; class Magnoliopsida; order Alismatales; family Hydrocharitaceae; genus Thalassia; species Thalassia testudinum. Next base: position 2,852,496 of record JAZHRO010000022.1, on the reverse strand, counting down.
GATCATGAATTCCACCACAGCACAAATCATCAGATGTGGAATCAGCAGCCTGACTGGGTTCTAGCCTATATGTCACTTCTGGGCTCAAAAAGATGTTCTGTTCAAGCTCTAAGCTGGTAGGATAGATCCCATTAAAACCTTGCTCATCCAACTCCTCAGTTTCTGTATCATAAATTGGCATGTTTTCTGAAAAATCAATCAGATTTCCTGAGGGTGTTGGAAAAGGACATTCATCAAATAAAGGCCCGGAATCATATTCTGTAAAAATTTGATCTTTCTCATAAGGGGCCTCATAATCTTCCCAATAAGTTTCAGATCTAGGTTCTAGGCTTAGGATGTGGGTAGAATTATTAGAACCTAAGTCTGAATAACCTTCGAGGGTTACCTTATCAAAACAAGGGGCGGAATTTATACCCTCCAGAGGTTCAATTCTAATCTTGTTATTGCAGGAGTCTTGGAGTTCTAAGCTTGGTGATTTACGGCCTAGGGTTGGCTCAGCATTGTGTTCTCCTGCAACTTCCCAACCTATTTTAATGCTATCTTCTATTTGGGTTGGAATTTTACAACCACTTTGTGCCTCAATCCCGAGATCTGGGAAACTGAATTGTTCCTTAATACTGTTCCAAGATGGTTCATCCTCTGTTTCTGGTTTATACGGGTATTTCTGGTTGATAATTTGTTCTACTGATTTCATCATTTCTACCCGTTTTATAAGGGCATCTTGGTGTTGTTCCCAAAGTACAGGATTTGTTAAGCATTGAAGGTATTCAGATTGGTGTAATTTTTCCATCTCAATGTATCCTGTCATGAGCATGTCTCGGGTTGATCCTTTTGAAATTCCAGTCAATAGAATTTGGGTACAGTTTATGATGAAGGATGTGGTTGTTGGGACATCAACCTGAATGTCTCCTATTGGTGTTGAGGTTTTTTCTTCTTTTTCATAGAATTTTATGGCATCCTCGATCATTTTATCTTTCATAGATCTCCGATATTCAGGTTTCTTGAATGGTAGTCTTGCTAGGTAATTAGGCTGCATAATTGGATCAGGTGGTGGAATAGAATCAAAGTTTGAATCAAGATGGAAGAAGGGGATTTTGTTCAGAATCAGAGGAAAGAGGGGCTATGTGAATGATTTCTGCAAAAACAAAGGAGCCGAGGCTTAGCCTCGGGGAGAGTGAATTTCTATAGGAGGTTTCAAGGACCTCCTGAAAAATACTGAAGGGCTGGATGAGATAAGCAGGTGCTGGACCCAATCAAGACACCCAAAAATTGTTGGGTGACTATAGAGGTTCGGGGCAGATGGACCCCTTGATCAGAAAGATCGTCCACCTGAGAATTACCTGGGCAGCCAGAGAGGGAGAGTCCCGCGAAGACCCCTACACGGTAGAGCGTCCCCACGGGTTACAGGGTTTCCCCCACCCGACCTCTCTTGTCACTGCGGTTCCAGGTAGACCAGAATGGGGATCTTGACCTCTTAAGTCTACCAATTTTAAGATCAGGGTGCTTAAGGTTTTCACTTGAACTTTAGTCTTTTAAGTGCAAAGAGTGACCTAATTTAAGGTTGGTTGACCCAAGGGGTCAACTTTACCTCTTGTTTTCTTTGAGAGCTTTTAGGTCCTGTCTTTTAGGGTTCAAGTGTTTAGAGAGCCAATTGTTTTAGATTTTCTTTGAATAGGTATTTTCAGACAAGGGCTTGGGCACACTTCATTTGGTTTTCTCAATTCTTGCTTAAGGAGCGTGTCTCTAAATCCCTAGTGTTGGATCCTAGGTTGGCTCTACTTGGTCCAGTTAATTCTTTGTTGGGTAATTAGGGCTCAAGCAAGAATGTGTTAGCCCTTAAATACCCTTAATAGTGTGCAGAAATAATGAGTTGAAAACATGCAACTTTTATGGTTACTAAATATGGAAGACAGGTTAGCCCTATATTGCTTGTTCTTTTCTTTTCTTCCTCTTTAGAGCTTAGGGGTTAATAGTGAGAGGAAAAATTTACCTGTCTTTGGTGTGGTTGCTTGTCTTCTTGAGTTCCTGTAGCTGCACAAAAGAGAGGAGATTATCAGAAAAAAAAAAAAAAAAACAGGAATGTTTACCTCTAGAATAGCCGTTGCTCCCCGGCAACGGCGCCAAAATGATGGATACGTCGGTTTTCGTTGTTAATTCGTTGTAGTAAAGCCGGTTGTTACCAACGTTTCATATAAAAATTTTTTACTCGGAAAAATAAAAGAGTTCCCGAGGTCGAACTCAGGGAGCAAGTTGTATTCTAGAGATATACAAATTCTATTACAAAAATAAAGAGAGAGAGAGAGAGATGAAAAATTGGCTTCTGCTTCTTTTCTTCTTTCTTCCTCTTTGTCTTTGGTTCTTCCTGTTCTTCTTCTTCTTCTTCTTTTTCTTCTGCTTTCTTCAGATTTTCCCCTCGTGCTCTTCTTCTTCTGTTCTTCCTTGTTTCCTTTCTTTCTTTTTCTTCAGATCGTCTTCTTCTTTTCTTGCTTCTTGCTTCTTTTCTTTTCTTCTTCTGCAATCGTGGTGCTTCTGCCTTCGGCTACTAAGTCTCCCTTCCTTCTTCTTCAGCCTGCCTTCTGTGTTGCTCTGGCTGCTGGCTGTCCGTCGTCTGGCCAGGAGCTTCGACGACTTAACTGAGCAGTTGCTACAGTGCAGCTGCTTCTTCTTCCGCAGTCCTTCACCTGTGCCTGCACGCTCAAGAGTTCATCAGAAGGCAAAAACCTACTCTACCCCCTTTCCCCGCGTATCTCTCTCTCTCTCTGAAATCACTCTTCGGAAGCTCTCCCAGAGCGCTATCGGGTAATCGGGTTCGGATCAGGCCCGGGTCCAGGCCCACCGGCGTGCGTGGTGGGCGAGGAGTGCAGGTCAGTCTAATCGGGTCGGGCCAGGTCCGCGGAGCGTGGTCACGGACGAGGCCGAGTCGGGTCGGGTCGGGTGAGAGGGACCTCACCCCGTGGTAACTGAGGCAAACAGCATACGGCAGTTTTTCAATTTATGTGTCCGCGCGCCTTTGAGAGATTCCGAGGTGGGACTAAATGTCCCACCCCAATTCTCTTACGCCTGCAGCAGGGATGGCGCTCCCAATTGCGTCGGCTGTTGAGGCGTACAGCTCCAATCGAGGGCCAGGGTGTGTGCGTGAGTCTCTTCCGCGCTGGCCGTGGCTATTCAATCTGGGACATCTCGGCTTGGAGCAACCTCGAGCAGGCTTCGAGCTTCCTCGCCAATGGCGGCCAAGGCCTGGAACCTGAAACCAATGGCACGGCCTCTCGGCCGAATCAGACAGGCGGAGGACCTTCGCCGTGGCACGGCGAAGGTGGTCAGGGGGTCTGCAGGGGGTGTGATGGAGCTGTTAGGTCGTCCTAGGTCAGACTGTGAGCGAGGGAGTGGGTGTGTTCGGTGGGTCTGCAGAGGGTGTTTGGTGGGAAGTGGAGGGGCGGAAGAGGATCAGGGTGAGGAGGCGGAAGTTCTGCGGTGGTCGGCGAGCCGTGTGGGTCGCTGAGGTGATGGGAGCGGCTCGCCGGAGGGTGGTCGGAGGCGGAGAGGATGAGGGTGAACAGGGTCGGTAGAGGGCTTAATTGACTAAATCGAAAGCGGGGAAAGAAAGAGGAGGAGAAGGGGAGTAAGTTTAACTTAACTGCAGGGACGAAGGGGGAGGAACAGGGCGACAGTCGTATCGACTGTCGCCGGAGAAGATGATGCTCAGGGAGAGGGGCGGCGGCGAGCAGAAGGCTGGAGAGGCGCCAGCTGGGTGCGGCGTGGCGCGGGAAGAGCAGGGGAAGAGGTCTCTGCTGCTGGTAGTGCGGCAGAGCGAAGAGGTGGAGGGAGAGGAAGTCGCCGGAGCTGGTGAGCGTCTGCCGGAGAAAGAAGAGACGAAAGCTGGGGGTTTTCTCCGTCAGATCCAGGCTGCCTTGGTCGGTGGCGCGGCGGGGGGTATTTATAGGGTTGTAGCAGGGAGGAAGGCGGAGGGAGACGACGTGTCTCCCTCGCCGGAGCATGGTCGGAATTCGAACCCATACCGTCCGTGCGTTCGCACGGCCGGTATGGGGGGCTACAGTGACCATGGGGGTGCTCCTGCGACGGCTCACGACGCAGGGCACCCCCGGTACACTTGCCAGGTCCTCCACCTCACCCTGCGCGGCGCCATGCTCCGCGCAAGGTCGCCGGAGCATGGTGCTGGCAGGGTTTTGCAGGAGGGACCTGTTTGCAAAGAACGAAGGAGAGTTAGGGGCCTAAATGCGAGGGTTCAAAAGTTGAGGGCCAAAGAGTAAATATATGAGGACCAAAGTGTAAATTCGGTCAAGGAGGTTTCTTCTTAGGCTCAAGTTTTTATACATGACTAATTAGGACCTAAGGAATCTGATGGTGAATTTTATTTTCATATTAAACCTTGTTTGACCGGTCAATTTGCGCAAAAACCCAAATTAAGTTATTAATTGGGCATGGTTCTCAATGTAGGTCAAAATGGGTTCTAAAGGCCAAATTGAAGGTTCTAAACCCTAGAGATTATTTTTCTATGAATTTTAGAGGGTTTATTCTATTTTTACTTTGCCTCGAACCTTGTGAATTGAAGTGGGTTGTTTTAGGGTTACAGATTATCATTTGGTTCCTTGGAAGTGCTGTAGCCCTTGCTAGATCATCTCATCCCACTTTTATTCTTATTAAGCTGTTTTGACCTGTGTTTGGGCCCTGAATTACCCTGTATGCAGATTATACTGGTAAAATTGCACTTTTACCCCTTATGACTTGTTTTCTTCTCAAACTCAGAATTCTCTGAGTTAAGCTTTTCCTTGAGATATGTAGGAGCTTTTATCCTTTGTATTGGGTCAAAATGAGCTAGTTATGGCTCATGATGAGGTTCTCATCAGTCGCCAACTGCCCACCTCCTCCAAAAGGCTCCAACTCTGTAACTGTAAACTGGCCAACTGTGCGGGCGCCTTACGGCTCAAGGCGTCAGCCACCACATTGGCCTTTCCCGGGTGGTAGGAGATGCTGCAGTCGTAGTCCTTCAGGAGCTCCAACCAACGTCTCTGTCTCATGTTGAGCTCCTTCTGATCAAAAAGGTATCTGAGGCTCTTGTGATCTGTGAAAATCTCGAAGGTCTCGCTGTACAAGTAGTGCCTCCAGGTCTTCAGCGCAAAGACAACCGCTGCCAACTCTAGGTCGTGGGTAGGGTAGGTATGCTCATGGGGCTTCAGTTGCCGCGAAGCGTAAGCGACAACGTGACCCCTCTGCATGAGCACACCTCCTAACCCCTGCAAGGAGGCGTCCGTGTACACAACGAACCCACCACTACTGTCAGGGATGGTGAGCACGGGAACCGAGGTCAACCTCTCCTTTAGCTCCAGAAAACACGCCTCACAGGCGTCTGTCCAAGCGAAGGGCACGTCCTTCCGGGTCAGCTGTGTCATAGGACGCGCAATCTGTGAAAAACCTCTGATGAATCGTCTGTAGTAGCCTGCTAGTCCCAGGAAACTGTGAATCTCAGTGACTGAACGCAGTCTCTCCCACCTGATACTGCCTCGACCTTGGCTGGGTCCACCGCCAAGCCGTCTCCAGAGATCACATGACCTAAGAAGGTCACCTCCCTCAACCAAAACTCGCACTTGCTGTATTTGGCGTACAACCTACGTCGTCTCAGAGTGTCCAGAACCATCCGCAAGTGCTGTCTGTGCTGCGTCCGATCTCGAGAATAGATGAGTACATCATCTATGAAAACCACCACGAACTGGTCCAAGTACGGTCTAAACACCCAGTTCATCAGATCCATGAAAGCAGCGGGGGCATTGGTCAGCCCAAACGGCATGACCAAAAACTCGTAGTGTCCGTACCGGGTGCAGAAAGCTGTCTTGGAGACGTCGGTCTCCCTGATCCTCAACTGGTGGTATCCAGACCTCAAGTCGATCTTGGAGAACACCGTGGCACCCCACAACTGGTCAAACAAGTCGTCGATCCTCGGCAGCGAATATCTGTTCTTGATGGTGACCCTATTCAGCTGTCGATAATCCACACAAAGGCGTAGGGTACCATCCTTCTTCTTCACAAACAGTACAGGGGCTCCCTAGGGAGATGCACTGGGCCTCACGAAACCTTTCTCCAGAAGGTCCTGCAACTGGGACTTGAGCTCTCGTAGCTCAAGCGGTGCCATCCTGTATGGCGCGGTGGAGATGGGGCTAGTCCCTGGTACTAGTGAGATCTCAAATTTGATTTCACGCTCGGGCGGTAGTCCGGGTAACTCGTCTGGAAACACGTCAGGGTACTCTCTGACCACCGGAATGCTCTGGAAGTCTGCCACAGGGCTGGGCTCTGCCACCACACAAGCTAGGAGGCCCTCACACCCCTGGCTCAAAAGTCTCGCCGCCCGAAGTGCCGAAATGCACCTGAAGCCTCCGTCCACTGGTAGTCCGTGAAACTCGAAAAAAGGCAACTCCGGCATGGAGAAGACAATCTTCCTCTCCAAACAGTCCACCAAGGCGTGGTAAGTGGACAGCCAATCCATCCCCAGAATCACTCCAAAGTCCTCCATCTGTATCATAATCAGGTCAGCTGGCAGGCTATGTCCCCCGATGCTGACCTCGCAATCCGTGTACACCTCCTCATCTACAAATAGCTGACCACTCGGACCTCTGATTACCAACGGATTTTCTAATAGTGTATAATCCTGGTCCAAACTAACTGCGAAACTGGCTACGACAAACGAGTACGTAGCGTCGGAATCGAAAAGCGTGTAAACGAGTCTGCCGGAAACTGAAACCATACCTGCTACCACCGATCCCGAAGCTCTGGCGTCCCTGTGTGTCAGGGCGTTGATACGCCCCTCAGATCTAGGTGCGGACGAAGCAGCCACACTCTGCGTCGGACGGGCAGGTGCTGGCCGGTACCCTCCACGTGACTGCTGTCCTCCTCCTCGCGCCTGGGAACCGCGGCCTCCTGCGCGCCCTCTAGTGCTCTGCACGGGGAGTATCTGCTGACCTCCTGCCCTAGACGGGCAGTCCCTCCTGATGTGGCCCGACTGGCCACATTGGTAACAGAGGGGAACCCGACTCCCGCCCTCAGTGGGTCCCTGCTGTCGGCTGGGCGGGGGTCCGGTGCTGGCGACTGGCCCCTGTCGAGGGCCCCCAAAGGGCACTGATGGTCCTGCAAAACGTGACGGCTCTCCTGCGGACGCCACGTGTCTCCTTTGAGTTCTCCTAACACGCCTAGTGTGACGGCGGAAATCTCGTTCCACAACCAACTCCCCTGTCGTACGCTCGGAAGGGGGAGGAGGGGGTGGCGATGTGGGTGGAAGCTGAAATTCTTCTCGGACCACCTCTCGAATCAGTTGGACGAGGTCCGAAGATGGTATGCTCAGGAGAAGTGGAGGGGTAGTATGTACTCTAAGCCCGACACATCTGTCCCTCGGGCCCCGACCTCGGCCGCGCCCGCGGCCCACCCTCCTAGTTCCACGACGAGGCATCTCCTACAATGGAGACACGAAACAAAACGAAACACGTCAAAATAGACGGTACCTAACGGAAACGCCTAGGAGATCATGTCAAAAGATATGTTGTGGTGGCTACTCTAGTTATAGACATGTGAATTGGTTATTTTCCATTTAGTTGATTCACTTCTCGGGACGACCTTGCTCTGATACCATCTTGTAACGACCCGATTCCCGAGTCCCTACGAGACACGAGAACTGGACCGACTCGACTAATCCCAACACCTAGTCGTCTAACGAGGAAGTAACCAAAAGAGCAGTAAAATAAACCACATTCAGCATGAATATAACTAACAGTAAGAAAATACAGCAGTAAGGAAAGAAACTACTACAGTATATACCACCACAACAGTAGAACAACATTCGTAACATAATATGAACTGCAGGTAAAGAAAAGTACAGCGGTAACAAGAACTACTCACTACAGTGGAACAAAAAGAGGTACAAGAGAACAGTGGTAACTCTACTGAACCCTACTCGGCCCAGCGTCCCCTGCAGCCGCTGACCCTGGCTGCTCAACACCTGGTCCTGAAAGGTAACGAGTGTAACACGTCAGCAAAACGCTGAGTAGAGTGGCAACTAAAACAAAAGAAACAGTAGAGTGTACAGTAGCTGTTATGTTCTGTTACTTTCTTTATTTACGTCCTTCTATTGTCTCACAATTTATCTATTTCTCAGATCCTTCACTTGATCTCGAATGTTCCTCGTGGGAACGATCTTGATTGCAGTCTTTTCCGAACAGTAGAAGTAGCACGTGGTGCTCTCCTGGCCGGGAGAGTCCCCCGTGGTGATCCTACTCTCAGTCAACCACCCCAAGGTCACGAACAGACGTAACGGTGACTACGGCACGCGCGATAAACGCACAGGTAGCTAACCCGCACTAGCACGTGGTCAATCGTTTCCGTTAACGGGTGCGCCCAAAGCACAGCACGGAACCAGTACAGGGCAGAGCCCTCTCAGTAACAGGGGTCGAACCCCTCCACAGTAACCAAACAGGGGCCTTGCCCCTCCACAGTCCGCGCACCCTCGCCTGACTACCCTGGTTTGCCCAGTGGGCCTAACAAGTCGGTGTAGGAGGCTAGTAGAACCCCGGGGCCCGTGGGGTAGCTAGTACCTCCCTACACTAGTAGCTCTCCTCGGTACTACATACACGAGGGCCAGCAAGTCGGTACAAAGTGGCCAGTCCTAACCCCGGGTCCCTGGGGCGGCTGGCTCCACTCTGCACTAAACAGGTACAGGTACTTCCCTTGGTACTACGTACCCAAGAGACCGCACACTACCACGTCTTTCTTTCTCAGTTCCATTCCTTTCTCTTTCCAGGAGTTCCACTCCTAATTCCCGTAGGGTTCCGATTCTTTTAACTCAGCACATTCAGGTTTCACCTTTCCAGTTTCACGTTTATACATTCCATATTCCCAGACATGCTCATTTATTCGTAACAGGCAGCTGTTAAACCAATTTACAGGTAGCTATTATTTCCTTTCCATTTTTCCAAGACTGCAGTATTCATATATTCCACTAGTTTTCCCGTCCTAGGGTTCATGCCATACCCCAGGATCTATCATACAATCTAGTTTTCCAGCCCTAGGATTCATGCAACACCTAGGATCTATCATTCAATCTATTCTCATTCCTAGGATTCATGCAATGTCCTAGGTTCTATTTATGGTTCCATAATTTAACAGATTATACTTAAAGCCACTCTACCAGTTACAACAGGAGTACTGGGGGCGTGGTCGGGAATCCCGCGTGCCTCCGCAACCCCCGAGACTGCAACGGAACGGGGTCCTATCACAAGGATCAAACACAAGGAATTTCTCAAAATAGTATACAGCTACTGTAGATGGTTAGAGGATTTAATTCCGAAAAGCACGCAACTCGAAACGCGGAAAATGGACTCCGAACGGGCCCTAAACGGGTCGAAAACGACGAAACAGTGCAAAATCAGACGTCTGGAACTTATTCCAGACGTCTTAAAAAGTGGATCAGGGGTTACCTTGCTCTGCGTGGTCTCTCAAACGTCCAGAAACCTGCGGGGGCGTCTGGCCTAGTCCCCAGACGTCCGATGGTCACCCCGGACGTCTGGAAGTCTCTCCCGTCGTCTGGCACTGCAGTCAGACGTCTGATTCGTGTTGGGCGGCGAATCAGAACCTGCGTGTACCCATTTCCTCTCTCACTCAGTACGGTCAGTCGAAGAAAAGGAAGAAAGATGGAAATAACTCACCTTTCAGACGTCTGGACAGTCCTCCAGACGTCGTCCCCGTCATCTGGCTGGAAGCCCAGACGTCTGATTCTGGAAAAATTTCCAGAATCAGAGCGCGACTCGCCCTCCGCCCGCAACGCACGGCCGCGTCGCGCCTCGTCCGCCTGCTGCTCGAGCTACAGCAGGCCTCCTGCGTCACCCCACGTCTGCTGCTCCCCCCGCCGGCCGGCCGTAGCAGCCCCGGCGAGCTCGCCCTCACGGCCGAGCGCCTCTTCCCACGCGCAGCACCTCCTCCCACGCTCACCGCGGTTGTCGCTGCCACCGCTCACTCGCGCTCGCTCTCGCGCACCGGCTGGAAGGAGGAGAGGAAGGGGGCGGAGGTGACGGGAGTGAGGGGGAGGGCGTGGCCTTTTAAGGTCGCGCGAGGAGGAGAGAGAGAGCGGGACAGAGGGCGTAGGAGGGAGAGGGAGAAAGAAAGAGAGAGAGATGCTCGGAGGTCTGCGCGCTCAGGCGTGCAGACGAAATACGCGTGCCGAAAATAACCGAATCCCAGACGTCTGGTCAGAAGTCTGGGACACCTCCCAGACGTCTTAAAAACGTCTGAAGCCGTGCGTTCGTAACAGTACCCTAGCTAGCTCAAGTTTCGTGGATGAAACCTCCTTTAAGTTTGTTATGATGTAAAGACCCGTTCTATTCTGAGCCCTTTAAGATGTCTGGACTGTCGGTAAGACATTTGGTCAGGCGTTTGGACCCGTTCCCAGACGTCTGAAAATTGAAAAATTGAACGCAGCTTCGCGACTGCCCGCTGGTTGCACATAGGCTACCTTTTCTCCTCCCTTCTCTCTCTTCTTTCTTCCCCACAAAACCCTAGCGCACCCTTATATAAGACCCCTCTTACCCCCTTCCTCTCTTCCCCACCCCGCCACAGCCACCTTCCTTCCTTCCCCTCCACTACAATGAGAGGGGCGAGCGCAAGAGAGAGCGCGAGCGGGCGACGGGGAGGAGAGGAGGCGTGAAGAGAGAAGGAAGAGCTTGAGCTCGCGAGCCTGTGGGAGCTTGCCGGAGGACGCACAGCCGGAGCGGCACTGCGGGAGGAGGAGCACGTCGGGGGAGACGTCCTCGACACTTTGCTGCAGCAGAAGTTGCAGGCAAGGAGGAGAGGCCACGGCTGCGCGCGGCGAGGAGCAGGAGGTCATTTTGGTTCTGGGGTTTTCCCAGAATTAGACGTCTGGCGTGCCGTCCAGACGACGGGTTTGACGTCTGGTGATGACGCCGGACATTTGAAAATAGTGTTCTGCGAAGGTATGTTCCTCTTGTGGATATGGCCATGCAGGCCGCACCGCAGCTTCAATCTGCATGGCTAAATATAGGTGATATGGTCAGTCGCATGTAGGGATAGCTTCAGGAAGGCGCTGGGCATGCCCTCCCAGGCGTCTAGAACATCTGGACAGTTTACCAGACGACCGGAAGCACTCCTAGACGACTGGAGGAGAGGTCGAAGGTCTGGAGTTGGGTCCAGACGGTCAAGTGGGGTTCAGACGTCTGAAGTCGACGTAGGAACATGAGGTGAAACTCTGGTTACTTTTAAGACGTCTGGACCTTGTGCCAGACGCCTGATTTAGGTCTGCAGTTCTGTTTTGACCCGTTTAGGGTCCGTTAGAGGTCCGTTTTATGCAAACAAGATGTCTGTGGATTCTTTGCGAGTTCCTTTACATGTTAGAAGGCCCTTTATACTATTCTAAACATTACTTTATGTTATGTTCCTTGGCATAGGATTTAGATCTGTTGCGCGTTCGAGGCTTACAAAGTCACGTGAGCTTGCCGTTCGAGCCCCCAGAACTCCCAGATTGTCTGGTAGAGTGGTTTCCCCCTGATTTAATTATAAGACATGAATGCATATGTGAAATTGGATAGCTAGAAACCTAGGATGTGGCATGAGTCCTAGGACGAGAAGTACTTGCACTGCTTGTATGAGTGTTTGAGATTGCAGTCTTAAATGAATGAATAGAAATGTGAACAACTGCCTGTTAATAAACAAGAGCTGCCTATGAAATATGAAATGCCTGTGCTAATTAGACAGATACCTGTGACATTTCTTGTTGTATATGCAAATTGTGGAAATACGAGTTGCATGTGTAAAATCTGAGAATGGAAATGTGAATGATGAAACCTGGTATGGAATAACATCGGGGAATACGAGCATGAACCCTACGGGGAATTAGGAGTAGAGCTCCTGTGGATAAATGAAATGGATTTGGAAATGTAAGTGGGAAGTGTGCTGGCCCTTGAGTACGTGGTACCAAGGAGAGCGACTGTCCCCTGTTTAGTGTAGAGCAGAGCTAGTCACCCTTGGGTTGGGACCCAAGGTTAGGATTGGCCACTCTACACCGACTTCTTTGGCCCTCGCGTACACTGTACTGGGGAAAGCTACTAGTGCAGGGAGAGTTAGCCACCCCACGGGGCCCGAGGTTCAGCTAGCCACCCTACACCAACTTGTTAGGCCCACTGGGCAAACCAGAGTAGTCAGACAAGGGTGCGCGGACTGTGGAGGGGCGAGACCTCTATTTGGTTTTGAGGGGCTAGACCCCTATTACTGAGAGGGCTAGGCCCTATATTGTTTCGTGCTGTACTTTGGCCGTACTCGCTAGCAGAAACGACTGACCACGTGCCAGTGCAGGGTAACTACCTGTGCGCTTATCGCGCGTGCCGTAGTCACCGCTACATCTGTCCGTGACCTCGAGGTAGTTGACTAGGTGTAAGATCATCACGGGGGACTCTCCCGGCCAGGAGAGCACCACGTGTGCCTTCTACTCTTGGGAAAAGACTGCAATCAAGATCGTTCCCATGAGGAACTTGCAAGATCAAGAAAGAGATTTGAAAAGTAAACCAATGGGTGAAAAGGAATGCTGGTCACTGTCTTGTAGGCAACCAGCAAGTATATATGTTTTTATTACTCGAAAAATAGGAAATTTCCAAGGTCGAACTCAGGGAGCAACACTTGATTTTAGAAACGTACAAAATCACAATTTACAATATGGGTATATACTATTTTACAAAAAATTAGAGAAAGGGAATAAAATTTTTCTTGTCCTCTTTTCTTCTTTCTTTTTCTGTCTTTAGACGTCTGATTGCATGAATCAGACGTCTTAAGTAGCGGTTGCTACAGTGCTCGTTTCCTTCTTCTTCCTTTCTCTTTGGCTACTACTGCTTCTTCTCCTTGGCTTTTTCTTTTTCTCTTCTTCTCTTCCCTGCTTGGCCTTCTTGGCTTCTTCTTCCTTTCCTCAAGCTTTGGCTGCGGCACCTTTCTTCTTCTTCTGTTCTTCTTTGTCTTCCCTTGTCTTCTTCTTCTTCTGATCTTCTTTGTTGTGCCACCTCCTCTTCTTCCTTGGTTCCTTCCTCTGCCTTCTTCTTCTTCTTTCCTTTCTTTCTCCCTCAGCTCCTGCTCTTTGATGCGGGTAAGTGTCCTTCGCCGCTCCTCCTTTCTTCTTCTCCTGCTTCCCTGCACAGTGCAAGGTTAGGCAAAACCTAACCCCTACCCTCCCCGCATCTCTCTCTCTATTAAATTCGCTCCAGGGTCCACTCTCCCAGAGCCTTAATTAGGTAAGCAGGTTGGGTGACGCGCCTGGGACCAGGTGCACCGGTGTGGGTGGTGCACGAGGTGTGCAGGTCGGGTATACGGGTCAGGCCAGGTCCGCGGGGGGTGGTCGCAGACGAGGCTGGGTGAAGCAGGTGAGAGGGACCTCACCCCATGTTCTGAAGCGGTAAGCTTACTTCACTTTTTCAATTTAAACACCCTCTCCTGTCTGTCAGATTCCAAGGTGGGACTAAACATCCCACCTTCGTTTCACGATCACCTGCAGCAAATGGTTCCCTCAATTGGTGAGGCTGCAAAGTCCTTCGACGCTAATCAGCAACCTGGATGCGTGCGCGACTCAATTCCGCACTGCCTGAGACTTCAACCTAGGACTGTAAAGGCCTGGAGCTGCTAGCAAGCTTGCTCCAAGCTCGGCAGCAATGGCGGCAAGCCTCTGACCCTACAGTCACGCAAACGGCCTCGAGGCCATGTTAGAATGCTCAGCCAGTTTCGCTGGAGCACGGCGAAGGTAGCTCGGGGGTTAGCGAGGCGTGAAGATGCTTGTACGCATGTGCCTAGGGCACACTGTGTGTGTGCAAATGGGTTTGTTCGGGGGACGGTTTCAGTGGGTGGTGCGATGAGTGAAAGGGTGAGAGGTGATCAGTGGGAGGTGGTGAAGCTTAGGGATCGGTTGGCGAGGCGGATGGAGGTATGGAGCGGCAGGGACGCCTCGCTGGAGGTTTAGCTGGAGGTGGAGATGGCGATGGTGGACAGTGGCAGTTGAGGGATAATTCGTGAAATAGATTGAGGGGAATTGAAGAGGGGATAGAGAGGAGTGTGTCTAACTTGAGTAAATGGACGAAGGGGGAGAGATGGCGACTAGCAGTACCTGCTGTCGTCAGAGAAGACAATGTCCAGTGGAGGGAGATGGCAGCGACGACAAGGCTAGAGATGCTTGCGCGGGTGCTGCGCGAAGCGGAGGAAGATGGTGAGGACAGCTCTACCACTAGTATTGTGGCAGAGCGACGAGAAGGATGGAGGCTCGCTGGAGCTTGCTGGACCACTTGGCCAGAGGAGAAGAGGACGAAATTGGGGAGGAACTCTGGCCAAGACAATCTTGAAGGAAGCGGCAGCCCCTGCCGTTCCTTAAATAGGTGCTGGCAGGGAGGGAAACAAGAGGAGGAGGCATGGGATGGTCGCTGGAGACGTGGCCGGAAAGGAGACCCATACCTCTCGTGCGTTCACACGAGAGGTATGGGTGTCGGCAAGGCATGGGAGGTGATCCATGCGGAAGAGGACAACGTAGGGGACCCTCCTCTCGTTTCTAGGGCTGGCTCCCATGCCCTACGTGGTGCCATCCTCCGTGCAAAGTCGTCGGAGGTATGGCCTGCTGCTGCGGGTGGCAGAGGGACCGGTTCACAGAAGATGAAGGGAAAGTTGAGGGGGTATTCGCAAGGCTTCAAAAAGTTAAGGGTCAGAAAGTAATTGTTGAGGACCAATTTATAAAGTAGGTCAAAATAGCCTTCCCTTAAGTCCAAATTTTGGTACAAACCTAATTTGGACCTAAGGAATCCAATGGTGAAGTTTGATTTTAGGTTTGACCTCGTTTGATTGGACATTTTGCACAAAAACCTAAATTAGGTCAAAAATTGGTATGGACCTCAATCTAGGTCAAATCAAGTTCCAAAGGCCAAATTGAAGGTTCTAAACCCTAGGGGATATTTTTCCATGAATTTTAGAGGGTTTAGTTGATTTTTATCTTTCCTGAAACTTCGTGAATTAAAGTTGGTTTGTTTTAGGTTGTAGAATGTCATTTAATTCCAAGATGTCGCCATAACCCTTTTCAGACCAAATCACCCAACTTTTTCTCTTATTAGGTTTACTTGACCTATGTCTAGACCCTTAGAATTCCTGTTGATGCACTGCAATGATAAAATTACAGTTTTACCCCTTGTGAATTATTTTATACTCAAATTTGTAATTATCTTATTTAGGCTTTCCCTTAGGTTTTGTAGGAGCTTTTGTATATTTATTTAGGTCAAAATGTGCTAGTCAAGATTCATGATAAGGTTCTCATCATACCCCCATGCCTAGCTTTTGCTAGTCCCTTAGCAAAATTTTAAGGTTTTAACCTTTGTTCTAGACTATGAATTTGTTTCATCAATTTTGATAAGTGCTTTTCCTTTTACTTGTCTCTTTGATTAGGTCAGAATGCTAACCATAGGCCTAAAAGGTACTCTAGTACCAACCAAGATCCAGATCTGTCTAGCTTTAGCCTCAGTCTTTAGCAAAGGTTTTTAAGGCCAGCAGGAACTAACCTAAAGTTTATTGGACTCAGTGGTTAAAGCACCCGTGCTTGAGATATTTTTAGCCTTGGTTTAGTTTGCAGTGCATTTTGTAAGAGAGAGACAGAAGGTTTATTTGTTTGGAGAGTTTTATTTCTCTTTTCCTTTTAATTCTAGCTTATGATTGGCTTCACGACACGATCTGTATCGGATTCCTTGTCCACATCATCAATCCTCAAGGGTCCTTGGCAGTCGATGCTTCGAGATAGCACCGCCCATGGTAACCCCCAGAACCATGGCTTTCGAGATTTCGAGATAATCCTGTCCATGGTGTTCCGTGGCCGAATTCAGACCCTGGTAATTGACACTTCGTGATAATGTCATCCATGGAATCTGAACCAGCAGAGTACTTACATGCCCCTGGTAGGATATGTAAATATCCTAGGAGACAAGTACTGAGGAAATGATATGTTGTTACGCATCTTCGAGGGAAATTTCCTACCTCTCCGCACTGGGAACTCGTCCAAATCAACTTGTGTTGATCGGCCGCTCCTAATCTAGGTAACATTTTCAGAATATTTGAAACGCCTCTGCGTAATTTTGATATTTATGCTCGCTGAACCAGACTGTGTGTGTGAATTTGGGTTCTTAGGTTACTGAGTCCCGTGAATCGAAGGTCAGTTAACGAGGCCGAATATTCCCTAAGCCTTGGACCTAATACTTAAGCTTTTCATTTTCCTCAACCTCTTGAGGAATATCTAGATCTTAATGGGTACTAAGAGTCTAGCCAAGAATGTCTAAGGTTTGCGTTCTTACTAATCTTGTTGTGCACTTTCACTTTACTTTTCCTTAATGTGGTCTAGAACTTTGGTTAATTCCTTAATTTCTTACTAATGACTATCTCTTTTTCTCTTTCATTTTGTGATCCTTTTTAGCATTTAGCTCTTTTTCTCCTCCTCCTTTTATAAAGTTTGCCAGCACTTTCTTCCTCTCTTTTGTTTTTTTTCTCGTATATGCGGATTTTTTTGTTGAAACCTTTTCTTGTTATTACACTTTCATACCCCCCCATGCCTAAGTCTTGCAATGTCCTCATTGTTCATCAGGCGGGTTTTTTCTTAGGTCAGGTTCAAGCATTAGGACAGGAATTTGGGCGAGTGGATGGGTCGAAGTGATTGTTGCAGACAATTTCTAATCTTAGGTACGAGTACCTGAAGTGAAGTTGGTTGTCCTAAGAAATGAACCTAAAGTGTAAAGAAATGTCAGAAAGGGTTTTGGTTTTTCAAAAAGAATGACGGGCTACCTCCCGTTAAGTGCTGAGTTTTACGCCATCGGCTGGGTGCAATAAGCTCAGGGAGAATGGAGGATAAATGATGACTCAGCCAAATCTGTAATGGTTATGTCAATGAACAGTTTGAGTCTCTAACCGTTCACGACGAAAGGTTCGAAATCATGGCTGAGTGGACTGATCTCGACTGCTCCATTTCCAAAGATTTGTCGGACAAGATATGGTCCGACCCACTTAGATCGCAATTTCCCATGGAAGAGTTTCAGTCGGGCATCGAAGAGTAGGACCTTCTGACCAGGGTGGAAGATCTTTCTGGATATGTGCTTGTCATGAAAGGCTTTAACCCGCTCTTTGTAGATTCGCGAGTTCTCATACGCATCAAGGCGTAATTCATCAATCTCGCTGATCTGAAGCTTTCTGTGGGTTCCAGCCTTAGAAAGATCTAAGTTGCAGCTCCATATTACCCAATAGGCTTTGTGCTCCAGTTCGATGGGAAG
This sequence comes from Thalassia testudinum, assembly GCA_037157565.1. NCBI lineage: Eukaryota > Viridiplantae > Streptophyta > Magnoliopsida > Alismatales > Hydrocharitaceae > Thalassia > Thalassia testudinum. The sequence goes on along the minus strand of JAZHRO010000022.1, from coordinate 2,835,175 downwards.
GTGACACGCCTTCCCGTACACCAGTATAAAAGGAGACATGCCTAATTGGGTCTTGTGGGCGGTCCTATAAGCCCACAAAGCTTCCAGAAGTCGAGATGACCAGTCCTTCCTATCAGGTTGAACAGTAACCTGCAGGATTTTCTTGATCTCCTGATTTGATAGCTCAGCTAAACCATTAGTCTTGCCGGGGACGTGGCCGGAAAAGAGACCCATACCTCTCGTGCATTCGCACGAGAGGTATGGGTGCCGGCAGGGTATGGGAGGTGGTCCATGCGGAAGAGGACAACACAAGGGACCCTCCTTTCATTTCTAAGGTCGGCTCCCATGCCTGCGCGGTGCCATCCTCTGCGCAAAGTCGCCGGAGGTATGGCCTGCTGCTGCGGGTGGTAGAGGGACCGATTCGCAGAAGATGAAGGGAAAGTTGGGGGGGTATTCGCAAGGCTTCAAAAAGTTAAGGGATAGAAAGTAATTGTTGAGGACCAATTTGTAAAGTAGGTCAAAATGGTCTTCCCTTAGGTCTAAATTTTGGTACAAACCTAATTTGGACCTAAGGAATTCAATGGTGAAACTTGATTTTAGGTTTGACCTCGTTTGATTGGAAATTTTGCACAAAAACCTAAATTAGATAAAAAATTGGGTATGGACCTCAATTTAGGTCAAATTGAAGGTTCTAAACCCTAGGGGATATTTTTCCATGAATTTTAGAAGATTTAATTGATTTTTATCTTGCCTAAAACTTCGTGAATTAAAGTAGGTTTATTTTAGGGTTGTAGAATGTCATTTAATTTCTAGATGTTGCCATAACCCTTTTCAAACCAAATCACCCCACTTTTTCTCTTATTAGGTTTACTTGACCTATGTTTAGACCCTTAGAATTCCCGTTGATGCACTGCAATGGTAAAATTACAGTTTTACCCTTTGTGAATTATTTTATACTCAAATTTGTAATTCTCTGATTTAGGCTTTCCCTTAGGTTTTGTAGGAGCTTTTGTACACTTATTTAGGTCAAAATGTGCTAGTTAGGGTTCATGATGAGGTTCTCATCAAGGAATAACTTGTAAAATAAAATAATTGGAAAAGATAAATTACCTGTTAGCTTTTACTGCTTTAGTTAGTTGGTTACCACTCTACTCAGCATTTGTTGACTCCATTTACTCAAAACCCTTTTCAGGTCTAGGTGTTGAGCAACCCGAGTCACCGGCTGCAGAGGGTGCTGGGCCCAGTCACGCCCAACAGTAGTTTTCCTGTTGTTGTACTTTCTTTTTGTTAGTGAGTTCAGACTCTTGTTACCGTTATGTTTCTGTACTTTGTTTCCACCTTACTGTTGTGGTAGTGATATGTACTGTTAACAGCTTTTACTTCTTTTACTGCTGTACTCTTTTACTGTTAATTACTTAGCATAGTGAATGTGATTTACTTTCCTGCTTTTTGGTTATTTCTTGTTGGACGAATGGGTCTTGGGATTAGTCGAGTCGAGCTGGTCTCGTGTCCTGTAGGGATTCGGGAATCGGGTCGTAACAACTTTCTTGTCCCTATATGAGAGGTCTATTGAGAGATTTTCGTATATGAGAGGCTATTCTTGAGGTCTCTAAGGTAGAGGCCTACTTCGAATTTTTGTGTGGGAGAGGCACAGTCTTGAGGTCTCCAAGGAAAAGACTCACTTCTAAGATCTCCATTGGGGAAGGCACTAGCATCAGTTGAGGTCTCTAGGAGAGAGACTAATTAGAGCCAACTTCAGCAATTCATTTATTAGACCCTAGCCTTGTTGATGTGTCATCATTGGCACCCCACCTACATGTAAGAATGAGGATATAGATGTCATTTTCCTGGAGAAGAACCACAACCCTATTGCACCTATTGTGTTGTGTTCTTCTTGTGAGAGTGAAAATTTATGTTGTACAAACTGAGCATTGAGTGTTTTAGCTTGAGGGAAAGTGTTGAGAGAGATGAATGTTGTTGGGTAATTGGATAATGCGTGAGATCCAATTACAACTATTTTAGTCCCACATAGTATAGTAGGGAAAAGAAAGGTGTGTGTTGACCTATAAAAGGGCTATTATACCCCTCATTTATCTTTGAAAAGAAATATTGAGAGATAACGCCTATAGGAGTGCTTCTGTGGTTTCCTCCTCTTTCTTTGTGAGAGGAATTTCCACATAAACTCAAGTATTTTATCTATGATGCTTTGATATTTTTATACTTTTATTTTGATTATTTATTTTAACACCCACCATTTAGTAAAGTGTTTCAATGTTTAACCCTTAGCCATTCTTTTCCTATACTTAATATTGCTAAATAGAATATTACAACATAACAAAAGGGTAGTAAAATGCTTTGGCAGAGTTCCTCTTGACACTTGGAGGCAACTTGCACATTCATTCAAGCTTCAGAAAATAGCTAAATAGGCAATGCTTTAACAATGATATGTGAGAAATTGATTGCTTTTCCTTTTTCTTTAAAATCAACCCAAACTTTGATGGCTAGTAACATGTTTTTGGAATTAAACAACAACAACAACAGTCACAACAATGACAAAGGAAGTTGGATATGGGGTTTGGATAACATTTGGCGGTCGAGAAGATTCAACAATGGAAAAATCTAAATGAGCACCACCAACAAATTAAGTAGGCTGAAGGGATGATGGTAAAATTTGGATACTTCAAAGGAACTCTCTAAACAACCATAATTACATTGATTTTTAAAAAAAAGAAAACAAAAGCAAAGCATGAAAGAAAATCATTACTGAAATTATGCACTACATTGCTAAATTTGGAGACAACTACTCAAGCTAAAGAAGAGAAACATTAAGTGGATATGGAATAAAAGAAAAGAAGTGCCAAATGTTTATGTTGGAGAAATTAATGTCTCTCTTATTGAAAATAGGATCCTTGATCTCTCTTATATAGAGAGTAAGGATAGAAACATTACATAAATGGCATAACATGATTATAAAATTAGTTACTAGGAATATAAAATTGGCTAAGACTCCTAAACTTACTAAAAATGGACGTAATCCTAATCCTAAAGATTTTAACTTCTTAATACTCTAATGCTCCCCCTCAAGTTGGAGTGTAAATCATAATTGAGCTAAGCTTACTAGAAGGGATAAAACAAGACTCTCCCTAATGTGGGATATCATTTGGTTGGAGTAGGCAGGTAGCAGTAACAGGCAGGTAGGCAGTAGGAGTAGGAAGGCACTAGAAGACAATCTCAAGTAGAAACATAATAGCATGGAGACGATCTCAAGTAATAGCAGCAGTAGATGAGAGGCAATCTGAAAATGGTCAAAAGATGATCCCAATTAGGCAATGGGAAATAGGCAAGAGATCACCAATAGGGTATGCAATCAAGGTGTAGAGTAGGCATACATGACATATGTACTTTGTATTGAAATTGCCCAATCTGAATCAATTGTGTGGTATGAAAATTTGTTCAAATTCTTATTCCTCTTACTATCCATCAACTCAGCCACAAAGTAAAATAAAAACATATTAGGATAATATATCCATTCTCCACGTGGCTTTATGGGTTTGGAAAGGGCCACATATTAGGATATGAAAACATTGAAAAGTCTATGGCAACTAGCATATGTCATGAAGTATTTAAGATAAGAAAAAAGAATTTATGTTTAAGATTTCTTTGGAAAGAGATCCCTTTTCTCTTATATATATATATATATATATATATATATATATATATATATATATAAATAAGAGAAAAGTATCTACTAAGTATAATGCTTATAAATACTTATTAGAGTCTAAAATTATATTCGTTTGATGGATATTTGTTTGGATGAAATCACTTTCACTTTTAGTCAATAATTTTGTGTAATATGAGTGAAATCATCTAATTATTTATTATAATTATCCATTGACATTTAATATCATATTTATGGATATTGTAGATATAGAATTCCTTACAATGTCATTGCACCTTTTTTGTCGTTTGTTATTTTATAGTTCGTCTTATATGTTTTGAAGGTTAATATTTTTTATTTAATCACATTATATTGATTTGTTAATATTATTAAATATCATTACATGTCAAGAAGATATTCAATAACTTATATCACATTTTGTAACATCCGTTACATTCATGAACTTACGTTACTTTTTTTGTATTACAAAATTATGTTGGGCATGTTTTCACTTTATTGTATAGGTTAACTTTGTATTACAATTCATGATACATATTATAACATTACAACTTTTTGGTGGTTACATTCTATATTATAGATTCAATTCAATCACATAGATTCGTATTACAATTTTAAGCATGTTATGTATTACAAAATAATAAGCAAATATTTATTCCTAAAATTTGTATTACAACATTTGTATCCAACCTTTAATACATTACAATACTACACATATAAGAGGTTGTGTTACAATTATATAACATAACACATAAAATCAAATCAATGTTTTAATAATTTGTAATACAATAATATGTTTATATTACAAATCATATGTACTATTATTTATAATGAAGGACAATAGTCATGACCATTAAATTCTCATGACAATAGTCATGATCATTAAATTCTCATGCATCTTAAAATTTTTACACAATTGTATTATAATTTCTTTTGTATAACACAAATTAATGCTTAATAATGAAATTTCAAATTATTTTGATTGTTACATCACACATTTTGTTCCATTACAAAACAAGACTCATTTGTTACAATCACAAAATTTATCCATTACAAATACAGGTAACTCTAATTACAATAATTATTCTTTGTCGTTACAATATTTTTTTTTTAACATATTTACTTATTATTTTGAACGTAAATATTTTTACGTCATATGATACAATTTTTATCAAATAGTCATTATATGGTGCTCATTTAATGATTTTTAGGCATTATATTTGTAGGATTCATCCCAATATATATATATATATATATATATATATATATAGGCGGTATCATTTCTACATGCTACAACTAGACTCATGACACATGTATAAATTGAATAAAGTAAATTGAAAGTGTGAACAACAATAATAATTTATCGGTAAGAATATGATGAGAGCAACATCAAATAGTTCTTAAACCATATATATTAGACAGAACTGAAGCGATACAGAGATACTTAATTAAGGTGCCTCATAACATTGGAAAATGTTACCATGATATTTGTTTCCGGTGGTGGCAGAAGGAAATTAAAAGAAGCTAAAGAATGCCAATCATCTTAATGCAAATGCAAAAGTAAACATGGCTGAAATCATGGGTGCTATTTGTATTTGTTTCTTTTATGACAAGGTTCTTCTTGCGAGGTAATATCAGGGAGATCACAAGTGTTCCAACTCTACATCCTCCAAGCAAATTCAACGTTGGCTAGAGTTGAACCGATAACCCCATTCCCCCAATAGTGATATAAGGTTTTACTAGTCGAGTCACCAACTGGAGGCAATGAGTGCTATTTTGTTTAGAATTGAATATCATGAGTGGTATTTCAAATATCACATGTGTCATAATTTGGTTTAGAATTGATGTATCATCGGTGATATTTAGTTTAAAACTTAAATATCACTTGTGTAATTTAGTTTGAGTAAGCTAAAATGGTCATGTTCATATTCCTAACATTACCACTAAGTAAAAATGATAGGGGTTAACATCATAGTTTAATACCAGTTCAAATAAATAGAAACTAGTGTTAACACCACTGTGTAAGTAAACAAAAATGAAGATTAGCATCACTTCCACATTTTCTAACATAAATTTTTTAACCCTTCTAGTAAACTAACCCTTAGATGCTAGTAGATACTCTACCACTATCTCAGTGGTTATTTATAAACTTTAGTAAAATAAAGATTAATCGGATCCTATTCTTCCTCTTTTAACTTCAAAACAACTACTCACAGTTGTTGGATCCATCCTATATCCCTATTAATCAAACAAAATTGAGATTTGCACTTGGAGAAGAAGTCATTACTTATCCATGATATATAACTATTAATGAATCCATTGGGTAACTTAGTTGGTAAGCATGTTCATACCACTTAAGCAAAAGGTCTCCAATTTGAATCCTAACTAGCTGGAGGTGTTGAGTTTATGAGTTTTTTTTTTTTAAAGAAAAGTAGGAGTAATTTTATTCATCCCCCAGACTGAAAAGCAGGAGGACCAAATCAAAACCTGTTTGATACAACAAAAATCGAACCACGACTCATGGCTTATTACAATCATGAGACAAAAAAAAACACACAAGAAAGCTCAGGGAACCACATAGGGGAACTGAATCCTGTTGAGGTCGATCAAGCCCCGTATCCGTCTACTGAGCTGGCCAAAGCTGAGGCAGACCTTCCACTCTCCTTTCGCAAGGGCAACAATGGTGCTGGCAAGGGCGTTGGCAGTATGGCAGATATAGTTAAAAGTGGTGATTTTATACTTGGCCTTAAGGAGGACATGGTAATCCTTTCTGATGTCCCAGGCCACCGGGACTTTCCCGGTCCACCAAAAATAGAGCAAAGACGATTCACATTCAATGTGAAGATCCAGAGAGGAGCTGCACGTTTCCATGGAATGAGTGATTGCTTCAAGAATAGCATGCTCGAAAGACCTCGCCTTGGACGTACCATAAGCACAGTTGTGGAAGTTGCCATCTTTATCCCTAACCACCCAAGCCTGAAGAAAGCTACCCTCCTTTTTACGAACTGCAATATTGATCTTAAGCCCACTGATGGGTCTCACCCAATTGACAAGAACAGGATTGGGACACTGAAGACGGATCCAATTATAGATGTTAAGGTTGCGCCAATTTTGGACAACCCAGCCGAGGACATTCATATTCGATATGTTGTCATTCCTAAGTTTATTGTGAATCCACCAAACATTATACCAGATAAAGGAAATCATACCCTTGATAGAATGATTCTTGAGGGAACCATTGGGGGAGCACATAATACGGAAGAAATTTTTGGGGGTAATGGGACTGAAACGACTTTCAGCAAAAACCCAGGTAGAGATTTTGTGAACCAAAAGACTATCCGAAAAGAGTTGGTTAATTGTTTCGTAACTGGGCTGGGAGTGGCAACACGAGCATTTGGATGGGAGGGGGATGCCAAGTTTCGAAATATTGTCATCAGTAGGGAGCTTGGAGAAGAGGATACGCCAAACAAGCAAAGAGACACGAGAGGGGAGCTTAAGTCTCCAGAGATCCTTGGCCACATTGTCCGGGGGATGGGAGGAGAAGTGCATTTGATAGGCGGAGGAGACGGAGAAGTGCCCATCTCTATTAGCTGTCCAAATAGGGACGTCTCTACCAGGACCCAGTGAGGTAGCTTGAATTTGGGAGCGAATATTGTCAGGGATGAAGGACATTTGGGGGTGATTGGGGTGAGTAGGGAGGAAGTTCTTGATCGAGGTGTTAGCAGGATGTTCTGAGTCCGGGGTTAAGGATATGAGGGGAGAGTGTCCAATCCAGGTATCGTTCCAAAAATCAACAAAACCCTCACTAATGTCCCAACGAATCTGACATCTCTTAGAGTCATAGGCATTCCTCAAAGCTTTAACTCTGGCCAGAGCAAAGGAAGAAGACGATAAATAATTACCATAGAGATTCCTCATGAGAATAGCATTAGGAGAATCTGAAGAAATAATATTCCAAACTTTCTTCATCCTTAAAGCCGAGAGGAAAATATTAAGGTCACGGATAAGACCACCAAGGTTGAGTGGCTTGGCAATAATATTCCAAGCGACCTAGTGATGCTTAGTCTCACCGGAAGAGGATCCCCAAAAGAACTTAGCCATATTCGAGTGGATTTTCTTGATGATGGATTTGGGGACTTCCAGGATAGAAAGAATGTGTATGGGGATGGAGGGGAGGACATGTTTGATCAGGAGAAGCCTAGAGACAAACGAAAGAAGGCTGGCTTTCCAACCCGCCAGCTTGGTCTACACTTTGTCAATGAGGGTATAGAAGAAAGAGTTTTTGGTTCTACCAAGGAAGATAGGGCACCCTAGGTAGGTGAAGGGAAATGACCCAGACTGAATGCCAAGGGATTGGGATATACGATTGAGCCTGTCTCTAGGCAAGTCTTTCCCAGCATAGAAGAAGCTTTTAGATGGACTAAAGCGTTGACCCATAGCTTCTTGAAAAGTCTTCAGGTAGGAGGAAAGATTGTCTATGGAGTTGGGGCATCCATTGGTAAAAAGAACGATATCATCAGCGTAAAGGAGAGAGACGAGGGCACTAACTCCACGTTTAACCGAATAATGGGTGATTTTACCTTGAAAAGCAAGCTCCTTCAGACCTCTAATGAAGGGTTCCATGAAGATATCAAAAAGGTTAGAAGAAAGCGGGTCTCCTTGTCTCAGCCCAGGAAAGGTCATGAAGGAGGAAGAGGCCCCATCAACAAGGATGGCAGATCCATCATGGGAAACAAAGGCCTGAATAAGGGCAATAACCTCCGCGGAGAAACCAAATCTATCCAAGATTTTGAATAAAATGCTCCACTCAACTCTATCATAGGCCTTTCGAAGGTCCAATTAAATAATAATGTTGGAGCCAAAGATCTTACGGTTAATGTGCTGGGTGAGCTCAAAGGAGGTAGCAATATGATCGTGAATGGAGCGACCTTTGATGAAACCAACTTGCTCAAGGGAAATGATCTTGGCGATGATAGTGGCCAATCTCTTGGCAAGAATACCCGAGGCAACCTTGTAAACAACATTACAAAGGCTAATCAGGCGATAGTCAGCAAGGCTTGCAGTGTTCTTCTTTTTGGGGATCAAAGAGATGAAAGTGTTGTTAAAAGATTTGGGGCCTTTGTGATGCAAGTAGAAGTGGGAGATGGCGAGGGTGATGTCCTCCTTAAGAAGGGACCAAAAGGCAATGAAAAATTCTGCATTATAACCATCCAGGCTAGGAGTCTTATTCTCCAGCATCTGACTAAGAGTATCCCAGATCTCGGATTGAGAGGGTGGGAGAGAAGAAAGGCAGAATCCAAGTGGGATATGAGAGGGGGAATGACCTCTAGAAAACAAGCAAGATCTGCAGTCTCCTCACTGGAAAGAAGCTTTTTTTTTTATAGGAGTTACACTTGGCAGCAGCCTCATCCCAGGAGCCTCCCCCAATGGTAGAGACAAGATTTGTTTTTGATGTTTGGAAAATCTATGATTAATGGTCGAGAAGAAAAATTTGGAATTAGATTCGCCTTTAGAAATCCAATCCATTTTTGCTTTTTGGCGCAAAAGGTCGATTTGCTTAGCATAGGCATCATTGAGAAGGATACGCAAGTCAGTGAGCTCAGTTGCAAGAGCGTCTTCCCAATGGGAAGACAACTTTGACTCAATGTCATCACAGCGAGCCTCGAAGGATTTAACCATAGCGTGAATGTCCCCAAAAGATGACTTATTCCAGTGTTTAAGAGCTCTTTTCAGATCATAAAGCTTGGTCTGGAGGGAGGAGATGGGATCAAGGGTAGGGTTGACCTGGATGGAAGCCAAAAAATTCTCTACAAGGCCACGAAAGGAAAAATCACGAAACCACATGTTCTAAAAGTGAAAAGGAGGGGGTCAAGAGGTAAGGTGTTGCGAAAAGGATAAGAGAATAGGAGCATGATCCAAATTTTTCCTGGAGAGGAACGTGGCAGAGGTAATATCAGGAAGGGCGTCAGAATTCACAAGGATGCGGTCAAGTTTTTGGTAGATATGGGCTTTGCCCTGTCTGCTGTTGCACCAGCAAAAGGAGGCACTGGAGAGGGGCATTTCAATCATAGCCAGCCGATGTATAGAGGTTCTAAAAGGCATAGCTTGTGCAATGACCCTTTCCAAGGATCGTTCGGAGTCCTCTGGAAAGTTAGGGACGCAAACGTAAATTTTGACCCTTTTGAGTTGAGTGTGTGAGATCTACGGGAAAAAAGAGGGTTTTTAGCGGTGGAGGATCCGCAACTTTTCCTCTCTCTCTCCTCCCACACCACACACACACACTCACGCACACCACTCCAAAACCCTAACCCCACTCCCACTTCTATTTAACCCCTCCACCCTCTCCATCTCCACCCCACCATTTCCACCACCTCCACCTCCATCTCCTTGTTGCCGGCGAGACACCACCCCCCTTCCCGTCCCTTTGCCGCCACGAGAGGAAGGAGAAGGGTGGAGTGCGGAGGATAGGGAGAGAAGGAGAGTGAGAGGGAGAGCAAGGGCGTGGGAGAGAGGAGGGAGCTCAGGGAGCTTGAGTGAGTGGCCGGAGGAGCAAGAGCGAGAGAGCTCGTGCTCGTGGGGCACCCTTGCTGCGAGTGCAGTAGCAAGTGCTGGTGTTGCGAGGGGAGGAGGCACAGTTGTGGGAGCTGAAGGAGGAGCTCATAGGAGAGAGGAGGATGTCGGAGGAGAGCTTCTCAACCTCCTGCAGCCGTCGGAGCAATTGCTGCAGGCGCTGCGGACTGAGGTTCACGAGAAGACGAGCGTCATGAAGGGTTCTGCGTACTGGATTTTTCCAATATTAGACATCTGGAGCATCTGCCAGACGTCTAGAACAACAGAGGACGTCTAGAGCTGAAGCTAGACGTTTGAAAACTCGTGGGGTGCCGAGGTAAGCGTCCTGAACATGCATGCATGCGCGTACGTTACGTACGAAACATTGCGCTGTCGAGGTTTTAAACCTATGAACTTGCGCAAGTACAAGTCTTGGAAAGGGGCGCAAACACGCTCTTCGAGGTGCTTTAGGACGTCTAGGCACCTCCACAGAAGTCTGATAGACACTTCGGACGTCCGGGTGAGCTGACAGACGTATGGAAAGACCCAGGATGACTGTAAAGGGGTTCCAGACATTCTCCAGCAACGCAGAGAAGCGAGGTGAGGTTCTGAGATCATTTAAGACGTCTGGGTCTAGTCCCAGACGTTTGATTTTAGAAAGTATGTGCATTTTTGGGTCGTTTAGGACCCAAACGAAGTCGGATTTACGCAAACGAAATACCATTGTTTTCCGCTCGAGTTTCTCTATGTATTAGTGTCAATTATATACTATTTTGAACTCGTCTGATGTGACTTAGTCACTGGGACAGGTCTCCAGCTTGTAGTGTGTTCGGAGCCTGCGGAGACGGCAGAACCTGCGGTTCTAACCCCCATTCCTCCTGTGTTTCCCAGTAGAATGGTTTATTTAATATTAAGATTGAAATAAATAAAGTGCATGTTTAGAATAACTTAATTGAACCCTAGAATATGAAATGAACCCTAGGGTAGAAGCAAATGAGTATTGCTTAAGCTACACTGTCTACTTTGAGATGCATGTTAAACCTTAAATGGTAGCAAGCATATTGATTACTTGATGTGATGCTTTCTTAGTTATTAAAACATGAGCTGCTTGTTATAAAAATGAAACCTGGGATGTGAACAATAGGATCTGAATGTTGAAAAATGGAATGAAAGGAATACCAGCATGAACCCTACAGGGAATTAGGAGAAGAACTCTTATATACGGAAAGAACATTGTAATTAGATGGAAAGTGAGTTGGTCCTTGTGTACACAGTACTAAGGAGAGAAATTGTCCCTTTAGAGTCGAGGGGAGCTTGCCGCCCCTTGGGTTGAGACCAAGGGTGGGTTTGGCCACTCTACGTTGACTCATGTTCAGCCCTCACGTACATGGTACTGAGGTGAGCAAGCTGCCCCACGGGGCCCAAGGTTAGGACTAGCCACCCTACACGGACTTTTGTTAGGCCCACTAGGCAAACTGGAATAGTTAGACCAGGGTATGTAAACTGTAGAGGGGCGAGACCCTTGTTCTGTTCTGAGGGGCGAGACCCCTGTTTTGAGAGGGCAAAGCCCTATCCTATTCCGTGTTGTACTTTTAGGCGTACCCGCTGGTGGAAATGACTAACCACGTGCTAATGTGGGGTAACTACCCGTGAGCTTATCGCGCGTGCCGTAGTCACCGCTATGTCGTGACTGTGACCTCGGGGTGGTTGACTAGATGTAGGAATACCACGGGGACTCTTCCAGCCAGGAGAGCATCATGTGTACATCCTATATCACGAGAAAGACTGCAATCAAGATCGTTCCTTTGAGGAACAGACAAGATCAAGAGATGACCGGATTAATAAGAGAATAAACAAATTAGAACTCCTTAGTTGAGTTAAATGAAAATGAATAATTAATTAGTTGCTTATCTTATGTTAATTGCATGTAAATGGCTTAATTACCACTCTACTCAGCATTAGCTGACTACGGAATTCTATAACCTTGTTTAGGTCAGGGAGTTGAGCAGCCAGCACCACCGGCTACAGAGGGAGCTAGGCCCAGTCGAGCCTAGTCGAGCCCAACCATAGCTGTTGTCGTTTTCTATTCTAGCACATTCTTTGGTTGTAGTAGTGAGTTTTTGTTATATGTAATACTATTTCTATTATATTTTCACTTTATTTTCCGCTGTTGTAGTTGTGATGGCATGTAATATTGTGAGACCTTTTGTTCTGTTTCCTTTACTGTCTCTGTATTATTTTCTGCTTAGTTACAATGCATGTATAGTTGTGGAACATTTTCTGCTTTTGGTTATTTCTCGTTGGACGGCTGGGTCTTGGGATTAGTCGAGGTGAGTCGGTCTCGGTTCCTGTAGGGATCTGGGATTAGGTCGTAACAGCTTGAGAGTCACAAAATGGAATCTCCCCAGTCTTCTTCGAAGGATGAAGGATACAATTAAAATCCCTCCCAATGATCCACAGGGTAGAGACGATGGGAGAGATCAAGGAAAGGTGATCCCAAAGGTTCTGCCTAAGAGTCACGTCAGTCAAAGCATAAATAGCAGAGATATTAAAGTTCTTGTCCCCGATCTTAAGATTCACGGTTAAGGCTTGGGAGAAGGAGGAAATAATGGCAACAGAGAGGTGGCCTTTCCAAAGGCACCAGATTTTTGGAAAATAAGGGGAAGCTATAGAATGGTCAAAACCTATAGTGGAGTTGATATTGTCAATATCATAAGGTTCCACGAAGGGCTCCATGGGGAAAATCAAGGTCAGATTATGGATGTGGATAAGGCATTTTAGGCGGTTGATAGTGGGGTCATTAAGAATGTCCCGACAGTTCCAAAAAAGATACTTCATTTGGAAAAAAACTTTGGAAAGGGACTTAGCATGACTACAGGTAATTCTACCCTTATCCTCGAGGGTTCAACCACCATGAACTCCTAACATCCTTTTAGGTGAGTGTGCCTCATATGCCTTATCCAAAATAAACAAGGGCTCAGCATCATAAAAACCCAACCTCCCTATAGGCTCAACACCTGACTGAGAATCAAAGTAATTTACATCATTGCTCACTTCCAACGGTGCCTCCTAATCTTGAATCTTCGAAACATGCGGAGGGTCAAGGATAGGAAACCGTTGGAAAGGGAAGATAATGCCCCATGCTAAGCCATTAATTTGATTTTCTTTATCCTCACTTTTAAAAACCGCTTTCTGATTGGAGTGATTCCCGACCTCGGGTGGCAGTAAGGAGTTTCCCATCTATAGTATCATCTTCAATAGCTATGTCATCCGCTTTCCGAAATTTATCAACGTTGGGAAAACCGGAGAGGGCAGGAATATCATCATCAATAGGCAACAAGGCCCTAGCAGGAGAAACATTCATCACTTTCGAAGCAGCAGAAGAAAACATCACACGAGAACCATCTTATTTATCCCCACCCAAGATGAGCGTTAACATCTATTTACTATCGATGCATGCAATCAGTGTGGCAGAGTACTCATTGACAGTTGCCCATGTTAATTCATTGAGATGCACAATGTTCGTCTTCCCTTTTTATTATCAAATAAAAAAAAGGGTTAATTATGGACTACTTACGATGCTGTGCTATATAACAACCCACTTTTAGGTGACTGGGATATATAGAATATAATGAGATGCAACGATGGCATCAACTGTTCTTTCTCTTAATTTTCAAAATATTTGAAATTCTTCTAAATCGACACTCCTGTAATGTGTTGGGTCATGAAAATTATAATTAGTTATATCCAAAAAATATAGATAGTAGAGAGCTCACCTTCTAGAAGAGTGGTGGAAGTGGCCGGTGGCCAAAGGGAGGGACGAGTGCGACGATGATGACGTAGATGAGGCAGACTGGGGCGAGCACGATGACGAGGTGGAGGGGGGTGAGTGTGTTGACCAAGCAAAGGAGGGTGAACACGAGCGAGGTGGAGGAGAGCGATAGTGCTGGTGACGATGCAGGTGAGGTGAAGGAGCAAGAGTGCCAGGTAAACACGAACGATGTTTAGAAGAGGAGGGAGATTAATGTGGGGGTCAAGAGAGGAATTTAATTTGGAAAAGAGTTTTGAGTTTGATTAAGAGGGGGGGGGGGGGTAATTTTTTTTAGGGGGGATATGGGATAAAGAGATATGACATTTGTTATCATGTATGGTGATGATTTTTTTTTAATGTTTACATTAAATTTTTTAAATAATATTTAATTAAAAACACGTGTTAATGTTATTTTTATTATTTTAATTATGTTAATTTATTAACATCGTAAAAATGATAACATTAAATTTAATTAAATATCAACTTTGAGTTTTTTTCCGTTGCAGTGGTACAGTAGATCGGAACATGATCTGTTTACTCTCGTTAGATTTATAAGTTCACTCCTTGTCTCGATTTCAGATATCTTGCTACGTAGACGCGTGATACGTATGGTGACATAATTAAATAAAGATGTATATGCATGTGACTCGTGTTATCTCTTATTTTGGAGTAATAAATAAAATATATTTTTTTAATTGTATAATATGCATCAAAATATTATGATAAATAAAATAAATAATTGTTTATTGTAAAAGTATGTTCATGCAACATTGTGCTTATAAATATAAAAGTTGTAACCATCGGTGAAATAATTATTATAGTATCATAAAAATGATAATCGATATTTAATATATATTGTCAAAAGATATATTCTTACCTTTTAAAAGTTTACAAATTTAATTTTTTTAGATATTTTAATCAAAGATATATTGCTCATATGGAGAATTATATTTTTTTTCATAATTTTGGTAAAATTTAATAAGATTTTTATTAAATATTAAGATGTATGTCAACAAATGGAGTATCTTTTTATTTATATATTACTCCATAATTAGGTACCTAGACAGTTTTATAACTGGTAAAATATATTTCTACAATTTATTTTTTAGGAATAAGTAATTATATCATTCATAACTCAATGGATTACGTGAGTTAAATTTGGAAGAATTTAAAAAATTTTAAAATTTAAAGAAAGGACAATTGATGCCACCGTTATAGCCCACCGCTGGTATATTACTCCCGCACTTCACAACTGGGCAAACGTGAGAGAGACAACATCAATAATAATGGTATATCAAACCAACAAATCTCCCTCTCTAATAATAAAAACATTAAACTGCTAGCTATATTGCACCGACTAAAACTAATATTGAAGTGGACATAATGTGAGAGAGAGAGCAGGGAGGGGAGAACACGTGTTAGATGGAGGGGAGGGTGAACCTAGCTTTAGATACAGGCTGGTGTGTTTGGTCCCACACTTCACTACAGGACAGATGAGAAGGGAAAAAGAGAGAGAGATATATGAGAATCCACGTTGTGATCGAACACTGAACGTATGAGCGACAATCCACTAAGAATATATGATGTGTGGGATATGTATGAGAAAAATTGAAAAAGATATTAATAATATTTATGATTATGACCTAAAGTTTTATGGAGTAACCTATATGCGAAGGTATAGTTAGAAATATTCCATATGATTGTAAAAAAATTATAGTTTAATATATGAACATAAATTTACTTTTTTTCTAGTAGTAGAAACAAATGATTGGTAAATAATTCATTTACTTGTACAAAATTTGTAAATTGAGAGTTATTTTTATATCAAATGACATTGGAGAAAGGGAGAGAGAGAGAGTAAATGTGATTAAATGCTATGAGTAAATAATAAATAGGCACCCTATATGTAAATACCTTTACGTAAATACTAAGTGGGTATCCTAGAGTAAATATTAAATAAGTACATCATGCATGATCAAATGGATTTAGATATGGATTGGTACTTAAAAATTTGATAAGAAGTACGTAAGACATGCACACATAGGTATTGAATTTGAAAATAAATATATAAATTTAATCCAAACGAAGCCTTATTTACATCCATGTATCCGATACCATTAATATATAATGTACAATACTTTATGCAAAGTAAATTATTTTAAAAATAATTGTTGTTGTACTTATAAAATAAATATATAAATAAATAAATAAAGAATATATGTCACACATAAAGAGCAACGTGATTAAATCCATATTTGAGGCACATTAAAATAACTTGTCAAAAAAAGTCACAAAAAATGTATAATTTATATTTTAGGATTATAATATATATTGTTTTAAATATAGAAACATCTTTTTTTTAATAAAATTTATTTAATAATATATATATTGTGTGTGTGTGTGAATTTACTTAATGATATATATATTGTGTGTGTGCTCGGGTGTGTGTGGACTTTGCTGAGAGGATGTTAGGTAAGTTTTCTCTCAGAAAAAAAAAAGGAATTTTTATGTAAATACTATTAAAATTTTTTAAAATTACTTAAATGTCATTCAATTTACTATATTTATAGATATATCATTGAAAATGTAGTGTCATTTTTGTATTTGGTACTTTGTTAGCCATAATCATTAAACTTAACGATTTTAAATTAAAATATAATAAAAAAATTTTTTAGTCCTTTAAAATTTTTCTAGTCCTTAAATTTTATTTTTTTACTTTTTACCCCTTCCGTTCCCCCCTCTCCTCTTCAGTTCACCTCCCTTCCTCCTCACCTTTGACCACCTCTGTAACGACCCGGTTCCCGAGTCCCTACGAGACACGAGAACCGGACCGACTCGACTAATCCCAAGACCCAGTCGTCCAACGAGGAAGTAACCAAAAGACAGTAAAATAAATCACATTCAGCATGAATATAACTAACAGTAAGAAAGTACAGCAGTAAGGAAAGAACTACTACAGTAGGCACCACCACAACAGTAAAACAACATTTATCATATAACAAAAACTGCAGGTAAAGAAGGTACAGCGGAAACAAAACTACTCACTAGAACAGAAACAAAAAGGGGTACAAAGCTGGGGTAACTCTACTGGACCCTACTCGGCCCAGCGTCCTCTGCAGCCGCCGACCCTGGCTGCTCAACACCTGGTCCTGAAAAAGGTAACGAGTGTAACACGTCAGCAAAACGCTGAGTAGAGTGGCAAACTAACTAAAGGCAACAGTAGAGTGTACAGTAGCTATTATGTTCTATTACTTCCTTTATTTACATCTTTCAATTTTTCTCACTATTTCATTTATTTCTCAGATCCTTTACTTGATCTCGAATGTCCTCGTGGGACGATCTTGATTGCAGTCTTTTCCAAAAGTAGAAGTAGCACGTGGTGCTCTCCTGGCCGGGAGAGTCCCCCGTGGTGATCCTACCCTCAGTCAACCACCCCAAGGTCACTGACAGACGTAACGGTGACTACGGCACGCGCGATAAACGCACAGGTAGCTAGCCCGCACTGGCACGCGGTCAGTCGTTTCCGTTAACGGGTGCGCCCAAAGCACAGCACGGAACCAGGGCAGAGCCCTCTCAGTAACAGGGGTCCAGCCCCTCCACAGTAACCAAACCGGGGCCTTGCCCCTCCACAGTCCGCGCACCCTCGCCTGACTACCCTGGTTTGCCCTAGTGGGCCTAACAAGTCGGTGAAGGAGGCTAGCAGAACCCCGGGGCCCGTGGGGTAGCTAGTACTCTCCTAACACTACTAGCTCTCCTCGGTACTACGTACATGAGGGCCAGCAAGTCGGTACAGAGCGGCCAATCCTAACCCCGGGTCCCTGGGGCGGCTGGCCCCACTCTGCACTAAACAGGTACAGGTACTTCCCTTGGTACTGCGTACCCAAGAGACAGTACAAACTACATCTCAGTTCCATTCCTTTTTCTTTCCAGGAGTTCCACTCCTAACTCCCCGTAGGGTTCCAGCTCTTTATTTCAGAACATCATATGTTTCACTTTCCAGATTCACGTTCTCAAATTCCATGATCTCAAACATGTTTCTTTATTCATAACAGGCAGCTGTTAATTAAATTTACAGGCAGCTTTATATATTCCTTTCCATTTTTCCAAGACTGCAGTAATATACATTCCACTAGTTTTTCCATCCTAGGATTCATGCCATATCCTAGGATCTATCATACAATCTAGTTTTCCGGCCCTAGGATTCATGCAACACCTAGGAGCTATCATTCCATATATTTCTCATTCCTAGGATTCATGCAAAGCCCTAGGTTCTAGTTATGGTTCCATACTTTAACAGATTTTATTAATACTTAAAACCACTCTACCAGGTACAACGGGAGTAATGGGGGCGTGATCGGGAATCCCGCGCGCCTCCGCGACTCTCAAGACTGCAACCGAACGAGGTCCTATCACAAGGATCAAACACAAGGAGTGTCTCAAAATAGTGTATAGCTACTGTAGGCGGGTAGAGGAATTAATTCTGAAACGAACGCAACTCGAATCGCGGAAAACGGAGCCCAAACGGGCCCTAAACGGGTCGAGAAAGACGATACTGTGCAAAATCAGACGTCTGGAACTCCCTCCAGACGTCTTAAACGGTGAATCAGAGAATTACCTGTTCAGCGTGGTTTCCCAGACGTCCAGAAGTCTGCAGGGACGTCTTTCCTAGATCCCAGACGTCCGATGGTCACTCCGGACGTCTGGAGGTCACTCCCGCCGTCTGGTACAACTTCCAGACGTCTGATTCGCAAAGGATGACGAATCAAAAAACCTGCGCACAGCCAACCCCCCTCCCTCAGTACGGTCAGTCGACAAAAAGGAAGAAGAAAGCGGAAACTCACCTTTCAGACATCTGTATGATCTCACAGACGTCGACCTTGCCGTCTGGATATCAATCCAGACGTCTGATTCTGGAAATTTTTCCAGAATCAGAGCCCTGCTCGGCCTCCGCTCGCGACGCCGCCCGCGTCGCACCTCGCGCGTACGCTGCTCCGCCCGCTGCAGGTCCCTCTCCGCGACGCTCTGCGCCCCCTGCGCCCTCCGCCGGCCGGCCAAGCCGCTCCTGGCGAGCTCGCCCTCACGGCAGAGCCCCGCCTTCACACGCCGCAGCTCCTCCGCGCTCACTGCGGCTGCCGCTGCCGCTGCGCCCTCGCGTCCGCTCGCTCTCGCGTACAGGCAGGAGAAGAAGGAGGAAGATGGTGGAGACGGGAGGGGAGGCGCGCCCCCCCCTTTTTAACGCCGCGCGGAGAGGAGAGAGAAGGTGGTCGCAGCCGCCTGCAGCCGCAGAGAAAGAGGGCAGAAATGCAGGTCTGCGCGCACAGGCGCGCAGACGAATATCCCGTGCGAGCATAACTGTTCTCCAGACGTCTGTAAACTATCCCGGACGTCTGGTCAGACGTCTGGATGTGATCCCAGACGTCTGGTCCGACGTCTGGGCCACCTCCCAGACGTCTTAAAAGGCGTCTGGGGCACGCGCTCGTTACAACCTCCTCCATCACCACTCTCCAACCTTTGACCACCTCCTCCGCCCTCTCTCCTCTCTAACTGCCACCTCCTCCTCCCAAGGAGACATCAAAAAGGAGGTGGTTAGAGAGAGGGGGCGGAGGTGAGGAGGAAGAGAGGTGAACTGGCAAGGAGAGGGGGGAGAGAGGGGGTGAAAATTAAAAAATAATTTAAGAATTAAAAAAATTTGAAGATTAAAAAAAATTACAGACTAAAAAATAATCTTTTATTACAGTTTAGTCCAAAATCATTAAGTTTAACTGTTATGACTAACGAAGTAGCAAATACGAAAACAACACTACTTTTTTAATGGCATATTTGTAAATATAGTGAATTTAATACCATTAAAAAAATTTCAAAAGACTTTAGTGGCATTTACGTAAAAATCCCAAAAAAAACATAATTACCTAAGTGCTCAACAGAATAGAGCGAGGGGGAAGTCAGAGGGGCGAGGAGTGGCGAGAGTAAGGTGAGTTGCATGGTGGAGTGTTACAGTCGAAAATCATCATATTAGAAAATTTCGTGTCGTAGAATAGCAAAGAAAATCAATACAACATTTGAATTTATAATACTCGAAAAATCGTGAGTTCCAAGGTCTTTCACAGGAAGCAAGTGTAACAAATCAATCCACTAATTACAATAATCAGAAATAATAATGCAAGTGAATCAAATGATATTCAATTAAGAGCAAGAATATATCTCAAAAGTTAGGGACAAAATATAAATAAAGGACTAAAAATAGTGGTTGAAACTACCAATTATGCCCTTTAATTTAGGCACAATTCCCTAATCAATTTCTCAACAGTACTCTTCAACCACTTATCCACTTCAACACAGAATATCCACATTATATCAATTATCAATAAACCCACAGTAACTTCAACCAAGGTTAGGCACAAGGGCCAGACAACCTAAGGAGCAAAGCCTCAGAATTCGCTAAGTGTTGAGCATGCGTGCACGTTTCCTGAGGCACAACAGTGCAAAACCACCCCCTCCCTCCTCAGAATCTCCTCTTCTCTCTCTCTTTTAGAACCAGGTATAGAGTGAAACGACCTACCACCCTTTGGGCATTTAAGACGTCTGGGATGTTCACCAGACGTCTGAAAATGCTTTCCGGCGTGGACCATACGTATGCCATACTCCCTCCCTCACCGTGCCTCACCACACCTCCTCCTGCGACGCCACTCCGCACCATGCTTCGCCATCCCACCCCCCTCACCTCTTCTCCCTTTATAAGCCTCTCCCCCTCCTCTTCGTTGCCCACCCCTTAGCCGAGAGCAAAGCGAGGGCGAGAGCGAGTGAAGAGCGGAGAGCCCGAGCGGGAGGAAGCACGAGAGCAGAGGGTGCAGCGCCGTTCTGCTGCAGCGCCTGCAGGCGAGGGGAGCTAGACCAGTTCTGCGAAAGTCATTTTCCGTCGAATTAGACGACCGGAGGGACACCTAGACATCTTACCGGACGTCCGAAGGTAGAGCAAGACGTCTGATAGAGATCTACTTTCCGTACTTTTTCTCTCTAACAAGTCCTGACAGCGTACGTGTATGTGTTAGAAGGCGAGAGCGTAGCCGAGGCAATTTCAGACGTCCGGGAGCACCCCCAGACATCTGATGGAGTCCTTGGACGTTGGCATTGAGTTCCAGACATCTGATAGTAGAACACCGAGGAGGTATTCCTGAGAACTGTTTTAAGACGTCTGGGACCTTTCCCAGACGTCTGATTTCCGTCTGACAGCATGTTTTTGGGCCGTGCAAGGCCCTATTATTATCGCTTTTCTGCAAACAAACAGTCTCTATTTCCATACGAGTTTCTCTGTATAATGATACCTTGCTTATATCATTCTGAACCTTTTGGCCCATCAATCCATGTATTAGGTCTTCAGTCCGACGGGTGTACGAGACCTGCGGAGACGTCGGGAGCCACTATGCGAGCCCCCATTCCACCCGGTTACCCAGGTAGAGTGGTTACAACCTTAAATCTCTAATTTAATACATGCAAGTAAGTAATCCTAGGACTTGAGATGAACCCTAGGAAGGAATAAACGTATACTTGAGAATAAATTCTTGAACCCTAGGTCTTGGCATGAACACTAGGGTTAGAGGAAATTGCATATGAATGATTGAGTAATCAAAAGCTGCATGTTTTTATCTAAAATGGACCCCTACTGTGATAAAATGGAAATTGAACTGTTTGTTCCGTACATTCCAACCCGGATGTGAAAAAGAAACTCCTGTACGAACCCTACGGGGAATGTAAACAAGAACACCATAATACAGAGAACCGGATGGTTCTGAAAATTTGTTGCCCATGGGCAGCTGTTAAGGGAGGTAAGCTGACCTTCGTGTATGTGGTACTGAAGAGAGCAACTATCCCTTGTAGTGTAGAATGGAGCTTGCCACCCTTGGGTTGGGACCCAGGGTGGGTTTGGCCACTCTACGACGACTCTTACTGGCCCTCGTGTACATGGTACTAAGGTGAGCTACTTAGTGTAGGGGGAGCTATCCGCCCCAGGGGACCCAGGGCTAGGTATGGTCACCCTACACCTGTGATTTCCCTACTTGGAGGGGTGAGATCAGTGTGACGTAATAATATGCGTAAATGAAATATATAAAGCAATCTCAAAAAGACAATCACACAATGTACACAAAAAGTTTTTAGGTGGAAACCCAAACCGGGTGAAAACCACCACGTAACCCTCACGAGTTAGGATTTTCCGATCAACCTAGTTGATCAAATCCACTAAACGAATCACTTTAAAACGAGGGTGATTCAACCTCAGTACAACCACGCTACAAGTACGAGGGTAGCGTTCCTCAACCCCTTCTCTCCACGAGAAGGATTTTGTCCCACGAAGGAGACGGGAATTCGTAAAGCGAATACCCAACCAAAAGACAAAGGTAAAATAAACAACAAACCTATAGAGCCAACAAAGTAATAAACCTAAGCTTCTATAGGATTTAGGAAACTCCCATTTGCAAGGAGTGCGTCGACGATGACGCGGTGCGTGAGCCACGCGACGGCGCAACTTCGCTCTCGTGAACTACGGCGAGAGAGCGGGTGCGCAACAGCTTGATGCTCTCAAGAGAATGGTGCTTGAGCTTGGAGAGCAAGAGCTAGCTAGGACACAAGAGAGTGGAAAGTGTAATACAACTTGTTTCTTGTGTATCTTGGTCTCTCTAGGTGTGTATCTTGTGTGTTTAGGTGTGTAAAGGCTCCCCTTTATTTATAGAGGCCTTAGGAAGGCTTTGGAAGGCTTGGAAAAGCTTCCATAGCCGTTGGGTGCAAAGCCCAAGTGAATCAGCCCGAAATCAGGAACAATCATTGTTCTGATAGGCTTATCAGACGTCTAATTCTAGCATCAGACGTCTGGAAGTTCACTATAAGACGTCTGATTCAAAGGTCAGACGTCTGATTTTGGGCGGGTCTCTCCCTGACTTGGATCAGATCTAAACAGGGTTTTTACGCAAGTCCATCAGACGACATACAGGACGTCTGGCACTATGTCTGGACGTCTGGAAACCTACTTTTACTGTGGGAATTGATTTCCAAACGTTGCAACGGCTAGAAAATCTCTGAGAAGAGATTTTGGGTCAGCCGAGGCAAAACAGTCATTTATCAGATGTCTGGAAAGTCCTATGGACGTCTGATAAGGCTCTAACGGTCATATTCTTGAGTGTCTGCTAAGCCAGCCAACGGTCCACTAATTGGACGTCTGGCAAATCCATCAGACGTCTTCTAAGACGTCTGGTCTAAGGTCTGAACGTCTGATTTCATCAGACAGAACTAACTATGTCCAGCCTAACAGTTATCAGACGTCTGAAACAACAGTCAGACGTCTTAAAATACATTATCAGACGTCTGATTTGGGAATTAGACGTCTGTAAAGTCTGTTTGAACCCTATATTGGTTTTCTAAGTATTCTACAGAAAACCTAAGTATCCTAGGGTTGTGCCGGTGTTCCTAGGACTACTGTTAGGGTTCTTTGAGGCTCTTTAACATGAAATATCTAAGGAAATAAAGAGCAACAAAAGAAACAAAAAATACAACAAGTACAAAAGAAGGAAATCTATCCTATTCTTCATTTCCTTCCATCTTCAATCTTTCGCTCCACGCGAACCTCCTCTGTTTTCCGTCAAGCTCTTCCAATCCGTCCTGGATGCGAGCTCGAACTCCGTCTAAACACGTCCTCATTTGCAATTGACCTGAAATCTAGGACTCAAATTGCAAATTTTAAATAACACGTGTTTTGTTATCATCAAAACAAATGATCGTGGTGCTCTAGCACCAACAACACCGACTCTTGTTAGCCCATTGGGCAAACCGGGGTAGTCGGATGAGGGTACGCAGACTGAGGAGGGGCGAGACCCCTGAGGGGCAAGACCCCTGTTCTGTTCTGAGAGGGCAAGGCCCTATACTGTTCTGCACTGTATGTTGAGGCGTACCCGCTAGCGGAAACGACTAACCGTGTGCCAGTGCGGGGTAGCTACCTGCACGCTTATCACGTGTGCCATAGTCACCGCTACGTCACGACCATGACCTCGGGGTGGTAGATCGGGTATAGACTCCCACGGTGGGACTCCCCCGGCTAGGAGAGTGCCACGTGGGCATCCTATATCACGGGAAGCTGCAAGCAAAATCGTTCCTATAGGGAACAAGAAGATTAATTAACAAATCCTAATTAGAGATCTCTACGTAGCCACATGTATAACATAATTGGAAAATGGAAAATTTTATGTTAACTACTTGTTAAATGCATGTTACTTCTTAACCACCACTCTACTCAGCGTTAGCTGACTCCAGTTAAATAAATTCTGTACAGGTCAGGGATTTGAGCAGCCCGAGCCACTGGCTGCTGAGGACGTTGGGCCTAGTCAAGCCTAGCTTTTGTTCTACTATTTGGTAGTGAGTTTCCATAGCTTTGTCTTCTACTATATGTACTCGTTTTGTTGTGATGGCTGTAATATGACATAATATTCCTTTTTCCCCCCTGTTGTAAATTTCTTTCTGTTTAGCTACTGTACTTATGTGATTGTGGTTTGTTGAATGTTACTTGGTTATTTCTTGTTGAACGACTGGGTCTTGGGATTAATCGAAGCAATCCAATCTCAGATCCTGTAGGGATCTAGGATCGGGTCGTGACATAGAGTATATAGGTAACAATAACTAGGTAATCGGGTCAAGAACAGTGACCAGGCCCGCATGCACGTGACCGCGGGTGAAGAGTGAGGGCGAGTGTGTGAGGGGAGCTCACCCCCTCAACGTCGAGGCAAGCAGCTGGCCACACAAAAATGTTATATGCGTGAAATTTTCTTTAAAATCTCCAATGTGGGACTATGTTGAGCAGTTTCTTCACGTGGGTGCAGTAGTTGTTTTCTTCGTCAAATTGGAGCTACTAGAGTTTGTTGCTCGATTGAAAGCCTGGAGAGAGGCACCAATCAAACCTACTTCGATTAGCGTGATTGGCAACAGAAGAGAGGCAAACGGAGCTAAGGATGACGATGACGATGGCGATGGCAATGCTTTGGTGGTGACCTAAAACACAATAAAATGCCCTTGCGGCCCAATTAAAAAGTTCAAAAGAGTCGCCAGAGCTTGGCAAGTGCAACGGTAGTGGTTGTGATGCGCTTAAAGGTGTATGGAGGTGACGGGACGTTGTAGAGAGTGTGCAGAAGGTGTGGTGTTCGACGGGGCGAAGAAGGAGCTAAAGCCCTAAATTAGGAGAGGGATTTTACTTGATGGAGTGTGGTGGAGCTTATGGAGGTGGTGGTTTAGAGTTTGGTATGTGTGGCAGCCGGATGACCTCGCCGGAGGCGTGGCCAATGTTGGGGAAAATGGAGGGGGAGAATGGTGGTCAGTGGCTAAATTGGGTTTCTAAGGACCTAAGGATGATCTAGAGAGGGAGAGGGAAGGGTTTGAGTACTTTAAGGAGATAGAGAGAACAAAACCACACCCAATGTTGACTAGCCAGACGTGGGGATGAAGGGGTCGGCGGCTGGATAAAGATGAGGAAGAAGAGGCTGAGAGCAATCTTGCTTTGGCCAGCAAGACTCGCGACGAAGAGAAGAGAATGGCGGTGTCTGTTGGCAAAGATCACGGGTGGAGGAGGAGGTCGGAGAGGATTCTCCTATGCTCAAGAAGCAGCAGCTGAAGGAGGAAAAGAGAGGTGTTTTCCAGCTTATTCTTGGCTGCCCCTAATCGTGGACTGATGGGGCGTTCTTATAGAGGTCAGATTTGAGCTCCAAATGAGGCAATTAACTTGATTAGGTCTCAGATTTAGAATAAAAGGACCCTTAATTTCCTTGAGCTCGCCTGAGCTCCAAGATCAATTTCGATCTCTGAGATGGGGTTGATTTGATTCATCGCCTGAGCAACAATCCTTCTAATTTTGTAAGGATTTGGAGCTGATTTGAGAGAGATTTTCTTTCTCGAAACTTGGCTTGGAGGTGTGTTTCCACTCCAATGGTGGTAGGGACCTAGATGCAAAGAATATGATAAATATAGGGGGTTATTTGTAAGAAACTTGAAACTTAGGGGTACAAATGTGAGAAATAGAGTTTTTAGGGGCTAAATTCAAACTAGGTCAAGATGAATTCTGATTGGACGTAAATTTTGGAGTTAACTTAATTTGGACCTAATGAATCTAATGGTGAACTTGAATTTGAGTTTTAACCATATTTAGCTAGGTAAATTGCATAGAAGTCCAAAGTAGGGCAAATTCCCGTCAGAAACTCTATTATAAGTCAAAATGGATTCAGATGGTCAAAGTGAAGGTACCAAACCTCTGATAATATTTTTCAATGATTTATAGGAGGTTTATATTAATTTTATCTAGACCAGAACCTTTTCAATTTAAGTGAGGTTTATAATTAAGGTTTTCAATACTATTTTCACCCTCGAAATGCGTGAAACACTAATTCAGTCAGTGTGGACCCAGTTTTTAGTCTTTTATGCTCATTTGACTTTTAATTAACCTTTAATTAATCCCGTGGTTAATTTACATTTGCGATGTGCTATTAAAACAATAAAATTAACCCTACTTTCTTATTTTCTTCTCAAATCAGATCAGTATGGAATTGTGACCTTCAGATGATCAAGTAGGAGCATTTATCATTTAAATCTGACTAATTGTGGCTAGTTAAAACCCTTGATGGTGTTACCATCAAGGAGATTGGCATGTGGCAACTCAAAATTCAATTTTAACATATAGGAATAGACCAATGAATTGACATGCACTTTGTTGCCATAAAAACAATTTAACGGATGATACAAAATATACTAGAGTGTTTTTAGATGGACTATGTTGGAAAATTTGTATATTACATAAAATATCACATTCTATATTTACAAAGATATCACTGTAAGACTTGAAAATTCATGATCCTTAGTAATTATGTGCTTAATAAAGAAAAACTCTTACGATTGCTTAGTTCCCTCGAATTAAAATTAATGTGTTTCTTGTTTTACTACATTAAATCATGTATTTATCATAGCTTTAAGCCCTTACAGTAGCCATATCAAAGGAAAGTAACTTCTTTATAAATTGGATCATATGAAATATTTAAAATATCTTCAAAATTGAAAAACATATTTAATTTTACATATTTTATATATACATATGTGTAGCACATGCATACGTATGTGTGCACATATATGTACATTCACGTATACATACATAAAAATATACTTGTATATAATTAAAAGAAGTCTTTCGGCATAATTTTAAGCTTCTTTGTGCCGTGGCCCCAGCCCAGAATTCCGCATAATTTTTCACTTGATTCTATCCCACATTGTAATTTTATTCATATCATATACGTCACATAATTATTAAATATTATTAAAATGATTAGATAAAAAATGCACTGTAACAAAAAAAAAAAAAAAGGCTTTTAGTCTTGGTCGTGACCAAACGATATAGAGCCGTCACCAGAAGTTGCGTGGTGGAAGGGTTTTGGTAAAAAGTATTTTCGTAAGACTTTCGGTCTTGAGTGTGAAATCGGGGCTAAATATTTTGGTCACGGTTTCAATAAAAACCGTGAGCAAATCCCCACTGCTAGCAAGAATCGCAACTTTTGTCACGGTTATAAACCGTGCCCAAATACTTTTAATCACGGTTGTAAAACTGTGACAAAAAATAGAGCTTTGGTCACGGTCTACAACCATGATTGAAAATTTGAGCAAAAGACAAAAAGGATTTGGTCACAGTTTATCAACCGTGGTGAATCGTGACCAAAAGTCTCTTCTATTATTTAAATAAATAAATGTAATTTGACCTTATGCTGAAAAATAATTAATGTAATTCAAAAATTGTCGACAGAATGCAGTGGCCATGCAAGGATTAGCATATGAATCAAATCCCACCATCGTGAACAACATAGGCATAAGAATAAAAGGAAATACAAACAATTGCTATGTATCTATCTTATAGTTTTTTGGCCTCCTATACTTAGAGCTAAATCTAATAGCTAACCCAGAACCAAATCTAGTTTGCAGGATATCAATATTCCCAACTGAAAAATGATACAATCATGCAACACTTCAAAAAAAAAATCACAACATTTCAAATGGATTACATTTGTTCTTTGATATATTAGAGATTTTTCATAGCAAGAACCTAAAGATCAAAAAATCTCAAGCGAGCCAAACTAACTTGTCGGCCTGTCATGCAGATGCCACACTACAACAGCAATAACTTATATTGACACAAGCATCAAGTCAAGCACTTTGACGATAGAGAATACTAATCTATCAAACCAACATGTTGCAGACATTACACAGTCGATTCAATCTGATTTGACAGGGAGAGACAAGTAACTAGGTGATGCAATTATCTATGAAGTCTCATATTTGATAGAGGGTATGGGCATTGAGCCCATCACTGTAACGACCCGGTTCCCGAGTCCCTACGAGACACGAGAACCGGACCGACTCGACTAATCCCAAGACCCAGTCGTCCAACGAGGAAGTAACCAAAAGACAGTAAAATAAACCACATTCAGCATGAATATAACTAACAGTAAAAAGTACAGCAGTAAGGAAAGAAACTACTACAGTAGGCACCACCACAACAGTAAAACAACATTTATCATATAACAAAAACTGCAGGTAAAGAAGGTACAGCGGAAACAAAACTACTCACTAGAACAGAAAAAAAAGAAGGTACAAAGCTGTGGCAACTCTACTGGACCCTACTCGGCCCAGCGTCCTCTGCAGCCGCCGACCCTGGCTGCTCAACACCTGGTCCTGAAAAAGGTAACGAGTGTAACACGTCAGCAAAACGCTGAGTAGAGTGGCAAACTAACTAAAGGCAACAGTAGGGTGTACAGTAGCTGTTATGTTCTATTACTTCCTTTATTTACATCTTTCAATTTTTCTCACTATTTCATTTACTTCTCAGATCCTTTACTTGATCTCGAATGTCCTCGTGGGACGATCTTGATTGCAGTCTTTTCCAACAGTAGAAGTGGCACGTGGTGCTCTCCTGGCCGGGAGAGTCCCCCGTGGTGATCCTACCCTCAGTCAACCACCCCAAGGTCACTGACAGACGTAACGGTGACTACGGCACGCGCGATAAACGCACAGGTAGCTAGCCCGTACTGGCACGCGGTCAGTCGTTTCCGTTAACGGGTGCGCCCAAAGCACAGCACGGAACCAGGGCAGAGCCCTCTCAGTAACAGGGGTCCAGCCCCTCCACAGTAACCAAACCGGGGCCTTGCCCCTCCACAGTCCGCGCACCCTCGCCTGACTACCCTGGTTTGCCCTAGTGGGCCTAACAAGTCGGTGAAGGAGGCTAGCAGAACCCTGGGGCCCGTGGGGTAGCTAGTACTCTCCTAACACTACTAGCTCTCCTCGGTACTACGTACACGAGGGCCAACAAGTCGGTACAGAGCGGCCAAGCCTAACCCCGGGTCCCTGGGGCGGCTGGCCCCACTCTGCACTAAAACAGGTACAGGTACTTCCCTTGGTACTGCGTACCCAAGAGACAGTACAAACTACATCTCAGTTCCATTCCTTTTCTTTCCAGGAGTTCCACTCCTAATTCCCCGTAGGGTTCCAGCTCTTTATCTCAGAACATCATATGTTTCACTTTCCAGATTCACGTTCTCACATTCCATGATCTCAACATGATTCTCTATGCATAACAGGCAGCTGTTAATTAAATTTACAGGCAGCTTTATATATTCCTTTCCATTTTTCCAAGACTGCAGTAATGTACATTCCACTAGTTTTTCCATCCTAGGATTCATGCCATATCCTAGGATCTATCATACAATCTAGTTTTCCGGCCCTAGGATTCATGCAACACCTAGGAGCTATCATTCCACATATTTCTCATTCCTAGGATTCATGCAATGCCCTAGGTTCTAGTTATGGTTCCATACTTTAACAGATTTTATTAATGCTTAAAACCACTCTACCAGGTACAACGGAAGTAATGGGGGCGTGGTCGGGAATCCCGCGTGCCTCCGCGACTCTCAAGACGGCAACCGAACGAGGTCCTATCACAAGGATCAAACACAAGGAGTGTCTCAAAACAGTGTATAGCTACTGTAGGAGGGTAGAGGAATAAATTCTGAAACGAACGCAACTCGAATCGCGGAAAACGGAGCCCAAACGGGCCCTAAACGGGTCGAGAAAGACAATACTGTGCAAAATCAGACGTCTGGAACTCCTTCCAGACGTCTTAAACGGTGGATCAGAGAATTACCTGTTCGGCTTGGTTCCCCGGACGTCCAGAAGTCTGTGGCGACGTCTCTCCTAGATCCCAGACGTCCGATGGTCTCTCCGGACGTCTGGAGGTCACTCCCGCCGTCTGGTACAACTTCCAGACGTCGGATTCGCAAAGGATGACGAATCCGAACACCTGCGCACAGCCAACCCTCCTCCCTCAGTACGGTCAGTCGACAAAAAAAGAAGGAGAAAGCGGAACTCACCTTTCAGACGTCTGTATGATCACACAGACGTCGACCTTGCCGTCTGGATATCAGTCCAGACGTCTGATTCTGGAGATTTTTCCAGAATCAGAACCTCGCTCGGCCTCCGCTCGCGACGCCGCCCGCGTCGCACCTCGCGCGTCCGCTGCTCCGCCCGCAGCAGGTCCCTCTTCGCGACGCTCTGCGCCCCCTGCGCCCTCCGCCGGCCGGCCAAGCCGCTCCCGGCGAGCTCGCCCTCACGGCAGAGCCCCGCCCTCGCACGCCGCAGCTCCTCCGCGCCTACTGCGGCCGCCGCTGCCGCTGCGCCCTCGCGTCCGCTCGCTCTCGCGCACAGGCAGGAGAGAAGGAGGAAGATGGTGGAGACGGGAGGGGAGGCGCGCCCCCTCCCCCTTTTAACGCCGCGCGGAGAGGAGGGAGAGACGGTCGCAGTCGCCTGCAGCCGCAGAGAAGATGCGGATCGCAGGTCTGCGCGCACAGGCGCGCAGACGAATATCCCGTGCGAGCATAACTATTCGTCAGACGTCTGTAAACTATCCCGGACGTCTGGTCAGACGTCTGGATGTGATCCCAGACGTCTTTACAGACGTCTGGGCCACCTCCCAGACGTCTTAAAAGACGTCTGGGGCACGCGCTCGTTACAATATAACAAACTCAAAGGAAGTTTCGTCCCCGAAACTTGCGCCAACTAGGGTGCGGAAAAAGGATGTCCAAATAACCATAACAAACTCAAAGAGGACCGAAGCCGGTCCGAAAAGACGTACCCGCGAAAAGCTCTGGGTACCGCTCCCGCATTGCCGCCTCAGGCTCCCAGGTAGCCTCCTCGTACCGCTGGCTCCTCCACAAAACCTTTACCAGGGGTACTTGCTTTCGTCTCAACCTGCGGACGGCTCGGTCTAGGATCTGCACTGGCCGCTCGGGGTAGGTCAGGTCGTCGCTCACCTCGACGCTCTCGTGACTCAGTACGTGGCTGGGATCGGCTACGTACTTCCTGAGGTTGGACACGTGGAACACGTCGTGCACACCAGAAAGCTGCGGGGGAAGGGCAAGTCTGTAAGCAACGGGTCCAACCCGCTCCAGGACCTCGAAGGGCCCCACGAACCTCGGCGCGAGCTTCCCTCTCACCCCAAACCGCTGTAAGCCCTTCATGGGCGAAACACGAAGAAAGACGTGGTCCCCAACCTCGAACTGCACCTCTCTGCGTCTGCGATCTGCGTAGCTCTTCTGTCTGCTCCTGACAGTGCGGAGTCGTCTGTGGATCTGTTCAACTACCTCCTGACTCTGCCGGATCAACCTGGGGCCAACCTCCCACTTGGTCCCCACCTCAACCCAACTCAAGGGTGCCGCGCATTTCCGTCCGTACAGAGCCTCGTAGGGAGCCATGCCGATGCTCGAGTGATAACTGTTGTTGTATGCAAACTCTGCCAGGGGCAGGTGTTCCTCCCAAGAGCCCCTCCAGTCTAGTACACAGGCACGCAAAAGATCCTCAAGTGTCTGTATCGTGCGTTCCGACTGTCCGTCCGTCTGGGGGTGGTAAGCCGTGCTAAACCTCAACCTCGTCCCCAAAGCCTGCTGAAACTCAGCCCAAAACTGGGACGTAAAGCGGGTATCCCGGTCGGATACGATCTCCCGCGGAACTCCGTGTAGTCGCACCACATCACGGATATACCTCTCTGCCAACTGTGCTGGTCCCAAAGTGACTCGGATCGGCAAGAATCGTGCCGTCTTCGTCAACCTATCCACTATTACCCAGACCGCGTCGTGTCCTCGCTGGGTAACAGGTAAACCCACCACCAAGTCCATGGTGATGCTCTCCCACTTCCACTCTGGCACTGGAAGCGGCTGAAGCGGCCCTGCAGGCCTCTGATGCTCGGCTTTCACCTGCTGGCACACTAAGCACTGCTGCACGAACTCACCCACATCCCGCTTCATCCCTCTCCACCAGAACTCGCGTCTCAAGTCATGGTACATTTTCGTGTTTCCGGGATGTATGGTGAATCTGGAACCGTGTGCCTCAGTCAGGAGCTCTCTCAACAGCTCCTCGTCTCTGGGGACGCACAGCCGTCCCCTCAAGCGTAACACCTGGTCTGTGAAAGAGAAGTCCCCTGGGTCCCCTGACAGTACTCTGTCGCGCAAAGACTGCAAGTACGGATCGGCCATCTGTCCCGTGATGATGCGGTCTATCAACTCTGGTCTGGTCTGCCGTGTCACCGTCACTGCCCCACAGTATCCTCGTAACTCTAGAGGTCGCCAACTGCCCACCTCCTCCAAAAGGCTCCAACTCTGTAACTGTAGACTGGCCAAGCGTGCGGGCGCCTTACGGCTCAAGGCGTCAGCCACCACATTGGCCTTTCCCGGGTGGTAGGAGATGCTGCAGTCGTAGTCCTTCAGGAGCTCCAACCAACGTCTCTGTCTCATGTTGAGCTCCTTCTGGTCAAAAAGATATCTGAGGCTCTTGTGATCTGTAAAAATCTCGAAGGTCTCACCGTACAAGTAGTGCCTCCATGTCTTCAGCGCGAAGACAATAGCTGCCAACTCTAGGTCATGGGTAGGGTAGGTATGCTCATGGGGCTTCAGTTGCCGCGAAGCATAAGCGACCACGTGACCCCTCTGCATGAGCACACCTCCTAACCCCTGCAAGGAAGCGTCCGTGTACACGACGAACCCGCCACTACTGTCAGGAATGGTGAGCACGGGAGCCGAGGTCAACCTCTCCTTCAGCTCCAGAAAACATGCCTCACAGGCGTCTGTCCAAGTGAAAGGCACATCCTTCCGAGTCAACTGTGTCATAGGACGTGCAATCTGCGAAAACCCTCTGATGAACCGTCTGTAGTAACCTGCCAGTCCCAGGAAACTGCGAATCTCAGTGACTGAACGCGGTCTCTCCCACCTGAGCACTGCCTCGACCTTGGCGGGATCCACCGCCAGGCCGTCTCCAGAGATCACATGACCCAAAAAGGTCACCTCCCTCAACCAGAACTCGCACTTGCTGTATTTGGCGTACAGCCTGCGTCGTCTCAGAGTGTCCAGAACCATCCGCAAGTGCTGTCCGTGCTGCGTCCGATCTCTAGAATAGATGAGTACATCATCTATGAAAACCACCACAAACTGGTCCAAGTACGGTCTGAACACCCGGTTCATCAGGTCCATGAAAGCAGCGGGGGCATTGGTCAGCCCAAACGGCATGACCAAAAACTCGTAGTGTCCGTACCGGGTGCGGAAAGCTGTCTTGGAGACGTCGGTCTCCCTGATCCTCAACTGGTGGTATCCAGACCTCAAGTCGATCTTGGAAAATACCGTGGCACCCTGCAACTGGTCAAACAAATCATCAATCCTCGGCAGCGGATATCGGTTCTTGATGGTGACCCTATTCAGCTGTCTGTAGTCCACACAAAGGCGTAGGGTCCCATCCTTCTTCTTCACAAACAGTACCGGGGCTCCCCAGGGAGACGCACTGGGCCTCACGAAACCCTTCTCCAAAAGGTCCTGCAACTGAGACTTGAGCTCTCGCAGCTCAAGCGGTGCCATCCTGTATGGCGCGGTGGAGATGGGGTTGGTCCCTGGTACTAGTGAGATCTCAAACTCGATCTCACGCTCGGGCGGTAGTCCTGGTAACTCGTCTGGAAACACGTCGGGGTACTCTCTGACCACCGGGATGCTCTGGAAGTCTGCCACGGGGCTGTGCTCTGCCACCACACAAGCTAAGAAGCCCTCACACCCCTGGCTCAAAAGTCTCGCCGCCCGAAGTGCCGAAATGCACCTGAAACCTCCGTCCACTGGCTGCCCGTGAAACTCGAAGGAAGGCAACTCCGGAATGGAGAAGACAATCTTCCTCTCAAAGCAGTCTACCAATGCGTGGTAAGCGGACAGCCAATCCATCCCCAGGATCACCCCAAAGTCCTCCATCTGTATCATAATCAGGTCAGCTGGCAGGCTGTGTCCCCCGATGCTGACCCCGCAACCCGTGTACACCTCCTCAGCTACAAACAGCTGACCACTCGGACCTCTGATTACGAACGGGTTCTCTAACAATGTATAATCCTGGTCCAAACTAACTGCGAAACTGTCTGCGACAAACGAGTGCGTAGCGCCGGAATCGAAAAGCGTGTAAACGAGTCTGCCAGAAACTGAAACCATACCTGCTACCACCGATCCCGAAGCTCTGGCGTCCCTGTGTGTTAGGGCGTTGATACGCCCCTCAGCTCTAGGTGCAGACGAAGCAGCCACACTCTGCGTCGGACGGGTAGGTGCCGGCCGGTACCCTCCTCGTGACTGCGGTCCTCCTCCTCGCGCCTGGAAACCGCGGCCTCCTGCGCGCCCTCCAGTGCTCTGCGCGGGAAGTATCTGCTGACCCCCTGCCCTAGATGGGCAGTCCCTCCTGACGTGGCCCGGCTGGCCACACTGGTAGCAGAGGGGAACCCGACTCCCGCCCTCAGTGAGTCCCTGCTGTCGGCTAGGCGGGGGTCCGGTGCTGGCGACTGGCCCCTGTCGAGGGCCCCCAAAGGCCACTGATGGCCCTGCACAACGTGACGGCTCTCCTGCGGACGCCACGTGTCTCCGTTCTCGCCGACCCCGCGAGAAGTCTGGCTGAAAGGGCCTCTTCCGCCCGCCGTCGGTCTCTCGCGCGGACGGGTTGGTCTCCTCGTAAGTCATGGCTGCCTCTACCACCCTCGAAAACGTCGGCAGCTTCAGGGGTTTGACATACCCCCGGATCGCAGGCCGGAGCCCCTCGGTGAACCTCCAAAGGCGCTCCTCCTCAGTGGCTACCGCTGTCGCTGCAAAGCGGGACAGCTCCAAGAAACGCGTGCGGTACGCGCTCACGGTCATCGTCCCTTGGCGGAGAGTGTGGAACTCCCGCCTCCTCTGGTCCTGCCACGTCTGGGGAAAGTACTGCTCGCAGAAGAGGGTGACGAACTGGTCCCACGTCGGCTCGTCCCTCTCCTGTCCCCGGACCGCCCTCCACCACCGGTGTGCCGCACTCTCCAGCTGGTACGTGGCAAAGGCCACGCGGCACTCCACCGGGGGGCGAAGGGTGTCGAAGATCTTCTCCAGCTGCTCAAGCCAGTCCTCTGCCTCGGTCGGGTCCTCATCCCCCTTGAAGGAGGGGGGCTTCAGCTTCCGGAACTGTCCGAAAAGCTCGAAGTGGTGCTGTAGGGGAGGTGCTGGTGCACCTCCAGGCGAAGGTGCCTCGTGTACAGAAGTGTCGGAGGAAGGTGGGGGCGGCAGGGGCCCATCCCCTCCCTCGTGTCCGGCGCCGCGTCCGTCGCGTGGTCCCACAGAGGACTCCCCCTCTGCAACCCCAGGAGGAGGTGCTCGGGGCGGTGGGTGGAGCTCCTCTCGTACAATATCCCGTATCAGTCTGGCGAGGTCCTGGGCCTGGATGCCAGGGAGTGGTGGCTGGTCCACCGAGACGTCAACGACAGCACGTCCACCTCGCCGTCCTCGCCCTCGGCCGTGCCCGCGGCCAGTCTCGCCAGTCCCACGACGAGGCATCTCCTGCAAGGAGACGCGAAACAAAACGGAAACGTCAAAACAGACGGTACCTAACAACACTTCTAAGAGCTCATGTCAAGAGATATGTTGTGGTGGCTACTCTAGCTATAAACATGTGAATTGGTTATTTTCCAGTCAGTTGATTCACTTCTCGGGACGACCTTGCTCTGATACCATCTTGTAACGACCCGGTTCCCGAGTCCCTACGAGACACGAGAACAGGACCGACTCGACTAATCCCAAGACCCAGTCGTCCAACGAGGAAGTAACCAAAAGACAGTAAAATAAACCACATTCAGCATGAATATAACTAACAGTAAAAAGTACAGCAGTAAGGAAAGAAACTACTACAGTAGGCACCACCACAACAGTAAAACAACATTTATCATATAACAAAAACTGCAGGTAAAGAAGGTACAGCGGAAACAAAACTACTCACTAGAACAGAAACAAAAGAAGGTACAAAGCTGTGGCAACTCTACTGGACCCTACTCGGCCCAGCGTCCTCTGCAGCCGCCGACCCTGGCTGCTCAACACCTGGTCCTGAAAAAGGTAACGAGTGTAACACGTCAGCAAAACGCTGAGTAGAGTGGCAAACTAACTAAAGGCAACAGTAGGGTGTACAGTAGCTGTTATGTTCTATTACTTCCTTTATTTACATCTTTCAATTTTTCTCACTATTTCATTTACTTCTCAGATCCTTTACTTGATCTCGAATGTCCTCGTGGGACGATCTTGATTGCAGTCTTTTCCAACAGTAGAAGTGGCACGTGGTGCTCTCCTGGCCGGGAGAGTCCCCCGTGGTGATCCTACCCTCAGTCAACCACCCCAAGGTCACTGACAGACGTAACGGTGACTACGGCACGCGCGATAAACGCACAGGTAGCTAGCCCGTACTGGCACGCGGTCAGTCGTTTCCGTTAACGGGTGCGCCCAAAGCACAGCACGGAACCAGGGCAGAGCCCTCTCAGTAACAGGGGTCCAGCCCCTCCACAGTAACCAAACCGGGGCCTTGCCCCTCCACAGTCCGCGCACCCTCGCCTGACTACCCTGGTTTGCCCTAGTGGGCCTAACAAGTCGGTGAAGGAGGCTAGCAGAACCCTGGGGCCCGTGGGGTAGCTAGTACTCTCCTAACACTACTAGCTCTCCTCGGTACTACGTACACGAGGGCCAACAAGTCGGTACAGAGCGGCCAAGCCTAACCCCGGGTCCCTGGGGCGGCTGGCCCCACTCTGCACTAAAACAGGTACAGGTACTTCCCTTGGTACTGCGTACCCAAGAGACAGTACAAACTACATCTCAGTTCCATTCCTTTTCTTTCCAGGAGTTCCACTCCTAATTCCCCGTAGGGTTCCAGCTCTTTATCTCAGAACATCATATGTTTCACTTTCCAGATTCACGTTCTCACATTCCATGATCTCAACATGATTCTCTATGCATAACAGGCAGCTGTTAATTAAATTTACAGGCAGCTTTATATATTCCTTTCCATTTTTCCAAGACTGCAGTAATGTACATTCCACTAGTTTTTCCATCCTAGGATTCATGCCATATCCTAGGATCTATCATACAATCTAGTTTTCCGGCCCTAGGATTCATGCAACACCTAGGAGCTATCATTCCACATATTTCTCATTCCTAGGATTCATGCAATGCCCTAGGTTCTAGTTATGGTTCCATACTTTAACAGATTTTATTAATGCTTAAAACCACTCTACCAGGTACAACGGAAGTAATGGGGGCGTGGTCGGGAATCCCGCGTGCCTCCGCGACTCTCAAGACGGCAACCGAACGAGGTCCTATCACAAGGATCAAACACAAGGAGTGTCTCAAAACAGTGTATAGCTACTGTAGGAGGGTAGAGGAATAAATTCTGAAACGAACGCAACTCGAATCGCGGAAAACGGAGCCCAAACGGGCCCTAAACGGGTCGAGAAAGACAATACTGTGCAAAATCAGACGTCTGGAACTCCTTCCAGACGTCTTAAACGGTGGATCAGAGAATTACCTGTTCGGCTTGGTTCCCCGGACGTCCAGAAGTCTGTGGCGACGTCTCTCCTAGATCCCAGACGTCCGATGGTCTCTCCGGACGTCTGGAGGTCACTCCCGCCGTCTGGTACAACTTCCAGACGTCGGATTCGCAAAGGATGACGAATCCGAACACCTGCGCACAGCCAACCCTCCTCCCTCAGTACGGTCAGTCGACAAAAAAAGAAGGAGAAAGCGGAACTCACCTTTCAGACGTCTGTATGATCACACAGACGTCGACCTTGCCGTCTGGATATCAGTCCAGACGTCTGATTCTGGAGATTTTTCCAGAATCAGAACCTCGCTCGGCCTCCGCTCGCGACGCCGCCCGCGTCGCACCTCGCGCGTCCGCTGCTCCGCCCGCAGCAGGTCCCTCTTCGCGACGCTCTGCGCCCCCTGCGCCCTCCGCCGGCCGGCCAAGCCGCTCCCGGCGAGCTCGCCCTCACGGCAGAGCCCCGCCCTCGCACGCCGCAGCTCCTCCGCGCCTACTGCGGCCGCCGCTGCCGCTGCGCCCTCGCGTCCGCTCGCTCTCGCGCACAGGCAGGAGAGAAGGAGGAAGATGGTGGAGACGGGAGGGGAGGCGCGCCCCCTCCCCCTTTTAACGCCGCACGGAGAGGAGGGAGAGACGGTCGCAGTCGCCTGCAGCCGCAGAGAAGATGCGGATCGCAGGTCTGCGCGCACAGGCGCGCAGACGAATATCCCGTGCGAGCATAACTGTTCGTCAGACGTCTGTAAACTATCCCGGACGTCTGGTCAGACGTCTGGATGTGATCCCAGACGTCTTTACAGACGTCTGGGCCACCTCCCAGACGTCTTAAAAGACGTCTGGGGCACGCGCTCGTTACAATCACCATGATTCATGATTAGATTAAAACCTCTAATGTAAATTTTATATTTCTGTTCGAGAAGCTTTAGTTAGATAAATGTAATGGAGTTCACTGACTAACACTAATTAATCACCATAATTCTCAATTAAGCAACACATAGTAAGATGTTGTTTACAATGAAACCAAAGACAATAAAATGGTAGACAACCTTCCATAAAGAAAAAGCAAATAAGGCCAGTAAGCCTAAGTTGCATTTCCACAGAAAGTCAGCTTAACAATAATAATTGTAAAAGGACCATGGAAACGATCTCAAAAATAATACATATGGATAGCAGACACATCAATGATAATGATACCGTTGATTGTAATTGTCTTTCCATGCATTCTCCAGGTTTCAAAATTATAGTTTAGATATGGTTTCTTTTTTGAAAGGTTAGGCACATTATTATTTGTTTTCAAATACATTATTATTTGTTGCCATTCATTCATAACTTCTCCAAAATTTCTTCAACATGTCTCAACTTAGTAAATTACCCAAGTGTTCGAAGGAGCATGGAATTGGCGTATATCGAATTCCGTTAACAGACAATCAACCATGATGAATCACAAGCCCAATGGTTCACCAACACAAATCAAACATCTTATCACATTTGCAATAATAAATAACAACCAACACATGAGGTACACACCTTACTTTGTACCTCCTGTTGCTGTTGCATCTGCTACTGCTGCTGCCGCATCACATGGCAATGCCCTGTTGCTGTTGCTGCATCACCACCACACCCCTCCCCTACACTCCTACATGCCCTCTAACCACCAACAACAAAGAAAGGTGACTCTTTTTGGAATAAAGATGGAAAAGAAGCAAGTATATATAATACCTGCTAAGCCCCAACATCTATCTACCTACCTATGTGAAAACAAAAGGCAAGGTGCAGTAGTAGCATGAACAAAATTTGCATCAATCGGGAAAGCGGGTGAGCTGTGAACAAGTTACCATACAAGCCACCTTCAAAGTCTTCTTCGTGTTCAAGATCAACCAAGATTATCAACTACCTGATCAACTTGTACACATGTTGTTCATTCTGAAGATGTGCCCAGTGTTCCACATGGTAGACCATCCAGGACCAGAGAGAGGAGAAAGGTGGTGTAAAAGCCCCCTCCACAAGCAAGGTCCTGGATAGGGTCAGACCAGATTTGGTTCTTTCGTATGCAGTAATTGATATGTGCTCATTTCCTACAAATACTCTTTAGTTTCTAGCCACATTTTACACACCTCAACATCCCTCATAAATGTTGATCAGAATCATGGCCATGAAAAATCCTTGTAAATCATTGTAAATATTTGCCTGATGCAAGAATTTTTATGAGTTCAACTATCAAAAAAATGAAATGTCATTGTCGATGTGTTATGTTTTATGAACACTCTCGATATCTAGTATCGGCGGATAAATGCAACAGTAGATAAACATAACAAAATTTTTTGATTGGTACGGTAGACATAACACGGTTGATATGATGCTCTTGAAATTTGTGACTTGATATCATGCTCACACTAACAGTGAGTTGCTATTGACTACTTCCAGATAATTGTGATGTATTAAATGGTAAATGAAGAGACAAAGACCACATTTAAATGTGGAATTCAGTATTTATAATAAAAGGTAAAATCATATGTTTTCTTTTTTTAAAACAAAAATTAAATTCCTTCCATAAAAATAAGAGGTAAAGTTCTGGCAAAATACATAAGCATTAATCCATCAAATGCTTTTAGAAGTGAAAGAACAAGAGGAAAATGTTGTTAATTAGCTCTATGCAACCATGGAGAAGTCAAAATGAAAAATCCCCTATAACCATGGAGAAGTCATATTATTGAAGCCATACCACAAATCTTAGAAGAAGGCATGACTTGCCAACACCTGAACCCCCTATAAACAAAAGCTTGAAAAGATAATCACTGCAAGAGGCACATTAGGTCAGAAATTCGAACAAATCCTTCTCCACAAACTAAATTAACCAAGAGATTGCATACACACTATCCAGTTTAAGATAGTAAGAAAAGACTTGAATACGAGCAACAAGAAAAATTCAAACACCACCACATGAAAAACGCATATAAAAGACAATAAAAAACCTACCATTTTCAGACATGCATAAAAATGATGATTAATGTGGGGCATTAAAATGATGATTAACGTGGCAAATCAAAGTCATGATGGGTATTCATGGGACCATTCCCGCACTCCTTGCATTCCCTTACTCGCACCTTACACCCCTTTCCCATTTTCCACACCCAAGTACATTCTTTGGGAATACATAACTTACCTACTTCATCACTTATCCATTGAATCATATTGGTTCATTCTCGTGCTGGTAAAAGGAAAAGAAATAAAATATTCCAATAATTCCTTGACAAACCAGGTAGTTACAAGAAAAGTTGTTTAAGGCATCTACAAAAGAAAATTCTTCAAATAAAAAGATGATTGAAATGGATCACTCAAAAGTTTGAAAGCGCAGTTTTCCATCCAAACCATTAATTACAAGAATTACCTTAGCCTCCAGATGAAGAAACCTATGAAAGCCATTCTATACTGATGGTAACATTCTCACAACAAGTGATGCTGTGTTTATGTAGTGGTATTTCCATTGCCTGCACGAGTTGGGAAGAATAGTGAGAATCTTTGCATGGCTGTTGCATAAGAGAATTTTTCGACCAGGTATTACATATCACAATGGGTAAGTAGGGCTCCATGAAAAGCACAAAGACTAGACACAGCAAGTTCTTTTCCAGCTCTCTTCCCTTTTGGAATAAACAACCACAGTTAATGAAACATCTTTGTTTTTTGCCTTTGTTGATCTAAGGCACTGCCATTGGCAGTGCAGACATCAGAATTCTATTATCAAATTGCTAACCGCTAAAAAAAGAACACCAGATATGACTATATTCCTAGTTTCCTCTAGTAAAACCTTTCTCTTCCTATTACAGTTTATTATACAATGAGGACTAGGATCTCAAGAGGGATATAGAGCCTTCCAACACCTATGCCTTTT
Organism: Thalassia testudinum; assembly: GCA_037157565.1. Taxonomy (NCBI): domain Eukaryota; kingdom Viridiplantae; phylum Streptophyta; class Magnoliopsida; order Alismatales; family Hydrocharitaceae; genus Thalassia; species Thalassia testudinum. Next base: position 2,793,334 of record JAZHRO010000022.1, on the reverse strand, counting down.
TATTAGACAAGAGTATTATACCCACTTGAAGTCCCTGCACCTGCACTATATCCACACCTATGGATATTGCAAAAGAGCAATCCTTATTAAAAAATACACTTGCTACCCTTTGGAATGAACAACTCGCTACATCTAAGGATCACATTTTTCTCCACAACGACTATTCTTTAAAGGGCTTTCTAGACATAGGGAAATTTCTTCACATACCAAAAGATGCCAAATATATTCTTAATGATGATGGCTCATTTGTAGTAGACAGGTTAGCAGTAATTGAGGGCAACCCCCCAGGTGGAATAATGCTTAAAGCATGGGAAAATACATTAGGCGCATATGATCTGTCAATCCAATGCTTAAACATAGGAAAATATATCATTATGAAGGTGTCCTTCAAGGAGTTAACTACCTTTCAACCTTCTTGTTGCACTATTCAGACCTTACAAGAGTTAAGCAGCAGGTATAAGATTTCTATATGGCCCTTAGTTCTAGCTATCAGTCTGTTAAGGATAAAAAAAGTAAACAATAAATTTGCTGTTGGCATACCATGAAACACTTGACGTGCGTAACATCAATGCTTCTTCAACACTGAGGTTAGTAGATCTCCTTAAGCCAATCCGCAGTCAATAGATCCACCGAGTACTAATAACAACAATAACCCTAGCAGTTAGGATATCAAGAGAAGTGGAGTTGGAGAAGGAATGAATGAAATGATATGAAGTGTACTAGCGGCAGTGGTAACGGAGGTGCTGTCAGGGAAGATGATGGAGGAAGAGAGGCAACAACCTTAAGGGGGAGGAGTGGTGCTGCTGGGGAAGGGATGGTCGGGAGAGGCGCCTTCGTCGAGAGAGGGAACGGGGTTGGGGATGGCTGGGGGAGGTGACGTCCTCAGGGAGGGGGTTGGGGAGTCAAGGTAGGGCGAAGGTGATGGGGGCGGTAGTGGGTTTTTGACGGTAGTCTTGGGGGGAAGGAGAGGTGATGCTAGGGTGGGAATGGTCGGAGGAGGCACCTTCATCAAGGGAGGAAAGGGGGTAGCAGATGGTCGAGGGAGTTGTGCCGTCAGGGAGGGGGCTGGGGAGTCGAGGGAGGGGGAGGGTGATGGAGGCGACAGTGGGTTTAGGGAAGAAGTAATGGAGGGTTTAGGTCATAGTTTTTAAAGCCTATGGTCACGGTAACCGTGACCATAGACTTTGGCGATGGTTTTTAAATCCGTAATGAAAATGTAAGTAACAAAATAATTATCCTTAATTTCTTTGGTCACGATTTTAGGTGGAACCGTGACTATAAGTTACTTTTAGTCACGGTGTTTAAAACTGTGACCAAATAACCGTGACTAAAACTTATTTTCCTTACGGTGATGGCATTGAATGCACGGAGGCCAATTAAAAAGTAGCAAGAAGAAAGACAATCCTAAAATACTTTGTTTTATTGTTAAAACTGAAAATAAGAAACTATTCGAGCACAAACACAACAAAATTTCCCTAAATATAATCTTGCCAAAAAGTAAAGAAACATACGCTGCAATGCGTTTTGCAACACACAGATGAGAGTAGTGGTTTCAATCGGTGTATTGTGATTTTCCACTGGTGGAAGCCACTTTTCACCAATGAAAAACCACTTTCCAAGTGAAACCACTTCCCATAGGTGAAAAATCACGTTTAAAGTTGAAAAATCATTTTCCACCAGTGAAAAGACAAACACATCGGTGTAGTTTCATTTTCAACTAGTGTGTTTTGATTTTCAATCGGTTGAAAACCATTTCCAACTAATGTGTTTTTGATATGTGATATAGGACGAAATTTGCCCTCTTGTAATACGTCTAATCGGCTTGTGGATAGACTAGTCGAACTCACTTGAACTCGGTCCACGCGGGAAGACGAGGAGGCACAATCCACGAGCGGTTACGAATCCACATTTTTTCTCTTAACAACTCCTCATAATATCTCTCAACAACTCCCCACTATCTCTTAACAACCTTGCTCTCATGTATTCTATAAATAGCTCCTACCTACACATGGTAGAGGGGGACCCGAGGACCCGATGGGGGGCAAGCCAAGGCTTTCAGCCTACCACCTGTTATGTATTTTTCCCACCAGTAATGGAGATTGAGGGTTAGATCCCCTCCCCAGACATATACCCCTTGAAGTAGAGCTGGATCAACAATTGTCGTGTGCATGTGATTGTTTATTTATTTTTATTTTCTTGTGACTATGTTACGTTTCTTACACATATAAATTCTTTATTGATCTTCTGGAGCTCATCAAATAACGCCATCTGCGGGAAATACCAACAAAAATGGCATGTTCTTATCATGCATCACGGATGGCAAGGGGTACAAACTGCCACCATGAAGGGGAAATGAATGGTTGCCATTCTTCCCCTATTCTATCTGCCAAAAATGACCTTCCACGTGCTTGCCAAGGTGGTCTCGTTCCTTCCTCCTCTCCCTCACAGGCGGCGGAAAGGACAGCGAAAACCTTTAACAGTTCCTGAACTCACCTTTAAGCTCCGTCCGACCATCCACCCTCCAATAGAGGCTTCTTCCTACTGGTGGATGCTTCTGTCAGCCACTCCCATCCACCGAAGGACTCCTTCTCATGGGGGATGCCAGCCTATCAGGCCTTTGAGCATCGGATGCTCCTCCTCCCTGCCTGAGAGATGCCCACCTAAGGGCCCCACCTGAACAACTTTAAGGCATGGAGGCAACCCAAGAGGGGCTTCGGAGCTTGGAGAACCTCCTCTCCCTCTTCCCTGATCATCAGACCACCTGGCTGGGGATGGGTCATGACTGCCTAACTACACCACCCAGCCACGCTCTTAGAAGCCGTCATCTCTTCCTCGTTGCCCTCGCCCTCGTCAAGGTCATCTCTACCCTCTTCTCTCTCACCAGCGGTGGCAAGGCCCCTTGCAGGCCCTCTCTGCCACTTTGCCTGGTCCGTGCACACAAGGCACCTCCACCTGTAGGCTCCTGTCCATGCCTATTCTCCCTCCCAGCCGAGAGCTCTTCTAGTTAAGGCCACATCTGCAAGTGTTGCTTAAGGTCTCTGCTGTCTAAGCTCCCACACTGGCCTCTCTTGCGGAATCCCCATTCCCGCATGAGGCTGCTTGAGGCCCCACCTACCTAAACTCTCCCTCACCTGCCAGAACTTCAAGCGGCAAGGACCCCTGGCAAAGTCCCCTGCCTGGGTTCCTATCGCTCGATGCTGCCCACCATTCAGCCAACCTCATTGAGGGGCACCTCGCTTAAGCTCTCCATAGCCTTGTCAAAGGAGCGCCCTACCTAAATGAACAGGCTTGTCCTTTTTCTCCATTTGCCATGACCGTTGTTCGACTCCTTTGCTTTGCCTGAGGGTGCTGCTTGAGTCCTAAGACAACTAGTTCCCAACCTTTTTCCTACCTATTATGCTGGGTAATGAGGTCGGCAAGGATGGACCCCAGTGGAATCTTCATCAAGACATTTTTAAGGGCAAGCTTGACCACCTTCCCTTATTGGTGTAGATGGTAAAATGCCTCTCAATCACTGCTCCATCGACAGCATTGCTTAAGATCGCTCTCCTCATGACTGTTTATGGAGGAGCAGTTGGGATAATTAAAAAAATAAAAAAGTATAATAATGGGGTGGGAGATTTCTCATGTCATGTAGGCCTTCCAACTTTAAAGTGGACACTGACACCTTCAGTCGGCTACCCCTCCTCTTCCATCTCAGTTAACTTTTTCTTTTGAAGCCACTACTTCTTGTGAGGAAAACACATAAAAAGTCCTTTTTCCTCACCAATTCCCACCTGAATATGTGAGAGGTGAACTGATGTACGTCCCGTCTGGTGCTCCACCAAGGCTATTATGAGATGTTAGTGAGGGGCACCTTTAGAAGAAAATAAAAAATGAGGGGAAATTTTACGAGGTTAATTAGCTCGTCAATAGCCGAACGATGCTCCATGCATCTCTCTTTAATAGCCGAACGATGCTCCACGCATCTCTCTTCTTATGCAAAGATAACTAAAATTTTTCTATTTCATAAAATAGATGTTTATCTTTGCGAAGTTTATATTATCTTTATAACACTTATCTCCCCACCCCCTACAAATTAGTACACGCAGGGGTTGAAAAACCCAATTGCTTTCCCAATAACACATGCCACCTGCACAGGATAGGTTGCAAGTGGGCACCCCAACTAGAGAGTCCCCTTGGCGCCCTATGAGCATCGACAACGTGCAAGGAACCTTAGCATCCTACTGTGGGCTACCTCTTAAGGACTCAGAGAGTGCCTGGGTACTCGGAGAGTGGGTCAAGATCAAATTCATAGTCGGGAACTAAATTCCCACACTTCCATTACAATTTATATTTTATTAATCACCGGTCTTTTTTTAGGAAAACTCATAATACCATCCCTCTCTCCCCAACAAGAAGGAAAAACAACAATGGAAACTTCAAAGCACCTATCCCCTTATGCAGCCGCACAATAGTTGTTGGGGGCAAGTAACCCCTCCCCATGAGGCGAGTGGGGGCAATGAAGCACTTACCCCCGGACAATATTGAGTGATAGCTGTTGGGGGCAAGGGTGACCTCTGCGTGAGGGCAAACAAGAGAAAGAAGTATACTCTCGTAGTCGAACAGTCAGACTATGAGAGTGGGAGCATCTAATGTGGGACAAAAATTTTCCTCACGTGATACGTCTAGTTGGCTTGTGGATAGACCGATCAAACCTGCTTAGACTCAATCCGCACGGGAAGACGAGGAGGCGTGATCCATTGAGTGATTACGAGTCCATGTTTTATCTCTTAATAACTCATAATATCTCTCAACAACTCCTCGCTATCTCTTAACAACATTCCTCTCAAGTATTTTATAAATAACTCCTACCTACACATGGTAGAGGGGGACCTGAGGACCCGATGGAGGGCAAGCCAAGGCTTTCAGCCTACTACCTGTTATGTATTTTTCCCACTGGTAGTGGAGATTAAGGGTAGATCCCCTCCCCAAATGTACACCTCTTGAGGTGGAACTAGGTCAACAATCATCATGTGCACATGATTGCTTGTTTATTTTTATTCTCTTGTGGCTATGTTATGTTTCCTATTCATATAAATAACTTTGATGGCCTTTTGGGGCTCATCAGTTTGCTTGATTTTCAATCCGTTGAAAATCATTTTCTACTGTTGTGTATTTTGGTCTGCTTGATTTTCAACCGATTGATTTTATTTTTCAATCAGTGGAAAATGGGTTTCTAATCGGTGCATTTTGGTGTACTTGAATTTCAACCAATTAATTTTCCTTTTCAACTAGTTGGTTTTCCTCTTAAAAAATGAAAAGTGATTTCACCTGTGGGGTTTAGGTTTAGGATTTAGGAGTTAGCATTTAGGGTTTAGATTTATGGAAAGTGGTTCTTCACCTATACAAGGTGATTTTTCACTTGGAAAGGTGATTTTTAACCTTATGATTTGGGGTTTAGGATTTAGAATTCAATCACTTTTCCAAGTGAAAAATCACTTAGAGTTGATGAAAATTGATTGAAACACACCAGTTGAATATCACTTGGTTGGGCGAGAACGCACGTTGCAAAACACGTTGCAGCACGTGCTTCCCTACCTGCATCCTATAATCTTCCATCTAAATTGATAATCCATTGCCACTCCAACATGTAAGGTATTATCTAAGGCAACAAAACCTGGGGAAGGGGATTATGAAAAATAGAAGAGGGAGAGATTTTGAGTAGGGTAAGATGAGGTCCGACATTAGCACCCAATATTGTGCTTAATTTGTTTTAGATTATTTGTAGGGAATCCAAAATTCTAATTGATGGCTACAGCACCTGTGACCACATAGGAAGAGGTGTCACGTGGATGGGGCATCATACTAGTGAATAAGTTCTCATGCTTCATTGTAGGGAAAAAGTGATTGACTTTTGTTTGAAAGAAATCCAAGAGATAAAGGAAAACAAGTCACTCAATTCTCAAGAAAAGAAAATCAATTGGCTCAACGCATCTGAACATTAATTAATAACATTAATTTTTAATATCACACAATAGCAAAATATGAATTAGGCAATACAATAATAAATTAGGATCACTTGATACAATGCTTGACATTGATATCAATTATATGTAAGTACAGGAAGAAAATACTAACAAAGCAGCAAACCTAATGCAACACTTCTGGAAATGATTTGGAAAAAGGCCATGATAGAATCCTTACTACCCATCATATCATATGCATCTTGGACAACCTAAGCCTAAGCAATAAATATGTCCTCTTAACTACCATTTCATGTGAATGAGTATAAGTATTTATGGAAAATAGAGATACTCAATTACAAGTAACATTTTTTAATTGAAATAAGGGAGTTCGTTACTTGTCTAAAGCAATATATTTGGAAATTTCACTCTCAATCCCAGAATAAATCATTTCCACCATGCAAGTGGAATTGATTAATTAGTCTTCTAATTTTAAAATTTCTTTTATACTTCTTATTCGAATTCCTTGATATCACATATCCTCCACCCAAACCGGGTGTGTTTTTGTAGAGTTTGTGGTGGTGTGTGGTGCACCTAAGGAGGCGAGTGGCTTAACCATTGATTAAGCTAGGGAGGCACAAGATAGCTATTAGTTGTTGGAGTAGGCTTAGGAAGCTTCTAGGCCATGTGATGATGTGAAAGGTGACATGTAAAGTCAAGTGGTGCCACATGTAGGAGTGTGGTGAGGTGGAGCCATGTGTGTGGTAGCATGTCAGAGTTCAGTTGCACAAAATGTAGGACTTATCTCAATTAAGGTCTAGGTGCCTAGGTTGGGTCAATTAATGAGGGTGTGTATCAGTTAGGTCGGTAATTGTGTGGTTCTGTGCATCGGTCATATGTTTGTGTGTGCATGGATTCGTCTCCTTTTTTGCTTGTTGCAAGAATCTTGTGATGATTCCGTTGTGGGTCTTCTCGCATATGCGTGTTAACACGACTCCAACTCCTCTACTATAGGCCTGCATACAACAAATACAGTCGTCAATCTCAGGCTCATAAAACAAAGAAACTATGTTATATGTGTACAAAAAATGTGAATGCATGCAATGCATGAAATGTATGGCCTATTCACAATGCAAGCTAGGCTTTTAGCCTAATTCAGACATTTTAAAGTCTCCGATTGCTACGCAATCATGAACCATTGCTGATAGCCACTATAGGTGACAATTTCAAAGTCGTTGCAACAAAACCATCGCAAAGTCAACCTTTTTTTAGTAGTGAGTGTTAAGATTTGAATCCTAGACATTTTTTCAATTCATTCCAACATTTTCTCAAATTACCAAATGTTTGCAAAGCTATTCTAGAATGTGAAGCAAGATGCACTTAACATTCGTATAAAGTTTTAGATGCTTAAAAGGATTCTTGCATCTTGCACTTGCTACAACTGAATATCCCAAATGTTTATCGTACTTGATCGGGTTTTAAGAATGTCGCATTGTAATATAGCCGAAAAAGCGTTCAAAATAAATACAATTTTATTACTCGAATTTTAAAGTCCGAGGTCGAATACAGGGAGCAAATTGGGGTTTAGAAATCAAGATCACAATTAAAAGAATATACAATAATGTCAATGTCACAATGCAAAAATATAGGAGTAGATGTGTAGCACAAAATATTCAAGAACTCAATTATGAATAAAAAATATGAGAATTTCTTCTCTCTCTCTGATTTTTTTCTCCTTCTGATTTTGCCTTAGTGAGCTCTTCCTTCCTTTGTCTTTTTCTTTCTTTTGATTTTGCCTTGGCTTCTCTCTTCCTCAGCTTAGCCTTTCTGTTGGCTTCCTCTACCTTCTTCTCTTCCTTTGGCTTTTCTCTCTCTGCTGGTTGCCTTCTTCTCTGGCTTTTGCCTTGCTACCTTCAGCTTCTTTCTCTTCTTTCCTAGCCTTGCTCTCTTTGGCTTTGGCTTCTTCCTTCTGCTGTAGCCCTTCTCCTTCTTCTTCCTTAGCTTCTCTTCAGCCTTGTCTTCTCCTTCCTCTTCCTTTGGCTTTGCTTCTCTTCCTCTGCAGAGCAAAACCTATCCCCTACCCATGCAAGCTCTCTTCTCTCTTTTCTCTTGGGTTCAGCTCTCCCAAAGCCACGCTTCTCAGGTAATCAGGTCAGGTAGGCGCCGGGGACCAGGCCCATCGGCGTGCGGTGGTGGGCAAAGTGTGCTAGTCGGGTTGGGTCACCAGGTCCGCGGGGAGTGGTTGCGGACGAGGCGGTCGGGTCGGGTGAGAGAGGGACCTCACCCCATGAGTTGGAGGCAAAGAGCCTATGGCAAGAAAACAACTTATGCGAGTGAAGCGCCTCAAAACTTTCCAAGGTGGGACTATCTTCCCACCCCCTTCGCGTGCGCCTGCAGCAGAGAAGCTCCTTCGATTGCAGCAACTGCAAGGGCTTGTGGCTCTAATTGGCAGCCTGGAGTCATGCGTGAAGACGTTCTGCATGACCTGGGGCTGGTGAAGCCTGGAGCAGCTTGCAAGCAAGCTTCGAGTTGTGCATCATTGGCAGAGGGCTCCTGGACCTGAAATCACCACAACGGCCTTGTGGCCACGTTAAAACACTCAGGGAGCTTCGCTAAGGTGCGGTGAGTGTGCAGAGGTGGTCGGCGTGACATGGGAACGCCCGAGTGAGCGTACCTAGGGCACACTGTGGCCGTGTGTGTGGGTGTGTTCGAGGGAGAGTTTGGGTGATTGGTGGAGTGATATGAGTGGGGGGTTATGATCAGGGAGTCGAGGCGGAGCTTATGGACCGATCAACGAGGAAGGAGGTGGTTTGTGGTGGTGGAGCAAACTCGCCGGAGTTGGTGATCGGAGGTGAAGGGGATGATGGTGGTGGAGTGCGATAGTAATCGGTTGAGGAAATAAAGAGGGGGAAAGAATGTAGAGAGTGAGAGAGACTTATCTAGGAGGTGAAGAGATGAAGATGAGACGGAGGTGGCGTTTGGCGCGTATTGCCGATGCCGCAGATGAAGATGCTCAAAGAGGTCGGTCAGCGAGGATGAAGGGGAGGTAGGGGCATCGACGGGTGCTGCGCGACACGGACGAGCGTGAGGAAGAAGAACCTACCACTAGTATTGTGGCTAGGCGACGAGGGAGAGTAGGAGAGGTCGCCGGAGCTTGATGAGCGAGTCAGCCGGAGGAGGAGAGACAAAATTGAGGGGGTTCTTTGGCTAATTTCAAGCTTGGGAGATGCGGGGCGAACTTGGGCATCTTAAATAGACCTTTGGGGACGGATTTGTGCTTGAAAGCCAAGCTTCCAAGCAAGGTAAGGTCGCCGACGATGGCAACTCGAAAGAGACCCGAATCTCTCATGCGTTTGCATGAGAGATTGGGTACCAAGTAGGGCACCAAATTAGGTTCACATTGGAGAGAATTTCTCAGAGAATCTCCCTTTCAATTTTGAAGGGGATTCTCTGAGAAATCATGGAGAAATCTCCTTCTAGAGCTCGTCAGAGTAGGATTCCTCCGCTATAATGGCGGAGGTACCTAATTGCAAAGAACGATGAAGAAGTTAGGGGGGTTTCTGCAGCGATTTTTGAAAGGTAGGGGTACAAATGTAATTAGGTTGGACTTATTTGCAAAGTAGGTCAAGATGAGTTCCCCTTAGGTCCAAATTTTGGTACAAGCCTAATTTAGACCTAATGAATCCAATGGTGAAGTTGGATTTTGGGTTTGACCATGTTTGACTAGACAATTTATGCAAAAACCTAATTTAGGGTAAATATTTGTCTAAGACCTCATTCTAGGTCAAAATAGGTTCCAATAGCCAAATTAAAAGTTCTAAACCCTAGAGAATATTTTTCTATGATTTTTAGAGGGTTTAGGTGAATTTTATACTGACCAGAACCTTGTTTAATCAAGTGGGTCTGTTTTAGGGTTATAAGAAGTCATTTAATTCTCAGAACTCACACGAACCCTTTTCTGCCTGATCTAACCAACTTTTTATCTTTTAAGATCTTTTGACCTATGTTTAGCCCTTGAGAAAACCCGTTGTTGTACTGCAATGGTAAAATTACAGTTTTACCTCTTGTTTCTTGCTTTTCTCCCAGAAAGGTTATTTAGTGAATTAGAACCTCCAGTTGGTTATGTAGGAGCTTTTATTCTCTTCTTTGGGTCAAAATGGGCTAGTTAGGGCTCATGATGGTGTTCCCATCACCAAACCTCATTTATAATGATAGAAATGGAATTATGCATGTAAAAATTAACATATTTAAGATTTATCACATGAATGTATTTTAGATATTTCGCAAACTAATCAAACTTATGGAGCACAAAAGAGGTAGCAAAATCCTAATATATAGCATAAGAAAGAAGCATCACCCTCTATCGATTTTCAAGATGAACAATGATCAAATAACTAGATTCCTTACAGAAAGTGAATGCTTCAACATACTATGATCAAAATAGGATCAACAACTTCATCTTCATAATTGTTTTATGTAGAGCTGTCTATTGAACCTAACAAGCCAAAACCTAGCCGAGCACAAATTCCATCTTGATGAGGCTAGTATAGGTGCATGTTACAACCTGATCCCAGATCCCTAAGGGACCCAAGATCGACCCACCTTGACTAATCCCAAGACCTAGTCGTCTAACAAAAAATAACCAAAAGCATAAAATAATTCACAACCACACATGCAATATAACTAAGTAGAAAATAATCAAGAGACAGCAAAAGAAACAAAGAGAATAGTCTATCAATATTACAGGCCATCACAACTATGACAGAGAAAAGTATAGTAGAAAAGTAACTGAAACAGTATTACGTAGAACAAAATACTCACTACTACAATAGAAGCTAGGGAAACAGTAAGAAAATGCAACTAAGCTTGGCTCAACTAGGCCCAGCTCCCTCTACAGCCGGTGATGCTGGCTGCTCAACTCCCTGACCTGAACAAGGTTATAAAATTTTTGGAGTTAGCGAACGCTGAGTAGAGTGGTAATTTAGCCATTTACATGTAATTAAAACAAGCAATTAATTAATGCAATTAAGTAATTATCCATTTTCATTTAGCTCAACCAATTATTCTAATTTGTTGCTCCTTTATTCATCTAATCATTTCTTAATCTGGCCTGTTCCTCACGGGAACGATTTTGATTGCAGTCTTTTCCATGATGTAGGAGGTACACGTGGTGCTCTCCTGGCCAGGAGAGTCCCCCATGGTATTCCTACACCTAGTCAACAATCTCGAGGTCACAGTCGCGATGTAGCGGTGACTACCTCATGCGTGATAAGTGTGCGGGTAGCTATCCCGCACTGGCACATGGTTAATCATTTCCGCTAGCGGGTATGCCTAAAGGTACAGCATGGAACAGTACAGGGCCTTGCCCTCTCAGAACAAGGATCTCGCCCCTTAGAATAGGGGTCACGCCCCTCCATAGTCTGTGTACCCTCATCTGACTATCCCGGTTTGCCCAATGGGCCTAACAGGAGTCGGTGTAGGGTGGCTAGTCCTAACCCCAGCCCCCCTGGGGTAGCTAGCTCCCTCCCTACACTAAGTAGCTCACCTCGGTACCAAGTACACGAGGGCCAAATAGATTTAGTGTAGAGTGACTAGGCCTGACCCTAGGGCTCAACCCAACGGGTGGCTAGCACCCCTCTATACTAAAGGGACAATTGCTCTCCTTGGTACTGCGTACACAAGCGCCATCTCACTTCCCATCTACAGGAGTTCTTCTCCTAATTCCCCGTAGGGTTCATGCTGGTATTCCTTTCGTTTCATGTTCCAACCTTTCCGATCTCTCTATTACATTACCAGTTTCATTCTTAAAATAGGCAGCTCATGATTTACTAACTGAGAAAGCATCACATTAAAATTACCAATACATTTGCTAGCATTTAGAATTTTACATGTATCTCAAGTAAACGGTGTAGCTCAACCATACTCATTTATTCCTACCGTAGGGTTCATTCTCATCCTAGGGTTTCACATGCATCTCAAGTATACAGTGTAGCTCAAACCATACTCATTTATTCCTGTCCTAGGGTTCATTCAAGTTATTATAAATATGTAGTTTATTTGTTTAAATCATAATATTAATGTAAACCACTCTACCGGAAAACATGGGAGGAATGGGGGCTCAAATTGCAGATCCCGTCGCCTCCACGGGTTCCGCGTACTAGACTGGCTGGAGACTTATACAATTGGCCAACCACATCAAATGAGTCCAAAACCATATACAAGTGACACTAACTCGTAGAGAAACTCAAGTGAAAAACAATAGTAGTTCATTTGCGAAAATCCGATTCCATTTGGGCCCTAAACGGGCCAAAAACATGCACACTGTCCAAAATCAGACGTCTGGGACTAGTCCCAGATGTCTTAAAAGACGTTAGTACTCACCCTAGGTTTCCTGCAGCTTCCTTGGACGTCCGGATCCTTCCGCGATAGTCTGAGGGGAGCTCCAGAAGTCGGACTCTACTTGCGGTTGTCTGGGAGTGCAGTCAGACGTCTGTCGACGTGCCTAGATGTCCAAAACACCTTGAAGGGTGCACCTCGCACCTTTCCAATGCTTTGCCCCTACATACACACACGCAGATCTAAAAGCGGCGAAACACAACTCCTGTGATAAGGCCTGCATGGCCGAAAATAGTGCAGAAGCACGTACCTTAGCACTAGCGTGCTTTCAGACGTCCGGCTTCAACTCCAGATGTCCCCCTACTACTCCAAACATCTGGGATGTGCTCCGGACATCTGATACTGGAAAATATCTAGTACACAGAACTCTCGCGAGCCTTCTACTCCACGCGGACCCTTTCGCGCCGCCTGCAGCTGCTACGCCAACAACTTTAGGAGGTCGCAAAGCTCACCTTCGCGAGCTCCTCCTCCTCACACGTGTCTTTGACTCCTCCCGCACAAGCTCCTCCGAGCTCCTACGGCTCCCTCGTGAGCTCCTCCCCTTGAGCTCCTCCCACGCTCTCGCTCCCCTCTCCTCCTCCTCCATGTCCTGTCTCTCTTCTTCCTCTCCACTTGTAACGACTCGTCTCCCGAGTCCCTACGAGACACGAGAACCGGACCGACTCGACTAATCCCAAGACCTAGTCATCCAACAAGGAAGTAACCAAAAGAGCAGTAAAATAAACCACATTCAGCATGAATATAACTAACAGTAAGAAAGTACAGCAGCAAGGAAAAAAACTACTACAGTAGATACCACCACAACAGTAGAACAACATTTATCATATAACAAGAACTGCAGGTAAAGAAAGTACAGCGGAAACAAGAACTACTCACTATAACAGAAACAAAAGAGGTACAAAAGACTGCGGTAAACTCTACTGGACCCTACTCGGCCCAGCGTCCTCTGCAACCGCTGACCCTGGCTGCTCAACACCTGGTCTTGAGAAAGGTAACGAGTGTAACACGTCAGCAAAACGCTGAGTAGAGTGGCAACTAAAACTAAAGACAACAGTAGAGTGTACAGTAGCTGTTATGTTCTATTACTTTCTTTATTTACATCTTTCAATTGTCTCACTATTTCATTTATTTCTCAGATCTTTTACTTGATCTCGAATGTTCCTCGTGGGAACGATCTTGATTGCAGTCTTTTCCAAAAAGTAGAAGTAGCACGTGGTGCTCTCCTGGCCGGGAGAGTCCCCCGTGGTGATCCTACCCTTAGTCAACCACCCCAAGGTCACTGACAGACGTAACGGTGACTACGGCACGCGCGATAAACGCACAGGTAGCTAACCCGTACTGGCACGCGGTCAGTCGTTTCCGTTAACGGGTGCGCCCAAAGCACAGCATGGAACCAGTACAGGGCAGAGCCCTCTCAGTAACAGGGGTCCAACCCCTCCACAGTAACCAAACCGGGGCCTTGCCCCTCCACAGTCCGCGCACCCTCGCCTGACTACCCTGGTTTGCCCTAGTGGGCCTAACAAGTCGGTGAAGGAGGCTAGCAGAATCCCGGGGCCCGTGGGGTAGCTAGTACTCTCCTAACACTAGTAGCTCTCCTCGGTACTACGTACACGAGGGCCAGCAAGTCGGTACAGAGCGGCCAATCCTAACCCCGGGTCCTTGGGGTGGCTGGCCCCACTCTGCACTAAACAGGTACAGGTACTTCCCTTGGTACTGCGTACCCAAGAGACAGTACAAACTACATCTCAGTTCCATTCCTTCCCCTTTCCAGGAGTTCCACTCCTAATTCCCCGTAGGGTTCCATCCTTTTAACTCAAACATCCAGGTGTCACTTTCCAGTTTCACGTTCTTACGACCCATGATCTCATTCATGTTTCTTTATTCGTAACAGGCAGCTGTTAATTCAATTTACAGGCAGCTTTATATTCCTTTCCATTTTTTTTCCAAGACTGCAGTATTATACATTCCATTAGTTTTTCCATCCTAGGATTCATGCCACATCCTAGGATCTAGCATACAACTAGTTTTCCAGCCCTAGGATTCATGCATCACCTAGGAGCTATCATTCCATACATTTCTCATTCCTAGGATTCATGCAATGTCCTAGATTCTAGTTATGGTTCCATACTTTAACAGGTTTTAATAATAACTTAAGCCACTCTACCAGGTACAACGGGAGTAATGGGGGCATGATCGGGAATCCCGCGTGCCTCCGTGACTCCCAAGACTGCAACTGAATGAGGTCCTATCACAAGGATCAAACACAAGGAGTGTCTCAAAACAGTGTATAGCTACTGTAGACGGGTAGAGGAATTAATTCTGAAAAGAACGCAACTCGAATCGCGGAAAACGGAACCCGAACGGGCTCTAAACGGGTCGAAAAAGACGATACTGTGCAAAATCAGACGTCTGGAACTTCTTCCAGACGTCTTAAAAAGGTGGATCAGGGAATTACCTGTTCAGCGTGGTTTCCCGGACGTCCAGAAGTCTACGGGGACGTCTGGCCTAGCTTCCAGACGTCCGATGGTTACCCCGGACGTCTGGAGGTCTCTCCCGCCGTCTGGTACAACAGCCAGACGTCTGATTCACAAACGATGGCGAATCAGCGAGCCTGCGCACAGCCAACTCCCTCCCTCAGTACGGTCAGTCGACAGGAAGGAAGAAGAAAGCGGAATACTCACCTTTCAGACGTCTGTATGAGCTTCCAGACGTCTCCCTCGCCGTCTGGCTATCAACCCAGACGTCTGATTCTGGGAATTTTTTCCAGAATCAGGGCGCCACTCGGCCTCCGCTCGCGACGCCGCCCGCGTCGCACCCCGCGCGTCTGCTGCTCAGACCACAGCAGGTCCCTCTCCGCATCGTTCCGCTCCCCCTGCGCCCTCCGCCGGCCGGCCAAGCCGCTCCGGCGAGCTCGCCCTCGCACGCCACACCTCCTCCGCGCTCACTGCGGTCGCCGCTGCCGCCCTCGCGCTCGCTCGCTCTCGCGCACAGGAAGGAGAAGAGGAAGGGGACGGTGGAGACGACAGGAGGGGAGGCGTGGCCTTTTAAGGTCGCGCGAGGAGGAGGGAGAGAGTGCGCGGCAGGTCTGCAGCAGCAGAGAGAGAGGGAAAAAGAGAGAGAGAGAGGAATCCCGGGTCTGCGCGCATAGGCGCGCAGACGAATCTCTCGTGCGAAAAATAACTGTTTTCCAGACGTCTGGAAACAATCCCAGACGTCTGGATGTGATCCCAGACGTCTTATCCGACGTCTGGGCCACCTCCCAGATTTCTTAAAAGACGTCTGGGGCACGCGTTCGTAACAATATAACAAACTCAAAGGAAGTTTCGAGGACGAAACTTCCTTTGAGTTTGTTATATTGTTACGAACGCGTGCCCCAGACGTCTTTTAAGACATCTGGGAGGTGGCCCAGACGTCGGATAAGACGTCTGGGATCTGAAACTTGCGCCAACTAGGGTGCGGGGAAAAGATGTCCAAATAACCATAACAATCTCAAAGAGGATCGAAGCCGGTCCGAAAAGACGTACCCGCGAAAAGCTCTGGGTACCGCTCCCGCATTGCCGCCTCAGGCTCCCAGGTAGCCTCCTCGTACCGCTGGCTCCTCCACAAAACCTTTACCAGGGGTACTTGCTTTCGTCTCAAACTGCAGATGGCTCGGTCTAGGATCTGCACTGGCCGCTCGGGGTAGGTCAGGTCGTCTCTCACCTTGACGCTCTCGTGACTCAGTACGTGACTGGAATCGGCTACGTACTTCCTGAGGTTGGACACGTGGAACACGTCGTGCACACCAGAAAGCTGCGGGGGAAGGGCAAGTCTGTAAGCAACGGGTCCAACCCGCTCCAGGACCTCAAAGGGCCCTACGAACCTCGGCGCGAGCTTCCCTCTCACCCCAAACCGCTGTAGGCCCTTCATGGGCGAAACACGAAGGAAGACGTGGTCCCCAACCTCAAACTGCACCTCTCTGCGTCTCCGATCCGCGTAGCTCTTCTGTCTGCTCCTGACAGTGCGGAGTCGTATGTGGATCTGCTCAACTACCTCCTGACTTTGCCGGATCAATCTGGGGCCAACCTCCCACTTGGTCCCCACCTCAACCCAACTCAAGGGTGCCGTACACTTCCGTCCGTACAGAGCCTCGTAGGGAGCCATGCCGATGCTCGAGTGATAACTGTTGTTTTATGCAAACTCTGCTAGGGGCAGGTGCTCCTCCCAAGAGCCTCTCCAGTCCAGTACACAGGCACGCAAAAGGTCCTCAAGTGTCTGTATCGTGCACTCAGACTGTCCGTCCGTCTGGGGGTGGTAAGCCGTGCTAAACCTCAACCTTGTCCCCAAAGCCTGCTGAAACTCAGCCCAAAACTGGGACGTAAAGCGGGCATCCCGGTCGGATACGATCTCCCGTGGAACTCCGTGTAGTCGTACCACATCACCGATATACCTCTCTGCCAACTGTGCTGGTCCCAAAGTGATTCGGATCGGCAAGAAACGCACCGTCTTCATCAGTCTATCCACTATTACCCAGACTGCGTCGTGTCCCCGCTGGGTAACAGGTAAGCCCACCACCAAGTCCATGGTGACGCTCTCCCACTTCCACTCTGGCACTGGAAGCGGCTGAAGCGGCCCTGCAGTCCTCTGATGCTCGGTTTTCACCTGCTGGCACACTAAACACTGTTGCACGAACTCACCCACATCCCGCTTCATCCCTCTCCACCAAAACTCGCGTCTCAAGTCGTGGTACATTTTCGTGTTTCCGGGATGTATGGTGAATCTGGAACTGTGTGCCTCAGTCAAGAGCTCTCTCAACAGATCCTCGTCTCTAGGAACGCACAACCGTCCCCTCAAGCGTAGCACCTGGTCTGTGAAAGAGAAGTCCCCCCGGTCTCCTGATAGTACTCTGTCTCGCAAAGACTGCAAGTACGGATCGGCCATCTGTCCTGTGACGATATGGTCTATCAGCTCTGGCCTGGTCTGCCGTGTCACCGTCACTGCCCCATAGTATCCTCGTAACTCTAGAGGTCGCCAACTGCCCACCTCCTCCAAAAGGCTCCAACTCTGTAACTGTAGGCTGGCCAAGCATGTGGGCGCCTTACGGCTCAAGGCGTCAGCCACCACATTGGCCTTTCCCGGGTGGTAGGAGATGCTGCAGTCGTAGTCCTTCAGGAGCTCCAACCAACGTCTCTGTCTCATGTTGAGCTCCTTCTGGTCAAAAAGATATCTGAGGCTCTTGTGATCTGTAAAAATCTCGAAGGTCTCACCGTACAAGTAGTGCCTCCATGTCTTCAGCGCGAAGACAACAGCTGCTAACTCTAGGTCGTGGGTAGGGTAGGTATGCTCATGGGGCTTCAGTTGCCGCGAAGTGTAAGCGACCACATGACCCCTCTGCATGAGCACACATCCTAACCCCTGCAAGGAAGCGTCCGTGTACACAACGAACCCGCCACTACTGTCAGGGATGGTGAGCACGGGAGCCGAGGTCAACCTCTCCTTCAGCTCCAGAAAAACACGCCTCACAGGCGTCTGTCCAAGCGAAAGGCACGTCCTTCCGGGTCAACTGTGTCATAGGACGTGTAATCTGTGAAAATCCTCTGATGAACCATCTGTAGTAGCCAGCTAGTCCCAGGAAACTGCGGATCTCAGTGACTGAACGCGGTCTCTCCCATTTGAGCACTGCCTCGACCTTGGCTGGGTCCACCGCCAGGCCGTCTCCAGAGATCACATAACCCAAGAAGGTCACCTCCCTCAACCAGAACTCGCACTTGCTGTATTTGGCGTATAGCCTGCGTCGCCTCAGAGTATCCAGAACCATCCGCAAGTGCTGTCCGTGCTGCGTCCGATCTCTAGAATAGATGAGTACATCATCTATGAAAACCACCACGAACTGGTCCAAGTACGGTCTAAACACCCGGTTCATCAGGTCCATGAAAGCAGCGGGGGCATTGGTCAGCCCAAACGGCATGACTAAAAACTCGTAGTGTCTGTACCGGGTACGGAAAGCTGTCTTGGAGACGTCGGTCTCCCTGATCCTCAACTGGTGGTATCCATACCTCAAGTCTATCTTGGAAAACACCGTGGCACCCCGCACCTGGTCAAACAAATCGTCGATCCTCGGCAGCGGATATCTTTTCTTGATGGTGACCCTATTCAGCTGTCGGTAGTCCACACAAAGGCGTAGGGTCCCATCCTTCTTCTTCACAAACAGTACCGGGGCTCCCCAGGGAGACGCACTGGGCCTCATGAAACCTTTCTCCAAAAGGTCCTGCAACTGGGACTTGAGCTCTCGCAGCTCAAGCGGTGCCATCCTGTATGGCGCGGTGGAGATGGGGCTGGTCCCTGGTACTAGTGAGATCTCAAACTCGATCTCGCGCTCGGGCGATAGTCCTGGTAACTCGTCTGGAAACACGTCGGGGTACTCTCTGACCACCGGGATGCTTTAGAAGTCTGCCACGGGGCTGGGTTCTGCCACCACACAAGCTAGGAAGCCCTCACATCCCTGGCTCAAAAGTCTCGCCGCCCGAAGTGCCGATATGCACCTGAAACCTCCGTCCACTGGCTGTCCGTGAAACTCGAAAGAAGGTATCTCCGGAATGGAGAAGACGATCTTCCTCTCAAAACAGTCCACCAAGGCGTGGTAAGCGGACAGCCAATCCATCCCCAGAATCACACCAAAGTCCTCCATCTGGATCATAATCAGGTCAGCTGGCAGGCTATGTCCCCCGACGCTGACCCCGCAATCCGTGTACACCTCCTCAGCTACAAACAGCTGACCACTCGGGCCTCTGATTACGAACGGATTCTCTAACAGTGTATAATCCTGGTCCAGACTAACTGCGAAACTGGCTGCGACAAACGAGTGCGTAGCGCCGGAATCGAAAAGGGTGTAAACGAGTCTGCCAGAAACTGAAACCATACCTGCTACCACGGATCCCGAAGCTCTGGCGTCCCTGTGTGTTAGGGCGTTGATACGCCCCTCAGCTCTAGGTGCGGACGAAGCAGCCACACTCTGCGTCAGACGGGTAGGTGCTGGCCGGTACCCTCCTCGCGACTGCTGTCCTCCTCCTCGTGCCTGGGAACCGCGGCCTCCTGCGCGCCCTCCAGTGCTCTGCACGGGAAGTATCTCCTGACCTCCTGCCCTAGATGGGCAGTCCCTCCTGACGTGGCCCAGCTGGCCACACTGGTAGCAGAGGGGAGCCCGACTCCCGCCCTCAGTGAGTCCCTGCTGTCGACTAGGCGGGGGTCCGGTGCTGGCGACTGGCCCCTGTCGAGGGCCCCCAAAGGCCATTGATGGCCCTGCACAACGTGACGGCTCTCCTGCGGACGCCACGTGTCTCAGTTCTCACCGGCCCTGTGAGAAGTCTGGCTAAAAGGGCCTCTTCCGCCCGCTGTCGGTCTCTCGCGCGGACGGGTTGGTCTCCTCGTAAGTCATGGCTGCCTCTACCACCCTCGAAAACGTAGGCAGCTTCAGGGGTTTGACATACCCCCGGATCGCAGGCCGGAGCCCCTCGGTGAACCTCCAAAGGCGCTCCTCCTCAGTGGCTACCGCTGTTGCTGCAAAGCGGGATAGCTCCAAGAAACGCGTGCGGTACGCGCTCACAGTCATCATCCCTTGGCAGAGAGTGTGGAACTCCCGCCTCCTCTGGTCCTGCCACGTCTGGGGAAAGTACTGCTCGCAGAAGAGGGTGACGAACTGGTCCCACGTCGGCTCGTCCCTCTCCTGTCCCCGGACCGCCCTCCACCACCGGTGTGCCGCACTCTCCAGCTGGTACGTGGCAAAGGCCACGCGGCACTCCACCGGGGGGCGAAGGGTGTCGAAGATCTTCTCCAGCTGCTCAAGCCAGTCCTCTGCCTCGGTCGGGTCCTCATCCCCCTTGAAGGAGGAGGGCTTCAGCTTCCGGAACTGTCCGAAAAGCTCAAAGTGGCGCTGTAGGGGAGGTGCTGGTGCACCTCCAGGCGAAGGTGCCTCGTGTACAGAAGTGTCGAAGGAAGGTGGAGGCGGCAACGGCCCATCCCCTCCCTCGTGTCCAGCGCCGTGTCCGTCGCGTGGTCCCACAGAGGACTCCCCCTCTGCAGCCCCAGGAGGAGGCGCTCGGGGCGGTGGGTGGAGCTCCTCTCGTACAATATCTCGTATCAGTCTGGCGAGGTCCTGGGCCTGGATGCCCGGGAGTGGTGGCTGGTCCACTGAGACGTCAACAACAGCACGTCCACCTCGCCGACCTCGCCCTCGGCCACGCCCGCGGCCAGTCTCGCCAGTCCCGCGACGAGGCATCTCCTTTAAGGAGACGCGAAACAAAACGAAAATGTAAAAACAGACGGTACCTAACAAAACTTCTAAGAGCTCATGTCAAGAGATATGTTGTGGTGGCTACTCTAGCTATAAACATGTGAATTGGTTATTTTTCAGTCAGTTGATTCACTTCTCGGGACGACCTTGCTCTGATACCATCTTGTAACGACCCGTCTCCCGAGTCCCTACGAGACACGAGAATCGGACCGACTCGAATAATCCCAAGACCTAGTCGTCCAACGAGGAAGTAACCAAAAGAGCAGTAAAATAAACCACATTCAGCATGAATATAACTAACAGTAAGAAAGTACAGCAGCAAGGAAAGAAACTACTACAGTAGATACCACCACAACAGTAGAACAACATTTATCATATAACATGAACTGCAGGTAAAGAAAGTACAGCGGAAACAAGAACTACTCACTATAACAGAAACAAAAGAGGTACAAAAGACTGCGGTAAACTCTACTGGACCCTACTCGGCCCAGCGTCCTCTGCAACCGCTGACCCTGGCTGCTCAACACCTGGTCCTGAGAAAGGTAACGAGTGTAACACGTCAGCAAAACGCTGAGTAGAGTGGCAACTAAAACTAAAGACAACAGTAGAGTGTACAGTAGCTGTTATGTTCTTTTACTTTCTTTATTTACATCTTTCAATTGTCTCACTATTTCATTTATTTCTCAGATCTTTTACTTGATCTCGAATGTTCCTCGTGGGAACGATCTTGATTGCAGTCTTTTCCAAAAAGTAGAAGTAGCACGTGGTGCTCTCCTGGCCGGGAGAGTCCCCCGTGGTGATCCTACCCTCAGTCAACCACCCCAAGGTCACTGACAGACGTAACGGTGACTACGGCACGCGCGATAAACGCACAGGTAGCTAACCCGTACTGGCACGCGGTCAGTCGTTTCCGTTAACGGGTGCGCCCAAAGCACAGCACGGAACCAGTACAGGGCAGAGCCCTCTCAGTAACAGGGGTCCAACCCCTCCACAGTAACCAAATCGGGGCCTTGCCCCTCCACAGTCCGCGCACCCTCGCCTGACTACCCTGGTTTGCCCTAGTGGGCCTAACAAGTCGGTGAAGGAGGCTAGCAGAATCCCGGGGCCCGTGGGGTAGCTAGTACTCTCCTAACACTAGTAGCTCTCCTCGGTACTACGTACACGAGGGCCAGCAAGTCGGTACAGAGCGGCCAATCCTAACCCCGGGTCCTTGGGGTGGCTGGCCCCACTCTGCACTAAACAGGTACAGGTACTTCCCTTGGTACTGCGTACCCAAGAGACAGTACAAACTACATCTCAGTTCCATTCCTTCCCCTTTCCAGGAGTTCCACTCCTAATTCCCCGTAGGGTTCCATCCTTTTAACTCAAACATCCAGGTGTCACTTTCCAGTTTCACGTTCTTATGACCCATGATCTCATTCATGTTTCTTTATTCGTAACAGGCAGCTGTTAATTCAATTTACAGGCAGCTTTATATTCCTTTCCATTTTTTTTCCAAGACTGCAGTATTATACATTCCATTAGTTTTTCCATCCTAGGATTCATGCCACATCCTAGGATCTAGCATACAACTAGTTTTCCAGCCTTAGGATTCATGCATCACCTAGGAGCTATCATTCCATACATTTCTCATTCCTAGGATTCATGCAATGTCCTAGATTCTAGTTATGGTTCCATACTTTAACAGGTTTTAATAATAACTTAAGCCACTCTACCAGGTACAACGGGAGTAATGGGGGCGTGATCGGGAATCCCGCGTGCCTCCGTGACTCCCAAGACTGCAACTGAACGAGGTCCTATCACAAGGATCAAACACAAGGAGTGTCTCAAAACAGTGTATAGCTACTGTAGACGGGTAGAGGAATTAATTCTGAAAAGAACGCAACTCGAATCACGGAAAACGGAGCCCGAACGGGCTCTAAACGGGTCGAAAAAGACGATACTGTGCAAAATCAGAGGTGGATCAGGGAATTACCTGTTCAGCGTGGTTTCCCGGACGTCCAGAAGTCTGCGGGGACGTTTGGCCTAGCTTCCAGACGTCCGATGGTTACCCCGGACGTCTGGAGGTCTCTCCCGCCGTCTGGTACAACAGCCAGACGTCTGATTCGCAAACGATGGCGAATCAGCGAGCCTGCGCACAGCCAACTCCCTCCCTCAGTACGGTCAGTCGACAGGAAGGAAGAAGAAAGCGGAATACTCACCTTCAGACGTCTGTATGAGCTTCCAGACGTCTCCCTCACCGTCTGGCTATCAACCCAGACGTCTGATTCTGGGAATTTTTTCTAGAATCAGGGCGCCACTCGGCCTCCGCTCGCGACACCGCCCGCGTCGCACCCCGCGCGTCTGCTGCTCAGACCGCAGCAGGTCCCTCTCCGCATCGTTCCGCTCCCCCTGCGCCCTCCGCCGGCCGGCCAAGCCGCTCCGGCGAGCTCGCCCTCACGGCAGAGCTCCGCCCTCGCACGCCGCACCTCCTCCGCGCTCACTGCGGTCGCCGCTGCCGCCCTCGCGCTCGCTCGCTCTCGCGCACAGGAAGGAGAAGAGGAAGGGGACGGTGGAGACGACAGGAGGGGAGGCGTGGCCTTTTAAGGTCGCGCGAGGAGGAGGGAGAGAGTGTGCGGCAGGTCTGCAGCCGCAGAGAGAAAGGGAAAAAGAGAGAGAGAGAGGAATCGCAGGTCTGCGCGCACAGGCGCGCAGACAAATCTCTCGTGCGAAAAATAACTATTTTCCAGACATCTGGAAACAATCCCAGACGTCTGGTAAGATGTCTGGATGTGATCCCAGACGTCTTATCCGACGTCTGGGCCACCTCCCAGACGTCTTAAAAGACGTCTGGGGCACGCGTTCGTAACACCACTTGCCACGTTGGAGGCTGGGAGGAAGGTGGCGGCCGGTAGGAGGGAAAAGATGGAGGTGGTGGCTGGTGGAGATGGAGAGAGTGGCGTGGGTGTGGGGGTTTAAATAGGAAAGGGTTAAGGTTTGGGGTGAGGAGAGAGGGGGGTGTGCATGTTGAGTGCACGCAGGAAAAGAAAAATAACGTACGGTTCTTCTACTTTCAGATGTCCGACCATCTATCCAGACGTCTGATGAATAGTCCAGACATCTTATCCAACCCAAATGGTAGTGGTAGCGACCTTCCTCTATAGTTTTATTATTTCGTCGTAGTATAGTATAGAGAGGTGATTACCAGTTTAATACAATTTGTTACTCGGAAATAAAGAGTTCCTGAGGTCGAACCCAGGGAGCAAGTTGTATTCTAGGGGTACAAGTTTCTTTTACAAAAATAAAGGAAGAGAGAGAGAGAATTTGTTGGCTTTTCTTCTTTTCTCTTTGCTTCTCCTCTTCTTCCTTCTCAGATCTTCTGCTCTCTTCCTTTGTTCTTCTTTATCTGCAGTGGTGATGTTCTTCTTCTTCTTTCAGCTGTTTCTGCTCGTCTCTTCCTTTTTCTTCTGCAGAGCGGTCCTGTTCTTCTTCTTCTTCTTTCTTTCTTCTTTTCCTTTCTTCAGATCTTCTTCTCGTGCTCTTCTTCTTCTGCAGAGTCTTCACTTGGCCTCTCTGTGTTCCTCCTCTGCCTCGCCTTCCTTCTCCTTTGCCTTCAGGACGTCGTCTGATTTTCCAATCAGACGACTTAAACCGCCGCTGCTACAGTGCCGCTCGGTGCTCCTCCTTCCTTCAGCCTTCGTCTTCTTCCACGGTTCTTCTTCACCTGTGCCTGCACACTTACACAGCTTGATCAGAGGGGCAAAACCTAACTCTACCCTCCCCCGCGTCTCTCTCTCACAGAAGCCGCTCTTAGGAAAGCTCTCCCAGAGCTACCGGGTTGCCGGGTACGGGTCGCGCCCGGGTCCAGGCCCACCGGCGTGCGTGGTGGGCGAGGAGTGCAGGTCAGTCTAAGTCGGGTCGGGCCAGGTCCGCGGGTCGTGAGCGCGGACGAGACCGGGTAACCGGGCGGGTGAAGGGGACCTCACCCCGTGTGCTAAGGCAATAAGCCTCCAGCACTTTTTCTCTTTATACCGCTATGCCGCTTCGGAGTCTTCCGAGGTGGGACTAAATGTCCCACCCCAATTTGGCGCCTGCGCGGAGGAAGTAGCTGGTAATCGCAGCTTTACGCGAGGCCTTCGCGCGAGGGATTCGCCTCAACTGCAGCCTAACGCTTTGCCGAAATGCCCCCGCACAGCCTGGGAGCGTGACCTGGGCGCGGCGCACCTGGAACAACAGGTCAAAGCTGCTTCGCTTCAACAATGGCGGCGACGAGCGCAGGTACCTGCCCACAGAGAAACGGCCTCTCGGCCCAATCAAAAACGCGGAGGACCTTCGCCGTGGCACGGCGAAGGTGGTCGGGGGGTGTGCAGGCGGCGGGGCGGAGCCTAAGGGCTGCCCTAGGTCGGACTGTGGGTCGGGAGATGGGTTTGTTCGGTGGAGTTGCAGAGGGTGATTTGGGGGAAGTGGAAGGGCGGAGGTTGATCAGGGTGAGGAGGCGGAGGTTCTGCGGTGGTCGGCGAGCCGTGTGGGTTGCTGGAGTGATGGGAGTGGCTCGCCGGAGGATGGCCGGAGGCGGAGAAGGTGAGGGTGATTAGGCGCGGTCGAGGGGTAATTAGATAAAAATAGCAGGGGGAAAAGAGAGAGAGAATAGAGGGAAGTAGTTCTAACCTAACTAAAGTGACGAAGGGGGCGAGGAGGCGGACGGATGTACCTGCTGTCGCCGGAGAAGAAGGTGGCCAGTGGGGGAGGACGGCGGTGACGACGGGGCAGAGGCAGCGTGCGCCGGTATTGCGCGACGCGGGAAGAGCAGGGGAAGAAGTCTCTGCTGCTGGTATTGCGGCAGAGCGAAGAGGAGGAGGAGGAAGAACCGCCGGAGCTGGTGGGCGTCTGCCGGAGTGAGAAGAGAGGAAAGTTGGGGGTTTTCTCCGTCAGATCCGAGCTGCTCAGAACGGCTGAGCGACGGGGGTATTTATAGAGGCGGAATCAGAGAGGAGGGCGGAGGGAGACGACGTGTCTCCCTTGCCGGAGGACGCCGGAGATGGAAACCCATACCGTCCGTGAGTTCGCACGGCCGGTATGGTGGGTTGCAGCGACCAGGGGGGTGTTCCTGCGACGGCTGACGACGCAGGGAACCCCCGGTTGTCTTGCCAGACCCTCCCCCTTACCCTGCGCGGCGCCATGCTCCGCGCAAGGTCGCCGGAGCATGGTGCTGGTCAGGTTTTGCAGGGAGGACCTGAACGCAAAGAACGAAGGAAAGTTAGGGGCCAAAATGCGAGGGTGCAAAAGTTGAGGGTCAAAAAGTAAATATATGAGGACCAAAGTGTAAAGTTGGTCAAGAAGGTTTCTTCTTAGGCTCAAGTTTTTATACATGACTAATTAGGACCTAAGGAATCTGATGGTGAATTTTATTTCTAGATTAAACCTTGTTTGACCGGTCAATTTATGCAAAAACTCAAATTAAGTTATTAATTGGGCATGGTTCTCAATGTAGGTCAAAATGGGTTCTGAAGGCCAAATTGAAGGTTCTAAACCCTAGAGATTATTTTTCTATGAATTTTAGAGGGTTTATTCTATTTTTACTTTGCCTCGAACCTCGTGAATTGAAGTGGGTTTGTTTTAAGGTTACAGATTATCATTTAGTTCCTTGGAATTGCTGTAGCCCTTGTCAGATCATCCCACTTTCCTTCTTATTCAGTTTGTTTGACCTGTGTTTGGACCCTGAATTACCCTGTATGCAGATTATACTGGTAAAATTGCATTTTTACCCCTTATGACTTGTTTTCTCCTTAAACTCAGAATTCTCTGAGTTAAGCCTTTCCTTGAGTTATGTAGGAGCTTTTATCCTTTGTATTGGGTCAAAATGAGCTAGTTATGGCTCATGATGAGATTCTCATCATACCCCCATGCCTAGCTTTTGCTAGTCCTTTAGCAAAAACTTAAGGTTTCAACCCTTGTTCTAGACCATGAAGTTCTTAATAGCTTCAGATAAGTGCTTTTTCATTTGAGCTTAGATTAGGTTAGAATGCTGACCATAGGCCTAAAAGGTACTCTAGTACCAATCAAGATCCAAATCTGTCTAGCCTTAGCCTCAATCTTTAGCAAAGGTTTTTAAGGCCCACAAGAACTAACCTAAGGTTTATTGGACTTTGTGGTTAAAGCACCCGTGCTTGAAATGATTTTAGCCCTGGCTTAGTTCGCAGTGCGTTTTATAAGAGAGAGATAGAAAGTTTTTCTGTTTGGAGAGTTTTCTCTCTTTTTCTTTTTAGTTCTAGCCTAGGATTGGCTTTCCAACACGGTCTGTATCAGATTCCTTGCTCCCATCATCAATCCTCAAGGGTTCCTGGCGATCGATGCTTCGAGATAGCACCGCCCATGGTAACCCCCGGAACCCTGGCTATTGAGATTTCGAGATAATCCCATCCATGGTGTTCCATGGCCGAATCCAGACCCTGACAATTGACACTTCGAGATAATGCCATCCATGGGATCTGAACCAGCAGAGTGCTTACATGCCCCCAGTAGGATATGTAAATATCCTAAGAGACAAGCACTGAGGAGATGATATTTTGTTACACATCTTCGAGGGGATTTCCCGCCTCTCCGCGCTGGGAACTCATCCAAATCAACTTGTGCTGATCGGCCGCTCCTATTCTAGGTGTTCTTTTCAGAATTTTGCGACGCTTCTGCGTGATTTTGATTTTTACGCTTATTGAACCAGGCTGTGTGTGAGGTTAGGGTGCTTAGGTTACTGAGTCCCGTAAACCAAAAATTAGTTAATGAGGCCAAATACTCCCTAAGCCTTAGACCTAATACTTCAGCTTTTCATTTTCCTCAACCTCTTGAGGAATGTCTAGATCTTAATGGGTACTAAGAGTCTATTCAAGAATGCCTAAGGTTTGCGTTCTTACTAATCTCATTATGCACTTTTCAGTTATTTTCTTGAATGAGGTCTAGAACTTAGGTTAATTCCTTAGTTCCTTACTAATGACTATCACCTTTTCTCATAATTTTGCGCTCCTTTTTCATTTTGTTTCTTTTCTCCTTCTCCTTCACAAAATTTCCTTCTCTTTTCGTCTTATTCTTTTTCGAAAATTTTTAATTTTTTATGGTGTTTTTGGCATATGTGAATTTTTTTGTTTGAAACCTTTTCTTACAAGTTTTGCACTTTCATACCCCCCCATGCCTAAGATTTGCAATGTCCTCATTGTAACCTAGGGGTTTTTATTCAACTAAGTTCATACATTAGGACAGCTGTTTTGATGAGTGAATGGGTCGGGGTGACTATTGCGGACGATTTCTAATCTCAGATGCAAGCACCTGAGGTGGAGTTGGCTGTCCTAAAGTGTGAACTTCAAGTGCAAAAAGGTGTCAGAACAAGTTTCAGGTTTTCAAAGAGAATGACGGGCTGCCTCCCGTTGAGCGCTAAATTTGATGCCTTCAGCCAAGCGGGAAATGCAATGGAGAGGGGATGGTCAAATCAACAGAGTTTTGTAAGACAAGCACCTTGATTAAGAGCCTGGTTGGTCCAACCAGGTGCTTGTTCAGATCAACAGGCTGATGATGCAGCCCAAACCCAATCAATCTGGTGGGTTGATAGATGTGGATAAAAAGGTGTGGAACCCACCATATACTATGAAGCTCAGATAGATGTGGAAGTGTAAACGCAGGGTTTGACTGAGTCGAATTAGCCTGGTCAGAGTAGGGACCCGTAGAATAATCAGTGATTGATGCAGGAACCCTACAGGGGTGATCAGAGAATGATAGAGCATGGTATGTAGTCTGATCAATGTTCGAAACCCGATGTGGAAATGCAATCGGCTCGATGAGAGGTGAATCTGAATAGAAATTGAGTCCGATTGCGGGTCGGGGTTTGGAAGAGGTTTTGATCCGTTCTGTGTGTGTGGATGAGGTGGCCATTGTGTACGAGGGCTCTTCTAGAAATGGATGATAGGTGGTTTTCTGTAGAGAGTCCTCTGGGTAACTATCAAATGCCGGAAGAGTGTCTGTAGGATGAAAGAAATCTGAATTGAGAAAAGATTTGGATTCTTGGTTGTAATCACTCTTGGCATTTTCTGTTTTTGGTTCCTGAGGATCGAAAAGGAATGATTCTGTGTTATCAGTGATCTCGGGAATCAGGACCTCAGAGTCGGAGTTAGAGTCATGAGAACTGAGGTCATAGATAGGCCTGGCGTGTTCAGGAAGGGGAATCTCTCCGCAATTATAGTCAGATTTGAAATTGTCGGAGAGTTGGCAAAAATGAGATTCATGATCATGAATTCCACCACAGCAAAAATCCGCAGATGTGGAATCAGCAGCCTGATTGGGGTCTAGCCTATATGTCAATTCTGGGCTCGAAAAGGTATTCTGTCTAGGCTCAAGCTCCAAGCTGGTAGGATAGACCCAATTAAAATCCAACTCGTCCAACTCCTCAGTCTCTGTATCATAAATTGGCATGTTCTCTGGAAAATCGATCAGATTTTCTGAAGATGTTGGAGAGGGATATTCATCAAATAGAGGCCCGGAATCACATTCTGTAAAAATTTGATCTTTCTCATAAGGGGCCTCATAATCTTCCCAATAAGTCTCAGATCTAGGTTCTAGGCTTAGGATGTGGGTAGAATTATTAGAACCTAAGTCTGAATAACCTTTGAGGGCTACCTTATCAGAATAAGGGGCGGAATTTATACCCTCAAAAGGTTCATTTCTGATCTCATTATTGCAGGAGTTTTGGAATTCTAGGCTTGGCAATTCATGGTCTAAGTTTGGCTCATCATTGTGTTCTCCTGCAATATCCCAACCTATTTCAACATTGTCTTCTATCTGGGTTGGGATTTTACAACCACTTTGTGCCTCAATCCCGAGATCTGGGAAACTGGATTGTTCCTTAATACTGTTCCAAGATGGTTCATCCTCTATTTCCGGTATATACGGGTATTTCTGGTTGATAATTTGTTCTACTGATTTCATCATTTCTACCCGTTTCATAAGGGCATCTTGGTGTTGTTCCCAAAGTACAGGATTTGTCAAGCATTGAAGGTATTCAGATTGGTGTAATTTTTCTATCTCAATGTATCCTGTCATGAGCATATCTCGGGTTGATCCTTTTGTAACTTCTGTCAATAGAATATGGGCACAGTTTATGATGAAAGCTGTGGTTGTTGGGACATCAACCTGAATGTTTTCTATTGGTGTTGAGGGTTTATATTTGATTTCATAGAATTCAAGGGCATCCTCAATCATCTTATCTTTCATGGATCTCAGATATTCAGGTTTTTTATATGGTAGTCTTGCTAGGTAATTAGGCTGCATCTTCGAATCAGGTGGTGGAATCAAGATAGAATTAGAAGTTTGAATTAATGGAAGAAGGGGACTTTGTTCAGAATCAGAGGAAAGAGGGGCTATGTGAATGATTTCTGCAAAAACAAGGGAGCCGAGGCTTAGCCTCGGAGAGAGTGAATTTCTATAGGAGGTTTCAAGGACCTCCTGCAAAATACTGAAGGACTGGATGAGATAAGCAGGTGCTGGACCCAATCAAGACACCCAAAAATTGTTGGGTGACTATAGAGGTTCGGGGCAGATGGACCCCTTGATCAGAAAGATCGTCCACCTGAGAATTACCTGGGCAGCCAGAGAGGGAGAGTCCCGCGAAGACCCCTACACGGTAGAGCGTCCCCACGGGTTACAGGGTTTCCCCCACCCGACCTCTCTTGTCACTGCGGTTCCAGGTAGACCAGAATGGGGATCTTGACCTCTTAAGTCTACCAATTTTACTTTAAGATCAGGGTGCTTAAAGTTACACTTGATCTCTTAGGTATTTTGAGTGAGAAAGTGACCTAATTTTAAGGTTGGTTGACCCAAGGGGTCAACTTTACCTCTTGTTCCTTTGAGAGCTTTTGGGTCCTTTCTTTTTGGGTTCAAGTGTTTAGAGAGCCAATTGTTTAGGGTTTCTCTGAATAAGTATGTTCAATCAATGGTTTAGGTACACTTCTTTTGGATTTTCTCCATTCTTGATTTAAGTAGTGTGTCTCTAAAACCCTAATGTTAAATCTTATGTTGGCTCTACTTGGTCTAGTTAGTTCTTTGTTGGGTAATTAGGGCTCAAGCACGAATGTGTTAGCCCTTAAATACCCTTAATAGTGTGCAGGAATAATGGGTTGAAAACATGCAACTTTTTATGGTTACTAAGTATGGAAGATAGGTTAGCCCTATATTGCTTGTTCTTTTCTTCCTCTTTAGAGTTTAGGGGTTAATAGCGAGAGGAAAAATTACCTGTCCTCGGAGTGGTTGACGTGCGGTTGCTTGTCTTCTCGATTTTCTTGTATTTTTTTCTGCACAACAAAGGAGAGATTGTTAGCAATGTAAAAATAGGAATTTGATTATCTCTAGAATAGCCGTTGATCCCCGGCAACGGCGCCAAAAACTGGTGGCGACCTTCCTCTATAGTTTTATTATTTCGTCGTAGTATAGTATAGAGAGGTGATTACTAGTTTAATACAATTTGTTACTCGGAAATAAAGAGTTCCCGAGGTCGAACTCAGGGAGCAAGTTGTATTCTAGGGGTACAAGTTTCTTTTACAAAAATAAAGAAAGAGAGAGAGAGAATTTGTTGGCTTTTCTTCTTTTCTCTTTGCTTCTCCTCTTCTTCCTTCTCAGATCTTCTGCTCTCTTCCTTTGTTCTTCTTTATCTGAAGTGGTGATGTTCTTCTTCTTCTTTCAGTTGTTTCTGCTCGTCTCTTCCTTTTTCTTCTGCAGAGCGATCCTGTTCTTCTTCTTCTTTCTTTCTTCTTTTCCTTTCTTCAGATCTTCTTCTCATGCTCTTCTTCTTCTGCAGAGTCTTCACTTGGCCTCTCTGTGTTCCTCCTCTGCCTCGCCTTCCTTCTCCTTCTTTGCCTTCAGGATGTCGTCTGATTTTCCAATCAGACGACTTAAACCGCCGCTGCTACAGTGCCGCTCGGTGCTCCTCCTTCCTTCAGCCTTCGTCTTCTTCCACGGTTCTTCTTCACCTGTGCCTGCACACTTACACAGCTTGATCAGAGGGGCAAAACCAAACTCTACCCTCCCCCGCGTCTCTCTCTCACATAAGCCGCTCTTAGGAAAGCTCTCCCAGAGCTACCGGGTTGCCGGGTACGGGTCGCGCCCGGGTCCAGGCCCACCGGCGTGCGTGGTGGGCGAGGAGTGCAGGTCAGTCTAAGTCGGGTCGGGCCAGGTCCGCGGGGCGTGAGCGCGGACGAGACCGGGTAACCGGGCGGGTGAAGGGGACCTCACCCCGTGCGCTGAGGCAATAAGCCTCCAGCACTTTTTCTCTTTATACCGCTGTGCCGCTTCGGAGTCTTCCGAGGTGGGACTAAATGTCCGACCCCAATTTGGCGCCTGCGCGGAGGAAGCAGCTGGTAATTGCAGCTTTACGCGAGGCCTTCGCGCGAGGGATTCGCCTCAACTACAGCCTAACGCTTTGCCGAAATGCCCCCGCACAGCCTGGGAGCGTGACCTGGGCGCGGCGCACCTGGAACAGCAGGTCGAAGCTGCTTCGCTTCAACAATGGCGGCGACGAGCGCAGGTACCTGCCCACAGAGAAACGGCCTCTCGGCCCAATCAGAAACGCGGAGGACCTTCGCCATGGCACGGCAAAGGTGGTCGGGGGGTGTGCAGGCGGCGGGGCGGAGCCTAAGGGCTGCCCTAGGTCAGACTGTGGGTCGGGAGATGGGTTTGTTCGGTGGAGTTGCAGAGGGTGATTTGGGGGAAGTGGAAGGGCGGAGGTTGATCAGGGTGAGGAGGCGGAGGTTCTGCGGTGGTCGGCGAGCCGTGTGGGTTGCTGGAGTGATGGGAGCGGCTCGCCAGAGGATGGCCGGAGGCAGAGAAGGTGAGGGTGATTAGGCGCGGTCGAGGGGTAATTAGATAAAAATAGCAGGGGGAAAAGAGAGAGAGAATAGAGGGAAGTAGTTCTAACCTAACTAAAGTGACGAAGGGGGCGAGGAGGCGGACGGATGTACCTCCTGTCGCCGGAGAAGAAGGTGGCCAGTGGGGGAGGACGGCGGTGACGACGGGGCAGAGGCAGCGCGCGCCGGTATTGCGCGACGCGGGAAGAGCAGGGGAAGAAGTCTCTGCTGCTGGTATTGCGGCAGAGCGAAGAGGAGGAGGAGGAAGAACCGCCGGAGCTGGTGGGCGTCTGCCGGAGTGAGAAGAGAGGAAAGTTGGGGGTTTTCTCCGTCAGATCCGAGCTGCTCAGAACGGCGGAGCGACGGGGGTATTTATAGAGGCGGAATCAGAGAGGAGGGCGGAGGGAGACGACGTGTCTCCCTTGCCGGAGGACGCCGGAGATGGAAACCCATACCGTCCGTGAGTTCGCACGGCCGGTATGGTGGGTTGCAGCGACCAGGGGGGTGTTCCTGCGACGGCTGACGACGCAGGGCACCCCCGGTTGTCTTGCCAGACCCTCCCCCTTACCCTGCGCGGCGCCATGCTCCGCGCAAGGTCGCCGGAGCATGGTGCTGGTCAGGTTTTGCAGGGAGGACCTGAACGCAAAGAACGAAGGAAAGTTAGGGGCCAAAATGCGAGGGTGCAAAAGTTGAGGGCCAAAAAGTAAATATATGAGGACCAAAGTGTAAAGTTGGTCAAGAAGGTTTCTTCTTAGGCTCAAGTTTTTATACATGACTAATTAGGACCTAAGGAATCTGATGGTGAATTTTATTTCTAGATTAAACCTTGTTTGACCGGTCAATTTATGCAAAAACTCAAATTAAGTTATTAATTGGGCATGGTTCTCAATGTAGGTCAAAATGGGTTCTGAAGGCCAAATTGAAGGTTCTAAACCCTAGAGATTATTTTTCTATGAATTTTAGAGGGTTTATTCTATTTTTACTTTGCCTCGAACCTCGTGAATTGAAGTGGGTTTGTTTTAAGGTTACAGATTATCATTTAGTTCCTTGGAATTGCTGTAGCCCTTGTCAGATCATCCCACTTTCCTTCTTATTCAGTTTGTTTGACCTGTGTTTGGACCCTGAATTACCCTGTATGCAGATTATACTGGTAAAATTGCATTTTTACCCCTTATGACTTGTTTTCTCCTTAAACTCAGAATTCTCTGAGTTAAGCCTTTCCTTGAGTTATGTAGGAGCTTTTATCCTTTGTATTGGGTCAAAATGAGTTAGTTATGGCTCATGATGAGGTTCTCATCAGGTAGCGGGTCATTTCAGTGCATATGTCATTAAGCATCTTGATTGTTATTTTGATGATAACAAATAATTCAATAATGCTGGGATGAAAATAGATCTATATACATCTTAGGAATTTGTATATTTTGCTTTTGTAATGGCTAACGTGCAAGTCAAAGGCCTAAAAGGAGGCATTTATGAAAGTTAAAAGATGTGAACCCCATGAAGTCAAGCTCAAGATGAAATTGGAGTAACAAAGGCTTCTTATGCTTTGAAGAGGACTTTAAACAACCATTGGTTTAAAGTTCAATGTAATCTAGGACAATTGGTTATAATTTTTTAATTTCTTGATAGCAAAAATTAAGGAGAAGCCAATTGCTAGGTTCATTTATGCATAATTTAAGGGTCTTATGCATAAAATTCACTAAAGCACCTTACTTACCTAAATTAGGGTTAATCTAGGCTAATCAACCTCTAAATATAGGTCATTAATGGCTAATCATATGTTTCTTACAAGTTAATGACATGGGAGATGAGAATCAAATTAAAAAACCAATTAAGTTTCAACCTATCTAATGTTAGATAGATGGTACCTAAAGTTATGTAGCAGGGTTAATATCAACTTGGGCCAAGCATGAAATTACAAACTTTGTGTTTGATGGTAGCACCATCATTCGTGATAACTAACTTAATTAGTTGGAATCAAGAGATAAATGCTCCTAAATGATAGCCTAAGGACCATAATTCCACTTTGATCTAATCCAAGAAGATATGAAAATAGAGTTAATTGTGTAGTTTTAACAGCACATCACAAATGTAAATTAACCATGAGGTTATTCATGGGTTAATTAAAGGTCAAATAAGCATTAAGTCTAAAAAGTGGGTTCACACTGAAAGAATCAGGGATTCACGCATTTCGAGGATGAAAATAAGATTGAAAACCCTAATTATCAACCTCACTTGAATTGAAAAAGTTCTGGTCAGGATAAAATCAATCTAAACCTCCGAAAATTCATAGAAAAATATTATAAGAGGTTTGGTACCTTTGATTTCGTAACATCCTAAAACCCAAACTCTGAGTCAATTCAAAGTGGTTCGGGTCAATTTGGACCTAGAAACCAGGTTGTGGTTCAGTGTTAGTGTCAGCACCTCCTTAAAATTGACAAAAACACGTATTTCAAGTCAACCCTTAGTTAAACATCATCAAAATGGTGTCATATATGGTACCATTAGATTTCTCTCTTCGCAAGCTTTTCGACAACGCTTGTTTTACGTGATTCTGAGGTGTATAGCTCAAGTTATGGCCAAAATAAGTTGAAAAGGACCTAAATGTAAAGTGGACCCAACCTTTTGGGTATTATAGGTAATTCACACCACTAATCCTAATCCAAACAATCTTAAGGCCTATAAAAGGACCCCCTTGAGTCCTTTAGATCGTCATTAGCCTCTAAACATCTCAAATTAATAGAGGAAGAGGAGGAAAATTTTGGATTTTCCTTTTAAAGTTAAAAAATTTTAAGTTCAAGGACCCGTTTGTAATTTTGAAAAATGCAAGCTTCCCACCGTAAATTTCATAAATAAAGCTGAGGTGGAGAGAGAGGGCTACATGATCCGGCAGCAAGGTGCAGATGCGCGCCATGTGGCGCGACGACAGCGAAAGGTGAGTGGGCACGAGCACGAGCGCGCACGGGAGCACGGGCACATGGGGGGAGCTTCAATGGGTGACACGTGGCACCGATTAAGTTGCTTCCACCAAGAGGGTGGCATGATCCGTGGGCGAGCATGGCGGCGAATCACGTGGCGACACGTGGCTGGTGGGTTGCGTGCGTAGGTAAGCCAGTCTGGTTTAGTTCAAGGACCCTCGCGCTGTTTCAATTGGTTCGAGGCCTTCTCGACCTCAGATTTCGACAAATAAGGTACCGTTGGAATCATATCGACGTTTACTATGTGTTGGTATAATTTATTTTCATTTTTAAGTATGTTATCCTTAGTGAAAAATTAGAAATGTAATTAGGTGTCTCTAACCCCATCGTGGGTCCATTTGAATTAGGTCTTGTCCCCGATGCGTGTGTAAATTTTGAGGCAGGCGTAAATACTTCCCCTAGACCCTATGCGCATGGTTCGGAGTCACCATGACCCTCCGGTGACATTAGGTAAAGTAGTCCCTCTCCTTTCCATTTGGTTTGTTTACATGGTGATTTTATTTACGTATTGCACTATTTACTGTGCGTTCTTACATCTTGCTAAGTTTGGAACCCATCTTCATGCTTCTTACTATTTTGGGGGTACTTGAATATTGAATATCAATGTGGAAAATCAAGTTGGTGACTTGAATGTGAATAGTTAATTGGATTTAATTAACTATCAAATTAATTACAATTAACTCTCATGATTAACATATTATGCCACGTCTATACTTATTGGATATAGTCTTAACATGTAAAGCGACTCTAATATGTTTGCCTAAATTACAGGAGCTTTGACAAGAAATAACTGATTTATGAGAAAGATTAAAAGAAATGAGCACATATACCTTATTATTGCATGTATGAAATCAAATATGTTTTCTGTAAAACAAGTTCTATGATGTTCTTTATTAGATGGATAATATGGGACCATTGTCACAAACTCAGAATTACCTGTACATGAATGATTGGAAGATAATGGAGATTTTGTTAATCCTAAAATTTGTAAAATGAACACTCTAAGGATTTTTCAAACCTTTGTGAAATAAATTTCATCGAGTTTGTAATTGGTAACTAACATGGAATCATCATCATATAGAAACTATCTGAAAATTGATAACATTAAGGATAATATGAATACATGTTCCTCCTATGCTTAAGGAGGTGGAATTGTTAAATAGGATTGGATTTAACAAGAACAAAAGATACAATTATCTAAAAATGATCAAATAATCAATACAACGGAATTGTCAGAAAGTAAAGGAATTAGATAATTGGTTTCAGCTCGCTACTCACCGGATTTTGACTGTAGCTTTGATCTTTTCAGACCGATTCTGGGCTAGTTTAGGGAGTTGCTAGGCTCCCTATGACTCTTTGGTTAGGCTTAGCGGCCAACTAGTATAGAGGATTTGCAGGGCTCGAGGGTTCGAGTGGTTTCTTTCTCGGCCGATGGGTGGGTCATTGGTTATCTGTGATTCAGCGTATATAGCGCTTGTACATGTTCACGCTACATGACGTAACCGCCATCCCTTTTCGCAATGACCCCAAGGTGATGGAGAGTAGCGATTCAGTGGGTATAAGCAGTCTTCCCGACTATGAGGGTGGCTTATACTAGTCTTGTGCTGCAAGAAGTTACATGAAATCGTCTCATGCCCTGAGACGTTGATTGATAGATTGTAAGCTGTAATAACTTGGGCTTCCAAGTTAAGAAATGGAATCAAATAATGAGATGTCTAATAAATGGATTAATTAAAGCTATAGTACCCATTTTCTTTTGTGCTTGGTTACTATTGCACTCTGCTATTGTTATTTCTGCTCTACTCAATTTTTACTGATGTATTTTTCAGTTCTGTACCCAAGTGTAATTGGCATTTCGCTAGGAGATTTCCGTTGTACATCTCCTTGGACTTATATACTACGGTAAATCTTTCGGTTAGTATTCAATTTGTCGTCCTTTAAATTTTGTAATATGAATTATTTGTTAGCTATGTTTATATTTTTATGATTATGTGTTGGGTGACTGCGATCTTGTGGGTGGTTGTGCTAGTGTTAGCACACGACGACTTGGGTCTCGTCCGTTGATGGGACTTGGGTCGTCACAGGTTGTAACGAACGCGTGCCCCAGACGCCTTTTAAGACGTCTGGGGGGTGGCCCAGACGTCGGAACAGACGTCTGGGATCACATCCAGACGTCTGACCAGACGTCCGGGATCGTTTACAGACGTCTGGAGAACAGTTATGTTCGCACGGGAGATTCGTCTGCGCGCCTGTGCGCGCAGACCTGTGATTCCTCTCTCTCTCTCTTTGCGGCTGCAGGCGCGCTGCGACCACCTTCTCTCTCCTCCTCGCGCGGCCTTAAAAGGGCGCACCTCCCCTCCCGTCT
The DNA here is from genome assembly GCA_037157565.1 of Thalassia testudinum. Classification (NCBI taxonomy): domain Eukaryota; kingdom Viridiplantae; phylum Streptophyta; class Magnoliopsida; order Alismatales; family Hydrocharitaceae; genus Thalassia; species Thalassia testudinum. The sequence goes on along the minus strand of JAZHRO010000022.1, from coordinate 2,755,526 downwards.
CCACCGTCTCCTCCTTCTTCTCCTTCCTGTGCACGAGAGCGAGCGGACGCGAGGGTGGCAGCGGCAGTCGCAGTAAGCGCGGAGGAGGTGCGGCGTGCGAGGGCAGGGCTCTGCCGCGAGGGCGAGCTCGCCGGAGCGGCTTGGCCGGCCGGCGGAGGGCGCAGGGGGCGCGGAGCGACGCGGAGAGGGACCTGCTGCGGGCTGAGCAGCAGACACTCGAGGTGCGACGCGAGCGGCGTCGCGAGCGGAGGCCGAGCAGGGTTCTGATTCTGGAAAAATTTCCAGAATCAGACGTCTGGGTTGATATCCAGACGGCAAGGTCGACGTCTGTAAGATCATACAGACGTCTGAAAGGTGAGTTTTCGCTTTCTCCTTCCTTCTTGTCTACTGACCGTACTGAGGGAGGGGGGGTTGGCTGTGCGCAGGTTCGCTGATTCGCCATCCTTTGCGAATCAGACGTCTGGAAGTTGTACCAGACGGCGGGAGTGATCTACAGACGTCCGTGTGGACCATCGGACGTCTGGGGTATAGGAAAGACGTCCCTGCAGACTTCTGGACGTCCGGGGAACCAAGCTGAACAGGTAATCCTCTGATCCACCGTTTAAGACGTCTGGAAGGAGTTCCAGACGTCTGATTTTGCACAGTATCGTCTTTCTCGACCCGTTTAGGGCCCGTTTGGGCTCCGTTTTCCGCGATTCGAGTTGCGTTCGTTTCAGAATTAATTCCTCTACCCGCCTACAGTAGCTATACACTGTTCTGAGACACTCCTTGTGTTTGATCCTTGTGATAGGACCTCGTTCGGTTGCAGTCTTGAGAGTCGCGGAGGCACGCGGGATTCCCGATCACGCCCCCATTACTCCCGTTGTACCTGGTAGAGTGGCTTTAAGTATTAATAAAATCTGTTAAAGTATGGAACCATAACTAGAACCTAGGGCATTGCATGAATCCTAAGAATGAGAAATATATGGAATGATAGCTCCTAGGTGTTGCATGAATCCTAGGGCCGGAAAACTAGATTGTATGATAGATCCTAGGATATGGCATGAATCCTAGGATGGAAAAACTAGTGGAATGTATATTACTGCAGTCTTGGAAAAATGGAAAGGAATATATAAAGCTGCCTGTAAATTTAATTAACAGCTGCCTGTTATGAATAAAGAAACATGTTTGAGATCATGGATTTTGAGAACGTGAATCTGGAAAGTGAAACATATGATGTTCTGAGATAAAGAGCTGGAACCCTACGGGGAATTAGGAGTGGAACTCCTGGAAGGAAAAGGGAATGGAACTGAGATGTAGTTGTACTGTCTCTTGGGTACGCAGTACCAAGGGAAGTACCTGTACCTGTTTAGTGCAGAGTGGGGCCAGCCGCCCCAGGGACCCGGGGTTAGGCTTGGCCGCTCTGTACCGACTTGTTGGCCCTCGTGTACGTAGTACCGAGGAGAGCTAGTAGTGTTAGGAGAGTACTAGCTACCCCACGAGCCCCGGGGTTCTGCTAGCCTCCTTCACCGACTTGTTAGGCCCACTAGGGCAAACCAGGGTAGTCAGGCGAGGGTGTGCGGACTGTGGAGGGGCAAGGCCCCGGTTTGGTTACTGTGGAGGGGTTGGACCCCTGTTACTGAGAGGGCTCTGCCCTGGTTCCGTGCTGTGCTTTGGGCGCACCCGTTAACGGAAACGACTGACCGCGTGCCAGTGCGGGCTAGCTACCTGTACGTTTATCGCGCGTGCCGTAGTCACCGTTACGTCTTTCAGTAACCTTGGGGTGGTTGACTGAGGGTAGGATCACCACGGGGGACTCTCCCGGCCAGGAGAGCACCACGTGCTACTTCTACTTTCGGAAAAGACTGCAATCAAGATCGTTCCCACGAGGACATTCGAGATCAAGTAAAGGATCTGAGAAATAAATGAAATAGTGAGAAAAATTGAAAGATGTGAATAAAGGAAGTAATAGAACATAACAAATACTGTACACTCTACTGTTGCCTTTAGTTAGTTTGCCACTCTATTCAGCGTTTTGCTGACGTGTTACACTCGTTACCTTTTTCAGGACCAGGTGTTGAGCAGCCAGGGTCGGCGGCTGCAGAGGACGCTGGGCCGAGTAGGGTCCAGTAGAGTTACCACAGCTTTTGTACCCCTTTTGTTTCTGTTCTAGTGAGTAGTTTTTGTTTCCGCTGTACCTTCTTTACCTGCAGTTCTTGTTATATGATAAATGCTGTTTTACTGTTGTGGTGGTACCTACTGTAGTAGTTTCTTTCCTTACTGCTGTACCTTCTTACTGTTAGTTATATTCATGCTGAATGTGGTTTATTTTACTGTCTTTTGGTTACTTCCTCGTTGGACGACTAGGTCTTGGGATTAGTCGAGTCGATCCGGTTCTCGTGTCTCGTAGGGACTCGGGAACCGGGTCGTTACAAGATGGTATCAGAGCAAGGTCGTCCCGAGAAGTGAATCAACTGACTGGAAAATAACCAATTCACATGTTTATAGCTAGAGTAGCCACCACAACATATCTCTTGACATGAGCTCTTAGAAGTTTTGTTAGGTACCGTTTGTTTTGACGTTTCCGTTTTGTTTCGCGTCTCCTTGCAGGAGATGCCTCGTCGCGGGACTGGCGAGACTGGCCGCGGGCGCGGCCGAGGGCGAGGTCGGCGAGGTGGACGTGCTGTCGTTGACGTCTCGGTGGACCAGCCACCACTCCCTGGCGTCCAAGCCCAGGACCTCGCCAGACTGATACGGGATATTGTACGAGAGGAGCTCCACCCACCGCCCCGAGCACCTCCTCCTGGGGTTGCAGAGGGGGAGTCCTCTGTGGGACCACGCGACGGACGCGGCGCTGGACACGAGGGAGGGGATGGGCCCCTGCCGCCCCCACCTTCCTCCGACACTTCTGTACACGAGGCACCTTCGCCTGGAGGTGCACCAGCACCTCCCCTACAGCGCCACTTCGAGCTTTTCGGACAGTTCCGGAAGCTGAAGCCCCCCTCCTTCAAGGGGGATGAGGACCCGACCGAGGCAGAGGACTGGCTTGAGCAGCTGGAGAAGATCTTCGACACCCTTCGCCCCCCGGTGGAGTGCCGCATGGCCTTTGCCACGTACCAGCTGGAGAGTGCGGCACACCGGTGGTGGAGGGCGGTCCGAAGACAGGAGAGGGACGAGCCGACGTGGGACCAGTTCGTCACCCTCTTCTGCGAGCAGTACTTTCCCCAGACGTGGCAGGACCAGAGGAGGCGGGAGTTCCACACTCTCCACCAAGGGACGATGACCGTGAGCGCGTACCGCACGCGTTTCTTGGAGCTGTCCCGCTTTGCAGTGACAGCGGTAGCCACTGAGGAGGAGCGCCTTTGGAGGTTCACCGAGGGGCTCCGGCCTGCGATCCGGGGGTATGTCAAACCCCTGAAGCTGCCGACGTTTTCGAGGGTGGTAGAGGCAGCTATGACTTACGAGGAGACCAACCCGTCCGCGCGAGAGACCGACGGCGGGCGGAAGAGGCCCTTTCAGGCAGACTTCTCACAGGGCCGGCGAGAACGGAGACACGTGACGTCCGCAGGAGAGCTGTCACGTTGTGCAGGGCCATCAGTGGCCTTTGGGGGCCCTCGACAGGGGCCAGTCGCCAGCACCGGACCCCCGCCTAGCCGACAGCAGGGACTCACTGAGGGCGGGAGTCGGGTTCCCCTCTGCTACCAGTGTGGCCAGCCAGGCCACGTCAGGAGGGACTGCCCATCTAGGGCAGGAGGTCAGCAGATACTTCCCGCGCAGAGCACTGGAGGGCGCGCAGGAGGCCGCGGTCCCCAGGCACGAGGAGGAGGACAGCAGTCGCGAGGAGGGTACCGGCCAGCACCTACCCGTCCGACGCAGAGTGTGGCTGCTTCGTCCGCACCTAGGGCTGAGGGGCGTATCAACGCCCTAACACACAGGGACGCCAGAGCATCGGGATCCGTGGTAGCAGGTATGATTTCAGTTTCTGGTAGACTCGTTTACACGCTTTTCGATTCCGGCGCTACGCACTCGTTTGTCGCAGCCAGTTTTGCAGTTAGTTTGGACCAGGATTATACATTGTTAGAGAATCCGTTCGTAATCAGAGGTCCGAGTGGTCAGCTGTTTGTAGCTGAGGAGGTGTACACGGGTTGCGGGGTCAGCATCGGGGGACATAGCCTGCCAGCTGACCTGATTATGATACAGATGGAGGACTTTGGAGTGATTCTGGGGATGGATTGGCTGTCCGCTTACCACGCCTTGGTAGACTATTTTGAGAGGAAGATTGTCTTCTCCATGCCGGAGTTGCCTTCCTTCGAGTTTCACGGGTAGCCAGTGGACGGAGGTTTCAGGTGCATTTCGGCACTTCGGGCGGCGAGACTTTTGAGCCGGGGGTGTGAGGGCTTCCTAGCTTGTGTGGTGGCAGAGCACAGCCCCGTGGCAGACTTCCAGAGCATCCCGGTGGTCAGAGAGTACCCCGACGTGTTTCCAGACGAGTTACCAGGACTACCGCCCGAGCGTGAGATCGAGTTTGAGATCTCACTAGTACCAGGGACCAGCCCCATCTCCACCGCGCCTTACAGGATGGCACCGCTTGAGCTGCGAGAGCTCAAGTCTCAGTTGCAGGACCTTTTGGAGAAGGGTTTCGTGAGGCCCAGTGCGTCTCCCTGGGGAGCCCCAGTACTGTTTGTGAAGAAGAAGGATGGGACCCTACACCTTTGTGTGGACTACCGACAGCTGAATAGGGTCACCATCAAGAACAGATATCCGCTGCCGAGGATTGACGATTTGTTTGACCAGTTGCGGGGTGCCACGGTGTTTTCCAAGATCGACTTGAGGTCTGGATACCACCAGTTGAGGATCAGGGAGACCGACGTCTCCAAGACAGCTTTCCGCACCCGCTACGGACACTACGAGTTTTTGGTCATGCCGTTTGGGCTGACCAATGCCCCCGCTGCTTTCATGGACCTGATGAACCGGGTGTTTAGACCGTACTTGGACCAGTTTGTGGTGGTTTTCATAGATGATGTACTCATCTATTCTAGAGATCGGACGCAGCACGGACAGCACTTGCGGATGGTTCTGGACACTCTGAGACGACGTAGGCTGTACGCCAAATACAGCAAGTGCGAGTTCTGGTTGAGGGAGGTGACCTTTTTGGGTCATGTGATCTCTGGAGACGGCCTGGCGGTGGATCCCGCCAAGGTCGAGGCAGTGCTCAGGTGGGAGAGACCGCGTTCAGTCACTGAGATTCGCAGTTTCCTGGGACTGGCAGGTTACTACAGACGGTTCATCAGAGGGTTTTCGCAGATTGCACGTCCTATGACACAGTTGACCCGGAAGGATGTGCCTTTCGCTTGGACAGACGCCTGTGAGGCGTGTTTTCTGGAGCTGAAGGAGAGGTTGACCTCGGCTCCCGTGCTCACCATCCCTGACAGTAGTGGCGGGTTCGTTGTGTACACGGACGCTTCCTTGCTGAGGTTAGGAGGTGTGCTCATGCAGAGGGGTCACGTGGTCGCTTACGCTTCGCGGCAACTGAAGCCCCATGAGCATACCTACCCTACCCACGATCTAGAGTTGGCAGCTGTTGTCTTCGCGCTGAAGACATGGAGGCACTACTTGTACGGTGAGACCTTCGAGATTTTTACAGATCACAAGAGCCTCAGATATCTTTTTGACCAGAAGGAGCTCAACATGAGACAGAGACGTTGGTTGGAGCTCCTGAAGGACTACGACTGCAGCATCTCCTACCACCCGGGAAAGGCCAACGTGGTGGCTGACGCCTTGAGCCGTAAGGCGCCCGCACGCTTGGCCAGTCTACAGTTACAGAGTTGGAGCCTTTTGGAGGAGGTGGGCAGTTGGCGACCTCTAGAGTTACGAGGGTACTGTGGGGCAGTGACGGTGACACGGCAGACCAGGCCAGAGTTGATAGACTGCATCATCACGGGACAGATGGCCGATCCGTACTTGCAGTCTTTGCGCGATAGAGTACTATCAGGGGACCCAGGGGACTTCTCTTTCACAGACCAGGTGTTACGCTTGAGGGGACGGTTGTGCGTCCCCAGAGACGAGGAGCTGTTGAGAGAGCTCCTGACTAAGGCACACGGTTCCAGATTCACCATACATCCCGGAAACACGAAAATGTACCATGACTTGAGACGCGAGTTCTGGTGGAGAGGGATGAAGCGGGATGTGGGTGAGTTCGTGCAGCAGTGCTTAGTGTGCCAGCAGGTGAAAGCCAAGCATCAGAGGCCTGCAGGGCCGCTTCAACCGCTTCCAATGCCAGAGTGGAAGTGGGAGAGCATCACCATGGACTTGGTGGTGGGCTTACCTGTTACCCAGCGAGGACACAACGCAGTCTGGGTAATAGTGGATAGATTAACGAAGACGGCACGATTCTTGCCGATCCGAGTCACTTTGGGACCAGCACAGTTGGCAGAGAGGTATATCCGTGATGTGGTGCGACTACACGGAGTTCCGTGGGAGATCGTATCCGACCGGGATACCCGCTTTACGTCCCAGTTTTGGGCTGAGTTTCAGCAGTCTTTGGGGACGAGGTTGAGGTTTAGCACGGCTTCCCACCCCCAGACGGACGGACAGTCGGAACGCACGATACAGACACTTGAGGACCTTTTGCGTGCCTGTGTACTAGACTGGAGGGGCTCTTGGGAGGAGCACCTACCCCTGGCGGAGTTTGCATACAACAACAGTTATCACTCGAGCATCGGCATGGCTCCCTACGAGGCTCTGTACGGACGGAAATGCACGGCACCCTTGAGTTGGGTTGAGGTGGGGACCAAGTGGGAGGTTGGCCCCAGGTTGATCCGGCAGAGTCAGGAGGTAGTTGAGCAGATCCACAGACGACTCCGCACTGTCAGGAGCAGACAGAAGAGCTACGCAGATCGCAGACGCAGAGAGGTGCAGTTCGAGGTTGGGGACCACGTCTTCCTTCGCGTTTCGCCCATGAAGGGCTTACAGCGGTTTGGGGTGAGAGGGAAGCTCGCGCCGAGGTTCGTGGGGCCCTTTGAGGTCCTGGAGCGGGTTGGACCCGTTGCTTACAGACTTGCCCTTCCCCCGCAGCTTTCTGGTGTGCACGACGTGTTCCACGTGTCCAACCTCAGGAAGTACGTAGCCGATCCCAGCCACGTACTGAGTCACGAGAGCGTCGAGGTGAGCGACGACCTGACCTACCCCGAGCGGCCAGTGCAGATCCTAGACCGAGCCGTCCGCAGGTTGAGACGAAAGCAAGTACCCCTGGTAAAGGTTTTGTAGAGGAGCCAGCGGTACGAGGAGGCTACCTGGGAGCCTGAGGCGGCAATGTGGGAGCGGTACCCGGAGCTTTTCGCGGGTACGTCTTTTCGGACCGGCTTCGGTCCTCTTTGAGTTTGTTATGGTTATTTGGACATCTTTTTCCCGCACCCTAGTTGGCGCAAGTTTCGGGGACGAAACTTCCTTTGAGTTTGTTATATTGTAACGAACGCGTGCCCCAGACGCCTTTTAAGACGTCTGGGGGGTGGCCCAGACGTCGGAACAGACGTCTGGGATCACATCCAGACGTCTGACCAGACGTCCGGGATCGTTTACAGACGTCTGGAGAACAGTTATGTTCGCACGGGAGATTCGTCTGTGCGCTTGTGCGCGTAGACCTGCGATTCCTCTCTCTCTCTCTCTGCGGCTGCAGGCGCGCTGCGACCACCTTCTCTCTCCTCCTCGCGCGGCCTTAAAAGGGCGCACCTCCCCTCCCGTCTCCACCGTCTCCTCCTTCTTCTCCTTCCTGTGCGCGAGAGCGAGCGGACGCGAGGGCGGCAGCGGCAGCCGCAGTGAGCGCGGAGGAGGTGCGGCGTGCGAGGGCGGGGCTCTGCCGCGAGGGCGAGCTCGCCGGAGCGGCTTGGCCGGCCGGCGGAGGGCGCAGGGGGCGCGGAGCGACGCGGAGAGGGACCTGCTGCGGGCTGAGCAGCAGACGCTCGAGGTGCGACGCGGGCGGCGTCGCGAGCGGAGGCCGAGCAGGGTTCTGATTTTGGAAAAATTTCCAGAATCAGACGTCTGGGTTGATATCCAGACGGCAAGGTCGACGTCTGTAAGATCATACAGACGTCTGAAAGGTGAGTTTTCGCTTTCTCCTTCCTTCTTGTCTACTGACCGTACTGAGGGAGGGGGGGTTGGCTGTGCGCAGGTTCGCTGATTCGCCATCCTTTGCGAATCAGACATCTGGAAGTTGTACCAGACGGCGGGAGTGATCTACAGACGTCCGTGTGGACCATCGGACGTCTGGGGTATAGGAAAGACGTCCCTGCAGACTTCTGGACGTCCGGGGAACCAAGCTGAACAGGTAATCCTCTGATCCACCGTTTAAGACGTCTGGAAGGAGTTCCAGACGTCTGATTTTGCACAGTATCGTCTTTCTCGACCCGTTTAGGGCCCGTTTGGGCTCCGTTTTCCGCGATTCGAGTTGCGTTCGTTTCAGAATTAATTCCTCTACCCGCCTACAGTAGCTATACACTGTTCTGAGACACTCCTTGTGTTTGATCCTTGTGATAGGACCTCGTTCGGTTGCAGTCTTGAGAGTCGCGGAGGCACGCGGGATTCCCGATCACGCCCCCATTACTCCCGTTGTACCTGGTAGAGTGGCTTTAAGTATTAATAAAATCTGTTAAAGTATGGAACCATAACTAGAACCTAGGGCATTGCATGAATCCTAGGAATGAGAAATATATGGAATGATAGCTCCTAGGTGTGGCATGAATCCTAGGGCCGGAAAACTAGATTGTATGATAGATCCTAGGATATGTGTAACGACCTGGTTCCCGAGTCCCTACGAGACACGAGAACCGGACCGACTCGACTAATCCCAAGACCCAGTCGTCCAACGAGGAAGTAACCAAAAGACAGTAAAATAAACCACATTCAACATGAATATAACTAACAGTAAGAAAGTACAGCAGTAAGGAAAGAAACTACTACAGTAGGCACCACCACAACAGCAAAACAACATTTATCATATAACAAAAACTGCAGGTAAAGAAGGTATAGTGGAAACAAAACTACTCACTAGAATAGAAACAAAAAGAAGGTACAAAGCTGTGGTAACTCTACTGGACCCTACTCGGCCCAGCGTCCTCTGCAGCCGCCGACCCTGGCTGCTCAACACCTGGTCCTGAAAAAGGTAACGAGTGTAACGCGTCAGCAAAACGCTGAGTAGAGTGGCAAACTAACTAAAGGCAACAGTAGAGTGTACAGTAGCTATTACTTCCTTTATTTACATCTTTCAATTTTTCTCACTATTTCATTTATTTCTCAGATCCTTTACTTGATCTCGAATGTCCTCGTGGGACGATCTTGATTGCAGTCTTTTCCAAAAGTAGAAGTAGCACGTGGTGCTCTCCTGGCCGGGAGAGTCCCCCGTGGTGATCCTACCCTCAGTCAACCACCCCAAGGTCACTGACAGACGTAACGGTGACTACGGTACGCGCGATAAACGCACAGGTAGCTAGCCCGCACTGGCACGCGGTCAGTCGTTTCCGTTAACGGGTGCGCCCAAAGCACAGCACGGAACCAGGGCAGAGCCCTCTCAGTAACAGGGGTCCAACCCCTCCACAGTAACCAAACCGGGGCCTTGCCCCTCCACAGTCCGCGCACCCTCGCCTGACTACCCTGGTTTGCCCTAGCGGGCCTAACAAGTCGGTGAAGGAGGCTAGCAGAACCCCGGGGCCCGTGGGGTAGCTAGTACTCTCCTAACACTACTAGCTCTCCTCGGTACTACGTACACGAGGGCCAACAAGTCGGTACAGAGCGGCCAATCCTAACCCCGGGTCCCTGGGGCGGCTGGCCCCACTCTGCACTAAACAGGTACAGGTACTTCCCTTGGTACTGCGTACCCAAGAGACAGTACAAACTACATCTCAGTTCCATTCCTTTTTCCTTTCCAGGAGTTCCACTCCTAATTCCCCGTAGGGTTCCAGCTCTTTATCTCAGAACATCATATGTTTCACTTTCCAGATTCACGTTCTCAAATTCCATGATCTCAAACATGTTTCTTTGTTCATAACAGGCAGTTGTTAATTAAATTCACAGGCAGCTTTATATATTCCTTTCCATTTTTCCAAGACTGCAGTAATATTCATTCCACTAGTTTTTCCATCCTAGGATTCATGCCATATCCTAGGATCTATCATACAATCTAGTTTTCCGGCCCTAGGATTCATGCCACACCTAGGAGCTATCATTCCATATATTTCTCATTCCTAGGATTCATGCAATGCCCTAGGTTCTAGTTATGGTTCCATACTTTAACAGATTTTATTAATACTTAAAGCCACTCTACCAGGTACAACGGGAGTAATGGGGGCGTGATCGGGAATCCCGCGCGCCTCCGCGACTCTCAAAACTGCAACCGAACGGGGTCCTATCACAAGGATCAAACACAAGGAGTGTCTCAAAACAGTGTATAGCTACTGTAGGCGGGTAGAGGAATAAATTCTGAAACGAACGCAACTCGAATCGCGGAAAACGGAGCCCAAACGGGCCCTAAACGGGTCGAGAAAGACAATACTGTGCAAAATCAGACGTCTGGAACTCCTTCCAGACGTCTTAAACGGTGTATCAGAGAGTTACCTGTTCGGCTTGGTTCCCCGGACGTCCAGAAGTCTGTGGGGACGTCTTTCCTAGATCCCAGACATCCGATGGTCACTCCGGACGTCTGGAGGTCACTCCCGCCGTCTGGTACAATTTCCAGACGTCTGATTCGCAAAGATGACGAATCAGAGCACCTGCGCACAGCCAACCCCCCCTCCCTCAGTACGGTCAGTCGACAAAAAGGGAGAAGAAAGCGGAAACTCACCTTTCAGACGTCTGTATGATCTCACAGACGTCGACCTTGCCGTCTGGATATCACTCCAGACGTCTGATTCTGGAAATTTTTCCAGAATCAGAGCCCTGCTCGGCCTCCGCTCGCGACGCCGCCCGCGTCGCACCTCGCGCGTACGCTGCTCCGCCCGCAGCAGGTCCCTCTCCGCGACGCTCTGCGCCCCCTGCGCCCTCCGCCGGCCGGCCAAGCCGCTCCTGGCGAGCTCGCCCTCACGGCAGAGCCCCGCCCTCGCACGCCGCAGCTCCTCCGCGCTCACTGCGGCTGCCGCTGCCGCTGCGCCCTCGCGTCCGCTCGCTCTCGCGCACAGGCAGGAGAAGAAGGAGGAAGATGGTGGAGACGGGAGGGGAGGCGCGCCCCCCTCCCCCCTTTTAACGCCGCGCGGGGAGGAGAGAGAAGGCGGTCGCAGCCGCCTGCAGCCGCAGAGAAAGAGGGCAGAACGCAGGTCTGCGCGCACAGGCGCGCAGACGAATATCCCGTGCGAGCATAACTGTTCGCCAGACGTCTGTAAACTATCCCGGACGTCTGGTCAGACGTCTGGATGTGATCCCAGACGTCTTTACAGACGTCTGGGCCACCTCCCAGACGTCTTAAAAGACGTCTGGGGCACGCGCTCGTTACAATATGGCATGAATCCTAGGATGGAAAAACTAGTGGAATGTATATTACTGCAGTCTTGGAAAAATGGAAAGGAATATATAAAGCTGCCTGTAAATTTAATTAACAGCTGCCTGTTATGAATAAAGAAACATGTTTGAGATCATGGATTTTGAGAACGTGAATCTGGAAAGTGAAACATATGATGTTCTGAGATAAAGAGCTGGAACCCTACGGGGAATTAGGAGTGGAACTCCTGGAAGGAAAAGGGAATGGAATTGAGATGTAGTTGTACTGTCTCTTGGGTACGCAGTACCAAGGGAAGTACCTGTACCTGTTTAGTGCAGAGTGGGGCCAGCCGCCCCAGGGACCCGGGGTTAGGCTTGGCCGCTCTGTACCGACTTGTTGGCCCTCGTGTACGTAGTACCGAGGAGAGCTAGTAGTGTTAGGAGAGTACTAGCTACCCCACGGGCCCCGGGGTTCTGCTAGCCTCCTTCACCGACTTGTTAGGCCCACTAGGGCAAACCAGGGTAGTCAGGCGAGGGTGCGCGGACTGTGGAGGGTCAAGGCCCCGGTTTGGTTACTGTGGAGGGGTTGGACCCCTGTTACTGAGAGGGCTCTGCCCTGGTTCCGTGCTGTGCTTTGGGCGCACCCGTTAACGGAAACGACTGACCGCGTGCCAGTGCGGGCTAGCTACCTGTGCGTTTATCGCGCGTGCCGTAGTCACCGTTACGTCTGTCAGTGACCTTGGGGTGGTTGACTGAGGGTAGGATCACCACGGGGGACTCTCCCGGCCAGGAGAGCACCACGTGCTACTTCTACTTTCGGAAAAGACTGCAATCAAGATCGTTCCCACGAGGACATTCGAGATCAAGTAAAGGATCTGAGAAATAAATGAAATAGTGAGAAAAATTGAAAGATGTGAATAAAGGAAGTAATAGAACATAACAGCTACTGTACACTCTACTGTTGCCTTTAGTTAGTTTGCCACTCTACTCAGCGTTTTGCTGACGTGTTACACTCGTTACCTTTTTCAGGACCAGGTGTTGAGCAGCCAGGGTCGGCGGCTGCAGAGGACGCTGGGCCGAGTAGGGTCCAGTAGAGTTACCACAGCTTTTGTACCCCTTTTGTTTCTGTTCTAGTGAGTAGTTTTTGTTTCCGCTGTACCTTCTTTACCTGCAGTTCTTGTTATATGATAAATGCTATTTTACTGTTGTGGTGGTACCTACTGTAGTAGTTTCTTTCCTTACTGCTGTACTTTCTTACTGTTAGTTATATTCATGCTGAATGTGGTTTATTTTACTGTCTTTTGGTTACTTCCTCGTTGGACGACTAGGTCTTGGGATTAGTCGAGTCGGTCCGGTTCTCGTGTCTCGTAGGGACTCGGGAACCGGGTCGTTACACAGGTTTGACCATCTGAATCCATTTTGACCTAGAACAGAGATTCAGATAGGAATTTACCCTAATTTGGGTTTCTATGCAATTTATCTAATCAAACGTGATCAAAACTTAAATCCAATTTCACCATTAGATTTCTTGGGTCTAAATCAGGTTAACACTAAAATTTGGGCCCAATCAAAGTCCATCTTGATCCAGTTTGTAATTTAGTCCCTAAAATCTCTGTTTCTTACACTTAAGCCCCTAGGTTTCAAGTTTCTTACAAAAAGGCTCCTAACTTTCTCATCTTCTTTGCTGTTAGGTCTCTGCCTCCATGAATGTGAACATAACCTTCACGGCTGACGAAGCTCTAGTGATCACCCTTGGCCAACACACTCCACCAAACAACCCTCCACTACCAAAAGCTTCCTCACCCTTCACTGATCAAAAGCCCTCTCTCTATTGATGCTTTCGGCCACTCCACAACACCACTGGACAACCCATCAAACCTCCACCCTCGCCATCATCGACAGACCTCTACTAACCACCAAACACCCTCAAACCACCGTCGTCATCTTCCTCACCTCACAGCAAAGCTCAGGAGCATTCTAATTGGGGCTTAAAGCCCATGCTACTTGTTTCAGGTCTTCGCTAGATTCCGCATCATCACCGCCACTATTCTCCGTCGCACCACCGTCCACCGCTAGTCCCTAACCTCAATGCTACCTCCAGTAGATGCGAATTCATCTGGACAACTCAGCAACATCCTTAATTGAATGAAAGAACTTCAGCAGCAGCTGCAATCAACGAAGGAACGCCATCTGCAGCTACACGAAGAAGAGGCAACACCTTTAGTCCCACATCGTGGGAAACTAATTTGATTTTTGATATATATTGAATAATGTGTGTTGTCTTAGTGCCTCTGATCACGGGGTGAGGTCCCTCTCACCTATCCCCTACACTCCTCACCCGCCACCATGCTGGCGGGCTTGGTCCTGGATTCGTTTACCCTACCCGATTAGGAAAGAGAGAGAGAAGGGATTTTCTGAGGGAGGAGGGGGGTTTTGCAGTATTCTCCTTGAAGTGCGTGCCAGCACACCCAACAATTAGCAAATTTCTGAGTTGGCTTTGGTTGAGGCTTTGGTAACTTAAGGCGTCTGATGTTGGTGTCTGACATCTGATTTGAAGCACTGTGGAGATATTTGATTCTGTGTTGACGTGGATATTCGTAGTTAAGTGGTTCATGACCACTGTTGAAAAATTTGGCTGTGAATTGATATTGAGTATCATTGGGATATTTGCTTGATTGTGGGATATAATTGGTGATTCAAATCACTATTTTTAGTTCTCTAATTCTTTTTTTATCCCAATAATTTTTGAGATATAATTTGGCTCATTATTGAATATATGTTTTTGATATTCATTGCATATTTTTATTGTTAATTATTATGTCATTTATTTATCATATCTTGACTAGTGTTTGAATTTCATATTTACCCCCTACGAATAACCTCGAAACTCACGAATTTTCGAGTACTTATAAATTTAAATGTTGTTGTTGCGATTTTCGTCACTATACTACGACGTATTTCACTCTCACTAACTATGACGAATTTCAACAACTCAACGATGTCTAACATTAGATAGTCTATTTAATGTTAAATAGACCTCATTAAACATAAGATAGATTGTTAAAAAGCACTTTTTTGAAAGGTTTTTGCTGGTCAATTCACATATGTGAAGGGATTTTGGCAATTGTTTGATGATTCCATTAACTTGATTGGACCCCAAAAACACTCTCCTATATAAAAGGAACCTCCTTAATCTTTTAAGAACTCTTGCACACATTCCTAAGCACATTTGAGCATATTAAATCAGTGAGAGAGCCACCTCACCCAAATTCTCAACTTCCTTTGGCTCCCTTGTGTAAGTTCAGCTCCTTGATTACAACACTCCATCAACTCTTTGGAGCTCCAATTCTCTCTCCTTCCTTTACCACGCACTCACACACATCAAAGGGAGTAAAAGGAGTATTTATGTTGTTTTCACCGTGGGATGATGTCCAAGAAATTTTTACATTCCTGTGCTCATCTACGTAGATAGTAAATAGAGTCTTTTCCCATCTCTTTTAGTGTTGACACCTGCGAACTATAAGTAATTTTATTTTGTTGCCTTTTCCCATCTCTGTGATAAAATCTTTATTCAGTTTTTTCCTTTCGTTCTTCCTATCCACAACAATTCCCCCACACACACACACAGTTCTGCTGCAAGTATTGCCATTTGTGAAACGGTGGCAAATACGTACATAACGATAAAAGTTAACTATTTTTTCCTTACAGTAGAATTAACCGAGTATTACACTTTCAAAACATCTGTCCCCTAAAAAGGTTTTTTTTTTGGAAAACAAATTACGAAATAGAAGGAAAATCGAACTTCTACACTGCTGTTGCTGTACTGAAAGGGAGTTGGTCAGTCCACTTATCAATCCCTCTTTTTTTCCCTCCTATTACCTTTTTCCCATGCCTCACTAATCCATCTCTACCACCTCCATATAAAATGGCCTTCCATGTAAATACCCCCTGTTTAATTTAGTGAAGCGTCCAAGACTGACGTCCCAAAAGTGGAAGAAAAATATTACCTATTCTTCAAAAAATGTGGCAGGACAAAAAGAAGATGCTAAGTATCTATTTGAAGTTAAAAGGCCTCTTGAAGTTCAAATAAAGGATCCTTTCTCGAAACAGTAAACTATAATTTAGAAAATTCTTAAATTAAAACTTGATTCTTTCAAGAATGCAACAACTTATTTGAATACCTAATAAATTCTTACTTCAAGCCATGATAAACAAGAAGGTATTTTAGAACATTTTATTTGATATTTAATTTTAGTTTAAGTAATTTTCAATAATATTCTTCCTATCATAACTTCATAGAAACTCGGAGGGAGGCAAAGGCAATCCAAGAGGTATTTCATTGAATTTTTAAGTTGGAATTCCTGAAATCACTATGTTCCCCTTTTTTTTGAAAGTTTTCCCCTTATATTCAAAAAGCAATTTTATATGCCATGCTTGGTTCTTAAAGCAAATTAGTATTTGCACGAGTAATTGCATTTTTTTCAAGTTACAAGTTTTGTTTCTGTCTTGAAGATAAACAAAACAAAAATCTAAAAGGTCACTTGTAGAATCCCTTCAAGGCTTTCCTCCACTGCCAAGCATGGGTTTGATTTATTAGTTCTAAACTAAACTACAATTAAAAATCACAACCACACTGTAAGATACTATTACTTCATAAAAAATATTTCTAAAAAGTAATAATGAAGAATAAGAAATAAATCACCTATAAACATTGCCCCATGTGAGCTTCAGAAGTAGAGGACGGAGTCATCGTAAGAATCTAAAATCTTTTAAATTTCCCTTATTTCCTGTTGCAACAGCCTGCTATGTACTTAAGGTGGCAAGACTTTGTAGCTAATATCTTGGGCTGTTATGGACATCTGTATCCTGCGAGGATACAATGCCTTCAATTTTTTTAGGCAATGCAAAAGAAGGAACATTGCAACTTATCCTACAAACAAAGATCCCTACAACATAAAGGCGTTGGCATACTCTCTTGTTATCAAGACGAGAGGTCTGACCGATCGGAAAGAGGGTCTTTATTCATGAGAATGTATGACTACTCTCACATGTCAGTCTCTAATATTTGGCTGTAGTTCACAAGCAGACTTACAATATAATTCTTGATGCAAGATAAATTTCAGGAAATATTTATTAATTTTAAATCCAAAATGGATTTAAAATGCTCTTATGGACATTTGATATTACACATATACCCTAGATTTATCATAATTCCATAGAACCCTCATAAAGTTAACCAATTTCACACTCATGCTCCTCTATCAATGTAAACCTAACCACATCAGCTAACATATACCAAAGCTGGTGTTGACTAAGATATTACTATTCATCTAAAGATTGATACCCGTCCATATACTAAAAGAATAACAAAGGGAAGAGAATCTCATAATCAAGATCTGCACACTGCGTAAGCTCCCAGCCTTGATTAGTTGAGGTAATTTCGAAAACACAAGGATGTCTATGCAGTATCCATCAACAGGGAAATGTATGTCATCTCTGAGCACAAAAAAGAAATATATACATTTTTTTGGAATGGGGACTCGAACTCAAGAACTCTGTCTCAAGGGAAAAAAGGAAAAATATACATATAGTTGAAAAATATTCAGAATGTTCGACTTTATTTCCTCGAAAACTCAGAATGTTCAGTATTTCTCCAAATGAGCTTTTTCATGTATTGATTCTGCAAGCTTAACTGGTTATTATGGGCTAATTTTCACAACCGAAGATGAGACATACAACGAAACCAGATTAGCAGCAAAGATTTCGATTGTGAAATAAATTCTTGCAATTTAGAGATGACCTATGAACTTGCATCCCTCTCTGCGAACAGATTGGGCAATCACTAGATCCTCCCTGGTTAAAGTCCCTGACTGATCGACATCCAGAACTTCAAACTGCTACAGCACCACAGCAATATCATCTTGGCTGATCTTTCCCATCTCCTTGAGCTTCTAAATTACGAACTCTGCAGCATCGCATGGAATGCAAGAAAAAGAACTATGTCCACGGGAACTTGGTACAGTTACGAAAGCACATGTTTTGATGCGTGCAAAGAAAATTAAATTATTTTATGATGCAACCAATTACAGAGGAACAATACCCATTATCACGTCGAATTCAGAATTGTCACCTTTTGCGTTAGACAGATCAGATGAATAAGCTACGGGGAGGGCTAATAAAAAAGCTAGGGCCAGGGAACTTCAGCTCAATAAGAGCTCGTCAGTGCAGCTCAACTAATTTGTTGAAAATTGCACGAACAATCACCAAAGTACAACCACAAGGCACAACGATTTACATGAAAATCCTTCCAAAGAAGCGCGGCAAAATAATAGGCAAAACGTAGATATTCCAGTATAGAAAAGGAAGAATATGGAGTACAACTCATTACTCAAACCATAAGAGAGACCAAGGGTAGTGCACTCTCAGAAAAAGAAAAAAAGAAATAACACCCCAAGAAACCCTAATAGACGCATATACACGATCTATGCATAATTAGATTCTTTAACAGATCTAAACAATCCTTATTGGATCACCAAGACCCATTTAAAAAATGTGTGCTGCATCATAATTAGATAGTAGGCGTTCAAGGCATAGCCAAGTCCAAGCCAAGATTTAAGCTTGGCAACTTTGTCAGTCAAAGTCCAGTTCAATTCCAATAAGGACTTGGCTCGGTAAGGGTACACAATCCATGTATCAAATTGTCAAGATTGGTGCAAGCAGAAAATGGAGGCTCCCTTGTGCGTGGGAAAACAACCTAAGGAGGATTGTTCACATGGTGAACATGGAGAGAAGCAGCCGATGGTTGTTGTGGAGGCCAACTACCTTGGGTGACCGACTGAGGTGGTCGATGGCCTAGGGTGGTCCAACTGAGGTGGCCGACTGCCTTGGTGGTGGCTGGTAATGGTGATGTTGAGAGAGGAGAGGAGTAGAAGATTGGAAATATTATTATGACTTAAGAAATTACATGGAAAGACATTTTTATAGATAGAACATATCTCAATAAAATAGGAAACAAATCACATCGCTAAATAAGGAACAACCAATCACAAAACTAATTTCGAAAAACAATTTTTCCTAAACACCAAAAATAGTAAACTTGACACTAAAGCAAAACCCAAAACTTGGTCCCTTGGACCTCTTGACCGTTGACCCCTAAGGTCCTCTTATTGCCTGTTACGTGGCACTTCCAGGTGGCCCATCCTTATTCCTAACACTACCCCTCAAGTCGAAGGCAAGGGGGCCGATGACTTGATCTTCAACTCGTGAGACTAGATGCCCCACCATTCATCTTCCTCAAGAGTCATGCTCTCGGTCTTCTCCTTGGATAAGTTAACGGTATAGTCTCTTGCAACCTCTGAAGTCGTTGCGTCAGTGGCAACTTGAATAGTCATTGCAACGGCTACCGTTAACTTGTCTTCATGAAGTACGGCCCGTAGCTTCTCAAAATCTTCAAGAGTCATGGAGTCTACATGCGAGGTGCTAATAGCCCCACGTGGAGATCTCCTGAACTTATCCCAGTACTTGTCTTATGGATGGTTGAAACGTCCACAATGTTGACACTTCGGGTAGAGGCAACCTGGGCCTCGGCATCGTCCATTTCCACACCCCACACTTGCTTCTATAATTGCAAATGCAGAGTTCTCACTCTTTGGAGTGACATCTTCAGGCACTTCCATCTTCAAGAGATGGCAGAAGATGGTCTCAAGGTCCATCTTCTCATCAGAGGTAAGGATCTGATCACCAGTGGCTCGATAACAGGGATGCAACCCCGATAAAAACTTGGTGGATACCAAACCGCTCGTGTCTCCCCCTGCTTGTTGCAACATAATGGCTTGAAATTTGAAATCCGTGTGTGACAGGAGTTATAAATAGGGGATGGTTGGGGCAATAAATGCTCCCCCACCTCGCTTCGTTGCTGTAGGAGAAACCCTAACACCGTTAGAGCCGCCACCCCCAGAGGAGTGAAGCCATCGGAGAAGAAAGGTTGTGTGCTTTCGCCTTTGAAGAGAGTGGCTGTGTTCCCTTCAAGACAATGTCGGGCATTGCTAAAAAATGTGAGTCATCGTCTTTTGCGTCTCAACTCTCCGGTGAGACACTAGCGCTATACACCTTTAAATCTGATTTTTGTAGTAAACCTGTCATTCAAGGGTTTTTGCGGGAACACGGACTTAGAAAGGTCCAGTTTCAAACCCCAAGCATTATCACCTGCCTATGCTCCCCGACTAGGGGGGATTATTTTATCATCTGTAGATACGCCATTGAAAATGACTTGAGGGTGCCCTTAAACCCTTTTCTTACATCCTTCCTTTCATACTGCCAACTTGCCCCCTCTCAACTATGCCTTAGCTGCTGGCCCATATTAAATGCCTTCACCATCATATGTTTCCATTTAAGGATTCATCCCCGGATGGGGCTATTCCACCTTCTTTTTGGATTAATATTTTTATTTTGATCAATCAATATTCTTATTTTGATCGATCAATTGATTTGATTGATCAATTAGAATATTTTGGTCGATTAATACTATCTAGATGTTTATTTTACGATTTAGAAAGGATTATCTTTAATCCTGAGATTCTTTACAGTAATTCTAGACTCAAGAAATATGAAAGAATTACATTGACTAAAAATAATCTTCACTTTAATCTACGTGGAGGATAATTAACTTGATTTGTGCAAGCATGATCTGAAAAATTAGTTCACAATAAAACATAATTTTGTTTCATCAAAACAGAGATCTCAACATTCTCCCCTTCTTTAATGATAACAAAATTACAATTATGTATGCGAGAAAATAAATAATTACTTTAGAATTACTCCCCCTATCAACATGCATATTTTACTTCCTCTTTTTGTTATTAAAAAAAAGATTTATCTCAAGTGACTTGTTATTAATTATACTTAAACAAGTAAAATTTTAAGAATGAAATTTACATTCTTCTCCCCCTTTTTTAAGTAATATTCTATTAAGCTTGATGTCAAATTTATAAGATGAAAATTATGAAATTCATGATAACGAGAAGTTGCAATTCATGATAGTCTAACACAATGATTATATCAGAATAAAATGAAGTGTTGAATAAGAGTTATATAGTCCAACATAGATAAATATGTTATCTAAATACTACTAAGAAAGTGATCTTGATTCTCCTCCTCAAACAATGATCCCTTATCAAGGTTTGATTTTCTTTATTCTTCTCCCCCTATCAAGTTGCTACCCCAATTTAATTAATTCAATGCTTAGTCAATTTTATATTAAAGACTTATTTATAACTAAGCAAGTAATAAGGATTTAATTTTAGGAATCATACCTGCTAAGGTATAAAAAGTTATATCTAATAGCAGTAGACAGGTTGAGGGGGTCTCCACCAAAAATCTAGCATCCATTGACATTGTTGGTTCCACCATCTTTCATAGCCAAATTGATTATTATTGGCTTGTTGAAGGTTGCCTCTCCAATTGTGATTTCCATGTCGATTTTTTCCATAACTTGCAACACAATTTTCTACAAATTTTTCAATACCCATATTCTTTTGGGTCTGTGGCTGTTAATTCCTTTCTAGTTAGAAGGTCCATTAGACTCCCTTCTCTCAGCCTTTTGATATAAAAATCCATGCCTAATCTTCTTTTGATTCTTTTTTTTAATGTCATCATATTTTTCTACATATGTTCTAGTAGAATATTTGAGGTCATTAAGTGTGTCTTTAAAGTGAATATATTGTTCCTTGAGATCTTCTACTTTCTCATGGAACTCTACATTCACAACTCTTACTTCATCTAATTCCCCTTTTTTATTTTTTAAACCTAGAGATAAACCATCTTTTTCATTTTCTAATCTTGAGCACTTATCCTTAAGTTCCTTATTTTCCTTCTTTAATCTTTTAGCCAATTTGTATAAATCATGATATGCATCTAATAATTCATCTAAAGTAAGGTTATAATTTACCTCTTCCTCGCTTGATTCTGTCGACGCCATGAGACATAGATGAGTAACTCCATCTTTGTGGCTTTCTTCCTTGATAGCTGATTTCGAACTTGGGTTGGAATCATCACATGTTACTTCTTTGTTAGTGGTTTCTTCATGCATGACAGAGAGCTGGTTCCATATTGTTCACACGCGAAATCGGTGTTTTAAAAGATGCGTTGTAGTATAGGTTAAAATTGCACGAAAACAAATACAATTTATACTCGAATTTGAAGTCCGAGGTCATTCACTGGGAGTAAGTATTGTAATTAATCTCAAGATCACAATATAACCACAAAGATGAGCAATCTATAATGAAAAATCCATGCAAGAATGATATATATATATATGAGAATAAGTAGCAATGTGCAAAAACAATAAGATAAAATGGTGATTTAAATCACCAATTACCCTTATACAATAATACCAAATAAGTGCACAGTATCAACCAATTAAATGCCACACATGTAAGTGCACAGTGCACTTCTGTCAGAGATCAAACGGCTGAAACTCAGGTCAGACGGCTTAACCGTACAGATGCTATAGTGCCAAAGGGGCACTCTTCTTCCTCCTGGCTTCTTCTTCAGCTACTCCTCTTCTTCCTTTCCTTCTTCTACCTGAGCCTTTTCTTCTTACGCACAAGGTAGATCAACCTTCTCAAACAGCTAAGTGTTAGCCGTTCTTCTCTGAAGCAAAACCCTCCATTCCCCGCTCTTTCTTTCTTTCTCTCTTCCTCTTCTCTTTCAAACCGAGCTCAATCGGCTAATAGGGTTAAGCGCGTACCCGGGTCTAGGGCTGTAGGCGTGGGTCGCAATCGAGGAGTGAAGGCAATAGGTCGGGTCAGGTCGTGAGGGTGTAGTGGGACCTCACCCCGTGTTACTTGAGGCGAAGCCCAAGTGACAAAAACACTTTATATGGCTGCGGGAGCTCCAACACTTATGATGTGGGACTAAAGTTCCACATCATTCTTCAGGCGCAACAGTAGCAGCACCTTCGCTTGATTCGCTCATGAGGGCTGCTGTCAACGCCCCCAATTGTTGGTTCAAATGCGATCCTGGAGAGATTCTGCAACTCCTAACGTTGCTACCTAGAGCGAATAACCACTGAAGCGAGCTTCGAGCAAGCTCGAAGCTCCTCGCTAATGGCAATGAGGACCTGTAACTTGAAATCCAAAAAGATGGTCTTTCGACCTCGTCAAAACAGTTCAGCAGCGTCGCCTGATGACGATGAATGTGATGGTGGTCGTGCGGTAGCGTTTGGTGGAGTAAGGACCTCTACCGAGGTCAAAACATGCGCATGAGAGGGTGTGTGTTTGGTGGGTGTCTACGGTGGTCAATCTCCCTAATTTTGTTAGGGCTTTTGACAGTGGTTGAGTGGCGGAGGTGTGGAGAGTGGAAGCAGCTGGTTTGGTGGTGTGTGGAAGTCGTTAGGGCTCGTCGGAGGTGTGCCAGCGAGGTGGAAGATGAAGTCATAGACGGTGGTGTAGTGGTCGAAATGAAGTGGCGTTGGTGTGGTTGTGAAGTGTGAGGCTAAGGAATCGAACTAGGTAGTTAATGGACAACGGGGAGTAGAGGAGACACCAGTTGCGGTGTGGTCGGCACCGAAGACTAAGAGTGCTCCAGTGGCGGTAGGATGGCGAGGAAGACGGAGGCAGAGGCATCCGCTGGTTTAGCACAACGCGGAAGAAGCAGAAGAAGAGAAATCCACTACTGGTATTGCGAGACAGATGAGGAAGACGGTCAAGATAGATTGCCAGAGCTCGTGGAGCTTTTCAGCCAGAGGGGAGGAAATAGGGGTGTTCCAGGCCGAAAACGAGCTTAGGAGGGTCGGCGTGCATCATGGGTCTTTATATAGGCCATAGAGGGCGGTTTTGTTTCACGCAAAAAAAAAACCCACATCTCTCATGCATTCGCATGAGAGATTAGGAAAGAATTTGAGCCCAAGAATAGGTTCAGATCGTAGAGGATTCTTTCAGGAACTTTCCTTCCAAATTTGGAAGAGATTAAGCGCAAAATCAAGGAGTAATCCTTGATTGAAGGTCGTCGGCTGTAACGACCCGGTTCCCGAGTCCCTACGAGACACGAGAACCGGACCGACTCAACTAATCCCAAGACCTAGTCGTCCAACGAGGAAGTAACCAAAAGACAGTAAAATAAACCACATTCAGCATGAATATAACTAACAGTAAGAAAGTACAGCAGTAAGGAAAGAAACTACTACAGTAGGTTCCACCACAACAGTAAAACAACATTTATCATATAACAATAACTGCAGGTAAAGAAGGTACAGCGGAAACAAAAACTACTCACTAGAACAGAAACAAAAGAGGTACAAAAGGCTGTGGTAACTCTACTGGACCCTACTCGGCCCAGCGTCCTCTGCAGCCGCCGACCCTGGCTGCTCAACACCTGGTCCTGAAAAAGGTAACGAGTGTAACACGTCAGCAAAACGCTGAGTAGAGTGGCAAACTAACTAAAGGCAACAGTAGAGTGTACAGTAGCTGTTATGTTCTATTACTTCCTTTATTCACATCTTTCAATTTTTCTCACTATTTCATTTATTTCTCAGATCCTTTACTTGATCTCGAATGTCCTCGTGGGAACGATCTTGATTGCGGTCTTTTCCAAAAGTAGAAGTGGTACGTGGTGCTCTCCTGGCCGGGAGAGTCCCCCGTGGTGATCCTACCCTCAGTCAACCACCCCAAGGTCACTGACAGACGTAACGGTGACTACGGCACGCGCGATAAACGCACAGGTAGCTAGCCCGCACTGGCACGCGGTCAGTCGTTTCCGTTAACGGGTGCGCCCAAAGTACAGCACGGAACCAGGGTAGAGCCCTCTCAGTAACAGGGGTCCAACCCCTCCACAGTAACCAAACCGGGGCCTTGCCCCTCCACAGTCCGCGCACCCTCGCCTGACTACCCTGGTTTGCCCTAGTGGGCCTAACAAGTCGGTGAAGGAGGCTAGCAGAACCCCGGGGCCCGTGGGGTAGCTAGTACTCTCCTAACACTACTAGCTCTCCTCGGTACTACATACACGAGGGCCAACAAGTCGGTACAGAGTGGCCAGTCCTAACCCCCGGGTCCCTGGGGTGGCTAGCTCAGCTCTGCACTAAACAGGGGGACAGTCGCTCTCCTTGGTACTCCGTACTCAAGGGCCAGCTCACTTCCCCAATTCTATTCCATTCGCTTTCTAGGAGTTCTACTCCTACTTCCCCGTAGGGTTCCAGAACATCTTATGTCTTACTTTCCAGTTTCACGTTCTTACAAACCATGATCCCAATCATGTTTCTTTATTCATAACAGGCAGCTGTGAATTCAATTTACAGGAAGCTTCATATATTCCTTTCCATTTTTCCAAGACTGCATTATTATATATTCCACTAGTTTTTCCATCCTAGGATTCATGCCATATCCTAGGGTCTATCATACAATCTAGTTTTCCGGTCCTAGGATTCATGCAACACCTAGGAACTATCATTCCATATATTTCTCATTCCTAGGATTCATGCAATGTCCTAGGTTCTAGTTATGGTTCCATACTTTAACAAATTTTTATTAATACTTAAAGCCACTCTACCAGGTACAACGGGAGTAATGGGGGCGTGATCGGGAATCCCGCGTGCCTCCGCGACTCTCAAGACTACAACTGAACGAGGTCCTATCACAAGGATCAAACACAAGGAGTGTCTCAAAACAGTGTATAGCTACTGTAGACGGGTAGAGGAATTAATTCTGAAACGAACGCAACTCGAATTGCGGAAAACGGAGCCCGAACGGGCCCTAAACGGGTCGAAAAAGACGATACTGTGCAAAATCAGACGTCTGGAACTCCTTCCAGACGTCTTAAACGGTGGATCAGAGAATTACCTGCTCAGCGTGGTTTCCCAGACGTCCAGAAGCCTGCGGGGACGTCTGTCCTATACCCCAGATGTCCGATGGTCCATACGGACGTCTGTAGGTCACTCCCGCCGTCTGGTACAACTTCCAGACGTCTGATTCGCAAAGGATGGCGAATCAGCGAACCTGCGCACAGCCAACCCCCCTCCCTCAGTACGGTCAATCGACAAGAAGGAAGAAGAAGGCGGAAAACTCATCTTTCAGACGTCTGTATGATCTTACAGACGTCGACCTTGCCGTCTGGCTATCAACCCAGACGTCTGATTCTGGAAATTTTTCCAGAATCAGAACCCTGCTCGGCCTCTGCTCGCGACGCCGCCCGCGTCGCACCTCGCGCTCCTGCTGCTCAGACCGCAGCAGGTCCCTCTCCGCGTCGCTCCGCGCCCCCTGTGCCCTCCGCCAGCCGGCCAAGCCGCTCCGGCGAGCTCGCCCTCACGGCAGAGCTCCGCCCTCGCACGCCGCACCTCCGCGCTCACTGCGGCCGTCGCTGCCGCCCTCGCGTCCGCTCGCTCTCGCGCACAGGAAGGAGAAGAAGGAGGAGATGGGAGGGGAGGCGTGGCCCTTTTAAGGCCGCGCGAGGAGGAGAGAGGAGGTGGCAGGCCGCCTGCAGCCGCAGAGAGAAAAAAAAAGAGGGAATATGCGGTCTGCGCTCTCAGGCGTGCAGGCGACTCGCGTGTGTCGAAAATAACGGATTTCCAGACGTCTGGAAACGATCCCAGACGTCTTATCAGACGTCTGGTTGTGATCCCAGACGTCTGGTCCGACGTCTGGGCCACCTCCCAGACGTCTTAAAAGACGTCTGGGGCACACATTCGTTACATCGGCGAAGTAGGATTAGGAGTTTTGAAGCTTTGAAGGTAGAGGGGACCTAAATATCAAGAAGATGATGAAGTTAGGGACCTATTTGCAATAGATTTCGAAAACTAGAGGTGCATGTGTGAGAGAAAGAATCAGACTGGACTAAATTACAAACTTCGTCAAGGTGATCTCTGATTGGGCCCAAATTTTGATACAAACCTAATTTGGACCCAAGGAATCTGATGGTGAATTCGGATTTATGTTTTGACCAAGTTTGACTGGGTAATTTACGTAGTTACCTAAATTTGGGCAACTTTCCATCTGTGACTATTTTAGGTCAAAATATATTCTAATGGTCAAATCAAAGATACCAGACCCTATATAATATTTTTATATGAATTTTAGAGGGTTTAGATGAATTTTATTCTGACCAGAACCTTAGTTAATTAAGTGGGTCTATTTTTAGGATTTCAGATTCCATTAATTCTTGAAATGCGTGAAAACCCGTTTCATTCTGCATAGACTCACTTATTAGACATTAATGATCATATGACTTTTAATAAACCCTTGAAATACCCCATGGTTATTCTGTATTTGTAGAATGCTGTTAAAATTACAGAAATAACCCTAGTTTCTTATCTTCTTCTCAAAACAGAACATTATGCATATATAACCCTCTGATGGTTATGTAGGAGCTTTTATCAACTTTATCAGACCAAATTTAGCTAGCTATGGCTCACGATGGTGTTCCCATCACATATCTCATATGCATTTTTGCATGAAGCAACTTTGTTGAATTCCTCTCTTGTTAATGCACAAAATAGTGCATTCATGGCTTTAGCATTATTTGTTGCTTTCTTCTTTTCTTCCTTCATTAACTCTTTTTCTTCTTTCTTTGGCATCTATTTAGACTCAATCATATGCCAAATCTCAAAGTCCATTGTTTCAAGAAAATTTTGCATTCTTCTTTTCCAATAATCATAATTTGATCCGTCAAATAGTGGTGGTTGGAAAAGTGATTGTCCCTCCATAAAACTTCTTGCGACCATATGAAGGTCAAATGTGACATCTCCTTCATGGTCAAGCTTTGATACCAAATGAGGGGTCCTGCAAATCTTACTTGGCCACAAACACATGATCAAGTGTGATATTGGTTGTAATAAAAATATGGCACAACAAAATAATCCTACAATATACACAAAGATTTATAGTGGAAATCCCTACGGATAAAAACCACTACCTAAGCCTCCCAACTTAGGATTTTCTCGACTAAGCAACGCTAATCAATCCACTAACGTACCACTTGAACGAGGGTGGCACAACCTCTTACAAACCACTTCTCTTTTACCAACAAAGAGAAGTCACAAACAACATTGGAATTCCAACACAAAGAATCCTACCAATGAAATGAATGAAGTAAAATGAATACAGAAATTAATCCTATGGAACCTTAAGAAATTGAAATATGCAAACTGGGTTTTCTTTTCAAAAGCGTAGAGCAACATGCTTTTGAAGAGCGTAGTAAAATGAGCACGAAAGCATGAGAAAGAATTAGAGTCAAAGCGCTTTTTCTCTTTGATATGTTTTTCAAGGTGTTTTAAAATGAGAGGTGTGGAGCTCTATTTATAGGTGAAAACAGAGCATTTTTGGAAGGTTGAGAAAAATCATTCGAACCAAATTATCGATCAATTTTCATTTTGATCGATCAACTTACTTAATTGGTTGATCAAAAATTTAATTAGTTTATCAATTGTGGGAAAATCGGATTTAACCGTTAGGCTAATTTGATAGATCAATTGATTTAATTAATCAATTCTAATATTTTGGTCGATCAATACTATCTAGATGTTTATTTTACGATTTAGAAAGGTTTGTTTTTAATCCTAAGGTTTCATACAATAATTCTAGACTCAAGAAATATGAAAGAATTACATTGACTAAAGATAATCTTCACTTTGATCCATGCGAAGGATAATTGACTTGATTTGTACGAGCATGATCCTAAAAGATTAGTTCACAATAAAGCATAATTTTGTTTCATCAAAATAGAGGTCTCAACAGGAACTATCTTTGGGGGTGTTACAACCTCCCCTACTTGAAATCCTGACGTCCTCGTTAGGGTTTGATACTCCCAATAGTAGTGACGGCTCCATCTCATGGTGCACTTTGTGGTCGTCCCAAGGGCAGCCCTTTACTCCTACTAGAGGGAGTTTGGCTCCAATTTTATTTGTAATGACCCGAGCCTAAACCTGAGTCTAATTGAGAAAACTATCCTTGACATCTTGTAGGTTATAGGCCCCATAAATCCAAACAACCACCCAAAATGCTTAAACCCAAGTTTAATAGTAATTCTCAATCCCTATGTCCCACCACTCACTTTCATGAGTTTACGATGTGCGACTATCTTTGAAGAAGGGGGGATTTACCACTTGAGTTGCGCACCCATTACTGCTGCTATTGTGAGTCAGGGGGAGGTTGCCTTGGCTTTTGGTTCTCCAACCAAATGGCACCTTCATCTTGGCCATATTTCTTTGGAGCAACTTAAGCATGTTCTACCCCACATTACTGCCAATACCACCATCACTTGTGATGCTTGTCAACTTGGGAGGGGAACACCATCATGAGCCCTAACTAGCTCATTTTGACCCAATGAAGAGAATAAATGCTCCTACATAACCAACTGAAGGTCATAATTCACCGCATAACCTTTCTAAGAGAAACATAAGAAACTAGGGTTAAAACTGTAATCTTACCAATGCAGTACAACCATGGATTTTCTCAAGGACTAAACAAAGGTCAAATGATCTTAATAAGATAACAAGTGGGTTGGATTTGACAGAAAAGGGTTTGTGTGTGTTCTGTGAACTAAATGACTTCTTGAAACCCTAAAAATAGACCCACTTGATTAACCAAGGTTCTGGTTAGGATAAAATTTACTTAAATCTTATAAAAATAATATAAAAATATTCTCTAGGGTTTAGTATATTCAATTTGGCCATTAGAACCCATCTTGACCTAAAATAGGGTCTCAGACAGATATTTGCCCTAATTTGGATTTTTGCATAAATTACCCAATCAAACGTGGTCAAACCCAAAATCCAACTTCACCATTGGATTCCTTAGGTCCAAATTAGGTTTGTACCAAAATTTGGACCCAAAATGAGTTTGCCTTGACCTAGTTTGAAAAAAGGTCCTGTTTGATTATATTTCTACCCCTAACTTTAAAAAACCCTTGCTAACAACCCCCTAGATTTCTCGTTGTCTTCACAAACAGGTCCCTCTACCATTATCGCGGAGGAATCCTACTCTGATGACCTTTGATAGGGACGTTCTCCTTGATTTCTTGGAGAATCTCCTCCAAAATTGGAAGGAAGATTCTATGAGAAATTCCCTCCAATATGAACCCGGCTAGATGCCCTAAATCTTTCCCAATCTCTCATGCGAATGCATGAGAGATGTGGGTACCTTGACAATTTCCATCTCCAGCGAAGCATTTCTTGCTTGGAAGCTTAGCTTCAAAGCACAAAACCCTCTCCGATGACCTATTTAAGAAGCCTCAGATCCTCCTGCATTCTCCAGGTTGGAAATTGGGCTGGTTTCCCCTCTATTCCTCTCTCCCCTCCGGCCGTAACCCTCTGCAAGCTTCGGTGACTTCTCCCTAGCTCCTTCTTCGCCCAACCACAATACCAGTTGCAGGGTTATCTCCCTCTCCATCCTCCGCGTCGAGCAATACCTGTCGACGTCGTCCCTGCCTTATCTTCGCCATCGCCTCTCCTACGAAGGTTTCGTCTTCCCCACGTCTGGCAACCACACCGGCATGGGATTCCTTTCCCCTTTCGTCCCTTAGAGTAGACTCTTAGGTCCCCTCTTTCTCACACTTTCTTTCCCTCTCTCTATTTCCCAAAATCTACCACCGACGCTACTAACCACTGTCATCTCCTCCATCTCCGGCGATACTTCCAGCGAGGTGCTCCCATCGCTATGCACCTCCATCCACCTCACCGACCACCCTACAACCTCCACTGAAACTCCCAGATCATTTCCCCTCACTCCAATCACTCCATCGACCACCCAAACACCTCACCGAACACACCCACTCACACGCACATAGTATGCCCTAGGCACACCACCACAGCCACCCTCTCTCCATGCAACCACTCCCATCACATCCGCCGTTCTCCGATGACGCTCCCTGAACTATTTGATGTGGCTGAAAGGCCATTCTCTTGATTTCAGGTATCAAGCCTTGTCAGCCATTGCTGTCGAGCTTGAAGCAAGCTTGAAGCTGCACCCAAGTCATGCTACGCCCAGGCTTCAACCCTAGGACGTGCGGAATCACCTAGTGCACGGTTCTAGGCCCTCAATTGCAGTCGAGAGGCTCAGTAGTTGAGGCAAGTAAGAGGGCCACTCCCTGCTGCAGACGCGTGGAAGACAGGTGGGACATTTAGTCCCACTCAGAAATGAGAAGACGCTCGCAGCCGCATAAGATGAATTTGTGTCTTTAGCTGTTTGCCTCCAACACTGAGGGAGAGGACCTCCTCCCCTTTCACCGAACTCATCCGCGGTACTGCTGATAACACCACACAAGGGGGTAGTAATTAGGTTGAATATGGCCCATCTTTAGAATAAAAGGCGCAACATAAAGTAGAATAGGAGCATTGCATGCATCAAGTACCAAGATTGCTTATAAACTGTATTAATGGCCATTTGTGTAAAGCATTTGTCAAAGCAGGCCTCAGATGGGCAATCGGACCGCATGGATGGATTCAGAACGACGAACGGAGTCCAACGGACTCAAGATCGGCCAAATCCGACATCCGGAGCTCCCACAATGGGCCCAAGAAATTCTGACAGATCAACGGCCCAGAGAGCGCCACGTTAGCCCACCCCCACCGCTAGTGCGCCCTCAGCCGGCCAAGGACAAATCTTGGCCGTTGATCTCCGATCGAACGACCGAGATCCGCGCGCTCGCTCACGGTCGCCGCGACAAAGCACGGGCGTGGCGCAACGGTTAGCGCGCACGCCCGCATCACCGCGATGTGCGTTCAAGCCGCGCAGAGCAGAAATCGAAGGCGAGCGAAGGGCGCGGCAAAATTGGGCCGCTCAATCAGCAGTGGGTGGCCAGGATAGCGCCACGCGGCGCGACGACAGCGCCCCTAGCGCCCACGCGTGTGCGCACGCCTGGCGGAAACGCGTGCGCGCAGCGCACCCGAGGCGCAATCTCAGCGCGGGCACCGAAGGCTCTCAACCGTCCGATCTTCGATCGGATGGCTCTCGATCAGCGGCCACGGATCGCGCGGAGAAGAAGACCGGGGCAGGCAGCTGACTTGCGGCAAGAGGGCTTCACCGATGTTTATAGAAGCGGTTTTAGCGACGCTCTGGATGTCGCTAAAGCCCATTCTTCTTTTAGGAAGCCCTTAACTCTATTTAAACCCCCTTCTACCACCATTCAAGGCATACTCTCCCACTTGCAACTACTCCACTCTTCTCTTAGTTAGCTTTAGGCACTCTTGTAATCGTCAGAGACGACGAGTCGCCGACGGAGCCTCCACCGCCGTGGCTGCCTCGTCGCTCTCCACTCTCTCTCCATCTCTCTATCTTTTAAGCTTTCATTTACTTTTGTTAAAGCATGTATTTAATGTTGTAAGCTATGAACTATGAATGCATGTTTAATGAAATTATTTTCCGTTCAATCGCTATTTTAATTTCTGTTCAAAGTGCATGATCAAAACCAAGAGCTTTCTAACCCTAAACTCTCTCTCTATCTCTCTCTCTCGCTTTTCAAAACCGTCCCTTTCGCAAGCAAAACTCCTCCTTCTTCGTGACAACAAGTGATAAACAAAATCCGATTTCCACGCCTCCCTGAGACCGACACTCGGACTCACCTCCGTTTACTTCTTTTAAAATCGATGTATCAAGTGCGACTATAACGACACCTCTTAACACACACGCACTAGGCACGTCAACTGCCCACGCGGACCTGGCTGTAATGACCCGATTCCCGAATCCCTACGAGACACGAGAATCGGACCAACTCGACTAATCCCAAGACCCAGTCGTCCAACTAGAAAGTAACCAAAAGAGCAGTAAAATAAACCACATTCAACATGTATATAACTAGCAGTAACAAAATACAGCAGTAGAGAAAAGAAATATTACAGTATACACCACCACAACAGTAGAGAAAAAAATATATACATAAACATGAAGCTTACAATAAAGAGAGTACAGGGAGTAACAGAAAACTACTCACTACAGCGGAAAGAAAAGTACAGAAGGTACTATAGGTAACCCTACTGGGCTCTACTAGGCCCAACGCCCTCCGCAACCGCTGACTCTGGCTGCTCAACACCTGGTCCTGAAAAGGTAACAAGGGTGACACGTCAGCGAAACGCTGAGTAGAGTGGCAACTAAAAGCTAGAAGAAGTAGTAGAGTGGACAGTAGCTATTATATTTTTACTTTCTTCCTTTATACTTTTCCATTTATTCACTATTGATTTATTTCTCAGATCTTTCTCATGATCTTGAATGTTCCTCGTGGGAATGATCTTGATTGCAGTCTTTTCCGAAAAGTAGAAGTAATGCGTGGTGCTCTCTTGGCCGGGAGAGTCCCCCATGGTGGTCCTACCCTCAGTCAACCACCCCAAGGTCGCTGACAGACGTAACGGTGACTACGGCACGCGCGATAAACGCACGGTAGCTACCCCGCACTGGCATGCGGTCAGTCGTTTCCGTTAACGGGTGCACCTAAAGCACAGTATGCAACCAGTATAGGGCAGATCCCTCTCAGTAACAGGGGTCTAGCCCCTCCACAGTAACCAAACAGGGGTCTTGCCCCTCCACAGTAACCAAACAGGGGTCTTGCCCCTCCACAGTCCGCGCACCCTCGCCTGACTACCCTAGTTTGCCCAGTGGGCCTAACAAGTAGGTGTAGGAGGGCTAGCAGAACCCCGGGGCCCGTGGGGTAGCTAGTGCTCTCCCTACACTAGTAGCTCTCCTCGGTACTATGTACATGAGGGCCCAAAGTCGGTATAAAGTGGCCAGACCTAACCCCGGGTCCCTAGGGCGGCTAGCTCCACTCTGCACTAAATAGGGGGACAGTCGCTCTCCTTGGTACTCCGTACTCAAGGGCCAACTCACTTCCCCAATTCTATTCCATTCCCTTTCCAGGAGTTCTACTCCTAATTCCTCGTAGGGTTCATGCTCTTTTAACTCAGCCAATTTAGGTTTCACCGTTCCAGCTTTATATTCATATAACCCATGTTCTCAACCGTATTTATTCATTCATAACAGGCAATTGTTAACTAATTTACAGGCAGTTATCATTTCCTTTCCACTTTTCCAAGACTGCAATGTTTATATATTCAACTAGTTTTCCAGTCGTAGGATTCATGCCGTACCCTAGGATCTATCATTCAATCTAGTTTTCCAGTCCTAGGATTCATGCAATACCCTAGGATCTATCATTCAATCTAATTTCTCAGTCCTAGGGTTCATGCAATGCCCTAGACTCTATTAATTATTTCATAATTGTACAAATTTTGTTAAGTAAATTAAAGGGCCACTCTACCCACAAAATTGGGAGTACTGGGGGCATGGTTGGCAATCCCGCGTGCCTTCGCAACCCCCAGAGCCGCAACGGAACGGGGTCCTAACACAAGGATCAACACACGGAGTTTCTCAAAATAGTATACAATTACTGTAAACAGGTAGATGAAATAAATCTGGAATGAACACAACTTGAAACGCGGAAAACGGACTCCAAACAGACCCTAAACGGGTCAAAACGACGAATCTGCCCAAAATTAGACGTCTGGAACCTCTTCCAGACGTCTTAAAAGGTCGATCATGTCATACCTTGGTCTGCGCAGTCCTTCAGACTTCCAAAAGCCCGCTAGATCGTCTGGTCTTGGTTTCCAGACGTCCGATTGTCACCTCGGACGTCTGGAGGTCCTCTCCGTCGTCTAGTACTATGGCCAGACGTCTGATCCGTATGGGATGGCGAGCCCTCGCGCCCTCCCGAACAGAACCTGCGCACAATATTGTACCTGTCAGACGTCTGGACCTTCCTCCAGACATCTTCTGCGTCGTCTGGACGTAAGTCCAGACGTCTGATTCTGGGAAATTTTCCCAGAATCAGGATGTTGTTCGTTCTCCGTCCGCGACGCACGGCCGCGCCGCGCCGCGTCCGCCTGCTGCCCGAGCTGCAACGGCTCCTCCGCGACATCCCACGCCTGCTGCCCCCCCGCCGGCCGGCTCTAGCTGCCCTGACAAGCTGGCACCTTCGCGGTCGAGCTTTCTTCTTCCTCTCGCAACACTCCTCGTTCCCACACGTCCGCTGCAGCCGCTGCTGCCGCACTCGCTCACTCACTCGCTAGCGCTCTTGCTGGCAGGGAGAAGGAGAAGAGAAGGCAGTGGAGTGAGGGTGAGGGAGAGGGGAAGTGTTTTATAAGGCAGTCGCGGGGAGAGAGAGAGGGAAAAGCGACGCCTGCAGGGAGAGAAAGCGAAGACGAAGGCGGCGGGTTCAGTCTACGCGCTCAGGCGCACAGACGCGAACCCGTACACTGAAAAAATTTATTACCAGACGTTTGGGAAGGGTTCTGGACGTCTGGCCAGACGTCTGGGCCACTTCCCAAACGTCTTAAACTACATCTGGTGCCCACGTTCGTAACACTAGCTGACTCGACTTCCCGCCTGACTTCACTCCTTGCTCACCACTTGTGCTGGTGAGCCTGGACCCGGGTATGCGATAGGTCTGATTACCCGACCGGCTGAGGCTCTAGGAGAGCGAGACTGAAATAGAAAGAGAGAAAGAGAGAGGAGAGTTGCACGAGGAAAGGGGGTTTTTGCTCTAAGAAGATTACTTCGACAGTTAGTCAGATTCAGAGGGCAAAGTGGGGCTGAAGGAAGAAGAGAAGAGAGGAAGAAGAGGAGGACCGTAGGGCTTAAGGCAGAAGAAAGAAGAAGAAGAAAGCCTAAGGAAAAAGGAAGAAAAAGAAGAAGAAGGACTACTGAGCTGAAGGGCTAAAGAAGAAGAAGTAAAGAAGAAGCAAATCAGAGACAGAGAAGAAGAAGAAGAAAAGAGAAATCAAAGAAAAATCAGAAGAAGAAAAGAAGAAGGGCACTGTAGCACAAGTCATTTAAGACGTCTGATTGCAAAATCAGACATCTGAATTTATATTTCCTTCTTTAGTCAATTTGAGTAACTATTATTTTGTCTACAATTACTTTTACTCTTCGTATACTCATGCTATACATTCCTAATTAGTTTTTGAGTAATATTATGTGTTCAATTTGCATTAATTGCTAAGTTTAGTGTATGAATTCCATCTGCTCCCTGTGTTCGACCTCAAAATCTTTTCGAGTAATAAAATTATATTTGTTTTGAACACTATCTCAGCTGTACTACAACGCAACACTTTTTAAACTCTGACTTAGCACGATTAACAGCAAGCAACATCGTGCTAGTTTTCCTACTTCCTGTCACGTATGGTCTTCACATGTTTTTGATTTGATTCATATGGATGCATGGGGTCCAAGTCGTATTCCAGATAGACTTGGTCATCGTTACTTTTTTATTCTAGTTGATGATTTTTCTAGAGTTACCTGGTATTTCTCTTAAAGAATAAATCTTATGTTGGGAATATTATTGAAAATTTTGTTGTTAAAATAAAGACCCAATTTTCTATTGCTATTAAAATGTTTCGATCTGATGATACTTTGAAATTTGTTACTTCTCGTCTATGTCAATTTTTTGCTTCTCATGGTATCATTCGTCAGATCTCCTATGTTCACACCTCTCAGTAGAATGGTGTTGCTGAGAGGAAGCACATGCATTTTCTTGATGTGGCATGCACCTTATTGATACACCACTCTGTGCCTAATTTTTATTCAAGGGATGCTGTTCTTATAGCTTGTTTTCTTATAAACAAGATTCCCAATGCTGCTCCTAATGAGAAAATTCCTTTACAACTTTTGTATCTTACTAACCTATTTACGTGAAATCGTCAATGTTTAGAGAAGTGCATTATAGTATAGGACGAAAATTGCACAAAACACTTAAATTTATAAGCTCGAAATCAAAAAGCGTGAGTCTGAGATCATTCGCAGAGAGCAACAATGGCAATTTCAATCACTAGCCACAATTTATCAAGAACAATATGCAATTATAATCAATGAAATGCTCAAAATAATATTTCAATAAGAAATAGAGAGTCAGCGCAAAAAGATTGGGTTAAAATGGTGATTTGAATCACCAAATTAACCCTAATGTTTAAACTCAATAATCAACTTAAATAAACCAATAGTAATCTCAACCAAGTATCTACACAAGCAGTTGTTTCAATAGTAAACAATCAATCAAGTACCAAGTCAGACGACATAATAAGGCATGATCGCCTTAACCTGAAAGCCTCAGAGAACCCAAGGCACAATAGCAGCAAAGGAGCAAAGGGTGCTCACAAGAATAAGGCACAAGGCCTCTATGAGTCTTCAGCAGCGACTAAGTGTTGAGAAAGGAGAGGGTATGAATCCTGAGGTGCAAAACCCTCCCCCTCCTCCTCAACTTTCTTCTTTCTCAGATCAGATTAGACCTGGGTATCCAAGTAAATGGATCCACCGCCTAGACCTGCGAGGAGTAAGCGCGGGCGAGGGAACGTGGACAAGCGCATGAGTGAGCGTGTGCAGTTGGGCATGTGTGGGGACCTCACCCTCGTGCTCTCAGAGGTGAACAACTAAAACCATGTTTTCCTTATATGCATTGTCGTGGGTTGACGCACTTCCGAGGTGGGACTAAAGTCCCACCTTCCTCCTTCACGCAACAGCAGATGAGATCCTAGCAGAGTTGGAGCAAATCCCTCTGACGTCTTGCTTGATTTTTGGTGCAAAAGAACTCTCACATTGAAACCACTTTGATTTGAGGCAGCACTAGGTCGATTAGTGACTGGAGGTAGTCGAACATTGTCGGAGAAGATGAAGGCGGCGACGGTGCTTCGGTGAAGACTTGCATGCATGAAAATAGCCTCACAGCCTCATCAGATTTTCTTAGAAGTTTCATCGGACTACGGCTAGTGCAATGGTGGCCATCGTTTGGTGTGTGCGTGTATGTACAGGGCTGTCGGTGATGGAGAGGGTGAGCGAAGGAGGTGGTGTTTAGGGAGGTGTTTGAGTGATGTTGAGGTGAAATTTGTTAAGGGTTTTTAAAGAGGGCAGTGAGGCGAAGCTTTTGGAAGTTGTAGCGGGTGGATTGGTGGTCTGTGGAGGATGCACGGCATCACCAGAGCTTCACCGACGAAAAGGAAGACGGAGATGGTGTAGTGAGTGCGGTGCATGAACTTAGAATCTAAGGGGTTGTAGAAGATCAGGAGGGAGAGAGAAAGAGAAAGGGAGACTTACAAAGGGAAGAAGTGGATGGAGGCGACCGACTATGATGGGCCAGTGCCAGAGGAGTCGACGATGAGTAAGCGACAAAGTAGGAGAAGATGAAGATGACCGGTCTTGGCCGGACACACTTGCGACGAACAGCTAAAGAGGCTAAGCTGATCAATTTGGCCGTTGATCAGCTCGACAAGAGGGGCAAAGAAGCTCGCCGGAGCTTGAAGAGATGTCGATTGGAGAGGAGGAGAGGTGGATCTACACCTTTTCTAAGCTAGAGAGGATGACCGAGAGTAGGAGAGCTTTTATAAAACTTCAGATTAAGCTCTAGATGTGAGGTAAAGAGCTTAATTAGATCAAGAAATTAGGGAGAGGGATCCCTGATTTTGTGGAGTTCGCACAAGCTCTACAGTGCAAATCAAGTTCCCAGATTTGGTTTAGGTGATAGAGGGATCTCTCAAGATCAATCCCTCCAAATTTGGAGGGATTTGGTCTTCATTTGAGAGAGATTCCTTCTCTCGAATCTCGGCCTAAAGGTGACTTCACACCTTCAATGGCAAAAGGGGTATAACTGGAAAAGTTTCAAGAAGTTAGGGACCTAAATGTAAGGAATTTTAAAAGCTAGGGGTGTAGATGTGAAAAATAGAGGTTTAAGAGAGTAAGATGCAAACTAGGTCAAGATGAACTCTAATAGGGCCCAAATTTTGGTGAAACCTGATTTGAACACAAGGAATCTAATGGAGAAGTTGGATTTCACTTTTGATGACGTTTGATAGGGTAATTTGCATAGAAGCCCAAATTAGGGCAGAATTCCATTTGAAACTCTATTCTAGGTCAAAATGGGTTCAGATGGTCAAACTAAGGATATCAAACCTCTTAAAATATTTTTCTATGAATTTTAGGGGATTTATATGAATTTTATTATGACTAGAACCTCTTTAATTTAAGCAGGTCTGAAATTAGGGTTTTATGTGATGTTGTGGTTCTCGAAAAGTGTGAAACCCCATTTCTGTCTATATAGACTCATTCATTGGACTTTAATTCTCATTTGAAATTTAATTAACCCCTGAAAAACCCCAAGGTTAATCTTTATTTATGATGTGCTGTTAAAATTGCATAATTAACCCTGATTTCCTATTTTCCTCTCAAATCAGCATAACATGGAATTACGACCCTCAGATGATTATGTGGGAGCATTTTATCCATCAAACCTGACTAAAAGAGGCTAGTTAGGGCCTATGATGGTGTTCCCATCATAATCCATTGTTCCTTGTGATTCCAAGAATTTTTGGGTGTGTTGCCTTTGTCCACATTCAGGGTACAGGACGGGATAAACTGGCACCTAGGGCTGTCAAGTATGTTTTCTTGGGGTATTCACCGACTCAAAGAGGGTATAGGTTCTTTGATCCTCATAATTCACGTCATTATGTTAGTGCTGGTGTTACCTTTCATGAGGCCAATCCTTTCTTTTATATGTCTGGGAGTGAGCTATCTCCTAGTGTTGATAATCACTTATGCCCATTTGAAATGACCTCGGGAACTGTCGTGAGATTCTTTAAATTTCACAAGGTGGTCCTTGAAATTTTTCACGCGTCAAATAAGCACCCGAGGATCACTTTGTGGTTTAATAGACCCCCGGGGATTTTATTGTAGTTTCTACGAGTAAATTGCATTGTCCAATAGTTTTAAGGAGTTTTCCTAAACTTTGGGAGGGCTAGATACAAATTATGTGCACCAAGAAACCCACATAGGGACCTCTGTGCGAGTTATTTGGCTCATGGAGAAGCTTAATGCAACTCTTATGCCCTTACTTTTGTGCTCTTGGGACAAATACCAAAATTTTCCAAAGTTGGGGCCTTTATCACAATATCCTCAGTGATGTAGACACATCTATTTCACACTATCTATTTATGCATGTTATTTGGCGTATAATTGCATTCAACATTTTAAATATTGCATAGCATGCATCATTCTGCATTTAGAATAGATTGTACAAATTATAGGTTAATTTACCCTTTTTGTTATCAGGGGACAAGGTGATATTTATCTGGGCCTCCGATTGAAGATCCAACCTTATAGATCTGTTCAGGGCGACGATTGGAGTCTAATGCCTTTGAGATCGCCCTGATCAGACCTCCGTAGCATCAGATGCAATTCGAGGAAGATCAGAGGTCAAGGGGCAATGTGGTGGAAATCCCAACCTCAGATGAAGAATCCGACCACACGGATGGGTTCGGATCAACTATCACAAAAATTGATCCAATCCGACATCTGAAGCACCACCTATGAACACAAGATGGACGTATCCGATTGCACCACGTGGAGCCATCCAGACCGCCAAGCACGCAACCAAGCCATCGCAGCCCTCCTCATCCACGCCATTGCATCTCAGCAATTGGATCAAGATCCAACAGCTGAGATTGTCGCTTCGCACCTGCCTTATGATGACCCGAGCCCGATGAGACCCAAGTTTCCGTGTGTTAACACTAGCACAAACCCCCCACAAGATCGCAGTCACCCAACACATAATCATAAAATATAAACATAGCTAACAAATAATTTATAATGCAAAATTTAAAGGAATATAAATTGAATACTAACCGAAAGATTTACCATAGTATATAAGTCCAAGGAAAAGTACAATGAAAATCTCCTGGCGAATTGCTAAGTACACCTAAGTACGGAACCAAAAAACATGTCAGTAAAAACTAAGTAAAGTAGAAGCAACAACAGCAAAGTGCAACAGTAACCAAGCATCAGGGAAAATGGGCACATAGCTTTAATTAATCCATTTATTAGATATATCTCATTATTCGATTCTGTTTCTTACATTTGAAGCCCAATTTATTATAGTTCACAAATTATCAATCGACGTCTCAGGGCACGAGATGATTTTGTGTAATTTCCTGTGATGCAAGATAGATATAAGCTACCTTCCTAGCTGAGAGGGCTGCTTATATCCATCGAGTTGCCATGCTCCGTCACCCCGAGGTCATCGTAGAAAGGGGTGGCAGCTACATCGTATGGTGTGAACATGTACATGTGCTATGTACGCTGAGCCATAGACAGCCAATGATTCACCCATTGGCCGAAAGAACTACTCCAAACCTCGAGCCTTATGAACCCGCTATCCCAGTTGGTCGTTAAGCTTAACCAAAGAGTCATAGGGAGGCCAGCAACTCCCTAAACCAGCCCTTGAACCTGGTTTGAAAAGACCTGAAGCTACAGTCAAAATCTCAGCAAGTAGCGGGGTTGAAAACCAGTTATCTATTCCTTTTATTTTTCTCGACATATTCATTGTATTGATTGTTTAATTATTTCCAAATAACTGTATCTTTTGTTATTGTTAAATTCAGTCTTATTTAAAAAGTTCCACATCCTTAAGTCCAGGATGCACATGTATTCATATCACCTCTAATCTTATTAGTTTACAGATAATTTCCATATTATGATTGTGATTCCATACCATTTACTAATTAGAACTCGATGGAACTTATTTCACAAAGGTCCAAAAAATCCTTGGTAATTTCATTTTACAATTCAGGGCTTTTACAAAATCCTCATTATCTTCCACCCATTTATTACAGGTATTTACAAGTTCATGACAGTGGTCCCATATTATTTGTTTAGTAGAGAACATCACAGAACTTGTTTTACAGAAAATAGATCTTATTTTATACACACGATAACAGGATAAATATGATCTTTAACTCTTAATCTTTCTCATAAAATTCAGTTATTTCTCATCAAAGTTCCCATAAAATAGGGAAACATATTAGAGTTGCTTCACATGATAAGACTACAACCAATAAGTGTAAGCATGGCATAATTCATTAATCATGAGAGTTAATTGCAATTAATTTAATAGTTAATTAAATCCAATTAACTATTCACATCCAAGTCACCAACTTGATTTACTACATTGATATTCAATATTCAAGTACCCAAAAATAGCACAAAAATGGGTTCCAAACTCAGCAAGAGGTAAGAATACACACTAAACGGTGCACTACGCAAAGAAAATCACCATGTAGACGGAAACACATGGGAAAGAGAGGGGCTACTCTACCTAATGCCACTGGTGGGTCATGGTGACTCCGAACCATGTGCACTACGCTTGGAAACAATCTCCATGTCCACCTTAGGATCCACGCACGCACCAGAAAGAAGACCTGATTTAGATGGACCCACGATGGGGTCGGAGATACCTAATTACATTTCTATTTTTTCAATAGTGATAAAGAACTTGAAAGTGTAAATAAATCATACTAACGCATAGTACGCATCGATACGATTCCAACGGTACCTTATTTGTCAAAATCTAAGGTCGGGAAGGCCTTAAACCAATCGAAACAGCGTGAAGGGGTCCTGAACCAAACCAAACCAGCCATGCATGCGCCACTCGACGTGCCCGTGCACGCGCCTGCATACGTGCCACGCATCAAGAGGCGATTCGTACCCGCGCCGGCCCATGTGATCATGTCGCCAGATCAAGCCACGTGTCGAAGATCCGAGAGCTCTTGCTCGCGACCGTGCGTGCGCCCACGCAAAGTTGCACGTGCCCTCTACACGACACGTGGCACATCAGATCCAACGGTGCCCGTCCGCTGCAATCGCTACCTCCACGAAAATTGCGGTGGGAAGCCCGAACTTCTCAAAATTATGAGAAGGTCCCTGAACGAAAGAAAATTCTGATTTCTAAAAAGAAAATCTAAGATTTTCCTCCTTTCTTCCTCTCTTAATTTGAGAGGCTTAGAGGCTAAGGACAACCCAAAGGACCCAAGGGATCCTTAAATAGGGCTTAGGGGCGGTTGGGATTAGGATTTATAGGGTGAAATACCTAAAATACCCCTAGGGTGGGGTCCACCTTACATTTAGGTCCTTTTCAACTTATTTTGGCCATAACTTGAGCTATTCACCTCGGAAGAACGCGAAACAAGAGTCGCCAAAAAGCTTATGATGAGAGGAATCCAATGGTACAACATATGGCACATTTTGGACAACAATTAACTTAAAATATGCATTTTTTGGCAATTTAAAGAGGTGTTGACACCAGCACTGAACCACAATCGGGTTTCAGGTCTAAATTGACCGGAACCACTTTGAATTGACTCAGAGTCCAGATTTTGGGACATTACACACCTCCCTAGCACTAAAGAAGAACCTCAAGAGATCGCAACCATTGCATCATCATCCAACGATTGGAACCGCTTGAAGGGAAAAACAAAAACGTGACACACTTAGACTTGTAGCGCAATGGTGAAATGCCCTACTTAGAGCAGATGGCGTAGGTTCAAGCCTTGAGGAATGCCTCTCCTCAAGCAAGCCAAATCAAAATTCCATTGCACAATCATGATCGAGCGGTGGATTTGCAGCCACGTTGCTTCGAGGAAGCATTTCTCATCCACAGCATAAGATGTCTGAAGAGCTTCATGGCCACCTGATCAAGGTCTAGTGGGTGAGGGCGTGCTCTATCTTGAGCCATCAGATGTTCATCTGATGGCTGAGGTGCGTTCATGCTAGAATAACGTGCTTCAACGATGGAGAGGAAGTGGCACCTGACGTGGCCTCTTGAGGAGCGCTCGATCTCCATCGGAGGGCCCTCCTTGCATGCATGCCAAAAGCAATGTATGCCTTTAGTAATGCTTACATGCGTCACTAAAGGCCGCATATTTATTCAAAAGGCTTGAAATACCTCTTTTGCCCCCATTTCTATGCCTATAAAAAGGCTCTACACCTTCCACTTCTTCTTCATCCCTTTCTCTCTTCTCTCATCTGCTCTAAAGCTCTACGAGCTAGTCTCATACCTGGGATGCTCCACTAGAGCTAGAGTAAAATAATTTTTGTCCATCTATTCACACCCTTCATGGAGCATCCCGTGGTTGTCTTCTTTCCACCATTCGGGAAGCGGATCCTATCATTGTTTCGTCCTCCATCCTCTAGCTCCATTCTCCCTCATCCAGCATCACACCACCCTCTTCTGGGCGCTCCGTCAATGCGGCTCGTCCTCCGAGTAGTCGTCGAAGAGGATTTTCTCACCCCTATCTTTTTACTATTTTCTAGTTTAGTTTTGTTTTCATTAAGCAGTTTAATAGAGTCTAGAATATTTAAAGTTCATTCTCTCTCTATTTTTCTCTTTCTTTGTATATTCTCTCTCTGTCTTTTATTGTTTATTCTTTAAGTAGTTTAGTTCGCATAGATTCAATTCAACCAGCTACATCTGCTTTATAAAAATAATTCCAAACGCAATTTTTAATCAAATATTCGCCTCCCTGTGTAAGACCCAGGACTGACTAGAGTTTCAATAAAAATTTATCTGGTAGCGGATTTTCTTGTGAATTTTACAACAATTTGGGTTTTCCAAACTCAAACTTTTCGCAACGATTTTTCTCGCTTATCATTTTGGCACCGTTGTCGGAGAGGCAACGAGCTTTGATTTCCTGCATTTTTCGCCTTATCTAGCTTTTATCTCACTTTTCTCT
The DNA here is from genome assembly GCA_037157565.1 of Thalassia testudinum. Taxonomy (NCBI): domain Eukaryota; kingdom Viridiplantae; phylum Streptophyta; class Magnoliopsida; order Alismatales; family Hydrocharitaceae; genus Thalassia; species Thalassia testudinum. The sequence goes on along the minus strand of JAZHRO010000022.1, from coordinate 2,711,572 downwards.
AATCTTGCTGTGATCGCAGGTACTCTTCTAAGGCAGGCAGAGCAGTTAGATTGGAGAAAAATGTGGATGAAGCTTCTTTTAGTATATTTCCACCTCCCACCCACTAGTTTTCATTCCATTACGTAATAATACAAATGTAAATCAACCTAGGCACTCTTATAAACCCTAAGGTAGATTGTATTATTTGTTTGCCACCTCCACCCTCCTCACCTTCGCACATATATGAATATAAAAAAAAATTGAATGTGGGAATAACTGAAATTTACACACTTTATACACCCATACATATGCAAGGCACCTTGATCTGATTCAACCGCTTAGATGGGATCTGACCTGTGGGTCAGTGCACTCTAACCTAATACACCTAAGTGAGTATAAATTTGATTAAGCTAATAATCTTGTGTGCCTTAATCAAATGGTGCAAGAGGTCAATTGATTGAATTATTTGAGCCACACCACATAAGATAAAAGTGACCCATCAATAGCTTGCCGCATAGGATTTAATTTTTAGGGCTGAACCAGGCACACCACATTATTTTTAATTTGCAAAGGAATATATCTTCACTTGTGCTTTCAAAACTTAGTGTGCCCCACAAAACCTTGTCTGAATATACCTGAAATTTGAATCCTAAAAGCTACTAAGAAAGATTTAAACACTAAAATTCACTTCATCCAAAAAAAATAATCTTGCTTGAAAATCATTGATTGTGCACGCACACACATTGAAAATGATCTTTAAGGGCACAACCTATCTGAAGGGCCCATTACATTTCAGAGCACAATCAAACCTAAGTCTAATTAAAACAGAGTAGACATTGGCCTTAAGGATTGAACTCGCTCTTCGAGGCCTAGATCAAGATTATTTTAGATTAATATGCTTCCACCGATCCATCTAATGTCGAGTTCGGGGAGCAATGTCAAATGACCTCGATTGGGGGATATCAAAGGAACCTGAGGTAAAAGCCAAGGGAAGAACCTTCTCCCCAAGCCCACCCTCTAACTGGTTGGATTGACTGGAAAGAAGTAGACCAAATCACATCTTTCATCTAAACACAGGTTCTGAGAGTTTGTAAGTCTTTAGGCTACCCCACCTAAGGATAGGTTTGATTGTTTGTACTGAAGGACACCTTTCTTTTCTCTTTTTCCTCTCGTTTTGTCATGGATCCTTCCACATCCTACATGCATTTTCACTCCTACCCTCCTAACACATCTTATTCCCAAAATGATGATTATTATCCCGACTCATACTGTAGGCAACCATCTACTAGTTGGGATAACTCGGATTGGGGATACAATTTTGGACCTCCGTGTTTAGGGTCTAACCTTGGACACCATGATTTTGATTTTTATCCTTCTCTAAGCTACACCAATTATAGATCACCACCCTCATATGGACAACCTAATACGATCTACAATCAAGAAGGATATGATGATTACAACCCTCCCCAAGATTATACTGCATATAGGCCACCACCCCTCTATGAACAACCTGAAATGACCTACTATCAGGGAGGTTCCCAAGAACCTCAATTTCTTGACTCCCCTGGATTTTAGACAACCTTGAATCAAACCATTTGGTTCAGGTGAACCAGGTCCAAGATAAGGTGTTGGCTAACTTAAGGAACACCATTCAATCTTTAGAAGCTTAGCCAACACCCTGCACTGAAGAATTGGAGCCTCTGACTCAAATGATTGATGATCTTAACAATTATTTATTGGATTGGCTCCAAGATATTAAGGATAAGGACTCGGGTGCATTTTACTTGGGAAATTGTCAAAATTGAGGATGAAATTTGTGATTGCTCTAGTCTAATCTTGGGATGATTCCCAGGATGAATCCCCTTCAAGAGAGCCAATGTCAAAACCGGCTCAGGCACCCGTAGGGGGAACACATTTTACAAGACCAGGGATGACCAAGTTGTTCTAGAGTAACCAATTGAGAAGAATTGATTTCTTCGCCCAAGATCCCTGAACAGGGTATGAGGAGAAGTATGTCTCCATGGACTAAGAAATGATAGATGATTTTGAGACATATATAAATGCGGATCTAGAATTCTTTGATTCTGAAGGTGAAGAATCTTTATGTAAAGTCTCACCTGAGTTTGAGGAAGATAATTTTAGTGAGACATACGGGCTTGAGGAGTATGATGGATCATTTCATAGCCCAATAATTGAGGATTGTGATCCCACTGGGGTTAGCATTGAGAATTTAGATCTTGATTTCATAAAGGATTCAATTCATAGCCTCATTCCTCAATCACACCCTATTGAGCATTATGATGATTATCTTCTTGAGATTAACAAATGCAAGTCAATTTTGATTAAGACACAAATTTTGGACTTGGATATTTTAGACAGGGTTGATAACACTTTGGAGGTCCCAGAAACTTTGATTATGAAGGATAGGAATCTGGAAATGAAAATATGGGAAGCCAATTCCGGGGGAAGTAGAAGTCTTAGTCTAAGGGTTCCTATTTGCTTGAAACCACCAACCTTCTACCAAGGCCCTTATGACATTTTTAACTCTGAGGATGTCCAACCCAAGCACAAATTAACTGATTATCTTTGTTATACAAATTTTCCTATTGTCCGACTTTTTGGACTTGGGTTGCATCCTCATAAACCGTAGGCCTGACCCTGCTTGCATAATGATCTTCGGTTCTAGGTAATTTTATCTAGAACATTTGATACACTCGACCCTTGGGCATAGGTCTGCACCATAATCTAGTCCACATCTGTGGACACATGTTGGAGAGGTCTTTGTCAGATTAAGTTATCATCGTTATAGTGTAAAATCCTCAATCGATCTCTCAATAAATAATATTTATAACTCGAAAATAGAAAGAGTATCCGAGGTCGAACACAGGGAGCAAATAAGAATTTACACGCTAATCTTCAATTAATATATAAATGAGAACAGAGAATTAAGCACAATAATGATATTCAATGAATAACAACTACTCAAATCTGATATTTAATAAGAACATGAGTATTTCAAGAGTTGAAGAGTGTAAGCACCTCTGTTTTGATGCACCAAAATTATGTTTATTGCTAAGACTGACATTTTAGGACTATCTTGGATTGAAGCCTCTGTTCAAGACACAAGCTCAGATAGTTGTTGATGTGCATCTTTTTCATTTATTTGAGTCTAGGACATTATTGTAAGGAACCTCAAATAAAATTCAAAAATGATTTTTTTCGTGTATCTTTTCAAAACCAAATTTTAGGGTTATTGATCGACCAAACTTATTAATTGATAGACCAAAACACTTTGATCGACCAACCTACTTATTTGATCGATCAAATCAATTCATTTTAGGAAGTTGAGAAAAATCCTCTTGATCAACCAACCAAGCTAATTAATCGACCAACAAGTGATCGATCAACATTCTTAATTATTCGACCAAAGTCCTTTTTGATCGATCAATTAACCTTAATTGATCGACCAATTTTGTTTCCTATTCAAACAAAACTTTTTGTATAAATAGAGGTCGCACTCAACCCTTCATTAACAACTTTCAAAGAGAAAAACCACCTCTCATAGTTAAACTTCTCGTGCTTATTTCCAAAGGTCATTGCACCCTATTCTTCACGTTCTTTGAAAAGCACGACACCTCGAACCTCTGCGAAAAATCAGTTTGATTATTTATTGAGGTTCCATAGAAGTTATTCTTGTTTTATTATATTGTTGTTTTGATTTACGGATCCCAAGCCTATTTGGAAGATCCGTGGTTGTTGTTTTTTCTTCTCTTCAGGATAAAAGAGAAGGGTTTGTAAGAGGTTGTGCAACCCTCATTCAAGTGATACGTCAGTGGATTGACTAGCATTGCCTAGTAGGGAAAATCCTAAGCTGGGAGGCTTAGGTAGTGGTTTCCACCTGGGAAGGGTTTCCACTATAAATCAGGTGTACTCTGTGCATGAATCTCTATTATTTTATTTTTTAATCTGATTTATATTTTCAAAGCAATACTATTCACCCCTCCCCTCTAGTATTTAGTTGTAATCCACAGGATATTCTCCAACTCTCAAAGACGATAAAAAGAAACCTAGAACAAAATCATGGTGATTTAGATCACCAATTATTAGTCTAAGCACATATATATCAATTACTCAATAATATCAAAGAAATGAACAGTGGTCAGATGTCTGATTTGGTAATTAGACAACTTAAAATCGCCTTGCTACAGTGCTTTCAAGAGAGCTTTTCTTCTATTCTTTAGCCTTTAGCTTCTTCCTTTCTCCTCTCTGGCACGGCCCGTCTTCTTCTTTAGCTTTTCCTTTCCTCCTCTTCTTCTCAGTCTTCTCTTCATTCCATCAGGGTCTTCTCCTTTTCTTCTTCACATGCTAAGTGTTGGCCAACGCACAGAGGAGCAAAATCCTCCCCACCCCTGCTCTCTCTCTCTCTCTCTCTCTCTCTCTCTCTTTCTCTTCCTCTCCTCAAATAATCAGATTGTTTATTGGGTAACCAGATCTGGGTGACCAGGGCTACCAGCAGTGGGTAGTAGCCGAGGTGTGATATGTTTAGGCAGATCAGTGAGTGGGTGAAGGGGACCTCACTCCCGTGTCTCAAAGTAGTAAGCCGTATGCAAAAAAAACATTTATGCCACGGCTGCACCTCCTACATCCACGATGTGGGACTAATCAATCCCCCTTTTGTTCGTATATCCCAGCAGCAGCAGCAAGCAAGTCCTTCGTTCAATTGGAGTGGCTCCCTTACTGCTTCCTTCAATTGACTACCCAGGAAGACTCCTGGGGCGAATCCGGAACGCCTAGAGGTGGACTTGGTGGTGAACTTGGCTGGAAGCAGACATCGTGGTCGGATAAAGTGGCGTCAGCAGAGAACAATGGCAAGCACCTGAAACTCACAAATACGGCCTCTCGGCCCAATTACAACACCTCAGAAGCTTCGTTGTAGGGAATGCAGTGCATTAGCGGTGGTCTTATGAAGTTTGGTGGAGCGAAGAGGTGTGACGAAGTCGGAGATGGAGTGCGGCTGATGGGTTGGTCAACGAGGGGTTTGGGTAGATGGAATGGTGAAGTAGGAGAGGGGTTTTGTGCGGGTGGATGAGGCGGAGGTTGTGGAGTTGTCGACGAGGCTTTTGGAGGTGTGTAGCATGTGGAGGACCTTGTCGGAGGGTGGCCAAAGCGAAGGACAAAGGTAGTTGGCGACGGTGTCGAGGAGATATTTTTTGGTTTTTTAAGAGTGGAAACTAACCTAAGGATCTAAGGGAACTAATCTACCTACTCTAAGTGGACGAAAGGGGTAGGAATGACATCGACTTTGGTTGGTCTGCACCATGGAAGAGAACTTCTCCGGAGGGGGACGGTGGTGAAGACAGAGGTCTAGGATGATGGGGCTTTGGCTGGCCATCGTCTGAGGAAGGAGGGGAGGATAGCTGTGCCTCCAATTTGACGATTGGGGTCGTGGATGAAAGAGAATGAAGAGGACCTCCAAAGTTTGGTCAAAGAGGAGCTGGAGGTAGGGAAAAGAAGAGGTTTTTGGCCCCAAACCTTGCTAGGGAACTCGGTCGTGCATCAGGGTTGTTTATATAAGCATTAGAGGGTCGTAGCAAGCTTGGAAACCAAGCTTGGAAGCACATGGTGCTTCACGCACAAGGAAACCTAAGCCTTCAAAAGGTTCGCATGAGCTTTTGGGAAGAAAATAGGGTCCATGATTAAGTTTAGATCGTAGAGGATTCTCTCAGGAGTCTCCCTTCCAATTTTGGAAGGGATTGGTGGAAAAATCAAGGAGTAATCCTTGATTGAAGGTCGCCGATGATGGGTTTAGGAGTTCTAAAGGTGGCGGCGACCTGTTGGTGAAGAAGATGATGAAGTTAGGGGGCTATTTACAAGGATTTCAAAAGCTGAGGGGTTCTTTGTATGAAAAAAAGTTAGAACAGGATTAAAATGAAAACTAGGTCAAGATGATCTCTGATTGGGTCCAAATTTTGGTACAAACCTAATTTGGACCCAATGAATCTGATGGTGAAGTTATAATTATATTTTGACCAAGTTTGACTGGGTAATTTACACAGTTACCCAAATTAGGGTAACTTTCCGTTTAAGACTCTGTTTTCTGTCAAAATAGGTTCTGATGGTCAATTTAAGGATACCAAACCTTAGGGAATATTTTTATATAATTTTTAGAAGGTTTAGGTGAATTTTATCCCTATCGAAACCTCAATTATTTAAGTGGGTCTGTTATAAGTGTTTCAAATGTCCATTAATTCTCGAAATGCGTGAAAATCCATTTCTATTTGCATGGACCTACTTATTAGCCATTAATGACTATTTGACCTTTAATAAACCCCTGGGAAACCCTGTTCTTACTCTGCATTTAGGATATTCTGTTAAAACTGCAGTTTTACTCCTGTTTTAATGTATTACTCTTAGAATGGTTATGCAGTGAATTATGGCTCTTTGGCAGTTATGTAGGAGCATTTATCCATGAATTCTGTCTAATTAAAGCTAGATATGGCTGATGATGACATTATCATTGACACATCCTTGCAGGACCTGGGATCGATCTTTTTCTTCTGATCCTGACCTGCATTTGTGAATTCTTTATTTCCTCTTTGTTTGTATAGTATGCCTAGCTGAAGGCAATAAACATAGCACATATACAATTTGTTTTCATCTCAGAGATGACTTGTTAATCACGAATGCAGGTGCTTTCTTCTCTACTCTGCTCTTTTCATGTCTTTTTAATACAATGAGGACATTGCCTTAGATAGGCAAAGGGGATGGATATCCTTATCTGACTTATTTTGTTAACTCCATAGATTCTTCTTATTTTCTCTTTATTTTTTTAAAACAAATGAATTAGTAAAAGAGAACTTGGGCAATAGAAATTTGTCAACTTTAGGAAATAATACAATAGAACCTAAACATTTAGATCCTTCAAGTTTTCGAGCTTAATTAGCCCAGGTGTCCATTAAAATGTGGGCTTGTTCCTCGAGTCCTTGCCATTCTAAAATTCATTTCTAATTAGTTAAATAAGTGGGGGTGATAAGTACACGACTTATTAACCCACCCTCTGATTTGAGGGGCTTTAAGTTTAAAGCATCTGCACATTATTTGCACTGACTCACTTTTCGATGGTTTTATTGGAAATTAGGTAGCTAATGAACTTCCAAGGGTAGTATGGCTGGCAAGTTATCATGGGTAACAGCTCATTGACCAGTTGTCTAGAGCTCAACTACACGACCATTCTCATTCTATTGCCTTAAGGTAAATCTTAGATCATGGAAGCCACCTACTTAAAAAAAAAAAAAAAAAATAGAGAAATGACTAAAAAGAAAAGAAAGGAAAAAAGAAAATAATTAAAAAAATAAATAACACTTCACCGCACGAGTATGGCTGGCAAGTTGTTGTGGGTAACAGTCCATTGGTTAGTTATCTAGAACCCAACTCATGAAATACACATTTAATTCCAAACACTCAGGAAGAAGCGAGAAAGTAGAATAAGTCGGGGAGATATACACCGAGTTCGCCCTTGTGTTGACCCCATTAAAATAAAATGTAAGGGGAAAGCTACCGATCATATAGATACACCTTTATGCATAATTTCTTTTCAAGGTTACCTGGGGGCATAGAAACCTAAAGTCCATTTTGATTGCCGATTAGTGTGTCTATCATAGTCACAGAAAGATGCTTAGAACTTAGAGTTCTTTTCGAGTCTTGGGTGGGTTGGGTAGCCGTAGAAAACTGCCTCAAAACTCTAAACTCAAAAATCCAAAAAAAACTAGAAAAGAAGAAAAAGAAAAAAATGTATTTGCTTTTGAGTAAGGCAAGGCTTGGGCGGCCTTATTTTGCAGACACGCAAGCGTTGTTGAGTCTCTGTAGTTCAGGTCTTTAGTAGAAAGTCCTTATTATTGAGAAATAATTATTTCCCAAGTAATTTGATCCTAACTCTATTTATAAATAGCATATAGTTTTGCTAGGGACTAGCAAAAGATAGGCATGGGGGTGTGATGTAGACATATATATTTCACATAAATTGTCTATTTATGTGTGTTCTTTAGCGTATAATTGCATTCAGCATTATAAATAATACATAGCATGCATCATTTTGCATTTAGAATAGATTGTACAAATTATAGGTTAATTTTCCCTTTTTGTGGTCTGGGGATAGGGTGATAATTGTATGGGCATCGGATTGAAGATCCAACCGTACGAATCTAATCAGGGCAACGATCGGGGTCCCACACCTCCGAGATCACCCCGATTGGACCTCTGTGGCATCATATGCAATTCGAGGAAGATCAGAGGTCAAGGGGCAAGGTGGTGGAAATCCCAACCTCAAATGAAGAATCCGACTACACAGATGGGCTCAAATCGACGATCACAGCTCAATAGCATGAAAATAGATCCAATCCAACATTTGTAATACCACCTACGAGCACAAAAAGATGGACGGCTCAGATGGAGCCACGTGGTGCCATCCAAATGGCCCAAGCAAGCCACCAGGCCATCGCAGCCCTCCTCATCTACGTCAGTGCATCTCAGTCATTGGATCAAGATCCAACAGCTAAGATTCACTCTCCACACCCACCTCCCTAGCACTAAAGAAGAAGCCTTAAGCGATCCCAACTGTTGAATCATCATCCAACGGTTGGAACTGCTTGAAGGGAAAAACAAAGACGTGGCACACTTGAGCTTGTAGCGTAATGGTGAAATGCCCTACTTATAGCAGATGGCGTAGGTTCAAGCCTTGAGGAGTGCCTCTCCTCAAGCAAGCCAAATCAAAATTCCACCGCACGATCATGATCGAGTGGTGGATTTGCAGCCACGTCACCTCAAGGAAGCATTTCTCATCTACAACATAAGATGTCTAAGGAGCTTTATGGTTGTCTGATCTAGCCAGGGGGGACGTGCTCTATCTGGAACCATCAAATCTTCATTAGATGGTTAAGGTGCGTTCACGCTGGAGTAACGTGCTTCAACAGTGGAGAGGAAGCAGCACTGACGTGGCATCTTGAAAAGCGCTTGATCTCAATCGGAGGGCCCTCTTTAGATGCGTGCCAAAAGCAACATGTGCCTTTAGTAATGCTTACATGCATCACTAAAGGCTGCATATTTATTCTAAAGGCTTGAAATACCTCTTTTGCCCCCATTTCTATGCTATAACAAGGCTCTACGCCCTCCACTTCTTCTTCATCCCTTTCTCTCTTCTCTAACCTCCTCCAAAGCTCTATGAGCAGGTCCCATACCTAGGATGCTCCACGTTGAACTGGACTAACCATGTTTCAAGCATGGGTGCCTTAACTGCTGGGTCCAACAAACTTTAGGTTAGCTCCTGTGGGCCTTAAAAACCTTTGCAGCGGATTGAGGAAAAAGCTAGTCAGGTCTGGATCTGGGCTGGTACTTGAGTACCTCTAGGTCTATTATTGGTATTAAGATATGATTCATAGAGATGCGGCTTAGTAGGGCATCCTGACGATTATATCCGAACTAGATATCTGTTTTGCTCCATAAAGTTTTGCTAAGGGACTAGAAAAAGCTAGGCATGGGAGCTTGATGGGAATACCATCTTGAGCCATAAGTAGCTCAATTTTGTCTTATAAAGTCAATAAAAGCTCCTACATATCAGTCTGAAGGTCTCTAGAGCAGGAAGAGTTGTTTTGAGAAGAAAAAATGAAAATAGGGTTATTTCTGTAAATTTACCATTCTATCACGAAAACATAATAACCATGGGTTTTCTCAGGGATTAAATAAAGGTCAAAATGTGCTTTAGAGTCTAATAAGAGGGTTCATGCAGAATAAAACAGGTTTTCACACGTTACGGGAATTAATGGACATTTGAAACCCTAAAAGCAGACCTGCTTAATTCACTGAGGTTATGGTCAGGATAAAATTCTCCTAAACCCTCTAAAATTTATATAAAAATATTCTCTAGGGTTTGGTATGCTTGATTTGACCATCAGAACCTAATTTGACCTAAAACAGAGTCACAGACGGAAAATTACCCTAATTTGGGTAACTGTGCAATTTACCCAATCAAACTAGGGCAAAACTAAAATACAACTTCACCATTGGATTCCTGGGACCCAAATTAGGTTTGTACCAAAATTTGGGTCCAATCTGAGATCATCTTGACCAAGTTTGCATTTTGGTCCTGTTTGACTCTTTCTCTCACACCTATGACCCTAACTTTCGAAAAATTTGCATTTGGGTCCCTAACTCTTGTCATCTTCTTTGCAAGCTAGTCCCTGCTGCCAATGGTGTGAACACACCTTTCTCCGGTGAGATTCGAGTGGGGATTTCTTACTCGATTCTCAATTAAACTTTCCCAAAATTGAACCGGAGATTCTTTGTGAAATTTCCTATCAATTGAGACCGGTCTTGGATTCTAAGTCTTTCCCAAAAGGTCATGCGAACTTTTCAAAGGTTCAGGTATCCTATTTCGCAAAGATCTTCCAAGCTTGGAAGCTTATTTCCAAGCTTGGAAGGGCCTTCTATGGCCTATAAAAGACGGCCTATTGCATACCGCACATCCTCAGCAAGTCTTGGCGAGTGAACAACCCCTAAATCCCCTCATCCAACCGTCAAAGACCGCTGCTCCGGCGACCTCCTCAATCCTCCTCCTCCAGCCGTCCAACCATCAAATTGGATGGCCACCCTACTTCCCCTTGTCTTCGCGCGTCTCTCCAACCAAAGAGAGGGCGTCCCTCTACCTCAGTTAACGTCGCTGCCTCACCTCTCCCTCCATCTTCTTCGGCGTCGGTCGACCACAACTAGTTGCCTCCTCCTCTCTACCACCTAGCTAAATCCTTCTATCGCTCTTTCTCTCACTCTATTTCTCTCTCCTATACTCACAACACACGCACGACTGCCGTACCACCCCGAACACTTTCACCTTCATCCACTCCAGCGAAGCTCCTGCAAAGCCAATTCACCGCTACACCGCTCGATTCTCGCCGCATTCACCCCTACGAGCTCCGCCGTCACACAGAGGGAAAAAGCCCACTATTTATTTCCACAATTACCCACCGAAACTCCTCCCCAAACATTATCTTCTCTGCCTGTTGTCTCCGTCACTGTTAGCCCTCCACCGACCCCCAATCTCCATGAAACCCACACCACTACACTCGTCGCTTCATGGAGAAGATTTTGAGCAAGTTTGACGTGGCCGCAAGGCCGTGTTCATTGATTACGGCCATGTTCATTGATTTCAGGTTTCTGACGACGACAATTGCCGCACTCGATTTCTCCGACGACACCTGTAGTTCTCCAGCCTTCACTTAACTCGCTGTGACTCACAATCGACGTGGCTCCAGATGCTGATGCACTCCAGGTTTACAGCCACCTAGAGAAGGTGAAGACACTGCTCCAATTCCTCGCATTCCTCAGCTACAATTGAAGGAGTTCCTCCTACGGACGCTCACGCTGAAGCTTCAGTGGGATAGTCCCACCTTGGATATTGTTGAAGCCCACGTGAGGTTTAAATTGATTTTGCGCATCTGCCTCATTAACTTAGTAGATCGGGGTGAGGTCCCCTCACACATACCCACACACGCCCTCACCTGCGATCACGCCATGTTGGTTTGGGCTCTGAACCGTTTACCCGTGTACCTGGATCCGATTAGCATATTTCTGAGAGAGAGAAAGGAAGAACACATAGGGGGAAGGGAGGGTTTTGCTTCCCTGCGTATTTCGCTAACACTTAGCCAAAATTTGAACCCTTCTACCCTGTGCACAAAGAAAAAGGCTGAAGAAGAGGAGAGTCGTAGAGAGGAAGAGAATGAGTAGGCACAGAAGAAGAAGAACAACAGAAGAGAAGGAGCGAGGCTTGAAAAGCACTGTAGCATCAGATGTTTAAGACGTCTGCTTAGATTATCAAACGTCTGGAAATCCTTTTTCGAGCTTATCTTGACATAACTTGATTTGCATTTGTTTGGTTATATTTTATAAGGGTAATTGGTGATTCAAATCACCATTTTACCCTATTATTTTTCACATTGATACTTGATTACTTGATATATCATTCTGAATTAAGTTTTTGCTTATATATTGTGATCTTGAGATTCATATTTGCCACTTTCTCCCAGCAAACGACCTCGGACTTCATTGTTAATATTTGAGTTATAAATTTATCTATTTTTCGCACTGATTCGATCTATACTACAATACAACGATTTTAAAACCCATTTCAGAGCTACTAACATTTTGGCGCCGTTGCTAGGGAGAAACGTGCAATTCGATCTCTTATTACAATTCCTGACTTGATACTAACTTGATTTATCTCTTTTGATTGTGATTGTGCAGGAGCTTAGCCAAGGAACAAGATCAACTGCACAATAGCCTCTCTAGGGGCAGGTAAACCACAAATCCATCTTCGTCAAGCTCCTGATTTTGAAAAGCTAAAAAAGGAAAAATCAATTAGGATCAACTTGCATTCTATTCTTAGAATCAATCATCACAAGTTGCCTGATTTGATTCGATTTGACTCTTTGTGTAGACAAATCCTAACCCTGATTCTTGCACCTACTTAGAGTTTAAGGTATTTAGGGCTACCACCTTCTTGCTTAAGCCCTAGGTACCACATTTGGAATCAATCGATTGGATCAATAAGAGCTAATTAGGGTTTCCATCTCAGGGTTTTAGAAACACACTTGCTTAAAAAAGAATCAATCTTCCAAAACAGTATGTGCCTCAGCCTTGATTGAACTTACCTGATCAAGTAAACCCTAAAATCAGGCTCTAAATCTCACTTGAATCCTAAAATCGGGACCTAATAGCCTCAAAGGACAAATCAGGTGAAGTTGACCCACCTTGTTGGGTTAACCAATCTTCAAATTGGGTCACCTTGCACTAAAACATCTTAAAGTTCAAGTGAAATCATAAGCACCCTTGCTCTTAACTTAAAATTGGTAGACTTAAGAGGTCAAGTCACCATTCTAGTTTACCTGGACCCTCAGTGACAAGGAAGGTCGGGTGGGGGAAACCCTGTAACTTGTAGGGACGCTCTACCATGTAGGGGTCTTTGCAGGCCTCTCCCTTCCTAGTTGCTCAGGTAATTCTCAAGTGGATGACTTTCTGACTTAGGGGTATCATCTGCCCCGAACCTCTATAGTCATCCAAAGTATTTGGGTGTCTTGATTAGGTCTATCACATTCTGTCCCTCATCTATTCCATCGGTGCATGTTTGGGAGGAGGTCTTTAAGACCACCCTTGAGGCCTCCATTAGCTATTCACTCCTGTCGAGGTCAAGCCTCGACTTCCTTGTTTGTGCAACCACCCGACCACATTGACATATCTTCTGATTCATCTGGGCCTAGATCTCCTTCATCCATAATCATGGAGCAACTAGTAGAAGAAAACAATCTCGAGAATTAGCTTCAGTGCCTCAACGATCTATTTCAAGCCTATATGAACCCACCGCAGCGTCCTATGATGCGAGATCATTACAATCCCGCTGCAGTGGCGATTGAACCTTGAGTCCAAATCTCAGCTGGAGGTCCTAATACTGAACTCAAGCCCAACATGATTCATGCTATTCCTAAATTTCATGGGCTCAATTCTGAGTATCTCTTCCAGCACATCAAATAACTTAAGCATCTAGCCCAGACCTTCGAGTTAGAAGCTCAGAATCGAGATATCTTGCTCATGAAAATGTTCTCCTCTCTCATGGACAAGGCTGCTCACTGGTACCAAACCCTAACTCGTCCAATCAACACATGGGCTAAATTGCAATCCAAGTTTCTGAAAAAGTTCTTCCCTGTTGGTTGGATAAATGCTTTGCAGCACTAGATCACACATTTTACGCAGCAGGCAGGAGAACCACTTCATGAGGCATGGGATCGCTTTCTGGATCTCATGCAAAATTGCCCCCACCACAGAGTTCCTAAATGGGAACAAGTCTAGTCTTTTTACCAAGGACTCCATGAGGATATTCGATTATTTGTCAATGCGACCTATGGAGGAAACATCATGAGTCAACACGAAGACACTGTGTGGGAGATTCTCAAGAACATGTGTGAGAACTCCATCAATAATGAGTCCATCGGCATGTTCGACCAGACGAATGCTCGTGCATTGATGAATCCAAGGGGAGCACACGAGACGCAGGTCCTGTCCTCTTCCGTCGACTTGGAGCTGATGGCCAGTCACCTGGACAAGGTCTCTATTATTGAGAAGAAGGTAGATGAGCTAACTCAACACCTGCAGTGAGCCACCTCTGAGCAAAATCCGTTCGCACAACCACCCGTTGGGAGGGAGGCTTGCATAACTGATAAACGCTAGTTTATCATCATTCTTATGCATTAAATCAAACCTAGCTCTTAGGATTTTGATTCGCAAATGGGTTTTTGGGTTGCATTTAAGCATAAATTAGGTTAGGCATGCATTGCATTTGTTATTTTATTTTTGATGTGTTTCTTGGAGTGTTAGGGATAAGCAGAGAGTCAGATCCCCAGAACCCTAGCACTCGGGAAGGCAACTAATGAAGAGGAAGCTCAATCAGGCTAGGACTCATCTAATTCTAGCTCATCATGGCTGGATACCAGCTTCCTTGGACTAGGGTTAACTCCATTCAGCTCACCTTAGCTGAATGGTAGCTCAAGAGAGCTCATCTTAGCTCACCCTAGCTCAGCTTAGCTCAGATCTAGCTCAACTTAGCTGAGTCTAGCTCATCTTAGCTCCCACCAATTCATTGGGAGCTCTAGCTAGCTCAACTAAGTTGACTTGAGTCCACTTCAGCTCAAGCTTAGCTCACCTCAGCTCTAGCCAGCTCACAATAGGTAGACTCTAAGCTAACTGAGCTACTACTTGTTAACTAGTAGCTTAGCTAGCTCTGGAGTTCTCATCAGAGGCAGTTCTAGCTCAACCTAGCTCCAACTTGGTTAGGGCCAGCTCAACTGAGCTCAACTACCCAAGCTTGGCTACTTACATAAGAACTAAGTAGCTAAGCTCAGTAGTTGAGCTCCCCTTAGAGCTACCTCAGCAGTCCCAGCTTCAAAGTACCTGATACCAGCTCTAGAATACTCTTCTTTAGCTCTCCTCCATGAAACCCTAATTCCTCCACCTCCACTCTACGAGCTAAGCTATCTTAGCTAGCTTAGCTAAACCCTTAGCTTCACCAAAAAAATGCCATGGCTGTCCACTTCTCCACCTTAACCCTAACCAACCCTAACCTAACCCAACCTTTTTTGGCGCCAACCCACACCAACCACCACCACTCACACCCCTTCAAGTTGGCGCCAAAAACACCACATGCACCCCTTCCTTTTGGCACCAACTTCCCCTTAAATCCTAACCCTACACATCACCACCTAAAGCCATCCCTACGACCCACCTAACCCCTTCTAGAAACCTACACTTGGCACCAACCTTAACCCCCCTTAACTACCCTAAACCACACCCTAGTTGGCACCAAAATACATCACCCACACCCCCTCATTTTGGTGCCACCTATATCTACCCTTAATCCCATAACCACCACCAAATAAAGCCATCCCAACCATTCCTAAAACCCACACCACCTAACCCACCTAAACCGCCCTTTAGTTGGCGCCAAAACACCTAACCACACCTCCACACATCCCTATAATTGGCGCCAACTAAACATAGCCATCCATCTCCTAACTACCACCCTATGATCTAATCCTAGCCCTACAACACACCTAACTAAACCCTTAACCCTAGCAACCACCTACAGTTGGCGACAACCACCAAGTGCCCTTCCATTTTGGTGTTAGCAACCCTAGCCCTAGGATCCTATAACCACCATCTAACCCCCATCATAGCCATCCATCATATAACTAACCCTACCCCCTCCTACTCCTATAAAAACCCCCTACCACCACCATTAAAATCCAACCTTGGCTATATTTTTCTACCCAGATTTCCACCTACATAGAAGGTCAAGAGAAGAAGAAGAAGATTAAGGGGATACTCTGTCCCCTTGGTGCCTTCTCCTCTTCTCTTCTCTCTTGTGCCCACACCAGCCAAGGGAGGAAGCCAGGTATTGGAAGACAACCTAGGGTACACGCCTACCCTAGGAAGAGAAGGATTTGAGGGTGGTACACTACCACCCTTAGAGGAAGAATCAAAGGTTGTCCATGCCACCTCCAGGAGGAGTTCTTAGAGTGGGGGCCATCCACTCTAGGAAGGAGAAGGCACGCCCATCTAGGGTTTGCCTTTGGAGGACATCCAGGAAAAAGGAGGAGCCCTTTTCAAGCCTAGGAGCCACTAAGCTTGGAGCAAGGAGCTTCCCCTCTGCACCATCATTTCAGGAGGATTTGTGTTTCTTTTGTTATTTGTTATATTTATTCTAGTAGTAGAAGCATTCCTCTACTAGGGTTTTTGTAAAACACTCTTCCTCGATTAAAAGTTGCCTTCTTTTTAATAGAGCTTTTGTCACAATTCTTTTTGTTGTTTTTTCGCATTATTCCTAGTGCATAAACACTCTTTCTTTCTAATTACCCTAGGCCTCCACGTGCCTAGGGTAAGCTTAGAAAGAATCAACTTTTGTCACATAGATATTAGCTATTAGGGTTAGTCTTTTTCAACAAAACTCTAGTGTTCCTATTATTTCAAAAATCTAAAAAAAAAATTCATATATATAAAACACAAAAAAGAAAGTTGAGTCCCCTTTAAAGCAAGAGATTTGATTTAGCAATCAATGTTGCCTCCTTGACGACCCTCGATACCCTACTATCTAGGTTATAAATTTTAAAATAGAATTTGTTTTTGTGCATTGCAATGACTTAAAACCCTAATCTAACAAACCGTGCAAAAACGCGATCAATAACATCTACCACCGATCTTCTCAGGGGATGGACCCGTATCCACCCTCGTCTAATTCTGGGTTCAGAGGAAACTCCAGACCTGCCTACTCTAGTTGGGGGAACTCTGAACCCTCGTATTCTGATTTTTCTATGGTTCCTCAGAACTGCAAGGACCTCAACGCCATCCAGAATGACCCTTTTTCAAACACCTACAACCTTGGATGGAGTAATCATCCTAATTTCACATGGTCAGGGAATAATCAAAATCAGAGACCTCAATATCAGCCCTGACCACAAGTTTCTCGTCCACATCAGCCGCCCAACCCAACTTATCAATCATGGCCTGCTTGCGAAGATCAAATGACTCTTATCCTTCAAACTTTGGCTGACATGTAAAAGACGAATGCGGCTATGCAAAAACAGCACAAAGACGAGATCACAGAAGTCCGCAATCAACTCGCCCACATGGCAAACCCTCGCCAGCCTGGTGAACTCCCTTCGCAACCTTTGCCCTATCCTAATAATGTGTCGAACCAGAGGTGCATTATGAACCCGACCCAGGGCTAGGCTCACTATGTCTATCAGGCCCCTTCTACTCCATCACCCAACGAGATGGAGGCCTCGACATCATACGCGGGTTATCAATAGCAACCACCTCTTTTTCCTACTCCTACCCAGAACCAGGCAGGACTGAACTCTGTTACTACCTGTAGTGGCAACACACTTCAAGAGCCACCTTATCCAAGCCACTCTTAGCCTGGCAGTTCGAACCCAAACCTTAGGTTGGTCATCCAGGATACTCCTATCCCAGATCAAGAAGCGGGACCAATTCTAAAGGAACCTGCAGAGGTTCCATTTCCGAGGTCCTTGACCAAAGGAAAAAGGAAACTCAAACCCATGGCTCTCAAGGACTTGGGCAAGCTCTTTGAGCAGGTCTACATAAACATCCCATTGATGGATGTAATTCACCACGTACCGACTTACGCATGATTCTTGAAAGGCGTGTGTACACCCAAGCGTAAGCCGCAAACCAAAAGCGAGAATCCAATCATACTGTCAGAGCAAGCAGCTCCATCATCTTGAGCAAACTCCTACCTAAGGCAAAAGTCCCTGGTACCCCCCTTTAATTTCATGCAGGATCGGTGATTTAGAGTTTGATCAAGCCCTTTTGGACTTAGGAACTTCCATCAATTTAATCCTTACATCCCTACTAGAGCATTTCGAGGAGACTAAGCTCAAACAGACCAAGGTGACTTTACAGTTAGCTGATCGATCAATCAAGTCACCAAGAGAAGTTCTCGAGGATGTTCTGGTTCAGATTCGTGATTTCTATTTTCCTGTTGACTTCATTGTCTTGGATATGGAGACTCCTGAGAATCTGAAGAATACACCAATTATACTAGGTAGACCATTCTTAGTAACAGCTAGGGCAAACATTAATTGCGAAGAGGGCTAAATTGAATTGAAGTTTGGGAATATGACTCTAAAAATTGATATATTTAAGGCCCAGAAAGGAATTAATTGCGAGGTAGTCAAACAAGTATGTGACATCAGTCCTGTGGTTGAGGACATGTTTTTCGAGGATGACCCACTTACCCCTGATCCTCAGCCCCAACTTGATCATACCCTGCAGTCAAAGGAGCCTAGCACCTATCTAAACACACCCACAGCACCCCCCTTTTCTTCTGAGGCCCATCCCGACCTGCCTGTTGCTGTTGATAATCCCGTTATGGAATTGAAGCCTCTTCTTAATCATCTGAAATACGTCTTCTTGGGTTCTGATCAAACCTTTCCTATGATTATCAATTCCCGTCTCACCTTTGATCAGGAGAGACGTCTGATTTCTGTCCTCCAGCCGCATCGGAGAGCCATTGGTTGGACTCTCGATGATCTGACTAGAATTAGCCCTTCATACTGCACACACCACATCTACATCGAAGAAAGCGCATGACCATCTCGTGAAATGCAGAGATGCCTGAATCCTAATCTGCAGGAGGTCGTGAAAAAGGAGATCATTAAGTGGTTAAATGCGGGGATCATCTACCCAATCTATGATAATCGTCGGGTGAGTCCAATCCAGGTTATGCCTAAGAAGGCAGGACTCATCGTGATCACGATTGAAACCAGAGAAACCATACCGACCCGTATAGCGAACTTGTGGAGAGTTTGCATTGATTACAGAAGACTAAATGCCTCCACGAAGAAGGATCATTTTCCACTATCATTCATTGATCAGATACTCGAGAAACTAGTGGGAAATCGATTCTTCTGCTTCTTGGATGGATACTCTGGTTATAATCAGGTAGCAATCAATCCTGAGGACCAAGAGAAGACCACCTTCACCTGCCCCTACGAGACGTACGCATTCCATAGGATGGCTTTCGGTCTCTGCAATGCACCCGCTACCATTCAGAGGTGCATGCTTGCCATATTCTTAGATATGGTAGGGGAATACCTTGAAGTCTTCATGGACAACTTCTTGGTATTTGAAGAATCATTTGATGATTGCCTCCTGCACTTGACTCAAATCCTCAGGTGATGCATCGATATGAATTTGGTTCTTTCCTAGGAAAAGAGTCATTTCATGGTTCTTGAGGGAGTTGTCCTAGGTCACCTTATTTCTGAGAATGGCATCCAGGTTGATCGAGCCAAGGTGAATTTGATTTCCAAACTCCCTATGCCTAGCTCGATCAAAGACATCCGATCCTTTTGGGGCACATCGAATTTTACTGCCGTTTCATTCCTGATTTCTCGAAAATTGTGCGCCCCTGAATAATCTTCTCTCGAAGAATGTCCCCTTCGAGATCACCGACGAGTTCACTCAAGCATTTGAGAGCTTACGTGATCGAGTTACTCAAGCACCAATCCTACAATCCCTTGATTGATCTCTACCCTTTGAGATCATGTGCGATGCGTCTGACTATGCAGTGGGTGTGGTGCTTGGGCAGAAAGTTGATGGGAAACCCATGGTCATCTACTACGCCAGCAAGACATTGGACAAGCCTCAACGTAACTACACAGCTACTGAGAAAGAGCTATTGGTTGTAGTATTTATCCTAGAAAAATTCAGATCTTATCTTCTGGGTTCCTAAGTCATTATTTACTCAGATCACACCACTGTGAGGCAGTTACTCACGAAGAAGGATGCGAAACCTCGATTAATCTATTGGATCTTGCTGTTGCAAGAATTTGATCTCGAGATTAGGGATAAGGCGGGAAAATAGAATGTGGTAGCTGACCATTTGTCTCGTCTTCCTTCTTCAGTCATTGACCCATCTGGACTGATCACCGAGCATTTTTCGAATGAACATCTTTTGGCCATTCACGGTCTCCCCTGGTTTGCTGATATGGTAAACTACTTGGCTACGGGGAAAGTCCAACCAGATTAGGCGACTTCCAGGCGAGACAAGCTGATTTTCGAGGCCAAGTACTATATTTGGGAGGAACCATATCTCTTCCACATTGGCAACGATCAAGTGGTCCGGAGATGCATTCCTGACAACAAATTTAATGACGTGATCTCATTTTGTCATGACTAGGCATGCGGTGGCCATTCTCTAGGCGTAAAACCGTAGCAAAAATTGTCCAGTGTGGGTTCCTTTGGCCCACGTTGTTCAAAGATGCACAAACGTATTGTAGGACATGCGCTCGTTGTCAAACCCTTGGCAACATGAGCCTGCGGGATATGATGCCCTTGAACCCGATAATTGTGTGCAAAATCTTTGACATATGGGGGAATCAATTTCATGGGACCCTTTCCCCGATCTAATGGCTTCAAATACATTCTACTCGCTGTTGATTATGTCTCTAAATGGATTGAAGCCGTCCCCACAAGAACTAGTGATCATAAAGTTGTCCTCCGATTTATCCAGGAGAACATCTTTACCAGATTTGGGGTTTCTAAGGCCATCATCAGCGATAATGGGTCTTATTTCAACAATGTGCACTTCCAGTCTCTGATGAAAAGGTACAGGGTGTCGCACCGTATCTCGACTCCTTACCACCCCCAGACTAATGGACTGGCTGATGAGAACCTCATCATGAGCCATAACTAGCTCATTTTGACCTAATATAGAGAATAAAAGCTCCTACATAACTCAAAGAAAGGCTTAACTCAGAGAATTCTGAGTTTAAGAAGAAAACAAGTCATAAGGGGTAAAAATGCAATTTTACCAATACAATCTGCAAACAGGGTAACTTAGGATCCAAACATAGGTCAAAATAACCTAATAAGAAGGAAAGTGGGATGATCTGATAAGGGCTACAGTAACTCCAAGGAATTAAATGACAATCTGTAACCCTAAAATAAGCACACTTCAATTCACGAGGTTCGAGGCAAAGTAAAAATGGAATAAACCCTTTAAAATTCATATAAAAATAATCTCTAGGGCTTAGAACCTTCAATTTGGCCTTAGGAACCCATTTTGACCTACATTGAGAATCATGCTAAAATTCACCATTATAATCCTTAGGTCCCATTTAGTCATGCATAAAAACTTGAGCCTAATAAGAGACCTTCTTGACCGACTTTGCATTTTGGTCCTTATCCATTACTTTTTGACCCTCAACTTTTGAAACCCTTGCATTTTGGCCCCTAAGTCTTCATAATTTTTTACATTTAGGTCCTCCCTGCAAAACCCTGAGCAGCGCCATGCTCCGACGACTTCGCGCGAGGCATGGTGCCGCGCAGGATGAGGGAGACCCTCTACCAAGACAACCGGGGGTTCCCTACGGTGTCTGCTGTCGCAGGGACACCTCCACGATCTCTGCAGCGACCCACACCTTCCGTGCGAACGCGCGGAAGGTATGGGTCTCCATCTCCGACCGTCCTCCGGCGAGGGAGGCACGTCGCCTCTCTCCGCCCACGTCTCCGCTTTCACCTCTATAAAAGCCGCCTCCGTTTGCCGAACTCACCAGCTCGGTTCTGACGGAGAATCACCCACAGATTTCCTCTCTTCCCACTCCGGCAGAAGCCCTCCAGCTTCGGCGATTCCTCCTCCTCGTCGCTCTGCTGCAATACCAGGAACAGAGCCACCTTCCTGATTCTCCTCCGCGTCGCGCAATACCCGCACACGCTGCTTCAAACCCGTCGTCGCCGCCGTCCTCCCCCACTGGGCATCTTCTTCTCCGGCGACAGCAGGTACAGCCGTCCGCCTCTTCGTCCCCTTCGTCACTTTAGTTAGGTTAGAATTAGCCTTCTCTATCCCCTCTCTCATTCCCCGCATTTTTATTTCATCCAAAACCCTCGACCGACGCTGTTCACCATCACCTCCTCCCCCTCGGGCCAACCTCCGGTGAGTCGCTCCCATCATTCCACCACTCCACACGACTCGCCGACCCTCACAGAACCTCCGCCTCATCACACTGAACCATTTCCGCCTCTTCGTTTCCTGCCATTCACTACCTAAAGACCCCTCGAACAAACCCATTCCCCCAGCCACAGTCCGACCTAGGGCAGCCCCTACACTCTGCCCACGCCTCGCCACCACCCGCACGAGCTTTGCCGCACTCTGGCGAAGCTCCCTGCACCTTCTGACTAGGCCGAGAGGCCGTATTTGTGTGAACAGGTCACCTGTCCTCCGCCGCCATTGCTAAGCAGGTGGAGCTTCTTCCGCCTACAGTTGCAGCTTCGCTCTCACCCAGGCTTGCTCTCCAGGACGTGCGGTTTGCAACCACGCAGCTGCCCAGGCCTTCAGCTAGGGAGGAAGCCTCGCAACAGCTGCGATTGCCTGCAGCTTTCTCAGCTGCAGGCATCGAATTAGGGTGGGACATTTAGTCCCACCTCGGTAGTTCTGAAGGCCGCGCACCCATATAAATTGTAAAAGTGAAATAGACTATTCGCCTCCGAAAGCACCGGGTTGAGGTCCCGCGCCCACTCACCCGCCCGGTCCGCGAGCTCACCACGCGGACCGGCGGACCTGACCCGACACCCCACCTGCGCACTCCTCGCGTACCATTCACGCCGGTACGCCTGGTCACGGGTACGAAGCCCGACCCGATTATCCGTGGCTCTGGGAGAGCGTCCTGTGAGTGTTTCTCGGAGTGGGAGAGATGTGCGGGTAGAGGGAAGGGGTAGGTTTTGCATTGGCTGTGGTGTGTGCAGGAACAGGGCGCAGAGAAGAAGAAGAAGCTCTGAAGAAGAAAAGGCTGAGGAAGAAGATAGATCGTAGAGAAGAAGAAGAAGGCCGATGAAGAAGACTGAAGGAAGAAGGAGGAGCACCAAGGGAGCACTGTAGCAGAGGCTAGTTAAGTCGTCTGATTGGAAAATCAAATGACGCTCTGCAGAGAAGAAATAGAAGAAGCTCTGAAGAGAGAAGAAAAGACAGAGCTAAAGAAGAAGATGAGAAGCGCAAGGAAGACAGCGTTGAAAGAAGAGAAGAAATAGAAGAAGCTCTGAAGAGAGAAGAAAAGAGAAGATAAAGAGAAGAAGACGAGAAGCTCTGAAGAACAAAAGAAATAGAAGAAGCAGAAGAAGAAGAGGAACTGAAGGCCCACCAGAAGATCAAGGAAGAAGATCCGAGAAAGAAGAGAAGAAGAAGATGAGCAAAGAGAGAAAGAAGAGAAGAAAGATAAAGCCACAAGACTCAGATCTATTTCTCACACTCTCTCTCTTATTTTTGTAATAAAGAAACATTATACTTCTAGAATCCAGTAGCTCCCTGAGTTCGACCTCGAGAACTCTTTTATTTTTGAGTAACAAATTTTCTTTTGTGATGATAACCGTAGCCGTGTTGCCTTATACTATAACGACTATACTACAATATACATAAAACGGCAGCAGCGGCCCAAAACGGTTCCGGTCATCATTTTATTCTAGAAGCTTTGAATTTCTTTTAAACAATTTCTAATCTTTTCTCTCTTGTGTGCAGGTACAGGAAAATCAAAAAGCAGCCGCACAACAACCACTCCGAGGACAGGTAATTTTTTTTTCTATCCTCTCACTTTAACTCTCAATTCTAAAGAGGTAGAAAAAGAACGAACAAGCAATATAGGTACAACCTGTCTTCAATACCTAGTAAACCATCAAAGCTGCATGTTTTCAAATTTCAACCCACCATTCCTGCACACACTATTATGGTAATTAAGGGTTAACACCTTCTTGCCTGAGCCTTAATTACCAAATAAGGAATTAACTGGACCAAGTAGAGCCAACACAGGAATTGAAAAGCTAGGGTTTTTAGAGACACACCCCTTAATCAAGAATTGAGAAAATCCCAAAAGAAGTGTGCCTAAGCCATTGATTGAATATACCTATTCAGAAAAACCCTAAACAATTGGCTCTCTAAACACTTGAACCCTAAAAGACAAGACCTAATAAGTTCTCAAAGGAATCAATAGGTGAAGTTGACCCCTTGGGTCAACCAACCTTAAAATTAGGTCACTTTCTCACTCAAAATACCTAAGAGTTCAAGTGGAACCTTAAGCACCTTGATCTTAAACTAAAAATTGGTAGACTTAAGAGGTCAAGATCCCCATTCTGGTCTACCTGGAATCTCAGTGACAAGAGAGGTCGGGTGGGGGAAACCCTGTAACCCGTGGGGACGCTCTACCGTGTAGGGGTCTTCGCGGGACTCTCCCTCTCTGGCTGCCTAGGTAATTCTCAGGTGGATGATCTTTCTGACCAAGGGGTCCATCTGCCCCGCACCTCTATAGTCACCCAACATTTTGTGTGCCTCGATTGGGTCCAGCACCTGCTTATCTCATCCATTCCTTCAGTGTTTGGCAGGAGGTCCTTGAAACCTCCTTCAAAAATTCACTTCCCCCCCCCCCCCCCGAGGCTGAGCCTCGCAGCCCTTGTTTGTGCAACCAATCATTCACATAGCCCCTTTTCTCCTGATTCTGAACAAAGTCCCCTTCTTCCATCTTGATTCAAACTTCAATTCTATATCTTGATTCCACCACCTGATTCAAAGATGCAGCCACACCAATTAAGACTACCATTCAAAAAACCTGAATATCAGAGATCCATGAAAGATAAGATAACTGAGGATGCCTTTGAATTCTATCAAATCAAATATAAACCCTCAACACTAATAGAAAACATTCAGGTTGATATCCCAACAACCACAGCTTGCATCATAAACTGTGCCCAAATTCTATTGACAGAATTACAAAAGGATCAACCTGAGATATGCTCATGACAGGATACATTAAGATAGAAAAATTACACCAATCTGAATACCTTCAATGCTTGACAAATCCTATACTTTGGGAACAACACCAAGATGCCCTTATAAAACGGGTAGAAATGATGAGATCACTAGAACAAATTATCAACCAGAAATACCCGTATATACCAGAAACAGAGGATGAACCATCTTGGAACAGTATTAAGGAACAATCCAGTTTCCCAGATCTTGGGACTGAGGCATAAAGTGGTTGTGGAATCCCAACCCAGATAGAAGACAATGATGAATTAGGTTGGGATATTGCAGGAGAACACAATGATGAGCCGAACTTAGACCATGAATTGCCAAGCCTAGAATTCCAAAACTCCTGCAATAATGAGATCAGAACTGAACCTTTTGAGGGTATAAATTCCGCCCCTTATTTTGATAAGGTGGCCCTTGAAGGTTATTCGGACTTAGGTTCTAGCAATTCTACCCACATCCTAAACCTAGAACCTAGATCTGAAACTTATTGGGAAGATTATGAGGCCTCATATGAGAAAGATCAAATTTTTACAGAATATGATTCCGGGCCTCTATTTGATGAATATCCCTCTCCAACATCCTCAGGAAATCTGATCGGTTTTTCATAAAACATGCCAATTTATGATACAGAAACTGAGGAGTTAGATGAGTTGGGTTTCAATTGGATCTATCCTACCAGCTTGGAGCTTGAGCCTAGACAGAATACCTTTTTAAGCCCAGAATTAACATATAGGCTAGACCCCAGTCAGGCTGCTGATTCCACATCTGATGATTTATGCTGCGGTGGAATTCATGATCATGAATCTCATTTTCACCAACTCTCCGACAACTTCAGATCTGACTATAATTGCGGAGAGACTCTCCTTCCTAAACACACCAGGCCCATCTACGACCTCAGTCCACATGACTCTGACTCCGACTCTGAGGTCCCGGTTCCCAAGATCACTGATAACACAGAATCATTCCTTTTCGATCCTCAGGAACCAAAAACAGAAAATGCCAAGAGTGATTGCAACCCAGAATTCAAATCTTTTCTCAATTCAGATTTCCTTCATCTTACAGAAACTCTTCAGGCATTTGATAGTTACCCAGAGGACTCTTTACAGAAAACCATCTGTCATTCCTTTCTAGAAGAGCCCTCATACACAGCTGCCACCTCGTCCGCACACACAGAACTATCAAAACCTCTTCCCAACCCCGACCCGCAACCAGACTCAATTTCTATTCAGATTCACCTCTCACCGAGCCGATTGCATTTCCACATCGGGTTTGGAACACTGATCAGACTACATACCATGCTCCATCATTCTCTGATCACCCCTGTAGGGTTCCCGCGTCATTCATTGATTATTCTACGGGTCCCTACTCTGAGCAGGCTGATTCGACTCAGCCAAACCCTGCATTCACACTTCCACATCCATCTGAGCTTCATAGTATATGGTGGGTTCCACACCTTTTGATCTACATCTATCAACCCACCAGATTGATTGGGTTTGGGCTGCATCATCAGCCTGTTGATCTGAACAAGCACCTGGTTGGACCAACCAGGCTCTTAATCAAGGTGCTTGTCTTACAAAATTCTGCTGATTTGACCATCCCCTCTCCATCGCATTTCCCGCTTGGTTGAAGGCATCAAATTTAGCGCTCAACGGGAGGCAGCCTGTCATTCTCTTTGAAAACCTGAAACATTTTCTAACACCTTTTTGCACTTAAAGTTCACACTTTAGGACAGCTGACTCCACCTCAGGTGCTTGCATCTAAGATTAGAAATCGTCCGCGACAGTCACCCCGACCCATTCACTCATTAAAACATCTATCATAATGTATGAACTAAGTTGAATAAAAACCCCCTAGGTTACAATGAGGACATTGCAAATCTTAGGCATGGGGGGGGTACGAAAGTGCAAAACTTGTAAGAAAAGGTTTCAAACAAAAATTCACATATGTCAAAAACACCATAAAAATTAAAAATTTTTCGAAAAAAAGAATAAGAGAATAAGAGGAGAAAGAAATTTTGTGGGAGAAGGAAAAGAAGTAAAATGAAAAAGGAGCATAAAATTGTGAGAAAAAAGTAATAGTCATTAGTAAGAAACTAAGGAATTAACCTAAGTTCTAGACCTCATTCAAGAAAAGAACTAAAAAGTGCACAATGAGATTAGTAATAACGCAAACCTTAGGCATTCTTGGATAGACTCTTAGTACCCATTAAGATCTGGACACTCCTCAAGAGGTTGAGGAAAATGAAAAGTTGAAGTATTAGGTCTAAGGCTTAAGGAGTATTTGACATCATTAACTAACTTTTGGTCTACGGGGCTCAGTAACCTAAGTACCCTAACCTCACACACAGCCTGGTTCAGTAAGCGTAAAAATCAAAATCACGCAGAAGCGTCACAAGGTTATGAAAATCACACCTAGAGTAGGAGCAGCCGATCGACACAAGTTGATTTGGACGAGTTCCCAACGCGGAGAGGTGGGAAATCCCCTCGAAGATGCATAACAAAATATCATCTCCTTGGTGCTTGTCTCTTAGGATATTTACATATCCTACAGGGGGCATGTAAGCACTCTGCTGGTTCAGATTCCATGGATGGCATTATCACGAAGTGTCATTGCCAGGGTCTGGATTCGACCAAGGAACACCATGGATGGGATTATCTCGAAATCTCAATAACCAGGGTTCTGGGGGTTGCCATGGGCGGTGCTATCTCGAAGCATCGATTGCCAGGAACCCTTGAGGATTGATGATGGGAGCAAGGAATCTGATACAAACCATGTTGAAAAGCCAATCCTAAGCTAGAATTAAAAAGAAAAAGAGATAGAAAACTCTCCAAACAGAAAAATTTTCTATCTCTCTCTCTTACAAAACGTACTGTGAACTGAGCCAGGGCTAAAATCATTTCATGCATGGGTGCTTTAACCACAAAGTTCAATAGACCTTAGGTTAGTTCTTGTGGGCCTTAAAAACCTTTGCTAAGGACTGAGGCTGAGGCTAGACAAATCTGGATCTTGATTGGTATTAGAGTACCTTTTAGGCCTATGATCAGCATTCTAACCTAATCTAAGTTCAAATGAAAAAGCACTTATCTGAAGCTATTAAGAACTTCATCGTCTAGAACAAGGGTTGAAACCTAAAGTTTTTGCCAAGGGACTAGCAAAAGCTAGGCATGGGGGTATGATGAGAACCTCATCATGAGCCATAACTAGCTCATTTTGACCTAATACAGAGAATAAAAGCTCCTACATAACTCAAAGAAAGGCTTAACTCAGAGAATTCTGAGTTTAAGATGAAAACAAGTCATAAGGGGTAAAAATGCAGTTTTACCAACACAATCTGCAAACAGGGTAACTTAGGATCCAAACATAGGTCAAACTAACCTAATAAGAAGGAAAGTGGGATGATCTGATAAGGGCTACAGCAACTCCAAGGAATTAAATGATAATCTGTAACCCTAAAACAAACCCACTTCAATTCAAGAGGTTCGAGGAAAATTAAAAATGGAATAAACCCTCTAAAATTCATAGAAAAATAATCTCTATGGTTTAGAACCTTCAATTTGACCTTAGGAACCCATTTTGACCTACATTGAGAACCATGCCCAATTAATGATTTAATTTGGGTTTTTACGTAAATTAGCCGATCAAACAAGGTCTGACCTAGAAATAAAATTCACCATTAGAATCCTTAGGTCCCATTTAGTCATGCATAAAAACTTGAGCCTAAGAAGAGAACTTCTTGACCGACTTTGCATTTTGGTCCTCATCCATTACTTTTTGACCCTCAACTTTTGAAACCCTCGCATTTTGGCTCCTAAGTCTTCATAATTTTTTGCATTTAGGTCCTCCCTGCAAAACCCTGAGCAGCGCCATGCTCCGACGACTTCGCGCGAGGCATGGCGCCGTGCAGGGTGAGGGAGACCCTCTACCAAGACAACCGGGGGTTCCCTACGGCGTCTGCTGTCGTAGGGACACCTCCACGATCTCTACAGCGACCCACACCTTCCGTGCGAACGCGCGGAAGGTATGGGTCTCCATCTCCGACCGTCCTCCGGCGAGGGAGGCACGTCGCCTCTCTCCGCCCACGTCTCCGCTTTCACCTCTATAAAAGCCGCCTCCGTCTGCCGAACTCACCAGCTCGGTTCTGACGGAGAATCACCCACAGCTTTCCTCTCTTCCCACTCCGGCAGAAGCCCTCCAGCTCCGGCGGTTCCTCCTCCTCCTCCTCGTCGCTCTGCTGCAATACCAGGAACAGAGCCACCTTCCTGATTCTCCTCCGCGTCGCGCAATACCCGCACACGCTGCTTCAAACCCGTCGTCGCCGCCGTCCTCCCCCACTGGGCATCTTCTTCTCCGGCGACAGCAGGTACAGCCGTCCGCCTCTTCGTCCCCTTTGTCACTTTAGTTAGGTTAGAATTAGTCTTCTCTATCCCCTCTTTCATTCCCCGCATTTTTATTTCATCCAAAACCCTCGACCGACGCTGTTCACCATCACCTCCTCCGCCTCGGGCCAACCTCCGGCGAGTCGCTCCCATCATTCCGCCACTCCACACGACTCGCCGACCCTCACAGAACCTCTGCCTCATCACACTGAACCATTTTCGCCCCTTCGTTTCCTGCCATTCACTACCTAAAGACCCCCCGAACAAACCCATTCCCCCGGCCACAGTCTGACCTAGGGCAGCCCCTACACTCCGCCCCACGCCTCGCCACCACCTGCACGAGCTTCGCTGTACTCTGGTGAAGCTCCCTGCACCTTCTGACTAGGCCGAGAGGCCGTATTTCTGTGAACAGGTCACCTGTCCTCCGCCACCATTGTTGAGCAGGTGGAGCTTCTTCCTCCTGCAGCTGCAGCTTCGCTCTCACCCAGGCTTGCACTCCAAGACATGCGGTTTGCAACCAGGCAGTTGCCCAGGCCTTCAGCTGGGGAGGAAGCCTCGCAACAGCCGCGATTGCCTGCAACTTCTCAGCTGCAGGCGCCGAATTGGGGTGGGACATTTAGTCCCACCTCGGTAGTTCTGAAGGCCGCGCACCCATATAAATTGTAAAAGTCAAATAGACTATTCGCCTCCGAAAGCACCGGGTTGAGGTCCCGCGCCCACTCACCCGCCCGGTCCGCGAGCTCACCACGCGGATCCGGCGGACCTGACCCGAAACCCCACCTGCGCACTCCTCGCGTACCATTCACGCCGGTACGCCTGGTCACGGGTACGAAGCCCGACCCCATTACCCGCAGCTCTGGGAGAGCGTCCTGTGAGTGTTTCTCGGAGAGGGAGTGACGTGCGGGTAGAGGGAAGGGGTAGGTTTTGCATTGGCTGTGGTGTGTGCAGGAACAGGGCGCAGAGAAGAAGAAGAAGCTCTGAAGAAGAAAAGGCTGAGGAAGAAGACAGATCGCAGAGAAGAAGAAGAAGGCCGATGAAGAAGACTGAAGGAAGAAGGAGGAGCACCAAGGGAGCACTGTAGCAGAGGCTAGTTAAGTCGTCTGATTGGAAAATCAGACGACGCTCTGCAGAGAAGAAATAGAAGAAGCTCTGAAGAGAGAAGAAAAGACAGAGCTGAAGAAGAAGATGAGAAGCGCAAGGAAGACAGAGTTGAAAGAAGAGAAGAAATAGAAGAAGCTTTGAAGAGAGAAGAAAAGAGAAGATAAAGAGAAGAAGACGAGAAGCTTTGAAGAACAAAAGAAATAGAAGAAGCAGAAGAAGAGGAATTGAAGGCCCACCAGAAGATCAAGGAAGAAGATCCGAGAAAGAAGAGAAGAAGAAGATGAGCAAAGAGAGAAAGAAGAGAAGAAGATGAGCAAAGAGAGAAAGAAGAGAAGAAAGATAAAGCCACAAGACTCAGATCTATTTCTCACACTCTCTCTCTTATTTTTGTAATAAAGAAACATTGTACTTCTAGAATCCAGTAGCTCCCTGAGTTCGACCTCGAGAACTCTTTTATTTCCGAGTAACAAATTTTCTTTTGTGATGATAACCGTAGCCGTGTTGCCTTATACTATAACGACTATACTACAATATACATAAAACGGCAGCAGCGACCCAAAACGGTTCCGGTCATCACTGGCTGAACTGTCAAACTGAGAGATCAAGAAGATCCTTCAGGTCACTGTTCGACCTGACAGGAAGGATTGGTCTACTCGCCTTCAGAAAGCTTTGTGGGCCAATAGGACAGCCCACAAGACCCAATGAGGCATGTCTCCCTTCAGACTAGTGTATGGAAAGGCATGTCACCTTCCCATTGAGATGGAGCACAAAGCCTATTGGGCAGTACGAAAGTGCAATTTGGATCTTATGAAGGCTGGAATACACCGTCGATTTTAATTGAGAGAGATTGAGGAACTATGCAATGATGCGTACGAGAACTCACGTATCTACAAAAAGCAGGTCAAAGCCTTCCATGATAGGCACATTGTGCCAAAATCTTTCCACCCTGGTTAAAAAGTCTTACTCTTTGATGCCAAGCTCAAACTCTTCCCAGGAAAACTCAGATCTAAGTGGATTGGACCATTCTTGGTAAGACAAATCTCTGGAAATGGAGCCGTCAAAATCAGTCAACCCAGTCTTGATTCTGAACCTTTCATCGTGAATGGCCAGCGACTTAAGCCGTTCATTGAACTCACCGATACGAAGTTGGCTGAGGTATCTTTTGATCTCCATTCTCCCTGAGCTTATTGCGTCTGGCTGATGGCATTAAACTCAGTGCTTAACATGAGGCAACTTGTCATCTCTTAAAAAACCTAAAACCCTTTTTGCACACCTCTTTGCTGAACTCATATTGTACTTTAGGGTTCGTCTATTAGAACAACTGACTTCACCTCTGGTATTCATACCAAAGCTTGAAATCGTCCACAACAGTCATCTCAACCCGTTCACCCACCCTTTTGAACCTGTTCTAATGAATGATCTAAGCTGAACTCGAACCCACCTAATTTACAATGAGGGCATTGCAAATCGTATGCATAGGAGGGTATTAAAGTGTAAAACGCTGTGAGAATCATTTCACAAGAAAGGGTTTCATAAAAAAATTACATATTCCAAAAAAAAACCAGAAAAATGAAAAAAGTTGAAAAATAAAAAAAATGAGAAAAGGAGGTTGAGGAAAAAGAGGAGACATTTTGAAAGAAAAAATGAGAAAAAGGAGGGAGGAAAAATTGAAAAAAAAGGAGCTAAAAAATTTAAAAAAAAATTGAGTCCCTTCAAAATAAAATGAAACTTACCTAACTTCTAGGTTGGATCAAATGATGAAATAAGACCTGGAAGGCTAAAACTTAAGGGATTAGTGGGGAATACCAACCTTAGGCCTCTTGGATCAATATTAGATTTAAACATTCACGTATTTGTCAAGATCAGGATTAATTCTCAAGAGGTCGGGGAAAATGCAAAGCTTATGTATTAAGTCTAAGGCTTAGGAACTATTTGACCCCATTAACTAACTTCTGGCTTGCAGGACTTGGTAACTTAAGCACCCCAAATAACACACAGTTTGGTTCAGTGCTCTTGAAAAGATGAAATCATGCCAAAAGGCATTTAATTCTGTTCTGAAAATGGTCCTATCTAGATTAGGAGCGGCTCAAAAACACAAGTTGATTTATATGAGTTCCCTACGTAGAGAGGTGGGAAATTTCCCTTGAAGATGCATAATAACGTATCGTCTCCTCGGTGCTTTTCTCCTAGGATATCTAAATATCCTACCGGGGGCATGCAAGCACCTTGTGCTAGTTCAGATGCCATAGGTGGCATTATCACGAAATGTCGATTGCCAGGGTATGGATTTTGTTACAGAACCCCATTGGCGGTACTATCCTGAAGTGTCGAAAGCCAGGGTTCTGAGGGTTGCCATGGGCGGTGCTATCTCGAAGCATCGATTGCTAGGGACCCTGTGAGGATTGATGGTGGGGACAAGGAATCCAACACAGATCGTGTTTAGGGCCAATCCGAGGATGGATCTAAGGAAAAATATAATGAAAAGAAAAAAAAGAGAAAGCTCTCCACAAATAAAATCTCCTTCTAATCTCTCTCTTACAAAATGCATTGGCAAACTTAACCAGACTAACCATGTTTCAAGCATGGGTGCTTTAACCACTGGGTCCAACAAACTTTAGGTTAGTTCCTGTGGGCCTTAAAACTCTTTGCGGGGGACTGAGGTGAAAGCTAGTCAGGTCTAGATCTGGGCTGGTACTTGAGTACCTCTAGGCCTATTGTTGGTATTAAGATCTGATTTCTAGAGATGTGGCTTAGTAGGGCATCCTGACAGTTATATCCGAACTAGATATCTATTTTGCTCCATAAAGTTTTGCTAAGGGACTAGAAAAAGCTAGGCATGGGAGCATGATGGGAACACCATCTTGAGCCATAATTAGCTCAATTTGGTCTTATAAAGTCAATAAAAGCTCTTACATATCAGTCGGAAGGCCTTTAGAGCAGGAAGAGTTGTTTTGAGAAGAAAAAATGAAAATAGGGTTATTTTTACAAATTTACCATTCTATCACGAAAATAGAATAACCATGGGTTTTCTCAGGGATTAAATAAAGGTCAAAATTTGCTTTAGAGTCTAACAAGAGGGTTTATGCAGAACAAAACGGGTTTTCACACGTTACGGGAATTAATGGACATTTGAAACCCTAAAAATAGATCCGCTTAATTCATTGAGGTTTTGGTTAGGATAAAATTCACCTAAACCCTGTAAAGTTCATAGAAAAATATTCTCTAGAGTTTGGTATGCTTGATTTGACCATCAGAACCTAATTTGATCTAAAATAGAGTAACAGACAGAAAATTACCCTTATTTAGGTAACTATGCAATTAACCTAGTCAAACTAGGTCAAAACCAAAATCCAACTTTACCATTGGATTTCTGGGGTCCAAATTAGATTTTACCAAAATTTGGGCCTAATCTGAGATCATCTTGACCAAGTTTGCATTTTGGTCCTGTCTGACTCTTTCTCTCACACCCATGCCCCTAACTTTCAAAAAATTTGCATTTGGGTCCCTAACTCCCTAAATCCCGTCATCTAACTGTCGAAGACCACTGCTCCAGCAACCTCCTCGATCCTCCTCCGACTGTCCAACCATCAAATTGGACGGCTGCCCTACTTCCCCTCGTCTTCGCGTGCCTCTCCGACCAAAGAGCAGTCATCCCTCTGCCTCAGTCAACGTCGCTGCCTCACCGCTCTCTCCGTCTTCTCCGACGCTGGTCGACCACAACCGGCTGCCTCCACATCTCTACCACCTAGCTAAATCCTTCTATCGCTCTCTCTCTCTCTCACTCTACTTCTCTCTCCCACACACAACACACGCACGACCGCCGTATCACCCGAACACCCTCACCTTCATCCACTCTGGCGAAGCTTCGACGATGCCAATCCACCGCTACAGTACTCAATTCTCACCGCTTTCACCCCCACGAGCTTCGCCGTCACACGGAGGGTAAAAGCCCTCTGTTTATTTCCACAATTACCCATTGAAACTCCTCCTAAAACACTGTCTTCTCCGCCTGTTGGCTCTGTCACCGTCAGCCCTCCATCGACCCCGAATCTCCACGAAACCCACACCACTGCACTCATCGCTTCACAGAGAAGCTTTTGAGTAAGTTTGACATGGTCGCAAGGCCGTGCTCATTGATTTCAGGTTTCCTCCGACAACAGCCACTGCCCTCTATTTCTCCGACGACACCTGTAGTTCTCCAGTCTTCACTTGACTCGCTGCAACTCACAATCGATGCGGCTCCAGATGTCGACGTGCTCCAGGTCTACAACCACCCAGGGAAGGTGAAGACCCCCAATTCCTCGCATTCCTCAGCTGCAATCAAAGGAGTTCCTCTTGCGAACGCTTACGCTGAAGCTTCGGTGGGATAGTCCCACCTTGGATATTACTGAAGCCCACGTGCGGTTTAAATTGATTTTGTGCATCTACCTCATTTCCTCAGTAGCATGGGGTGAGGTACCCTCGCACGTACTCACGCATGCCCTCGCCCGCGATCATGCCACGCGGGTCTGGGCTCTGAACCGTTTACCCGTGTACCTGGATTCGATTAGCATATTTCTGAGAGAGAGAAAGGATGAAGAAAACAAAGAGGGAAGGGGGGGTTTTTCTTCCCTGTGTATTTGGCTAACACTTAGCCAAAATTTGAAGCCCTCTCCTGTAATGACCCGTTACACTTTTAACCATTTAAGACGTCAGGAGTTTTGGTCAGACGTTTGGACCCGTTCCCCGACGTCTGAAAGTGGAATTTTTATACTGCGCACTACAGTTAGCGTGCAGGCGGCGCGTAGAGACCGTTCCTTCCACTCTCTCTTCCTCATCTCCCCCGAACCCTAAACCCCACACCCTCCTATTTATACCCCTTTTGCCCCTCCTCACCTTACACCACCAGCCACCACCACCTTCAAATCTCCAATGAGGCGAGTGGAGGGCGAGCGAGAGGGAGGAAGGAGAAGAGCGTGGCAGGAGGAGGAGGCCCAAGGTCGATGGACCTTTGGCGGAGCTTCGGTGGAGGCTTGGCGGGACTCGGAGGGGCTCGGGGAGGCAGCTTTCGACCCTCTGCAGCCGCGGAGAGGGGCTGTGGAAGCTCCTGCGGGCAAGCTCTCGAAGGAGATAGCTCACGAAAGAGGTTCTGATACTGGGATTTTTCCAGTATCAGACATCTCGAGAGTCGACCAGACGACCGTGGCGGCAGCGGGATGTTCGGGTCTAGGGCTGGACGTCTGAAAGTACGCATAGTGCTGAGGTACATGCTTTCTCACTGTTATGGCCATGCAGGCCTCACCGCAGAAGCTTGGTTTGGCCTGATTTGGACCTGCAATTTTCGAACGCAGGTAAAGGTCCTTGGGAAGGCATGTGGAACACTTTTCCACACATTTTTGGACGTCTGATCACATCACTAGATGTCCAAAGGTGCATCCAGACAACCAATGACATTGTCCGATGTCTGAAACTGTCTTTAGACGATCGCAGAGAAGGTCTGGACATCTGAGGATACCGCAGGAACATAAGGTAAGATCTGATGCCTATTAAGACGTCTGGGATAATTCCCAGACGTCTGATTTTAACAGTAGGCACGTTTTTGACCTATTTAGATCTTATCGGGGTCCGTTTTACGCAAACGAAATACCTACACTTTCCTTTCGAGTTCCTCTACGTACTCAAGTCTGTTATACACTATTCTGAACTCTCCTTTTGTGATGTATTCCTTGGTATATGTTTTCAACCTGCTCCACGTTTGGGACTCGCAGAGACGTTTGGGTCTGCGGTTCAAGCCCCCATTACTCCCGTATTTCCTGGTGTTGAACGTTTTACGAACCTATGCTAACGTGTTCGGTTTTGGAAAACCTGTCGTTGTAGTTCGAAAGCGAAGGATTCGTATTCAACAAATAAAATTTATACCGAAATTAAAATTCCGGGTCGAACACAGGGAGGCGAACGCTTGATTTAAAAACTTCGCGTTTCTTTTTATTTTGTCACGAAGAAATTCAATTTAAACTATCTAAGTATCTACAACAAATAAAAGAGAGAGAGGGAGTAAGAGAGAGAGAAGGAATACTATACATGGAAATCAAAATGAGATGTAGAATAGACAAGGAATTAATCATAAAAGAGTTCTTTCGTTACAACTAGAAAACATAAAATAATTACTCTAGAAAGCATTAAAAGAATGGAGGGAGAAATGTCCTCCTCGACGATCGCTCGGAGGACGAATAGACTACTCTAGAAAGCAGTAAATCTATACTAGAAAGCAGTAAAAAGAATAGGGAGAGAGAATCCTCCTCGACGGTCGCTTGGAGGACGAGCCGGACGAGACGACGCCTGGACGAAGGAGAACGAAGCGGGACGAAGGAGGACGAGCAAAAGAATGGGAACGAAGCAGCACGCCGTCGTCGTCGCGGGATCCACTTTCGAAGGGGGATGAAAATTTGGACTTTATCTCGCGAGAAGCATCCCGGGTGTGGGACAAGCTTCTCTTGAGCTTTGGAGAGGTAGAGAGGAGAAGGAAGGGATGAGAATTTCGTATGGAGGGGGTCTCCTTTTATAGTTGCAAGGAGTGGGGGCAAAATGGACATTACACTTTCAAAACAATAAATGAGGGGTCTTTAGTGACGAATGAAACCGTCGCTAAAGCCCCCAGCGCGCGCGTCGCTTCCGCGCCCACGCGCGCCTGCTCAGCTGCCCGCGCATAACGCCTACGCACGTCTCTTGATTTTCAGCCGTCCGATCGCGAGATCGGACGGCTTAGATCGCGTCTGCACCCGCTGCGTAGCGCGCCCGCCCGCGTGCGATCGCGCGTTACGCCCGGCGTGCAATCGCGCGTCGTCCTGATTAAGCGCGCGCAGCCGTTGGATCTTCATCTGAT
Source organism: Thalassia testudinum (assembly GCA_037157565.1). Taxonomy (NCBI): domain Eukaryota; kingdom Viridiplantae; phylum Streptophyta; class Magnoliopsida; order Alismatales; family Hydrocharitaceae; genus Thalassia; species Thalassia testudinum. The sequence continues at coordinate 2,674,350 of JAZHRO010000022.1, read as the reverse complement.
GCTCGTGCGCGCCCGCTCGCCCGCGCCTTCCACCCCATCACCACGGCTCGAACCCGCGACCTCCGCTTCGCCCGCAGCTGCGTCGCCGCTGCGCTACGCGGGCGAAATGGTCGCGCGGACGCTTTTAAGCGCGAGCGACCGCAGCCGTTGGATCGAGATCCAACGGCGGAGAGGAGACGGTGCGCGGTCTTCACAAGACGCATGCGGCCGATTGGGCGGCTGAGATGGCGCCACGTGGCGCCATCTTGGCCGTCCATCTTCTGGAAGTTGTAGATGGTGCCACGGATGTTGGATTGACTCGATTTTTGTGTCGTTGGGCTGCGATCGTCGATCCGAATTCATCCGTGTGGTTGGATTTGCCATCTGAAGTGCAGATTTACACCATCCTGGCCCTTGATCTTCTGGGGTTCCCCGATCTCTATCTGATGCTACGGATGCCTGATTAGGGCGATCTTGGAGTCGTTGAACTCCAATCGTCGCCCTGATCACATCCATACGGTTGGATCTTTGATCCGAGGCCCCGATAAAATATTTGCCCTGTCCAAGCACATAAAAGGAGACAATTAACCTCCATTTTATTCAAACTGCTCTAAATGCAAGATGATGCATGTAATGCAATATTTATATCATGAAATGCAATCCTATGCTTAAGAACATGCATAAATAGACATTTTAAGTAGTGTAAATGTGTTTACATCATACCCCCATGCCTATCTTTTGCTAGTCCCTAGCAAAAACTATATGCTATTTATAAAAGAATTATGTTAGATTATTTGGACCTGAGTTATTTTCAATCATTAAGAAATTGTCTACTTAAGAACTGAACTTTCAAAGACACAACAGTGCCCGGGTATCAGCCAAAATGCAGACCGCCTCAAGCCTCGCCTTATTCAAAGAAAAATTTCTTTTTCTGTTTTTACTCTCTTTTTTTTTTTGGATTTTCAAATTTTAGGGTTTAAGAGTGGCTTTCTACGGCCATTCAACTCACCCAAGATTTGATGAGAACCCTAAGTTTTAAGCATCTTATTGTGATTGTGATAGACTCGTTGACCGGCAATTAAAACGGACTTCGGATTTCTACGCCTCTAGGTGACCTCAAAAAGAATTCTGCCTAAAGGTGTATCTTTACAACCGGTAGCTTTCTCCCTACTTTTATTTTATTATTATTTTTTTAAACGGGGTCAACACAAGGGTGAATCCAGTGTATATCTCCCCGGTTTATTCTACTTCTCCGCTTCTTCCTAAGTGTTTTGGGAATTTTTAGTGCATTTTCTGAGCTGGGTTCTGGACAACCGGTCGATGAGCTGTTACCACCGACAACTTGCCAGTCATACTCGTGCGGTGAAGTGTGGCTTATTTCTTTTTGTTCTTTTCTCCTTTTTGATTTTTTTTTTTTCTTTTATTTTTTATTTTTTTAAGTAGGTGGCTTCCCTGGTCTAAGATTTACCTAAAGGCAGCAAAAAGAGAAAGGTCCAGTGACTGGGCTCTGGACAACCTACCTATGGGCTGTTACCCACGATAACTTGCCAGCCATATCACCCTAGAAGGTTCATTAGCTACCCAATTTCCGTTAAAATCGCCAAACAACGAGTCAGTGCAAAGAAAGTGTGTAGATGCTTAAAACTCAAAATTCCCTTAAATCAGAGGGCGGGTTGACAAGTCGTGTACTTATCACCCAAACTTATTTATTCCAATTATAATAAAATTCAGGTTGGCGAGAACTCGAAAAACAAATCCACATTTTAGTGGATACATAGGCTGATTAAGTCCAAAGACCTGAAGGGTCTTTGTGTTCAAACCATAATATAGTATTTCTTAAGATCGAAAATTTTCTTAAACCCAAATTCTCTTTCCTAATTTTGATTTTTTTTTTTTAATAAAATAAAACAAATCTAAGGAGCTGACGAATGAATTCAAAGATAAATATCCACCCCCCCATGCCTATCTAATGCAATGTCCTCATTGTATTAAAAAGACATAAAACAGAGTGGAAAAGCGTAGAAAGCACCTGAATTGTGTGGATATCGGGTCCGCTCCGAGATGAAAATGAAAAAGAACTGTATATGTGCTGAGTTTAGTGCCTTCAGCTAGGCACACTATACAAAGAAAAGAAATGAAGAATTCAGAAGTGCAGGTCAAAATTAGAATAAACAGAAGAATCCTTCGACCTGTCAACAGAGGTCCACAGATGTGGACCAGATTGTGGTGCAGACCCATCCCCCATAATCGAGAATATCTTAGGTTCTGGATAAAAATTACCCAAAACCTAAAATCAGAATGCAAGCGGGGTCGGGCCTGCGATTTGTGAGGATGCAACCCAAGGCCAAAATGTCGGGTTACAGAGAATTGAAGCTCAAAAGGATAATCGTTAAATGTGTGCTTGAGTTTGACATCCTCGAAACAAATGTCGTAAGGGTTCTGATTTGATGGTTTCAGCTTAAAAGGAACCCTTCGACTCAATCTTCCATTTCCTCCAAAATTGACTTCCCAAATCAGAATTTCCCAGCTCCTATCCTCCTCATTCGGCATATCAAATTCCATGACCTCTTGTATATTCATCACCCCGTCTGAAATCTCCAAGTCTAGATGATGTGGCAAAATCAAAATTGACTTGGGTCTAATTATCTCAGAATTAGAATCATCAATAAGCTCAACAGGGTGTAACTGATAATCAGGGCATTGAATTAATTCCTCCAGAAAATGCGATTCTGGATCCGTATCGTGTGCCCTAATAAGATCAGTTTCCTCAGTTATTGGGCTATCAAATGATCTATCAGATTCCTCAGGCCCAATCGTCTCATAAAAATCGTGATCTGAAAACTCGTGTGAGACTTCGCAACTTGAATCTTCACCATCAGGATCCGTATCAATGTATGTCCCAAAATCATTTGTCACTTTGCGTTCCAAGGAGACATACGTTTCCTCGTAACCCGGCTCAGGGATTTCAGGTGAAGAAATCAAATCATCCTTAATTGGTTGTTTTAATTCAATCTGGTCAGCTTCGTAACACGTGTCCCCCCCAACAGGTGCCTGAGCGGGTTCTGTCATTGGCTTTCCTGAAGAGAGTTCACCCTGGGAATTATTCCAAAATTGAATCAAAGCAACCACGAATCTCATCCTCAATTTCGCTAATTTCCCAAGTAGAAACTCACCCGGGTTCTTATCCTTAACATCCTGGAGCCAATCCAACAAAGACTTATTTAAATCATCAATCATTTCAATCAGGGGCTCCAATCTCTCAATGCAAGGTATTGCCTGAACTTCTAAAGATTGAATGATATTCCTCAAGTTAGCCAGAACCTTATCTTGAACCTAATTAACCTGAACCAAATGAGTTGGTTCAGGGTTGGGCAGGTTTGACATCAATGTAGAGGAATTAACGAATTGAGATTCGTTATACCCATCCTGATAATAGGTCATTTCAGATTGTTCAAAAGATGGAGATGACCTAAAGGCAATGAAATCAGAGGATGGGTAAGGATCAGTGTATCCTTCTTGATTGTAGATCGCATTAGGTTGTTCATGAAAGGAGGACGATCTATAATCGATGCAACTCTGAGAAGGATAGAATTGAGAATCAAAGTGTTCAGGGTTAGACCCTAAACACGGAGGTCCGGAATTGTATCCCCAATCCGAATTATCCCAACTAACTGATGGTCGATTACAATACGAGTTGGGATAATTGTCATGTTGAGGATAATTTACAACAGGAGGGAAAGAGCGGGAATGCGTGAAATATGTGGAAGGATTCATGAGACACGGGAGGAAGAAAGGTGCCCTACAATACAAACAATCAAACCTGTCCTTAAATGGGTTAGCCTACAGACCTACAGACTCCCAAAACCCGTCTTGAGATAAAGGAACGATTTGATCTACTTCTGTCTGTTCAATCCAACCAGTTAGAAGGAGGGACTGGGGAGAAGGTTCTTCCTTCGGCTTGCGCCTCCGGTTCCTAGTGTACCCCCCAGCCGCGATCGTTTGACTCTGCTCCCCTAGCTAGACATCAGATTGAACAGTAGAAACAGACTAATCGAAAATAATCTCGTTCTGAGTTCTGAAGAGCGAGTCCAATCCTTAAGGCCAACGTCTACTCTGTTTTATTTAGGGCTAGGTTTGAATGTGCTTTGGAATGTGATGGGCCCTTTAAATGGGTTGTGCCCTTAATGATTGATTGCTTTGTGTGTGCGTGCACAACCAGTGGTTTTCAAGCAAGATTATTTTTGATGTGGTGAATTTTAAGGTTCAAATCTTGCTTAGTAGCTTTTAGGATTCAACTTTAGGTGTTTTCAATCAAGTTTCATTGGCACACCAGGTTTTGCAAGCACAGGTGAAGATATTTTCCTTTAAAGTTTAAAAAGAATGTGGAGTGCCTGGTAGATCCCTAAGAGTTGAACCTAATTGGCAGCTACTTGATGAGTTGATTTTATTTGAAGTGGTGCGGCCCAAACAACTCAAACAACTGGCCTGATGCACCACCTAATTAGGCACACAAATGATTACCCAATCTGATTTCTACTCGATTATGTGTTTGGATGTGTGTACCGGCTCCTAAGATTGGTTTACCGGTTGAGTTAGAAAATCAGATGAGGTTGTGTACCTCTGTGAGATTTTTTTTTTTATTTTTTCTTTTTCTAATGTGGGGGTTGGAGTGAGTATGGATGTCAAACAACAAACAATCTAACCTTAGAGTTTATAAGAACACCTAGGTTGATTGATGTTTGAATTATTATGTGATGAAATAAAATCTAATGGGTGAGAGGTGGGGGATAACTTACAAAACCTTCCACAGCACTTTACTCCGATCTACCGCTTTTGCCTGTCTCGAAAGAGTACCTGCAATTACAATAAGAAAGGAGAAAAGTGAGGTAAATGATTTGTAAGTTACAAAACGCGAAGAGAAATCAAAGAGCGTTGCCTCCCCGGCAACGGCGCCAAAATGTTGAACGTTTTACGAACCTACGCTAACGTGTTCGGTTTTGGAAAACCTGTCGTTGTAGTTCGAAAGCGAAGGATTCGTGTTCAACAAATAAAATTTATACCGAAATTAAAATTCCGGGTCGAACACAGGGAGGCGAACGTTTGATTTAAAAACTTCGCGTTTCTTTTTATTTTGTCACGAAGAAATTCAATTTAAACTATCTAAGTATCTACAACAAATAAAAGAGAGAGAGGGAGAGAGAGAGAGAGAAGGAATACTATACATGGAAATCAAAATGAGATGTAGAATAGACAAGGAATTTATCATAAAAGAGTTCTTTTGTTACAACTAGAAAACATAAAACAATTACTCTAGAAAGCAGTAAATCTATACTAGAAAGCAGTAAAAAGAATAGGGAGAGAGAATCCTCCTCGACGGTCGCTTGGAGGACGAGCCGGACGGGACGACGCTTGGACGAAGGAGAACGAAGCGGGACGAAGGAGGACGAAGCAGAAGAACGGGAACGAAGCAGCACGCCGTCGTCGTCGCGGGATCCACTTCCGAAGGGGGACGACAATTTGGACTTTATCTCGCGAGAAGCATCCCGGGTGTGGGACAAGCTTCTCTTGAGCTTTGGAGAGGTAGAGAGGAGAAGGAAGGGATGAGAATTTCGTATGGAGGGGGTCTCCTTTTATAGTTGCAAGGAGTGGGGGCAAAATTGACATTACACTTTCAAAACAATAAATGAGGGGTCTTTAGTGACGGATGAAACCGTCGCTAAAGCCCCCAGCGCGCGCGTCGCTTCCGCGCCCACGCGCGCCCGCTCAGCTGCCCGCGCATAAGTCCTACGCACGTCTCTTGATTTTCAGCCGTTCGATCGCGAGATCGGACGGCTTAGATCGCGTCCGCACCCGCTGCGTAGCGCGCCCGCCCGCGTGCGATCGCGTGTTACGCCCGGCGTGCAATCGCGCGTCGTCCTGATTGAGCGCGCGCAGCCGTTGGATCTTCATCTGACGCTCGTGCGCGCCCGCTCGCCCGCGCCTTCCACCCCCTCACCGCAGCTCGAACCCGCGACCTTCGCTTCGCCCGCAGCTGCGTCGCCGCTGCGCTACGCGGGCGAAATGGTCGCGCGGACGCTTTTAAGCGCGAGCGACCGCAGCCGTTGGATCGAGATCCAACGGCGGAGAGGAGACGGTGTGCAGTCTTCACAAGACGCATGCGGCCGATTGGGCGGCTAAGATGGCGCCATGTGGCGCCATCTTGGCCGTCCATCTTCTGGAAGTTGTAGATGGTGCCACGGATGTCGGATTGACTCGATTTTTGTGTCGTTGGGCTGCGATCGTCGATCCGAATTCATCCGTGTGGTCGGATTTGCCATCTGAAGTGCGGATTTACACCATCCTAGCCCTTGATCTTCTAGGGTTCCCCGGTCTCTATCTGATGCTACGGATGCCTGATTAGGGCGATCTTGGAGTCGTTGAACTCCAATCGTCGCCCTGATCACATCCATACGGTTGGATCTTTGATCCGAGGCCCCGATAAAATATTTGCCCTGTCCAAGCACATAAAAGGAGACAATTAACCTCCAATTTATTCAAACTACTCTAAATGCAAGATGATGCATGTAATGCAATATTTATATCATGAAATGCAATCCTATGCTTAAGAACATGCATAAATAGACATTTTAAGTAGTGTAAATGTGTTTACATCACCTGGTAGAGTGGTTTAATCCAGTTATTAATATTTGAATAAGAATATGCTTGGTTGAATTAGCCCAATTGAAACTCTAGGATGTGAAATGAACCCTAGTGTACATAAATGAATGAACCGTTTATATTGTATGGTTTATTTGCATGCGTGATTGAAATAAACTGCTAGAAATTGTCTGTATCATACTTGTGAGTTACCTTTTAGAATGTAAGTTGCCTGTATTTAGTGAACACTTACCTATGAAATCACCAGTTGCATGTATTGAGAATTGAATTATGAAAACACGAGCTACCTGTATATGGATAAAAAATGAATTATGAATGATGAGATCTGGATCGGGATAAATGAGGTGAACATGAGCATGAACCCTACGGGGAATTAGGAGTAGAACTCTTGTGAATAGACGGAAACCTGGAATGTGGATGGGAAGTGTGCTGGCCCTTGAGTACGTGGTACCAAGGAGAGCCACTGTCCCCTTTGTGTAGAGCGGAGCTAGTCTCCCTTGGGTTGAGACCCGGGGTTAGGATTAGCCACTCTACATCGACTTCTGTTGGCCCTCGTGTACGTGGTACCGAGGCGAGCTACTAGTGTAGGGAGTGAGCTAGCCACCCCAAGGGGCTCGGGGTTTTGCTAGCCACCCTACACCAACTTGTTAGGCCCTCTAGGCAAACCGGGGTAGTCAGACGAGGATACGCGGACTGTGGAGAAGCGAGACCCCTGTTTGGTTCTGAGGGGCAAGACCCCTGTTCTGAGAGGGCAAGGCCCTATACTGTTCCGTGCTGTACTTTAGGTGTACCCGCTAGCGGAAACGACTGACCACGTGTAAATGCGGGATAGCTACCCGTGCGCTTATCACGCGTGCCGTAGTCACTGCTACGTCTTGACAGTAACCTCGGGGTGGTTGACTGGGTGTAGGACTACCACGGGGGACTCTCCCGGCCAGGAGAGCATCACGTGTACCTTCTACTCTATGGAAAGACTGCAATCAAGATCGTTCCCACGAGGAACATGCAAGATCAAGAAATATCTGGATACTTCGAGAAATGGGTGAAACGGAAATATATAATACAGATAAATGGAAATGAGAATTAAACCTGTTTCTTTTATTGTTTTGGTACTTAAATAATATAGATACCACTCTATTCAGCATTTGCTGACTATCTTTTCATAACACTGTTCAGGACCAGGAGTTGAGCAGCCCGAGTTTCTGGCTGTGGAGGGTGTTGGGCCCAATCAAGTCCAGCCATAGTTTTTCTTCAGCACTTCCTTTCTTTTTCTCTACTGTTGTAGTAAGTAATGGACTCCTAGTTATTGTTCTTCTACTACTACTGTTTACTTTCCTCTTTCCTTTGCTATTGTTGTTGTGGTGGAATGTACTGAGACATCTATTTTATTTCCTTTGCTGCTTTGTACGTTTCTTCTGCTTAGTTATATCGCATGTGTGAATATGGTTTATTTCCTTGCTTTTGGTTATTTCTTGTTGGACAACTAGGTCTTGGGATTAGTCGATGTGAGCCGGTCTCGGGTCCTGTAGGGATTCGGGAACCGGGTCGTAACAAGATGGTATCAGAGCAAGGTCGTCCTGAGAAATGAACCAATTGGCTTGAGAATAACCGTTCACGTGCATATAACTAGGATAGCCACCACAACGTATCGCTTTGATATTCATTCCGAGTCTTATTCAGTATCGTTGACCTCTTGTTCTATCTTTCGCGTCTCCTTGTAGGAGATGCCTTGTCGGGGAGTTCTTGAGGCGAGCCATGGTCACGACCGTGGACGAGGTTGAAGGGGTGGACGTGCCGGGCCTGAGGTACTAGTTGACCCACCTCTTTTCTCGGGCGTTCAGGCCCAGGATCTCGCCCAGCTGATCAGAGATATCGTGTGAGAGGAGCTCCACCAACATCCACAGGCACCTCACCCTGAGGACGTGGAAAGGGAGTCCTCGGTGGGACAAAGAGACCGTCGCAGTGTCGGACGAGCAGGAGGGGGAGGGGGTGGTCCTCCACTGCCCCCACCGCACTTTGACACTTCCGAGCACGAGCCCTCCTTGCTTGGAGGCATGCCTGTTCCCCCACTATAGCTGTACCACGAGCTGTTCGGACAGCTTCGGAAGCTGAAGCCCCCCTCCTTCAAGGGGGATGAGGACCTGCCTAAGGTAGAGGACTGGCTGGAGCAGATAGAGAAGGTGTTCAACACCCTTCGCCCTCCTGCGGAGTGCCGCGTGGCCTTTTCCACGTACCAACTGGAGAGTGCAGCACACAAGTGGTAGAGGGCAGTCAGAGGCTAGGAGGGAGAGAACCGACGTGGGACCAGTTCATGACTCTCTTCTGTGAGTAGTACTTCCTGCAAACCTGGTAGGACTAGAGGAGGCGGGAGTTCCACACTCTCCGCCAGGAGACGATGACTGTTAGAGCATACCGCACGCGTTTTCTGAAGCTGTCACGTTTTGCCTCGATAGCCATGTCTACAGAGGAGGAGCACTTATGGAGGTTTACTGAGGGGCTCCGACCTACTATTCGGGGGTATGTCAAACCCCTGAAGCTACCCACTTTCTCACAAGTGGTTGAGGCAGCTATGACCTACAAGGAGGTCAACCCAACCGCGCGAAACACTGACAACGGACGAAAGAGGCCCTACCAGCCAAAGTACTCTCAGGGCCGTCGGAAGAGGAGGTACACAGCACCCGTAGGAGAGTCGCCTCGTTTTGCGAGGCCATCAGTGGCCTTTGGGAGCCCCAGACAGGGGCCAGTTGCTAGCACCGGACCCTCGCCCAATCGCCAGCAAGAACCTACAAAGGGAGGAGGTCATGTTCCCCTCTGCTACCAGTGTAGCCAGCCAGGCCACATCAGGAGGGACTACCCATCTAGGGCCGGAGCACAGCAAATGCTCCCCGCACCGAGTGCTGGAAGCCGAGCTGGTGGTCGTGGTCACCAGGCGCGTGGGGGAGGGCAGCAGTCACGAGGAGGGTACCGGCCAGCGGCTGCTCGCCCGACCCAGAGTGTAGCTACTTCGTCTGTACCGAGGGCTGAGGGGCGTATCAATGCCCTGACACACAGAGACGCCAGGGCTTCAGGTTCAGTGGTGGCAAGTATGATTACTGTTTCTGGCAGATTAGTGTATGTACTTTCTACTTCCGGCGCCATGCACTCTTTTGTCGTTACGAGTTTTGTCGTCAGTTTGGGATAGGGCAGTGTACTGTTAGAGGATCCGTTTGTGATCAGAGGCCCAGGTGGCCAATTGTTTGTGGCTGAGGAGGTCTACATGGACTGCGAGGTCAGTATAAGAGGACACAGCCTCCTCGTTGACCTGATTGTGATACAGATGGAGGATTTTGGCGTGATCCTAGGGATGGACTGGCTATCGGCCTATCACGTCCTAGTGGATTGTTTCGAAAGGAAGATCGTCTTCTCCATACCGGAGTTGCCTCCCTTTGAGTTTCACGGACAGCCAGTGGATGGAGGTTTCAGGTGCATCTCCGTACTTCGAGCAGCGAGGCTTTTGAGCCAGGGGTTGAGGGCTTTTTGGACTGTGTAGTGGTAGAGCTTAGCCTCGTGGCTGACTTTCAGAGTATTTCGGTGGTTTGCGAGTACTCTGACGTTTTTCTAGAGGAGCTACCAGGACTACCGCCTGAGCGTGAGATCGAGGTTGAGATCTCACTGGTACCGAGGACCAGCCCCATTTCTACTGCACCGTACCGGATGGCACCGCTTGAGCTGCAAGAGCTCAAGTCACAGCTGCAGGACCCATTGAAGAAGCACTTTGTGAGGCCTAGTGTGTCCCCGTGGGGAGCCCCTATGCTGTTTGTGAAAAAGGACGATACCCTGTGACTTTGTGTCGACTACCGACAGTTGAATAGGGTCACCATCAAGAACAAGTATCTGCTACCGAGGATTGACGACCTCTTCGACCAGTTGCGAGACGCCACAGTGTTCTCCAAGATAGATCTGAGGTCGGGCTACCACCAATTGAGGATCAGGGAGACCGACGTCTCCAAGACAGCTTTCCGTACCTGGTACGGTCACTACGAGTTCTTGGTTATGCCATTTGGGTTGACCAATGCCCCTACTGCTTTTATGGATTTGATGAACCGGGTTTTCAGGCCGTACTTGGACCAGTTTGTGGTGGTGTTCATCGACGACATGCTCGTTTACTTGCAGGATCAGGAGCAGCATGGACAGCATTTACGGATGATCCTAGATACTTTGAGGCGACACAGGCTGTACGGCAAGTACAACAAGTGCGAGTTTTGGTTGAGGTAGGTGACTTTCTTGGGCCACGTGATTTCAGGGGATGGTTTGGCTATGGATCCAGCCAAGGTTGAGTCTGTGCTCAGGTGGGAGAGGCCGCATACAGTGACAGAGATACACAGCTTTTTAGGACTGGTAGGTTACTATTGGTGGTTTTTCAAAGGATTCTCTCAAATTGCACATCCTATGACCTAGCTGACTCGGAAGGATGTGCCCTTTGCCTAGACAGATGAGTGCGAGGCATGTTTTCAGGAGTTGAAGGAGAGACTGACTTCAGCTCCTGTGCTTGCCATCTCAGACAGCAGTGGCGGTTTTGTGATTTACACAGATGCTTCGTTGCAGGGGTTAGGGGGTGAACTCATGCAACGGGGTCACGTTGTCGCTTACGCTTCGCGGCAACTGAAGCCCCATTAGCATAGCTACCTTACCCATGACTTAGAGTTGGTAGCTGTTGTCTTCGCGTTGAAGACATGGAGGCACTACCTTTATAGTGAGACTTTTAAGATTTTCACGGATCATAAGAGCCTCAGGTATTTGTTTGACAAGAAGGAGCTAAACATGAGACAGAGATGTTGGCTAGAGCTCCTAAAAGACTACGACTGCAGCATCTCCTACCACCTAGTGAAGGCCAATGTGGTGGCTGACGCCTTGAGCCGGAAGGTGCCTGCCCACTTGGCCAGTCTACAGGCATAGAGTTGGAGACTTATGGAGGAGTTGGGTTGTTGGCGACCCTGGGAGTCACGGGGGTATTGTAGGATAGTGACAGTGACGCGGCAGACGCGACCAGAGCTGATAGACCGCATCATCGCAGGGCAGATGACAGATCCGTACCTACAAACGCTGCGAGACAAGGTGTTGACAGGGGACCCAGGAGACTTTTCCTTTACAGACAAGATACTGCACATGAGGGGATCCTTATGCGTTCCTAGGGACGAGGAGTTGTTGAGAGAGCTCCTTGCTGAGGTGCACGGGTCTAGGTTCACCATACATCCCGGGAACACAAAGATGTATCATGATTTGAGACGCAACTTTTGGTGGAGAGGGATGAAGGAGGATGTTGGTGAGTTTGTGCAGCAGTGTTTGGTGTGCCAGCAGGTGAAGGCCGAGCATCAGAGGCCTACATAGCCATTGCAGCCACTTCTTGTGTCAGAGTGGAAGTGGGAGAGAATCACCATGGACTTGGTGGTGGGTCTACAAGTTACCCAGTGGGGACATGACGCAGTTTGGCTGATAGTAGACAGGTTGATGAAGACGGTGTGTTTCCTGCTGATCCGAGTCACCCTTGGACTAGCACAGTTGGCAGAGAGGTACATTCGAGATGTGGTACCCTTGCACAAAGTCCCGTATGAGATTGTATCCGACAAGGATACTCATTTTACTTCCTAGTTCTGGGCTGAGTTTCAGCAGGCTTTGGGGACACGTTTGAGGTTCAGTACCGCCTACCACCCCCAAACGAACGGGCAGTCAGAGCGCACCATACAGACACTTGAGGACCTTTTACGCGCATGTGTACTAGACGGGAGAGGCTCCTGGGAGGAGCATTTACCCCTGGCAAAGTTTGCATATAATAACAGTTATCATTCGAGCATCGGCATGGCACCTTACAAGGCTCTGTACGGACGGAGGTGTACTGCACCCTTGAGTTGGGTCGAGGTGGGGACCAAGTGGAAGGTTGGCCCCAGGCTGATTCGGCAGAGTCAGGAGGTGATAGAGCAGATTTATGGACGACTCCGCACTGTCAGGAGCAGGCAGAAGAGTTACGCTGACTGGAAAAGCAAAGAGGTGCAATTCGAGGTTGGGGTTCACGTCTTTCTCCATGTTTTTCCCACAAAGGGCCTACAGTGTTTTGGGGTGAAAGGGAAGCTTGCACCGAGGTTTGTGGGGCCCTTTGAGGTCCTGGAGCGGGTAGGACCCGTTGCTTACCGACTTGCCCTTCCTCTCCAGCTTTCTGGAATGCACGACGTGTTCCACGTGTCCAACCTTAGGAAGTACGTCGTTGATCCTAGTCGTGTTCTGAGCCATGAGAGCGTCGAGGTGGTGACGACCTGATCTACCCCGAGAGACTAGTGCAGATACTAGATAAAGTTGTCTGAAATCTGAGACGGAAGCAGGTACCACTGGTGAAGGTCCTATGGAGAAGCCAGTGGTACGAGGAGGCGACCTGGGAACTTGAGGCGGTGATGTGAGAGCGATACCCGGAGCTTTTTGAGGGTACGTCTTCTCGAACCTACTTCAGTCCTCTTTAAGTTTGTTATGCGTTTTATGTTCCTTTTTCCACACCCTAGCTAGCTCAAGTTTCGAGGACGAAACTTCCTTTAAGTTCGTTATGATGTAATGACCCGTTACACTTTTAACCATTTAAGACGTCTGGAGTTTCGGTCAGATGTCTGACCAGACGTCTAGACCCGTTCCTGGACATCTGAAAGTGGAATTTTTGTACTGTGCACTGCGCTTTGCACGCGGGCGACGCGTAGAGACCATTCCTTCCTCTCTCTCTTCCTCATCTCCCCAGAACCGTAAACCCCACACCCTCCTATTTGTACCCCCTTTTCCCTTACTCCTCTCCTCACACCACCAGCCACCACCACCTTCAGATCTCCAGTGAGGCGAGTGGAGGGCGAGCGAGGGAGAGCCAGAGGGAGGAAGGAGGAGAGCGTGGGAGGAGGAGGCCCAAGGTCAGTGGACCTTCGGCGGAGCTTTGGTGGAGGCTCGGCGGGACTCGGAGGGGCTCGAGGAGGCGACTTCCGACCCTCTGCAGCCATGGAGAGGGGTTGCGGAAGCTCATGCGGGCGAGCTCTCGAAGGAGATAGCTCACGGGAGAGGTTCTGATACTGGGATTTTTCCAATATCAGAAATCTGGAGAGTCGACCAGATGACCGAGGCGGTAGCTGGACGTTTGAGTTTGGGACCGGATGTCTGAAAGTACCCGCAGTGCTGAGGTACGTGCTTTTTCGCTGTTACGGCCATGCAGGCCTCACCGCAGAAGCTTGGTTTGGCCTGATTTGGACCTGCGATTTTCGTACGTAGGTAAAGGTCCTTGGGAAGGCACGTGGAACGCTTTCCCACGTGTTTTTGGACATCTGATCACATCACCAGACATCCGGAGGTGTGTCAAGACGATTGGAGACATTGTCCGACGTCTAGAACTATCTTCAGATGATCGCAGAGAAGGTCTGAACGTCTGAGAATACCGCAGGAACATAAGGTAAGATCTGACGCCTTTTAAGATATCTGGGATTATTCCCAGACGTCTGATTTTGAATAGTAGGCACGTTTTTTACCTATTTAGGGTCCGATCAGGGTTCGTTTTATGCAAACGAAATACTTGCACTTTCCTTTCGAGTTCCTCTACGTACTCGAGTCTGTTATACACTATTCTGAACTCTCCTTTTGTGATGTATTCCCTGGTATAGGGTTTCAGCCTGCTGCGTGTTTGGGGCTCGCAGAGACGTCTGGGTCTGCGGTTCAAGCCCCCATTACTCCTATATTTCCTGGTAGAGTGGTTTAATCCAGTTATTAATATTTGACTAAGAATGTGCTTGGTAGAATTAGCCCAATTGAAACTCTAGGATGTGGAATGAACCTTAGGGTAGATAAATGAGTGAACCGTTTGTACTGTATGGTTTACTTACATGCGTGATTGAAATAAACTGCTAGAAATTGCCTGTATCATACTTGTGAGTTGCCTATTAGAATATGAGCTGCCTGTATTTAATGAACACTTACCTGTGAAATTACTAGTTACATGTATTAAGAATTGAATTATGAAAACATGAGCTCCTTGTATATGGATAAGAAATGAATTATGAAACATGAGATCTGGATCATGATAAATGAGGTGAACATGAGCATGAACCCTACGGGAAATTAGGAGTAGAACTCCTGTGGATAGACGGAAACCTGGAATGTGGATGGGAAGTGTGCTGGCCCTTGAGTACGTGGTACCAAGGAGAGCGACTGTCCCCTTTGTGTAGAGCGGAGCTAGCCTCCCTTGGGTTGAGACCCGGGGTTAGGATTAACCACTCTACACCAACTCATGTTGGCCCTCGCGTACGTGGTACCGAGGCGAGCTACTAGTGTAGGGAGAGAGCTAGCCACCCCATGGGGCCCAGGGTTCTTCTAGCCACCCTACACCGACTTGTTAGGCCCTCTGGGCAAACCGGGGTAATCAGACAAGGGTGTGCGGACTGTGGAGGGGCGAGACCCCTATTTAGTTCTGAAGGGCGAGACCCCTGTTCTGACAAGGCAAGGCCCTATACTATTCCGTGCTGTACTTTAGGCATACCCGCTAGCGAAAACGACTAACCGCGTGTAAGTGCGGGGTAGCTACCTGTGTGCTTATCACGCGTGCCGTAGTCACCGCTACGTCTTGACAGTGACCTCGGGGTGGTTGACTGGGTGTAGGACTACCACGGGGGACTCTCTCGGCCAAGAGAGCACCATGTGTACCTTCTATTATAGGAAAAAGATTGCAATCAAGATCGTTCCCACAAGGAACATGCAAGATCAAGAAATATCTGGATACTTCGAGAAATAGGTGAAACGGAAATATATAATACAGATAAATGAAAATGAGAATTAAACGTGTTGCTTTTACTGTTTTGGTACTTAAATAATATAGATACCATTCTATTAAGCATTCGCTGACTTTGTCTTTTCATAACACTATTCAGGATCAGGAGTTGAGCAGCCCAAGTTTCCGGCTGCGGACGGTGCTGGGCCCAGTCGAGTCCAACCATAATTTTTCTTCAGTACTTCCTTTCTTTTTCTCTACTATTGTAGTAAGTAATGGACTCCTAGTTACTGTTCTGCTACTACTACTGTTTACTTTCCACTTTTCGTTGATGTTGTTGTTGTAGTAGAATGTACTGAGACAGCTGTTCTATTTCCTTTACTACTTTGTACGTTTCTTCTGCTTAGTTATATCGCATGTGTGAATATGGTTTATTTCCCTGCTTTTGGTTATTTCTTGTTGGACAACCAGATCTTGGGATTAGTCGAGGCGAGCCGGTCTCGGGTCCTGTAGGGATTCGAAAACTGGGTCGTAACATCTCCCCTGTGCGCAAAGAAGAAGGTCGAAGAAGAGGAGAGTCGTAGAGAGGAAGAGAAAGAGAAGGCACAGAAGAAGAAGAACGGAAGAGGAGCGAGGCTTGAAAAGCACTGTAGCATCAAACATTTAAGATGTCTGATCAGATTATCAGACGTCTGGAAATCCTTCTTCGAGCTTATCTTGGCATAACTTGATTTGCATTTGTTTGGTAATATTGTATAAGGGTAATTGATGATTCAAATCATCATTTTATCCTATTATTTTTCACATTGATACTTGATTACTTGATATATCATTCTGAATTAAGTTTTTGCTTATATATTGTGACCTTAAGATTCATATTTGCCACTTGCTCCCAGCGAATAACCTCTGACATTATTGCTGATATTCAAGTTATAAATTTATCTGTTTTTCGCACTGATTCGATCTATACTACAACACAATGATTTTAAAATCCGTCTCAGAGCGACTAACACCCGCACCCTCTCTCTCCTCGCCGTGACCACCTCCAGCCGATGCTGCTCCCTCAACCTCACTCTCACCCACTCCCTCACGCGAGCACTCTCGCGTACTCACTCACTCTCACCTCTCCACTCACACACACCCATATACACACACACATACGCCTACACACACATTTATACACATATTCACACTCACCCACATATATATATAGAGGATAATAATCCTATAAAAAGTCTCCTTGGATAAGAACATGAGAACAATAGATCACACCGGTTATATTACTCTAAAAGAAATAAAGAGTTGAGATTGAAGGTATTTCTCTTTCAGTTCTCCCTCCGTCTCAACGACTGTTGCCCTCCACTCTCACCACCACCACCACCACCACCGCCACCACCTCCATCACCATCGAAACCCACAGCACCCCCACTCCGGCGACACCACCGCTCGCTCGCCTGCCCGCTCCGGCGACACCACCGCCGGGCTTCCCTCCCTTCGAAACCCCACGGCACCCGCGACACCACCGCCCGCTCGCCCACCCGCTCCGGCGACTCTGCAATGGCTTCCCTCCCTTCGAGACCCTCGTCTCCTTCGGCCAGGTAACAACCCCTACTCTTCTTCTCCGTCAACCCCCACCACCACCGCCGCCACCCCTCCTCTTCTTCTCCCTCAACCCCACCACCCTCTGCCATAGTCGACTCCCTCCTCCCCTCCCTCTCACCCCTCTGCCCACCTCTCCCCGGCGACTCCCCTCTCACCCCCTTTGCCATCGCCTCTCACCCCTTCGACGAATCCCCTTCGCTGAATCCCTTCAGCCTCCTGTCACCCTCCTCCCCTCTTCTTCCCCCACCACACCTCTTCCCCTCTTCCTCAACCCCAGGACCGGCCATCCTCCTCTTCTCCCTTAACTGAGTCTGTCACCTCTCTCTCTTTCTCTCTCTCGGGCGCGCGCCACCTGACCCTCTCTGCAGATCGCTGCCCTCTCGTCCTTCATCTCTCTAGCACCCGCTCCTCTCGTCTCTCTATCTATCCGATGCTCATGACACCCCTCTCTCCAGATCGCCATCTGTTCAGCCTTGACATTTGAAGGGAGCAGCCCTGAGGATGAGGCTTGCTCGTCGGCGTGGTCCACGAGGGCCAACACGAGCTCTTGCAACAATGAGGAGGAGTAGTAGGAAGGGATGGAAAGTGATTCTTGCTACGAGGAAGGTGAGGTGGACTATGGGTCCTGCTGGATGAGCTGTGCCACGGGCCCAGCGAGATGTCCATGGTGGAGAGAAGGGTCGAGCTTGCGATGGCTGGCAAACACACGAGGTTCATATGCAACAACAACAACGAGTTCGAAAGGAAGGAGGAACTTAAGGGTCGTGCCGTGTAGATGTTTTTTTGCTGTTTGTTTTATTTTTTATGTCAGTTGTGTGTATTCCAGATTGAAGAAAAAGATGTGTTGGTATTCTACAATTACTTGTGTTACTGTTATTGGAAGGAATCGATTTTTTTG
Source organism: Thalassia testudinum (assembly GCA_037157565.1). Classification (NCBI taxonomy): domain Eukaryota; kingdom Viridiplantae; phylum Streptophyta; class Magnoliopsida; order Alismatales; family Hydrocharitaceae; genus Thalassia; species Thalassia testudinum. The sequence continues at coordinate 2,656,459 of JAZHRO010000022.1, read as the reverse complement.
TTGTTTGATTTGCTTTTGATCTTAGTTGTATGTGTTCCAGATTGGAGAAAAAGATGTGGACTAAGGATTTGGGATTAACTTTTGGGATTGACCAGATAGCCATCGGGTTATCATTCTGCAATGCTTCAATTTTAGGTATAAAGGGAAAGAAATCTGTAGTTGGGATACCTGGGAGCCTTTCTTTTTCCTCGAGAGTTAAACTCGCAACAGACAGAGCCTTAGCAAGTGGTTTTGGCAGCTCATCCCCATGTTCAAGTGCAACAAGAAACTCCTGATATTTCTGCTGCAGCCTGTTGATTAATGGAGCTCTTTTACATGTAATGAATATAGGTAATTGTGGCACTACTGTCACACCATCAAGCTTTCTGTTCATTGCAACCAAAGTTTGAGTGGGTGTGCGATCCATTTTCTGCATAACATTCTCAATAGATGATAAAAGGAAGGATGTCACTGGGGGAATCATCACCATCTGCTGCCGAAAATTATTAGCATCTCTAACAATTTGAGACAACTGTTTTATGACCTTAACATGGTTCTCATGTTTGGAGTGCAAAAACATTTTACGGAGAATTTCCAAAACTTTTCTCATTGCTCCTCTGGTCGTAGAAGTATCGCAATTTCCAGACAGTGGATGAATGAAATCCGAAAAAACTGCATATCCCAATTCAAGGCTCAGTCTAAAAATTAACATTGGCAAGTTAAAGCTAGTGAAACATGTGTTACACCTAGGGTTCCTGCCCTTTTAGGATAACAATTTATATTATAAGTCATACGAGATTGGTCGAGAAAATAGATCAAGAAACATATGAGCCAATAACCAGTACTTTTTTAGGATAACAAGTGCTCATTCCAACCTTATTCCCTAAGTTCTTTCTTGTCCGAGTGCTCATTCCCTAGGTTCTGGATTTTGAATTTCAAATCAAATGTTCCATCAAAGTCCACCCAATATATGTTCTGGATTTTGAATTTCAAATCAAATGTTCCATCAAAGTCTACCCAACATATGTCAATATGTTGGGTAGACTTTGATGGAACATTTGATTTGAAATTCAAAATCCAGAACCATAACATGCTTCTCGTGAAGCAGAAGGCCTCACATACAATGCAGGAGAACTACTCTAATATGGATATTCATGTTGATGAATCATATTCCTTCTCGTGATTACAATGGAATTGGAAGCAATGTCCATGCAAGTGGAATTCAAAGCAATGTCCATAACGTTGAAAGTATCATTTTGAACCAATGTCCTTGGTGCCTTCAAGCACCTCTCAGCTTTGATAGCACTAACTATATAGTTGCACATATTATTGATTGTTTTCCTCTGTAAATCACCTTAGAAGTTTTTTACGCAACTTGAATAGTCATCCTTTCACTCTTTTGAAAAAAGATCCACTTGAAATTATTTTTAGTAGATATCAAGTGTATATCAAGTTATCAACTTTGCTAACAAGAATGCATATGCCCTTAATGATATTAGTTTCATTAAGAATGTATCTTCCATTTTCAGATTCAATTATTAGTCATCCAAAACATTAATGCATTCATTCTAAGGAAGATTCATGTATCAATCATGTTTTGCACCACTTAGGAAGATTCAGTTATCAGTCATCACCTGGAGAATTTCTAATGAAAAGTTCCCTAAATTGTTTTCTAATCGATCAATAAAACAATAATGGCAAAGTGGATACCAGATCTAATTGTAAGCAAGAAAAGGAACATTTCAAATATCTTCAGAAGACAAAACTTAAGTTGCTTATATGATAAACTAAATGCAACCCACAAGGTGAATCCTAACATCAACCACTGAAATATCATCAATCACAAAATTGTATGATTAAAACTACCACAACGACATCAAGTTAATACAACTTGCAAAGGCATTTCAGACCCTGTTACGGAAGGAAAACAACTCTTCGTGCTTTCCAATTTTCACTAAAAGACTTCATGGCCATAGCTCGTAGACATCAGCTAGCCCGAGGAAACAATTGTGGCCTTAATCAAGCCGGTGAAAATATGAACCTGTTGAGATCTTCATGACCATAACTCTCTTGCCTAGCACTTGCAAGTCAAAAAGATGATAGATTTAAAAGAATAGTTAAATTCATCATGCAACAAGAACTCTTTATTCTTGGTTCATAAAATGTATGACAAGGCCCTCAAGTTTTTACCTTTTGCATTTTTGGGTTTGCATTTGTGACTAAAGTTAGCTGAATTAATGGTACAACTAGATCTGCAGGAGGGGGAGGGTTAAAAGTCAATCATCAAATCTTAATAGGAAAAAAATTAAGTGAATTGAAGATGAATGTGATATCTTACCGAAACAAAATTGGGATGCTTCTTCAAAATTGGACAATGAGAAAATTGGTGTTGTCCCATTCATTACATAAAAAACCATCACATGCATCTTCTATAGGTTAAAGAAAAACATATAAGTAACTTAATTTAGCATGAAGAAAAACATAATATGATAAAATAGACAAGTAATAATTACCTATATCTTTTGTAGACAATTTCGATTATCATAAAATAATAGCTCTCCACATGCTTTACATAGTCTTGGAGGCTTTGGTTGTTGTTTCATGGCCTTTTCTTTTCCACCTTTTAGTCTTTTACCACTTCCCTTTATTTTTGAAACTTCTGGGGGAAGAATAATTATTTCTGATGGGGCTTTATAAGTCATGATTCTTGAACTTTGGTTTGAACATCCACCATCACCTTTTATTGTTAGGCATTCCTTTAATTTCTTCTCAAGATCATTGACCACGTCCTTTGCCATAAGATATGGCTCATTTGACTTGCCAGCTAAATGTAGACACCTCGAGAAGCCATCCCATAATTGAACTATATTTAGGCAATTCACAGCATTGGAGAAATCCATTAGCTTGTTTCCTTGACTGTCAAACATATGCCTTTTTGTAGCATTCTTGGTCCATCTATTCATGATGTAATAGGTTGATAATGACTCAAGCAAATCCCATCTCAAAACAAGTATGTGCTGACATGGAATGCCCTGACACTCAGAATTTCCAGGTGCATTTTGCCACTTTGTTCACATTATCATAGATAACTTCTCTCTTCAATGACAAATCTTTCTTTTTTTCTGTATCTAACTGAATGCTTGTGTCATCTTCTTTGATTTTTTTGTGATACAACGCATGTAAGATGCATTCAACTCATCTTGAAATAAATAAAAATTCTCACGTGTCAACAAAGTTGCCATTTGCTTCTCAATCTCATCATCAAATTTCAATTCAGGTCGTGAGTATAACGTCTTGTAATCGACTTCCAACTCCTTTTGTCTTTGATGATCTATAGTATTATCAATATGCATCCAAAATTCAACCAAGCTGAATTTTTTATTCACAAAGTGATCGAAAAAGGAATTCATACTTTCAGATCATTGAGTGCTCATACCGATCCAAAACATTTCCCTAAAATATGCTGGTATCCACATATTGCTTATGTCATATATTTGTGCGAACCAATTTTTATTTTCTAAGTTGAATTCTTGGATCACCTCTTTCCACAACCTTTCAAAATCAAACACATGATTTGAATTTACTTTGAAAATTCTCATTAGATGCTAAAGCTACTCCAACTTTTTCTGAACTTTTTTTAATATGTACCACATGCAAAATCTATGAGTGGACTTGTCAAAAACAATCTTTATTGCTGCCATCATAGCAGGATCTTGATATGTAATTATTGAATCCATTTGGTGACCATCCATGGCTTCTAGAAATTTCGAAAATAACCATGCAAATGATTCTATTTTTTCATTCTGTAGCAATCCTGCACCAAAGATAATCGATTGCCTATGATGATTTACCCCAGTAAATGAAGCAAAAATCATGCAATACTTGTTTGTCTCATATATTGTATCAAAAACTATAACATATCCAAAAAGAGCATAATTTTTCTTGAAATGCCATCTGCCCAAAAAAATGTGCTTCAATTTATTTTCTTCATCTAGTTCATAAGCATAATAAAAGGATGGATGCGTTCTCTTTTTTTCTTCCAAATTTTCAATAAAGATAAGAGTATCTAATTGCATTAAAGATTCTCATAGGCACTTTTCATAATTTCTCAAATCTCTCTCAAAACAACTAATATTTTTATAACCACCAACTTATTTTTTCCAAATATGCATCATCTTTGATGAAGACACATTACATTCAGAGTTTACACGATGCAAAGATTTATGTGGAGAATGTAACATGTCTTTTAAATCTCAAGAAATGACTCTCTTGTGGAGAGCTAGTTCATGATTATGATTCTCAATGAATTTGAAAGCTAGCCACTTTTCATTTGAGTTTTTCTTTATTGCCAAAGCTATTTCACAACCCTCTCTTGTAATACCAATCCTTTTTGCATTCTTTCCTTTTTCGATTTCAAGACCATGTGATTTTTTCTTCTCTTCTTTAAATCCTTACTTTAAGCATATGAAATATTTACGGATCACCGTATTTGTTTTACTGTCTTTATTTTCTGTCGATCTTCTTACACTAAAACGAACACTATGGGCATATCTTTTATAAAACATCCAAGCTTCTTCAATATAATCAAATAACATGTCAATAGTTTGTATCAATTCATTGATTGTTGAAGAAGTGGATTCATCTATCATTACTGGTCTTGGATCTTCTACCATATGTGATTCCAATTGACTATATTGTAGGATGATTTAAAATCAATTATAATTAATATAAGGATTGCATTGACATTTTCTACTATTTAAAAATTACTTTTCAGATACCTCATTTAAGTTTGGATCCGAAATGTCAATAATAAAAGATTGATCACCAATGATTTTATGAGACTCTGAATCCATCGTTATGTCTTCTTCTCTTCTATCCATTAACTACATTATGCCCATTATTAAAAAATTAGTACTTACAAATAGTGACATTAAAAAAATAAATCAATCAAATGCACATCAATCTAATGCTCCTATTTCAATTTTGAATTTAAAAAAACATCATTCATAGGATTAAAAAAAAAACTTAAATGTTGATGCACAACACCTGCAAATGTTGATGCACATCTGCAACATCCACAATCATTACAAAGGGAATAAATGGAATATAGAAAAGATTCTAGAGGATGTAAATGACAGTGAAAGCAAACAAATATTGAAAATTAGTTGATACAAGGGACATGGACCTGACTTATGCCAATTTTCTTTCTGAAAAGAGGGCAGCGAGCGGTGGCGGAGTTGAGGGAGAAGATGGCGATGGGCTGTCGTAGGGTTGAGGAAGAGGGGGGAGGTGCAGTGGGGGGCAGAGGGGATTCGCTGCCCTCTTTTCATAGGAGAAGAAGGGAGTTGCAGTGGGGGAGAAGATTTGGTGACGCAGCAGAGAAAGAGAGAATTTGGGGGATCAGTGGTTGTGGGGTTGAGGAAGAGGGGGTAGGTGTGGTGAAGGGCAGAGGGGATTTGCTGGAGGGGTGAGAGGTGCTGGCAGATGGGGGCGGAGGGGTGAGAGGGAAGGGAGGAAGGAGTTGGCTGTGGCGATGGGTGATGGGGTTGAGGGAGAAGAAGAGGAGGGGCGGCGGCGGTGGTAAAGGGGGCCGGAGGGGTGGTGGGGGGCGGAGGGGATTTGCTGGAGGGGTGAGAGGCACTGGTAGATAGGGGCGGAGGGGTGAGAGGGAAGGGAGGAAGGAGTTGGCTGTGGCAATGGGTGTGGGGTTGAGGGAGAAGAAGAGGAGGGGCGATGGCGGTGGTAAAGGGGGCCGAGGGGTGAGAGGAAGGGGAGGAGGGAGTCGGCTAAGGTGGTGGGTGGTGGGGTTGAGGGAAAAGAAGAGGAGGGGTAGCCGTGGTGGTGGTGGGGGTTGACGGAGAAGAAGAGTAGGGTTTGTTACCTGGCCGAAGGAGACGAGGGTCTCGAAGGGAGGGAAGCTGTTGCAGAGTTGCCAAAGCGAGCAGGTGAGCGGGTGGTGTTGTGGGCGAGCAGGTGGTGCTGTCGCTGGAGTGGGGGTGCTGTGGAGCTTCGAAGGGAGGGAAGCCGGGCGGTGGTGTCGCCGGAGCGAACGGGTGAGCGGGCGGTGCTGTGGGCGAGCAGGCGGTGCTGTCGCCGAAGTACGGGTGCTGTGGGTTTCGATGGTGATGGAGGTGGTGGTGGTGGTGGCAAGAGTGGGAGGGGAACAGTCGTTGAGAGGGAGGGAAAAGTGAAGGAAAAATACCTTAAATTTCAACCCTTTATTTTTTCTAGAGTAATCCAACCGTTGTGATCTATTATTCTCATGTTCTCATCCATGGCAACTTCTCATAGGCTCATTACCTATATATATATATATACCTATATACTTATACACACACATATTTATATCTATACATATACATATCTATTTCACACACTCCCTCATACACACATTCACATATACACTCACATTCACGATACTGTACATTTCCCTCTCCATGCAATATATCGTGGGTATATTCGTACCAGTTGCACATATATCCTCGACATTCGCGCACATCAAAGCCTTCCACACACACTCCGACATGTCCTCTCCACACCTGCACACGGCACATAGCTAGGTTAATCATTTCTCTCTAGACAATGGTTAACCTAACATTGTGCTACATTTCATTGAATCCTTGATTCAATATTTCACCTTCTTATTATATATTATATAGTTTTATATATATATATATATATATATATCCTATATATATATACATATATACATTTTTATAAATAAGCTAAGAATTTCAATTCATTTCCTTCCAGCATTTCAATTCCACATTTCTTTTCTTTACTTTATATTTTTTTCTTTCATTTTTGTTGATTAAGCAAAGAAAAAAAAGTATAAAATAGAAAAGATAATTCTTGATTTGTAGGTACACGGTCTCGCCTATAGCGAGACCATTTTTGAGTATTTTGGCCTGTAGCCAAGGACCATCTGTTCAGGGTATACCTTAAGGATAAGAATATCCAAAAAATCTAAAATCGAGAAAAAACCAAAAATATAATAAGTGAAAGGAATTGATGCGATTGTAGGAAGTTTGTAGAAACTGGTTAATTCCAAAACCCACCTCCCTGAGTTCGACCTTGGCCTAAAAGTGACTATTCTAAAATCTGATTTAGCCTAGGATAATAAATTTTTGATAAACTAGTGTAGATTCGCTTGTAGATAATCACTCCCATTATACACATTTCGATGCTAATATCACCTAATTAAATAACCCTACTTGCATTTTGACACTTACCATACTTCCTGGGAACACCAAGATGAACCATGATTTGCAACATGACTTCTGATGGAGGGGGATGAAGATGGATGTTGGAGAGTTTGTGCAGCAATGCTTGGTATGCCAGCAGATGAAGGCCAAGCACCAGAGGCCTACAGGGCCATTGCAGCCACTTCCTATACTGGAGTGGAAGTGGGAGAGTGCTATTATGGTCCTAGTGGTCGGGTTACCTGTTACACAGCGAGGGCATGATGCCATTTGGATGATAGTGGATAGGTTGATGAAGACAACACGGTTCTTGCCGATTTGAGTCACCTTTGGACCAGTATAGTTGGTAGAGCAATACATCCGAGATGTAGTGCATCTTCACAGAGTTCCTTGAGAGATCATATCCGATAGGGACACTTACTTTACCTCCCAGTTTTGGGGAGAGTTCCAGTAGGCCTTGGGGCGTCGCTTGAGGTTCAACACTGCATACCATGCGCTGACAGATAGCAGTCAGAGCATACCATCCGGTCAACATGGTATCATTGAAAGAAGAAAGTTATAAGAAGGAGAAAGCTTATAAGTGTTTTTGGATGGGGGAAGTCATAGGAGAAGAAAAAAAGAGAGCATTTTCAAGGATGAATATTGAATTACAAGGAATGAGATTAATTAGCAATAACTTGTCGATGTGATATCATGCATACAAATGGGTATAGAAACATCCACTTGAACACAAACATCAAGAAAAGATGGACAAATTGGACAACAACAAAATAGAATAAGAAAAAGGAATAAGAAGAAGAGGAGGAGGAAGAAAAAGAAATTGGTTGTAATACCTACATGTTCTAAGATGAATACAACCAAGAATTGACTAATTATTAATATAGGGAAATTAGAGGATCAAGCCATGGGAAAATGTACAAGAATTGTAGGCACAATTAGAAGATGTAGAGTTTTACTTCCATGGCCAACTACTAAGTCAAACATAGTCAGCCATGGGAAGGCAGTAACTCAGAGTTTGAGTAAAAATCTAATTAGCCAACTAAAGGCTATTGTAGCCAACTATAACTATGCAGGCACACTATGAACCAACACAATTTGATTAGTCAAGTGACTAAAGCCTATCATGGCCAGCTATGAACCAATAGAAATTTGCATGAAATTTTACATTTTTAATGTCATAAAATTACAAGACAATCATGCTCAAGAGGAATGCTGCTAGAATCCTCTATAAAAAGGTTGAAGATGGATCAAATCAATTGTTTTAAATGGTGAATTCTACAAGTTTTTGAAATAGCTGGCTTTATAGATCCATATCCTATTATGGCTGAAGATTCAAAAACGAATTAAAGGAGATCCACAAAGGTGATTAACAATCAAGAGGAGGCAATGCAAAGGGGACAACAAGAGTTTTGAAACCTTTTGTATTATACTCGTGAAAAAGCCTTTCATGCCACCACTTTCAAAAGAGTACACAGGAAACACCAAGATAATGTTGCAGTTGAGGGCAATGAGAAACCTGAGCCTATGGAAGAGGACTCTTAGGTGGGGCTTCTCCTTCATGTTCTGGAACTTAGTGGCATTGTGGACTTGGATCATCCTGTACGAGAGATCTACATGTAGCCTCTTGTCCTTGCCAAGAATTGGAAAGAAAGAAGAATGAGGGTTAACTCTTTTTTTTTGTATACCGAAGATGGTGCCTGAGGGAGGTGGTAGCAACTTCACAAAGGTTGTCTCGAGGCAGGACTGATGTGTGGTGGAAGCACGACAGTAGTGATGCTAGCGTGGGAAGCGATGGTGTGAGAAGAATGATACGAGAGGTGGTCGAGTGGAGAACGATGGGGAGAGGTGTTGGTGTGGGCACTGTGTGAGGTGGTGTTCAAGTTGGGGTGTTCGTATAGGGCATCCTACAGGAGGTGAGGGCGACGTGGGGAAACGAGGGAGGTGATGACAGTGTTTGAGTTGGTGGTCGGCTTTGGGAGGAGGAGGCAAAGAGGTGGTCGAAGGTGATGGTGGAGGGGAGTTGAGTGGAGAGAGAGGTGTTGGAGGAGGTTGTGTGCAATGGATGGGGTTGACAGAGAAGATGGGTCATCGGTGAAAAAAGGTTGGGGTAAATCTTTAAGGGGTGAATGGTGAGGCAGAGGAGACAAGGCTGGGGAAGGAGGATGTTGAGGTGTGAGGGGTGAGTGTCCTCGTGTGGGGTTATGGGTTGATCTGTTGGTGTATGAGGGTAGAGGAGGAAAGCAACGGTGTGAGGAAGGGGTCAGGACGATGGGACGACAAAGGAGGACAAGGAAGAGTGAGGGAGGAGAAACTTACAGCATCTGTGGCCGCTGGAGGGAAAGGATATTGATGTGCACACATCCAATTAGCCTAAAATGTCTATTTTTGCATGTTCCTAGTGTCATAGAAGCATCATGTATTATAAATATCGCATAACATGCATCATCATGCATTTAGGTTGATTTGTACAAATTGTATAGTAATTTACCCTTTCTATGACTAGGGGATACGATGATATCATTTTGGGGCCTCTAATTGAAGATCCGACTGTACGGATCTAATCAGGGCAACGATTGGAGTTTAATGCCTCTGAGATCGCCCCAATCGAACCACCGTAGCATCAGATGCAGTCTAAAAAGATTAGATGTCAAGGGTTAAGGTGGTGAAAATTCATACCTCATATGACAAATCTAATCGCACGGATAAGTTCGGATCGACAATCTCATCCCAACAACGTGAAAATCGACCAAATCCGACATCCATGGCACCATCTACAAGCATTTGATGGATGGCCCAGGTGAAGCCGCATCGCATCATCCAAGCCACCCAAAGCCATAGCTACATCCTTCTTTATCCTAAAGGGCAAATTCATAGTGTGACCTCAGTCGTTGAATTGCCATCCAATGACTGAGATGCGTTCTAGCTGAGCTGCAACGCCACCTCAAGAAGACTCCATCATGTGCTCATGGCCGTTGGATCTTCATCCAACGGTCGTGAGCGATTGAGCCGTAACACATCTTCTCGATAATCCAACTGGATAGCGCATTGGTGAAGCGCCTTATATCCAGGCGAGGGCGTGCGTTCAACTCTCCGCGCCTCAAATCCACAGTGCACCCACTTACACCAAAATTGAATCATTGGATGCGGTGCGAATGACCGATGCAATGGTAACGTTGCACCTTCTCGTGCATCGAATGATTGATCGTGCCTCACGCGCGTGATGATGTGCCATTAGACGCGCCATCGTATGCAGGTGCTATGACGAAGAGTGCTCGCGCATTCTAAGCCGTTCTATCGAATGATCGAACGGTTGAGATGGATTGGGTGCCATGAGGCAGTGAATGCTTAAAGGCGAGAAGCTGCTAACATGGCCGTGTGAGAGCCGTTGGATGCGGAGCGAGCGACGGAGATGGAGAGCGCATCTTCATCGACGGTTACCTTTAGCAACTCTCGCATCTACCACTAAAGACCCTAAGTTAATTCTTTAAAGCTTAAAATGTCCTTTTTGCCCTCAAACCTCACCTATAAAAGGATCACCCCTACCACACATTTCACCATCCCTTCTCTTCTTCTCTCACCCTCTCCAAAGCTCTAAAATGCTAGTCCCATACTCAGGATGCTCCACTAGAGTCTTAAACATAATTTTTCCATCTTCTCACCCCCATTCGTGGAGTGCCCATGGTTATCGTCTCGCTGCCATTCAGGAAGCAGATCCCGTTGCGACGCTGGCTTGTTTTGTCCTCCATCCTCCAACTCCGTTCTTCCTCATCCAGCATCTCACCACCCTCTTCTGGGTGCTCCATCAACGCGGTTCATCCTCCAAGTAGTTGTCTAGGAGGATTTTCTCATCCCTATCTTTTTATCAATTTCTGGTGTCAATTTTCAGCTTTCTAGTTATAGCGAATAGATGTAATGAAAATGCTCCTATGGTTATAAAATATTTATCCATTCTCTCCCTATTTTCTCTTTCTCTGTATTATTCTCTCTCTTTTCTATTATTTATTGTTTAAGTAGAATGGCTAATGTAGATTAATTTAAACCAGCTACTATGTTTCATGACAATAAATGCAATTTTTAATCAAATGCTCACTCCCTGTGTTCGACTCGTGACTCACTTTGATTTTCGGTAAAATTTATCTGATAGGGGATTTTTACGCAACTATAACGACGGGTTTTTAACTCAATCTTTTACGCATACAAAATCTTGCTCATCATTTTGATGTCGTTGCTGGGGAGGCAACACTGTTTGATTTCCCATATTTTCCGCCTTACTTATCTTTTACCTTACTTCCCTCCTCTCTTATTGTGATTGCAGGTACTCTCTCGAGGTGGGCAAAAGTGGTAGATTGGAGCAAAGTGCAGTTGAAGGGTTTGTAAGTTTATCCCACCTCTCACCCACTAGTTTTCATTCCACCATGTAATAACACAAACGAAAATCAACTTAGGTGCTCTTATAAACCCTAAGGTAGATTGCTTGTTATTTTGTCACTCCCACCCACCTCACCTCCATGTATATATTAAAAAAAATTCTGATTATGGCATTTAGTTAAATTTGCTCACCTTATACACCCACACACACCTAAGTGGACCATTCTTGTTTGATTCAATCACTTAACCGGGGAGCCAACCTAAGGACCTAGTACACCTCAATGCACTATACAAATAAGTAATTAGAGATCAGAATAGGCTAAAATTGATTGGGTGCCTTAATTAGTGGTGCATCAGGCTACTTGTCTGACTTGTATGAGCCGTACCACTTAATACAAAATTGATTCATTGAGTAGCTGCCTCTTAGGATTCAACTCTTAGGAATTAACCAAGCACTCCATTTTCTTTTGAGTTTTAAAGGAATATACCTTCACTTGTACTCTCAAAACCTGGTGTCCCAACTAAACCTTGATTGAATAGACCTAAAGTTGAACCGTAAAAGCTGCTAAACAAGGTTGAACTCTAAAAGACACATCATCAAATAACCTTGCGTGAAAGCCTTGGTTGTGCATGCACACACATGGAAACTAATCTTTAAGAGCATAACCTATCTAAAGGACCCATCACATTTTAGAGCACAATAAAACCTAAGCCTAATTAAAACATAGTAGACATTGGCCTTAAGGATTGGACTCACTCTTCGAGGCCCAAATCAAGATTATTTTTGATTAATCTACTTCTATTGGTCCATCTGATGTCCAACTAGAGGAGTAGTGTCAAGCGACCGCAGTTGAGGGGTATCAAAGGAACCTGAGGCGAAAGCCAAGGGAAGAACCTTCTCCCTGATCCCTCCCTTTAACTGGTTGGATTGACTGGAAAGAAGTAGACCAAATCGTTTCTTTCATTTTAAGATGGGTTCTAAGAGTCTATAGGTCTTTAGGCTACCCCACCTAAGGATAGGTTTGATTGTTTGTACTGTAGGGCACCTTTCTTTTCTCTTTTTCCTCCCATTTTATCGTGGATCCTTTCACATCCTACACGCATTTCCACTCCTGCCCTCCTAACACATCTTATTCCCAATATGATGATTATTATCTCGACCCATGCTGTAGTCAACCATCTACTAGTTGGGATAACGTGAATTGGGGATACAATTTTGGACCTTCATGTTCAGGGTCTAACTCTGGACACCATGATTTTGATTTTTATCCTTCTCCAAGCTGCACCGAATATAGATCACCACCCTTATATAGACAACCTAATATGATCTACAATAAAGAAGGATATGATGATTATAAACCATACCCTCCCCAGGATTACACTACATATAGGTCACTGATAACACTACACAAGGGGGTGATAATTATGTTGAATATGGCCCATCTTTATAATAAAAGGCACAACATAAGTAGAATAGGAGCATTGCATGCATCATGTACCAAGATTGCTTATAAACTACATTAATGGCCATTTGTATAAGCATTTGTCAAAGCAGGCCTCAGATGAGAAATCGGACCGCACGGATGGATTCAGAACGACAAACGGAGTCCAACAGACTCAAGATCGGCCAAATCCGACATCCGAAGCTCCTACAATGGGCCCAAGAAGTTCTGACTGTTGATATGAAGATCAACGGCCCAGATTGCGCCACATCAGCCCCGACCCCACGCTCGCTGCCCCTTCAGCTAGCCGAGATTCGCGCTCCCGCCCGCGGTCGCCTCAACAAAGCGCTGGCGTGGCGCAACGGTGAGTGCGCACGCCCGCTCCCACGCAACACGGGTTCGAGCCGCACGGAGTGGGATTTGAAGACGGGCGACGGGCGCGGAGAAATTGGGCCGCTTGATCAGCAGCGGGTGGCCAGGATCCTGCCACGCGGCGCTACCGCAGCTCACGAGCATCCATGCGTGCGCGCACGCCGAGCGGAGACGCGCGTGCGCACGCCGGGCCCGAGGCGCGATCCCAGCGCAGGCGAGGAAGACTCTCAGCCGTCCGATCTTTGATCTAACGGCTCTCGTTCAGCAGCCACGGATCGCGCAAGGAGAAGGAATGAGGTGGGCAGCTGACCTGCGGCGGGAGGGCTTCATCGACGCTTTTGGAAGCGATTTTAGCGACGCTTTGGATGTCGCTAAATCCCCTTCTTCTTTTAGGAAGCCCTTAACTCTACTTAAACCCCCTCCAACCACCATTCAAGGCATTCACTCTCCCTTGCAACTACTCCACCCCTCTCTTAGCTAGCTCTAGGCACTCTTGTAATCGCCGGAGATGACGAGCCGCCGACGGAGCCTCCTCCACCGCCTTGGCTGCCTCGTCGCTCTCCACACACTTTCTCTCTCTCTCTCTTTTAAGCTTTCTATTACTTTTGTTGAAGCATGTATTTAATGTTGTATGTTATGAACTACAAGTGCATGTTTAATGAAGTTATTTTCCATTCAGTTGCCATTTCAATTTCTGTTCAAGTTGCATAATCAAAACAAAGAGCTTTCTAACCCTAAACCTTCTCTCTCTCTATCTCTCTCTCTCGCTTTTCAAAACCTCACCTTTCGCAAGCAAAACTCCGCACTTTCCGTGACAAGTGGTAAGTAAAAATCCGATTTTCACGCCTCCCTGAGACCGACACTAGGACTCACCTCCGTTTAATTATTTTAAAACTGACGTTGCAAGTGCGACTATAACGACACTCCTGAACACACACGCACAAACACACATCAGTTTTTGGCGTCGTTGCCGGGGAGGCAACGGATTTGTTTTATCACCTCCATTCCACATTCATTCTCACATCATCTAATGCCCTATTTTCCTTTTTACTTGACGGTTGCAGGAATTCGGCGCATGAACGGCTAAGCGACGCATCCCACGACGGTAGCAAGGGAGTAGGCGCCACGAGGACCGACAGTGAGTAACCCCTCTCTCATTGTTTGCTTGCGTGAAAAAGCTAAAAAAATTGTAAAAACTGAAAAAAATTGGCATGGTGTATAATTGCTTGACCCACATCCTTAACACATCACCCCACAAAAAATGTACACTCTAACATTCTGAATAAATTCTTGGAGTGTGCTTTTATTTTTCTTGAGTGGTGTTTGCGAAGCCACCGTGAGTTGACCTGGGCCGCACCACTCAACCCTAAAACTGACTCATCTAATAGAAGCTGCATGATCATTAGGATGAGTACACTAGGGTTTTTAGAGCCTCTACAGAATAAAAAGGAAATCTACTTTCACTGAATTATGTGCAGAACTTGACGTGCCCATTGAAACTTGGTTGAAAACATTAAGACACGTCAACCCTAAAAAGTACTAAAATAAGGATGAAACACTAAAAGACACCACATCTTAACAAATCCTTGCTTGAAAATCATGTTTTGCTGAAAGTACACACTTTGAAAATGGAAAATTAAGAGGCACCACCCCAATCAGCGCCTCATCACATCACCCTAAGCACAAGCACTATCCTAGCCCTTTAAAACTGAGTAGACGTGCCCTAGGCAGGACTGAGTTAAGTCTCAAAAGGTGAGGTTTTGTTCGCTAGGCACTTGGCTTTCATTCCCTTGGTAGAATCTGGTGACTAGGCTGCGGGACAGTGTCAAATGACCGCAGTTGTGGGGTCTATGGAACCGGAGGTGCAAGCCAAAGGAAGAACCTTCCTTGCAATCCCCTCGTAATCAACCTAGCCAGATTAGCCTTGGGAAAGGGAGTCCAGTGCTTACGGACTTAATCACCCTTTGTGAGATTTCTAAGTCTCCTAAGGAATAAACCATAAGGACTAGGCTTGGGTGCTTAATTGAAACACATTTCTCGCATCTGTCGTCCTCCGCATCCCCTCCTGTTCTTCTCTAGTGTATGCACGAGAGGCGCTCACTGCATCCCGAGTTGTGTGTTTTGGGACAGGAATCTAGGCGACGTAATTCTGTTAACATGGCTGAACCTAGGGTAGAAGAGGCTGAGGATCAACCCCCACCAGATGCTATGGCCATCATCCAAGCTCAAATCAATGCTAACCATCGGCTTCAGCAACAACAAATCCATACCATCATACAAGCCATACAACGGTTATAGAACCCACAAGAACAACCACCACCACCGTTCCAAGACATACCAGGGCAACCACCACTTGATTTACCGCCATTTCAAGACCAGCCAAGACCCCTCCGTGATTTCTATAACCCTTCTGCTATTAGAGTCGAGCCACACCTTAGGATCCCCGAGGGGGGAGATGATTTTGAGCTAAAACTGAATGTCTTAAGTCTGATCCAGAGCCACTTTCATGGAAGCTCAAATGAGGACCCCTTTCAGCACCTAGAGGATCTCGACCGCATAGCACGAACGGTGAAACCTAGGAACATTAGCCTTGACATTGTTCTAATCAAGATGTTCCCTTTCTCATTAAGAGACAAGGCTTCTCATTGGCTTAGAACCCTAGGTAGACCCATCACCACCTGGGAAGAACTGAGGCATGTATTTTTAAAGAAATTCTTCCCCATAAGAAAGACCAATGCCCTCAGAAGAGCTATCACTATCTTCACACTCCAGGGTGGGGAACAATTTCATGAGGCGTGGGAAAGATTTAATGAACTTTTGAGGAAATGCCCACACCACGAAGTTCCAAGGTGGCAAGTGGCCCAGATCTTCTACCACGGTCTGGATAGCAACCTACGGAACTTCGTCGATGCCTCATGCGGGGGAAACTTCCTAAACAAAGACGAGGAGAGCGCGTTTGAGCTCTTTGAGTCTATGAGTGAGAATTCACTCAACATTGCCTCCATGAACCAGTTTAACAGGTCCAGTCAACCCCGTGGCAGGATTTATGAAGTGCAAGCAAATTCTGGAATGGTTGACATGGACATCATTGCCAAAAAGTTGGATCGAGTGGAATTGGTGGACAAAAGATTGATGAGCTACTGAATCAGACCAGGAACCCCTTGCAGACTTTCTCCCTAGCAAAGGGAGCACATAATGTTGACCTGGTCCAGCCCTTCACCCAACTGAACCCGGAACAACCCCTGACCACGTTCAAGGGAGGGACCTTTACTCCCTCGACCCTTGATTACTCCCTTCCCTCTTCATCAACATCGGCTATCCTAGAACATGTGCAAGCCGTCCAAGGGTATGCGAAACCTGACCCTTTCTCCAACACTTACAACACCGGCTGGCGTAACCACCCCAACTTTGGTTGGACAAACCAGAAACCACCGTAATTCCAAAACCAGCCCAGGCCAAACCAGCAGCCACACTTGCCCCCCTATCAACAAGGACCACCAGTTAGACCCCAATATAACCAGAATAGGGCAGCCCCTCCCCCACAAAACCAAATGGATACCCTAATAAAGATGATGGCTGACATGAACCAGAAACATCAGGAGGAAATGGCCTTGGTAAAGGGACAGTTAAGCCAACTCTTGGACTGTAAACAACAAGGATCCCTACCTTCTCAACCACAACTGAACCTGCGAAACATAATTAACAGAGGCCCAAATTCACAAGGGTTCCAAAGCAACCCCGGGCAGGCTCACATGGTTCAGCTAGCCCCGCAAACACCTCCTGGGTTTGGTGCTTCTTCGTCCTCGTCTTCTCAAGGATCACCCCATGGCCCCAATGCCTCTGCGAATGCGGTGACCTTGAGAAGCGGCACCAAAACCCAGGATCCCAAATGGCCGACTCTCCCCGAGACTTTACCTGTTGAAATACCCGACTCAGAAGAGGCACCAACCAAGGACCCAGACATGGAACCAATCCACATTCAAACACCCTACCCTGAGGCCTTGGAAACAATCAAGAAAAAGAAGAATACTGTGGAAACTGAGGAGCTGTTGGAAATTTTTAAGCAAGTACAGATTAATATTCCGCTCATAGAAGCCGTCAAACACATCCCTACTTACGCCAAGTTTTTAAAGGATGCCTGTACACCCAAGCGTAAGCCGAGACCTCAAGCACCTAGGAAGGTTGTACTCTCTGAGTAGGCAAGCTCCGTAATATCAAGCAACCTTCCACTCAAGAGAACTGACCTAGGAGCACCCCTGATTTCCTGCAATATCAGGGACATGACGTTTCATAGAGCGCTCCTGGACCTAGGTGCTTCTATCAACCTAATTCCAACCACCCTGTACCACCAATTTGGTTTTGGGGAGCTGACACCAACCCTTGTCACCATCCAGCTGGCTGATAGATCAGTGAAAACCTCGAAGAGGGCTGTCGAGGACGTGATTGTATGGGTCAAGGACTTCTATTTCCCGATCGACTTTTTGGTGCTCGACATGGAAGTCCCTGAAAAATTACAGAATGCACCCATAATCTTAGGCAGACCTTTCTTAGCTACGGCTAAAGCAAACATTGATTGTGACACGGGATGTATGGAAATCGCCTTCGAGGACAGGAAAATGCAATTGGATATCTTCCGGGCGACAAAGTCTTTTAATTGCGATTACATTGAGGAAAATGATCCCATGGAAACTTTAATCGAGGAATGCCTCACCCTCAGTTCTGTCTCAGACCACCAAACCCGTAGTAACTGTTCTGACCCGTCACCATCATTACCCGTGGACCTCTGTAAGGCGGAGTACCATCACACAACACCATTTGAAGAGATCAATGTTGATCAACTCCCGCCCTTTCCCTTCCCATCGACTGTGGTCCCACCCGCACCTGAACTTAAACCATTGCCCGAGAATCTCAAGTATGTCTTCTTGGGACCTGACCAGACCTTCCTAGTGATTATTAATTATCATCTAACCAAGGATCAGGAACTCAGGTTGACTGCGACCCTTTCAGAACATCGGGCCGCCATTGGTTGGACCATTTCGAATTTAAGAGGAATTAGCCCCACCTATTGCACCCATAAGATTTACATGGAAGACGGGGCCCGACCTTCCCGCCAGATGCAGAGATGTTTAAACCCAAACATGAGGGAGGTCGTTAAAAAAGAAATTATCAAGTGGCTTGACACCGACATCATCTACCTTATCTCCAATAGCCCCTGGGTGAGCCCCACTCAAGTGGTTCCAAAGAAGGCTGGGCTCACCGTTGTCACCAATGATCATGGCGAATCCATCCCCACCCGCACCACCACTGCATGACGGGTGTGTATTGATTATAGGAAGCTTAATGAAGCTACTAAGAAGGACCACTTCCCTTTGCCATTCATTGACCAAATCCTTGAAAGATTGGCAGGGCAGAAGTATTTTTGCTTCCTGGATGGATATTCAGGATATAACCAAGTCGTAATTGCTCCGGAAGATCAGGAAAAGACCACATTCACTTGCCCGTATGGCACGTTTGCATTCCGTCGAATGCCGTTCGGGTTATGCAACGCACCTGCGACCTTCCAGCATTGCATGCTAGCCATTTTTTCAGAAATGGTGGGTGAATACTTAGAGGTCTTTATGGATGATTTCTCTGTGTTCGGGAATTCATTCGACCATTGTTTGAGCAACTTGGAAAAAATCCTGAAACGATGTATCGAGGTTAACTTGGTGTTAAGTTGGGAAAAAAGCCATTTTATGGTTCAAGAAGGAATTTTCCTCGGTCACATCGTTTCGCATAGGGGCATCGAGGTAGACTGAGCTAAGGTTGATTTAATTTCCAAACTTCCTCCACCTAGTTCGGTCCGACAGATTTTCTCCTTCCTAGGACATGTTGGCTTTTACCGAAGGTTCATCAAAGACTTTTCCAAGCTTTCCAAACCCTTGACCGACCTTCTAGCCAACGACGCCATATTCCACATGTCTCATGATTGCATCCAAGCTTACCACACCCTTCGGGACTTAGTCTCCACCTCACCTGTACTTCAACCCCCAGACTGGTCCCAGGACTTTGAGATTATGTGTGATGCATCAAATTTTGCCATAGGCGCTGTCGTGGGACAAAGGCAAGACAAGAAGCCCGTGGTGATCTACTACGCGAGCAAAACGTTGGACGAGGCCCAACGTAATTATACTGTCACAGAGAAAGAGTTGCTCACTGTAGTCTTTGGACTTGAAAAATTCCGCTCATACTTGCTGGGATCCCACGTGACTATTTACACTGACCATTCAGCCATCCGACACCTGTTGGCCAAAAAGGACGCAAAGCCCAGGCTCATCAGATGGATCCTGCTTTTGCAGGAATTTGACCTGGAAATCCGAGACAAGGCCGGATCGAAAATGTGGTGGCTGATCACTTGTCGAGACTTCATCCAGACCACATTGGACCCTCCCTACCTCTCTCTGATGCCTTCCCTGATGAACACATCCTAGCCGTGCAAGACAAAAAACTGCCATGGTATGCGGACTACGTCAATTACTTGGTTGTAGGACAAACTCCGCACAACTGGTCCAGACAGCAACGGGACAGGTTCTTGGCTGAGGCCAAGCATTATTTCTGGGATGATCCCATGCTGTTTCGCCTCTGTGCTGATCAGATCATCAGAAGGTGTATCCCTGAAGATGAAGTTCAGAGCGTGCTTTCCTTTTGTCATGACCAAGCGTGTGGCGGCCACTTCTCTGGAAAGAAAACAGCTGTAAAAGTTTTGCAGTCTGGATTTTACTGGCCGTCCCTATTTAAGGATGCACACATCTTTGCCAAGACTTGCTCACGTTGCCAAACACTGGGGACCATGACCAAGAAAGATATGATTCCCCTTCAGCCCATTTTGATTGTCGAAATCTTCAACGTTTGGGGTATCGATTTTATGGGCCCCTTTCCACCATCCAACGGCTTCGAGTACATCCTGGTCTCAGTAGACTATGTTTCCAAATGGATTGAAGCCGTCGCCACCCGATGATGCGATCACAAGACTATCATGGATTTTGTGAAGAAGAACATCTTTTCCCGGTTTGGAATACCCAAGGCCATGATCAGTGATGGTGGAAGCCATTTTATCCATTCCCAATTCCGTGCCCTACTTAGAAAATATGGGGTTAACCACCACATTGCCACCCCGTATCATCCACAAACAAATGGGCAGACTGAGGTCTCAAATAGACAAATCAAGAACATTTTACAGAAGACTGTGAGACCTCACAGGAAAGACTGGTCCACACGACTTGATGATGCCCTATGGGCATACAGGACCACTTTCAAGACCCCGATAGGCATGTTGCCTTATCGCCTGGTCTTCGGCAAGGCCTGCCATCTTCCTGTCGAATTGGAACATCGGGCTTACTGGGCTGTCAAGTAATGTAACATGGATCTCCAGTTAGCCGGTGCGCAGAGGACGCTTCAATTATCTGAGCTCGAAGAAATTCATCGAGATGCCTTTGACAATAGTCGACTGTATAAGGAGAAAATGAAAGCCGTCCACAACCGACTCATTCATAGAAAAACCTTTGAGCCTGACCAGCAAGTTTGGTTGTTTGATGCACGCCTAAACCTCTTCCCAAGGAAACTCAGGTCCAAATGGATAAGACTATTTCGGGTGGTTAAGCCCTATTCTAATGGGGCGGTTGAAATCGTTGATCTTAACATTGGGCACACTTTTACAGTTAATGGTCAAAGATTGAAGCATTTCCTGGCCCAGGTACCCCTCAAGGAAAGTGTCACCCTAGTTGAGGGCTAACACCGAGCACCGCCCAGCTGGAGGCGTTAAACTCAGCGCTTCCTGGGAGGCAACCCAGAGGATTCAGATTGATCTGGTAGTTTACGTCACTCAGGTACTATCTTTTTGAACCCTTCTGCATCCATGAATCTGCCAATGAGGACATTGTCCAACTTAAGCATGGGGGGGTGATAAATTGCATAATCCTGAGCTCAATTAATCAGTCTGAATGAATAAATTAATTAAAATAAAAAAATTGAATTTAGGAAGAAAACTTAGGCATTGGAAACTTGTCAATAGTGGGAAATAATACAGAAAGAACTTAAACACTTAGACTTTTCAGGCCTTCAGGCTTAACCAGCCCTGGTGTCCATTAAAATATGGATTTAGCAATGAATCCTTGCAACCTTAAGCTATTCTAATCCACCTACTAAATAAGGTAATAAGTATACGACTTATCAACTCACCCTCTAACTCAGGAAAACTTTGAGTCTAAGCATCTGCACACATTTTTGCACAAACTCACTTCTCGGAGATTTTGACAGAAATTGGGTAGCTAATGAACTCTCTAGGGTGGTATGGCTGGCAAGCTGTCGTGGGTAACAGCCCATTGGCAGGTTGTCCAGATCCCAGCCATAGGCCATTTCTTTTTCTTTGCCTCTAGGTACATTTGAGATCAGGGAAGCCACCTACGAAAAAAAAAAAGGAAGAAGAAAAGAAAATAAACCATACTTCACCGCACAAGTATGGCTAGTAAGTGATCGTGGGTAACAGCCCATTGGTCAGTTGTCCAGAGCCCAGCTCAATAATTGCACAGAAAAGACCAAAACACCTAAGGAAGAAGCGGGGAAGTAGTACAAGCCGGGGAGATATACACCGGAAAAATCCTTGTGTTGACCCCAATTAAAACAAACATAGGGAGAAAGCTACCAATCGAACAAATACACCTTCAGGCAAAAATTTATTTTCTTTTCCAGTCACCTAGAGGCATAGAAACTCGAAGTCTGTCTTAATTACCGTTAGGTGAGTCTATCACAACATTCACACCAAGATGCTTAGCACTTAGGGTTTTGACCGAGTTTCGGGTGGGTTGGGTAGCCGTAAAAAGTTACCAACCCACACTGAATTCCGAAAAAAATTCTAAAAAATATATATATGTATACATATGTATAGTTATATATACATTAAAGCAAGGATTCAGGCGATTCGTATTTTGGCAAACACCTGGGCGCTACTTAATCTTTGTAGATTAAGATCTGTGTATATTTCCTCTTATTGACAAGTAACGAAGTGCTTAAGCAATTACTTCTTGAATTCTGCAAGGAAATAAAGACTAGAATAAACCTTGCTAGGGACTAGCAAGGAGTAAGCATGGGGGTATGATAACACTACACAAGGGGGTGATAATTATGTTGAATATGGCCCATCTTTAGAATAAAAGGCACAACATAAGTAGAATAGGAGCATTGCATGCATCATGTATCAAGATTGCTTATAAACTACATTAATGGCCATTTGTGTAAGCATTTGTCAAAGCAGGCCTCAGATGAGCAATCGGACCGCACGGATAGATTCAGAATGACGAACGGAGTCCAACGAACTCAAGATCGGCCAAATCTGACATCCGAAGCTCCTACAATGGGCCCAAGAAGTTTTGACCGTTGATCTGGAGATCAACGGCCCAAATTGCACCACATCAGCCCCGCCCCCGCGCTCGCCGCGCCTTCAGCCAGTCGAGATTCGCGCGCCCGCCCACGGTCGCTGCGACAAAGCGCGGGCATGGCGCAACGGTGAGCGCGCACGCCCGCACCCACGCGACGCGGGTTCGAGACGCACAGAGTAGGATTTGAAGACGGGCGACGGGTGCGGAGAAATTGGGCCGCCCGATCAGCAGCGAGCGGCCGGGATCCTGCCACGCGGCGCGACCGCAGCTCACGGGCATCCACGCGCGCGCGCACGTCGGGCGGAGATGCGCGCGCACATGCACGCCCGAGGCACGATCCCAGCGCAGGCGAGGAGGACTCTCAGCCGTCCGATCTTTGATCGAACGACTCTCGTTCAGCAGCCACGGATCGTGCAAGGAGAAGGAACGAGGCGGGCGGCTGACCAACGGCGGGAGGGCTTCACCGACGCTTTTGGAAGAGGTTTTAGCAACGCTCTGGATGTCGCTAAAGCCCTTCTTTTAGGAAGCCCTTAACTCTATTTAAACCCCCTCCAACCACCATTCAAGGCATTCACTCCCCCTTGCAACTACTCCACCCCTCTCTTAGCTAGCTCTAGGCACTCTTGTAATCGCTGGAGACGACGAGCCGCCGACGGAGCCTCCTCCACTGCTGTGGATGCCTCGTCGCTCTCCACACACTTTTTTTCTCTCTCTCTCTCTCTCTTTTAAGCTTTCTATTACTTTTGTTGAAGTATGTATTTAATGTTGTAATTTATGAACTACAAGTGCATGTTTAATGAAGTTATTTTTCGTTCAGTTGCCATTTCAATTTCTGTTCAAGATGCATGATCAAAACAAATAGCTTTCTAACCCTAAACCTTCTCTCTCTATCTCTCTCTCTCGCTTTTTAAAACCTCACCTTTCACAAGCAAAACTCCTCACTTTCCATGACAAGTGGTAAGTAAAAATCTGATTTTCACGCCTCCCTGAGACCGACACTCGGACTCACCTCCGTTTAATTATTTTAAAACCGACGTTGCAAGTGCGACTATAACAACACTCCTTAACACACACGCACAAACACACGTCAGTCACCACCCCTCTATGAACAACCCGAAATGCCCTACTATCAGGGAGGACCCCAAGAACCTCAACTTCTTGACTCCCCTGGACTAAACTCAAACCCACCCAACCTTGAATCAAACCATTTGGTTGAAGTGAACTAGGTCCAAGATTGAGTGTTGTCTAACTTAAGGAATATCATTCAATCTTCAGAAGCTCAACCAACACCTTGCACTGAAGAATTGGGGCCTCTGATACAAATGATTGATGATCTTAAAAAATATTTATTAGATTGGCTCCAAGATGTTAAGGATAAGGACCCAGGTGAGTTCTTACTTGGGAAATTGTCAAGGTTGTGGATGAAATTTGTGATTGCTCTGGTCCAATCTTAGGATGATTCCCAAGATGAACCCCCTTCAGGGGAGCCAATGTCAAAACCCACTCAGGCATCTGTAGGGGAGAACACATTTTTGAGACTAGGGATGACCAGGTTGTTCTAAAGCAACCAATTGAGGAAGAATAAATTTTTTCACCTGATATCCCTGAACCAGGGTATGAGGAAAAGTATGTCTCCATGGATTAGGAAATGATAGATGATTTTGAGACATATATAAATGTGGATAGGGAATTCTTTGATTCTAAAGGTGAAGAATCTTTATGTGAAGTCTCACCTGAGTTTGAGGAAGATAATTTTAGTGAGATATACAGGCTTGAGAAGTATGATGGATCATTTCATAGCCTAATAATTGAGGATTGTGATCCCACTAGGGCTAGCATGGAGAATTCAAATCCTGATTTCATAAAAGATTCAATTCATAGCCTCATTCCTCAATCACACCCCGTTAAGCATAATGATAACTATCTTCTTAAAATTACCAAACCCAAGTCAATTCTGATTAAGCCACAAATTTTGGAATTGGGTATTTTAGATGGTGTTGATAACACTTTCGAGGTCCTGGAAACTTTGATTATGGAGGATAGGAATCTAGAAATGAAGGTTTGGGAAGCCAATTCCGGGGAAAGCAGAAGTCTGATTCTAAGGGTTCCTATTTGTCTGAAACCACCAACCTTCTACAAGGACCCTTATGACATTTTCAGCTTTGAGGATGTTCAACCCAAGCATAAATTAACTTATTATCTTTTTGACACAAATTTTCTTATTGTTCGACTTTTTGGACTTGGGTTGCATCCTCACAAACCACAGGCTCGGCCCCACTTGCATAATGATCTCAGGTTTTGGGTAATTTTTATCTAGAACCTTAGAACCACTCGACCGTTGGGCATGGATCTGCATCACAACCTCATTCGCATCTGGACATCTTCTCCTTGTGGGTCATAAAATTTATCTTATTTTGATCTTGACTTACACCTGTGAATTCTTAATTTCTTCTTTGTTTGTATAGTATGCATAGTTGAAGGTAATAAATTTAGCACGTATACACTCTATTTTCATTTCAGAGTTGACCATGTAATCACAAAATTCAGGTGATTTCATCTGTATTCCACTCTTTTTCATGTCTTTTTAATACAATGATGACATTGCATTAGATAGGCATGAGGGGGTGGATATCCATCTTTGAATCATTTTGTTAGCTTTGTAAATTCTTTTAAAAAAATTTTGAATTAGGAAAAGAGAACTTCGTTATTAGAAATTTGTCAACTATAGGAAATGATACAATAAGACATGAACACTTAGATTCTTCAGGTCTTCGAGTTTAATCAGCCCAGATGTCCACTAAAATGTGGACTTGACTCTTGAGTCCTTTCCATTTGAAAATTTCATTTTTAATTGGTTAAAAAAGTTGGATTAATAAGTACACAACTTATCAACTCGTCCTCTGATTTGAGAGGACTTATAGCCTAAGCATCTACACACTATGTGCACTGACTCACTTTTCAACAGTTTTAATGGAAATTGGGTAGGTAATGAACCTTCTAAGGTGGTATGGCTGACAAGTTGACATGGGTAACAGCCCATTAGCCGATGGTTTAGAGCTCAGCCACAACCATTCTCTTTCTGCTGCCTTTAGGTAAATCTTAGATTAAGGAAGCCACCTACTTAGGAAGAAAAGAAAAAAAAATGGAGAAACAAAAAATAAGAAAATAAATAAATAAGCCACACTTCACCGCATGAGTATAGCTGGTAAGTTGCCGTGAGTTTGATGCCCCATTGGCCAGTTGTCCAGAACCTAGTTCACAAAATGAACATTTAATTCCAAACACTTAAGAAGAAGCAGGGAAGTAGAATAAGTCGGGGAGATATACACTGAGTTTATCCTTGTGTTGACCCCATAAAAATAAAAAGTAGGGAGAAAGCTACCAATCAGATATATATACCTTTAGGCAGAAATTCTTCATAGGGGTCACCTAGGGTTTGTAGAAACCTGAAGTCCGTTTTGATTGCCAATCAATGAGTCTATCATAGTCACAAAATGATGCTTAGAACTTAGAGTTCTTTTTGAACCTTGGGTGGGCTGGGCAACTGTAGCAAGCTTCCCGAAACTCTAAACTCAAAAATCCACAAAAATTAGAAAAGAAGAAAAAGAAAGAGATATATTTGCTTTTGAATAAGGCGAGGGCTTGGGCAGGCTGCATTTTGGCGGACACCCGGATGCTATTGAGTCTCTGTAGTTCAAGTCTTTAGTAGAAATTTCTTAGTGTTGAGAAATAACTATTACCCAAGTAATTTTATTTTAATTCTTTTATAAATAGCATGTAGTTTTGCTACGAACTAGCAAAAGGTAGGCATGAGGGTGTAATGTGCACACATCTAATTAGCTTAAAATGTCTATTTATGCATGTTCCTAGTGCGACGACTCAACTCTTGCCAACTGATGAGGCCCGAGTCACCTTATGCTAACAACTAACACGAAAATCCACAAGATCACAGTCACCCAACATAAAGTCATAAAACATTAATAGACAACATTCATTCACAAAGCATTAAATGAAGGAAACAAAAGTGCTGACAATAAAAGCAAAATTCTCCTAGAACAGAATAAAATTAGAGTTCATATAGTTATCCAAAAGACAAGAAATAAACTTCTACTAGCAAAAAGGAACTACAACTATGAGCCACCGGCTCAGTATAGACTGTCTCTTCAGATAGGACCTGGTTCAGTTGAAGTCTGACCAGCAGCAGTTGCGGCACCTGACTACTTAGCAACACCTGAATACAGAAGCCGAGATAAACGTCAATGAAAACTGAGTAGAGTAGTACAACTAAACCAGTAACTCAAGTAATGGAGAACAGTAAAAGGGCACTATCTTGATAGTTCATCTATTTACAATCTATTTTATATCTAGTTTCTTTTATGCAGTTTGCCCATATTCTTATTGTTCTCAAACTGTTAATCAACGTCTTAGGCACGAGACAATCTCGTGTAACTTCCCGTAGTGCAAGATCGATATAAGCCACCCTCTTGGTAGGGGGGGTTGCTTATATCCATCGAGTCGCCACGCTCTGTCACCCTGGGGTCATCTCGGAAAGGAGTGGCGGCAACGTCGTGTAGTGTGAACACGTATAAGCGCTTTGTACACTGAACTACAGATAACCAATGACCCACTCTCCAGCCAAAAGAACTGCTCCAAACCTCAAGCCCTACAAATCCGCTATCCCAATTAGCTGCTAAGCCTAACCAAAGAGTCGTAGGAAGACCAGTAACTCCCTAAACCAGCCCCTTAACCTAATCTAAAAGACCTAAAGCTACGATCGAAATCCTAGCAAGTAGTGGGGTTGAAACTAGTTATCTAATCCTTTTATTTTCCCAACATATCCATCATATTATTGATCCCATTTCCAGATAACTGTATTCCTTATCTTGTCAATTTCGATACTCCTTAGTAATTTCGTATTACTAATTCCAGGGATAACAGTTTCTCATATTATTTTCCAATTTATTCATTCATTAGAAATCTCATCTTTACCAGAGGTTCCAAACTATTTAGACAGTTTTAAAGATATTAGAACTTGTTTTATGGAAAATGGGTTTCTTTTCATGCATACGATAACAAGGGTGTATATACTTGCTAATTCATTATTATTCATGTAAATCCATTTTTGTCATTATTTATAGTGCCAGAAATCAGGAAACATCGGAGGGTCTTAACTCAGCAAAAGGGGAACGCACGCGGATCAAGGCAGTATACACGGAACTCACACAAGCTGGGTTCTCAATTACTTGAAAGATCGGTTGGATTGAAAAGAGGGATAGACTACTCTACCAAAGGTCACTGAAGCATCATGGTGACTCTGAACCATGCGCACTAGGTCAAGAAACAATCTCTATGTCTACCTCAAGATCCACAGATGCACTAGGAAGAAGACCTGGTTCAATCAGACCCAGGATGGGGTTGGAGACACCTAATTATGTTTCTAATATTTCAATATGTATAATGAACTCAAAAGTTGAAATACATAATACCAACACATAGTACGTGTCGATACAATTCCAACGGTACCTTATTTTTCGAAATTTGAGGTCGAGAAGGCCTTGAACCGGTCAAAAAAGCGCCAACGGGTCTAGAGTCGGATTGAACTGCCCTCACACATGCCACCCGACTTACTCGCGTACGCGCATGCCCGCACACTCGTGCCCATGCTCCTACGCGCTCCCGTGCACTTGCGTCTACATGCTTGCACCTAAGCACTTGCAAATTTTACAGTAGGGACCCCAGGTTTTGCAGATTCGCACCTGGGTCCTCGAAAAATATTTTTTGATTTTTGGAGAAGGTTTTTCTTCTTTCTTTCTCTCCTGATTTGAGAGAGTTGGAGGCTATGATGACCCAAGGGACCCAAAGGGTCCTTAAATAGGCCTTAGAGGCGGTTGTGAGCAGGTTTAGGTGGGTGAAATACCTAAAATGCCCTTAGGGTTGGGTTTACCTTCATTTAGGTCCCAGGTGACTTCTTTTGACCCTAACTTGAGCAATACACCTCGAAATCATGCGAAATAAGCATCACCAGAAATTCTGCGACGAGAGGAATACAATGATATCATATATGGAACCCTTTTGACAAGGTTTGACTAGGGTTGTACTCAAAATACACTATTCTTTGGAAATTAAGAGGGTTCTGACACTAGCACCAAACCCTGACCGGGTTTTCAGGTTTGAACTGACCCAAACCACTTTAAAAGACTCAAAACTTGGATTTTGGGACATTACACCTAGTGTCATAGAAGCATCATGCATTATAAATATTACATAGCATGCATCATCATGCATTTAGGTTAATTTCTATAAATTGTATAGTAATTTACCCTTTTTGTGGCTAGCGGACAAGGAGACATCATTTTGGGGCCTCAGATTGAAGATCCAACCGTACAGATCTGATTAGGGCAACAATCGGAGTTTAACGCCTCCAAGATCACCCTGATTGAATCTTTGTAGCATCAGATGTAGTCCGAGAAAAATCAGAGATCAAGAGTCAAGGTGGTGCAAATTCATACCTCAAATGACAAATCCAACCACACGGATGGGTTCGGATCGACGATCGCAACCCAACAACGCAAAAATCGACCAAATCCGACATCTATGGCACCATCTACAAGCATTTGATGATGGACGACCTAAATGAAGCCATGTCGCATCATTTAGGCCGCCCAAAGCTGCAACTACGCCCTTTATCCTAAAGGGAAAATTCATAGTGTGATCTCAACTGTTGGATCGCCATCCAACGGCTGAGATGCATTCTAGCCGAGCTGCAATGCCGCCTCAAGAAGACTCCATCGTGTACTCATGGCCATTGGATCTTCATCCAATAGTTGTGAGCGATTGAGCCATAATGTGTCTTCTCGACAATCCAGTGGGATAGCTCATTGGTGAAGCACCTTATATCCAAGCAAGGGTAAATCCACAGCGTACCCGCTCACGTCGAAATTGAATCATTGGATGCAGTGCGAATGACCGATGCAGTAGTGACGTAGCACCTTCTCGTGTGCCGGATGTTGATCGTGCCACACGCTCGTGATGACATGCCATCAAATGCGTGATCTAAGCCGTCTAATCGAATGATCGGACGGCTGAGATGGGTTGGCGCTATGAGGCGGTGAATGCTTGAAGGCGAGAAGCCGCTGACGTGGCCATGGGAGAGCCGTTGGATGCAAAGCGAGTAGCGGAGATGGAGTGCGCGTCTTCACCGACATTTACCTTCAGCAACGCTCGCATCTGCCACTAAAGACCCTGAGTTAATTCTTTTAAAGCTTAAAATGTCCTTTTTTCCCTCAAACCTCACCTATAAAAGGACCACCCCTACCACACATTTCATTATCCCTTCTCTTCTCCCCTCACCCTCTCCAAAGCTCTAAAGAGCTAGTCCCATACTCGGGATACTCCACTAGAGTCTTAAACATAATTTTTCCATCTTCTCACCCCCATTCGTGGAGCGACCGTCATTGTCCTCTCGTTGCCATTCGGGGAGTGGATCCCCCTACGATGCCACCTTGTTTCATCCTCCATCCTCCAGCTCCGTTCTCCCTCATCCAGCATCTCACCACCCTCTTTGGGCATTCCGTCAACACGGCTCGTCCTCCAAGTAGTCGTCGAGGAGAATTTTCTCATCCCTATCTTTTTATCATTTTCTAGTTGTAGCAAATAGATGTAATGAACATGCTACTATGGTTATAAAATATTTGTCCATTCTCTCCCTATTTTCTCTTTCTCTGTATTATTCTCTCTTTTCTATTATTTATTCTTTAAGTAGAATAGCTAGCGTCGATTAATTTCAACCAGCTACTCTGCTTCGTGACAATAAATGTGATTTTAATTAAACATTCGCCTTCTTGTATTCGACCCGAGACTCACTTTGAGTTTTGATAAAATGTATCTGATAGCGGATTTTTATGTAGCTACAACGATGGGTTTTTAACTAAATCTTTTGCACATACAAAATCTCGCTCATCAGGTATCAATGGGTAGATACCAATTGGAGGGAGGGAGGAAGACCATGAAGGCCATGATTGAGGTATTGTTTGTTTATAGGGAGTGCGAGTGGTATCCTACGTTTGGCAACGCAAACTCGGCTTTATGCCAAACCAAGTTTGCACCCATAAACCCGGGTTCTGGGGACACAGAGGGGAGGGTTGGATGGAACCATCCCTCGTTTCTATCCTGCTTGCGGGTACTATAGCAAATTGTGAACGGACGAAGATGCCCTTGTAATTGGTGAGTTAAAGGGCATCCAGTTGGCTTTGTGCTCATTGTCCTCACTCGTCTTCTTGGGTGAAAGGACATCCTCTCATTGGCGCAAGCGGAAGCCCTAACCCTAGTGCCTTCACTTTCCGTGATAAAGCTGGACGACCTTCGGCCATGATGGTGCTTCATCGAGTTGCCATCAATGTTTTTTCACCTTTTTAGATCTACTTGCTATTTATCTGCTTGCTTCTTCATAAATCCAAGCGAGTTGTTTCTTCTATGGCCATTTCCATCATTCTCGAAGGATGGATCACTCCTTTTTCTAGTGGACAACGAGTTGGTTCTTCCTATCGGTGATGGCCAGTTCTTGTTGTTGTTCGCATCCTCCGCCATTACTCTTGATGGTTGGAGGAGAGTAATGGCGAAGCAGTGGTCCATTCCCTATAAAACACATGGGGTTCCATCCATGGGGTTCGCATTTGTCGTTATCGTGGTGTGTTTGCTACTGGACAACAAGAAAGAGGAAGGAACTGCTTCGAAGGGTATGTTCTCTTTCTTGAGAAATTTCTAGTTACATTCAAAGAAGATATTATTGTCACTGGATATGTTGCTCTGCCTTGACAAACTAGGGAAATTTGATTCATTTTGGGTTTGGAGGTGCTTCACCTAGAGGTTGTTGGATCTTTGTGTACTGTCTCTCTCACATTTGGACAACATGTATATATCTTGATCGAAAATTTCTTCCAATTTAAATGAAAATATTGTAGGAAATTGGGATTGAAATGGTTATGTGAATGTTGATAGCAAGGCTTGTCTGGTGATCCGCATGTTGACAGTTCTTCCAAGTGTTTGTTGAAAGAGTGATGGTATTTCATCTAAATGATTTGAATGTTCTTAAGAAATGAAATCCTGATCTATTTATACAAATATCACTTTGTTGCGGATAGTAGCAGCTTATTGTCGTTGACTTTTGCGAGACATAAACGAAGGGCAAGTTCGTACTTGATTTTTGTTGAAAGTTTTGCTGAGAAGGCTTCTTTTGTTGATGGTTATTGGTAGGTGGGCTTTCGTAACCAACATAACTGATTGTTTTGACTTCTTAATGCAAAGCATGTTAGTGGTATCTAAGCTTTGTTGTAACGTTATTATTAAAGATGGTGATGTTATATTTATTTTGTCTTTATTTCTTTTGAAGCATGATGTTATTTTCCCACACCTCTTCCCTTGATAAAGAGGTGTAGGGCTCCCATAATGAAACAACACATTCTTTTCTTCAACTTGGTATCAGAGAGCCAAGTTGGGGACTCCACCAAAGAAGAAACCCTAACCCTACCTCAAGCCCCCCACCGCCGCGGTTGTCACCGTCGGATGCCACCGCAACCATAGGAGGCAACGCCAGCACTGCCTTGCTGCCACAGCAGCGACACGGAAGGCCGCCACCATCGCCTCCAATGCCTCAGAGCTTGTAGCACCAATTGCTACAATAGGTCGTCGACGCCTTCAGTGCCTGTAGCACACGACCGGAGCTAGTCTCGCCGCTGCTGCACCCGATCGAAGTTGCCTGCAGTGGTCGCCACTGCTTACAACTAGAGTAGCACACATCGTGTCGTCCACTACTGCTGACAATTGGAGCAAACAATGACTGGAGTGCCAACGAACAACACACGACAATTCCTGATTATGTCCCTACGATTCAGAAAGAGACTAGAAAGAATGTTAGCTTTGGCGAAATTCCCAGGGGGTGTAAGCTTACTCGGAGGGAAACCCTCACCTGCCACCCTCACCGGCATTCGCGTGCCTGCTGCTGTAGTGCACCGCTGCATCTTACTGTGTGTGCTGCAGTAGTGGGCCACACCTAGTTGTTGCCACCGGCTCTTCTTATCGCCGTCCAAACCGTTGGAGAAGGGATTCTTTACCGCCAGAAGTTCGTAGGAAGGTTCTTGAGTCTTTTGGGGTTGAAGTCTTGAATCAAGAACCTTCCTATGTACGGTATGACTTCCTTTGATCTTGTGGTCCAATTATGGGGTGTGTATTCCCCGACAATTGATGTTTGATGCAGGGATTTAGATCTGTGTCCTTGTTTCTCTGATGTGGTATGTTTGACATTGATGGTAGAGTATGTGAGTATAGTGTACTAAGAGTAGTATAGGAACCACCATGGAGCAGGGTGGATAATCGACTCTGGTGCATCACAGCATCTGTGCGGTGATCCAACCTATTTCCTCTCACTACAGTCCGTTCC
The DNA here is from genome assembly GCA_037157565.1 of Thalassia testudinum. Lineage (NCBI taxonomy): Eukaryota > Viridiplantae > Streptophyta > Magnoliopsida > Alismatales > Hydrocharitaceae > Thalassia > Thalassia testudinum. The sequence goes on along the minus strand of JAZHRO010000022.1, from coordinate 2,623,248 downwards.
TCTAGGGAGGACTGTACAGGTAGCTGATGGTAGACACACCCCAGTGAGGGGTAAGGGGGAGGTGTCCGTGACCCCCAGGTTGAAATTGTCTGGCGCGTTACACATGCCAGAATTCCCGCTTAGCCTATTGTTCGTGAGTAGGATCATGAATGATCTCAACCGTAGAGTGATCATCGATGATGTCAGATATGTTGTCCAGGACAAGCTCACTAGGAACATTGTTATCAGAGGTACAGAGGAGAATGGCATTTACTGTCTAGGACAAGAGCCATTTGCAGGCGTTACTTGGTATGGTAGTGTTGAAGCTACGAATTGCTACGCTAACGTGTTTGGTTTTGAAAAACCTGTCGTTGTAGTGTGAAAGCGAAGAACTCGTGTTCAACAAATAAAATTTATACCAGAATAGAAATCCCGGCTCGAACTCAGGGAGGCTACGTCGATCTATATTTGCAATTATATGTTTTTAGAATTTTTGTTGAAAAGTAAAGCGATGTAATTACAATGAAGCCATATTAACAATCAGAATAAACAAGAGAGAGAGAGAGAGAACATGCATTCAATAATTCAAAATGTTTATACAATAAAACCATAGAAGAATTACACTAAAAAGCGAGAAATCAGCTACATTAGAAAGCAGGAAAATTCCACTCTAGAAAGCAGGAAAATTCTACTCTAGAAAGCTGTAAAGAAGAATGGGAGAGAGAAGTTATCCTCCTCGACGATCGCTTGGAGGACGAGCCAGACGAGACTCCGCTTGGACAAAGGAGGATAGAGTGGGAAGAAGGAGGTTGAAGTAGGAGGAACGAGAACGGGGCAGCATGTCATCGTCGTCGCGGGATCCACTTCGGAAATGAGAGCGAAAATTTGACTTTATCTCGTGAGGAACATCTTGGGTGTGGGACAAGCTTCTCTTGAGCTTTGGAGAGGGAGAGAAGAGAAGGAAGGGATCAGAATTTCGTGTGGAGGGGGACTCCGTTTATAGTTGCAAGGAGTGAGGGCAATTTGGTCATTTAAATCTCAAAACATTAAATAAGGGGTCTTTAGTAACGGTAAAACCGTCGCTAAAGCCCCATTGTGGGTGACGTGTGCCGCCCGCCCGTCTTTTGCACGCTCAACGCCTCTTCACGTTCATCAAATCACGGCCATTCGATCGCGAGATCGAATGGCTGAGATTTGATAACTGCCGCACCTCATTTGATCGTGCCTCTGCGTGAAATCGCGCGTCCGCGCAGCGCAGTCCCTTAGCGCGCCACGTCTTCGCCCTCGCAGCCACTCATCCAGGATCTGATGGTCCAAATAGCACCATCGCAAGCGCCTATGCTCAATTGAGGCTCGCGAGGTTTCGGACCTGTGCCTCTTGCTCGCGATAAGGCCTCCATCCGCTGCGCTACGGAGGGGAAATAGGCACCTGGGTGTTTTAAGGTGCGGCTGCCCATGGCCGTTCGATCGCGATCGTGTGGTCCAGATCTAACATGCAGTAGAAGGGTACGGTGGTCTTCAAGATCAACTGGGCCGATTTGGGCGGCCAAGATGGCACCACGTGGCACCATCTTGGCCATCCATCTTCTAGATGATGTAGATGGTGCCACGGTTGTCGGATTGAGTCGATTTTCGTGTCGTTATGCTGCGATCGTCGATCCGAATCCATCCGTGCGGTCGGATTTGTCATTTGAAGTGCAGATTCATACCATCTTGGCCCTTGATCTTCTAGGGTTCCTCGATCTCTATCTGATGCTACAGACGTCTGATTAGGGCGATCTTGGAGTTGTTGAACTCCAATCGTCACCCTGATCACATCTGTACGGTTGGATCTTTGATCTGAGGCCCCGATAAAAAGTTTGCCCCATCCTTGAACATAAAAGGAGACAATTAACCTCCATTTTATTCAAACTAATCTAAATGCAAGATGATGCATGTTATGCAATATTTATAGTATGCAATGCAATTCTATGCTTAAGAACATGCATAAATAGACATCTTAAGTAGTGTAAACATGTTTACATCATACCCCCATGCCTATCTTTTGCTAGTCCCTAGCAAAAACTATATGCTATTTATAAAAGAATTAGGTTGGATTATTTGGGCATGAATTATTTTCAATCATTAAGAAAATGTTTACTTAAGATTTGAACTTTCAAAGACACAACAGTGCCCGGGTATCTACCAAAATACAGACCGCCTCAAGCCCTTGCCTTATTCAAAGAAAATTTCTTTTTCTCTTTTTCTTCTTTTCTAATTTTTTTAGATTTTCAAGTTTTAGGGTTTAAGAGTAGCTTTCTACGGCTATTCAACTCACCCAAGATTTGATGAGAACCCTAAGTTCTAAGCATCTTATTGTGAATGTGATAGACTTATTGACTGGCAATAAAAACAGACTTCAGATTTCTACGCCTCTAGGTGACCTTAAAAAGAGAATTCTGCCTAAAAGTGTATCTTTACAACCGATAGCTTTCTCCCTACTTTTATTTTTACAGGGTCAACACAAGGGTGAATCCAGTGTATATCTCCCCGGTTTATTCTACTTCTCTACTTCTTCCTAAGTGTTTTGGGATCTTTCAGTGCATTTATTGAGCTGGGTTCTGGACAACCGGTCGATGAGTTGTTACCACTGACAACTTGCCAGCCATACTTGCGTGGCAAAGTGTGGCTTATTTCTTTTGTTTCTTTTCTCCTTTTTTTCTTTTCTTTTTGATTTTCTTTTCTCTTTTTTAAGTAGGTGACTTCCTTGGTCTAAGATTTACTTAAAGGCAACAAAAAGAGAAAGGTCCTGTGACTGGGCTCTGGACAACCTACCTATGGGTTGTTACCCACGATAACTTGCCAGCCATATCACCCTAGAAGGTTCATTAGCTACCCAATTTCTATTAGAATCGTCGATTAACGAGTCGGTGACAAGATAGTGTGTAGATGCTTAAAACTCAAAATTCTCTCAAATCAGAGGGCGGGTAGATAAGTCGTGTACTTATCATCCAAACTTATTTACTCGAATTACGATAGAATTAAGATGGCGAGGACTCAAAAGATAAATCCACATTTTAATGGATACATAGGCTGATTAAGTCTAAAGACCTGAAGGGTCTTTGTGTTCAAATCATAATGTAATATTTCCTAAGATTGAAAATTTTCTTAAACCTAAGTTCTCTTTCCTAATTCCAAAATTTTTTTTAATATAAATAAAATAAAAAAATAAAGTAAATTTACGGAGCTGACGAATAAATTCAGAGATGAATATCCACCCCCCATGCCTATCTAATGCAATGTCCTCATTGTATTAAAAAGACATAAAACAGAGTGGAATAGAGTAGAAATCACCTGAATTGCGTGAATGTCAGGTTCGCTCCGAGATAAAAACTAAAAGGAACTGTATACGTGCTGAATTTAGTACCTTCAGCTAGGCACACTATACAAAGAAGAGAAATAAAGAATTCACAAGTGCAGGTTAGAATCAGAATAAAAAGATAAAACCTCAGACCTGCTAGCAGATGTCCATAGATGTGGACCAGATTGTGGTGCAGACTCATACCCCATAATCGAGAATATCTAAGGTTCTGGATAAAAATTACCCAAAACCTAAAATCAGTATGCAAGCCGGGTCGGGCGTGCGATTTATGAGGATGCAACCCAAGACCAAAAAGTCAGGTTACAGAAAATTCAAGCTCCAAAGGATAATCAATGAATGTATGCTTGGGTTGAACATCCTCAGAACAGAAGTTGTAAGGGTCATGGTTTGATGATTTCTAATAAAATGGAACCCTTCGACTCAGTTTTCTATTTCCTCCAAAGTTTGCTTCCCAAATCAGAACTTCCCAACTTCTGTTCTCCTCATTCAGAATGTCAAGTTTTGGGACCTCTTGCATATTAATCACCCCATCTGAAATTCCAAGTCTAAAATATGTGGTTGAATCATAATTGACTTGGGTCTAGTTATCTCAAAAACAAAATCATCGATAAGCTCAATGGGGTATAATTGACAATCAGGGCATTGGATTGAATCCTCTAGAAAATGAGATTCTGGATCCGTAATGTGAGCCCCAATAAGATCAGTTTCCTCAGTTATTGGGCTATCAAATGATCTATCAGATTCCTCAGGCCCAATCGTCTCACAGAAATTGTGTTCTGTAAACTCGCTTGAGACTTCACAACTTGAATCTTCACCATCAGAATCAAAGAAATGAAGATCCGTATTAATGTATATCCCAAAATCATCTGTCACTTTTTGATCCATGGAGACATACGTTTCCTCATACCCTGGCTCAAGGATCTCAGGTGAAGAAATCAGATCATCCTTAATTGGTTGCTCTAATTCAATCTAGTCAGCCTCGTAACACGTGTCCTTCCAATAGTTTCCTGAGCGGGTTCTGACATTGGCTCTCCTGAAGGGAGTTCATCCTAGGAATCATCCCACGATTGAACTAAAGTGACCACAAATCTCATCCTCAATTTCGCTAACTTCCCAAGTAGAAACTCACCCGGGTTCTTATCCTTAACATCCTGGAGCCAATCCAACAAATACTTGTTCAAATCATCAATCATTTCAATCAGGGGATCCAATCTTTCAATGCAAGGTATTGGCTGAACTTCTAAAGATTGTATGATATTCCTCAAGTTAGCCAGAACCTTATCTTGAACCTGGTTAACCTGAACCAAATGACTTGGTTCAGGGTTGAGCGGGTTTGGGATCAGTGCAGAGGAGTTAACGAATTGAGATTCGTTATACCCTTCCTGATAATAGGTCATTTTGGATTGTTCAAAAGGTGGTGATGACCTAAAGGCAGTGTAATCAGAGGATGGGTAAGAATCAGTGTATCCTTCTTGATTGTAGATCGTATTAGGTTGTCCATGAAATGGTGACGATCTATAATCGATGTGGCTCTGAGAAGGATAGAAATCACAATCATAGTGTTCAGGGTTAGACCTTAAACAAGGAGGTCCGAAGCTGTATCCCCAATCCGAGTTATCCCAACTAACTGATGATTGATTACAATACGAGTCGGGATAATCGTCATGTTGAGGATAATTCAAAACAGGAGGGAAAGAGCAGGAATGCGTGTAATATGTGGAAGGATTCATGAGAAATGGGAGGAAGAAAGGCGCCCTACAATACAAGCAATCAAGCCTGTCCTTAAGTGGGCTAGCCTAAAGACCTACAGACTCCCAAAACCCATCTTGAGATAGAGAAACAATTTGATCTGCTTTTGTCTGTTCAATCCAACCAGTTAGAAGGAGGGACTGGGGAGAAGGTTCTTCTTTCGGCTTGCGCCTCCCGTTCTTAGTGTACCCCCCAGCCGCGATCGTTTGATTTTGCTCTCCTAGCTAGACATCAGATTGAACAGTAGAAACAGACTAATCAAAAATAATCTCGTTCTGGGTTCTGAAGAGCGAGTCGAATCCTTAACGCCAACGTCTACTCTGTTTTATTTAGGGCTAGGTTTGAATGTGCTTTAGAATGTGATGGGCCCTTTATCTGGGTTGTGCCCTTAATGATTGATTGATTTGTGTGTGCGTGCACAACCAGTTTTTTTCAAATAAGGTTACTTTTGATGAAGTGAATTTTAGGGTTCAAATCTTGCTTAGTAGCTTTTAGGATTCAACTTTAGGTTTTTTGCAAATAAGTTTTGTTGGCACACCAGGTTTTGAAAGCACAAGTGAAGATGTTTTCCTTTAAAACTTAAAAGAATGTGGAGTGCCTAGTAAATCCCTAAGAGTTGAACCTAAACGGCAGCTACTTGATGAGTTGATTTAATTGAAGTGGTGCGGCCCAATCAATTCAAACAATTGGCCTATTGCACCACTTAATTAGGCACACAAATAATTACCTAATCTGATTTCTACTCAATTATGTGTTTGGATGTGTGTACTGGCTCCAAAGATCGGTTTACCAGTTGAGTTTGAAAATCAAATGAGGTTGTGTACCTCTGTGAGATTTTTTTAAATTTTTTTCTTTTTAAATGTGGAGGTTGGGGCAAGTGAGGGTGTCAAACAAACAATCAAAACTAACCTTAGAGTTTATAAGAACACCTAGGTTGATTGATGTTTGTGTTATTATGTGATGAAATGAAAACTAATGGGTGGGAGGTGGGGGTAATTCACAGAACCTTCAACAACACTTTGCTCTGATCTACTGCATTTGCTCGTCTTGAAAGAGTACCTGCAATCACAATAAGAAAGGAGAGAAGTGAGGTAAATGATTCATAAGTTGGAAAACGCGAAAAAAATCAAAGAGCATCGCCTCCCTAGCAACGACGCCAAAATGTTGAAGCTACGAATTGCTACGCTAACGTGTTTGGTTTTGAAAAATCTATCGTTGTATTGTGAAAGCGAAGAACTCGTGTTCAACAAATAAAATTTATACTGGAATAGAAATCCTAGGTCAAACTCAGGGAGGCTACGTCGATCTATATTCGCAATTATATTTTTTTAGAATTTTTGTTGAAAAGTGAAGCGATGTAATTACAATGAAGCCATATTAACAATCGGAATAAATGAGAGAGAGAGAGAATATGCATTCAATAATTCAAAATGTTTATACAATAAAACCATAGAAGAATTACACTAGAAAGCGAGAAATCAGCTACATTAGAAAATAGGAAAATTCTACTCTAGAAAACTATAAAGAAGAATGGGAGAGAGAAGTTATCCTCCTCGATGATCGCTTAGAGGACGAGCCGGACGAGATGCCACTTGGACAAAGGAGGACGGAGCGGGAAGAAGGAGGTCGAAGCAGGAGGAACGAGAATGGGGTAGCACGTCATCGTCGTCGTGGGATCCGCTTCCGAAATGAGAGCAAAAATTTGACTTTATCTTGCAAGGAGCATCCCGGGTGTGGGACAAGCTTCTCTTGAGCTTTGGAAAGGGAGAGAAGAGAAGGAAGGGATCAGAATTTCGTGTGGAGGGGGTCTCCTTCTATAGTTGCAAGGAGTGAGAGCAATTTGGTCATTTAAATCTCAAAACATTAAATAAGGGGTCTTTAGTGACGGATAAAACCGTCGCTAAAGCCCCATCGTGGGCGACGTGTGCCGCTCGCCCATCTTCCGCACGCTCAACACCTCTCCATGTTCATTGAGATTTTATAACCGCCTCACCTCATCTGATCGCGCCTCTATATGAAATCGCGCGTCCACGCAGCGTGACCCCTGAGCGCGCCACGTCTTCGCCCTCGCAGCTGCTCATCCAGGATCTGACGATCCAAATAGTGCCATCGCAAGCGCCTGCACTCAATTGAGGCTCGCAGGGTTTCGAAGCTGCACCTCTTGCTCGCAATAAGGCCTCCACCCACTGCGCTACGGAAGGGAAATAGGCGCGTGGGTGTTTTGAGGTGCGGCTGCCCACGGCCGTTGGATCGCGATCGTGCGGTCCAGATCTAACGCGTGGTAGAAGGGTGCGGTGGTATTCAAGATCAGATAGGCCGGTTTGGGCGGTCGGATGGCGCCACGTGTCGCCATCTTAGCCATCCATCTTCTAAATGATGTAGATGGTGCCACGGTTGTCGGATTGAGACGATTTTCGTGCCGTTAGGCTGCGATCATCGATTCAAATCCATTCGTGTTGTCGGATTTGTCATTTGAAGTGCGGATTCACACCATCTTGGCCCTTGATCTTCTAGGGTTCCCCGATCTCTATCTGATGCTATAGATGTCTGATTAGGGCGATCTTGGAGTCGTTGAACTCCAATCGTCGCTCTGATCACATCTGTACGGTTGGATCTTCGATCCGAGACCCCGATAAAAAGTTTATCCTATCCCTGAACATAAAAGGAGACAATTAACCTCCATTTTATTCAAACTAATCTAAATGCAAGATGATGCATGTTATGCAATATTTATAGTATGCAATGCAATTCTATGCTTAAGAACATGCATAAATAGATATTTTAAGTAGTGTAAACATGTTTACATCAGGTAGCGGAAGTGTTCTATAGTGGCATGTTCGTCTTGGCCACTTGTCTCTGGATTGCCTCAGGAGGGTGGTACCACATATTTCTCCAGCTGCTACCATACAGTGTGATGCTTGCCAATTGGGTAAGCACCATCTATCCTCTTTTCCAGCTAATGCTTCTCCTGGATGTTCGACATTATTTCAGTTGCTGCATATGGACGTATGGGGACCATGTAGAGTCCTAGACCGGATGGGACACCGGTACTACCTGGTTGTTGTAGATGATTTTTCTAGAGCCACATGGTGTTTTTGTTGAAGAGCAAGGCAGAGGTTGGAAGATGCATAGAGACTTTTCTTCTGGAGATTAGTACACAGTATTCAGCAACAGTGGGATTGTCCACCAGACCACTTGTCCTTACACTTCACAGCAAAACGAAGTCGCAGAACGGAAGCACAGACACTTGTTGGATGTTGCCCGTACATTATTGATTCATCACAATGTGCCACAAAGATATTGGGGGGATGCTGTTTTGACAGTGACTTATCTCATCAACAGGATGCCCAGCTCAGTTCTTTACGAGCAGATACCGGTTCTTCTTCTACATCTAAATGATGAGTTATTTCATGTGTCTCCTAGGACCTTGGGATGTGTTGCATTCATCCATGTGTCGTCACCTGGTCATGACAAGCTGGCTCCTTACGCTGTCAAATGCATATTTTTGGGGTACTCTAGGACACAGAAGGGGTACCGTTGCTATGATCCTCTGCAGAATGGACATTATGTTAGCACTGATGTGACTTTTCACGAGGATACATCATATTTCTCAGTAACTAGACAGAGGAGCTCTTGTGATGATGTTGCCTCTCTTCCCCTGCCTATTCCATGTATAGAGACTTAGGTGTCTACTTCTCAGTCTAAACCTCTAGTTAATAGATAGATGAACTCTTCCTCCTTGGATGACTTTGAGAGATTGCATAGGCCATTACATACTTATCACAGGCATACACTACTTTTCAGAGGCCTCCTCCTTCACCAGCAGCTGATGGTTCACAGGTAGTTGAGAGGGTACCTGATGCCAGTGACAGGTTGGTTAGACCCGACTCCCCAAACAGTGCAAACCACCACAGTGGCGAGGCTCCTTCTAAAGCGACTCAGTCAAAGGTACCAAATGATTTAGATCTCCCTATTGCCATTAGGAGGGAATCGCTCACCTGTGAGTCTAGATATTGAGTTGCAGGTAGTTTGGCTACTAATGGTCTTGCTCCTCAGTTTAGCAGCTTTTGTCAGGCACTTATAGCGTCACACATTCCGTCTACCTATCAGCAGGCCATGCTTGATCCAAAGTGGCATCAAGCCATGGAGGATGAGATGGCAGTACTTCGGAGTAGACAGACTTGGGATCTCATCTCACGTCCTACTAGCACACGACTGGTTGGCTCTCAATGGGTCTTTGCCTTGAAATACAATCCTAATGGGTCTATTTCGAGGTATAAGGCCAGGCTAGTAGCAAAGAGGTTCACCCAGACATATGGAGTAGACTTCTTTGATACTTTTTCTCCTGTTGCTCGGCTTGCCACTGTCCGGATACTTATTTCTGTTGCTGCTCACAGAGACTGGCCATTATACCAATTGGATGTGAAGAATGCCTTGCTCTACAACAATCTTCAGGAGGAAGTTTACATGCAACAACCCTCGAGTTTTAAGGTTCAGGGGGAGTGTGTGTGCAGATTGAGAAAAATAATCTATGGATTAAAATAGAGTTTAAGAACTTGGTTTCAGAAGTTATCAGAGATACTCCACTAGATTGGTCTGAGGTACTCTACTTCAAATCACTCCTTATTTACTAGGAAGACTGACAGGGGGACTGTGGCACTCCTGGTATATGTGGATGATCTTATCATCACTGGGGATGACAGAGATGGGATAGATGAAGTCAAGAGGCACTTATTAAAGAAGTTTGTCATGAAGGATCTAAGACAGTTGAGGTATTTCTTGGGGATTGAAGTTGCACGTGGCAGGGATGGAGTAGTACTCTCTCAGAGGAAGTATGCTCTTGATCTTCTTTAGGAAATCGGCATGTTAACAGCAAAGGCTCCAAATATTCCCATGGATCCCAAGGTCCATTTATATGATGAGAGATCTGAGATGGTTGACAATAAAGCCTATATGTAGCTAGTGGGTAAGCTCCTTTACCTCAGCATCACTCATCCAGACTTGTCTTTGTCTGTTGGTAGTCTTACCCATTTTATAGATAAGCCAACTAGGCAGCACTGGAAAGCTGCAATGCAGGTGCTTAGGTATGTGAGGAAAGCACCAGGATAAGGATTATTATTCTGCAAGGGAACACCCATGGGGATTGTAGCATACTCTGATGCTGATTATGCTAGCTATGCTGGGGACAGAAAATCTACTACAGGGTTTTGCAACTTTGTTGCAAGCAATCTGGTTACATGGAGGATCAAGAAGCAAGCGGTTGTATCTCAATCCAGTGCCGAGTCAGAGTATAGGGCCATGGCCCAAACAGCCATTGAGATGGTCTGAGTCAACTCAGTTCTGTTAGATCTTCATGTTCCTTAGGATAGATCTATGGAGATGCGGTATGATAACAGAGCAATGACTTACATTGCTAATAACCCTATGTTCCACGAGAGGACCAAGCATGTTGAGATTGACTGCCACTATACTAGGGATCTCATTCAGCGTGGAATGCTACATACCACGAGTGTCACTTCTGAGGAGCAGGCAACAAATGTCTTCACAAATCCCCTAGCGAGATCTGCCTTTGAGGCATGTTCTAAGCTGAGCATGATAGATATTCATGCTCCAGCTTGAGGGAGAGTGTTAAAGATGGTGATGTTATATTTATTTTATGTCTTTATTTCTTATGGACCATGATGTTATTTTCCCACACCTCTTCTCTTTAAAAAGAGGTGTAGGGCTCCTATAATGAAATAGTGCATTCTTTTCTTCAACTGTTATTAGTTCAGGTAATGTTGCCTTGTGATTTGTAGATGCTATGCTTGTTGGCAAACTATTAGTTCAGCTGGTGTTTGTATGTCAAGGCTCCACATGCATGGTTGTTGTATTTTGGGTTAAAAAAGAAAAGATGAAGTAGCATCTACTTTTGGAATGTGAGGTTAGTGCAAAGTTTATCTTGTTGAATTTGTTGAGAGGGATCATTTACAAGGATATATTTCCTCCATGTAGATATATTTCAGGTTACCCTAAAATCGTGCATGGTAGTTTCTTTTCAACACTTCCAATCCATACTGATTCCTTTTCTCAGGCTTACCATCCAACTTTTAACCTGTTTAGACTGATGCATGGAAATACCTCTGTAGATGTCTGAACCACCTCAAACAAATCTCTCATTTTGTATGCCTTTTTTTAAATTAATGAGGTGTCATTTTAATCTCTGCTTATAAGACACCAATTTTTTCTGTGACAATCATTATAGATGTGATCCTTGAGTGGCTATATATCTAGCTCAACAGTTTCATTTCTTGCCAGCATCCCCTGCACACATCTACAATTAGCAGCCTGATAATTCGGAAGCCTTGTATTTTTTACCACCAATTTAATGGTTTCACAAAAACTTATAGCTTGTAGACAAACTGAAATTTTGTATCAGAGAATTCCTCTAAGAAGTTAAAAATATCCTAGAGCTTAATGGTAAGGGCGTTATGCTTATTGATGTTTCTTGTGTTCTGAACTTTTCTGGTACAAAATAGACCTATGTATTTAAAACATATCATAAAACTCAAAAGGCCAAAATTCATGTTTTGCATTCCATATGTGAAAAAGATCATATCAGAACTTTTTCTTACACATTTATTAATTTATTTCACAAGAAAGAACTTTCTGGTACATATTGGTTGACATAAAGTAGTTGGTTAAAACAATTATTATAACTGCTTTGATGTTTTTAATAGAACTGGATGGCCAGTGATCTCAAATAGTCATCGTTTCATTTGCTCAGGAAAAAAGATCTCTTGACTGAAGACCAAAGCATTATAAAAAATTGCAAGATTATCCAAGACCGAAGCATTATAAAGAATTCAGTATTAGACATTCAAAGAACACCGTAAACTTTTCCATTTTTGTTGATCATTAACATGAAAAAGCCATTACTTTCATAAGCTACATGTGTTAACTTCTGACTTGCCAATGGAGAGGAAAGTAGCTTCCACAGACTTGAGTTACATTGCAATTTTCAGAACTTACCCATTGGATTTTTCCTAAAAAATTCAAAACGAACTATTACTCAACTTTTGAAGTAAAGACTGTTCGAGCATCAGTTATTGTTGTTCCCATTGATGATTTTGTTTTTTTTTTAAAGTAACATATTTTCAATTTTTAGGATAAAAGAAACATATCTTACTTGTAGATGCACTGGACATTTCAAATCTTCTATAGGGACACCCCACACAATTCAACCTTCTCATTTCAACTTGATCGTCTTGTAAACTGTTTGGATAACTTCAATTAGAGAAGACAATGATTTTGATTCATTGTTATGGCTGGTAGCAGCTTATTGTATTCTAAAGGCTCGAGTGCATGCTTATTGTTATTTGGAATAAATGTACAAAGTTAGAGTACCAGCTACTGCTGGAATTACAGCTTACCGTAATGTTTTCCCTCTTTGATTTGCTGAGAATGCTTTCCCGTTTTGGTAGATTATTCATGTCAATGGCAAATAGTTGGCCGTTTTTTAGTCAGTTTGCCTTCTCTTTGTTTGAGATCTGTTGTTCTTGGTTTCTTGATGCAACGCTTGTTATCAAACTCTCCGATTTGAACGCTTGGGAAAAATGTAGCATCTACTCCCTTGTAAACGATCCAGTGTATGTTTGTTTCCATTTAGGGGGAAAAATAGTAGGGAAATTTAAGTATCACCTACTGTTGGAATGCGAGCTTATAGTACTGTTTTGCCTATTGGATTTGCTAAAAACCAAATTCTGTCTCATTGGCATTTTGGTACCTCACTACCATGGCACGTTGGTTTGGGTTACATTGTTTTTTTTCACTGTTTCTTTTACTTTGAATTCTTCCTCTTTTATGCTTATTGGTTATCGAGGTTTGGTGAAACAACAAACTAAAGTGAAAGTTCAATTGACAAAGCACATGAGCAATTTCGGTGATTTTAATTTCTCCATCATGTGTAAATTTTTTATTATCTGTTATATCAGCAGAAATAACAATATATTTATACATATTCATACCTGTCAAATGTTAAAATTGATCGAAGATTACACAACTATTATAATGAGATATGTTACTTTGATTGTGTTTGTATGCAGCACTAATCAAGATTGGGAGTTGAATTAACTCAATACAACTCCCAATAAATTTTGAGTTAAATTAACTTAATGCCTGTTACAACTTGAGAACTGGTTTACTCTGCATGGGCTTAGGAGTTGTTAAGAGATTCTTTCTTTCCTCAACGTCTAATGACATTACACTTTTTTACGTAAAGTGATCGAACAATATTCTCTTGACCTGTTTAGTTCATTTCATAAGTCTTGTAATTACAAACAAGTTGTAAAACAATCAATCAATTAATTTTAAATTTCTGTTATTATACAAAGCCCTAATTTTCTTCTAATGAAGAAAAATCACTTTGCTGCAACAGGTTTTGTAAAAATATTTGCCAATTATTTTTCAGTATCTATAAATACTAAATGAATGGCACCATGAAGCACATTATCTCTAACAAAATGATGTTGAACATTTATGTGCTTGGTACGTGAATGTTGTACCGGATTCTTGGATAAATTGATTGCACTTGTACTATCACATAGAATTTTAGATTGCGTAAAAATTAATCTAACATCAGACAAAGTTTGTCTCATTGAAATGACTCAAGAGCAAGCAAGTGAAGCAGCAAGTTATTCTGCTTTGGTTGTAGAAAGTGAAACACATGTCTGTTTCTTAGAGAACTATGATACCAGAGATTCTCCAATAAAATGACAAGTGCCACTAAGTGCTCTTTTGGCCTATCCGACTCCCTGCACTTAATTACTTATATGCATGATTATATCTCTCTCAAATGAATATCTCTTTCTTTAAACTACATGTTATGATTGTTACGTCAATTGCATGTTTAAGGGAGAGATAATTAAATTTGATAACTGCATGTTTTACTTTTTGTTGAAACAAAAAAGAGGAGATATTATGCATTACTATTCGTATTCATATGTCTATACATAATTATAATTTTGTTGACAACAAAAAGGGGGAGAATATAAGTACCTCTGTTTTGATGTACCAAAATTATGCTATTTGCAAAGACTAATATTTTAGGACTCTTTCTCATGGATGAAAGCTTCTCTCATGGATCAAAGCTAAAAGAATGATGATCCATATCTCAGTGTCACTTTTTATTTATTGAGTCTAGAATATTTTGTAAGGAATCTCAAAATAAGTTTCAAAGGGATTTTTACATTCCTCATTAAAAATAAATTTTTTGGGTTATTGATCAACCAACTAAATTAATTGATCTACCAAAGTCATTGATCGACCAACCAACTTAATTAATTGATCAAACCAGCCCATTTTAGGAAGTTGATAAATACACTTTTGATCGATCATTTAGGTTAATTAATCGACCAATGATACATCAATCAAATAACTAAATTGATCGGCCCAACCTCATTTTGATCAACCAAGCTACCTTAATTGATCAGCCAATTTGATTTCCTATTCAGGTCAATTTACTAGTATAATAGAGGGGTTGTACGCACTCTTTTTCAATACACTCTCAAGTAGAAAAACTACTCAAAAGCAAAGAGCTTATCGTGCTTCTCCAAGTGCTTTTACGCTCCTATTTTCATGCCTTCCAAAGCATGCCAATTCAAACCTCCATTGAAATTCTGGTTTGACTTTTATTAAGGTTCCATAGGTTCTTATTGTTCTTTTATATATTGTTGCTTTTGATTAACGGATCCCAAGTTGTTGGGAGAAATCTGTTGTTATTGTTATTTGCTTCTCTTTAGGTTAATAAGAGAAGGGATCATTGTAAAGAGGTTGTGCCACCCTCGTTCAAGTGGTACATTAGTGGATTGACTAGCTTCACCTAGTCGGGAAAATCCTAATATGAGAGGCTTAGGTAGTGGTTTTCCCCCAATTTGGATTTCCACTATAAATCCAAGTGTTATATATGCTTGATACTTTTGTGGATTGATTTTGAATTTTTAAAGTGATACTATTCACCCCTCTCCTCTAGTATACTATTACAATATGCAAGCACCCTCATTTAGTATCAGAGCTTCATTATCTAGAAGATGCCAAAGTCATCTGTTGACATGTATGCAGAGAGACATTCAGCAGTTCGACCTCTATTATTTGATGGAATGAATTACGGATACTAGAAGACCAGGATGCAGATCTTCTTGGAATCAATGGATTTCGAGTGTGGGATGTCATTGCCTCAAAATACACACGCCCTGAGATTAAGGAAGGAGTAGCAGCAACTCTGGATCAGAAGAAAATGGCAACGCATAATGCGAAGGCGATGAACGCATTCTTCGATGGGCTTTCCAGAGCAGAGTTCAAACGAGTTTCAGCCTGCAAGATAGCCTATGAGATCTAGAGCATCATCGAAGTCACTCACGAGGGGACATCAAAATAAAGGAAACTAGAGTTAATTTACTAATTACTAATGCAAAATTATGAGCTTTTCATGATGAAGAGGGAGAGTCAATCAAAGAGATGTTGATTGTGGGCCCAGCACCTTCTGCAGCCGTAGGCTCTGGTTGCTCAACACCTTGACCTAAAAAGGGGTTATGAGTATACAAAGTCAGCGAACGCTGAGTAGAGTGGCAACCAACTAACTAAAGCAGTAAAAGTGGACAGGCAGTTGTTGTTTTCCAATTGCATTATTTCACAAATTATTTCTTTTCACCCATTGGTTTATTTATCAGATCTCTTTCTTGATCTTGAATGTTCCTCGTGGGAACGATCTTGATTGCAGTCCTTTCTGAAGAGTAGAAGGCACACGTGGTGCTCTCATGGCCGGGAGAGTCCCCTGTGGTGATCCTACACCCAGTCAACCACCCCAAGGTCACGGACAGATGTAACGGTGACTACGGTATGCGCGATAAGCGCACGGGTACTACCCCGCACTGGCACGCAGTCAGTCGTTTCCGTTAATGGGTGTGCCCAAAGTACAGCACAGAACCAGTATAGGGCCTAGCCCTCTCAGTAACAGGGGTCTAGCCCCTCTCAGTAACCAAATAGGGGTCTCGCCCCTCCACAGTCTGCGCACCCTCACTTGACTACCTTGGTTTTCCCAGTGGGCCTAACAAGTTGGTGTAGGGCGGCTAGCTGAACCCCGGGCCCCGTGGGTTGGCTAGCTCTCTCTCTACACTAGTAGCTCTCCCCGATACTGTGTATGCGAGGGCCAAGAAGTCGGTATAAAGTGGCCAATCCTAACCCTAGGTCCCAACCCAAGGGCGGCTAGCTCCGCTCTGCACTAAACAAGGGGATAGTCGCTCTCCTTGGTACTCCGTACTCAAGAGCCAGCTCACTTCCCTACTCTCAATTCCAGATCCATTCCATTTAATTCCAGGAGCTCTACTCCTAATTCCTCGTAGGGTTCATACTCATATTCCTCATGCCATTCCATACCAGGTTTCATCATTTCTATTTCCATTCTCAGGTTATACACATGCAACTTGTAATTCTATCGTTCACATTTCTATACTCAGGTTATACACAGGTAGCTCGTAATTTCCAACATTCACATTACCATTCCCAAATTATATACGTGCAGCTCATATTATGTCATTTCACGTGTACAACAAGAAAGTTACATACAACAGTTAACTAGCACAAGTACTACATATTTCGCATGCAGCTGTTATTCATTTACATGCAATTGTTATCATTCTATCTACTCATTCAAGACTGCATTCCATTCATTCAATACAGACATTCCAGTATTTCTAGTCCTAGGATTCGTGTCATACCCTAGGTTCTAATCATTCATTCCACGCATGCATTCAGGTTTGTATTTAAATTAGGGGAAGCCACTCTACCAGCTGTAACGACCCGGTTCCCGAGTCCCTACGAGACACGAGAACCGGACCGACTCGACTAATCCCAAGACCCAGTCGTCCAACGAGGAAGTAACCAAAAGACAGTAAAATAAACCACATTCAGCATGAATATAACTAACAGTAAGAAAGTACAGCAGTAAGGAAAGAAACTACTACAGTAGGTACCACCACAACAGTAAAACAACATTTATCATATAACAAAAACTGCAGGTAAAGAAGGTACAGCGGAAACAAAAACTACTCACTAGAATAGAAACAAAAGGGGTACAAAGCTGTGGTAACTCTACTGGACCCTACTCGGCCCAGCGTCCTCTGCAGCCGCCGACCCTGGCTGCTCAACACCTGGTCCTGAAAAAGGTAACGAGTGTAACACGTCAGCAAAACGCTGAGTAGAGTGGCAAACTAACTAAGGCAACAGTAGAGTGTACAGTAGCTGTTATGTTCTATTACTTCCTTTATTCACATCTTTCAATTTTTTCTCACTATTTCATTTATTTCTCAGATCCTTTACTTGATCTCGAATGTCCTCGTGGGAACGATCTTGATTGCAGTCTTTTCCAAAAGTAGAAGTAGCACGTGGTGCTCTCCTGGCCGGGAGAGTCCCCCGTGGTGATCCTACCCTCAGTCAACCACCCCAAGGTCACTGACAGACGTAACGGTGACTACGGCACGCGCGATAAACGCACAGGTAGCTAGCCCGCACTGGCACGCGGTCAGTCGTTTCCGTTAACGGGTGCGCCCAAAGCACAGCACGGAACCAGGGCAGAGCCCTCTCAGTAACAGGGGTCCAACCCCTCCTCAGTCCGCGCACCCTCGCCTGACTACCCTGGTTTGCCCTAGTGGGCCTAACAAGTCGGTGAAGGAGGCTAGCAGAACCCCGGGGCCCGTGGGGTAGCTAGTACTCTCCTAACACTAATAGCTCTCCTCGGTACTACGTACACGAGGGCCAACAAGTCGGTACAGAGCGGCCAATCCTAACCCCGGGTCCCTGGGGCGGCTGGCCCCACTCTGCACTAAACAGGTACAGGTACTTCCCTTGGTACTGCGTACCCAAGAGACAGTACAAACTACATCTCAGTTCCATTCCTTTTTCTTTCCAGGAGTTCCACTCCTAATTCCCCGTAGGGTTCCAGCTCTTTATCTTAGAACATCATATGTTTCACTTTCCAGATTCACGTTCTCAAATTCCATGATCTCAAACATGTTTCTTTATTCATAACAGGCAGCTGTTAATTAAATTTACAGGCAGCTTTATATATTCCCTTCCATTTTTCCAAGACTGCAGTAATATACATTCCACTAGTTTTTCCATCCTAGGATTCATGCCATATCCTAGGATCTATCATACAATCTAGTTTTCCGGCCCTAGGATTCATGCAACACCTAGGAGCTATCATTCCATATATTTCTCATTCCTAGGATTCATGCAATGCCCTAGGTTCTAGTTATGGTTCCATACTTTAACAGATTTTATTAATACTTAAAGCCACTCTACCAGGTACAACGGGAGTAATGGGGGCGTGATCGGGAATCCCGCGCGCCTCCGCGACTCTCAAGACTGCAACCGAACGAGGTCCTATCACAAGGATCAAACACAAGGAGTGTCTCAAAACAGTGTATAGCTACTGTAGGCGGGTAGAGGAATTAATTCTGAAACGAACGCAACTCGAATCGCGGAAAACGGAGCCCAAACGGGCCCTAAACGGGTCGAAAAAGACGATACTGTGCAAAATCAGACGTCTGGAACTCCTTCCAGACGTCTTAAACGGTGGATCAGAGAATTACCTGTTCAGCTTGGTTCCCCGGACGTCCAGAAGTCTGCAGGGACGTCTGCCCTAGATCCCAGACGTCCGATGGTCCCTCAGGACGTCTGGAGGTCACTCCCGTCGTCTGGTACAACTTCCAGACGTCTGATTCGCAAAGGATGACGAATCAGCGAACCTGCGCACAGCCAACCCCCCTCCCTCAGTACGGTCAGTCGACAAGAAGGAAGAAGAAAGCGGAAACTCACCTTTCAGACGTCTGTATGATCTTACAGACGTCGACCTTGCCGTCTGGATATCAATCCAGACGTCTGATTTTGGAAATTTTTCCAGAATCAGAACCCTGCTCGGCCTCCGCTCGCGACACCGCCCGCGTCGCACCTCGCGCGTCTGCTGCTCAGCCCGCAGCAGGTCCCTCTCCGCGTCGCTCCGCGCCCCCTGCGCCCTCCGCCGGCCGGCCAAGCCGCTCCGGCGAGCTCGCCCTCACGGCAGAGCCCCGCCCTCGCACGCCGCACCTCCTCCGCGCTCACTGCGGCTGCCGCTGCCGCTGCGCCCTCGCGTCCGCTCGCTCTCGCGCACAGGCAGGAGAAGAAGGAAGAAGATGGTGGAGACGGGAGGGGAGGCGCGCCCTTTTAAGGCCGCGCGAGGAGGAGAGAGAAGGCGGTCGCAGCCGCCTGCAGCCGCAGAGAAAGAGGGGAGAATCGCAGGTCTGCGCGCACAGGCGCGCAGACGAATCTCCCGTGCGAACATAACTGTTCTCCAGACGTCTGTAAACTATCCCGGACGTCTGGTCAGACGTCTGGATGTGATCCCCGACGTCTGGTCCGACGTCTGGGCCACCTCCCAGACGTCTTAAAAGGCGTCTGGGGCACGCGCTCGTTACAATATAACAAACTCAAAGGAAGTTTCATCCCCGAAACTTGCGCCAACTAGGGTGCGGGAAAAAGATGTCCAAATAACCATAACAAACTCAAAGAGGACCGAAGCCGGTCCGAAAAGACGTACCCGCGAAAAGCTCTGGGTACCGCTCCCGCATTGCCGCCTCAGGCTCCCAGGTAGCCTCCTCGTACCGCTGGCTCCTCCACAAAACCTTTACCAGGGTACTTGCTTTCGTCTCAACCTGCGGACGGCTCGGTCTAGGATCTGCACTGGCCGCTCGGGGTAGGTCAGGTCGTCGCTCACCTCGACGCTCTCGTGACTCAGTACGTGGCTGGGATCGGCTACGTACTTCCTGAGGTTGGACACGTGGAACACGTCGTGCACACCAGAAAGCTGCGGGGGAAGGGCAAGTCTGTAAGCAACGGGTCCAACCCGCTCCAGGACCTCAAAGGGCCCCACGAACCTCGGCGCAAGCTTCCCTCTCACCCCAAACCGCTGTAAGCCCTTCATGGGTGAAACACGAAGAAAGACGTGGTCCCCAACCTCGAACTGCACCTCTCTGCGTCTGCGATCTGCGTAGCTCTTCTGTCTGCTCCTGACAGTACGGAGTCGTCTGTGGATCTGCTCAACTACCTCCTGACTCTGCCGGATCAACCTGGGGCCAACCTCCCACTTGGTCCCCACCTCAACCCAACTCAAGGGTGCCGTGCATTTCCGTCCGTACAGAGCCTCGTAGGGAGCCATGCCGATGCTCGAGTGATAACTGTTGTTGTATGCAAACTCCGCCAGGGGCAGGTGCTCCTCCCAAGAGCCCCTCCAGTCTAGTACATAGGCCCGCAAAAGGTCCTCAAGTGTCTGTATCGTGCGTTCCGACTGTCCGTCCGTTTGGGGGTGGTAAGCCGTGCTAAACCTCAACCTCGTCCCCAAAGCCTGCTGAAACTCAGCCCAAAACTGGGACGTAAAGCGGGTATCCCGGTCGGATACGATCTCCCGCGGAACTCCGTGTAGTCGCACCACATCACGGATATACCTCTCTGCCAACTGTGCTGGTCCCAAAGTGACTCGGATCGGCAAGAATCGTGCCGTCTTCGTCAATCTATCCACTATTACCCAGACTGCGTCGTGTCCTCGCTGGGTAACAGGTAAGCCCACCACCAAGTCCATGGTGATGCTCTCCCACTTCCACTTTGGCACTGGAAGCGGCTGAAGCGGCCCTGCAGGCCTCTGATGCTCGGCTTTCACCTGCTGGCACACTAAGCACTGCTGCACGAACTCACCCACATCCCGCTTCATCCCTCTCCACCAGAACTCGCGTCTCAAGTCATGGTACATTTTCGTGTTTCCGGGATGTATGGTGAATCTGGAACCGTGTGCCTCAGTCAGGAGTTCTCTCAACAGCTCCTCGTCTCTGGGGACGCACAACCGTCCCCTCAAGCGTAACACCTGGTCTGTGAAAGAGAAGTCCCCTGGGTCCCCTGATAGTACTCTGTCACGCAAAGACTGCAAGTACGGATCGGCCATCTGTCCCGTGATGATGTGGTCTATCAACTCTGGCCTGGTCTGCCGTGTCACCGTCACTGCCCCACAGTACCCTCGTAACTCTAGAGGTCGCCAACTGCCCACCTCCTCCAAAAGGCTCCAACTCTGTAACTGTAGACTGGCCAAGCGTGCGGGCGCCTTACGGCTCAAGGCGTCAGCCACCACATTGGCCTTTCCCGGGTGGTAGGAGATGCTGCAGTCGTAGTCCTTCAGGAGCTCCAACCAACGTCTCTGTCTCATGTTAAGCTCCTTCTGGTCAAAAAGATATCTGAGGCTCTTGTGATCTGTAAAAATCTCGAAGGTCTCACCGTACAAGTAGTGCCTCCATGTCTTCAGCGCGAAGACAACAGCTGCCAACTCTAGATCGTGGGTAGGATAAGTATGCTCATGGGGCTTCAGTTGCCGCGAAGCGTAAGCGACCACGTGACCCCTCTGCATGAGCACACCTCCTAACCCCTGCAAGGAAGCGTCCGTGTACACAACGAACCCGCCACTACTGTCAGGGATGGTGAGCACGGGAGCCGAGGTCAACCTCTCCTTCAGCTCCAGAAAACACGCCTCACAGGCGTCTGTCCAAGCGAAAGGCACATCCTTCCGGGTCAACTGTGTCATAGGACGTGCAATCTGCGAAAACCCTCTGATGAACCGTCTGTAGTAACCTGCCAGTCCCAGGAAACTGCGAATCTTAGTGACTGAACGCGGTCTCTCCCACCTGAGCACTGCCTCGACCTTGGCGGGATCCACCGCCAGGCCGTCTCCAGAGATCACATGACCCAAAAAGGTCACCTCCCTCAACCAGAACTCGCACTTGCTGTATTTGGCGTACAGCCTGCGTCGTCTCAGAGTGTCCAGAACCATCCGCAAGTGCTGTCCGTGCTGCGTCCGATCTCTAGAATAGATGAGTACATCATCTATGAAAACCACCACAAACTGGTCCAAGTACGGTCTGAACACCCGGTTCATCAGGTCCATGAAAGCAGCGGGGGCATTGGTCAGCCCAAACGGCATGACCAAAAACTCGTAGTGTCCGTATCGGGTGCGGAAAGCTGTCTTGGAGACGTCGGTCTCCCTGATCCTCAACTGGTGGTATCCAGACCTCAAGTCGATCTTGGAAAACACCGTGGCACCCTGCAACTGGTCAAACAAATCGTCAATCCTCGGCAGCGGATATCTGTTCTTGATGGTGACCCTATTCAGCTGTCGGTAGTCCACACAAAGGCGTAGGGTCCCATCCTTCTTCTTCACAAATAGTACCGGGGCTCCCTAGGGAGACGCACTGGGCCTCACGAAACCTTTCTCCAAAAGGTCCTGCAACTGAGACTTGAGCTCTCGCAGCTCAAGCGGTGCCATCCTGTATGGTGCGGTGGAGATGGGGCTGGTCCCTGGTACTAGTGAGATCTCAAACTCGATCTCACGCTCGGGCGGTAGTCCTGGTAACTCGTCTGGAAACACGTCGGGGTACTCTCTGACCACCGGGATGCTCTGGAAGTCTGCCACGGGGCTGTGCTCTGCCACCACACAAGCTAGGAAGCCCTCACACCCCTGGCTCAAAAGTCTCGCCGCCCGAAGTGCCTAAATGCACCTGAAACCTCCATCCACTGGCTGCCCGTGAAACTCGAAGGAAGGCAACTCTGGAATGGAGAAGACAATCTTCCTCTCAAAACAGTCTACCAAGGCGTGGTAAGCGGACAGCCAATCCATCCCCAGAATCACTCCAAAGTCCTCCATCTGTATCATAATCAGGTCAGCTGGCAGGCTATGTCCCCCGATGCTGACCCCGCAACCCGTGTACACCTCCTCAGCTACAAACAGCTGACCACTCAGACCTCTGATTACGAACGGATTCTCTAACAGTGTAAAATCCTGGTCCAAACTAACTGCGAAACTGGCTGCGACAAACGAGTGCGTGGCGCCGGAATCGAAAAGCGTGTAAACGAGTCTGCCAGAAACTGAAACCATACCTGCTACCACGGATCCCGATGCTCTGGCGTCCCTGTGTGTTAGGGCGTTGATACGCCCCTCAGCTCTAGGTGCGGACGAAGCAGCCACACTCTGCATCGGACAGGTAGGTGCTGGCCGGTACCCTCCTCGCGACTGCGGTCCTCCTCCTCACGCCTGGAAACCGCGGCCTCCTGCGCGCCCTCCAGTGCTCTGCGCGGGAAGTATCTGCTGACCTCCTGCCCTAGCTGGGCAGTCCCTCCTGACGTGGCCCGGCTGGCCACACTGGTAGCAGAGGGGAACCCGACTCCCGCCCTCAGTGAGTCCCTGCTGTCGGCTAGGCGGGAGTCCGGTGCTGGCGACTGGCCCCTGTCGAGGGCCCCTAAAGGCCACTGGTGGCCCTGCACAGCGTGACGGCTCTCCTGCGGACGCCACGTGTCTCCGTTCTCGCCGGCCCTGTGAGAAGTTTGGATGAAAGGGCCTCTTCCGCCCGCCGTCGGTCTCTCGCGCGGACGGGTTGGTCTCCTCGTAAGTCATAGCTGCCTCTACCACCCTCGAAAATGTCGGCATCTTCAGGGGTTTGACATACCCCCGGATCGCAGGCCGGAGCCCCTCGGTGAACCTCCAAAGGCGCTCCTCCTTAGTGGCTACCGCTGTCGCTGCAAAGCGGGATAGCTCCAAGAAACGCGTGCGGTACGCGCTCACGGTCATCGTCCCTTGGCGGAGAGTGTGGAACTCCCGCCTCCTCTGGTCCTGCCACGTCTGGGGAAAGTACTGCTCGCAGAAGAGGGTGATGAACTGGTCCCACGTCGGCTCGTCCCTTTCCTGTCCCCGGACCGCCCTCCACCACCGGTGTGCCGCACTCTCCAGCTGGTATGTGGCAAAGGCCACGCGGCACTCCACCGGGGGGCGAAGGGTGTCGAAGATCTTCTCCAGCTGCTCAAGCCAGTCCTCTGCCTCGGTCGGGTCCTCATCCCCCTTGAAGGAGGGGGGCTTCAGCTTCCGGAACTGTCCGAAAAGCTCGAAGTGGCGCTGTAGGGGAGGTGCTGGTGCACCTCCAGGCGAAGGTGCCTCGTGTACAGAAGTGTCGGAGGAAGGTGGGGGCGGCAGGGGCCCATCCCCTCCCTCGTGTCCAGCGCCGCGTCTGTCGCGTGGTCCCACAGAGGACTCCCCCTCTGCAACCCCAGGAGGAGGTGCTCGGGGCGGTGGGTGGAGCTCCTCTCGTACAATATCCCGTATTAGTCTGGCGAGGTCCTGGGCCTGGATGCCAGGGAGTGGTGGCTGGTCCACCGAGACGTCAACGACAGCACGTCCACCTCGCCGACCTCGCCCTCGGCCGCGCCCGCGGCCAGTCTCGCCAGTCCCACGACGAGGCATCTCCTGCAAGGAGACGCGAAACAAAACGGAAACGTCAAAACAGACGGTACCTAACAACACTTCTAAGAGCTCATGTCAAGAGATATGTTGTGGTGGCTACTCTAGCTATAAACATGTGAATTGGTTATTTTCCAGTCAGTTGATTCACTTCTCGGGACGACCTTGCTCTGATACCATCTTGTAACGACCCGGTTCCCGAGTCCCTACGAGACACGATAACCGGACCGACTCGACTAATCCCAAGACCCGGTCGTCCAACGAGGAAGTAACCAAAAGACAGTAAAATAAACCACATTCAGCATGAATATAACTAACAGTAAGAAAGTACAGCAGTAAGGAAAGAAACTACTACAGTAGGTACCACCACAACAGTAAAACAACATTTATCATATAACAAAAACTGCAGGTAAAGAAGGTACAGCGGAAACAAAAACTACTCACTAGAATAGAAACAAAAGGGGTACAAAGCTGTGGTAACTCTACTGGACCCTACTCGGCCCAGCGTCCTCTGCAGCCGCCGACCCTGGCTGCTCAACACCTGGTCCTGAAAAAGGTAACGAGTGTAACACGTCAGCAAAACGCTGAGTAGAGTGGCAAACTAACTAAGGCAACAGTAGAGTGTACAGTAGCTGTTATGTTCTATTACTTCCTTTATTCACATCTTTCAATTTTTTCTCACTATTTCATTTATTTCTCAGATCCTTTACTTGATCTCGAATGTCCTCGTGGGAACGATCTTGATTGCAGTCTTTTCCAAAAGTAGAAGTAGCACGTGGTGCTCTCCTGGCTGGGAGAGTCCCCGTGGTGATCCTACCCTCAGTCAACCACCCCAAGGTCACTGACAGACGTAACGGTGACTACGGCACACGCGATAAACGCACAGGTAGCTAGCCCGCACTAGCACGCGGTCAGTCGTTTCCGTTAACGGGTGCGCCCAAAGCACAGCACGGAACCAGGGCAGAGCCCTCTCAGTAACAGGGGTCCAACCCCTCCACAGTAACCAAACCGGGGCCTTGCCCCTCCTCAGTCCGCGCACCCTCGCCTGACTACCCTGGTTTGCCCTAGTGGGCCTAACAAGTCGGTGAAGGAGGCTAGCAGAACCCCGGGGCCCGTGGGGTAGCTAGTACTCTCCTAACACTACTAGCTCTCCTCGGTACTACGTACACGAGGGCCAAAAAGTCGGTACAGAGCGGCCAATCCTAACCCCGGGTCCCTGGGGCGGCTGGCCCCACTCTGCACTAAACAGGTACAGGTACTTCCCTTGGTACTGCGTACCCAAGAGACAGTACAAACTACATCTCAGTTCCATTCCTTTTTCTTTCCAGGAGTTCCACTCCTAATTCCCCGTAGGGTTCCAGCTCTTTATCTCAGAACATCATATGTTTCACTTTCCAGATTCACGTTCTCAAATTCCATGATCTCAAACATGTTTCTTTATTCATAACAGGCAGCTGTTAATTAAATTTACAGGCAGCTTTATATATTCCCTTCCATTTTTCCAAGACTGCAGTAATATACATTCCACTAGTTTTTCCATCCTAGGATTCATGCCATATCCTAGGATCTATCATACAATCTAGTTTTCCGGCCCTAGGATTCATGCAACACCTAGGAGCTATCATTCCATATATTTCTCATTCCTAGGATTCATGCAATGCCCTAGGTTCTAGTTATGGTTCCATACTTTAACAGATTTTATTAATACTTAAAGCCACTCTACCAGGTACAACGGGAGTAATGGGGGCGTGATCGGGAATCCCGCGCGCCTCCGCGACTCTCAAGACTGCAACCGAACGAGGTCCTATCACAAGGATCAAACACAAGGAGTGTCTCAAAACAGTGTATAGCTACTGTAGGCGGGTAGAGGAATTAATTCTGAAACGAACGCAACTCGAATCGCGGAAAACGGAGCCCAAACGGGCCCTAAACGGGTCGAAAAAGACGATACTGTGCAAAATCAGACGTCTGGAACTCCTTCCAGACGTCTTAAACGGTGGATCAGAGAATTACCTGTTCAGCTTGGTTCCCCGGACGTCCAGAAGTCTGCAGGGACGTCTGCCCTAGATCCCAGACGTCCGATGGTCCCTCAGGACGTCTGGAGGTCACTCCCGCCGTCTGGTACAACTTCCAGACGTCTGATTCGCAAAGGATGACGAATCAGCGAACCTGCGCACAGCCAACCCCCCTCCCTCAGTACGGTCAGTCGACAAGAAGGAAGAAGAAAGCAGAAACTCACCTTTCAGACGTCTGTATGATCTTACAGACGTCGACCTTGCCGTCTGGATATCAATCCAGACGTCTGATTCTGGAAATTTTTCCAGAATCAGAACCCTGCTCGGCCTCCGCTCGCGACGCCGCCCGCGTCGCACCTCGCGCGTCTGCTGATCAGCCCGCAGCAGGTCCCTCTCCGCGTCGCTCCGCGCCCCCTGCGCCCTCCGCCGGCCGGCCAAGCCGCTCCGGCGAGCTCGCCCTCACGGCAGAGCCCCGCCCTCGCACGCCGCACCTCCTCCGCGCTCACTGCGGCTGCCGCTGCCGCTGCGCCCTCGTGTCCGCTCGCTCTCGCGCACAGGCAGGAGAAGAAGGAAGAAGATGGTGGAGACGGGAGGGGAGGCGCGCCCTTTTAAGGCCGCGCGAGGAGGAGAGAGAAGGCGATCGCAGCCGCCTGCAGCCGCAGAGAAAGAGGGGAGAATCGCAGGTCTGCGCGCACAGGCGCGCAGACGAATCTCCCGTGCGAACATAACTATTCTCCAGACGTCTGTAAACTATCCCGGACGTCTGGTCAGACGTCTGGATGTGATCCCCGACGTCTGGTCTGACGTCTGGGCCACCTCCCAGACGTCTTAAAAGGAGTCTGGGGCACGCGCTCGTTACACCAGCAAACCCAGGAGTATTGGGGGCTTGAACGGCAGGCTCACGTGCCTCAGCAAGCCCCGAACCCGCAACTGAACGAAGTCCTATAACAAGGATCAATCACAAGGGAACTATCAAAACAGTATGGATAACCTTCTAACAAGTAGAGGAACTCACAAGAAACACTTCGGTATCTTATTTGCGTAAAACGGACCTCAAACGGACCCTAAATGGGTCAAAATAAGGTTACTGATGCAAAATCAAACGTTTGGAACAACTTCCAGACATCTTAAAAGTGTTCAGTATCGTACCTCAATCTCTGCGTCCACCCCAGACGTCCAGGAACTCTTCTAGACCATCTGGACCCAGCTCCAGTCGTCCGACCACCTCTCCGGACGTCTGGAAGTGCTTCCAGATGTCTGGTTCATCACCTAGACGTCTGAAATGCGTAGGAGGACATGTCCCGCACCTTCCCGAAGTAAATCCTGCATGCCACCACGCAATCTTCTCAAAAGGGCATGCAACAGGGTATCGGCGGAGCGGCCTGCATGGCCGTTTCCACAAAGAAGACGTACCTTCGCGAAGCCCTCTCCTCAGACATCTAGAACCGCCTCCAGACGTCCGAATCGTCGTCTGGACGTCACTTGAGACGTCTGATTCTGGGCAAAACCCAGAACCAGAACCTGCTTCCGCTCTCCCGCGCCACGCGTGGCCGTGCCGCGCCCCTCCTCGCCTGCTGCTCCGGCTGCAGTAGTGTCGGGGAGGACCTCCCCGACGTGCTCCTCCTCACACACGTGCCGCTCCAACCGTGCGCTCACCGATGAGCTCCCACGTGAGCTCACGAGCTTACTCTCCTCCTCTCCTCACGTTGCTCCTCCTCAACGCCGCCCGCGTGCTCTCTCGCTCGCGCTGCCTCTCTCACTGGAGTGGGGAAGAAGAGGGGAAGGGCTG
Organism: Thalassia testudinum; assembly: GCA_037157565.1. Lineage (NCBI taxonomy): Eukaryota > Viridiplantae > Streptophyta > Magnoliopsida > Alismatales > Hydrocharitaceae > Thalassia > Thalassia testudinum. The sequence continues at coordinate 2,595,019 of JAZHRO010000022.1, read as the reverse complement.
GTGTAGGGAGAACGAGAGGGGGAGGGGGTTTAGGGTTTGCTTGGAGGCGAGGGAAGAGAGAAAAGGAGGAAAAACGAAAGGGGTACTGTCTGCACGCAGACGCGAGCTCGTACTCAAAATTTCGATTTCCAGACGTCTGGGAAGGTGTCCAGACGTCTAACCCACAGTCTAGACGTCTTAAAAGGCTCAAACAGCACGGGTCTTAACATCATAACAAACTTAAAGGAAGTTTCATCCCCGAAACTTGACTTAGCTAGGGTACGGAAAAAGAACAATATACGCATAATAAACTTAAAGAGGATCGAAGTCCGTCAGAAAAGACGTACCCTCAAAAAGCTCCGGGTACCGCTCTCCCATTGCCGCCTCAGGCTCCCAAGTAGCCTCCTCGTACCTCTAGCTCCTCCACAAGACCTTCACCAGGGGTACCCACTTCCGTCTCAAACTCTGGACGGCTCTGTCTAGTATCTGTACAGGTCGCTTGGGGTAGGTCAGGTCATCACCCACCTCGACACTCTCATGGCTCAGAACGTGACTGGGATCGGTGACGTACTTCCTGAGCTTGGACACATGGAACACGTCATGCACACCAGAAAGCTGAGGAGGAAGGGCAAACCTGTAAGCAACAGGTCCAACCTGCTCAAGGACCTCAAAGGGACCCACAAACCTCAGCGCGAGCTTCCCTTTCACCCTAAAACGCTGCAAGCCCTTCATGGGTGAAACACGAAGGAAGACGTGATCCCCAACCCCGAATTTGACCTCTCTACGCTTCCGAACAGCATAACTCTTCTGTCTGCTCCTGACAGTGCAAAGTCGTCTGTGTATTTGTTCAACCACCTCCTGACTCTGCAGGATCAGCTTGGGGCTAACCTCCCACTTGGTCCCCACCTCAACCTAACTCAAGGGCGCAGTACACCTCCGTTCATACAGAGCCTTGTATGGTGCCATGCTGATACTCGAGTGGTTGCTGTTATTATATGCAAACTCTGCCAGGGGCAAGTGCTCCTCCCAAGAACCCCTCCAGTCCAGTACACAAGTACGCAAAAGGTCCTCAAGTGTCAGTATCATGCGCTCTGACTGTCCGTCCATCTGGGGGTGGTACGCTGTGCTGAACCTCAACCGTGTCCCCAAGGCCTGCTGAAACTCAGCCCAAAACTGGGATGTAAAATGGGTATGCCAGTCGGATACAATCTTGCACGAAACTCCGTGCAGACGTACCACATCGCGAATATACCTCTCTGCCAACTATGTTGGTCCCAAGGTGACTCGGATCGGCAAGAAACGTGCCGTCTTCTATAATCTATCTACAATCACCCAGACTACGTCGTGTCCGCACTGGGTAACGGGCAAACCCACCACCAAGTCCATGGTGATGCTCTCCTACTTCCACTCTGGCACTAGAAGTGGTTGCAACGGTCCTGCAGGCCTCTGATGCTCGACCTTCACCTGCTGGCACACTAAACACTGCTGCACGAACTCACCTACATCCCGCTTCATCCCCCTCCATCAAAAGTCACATCTCAGATCATGATACATCTTCGTGTTCCCGGGATATATGGTGAACTTGGAACCGTGTGCCTCAGTCAGGAGCTCTCTCAACAACTCCTTGTCTCTGGGAACGCATAAACGTCCCCTCATGCGCAGTACCTCATCAGTAAAGGAGAAGTCTCCAGGATCCCCTGATAGTACTTTGTCTCGTAACGACTGTAGGTACGGATCTGTCATCTGTCCTGTAATGATGCGGTCTATCAGCTCTAGTATCGTCTATCGTGTCACTGTCACTGACTCGCAATGCCCCTGTGACTCAAGGGGTCGCCAACTACCCAACTCCTCCATGAGTCTCCAACTCTGTGCCTGTAAACTGGCCAAGTGGGTAGGCGCCTTCTGGTTCAAGGCGTCAGCCACCACATTGGCCTTCCCCGGATGGTAGGTGATGAGAACCTCATCATGAGCCATAACTAGCTCATTTTGACCTAATACAAAGGATAAAAGCTCCTACATATCTCAAGGAAAGGCTTAACTCAGAGAATTCTGAGTTTAAGGAGAAAACAAGTCATAAGGGGTAAAAATGCAATTTTACCAGTATAATCTGCATACAGGGTAATTCAGGGCCCAAACATAGGTCAAAGCAACTTAATAAGAATAAAAGTGGGATGAGATGATCTAGCAAGGGCTACAGCAATTCCAAGGAACTAAATGATAATCTGTAACCCTAAAACAACCCACTTCAATTCACGAGGTTCAAGGCAAAGTAAAAATAGAATAAACCCTCTAAAATTCATAGAAAAATAATCTCTAGGGTTTAGAACCTTCAATTTGGCCTTCAAAACCCATTTTTGACCTACATTTAGAACCATGCCCAATTAATAACTTAATTTGGGTTTTCGCATAAATTGACCGGTCAAACAAGGTTTAATATAAAAATGAAATTCACCATCAGATTCCTTAGGTCCTAATTAATCATGTATAAAAACTTGAGCCTAAGAAGAAACCTCCTTGACCAACTTTACACTTTGGTCCTCATATATTTACTTTTTGGCCCTCAACTTTTGAACCCTCGCATTTTGGCCCCTAACTCTCCTTCGTTCTTTGCGTTCAGGTCCCCCCTGCAAAACCTGCCAGCACCATGCTCCGGCGACCTTGCGCGGAGCATGGCGCCGCGCAGGGTGAGGGGGAGAGCCTGGCAAGTAAACCGGGGGTGCCCTGCGTCGTCAGCCGTCGCAGGGACACCCCCCTGGTCGCTGTAACCCACCATACCGGCCGTGCGAACGCACGGACGGTATGGGTCTCCATCTCCGGCGTCCTCCGGCGAGGGAGACACGTCGTCTCCCTCCGCCTTCCTCCCTGTTTTGATCCCTATAAATACCCCCGTCGCTCCACCAACCTCGGCAGCTCGGATCTGACGGAGAAAACCCCCAACTTTCCTCTCTTCTCTCTCCGGCAGACGCTCACCAGCTCCGACGGTTCCTCCCCCTCCTCCTCTTCGCTCTGCCGCAATACCAGCAGCAGAGACTTCCTCCCCTGCTCTTCCCGCGCCACGCCGCACCCAGCTGGCGCCTCTCCGGCTCTCTGCTCGCCGCCGCCCCTTTCCCTGAGCATCTTCTTCTCCGGCGACAGTCGATACGACTGTCGCCCTGCTGGCCCCCCCTTCGTCCCTGCAAGTAAGCTAGAACTACTTCCCTTCCTCTCCTCTTTCTTTCCCCAGTTTCAATTTGTTCAATTAAGCCCTCGACCGACCCTGACCATCGTCACCCCCTTCGTCTCCGGCCACCCTCCGGCGAGATGCTCCCATCGCTCCACAGCCTCACACACCTCGCCGACCCTCACCGAACCTCCGCCTCATCACACTGAGCACCCCCCACCCCTCCACTGCCACTCCACACCTCCGTAACGCTCCCCCGAACAAACCCATTCCTCCGGTTGCAGTCCAACCTAGGGCTGCCGCCAGACACCACCTTGCGGCTTGCCGCGCAGCTCCACACATTCCCCAGTGGTTTGATCAGGCCGAGAGGCCATATTCGTGTCCGACAGGTTTTGAGGTTCGACCGCCATTAACGCACATTGAAGCAGCTTCTCCCGCGCTCCAGGCTTGAGGACTCCAGGTCTCCAGCTGCTGCGGATTACGGGGAGTCTTGCGAAGGCAGCCAGCCAGCAACCGACGCAAATCGAAGCCGCAGCTGCAGAAGCTAGGCCGCGGTCTCCCAGCAGGCGCACGCGAGGAGAGGCCTCCGTTTAGTCCCACATCGGTAAGCCTCACAACCTTTTCACCGTTTAAATTAATTTTGTGCATTAGCCTTACTGCCTCAGCACACGGGGTGAGGTCCCCTTCACCCGCCCGGTTACCCGATCTCGTCCTCGCTCACGCCCCGCGGACCTGACCCGACCCGACTTAGACTGACCTGCACTCCTCGCCCACCACGCACGCCGGTGGGCCTGGACCCGGGCGCGACCCGTACCCGACTACCCGGCAGCTCTGGGAGAGCTTTCCCAAGAGTGGTTTCAGAGAGAGAGAGACGCGGGGGGGGAGAGGGTAGAGTAGGTTTTGTCCTCTGACGTAAGCTCTGAAGTGTGCAGGCACAGGTGAAGAAGAAGGACCGCGGAAGAAGAAGGAAGCTGAGGGAGACACTGTAGCAACAGGCAGTTTAAGTCGTCTGATTTGGAAATCAGATGACGTCCTGAAGGGAAAAGAAGAAAGAAGGAGGGGCGACGTCCTAACTGGAAAAAGAAAAGAAGAAAGAAGGAGATCTGAAGAACATCAGAAGAAGGCGAGGCAGAGGAGAACACAAAAGAACAAGGGAAGAACTGAAAGAAGAAAAACAAAGAAGAAAGAAGAAGATCTGAAGAAAGACAGAAGAAAAAGGAAGAGCAGGAACAGCTGGAAGAAGAAGAAGAGCATCACCACTGCAGAAGAAGAACATCACTACTGCAGACAAAGAAGAAGAAGATCTGAGACGAGGAGAAACAAAGAGAAAAGAAGACAACAAATTCTTTCTCTCTCTTTCTTTATTTTGTAAAAGAAACATGTATATCTCTAGAATACAACTTGCTCCCTGAGTTCGACCTCGGGAACTCTTTTCCGAGTAAAAAAATTTATATATTTGAAATGATGGCAACAACTGGCTATACTACGACGCTATAACAATAAAACCCGGTTGTCAACACAAACAAGAACGGCCATCAGTAGGAGATGCTACAGTCATAGTCCTTCAGGAGCTCTAACCAACATCTCTGTCTCATGTTAAGCTCCTTCTGATCAAACAAGTACCTGAGGCTCTTATGATCCGTGAATATCTCAAAAGTCTCACCGTATAGGTAGTGCCTCCAAGTCTTCAGCGCGAAGACAACAGCTACCAGCTTTAAGTCATGGGTAGGGTAGCTATGCTCATGGGGCTTCAGTTGCCGCGAAGCGTAAGCGACAACGTGACCCCGCTGCATGAGCACACCCCCTAACCCTTGTAACGATGCGTCTTTGTACACAACGAAACTACCACTGCTGTCTGGGATGGTAAGCATAGGAACCGAAGTCAGCCTCTCCTTCAACTCCTGAAAACACGCCTCATAAGCATCTGCCCAAGAAAAGGGCACGTCCTTCCGGGTCAACTGTGTCATAGGACGTGCAATCTACGAGAAACCCCTGATAAATCACCGGTAGTAGCCTGCCAGTCCCAAGAAATTGCGAATCTCTATCACTGTACGTGGTCTCTCTCACCTGAGCACTACCTCAACCTTGGCTGGATCCACAGCCAAGCCATCCCCTGAAATCACATGACCTAGGAAGGTCACCTGCCTCAACCAGAACTCGCACTTACTGTATTTGGCATACAGCCTACATTGTCTCAACGTGTCCAGAACCATCCACAAGTGCTGTTCGTGCTGCGCTTGATCCCGTGAGTAGATGAGCACATCATCAATAAACACCACCACAAACTGATCCAGATACGGTCTGAACACCTGGTTCATTAAATCCATGAAAGCAGCAGGGGCGTTGGTCAGCTCAAACGACATAACCAAAAACTCGTAGTGTCCGTACCAGGTTCGGAAAGCTGTCTTGGAGATGTCGGTCTCCCTGATCCTGAACTGGTGGTAACCAGATCTCAAATCTATCTTGGAGAAAACCGTGGCACCTCGCAACTGGTCAAACAAGTCATCAATCCTCAGCAGCGGATACCTGTTCTTGATGGTGACCCTGTTCAGCTATCTGTAGTCTACATAAAGGCATAGGGTACCATCCTTCTTCTTCACAAATAACACCGGGGCTAGCCATGGAGACGCACTGGGCCTCACAAAGCCCTTCTCCAAAAGGTCCTGCAACTGGGCTTGAGCTCTCGTAGCTCAAGTGGTGCCATCCTGTAGGGTGCTGTAGAAATGGGGCTGGTCCCCAGTACCAGTGAGATCTCAAACTCGATCTCACGCTCAGGCGGTAGTCCTGGCAGCTCCTCTGGAAACACGTCGGGGTACTCTAACCATCAAGATGCTCTAAAAGTCTGCCACGGGGCTGGGCTCTGCCACTACACAAGCCAGAAAGCCCTCACACCCCTGTCCCAAAAGTCTCGCCACCCGGAGTGCAGAAATGCACCTGAAGCCTCCATCCACCGGCTGACTGTGGAACTCAAAAGAAGGCATCTCTGGCATGGAGAAGACGATCTTCCTCTCGAAATAGTCCACCAAAGCGTGGTAAGCGAACAGCCAGTCATCCCCAGAATCACGCCAAAGTCCTCCATCAGTATCACAATCAGGTCAGCAGGGAGGCTGTGTCCCCCAACACTAATGTCACAGTCTGTGTAAACCTCCTCAGCTACAAACAGCTATCTACCCGGACCTCTGATCACGAAAGGACCCTCTAACAACACACAATCCTGTCCCAAACTGACAGCAAAAGTAGCTGCAACAAACGAGTGCGTGGCGCCGGAATCAAAAACTGTGTAAACTAGTCTACTGGAAACTATAACCATACCTGCCACCACTGAACCTGAAGCTCTTGCGTCTCTGTGTGTTAGGGTGTTTATACGCCCCTCAGCTCTCGGTGCGAACAAAGCAGCCACACTCTGCGTCGGATGAGTAGCCGCTGGCCAGTACCCTCCCCCCGACTGCTGACCTCCCCCACACGCCTGGGAACCACGGCCTCCTGCTCGTCCTCCAGCGCTTGGTGTGGGGAGCATCTGCTGACCTCCAGCCCTAGATGGGAAGTCCCTCCTGATGTGGCCTAGCTGGCCACACTGGTAGCAAAGGGGAACTTGACTCTTGCCCTCGGTAGGTCCCTGCTGACGGCTGGACGAGGGTCTAGTGTTGGCAACTGGCCCCTGTCGGGGGCCCCCAAAGGCCACTGACGGCCTCGCAAAGCATATGACGGCTCTCCTGCGGGTGTCGCGTGCCTCCTCTCTCGCCGGCCCTGAGAGTAGTCTGGCTGGTAGGGCCTCTTCCGTCCACTGTCAGTGTCACGTGCGGCCGGGTTGGTCTCCTCATATGTCATAGCTGCCTCCACCACTCTCGAGAACGTGGGCAGCTTTAGGGGTTTGACATACCCTCGAATGGCAGGCTGGAGCCCCTCAGTGAACTTCCACAGGTGCTCCTCCTCAGTAGCCACAACTGTCGTGGCGAAATGAGACAGCTCCAGAAAACGCGTACGATACGTGCTGATAGTCATTGTCCCCTGGAGGAGAGTGTGGAACTCCGGCCTCCTCTAATCCTGCCACGTCTGTGGGAATTACTACTCACAGAAGAGGGTGACAAACTGGTCCCACGTCGTCTTTGCCCCCTCCTGACCTTTGACCACCCTCCACCACCTGTGTGCCGTGCTCTCTAGCTGATACGTGGCAAAGGCCATGCGGCACTTCGCAGGGGGTGAAGGGTGCCGAACACCTTCTCAATTTGCTCTAACCAGTCCTCTGCCTCAGTCGGGTCCTCATCCTCCTTGAAGGAGGGGGGCTTCAACTTTCGAAACTGTCCGAAAAGCTCGTAATGTCGCTGAAGTGGGGAAACGGGCACGCCTCCAGGCAGGGAGGGCTCGTGCTCGGGAGTGTCAGAGTGTAGTGGGGGCGGTGGAGGACCACCCCCTGCCCCACGTCCAGCGCTGCGTCTGTCTCGTGGTCCCACAGAGGACTCCCCCTCCACGTCCCAAGGGAGAGGCGCTCGTGGAGGCAGGTGGAGCTCTTCTTGTACAATCTCCCGCATCAGCTGGGCGAGGTCCTAGGCCTGAACACCCAGAAGAAGTGGCTGGTCCACTGAAACATCGGGCTCAACACATCCACCCCTCCGACCCCATCCACGGCTGCGTCCGCGGCCCGCCTCAATGGCTCCACATCGAGGCATCTCCTACGAGAAGACGCGAACAACAGAACAAGAAGACGTCAATACTAACAGACATTCAGCAAAAGAACCTCAGAACAGATGTCAAAAGGTACGTTGTGGTGGTTACTCTAGTTACAAACACATGAATTGGTTATTCTCAAGCTAGTTGGTTCACTTCTCGGGACGACCTTGCTCTGATACCATCTTGTTACGGCCCGATTCCCGAATCCCTACAGGACACGAGACCGGACCAACTCGACTGATCCCAAAACCCAGTCGTCCAACGAGAAAGTAACCAAAAAGCAGGAAAGTAAACCACATTCACTATGCTATGCAACTAATAGTAAAAAGGTACAACAGTAAAGAAGTAAAAACTGCTACAGTACATATCACCACCATAATGGAAGAAAAGTAACCAGGTAAAAGAATATAAAGTACAAAATGTAAGAGTACAAAACGTAAAGGTACAAGAGTCTACTCACTACTATAAAGAGTACAACAAAAGAGCTACAACTACTGGGCTCTACTAGGCCCAGCACCTTTTGCAGCCGTAGGCTCTGGCTGCTCAACACCTGGACCTGAAAAGGGGTTATGAGTACACAAAGTCAGTGAACACTGAGTAGAGTGGCAACCAACTAACTAAAGCAGTAAAAGTGGACAGGTAGCTATTTTCCAATTACATTATTTCACAAATTATTTCTTTTCACCCATTGGTTTATTTATCAAATCTCTTTCTTGATCTCGAATGTTCCTCATGGGAACGATCTTGATTGCAGTCCTTTCCGAAGAGTAGAAGTCACACGTGGTGCTCTCCTGACCGGGAGAGTCCCCCGTGGTGATCCTACACCCAGTCAACTGTTGGTGCTAGAGCACCGTGATCATTTGTTTTGATGATAACAAAACACGTGTCATTTAACATTTGCACTTGGAGTTTTAGATTTTAGGTCAATCGCAAATGGAGACGTGGTTATGATAACACCACACAAGGGGGTAATAATTATGTTGAATATGGCCCATCTTTAGAATAAAAGGCACAACATAAGTAGAATAGGAGCATTGCTTGCATCAAGTACCAAGATTGCTTATAAACTGTATTAATGGACATTTGTGTAAGCATTTGTCAAAGTAGGCCTCAGATGAGCAATCGGACTGCACGGATGGATTCAGAATGACGAACGGAGTACAACGGACTCAAGATCGGCCAAATCCGACATCCGGAGCTCCCACAATGGGCCCATGAAATTCTGACCATTGATCTGGAGATCAACGGCCCAGAGAGTGCCACGTCAGCTCGCCCCCACCGCACGCACATCTTCAGTCGGCCAAGGACAAATCTCGGCCGTCGATCTTCGATCGAACGGCCGAGATCCGCGCGCTCGCCCGCGGTCGCCGCGACAAAGCGCGGGCGTGGCGCAACGGTTAGCACGCACGCTCGCATCGCCGCGACACGCGTTCGAGCTGCGCGGAGTGGATTTTGAAGGCAAGCAGAAGGTGCGGAAAAATTGGGCCGCCCGATCAGCAGCGGGCGGCTAGGATCTCGCCACGCGGCGCGACGACAGCCCACGAGCGCCCACGCGCACGTGCGCGCCAGGCGGAAACGCGCGCGCACACGCGCGCCCAAGGCGCGATCTCAGTGCGGGCGAAGAAGGCTCTCAGCCGTCCGATCTTTGATCGGACGGCTCTCGTTCAGCGGCCATAGATCGCGCGAAGAGGAAGACCGGGGCGGGCAGCTGACCGGCAGCATGAGGGCTTCACCGATGTTTGTGGAAGCGGTTTTAGCGACGCTCCGGATGTCACTAAAGCCCATTCTTCTTTTAGGAAGCCCTTAACTCTATTTAAACCCCCTTCTTCAATGTATACACCCCCCTTGCAACTACTCCACTCCTCTCTTAGCTAGCTTTAGGTACTCTTGTAATCGCCGGAGATGACGAGCTGCCGACGAAGCCTCCTCCACCGCCGTGGCTGCCTTGTCACTCTCCACTCTCTCTCTCTCTCTTTCTCTCTCTTTCTTAAGCTTTCCATTACTTTTGTTGAAGCATGTATTTAATGTTGTAAGTTATAAACTACGAATGCATGTTTAATGAAGTTATTTTCCGTTCAATTGTCCTTTTAATTTTTGTTCAAGTTGCATGATCAAAACCAAGAGCTTTCTAACCCTAAACTCTCTCTCTATCTCTCTCTCTCGCTTTTCAAAAACCACATCTTTCACAAGCAAAACTCCGCCTTTTCCGTGACAACAAGTGATAAACAAAAATCCGATTTCCACGCCTCCCTGAGACCGACACTCGGACTCACCTCCGTTTACTTCTTTTAAAACCGACGTATCAAGTGCGATTATAACGACACCTCTTAACACACACGCACTACGGCACGTCAGGTCAGACAAAGTTCGAGCTCGCATCCAGGATGAATTGAAGGAGCTTGACGGAGAACAGAGGAGCTTCGCGAGGAGTGATGGCTTGAAGAAGGAAGGAGATGAAGAATAGGATAGATTTCCTTTCCTTGTAATCTTTGTATTTTTGTTTCTTTTGTTGCTCTTTATTTTTGTTTCTTAGATTCATGTTAAAGAGTCTCAAAGAACCCTAACAGTAATAGTCCTAGGAACACTTACACAACCCTAGGATACTTAGGTTTTCTGTAGAGAACTTAGAAAACCAAAATAGGGTTCAAACAACCTTTTCAGACATCTAATATGAAAATTAGACGTCTGATAAATACTTTTAAGACGTCTGACTGTTGACTCAGACGTCTGATTATGTTTAGGCTGGACTTAGTTAGTTCTGTCTGATGAAATCAGACGTCCGTACCTTAGTTCAAACATCTTAGAAGACGTCTGATAATTTTGCCAGACGTCCAATTAGTGGACCGTTGCCTGGCTTAGCAAACATTGATGGATATGACCGTTAGCCCGTATCCGACGTCCGTAGAGGACCCCATACATCTGATACATGACCGTTTTACCTCGGCTGACCCAAATTCTCTTCTCAGAGATGTTCTAACTGTTGCACTCTCTTGGAAATCCATTCCCGCAAAAAAGTAGGTTTCCAGACGTCCAGATTTAGTGCTAGAAATCCTGTATGTCGTCTGATGACAATTCACTAGAACCCTGTTTCGATCTGATTCAAGTTAGGAAAGAAACTCGCCTAAAATCAGACGTCTGACTTTGTTCCCAGACGTCTTAAACTGATTTTCCAGATGTCTGATAACCCTATCAATGTAATGATTAATCCTGATTTCGGCTTGATTTTCTGGGAGCTTGCACCCAACGGCTATGGAAGCCTTCCAAAGCCTTCCAAAGCCTTCCTAAGCCTCTATAAATAGAGGGGAACCTTTGCCACTCAAATACACACCAAGACACACCCAAGCAACATACTTTCTACTCTTTTGTGTCTAAGAAAAGCTCTTACTCTCCAAGCTCAAGTTCTACATCTACAGAGCATCAATCTTTTGTGCACCCGCTCTCCTACCGTAGTTCACGAGAGCACCGTTGTGCCGTCGCATGGTTCACGCATCCGCGTCAAGCCGACGCACTTCTTGCAAAGGGAAGTTTCCTAATTCCTATAGAAGCTAGGTTTAAATATTTGTGGCTCTATAGGACTATTCTTGTATTTTACTTTGCTTGTGTTGGGTATTTGCTTTGCAAATTCTCATCTCCTTCGTGAGACAAAATCCTTCTCGTGAAGAGAAGGGGTTTGAGGTACGCTACCCTTGTATAAAGTAGCGTGGTTGTAATTGAGGTTGTACTACCCTCGTTTAAGTAGTACGTTAGTGGATTTGATCAACTTGGTTGATCGGAAAATCCTAACTCAAGAGGGTTAGGTGGTGCTTTTCACCCGATTTGGGTTTCCACCTAAAAATAATTGTGTTCATTGTGTGATTGTCATTTTGTGAGATTTTTATATTTTTATTCCGCACTTTGTTACGTCACCCCCTCCTACCAGGGAAACCACATCAACCACCCCAAGGTCACAGATAGACGTAACAGTGACTACGGTATGCGCGATAAGAGCACAGGTAGTTGCCCCGCACTGGCACGCGGTTAGTCGTTTCCGTTAACGGGTGCGCCCAAAGTACAGCACGGAACCAGTATAGGGCCTAGCCCTCTCAGTAACAAGGGTCTAGCCCCTCTCAGTAACCAAACAGGGATCTCTCCCATCCACAGTCCGCGCACCCTCACCTGACTACCCTGGTTTTCCCAGTGAGCCTAACAAGTCGGTGTAGGGCAGGTAGCTGAACCCCAGGCCCCATGGGGTGGCTAACTCTCTCCCTACACTAGTAGCTCTCCCCGGTATGTGTACACGAGGGCCAAGAAGTCTGTACAGAGTGGCCAATCCTAACCTCGAGTCCTAACCCAAGGGCGGCTAGCTCCGCTCTGCACTAAACAAGGGGACAGTCGCTCTCCTTGGTACTCCGTACTCAAGGGCCAGCTCACTTCTCCACTCTCAATTCCAGATCCATTCCATTTAATTCCAGGAGCTCTACTCCTAATTTCCCGTAGGGTTCATACTCATATTCCTCATGCCATTCCATACCAGGTTTCATCATTTCTATTTCCATTCTCAGGTTATACACATGCAACTTGTAATTCTATCGTTCACATTTCTATACTCAGGTTATACACAGGTAGCTCGTAATTTCCAACATTCACATTACCATTCCCAAATTATATACGTGCAGCTCATATTATGTCATTTCACGTATACAACATGAAAGTTACATACAACAGTTAACTAGCACAAGTACTACATATTTCGCAGGCAACTGTTATTCATTTACAGGCAATTGTTATCATTCTATCTACTCATTCAAGACTGCATTCTATTCATTCAATACAGACATTCCAATATTTCTAGTCTTAGGATTCATGCCATACCCTAGGTTCTAATCATTCATTCCACACATGCATTCAGGTTTGTATTTAAATTAGGGGAAGCCACTTTACTAGCAAACCCAGGAGTATTGGGGGCTTGAACGGCAGGCTCACGTGCCTCAGCAAGCCTTGAACCCGCAACTGAATGAAGTCCTATAACAAGGATCAATCACAAGGGAACTATCAGAATAGTATGGATAACCTTCTAACAAGTAGAGGAACTCACAAGGAACACTTCGGTATCTTATTTGCGTAAAACGGACCTCAAACAGATCCTAAACAGGTCAAAATAGGGTTACTGATGTAAATCAAACGTTTGGAACAACTTCCAGACATCTTAAAAGTGTCCAGTATCGTACCTCAGTCTCTGCGTCCACCCCAGACATCCAAGAACTCTTCTGGACCGTCTGGACCCAGCTTCAGTCATCCGACCACCTCTCCGGACGTCTGGAAGTGCTTCTAGACATCTGAAATGCGTGGGAGGGCATGTCTCACGCCTTCCCGAAGCAAATCCTGCACGCCACCATGCAATCTTCTCAAAAGGGCATGAAATAGGGTATCAGCGGAGCAGTTTGCATGGCCGTATCCGCAAAGAAGACGTACCTTCGCGAAGCCCTCTCCTCAGTCGTCTAGAACCGCCTCCAGATGTCCGAACAATCATCTAGACTTCACTCCAGATGTCTGATTCTAGGAAAAATCCAGAACCAGAACCTGCTTTCGCTCTCCCGCGTCATGCATGGCTGCCCTGCACCCCTCCTCGCCTGCTGCTCCGACTGTAGCAGTGTCAGGGAGGACCTCCCCGATGCACTCCTCCTCGTGCACGCGTCACTCCGGCCGTGAGCTCACAAGCTTGCTCTCCTCCTCCTCTCCTCACGTCGCTCCTCCTCGACGCCGCTTGCGTGCTCTCTCGCTCACTCTGCCTCTCTCATTGGAGTGGGGAAGAAGAGGGGAAGGGCTGGTGTGGGGAGAATGAGAGGGGGAGGGGGTTTATAAAGCTGGGGGTTTAGGGTTTGCTTGGGGGCGAGTGAAGAGAGAGGAGGAAAAATGAGGGGGTACTGTCTGCGCGCAGCCAGCATGCAGACTTGAGCTCGTACTCAAAAATTTCAATTTCCAGACGTCTGGGAAGGTATCCAGACGTTTGACCCACAGTCCAGACGGCTTAAAAGGCTCAAAAAGCACGGGTCTTAACACTTACGAGGTCCAGCTCCAACATATGCGGGAGCATAAAAATGAAGGAGTTAAGAAGAAGATTGTGGCGCTCGAAGCCAACCATCAATCGGAAGATTCCTCAAGCGAAGATGAAGAGGAAGACATAGCCCTCTTCTCCAGAACGTTTAGAAAGTTCCTCAAAAATAAGAGTTGGAGAAAGTAGAAAGAAGAATCTGAAGTAGACACCATTATCTACTACAATTGCAAATGAAAGGGACACATTAAGAAGGATTTTCCACTTCTCAAGAAGGAATCAGAGAAGAAGAAGAGATTTCTCAAAAGGGATGGGAAGAAAAAGGCTTTTTCAGCAACACGGGATGAGTCAGATTCAAGCTCAGAGGAAGAAGAGACATCCAGAGAAGCACTTCTAGAACTTATGGCTCTAGAAGATGAGGTAACCTCCTTTTTACCAGATGAATTATTAAAAGCCTTCTTTGAGATGCATGACATAGCTAAATCACTAAACATAGAAAATAAAAGCTTAGCGAAAGCCTTAAGAGAAGAGAAACCACAAAAAGATATGCTTGCCTTACAAAAGAAAGAGTTATTTGTTGAAACTACTTCACTAAAAACACAAATAGATAATCTAAAAGTAGACATAGACAAGTTAAAGGAAAACTCTGCTGTTCTCTTAAATGATCTAGCTAAGTTTACTAAAGATAGTAAAAATTTGCATAAATTTTTAGGAACACAAACCCAGAGTACCACAAAATTTAGGTTAGGTTATATACCTAAAAACGATCATGAAGCATCTAGTTCTAGCCAAAGGAAGGAGAAAGGTAGCTTGCCTAAACATGCGGCACTAGCTAACCACCGTGGACCCAAACAAAAATGGGTACCAAAAGCACTCTTGAAATCCTATTTTGTAGGTCAAGTAGACTATAAAAGGTGAACATATCAAGAAACAATTGGAAATCTAAAGCCACTTTATAGATCCATCAATCCAAGACCTCACAAACACAAGCAAATGACAAGATCGAGAAGAAAGAAGGTTGATCATGGATAGCAGATGTTCCAAGCATATGACTGAAGAGGAAGACCTGTTCCTGCAACTCCACCACCAGGAAGGTGGTACGATCATATTTGGGAACAACTACAAGGGCCGTATTATTGGTATTGACCAAATTGGTAATTCCTCCACATCCTTTGATAATGTGCACCTAGTTAGTGGATTAAAACACAATCTTCTTAGTGTAAGTCAAATCTATGATAAAGGATATAAAATCACTTTCATATCAAATGGTTTTAAAATATGAGAAAAAGAAACAAAAAAATTCTTCTTAAAGGAAACAGACATAAAGATATCTATACTGTCAACTTCAACAAATGAGACAACCTTGAATGTCTTCTCGCATCTGAGGAAGAGGCAATACTTTGGCACAAACGACTAGGTCATGTTCACATGAGAAACAATAGTAAACTTGTGAAACATGAGCTTGTCAAAGGCCTGCCAAAGATTAACTTTAAGAAAAAGCAAAGTCTACGATTCTTGTTAAGTTGGTAAAAAAACCAAAAATCCTTTTAAACCAAAAAGGATGGTTAGCACCTCCCAACCCCTGGAGCTACTTCACTTAGACTTGTTTGAACTAACCAAATACAAAAGCTTAAGCAGGTACAGATATTGTTTAGTCATAATCGATGATTTTTCAAGATTTACCTAGGTATCTTTCTTAGAAAGTAAGGATCTATCTATTGATGTTTTTAGTAAGCTTGTAAGAAGACTACAGAATGAGAAAGGATCTGAAGTCATTAGGATTAGAAGTGATCACAGCAGAGAATTTGAGAATGAATCTTTTTCTGATTTCTAGGATCAATATGGGATAAAACATGAATTTGCTTTCCTTAGAGCCGCACCTCAAAATGGTGTAATTGAAAGAAAAAATAGGACCTTGCAAGAGTGTGCTCGCACAATGCTGTGTGAGTCAAAGCTACCTCGATATTTTTGGGTTGAGGCTGTAAACATTGCTTGCTATATCCAAAATAAATCCTTGATTAAACCAATCCTAAACAAAACACCTTTTGATCTCTGTCATGAAAGAACACCTAGAATTTTCTATTTCAAGATATTTGGTTGTAGATGTTTTATACTTAACACCAAGGGTAATCTTGATAAATTTGATGCTAAGAGCTCAAAGAAATCTTCTTAGGTTACTCAACTAGAAGTAAAGCCTATAGAGTATTTAACAAGAAGAATTCTGTCATTGAGGAAACTATGCATGTATCTTTTGATGAGACACTAGGTCAACCTTAATCTTCTATGAATGATGATGATGACCAAAGAGAAGATCCTTCAAACATACCAGAGGAAAACATTTCGGATGAATTACCAAAAGGCATATCCTATATGAAGGATCATTCAAAAGAATTGGTGATAGGAGAACTATCCAAAGGAGTTCAGACTAAATCCTTCATCAACACTTTAGCTTTCACAGCTTTTGTTTCATAGTTGGAACCTAGAAAGTTAAGGATGCATTTATGGCATCATTATAGTAGTTTCACCTTAGTTTCATTTTCTGCTTTATGGCTTGCATAACTCTATATTTCATGTGGACCATTTTATCCTGCCACATTTATCTGCACTTAATTACTTTTATGCATGATTATATCCCTCTCAAATGAATAATTCTCTCTTTAAACTGCATGTTATAATTGTTGTTGCTTCAATTACATGTTTAAGGGGGAGATAATTAAATTTGATAACTGCATGCTTTACTTTCTACTGAAATAAAAAGGGGGAGATATGTTGAACGTACGAATTACTACGCTAACGTGTTAGGTTTTGGAAAACCTGTCGTTGTAGTTTGAAAGCAAAGAACTCGTGTTCAACATATAAAATTTATACCGAAATTGAAATTCCGGGTCCAACACAGGGAGGCAGACGTTTGATTTAAAAACTATGCGTTTGTTTTTATTTGTCACAAAGTAATTCAATTTAAAACTATCTAATTATTTACAATAAATAAGAGAGAGAGAGAATATTACAAACAGAAATCAAAATGAGATGTAAAATAAACAGGAAATTCATCATTAAGGAGATTGTTTGTTTCACTATTACAACTAGAAAGCAGAAAACAATTACACTAGAAAGTGATAAATTTACTCTAGAAAGCATTAAAAGAATGGAGGGAGAAATGTCCTCCTCGACGATCTCTTGGAAGACGAGCAGAACTACTCTAGAAAGCAGTAAAAAGAATAGGGAGAGAGATATCCTCCTCGACGGTCGCTTGGAGGATGAGCCGGACGAGACGACCCCTGGACGAAAGAGGATGAAGAAGGACGAAGCAGAAGAACGGGAACGGGGCAGCACGTCGTCCTCGTCGCGGGATCCACTTCCGAAGGGAGACGAAAATTTGGACTTTATCTCGCGAGAAGCATCCCAGGTGTGGGACAAGATTCTCTTGAGCTTTGGAGAGGTAGAGAAGAGAAGGAAGGGATGAGAATTTCGTGTGGAGGTGTTCTCCTTTTATAGTTGAAAGGAGTGGGGGCAAATTGGTCATTACATCTTTAAAACATTAAATAAGGGGTCTTTAGTGACGGATAAAACCGTCACTAAAGCCCCAACGTGGGCGTAGTGGCTACTGCCCACGCGCGCTGGCTCAGCTGCTCTCTCTCTCAACGCATCCGCACGTTCAACCATCCACAGCCGTCCGATCGTGAGATCGGACGGCTGTGATAGCGCCTTTGCCTTCTACTGCGCGCCCACCCCAACGCGTGCGATGCCGCGTTACGTCATGTGTGCAATAGCGCGTGAAAGCTATTGGGCACGCGCGACTGTTGGATTGCGATCTGACGGTCGATAACGGCGCGCCCGCTGGCTTCAGAATTCGCGTGGCGAGGCTCGAATGCGCGCCAGCACCTCGCGATAAGGCGCTAGACCGCTGCGCTGCCTCGCTCAAAAGGTCGCGCGAACGATTTCAACGCGTTGCATCCACAGTCGTTGGATCTTGATCCAACGACGGAGAAGAGCGGATGCAGGAGCTTCAGCGAGTGCGTGCGGGCGTTTGGGCGACAGAGATGGTGCCACATGGCGCCATCTTGGCCATCCATCTTCTGGATGATGTAGATGGTGCCACGGGTGTCAGATTGACTCGATTTTTGCATCGTTAGGCTGCGATCGTCGGTCCGATTCCATCCGTGCGGTCGGATTTGTAATTTGAAGTGTAGATTTACACCATCCTAGCCCTTGATCTTCTAGGGTTCCCTAGTCACTATCTGATGCTACAAATGCCCGATTAGGGCTATCTTGGAGTCGTTGAACTCCAATCGTCGCCCTGATCACATCCGTATGGTTGGATCTTCGATACGAGGCTCCAATAAAAAGTTTGCCCTGTCCAAGCACATAAAAGGAGACAATTAACCTCCATTTTATTCAAACTACTCTAAATGCAAGATGATGCATGTTATGTAATATTTATATCATGAAATGCAATCCTATGCTTAAGAACATGCATAAATAGACATCTTAAGTAGTGTAAATGTGTTTACATCATACCCCCATGCCTATCTTTTGCTAGTCCCTAGCAAAAACTATATGCTATTTATAAAAGAATTAGGTTGGATTATTTGGGCATGAGTTATTTTCAATCATTAAAAAGAATTGTCTACTTAGGATCTGAACTTTCAAAGACACAATAGTTCTCGAGTATCTGCCAAAATGAAGACCGCCTCAAGCCCTCGCCTTATTCAAAGGAAAATTTCTTTTTCTCTTTTTCCACTTTTCTATTTTTTTTTTTTTTTGAATTTTCTGGTTTTAGGGTTTAAGAGTGACTTTCTACAGCCATTCAACTCACCCAAAATTTGATGAGAACTCTAAGTTCTAAGTATCTTATTGTGAATGTAATAGACTCGTTGACCGGTAATTAAAATGGACTTCGGATTTCTACGCCTCTAGGTGACCAAAAAAATTCTGCCTAAAGGTGTATCTTTACAACCGGTAGCTTTCTCCCTACTTTTATTCTTTTACGAGGCCAACATAAGGGTGAATCCAGTGTATATCTCCCCAATTTATTCTACTTCTCCACTTCTTCCTAAGTGTTTTGGGAATTTTTAGTGCATTTATTGAGCTGGGTTCTGGACAACCGGTCGATGAGCTGTTACCACAGACAACTTGCCAGCCATACTGGTGTGGGAAGTGTGGTTTATTTCTTTTTTTTCTTTTCTCCTTTTATTTTTTTCATTTTATTTATTTATTTATTTTTTAAGTAGGTGGCTTCCCTGGTCTAAGATTTACCTAAGAGCAGAAAGAAGAGAAAGGTCTAGTGACTGGGCTCTGGACAACCTACCTATGGGTTGTTACCCACGATAACTTGCCAGCCATATCACCATAGAAGGTTCATTAGCTACCCAATTTTCGTTAAAATCGTTGAACCACGAGTCAATGACAAGATAGTGTGTAGATGCTAGAAACTCAAAATTTCCTCAAATCAGAGGGCAGGTTGATAAGTCGTGTACTTAACACCCAAACTTATTTACTCCAATTAAAATAAAATTCAGGTTGGCGAGAACTCGAAAAATAAATCCACATTTTAGTGGATACACAGGTTAATTAAGTTTAAAGACCTGAAGGGTCTTTGTGTTCAAATCATAATGTAGTATTTCCTAAGATTTAAAATTTTCTTAAACCCAAGTTCTCTTTCCTAATTCAATTTTTTTTAAATAAAAGAAAATAAAATAAATCTACGGAGCTAACATATGAATTCAGAGATGAATATCCACCCCCTCATGCCTATCTAATGCAATGTTTTCATTGTATTAAAAAGACATAAAACAGAGTAGAAAAGTGTAGAAAGCACCTGAATTACGTGAATGTCAGGTCTGCTCTGAGATGAAAACTAAAAAAAACTGTATATGTGCTGGGTTTAGTGCCCTCAGCTAGGTACACTATACAAAGAAAAGAAATGGAGAATTCACAAGTGCAGGTCAGAATCAGAATAAATAGAAGAATCCTCCAACCTGTCAGCAGAGGTCCACAAATGTGGACCAGATTGTGGTGCAGACCCATACCCCATAATCGAGAATATCTTAGATTCTGGATAAAAATTACCCAAAACCTAAAATCAGAATGCAAGCGAGGTCGGGCCTGCGATTTATGAGGATGCAACCCAAGACCAAAAAGTCGGGTTACAGAAAATTCAAGCTCAAAAGGATAATCGTTGAATGTGTGCTTGGGTTGAACATCCTCAGAACAGATGTCGTAAGGGTTTTGATTTGATGGTTTCAGCTTAAAAGGAACCCTTTGATTCAATCTTCCATTTCCTCCAAAGTTGACTTCCCAAATCAGAACTTCCAAGCTCCTATCCTCCTCATTCAAAATGTTAAATTCTGAGACCTCTTGCATGTTAATCACCCCATCTGAAATCTCCAAGTCTAAATGATGTGGCAGAATCAAAATTGACTTGGGTCTAATTATCTCAGAAATAGAATCATCAATAAGTTCAACGGGGTGTAACTGACAATCAGGGCATTGAATTGAATCCTCCAGAAAATATAATTCTAGATCCGTAATGTGTGCCCTAAGATCAATTTCCTCAATTATTAGGCTATCAAATGATCTATTAGATTCCTCAGGCCCAATCGTCTCACACAAATCATGTTCAGAAAACTCGCGTGAGACTTCGTAACTTAAATCTTCATCATCAAAGAAATCAGGATCCGAATCAATATATGTCCCAAAATCATCTGTCACTTTCTGTTCCAAGGAGACGTACGTTTCCTCATACCCCGGCTTAAGGATATTAGGTGAAGAAATCAGATCTTCCTTAATTGGTTGCTTTAATTCAATCTGGTCAGCCTCGTAACATGTGTCCCCCCCAACAGGTGCCTGAGCGGGTTCTGTCATTGGCTTTCCTGAAGGGAGTTCATCCTGGGAATCATCCCATGATTGAACCAAAGCAACCACGAATCTCATCCTCAATTTCGCTAATTTCCCAAGTAGAAACTCACCCGAGTTCTTATCCTTAACATCCTAGAGCCAATCCAACAAAGACTTGTTCAAATTATTAATCATTTCAATCAGGAGCTCCAATCTCTCAAATCAAGGTATCGGCTGAACTTCTAAAGATTGAATGATATTCCTTAAGTTAGCCAAAACCTTATCTTGAACCTGATTACTCTGAACCAAATGAGTCGGTTCAGGGTTGGGCGGGTTTGGGGTCAATGCAAGGGAATTAACGAATTGAGATTCATTATACCCTTCCTGAAAATAGGTCATTTCAGATTGTTCAAAAAGAGGTGATGACCTAAAGGCAATGTAATCAGAGGATGGGTAAGAATCAGTGTATCCTTCTTGATTGTATATCATATTAGGTTGTTCATTAAAGGTTGACGATCTATAATCGATGTGGCTCTAAGAAGGATAAAAATCACAATCAAAGTGTTCAGGGTTAGACCCTAAACACGGAGGTCCAGAGCTGTATCCCCAATCCGAATTATCCCAACTAACTGATGGTTGATTGCAGTACGAGTTGGGATAATCGTCATGTTGAGGATAATTCACAATGGGAGGGAAAGAACAGGAATGCGTGTAATATGTGGAAGGATTCATGAGACACGGGAGGAAGAAAGGCACCCTGCAATACAAACAATCAAACCTGTCCTTAATTGGGTTAACCTACAGACCTATAGACTCCCAAAACCCATCTTGAGATAAAGAAACGATTTGATTTACTTTCGTCTGTTCAATCCAACCAGTTAGGAGAGACTGGGGAGAAGGTTCTTCCTTCGGCTTGCGCCTCTGGTTCCTAGTGTACCCCCAACTGTGATCGTTTGATTCTGCTCCCCTAGCTAGACATCGATTGAATAGTAGAAACAGACTAATCGAAAATAATCTCATTTTGGGTTCTGAAGAGCGAGTCCAATCCTTAAGGCCAACGTCTACTCTGTTTTATTTAGGGCTAGGTTTGGATGTGCTTTGGAATGTGATGAGCCCTTTAAATGGGTTGTGCCCTTAATGATTGATTGATTTGTGTGTACGTGCACAACCAGTGGTTTTCAAGCAAGATTGTTTTTGATGCGGTGAATTTTAAGGTTCAAATCTTGCTTAGTAGCTTTTAGGATTCAACTTTAGGTGTTTTCAAACAAGTTTCGTTGGCACACCAGGTTTTGCAAGCACAAGTGAAGATGTTTTCCTTTAAAGCTTAAAAAGAATTTGGAGTGCCTGGTAAATTCCTAAGAGTTGAACCTAAGTGGCAGCTACTTGATGAGTTGATTTTATTTGAAGTGGTGCAGCCCAATTAACTCAAACAATTAGCCTGTTGCACCACTTAATTAGGCACACAAATGATTACCTAATCTGATTTCTACTCAATTATGTGTTTGAATGTGTGTACCGGCTCCAGAGATCGGTTTACCGATTGAGTTTGAAAATCAGATGAGGTTGTGTACCTCTGTGAGATTTTTTTATTTTATTTTTAATGTGGGGGTTGGGGTGAGTATGGGTGTCAAACAACAAACAATCTAACCTTAGAGTTTATAAGAACACCTAGGTTGATTGATGTTTGAATTATTATGTTGTGAAATGAAATCTAATGGGTCGGAGGTGGGGGATAACTTACAAAACCTTCCACAGCACTTTACTCCAATCTACCGCTGTTGCTTTCTCGAAAGAGTACCTGCAATCACAATAAGAAAACATGAAGAGAAACAAAGAGTGTCGCCTCCCCGGCAACGGCGCCAAAATGTTGAACTTACGAATTGCTACGCTAACGTGTTAGGTTTTGGAAAACCTGTCGTTATAGTTTGAAAGCAAAGAACTCGTGTTCAACAGATAAAATTTATACCGAAATTGAAATTCCGGATCGAACACAGGGAGGCGGACGTTTGATTTAAAAACTATGCGTTTGTTTTTATTTGTCACAAAGTAATTCAATTTAAAACTATCTAATTATTTACAATAAATAAGAGAGAGAGAGAATATTACAAACAGAAATCAAAACGAGATGTAGAATAAACAGGGAATTCATCATTAAGGAGATTGTTTGTTTCACTATTACGACTAGAGAGCAGAAAACAATTATACTAGAAAGTGATAAATTTACTCTACAAAGCATTAAAAGAATGGAGGGAGAAATATCCTCCTCGACGATCGCTTGGAGGATGAGTAGAACTACTCTAGAAAGCAGTAAAAAGAATAGGGAGAGAGATATCCTCCTCGACGGTCGCTTAGAGGACGAGTCGGATGAGACGACGCCTGGACGAAGGAGGACGAAGCAGAAGAACGGGAACGGGGCAGCGCGTCGTCGTCGTCGCGGGATCCACTTCCGAAGGGGGACGAAAATTTGAACTTTATCTTGCGAGAAGCATCCCGGGTGTGGGACAAGCTTCTCTTGAGCTTTGGAGAGGTAGAGAAGAGAAGGAAGGGATGAAAATTTCATGTGGAGGGGGTCTCCTTTTATAGTTGCAAGGAGTGGGGGCAAATTGGTCATTACATCTTTAAAACATTAAATAAGGTCTTTAGTGACGGATAAAACCGTCACTAAAGCCCCAACGTGGGCGTAGTGGCTGCTGCCCACGCGCGCCGGCTCAGCTGCTCTCTCTCTCAACGCATCCGCACGTTCAACCATCCACAGTGATTGCACCTTCGCCCGCTGCTGCGCACCTGCCCCAACACGTGCAATGCCACGTTACGCCGTGCGTGCAATAGCACGTGAACGCTATCGGGCGCGCATGGCAGTTGGATTGCGATCTGACGGTCGATAACGGCGCGCCCGCTCGATTCAGAATTCGCATGGCGAGGCTCGAACGCGTGCCAGCGCCTCGCGATAAGGCGCTAGACCGCTGCGTTGCCTCGCCCAAAAGGTCGTGCGGACGATTTCAACGCGCTGCATCCACAGCCGTTGGATCTTGATCCAACGGCAGAGAAGAGCGGATGCAGGAGCTTCAGCGAGTGCGTGCAGGCATTTAGGCGGCCGAGATGGCGCCACGTGGTGCTATCTTGGCCGTCCATCTTTTGGATGATGTAGATGGTGCCACGGGTGTCGGATTGACTCAATTTTTGCGTCGTTAGGCTGTGATCGTCGATCCGAATCCATCCATGCGGTTGGATTTGCCATTTAAAGTGCGGATTTACACCATCCTGGCCCTTGATCTTCTAGGGTTCCCCGGTCACTATCTAATGCTACAGATGCCCGATTAGGGTGATCTTGGAGTCGTTGAACTCCAATCGTCGCCCTGATGACATCCATACGGTTGGGTCTTCGATCTGAGGCCCCAATAAAAAGTTTGCCCTATCTAAGCACATAAAAGGAGATAATTAACCTCTATTTTATTCAAATTACTCTAAATGGAAGATGATGCATGTTATGCAATATTTATATCATGAAATGCAATCCTATGCTTAATAACATGCATAAATAGACATCTTAAGTAGTGTAAATGTGTTTACATCAAGATATTATGCATAACTATTCGTATTCATATGTCTATACATAATTATAATTATGTTGTCATCAAAAAGGGAGAGAATGTAAGTACCTCTGTTTTGATGCACCAAAATTATGCTATTTACAAAGACTAATATTTCAGGGCTCTTTCTCATGGATGAAAGCTTCTCTCATGAATCAAAGCTAAAAGAATGTTGACCCGTATCTTAGTGTCTCTTTTTATTTATTGAGTTTAGAATATTTTATAAGGAACCTCAAAATAAGTTTCAAAGGGATTTTTACATTCCTCATTAAAAATAAATTTTTAGGATTATTAATCAACCAACTAAATTAATTGATCGACCAACCAACTTAATTAATCGATCAAACTAACCCATTTTAGGAAGTTGATAAATACACTTTTAATCAACCAATGATTCATCGATCAAATAACTAGATTGATTGACCAAACCTCATTTTGATCAATTAATATACCTTAATTGATCAACCAATTTGATTTCCTATTTAGGTCAATTTGCTAGTACGAATAGAGGGATCGTACGCACTCTTTTTCAATACACTCTCAAGTAGGAAAACTACTCAAATGCAAAGAGCTTCTCATGCTTTTCCAAGTACTTCTGCGCTCCTGTTTTCACACCTTCCAAAGCATGACAATTCAAACCTTGTTGAAATTCTGGTTTGACTTTTATTAAGGTTCCATAGGTTCTTATTGTTCTTTTATATCTTATTGCTTTTGATTAACGGATCCCAAGTTGTTGGGAGAAATCCATTATTGTTATTTGCTTCTCTTCAGGTTAGTAAGAGAAGGGATCATTGTAAAGAGGTTGTGCCATCCTCGTTCAAGTGGTACGTTGGTGGATTGACTAGCTTCGCCTAGTCGGGAAAATCCTAAGTCGAGAGGCTTAGGCAGTGGTTTTCACCTAGTTTGGGTTTCCACTATAAACCCAGGTGTTATCTGTGCTTGATACTTTTGTGCATTGATTTCGAATTTTTAAAGCTATACTAGTTACCCCTCTCCTCTAGTATACTATTATGATCCGCAGGCACCCTTGAATATATCCATTAAGGAATGTGCCTTGACATCCATTTGAAATAACTTGAAGCCCCTTGCACTTGCAAAGGCAAGTAGCATCCGAATGGACTCCAAGAGACCAATAGGAGCAAACGTCTAATCAAAGTCAATTCCCTCCTGTTGGTTATAGCCTTGAGCTACGAGTTTGGCCTTATTCCTGATTACTGCACCATATTCATCCAATTTATTTTGGAACACCCACTTGATTCCAATAATGAAATTACCCTCAAGTGAGAGTATGAAGTTCCATACATTATTCCTTGTAAATAGGAGTAGCTCCTCCTGCATGACTATAACCCAAGACTCATCCTTTAATTCCTCATTAACTTTCTTGGGTTCAAGTTGAGAAACAAAGGCAGTAAGGACAAAGTCATCCTTTAATCAAGATCGGATTTTTGCACCTTGTTCAATATCACCAATAATTTGATCTTGAGGGTGATCCTAATGGTGCACCCATTCTTTTGGAAGATCATGTACATTTTGTGTATCTTCCATTTTTGACACATCGATGAAGGGGGTATCCTCAACATCAGACTCTAGTTGATTTGGTTCAAGTTATCCTAATTTTGTTTCATCAAATGAAACATGTAGGGATTCTTCTACTATAAAAGTTCTTTTATTAAAAACTCGATAAGCTTCGCTTCTGGTTGAATAGACAATTAAGATGCCTTCATCACCTTTAGTATCAAACTTATCAAGTCGATCTCTAGTGTTTAACAAATAATACCGAATTCCAAATACCCTAAATATGAAATCTTAGGAGACTTCTCATAATATAGCTCATATGGAGTTTTCTTGATAATAGGCCTTAAAAGAGTTCGATTAAGAACCGTGTTAACGGCATTAGCCTAGAAATACTTTTGAAACCTAGACTCTAAGAGCAAAGTTCAAGCGCATTCTTGTAGAGTGTGATTCTTGCACTCTACAAGATCATTTTGAGATGGTGCCCGAGGGAATGAAAATTCATGGGAGATGCTAGAATTGAAACAAAAACTTGAAAACTTTTCATTTTCAAATTTACCCCCATGATTAGTCTTAAGTCTAAGAATGGAAGATGATTTTTCCTTTTGAAGTCTTCGAGCAAGACTTAGGAAGGAGTCAAATGAGTCATCCATATGTTTCAAGAAGGTGACCCAAGTGAACCTTAAGAAGTCATCAACAAAATTTAAAGGACGTGTGGCTGAAACTAATTCCTTTGATTTAAAAGAAGCCTTGTACATTTTTCCAAGTTCATAAGATTTGCACAATGCATCCCTTTTATAAGTTAGTTTGGGTAGGCACATTACTAACTCATTTTTGGCTAGTCTATTTAGATGTTGTGTGATTTATGTGACCTACTCTGCGGTGACATAAAACCACTTCAATATAAGTGGCAAGCAGACATTTTATAGATTTCACTTATGAAAAATGAAGAACATAGATATTTTCATATCTAAAACCTTCAATTAAAATAGTATTAGGTCCTTTTAATATTTTAAATCTAGTTTTTGTAAAAAATACATCACAACTATTGTCACAAATTTGATTAACGCTAATAGGTTATGCTTTAAATTTTCTAATAAAAGTACTTACGTACTTGCTTAGTTGAATTACCTATTGTACCTTTCACCAATAATGAGACAACATTTGTTGTCACCCAACTTGATGTGTCCACCATCTTGAATTCTCGTCTACTGTAACGACCCGGTTCCTGAGTCCCTACGAGACACGAGAACCGGACCGACTCGACTAATCCCAAGACCTAGTCGTCCAACGAGGAAGTAACCAAAAGACAGTAAAATAAACCACATTCAGCATGAATATAACTAACAGTAAGAAAGTACAGCAGTAAGGAAAGAAACTACTACAGTAGGTACCACCACAACAGTAAAACAACATTTATCATATAACAAGAACTGCAGGTAAAGAAGGTACAGCGGAAACAAAAACTACTCACTAGAACAGAAACAAAAGAGGTACAAAAGGCTGTGGTAACTCTACTGGACCCTACTCGGCCCAGCGTCCTCTGCAGCCGCCGACCCTGGCTGCTCAACACCTGGTCCTGAAAAAGGTAACGAGTGTAACACGTCAGCAAAACGCTGAGTAGAGTGGCAAACTAACTAAAGGCAACAGTAGAGTGTACAGTAGCTGTTATGTTCTATTACTTCCTTTATTCACATCTTTCAATTTTTCTCACTATTTCAGTTATTTCTCAGATCCTTTACTTGATCTCGAATGTCCTCGTGGGAACGATCTTGATTGCAGTCTTTTCCAAAAGTAGAAGTAGCACGTGGTGCTCTCCCGGCCGGGAGAGCACCACGTGCTACTTCTACTTTTGGAAAAGACTGCAATCAAGATCGTTCCCACGAGGACATTCGAGATCAAGTAAAGGATCTGAGAAATAACTGAAATAGTGAGAAAAATTGAAAGATGTGAATAAAGGAAGTAATAGAACATAACAGCTACTGTACACTCTACTGTTGCCTTTAGTTAGTTTGCCACTCTACTCAGCGTTTTGCTGACGTGTTACACTCGTTACCTTTTTCAGGACCAGGTGTTGAGCAGCCAGGGTCGGCGGCTGCAGAGGACGCTGGGCCGAGTAGGGTCCAGTAGAGTTACCACAGCCTTTTGTACCTCTTTTGTTTCTGTTCTAGTGAGTAGTTTTTGTTTCCGCTGTACCTTCTTTACCTGCAGTTCTTGTTATATGATAAATGTTGTTTTACTGTTGTGGTGGTACCTACTGTAGTAGTTTCTTTCCTTACTGTTGTACTTTCTTACTGTTAGTTATATTCATGCTGAATGTGGTTTATTTTACTGTCTTTTGGTTACTTCCTCGTTGGACGACTAGGTCTTGGGATTAGTCGAGTCGGTCCGGTTCTCGTGTCTCGTAGGGACTCGGGAACCGGGTCGTTACAAGATGGTATCAGAGCAAGGTCGTCCCGAGAAGTGAATCAACTGACTGGAAAATAACCAATTCACATGTTTATAGCTAGAGTAGCCACCACAACATATCTCTTGACATGAGCTCTTAGAAGTTTTGTTAGTTACCGTCTGTTTTGACATTTCCGTTTCGTTTCGCGTCTCCTTGCAGGAGATGCCTCGTCGCGGGACTGGCGAGACTGGCCGTGGGCACGGCCGAGGGCGAGGTCGGCGAGGTGGATGTGCTGTCGTTGACGTCTCGGTGGACCAGCCACCACTCCCTGGCGTCCAAGCCCAGGACCTCGCCAGACTGATATGGGATATTGTACGAGAGGAGCTCCACCCACCGCCCCGAGCACCTCCTCCTGGGGTTGCAGAGGGGGAGTCCTCTGTGGGACCACGCGACAGACGCGGCGCTGGACACGAGGGAGGGGATGGGCCCCTGCCGCCCCCACCTTCCTCCGACACTTCTGTACACGAGGCACCTTCGCCTGGAGGTGCACCAGCACCTCCCCTACAGCGCCACTTCGAGCTTTTCGGACAGTTCTGGAAGCTGAAGCCCCCCTCCTTCAAGGGGGATGAGGACCCGACCGAGGCAGAGGACTGGCTTGAGCAGCTGGAGAAGATCTTCGACACCCTTCGCCCCCCGGTGGAGTGCCGCGTGGCCTTTGCCACGTACCAGCTGGAGAGTGCGGCACACCGGTGGTGGAGGGCGGTCCGGGGACAGGAGAGGGACGAGCCGACGTGGGACCAGTTCGTCACCCTCTTCTGCGAGCAGTACTTTCCCCAGACGTGGCAGGACCAGAGGAGGCGGGAGTTCCACACTCTCCGCCAAGGGACGATGACCGTGAGCGCGTACCGCACGCGTTTCTTGGAGCTGTCCCGCTTTGCAGCGACAGCGGTAGCCACTGAGGAGGAGCACCTTTGGAGGTTCACCGAGGGGCTCCGGCCTGCGATCCGGGGGTATGTCAAACCCCTGAAGCTGCCGACGTTTTCGAGGGTGGTAGAGGCAGCTATGACTTACGAGGAGACCAACCCGTCCGCGCGAGAGACCGACGGCGGGCGGAAGAGGTCCTTTCAGCCAGACTTCTCACAGGGCCGGCGAGAACGGAGACACGTGACGTCCGCAGGAGAGCCGTCACGTTGTGCAGGGCCATCAGCGGCCTTTGGGGGCCCTCGACAGGGGCCAGTCGCCAGCACCGGACCCCCGCCTAGCCGACAGCAGGGACTCACTGAGGGCGGGAGTCGGGTTCCCCTCTGCTACCAGTGTGGCCAGCCTGGCCACGTCAGGAGGGACTGCCCATCTAGGGCAGGAGGTCAGCAGATACTTCCCGTGCAGAGCACTGGAGGGCGTGCAGGAGGCCGCGGTTCCCAGGCACGAGGAGGAGGACAGCAGTCGCGAGGAGGGTACCAGCCAGCACCTACCCGTCCGACGCAGAGTGTGGCTGCTTCGTCCGCACCCAGAGCTGAGGGGCGTATCAACGCCCTAACACACAGGGACGCCAGAGCATCGGGATTCGTGGTAGCAGGTATGGTTTCAGTTTCTGGCAGACTCGTTTACACGCTTTTCGATTCCGGCGCTACGCACTCGTTTGTCGCAGCCAGTTTCGCAGTTAGTTTGGACCAGGATTATACACTGCTAGAGAATCCGTTCGTAATCAGAGGTCCGAGTGGTCAGCTGTTTGTAGCTGAGGAGGTGTACACGGGTTGCGGGGTCAGCATCGGGGGACATAGCCTGCCAGCTGACCTGATTATGATACAGATGGAGGACTTTGGAGTGATTCTGGGGATGGATTGGCTGTCCGCTTACCACGCCTTGGTAGACTATTTTGAGAGGAAGATTGTCTTCTCCATTCCGGAGTTGCCTTCTTTCGAGTTTCACGGGCAGCCAGTGGACGGAGGTTTCAGGTGCATTTCGGCACTTCGGGCGGCGAGACTTTTGAGCCAGGGGTGTGAGGGCTTCCTAGCTTGTGTGGTGGCAGAGCACAGCCCCGTGGCAGACTTCCAGAGCATCCCGGTGGTCAGAGAGTACCCCGACGTGTTTCCAGACGAGTTACCAGGACTACCGCCCGAGCGTGAGATCGAGTTTGAGATCTCACTAGTACCAGGGACCAGCCCCATCTCCACCGCGCCATACAGAATGGCACCGCTTGAGCTGCGAGAGCTCAAGTCCCAGTTGCAGGACCTTTTGGAGAAAGGTTTCGTGAGGCCCAGTGCGTCTCCCTGGGGAGCCCCGGTACTGTTTGTGAAGAAGAAGGATGGGACCCTATGCCTTTGTGTGGACTACCGACAGCTGAATAGGGTCACCATCAAGAACAGATATCCGCTGCCGAGGATCGACGATTTGTTTGACCAGTTGCGGGGTGCCACGGTGTTTTCCAAGATCGACTTGAGGTCTGGATACCACCAGTTGAGGATCAGGGAGACCGACGTCTCCAAGACAGCTTTCCACACCCGGTACGGACACTACGAGTTTTTGGTCATGCCGTTTGGGCTGACCAATGCCCCCGCTGCTTTCATGGACCTGATGAACCGGGTGTTTAGACCGTACTTGGACCAGTTTGTGGTGGTTTTCATAGATGATGTACTCATCTATTCTAGAGATCGGACGCAGCACGGACCGCACTTGCGGATGGTTCTGGACACTCTGAGACGGCGCAGGTTGTACGCCAAATACAGCAAGTGCGAGTTCTGGTTGAGGGAGGTGACCTTTTTGGGTCATGTGATCTCTGGAGACGGCCTGGCGGTGGACCCCGCCAAGGTCGAGGCAGTGCTCAGGTGGGAGAGACCGCGTTCAGTCACTGAGATTCGCAGTTTCCTGGGACTGGCAGGTTACTACAGACGGTTCATCAGAGGGTTTTCGCAGATTGCACGTCCTATGACACAGTTGACCCGGAAGGACGTGCCTTTCGCTTGGACAGACGCCTGTGAGGCATGTTTTCTGGAGCTGAAGGAGAGGTTGACCTCGGCTCCCGTGCTCACCATCCCTGACAGTAGTGGCGGGTTCGTTGTGTACACGGACGCTTCCTTGCAGGGGTTAGGAGGTGTGCTCATGCAGAGGGGTCACGTGGTCGCTTACGCTTCGCGGCAACTGAAGCCCCATGAGCATACCTACCCTACCCACGATCTAGAGTTGGCAGCTGTTGTCTTCGCGCTGAAGACATGGAGGCACTACTTGTACGGTGAGACCTTCGAGATTTTTACAGATCACAAGAGCCTCAAATATCTTTTTGACCAGAAGGAGCTCAACATGAGACAGAGACGTTGGTTGGAGCTCCTGAAGGACTACGACTGCAGCATCTCCTACCACCCGGGAAAGGCCAATGTGGTGGCTGACGCCTTGAGCCGTAAGGCGCCCGCACGCTTGGCCAGTCTACAGTTACAGAGTTGGAGCCTTTTGGAGGAGGTGGGCAGTTGGCGACCTCTAGAGTTACGAGGGTACTGTGGGGCAGTGACGGTGACACAGCAGACCAGGCCAGAGTTGATAGACCGCATCATCACGGGACAGATGGCCGATCCGTACTTGCAGTCTTTGCGCGACAGAGTACTATCAGGGGACCCAGGGGACTTCTCTTTCACAGACCAGGTGTTACGCTTGAGGGGACGGTTGTGCGTCCCCAGAGACGAGGAGCTGTTGAGAGAGCTCCTGACTGAGGCACACGGTTCCAGATTCACCATACATCCCGGAAACACGAAAATGTACCATGACTTGAGACGCCAGTTTTGGTGGAGAGGGATGAAGCGGGATGTGGGTGAGTTCGTGCAGCAGTGCTTAGTGTGCCAGCAGGTGAAAGCCGAGCATCAGAGGCCTGCAGGGCCGCTTCAGCCGCTTCCAGTACCAGAATGGAAGTGGGAGAGCATCACCATGGACTTGGTGGTGGGCTTACCTGTTACCCAGCGAGGACACGACGCAGTCTGGGTAATAGTGGATAGATTGACGAAGACGGCACGATTCTTGCCGATCCGAGTCACTTTGGGACCAGCACAGTTGGCAGAGAGGTATATCCGTGATGTGGTGCGACTACACGGAGTTCCGCGGGAGATCGTATCCGACCGGGATACCCGCTTTACGTCCTAGTTTTGGGCTGAGTTTCAGCAGGCTTTGGGGACGAGGTTGAGGTTTAGCACGGCTTACCACCCCCAGACGGACGGACAGTCGGAACGCACGATACAGACACTTGAGGACCTTTTGCGTGCCTGTATACTAGACTGGAGGGGCTCTTGGGAGGAGCACCTTCCCCTGGCGGAGTTTGCATACAACAACAGTTATCACTCGAGCATCGGCATGGCTCCCTACGAGGCTCTGTACGGACGGAAATGCACGTCACCCTTGAGTTGGGTTGAGGTGGGGACCAAGTGGGAGGTTGGCCCCAGGTTGATCCGGCAGAGTCAGGAGGTAGTTGAGCAGATCCACAGACGACTCCGCACTGTCAGGAGCAGACAGAAGAGCTACGCAGATCGCAGACGCAGAGAGGTGCAGTTCGAGGTTGGGGACCACGTCTTCCTTCGTGTTTCGCCCATGAAGGGCTTACAGCGGTTTGGGGTGAGAGGGAAGCTCGCGTCGAGGTTCGTCGGGCCCTTCGAGGTCCTGGAGCGGGTTGGACCCGTTGCTTACAGACTTGCCCTTCCCCCGTAGCTTTCTGGTGTGCACGACGTGTTCCACGTGTCCAACCTCAGGAAGTACGTAGCCGATCCCAGCCACGTACTGAGTCACGAGAGCGTCGAGGTGAGCGACGACCTGACCTACCCCGAGCGGCCAGTGCAGATCCTAGACCGAGCCGTCCGCAGGTTGAGACGAAAGCAAGTACCCCTGGTAAAGGTTTTGTGGAGGAGCCAGCAGTATGAGGAGGCTACCTGGGAGCCTGAGGCGGCAATGCGGGAGCGGTACCCAGAGCTTTTCGCGGGTACGTCTTTTCGGACCGGCTTCGGTCCTCTTTGAGTTTGTTATGGTTATTTGGACATCTTTTCCCCGCACCCTAGTTGGCGCAAGTTTCGGGGATGAAACTTCCTTTGAGTTTGTTATATTGTAACGAATGTGTGCCCCAGACGTATTTTAAGACGTCTGGGAGGTGGCTCAGACGTCGGACAAGACGTCTGGTATCACAACCAGACGTCTGATAAGACGTCTGGGATAGCTTCAAGACGTCTGGAAATCCGTTATTTTCGACACACGCGAGTCGCCTGCGCGCCTGAGCGCGCAGACCGCATATTCCCTCTTTTCTCTACGGCTGCAGGCGGCCTGCCGCCTTCTCTCTCTCCCTCCGCGCGGCGTTAAAAGGGGCGCGCCTCCCCTCCCGTCTCCACCGTCTCCTCCTTCTTCTCCTTCCTGTGCGCGAGAGCGAGCGGACGCGAGGGCGGCAGCGGCGGCCGCAGTGAGCGCGGAGGTGCGGCGTGCGAGGGCGGAGCTCTGCCGTGAGGGCGAGCTCGCCGGAGCGGCTTGGCCGACCGACGGAGGGCGCAGGGGGCGTGGAGCGACGCGGAGAGGGACCTGCTGCGGGCTGAGCAGCAGACGCGCGAGGTGCGACGCGGGCGGCGTCGTGAGCGGAGGCCGAGCAGGGTTCTGATTCTGGAAAAATTTCCAGAATCAGACGCCTGGGTTGATAGCCAGACGGCAAGGTCGACGTCTGTAAGATCATACAGACGTCTGAAAGGTGAGTGTCCGCTTTCTTCTTCCTTCTTGTCGACTGACCGTACTGAGGGAGGGGGGTTGGCTGTGCGCAGGTTCGCTGATTCGCCATCCTTTGCGAATCAGACGTCTGGAAGTTGTACCAGACGGCGGGAGTGACCTCCAGACGTCCGGAGGGACCATCGGACGTCTGGGATCTAGGCAGACGTCCCCGCAGACTTCTGGACATCTGGGAAACCACGCTGAACAGGTAATTCTCTGATCCACTTTTTAAGACGTCTGGAAGGAGTTCCAGACATCTGATTTTGCACAGTATCATCTTTTTCGACCCGTTTAGGGTCCGTTCGGGCTCCGTTTTCCGCGATTCGAGTTGCGTTCTCTTCAGAATTAATTCCTCTACTCATCTACGGTAGCTATACACTGTTTTGAGACACTCCTTGTGTTTGATCCTTGTGACAGGATCTCGTTCAGTTGCAGTCTTGAGAGTCGCGGAGGCACGCGGGATTCCCGATCACGCCCCCATTACTCCCGTTGTACCTGGTAGAGTGGCTTAAGTTATTTTTAAAATCTGTTAAAGTATGGAACCATAACTAGAATCTAGGACATTGCATGAATCCTAGGAATGAGAAATGTATGGAATGATAGCTCCTAGGTGATGCATGAATCCTAGGGCTGGAAAACTAGTTGTATGTTAGATCCTAGGATGTGGCATGAATCTTAGGATGGAAAAACTAGTGGAATGTATAATACTGCAGTCTTGGAAAAATGGAAAGGAATATAAAGCTGCCTGTAATTTGAATTAACAGCTGCCTGTTATGAATAAAGAAACATGTTGAGATCATGGATTTTGAGAACGTGAATCTGGAAAGTGAAACATATGATGTTCTGAGATAAAGAGCTGGAACCCTATGGGGAATTAGGAGTGGAACTCCTGGAAAGAAAAAGGAATGGAACTGAGATGTAGTTTGTACTGTCTCTTGGGTACGCAGTACCAAGGGAAGTACCTGTACCTGTTTAGTGCAGAGTGGGGCCAGCCGCCCCAAGGACCCGGGGTTAGGATTGGCCGCTCTGTACCGACTTGTTGGCCCTCGTGTACGTAGTACCGAGGAGAGCTAGAGTGTTAGGAGAGTACTAGCTACCCCACGGGCCCCGGGGTTCTGCTAGCCTCCTTCACCGACTTGTTAGGCCCACTAGGGCAAACCAGGGTAGTCAGGCGAGGGTGCGCGGACTGTGGAGGGGCAAGGCCCCGGTTTGGTTACTGTGGAGGGGTTTGACCCCTGTTACTGAGAGGGCTCTGCCCTAGTTCCGTGCTGTGCTTTGGGCGCACCCGTTAACGGAAACGACTGACCGCGTGCCAGTGCGGGCTAGCTACCTGTGCGTTTATCGCGCGTGCCGTAGTCACCGTTACGTCTGTCAGTGACCTTGGGGTGGTTGACTGAGGGTAGGATCACCACGGGGGACTCTCCCGGCCAGGAGAGCACCACGTGCTACTTCTACTTTTGGAAAAGACTGCAATCAAGATCGTTCCCACGAGGACATTCGAGATCAAGTAAAGGATCTGAGAAATAACTGAAATAGTGAGAAAAATTCAAAGATGTGAATAAAGGAAGTAATAGAACATAACAGCTACTGTACACTCTACTGTTGCCTTTAGTTAGTTTGCCACTCTACTCAGCGTTTTGCTGACGTGTTACACTCGTTACCCTTTTCAGGACCAGGTGTTGAGCAGCCAGGGTCGGCGGCTGCAGAGGACGCTGGGCCGAGTAGGGTCCAGTAGAGTTACCACAGCCTTTTGTACCTCTTTTGTTTCTGTTCTAGTGAGTAGTTTTTGTTTCCGCTGTACCTTCTTTACCTGCAGTTCTTGTTATATGATAAATGCTGTTTTACTGTTGTGGTGGTACCTACTGTAGTAGTTTCTTTCCTTACTGCTGTACTTTCTTACTGTTAGTTATATTCATGCTGAATGTGGTTTATTTTACTGTCTTTTGGTTACTTCCTCGTTGGACGACTAGGTCTTGGGATTAGTCGAGTCGGTCCGGTTCTCGTGTCTCGTAGGGACTCGGGAATCGGGTCGTTACATCTACTCTATAAATAGGTCGGAGTATCCCGTCATGTGCTTGGAACACCCACTATCTAGGATCCACTTGTCTTTCTTGGCTAGGATCCACTGTTATCCACCAAGCAGCTGATAGATCTCTGAAAACACCATGCAGGCTTTTAGAGTGAGAGTGGAGGATTTCTTCTTTCCCGTCAACTTTTTGATATTGGATACTGACCCATCCAACATGCCCACTAAACCTTTGATTATCTTAGGGCATCCCTTTTTAGCTACGGCCAATGCATCCATCAATTGCAAATTAGGGGCGCTGTTAGGACTCGAATAGGTTGTGTTAATATGGTGAAATTATCATTGAAGTGAGTATAGTGGTTAACTTAAATCGAGCCTAACCATCTTTTTACAAAATTTTTAACCTGGTCTACTTAATTTTATCTTGGTCACTTTTAGGTCCAGGGTCGAGCTAAGGGAGGCGGGGAATAAGGGTGAATAAGTTTCTACGCCTTTCCTACAACGAATCTCTTTCGTGCATTTATTATGTTTTTGGTTTTTTTCTATTTAAGATTTTTTTGTTGATAATTTTGTCCTTGAGGTACACCCTCAAAATCAGGTCCTTGGCTTCGAGCCAAATTAGGGTTTCCAAAAAAAAAACTGATCTAACTATTCGCAAGATCAAGTACCTGCAAGACAAGGATTATCTTTTCTCTTTTACTCTTTTTTTTTATCTTTTTAATAGCAGGAAACACAAGAGAAATAGAAACTAGATAGGTTTCTTGTAAAGAAATAAATATAGTCAATATATATATACATATATATATATATATATTATATATAGGGGTGGGGGTGGAGGTGGAAATGGCATGTAGCACAGTGTCGAGTTGGTCCATGTCTAGTAAGATGCAACCAATAGGACGAAGTGCCGCGTGGAGTGTAGGATGGATGTGTGGGAGTGTGAGCAGAGGTGCTTTCTCTACGCAGTTATCGGGGAATATCAGCAACTGGTGCAGATATTCCCGCGATATAACGCGTGGTGGAGTGACTAGTGCGTATGGATGAAGGTAGGTGATATGTATGTATATATATGTGTGTGTGTGTGTGTGTGTGTATAGATAGGGCTGTAACTATATAGGTGTATATGTAGTTATATATATATATATAGATATGTAAATGTATATATAGGTATATATATATTTATTTATAACTAGATATATATGTATATATATTTAACTATATAGATATATATATATATATAGTAATATATGTATATACATATATTAGTATAAGTATCTATGTGTGTGTGTGTGTGTGTATATGTATGTATGTATTTATATCTATAGATATATATGTATATATGTATGTATATACGTATAAATATATGTATATATGTATATATATATGTATACATACTTATATTTAGTTGTATAGGTATTAATATGTATATATATATATATATATATAAATATATATGTATAAGTATGTATAAGGGTGTACAAGTGAGTGTGAATGTACAAGGGTGGGTGTGTACGAGTGTGGTGTGTGTCTGTGTGTGTTTGCTGGAGAGTGTGCGAGAGAGAGCGCTAGAGAGTGTAAGACGTCTGGCAGCCACGGGCGTCGTTTGGTGGTGTAGGCGCGCAAGGGGCTACGCGTAGGCACTGGAGTGAGCGTGCGGTGCTTGCATCGTGTGCAGGCTAGTGCGAGAGCGCAGAGAGAGAGCGCAGCACAGCGCACTGCAGGCTGGAATGGGAGCAAGCGCAGATGCGGGCGTGGGCGCGGGCGCTGGAGCGAGCGACTGGCTGGAGGCGGTAGCGCCAAGGAGAGAGAGCGCACGGTGACCAAACAAGTGAGAAACTCTCCGGTCATCGCACTGTAGCTACAGTGTCGCGCAGAGACGCGTAAACAGTAGCTACAGTGCCGCGTGCGATGGCCAACCGGTTGTGGCCGGTTCTATGTGCGTAGGCGCGCTGGAAGGCGCCTGCGCGCACGGAAGGAGCCTGCGGAGGTCGCTGGCATGTGCGCGAGGCTGCTGCTGCTGCTAAGCTTCAGACCTTGGTGCGTTGACATTGGAGGCGAAGGTGTTGAGCAATGAAAACAAGGAGTGAAACCACCACGCCCACCTGCTCTTGGATGAGCTAAGCGGTGGTGGAACTCACAGTGGTGGTCGTGGGACCACTGTGAGCTTGCTCCTGCCCGCAGTGTGTCTCTTTAGTGGAAGAGCTACTGCGTATGGAGGGGAGAGGGGAGGAAGATGGCCTGGACGAAGGTGGCTGCTGGTGTGTGTGTTCCAGGCTCCCCCTCGCAAGGAAGAGGGCAGGGCTTTTTAAAGGAGAGGGAGGCATGCCATGGCATGCCCTGGGTGTGCATGACCAGCCATGTAGCTGGCAGAGCATGCTGCTGGCAGAGAATGGCGCGAAGAAGAGCAAGCCCATGCCCTGAGCCGTGCGAGGGAGAAGAAATTCAAAGAAAAATAAAAAAATGAGGATGGTGAAATTGCGAGGCAGCACTTGAAGAAGATGTTATTTACATGGCCAATTATTCACTCTCCTCCCCTCTCAAATAAATGCATGCAAGTGTCTTTTTTTACAAATGCAACTATGGCTACCTAATATGCAATGGCAGTGCTAAGAAATAACACAAGATGTCATATTTGTTGGTGTATTTTTGCTGTGCAATCAGGTGCTCAAGATGGGCTTCGGGAACCAAAGAATCTAGCTGAATGTGTTTGATGCTTATATACAACCCGGATTGGAAAATTGTTCCCAAATCAAGGTGATAGATGAAATTATAGAGGAGACAACACCAACTCTTTTGTGTGATGATCCCCTCCAAATGGTCATTTCTAATGACCATACCCTGAATCTTGAAGAAGGAGAGGGAGATAGGCTAGAATTAGAAGAGCTACTGGGTGTCAAAGCTGAGTCCCTCTCCCCACCATGGACAATCAAGATAGATCCGCTACTAGAGGCAAGGACAATGAACATAATTCCCTCAATTCAGAAAGCTCCTGACTTGGAGCTTAAACCACTTTGAGAGACCCTCAAATATGTTTTCCTTGGGCCCAATGATGCACTCCTTATCATCATCTAGACTACTCTATCTGAGACGTAAGAGGGAGCATTGATTGTATGCTTAAGATGGCACAAGGAAGCCATTGGTTAGACTATAACAAACATCAAAGGGGTCGACTCATCCCTCTGCATGCATCACATTTACATGGATGACTCTATGAAACCCTTCCGAGATATGTACAGGCGGTTAAACCCCAACATGAGGGAAGTGGTGTAGAAGGAAA
Organism: Thalassia testudinum; assembly: GCA_037157565.1. NCBI lineage: Eukaryota > Viridiplantae > Streptophyta > Magnoliopsida > Alismatales > Hydrocharitaceae > Thalassia > Thalassia testudinum. The sequence continues at coordinate 2,555,835 of JAZHRO010000022.1, read as the reverse complement.
TCTTAAAGTGGTTGAATGAGGGGATAATCTACCCCATTTCTGATAGTAAATGGGTTGGTTCTATTCTCGTGGTGCCCAAAAAGGCAAGATTCACGGTGGAGACCTTGAAAAAGGGGAGCAAGTCACCACCCAACCCACAACAGGATGGAGGTGTGCATGTACAGCTGCCTTAACAATGCTGCCCAGAAAGACCACTTCCCACAGCCATTTACTGATCAGATACTGGAGAGACTGGTAAGGAATAAATACTTCTGTTTTATTGATGGATATTCTGGGTACAATCAAATTGCCATATTTCCTGACGACCAGGAGCGCACTACTTTCATGAGTCCTTATGGCATTTTTTCCAGATGCCATTTGGACTATGTAATGCTCCGGGAACATTTCAACGATGTATGATGTCCATCTTTTCGAACATGATTGATAGTTTGTAGAGGTTTTCATGGATGACTTTTTCATAGACAGTTCATTGTTTGACCATTGACTCTCGCATTTAGAAAACATTCTCACCTGCTGCGAAGAGATAGGATTGGTGCTCAGCTGGGAGAAAAGCCATTTTTTAGTTCAATAGGGCATTGTGCTTGGGCATGTAGTGTTCGAGTGAGGTTTAGAAGTGGATAAAGCCAAGATTGAGTCAATTTCAAAGCTTCCACCACCCACCAACGTCAAGCAGATCTGATCATTCCTGGGCCATGCTGGCTTTTATAGGTGTTTCATTAAAGACTTTAGCAAGATTCTAGGCCACTTTGTGACTTACTGGAGAAGGATACTGCCTTCATTTTTTATGCAAAGTGTGCTGAGGCCCTCCAAGTCTTGAACGAGGCCCTCATAACTGCACCTATCCTGCAAGTACCTGATTGGATAGTCCCATTTGAGTTGATGTGCGATGCCTCGGATTTTGCCGTAGGAGCGGTCCTTGGTCAAAGGGTTGATAAAAGGTCTCATGTGCTATATTATGATAGCAAGACCCTTACTAATCCACAGCAAAACTACACTATGATAGAAAAAGAACTTCTTGCAGTAGTATTTGCTCTAGAAAAGTTTAGATCTTATCTTGTGGGATCTAAGGTTGTGGTGTATACTGATCATTCGGCCTTGAAGCATTTGCTCGCTAAGAAGGACACCAAACCTAGGCTGATTAGATGGATTCTATTATTGCAAGAGTTTGACCTTGATATCCGTGACAAGAAAGTGATAAAAAATGTAGTAGTTGATCATTTATCCAGGATCCCAGTTGAGCTTCAACCTCGTCAGGAGACATTCATAACACCTTCCCTGACAAAATGGTGATGGCAGTACAGCCGACGACACCTTGGTATGCTAATGTTGTCAACTACTTGGTCACTGGCGAAACCCCCAGTACATGGAATAAGCAGAAGCGAGATAGATTTCTCGTTGACACTAAGTACTATCACTGGGAGGACCTCGAGCTCTTTAGAATAGGCCGTGACTAGGTCTTACATAGGTGTGTTCCAGATGATGAATAACAAAGTGTTTTGAATTTCTATCACACACTGCACTATGGAGGACATTTTAGTGTGAAGAAGACTGCATATAAGGTTCTCCAATTTGGGTTCTGGTGGCACTCACTTTTCAAAGATACACATACTTATGTGGGGGCATGACTTCATTGTCAACAGACTGAAGCGATCGGGAAATGAGATGAGATGCCCCAGCAACCTATTCTTTCTGTCAAGATATTCGACGTCTGGGGCATAGATTTCATGGGTCCCTTCCCATCGTCTTACGGCTATGAATATATCCTCATGGCAGTTAATTATGTGTCAAAGTGAATAGAGGCTATTCCAACTAGGACAAACGACCACTCCGTGGTCTTGAATTTCATTAAGGCCAATATCATTTCCCGATTTGGTTGCCCGAGGACGATCATTAGTGATGGGGAACCTCATTTCAGGAATTCACACTTCACCTGTCTACTAAAAAGTCTTGGTGTCACCTACAAGGTGGCCACCCTGTATCATCCGCAAGCGAGTGGACAGGTTGAGGTGTCCAAAAGGGAGATCAAACAAATTTTGGAGAAAATTGTAAGAACTAACAGGAAAGATTGGTCGAAAAGACTAGATGATGCACTTTGGGCTTATAGAACTACTTATAATATGACCCCCTTGGGTATGTCTCCCTTTCGTATAGTGTATGGCAAAGGTTACCATTTGCCTGTTGAGATTGAGCATAGGGCTTATTGGGCTATTAAGAATGTCAACATGGATCTCGAGAACCTAGGCAAAGCATGCTTATTAGAACTAACTGAGCTTAAAGAATTGAGGAATGAGGCTTATGAGACTGCTCAAGCTTATAAAGAGTGCACTAAGGTCTTTCACGATATACACATCCTCTGCAAGACCTTTGAGCCCAACCAACGATTCTGGCTGTTTAATTCTAGACTCAAGCTATTCTCTACGAAACTTAAGTCCTGTTGGGATGGGCCATACACTATCACACAGGTGTTTTCGCATGGTGCAGTTGAGATCCAAAATCCCTCTTCTGGTGAGACTTTCAAGGTAAATGGCCAACATTTGAAACTGTATGTTATTCTTTCTGATGGCCAAGTATTGGACACCGACATGCTGGAGGAGCCTTAGCTCCAAACACTCTTTACCTCAGGTAATGTCTTTCCTTGCTCTTACTTTTCAATGAGGACATTGTTAGATCTGGGCTTGGGGAGTTATAACTTGATGTTGTACATAGCATTTATATATATTTTTGCATACATGTAGTTAGGACTTTTATTGCATAAAAAAAAAGAAAAAAAAGGGGACAAGAGAAGGAAGGTAATGAAATCTTTGCAAGCTGAAGTGCAAAATTATTGAGGAAGGAAAAGGAGAAGGAAAACAGAGAAATGAAAGGAAAAAGATTGTGTTAATCTCGATAGTTGAGTGTGGAATAGATCTAAGTTCTAGGTTGGATCGGATGATGAATTAAGTCCTGAAGTGATAAAGAGGAGATAAGTGAGGGATACTGACTTTAGGCCTCCTAGGTCTATTTTAGGGCTTAAACACTCATGTATTTATTAAGATGTGGACTATTCCTCAAGAGGTTGAGGAAGTTGCGAGGCTGATGTATTAAGTCTATGGCTTGGGGATTATTTAGCCCTATTACCTGTCCTTTGGTTTGCAGGACTTGGTAATCTAGGCATCCAAAAATCACACACCAATCTGGTTCAGTGCACGTAATAAAGAAAAATGCCAAAAAGTGTTCTGCTCTGAAAATGTTTTCCCAAAAATTTGACTTAGGAGCAGCTCAAAGACACAAGTTGATTGGATGAGTTCCCGACGCGGAAAGGAGGAATGAAAAATACTCCCATCGAAGATGTGTTATAACATACCGTCTCCTTGGTTCTTGTCTCCTAGGATATCTAAATATTCTATCAGGGGCACGGAAGCACCTTGTATTGGTTCAGATGACATTGGCATCATTATCCTGAAATGTCGATTGCCAAGGTCTGAATTTAGCTACAAAACGCCATGGGCGGCACTATCCCGAAGTGTCAAAAGCCAGGGTTCTGTGGGTTGCTATGGGCGATGCTATCCCGAAGCATTGATTGCTAGGGACCCTGTGAGGATTGATGGTGGGGACAAGAAATCCGATACAGATCATGTGTAGGGCCAATCCAATGTTGGGTTTAGGGGAATTTAAAAAGAAAAGAGGGAAAACTCTCAAATAATATCTCTCTCTATCTCTCTTATAAAAAATGCACTGGCAAATTAAACCTAGACTTGTTACACATACGCACGGGAGCTTTAATTGTTGGGGTCAACGAACCTCTAGGCAGACCTTCATGGCGGATCCAAGGTCGAGGCTGGCCAGTCTATATTTTGGCTGGTATGTGAGTACCTTTAGGCCTATAATTGGTATTTCGATTTAACCTTTAGAGGCATAGCACGATAAAGCATCTTGACGATAAAATCTGGCCTAGAGATTTGGTCTGATCCATATGATTTTGCTCAGGACTAGCAAAACTTAGGCATGTGGGTATTTGATATGCCTACTTTAGTAGACATTGGTTGGGCCTAAGAACAATCAATTCTAAGATTAAATGGGACTTCTAGTATATAATACACTGGAAAATCAGTAGATTCATGATTTAGTATTACTGCATAATTCTTTGATGCAATGCATGTTGTATAAAATTAATGCAGTTATTGCAGGAGATAATTCGAAATAACATCTTACAGGTAACATTATTTGTTGAGAAAGAAAATCAATGAGGGAATCTTGCTAAAATAAGAAACATAAGAGAGGACTCATCAATTTCTAAAAATAAAGATCTCATAGGATCTCTCTTTTCTGATGATTTCCTCTTACCTTGTTAACCACTCTTTCTTTTTTTTGTTCCCATGAAATCATGCTAATTATTCTCTCTCTCTCTCTCTCTCATTCTCTATTTATAATAGGACAGGAAGGATCTCTGGAGATCATCATCTCCCCCTCCCCCTTCAGGCAGAGAGAAACCCACCAACACCATGAGCCACCGCCCAATAGCACCACCGCGACCTCCGCCGTGAACAACAGTGACAACCTCCACTGTGCCTTCCTATACTCGGCTCCTCATTGACACCAGCCACCACCTCACCATGACCTCTGTCCGGTGCTGTACCCCCTCGCCTCCTATCGCTAACAGAGATCGCCACCGTTGTCGACGACCACGCAACAACACCCTCTCCTCACTGGTCAAAACCATGCTCACCACCGTGCTCCACCACCTTCTCCTCATCGCCGTCAGTTCCCTAGGTGCGCCATCGCCACCAGCAATAGCACCACCCGTGCATGCCCTTGTGCACGTCCTCACCCTCGCACGCAGTAGCCCTCGTGCGCACCAGCCACTGTGTGCAGCAGCCATCACGCGCACCAGCCACTACGCCAGCACCCTACGTACTGTTCATCTTCTCCACAGAGAAGATGAACCCATCAACTGACCGTTCTCCCTCCACGCAGAAACCTCATCCTCCTATGAATCAACATGTCATTAACGCCATTGGACTCTCCTCGATTCCACATACTCCGCCACGCCATCAAAATCGCCGACGATAGCCCTCTCACACCCGCAGAGGAACCCACCGCTGATGAGCTCCATGCCATCGTCCAACCGCCGTCGACCATCTCGTACCTCATCGCAACCTCCATCAAATCGGCCTCGCTCCACTGTACCTTCGATGAGCTTTCCAAGGCCGGTCGTGACCTCACGTGCATGCATCAGCACAATTAAAATTTACTTTCAATGCCATTGCCAAAGTTTTGGATTTTATTTAAATATTTAAGATATTCTGTGGGCTTTTACTAAGTCACCCTAGCACAATTACGTTATTGCTTACTCTTTCTAATCACCTTTAGTCGCACCAAATTTGGATTCGGATTTGCACAATTATTCTCTATTCTAGTATGCGTGTAATTGAAAATTACATGACATGCCACTACACATGCAATGATCACATATTTATTGATTTGATTTATTGAGTAAAAATTACGTAAATTGCCCTTGACTTCTACCTAAATTGTGGGTTTACATTAAGAGCAACATATCCATTAATTGTTGCAATGGATTTGATGAATCTTTCTACGCAATCATTTTTCATCTCTGCGAACATGAATGTTGCGTATCTATGATCTTATTGGTTTTGTTCTTCCTTATGGATATGACATCCTAACTGAAAACGTCTGGTTTCACCGGGTTTGAGGGTTTTGTTATAACGTTGTAGTAAAGCCGGTTATTACCAACATTTCAAATATAAATTTTTTTTACTCGGAAAATGAAAGAGTTCCCGAGGTCGAACTCAGGGAGCAAGTCGTATTCTAGAGATATACATGTTTCTTTTACAAAATAAAGAGAAAGGGAAAGAATTTGTTGTGATGTTCTTCTTTCTTTCTCTTTCTTCAGATCTCCTTCTTCTTCTTCCTTGGTTTCTGCTATGGTGATAATCTTCTTCTGCAATGGTGATGCTCTTCTTCTTCCTGCTGTTCCTGCGTTGGTGATGTTTTTCTTTCTTCAGAGCTCCTTGTTCTTCTTCTTTGGCTTTCTGCCTTGACCTCTCTTCTTCTTCTTCTGCAATCGTGGTGCTTCTGCCTTCGGCTACTAAGTCTTCCTTTCTTCTTCTTCTGCTTTGGCCGTTGCTCTTCTTTTCTTTCTTTCTTCAGCCTGCCTTCTTTCCTGCTCTGGCAGCTGACCTTCCGTCGTCTGACCCGGTGCTTCGACGACTTAACTATGCATTTGCTACAGTGCAGCTCCTTCTTCTTCCGCGGGTCTTCTTCTTCTTCTTTGGCCTGCACACTTCAGAATTTTTCGTCAAGAGGCAAAACCTACTCTACCCTCCCCCCCCCCGCGTCTCTCTTTCTCTCTGAAACCGCTCTTGGGACAGCTCTCCCAGAGCTACCGGGTAATCGGGTTCGGGTCAGGCCCGGGTCCAGGCCCACCGGCGTGCGGTGGTGGGCGAGGAGTGCAGGTCGGTCTAATCGGGTCGGGCCAGGTCCGCGGAGCGTGGTCACGGACGAGACCGGGTCGGGTGAGAGGGACCTCACCACGTGGTCAGGAGGCAGACAGCATAAGGCACTTTTTGCCTTTATGCGTCCGCGCGCCTCCGAAAAGTTCCGAGGTGGGACTAAATGTCCCACCCCAATTGAGCGCGCGTCGCGGATGGAGCAGTGGGCGATCGTGGCTTCCCGCGCGGCCTTCGCCCCATCTGTGAACCTGGGACGTTTCGCGGAGAGTCCATGCGCAACCTGGGAGTCAAACCTGGGCGAAGGCGTGCCTGCACCTGCAGGTGAAGCAGCTCTGCCTGCGCAGTAATGGCGACGGCGGGCGAGTCACCTGGTCACAGAAGAACGGCCTCTCGGCCAAATCAGACAGGCGGGGGACCTTCGCCGTGGCACGGCGAAGGTGGTCAGGGGGTCTGCAGGGGGCGTGATGGAGCCAACAGGTCGTCCTAGGTCAAGCTGTGAGCGAAGAAGTGGGTGTGTTCGGTGGATCTGCAGAGGGTGTTTGGTGGAAAGTGGAGGGGCGGAAGAGGATCAGGGTGAGGAGGCGGAGGTTCTGCGGTGGTCGGCGAGCCGTGTGGGTCGCTGAGGTGATGGGAGCGGCTCGCCGGAGGGTGGTCGGAGGCGAAGAGGGTGAGGGTGAACAGGGTCGGTAGAGGGCTTAATTGACTAAACTGAAAGCGGGGAAAGAAAGAGGAGGAGAAGGGGAGTAACTCTAGCTTACTTGCAGGGACGAAGGGGGAGGAATAGGGCGACAGTCGTATCGACTGTCGCCGGAGAAGACGATGCTCAGGGAGAGGGGCGGCGGCGAGCAGAGAGCCGGAGAGGCGCCAGCTGGGTGCGGCGTGGCGCGGGAAGAGCAGGGGAGGAAGTCTCTGCTGCTGGTATTGCGGCAGAGCGAAGAGGTGAAGGGGGAGGAAGCCGCCGGAGCTGGTGAGCGTCTGCCGGAGAAAGAAGAGAAGGAAGTTGGGGATTTCTCCGTCAGATCCAAGCTGCCCTCGTCGGTGGAGCGGCGGGGGGTATTTATAGGGATGAAGCAGGGAGGAAGGCGGAGGGAGACGACGTGTCTCCCTCGCCGGAGAATGGTCGGAACATGAACCCATACCGTCCGTGCGTTCGCACGGCCGGTATGGTGGCCTACAATGACCAGGGGGGTGCTCCTGCGACGGCTGACGACGCAGGGCACCCCCGGTTTACTTGCCAGGTCCCTCACCTCACCCTGCGCGGCGCCATGCTCCGCGCAAGGTCGCCGGAGCATGGTGCTGGCAGGGTTTTGCAGGAGGGACCTGATTGCAAAGAACGAAGGAGAGTTAGGGGCCAAAATGCGAGGGTTCAAAAGTTGAGGGCCAAAGAGTAAATATATGAGGACCAAAGTGTGAAGTCGGTCAAGGAGGTTTCTTCTTAGGCTCAAGTTTTTATACATGACTAATTAGGACCTAAGGAATCTGATGGTGAATTTTATTTTCATATTAAACCTTGTTTGACCGGTCAATTTGCGCAAAAACCCAAATTAAGTTATTAATTGGGCATGGTTCTCAATGTAGGTCAAAATGGATTCTAAAGGCCAAATTGAAGGTTCTAAACCCTAGAGATTATTTTTCTATGAATTTTAGAGGGTTTATTCTATTTTTACTTTGCCTCGAACCTTGTGAATTGAAGTGGGTTGTTTTAGGGTTACAGATTATCATTTGGTTCCTTGGAAGTGCTGTAGCCCTTGCTAGATCATTTCATCCCACTTTTATTCTTATTAAGCTGTTTTGACCTGTGTTTGGTCCCTGAATTACCCTGCATGCAGTTTATACTGGTAAAATTGCACTTTTACCCCTTATGACTGGTTTTCTTCTCAAACTCAGAATTCTCTGAGTTAAGCTTTTCCTTGAGATATGTAGGAGCTTTTATCCTTTGTATTGGGTCAAAATGAGCTAGTTATGGCTCATGATGAGGTTCTCATCATACCCCCATGCCTAGCTTTTGCTAGTCCCTTAGCAAAAACTTAAGGTTTCAACCCTTGTTCTAGACCATGAAGTTTTCAATAGTTTTAGATAAGTGCCTTCATAGATTAGGTTAGAATGCTGATCATAGGCCTAAAAGGTACTCTAGTACCAGTCAAGATCCAAATCTGTCTAGCCTTAGCCTCAGTCTTTTAGCAAAGGTTTTTAAGGCCCACAAGAACTAACCTAAGGTTTATTGGACTTCGTGGTTAAAGCACCCGTGCTTGAAATGATTTTAGCCCTGGCTCAGTTCGCAGTGCGTTTTGTAAGAGAGAGATAGAAAGTTTTTCTGTTTGGAGAGTTTTCTCTCTCTTTTTCTTTTTAGTTCTAGCCTAGGATTGGCTTTTCAACACGGTCTGTATCAGATTCCTTGCTCCCATCATCAATCCTCAAGGGTTCCTGGCGATCGATGCTTCGAGATAGCACCGCCCATGGCAACCCCCGGAACCCTGGCTATTGAGATTTCGAGATAATCCCATCCATGGTATTCCGTGGCCGAATCCAGACCCTGGCAATTGACACTTCGAGATAATGCCATCCATGGAATCTGAACCAGCAGAGTGCTTACATGCCCCCCGTAGGATATGTAAATATCCTAAGAGACAAGCACCGAGGAGATGATATTTTGTTACGCGTCTTCGAGGGGATTTCCCGCCTCTCTGCGCTGGGAACTCGTCCAAATCAACTTGTGTTGATCGGCCGCTCCTATTCTAGGTGTTCTTTTCAGATTTTTGCGACGCTTCTGCGTGATTCTGATTTTTACGCTTACTGAACCAGGCTGTGTGTGAGATTAGGGTGCTTAGGTTGCTGAGTCCCGTAAACCAAAAATTAGTTAATGAGGCCGAATACTTCCTAAGCCTTGGACCTAATACTTCAGCTTTTCATTTTCCTCAACCTCTTGAGGAGTGTCCAGATCTTAATGGGTACTAAGAGTTTATTCAAGAATGCCTAGGGTTTGCATTCTTACTAATCTCATTGTGCACTTTTCAGTTATTTCCTTGAATGAGGTCTAGAACTTAGGTTAATTCCTTAGTTCCTTACTAATGACTATCACTTTTTCTCATAATTTTGTGCTCCTTTTTCATTTTATTTCTTTTCTCCTTCACAAAATTTTCCTTCTCCTCTTTTCCTCTTATTCTTTTTCGAAAAAATTTTTTAATTTTTATGGTATTTTTGGCATATGTGAATTTTTTGTTTGAAACCTTTTCTTACAAGTTTTTGCACTTTCCTACCCCCCCATGCCTAAGATTTGCAATGTCCTCATTGTAACCTAGGGGGTCTTAGTTCATTCCTTAAGACAGAAATTTGGGTGAGTGGATGGGTCGGGTTGAATTTTTGCGGACGATTTCAAATCTCAGATGCGAACATCTGAGTTGGGGTCGGCTGTCTATAAGGGTGAACTTCAAGTGCTGAAAGGTGTCAGAACAAGTTTCAGGTTTTCAAAGAGAATGACGGGCTGCCTCCCGTTAAGCGCTGAGTTTTACGCCATCGGCTGGGCGCAATAAGCTCAAGGGGAAAGGAGGATATAAGATGCCTCAGCCAAATCAGTAGAAGTTACATCAATGAACGGCTTGAGTCTCTGACCGTTCACGATGAAAGGTTCAGAATCGTGGCTGAGTGGACTGATTTCGATTGCTCCATTTCCAAAAACCTGTCGGACCAAATATGGTCCGACCCACTTAGATCTCAGTTTTCCTGGGAAGAGTTTGAGTCGGGCATCAAAGAGTAGGACCTTTTGACCAGGATGAAAGATCTTTCTCGAGATGTGTTTGTCGTGGAAGGCTTTAACCCGCTCCTTGTAGATTTGCGAGTTCTCGTACGCGTCCATGCGTAATTCATCGATCTCGCTGATTTGGAGTTTTCTGTGGGTACCAGCCTTAGAAAGATCCAGATTACAGTTCCGTACTGCCCAATAGGCTTTATGCTCCAGTTCGACGGGAAGGTGGCATGCCTTTCCGTACACCAGTCTAAAGGGAGACATGCCTAATTGGGTCTTGTGGGCGGTCCTATGGGCCCACAATGCTTCCGGAAGTCGGGACGACCAGTCCTTCCTGTCAGGTCGAACAGTGACTTGCAGGATTTTCTTGATCTCCCGATTAGACAGCTCAGCTAGACCATTAGTTTGGGGGTGGTAAGGAGTAGAGATTCGGTGAGACACCCCGTATTTGGTCATCAGTGACCTAAACTGAGCATTTGTGAAATGGGTCCCCCCATCAGAGATTATTGCACGAGGAATCCCGAACCTTGAGAAAATGTGTTGATGAATGAATTTGAGAACGATTTTGTGATCACAGGTTCGGGTCGGTATGGCTTCGATCCATTTGGACACGTAGTCCACAGCCAACAGAATGTATTCGAAACCATCCGAAACAAGAAAGGGGCCCATAAAATCAATCCCCCAAACATCAAAGATTTCGCATACTAGAATCGGTTGCATAGGCATCATGTCGCGATGGCTCATGTTGCCCAAAGTCTGGCAACGACTGCATGCCTTGCAATGACTGTGTGCGTCTTTGAACAGTGTGGGCCAGTAAAAGCCGCACTGGAGGACTTTTGATGCGGTTTTATGCCCGGCAAAATGGCCACCGCATGCCTGGTCATGGCAGAAAGAGAGGATATTGTTGACTTCCCCTTCCGGGACACATCTCCGGATGATCTGATCGGCACCTATGCGGAAGAGGTACGGGTCTTCCCAAATGTAATACTTGGCATCGGAGCGTAATTTGTCTTTCTTGGCCTTCGGCCAATCGGACGGGGTCTGATGAGATGCCAAGTAATTTACAATATTAGCGAACCATGGAAGGCTAGTACCAATAGTCAGCAGGTGCTCATCGGGAAAATGCTCCGTGATGGGTCCGGAGGGGTCAATTATTTCAGAAGGAAGACGGGACAAGTGATCAGCTACCACGTTTTGTTTTCCCGCTTTATCGCGAATCTCGAGGTCAAATTCTTGCAACAGCAAGATCCATCGGATCAATCGAGGCTTCGCGTCCTTCTTTGCAAGGAGATGCCTCACAGCCGTGTGATCCGAGTATATGATGACATGGGAACCCAGAAGGTACGATCTGAACTTCTCTAGGGCAAATACTACAGCTAGCAGCTCTTTCTCAGTAACTGTATAGTTACGCTGAGCCTCATCGAGTGTTTTGCTGGCGTAGTAAATGACCACAGGTTTCTTGTCATTTTTCTGCCCCAAAACCGCTCCTACAGCGAAGTCGGATGCATCACACATGATCTCAAAAGGTTGAGACCAATCAGGGGACTGTAGGATCGGGGCTTGGGTGACTCGGTCACGCAGGATTTCAAATGCTTGAGTGCATTCCTTGGAGATTTCGAAGGGAACATCCTTGGAGAGAAGAGTGGTCAGGGGGCGTGCGATTTTTGAAAAATCAGGGATAAATCGTCGATAAAAACCGACATGCCCTAAAAAGGATCGGATGTCCCTGATCGAGCTAGGCATAGGAAGGTGAGAAATCAGATTAACCTTAGCTCGATCCACTTGGATACCTTTCTCCGAAATTGAGTGTCCCAGGACAATTCCCTCAGGCACCATGAAATGGCTCTTTTCCCAGGAAAGAACCAAATTCACGTCGATGCACCGCCTGAGTATCTGGACCAAGTGTTGGAGGCAATCGTCGAATGATGCTCCGAAAACTGAAAAGTCATCCATGAAGACTTCCAGATAATCACCTACCATATCTGAGAATATGGCAAGCATGCATCGCTGAAAAGTAGCGGGTGCATTGCAAAGACCGAAAGGCATCCTTCGGAAAGCGTATGTTCCGAAGGGGCAGGTGAACGTGGTCTTTTCTTGGTCCTCAGGATGGATTGCCACCTGGTTATAACCGGAGTACCCGTCAAGAAAGCAGAAGAACCTATTTCCCGCAAGTTTTTCGAGAATTTGATCAATGAAGGGTAGTGGGAAATGATCCTTCTTCGTGGAGGAATTGAGTCGACGGTAGTCTATACAGACTCTCCACGAGTTGGCTAATCGGGTAGGAATGATTTCTCCGGTCTCAGTCGTTATAGTGGTGAGTCCTGCCTTCTTAGGCACGACCTGAATTGGGCTCACCCAACGACTATCGGAGATCGGGTAGATGATCCCGGCATCTAACCACTTGATGATCTCCTTTTTCACGACCTCCTGCAGATTGGGGTTTAAGCGTCTCTGCATTTCACGAGAAGGTCGTGTGCCCTCTTCTGAATAGATATGATGAGTACAACAAGAGGGACTTATTCCAGTCAAATCATCGAGAGTCCATCCGATGGCTCTTCGATGTTGCTGGAGGACAACAATCAGACTGGTTTCCTGTTCAGGACTGAGGTTGGAATTGATGATCACAGGAAGGGTCTGATTAGAACCCAAAAAGATGTATTTCAAATGAGCAGGAAGGGGTTTCAGTTCGAGGGTGGGGTTTTCAGCAGCAGCGGGTGGTTCAGTATAGATGTGAGGTTCAAGGGTGGGAGTTACTGGGTTGTTCACATCTGGATTTGACTCCTCTGTTTGCGGGTCAAGATCCTTCTGTGGTTGATGAGGCATACTCAAGTCATTCTGGAGGTGTGATTCATCAACCAAAGTCTTGATGTCACAAATTTGCTTGATGACGCCGCAATTAATTCCTTGTTGGGCCTTAAATATATCAATTTTCAGTGTTTGATCTCCAAACTTAAGCTCTATTTGGCCCTCCTCACAGCTGATGTTGGCTCTAGCAGTAGCCAAGAAAGGTCTCCCTAGAATGATTGGTGTATCCCTAGGGTTCTCAGGTGCATCCATGTCTAAGACTATAAAGTCCACTGGAAAATAGAAATCCCGCACTCTCACGATAACATCCTCGAGAATCCCTTTTGGTGACTTTATAGATCGATCTGCTAATTGTAATGTCACCTCGGTTGGTTTCAGCTCAGATTCTTCCAGATGGTCAAGTAAGGATGTGGGTATCAGATTTATAGATGCACCTAAGTCTAACAATGCTCTATCAAATTGGGTACCACCTATCTTACAGGAGATCAGGGGAGTTCCAGGATCTTTTGCCTTGGGTGGGAGTCTACTAAGGATTACAGAGCTGGCTTGCTCTGACAGAACAATTGGGCTCCCTCCCTTGGTTCGCGGCTTACGCTGGGGTGTACATATATTCTTTAGAAATCGTGCGTAAGCTGGTACGTGGCGGATTGCATCCATCAAGGGGATGTTTATGTGGACCTGCTCAAATAGCTTGACCAGGTCCTCCTCAGGGGCCACGGGTTTGGTGGTCTTCTTTCCCTTGGTCAGGGCCTCGGGAAACGGGATCTTGGTTGGTTCTTCTAGGATAGGTCCAGGTTGTGGGTCTGGAACAGCGGTACCTTGGCTAACTATCCTAGGGTCATGGTTATCAGGCTGGGAGTGGTTTGGATAATGCGGGTCCTGAGTTGTCTTACCACTACGTGTTGTTACAGAATTTAATCCGGCCTGATTTTGGTTTGGGTTTGGTAGGAGGGGTGGCTGCTGCTGAAATCCCGCACGAGAAGTAGAGGCTTCCATCTCGTCTGGAGATGGAGCAGTAGGGGCCTGATAAATCCATTGAGCGTGGCCTAAATTTGGATTCATAACGCGCTTCTGGGTTGGCACGTTATTTGGGTTAGGAAGAGGTTGGGAAGGGAGTGTGCCTGGCTGGCGAGAATTTGCCAACTGGGCCAGCTGAGTTTTAACTTCAGTAAGCTCGTCCTTGTGCTGTTTTTGAATGGCCGCATTCGATTTTTGAATGTCAGCCAGAGTCTGAAGGATTAAGGACATTTGATCTTGATTTGGCCCTGATGGATAAGTAGGGTTGGGCCGAGGCTGAGGCGGCTGGTAGTGATGAGAGGGCTGTGGGCGGGACTGAAAAGGTGGTCTTTGGGTTTGGGAATTTCCCGCCCACTGAAAATTGGGATGGTTTCGCCATCCAGGGTTGTAAGTGTTGGAGAATGGGTCGTTCTGGATGGCGTTGAGGTCCTCGCAGGTCTGAGGAACCTCCTGAGAATCAGGGAAAGGAGGAATGGAGTTCCCCCGGCTGGTGAAGAAAGGATCGGATGATCTTCCAGTCCAAGAATCAGATGGGGATGGATATGGATCCATCCCAGGGGAGGATCGGTGTAGGATGTTTTGCACAGTCTCCTGTGTGGAAGGAGGTTGTGCAAAGGAGTTACGCGCAGAGGTGGCTCGCTGCAAGTGCTGAGTCAGCTCATCCACCTTCTTTTCAATGATTGAGACCTTGTCCAATCGACTGGCCATTAATTCCAGGTCGACTGATGCGGACAGGCCCTGTGTCTCATGTGCTCCCTTAAGATTCGTCGCTGCGCGGGTATTCGTCCTGTCGAATAATCCCATGGAGTCATTGTTGATGGAGTTCTCGCACATGTTTTCGAGAATCTCCCATACGGTGTCTTCATGTTGACCCATGATGTTTCCTCCGCAGGTTGCATTGACGAAAAGGCGGATGTCCTCACGGAGTCCCTGGTAAAAAGATTGGACTTGTTCCCATTTAGGAACTCCGTGATGGGGGCACTTCCTCATGAGATCCTGAAAACGATCCCATGCCTCATGGAGAGGTTCTCCTGATTGTTGAGTGAAGTGTGTAATCTGATGGCGCAAGGCGTTGGTCCGACCAACGGGAAAGAACTTTTTCAAAAACTCGGATTGAAGTTCTTCCCAAGTGTTGATCGGCCGGGTCTGAGTTTGATACCAATGGGCGGCCTTGTCCATAAGAGAAAAGGAGAACATCTTCATGAGAAGAATATCCCGATTTTGCGCATCTGATCCAAAAGTGTGGGCCAGATGCTTTAGCTGTTTGATGTGCTGGAAGGGATCTTCAGAATTAAGCCCATGGAATTTAGGTATAGTATGAATCATGTTGGGCTTTAGTTCGGAGTCAGGTCCTCCAATCGGGATTCTAACTCGAGGCTCAATGGCCACCGCAGCAGGATTGTAGTGGTCCCGCATCATAGGACGCTGTGGTGGGTGTACGAAGTTTTGGAAGAGGTCATTGAGTCGCTGGAGCTGGTGTTCCAGATTATTTTCTTCCTCAACTGGCTGAGCCATGATGGGGGAAGAAGAAGAACTTGGTTCTGAATCAGAAGAGAGAATAATGTGAGGGTGTTGCTGCACAAATACGGGCGTCGAGGCTTGGCCTTGACGAGAGCGAATTTCTAATGGAGGTCTTAAGGGTGGTCTTAGAGACCTCCTTCCGTACATGCACAGTTGGGAGAGGTAAGTTTAGAAGGTGCTGGACCCAATCAAGACACCCAAAAATGTGTTGGGTGACTATAGAGGTGCGGGGCAGATGGACCCCTTGATCAGAAAGATCGTCCACCTGAGAATTACCTGGGCAGCCAGAGAGGGAGAGTCCCGCGAAGACCCCTACACGGTAGAGCGTCCCCACGGGTTACAGGGTTTCCCCCACCCGACCTCTCTTGTCACTGCGGTTCCAGGTAGACCAGAATGGGGATCTTGACCTCTTAAGTCTACCAATTTTAAGATCAGGGTGCTTAAGGTTTCACTTGAACTTTAGTCTTTTTAAGTGCAAAGAGTGACCTAATTTAAGGTTGGTTAACCCAAAGGGGTCAACTTTACCTATTGTTTTCTTTAAGAGCTTTTAGGTCCTGTCTTTTAGGGTTCAAGTGTTTAGAGAGAGCCAATTGTTTAGGATTTTTCTTGTTAATTATTTTCAATCAATGGCTTGGGCACACCTCTTTTGGATTTTCTCAATTCTTGATTAAGGGGTGTGTCTCTACTGAAATCCTAATGTTTGACCTTATGTTGGCTCTACTTGGTCCATTTAACTCTTTGTTGGGCAATTAGGGCTCAAGCAAGAATGTGTTAGCCCTTAAATACCCTTAATAGTGTGCAGGAGTGATGAGTTGAAAACATGCAACTTTTTATGGTTACTAAGTATGGAAGACAGGTTAGCCCTATATTGCTTTGTTCTTTTCTTTTCTTCCTCTTTAGAGTGTAGGGGTTAATAGTGAGAGAAAAGATTTACCTGTCTTTGGAGTGGTTGTGTGGTTGCTTGTCTTCTTGAGTTCCTGTAGCTGCACAAAAGAAAGGAGATTATCAGAAATTAAAAGATACAGGAATGTTTACCTCTAGAATGGCCGTTGCTCCCCGGCAACGGCGCCAAAATGAGAAACGTCTGGTTTCACCGGGTTTGAGGGTTTTGTTATAACGTTGTAGTAAAGCCGGTTATTACCAACATTTCAAATATAAATTTTTTTTACTCGGAAAAATGAAAGAGTTCCCGAGGTCGAACTCAGGGAGCAAGTCGTATTCTAGAGATATACATGTTTCTTTTACAAAAATAAAGAGAGAGAGAGAATTTGTTGTTCTCTTTGTTCTGCAGAGGGGGGTTTTCTTCTTTCTCTCTTTCTTTAGATCTCCTTCTTTCTCTCTGTTCAGGTGATATTCTTCTCTTGCAATGGTGGTGCTCTTCTTCTTCTTGCTGTTCCTGCGTTGGTGATGTTTTTCTTTCTTCAGAGCTCCTTGTTCTTCTTCTTTGGTTTACTGCCTTGACCTCTCTTCTTCTTCTTCTGCAATCGTGGTGCTTCTGCCTTCGGCTACTAAGTCTTCCTTTCTTCTTCTTCTGCTTTGGCCGTTGCTCTTCTTTTCTTTCTTTCTTCAGCCTGCCTTCTTTCCTGCTCTGGCAGCTGACCTTCCGTCGTCTGACCCGGTGCTTCGACGACTTAACTATGCATTTGCTACAGTGCAGCTCCTTCTTCTTCCGCGGGTCTTCTTCTTCTTCTTTGGCCTGCACACTTCAGAATTTTTCGTCAAGAGGCAAAACCTACTCTACCCTCCCCCCCCCCGCGTCTCTCTTTCTCTCTGAAACCGCTCTTGGGACAGCTCTCCCAGAGCTACCGGGTAATCGGGTTCGGGTCAGGCCCGGGTCCAGGCCCACCGGCGTGCGGTGGTGGGCGAGGAGTGCAGGTCGGTCTAATCGGGTCGGGCCAGGTCCGCGGAGCGTGGTCACGGACGAGACCGGGTCGGGTGAGAGGGACCTCACCCCGTGGTCAGGAGGCAGACAGCATAAGGCACTTTTTGCCTTTATGCGTCCGCGCGCCTCCGAAAAGTTCCGAGGTGGGACTAAATGTCCCACCCCAATTGAGCGCGCGTCGCGGATGGAGCAGTGGGCGATCGTGGCTTCCCGCGCGGCCTTCGCCCCATCTGTGAACCTGGGACGTTTCGCGGAGAGTCCATGCGCAACCTGGGAGTCAAACCTGGGCGAAGGCGTGCCTGCACCTGCAGGTGAAGCAGCTCTGCCTGCGCAGTAATGGCGACGGCGGGCGAGTCACCTGGTCACAGAAGAACGGCCTCTCGGCCAAATCAGACAGGCGGGGGACCTTCGCCGTGGCACGGCGAAGGTGGTCAGGGGGTCTGCAGGGGGCGTGATGGAGCCAACAGGTCGTCCTAGGTCAAGGTGTGAGCGAAGAAGTGGGTGTGTTCGGTGGATCTGCAGAGGGTGTTTGGTGGAAAGTGGAGGGGCGGAAGAGGATCAGGGTGAGGAGGCGGAGGTTCTGCGGTGGTCGGCGAGCCGTGTGGGTCGCTGAGGTGATGGGAGCGGCTCGCCGGAGGGTGGTCGGAGGCGAAGAGGGTGAGGGTGAACAGGGTCGGTAGAGGGCTTAATTGACTAAACTGAAAGCGGGGAAAGAAAGAGGAGGAGAAGGGGAGTAACTCTAGCTTACTTGCAGGGACGAAGGGGGAGGAATAGGGCGACAGTCGTATCGACTGTCGCCGGAGAAGACGATGCTCAGGGAGAGGGGCGGCGGCGAGCAGAGAGCCGGAGAGGCGCCAGCTGGGTGCGGCGTGGCGCGGGAAGAGCAGGGGAGGAAGTCTCTGCTGCTGGTATTGCGGCAGAGCGAAGAGGTGAAGGGGGAGGAAGCCGCCGGAGCTGGTGAGCGTCTGCCGGAGAAAGAAGAGAAGGAAGTTGGGGATTTCTCCGTCAGATCCAAGCTGCCCTCGTCGGTGGAGCGGCGGGGGGTATTTATAGGGATGAAGCAGGGAGGAAGGCGGAGGGAGACGACGTGTCTCCCTCGCCGGAGAATGGTCGGAACATGAACCCATACCGTCCGTGCGTTCGCACGGCCGGTATGGTGGCCTACAATGACCAGGGGGGTGCTCCTGCGACGGCTGACGACGCAGGGCACCCCCGGTTTACTTGCCAGGTCCCTCACCTCACCCTGCGCGGCGCCATGCTCCGCGCAAGGTCGCCGGAGCATGGTGCTGGCAGGGTTTTGCAGGAGGGACCTGATTGCAAAGAACGAAGGAGAGTTAGGGGCCAAAATGCGAGGGTTCAAAAGTTGAGGGCCAAAGAGTAAATATATGAGGACCAAAGTGTGAAGTCGGTCAAGGAGGTTTCTTCTTAGGCTCAAGTTTTTATACATGACTAATTAGGACCTAAGGAATCTGATGGTGAATTTTATTTTCATATTAAACCTTGTTTGACCGGTCAATTTGCGCAAAAACCCAAATTAAGTTATTAATTGGGCATGGTTCTCAATGTAGGTCAAAATGGGTTCTAAAGGCCAAATTGAAAGTTCTAAACCCTAGAGATTATTTTTCTATGAATTTTAGAGGGTTTATTCTATTTTTACTTTGCCTCGAACCTTGTGAATTGAAGTGGGTTGTTTTAGGGTTACAGATTATCATTTGGTTCCTTGGAAGTGCTGTAGCCCTTGCTAGATCATTTCATCCCACTTTTATTCTTATTAAGCTGTTTTGACCTGTGTTTGGTCCCTGAATTACCCTGCATGCAGTTTATACTGGTAAAATTGCACTTTTACCCCTTATGACTGGTTTTCTTCTCAAACTCAGAATTCTCTGAGTTAAGCTTTTCCTTGAGATATGTAGGAGCTTTTATCCTTTGTATTGGGTCAAAATGAGCTAGTTATGGCTCATGATGAGGTTCTCATCACTAACTCTTCGTGGTTAGTTTTGACTGATAAATATTTTTTATCTGGGATTTTTACACCACGCAATTTATACTTCAACGACACATCTGATTATATTTTTTCGACTATCTTTATTTTCTAATATATCATCTTCCAAGCGAAATCTCTCGTTCACAGTGCACAAAAAGAATTGTAGAGAACTAAAGTTTGCACCAAAACACTTGTTGCAATATCAGAGAAATTCTATGAAACACTAGGCAACAAGTAAAAGCTCCTTGCAAAAATAGAGAAAGAATGAGATCCAGAAGCAAGTGTGGTGTATATATATTTCTTATGTATTGTAAAAATGGCTCACAAGGGTCTTTTTATAGACCACCAAACAACCCTACTACGCTCCCTAGCTGTTGGGGGTGTATTAAGGGTGTTATAATTATGATTAACCACAAAATGGCCATTCAAACCTGGCACAACAGATAGTTGGCTACTCACAGTTACTCAGCAACCAGCATAAAAGAGCCTAGGTACCAGTAATCATCATAGGTACCGGTACTCGGTGCTTCCAGGTGAGTACCAACTGAGTCACTAGTCACCAGTACTCATCATGGGTACCAGTTCTTGTAACTCATAGGTTTGAGACAAAACATGCACTGTGACCAATGCGTACCGATACTTGTAGGGTCCAGGCATGAACTGACTCCACAAACTATGAGCACCTGATATCAGTACTCATAATGAGTACCGATACTTGTTCACAATTTGAGGCAGAGGCTCAAAACTGTGCCTTGCAGGTATCAGTACTGATGAACAGTACCGGTACTTGCTACAAGTCCTTGAATTAGGAACTAAGATCAATTTTTGTGCTTTTCAAACCCAATTAATCTTTTAATATGACAAAGAAACATTTCTAAATTTTCAAATGAGCGATTGTACGTGAGTTTGATACCTAATTATCTCTAATTTGATTTTACTTCCTATGTCAATTTTTCTTGCTTATGAGACATACAAACTTCTATGTTACAATCAATAGACAACAAAATTCTTCATCCACTTTTATCTTCTTCCTTGTCATCATCCAAACTTCCTATAATCCTATGATTATCCCTGTAAATATCACTTCAAAACTTAGTAGGATTAAAAGAATTTTGTTAACACCAAAACATAAAAGAGAGGTGGAACTAGGTTCCAACATCTTCTTCCTCATCCGTGCCAACGAAGGCAAAGAAATGGGACTATCGTACACAAACGAATTGCTTAAGATTTTGACTCAACATTTCAATGATAAGGAGTGGGAGAATAGATCCTTCAAGAAGCATGTTTGAAAGGATATCGATAGGGAGTTCGTAACTGCTATTGGACTATCTTACACTCATACCCAAATCTCAAATAGATGGAAGGAACTGAAGAGGAAGCACACTTTATATTCGCAGTTGTTGAACAAGAGCGGGTGGGGTATGGCCCTATCGGTGGTTGCCTGCTTCCACTAGATCCTTCCATTTGGGATGAGGTATTAATGTGACATTCCTATGTAGTAGTTGATGAGAGACTTATCATAGTTCCTAACTATTTTTAATTAACTAATGTTCCTAGTTAATTAACACAGAATACACAGAATACAGGGTGAATTATACTATAAGGGTTAAATTACCAAGGACTTGCAAAATAAGTTAAAAATTCTAAATTAAATATCAAGTAATCTTCTTAATAATTTAATTAATAAATTGGACTCAATTAATAACCATTTAGCTAGATATTTAACATTTAAACTAACTTAATTAATTTTAAGACCTAAGTATGTAATTAACTTAAGTAAATTAATCATTTAAATAAAAATAGCTAAAAAGGGAAAAAATGTAATTTCGAGGTATAAATATAATATTTACCTAACTTATAATAACATATAAAAATTTGAAAAATAAATAAATTAAAATAAGCCTTGAACCCTCTGTTTACGTTTAGGTCGTTAGCTTTTATTTCAAGAGTCCTTTTTATTTACAAATAGGTCCTTTTTTATTTACAAAATTACCCCTTTGAACACTTCTCCATCGTCTTCTTCATCTCCATCCTCCCTTCAAACGACTGACAATGTCCAGTCTCCACACCCTCCGATCATGTCCATCCAGCATCAAAATTCCATCACCGTTGTCGCCCATCTTCCGCTCACCACTATCTTCACATCCCACGGATCGGATGTTCCTCAAATCCTAATTAGACTAGGTGTTTAATCTCACTGGTGTCGAAGACGACGCCGGTGAGTACAATGCATCTAGACCTAATTCCGTCCCAATTCAAGCCCCCTAACCTTCGCTGCCACCTATAAATACCCCCTACCCCTCCGATTACAAGGGTCAGCTCCCTTCCCTCTTTCCCCAACTAATGCCGATGATAGGCTATTCCTCCCACTCTAGCAACCTCTCACCTCTCCTTTGGAGCACTTTCGTTGGACGCGTTCGCCTCCCTCACCTCCTCTTCCTCTTCAGCGGCTGTGACAGAGCTTAGGAGCACCATCTTCTCCATCCTGACACCTTTCTTTTTTGTCGAAGAACTGCTCTGACTACATCAGAGTTCTTCCTCCATTACGCTCCTTCGACGAAGATTTCCTTCCTTAGTTCATCCAGGTAATTGTAGATTAGAATAGAATTTAGTGTAGGTTAGTTTAAGCTAGTTAATTAGTTCGTTAGTGTAGTGTTAAGCTCTACTTTTAGCTCATTTTCTTTGACTCCGGCAAACTAATTCCAACTTGCCGGACCTTCGTTCATCAATCTAATCACTTGTACACCCTCTCTATCTCACCGTGACTCCATTCACCTTCTCCTTCCTCAATTCTATCATCTTACACGCCTAATTCCCTCTCACCTCCACTGGATACTGCTGTTGTCCATGGCGGAGGTCTCCGGCCATGTCCACACCCAATGAGGATCTTCCATCACTTATTCATCACTAAGGGACCCTATTCAATGCTATAATTAGACCTATTATCACCTATAGCCAAAATGCCCAATTCCATTCCAACTTCTGAGTTCACTATCAATGGTGAGCTCAGAGGAGTCTATTCACCTAATTGACCTTCAAATCACCATCATCTCACCTTATTAAGTAGTTCCCCTCACTTAATTGGGAGGGAGAGAAGTTCTTGAGTTCATACTAACTCAAGATTTGTTTTTACTGATTCTCCGATAAATCTTTATGTTTGATCATTAATTGCATTAATTAAGATGTTCCTGAGGTTCCTTGTGACCTCAGGAACCGTTCAAGACCTATCTTAATGATTTTCTTGGAGTTTTGTTCTCCACTAATAGCTCACGGCATTCACCGGAGCTCCAACGAGCTCCAACGAACCAAACTTGAGCCTCAGCCTCTAGAACTCTGTGAGAAGCTTTAATCTTCTCTGTGATCATGGGATCAAGAATCAATGATTAAATTTGTGCTTTAATGAGGATTATTCTCTGTTGGACATCATCTTCCTCAACTCCGGTAGAGCTGGGTAGGCAATTCCTTTAAGGGTAAGAGCTTGGATTTAGGTTCAGAAGCAATAAAAACTTATGTAGAACCTATTTTAGTCTTTGAATAGTGTTGAACGTTTTACGAACCTACGCTAACGTGTTTGGTTTTGGAAAACCCGTCGTTGTAGTTCGAAAGAGAAGGATTCGAGTTCAACAAATAAAATTTATACCGAAAAAAAGAATTCCAGGTCGAACACAGGGAGGCAAACGTTTGATTTAAAAACTTCGCGTTTATTTTTATTTTGTCACGAAGAAATTTAATTTAAACTATCTAAGTATCTACAACGAATAAAAGAGAGAGAGGGAGTAAGAGAGAGAGAAAGAATACTACACATGGAAATCAAAATGAGATGTAGAATAGACAAGGAATTTATCATAAAAGAGTTCATTCGTTACAACTAGAAAATATAAAACAATTACTCTAGAAAGCATTAAAAGAATGGAGGGAGAAATGTCCTCCTCGACGATCGCTCGGAGGACGAATAGACTACTCTAGAAAGCAGTAAATCTATACTAGAAAGTAGTAAAAAGAATAGGGAGAGAGAATCCTCCTCGACGGTCGCTTGGAGGACGAGCCGGACGGGACGACGCCTGGACGAAGGAGAACGAAGCGGGACGAAGGAGGACGAAGCAGAAGAATGGGAATGAAGCAGCACGCCGTCGTCGTCGCGGGATCCACTTCCAAAGGGGGACGAAAATTTGGACTTTATCTCGCGAGAAGCATCCCGGGTGTGGGACAAGCTTCTCTTGAGCTTTGGAGAGGTAGAGAGGAGAAGGGATGAAAATTTCGTATGGAGGGGGTCTCCTTTTATAGTTGCAAGGAGTGGGGGCAAAATGGACATTACATCTTCAAAATAATAAATAAGGGGTCTTTAGTGACGGATAAAACCGTCGCTAAAGCCCTCAACGTGGGCGTAGCCTCTGCGCCCACGCGCGCCCGCTCGGCTGGCCGCGCGTAACGCCTACGCACGTCGCTTGATTTTAAGCCGTCCGATCGCGAGATCGGACGGCTTAAAATCGCGCCTTCACCGCTGCCGCCCGCCCGCCAGCGCGTACGATCGCGCGTTCACCAGAGCGTCCAATTGCGCGTCGGCGCTATCGGGCGCGCGCGGCCGTTGGATCGCGATCGTGCGGTCAATTGGAGCGCGCCCGCTCGCCTCAGAAATTGCTTGGCGAGGCTCGAACGCGCGCCAGCTCCTCGCGATAAGGCGCTGGACCGCTGCGCTGCCTCGCCCAAATGGTCGCGCGGATGCTTTTAAAACGATGCGTCCACAGCCGTTGGATTGAGATCCAACGGCGGAGAGGGGATGGGTGCGCGGTCTTCATAGAGTGTAGGCGGCTGTTTGGGCGGCCGGGATGGTGCCATGTGGCGCCATCTTGGCCGTCCATCTTCTGGAAGTTGTAGATGGTGCCACGGATGTCGGATTAACTCGATTTTTGTGTCCATGGGCTGCGATCGTCGATCCGAATTCATCTGTGTGGTCGGATTTGCCATCTGAAGTGCGGATTTACACCATCCTGGCCCTTGATCTTCTAGGGTTCCCCGGTCTCTATCTGATGCTACGGATGCCTGATTAGGGCGATCTTGGAGTCGTTGAACTCCAATCGTCGCCCTGATCATATCCATACGGTTGGATCTTTGATCCAAGGCCCCGATAAAATATTTGCCCTGTCCAAGCACATAAAAGGAGACAATTAACCTCCATTTTATTCAAACTACTCTAAATGCAAGATGATGCATGTTATGCAATATTTATATTATGAAATGCAATCCTATGCTTAAGAACATGCATAAATAGACATTTTAAGTAGTGTAAATATGTTTACATCATACCCCCATGCCTATCTTTTGCTAGTCCCTAGCAAAAACTATATGCTATTTATAAAAGAATTAGGTTAGATTATTTGGACCTGAGTTATTTTCAATCATTAAGAAATTGTCTACTTAAGAACTGCACTTTCAAAGACACAACAGTGCCCGGGTATCAGCCAAAATGCAGACCGCCTCAAGCCTCGCCTTATTCAAAGAAAAATTTCTTTTTCTGTTTTTTTTTTTTTTTTTTTTTTTTGGATTTTCAAATTTTAGGGTTTAAGAGTGGCTTTCTACGGCCATTCAACTCACCCAAGATTTGATGAGAACCCTAAGTTTTAAGCATCTTATTGTGATTGTGATAGACTCGTTGACCGGCAATTAGAACGGACTTCGGATTTCTACGCCTCTAGGTGACCTCAAAAAGAATTCTGCCTAAAGATGTATCTTTACAACCGGTAGCTTTCTCCCTACTTTTATTTTTTTTTTAACGGGGTCAACACAAGGGTGAATCCAGTGTATATCTCCCCGGTTTATTCTACTTCTCCGCTTCTTCCTAAGTGTTTTGGGAATTTTTAGTGCATTTTCTGAGCTGGGTTCTGGACAACCGGTCGATGAGCTGTTACCACCGACAACTTGCCAGCCATACTCGTGCGGCGAAGTGTGGCTTATTTCTTTTTGTTCTTTTCTCCTTTTTGATTTTTTTTTTTTTCTTCTTTTTTTTAAGTAAGTGGCTTCCCTGATCTAAGATTTACCTAAAGGCAGCAAAGAGAAAGGTCCAGTGACTGGGCTCTGGACAACCTACCTATGGGCTGTTACCCACGATAACTTGCCAGCCATATCACCCTAGAAGGTTCATTAGCTACCCAATTTCCATTAAAATCGCCGAGTAACGAGTCAGTGCAAAGAAAGTGTGTAGATGCTTAAAACTCAAAATTCCGTTAAATCAGAGGGTGGGTTGACAAGTCGTGTACTTATCACCCAAACTTATTTATTCCAATTATAATAGAATTAAGATGGCGAGGACTCAAAGACAAATCCACATTTTAGTGGATACACAGGCTAATTAAGTCCAAAGACCTGAGGGGTCTTTGTGTTCAAACCATAATATAGTATTTCTTAAGATCGAAAATTTTCTTAAACCCAAATTCTCTTTCCTAATTTTGATTTTTTTTTTTTTATAAAATAAAACAAATCTACGGAGCTGACGAATGAATTCAAAGATAAATATCCACCCCCCCCATGCCTATCTAATGCAATGTCCTCATTGTATTAAAAAGACATAAAACAGAGTGGAAAAGCGTAGAAAGCACCTGAATTGCGTGGATATCGGGTCGCTCCGAGATGAAAATGAAAAGAACTGTATATGTGCTGAGTTTAGTGCCTTCAGCTAGGCACACTATACAAAGAAAAGAAATAAAGAATTCAGAAGTGCAGGTCAAAATTCGAATAAACAGAAGAATCCTCCGACCTGTCAACAGAGGTCCACAGATGTGGACCAGATTGTGGTGCAGACCCACACCCCATAATCGAGAATATCTTAGGTTCTGGATAAAAATTACCCAAAACCTAAAATCAGAATGTAAGCGAGATCGGGCCTGCGATTTCTGAGGATGCAACCCAAGACCAAAAAGTCGGGTTACAGAAAATTGAAGCTCAAAAGGATAATCGTTGAATGTGTGCTTGAGTTGAACATCCTCGAAACAAATGTCGTAAGGGTTCTGATTTGATGGTTTCAGCTTAAAAGGAACCCTTCGACTCAATCTTCCATTTCCTCCAAAATTAACTTCCCAAATCAGAACTTCCCCGCTCCTATCCTCCTCATTAAGTGTATCAAATTCCAAGACCTCTTGTATATTAATCACCCCGTCTGGAATCTCCAAGTCTAAATGATGTGGCAAAATCAAAATTGACTTGGGTCTAATTATCTCAGAATTAGAATCATCAATAAGCTCAACAGGGTGTAACTGATAATCAGGGCATTGAATTAATTCCTCCAGAAAATGCGATTCTGGATCCATATCGTGTGCCCTAATAAGATCAGTTTCCTCAGTTATTGGGCTATCAAATGATCTATCAGATTCCTCAGGCCCAATCGTCTCACAAAAATCGTGATCTGAAAACTCGTGTGAGACTTCGCAACTTGAATCTTCACCATCAGGATCCGTATCAATGTATGTCCCAAAATCATTTGTCACTTTGTGTTCCAAGGAGACATACGTTTCCTCGTAACCTGCCTCAGGGATTTCAGGTGAAGAAATCAAATCATCCTTAATTGGTTGTTTTAATTCAATCTAGTCAGCTTCGTAACACGTGTCCCCCCCAACAGGTGCCTGAGCGGGTTCTGTCATTGGCTTTCCTGAAGAGAGTTCATCCTGGGAATTATTCCAAGATTGAATTAAAGCAACCACGAATCTCATCCTCAATTTCGCTAATTTCCCAAGTAGAAACTTACCCGGGTTCTTATCCTTAACATCCTGGAGCCAATCCAACAAAGACTTATTTAAATCATCAATCATTTCAATCAGGGGCTCCAATCTCTCAATGCAAGGTATTGGCTGAACTTCTAAATATTGAATGATATTCCTCAAGTTAGCCAGAACCTTATCTTGAACCTGATTAACCTGAACCAAATGAGTTGGTTCAGGGTTGGGCGGGTTTGACATCAATGTAGAGGAATTAACGAATTGAGATTCGTTATACCCATCCTGATAATAGGTCATTTCAGATTGTTCAAAAGATGGAGATGACCTAAAGGCAGTGAAATCAGAGGATGGGTAAGGATCAGTGTATCCTTCTTGGTTGTAGATTGCATTAGGTTGTTCATGAAAGGAGGACGATCTATAATCGATGCAACTCTGAGAAGGAAAGAATTGAGAATCAAAGTGTTCAGGGTTAGACCCTAAACACGGGGGTCCGGAATTGTATCCCCAATCTGAATTATCCCAACTAACTGATGGTCGATTACAATACGAGTCGGGATAATCATCATGTTGCGGATAATTCATGACAGGAGTGAAAGAGCGGGAATGCGTGAAATATGTGGAAGGATTCATGAGACACGGGAGGAAGAAAGGTGCCCTGCAATACAAACAATCAAACTTGTCCTTAAATGGGTTAGCCTACAGACCTACAGACTCCCAAAACCCGTCTTGAGATAAAGGAACGATTTGATCTACTTCTGTCTGTTCAATCCAACCAGTTAGAAGGAGGGACTGGGGAGAAGGTTCTTCCTTCGGCTTGCGCCTCCGGTTCCTAGTGTACCCCCCAGCCGCGATCGTTTGACTCTGCTCCCCTAGCTAGACATCAGATTGAACAGTAGAAACAGACTAATCGAAAATAATCTCGTTCTGAGTTTTGAAGAGCGAGTCCAATCCTTAAGGCCAACGTCTACTCTGTTTTATTTAGGGCTAGGTTTGAATGTGCTTTGGAATGTGATGGGCCCTTTAAATGGGTTGTGCCCTTAATGATTGATTGCTTTGTGTGTGCGTGCACAACCAGTGGTTTTCAAGCAAGATTATTTTTGATGTGGTGAATTTTAAGGTTCAAATCTTGCTTAGTAGCTTTTAGGATTCAACTTTAGGTGTTTTCAATCAAGTTTCATTAGCACACCAGGTTTTGCAAGCACAGGTGAAGATATTTTCCTTTAAAGTTTAAAAAGAATGTGGAGTGCCTGGTAGATCCCTAAGAGTTGAACCTAATTGGCAGCTACTTGATGAGTTGATTTTATTTGAAGTGGTGCGGCCCAAACAACTCAAACAACTGGCCTGATGCACCACCTAATTAGGCACACAAATGATTACCCAATCTGATTTCTACTCGATTATGTGTTTGGATGTGTGTACCGGCTCCTAAGATTGGTTTACCGGTTGAGTTAGAAAATCAGATGAGGTTGTGTACCTCTGTGAGATTTTTTTTTATTTTTTTCTTTTTTTAATGTGGGGGTTGGAGTGAGTATGGATGTCAAACAACAAACAATCTAACCTTAGAGTTTATAAGAACACCTAGGTTGATTGATGTTTGAATTATTATGTGATGAAATAAAATCTAATGGGTGGGAGGTGGGGGATAACTTACAAAACCTTCCACAGCACTTTACTCCGATCTACCGCTTTTGCCTGTCTCGAAAGAGTACCTGCAATTACAATAAGAAAGGAGAAAAGTGAGGTAAATGATTTGTAAGTTACAAAACGCGAAGAGAAATCAAAGAGCGTTGCCTCCCCGGCAGCGGCGCCAAATGTTGAACGTTTTACGAACCTACGCTAACGTGTTTGGTTTTGGAAAACCCGTCGTTGTAGTTCGAAAGCGAAGGATTCGAGTTCAACAAATAAAATTTATACCGAAAAAAAGAATTCCGGGTCGAACACAGGGAGGCGAACGTTTGATTTAAAAACTTCGCGTTTATTTTTATTTTGTCACGAAGAAATTTAATTTAAACTATCTAAGTATCTACAACGAATAAAAGAGAGAGAGGGAGTAAGAGAGAGAGAAAGAATACTACACATGGAAATCAAAATGAGATGTAGAATAGACAAGGAATTTATCATAAAAGAGTTCATTCGTTACAACTAGAAAATATAAAACAATTACTCTAGAAAGCATTAAAAGAATGGAGGGAGAAATGTCCTCCTCGACGATCGCTCGGAGGACGAATAGACTACTCTAGAAAGCAGTAAATCTATACTAGAAAGTAGTAAAAAGAATAGGGAGAGAGAATCCTCCTCGACGGTCGCTTGGAGGACGAGCCGGACGGGACGACGCCTGGACGAAGGAGAACGAAGCGGGACGAAGGAGGACGAAGCAGAAGAACGGGAATGAAGCAGCACGCCGTCGTCGTCGCGGGATCCACTTCCGAAGGGGGACGAAAATTTGAACTTTATCTCGCGAGAAGCATCCCGGGTGTGGGACAAGCTTCTCTTGAGCTTTGGAGAGGTAGAGAGGAGAAGGAAGGGATGAAAATTTCGTATGGAGGGGGTCTCCTTTTATAGTTGCAAGGAGTGGGGGCAAAATGGACATTACATCTTCAAAATAATAAATAAGGGGTCTTTAGTGACGGATAAAACCGTCGCTAAAGCCCTCAACGTGGGCGTAGCCTCCGCACCCACGCGCGCCCGCTCGGCTGGCCGTGCGTAACGCTACGCACGTCGCTTGATTTTCAGCCGTCCGATCGCGAGATCGGATGGCTTAAAATCGCGCCTTCACCGCTGCCGCCCACCCGCCTGCGCGTACGATCGCGCGTTCACTAGAGCATCCAATTGCGCGTCGACGCTATCGGGCGCGCGCGGACGTTGGATCGCGATCGTGCGGTCAATTGGAGCGCGCTGGCTCGCCTCAGAAATTGCTTGGCGAGGCTCGAACGCGCGCCAGCTCCTCGCGATAAGGCGCTGGATCGCTGCGCTGCCTCGCCCAAATGGTCGCGCGGATGCTTTTAAAACGATGTGTCCACAGCCGTTGGATTGAGATCCAACGGCGGAGAGGGGATGGGTGCGCGGTCTTCATAGAGTGTAGGCGGCCGTTTGGGCGGCCGGGATGGTGCCACGTGGCGCCATCTTGGCCGTCCATCTTCTGGAAGTTGTAGATGGTTCCACGGATGTCGGATTGACTCGATTTTTGTGTCCTTGGGCTGCGATCGTCGATCCGAATTCATCTGTGTGGTCGGATTTGCCATCTGAAGTGCGGATTTACACCATCCTGGCCCTTGATCTTCTAGGGTTCCCCGGTCTCTATCTGATGCTACGGATGCCTGATTAGGGCGATCTTGGAGTTGTTGAACTCCAATCGTCGCCCTGATCATATCCATACGGTTGGATCTTTGATCCGAGGCCCCGATAAAATATTTGCCCTGTCCAAGCACATAAAAGGAGACAATTAACCTCCATTTTATTCAAACTACTCTAAATGAAAGATGATGCATGTTATGCAATATTTATATTATGAAATGCAATCCTATGCTTAAGAACATGCATAAATAGACATTTTAAGTAGTGTAAATGTGTTTACATCAAATAGGTCTGAGAACCTCTTTACTGGTCTGCCGAACAACCCATCATCTTAGTCTAGGCGGCGAAGCCTGAGAACACTATAGAAGCTCCCAAAACTCTAATTTGAGGTGCACAAACAATTCCTAAGGATGATTTCTGTCTTTCTGGGCAATTAACTTGATCTGAGGAGCTCTAAATCTGAAAGTCAACCTTTGAGTTCTTTTGGTCAAACCTAAGTCCAATTCGAGGCTTAAACAACTGAATCTCTAATTAAATGGAATATTTGAGTTCCTGATGTTATTGTGAATTATTTTAAAATGAATTTGAGTGGTTTTTATGGAGATTTAAGGTGGATTTCATCTTCTAACTGTGTTCGATCTTTTCTGAACCCAACACTGTTACGGATGTTTTTGTTGAGATTTGAAGCCCAATCCTACCCAGAACAATCGCTTATAATCTTCTAATTCAATTTGGATTGAATCTAGATGTTCTAAACTATCTGCTAGGTTGATTTAAGCTTGAATCTGAGCTCTAAACTTCTAGAATCGGAGCTTTCATGCTTCTGAGCTTTCCTGAGCTTCTCAGATCTTCTTTCTTCTAATCAATGCGAAATGCATCACTGAACCTATCTAGACTCTCAACTGTTATGACCCGGTTCTCGAATCCCTACAGGACACGAGAATCGGACCGACTCGACTAATCCCAATACCCAGTCGTCCAACGAGAAAGTAACCAAAAAGCAGTAAAATAAACCACATTCACCATGCAAGCAACTAACAGTAACAAAAGTACAGCAGTAAAGAAAGGAACTACTACAGTACACACCACCACAGCAGTAGAGAATTTTAACAGATACAGAAATATGAAGTTTACAATAAAATAGTACAAAACTGTAACAAAATACTCACTACTACAGAAAACGGGTACAACAAAAGTACAACTACTGGGCTCTACTAGGCCCAGCACCCTCCGCAGTCGTAGGCTTTGGCTGCTCAATACCTGGACCTGAAAAAGGTGGTAAGTACGACACGTCAACGAAACGCTGGGTAGAGTGGCAACCAGCTAGCTAAGAAAAACAGTAAAGGTGGACAAGTAGCTGTTACGTTTAATTTCTTTCTTTATTTATCTATTTACTCTTTCTTGGTTTATTTCCCAGGTCTTTCTCTTGATCTCGAATGTTCCTCGTGGGAACGATCTTGATTGCAGTCTTTTCCAAAGAGTAGAAGTAGCACGTGGTGCTCTCCTGGCCAGGAGAGTCCCCCGTGGTGGTACTACACTCAGTCAACCACCCCAAGGTCGCTGATAGGTGTAACGGTGACTACAGCACGTGCGATAAACGCACGACTAGCTACCCCGCACTGGCACGCGGTCAGTCGTTTCCGTTAACGGGTGCGCTCAAAGCACAGCACGAAACTAGTATAGGGCAGAGCCCTCTCAATAACAGGAGTCTAACCCCTCCACAGTAACCAAACAGGGGTCTCGCCCCTCCATAGTTTACGCACCCTCGCCTGACTACCCTAGTTTGCCCAGTGGGCCCAACAAGTCGGTGTAGGATGGCTAGTTGAACCCCAGGACCCGTGGGGTGGCTAGCTCTCTCCCTACACTAGTAGCTCTCCCCGGTACTGTGTACGCGAGGGCCAAAAGTCGATACAAAATGGCCAGACCTAACCCCAGGTCTCAACCCTAGGGCAGCTAGCTCCACTCTGCACTAAGAGGTAACATGTGCTTCCCTTGGTACACATACCCAAGAGACAACACACTTGCCCATTCACCCTTCCAATTCCATTCTATTTATTTCCAGGTGCTCTACTCCTAATTCCCCGTAGTGTTCATGCTCATGTTTCTCAACCCAAGCCATACTAGGTTTCATCATTTCAAGTTTATTCCCATATAGCACGTGTTTCCAACATTCAAACTTTCTTTTCCAATTTATATACATGCAACTCGTATTTAATTTCAAACAACAGGAATTACATGTAGTAGTTACTAACAATAGTACTCTACATTTCACAGGCAGCTATTATCCAATTACAGGCAATTATTATTATTCTATCTACTCATCCAAGACTGCAATTCAGGCATTCAATACAATCATTCCAGTGTTTCTAGTCCTAGGATTCATGCCATACCCTAGGATCTATCATTCAATCTAGTGTTTCTGGTCCTAGGATTCATGCCATACCCTAGGATCTATCATTTATTCCAGACATGCATTTATGTTTGTAATTAACTAAGGGAAGCCACTCTACCCGCAAAATCGGGAGTAATGGGGGTGTGATCGGTAGGTCCACGTGCCTCCGCAATCCCCAAGTCCGCAACAGAACGAGGTCCTAACACAAGGATCAACCACAAGAAACCACTCAGAATAAGATAAAAGTATTTCAAACAAGTAGAGGAACTTATTTTGAGAAGAACGGAATCTTAAACGCGGAAATCGGACCTCGAACGGACCCTAAACAGGTCAAAAATGACAACTTTGACTCAAATCAGACATCTGGAACATCTTTCAGATGTCTTAAAAAGGGGTCCAGATCATACCTCACTCTGCGCTGCTCCTCAAACGTCCAGAGATCCTGCCGAATCGTCTGGACCTAGTTCCAGACGTCCGACTATCCCTCCGGACGTCTGGAGACGCTCTCCGCCGTCTGGTGCCTCGCCCAGACGTTTGAACCGCATGGGAGAGCATGTCCCGCACCTTCCCGAAGCGAATCCTGCACGCACACGCAAAATCTCTCAACATGGCATGAGACAGAACTTCGACGGAATGGCCTGCATGGACGTACTCGGAAAAGGAAGCATAGGACGAAATACGTGACTCTCAGTCATCTAGAGCTCCCTCCAGATGTCATCCACGTCGTCTGGATGTAGGTCCAGACGTATGATTCTGGGAAAAATCCCAGAATCAGAACCTCCTTCATCTTCTTCCTGCTGCGTGCGCGACCTCGCCATGCAGCCACTCGTCCGTTGCTCTGCTGCAGCAGCATCGAGGAAACCTCCCTGACACACTCTGCCTCGCGCACGGCAGTTGGCCTCGAGTTGCTCTGGTGAACTCTCTCTCTCTCACAGCTCGCACGCTCTCTTCTCTTCCCTTTCGCTACTCTTCTCCTCTCCGCTGCTGCACTTGGCAGCAGTTGCTGCTCGCTCTCACTCTCGCTCTCACGCTGGAGGAAGGAGGAGACGGATGGAGTGGGGTGGTATGAGGGAGAGGATAGGAGTATTTGTAGGTGCGAGGGAAAGGGTCCTACAGGTCGGCGAGGGGAGAGAAAGAGAAGAAGGCGGCTGGGGTTCAATCTGCGCGCGACACGCGCGTAGACTCGTGGTCGTACGCACGCAAAAATTAATTTCCAAATGTCTAGGAAGGTGTCCAGATGTTTGACCAGATGTATGGCCCAAGTCCCAGACGTCTTAAATGGCTTTGGTGGCTTGGGTCTTAACAACATAACAAACTTAAAGGAAGTTTCATCCCCGAAACTTGCGCTAACAAGGGTGTGGAAAAAAAAAAGAACAATATACGCATAACAAACTCAAAGAGGACCGAAGCCGGTCCAAAAAGACGTACCCTCAAAGAGCTTCGGGCATCGCTCCCGCATCGCCGCCTCAGGCTCCCAGGTAGCCTCCTCGTACCGCTGGCTCCTCCATAAGACCTTCACCAGGGGTACTTGCTTCCATCTCAGACTCCGGATGGCTCTGTCGAGAATCTGCATTGGCCGCTCGGGGTAGGACTGGTCGTCACCCACCTCAACGCTCTCGTGCCTCAGAATGTGACTAAGATCGGCGACGTACTTCCTGAGTTTGGACATGTGGAACACATCGTGCACACCAGAAAGTTGGGGAGGAAGGGCAAACTTGTAAGCTACGGGTCCAACCTGCTCCAGGACCTCAAACGGTCCCACGAACCTTGGCGCGAGCTTCCCTCTCACCCCAAACCGCTGCAGGCCCTTCATGGGTGAAACACGAAGGAAGACATGGTCCCCAACCTCAAACTGCACCTCTCTGCATTTTTGATCTACATGGCTCTTCTGTCTGCTCCTGACAGTGCGAAGTCACCTGTGAATCTGCTCGATCACCTCCTGACTCTGCTGGATCAGCCTGGGGCCAACCTCTCACTTGGTCCCCACCTCAACCCAACTCAAGGGTACCGTACACCTCCGTTCGTACAGAGCCTCATAGGGTGACATGCCGATGCTTGAGTGATAGCTGTTATTATATACAAACTCCGCCAGGGGCAAGTTCTCCTCCCAAGAGCCCCTCTAGTCCAGTACACAAGCACACAAAAGGTCCTCAAGTGTCTGTATCGTGCGCTCAGACTATCCATCCGTCTGGGGGTGGTATGCCGTAATGAACCTCAACTGTGTCCCCAAGGCCTACTAAAACTCAGCCCAAAACTGGGACGTAAAACGGGTATCCCAGTCGGATACGATCTCCCGCGGAACTCCGTGTAGACGTACCACGTTGCGGATATACCTCTCTACCAACTATGCTGGTCCCAAGGTGACTCGGATCGGCAAGAAACGAGCCGTCTTCATCAATCTGTCAACGATCACCCGGACTACGTCGTGTCCTCATTGGGTAACGGGCAAGCCCACCACCAAGTCCATGGTGATGCTCTCCCACTTCCACTCTGGCACTGGAAGTGGCTGCAACGGCCCCGCAAACCTCTGATGCTCGACCTTCACCTGCTGGCATACTAAACACTACTGTACGACTTCACCCACATCCCGCTTCATTCCCCTACACCAAAAGTCGTGTCTCAAATCATGGTACATCTTTGTGTTTCCGGGATGTATGGTGAACCTAGAACCATGTGACTCAGTCAGGAACTCTCTCAACAGCTCCTCATCCCTGGGAACACACAACCGTCCCCTCATGCACAGCACCTCGTCTGTAAAGGAGAAGTCCCCAGGGTCTCCTGACAGCACTCTGTCACGCAACGACTGCAAGTACAGGTCGACCATCTGTCCAGTGATGATGCGTTCTATCAGCTCTGGCCTCGTCTGTCGTGTCACGGTCACTGCCCCACAGTGCCCCAGTAACTCTAAGGGCCGCCAACTGGCCATCTCCTCCATGAGGCTCCAACTCTGCGCCTGCAAACTGGCCAAGTGGGCCGGTGCCTTCCAGCTCAAGGCGTCAGCCACCACGTTGGCCTTTCCCTGGTGATAGGAAATGCTGCAGTCATAGTCCTTCAGGAGCTCTAACCAACGTCTCTGTCTCATGTTGAGCTCCTTCTGATCAAACAAGTATCTGAGGCTCTTATGATCTGTGAAAATCTCAAAAGTCTCACCGTACAAGTAGTGCCTCCAAGTCTTCAGTGCGAAGATGACAACTGCCAGCTCCAGGTCGTGGGTAGGGTAGCTATGCTCATGGGGCTTCAGTTGCCATGAAGCGTAAGCGACAACGTGACCCTTCTGCATGAGCACACCCCCTAACCCCTGTAAAGAGGAGTCCGTGTACACAATGAACCCGCCACTACTGTCTGGGATGGTGAGCATGGGAGCCGAAGTCAGCCTCTCCTTCAGCTCCTGAAAACACGCCTCACAAGCATCTGTCCAGGAAAAGGGCGCGTCCTTCTGGGTCAGCTGTGTCATAGGACGTGCAATCTGCGAGAAGCCCTTGATAAACCGCCTGTAGTAGCCTGCCAGTCACAAGAAACTGCAGATCTCTGTAACAGTACACGGTCTCTCCAACCTGAGTACTGCCTCAACCTTAGATAGGTCCACAACCAAGCCATTCCCGGAGATCACATGGCCCAAGAAGGTCACCTCCCTCAACCAAAACTCGCACTTGCTGTATTTGGCGTACAACCTACGTCATCTCAGTGTGTCCAAAACCATCCGCAAGTGCTGTCCGTGCTGCGCCTGATCTTGAGAGTAGATGAGCACATCATCAATAAATACCACCACGAACTGGTCCAAGTACGGTCTGAACACCCGGTTCATCAAATCCATGAAGGCAGCGGGGGCGTTGGTCAGCCCAAACGGCATGACCAAAAACTCATAGTGTCCGTACTGGGTGCGGAAAGCTGTCTTGGAGACGTCTGCCTCTCTGATCCTCAACTGGTGGTACCCAGACATCAAGTCTATCTTGGAGAATACCGTGGCACCTCGCAGCTGGTCAAACAAGTCATCAATCCTTGGCAGCAGATACCTATTCTTGATGGTAACCCTATTCAGTTGTCTGTAGTCCACACAAACGCGTAGGGTACCATCCTTCTTCTTCACAAATAATACCGGGGCTCCCCACGGAGACGCACTGGGCCTCACAAAGCCCTTCTCCAGAAGGTCCTGCAACTGTGAGTTGAGCTCTCGCAGCTCAAGTGGTGCCATTCTGTACGGTGCTGTAGAAATGGGGCTGGTCCCCGGTACCAGTGAGATCT
Source organism: Thalassia testudinum (assembly GCA_037157565.1). Classification (NCBI taxonomy): domain Eukaryota; kingdom Viridiplantae; phylum Streptophyta; class Magnoliopsida; order Alismatales; family Hydrocharitaceae; genus Thalassia; species Thalassia testudinum. The sequence continues at coordinate 2,518,798 of JAZHRO010000022.1, read as the reverse complement.
CAAACTCGATCTCACGCTCGGGCGGTAGTCCTGGCAACTCATCTGGGAACACGTCAGGGTACTCTCTGACCACTGGGATACTCTGGAAGTCTGCCATAGGGCTGGGCTCCGCCACCACACAAGCTAGGAAGCCCTCACACCCCTGGCCCAAAAGTCTCACCGCCCGAAGTGCAGAAATGCACCTGAAGCCTCCGTCCACTGGCTGCCCGTGAAACTCGAAAGAAGTCAACTCCGGTATGGAGAAGACCATCTTCCTCTCAAAGCAATCCACCAAGGCGTGGTAAGCAGACGGCTAGTCCATCCCTAGAATCACGCCCAAGTCCTCCATCTGTATCATAATCAGGTTAGTAGGAAGGCTGTGTCCTCCGACACTGACCTCACAATCCGTGTACACCTCCTCAGCTATAAACAGCTGACCACCTGGACCTCTGATCACGAACAGATCCTCTAACAACGCACAGTCCTGCCCCAAACTAACAGCAAAATTGGCAGCAACAAACGAGTGCGTAGCATCGAAATCGAAAAGCGTGTAAACTAGTTTGTCGAAAACTGTAACCATACCTGCCACCACTGATCCTGAAGCTCTAGCATCCCTGTATGTCAGGGCGTTGATACGCCCCTCAGCCCTAGGTGCGGACGATGTAGCCACACTCTGAGTCGGACGAGTAGTCGCTGGCCGGTACCCACCCCACGACTGCTATCCTCGTCCTCGCACCTAGAAATCGTGGCCTCCTGCTCGTCCTCCAGTGCTCGACACAGGGAGCATCTGCTGACCTCCAGCCCTAGACGGGCAGTCCCTCCTGATGTGGCCCGGCTGGCCACACTGGTAGAAAAGGGGGACTCGACTCCCGCCCTCAGTGGGTCCCTGCTGACGGCTGGGTGGGGGTCCGGTACTGGGAGCTGGCCCATGTCAGGGGCCCCCAAAGGCCACTGACGGCCCCGCAAAGCGTGACGACTCTCCTGCAGACGCCACGTGCCTCCTTTCTCATCGGCCCTGTGAGAAGTCTGGCTGGTAGGGCCGCTTCCGCCCGCTGTCAGTGTCACGTGCGGACGGGTTGGTCTCTTCATACGTCATAGCTGGCTCCACCACCCTCGAGAACGTAGGCAGCTTCAGGGGTTTAACATACCCCCGAATAGCAGGTCAGAGCCCCTCGGTGAACCTCCAAAGGCACTCCTCCTCAGTAGACACGGCTGTCGCTATGAAACGAGACAGCTCCAGAAAACGCGTGCGGTACGCGCTCACGGTCATCATCCCCTGGCGGAGAGTGTGGAACTCCTGCCTCCTCTGGTCCTGCCATGTCTGAGGGAAATACTGCTCGCAAAAGAGGGTGACGAACTGGTCCCAAGTCGGCTCGTCCCTCTCCTGACCTTTGACCACCCACCACCACCTGTGTGCCGTGCTCTCTAGCTGGTACGTGGCAAAGGCCACGCGGCACTCCACAAGGGGGCGAAGGTTGTCAAACACCTTCTCGATCTGCTTGAGCCAGTCCTCTGCCTTGGTCAGGTCCTCATCCCCCTTGAAGGAGGGGGGCTTCAGCTTTCGGAACTATCCGAAAAGCTCGTAGTGGCGCTGAAGTGGAGAAGCTGGTACGCCTCCAGGTAAAGAAGCCTCGTGCTCGGAAGTGTCGGAGGAAGGTGGGGGTGGTGGAGGCCCACCCTCTCCCCCGCATCCAGCGTCGTGTCCATCTCGTAGTCCCATAGAGGACTCCCCCTCCGCAGCCCCAGGGAGAGGCGCTCATGGCGGCGAGTGGAGCTCCTCTCGCACGATCTCCCATATCAGCTGGGCGAGGTCTTGGGGCTGAATGCCCGGGAGCAATGGCTGGTCCACTAAGGCGTCAGGCTCAACGCGCCCGCCCCTCCGGCCTCGTCGTCGGCCGCGTCCGCGGCCCGCCTCGCTACCTCCTCGTCGAGGCATCTCCTGCAAGGAGACGCGAACACAGAACAGAAAAAACGTCAATTCCAATCGTCATTGAACGAAAGAACCCCAGAACAGATGTTAAGAGATACGTTGTGGTGGTCACTCTAGTTACAAGCACGTGAATTGGTTATTTTCCAACTAGTTGGTTTACTTCTCGGGACGACCTTGCTCTGATACCATCTTGTTACGACCCGGTTCCCGAATCCCTACAGGACACGAGAATCGGACCGACTTGACTGATCCCAAGACCCAGTCGTCCAACGAGAAAGTAACCAAAAAGTAGTAAAATAAACCACATTCACCATGCAAGCAACTAACAGTAACAAAAGTACAGAAGTAAAGAAAGGAACTACTACAGTACATACCACCACAACAGTAGAGAATTTTAACAGATACAGAAATATGAAGTTTACAATAAAAGAGTATAAAAGTGTAACAAAATACTCACTACTACAAAAAACGGGTACAACAAAAGTACAACTATTCGGCTCTACTACGCCCAGCACCCTCTGCAGCCGTAGGCTCTGGCTGCTCAACACCTGGACCTGAAAAAGGTGGTAACTACGACACGTCAGCGAAACGCTGAATAGAGTGGCAACCAGCTAGCTAAGAAAAATAGTAAAGGTGGACAGGTAGCTGTTACTTTTAATTTCTTTCTTTATTCATCTATTTACTCTTTCTTGGATTATTTCTCAGGTCTTTCTCTTGATCTCGAATGTTCCTCGTGGGAACGATCTTGATTACAGTCTTTTCCAAAGAGTAGAAGTAGCACGTGGTGCTCTCCTGGTCAGGAGAGTCCCCCATGGTGGTACTACACTCAGTCAACCACCCCAAGTTCGCTGACAGGCGTAACGGTGACTACGGCACGTGCAATAAACGCACGGCTAGCTACCTCGCACTGGCACGCGGTCAGTCATTTTCGTTAACGAGTGCACCCAAAGCACAGCACGGAACCAGTATAGGGCAGAGCCTTCTTAGTAATAGGGGTCTAGCCCCTCCACAGTAACCAAATAGGGGTCTCGCCCCTCCACAGTCTGCACACCCTCACCTGACTACCCTGGTTTGCCCAGTGGGCCTAACAAGTCGGTGTAGGACGGCTAGCTGAATCCCGAGTCCCATAGGGTGGCTAGCTCTCTCCCTACACTAGTAGCTCTCCCCGGTACTGTGTACACGAGGGTCAAAAGTCGGTACAAAGTGGCCAGACCTAACCCCAAGTCTCAACCCTAGGGTGGCTAGCTCCGCTCTGCACTAAGAGGTAACATGTGCTTCCCTTGGTACCATATACCCAAGAGACAACACACTTTCCCATTCACCCTTCCAGTTCCATTCTATTTATTTCAAGGAGCTCTACTCCTGATTCCCCGTAGGGTTCATGCTCATGTTTCTCAAGCCAAGCCATACTAGGTTTCATCATTTCAGGTTTATTCGCATATAGCACGTGTTTCCAACATTCAAACTTTCTTTTCCAATTTATATACATGCAGCTCGTATTTAATTTCAAACAATAGCAATTACATGTAGCAGTTACTAACAATAGTACTCTACATTTCACAGGCAACAATTATTCAATTACAGGCAATTATTATTATTCTATCTACTCATCCAAGACTGCAATTCAGGCATTCAATACAATTGTTCCAATGTTTCTAGTCCTAGGATTCATGTCATACCCTAGGATCTATCATTCAATCTAGTGTTTCTGGTCCTAGGATTCATGCCATACCCTAGGATCTATCATTTATTCCAGACATGCATTTATGTTTGTAATTAACTAAGGGAAGCCACTCTACCCGCAAAATCAGGAGTAATGGGGGTGTGATCGGTAGGTCCACGTGCCTCCGCAACCCCTAAGTCCGCAACAGAACGAGGTCCTAACACAAGGATCAACCACAAGAAACCACTCAGAATAAGATAAAAGTATTTCAAACAAGTAGAGGAACTTATTTTGAGAAGAACGGAATCTTAAATGCGAAAATCAGACCTCGAACGGATCCTAAACGGGTCAAAAACGACAACTTTGACTCAAATCAGACGTCTGGAACATCTTCCAGATGTCTTAAAAAGGGGTCCAGATCATACCTCACTCTGCGCTGCTCCTCAAACGTCCAGAGATCCTGCTGAATCGTCTGGACCTAGTTCCAGACGTCCGACTATCCCTCCGGACGTCTGGAGACGCTCTCCGTCGTCTGGTGCCTCGCCCAGACGTTTAAACCGCATGGGAGAGCATGTCCCACACCTTCCCAAAGCGAATCCTGCACGCGCACGCAAAATCTCTCAACACGGCATGAGACAGAACTTTGGCGGAATGGCCTGCATGGCCATATCTGCAAAAGGAAGCAGAGGAGGAAATACGTACCTCTCAGTCGTATGGAGCTCCCTCCAGACGTCGTCCACGTCGTCTGGATGTAGGTCCAGACGTATGATTCTGGGAAAAATCCCAGAATCAGAACCTCCTTCGTCTTCTTCCTGCTACGCGCGTGACCTTGCCGTGCATCTGCTTGTCCGCTGCTCTGCTGCAGCATCGTCGGGGAAACCCCCTCGACACACACTCTACCTTGCGCACGCTGGCCGGCCTCGAGCTGCTCTAGAGAACTCTCTCTCTCTCACGGCTCACGTGCTCTCTTCTCTTCCCTCTCGCTGCTCTTCTCCTCTCCGCCGCTACACTTGGCAGCAGCTGCTGCTCGCTCTCACTCTCGCTCTCGCGTTGGAGGAAGGAGGGGACGGATGGAGTGGGGTGGCGTGAGGGAGAGGATGCGAGTATTTTGTAGGTGCAAGGGAAAGGGTCCTGCAGGTCGACGAATGGAGAGAAAGAGAAGAGGGTGGTAGGGGTTCAGTCTGCACATGGCACACGTGCAGACTCGAGGTCGTATGCACGCAAAAATTAATTTCCAGACGTCTGGGAAGGTGTCCAGACGTCTGACCAGACGTCTAGCCCAAGTCCCAGACGTCTTAAATGACTTTGTTGGCACGGGTCTTAACATCAACTGAGAGAAATTTCTCCTCTTTAGATCATTAGACCTGACCTTTCTCTTCTGATGCACATTTCGATCCATGGTGATAGAGCCATGTTCAAGCTTTGATTCCGTGGACCAATCATGGTCCAATAACTAAATTGCTGATCAAATTGGATAACTGAGTTCAACAGCTTTCCATCTAGCCATTACTTACTCGATTTGACCTTTTGTACCGGTTGGAATCATCATCTAAAGTAGGTAGCCAAAGACGCAGCAGTGGAGGAGGAGCGACTAATTGTTAGCACCGCCTCAGAAGTGTATGAAGTGCTGCATTGGTATATAAGGAATACGTGCACCCAGTGCTTCAGTCATCAACGCTGGGTGCACATATCCCCTATTACCCTTCTAAGCATTTGATCTGTGTGTGTTGTGCATGTACGTATGTAGGCATGTGTGCGCACACCTGTGTGTGCGTGGGCCTGGGTGGGCATGAGCATGTGGGCCTGGTACTGTGCATTTCTTGAAATGATTAAAAATCCACCTAATAAAAACTAAGTTGGACCCCAAGTAGGGTCTGGTCCCACCCCTAGTGGATGTGGTATATCCCCGAAAGAGGCCCAGCCACCCATTAAACAAATTTTTTATTAAGTGATAAAAATGTGGAACAACTATGCGCATAGAAAGAATGAGAGGAAAGCTGAGAGAATGAGGAAAGAGAGAAGAACTTAATGAGAGAGAAGCTAAGAATTAAGGTTGTGCACGGTAAAGGATTAAATGAAATAATTAAACATCTGATGAGAGCTTTGGAAGTTTGAATTCTACCTTTTAAGTCATCTAATCATCTTAGCAAACATTTGATTGAAGGTTGAGCTGAATCAAAAGAGAGACAAATGAAGTATTTGAGCTTAACTGTATACAAGGCATTCATGTTATATTGTAATATCTTTTATGCCTCATTTTGTAAGTACCTAATGTGTTAATAATTTCTTTTAGCTTTTCATTGTAAAAATCTTTCATATACATTTCTTTTCTATAATGGAATAATTATATGCTTTAATTGTTCAATCTTATGTGCAATTATTCATGTGCTTAACATATTATGTATTTAATGAAGTAATTAGTTATTTATTAACTTAAATAATTAAAATGGTGAATTAAAATTACAATTATACCTCCAATTGAATGACTTGGACTCAACCAGTTAAATGAATTAAATCTAAAATGTTAGGTCAGCTTGACCCTATACTACAATTAACAGTAATGATTTAACAATTCAAGTTAACCTAAGTCCAATATTTACACGACTAATTAAGACTTATAACCTTAATTAACTGTGTTGGGAATTGAATGATCAATAGTTTCATTTCTACATTTTCTTTGACACAAATTTTTGAACGTTTCCCTCTTCTCTTGAAATGTAGCTTCTGTTGGAATTGATCGAACTACGGGACAAGTCATTTGTTTTCTATGACGGCATTCATAAGATTGTCGGGAATGATACCACTACGGGTGAGCATGCAATGTCCTCCAATCTACAGGAACATGTTCAACAACCTGCCCAAGACATCGTTCATGAAGGAAGTCATAGTACGGCTGCTTTTGCTCCTGGAGGGAACACCTTCACTTCTAGAGGATCTACTATTATCCCCACAATGCCATTTGAGCAGACAACTCCAGATGATATCTGGAATTTTGTAAACACAACGCACAGGGTCCAACCTCTTTCACCCTAGTTTCGTACCGTCAGTTTCATCTCGTAAACGTTAGCCGATGTAGCCACCACCACCACCTATTTCGACATATGAGGGAGAAGGTTCCAAGAGGGCTTCGAGGGGGTCCAACTCTAGTGGGGGGAAGCGAAGGAGTAGAAAAGCAGCTATTGCAATTGAGGAGGCAAACACCAGGTCATAGGAGTTTATTGAGCTTATGCGGACTTTGGTGCAGCATCATATTGGTTCATCAGCTAAAGTGGACATAGTGGGAGACACTTGTGCGTGCATGCATATTTTACGTATGCACGTCCTAGCTATCACACCTGACGATTTGATGACTTTGGCTAATGTCTTCATGCATTCCTGTTGAAGGGTTGTCTTTAGGGATGTAGGTCAATCAAATGCAAAGCTGGGGGCTTTTCTGCGCAGGCATGTTGGTAGTGACTATGGGTTCTTCTGATTGCACGGTTGAGGCATGTGATGGTGGCCTATGGATGATGGCCGTGATTATGTTCATTTTTTCTCTCTACTTCATTTAGTTTAATTTTTCTTCGCATTTGCAGAACTCAACCCTTTGGGTACTATTGTCTGCAATATTTACGTTTAGTTGGCTACATTTCCATAGCTATTTACTTTTGTATGTAGTGTAGTACTAGACTACTATGGTTTTCTTTATCGCTATCTTTTGACTTCTATGTTTCTTTAGGGTAGTAATCCGTATTGTCATTATGGCAGTGTCTTGCTTTATGCCTAATTTTTTTAGTAAGTAGTCATCATTCCTGTTTGTAAACAAGGATGAGTTCAGAGGATGAAAGGTCCATCTCCTCTGTTGAGGAGGAAAATGAGGTGAATCGAATGTTAGTGGAATTAATACTCCCACTCGCATTTAGGTTTTCACATGTCGGGATCAACTACGTGCCAAGACAATCTCAGAATACTTCGTCTCTTCCTAGTCACTACTGGGTCTGGGAGTTACTGAAGGGTCGCCCTTCTTGGTGCAAGGAAGAGTTAAGGGTGCCAAAAGATGCATTCATTGCAATTGTTGAGTACTTGACAGAGAACACCGAATTGTATGATTCGCAGAATGTGACGGTTCATGAGCAACTTGTCATTTTTGTGCATGCCTTGGCGCTTGCTTCATCTAATAGGCACCTCATTGAGTGCTTCCAGCATTTTGGTGAGACAATTTCTGTAATGACCCATTACACTTTTGACCTTTTAAGATGTCTGGAGATTCAGTCAGACGTCTATCCAGACATCTGGACTCGTTCCCGGATGTCTGAAAGTGGAATTGTTGTACTGTGCTTTGCGTTCTGCGTGCGAGCGACGCGCAAAGACCGTTCCTTCCTCTCTCTCTTCCTCACGGACCATAAACCCCACACCCTCTTATATAAACCCCCCTCATTTCTCCCCTCCACTCCACACATCACAGCCACCACTACCTTCAGTTCTTGTGCGGGAGCGGCGAGGGGGGGCGAGCGAGGGAGAGAAAGAGGGATGAAGGAGAGCATGGGAGGAGGAGGAGGCCTATGGTTGGTGGAGCTTCGGTGGAAGCTCAGCGAAGCTCGCACGGCCAACGGCGGATGCGTGCGTAAGGAGGAGAGGGCTTGGGGAGGCGGCCTCCCGGCCCTCTGCAGTGACTAGAGCTGCTGCGGTGCGTGGTGAGCAAGCGGAGCAAGCTGTGGGAGTTTCTGATACTGGGATTTTTCCAGTATCAAACGTCTGGAGAGTAGACCAGACGACCGTGGCAGCAGCTAGATGTCTAGGTCTGAGACCAGATGTCTGAAAGCACTTATATCGCAAGGTGCGTTCTTTTTCGCGGTTACGGCCATGCAGGCCTCACCGTAGAAGCTAGTCAGGCCTGATTTGGACCTACGGTTTCATACGCAGGTAAAAGCCCTTGGGAAGGCACGTAGAACTCTTTTTCACGTGTTTTTGGATGTTTGATTACATCACCAGACGTCCGGAGGTGTGTCCAGACGACCAGAGGCATTGTCCAACATCTGGAACTACCTTCAGACAATCACAGAGAAGGTCTGGACGTCTGAGGATACCGTAGGAACATAAGGTAAGATCTGACGCCTTTTAAGATGTCTAGGATTATTCCTAGACATTTGATTTTGAACAATAAGCACATTTTTGACCTGTTTAGGGTCCGATCGGGATCCGTTTTATGCAAACGAAATGCCTGTACTTTCCTCTCGAGTTCCTCTACGTACTAGATTCTGTTATATACTGTTCTGAACTCTCCTTTTGTGATGTATTCCCTGGTATAGGGTTTCAGCCTGCTTCACGTTTGGGACTCGCAGAGACGTCTGGGTCTACGGTTCAAGCCCCCATTACTCTCGAGTTTCCTAGTAGAGTGGTTTAATCCAGTATTAATATTTGAATAAGAATGTGCTTGGTTGAATTAGCCAAATGGAACCCTAGGATGTGGAATGAACCCTAGGGCAGACAAATGAATGAATCGTTTGTACTGTATGATTTACTTGCATGCATGATTGAGATAAATTGCTAGAAATTGCCCGTAATATTATTGTGAGTTGCCTGTTAGCATATGACCTGCCTGTATTTAATGGACAATTACCTGTGAAATCACCAGTTGCATGTATTGAGAATTGAATTATGAAAACACGAGCTGTCTGTATATGGATGAGAAACGAATTATGAAAGATGAGATCTGGATCGGGAGAAATGAGGTGAACATGAGCATGAACCCTACGGGAATTAGGAGAACTCTTGTGGATAGACGGAAACCTGGAATGTAGATGGGAAGTGTGCTAGCCCTTGAATACGTGGTACCAAGGAGAGCAACTGTCCCCTTTTGTGTAGAGCAGAGCTAGCCTCCCTTGGGTTGAGACCCAGGGTTAGGATTGGCCACTCTACACCGACTCCTGTTGGCCTTCGCGTACATGGTACCGAGGCAAGCTACTAGTGTAGGGAGGGAGCTAGCCACCCCACGGGGCCCGGGGTTCAGCTAACCACCCTACATCGACTTGTTAGGCCCTCTGGGCAAACCAGGGTAGTCAGACAAGGGTACGCGGACTGTGGAGGGGCGAGCCCCTATTTGGTTCTGAGGGGCAAGACCCCTGTTCTGAGAGGGCAAGGCCCTATACTATTCTGTGCTATACTTTGGGCATACCCGGTAGCGGAAACGACTGACCGCGTGTCAGTGCGGGGTAACTACCCGTGCGCTTATCATGCATATCGTAGTCACCGCTACATCTTGACAGTGACCTCGGATGTTGACTGGGTGTAGGACTATCACGGGGGACTCTCCCGACCAGGAGAGCACCACGTGTACCTTCTACTCTATGGAAAAGACTGCAATCAAGATCGTTCCCACGAGGAACATGCAAGATCAAGAAATATATGGATACTTTGAGAAATGGGTGAAACCGAAACATATAAAACAGATAAATGAAAATGAGAATTAAACCTGTTATTTTTACTGTTCTGTACTTAGATAATATAGATACCACTCTACTCAACGTTCGCTGACTCTGTCTTTTCATAACACTGTTCAGGACCAGGAGTTGAGCAGCCCGAGTTTCCGGTTGTGGAGGGTGCTGGGCCTAGTCGAGTCCAGCCGTAGTTTTCTTCAGCACTTCTTTTTCTTTTTCTCTACTGTTGTAGTAAGTAATGCACTTTTAGTTACTGTTCTGCTACTACTGTTTACTTTCCGCTTTCCGTTGTTGTTGTGGTGGTATGTACTAAGATAGCTGTTCTATTTTCCTTTACTGCTTTGTACGTTTCTTGTGCTTAGTATATTGCATGTGTGAATATGGTTTACTTTCCTACTTTTGGTTATTTCTTGTTGGACGACTAGGTCTTGGGATTAGTCGAGGCGAGCCAGTCTCGGGTCCTATAGGGATTCGGGAATCGGGTCGTAACAAGATGGTATCAGAGCAAGGTCGTCCAGAGAAATGAACCAATTGGCTTGAGAATAACCATTCGCGTGCATATAACTAGGAAAGCCACCACAACGTATCGCCTTGATATTTGTTTTGAGTCTTTTCTTGAAGTAATTTGGTATCGTTGACCCTCTTATTCTATCTTTCACATCTCCTTGCAGGAGATGCCTCATCGGGGAGTTCTCGAGGCAGGCCATGGATGCGGCCATGGACAAGGTTGGAGGGGCGAACGTGCCGGGCCTGAGGTACCTGTTGACCCACCTCTTCTCCCAGGCATTCGGGCCCAGGATCTCACCCAGCTGATCAGAGATATAGTACAAGAGGAGCTCCACCAGCCTCCACGGGTACCTCTCCCAGACGACATAGAGGGGGAGTCCTTGGTGGGACAGAGAGACCGCCGCAGCACTGGACGAGCAGGAGGAGGAGGGGCTGGTCCTCCTCCACCCCCATCGCACTCTGACACTTCCGAGCATGAGCCCTCCTTGCCTGGAGGCATGCCCGTTCCCCCACTGTAGCTGCACCACGAGCTTTTCGAACAGTTTCGGAAGCTGAAGCCCCCTTCCTTCAAGGGGGAGACCCATCTGAGGCAGAGGACTGGCTGGAGCAAATAGAGAAGGTGTTTGACACCCTTCGCCCTCCTGCTGAGTGCCTGTGGCCTTTGCCACGTACCAGCTAGAGAGCGCGGCACACATGTGGTGGAGGGCAATCAGAGGCTAGGAGGGGAGAGAGCCGACGTGGGACCAGTTCATGACTCTCTTCTGCGAGCAGTACTTTCCACAGACCTGGCAAGACCAGAGGAGGCGGGAGTTCCACACTCTCCGCCAGGGGACGATGACTGTTAACCCGTACTGTACATGTTTTCTGGAGCTGTCACATTTTACCTCGATAGCCGTGTTTACAGAGGAGGAGCACCTGTGGAGGTTTACTGAGAGGCCTCGACCTGCTATTCGGGGGTATGTCAAACCCCTGAAGCTGCCCACCTTCTCACGAGTGGTTGAGGCAGCCATGACCTATGAGGAGACCAACCCGGCCGCGCAAGACACTGACACCGGATGGAAGAGGCCCTACCAGCCAAATTACTCTCAGGGTCATCGGGAGAGGAGGCATACGGCACCCGTAGGAGAGCCATCTTGTTTTACGAGGCCATCAGTGGCCTTTGGGGTCCCCAGACAGGGGCCAGTTGCCAGCACCGAACCCCCGCCCAACCGCCAGTAGGGACCTACTGAGGGAGGAGGTCGTGTTCCCCTCTGCTACCAGTGTGGCCAGCCGGGCCACATCAGGAGGGACTGCCCATCTAGGGTGGGAGCATAGTAGATGCTCCCCGCACCGAGCGATGGAGGCCAAGCTGGTGATCGTGGTCCCAAGGCGCATGGGGGAGGGCAGCAGTCACGACGAGGGTACCAGCCAGCGGCTGCTCGCCCGACCCAGAGTGTAGCTGCTTCGTCTGTACCGAGGACTGAGGGGCATATCAATGCCCTAACACACAAAGACGACAGGGCTTCAGGTTCAGTGATGGCAGGTATGGTTACTGTTTCCAGCAGATTAGTGTACGTACTTTTTGATTCCAGCCCCACGCACTCTTTTGTTGCTGTGAGTTTTGCCGTCAGTTTGGGGCAGGGCAGTGTACTGTTAGAGGATCCGTTTGTGATCAGAGGCCCAGGTGGCTAGTTGTTTGTAGCTGAGGAGGTCTACACGAACTGCGAGGTCAATATAGGGGGACACAACCTCCCCGCTGACCTGATTGTGATACAGATGGATGATTTTGGCGTGATCCTAGGGATGGACTGGCGGTCTGCCTATCACGCCCTGGTGGACTATTTTGGGAGGAAGATCATCTTCTCCATACCGGAGTTGCCTCTATTTGAGTTTCACAGACAGCCGGTGGATGGAGGTTTCAGATGCATCTCCACGCTTCGAGTAGCGAGGCTTTTGAGCCAAGGGTGTAAGGGCTTTTTGGCCTGTGTAGTGGCAGAGCCTAGCCCCGTGGCTGACTTTTAGAGTATTCCGATGGTTTGTGAGTACCTCGATGTTTTTCTAGAGGAGCTACCAGGACTACCGCCTAAGCGTGAGATCGAGTTTGAGATCTCACTAGTACTAGGGACCAGCCCCATTTCTACTACACCGTACCGGATGGCACCGCTTGAGCCGCGAGAGCTCAAGTCACAGCTGCAGAACCTGTTGGAGAAGGGCTTTGTGAAGCCTAATGCATCCCTGTGGGGAGCCCCTATGCTGTTTGTGAAGGACGGTACCCTACGACTTTGTGTAGACTACCAACAACTGAATAGGGTCACCATCAAGAACAAGTATCTGCTGCCGAGGATTGACGACCTCTTCGACCAATTGCAAGATGCCATAGTGTTCTCCAAGATAGATCTGAGATCAGGCTACCACCAATTGAGGATCAGGGAGACCGACATCACTAAGATAGCTTTCCGTACCCGATACAGGTACTACAAGTTCTTGGTCATGCCGTTTGGGTTGACCAATGCCCCCGCTGCTTTTATGGATTTGATGAATCGGGTTTTCAGACCATACTTGGACTAGTTTGTGGTGGTGTTCATCGACGACGTACTCGTTTACTTGCGGGATCAGGCGTAGCATGGATAGCATTTATGGATGATCCTGGATACTTTGAGGCGATGCAGGCTGTATGCCAAGTGCAGTAAGTGCGAGTTTTGGTTGAGGCAAGTGACTTTCTTGGGCCACGTGATCTCAGGGGATGGTTTGGTTGTCGATCCAGCCAAGGTTGAGGCCATACTCAGGTGGGAGAGGCTACGTACAGTGACAGAGATACACAACTTTTTGGGACTGGCAGGTTACTATCGGCAGTTTATCAGAGGATTCTCTCAGATTGTGCGTCCTATGACCCAACTGACTCGGAAGGACGTGCCCTTTGCCTGGACAGATGAGTGCGAGGCATGCTTTCAGGAGTTGAAGGAGAGACTGACTTCAGCTCCTGCGCTTACCATCCCGGACAGCAGTGGTGATTTTTTGGTTTACACAGACGCTTCGTTGCAGGGGTTAGGGGGTGTGCTCATGCAGCGGGGTCACGTTGTCACTTACGTTTCGCGGCAACTAAAGCCCCATGAGCATAGCTACCCTACCCATGACTTAGAGCTGGCAGCTATTGTCTTCGCGCTGAAGACATGGAGGCACTACCTTTATGGTGAGACTTTCAAGATTTTCACAGATCATAAGAGCCTCAGCTACTTGTTTGACCAGAAGGAGCTCAACATGAGACAGAAACGTTGGCTAGAGCTCCTGAAGGACTACGACTGCAGCATCTCCTACCACCTAGGGAAGGCCAATGTGGTGGCTGACATCTTGAGATGGAAGGCACCCGCCCACTTGGCCAGTCTACAGGCGTAGAGTTGGAGACTTATGGAGGAGTTGGGCAGTTGGCGACCTCGGGAGTCATAGAGGTATTGTGGGACAGTGACAGTGACGCGACAGAGGCGACCCGAGCTGATAGATCGCATCATCGCAAGGTAGATGACAAATTCGTACTTACAGATACTGCAAGACAAGGTGTTGACAGGGGACCCAAGAGACTTTTCCTTTACAGACGAGATACTGGGCATGAGGGGACACTTATGCGTTCCTCGGGATGAGTAGTTATTGAGAGGGCTCCTGGCTGAGGCACACGAGTCCAGGTTCACCATACATCCCGGGAACACAAAGATGTATCATGATCTGAGACGCGACTTTTGGTGGAGAGGGATGAAGCGGGATGTTGGTGAGTTTATGCAATAGTGTTTGGTGTACCAGCAAGTGAAGGTCGAGCATTAGAGGCCTGCAGGGCCGTTACAGCAACTTCCTGTGCCAGAGTGGAAGTGGGAGAGCATCACCATGGACTTGGTGGTGGGTCTTCCGGTTACCCAGCAAGGATACGACGCAGTCTGGGTGATAGTAGATAGGTTGACGAAGACAGCACGTTTCCTGCCGATCCGAGTCACTGTAACGACCCGATTCCCGAATCCCTGCGAGACACGAGAATCGGACTGACTCGACTAATCCCAAGACCCAGTCGTCCAACGAGAAAGGAACCAAAGGAGCAGTAAAATAAACCACATTCGACATGTATATAACAAGCAGTAACAAAACACAGTAGTAGAGAAAAGAAATACTACAGTATACACCACCACAACAGTAGAGAAATAAGCATATACGTAAACATGAAGCTTACAATAAAGAGAGTACAGGGAGTAACAGAAAATTACTCACTACAGCGGAAAGAAAAGTACAGAAGGTACTACAGGTAACACTACTAGGCTCTACTAGGCTTAGCGCCCTCCGCAGCCGCTGACTCTGGCTACTCAACACCTGGTCCTGAAAAGGTAACAAGGGTGACACATCAGCGAAACGCTGAGTAGAGTGGCAACTAAAAGCTAGAAGAAGCAGTAGAGTGGGCAGTAGCTGTTATATTTTTACTTTCTTTCTTTATATTTCTCCATTTATTCACTATTGATTTATTCCTTAGATCCTTCTCTTGATCTTGAATGTTCCTCGTGGGAACGATCTTGATTGCAGTCTTTCCTGAAAAGTAGAAGTAACATGTGGTACTCTCCTGGCCGGGAGAGTCTCCCGTGGTGGTCCTACCCTCAGTCAACCACCCCAAGGTCGCTAACAGACGTAACGGTGACTACGGCACGCGCGATAAACGCACGGGTAGCTACCCCGCACTGGCACGTGGTTAGTCGTTTCCATTAACAGGTGCACCCAAAGCATAGCACGGAACCAGTATAGGGCAGAACCCTCTCAGTAATAGGGGTCCAGCCCCTCCACAGTGACCAAACAGGGGTCTTGCCCCTCCACAGTCCGCGCACCCTCGCCTGACTACCCTAGTTTGCCCAGTGGGCCTAACAAGTCGGTGTAGGAGAGCTAGCAGAGCCCCGGGGCCTGTGGGGTAGCTAGTACTCTCCCTACACTAGTAGCACTCCTCGGTATTGTGTACACGAGGGCCAAAAGTCGGTACAAAGTGGCTAGTCCTAACCCCGGGTCCTTGGGGCAACTAGCTCTGCTCTGCACTAAACAAGGGGACAGTCGCTCTCCTTGGTACTCCGTACTCAAGGGCTAGCTCACTTCCCCAATTCTATTCCATTCATTTTCTAGGAGTTCTACTCCTAATTCCCCGTAGGGTTCAAGCTCTTTTAACTCAGCCAATTCAGGTTTCACCGTTCCAGCTTTATATCCATACAATTCATGTTCTCAACCGTAATTATCCCTTCATAACAGGCAGCTGTTAACCAATTTACAGGCAGTTATCATTTCCTTTCCACTTTTCCAAGACTGCAATGTTTATATACTCAACTAGTTTTCCAGTCCTAGGATTCATGCTATACCCTAGGATCTATCATCCAATCTAGTTTTCCAGTCCTAGGATTCATGCAATTCCCTAGGATCCATCATTCAATCTAATTTCTCAGTCCTAGGGTTCATGCAATGCCCTAGACCCTATTAATTGTTTCGTAATTGTACAAATTTTGTTAAATAAATTAAAGGGCCACTCTACCCATGAAATCAGGAGTATTGGGGGCGTGGTCAGCAATCCCGCGCGCCTCTGCAAACCCCGGAGCCGCAACGGAACGAGGTCCTAATACAAGGATCAAAGACAAGAAGCTACTCAAAATAGTATACAATTACTGTAAACTGGTAGAGGAAATAAATCTGGGAAGAATGAAACTTGAAACGCGGAAAACGGACTCCAAACGGACCCTAAACGGGTCAAAAACGACGAGTCTGCCCAAAATCAGACGTCTGGAACCACTTCCAGACGTCTTAAAAGGTCGATCATGCCATACCTTGTTCTGCGCAGTCCTTCAGACGTCCAGAAGCTCGCTGGATCGTCTGAAGTCAGTTTCTAGACGTTCGATTGTCACCCCGGACGTCTGGAGGTCTTCTCCGTCGTCTGCTATTGTGTCCAGACGTCTGAATGGTGTGGGATGGCGAGCCCTCGCGCCCTCCCAAACAACACCTGCGCACACACGCAACCGCTCTCATCAGGAAGAGGCACAGAGAACGCGGCGGATGGCTGCATGGCCGTACACGCGTAAATAGAAGAAGGTAGGAAACTATTGTACCTGTCAGATGTCTAGACCTTCCTCCAGACGTCTTAAGCGTCGTCTGGACGTAAGTCCAGAGGTCTGATTCTGGGAAATTTTCCCAGAATCAGAACCCTGCTTGCTCTTTGCCCGCAATGCACGGCCGCGCCGCGTCGCGTTCGCTTGCTGCCCGAGCTGCAGCAGCTCCTCCGCGACACCCCACGCCCGCTGCCCCCTCGCCGGCCGGCTCTAGCTGCCCTGGCAAGCTCGCACCTTCGCGGTCGAGCTTTCTTCTTCCTCTCGCAACACTCCTCCTTCCCACACGCCGGCTGCAACTGCTGCTGCCGCACTCGCTCACTCGCTCGCTCGCACTCTCGCTGGCAGGGAGAAGGAGAAGAGAAGGCTGTGGAGTGAGGGTGAGGGAGAGGGGAATCATTTTTATAAGGCAGCGCGGGGAGAGAGAGAAGAGAAGCGGCATCGCCTGCAGGGAGGGAGAGAAAGAGCAGAACGAAGGCAGCGGGTTCAGTCTACGCGCGCAGACGCAAACCCGTACGCCAAAAAAATTTATTACCAGATGTCTGGGAAGGGTTCCAGACATTTGGGCCACTTCCCAGACGTCTTAAACTACGTCTGATGCCCACATTCGTAACAATATAACAAACTCAAAGGAAGTTTCGTCCCCGAAACTTGCGCTAACTAGGGTGCAAGAAAGAACAATATATACATAACAAACTCAAAGAGGACCGAAGCCGATCCGAAAAGATGTACCCGCGAAAAGCTCCGGTATGGAGAAGACAATCTTCCTCTCAAAACAGTCCACCAAAGTATGGTAAGCGGACAGCCAGTCCATCCCCAGAATAACGCCAAAGTCCTCCATCTGTATCATAATCAGGTCAGCGGGAAGGCTATGTCCCCCAATACTGACCTCGCAACCCGTGTACACCTCCTCAGCTACAAACAGCTGACCACTCGGACCTCTAATCACGAACGGATCCTCTAACAGTATATAATCCTGCCCCACACTAACTGCGAAACTGGCTACGACAAACGAGTGTGTAGCGCTGGAATCGAAAACTGTGTAAACGAGTCTGCCGGAAACTGAAACCATACCTGCCACCACTGATCCCGAAGCTCTGGCATCCCTGTGTGTCAGGGCGTTGATACGCCCCTCAGCCCTAGGTGCGGACGAAGCAGCCACACTCTGCGTCGGACGGGTAGCTGCTAGCCGGTACCCTCCTTGCGCCTGGAAACCGCAGCCTCCTGCTCGCCCTCCAGTGCTCGGCGCAAGAAGTATCTGTTGCCCTCCTACCCTAGATGGGAAGTCCCTCCTGATGTGGCCCGGTTGGCCACACTGGTAGTAGAGGGGAACCCGACTCCCGCCCTCAGTGGGTACCTGCTGTCGGCTGGGCGGGGGTCCGGTGCTAGCATCTGGCCCCTGTCGAGGGCCCCCAAAGGCCACTGATGGCCCTGCGAAACGTGACGGCTCCCCTGCGGACGCCACGTGTCTCCTCTCTCGCCGGCCTTGTGAAAAGTCTGGCTGGTAGGGCCTCTTCCGCCCGCTGTCAGTATCTCACGCGGACGGGTTGGTCTCCTCGTAGGTCATAGCTGCCTCCACCACCCTCGAGAACGTAGGCAGCTTCAGGGGTTTGACATACCCCCAAATCACAGGCCGGAGCCCCTCGGTGAACCTCCAAAGGCACTCCTCCTCAGTGGCTACTACTGTCGCTGCGAAGCAAGACAGCTCTAGAAAACGCGTGCGGTACGCGCTCACGGTCATCGTCCCCTGGCGGAGAGTGTGGAACTCCCGCCTCCTCTGGTCCTACCATGTCTGGGGAAAGTATTGCTCGCAGAAGAGGATGACGAACCGGTCCCAGGTTGGCTCGTCCCTCTCCTGTCCCCTGACCGCCCTCCACCACCTGTGTGCCGCACTCTCCAGCTGGTACGTGGCAAAGGCCACGCGGCACTCCATCGGGGGGCAAAGGGTGTCGAAAACTTTCTCGATCTGCTCGAACCAGTCCTCCGCCTCGGTCGGGTCCTCATCTCCCTTGAAGGAGGGGGGCTTCAACTTCCGGAACTGCTCGAAAAGCTCAAAGTAGCGCTGCAATAGGGATGCTGGTGCACCTCCAGGTAAGGAAGCCTCATGCACAGAAGCGTCGGAGGAAGGTGGGGGTGGTGGCGGCCCATCCCCTCCCCCGCATCCAGTGCCGCGTTCGTCGCGTGGTCCCACAGAGGACTCCCCCTCCGCAGCCCCAGGGAGAGGCGCTCGGGGCGATGGGTGGAGCTCCTCTCGCACTATATCCCGTATCAGCTGGGCGAGGTCCTGGGCCTGAATGGCGGGGAGTAGTGGCTGGTCCACTGAGACGTCGGCCGCAACACGCTCACCTCGCCGACCTCATCCTCGGCCGCACCCGCGGCCCGCCTCGCTAGTCCCTCGTCGAGGCATCTCCTGCAAGGAGACCCGAAACAGAACGAAAACATGTCAATATGGAACGATATCTAACGAAGAAGTCTAAGAGCTCATGTCAAAAGAACGTTGTGGCGGCTACTCTAGTTACAGACACGTGAATTGGTTATTTTCTAGTCAGTTGATTCACTTCTCGGGATGACCTTGCTCTGATACCATCTTGTAATGACCCGATTCCCGAATCCCTGCGAGACACGAGAATCGGACCGACTCGATTAATCCCAAGACCCAGTCGTCCAACGAGAAAGTAACCAAAAGAGCTGTAAAATAAATCAC
Source organism: Thalassia testudinum (assembly GCA_037157565.1). Taxonomy (NCBI): domain Eukaryota; kingdom Viridiplantae; phylum Streptophyta; class Magnoliopsida; order Alismatales; family Hydrocharitaceae; genus Thalassia; species Thalassia testudinum. Next base: position 2,499,519 of record JAZHRO010000022.1, on the reverse strand, counting down.
ATTCAACATGTATAGAACAAGCAGTAACAAAATACAACAGTAGAGAAAAGAAATACTACAGTATACACCACCACAACAGTAGAGAAATAAACATATACATAAAAATGAAGCTTACAATAAAGAGAGTATAGGGAGTAACAGAAAACTACTCACTACAGCGGAAAGAAAAGTACAGAAGGTACTACAGGTAACACTACTGGGCTCTACTAGGCCCAGCGCCCTCCGCAGCCGCTGACTCTGGCTGCTCAACACCTGGTCCTGAAAAGATAACAAGGGTGACACGTCAACGAAACGCTGAGTAGAATGGCAACTAAAAGCTAGAAGAAGTAGTAGAGTGGGCAGTAGCTGTTATATTTTTACTTTCTGTCCTTATATTTCTCCATTTATTCACTATTGATTTATTCCTCAGATCCTTCTCTTGATCTTGAATGTTCCTCGTGTGAACGATCTTGATTGCAGTCTTTCCCGAAAAGTAGAAGTAACACGTGGTGCTCTCCTGGCCGGGAGAGTCCACCGTGGTGGTCCTACCCTCAGTCAACCACCCCAAGGTCGCTGACAGACGTAACGGTGATTACAGCACGGACGATAAACGCACGGGTAGCTACCCCGCACTGGCACGCGGTCAGTCATTTCCGTTAACGGGTGCACCCAAAGCACAGCACGGAACCAGTATAGGGCAGAGCCCTCTCAGTAACAGGGGTCCAACCCCTCCACAGTAACCAAACAGGGGTCTTGCCCCTCCACAGTCTGCGCACCCTCGCCTGACTACCCTGGTTTGCCCAGTGGGCCTAACAAGTCGGTGTAGGAGAGCTAGTAGAACCCTGGGGCCCGTGGGGTAGTTAGTGCTCTCCCTACACTAGTATCTCTCCTCGGTACTGTGTACACGAGGGCCAAAAGTCGGTACAAAGTGGCCAGTCCTAACCCCGGGTCCCTAGGGCAGCTACCTCCGCTCTGCACTAAACAGGGGGATAGTCGCTCTCCTTGGTACTCCGTACTCAAGGGCCAGCTCACTTCCCCAATTCTATTCCGTTCACTTTCCAGGAGTTCTACTCCTAATTCCCCATAGGGTTCAAGCTCTTTTAACTCAGCCAATTCAGGTTTCACCGTTCCAGCTTTATATCCATACAATTCATGTTCTCAACCATAATTATCCCTTCATAACAGGCAGTTGTTAACCAATTTACAGGCAGTTATCATTTCCTTTCCACTTTTCCAAGACTGCAATGTTTATATACTCAACTAGTTTTCCAGTCTTACGATTCATGCCATACCCTAGGATCTATCATCCAATCTAGTTTTCCAGTCCTAAGATTCATGCAATTCCATAGGATCTATCATTCAATCTAATTTCTCAGTCCTAGGGTTCATGCAATGCCCTAGACCCTATTAATTGTTTCGTAATTGCACAAATTTTGTTAAATAAATTAATGAGCCACTCTACCTGCGAAATCGGGAGTACTGGGGGCGTGGTCAGAAATCCCGCGTGCCTCTGTAACTACCAGAGCTGCAAAGGAACGGGGTCCTAATACAAGGATCAAAGATAAGAAGCTACTCAAAACAGTATACAATTACTGTAGACAGGTAGAGGAAATAAATCTGGGAAGAATGAAACTTGAAACGTGGAAAACAGACTCCGAACGGACCCTAAACGGGTCAAAAACGACGAGTCTACCCAAAATCAGACGTCTGGAACCTGTTCCAGATGTCTTAAAAGGTCTATCATGCCATACCTTGTTCTACGCAGTCCTTCAAACGTCCAGAAGCTTGCTGGATTGTCTGAAGTCAGTTTCCAAACATCCGATTGTCACCCCGGACGTCTAGAGGTCCTCTCCGTCATCTGGTACCGTGTCCAGACGTCTGATCGGAGTGGGATGGCGAGCCCTCGCGCCCTCCTAAACAACACCTGCGCACACACACAACTGCTCTCATCACGAAGAGACGCAGAGAACGCGACGGACGGCTGCATGGCTGTACACGCGTAAATAGAAGAAGGTAGGAAAATATAGTACCTATCAGACGTCTGGACCTTCCTCCAAATGTCTTAAGCGTCGTCTGGACGTAAGTCCAGACGTTTGATTCTGGGAAATTTTCCCAGAATCAAAACCCTGATTGCTCTCTGCCCGCAATGCACGGCCGCGCCGCGTCGCGTTCGCCTGCTGCCCGAGCTATAGCAGCTCCTCCGCGACACCCCACGCCCGCTGCCCCCCCGCCGGCCAGCTCTAGCTGCCCCGGCAAGCTCGCACCTTCGCGGTCGAGCTTTCTTCTTCCTCTCGCAACACTCCTTCCCACACGCCCGCTGCAACCGCTGCTGCCGCACTCGCTCGCTCGCGCTCTCGCTGGCAGGGAGAAGGAGAAGAGAAGGCTGTGGAGTGAGGGTGAGGAAGAGGGGAATCGTTTTTATAAGGCAGCGCAGGGAGAGAGAGAAGAGAAGCGGCGTCGTCTGCAAGGAGGGAGAGAAAGAGCAGAACGAAGGCGGCGGGTTCAGTCTGTGCGTGCAGGCGTGTAGACGCGAACCCGTACGCTGAAAAAATTTATTACCAGACGTCTGGGAAGGGTTCCAGACGTCTGGGCTACTTCCCAGACGTCTTAAACTACGTCTAATGCCCACATTCGTAACAGTCACCCTAGGACCAGCACAGTTGGCAGAGATACTGTTACGACCCGATTCCCAAATCCCTACGAGACACGAGAACCGGACCGACTCGACTGATCCCAAGATCCAGTCATCCAACGAGAAGGTAACCAAAAGAGCAGTAAAATAAACCACATTCACTATGCATATAACTAGCAGTAACAAAAATACAGCAGTAAAGAAAAGAACTACTACAGTACACACTACCACAGCAGTAGAGAATTAAACAGGTACATAAATATGATGCTTACAATAAAAGAGTACAGTTGTAACAGAAATACTCACTACAACAGAAGAAATTGTACAGTAGGTACAAACAAGTAAAACTACTGGGCTCTACTAGGTCCAGCACCCTTTGCAGCCGCAGGCTCTGGCTACTCAACACCAGGTCCTGAAAAGGTGACATGTCAGCGAAACGCTGAGTAGAGTGGCAACCAACTAGCTAAGAAAAATAGTAAGGTGGACAAGTAGCTGTTATTTTTTAATCTCTTTCTTTATTTTTCTATTTACTCATTCTTGAATTATTCCTCAGATCTTTCTCTTGATCTCGAATGTTCCTCATGCGAACGATCTTGATTGCAGTATTTTTCAAAAAGTAGAAGTAACACGTGGTGCTCTCCTGGCTGGGAGAGTCCCCTGTGGTGGTCCTACCCTCAGTCAACCACCCCAAGGTCACTGACAGACGTAACGGTGACTACGGCACGTGCGATAAACGCACGGGTAGCTACCCCGCACTAGTACATGGTCAGTCTTTTCCTTTAACGGGTGCGCCCCAAAGCACAACACGGAACCAGTATAGGGCAGAGCCCTCTCAGTAATAGGGGTCCAGCCCCTTCACAGTAACCAAACAGGGGTCTTGCCCCTCCACAGTCCGCGCACCCTCGCCTGACTACCCTGGTTTGCCCAGTGGGCCTAACAAGTCAGTGTAGGAAGGCTAGCAGAACCCCGGGGCCCGTGGGGTGGTTAGTGCTCTCCCTACACTAGTAGCTCTCCCTGGTACTGTGTAGGCGAGGGCCAAAAGTCGGTACAAAGTGGCCAAACCTAACCCCGGGTCCCTAGGGTGGCTAGCTCCGCTCTGCACTAAACAGGGGGGACAGTCGCTCTCCTCGATCTCCATACTCAAGGGCCAGCTCACTTCCCCAATTCCATTCCATTCACCTCTCAGGAGCTCTACTCCTAATTCCCCGTAGGGTTCATGCTCATATTTCTTTAACTAAGCCAATTTAGGTTTCATCATTTCAACTTTAATTTCATATAGCCTATGTTCTCAACAGTTAATATTCATTCATAAACAAGCAAATGTTATCCAATTACAGGAAATTATCATTTTTCTTTCTACTTTTCCAAGACTGCAATTCATATATTCACGACATTCGTTTCGGTGTTTCTATTCCTAGGATTCATGCCACATTCTAGGATCTATCATTCAATCTAATTTCACAGTCCTAAGATTCATGCCATACCCTAGGATCTATCATTCAATCTAGTTTTCCAATCCTAGGGTTCATGGCATACCTTAGAATCTATTAATTATCTCCTAAGTGCATAAATGTTGATAAATAATTAAAAGGAGCCACTCTACCCGCAAAATCAGGAGTACTGGGGGCGTGATTAGCAGGTCCACGTGCCTCCGCAACCCCTAGATCCGCAACAGAACGAGGTCCTAACACAAGGATCAAACACAAGGAACTACTCAGAATAGGATACAAGTAATGTAAACAAGTAGAGGAACTAATTCTGAGAAGAATGAAATTTGAAATGCAGAAAACGGACTTCGAACGGACCCCAAACGGGTCAAAAATGACAAGTCTGCCCAAAATCAGACGTCTGGAACATCTTCCAGACGTCTTAAATGATGGTTCAAGTCATACCTTGTTTCTGCGCGGTTCTTCAGGCGTCCAGGATCCCGTTGAACCGTCTGGACCTAGTTCCACACGTCCGACTATCACTCCGGACGTCTAGAGACCCTGTCCGCCGTCTGGTGCTGTGCCCAGACGTCTGATCTGTGTGGGAGGGCGTGCCCTTGCGCCTTCCCGAACGAACCCTGCATGCGTACGCAATCGATCTCAACATGACAAAGAAGCAGAACCTTCGGTGGAACGGTTTGCATGGCCATACACGCGAAAGGAGAAGGAAAAGAAATATTGTACCTTTCAGACGTCTGGATCTCACTCTAGACGTCCCCCGCGCCGTCTGGATGTAGGTCCAGAAGTTTGATTCTGGGAAAATTTTCCAAAATTAGGACCTCCTCGCCCTTCGCCTGTTGCGCTCGCCTGTTGCCTGAGCTGCAGCAGCACCTCCCAGCGCCACGCTCCCGCTGTGCGCCCGCCGGCCGGCCCTGGCTGCCCAGGCGAGCTCGCACACTCACGCTCTACCTCTTCTCCCTCTCACTGCACCTCCTCCTCCCCGCGCATACCCGGCAGCAGCTGCTTCTCTCGCCCGCTCACTCTCACGCTGTCGCTGGAAGAAGGAGGAGACGGTGGAGTGATGGTGAGGGAGAGGAGAGGGGGAGGTATTTGAAGGCGCCATGGGAGAGAGAGAAGAAAAAGAAGGTGTTGTAGGATGGGGAGGGAAGAGAGAGAAGAAAAGAGGGCGGCGGGTCAGTCTGCGCGTGCATGCGCGCAGGCTCGAAATTGTATGCCGCAAAAATTAATTTCCAAACGTCTGGGGAGGCTTCTAGATGTCTGGACCAACTCCCAGACGTCTTAAAAGATGTTTGATGCCGTGGTCTTAATAGATACATTCAAGTTATGACCCGGCTGGTCTACACTTGTCCACTTCGTGAGGCAGTACATACGAATCTCATTTGCTTTTGCCTTTGCAATAATAATGAATGAGGGTTGTAACTTGCTAGGGATGCAACTACAAAGTGCATGCAAGTCATTTAGATGCAACATTCAAATCAGCTAGGGCGGAGTCGTACTTCCTTGCTATTGAAATACAGATTTTGGAGCGAGAGTTGGCAAACATATCTCGTTCCACCGAAGCCAACTACGACTTTGTTGATTTCCTTGAAGACAAAGTTACAAAACTTGAGGAAGAGTTGAGAGAGACAAAGGAAGTAAATGATAGTCTGAAACAGAGGATAGAAGAAGTTGAGATCGACTGTAGGGTTAGAGAAGTTGAAATACACTCAACCTATGGTGATGTACTTGACAAGATCAGGAACTTGTCATGCTAGTATATTAGGCAGACAACGTAGACATTATAATGATACGCTTACTATTTGCTTTAGTTCATTTACCTTTAATCACTTTGGTTTATTTATAATGTTTTGTCACTTTTAATTTGTTTATCTTTTTACCAACAACTTGCCAACTATGCCTCATTTAAGTGACTTTAAGTTATTTTCATTAAATTGTATTTCCTACCTTTTAATCTTGAAAGGTCTCCCTTTAACATATCTTTGGCAATGATGATAGCATATACATATACACATATTTCAACAAGGGTGACATGCATACATTTTAATATCACTATGACATGATATGTAGCTCAATTTTGTTGGATGGCTACAAATTATGTAAGCAACCCAAATTGAGTTCTATCATGATCTGCAAACAGTGTGTTCTTGGGTATCCCCAAACACCTATTGTGACAATGTGCATGGTGGCATGTGGACCTGATGAGTTGAGCTAAAATTACCTATGCTACCTAATCCCACAATCCATAACTACTATCCATTGCAGGGGATTTGCAAAATGAAAGAATGACATACGAAGAACCTAATTCCCATGGTATAATTCATGTTCTCATTTCTATTACACAGGCATGTATTAACATAGTTGTATATTTGATGGTTTTGGGTAGATTTCTTCGATGTCGAGGCATGGTAAACACGCAACGAAAATATTAATTGTTCATTTTTTTTTCACGTTCAAAGATAAGAAGATAAGTGATGTTATCTTTTTTCCCCAGTTTAGCAACTACTCTTCGATTTCTAGAGAAATGTTAGTTCTTTTACCTAGTTTAATTTCACTCTTTCGAATGTTTGCTACATCTTCTTAACTGACCTGCTGGGCTGCACTATTTATGATTTTCCTTGCATCTTCCGCTGCTATTTGTCTACCCATCTTTTGTTATTTAAAACCAACTAATTTTATTGCGAACCTCTCTATGAGATAATGTTGGTATGATCTCTCTATTATTTTACTACCCACCTTCATCTGTGAGATTCTGTGCTTTGATCTCTCTGATTACATGATTGATATCCCTAGTTTTACCCTACTTTCAATTTTAACATACATGTTACTTCTTTTACCTACTTTTCTTTCACAATTTATGTTGTTAATTACATTTTCCTCTGTGGCATCTAGGCTTCACCAATTATGATGTTTGTTAGATATCCCGCTGTGATTGGTCATTTGTCCACCCATGTTATGTTACTTAAATGAATCATACTTTATTGGGGAAATTTTCGACTTGCATACTAAAATTTTGGAATGGTTACTTTTATTTTGTTGGAGATAAGCTCTTCCTCAGTATCATTTGTTCAAGATAGATATCATTGGGTTAAGTAATGCTATGCTACTGGTTCATGAAGACAAGGGTAATGTATTAACATATTTCCTTGCGGAGTTAGCTAACCAGGTGCACACACTTTTGTTGTGTGTGCACTGCAGTTAACTTCTGTATGATATTGTTATATTTTAAGTTGGCATTGTTGCTTGCAATTTGCTCTTTCCTTTGCAGGGAATATGGGAGAATTGGTTGAAGAAAATGTTGTTTTAAGAGGAGTGAGTTTTGGGTTATGCCTCTCCCTCCATATATGCGAAGTTCACACACCGTATATTGGTGTGTGCACAAAAGATAATTCCTTCACTCATTTATCCAAGCTTTTATATTTGGATTCTATATGTAATCTATTTTACTTGAAGTACTTGATGTTGATGCCATGCAGTACTATTATAATTTTGCAGTGGTCAACGTTGGGAATTCGGAACGAGCACAGGAGAAGAGGATGTCGACTTACTCACTCATTGTGGTTTTTGCAAGCTTACATTGAAGATTGATTACTTCCCATCATTTGGTGAACCAAACATTACCACCAACAGAAAACCTGCCTCCAATGTGGACCCCTCATGCAATGAATTGTGAAGATCTTGCACTTGATAGATTGCAATGGGTGTTGGAGATGTACATTTTAAGGATGTTTGAAGATGTCTGGGATTGACGAGCTACAACTTGAGGAGTTAAAATTTGTAAAGTATTATGTAAAGGTTCCATAGAGTTGGATTTTAGATAACATGAATATGCTGCTGCTTAGTGCTGCATTGTACTTGATGTTCATGTTTTACCATTTTGTAACATAACTTGTTCTCATTGTATATCAGCGTTAATAAACTCATTGTACTTGATGGTTTGCCAAGGATGCTTCTCATTATACAAAAATTTTCTAAGAAAGTATGATCGAGTTTCCATCTATTTATTTTCTCAACTGTCTTCACACCGTAGTTGATGTTGCTACCTATCAATTGTAGATCATCCATTATACTTGTATACAATAATTATGCATTCTAAATTTACTCCAACTAACAAATGCCATTTACATAACGTTAACTTCCACGATGACATTGTTTAAATATCGTTTACAAAGTGTTCAAACCATTTTCAGAGGAGGAACTACGATTTGCAATTTCATTTCCTATTTTTATGACAATGAAAACATAAGTAGGAAACAGACCATTTGTCTTCCGCTTGTTGTGGTCAATTGTATGAGATTTTCTACTCGTACATATCGAAATTTGACTTCTTAGTCACATTTTCCCTTAACTCATATTTCTCCATACGCCTACACCTTCATTAACATATTCAACTAGGGGTAAAATGGTCCTTTACCATCTTTCCAACTAACTTCCCCCATTGACTTGGCACATCAACTACCAAACTATCCCTTCCAACCTAGCCAAACATGGGATAGGTTCATCTAATTCCATGTTTTCTCCAAACACCAACCAAACAATAAACCATCACAATCCCCGGTTTACCTCACAATCCCATGTCTACAATTTACAATCCCTCAAAAATAATCCCTACAAATAAACAGTGCCTGAGGTAGTAGCCAGAGGACTAGAGGGATTTAAGGTGCAGACAATTTTGTTTGGGCAGAAACAAAATCGACAAATCCTTTCCATTACCATTATGAAAAAAGTTGTTTAAAACTTTAGTGATGGCACAAAGTAAAATCATTAGCAAATTATTTTGCCCATAATTCTTTTTAATTATTAAAAAATCTATTGTCAAATGCTTATTTTCTTATACTAGTGACTATATATAACTTTGTTTTAGTGAGTGGATATATATTTGTCACTGATGTTATTTGTTGTTTGATAAAAAAAATAGTAGCATATAATTTCTTTTCCTCTATAATATGATTTAAAAATTATAATAGTAATATATTATACACATATAGTGGCATATGTATTTATCACTAATGCTAATTTTCTTTTGATAAAAGACTTATATAGTATCATATATAAAAAATTATTTTTAAATCAAAGGTAATAGCAACAAAAATATTACTTACCATTGTACAATTTACCGTTAAATGTCATTTTTCTTATAGTGCGGGTACATCTCTCTCTAACTATTATACTCATTGTAACATTTTATACATTACTCTTAATCTTGATTTTATGTGTTTTTGTCAATTTATTTTAATAGGCATTTTAAAAATCTTATCTTTTATAGATTGTTCTTTGTTTGATTTTGATTCAAGTAATGGTTTTTTGCTCTCCAAATGAGATAACAAAGCATTGGCTATAACATGATTTTAGACATCATGGCAATTTTTTGTACAATGAGACTACGAAAAATTCAATGACTTAAATCATCGTGCCCTCACTACCCTAAATCCTAGGTTCGCCACTGCTTAGACAGGTTATCACTTTCGCTATCAGTGCATATTTGTTGCAGAGTGATCCACTTTATCGTTCCGTATGTTTCAGGATGCGGACCTTTGATTGTCCCGTCTTGTTCGTGAAGATCACAACTAGGCTGGCGAGTTGGAGTAGGAGACTTCTCTCTAGAGGGGGGCATCTAATCCTCCCCAGCTTCGTCCTCTCTGCCATTCCCGTCTTCCACCTTTCCTTTGTTCAATCCACGGAAAATAGTTCTCAAGAGGCTGGAGGTCGCCAGGAAGAGGTTCTTCTGGAGGAGGGGAGGTTCCTCCATCCTGTCAAGTTGGCGACTATTTGCCATCCGAAGAAGACTTGGGTTGGGGGTGCACCGGATCAAGGAGGTGGCAGACTCCTTGATCATGAAGTGGGCAGTATGGGGAGAAAGGGAAATGGCAGGAGCTACTACGGGATCCTACAGAGGTGCAATGCCCCCAAAGGGTACACTCCAGCACCAACGTGGAGAGTCACCCTTCTGGCGATCAGTGGTCGAGGCGCTGACGAAGCATTGGGCGCAATTTCAACCGTTACTGGGGGACGGCATGTGCTTCAGCTTCTAGAAGCAGGACTGGAGGGGAGAGCGAACTCTGGCAGAATGTTTCCCCAGATGCTTCTCGCTCTCCCGCCAGCAAGACGTTACTGTGGCAGAGTGCCGGCGCACTAAGATGGAAAACTGGAGCCCACCACCACTACTAGATGGGCCGAGGACAGGGTGCACAACCACGGAGTGCCCCCGCATGCAGGATGAGCTCACCCTCTGGAGGCCTGCGTAGGGTACAGATTGTTTCCGCTAGAGGCACGATGATTACTATCCTCGTTGTGCATACGATGTCTTCGTAGCTGACCTGAGGGGTGACCTACTAGACGAGGAGTGTGCCTACCTGTGGAGCATCAAAGAGCCTCTTAAGGTGCGGGTCTTCCTCTAGCTAGCACGGAGAGACAACCTTGTCATCCAACAATTGCGTCGACTTCTCATGGGGTCCCCACTACAGCTTTGTGCCCTCTGTTCCACTGCTGAGGGCAGCACGTCCCACCTCCTCACGGAGTATCCCTTCATGTGGGAGGTCTGGCAGGTGGTGTGCAGGGGTCCCAAGTCACCTTGGGACACCCTTTGGCGACAATTGGGCGACGCTCGTCGGGACCGTGGCAAGATGGCGGCAACACTGTGGAAAACGTGGCTGGCGCATAACGAGTTTTTTCGCCAAGGCCAAGCCTGGGCTGAGAATGTAATTAGAGAGGCCATTTCCTTGGCCATGTTTTGGAGTGCATACTTGTAATTACATAATTTCATATCAATAAAACTTGTAGGTGGTTATCAAATGTGATAACCATTCTTTCTTTTCTTCAAAAAATAAGTAATACTATCATATCCATTACCCAACCACCGATTATGAATTAGATAGGTTGCCGCTTGCACTATTAGTGCCTATTTACTACAAAGTGATCCAATATATGATTTCTCATGTTCCAATAATTCTATCACATCCATTTCCCAACTACTGATTATAAGGCCACATAAGATGACATCCCAACCATTGATTATGACTTAGATGAGCTATCACTTTCACTATTAGTGACCATTTATTGATATATTTTCGCATGTCCAATAATACTATTACATTCATTGCCCAACCAATGATTACAAGTTCACATAAGATGGCATCCTAACCACCGATTATAACTTAGATGGGCTGCCACTTTCACTATCAATGATCATTTGCTATAGAGTGATCCAATATATAATTCTGCATGTTCCAATAATACTATCATATTCATTGCAACCACCAATTTCAAGGCCATGTAAGATGACATCCATAGACAAAATTAATTCAAATACTTGCTAAATGAAACCTTGACAATAAACATTTCCTAAGAATATGTCGTAAATCCCTTGCACACCAAATTTCTTGGCGGAGAATTTCTATTTCTCCAGGGACACCTCTCATAAGATCAAGAAGAACCTTTCTTTTTGCTTCATGTGCCCGAACTTTTCTTGAAATCACTCAACTAATACCTTTCTCCTTTAATGTCGGAATGATTTTTCCAGAAAACATATCATTGGGATGTCGAACAATGGGGACCATGTTGTCTACATTCCTACCACCATGTACAATTAGGCACACTCCTACCAAGATTTAAGATGACACACCATATTAGACCAACTCGACTACTAATGGGTGTCACTGAATAATGATGGACAGCAAGGGAGTGACTATGATTTTCAATGCATGAATAGAGGAAGTTGTTTGCTGCAAGCAATAATTGCATGATTCTAGCTAGCATCTAGTCGTAGATTTTCCTCGTCCCTTCGTAAGATACACATATTTTTTCCCATCTGATCCTTAAGCTTAGTTTATGGTGGGGCTTAGGCCCTTCTTTAGGGGCTAACCCAATGTATGGTGGGGGTCAGGCAAACCAAAGTTTTGGTTGCACACAGGATAAGTTAATCTATGTTGAAAGGGGAGTTGAGATAACCCCTTATTCTGACCTCCCATTCAACATTTCCTATTGTCACCATTTTCACGAAATAACCCTCTCCATCTCTTAAGTCGATCCTATAAGTGCTAAACCTTGACACTTCTTCATCGTCAATTTATATTTTTTTTTATTTCTTTCATTATTTTTGTATTAAACCCATGTAGTTTTGAGATTGCTTCTAAAAGTCCCTCTTGGCTTCTTTCTTTGCAAGATGTCCCCATCAATGAATTATTTAACAAAACATAATTATTATCTAACATTCTAATTAATAGTTAATTATAAATCAAAATGAGATGATGCTTGACTAAGAACGTTAATAAATAATTAAAATATAATTAGTAGGGTTACTATAATTTAAATTACTATGCTATCTTCAACATTAAATTAATTTAATATAAAAAAAACACAAACTTACCTACCATCTTAATAAAAAATATATTTTTTGTCACCTTATCTCCTATTCTAACTCCTAAAATTAGGCAAACACCTCTTTTTCACTTCACAACTTAACCTTTATTCCTAACTCTCATTCAATAGATACAAAGAGGGATTAACCCCCTTTCTCAGGTAAATAGAACCAATGTTAGCGCTAAACCCTACCATAAGCTAAGAATAACTATCCTTTTAGGTTTTATTTTCGTCGCTATGATAGTGACTTTTTCAGAAAAAGAAGAGGTATCGTTACAAGTCCTTGGATTTGACTAGATGTCCAGTTAAATTAGAAAAAGAGATCTGCTTTTCCGACACTTGGCATTCGAACCTCAGAAGCTAAGAGCACCGCAGATCGAGGAGCGACATCACTCATGGTTGTTGATGATTTTCTTTTATAATTTAACGAAGATGTTGCAATTGCATCAAATGGTCGCCAAACATCTCCAAGGGTAGGTGACGAAGGAAGGGCCTTAGAAGTCAATTGGTGATGGCATTTTTAAGTTGTTCACCACGTTCTTTTTTGAATCATTTCTCGTGAGGGATTTGGGGATCCCTGGAGGTAGGTTGGAGGCACCGCTCCCTAGCAACAACTCTTGGAGCCATGACAATAATATATTTTTCTGCATTTATCTTTCTTTTTTCACGTTCACTAAGAGTGGGATTTTGCTTCGATGTCTGGTCCCATGGAGTTCGCTAATTCCAAACATTCATCGTGCGTTGACCTTCTTTATACGAGTGGCATAGTTTTCTATGCCAAATAAAAGTTCTCGGTGGCAGAATCTCTACCATCCCCACGGGCATTTGCAATAATCTCGACAGCCTGTCATCTAGCAATAGAAAAAAATCAAAGGGCATATTAGTAGTTGACAACTTCAAAATCTGTGACCAGTCTATTGCAAGCCTTGGAGATTTCCTTGCCTAATTCATAGCATTGTGCTTGTGTTGGCTCCGGTACGATAGACAGTGGGACACCAGCAAAAGTTAAGAGTAAGCCTCTTCAGTGCCACTAAGCTTTATGTATGCCTAGACGATTGGAAATGAAACACCACGTAGGGCATCAAGAACTCTTCCATGATGCTCCGTCCATTTAATAGCCTCTTGAACCTTCTCGGTTGCTGTAACCTTGGCTTGTGCAAACTCATGAGAATGGAATTCATAGGATGCCCAAGCTTTTTCCGATAGAGAAGTAACATGCAAGACCTAAAAAGAGGCAAAATTTTTACAATCTAATTTCTTCAAGTAAAGCCTCTCTTTCAATGTAGCTCCACCAACCATATCTCACTCTAGTACAATCTCTCTCAACCTATCAATCTTGTCCCTCATACTTGTTGTAACTTTTTATACATTACTCTTAATCTAGCATGTATGTGCCCTTGGCAATTTTGTTTAACGGACATTTTAAAAATCTTGTCTTTTGTAAATTGATCTTTGTTTAATTTTGATTCAATTAATCATTTTTTTTCTCCCCAAATGACATAACAAAATCTTTGGCTATAACATGGTTTTTAGATGTCATGACATTTTTTTGTACAATGAGACTCCAAAAACTTCAATGAGTTAAATTATTGTGCTCCCTACCCTAAAATCTTAGGATCGCCACTGCTTAGATGGGTTGTCACTTTCGCCATCAAAGCTCATTTATTACAGAGTGATCCAATATGTGGTTTCACATGTTCCAGTAATACTATCGCCTTCATTGCCCAGTCATCGATTATGACTTAGATGGGCTGTCGCTTTTGCTATCAATGACCATTTGCTACAGAGTGATCCAATATATAGTTTTGTATGTTTCAATAATACTATCACATTTATTGCCCTAAGTATGACTTAGGCGGGCTATCGCTTTAGCTATCGGTGCCCATTTGCTACAAAGTGATCCAATATATGGTTTCGCATGTTCTAGTAATACTATCACATTCATTGCCCAACCATTGATTGGACGAGTTGTCACTGTCACAATCAATGCTCATTTGTTGCAGAGTGATCCAATATATATATGGTTCTACATGTTCTAATAATATTGTGGCATTCTGTTACGACCCGGTTCCTGAATCCCTACAGGACACGAGACCAGACCGACTCGACTGATCCCAAGACCCAGTCGTCCAATGAGAAAGTAACCAAAAAGCAGTAAAATAAACAACATTCACCATGCTAGCAACTAACAGTAACAAAAGTACAGTAGTGAAGAAGTAAACTACTACAGTACACACCACCACAACAGTAGGAAAGTAACAGGTACAGAAATATAATGTGCATAACGAAAGAGTATAAAATATAAAAGTACAAGAAGTTACTCACTACTACAAACGAGTACAAAGAACTACAACTACTGGACTCTATTAGGTCCAGCACCCTCTGCAGCCGTATGCTCTAGCTGCTCAACACCTGGACCTGAAAAAGGTTATGAGTACAAAACGTCAGCGAACGCTAAGTAGAGTGGCAACCAACTACTAAAACAGTAAAGGTGGACATGTAGCTATTGTTTTTCAATTTCTTTCTTTCTTTAACTAATTATTCTTTCCTTCACCACTTGATTTAGTTATCAGGTCTCTTTCTTGATCTCGAATGTTCCTCATGGGAACGATCTTGATTGCAGTCTTTTCTGAAGAGTAGAAGTAGCACGTGGTGCTCTCTTGGCCAGGAGAGTCCCCCGTGGTGGTCATACACCTAGTCAACCACCCCAAGGTCACGAACATACGTAACGGTGACTACGGCACGCGCGATAAATGCACGGGTAGCTACCCCGCACTGGTACGCGGTCAGTCGTTTCCGTTAGCGGGTGCGCCCAAAGCACAGCACGGAACCAGTATAGGGCAAAGCCCTCTCAGTAACAAGGGTCTAGCCCCTAAGAGCCAAACAGGTGTCTCGCCCCTCCACAGTACATGCACCCTCGCTTGACTACCCTGGTTTGCCTAGTGGGCCTAACAAGTCGGTGTAGGGCAGCTAGCTGAACCTCGGGCCCTGTGGGGTGGCTAGCTCTCTCCCTACACTAGTAGCTCTCTCCGGTACAGTGTACACGAGGGCCACAGAGTCGGTGCAAAGTGGCCAGACCCACCTCAGGTCTCAGCCCGAAGGCGGCAAGCTCCCCTCTACACTAAGAGGTAACATGTGCTTCCCTTGGTACCACGTACTCAAGGGCCAGCACACTTCCCAACACATTCCCAAATCCATTCCATTTACTTCTAGGAGCTCATCTCCTAACACCCCATAGGGTTCATGCTCATATTCCTCAGGCCATTCCATACCAGGTTTCATCATTTCTATTTCCATTCTCAGGTTATACACATGCAATTTGTAACTCTATTCCATATTTAGTTTATTCACAGATAGCTCGTGTTTCCAACATTAACCTTTCCATTTTCGATTTATATACATGTAGCTCATAGTATGTCATTTAACGTAAACAACAGGAATTCATATGCAACAGTTTATTAACACAAGTACTTTACATTTCACAGGCAGCTGTTATTTATTTACAGGCAATTATTATCATTATATCTACACATTCAAGACTGCAATTCAATCATCCATTACAAACATTTCAAATGTTTCTCGTCCTAGGATTCATGCCATATCCTAGGTTCTAATCATTCATCCCACATAAGCATTTTAATTTCAATTAAATTAAGGGGAAGCCACTCTACCAGTAAACCCAGGAGTAATGGGGGCTTGAACGGCAGGCTCATATGCCTCAGCAAGCCCCGAACCCGCAACGGAAACAAGTTCTATCACAAGGATCAATCACAAAAGAATACTCAGAACAGTATAGAAGTATTCCAACAAGTAGAGGAAATCATACGGGAAACATCGGTATCTTAATTGTGGAAATCGGACCTCAAACGGAACCTAAATGGGTCAAAAACAGTGATCCTTACTCAAATCAGACGTCTGGAACACTTTCCAGATGCCTTAAAAGAGTCCAGAACCATACCTTAGTTCTGCGCTACTCCTCAGACATCTAGAAACTCTGTTGGACCGTCTGGACCCAGTTGCAGAAGTCAGACCACCTCTTCGGACGTTTGGAAGTTCTTCCCGTTGTCCGGTGCCTCGCTCAAACGTCTGAAATGCATGGGGAGACATGTCCCACGCCTTCCTGAAGCGAATCCTGCACGCATCAACGAAAATCTTCTAAGTAAGGCACGAAACATGCCTCGGCAGAATGGCCTGCATGGCCGTATCCACAAAGAAGATGTACGATCGCGAAGCTTACCTCTCAGTCGTCTGGAACCTCCTCCAGACGTCATCTACGTCATCAGGACATCGATCTAGACGTATGATTCTAGAAAAAACCTAGAACCAGAACCTGCCTTTGCCTTCTCGCACCGTGCATGGCCGCGTCGTGCCCGCTCACCTACTACTCCAGCTACAGCAGTGTCGGGGAGGACCTCCTTGATGCACTCCTCCACCTTGCGCACGCGCCGACCGGCCGTGAGCTCACCGGCAAGCTCCCACACGAGCTCGCAAACCTTCTCTCCTCTCCTTCTCACGCTGCTCCTCCTCTCACGGCGCTCCTTCTCTCCGCCGCTCTCGCTCAGTTGCACTCGCTGGAGGGTATAGGAAAGAAGTGGCTGGATGTGGGTGAAATGGGGGAGAGGAGGGGGGCTTATATAAGGTATGGTGTTAGGGTTTTTGTTGGGGGCGGAAGGAGAGAGAAGAAGAAGAAAAAGAAGGGGGTGTTGTCTGCGCGTAGCACGTGTGCAGACGCGAGTTCGTACACGAAAATTTCGATTTCCAGACGTCTGGGAATGTGTCCAGACGTCTGACCCAAGTTCCAGACATCTTAAAGGGCTCAAACAGTACGGGTCTTAACATAATAACAAACTCAAAGAAAGTTTCATCCCCAAAACTTGAGCTTGCTAGGGTGTGAAAAAAGAACAACATACGCATAACAAACTCAAAGAGGATCAAAACAGGTCCGAAAAGACGTACCCTCAAAAAAAACTCCAAGTACTGCTCTCGCATCGTCATCGCAGGCTCCCAAGTAGCCTCCTCATACCTCTGGCTCCACAAGACCTTCACCAGGGGTACTTGCTTCCGTCTCAAACTCCAGACGGCTCTGTCTAGTATCTACATTGGTCGCTTGGGGTAGGTCAGGTCGTCACTCACCTCGACACTCTCGTGGCTCAGAACGTGACTGGGATCGGCGACGTACTTCTTGAGGTTGGACACGTGGAACACGTCGTGCACACCAGAAAGCTGGGGAGGAAGGGCAAACCTGTAAGCAACGGGTCCAACCTACTCCAGGACCTTAAAGGGCCCCACAAACCTCGGTGCGAGCTTCCCTTTCACCCCAAAACGTTGCAGGCCCTTCATGGGCGAAATGCGAAGGAAGACGTGATCCTCAACCTCAAACTGTACCTCTCTGCGCTTCCAATCTACATAGCTCTTCTGTCTACTCCTGACAGTGCGAAGTCATCTATGTATCTGCTCAATCACCTCCTAACTCTGTCGAATCAGCCTGGAACCAACCTCCCACTTGGTCCCCACCTCAACCCAACTCAAGGGTGCAGTATACCTCCGTTCGTATAGAGCCTCGTAGGGTACCATGCCGATGCTTGAGTGATGGCTATTATTATATGCAAATTCCTCCAGGGGCAAGTGCTCCTCCCAAGAGCC
Organism: Thalassia testudinum; assembly: GCA_037157565.1. Lineage (NCBI taxonomy): Eukaryota > Viridiplantae > Streptophyta > Magnoliopsida > Alismatales > Hydrocharitaceae > Thalassia > Thalassia testudinum. The sequence goes on along the minus strand of JAZHRO010000022.1, from coordinate 2,481,462 downwards.
CCTCCAGTCCAGTACATAGGCACGCAAAAGGTCCTCAAGCGCCTGTATCATGTGCTCTGACTATCCGTTCGTCTAGGGGTGGTATACTGTACTGAACCTCAACCGTGTCCCCCAAGCCTGCTGAAACTCAACCCAAAACTGGGATGTAAAATGGGTATCTCGATCGGATACAATCTCCCGCGGAACTCCGTGCAGACGTACCACGTCACGGATATACCTCTCTACCAACTGTGCTGGTCCCAAAGTGACTCGGATCGACAAGAAATGTGCCGTCTTTGTCAATCTGTCCACAATCACCCAGACTGCATCGTGTCCTCGCTGGGTAACGGGCAAACCCACCACCAAATCCATGACGATGCACTCCCACTTCCACTCTGGCACTGGAAGTGGCTGCAACGGCCCTGTAGGCCTCTGATGTTCGGCCTTCACCTGCTGGCACACTAAACACTGCTGTACGAATTCACCTATATCCCACTTCATTCCCTTCCACCAAAAGTCGTGTCTCAGATCATGATACATCTTTGTGTTCCCGGGATGTATGGTGAACCTGGAACCGTATGCCTCAGTCAGGAGCTCTGTCAACAACTCCTCGTCCCGGGGAATGCACAAACACCCCCTCATGCGCAGCACCTCGTCAGTAAAGGAGAAGTCTCCAGGGTCCCCTGACAGTACTCTGTCACGCAACGACTGCAGGTACGGGTCTGCCATCTGTCCTGTAATGATGCGGTCTATCAACTCTGGCCTCGTCTGTCGTGTCACAGTCACTGCCCCATAGTGCCCCAGTAACTTTAGGGGTCGCCAACTGCCCATCTCCTCCATGAGTCTCCAACTCTGTGCCTGTAAACTGGCCAAGTGGGCAGGTGCCTTCCAGCTCAAGGCATCAGACACCACGTTGGCCTTCCCCGGATGGTAGGAAATGCTGCAGTCATAGTCCTTCAGGAGCTTTAACAAACGTCTCTGTCTCATGTTTGAGCTCCTTCTGATCAAATAAATACCTGAGGCTCTTATGATCCGTGAATATCTCAAAAGTCTCACCGTACAGGTAGTGCCTGCAAGTCTTCAGTGCGAAGACGACAGCTGGCAACTCTAGGTTGTGGGTAGGGTAGCTATGCTCATGGGGCTTCAGTTGCTGCAAAGCATAAGCGACAACGTGACCCCACTGCATGGGCACACCCCCTAACCCCTGCAAAGAGGCATCCGTGTACACAACGAAACTGCCACTGCTATCTGGGATGGTAAGCACGGGAGCCGAAGTCAGCCTCTCCTTCAACTCCTTAAAATACGTCTCACAAGCGTCTGTCCAAGAAAAGGGCACGTCCTTCCAGGTCAACTGTGTCATAGGACGTGCAATATGCAAGAAACCCCTGATAAACTGTCGGTAGTAGCCTGTTAGTCCCAAGAAACTGCGGATCTCTGTCACTGCACGCAGTCTCTCCCACCTGAGCACTGCCTCAACCTTGGCTGGATCCACAGCCAAGACATCCCCTGAAATCACATGACCTAGAAAGGTCACCTCCCTCAACCAAAACTCACACTTGCTGTACTTGGCATACAACCTACGTCATCTCAATGTATCCAAAATCATCCGCAAGTGTTGTTCGTGCTATGCCTGATCCCATGAGTAGATGAGCACATCATCGATAAATACCACCACGAACTGATCCAGATACTGTCTGAACACCCGGTTCATCAAATCCATGAAAGCAGCGGGGGTGTTGGTCAGCCCAAATGGCATGACCAACAACTCGTAGTGTCCGTACCGGGTGCGGAAAGCTGTCTTGGAGACGTTGGTCTCCCGGATCCTCAACTAGTGGTAGCCAGACCTCAAGTCTATCTTGGAGAAAACTGTGGCACCTTGCAACTGATCAACCAAGTCATCAATGCTCGGCAGCAGATAGCTGTTCTTGAGAGTGACCCTATTCAGCTGTCTGGAGTCTACACAAAGGCGTAGGGTACCATCCTTCTTCTTTACAAATAATACCGGGACTCCCCACGGAGACGCACTGGGCCTCACAAAACCCGTCTCTAGAAGGTCCAGCAACTGGGACTTGAGCTCTCGCAGCTCAAGTGGTGCCATCCTATAAGGTGCTGTAGAAATGGGGTCGATCCCCGGTACCAGTGAGATCTCGAACTTGATCTCACGCTTGGGCGATAGTCTTGGCAGCTCCTCTGGAAACACGTCGAGGTACTCTCTGACTGCTGGGATACTCTGAAAGTCTGCTATGGGGCTAGGCTTTGCCACCACACAAACCAGAAAGCCCTTGCATCCCTGGCCCAAAAGTCTCACCGCCCGAAGTGCAGAAATGGACCTGAAGCCTTCGTCCATTGGCTGTCCGTGCAACTCAAAGGAGGTATCTCCGGTATGGAGAAGACAATCATCCTCTCAAAATAGTCCACCAAAACATGGTAAGCAGACAGCCAGTCCATCCCCACGATCACGCCAAAGTCCTCCATCGGTATCACATACGTGTCACCGCAGAAACGGAAGCTATGACGTCGCCGTGAGTCAAGACGTCATGACACCCCTCAGTCTTGGGGGCAGACAAAACATCCAACCCTAGGGTGGAGCTAGCGACAGCTAGCCGGTACCCTCCCCTCGACTGCTATCCTCCTCCACGCACCTGGGAACCACAACCTCTTGCGCTTGGTGCGGTAAGCGTCTGCTGTGCTCTAACCCTAGATAGGCAGTCCCTCCTGAAGTGGCCCGGCCGGCCACACTGGTAGCAGAGGCGGACTTGACTCCCTCCCTCAGTAGGTCCCTGCTGACGGTTGGGCGGGGGTCCCGTGCTGACAGCTGTCCCCTGACGGGGCCCCCCCAACGCTACTGACGGCCCCGCAAAATGAAACGGCTCTCCTGCAGGCGCCACGTGCCCTCCTTGAGCTCTTCTGACTCGCTTGGTGTGACGGTGAAAAAGTCATCCCACAAAGAACTCCCCATCCATACCCTCGGAAGAGAGATGAGGGGGGTGGCGGTGTGGGTGAAAGCTGAAATTTTTCTCGAACAACCTCTCGGATCAACTAGATGAGGTCCTGAGACTGTATGCTCAGGAGAAAAGAAGGGTAGCACGTACTCCAAGCTCGACATGTCTGCCCCTCCTGCCTCGTCCACGGCTACGTCCACAGCCCGTCTCGGGAATCCTCCGATGAGTCATCTCCTGCAAGGAGACGTGGAAGACAAAATAGAAGACGTCAACTCTAATGAACTTCAGCGAAGAACCTCAGGACAGATGTCAAAAGGCACGTTGTGGTGGTTACTCTAGTTACAAGCACGTGAATTGGTCATTCTCAAGCTAGTTGGTTCACTTCTCGGGACGACCTTGCTCTGATACCATCTTGTTACAACCCAGTTCCCGAATCCCTACAGGACACAAGACCGGACCGACTCGACTGATCCCAAGACTTAGCCATCCAACGAGAAAGTAACCAAAAAGTAGTAAAATAAACAACATTCACCATGCTAGCAACTAACAGTAACAAAAGTACAGCAGTAAAGAAATAAACTACTATAGTACACACCACCACAACAGTAGGAAAGTAACGGATACAAAAATATAATGTGCATAACGAAAGAGTACAGAATATAAAAGTACAAGAAGTTACTCACTACTACAAACGAGTACAAAGAACTACAACTACTGGGCTCTACTGGGCCCAGCACCTTCTGCAGCCGTATGCTCTGCCTGCTCAACACCTGGACCTGAAAAAGGTTATGAGTACAAAACAACAGCGAACGTTGAGTAGAGTGGCAACCAACTACTAAAGCAGTAAAGGTGGACAGGTAGCTGTTGTTTTTCAATTTCTTTCTTTCTTTAACTAATTATTCTTTCCTTCGCCACTTGATTTAGTTATCAGGTCTCTTTCTTGATCTTGAATGTTCCTCATGGGAACGATCTTGATTGCAATCTTTTCCGAAGAGTAGAAGTAGCACGTGGTGCTCTCCTAGCTGGAAGAGTTCCCCATGGTGGTCCTACACCCAGTCAACCACCCAAAGGTCACGAACAGACGTAACGGTGACTACGGCACGTGCGATAAACGTATGGGTAGCTATCCCGCACTGGCACGCGATCAGTCGTTTCTGTTAGCGGGTGCACCCAAAGCATAACACGGAACTAGTATAGGGCATAGCCCTCTCAGTAACAGGGGTCTAGCCCCTAAGAACCAAACAAGGGTCTCGCCCCTCCACAGTCCGTGCACCCTCGCCTGACTACCCTAGTTTTTCCAGTGGGCCTAACAAGTTAGTGTAGGGCGGCTAGTTGAACCCCGGGCCCCGTGGGGTGGCTAGCTCTCTCCCTACACTAGTAGCTCTCCCTGGTACAGTGTACACGAGGGCCACAAAGTCGGTGTAAAGTGGCCAAACCCACCCCGGGTCTCAACCCGAAGGCGGCAAGCTCCCCTTTACACTAAGAAGTAACATGTGCTCCCCTTGGTACCACGTACTCAAGGGCCAACACATTCCCAGATCCATTCCATTTACTTCTAGGAGCTCATCTCCTAACTCCCCGTAGGGTTCATGCTTATATTCCTCAGGCCATTCCATACCAGGTTTCATCATTTCCATTTCTATTCTCAAGTTATACACATACAATTTGTAACTCTATTCCATATTCAGTTTATTCACAGATAGCTCGTATTTTCAACACTCACCTCTCCATTTTCGATTTATATACATGCAGCTCATAGTATATCATTTAACGTAAACAATATGAATTCATATGCAATAGTTTGCTAGCACAAGTACTTTACATTTCACAGGAAGCTGTTATTTATTTACAAGCAATTGTTATCATTATATCTATACATTCAAAACTGCAATTCAATCATCCATTACAAACATTTCAAATGTTTCTCGTCCTAGGATTCATGCCATATCCTAGGTTCTAATCATTCGTCCCACATAAACATTTTAATTTCAATTAAATTAAGGGGAAGCCACTCTACTAGTAAACCCAGGAGTAATGGGAGCTTGAATGGCAGGCTCACGTGCTTCAGCAAGTCCCAAACCCACAACGGAAACAAGTCCTTTCACAAGGATCAATCACAAAATAATACTCAGAACAGTATAGAAGTATTCCAACAAGTAGAGGAAATCATACGGGAAACATCGGTATCTTAATTGCAGAAATCGGACCTCAAACGGAACCTAAACGGGTCAAAAACAGTGATCCTGACTCAAATCAGACGTTTGGAACACTTTCCAGACATCTTAAAAGAGTCCAGAACCATACCTTAGTTCTGCGCTACTCCTCAAACGTCCAGGAACTCCGCTGGACCGTCTGGACCCAGTTCCAGATGTCCTACCACCTCTTCAGACGTCTGGAAGCTCTTCCCGTCGTCCAGTGCCTCGCCCAGATGTCTGAAATAAGTGGGGAGACGAAGCGAATCCTGCACGCGTCAACGAAAATCTTCTCAGTAAGGCACAAAACATGCCTCGGTGGAACGGCCTACATGGCCGTATTCGCAAAGAAGATGTACGATCGCGAAGTTTACCTCTTAGTCGTCTGGAACCTCCTCCAGACGTCGTCTACGTCATTTGGACGTCGATCCAGACGTCTGATTCTGGGAAAAACCCAGAACCAGAACCTGCCTTCGCCTTCTCGCGCCGCGCGTGACCGCGCTACGCCCGTTCGCCTACTGCTCCGGCAGCAGCAGTGTCGGGGAGGACCTCCCCGACGCACTCCTCTGCCTTGCGCACGCGTCGACCGGCCGTGAGCTCACCGGCGAACTCCCACGTGAGCTCGCAAGCCTTCTCTCCTCTCCTTCTCACGCTGCTCCTCCTCTCCTCTCACGGTGCTCCTCTCCGCCGCTCTCGCTCAATTGCACTCGTTGGAGGGTAGAGAAAAGAAGTGGCTGGGTGTGGGTGAAATGGGGGAGAGGAGGGGGGCTTATATAAGGTATGGTGTTAGGGTTTTCATCGGGGGGGGAAAGAGAGAGAAGAAGAAAAAGAAGGGGGTGCAATCTGTGCGAGTTCGTACACGAAAATTTCAATTTCCAGATGTCTAGGAATGTGTCCAGACGTCTGACCCAAGTTCCAGATGTCTTAAAGGACTCAAACAGTACGGATCTTAACACATTCATTGCCCAACCACCGATTGTGAGTTAAATGGGCCATCGGTTTCACTATCAATGATTCCGCTTGTTCCAGTAATGCTACTACATTCATATCCCAACCACCGATTATGACTTACGTGGTTTGTCACTTTCACTATTAGTGACCATTTACTACAGAGTAATCCAATATATGATTCCACATCTTCCAGTAGCACTATCACATTCATTGCCCAACCACCAATTAAAAGGCCACATAAGATGACATCCCTAGACAAAAATTAATTCAAATACCTATCAAATGAAACCTTGATAAAGAACAAGTAGCTATGTGCGGCAATTTAATTTAAACCATCCCATTGTTCACATCATTTTGTTAATTACATTCCACATTGTTTGTTGCACTATTGGTCAACAAGTATGAACATAATTAACCATGCCTTAGTGTATATGTTATTCATACAAATGACTTTTGAAGAATTTTCAAGATGGTCATGCATGCACCATAAGATTTTAAATAATGTCAACGAGATCTATAAAGACAATAGTGTCATCATCCAGTGAAAAATCAAGATCACCTCATGGTTCATGAAAGATAAAAAAATGTCCTTCTTAAAGACAAGAAATACGTCGTCTCCCATTTATCATTATAGGAAGGCAATTCCATCAAGGGTGACTATAAATAGAGCGAACAATCCTTAGCACATCTCAAATTATAGAGCTTCAACCAAAAGAAGCATAGAAATACAATCAGGATATCACAAGTTGAGTACTGTGAAGATGGCAAGCGGTTCCAAGATCACTATGCTCATTCTCCTTGCTCTTATTGTGATCTCATCCTCTCAACTAGCCAACTCCCTTGATGATCCTCCTGCAACTGCCACAAGTAAATACTTCATTCTTTTTATTGAAAATGTTTAGCCTTCTAAACTAATATAATGTAACATATATGTGTATATGTAGCTGATATAATATAATATATATAAGCATGTAGACAAGAGAAAATGGAAAGTAGACAAAAAGTTTTGCCAGTGACCCATCCAATTGTATGTCCCATGTGAATTTCCTTTTTAGAAGGTTCAAGAATCCAAACCATTAATTTTGAACTATTTCCCGACAACAAGCATGCTTAAAATTACTTGTCACTTGTTAAAAAAAGAAACCACAGAAGATAATGATATTTCATTCTTGTCACGTAACATGTTGTGGATCAAATGATATACTTCAGGACGTAAGGAGACTTGTCAAAAGAGAAAGAATAAGTCCTTAATTTTGAAAACTCTTTTGAGACGGCACGTATTCAACAAAAGAATTTATAATCAAATCCTTAGTTTTCGAACTTATACATACTTGAATCGTACAGATTTAGATCTTTTGCAATTTTTTTAGATTTATTACACATTATATACCGATGCATGCAGAATTGGTGGAAGAGGACAAGAAGGGTAAAAAGGTGTGGCAAAGCTGCGACAAAATTTGTCGTTACTACTGTGTTGAATACAAGAAGTACGACGATTATCACTGCAAGAAATCCATTTTTGGGTATTATAAGTGCTACTGCATTCACTGATCAATCGCAACATCATCTACCTTGCTCTTACCGTATAGCTATGTGACATATACGATGGCATAGCTAAATAAAGATATATATGCACCTATGTGACATGTGTTATTCCTTGTTCCATAGAATGATGTATATGAGTAATAAATAAAGTAATTGCTTTCCAAATGTGGAAAATATTATGATGAATGAAATTGATCGTTGTATATTGAAAAGGTGTCTTGTGTAACAATATCGTGTTTCCGAATATCATGGCAGAGCCGGGAATATGTGGGTGCAATAATTATTATACTATCATAAGAATGGCGAGTGATATCTAATATTTATATTGCTTCTCTAAACCTGCTTCGGTAGCCATCGTCAAGGGTTTGATGAGTCTCAGACGTCCGTTAAGATCATGGATGATCATAAAAAAAATATATAAATGTAAGAAAATTAACTTAGTCATAAAAATATAAAAATTAACAAATAATAAGTTGAATATGAGAGATTATTGATCCAATTCTACCTTAAGAATTATATGCAAAAATCTAACCCTCAATATCCATTATTAATGAGAATAATATAAGAATGATGAGCCGTAGAATCTTTAACTTACCCCTATAGTTGTCTCATGGGATGTATGTGTCGATTTCTCTCCCATACTATGTGTAGGTGAGGACTTATTTATAAAGTACACATAATGCTAGGGATTACAAAATAGAAAAGTGTAACTACTCCCATAATGTGAAGATAGTAGATCATTACTTTAGAGATAATGAAAAACAATGTAATCATAACATTAACTGGTAAGTATTGGATGAATTCATACCTCTTCATATTCTCACGTAGACCGAACCAGAGTCGATTATGCTTTATTTCATGAGAGTAATTTTCCACCCACGTCATAAACTAACTAAATGCATGAGCCAAAGTAAAAAAAAATTTGGATCTATTAACTCCCCACCAATGTCATCAAAAACTAACCGTAAAATTTACAAAATAATAAAGATGTCCTTGCGTCCAAAAAGATGATCTTTTACGAAACTTTAAACTCTCGTAAAGTAATAAGTATAGTATAATGAGAGTCCATCATCGGGAGGGTAAAATTGTCCACATTACTAAATATTAAGCTAAATAACTTTTTAATATTTTTTTAGGATTTAATATAAAAAATAAAAACTAATCCTAAATTTAACACTGGCCTTAATAAAATAAAAATTACATGAAAAATAAGAAACTAATTTATGAATTAGTTACAAACTTGGAACTATAAATTACAAACAACAATATTCTACACCTACACCGACAATTAACAACCGTTAATATAGGTCAAAATGACCGTCATTGTAGTTCCAAATAGCTATTCCGACGTCATTAAAGATGTTCTCTTAAGAGTCGCTGTAAAAAACACTAATGATTTTTTACCATCGATATTGTACCTAGACCTACAGTGATGATCACATGCTAGAAGCTGGTATTTTTTGTGATAGAAGAAACAACAATGCTTTTATCCGTCACTGTAGGGTAAAAATAAATTGCTAAAACAATCACCGTAAGTAATAACTCTAAATATCTTTTTAACATAATACCAACATAACTATCTGTCACTAAATCTGTCAATATAGATATCAAAGTAATATTTTAATAGATTTAAGATTTAACCAGCAATAATGTTTACCTTTATTCAAGTAAGATTAAATAAAAATATATAAAATATAACTTTTGAAATAACAAATTAAATTATTTATAAATCATAGATTCGTATCCACTAGAATAATTCTCAAATAATTCTAAAAGAAAATTGTATCTACAAACATTATAAATGATGTGAGCCACAAGTATCCTTCGAACACACTCTATACACTCGTAAATTTGTAGACAACATTCTAGCTTAAGGCTAGAAGGTACAAGTAACTTCTATCTTATAAATTCATCAAAATGTAAGTCCTCCTTGGATCTTCTAATTGCTCCAATGGTTCATTGATTTTCAAGTACCTCAACTATGAGATCTTGAGCAACTTGCAGAGGTTCTCGATCAACTTGAGGTGATGTACAACTCCAAATCATTAAACATGATATTATAACCCTTGAAAAAAAGATAAAGTTATAGTTTACCTACATAAATATAAATTACATGCTTACTATGAAACATACATGAAATTTGCATCATGTAATTATTTATAATTCTATTGTACTTCATGATTGCATCCTTGAACAACCTCCCATTTATGTGTTTACAATAAAAAAATAATGAAACATAAAGATTAAAAAATGAATGCTTTAACTTGGAACTAAAGAAAAGATGCATCAATTAGGAATCGAACCCAGGTTTGTACCGCAGAGGGATACTATTCTACCACTAAACCATTGGTGATATTCATGTTTCATGAGCCTAAATTAATACAAACCAGGAGTGGTCAGAAAATGAATAATCTTGAAGTCCTTCCTAATAATTCTAAAATTAACAATGATTTAAAGCTTCAATATTTTAATACAAACTAAGAGTTTCTATTCATGCATGATTGTTGAAAAAAAAATGGGAGGTTATGTTTCATTCTAATGGGTAATCAATATACATTATGAAAGAATGAGATGAATTATATTTGCATCATCTTTGTGTTACATCAAGATTACAGAAACCTGTAAAAGACACGATATCGATTAAGTGATATTTACCTAGCGACAATTTTACTATAGTTCAAGGAGACGAGACTGGTTCCTTTGGAAAAGAGAAAATACTAGTTGGAATTATGACATTTTAGCTAAATTTAAATGGTTGCAGTTTCTGATTTAGAGTATCCTAAACTTATAAGAAGGTCTGATTGGAAAATGAAGCAAACAGTTATCCCAACCATTAGGATGCTTGCATAAAGAAATTAATTTAAATCAGCACATTCTAGACCTAGAGCTACAGCAAGATCACCTTAAAATAATAGGCATGGTAGTATTCAGTTATAGTAGATGTTCAGGTATAAGTCAAATGACTTTCTACGGGATAAATAGCTAGTTGCATTTTGGGAAATATGAATCCCATTATGGAAAACTAACAGATGTACATTCCGAGAGAGAAGGGGGACGGGAAACAAAATAGTCATGCATCCTATAAATAGTGGAAGCTTCAAAATTACAAGTTTGACAACCTGACACAGTTAAAGAAGTATACTGAAAAATTATAAGTACTTTTGCAGTTATTATTTTTCTTTGGCAAAAAAAAGACATAAGCCTAGCAAGTATAAAGTAATAAAATATTGGTTAATTATATAATTCAAAATTATATAATTGAAGAACATACATTGTTAATATTTGTAAATCATTGCAGTAGTATACTATAAAGTATGAAATCTATAACCATGATAAAAAATTGTCTACTTAAACAAGAGTCAAATTCTTTTTGTAAGAATAAAAAAAATAACTCTCTACCTAGGTGATACTCATGTGAGGATCTCTTACAATCAAAGTGCTTGCATCGATGATCACTGGCCCCCACTACCTGTTTGATCAAAAACACATGAAAGGCATTAAATTCAGATTTTGGTCCACATTGAAAAAAATTGAGTGAATTACATATATTGTGCACTTGGGATGTTACAAATGAAACTACAAAAAGATACCAACACTAATCTAAATGCGTTTGAGAATTAATTAACCCAAATGCATTTGATTTTTCTTTTCTTACTCCCACACAAAATCATTGCCATCAAACAATTTTTTGGTAATAAAAATCAGTGCCAAAAGGGCTAGAAGAAATCTAAAATCAACAATTTCATGCCTGTCAAGCATGGTCAAGAAGATTAATATCCTTACCCCATGGAAAAAGAGGATAGTAAGAACATATGAAGCAACTTGCAGCAAAGTTGTGTTGTGATACTAAAGCAAAATAGAAAGCACAAAAGTAAATGGGGAGAATTTTTGATAAAAGGTAAAGTACTAACAAGAATTGATGCAGCTAGAAAACAAGGATACTGAAAAAGCAACTGTCTCAGTTTCATACAGAAGATCCATTATATCCAAGCACGCGGGAAAGCTAAAAAGATCCCTAGCCCAGTCGAGATAGCTCCCTTAAACCAGATATCAGACATCATAAAGCAAAGCTTTACTGCTGACCCACAAAAAAAAAGGAAGAGGTTAAACAAAAAGCATAAAAATCACCTAAATTGAGCAAAGAGCTCTTCCAAAAAAATATATGTCAAGTTTGATGCTCCAATCTCAAATCCTAAAACCTTAAAAGCACTTCATATCTTAGCAACTAAAAAGTAGCTATTCACCACTTAAAGAAGAGAACACTAAAACAACTAAAAAGTAGTCACCTCGGATGCCCATGCAAGTTGGGTCGTCTTTTCAAACAATATGAACTTCAAATCTAATCCGATGTTGGAAGTACGCATTCTAATCCACAATCTATCCCAATCTTAACTTATAATGCCAACCCAATGTGAAGAGTAAACCAATCGTTCATGAGTAGTTATTTATGGTAATTTAGACCAGAATGTCCACTTAGAAGAACCTGAATCTAAAAGCAGAATTAAAGCTACACTCCCCTTTAAAAGAACCTGAATCTTTGCCACTGATGAAGAGAGAGGTTTAGCCTACGGAAGGCTTGTGATGCAACTCCCATCAGCACTGTAATGTCAAATAATAATCAACCAAATAAAATTTTGAAAGAAGTGGGCAGTTAATCAGAATGCTAACTTCATAATGCAAATAAAGATTTTTTAGGGATCTCTACATACTAATCCCTACATAAAGGTTTACTATGATTTAATTGTGTATTCGAGCTCATATATTCAAGCACATCAACACCCATACAAAATTAGCAAGTAAATCAAAAAGTTCTATAAACCAGACTAAAGAGCTAGCATCTGTATAAGAATCTCAAGTACATTTTTAAATAAGATTGTTCAGAACAATAAAAAAAACTAGAAACCATGAACTATCTCCCATATTTGGAAGGCATAAAAATGGTGCATGACATCAGGAAAATTGCCTATCTAAGAAAAACAAGTAGTCCCCTACGTCATTGAAGATAGACTATTAGTTAAAAATGAATCTTAAGAAACTTCCTGGCAAAAACCATCAGATTTAATGCTAAGAATTCAGGGAGTAATGTGAAGCCCTTGTCACTTTATCCTTCAAAACAAACATAGAAGGAGATATTGAAATTGCTCCTTGTGCAGTATAACATCTGCAGAAATTACTTCAAATAATCCAAACTACACTCGATTGAAATCATACATACCATTATATCAAAAAATTACCTGAAGTAAACGACATGAAGTATGGTGTATAGAGCATTAAATATGTTTGTGGGGGAAAAAAATGGGGTTATCCAAGACAGGTTAGAAATATAAGGTGCCATTTTCATAGAAAATGTTTATTTTGCCCCAAAATAAATTGAACAGTGAAAGCCATTAAGTTGCAATGTCTGCCTGTAGTAGCTGCATGGTGTAACCAAAAGATGAAAAGAATGATAAGAACAGTTACCAACCATGGGGATGGTGCAAGTGGTATTCCAGTTGATGTGGCCAATGTGGACCTCGCCACTGCAACTGATGTTTGGATGGAAGATTCTATTCCACAAACGAACCTGCAATATGAAACAAGGGAAGATTAAAACAGCTGCAGGATCCAACCAGGCAGATCTTCGAAATCTAGACAATTCAAAACAAAAAAAGAGAACTAGGTTACCGTCGGCGGATTGTTAGGATACGTCGACAGGATGTTGAGGGCAACTAGAAAAAGCCCTCCTTCATATGGGGTATTTGGGGGTCCTTCCATTGTTAGCCTCCAATGATATAAACGGGTGGCCCAGCTGACTGCAGATAAAGGATTAATCCAAGATGTCAGTAGTCTTAACTAATTAGTGATCACCAAGATATAGGGCAATGGTAATTGTGCATATAGTCCTCCAACCAGATAAATATTCAAACACGTGAAATAATTCCTTGCAAGGAGAGACCAAAAGAAAAAAAGAAAGCTATCTCTTGTTGAACAATGAAAAATCACCAGAAATGAAATAAATCAGATTTTTGTACCTAGTGTAAACATATCAAGCTCCCTTTCCACTGTCATTTGGTTGTCGAACAGGCAGCGGTTCACGGAGCCACGCTGCGGCACCACCCCACAGACAGAGACCATTAACAGCAGAAATCAAGACTCAACCGATAAGTAGCCACTAAAGGTATTACAAATCCGGAAAACACGAAGCATCGGCCGTTAATAATCCCTTCGTTAGTCCAAATCCAAGTGGCAAAAAAATGAATGTCTTTATCCAAACACCTCAATTGACCCATTAAGTTCCTTTGAACATGGCGGAATTCACCATGAAATCGAAAATCGTTTTCAGGAACTGTTGGAAATCGTTACTAATTCTCCATAAACAGTATAGAACTGAAGTAACAAACAATGGAACCCTCCTCTTGAATTCCTCTTTCAAAGAAGAGGCATTTGCCACATTACCACGAAAGATGATACAAACTGGCTCCTTGGGTGAAGGAAGGATAAAAAACAAGTGCCGAGAAAACCGATTAATTCTTAAGATTGGAGAAAACCGATTAATTCTCCAATACAACCATCAGATTGAAGGACCCTGATATGAACTGACTCCTTTAGGCAACAGGCTAATTAATTGGAATAGCAAGTATGCATCTAACCCTGATTTATTTATTTATTTATCTTTAATTCAGGAGAAGATACTCAAATGAGCAGTCTTTACGAGTCACAGGTATTGTAAGAGACTATTGATCAAGATCACATCTTTACAAGGAAAACAGTAAACATGGTGATTCTTGAAGAAACCCAAAAGAAGGAAACTTCCCACCACCAGAGAGAGATTGCAAGAGAAAGTTAGGCCCCCAGAGAACAAAATCTAAGGTGAAAGGACAACTCAAGGAGGGAGAATCTCTTCCCACTGTGAAGAGGTAGGTATAAACCTCAAGGACTTTGCATTGGTTTCAGAGAACAGCAGCAAGCAACAGGGTGGTGCTGCAGCAGCCACCACTGAAAGGCTTCCCCTCCCTTTCCTTCTTCTCTCCTCTTCCTCCAATCAGAACTGTCACTCATCTGCTGATATCACAGAGCCCACAGGGGAGAGAGGGTGGTGTGTGGTGGTTCAAGCCCCAACCCAGGCATTAAAGAGAGGGGGTGGAAAAAAGGATGGGGGATACCCAATTCAGATTCCTTTCTCCCTTTGTCACCCTGCTCTGCACTTCATTTTTGCTTTCCATGTCACAGCCATAGGGAAAGATGATGATGATAATAATAATAACAGCAACCCAACAAAAAAACAACTGCACCTCACGGCAGAGGGGAGGGCCCTCCACTTTTAATTTGTGGGTTTTCCCCTGTGCCTTTCCATCCCTTCACATGAATTCGAGAGGGGAGGGGGGATTTGTTTCTTGGGATTTGGAGGAGTAGGAGTTGTGCGTGGTGTTAGGAACTTATACCCACACTTGCATGAGATATTGGGCGAAATTGGGTGGATGATTAGCCACTGCTACCCATCAGCAAAAAGTTGGAGGAAAAACCAGTGCCCATGTAGGAAGGGGGCATTATCATATTTGAGATGCTTAATCTCTTCTTTGTTGCTTCGCTTAACCCCCACCCTCTCCTTTTTTTTTAGCTTTGTCTGTTTCCTTTTCATTATTTTAAAGAGTTGAAACAGTTGGATTTAAGAAAGCAAGCTTAAAAGGAAAGATATAGTTGAACACACACCATTACCAACCTGTCTGCAATCTCACTGTGAATGGCATGACATGTTTTGGATGCAACGATTGAATACAAACACAGTATATAGCCAGATCCCATCCCCCACCGGTCAACGATTGAATGACAAACAACAACTAGGGAGAGGGGAAAGGGATCAACCTGAAGGGCAACGTCTAGGAACCTTGTAAGGAGGTCAACACTGTGTTTCCCAACACCACATACCTCTCAGACATTTCGTTGAACACCTCGAGGGCAGCTTGCTGTCTTCGGACCAAACGAGCACAATTAAGACCGCATTCCACTTGGTCGCTCTCTAGTGTAACTCTGTCTCCTATCTCTTCCACACTCTCACCTGCGAGCTCTCCAACCTCCCCAATATCCTCTTCCTCCCCGAGCTCCATCTGACCATTGACATTAACAAGCCTTGCCGAGCTCTTCCAACCCAGTGTTGGAAATTCTTCCTCGGCGATGATCCCTCCAAGGAGAGGTTTCGATTGGAGATCCTCGACGACATCGGAACATCGAGCAGGAGATAGTCCCTAACGAAACTCTTGGACGGGAAGTATCCTCACTGGGGTTAGAAGTTCGATCGAGCAAATCAAATCTAGAGATTGGATCCATGCAAGATATCCGTTGGAGAATGGTAGGGAAGGAGAAACCTTAGAGATCGAGAGGGGGTAGCGAACCCGTACTCCAGATCGACGATTGTTAGGGCTTCGTGGGAGGGGATGGGCAATAGCTATCTCTCGTCTCCCTCTCTCTATCGCGAGAGCGACCGGTTGTGGAGGTTTGGGGATCAGAGCGATCAGAGTGGAGAGACAAGAGGTGGTAATCAGAGCGAATCAGGGGAGAGTGGGAGGTGTTGGTGAAATGACCAATTGTGGTGATTTTGCTGGCTGCAGGAGTTGTTCGAGATCTATTACAAGGGCATCGAGGAGCTTGGAGGAATGGGGCGGCGATGGTTGAGGAGCGCGAGAGGAACATGAAGGCGGAGGAGATAAAGCATCGCTGGTCGATCGGCTGAAGGTGAAGACCATTTGACTGTTGGTGTAGTACCGAAGATCACCGACTCATGAACTGTCCGTCAGTGTATGTCAATTATTTTATGGTTCTAAGTATTAAACTAATGCAAATGAAAGCAAATAATTAAAGAAAATTTTTATTAATCAAAGAATGTAAATATTACAACTAAAGAGAGATAAGAGCAACGGGAGAGTCTTGACAAGGGTGGTGACGAGCAAAGAGTAGTGACTGCAATTGCTACGATGCCATTCAACCATTCATCTTCCATCTTATTCTAAAGAGGATTTTTCTTGATCTTCGTGATAAAGAATGCTCTTTCAATTGTCACTATAGCGATTGGCAACTTCAGTGCCAATTTCATTAGCTTATAAACCAACAGATATTGAATGTTTTTCTCCTTTCCATCGTCTTCCAAGCAAGGTCCCTTTGCAAAATTCATTGTCAAATGTCTTATAAAAGTGATGTGTTGATCTCATCATCTAAACTTCTAAGGTTTATTTCAAAAAAGTCATTCTCATGGTATTTAACTAAATATATTAGTTTCTCCTTATTTGATGAGGAAAGGCATTAACTCTCACAAGATAGGCTAAAATAAATAAATAAATATATAAAAGTGATGTGTTGATCTCATCATCTAAACTTCTAAGGTTTATTTCAAAAAAGTCATTCTCATGGTATTTAACTAAATATATTAGTTTCTCCTTATTTGATGAGGAAAGGCATTAACTCTCACAAGATAGGCTAAAATAAATAAATAAATAAAATCGCACAGAGGAGGACCTAGAGTCGAGTCATCTTAATGGAAGGCATAACCAAGATGGCAGGACTCGTGGGTCGATTTGTCAACCAATTGAGATGGACCCCAAAACCTACCAATCAATCACTTGATGAAAGAACGTACCGATAACCCAACTACCACAACCATCGAGCATCACCAGGGCATAGACAGTAAAAGCCAAAGCGGAGGCACAAGAACAGAGGTGACGGCACAGGGATGGAGTGATGGGAACACCATCATAGACCCTTACTAGCCACTTTTAGTCATATTTTATTGATAAAAGCTCCTACCTAATCATCCGAGGGTCGTAGCTCCGTATTAGTCTGATTTGATAAAAGAACTGAGAATCAGGATTAATTCTGTAATTTTAACAGCACATCATAAACACAGATTAACCACAAGATCACTCAAGGGATAAATGAATGTCAAATGAGCTCAAAAGTCCAAAATGTGGATCAACACTGACAGAAATGGGATTTCACGCATTTAGAGAACCACAAGAGTACATAAAACCCTAATTATCAACCCACTTAAATGAAAGAGGTTCTGATCAGGATAAAATTCATCTAAATATCCTAAAATTAAAAGAAAATATTCTAAGAGGTTTGGTACCTTTGATTTGACTATCTAAACCTATTTTGACTTAGAATAGAGTTTCAGATAGGATTTTACCTTATTTGGGTTTCCATGCAAATTGCCCAGTCAAACATGGTCAAAACTAAGATTCAAGTTCACCATTATATTTCTTGGATCTAAATTAGGTTAATGCCAAAATTTGGGCCCAATTAAGGTCCATCATGGCCTAGTTTACATTTTAGTTCCTCAAATCTCTATTTCTCTTAAGCAAACCCTTGACCTTCAAGTTTATTATAAAAGGTCCCTAATTTTTTGTTCTTTTCTTCATTTAGATCCCTACTGCCATTGGCGGTGGGAACACACCTCCAACAAGATTTGAGGGAGGTTTTCTCCCTCAAATTAGACCCAAACTCCTTTAAAATTGGAGGGAATGACCACAAGAACCTTTCTAATCAATTGAATTGCCTTTTGAAAACCGATTCGACCCCCAAAGATTAGGCGAACACGAGCAATTTTGGGGATTTTTTCCCCTGAATTCCAAGCAAATCAAGCCTCTTTCCAAGCTTTAGAGCTCATTCTAGAGCTTTATATAAAGCCCTAATGCGCTCGCCATGCCCCTCACCCAAGCTTTGAACCAGAAACCCGCTCTCTTCTCCAGCCAACCACGCTTGCGCTCCGACAACCTACTCCGTCCTCTTCGACCAGCCAACCACCAAATTGGGTGGCCTTCCATCCTCCTCTCTTCGTCACACATCTTTCCGACCAAATAAAGAGAACCTTCTACCTCGTCTTTGTCGTCGATACCTTACTAGACCTAATCACCTTCTCCGACGTCGGCTAATCAAAACCGAGGTCTCCTCCTCCATCTCAACTCCTAACCTCCCTCAATCTCTTCCTCTACCTCTTGTCCTCATTTCTACCTTCTTAGATTCTAGGATCGACCGTCGCTTCACCCTCAACACTATCATCTTCCCCATGACCGGCACGAGCTCCAGTGAGCTCGTACCAGTCCTATACTACACGAAACTACACATTGCCAAGTCCACGTGCTCTGCCTCACCTCCCCGCACAAAAGCCCCCTACCTATTTTCATTTTCACTCACTCCACGACTCACCCGAACACCTCCTCCTCCAGTCATCTTCCCTGTCACCATCCGAGCACCACACGTCACCATACACCTCAATACCATCACCAACTTGTTCCTTAGAACACAGCGAACCTCCTGAGCATACTAATTGGGGTGTTTAGCCCTTGTTTTGCATTTCAAGTACTTCATCGGAGCACCGTAGCCACCACGGTCTTCTCCGACCGTGTTCGCTCATCTCCGACCATCAGCTAACCTACTGCTGCCCTCAATCGAAACGGACCTGACTCGTGCAGCTTCCTAGGTCTTCAATCAAGCGAAGACACAGCTGCAGGGCCCTAATTCATCGACACCAGCTGCTGTAGTTCACGGGAACCCTCATGAAGAAAGGAAGTGGGACTTTAGTCCTACATCGGGGATGAAGAGGTTTGCGAAGATGAATAAATTGAATCCGTGTCCACAGCTATTCACCTCAGCACATGGGGTGAGGTCCCACTCACCACACCTACTCACTCCTTGCCCACAATCACGCCCGTGGGTCTGGACCCTATACGCGACGCAATTTCCTATTCACCCGCGGTCTGAGAAAGAGATCTGAGGAGGACGGAGGGGGTTTTTGCACTGTAGCACCCTTGGGATTCATGCCTCCCCTCTCCTTACACTTGGACATTGTTGAGCCTTGTGCCTCTGTGTTGTGCTTTACCTTGGCACTCTGAGGCTCTGAGTTAAGGCACCTGAGCCTTAGTTGTGTTGTCTAATTTGGTGCTTGTGTTTGTTCTAATCTGGTGCTACTGCGGATCTATTGAGCTTTATGTGAAATATCTGATTGTTGACACTATTGAAACATTTGAGGTGATATTACTGAGATTTGTGCTTAGACATTAGGGTTAAATTTGGTGGTTCAAACCATCATTTTTACCCTATTCTTTTTATATTTTCTACCTGACATTTGAAATATATTTTGCTATACATTGAATATCAACTTGGTTTCAATTGCATTATTCTCTCTGATAATTGTGATTAGTGATTGAATTGCTTATCATTGCTCCCTGCGAACAACTTCAGACTCACTTGTTCGCTATACTGCAACGTGTTTTCATAAAACTCGATGAAAGCAGCTCAACATGGAGGTGTTGGCATAGTCTACAAGATAAGCTAAAGGAAACAACTCTAACAAGTGTGATCATTATCATTATTTCTCTCATTCCCAAAGGCCTCCTTGATAAAGGACTTTTAAGCATCCTAATGGGGGGGTTGTATACAAAATATGATTCTAGTGAATATTGAGGGCTAAATCCTCTCACTAGACATACACCCCTAAGGTGGAACTAGGTCACCGCTTTGCTAGTCTCTATTCTTATATGGCATGTCGCAATTTCCTTTATTCTCCCTGTCGAACCTCCGTGGCTCTCTCAGTTTACGCCATTTGTGAGAAATCATGATAGAAAGCTATGCTCCCAGCAGAGCTCACCCAATGGTTTACACTCGAACCCCCTACCCAAGACAAAATTGTGCTGAGGCATGTGTTAATGGCCGGGTCAGCCAAACAAATGACTGACAGATGTCAAGGAGGAGGGAAAAGCCTAAACAACAGTTGCACCCTGATGTAGATACATCTATATCATATAAACTGTCTATTTATGCATGTCCTTAGGCCTATAATTGTGTCATGCATTATAAATATTACATAACATGCATCATCATGCATTTAGGTTGGATTGTATAAATTTTAGGTTAATTCTTCCTTTTTGTGGTCAGGGAATCTGGCAATATTTATCGGGGCTTCAGATTGAAGATCCAACCATACGGATCTAATCAGGGTGATGATCAAAGTTCAACGACTCCAAGATCGCCCCGATCAGACTTCCGTAGCATCAGATGCAGTCTGAGAAAGATCAGAAGTCAAGGGGCTAGGTAGTGTAAATTCGTACCTCAAATGAAAAATCCAACTGCACAGATGGGTTCGGATCAACGATTGCAGCCCAACGACGCAAAAATCGACCCAATCCAACATCTGTGGCACCATCTACAAGTCAGAGAAGATGGACATCCAAGATGGCACCACGTGGCACCATCTCAGCTGCCCATACTGCCCCCACACCTTCGGCGCTCGCCCTTCTCAGCTACGGCCACGTGATCTCAACCGTTGGATTGAGATCAAATGGCTGAGGACCCGCGTAGCTAAATCCAAAATGTGACACAAAATCAGCTGCAACGCATTGGTTCAGTGCCCATGCGCGAAGAGGGAGGCACGGGTTTGAACCCTGCCTCGCCTCAAATCAAGTGAAGGAGCGGGCGCAGCTAATTTCAGCCATTGGATGAAGCGCGGATGGTCGATTGAGCGGCAACGCGATGCACGAAGATGCAAGGATCGCACACGCACGATTTGACGTGAACGAGCACTCGCCATCGTACGTGCAGGTGGGCATTGAGCGAAAAGGAAGCGGCGCTATGGGCTTCTAAGCTGTTCGATCTCTTGATCGGAGGATTGAGGTTTCATGGTCGTGGATGAGGCGCGAAACGCTTGAAGACGAGGGGGTGAGGACGTGTGCAAGCTTTAATGACACTCAACCTTTAGTGATGTTTATATCTGTCACTAAAGGTTGATTCATTTAATTTTCTTAGCTTTGTAAATGGCATTTATGCCCCACTTCTACAACTATATAAGGCCACCCCTACCACTCGATTTTCTCGTCTCTTTCTTTCTTCTCTCACCCCCTTCAAAGCTCTATGAGCTTGTCCTAAACTCAGGATGCTCCTTTAGAGTTATAAAAATAATTTTTCCACCTTCACACCCCCATTCGTGGAGCGCCTACGGTTGTTCTCTCACCTCCGTTTGGGAAGTAGATCCCGCTGCAACATCACCCTGCCCCATCCTCCATCCTCCGTCTTCATTCTCCCTCATCCAGCATCTCACCACCCTCGTCCGGGCACTCCATCAACGCGGCTCATCCTTCAAGCAACCGTCGAGGAGGATAACTTCTCTCTTCTCTTTATCGCTTACTAGATTAGATTTCC
Organism: Thalassia testudinum; assembly: GCA_037157565.1. Lineage (NCBI taxonomy): Eukaryota > Viridiplantae > Streptophyta > Magnoliopsida > Alismatales > Hydrocharitaceae > Thalassia > Thalassia testudinum. Next base: position 2,459,690 of record JAZHRO010000022.1, on the reverse strand, counting down.
CACTTTCTAGTGTAGCAAGCAGTTGTAATGAAAATGACTATGTGGCTATAAAATATTTGTTCATTCTCTCCCTATGTTCTCTTTATTTGTTTTATTCTCTCTCTTTTATTAATTATTCTTTAAGTAGATAGCTAGTGTAGATTTAATTCAATCAGCTACTCTACTTTATGACAATAAATCAAATGCAATTTTTGATCAAACGTTCACCTCCCCATGTTTGACGTGGGAATCACCAGAGTTTCGGTTAAATTATCTGTTGATGGATTTGTACGCAACTACAACGACAGGGTTTTCAAACTCAAATTTTTAGCATAGAAATTCCCGTTCAACATTTTAGCATCGTTGCCGGGGAGGCGATGCTATTTGATTTTTCACGTTTTCCACCTTACTTATCTTTTACCTCACTCCTCTCCTTTCTTATTGTGATTTCAGGTACTCTCTTGAGGCAGGCAAAAGTAGTAGATTGGAGTAAAGTGCTGTTGAAGGGTTTGTAAGTAACCCCACCACCCCACCCACTAGTTTTCATTCCATCACCTAATAATAGAAACCTTAATTAACTTAGGAGTTTTCATAAACCCTAGGCTTAGTTTTGATTATTTGTTTGACACTTCCACTTGCCTCACCCTCTGCTTATAATAGAAAAATCTAAAAAAAAAAGGAATCCCATAAAGGTACACAACTTCTTCTAATTCTTCATACTCAACCGGTAACCCAATCTTTGGAATCGGTACACGCATCAACACATAATTGAGTAGAAATTAGATAGGTAATCACTTGTATGCCTAATTCAGTGGTGAATCAGGCCAATTGTTTGAGTTATTTGGGCTACACCCCTTCAACTAAAAATAACTCATCAAGTAGCTGTCATATTGGTTCAACTTTTAGGAATTAACTAGGCACTCCACATTCTTTTAAGTTTTAAAGGAAGAAATCATCACCTATGCTTTCAAAACCTGGTGTGCCAACTAAACTTGATTGAATACACCTAAAGTTGAACACTAAAAGCTGCTAAGCAAGATCTAAATCCTAAAATTCACCGCATCCAAAAATAATCTTGCTTGGAAACCATTAGCTGTGCACACACACACATTGAAATTGATCTTTAAGGACACAACCCAGATAAAGGGCTCATCACATTCCAAAGCATATTCAAACCTAACCCCGATTAAAACAGAGTAGATGTTGGCCTTAAGGATTGGACTCACTCTTCGAGGCCCAGATCGAGATTATTTTCTATTAATCTGCTTATACTGTTCAATCTGATGTCTAGTTAGGGGAGTAAAGTCAAACAATCGCAGTTGGGGGGTATCAAAGAAACCTAAGGCGAAAGCCAAGGAAAGAACCTTCTCCCCAGCCCCTCCCTCTAACTGGTTGGATTGACCGAAAAGAAGTAGATCAAATCGTTCTTTTCATCTCAAGATGGGTTCTAGGAGTCTGTAAATCTTTAGGCTACCCTACTTAAGCATAGGTTTGATTGTTTGTACTATAGGGCACCTTTCTTCCTCCTGTTCTGTCATGGATCCTTTCACATCCTACTCGCATTTCCACTCTTACCCTCCTACCACTACTTATTCCCAAAATGATTATTATTCCAATCAGACTTATTCTCATCCATCTTCTAGTTGGGATAATCCTGATTAGGGATACGGTTTCGGACCTCCGTATTCAGCCATGATCATGATTTTTATCCTTCTTCGAGCTACATTGATTATAGATCATCACCCTCTTATGGACAACATAAAATAATCTATAATCAAGAAGGATATGCTGATTATAATTCTTACCCTCCCTCAGATTATACTGCATATGGGTCACCACCCCTTTATGAACAATCATAAATGACCTATTATCAGGGAGGGTATCAAGAACCTCAATACATTGACTCCCTAGACTGAGCCCAAACCTACCCAACCCTGAACCAAACTATTTGGTTCAAGTGAACCAGGTCCAAGATAACGTGTTGGCTAACTTAAGAAATATCATAAAATTTTTAGAAGCTCACCCAACACCTTGCACTGAAGAATTGGAGCCTTTAATTTAAATGATTAAAGATCTTAATAAGTATTTGTTGTATTGGCTCTAAGATGTTAAGGATAAGGACCTGGGTGAGTTTTTACTTAGAAAGTTGTCAAAATTGAGGATGTGATTTGTGGTTGCTTTAGTTCAATCTTGAGATGATTCCCAGGATGAACCCCCCTCAAGAGAGCCAATGTCAGAACTCGCTTAGGCACCTGTAGGGGGGACACGTTTTACGAAACCAGGGTTAATCAAGTTGTTCTAGAGCAATCAATTGAGGATGAATTGATTTCTTCACTCGAGATCCCTGAGCCAGGGTACGAGGAAAAGTATGTCTCCATGGACCAATCAATGATAGATAATTTTAAGACATATATAAATGCAGATCCAGAATTCTTTGATTTTGAAGGTGAAGAAACTTATGTGAAGTCTCACCTGAGTTTGAGGGACATGATTTAAATGAGATGATTGGGCTTGAGGAATTCGATGAATCATTTGATGGTCGTATAATTGAGGAATTTGATCCTGTTGGGGCTAGCATGATGGATTTAGATCCTAATTTCATGAAGGATTCAATTCATAACTTCATTCCTTAATCACACCCCAGTGAGCATAATGAAGATTTGGTTTTTGAGATCACTAGACCTAAATTAATTCTGATTGTGCCACTAATCTTAGACTTGAAAATTTTAGATGGGGTGATTAACATGTAGGAGGTACCAGAATCTGAAATCCTGATTGTGGAGAATATGAGTTGGGAAATGAAGATTTGGGAAGCCAATTTTGGAGGAAGTAGAAATTTGAGTCTAAGGGTTCCTATAGACCTGAAACCACCAACCTTCTACCAAGACCCTTTTTTATTATGAGGATGTGCAACCCAAGCACATATTCATTGATTATCTTTTTGACCTTGATTTCCCTATTGTCCGACTTTTTGGACTTGGATTGCATCCTCACAAATCGCAGGCCCGACCTCACTTGCATACGGATCTCAGGTTCTGGGTAACTTTTATTCAGAACCTTAGATACACTCGACCCCAGGGCATTGATCAGCATCACAACCTCGTCCACATATGTGGACATCTTCTCCTGGTAGGTCCAAAAATAGATTTGCTTATCTTGATCCTTACCTGCGCCTATGAATTCTTTATTTCTTTATTTGTATAGTGTGCCTAGCAGAAGGCATTAAATTTAGCACAATTACAATCTATTTTAATCTCGAAGCTGACTGGGTAATCATGAAATTCAAGTGCTTTCTTTTCTACTCTGCTCTTTTTCAGGTCTTTTTAATACAATGAGGACATTGTATTAGATAGGCATAGGGGGTGGATGTTCATCTTTGAGTCATCTCATTAGCTCCATGGATTTTTTTTTCTCTTTATTTATTAAAAAAAAGAGAAAAATAAATTTTGAACTAGGAATAGAAAACTTAAGCTTTAGAAAATTTTCAACCTTAGGAAATAATACAGTAGGACTTGAACACTTACATCCTTCAGGTCTTTGCGCTTAATTAGCCTAGATGTCCACTAAAATGTGGATTTGTTTCTCGAGTCCTCGCCATTCTGAATTTATTTCTAAGTAGTTAAATAAGTTGGGGTGATAAGTACATGACTTATAAACCCACCCTCTGATTTGATTAGACTTTAAGTCTAAGCATCTACATACTCTTTGCACTGCTCTTTTTGATGGTTTTAACATAAATTGGGTAGCTAATCAACCTTCTAGGGTGGTATGACTGTCATGTTGTCAGTGGTAATAGCTCATCAGCCGATTGTCCAGAGTCTAGCCACACGACCATTCTCTTTCTGTTGCCTTTAGGTAAATCATAAATTAGGCAAGCCACCTACTTAAAGAAAAAAATAGAAAAATATCCAAAAAGAAAAGAAAAAAAATTAAATAAGCTACACTTCACCACACAAGTATGGCTGGCAAGTTGTCAGTGGTAACAGCTCATCGGCCGGTTGTCTAGATCCCAACTCAAGAAATGCATGTATAATTCATAAACACTTAGGAAGAAGTGGAGAAGTAGAATAAGCTGAGGAGATATACACTGGGTTCGCCCTTATGTTGATCTCATAAAAATAAAAGGTAGGGAAAAAGCTACCGATCGAATAGATACACCTTTAGGCAGAATTTCTTTTAAGGTAACCAAGGGGCATGGAAACCCAAAGTCTGTTCTGATTGTCAATCAGTGAGTCTATCGCATTCACATAAAAAGATGCTTAATACTTAAGAGTTCTCATCGAGTCTTGGGTGAGTTATGTAGCCGTACAAAGCTGCCTCAAAACCCTAAACTCAAAAAAAAAAATCAAAAATAATTAGAAAAGAAGAAAAGGAAAAATATCATTTTCCTTTTGAATAAGGTGAGGGCTTGAGGCGGTCTACATTTTGGCAGATGCCTGGGCATTGTTGTGTCTCTGTAGTTCAGGTTTTAGTAGAAATTTCCTAATGTTGAAAAATAACTGTTGCCCAAGAAATCCAATCTTAATTCGTTTATAAATAGCATGTAGTTTTGCTGGAGACTAGCAAAAGATAGGCATGGGGGTGTGATGTAGACACATCTATTTCACATAAACTGTCTATTTATGCATGTTCTTAGGCATATAATTGTGTCATGCGTTATAAATATTACATAACATGCATCATCATGCATTTAGGTTAGATTGTATAAAGTTTAGGTTAATTCTTCCTTTTCGTGGTTAGGGAATCAGGCAATATTTATTGGGGCCTCGGATTGAAGATCCAACCGTACGGATCTAATTAGGGCGACGATCGGAGTTCAATGACTCCAAGATTGCCTCGATCGAACTTCCGTAGCATCAAATGTAGTCCTAGAAAGATTAAAGGTCAAGGGGCCAAGTGGTGTAAATCTGCACCTCAGATGAAAAATCCGACCGCATGAATGGGTTCAGATTGACGATTGTAGCCCAACAGCGCAAAAATCAACCCAATTTGACATCTGTGGCACCATCTACAAGTCAAAGAAGATGAACGGCCAAGATGGCACACGTGACACCATCTCAACTGCCCATACTGCCCCAACACCTTCGGCGCTCACCCTTCTCAGCTATGGCCATGTGATCCCAGCCGATGGATCGAGATTCAATGGCTGAGGGCACGCGTGCGTAAATCCAAAATGCGACGCAAAACTAGCTACATCGCGTTGGTTTAGTGCTCGTGCACGAAGAGGGAGGCATAGGTTTGAACCCTACCTTGCCTCAAAACAATTGTAGGAGCGGGCATGGCTAATTTCAACCATTGAATGAAGCGCGGACGGTCGATTGAGTGGCAACGCGAATGCTCTATTAAGCAGCAATGCGGCATGCGGAGATGCGAGGACCACACACGCACAATCTGACGTGAACGAGCACGCGCCATCGTATGCATGGGCGTGCGTTGAGCGAAACAGAAGCGACACTGAGGTCTTCTAAGCTGTCCGATTGGGAGATTTCATGATCGTGGATGAGGTGCGAAACGCTTGTAGACGAGGGGGTGAGGACGTGCGCGAGCTTTAACGATGCTCAGCCTTTAGTGACGTTTATATCCATCACTAAAGGTGGATGCATTTAATTTTCTAAGCTTTGTAAATGACATCTATGCCCCCACTTCTACAACGCTTGTAGACGAAGAACCTAAACACTTAGACTTTTCAGGCCTTCAGACATAATCAACCTTGTGTCCACTAAAATGTGGATTTAGCCCTGAATCCTCGCAACCTTAATTTACATTAATCTGATCAATTAAGTAGGGTGATAAGTATACGACTTATCAACCCACCCTCTAACTCTGAGGGACATTTAATCTAAGCATCTGCACATATTTTTGCACTGACTCACTCCTCGGAGATTCTAACAAAAATTGGGTAGCTAATGAACCTTCTAAGGTGGTATGACTAGCAAGTTATCATGGGTAATAGCTCATTGGCCGGTTGTCTAGAGTCCAAGCACAGGACCATTCTCTTTTACTGCCTCTACGTAAATCTTAGATCAGGAAAGCCACCTATTGAAACAACAAAAGAAAAAGAAAAAAAGAAGAAAAAAAGGAGAAATAGAAAAAAATAGAAAAAAGAAGAAAAAGAAAAAATAAATAAGCCACACTTCACCGCACGAGTATGGTTGGCAAGTGGTCGTGGGTAACAGCCCATTGGCCGATTGTCTAGAACCCAGCTCACTAAATGCACGACAAAGTTCAAAACACTTTAGGAAGAAGCAGTGAAGTAGAGCAATTCGGGAAGAAATACACTGGAAGCACCCTTGTGTTAACTCCACACAAAATAAAAGTAGGGAGAAAGCTACCGATCGGACAGATACACCTTCAGGTAAGCATTTCCTTTTCCGATCACCTAGGGGCGTAGAAACCCGAAGTCTATTTTAATTACCGTTGAGTGAGTCTATCACAATCTCACACCAAGATGCTTAGCACTTAGAGTCTTTTTCGAGTTATGGGTGGGTTGGGTAGTCATAAAAAGTTACCTACACACTCTCAACTCAAAAGCATCAAAAACAAAAAAAAGAGAAAAGATGAAAAAGAAAAAAATATATGTATACTTTAAAGCGAGGACTTGGGTGGCTTGCAACTTGGCAGGCACGCGAGCGCTGTTTAGTCTCTGTGGATTAGGCTCCTAGTATATTTCCTCCCGTTAACAAGTAACATATGTCTAAGTAATCAATTCCTAATTCCGACTGAAAATAACGGCTATGATAAACCTTACTAATGACTAGCAAGGGATGAGCATGGGGGTATGATAACTTTGCATTCAATGATGATGATTCCATCAACCAGGGTTTATCTTAAGGATATATGTGCACTAATAACACATCATAATGGGGATGGGAGCACTACATGCATCGTGAATTAAGGCTGTTTATAAATCAATGTTTAATGGCCATTTGTACGAGTTCATGTTGAAACAGGCCTCAGATGAGCAACCGAACCGCACGGATGAATTCAGATCAACGAATGGAGTCCAATGGACTCGAAATCACTTAAATCCGACATCTGGAGCTCCCTCGACCAGCCCAAGAAGTTTTGGCCGATGATCATCACAAGCAACCACATGGCACTCAGCACTGCACCCTCACCCGCGCACTGCCCTCGCGCTCATCACGAAGAAGAATTTTAAGCCATCCGATCCAAGGATCGGACGACTGAGGACCCACGAGCTTCGACCGCATCGCATCTCCAACGTGCCCAAAGGACTTCAAAATCTGACCGTTGGATCTCCATCCAACGGTCGATATCGCTCGCGCCTGATCTCACCACTTCGCACCACCTGCAAAGACAGCGCATCGGAGAACACATCGACCTCACAAGCAGCGGCGAGCATTCGAAGCTGCGCATGCTGCCAAATCACGCTCGACTGAAGGTGCGGTCAATTATGATCGTCGATGCGGGCGTGAACAGCGTAGATGGCGTCCACACGGCGACTCTAGATGAAATCTTGCCTCGACGTGTGCAAACACATGCCCACCACACATGAGGCGCGATCCAAGTGCTCCCTATTCTCGCGATCGTATCCGTTGAAGTAAAATCCGACGATCGATGCGCATCCATCATGCGAACACTTATACCTCTACGGGTGCGGGAGGGCGACGTGGCGTGCCCTCAGCCATCCGATGGCAATCCGCACCTCGGATCAGATGGCTGAGGGCGCATGAGCGCAGATTGAGGAAGAAAGCACACACGTCTCAAAGGACCAGTGGCCAATGGGCTTCACCGACACTTATGGAATGGGTTTAGCGACATCCTGAACATCGCTAAAACCCTTAGTTTGGAAACCCCTTCTTCTCTATATAAACTTCCTCAATCACCCCATTCAAGGGCATTCAATTCACACACACTCGCCATGCAATACTAGCCCTCTCCTAGCTCCACCAAGCATCCCATATCAGCCCCGGAGTTGTCGAGCCACCGACAAAGCCCCCCTCCACCGTCGTGGCCGCCTTGCCTCCTCTTCGCACTCTTTTTACTTTAGTTTTATGTCACACTTGTTTAAGCTTTCATCTATTGCTGTAGTTATAAACAAACTCTACTTGCATGCTATATGTTAATGTTGTTTCTTATATCATAGATCACATCTTCTTAGAATGAATGTCATGATTTAAACATAAGCTCTAACCCTAATCTCTCTCTCTCTTTCTCATTTTCTTGCAAGCAAACCAAACATTCCTGTGACAACTAAAGCAACAAACTAATCCGATTTCACGCTTCCTCATTTTTGAAACTTGGATTCACCAAATTCACATCTTAAATTAAAACCGACGTCGTGAACGCATGCTACAATGACATAATTAAACCAACGCGTACCGCGTGCGTCAGTTCCCTCATTACAAATACGTGCTCCTTAGCTCACTTCAGGCCACATTTCTTCACAATTTTCCCTCTCCAGCCGCCTCCAACCGTAGCTCTGACGAGCTCCTCCATCCCCCATCTTCACCCTCTGCCACATACTATCGATAGAGGGAAACATCTTCCCTCCCTTGTTCACTTCTTACAATATCAGCAGGAGCCGCCCTACTCTTTCATCCTTCCCGTTCTCCCCCACCGTAGATTTCATCATCCCCGACTCCGGCCAATCATAGCTGGCGCCAACTTCCTCCCTTTCGTCCCTTAGACTAGGCCACTCTATTTCTCTCCCTCTTTAGGTTAGAATTACTCCTTCCTCACTTTGAATCGATCGCCAACTTGCCTGCTCCCTCTCCGTCTTCCTCCGCTCCGGTTAAGCTCCGACGATGCCTCCATACCACCACAGACCACTAAACTTCATGCAATCACCTCTAAAACCTCCGCCAGCACATCACCATCAAAACCCCTCTACTTATTCCACGTTTCCTCCACCAAAAACACCTATCGAACTCAAGCTCTACCGCACACCCTCCTTAAGTTCGCCTGACCACCGCACGCCACCACACGCCACGCAAACACGACCACCACCTTCGCCATCACTTGGCAATCCTCTTGAGCTATTCTAACATGGTCGTGAGGCCTTATTTCTCGTTGTAGGTGATCACCGTCTTCCACCATCGCTTTAGTCATCTTCGACCTCAGTCGCTATTCTCCGGTTGCAATCACCCTCAACTCCCCTCCCAGGTTGTGCACAAGACTCCCAGGACCCTTCCCAGGTCCTCCAATTGAAGGCATGAAGCCTCAGCAGCTGCAATCAAGTAAAGCCTCCTCTGCAGTTTTTACGTGAAGAGCGTGGGACATTTAGTCACACATCGATGGATGAGAAACCGCTTGAGCAGTATAAGTCGATTTTGTGAAGAGAGCTTATCGCCCAAGACACTAAGGGGTCAGGTCCCTCCAAGCACGCCTGCTTACTCGCCTATCCACTCCGCACCTGCAACACACGCCTGCAGGCTTGATCACTGTTCTCGACCCGATAACCTGACCGATTAGCCGATTACATTGGGTCTTTGAGAGAGACAGAGGAGAAATCTATGAGAAAGGGGGGTGGGTTTTGCTACGCTATCCTTGTGCCCCTATGAGACACTTAGTCTCTGAATGCTTGACGAAGGAAAGGCTTACGAAGGCTTGTGAAGAAGAAGGCTTGGAAGAGAAGGCTTTGTGCTTATGTGCCTTCTGTGAGGCATTGTGGTCTGTTGATACTTAAGTCATCTGATGCTATACTCCTGTTATCTGATCTAATTACTCTAAGCACTGTTGAATGATTTAAGTACTAAGTTAACATTTGATTAAATCGATTGAAGGTATTGATTATTTGAATAACTTGAAAATGAGATGCATGCTTTATTAGAGGACCTAATTGGTGATGTAAATCATTACTTTTTAGCTTCTCTTTATTCTTTTTGTCTCTTCATCTTCTGAGATACATTAGAATATCAATCTGATCAGTTTCATTCATTGAATATATGTTATTGTGATCAATTGATTGTGCTCATCTATTTTAAATCAGGATTAATGTATGAGTTCCACATTTGCTCCAAGTGAACAATCTCGTACTCCCTTTAGATTCTGAGTTTATAAATTTAAATGTCTTGTTGTGCAATTTAAGAGTGTACTACAACGAACGCATATTAAAATCTCCTAATTTCCTTAGCAACAGTCTAGATTCTTTGTCTTCCCCCGTCCTCTTGTTACTTTACCTACGCAAGCATTAATCATATTCATTATATATTTGTAAAGTTATAATAAACTTTAAAATATATAAGTAATTTTAAACTTAAAGGTATATGAGTTCTTACCCCAACTTGTCCCTGTCGGTAAGTGATCCACATGAACTGGGGACATATTCCTCACCATCTCATCCTCCGCCTCCTGCCCCTCCTCCTCTCCCGCCTCCCCTCCCTCCTCCTCATCTGATACTCCATAATTTGGATTATCCTCTACTCGCTCTGGCAAGGTCTGAGAAATCTCTTTCCCCTTTCCCTCCCCCCACCCCGCATGTAGTAATCGTGCCATTTTCCCGGGATGTACGAAACGTGACTGGGGGGAGCTTGCTACCAAGGGGTGGCTGAACCTGCTGTCTGGGGGGTGGCTGGCTTGAGGAGACGAATTGGGCTGGGTGGATGGCTGCGTCTCAAGAGAACCCTTTCTTTTAGAATTTTTTTAAATAACTTCATCTGTAACAAGTATAAAATGAAATAATCAATACATTTGAAAATCATTAATATATAAATCATCAATGAAAAATGTTTATAAAATAAAAAAGAAATATTTAAAAATTTTGACAGAGTTTCCCCTTAAATTTAGGGGTTTCCCTATAAACCTGTATATTAAAATTAAAGTGGGCACATCCCACAAAAAAAAAGTGCAAAGAACAACCACAAGTGGATACACCCCACATCCATCCAAATAAAATATGTAATACAAGTGGGTATACCTCACATCTATTCAATGAAATAAAAAATAACATGTGGGCACACCCCACATCTAGTAAAAACATATAATTTCATCCAATTAAATTTAAGATATTAAAATTATACCTCTAAGTACAACATCCCGTTGAGTATGCTCGTCACCGATAACCTGTAATTTGAAAAATAAAAGTAATTAAAATGCCAGTTGAGCAGGAGTAACATATTTTGAATATGTATGTGTGATTGGTTTAAGTTTAGGTATTTATAATGTATAGAAAATGTCAGTTATAATTTAGGCTTCTTAAATTTGAATATGAATTTAATATAAACAGAAATGAAATAAAGTACCAAAATTGTTACTAACCTTAGATGTCCACATCTAATGCATTTGAATTTATATGACCTTCTTTCATTAATTCTTGGTATGCTTCAGACTGTGCGTCAAAATGATACACGGTACTGTTATTATTGGTATAACCCATCCCCTTTGGCAATTATCGGAGACGTAGAAAACTTATGCCCTTTGACATGCCAATGTGAATGGTTCATCAGACTGAAGAATTTGACGATTAGGATTTAAACTCAAGAAATTGTGTTTCTTGTCAATTTTGAAACCGGTGTCCTCTTTAAAAGCATCAAACCAATGACATTTAAATATGACAACTTTGTGATCATATCTGAAGCTGATCTCCACAATTTCTTTGAATTTACCATAGTATCTATCTGGACTAGTGGAGAGACCTGAATCAATAGCTCTGGCCTAGTCTGTAACCTTTCTATCATCAATTCCTTTTATTCTAAATCTGAACCCATTTATTATATACCCAGAGTGGTAATGTGGATAATATAATGGTGAATCGACAATTACATCAAAAGCTAGTACCCATCGTGAGTCCTTATCCTTTTTTCAATTGATTAACTCGATCTTTAAACCAATCTAAGAAGTCAAATTCGGTTGTCCTTGAAAGAGATAATCGTTCGAATTTCTCATAAAATGGATCAATTTCAGGAATTTGTTTTAAAATAAATAGATATACACAACGTTTGTCATTTTCTGAAATAGCCTTGTACTCTGTATGAAAGATCGACTTTCCTCTGATATCAAAAATTGACAAACATTCTTCATCATTGTCATTGTATTCTCCCTCATAATTCCTTTGAAGTTTATTAAAGCGGTTGTCTGTTTCATTCATGCATATGGGGGTAAAATTTATATACTCCTTCATGAGATAGCTGTTACGACCCGATCTTGACTCCCTTCGGAACTCGAGAATGGCCCGCCTCGACTAAATCCCAAGACTCAGTCGTCCAACGAGAAATAACCAAATGCAAAAATATTTCCACAACACACATGCAATGTAATTAAGAAGAAATATATAATAGACGGTAATGGAAACAGAATAGAATATCTCAAAGATATTACATGTCATAAGCAGAGAAGTACTAGTACAGAAATAGCTATCACAACTAGAACAAAGAGAAATATAACAGAAACATAACAGAACAGTCACTACATGCTACAAGTACTCACTACTAATAGAAACTCTGCAGCGGAAAAGGAGAAAGGACTACGGCTAGGCTCGACTGGGCCCAGTGCCCTCTGTAGCCAGTGGCACTGGCTACTCAACTTCCTAACCTGAACATGGTTATATAAATCCGTGGTCAGCTAACGCTGAGTAGAGTGGTGGTTAAGTCATTACATGCCATTAAACATAAAGAAACAAGCAACTAACTAATCATACATTTACTAGTTATTTATTATCATTTGTTTCTGTTTATCTTATCTATGTGTTTCTGAGTCTATTATTCTAATAAGGAACCATAACATTTTTTAATCTTCTTGTTCCCTAAGGGAACGATCTTGATTGTAGTTTTCCCATGATGCAGGATGTACACGTGACACTCTCCTGGCTGGGAGAGCCCCCGTGGTTCTCCTACACCTTGTCTACCACCCTAAGGTCACGGTCGTGATGTAGCGGTGACTATGGCACGCACGATAAGCGCACAAGTAGCTACCCCGCACAGGCACGCGGTTAGTCATTTCCGCTAGTGGGTACGCCCAAACATACAACACAGAACAGAACAGGCGCCTCGCCCCTCAATAGTATGCGTACCCTCGCTCGACTATCCCAGTTTGCCCAGTAGGCCTAACAAGAGTCGGTGTAGGGTAGCCAGTCCTAACCCTAGGCCCCATGGGGCGGCTAGCTCCCCTCTACATTAAAGGGACAGTTGCTCTCATCGGTACCACGTACCCAAGGTCAGCTCACTTCCCACACTAAAGGGACAGTTGCCATCCTTGTACCACGTATACAAGGGCCAGCTCACTTGCCATACCAAAGGGACAGTTGCCATCCTTGTACCACGTATACAAGGGCCAGCTTACTTCCCATAACTAGGTTCGAATAGCCGCCCATAAGCAACATGTTCCGTCACCCATCAGATTTTTCGTATCAGTGTATTTTTTGTTTCTTTCCTAATTCTCCGTAGGGTTCGTGCATAAGACTTTCTCATTTCTACTGTACCACACATATCTCCATTTACATTATGATCTACTAAATGCATAACAGGAAGCTTATGATTTCACAATTTAGCAATCATCACGTCAGTCAATTATTCAGTACATAGCATGTATTTCTGTTCATGCCATGGTTCATTAAATGTAGGACAGGCAGCTCATGATTTACTTCTTTTAGGAAGCTTCACAACAATTTAAATGTTTAAGTAATGCACATTCATCTTTTTTAGCCCTAGGGTTAATTTCACAACCTAGGGTTCAATCAAATATTTCTAAAGTAGCATGCATTTTAATTATTTAAATCAGGGATTAGAGAGGACCACTCGACCAGGGTATACGGGAGATATGGGTGATACGAAATACGCGTGATTTGTAAAAGCGGGTTTTTAACGTCGTTGTAACACGCGAATTCGCATACGCTTCTAAATTTATATTCCTAGATAGGGGAGTATCTAGGGTCGTCCAAGGAGGCCAAATGTTTGCAAAATTGATTCTCTTGCTTGGAATATAAATCTCAACTTTCTTTTTGGTCTTTTTCAATATATCATTTTTATGTTTTTGAAATTAAGGCAACATGCGAAATTGTGGCGGGAAAGTGACACTTCAATTCAATAGACTACTTCTAAAGTGGCAAGTAGAGCCTCTCCCTAAGCTCACTCTAGGCAAGTGGAGGCCTAGAATAATTAGGGAGAGGGAGTGAAGAATGCTAAAAACAAAGCAATTAGAAATGCAACTAAAGAAATTGTAAAGAAGGCAACTAGATTAATGAAAAAGTGTTTTACAAAAAGCCTAGTAGATGAATGCTTCTACTACTAGAAAAATTGCAATAAATAAAAGCAAACACAAATCCTCTAGATAGATGGTGAAGAAGAGGGCTTCTTACTCCAAGCTTGGTAGCTCCCAAGCTTGAAAAGAGTCCTCCAACTCCTTCCTTGCTATGCTCCGCCAAGGTGATGTCCTCCAATGCAAGCCCTAAGGGGGCGTGCCCTAACCTTCTCTCCAAGGGTGGGCGTCCACCCTAGGTCCTTCTCCTTTGCCTGGCCATCCTCCTTGAAGTAGAAAAGTCCTCCTCCTTGGCGTGGCCCAAGTTGAAGAGAGTGGGGAGAAGAAGGCACTAAAAGGGCTGGTGATGTGCCCCTTTAATCTTCTTCTCTACTCCTTCTTCTTAGCCATAGGTGTAGGTGGTATAGGTAGCAAAATACACTAATGGAGGATGCTCTCAAATGGTGGTAGGTGGTGGGTTTTTATAGAATAGGAAGGGGGCTAAGGTGACTCTTGGAATGGAGGGCTATGATGGAGAGATGGAGGTGGTTGGGGATCCTATGGCTAAGGTCAATTGGTGCCAACCCAAGGGACACCTAGGGGGTGGTTATGGGTGGTGGCACCCCTTGATGTTGGCGCCAAAATGGCTTCTAGAAGGGGGTCTTAGGTGGCACCAAGAAGGGTTCTAGAAGGAGGGGTAGGTGGGTGGCTAGGATGGGTTGTAGGGTTAGGTGTATGGTGGATGTGGAGGTGGATGTTGGCGCCAAAAAAGAGGGGTAGCTAGGGTTAGGTTTTGGTGCCAAAATTGGTGCCATTTGGTGGTGATGATGGGGTGAAGAGGTGGCTAGGAGGTGGCTCCAACTTGAGTAGGATAGCTAGCTTAGGTAGGGCCTAAGTTGGTGGAGCTAGCTAGGGTTGAATTTGAAGGTGGTGGATGGCCAAGGAGCTGGTTGCTAGCTAAGCTAAGCTAGCTTAGCTAGCTATGGAGTAGAGGAGGAGGTATTGGAGCTAGGGTTTGAAGAGAGGAGCTGAGGAGAAGTCTGGAGCTAGCAGCTGCTGAAGAGGCTGGCATGGAGCTACTCTAGCTGGCTTAGCTTGCTAGTTCTTTGCTAGCTGCTAAGCCAAGCTAAAGTGAACTGGCTTCTACCATAATGAGCTAAGGTGAGCTGGGTTTGGTGCTCCCAGGGAGGATGAAGCTGGTTGAGGCAGAGCTAAGCTGAATCCCCGGGAGCTGGACTTGAGCTTCCTGAGCTGAGATGAGTTCTTCTTCGGCTGGCTAGAGTTGAGTGGAGCTGGATGTAGCTGAGTCTGAGCTGGGGTGAACTCCTGTAAACTCAGCTGAGCTAGCTAGAGCTCCCTGTGGACTAGTGGGAGCTGAGATGAGCTAGACTCAGCTAAGTTGAGCTGGATCTGAGCTGACTTGAGCTAGGGTGAGCTAAGATGAACTCTCTTGAGCTACCATTCAACTGAGATTAGCTGAATGGATCTGGGATGAGCTAACCCTAGTTCAAGTGAGCTAGGTTCCAGCTGTGGTGAGCTGGATCAAGCTAAGTTCCAGCTAGTCTGAGCTTCTCCTTCACCATTTGCCTTCTTGAGTGCTAGGGTTTTAGGGATCTGTATATCTGTTCATCCCTATCACTCACAAAAATATATCAAAAAGATAATAAAAAATGCAATGCATGCCTAACCTAATTTATGCCCAAATGCAGCCCAAAAACTCATTTGCGGAGTAAAATCCTAAGAGCTAGGTTTGTTTTAATGCATAAGAATGATGATAAACTGGCATTTATCAATGGGGGCTCAAACGGTGGATCCTGAAGTCACTGCGAGTCTTGTGTACACTATGGACTGGAGACCTATAACATTGACCAACATGTCAAACGATCTCAAAATAGTGTAGACACTATTCCACAACGTAGAGAATTTCGAGCGAAAACCAACGACACTTCGTTTGCGAAAATCCGACTCCGTTGGGGCCCTAAACAGGCCCAAAAACTTACATCCTAACCAAAATCAGACGTTTGGGAAGAGTCTCAATCGTCTTAAACGAAAGCAGTGGCTCACCTTACTTTCCGCATCTCTTTTAGACGTCTGAACCTCTTCACAGACATTTGAGGGGGTCTTCAGATGTTTGACAACACTCCCAGACATTCGAAACCACCTCGATCCTCGCACCAGTGTGCCTTCCCAACCTCTAACACTTGTAGCAGATGCGCATGCACGATCAGAACTTGGGTAGGGAATAATACTTGAAATCTGCATGCTATCAGACATCTGTTGTTACCTCTGGACATCCGACCAGACATCTGTAGGGCTCCCCAGATGTTGATTCTGCTGAAAAATGATTCCGCAGAATCGTTTGCGGAGCTTTCTTCCTCTGCGTGCTTCTACACCCTGCAGCAACAACTTCTGCTGACGTGCTCCAGTCCTCCTACCGCTCTTCCTCTCTTCCAATCTCCCCTGCTACCCGCTCTCCCTCTCCTTCTCCTTCTTGGCTACAGTGGTGGCGAGCAAATGGAGGAGGAGGGGGGGGTTTATGGATGGATGAGGGATGGGGAGAGGTGCAGGGAGGAGCATGGGAGAGGTGTATGGGGGTGGAGGGCATAGGAGAGATGTCGTGGAGGAGTGTGGGGGGAGGTAAGGGTAAGGTGTGCGGGGGGGGGTAGGGGTATGGTAGAAGGTAAAATTACGGGGTCACCCTCGCAAGTTCCCTTTTCCCTTGCAAATCCCACAATTTAAAAACCCAAGGGGTTTAAAATTGTACTAATACCCCTAAGAATTTCGGAAACGCCAAAAGGTCCTTGGCAAGGGTCATTTCAATAGCCTTCTACAATTGATCCTTCCGGATTTGCCTTGTTCAAAACATAATCTTTAAGCTTTTTCAAAAATTACTCCACAGAATACATCCATCTGAATTGTATAGGTCCACCGATTCTCGCTTCATTTACAAGATGCAATGTGAGATGAACCATTACATTGAAGAAGGCTGGGGGAAGAATCTGTACCATCTTACAGAGAGTAATGACTATTTATTTATCCCAGTGATCCAGCGTATCATTTTGTAGCGTCTTCGAACAAACAGCTTTGAAAAATCTGCTCATCTCTATGAATGGATCAACACTGGCTCTGGCAGTATCCCCTATATCGCTAGTGGAAACGATACTTGCATATAAACGTGGAAGTCATGACTTTTCAAGCCAGATATCTTTTTCTATGCTTCATTCACACAACAGGAATGCTGCGAGGAAAACCCATCTAGCACCCGAATTTCTTTTAAGAAGGAGAGCGGTCTACTCTTCTGGTCCTGATTCAATTGTAAATAGCAGGTGGGAAGTAGCCATCATTGTCATGAATATGTAGCTTCGGACGTATCCCTAAACTCTTCATGTCCTTTCTTGTTTTCACCATGTCCTTTGGATCATTAGTCAGATTTAATACGTCTAAGATGTTATCCATCACATTCTTTCGATGTGCATAATATCTAAATTATGATGTATTGTAAAATCTTTCTAGTATGGCATCTCCATAAAGAAAATGCTTTTCGTTCGAAATACAAACTTCCTCAAGACCGTTTGGTCTTGTTTGAATGGTCGATCCAACCATGTCTTACCCATTTCTTGTAATATCTCCATTATAACATGACCCGGCAACCTGATAGAATATGTACTAAGTTTATTTTTTAGATATTTCTTTGAATACAAACATGTCCTGCCATCAAATTTACTCCTAAACTATGACGTTCACCATCTATGTTCAATAGGTAGAAATCTGCGATGTCCTAAATAACAGAATTTCTTACTTTCCGGTCGTCGTAGGTGATGAGTGTTAAGACCTGTGTCATTAAAACCTTTTAAGACGTCTATACTTTAGGTCAAACGTCTGGTAAGACGTCTAGACTGAGGGTCAGACGTCTTGCAAGATGTCTGGACCCATTCCCAGATGTCTGAAATCAAAATTTTCGTGTACGTCCTCGCGTTTGCATGCATGCTGCACGCAGACAGTACGCGACCTCATTTTCTTCTCCTTCTCTCTCCTCTTGCCGACGCAAACCCTAACCCATCACCTTATCTAAACCCCCCTCCTCTCCCTCGTTCACCCCAGTTCCAGCCACCCTTCTCCTTCCTCTAGAGAGAGCAGCGAGTAGCGAGCGGCGTGGGAGGAGAGGAGGAGCAGTGAGGGGAAGAGAGGAGAGCAAGCGCGCAAGCTCGTGTGGGAGCTCACCGGAGAGCTCACTACTGGTCGGCGCGTGCGCGAGGCGGAGAGGTGCATCGGGGAGGTCCTCCCCGACACTGCTGCAGCCGAAGCAGCAGGCGAGCGGGCATGGCGCAACCACGCGCGGCGTGAGAAGGCGAAGGCAGGTTCTGATTCTGGAATTTTCCCAGAATCAGACGTCTGGATCAACGTCCAGACGATGTAGACGACATCTGGAGGAGGTTCCAGACGACTGAGAGGTAGGCTTCGCGACGTACACCTTCTTTGCAGATACGGCCATGCAGGCCATTTCGCCGAGGCACTGTTTCGTGCCATATTGAGGAGATTTTCGTTGACGGGTACAGGATTCACTTTGGGAAGGTGCGGGACATGCCCTCCCACGCAGTTCAGACATCTGGGTGAGGCACCAGACGACGAGAAGCATTTCCAAACGTCCGAAGAGGTGGTCGGACGTTTGGAATTGGGTCTAGACAGTCTAGCGGAGTTCCTGGACGTCTGAGGAGTGGTGCAGAAGTTGAGGTATGGTTCTGGGCTCTTTTAAGACATCTGGAAGGTGTTCCAGACGTCTGATATGAATCATAATTTCTATTTTTGACCCGTTTAGGGTCCGTTTGAGGTTCGATTTTCGCAATTAAGATACCGTTGTTTCCCGTATAATTCCCTTTACTTGTTGGAATACTTTTTATCCTGTTCTGGGTAGTCTCTTGTGAATGATCCATGTGATAGGACCTTGTTCCGTTGCGGATTTGGGATTTGTTGAGGCACGTGGACCTGCCGATCAAGCCCCCACTACTCCTGGGTTTACTGGTAGAGTGGCTTCCCCTAGTTTAATTACAAACCTGAATGCATATGTGGAATGAATGTTAGATCCTAGGGTATGGCATGAATCCTAGGACTAGAAACACTGGAATTTTTGTATTAAATGTATGGATTGCAGTCTTGGATGAGTAGATAGAATGATAAAAATTGCCTGTAAATGAATAACAGCTGCCTGTGAAATGTAAAGTACTTGTGTTAGCAAACTGTTGCATGTAAATTCCTGTTGTTTATGTTAAATGCCATAATATGAGCTGCATGTATATGGAAGATTGAATGTTGGAAAGACGAGCTACCTGCGAATAAACCTAGAATGTGAACAATAAAGTTACATGTTACATGTGTAGAACCTGAGAAATGGAAATAGAAATGATGAAACCTGGTATGACTTGGCCTGAGAAACATGAGCATGAACCCTACAAGGAATTAGGAGTAGAGCTCCTGGAAATAAATGTAATGGAACTGGAAATGTGAATGGGGAAGTGAGCTAGCCCTTGAGTACTTAGTACCAAGGAGAGCGACTGTTCCCCTATTTAATGCAGAGCAGAGTTAGCCGCCCTAGGGTTGGGACTCGGGGTTAGGATTGGCCACTTTGTACCAACTTTTTGGCCCTTGCGTATACAGTACCGGGGAAAGCTACTAGTGTAGGGAGAGAGCTAGCCACCCCACGGGGCCCGGGGTTCAGCTAGCCGCCTTACACTGACTTGTTAGGCCTACTGGGTAAACTAGGGTAGTCAG
Source organism: Thalassia testudinum (assembly GCA_037157565.1). Lineage (NCBI taxonomy): Eukaryota > Viridiplantae > Streptophyta > Magnoliopsida > Alismatales > Hydrocharitaceae > Thalassia > Thalassia testudinum. The sequence continues at coordinate 2,439,812 of JAZHRO010000022.1, read as the reverse complement.
GCGAGGGTGCGTGGACTGTGGAGGGGCGAGACCCCTGTTTGGTTCTTAGGGGCTAGACCCCTGTTACTGAGAGGGCTATGCCCTATACTGGTTCCGTGCTGTGCTTTGGGCGCACCCGCTAACGGAAACGACTGACTGCGTGCCAGTGTAGGGTAGCTACCCGTGCGCTTATCGCACGTGCCGTAGTCACCGTTACGTCTGTCCATGACCTTGGGGTGGTTGACTAGGAGTAGGACCACCAAGAGGGACTCTCCCGGCCAGGAGAGCACCACGTGCGACTTCTACTCTTCGGAAAAGACTGTAATCAAGATCGTTCCCATGAGAAACATTCGAGATCAAGAAAGAGACCTGATAAATAAACCAGGTGGTGAAAGAACGAATAATTAGTTAAAGAAAGAAAGAAATTGGAAAACAATAGCTACCTGTCCACCTTTACTTTTTTAGTTGGTTGCCACTCTACTCAGCGTTCGCTGATTTCGTGTACTCATAACCTTTTTCAGGTCCAGGTGTTGAGCAGCCAGAGCCTACGGCTGCAGAGGGTGCTGGGCCTAGTAGAGCCTAGTAGTTGTAGCTTTCTGTTGTACTTCGTTTCCTGTTATAGTGAGTAGTTTATTACACTTCTGTACTCTTTTATTGTGAACTTTATATTCCTATACTAATTTACTTTCCTACTGTTGTGGTGGTGTGTACTGTAATAGTTTATTTCTTTACTGCTGTACTTTTGTTACTATTAGTTACTTGCATGGTGAATGTGGTTTAATTTACTGCTTTTTGGTTACTTTCTCGTTGGATGACTGGGCCTCGGGATTAGTCGAGTCGGTCCGATCTCGTGTCCTGTAGGGATTCGGGAATCGGGTCGTAAAAATGAGTGTCTTCCATATGGACTAGGCAAGCAAGCTTTCCTTTAGTGCTCTAACCTGACAAATTTGTGTACACTGGGAAGTCGTTTATGGTCCACAACAATGTTGCATGCATATTGTAAAATTCTTTCTTTTCTGCATCATACATCTTCACGCCGGTGTATCACAACTGCTTTAGTTCATCGATTAATGGCTGGAGATAAACATCTATTGCATTTCCTGGTTGTTTTGGATCGGGGATTAATAGGGTCAGAATCATGAATGACAATCTCATACACAACTAGAGGTAAGTTATAAGTGACCATTACCACTGGCCATATAGAGTACAACGGGTATATACTTTTAAATGAATTGAATCCATCGCTTGCAAGACCCAATCGCACGTTTCTTGCTTCTAAAGCAAATGAATTGTTTCTTTCGTTAAATCTCTTCCACTCCTCTGAATCAGTAGGATGACATATTCTTCCATCTTGAGATTTACAATCCTGGTGCCATGTCATCCACCATGCAGTTTTAGTTGATATAAAAAGGTATTGAAGCCTAGGTATCAGTGGGAAGTAACGAAGAACCTTCTGAGGTTGTTTCCTCGTACTTTCATTTTTACCTTTCTTATATCTCTCAAGTCCACATTCGGGACATTTACTCAAGTTTGCGAATTCTTTTCTGAAAAGAATGCGGTCATTCAGGCATGCATCGATCTTCTGATAGTCCAAACCAAGCTTACGAATTTGTTCCTTTCCTTATACCATGAAGCCGAAAAACCATCAGGGTTATCCAACATCTCAGCAATAAATTGAAGTAGTTTTGACATGAATTTAGCACTAGCTCTATTCATAACCTTCAGTTGAAATATCTTCAACAAAAACAACAACTTTGACATTTTCATAACACCGGAAGCAATAGGATCCTCAGCTACCTTAACAGCATCATAGAACAGATCACAACTAAATGGATCTTCCTTATCTGTATTTATATCCTCTCCTGTTCTCATCTCGTTCAACATTTCTTGTATTTCTTTACCTCCGTTATCAACAATTTCCTCATCGATCTCTTCATCAATAGTGTTCTTATTGTTTATGACTTTCTCAGTCAACTCTTCTCCATGAGCTACCCAAGTAGTGTAATGTTGCCACCACCCATTACAAATCAAGTGCTCGATCACAGTATTACGATCATGCAAGGAACCATTCCAACATCTTCTGCATGGGCAGAAGATATTATCAAATTGACCTCCTCGCCTAAATATCTTCCTATCGTCATCAAAGGCCTAATCCAGGAATGAAATTACTCCATCCTTATATCTGGTGTAATCTGAACCCCTCACTCCAATCCAAGATTTATCCATTGTAACCTAAAATTTAATGTAAACAAATCAATTATTAGGAAGGGAAATGATTGAATGATGTGTATCTTGATTAAAATTTTCACTTTATAGCCCATCCTCAAACATTTGATCACAACTTAGGTTTGCTCATTACATGTAACCTTAGTGCGATGGAATTTCGACAGCATATCCCCGTACTTCTCCAATATATCCCCCAATACTAACCTTACCTAGATTTCCTTTAACACCCAATTAAGGGCACCGTAGGAAACTAGATAAGATTAGTTGGTATACCAAAGAAGAGTAGGAAGAAGCAACCAAAATTTCACCGCACAAGGTTACATGTAACGAGCAAAACTAAGTTGTAATCAAATCTTTAAGGACCTTCTTTAGTTCGGTACTTCACCGAACTAAAGTCAATTGAGTCTTATGTCATGCTACAAAGACAACACATCATACATGTAAGTGAAGTATACACACTTTCTGCATTGTCTATATAACACGATCATAAATCTCGACGGGTGAGTAATTTGGATACAATCTGACTAGGAGGACTTTTACCCTAAAGGTTAAAATACTTAATGTTTGACCTCGTGTGCATATATCTTATTTAGCAAATGTGTATCTAAAATAATACTCATAATTGCAAAGAAATTGACATAAACATAAACAATCATCTCATAAAAAATACAATTATTTTTATTGAATGCTAAAAAGAAATGTACAAAAATATTTTTTACTCCTTGTTAAGATTCCCTCCTTTATTGAATACTCACATTGTTGTAATGTGCACAATTTAGTTTTAAGTACGAAAAATAAGTAGATAACAAATGAACCAATTCAATCTCTTTCAGAAAGATATGTTCAAATCACAATTTAATGGAGATGATGTGATGATAATGTCATCATCAACCATATCTAGCTTTAATTAGTCACAATCAATGCATAAATGCTCCTACATAATCGCTAGAGAGCCGTAATTCACTTCACATCCATTTTGAGAGATAAACATGAAAATAGGGGTAAAACTGCAGTTTTAACAACACATCTTAATTGCAGAACAAACACGGGATTTCTTAGGGGTTAATTAAAGGTAAAAAGGTCATAAATATCTACTAAGTGGGTGCATACAGACACGAACGAGTTTTCATGCGTTTCAAAAATTAAATGACATCTAAAACCCTAAAAACAGACCCGTTTAACTAATTGAGGTTCCAGTCAGGATAAAATTCATCTAAACCCTCTAAAAATCATAGAACAATATTCTCTAGAGTTTGGTACCTATGAATTGACCATCAGAATCGGCTTTGACTTGAAACAGAGTCTCAGATGGAAAGTTACCCTAATTTGGGTAACTACATAATTTACCTAGTCAAATATGGTCAAAACCTAAATCTGACCTCACCATCAAACTCCTTGGATCCAAATTAAGTTTGCATCAAAATTTGGGCTCAATCTCAAATCGTCTTGACCAAGTTTGCATTTTGGTCATGTCTGACTCTTTTCTCTCATACACATGCCCCTAACTTTTGAAATCCTTGCAAAAATCCCCCTATCTTTGTTGTCACTCTTTACAAATAGGTCCTTATACCATTTTTGTGGAGAAGTCCTACTCCAGCGAGCTTCTTTTGGCAAGAACTTTGAGATTACTTGACGAATCCCTCTCAAAATTGAAAGGGAAACGCGTCAGGTAATTTCCTTCCTTTTAAGCTTTGTGTGAGTTTCCAAATCTCACCTAATCTCTCATGCAAACCTTTGAGAGGATTCAGTCTCCGTGGATTTCGAAGCTTAGAAGCTTCCAAGCTTGGTTTCCCTATAAATAACCCTTGATGCCCTTGGAGCCCTAACAAATAACCCTTGATGCACGAGATAACTCGTCAGCAAGTTTTGGTGGGTCAAACACCTCTATTCCTCTTCCTCCGGCCACCGAAACCGCTGCTCTGGCAACCCTCCCTACCTCTCTCTCGGGCCTCCAACGGACAAATTGAAGGCTTTATCTTCTTCCCCTCGTCCTTGTGATCCTCCCCTGCCAAAGGGGGGTTGTTCCTCCATCTCGTTCGTCGTCACTGCCTCGCCGTCTCTTTCTTCTTCCACAGCGCCGACCTGCCAACGCCAATGCCAATTCCCCCCTTTCGTTCGTTAGATTAGGACTAGGTTAGTTCCCTTAGTTCTTAGGTTAGTTCTTATTACCCAAAAACAACCTCGACTCGACACGCTCACTGTCGTCTTCTCTGCCTCCATCAACATCTCCGGTGAGGACTTCCGTTCGCTACACACCTCCATCCTCCACGCCGACAAGTTCCTTGCTCATGGCCTCTTATACCTTGGCTGCACTCACACCTCGCAGACCTAGTCTTGGGTATCTGCATACCCAATTACCCGCATAATCACCCGATTTGAGAAAGAGAAAAAGGAGGGAAAGGAGAGAGAGAGCACGAGAAAGGGGGTTTTGGTCATGCAGGCATTGCATAACACTTAGTTGTTGAGAGAAGGAGAAAAGAGAAGAGGGAAGGTTGAAGGGAAAGAGGAGAAGACTCAGTGAAGAAGAAGCTGAAGGCCTTTCTTCTCTTGTGTGTGAAGAAGAAAGAAGAGAGAAGGAGCTGAAGAGAAGACGCTGAAGAGAAGAAGCCTCTTTGAGGCACTGTAGCAGGTGCTGGTTAAGTCATCTAATGTACTATGCCAACGTCTAATTGAGCACTATTGAGATATTTAAGTGGTTCAGGCACTGTGCATTTATTTAGTATATTTAAGTAATTGATATATATGTTTAAATGAATAATTGGTGATTTAAATCACCATTATTTTGTTCTAGGTTTCTTTTTGCTAGGCTAAACTCTTGTTAAACTCATGTTCTACATTTATGATCAATTTTGAGTAATTATTATTCATTGCATATCATCATTTGGCTTATTTCTTATGCTTATTTATATTATTAATTAAGATTAGCGTGTGAATTCCATATTTGCTCTCTGTGTTCGACCTCGGACTTAAATTCGAGTAATAAATCTTATTTATTGAGAGAGCTATTTTTGAGGATTTACTACAACAAGACGACACATTTAAATCTCCTATCAATAGCCCTTCAACATGATGTTCTACCAATTAAATGCCTACAAATGCAATCAACTACGAATGCAACAACTAAATGCATTAGAATATAAATTAGGGTATTCAAATCAACAAGAAATAATGCATCCTAAATTCCTAATTAGAACACACAAGCTCCTAATATATCGTCAAGTTTTCACACTGTATGAGACTAAATCCAACAACCAACATCATATATTTCCTCCAACAATCTCGAGTAAGAACACTAGATTAGCATAAAGCCCAACTCAATCCCTAAACCCTAGACCAACCCAACCACCCTAACCCTAGCCCAACTCAATCCCTAAATCTTATCCCAACCCAACCACCCTAACCCTATACCCAACCCATTACCAAACCTAAACAACATATATTAAACCCAATTCCCAACACAAATCAATCATCATCCAACCCAAACCCCAACCATAAGTCTAAACCATCCCAACCATAACCTATCCATGCATCTTAAACCATCCCATCTCCATCCCAAACCTAACCATCATCCTAACTAAATCCTAACATAACCTAACCAAAGCCTAACCTAACCCTAAATCTCCAACCAACAAATACATTGAACGTTAAAGAATTTTAAAAATTTTAATAGAGTTTTCCCTTTAATTTTATTTTTTTTTCATAAACCTGCATATCAAAATAATACACATAATAAAAGTGGACACACCCCACAATAATAATGCATCACACAAAAACATAAAGTGCATAAAAGTAGGCACACCCCACCATACATTCAAAAAAATGACAATATGTGGGCACACCCCACATCTAATATAGTCCTAAAATATCATAAACATAAATTATAAAAAATGAAATTATATCTCTGATGTACTACAGCCTCTAAGGGTGACCATCACTAATAATATGTAAATTCAATAATGCACAATAAATTAAATAATAAACCATTATATTATTAATAACTTAAGTAATTAATTTGATATAAGGAAAGGAAGATGAGAAGGGGACGAGGAGGAGGGTGGCAGTAGGGAGGAGAGGAGGATGGGGGATGGCAGTTGGGGTAACATCATAAAGATGGTTCGAAAGCTAGATTATGAACACAATGTGAAGAATTGGTTAGCTCATGAAGTTCGGGTAACATCATAAAGAGATGTGATTCTTGAGAATGAAGATAAGTAGATTAAATAGAGAATCAAAAGGACTAGATGTTATCGAATTGTATTAACGGATTTGGATCAGATTTGACCTACTATTTCAACTATATCTCTAGGTAGCACCTCTACTTCTTTGGCCTTCAAGGACTTCAAAGTTAGGTAAGGGTAGCAAACACATAATTAGAGTTGGATGACTATCTTGGTCTCTACTTTGGACTTGTATTCTTCCTATATCAATCTATAACTCATTTTTCTCATTTATTCTTATTCATAGAAAATCAAAATAGTCACACATGCTAACTACTAAAGAAATGCATTTGTTTTGAATGCAATAGTGGAGCTTCGTAGTTGTATTTAGAGTGTTATAACACAAGTTCAAATGTGAAAATTGATCGATCGTTTTACTGAACTCATATGGGATTTGGTAAGGAAGGGCAGGGAGGAGGAGGAGGAAGGAAAGGGGCAGTGGAGGAGGGGAATGGGAGTTGGGAGGAGGAAGGGAAGGCACAGTGGCAGGAGGAGGAGGGGGCAGCAAGAGGGGGTCGAGAAGGTAAATATTTACCGTCACTTTATAAAGCGATGGTAAATATATTCTTGCCGTTGGTTAGTGTACAAAGCGACGGCTAAAAGATGGTTAAAATTAGCGCCTAAAATTTGGGTAGGTTTAGTGGTTTAATTTTGACTTATGCCGTCGGTTGGTGAAGGAAGTGACGGTGAAACGAAGGTTAAAATTAACGCCTAACACATGGGCGGGTTTGATTTTGACTTCTGTCGTCGGTTAGTGGAAGAAGCAATGGCAGAAATATATGTGCCATCGGTTAGTGTAATAAGTGACGGTGAAAAGAAGCTTAAAATTAGTGCTTAAATTTGGGTAGATTTTATTTTGACTTCTATCATCGATTAGTGGAAGAAGCGACGGGGAAAAGTCGGTTAAAATTTCCAGGCAAAGTTTAGGTACAATGGAGGAGGGATTTAACTTATCATTTACCGTTGGTTTCTAATTTAACCGACGGGAAATATCTGTTCATCATACGCACACGTAAAGTCCTCTCCTCCCCGCATAACTCACAGAAACCCTCGTTGCTCCTCCTCTCCTAATCCTCCTCGAGATCGCCCTCCATCGTTTGCCTGTCGCTCCTCGCCCTCCGTCAGTCGCTGACGCTCCTCCTCCTTAGGTAGCTCCTCGCTGCCCCACCCTCCTCCTCCTCCGTCTCCTGCCAACAACCTCCTCCTCCTCCTACCGATAGCCTCCTCCTCCTTCTCCCCCTCCTACCACCCTCCTCCTCCCCGGCCCCTCCTGCTGCCCCTCTCCCCCTTTCCTCCTCCCCCTCCTATCGATACCCTCCTCCTCCTCCTCCTTCCCCTCCTACAGCCCTCCTCCTCCTGTCATTCCCCTCCTCCTCCTCCTCCTCCCCCTCCTGCTGATAACCTCCTCCCCCTCCTGCTGCCCTATTGGTGAATTTTGGAAGTGGAAGAATAGCTTTTAAAGGGGGCATGCATATGAATTTTATAAGAGTGCTTGATTTAATGGGCCTTGATTAATGAGATGTTGATCTAAAGGGCCTCCTCCTCCTGTTGGTTGATCTCCTGTTGGATGAATTTTATAAGATGTGAATTTTTAATCATTGAATTTTGTAAGATTGAAGGAGAACCTTTGGATAGGAGATGGATGGTTGAGATGTGGCCGACCAACTAAGGTGTTTCTTATGGTGATATGGCCGACCACTTAGGTTGGTTTTTAAGGGATAAGGTTAGGGTTTCCTAGGTGGATTTAGGGCCATAGGTTATAGGTTTAATTGTTGGGATTTTATGCTAGGTGGTCGACCTTAAGGAGAGGATAAGTGGTAGGAGGGGGCAACTAACATGGTTGTTGGGAGAGGATATGCATTAAGGTTTATCTAAAGGCATAGGCCATAAGATCTAGGATAAAGGGTGGGGATTAAACCTAAGTTTTAGCTAAGTAAAGTGGCCAACCATATAAAGGATAGCAGGGTTACCTAGGGCCAGCTACTTAGGTGCTTAATTGGTGGCTAGGCTAGATATAGGTGGCAGCTAAAGTAGGAGGATAGGAAAGGGCTTGATTTAGGTTTTAGGGATTGGGTTTTCTATAGGATATGAACCTAGTTTGTCCAACCATTTAGCCTAAGAATTAAGGTCCATGGCCAACCAAGAGGTTGACTAATTAGGTTAGGTAGGTGAGTGCTAGGTTATGATGATTGGGCTCTGATCGTTTAATTCCTCAACACAGTTAATGTAACGAGCGCGTGCCCCAGACGTCTTTTAAGACGTCTGGGAGGTGGCCCAGACGTCTGTAAAGACGTCTGGGATCACATCCGGACGTCTGACCAGACGTCCGGGATAGTTTACAGACGTCTGGCGAACAGTTATGCTCGCACGGGATATTCGTCTGCGCGCCTGTGCGCGCAGACCTGCGATCCCGCATCTTCTCTGCGGCTGCAGGCGACTGCGACCGTCTCTCCCTCCTCTCCGCGCGGCGTTAAAAGGGGGAGGGGGCGCGCCTCCCCTCCCGTCTCCACCATCTTCCTCCTTCTCTCCTGCCTGTGCGCGAGAGCGAGCGGACGCGAGGGCGCAGCGGCAGCGGCGGCCGCAGTAGGCGCGGAGGAGCTGCGGCGTGCGAGGGCGGGGCTCTGCCGTGAGGGCGAGCTCGCCGGGAGCGGCTTGGCCGGCCGACGGAGGGCGCAGGGGGCGCAGAGCGTCGCGGAGAGGGACCTGCTGCGAGCGGAGCAGCGGACGCGCGAGGTGCGACGCGGGCGGCGTCGCGAGCGGAGGCCGAGCGAGGTTCTGATTCTGGAAAAATCTCCAGAATCAGACGTCTGGACTGATATCCAGACGACAAGGTCGACGTCTGTGAGATCATACAGACGTCTGAAAGGTGAGTTCCGCTTTCTCCTTCTTTTTGTCTACTGACCGTACTGAGGGAGGAGGGTTGGCTGTGCGCAGGTGTTCGGATTCGTCATCCTTGCGAATCAGACGTCTGGAAGTTTTACCAGACGGCGGGAGTGACCTCCAGACGTCCGGAGAGACCATCGGACGTCTGGGATCTAGGAGAGACGTCCCCACAGACTTCTGGACATCCGGGGAACCAAGCCGAACAGGTAATTCTCTGATCCACCGTTTAAGACGTTTGGAAGGAGTTCCAGACGTCTGATTTTGCACAGTATTGTCTTTCTCGGCCCGTTTGGGCTCCGTTTTCCGCGATTCGAGCTGCGTTCGTTTCAGAATTTATTCCTCTACCCGCCTACAGTAGCTATACACTGTTTTGAGACACTCCTTGTGTTTGATCCTTGTGATAGGACCTCGTTCGGTTGCCGTCTTGAGAGTCGCGGAGGCGCGCGGGATTCCCGACCACGCCCCCATTACTCCCGTTGTACCTGGTAGAGTGGTTTTAAGTATTAAAAAAAAAAAAATCTGTTAAAGTATGGAATCATAACTAGAACCTAGGGCATTGCATGAATCCTAGGAATGAGAAATGTATGGAATGATAGCTCCTAGGTGTGGCATGAATCCTAGGATGGAAAAACTAGTGGAATGTATATTACTGCAGTCTTGGAAAAATGGAAAGGAATATATAAGCTGCCTGTGAAATTAATTAACAGCTGCCTGTTATGAACAAAGAAACATGTTTGAGATCATGGAAATTGAGAACGTGAATCTGGAAAGTGAAACATATGATGTTCTGAGATAAAGGGCTGGAACCCTACGGGGAATTAGGAGTGGAACTCCTGGAAAGAAAAGGAATGGAACTGAGATGTAGTTTGTACTGTCTCTTGGGTACGCAGTACCAAGGGAAGTACCTGTACCTGTTTTAGTGCAGAGTGGGGCCAGCCGCCCCAGGGACCCGGGGTTAGGCTTGGCCGCTCTGTACCGACTTGTTGGCCCTCGTGTACGTAGTACCGAGGAGAGCTAGTAGTGTTAGGAGAGTACTAGCTACCCCACGGGCCCCGGGGTTCTGCTAGCCTCCTTCACCGACTTGTTAGGCCCACTAGGGCAAACCAGGGTAGTCAGGCGAGGGTGCGCGGACTGTGGAGGGGCAAGGCCCCGGTTTGGTTACTGTGGAGGGGTTGGACCCCTGTTACTGAGAGGGCTCTGCCCTGGTTCCGTGCTGTGCTTTGGGCGCACCCGTTAACGGAAACGACTGACCGCGTGCCAGTACGGGCTAGCTACCTGTGCGTCTATCGCGCGTGACGTAGTCACCGTTACGTCTGTCAGTGACCTTGGGGTGGTTGACTGAGGGTAGGATCACCACGGGGGACTCTCCCGGCCAGGAGAGCACCACGTGCTACTTCTACTTTTGGAAAAGACTGCAATCAAGATCGTCCCACGAGGACATCCGAGATCAAGTAAAGGATCTGAGAAGTAAATGAAATAGTGAGAAAAATTGAAAGATGTAAATAAAAGGAAGTAATAGAACATAACAGCTACTGTACACTCTACTGTTGCCTTTAGTTAGTTTGCCACTCTACTCAGCGTTTTGCTGACGTGTTACACTCGTTACCTTTTTCAGGACCAGGTGTTGAGCAGCCAGGGTCGGCGGCTGCAGAGGACGCTGGGCCGAGTAGGGTCCAGTAGAGTTGCCACAGCTTTGTACCTTCTTTTGTTTCTGTTCTAGTGAGTAGTTTTGTTTCCGCTGTACCTTCTTTACCTGCAGTTTTTGTTATATGATAAATGTTGTTTTACTGTTGTGGTGGTGCCTACTGTAGTAGTTTCTTTCCTTACTGCTGTACTTTCTTACTGTTAGTTATATTCATGCTGAATGTGGTTTATTTTACTGTCTTTTGGTTACTTCCTCGTTGGACGACTGGGTCTTGGGATTAGTCGAGTCGGTCCGGTTCTCGTGTCTCATAGGGACTCGGGAACCGGGTCGTTACAAGATGGTATCAGAGCAAGGTCGTCCCGAGAAGTGAATCAACTGACTGGAAAATAACCAATTCACATGTTTATAGCTAGAGTAGCCACCACAACATATCTCTTGACTTGAGCTCTTAGAAGTGTTGTTAGGTACCGTCTGTTTTGACGTTTCCGTTTTGTTTCGCGTCTCCTTGCAGGAGATGCCTCGTCGTGGGACTGGCGAGACTGGCCGCGGGCGCGGCCGAGGGCGAGGTCGGCGAGGTGGACGTGCTGTCGTGGATGTCTCGGTGGACCAGCCACCACTCCCTGGCATCCAGGCCCAGGACCTCGCCAGACTGATACGGGATATTGTACGAGAGGAGCTCCACCCACCGCCCCGAGCACCTCCTCCTGGGGTTGCAGAGGGGGAGTCCTCTGTGGGGCCACGCGACGGACGCGGCGCTGGACACGAGGGAGGGGATGGGCCCCTGCCGCCCCCACCTTCCTCCGACACTTCTGTACACGAGACACCTTCGCCTGGAGGTGCACCAGCACCTCCCCTACAGCACCACTTCGAGCTTTTCGGACAGTTCCGGAAGCTGAAGCCCCCCTCCTTCAAGGGGGATGAGGACCCGACCGAGGCAGAGGACTGGCTTGAGCAGCTGGAGAAGATCTTCGACACCCTTCGCCCCCCGGTGGAGTGCCGCGTGGCCTTTGCCACGTACCAGCTGGAGAGTGCGGCACACCGGTGGTGGAGGGCGGTCCGGGGACAGGAGAGGGACGAGCCGACGTGGGACCAGTTCGTCACCCTCTTCTGCGAGCAGTACTTTCCCCAGACGTGGCAGGACCAGAGGAGGCGGGAGTTCCACACTCTCCGCCAAGGGACGATGACCGTGAGCGCGTACCGCACGCGTTTCTTGGAGCTGTCCCGCTTTGCAGCGACAGTGGTAGCCACTGAGGAGGAGCGCCTTTGGAGGTTCACCGAGGGGCTCCGGCCTGCGATCCGGGGGTATGTCAAACCCCTGAAGCTGCCGACGTTTTTGAGAGTGGTAGAGGCAGCCATGACTTACGAGGAGACCAACCCGTCCGCGCGAGAGACCGACGGCGGGCGGAAGAGGCCCTTTCAGCCAGACTTCTCACAGGGCCGGCGAGAACGGAGACACGTGGCGTCCGCAGGAGAGCCGTCACGTTGTGCAGGGCCATCAGTGGCCTTTGGGGGCCCTCGACAGGGGCCAGTCGCCAGCACCGGACCCCCGCCTAGCCGACAGCAGGGACTCACTGAGGGCGGGAGTCGGGTTCCCCTCTGCTACCAGTGTGGCCAGCCGGGCCACATCAGGAGGGACTGCCCATCTAGGGCAGGAGGTCAGCAGATACTTCCCGCGCAGAGCACTGGAGGGCGCGCAGGAGGCCGCGGTTTCCAGGCGCGAGGAGGAGGACCGCAGTCGCGAGGAGGGTACCGGCCAGCACCTACCCGTCCGACGCAGAGTGTGGCTGCTTCGTCCGCACCTAGAGCTGAGGGGCGTATCAACGCCCTAACACACAGGGACGCCAGAGCTTCGGGATCCGTGGTAGCAGGTATGGTTTCAGTTTCTGGCAGACTCGTTTACACGCTTTTCGATTCCGGCGCTACGCACTCGTTTGTCGCAGACAGTTTCGCAGTTAGTTTGGACCAGGATTATACATTGTTAGAGAACCCGTTCGTAATCAGAGGTCCGAGTGGTCAGCTGTTTGTAGCTGAGGAGGTGTACACGGGTTGCGGGGTCAGCATCGGGGGACACAGCCTGCCAGCTGACCTGATTATGATACAGATGGAGGACTTTGGGGTGATCCTGGGGATGGATTGGCTGTCCGCTTACCACGCATTGGTTGACTGCTTTGAGAGGAAGATTGTCTTCTCCATTCCGGAGTTGCCTTCCTTCGAGTTTCACGGGCAGCCAGTGGACGGAGGTTTCAGGTGCATTTCGGCACTTCGGGCGGCGAGACTTTTGAGCCAGGGGTGTGAGGGCTTCTTAGCTTGTGTGGTGGCAGAGCACAGCCCCGTGGCAGACTTCCAGAGCATCCCGGTGGTCAGAGAGTACCCCGACGTGTTTCCAGACGAGTTACCAGGACTACCGCCCGAGCGTGAGATCAAGTTTGAGATCTCACTAGTACCAGGGACCAGCCCCATCTCCACCGCGCCATACAGGATGGCACCGCTTGAGCTGCGAGAGCTCAAGTCTCAGTTGCAGGACCTTTTGGAGAAGGGTTTCGTGAGGCCCAGTGCGTCTCCCTGGGGAGCCCCGGTACTGTTTGTAAAGAAGAAGGATGGGACCCTACGCCTTTGTGTGGACTACCGACAGCTGAATAGGGTCACCATCAAGAACAGATATCCGCTGCCGAGGATTGACGATTTGTTTGACCAGTTGCGGGGTGCCACGGTGTTTTCCAAGATCGACTTGAGGTCTGGATACCACCAGTTGAGGATCAGGGAGACCGACGTCTCCAAGACAGCTTTCCGCACCCGGTACGGACACTACGAGTTTTTGGTCATGCCGTTTGGGCTGACCAATGCCCCCGCTGCTTTCATGGACCTGATGAACCGGGTGTTCAGACCGTACTTGGACCAGTTTGTGGTGGTTTTCATAGATGATGTACTCATCTATTCTAGAGATCGGACGCAGCACGGACAGCACTTGCGGATGGTTCTGGACACTCTGAGACGACGCAGGCTGTACGCCAAATACAGCAAGTGCGAGTTCTGGTTGAGGGAGGTGACCTTTTTGGGTCATGTGATCTCTGGAGACGGCCTGGCGGTGGATCCCGCCAAGGTCGAGGCAGTGCTCAGGTGGGAGAGACCGCGTTCAGTCACTGAGATTCGCAGTTTCCTGGGACTGGCAGGTTACTACAGACGGTTCATCAGAGGGTTTTCGCAGATTGCACGTCCTATGACACAGTTGACTCGGAAGGATGTGCCTTTCACTTGGACAGACGCCTGTGAGGCGTGTTTTCTGGAGCTGAAGGAGAGGTTGACCTCGGCTCCCGTGCTCACCATTCCTGACAGTAGTGGCGGGTTCGTTGTGTACACGGACGCTTCCTTGCAGGGGTTAGGAGGTGTGCTCATGCAGAGGGGTCACGTGGTCGCTTACGCTTCGCGGCAACTGAAGCCCCATGAGCATACCTACCCTACCCACGACCTAGAGTTGGCAGCTGTTGTCTTCGCGCTGAAGACATGGAGGCACTACTTGTACGGTGAGACCTTCGAGATTTTTACAGATCACAAGAGCCTCAGATATCTTTTTGACCAGAAGGAGCTCAACATGAGACAGAGACGTTGGTTGGAGCTCCTGAAGGACTACGACTGCAGCATCTCCTACCACCCGGGAAAGGCCAATGTGGTGGCTGACGCCTTGAGCCGTAAGGCGCCCGCACGCTTGGCCAGTCTACAGTTACAGAGTTGGAGCATTTTGGAGGAGGTGGGCAGTTGGCGACCTCTAGAGTTACGAGGGTACTGTGGGGCAGTGACGGTGACACGGCAGACCAGACCAGAGTTGATAGACCGCATCATCACGGGACAGATGGCCGATCCGTACTTGCAGTCTTTGCGCGACAGAGTACTGTCAGGGGACCCAGGGGACTTCTCTTTCACAGACCAGGTGTTACGCTTGAGGGGACGGCTGTGCGTCCCCAGAGACGAGGAGCTGTTGAGAGAGCTCCTGACGGAGGCACACGGTTCCAGATTCACCATACATCCCGGAAACACGAAAATGTACCATGACTTGAGACGCGAGTTCTGGTGGAGAGGGATGAAGCGGGATGTGGGTGAGTTCGTGCAGCAGTGCTTAGTGTGCCAGCAGGTGAAAGCCGAGCATCAGAGGCCTGCAGGGCCGCTTCAGCCGCTTCCAGTGCCAGAGTGGAAGTGGGAGAGCATCACCATGGACTTGGTGGTGGGCTTACCTGTTACCCAGCGAGGACACGACGCGGTCTGGGTAATAGTGGATAGGTTGACGAAGACGGCACGATTCTTGCCGATCCGAGTCACTTTGGGACCAGCACAGTTGGCAGAGAGGTATATCCGTGATGTGGTGCGACTACACGGAGTTCCGCGGGAGATCGTATCCGACCGGGATACCCGCTTTACATCCCAGTTTTGGGCTGAGTTTCAGCAGGCTTTGGGGACGAGGTTGAGGTTTAGCACGGCTTACCACCCCCAGACGGACGGACAGTCGGAACGCACGATACAGACACTTGAGGATCTTTTGCGTGCCTGTGTACTAGACTGGAGGGGCTCTTGGGAGGAGCACCTGCCCCTGGCAGAGTTTGCATACAACAACAGTTATCACTCGAGCATCGGCATGGCTCCCTACGAGGCTCTGTACGGACGGAAATGCACGGCACCCTTGAGTTGGGTTGAGGTGGGGACCAAGTGGGAGGTTGGCCCCAGGTTGATCCGGCAGAGTCAGGAGGTAGTTGAACAGATCCACAGACGACTCCGCACTGTCAGGAGCAGACAGAAGAGCTACGCAGATCGCAGACGCAGAGAGGTGCAGTTCGAGGTTGGGGACCACGTCTTTCTTCGTGTTTCGCCCATGAAGGGCTGACAGCGGTTTGGGGTGAGAGGGAAGCTCGCGCCGAGGTTCGTGGGGCCCTTCGAGGTCCTGGAGCGGGTTGGACCCGTTGCTTACAGACTTGCCCTTCCCCCGCAGCTTTCTGGTGTGCACGACGTGTTCCACGTGTCCAACCTCAGGAAGTACGTAGCCGATCCCAGCCACGTACTGAGTCACGAGAGCGTCGAGGTGAGCGACGACCTGACCTACCCCGAGCGGCCAGTGCAGATCCTAGACCGAGCCGTCCGCAGGTTGAGACGAAAGCAAGTACCCCTAGTAAAGGTTTTGTGGAGGAGCCAGCGGTACGAGGAGGCTACCTGGGAGCCTGAGGCGGCAATGCGGGAGCGGTACCCAGAGCTTTTTGCGGGTACGTCTTTTCGGACCGGTTTCGGTCCTCTTTGAGTTTGTTATGGTTATTTGGACATCCTTTTTCCGCACCCTAGTTGGCGCAAGTTTCGGGGACGAAACTTCCTTTGAGTTTGTTATATTGTAACGAGCGCGTGCCCCAGACGTCTGTAAAGACGTCTGGGATCACATCCGGACGTCTGACCAGACGTCCGGGATAGTTTACAGACGTCTGGCGAACAGTTATGCTCGCACGGGATATTCGTCTGCGCGCCTGTGCGCGCAGACCTGCGATCCCGCATCTTCTCTGCGGCTGCAGGCGACTGCGACCGTCTCTCCCTCCTCTCCGCGCGGCGTTAAAAGGGGGAGGGGGCGCGCCTCCCCTCCCGTCTCCACCATCTTCCTCCTTCTCTCCTGCCTGTGCGCGAGAGCGAGCGGACGCGAGGGCGCAGCGGCAGCGGCGGCCGCAGTAGGCGCGGAGGAGCTGCGGCGTGCGAGGGCGGGGCTCTGCCGTGAGGGCGAGCTCGCCGGGAGCGGCTTGGCCGGCCGGCGGAGGGCGCAGGGGGCGCAGAGCGTCGCGGAGAGGGACCTGCTGCGGGCGGAGCAGCGGACGCGCGAGGTGCGACGCGGGCGGCGTCGCGAGCGGAGGCCGAGCGAGGTTCTGATTCTGGAAAAATCTCCAGAATCAGATGTCTGGACTGATATCCAGACGACAAGGTCGACGTCTGTGAGATCATACAGACGTCTGAAAGGTGAGTTCCGCTTTCTCCTTCTTTTTGTCTACTGACCGTACTGAGGGAGGAGGGTTGGCTGTGCGCAGGTGTTCGGATTCGTCATCCTTGCGAATCAGACGTCTGGAAGTTTTACCAGACGGCGGGAGTGACCTCCAGACGTCCGGAGAGACCATCGGACGTCTGGGATCTAGGAGAGACGTCCCCACAGACTTCTGGACGTCCGGGGAACCAAGCCGAACAGGTAATTCTCTGATCCACCGTTTAAGACGTCTGGAAGGAGTTCCAGACGTCTGATTTTGCACAGTATTGTCTTTCTCGGCCCGTTTGGGCTCCGTTTTCCGCGATTCGAGCTGCGTTCGTTTCAGAATTTATTCCTCTACCCGCCTACAGTAGCTATACACTGTTTTGAGACACTCCTTGTGTTTGATCCTTGTGATAGGACCTCGTTCGGTTGCCGTCTTGAGAGTCGCGGAGGCGCGCGGGATTCCCGACCACGCCCCCATTACTCCCGTTGTACCTGGTAGAGTGGTTTTAAGTATTAAAAAAAAAAAAATCTGTTAAAGTATGGAATCATAACTAGAACCTAGGGCATTGCATGAATCCTAGGAATGAGAAATGTATGGAATGATAGCTCCTAGGTGTGGCATGAATCCTAGGATGGAAAAACTAGTGGAATGTATATTACTGCAGTCTTGGAAAAATGGAAAGGAATATATAAGCTGCCTGTGAAATTAATTAACAGCTGCCTGTTATGAACAAAGAAACATGTTTGAGATCATGGAAATTGAGAACGTGAATCTGGAAAGTGAAACATATGATGTTCTGTGATAAAGGGCTGGAACCCTACGGGGAATTAGGAGTGGAACTCCTGGAAAGAAAAGGAATGGAACTGAGATGTAGTTTGTACTGTCTCTTGGGTACGCAGTACCAAGGGAAGTACCTGTACCTGTTTTAGTGCAGAGTGGGGCCAGCCGCCCCAGGGACCTGGGGTTAGGCTTGGCCGCTCTGTACCGACTTGTTGGCCCTCGTGTACGTAGTACCGAGGAGAGCTAGTAGTGTTAGGAGAGTACTAGCTACCCCACGGGCCCCGGGGTTCTGCTAGCCTCCTTCACCGACTTGTTAGGCCCACTAGGGCAAACCAGGGTAGTCAGGCGAGGGTGCGCGGACTGTGGAGGGGCAAGGCCCCGGTTTGGTTACTGTGGAGGGGTTGGACCCCTGTTACTGAGAGGGCTCTGCCCTGGTTCCGTGCTGTGCTTTGGGCGCACCCGTTAATGGAAACGACTGACCGCGTGCCAGTACGGGCTAGCTACCTGTGCGTCTATCGCGCGTGCCGTAGTCACCGTTACGTCTGTCAGTGACCTTGGGGTGGTTGACTGAGGGTAGGATCACCACGGGGGACTCTCCCGGCCAGGAGAGCACCACGTGCTACTTCTACTTTTGGAAAAGACTGCAATCAAGATCGTCCCACGAGGACATCCGAGATCAAGTAAAGGATCTGAGAAGTAAATGAAATAGTGAGAAAAATTGAAAGATGTAAATAAAAGGAAGTAATAGAACATAACAGCTACTGTACACTCTACTGTTGCCTTTAGTTAGTTTGCCACTCTACTCAGCGTTTTGCTGACGTGTTACACTCGTTACCTTTTTCAGGACCAGGTGTTGAGCAGCCAGGGTCGGCGGCTGCAGAGGACGCTGGGCCGAGTAGGGTCCAGTAGAGTTGCCACAGCTTTGTACCTTCTTTTGTTTCTGTTCTAGTGAGTAGTTTTGTTTCCGTTGTACCTTCTTTACCTGCAGTTTTTGTTATATGATAAATGTTGTTTTACTGTTGTGGTGGTGCCTACTGTAGTAGTTTCTTTCCTTACTGCTGTACTTTCTTACTGTTAGTTATATTCATGCTGAATGTGGTTTATTTTACTGTCTTTTGGTTACTTCCTCGTTGGACGACTGGGTCTTGGGATTAGTCGAGTCGGTCCGGTTCTCGTGTCTCGTAGGGACTCGGGAACCGGGTCGTTACAGTTAATTAAGTCATTTAGACTTAATTAATCGCATGAGAAAGTAACTTAGGTTAACTTGATTTTTTGTCGATTGTGTAGCATAGGGTCAAGTTAACCTAACATTTTAGATTTTTAAGTTCTTTTTAACAGGTTGAGTCCAGGTCGTTCACTAGGACGCATATTAGTAAGCTTAATTCACTATTAATTCCTAAACATAAATTACTAGTTACTTAATCAATCAGATTATAATTAAAATACTTTAAGTACATGAATAATTGCACAAGAGATAGATCAAATTAGCATATGCCATCATTCCAAATAAGAAGAAATACATTTACACATATGATTTAGCATTAAAAACTAAGTAATGTGTTTATTACTTCAAATGTAGCTATTTACAAAAGATAAAGGAAAGAAATTGCTAAACAAAATGAATACAATGACTTTATTTTATCACTTAAAGCAATAAGAGAAAACAAGATATATCAATGAATTATAAATCAGGCGTCTAAAATTAACAACAGACGTCGTAAAATTCTTCTTTCTTCAACCCTTAGCACTTCTCTTTATCTCCTTTCTGCTCTGCCATTGCTTTCTTTCTCATTACCTCTCTTTTCCTTTACCCTATCTCACTCTCTTTTTCTTCTCTAATTCTTCTCTTCTTTTAATTCTCTTCAACTTTCCTTAGCTTTCCCTTAAGATTTACTTCTCTTTTAATTCTTCTTTAGCTTTGTGCATATAAGCTTACACTTAACCAAAAATTTGATTTTTATAGTGGGCAGCTCAAACCGGTCAGGGATTGATGTAAACACATTTATTGAGGGTAAAATGCCTATTCATGATGTTCCTAGGCTTAGATTTACATTTTATGTTATAAATATTCTATAGCATGCATCATTCTGCATTTAGAATAGTTGTATATATTTTAGGTTAATTAGGTTCTTTTCATGGATAGGAAGGAAGGAGATTTATTTCAGGGCCTCGGATGGATGATCAGACCATACGGATCTGATCAGGATGACGATCAGAGTCTAATGCCTCTGAAATCGTCCAGATCGGAGTCCCGTAGCATCATATGAAGCCTGAGGAAGATCAACGGCCAGGGGGCAATGCGACATCCTTACGAGTTTCAAATGAAGCATCTGACCGTATGGACGGATCCAGAGCAACGATCACAGTCCAACAACGTGGAAATCAATTCCTTTACAAGCACGGTGGCACCCTCTACAAAGGAATGAAGATGGACGGCCCAAGTCGCGTCACATGGAGCAACCCAGGCCGCCCACGTACACACACGCACCGCCGTGCACACACAGCAAACACGTGCGATCAGGGATACACAGCACCTCCTAAAGGGTAGGACTAGACCCTACTAGGTTCCAAGCCTAATTTTGATTAGGTGCTTTATTTCCAATTCAAATCACGCACAGTCTCCGACCTCCCAAGCCCACATACACGCCCACTCAGGCCCACGCGCTCACGCCCATAGGTGCATGCACACACACATAAGCAAGCACATGCACATGCACGTGCCCGCACCCAAGCTCATTTCTTTGTGCCCAGCGTTGACGATCGAAATGTCGTCGGCACTTTTTCACAATATACCATAGCGGCGCCTCCAAGGTTACCAATGTGGGACTATCTTTGTCCCTTCCAGGCCAAACTTTGCCTAAGGATTCCAGCCGATTGGTTGGGACAAATCAAGCGTTCTAAAGCTTGATCGAAAGCTCTAAGGATAATCTAAAAAATTTTAACACCAATTTGGTGTTCTAACTAATTCTAGCCCTTCAATTTGAAGGACGAAACTGGAAGAAATGCACGGCAGAAACAACATGCAGAGGGAATGGCAAAACTGGAAGAAATGCATGGCAGAAATAGCATGCAGAGGGAATACTTAGGTCTTAGGACTTGCAGAAGCTAAACAGCTCTCAACTGAAGGCCTGTGTGCCTTCAGTGAATCATTTCACATCAAGTGAGTAGAGACAGAAGGATCTGAGAGCTTCAGGGAAGAAGATGAAGCTTCTGAGCTTCGTTCAAGAGTTTCAGAGCTCCATTTTGACCTCTGAAAGATTTGATAGAGAAAGGAAAACCTCTGGAACAGAATCGAACAACCTCAACAGGTTGTTTAGATTCAATTTGGGCGGAATTAGCTTTTGAATTTCGCCAAAAACTCAAAGAGCATAGTAATGAGTTCAAATGAACCCAAACTGACATTAACATGAATTCTCACTAATTCCTTAATTAAACTTAATGAAATCAATTCTATTAATCTTCAAATCATTCCAGTAAGCATTTCAATCGATTAAACCATAAGATTAATCATTAAATCCTTTATTTGGACCTGGAGTTGACCAGAATGGGCTTAGAATTGACTTTCAAATTTGACCAATTTCTGACGTAATTGAAACTCTAAATCTGCTCTACATCATCACAGGAATTAGTTCAGGTCATCAAAACTAAGTTTTGAACAGATCTACTATGAATTCAGTCATCACTGCCTGAGGTCAGAATGAGGTTTGTTCGGTGGAACAACCTAAGAGATTTCAAAGTAATCAGAGATCAAGGTTGGCTTCCATAGGCTCTGCATAAGCTTTTGGACCTTAAATCAAGGTCTGAGACCTAATGGAACTGCTTCTCCAACTTTGCTGGAGTTGGAGAAGACACAGATCAAACTAGTACTCTAGATGTCAGAACATCAAATTAAACCACAGAAAATTAATCCTAACAACTTATAAGTGTATTCTGGAGCATATCAGGTCAATTCATGGGCTGAAGATCAACTTCGACTCGTCGAAGCTCACCGAAGCTCCGGTGAGTCAAGTCTGATACACAGAGATGAGATCTACATCAAATTAGGACATTATTGACCTGTAGAGCTTCTTAAGACCTAAACAGATCTTAAGAACTCCTCAATTAACTCAAAGAATGATCAGATCAATAGATTGTTTGTGGAATTCACAGATTGAACATTCTGAGTTCAATAGAACTCATAATGCTTCCTCTCACTCAATTGAGTGAGAAGAAAAGTTCTATATAGTGAGGCGATACTAATGAGCTATTTAATTAGATGAATAACTCATCTTTGAGCCGCCATTGACAGCGAGCTTAGAAATGAGGGGGAATTTAGGTGTTTCTAGTAGGAGGCTCTATAGGAGCAATTAAAGGATCGCTGAGGTCTTTAGGGGTTAGGGAGGTGATAGAAGACCTTTATTGGATGTGAAATGAACTCTGGACACTTCACCATGGACAATGAAGTGTCCAGGTGCATGTGAGTTGGTGTAAGTGATTAGGTGGACAATTAGGATGTATCTGAAGTTAATTAGGGTCCTAAGGTGATGGTCTGATGATGATGGACCCTGAATGAGTGTGAAACGACCTTTGGAACCTCCACCATGGACAATGGAGGTCACCGGTGACAATGATGTGGTTTAGGCGGTTTAAGTGATAATAGTGAATGGAAGGACATGGAAATGGATCGTGGAAAGGTAAAGAGAGTGGATCATTACTTGGAAGTGCGAATGAAGGCCCGATGAGAACCTCATCATGAACCCTAACTAGCACTTTTTAACCTAATAAAATGAACACAAGCTCCTACATAACCTAAAGGAAGGCCTAATTCAGGGAATTACTAATTTGAGAAGTAAGCATGACATAAGGGGTAAAACTGTGATTTTACCATTGCAGTGCATCAACGGGATTCCTAAGGGTCTAGACATAGGTCAAGTGAACCTAATAAGAGAAAAAGTGGGATGATTTGGTCTGAAAAGGGTTATGGAGACATCTAGGAATTAAATGATATTCTACAACCCTAAAACAAACCCACTTTAATTCACGAAGTTCCAGGAAAGATAAAAATCAACTAAACCCTCTAAAATTCATGAAAAAATATCCCTTAGGATTTAAAACCTTTAATTTAGTCTTTGGAACCTGTTTTGACCTAAATTGAGGTACATACCCAATTTTTGACCTAATTTATGTTTTTGTGCAAAATGTCCAGTCAAACATGGTCAAACCTAAAATCCAATTTCACCATTAGATTCCTTAGGTCCAAATTAGGTTTATACCAAAATTTATACCTAAGGAAAGGTCGTCTTGACACACTTTGCAATTTGGTCCTCAAAATTACTTTCAGACCCTCAACTTTTTGAAACTCTTGCAAATGCCCCCTATCTTTCTCATCATTTTCTTCACTTAGGTCCTTCTACCACCCGCAGCAGCAGGCCATACCTCCGACGACTTTGCGCGGAGGTTGGCGCCGCATCTGCATGGGGAGCCGACCTTAGATTTGAAAGGGGAGCTCCCTACGGAGCCCCCTACCGCATGGGCCGGCCCTCATTCCCTGAAGACCGCTATACCTCTCGTGCGAGCGCACGAGAGGTATGGGTCTCCGATCTACCATACCTCCGGCGAGATTTTTCCCGTTGCTATTGCGCGCCTCCCGACCAGCCTTCACCTATTTAAGGAGCGGCACACTCTGCCACATCCTTCAAGCTCCATTTGGCCTGAGCTACCCCTCCAATTCATCTCCTCCCAACTCCAACCATTCGCCCAGAGCTTTCGGCGACTCTCACCCTCCTTTCTCGTCGCTCTGCCACAGTACCAGTGGTAGAGATATCTCCGTTGTCTTCCACCATGTCACGCCGTACAAGCAGGTGCCCTCCAACCCCTCTTCCTTGTCGCTGTCTCTTCCCCCTGGGTGCCATCATCTCCGGCGACGGCAGTACTAGTCGCTCGCCATCTCCGCCTCCCCTGTTCACTCCTAACCTGCCAGCTAAGTTGCCCTTACTCTCCTCTTTATTTCCCCTCTATCAATTTGTTATTTCGACCCCTCGACACCACTTACCACCACCATCTTCTCCACCTCCAGCTGACCACCGGCGAAGGCACATCCATCATTCCACTCACTCACACGCCTCGCCAACTACCGCAGAAGCATCGCCACCTTCCATTAATCATCCTTCACCTCTTCATCACCCACCACACACTACCCCCAAACAAACCCATACACACGGTCTCAGTCTGACCTAGGCACGCATGCCTAGGCCGTCCAGAGCCACGCCGACCCCCGCTTCACCTTCGCTGTGATACGGTGAAGGTTTTCCTATTGTTTGACAGGGTTGTAAGGTCGTTCTTGTGTTATGAAGATCCGAGTTGTCGTCCGCCATTAACGCGTAAGCAAGCTTACTTGCTTTCGAGCTCCAGGCCGCGCGCTCTAGGCTTCAGGACTCCAGGCAACGTGCGTTGAGAGTGCGAGTGAATCCAACCTGAGAGCAGGCTTTGCACGGCTCACAGCTGCTCCAATTGGGTGGAGTTCTCCTCCTGCGGGCACCAGCAGAAGCGAGTGGGACATTTAGTCCCACCTCGTAAACACAGGAGTGCTGTGGGAAGCATAAATTGTAAAAGTGACAGAGGCTTATCGCCTCAGTCACACGGGGTGAGGTCCCCTCGTCCATGCCAACGCTACGCGGACCTGGCACTCGACTCGATTACCTAGACCTAGCACTCATCGTGCATCACACCCATGCCGGTGTGCCTGGACCTGGGTGCGCACCCGACTCGATTACCTAGCTCTTGAAGAGCATACTGAAGAGAGAAATAGACAGAGAAAGAGATGCGGGGAGGGTAGGGGTAGGTTTTTTCCTAACCATGCCAGTGCAGGGAAGCTGAAGAAGAAGGAGGAAGAGCTGAAGCAGAAGAAGAGGAAGAGGAGAAGCCAACTGAAGAAGAAGAAGGCAGAGGAAGAAGCAGAAGGAGAGCTAAAGAGAAAAGAAGAAAAAAGGAGCTGCCGTAAAGAGAAAGAGCCAGAGAAGAAAAGAGAAGGAGGGAGCTGCAGCCGAAGAGAAGAGAAAAAGAAAAAGCCAAGGAGAAGAAGAAGAGCAGCAGCAGACAAAGGAAGGAAGAAGAAGAAGGCGTGCACTGTAGCAAACACCATTTAAGGCATCTGATTCATGGAATTAGACGTCTGAAGACAGAGAGAAGAGAAAGAAGAACAAAGAAGAAAGAGAGAAGAAAAGAAAAGAGAAGAAAAATTTTATTTCCTCTCTCTAGTTTTTTTTTTTGTAAAACAGTACATTATTGTGAATTGTGATTTTTATGCTTCTAAAATCAAGATTACTCCCTGAGTTCGACCTCGGAACATTTTAAATTTCGAGTAATAAAATTAAATCAAATTGGTGATTCCATTGCATAACAATTTTTGGCGCCGTTGCCGGGGAACAACGAGCATTTTAGAAGCTTCAAAATCACAATTTCTGATTTTATACTGACTTAATCTCCCTTTTGTTGTGCAGGAAAGGAAGAAAAGACTAGCAGCCGCACAACAACCACACCAGGGGACAGGTAACCTTCAACCCTCTCTTAAGCTCCTCACATTCTAAAGAGAAAGAAAATTAATTTAGGGCTACCTGTCTTCCTTACGTATTAATTAACAGAGTTGCCTAGTTTTGAGTTTCAACATATCTTAACTACACATCCACTTAAGGTGACTAGGGCTAAAACCTTCTTGCTTGAGCCCTAGTTACCCATTTCTGAGGTAACTAATTGGACCAACTAGAGCCAACCTAGGATTCCAAGTTAGGGTTTTAGAGACACATCTTCTAAACAAAGAATTGAAAATTCCAAAAGAGGTGTGCCTAAATCATTGTTTGAAAAGGCCTATTTAAGATAAACCCTAAGCAATCAGGCTCTTAATTTACTTGAACACTAAAAGAAAGGACCTAAGAAGCTCCCACAGGAACAAAGAGGTGAAATTGATCCTTTGGATCAACCAACCTTTAAATTAGGACA
The DNA here is from genome assembly GCA_037157565.1 of Thalassia testudinum. Lineage (NCBI taxonomy): Eukaryota > Viridiplantae > Streptophyta > Magnoliopsida > Alismatales > Hydrocharitaceae > Thalassia > Thalassia testudinum. The sequence continues at coordinate 2,414,127 of JAZHRO010000022.1, read as the reverse complement.
CTTTTGCACACAAAAGGTTTAAAGTTCAAGTGAAATCCTAAGCACCTTGATCTTAATTAAAAGTGGTAGACTTAAGAGGTCAAGGTCCCCATTCTGGTCTACCTGGAATCTCAATGACAAGAGAGGTCGGGTGGGGGAAACCCTGTAACCCGTGGGGGTGCTCTACCGTGTAGGGGTCTTCGCAGGACTCACCCTCTCTGGCTACCCAGATAATTCTCAAGTGGATGACCTTCTGATCAACGGGTATCATCCGTCCTGAACCTCTATAGTCGCCCAACATATTTTGGGTGTCTTGATTGGGTCCAACACGTTCTAACCTCATCCAGTCTATCAGTGCATGTTTGGTAGGAGGTCCTTGAAACCTCCTCTAGAAATCCACTCTCCCCGAGGCCAAGCCTCGGCACCCTTGTTTGTGCAACAACCCCTCCACATAGACCTTTCTTCCGATTCTGAACCTAGTTCTCCTTCTTCTTCCATCATGGCTTAGCCTGTTGAAGAAGAGAATAATCTTGAGCACCAGCTCCAGCATCTTAATGACCTCTTCTAGAATTTCATGAACCCACCGCAGCGCCCCATGATGCGAGATCACTATAATCCCGTTGCGGTGACAATTGATCCTCGAGTCAGAATCCTAACTGGAGGACCTGACTTTGAATTGAAGCCAAATATGATTCATGCCATACCTAAATTCTACGGGCTTAACTCTGAAGATCCCTTCCAGCATATTAAACATCTCAAGCATCTGGCCCAGACCTTTGGGTCAGATGCGCAAAATCGGGATATCTTACTCATGAAGATGTTCTCTTTCTCCCTTATAGATAAGGCGGCTCATTGGTATCAGACACAGACCCGTCCGATCAACACCTGGGAAGAACTTCAATCCGACTTTTTAAAGAAGTTCTTTCCCGTTGGTCAGACAAACGCCTTGCGCCATCAGATTACTCACTTCACCCAACAAACGGGAGAACCTCTTCATGAGGCATGGGATCGATTCCTGGATCTCATGAGGAAGTGCCCTCATTACAGAGTTCCTAAATGGGAACAAGTCCAGTCTTTTTACTAGGGACTCCATGAAGATATTAGATTGTTCGTCAATGCAACTTGTGGAGGGAATATCATGGGTCAACATGAGGACACTGTGTAGGAGATTCTCGAGAATATGTACGAGAACTCCATCAACAATGACTCCATGGGTTTATTCCACTGGACAAATACCCGCGCATCGACGAATCTTAGGGGAGCACATGAGACGCAGGGCCTGTCTGCATCCGTCGACTTGGAACTAATGGCCAGTCGGTTGGACAAGGTCTCTATTATCGAGAAGAAGGTGGACGAGCTAACTCAACATTTGCAGCGAGCCACCTCTGCGCAAAACTCCTTCGCACATCCACCTCCTACAAGGGAAACTGTGCAAAATATTTTCCACCGGTCTTCTCCTGGGATGGACCCATATCCACCCCCATCTGACTCCAAGACCAGAGGGACCTCCGATCCTTTCTATTCTTGCCAGGGGAACACTAATCCCCCATTCTTCGACTTTCCTGAGGCTCCTCAGACCTGCGAGGACCTTAATGCCATCCAGAATGACCCATTTTCCAACACCTACAACCCTGGATGGTGAAACCATCCCAATTTCTAGTGGGCTGGAAATTCTCAGACCCAAAGACCACCTTATCAGCCCCGTCCACAAGCCCCTCGTCCTTATCAGCTGCCTCAGCCTCGGCTCAACCCCACCTATCCATCCGAGCCTAACCAAGACCAAATGTCCCTCATCCTCCAAACTCTGGCTGACATTCAGAGATCGAATGCGGCTATTCAAAAACAGCACAAGGATAAAATCACGGAGGTCTACAACCAACTCGCCCAGATGGCAAATTCCCGCCAACCGGACACTCTTCCTTCACAACCTCTGCCAAACCCTAACAATGTTCCGACCCAGCGGCTCGTTATAAACCCGAACCCAGGCCAAGCACACTTGATCTATCAGGCCGCTTATGTTCCATCACTTGACGGGATGGAAGCATCAACCTCCTATGCGGGTTATCAACAGCAGCAACCCATCTTACCAACCCCTAACCAGAACCAGGTAGAATTGAACTCGGTGACAATCTGTAGTGGTAAAGCAACCCAAGACCCACCTTATCCAGACCACTTAAAGCCTGGTAGTAATCCAAGCCCTAGGATAGTTATCCAGGATGTCCCTGTCCCAGATAAAAAACCAGGACCTATTGTAGAGGAACCAACAAAGGTCACATTTCCTGAGGCCTTGACCAAGGGAAAAAGTACAGCCAAACCCGTGGCTACTGAGGAGGACCTGATCAAGCTCTTTGAGCAGGTTCAAATAAACATCCCCTTGATGGATGCAATCCGCCACGTACCGGCTTACGCACGATTCTCGGAAAACGTGTGTACACCCCAGCGTAAGCCGCGAACCAAGAGTGGGAGTCCGATTATACTATCAGAGCAAGCCAGCTCTGTGATCCTGAGTAAACTCCCACCTAAGGCAAAAGACCCAAGCACTCCCCTGATTTCATGTAAAATTGGTGAGACCTAATTTGATAGAGTTTTGTTAGACCTAGGTGCCTCCATAAACCTGATACCCACATCCCTACTTAACCACCTAGAAGAATCAGAGCTTAAACCGACTGAGGTGACATTGCAGTTAGCTGATCAATCCATTAAGTCACCTAAAGGAGTTCTTGAGGATGTTATTGTTAGGGTGTAGGATTTCTACTCCCCCGTAGATTTTATAGTTCTAGACATGGATGCACCTGAGAATCTAAGGGATACACTAATTATACTGGGGAGACCTTTTCTGGCCACTGCAAGGGTCAACATAAGTTGTGAGGAGAGCCAAATAGAGCTGAAATTTGGGAATCAAACCCTCAAGATTGATATCTTTAAGGCCCAACAAAGGATTAATTGTGGTGTGGTAGAACAAATATGTGATATCAGGACCGTGGTTGATGAACCGCATTTTGAGAACAACCTGATTATTCCCAATCAACCACAAGAAGATCTAAAACCGCAATTAGGAGAGTTTGAACCCGATTTGGACACACCCCTAACTCCTACCCTTGTTCCTCACACCCACTCAGACCCACCTGCTACTGCTGATAATCCCGTTTTGGAACTCAAGCCCCTTCTCGATCATTTGAAATATGTTTTTTTGGGTTTCAATCAGATATTTCCTGTGATTATAAACTCCAGACTCACTCCTGATCAGGAATCCCGTCTGATTACTATTCTCCAGCAACATCGTAGAGCCATTGGTTGGACTGTCGATGATTTGACTGGAATAAGTCCCTCTTTTCGCACACACCACATCTATTCCGAAGAGGGCGCATGACCTTCGCATGAAATGCAGAGACGTCTGAACCCTAATCTGCATGATGTCGTGAAAAAGGAGATCATTAAGTGGTTAGATGCAGGGATCATCTACCCGATCTCCGACAGTCACTGGGTGAGCCCAATCCAGGTTGTGCTTAAGAAGGCAGGGCTCACCACCATCACGACTGAAACTGGAGAAGTCATACCTACCCGTATAGATAATTCGTGGAGTCTACATTGATTACCGAAGATTCAATTCCTCCACGAAGAAGGATCATTTCCCACTACTGTTTATTGATCAGATTCTTGAAAAACTAGCAGGAAATAGATTCTTCTGCTTTCTGGACGGGTACTCCGGTTACAACCAAGTGGCGATCCATCCAGAAGACCAAGAGAAGACCACTTTCACCTGCCCCTTCGGGACATACGTGTTCTGAAGGATGCCTTTCGGTCTTTGCAATGCACCTACGACTTTTCAGCGGTGCATGCTTGCCATATTCTCTGATATGGTAGGTGATTATCTGGAAGTCTTCATGGATGACTTCCCAATTTTTGGGGCATCATCTGACAATTGCCTCCAGCACTTGGTTCATATACTCAGGCATTGCATTGACGTAAATTAGGTTCTTACCTGGGAAAAGAGCCACTTTATGGTGCCTGAGGGGATCGTTCTGGGACATTTGATTTCTGACAGGGGCATCCAAGTGGATCGAGCCAAGGTTAACCTGATATCCAAACTCCCTATGCCTTGCTCGATCAGGGACATCCGATCTTTTCTGGGGCACGTCGATTCATCCCTGATTTTTTGAAAATCACGCGTTCCCTGACCACTCTTCTCTCCAAGGATGCACCTTTTGAGATTTCCAAGGAATGCACTCAAGCATTTGATATCCTTCATGATCGAGTTACCCAAGCCCCGATCCTACAGTCCCCTGATTGGTCTCAACCCTTTGAGATCATGTGCAATGCATCTGACTTCTCTGTAGGAGCAGTTTTGGGGCAAAAGATTGACGGGAAACCTTTGGTCATCTACTACACTAGCAAGACACTTGACGAGGCTCAGTGTAACTACACGGTTATGGAGAAAGAGCTGCTAGCTGTAGTATTTGCCCTTAAAAAATTCAGGTCTTATCTTCTGGTTTCCCACGTTATTATCTACTCGAATCACACAGCTTTGAGGCATCTCCTTGCAAAGAAGGACGTGAAACCTTGATTAATCCGATGGATTTTGCTATTGCAAGAATTTGATCTCGAGATTCATGACAAAGCGGGAAGACAGAACGTGGTAGCTGACCACTTGTCTCGCCTTCCTTCTGAGATCATCAACCCTTCTAGACCCATCATGGAGCATTTTCTCGATGAGGACCTTTTGACTATTGGTATAAGGCTTCCATGGTTTACTGATATAGTAAACTATTTGGGATCACATCAGATTCCGTCTGATTGGCCGAAGGCCAAGAAAGATAAATTACACTCCGATGCCAAGTATTACATTTGGGAAGACCCATACTTATTCTGCATAGGTGCTGACCAAATTATCCGGTGATGTATCCTAGAGGTCGAAATCAATGACATACTCTCTTTCTGCCATGACCAAGCATGGGGTGACCATTTTTCTGGGCATAAAATCGCATCGAAAATCCTCCAATGTGGCTTTTACTGGCCCACTATCTTCAAGGACGCATACAATCACTATAAGGCATGCAACCGTTGCCAAACTTTGGGAAACATGAGCCATCGCGACATGATGCCTTTACAGCCGATTCTCGTATGTGAAATTTTTGATATTTAGGGGATTGATTTTATAAGCCCCTTCCTTATCTCGGACGGTTTCGAGTACATTTTACTTGCTGTTGACTACGTGTCCAAATGGATCGAAGCCATTCCGACCCGAACCAATGATCACAAGATCGTTATCAAATTCATTCATCAGAATATCTTCTCACAGTTTGGGATTCCTCGAGTGATCATTTCTGATGGAGGGACCCATTTCACCAGCGCTCAGTTCAGGTCACTGATGACCAAATACGGGGTGTCACACCGAATCTCTACTCCTTATCACCCCTAGACTAATGGTCTAGCTAAGCTATCAAATCGGGAGATCAAGAAAATCCTTCAGGTTATTGTTCGACCTGACAGGAAAGACTGGTCATCCCGACTTCCGGAAGCTTTGTGGGCTTATAGAACCGGCCACAAAACCTAATTAGGCATGTCTCCTTTCAGACTGGTGTACAGGAAGGCGTGTCACCGTCCCGTCGAACTGGAGCATAAAGCCTATTAGGCAATACGGAATTGCAACATAGATCTTTTTAAGGCTGGAACCCACAGAAAGCTTCAGATAAACGAGATTGATGAATTACTCCTTGATGTGTATGAAAACTCGCAAATCTACAAAGAGCGGGTTAAAGCCTTTCATGACAAGCACATTTTTAGAAAGATCTTTCACCCTGGTCAGAAGGTCCTACTCTTCGATGCCTGACTAAAACTGTTCCCTGGAAAACTGCGATCCAAGTGGGTCGGACCATATCTTGTCCAACAGATCTTTGGAAATGGAGCCGTCGAGATCAGTCCGCATAGCCACGATTCTGAACCCTTCGTCGTGAATGGTCAGAGACTCAAACCGTTCATTAACATAACCAATATAGATTTGGCTGAGTCATCATTCATCCTCCATTCTCCCTGAGCTCATTGCGCCCAGCCGATGGCATAAAACTCAGCGCTTAACGGGAAGCAACCCGTCATTCTTTTGAAAACCCAAAACCTTTTCTGACATTTCTTTGCACTTTAGGTTCATCCTTTAGGACAGCCGACTCCACCTCAGGTACTAATACTTGATATTAGAAATCGTCTGCAACAGGCACCTCAACCCATCCACTCACTCAATACCTATCCTAATGCATGAACCAAGCTGAATAAAATTTCACCTAATGTACAATGAGGACATTGCAAACCTTAGGCATGAGAAGGGTATGAAAGTGCAATAAAAACTCATAACAAGAAAATGTTTCAAACAAAAAAATCACATATGTCAAAAACACCAAAAAAAATTAAAAATTTTTTTGAAAAAGAACAAAAAATAAATGGGAGGAAGGAAGAAATTTGTTGAGCTTTACAAAAGGAGGAGGAAATGAGCAAAATGCTAAAACGGAGCACAAAATAAAAAAGAAAGAGATAGTCATTAGTAAGAAATTAAGGAATTAACCAAAATTTTAGACCACATTAAAGAAAAGTAAAGTGAAAGTGCCAAAGAAACATAAAAAGATTAGTAAGAATGCTAACCTTAGGCCCTCTAGGTTAGACTCTTAGTACCCGTTAAGATCTGGATATTCCTCAAGAGGTTGAGGAAAGTGAAAAGCTTAAGTATTAGGTCTAAGGCTTAGGGAGAATTCGGTCTCGTTAACTGACCTTCGATTTATGGGACTTGGTAACCTAAGCACCCCAATTCACACACAGTCTGATTCAGTGAGCATAACTATTAAAATCACGCAGAAGCATTTCTAATGTTCTGAAAATGTCACCTAGATTAGGAGTGGCCGATCAACACAAGTTGATTTGGACGAGTTCCCGACGTGGAGAGGTGGGAAATTCCCCTCGAAGATGCGTAACAACATATCGTCTCCTCGGTGCTTGTCTCTTAGGATATTTACATATCCTACTGGGGGCATGTAAGCACTCTGCTGGTTCAGATACCAAGGATGACAATATCACGAAATGTCAATTGCTAGGGTCTGAATTCGGCCACAGAACACCATGGGCAGGATTATCTCGAAATCTCGAAAACCAGGGTTCTGGGGGTTACCATGGGCGGTGCTAGCTCGAAGCATCGATTGCTAGGAACCTTTGAGGATTGATGATGTGGACGAGGAATCCGATACAGACCGTGTTGTGAAGCCAATCCTAAGCTAGAATTAAAAAGAAAAGAGAGAGAAAACTCTCCAAACAAATAAACCCTCTGTCTCTCTCTTACAAAATGCACTGCAAACTGAACCAAGGCTAAAAATGTCTCAAGCACGGGTGCTTTAACCACGGAGTCCAATAAACCTTAGGGTAGTTCCTGTGGGCCTTAAAAACCTTTGCTAAGGACTAAGGCTAAAGCTAGATAGATCTGGATCTTTGTTGGTACTAGAGTACCTTTAGGCCCATGGTTGGCATTCTGACCTAATCAAAGAGACAAGAGAAGAAAAGGCACTTATCAAAATTAGTGAAAGGAACTCATGGTCTAGAACAAAGGTTAAAACCTTAAAATTTTGCTAAGGATCTAGCAAAAGCTAGGCATGGGGGTATGATGAGAACCTCATCATGAACCCTAACTAGCACTTTTTGACCTAATAAAATGAACACAAGCTCCTACATAACCTAAAGGAAGGCCTAATTCAGGGAATTACTAATCTGAGAAGAAAACATGACACAAGGGGTAAAACTCTAATTTTACCATTGCAGTGCATCAACGGGATTTCTAAGGGTCTAGACATAGGTTAAGTGAACCTAATAAGAGAAAAAGTGGGATGATTTGGTCTGAAAAGGTTTATGGTGACATCTAGGAATTAAATGACATTCTACAACCCTAAAACAAATCTATTTTAATTCACGAAGTTCTAGGAAAGATAAAAATCAACTAAACCCTCTAAAATTCATGGAAAAATATTCCGTAGGGTTTAGAACCTTTAATTTGGCCTTTGAAACCTATTTTGACCTAAATTGAGGTCCATATCCAATTTTTGACCTAATTTAGGTTTTTATGCAAAATGTCTAGTCAAACATGGTCAAACCTAAAATCCAATTTCACCATTGGATTCCTTAGATCCAAATTAGGTTGATACCAAAATTTAGACCTGAGGGAAGGTCGTCTTGACCCACTTTGCGATTTGGTCCTCAAAATTACTTTCAGACCCTCAACTTTTTGAAACTCTTGCAAATGCCCCCTAGCTTTCTCATCATTTTCTTCACTTAGGTCCTTCTACCACCCGTAGCAGCAGGCCATACCTTCGGCGACTTTGTGCGGAGGATGGCGCCGCATCTGCATGGGGAGCCAGCTCCAGATTTGAAAGGGGAGCTCCCTGCGGAGCCCCCTACCTCATGGGCCGACCCCCATGCCTTGAAGACCGCCATACCTCTCGTGCAAACGCACAAGAGGTATGGGTCTCCGATCTGCCATACCTCCGGCGAGATTTTTCCTGTCACTATCGCGCGCCTCCCGACCGGCCTTCACTTATTTAAGGAGCGGCACACTCTGCCGCATCCTTCAAGCTCCATTTGGCCTGAGCTACCCCTCCAATTCATCTCCTCCCAACTCTGGCCATTCGCCCAGAGCTTCCGGCGACTCTCCCCTTCCTCTCTCGTTGCTCTGCCACAGTACCAGTGGCAGAGCTATCTCCGCCGTCTTCCGCCGCGTCACTCCGTACCAGCGGGCGCTCTCCAACCCCTCTTCCTCGTCGCCGTCTCTTCCCCCTGGGCACCTTCGTCTCTGGCGACGGCAGTAACAGCTGCTCGCCATCTCCACCTCCCTCGTTCACTCCTGACCTGCCAACTAAGTTCCCTTACTCTCCTCTTTATTTCCCCTCTGTCAATTTGTTATTTCGAACCCTCGACACCACTGACCCCCACCATCTTCTCCACCTTCGGCCGACCACCAATGAAGGCACATCCACCATTCCACTCACTCACACACCTTGCCAACTACCGCAGAAGCATCGCCACCTTCCACTGATCATCCTCCACCTCTTCATCGCCCACCACACACACCACACAATGCCCCTAAACAAACCCATACACACGGTTTCAGTCTGACCTAGTGATTTGGGGGAAGTGGAAGGGCGGAGGTTGATCAGGGTGAGGAGGCGGAGGTTCTGCGGTGGTCGGCGAGCCGTGTGGGATGCTGGAGTGATGGGAGCGGCTCGCCGGAGGATGGCCGGAGGCGGAGAAGGTGAGGGTGATTAGGCACGGTCGAGGGGTAATTAGATAAAAATAGCAGGGGGAAAAGAGAGAGAGAATAGAGGGAAGTAGTTCTAACCTAACTACAGTGACGAAGGGGGCGAGGAGGCGGACGGCTGTACCTGCTGTCGCCGGAGAAGAAGGTGCCTAGTGGGGGAGGACGGCGGTGACGACGGGGCAGAGGCAGCGCGCGCCGGTATTGCGCGACGCGGGAAGAGCAGGGGAAGAAGTCTCTGCTGCTGGTATTGCGGCAGAGCGAAGAGGAGGAGGAGGAAGAACCGTGGGAGCTGGTGGGCATCTGCCGGAGTGAGAAGAGAGGAAAGTTGGGGGTTTTCTCCGTCAGATCCGAGCTACCTCAGAACGGCGGAGCGATGGGGGTATTTATAGAGGCCGAATCAGAGAGGAAGGCGGAGGGAGACGACATGTCTCCCTCGCCGGAGGACGCCGGAGATGGAAACCCATACCGTCCGTGTGTTCACACGGCCGATATGGTGGGTTGCAGCGACCAGGGGGTGTTCCTGCGACGGCTGACAACGCAGGGCACCCCCGGTTGTCTTGCCAGACCCTCCCCCTTACCCTGCGCGGCGCCATGCTCCGCGCAAGGTCGCCGGAGCATGGTGCTGGTCAGGTTTTGGCAGGAGGGACCTGAATGCAAAGAACGAAGGAGAGTTAGGGGCATAAATGCGAGGGTTCAAAAGTTGAGGGCCAAAAAGTAAATATATGAGGACCAAAGTGTAAAGTTGGTCAAGAAGGTTTCTTCTTAGGCTCAAGTTTTTATACATAACTAATTAGGACCTAAGGAATCTGATGGTGAATTTTATTTCTAGATTAAACCTTGTTTGACTGGTCAATTTACGCAAAAACCTAAATTAAGTTATTAATTGGGTATGGTTCTCAATGTAGGTCAAGATGGGTTCCTAAGGTCAAATTGAAGGTTCTAAACCCTAGAGATTATTTTTCTATGAATTTTAGAGGGTTTATTCCATTTTTGCTTTGCCTTGAACCTCGTGAATTGAAGTGGGTTTGTTTTAGGGTTACAGATTATCATTTAGTTCCTTGGAATTGCTGTAACCCTTATCAGATCATCCCACTTTCCTTCTTATTTGGTTTGTTTGACTTATGTTTGGACCTGTATGCAGATTATACTGGTAAAATCGCATTTTTACCCCTTTTGACTTATTTTCTCCTTAAACTCAGAATTCTCTGAGTTAAGCCTTTCCTTGAGTTATGTAGGAGCTTTTATCATTTGTATTAGGTCAAAATGAGCTAGTTATGGCTCATGATGAGGTTCTCATCACCTAGGCACGCATGCCTAGGCCATCCTGAGCCACACCGACCCCCACTTCACCTTTGTCGTGATACGGTAAAGGTTTTCCTGTTGTTTGACAGGGCCGCAAGGCCGTTCTTGTGTTATGCAGATCCGAGCTGTCGTCTACCATTAACGTGCAAGCAAGCTTGCTTGCTTCTGAGCTCCAGGCCGCACGCTCTAGGCTTCAGGACTCCAAGCAATGGGCGTTGAGTGTGTGAGTGAATGCAACCTGAGAGCAGGCTTTGCACGGCTCACAGTTGCTCCAATTGGGTGGAGTTCTCCTCCTGCGGGTGCCAGTAGAAGCGGGTGGGACATTTAGTCCCACCTTGTAAATGCAGGAGCGCTGTGGGCAGCATAAATTGTAAAAGTGACAGAGGCTTATCGCCTCAGTCACATAGGGTGAGGTCCCCTCGCCCACTCCCGCCTCGTCCGTGCCCACGCTACGCGGACCTGGCACCCGACCCGATTACCTAGACCTAGCACTCCTTGCGCATCACACCCACATCAGTGCGCTTGGACCCGGGCGCACACCAGACCCGATTACCCAGCTCTAGGAGAGCATACCGCAGAGAGAAATAGAGAGAGAAAGAGATTTGGGGAGGGTAGGGGTAGGTTTTTGCCTAACCATGCCTGTGTAGGGAAGCTGAAGAAGAAGAAGGAGGAAGAGTTGAAGCAGAAGAAGAGGAAGAGGAGAAGCCAACTGAAGAAGAAGAAGGCAGAGGAAGAAGCAGAAGGAGAGCTAAAGAGAAAAGAAGAAAAAAGGAGTTGCTGCAAAGAGAAAGAGCCAGAGAAGAAAAGAGAAGGAGGGAGCTGCAGCCGAAGAGAAGAGAAGAAGAAAAAGCCAAGGAGAAGAAGAGCAGTAGCAAACAAAGGAAGGAAGAAGAAGAAGAAGGCGTGCACTGTAGCAAATGCCATTTAAGGCGTCTGATTAATGGAATCAGACGTCTGAAGATAGAGAGAAGAAGAGAAAGAAGAACAAAGAAGAAAGAGAGAAGAAAAGAAAAGAGAAGAAAAATTTTATTTCCTCTCTCTATTTTTTTTTTGTAAAATAGTACATTATTGTAAATTGTGATTTTTATGCTTCTAAAATTAAGATTGCTCCCTGAGTTCGACCTCAGAACATTTTAAATTTCGAGTAATAAAATTAAATCAAACTGGTGATTCCACCGCACAATAAGGCCCAATGAGGTAGGGCTTGGCCTCGCCGGAGCTAAGGGAGATGAAGCTAAGATTTACTGGAAAACTAAACTAACCTACTCCTAACTAGCTCAATCCTATTCCTAAAGGTTAAAGCTACTTACCTGGACGATAGGGGTGAGAAATCTCCGTCGAAGGTCCTTAACGGAGGACGAAATCAGAAGATTGGAGGAAGAACTACGACGGGTGGTTTCACAGAGTGGAAGCATAGACCAACGTCGGCGCTTCGTTAGAGGACGCAACAGACGGTGGCGGAGATCAGAAGTAAGTGGAGACGAAAGGAGATATAGGATGGAGACGGAGATTGTTTGCTGGAGAAGGAGGAATAGCCTATCAGTTAGCTGTGATTGGGGAAGAAGGTAGGGAGCTAAACGCTGAAATTGAAGGTTTCAAGTGGTATTTATAGGTTGCGGCGGCAGTGAAGGGGATTGTATCCGAACGGAAACATGTCTAGGTGCAGGGTAATCACTGGCGTCTTCTCCGACACCGGTGAAGTTATCGCCAAGCCTTAATTAGGATTTGAAGATCATCTAGACTGTGGGATGAAATGAAGGAAGTGAGCGCAAGCTCCAGAAGCTTGGCGAGGAAGGAAGAACGCTGGATGGAAGGTGATCGTGAGGTGTTTTCACCGCCGTTCGTCAGCTGTTGAAGTGGCTGGAGAAGAAATGAAGAAGAAGAAGAAAAGTGTACAAAGGGACCTAAATGTGAGAAAAGTTAAGGACCTAGGTGAAAGGAAAGGACTCAAATGCAATGAATTCCAAGGATCGAAATGCAAATAGAGGCTTTCAAGGTTAATTTAAATTATTTTCTTTTCTAACTTTTTATATATATTTACAATTTATCTAAATTTTATATTAAAGCCTTGTATTCACATTTTTGACCCATTTATTAATATTTATTAACTTATTGACTTAAGTTATTTAAGATTTAGGTCTTAAATTATACTTAAGTTAAATAAGATATTAATTAGGCAACTAATTAATAGTATTTTGAGCCCATTTATTAATTAAGTTATTAATAATATTAATTGACTTATAATTTATCATTTCAAACTTATGTTAAGGTCCTTTAATGGTTTGTCCCTTATTTCATAATTAACCCTTATATATACATATTCCTAGCTAATTAACTAGGAAGCCTAGTTAATTAGGGGTAATTAGAAGCCATGATGAGCCTCTCATCAGACTCACTATTAGAAAAATGGGATATACCATCGGTTCCTTGCCGTCAGTTTCTAAAACCATTTAGGAATGTGGTTTCTAAACCGTAGTGTTGGAGAATCTTTCAATTACAATTATAGGTTCTAAGGAGCCAAGGGACCCCATAGAACCTAGTTAGAATATAGGATTTAAAACCTAGGTAGCATAGCTACTTATATGGGAACCGTGAGGCAGACAAAGGGGGGGAGATTATCCCCACTAGCCTGCCCGTGCGACAAAGAGACTATGGGAGGGCCTAGAAGAACAGAAGGTTCATGATATATGTGCATTCAAAATTGATGATCATGGATGATGAGTACGTGGTGGTTGGGTCGGCCAACTTGAACCAGAGGTCGATGGATGGGAGGAGGGACACAGAGATCGAGGTCAGGTGTTGGGAGAGTGGCGGCGGGGTTGTGAGGGCTTTTAGGTTGGGGTTGTTGGGGGATCACATGGGGGGAGCGGAGATGGTGTTTTGGAGGCCTGAGGGGTTGGAGTGTGTGAGGAAGGTGACGGAGATTGGGGACTAGATGTGGAGGGTGTACGGTGGGAAGAATGTGGTGGATATGGGAAGGGTGCATTTGGTCAGCTACCCTGTGGGGGTCGGGGAGGATGGGAGTGTGGGCGTACTATGGGAAGAATGTGGTCACCCACAGGAGCAAGTAAGAAAAAATAAGGTCAATAAGGCTAAAGCTCCCCCACAGACCCATTGCTTGGGTCGAAGGAGTATTGAGATAGTCAGGAGTCGTTACGTAAGTGTTGGAACTATTTTTCAGTTGAATATTACTTAATTTTTAAGTTATCTTAATATAATTGTATCGTTTTTATATTTTTAGTCCACTACTTATGATGGGATGGAAATGAGTAGGATGGATATCTATGAGGTCACCCACAGTAAGGTTGCAGTTGAAGGTGCTCATAAGTAGATTCATGAGTCATACGACGAGAAATACATAAGTTTCCTAAACTCAAAAAATTTATAACTTTGTATATATATATTATAATAATATTTTTTAATACATGTAGGGGCAAATGAGATAGTTAATACATCCCTCCATTGACGAGACCTCCGACAGCATCCACCAGCCTTTGGATTTAGAGGAGGCATTTAGGAGAGTAATGCCACCAGACTACAATGGTTTCGTCCGTAGTGCGAGAAGGGCACAAACGTTATCCACCTGGTATGGGAGGAAAGGTGTGGTCTCATCTAGTGCCGTCAATTAGTTGCATCAAAAAATTGACATAGTACAGTGATAAGAAGAAGAAAGGGAGAAGAGAGAGACAGATATGAAGAATCAGATAGATGTCATGCAATCACAGATGAATAAGACAGATAGTAAGATCGAGAGGCTTCTAACCCTTCTTCTAAAGAAGGGTCAGTCATAGCATCCATCTTCATCAGATCCCAGCATCTATAGACAAGACGACGACAACTCCATGGGTGGTGCAGGTGAAGCTGGTGGCATTAGGGTAGATACATTTTGATTTTTATCCATTTCTTTTCTTTTGTTTTTCATTATACTTTTTTTATGTAAATATTTCATTTTCAAACTTTTTATGTACTAGACTTTATATTTATGAAATATAAACTTCTCTTCATTTTCATTAGTTATTTTTCTATAAAAGCAAGTCTTTTAAGTAGGTTTAGTAGGTAGTTCCCATCATTTTGTAATTTAAAAAAAAAGAACTCATACATTTGCTGTCACTTATTTGAATAGTCACTTATCGTAATAAGCGACGGCATATAAGGTTTGAGAGAATCACACCTCCCCTTTTATGTCGTCGCTTCTTAGGCAAAATGACGGCAAAAATCTTTTTACCATCGCTTATACAAGTGACAGCAAATTTACATAAACGACGATGAAAATTAAGAATGGGCTCAAAAGGTAGGAAAAAATGACTTACATATGCCGTTGCTTATGTCATAAGCAACGACAAATACAATTACCATCAGTTTCAAAACGACATCGAAACATCCAATCCGTCCCATGGTCAAGCATTATTTTGCCGTCATTTATTGAAATAAGCAACGACAAATACAATTACTATTGATTTTGAAACGATGTGGAAATCTCCAATTCATCCGATGGTCGAACATTATTTTGATGTCGGATGTGCTCTCTAATCGACGGCAAAACGAAATAGCGACGATAATAATGGCGTCGCTTAATGACGTTGGTTATTTGGGTTTTGCCGTCGATTTCCAACCAACGACGAAAGTAAAGTATGCTATCGTGACTTCACGTGAATGAGTATAAATATTTATGGAAAATAGAGATATTTATCATTCTCACCATGAAGTTGGAATTGATTAATTACTCTTATAATTTTGAAATTTTCTTTTATACTTCCTCTTCTAATTCCTTGATATGATATATCCTCCACCCAAACCCCTCTTCCCATTCCTTCAGGGGAGGGGAGCATGCACCCATGAGAGGGTGTGTTTTATATAGAGTTTGTGGTTGTGTGTGGTCCACTTAAGGAGAGGAGTGGCCTAACCATAGGTTAAACTAGGGAGGCACATGATAGCTATTAGTTGTTGGAGTAGGTTTAGGAAGCTTCTAGGCCATGTGGTGGTATAAAAGGTGATGTGTCAAGTGAAGTGGCACCACATGTAGGAGTATGGCGAGGTGGCGCCATGTGTGTGGTGACATGTTGGAGTTCAAGTGCAAGAATTTTAGGGCTTATATCTCAGTTAAGGTCTAGGTGCCTAGGTTGGGTCAATTAATGAGGGTGTGTGTTAGTTAGGCCGGTAATTGTGTGGTTTTGTGCATGGATCAGATGTTCGTGCGTGCATAGCTTTGTTTTCTTTTTTGCTTGTTGTGATAAGCTTGTGATGATTCCATTATGGGCCTTCTTGCATATGCGTGTTAGCACGACTCCAACTCCTCTACTACAGGCCTGCATACAAGAAATACAGTCGTCAATCTCAGGCTCATAAAACAAAGAAACTATGCTATATATGTACAAAAAATGTGAATGCATGCAACGCATGAAATATGGCCTATTTACCATGCAAGCTTGATTTTTAACCTAATTTAGGCATTTTAAAGGCTAAAATTGCTATGCAATCAGAAACCATTACCGATAGCAACTATAGGTGATGATTTCAAAACCGTTGCAACAAAACCATCGCAAAATTCACCTTTTTTAGTAGTGACTATTAAGATTTGAATCCTAGACATCTTTTCAATTCATTCCAACATTTTCTCAACTTACCAAATGTTTGAAAAGCTATTATAGAATGTGAAGCAAGATGCACTCGACATTCGTATAAAGTTTTAGATGCTTAAAAGGATGCTTGCATCTGACACTTACTACAACTGAATATCCCAAACCTCATTTAGAATGCTAGAAATGGTATTATGCATGTAAAAATTAACATATTTAAGATTTGTCATAAGAATGTATTTTAGATCTTTCGCAAACTAATGGAACTTATGGAGATTAAAAGAGGTAGAAAAATCCTAATATATAGCATAAGAAAGAAGCATCACCCTCTATCGATTTTCAAGCTGAATAATGATCAAATAACTAGATTCCTTACACAAAGTGAATGCTTCAATATGCTATGATCAAAATGGGATCAACAACTTCATCTTCATAATTGTTACATGTAGAGCTATTTATTGATCCTAACAAGCCAAAACCCAACCGAGCACAAATTCCATCTTGATGAGGCTAGTATACGTGCATATGTCATTAAGCATCTTAATTGTTGTTTTGATGATAACAAACAATTCAATAATGCTGGGATGAAAATAGATCTATATACATCTTAGGAATTTGTATATTCTACTTTTGTAAGGGCTAACATGCAAGTCTAAGGCCTAAAAGGAGGCATTTATGAAAGTTAAAAGATGTGAGCCCCATGCAGTCAAGCTTAAGATGAAATTGGAGTAACAAAGGCTTCTTATGCTTTGGAGAGGCCTTTAAACAACCATTGGTCTCAAGTTCAATGTAATCTAGGACAATTGGTTGTAATTTTTTTATTTCTTGATAGTAAAAAGTAAGGAGAAGCCAATTGCTAGGTTCATTTTGGCATAATTTATGGGTCTTATGCATAAAATTCACTAAAGCACCTTACTTAGCTAAATTAAGGTTAATCTAGACTAATCAACCTCTAAATAGGTCATTAATGACTAATCATATGTTTCTTACAAGTTAATAACATGGGAGATGAGAATCAAATTAAAAAACCAAGATTCAACCTATCTAATGTTAGATAGACAATACCTAAAGTTAGGTTGCAGGGCCAATGTCAACTTAGGCAAAACATGAAATTACAAACTGTCACGACCCAATCCCAAATCCCTACAGGATCTGAGATCAGCTCGCTTTGATTAATCTCAAGACCCAGTCGTTCAACAAGAAATAACCAAGTAACATTCATCAAAGCACAATCACACAAGTATAGTAGCTAAGCAGAAAGAGATTTACAACAGGGGGAAAAAGGAACATTAATATTATGTCATAATACAGCCATCACAACAAAATGAGTACATGTAGCAAAAGACAAAACTATAGAACTCACTATCAAACAGTAGAACGAAAGCTAAGCTCGACTAGGCCCAACGTCGTTAGTAACCGGTGGCTCGGGCTGCTCAAATCCCTAACCTGTACAGAATTTATTTAACTAGAGTCAACTAACGCTGAGTAGAGTGGTGGCTAAGAAGTAACATGCATTTAACATAAAATTTTTCATTTTCCAATTGTATTATACATGTGGGTGCATAGAGATCTCTAATTAGGATTTGTTAATTAATCTTCTGGTTCCCTATAGGAACGATCTTGCTTGCAACTTCCTATGATATAGGATGCCCACGTGGCACTCTCCTGGCGAAGGAGTCCCACCGTGATAGTCCTATACTCAGTCTACCACCCCGAGGTCACGGTCATGACGTAGTAGTGACTACGGCACACGTGATAAGCGCACGGGTAGCTACCCCGCACTGGCACGCGGTCAGTTGTTTCCGCTAGTGGGTATGCCTCAACGTACAGTGCGGAACAGTATAGGGCCTTGCCCTCTCAGAACAGAATAGGGGCCTTGCCCCTCCTTAGTCCGCGTACCCTCGTTCGACTACCCCGGTTTGCCCAATGTGCTGACGAGAGTCGGTGTAGGGTGGCCATACCTAGCCCTGGGCCCCCTGGGGCAAATAGCTCCCCCCTACACTAAGTACCTCACCTCGGTACCATGTACATGAGGGCTAGTAAGAGTCATCGTAGAGTGGCCAAACCCACCCCGGGTCCCAACCTAAGGGTGGCAAGCTCCCCTCTACCTTACAAGGGATAGTTGCTCTCTTCGGTACCACGTACACGAAGGTCAGCTTACCTCCCTTAACAGTTGCCCATAGGTAGCAAATTCCCAGAACCAACCGGTTCTCCGTAGTACGGTGTTCTTGTTTACATTTCCCGTGGGGTTCGTACAGGAGTTTCTTTTTCACATCTAGGTTGGAATGTTCGGAACAAACAGTTCAATTTTCATTTTATTACAGTAGGGGTCCATTTTAACTAAAAATAGGCATCTTTCGATTACTCAATCATTCACATACAGTAGGGGTCCATTTTAGCTAAAAACAGGTAGTTTTTGATTACTCAATCATTCACATGCAGTTTCTTCTAACCCTAGTGTTCATGCCAAGACCTAGGGTTCAAGAATTTATTTTCGAGTATATGTTTATTCCTTCCTAGGGTTCATCTCAAGTCTTAGGATTACTTACTAGCATGTACTAAATTAGAGATTTAAGGTTGTAACCACTCCACCTGGGTAACCGGGTGGAATGGGGGCTCGAATAGTGGCTCCCGACGTCTCCACAAGACCCGTACACCTGACGGACTAGAGACCTAAAACATGGGTTGATGGGCCAAAGGTTTAGAAGGATATAAACAAGGTATCATTATATAGAGAAACTCGTACGGAAAACAAAGATGATTCGTTTGCAGAAAAGCGATAATAATAGGGCCTTACACGGCCCAAAACATGCTATCAGACGAAAATTAGACGTCAGGGAAGGTCCTAGACGTCTTAAAATAGTTCTCAGGGATACCTCTCTCGATGTTCCACTATCAGACGTCTGGAACTCAATGCCGACGTCCAAGGACTCTGTCAGACATCTGGGGATGCTCTCGGACGTCTGAAACTGCCCCGGCTACGCTCCCGCCTTTTGACACATACACGTACGCTGTCAGGATTTGTCAGAGAGGAAAGGTACGGAAAGTAGATCTCTATCAGACGTTTTGCTCTACCTTCGGACGTCCGGTAAGACGTCAGGGTGTCTCTCCGGTCGTCTGATTCCATGGAAAAATGACTTCCGCGGAACCGCTCTGGCTCCCCTTGCCTGCAAGTGCTGCAGCAGAATGGCGCTGCACCCTCCGCTCTCACGCTTCCTCTCACTCGGGCTCTCCGCTCTTCACTCGCTCTCGCCCTCGCTCTGCTCTCGGCTATGGGGTGGGCAACGAAGAGGAGGGGGGAGAGGTTTATAAAGGGAGAGGAGGTGAGGGGGGCGAAAAGGCGAGGCATGGCGTGGAGTGGCGTCGCAGGAGGAGGCGCGGTGAGGGAGGAAGTATGGCGTACGTACCTTCCACGCTGAAAAGCATTTTCAGAGGTCTGGCGAACATCTCAGATGTCTGGTGAATATCCCAGACGTCTTAAATGACCAAAGGGTGGTGGGTCATTTCACAAACTGTGTCTAACATTAAATAGTTAATCTAATGTTAGATAGACCTCATCTAACATCAGATAGATTGTTAAAAGGCACTTTCTTGAAAGGTTTTTGCCAGTCAGTTCACAGATATGAAGGGATTTTGACCATTGTTTGATGATTCCATTAACTTGATTGGATCCCAAAACACTCTTCTATATAAAAGGGACCTCCTTAATCTTTTAAGAACTCTTTTACACATTCTTAAGCACATTTGAGCATATTAAATCATTGAGAGAGCCACCTCACCCAAATTGTCAACTTCCTTTGGCTCTCTTCTGTAAGTTGAGCTCCTTACAACACTCCATCAAGTTTTTGAAGCTCCAAATCTCTCTCCTCGCTTTACCATGCACTCACACACATCAAAGGGAGTAAAATGAGTATTTATTTTAGCTATGTAGACAACTCATTAATTCATGTTTCACATCTGCCAATGGGGGTTGTTCCTAGGGCTACTTGTTGTGATTTTCATTAATCAAATACTTCTATTACTATTCTTGTTAGAAGGGCTTGGGTGTGGGTTCCCATTAGGGACAATGCTTTCTCTTGATTGGTATTCAACAGGGTTAACTATAAAGAGGGTTTAGGTACCCCCTAAGTATCTAGTTTCATGATTCCAATTTGACTTGGGTGATTCCAAGTTGACTTGGGGAAAAATCTTTGGTTGGAAAACCTAGGTGGTGATTTTGTCCCTTTTATTGGATTTTCCACTCTAAACCTTAGTCATGTGGGTAGTGCTTAATCTTGAAATTAATTTTATATTAAGTTTAATTGAATTTTTTGTTAATAGCTTTAATTGCCTTTTCTATCCTCCAATTAGCACTATTCTTTCCCCCTTCTAAGGCTAGTTTACTTGATGGGTTAACCCTCCAAAGAGGAGTTTACCTCTGTTTACTTAAAGGGTTAACCTGTATGGTGAAAACACATGTTAAGGGTCCTTAATACCGATTTTGTTAACACCACTTCTTTCCCCCTCTTCCCTTCTCTTCGACTACGAACTCCACAGGCTCCAGTAACTCTCTCCATCCCTCTCTTCCGGCCACCCAACAACCAAATTGGATGGCCCAACACTTCACCATCTTCTTCCACTCCTCGTCGGAGTAAGCAGGAGCTCCTATCTCCGTCGTCGTCACTACTTCTCACCACCGAAGTTTTCTTCGTCCTCGACTCCGACGAGTCAAGCCACCGAGGATTTCTTCCTTCTCCTCTTGTCCAGTAGGATGGGTCATCTTCTTCCTCTCTCTCTCTAGCGTAGGTATAGGACCTTAGAAACTAGTTTTGATCGCACACACACACTCTCCCCCCTCGTCTTCTCCGCCTCCAGCCACGCCTCTGGCTTGATCGCACACACGCCACACACCACATAATGCAGCGTCAACACCACCACTACTGTCCTCTCACTTCATAGACCAAAAGCCCTCAACAAATTGAGGGCTTTGGTTCGTATTTCCTCTACCAAACAATCCATCACCTTGCCACCTCCGTCGAGCTCGGTCAACCTCCACACACCTTCAATCACCAAATACGCACCACCATCAAACTCCATGCATCATAGTGATCCTCATGGACCTTCTAATTGGGGCTTAAAACCCGTGTTCCTTGTTTCAGGTCTTCGCCAGATCTCCACCATTACTCCGCCGTCGTCCACTGTCATCCGCCGATCTCCGATCTGGCCACTACCTACCACAGCTGTGGAATACAACCACAAAGCCTTCTAGTCTCTCAATTGGACGAAGAAGAAGTTGGAATAGCATCAATTGGAGAAGCTCCTCAGCAGTTGCGCACGAAGGAGAAACGAGCTCGTTATAGTCCCACATCGAGCAACTTTAATTCAGAATTGTGTATTTATCGAATCACGTGTGTTGGCTTATCGCCTTCGTCACAGGGTCAGGTCCCATACCACAAGTTAACGCACGCCAGTCCACGCTTGCCCACACTATGAGAGCTGGATCGGACCTCTTGCATTGAACCAAATTTGGGTTTGATCTGTGAACTGGGTTTGGTCTGGGATTGAGGAGTGACTATGTGAGAGTGGGGGGGGGGGGGGGGGGGGGGGGACCCTTGGGAATCATGCCTAGGGACTTAGGTGAATTTTGAGGAGGTTTGTGTTGAGACACTTAAGTTGTCTGAGACTTGTCTCTAACGTCTGATTGTGACTGTTGAGCTAACTGCTGAATTGAGAATTTGAGTTGATCTAATATTGAGAATTGAGTAAAGTGTTAAAGGCTTAATTGGTGGTCTCAACCACCATTTTTTTAGGATTCCATTATATTTTTGTTATTTGACTCTTGAGATACAAATTGGTTCTTGAATATATTTCTGAATGATTATTATGCTCATTGTTATTGGTGATTGAATTGCAACACTTACTTTCTGTGAACGACCTCAGAACTCATGATTTTTTAAAATTACAAACTTAAGTGTCGATTCGATTTTCGTTGCTATACTATGATGCATTTTTCTAAACTACGACGACTACTGCTTCAACACTTAATCTTGAAATTAATTTTGAATTAAGCTTAATTGAATTTCTTGTTAATACCTTTAATGGCCTTTTCTATCCTCCAATTAGCACTATTCTTTCCCCCTTCTAAGGCTAGTATACTTGATGAGTTAACCCTCCAAAGAGGAGTTTACCTCTGTTTACTTGAGGGGTTAACCTGTATGGTGAAAACACATGTTAAGGGTCCTTAATACCAATTTTGTTAACACCAGTTATGAGGGGTATTAGTATAATAGGTGTTAGCTTCATAACTCCTCTACATCCAAACTCTACTCAGAAATTGGTGTTAATATAAGTTCAAGTAAATACCACACGGGTTAATATCACAACTTAACATCAGTTCAAGTAAACAGAAAATGATGCTAACACCACTCTATAAATAAACAGAAATGAGGGTTAACGTTAGTTTTACATTTCTTAACACTAGTTACCTAATGTCCCAAGTAAACTAATTCCTAATGTTTCAGCCAATTAGGCTTATGCTCAGGCTCAAACTTAATTAGGCTTAATAGAATCAACTGAGGTCCTTAATGAGGTCAAGCTTGTTAACCTAATGTTTGGACTTGATAAAATCACTATATAAACAGTGATTATATATAGCTTTAGAAATGATCTCTTGACTAACGAAAAATTTGTTGGAAAAATTACACTTATAAAATACTTAAGGTGTTAGTCGATATTACACATATCATAAATAACATATGTACACATTTTTATTTCCTAATCGAAACCAAGATCTTATTTAGCCAAGTCAGGCAAGTTAGGTTCTGCTTGGACCAGGTTCAATAAACCTATCAAACTCAAATTTGAGCTTTGACTTGGCTCATTAATAAATTGCACCAACCCCAAGCGAAGTTTATCAAACTTGAACTTATTTGACAGCACTAATTATATACAGCCTTAGTATTTCTGCTGTTTTTACCGTGGGATTATGTCCCAGAAATTTTTACACATCTGCGATCATCTACATAGATGGTAAATAGAGAGCCTTTTCCTGTCTCTTTTAGTGATGACACCTGCGAACTATATGTAATTTTATTTTATTACCTTTTTCCATCTCTGGGCTGTAATCTTTATTCAGTTTTTTCCTTTCGTTTTTCCTATCCACAGCAATTTCCCCCCTCTCCCTCTGCCGCAAGTATTGCCACTGTGAAATGGTGGCAAAAACATAACGATAAAAGTTAACTATTTTTTCCTTAAAACATCTGTCCCCTAAAAAGTTTTTTTTTGGGAAACAAATTACGAAATAGAAGAAGAAGGAAAATCGAACTTCTACACTGCTGTTGCTGTACTGAAAGGGAGTTGGTCAGTCCACTTGTCAATCCCTCCTTTTTTTCCCACCTATTACCTTTTCCCCCATGCCTCACCAATCCATCTCTGCCACCTCCATATAAAATGATCTTCCATGCAAATACCCCCTGTTTAATTTAGTGAAGAAAAATATTACCTATTCTTCAAAAAAATGTGGAAGGACGAAAAGAAGATGCTACATATCTATTTGAAGTTCAAATAAAAGATCCTTTCTCGAAGCATTTAACTATGATTTGGAAATTTCTTAAATTAAAACTTCATTCTTGCAAGAATGCAACAACTTATTTGAATACCTAATAATTTCTTACTTCAAGCCATGATAAACAAAAAGTTATTTTAGAACATTTTATTTGATATTTAATTTTAGTTTAAGTAATTTTCAATAATATTCTTCCTATCATAACTTCACAGAAAGTCGGAGGGAGGCAAAGGCAATCCAAGAGGTATTTCATTGAATTTTTAAGTTGAATTTCGTGAAATCATTATTTTTCCCTTTTCTTTTTAAAAGTTTTCCCCTTATGTTCAAAAAGCAATTTCATATGCCATGTTTGGTTCTTAAAGCAAATTAGTATTTGCACTAGTAATTGCATTTTTTTTCAAGTTACAAGTTTTGTTTCTGTCTTGAAGATAAACAAAACAAAAATCTAAAAGGTCACTTGTAGAATCCCTTCAAGGCTTTCCTCCACTGCCAAGCATGGGTTTGATTTATTAGTTCTAAACTAAACTACAATTAAAAATCACCACCACACCGTAAGATACTATTACTTCATAAAAAATATTTCTAAAAAATAATAATCAAGAATAAAAAATAAATCACCTATAAACATTGCCACATGTGAGCTTCAGAAATAGAGGACCTAAGGTGGCAAGACTTTGTAGCTAATATCTTGGGCTGTTATGGAGAACTGTATCCTGCGAAGATACAATGCCTTCAATTTTTTTAATCAATGCAAAAGAAGGAATATGGCAACTTACCCTACAAACAAAGATCCCGACAACGTAAAGGCGTTGGCACACTCTCTTGTTATCAAGATGAGAGATCTGACCGATCGGAAAGAGGGTCATCATTCATGAGAATGTACGACTACTTTCACATGTCAATCTCTAATATTTGGCTGTAGTTCACAAGCAGACTTACAATATAATTCTTGATGCAAGATAAATTTCGGGAAATATTTATTAATTTTAAATTCAAAAGGATTTAAAATACTTTTATGGGCATTTGATGTTACACATATACCCTAGATTTATCATATTTCCATAGAACCCTCATAAAGTTGACCAGTTTCGCACTCATGCTCCTCTATCAATGTAAACCTAACCACATCAGCTAACATATACCAAAGCTAGTGTTGACTAAGATATCACTATTCATCTAAAGATTGGTACTCGTCCATATACTAAAAGAATAACAAAGGGAAGAGAATCTCATAATCAAGATCAGCACATTGCGTAAACTCCAAAGCCTTGATGGATATGTAGTTGAGGTAGAGGTACCATGTAAAGAATAACTGTTATCTAGGGCTATATGCATAAATCTCAAAACACAAGCATGTCGATGTAGTATCCATTGACAGGGAAATGTACATAATCTCTGAGCACAAGAAAGAAAAATATACATTTTTTTTGGAATGGGGAGTCGAACTCAAGACCTCCCTCTCAAGGGAAAAAAGAAAAAATATACATATAGTTGGAAAATATTCAGAATGTTCGACTTTCTTTCCTTGAAAACTCAGAATGTTCAGTATTTCGCCAAATGAGCTTTTTCATGTATTGATTCTGCAGGCTTAAACGGCTATTTTGAGCTGATTTTCACAATTGAAGATGAGACGTACAATGAAACAGATTAGCGGCAAAGATTTTGATTGTGAAATAACTTTTTGCGATTTAGAGACAACCTATGAACTTGAATCACTATCTGCGAATGGATTGGGCAATCAGTAGATCCTCCTTGGTTAAAGTCCCTGACTGATCGACATCCAGATCACTTCAAACTGCTCCAGCACCACAGCAATATCATCTTGGCTGATCTTTCCTATCTCCTTGAGCTTATAAATTATGAACTGTGCAGCACTGCATGGAATGCAAGAAAAAGAACTATGTCCACAGAAAGTTGGTACATTACGAAAGCACATGTTTTGATGCATGCCAAGAAAATTAAATTATTTTAAGAAGCAACTAACTACAGAGGAACAGTTACCAATACCCATTATCACATCGAATTCAGAATTGTCACCTTTTGCATTAGAAATATCAGATGAATAAGCCACGGAGAGGGCTAATAAAAAAGCTTGGACCTGATAACTTTAGCTCAAGCTCAGCTCAATAAGAGCTCGTCAGCGTAGCTCAAGTACTTTGTTGAAAATTGCATGAACAATCACCAAAGTACAACCACAAGGCACAATGATTTACATGGAAATCCTTCCGGAGAAGGGGGGAAAAACAACAGGCAAAAAGATGGAGATTCCAGTATAGAAAAAGAAGAATATAGAGTACAACCCATTACTCAAACCCTAAGAGAAACCAAGGGCAGTGCACTCTCAGAAAAAGAAAAAAAGAAAAACCACCCCAAGAAATCCTAATAGACGCATATACACGATCTATACATGATCGGATCCTTAAACAGATCTAAAAAATCCTTATTGGATCACCAAGATCCATTTAAAAATGCATGCCGCATCATAATCAGATCGTAGGCATTCAAGGCATAGCCAAGATTTAAGCTTGGTAACTTTATCAGTCGAAGTCCAGTTCAATTCCAATAAGGACTTGGCTCGATAAGGGTACACAATCCATGTATCAAATAATATAGTATCCTTTAAGCAAGTCTAATTTCCATTGAGTTCTTTATCACTAAGAACAATCTGTAAAGAAGACTCTAAACTGATTATAGGTAGATGGATGCCAACAATATGCAACAGGAATCTTAGAATGAAATGAATGCTCAGGGGTTGATTGTGGTGGCATAGTAACCGGGGACAACTTAGAGGAGATAGAGTAGTTGGTGGTATAGGAGGAATGAAGTTCAACTCTGTTGAGTTGTACTGGGGATATATTTATAATTGTTTATTTCTATGTAGGTGTGTTATGTTATTTTTCCCTTATACCTCTCTATATAAAGGTACTAGGGCTCTCAAAGTTGAATTAAATAACTTATTTTCCCTAAAATGATATTAGAGTAATAATCTTAAACCTGCGGTCTGGTTTCCCACCAATCCTAGCCCTCCTAACAATCCACCAAAACCCTAACCTTCTCTCTCCCTGCACCGCCACCCCTCACTGATGCTCCTCCACCCTCAGCGCCACCTCCAACAGCCTCCTCTCCTTCCAGGTCACCACCATCAAGGCCTACCCTCCTCTCAACGCCGCCGTCGGCATCGATTCTCCTTCTAGCACTACCGCTCGGGCTTGGGTGTCCTCTACGACGTCGCCTAAGACATCACCTGGGCCTAGTGATGCTACTAGGGGCCACCCTTAGCCTCTAGCGACACTGCTGCTGTTTCCACAGGGCCTGCAACACACTACTGCAACACTCTGGGATCCTTCCTGGGCATGGGGGACCTCTATTCTAATCAGTAGGGGTGTAAGCCACTCTCCTTCATCGATAACCATCTATGATGAAGAGTTTGTGTTGTTTGGGGTGCTATCATGCCCCAATAGGTGTAACTACACTGTGCATGGTCTGAAAATCTATTTTTCAAACCATTCTTGGGCTTCGTTAGGGAGCACATAATCTGATTTTTGAGATTTCAAAGCATCATAAGCATGATTCGACAAATCGGGTTCACATGGAGGAGACAAAGGATATCATGACTCGATGGGGAAACTTTCCACCATGAATGCATCCCCACACATCTAAGGGACTTCTATTAAGTTCGGCGGATCCAACTTCCTACTCTGGTCTATATCCTTCTCCCGATTCATCAGATCTCACCGGAAGAAATATATCTTGACTCAAAATGAGCCACTATAAAGTCAACAGATTGGTAGGCAGACAATGATTGGGTAACTACTTGTCTCCTGAATAGCATGACACAAACGATCGCAAAGTAGGTCATGGCATATGCTTCTACCAAAAAGATGTGGGAAGTGCTGCATGAAATACACTCCTACAAAAGCAACATCACTCGGCTATCACTACAAGAATATTCGCTATTGCCGACCGTTGAAAATGGTCGGTAATGAGAAAATAACGGTCGAGAAATAGGGTCGAGGAGTGTACTATCGCTATTGGGTTTTCTCGATCGTTCTCGAACAATACCATCAGGAAAAAGGCGAACCCTCACTCGTTGTATAATTGTTTCTCTCGTTTGTTTTCAACAGTCAACAAAGGTTTTTTTCGATCATTATAGATAGATCGTCGACATAAGTATCTACATCGATCGATATTGAAGCGGTCGAGTAAGATCTTATTTTCAACCATTTGAAAATGGACAAGAATTATACTATTGTCATTTGTTTGTAAATGGTCGATAATACTAATATTCTCGACCATTCTTATTTAACGATCGAAAATACAAATATTTTCATCCGTTCTCAAACGGTCGAAAATACTAATATTTTCATTTGTTTTTAAACAGCCGATAATTCCTTGTAATTTTGGTCCTATACTATCTCATCCATTGGAAAATGGTCGACAATAGTTGCAATTTTTTTAATTGATATTTTTTATTTGTGGAAGACCTATAGAAAACTAAAAATCCTATAAAAATATAATCAATCATACAACATAAACATTTGCATCTAATTAAAACACTATAAATGAAAATAAAAATTTCATATATTTAACAATGTATACAAAGTTCATTACAAATGGTAATGTATATAAAAAATACAACAATTATATTGCGGCACCAACGCCTCTAGGACCACCACCACCTAAATCATCGTCGTCATGACGATCTCTAAACTGATGAAAGGATGTATGGGTAATCAATACCTCCCTGCTGAAGTACCCATAGGAGCTCCTTGATAGTCTGAGTCGACTTCCTGAATTATGTCATGTCATCTCTGACCTACGTGGTCAACTCATCGATCTGCTGGTCCTCCTCGTGGAGGCGACATAATAGTGCAATCTCCTTCCGCATCTCCTATACCTCAGCTGAAGAGGATGATGCCCTTTCTCTCATACCAGGTGGAGACGGTCTCGCTCCTCCCTGCGCTACGGACATACCCGCCATGCTCAGGTGGCATTACGGTTCGGAATGCCTCCTCTACTGTCAGTGGCTGCTGAACTGTACCAAAGTTAGCGTCTTCAGGAGGATGCATTAAGTTGACCATATTATCTTGAAAAAGATTGAATTATGTTAAGTAATTTCTTTTAATTATAATTACGAAATGAAATAAAAGTATTGTGTATTTTAACTTACGTGTCTCTACTGGTATATGTCATAAAGTCACTCTCTGTTTCCCTCACTACTCATCTTGCTATGAGTGGCCTTATATACTCTTACTCGATCAAGCTGGGCACCTATATGCATGGCAGACTATAATATTTTGAAACAGTTAATTGAAATAAATTAAAAATATTATAAGGTTTAAAAGAAAATAATAATTAAAAATACTTATGTATAGGGATTTCATCCAACCTATGCTCCTCCTACACAAGACATGGGTCTTCTGTGGAGTTTTAGCTCTATTTTCCTTATTCTTCTTGTCCTGCTGGCCTGAAATAAAGGTACAATTTATTAATTTAGAAATTAGTTAAATGATAATATATACAATACTTTTACCTGTGTCGTTGGATCATGCCAATGCTTGAATGCTTCCTTTCAAGTGTGTGGCTGTATTAGAAAAGGTCAATTGCGCAATGCGTCATCATGATTTCTGTTCTTATAATACTAAAAAATATATTTGTAATGTTAGAAGTAATATTAGAATTATGATAAAAGAAATAAACAAATGCAATTAAAATTTATCTTTTACCTTACTCTTCAACTCTAACCTCCAGTCTTTGTGAATTTTGGCCATGTGCTTGAGAATATATTTAGGGATGTTCGGATTGTCGCCTCAATCGAAGATGGCCTGCATTAGTAGGAGAATAGAAATTGTTACATAATTTAAAGTTGTATAAATCAATATAAATAAATTATTAATTTTTACCAATTACCTCTAACTCTCGGATGAGCTGCCTCTTTAGCTCCTTTGGCACCTTCCTCTAATTGAAGTAGGACAGTGGGATGATCGCCTTTGTTAACTTACCTAATCTACTGACGAATGGATGATTCTCTACTGCTTCCCCCACTGGTGTGATCCTAACTGAAATGCAGGCCCCATGCGGAATTCTTTCTAGGTCCCTATTCTGTGTGGGACCTCTTCTCCTACGTGCACCTGTAACACAGAATTATAACATAAAATAAAATAACAAAGAAATAAATAAATCGTAACATTTACCAAACTTTAATTTCATACCAATACTGCAAGAGGGTGGTGTAGAACATCTCAGCTGAGAAGGATTTGGGTCAACCAACTGCTCTTGCTAATCATCCAACCCAACCTCCTCATCAAATGAAGTACTATCCTCATCCTCATTCTCAGGTGCATCCTCCTTGTAGTCAAGATTCTCTACCGGAAAATTCGTTGGAGGAGGCATCGAACTCTTCCCTTTCCCCCTAACCCCTCTGTTGGTGCTAGAGCACCATAATTATTTATTTTGAAGATAACAAAATATTTGTTATTTAATATTTGCTTTTGAGTCCTAATTTTCAGGTTAAATTACAAATAGAGACAAGTGTAGAGGCAGAGTTCGAGCCCACATCCATGGCGGATTGGAGAAGCTTGACGGAAAAGAAGGAGCTTCGCGAGGAGTGAAAGCGTGAGGTCGGAAGAATAAGATAGATGTCTTTTCTATCTTGTACTTTGTATCTCTTTATTTCTTTGCTCTTTATTTTGTCTAGATAATTTGTTAAAGAGTCTCAAAGTACCCTTAAAGTAGTCCTAGGAACACTTGCACAACCCTAGGATACCTAGGTTTTCAGTAGAGAACTTAGAAAACCAAATTAAGGTTCAGACAGCCTGATTAGACATCCAATTTGAAAATCAAATGTCTGATCTTGACTTTTAAGACGTCTAATTGTTGACTCAGACGTCCAATAACTTAAGCTGGACTTAATAGGTTCTGTCTGTTGAAATCAGATGTTCAGTCTTTAGTCTAGACGTCTTAGAAGACGTCAGATGGTTATGCCAGACGTCCAATTAGTGGAACGTTGGCTATCAGAGTAAATGTTGAGTAATCTGACTTTTAGGCTTTTATTAGACGTCCGTAGAGGACCTCAGACATCAGATATGTGACCATTGAGTCTCAATTGAGCCGAAATCACTTATGTTGAGGATTATAGCCGTTTAGACTCTTGGGAATCCATTCATACTCTTAATTAGGTTTCCAAACATCCAGACCTAGTGTTAGACATCCTATATGTCGTCTAATCAATTTACATTAGAGCCCTATTTAGGTTTAAACCAAGTCAGTAAGGGAACCCATCTAGTAATAAATGTCTGTCCTTGTTCCCAGACGTTTTAAGTGTGACTTCTTGTAACGAATGTGTGCCCCAGACGTATTTTAAGACGTCTGGGAGGTGGCTCAGACGTCGGACAAGACGTCTGGGATCACAACCAGACGTCTGATAAGACGTCTGGGATAGTTTCAAGACGTCTGGAAATCCGTTATTTTCGACACACGCGAGTCGCCTGTGCGCCTGAGCGCGCAGACCGCATATTCCCCCTTTTTCTCTCTGCGGCTGCAGGCGGCCTGCCACCTCCTCTCTCCTCTCCGCGCGGCGTTAAAAGGGGCGCGCCTCCCCTCCCGTCTCCACCGTCTTCTTCTTCTTCTCCTTCCTGTGCGCGAGAGCGAGCGGACGCGAGGGCAGCAGCGGCGGCCGCAGTGAGCGCGGAGGTGCGGCGTGCGAGGGCGGAGCTCTGCCGTGGGGGCGAGCTCGCCGGAGCGGCTTGGCCGGCTGGCGGAGGGCGCAGGGGGCGCGGAGCGACGCGGAGAGGGACCTGCTGCGGTCTGAGCAGCAGGAGCGCGAGGTGCGACGCGGGCGGCGTCGCGAGCGGAGGCCGAGCAGGGTCCTAATTCTGGAAAAATTTCCAGAATCAGACGTCTGGATTGATAGCCAGACGGCAAGGTCGACGTCTGTAAGATCATACAGACGTCTGAAAGGTGAGTTTCCGCCTTCTTCTTCCTTCTTGTCGACTGACCGTACTGAGGGAGGGGGTTGGCTGTGCGCAGGTTCGCTGATTCGCCATCCTTTGCGAATCAGACGTCTGGAAGTTGTACCAGACGGCGGGAGTGACCTCCAGACGTCCTGAGGGACCATCGGACGTCTGGGATTTAGGGCAGACGTCCCCGCAGACTTCTGGACGTCTAGGAAATCACGCTGAACAGGTAATTCTTTGATCCACTTTTTAAGACGTCTGGAAGGAGTTCCAAACGTCTGATTTTGCACAGTATCGTCTTTTTCGACCCGTT
Organism: Thalassia testudinum; assembly: GCA_037157565.1. Lineage (NCBI taxonomy): Eukaryota > Viridiplantae > Streptophyta > Magnoliopsida > Alismatales > Hydrocharitaceae > Thalassia > Thalassia testudinum. The sequence goes on along the minus strand of JAZHRO010000022.1, from coordinate 2,382,179 downwards.
TAGGGCCCGTTCGGGCTCCGTTTTCCGCGATTCGAGTTGCATTCTTTTCAGAAGTAATTCCTCTACCCGTCTACAGTAGCTATACACTGTTTTGAGACACTCCTTGTGTTTGATCCTTGTGATAGGACCTCGTTCGGTTGCAGTCTTGAGAGTCGCGGAGGCGCGCGGGATTCCCAATCACGCCCCCATTACTCCCGTTGTACCTGGTAGAGTGGCTTAAGTTATTAATAAAATCTGTTAAAGTATGAAACCATAACTAGAATCTAGGACATTTGTAACGAGCGAGTGCCCCAGACGTCTTTTAAGACGTCTGGGAGGTGGCCCAGACGTCTGTAAAGACGTCTGGGATCACATCCGGACGTCTGACCAGACGTCCGGGATAGTTTACAGACGTCTGGCGAACAGTTATGCTCGCACGGGATATTCGTCTGCGCGCCTGTGCGCGCAGACCTGCGATCCCGCATCTTCTCTGCGGCTGCAGGCGACTGCGACCGTCTCTCCCTCCTCTCCGCGCGGCGTTAAAAGGGGGAGGGGGCACGCCTCCCCTCCCGTCTCCACCATCTTCCTCCTTCTCTCCTGCCTATGCGCGAGAGCGAGCGGACGCGAGGGCGCAGCGGCAGCGGCGGCCGCAGTAGGCGCGGAGGAGCTGCGGCGTGCGAGGGCGGGGCTCTGCCGTGAGGGCGAGCTCGCCGGGAGCGGCTTGGCCGGCCGGCGGAGGGCGCAGGGGGCGCAGAGCGTCGCGGAGAGGGACCTGCTGCGGGCGGAGCAGCGGACGCGCGAGGTGCGACGCGGGCGGCGTCGCGAGCGGAGGCCGAGCGAGGTTCTGATTCTGGAAAAATCTCCAGAATCAGACGTCTGGACTGATATCCAGACGACAAGGTCGACGTCTGTGAGATCATACAGACGTCTGAAAGGTGAGTTCCGCTTTCTCCTTCTTTTTGTCTACTGACCGTACTGAGGAAGGAGGGTTGGCTGTGCGCAGGTGTTCGGATTCGTCATCCTTGCGAATCAGACGTCTGGAAGTTTTACCAGACGGCGGGAGTGACCTCCAGACGTCCGGAGAGACCATCGGACGTCTGGGATCTAGGAGAGACGTCCCCACAGACTTCTGGACGTCCGGGGAACCAAGCCGAACAGGTAATTCTCTGATCCACCGTTTAAGACGTCTGGAAGGAGTTCCAGACGTCTGATTTTGCACAGTATTGTCTTTCTCGACCCGTTAGGGCCCGTTTGGGCTCCGTTTTCCGCGATTCGAGTTGCGTTCGTTTCAGAATTTATTCCTCTACCCGCCTACAGTAGCTATACACTGTTTTGAGACACTCCTTGTGTTTGATCCTTGTGATAGGACCTCGTTCGGTTGCCGTCTTGAGAGTCGCGGAGGCGCGCGGGATTCCCGACCACGCCCCCATTACTCCCGTTGTACCTGGTAGAGTGGTTTTAAGTATTAATAAAATCTGTTAAAGTATGGAACCATAACTAGAACCTAGGGCATTGCATGAATCCTAGGAATGAGAAATATATGGAATGATAGCTCCTAGGTGTTGCATGAATCCTAGGGCCGGAAAACTAGATTGTATGATAGATCCTAGGATATGGCATGAATCCTAGGATGGAAAAAAACTAGTGGAATGTACATTACTGCAGTCTTGGAAAAATGGAAAGGAATATATAAAGCTGCCTGTAAATTTAATTAACAGCTGCCTGTTATGCATAAAGAATCATGTTGAGATCATGGAATGTGAGAACGAGAATCTGGAAAATGAAACATATGATGTTCTGAGATAAAGAGCTGGAACCCTACGGGGAATTAGGAGTGGAACTCCTGGAAAGAAAAGGAATGGAACTGAGATGTAGTTTGTACTGTCTCTTGGGTACGCAGTACCAAGGGAAGTACCTGTACCTGTTTTAGTGCAGAGTGGGGCCAGCCGCCCCAGGGACCCGGGGTTAGGATTGGCCGCTCTGTACCGACTTGTTGGCCCTCGTGTACGTAGTACCGAGGAGAGCTAGTAGTGTTAGGAGAGTACTAGCTACCCCACGGGCCCCGGGGTTCTGCTAGCCTCCTTCACCGACTTGTTAGGCCCACTAGGGCAAACCAGGGTAGTCAGGCGAGGGTGCGCGGACTGTGGAGGGGCAAGGCCCCGGTTTGGTTACTGTGGAGGGGTTGGACCCCTGTTACTGAGAGGGCTCTGCCCTGGTTCCGTGCTGTGCTTTGGGCGCACCCGTTAACGGAAACGACTGACCGCGTGCCAGTACGGGCTAGCTACCTGTGCGTTTATCGCGCGTGCCGTAGTCACCGTTACGTCTGTCAGTGACCTTGGGGTGGTTGACTGAGGGTAGGATCACCACGGGGGACTCTCCCGGCCAGGAGAGCACCACGTGCTACTTCTACTGTTGGAAAAGACTGCAATCAAGATCGTCCCACGAGGACATTCGAGATCAAGTAAAGGATCTGAGAAGTAAATGAAATAGTGAGAAAAATTGAAAGATGTAAATAAAAGGAAGTAATAGAACATAACAGCTACTGTACACTCTACTGTTGCCTTTAGTTAGTTTGCCACTCTACTCAGCGTTTTGCTGACATGTTACACTCGTTACCTTTTTCAGGACCAGGTGTTGAGCAGCCAGGGTCGGCGGCTGCAGAGGACGCTGGGCCGAGTAGGGTCCAGTAGAGTTGCCACCGCTTTGTACCTTCTTTTGTTTCTGTTCTAGTGAGTAGTTTTGTTTCCGCTGTACCTTCTTTACCTGCAGTTTTTGTTATATGATAAATGTTGTTTTACTGTTGTGGTGGTGCCTACTGTAGTAGTTTCTTTCCTTACTGCTGTACTTTCTTACTGTTAGTTATATTCATGCTGAATGTGGTTTATTTTACTGTCTTTTGGTTACTTCCTCGTTGGACGACTGGGTCTTGGGATTAGTCGAGTCGGTCCGGTTCTCGTGTCTCGTAGGGACTCGGGAATCGGGTCGTTACAAGATGGTATCCGAGCAAGGTCGTCCCGAGAAGTGAATCAACTGACTGGAAAATAACCAATTCACATGTTTATAGCTAGAGTAGCCACCACAACATATCTCTTGACTTGAGCTCTTAGAAGTGTTGTTAGGTACCGTCTGTTTTGACGTTTCCGTTTTGTTTCGCGTCTCCTTGCAGATGCCTCGTCGTGGGACTGGCGAGACTGGCCGCGGGCGCGGCCGAGGGCGAGGTCGGCGAGGTGGACGTGCTGTCGTGGATGTCTCGGTGGACCAGCCACCACTCCCTGGCATCCAGGCCCAGGACCTCGCCAGACTGATACGGGATATTGTACGAGAGGAGCTCCACCCACCGCCCCGAGCACCTCCTCCTGGGGTTGCAGAGGGGGAGTCCTCTGTGGGGCCACGCGACGGACGCGGCACTGGACACGAGGGAGGGGATGGGCCCCTGCCGCCCCCACCTTCCTCCGACACTTCTGTACACGAGACACCTTCGCCTGGAGGTGCACCAGCACCTCCCCTACAGCACCACTTCGAGCTTTTCGGACAGTTCCGGAAGCTGAAGCCCCCCTCCTTCAAGGGGGATGAGGACTCGACCGAGGCAGAGGACTGCTTGAGCAGCTGGAGAAGATCTTCGACACCCTTCGCCCCCCGGTGGAGTGCCGCGTGGCCTTTGCCACGTACCAGCTGGAGAGTGCGGCACACCGGTGGTGGAGGGCGGTCCGGGGACAGGAGAGGGACGAGCCGACGTGGGACCAGTTCGTCACCCTCTTCTGCGAGCAGTACTTTCCCCAGACGTGGCAGGACCAGAGGAGGCGGGAGTTCCACACTCTCCGCCAAGGGACGATGACCGTGAGCGCGTACCGCACGCGTTTCTTGGAGCTGTCCCGCTTTGCAACGACAGCGGTAGCCACTGAGGAGGAGCGCCTTTGGAGGTTCACCGAGGGGCTCCGGCCTGCGATCCGGGGGTATGTCAAACCCCTGAAGCTGCCGACGTTTTCGAGAGTGGTAGAGGCAGCCATGACTTACGAGGAGACCAACCCGTCCGCGCGAGAGACCGACGGCGGGCGGAAGAGGCCCTTTCAGCCAAACTTCTCACAGGGCCGGCGAGAACGGAGACACGTGGCGTCCGCAGGAGAGCCGTCACGTTGTGCAGGGCCATCAGTGGCCTTTGGGGGCCCTCGACAGGGGCCAGTCGCCAGCACCGGACCCCCGCCTAGCCGACAGCAGGGACTCACTGAGGGCGGGAGTCGGGTTCCCCTCTGCTACCAGTGTGGCCAGCCGGGCCACGTCAGGAGGGACTGCCCATCTAGGGCAGGAGGTCAGCAGATACTTCCCGCGCAGAGCACTGGAGGGCGCGCAGGAGGCCGCGGTTTCCAGGCGCGAGGAGGAGGACTGCAGTCGCGAGGAGGGTACCGGCCAGCACCTACCCGTCCGACGCAGAGTGTGGCTGCTTCGTCCGCACCTAGAGCTGAGGGGCGTATCAACGCCCTAACACACAGGGACGCCAGAGCTTCGGGATCCGTGGTAGCAGGTATGGTTTCAGTTTCTGGCAGACTCGTTTACACGCTTTTCGATTCCGGCGCTACGCACTCGTTTGTCGCAGACAGTTTCGCAGTTAGTTTGGACCAGGATTATACATTGTTAGAGAACCCGTTCGTAATCAGAGGTCCGAGTGGTCAGCTGTTTGTAGCTGAGGAGGTGTACACGGGTTGCGGGGTCAGCATCGGGGGACACAGCCTGCCAGCTGACCTGATTATGATACAGATGGAGGACTTTGGGGTGATCCTGGGGATGGATTGGCTGTCCGCTTACCACGCATTGGTTGACTGCTTTGAGAGGAAGATTGTCTTCTCCATTCCGGAGTTGCCTTCCTTCGAGTTTCACGGGCAGCCAGTGGACGGAGGTTTCAGGTGCATTTCGGCACTTCGGGCGGCGAGACTTTTGAGCCAGGGGTGTGAGGGCTTCTTAGCTTGTGTGGTGGCAGGGCACAGCCCCGTGGCAGACTTCCAGAGCATCCCGGTGGTCGGAGAGTACCCCGACGTGTTTCCAGACGAGTTACCAGGACTACCGCCCGAGCGTGAGATCGAGTTTGAGATCTCACTAGTACCAGGGACCAGCCCCATCTCCACCGCGCCATACAGGATGGCACCGCTTGAGCTGCGAGAGCTCAAGTCTCAGTTGCAGGACCTTTTGGAGAAGGGTTTCGTGAGGCCCAGTGCGTCTCCCTGGGGAGCCCCGGTACTGTTTGTAAAGAAGAAGGATGGGACCCTACGCCTTTGTGTGGACTACCGACAGCTGAATAGGGTCACCATCAAGAACAGATATCCGCTGCCGAGGATTGACGATTTGTTTGACCAGTTGCGGGGTGCCACGGTGTTTTCCAAGATCGACTTGAGGTCTGGATACCACCAGTTGAGGATCAGGGAGACCGACGTCTCCAAGACAGCTTTCCGCACCCGGTACGGACACTACGAGTTTTTGGTCATGCCGTTTGGGCTGACCAATGCCCCCGCTGCTTTCATGGACCTGATGAACCGGGTGTTCAGACCGTACTTGGACCAGTTTGTGGTGGTTTTCATAGATGATGTACTCATCTATTCTAGAGATCGGACGCAGCACGGACAGCACTTGCGGATGGTTCTGGACACTCTGAGACGACGCAGGCTGTACGCCAAATACAGCAAGTGCGAGTTCTGGTTGAGGGAGGTGACCTTTTTGGGTCATGTGATCTCTGGAGACGGCCTGGCGGTGGATCCCGCCAAGGTCGAGGCAGTGCTCAGGTGGGAGAGACCGCGTTCAGTCACTGAGATTCGCAGTTTCCTGGGACTGGCAGGTTACTACAGACGGTTCATCAGAGGGTTTTCGCAGATTGCACGTCCTATGACACAGTTGACTCGGAAGGATGTGCCTTTCACTTGGACAGACGCCTGTGAGGCGTGTTTTCTGGAGCTGAAGGAGAGGTTGACCTCGGCTCCCGTGCTCACCATTCCTGACAGTAGTGGCGGGTTCGTTGTGTACACGGACGCTTCCTTGCAGGGGTTAGGAGGTGTGCTCATGCAGAGGGGTCACGTGGTCGCTTACGCTTCGCGGCAACTGAAGCCCCATGAGCATACCTACCCTACCCACGACCTAGAGTTGGCAGCTGTTGTCTTCGCGCTGAAGACATGGAGGCACTACTTGTACGGTGAGACCTTCGAGATTTTTACAGATCACAAGAGCCTCAGATATCTTTTTGACCAGAAGGAGCTCAACATGAGACAGAGACGTTGGTTGGAGCTCCTGAAGGACTACGACTGCAGCATCTCCTACCACCCGGGAAAGGCCAATGTGGTGGCTGACGCCTTGAGCCGTAAGGCGCCCGCACGCTTGGCCAGTCTACAGTTACAGAGTTGGAGCCTTTTGGAGGAGGTGGGCAGTTGGCGACCTCTAGAGTTACGAGGGTACTGTGGGGCAGTGACGGTGACACGGCAGACCAGACCAGAGTTGATAGACCGCATCATCACGGGACAGATGGCCGATCCGTACTTGCAGTCTTTGCGCGACAGAGTACTGTCAGGGGACCCAGGGGACTTCTCTTTCACAGACCAGGTGTTACGCTTGAGGGGACGGCTGTGCGTCCCCAGAGACGAGGAGCTGTTGAGAGAGCTCCTGACGGAGGCACACGGTTCCAGATTCACCATACATCCCGGAAACACGAAAATGTACCATGACTTGAGACGCGAGTTCTGGTGGAGAGGGATGAAGCGGGATGTGGGTGAGTTCGTGCAGCAGTGCTTAGTGTGCCAGCAGGTGAAAGCCGAGCATCAGAGGCCTGCAGGGCCGCTTCAGCCGCTTCCAGTGCCAGAGTGGAAGTGGGAGAGCATCACCATGGACTTGGTGGTGGGCTTACCTGTTACCCAGCGAGGACACGACGCGGTCTGGGTAATAGTAGATAGGTTGACGAAGACGGCACGATTCTTGCCGATCCGAGTCACTTTGGGACCAGCACAGTTGGCAGAGAGGTATATCCGTGATGTGGTGCGACTACACGGAGTTCCGCGGGAGATCGTATCCGACCGGGATACCCGCTTTACGTCCCAGTTTTGGGCTGAGTTTCAGCAGGCTTTGGGGACGAGGTTGAGGTTTAGCACGGCTTATCACCCCCAGACGGACGGACAGTCGGAACGCACGATACAGACACTTGAGGATCTTTTGCGTGCCTGTGTACTAGACTGGAGGGGCTCTTGGGAGGAGCACCTGCCCCTGGCAGAGTTTGCATACAACAACAGTTATCACTCGAGCATCGGCATGGCTCCCTACGAGGCTCTGTACGGACGGAAATGCACGGCACCCTTGAGTTGGGTTGAGGTGGGGACCAAGTGGGAGGTTGGCCCCAGGTTGATCCGGCAGAGTCAGGAGGTAGTTGAACAGATCCACAGACGACTCCGCACTGTCAGGAGCAGACAGAAGAGCTACGCAGATCGCAGACGCAGAGAGGTGCAGTTCGAGGTTGGGGACCACGTCTTTCTTCGTGTTTCGCCCATGAAGGGCTTACAGCGGTTTGGGGTGAGAGGGAAGCTCGCGCCGAGGTTCGTGGGGCCCTTCGAGGTCCTGGAGCGGGTTGGACCCGTTGCTTACAGACTTGCCCTTCCCCCGCAGCTTTCTGGTGTGCACGACGTGTTCCACGTGTCCAACCTCAGGAAGTACGTAGCCGATCCCAGCCACGTACTGAGTCACGAGAGCGTCGAGGTGAGCGACGACCTGACCTACCCCGAGCGGCCAGTGCAGATCCTAGACCGAGCCGTCCGCAGGTTGAGACGAAAGCAAGTACCCCTGGTAAAGGTTTTGTGGAGGAGCCAGCGGTACGAGGAGGCTACCTGGGAGCCTGAGGCGGCAATGCGGGAGCGGTACCCAGAGCTTTTCGCGGGTACGTCTTTTCGGACCGGTTTCGGTCCTCTTTGAGTTTGTTATGGTTATTTGGACATCCTTTTTCCGCACCCTAGTTGGCGCAAGTTTCGGGGACGAAACTTCCTTTGAGTTTGTTATATTGTAACGAGCGAGTGCCCCAGACGTCTTTTAAGACGTCTGGGAGGTGGCCCAGACGTCTGTAAAGACGTATGGGTTCACATCCGGACGTCTGACCAGACGTCCGGGATAGTTTACAGACGTCTGGCGAACAGTTATGCTCGCACGGGATATTCGTCTGCGCGCCTGTGCGCGCAGACCTGCGATCCCGCATCTTCTCTGCGGCTGCAGGCGACTGCGACCGTCTCTCCCTCCTCTCCGCGCGGCGTTAAAAGGGGGAGGGGGCGCGCCTCCCCTCCCGTCTCCACCATCTTCCTCCTTCTCTCCTGCCTGTGCGCGAGAGCGAGCGGACGCGAGGGCGCAGCGGCAGCGCCGGCCGCAGTAGACGCGGAGGAGCTGCGGCGTGCGAGGGCGGGGCTCTGCCGTGAGGGCGAGCTCGCCGGGAGCGGCTTGGCCGGCCGGCGGAGGGCGCAGGGGGCGCAGAGCGTCGCGGAGAGGGACCTGCTGCGGGCGGAGCAGCGGACGCGCGAGGTGCGACGCGGGCGGCGTCGCGAGCGGAGGCCGAGCGAGGTTCTGATTCTGGAAAAATCTCCAGAATCAGACGTCTGGACTGATATCCAGACGACAAGGTCGACGTCTGTGAGATCATACAGACGTCTGAAAGGTGAGTTCCGCTTTCTCCTTCTTTTTGTCTACTGACCGTACTGAGGAAGGAGGGTTGGCTGTGCGCAGGTGTTCGGATTCGTCATCCTTGCGAATCAGACGTCTGGAAGTTTTACCAGACGGCGGGAGTGACCTCCAGACGTCCGGAGAGACCATCGGACGTCTGGGATCTAGGAGAGACGTCCCCACAGACTTCTGGACGTCCGGGGAACCAAGCCGAACAGGTAATTCTCTGATCCACCGTTTAAGACGTCTGGAAGGAGTTCCAGACGTCTGATTTTGCACAGTATTGTCTTTCTCGACCCGTTAGGGCCCGTTTGGGCTCCGTTTTCCGCGATTCGAGTTGCGTTCGTTTCAGAATTTATTCCTCTACCCGCCTACAGTAGCTATACACTGTTTTGAGACACTCCTTGTGTTTGATCCTTGTGATAGGACCTCGTTCGGTTGCCGTCTTGAGAGTCGCGGAGGCGCGCGGGATTCCCGACCACGCCCCCATTACTCCCGTTGTACCTGGTAGAGTGGTTTTAAGTATTAATAAAATCTGTTAAAGTATGGAACCATAACTAGAACCTAGGGCATTGCATGAATCCTAGGAATGAGAAATATATGGAATGATAGCTCCTAGGTGTTGCATGAATCCTAGGGCCGGAAAACTAGATTGTATGATAGATCCTAGGATATGGCATGAATCCTAGGATGGAAAAAAACTAGTGGAATGTACATTACTGCAGTCTTGGAAAAATGGAAAGGAATATATAAAGCTGCCTGTAAATTTAATTAACAGCTGCCTGTTATGCATAAAGAATCATGTTGAGATCATGGAATGTGAGAACGAGAATCTGGAAAATGAAACATATGATGTTCTGAGATAAAGAGCTGGAACCCTACGGGGAATTAGGAGTGGAACTCCTGGAAAGAAAAGGAATGGAACTGAGATGTAGTTTGTACTGTCTCTTGGGTACGCAGTACCAAGGGAAGTACCTGTACCTGTTTTAGTGCAGAGTGGGGCCAGCCGCCCCAGGGACCCGGGGTTAGGATTGGCCGCTCTGTACCGACTTGTTGGCCCTCGTGTACGTAGTACCGAGGAGAGCTAGTAGTGTTAGGAGAGTACTAGCTACCCCACGGGCCCCGGGGTTCTGCTAGCCTCCTTCACCGACTTGTTAGGCCCACTAGGGCAAACCAGGGTAGTCAGGCGAGGGTGCGCGGACTGTGGAGGGGCAAGGCCCCGGTTTGGTTACTGTGGAGGGGTTGGACCCCTGTTACTGAGAGGGCTCTGCCCTGGTTCCGTGCTGTGCTTTGGGCGCACCCGTTAACGGAAACGACTGACCGCGTGCCAGTACGGGCTAGCTACCTGTGCGTTTATCGCGCGTGCCGTAGTCACCGTTACGTCTGTCAGTGACCTTGGGGTGGTTGACTGAGGGTAGGATCACCACGGGGGACTCTCCCGGCCAGGAGAGCACCACGTGCTACTTCTACTGTTGGAAAAGACTGCAATCAAGATCGTCCCACGAGGACATTCGAGATCAAGTAAAGGATCTGAGAAGTAAATGAAATAGTGAGAAAAATTGAAAGATGTAAATAAAAGGAAGTAATAGAACATAACAGCTACTGTACACTCTACTGTTGCCTTTAGTTAGTTTGCCACTCTACTCAGCGTTTTGCTGACATGTTACACTCGTTACCTTTTTCAGGACCAGGTGTTGAGCAGCCAGGGTCGGCGGCTGCAGAGGACGCTGGGCCGAGTAGGGTCCAGTAGAGTTGCCACCGCTTTGTACCTTCTTTTGTTTCTGTTCTAGTGAGTAGTTTTGTTTCCGCTGTACCTTCTTTACCTGCAGTTTTTGTTATATGATAAATGTTGTTTTACTGTTGTGGTGGTGCCTACTGTAGTAGTTTCTTTCCTTACTGCTGTACTTTCTTACTGTTAGTTATATTCATGCTGAATGTGGTTTATTTTACTGTCTTTTGGTTACTTCCTCGTTGGACGACTGGGTCTTGGGATTAGTCGAGTCGGTCCGGTTCTCGTGTCTCGTAGGGACTCGGGAATCGGGTCGTTACAACATTGCATGAATCCTAGGAATGAGAAATGTATGGAATGATAGCTCCTAGGTGATGCATGAATCCTAGGGCTGGAAAACTAGTTGTATGCTAGATCCTAGGATGTGGCATGAATCTTAGGATGGAAAAACTAGTGGAATGTATAATACTGCAGTCTTGGAAAAATGGAAAGGAATATAAAGCTGCCTGTAAATTGAATTCACAGCTGCCTGTTATGAATAAAGAAACATGATTGGGATCATGGTTTGTAAGAACGTGAAACTGGAAAGTAAGACATGAGATGTTCTGGAACCCTACGGGGAAGTAGGAGTAGAACTCCTGGAAAGCGAAAGAAATAGAATTGGGGAAGTGAGCTGGCCCTTGAGTACGGAGTACCAAGGAGAGCGACTGTCCCCCTGTTTAGTGCAGAGCTGAGCTAGCTACCCCAGGGACCCGGGGGTTAGGACTGACCACTCTGTACCGACTTGTTGGCCCTCGTGTACGTAGTACCGAGGAGAGCTAGTAGTGTTAGGAGAGTACTAGCTACCCCACGGGCCCCGGGGTTCTGCTAGCCTCCTTCACCGACTTGTTAGGCCCACTAGGGCAAACCAGGGTAGTCAGGCTAGGGTGCGCGGACTGTGGAGGGGCAAGGCCCCGGTTTGGTTACTGTGGAGGGGTTGGACCCCTGTTACTGAGAGGGCTCTGCCCTGGTTCCGTGCTGTGCTTTGGGCGCACCCGTTAACGGAAACGACTGACCGCGTGCCAGTGCGGGCTAGCTACCTGTGCGTTTATCGCGCGTGCCGTAGTCACCGTTACGTCTGTCAGTGACCTTAGGGTGGTTGACTGAGGGTAGGATCACCACGGGGGACTCTCCCGGCCAGGAGAGCACCACGTGCTACTTCTACTTTTGGAAAAGACTGCAATCAAGATCGTTCCCACGAGGACATTTGAGATCAAGTAAAGGACCTGAGAAATAAATGAAATAGTGAGAAAAATTGAAAGATGTGAATAAAGGAAGTAATAGAACATAACAGCTACTGTACACTCTACTGTTGCCTTTAGTTAGTTTGCCACTCTACTTAGCGTTTTGCTGACGTGTTACACTCGTTACCTTTTTCAGGACCAGGTGTTGAGCAGCCAGGGTCGGCGGCTGCAGAGGACGTTGGGCCGAGTAGGGTCCAGTAGAGTTACCACAGCCTTTTGTACCCCTTTTGTTTCTGTTCTAGTGAGTAGTTTTTGTTTCCGCTGTACCTTCTTTACCTGCAGTTCTTGTTATATGATAAATGTTGTTTTACTGTTGTGGTGGTACCTACTGTAGTAGTTTCTTTCCTTACTGCTGTACTTTCTTACTGTTAGTTATATTCATGCTGAATGTGGTTTATTTTACTGTCTTTTGGTTACTTCCTCGTTGGACGACTAGGTCTTGGGATTAGTCGAGTCGGTCCGGTTCTCGTGTCTCGTAGGGACTCAGGAACCGAGTCGTTACACTTCTAGACATCTAATCTTTGTCCCAGACGTATGATGACCTTGTCAGGATCATTAATGATTCTAATTGCGGCTTGCCTTGCCTTGGGATGAACCCCAATGGCTACCTAAGACTTTCAAGGCCTTCCATAGCTTTCCTAGACCCTCTATAAATAGAAGATCCTTGCCTTGTAGAAAGACACCTAAAGAAACTACTTTTCACTATATTGTATCCAATTGATCTTGAGAAGAAGTTCTAGCTCTCTAAGCATTCGGTTCACACTTGAGAGCTTCATCCAGCTGTGCACCCGCTCTCCCACCATCATTTTCAAGAGTGCCGTTGTGCCAAAGTGTGGTTCATGCATCTGCGTCTTTCATCGACGCATTTCCAAAAAAGGGAAGTATCTTTACCTATAGTAACTAAGTTTACTTTGTTGGCTCTATAGGTTGCTTTGTATTTTTACTTTGTAATTTGTTGGGTATTCGCGTTGCGAATTCCCATCTCCATCGAGGGACAAAATACTCCTCGTGAAGAGGAGGGGTTGAGGAACGCTACCTTCGTACTTGTAGTGTGGTTGTAATTGAGGTTGTACTACCCTCATTAAAGTAGTACGTTAGTGGATTTGATCGACTTGGTCGATCGGGAAATCTTAAGTCAAGAGACTTAGGTGGTGGTTTTTACCTGGTTTGGGTTTTCACCTAAAAATCATTGTCATTGTGTGATTGCTTTTTCTTGTGAGATTGTTTACATTATTTCCGCACTTTATCTTTATTCCGCATTTTATTACTTCACGCATATTTTACCCCCTCCTGTAAGGAATTTACGTTTGGTATTAGAGCAGGTTCTTACGAGATCGGCGTAACACCTGGCAAAAAGATTATGGAGGGGAGTAGTTCTGCAACGAGGATTCTGGAGGGGCAGTCTACCACTAGAACACCATTCTTTGATGGGAACTACCCGGACTAGATGCTGCGGATGAAGACTTGGGTCCAAGCTAACAACTTCACCATTTGGACTAGATGCGAGATGCCTTTCAACATCCTGGAAAGACCCACCTCACGATACTCGCAGCAGCAGATCCAGGAACTCTCGCTCAACACAAAGAAAATGAACGTGTTGTATTGCATGCTCAGTTCGGAAGAGTTCAACAGAATCTCGCAATGCGCCACCACATACGAGATCTGGCACACACTCGAGGTAACTCACGAGGGTACCTCCAAGGTAAAGGCTTCTAAGATTAATATTTTATCACACGATTTTGAATCTTTTCTATGAGACTTAATGAATCCTTGAGTGAGATGAACACTAGGTTCACTCTCATTGTAAATGGATTAAAAGCTCTAGCAAAGACCTTCATCAAAGGGGAGCTTTAAGGGAAGCTTCTTCGTTCTCTCAAATCGGAGTGGGAATAGAAGGTCACTGCCATCGAGGAGGCGAACGAGGTGGAGGAACTCAACATGGAGGATCTCCTAGGCAATCTAATGGCCAACGAGACAAAGCTGAAGCAGAAGAAGGATACACCTGAACTGAAGCTGAAGAAGACCCTCGCCTTCAGAACCGCATCAAATAGTGAGGTAAGTTCCGATGACGAAGACTTTAAGTTTTTACTTAAAAAGTTTTCCAAGTTTTGTAGGGAATCGAAGAAAGAAAAGAAGGAAAAGGAAAGCCTGAGACGCTGCTATACTGCAACGAGAAAGGGCATCTACGACCCGAATGCCCTCTTCTCAAGAAGGAGAAGGAGGAGAAGAAATACAAGAAGAAGGCGTTCCAAGCAACTTGGGACAACTCAATCTCGGAGGAAGAAGAGAAAAATCCCGAGGAAGAAATTGCTTGTATGGGTTTCATGGCCATGGCAGGCGCAAGCAAAAGCGATTCCGACAATGAGGTACATTCCGATCTACAAGATACCTTTAATGAGCTCTTTGAAATTAGTAAGTCTTTTAAAATAGAAAATAAAAGCATGAAAAAGAATCTTAAGTTCCTAAAAATAGAAAATGATATATTAGAAAAATAACTTAAGGAATTAGAAGCCAGTCCTAAAAATGACAACTTGTTAGAAAACATAGACCTAACAAATGAAAATAGTGAGCTGATTAAGGAGAATACAAGCTTAAAATTAGAAATTTCTGATTTAAAGACTAAGATGCATGTTATAGAAAATGAACTTGTATGTCTTAGAGAAGAATCTAATAAATTGATAAACAAATTAGATAACCTTTCTAATGATAAAGTTACCCTTAGTCCTAAGGTTGAGAAACTATCTCCTTCAAGGAGACCAACTAACAAATATGGATCCAAACTGACTTGGATACCGAAGAAAGATTTGGAGTCTTGTTTTGTAAGTCATAAAGATTACAACACAAAGGACTGGACCTACAAGCTCAAAAATAGTCAACTTGAGTTGGGAGGATCAAGGAGTAGACCAAGGATGAGGACTAGAAGACCGACGAGACGGTGAATAAATGATCAAACTGCCCGATTGGAGACCGGCGTCGATGCTTGGACCTCCAAACTATGGATGGAAGCCCCATCCGTTTTGGCATTCATCACCATTTAGGCCATTCTATCGGCCATGGTAGGTGAAGTAACCCTTAACTCTATCTTTTTACCATTAGCATGTAGATAGAGGGAGTTAAAATTGATGAGCTATTTGTCCATCATTAAGGTGGAGGTTTTAAAAATGACAACTATATTGACTTTAGAAAGGGGGAGGAAATAACATAACTATCTTGTTTTATGGAAAAGATAAAATTAGAAGAGCATGTTTTAAAGGGGAGTATAAGATAATTAAAATTTGTGATACCTTTTTGATAATGTCAAAAGGGGGAAAGATTTTACAGATTATTATTTATAGTTTTGTCATCATAAAAAAGAGGGAGATTGTTGGTGTTAGAGCACTACGATCATTTATTTTGATGATAACAAAACATTTGTTATTTAACATTTGCTTTTGAGTCTTAGTTTTCAGGTTAAATTACAAATAGAGACAAGTGTAGAGACGGAGTTTGAGCCTGCATCTATGGCGGATTGGAGAAGCTTGATGGAGGAGCTTCACGAGGAGTGAAAGCGGGAAGTCAGAAGAATAGGATAGATGTCATTTGTATCTTGTACTTTGTATCTCTTTGTTTCTTTGCTCTTTATTTTGTCTAAATAATTTGTTAAAGAGTCTCAAAGTACCCTTAAAGTAGTCCTAGGAATACTTGCACAATCCTATGATACTTAAGTTTTCAGTAGAGAACTTAGAAAACCAAATTAGGGTTCAAACAGCCTGATCAGATGTCCAATTTGGAAATCAGTCGTCTGATCTTGACTTTTAAGACGTCTGACTGTTGACTCAGACGTCCAATAACTTAGGCTGGACTTAGTAGGTTCTGTCTATTGAAATCAGACATCCAGTCATTAGTCCAGATGTCTTAGAAGACGTCTGATGGTTGTGCCAGACGTCCAATTAGTGGAACATTGGCTACCAGAGTAAACGTTGAGTAATCTGACCTTTAGGCTTCTATCAGATGTTTGTCGAGGATCTCAGACATCTGATATGTAACCATTGAGCCTCGATTGAGCCAAAATTACTTATGTTGAGGATTATAGCTGTTTAGGCTCTTGGGAATCCATTCCTACTCTTAATTAGGTTTCCAGACGTCCAAACCTAGTGTCAGACGCCTTATATGTCATCTGATCAATTCACACTAGAACCTTGTTTAGGTTTGAACCAAGTCAGAAGGGAACCCGTTTAGTATTAGACATTTGACCTAGTTCCCAGATGTCTTAATTGTGACTTTCAGACAACTGATCTTTATGGCAGACGTCTAATGACCCTGTCAGAATAATTACTGATTCTGATTGCGATTTGTCTTGCCTTGGGATGAACCCCACTAGCTACCTAAGGCTTCTAAGGCCTTCCATAGCCTTCCTAGGCCCTCTATAAATAGAGGACTCTTGCCTTGTAAAGAGACACCTAGAGAAACTACTTTCCACTATATTGTGTCAAATTAATCTTGAGAAGAACCTCTAGCTTTCCAAGCATTCGTTCCACACCTGAGAGCTTCGTCCAGCTGTGCACCCGCTCTCCCGCCATCATTTTTGAGAGCGCCGTTGTGCTAAAGCGTGGTTTACGCATCCGCTTTTTTCGTCGACTTGCTTCCAACAAAGGGAAGTATCTTTACCTATAGTAACTAGGTTTACTTTGTTGGCTCTATAGGTTGCTTTGTATTTTTACTTTGTAATTGTTTTGGATATTTGTGTTGCAAATTTCCGTCTCCATCAAGGGACAAAATACTCCTCGTGAAGATGAAGGGTTGAGGAATGTTACCCTCATACTTGTAGCGTAGTTGTAATTGAGGTTGTACTACCCTTATTAAAGTAGTACGTTGGTAGATTTGATCGACTTAGTCAATCGGGAAATCTTAAGTTGATAGACTTAAGTGGTGGTTTTTACTCGGTTTGGGTTTCCACCTAAAAATCATTGTCATTGTGTGATTGCTTTTTCTTGTGAGCTTGTTTACATTATTTCCGCACTTTATCTTTATCCTGCAAATCTCACCCTGTCCGAAGGGAATTTACACCCCCTCCCCTGACTCTGGAGATGTCAAGCCACATCTCTAGGCCTCAAAAACTGCTGCTAAGGTACTTAGGGCTCCTCTCGAGGGGGCTAAGTCAGGTGTTGCCAATGGTGAGCCTGAGGCTAAGGCTGCTGGTGGGGGGCCTCAGGCTCCTGGGAGGTGACATCATCTCTGCTACTCCTATTAGCCTTCTTCTTGAATATAACTTGCGTAAAAGTAAAACAAATAATAATATATTTTTAAAAAAAATTCAACATCTTCCTTATATATTTTGATTTTTCAAAAATCCTGTATAAAACAAATTTTGAAATAAATGAAAATAAAGCACAGCAAAAAAATAAATTCACAATCCATTTCTCCTCCCTCTTCTTCACATTCCCTTCCCCTTCACCCCTCCATTTCCCTTTCCCCTCTCTCTTCTTCACATTCCTTTCCCCTTCCCACATCCTTTCCCCTTCCCCTCCCTCTTTTCCACATTCCTTTCCCCTTCTCACATCCTTTCCTCTTCCCTCTTCACAATCCATCTCCCCAGCCTCTTCTTTACATTCCCCTTCCCACATCCATTTCCCTTTCCCTCCTTCACATTCCCCTCTTCCCCTTCGCCCCTCCATTGCCCTCTCCTCTCCCTCTTCTTCACATTCCGCACTTTAAAAAAGTGTGCACATTCTACATAATCACAAATTTACTGGTATTATATAAATTAAATGTAAGTGGGCACACCTACATGTAAAAGGAAAAGAGCTTTTAAAAAATTTAAACAAAGTGGTAGAAGAATCTCACCATAATGGAGAACACAGGGAAGAACCTCAAAGAATCTGAGAAACCTATATGACATGGTAATAAAACAAAACTCAGTTTGGAATAATAGAAAAATATAAGCTTGAAAATAAATGATCAATATAAGCTTTGAACAATTAAATGTAAGCTTTAAAACTCAACTTCTTTAATAATTTCATTTATAGGATACGAATTAATACAAATACCAAATTACCTTATATATCAATGTCCATTGCGCAAGGGGCAACTTCTTCATTTTGTAGGTTTTCCTGATATGCTTTGGATTCAACATCTGGGTCAAGATCTTTTCTCGCATCATATTATTCACGTGTTTAAGCTCTAACGGGTATTATCAATCCATTTCTACTATTATTAGGCATGTAAAATACTTGTGCTACCTGACAAGCTAATGTGAATGGTTCTGATGACTGAAGAATGCGACGATTCTTACATAAACTCAAGAAACCGTGTTTCTTATCAACTTTGAATCCAACGCCTTATTTGAAAACATCAAACTAATCACACTTAAATAGAACCACCCTATGGTCAAACATGAAACTCATTTCCACAATCTCTTTAATTTGACTATAATACACATCACAACCAGTGCTTATGTCACAACTGACGACGACTCTCGCCTGTTGTGTGGCCTTCACATCATCAATAAACTGTACTCAAAATCTAAATCCGTAATTAATTATGCAACCCAAATGGTAACATTCGTATGTTAAAAGTGTATCAGCAATTATATCAAAATCCTGTACCCACTGTGGATCCCCATGTTCTTTTAGTTTATTTACACGATCGTTGAACCAATCAATGAACTGCAAGTCAAGTGTAGATAGCATAGAGGATTTTTTGAATTCATTGTAAAATTTATCAACTTCTGGAATTTATTTTAGAATGTACAAGTGTGCCAATCGTCGATCTATTTTCGAGATGGGCTTGAACTCCGTCCGAATGATTGACCTTCCTCCGATGTCAAATATGAACAGGCAATCTTCATCATTACCATTAAATCCTCCATCATAATTCCGTTCAAGATGATTAAATCGATTATCTGTCTCATTCATATACATGGCACAGAAGTTAATACATTTCTCTACGTGATATCCTTACACGATTGACCCTTCTGGCTTTGCCTTATTCAAGACATAATATTTCAGCTTCTTCAAATATCGTTCAATTGGATACATCAATCTGTATTGCACGGGTCCAGCAATTCTCGCTTCATTCGCAAGATAAAGCATGACATGAACCATTAGGTCGAAGAATGCAGGCGGGAAAATCTGCTCCATTTTACAAAGTGTGATCACAATTTCTTTATCCCAGTACTTTAGCTATTCGGGATCTAATGTTTTTAAACAACTTACTTTAAAATATTTACTCATCTCTGTAAAAGAATCAACTACCGAATCACGCATCACTCCACGTATTGCTAGTGGGAATAAGATTTGTATGTACACATGAGAATCATGACTTTTTAACCTAGTAATCTTCTCCTGCGCTTCATTTATGTAATGTGAAAGCTGCAATGAATAGCCATATGGAACCCGAATGTCTTTAAGGAATGAAAAAATCTTATCTCTACTATGCGGTAAGACTTTATATAGCTTCTAGAAAGTGAGACCTTCCTTCAACGTGAAACTAAGGATGAATACCCAAAATTTTTATATCATTTCTTATTCTGACTGTATCCTTTGGGCTATCTATTAGGTTTAATACGTCAATAATGTTGTTCATTACATTCTTTTCAATGTGCATAATATCTAAATTGTGTCGCACAGTCAAATCCTTCCAATATGGAAGCTCTATAAAAAATATGCTTTTCTTCCTAAACGTTAAATGTCGCAAGGAAGTAAGTCATTCTTGAAAAGATGACCTAAACATATTTCATCGAGCTGTTGTAAAGTATCCATAATTTTCATCCCCGACAGCTCAACAGAACTTGTACTGAGTTTACTTTTTTGATTTCTCGACGAATACCGACATGTTTTACCATCAAATCTGTTTTTGAATAGTGACGTTCGCCATCTATGTTCAATGACCAAAAACCTGTGGTACCCTAAGTAACAGAACTTCTTGCTTTCTAGCAATCTCAGGTGATGAGTATCATCCATACAGATTGGATAGGCAAACTCCCCTTCGTACTCCATCCTGACAAATTTGCATATACTGGAAAGTGATGATAACATTATCATGAGCCATAATTAGCTTTAATTAATTAGAATCAATTGAAAAATACTTCTATATAATCGCTTGAGAGCCATAACTCACTGAATATCCTTTCTGAGAAGAATGCATTAAAACATGGTTAATTTTGTAAGTTTAACATTATATCATGAATGCAGAATAATCACAGAATTTTTCAGGGGTTAATCTAAGGTCTAATCAGCATTAAAGACTAATAAGAGGGTTCACACAAACAAAAACGGGGGTTCGCACATTTCGAGAATTGACACAGCTCCTGAAATCGTAATTTCAAACTCGCTTAAATAACAGAGATTCTGTTCAAGATAAAATTCACCTAAACCCTCTAAAATTCATAGAAAAATATTCCTTCGGGTTTAGTACCCTTGATTTGACCATTTAAACCTATTTTGACCTGAAAGAGAGTCACATACACAACTCTACCTTAATTTGTGTTTCTACGCAAATAACCCAATCAAACTTGGTTACAACTCAAATTTGACTTCACCATCAGATTCCTTGGGTCGAAATTAGGTTTGTACTAAAATTTGGACCCAATCAGAGTTCATCTTAACCTAGTTTGTATTTTAGTCCAACTAGACTCTTTCTCTCACAAATTAATTGCAAATCGCCCCCCAACTTTTGTCATCTTCTTCACAAAAGAGTCCCTACCACCATGGCAGGTGTGAACCCAAAAGAGGCAACCTTCAATCAGAGATATCTCGATTTCTTGACCAATCCCTTCCAAATTTGGAAGGGATGATCTTGACGATGTCTTTAATCACCCGAGTCACATCTTGGACTCAGATTTGGCCCAAGAAGCTCATGCGAACCCTTAGAATTTTAGGGATCTTCCCTAATTTTTTTGAGCTCTTCAAGCTTCTTTCCAACCTTAAGAGACTACCCGAGCTCTATACAAGCTCCTGAGTCTTCTAACCGTGCTCTTTAGCTCGGTTTGGCCACACATCTTCAACTTCTTCCCTCTCCGGCCACCTACACCACAGCGCCGATGATCCCCTTTCTCCGACCTCTTCGTTTGTTGCCACGTACCATAGGCAGTAGGTTCCTCTTCCTCATTGTCATCTGCTTCTTGCAATACCAGCAGGAGCTTCCCAGACCTTGTCTTCCTCGCCGTCTTCACACCGGAGGACTTCATCTTCCTCGCAATCGACCAATCAAACCCGACACAATCCCTATCTCTTTCGTCCCTAATTTAGGTCTCCTTTCCTCCTCTCACTCTCTATTTCACTTCTCTCTCTTTAGATTTTAGTTTCGACCACTGACGTTGCCGTTCGCCCTCCGTCTTCCCCACGACCGGCAGAGCTTCGGCGAGGCCAACCACCCTCCACAAGCCACCAAATGCACCCGCTCCACCTCCAAAAGCTATGCCTCATCCATCCTCACAAAACCCCTCACCTAATTCCATGATTCACATGCTCGAACACCCCACCGAACACGACCTCCATCGCACTCCGTCCCCGATCTCGTTCGACCTCCACGCCCACTCCCACGCCGAGCAAACACCACCACCACCTTCGCCATCACTTGGTGATCCTCCTGAATGTTTTTAACGTGGCCATGAGGCTTTATCTCATGTTTCAGGTATCCACCATCACCCTCGACGTCTCCGATCTCGGTCATTGTCCTCCGGCCTCAATCTCCCTCAATTCCACTCCTAGGTGTTGGCAGAAGTGAATCACGAAGCCGCACAGCTCC
The DNA here is from genome assembly GCA_037157565.1 of Thalassia testudinum. Classification (NCBI taxonomy): domain Eukaryota; kingdom Viridiplantae; phylum Streptophyta; class Magnoliopsida; order Alismatales; family Hydrocharitaceae; genus Thalassia; species Thalassia testudinum. Next base: position 2,360,801 of record JAZHRO010000022.1, on the reverse strand, counting down.
TCAATTGAAGACTCAGCAGCTGTAGCACACCCAATTGACAAAGCCTTTGCTGCGGTTTTGCGCGAAGAAGAGAACGGGAACTTTAGTACCACATTGTGAAGGGAAGAGGTGGCAGCAGCGGATATATTGATTTTGTGAATTCAGCTGTCTGCCTAAGACACTGAGGGGTCGCGTCCCTCACCACCCCCCGCCTACCCGTATACCCGCCAACTCATTCCTCACCTACGACCCACGCCTACAAGCTTGGACACTATTCTAGACCCGATGACTTGACCGGTTACCCGACAAAACCTCGATCTTTGAGAGAAGAAGGAAAAGAGGAAGGGTTTGTGGGGAGGAGGGGGGAGGGTTTTGCTCTTGAGGGATTGGCCTTGTGCTTAAGAGAGAGACCCCTATGTGACACAGCCTCTGAGAAATTGGTGCTCTGTGCTTGACAAGGCATTGAAGGCTTTGAAAGAAGAAGGAAGGCATTCAAGAAGAAGAAAAGAAGAGAAAGGCTCTTAGAAAGCCTTAGCCTTGTGCTGTTAAGTCGTCTGAAAGAGAAAGCCTTCGTCTGATAAGGCATTGACATTTTATACTGTGGCATCACTTGAAACTTGAGTGGTTCACGACTACTATGCATTCATTTGAAATAATCTAATGGTTGGGATATATGCTTAAATAAACTAGAATAATTGGTGATTAAATCACCATTCTTTTGTCTTCTTAATTTCTTTTTATCCCGATGAGCGTTAGAGAGACTATTGCTTCTTATTGAATATATTTGTTAGTATTTGCTTCGTTGAATATCTTCTATAGCATTTGTTTATTGTGCTCATTCATTTCACCTCAAGATTAATGATGTAAGTTCTATATTTCATTCCTATGATTGACCTTGGACCCCATTTTAGAATCTGAGTTATAAATTTAATTATTTTCGAGCAATTGAAGCTTTTCTATGACAATTATTCCTTAAAACTCCTCGATAGCCTGTAAACAGAAAATCATTGATTGTCCACAGTAATGCTTCATGCAACTGGAAGAATTGTTTCTTCTGTGCGTCATATGTTTGAATGCCACTGTACCACAAGACTTTCAGTTCATCAATCAATGGTTGGAGATAAACATCTATCGCATTTCCTGGTTGCTTGGGTCTTGGGATAAAGAGAGTTAACATCATAAATGAGGATCGCATGCATAGCCATGAGGGTAAGTTTAAGTTAACATTACCACCGACCATATGGAATATGATGGATACATGTTCTTGAATAGGTTGAATCCATCGCTTGCAAGCCATAGTCTCACATTCCGTGTCTCTTCTACGAATAATGCGTGATTCTCGTTAAATCTATTCCACTCATCAAAATCTGCTAGACGACAAATGCATCCATCTTTCGATTTATTCTCCTGATGCCACGTCATCAGTTTTCCTGTTTTACTGAAAATGAATAGGCGTTGTAACCTAGGGATCAGTGGAAAATAACGGAGAACCTTCTCCGATTGTTTCTTCCTGCTTGTGTTTGTTGACTTACCTGCCTTATACCTCTTCACACCACATTCAGGATAGTTAATCAACCCTGAGTACTCATTTCTGTACAGGACACAGTCATTACGATAGGCATCAATCTTCTCACATTTCAGTCCGAGCCCACATATTTGCTTCTTCGTATCATACCATGACTCAGGGTACCCAGCAGGATTATTCAGCAGTTCCCCAAAGAATTTAAGAACCTGAAATATTAATTTCGTTGTGACTCTATTCATCACTTTTATCTGAAACAATTTGAGAAGGAATGACAACTTTGACATTGACGTTATTCCAGGAGAAATAAGATCCTCTACTGCCTTGACTACATCGTAAAACTCATTGCAATCTCGTAATGTCTCATCGTCATCTGCATCCTTAGGGTTTGTTGCCCTCATATCATATAACATTTCATCCAATTCATCTCCTTGATTATCATTACTTTCTTCAAAAGCTTCAATTCTCTCATTTCTGACTTCTCCTCTGATTTGCTTATCATTAGCTGTCCAATTTACGTAATGCTGCCACCAACTGCTATATATCACATGCTCCAAAACTGTGTCTCGGTCATGGAAAAATCCATTCAAACAATGTCTACACAGGCATAAAATCAGCTGAAGGAATTCTCCTCGTCTAAATGTCTTCCTATCATCATTAAATGTTTATTCCATAAACGAAATCACTCCACTCTTGTATTCATGGTAATTTGAATTCCTCAGACTAATCCATGAATTATCCATGATAATTAACTTAAATATCAATGATAATCACTCATAAATTAGACTTGAATACGGAAAATATGTATATTTTAAGAAGATTTTCATTTAATAGCCCATCCTTGAAGATTTGATCACAACGTTACTTCTTATATGCAACCAATATTTGGAGAAACTTCGACAGCATTTCCCCGCAATCTCCAGTATAACTCCTAAGACTAACCTTAACTACATCCCCAATAGCCCCCACTAAAGGACGCTTCGGAAAAGAAGCTAAGATTAGTTGGTATACCGAAGAAGAGCGAGAAAATGCGACCAAAATTTCTCCAAACACTAGTTATATGCAAGAAGTAATCCTAAATTATGATCAAATCTTTAAAGACCTCCCTTAGTTCAGAACTTCTCTGAACTAAGGACAACGACACTTATGGCATGTTATAAAGACAACGCATTGTGCATGTAAGTGAGGTATACATATACTTTACATTGTCCGTATAACATGATCATAAGTCTCGACGGGTTGGTATTTTGACACAATTATATTCCTCCCACAACATGTTACCTAGGAGTTAGAATTCTTATTATTTGTCATGAACTACTTCTAAATTTGTACAAGTGTGTGTATCTATAAAGTTATAATAAAAATTTCATAATAAAAATTTGGCAAAAAATGCAACTCAAAAGGGCATTTAGGTTATCTTCTTAGCAAAGGAATTTTTTTCTTCCTATATGGCAATTCTTGAACATCCCTCACTATGAAGCATAAGGACATCAATTTTTCCTACAAAAAGATGCTAATATATGACAATTGAATGAAAATAGGATGTATAGGATAGTTGAATGAAACTAGGACATAGAAGAATAGCTAGTCATTTGCCTTTTAGATTTGCTTGACAAAGGTACTTTCAAACTAAAATAGCTATCTTAAATATCCTATTGATATTTATCAATGTAGCCCACTTTCTTGAGTAATATCCTCTTCTCTAAAGCTTATTATTCCCCAATTATAAGTTACTATCAGTTCATATACCTTGCAAAACCCAAACTTACCAAGCTCTTACAATTTGGTGGTTGCCAGGCTCTCTTGGTATACTTCATTAATATACTTTTAATACATCCCAAGTACACCTCATAGATGTCCCAGGTCCCTCAACCAACCTAGGTCTGCAAGCTACTGCTCTAGGTCTAAGGTTAGTGGCCTCATGGTCCATCTGACTAAGCAACTCTCTAACCCAATCTCATGTCACATCCTATCGTGTTGAGGAAGCTTCTAGGAAGAAGCTCACCAAGACTAGATAGCCTTGTGAAATCTGACTAGCTAACCAATCTGACTCTCTAGCTCATCAAGACCACTTTCCATGCAACATGTGATTGCACAGGTGCTTTATAGCATCATATCCGCTGCATTAACCTTCCATGTGTGGAATTAGACCTTAAACACTGACTTCGTAACCCTAAACCCAAGACCATAAATCCTAATCCCTAAACTCTAAGCTATAAAAAAACCCATCGCATAACCCATGACCCTAAACACAAAAAACCTATAACATAAAAGCCTAAACCCTATAAACACTAAAACTTAACCCTTAAAAACACTAAACCCTAAATCCAAAAAACACTTAAACCTAAACTCTAAGAAAGTTAAACCCTTAACTAACTGTTTAGGGTGAAATGAGGAGATTTATGAAATGGTCGTCGTAGTACACTTCTCAAATCGCACAACAAACACTTGAATTTATAAACTCAAAATCTACTTGGAGTCCGAGGTCGTTCGCAGGGAGCAAATATGAAATTCACACACTAATCTCAATTCAGGAATAATGAGTACAATTAATTAAGTACAATAAAAGATATTCAATGAATAAACTGGTCAGAATGCTATTCAATAATATCTTAAGAAGTAATGGGATAAAAAGAAAGAGAATAAAAAATAATGGTGATTTGAATCACCAATTATTCTCTTAATTAAGCATGTATCCCAAGTATCAAATCATTCAAATAATCCAACATTAGTTTCAACTATTAATCCATGTCAGCAAAGTCCACAGTATCAGATAAATAATGCCACAGTGTTTTGAACCAAATCAGACATTGGATCTGTGTATCAGATGCCTTAACTATCAGAGTATAGCACCACAGTAAGGCACACAAGAGTGCCAAGCCTTAAGACTTTAAGGCACAAGGGTTCTTCTCAAGCACAGCACAAGGCTCGCATAAGCGCCTTGGAGAAAGTGTTGCTTTCTTCAGCACGTGCCCCGAGGTCATGAAAACCACAGCAAAACCCTCCCCCTTCCTCCTTACAAATTCTCTTCTTTTTTCTCTCACATAACCGGGCATAATCAGGTCAGTAATCAGGTTATCAAGTCAAGCAGTATCACGTTCAGGCTCACTATATGTGTAGGTGAGCGAGGAGTGAGAGGCTGAGTGTGCGAGGGACCTCACCCCTCGTGTGTCGAGGCGATAAGGCCTCGGCACTCTTTCGTGATATATGCTGTTGGGCGTTTGGTCGCGGATGATGTGGCACTAATGTGCTACCTTCTTTAGCTAATTGTAGCAGGTGGATGTTCTCGTGATTGCATGCTGCTGCTGCTGGGAAGCCTAATTGGAGGTGCTAGAGTCATTAGGAGATGAAGCCGTAGCATTTAGAGGTCGCAATGAGATCATAATAGCTGGAAGCATGGCAGTCGGAGGTGGTGATGAGGACGGTGACGGCGGTGTATGGCGAAGACCTGAAATCCATGAATATAGGCCTTAAGCCCCGATTAGTAGGTCCATTAACATCGCCGGAGTATGGCGAAGGTGGTAGAAGTGCCGATTTAGTGTTTCGTGGTCAGGCGAGGTCGAACGGAGTTGGAGAGGGTGAACAGTGGATGGGTTGTCCAATGGAGGTTTTGGGAGCACTGAAGGTAAAATAGAGGGGTTTTGAACAGGGTCGTGAGGTGGAGGTTTTGGGAGTGGTATCGTGGAGCTTGGATGAGTGTGGAGTGTGTGTGGCCTCGCCAGAGCACAACCGGAGCGGAAGAAGACAAAGAGGGAGGAGATGAATCGACAATTGAAAGAGGAGACTAAGAAGCTAAACCAAAACTACGAAGAGAGAGGGAGAGTTTGGGAACCTAACTAGCAGACGAAAGGGTAGGAAAGGTGCCGACTTTGATTGGCCGGTGCCAAAGAAGGGAAGTCCTTCGATAAGGGAGTGGCAAGGAAGAAGAGGGCCTGTGAGCTCATGATATGTCTATTGAGGCGAAGGAGATGAAGACGATCCCTCTGCCTATAGTATATGGTAGAGGGCAACAAAGGGGGTTGGAGGAGACTCACTGGAGCTATGGTGGAGGCGGCCAGATAGAGGAATTTTGAAGAGTTTAAGGCCTTGACTGAGCTAAGGAATACGACATGAAGTTCAAGAGCTTTTATAGAGCTCCTAGTCGAGCTCTGAAATGACCCGTTACCTTTTGGTCGTTTAAGACGTCTGGAATACTCACCAAACATCTATCTAGACGTCTGGAGAGATCGCCGGACATCTAAAAATACTTTTTTCTCTTCAGCGCGAACCGTACGCACGCCATGCTTTCCCCCTCACCGCCTCTCCCCTTCCTGCAACACCACTCCGCACCATACCCTAGCCCATGCTCTTCCCCTCACCTCCTCTCCCTTTATAAACCCCCCCTCCTCTTCGTCTCACACCTTCACAGCTGAGCCAGAGAGGGAGAGAGCAAGAGGGAGAGAAAGAGCGGAGAGCAGATCGTGAATTTGAGTGCGGGAGCAGAGGGTGCCGTGCTGATCTGCTGCAGCTTCTGTAGCAAGGAGAGCCCAGAGCGGTTCTGCGGAAGTCATTTTTCCACGGTATCAGACGTCCGGAGTGACCTCCAGATGTTGGGGAGGACGTCCGAAGGTATTATGAGATGTTTGGTACAGATTTATTTTTCTTGTATATTCTCTGCCAAGTCCTGACAATGCATGTGCATGTGTCAGAGGTTGGGAGGTGCGTTGGAGCAAGGACCGAAGCAGTTTCAGACGTCCAGGAGCATCTCCAGACATCTGACGGAACCCTCGGATGTCGGCATTGCGTTCCAGACGTCCGATAGAGATGCCTTAAGAGAGGTACGCCTGCAAGTTAGTTTAAGACGTCTGGGACCTCTCCCAGACATCTGATTTCTGTCAGACCTCGTGTTTTTAGGCCTGTACAAGGCCCAAACGAAGTCGATTTTCCGTAAACGAAACGTCTTTGTTTCCTATACATTTCTCTCCATGAAATGGTACCTTGTCTATAGCTTTTTGAACCCTTTCGACCTGTCAATCCATGTCATATGTCTCCAATCCGTCGAGTGTACGGGACCTGCGGAGAAGTCGGGAGCTGCTGTACGAGCCCCCATTCCACTCGGTTATCTTGGTAGAGTGGTTCTAACTATAAATCTCCAGATTAATAAAATGCATGCAATTAGTTAAACCTAGGATGTGAGATGAACCCTAGGAAGAAATAAAACATATGCTCTAGAATACATCTACTCAATTGAACCCTAAGTTGTAACATGAACACTAGGGCTAGAGAAAAAAAATGCATGCGAATGATTAAGTAAATCATGAGTTATTTGTATTATCTGGAATGGACCACATTATGAACAAACCTGTATTGCGATTAAGCTGCTTGTAGAGAAATTTATGTACAACCCTACGGGGAATATAGAACGAGACAAGAATACCGTAACACGGAGAACCAGATGGTTCTGGAATTGCCACCCATGGGCGGCCGTTGAGGGAAGTGAGCTAACCTTCGTGTACATAGTACCGAAGAGAGCAACTATCCCTTGTAGTGTAGATGGGAGCTTGCCGCCCTTGGGTGGAGATCCAGGGTAGGTTTGGCCACTCTACGTTGACTCATGTTGGCCCTCGCATACGTGGTACCGAGGTGAGCTACTTAGTGTAGGGGGAGAGCTAGCTGCCCTAGGGGACCCGGAGTTAAGCATAACCACCTTACACTGACTCTTGTTAGCCCGTTGGGCAAACCGGGATAGTCGGACAAGGGTACGCGGACTGTGGAGGGGCGAGACCCCTATTCTGTTCTGAGAGGGCAAGGCCCTATGCTGTTCCGTACTGTACGTTTGAGCATACCCACTAGCGGAAATGACTGACCGCGTGTCAGTGTGGGGAGCTAACTGCGCGTTTATCACGTGTGCCTTAGTCACCACTACATCTCGACCATGACCTCAGGGTGGTACACTGTTGGTATCTCGTAGAGCGCGTGTTTGCTAGGAAAACGTCATAGTATAGTGCGCAATACGATAAAACAAAGATATTCAATAAAAGATAATGAGACTTGAGTCCCGGTCGTTCATCTCTGGGAGGCATTTGTTTTACTTTTGAATTCGACCTTTTACCGCTCTACTCTGTTTAAAATCACACGCCGGTTTATGATTATACGTATTGAAGTACGACATGCTTAGTTGCAAGTATATCAGGAATTGAAAACAGGTAACATTAATCACACAAGATATTGCAATGAGCTCATGGTGATTCTCAACACATAGACATATATATATAGAAAATATATTTTTTATTCATTCATTTGGAGAGTGTTTGCAACATGAACTTGTAGAGGAAAGCTTGTGCATGAATGCTTAAAAATGTAAATCTAGCTATCAGAAAACGATCGCATACAATAATCTACAGGGGGATTTTGCATGCATCATTGGGGAAGAATAAGGGCTACACTACTAAGCAGTAAATAAAAGCAGTAAATGTAAAGAGCTAACTACTAATTTATCAAAAGTGAGGGCATTCGGAGGTAGGCTCCGATGGCCTTGGAGTGGTGGAGAGGAGAAAGAGGGGCGGCCAATGGAGCTTAGGCTGGCCCTTAGAGAGAGGTTGGAAGAGTGATCCAGCATCCTGGCATGGTGTCCTTCATGGTGGTGCTCAGCTCGTGGAGATGGAGTGGAGACGGTGGTGGCTAACCTAAGTGGAGGTGGATGGAGCCAAGCAAGTATGGCCAAAAAGTGGATGGGTGTAAGTGGCCACCCCTTAGGTCTTTTTATAGACCTAAGGGAAGCTCTCTAGAGAATTATGGAATTCTCTAGAGAGCCCTATGGTGGGAGCTCATGGGAGAGTGAGAGAGAGCGGATGGATGGTGATTTTTAGATCCACCAAATGTGGATCTAAAAATTGAATGGCTCTTGGTTGCTAATTTTAGCAACCAAGGCAACCACACATGGTAGAAAATTCTAGAGAACTCTAGGCTAGGTATTTTCGTATGGTGTGTGTGGGTCGAAACTTAGGTGGCTAGGTTGATTAGGTTAGGTTCTAGTAGGTTTAGGTCAAGGTATGTCTCAAATTAGGGTTATAAACCCTAATTCACTACGGTAAAGTGCAATTAAACTTAATACAAGTTTAATTGGGTGTGTGGAAACTTAATTGAGAGTAAAACAACTCAATTAATTTAGGTCTAGGTCAATTGGACTCTCACTGAGTCCAATTGGACAGTGTGTGCTGAGATCAGAGCTCAATTGGACTCAATGAGTCTAATTGAATAGGCTGATGGAATTGACTAAGATCCAAGTCAATTAGGTTTAGTAAGGACCTTAAGGAGGTCTAGAGGTAATGTACTAGGGTTAGGACACCTTAATTTAGGTTCTTATGGGGTTGGAATTGGGTTTAGGGACTCAGAGATCTAAGATCAAGGCTTGAATCTCAAAACAGGAACTGGAGAGCAGTATCAGATGTCTAATAATAGTGTCAGACATCTTATACTCAAAAATCAGAAGTCCAGACTTGTCTGGATGTCTAATCAGAGTCAGGAAGGATTCAAGGTTCTGTCTTGGGTATTCTGCAGAAATTGGATGTCTGACCAAGTGTCTGGATGTCCAATAACACTGCAGAAGTGAGTTTAAGGTGTGCGGGAGTTGGCTAAGGGTTCTGGATGTCCAGATAAAGGTTGGAATTAGGGTTTTAAGGTTTCCTAGGGCGCGGTGACCTAATCTAAGGGTGGCTAAGACTTTGGGAAGTCTCTAAGTTATCCTAGGGCTAGGATGGACCTAAGCTCTTCACATTTTACTGCTTTATTCTTACTTAATAGAATAGCAGACCTTAACTCCCTTACATCATTATTCCTACATCTAATCTAAGTCTTCTGCTCCAACTCTGCTGCAATATCCGTTATTCCTAATCCAACTTCAGATCCTGCTCCAGATCCAGCTCTAGATCTAGCTCCTGATCAGCTTATTGCCTGCAATCGACATAATGCAGTTAATCAGCATATTATAACATTATTTTATGCATAGTTAAAGTAAAGCAGTAAAGATGTAGATAATGCTTATGCATGCATGGATTACCCTAACTTATGCTAAGTCCTAGCCTAATTTAGGTCAATTAAGACCTATGATTGCTGTGCAATCATAGACCGGGTGTAGGACCACCACAGAGGAACTCTCCCGACCAGGAGAGTGTCACGTGTGCATCCTACATCACGGGAAAACTGTAAGTAAGATCGTTCTTTTAAAGAACAAGAAGATTAATTAATATGATGGATCCTAATTAGAGATCTCTATACAGTAAACAGTGATAAGATAATTAGAATCGGAAAGTAATATGTTAAGTTACTTGTTAAATACATTTTATGTTTTAGCCACCACTCTACTCAGCGTTAGCTAACTCCAGATATATATAACCTCATACAGGTCAGTGATTTGAGCAACCAGGTCACCGGCTGCTGAGGACGCTAGGCTTAGTCACGCCCAGCCATAGTTCTGCTACTAGTGAGTTTTTTTGTAGCTATACTTCCAGTACCTTCTGCTGTATTCTCTATGTACTAGTTAGTTTATGGTTGTAATGACTGTATTTTGATTCTTGAAGGCATGTAATATTTTAGTATTACTGTTCTGTTCTCATCTTGTTGCCATTATTCTTCTACTTAGTTACATTTTTTTGTGGTTGTGGATTGATGTATGTTATTTGGTTATTTCTTGTTGGACGACTAGGTCTTGGGATTAGTCGAGGCAAACCGGTCTCGGGTCCTATAAGGATCTAGGATCGGGTCATGACAAGCTCTAAATGAGGAAAGAGCTCTGATTGGCTTGGGAATTAAGTCACAAGGAACCCATGATTTTCATGGATTCACTAGGGCAAATCCATGCGATTTAGGAGCCAAGATCTGTCTCAAACGATTCTGTGTAGTATGAACACCAATCTCACCAATTTAAGTGAGATTTGGTGATGATTTGATTAGGTTTTGATGTGGTCAAAGTCGGCTTGAAGGTCGGTTGACCTCCAATGGTAGAAGGGGTCTTCCTGTGAAGAAGACAAGAAAATTAAGGACCCATTTGAAAAGGTTTTCGAAATTTAGGGGCTTGTTTGAAAGAAATAGTCTTGATGAACTAAAATGCAAACTAGGTCAAGATGGACTTTGATTGGGTCCAAATTAGGTTTAAATTTTGGTATAAATCTAATTTGGATCCAAGGAATCTAGTGGTGTAGTCGGATTTGAGTTTTGACAAAGTTTAACTGGGCAATTTGCGTAGAGACCCAAATTAGGGCAGAAATCCGTTTGTGACTTTATTTAAGGTCAAAATGGGTTCAGATGATCAAACCAATGGTATTAAACCTATAGGAATATTTTTCTATGAATTTTAGGAGGTTTATATGAATTTTATCCTGACCATAACCTCTTTAATTTAAGCAAGTCTGAAATTAGGATTTTGTGTGCTGTTGTAGTTCTCAAAATGCGTGAAACCCTGTTTCTATCTGTATGGACCCACATTTTAGACTTTAATACTCATTGACCTTTAGTTAACCCCTAAGAAATCCTGTGGTTACTATGCATTCATGATATGATGTTAAAACTGCTGAATTAACCTTGTTTTAATGTTTTCTTCTTAGAATGGATTTACATGGAATTACGGCTCTCAGGCGATTATGTAGGAGCATTTGTCACTTGATTTTCACTAATTAAAGCTGGTTATGGCTAATGATGGTATTTCCATCACTAACCATATAAACTAAACCCTTAACACTAACCCCTAAACCCTATAACCTAACACTAAATCCTAAACCCTATAACCTAAATCTATAACTCAAAACCTAGTAATGAACCAAACATTCATGCCTAATATTGAACAATAATTAAACTAAATATTCATGTTAATTTAAACATTGAACCAAATATTAAGCATTTTAAACTAAATTTAACTAAACACTGATAATTTAAATAAACATTGAAGTATACAGTTTAATTGCATTCATAATTAAATTTTTAACCTAAGTAGTATATAAAAATAAATAAATTAACCTAAAATTAATTTCTAAACCTAAGGGGGAAATTGGGGTGGTGGTGGTGGTGGTGCCTGAGGTAGCAGTGGTGGTAGTAGGAGGTGGTAATCGTAGCCTGAGGTGGTGGTGGCGACGGTGGCGGTGGGAGGTCATTTGCGGCAGGAAGTGTTGGTGGTGGTGGAGGTTCGGCAAGCTAGGGAAGGAAAGGGTAGGGGGGCCGACCGGTTGTGGTGGTGGCGGAGGGAGGAGGGGTAGCTGGTGGTGGTGGCGGTGAGCGGAGAGGCAAGCGGTTGAAGTGGTGGTGGTCACAGTCGCATTTCGCGAGGGAGAGAGGACTAGCAAAGGGTAATGGTGCTCGTTGTCGAGGACGAGATGGGGAGAGGTGAGGAGGAGAACGAGGAGGTCGGCCTCACAACCTTCGTCCTCCATACCAGCGAGGGGAGGCGAGCGGAGGTGGACTGCGAGAGGAGGTGCTCCCTGAGGAGGAGGTGAACGTCAACGGGGCCAGCATGGCGAAGGGAGGACCGCACAGTGAGGAAGGAGCTCGGGCTTTGTCGTGGAGGAGCGGAAGGGGAAGGCCTGGAGGAGAGGGAGATTTCAGAGGAAGGGGGAGGGAGTCGGGGTCGCACAGGGATTTAGGTTTGACCTTTCTCGATCGTTTCCGAGAAAACGGTCGACAATTGAGTTTGAAAAGTAACTTTTTAAGTTGGTAGTTTCTGGAAAGACTATCTTTTACGGTTATCAACGGTCGAGAATGGTCTCAACCCTACCATTATTAGACCGGACTTTTCTTGACCGTTTTAGGTTGAACGGTTGACAATTGCATTTGAAAATACTTTTCACATCGACGATTAATGGGGAGAATATCATCGACCATTTATTCGAGAATGGTCTCAACCACTTCGCTCCCTTGGTAGGTGACAAAGTTAATGACCGGACTTTTGACAACTGTTACGTTGTATAATGGTCGAGAATATTATTATTGTCGACCATTATACAACGGTCGAAAATTCACCGTCGATAACAGTACACTTTCTACTAGTGTATATTATGTCGTGGAGGACATACACACACTCAGGAAGTGTTCCCTGCTCCTAGCAAAGTATCATGGCACAATGAAGAATTTGTGGGATGAATAAGACATATATTAGCCCATATCTACTAATGTAGCAGTTATAGCGAAGCAGCGGGAGGCTATCCATTCTATTCAGCCTTTATCTGGCCTTGACCTTGAGTACAAGGCAGTCAAGGACCAGTTTATGATAGTGAAAGAGATCCCCACTCTTGCTCAGATATATGCTCATTTGTTAAGACTAGAGACCTTTGACCCTGTTCCTATGTTGAATTCCTCTACCTTGGTTTCTGTAGGCCGTGGTTAAGGGAATTCTGGAGGTCAAGGTAGTCGCATCCGTAGTGGTGCACATGGGGGTCGTGGTTGTGGACAAAGTTTCCTCTTCTACGAGTACTATCACAAGAATGGCCACATAGTTGATCATTGTCAGGTGGAGCATGGATATCCTCAGGGAATTGATCCACGTGCTTACCAGATTTTAACAGAGGATTCTACTCAAGTACATGAAGATGATGGTCAGATTTCTATATCAAGGGCAGAGTTGTGTTGGGATTTAACAGGAAATAAATAAATCCCACTGAAAGAAAACAAAATGTCTCACAGGATGGATTCAACAATATACCACGAAAACTACGAGCAAGCAAATCACAATCAATCACCACCACAATATGCTTCTGAAGCTTCCATTAAACATTTATTTTGGAGATAAGGATTTTTTGTTTGAAAGGTACTTGTATTTAGTCTTTTTTTGTATTTTTATTTTTGATGTATTCCCGTTGAAATGCTCTTTTTATAATAATTTTAGTGGAGATCAATAACATTAGAGTAACCCGAGCTCATACGTTGAGAGCTTATTAAAAATAAATAATTAATGAATTGTGTAATAGATTTTTCATCTTTTTTGACTCTAATTTGATACGATATGATTGTAAGATCAATTTATAAATGGGTACCCGATGGGTAGATGGGTATAGGTATGCAGTTTGAATTTTTTTACTCGATAGGTAAATGGATAGGATATGGATATGGATTTTGTAAATGGATGTAAGTATGAATTTAGCCAAACTCAACCCAAACCATTTACATCCCTAGCCTAACCTTCATATCAAAATCTATTCTATGTAACTAAAAGGGAGTTCCTAAGACTCACCTATCAATCTATCATCTATGCCCATCTCCGTCTTTAGATGAAAAGAGAGCTAGCTATTTCGGTGTATCAACTAATTAGCCAAAACAAACTAATAACTATTTCAGCCTCGAAATATTGGACATCTCCGACCAACCGTCGGACAAAACCTCGGAGGTGCCCCATTTAGTACTCAAACCTCTCGTTTACATCTGATGGTTAAACATGTCATTTCCACGTGAGATGATCTCTTGATGACTATACTAATTCCTCCTTGCATCACCCTCCATCAACTTCATCCACCACCCAGATCCTCCCCCACAACACCTCTACCGTCCTCCTTGACGGAATAGATATCAACTCAGCAACTATATATATATATATATATATATATATCAACTTAATACATAGAAAATTTCAAATATATTCAAAACTCTACGATACAAATGACATGATTAGGGAAATACATAATCATTTCAACTCTAAAGTACATTCCTAACTCATTTAACGTTAGTTTTTGGAAGTAAAAGTCATAAGTCTATGAGCGATCTGAAATGAGCAAGAAAATCCTTTTACACTCTAGATCACTTCATTCTCTGTACGGATCTCTTTGGTCCAGGTTGAGGCTCAATCTCAGGTTTTGCTTTCTTCTCTAGGGATGTTAGCACTCTGGTAGAGCTTAGAGAGGCCGCCAAGACATCTGTTGCTCGACATGAAAAAAATGTTTATAATATCATGTCATTTTGTATGACTTTTTGATGGTTTTTAAAACAAAAAGTTAAAAATCCAATTGGGTAGATATATAGTATGCAGACAAATAGAGTCCGCTCAAGCTCATCAAGTGAGAATCTTTACCCTTACCAGATTCTTACTGAGAATAATGTGGTTCAAAGAAAGTTGTCTTCTATTGTTTTTCTCTAACCTCTTTTAGTATATAATACAAAAATATTTCTTGCTGGTAAGGATGCTTACTTTCTCATTATACCAGTATTTTTTGCCAAATGAAATTTCTATCACAAAAAATAGATTAAATAAAGATAACCTCTTGTTTACATCTCGTAATTAAACAGATAGTGCCCTGCCATTGTTATGCACGGAAAATCATCTCAAATTCCCGTGACAATGGTTGCAATAACCAACTCTCGAGCATATCATACGTAATTGTCATGAAGTATAAATTCCCCCTTTTACTAGAAGTCCATCGAACACCATATATCAGTTATCAACCTTCGCTTATCCAACTTGAAATTCGATATACATATGCTATGAACTCCCGAAAAAATCATGGATTTCTTACCTTCTACGTAAATGCCATATAATTCTCATCTCTACATTTAGTTAGATACAGCTTATACATTAGAATAAATGGTTCTTGCATTCTTTTTAATTAGAAGATGCTATGGACATTCATGAAGTTAATTAACTTTAAATTTTGTTTTAATAGCTTAAGTTTTCATCACTTATACTACCACTAATATTCAATTTCTAATTATTATTCAATTCATCATGCTCACACGTCCATGTATATCATCTATATATGATCCGTACCAGAACAACAATCTCTGGGAATATTATTGAGAATCATAACATATATCCTTGATACCCATGATGACATTGTCTTGTTAGCAAATACCAAAACCATTTTCTAAATAATACAAGAAAAAATTATTCCTTCTTTTCCAACACGCATTGCATGCATGTGTATACATACACACCGGTAAAAGCTTCCTCCTCACCTTCCTCCATTCTCTTCTTGGTGACCTTGCTTGCTTGCTTCCCAATCTCCTCATTGAGAACGACCACGAGATGTTGAGGTTGAAATAGGATGTTTAGCCCTGCTACTCGTCAAGACATTGGTTGTAACTTTGATCTATTTTTAGATCGGTTGAGGCGACTAAGGAGTTTCTAGCCTCCCTACGATTCATGGTTAGCCTTAACGGTCAATTGAAATAATTTAATGCATGGCTCGATGGTTGGAGTTGTTTTACTGTACCTGATTGATGAGTGGATGAGAATTGTCTGTGGTTTAGCGTGTGAGGCTAGTGTGTATTTACATCACATGATGCAGCCACCACTCCTCACAATGACCTTAAGGTGATGGATTGTGATGTAGGACGAGTATAAGCTATTCTCCTAATTAAGAGGATGTCTTATATCAGTCTTACTTCTCAAGATATCATGTAAGGATCATCTTGGGTCCTGACACATAGATTAAGTGTTTGATGACCATAATCAAATGGGCATTGACTTATTAAAATAAATAGATTAACCTCTTTAAAAAAAATAAATGGATTAACAAATGAATAGTACACTTTTCTTTCTGATACCACGTTAAACTTTACTCAATTTTTATTGACATACTTGTGTTTCGCACTCAAGTGTAGTTAAGAAGCCAGGTGTAGCAGTTATTGTTGGTCCTCTTATTGCGAGACCTAACATGATTGTAGGAGATGGTCCATGCAAATTATAGTACTTTTAGTTGCATAGTTTCTTTTCAATTTTCTAGTGATTGTACTTTGCTAATCTAGCATCCTTTTTCCTTTATTATTTTCTGGTTGTAAATTCTTATTGCTTTTATCAACACTCTTTTACTTGATGTTTTATAAACTTTTGTTTGGCTATTGATGTTTGTGTTTAGGGTGGCTACAGCCCTGCTATGTGTTGGATGTTATTTCGTACTCGACAACTCAAATCTCATCGTATTTACTTGATTGATAAGACCCATGTCATCTCAACTTCACTAGATTATTTCTTGTTGGCAGTTGAGTTTGTAATATTTCAAGTAGTTCTTCTCGTTATTATTTTGCATTACGGCAATGTTCGTATTTGCGTATTTCTCTGAATGCCTGCAATAGAGGTCTTCTTTCACTACAAGAAATCAAGCTTTTGATGGTGACTCAAAATTGTCAACAAAAGGTCTAAAATTGTCACTAAAAAGTAACAGCAAAATCACTATTGGCATAGACATTTCCCGATGACTTTAACAAGAACCATCAGCATATGTTAAAAACCACCGGTGAAAATGAACCATCAACAAATGTTGACTTTTGCCAATGGTTCCTTAACCACTAGTAACACTTTTGGCGACAATTTTAAATCCACTGGCAAAACTTTTGGCAACCATTTTTAAAACCATCGGTAAAGGTCTTGAACATCAATTTTCTTTTTAACAGCAGTTGTATAACCGTTGATGTAGATCCTGTAAGAAAATAAACACATACATATACCAATTATCTACATGCAAACCTATACATAACCTATATTCCATTACGTAATATATATAACATTCACATAATAACATACATACATAAACAACAATATATTCCAAACATATGAAAATTTAGAACATATAAGAAACAAGCATTTGAAAGTATAGAATACATAAAAGTTCTACAATATAAGTTTTTCAACATAGTTTTAGGAAAGTCCAATAGACAAAAAGAAATAAACCAATCTAGGGATCTACACAGCAATTCTAAAAATCCTTGCATCGGATGCACCCTTTAACACATAGTGTTGTAATACAAAAATAAAGCATTAAATTAATGACGTACATATATAGATATATTTATTTTGTACATAAAAGCATAACACTTGTGCTTTTTTTAAAAAAAAAAAAGTAAAAGAACATTTATCCGAATAATAACCACCTGAATTCATTTCATCAAACCACCAAAATAATTACATCCCCGGTTACAAAGAGGACTCCCACAAGAACACCTGGGAGGAGATGAACAAGAAGAAATTCTCCATATAAGGCCTGTCTCCACTAAACACCACACCATTCCTCCCCAATCATATATCTCACAACACCGCTAACACCTTGGCTCTATCTCTCCTGGATCAAAAAATTCTCGCTCCCTCATAGATATTGCCTCTCCGGAATGACGACCAAAATCTACCCATAACACTTGCACTTGTTAGTTCACTTGGCATACTCAATTGTTGGTAGAAGCATAATACTTGCATACATGCATTTTCATGTAATATACATGCACTTGTTTATCTATATGGTTCATATCATACTCTAACTTGTTTACAGGAAATCAGGGTGCATGATCGTTTTCCGAATCCTTGATGGTTCATATTACCTTTTGACATGATGTTTATACAAAAATCTATATTATTTTAACTCTTAAAGGAAGCTATCTAGATGTATTGATATTTAGATTTTTCTTGGAGATTGATATTCGAGTTTCTATGACATTATCACTGATGAGGAACCTTTTTTTTTTCTTTTAATTTGAAAAAGAAAGAGGATAGTCATGCAAGGTGGGTGAGGGTCTAAATTTTTATTCATGAAAATGATGTGAGCTATTTCGTATAACTCAACCACAACCCCATAAAAGAAGAAACACCACTACATGTGCATAGAGGCATTTTCTTGTTTGAACATCCTCCCCTTCCCATGCAGCCACAAAGCCCAAAGCATCAAAAAAGGCTTGCTCTCTCTAACTTCGATCTGATATCCAGGCCCATGGTCGCCTCTCCCAGCTAAGAAGCTCTCCTAAAAGGCCACGGTGTAGTAGTAATCCACCCAATCTGAACCTATTCTTTTTCGCATGGCATATACATATATGAAATTATTCAACAACCTTGAGATGGAAGGCAAATTGTGGGAATGGTATTTGCTCCCTGCTTATGATGAGGTTTTGGCTAACCCATCAGACTGCTTTATTACCTATATGCACACAAAGCATCAACCACTAATCCCTCTCACTAGAGGCAAAAATAAATATTTCTACCATCAGCAGCCCACCATGTTACCTTGAAAAGAGAGATAGGAGCTCTTTTGAGGTGGTGAGAAGAGTAGAGAAGAGGAGCTTTTGCTTCACTAAATGATGAAGTTCACAGAGGGTCTTTATATATGTATAGAGATCTTTACACATAGATAAGAACAAGATAGAGGTTGGGCTGTTGAGAGATCACAGCTAAAATCTCTGTGGGTTTTGAATGGGTTCCTCCTGTGATGGAGGAGTTGCTGCTTGACTGCAGTCAAGGACTCGGTGGGACTTATGTTGCTTGACTGCTTGCCTGCAGTGAAGGACTGTAGTGAATGGGTTCCACCTTAACACAGCAAATAAGCATCAGATTCCCACTCAAAGAAGGGATACATTCACCACGTAATTACTGCAAAAGATGAGCATGTATGCAACGCCAACTAAAATTTTGGCAGGCCAAAGAAGAACCAAAACAATAACAAGAACTCTCCCTACCTATGAAATAAAGAAGGGCTTATTCATCCCAAAATCTAGACTGCTTTGTGTGCAAATCCATTGTGCTAGAGACTAAAAAATTAAGGAAATGTTTGCCCGACAAGGAAATGGCGGTTGTTGGGGTGTGAACCTCGTAATCCCATCTCGTCATTATGGTTTGCTTGTCCACAAGGTATGAGGTCAACTTGTACCTTTGGTCACGAGTACTCCATACTGTTTCCGGTAGTAACAACTTTTTTTTGTTTGAGATGGAGGAGTAAGAAAAGCAATATGTGACAGGAAAAGTACCTACAAGATTGTAAAGAGTATATACTGAATTTGATAGAATTTGTGACAAAAATTTCTAAAATTAACTTTGTGACAGACTTTGCTTCAAAGTTTGTTTTCAATTTGCTTCCAATGATAAGTAGTATCGTGACTATGAGTTACGAAAAGGATTGCAAGCTTACTTTTGCATAAAGAATTGTATGCTTAATTGAATATAAAGGTCTTATCTTGCACCAGAATGGCAGATTTTGACATTAAATTTGTTAGGAAATAAATTCAAATTAAAATTAAATATTTGATTAAATCTTTATTAATTTTAGACTATAATAAATTTATCATGTTTGTCTTTTTACCTCTCTTTATAAAGAAAGTTAGGACATCTCTATTAGTTGAATAACAAGAATTATTTTCCCTTAAAATTCTCTACATACAATACATATCATGTATCAGAATGGGATTGATCCCGTGGGAAAGAAGAAACCCTAGAGGGAAAACCCTGGGGGGGGGTGGGGGGGCTCCGACGGCACTACTACCACCGACGCTCCCTCTCCTTGTCCAAGTGTGGATAGTCCCCTATTGGGACTATTTTTCCACGCACAAGGAAACTCCATGCTCCACTATTTTGTTAAATCCTGACATGGTATCAGAGCCTTCGATCTAGGCTCCATATGCATGTGGGTATCCCGATCACACGGTGGTTCTCGCATCCAAGAAGTCCTCGACAAATCCGATGCCTTACGTCGAGAAAGAAGACTAGAAGAAGATGACGGAGTCAGCCACGACAATCGAAGACGCTGCTCTCAGCCCCAGAGAAAGCAAGGTGGCTATCTCTGGGACAACCATCAAGCTAAGTGATGCTTCCAACTACGTCTTGTGGGCTCGCACCTTCAAGATCTTCGTTGGAGGCCAGGATTAACTGAGTATTCTCCTTGAGCAGGCGCCAGACTTCAAGGATGACAAGAAGTTCAAGAAGGAAAACTACGTCGTCATGAAGTAGCTCATGAACTTGATGGATCCGTCAATAGCCTCGAATATGCTCTACAAAAAGAGCATATATGAGATTTGGACAACCCTTGAGAAGAGACATGCCCGAACCTCAAACAATGCCCGCATCACTGAACTCTAAACCCGTATCTGGATGGTCGGTCAAGGAGATCTTTCCCTGACAAAATACTACGAGAAGATAGAGGTATTATTTGAGGAATTAGAGATCTACGAGTGTCTCTATTGCGACAAGCAGGGGGAGACATAGGCGATTTGGCAATCTACCAAGTTTTTATCAGGATTGAATTCCCATTATCGAGCCATCCGCGGTCAGATTCTTGCTTTAGAAGGGAAGATGGATCTTGAGACCATATTCTACCGTCTCCTCAAGATGGAGATCCCTGAGGACGAAGACACGCCAAGAGGCAAGAGCTCTACACTTGCTATTCCAGAAGCAGGTGCTGGGTGAAGATGAGGGCATGGACATGGACTTGGGCGCGTCTACTTGAAGTGCTAACACTGTGGACGCAACAATCATCCACAAGACAAGTGTTGGAGAAGTTCAGGAAGCCACCACGTGGGCCTATTAGCACCTCACACGTGGACTCCCCAACTCAAGGAGACCTTGAGGAGCTGCATACTCTTCTGAAAGAAGACAAATCCACGGCGGTCGTCGCAATGACTAGTTAGGTTGCCATAGAGGCAACGACTTCGGAGGTCGCAAGAGGATTCGCCATCGACTTGTCCAAAGAAAAGATCGAGAGCTTGGCCTTCAAAGAAGATGAATGGTAGGACATCTAACCTCACAAGTAGAAGACCAAGTCGTCGACCTCACAACCTTCGACTTGAGGGGAGTATTAGGAATAAAGCAAGCCACATGGCATTGCCATATGGCAGCATCTTAGGGTCCACACGAGCCAACTGTGCATGGTCTAAAGGACCAATTTTGGGTGCCTTATTTAGTTTGTTATTTTTAGTAAAGTTACTTTCAAGAAATTGTTAGGATTTATTTTTAATTAGAAGGTAAGATCTTTCCAAATGAGATAATATCTTTTCTTAATAGGGAAATAATCTTTTGTTTCCAATTGTAGGGATATGTTCTCTCTATAAAAAGAGGATCTTCCCAACTTTTCTATTTTAAGCAATATACAGATATTTCCAAGTAGCCAAAGCTCCTTTCCTCTCTCTCTTCTTCCATCAAATAGCCAACATCTCTGCAGACGCTTAGATCAAATGTCTAACATCCAGACCAGACGTTTTAAAACAACAGCAATCGACTACAGCTGCTGCCAGCGCTCCCTCTCCCTGTCTACGTGTGGATAGTCTCCTATTGGGACTATTTTCCCACACACAAGGAGCTTCAACGCTCCACTATTTTGTCAAATCCTGACATGGTATTAAAGCGGGTTTGATCACGTGAGAAAGAAGAAAAGGGGAAGAAGAAACCCTACAGGGGGGCCCTTCGACGGTGCTGTCGGCCTTCGACGAGCCATCAGAGAGGCTTTTTCCTCTCCCAACCTCTCCTCTTCTCCTTTCCTCTCTTCTATACCTCTGCTACCCACCAACAAAGCCCAGGTGAATTCGTCAAAGCCAGTAGGAGCGACGACAGTAGCGCCACCACCACGTCGCCACTGCCTCCAGCGACTAGGTGGGCACTGTGCCAACCCTAACAACGACTTAAAGAAGAAAGCCCCCGTCGGCAGCATCCAACCCTCGTCGACCTCAACCGCCGCTTCGGCGCAGTAGCTCAGGCTTCGGCAACGACGACTCCAACGACCATGCAGCGATTAAAGAGGAAGACACGCAGACAACCCATCATCAATGAGATCCTTCGCCACCCATTCGTCACATCGATTTTGTCTTCTGACTTATCTCTGTGCACTCTAACAACAAGTTGGAGATTGCCCAAATGCATCCTCGATTGGGATATGTGCGATTCCCGCAGAGGAAAAGGAAAAAGGCATGCAAGAGAAGTTGATCTTTGCTTAGTGGTAGTGAATAAAAAAAAATCGCTTTCGTTTGGAGTTTTCTTTAAAGAAAAAAAAGAATTTGAGGGTTATTTTGTGATTAAGTCTGCTTTTCTGTTTTCTTTAAAGTCAAGTCTTTTAGTATTGGGGTATTTGTTTGTAACCCTTCAAAGTTTGAGTCAAGGTTTGATATATCGCCGATATATCAATATTGCCGAGTCTGGACATATCGATATCACAAGTATCTTTTTTCTATGATATCGACGATATATCGTTGATATCACAATATATCGCCAATATTTCGGGCCCTAAAATATCGACGATATATCACCGACAGCAGGCACTGTTGAGCGGGAAAGGTCTTGTCGATGGATAGGAATCCTAGAAAACTCTCTCTGCCTCTCTCACACACACGAATTGTTGGGTAGGAAAGGTATCGATCTGGGGGGGTGGGAACACACATAATTTTAGCCAATGATGTATTAGTCACTACCAGTAGATCCATAAAATTGAACACAACCTAGTCACTACTAGTCACCCAGATCTTTGCTTAGCTGGCTGCTGAAATCACGTTTAATTTATCAATTTTCGTCTTCTAGGTATTTCTTTATGATGTATTAGTCACTAAAATATTAATTTCCATAAAATTTGTGACATTTTCTTACATTTTTTACTTTTCTAAGCGATTTCCCCAAAATTCACCAATATCAGCAACATATCATTGATATATCCTTTTTTTGACTTATCAATATGATATTGTCATGACCCGATCCCAGATCCCTACAGGACCCGAGACCGGCGACCCAGTCATCCAACAAGAAATAACCAAATAACATGCATCAATCCACAACTACATAAGTAATGTAACTAAACAGCAGAGAATACTGGAAGTATAACTACAGAAACTCACTAGCAGCAGAAACTACGGCTAGGCTCGACTAGGCCTAACGTCCTCAGCAGCTAGTGACCTGGGCTGCTCAAATCCCTGACCTGTACGAGGTTATACATCTGGAGTCAGCTAACGCTCAGTAGAGTGGTAGCTAAAACATAAAATGAATTTAACAAGTAGCTTAATATATTACTTTCCGATTCCAATTATCTTATCACGATTTTTTGTATAGAGATCTTCAATCAGGATCCATCACATTACTTAATATTCTTGTTCCCTAAAGGAACGATCTTACTTACAGTTTTCCCGTGATGTAGGATGCACACGTGACACTCCCTTGGCCGGGAGAGTCCCTCTGTGGTAGTCCTCCACTCGATCTACCACCCTAAGGTCATGGTCGCGACGTAGCGGTGACTACGACACGTGATAACTGCGAGGGTAGCTACCACGCACTGGCACGCGGTCAGTCGTTTCCGCTAGCTGATACGCCCAAACGTACAGTATGAAACAGCATAGGGCCTTGCTCTCTCAGAACAGAATAGGGGTCTCGCCCCTCTATAGTCCGTGTACCCTCATCTGATTATCCCAGTTTGCCCAATAGAATAACAAGAGTCGATGTAGGGTGGCTATGCCTAACCTTGAGCCCCCTGGGGCGGCTAGCTCTCCCCTACACTAAGTAGCTCACCTCGGTACCACGTACACGAGGGCCAACAGGAGTCGACATAGAGTGACCAAACCCACCCCGAGTCTCAACCCAACAGCGGCAAGCTCCCCTCTACACTACAAGGGATAGTTGCTCTCTTAGGTGCTACGTACACGAAGGTCAACTCACTTCCCTTAATGGCTGCCCGTGGGCGGCAATTCCAGAACGATGCGGTTCTCCGTGTTACGGTATTCTCGTCTCATTCTTCATTCCCGGTAGGGTTCGTACATGAATTTCTCTACATCTGGTTTAAAATATACAGGCAGCTCAATCGCAGTACAGGTTTGTTCATAATGTGGTCCATTCCAGATTACACAAACAACTCATGATTTACTCAATCATTCACATGCATTTTTCTCTAGCCCTAGTGTTCATATCACAATCTAGGGTTCAATTGAGTAGATGTATTCTAGAGCATACGTTTTAGTTCTTTCTATGGTTCATCTCACATCCTAGGTTTAACTAATTGCATGCATTTTATTAATCTGGAGATTTATGGTCAGAACTACTCTACCAGGATAACCGAGTAGAATGGGTGCTCGCATAGCAGCTCCCGACGTCTCCGCAGGTCCCGTACACTCGACGGGCTGGAGACCTAAGACATGGATTGACAGGTTAAAAGGGTTCAAGTGCCATAGACAAGGTACCATTACATGGAGAGAAACGTATGGGAAACAAAGACGTTTCGTTTACGGAAAACTGACATCGTTTGGACCTTGTACGGACCTAAAACACGAGGTCTGGCAGAAGTCCGACGCCTGGGAGAGGTCCCAGACGTCTTAAACTATCTTGCAGGCATACCTCTCTCGGGATGCCTCTATCGGACGTCTGGAACGTAGTGCCAACATCCGGGGGTTCCATCTGAAACTGCCTCGGTCCTCGCTCCGATGCACCTCCCAACCTCTAACACATGCGCATGCATTGTCAGGGCTCGATAGAGAAATAACGGGAAAAATAAATCTCTACTAGACGTCTCATAATACCTTCGGATGTCCTCCCCGATGTCTGGAGGTCACTCCGGACGTCTGATTCCACGGAAAAATGACTTCCGCGGAACCGCTCTGGGCTCTCCTCGCTGCAGAAGCTGCAACAGAGCAGCACGACACCCTCCGCTCCCGCGCTCAGACTCATGATCTACTCTCCGCTCTTCGCTCTATAGTCACCCTCTCCTTCTCTGGCTCAGCTGTGATGGCGTAAGACGAAGAGGAGGAGGGGGTTTATAAAGGGAGAGGAGGTGAGGGGAAGGGTATGGGTGAGGGTGTGGTGCGGAGTGGTGTCTCAGGGAGGAGAGAGGTGGTGAGGGGAAAGGCATGGCGTACGTACGGTACGCGTCGAAGGGAAAACGTATTTTCAGACGTCTGGCGATCTCTCCAGACGTCTGGAAAGACGTCTGGTGAGCATCCCAGACATCTTAAAGGACCAAAAGGTGACGGATCGTTTCAAATATCGATATCGATATTTAAAACCTTGGTTTGAATTATCTCAGTTGGCTCCTTATATGTTGAGAGAAAGACACAAAAATTGAAAACAGGAGCCGCCTCGAGATGTAAATGTTCGGGCAACATTCTCACATACCTCAAGAGAAACCGAGCGTTGACTAACTATTTGAGGGTGTACAAGAAGGGGCACCCATGGTTGAAGACACGAAAAGCAGACTACCACGTCAACCAGAGTGGATCTTCACTATCTTAAGGATCCAAGCCTCCGCCATCTCCCGCATCTCAACTTGGAGGGAAGTGTTGGAAAATAAATCAAAATTAGATATTTGATTAAGTCTTTACTATTTGTAGACTATAATAGATTTACCATATATGCCATTTTATCTCTCTATATAAAGAGGGCTAGGACTTCTCTATTAATTGAAGAACAAGAATTATTTTTCCCCAAAATTCTCCACAAAATTAAATATGTTGTGGCATTTCATCTAATTAAATTACTTTGACAACACTTACAAAAAATTCCCAGACCAAGAGTACATAGAGTATAGTGGTCTTCTCGGTAGATTAGGTAGAGATAGTGTATGCACCCCAAGCTCTTTTGTTATTGCCAAGAGTTCATAGACTATAGTACATTCAAAGACCTGAAGCATCCTTATAATGCCACTATATTAGACAACTTACTCTTTTTTTTTTGCTTATAATGCCATTCATCCTTATACCAATGCTTTCTATCAACAATGACATACTGGATAATTATTTTGTTGCTGCAATTGTTGATTCTTTCTTTTTTTATGCTTTAATTTATGAACTTTCTGCCACTGGTTTCATGCCCAACAGAGGTCATCAGGTTAGTGCCATCTTCCATTTATATCCCTCCATGTGGCAATTTTATGGTTGTGCTTTGATACATTTCTTATGTTGAAACCTTTTTGATGATCTAAAAGGAACTTCTTACTAATGAAGAACTAAATCCCTAATTATATCACTGCTAGATATAATTGGTTTTTAGAAAGAGGTTGAAGCCTACCTAACTGTACTTACTAAAATAAGCCACACCTGTAACACTCATGTTACTCATTTACAGTTTGGTGTTCAGTTTAGTTTCCATTCTGGACCTCTTCTTAGTTTGTTTCGTTAAGTATATTGATTAGGACCTTCATTTACCATTTTTATTTGTTTATATAGCATGCTTATTCTTTAAGAAAGAAAAGGGGAAGATGATGATTTTATTACATAATAATTGTTCAAATAATATGATTATTAAAAAAAGGTATATCCATTCTTATCCTAATTTTATATGCAAAATAATATATGATTTAACAATAACATACCATTAGATATCTTGGCCAGCATGGCATGTCCGAACATCTAAGGATCCTGATTCTCTTTCTCCTAACCCTCACGAGCTAAAAGGGGTTCGATGAGTAGTCCCAAGGTCAATAACATCCTCTGTAGGCTCTAGCTCTGGTAGCCATCTCCTAAATCGTGTCCTTGACATCTACAATGTCATAACCCAACATTAATAGCATTTACATAAAAATCAATTATAAATGAAAAAATAATAACATTTAAAAATAAAAATAATTACGATGTAAAAATATGTTAAGTAACCCTAATGTTATCACATTATCAACCTACTCTAACAAATAACCCTAATGTTCTCGTTTCTTATTGTTTAATCATGTGCACCTAAGTTGTGGATGATGCGTGTATCTACTTGTCACAAATATAGCAAGTTTTCCTACAATATATGACTTGTAACAAATATAGCAAAAATTGATAGAGTTTCCCCTATAATCTAGTGCTTTTCTCAAATCAGTACCTATTTAGCATCACGATCATAGAAAATATACTTATATTCACATTTAAATTATAATGTAAATGTGGGCACACCTCGCAACATCACATGCATATAATTATTTATAAGAGGAAGTGCACAAGTGGACACACCCCACTACAACACTCGCATATACCTACCTATTTGCATTCAATCCCAACCCTAAGGTTCATGATTAACCTAAAACCTACAAATAATAAGATGAAGTGTTATCGTCAAATGCAAATAGAGCCTTAGCATAAAACCTTAGATGTGTCAAAGTCTTGCGGGTTGAACCTCAAACAAAAAGCCAATATAATAACCTAGAAAGATACCAATTAAAAAGACATTCGAAAAATATCAAATAAATGAGTCTTTACTATACAAAAAGCATAAGATACTAGCTATTTTAACCACTTCTCTCAACAAAAGATCTTCGCTATGAGCCTCAAACATGTGGACACAAAAAGATTATCAAATGATCATCTTTGTGAAGGAACAACAAAGATTAGATCAAGAGAGTGCCCTCTTCCCTCTCTAAACCCTTTGATGAAGGCAAAAAGTAGAGAATGGCATTGCTTAGCTTTATGGCAAATCACAAGCCAAAAAGAACATAGGAAAGTGAACAAATCCTTAACTCAAGATTTTTTTTTTTGAAATGAGAAAGGGCGGTTATCCAACTTGATAACCCTCCAAAATTCATATAACTAAAAAAGTCACATGGGCAGATTGCAAATTAGAAGCCCAGGAGGTAATCAAAGCAGAAATACTCCTTAACACAAGAAATTGAATTTTAACACTATGTTCTTTCCCAGCCGCAGGTGGAAGGAGCCAATAGTTGGAACATCACCATCATAAATATCATAAAATGGCAAAATGTTCTTATCTCATTTCCTGCTGATCAAACAGAACTAATATGAAATCTTGAATCATAGAATAAGTTGATGGGGCACAGGTGTTCAGCCATTCTCCTGAGAAAGAATTGTTTCATGGAAATTTTTCTCAGCAAAAAAAAAGAGAACATCCTTAGCCTTGGGCGAAGGAAATTTCAATGGAAAACAAGGAAATCTTAACATCGAAAACTCTTCATTGTTGCACCAACAGGAACTTAGTAAGATGCCCTAGACACCTTTGTTTTGCAAGAGTTTTCATGGATACCCAATCTAAACAACTCTCTTTCAATCGATACGGTTGAATTTTTCAAACAAATTTTGTAGATGGACCTCGTATAGACATTTTTCTTACATGATTGCCCCTCATTGTAGCAATATACATGGGTGTTTGTCAAGAAGGTAGATACTTGGTATAGATATGATGATTTATAGTTCACCCAAAATACCATTCACACACAAACACTCTCTTTGAGTAAAATGCCCAAAACTTATCAATTATATACAAGGCCAAAATGGCAGTTTGTTTTGTGCAGGCTACATGTGACTATACAACACATAAGTGGTAAAAGGTGAATGCTATGTTTAAATAATAAGTAAATGCCTACCGCTATACAAACAAGCTGCCACAAGAAGTCTTTAGCTTTATGAGAGGTTGTTACTTAATGCATATACAAACATGTTTCGATGCCTTGAGGGAATGTGCCCACAAAATCAAGCATTTAACATCTCAGCGAAATGCATGTTTGTCCTCACCTAAGTACAATAATCTGTGCTACAAGTATAAGGTGATTCTTTTGTGCACGTTTACTTTGAACTTGTTGATTAATATTTGTTAGTCCATTTTTTAGTACCCCAGCAAGAAAAGAGTGATTACGTAGGCTGATTATCTGTATTAAACAAATATACAAAGTGGACATTTTTCTACAAAGATTTCCTACCTGATTACAGGGCAAAAAGTCACAAAATGAGGCACTATTTTTTTAGGCATCCATACAGCTGCGATTTTCTAACAGGAATTGCCTTAGAAAGTAGATTCTTCCACAACATCCTCCAAATTTGCCAAATCTTACCAATTAAATTGCTCCTTCTTTTTATCTGTGTAGTTATGATAAAATATTTTCACCCCAATTTATCTAAGCTGTGACTGCTAAGCAATTTTGCATCTGCAGTTACAACACAATCCAAATACCAAAGAGATTCTAAGTCTGTTGCGCCATCTAAGCAAATACAAAGAGGGATCCTCAAACCACCACGTGGAACTAAATGCATCCAATGTCTCAACAAATTATTTTTCATAGTAAGTAACAATTTATCCTAACTAATGAAATAACAATTACGATGTGAGTCTAGCATTGCAAAAGAATCTTCTCTCAGCTGGTAGCATCTACATCCATATGCCATAATTACAAGCGAATGAATTCAAATTCACAAAAGGGTTGAAACTACAACTTTCCTCTTCATGGCCAAAATCCTTGAGATTCTCCACTATAAATAAATAGTGCACTACAATTTGCGACCACCATAATGCAACTTAGTATTCTAATGGCAGGAGGAAGACAAAACAACAGTGTCCCTTTATATATTCAAAGAAGGAAATTGGCAAATATTGTTTCCAAAAGAGATCCATCTAAGCAAATTCGAAATGTCGTTTCTAACTAGGAGACTATTTACGTAGAATCATCATAGAATGAAGAGAAATGTGCACTGAAAACCACATGGCAGGTAAAAAAGTCATTGCCACCTCGTTACCTCTCATTCAACTGGCCCCAAGTTGTTGAACAGGCCCTAAGTTGTAGGAATCACTTTCTCCTGAACGCCTCAAATTTCTCGTCAAATTCGTCCTCTATGCTTCCTAAAGAGACATGAAAAATGCAATTCCCACATCCGCTCAAGCAATTGAGAGCTCAGTTGCCAAAGACGCAGGAGGAAGCTACATCGTCGTGGGAGGAAAGCCGAGGAGGGCTGAGGAAGGAAGGTCGGGGCAAAGAACGGTTGCGTGAGGTGAGATCAGGGGAAGAGGGGACAAGGATGAAAGAGGAAGAGGGTTACCGTCACCATCGTGGACGGAAGACACCGAAGGACAAAGGAGGAGGAGGAGGAGGAAGCGCCATCGTGGGGGAGAAGATCTCCCTCGTCAACTCGAGGAGGTTGAGGGGGTAGATAAAGAAGAAGCGACGTCGTTGTGGGTAGGGTGTCGAGGAGAAGAATTTTCCAAGAATAATATTACTTAATTATCATATAGGATAATAATATTTTTTTATTACCGTAGCAAATTCATCTTTCTTAACTACAAATTTACGAAAAAATCATTTTACACGAAACTCATCTCTTCCATTTCATTCGTGCCCACTTTCGGTTGCTGAGAAATTCAACGAGTAACCTGTCAGCTTCACTGGTCCCTTTCCTCTCGGTCTCTCTCTCCCTCTCTCGTTTGGGACTCAAGTTCTACAGTTGCACTGATCGTTGGTTTAATAGTTTGTTGTCTTTTTTTATTTATTAAATATTGGATGAGCTTGGTCTGCTTGCTGCTTTGCTTGCTTATTTGTTTGTTTTTTATTCCTTTGATGAAATTCTTTATTTTTTTTTCTTAGAGAATTGATTTACGTGAAATAATAATAATAATAATAATAATAATAATAATAATAATAATTTGGTGCAAATGATCATTTTCGAGTGTACTTGAACTGAGAGATGAGAGGATTGGGAACTTTTGGGGTCGGGATCATGTGATTCTTGGCAGGAATTGGCTTCTTGATTTTTAAAAAAGCTTTTAGCTTCTGAAAATTTGTTTCGTCTAGACAATAGACACTTTGGGCCAGCGTAATTAACAATCATCTCAAAAGTCGTGCTAATAGCTTCTCTACGTGGAAACGGAGCATTTCAAGATATGACCATTAAGATTGAATCTTACTAAGCATGGTTCTTTTGATCGTACCTTGAAAATCGAGCAGTAGAAAAATGGCATCTCTCTGAAATCATTTTGAGCTTGTATGTAAGAGTGGTCATTGAACTCTAGTTGCCCGATTTTTCAATTTCACAAACATCATTTTTTGAGGTATGCGATGGAAAATGACTTTAAAAAAGATGAAGAATCAGCTTATGCTTTACTTGAGCTGTTGGCCAATTTATGACTTGACGTGTATCTTTTCCGGAGAGAATAGCTTATTCCTTTTTCACTTGAAGTTGTTTTATGATGTTGCAATTTTCCATAGGACTTAAAAGTATGGGAAAGGAGACTGGAAAAGCATTTCTCGAAATTTCGTGATCGCCAGGACCTCAACTCAAGTAGCCAACCATATGCCCAAAAGTATTTCTTAAGGCTAAGTTAAGGTGACAAGAACAATAGAACATCCAGCATACATGACATAGCAGCCGGAAGAGTTTCATATAGAATGGTTCTTTCGCAAACTCGTTATTACAAGAGTCGAGTTTGTCATCATAATTAAGGAATATTATTTTCTAATTACCATACTTAGGAATATTATTTTCTAATTACCATACTTAGGAATATTATTTGGGTCGAGAAGGGTTGAGGAAGGAGGAGGGTTTTGTACAAGAAGGTTGGGGTGGAGGAGGGTCGGAGCAGAGGAGGGTCACGCGAGTTGAGATCAAGGGAAGAGGAGACACGGATGGAGGACGATGAGGGTTACTGTCACCATAGTCGATGACGATGGTCGAAGGATGGAGAATGCCGGAGGAGGTGGAGGATGAGGAGGAAGTGTCATCGTGGAGGAGATCTCCCTCATCAGCTCAAGGATGGCGAGAAAGAAGATGAAGAAGAAGCAACATCGTTATGGGAGGAGGGTCGAGGAAGGCTGAGGGAGGAGGAGGGTCTTCTCGAGGGGTCGTCGATTTCAAGTCTAAGGAGGAGGGGGTAGGGGTTGCACCAAAGAGTGGTGTCTTTTTTTCATCCTTAAGAAATGGCACATTACCATGATTTAAAACCACCACCCATAATAACACTAATTTGGATATGCTAAAGGTTTTAACATAATCATCGTCAAGTCTTACCTACAATTATAATAAATCAACATTGAATATCCATTGCTAAAAGTTAATTCCCTTTTAGTGTTTCTCTTTCATTCTTTACGGAAGATCTTACCCTGTGTACTATTTTACAAGACAAATTTTTGACATACTCAAATCAAATTTGGGAGTACCTTATTAAAGTACGACACATTGCCTATTAAG
This sequence comes from Thalassia testudinum, assembly GCA_037157565.1. NCBI lineage: Eukaryota > Viridiplantae > Streptophyta > Magnoliopsida > Alismatales > Hydrocharitaceae > Thalassia > Thalassia testudinum. The sequence continues at coordinate 2,328,766 of JAZHRO010000022.1, read as the reverse complement.
GTGATATGAAGTACAAAAGTAAGGTCAAGGTACTTTAAGTAAACGCATCGTGTTGTGCCCTCAATTGATGACGTGAGATTACCATGGCATGCAATTCCGAAAATGGAGGGCTAATCAACCATTAATTTGTTGTTACTATGGGCATGACATGATGGTCAACTTAGATAAGTAATTTACCCTTGCAAATCCAATACAAGGTTTATGCTATACTTACCCAAATGAGGTAAACCTGCATAGGTGTGAAGTGTTGGAGGACATATACAAATGTACCTCATGGTGTTCCACCATTAATGCAGGAGTGGAAGTTCAAGGTATTTGCAACAACGCTCGTAGTGAGTGAATGCATTTTCCACGAAGAGTTATGCACTATGGCTGACATGTATAAAGTGTCTGTTGAGATAATCAAAGACACAAGAATGGCGTTAAGAGATGTCATGGTTGAACTCTTGAGCAAGGAAGCTGAACTCTAGTACTTGAGGTAGAGGGTGCAAAAGTTGAAACTAGGATACGTAGGAAGAATATTGAGGTTGCTATGTATAAAAGTAAGGTAGGTCTAGAGGATGGCTTACATGATGAAGAATTGAACGTAGTTGATAAACACATCGTGGAGTAGATGCATGACATTGCTATATAATGTGTGTGAATTTTGTTGGTAGGTGTCCACCATTTGAACTATTAGGAGAATGATATTTCCTTTGAAGCCTTGTCGTATCTGAAGTAAGGAATGTCATCGGTATTTGAATTTATACAATTGAGATTTGAAATACTTGTTACACCACTACAATAAAAAAAGACCTAAAATGACTTTAAATTAAGTTTAATGTCATTATCTTTGAGGACGTTAATAAATTAATATGATCTAAATAATAAAAATAACGTTAACTTCACTTGTATTAACAACTTTTGAATTAAACATCAATTAAAAAATGAAATACAGACATTAAAAGAAAAGTCACCAAACATTCCCTCTATCATTCCCATTGCCACAAAAAAGTTTCCCCCGCTCGTTTCCGCTCCCCTCCCCTCCCTTAGGCAAACACAAAACCCTCCCGTCCTCCCTCAACAATTGCCAACCTTCAACATCTGTCGGCCCTCTCCTCAATCCCTCTTCTCCTCTCTAAAAATCACCTTCCTCTCCTCATCAACCTTCTCGTCCACATTGTCGCCAGCACCCTCGCTCTCTTCCGCCTCGTGTTATTCCCTCTTCGGTGACTTCCGCCACCCTTGTTGGCCCCTCCTCCACCTTGTCGATGCACTCGCCCTCCTCCACCTTGTCAGCATCCACCTCGTTGATGCGCTTGCCCTCCTCCGCCTCGTCGGCCTCCTCATCTACATCATTGTCGACGCGCTCGCCCTCCTTTGCCTTGCCATATTCCCTTTCCAACCACTTCCGCCACCCTTCTCGAGGTGAGTTCTCTCAACCCCTCTCTCCAATGACCCTCCATCACCCTCCTTTCACCCCTCAGCCGTGATCTCAAACAAGAAGTTTGGATACAAGAGAAGGGTTGGGGGAGGTGCAGAGAAATTTCAGACTTCACGATAGCCCCATATTCATCCACATCTTCCATTAGACATTGTTCTACTTTGATTATTCCTCCAACGTCTCCACAGATTCATTATCGTCAGATTTAGATACCACTTGCACGTGAAGTCCCAAACAAGAGTCTTCTTCATTAATTGGAATCTCAACATTGTTTCTTTTTTTTTTTTAAAGAGATCTCTTTCCTTGAATAAGACTGATGAGCGGCAAAAAATGCCCTCGAATTTAAAACCCCGCAATAGGTCCAAAAAGAAGGATCCGACCTAGAGAAGCTTGGATATAAGCAGGCTCGAAGATCCAACCCACCTACATCCAAGGAAAGCCTCCCACGTAGATGGATCCGATAATTCAACTTGCCCTCGCACAAGAACGTCAGGCGTAGCCTAACCCAAAGGACCCCATCCGTCAGAGGGCATGACGAACGTGTAGCAGGCCTGCACCCCCAATAAATGCTGACAATGGCAGCTGTTATTAATAACCTAGCAACGTGCGTACAATTGTAGAGTGGCATATTTGCTCAGAAGATCTTGCTTGGAGTCCAATCTGCATAAAAGATCTTGCTGGGAGCCCAATCTGCATAAAAGATCCTGCTGGGAGCCCGAGCCCAATCCTCTCAGAAGATCTCGCTAGGAGCCTGATCCCAGCACTATAAATAGAAGGGAAGACCTTTAAGGCCTCCCCTAAGAAACTCGAGAGAAATTGACTAATTGTATGCTTTGTAATCTTACTAAATTTCTAGTGCATATTTGGGAGCTCCATCCTCTCCCCAGACATACACTCTTTGCGGTGGAACTGGGTAACCACTTCCTGTGCCATTGTGAGATTGCTTAGATCCCACGATTGGATCTTCCACCCACAGAGGAGGTCTGATCGTTACTTAAGTCGAATACTCCGCATCTCGGGGTGCCGATTAATTGGCGCTGTCTGTGGGAAGCAATTGTCAATTGATAATGTTTCCTACCTCTCGAGGTCCTCCCGATGGCTCCCACAACTCGCAACTCCTCCTACGTTGACCTCAAGAAAGAGTCGAACCAGGTTGAGTCGAGCGTGTCGGTGCCCAAGAGATGCCCCTCGCTAACCGAGCCAAACAAGGAGAAGTAGGGAGTCCTTGCTCAGCCACCTGAGGACCACGAATGTGACCCCCTCCCTAAGCTACAGGTGAGGGAAGAGCAATTTCAGGCTAAACTACCAACTCTCAAGGCTAAGGAAATGATGGTAACTCATCATCCGTCATAACTAGCTTAAATTAATCAAAATCAAAGGATAAATGCTCCTGAATAATTTCCTGAGGACACTAATTCTACTCAAATCCATTTTGAGAAGAAAATAATAAAAAGGGCTAATTATGCAGTTTTAAAATCACATCATAAATACATAGTAACTATGGGGTCACCCAGAAGTTAATTGAAGGTTAAATGAGCATTAAAGACCAAAGAGTGGGTCAACATTAACAGAAATAGGGTTTCATACATTTCGATAATCAAAACAGTACACAAAACCCTAATTATCAGCCCCGCTTGAATTGAAGAGGTTTTGGTCAGGATAAAAATCATCTAAATCTCCTAAAATTTATAGAAAAATATTCTAAGAGGTTTGGTACCCTTGGTTTGACCATTTGAACCTATTTTGACCTTACACAGAGTCTCAGAGGGGATTTTACCTTGATTTGGGCTTCTGTGCCCAGTGAAATGTGGTTAAAACTCAAATCCGACTTCACCATTAGATTTCTTGGGTCCAAATTAGGTTACCATCAAAATTTGGATCAAATTAGAGTCCATCTTGACCTAGTTTGAAATTCAGTCCCTAAAATCTCTGTTCCTCACATTCAAGCCCCTAGCTTTCAAGTTATTTGAAAAAACCCCCTATCTTCATCTTCTTCACAAAATGCCCCCTACAGCCTCTTGTTTGAATGGAATCTCAGAACCCAAACAAGCCGAGATTCAAGAGAGGAAATCTCTCTTGAATCTACACCAAATCCCTCCAAATTTGAAGGGATTAGTATTCAAGACATGGAGAATCCATTAAGCAAGATCTTGAGGGTTGAAATCAACCTTATGGTTCAGGAAAACTCACGTTTTTCCCAAAGAAGAACTCCCTAAAATCCTACTTCCTTGAGAGAATTCTTCCAAATTAAGCTCAAATCTGAGCTCTATATAAACTCCCCCATGCTTTTACGTGCTTCCTAATCCGGTCAGGCCCCAAAATCTTCTTCCTTCTCCCTCCGGCCGACTCCACCATGACTCTGGTGAGCTCCTCAATTCCCCTTCATCAACCTCTGCCACGTACAATAGGCAAAGGGAACTTCTTCCCCGACCTCGTCCGCTTCTTGTCGGTCACAACAGAAGCTTCCGACCTCTTCTTCCTCACCGTCCTCATCTCCGAAGTATTCATCCCCTCCAGCGTCGGCCAATCATAGCCGACGCCCACTCATTCCCTTTCCTCACTTAGACTAGGCCTACCTCTTCCTCTCCTCCTCTAGATAATTCCTAGTCCCTTAGCTTCCTAATTCGATCGCTTATCCACGCTCTCCCTCACCGTCTTCTCCGCCTCCAACAAGGACTCCGGTGAGTCCACGTCGTTGCTACACCACACGAATCCCTTCGCCACCTGCACCACAACCTTCCTTTTACTCCTCTAAACAAATGCCTTAATCTAATTAGGCCTTTCAACCACTGAAACTCCCTACCGGACAACCCACCATTTCACCACCTCCTCTGACGTCGTTCGGTTGCCAAACACTTCGAAACACCACGAGACCACCACCTATGCACTCCACGCACCTCGACGACTCATCTGAGCATTTTAACAGGGTGTTTATCCCATGTTCTTACATTTCAGGTCCTCACCGAAGCTTCGTTATCACCACCTCCATCCGCCCTGCTTCGACCGTTCTACTAATTAGCTCCACTTCTAGAAGCTGCAGACTCATTCCAAGAATGTGCCTGCAGCCTCAATTAGAGAAGCAAGCAATTGCAGCTATGCTGATTTGAAGCAGGCATCCACAATAGCTCTCAAGTGAAGAGAGTCTTTTCTTTAGTGGCACATCGTGCATTGCTAATCTGGAAATGCGTATATAATGTTTTTTTGATATGGCTTAGTTGCCCATGACATAGGGGTCAGGTCCCCTTTCACCTTACACACTCCTCACTCTCTACACCTTGCCAGCAGGTCTGGTCCCCTCTTCACGACCCAATAACTCGATTAAAGCTCCAATTAGGCAAGGAATCTGAGGAAGGGGGAGGGTTTTGCTTTGTGCACATGTCTCAGGATGCGTGCTTGTTCACGCATAATACTTGGTGTCTCTAAGGTTGGCTTCTTCTCTGTGATTGCACCTTATGCCTTATTCTAAAGCCTTAGGAGTTTAAGGCATCTGATCTGTAGACTTGACGTTTTCTTGGAGGCTTTGTGGATCAGTTTGAGACAAATTCTGTGGTTAAGTGATTGATTTGAAACACTGTGGAGAAATTTGAGTTATTTGATATGTGCTTGATTTGGAGATTTAAGTGGTGATTCAAATCACCATTTTTAGGGTTTTGATATTCTTTTTATTCCATTGTTTTCTGAGATACAATTGCTACTATTGAATATCATTTTGAGTAGATTGTTAATTGAATATCTTCAATTGTGATTCATAATTGTGCTCATCTATTTCTAATTGTGATTAGTGTTGTGAATTCAACATTTACTCCTTGCAAACAACCTCGGACTCACATTGATTTCGAGTTTATAAATTTAAGTGATGTATCACTTTTGTTCGCTATACTACAATGTGTTTTCCTAAAACTCTAAGAAAGTGACGCAACAAGAAATCTCAGTCATAGAGAAGCTCTTGGAGATCAGGTAGATCTAGGAGCTTGGTCCACCTCCGTAGGGGGAGACCCGCCAGTCCAGATGACGAGCAGCTGAGGTGGCGTCACGCAGTAGAGGACGAAAATGCCTGTCTGCGCAAACAGCTCGAGAAGCTAAAACGCGAGCTTAGTAGCCAGAGAGGGGAATTCCCTCCTGACCCACTGAAGGCTTCTCTCCCACCATCCTCAGAGGACATCTTGGGGGCTCAACCCCTCACAACCAACAGCGAGGGATCAAGTTACCAGGGCTATGAGGGGCATATGCCCCCGTGCCTACGTCACCACCTACCCCTTCATTGAGGAGGCGATGACAGCCCCCTTACCTGAGAGATTCAGGTAGCCTGTCATAGCCCCATATGATGGGACGGCAGACCCCAATAACTTCGTTGGGAGTTACTGTGCAAATGATGTTGGTACACAACAACCCCGACGAAGCACTCTGTAGAGTATTCCCGTCCAATTTGTCCGGCATGGCCCATGAGTGGTTCAATGAACTGGTCGACAGATCGCTTGCTTCTAAGAATTGGCCAACAAGTTCTGCCAGTACTTCGTTGGATAGTAAAGGGTTAGAGACAATCCCAAAAGGCTGTCAAAAGTTTGGTAGCGGAAGAGTGAGTCCTTTCGGTCATACCTAGATCGGTTCAAGGCTCAAGACTTCAAGTGCAAGCAACCTCACGATGTCATCGCCATCCAATACTTCAAGTCAAGACTCCTGACTCAGAGGTTTTGGTATGACATCGACCACTTCCCTCCCAGAGACATGGCGGAACTCTGGGACCAGGCCATGAGGTTTGCAGAGCAAGATGACTCTTTCCGCTCCCACAACCGGCTGGCGAAGAGATTTGAGGACAACGCTAGCCCTGCTCGAGAAAGGCGGGCCCTAGGCAAGTCCGCCCCCATCTCCATCCGTGGAAGTGACTACTTCAGCAAGCTTAAGGCCAGCTTCCTGGAGCAGAAGAGCGATCGGTCGGGAAAGGGCTAAAACAATGGACACCGCCAGACCAGGCGGGATTATTTCGAAAAATACACTCCCCTGGTCATGAACTAGGTGGACGTGTTGGTGGAAGTATGGTCTACAGATAAGGACCTGCTACCCCCGCCTAAGCCAATGAAGAGGAAGGCAGACACCGGGCCCTATTGTAAGTATCATAAGACCTAAGGCCATGCCACCGAAGACTGCTGCAATCTGCGCGATCAAATAGAGTCCTAGATCAAGCACGGGAACCTGGCCTACTTCGTTAGGTGGAACGAAGGCTAGGATAAAGGCAAGGGCCCATGGAGGGCCCGAAAGATTACCACAAGGAAAGGCTCCAGCACCTTCATGGGATCAACATGGTATTTGCTGGGGGTCCAGAGCCCAACATGTATTTACTTGGAATTCTTTGTTTATTTGCTGGGATCAACAGGTGCGAAGGTCGAAGTCATTTTTGGCGTTAACGCTCCCCAAGTCGACAGCCTAGCCCCTCCAAGCAATTAGCCCTTAGTGCTTTCCCCACCCTTCAGTGGGGCGAAAGAGGTCCCATCAGGCAAGCGGCCTCATGACTGTTTGCCTCCCTCCCTAACCCGATAGAGCATATTGACCCACTGCTAATTACGTTCTTACTAGTCGGGCAACAGCAACCCCGGCTCCTCATTGACGAGGGAAGTGCCGTGGACATCCTCTTCCTCAAAACCTTAAGCCAGTTGGATTTCACAGAGGAGCACCTAGCCCCTTCGATTCACCCGATGGTCGGGTTCAGCAATCACAAAGTAATGCTAAAAGGGGAAATCAGCCTCCCTTTGTCCGTCTGCGATGGGGGCAGGCCCCTCAACTGCATGGCCACATTCGTAGTGGCTGGGTTGATGACAGCTTTCAATGGAATCCTCGGCTATCCCACTACACACGCCTTCTGGCCGATTCCCTCCTCATACTTCCAAGTCGTGCTTTTCCAATCTCCACACGGAGTTGGAATAGTGCACGGGGATCAGTCGACCGAGTGCGAACTCCTTCGAATCGAGATGGAGCAGTCTCTGGAGCCGAACCCCCCAAACCACGAAAATAGGGGAATGAAAGAAACCAAGTCTAAGTGATCCAGCAGGAGGCCATTCTTGGCGATCAGAGTACGACTTTGGGATTACAGTCAGGCTCTTTAGCCATGGCTATACAGATTTATCCTGACGACGTTACCAAGCTCGTCTGGGTTGGAGTGGACCTTGCTCCCTCCGAAGTGTAGGAGCTGCTACTCCTGCTTCGGGCCAACGCAGATGTCTTCGCTTGGTACACCAATGACTTGCTATTAATATCTCTGAATCGGATTTTAAAATTGATGCATTGTGGTATAGATTGAATCAGCGTGAAAAACAAATAAGATTTATAACTCGAATCTCAGAAATGAAGTTCGAGGTCGTTCACTGGGAGCAAATAGAAATTCACATGCTAATCTCAAATAAAATGTAATTGAGCATAAGATTCAAGTCAAATAGTACCAAGAGATGAATAATTACTTAGAAATGATAATTAATGTAAAGCATGAGTTGAACAATAATTGTGCATGGCAAAAAGAATCTCAAAGCAAAAACAATGGTGATTTAGATCACCAATTATTCAAGTTAAGCATATATGCATTGAGTTAAAATAATGCAATAGTGCCATCAACCATTCCAACTTAGGTATTCAAATATATCAACAGTATCAACCGCCTTTACCCTGCAGTGCCAAGAGGGCACTGTGCTTCTTCTTCAGCCTTCTCTTCTTCTGTCTGTGCCTCTTCTGTCTCTCTCCTTCTCTTCTCCTTTCTTTTTCTTCTCAAGTCCTTCTCCTTCCTTCCTTCCTTCTGCTTTCACAGTACACACAAGCCTTTTTTTCTCTTCATGCACAAGGGCTACGCACCATTCAAATTCGGCTAAGTGTCACAGAGAGCAAAACCCCCTATCCCCGTGCTCTCTTTCCTTCCTCTCTCTGGGTTTTCTCTTCTTCGCCTTCCCAAGGCCACAGTATTGGGTAATCGGATATTCAGGTAGAGTGCACCCGGGACCAGGCTCACTGGCAGTGGGTGGTGAGTGAGGAGTGCTCGGGTTAGGTGGGTCGGATCAGCGCCAGGCCAGCAGGGGACGGGTCACGGGCAAGGCGCATGTGAAGGGTGTGGAAGACCTCACCCTCTATGTTAGGAGGCCATAAGCCGGTAGCATAAAATCAATTTATGCGTGCTTGTTGGTCTGCCGCTCTACGATGTGGGACTATGTTCCTACTCCTTCCTTCGCGTGCATAGCACTGATGGTGCCTTCAATTGAACTAGCTGCTACTCCTGTGGTCTTCTATTGAGGACTTGGGAAAGGTCTTGGAGGTGGTTTGCGGGGCTTGGGAGTAACAACAACAAAGAACAAAGCCGGAGGAGGGCGGATTTGGCTGGAGAAGGTGGCGGCGATGGCGGAGGACGGCAAAACCTGAGAATCACAAATATGGCCTCATGGCCACATTAGAATAGCTAGTAAGCATCACCGGATCATGGTGAGTGTAGTGGCGGTGGTTCTGTGATGGATTGGGGTGTGTGGTGGCCGGCGGAGGTCAGCGAAGGTGGATGGCGATGGGTTTGCTCAGTGGGTGATTTGGGTGAGCGAAGTGGTGAATAGGGAGAGGGATTTTGAAGAGGGTGGAGAGGTGAAGGTTGTGGGCTTGTCGATGAGTTGATTGGTGGTTTGTGGAGGTGAGATGGACTCGCCATAGGAGTGGCCAGAGAAGGTGGGGATGATGGAGGTGAACGACGTGTCGAGGGGATATTTTTGGGATTTTTGGGTAGAAAACTATCCTAAGAGAATTAAGAATCAAATCTAACCCTAATTTAATATACAAAAATGAGGAGAACGGCACCGGCGTTGGTAGGCCGGCACCAGGAAAGAAGATGCTCCGGTGAGGGTAGGACGACGAGGATGGAGATAGAAGCACCTGCTGGTATGGTGCAACGCGGAGGAAGGTAGGGAAGAAGGATCTGCAACTGGTATTGCGGTCAGACGAAGGAAGGAGTCGGAGGAGCTCGCCAGACATCAAGGAGCTTCAACTGAATGAGGAGAGATGAAATTAGAGGGGAATCCGGTCAAATTCGAGAGTGAAGAGAACGGCGAGGTCTGGGGAGTCTTATATAGGGCTCTAGAGGTCGACTTGAGCTTGGGAAGCAAGCTTCTTAAGCTAGGAAAGCTCGCTGGAGTTGGAAACTTCTATGATACTCAAAACTCTCATGCGTTCGCATGAGAGATTGGGAAGGTTTTGGGGCTCATGGACGGGTGCATTGGAAAGAGAACTCCTCAAGGAATCTCGCTTCTAATTTTGGAAGGGATTGATTGATCCAGTGCTCTTCAATTAAAGGTTGCCGGAGTTGTAGGATTAGGATTCTAGGGCAACATGGACCTTTTTGTAAAGAAGACAAAGTTGGGGGGTTATTTGTAATAAATTCAAAAGTTAGGGGCATGAGTGTGAGATAAAAGAATCAGGCAGGACTAAATTGCAAACTAGGTCAAGACAATATCAGATTGGGCCAAAATTTTGGTAAAAACCTAATTTGGACCTAAGGAATTCAACGGTGAAGTTGAATTTTGGTTTTGACCTAGTTTGACTGGGTAATTTACACAATTGCCTAAATTAAGGCAAAAGTCTATCTGAGACTCTGCTTTGGGTCAAACTGGGTTCTGATGGTCCAATTGAAGGTACCAAACCCTAGAGAATATTTTTATATGAATTTTAGAGCATTTAGGTGAATTTTATCCTGACCAGAACCTCATTTAATTAAGCGGGTCTGTTTTTAGGATTTCAGATGTCATTTAATTCCTGAAACTTGCGAAATCCCATTTCTGACTGTTTTAACCCACTTGTTAGACTTTTAAGACCATTTGACCTTTGTTCAACCCCTGAGAAAATTCGTGATTGTACTGCAATTGAGATATACTGTTAAAACTACAGTTTTACCCCTGTTTTACTGTATTTCCCTCAAAATGGATTTGTAGTGAATTACGTCTCTCTGGCGGTTATGTAGGAGCATTTAATGACTTAATCAGATCAAATTGAGCTAGTTATGGCTCATGATGGTGTTCCCATCACCTGCCCGGGGTGGACCCGTCCCTGATTCAGCACCACCTGAACATTCAGGTGGGTACCTGTGCAGTCAAGCAGGTGCATAGGCATAAGTTGGCCGAGCAGTGCAGGCGACCGAGGCTGAGGTACAAAAGCTCCTGGACATAGGATTCAGTGAAGAATCCTTATACTTGACATGGCTCTCAAACATCGTAATGGTGAAAAAGGCCAACGGTCAGTGGCACATGTGTTTTGATTCACTAACTTGAACGAAGCCAGCCCAAAGGACGAGTACCCCTTGCCAAGGGTGGACTCCCTGGTGGACTCCTATAGCAGACAATTCCACATGTCCTTCCTAGATGCCTATAGCAGGTACCACCAGATCAAACTAACCCTAGTAGGCAGGCTTCACCCTCTTTCATCACCGACAGGGGCTTGTTCTAATTTAGAGTCATGCCCTTCGGCCTAAAAAATGTTGGGGCCACATACCAATGCCTTGTAAACATGGTTTCGCAAAAATAATAGGAAAATCATTCGAGTTGTATATTGATGATATGCTTATGAAGGGATCAAACTTCCCGCAACACCTAGAATGAGTGGCCAAGGTGTTTCAAATTCTAAGGAACACCTGCCTCTGCCTGAACTCCAAAAAGTGTACCTTTAGGGTCTTGACCGACATTTCTGGGGTTCCTGGTCTCTAGCTAGGGAATCGAAGCCAACCCGGATAAGATCCAGGCAATTGAAGACCTGCAACCACTAGGCATGCTGAAAGGGTTACAATTGTTGGTCGGCAAGATTGCCTCATTAGGCCGATCCATGTCCCAGTCTTTCGACAAATGTCTACCCTTTTTCGAGTGCATAAAAAAGGGCAAAGGCTACAACGTCTCCCATTGGACTCCCCACTGTTAGAAGGCCCTGGAGGAAGTTAAGAGTGCACTTCGAAGTCCCCCCATCCTGACAGCCCAGGGAAGTTCTTTCTCTATACATAGCCGTCGACCGTCAGCACCATCCTAGTCAGCGATCGGGGTGGAGTTCAGTGACCCGTGTACTTCATTAGCAAAACTTATCAAGGTTTGGAAGCCAAGTACACGGTCATCAAAAAGTTAGGGCTGGCTTTTGTCATTATAACCTGGAAGCTACGCCCATACTTCCAAGCCCACACAATAATGGTCCTGTTAGACTACCCCCTCTGGTGAATGTTACACAAGCCCATAGAGTCAGCATAACAGATCAAATGGGCCATGGAACTAGCCGAATTCGATGTCAAATATCAACCACGAAGGGCAATCAAGGCACAAGTCTTAACAGGCTTTGTGGCCAAATTCACTGATCCCGATGTCTCCCTCTCACTCCCTTAGCGACTGTACATCGATGGCTCGTCCATGACAGCCAGGTCTGGGGTTGGGATAGCCCTAACCACCCCAGACGGCGTTACTCATAAGGATACCATAAAATTGGGCTTCCCTATGTCCAATAACCAGGCTGAATACGAGGCCAGGATGGCAAGCATTCGGGTAGCAAAATCCATGGGGATCGCCTCGCTCGAGGTCCACATGGACTCCCAGCTGGTCGCCAACTAAATAAACGACGAATACCAAGCTCGGGATCCGAACATGATGCTATACGCCGACAAAGTCAAAGAGGAGTTGGCGGATTTCAAGACCGTCTCCATGAGGCGGGTGCCCTGAGCGGACAACCTCTTGGCAGACGTGTTGGCTAAACTTGCCGCTGCCATCCCTCAGGGGCAAGACAAGGACATTTGCCTTCAGATTCTAAAAGAGACAACTGTTTTCGCTCCCAGAACTCTTGCGATAGAGCAATCCACCTCCTGGATGATGCCTATCGTTACTTACTTGAGCTCTAGCGAGCTGCCCCTAGGAGAACCCCGGTCTAGGGCCTTCCACCTCAAAGCCTCTAGGTACACCCTGATAGGGGGCAGTTGTATAGGCAAAGGTATTCCATCTCCTGCTACACTGTATAACTTAGGATGAGGCAACCCAAGCCCTCTAAGAGGGCCACGTAGGCGCTTGCGGGAACCACGAAGGGTACAAGGTGCTCCTCGCCAGGCTATTCTAGGCGAGCTACTTCTGGCCCTAAATGAAGCAATATTGCAAAGCCTTCGTACACAAATGCGACAAGGGCTAGCGGTTTGCTACCTTACACCACTTGCTTCTTGGAAAGCTGATACCCATCATGTCACCCATCCCCTTTGCAAAGTGGAGCATGGATTTCATTGGTCCCTTCCTGCCAGCATCAGTTCAGAAGCGGTTCATCTTGGTGGCTGTAGACTACTTTTCTAAATGGGTCGAGGCTGAGGCCATAACCAGCCCCACGGCCGACAGGGTCATATCCTTCGTCCGAAAGAGCATCATAACTCGGTATGGGATACCTCACTACATAATCACAGACAACAAAACCCAGCTCACTTGTAGAAAATTCAAAGAATTTTGCACCAGCTGGGACATCCATTTGTGTTTTACATTAGTGGGTCATTCCCAGACGAACGGGCAAGCTGAAGTAACTAATCGCACCCTCATCTCAATGCTCAAACATCGGCTAGATTTTGTCGAAGGGAGGTGGGCGGAGGAGCTTCCAAACGTTCTCTGGGATATAGGACTTGTTAGAGGACTTCCACTGGCCACACACCATTCTGCTTAGTGTATGGCATGAAGCCTGGCTACCCATCGAAACAGTTCTCTCGACCTACAAAACGCAACTTTATGACCCAGCCACCAACGACGATCAATTCCACCTATCCTTAAACCTCCTAAACGAGCTAAGGGTCAAAGCCTCTGAGACAACCCTCAAGCGTAAAGAGGCCACAGCCGCTTCCCATAATAAGTGCGTCAAAATGCGGAAGTTCTCTCAAGGAGACCTGGTCCTACGTAAGTGCAAAGTCTCCATGCTGACCTAGTCGGATGGGATGCTAGATCCATCATGGGAAGGGCCTTACAAGATTCATAAAGACAGTCTAGATGACTTCTACAAATTACAAGCCCTAGATGGTAGGGATATCCCCTGTACTTGGCATGCGAGCAACTTACGAATGTACCGTGTATAAATGCCTATGAGCAATGAAGAAAGGAGATTTTTTCATTCCAAAAGTTTCACTTGTTACATATCTTTCCAAAAAAAAATAGAGAGAAAGAGAGAAGAAATGATAAGGATAACATTGCCGAAGGACTCTACTCCCATGGCTCAAACATGTCCCTACTGCCTATAGGAAAAAGGCAGAGCGAACTAACAACACCTACTGGCTTGCCTCTTCGGCAACCGGTTGAGCTGCCTCCTCGGTAGCTGTCGAGGCCACCCCTTTATCAGATGATCAACCTACAGGCAATTCCACGAGCTTGTCATTGGTAATAAGACCAGCCCCCTTGAGGCAGTCATATTCTGACACCAACTGGCCGATGGACCAGTCACTCAACTCCTCTGTGGAGACATGCTTCCCCTAAATAAGGGTCTGGATGGAAGTCATAGTCTACTTCCCACTCTCCCACGAAAGTTCCTCCCGGATTGGCCCCATGGATGGGTGCGTGGCATAGAAGTCCATTACCACCTTAGTATTCAGCTCAAGTCCCTTTGCCTCCTCTATGAGCACCTCTGCCCCCTCCAATTCTGCCACCGGCAAGCCCATCTCCGACATGAGCTTCTGGGCTTCACCGAGGTTGGCCCTTAGCCTTTTCACGCCCTCCTTCGCCTTCTCTAGACTTGCTCTCATGGAAGCAAGTCTGTCGATCAATGCACTAAGGCGGACGTGCTCCTTCTTGAGAGCCCTCTCATACCCCGCCACTAAGGAAGAGTGTTTAGCCTTAAGCACTTGCACCTCCTCCTTCAAGGAGACGACGTTGGTGTAGGTGGCCAAGAGGCGCAAAGACAAGTTCCTCAGGACCTTTAGATGAGCGCTATGCACCCTCATGAGCCTCTCCTTCAGCTCCTTGCCAGCGATGGAGGTCCTCTGAAGCATGGAGCAGGTCTTCTTTAGCTCCCCCTCCAGCCGGCCCACTTGGTTGCCCACCTCTCGCTGGGAGCGGAGCCTTCGCTCGGCCCCCTCCACTACCTTCTCTGCCTCCTCCGCTGCCTTCTTTGCCTTCTCGCATGCAATAACAGCCTCTGCCACTTACCGAAGCAATTGTCGATGCTTCACTTTGGCCGTCACGACCCACTGAGTAGCCAGGTCTGCTACGTTGCTTTGACTAGTCAGGGCGAGAAGGTCTGGGGGAGTGTCGCCACACGGAATGTAGCACAACCCAAGCATCTATGACTAAAAACCACAAGCACATCAAAATACGAGTAGCTCTGGCCAAGAAAAAATAAGGAAAATACAAGCCTTACGAGCTTACTGTGCACATGCAGTAGAAGAACACATGGTTATAGTTCATGCCACAAGACCCAGAAGTGGTCCAAGATGCGGCATCGCGTAGGTGCCTTAGCACCTGCCTTGCCAGGTCGAAGGCACCACTTGACATCCCCGGCTGCACAGACACCCCAGCATTGGGTTTAGATCCCCTAGTGGCGCTCTCCAGCATGGATCTAATAATGGACCTGATGGTGTGGCCGATCATCCCCAAGCCCCCCCGGCCAGAGGGGTCCACCAGAACTTTGGTGCATGTAGAGCTTCGCCAGTAGTAGGGCTATCCAAAAATGCTGCCCACGCTAGCCGCCTCCTGCACTAATAGGGCAAGGGTTCCTGGTGAAGCCATTGAAGTAACAAAGCTAGAGGTACCCTCTAGATGAACTACCTCCAGAGGTGCCTCCAAAGGAGAGTCACCAAGGGAGATCACCTCAGGCGGCTCAGACTGCGTCAGGGGAGCAGAAGGTGCACCTTCCCCCTCAGCCTCATCAAGACTCTGTGGAGTAGACGTCGCCAACTCCTCCCGCGGAGGCTCCACGTGGCGACAGTTCCTTACCCGCCTCATGGGGACCTCTAGCTCTTCTACAACCCCCTCAAGGGCCTCCTCCTTTCGCTTCAGCCCTTGCTGAGAAGCGGGTTCGCTCCCCTCCCTTGCTCCACAGGCCTTTCCTCGCCTTACCATGACCAACGATTGGAAACATTGCTGCCTCGACGCTTGGGCACGACCGGCCTAGTGAACCACTCAAAAGCTGCAACCAGAGATACTGGATTAATAGGGTAATTGGTGGGTGCAAGTGTTGTTAGGTGATAGAAGAGTTTTAAAATGTGTTCGTTGTAGTACACTCCTAAACTGCACAACAAGACATTTAAATTTATAAACTCAGATTCTAATTGGACTCTGAGGTCGTTCGCAGGGAGCAAATGTGGAATTCACACATTAATCTTCATTTGGAATAGATAAACACAATAAATTGAGCATAAGAAAAGATATTCAATGAATGAAACTGATCAGGTTGATATTCAAAAGATCATGAGACAAAAAGAATAGAAAGACAAAATAATGGTGATTTGAATCACCAATTATTCATTTTAATTAAGCATATATCTCATACTCAAGTTATTCAAATAAGTAAACAGTATCTCAATCAACTTAACTTAGGTTCTTAAATCATCTAACAGTAACCAGAACCAAATCAGATCAGATGTCAGGAATATAGCATTAGATGACTTAACAGAGCATAGCACAGAAGTGCCTCACAGAGGACACACAAGGGCAAGCTTCTCTTTCTTCTTCTCAAGCCTTTCAGGGACTAAGGCTTTCTTCGTCAAACATTCTCCTTCTTAAGCCTTCAAGAACTGGCCTTTCACTTCAGAGGCAAAGTATAGAGAGTCTCTCTCTTCAAAATAAGGCCTAAGGACTTCAGCGCAAAACCCACCCCCTTCCTCCTCACAAATTCCTTTCTTCTCTCATAACTGGGCAATCGGAGCATTAGGCAGGTAATCAGGTCATGAACAGTACTGAATCCAGGCTCACCGGCAGTGGGTGGTGAGTGAGGGTGCAAGGTAGGTGAGGGAGGGACCTCACCCCTACGTGTGTTGAGGCAGTGAGGCCTTGGCACTTTTTTCTTTTATACCGCGTAGGCAACTCGCTGATATACGATGTGGGACTATCTTGTCTCCTCCTTTCGTGTGTAGCTGTGGATGTTAGATGCTTCAATTAAGGATGAAGGGGGCACTTACTATGTCAATTGAGGACTTGGAGGGGAGCCTGGAAGTGTTCTGCAGTGCCTGGGGTATCATCGAGGATGAACTCGGTCAGGAGATGGTTGACGGAGCTGGAGAAGGAGGTGGCGGTGACGGCACTCTGACGTAGACCTGAAACACACAATACAGCCTCTCAGCCCTATCAGAATAGCTCAGGAGGTTCACTTGAGTGTGGTGAACTTGGTGGGGGTGGTTTTGTGTGGTGCGGAGGTGTGTGTGCGTGTAGCGAAGTCGAAGAAGAAGAACGAAGGTGGTGGAGTTCTGTGGAGTCGTGAAGCGGTCGTTTTGCGCGATAGGTTTAAAGCTTTTGATGGTAGAGTCACGCGAACCTTTTGGTGGCGGCAACGGGTGATTTGGTTGAGTGTGGCAGCCACGTGATTTCGCTAGAGGCATTGCCAGCCGTAGGGAAGACGATGGGGAAGAGAGGTGACCGACGGCTTAATTGATAAGGAGGTTGGTTCCTATTCTAGGGATAGAGAGGGGTTGAAGGGACCTACTTATGGACAAACAGGGGGAGGAATTGCACCGACTTTGATTGGCCAAACGCGGAGAAGGTGAATTCCTCCGATGAAGGAGATGGCGAGGAAGAAGGGGACTTGGGGAGCTCCTATTGGCATTGCGAGGAGCAGATGAAAGAGAGAAGGTGAGTCCCTCTACCTATGGTATGTGACATAGGGTGAAGACGGAGGTTGGAGAAGTTCGCCGGAGCTGCGGTCGGAGGCTGTCAGAGAGAGAAGAAGATGAAGAATTAAGGCCTTAACCGAGCTGAGGAGATGCTAGGAAGTTCGCTGAGCTTATATACAACTCATTGGTGAGCTCAATTTGGAAGAATTCGCGAATTGCAATCGCGAAATAGGTATCCTTGATTTCCTGATTCTCGGAGCTCGTGAGGATTCCATGGTGCAAGTTAGGTTCTGAGATCAGCTTTATTGGAAAGAAATCAATTTCCTGATCAATTCCTCCAAATTTGAAGGGATTTGATTAAGAAATCAGAGAGAAAACCAAGATTGAGTTCGTGCGGTTTGGGTTCACACCTGTTTAGACCTAACCATGGCAGCAAGACCTTCTTGCAAAGAAGACAAAGAATTTAGGGACCAATTTGCAAGAATTTTGAAAGCTAAGGAGCTGATTGAGAGAGAAAGAGTCTGACTGGACTAAAATGCAAACTAGGTCAAGGTGGACTCTGATTGGAGCCAAATTTTGGTACAAAGCTAATATGGACCCAAGGAATATGATGGTGAAGTTGGATTTCAGTCACGTCTGATGATTAGTCAGGGACCTCGAAGCTACAGCCAGCCTCTTCAGCAATGGCTATATAGTTGTATCCCGACGACGCTGCTAAGCTCGTCCGAGTCGGAGAAAACCTTGCTCCCTTCGAAGTTTAGGAGTTGCTGCTCTTGCTTAGGACCAATGCAGACATCTTCGCCTGGTTCACCAATGACCTGCCCGGAGTCGACCCGTCCCTGATCCAGCATCGTCAAACATTTAGGCGGGTGCCCGCATAATCAAACAAGCGCATCGACACAAGTCAGTCGAGTAGTGGCAGGTGGCCGAGGCAGAGGTACAAAAGCTCTAAGACGCAAGATTTGTAGAAGAATCCTTGTACCTGGCATGGCTCTTGAACGTCGTGATGGTGAAAAAGGCCAACGGCCAGTGGCGCATGTGCATCGATTTCACCAACCTCAACGAAGCCTGCCCTAAAGACAAGTTTCCCTTGCCAAGGGTCAACTCCCTGGTGGACTCCTGTAGCGGATAGTCCCACATGTCCTTTTTGGATGCCTACAGCAGGTACCACCAAATTAGCCTCGCCCCAGTCGACAGGCCCCACACTTCCTTTATCACCGACAGGGGCCTATTCTAGTATAGAGTTATGCCTTTTGGATTAAAAAACACTGGAGCCATGTACCAGCATTGTGTAAACTTGGTTTTCGAAAAAATAATAGGAAAATCATTTGAGGTGTATATCAATGACATGCTTGTAAAGGGATCAAACTTCCTACAACACCTGGAGTATTTGACCGAAGTGTTCCAAATTCTAAGGAACACTTGCCTCCACCTGAACCTTGACAGTGCACCTTTGGGGTCTCGGTCGGAAAGTTATTGGGATTCCTGGTCTCTAGCCAGGGGATTGAGGCCAACCCAGAGAAAATCCAGGCAATCGAAAGCCTGCAGCCACCGGGCACACTGAAAGGGGTGTAGTCGTTGGTCGACAAGATCGCCTCATTAAGCCGATTCTTGTCTCCGTCTTCTGATGCTTACCCTTCTTCAAGTGCATAAAAAAGGATAAATTCTACAAAACATCCCACTGGACTCCCACTACCAGAAAGCCCTTGACGAAGTCAAGAATGCACTCTGAAGTCCCCCCATCTTGATGGCCCCACAGCTTGGGGAGATCCTCTCCCTATAGTTGGTCGCCTCAGCATCGGCCGTTAGTGCCGTTCTGATCAACGATCGAGGCGAAACCCAGCGCCCTGTGTACTTCGTCAGTAAAACCTATCAAGGCGCTGAGTCTAAATATACCGTCATCGAGAATCTGGGGCTAACTCCCATTATGACGGCACAGAAGCTACACCCATACTTCCAAGCCCACACGATAATGGCCCTATCAGACTACCCCCTCTGGTGGATGCTTCACAGGCCTACAGGGTCAGCACGACAAATCAGATGGGCTATGGAGCTGGTGGAATTCGACGTCAAGTACCAATCACGAAGGATGATCAAGGCACAAGTCCTAGCGGACTTCGTCGTCAAATTCACTGACCTCAACACCTCCCTCTCACTCTTTTGGCAACTTTACATTGACGTCTCATCCATGACGGTCAGGTCTGGGGTTGGGATAGCCTTAACCACCCTAGACGACGTTACTCATAAGTATGCCAAAAAATTAGATTTCCTTGCGTCCAACAACCAGGCGGAATACAAGGCCATGATGGCAGGTATCCGAGAAGCAAAGTCCGTGGGGATCCCCTCGTTGGAGATTCACATGGACTCTCAGCTGGTCGCCAATCAAATAAATGACAAATACCAGGCTCAGGACCCAAACATGATGCTATACGCAGATAAAGTCAAGGAGGAGTTGGCGGACTTCACAACCGTCTCCATCAAGCAGGTACCTTGAGCAGACAATGCCTTGGCAGATGTGCTAGCAAAGCTTGCCGCCGCCATCCCCAAGAGTCAAGGTGAGGACATTTGCCTCCAAACCCTTAAGGCTAGTTTACAGAGGAGGTTAACCCCTCATTTTGGGGGTTAACCCCTGTTTACGAGAGGGGATAACCCAACCCCTTTTTGGATTCGTAACCCGTGTTATCCTAACCTGGGATGGCACACAGGTTGGCCCAAGCCCCCACTTAACCCCCATTTCCTCTCTCCTCCGTGATACCCCTTGCGATATTTTTTTCTCGATTCTACCCTTTTCCCCATTCGCTCCCCTGTTTCTTGCTCTCCACTCATCGTCGCTGTTGCCAAATCCAAAATGGTATAGCACCCTCTCTCTCCTCTCCCTATTTCTTTTTCGATAGGGTTTCATTCGATCTTTGTCAAATCCTTCAAGCCCTACCTAATCAGCAGACCGTGGACTACCCGAGCTTCAAGCTCGTTCCTGTCAGAGATAGTGGAATAGGTCGATCTCTCACTTTAGATTTGCGTAAAGATGTAAAGATGCAATCTTGCACTATTTTGAACGATTCCTATAACTACTTTTTTTTTTACCTTTTTTGGAATCTTTTGGTGAACGATTTAATGTTCATTTCTCTTGGGGAAAGTTGCGATTTTGCATTGTTTGCGGGGCAAATTCCAGCTATGGGGATTTTGGGGTTTAGGGAATTCTATGGGATCTTCTCTCTTATAGAAAAATCGTGTTTTGCCTAGATTACGGAAGGGATTCGGGGTTTTCTGATTGGTCTATGTATTTTTGTGGCAGAGAAGATGACCTTTGTGAAGAGACATCTGACTAGGGAGTTCAAGAAGAAGTATGAATGTAAGGGGATCTGACTGATTTGGTTTTTTTTCCTTGTGGTGTTTGTGATTTAGATGATGTGTGTAAATAAGGAAAGGTAGTTCCTTTTTCTGAATTTTTTTCTTTTTGGTATGTGTTTGATGCAACAACCATTGAAGTGTCTTTATCTATAAGTCATTCTAATACAAGTTCATTAGAAAAAGGTCGCAAATTATTTCTAATACAAGTTCATTCTCTTTTCTATTTATCATTATTAAATTATTTTTATTTAAACAAAAACAACCCCAACTAACTTTCCTACCACCCCAAGGGCAAACATATCTTTTGACACTTTAACACCCATTCTAACCTTCATTCCCAAGTAAACACCCTCCTGTCACATCACAGGATAACCCTCATTCCTAACCCCTATTCAGTAAACACAAATAGGGGTTAATCCCTATTGCAAGTTTACTAACCCGGGTTAGCTAACTCGCGTCATAAACTAGCCCTTAAGGAGTCGACTGCCCTCGCTCCCAGAACACTCGTACTAGAGCCATCCACCTCATGGATGATGCCTATCGTTACTTACTTAAGCTCTAGCGAGTTGCCCCTTGGAGAACATCGACCCAAGTCCTTCCGCCTCAAGGCCTCTCGAAAAACCCTGATCGAAGGACAGCTGCACAAAAGGGGATATTCTACCCCTGCTACGCTGTCTCACACAAGATGAGGTGGCCTAAACCCTTGAGGAGGCCCATGAAGGCACTTGCGAAAACCACAAAGGGTACAAGGCTCTCCTCGCAAGGCTATTCCAAGCCAGCTATTTTTGGCCCTAGATGAAGTAGCACTGTAAGGCCTTCGTACGCAAGTGTGACAAGTGCCAGCGGTTCGCCACCCTTCACCACTTGCCGCCTGGGAAGCTAGTACCCATCATGTTGTGGGTGTCCTGCGAATCTTACTTGACCACAAACATAAGATCAAGAGTGATATCGATTGTAAAAAAATATGGCACAAAAAACTAATCCCACAATATACACGAAGATTTATAGTGGAAACCCTTCCTGGGTAAAAACCACTACTTGAGCCTCCCAACTTAGGATTTTTCCAACTAGGCAACGTTAGTCAATCCACTAACGTACAAATTGAATGAGGGTGACACAACCTCTTACAAACCACTTCTCTTTTACCAACAAAAAGAAGTCACAAACAACGTTGGGAATTCCAACACAAAGAATCCCAACAATGAAATGAAAGAAATAAATGAAATACAGAAATTAATCCTATGGAACCTTAAGGAATTAAAATATACAAATCGAGTTGTCTTTTTAGAAGTGTAGAGCGGCGTGCTTTTGAAGAGCGTAGAAGAATGAGCACGAAAGCATAAGGAAGATTTGAAGTAGAAGTGCTTTTTCTCTTTGAACTCTTTTTCAATGTGTGTATTGAAATGAGGGGTTTAGAGCCCTATTTATAGGTGAAAATAGAGCATTTTTGGAATTTTGAGAAAAATCATTCGAACCAAATTAGTCGATCAATTTACTTAATTGATCAATCAATTTTCATTTTGATCGATCAATTTACTTAATTGGTTGTTCAATTACTGATCGATCAAATATTTAATTGGTCGAACAATTACAGAAAAATCAGATTTGACCATTAGGCTAATTTGGTCGATCAATATTCTTATTTTGATCGATCAATTGATTTGATCGATTGATTCTAATATTTTGGTCAATCAATACTATGTAGATGTTTATTTTAGGACTTCGAAAGATTTATTTTAGACTCAAGAAATATAAAAGAATTACATTGACTAAAGATAATCTTCACTTTGATCCATGCAGAGGATAATTGACTTGATTTATGCGAGCGTGATCCTGAAATATTAGTTCACAACAAAACATAATTTTGTTTCATCAAAACAAAGGTCGTAAGACATGTTTCCCATCCCCTTTGTGAAATGGGGCATGGACTTCGTCGGTCCCTTTCCACTTGCACCAGCTCAGAAGCGATTCATCTTGGTAGTCGTCGACTACTTTTCCAAATGGGTCGAAGTTGAGGCCATGGCCAACCGCACGGCTGATAGGGTCATTTTCTTCATCCAAAAGAGCATTATAGCACGGTATGAGATACCTCACTGCATAGTCACGGACAACGGAACCCAGTTCTCCTGCACAAAATTCGAAGAATTTTGCACCAGCTGGGATATTCGCCTGAGCTTCACATCAATGGGTCATCCTTAGGTGAACGGACAGGCCGAAGTAACCAACCACACCATCATCTCAGTGCTTAAATGTTGGCTGGACTCAGCCAAAGGGAGATGGGAGGAGGAACTTCCTGACATCCTTTGGGGCTACAGGACTTTCCAGAAACTTCCACAGGCTACACACCATTTAGTTTGGTATACGACATGGAAGTCTAGCTACTCGTAGAAATCGTCCTCCCCACCTATAGGGCGTAGTTGTACAGCACGACTACCAACAATGACCAAATCCACTTGGCCGTAGATCTCCTAGATGAACTAAGGGACGAAGCCTCCCAGATGGCTCTCAAGCGCAAAGAGGCGACTGCTGCCTCATACAACAAGCACGTTAAGACGCGAAAGTTCTCCCAAGGTGACCTTGTCCTTCGTAAGTATGAAATCTCCATGCCAAACCAATCAGGTGGTAAGCTAGACCCAACGTGGGAAGGTCCCTACAAAATTCATAACGACAGTCCAGGCGACTTCTACAAATTACAAGCCTTAGATGGCAGGGATATCCCTCGCACTTGGCATGTGAGCAACTTACGAATGTATTACACGTAGAGAGCCCAAAAGCAATAAAGAAAAGAAACTTTTCCTTCATTCTAAAAGGAGCTGTATGATTACATCGATCAAAAAAGAAAAAAAAAGGAGGGAAGATGCAGAAGGCAACAAATGTGTTGCCGGAGGGTACTACTCCCACACCTCGAACCTATCTGGGTCAGCTGAAGGCAAGAGGCGAAGCGGGCTGACAGCGAGTCGACGACCTCAGTCGGGCCACCCCTCACTACAACCGACGGCGTTGCTTCTTTGGTACTCGCTTGATCCACCGCCGTTTCACATGAACGATTAGTGGGCGGTTCCGCGTAGCCACCGTCAACACTAGGGCTGGGCCCCTTCAGCTGGTTGTACTCCAATACCAGCCAGTCGATCGGCTAGGTGCACAATTCCTCCGCGAAAAGCTGCATGGTCTCTATAAGGGCTCTGATGGAAGCTAGAGTCAACTCCCCTACATCACGGGAAAGGTAATCCCTGACAGGACCCATAGAAGGGTCTCGGGCGTAGAAATCCATGACCACTTCGGTGGTCAACTTCGTACCTTCCAGCTCCTTTTCTTGTGAGTCTCGCTCGGATGTGATTTCACGTGCTTCGATGAGGTCGACCCTCAGCTTTGCCTCGACTGCCTCCACCTCCTCTAGAGTTGCCTGCATCAAAACGAGTCCATCAATGGATGCACCCAAATGGACACGCTCCTCCTCTAAGGCTTTCTCATACTCCTCCACAGAGGAGTGCCTGGTTTTCAACACCAGCACTTCCTCTTTCAAGGAGGTCACTTGGGTATGAACGGTCGAAAGGCTCTCGGATATGTCTAGAGCCACCAGGTGGGCCTAGTGCTTCCCCATGACCTCCCCCTCCAACTTCTCCCTGGCGGTGACAACTTCTCGCAGAAGGGAGTGGGTCTTCTTCAATTCCCCCTCTAAGTGGGCTGTGTGACTGGTGGCCTCCCACTGGGAGTGGAGTCTTCGCTCTGCCTCCCGCACTACCTTCTCTGCCTTCTCCCGCTAGCAATAGCATTCGCTACCTGCCGGAGTAACTGTTGCTGCTCCGCCTTGGTCGTGACGGTCCATTGAGCAGCTAGCTCCACCGGGTTGGCCGAACTAGCCAGGGTAGGGAGCTCCACAGCATCACCACCACGCGGGATGCACTGCGATCCAAGCATTTCCACCTAAAAGCCACCGGTGAGTCAGAATACGGGTAGCCCTACCCAAAGCAAATGATAACCAACAAACAAGCATTACGAGCTTACCACGTGCATGTAATAAAAGAAGACATGGTTCCAGTCCATCCCATGAGGCCCAGAAGTGGCCCAAGACATGGCCTCATTCAAGTGCCTCAACACCTGTCTCTTCAAGTTGGGGTCCTGGCTAGATGCCCCCAGCTGAATATCCGTGGGCACTGACCAGCTAGGAGCGCCCTCCAGCACGAACCCTACGACGGACCTGACGGTGCGCCCAATCATCCTCGAGCCCCCTTGCCCGAAGGGGTCTATCAGGACTCGAGCGTCGGTTGAACTCCTCCGGTAGTGGGTTGAGTAAAGGCATCACCTGTGCCTATCACCACCCAGGCCAACAAGGCAAAAGCCCTGGGGGAAGTCAACGAGGCAACAAACCTGGTAGTACCCTCAGGATGGACCATCTCCCAGGTTGCCTCCACAGGAGAGTTGATAGGTCCACCTTGGTGGACTATCTTTAAGCCTAAGTGCATTATCATTGAACTGAGAATTAAAGTTCGGACATACATTACATGGAAAAATTAATTACGCTCGTATTTTGGGCATTCATGCAATTTTATGAAATTTCAATGCCTACATGCGTTAATTGAGATTATTCTTTTGAAATGTTTGCATACTATATTCACATGAAAGGAAATTAGGAAAGTTTTGATTGCATGCAAAATGAGATCACGTTGATACATTCTAAATTGCTCCTCTTTCCTTGCTTTCTTCTCTCTCTTTTCTTCCTTCCTTATTCTCTCGCTCCCTCAAATCTCTCTCTTCTCTTTTGGTAACAGGAAATCACAATACTCTCTCTCTCTTTATAAACAACGCAAAGGATGGGCAGCGGAAGATGACCTTCTTCCTTCCTGAGGAGGGAGGACAGCTCCAACATCTCTTTCTCTCCTACTCCACTGCGACTCCTACCACCAACGTGACGCCACCACCATGGTTGGCGGTGACATGCCGACACCACCACTGCATCTCATTCCCGCCATTAACTACGATCACAACCATGACCGCTCGCCACTGCATCTCGCCCTCCTTGCCACTGCAACCCTCCGCCTCGACATTCAACATCGTGCTTCGTACGTCTTCCTTGATTCATCACAGGATCATCAAAAGAACCAGTACCCCCTGTAGGATCTAAAAGGCACAAGTACATTAGAGGGGGGGATGAATAGTGTGGTAAACAAAAAATTATGCAAATAAAGCAAACCATAAAATATAACACCAGATGTATAGTGGTTCCCTTCACTTGGGTACTCCACTACCTAAGTCTCTCGACTTAGGATTTTTAACCCGATTCCCTCAACCCAGAGGGAATCAATTCACTATAAATGAAGGTAATTAACAGGTTACCTCAACTCAATTACAAGATTGAATAAGAACAAAATGATACAAGTGTAAGCAAGTAACAATAAAGGTTACAACTAAGATCCTAAGTCTCCAACAAGAAGTTGCTTAATAAAATGATCATATACTAATCTAACGAAAGCACACTAAAGCAAAAGATTTTACGATGAAGAATGAGATCGCTTGAAAGAGGTTTGTTGTAGAGAGTATCGCCTTGAAGAATGCAAAAAAACAACAATCCTTGCAGCTAGAAATGTGAAATCCGGGAATTAGGAGCAAGGAGATAATATTTGCTTGTTGTATGTGCAAATGACACATACAAGGTGTTTATGTAAGCCACTAAACACCTTCCCTAGGATTACTAGCCGTTAGGGGCAAATTGGGAAGATTAGAGATAGGATTAATTGCAAAATAGCTGTTCAGATTGGTCACAATGGTTAGTTGGTATTGGTACTAAAGTTGTGGTACCAGTACTGACTGCTCACAGATAACCAGCAGTCAGCCCAACAAAGCTTGGGTACCGGTATTCATCATGGGTACCGGTACTCATGATGAGTACCGGTACTTGTGACTCACAGATTTGGGTCCTGTGACCTATATGTACCAGTACTCATGATGAGTACCAGTACTTGTAAGGTCCAGGCACTTCTTAAGTCTTCAAACTATGAGCACCTAGTACTGGTACTCATGATGAGTACCGGTACTTGTTGTTCATAGTTTGGGACTAGAACCCAAACTTGTGCTAAGTACCAAGAATGAACTATGATTATTAATCTAAGTGAAGTTTGAACGTAAATACATGATCAATACAGTAACAAACTGATATGAATTTTCAAATGAATAACTAAACGGGAGTATGATTCCTAATTATCTCTATTTTGATTTTAAGTTCTATTTATCTTGTTAGGAGACATACACAATCTAGATTACAAAATACATGAATAATAACACAACTTAAGCAGTCTTCAATCTTCATGCCATCATCACTTCTTTCATACATCCTTAAATCTTGTTATTTCCTGAAAATAACACTTCATAAACTCATTAGATTTAAAATAATTTTGTTAACACCAAAACATAAAAGAGAAGTGGAACTAGGTTCTAACACCACCGTGCACCTGCCTCCCTCTCTGTTTTTCCTTCTTCGGCCTACAACATCCTCAACCACGTGCCTAGGATAAGCACCACGAGCCATCCACGCCATCAACATCACCACTGCGAGCCAACATCACCACCGTGCACCGCCGTCCACTCCAGTTAAGTCGTCTGGGAATGTTCTCGGACGTCTGAAGACTTGCTCAGGCTCCTCCACCTTCGTTCTCCCTTGCGAGCAGTAGGCTCTCCCAGCAACCACCGTGACAACAACCGCGCTCTACAGTCCCTCTATCACCGCGGGATCACTTCTTCACATACTGTGCTTGCTAACCTCACGTTTCCCTCCCTTCCACTGACCTTCACCACGACCATCATCTCGAGCCTCGCCATCATGCACGTGTGGATTGGAGCCCCGCTCGCCCTTGCGTGCACACACAGCGCCAGCGTACCAACCACCGGTGCCCACAGCAGCCCCTGTCGCACCTACGGCCGTGCGTGCCACAGACCTCGCGCGCGCGTGAACCTTGCGTGCGTGCCCTTGCACGCAACTGGCCTTCTTCTTCTTCTTTGTCTTCTTCTCTACCAACAAAAGGAACCCAAACACCACCATCTATCCTCTACACGCAGCCACCGTTACGGACCTCCGTTCTACATGCTGATGTGTCGACTTTTCGCTTTAGCGTTATAGTATTTAAGTGGTGGAAAAATCGACTAATAAAAAATAATGAAAATAACCACTCGCAGAAGAGCGGGTCGTGTCCACAGGGAGGCAATGATGCAATCAATACTTAATTATTTAATGTTATTTTGGATAATGCGAAATTCCTTTTTAAATTGGACTTAAAATGTGAAGGACAGTAGGTTTGTAATAACCTAAAAGGTTAAGGATGTAAGCGCAGTTTTTCCTCACAGAAATCCTCAATAAATTTAGGATGAATTAATGCAATTTTCATGTGATGTGTACTATAGACAATTAGTACTTAAATCAACTCCAAAATCAATGTTTAAACTAGCCAATATTAATACCATGTAATTAAAAAGAAATGTGAGTGCGTGAATGCAATTCTGCCAGAATATAATATTAATAAAAAAATGAAATTGCCTGCAATGGCATTGAACGTAATTTCTAATTAAAACCAAAACAGAGCTTTTCCTCTCTCTTCCTCGCGAGAGAGAGAGAGCACCGACGGGGTAGTTGCGAGGCTCAGGAGGATGGCGAGGACGGGGGCTTTCTGACGGTGGCAGTGGCGGCGGCGGAGGTGGCCGGAGGCAATGGCCGGAGGTGGTCAGAGATGAAGAACGCCGGTTTGCTGGAGGGCGGTTGCTGCTTCGGCTGATCGAGCGGGCGCGCGTGCGCGCGCTGGTGCGCGGAGACGCTGCAGGGTGAAGACGTAGCGACTGCTATGGCGCTTGGAGGCAGGAAAGCGCACACACTGTGTGCAGACTGCAGGGACGTCGAGAGGGTGCTGGGGTGCGCGGTAGGGCAGGTGCGGTGAGGAGCACCTGCAGGGAGTCACGGGTGATGGCGCGCGGTTGCTCGCAGAGGTTGGAGCAGGCGCTGCAGGGCGGTAAGACGCCTGCTGTCCGCTTGCAGGATGGTAGAACGGTGGGGCGTGTGGTGCCGCACGCGGGGAGATGGCTTGCGGGCTGTGGGGAGGAGGATGTGCTGGTTCTGGAGAGGGCGGAGTGGACAGAGTTGGAGTGCGCCTGTGGGTCCGCCGGGGGATGCGCCTGCAGATGGATGGAGGCAGATGCGCGGGTGAAGTAGGCACGCTGGCGGGGTGGCGTGAGCGGTGCGCACGCTGCGGTGTGCTAGAGACGAGGAGAGCGCTGATGGTGTTCGGCTTGCAGGCGCGTGAGCGGGTAGGTGCAGGCACCGTGCACACGAGTTACACGGTGTCTGCGGCACAGTGCACGCTTTTCTTCTTTTTCTCCCCAGCCTTCTTCTCTCCCCGCCTCTCTTTTTTAAGTTCTCCCCTCACCGCATGAGATCAGGGATTTTCCAAAATCCCCGGCCATGGCTGTTGAGAAAGGTGGCGCCAGAGGTTTTGCCCAATGTCCGGTGGCTGAGGGGGAAAAGAGAGTTGAGGTTATTTTGGAAATTTTATCCCTCCACCCTTGCTCTTTGTGTATTTTAGTACCTACATATAAAAACCATAGAATTGTGAAGTTATAGAATGTTATAATTTAAATGATTAGGTGTATAAATCTTCTATAACTTAATTACCATTATTAACACACCTAAATTGTATAATTAAAGATACTTAGGCTTAATAATAGTCCAATTTAATGGACTCATCACATGCCGTCAACTCCACCGCGCTCACCTTGACTCCACGATTCCAACCATACCCTTGAACGCGCCAACTGTAGACCTAGGCACGCGCGTGGGAGAAACATCACCGGCGACCTCCGTTGCTCCGACTAGCGAGCTTCGGTCATCTCCGTCGACGTCACGACCGCCATCGTGAAGCCCTCTGCGACCTCGACCTCCTCCGAGCATAACGGGACTTGTCATGGTGCCTTCTTCTCACGCGTGCATGGGGGAGGGATTCCCCTATTTTGCAATAGTAAAAGCCCAATTATAAATTACCTTGCATGCCATTTCCACCAACACTATTTGCATATTTTGATGAAATAAATTATTTGAGTTTTTTGCTACATTGCGTTTATGTTTCTTCCTTTTTCCTCCCATACACTTGTTATAACATTGACTCAAGTTCCCACATAAGTGCATGAAATATCATCACGTACCTACACGACCAAGAGGAGAAATTCAACATCTTGAATTCTAATTACATTACATGCCTTGATGGGTTAATTGCATTTATTTTATGATGATAACAATTGTGATTGAACCCTTGAAAAACATTTGCAATATCGCTTGACTCTTCTTTATCGTCTTATGTCACGTATAACAAGTGATTTTTCACCTTAGGGTTTAGGGTTTTGGATTTAGGGTTTGCTAAACCCAAAAACTAGACACTAAGGTGGAAAAATCACCTTTCAAGTGTAAAATCATTTGTCAGAGGTGAAGAAACACTTAGAATTTAATTTTGCACTAGTGCAAAGTAAGATTGCACCAGTGCAAAATAATTTAAAGTAAGATTACACCGGTGTAATCTTACTTTGCACCCGTGCAAAATTATTTTGAAGATGCAAATTCTAGTAGTAGAAGCTTTCATCTACTAGGGTTTTGTGTAAAACACTTTTGCATTAATCAAGTTGCCTTCTTTTGAATTTTTGTTGCAATTGTTCCCTTTGTCTCTAGCACTCTTCACTCCCTCTCCCTAATTACTCTAGTCCTCCACATGCCTAGGGTGGGCTTAGGGAGGGGAATTAATTGTCACTTAGGTTTTAGCTTAGTGATTGTAGGTGTTAGTTACTTTTTCATCAACAATTCACATTTTGCCTTCGTTATTTCAAACTATAAAAGTTGCATATTTGAAAACACCAAAAAGAAAGTTGATTTCCATTTTGAAGCAAGAGATTTGATTGCTCAAAAAGTTGCCTCTTTGGATGACCCTAGATAATTCCCTATCTAGGTTTATAAATTTAAAAGTGAAATAGTTTTACGCGTTGCAACGACTTATAAAAACCTAATTTTACAAACTGCGTAAAAATTCGATCACGCCTCTTCAGCGAATTTAATCCTTGAATGGAGGCTTGAACGCATGTCGCCTTCTCTTGAGCTGAGGTCAAGATCGTTGTGCTGAGCCTCACCTTTGGTTGAGTTTTGGAATTAATGCCCACATACTCTATTGTTGGATCTCGATTTGACGGTCGAGATTTGATGGTGCGGATGAAGAATAGGAGGTTGGCGGCTGTGGGTGACTTGGATGGCACCACGTGGCACCATCTGGGCCATCCATCTTTTGCTCATAAGAGGTGCCACAGATGTCGGATTGGGTTGATTTTCACGTTGTTAGGTTACGATCGTCGATTTGAATCCATCCGTGTGGTTGAATTTGTTGTCTGAAGTTCAAATTTTCATCACCTTTCCCCTTGCCTTTTAATCTTCTTTGGACTGCATATGTTGCTACAGAGGTCTGATCAGGGCGATCTCAGAGGCGTTGGACTCCGATCGTTGTCCTAATCAGATTCGTATGATTAGATCTTCAATCTGAGGCTCAGATAGATATCGCCTTGTCCCCTGACCATAAAAAGGATAAATTAACATATAATTTGTACAATCTATTTTAAATGTAGAATGATGCATGCTATGCAATATTTATAATGCTGAATGCAATTATACACCTAAGAACATGCATTAATAGACAGATTATGTGAAATAGATGTGTCTACATCAATGATGTGATTCAGGGCCAAAGTCCTCACCAAATCATGGTGAAATCAACCTAATTAAGGTTGGATTCTCGCCTCCATTCTCATTGGAATCCATATATAAATCTTCATTTTGTATCAACGATGATCTTCATCAAAGTTTGGTTGAGTTTCCTACCCTCCTTCTCAGCCTCGACTGTCGTCTCCTTCGGCCTCGATAGCCCTCTCCATCCTTAGCGGTCCTCTCCAACCTCTTCTTCCGTGCATGCTCTGACTTCAAGAGTGGTACCATCGTCTTCCTCGCCTTTGTCTGACCCTCGCCAACCACAATGGGGTCTCTTTGACCCCTTCCTCGTCGATGATTTTCTTCCCCAGACCCTCCTCCTTCGTCGCATCTGGCCAGCCATCACCGAACATTCTCCACATCCCTCGTCCAACATTAGGTAGTTCTCTCTACTCCTTTCTATAGTTTAGTTTAGGTACCTTAGGTTTAGGAATTATCCTTAAATTCTCCTATCCTCCTCATCTTCTTCCCCACATATGGGGATGGTCCGACAAAGGCCTTCGTCGTGCTTCGCTCACCATCACCAGCCATCAACCACCTCAGAAGCTTCGCTGAGCCTCGACGAGCAAAACCCCTCAAGAAATTGAGGCAATTACTCATCGAAGCCCTCTAACGAACTTCGCCACCTCCAACTGCCTTCTTCAACTCCGACAACAATCTCTTACCACCATCTCTGCGAGTTGATGCTACCATCACCTTTACTAAGCCTCGGGAGACGAAACCCCCAAGGTTATCAGGCGTTTTAACATCAGAAACACCTCGTCGGATTTAGTCGTTGCCATCGTCTCATCCACTTTGACAACCATCCTCCATTCACCTCGAGCTTGGAAGCTTCGCACAAAGCTTCCTAGAGCTCGCACGAAGCTCTTAAGGAACTCAGTAGGATCTGAAGACGTCCCAGAAGCTTCTCTGAACCTCCTCACCAATGAGCTCTTCGACGAAGAAGAGAATAGGATAGAAAGGTTATCAGGGGCCCACGTGCAAGAGAACAAGGGGCTTTATGTTATTTTTCTCGAACCAATAAGGTCATATTTGTGATTATTATATCTTTAGGGGGTTTTATTGCAATATGTTGATTCAAGTTTTATTATTAAAATATTTGCTAATCCACATTTAATTAGTATAATTGGTTGATTAGCTTTTAATTAACTCAGATTTGGCTCCATTAAGTGGGGTTACTTGATTTCAATCCTCATGCAAATACAGCCACCACATTTAGTCCCACCTCGTGGGTACAAACCTCTTACAATGGCTTATAAGGGAACACCTCCCTTAGACCCTCAACCAAATAGGGACAGGCTACCCATAGGGCATATATAAGCCTGTTAGCCCATTTATATACATATATACACATAGCCCAAGAAGGGGGTGGCCGGCTAGGGCAAGAAAGAATAGAGGCCAATTGGGGCTCTATCTTGTTTGGGTTGGACTATTGTTACCCTCGCACCAGTCCGCTTTTTTTTAGTAAGGAAGGAATCAAAAGGGAAGACTCAGTGAAAATTGGTTAAGTTGTGCGCGTTTGCCAAAGGAAAGGAAGAGAGGGAGAAGAGAAAGGAAAAGGAGAGAAGGAATAGGCTAAATTCACATCCTTAAGAGCAAACATCAATCTATAGTCCTACATTGTGGGATTGTGAGCACTCTGAGCACGTTATAAGGAATACTGTCCTAAGGTTATTCAGCCTATATAGGGATGCTTCCCCTAGGGCATATGTAAGCCCACTTTGCCTATACATATATACAGAGAGAGAGAGAGAGATTTAAGGCTCTCTGAGGGGCGGCCCGCAAGGGCATGATTGGACCCAGTGCTAAGGGGTCGGCTTTGCAGTTAAAAAAAAAAAAGAGAGAAGTGTTGGTTTTGATAAGTGTTAAGTGCCTTGAGGTTGAGAAGAAACATATATATTTCTGTACATTGCTTATATATATATATATATTGCTTATATATATATTGTGGGGCACTCAATTGAAATCCTTATTTTGAGTCTGATTACTAATTTTTCTATAATATTTGGTTTATGTATGAAACTCCTGAGCTTCAATTCTTGTAGATAATTAAATAGTGCTATTTGCGTAATCTTTTACTCCTTACGAATGGCCTCGGACTCTATATTTGAGAATATAAATTTTAAGTGTTGATTTCTCTTTTGTCGACTATTCTACAACGAGATTTTAAACTCGACTCCAATGATATTAACACTTATGTGATTGAAGCTCACTACCCTTGATTTAAGTAGTGAAGTTAGTGGATTTTCTTGCTTGGTCCTAGTTGGGGGTCAACTAGGTAGAGGTTTTTTCCAGTTTAGGTTTCCTCTATAAATTTTGGTGTTGTTTGTGGTTGAATTTTTGTGATTGTCATATTTATCTTTGAATATTTAAATTATACAATTTAACCCTCCTCTTGTATAATTATCACAAGTTCCATTTGCAGTAAGTAAAATATTGATGTTCCTAGTATGAATCAACCTTGAGTGGCTTATGAAGCACCTCAACATAGGATTCAAGAGACTACAAACTTGCATCATTATTAAGTGGTGATACTATATGGTCATAGCTGCAAGAGTTGAATTGTTGTTTCATAGAAGTGACAATTGATTTACTTCTTTGCATGGCATGCTTGAATTTGTCAAATTTATTTTCTTCTTTCAATAAGGACAAATTGATTTATTTGGATAAATATTGTAAGAATGTCCCTTTTGAAATAGACCTTAGAAGTTTAGATGATGAGTTGAAATGACATTTGACAATGAATTTTGCAAAGTGGAAGGAATATTGACCTTGCTTAGAAAACGATGGAAAAGAGAAAAAAAATGAAATATTCGTTGGTTTATAAGCTAATAAAATTGGCACTGAACTTGCTTATTATTATAGCGACAATTGAAAGAGCATTCTCCATTACAAAGATCATAAAAAATACTCTTTAGAATAAGATGGAAGATCAATGGTTGAATGGCATTGTAGCCATCATAGCAGTTGTACTCTGCTCATCACCACCTTCGTCGAGACTCTCTCCTTGCTCTCTTATCTCTCCTTCTCTCTCTCCCTCTCTAGTTTGATTATGTTATTCAGAGAGAGAGAATATGCAAAACCATATGTTGGATCATTTTGTAGGACATGGGCATAGTGAATCAGATAGCCTGTATAAGTCAATCGATGGTTGGGCAATGAATGTGATTGTATTACTAGAACATGAAGAACCATATATTGGGTCAATCTGTAGCAAATGGGCATTGATAGCAAAAGTGACAGCCTAAGTCATAATTGATGGTTGGGCAATGAATGTGATAGAATGATTGGTGTCACGACTCGCTCCCGGCTCCCTACAAGACTTGAGAACGGCTCCCCTGGATGAACCTCAAGACCCAGTCGTCCAACAAGAAAGAACCAGATGCCCTAATCATTTCACAACCACACGAGTAATGTAGCTAAGCAAAAAAAATAAACGATTGAAAATAAAGAAAAGAAAATAGTAAACCACTAGTACCTCACATTATACAGTGGAAAATATGATTACAGGCATAGCCATCACAACACAAAATAGTACAGATATAACCGAATATAATTATAAGTAACAGGTACTCACTACTACAAAACTCTCTGTAAAAGAAACAGAAGGAAACTACAGCTGGGCTCGACTGGGCCCAGCGCCCTCAGCAGCCAGTGGCTCTGGCTGCTTGAATCCCTAACCTGAACAAGGTTATAAAATCTGTGGTCAACTAACGCTGAGTAGAGTGGTGGTTAAATCATATAATTTAAACAGGCAGCTACCTAAACATGCATTTAACGATTTACTAGTTATCATTCATTTCCAATTATCGACTTTCTGATTCGAGTATTCTAATCAGGTTCTAAGATATTTCTCAATCTTCTTGTTCCCTAGGGGAACGATCTTGATTGCAGTTTTTCCACGATGCAGGATGTACATGTGGCACTCTCCTGGCCAGGAGAGTCCCCCATGGTAGTCCTACACCCAGTCTACTACCTCGAGGTTACGGTCGTGACGTAGCGGTGACTACGGCACGCGTGATAAGCGCACGGGTAGCTACTTCGCACTGGCACATGGTCAGTCATTTCCGCTAACGAGTACGCCCAAATGTACAACATGGAATAGCACAATGACATGCCCTCATAGAATAGGGGTCTCGCCCCTCACAGTCCGCGTACCCTCGTTTGACTATCTCCATTTACCCAACGGGCTAACAAGAGTCGGTGTAGGGTGGCTAGTCTTATCCCCGAGCCCCACGGGGCGGCTAGCACCCTCCCTACATAAGTAGCTCACCTCGGTACCACGTACGCGAGGGCCAAACAGGAGTCGATGTAGAGTGGCCAAACCTACCCTGGGTCTCAACCCAAGGGGCGGCAAGCTCCCCTCTACTTTAAAGGGATAGTTGCCCTCCTCGGTACTACGTACACGAGGGTCAACTCACTTCCCTTAACCAAGTCCGACAAGCCGTCCATAGGCGACATGTTCCAAAACCCGCAGGTTTTTTGTACTACCGTATTCCTGGTTTCTTTCTAAATTTTCCGTAGGGTTCGTACATGGACTTTCTTATTTCCATATCTAGTTCGTTGTACGTAGAACAAGCAACTCAAATTCCACCATCAATTATTTAGTGCAAGTAGGCAACGCATAGTTCATTGCAGGCAGCTCATGGTTTATTTCTTTTCAGGAAACTATAATTTAATCATTCACTAAATGTACATTCATTTCTTTTAGCCCTAAGGTTCATTTCACAATCCTAGGGTTCAATTCTATAACAGCATGCATTTACCTCTTTTCAGTCCTAGGGTTCATCTCACAGCCTAGGTTCAGTTAATTCTACGCATGCAATTTAATTATTAATTTCGAGATTAATGTAAAGCCACTCTACCAGGATAATAGGGGAGATGTAGGGGCACAGTCGAAGGAGCTTGCAATCCTCGCAGGTTCCGTGCACACCACGATCGAATGACCATCACATTGACCCATATGTCAAAATGAGCTCAGAACTGTATAGACATTATACCAATATGTGGGGAAGCTTGAAAGGAAACCAACGATGTTTCGTTTGTGGAAAATCAACTTCGTTTGGGCCCTAAATGGGCCCAAAAACACCAACCCTGAACAAAATCTGACATCTTAAACGAACTCAGGGACTCACCTTGCTCGGAGCACCTTTTTCGGATGTCTAGAACTCTGTGCAGATGTCTGAGGGTGGCTTTAGACATTTAAAGACACTTTCGGATGTCTGAAATTACCTCGGTCCTCACACCAGTGTGCTTCCCCAACCTCTAACATACGTATGTACGGTCAGGACTTGGAAGGGAAGAAAATAAAAGAAAATACCCGCTATTAGACATTTGATTTACCTTCGGATGCCCTACTTGACGTCTGGAGATCACCCAGATGTCTGATTCTGCAAAGAAAATGATTCCGCAGAACCATTTTCGACCCTTTTTCCTCACCGCAGAAGCTGCAGCAACTTCTCCACTCTCCCTTTCCTCCTCTCGCTCAGCTGCAGGGCTCCTGCAGTAGCTTTGCCCCTCCTCGCAGAGATCTCCTCTCTGACTGCCCCTTTGGATCCTCCTACTGCTACTCACTCTCCGTTGCCTCGTCCTCTCGACTATGGTGTGGGGAGAAAGGAGGGGCGGGGGGTTTATAAGGCGCAGGAGAGAATGGGGGAAGAGTGGCATGTGGCATGGTGGGGAGTGAGGGGGGATGGCATCGTAAGGGGATGGTGTGTGGGCATGAGGGGTGAGGGGAGTAGTGGTGGAGAAATTACAAGGATGCCCTTGCAATTTCTCCTCTCCCCCTCACAAACCCTAAAATAAAAACCTAAGGGGTTTAAAACTACACAAAAACTCCTACAAAATCTGGAAATGCCAAATGACCCTAGGGAAGGGTCATTTCAATATAACAAACTTAAAGGAAGTTTCGTCCTCGAAACTTGAGCTGACTAGGGTGCGAAAATAAAGTAAATGTGCATAACAAACTTAAAGAGGATCAAAGTAGGTTAGAAGTGACGTACCCTCAAAAAGATAGGGGTACGGTGCTCGCATAGCTACCTTAGGCTCCCAAGTGGCCTCCTCGTACTGCTGGCTTCTCCACAGGACTTTCACCAGGGGTACCTCCTTCCGCCTCAGTCTCCGGATGGCTCAGTCTAGTATCTGTACAGGCCTCTCGGGATAGGTCAAGTTGTCTCCCACCTCAATGCTCTCATGGCTCAGAACATGGCTGGGATCGGCGATGTATTTCCTGAGGTTGGACACGTGGAACACATCGTGTACTCTAGAAAGCTAGGGAGGAAGGGCAAGTCGGTAAGCAATGGGTCCTACCCGCTCCAGGGCCTCAAAAGGCCCCACAAATCTTGACACAAGCTTCTCTCTCACCCCAAACCGCTACAAGCCCTTCATGGGCGAAACACAGAGGAAGACGTGATCCCCAACCCCAAACTGTACCTCTCTACGCTTCAGATTAGCGTAGCTCTTCTGCCTGCTCCTGATGATACAGAGTCGTATGTGGATCTGCTCGATCACCTCCTGACTCTTCTGTATCAACCTGGGGCCAAACTCCCACTTGGTCCCTACCTCAATCCAACTCAAGGGAGCAGTACACCTCCTCCTGTATAGAGCCTCATATGGTGCCATGCCGATGCTTGAGTGGTAACTGTTGATGTATGCAAACTCTACCAGGGGCAAATGCTCCTCCCAGGAGCCTCTCCAGTCCAGCATGTAAGTGCGTAGGAGGTCCTCAAGGGTCTGAATGGTGCGCTCTGATTGTCCGTCGGTCTGGAGCTGATTGGCTGTACTGAACCTCAGACGAGTCCCCAAAGCCCGCTGAAACTCCGCCTAGAACTAGGAAGTGAAACCGGTGGCTCTGTCTGAAATAATCTCGTTGGGAACTCTGTGAAGGCGTACTACATCTCAGATGTAGTGCTCTGCCAACTGTGCTGGTCCAAAAGTGACTCAGATCAGCAGAAACTGTGTCGTCTTCATCAATCTGTCCACTATCACCCAGACTGCATCATGTCCTCGATGTGTCACAGGTAATCCCACTACCAGGTCCATAGTGACACTCTCCTACTTCCACTCTGGCACGAGAAGTGGCTACAACGGCCCTACAGGCCTCTAGTGCTTGGCCTTCACCAGCTAGCATACCAATCACTACTGAACAAAACTACCAACATCCTACTTCATACCCCTCCACCAGAAATCACGTCGTAGGTTATGGTACATCTTCGTGTTCCCGGGATGTATGGTGAATCAGGACCCATGTGCCTCAGTTAGGAGTTCTCTCAATAGCTCCTCGTCTCTAGAAATGCACAAGCGTCCCTTCATACAAGGGACCCTGTCAGTGAACAAGAACTCTCCTGGGTTCCCTGTCAATACCCAATCTCGCAGTGTCTGCAGGTATGGTTCCGTCATCTATCTAGTAATGATATGATCTATCAGCTCTGGTTGTGCTTGCCTCGCCACTGTTACTGCTTCGCAATATCCCCGTGACTCCTAGGGTCGCCAACTACCCACCTCCTCCATGAGTCTCCAACTCTGTGCATGTAGACTAGCCAAGTGGGCAGGCGCCTTCCGACTCAAGGCGTTAGCCACCACATTGGCCTTCCCTGGATGGCAGGAGATGCTGCAGTCGTAGTTCTTTAGGAGCTCCAAGCAATGTCTCAGTCTCACGTTGAGCTCCTTCTGGTCAAACAGATATCTGAGGCTCTTATGATCAGTGAAGATCTAGAACGTCTCTCCATACAGGTAGTGCCTCCATGCCTTCAGCGTAAAGACAACTGTTTCCAACTCCAAGTCATGGGTGGGGTAGTTATGCTCATGGGGCTTTAGTTGCCGCGAAGTATAAGTGACAACGTGGCCCCGTTGCATGAGCACACCCCCCAATCCCTGTAACGAGGCATCGGTGTAGACCATAAATCCGCCACTGCTGTCTGGGATAGTGAGTACAGGAGTCAAGGTCAGCCTCTCCTTCAGCTCCTGAAAGTATGACTCACACTCGTCTGTCCAGGTGAAGGGCACGTCCTTTTGGGTCAACTTGGTTATAGTACGTGCGATCTACGAGAAACCTCGGATAAACCTCCTGTAGTACCCTGCCAAGCCCAGAAAACTGCGTATCTCTATCTCTGTACGTGGCCTCTCCCACCTGAGTACGGCCTCAACCTTGGCTGGATCCACAGCCAGCCCATCTCTCGAGATCACATGGCCCAAGAAGGTAACCTGTCTCAACCAGAACTCGCATTTGTTGTACTTGCCGTACAGCCTGTGCCATCTCAAAATGTCCAGGACCATACGGAGATGCTGTCCATGCTGTGTCTGATCTTGGGAGTAGACGAGTACATCATCAATGAATACCACCATGAATTGATCTAGGTACGGCTGGAAGACACGGTTCATCAGGTCCATAAAGGATGTGGGGGCGTTGGTTAGCCCAAATGGCATGACCAGGAACTCGTAGTGACCATACCGCATGCGGAAAGCTATCTTGGAGATGTTAGTCCCCCTGATCCTCAACTGATGATAGCCTGACCTCAGATCTATCTTGGAAAATACTGTGGCGTCTCTCAGCTGATCGAAGAGATCATCGATGCGAAGCAGTGGGTACTTGTTCTTGATGGTGACCTGGTTCAACTGTCTGTAGTCGACACACAGCCGAAGGGTACTGTCCTTCTTCACAAACAGGACAAGGGCTCCCCACGAGGATGCACTAGGCCTTATGAAGCCCTTCTCCAATCTATAACTGAGACTTGAGCTCTCACAGCTCAAGTGGGGCTATCCTGTATGGTGCAGTAGAGATGGGGCTGGTCCCTGGTACCAGTGAGATCTCAAACTCGATTTCACGCTCAGGTGGCAATCCTGGCAGCTCCTTTAGAAAGACGTCGGGGTACTCACGGACCACCGAGATATTCTACAAGTCGGCCACGGGGCGAGGCTCTGCTATGACACAAGAGAGGAAGCCCTCGCACACCTGGCCCAGTAGCTTCGCTGTCCAAAGCGTGGATATGCACCTGAATCCCCCGTCTACCGGCTGGTCATGGAACTCAAAGGGAGGCAACTCGGGTATGGAGAAAATGATCTTCCTCCCAAAGCAGTCCACTATGGCATGATAAGCATCCAACCAGTTCATCTCTAAGATCACGCCAAAATCTTCCATCGGAATTACAATCAGGTCAATCGGAAAACTGTGTCTTCCTATCGTGACCTCACAGTCAGTGAAGACCTCCTCGACGACAAATACCTATCCACTTGGGCCTCTAATCAGGAAAGGCTCCTCTAATAGCAGACATCTTGATCCCAATCTGATGGTGAAACTCGTAGAGACAAACGAATGTGTGGCACCAGAATTGAAAAGCACGTAAATGAGTCTGCCAGAAACTGTAACCATACCTACCACTACAGAGCCTGAAGCTCTAGCATCTCCGTGAGTCAGGGAGTTAACATGCCCCTCAACCCTCGGTGCAGAAGAACAGCCATTCTCTGGGTAGGGTGAAAAGCAGCTGGCCGGTACCCCCCTCGTGACTGCTATCCTCCTCCTCGGGCCTAGTAACCATGGCCGCCAGATCAGCCTTCAGTGATTGGTGCCGGGAGCGTTTGCTGTGCTCTGGCCCTGGATGGGCAGTCCCTCCGTATGTGGCCCTGTTGGCCATACCGGTAGCATAGAGGAACGTGACCTCCTCCCTCTGTCTGCTGTCCCTGTTAGTAGCTAGGCAGGGGTTTGCTGCAGTCGACTTGTCCCTGTCTGGGGCCCCCAAAGGTCCCTGGTGGACCCAAAGAATGAGACGACTCCCCTGCAGGTGCTGGGTGCCTCCTCTCCCGGTAGCCCTGTGAGTGCTCCTGCTGGTAGGGCCTCTTCCGTCCTACCCCGTCGACGTCTCGCACGGACGGGTTGGTCTCCTCGTAAGTCATGGCCACCTTGACCATGCAGGACAAGGTAGATAGCTTCAGGGGTTTCACATACCCCCGGATAGCAAGCCGGAGGCCCTTAGTGAACCTCCATAGGCTCTCCTCCTCGGTAGATGCAATTATCGGGGCAAAGCGTGACAGCTCCAGGAAATGCGTACGATACGCGCTAACTATCATCGGCCCCTGGCGGAGAGTGTGGAACTCTTGCCTCCTCTGATCCTTCTAGGTCTGTGGGAAGTACTGCTCACAGAAGAGCACCACAAATTGATCCCACATTGTCTCTCCCTCCTCCTGTCCTCTGACCACCCTCCACAACCTGTGAGCTGCACTCTCCAGCTGGTACGTGGCAAAGGCCATGCGGCACTCTGTAGGAGGATGGAGTGCATCGAAGATCTTCTCCATCTACTCCAGCCAGTCCTTTGCCTCAGACGGGCTCTCATCTCCCTTGAAGAAGGGGGCTTCAGCTTCTGGAATTGGCCGAAAAGCTCGTGGTGGAGCCGCAACGAGGGAATGGGTGCACCTCCAGGCAAGGAGGACTCATGCCCCGAAGTATCTGAAGGAGGTGGGGGTGGTGGAGAATCACCCCTTTCCCCTCCAGCTCGTACAACGTCATGGTGTCTCGCCTGAATCACGGATGACTCCTCCATATCCCCAAGGAGAGGTGGCTAAGAAGGAGGCTACTGGAGCTCATCTTATACTATATCTCAGATCAGTTGGGTGAGATCCTAGGCCTGGATGCCCGGAAGGAGGGGTGGGTCGACTGGTGCCTTAGGTCTGGCACGTCCGCCCTTACGACCCCACCTATGGCCAAGACCACGTCCACGGCTCGCCTCAAGAGCTCCCTAACGAGGCATCTCCTACACGGAGATTGGAAGAAAATGATCGAACTGTCAGGGACACGTGATCACAGAGAGAAATAAGACACGAACGCAACAATTAAGATAAAACGTTGTGATGGCTACCTTAGCTACATGTACAGGTGTGGTTACTTCTAGACCATTTGGTTCATTTGTCGGGATGACCTTGCTCTGATACCATCTTGTCGCGACTCGCTCTCGGCTCTCTACAGGACTCGAGAACGACTCGCCTCGATGAACCCCAAGACGTAGTCGTCCAACAAGAAAGAACCGGATGCCATAATCATTCCACAACCACACGAGTAATATACTAAGCAGAAAAAATAAACAACTGAAAATAAAGGAAAGAAAATAGTAAACCACTAGTACCTCACATTATACAATGGAAAATATGATTACAAGCATAGCCATCACAACACAAACTGGTACAGATATAACAGAATATAATTATGAGCAACAGGTACTCACTACTACAAAACTCTCTGTAAAAGAAATAGAATGAAACTACAGTTGGGCTCGACTGGGCCTAGCACCCTTAGCAGCCGAAGGCTTTGGCTACTCGAATCCCTGACCTGAACAAGGTTATAAAATCTGTGGTCTGCTAACACTGAATAGAATGATGGCTAAATCATATAATTTAAACAGGTAGCTAGCTAAACATGCATTTAACGATTTACTAGTTATCATTCGTTTCCAATTATCATCTATCTAATCCGAGTATTCTAATCAGGTTCCAAGACATTTCTCAATCTTCTTGTTCCCTAAGGGAACTATCTTGCTTGCAGTTTTCCCACGATGCAGGATGTACACATGGCACTCTCCTAGTTGGGAGGGTCCCCCGTAGTAGTCCTACACCCGGTCTACTACCCCGAGGTCACGGTCGCGACGTAGTGGTGACTACAACATGCGTAATAAGCGCACGGGTAGCTATCCCGCATTGGCATGCAGTCAGTCGTTTCCGCCAACGGGTATGCCCAAACGTATAGCATGGAACAGCACAGGGCCTTGCCTTCTCAGAACGGGGTCTC
The DNA here is from genome assembly GCA_037157565.1 of Thalassia testudinum. Lineage (NCBI taxonomy): Eukaryota > Viridiplantae > Streptophyta > Magnoliopsida > Alismatales > Hydrocharitaceae > Thalassia > Thalassia testudinum. The sequence goes on along the minus strand of JAZHRO010000022.1, from coordinate 2,285,703 downwards.
GCCCCTCAGAAATAGGGGTCTCGCCCCTCACAGTCCGCATACCCTTGTCTGACTATCTCGATTTACCCAACGAGTTAGCAAGAGTCGGTGGCTAGTCCTATCCTTGGGCCCCATGGGGCGGCTAGTCCTATCCCCGGGCCCCATGGGGCGGCTAGCTCCCTCCCTACACTAAGTAGCTCACCTCGGTACCACGTACGTGAGGGTCAAATAGGAGTCGATGTAGAGTGTCCAAACCCACCCTGGGTCTCAACCCAAGGGGCGGCAAGCTCCCCTCTACTCTAAAGAGATAGTTGCTCTCCTCGGTACTACGTACATGAGGGCCAGCTCACTTCCCTTAACTAAGTCCGAACAGCCTCCCGTAGGTGACATGTTCCAAAACCCATAGGTTTTCCGTACTACCGTATTCCTGGTTTCTTTCTAAATTTCCCGTAGGATTTGTACATGGACTTTCTTATTTCCATATCTGGTACGTTATATGTAGAACATGCAACTCAAATTCCACCATCAATTATTTAGTACAAGCAGGCAATGCGTAGTTCATTGCAGGCAGCTCATGGTTTATTTCCTTTCAGGAAACAATAATTTAATCATTCACTAAGTGTACATTCATTTCTTTCAACCCTAGGGTTCATTTCATAATCCTAGGGTTCATTTCTATAACAGCATGCATTTACCTCTTTTTAGTCCTAGGGTTCATCTCATAGCCTAAGTTCAATTAATTCTACGCATTCAATTTAATTATTAATTCCGAGATTAATGTAAAATCACTCTACCAGGATAACCGGGAGATGTGGGGGCATAGTCGACGGAGCTTGCAATCCCTGCAGGTTCCGTGCACACCACAAACGGACGACCTATCACATTGACCCATATGTCAAAATGAGCTCAAAACTATATAGATATTATACCAATATGTAGGGAAGCTCGAAAGGAAACCAATAACGTTTCATTTGCGAAAAATTGACTCCGTTTGGGCCCTAACTGGGCCCAAAAACACCAACCCTGAATAGAATCAGACATTTGAGAAGAGTTCCTTGCTTGAGGCACCTTTTCCGGATGTCTGAAACTCCGTGCAGACGTCTGAGGGTGGCTTCATACATCTGGAGACACTTCCGGATGTCTGAAATTGCCTTGATGCTCACACCAGCATGCTTCCCCAACCTTTGACATACGTACGTACGGGTAGGACTTGGTAGGGAAGAAAATAAACGAAAATACACGCTATCAGATGTTTAATTTTACCTTCGGACGTCTGACCCGACATCTGAAGGTCACTCTGGACGTTTGATTCCGTGGAAAAAAATGATTCCGCAGAATCATTTTCGACCCTTTTTCCTCACTGCAGAAGCTGCAACAACTTCTCCACTCTCCCTCTCCTTCTCCTCTCGCTCAGCTGCAGAGCTCCTGCAGCAGCTCTGCCCCTCCTCGCAGAGATCTCCTCTCCGGCTGCCCCTTTGGATCCTCCTGCTACTACTCCCCGCTCTCTGTCACCCCCTCCTCTTGGCTGTGGTGTAGGGAGAAAGGAGGAGGGGCGGGGGGTTTATAAGGCGTAGGAGAGCATGGGGGAGGAGTGGCATGCGGCATGGTGGGGAGTGAGGGGAGATGGTGTCATAGGAGGATGGTGTGTAGGCGTGAGGGGTGAGGGGAGTGGTGGTGGAGAAATTATGGGGATGCCCTTGCAATTTCTCCTCTCCCTCGTCACAAACCCCAAAATAAAAACCTAAGGGGTTTAAAACTGTACAAAAAACCCTACGAAATCCGAAAATGCCAAATGACCCTCAGAAAGGGTTATTTCAATTGGAAAGTGTGAAGTCATCTATGGGATGACTCTATAGCAAATGGGCCCTAATAATGAAAGTGATTGCTCATTTAGGTCATAGTCAGTGGTTGGGCAATGAATGTGATAGAAGTACTAGAACATGCGGAACCATATATTTCATTGCTCTGTAGCAAATGGGCATTGATATAGAAAGTGACAACTCCTCTAAGTCATAATTTGTGGTAGAATTACTAGAACATGTAGAATGATATATTAGATAACTCTGGAGCAAATGAACATTGATAGTGAAAGTGACAACTTGTCTAAATCATAATCAGTGGATAGGCTATGAAAGTGATGGTATTATTGGAACATGCATAACCATATATTCTATTGCTTTGTAGCAAATGGGCTTTAAATGGGTAGTAATAGTGAAAGTCATAGACCATCTAAGTCATATAGGTGACCCAAGGTAAAGAATTCTTGAGATGAAGTCGGGTACAAAGACACATGTTGCCTTAGATAAGTAAGAAGAAACATGAAAGTGAAAAAGAATAGGCAAATTTTAATATTTCAAGGAAAAATTAAAGTCAATGGATTTTCATATGATATTTTACTATATTATTTTACTATATATATTACTGGTAAGGATTGTTTATATCAAACAAATAGCTTGCATTTCCCACTACGTTTAGGTATAAATTAACTCAATAATTAAGTGTTGAAACATTGTTATTAAAAGTGAAGCCATTCTAAAAAGATAAAAAATGATAAACAGAGCCTAAACAAAGGTTAAAAAATAGTAATGGAACAAAAAAAAGTAAGAAGTGTTAAACCTAAGACAAATGGACTAACTAATATTCAAGGTTGATATTGAGATTTTATCCTCTAAAAGTTTTAAGTGAATTTTTGAAATCCTACGGTCACTTGTTAAAAAATTATATTTAAAGAGAGGAACACATAGAAAAATCACATGCAAGTTGAGCAATGGATAAATCCCTTATAAACAAGGGGGTTAGGGAGGATAGAAATCATTGAATCTTATGCATGCACCCATAGATTTCATGGAGTAGCAAACTCTAGAGGTGCATAACCTCCAAATTAGTTTGATGTGTAACTTACCACAGTTGGTGATTTAGGCACATATTGCTGCAGATCGACATGGGTAATAAGCTATCAAAAGGGAGGCAGTATTTATATGATAGCAAGAGCTGTGCATGGAATGCATTGACTTAGTGGATAGCAAATAACCTAAGAAATCATCACCTTTCGAAATTTATTTTTGAAGGAATGTGGCCATATTATTCATATTTTGCCTTCAGTTCTTTTCTCTATAAGAGGTTGAATAAAATAAAAAAAAGGAAGAAATTTTATGGCTTCAAATTTGAGTTAGTCAGTCATTCCATTAGTGTTGTCAAGCAAATCTTAGGAGCTCAAGTAAGAGTTCTACAACCTTGGAGTTCCCTTCAAACCTTTTTTTTCTAAGAAAAATAAAATTTATTGAATTTTCCTGGATTGTGTGGTTTATAACGAAACTCCATGATTTCAGCAAGTCTCAATAGTACTTAAATCACTGTAAAAGATGATTTAGAGTTTATAATGACTAAGTATATTTCAAAAAAACAATTAATTTAGGTGCAATCAAGGTAAATAATCTCTGGAAGGCTTGCTGAGTTACAATATTCGATCACATGAACAAGCATAGTTAGTTATATGTATGACAAGGGTTGAAAAAGTGGACCTAAGCTGATGGTTGTAAGTGATTATGTAAGAACCATATGCATCTACGCAAGTTTAAAGATGAATAAAAGTAAACTTGACCTTGAGTAATTCTTAACTTAGGAGGAATGAATATAAATAATTCCTAACTCGCTATAAATGATAGCCTGGCCAGCTATATGACAAGAATTTCCAGGTGGTTTCCCTACTCACTACCCTCCTTTATGCATATGATATCATCTTCTTTATTAATGGGGGTGCCTTAAATCTTCGAGAGCTCTTTAGCTTCATTGAATCTTTCAAGGGGAGCATAATGGAAAAGATGAATTGTTAAAAGAGGTTTTGTTTCATAAGGAATCATTTTCCTAGCTAGTGGGTGACTCCCTTAGACATTTTTGCTCTTTGGTTGCAATCATGGATCTTTTCCCATTTATGAGGATTGGGCAAAATGCTCCTACTTCCAATATTTAGTGGACAAGATTTATAAGAATCTGGTAGGTTGCAAGGGTACTCTCCTTTCCTTTAGGAGTTGCCTTCCTTTCATTAAGCATGCCAACTTTTTAATCCCTACCCATGTGTTATCTGTTTCGAGCATCCGCTAGACTGTGACTCACCTTTGGAATTCTATCTTTGTGAGGTTCCTTAGGGCTTCAACAAGTTTGTCCCTAATGCTCAATGGAATTCTATGGAGTCATTGTCACTTTTGGGTCTTTGCTTTTGTAATAGTTATGTATCAATCTAGTACCCTGCCTTTGTTATTTTATAAAAAAAATTCTCCTTAACAACAAAGGAAAAAGTAAAAACCCCTCACCCTTATTTCTCTTGGATCACTACCTCTTTGGGATCGGGATAATCAACTAGTGCCTAAGAGATTTACTCCACTTCTAAATTCAAATACATCCACTTTCAAGAATAGATGGATGGGGGCAAGGAGGGGCATATATCCCTTGACATCCACGCAAATATATACATTCAAGTTCCTCAAGCAATTTCTGTCGAAAAATTTAACTGTGCTCTTCTATATGTCAAATTTACATGGAAAAACTCTCAAAATCAGGATATGGATGTAAAAAACATGACACAATCCCACTTTTTTTGAATTAGGAGGGCATGCCTCCAAGAGGGACCCTGTAGAGGGTACAAATTTCCACAAATAATGATAGTTGATAAAAAGAGAAGATCTAATAAATGTTGCATTAATGAGTATCCAACTTGGGTTGAATAAAATCTAGACGATGCTACTTCTTATTAATTACTCTATTATTTATTTAGACCAGATAATGGAGGGCAAAGTGGAGGAGATACTTTCATTACAAGTGATTTTAAAATTGAAAGAAAAAAGAAAAATTCATTGAGCTCACTGATGGTCCATTATCAGATATGTTGTTTGTTTCCTATTTTCTGGAGGGTCTACTTGCAATTATACTTCTAATATGTTGAGGATGGAGCTTGGGTTTCATTATCAGATATGTAAATCACTTCTGCAATTATCTTCATCCATCACTAAAATTTCATGTGCCTTGTCCAAAGATGACTTCTTGAGTGATGAATCATATATCCTATCACCAAGAACCAAGAGTACCAATTATCACTGTGTTATGAGATGGATTGGGAGTTGATCACATTGCTGGATGTTGATGATTCTTTATATATTCATTCTGCACTTTAAAGCATCATCACTATAATAGAAAATGACAAAGTATCTCCTAAATCATGGAAGCAAGTGATGGATAAATGACATCGTGAAATTTCTAAAATTAAAATTTTGGCTTATGACATTTTTCACTATTCAAAAAGGCACTTTTCAGGATTGAGCACAGAAAACTCATTTCAACATATGGCAGGTTGTCCACTGTATATGCTTCCGAAGGTCACTGTGTTATAGTTCGATCGGACATGTGGGTTATATTTGTATTGGTTTCTCGTATGGAACCATATAGAGGGAATTCAATCACTAATCATTGCTATTTTTATTTATATATTAACCATAGAGTTTTACCACCCACTTTGATGGGGAGCATCATTAGAAATCACCTATACAAACTAATAAGGAGGCAAGTGATTGCTTCACTTGTCACCTTAAAAAAAAATAACTACTGAATTAGAAGAGGGTCGTCAGGGGATAAACCATGTGGGAACTGGAACCCACTGGAATAATCTGTCATATAGCTCTTAATGTTTTCAAAACATTTATGAGGTCATAGTAGAGTGGTTGGTTGCTGAATCTCCCTATTGTCTTTGGTCTTTTGGGTATGTGCATTTCTATTAGGAAACAATCAATTGAAATCGTAGCATGTTAGTTCCAGTGATTTTGGAAAATGTGTTAGCTTTTTTTTTTTTTTCGAATTTCTGCTCTCATTTTAATGTTAGACATAGCTTGCGCTCATATATAACTTCGTTGTCTTCTGCTAGATATTTCTCCTGGCAGGGAACCCCTGGACTGGAATACTCGGATAAGGATTGCTGCAGGTGCTGCTAAAGGTTTGGAATATTTGCATGACAAAGCCAAACCCTCCAGGTATCTATAGGGATTTCAAATCTTCAAAGATCTTGCTTGGAATATTTGCTCTGGCTGTCGTAGCGACGTGTTTACTGCAACGAGCAGCAACTCGACCACTTACAAGGGATGTCGTCCCTGCACTTTCACACTAGGCATCTCAGACACATGATCCAATTGTGGCTTTATCTCGTAGAGCCGGTCCTTGGACCCCTAGAGGAAGGGAGGATCGAAAAAGCTTTGGCTATGGCAGTGTTAGTCATCATGCTCAATCCCCTCATCAAGACTCCCAACTCTGGGAAAATGGAGACTGAGAGGTGTTAGGTTTGTTGCAGATGTTGGATGAGGAGAAACTGGCGACGGTTTAGTGCGAAGATGGGCTCTGGATGAACTGGAGAGACCCAATTCCGAGAGGGACAACCCAGTTCATGCAAGGAAGAGAAAAGGACTCCCCAAGAAATTTTAGCAGGAATATCGACCACGAGCGTGCGATTGCGGAGGACAAAAGTTTGGGGTGAAAAATGGAGGGAGAGCAAGTGAGGAAATAACAAGCCATATATTGACGCTGAGAGAAGGCCTGAAGACGTTGGCCTACAGCTTAGCTATGCTTCTTGCTTATATTGTTGAAGGAGTGGTCAATCAGAATCCAACGACACTTATCCACTAGATAGCAGAGTAGTTCTTGCCTCGAATAAAGGTATATCCTATATATCTTCAATAACGATGTCACGTGCCATGTTATCTGCCATGGTTTAGATTCGTATGCTGTATCCTCCGCACGTATCCTGTGACAAGAATGAGGTTGCTATCTGGATGCATCTTCTTGTAGTTCATTCGAGGAGCAGATATACATAGAAATTGAAGCTGGTATGCATCCAAGAGAGTTACGTATACGTATATCGTGAAAAAGCCATTTCCTCCTGCACATATGGGGAATGATGACCTCTTTAGACCAGCTTTTCGCCTGTGAATATACCCTTCCAGTTTCCATGATGACCTCCTGCACAATTTCTTTGCTTATGCCATTCAGGTTTCCGGAGGTTATACACATGTCGATATGCTTCTATCAACACATTCCATTTCCTTTAGCTCCCAATCATTTCACTTTGATTATGCCGAGTCGCAATCATGAATTGGTGTACAGAATTCCCAAGTAAATTTCTAGTCCATTTTGTTTTTACTTTTCTTTTCCCCTTTGCTTGTATGCCTTTTTTCTCTTAAATGATTGGATAGCTATGCCAAAAAAAATAGAGAAAGAGAAATAGGGGAAGAAAAGAAATAAAAAACAAAAAAATAGGAAAGTGAAGGAAAAATGAGTTAAAAAATAAAGAAAAAAAAAGGAAGGTAGTTGAAAAAAAAAAGAAGAGAAAAAAGAGTAAAAACAAGGAGAAAAATGAAAAAGAAGTGAATAGAAGAGGGGGAGAAACTCATCTCTATTTATTTTTCTTTTCTATATTATTTCTTCCCTCATAGAGTATGGGAGAAAGAGAGAGTGTAAGTGAGCCTATTATGACCGTATATGAGAGAGACTCATTCTTCAAGCTCCCTACATAAGAGAAACTCACTATTGGTCTCTATATAAGAGGAGTACTTTCCTTGTCCTTATATGAGAGAAGTCTATTGAGAGATTTTCGTGTGTGAGGGGCTAGTCTTGAGGGCATGTTTGTTTCACGGTAATTAGAGAGGGAATAGAATGGGAAAGCCCTACTTGATTCGTTTCCCATGTTTGGGTCTTAATTGTGACACAGGAATGAGATTCCTAAGTATCATTCCATTCCCATGATGGAGGGCTTTCTCAATCCCAGCACCCTCCCAAGGATTACTTAATCCATTCCTATTTCATAACCATTCATATCCCTCTCCCCCAATGCCTCATGCCATGTCACGTGTTGACAACAACCTCCGTTCACCCCAGCACTACCAAGAACAACCTCAAATTGTAATGTTGCATAGCTAAGAATAGTTTAGTCCTACCACGCCCCATGTTGATGACAAAAACAAAGCTTATCATACTCTTGCATCTATACTTGAATAGTAAACATTGATTATTCTTTTTTTCCCCTAGAGATGTAAGAATCATTGTTAATATGAGAAATAGCAATAACAATGGTCAAACACATGTACACATTCAATAAAAATTTTTTAGGAATATATGAATGTAAGGATGGGGATATGGTTGTCAATAAAATATTAGTTTAAATTTAAGAAATTTTACGTAAATTACTATATAATTATGTTAACGTATTGGATTAAATTGTAAATAACTCACTTTTTTTTCTTAGAATTAAAAATTATCATAATTTTTAAAAATTATTTGGTTAAATATGTAAAAAGGTTTCGATTCCATTCATATCAATATATAATTATATCAAACAATTAAAAGAAACTATATCCATCTATAACGATTTCATTCCTATCATAACCCAAACAAAGAGATGGAATTAACCATTCATTTCCATTCCTTACCTCATTTCATTTTATACTTGGTTCTATTCTATCTCCATTCCATTACTGTGAAATAAACACACTTTGAGGTCTCTAAGGCAGAGGCCCATTTTGAGTTTTTGTATGGGAAAGGCACAATCTTGAGGTCTCTAAGTAAAAGACCCACATTTAAGATCTCCAATGGGAAAGGCACTAGTATCTGTTGAGGTCTCTAGGAGAGGAACTAATTAGAGCCAACTTCAGCAATTCATCTATTAGACTCTAGCCTTGTTAATGTGTCATCATTGGCAACCCCACCTACACGTAAGAATGAGGATGCAGCTGTCGTCATTTGCATGAAGAAGAACCACGACCCTATTGCACCTATTGTGTTGTGTTCTTTTTGTGAGAGTGAGAATTTACGTTGTACAAGCTGAGCATTCCGTGCCTCACCTTGAGGGGGAGTGTTGAGAGAGAAAAATGTTGTTGGGTAATTGAATAATGTGTGAGATCCAGTTGCAACTATTTAATGTGCTGGCCTATAAAAGGGTCATTATACCTCTCATTTATCTTTGAAAAGAAATATTGAGAGATAGTACCCATAGGAGTGCTTCTGTGGTTCCTCCCCTTTCCTTATGAAAAGGGTTTCCACGTAAACTCAAACATTTCATTTGTGATGTTTTGATATTTTTATAGTTTTAATTTGGTTATATATTTTAACACCCACCATTTAGTAAAGAGTTTCAATATTTAACCCTTAGCCACTCTTTTCCTATACTTAATATTGCTAAATAGAATATTACAAGATAACAAAGGGGTAGTAAAATGCTTTGGCAGAGTTCCTCTTGACACTTGGAGGCAACTTACACATTCATTGGAGCTTCAGAAAATAGCTAAATAGGCAATGCTGTGACAATGATACGTGAGAATTTGATTGCTTTTTCTTTCATTTTTTTAAATCGACCCAAAATATGATGGCTAGCAGCATGCTTTTGGAATTGAACAACAGCCACAACAATGACAAACGAAGTTGGATATGGGGTTTGGACAACAACATTTGGTGGGCGAGAAGATTCAACCATGGAAAAATCTAAATGAGTAGCACTCACAAATTGAGAAGTAGGCTAAAGGGATGATGGTAAAATTTGGATACTTCAAAGGAACTCTCTAAACAAACATAATTACACGGGTTTTTGAAAAAACGAAAACAAAAGCAAAGTATGAAAAAAAATCATCACTGAAATTATGCACTACTTCGCTAAATTAGGAGATAAATACCCAAGCTAAAGATTTTAACAATTTCTTGATATTCTAACACTTCTCTTCAAGTTGAAGTGTAAATCATAATTGAGCTCAACTTACTAGAAGGGATAAAAAAAAAATCTCCCTATGTAGGATATCATTTGACTGGAGGAGAAGGCAGGTAGCAGTAATAGGCAGGTAGGTAGTAGTAGGAAGGCAATAGGAGACGATCCCAAGTAGAAACATAATAGCGTGGGAGATTGTTACGAATGCGTGGCTTCAAACGTCTTTTAAGACGTCTGGGAGGTGGCCCAGATGTTGGATAAGACGTCTGGAACCCCTTTTAGACGTCTGGGATTCGATTTCGGCGGCACGCACGATTGCGTCTGCACGCCTGCACGCACAGACCTGCGGGTGCCTTTTCCCCTCTCTCCTGCGGTCGCAGGCTGCACCCTCTGTTCCGCTCTCTCTCTCCTCCCCGCGCGGCTTTAAAAAGCCTCGCCCTCTCCCTCACTCTCATCACCTCCTCTCCTTCTTCCAGCGAGTGCAAGCGCAAGCGAGCGGCGGCGGCAGCCGCGGCGAGTGCGGGAGGAGGTGCTGCGCGAGGGAGGAGGCGCTCGGTCGTGAGGGCGACCTTGCCGGGGCTGCTAGAGTCGGCCGGCGGGGGAGCAGCAGACGCAGGGTGACGCGGAAACCCTGTTTCTTTTGTTTTAGTTGCCACTCTACTCAGCATTTTGCTGACGTGTTACACTCGTTACCTTTCAGGACCAGGTGTTGAGCAGCCAGGGTCAGCGGCTGCAGAGGACGTTGGGCTGAGTAGGGTCCAGTAGAGTTACCACTGTTCTCTTGTACCTCTTTTTGTTCCACTGTAGTGAGTAGTTCTTGTTACCACTGTACTTTTCTTTACCTATAGTTCATATTATGTTATGAATGTTGTTCTACTGTTGTGGTGGTATATACTGTAGTGGTTTCTTTCCTTACTGCTATATTTTCTTACTGTTAGTTATATTCATGCTGAATGTGGTTTATTTTACTGCTCTTTTGGTTACTTCCTCGTTGGACGACTAGGTCTTGGGATTAGTCGAGTCGGTCCGGTTCTCGTGTCTCATAGGGACTCGGGAATCGGGTCATTACAAGATGGTATCAGAGCAAGGTCGTCCCGAGAAGTGAATCAACAGGCTGGAAAATAACCAATTCACATGTCTATAACTAGAGTAGCCACCACAGCATATCTTTTGACATGAGCTCTTAGACGTTTCCGTTAGGTATCGTTCCATATTGACGTGTTTTGTTTTGTTTCGTGTCTCCTTGCAGGAGATGCCTCGTTGTGGAACTAGGAGGGTGGGCCACGGGCGCGGCCGAGGTCGTGACCCGAGGGACAGATGTGTCGGGCTTGGAGTACATACTACCCCTCCTCTTCTCCTGAGCATACCGTCTCCGGACCTCGTCCAACTGATTCGAGAGGTGGTTCGAGAAGAATTTCAGCTTCTACCCACATCGCCGCCCCCTCATCTCCCTTTCGAGTGTACGACAGGGGAGTTGGGGAACGAGATTTCCGCCGTCACACTAGGCGAGTTAGGAGAACTCAATGGAGGAACGTGACATCCGTAGGAGAGCCGTCACGTTTTACAGGGCCATCAGTGGCCTTTGGGGGCCCTCGACAGGGGCCAGTCGCCAGCACCGGACCCCCGCCCAGCCGACAGCAGGGACCCACTGAGGGTGGGAGTTGGGTTCCCCTCTGTTACCAGTGTGGCCAGCCGGGCCACATCAGGAGGGACTACCCGTCTAGGGCAGGAGGTCAGCAGATACTTCTCGCGCAGAGCACTGGAGGGCACGCAGGAGGCCGCGGTTCCCAGGCGCGAGGAGGAGGACAGCAGTCGCGAGGAGGGTACCGGCCAGCACCTACTCGTCCGACGCAGAGTGTGGCTGCTTCGTCCGCACCTAGAGCTGAGGGGCGTATCAACGCCCTGACACACATGGATGCCAGAGCTTCGGGCTCGGTGGTGGCATATATGGTTTCAGTTTCCGGTAGACTCGTTTACACGCTTTTCGATTCCGGCGCTACGCACTTGTTTGTCGCAGCCAGTTTCGCAGTTAGTTTGGGCCAGGATTATATGCTGTTAGAAAATCCGTTAGTAATTAGAGGCCCGAGTGGTCAGCTGTTTGTAGCTGAGGAGGTATATACGGATTGCGAGGTCAGCGTCGGGGGACATAGCCTGCCAGCTGACCTGATTATGATACAGATGGAGGACTTTGGCATAATTCTGGGGATGGACTGGCTGCCTGCTTACCACGCCTTGGTGGACTGTTTTGAAAGGAAGACCGTCTTCTCCATTCCGGAGTTACCTTCTTTCGAGTTTCACGGACAGCTAGTGGACGAAGGTTTCAGGTGCATTTCGGCACTTCGGGCGACAAGGCTTTTGAGCCAGGGGTGTGAGGGCTTCCTAGCTTGTGTGGTGGTAGAGCCCAGCCCTGTGGCAGACTTCCAGAGCATCCCGGTGGTCAGAGAGTACCCTGACGTGTTTCCAGACGAGTTACTGGGACTGCCGCCCGAGCATGAGATCTCACCAGTACCAGGGACCAGCCTCATCTCCACCGCGCCATACAGGATGGCACCGCTTGAGCTGCGAGAGCTCAAGTCCCAGTTGCAGGACCTTTTGGAGAAGGGTTTCGTGAGGCCCAGTGCGTCACCCTGGGGAGCCCCGGTACTGTTTGTGAAGAAAGATGGTACCCTATGCCTTTGTGTGGACTACCGACAGCTGAATAGGGTCACCATCAAGAACAGATATCCGCTGCTGAGGATCGACGACTTGTTTGACCAGTTGCGGGGTGCCACGGTGTTCTCCAAGATCGACTTGAGATCTGGATACCACCAGTTGAGGATCAGGGAGACCGACCTCTCCAAGATAGCTTTCCGCACCCGGTACGGACACTACGAGTTTTTGGTCATGCCGTTTGGGTTGACCAATGCCCTCGCTGCTTTCATGGATCTGATGAACCGGGTGTTTAGACCGTACTTGGACCAGTTCGTGGTGATTTTCATAGATGATGTACTCATCTATTCTCGAGATCGGACGCAGCACGGACAGCACTTGCAGATGGTTCTGGACAGACTGAGACGACGTAGGCTGTTTGCCAAATATAGCAAGTGCGAGTTCTGGTTGAGGGAGGTGACCTTAGGTCATGTGATCTCTGGAGACGGCTTGGCGGTGGACCCAGCCAAGGTCGAGGCAGTACTCAGGTGGGAGAGACAGCATTCAGTCACTGAGATTCGCAATTTCCTGGGACTGGCAGGCTACTGCAGACGATTCATTAGAGGTTTTTCACAGATTGCGCGTCCTATGACACAGTTGACCCGGAAGGACGTGCCCTTCGCTTGGACAGACGCCTGTGAGGCGTGTTTTCTGGAGCTGAAGGAGAGGTTGACCTCAGCTCCCGTGCTCACCATCCCTGACAGTAGTGGCGGGTTCGTTGTGTACATGGACGCCTCCTTGCAGGGGTTAGGAGGTGTGCTCATGCAGAGGGGTCACGTTGTCGCTTACGCTTCGCGGCAACTAAAGCCCCATGAGCATACCTACCCTACCCACGACCTAGAGTTGGCAGCTGTCGTCTTCACGCTGAAGACCTGGAGGCACTACTTGTACGGTGAGACCTTCAAGATTTTCACAGATCACAAGAGCCTCAGATACCTTTTTGATCAGAAGGAGCTCAACATGAGACAGAGACGTTGGTTGGAGCTCCTGAAGGACTACGACTGTAGCATCTCCTACCACCGGGGAAAGGCCAATGTGGTGGCTGACGCCTTGAGCCGTAAGGCGCCCGCACACTTGGCTAGTTTACAGTTACAGAGTTGGAGCCTTTTGGAGGAGGTGGGCAGTTGGCGACCCCTAGAGTTACGGGGGTACTGTGGGGCAGTGACGGTGACACGACAGACTAGGCCAGAGCTGTTAGACCGCATCATCACAGGACAGATGGTCGATCCGTACTTGCAGTCTTTGTGCGACAGGGTACTGTCAGGAGGCCCAGGGGACTTCTCTTTCACAGACCAGGTGCTGCTCCTGAGGGGACGGTTGTGCGTTCCCAGAGACGAGGAGCTGTTGAGAGAGCTCCTGACTGAGGCACACGGTTCCAGATTCACCATACATCCCGGAAACACGAAGATGTACCACGACTTGAGACGCGAGTTTTGGTGGAGGGGGATGAAGCGGGATGTGGGTGAATTCGTGCAGTAGTGCTTAGTGTGCCAGCAGGTGGAAGCCGAGCATCAGAGGCCTACAGGGCTGCTACAGCCGCTTCCAGTGCCAGAGTGGAAGTGGGAGAGCATCACCATGGACTTGGTGGTGGGTTTACCTGTTACCCAGCGAGGACACGACGCTGTCTGGGTATTTGTGTATAGACTGACGAAGACGGCACGATTCTTGCCGATCCGAGTCACTTTGGGACCATGACAGTTGGTAGAGAGGTATATCCGTGACGTGGTACAACTACACAGAGTTTCGCAGGAGATCGTATCCGACCGGGATACCCGCTTTACGTCCCAGTTTTGGGCTGAGTTTCAGCAGGCCCTGGGGACGCGGTTGAGGTTGAGTACAACTTACCACCCCCAGACGGACGGACAGTCTGAGCGCACGATACAGACACTTGAAGACCTTTTGCGTGCCTGTGTACTGGACTGGAGGGGCTCTTAGGAGGAGCACCTGCCCCTAGCGGAGTTTGCATACAACAACAGTTATCACTCGAGCATCGGCATGGCTCCCTACGAGGCTCTGTACGGACGGAGGTGTACGGCACCCTTGAGTTGGGTTGAGGTGGGGACCAAGTGGGAGGTTGGCCCCAGGTTGATCTGGCAGAGTCAGGAGGTAGTCGAGCAGATCCATAGGTGACTCCGCATTGTCAGGAGCAGACAGAAGAGCTACGCGGATCGGAGACGCAGAGAGGTGCTGTTTGAGGTTGAGGACCACGTCTTCCTTCGTGTTTCGCCCATGAAGGGCCTACAGCGGTTTGGGGTGAGAGGGAAGCTCGCGTCGAGGTTCGTGGGGCCCTTTGAGGTCCTGGAGTGGGTTGGACCTGTTGCTTACAAACTTGCCCTCCCTCCGCAGCTTTCTGGTGTGTACGACGTGTTCCACGTGTCCAACCTCAGGAAGTACGTAACCGATCCCAGTCACGTACTGAGTCACGAGAGCGTCGAGGTGGGCAACGACCTGACCTACCCCGAGCGGCCAGTGCAGATTCTAGACCGAGCCGTCCGCAGTTTAAGACGAAAGCAAGTACCCCTGGTAAAGGTTTTGTGGAGGAGCCAGCGGTACGAGGAGGCTACCTGGGAGCCTGAGGCGGCAATGCGGGAGCGGTACCCGGAGCTCTTCGCGGGTACGTCTTTTCGGACCGGCTTCGATCCTCTTTGAGTTTGTTATGGCTACTATGATGTTTTTCTCGCACCCTAGTTAGCGCAAGTTTCGGGGACGAAACTTCCATTGAGTTTGTTATATTGTTACGAACGCGCGGCTTTAGACGTCTTGTAAGACGTCTGGGAGGTGGCCCAGACGTCGGATAAGACGTCTGGAACCCCTTCCAGATGTCTGGGATTCGATTTCGGCAGCACGCGTGGTTGCGTCTGCGTGCCTGCGTGCGCAGACCTGCAGGTGCCTTTTCCCCTCTCTCCTGTGGCTGCAGGCTGCGCCCTCTGTTCCGCTCTCTCTCTCCTCCCCGCGCGGCTTTAAAAAGCCTCGCCCTCTCCCTCACTCTCATCACCTCCTCCCCTCCTTCTTCTTCTTCCAGCGAGTGCGAGCGCGAGCAAGCGGCTGCGGCGGCAGCCGCAGCGAGTGCGAGAGGAGGTGCTACGCGAGGGAGGAGGCCCTTGGCTGTGAGGGTGAGCTTGCCGGGGCTGCTAGAGTCGGCCGGTGGGGGAGCAGCAGACGCAGGGTGACGCGGGAGGCCTGCTGTAGCTCGAGCAGCAGGCGGACGAGGCGCGGCGCGGCCGTGCGTCGCGAACGGAGGGTGAGCCGCGCTTTGATTCTGGAAAATTTTCCAGAATCAGACGTCTGGGAATCCAACTAGACGACGGGGAAGACGTCTAGAGGACTGTCCAGACGTCTAGTAAGTAAGTTATTCTTTTCGTCTACTTCCTTTTCTGCGATCGTCCGTACTGAGAGCGAGGAATGGGTACGCGCAGGTTCCGAGATTCGCATCCAACGCGAATCAGACGTCTGGCAGCGGTGCCAGATGACTAGAAGGACTTCCAGACGTCCGGGGTGACCATCGGACGTCTGGGATCTAGGCCAGACGCCCCCGCAGGCTTCTGGACGTCTGAGAGACTATGCAAGACAAGGTACCCTCTGATCCCCATTTTTAAGACGTCTGGAAGAAGTTCCAGACGTCTGATTTTGCACTGTTTCGTCGTTTTCGACCCGTTTAGGACCCGTTCGGAGTCCGTTTTCCGCGTTTCGAGTTGCGTCCTTTTCGGAATAGAATCCTCTACCCGTCTACAGTGATTAGATACTATTTTGAGAAACTCCTTGTGTTTGATCCTTGAGATAGGACCCCGTTCCATTGCAGTCTCGGGGGTTGCGGAGGCACGCGGGATTCCCGACCACGCCCCCAGTACTCCTGTTGTAACTGGTAGAGTGGCTTTTAAGTTTATTAGTATAATCTGTTAAATTATGGAACCATAAATAGAACCTAGGACATTGCATGAATCCTAGGAATGAGAAATAGATTGAATGATAGATCCTAGGTGTTGCATGAATCCTAGGGCTGGAAAACTAGATTGTATGATAGATCCTAGGATATGGCATGAATCCTAGGATGGGGAAAACTAGTGGAATATATGAATACTGCAGTCTTGGAAAAATGGAAAGGAACAAATAGCTGCCTGTAAATTGAATTAATAGCTGCCTATTATGAATAAATAAACGTGACTGAGAACATGGATTGTAACAACATGAAACTGGAAAGTGAAACCTAGATGTTCTGAGTTAAAAGAGCCGGAACCCTACGGGGAATTATGAGTGGAACTCCTAGAAAGAGAAAGGAATGGAACTGAGAAGGAAAGATGTGGAAGTGTGTTGTCTCTTTGGTACGTAGTACCAAGGGAAGTACCTGTACCTGTTTAGTGCAGAGCGAAGCCAGCCGCCCCAGGGACCCGGGGTTAGGACTGGCCACTTTGTACCGACCTGCTGGCCCTCGTGTACGTAGTACCGAGGAGAGCTACTAGTGTAGGGAGGTACTAGCTACCCCACGGGCCCAGGGGTTCTGCTAGCCTCCTACACCGACTTGTTAGGCCCACTGGGGCAAACCAAGGTAGTCAGGCGAGGGTGCGCGGACTGTGGAGGGGCAAGGCCCCTGTTTGGTTACTGTGGAGGGGTTGGACCCCCTGTTACTGAGAGGGCTTTGCCCTGTACTGGTTCCGTGCTGTGCTTTGGATGTACCCGTTAACGAAAACGACTGACCGCGTGCCAGTGCGGGTTAGCTACCTGTGCATTTATCGCGCGTGCCGTAGTCACCGTTACGCCTGTCCGTGACCTTGGGGTGGTTGACTGAGAGTAGGATCACCACGGGGGACTCTCCCGGCCAGGAGGGCACCACGTGCTACTTCTACTTTTTGGAAAAGACTGCAATCAAGATCGTTCCCACGAGGAACATTCGAGATCAAGTGAAGGATCTGAGAAATAAATGAAATCGTGAGACAATTGAAAGACGTAAATAAAGAAAGTAACAGAACATAACGGCTACTGTACACTCTACTATTTCTTTTGTTTTAGTTGCCACTCTACTCAGCATTTTGCTGACGTGTTACACTCGTTACCTTTCAGGACCAGGTGTTGAGCAGCCAGGGTCAGCGGCTGCAGAGGATGCTGGGCCGAGTAGGGTCCAGTAGAGTTACCACTGTTCTCTTGTACCTCTTTTTGTTCCACTGTAGTGAGTAGTTCTTGTTACCACTGTACTTTTCTTTACCTGTAGTTCATATTATGTTATGAATGTTGTTCTACTGTTATGGTGGTATATACTGTTGTGGTTTCTTTCCTTACTGCTGTATTTTCTTACTGTTAGTTATATTCATGCTGAATGTGGTTTATTTTACTGCTCTTTTGGTTACTTCCTCGTTGGACGAATAGGTCTTGGGATTAGTCTGGTCGGTCCGATTCTCGTGTCTCGTAGGGACTCGGGAATCGAGTCGTTACAGAGACGATCCCAAGTAATAATAGCAATAGATGACAGGCAATCTCAAGATGGTCAAAAGACGATCTCAATGAGGCAATAGAAAGTAGGTAAACACAATAGCGTGGGAGATGATCCCAAGTAATAATAGCAATAGATGAGAGGTGATCTCAAAATGGTCAAAAGATGATCCCAATCAGGCAATAGGAAGTAGGAAATAGACAAGAGATCACCAATAGGGTATGCAATCAAAGCATATGGTAGGCAAACATGACGTTACGAACGCGTGCCCCAGACGTCTTTTAAGACGTCTGGGAGGTGGCCCAGACGTCGGACCAGACGTCTGGGATCACATCCAGACGTCTGACCAGATGTCTGGGATCTTTTCCAGACGTCTGGAAAACAGTTATTTTTCGCACGAGAGATTCGTCTGCGCGCCTGTGCGCGCAGACCCGCGATTCCTCTCTCTCTCTCTTTTTCCCTCTCTCTGCGGCTGCAGACCTGCTACGCACTCTCTCCCTCCTCCTCGCGCGGCCTTAAAAGGCCACGCCTCCCCTCCTGTCGTCTCCACCGTCCCCTTCCTCTTCTCCTTCCTGTGCGCGAGAGCGAGCGAGCGCGAGGGCGGCAGCGGCGGTCGCAGTGAGCGCAGAGGAGGT
This sequence comes from Thalassia testudinum, assembly GCA_037157565.1. Taxonomy (NCBI): domain Eukaryota; kingdom Viridiplantae; phylum Streptophyta; class Magnoliopsida; order Alismatales; family Hydrocharitaceae; genus Thalassia; species Thalassia testudinum. The sequence continues at coordinate 2,267,252 of JAZHRO010000022.1, read as the reverse complement.
GCGGCGTGCGAGGGCGGAGCTCTGCCGTGAGGGCGAGCTCGCCGGAGCGGCTTGGCCGGCCGGCGGAGGGTGCAGGGGGCGCGGAACGACGCGGAGAGGGACCTGCTATGGTCTGAGCAGCAGACGCGTGAGGTGCGACGCGAGCGGCGTCGTGAGCGGAGGCCGAGTGGCGCCCTGATTCTGGAAAAAATTTCCAGAATCAGACGTCTGGGTTGATAGCCAGACGACGAGGGAGACGTCTGGAAGCTCATACAGACGTTTGAAAGGTGAGTATTCCGCTTTCTTCTTCCTTCCTGTCGACTGACCGTACTGAGGGAGGGAGTTGGCTGTGCGCAGGCTCGCTGATTCGCCATCCTTTGCGAATCAGACGTCTAGCTGTTGTACCAGACGGCGGGAGAGACCTCCAAACGTCCGGGGTAACCATCGGACGTCTGGGAGCTAGGCCAGACGTCCCCGCAGACTTCTGGACGTCCGAGAAACCACGCTGAACAGGTAATTCCCTGATCCACCTTTTTAAGACGTCTGGAAGAAGTTCCAGACATCTGATTTTGCACAGTATCGTCTTTTTCGACCCGTTTAGGGTCCGTTCGGGCTCCGTTTTCCGCGATTCGAGTTGCGTTCTTTTCAGAATTAATTCCTCTACCCGTCTACAGTAGCTATACACTGTTTTGAGACACTCCTTGTGTTTGATCCTTGTGATAGGACCTCATTCAGTTGCAGTCTTGGGAGTCGTGGAGGCACGCGGGATTCCCGATCACGCCCCCATTACTCCCGTTGTACCTGGTAGAGTGGTTTAAGTTTATTATTAAAATCTGTTAAAGTATGGAACGATAACTAGAATTTAGGGCATTGCATGAATCCTAGGAATGAGAAATGTATGGAATGATAGCTCCTAGGTGATGCATGAATCCTAGGGCTGGAAAACTAGTTGTATGCTAGATCCTAGGATGTGGCATGAATCCTAGGATGGAAAAACTAGTGGAATGTATAATACTGCAGTCTTGGAAAAAAAAAGGAAAGGAATATAAAGCTGCCTGTAAATTGAATTAACAGCTGCCTGTTACGAATAAAGAAACATGAATGAGATCATGGGTCGTAAGAACGTGAAACTGGAAAGTGACACCTGGATGTTTGAGTTAAAAGGATGGAACCCTACGGGGAAGTAGGAGTAGAACTCCTGGAAAGTGAATGGAATAGTATTGGGGAAGTGAGCTGGCCCTTGAGTACGGAGTACCAAGGAGAGCGACTGTCCCCTTGTTTAGTGCAGAGCGGAGCCAGTCGCCCTAGGGACCCGAGGTTAGGACTGGCCACTCTGTACCGACTTGCTGGCCCTCGCGTACGTAGTACAGAGGAGAGCTACTAGTGTAGGGAGGTAGTAGCTACCCCACGGGCCCCGGGGTTCTGCTCGCCTCCCACACCGACTTGTTAGGTCCGCTGGGGCAAACCAGGGTAGTCAGGCGAGGGTGCGCGGACTGTGGAGGGGCAAGGCCCCAGTTTGGTTACTGTGGAGGGTTTGGACCCCTGTTACTTAGAGGGCTCTGCTCTGTACTGGTTCCGTGCTGTGCTTTGGGCGCACCCGTTAACGGAAACGACTGACCGCGTGCCAGTATGGGTTAGCTACCTGTGCGTTTATCGCTCGTGCCGTGGTCACCGTTACGTCTGTCAGTGACCTTGAGGTGGTTGACTGAGGGTAGGATCACCACGGGGGACTCTCCCGACCAGGAGAGCACCACGTGCTACTTCTACTTTTTGGAAAAGACTGCAATCAAGATCGTTCCCACGAGGAATATTCGAGATCAAGTAAAAGATCTGAGAAATAAATGAAATAGTGAGACAATTGAAAGATGTAAATAAAGAAAGTAATAGAGCATAACAGCTACTGTACACTCTACTGTTGTCTTTAGTTTTAGTTTCCACTCTACTTAGCGTTTTGCTGACGTGTTACACTCGTTACCTTTCTCAGGACCAGGTGTTGAGCAGCTAGGGTCAGCGGGTGCAGAGGACACTGGGCCAAGTAGGGTCTAGTAGAGTTTACCGCAGTCTTTTGTACCTCTTTTGTTTCTGTTATAGTGAGTAGTTCTTGTTTCCGCTGTACTTTCTTTACCTGCAGTTCATGTTATATGATAAATGTTGTTCTACTGTTGTGGTGGTATCTACTGTAGTAGTTTCTTTCCTTGCTGCTGTACTTTCTTACTGTTAGTTATATTCATGCTGAATGTGGTTTATTTTACTGCTCTTTTGGTTACTTCCTCGTTGGACGACTAGGTCTTGAGATTAGTCGAGTCGGTCCGGTTCTCGTGTCTCGTAGGGACTCGGGAGTCGGGTCATTACAAGATGGTATCGGAGCAAGGTCGTCCCGAGAAGTGAATCAACTGACTGGAAAATAACAATTCACATGTTTATAGCTAGAGTAGCCACCACAACATATCTCTTGACATGAGCTCTTAGAAGTTTTGTTAGGTATCGTCTGTTTTGACGTTTCCGTTTTGTTTCGCGTCTCCTTGTAGGAGATGCCTCGTCGCGGGACTGGCGAGACTGGCCGCGGGCACAGCAGAGGGCGAGGTCGGCGAGGTGGACGTGCTGTTGTTGACGTCTCAGTGGACCAGCCACCACTCCCGGGCATCCAGGCCCAGGACCTCGCCAGACTGATACGAGATATTGTACGAGAGGAGCTCCACCCACCGCCCCGAGCGCCTCCTCCTGGGGCTGCAGAGGGGGAGTCCTCTGTGGGACCACGCGACGGACACGGCGCTGGACACGAGGGAGGGGATGGGCTGTTGCCGCCCCCACCTTCCTCCGACACTTCTATACACGAGGCACCTTCGAGCTTTTCGGACAGTTCGTGAAGCTGAAGCCCCCTCCTTCAAGGGGGATGAGGACCCGACCGAGGCAGAGGACTGGCTTGAGTAGCTGGAGAAGATCTTCGACACCCTTCGCCCCCCGGTGGAGTACCGCGTGGCCTTTGCCACGTACCAACTGGAGAGTGCGGCACACCGGTGGTGGAGGGCGGTCCGGGGACAGGAGAGGGACGAGCCGACGTGGGACCAGTTCGTCACCCTCTTTTGCGAGCAGTACTTTCCCCAGACGTGGTAGGACCAGAGGAGGCGGGAGTTCCACACTCTCCGCCAAGGGACGATGACTGTGAGCGCGTACCGCACGCGTTTCTTGGAGCTGTCCAGCTTTGCAGCGACAGCAGTAGCCACTGAGGAGGAGTGCCTTTGGAGGTTCACCGAGGGGCTCCGGCCTGCGATCCGGGGGTATGTCAAACCCCTGAAGCTGCCTACGTTTTCGAGGGTGGTAGAGGCAGCTATGACTTACGAGGAGACCAACCCGTCCGCGCGAGAGACCGACGGCAGGCGGAAGAGGCCCTTTCAGCCAGACTTCTCACAGGGCTGGCGAGAACGAAGACACGTGGCATCCGCAGGAGAGCCGTCACGTTGTGCAGGGCCATCAGTGGCCTTTGGGGGCCCTCGACAGGGGCCAGTCGCCAGCACCGGACCCCCGCCTAGTCGACAGCAGGGACTCACTAAGGGCGGGAGTCGGGTTCCCCTCTGCTACCAGTGTGGCCAGCCGGGCCACGTCAGGAGGGACTGCCCATCTAGGGCAGGAGGTCAGCAGATACTTCCCATGCAGAGCACTGGAGGGCGCGCAGGAGGCCGCGGTTCCCAGGCACGAGGAGGAGGATAGCAGTCGCGAGGAGGGTACCGGCCAGCACCTACCCATCCGACGCAGAGTGTGGCTGCTTCGTCCGCACCTAGAGCTGAGGGGAGTATCAACGCCCTAACACACAGGGACGCCAGAGCTTCGGGATCCGTGGTAGCAGGTATGGTTTCAGTTTCTGGCAGACTCGTTTACACCCTTTTCGATTCCGGCGCTACGCACTCGTTTGTCGCAGCCAGTTTCGCAGTTAGTCTGGACCAGGATTATACACTGTTAGAGAATCCGTTCGTAATCAGAGGTCCGAGTGGTCAGCTGTTTGTAGCTGAGGAGGTGTACACAGATTGCGGGGTCAGCGTCGGGGGACATAGCCTGCCAGCTGCCCTGATTATGATCCAGATGGAGGACTTTGGTGTGATTCTGGGGATGGATTGGCTGTCCGCTTACCACGCCTTGGTGGACTGTTTTGAGAGGAAGATCGTCTTCTCCATTCCGGAGATACCTTCTTTCGAGTTTCACGGACAGCCAGTGGACAGAGGTTTCAGGTGCATATTGGCACTTCGGGTGGCGAGACTTTTGAGCCAGGGATGTGAGGGCTTCCTAGCTTGTGTGGTGGCAGAACCCAGCCCCGTGGCAGACTTCCAGAGCATCCCGGTGGTCAGAGAGTACCCCGACGTGTTTCCAGACTAGTTACCAGGACTACCGCCCGAGCGCGAGATCGAGTTTGAGATCACACTAGTCCCAGGGACCAGCCCCATCTCCACCGCGCCATACAGGATGGCACCACTTGAGCTGCGAGAGCTCAAGTCCCAATTGCAGGACCTTTTGGAGAAAGGTTTCGTGAGGCCCAGTGCGTCTCCCTGGGGAGCCCCGGTACTGTTTGTGAAGAAGAAGGATGGGACCCTACGCCTTTGTGTGGACTACCGACAACTGAATAGGGTCACCATCAAGAACAGATATCCGCTGCCGAGGATCGACGATTTGTTTGACCAGTTGCGGGGTGCCACGGTGTTTTCCAAGATAGACTTGAGGTCTGGATACCACTAGTTGAGGATCAGGGAGACCGACGTCTCCAAGACAGCTTTCCGCACCCGGTACGGACACTACGAGTTTTTGGTCACGCCGTTTGGGCTGACCAATGCCCCCGCTGCTTTCATGGACCTGATGAACCGGGTGTTTAGACCGTACTTGGACCAGTTTGTGGTGGTTTTCATAGATGATGTACTCATCTATTCTAGAGATCGGACGCAGCACGGACAGCACTTGCGGATGGTTCTGGACACTCTGAGACGACGCAGGCTGTACGCCAAATACAGCAAGTGCGAGTTCTGGTTGAGGGAGGTGACCTTCTTGGGTCATGTGATCTCTGGAGACGGCCTGGCAGTGGACCCAGCCAAGGTCGAGGCAGTGCTCAGGTGGGAGAGACCGCGTTCAGTCACTGAGATCTGCAGTTTCCTGGGACTAGCTGGCTACTACAGACGGTTCATCAGAGGATTTTCATAGATTTCACGTCCTATGACACAGTTGACCCGGAAGGACGTGCCTTTCGCTTGGACAGACGCCTGTGAGGCATGTTTTCTGGAGCTGAAGGAGAGGTTGACCTCGGCTCCCGTGCTCACCATCCCTGACAGTAGTGGCGGGTTCGTTGTGTACACGGACGCTTCCTTGCAGGGGTTAGGAGGTGTGCTCATGCAGAGGGGTCACGTGGTCGCTTACACTTCGCGGCAACTGAAGCCCCATGAGCATACCTACCCTACCCACGACTTAGAGTTAGCAGCTGTTGTCTTCGCGCTGAAGACATGGAGGCACTACTTGTACGGTGAGACCTTCGAGATTTTTACAGATCACAAGAGCCTCAGATATCTTTTTGACCAGAAGGACCTCAACATGAGACAGAGACGTTGGTTGGAGCTCCTGAAGGACTACGACTGCAGCATCTCCTACCACCCGGGAAAGGCCAATGTGGTAGCTGACGCCTTGAGCCGTAAGGCGCCCGCACGCTTGGCCAGCCTACGGTTACAGAGTTGGAGCCTTTTGGAGGAGGTGGGCAGTTGGCGACCTCTAGAGTTACGAGGATACTGTGGGGCAGTGACGGTGACACGGCAGACCAGGCCAGAGCTGATAGACCGTATCATCACAGGACAGATGGCCGATCCGTACTTGCAGTCTTTGCGCGACAGAGTACTATCAAGAGACCCAGGGGACTTCTCTTTCACAGACCAGGTGCTACGCTTGAGGGGACGGTTGTGCGTTCCCAGAGACGAGGAGCTGTTGAGAGAGCTCCTGACTGAGGCACACGGTTCCAGATTCACCACACATCCCGGAAACACGAAAATGTACCACGACTTGAGACGCGAGTTTTGGTGGAGAGGGATGAAGCGGGATGTGGGTGAGTTCGTGCAACAGTGTTTAGTGTGCCAGCAGGTGAAAGCCGAGCATCAGAGGCCTGCAGCGCCACTTCAGCCGCTTCCAGTGCCAGAGTGGAAGTGGGAGAGCATCACCATGGACTTGGTGGTGGGCTTACCTGTTATCCAGCGGGGACACGACGCAGTCTGGGTAATAGTGGATAGACTGACGAAGATGGTGCGTTTCTTGCCGATCCGAGTCACTTTGGGACCAGCACAGTTGGCAGAGAGGTATATCCGTGATGTGGTACGACTACACGGAGTTCCGCGGGAGATCGTGTCTGACCTGGATGCCCGCTTTACGTCCCATTTTTGGGCTGAGTTTCAGCAGGCTTTGGGGACGAGGTTGAGGTTTAGCACGGCTTACCACCCTCGGACGGACGGACAGTCTGAGCGCACGATACAGACACTTGAGGACCTTTTGCGTGCCTGTGTACTGGACTGGAGGGGCTCTTGAGAGGAGCACCTGCCCTGGCGGAGTTTGCATACAACAACAATTATCACTCGAGCATCGGCATGGCTCCCTACGAGGCTCTGTACGGGCGGAAGTGTACGGCACCCTTGAGTTGGGTTGAGGTGGGGACCAAGTGGGAGGTTGGCCCCAGGTTGATCAGGCAGAGTCAGGAGGTAGTTGAGCAGATCCACAGACGACTTCGCACTGTCAGGAGCAGACAGAAGAGCTACGCGAATCGGAGATGCAGAGAGGTGCAGTTTGAGGTTGGGGACCACGTCTTCCTTCGTGTTTCGCCCATGAAGGGCCTACAGCGGTTTGGGGTGAGAGGGAAGCTCGCGTCGAGGTTCGTAGGGCCCTTTGAGGTCCTGGAGCGGGTTGGACCCGTTGCTTATAGACTTGCCCTTCCCCCGCAGCTTTCTGGTGTGCACGACGTGTTCCACGTGTCCAACCTCAGGAAGTACGTAGCCGATTCCAGTCACGTACTGAGTCACGAGAGCGTCGAGGTGAGCGACGACCTGACCTACCCCGAGTGGCCAGTGCAGATCCTAGACCGAGCCATCCGCAGTTTGAGACGAAAGCAAGTACCCCTGGTAAAGGTTTTGTGGAGGAGCCAGCGGTACGAGGAGGCTACCTGGGAGCCTGAGGCGACAATGCGGGAATGATACCTGGAGCTTTTCGCGGGTACGTCGTTTCGGATCGGCTTCGGTCCTCTATGAGTTTGTTATGGTTATTTGGACATCTTTTCCCCGTACCCTAGTTGGCGCAAGTTTCAGGGACGAAACTTCCTTTGAGTTTGTTATATTGTTACGAACGCGTGCCCCAGACGTCTTTTAAGACGTCTGGGAGGTGGCCCAGACGTCGGACCAGACGTCTGGGATCACATCCAGACGTCTGACCAGACGTCCTGGATCGTTTCCAGACGTCTGGAAAATAGTTATTTTCCACACGAGAGATTCGTCTGCGCGCCTGTGCGCGCAGACCCGCGATTCCTCTCTCTCTCTCTCTTTTTCCCTCTCTCTCTGCGGCTGCAGACCTACCGCGCACTCTCTCCCTCCTCCTCGCGCGGCCTTAAAAGGCCACGCCTCCCCTCCGGTCGTCTCCACCGTCCCCTTCGTCTTCTCCTTCCTGTGCACGAGAGCGAGCGAGCGCGAGGGCGGGCAGCGGCGGCTGCAGTGAGCGCAGAGGAGGTGCGGCGTGCGAGGGCAGAGCTCTGTCGTGAGGGCGAGCTCGCCGGAGCGGCTTGGCCGGCCGGCGGAGGGCACAGGGGGCGCGGAACGACGCGGAGAGGGACCTGCTGCGGTCTGAGCAGCAGACGCGCGGGGTGCGACGCGGGCGGCGTCGCGAGCGGAGGTCGAGTGGCGCCCTGATTCTGGAAAAAATTTCCAGAATCAGACGTCTGGGTTGATATCCAGACGACGAGGGAGACGTCTGGAAGCTCATACAGACGCATGAAAGGTGAGTATTCCGCTTTCTTCTTCCTTCCTGTCGACTGACCGTACTGAGGGAGGGAGTTGGCTGTGCGCAGGCTCGCTGATTCGCCATCCTTTGCGAATCAGACATCTGGCTGTTGTACCAGATGGCGGGAGAGACCTCCAGACGTCCGGGGTAACCATCGGACGTCTGGGAGCTAGGCCAGACGTCCCCGCATACTTCTGGACGTCCGGGAAACCACGCTGAACAGGTAATTCCCTGATCCACCTTTTTAAGACGTCTGGAAGAAGTTCTAGACGTCTGATTTTGCACAGTATCGTCTTTTTCGACCTGTTTAGGGTCCGTTCGGGCTCCGTTTTTCGCGATTCGAGTTGCATTCTTTTCATAATTAATTCCTCTACCCGTCTACAGTAGCTATACACTGTTTTGAGACACTCCTTGTGTTTGATCCTTGTGATAGGACCTCGTTCAGTTGCAGTCTTGGGAGTCGCGGAGGCACGCGGGATTCCCGATCACGCCCCCATTACTCCCGTTGTACCTGGTAGAGTGGTTTAAGTTTATTATTAAAATCTGTTAAAGTATGGAACCATAACTAGAATCTAGGGCATTGCATGAATCCTGGGAATGAGAAATGTATGGAATGATAGCTCATAGGTGATGCATGAATCCTAGGGCTGGAAAACTAGTTGTATGCTAGATCCTAGGATGTGGCATGAATCCTAGGATGGAAAAACTAGTGGAATGTATAATACTGCAGTCTTGGAAAAAAAATGGAGAGGAATATAAAGCTGCCTGTAAATTGAATTAACAGCTGCCTGTTACGAATAAAGAAACATGAATGAGATCATGGGTCGTAAGAACGTGAAACTGGAAAGTGACACCTGGATGTTTGAGTTGAAAGGATGGAACCCTACGGGGAAGTAGGAGTAGAACTCCTGGAAGGTGAATGGTATAGTATTGGGGAAGTGAGCTGGCCCTTGAGTACGGAGTACCAAGGAGAGCGACTGTCCCCCTGTTTAGTGCAGAGCGGAGCCAGCCGCCCCAGGGACCCAGGGTTAGGACTGGCCACTCTGTACCGACTTACTGGCCCTCGCGTACGTAGTACCGAGGAGAGCTACTAGTGTAGGGAGGTACTTGCTACCCCACGGGCCCCGGGGTTCTGCTAGCCTCTCACACCGACTTGTTAGGCCCACTGGGGCAAACCAGGGTAGTCAGGCGAGGGTGCGCGGACTGTGGAGGGGCATGGCCCCGGTTTGGTTACTGTGGAGGGGTTGGACCCCTGTTACTGAGGGGGCTCTGCCCTGTACTGGTTCCGTGCTGTGCTTTGGGCGCACCCGTTAACGGAAACGACTGACCGCGTGCCAGTATGGGTTAGCTACCTGTGCGTTTATCGCGCGTGCCGTAGTCACCGTTACGTCTGTCAGTGACCTTGGGGTGGTTGACTGAGGGTAGGATCACCACAGGGGACTCTCCCGGCCAGGAGAGCACCACGTGCTACTTCTACTTTTTGGAAAAGACTGCAATCAAGATCGTTCCCACGAGGAACATTCGAGATCAAGTAAAAGATCTGAGAAATAAATGAAATAGTGAGACAATTGAAAGATGTAAATAAAGAAAGTAATAGAACATAACAGCTACTGTACACTCTACTGTTGTCTTTAGTTTTTGTAACGAGCGCGTGCCCCAGACGCCTTTTAAGACGTCTGGGAGGTGGCCCAGACGTCGGACAAGACGTCTGGGATCACATCCAGACGTCTGACCAGACGTCCGGGATAGTTTACAGACGTCTGGAGAACAGTTATGTTCGCACGGGAGATTCGTCTGCGCGCCTGTGCGCGCAGACCTGCGATTCTGCCCTCTTTCTCTGCGACTGCAGGCGGCTGCGACCGCCTTCTCTCTCCTCCTCGCGCGGCCTTAAAAGGGCGCGCCTCCCCTCCCGTCTCCACCATCTTCTTCCTTCTTCTCCTGCCTGTGCGCGAGAGCGAGCGGACGCGAGGGCGCAGCGGCAGCGGCAGCCACAGTGAGCGCGGAGGAGGTGCGGCGTGCGAGGGCGGGGCTCTGCCGTGAGGGCGAGCTCGCCGGAGCGGCTTGGCCGGCCGGCAGAGGGCGCAGGGGGCGCGGAGCGACGCGGAGAGGGACCTGCTGCGGGCTGAGCAGCAGACGCGCGAGGTGCGACGCGGGCGGCGTCGCGAGCGGAGGCCGAGCAGGGTCCTGATTCTGGAAAAATTTCCAGAATCAGACGTCTGGATTGATAGCCAGACGGCAAGGTCGACGTCTGTAAGATCATACAGACGTCTGAAAGGTGAGTTTCCGCTTTCTTCTTCCTTCTTGTCGACTGACCGTACTGAGGGAGGGGGGTTGGCTGTGCGCAGGTTCGCTGATTCGCCATCCCTTGCGAATCAGACGTCTGGAAGTTGTACCAGACGGCGGGAGTGACCTCCAGACGTCCGGAGGGACCATCGGACGTCTGGGATCTAGGCAGACGTCCCCACAGACTTCTGGACGTCCGGGGAACCAAGCCGAACAGGTAATTCTCTGATCCACCGTTTAAGACGTCTGGAAGGAGTTCCAGACGTCTGATTTTGCACAGTATTGTCTTTCTCGACCCGTTTAGGGCCCGTTTGGGCTCCGTTTTCCGCGATTCGAGTTGCGTTCGTTTCAGAATTAATTCCTCTACCCGCCTACAGTAGCTATACACTATTTTGAGACACTCCTTGTGTTTGATCCTTGTGACAGGATCTCGTTCAGTTGCAGTCTTGAGAGTCGCGGAGGCACGCGGGATTCCCGATCACGCCCCCACTACTCCCGTTGTACCTGGTAGAGTGGCTTTAAGTATTAATAAAATCTGTTAAAGTATGGAACCATAACTAGAACCTAGGGCATTGCATGAATCCTAGGAATGAGAAATATATGGAATGATAGCTCCTAGGTGTTGCATGAATCCTAGGGCCGGAAAACTAGATTGTATGATAGATCCTAGGATATGGCATGAGTCCTAGGGTGGAAAAACTAGTGGAATGTATATTACTGCAGTCTTGGAAAATTGGAAAGGAATATATATAAAGCTGCCTGTAAAATTAATTAACAGCTGCCTGTTACGAATAAAGAAACATGTTGAGATCATGGATTTCGAGAATGTGAATCTGGAAAGTGAAACATATGATGTTCTGAGATAAAGAGCTGGAACCCTACGGGGAATTAGGAGTGGAACTCTTGGAAAGAAAAGGGAATGGAACTGAGATGTAGTTTGTACTGTCTCTTGGGTACGCAGTACCAAGGGAAGTACCTGTACCTGTTTAGTGCAGAGTGGGGCCAGCCGCCCCAGGGACCCGGGGTTAGGATTGGCCGCTCTGTACCGACTTGTTGGCCCTCATGTACGTAGTACCGAGGAGAGCTAGTAGTGTTAGGAGAGTACTAGCTACCCCACGGGCCCCGGGGTTCTGCTAGCCTCCTTCACCGACTTGTTAGGCCCACTAGGGCAAACCAGGGTAGTCAGGCGAGGGTGCGCGGACTGTGGAGGGGCAAGGCCCCGGTTTGGTTACTGTAGAGGGGTTGGACCCCTGTTACTGAGAGGGTTCTGCCCTGGTTCCGTGCTGTGCTTTGGGCGCACCCGTTAACGGAAACGACTGACCGCGTGCCAGTGCAGGCTAGCTACCTGTGCGTTTATCGCACGTGCCGTAGTCACCGTTACGTCTGTCAGTGACCTTGGGGTGGTTGACTGAGGGTAGGATCACCACGGGGGACTCTCCCGGCCAGGAGAGCACCACGTGCTACTTCTACTTTTGGAAAAGACTGCAATCAAGATCGTTCCCACGAGGACATTCGAGATCAAGTAAAGGGTCTGAGAAATAAATGAAATAGTAAGAAAAATTGAAAGATGTGAATAAAGGAAGTAATAGAACATAACAGCTACTGTACACTCTACTGTTGCCTTTAGTTAGTTTGCCACTCTACTCACCGTTTTGCTGACGTGTTACACTCGTTACCTTTTTCAGGACCAGGTGTTGAGCAGCCAGGGTCGGCGGCTGCAGATGACGCTGGGCCGAGTAGGGTCCAGTAGAGTTACCACAGCTTTTGTACCCCTTTTGTTTCTGTTCTAGTGAGTAGTTTTTGTTTCCGCTGTACCTTCTTTACCTGCAGTTTTTGTTATATGATAAATGTTGTTTTACTGTTGTGGTGGTACCTACTGTAGTAGTTTCTTTCCTTACTGCTGTACTTTCTTACTGTTAGTTATATTCATGCTGAATGTGGTTTATTTTACTGTCTTTTGGTTACTTCCTCGTTGGACGACTGGGTCTTGGGATTAGTCGAGTCGGTCCGGTTCTCGTGTCTCGTAGGGACTCGGGAAACGGGTCGTTACAAGATGGTATCAGAGCAAGGTCGTCCCGAGAAGTGAATCAACTGACTGGAAAATAACCAATTCACATGTTTATAGCTAGAGTAGCCACCACAACATATCTCTTGACATGAGCTCTTAGAAGTCTTGTTAGGTACCGTTTGTTTTGACGTTTCCGTTGTGGTTTCGCGTCTCCTTGCAGGAGATGCCTCGTCGCGGGACTGGCGAGACTGGCCGCGGGCGCGGCCGAGGGCGAGGTCGGCGAGGTGGTCGTGCTGTCGTTGACGTCTCGGTGGACCAGCCACCACTCCCTGGCATCCAGGCCCAGGACCTCGCCAGACTGATACGGGATATTGTACGAGAGGAGCTCCACCCACCGCCCCGAGCACCTCCTCCTGGGGTTGCAGAGGGGGTGTCCTCTGTGGGACCATGCGACAGACGCGGCGCTGGACACGAGGGAGGGGATGGGCCCCTGCCGCCCCCACCTCCCTCCGACACTTCTGTACACGAGGCACCTTCGCCTGGAGGTGCACCAGCACCTCCCCTACAGCGCCACTTCGAGCTTTTCGGACAGTTCCGGAAGCTGAAGCCCCCCTCCTTCAAGGGGGATGAGGACCCGACCGAGGCAGAGGACTGGCTTGAGCAGCTGGAGAAGATCTTCGACACCCTTCGCCCCCCGGTGGAGTGCCGCGTGGCCTTTGCCACGTACCAGCTGGAGAGTGCGGCACACCGGTGGTGGAGGGCGGTCCGGGGTCAGGAGAGGGACGAGCCGACGTGGGACCAGTTCGTCACCCTCTTCTGCGAGCAGTACTTTCCCCAGACGTGGCAGGACCAGAGGAGGCGGGAGTTCCACACTCTCCGCCAAGGGACGATGACCGTGAGCACGTACCGCACGCGTTTCTTGGAGCTGTCCCGCTTTGCAGCGACAGCGGTTGCCACTGAGGAGGAGTGCCTTTGGAGGTTCACCGAGGGGCTCCGGCCTGCGATCCGGGGGTATGTCAAACCCCTGAAGCTGCCGACGTTTTCGAGGGTGGTAGAGGCAGCTATGACTTACGAGGAGACCAACCCGTCCGCGCGAGAGACCGACGGTGGGCGGAAGAGGCCCTTTCAGCCAGACTTCTCACAGGGCCGGCGAGAACGGAGACACGTGGCGTCCGCAGGAGAGCCGCCACGTTGTGCAGGGCCATCAGTGGCCTTTGGGGGCCCTCGACAGGGGCCAGTCGCCAGCACCGGACCCCCGCCTAGCCGACAGCAGGGACTCACTGAGGGCGGGAGTCGGGTTCCCCTCTGCTACCAGTGTGGCCAGCCGGGCCACGTCAGGAGGGACTGCCCATCTAGGGCAGGAGGTCAGCAGATACTTCCCGTGCAGAGCACTGGAGGGCGTGCAGGAGGCCGCGGTTCCCAGGCACGAGGAGGAGGACAGCAGTCGCGAGGAGGGTACCGGCCAGCACCTACCCGTCCGACGCAGAGTGTGGCTGCTTCGTCCGCACCTAGAGCTGAGGGGCGTATCAACGCCCTAACACACAGGGACGCCAGAGCATCGGGATCCGTGGTAGCAGGTATGGTTTCAGTTTCTGGCAGACTCGTTTACACGCTTTTCGATTCCGGCGCTACGCACTCGTTTGTCGCAGCCAGTTTCGCAGTTAGTTTGGACCAGGATTATACACTGTTAGAGAATCCGTTCGTAATCAGAGGTCCGAGTGGTCAGCTGTTTGTAGCTGAGGAGGTGTACACGGGTTGCGGGGTCAGCATCGGGGGACATAGCCTGCCAGCTGAGCTGATTATGATACAGATGGAGGACTTTGGAGTGATTCTGGGGATGGATTGGCTGTCCGCTTACCATGCCTTGGTAGACTGTTTTGAGAGGAAGATTGTCTTCTCCATTCCGGAGTTGCCTTCTTTCGAGTTTCACGGGTAGCCAGTGGACGGAGGTTTCAGGTGCATTTCGGCACTTCGGGCGGCGAGACTTTTGAGCCAGGGGTGTGAGGGCTTCCTAGCTTGTGTGGTGGCAGAGCACAGCCCCGTGGCAGACTTCCAGAGCATCCCGGTGGTCAGAGAGTACCCCGACGTGTTTCCAGACGAGTTACCAGGACTACCGCCCGAGCGTGAGATCGAGTTTGAGATCTCACTAGTACCAGGGACCAGCCCCATCTCCACCGCGCCATACAGAATGGCACCGCTTGAGCTGCGAGAGCTCAAGTCCCAGTTGCAGGACCTTTTGGAGAAAGGTTTCGTGAGGCCCAGTGCGTCTCCCTGGGGAGCCCCGGTACTGTTTGTGAAGAAGAAGGATGGGACCCTACGCCTTTGTGTGGACTACCGACAGCTGAATAGGGTCACCATCAAGAACAGATATCCGCTGCCGAGGATCGACGATTTGTTTGACCAGTTGCGAGGTGCCACGGTGTTTTCCAAGATAGACTTGAGGTCTGGATACCACCAGTTGAGGATCAGGGAGACCGACGTCTCCAAGACAGCTTTCCGCACCCGGTACGGACACTACGAGTTTTTGGTCATGCCGTTTGGGCTGACCAATGCCCCCGCTGCTTTCATGGACCTGATGAACCGGGTGTTTAGACCGTACTTGGACCAGTTTGTGGTGGTTTTCATAGATGATGTACTCATCTATTCTAGAGATCGGATGCAGCACGGACGGCACTTGCGGATGGTTCTGGACACTCTGAGACGACGCAGGCTGTACGCCAAATACAGCAAGTGCGAGTTCTGGTTGAGGGAGGTGACCTTTTTGGGTCATGTGATCTCTGGAGACGGCCTGGCGGTGGACCCCGCCAAGGTCGAGGCAGTGCTCAGGTGGGAGAGACCGCGTTCAGTCACTGAGATTCGCAGTTTCCTGGGACTGGCAGGTTACTACAGACGGTTCATCAGAGGGTTTTCGCAGATTGCACATCCTATGACACAGTTGACCCGGAAGGATGTGCCTTTCGCTTGGACAGACGCCTGTGAGGTGTGTTTTCTGGAGCTGAAGGAGAGGTTGACCTCGGCTCCCGTGCTCACCATCCCTGACAGTAGTGGCGGGTTCATTGTGTACACGGACGCTTCCTTGCAGGGGTTAGGAGGTGTGCTCATGCAGAGGGGTCACGTGGTCGCTTACACTTCGCGGCAACTGAAGCCCCATGAGCATACCTACCCTACCCACGACTTAGAGTTAGCAGCTGTTGTCTTCGCGCTGAAGACATGGAGGCACTACTTGTACGGTGAGACCTTCGAGATTTTTACAGATCACAAGAGCCTCAGATATCTTTTTGACCAGAAGGACCTCAACATGAGACAGAGACGTTGGTTGGAGCTCCTGAAGGACTACGACTGCAGCATCTCCTACCACCCGGGAAAGGCCAATGTGGTAGCTGACGCCTTGAGCCGTAAGGCGCCCGCACGCTTGGCCAGCCTACGGTTACAGAGTTGGAGCCTTTTGGAGGAGGTGGGCAGTTGGCGACCTCTAGAGTTACGAGGATACTGTGGGGCAGTGACGGTGACACGGCAGACCAGGCCAGAGCTGATAGACCGTATCATCACAGGACAGATGGCCGATCCGTACTTGCAGTCTTTGCGCGACAGAGTACTATCAAGAGACCCAGGGGACTTCTCTTTCACAGACCAGGTGCTACGCTTGAGGGGACGGTTGTGCGTTCCCAGAGACGAGGAGCTGTTGAGAGAGCTCCTGACTGAGGCACACGGTTCCAGATTCACCATACATCCCGGAAACACGAAAATGTACCACGACTTGAGACGCGAGTTTTGGTGGAGAGGGATGAAGCGGGATGTGGGTGAGTTCGTGCAACAGTGTTTAGTGTGCCAGCAGGTGAAAGCCGAGCATCAGAGGCCTGCAGCGCCACTTCAGCCGCTTCCAGTGCCAGAGTGGAAGTGGGAGAGCATCACCATGGACTTGGTGGTGGGCTTACCTGTTATCCAGCGGGGACACGACGCAGTCTGGGTAATAGTGGATAGACTGACGAAGATGGTGCGTTTCTTGCCGATCCGAGTCACTTTGGGACCAGCACAGTTGGCAGAGAGGTATATCCGTGATGTGGTACGACTACACGGAGTTCCGCGGGAGATCGTATCTGACCTGGATGCCCGCTTTACGTCCCAGTTTTGGGCTGAGTTTCAGCAGGCTTTGGGGACGAGGTTGAGGTTTAGCACGGCTTACCACCCCCGGACGGACGGACAGTCTGAGCGCACGATACAGACACTTGAGGACCTTTTGCGTGCCTGTGTACTGGACTGGAGGGGCTCTTGAGAGGAGCACCTGCCCCTGGCGGAGTTTGCATACAACAACAATTATCACTCGAGCATCGGCATGGCTCCCTACGAGGCTCTGTACGGGCGGAAGTGTACGGCACCCTTGAGTTGGGTTGAGGTGGGGACCAAGTGGGAGGTTGGCCCCAGGTTGATCAGGCAGAGTCAGGAGGTAGTTGAGCAGATCCACAGACGACTTCGCACTGTCAGGAGCAGACAGAAGAGCTACGCGAATCAGAGATGCAGAGAGGTGCAGTTTGAGGTTGGGGACCACGTCTTCCTTCGTGTTTCGCCCATGAAGGGCCTACAGCGGTTTGGGGTGAGAGGGAAGCTCGCGTCGAGGTTCGTAGGGCCCTTTGAGGTCCTGGAGCGGGTTGGACCCGTTGCTTATAGACTTGCCCTTCCCCCGCAGCTTTCTGGTGTGCACGACGTGTTCCACGTGTCCAACCTCAGGAAGTACGTAGCCGATTCCAGTCACGTACTGAGTCACGAGAGCGTCGAGGTGAGCGACGACCTGACCTACCCCGAGTGGCCAGTGCAGATCCTAGACCGAGCCATCCGCAGTTTGAGACGAAAGCAAGTACCCCTGGTAAAGGTTTTGTGGAGGAGCCAGCGGTACGAGGAGGCTACCTGGGAGCCTGAGGCGACAATGCGGGAATGATACCTGGAGCTTTTCGCGGGTACGTCGTTTCGGATCGGCTTCGGTCCTCTTTGAGTTTGTTATGGTTATTTGGACATCTTTTCCCCGTACCCTAGTTGGCGCAAGTTTCAGGGACGAAACTTCCTTTGAGTTTGTTATATTGTTACGAACGCGTGCCCCAGACGTCTTTTAAGACGTCTGGGAGGTGGCTGATAACACCACGCAAGGGGGTAGTAATTAGGTTGAATATGGCCCATCTTTAGAATAAAAGGCACAACATAAAGTAGAATAGGAGCATTGCATGCATCAAGTACCAAGATTGCTTATAAACTGTATTAATGGCCATTTGTGTAAAGCATTTATCAAAGCAGGCCTCAGATGAGCAATCGGACCGCACGGATGGATTCAGGACGACGAACGGAGTCTAACGGACTCAAAAGCGGCCAAATCCGACATCCGGAGCTCCCACAATGGGCCCAAGAAATCCTGACCGTTGATCTGGAGATCAACGGCCTAGAACGCGCCACGTCGCCCCGCCCCCGCCGGCCGCACGCCCCCAAGCCAGCCAAGGACGCATCTCGGCCGTTGATCTTCGATCGAACGGCCGAGATCCGCGCGCTCGCCCGCGGTCGCCGCGACAAAGCGCGGGCGTGGCGCAACGGTTAGCGCTCACGCCCGCGTCGCGGCGATGCGCGTTCGATTCGCGCGGAGCGAAAATCATCTGCGGGCGAAGGGCGCGGCAAAATTGAGCCGCGCGATCAGAAGCGAGCGGCTAGGATCGCGCCACGCGGCGCGACGACAGCGCCCCACCTCCCACGCGCGCGCGCACGCCGGGCGGAAACGCGCGCGCGCACGCGCGCCCGAAGCGCGATCCTAGCGCAGGCGCGGGAGGATCTCAGCCGTCCGATCATCAATCGGACGGCTCTCGTTCGACGCCCACGGATCGCGCCTGAAGAGAGAGAGGGGCGGGCGGCTGACCGGCGGCAGAAGACCTTCACCGACGTATATGGAAGCGGTTTTAGCGACGTTCTGGATGTCGCTAAAGCACATTCTTCTTTTAGGAAGCCCTTAACTCTATTTAAACCCCCTTCTACCACCATTCAAGGCATCCTCTCCCACTTGCAACTACTCCACTCCTCTCCTAGCTAGTCTTAGGCACTCTTGTAATCGCCGGAGACGACGAGCCGCCGACGGAGCCTCCTCCACCGCCGTGGCTGCCTCGTCGCTCTCCACTCTCTCTCTACCTCTCTCTCTCTCTTTTAAGCTTTCATTTACTTTTGTTGAAGCATGTATTTAATGTTGTAAACCATGAACTATGAATGCATGTTTAATGAAATTGTTTTTCATTTAGTTGCCTTTTTAATTTCTGTTTAAAGTGCATGATCAAAATCAAGAGCTTTCTAACCCTAAACTCTCTCTATCTCTCGCTCTTCAAAACCGTTTCTTTCGCAAGCAAAACTCCGCCTTTTTCGTGACAACAAGTGGTAAACAAAATCCGATTTCCACGCCTCCCTGAGATCGACACTCGGACTCACCTCCGTCTACTTCTTTTAAAACCGACGTATCAAGTGCAACTATAACGACACCTCTTAACACACACGCACGAAGGCACGTCAGTTTTTGGCGCCGTTGCCGGGGAGGCAACGGATTTGTTTTATCACCTCCATTCCACCTTCATTCTCATATCGTCTAATGCCCTATTTTCCTTTTTACTTGATGGTTGCAGGAATTCGGCGCATGGACGGCGAAGCGACGCATTCCACTATGGTAGCAAGGAAGTAGGCGCCTCGAGGACCGATAGTAAGTACTCTCTCTCTCATTGTTTGCTTGCGTGAAAAAGCTAAAAAAATCATAAAAACTAAAAAAATTGGCGTGGTGAATGATTGCTTGACCCACATTCTTAACACACCACCCTACAAAAAAAATGTACACTCTAATATACTGGACAAATTCTTGGAGTGTTCTTTTCTTTTTCTCTTGAGTGGTGTTTGCGAAGCCACCGTGAGTTGACCTGGGCCGCATCACTCAACCCTAAAAACTAACTCATCTAATAGTAGCTGCACGATCTTTAGGATGAGTACACTAGGGTTTTTAGAGCCTCTACAAGATAAAAAGGAAATCTACTTTCACCAAGTTGTGTGTAGAACTTGACGTGCCCATTGAAACTTGTCTGAAAGCATTAAGATACGTCAACCCTAAAAAACACTAAAGTAAGGATGAAACATTAAAAGACACCACACCCTAAAAATTCTTGCTTTAAAACCCTGTTTTTTAGAAGCACACACCTTGAAAAGTGGAAAATTAAGAGGCACCACCCCAATCAACGCCTCATCACATTACCCTAAGCACAAGCACTATCCTAACCCGTTAAAACTGAGTAGACGTGCCCTAGGCAGGACTGAGTTAAGTCTCAAAAGGTGAGGTTTTGTTCGCTAGGCACTTGGCTTTCATTCCCTTGGTAGAATCTGGTGGCTAGGCTGCGGGGCAGTGTCAAACGACCGCGGTTGTGGGGTCTATGGAACCGGAGGCGTAAGCCAAAGGAAGAACCTTCCCTGCAATCCCCTCGTAATCAACCTGGCCAGATTAGCCTTGAGAAGGGAAGTCCAGTGCTTACGGACTTAATCACCCTTTGTGAGATTTCTAGGTCTCCTAAGGAATACACCATAAGGATTAGGCTTGCATGCTTGATTGAAACACATTTCTCGCATCTGACGCCCTCCGCATCCCCTCCAATTCTTCTCTAGTGTATGCACGGGAGGCGCTCACTGCATCCCGAATTGTGTGTTTTGGGGCAGGAATCTAGGCGACGTAACTCTGTTGAAAACATGGCTGAACCTAGGGTAGATGAGGCTGAAGATCAACCCCCACCAGATGCTATGGCTGTCGTCAAGGCTCAAATCAATGCTAACCATCGGCTTCAGCAACGACAAATCCACACCATCATGCAAGCCATACAACGGTTACAGAACCCGCAAGAACAACCACCACCTTTCAATGACATACCAGGACAACCACCACTTGATTTACCACCGTTTCAGAACCAGCCAAGACCCCTCCGTGATTTCTATAACCCTTCTGCCATTAGAGTCGAGCCACACCTTAGGATCCCCGAAGGGGGAGACGATTTTGAGCTAAAACCTAATGTATTAAGTCTAATCCAGAGCCACTTTCATGGAAGCTCAAATGAAGACCCCTTTCAGCACCTAGAAGATCTCGACCGCATAGCAAGAACAGTAAAACCTAGGAACATTAGCCTTGATATTGTTCTAATCAAGATGTTCCCTTTCTCATTAAGAGACAAGGCTTCTCATTGGCTTAGAACCCTAGGTAGACCCATCACCACCTGGGAGGAACTGAGGCATGCATTTTTAAAGAAATTCTTCCCCATAGGAAAGACCAATGCCCTCAGAAGAGCTATCACTACCTTCACACTCCAGGGTGGGGAACAATTTCATGAGGCGTGGGAAAGATTCAATGAACTTTTGAGGAAATGCCCACACCACGAAGTTCCAAGGTGGCAATTAGCCCAGATCTTCTACCACGGTTTGGATAGCAACCTACGGAACTTCGTCGATGCCTCATGCGGGGGAAACTTCCTAAACAAAGACGAGGAGAGCGCGTTTGAGCTCTTTGAGTCTATGAGCGAGAATTCGCTCAACAATGCCTCCATGAACCAGTTTAACAGATCCAGTCAACCCCGTGGTGGGATTTATGAGATACAAGCAAATTCTGGAATGGTTGACATGGACATTATTGCCAAAAAGTTGGATCGAGTAGAATTGGTGGACAAGAAGATTGATGAGCTTCTAAACCAGACCAGGAACCCCTTGCAGACTTTCACCCTAGCAAAAGGAGCACATAATGTTGACCTGGTCCAGCCCTTCACCCAACTAAACTTGGAACAACCCCCAACCATGTTCCAAGGAGGGACCTTTGCTCCCTCGACCCTTGATTACTCCCTTCCTTCTTCATCAACATCGGCTATTCTAGAAGATGTGCAAGCCGTCCAAGGATATGCAAAACCTGACCCTTTCTCCAACACTTACAACACCGGCTGGCGTAATCACCCCAACTTTGGTTGGACAAACCAGAAACTACCGCAATTCCAAAACCAGCCCAGGCCAAACCAACAGCCACACTTGCCCCCCTATCAGCAAGGACCACCAGTTAGACCCCAATATAACCAAAATAGGGCGGCCCCTCCCCCACAAAACCAAATGGACACCCTAATAAAGATGATGGCTGACATGAACCAAAAACATCAGGAAGAAATGGCCTTGGTAAAGGGACAGTTAAGCCAACTCTTGGACTGTAAACAGCAAGGATCTCTACCTTCCCAACCACAACCAAACCCGCGAAACATAATTAGCAGAGGCCCCAATTCGCAAGGGTTCCAAGGCAACCCCGGGCAGGCTCATATGGTCCAACCGGCTCCACAAGCACCTCCTGGGTTTGGCGCCTCTTCATCCTCATCTTCTCAAGGATCACCCCATGGCCCCAATGCCTCTGCAAATGCGGTGACCTTGAGAAGCGGCACCAAAACCCAGGATCCCAAATGGCCGACTCTCCCCGAGACTTTACCCGACTTAGAAGAAGCACCAACCAAGGACCCAAACATGGAACCAATCCAGACACCCTATCCTGAGGCCTTGGAAACAGTCAAGAGAAAAAAGAATACTGTGGAAACTGAGGAGCTGATGGAAATTTTTAAACAAGTACAGATTAATATTCCGCTTCTAGAAGCTGTCAAACACATCCCCGCTTACGCCAAGTTCTTAAAGGATGCCTGTACACCCAAGCGTAAGACGAGACCTCAAGCACCTAGGAAGGTTGTACTCTCTGAGCAAGCCAGTTCCGTGATATCAAGCAACCTTCCACTCAAACGAACTGACCCAGGAGCACCCCTGATTTCCTGCAACATCGGGGACATGACATTTGATAGAGCGCTCCTGGACCTAGGTGCTTCTATCAACCTAATTCCCACAACCTTGTACCACCAATTTGGTTTTGGGGAGCTGGCACCAACCCCTGTCACCATCCAGCTGGCGGATAGATCAGTGAAAACCCCGAAGGGGGTTGTCGAGGACGTGATTGTACGGGTCAAGGACTTCTATTTCCCAGTCGACTTTTTGGTGCTCGACATGGAAGTCCCTGAAAAATTACAGAACGCACCCATAATCTTAGGCAGACCTTTCTTAGCCACGGCTAAAGCAAACATCGATTGCGACACGGGATGTATGGAAATCGCCTTCGGAGACAGGAAAATGCAATTAGATATCTTCCGGGCAACAAAGTCTTTTGATTGTGATTACATTGAGGAACATGATCCCGTGGAAACTTTAATCGAGGAATGCCTTACCCTCAATTCTGTCTCAGACCACCAAACCCGTAGTTCTGACTCGCCACCATCATTACCTGTGGACCTCTGTAAGGCTGAGTATCATCACATGACACCATTTGAAGAAATCAATGTTGATCAACTACCGCCCTTTCCATTCCCATCGACTGTGGTCCCACCCGCACCTGAACTTAAACCATTGCCCGAGAATCTCAAGTACGTCTTCTTGGGACCTGGCCAGACCTTCCCAGTGATTATTAATTCCCATCTAACCAAGGATCAGGAACTAAGGTTGACTGCAACTCTTTCAGAACATCGGGCCGCCATTGGTTGGACCATCTCAGATCTAAGAGGAATTAGCCCCACCTATTGCACCCACAAGATTTACCTGGAAGACGGGGCCCGACCTTCCCGCCAGATGCAGAGACGGTTAAACCCTAACATGCGGGAGGTCGTTAAAAAAGAAATTATCAAGTGGCTCGACGCCGACATCATCTACCCTATCTCTGATAGCCCCTGGGTGAGCCCCACTCAAGTGGTTCCAAAGAAGGCTGGGCTCACCGTTGTCACTAATGATCATGGCGAATCCATTCCCACCCGCACCACCACCGCATGGCGGGTGTGTATTGATTATAGGAAGCTTAACGAAGCCACTAAGAAGGACCACTTCCCCTTGCCATTCATTGACCAAATCCTTGAAAGATTGGCAGGGCAGAAGTATTTTTGCTTCCTGGATGGATATTCAGGATATAACCAAGTCGCAATTGCTCCGGAAGATCAGGAAAAGACCACATTCACTTGCCCGTATGGCACATTTGCATTCCGTCGAATGCCGTTCGGGTTATGCAACGCACCCGCAACCTTCCAGCGTTGCATGCTAGCCATTTTTTCAGAAATGGTGGGTGAATACTTGGAGGTCTTTATGGATGATTTCTCTGTATTCGGGAATTCATTCGACCATTGTTTGAGCAACTTGGAGAAAATCCTGAAACGATGTATCGAGGTTAACTTGGTGTTAAGTTGGGAAAAGAGCCATTTTATGGTTCAAGAAGGAATTGTCCTCGGACACATCGTTTCGCATAAGGGCATCGAGGTAGATCGAGCTAAAGTTGATTTAATTTCCAAACTTCCTCCACCTAGTTCGGTCCGACAGATTCGCTCTTTTCTAGGACATGTTGGCTTCTACCGAAGGTTCATCAAAGACTTTTCCAAACTTTCCAAACCCTTGACCGACCTTCTAGCCAACGACGCAACTTTCCACATGTCTCCTGATTGCACCCAGGCTTATCATACCCTCCGGGACTTAGTCTCCACCGCACCGGTACTTCAACCCCCAGACTGGTCCCAGGGTTTTGAGATTATGTGTGACGCATCAGATTTTGCCATAGGCGCTGTCCTGGGACAAAGGCAAGACAAGAAGCCCGTGGTGATCTACTACGCGAGCAAAACGTTGGACGAGGCCCAGCGTAATTATACGGTCACAGAAAAAGAGTTGCTTGCTGTAGTCTTTGGACTGGAAAAATTCCGATCATACTTACTGGGATCCCACGTGACTATCTACACCGACCATTCAGCCATCCGGCACCTGTTGGCCAAAAAGGATGCAAAACCCAGGCTCATCAGATGGATCCTGCTTTTGCAGGAATTTGACCTGGAAATCCAAGACAAGGCCGGATCGAAAAATGTGGTGGCTGACCACCTGTCAAGACTTCATCCAGACCACATTGGACCCTCCCTACCTCTATCTGATACCTTCCCTGATGAACACATCCTAGCCGTGCAAGACAAGAAAATGCCATGGTATGCTGACTATGTCAACTACCTGGTTATAGGACAAACCCCGCACAGCTGGTCCAAACAGCAACGGGACAGGTTCTTGGCTGAGGCCAAGCACTATTTCTGGGATGATCCCATGCTGTTTCGCCTCTGTGCTGATCAGATCATCAGGAGGTGCCTCCCCGAAGACGAGGTTCAGAGTGTGCTTTCCTTTTGTCATGACCAAGCATGTGGCGGCCATTTCTCTGGCAAGAAAACAGCTGCAAAAGTTTTGCAGTCTGGATTTTATTGGCCGTCCCTATTCAAGGATGCACACATCTTTGCCAAGACTTGCTCACGATGCCAAACACTAGGGACAATGACCAAAAAAGATATGATGCCCCTTCAGCCCATTTTGATTGTCGAAATTTTCGACGTTTGGGGTATCGATTTTATGGGCCCCTTTCCACCATCCAACGGCTTCGAGTATATCTTGGTCTCGGTAGACTATGTTTCCAAATGGATTGAAGCCGTCGCCACCCGACGATGCGATCACAAGACGGTCATGGACTTTGTAAAGAAGAACATCTTTTCCCATTTTGGAATACCCAAGGCCATGATCAGTGATGGTGGAAGCCATTTTATCCATTCCCAGTTCCGTGCCCTACTTAGAAAATACGGGGTAACCCACCGCATTGCCACCCCGTATCATCCACAAACAAATGGGCAGACTGAGGTCTCAAACAGACAAATCAAGAACATTTTACAGAAGACTGTGAGACCTGACAGGAAAGACTGGTCCACACGACTTGATGATGCCCTGTGGGCATACAGGACCGCTTTTAAGACCCCGATAGGCATGTCACCTTACCGCTTGGTCTTTGGCAAAGCTTGCCATCTCCCTGTCGAATTGGAACACCGGGCTTACTGGGCTGTTAAGCAATGTAACATGGATCCCCAGTTAGCTGGTGCGCAAAGGACTCTTCAATTATCTGAGCTTGAAGAAATTCGTCGGGACGCCTTTGACAATAGTCGGCTATATAAGGAGAAAATGAAAGCCGTCCACGACCGACTCATTCATAGGAAAACCTTTGAGCCAAACCAACAAGTCTGGCTATTTGATGCACGCCTGAAACTCTTTCCAGGGAAACTTAGGTCCAAATGGACAGGACCATTTCGGGTGGTCAAGCCCTATTCCAATGGGGCAGTCGAAATCGCCGATCTTAATACCGGGCACACCTTTACAGTCAATGGTCAAAGATTGAAGCATTTCCTGGCCCAGGTACCCCCCAAGGAGAGTGTCACCCTTGTTGAGGGCTGACACCAGGCACCGCCCAGCTGGAGGCGTTAAACTCAGCGCTTCCTGGGAGGCAACCCAGCGGATTCAGACTGATCTGGTAGTTTACGTCACTCAGGTACTATCTTTTTGAACCCTTTTGCATCCATGCATCTGCCAATGAGGACATTGTCCAACTTAAGCATGGGGGGATGGTAAACTGCATAATCCTGAGCTTAATTAATCAGTCTGAATGAATAAATTAATTGATTAAAAAAAAAAAAAAAAAAAAAAATGAATTTAGGAAGAAAAACTTAGGCATTAGAAACTTGTCAATAGTGGGAAATAATACAAAAAGAACTTAAACAGTTAGACTTTTCAGGCCTTCAGGCTTAATTAGCCCTGGTGTCCATTAAAATATGGATTTAGCGGCGAACCCTTGCAACTTTAAGCTATTCTAATCCACCTAATAAATAAGGTAATAAGTATACGACTTATCAACTCACCCTCTAACTCAGGAAAACTTTGAGTCTAAGCATCTACACACATTTTTGCACAGACTCACTTCTCGGAGATTTTGACAGAAATTGGGTAGCTAATGAACTTTCTAGGGTGGTATGGCTGGCAAGTTGTCGTGGGTAACAGCCCATTGGCAGGTTGTCCAGAACCCAGCCACAGGCCATTTCTTTTTCACTGCCTCTAGGTACATTTGAGATTAGGGAAGCCACCTACGTAAAAAAAAAAAAAAAAAGAAGAAGAAGAAAAGAAAATAAACCACACTTCACCGCACAAGTATGGCTGGCAAGTGATCGTGGGTAACAGCCCATTGGTCGGTTGTCCAGAGCCCAGCTCAATAATTGCACAAAAAAAGAAGACCAAAAACACCTAAGGAAGAAGCGGGGAAGTAGTACAAGCCGGGGAGATATACACTGGAAAATCCTTGTGTTGACCCCAAGTAAAATGAACGCAGGGAGAAAGCTACCAATCGAACAAATACACCTTTAGGCAAAAATTTATTTTCTTTTCCGGTCACCTAGAGGCGTAGAAACTCGAAGTCTGTCTCAATTACCGTTAAGTAAGTCTATCACAACATTCACACCAAGATGCTTAGCACTTAGGGTTTTGACCGAGTTTTGGGTGGGTTGGGTAGCCGTAAAAAGTTACCAACCCACACTGAATTCTAAAAATTCTAAAAAGACATATATAGATATATACGTATACATAAGTATAGTTATATATACAAAGCAAGGATTCGGGCGATTCGTATTTTGGCAGACACCCGGGCGCTGCTTAGTCTTTGTAGATTAAGATCTTCGTATAGTTCCTCTTATTAACAAGTAACGAAGTGCCTAAGCAATTACTTCTTGAATTCGCCAAAGAAATAAAGGCTAGAATAAACCTTGCTAGGGACTAGCAAGGAGTAAGCATGGGGGTATGATAACACCACGCAAGGGGGTAGTAATTAGGTTGAATATGGCCCATCTTTAGAATAAAAGGCACAACATAAAGTAGAATAGGAGCATTGCATGCATCAAGTACCAAGATTGCTTATAAACTGTATTAATGGCCATTTGTGTAAAGCATTTATCAAAGCAGGCCTCAGATGAGCAATCGGACCGCACGGATGGATTCAGGACGACGAACGGAGTCTAACGGACTCAAAAGCGGCCAAATCCGACATCCGGAGCTCCCACAATGGGCCCAAGAAATCCTGACCGTTGATCTGGAGATCAACGGCCTAGAACGCGCCACGTCGCCCCGCCCCCGCCGGCCGCACGCCCCCAAGCCAGCCAAGGACGCATCTCGGCCGTTGATCTTCGATCGAACGGCCGAGATCCGCGCGCTCGCCCGCGGTCGCCGCGACAAAGCGCGGGCGTGGCGCAACGGTTAGCGCGCACGCCCGCGTCGCGGCGATGCGCGTTCGATTCGCGCGGAGCGAAAATCATCTGCGGGCGAAGGGCGCGGCAAAATTGAGCCGCGCGATCAGAAGCGAGCGGCTAGGATCGCGCCACGCGGCGCGACGACAGCGCCCCACCTCCCACGCGCGCGCGCACGCCGGGCGGAAACGCGCGCGCGCACGCGCGCCCGAAGCGCGATCCTAGCGCAGGCGCGGGAGGATCTCAGCCGTCCGATCATCAATCGGACGGCTCTCGTTCGACGCCCACGGATCGCGCCTGAAGAGAGAGAGGGGCGGGCGGCTGACCGGCGGCAGAAGACCTTCACCGACGTATATGGAAGCGGTTTTAGCGACGTTCTGGATGTCGCTAAAGCACATTCTTCTTTTAGGAAGCCCTTAACTCTATTTAAACCCCCTTCTACCACCATTCAAGGCATCCTCTCCCACTTGCAACTACTCCACTCCTCTCCTAGCTAGTCTTAGGCACTCTTGTAATCGCCGGAGACGACGAGCCGCCGACGGAGCCTCCTCCACCGCCGTGGCTGCCTCGTCGCTCTCCACTCTCTCTCTACCTCTCTCTCTCTCTTTTAAGCTTTCATTTACTTTTGTTGAAGCATGTATTTAATGTTGTAAACCATGAACTATGAATGCATGTTTAATGAAATTGTTTTTCATTTAGTTGCCTTTTTAATTTCTGTTTAAAGTGCATGATCAAAATCAAGAGCTTTCTAACCCTAAACTCTCTCTATCTCTCGCTCTTCAAAACCGTTTCTTTCGCAAGAAAAACTCCGCCTTTTTCGTGACAACAAGTGGTAAACAAAATCCGATTTCCACGCCTCCCTGAGATCGACACTCGGACTCACCTCCGTCTACTTCTTTTAAAACCGACGTATCAAGTGCAACTATAACGACACCTCTTAACACACACGCACGAAGGCACGTCAGTGGCCCAGACGTCGGACTAGACGTCTGGGATCACATCCAGACGTCTGACCAGACGTCCGGGATAGTTTACAGACGTCTGGAGAACAGTTATGTTCGCACGGGAGATTCGTCTGCGCGCCTGTGTGCGCAGACCTGCGATTCTGCCCTCTTTCTCTGCGACTGCAGGCGGCTGCGACCGCCTTCTCTCTCCTCCTCGCGCGGCCTTAAAAGGGCGCGCCTCCCCTCCCGTCTCCACCATCTTCTTCCTTCTTCTCCTGCCTGTGCGCGAGAGCGAGCGGACGCGAGGGCGCAGCGGCAGCGGCAGCCGCAGTGAGCGCGGAGGAGGTGCGGCGTGCGAGGGCGGGGCTCTGCCGTGAGGGCGAGCTCGCCGGAGCGGCTTGGCCGGCCGGCAGAGGGCGCAGGGGGCGCGGAGCGACGCGGAGAGGGACCTGCTGCGGGCTGAGCAGCAGACGCGCGAGGTGCGACGCGGGCGGCGTCGTGAGCGGAGGCCGAGCAGGGTCCTGATTCTGGAAAAATTTCCAGAATCAGACGTCTGGATTGATAGCCAGACGGCAAGGTCGACGTCTGTAAGATCATACAGACGTCTGAAAGGTGAGTTTCCGCTTTCTTCTTCCTTCTTGTCGACTGACCGTACTGAGGGAGGGGGGTTGGCTGTGCGCAGGTTCGCTGATTCGCCATCCCTTGCGAATCAGACGTCTGGAAGTTGTACCAGACGGCGGGAGTGACCTCCAGACGTCCGGAGGGACCATCGAACGTCTGGGATCTAGGCAGACATCCCCACAGACTTCTGGACGTCCGGGGAACCAAGCCGAACAGGTAATTCTCTGATCCACCGTTTAAGACGTCTGGAAGGAGTTCCAGACGTTTGATTTTGCACAGTATTGTCTTTCTCGACCCGTTTAGGGCCCGTTTGGGCTCCGTTTTCCGCGATTCGAGTTGCGTTCGTTTCAGAATTAATTCCTCTACCCGCCTACAGTAGCTATACACTATTTTGAGACACTCCTTGTGTTTGATCCTTGTGACAGGATCTCGTTCAGTTGCAGTCTTGAGAGTCGCGGAGGCACGCGGGATTCCCGATCACGCCCCCACTACTCCCGTTGTACCTGGTAGAGTGGCTTTAAGTATTAATAAAATCTGTTAAAGTATGGAACCATAACTAGAACCTAAGGCATTGCATGAATCCTAGGAATGAGAAATATATGGAATGATAGCTCCTAGGTGTTGCATGAATCCTAGGGCCGGAAAACTAGATTGTATGATAGATCCTAGGATATGGCATGAGTCCTAGGGTGGAAAAACTAGTGGAATGTATATTACTGCAGTCTTGGAAAATTGGAAAGGAATATATATAAAGCTGCCTGTAAAATTAATTAACAGCTGCCTGTTACGAATAAAGAAACATGTTGAGATCATGGATTTCGAGAATGTGAATCTGGAAAGTGAAACATATGATGTTCTGAGATAAAGAGCTGGAACCCTACGGGGAATTAGGAGTGGAACTCCTGGAAAGAAAAAGGAATGGAACTGAGATGTAGTTTGTACTGTCTCTTGGGTACGCAGTACCAAGGGAAGTACCTGTACCTGTTTAGTGCAGAGTGGGGCCAGCCGCCCCAGGGACCCGGGGTTAGGATTGGCCGCTCTGTACCGACTTGTTGGCCTTCGTGTACGTAGTACCGAGGAGAGCTAGTAGTGTTAGGAGAGTACTACCTACCCCACGGGCCCCGGGGTTCTGCTAGCCTCCTTCACCGACTTGTTAGGCCCACTAGGGCAAACCAGGGTAGTCAGGCGAGGGTGCGCGGACTGTGGAGGGGCAAGGCCCCGGTTTGGTTACTGTAGAGGGGTTGGACCCCTGTTACTGAGAGGGTTCTGCCCTGGTTCCGTGCTGTGCTTTGGGCGCACCCGTTAACGGAAACGACTGACCGCGTGCCAGTGCAGGCTAGCTACCTGTGCGTTTATCGCGCGTGCCGTAGTCACCGTTACGTCTGTCAGTGACCTTGGGGTGGTTGACTGAGGGTAGGATCACCACGGGGGACTCTCCCGGCCAGGAGAGCACCACGTGCTACTTCTACTTTTGGAAAAGACTGCAATCAAGATCGTTCCCACGAGGACATTTGAGATCAAGTAAAGGATCTGAGAAATAAATGAAATAGTAAGAAAAATTGAAAGATGTGAATAAAGGAAGTAATAGAACATAACAGCTACTGTACACTCTACTGTTGCCTTTAGTTAGTTTGCCACTCTACTCAGCGTTTTGCTGACGTGTTACACTCGTTACCTTTTTCAGGACCAGGTGTTGAGCAGCCAGGGTCGGCGGCTGCAGAGGACGCTGGGCCGAGTAGGGTCCAGTAGAGTTACCACAGCTTTTGTACCCCTTTTGTTTCTGTTCTAGTGAGTAGTTTTTGTTTCCGCTGTACCTTCTTTACCTGCAGTTTTTGTTATATGATAAATGTTGTTTTACTGTTGTGGTGGTACCTACTGTAGTAGTTTCTTTCCTTACTGCTGTACTTTCTTACTGTTAGTTATATTCATGCTGAATGTGGTTTATTTTACTGTCTTTTGGTTACTTCCTCGTTGGACGACTGGGTCTTGGGATTAGTCGAGTCGGTCCGGTTCTCGTGTCTCGTAGGCACTCGGGAAACGGGTCGTTACAGTTTTAGTTGCCACTCTACTCAGCGTTTTGCTGACATGTTACACTCGTTACCTTTCTCAGGACCAGGTGTTGAGCAGCCAGGGTCAGCGGTTGCAGAGGACGCTGGGCCGAGTAGGGTCCAGTAGAGTTTACCGCAGTCTTTTGTACCTCTTTTGTTTCTGTTATAGTGGGTAGTTCTTGTTTCCGCTGTACTTTCTTTACCTGAAGTTCATGTTATATGATAAATGTTGTTTTACTGTTGTGGTGGTATCTACTGTAGTCGTTTCTTTCCTTGCTGCTGTACTTTCTTACTGTTAGTTATATTCATGCTGAATGTGGTTTATTTTACTGCTCTTTTGGTTACTTCCTCGTTGGACGATTAGGTCTTGGGATTAGTCGAGTCGGTCCGGTTCTCGTGTCTCGTAGGGACTCGGGAGTCGAGTCGTTACACATGTATTTTGTATTGAAATTGCCAAGTTCGAACCAATCGTGCGATATAAAACTTGTTCAAATTCTTATTCCTCTTACTATCTATTAACTCAGCCACAAAGTAAAATAAAAACATATTAAGATAAATCCATTCTCCACATGGCTTTATGGGTTTGGAAAGGACCACACATTAGGATATGAAAACATTGAAAAGTCTATGGCAACTAGCACGTGTCATGAGGGAAATGTGTAAGATCCAAAAAAGAACTTATGTTCAAGATTTCTTTGGAAAGAGAGCCCTTTTCTCTTATATATATATATATATATATATATATATATATATATATATATATATATAGAAAAGATATCTAGTGAGCACAATACTCATAAATGACTATTTGACTCAAAATTATGTCTGTCGAATGGATATTTATTTTGATGAAACCACTTTCATTTTTAATTAATAGTTTTGTGTAATATGAGGGAAACCATCTAATTATTCATGGTAATTATCTGTTTACATCTAATATCAAATTTATGGATATTATAGATATAGAATGTTTTTGCAATGTCATTGCACCTTTCTGTATGTTATTTTATAGTTCATCTTATATGTTTTAAAGGTTAATGTTTTTTATTTAGTCACATTATATTGATTTGTTATTATTATTAAATATCATTGCATGTCCAGAAGATATTCAATGACTTATATCACATTTTATAATATTCGTTACATTTATGAACTTACGGTACTTTTTTGTATTACAAAATTATGTTACGCATGTTTTCACTTGATTATATAAGTTGACTTGTATTACAATTTATGATATCCAGAACATATTATAACATTATAACTTTTTGGTGGTTACATTCTATTTTACCGATTCAATTCAATTACACATATTCATATTGCAATTTTAAGCATGTTATGTAGTACAAAATAATAAGCAAACATTTATTCCTAAAATTTATATTACAACATTTGTATTCAACCTTTAATGCGTAATAATACCATACACATAAGAGGTTGTGTTACAATTATATAACATAACGCATAAGATCATGTCAATGTTTTAATAATTTGTAATATAACAATATGTTTACATTACAAAATCATATGTACGTAGTATTATTTATAATGAATGACAATAGTGATAATCATTAAATTCTTATGCATGTTAAAATTTTGACACAATTGTATTACAATTTCTTTTGTATAACATAAATTAATGCTTAATAATGAACTTACAAATTATTTTGGTTATTACATCATGTATTTTGTTGCGTTACAAAACACGACTTATTTGTTACATTCACAAAGTTTATCCATTACAAATGCACGTAGCTCTCATTATAATGCTTATTCTTTGTCGTTACAACGTTTTTCATTTTTCTAACACATTTACTTATTGTTTTGAACCACTGGACGTAGATATTTCTTGAATCATTTCTCATTATCAATTAATTCTTTATCTATTTATAGATTGTACCATTGTGTTAGTGTCCTAATTTTTTAAGAAAATTTATATTTTAAATAGCTTTCATATGTTTTTTTTAGCAACTTTCTATTAATATTAGTGTATTTTTTTTGAAACAATTAATATTAGTGTATTACAATACCAGATTAGTTTCTTTTGGTGGTTTTACTTTAGATGTTATGATTTCAATCCAATGGTCATCATATGATTCTCATTTAATGGTTTTTAGGCACTATACTTGAAGGATTTGTTCCATATATATATATATATATGGTGCTCATTTGCTCCGGTTGCCTCCTTGGTTTCCCCGCCCGCTCCTCTCCTCTTCCCTTCCTCCCCCTCTCTCCACTCTCCCTTTCTCCTTTGCAGCTTTGGGTTTTGGCTCCCTACTGGTGAGGGCTTCTGGTCCTCCCCCTGGAGGGGGGCCTCTATGCCCCTTGCCCTTCGATGGCTCCTTTTGGAGCTCCATGGAGTGCTTCCCAAGCCTCTTTCTCTGTGCCCCTTGTCCTCTGTTGGCTCCTTCGCTGTGAGACTTATGTGGATTTCTCCTACATCTTTTCTGTTGGTTTGGTGGTCGTCGATCGCATGCGATGCCAATTTATTTGTTGGTCTCCGTCCTTTCATACTGATTCTCTGACCTCTACAGCGCCGGTGTGGGTTGGGTTCCCCAGCCTTAATTTGCATTTGGTTCATTTGAATGCCTTAATGTCCATTGCTTACCAACTGGGAACCCCCATTTGTGTTGACCTCCGTATGGTCGAGGGCCTTCAGGTTCGATACCTATTTGAGCTGTTGAGTCAGGTTTTAAAAGTATTACGTTGTAGTACAGCTGAAATAGCGTTCAAAACAGATATAATTTTATTACTCGAAAAGATTTCTGTGGTCGAACATAGGGAGCAAATTGGTATTTAGAAATCAAGATCACAATTTAAACTGAAAGAAATTGCAATAGTAGCAGTGTCAGAGTGCAAAAATATGGGAGTAAAATGGTGATTTAGATCACCAAATACTCCTACAATATCACCAAGGAACTCAATATATGAATATGCAATATAAGCTAGATTCTGTCGTCTGATGAAGGAGTCAAATGACTTAAACTGTCTGACTTCTTCTCTGTCTTTGCTTCTTCTCTTTCTTTCTTCTTTCTTCTTTTTCCCTTAGCATCTTCTGCTTCTCTTCAGGCCTTCTTCACTTCTTCCTTCTACTTCTGACTTCTTCCTTCTGCGGTCCTTCTCTTTCTCTTTAGCTTTCTCTGTCTTCTTCCTTTGCCTTTCTTCTACCTTGACCCTTAGCTACTCTGGCCTTCTCTTCTTCTTTCTTCTGCCTTCTCTGGCTTCTGCCTTTTCCTTTCTTCTTCTTCTGGCCTCCTCTTCCTCTTTAGATTGTGGCTAAGTGTTGGCCGGAGAACCCTGTAGCAAAACCTACCCCTACCCGCGTGCAGCTCTCCTCACTCTCTCTTAGGATACGCTCTCCCAGAGCCACATAGATAGTTGGGTAATTGGGTCGAGTGCGTACCCGGGACCAGGCCCATCGGCGTGCGGTAGTGGGCGAGGAGTGCAAGTCGGGTCGAGTCAGGCCAGGTCCGCGGGGCGTGTTCGCAGACAAGATCGGGTCGGGTGAGTGGGACCTCACCCCGTGGATCTGAGGCGAAGAACCTCTGTCACTTTTTCCATTTATGTAGGTGTGGACGCTCCTTCACTTTCGAGGTGGGATTAAATGTCCCATCCTTTCCTCGCGTGCCTGCAGCAAAGAGTGGCTTCCTCAATTGGCGAGGCTGCAAAGGCATACGACTCCAACTGAGAGCCCGGATGCGTGCGCGAGAGGATTCCGTGCACCTAGGACAGCAGCACCTGGAGTGGCAAGGCTTGGGCGTGGCTTCAAGATCCTCAACAATGGCAGATGGGTGCCTGAACCTGGGAACACAAGATCGGCCTTGCGGCCACGTCAAAACGTTCAGAGAGGGTCGCCAGAGAATGGCGAATATGCTGGGGGTGTTGGTGTGGCTCATGGGTGCCTGTGCATGCGTGCTTAGGGCACACTGTGTGTGAGTGTGTGGGTGTGTTCGGTGAGGTGTGTGGGTGAGTGGAGCGGTGCGTGGAGTTAAGGGAAGTGGTCAGTGAAGTGAGGCGGAGCTCGTGGGCTTGTTGGCGAGGGTTGGGGTGGCCTGTGGAGGTGGGATGGCCTCACCGGAGTTGATGGTCGGAGATGGAAGGGATGGAGGTGATGGAGGTCAGTAGTGGGTGATTTTGGAGAATAAAAGGGTGGAGAAGAGAATAGAGGGGAGAGGGAGCTTATCT
This sequence comes from Thalassia testudinum, assembly GCA_037157565.1. NCBI lineage: Eukaryota > Viridiplantae > Streptophyta > Magnoliopsida > Alismatales > Hydrocharitaceae > Thalassia > Thalassia testudinum. The sequence continues at coordinate 2,232,031 of JAZHRO010000022.1, read as the reverse complement.
GGAAGGTCAAGGGATGAAAGGGGTGTGTGAGGCATCGGGTTTGGTGTGGCCGACGCCGGAGACGAAAGTGGCTCCGGTGAGATGGGATCGATGAGGATGAAGAGAGGGAAGCGCCTGCTGGTATGGTGAGATGCGGATGAAGTCAGGGAAGGTGGATCCGCCACAGGTATGGTGGTCGGACGACGAGGAGGAGTAGGGATGTCGCCGGACGTCAAGGAGCCTACAGCTGTGAAGGGAAGAGAGGAATTAGGGGTGTTCGTGACCAAATTCGAGCATGGAGAGGTTGGGGAGATCTGAGCTCCTTTAAATAAAGCTCTAAAGGTCGGTTAGGGCTTGGGAAAGTCGTCAGTGATGGAAGCTTGTTAGGATACCCACCTCTATCATGTGTTCACATGAGAGATTGGGAAAGAATCAGGAATCAAAGATGGGTTTAGATTGGAGGGGATTTCTCAGAGAATCTCCCTTCCAATTTTGGAAGATATCCTCCAAGCAATCAAGGAGATTTGCCCTGTCAAAGTTTGCTGGAGTAGGTTTCCTCTGCAATAATGGCGGAGGGACCTACTTGTGAAGATGACAAGAAAGCTAGGGGGCTGGTTGTAAGGGTTTTTTAAAGTTAGGGTTAGAAATGTAATCAGGTTGGACCTTTTTGCAAACTAGGTCAAGGCAAACTCATCTTGGGTCCAAATTTTGGTACAAACCTAATTTGGACTTAAGGAATCCAATGGTGAAGTTGGATTTTGGGCTTAACCATGTTTGACTAGGAAATTTATGCAAAACCCTAATTTAGGGTAAATATTTGTCTAGGACCCTATTCTAGGTCAAGATGGGTTCTAATGGTCAAATTGAAGGTTCTAAACCATAGAGAATATTTTTCTATGATTTTTAGTAGGTTTAAGTGAATTTTATCCTGAATAGAACCTTGGTTAATCAAGTGGGTCTGTTTTAGGGTTTCAAGAAGTCATTTAATTCACAAAACTCACACAAACCCTTTTCTGTCAAATCCAACCCACTTGTTATCTTATTCAGACTATTTGACCTTTGTTTAGCCCTTGAGAAAACCTATGGTTGTACTGCCTTGGTAAAATTACAGTTTTACCCCTAGTTTCTTGTGTTTCTCTCAGAAAGGTTATGCAGTGAATTATGACCTTCGGTTGGTTATGTAGGAGCATTTATTCCCTTCATTGGGTCAAGATGAGCTAGTTAGGGCTCATGATGGTGTTCCCATCATACCCCCATGCCTAGCTTTTGCTAGTCCCTTAGCAAAATTTTAAGATTTTAACTTTGATTCTTGACCATGTAATCCTTTTGATGCTCGAAAATTATGATGTGTGCTTTCTTCTGTAGATTAGGTTAGAATGCTGATAGTAGGCCTAGAGGTACTCAAGTACCAACCAAGATCCGGACCTGACCAGCTCTAGCCTTAATCTGCCGCAAAGGTTTCTAAGGCCCACAGGAACTATCTTAAGGTTCGTTGGACTCCGTGGTTAAAGCACCTGTGCATGTAACATATTTTAGCCTTGGTTCAGTTTGCAGTGCATTTTTGTAAGAGAGAGACAAAGGAATTTTCTTTGTTTGGAGAGTTTTCTCTCTTTTCTTTTTATTTCTAGCTTCGGATTGGCTTCACAACATGGTCTGTATCGGATTCCTAGTCCCCATCATCAATCCTCGAAGGGTCCCTGGCAATCGATGCTTCGGGATAACACCGCCCATGGTAAGCCCTAGAACCCTGGCTTTTGAGATTTTGAGATAATCTTGCCCATGGTGTTCTGTAACTAAATCTAGACCCTGGTAATCGACATTACGGGATAATGCCACCCATGGCATCTAAACCAGCACAGGGTGCTTACATGCCCCCGGTAGGATATGTAGATATCCTAGGAGACAAGCATCGATGAGACGATATGTTATTGTGCATCTTCGAGGGGAATTTCCCGCCTCTCCGCATTGGGAACTTGTCCAAATCAACTTGTGTTGATTAGCCTCTCCTAATCTAGGTGACTTTTTCAGAACGATTTAAATGCATTTGCGTGATTTTGATACTTATGCACACTGATCCAGACTGTGTGTGAATTGGGGTGCTTAGGTTACCGAGTCCTGCAAATCAGAGGTCAGTTAACGAGGCCAAATACTCCCTAAGACTTAGACCTAATACTTAAGCTTCACATTTTCCCCAACCTCTTGAGGACTATCCAGATCTTAGCAGGTACTTGAATTTTTAAGCCTAGGATCGCAGCTCAAGAGGCCTAAGATCAACGTCTCTACTAATCTCTTCTGTGTTTGATTAGCACCTTTTGACTTTCATTTTCTTTTTCTTGACATGGTCTAGAACTAAGTTAATTCCTTAATTTCTTACTAATGACTATCTCTTTTCTTTTTCTTTTCAACTTGTGCTCATTTTTGGCATTTTTAACTTCTCCCCTTTTTCTCCCTAAAATTGATATGCCCTCAAAATTTTCTCTCATTTTTTTTGTTCTTTTTCAAGAATTTTTTTCATTTTTTTGGTATTTTTGGGATATGTGAATTTTTTTTTATGAAACCCTTTCTTATGAGATGATTTTCACAACGTTTTGCACTTTCATAGCCCCCCATGCCTATGATTTGTAATGTCCCCATTGTAAATTAGGTAGGTTCGAGTTCAACTTAGATCATTCATTAGAACAGATTTGGGTGGGTGACTGGGTCGGATGTCTGTTGCGAAAGATTTCAAGCTCGGGTACGGGTACCTGAGGTGGAGTCGGCTGTTCTAATGGATGAATCCTAAAGTGTAATATGAGTTCAGCATAGGAAGTAAAGAAAGGTTTTGGGTTTTTCAAAATGACGGGTTGCCTCCCATTAAGCGTTGAGTTTAATGCCATCGGCTGGGTGCAATGAGCTTAGGGAGAAAGGAGGGTAAAAGATGTCTCAGCCAAATTTGTATCGGTAAGTTCAATGAACGGTTTGAGTCTCTAACGGTTCACGACGAAAGGTTCAGAATCATGGTTGAGTTGATTGATTTTGATAGCTCCATTTCCAAAGATTTGTCGGAGGAGGTAAGGTCCGATCCATTTTGATCTGAGTTTTCCTGGGAATAGTTTGAGTTTGGCATCAAAGAGTAGGACTTTTTGATCAGGGTAAAAGATTTTTCTAGATATGTGCTTGTCGTGAAAGGCTTTAACCCACTCTTTGTAAATTCGTGAGTTCTCATACACATTGTGGCGTAATTTATCGATCTCGCTCATTTGAAGCTTTCTATGGGTTCCTACCTTAGAAAGATCTAGATTGCAGTTCCAGACTGCCCAATAGACTTTGTGCTCCAATTGGACGGGGAGGTGACATGCCTTCCCGTATACTAATCTGAAGGGAGACATACCTAATTGGGTTTTGTGGGCGGTCCTATAAGCCCACAAAGCTTCCGGAAGTCGGGATGACCAGTCTTTCCAGTCAGGTCGAACAGTAACCTGGAGGATTTTCTTGATCTCCCGATTTGATAGCTCAGCTAGACCATTGGTTTGGGGTTGATAAGGAGTAGAGATTCGGTGTGATACTCTGTATTTGGTCATCAGTGACCTGGATTGAGCATTAGTGAAATGGGTCCCTCCATCAGAGATTATAGCACGTGGAATCCCGAACCGAGAGATGTTCTGATGGATGAATTTGATAACCACTTTATGATCATTGGTTCAGGTCGGAATGGCTTCGATCCATTTGGACACAGTCAACAGTGAGTAGAATGCACTCGAAGCCGTTCGAAACAGGAAAGGGTCCCATAAAATCAATCCCCCAGACAACGAAGATTTCGCATACGAGAATCGGCTGTAAGGGCATCATATCACGGTGGCTCATGTTGCCTAAGGTCTAGCAACGAGTGCATGCCCTACAGTGATTGTATGCGTCTTTGAAAATTGTGGGCCAATAGAAGTCGCACTGGAGGACTTTAGCTGTGGTTTTATGACCAGAGAAGTGTCCATCGCATGCCTAGTCATGGCAGAAGGATAAGATGCCCTGAATTTCCACTTCCGGGACACATCATCGAATGATTTGATCAGCACTGGTGCAGAAAGGTACGGGTCTTCCCAAAAGTAGTACTTGGCATCAGAAAGCAATTTGTCCTTCTTGGCCTTCAGCCAATCGAACGGGATTTGATGTGATGCCAGGTAGTTTACTAGATCAGCAAACCATGGAAGCCCTGTACTGATAGTCAGGAGGTGCTCATTTGAAAAATGTTTCGTAATGGGTCCGAAAGGGTCGATAATATCAAAAGGAAGGCGGGACAAGTGATTAGCTACCACGTTCTGTTTTCCTGCCTGGTCACGAATCTTGAGGTCAAATTCTTGCAACAGCAAGATCCAGCAGATTAGTCGAGGTTTCGCATCCTTCTTCCCAAGGAGATGCCTCACAGTAGTGTGATCAGAGTAAATGATAACATGGGAACCCAAAGGTATGATATAAACATTTCCTGAGCAAATACTACGGCTAGCAGCTCTTTCTCAATAACTGTGTAGTTACGCTGAGCCTCGTCAAGTGTCTTGCTAGCGTAGTAGATGACCACGGGTTTCCCGTCAATTTTCTGCCAAAGAACCGCTCCTACAGTGAAATCAAAAGCATCGCACATGATCTCAAAGGGTTGAGACTAGTGCATTGTTTTGCTCTTGGCAGTGTTATAAAAATTACGTTCGTTGCAGCATATTGCAAAAAGCTATCACCAGTTTATTACAATTTATCACTCGGAATTAAAAGTTTCCCGAGGTCGAACTCAGGGAGAACACTATGATTCCAGAAGCTTACAAATTCACAATTACAAAAAGTCAAGAGAGAGAGAGGATAAAATAAAGAAAATCCTTTTCTTCTTTCTTTCCCTTCTCTTCTTCTTTCTCCGGCTCTTCTTCTCTTTTCCTTCTCTTCTTCTTTCTGCCTTTCCCTGTTCCGGACGTTTGATTCTCTAAATCAGATGCCTTATCGGCCCCATTGCTACAGTGCCTCCTTTCAGTTGTCTTCGCGACCTTTTCTTCTTCCGCTTTTCTTTCTTCTCTCGCTGCGGCTCTTCTCCTTCTCTTTCTCCTCAACTTCTTCTCCTTGCAGTAGCTCTTCCTTGGCTTCTTCTTCTTTTCTTCCTTGCTGGGGCTTCTCCTTCACCTTCTTCTTTCTTCTTTGCTTTGTGGCTTCTCCTTCACCTTCTTCTTTCTTCTTTGCTTTGCGGCTAAGTCCTCGCCTCTTCGCTTCCTCTTCTTCTCACCTGCTCCCTACACACACGCAAACGCAAAAACCTACCCCGACCCTTCCCCACATCTCTCTCTCTCAACCTCTCTTTGGTACGCTCTCCCAGAGTTGGGTAATCGGGTCGGGTCGCTTGCCTGGGTCCAGGCGCGCCGGCGTGGGTGGTGCGCGAGGAGTGCACAGGCAGGATAGTCGGGTCGAGTCACCAGGTCCGTGTGGGCAGTGCCGCGGATGAGGCATGTGAATAGGTGAGGGACCTCACCCTCGTGTGACTTGAGGCGAATAGCCTCAGTCACTTTTTCACCTTATACTAATGTAGGAGCACGTCGGCTTCCGAGGTGGGACTAAAGTCCCACCTGCGTCTTCGTGCATCTGCAGGAGGAAGGCTCGACCAATTGGGGCAGTGATAGAGGCCTTTGATCCCAATTGCAAACTTGAGTGTGTGTGTGAGGGGGTTCCGCAACTACTGGACCTGGCGACCTGGAGCGCTGCAGCTTGGAGTAGCTCGTGAAGCTGCTTCACCTGCTTGCCAATGGCGGCTGGAGCTTGAACCCTGTCTGACACAAAAAGGGCCTTGCGGCTCTATCAGACTACAGGAGGACCTTCGTCGTGTCACGGCGAAGGTGAGGCAGTAGGCGGTAGGCCGCAGGGCGGCCTAGGCGTGCGTGCCTAGGTCGCTTTGTGGCCAGAGTGATGGGTTTGTTTGGGGGTGTGTTTGGGTGAGTAGAGTGGTGGTGTGAGTGAGGGGAAATGCTGAGTGAAGCGAGGGGATGCTTATGGGCTTGTCGGCGGAGGGTGAAATGGACTGTGGATGGGGAGCAACCTCCCCAAAGTTGGTGGCCGGAGGTGGAGCTGATGGTGGTGATAGTGGCAGTCGAGGGATCTAAACTACAATTTGTTGAGGGGGAAATAAAGAGGGGATAAAATGGAGGAGCTTCTACCTAGCTAAGCAAACGAAGGGGGGCAGGAGGCGGGCGACGCAATTCTACCGTCGCTGGAGACGACACCTGTTACGAACGCACCAAAGGCATTTTTTTTTAAGACGTCTGGGAGGTGTCCCAGACGTCTGGAACCACTTCCAAACGTCTGGGATCTATTTTTGGTGGCACGCGGGACTGCGTCTGCGCGCAAGCGCGCAGACCCGAAACCGTCTTCCTCTCTCTTTTTCCCTCTCTCCTCCTGCGACCGCAGGTGCAGTGCTGTCCGCTCTCTCTCTCTCCTCCTCGTGCGGCCTTAAAAGGGCCACGCCTCTCCCTCACTCCCGTCACCTTCGCCTCCTTCCTCTTCTCCTTTAGCCAGTGCGCGAGAGCGTACGCGAGAGCGAGCGCGAGGGTGCAGCGGCGGCGGCGACAGCCGCGGCGGGTGCGGGAGGAGGTGCTGCGCGGGGGAGGAAGTGCTCTGCCGTGAGGGCGAGCTCGCCGGGCCTGCTAGGGCCGGCCGGCGGGGGGAGCAGCGGGCGTGGAGCGACGCGGGAGGACTGCTGCAGCTCGAGCAGCAGGCGGAGTACTCGCGGCGCGGTCGAGCGTCGCGAGCGGAGGGCGAGTGGCGCCCTGGTTCTGGAAACTTTTCCAGAATCAGACGTCTGGGATGATAGCCAGACGACGGGCACGACGTCTGGAAGACTGTCCAGACGTCTGAAAGGTGAGTTATTCCGTCTTCTTCCTTTTCTTTGACTGACCGTACTGAGAGAGAGAGATGGGTACGTGCAGGTTCGGTGATTCGCCATCCAACGCGAATCAGACGTCAGGCTCCAGTGCCAGATGGCGGGAACGACTTCCAGAAGTCCTGGGTGACCATCGGACGTCTGGGAACTAGGCCAGACGCCCCCGCAGGCTTCTGGACGTCTGAGAGCCCACGCAGAGCGAGGTAATTCCCTGATCCACTTTTTAAGACATCTGGAAGAAGTTCCAGACGTCTGATTTTACACTGTTTCGTCGTTTTCGACCCGTTTCGGGCCCGTTCGGGCTCCGTTTTTCGCACTTCGAGTTGCGTTCTTTTCGGAATTACATCCTCTACCTGTCTATAGTAGCTGTATACTATTTTGAGAAGTTCATTGTGTTTGATCCTTGTGATAGGACCCCGTTCCGTTGCAGTCTCGGGGGTCGCGGAGGCACGCGGGATTCCCGACCACGCCCCCATTACTCCCGTTGTACCTGGTAGAGAGGCTTTAAGTATAATCTGTTAAATTATGAAATCATAAATAGAACCTAGGACATTGCATGAATCCTAGGAATGAGAAATAGATTGAATGATAGATCCTAGGGTGTTGCATGAATCCTAGGGCTGGAAAACTAGATTGTATGATAGATCCTAGGATATGGCATGAATCCTAGGACGGGAAAACTAGTGGAATGTATGAATACTGCAGTCTTGGAAAATGTGGGAAGGAAATAATAGCTACCTGTAAATTCGTTTAAACAGCTGCTTGTTATGAATAAATGAACATGAGTAAGAATATGAGATGTATGAACGTGAAACTGGAAAGGTGAAACCGGAATGCGCTGAGTTAAAGAGCTGGAACCCTACGGGGAATTAGGAGTAGAACTCCTAGAAAGTGAATGGGATAGAATTGGGCAAGTGAGCTGGCCCTTGAGTACGGAGTACCAAGGAGAGCGACTGTCCCCTTGTTTAGTGCAGAGCGGAGCTAGCCACCCCAGGGACCCGGGGTTAGGACTGGCCACTCTGTACCGACTTGCTGGCTCTCATGTACGTAGTACCGAGGAGAGCTACTATTGTAGGGAGGTACTAGCTACCCCACGGGCCCCGGGGTTCTGCTAGCCTCCCGCACCGACTTGTTAGGCCCACTGGGGCAAACCAGGGTAGTCAGGCGAGGGTGCGCGGACTGTGGAGGGGCAAGGCCCCTGTTTGGTTACTGTGGAGGGGTTGGACCCCTGTTACTGAGAGGGCTCTGCCCTGTACTGGTTCCTTGCTGTGCTTTGGGCGCACTCGTTAACGGAAACGACTAACCGCGTGCCAGTGCGGGTTAGCTACCTGTGCGTTTACCACGCGTGCCGTAGTCACCGTTACGTCTGTCAGTGACCTTGGGGTGGTTGACTGAGAGTAGGATCACCACGGGGGACTCTCCCGGCCAGGAGAGCACCACGTGCTACTTCTACTGTTCGGAAAAGACTGCAATCAAGATCGTTCCCACGAGGAACATTCGAGATCAAGTGAAGGATCTGAGAAATAGATAAATTGTGAAACAATAGAAAGACGTAAATAAAGGAAGAGAGAAAATTTAAAACAGCTATTGTACACTTTACTGTTTCTTTAGTTTAGCTGCCACTCTACTCAGCGTTTTGCTGACGTGTTACACTCGTTACCTTTCAGGACCAGGTGTTGAGCAGCCAGGGTCAGCGGCTGCAGATGACGCTGGGCCAAGTAGGGTCCAGTAGAGTTACCACTGTTCTCTTGTACCGTTATAGTGAGTAGTTCTTGTTTCCGCTGTACTTTTCTTTACCTGCAGTTCATATTATGTTATGAATGTTGTTCTATTGTTGTGGTGGTATATACTGTAGTGGTTTCTTTCCTTACTACTGTATTTCCTTACTGTTAGTTATATTCATGTTGAATGTGATTTATTTTGCTACTCTTTTGGTTACTTCCTCGTTGGACGACTAGGTCTTGGGATTAGTCGAGTCGGTCCGGTTCTCGTGTCTCGTAGGGACTTGGGAATCGGGTCGTTACAAGATGGTATCAGAGCAAGGTCGTCCCGAGAAGTGAATCAACGGACTGGAAAATAACCAATTCACATGTCTATAACTAGAGTAGCCACCACAACATATCTCTTGACATGAGTTCTTAGACATTTCCGTTCGGTATCGTTCCATAGTGACGTGTTCCGTTTTGTTTCGCGTCTCCTTACAGGAGATGCCTTGTCGCGAGACTGGTGAGGCTGGCCGCGGGCGCGGCCGAGGACGAGGTCGGCGAGGTGGGCGTGCCGTTGCCGACACCCCAGTGGACCAGCCACTACTCCCGGGCGTCTAGGCCCAGGACCTCGCCCGGCTGATACGAGACATTGTACGAGAGGAGCTCCACCCACCGCCCCGAGCACCTCACCCTGGTGCTGTGGAGGGGGAGTCCTCTGTGGGACCACTCGACGGACGCGGCGCTGGACACGGGGGAGGGGATGGGCCGCCGCAGCCCCCACCTTCCTCCGATACTTCCGTGCACGAGGCACCTTCGCCTGGAGGTGCACCAGCACCTCCCCTACAGCGCCACTTCGAGCTCTTCGGGCAGTTCCGGAAGTTGAAGCCCCCCTCCTTCAAGGGGGATGAGGACTCGACCAAGGCAGAGGACTGGCTTGAGCAGCTGGAGAAGATTTTCGACACCCTTCGCCCCCCGGTGGAGTGCCGCGTGGCCTTTGCCACGTACCAGCTGGAGAGTGCGGCACACAGGTGGTGGAGGGCGGTTCGGGGACAGGAGAGGGACAAGCCGACCTGGGACTGGTTCGTCTCCCTCTTCTGCGAGCAGTACTTCCCCCAGACGTGGCAGGACCAGAGGAGGCGGGAGTTCCACACTCTCCGCCAAGGGACGATGACCGTGAGCGCGTATCGCATGCGTTTCCTGGAGCTGTCCCGCTTTGCAGCGACAATGGTAGCTACTGAGGAGGAGCGCCTTTGGAGGTTCACCGAGGGGCTCCGGCCTGTGATTCGGGGGTATGTCAAACCCCTGAAGTTTCCTACGTTTTCGAGGGTGGTGGAGGCAGCTATGACTTACGAGGAGACCAACCCGTCTGCGTGAGACACTGACGGTGGGAGGAAGAGGCCCTTTCAGCCAGACTTTTCACAGGGCCGGCGAGAGAGGAGACACGTGGTGTCCGCAGGAGAGCCATCACGTTTTACAGGGCCATCAGTGGCCTTTGGGGGCCCTCGACAGGGGCCAGTCGCCAGCACTGGACCCCCGCCCAGCCGACAGCAGGGACCCACTGAGGGTGGGAGTCGGGTTCTCCTCTGTTACCAGTGTGGCCAGCCAGGCCACATCAGGAGAGACTTCCCGTCTAGGGTAGGAGGTCAGCAGATACTTCCCGCGCGGAGCACTGGAGGACGCGCAGGAGGCCGCGGTTCCCAGGCGCGAGGAGGAGGACAGCAGTCGCGAGGAGGGTACCGGCCAGCACCTACCCGTCCGACGCAGAGTGTGGCTGCTTCGTCCGCACCTAGAGCTGAAGGGCGTATCAACGCCCTGACACACAGGGACGCCAGAGCTTCAGGATCGGTGGTAGCAGGTATGGTTTCAGTTTCCGGCAGACTCGTTTACACGCTTTTCGATTCCGGCGCTACTCACTCATTTGTCGCAGCCAGTTACGCAGTTAGTTTGGACCGGGATTATACACTGTTAGAGAATCCGTTCGTAATCAGAGGTCCGAGTGGTCAGCTGTTTGTAGCTGAGGAGGTGTACACGGATTGCGAGGTCAGCGTCGGGGGACATAGCCTACCAGCTTACCTAATTATGTTACAGATGGAGGACTTTGGAGTGATTCTGGGGATGGATTGGCTGTCCGCTTACCACGCCTTGGTGGACTATTTTGAGAGGAAGATCGTCTTCTCCATTCTGGAATTGCCTTCTTTCGAGTTTCACAGACAGCCAGTGGACGGAGGTTTCAGGTGCATTTCGGCACTTCGGGCGGCGAGACTTTTGGGCCAGGGGTGTGAGGGTTTCCTAGCTTGTGTGGTGGCAGAGCCCAGCCCTGTGGCAGACTTCCAGAGTATCCCGGTGGTCAGAGAGTACCCTGACTATTTCCAGACGAGTTACCAGGACTACCGCCCGAGCGTGAGATCGAGTTTGAGATCTCACTAGTACCAGGGACCAGCCCCATCTCCACCACGCCATACAGGATGGCACCGCTTGAGCTACGAGAGCTCAAGTCTCAGTTACAGGACCTTTTGGAGAAAGGTTTCGTGAGGCCCAGTGCGTCTCTCTGGGGAACCCCGGTACTGTTTGTGAAGAAGAAGGATGGTACCCTACGCCTTTGTGTGGACTACCGACAGCTGAATAGGGTCACCATCAAGAACAGATATCCGCAGCCGAGGATCGACGACTTATTTGACCAGTTGCGGGGTGCCACGGTGTTTTCCAAGATCGACTTGAGGTCTGGATACCACCAGTTGAGGATCTGGGAGACCGACGTCTCCAGGACAGCTTTCCGCACTCGGTACGGACACTACGAGTTTTTGGTCATGCCGTTTGGGCGGACCAATGCCCCCGCTGCTTTCATGGATCTGATGAACCGGGTGTTTAGACCGTACTTGGACCAGTTCGTGGTGGTTTTCATAGATGATGTACTCGTCTATTCTAGAGATCGGATGCAGCACGGACAGCATTTGCGGATGGTTCTGGACACTCTGAGACGACGCAGGCTATACGCCAAGTACAGTAAGTGCGAGTTCTGGTTGAGGGAGGTGACCTTCTTAGGTCATGTGATCTCTGGAGACGGCTTGGCGGTGGACCCAGCCAAGGTCGAGGCTGTACTCAGGTGGGAGAGATTGCATTCAGTCACTGAGATTCGCAGTTTCTTGGGACAGGCAGGCTATTACAGACGATTCATCAGAGGTTTTTCACAAATTGCGCGTCCTATGACACAGTTGATCCGGAAGGACGTGCCCTTCGCTTGAACAGACGCCTGTAAGGCATGTTTTCTGGAGCTGAAGGAGAGGTTGACCTCGGCTCCCGTGCTCACCATCCCTGACAGTAGTGACGGGTTCGTTGTGTACACGGACGCCTCCTTGCAGGGGTTAGGAGGTGTGCTCATGCAGAGGGGTCACGTTGTCGCTTACGCTTCGCGGCAACTGAAGCCCCATGAGCATACCTACCCTACCCACGACGTAGAGTTGGCAGCTGTTGTTTTCGCGCTGAAGACTTGGAGGCACTACTTGTACGGTGAGACCTTCGAAATTTTCACAGATCGCAAGAGCCTCAGATACCTTTTTGATCAGAAGGAGCTCAACATGAGACAGAGATGTTGGTTGGAGCTCTTGAAGGACTACGACTGCAGCATCTCCTACCACCCGGGAAAGGCCAATGTGGTGGCTGACGCCTTGAGCCGTAAGATGCCCGCACACTTGGCCAGTCTACAGTTACAGAGTTGAAGCCTTTTGGAGGAGGTGGCCAGTTGGTGACCTCTAGAGTTACGAGGGTACTATGGGGTAGTGACGGTGACACGGCAGACCAGGCCAGAGCTGATAGACCGCATCATCATAGGACAGATGGCCGATCCGTACTTGTAGTCCTTGCGCGACAGAGTACTGTCGGGAGACCCGGGGGACTTCTCTTTCACAGACCAGGTGCTGCGCTTGAGGGGATGGTTGTGCGTTCCCAGAGACGAGGAGCTGTTGAGAGAGCTCCTGACTGAGGCACACGGTTCCAGATTCAATATACATCCCGGAAACACGAAGATGTACCACGACTTGAGAAGCGAGTTTTGGTGGAGGGGGATGAAGCGGGATGTGGGTGAATTCGTGCAGCAGTGCTTAGTGTGCCAGCAGGTGAAAGCTGAGCATCAGAGTCCTGCAGGGCCGCTACAGCCGCTTCCAATTCCAGAGTGGAAGTGGGAGAGCATCACCATGGACTTGGTGGTGGGCTTACCTGTTACCTAGCGGGGACACGACGCAATCTGGGTAATAGTGGATAGACTGACGAAGACGGCGCGATTCTTACCGATCCGAGTCACTTTGGGACCAGCACAGTTGGCAGAGAGGTATATCCAGGATGTGGTACGACTACACGGAGTTCCGCGGGAGATTGTATCCGACCGGGATAACCGCTTTACGTCCCAGTTTTGGGCTGAGTTTCAGCAGGCCTTGGGGACGCGGTTGAGGTTTAGTACAGCTTGCCACCCCCAGATGGACGGACAGTCTGAGCGCACGATACAGACACTTGAGGACCTTTTGCGTGCCTGTGTACTGGACTGAAGGGGCTCTTGGGAGGAGCACCTGCCCCTGGCGGAGTTTGCATACAACAACAGTTATCACTCGAGCATCGGCATGGCTCCCTACGAGGCTCTGTACAGACAGAAGTGTACGGCACCCTTGAGTTGGGTTGAGGTCGGGACCAAGTGGGAGGTTGGCCCCAGGTTGATCCGGCAGAGTCAGGAGGTGGTCGAGCAGATCCACAGGCGACTCCGCTCTGTCAGGAGCAGACAGAAGAGCTACGCGGATCGGAGACGCAGAGAGGTGCAGTTTGAGGTTGGGGACCACGTCTTTCTTCGTGTTTCGCCCATGAAGGGCCTGCAGCGGTTTGGGGTGAGAGGGAAGCTCGCGCCGAGGTTTGTGGGGCCCTTTGAGGTCCCATAGTGGGTTGGACCTGTTGCTTACAGACTTGCCCTTCCCCCACAGCTTTCTGGTGTGCACGACGTGTTCCATGTGTCCAACCTCAGGAAGTACGTAGCCGATCCCAGTCACGTACTGAGTCACGAGAGCGTCGAGGTGAGCGACGACCTGACCTACCCCGAGCGGCAAGTGCAGATTCTAGACCGAGCCGTCCGCAGTTTGAGACGAAAGCAAGTACCCCTGGTAAAGCTTTTGTGGAGGAGCCAGCGGTACGAAGAGGCTACCTGGGAGCCTGAAGCGACAATGCGGGAGCGGTACCCGGAGCTTTTCGCGGGTACGTCTTTTCGGACCGGCTTCGGTCCTCTTTGAGTTTGTTATGGTTATTTATGACGTTTTCCCGCACCCTAGTTAGCGCAAGTTTCGGGGACGAAACTTCCTTTGAGTTTGTTATATTGTTACGAACGCACCCAAGGCATTTTTTTTAAGACGTCTGGGAGGTGTCCCAGACGTCTGGAACCACTTCCAGACGTCTGGGATCTATTTTCGGTGGCACGCGGGACTGCGTCTGCGCGCAGACCCGCAACCGTCTTCCTCTCTCTTTTTCCCTCTCTCCTCCTGCGACCGCAGGCGCAGCGCTGTCCGCTCTCTCTCTCTCCTCCTCGCGCTGCCTTAAAAGGGCCACGCCTCTCCCTCACTCCCGTCACCTCCGCCTCCTTCCTCTTCTCCTTCAGCCAGTGCGCGAGAGCGTACGCGAGAGCGAGCGCGAGGGTGCAGCGGCGGTGGCGACAGCCGCGGCTGGTGCGGGAGGAGGTGCTGCGCGGGGGAGGAAGCGCTCGGCCGTAAGGGCGAGCTCGCCCGGCCTGCTAGGGCCGGCCGGCGGGGGGAGCAGCGGGCGTGGAGCGACGCGGGAGGACTGCTGCAGCTCGAGCAGCAGGCGGAGTACTCGCGGCGCGGTCGGGCGTCGCGAGCGGAGGGCGAGTGGCGCCCTGGTTCTGGAAACTTTTCCAGAATCAGACGTCTGGGCTGATAGCCAGACGACGGGCATGACGTCTGGAAGACTGTCCAGACGTCTGAAAGGTGAGTTATTCCGTCTTCTTCCTTTTCTTTGACTGACCGTACTGAGAGAGAGAGATGGTACGTGCAGGTTCGGTGATTCGCCATCCAACGCGAATCAGACGTCTGGCTCCAGTGCCAGATGGCGGGAACGACTTCCAGAAGTCCTGGGTGACCATCGGACGTCTGGGAACTAGGCCAGACGCCCCCGCAGGCTTCTGGACGTCTGAGAGCCCACGCAGAGCGAGGTAATTCCCTGATCCACTTTTTAAGACATCTGGAAGAAGTTCCAGACGTCTGATTTTACACTGTTTCGTCGTTTTCGACCCGTTTCGGGCCCGTTCGGGCTCCGTTTTCCGCATTTCGAGTTGCGTTCTTTTCGGAATTACATCCTCTACCTGTCTACAGTAGCTGTATACTATTTTGAGAAGTTTCTTGTGTTTGATTCTTGTGATAGGACCTCGTTCCGTTGCAGTCTCGGGGGTCGTGGAGGCACGCGGGATTCCCGACCACGGCCCCATTACTCCCGTTGTACCTGGTAGAGTGGCTTTAAGTATAATCTGTTAAATTATGAAACCATAAATAGAACCTAGGACATTGCATTAATCCTAGGAATGAGAAATAGATTGAATGGTAGATCCTCAGGTGTTGCATGAATCCTAGGGCTGAAAAACTAGATTGTATGATAGATTCTAGGATATGGCATGAATCCTAGGACGGGAAAACTAGTGGAATGTATGAATACTGCAGTCTTGGAAAATGTAGAAAGGAAATAATAGGTACCTGTAAATTCGTTTAAACAGCTGCCTGTTATGAATAAATGAACATGAGTAAGAATATGGGATGTATGAACGTGAAACTGGAAAGGTGAAACCGGAATGCACTGAGTTAAAGAGCTGGAACCCTACGGGGAATTAGGAGTAGAACTCCTAGAAAGTGAATGGGATAGAATTGGGCAAGTGAGCTGGCCCTTGAGTACGGAGTACCAAGGAGAGCGACTGTCCCCCTGTTTAGTGCAGAGCGGAGTTAGCCGCCCCAGGGACCCGGGGTTAGGACTGGCCACTCTGTATCGACTTGCTGGCCCTCGTGTACGTAGTACCGAGGAGAGCTACTAGTGTAGGGAGGTACTAGCTACCCCACGGGCCCCGGGGTTCTGCTAGCCTCCCACACCGACTTGTTAGGCCCACTGGGGCAAACCAGGGTAGTCAAGTGAGGGTGCGCGAACTGTGGAGGGGCAAGGCCCCTGTTTGGTTACTGTGGAGGGGTTGGACCCCTATTACTGAGAGGGCTCTGCCCTGTACTGGTTCCGTGCTGTGCTTTGGGCTCACCCGTTAATGAAAACGACTGACCGCATGCCAGTGCGGGTTAGCTACCTGTGCGTTTACCGCGCATGCCGTAGTCACCGTTACGTCTGTCAGTGACCTTGGGGTGGTTGACTGAGAGTAGGGACTTGGGAATCGGGTCGTTACAACGCCCTATGGGAAGATGACGACAACAAGGAAGATAGACCGGAGAGTGCCTGCTAGTACGGCGAGGCACGAAGAATGATGGCGGAGCTAACCCTGCCACTGGTATGGTGGCAGGGCGACGAGAGAGGGAGCGGAGAGTCGTCGGAGCCTGCGGGCGAATGGCCGAAGGAGGAGGAGACGAAGATTGGGGATTTTCCTTAGCCAAAATAGGCTTAGGACGACCGGAGGCTCCTGCCGTCCCTTAAATAGCAGTTGGAGAGGAGAGAATCTCGAGGAGAGAGCGTGGAGAGCTTGCCGAAGAATGGCTAGAGAAGAGACCCATTCCTCTCGCGCATTCGCACGAGAGGAATGGGCAATGGCAGGACATGGGAGGGGGTCCTTGCGGAAGAGGACGACGCAGGGAACCCCCCTTTCATTTCTGAGAGCGACTCCCATACCTTGCGCGGCGCCATCCTCCGCGCAAAGTTGCCGGAGGTATGGGCAGCTGCGCGGGGTGGCAGAGGGATCGTTCTGTAAAGAACGAAAGGGAAGCTGGGGGGCAAAGTGCAAGGGTTCAAAAAGATAAGGGTCAAAAAGTAATTCAAGAGGACAAATTTGTAAAGTAGGTCAAGATGACCTTTCCTTAGGTCCAAATTTTGGTACAACCCTAGTTTGGACCTAAAGAATCTAATGGTGAAGTTTGATTTCAGGTTTGACCACGCTTGATTAGTCAATTTGCACAAAAATCCAAATTAGGTCAAAAATTGGGTATGGTTCTCAATTTAGGTTAAGACAGGTTCCATTGGCCAAATTGAAGGTTCTAAACCCTAGGGGATGTTTTTCCATTAATTTTTTAGGGTTTATTTACTTTTATCTTGCCAGGAACTTCTTGAATTAAAGCGAGTTTTTTTTTACGTTATAGAATGTCATTTAATTCATAGAGATTGCTATAACCCTTTTCAGATCAAATCACCCCACTTTCTTTCTTGTTAAGCCCATTTGATCTGTGTTTAGACCCTTAGACATCCCGTATGTGTACTACATTGGTAAAATTACAGTTTTACCCCTTGTGAGTTGCTTTATATTCAGATTTATAGTTCTTTTTATTTAGGCTTTCCCTTAGGTTTTGTAGGAGCTTTTGTATACTTATTTAGGTCAAAATGTGCTAGTTAGGACTTATGATGAGGCTCTCATCAGAGACCAATCAGGGTACTATAGGATCGGAGCTTGGGTAACTCAATCACGTAGGATTTCAAATGCTTGAGTGCATTCCTTGGAAATTTCAAAAGGAACATCCTTAGATGGTAGAGTAGTCAGGGGGCTTGCGATCTTTGAGAAATCAGGGATGAATCGACGGTAAAAATCGACGTGCCCCAAAAAAGATCAGATGTCGTTGATCGAGCTAGGCATAGGGAGTTTGGAAATCAGATTCACCTTGGCTCGATCAACCTGGATGCCTTTTTCTGAGATGAGATGTCCTAGGATAATTCCTTCAGGCACCATGAAATGGCTCTTTTCCCAAGAAAGAACCAGATTCACGTCAATGCACCACCTAAGGATTTGGACCAAGTGCAGGAGGAAATTGTCAAATGATTTGCCAAACACTGAGAAGTCATCCATGAAGACTTCCAGATAATCACCTACCATATCTAAGAATATGGCAAGCATGCACCGCTGAAAAGTAGCGGGTGCATTGCAGAGACCGAAAGGCATCCTTCGGAACGTGTACATTTCGAAGGGACAGGTGAAAGTGGTCTTCTCTTGGTCCTCAGGATGGATTGCCACCTGGTTATAACTGGAGTACCCATCCAAAAAATAGAAGAACCTATTTCCCACTAGTTTCTCGAGGATTTGATCAATAAATGGTAGTGGGAAATGATCCTTCTTTGTGGAGGTATTGAGTCTTCTGTAATCAATGCAGACTCTCCACGAATTCGCCACACAGGTCGAAATGATTTCTCTGATTTCAGTCGTGATCATGGTGAGTCCTGCCTTTTTAGGCAAAACCTGGATTGTACACAGATCGGGTAGATGATCCCAGCATCTAACCACTTGATGATCTCCTTTTTCACGACCTCCTGCAGATTAGGATTCAGACGTCTCTGCATTTCACAGGAAGGACGTGTGCCCTCTTCAGTATAGATGCGGTGTGTGTAGTAAGAGGGGCTGATGCCAGTCAAATCATCGAGAGTCCATCCAATGGCTCTTCGATGTTACTGTAGAACAGTAATCAGACGGGATTCTTGATTAGGTGTGAGTTTGGAATTGATAATCACAGGAAGCATCTGATTGGAACCTAAAAAGACGTACTTTAGATGATCGGGAAGAGGCTTGAGTTCCAGAATAGGGTTATCAGCAGCAGTGGGAGGTTCAGGGTGTGTGTCAAGAGCAAGGGAAGGAATTATGGGTGTGTCTAGGTTAAGTTCGAACTCCTCTGCTTGCAAGCTTTGATCCTCTTGTGGTTGATCGGAAGTAGTCAGGTTTTCCTCAATATATGGATCGTCAACCACAGCCTTGATATCACATATCTGTTCTATAACTCCGCAATTAATCCCTTGTTGTGCCTTAAAGATGTCGATCTTTAATGTTTGGTTTCCAAATTTCAGTTCAATTTAGCCCTCCTCACAATTTATGTTGGCCTTAGCAATGGCCAGAAAGGGTCTCCCTAATATGATTGGTGTGTTCCTCGGATTTTCTGGAGTATCTATATCCAGGACTACGAAGTCTACCGAGAAATAGAAATCCCGAACCCTAACAATGACATCCTCAAGAACTTCTTTAGGTGACTTAATAGATCGGTCTGCCATCTGTAATGTCACCTCTGTTGATTTGAGCTCAGATTCCTCAAGATGGTCAAGTAGGGATGTAGGTATTAGGTTTATGGAGGCTCCTAGATCCAATAAAGCTCTATCAAATTGGATATCACTAATTGTACAGGAAATCAGGGGAGTACCTGGGTCTTTTGCCTTAGGTGGGAGTTTGCTCAAAATTACAGAGCTGGCTTGCTCTGACAATACGATTGGGCTCCCACTTTTTGTTCGCGGCTTTCGCTTAGGTGTACACATGTCTTTCAGAAATCGTAAGTCGATACATGGCAAATTGCATCCATCAAGAGGATGTTTATATGGACCTATTCAAAGAGCTTAACCAAGTCCTCCTCAGGTGCCACAGGTTTGGTTGTCCTCTTTCCCTTGGTCAAGGCCTCGGGAAATGGAACCTTAGATGGTTCTTCTAGAATAGGTCCAGGTTCTTGATCTGGGATAGGGGTATCCTGGATGACTATCCTAGGGTTTGGGTTACTACCAGGATGAAAGTGGCTTGGGTAAGGTGGGTCTTGTGTTGCTTTGCCAATATGGGTTGTAAATGAATTTAGTCCTGCCTGGTTCTTGTTCGGTGTTGGTAAAATAGGTGGTTGATACTGAAATCCCGAGTATGATGTCGAAGCTTCCATCCTATCGGGTGATGGAGCAGAAGGGGCTTGATAAATCATGTGGGCTTGGCCCGGATTTGGGTTCATAATGCACTTCTGGTTTGGCACATTATTCGGATTTGACAGAGGTTGCGAAGGGAGTGTGCCAAGTTGACGGGAATTCGCCATCTAGGCGAGTTGATTGTGAACCTCTATGATCTCATCTTTGTGATATTTTTGCATAGCCGCATTCGTCTTTTGAATGTCAGCCAGAGTCTGAAAGATGAGAGTCATTTGATCTATCTGAGTTGGCCCAGATTGATAGGTGGGGTTGGGCCGAGGCTAAGGCGGCTGATATGGATGAGGAACTTGTGGACGAGGTTGATATGGTGGTCTCTGATTCTGATTATTTCCTGTCCACAGGAAATTGGGATGATTCTGCCATCCAGGGTTATAGGTATTAGAGAATGGGTCATTCTGGATGGCGTTGAGGTCCTCGCAGGTCTGAGGAACCTCAGAAAAATCAGAGTATAAGGGTTCAGAGTTCCCCCAACTAGAGTAGGCAGGATCAGAGTTTCCTCCGATCCTAGAGTCAGACGGGGGTGGATACGGGTCCATCCCCTGAGAAGATATGTGATAGATGTTATGCACAGCTTCCATCCCAGAGGGCGGCTGTGCGAACGGGTTTTGCGCAGAGGTGGCTCGCTGCAGATGTCGAATTAGCTCATCCACCTTCTCAATGATAGAGACCTTATCCAAATGACTGGCCATCAATTCCAAGTCGATAGATGAAGACAGGCCCTGCATCTCATGTGCCCCCATGGGTTCGTCGATGTGCGGGCATTCGTCCGGTCGAATAAGCCCATGGAGTCATTATTGATGGAGTTCTGACACATAGTCTCGAGAATCTCCCACATAGTGTCTTCATGTTGACCCATGATATTTCCTCCGCAAGTTATATTGACGAATAAATGAATATCTTCACAGAGTCCCTACTAAAAAGACTGGACTTGTTTCCATTTAGGAACTCCGTAATGGGGGCAATTTCGCATGAGATCCCAGAAACGATCCCATGCCTCATCAAGTGGTTCTCCAGGCTGCTATGTGAAGTGGTGTCTTAAAGCATTCGTTCGACCAACTAGGAAGAACTTTTTTAGAAACTTGGATTGTAGTTCAACCCATGTGTTGATTGGACGTGTTTGAGTCTGATACCAGTGAGCTGCTTTGTCCATGAGAGAGAAGGAGAACATATTCATTAGAAGAATATCCCGATTTTGAACATCTAACCCAAAGGTCTGGGCCAGATGCTTGAGTTGTTTGATGTGCTGAAAAGGATCCTCGGAATTGAGCCCATGAAACTTTGGAATAGTATGAATCATGTTGGGCTTGAGTTCAGAATCAGGACCTCCAGCTGAGATTTGGACTCGAGGTTCGATCGCTACCGCAGCAGGATTGTAATGATCTCGCATCATAAGACATTGCATTGGATTCACAAAGGCTTGGAATAAATCATTAAGGCACTGAAGTTGGTTCTCAAGGTTATTCTCTTCTTCTATAGGTTGTGCCATGATGATGGATGAAGGATAATTTGGTTCAGATGAATCAGAGGAGATGTCTATGTGATGAGGTTGTTGCATAAACACGGAAGTCGAGGCTTGGCCTCGATGGGAGTGAATGACTGAAGGAGGCCTCAAGGATGGTCTTAAGGACCTCCTATTGAACATGCACCGATAGTCTGCATGAGAGTAGAACATGATGGACCCAATCAAGACACCCAAAGAATTTGGATGGCTATAGAGGTTCGGGCCTGATGATACCCCTTAGTTAGAAAGCCGTCCACTTGAGAAATACCTAGGCAGCCAGAGAGGGAGAGTCCCGTAAAGACCTCTATACGGTAGAGCGCCCCCACTGGTTACAGGGTTTCCCCCACCCGTCCTCTCTTGTCACTGATGTTCCAAGTAGACCAGAATGGGGACTTGACCTCTTAAGTCTACCAGTTTTATTAAAGAGCAAGGGTGCTTAAGATTTCACTTGAACTTTAGATGTATTGAGTGCAAAAAGTGACCTAATTTCAAGGTTAGTTGACCCAAGGTGGGTTAACTTCACCTATTTGTCCTTTGAGAAGTTTTGGGTCTCTCTTTTAGGATTTAAGTGAGATTAAGAGCCTGAATTTTAGGTTTTTCTTGAATAAATCACTTCAACCAAGGCTTAGGCACACATCATTTTGGAGAGTTGATTCTTGCTTATGAAAGTGTGTCTCTAAAATCCTAAATTAAAATCCTTAATTGGCTCTAATTTTGGTCCAATTTAGTTTGCCAAATGTGGTATCTAGGGCTCAAACAAGAATGTGGTAGCCCTAGTTACCTTAAATGGGTGCACAAATCGATTTTGTTGTTGAAATCAAATAAAGCAACTTGATGAATTAGCTAAGAATGGAAAGCAAGTAGCCCTAATTGATTTTATCCTTTTTTTCCTTCTCAGATTGAGGGGCTTTTAAGAGAGAGAGTAATTAGAAGTTACCTGCCTCTGGTGTGTTTGATGTGTGGCTATCTTTCTTTGAATCTTCTCCTTGAAATAACCACAACAAAAGAGATATAGCAGATTAGTACCAAATCAGGAATTGTAATTAAGAATTCTAAATTGCCCATTGCTCCTCGGCAATGGCGCCAAAATATTTGAGTCGCTGAGTTGGGTTTTAAAAGTATTACGTTGTAGTACAGCCGAAAGTGCGTTCAAAATAGATATAATTTTATTACTCGAAAAGATTTCTGAGGTCGAACACTGGGAGCAAATTAGTATTTAGAAATCAAGATCACAATTTAAACTGAAAGAAATTACAATAGTAGCAGTGTCAGAGTGCAAAAATATGGGAGTAAAATGGTGATTTAGATCACCAAATACTCCTACAATATCACCAAGGAACTCAATATATGAATATGCAATATAAGCTAGATTCTGTTGTCTAATGGAGTCAGACGACTTAAAGTGTCTGACTTCTTCTCTGTCTTTGCTTCTTCTCTTTCTTTCTTCTTTCTTCTTTTTCCCTTAGCTTCTTCTGCTTCTCTTCAGACCTTCTTCACTTCTTCCTTCTGCTTCTGACTTCTTCCTTCTGCAGTCCTTCTCTTTCTCTTTATCTTTCTCTGTCTTCTGCCATTTCCTTTCTTCTGCCTTGACCCTTAGCTACTCTGGCCTTCTCTTCTTCTTTCTTCTGCCTTCTCTGGCTTCTGCCTTTTCCTTTCTTCTTCCTCTGGCCTCCTCTTCCTCTTCAGATTGCGGCTAAGTGTTGGCCGGAGAACCCTGTAGCAAAACCTACCCCTACCTGCGCACAGCTCTCCTCACTTTCTCTCTTAGGATACGTTCTTCTAGAGCCACACAGATAGTCGGGTAATCGGGTCGGGTGCGTACCCGGGACCAGGCCCACTGGCATGCGGTAGTGGGCGAGGAGTGCAAGTCAGGTCGGGTCAGGCCAGGTCTGTGGGGCGTGTTCGCGGACGAGACTAAGTCGGGTGAGTGGGACCTCACCCCGTGGATTTGAGGCGAACAACCTCTGTCACTTTTTCCCTTTTTGTACATGCAGATGCTCCTTCACTTCTGAGGTGGGACTAAATGTCCCACCCTTTCCTCACGTGCCTGTAGCAGAGAGTGGCTTTTTCAATTGGCGAGGCTGTAGAGGCATACGACTCCAGCTGAGAGCCTGGATGCACACGCGAGAGGATTCCACGCACCTGGGATAGCAGCACCTAGAGCGGCAAGGCCTGGGTGTGGCTTCAAGCTTGCTTCAAGCTCCTCAACAACGGCGGATGGGTGCCTGAACCTAGGAACACAAGATCGGCCTCGCAACCACGACAAAACGTTTAGAGAGAGTCGCCAGAGAATGGCGAATATGCTGGGGGTGTTGGCATGGCTTGTGGGTGCCTGTGCGTGCGTGCCTAGGGCACACTGTGTGCAAGTGTGTGCATGTGTTCAGTGAGGTGCTTGGGTGAGTGGCGCGGTGCGTGGAGTGAGGGGAAGTGGTCAGTGAAGTGAGACAGAGCTCGTGGGCTTGTCGGTAAGGGTTGGGGTGGCCTGTGGAGGTGGGATGGCCTCGCTGGAGTTGATGGTCGGAGATGGAAGGGATGGAGGTGATGGAGGTCGGCAGTGGGCGATTTTGGAGAATAAAAGGGTGGAGAAGAGAATAGAGGGGAGAGGGAGCTTATTTGGGAGGTCAAGGGACGAAGGGGGAGAGCGAGGCGTCGAGTTTGGTGTGGTCGACATCGGAGATGAAAGTGGCTCCGGTGAGATGGGATCGGCGAGGACAAAGAGAGGGAAGCACCTGTTGGTACGGCGAGACGCAGACGAAGTCAGGGAAGGTGGATCCACCGTAGGTATGGCGGTTGGACGAGGAGGAGTAGGGAATGTCACCGGACGTCGAGGAGCCTGTGGCCGTGAAGGGAAGAGAGGAATGATGAGAACCTCATCATGAACCCTAACTAGCTTACTTTGATCTAATAAAATGGACAAAAGCTCCTACATAACCTAAAGGAAGGCCTAATTCAGGGGATCATTAATCTAGGAAGAGAACATGAAACAAGGGGTAAAACTGTAATTTTACCATTGCAGTACATCAAAGGGACTTCTAAGGGTCGAGACAAAGGTTAATTGGACTTAATAAGAGAAAAAGTGGGATGATTCAGTCAGAAAAGGGTTATTGTGAAATTTAGGAATTAAATGACATTTTGTAACCCTAAAACAAACCCACTTAAATTCACAATGTTCCAGGAAAGGTAAAAATTAACTAAACCCTCTAAAATTCATGGAAAAATATCCCCTAGGTTTATAACCTTCAATTTGTCCTCTAGAACCTTTTTTGACCTAGATTGGGGTCCATGCCTAATATTTGACCTAATTTAGGTTTTTATGCAAAATGTCCAGTCAAACGTGGTCAAACCTAAAATCCAACTTCACCATTGGATTCTTTAGGTACAAATTAGGTTTATAGCAAAATTTGAACCTAAGAGAAGGTCATCTTGACCTACTTTGCAATTTAGTCCACCCAATTACATTTTGGCCCTTAACTTTTGAAAACCCTTGTAAATCCCCCGTTAGCTTTCTCATCACTTTCTTCATTTTGGTCCCTCTGCTATTGCGGAAGGGACCATACCTCCGACGACTTTGCGTGGAGGTTTTCTCGATTTCATGGGGTGCTACTCCCAAATTTGAAAGGGGAGCTCCTTGCGAAGCCCCCTACCGCATGGGCAGTGATGAGAGCCTCATCATGAGCCATAACTAGCTCATTTTGACCCAATAAAGAAGATAAAAGCTCCTACATAACCTAGAAGAAGGCTTAACTGAAGGAACAAGTGCTCTGAGAAGAAAACATGAAATAAAGGTTAAAACTACAATTTTACCATTGCAGTACATAAATAGGATTTCTCAGAAGCAAAACATAGGTCAAATGGTCCAAATAAGATAAAAAGAGGGTTGAGTCAATCAGAAATGGGTTTATGTGCAATCTAAGAATTAAATGACACTTGGTAACCCTAAAACAGACCCGCTTAAATTAACAAGGTTCCGGTCAGGATAAAAATCGAGTAAACCCTCTAAAAATCATGGAAAAACATCCTCTAGGGTTTAGAACACTTAATTTGGCCTTTGGAACCTAGTCTGACCTAGATTAGGGTCCTAGCTCCTCAATTAATCAAATTTAGGTTTTTACGCAAAATATCCAGTCAAACGAGGTCAAACCTGAAATCCAACTTCTCCATTGGATTCCTTACGTCCAAATTAGGTTTATACCAAAATTTGGACCTAAGGGGAGGTCATCTTGACCTACTTTGCAATTTAGTACACCCAAATCACAAATAGGTCCCTATCTTTTGAATATCCTTGCAAAGAGCCCCCAAGTTCTTCGCCCCCTTTGCAATCCGATCCTGCCACCATTATTAGGGCAGAACCGAGCTCCGGCGAGGTTCAGAGAGGGATTGCTCTCTAATCCCTCAGAGATTCCCTCCCAGAAATGGAAGGGGGATTCTCTGAGGAATTCCCTTCCTTCTAAAGCCAATTACAATCGCTGGTGTGAACCCAATCTCTCGTGCGAATGCACGAGAGATTTGGGTATCCACCTTCCTTCCAACTCCGGCGGGCCGGCAGACCTAATTGCGTGCTCTCCACGCGCTGACAGGAGCGGCCAGCACCTATAAAACACCCCCTAGACCCTGCCGCAGGACCCAAGCTTGATTTTGACGGAGATCCCCTCCAAATTCCCTCTCTCCCATCTCCGGCAAACGACCCGCAAGCTCCGGCGACCTCCCCTCCGTCTCGTCGCTCTGCTGCCATACCAGCAGCAGAGTCCTCTCCGCCTCTTCCTCCCGCGTCGCGCTGTACCCCGCGCGCGTGCTCCTGACCTCATCTTCGTCGCCGCTTCCTCCCTCAGGGTCTTTCTTCCCCGACGACGGCAGTTACGAGCCATCCTCTCCACCGCCTCCCTTCCTTCCAGACAACCCCAGATACATTCTCCATCCTCTCCTCTCTCTTTTCCCCCTACTATTTTACTTGATTACCCCTCGACAGTACCTAACCACCTCCATCGTTCTCGCTTCTGACCGCCCTCCGGCGAGCTGCCCACACCACTCCGCCCCTCCACACGGCTCGTCAACCCCCTCGTGAGCTTCGCCTCACCACCAGGAACCCATTCCACCCCATCACTGCCACTCCAGACCTCCACAAGCACCCCCCCGACCAACCCACCATCTCCGGCCACAGGTTGACCTAGGCACGCACGCCTAGGCCGACCTGCAACCTGCAGCATCGCCCACCGCCTTCGCTGTGCTACGGCGAAGGTTTCCAGCTATTCTGATTGGGCCAATAGGCCGTTCTATTGGATGTCAGGTGTACGCTCCGGCCGCCATTAACAGCCGAAGCAGCAGGGAGCTTGGAGCAGCTTCGGGCATCAGGCTTCCCAGGCTGCAGGTGCAGTAGACTCTTGCGAAGGTCGCGAAGCGAACGAGGCCAGCCAGTCGCACAGAGGAGCCATCAGCTTGGGCAATCGAGTGACGAAAGCTCTGCGGGCGCGCGTGAAGGCAAGACCAACCAGATAGTCCCACATCGTGGGATTGCAAAACTCAGGTATCCTATAAATTGTTTTTGTGTTTTCTTCTTACTGCCTCCATAAGCACAAGGGTGAGGTCCCTCACTGCCCCCACACGCCTCGTCCGCGGCTTGATCTCGCGGATCTGGCGGATCCAATCCGACCTAAACCTACGCACTCCTCGCGCATCACCACTTGCCGGTGCGCCTGGTCCCGGGTGCGAATCCAACCCGACTACCCGTGTGGCTCTGGGAGAGCGTGCTTGAGTGAATTGCTTGAGAAAAAGAGAGACGCTTGGGTAGAGGGATGGGGGTAGGTTTTTGCTACTGTGTGGTGTGCAGGAAGGAAGAAGTGACCGAGGCAGCGAACACTTAGCAGCTGAAGAACAGGAAGAGAAGAAAGAAGAGGCTGTGTAGCAGTGAAAGGAGAAGTCTTCGCCGAGAAGAGGAGAAGTCTTCGCCGAGAAGAAGAAGAAGGAAGACAAGGCAGAAGAGAGAGAAGAACAAAGAAGAGGCCAAGTGAAGACTGCAAAGAGATCAGAAGAAAAAGAAGAAGAAAGAAGAAAGGCAAGGCAGGAGAAGAAGGAAGATACAGAGGCAGAAAGGAGAAGAAGAGAGGGAGAGATCACATTTAAGACGTCTGATACAGAAATCAGACGTCCAATTCTACTTTTTTTCGCAAATCCTTTTTAAAATTCTCTCTTTGAATCAATTATATTTGCATTTAATAGTTGTATTCTTTGGTTTTACAAAGTACTGAGATTGCTCCCCGTGTTCGACCTCGGATACTCTAGTTGTTCGAGTAATAAAATTCTTTATATTTGTTTAAACGTTTTGTCGGTTATACTACAATGTAATACGCTTTAAATCCGCGCAAAATCGTTGAGAACATTTTGGCGCCGTTGCCGGGGAGCAGCGGGCACTTTTAAAGCTTTTGATTACAACTTTTCTATCTAATATCTGACTTAACTTCTCTCTTTTGTTGTGTTCAAGCAGGGAAAGCAAAACAAAAAGGAAAGAACAATAACTGCACAACAGACTCTCTAAGGAACAGGTACTCTCCATAAGCCCTCTCTCTTAACCCTCTCGCAATCTAAAAAGGAAAAAAAGACAAAAATCAACTTAGGGCTACCTGTTTCATATTTAGTAACTCATCAAGTTGCCTGATTTTCATTTCAACATATTTTTGTCTGTTCATCCAACTAAGGCAACTAGGGCTAAAACTTTCTTGATTAAGCCCTAGGTGCTAATTTCTAAGGCAACTAAATTGGACCCACTAGAGCCAAGTTAGGGATTGCAAAGCTAGGGTTTTTAGAGACACATCTTCTCTAAAACAAAGAAACTAACTTTCCAAAAAGAGGTGTGCCTAAACCGTGTTTGAAACGATTTATACAAGAGGAACCCTAAGCAAATCAGGCTGATAATCCATTTGAACCATAAAAGGAAGGACCTAAAAGCTCTCAAAGGAACAAGAGGTGAAGTTGATCCCTTGGGTCAACCAACCTTAATATTAGGTCACTTTTGCACTCAAAATACTTAAAAGTTCAAGTGGAACATTAAGCACCTTGATCTTAAAATAAAAAAAGGTAGACTTAAGAGGTCAAGGTCTCCATTCTGGTCTACTTGGAACCGCAGTGACAAGAGAGGTCGGGTGGGGGAAACCCTATAACCCGTGGGGACGCTCTACCGTGTAGGGGTCTTTGCAGGACTCTCCCTCTCTGGCTGCCCAGGTATTTCTCAGGTGGACGATCTTCTGATCTAGGGGTCCATCTGCCCCGAACCTCTATAGTCACCCAACAATTCTTGGGTGTCTTGATTGGGTCTAGCACCTTCTAATCTCATCACATCTTTCGGTGCATGTTTGGTAGGAGGTCCTTAAGACCACCTTTAAGACCTCCTTTAGAAATTCATTCTCGTCGAGGCCAAGTCTCGACGCCCTTCTTTGTGCAGCAACCCCACCACATAAATCTTTCATCTGATTCAGACCCTGATTCTCCTTCTTCTCCCATCATGGCACAACCCATTGAAGAGGAGAATAACCTTGAACACCAACTTCAACACTTGAACGATCTCTTTCAGAACTTTGTAAACCCACCGTGGCGACCTATGATGCGAGATCACTATAATCCCGCTGCGGTGGCAATCGAACCCCAAGTACGAATCCCAATTGGAGGACCTGACTCTGAACTGAAGCCCAATATGATTCATGCCATACCGAAGTTCCATGGGCTTAACTCTGAGGATCCATTCCAACACATTAAACAACTCAAGCATCTGGCCCAGACCTTCGGGTCAGATGTACAAAACCGGGATATCCTACTCATGAAAATGTTTTCATTCTCCCTCTTGGACAAGGCCGCACACTGGTATCAGACTCAGACCCGCCCGATCAACACATGGGAGGAATTACAGTCCGAATTTTTGAAAAAATTCTTCCCTGTTGGCCAGACGAATGCCTTGCGCCACCAGATCACTCATTTCACTCAACAACCGGGAGAACCTCTTCACGAAGCTTGGGATCGATTCCTAGATCTCATGCGAAGGTGCCCCCATCACGGAGTTCCTAAGTGGGAATAAGTCCAGTCTTTTTACCAGGGACTCCGTGAGGATATTCGTCTATTCGTCAATGCAACATGCGGAGGAAACATCATGGGCCAACACGAGGACACGGTGTGGGAGATTCTCAAAAACATGTGCGAGAACTCCATAAATAATGACTCCTTGGGCTTATTCGACAGGACGAATGCCCGCGCATCGACGAATCTAAGAGGGACACATGAGATGCAGGACCTGTCCACTTCTGTCGACTTGGAACTGATGGCCAGTCGGTTGGACAAGGTCTCTATTATAGAAAAGAAGGTGGACAAGCTAACTCGACATTTGCAGCAAGCCACCTCTGCGCAAAACTCTTTTGCACGACCTCCTCTGGCAAGGGAAACAGTGCAAAACATATACCACCAACCTGCCAAGGGGATGGACCCATATCCACCCCCGTCTGCCTCTCGGACCGGAGTGACCTCCGATCCCTTCTACTCGAGTTGGGGGAACTCTGAACCCTCGTATTCTGACTTTCCTGAGGTTCCTCAGAACTGCGAGGACCTCAACGCCATCCAGAATGACCCATACTCCAATACCTACAACCCTGGATGGCGAAATCATCCTAACTTTCAGTGGGCGGGAAATTCTCAAAGACCACCATATCAACCCCGTCCACAAGCTCCTCGTCCATATCAGCCGCCTCAGCCTCGGCCCAATCCCACCTACCAATCCGGGCAAAATCAGGATCAACTGACTCTTATCCTTCAAACACTGGCTGACATTCAAAAGACGAATGCGGCAATGCAAAAACAGCACAAGGACGAGATCACAGAGGTTCGCAACCAACTGGCCCAGATGGCAAATTCCCGCCAACCTGGCACCCTTCCTTCGCAACCTCTGCCCAACCCAAATAACGTGCCGACCCAGAGGCGCGTTATGAACCCAAATCCAGGCCACGCACATTTGATTTATCAGGCCCCTGCTACTCCATCACCAGACGGGATAGAGGCTTCAACATCTTATGCAGGATTTCAGCAGCAGCCACCCCTCCTACCTAACCCAAACCAAAATCAGGCCGGATTAAACTCTGTAACAACACGTAGTGGTAAAACAACACAAGACCCACATTATCCGAACCACTCCAAGCCTGATAATCGCCAAGACCCTAGGGTAGTCATCCAAGATACTACTGTCCCAGATCAAGAACCTAGACCTATCCTAGTGGAACCAGCTAGGATCCCATTTCCTGAGGCCTTGACCAAAGGAAAAAGGACAACCAAACCTGTGGCTCCTGAGGAGGATTTGGTCAAGCTCTTTGAACAGGTCCAGATAAACATCCCGTTGATGGATGCAATCCGCCACATACCAGCTTACGCAAGATTCTTGAAAGACATATGTACACCTAAACGTAAGCCGCGAACCAAGGATGGGAATCTGATCGTACTGTCAGAGCAAGCCAGCTCTGTCAACTTAAGCAAACTCCCACCCAAGGCTAAAGACCCAGGAACTCCCTTGATTTCTTGTAAAATTGGTGAAACCCAACTTGATAGAGCCCTACTAGACCTAGGTGCCTCCATAAATTTAATACCTACATCCCTCCTTGACCACCTTGAAGAATCTGAACTTAAACCCACTGAGGTGACATTGCAGTTAGCCGATCGATCCATCAAGTCACCCAAAGGAATACTCGAGGATGTCATTGTTAGGGTACGAGATTTTTATTTCCCAGTGGACTTCATAGTACTGGACATGGATGCACCTAAGAACCCAAGGGACACACCAATCATATTAGGGAGACCCTTTTTGGCCACTGCTAGGGCCAATATAAACTGTGAAGAGGGCCAGATAGAATTAAAATTTGGGAATCAAAATCTGAAGATTGACATTTTCAAGGCCCAACAAGGGATTAATTGCAGGGTTATAGAGGAAATTTGTGATGTCGAAGTCGTGGTTGATGAACTGCATATAGAGGACAACCTGATTATTCCTGATCAACCACTAGAGAATCAAAAATCGCTAACAGAGGAGTGCGAACATGATTTAGACACACATATGACTCCTACCATTGCTCCCGATACAAACCCCGAACCATCCGTTGCTGCTGACAATCCTGTCATGGAACTCAAGCCCCTTCCCGAACATCTGAAATACGTCTTTTTGGATTCAAATAAGACGTTTCCTGTGATTATCAATTCTCGACTCACACCTGATCAGGAACTCCGTTTGATTTCCATTCTCCAGCAACATCGTAGAGCATTGGATGGACTCTAGATGATTTGATTGGTATAAGCCCTTCATACTGCACACATCGAATCTACACAGAAGAAGGCTCACGACCTTCAAGAGAAATGCAAAGACGCCTAAACCCTAACCTACAGGAGGTCGTGAAAAAGGAGATCATAAAGTGGTTAGATGTAGGGATCATCTACCCGATCTCCGACAGTCGTTGGGTGAGTCCAATACAAGTGGTGCCCAAGAAGGCAGGACTTACCATCATCACGACTGAAACCGGAGAAGTCATTCCTACCCGAATAGCTAATTCATGGAGAGTCTGCATTGATTACAGAAGACTAAATTCCTCCACGAAGAAGGATCATTTCCCACTACCGTTTATTGATCAGATCCTCGAGAAACTAGTGGGAAATAGATTCTTCTGCTTTCTGGACGGGTACTCCGGTTACAATCAGGTGGCAATCCATCCAGAGGACCAAGAAAAGACCACATTCACCTGCCCCTTCGGGACGTACACGTTTTGAAGGATGCCATTCGGTCTCTGCAATGCACCTGCAACTTTTCAGCGGTGCATGCTTGCCATATTCTCAGATATGGTAGGTGATTATCTGGAAGTCTTCATGGATGACTTTTCAGTTTTTGGACAATCATTTGACGATTGCCTCCAACACTTGGTCCATATACTCAGGCGGTGCATCGAGGTGAATTTGGTTCTTTCTTGGGAAAAGAGCCATTTCATGGTGCCTGAGGGAATTGTCCTGGGACATTTAATCTTGGAGAAAGGCATCCAAGTAGATCGAGCTAAGGTTAACCTGATTTCCAAGCTCCCTATGCCTAGCTTGATTAAGGACATTCGATCTTTTTTGGGGCACGTCGTTTTCTACCGTCTATTCATCCTTGATTTCTCAAAAATCGCGTGCCCCCTGACCAATCTTCTCTCCAAGGATGTGCCTTTCGAGATTTCCAAGGAATGCACTCAAGCATTTGAGATCCTACGTGACCGAGTCACCCAAGCCCCAATCCTACAGTCCCCTGATTGGTCTCAACCCTTTGAGATCATGTGCGATGCATCTGACTTCGCTGTAGGAGCGGTTTTGGGGCAGAAAATTGACGGGAAACCTGTGGTCATTTACTACGCCAACAAAACACTGGATGAGGCTCAGCGTAACTATACGGTTATTGAGAAAGAGCTGCTGGCCGTAGTATTTGCCCTGGAAAAATTCAGATCATACCTTCTGGGTTCCCGTGTTATCATATACTCGGATCACAAAGCTGTGAGGCATCTCCTTGCAAAGAAGGACGCGAAACCTCGATTAATCCGATGGATCTTGCTGTTGCAAGAATTTGACCTCGAGATTCGCGACAAGGCGGGAAAGCACAATGTGGTAGCTGATCACTTGTCCCGCCTTCCTTCTGAAATTATTTATCCTTCCGGACCTATTACAGAACATTTCCCTGATGAGCACCTCCTGACTATCAGTACAAGTCTTCCATGGTTCGCCGATATAGTTAATTACCTGGCATCACATCAGATTCCGCCCGATTGGCCGAAGGCTAAAAAGGACAAATTGCGCTCCGATGCCAAGTATTACCTATGGGAAGACCCGTATCTATTCCGCATTGGTGCTGATCAGATAATCCGACAATGCGTCACGGAAGTGGAAATCAAAGACATACTCTCATTCTGCCATGACCAGGCATGCGGTGGACATTTTTCTGGACATAAAACTGCATCGAAAGTCCTCCAGTGTGGCTTTTACTGGCCCACAATTTTCAAGGATGCACACGATCACTGTAAGGCATGTTCCCGTTGCCAGACTCTGGGCAACATGAGCCATAGAGACATGATGCCTCTACAGCTGATCTTGGTATGCGAAATTTTTGATATTTGGGGGATTGATTTCATGGGACCCTTTCCGACCTCGGATGGCTTCGAATACATCTTACTCGCAGTTGACTATGTTTCCAAGTGGATAGAAGCCATTCCGACCCGAACCAACAATCATAAAGTCGTTATAAAATTCCTTCATCAAAACATTTTCTCGAGGTTCGGGATTCCGCGTGCTATAATTTCCGACGGAGGGACCCATTTTACAAACGCTCAGTTCAGGTCACTGATGACCAAATACGGGGTGTCACACCGAATCTCTACTCCTTACCACTCCCAAACTAATGGTCTAGCTGAGCTATCTAACCGACAGATCAAGAAGATCCTTCAGGTTACTATTTGACCTGATAGAAAAGATTGGTCTTCTCGGCTTCCGGAAGCATTGTGGGCCCATAGGACCGCCCACAAGACCCAATTAGGAATGTCTCCCTTCAGACTAGTGTACGGGAAGGCATGTCACCTCCCCGTCGAATTGGAGCATAAAGCCTATTGGGCAGTACGGACCTGTAATCTTGACCTTTCTAAGGCTGGAACCCACAGAAGATTTCAAATAATCGAGATCGATGAATTACGCCACGACGCGTATGAGAACTCGTGAATTTACAAAGAACGGGTTAAAGCTTTTCACGACAAACACATTTCTAGAAAGGTCTTTCATCCTGGTCAAAAAGTTTTACTCTTTGATGCCCGACTCAAATTATTCCCAGGAAAGCTAAGATCCAAGTGGGTCGGACCCTACCTAGTCCGACAAATCTTCAGAAATGGAACCATTGAAATCAGCCCACTCAGCCACGATTCTGAACCCTTTGTCGTGAACAGTCAGAGACTCAAGCCGTTCATTGACATGACCGATATAGATTTGGCTGAGTCATCCTTTACCCTCCATTCCTCTTGAGCTCATTGCGCCCAGCCGATGGCGTAAAACTCAGCGCTTAACGGGAGGCAACCCGTCATTCTTTGAAAAACCTGAAACCGTTTCTGACATCTCTATGCGAAACTCATATTGCACTTTAGGGTTCATCCATTAGAATAGCCGACTTCACCTCAGGTATACCTACCCGAGATTAGAAATCGTTCGCAACAAGTCACTTCGACCCATTCACTCACCACACACATGTCCTAATACATGAACTAAGCTGAATTCGAACCCACCTAATTTACAATGGGGACATTGCAAATCTTAGGCGTGGGGGGGATATGAAAGTGCAAAATGTCAAAAAATTCATATCAAGAAAGGGTTTCACAAAAAAAAAAAAGAGACTTGATAGAGGGGAGGAACAATTCAAGGTCATACAAATGAGAGGAGGAAAAGAAAGAAAAATGACAAAAAGGAGCACAAAATGAAAATGAAAAGAAATAGTCATTAGTAAAAGGTTAAGGGGTTAACTGAAGTTCTAGACCAAAAAAAAAAAAAAAAAAAGGAACAGAAAAGTGCTAGGAGACATAAGATTAGCGGGAACGCTGGTCTTAGGCCTCTTGGGCTAGATTTGTCAGCTTAAAAATTTGCGTATCTGTTAAAATCTGGATAATCCTCAAGAGGTTGAGGAAAATGCGAAACTTAACTATTAGGTCTAAGGCTTAGGAAGTATTCGGCCTCATTAACTGACCTCCAGTTTGCGGGATTCGGTAACCTAAGCACCCAAATTCACACACAGTCTGGTTCAGTGCGCATAAACGTCCAAATCACGCGAAAAGTGCTTAATGTTATGAAAAAGTCACCTAGATTAGGAGCGGTCAATCAACACAAATTGATTTGGACGAGTTCCCAGCGCGGAGAGGCGGGAAATTCCCCTCGAAGATGCGTAACAACATATCGTCTCCTCGGTGCTTGTCTCTTAGGATATTTAAATATCCTACTGGGGGCATGTAAGCACTCTGTTGGTTCAGATACCATGGGCGGCATTATCACGAAATGTCGATCGCCAGGGTCTGGATTCGACCACGGAACGCCATGGGCGGTGATGTAAACACATTTACACTACTTAAAATGTCTATTTATGCATGTTCTTAAGCATAGGATTGCATTTCATGATATAAATATTGCATTACATGCATCATCTTGCATTTAGAGTAGTTTGAATAAAATGGAGGTTAATTGTCTCCTTTTATGTGCTTGGACAGGGCAAATATTTTATCGGGGCCTCGGATCAAAGATCCAACCGTATGGATATGATCAGGGCGACGATTGGAGTTCAACGACTCCAAGATCGCCCTGATCAGGCATCCGTAGCATCAGATAGAGACCGGGGAACCCTAGAAGATCAAGGGCCAGGATGGTGTAAATCCGCACTTCAGATGGAAAATCCGATCACACAGATGAATTCGGATCGACGATCGCAGCCCAACGACACAAAAATCGAGTCAATCTGACATCCGTGGCACCATCTACAACTTCCAGAAGATGGACGGCCAAGATGGCGCCACGTGGCACCATCCCGGCCGCCCAAACGGCCGCCTACACTCTATGAAGACCGCGCACCCATCCCCTCTCCGCCGTTGGATCTCAATCCAACGGCTGTGGACGCATCGTTTTAAAAGCATCCGCGCGACCATTTGGGCGAGGCAGCGCAGCGGTCCAGCGCCTTATCGCGAGGCGCTGGCGCGCGTTCGAGCCTCGCCAAGCAATTTCTCAGGCGGGCGGGCGCGCTCCAATTGACCGCACGATCGCGATCCAACGGCCGCGCGCGCCCGATAGCGCCGACGCGCAATTGGACGCTCTGGTGAACGCGCGATCGTACGCGCAGGCGGGCGGGCGGCAGCGGTGAAGGCGCGATTTTAAGCCGTCCGATCTCGCGATCGGACGGCTGAAAATCAAGCAACGTGCGTAGGCATTACGCGCGGGCAGCCGAGCGGCCGTGCGTGGGCGTGGAGGCTACGCCCACGTTGGGGGCTTTAGCGACGGTTTTATCCGTCACTAAAGACCCCTTATTTATTATTTTGAAGATGTAATGTCCATTTTGCCCCCACTCCTTGCAACTATAAAAGGAGACCCCCTCCATACGAAATTTTCATCCCTTCCTTCTCCTCTCTACCTCTCCAAAGCTCAAGAGAAGCTTGTCCCACACCCGGGATGCTTCTCGCGAGATAAAGTCCAAATTTTCGTCCCCCTTCGGAAGTGGATCCCGCGGCGACGACGGCGTGCTGCTTCGTTCCCGTTCTTCTGCTTCGTCCTCCTTCGTCCCGCTTCATTCTCCTTCGTCCAGGCGTCGTCCCGTCCAGCTCGTCCTCCAAGCGACCGTCGAGGAGGATTCTCTCTCCCTATTCTTTTTACTGCTTTCTAGTATAGATTTACTGCTTTCTAGAGTAGTCTATTCGTCCTCCGAGCGATCGTCGAGGAGGACATTTCTCCCTCCATTCTTTTAATGCTTTCTAGAGTAATTGTTTTATGTTTTCTAGTTGTAACGAAAGAACTCTTTTATGATAAATTCCTTGTCTATTCTACATCTCATTTTGATTTCCATGTATAGTATTCCTTCTCTCTCTCTTACTCCCTCTCTCTCTTTTATTTGTTGTAGATACTTAGATAGTTTAAATTGAATTTCTTTGTGACAAAATAAAAAGAAACGCGAAGTTTTTAAATCAAACGTTCGCCTCCCTGTGTTCGACCCGGAATTTTAATTTCGCTATAAATTTTATTTGTTGAACACGAATCCTTTGCTTTCGAACTACAACGACGGGTTTTCCAAAACCAAACACGTTAGCGTAGGTTCGTAAAACGTTCAACAGGCAGGATTATCTCGAAATCTCGAAAGCCAAGGTTCTGGGGGTTGCCATGGGCGGGATTATCTCGAAATCTCAAAAGCCAGGGACCCTTGAGGATTGATGATGGGGACGAGGAATCCGATACAGACCATGTTGAGAAGCTAATCCGAAGCTAGAAATAAAAAGAAAAGAGAGAGAAAAGCTCTCCAAACAAATAAATCTTCTATCTCTCTCTTACAAAAAAAACGCACTGCAAATTGAACTTAGGCTAAAAATGTCTCAAGCACGGGTGCTTTAACCACGGAGTCCAACAAACCCTTAGATAGTTTTTGTGGGCCATAGAAACCTTTGCGGAGGACTGAGGCTAAAGCAGAACAGGCTCGGATTTTGGTTGGTACTTGAATACCTCCAGGCCTATTGTCGACATTCCTACCTAATCACAAAAGAAGCACTTATCATTATTGACAGACATTCAGGGTCTAGAACGGAAGTTAAAACCTTGAAATTTTGTTAAGGGACTAGCAAAAGCTAGGCATGGGGGTATGATGAGAGCCTCATCATGATCCATAACTAGCTCATTTTGACCCAATAAAGAAGATAAAAGCTCCTACATAACCTAGAAGAAGGCTTAACTGAAGGAACAAGTGCTCTGAGAAGAAAACATGAAATAAAGGTTAAAATTGCAATTTTACCATTACAGTACATAAACGGGATTTCTCAGAAGCAAAACATAGGTCAAATGGTCCAAATAAGATAAAAAGAGGGTTGAGTCAATCAGAAATGGGTTTATGTGCAATCTAAGAATTAAATGATACTTGGTAACCCTAAAATAGATCCGCTTAAATTAACAAGGTTTCGGTCAGGATAAAAATCGAGTAAACCCTCTAAAAATCATGGAAAAACATCCTCTAGGGTTTATAACACTTAATTTGGCCTTTGGAACCTAGTCTGACCTAGATTAGGGTCCTAGCTCCTCAATTAACCAAATTTGGGTTTTTACGCAAAATGTCTAGTCAAACGAGGTCAAACCTGAAATCCAACTTTGCCATTGGATTTCTTAGGTCCAAATTAGGTTTATACCAAAATTTGGACCTAAGGGGAGGTCATCTTGACCTACTTTGCAATTTAGTACACCCAAATCACAAATAGGTCCCTATCTTTTGAATATCCTTGCAAAGAGCCCCCCAATATCTTTTGAATATCCTTGAATGGGGATTCTCTGAGGAATTCCCTTCCTTCTAAAGCCAATTACAATCGCTGGTGTGAACCCAATCTCTCGGGCGAACGCACGAGAGATTTGGGTATCCACCTTCCTTCCAACTCCGGCGGGCCGGCAGACCTAATTGCGCGCTCTCCATGCGCTGACAGGAGCGGCCAGCACCTATAAAACACCCCCCAGACCCTGCCGCAGGACCCAAGCTTGATTTTGACGGAGATCCCCTCCAAATTCCCTCTCTCCCATCTCCGGCCAAACGACCCGCAAGCTCCGGCGACCTCCTCCCCTCCGTCTCGTCGCTCTGCTGCCATACCAGCAGAAGAGTCCTCTCCGCCTCTTCCTCCCGCGTCGCGCTGTACCCCGCGCGCGTGCTCCTGACCTCATCTTCGTCGCCGCTTCCTCCCTCAGGGTCTTTCTTCCCCGATGACGGCAGTTACGAGCCATCCTC
Source organism: Thalassia testudinum (assembly GCA_037157565.1). NCBI lineage: Eukaryota > Viridiplantae > Streptophyta > Magnoliopsida > Alismatales > Hydrocharitaceae > Thalassia > Thalassia testudinum. Next base: position 2,193,575 of record JAZHRO010000022.1, on the reverse strand, counting down.
TCCACCGCCTCCCTTCCTTCCAGACAACCCCAGATACATTCTCCATCCTCTCCTCTCTCTTTTCCCCCTACTATTTTACTTGATTACCCCTCGACAGTACCTAACCACCTCCATCGTTCTCGTCTCCGACCGCCCTCCGACGAGCTGCCCACACCACTCCGCCCCTCCACACGGCTCGCCAACCCCCTCGTGAGCTTCGCCTCACCACCAGGAACCCATTCCACCCCATCACTGCCACTCCAGACCTCCACAAGCACCCCCCCGACCAACCCACCATCTCCGGCCACAGGTTGACCTAGGCACGCACGCCTAGGTCGACCTGCAACCTGCAGCATCGCCCACCGCCTTCGCCGTGCTACGGCGAAGTTTCCAGCTATTCTGATTGGGCCAATAGGCCGTTCTGTTGGATGTCAGGTGTACGCTCCGGCCGCCATTAACAGCCGAAGCAGCAGGGAGCTTGGAGCAGCTTCGGGCATCAGGCTTCCCAGGCTGCAGGTGCAGCAGACTCTCGCGAAGGTCGCGAAGCGAACGAGGCCAGCCAGTCGCACAGAGGAGCCATCAGCTTGGGCAATCGAGTGACGAAAGCTCTGCGGGCGCGCGTGAAGGCAAGACCGACCAGATAGTCCCACATCGTGGGATTGCAAAACTCAGGTATCCTATAAATTGTTTTTGTGTTTTCTTCTTACTGCCTCCGTAAGCACAAGGGTGAGGTCCCTCACTGCCCCCACACGCCTCGTCCGCGGCTTGATCTCGCGGATCTGGCGGATCCAACCCGACCTAAACCTATGCACTCCTCACGCATCACCACTTGCCGGTGCGCTTGGTCCCGGGTGCGAATCCAACCCGACTACCCGTGTGGCTCTGGGAGAGCGTGCTTGAGTGAACTGCTTGAGAAAAAGAGAGACGCTTGGGTAGAGTGACGGGGGTAGGTTTTTGCTACTGTGTGGTGTGCAGGAAGGAAGAAGTGACCGAGGCAGCGAACACTTAGCAGCTGAAGAACAGGAAGAGAAGAAAGAAGAGGCTGTGTAGCAGTGAAAGGAGAAGTCTTCGTCGAGAAGAAGAAGAAGGAAGACAAGGCAGAAGAGAGAGAAGAACAAAGAAGAGGCCAAGTGAAGACTGCAAAGAGATCAGAAGAAAAAGAAGAAAGAAGAAAGGCAAGGCAGGAGAAGGAAGATACAGAAGCAGAAAGGAGAAGAAGAGAGAAAGGGAGATCACATTTAAGACGTGTGATACAGAAATCAGACGTCCAATTCTACTTTTTTTCACAAATCCTTTTTAAAATTCTCTCTTTGAATCAATTATATTTGCATTTAATAGTTGTATTCTTTGGTTTTACAAAGTACTGAGATTGCTCCCCGTGTTCGACCTCGGATACTCTAGTTGTTCGAGTAATAAAATTCTTTATATTTGTTTAAACGTTTTGTCGGTTATACTACAACGTAATACGCTTTAAATCTGCGCAAAATCGTTGAGAACAGGCAGCTCCCCATGCCCTGAAACGCCCCATACCTCTCGTGCGAATGCTCGAGAGGTATGGGTCTCCTCCGGCCATAACTCTGACGTGGTGTGCCCGCCGCCTCCTTACGAATCCCACTCTACCCGCGCCTATTTAAGGAAGCTCAGATCCCTCCGCTTCCTTCAAGCCTAATTTGGCCGAAGAATACCCCCCAATTAAGTCTCCTCCTCACTCCGGCCAACTGACCGCAGGCACCGGCGATTCTCCCTCCCTCTTCTCGTCGCTCTGCTACAGTACCAGTGGCAGATCCATCTCCACCGTGTTCCTTCGCGCCACGTCGTACCAGCACGTGCCCTTCTAACCCTCTTCCTCGTCGTCGCTTCTTCACCACAGGGTCTTCGTCTCCGGCAACGGCAGGCACCCGCTGCTCGCCCTCCGCTTCCCCCCTTCGCTCTAAACACCTTAGATAAGTACCTCTTCCTCTACTCTTCATTTCCCCTTTATCAATTTTTAATTTCGACCCCTCGACTGCCACTACCACCACCATTGTTTCCACCTTGGACCAGATCACCGGCGAGGTGTGCCCGCCGCTCCACGCCTCCATCCACCTCGCCAAACCCCTCAGAAGGTCCACCATCACTCCCTGATCACAACCCCTCACTTCATTCACTCCTCCACTCACCCAAAAGCACCCCTTAACACACCCACACATATGCACACAGTGTGCCCTAGGCATGCTTGCACATGCGTCCCCACGACACACCGACCACCGTTGCATATTTGTCGTGCCTTGGCGAACCTTCCAGAGCGTTTTAATGTGGCCGTGAGGCCGTCTTGGTGATTTCAGGTGGCAGGCATCCTCTGCCATTGGCGTAGAGCTTGAAGCAAGCTCCAGGCTTCATTAGCTCTAGGCCTGAGTACCAGGTGGTGTGGACTTGAGGCGCGCACACACCCAGGCCTTTGATTGGAGTAGAGAGAAGCTGTAGCCTCGTGATTTGAAGGATCACCTCTGCTGCTGCAGCACACAAGGGAGGCAGAACAGATAGTCCCACCTCGGAACTAGACAAGTGGCAATGTGAGCATAAATTGAATTCTTGCCAGTAGCTGTTCGCCTCCAAATCATGGGGAGAGGTCCCACTCACTCGACCCGATCTCGTTTGCAACCCACGCCTCCGCGGACCTGGCCTGACCTAACTACCCGTGCACTCCTCGCCCACGACCGCATGCCGGTGGGCCTAGTCCTGAGCACGCATACCCGACCCGTTTACCTGAGAAAGGCTCTAGGAGAGCCATGTCCTGAGAGTGAAATAGAGAGAGAAAGAGAGATGTGGGGAGGGTAGGGGTAGGTTTTGCATCTCTCTGTGTAGGGAAGGAAGGAGAAGGCAGGAGCAGCTAAGGGAGAAGAAGGTGCTGCTGAAGAGGAGGAGGCGCAGTAGAGAGTAGTTGAAGGAAGGACTTAGCCGCGGAAAGAAGAAGGAAGAAGAGGAAGCAACTGAAGGAAGGAGAAACCGCAGAGAAAGAGAAGGACTTGGCCAAGAAAAAAGGGGGAAGAAGAAGTAGCTACGGAGAAGAAGAGAAAGAGGAAGGAGTCTGCAGAGGCCAAGGAAGAAGAAGCTGAAGACTTAGACGCAGAGGAAGAAGCCTGCAGAAGAAGGACTTGGCCAAAGACAGAGAAGGAGGAGCCAAAGAAGAAAAGCAGCTAAAGGAGAAGAAAGGACTTGAAGAAGAAGGAGGAGGCGCAATCGCTTAAGAAGAGAAGAAGAAGAAGCCAAGGAGGAAAGCCAAGTGAAGAAGAAAAGAAAAAGAAGAGCACTGTAGCAGTTGCCAGTTAAGACGTCTGATTCACAGAATCAGACGTCTGAGAAAAGAAAGATAGAGAAAGAAGAGAAGAGAGAAAGAAAAGAAAAAGAAAGAGAGAAGAGAAGAAAGAAGAAAAGAGAAAATTTTATTTCTTTTTACTCTCTAGATGTTTATAAACATTGCATTATTATTGAGAATTGTGGTAGAGCCATCTCCGCCGTGTTCCTCCGTGCCACGCCGTACCAGCGCGCACCCTTTCGACCCTCTTCCACGTCGCCGCTTCTTCACCACAGGGTCTTCATCTCCAATGACGGCAGACACCCGCCGCTCGCCCTCCACCTCCCCCCTTGGCTCTAAACACCCTAGATAAGTACCTCTTCCTCTACTCTTCATTTCCCCTTTATCAATTTTTAATTTTGACCCCTCGACTGCCACTACCACTACCATCGTTTCCACCTCCGACCAGATCACCGGCGAGGTGTGCCCGCCGCTCCACGCCTCCATCCACCTCGCCAAACCCCTCAGAAGCTCCACCATCACTCCCCGATCACAACCCCTCACTTCATTCACTCCACTCACCCAAAAGCACCCCCGAACACACCCACACATACGCACACAATGTGCCCTAGGCACGCTTGCACAGGCATCCGCACGACACACCGACCACCGTTGCATATTCGCAGTGCCTTGGCAAACCTTCCTGAGCATTTTAACGTGGTCGTGAGGCCATCTTGGTGATTTCAAGTGGCAGGCGTCCTTCGCCATTAGCGCAGAGCTTGAAGCAAACTCTAGGCTTCATCAGCTCTAGGCCTGAGTACTAGGTGGTGCGGAGTTGAGGCGCGCACACACCCAGGCCTTTGATTGGAGTAGAGAGCAGCTGCAGCCTCCCGATTTGAAGGATCACCTCTGCTGCTGCAGCACGCAAGGGAGGCAGGACTGATAGTCCCACCTCGGAACTGGACAAGCGGCCGTGTGCGCATAAATTGAATTCTTGCCAGTAGCTGTTCGCCTCCGAATCACAGGGTGAGGTCCCACTCACCCGACTCGGTCTCTTCCGCGACCCACGCCTCTGCGGACCTGGCCTGACCCAACTACCCACGCACTCACCCACCACCGCACGCCGGTGGGCCTAGTCCCGGGCACACATGCCTGACCCGTTTACTTGAGAAAGGCTCTGGGAGAGCTGTGTACTAAGAGCAAAATAGAAAGAGAGACGCGGGGAGGGTACGAGTAGGTTTTGTGTCACTCTGTGCAGGGAAAGAAGGAGAAGGCAGGAGCAGCTAAGGGAGAAGAAGGTGCTGCTGAAGAGGAGGAGGCACAGTAGAGAGTAGCTGAAGGAAGGACTTAGCTGCGGAAAGAAGGAGGAAGAGGAAGCAGTTGAAGGAAGGAGAAGCCACAGAGAAAGAGAAGGACTTGGCCAAGAAAGAAGGGGGAAGAAGAAGCAGCTACGGAGAAGAAGAGAAAGAGGAAGGAGTCTGCAAAGGCCAAGGAAGAAGTTGAAGACTTAGCCGTAGAGGAAGAAGCCTGCAGAAGAAGGACTTGGCCAAAGACAGAGAAGGAGGAGCCAAAGAAGAAAAGTAGCTGAAGGAGAAGAAAGGACTTGAAGAAGAAGGAGGAGGCGCAGCTGCTCAAGAAGAGAAGAAGAAGAAACCAAGGAGGAAAGCCAAGTGAAGAAGAAAATAAAAAGAAGAGCACTGTAGCAGTTGCCAATTAAGACGTCTGATTCACAGAATCATACGTCTGAGAAAAGAAAAGACAGAGAAAGAAGAGAAGAGAGAAAGAAAAGAAAAAGAGAGAAGAGAAGAAAGAAGAAAAGAGAAAATTCTATTTCTTTTTACTCTCTAGATGTTTATATACATTGCATTATTATTGAGAATTGTGGCAGAGCCATCTCCGTTGTGTTCCTCCGTGCTGTGTCGTACCAGCGCACGCCCTTCCGACCCTCTTCCATGTCGCCGCTTCTTCACCACAGGGTCTTCATCTCCGGCGATGGCAGACACCCGCCGCTCGCCCTCCGCCTCCCCCCTTGGCTCTAAACACCCTAGATAAGTACCTCTTCCTCTACTCTTCATTTCCCCTTTATCAATTTTTAGTTTCGACCCCTCGACCGCCACTACCACCACGATCGTTTCCACCTCTGACCAGATCATCGGTGAGGTGTGCCCGCTGCTCCACGCCTCCATCCACCTCGCCAAACTCCTCAGAAGCTCCACCATCACTCTCTGATCACAACCCCTCACTTCATTCACTCCACTCACCCAAAAGCACCCCCGAACACACCCACACAGTGTGCCCTAGGCACTCTTGCACAGGCGTCCCCACGACACACCGACCACTGTTGCATATTCGCCGTGCCTTGGTGAACCTTCCTGAGCATTTTAACATGGCCGTGAGGCCGTCCTGGTGATTTCAGGTGGCAGGCGTCCTTCGCCATTGGCGCAGAGCTTGAAGCAAGCTCCAGGCTTCATTAGCTCTAGGCCTGAGTACCAGGTGGTGCGGACTTGAGGTGCGCACACACCCAGGCCTTTGATTGGAGTAGAGAGCAGCTGTAGCCTCGTGATTTGAACGATCACCTCTGTTGCTGTAGCAAGCAAGGGAGGCAGGACAGATAGTCCCACCTCGGAACTGGACAAGTGGACGCGTGCGCATAAATTGAATTCTTGCCAGTAGCTGTTTGCCTCCGAATCACGGGGTGAGGTCCCACTGATAACACTGCATCTTGGGATGATAATTCTGTTAAATGGGGTTTATCTTAAGAACAAAATGCATAGATAACACATCATAAATAGGAATGGGAGCATTGCATGCATCACACATTAAGATTGCTTATAGAATAATATTAATGGCCATTTGTATGAGCACTTGTCAAAACAGGTCTCAGATGAGCAATCGGACTGCACTAATGGATTCAGAGCGACAAACGAAGTCCAATGGACTCGAAATCGGCCTAATCCGACATCCGGAGCTCCCACAATAGGCCCAAGAAGTTCTGACCGTTGATCTGATGATCAACGGCTCACAAGGTGCCACGTGGTGCTCGATCAGTGCCCGCACGCCTCGCCCAGCCCCCTCCATCAACCGCAGAATGATCTGAGCCGTCCGATCTTCAATTGGATGGCTGAGAACACTGCACCATCGCCTGCGCCATCACTACAATCCTCACCCAAGCAGATCACGACTGTTGGATCTCCATCCAATGGTCGGTAGTAGTCGAGCACCGACGCGCAACCGCAACCATCCACGCAGGGCAGCGCAGCGGTTGAAGCGCTCACCCGCGCTCACGCAACGTGGGTTCGAATCACGCTGTGCTGAAATGCGGAGGCGAAGGCGCGCGCGGGCGAAATTGGATCGCCCGATCAGCAGCGGATGGGCGCGATTACGAGATGTGGCCCCTGCAGATGCACCTTGACCAGACGTGCGTGATGACGCGGGGGCGAGGGCGCGATCCAGGCGCGCTCCCCGCGTGGGATCTCAGCGACGCGTGCACACGGATCAGGCGCGAAGAAGCACAGCCACGACCGAGCGACCGGCGAGCAAGGGCCTTCATCGACATTTTGGGAAGGGTTTTAGCGACATCCCGGACGTCGCTAAAACCCCTTCTTCATTTGGAAATCCCTTCTTCCTATTTAAACCTCTTCTAACCACCCATGGAAGGCATTTACTCCACTTGCAAGTGTTCTACCCCCCTCCTAGCTACCTTTAAGCCCTTTTGTAATTGCCGGAGACGACGAGTCACTGACGAAGCCCTCTCCACCACCGTGGCTGCCTCGCCTCCCCTCTCTCTCTCTCCTTCCTTCTTTTAAGCTTTATTTTACTTATGTTCAAGCATTTATCTAGTGTTGTAATTATGAACTAAAGTTGCATGTTAAATGAAGTTGTTTTCTATGCAATTGCTTGCTCTATTTTCTATTCAAGTTGCATGTTGCAAATGAAACAATTCTAACCCTAATCTCTCTCTCTGTCTCGCTTTTCACCTGGGCCTTTTCGCAAGCAAAACCCACGATTTTCGTGACAATAAGTGACAAGAAGAATTTGATTTTCACGCCTCCCTGAGACCAACACTCGGACTCACATCCATTTCTTTACTTTAAAACCGCCATCGCAAGTGCAAGCTATAACGACACTTCCAAACACACATGCACGTGCACGTCAGTTTTTGGCGCCGTTGCCGGGGAGGCAATGTATTTGTTCTGTCACTTCCATTTTACATCCATGCTCACATCGTCTAACGCCTTGTCTCCTTCTACTTGATGGTTGCAGGAATTCGACGCTTAGACTACGAAGCAGCGCAACTCATGACGGTAATAAGGGAGTAGGTGCAACAATGACCGGTCATGAGTATTTCTTCACTCATGATTGTTTGCTTAAAAAGAATCTAAAAAAATTGTAAAACTGAAAAAAATTGGCGTGGTGTATGATTGGCTAACCCACATCCTTAACACATCACCCAACAAAAAAAATACACTCTAACATTCTGAATAAATTCTTGGAGTGTTCTTTTTTCTTTTTGAGTGGTGTTTGTGAAGCCACCTTGAATTAACTTGGTCCGCACCACTCAACCTTAAAATTGACTCATCCAATAGAAGCTGCATGATCACTAGGATGAGTACATTAGGGTTTTAGAGCCTCTACACAATAAAAGGAAATCTACTTTTACTGAATTGTGTGTAAAATTTGACGTGCCCACTGAAACTTGTCGGAAAATATTAAGACATGTCAATCCTAAAAAACACTAAAGTAAGGATAAAATATTAAATGATACCACATCTAAAAAAAATCCTTACTTGATAACTATGTTTTGATAGGAGCACACACACTAAAAGTGGAAAACTAAGAGGCACTACCCCAATCAACGCCTCATCACATAACCCTAGCACAAACACTGTCCTAACCCTTTTAAAACAGAGTAGATGTGCCCTAGGCAGGACTGGGTTAAGTCTCGAGAGGTGGGGTTTTGTTCGCTGGGCACTTGGCTTTCATTCCCTTAGTAGAATCTGGTGACTAGGCTGCAAGGCAGTGTCAAATGATCGCGGTTGTGGGGTCTATGGAACCAGCGGCGTAAGCCAAAGGAAGAACCTTCCCTGCCATTCCCTCGTAATCAACTTGGCCAGATTAGCTTTGGGAAGGGGAGTCCAGTGCTTATGGACTTGATCACCCTTTTGGAGATTTTTAAGTCTCCTAAGGAATACACCATAAGGACTAGGCTTGTTTGCTTGGGTGAACACACAACTCTCTCTCATCTGTTCTTCTCGCATCCCTCCATTTCTTCCAAACCATGGATTTCAATGCCTATCCATCTTACCCAAGCTGCCCCCAACATGATGCTAACCCAAGTAGACCATATCCATAGCCTACTTGGGCTAACCAACCACCAAGTTGGGGGTATGACCTAGAATATCCCTCTTGGCCCAACTATCTCAGTTATGACCAAACCGCACCAACCTCTTATTGGGATATGCCCAACATATCCACTCAAGGGTATGATTCAAATCGTGGGGCTCCATATCTCGATTCTCCTTACGACGCTTCATCATTTAGGTCCCACCTGCTTTCTAACCACTTTGATAGGACCTACACTCTAGGAGAACACCAAGAACCCTACCCTTCTCAGGACAATAACCAAGAAAGGTCATCTGAATTTAACAACCTTTGCTACTTGACCTTTGGATTGGAAGGAATTCTAGACAAATGGAAATCAGAGAATGATCAGAAATCTAGGCAGGCCTAGGATCATCAACCTTTGATTTGGTCCCCTGATGAAGAATCTGATTGGAAGGAGGACTTAAAACCTCAACTATTCTGGAGTAGGACCAAACAGAGAATGGTTCCTCTTGAAGAACTGGACCCTGAACATGATAGAATAGAGGACCCACCCAAAAACATAAACCCCAGTATGGATTCTAATCCACAACCTCAACCACACCCTCTTAACCTGGATTCCAAGGAGGAAATCCAAAGGACACCAAATGACACCCTATCCATTCTTGATAACCTCCAGTTAGAGTTACATAGACAGAATCAAGAATTGGTTAAAGGGCAACAGGCCATGTTGGATATGTTCCAACAATTGGGGGAAGAAGGCTAGAGAAAGCTGTTGCACACAACGCCATTCATGGAATTCGTAAAGCAACGACCTACCATGATCAATTGGACTACACCCAGTCACCCTAATTTGGTTCAATCCACCATTGATACCCCCCAGGAGTTGGACAACTCAATGGATAAGGTCATTGAGGATTCCTTGAAACATAATTTGGGGAACATTGAGGACAAACATCAGGAGGAAACTGAGAATGTGAGGGGAGATGTCTTGGAATCCGAATCTAATTGGCCCGAGAGAAGTGATTCGGTGGGAACAACAGCCAACATAGGAGATGGGGAATGGAGTTACAATTTCAAAGAAATCAATTATGAATCGGTTGGGATCCCCATCACAAATTTGGAGGAGGGCCAAGAAAAAGAATATGAACTAGAGGATGAAATTGGCCCTACCTCTAATGCAACCTCAAACGGTGAATCTAATACAAAGGAGGTTGAAGAAAATATTCTTGAGGTCAAGGGCTTGGAGGGAATGAGCAATGAAACCGTAGTTGCAGAAGAGATGGATTTGTCTTTGGAGAGAGACCTCATGCTTGATTGTAGGGCTTATTATGAAACTCTTGATTTTGTTACTTGCCCTACCAGAATAAAGATCCCGCAACCCGAATGCACTGGAATTGATACACCTTTGACGGATTACAATTTTATGGGGACACAAGCTGAGTATGAAACCTACATCTTTAGTGTCTGGCATGTCATATTTGGGGTGCGCTCGTCCACATCAACTTCTTTGCATGCCTGCGGACTAAGAGAGGATCTGACACGGGCATGCATGATACATCTACTGCAGAATTCCCACCCCTTAGGAATGGGACTCCACCACAACCTTGTTCACATCTGTGGACTTCTGATTCTAGGTCTGGCTGATTTTTTACATGCCTCCTTGACCCAAACCATTCCTGTTTGTGCACTATGCCCAACCGAAGGCGTTAAACTCAATGCTTCCTGGGAGGTAATCCAGAAGATTCAAACTGATCAGGTATTCTACATCACTCAGGTAATATTTTTTTGAACCCCTGTTGCATCCATGTATTTGCCAATGAGGACATTGTCCAACTTAAGCATGGGGGGTGGTAAATTGCATGATTCTGAGGTCATTTAATCAATCTGAATAGAGAAAAATAATAATAATAATAAATGAATTTAGGAAGAAAAACTTAGGCATTAGAAATTTGTCAATAGTGGAAAATAATATAAAAAGAACTTGAAACTTAGACCTTTTGAGCCTTCAGGCTTAATCAGCCCTGGTGTCCGTTAAAATATGGATTTAGCTTCAAATCATTGCAACCTTAAGCTGCTCTAATCCACTAACTAAATAAGGTGATAAGTATATGACTTATCAACTCACCCTTTAACTCAAAAAGACTTTGAGTCTAAGTATCTGCACACATTTTTGCACAGACTCACTCCTCGGAGATTCTGACAGAAATTGGGTAGCTAATGAACTCTCTAGGGTGGTATGGCTGGCAAGTTGTCATGGGTAACAACCCATTGGCAGGTTGTCCAGAGCCCAGCCACGGGACAACTTCTTCTTCATTGCCTCTAGGTAAATTTGAGATTAGGAAAGCCACCTACCAAAAAAAAAAAAGGAGAAAAAAGAAAACAAAATAAACCACACTTCACCGCACGAGTATGGCTGGCAAGTAATCGTAGGAAACAGCCCATTGGTCGGTTGTCCAGAGCCCAGCTCAGTAATTGCACAAAAAGAACCAAAACACTTAAGAAAGAAGCAGGGAAGTAGTACAAGCCGGGGAGATATACACTGGAAAAATCCTTGTGTTGACCCCAATTAAAACAAACGTAGGGAGAAAGCTACCGATCGAACAAATACACCTTCAGGCAAAACATTTCCTCTTCTGGTCACCTAGGGGCGTAGAAACCCGGAGTCTGTCTAAATTACCGTTGAGTGAGTCTATCACGATCTTCACACCAAGATGCTTAGCACTTAGAGTTTTGTCCGAGTTTTGGGTAGGCTGGGTAGCCGTAAAAAGTTACCAACCCACTCTTAATTCCAAAAAAATCTAAAAATAAGAATATATATATATATATTTACATACATTAAAGCAAGGATTCAGGCGATTCGTATTTTGGCAGACACCCGGGCGCTGCTTAGTCTTTGTAGATTAAGATCTTAGTATATTTCCTCCTATTGACAAATGATGAAATGTCTAAGTAATTACTTCTTAAATTCTGACTGGAAATAAAGGCTAGAATAAACCTTGCTAGGGACTAGTAAGGAGTAAGCATGGGGGTATAATAACACTGCATCTTGGGGTGATAATTCTGTTAAATGGGGTTTACCTTAAGAATAGAATGCATAGATAACACACCATAAATAGGAATGGGAGCATTACATGCATCATACATTAAGATCGCTTATAGAACAGTATTAATGGACATTTGTATGAGCACTTGTCAAAATAGTCCTCGGATGAGCAATTGGACTGCACAGATGGATTCAGAGCGATGAATGGAGTCCAACGGACTTGAAATCGGCCAAATCCGACATCCGGAGCTCCCGCAATAGGCCCAAAAAGTTCTGATCTGACCATTGATCTGACGATCAACGGTTCACAAGGCACCACATGGCACCCTATCAATGCCCGCACGCCTCACCCAGCCCCCTCCATCAACCACAGAACGATCTGAGCCGTCGGATCTTTGATCAGACGGCTAAGAACACTACACCATTGCTTGCACCATCACTACAATCCTAGCCTGAGTAGATCACGACCATCGGATCTCCATCCAACGGTCAATAGCAGTCGAGCATCGATGCGCAACAGCAACCATCCACGCAGGGCAGTGCAGCGATCGAAGCGCTCACCCGCGCTCACGTGACGCGGGTTCGAATTGCGCTGCGCTGAAATGTGGAGGCGAAGGCGCGCGCGGGCGAAATTGGACCACCCGATCAGCAACGGATGGGCACGATTATGAGACGTGGCGCCTGCAGATGCGCCTTGACCAGACGAACGTGATGACGCGGGGGCGAGGGCGCGATCCAGGCACGCACCCCGTGCACGATCTCAGCCGTCTGATTTTCGATCGGAGGACTTACGACGTGCGCACACGGATCAGGCGCGAAGAAGCACAGTCGCGGGCGAGCGACCGACGGGCGAGGGCCTTCATAGACGTTTTGGGAAGGGTTTTAGCAACGTCCCGGACGTCACTAAAATCCCTTCTTCATTTGGAAAGTCCTTCTTCCTATTTAAACCCCTTCCAACCACCCATGGAAGGCATTCACTCCACTTACAAGTGTTCTACCCCCCTCCTAGCTACCTTTAAGCCCTTTTGTAAGCACCAGAGACGATGAGCCACCGACAGAGCCCTCTCCACCACCGTGGCTGCCTCACCGTCCCCTATCTCTCTCTCTTCTTCCTTCTTTTAAGCTTTATTTTACTTATGTTCAAGCATTTATCTAGTGTTGTAATTATGAACTAAAGTTGCATGTTAAATGAAGTTGTTTTCTCTACAACCGCTTGCTCTATTTTCTATTCAAGTTGCATGTTGCAAATGAAACAATTCTAACCCTAATGTCTCTCTCTCTCGCTCTTCACCCGTGCCTTTTTGCAAGCAAAACCCCACGATTTTCGTGACAATAAGTGACAAGAAGAATCCGATTTTCACACCTCCCTGAGACCGACACTCGGACTCACATCCGTTTCTTTACTTTAAAACCGACGTCGCAAGCGCAAGCTATACCGACACTTCCAAACACACGCGCACGCACACGTCACCCACTCACCCGACCTGGTCTCGTACGCGACCCATGCCTCCGTGGACTTGGCCTGACCTGACTACCCATGCACTCCTCGCCCACCATTGCATGCCGATGGGCCTGGTCCTGGGCACGCAAACCCGACCCGTTTACCCGAGAAAGGCTCTGGGAGAGCTGTGTCCTGAGAGCAAAATAAAGAGAGAGAGATGCGGGGAGGGTAGGGGTAGGTTTTGCGTTGCTCTGTGCAGGGAAAGAAGAAGGCAAGAGCAGCTAAGGGAGAAGAAGGTGCTGCCGAAGAAGAGGAGACGCAGTAGAGAGAAGTTGAAGGAAGGACTTAGCCGCAAAAAGGAGGAAGAGGAAGCAGCTGAAGAAAGGAGAAGCCGCAGAGAAAGAGAAGGACTTGGGCAAGAAAGGAGGAAGAAGGAGCAGCTGCGGAGAAGAAGAAGAGAAAGAGGAAGGAGTCTGCAGAGGCCAAGGAAGAAGAAGCTGAAGACTTAGCCGCAGATGAAGAAGCTTGCAAAAGAAGGACTTGGCCAAAGACAGAGAAGGAGGAGCCAAAGAAGAAAGCAGCTGAAGGAGAAGGAAGGACTTGAAGAAGAAGAAGAAGGAGGAGGCGCAACCACTCAAGAAGAGAAGAAGAAGAAGAAGCCAAGGAGGAAAGCCAAGTGAAGAAGAAAAGAAAAAGAAGAGCCCTGTAGCAATTGCCAGTTAAGACGTCTGATTCACAGAATCAGACGTCTAAGAAAAGAAAAGACAGAGAAAGAAGAGAAGGAAGAGAGAAAGCAAAGAAAAAGAAAGAGAGAAGAGAAGAAAGAAGAAAAGAGAAAATTATATTTCTTTTTACTCTCTAGATGTTTATATACATTGCATTATTATTGAGAATTGTGGTAGAGCCATCTCTGCTGTGTTCCTTCACGCCGTGCCGTACCAGCGTGTGCCCTTCTGACCCTCTTCCATGTCGCCGCTTCTTCACCACAGGGTCTTCGTCTCCGGTGACGGCAGACACCCACCGCTCGCCCTCCGCCTCCCCCCTTGGCTCTAAACACCCTAGATAAGTACCTCTTCCTCTACTCTTCATTTCCCCTTTATCAATTTTTAGTTTCGACCCCTCGACCGCCACTACCACCACCATTGTTTCCACCTCCGACCAGATCATCGGCGAGGTGTGCCCACCGCTCCACACCTCCATCCACCTCGCCAAACCCCTCAGAAGCTCCACTATCACTCCCTGATCACAACCCCTCACTTCATTCACTCCTCCACTCACCCAAAAGCACCCCGAACACACCCACACGTACTCACACAGTGTGCCTAGGCACGCTTGCGCAGGCATCCCCACGACACACCGACCACCTTTGCATATTCGTCGTGCCTTGGCGAACCTTCCTGAGCATTTTAATGTGGCCGTGAGGCTGTCTTGGTGATTTCAGGTGGCAAGCATCCTCCGCCATTGGCGCAGAGCTTGAAGCAAGCTCCAAGCTTCATCAGCTCTAGGCCTGAGTACCAGGTGGTGCGGACTTGAGGTGCGCACACACCCAGGCCTTTGATTGGAGTAGAGAGCAGCTGCAGCCTCGTGATTTGAAGGATCACCTCTGCTACTGCAGCATGCAAGGGAGGCGGGATAGATAGTCCCACCTTGGAACTGGACAAGCAACTGTGTGCGCATAAATTGAATTCTTGCCAGTAGTTGTTCGCCTCCGAATCACGGGGTTAGGTCCCACTCACCTGACCAGGTCTCGTCCGCGACCCACGCCTTCGCGGACCTGGCCTGACCCGACTACCCACGCACTCCTCGCCTGCCACTGCACGCTGGTGGGCCTGGTCCCGGGCACGCATACCCGACCCGTTTACCTGAGAAAGGCTCTGGGAGAGCTGTGTCCTAAGAGAAAAATAGAGAGAGAGAGATGCGGGGAGGGTAGGGGTAGGTTTTGCGTTGCTCTGTGCAGGGAAAGAAGGAGAAGGCAGGAGCAGCTAAGGGAGAAGAAGGTGCTGCTGAAGAGGAGGAGGCGCAGCAAAGAGTAGCTGAAGGAAGGACTTAGCTGCAAAAAGGAGGAAGAGGAAGCAGCTGAAGAAAGGAGAAGTCGCAGAGAAAGAGAAGAACTTGGCCAAGAAAGGAGGAAGAAGAAGTAGCTGCGGAGAAGTAGAAGAGAAAGAGGAAGGAGTCTGCAGAGGTCAAGGAAGAAGAAGCTGAAGACTTAGCCGCAGAGGAAGAAGCCTATAGGAGAATGACTTGGCCAAAGACAGAGAAGGAGGAGCCAAAGAAGAAAAGCAGCTAAAGGAGAAGGAGGGACTTGAAGAAGAAGAAGGAGGAGGCGCAGCCGCTCAAGAAGAGAAGAAGAAGAAGCCAAGGAGGGAAGCCAAGTGAAGAAGAAAAGAAAAAGAAGAGCCCTATAGCAGTTGCCAGTTAAGATGTCTGATTCACAGAATCAGACGTCTGAGAAAAGAAAAGACAGAGAAAGAAGAGAAGGAAGAGAGAAAGCAAAGAAAAAGAAAGAGAGTAGAGAAGAAAGAAGAAAAGAGAAAATTCTATTTCTTTTTACTCTCTAGATGTTTATATACATTGCATTATTATTGAGAATTGTGATGTTTTGTTTCTAAAATACCGAATTGCTCCCTAAGTTTCACCTCAGAATATTTTTAAATTTCGAGTAATAAAAATTATTATTTGTTCATATGCTTTTTCAACTATACTACAAGGTTAATTTAAAACACAGAAAAGCGATACGAACAATTTTTGGCGCCGTTGACGGGGAGCAACAGGCATTTTAGAAGCTTTAATCACAATTTTTAACTTCTCTCTTTTATTGTGTTTGTTTCAGGAAGATCCGAGGAGAGAAAAGCAGCTGCACAGCAACCACACCAGGGAACAAGTAACCTTCTATTAACCCTCTCTCCTAATCCCCTCAAAATCTGAAAAGGAGAAACAAAGAGAAAAATCAATCTAGGGCTACCTATTTTCCATATTTAGTAATCCACAAGAGTTTCCTGGTTTTTACTTTCAACACATTTTAATTGCACATCCACTTAAGGTAACTAGGGCTAAAACCATCTTGATTAAGCCCTAAATACCCATTTCTGAGGAAACTAAATTGGACCAACTAGAGCCAACCTAAGGATTACAAGCTAGGGTTTTAGAGACACATCTTCTCCTAAAAAAGAATCAAAAATTCCAAAAAGAGGTGTGCCTAAGCCTTGTTTGAAAAGACCTATCCAAGAGAAATCCTAAGCAAATCAGGCTCTTAATCTACTTGAACTCTAAAAAGAATGGACCTAAAAGCTCTCAAAGGAACAAGGAGGTGAAGTTGATCCTTTGGGTCAGCCAACCTTTAAATTAGGTCACTTTGTACTCAAAAGGCTTAAAGTTCAAGTGGAACCCTAAGCACCTTGATCTTAACTAAAAGAGGTAGACTTAAGAGGTCAAGGTCCCCATTCTGGTCTACTTGGAATCTCAGTGACAAGAGAGGTCGGGTGGGGGAAACCCTGTAACCCATGGGAGCGCTCTACCGTGTAGGGGTCTTCGCGGGACTCTCCCTCTCTGGCTACCCAGGTAATTCTCAGGTGGACGACCTTTTGATCCAGGGGTATCATCCACCCCGAACCTCTATAGTCACCCAACATATTTTGGGTGTCTCGATTGGGTCCAGCACATTCTAATCTCATCCAGTCCTTCAGTGCATGCTTGGTAGGAGGTCCTTAAAACCTCATTTAGAAATCCACTCTCCCTGAGGCCAAGACTCGGTACCTTTGTGCAGCAACCCGTCCACATAGACCTTTCCTCTGATTCAGAACCTAGTTCTCCTTCTTCCATCATGGCACAGCCTGTTGAAGAAGAAAATAATCTTGAGCACTAGCTTCAGCGTCTAAATGACTTCTTCCAGAACTTCATGAACCCACCGTAGCGTCCCATGATGCGAGATCACTATAATCCCGTTGCGGTGGCAATCGAGCCTCGAGTCCAAATCCCGACTGGAGGACCTGATTCTGAACTGAAGCCCAATATGATTCATGCCATACCAAAATTCTATGGGCTTAACTTCGAAGATCCATTCCAGCATATTAAACAGCTCAAGCATCTGGCCCAGACCTTTGGGTCAGATGCACAAAATCAGGATATTCTGCTCATGAAGGTGTTTTCTTTCTCTCTCATGGACAAGGTTGCTCATTGGTATTAGATTTAGACTCGTCCGATCAACACATGGGATGAACTTCAATCTGAATTTTTGAAGTTCTTTCCTGTTGGTTGGACAAACGCCTTACGCCATCAGATTACTCATTTCACTCAGCAAATGGGAGAACCTCTTCATGAGGCATGGGATCGATTTTTGGATCTCATGCGAAAGTGCCCCCATCACGGAGTTCCTAAATGGGAACAAGTCCAGTCTTTTTACCAGGGACTCCGTGAGGACATTAGATTATTCGTCAATGAAACCTGCAGAGGAAACATCATGGGTCAGCAATGAGGACACGGTGTGGGAGATTCTCGAAAACATGTGTGAGAACTCCATCAACAATGACTCCATGGGTTTATTCAACCAAACGAATACCCGCACATCGACGAATCTCAGGGGAGCACATGAGACGTAGTGCCTGTCTGCATCCGTCGACTTGGAACTCATGGCCAATCGGTTAGACAAGGTCTCTATCATTGAGAAGAAGGTGGACGAGCTGACTTGGCATTTGCAGCGAGCCACCTCTACGCAGAACTCTTTTGCACAGCCACCTCTCATGAGGGAAACTGTGCAAAATATCTTTCACCAATCTTCTTAGGGGATGGACCCGTATCCACCCCCGTCTGACTCCCGGACCAGAGGGACCTCCGATCCACTCTACTCTAGTCGGGGGAACTCTGAACCCCCATACTCTGACTTCCCTGAGGTTCCTCAGACCTGCGAGGACCTTAATGTCATCCAGAATGACCCATTTTCCAAGACCTAGAAACTTGGATGGCAAAATCATCCCAATTTCTAGTAGGGAGGAAATTCACAGACTCAAAGACCACCTTATCAACCCCATCCACAAGCCCCTCATCCTTATCAGCTGCCTCAGCCTTGGCCCAACCCCACCTATCAATCTGGGCCAAACCAAGACCAAATGTCTCTCATCCTCCAAACACTGGCTGACATTCAAAGAACGAATGCGGCAATCCAAAAACAGCACAAGGATGAGATCACAGAGGTCCACAACCAACTCGCCCAAATGGCGAATTCTCGCCAAACGGGCACACTTCCTTCACAACCTCTGCCAAACCCAAATAGCGTAATGACCCAGAGGCTCGTTATGAACCCAAATTCAATCCACACACACATGATTTATCAGGCCCCTTCTGTTCCATCACTTGACGGGATGGAAGCTTCAACATCTTACGTGGGTTATCAACAGCAACCACCCATTTTACCAACCCCAAACCAGAACCAGGCGGGATTAAACTCCGTAACAACCCGTAGTGGTAAAGCAACCCAAGACCCACCTTATCCAGACCACTCCAAGCCTGGTAGTGACCCAAGCCCTAGGATAGTTATCCAGGATGTCCCTGTCCCAGATCAAGAACTTGGACCTACTCTAGAGGAACCAACCAAGGTTCCATTTCCCAAGGCCTTGACCAAGGGAAAAAGGACAACCAAACCCGTGGCTCCTGAGGAGGACCTAATCAAGCTCTTTGAACAAGTCCAGATTAACATCCCCTTGATGGATGCAATCTGCCACGTACCGGCTTAACACGATTCTTGAAAGACGTGTGTACACCCAAGCGTAAGCCGCGAACCAAAAGTGGGAGTCCGATCATTCTATTAGAGTAAGCCAGCTCTGTAATCCTGAGTAAACTCCCACCCAAGGCAAAAGACCCAGGCACTCCCCTTATTTCATGTAAAATTGGTGAAACCCAATTTGATAGAGCATTGCTAGACCTAAGTGACTCCATAAACCTAATACCTACATCCCTGCTAAACCACCTTGAAGAATCCGAGCTTAAACCGACTGAGGTGACATTGCAGTTAGCTGATCGATCCATTAAGCCACCTAAGGGAATACTCGAGGTTGTTATTGTTAGGGTACGGGATTTCTACTTCCCAGTGGACTTTATAGTTATAGATATGGATGCACCTAAGAACCCAAGGGATACACCAATTATACTAGGGAGACCTTTTCTGGCCACTCCTAGGGCCAACATAAGCTGTGAGGAGGGCCAAATAGAATTGAAATTTGGGAATCAAACTCTTAAGATTAGCATCTTTAAGGCCCAACAAGGGATTAATTGCGGTGTTGTAGAACAAATATGTGACATCAAGGCCGTGGTTGATGAACTGCATGTTGAGGACAACCTGATTATCCTCGATCAACCACAAGAAGATCAAAACCCGCAATTAGAGGAGTCTGAACCTGATCAAGATACACCCATAACTCCTACCCTTGTTCCTCACACACTTTGAACCACCCGTTGCTGCTAATAATCCCGTCTTGGAACTCAAGCCCCTTCCCGATCATCTAAAATACATCTTTTTAGGTTCCAATCAGACGCTTCCTGTGATTATAAACTCCAGACTCACACCTGATCAGGAATCCCATCTGATTACTGTTCTCCAGCAACATCGTTGAGCCATTGGATGGACTCTCGATGATTTGACTGGTATAAGCCCCTCTTATTGTACACACCACATTTATTTCGAAGAGGGCGCACGACCTTCACGTGAGATGCAAAGACATCTAAACCCTAATCTGCAGGAGGTTGTGAAAAAGGAGATCATTAAGTGGTTAGATGCAGGGATCATCTACCCAATCTCCGACAGTCGATGGGTGAGTCCAATCCAAGTTGTGCCTAAGAAGGCATGACTCACCACCATCATGACTAAAACCGAAGAGGTCATACCGACTCGTATAGCCAACTCGTGGAGAGTCTGCATTAATTACAGAAGACTCAATTCCTCCATGAAGAAGGATCATTTCCCACTACCGTTTATTGATCAGATCCTTGAAAAGCTAGCGGGAAATAGATTCTTCTACTTTCTTGACGGGTACTCCAGTTACAACCAAGTGGCGATACATCTAGAGGACCAACAGAAGACCACGTTCACCTGCCCCTTCGAGACGTACGTGTTTCGAAGGATGCCTTTCGGTCTCTGCAATGTGCCTGCGACTTTTCAGCGGTGCATGCTTGCCATATTCTCTGATATGGTAGGTGATTATCTGGAAGCCTTCATGGATGACTTCTTAGTTTTTGGGGCATCATTTGATGAGTGCCTCCAGCACTTGGTTTAAATACTCAGGAGATGCATTGACGTGAATCTAGTTCTTTCCTGGGAAAAGAGCTACATCATGGTGCCTGAGGGGATCGTCCTGGGACATCTGATTTCAGAGAGAGGCATCCAAGTTGGTCGATCCAAGGTTAACTAGATTTCCAAGCTCCCAATGCCTAGCTGGATCAGGGACATTTGTGTAATTTCCTACTCGGAGGGGGTGAGATCAGCGTGATGTAAAAAAATGCGGAATTGAAATATAAACAATCTCACAAAATACAATCACACAAGTACACAAGTATTTTTAGGTGGAAACCCAAACCGGGTGAAAACCACCACCTAACCCTCTCGAGTTAGGATTTTCCGATCAACCAAGTTGATCAGATCCACTAAACCGAATCACTTTAAACGAGGGTGATTCAACCTCAATTACAACCACGCTACTTAAACGAGGGTAGCGTACCTCAACTCCTTCTCTTCACGAGAAGGATTTTGTCCTAGGAAGGAGATGGGAATTCGCAAAGCGAATACCCAACCAAATAACAAAGATTAAAATAAACAACAATCCTATAGAGCCAACAAAGTAATTTTAAACCTAAGCTTCTATAGGAATTAAGAAACTCCCCTTTGCAAGGAGTGCGTCGGCGACGCGGATGCGTGAACAACACGACGGCGCTATGTCGCTCTCGTGAACTACGGCGGGAGAGTGGGTGCATAAAGCTTGATGCTCTCAAGATGAAGAATTAGAGCTTGGAGAGCAAGAGAGTCCTTTTGGACACAAAACAGTGTGAAAGTGTGTAGCTAGGTGTCTCTTGGTGTTTCTTGGGTATATCTTTGGTTTCTCTTGGTGTTTCTTGGGTATATCTTTGGTTTCTCTTGGTGTGTCTTGGTGTGTAAAGGCTCCCCTCTATTTATAGAGGCCAAAGGAAGGCTTTGGAAGGCTTAGAAAAGCTTCCATAGCCGTTGGGTACAAAGCCCAAGTGAATCAGCCCGAAATCAGGAACAATCATTGCACTGACAGGCTTATCAGACGTCTAATTATGGCATCAGACGTCTGATTTCAAGGTTAGACGTCTGATTTTGGGCGGGTCTCTTCCTGACTTGAATCAGATCTAAACAGGGTTTTAGTGCAAGTCCATCAGACGACATACAGGACGTCTGGCACTATGTCTGGACGTCTGGAAACCTACTTTTTCGTTGGAATGGATTTGCAACGGCTAGAAAATCTCTGAGAAGAGATTTTCGGGTCAGTCGAGGCAAAATGGTCAATTATCAGATGTTTGGAAAGGCCTAAGGACGTCTGATAAGGCTCTAATGGTCATATCCTTGAGTGTTTGTTAAGCCAGCCAACGGTCCACTAATTGGACGTCTGGCAAAGTCATCAGACGTCTTCTAAAACGTCTGGTCTAAGGTCTGGACGTCTGATTTCATCAGACAGAACTACTACGTCCAGCCTGAATGTTATCAGACGTCTAAATCAACAGTCAGACGTCTTAAAACACTTTATCAGACGTATGATTTGGGAATTAGACGTCTGGAAACTCTGTTTGAACCCTACATTGATTTTCTAAGTTCTTTACAGAAAACCTAAGTATCATAAGGTTGTGCCGGTGTTCCTAGGACTACTGTTAGGGTACTTTGAGGCTCTTTAACATGAATCGAAGTAAAAAATAAAGAGCAACAAAATAACGACAAAAGTACATGAAAGGAATAAAATGGAATTCTATCCTATTCTTCTTGTCCTTCCATCTTCAATTTATCGCTCCTCGCGAATCTCCTCTGTTCTCCATCAAGCTCCTCCAATCCGTCCTGGATGCGAGCTCGATCTCCGTTTAAGCGCATCTCCATTTGCAATTTGCCTGAAATCTAAGACTCCAAGTGCAAATGTTAAATAACACGTGTTTTGTTATCATCAAAATAAATGATCGTGGTGCTCTAGCACCAACAATCTCCCCCTTTTTGATGATGACAAAACCATAAATAATAGTGCAGAAAATCCTCCCCCTTTTTGACATTATCAAAAGGTTTAATTGATTTTACACTTCATATAACTCCCCCTTAAAACATGCTCTTCTATAAATTTCTTTTGACAAAGGTAATGTGCTCCCCTTTTTTTATAACAATAAAATAGCTATTATTTTTCTCCCCCTTTCTAAAGGAAATTTAGCTACCTTATATCTCCCCCTTAAAAATTGACAATTAGCTTATAATTTTTTGCTCCCCCTATCTAAATGCTTATGACAGAGTAAAGGGTTTTACCTCACCTACCATGGCCAATAAAATGGCCCAAATGGTGGTGGTGGATGCCACATCGGGTGGGGCTCCCATCCACAGCTTGGAGGCCTGGGCATCGGCGCCGGTCTCCAATCTGGCGGTCGACGTGCGGCGGGTCCGTCGTTTGTTCGCTGTCTCGTCGATCTTCTTGTTCTCCTCCTTGGTCTACTCCTTAGTTCTCCCAACTTGAGTTGACCAGCCTTGAGCTTGTAGGTCCAGTCCTTCGTGTTGTAGTTATTATGACCTACAAAACAAGATTCTAATTCTTTCTTCGGTATCCAAGTGAGTTTGGATCCGGATCGGTTAGCAGGTCTCCTTGATGGAGATCCTTTCTCAACCTTAGGGCTATATAGGTTATCTACCCTATTTATCAATTTATTTGATTTCTCCCTAAGACATGCAAGTTCATTTTCTATAATATTCATCTTAGTCTTTAAATCAGAAATTTCTATTCTTAGACTAACATTTTCTTCAATCAATTTATTATTTTCATTGATGAGGTTTTGATTTTCTAATAATAGGTTATCATTTTTAGGACTAGCTTCTATGTCCTTAAGTTGTTTTTCTAACCTGTCATTTTCAAATTTAAGAAAACTAAGATTATTTTTCATGCTTTTGTTTTCTATTTTTAGTGATTTACTAAGCTCATACAACTCATTGAAAGCATCTTGTAAATCCGAGTTTACCTCATTGTCGCTGTCGTCGCTGTCGTTGTTACTTTCTCTGATTGCCATGAAACCAAGGCACGCGGTTTCCTTCTCCTCGAGATCTTCTTCCAAGCTTGTCTCCTCATGAGTGCCTTCCAACCTCCTCCATATCTCGTGGGCGGTGGTGCACTCTTGGATTCGTTCGAATTCCTTCGGACTCAACGCACAATACAAGGCATTCATTGCCTTTGCGTTGAGGTTGAGATTCCGAACCTGATCTTCTGAGTAACCTTTTGCGGGTTTCTTGGGAATCACAAATGTGGATTCGCATTTTTCCCACACCCGGAAGTCGTAGGCCTGCAACCACATAGTCATACGATTTTTCCAATAAACGAAATCTATACCTGCAAAGTATGGTGGTCGTGAGGTATCGTGTCCTTCAGTGCACACGAACGCTTTTCCCTCCATATCTGGATCCTCGCCGGTTTGTAATGCCGATAACGCGAGACCTGCTTTGATACCAACTGTAGTTTGCTACTCGGAGGGGGTGAGATCAGCGTGACGTAAAAAAATGCGGAATTGAAATATAAACAATCTCACAAAATACAATCACACAAGTACACAAGTATTTTTAGGTGGAAACCTAAACCGGGTGAAAACCACCACCTAACCCTCTCGAGTTAGGATTTTCCGATCAACCAAGTTGATCAGATCCACTAAATCGAATCACTTTAAACGAGGGTGATTCAACCTCAATTACAACCACGCTACTTAAACGAGGGTAGCGTACCTCAACCCCTTCTCTTCACGAGAAGGATTTTGTCCCACGAAGGAGATGGGAATTCGCAAAGCGAATACCCAACCAAATAACAAAGATTAAAATAAACAACAATCCTATAGAGCCAACAAAGTAATTTTAAACCTAAGCTTTTATAGGAATTAAGAAACTCCCCTTTGCAAGGAGTGCGTCGGCGACGCGGATGCGTGAACAACACGACGGTGCTACGTCGCTCTCGTGAACTACGGCGGGAGAGCGGGTGTGCAAAGCTTGATGCTCTCCAGATGAAGAATTAGAGCTTGGAGAGCAAGAGAGTCTTTTTTGGACACAAAAGAGTGTGAAAGTGTGTAGCTAGGTGTCTCTTGGTGTTTCTTGGGTATATCTTTGGTTTCTCTTGGTGTGTATTGGTGTGTAAAGGCTCCCCTCTATTTATAGAGGCCTAAGGAAGGCTTTGGAAGGCTTAGAAAAGCTTCCATAGCCGTTGGTACAAAGCCCAAGTGAATCAGCCCAAAATCAGGAACAATCATTGCACTGACAGGCTTATCAGATGTCTAATTATGGCATCAGACGTCTGGAAGTTCACTTTAAGACGTCTGATTTCAAGGTCAGACGTCTCATTTTGGGCGGGTCTCTTCCTAACTTGAATAAGATCTAAACAGGGTTCTAGTGCAAGTCTATCAGACGACATACAGGACGTCTGGAAACCTACTTTTTCGTGGGAATGAATTTGCAACGGCTAGAAAATCTCTGAGAGGAGATTTTCGGGTCAGTCGAGGCAAGACGGTCAATTATCAGACGTCTGGAAAGGCCTAAGGACGTCTGATAAGGCTCTAACGGTCATATCCTTGAGTGTTTGTTAAGCCAGCCAACGGTCCACTAATTGGACGTCTGGCAAAGTCATCAGACGTCTTCTAAGACGTCTGGTCTAAGGTCTGGACGTCTGATTTCATCAGACAGAACTACTACGTCCAGCCTAAATGTTATCAGACGTCTGAATCAACAGTCAGACGTCTTAAAACACTTTATCAGACGTCTGATTTGGGAATTAAACGTCTGGAAACTCTATTTTAACCCTACATTGGTTTTCTAAGTTCTTTACAGAAAACCTAAGTATCCTAGGGTTGTGCCGATGTTCCTAGGACTACTGTTAGGGTACTTTGAGGCTCTTTAACATGAATCTAAGTAAAAAATAAAAAGCAACAAAATAATGACAAAAGTACATGAACGAAATAAAATGAAATTCTATCTTATTCTTCTTGTCCTTCCATCTTCAATTTATCGCTCCTCGCGAATCTCCTCTGTTCTCCATCAAGCTCCTCTAATCCGTCCTGGATGCGAGCTCGATCTCCGTTTAAGCGCATCTCCATTTGCAATTTTCCTGAAATCTAAGACTCCAAGTGCAAATGTTAAATAACACGTGTTTTGTTATCATCAAAATAAATGATCGTGGTGCTGTAGCACCAACAATTTGATCTTTTCTGGGACACGTCGGTTTTTACCGTCAATTCATCCCTGATTTTTCGAAAATCGCACGCCCCCTAACACTCTTTTCTCTAAGGATGTACCTTTTGAAATCTCCAAGGAATGCACTCAAGCATTTAAGATCCTTCGTGACCAAGTTACCCAAGCCCCAATCCTACAATCCCCTGATTGGTCTCAACCCTTTGAGGTCATGTGCAATGCATCGGACTTCACTGTAGGAGCGATTTTCGAGTAGAAAATTGACGGGAAACCCGTGATCATCTACTACGCTAGCAAGACACTTGACGAGGCTCAGCGTAACTACATGGTTACGGAGAAAGAGCTACTAGCCATAGTATTTGCCCTTGAAAAATTTAGATCTTACCTCCTGGGTTCCCGTGTTATTATTTACTCGGATCACACAGCTGTGAGGCATCTCCTTGCGAAGAAGGACACGAAACCTTGATTAATCCCATGGATCTTGCTGTTGCAAGAATTTGACCTCGAGATTCACGACAAAGCGGGAAGACAGAATGTGGTAGCTGACCACTTGTCTCAACTTCCTTCTGAGATCATCGACCCTTCCGGACCCATCACGAAGCATTTTTCTGATGAGCACCTCCTGACTATTGGTACAGGGCTTCCATGGTTTGCTGACATAGTAAACTACTTGGCATCACATCAGATCCCGTCTGATTGGTCGAAGGCCAAGAAGGACAAATTACACTCCGATGCCAAGTATTACATATGGGAAGACCCGTATCTATTCCGCATTGGTGCTGACCAAATTATCTGGCGATGTGTCACGGAAGTTGAAATCAAAGACATACACTCTTTCTGCCATGACCAGGCATGCGATGGCCATTTTTCTGGGCAGAAAACCGCATCAAAAGTTCTCCAGTGTGGCTTTTGCT
The DNA here is from genome assembly GCA_037157565.1 of Thalassia testudinum. Taxonomy (NCBI): domain Eukaryota; kingdom Viridiplantae; phylum Streptophyta; class Magnoliopsida; order Alismatales; family Hydrocharitaceae; genus Thalassia; species Thalassia testudinum. The sequence goes on along the minus strand of JAZHRO010000022.1, from coordinate 2,167,199 downwards.
GACCAACAATCTTTAAGGATGCATACAATCACTGTAAGGCGTGTAACCGTTACCAGACCTTGGGCAACATGAGCCATCGTGACATGATGCCTTTACAGCCGATTCTCATATGGGAGATTTTTGACATTCGGGGGATTGATTTTATGAGACCCTTCCCTATCTCGGACGGCTTCGAATACATTTTACTTGCTGTTAACTATGTGTCCAAATGGATCGAAGCCATTTCGACCCACACCAGTGATCACAAAGTCGTTATCAAGTTCATCCACTAAAACATCTTCTCACGGTTTGGGATTCCTCATGCGATCATTTCTGATGGAGGGACCCATTTCACAAACGCTCAGTTCAGGTCACTGATGACCAAATACGAGGTGTCGCACTGAATATCTACTCCCTACCACCCCCAAACTAATGGTCTAGCTGAGCTATCAAACCAGGAGATCAAGAAAATCCTCCAGGTTACTGTTCGACCAGATATGAAGGACTAGTCATCCCAGCTTCCGGAAGCTTTGTGGGCTTATAAGACCACCCACAAGACCCAATTAGGTATGTCTCCTTTCAGACTAGTGTACGGGAAGGCGTGTCACCTGATGCGTCACTTTACTCAACTCAGTAATTAAGTTAATTTTATTTAATTAAGAGTAGAAAGAGTCACTTAGGTTAATTCGAAATTGTGTCGGTTGTGTAGTGTAGGGTCGAATTAACGTAACATTTTAGAAATTTTTACTGGTTGAGTCCAGGTTGTTCCCTGGCAGGTATAATTCATTCTAAATTCACTAATTATCTTTTATTTTCTTTATAAGTTTAGGAGGTATAACTAAGTCGATTTTAAGAACATGAATTTTGCCAAAATATTAATTAAAATGAAGTAACATGCAAAATCCCCATAAGAGAACATATTTACTCAAAATGATCTACTTAATTAACAAGTAAACATGTTAGTTTTCAAATTTTATTTCAAAAGAAATTAAGGCAATAAGAAATCTTTTATTAAAACATGCCTTATTACAACATTTAAGAACAAAAAGAAATTTAAAATAATGCAAGTAAAACAAATTCTTCTTTGTCTTCAGCCTCTCTTTTCTTCTTCTTTCTTTCTTTCTCTCTTTTTATTTATCCTTTATCTTTTTACTCTCTCTCGAGCTCCTTTCTTACCTCTCCTCTTCTATTCTGTTCCTACCTTCTTCTTCTCCTTCCTTAGCCTTCATCTCTTCACTTAACCTTAACCTTCAGCACTTAGCCATCGACTCCTCTTTCCTTTGGACCATCAGTTGAATTGGGTTTTTTTAATTTTTAACCAAAAATTATTTAATTTGCGGTGAGGTCCTTTCGAGGATACACAGCACCCTGAGATCAGGGTGGGACCAGACCCTACTCGCTCCTCGCCTGATTTCAATTAGGTTCGATTTTGGATTATTTTTCGGTTCATACTTTCGAGCCAGCCTGTCTCAACCAGCCTCCCAGGGCACACACTCACTCACGCCCACTCGGGCACACACCCGCAGGCACACATGCTCGCATACACACACACATGCTCAGAAGATCAAATGCTTAGTTTGCGCCCAGCGCTTGATGACTGCATCGGCTATGCGACAAATTCCTTTTGTTCCCATGCGTGTGCTCGAGCTAACCAATGTGGGACTATGTTCCCCCTTCCAGACCCAACTTCAATCGACGATATCTTCTTGCTCAAAGCTCCAAATCAAATGATTCAAGGCTTGTTGGAAAGCTCTAAGGTAGGCCTACACAGTTGCAGGGTTAATTTTAAGATAAAAGGATGTTTTCCTCTTCAATTTGAAGAGTGAAATCAAGGGGTTCCTACGTATTTTTTATTACCTGGAAATGGTATTTATGTTCACAGAGTCCTCAGATGGACTTTTCTCTCTCAGTTGAAGGTCTGAATAGTGTCTAAGGTTAATTCCGCAGCTACAGGTGTAGGATTTGAAGCTCTTAAAGCTTCAGGCATAGTAGAGAAGCTTGAAGCTTCTCTGAAAGCTTCAGAGAATGGATTTACAACCTAAAATAGGTAAACAGACACAGAAGAACATTACTGATCGATTTAAACAAGTTTTAAGGGTTGTAACAGATTGATCTAGGTAGGATTAAAGATCAAAACTCATCACAATATCACTGTTGTCAGTTTGGGTTCGAAAACAACCTAAACTAGCAAGGTTTGAATTCTCACACAATAACTCATCTGAGCGCACTAAAATCTCTTTCAGATCATTCAAAAGAATCTCAGAATCCATTTAAGCTTCTCAAATCATCAAATCATGCTTAGAACTCCAGAATCAGACTCAGTTTGACTGCGAAGCCTCGAAATTTGACTTTATGATTTAAACCTCTCCACAGGAAATTAATGCCTAAAATAGAATCCCTTCAATCTCACGAACTCATCCAACCTTTCAAACATATGGTTAAACCCTAGAAATTAGGGTTCTAGGCTTGCCGCCTGAGCTCCTAATGGTGTTTGTTTGTCAGAGTACTTGAGAGGTTGCTTCACAAATTTGAAGGCATGAATAGCTTCAGTGCACTACACTGAAGCTTCTAGGTTCCTTAAATGCTCCTCAGACCTCTCTGTTAGACTTCTCCAACTCCACCGGAGTTGGAGAAGATGAACCTCAATCTACAGCTCCAGACACTAAATCCTCAAATAACTAACTACAAATTAATCAGTGATCATCATTTCATCATTCTGGAGCTTCACACCAAGTTTCACAGGCTGAAGAACAGAAATGACTCGCCGGAGCTCACCGGAGCTTCGGTGAGTCTAGAAAAATGTGAAAATTGTGTACAGATTGTGAAATTGTTTCCATTTTTAATCTAAAAAGTTTCCTGAGGTTGCAAGGAACCTCAAGAACTCAATTAATTCTTCATTTGTCCATTAGAATTAAGATTTAACAGTAAAATTCATTTTTCAAAAGATCTGTGTTGATTAAGCTCAGGACTTGTTTTACCACTCAATTGAGTGGTTAAAACAAGTCAACAAGTATTTATAATCATAAATATATATATAATTAAGTATTTGAATTGCTCCTGAGTTGCCATGGACAGCAAGCTCAGGAGCTTAATTATAAATTGGGCATTTAATTTATATGTGGTAATTATACATATTGTAGAGTCGATTAGGGTCCTTAGGTTATGAATAAGGGATGAAGAACCCTATGAAGGTGGATCTAAGCCCGCTACCATCACCATGGACAGTGACAGTAGTCGGTGGAGGTGAAAGGTGAATTAGGTGAATTAATGATCAATTAAGTGATTAAGTGTGATAGAAATGGTCGTGAGGGTTAAAGGAAGGTGGACAGTGAGTTAAAAAGACAAGATTATGGCTCTGGTGAGCTCAAGGAGTTCGCCGGAGTCGAAGAAGATGAACACTAAAATTCTAAAATTACTCCAATCTAACTATCTAACTAACTAAGCTATCCTACTCCTACTCCTACTCCTAATCTACTGTTTCCTGGATGAAAGGGGTCAGTAGGTTTCCGCCGAAGGTTTATAGTGGACGACGAAATTAGAGGGTTTCAGGAAGATCTCCGGTGGGTAGATGTGAGCGGAAGCAGAGGACTCCTTGGTCGGCGCCTGTGTCAGAGACGCGGCTGACCACGGCGGATCTCCTCGGCTGATCAAAATGGATGGAGGAAGCCAGAAAGTGAGATGGAAAGTCCCTGGAGTTTTGGACGAATAGCCTATCGAAGTCAGCTGCAGTGTTAGAAGAGGGAAGGGAGCCAACTTGAGAGAAATCAGAGGGGTAAGGGGGTATTTATAGTAGTTGGCGGGGAAGAGAGTGGCGAGGTCTGGCCGAAGAAGGAGCTTGAGGAGCTTAACCTCCGGCGTCGTCTCTGACGATGGTGAGGTTATCTCCCATTGAAAATTAGGATTTCCGGTTAATCCAGACCGGTGGATCAAGAGGAGGTGGTGAGCGTAAGCTGCAAGAGCTTGGACAAAGAAGGGTGATGTCGGTAGGGCGGTGATCGTGTGGTGGCGTGACTCTCCGTCATCAGCCGTTCATTCAGCTAAAGAAGAAGAAGAAGACAACGAAAAGGGACCTATATGAAATGAAACTTAAGGACCTGTGTGAGAATTAAGGACCCAATTGCAATAAGTTTTAAGGATCAAAATGTAAACCCAGGTTTTGAAGGTTTATTTTAACTTAGATCTTTTTCAATTTTTTATATATATTAGTAAATAAGGTAAATATTATGTTTTCACCTTGAATTTACATTTTTGACCTTTTTAGGTTAATTTATTAGATTAAGTAAAATTACTTAAGTTATTATATACTTAGGTATATATTATGTTTAAGTTACTTAACTTATTAATTAAGGGGATGATTAATAAGATTTCAAGTCCAATTGTTAACTAGATTAGTAATAATGTTAATTGAATGATAAAATGTCATTTTTAATTTATTTTAAGGTCCTTTACTATATATCCCTTATTTCATAATTAACCCTTATGTGTTCATAACCTTATCTAATTAACTAGGAAGACTAGTTAATTAGGGGTAATTAGAGATCATGATGAGTCTCTCATCATACCTCCCCGTCGAATTGGAGCATAAAGCCTATTAGGCAGTACGAAATTGCAATTTTGATCTTTCTAAGGCTGGAACCCACAGAAATCTTCAGATAAGCGAGATTGATGAATTACACCTTGATGCGTATGAAAACTCGCGAATTTACAAAGAGCGGGTTAAAGCCTTTTATGACAAGCACATATCTAGAAAGATCTTTCTCCTTGGTCAAAAGGTCCTACTTTTTGATGCTCGACTCAAATTGTTCCTAGGAAAGCTGTGATCCAAGTGGATCGGACCATACTTAGTCCGACAAATCTTTGGAAATGGAGTCGTTGAGATCAGTCCACTCAGCCACGATTCCGAACCCTTTGTCGTGAACGGTCAGAGACTCAAACCGTTCATTGACATGACCAATAGAAATTTGGCTGAGTCATCCTTTATCCTCCATTCTCCCTGAGCTCATTGCACCCAGCCGATAGCGTAAAACTCAGCGCTTAACGGGAGGCAACCTGTCATTCTTTCAAAAAAATCGAAACATTTCCTGATATTTCTTTGCACTTTAAGGTTCATCCTTTAGGACAGCCAACTCCACCTCAGGTACCCGTACCGGAGACTAGAAATCATCCGCAACAGTCACCTCGACTCGTCCACTCACCCAACACCTGTCCTAATGAATGAACCAAGTTGAATACAAACCAACCTAATTTACAATGGGGACATTGCAAATCTTAGGCATGGGGGGTATGAAAGTGCAAAATGTATGAAAGCCCATATCAAGAAAAGGTTTCAACAAAAAAATCACATATTACCTAAAAAAAAGAAATTGAGAAGAGGAGAGAATTTTTGTGGGCTATACAAAACAGGAGGAGAAAAAGAGCAAAATGACAAAATAGGAGCACAAAATGAAAAAAAAAGTGATAGCCATTAGTAAGAGATTAAGGGATCAACCGAAGTTCTAGACCACATTAAGAAAAGTAAAGAAAAAAAGTGCTAAAGAGACACAAAGAGATTAATAGGAACGCTGACCTTAGGCCTTTTTGGCCAGACTCTTAGTACCCATTAAGATCTGGATATTCCTCAAGAGGTTGAGGAAAATGCAAAGCTTAAGTATTAGGTCTAAGGCTTAGGGAGTATTCAGCCTCGTTAACTGACCTTCGGTTTATGGGACTCGGTAACCTAAGCACCCCAATTCACACACAGTCTAGTTCAGTGCACATAACTATTAAAATCACGCAGAAGCATTTTAATATTCTGAAAATGTTGCCTAGATTAGGAGCGGCCGATCAACACAAGTTGATTTGGACGAGTTCACGGCGCGGAGAGGTGGGAAATTCCCCTCGAAGATGCGTAACAACATATCGTCTCCTCGGTGCTTATCTCTTAGGATATTTACATATCCTACAGGAGGCATGTAAGCACTCTGCTGGTTCAAATACTATGGATGGCATTATCATGAAATGTCAATCGCCAGGGTCTGGATTCGGCCACGGAATGCCATGGGCAGGATTATCTCGAAATCTCAAAAACTAGGGTTCTGGGGTTTACCATGGGTAGTGCTATCACGAAGCATTGATTGTTAGGGATCTTTGAGGATTGATGATGGGGACGAGGAATCCGATACAGACCATGTTGTTAAGCCAATCCGAAACTAGAAACAAAAGGAAAGAGAGAGAAAACTCTCCAAACAAATAAACCCTCTGTCTCTCTCTTACAAAAACACACTGGAAACTAAACCAAGGCTAAAATATGTCTCAAGCACCGGTGTTTTAATCACGGAGTCCAATAAACCTTAGGGTAGCTCCTGCGGGCCTTAAAAACCTTCGTGGAGGACCGAGGCTAAAGCTGGACAAGTTTGGATCTTGGTTGGTACTAGAGTACCTTTAGGCCCATTGTCGGCATTCTGACCTAATCACAGAGGAAAAAGAAGAAAAAACACTTATCATAATTGGTGAAAGGAACTCATGGTCTAGAACAAAAGTCAAAACCTTAAAATTTTGCTAAGGGATTAGCAAAAGCTAGGCATGGGGGTATGATGAGAACCTCATCATAACTCTAACTAGCTTACTTTGATCTAATAAAATGAACAAAAGCTCCTACATAACCTAAAGGAAGGCCTAATTCAGGGGATCATTAATCTGGGAAGAGAACATGAAACAAGGGGTAAAACTATAATTTTACCATTGCAATACATTAACGGGATTTCTAAGGGTCGAGACATATGTCAATTGGACTTAATAAGAGAAAAAGTGGGATGGTTCAGTCAGAAAAGGACTATTGTGAAATTTAGGAATTAAATGACATTCTGTAACCCTAAAATAAACCTACTTAAATTCACAAGGTTTCAGGCAAGATGAAAATCAAATAAACCCTCTAAAATTCATGAAAAAATATCCCCTAGGGTTTATAACCTTCAATTTGGCCTTTGGAACCTGTTTTGACCTAGATTGGGGTCATGCCCAATATTTGACCTAATTTGGGCTTTTATGCAAAATATCCAGTCAAACATGGTCAAACCTAAAATCCAACTTCACCATTGGATTCCTTAGGTACAAATTAGGTTTATACCAAAATTTAGACCTAAGGGAAGGTCATCTTGACCTACTTTGCAATTTGATCCACCCAATTACATTCTGGCCATTAACTTTTGAAAACCCTTGCAAATCCCCACTCAGCTTTCTCGTCACTTTCTTCATTTTGGTCTCTCTGCCATTGCAGAAGGGACCATACCTCTGGTGACTTTGCGCGGAGGTTTTCTCCTCGATTTCATGGGGAGCTGCTCTTAGATTTGAAATGGGAGCTCCCTGCGAAGCCCCCTACTGCATGGGCAGCTTCCCATGCCGTGAAATGCCCCATACCTCTCGTGCGAATGCTCGAGAGGTATGGGTCTCCTCCGGCCATACCTCCGGTGTGGTGTGCCCATCGCCTCCTTGCAAATCCCACTCTGCCCGCGCCTATTTAAGGAAGCTCAGATCCCTCCGCTTCCTTCAAGCCTGATTTGGCTAAAGAATACCCCCCAATTTCGTCTCCTCCTCAATCCGGCCAACTGCCCGTAGGCTCCGACGACTCTCCCTCCCTCTTCTTGTCGCTCTGCCATGGTACCAGTACCAGAGCCATCTCCACCGTGTACCTCCACGCCGTGTCGTACCAACGTGCGCTCTTCCGACCCTCTTCCTCATCGCCGCTTCTTCACCACAGGGTCTTTGTCTTCGGTGACGGCAAACACCCACCGCTCGCCCTTCGCCTCCCCCCTTCACTCTAAACACCCTAGGTAAGTACCTCTTCCTCTACTCTTCATTTCCCCTTTATCAATTTTTAGTTTCGACCCCTCGACCGCTACTACCACCACCATCGTTTCCACCTCTGACCAGATCACCGACGAGATGTGCCCGCCACTCCACGCCTCCATCCACCTTGCCAAACCCCTCAGAAGCTCCACCATCACTCCCTGATCACAACTCCTCACTTCATTCACTCCTCCACTTACCCAAAAGCACCCCCTAACACACCCACACGTACGCACACAATGTGCCCTAGGCACGCTTGCACAGGCATCCCCACGACACACCGACCACCGTTGCATATTTGCCGTGCCTTGGCAAACCTTCCTGAGCATTTTAACATGGCCCTGAGGCCGTCTTGGTGATTTCAGTTGGCAGGCATCCTCCGCCATTGGCGCAGAGCTTAAAGCAAGCTCCAGGCTTCATCAGCTCTAGGCCTAAGTACCAGGTGGTGTGGACTTGAGGCGCGCACACACCCAGGCCTTTGATTGGAGTAGAGAGCAGTTGCAGCCTCGCGATTTGAAGGATCACCACTACTACTGCAGCACGCAAGGGAGGCAGGACAGATAGTCCCACCTCGAAACTGGACAAGCAGCCATGTGCGCATAAATTGAATTCTTGCTAGTAGCTGTTCTCCTCCGAATCACGAGGTGAGGTCCCACTCACCCGACCCAGTCTCGCCCGCGACACACGCCTTCGCGGACCTGGCCTAACCCGACTACCTGCGCACTCCTCACCCACCACCGCACGCCGGTGGGCCTGGTCCCGGGCACGCATACCCTACCCGTTTACCCGAGAAAGGCTTTGGGAGAGCTGCGTCCTGAGAGCAAAATAGAGAGAGAGAGATGCGGGGAGGGTAGGGGTAGGTTTTGCGTCGCTCTGTGCAGGGAAAGAAGGAGAAGGCAGGAGCAGCTAAGGGAGAAGAAGGTGCTGCTGAAGAGGAGGAGGCGCAGCAGAGAGTAGCTGAAGGAAGGACTTAGCTGCAAAAAGAAGGAGGAAGAGGAAGCAGCTGAAGAAAGGAGAAGTCGCAGAGAAAGAGAAGAACTTGGCCAAGAAAGAAGGAGGAAGAAGAAGTAGCTGCGGAGAAGTAGAAGAGAAAGAGGAAGGAGTCTGCAGTCCTCCCCACCAAAGGTGAAATGTTCCTTTTTAGCCCCCTCGCCTATTTCTACTTTTGATGCTTCGATGCCTGATTGTGGTGTGCATGCTTCTATTCATAAGTCTACTAAGTTTTTGATGGATATTTCTCATACCTTTTCTGATGATTTGATTTCGAGCAGCCTTGCTTTTCTTAACGATTTTCCTGATGCTTCGGGTTCTTCCTTGGTGAATTCTGATGGTAGGGATTCTTCGCTTCTGCGCGAATTTTCTAATTGTGGTCGAATTTTTGAGGACAATGCTGTTTGTGATTTTGTTTATGCTGGTGGTGATGTTGTTAAATTTCAGATGGTTAAATGTGGTCCTACCAATGAATCTTGTTGGTTAACTTGGGGTATCTACCTTCCTTTTCCTTCTCCTCCTCCTCCTCCAGACCCTAAATCGCCCCTCATTACTGAGGTTGGGGGGAGGGAGGCTATCCTGAGCAATGATGACAATTGTCTAGATGAGTTTTCTGATGTCGAGTCTCAAGGCCTTGTGGATTTTTTGATGCCGAACCCCTTTTCCTCCAGGATAAGGAATATGAGGCACACTCTCCATCGTTGGCTTTAGGAGTCTGTGGTAGTCAGTCCTTGGATGGAATGGGGAGGATCACCTGAAGTTGATCTAGATCACTCCAAAAAATGTTTTCTCTATGAATTGTCTCTTCTAGAATTGTAGAGGCATTCTTAATGCCCCTATAGTGAATTGCTTGAGAGATTTGACTCACCTTCACTGCCTTAGCCTTATCTTCTTGTTTGAGCCTTTCGCAGATTCATCCTCTATTGATTCCGTTTGCAAAGACATTTCCTTTCATTATTGTCTTGTGGTTCTAGAGGCTCCTAATATTTGGTGTCTTTGGAAGGATAGTATCTCCATCAAGCTCCTCACTAGTATAAGTCAGGCTTTAACGGTCCAATGCTCTTTTGGAGGCTCCTTGATTAAAATTTCTGCCGTTTATGCCTCCTGTGAGCCTGAGCAGCGTTTACTTCTTTGGGATTTCTTGTCCTGCTCCTTGGGCATCAATCCTATTCCTTGGATTATAGCGGGTGATTTCAATTGTGTTCTTCGCGCCTCAGAGAAATCTAGAGGACTTCCCTTTTCCCAATCTCTTGCGGATCCTTTCCTCACTTGTATTCATCATCTAGGCCTCTTGGAGATGCCTCTGGTGGGTCCTCAATTCTTGTGGTGCAATGGCTGACGTGGTAGTTCTCAGATCTATCAAAAACTTGATCGTGTGTTGTTGAACTCTGATGCTTGGGATTTTGTCCCCTTAGGATTGTATGCGTCCAGATCGAACTTCGAACATGCCCCTATGATTTTTTCCTCTTTTACTAGTCTGGTTGCCTACCCACATCCTTTTTGTTTTCAAAATATGTGGCTTAGGGACAAGTCCTTTCATCATTTGGTGCAGAATGTCTGGCAGAATACCAATGTTAATCACCAACTAGATCCGATCTCTATTTTCTATTCTAAGTTATCCGCTCTCAAAAGGGTTTTGAAGGTGTGGAATAGAATGACTTTTGGGGATATTCAGGATATTGTTAAAGGCCTTGAGACTCGTTATGAGGATATTGATTCTAGACTCGCATCTCGTTGGGATGACGGCCTTGCTGCTAAGCTCAGTGATACCCAAATTTAACTTGATGATGCTCTTGCCAAGCTTAATGATTTTCTCCTTCAAAAAGCTAAGATAGCTTGGATTAAAGATGGGGAAAGGAATACCAAGTTTTTCTACTCTACCATAAGGAAGCATTTTGCTAAAAGGAATAGATCCTCTCTTTTCAAAGTGGTTGGTGGTAGGTGTTGGGACACTATGTCCTCCAAAGTATCTGACTTCATTAGGGGTCCTCTGACTTCGACAAGCCCCTCGGGTTCCTTTCTATTGCTAGAGGTGATCCTAAATATTCTCTCTATAGAAGATTCTAAGTTCCTCACCCGTATCCCTGATTCTGTCGAAATTTTCAAGATGATTTCTAACATGCCTGTCAATCACACTCCTGGGCCTAACGGTTTTAATGCTAAGTTCTAAATTAACTTTTGGGACCTTATCAAAGATGACTTACTCCAGGCTATTTCTCATTTCTTTACTCATAACCAGGCCCCTCAATCTTTAAATTATACCTTTATCTCGCTTATCCCCAAGAAGCCCAATGTCCAAGACATCTCTGAGTTTCAACTGATCAGTCGTTGTAACGTCCTCTACAAAATTGTCTCCAGCATAGTGGCAAGAAGGCTCTCATCTCTTCTTCCCAAAATCATTTCCCCTCAGCAAGCTAGGTTTGTTAAAGGAAGATCCCTATTTGACCATGTTGTGAACGCTTTTGAGCTTACCCAACAAATTGATCAAAAGGTCTTTGGGTCAAATATTATTGTCCAACTTGATTTGCAGAAGGCTTATGATAGGATTGAGTGGAACATCTTGTATCAAATACTTTGGAAGTTTGGATTCTCCTCCTCTGCCATTTTTCTCATTAAATCTTTTGTTGAGCATGAAGGATCTTCTATCCTCATTGATGGAGTCTCTAGTCCTTTCTTTTAGGCATCTCGGGGTCTTCGCCAAGGAGATCTGATCTCCCCTATGCTCTTTGACATTTTCATGGAACCTTTTATTAGAGCTATCAAAGAGCTAGCATTCCATGGAAAAGTTAAACCCTTCTCTATCAAGCGTGGTATCCTGCCACGTCTTGGCCTTCTTTATGCTGACGATGTTGTCCTCTTTCTCAATGGGATCTTGCAATCCATCGTCAATCTTTCTAAGTTCCTCCATCTTTTTCAGGAATCTTTGGGGCAACGTATTAGTAAAACCAAAAGCCAATGCTTCATTGGTAAGCACTTCCCCTCTGGCAGGATTTCTAGGATCCTACAACCTCTTGACATCCAACTAGGATCCTTCCCCTTTCAATATTTGGGATGTCTGATATTTCCTGTGAGAGACAAAAATGTGTATTTCTCTCATATCATTTATAAGATCCAATCTAAGCTTGTAGGATGGAAAGCAAACCTTCTCTCTTTTGCATCCAGACTGATGCTTATCAAACATGTTCTTTCTTCTATTCCAATTCATATTCTCTCTGCTCTGGATGTGTCGAACTCCATCCTTAGGAAGTTGGATTCTATTCTCACCTTCTTCTGGGGTGATACTGATTTGGACAAACATCATCATTGGATTTCCTAGAAACAGATTGCCCAACTTCTGGATGTGGGAGGTTTGGGGATCCATAATCTCAATCTGTTTGTGACTGCTCTCAGAATGAAGCGGGTTTGAAACATTTTCTTCTCTAATTCTCCCTATTCCAACCTCATGACTCAGCTGTTTGGTAAGTCTCCTCTTGTCACTCGTACTCTTCCTGCTAGAGCCAGCCATCTTTGGGAAGCCTACTCTTCTATGAAACCATTGATTCGATGGGAGTTACATGAAGGGAAAATCGATTTTTGGATGGATCTTTGGGTTGGGGATGCTGCTCTATGTGATTTTCTTTCTGATCCTCCTTCCCCAACCCCAACTCCTATCAATTCCATCATTGATAATTTCCTTAACCACCCTCTCTCTATTTATCTCCCGCATTATATTTGCTCTAAAATCTCTGAGACTACTCTGGAACACAGCAAAGATGTGCCTATCTAGACTCCCAATTCTACAGGGAATTTCACAGTTTCCTCTGCTTATCTTAATTTCTTCAAGAACTCTCCTGTTAATTTGGCCGCCAAGGACTTATGGAGCCTTAAGCTGCCACTGAGATTGTCCATCCTAGCTTGGAGGATTCTTCATGCTAAACTTCCCAAGGATGACAACATCATTAGGCTAGGATTCTTGCATCCGTCCAAATGCACGTGTTGCTTTCATTCTCCCCAAATCAAAACAATTACTCACTTATTCTCTACTAGTCAACTTGTTCATATTGTTTCAAGCTAGACATTTTCAGAGAGTGGAACTAGGCATATCAGTCCCAATCTCTTTTTTTGAAGAATGGGTACTCCTGCTAAGTATTGCCAGAGCCATATTTACAAAGGCCTTATCTGCTTCACATGGTATAGTGTTTGGACTATTAGAAATAAGTTGCGGAATGACCAGCTATCTATTAATCGCATCAACTCCTTTCTAGTGCAAGGGTGGATTACTTTAGACATTGGTGTGTATTTTCGTAAGATGAAACCTACTAATTTTGTGGTGAATTGGATTCGTTCCTCTAATGGCTTGAAGATTAATTCTACTGTCCGTCGTAGGGGTTCTTTTTTGCATATGGGTTGGGTTTTGCACGACCAGAATGGTGATTTCATGAAAGGTGCCTCTTGCAGGGTCCCCTACATGTCCAAGGAGAAAGCACTGATTAGGACGTTTATTCATTCTCTCTCCGCTGTTGATGGGACCTCCATGCTGCTACACTACTGGTGGGATGGAAAGGTCACTACTCCTTGGATGCTCAAGCAAGATTTCAACTTATTGAAGGCTTACCAATGGCGGATCAGCTCATTCTCATATATCTTGCTTGCAGCTAATGTTCTTGCCTTGTATTTTGCAAATTTGGCTTCTGGAGACTAGAAGATTCTTTCCAACCCTACGCAGCTGGCTCCTAGAGCTAAGGGTCTTATTAGACTTGACTGTCTCCAGTTTCCTTATGTTATTTCCTTAGTCTGATGTTTGTTTTGCTTTGGTTGTGCTTTCTATACTAGGCCACGAGTTGTGGTCCTTTTTGTTTATATTTGGTAGGTTTTAGTTTGGTCTCCCTTCCTCTTTTTTTACCCCCTCGAAGTGAGGGATGAATAAGATCTACTCCTATTTTTTCTTTTTTAATTATATATATATATATATAATCTGTTAGGTAGTATCTATCATGCTACAACTGGACTCATCACACATGTATAAATTGAACAAATTAAAATGAAAGCGTGAATACCATAATAATTTATTAGTAAGAATCTGATGAGAGCAACAGCAAATAATTACTAAACTATGTATATTAGATAGAATTGAAGCGGTAGAGGGATACTTAAGGTACCTCATAACATTGGAATGAAACAAAACTGAATAATGGTTTCAGGAAACCAAATGTTACCATGATGGTTGTTACCGGTAGTGGCAGACGATTGGCTATAACCAGAATGGCAAGTTTCCAAGGAAATTAAAAGAAGCTAAAGAATGCCATTCATCGTAATGCAAACGCAAAAGTAAACATGCTGACATCATGGGTGCTATTTGATTTAGAATTGAATATCATGAGTGGTATTTCAAATACCACCTGTGATATAATTTGGTTTAGAATTGACGTATCATTGGTGATATTTAGTTTAAAACTTAAATATCATGTATGCAATTTAGTTTAGGTAAGCTAAATGGTTATGTTCATATTCTTAACATTACCACTAAGTAAACATGGTAGAGGTTAACATCAAAGTTTAATACCAGTTTAAGTAAATGGAAACTAGTGTTAACACCACTGTGTAAGTAAATAAAAATGAAGATTAACACTACTTCCATATTTTCTAATATAAGTTTCCTAATCCCTCAAGTAAACTAACCCTTAATTAGATGCTAGTAGGATACTCTACCACTATGCCAACCCCATGGTGGTTATTTATAAACTTTAGAATATTAAAGCAATAAGGCCTCTGGAGTGACTTGATAAGGATTATGTCTATCCTAGGAAATAAAACTTTGACTAGTCATGTTGGATCCTATTCTTCCTCTTTTAACTTCAAAACAACTACTCACAGCTGTTGGATCCATCCTATATCATTATTAATCAAACAAAATTGAGATTTGCATGTGGAGAAGTCATCACTTATCTAGATAATATGTACATTACAATACGATAACTATTAGTGAGTCCGTTGGGTACGTAACTCAATTGGTAGGCATACTCATACCACTTAAGCGAACATGATAGATATCTAATTGGAATCCCAACTAACTTGAGGGAATAAATTTATAAATTATTTATCACTCACCCATGACGAACATTATCATTTTTTTTCTTTTGATATATAACTATTGGCATAAATGAGTGCTATCAGTACATGCAATCAGTGTGGCAGAGGCAGTTGCCCACGTTAATTCATTGGGATGCACAATGTTCGTCTTCCTTTGATCACCAAATAAAAAAAAGGTTATTTATGAACTACTTATGATGCTATGCTATATAACAACCCACTTTTGACTAGGATATATAAAATATAATGAGATATAACGATGCATGACATCAATTACCTTTTCTTTAAATTTTCAAAATGTTTGAAATTCTTCTAAATTGACACTCATGTAATGTGTTGAGTTGAGGAAGTTATAATTAGTTATTCCCAAAACACTTAAATTGCATAAATATGTTTTACTAATAAAAAGTTGTCTAAGGACCTATTTATAGTGTAACATATAAATAGAAAGATACTCCATTTATTGGCATATTTCTCCCTTTTATATTGCATAACATGTAAGATAATTTTAAATTCAATCAAACTATGAAAAAAATGGATGAGAATATCAAAAGAATTTAAATTTACAAACTTTCGAGAAGCAAAAACATATGCCCTCATACAATATATATTAAACAACAGTTACTGTTCTTGTGATACCATAATAGCTATTACACCCACATATTCGTCGCCCTGCCATGGCAAACAAAAACGCAAAGTTACAAGACACACATATTTATAGCATATAACCCATGTCCATTTCATTCGTCATAATATTTCGATGCAAATATTTTAAAAGTTGGAAGACAAATACTTTATTTATTGCTCATACAACATGCATAATTTAATAAAACAAAGGATAATATCCGTCACATACATGGTATGTCTTTATTTGGTTATGCCACCATGCATATCACATGGCTACAATTGTAGTAAGATATCGGAAACTGAGAAAACGATCGGACATATAAATCCAACGAGAGCGGAATAGATCATACCGTGATTGCTTATATGCGGCAGAAGGACCTCCACAGCCCCCTTCGCAGGCTCGGATATACGAGTCCGCAAGTACTCTGGGCACGTAACCCGTAACGTTCGCGACAGTGGGAAGGACAACGTTCGGTACAAGCCACACGGGGATGTGCAGTACCTATTCGTAACGATATTTCGACTCTCTTTCGCCAATTCTGCGTCCATTACGCATGCATGACCGTCTGGAGAATCCTTGAAAGTGATAGCTCACCGAAGTGACAACCTACTGGAGCAGGTAAAAACATATAATAGATTACTCTACCACAAACATATATTAGTAAAAACATATGACGGTTAATTATATAATAAAGATAAACATATGACGGTTAAAATAACTTAATTAGTATTAACTTAAGTTTAATTAATAAATAATATAGCCATTTAGCTATATACAAAGCATTATATATAACTTATATCTAAGTTGTTAATTAACTTAACACTTAAATAAATATAGATAAGATGGAAAAAAAATGTAATATCATGGCATAAATATGTTATTTATATTAGTTATTATTATATATAAAAAGTTGAAAAAGAAAATTATGTTAAAATAAGTTATTAAACTCATTATTTGCATTTATGCCCTTATCTTTCATATCAATTGAGTCATTTTCCTTTCATTCAGGTCCTTTATATTTACATTGAGGTCCCTATGTACATCTTCTTCCCCAACCTTTTCATCCTCATGGATGGCCCATGACCTCCAGCTTCCATATCACCTCGATCACCGCATATTCGACGTCACACAGCCACCATAACTGCCATCCAAGTTTCGTTGACCTCCTCCTCTTCATCCCACCATCCGGATATGTCTGTAATCCTATTCATCCTAGGTGAATAACCTTACCAACATCAGAGAAGATGTCGGAGGTTACGATGAGCCTAGACCCTATTCCATCCAGATATTTCCCCCTAGAGCTTTGCCATAATAAATAGACCTCTACACCTCCAATCTCCGTTAGCAACTCCCTACCCTCTTCCCCAAAGCGAGTTGTGATAGGCTATTCTTTCCTACTCCAGCGATGTCTTCCCTCTTCCTCCGATCTTCTCTGAGGAGCTCGACCGCTTCTTCCTCTCCATTGTCCTCCGTCACATCTTTGGGTGCTACTACGCCACTGCTTCCTCTTCTTCTTCCACCTTATTCGTCTCCGCTGGAGCTTCTTCCTTATAGCTTCTGATTTCTTCCTCCGACAAACCTCGTCAAAGATCCTCTACCCCTATTCCCCCATGTAATAGTAGATTTAGACTTCTATCTTAGTTTAGAGTGGTTTAGCTTAGATAATTAGTTAGTTTAGTTAGATTTTCTTTGCATGTTAGGTACTTTCTTCGACTTCAGTGAGGTCAAGTCCGACCTGACTGGAACTTCGATTCATGTTTTTGATTATTTTTTCACACTCCTAATCTTTCCGCGATCATTTCTATATCCTTAATTTCATAATCTATGACCTAATCCGCCTAGTCCATCACACATGCAACTGAGCTTCTCTGCTGTCTATGGTAGAGAACTCAGATCTATTTCACATCCAATTATGGCCCTTCATCGCTTCCTTACATCATTAGGGCCCCAATCCACCTTATAATTGAATCAATTTTCACCTAGATTAGAAATGCTTAATTACACTTTAACCTCTGAGCTCAATGTCAATGGCGAAATCAGAGGAGTTCTTTCACCTAATTAGACACACACAAAGCATCGCCTCACTCTTCTGATCCTTTTCCCTCACTCAATTGAGTGAGATCCTTTTCCCTAAGTTCAGATGAATCCAGGATGATTCTATATTTAATTCCTTGATCAATCCTTATTCTTTTAGTTTAATTGAGTTAATTTCCATCTTCTTGAGATTCTTTATGATCTTAGGAAGCTTTTGAATTATCTCTTGAGTAATTTCTTGGAGATTTGATCTCTAGATCTAAGTTTCAACCTTCACTGGAGCTCTGGTGAGCTTCGAGGACCTTCACAGAGAGCTCCAGTGTTTGAATCATTATGATAAGCTCCAAATCACCTCTAGATGATCTTCTGATCAACTTCCACCCTTTGATTCTATGTTTCACTTAGTTATCACTCTTTTAGACTTCATCTTCCTCAAATCTGGCAAAGCTGAGGAAGCTTATTCATTAGGTATTAGACCTTTGTAATAGATCCATTAGCATCATTAGGATCTAGGGAATCTAGATTAGGTCACAGATAAGTTGCCAGATCCTTAGATTGGTCTATTGACCAAACCTATCTTTGAACTCGGGCGAAAGTGCCTGAGATCACCTATAAACTAGTTAAAACTTGGATTCGAGGATTTCAATCAATTCCTTAGGTTGATTTTAGTCTATTTAGGCTAATAATTTGATCTAAAATGTAATATTTTACAAAGAAACTCTCAAGTTTGATAAGTCAACTAAGAAGTGTTCTTGGTATTTTAGAATTTAAAGCTTAGATTTAAGGGATGATTTGAGTTCCTGTGATTACTATGAATCTTTTGGAACTAATTTGACTATGTTTTATTGAGGTTTAGTGTGAATTCGATTATCTTCACAGTTTGGGTTCAAACTAGAACCCATAGGTATTTATAAACATTTTGGCGAGATTCCAATCCAATTTTTGCCCAAATCGAACCTTTATGACCTTATGAATTGATCTAAATCAAATCTAGAGGTTGAGATCTTTCTGTTAAGTTGTTTTGAATTAGTGATCGGTGCCCTTAGCTTCAGACTGAAGCTTTGAAGCTATAGAGCTTCTCTATACTTCACAGAACCTTTTTCCCTCCTCCATTCCTTGCGAAATGGTCTCTAATACTAATCTGAACTACCAAGTTTATAGGTTAGATGACCTATTTCCTCCTCTGCTTGAACATAGCAGTAAGACCATGGTTTTAGGCCAAGTTTAGGGTTCGATTTGAAGGATCAATTGTGATCCTTTGATCCAATTGACTCCATCAATCGACACTAGACACATAAGTGATTATGCAGCAATTATAGGACTTAATCAACCTGAATTGAATTAGATCCTATCTTAACTTAAGAATAATACATGCATGAGTTGCATTTTGCATCTTACTTGATTTATTTAACTGTGAAGAAAATAATGCTATTTTAACATACTAATTGATAGGTAATAATACTTGCAGATGAATCAAGGCTACAGATGATAAATCCGACGATACAGATGGACTCAAAGCGACGATTGCAGTCCAACAGTGTGGGAATCACCTCGATCGAAGCTCTGTAGCATCATCTACGAAGCCAGGAAGATGGACTATCAAGATTGTGCCATGTGATGCCATCCCAATGGCCTACCACCACCCGCTCATCCACTGAAGGATGATCTATGTGCACTGTGGGCTATTAGCTCATCATCCAACTGCCATAGAGGTGCCATGTCGCCAGCCTCTTCGTACCTTATCCAGCAACCCCCATCTCAACCACTGGATCATTATCCAACTGTTGAGAGTACGCGAACACTAAAGCAAGAGCGCAACACAAATGTACGCATAGCGCGTTGGTCAAGCACTCTATGCAAAGCGGAGGACACCTGTTCGAGTCACGTAGAGGGGGCATAATTCACCCAGTGTGAAATGCAAAATTCGCGCATTGGATCAAGATCAAATGACACTGAATGCACCATGTGGCGCAACGGATGAGCATCCCAATGCACGTGCGTGACCACGCGTAGGTCTACATGTCCTCGCGTGTTCTTAGCATGTGTGAGCGCACGATTTGATGCAATTGTGACCATCGGATTGCGATTAGACTGTCCTCAGAAGCCCATCATGCAATTGAGCAGTCCTTAATGTGCAATCTTGACTCCGTTAAAGCTGTCCAAGGCAAATCAGAAGGCCCACGAACAAGGGGCGACATTGAGAGAGTGATGGAGGCACGATCAGAGGGCGATCTTGATGCAATCAGAGCCGTTGATCTACGATCAGATGGCCCTCATGCAATCCAGTTGGGTGGTGCACTTAGGAGCTCCAAAATACCCATTCTACCCTCATTTTTCCTAGATAAAGGGCTAAAGACCCACCATCTCAATCACCATGAAGCACCTCATCATCCTCCATTTCTACCTTAAAACTCCTCTACCTTAAAAATGAGTTAAAAAAGAAAGAAAAAAGGAAGGTAGTTGAGAAAAAAAAAGAAGAGAAAAAAAGAGAGAAAAAAGAGTAAAAATAAGGAAAAAATGAAAATGAAGTGAAGAGAAGAGGGGGAGAAACTCATCTCTATTTATTTTTCTTCTCTCATATAGTATGGGAGAAAGAGAGAGTGTAAGTGAGCCTATTGTGACCCCATATGAGAGAGACTCATTCTTCAAGGTCTCTACGTGAGAGAAGCTCACTATTGGTCTCTATATAAGAGGAACACTTTTGTAAAGACCCATTTTGTTCTGAGCCCTTTAAGATGTCTGGACTGTCAGTTAGACGTCTGGTTAGACATCTGGAAATTGAAAAGTTGTACGTAGCTTCGCGTCTACGCACAGGCTGCCCTTTTTCCTCCCTTCTCTCTCTTCTTTCTTCCCCGCAGAACCCTAGTGCACCCTTATATAAGACCCCTCTTCCCCCCTTCCTCTCTTCCCCACCCTGCCACAGCCACCTTCCTTCCTTCCTCTCCACTACAATGAGAGGGGCGAGCGCGAGAGAGAGAGCGAGAGTAAGCGACGGGGAGGAGAGGCGGCGTGAAGAGAGGAGGAAGAGCTTTAGCTCGCAAGCCTGTGGGAGCTCGCCGGAGGATGCACAGGCGGAGCGGTGCATGCGGGAGGAGGAGCGCGTCAGGGGAGATGTCCCAGACACTTTGCTGCAGCCGGAGCTGCAGGTGAGGAGGAGAGGCCGCGGCTGCGCGCGGCGAGGAGTAGGATGTCGTTCTGGTTCTAGGATTTTCCCAGAATTAGACGTCTAGTGTGCTGTCAAGATGATGGGTTGAACGTCTGTTGATGACATCGGACGTCTGAAAATGGTGTTCCACGAAGGTATGTTCCTTTTGGGATACAACCATGCAGGCCGCACTGCAGCTTCGATCTACATGGCTAAATATAGGTGAAATGGTCTATCACATCCAGGGATAGCTTCGAGAAGGCGCGGGGCATGCCCTCCCACGCATCTCGGACGTCTGGACAGCTTACCAGACGACCGGAGGCACTCCCAGACGACTGGAGGCACTCCCAGACGACTGAAGGAGAGGTCGGACGTCTGGAGTTGGGTCCAGACGGTCAATAGGGGTTTAGACGTCTGAAGTCGATGCAGGAACTTGACGTGAGACTCTGGTTACTTTTAAGATGTTTGGACCTTGTGCCAGACGTCTGATTTAGGTCTGCAGTTCTGTTTTGACCCGTTTAGGGTCCGTTTGAGGTTCGTTTTATGCAAACAAGATAGCTGTGGATTCCTTGCAAGT
Organism: Thalassia testudinum; assembly: GCA_037157565.1. Lineage (NCBI taxonomy): Eukaryota > Viridiplantae > Streptophyta > Magnoliopsida > Alismatales > Hydrocharitaceae > Thalassia > Thalassia testudinum. The sequence continues at coordinate 2,145,953 of JAZHRO010000022.1, read as the reverse complement.
TCCTCTACATGTTAAAAGGCCCTTTATACTATTCTGAACATTACTTTATGTTATGTTCCTTGGCATAGGATTTCGATCTGTTGCGCCTTCGAGGCCTACAGAGGCACGTGAACCTGCCGTTCGAGCCCCCAGTACTCCTGGATTGTCTGGTAGAGTGGTTTCCCCCTGATTTAATTATAAGACATGAATGCATATGTGAAATTGGACAACTAGAAACCTAGGATGTGGCATGAATCCTAGGACGAGAAGTACTTGCATTGCTTGTATGCGTGTTTGAGATTGCAGCCTTAAATGAATAAATAGAAATGTGAACAACTGCCTGTTAATAAACAAGAGTTTCCAGTGAAATCTGAATTGCCTGTGCTAGTTAGACAGATGCCTGTGACATTTCTTGTTGTATATGCAAATTGTGGAAATACGAGCTGCATGTGTAAGATCTGAGAATGGAAATGTGAATGATGAAACTTAGTATGGAATAACATAGGGAAATACGAGCATGAACCCTACGGGAAATTAGGAGTAGAGTTCCTGTGGATAAATGGAATGGATTTGGAAATGTGAGTGGGAAGTGTGCTGGCCCTTGAGTACGTGGTACCAAGGAGAGCGACTGTCCCCTGTTTAGTGTAGAGCGGAGATAGCTACCCTTGGGTTGGGACCCACAGTTAGGATTGGCCACTCTACACTGACTTCTTTGGCCCTTGCATACACTATACCGAGGAGAGCTACTAGTGTAGGGAGAGTGCTAGCCACCCCACAGGGCTCGGGGTTCAGCTAGCCACCCTACACTGACTTGTTAGGCCCACTAGGTAAACCGGAGTAGTCAGACGAGGGTGCGCGGACTGTGGAGGGGCGAGACCCCTGTTTGGTTTTAAGGGGCTAGACCCCTGTTAGTGAGAGGGCTAGGCCCTATACTGTTCCGTGCTGTACTTTGGGCATACCTGTTAGCGGAAATGACTGACCGCGTGCCAGTGTGTGATAGCTACCCGTGCGCTTATCGCGCGTGCCGTAGTCACCACTACGTTTGTCCGTGACCTCGGGGTGGTTGACTGGGTGTAGGATCACCACGGGGGACTCTCTCGGCCAAGAGAGCACCACGTGTGCCTTCTACTCTTCGAAAAAGACTGCAATCAAGATCGTTTTCACGAGGAACATGCGAGATCAAGAAAGAGATCTAAAGAGTAAACCAATGGGTGAAAAGGAATAACTTGTAAAATAAAACAATTGGAAAAGATAAATTACCTATTAGCTTTTACTACTTTAGTTAGTTGATTACCACTCTACTCAGCATTCGCTGACTCCGTTTTCTCAAAACCCTTTTCAGGTCCTGGTGTTGAGCAGCCCGAGTCACCGGCTGCAGAGGGTGCTGGGCCCAGTTGTGCCCAACAGTAGTTTTCCTATTGTTGTACTTTCTTTTTGTTAGTGAGTTCAGACTCTTGTTACTGTTATGTTTCTGTACTTTGTTTCCGCCTTACTATTGTGGTGGTGATATGTACTGTTAGTAGCTTTTACTTCCTTTATTGCTGTACTCTTTTACTGTTAGTTACTTAGCATAGTGAATGTGGTTTACTTTCTTGCTTTTTGGTTATTTCTTGTTGGATAACTGGGTCATGGGATTAGTTGAGTCGAGCCGATCTCATGTCCTGTAGGGATTCGGGAACCGAGTCGTAACAAGATGGTATCAGAGCAAGGTCGTCCCGAGAAATGAACCAACTAGCTTGAGAATAACCAATTCACCTGCATGTAACTAGATTAACCACCACAATGTATCGCTTGACATCTGTTCTGAGTTCTTTTGCTAAAGTATGTTAGAGTTGACTTCTTTTTGTTCTGTCTTTCGCGTCTCTTTGCAGGAGATGCCTCGACGTGGAGTTCTTGAGGTGGGCCGCGGACGTGGTCGTGGATGAGGTTGGAGGGGCAGATGTGCCGAGCTCGAGGTGCCAGTTGACCAACCACTTCTCCCGGGCGTTCAGGCCAAGGACCTCACTCAGTTGATACGAGACATAGTACGAGAGGAGCTCCACCCGCCTCCACGGGTGCCTCTCCCTAGGGACGTGAAGGGGGAGTCCTCTGTGGGGCCGAGAGACCGACGTAGCGCTGGACGAGGGGGAGGGGGTGGTCCTCCACCGCCCCCACCGCACTCTAACACTTCTAAGTACGAGCCCTCCCTACCTAGAGGCGTGCCCGTTCCCCCACTATAGCTGCACTACGAGCTTTTCAGATAGTTCTGGAAGTTGAAGCCCTCCTCCTTCAAGGGGGATGAGGACCCGTTTGAGGCAGAGGACTGGCTGGAGCAGATTGAGAAAATGTTTGACACCCTTCGCCCCCTGCGGAGTGCTGCGTGGCCTTTGCCATGTATCAACTGGAGAGTGCGGCACACAAGTGGTGGAGGGTAGTCAGAGGCCAGGAGAGGGGAGAGCCGACGTGGGACCAGTTCGTGACCCTCTTCTGTAAGCAGTACTTCCCGTAGACTTGGTAGGACCAGAGGAGGCAGGAGTTCCACACTCTCTGCCAGGGGACGATGACTGTTAGCGCGTACCGCACGCGCTTCCTGGTGCTGTCACGTTTTGCTGCGACAGCTGTAGCTACTGAGGAGGAGAGCCTGTGGAGGTTCACTGAGGGGCTCCAGCCTGCCATTCGAGGGTATGTCAAGCTCCTGAAGCTGCTCACCTTCTCGAGGGTGGTGGAGGCAGCTCTGACGTACGAGGAGACCAACCCAGCCGCACGAGACACCGACAGCGGACGGAAGAGGCCCTACCAACCAGAGTACTCACAGGGCTGACTAGAGAGAAGGCACGCGGCACCCGCGGGAGAGCCGTCTCATTTTGCGGAGCCATCAGTGGCCTTTGGGGGCCCCCAACAAGGGCCAGCTATCAGCACTGGATCCCCGCCCAACCGTCAGTAGGGACCTACTGAGGGAGGGAGTCGAGTCCCCCTCTGCTACCAGTGTGGCCAGCTGGGCCACATCAGGAGGGACTGCCTGTCTAGGGCTAGAGTGCAACAGATGCTCCCCGCACTGAACGCTGGAGGCCGAGCAGGTGGTCGTGGTTCCCAGGCGCGTGGGGGAGGGCAGCAGTCGCAGGGAAGGTATCAACTAGCGGCTACTCGTCCGACGCAGAGTGTGGCTGTTTCTTCTGCACTGAGAGCTGAGGGGCGTATCAATGCCCTGACACACAGAGATGCCAGGGCATCAGGTGATTGCACAGCAAAAATACACTAACAATTGTGCCATTTTATGCTATTTCCTAGCATTGCCTGTGTATATTAGGGAGCCATAGTCGCATTTGTAAAAATAAATGCATGCATGCATTTATTTGAGAGGGGAGGAGAGTGAATAAAATGGCCTTGAAATTAACATTTTCCTCAAGTGCTGCTTCGCAAATTCACCATCTTTATTTTTATTTTTATTTTTATTTTGGCTTTGAATTTCTCCGCGGCTGTAGGGCATGGCTTACTCTTCTTCTTCGCGCCACTCCCTGCCAGCCGCATGCATAGCCATGCACAGCCCAGGGCATGGCTGTGCTTGCCTCCTTCCTCTTTAAAAAGGGCACAGCCATCTTCCTTGCGGCTGAGCCTGGTCCACACAACAACAGCACCTCCTTCCTCCAGGCCGTCTCCTCCCCTCTCCCCTCCATACGCAGCCTCTCTTCCTCCTGAAGAGCTACGCTGCGGGCAGGAGCAGCTCACAGTGGTACACAGCCACCACTGTGAGTCCCACCACTGTCCAGCTCATCAAAGAGCCGGTGGGCGTGGTGGTTCTCCTCTCTGCTTCATCGTTCCAGCCATTTCCGCCATTGCTGCAAGACTCGAGCTTTGAAGCTCAAGCACAGTAGCAGCACAGCATCAGCCTCTCCTTCCGTGCACGCAAGCCACCGCGTGCCCCTGTAGCAGCCGGCGCCGCTCTTTCCACGCGCGCAGGCACGCTCCGCAGCACCCGCACACACAGAACAGGCCACAGCCGGTCGCGCGAGCCGAGCGCGCACTGTAGCTACTGTTCACGCTAGAGAGCGCGACACTATAACTACAGTGCGGTGACCGGAAAGTTTCTCACTTATCTGGTCACCGCGCGCTCTCTCTCTGCGTCGCAACCGTCGCCAGCCCGTCCGCGCTCCCGCTCCCGCGTACGCCAGCGACCGCGTCTTCGCCCGCTTCTTCGCCCGCGTTCATCTTAGCGTGCAGTGCGGTGCGCTACGGTCTGCAGCATGCTGCGCTACACCTTCCTCCCACACCCACTCCCTCCAGCGTGTGCGCGCATCTTCGCGCGCCTACGCGCCTGCACCTGTGAGTGGCCATCAGACGACGGCTGGAGGCTCCGGACGACTTAACTCGCCCACGCCTTCTTCCTCCAGCAAACGCTCTCTCTCTCTCTCCCTCACAGCACTCTCCTACTCCCTCCTGCAGACACATACACACACACACATATTTATACATATATATATATATACAAATATACATACACATATACATACATATATCTATAACTATAAATACATACATATATATATATATATATATATCTACATATATCTATATACATAGATACTTATACTAATATATCTATCTACATATATACATATCTATAACTATATACATATATTCCTATATATATATATATACATACATATATATCTAATTATAAATATATATATATATACATATACATACATCTATCTATACATATATTTACATATCTATATATATACATATATATATATATACATATATAACTACATATACACCTATATAATTATAACCATATATATATATAAACTTATAGATATATATTTACATATATATATATATTTTTTCATATCACCTACCACACATTGTATCGCGGGAATATCTGCACCAGTTGTTGATATTCCCTGATACACGACTACAAAAAGCGTTTTCGCACACATCTTCCACCCATCCATCCTACACTCCACGCGGCACTTCGTCTTGTTCGTTGCATCTTCCTAGACGACGATCAACTCGACACCATGCTACACGCCATCTCCACCTCCACCCCTACCCCTATATACATATATAATATATACACATATATATATACTATATTTACCTTATTCCTATTTCTCTTTCCTGCCATTAAAAAGATAAAAAAAATATACAAAAGAGAAAAGATAATCCTTGACTTGCAGGTACTCAGTCTTGCGAATAACAAGACCAATTTTGAAACCCTAATTTGGCTCAAAGCCAAGAACCTGATTTTGAGGGTGTACCTCAAGAACAAAAATTATCAGAAAAAAATTTTAAATAGAAAAAAACACCAAAAACATAATAAACGAACGGAAGAGATTCGTTGTAGGAAAGGCGTAGAAACTTATTCACCTCTAATCCCGCTTCCCTGAGTTCGACCCTGGGCCTAAAAGTGACCAAGATAAAATCAAGTAGGCCAGGTTAAAAATTTTGTAAAAAGATGGTTAGACTCGATTTAGGTTAACCACTATACTCATTTCAACGATAAAATCACCATATTAACACAACCTATCCGGGTCTACACCATCAGGTTCAGTGGTGGCAGGTATGGTTACAGTTTTCGGCAGATTAGTTTACGTACTTTTTGATTCCGGTGCTACGCACTTGCTTGTTGCTACGAGTTTTACTGTCAGTTTGGGATAGGACTGCATATTGTTAGAGGATCCATTTGTGATTAAAGGTCCGGGTGGTCAGCCGTTTGTAGCTGAGGAGGTCTACATAGACTGTGAGGTTAGTATTGGGGGACACAGCCTCCCCCCTAACCTGATCGTGATACCGATGGAGGATTTTGGCGTAATTCTGGGGATGGATTGACTGTCCGCTTACCACTCCTTAGTGGACTATTTTGAGAGGAAGATCATCTTCTCCATACTGGAGATGCCTTCCTTTGAGTTTCTTGGACAGTCGGTGGACGGAGGTTTCAGGTGCATTGCTACACTTCAGGCAGCGAGACTTTTGGGCCAGGGGTGTGAGGGCTTTCTAACTTGTGTAGTGGCAGAGCCCAGCCCCGTAGCAGACTTTCAGAGCATCCCGGTGGTCAGAGAGTACCCCGACGTGTTTCCAGAGGAGCTGCCAGGAATACCGCCTGAGCGTGAGATCAAATTTGAGATCTCACTGGTACCGGGGACCAGCCCCATTACTACGGCACCGTATAGGATGGCACCACTTAAGCTGTGAGAGCTCAAGTCACAGCTACAGGACCTATTGGAGAAGGGCATTGTGAGGCCCAGTGCATCCCCGTGGGGAGCCCCTGTGTAATTTTTGAAGAAGAAGGATGATACCCTGCGCCTTTGTGTTGACTACAGACAGTTGAATAGGGTTATCATCAAGAACAGGTATCCGCCGCCGAGGATTGATGATCTGTTTGACCAGTTGCGAGGTGTCACAGTATTCTCCAAGATACATTTGATATTAGGCTACCACCAGTTGAGGATCAGGGAGACCGTCGTCTCCAAGACAGCTTTCCGCACTCGATACGGACACTACAAGTTTTTGGTCATGCTGTTTGGGCTGACCAATGCCTCCGCTGCCTTCATGATTTGATGAACCGGGTGTTCAGACCATATCTAGATCAGTTTGTGGTGGTATTTATTGATGACGTGCTCGTTTACTCGTGGGATCAGGCACAGCACGGATAGCACTTGCGCTTGGTTCTAGACACTTTGAGACGATGCAGGCTGTATGCCAAATACAGCAAGTGCGAGTTTTGGTTGAGACAGGTGACCTTCTTGGGCCATGTGATTTCAAGGGATGGCTTGGCTGTGGATCCAGCCAAGGTTGAGGCAATACTCAAGTGGAAGAGGCCACGTACAGTGATAGAGATACGCAGTTTCTTGGGACTGGCAGGTTACTACCGATGGTTTATCAAGGCTTTCTCGCAGATTACGCATCCTATGACTCAGTTGACCCAGAAGGACGTGCCCTTTGTTTGGACAGACGCTTGTGAGGCGTGTTTTCAAGAGTTGAAGGAGAGACTGACTTCAGCTCCTATGCTTACTATCCCTGATAGCAGAGGCAATTTTGTGGTCTACACGGACGCTTCGTTGTAGGGGTCAGGGGGTGTGCACATGTAGCGGGGTCACGTTGTCGCTTACGCTTTGCGGCAACTGAAGCCCCATGAGCATAGCTACCCTACCCATGACTTAGAGCTGGCAGCTGTTGTCTTCGCGCTGAAGACATGGAGGAATTACCATTAGAGTGAGACCTTTGAGATTTTCACGGATCATAAGAGCCTCAGGTACTTGTTTGATCAGAAGGAGCTTAACATAGGACAGAGACGTTGGTTAGAGCTCCTGAAGGACTATGATTGCAGCATCTCCTACCATCCGGGGAAGGCCAACGTGGTGGCTGACGCCTTGAGCCGAAAGGCACCCTCCCACTTGGCCAGTTTACATGCACAGAGTTGGAGACTTATGGAGGAGTTAGGCAGTTGGCAACCCCTAGAGTTACAGGGGCATTGTGGGACAGTGATGGTGACACGGCAGATGAGACCAAAGTTGATAGACCGTATCATCACAGGATAGATGACAGATCCGTACCTGCAGTCGTTACGAGATAGAGTGCTGTTAGGGGATCCAGGAGACTTCTCTGTTACAGACGAGGTGCTGCACATGAGGGGACGTTTGTGCGTTTCCAGGGACGAGGAGTTGTTGAGAGAGCTCCTGACTGAGGCGCACAGGTCTAGGTTCACCATACATCCCGGGAACATGAAGATGTATCATGATCTGAGATGTGACTTTTGGTGGAGAGGGATGAAGCAGGATGTAGGTGAGTTCGTGTAGTAGTGTTTGGTGTGCCAATAGGTAAAGGCCGAACATCAGAGGCCTGCAAGGCCGTTGCAACTACTCCCTATGCCAGAGTGGAAGTGGGAGAGCATCACCATGGACTTGGTGGTGGCCTTACCCGTTACCCAGCGAGGACATGGCACAGTCTGGGTGATTGTAGACAGATTGACGAAGACGGCACGTTTCTTGCTTATCCGAGTCACTTTGGGACCAGCGCAATTGGCAGAGAAATATATTCGTGATGTGGTATGTCTGCACGGAGTTCCATGTGAGATTGTATTCGACCGGGATAACCGTTTTACTTCCCAATTTTGGGCTGAGTTTCAACAAGCCTTGGGGACACTGTTGAGGTTCAGTACGGCGTACCACCCCCACACGGACGGACAGTCAGACGCACGATATAGACACTTGAGGACCTTTTGCGCGACTATGTACTAGATTGGAGGGGCTCTTGGGAGGAGCACTTACCCCTTGCAGAGTTTGCATATAATAACAGCTATCACTCAAGTATCGGCATGGCACCCTATGAGGCTCTGTACGGACGGAGGTGTACACCGCCCTTGAGTTGGGTTGAGGTGGGGACCAAGTGGGAGGTTAGCCTCAGGCTGATCCGGCAGAATCAGGAGGTGATAGAGCAGATTCACAGACGACTTCGCACTGTCAGGAGCAGACAGAAGAGTTATGCCGATCGAAAGCGCAGAGAAGTGCAGTTCGAGGTTGGGGATCACATCTTTCTTTGCGTTTCGCCCATGAAGGGCCTACAGTGTTTTGTGGGGCCCTTTGAGGTCCTGGAGTGGGTAGGACCCGTTGCTTACCGGCTTGCCCTTCCTCCACAGCTTTCTGGTGTGCACGACGTGTTCCACGTGTCAAACCTTCGGAAGTACGTCGCCGATGCCAGTGACATTCTGAGCCAGGAGAGTGTCGAGGTGGGTGACGACCTGACCTACCCCGAGAGACCAGTGCAGATACTAGAGAGAGCCGTTCGAAGTCTGAGACGGAAGCAGGTACCCCTGGTGAAGGTCTTGTGGAGGAGCCAGTGGTACGAGGAGGCTACCTGGGAGCCTGAGGCAGCGATGCGAGAGCGATACCCAGAGCTTTTTGAGGGTACGTCTTTTCAGATTGGCTACAGTCTTCTTTAAGTTTGTTATGCGTATATATTTTCCTTTCCGTACCTGTAACGACCTGATTCCCGAGTCCCTACGAGACACAAGAACCGGACCGACTCGACTAATCCCAAGACCTAGTCGTCCAACGAGGAAGTAACCGAAAGAGCAGTAAAATAAACCACATTCAGCATGAATATAACTAACAGTAAGAAAATACAGCAGTAAGGAAAGAAACCACTACAGTATATACCACCACAACAGTAGAACAACATTCGTAACATAATATTAACTGCAGGTAAAGAAAAGTACAGCGGTAACAAGAACTACTCACTACAGTGGAACAAAAAGAGGTACAAGAGAACAGTGGTAACTCTACTGGACCCTACTCGGCCCAGCGTCCCCTGCAGCCGCTAACCCTGGCTGCTCAACACCTGGTCCTGAAAGGTAACGAGTGTAACACGTCGGCAAAACGCTGAGTAGAGTGGCAACTAAAACAAAAGAAACAGTAGAGTGTACAGTAGCTGTTATGTTCTGTTACTTTCTTTATTTACGTCTTTCTATTGTCTCACAATTTATCTATTTCTCAGATCCTTCACTTGATCTCGAATGTTCCTTGTGGGAACGATCTTGATTGCAGTCTTTTCCGAACAGTAGAAGTAGCACGTGGTGCTCTCTTGGCCGGGACAGTCCCCCGTGGTGATCCTACTCTCAGTCAACCATCCCAAGGTCACGGACAGATGTAACGGTGACTACGGCACGCGCGATAAACTCACAGGTAGCTAACCTTCACTGGCACGGGTCAGTCGTTTCCGTTAACGGGTGCGCCCAAAGCACAGCACGAAACCAGTACAGGGCAGAGCCCTCTCAGTAACAGGGGTCGAACCCCTCCACAGTAACCAAACAGGGGCCTTGCCCCTCCACAGTCCGCGCACCCTCGCCTGACTACCCTGGTTTGCCCAGTGGGCCTAACAAGTCAGTGTAGGAGGCTAGTAGAACCCCGGGGCCCGTGGGGTAGCTAGTACCTCCCTACACTAGTAGCTCTCCTCGGTACTACATACACGAGGGCCAGCAAGTCGGTACAAAGTGGCCAGTCCTAACCCTGGGTCCCTGGGGCGACTGGCTCCACTCTGCACTAAACAGGTACAGGTACTTCCCTTGGTACTACGTACCCAAGAGACCGCACACTACCACGTCTTTCTTTCTCAGTTCCATTCCTTTCTCTTTCCAGGAGTTCCACTCCTAATTCCCGTAGGGTTCCGATTCTTTTAACTCAGCACATTCAGGTTTCACCTTTCCAGTTTCACGTTTATACATTCCATATTCCCAGACATGCTCATTTATTCGTAACAGGCAGCTGTTAAACCAATTTACAGGTAGTATTATTTCCTTTCCATTTTTCCAAGACTGCAGTATTCATATATTCCACTAGTTTTCCCGTCTTAGGATTCATGCCATACCCTAGGATCTATCATACAATCTAGTTTTCCAGCCCTAGGATTCATGCAACACCTAGGATCTATCATTCAATCTATTTCTCATTCCTAGGATTCATGCAATGTCGTAGGTTCTATTTATGGTTCCATAATTTAACAGATTATACTTAAAGCCACTCTACCGGTTACAACAGGAGTACTGGGGGCTTGGTCGGGAATCCCGCGTGCCTCCGCAACCCCCGAGACTGTAACGGAACGGGGTCCTATCACAGGGATCAAACACAAGAAATTTCTCAAAATAGTATACAGCTACTGTAGACGGGTAGAGGATTTAATTCCGAAAAGCACGCAACTCGAAACGTGGAAAACAGACTCCGAACGGGCCCTAAACGGGTCGAAAACGACGAAACAGTGCAAAATCAGACGTCTGGAACTTATTCCAGACGTCTTAAAAAGTGGATCAGGGGTTACCTTGCTTTGCGTGGTCTCTCAGACGTGCAGAAACCTGCGGGGGCGTCTGTCCTAGTCCCCAGACGTCCGATGGTCACCCCGGACGTCTGGAAGTCTCTCCCGTCATCTGGCACTGCAGCCAGACGGTTGATTCGTGTTGGGCAGCGAATCAGAACCTGCGGTACCCATTTCCTCTCTCACTCAGTACGGTCAGTCGAAGAAAAGGAAGAAAGACGGAAATAACTCACCTTTCAGACGTCTGGACAGTCCTCCAGACGTCGTCCCCGTCATCTGGCTGGAAGCCCAGACGTCTGATTCTGGAAAAATTTCCAGAATCAGAACGCGACTCGCCCTCCGCTCGCGACGCACGGCCGCGCCGCGCCTCATCCGCCTGCTGCTCGAGCTGCAGCAGGCCTCCCACGTCACCCCGCGTCTGCTGCTCCCCCCGCCGGCCGGCCCTAGCAGCCCCGGCGAGCTCGCCCTCACGGTCGAGCGCCTCTTCCCACGCGCAACACCTCCTCCCATGCTCACCGCGGCTGTCGCTGCCGCCGCTCACTCGCTCTCGCGCACCGGCTGGAAGGAGGAGAGGAAGGGGGCGGAGGTGATGGGAGTGAGGGGGAGGGCGTGGCCTTTTAAGGTCGCGCAAGGAGGAGAGAGAGAGCGGGACAGAGGTCGTAGGAGGGAGAGGGAAAAAGAAAGAGAGAGAGATGCTCGCAGGTCTGCGAGCTCAGGCGTGCAGACGAAATACGCGTGCCGAAAATAATCGAATCCCAGACGTCTGGTTAGACGTCTGGGACACCTCCCAGACGTCTTAAAAACGTCTGAAGCCGCGCGTTCGTAACAATATAACAAACTCAAGGGAAGTTTCATCCCCGAAACTTGCGCGAACTAGGGTGTAGGAAAGATGTCAAAATAACCATAACAAACTCAAAGAGGACCGAAGCCAGTCCGAAAAGACGTACCCGCGAAGAGTTTCGGGTACCACTCCCGCATTGCCGCCTCAGGCTCCCAGGCAGCCTCCTCGTACCGCTGACTTCTCCACAAAACCTTTACCAGGGGTACTTGCTTTCGTCTCAAACTGCGGACGGCTCGATCTAGAATCTGCACTGGCCGCTCGGGGTAGGTCAGGTTGTCGTCCACCTCGACGCTCTCGTGACTCAGTACGTGGCCGGGATCGGCTACGTACCTCCTGAGGTTGGACACGTGGAACACTTCGTGCACACCAGAAAGCTGCGAGGGGAGGGCAAGCCTGCAAGCAACGGGTCCAACCCGCTCCAGGACCCCAAAGGGCCCCACAAACCTCGGCGCGAGCTTCCCTCTCACCCCAAACCGCTGCAGGCCCTTCATGGGCGAAACACGGAGAAAGACGTGGTCCCCAACCTCAAACTGCACCTCTCTGCGTTTCCGATCCGCGTAGCTCTTCTGTCTGCTCCTGACAGTGCAGAGTCACCTATGGATCTGCTCGACTACCTCCTGACTCTGCCGGATCAACCTGGGGCCAACCTCCCACTTGGTCCCCACCTCAACCCAACTCAAGGGTGCCATACACCTCCGTCCGTACAGAGCCTCGTAGGGAGCCATGCCGATGCTCGAGTGATAACTGTTGTTGTATGCAAACTCCGCCAGGGGCAGGTGTTCCTCTCAAGAGCCCCTCCAGTCCAGTACACAGGCACGCAAAAGGTCCTCAAGTGTCTGTATCGTACGCTCGGACTGTCCGTCCGTCTGGGGGTGGTAAGCTGTACTAAACCTCAACCGCGTCCCCAGGGCCTGCTGAAACTCAGCCCAAAACTGGGACGTAAAGCGGGTATCCCGGTCAGATACGATCTCCCGCGGAACTCCGTGTAGTCGTACCACGTCACGGACATACCTCTCTGCCAACTGTGCTGGTCCCAAAGTGACTCGGATCGGCAGGAATCGTGCCGTCTTCGTCAGTCTATCCACAATTACCCAGACAGCGTCGTGCCCTCGCTGGGTAACAGGTAAGCCCACCACCAAGTCCATGGTGATGCTCTCCCACTTCCACTCTAGCACTGGAAGCGACTGTAGCGGCCCCGCAGGCCTCTGATGCTCGGCTTTCACCTGCTGGCACACTAAGTACTGCTGCATGAATTCACCCACATCCCGCTTCATCCCCCTCCACCAAAACTCGCGTCTCAAGTCATGGTACATCTTCGTGTTTCCGGGATGTATGGTGAATCTGGAACTGTGTGCCTCAGTTAGGAGCTCTCTCAACAGCTCCTCGTCTTTGGGAACGCACAACCGTCCCCTCAGGCGCAGCACCTGGTCTGTGAAAGAGAAGTCCCCTGGGTCTCCTGACAGTACTCTGTCGCGTAAGGACTGCAAGTACGGATCGGCCATCTGTCCTGTGATGATGCAGTCTATCAACTCTGGCCTAGTCTGTCGTGTCACCGTCACTGCCACACAGTGCCCCCGTAACTCCAGGGGTCGCCAACTGCCCACCTCCTCCAAAAGGCTCCAACTCTGTAACTGTAAACTGGCCAACTGTGCGGGCGCCTTACGGCTCAAGGCGTCAGCCACCACATTGGCCTTTCCCGGGTGGTAGGAGATGCTGCAGTCGTAGTCCTTCAGGAGCTCCAACCAACGTCTCTGTCTCATGTTGAGCTCCTTCTGATCAAAAAGGTATCTGAGGCTCTTGTGATCTGTGAAAATCTCGAAGGTCTCGCTGTACAAGTAGTGCCTCCAGGTCTTCAGCGCAAAGACAACCGCTGCCAACTCTAGGTCGTGGGTAGGGTAGGTATGCTCATGGGGCTTCAGTTGCCGCGAAGCGTAAGCGACAACGTGACCCCTCTGCATGAGCACACCTCCTAACCCCTGCAAGGAGGCGTCCGTGTACACAACGAACCCACCACTACTGTCAGGGATGGTGAGCACGGGAACCGAGGTCAACCTCTCCTTTAGCTCCAGAAAACACGCCTCACAGGCGTCTGTCCAAGCGAAGGGCACGTCCTTCCGGGTCAACTGTGTCATAGGACGTGCAATCTGTGAAAAACCTCTGATGAATCGTCTGTAGTAGCCTGCTAGTCCCAGGAAACTGTGAATCTCAGTGACTGAACGCAGTCTCTCCCACCTGATACTGCCTCGACCTTGGCTGGGTCCACCGCCAAGCCGTCTCCAGAGATCACATGACCTAAGAAGGTCACCTCCCTCAACCAAAACTCGCACTTGCTGTATTTGGCATACAACCTACGTCGTCTCAGAGTGTCCAGAACCATCCGCAAGTGCTGTCTGTGCTGCGTCCGATCTCGAGAATAGATGAGTACATCATCTATGAAAACCACCACGAACTGGTCCAAGTACGGTCTAAACACCCAGTTCATCAGATCCATGAAAGCAGCGGGGGCATTGGTCAGCCCAAACGGCATGACCAAAAACTCGTAGTATCCGTACCGGGTGCAGAAAGCTGTCTTGGAGACGTCGGTCTCCCTGATCCTCAACTGGTGGTATCCAGACCTCAAGTCGATCTTGGAGAACACCGTGGCACCCCACAACTGGTCAAACAAGTCGTCGATCCTCGGCAGCGAATATCTGTTCTTGATGGTGACCCTATTCAGCTATCGATAATCCACACAAAGGCGTAGGGTACCATCCTTCTTCTTCACAAACAGTACAGGGGCTCCCTAGGGAGATGCACTGGGCCTCACGAAACCTTTCTCCAGAAGGTCCTGCAACTGGGACTTGAGCTCTCGTAGCTCAAGCGGTGCCATCCTGTATGGCGCGGTGGAGATGGGGCTAGTCCCTGGTACTAGTGAGATCTCAAATTTGATTTCACGCTCGGGCGGTAGTCCGGGTAACTCGTCTGGAAACACGTCAGGGTACTCTCTGACCACCGGAATGCTCTGGAAGTCTGCCACAGGGCTGGGCTCTGCCACCACACAAGCTAGGAGGCCCTCACACCCCTGGCTCAAAAGTCTCGCCGCCCGAAGTGCCGAAATGCACCTGAAGCCTCCGTCCACTGGTAGTCCGTGAAACTCGAAAAAAGGCAACTCCGGCATGGAGAAGACAATCTTCCTCTCCAAACAGTCCACCAAGGCGTGGTAAGTGGACAGCCAATCCATCCCCAGAATCACTCCAAAGTCCTCCATCTGTATCATAATCAGGTCAGCTGGCAGGCTATGTCCCCCGATGCTGACCTCGCAATCCGTGTACACCTCCTCAGCTACAAACAGCTGACCACTCGGACCTCTGATTACCAACGGATTTTCTAATAGTGTATAATCCTGGTCCAAACTAACTGCGAAACTGGCTACGACAAACGAGTACGTAGCGTCGGAATCGAAAAGCGTGTAAACGAGTCTGCCGGAAACTGAAACCATACCTGCTACCACCGATCCCGAAGCTCTGGCGTCCCTGTGTGTCAGGGCGTTGATACGCCCCTCAGATCTAGGTGCGGACGAAGCAGCCACACTCTGCGTCGGACGGGCAGGTGCTGGCCGGTACCCTCCACGTGACTGCTGTCCTCCTCCTCGCGCCTAGGAACCGCGGCCTCCTGCGCGCCCTCTAGTGCTCTGCACGGGGAGTATCTGCTGACCTCCTGCCCTAGACGGGCAGTCCCTCCTGATGTGGCCCGACTGGCCACATTGGTAACAGAGGGGAACCCGACTCCCGCCCTCAGTGGGTCCCTGCTGTCGGCTGGGCGGGGGTCCGGTGCTGGCGACTGGCCCCTGTCGAGGGCCCCCAAAGGGCACTGATGGTCCTGCAAAACGTGACGGCTCTCCTGCGGACGCCACGTGTCTCCTTTGAGTTCTCCTAACACGCCTAGTGTGACGGCGGAAATCTCGTTCCACAACCAACTCCCCTGTCGTACGCTCGGAAGGGGGAGGAGGGGGTGGCGATGTGGGTGGAAGCTGAAATTCTTCTCGGACCACCTCTCGAATCAGTTGGACGAGGTCCGAAGACGGTATGCTCAGGAGAAGTGGAGGGGTAGTATGTACTCCAAGCCCGACACATCTGTCCCTCGGGCCCCGACCTCGGCCGCGCCCGCGGCCCACCCTCCTAGTTCCACGACGAGGCATCTCCTACAATGGAGACACGAAACAAAACGAAACACGTCAAAATAGACGGTACCTAACGGAAACGCCTAGGAGATCATGTCAAAAGATATGTTGTGGTGGCTACTCTAGTTATAGACATGTGAATTGGTTATTTTCCATTTAGTTGATTCACTTCTCGGGACGACCTTGCTCTGATACCATCTTGTAACGACCCGATTCCCGAGTCCCTACGAGACACGAGAACTGGACCGACTCGACTAATCCCAACACCTAGTCGTCTAACGAGGAAGTAACCAAAAGAGCAGTAAAATAAACCACATTCAGCATGAATATAACTAACAGTAAGAAAATACAGCAGTAAGGAAAGAAACTACTACAGTATATACCACCACAACAGTAGAACAACATTCGTAACATAATATGAACTGCAGGTAAAGAAAAGTACAGCGGTAACAAGAACTACTCACTACAGTGGAACAAAAAGAGGTACAAGAGAACAGTGGTAACTCTACTGAACCCTACTCGGCCCAGCGTCCCCTACAGCCGCTGACCCTGGCTGCTCAACACCTGGTCCTGAAAGGTAACGAGTGTAACACGTCAGCAAAACGCTGAGTAGAGTGGCAACTAAAACAAAAGAAACAGTAGAGTGTACAGTAGCTGTTATGTTCTGTTACTTTCTTTATTTACGTCCTTCTATTGTCTCACAATTTATCTATTTCTCAGATCCTTCACTTGATCTCGAATGTTCCTCGTGGGAACGATCTTGATTGCAGTCTTTTCCGAACAGTAGAAGTAGCACGTGGTACTCTCCTGGCCGGGAGAGTCCCCCGTGGTGATCCTACTCTCAGTCAACCACCCCAAGGTCACGAACAGACGTAACGGTGACTACGGCACGCGCGATAAACGGACAGGTAGCTAACCCGCACTAGCACGTGGTCAATCGTTTCCGTTAACGGGTGCGCCCAAAGCACAGCACGGAACCAGTATAGGGCAGAGCCCTCTCAGTAACAGGGGTCGAACCCCTCCACAGTAACCAAACAGGGGCCTTGCCCCTCCACAGTCCGCGCACCCTCGCCTGACTACCCTGGTTTGCCCAGTGGGCCTAACAAGTCGGTGTAGGAGGCTAGTAGAACCCCGGGGCCCGTGGGGTAGCTAGTACCTCCCTACACTAGTAGCTCTCCTCGGTACTACATACACGAGGGCCAGCAAGTCGGTACAAAGTGGCCAGTCCTAACCCCGGGTCCCTGGGGCGGCTGGCTCCACTCTGCACTAAACAGGTACAGGTACTTCCCTTGGTACTACGTACCCAAGAGACCGCACACTACCACGTCTTTCTTTCTCAGTTCCATTCCTTTCTCTTTCCAGGAGTTCCACTCCTAATTCCCGTAGGGTTCCGATTCTTTTAACTCAGCACATTCAGGTTTCACCTTTCCAGTTTCACGTTTATACATTCCATATTCCCAGACATGCTCATTTATTCGTAACAGGCAGCTGTTAAACCAATTTACAGGTAGCTATTATTTCCTTTCCATTTTTCCAAGACTGCAGTATTCATATATTCCACTAGTTTTCCCGTCCTAGGGTTCATGCCATACCCTAGGATCTATCATACAATCTAGTTTTCCAGCCCTAGGATTCATGCAACACCTAGGATCTATCATTCAATCTATTCTCATTCCTAGGATTCATGCAATGTCCTAGGTTCTATTTATGGTTCCATAATTTAACAGATTATACTTAAAGCCACTCTACCAGTTACAACAGGAGTACTGGGGGCGTGGTCAGGAATCCCGCGTGCCTCCGCAACCCCCGAGACTGCAACGGAACGGGGTCCTATCACAAGGATCAAACACAAGGAATTTCTCAAAATAGTATACAGCTACTGTAGATGGGTAGAGGATTTAATTCCGAAAAGCACGCAACTCGAAACGCGGAAAATGGACTCCGAACGGGCCCTAAACGGGTCGAAAACGACGAAACAGTGCAAAATCAGACGTCTGGAACTTATTCCAGACGTCTTAAAAAGTGGATCAGGGGTTACCTTGCTCTGCGTGGTCTCTCAAACGTCCAGAAACCTGCGGGGGCGTCTGGCCTAGTCCCCAGACGTCCGATGGTCACCCCGGACGTCTGGAAGTCTCTCCCGTCATCTGGCACTGCAGCCAGACGTCTGATTCGTGTTGGGCGGCGAATCAGAACCTGCGTGTACCCATTTCCTCTCTCACTCAGTACGGTCAGTCGAAGAAAAGGAAGAAAGATGGAAATAACTCACCTTTCAGACGTCTGGACAGTCCTCCAGACGTCGTCCCCGTCATCTGGCTGGAAGCCCAGACGTCTGATTCTGGAAAAATTTCCAGAATCAGAGCGCGACTCGCCCTCCGCCCGCAACGCACGGACGCGTCGCGCCTCGTCCGCCTGCTGCTCGAGCTACAGCAGGCCTCCTGCGTCACCCCACGTCTGCTGCTCCCCCCGCCGGCCGGCCCTAGCAGCCCCGGCGAGCTCGCCCTCACGGCCGAGCGCCTCTTCCCACGCGCAGCACCTCCTCCCACGCTCACCGCGGTTGTCGCTGCCACCGCTCACTCGCGCTCGCTCTCGCGCACCGGCTGGAAGGAGGAGAGGAAGGGGGCGGAGGTGACGGGAGTGAGGGGGAGGGCGTGGCCTTTTAAGGTCGCGCGAGGAGGAGAGAGAGAGCGGGACAGAGGGCGTAGGAGGGAGAGGGAGAAAGAAAGAGAGAGAGATGCTCGGAGGTCTGCGCGCTCAGGCGTGCAGACGAAATACGCGTGCCGAAAATAACCGAATCCCAGACGTCTGGTCAGAAGTCTGGGACACCTCCCAGACGTCTTAAAAACGTCTGAAGCCGTGCGTTCGTAACAGTACCCTAGCTAGCTCAAGTTTCGTGGATGAAACCTCCTTTAAGTTTGTTATGATGTAAAGACCCGTTCTATTCTGAGCCCTTTAAGATGTCTGGACTGTCGGTAAGACATTTGGTCAGGCGTTTGGACCCGTTCCCAGACGTCTGAAAATTGAAAAATTGAACGCAGCTTCGCGACTGCCCGCTGGTTGCACATAGGCTACCTTTTCTCCTCCCTTCTCTCTCTTCTTTCTTCCCCACAAAACCCTAGCGCACCCTTATATAAGACCCCTCTTACCCCCTTCCTCTCTTCCCCACCCCGCCACAACCACCTTCCTTCCTTCCCCTCCACTACAATGAGAGGGGCGAGCGCAAGAGAGAGCGCGAGCGGGCGACGGGGAGGAGAGGAGGCGTGAAGAGAGAAGGAAGAGCTTGAGCTCGCGAGCCTGTGGGAGCTTGCCGGAGGACGCACAGCCGGAGCGGCACTGCGGGAGGAGGAGCACGTCGGGGGAGACGTCCTCGACACTTTGCTGCAGCCGAAGCTGCAGGCAAGGAGGAGAGGCCACGGCTGCGCGCGGCGAGGAGCAGGAGGTCATTCTGGTTCTGGGATTTTCCCAGAATTAGACGTCTGGCGTGTCGTCCAGACGACGGGTTGGACGTCTGGTGATGACGCCGGACATTTGAAAATAGTGTTCTGCGAAGGTATGTTCCTCTTGTGGATATGGCCATGCAGGCCGCACCGCAGCTTCAATCTGCATGGCTAAATATAGGTGATATGGTCAGTCGCGTGTAGGGATAGCTTCAGGAAGGCGCTGGGCATGCCCTCCCAGGCGTCTAGAACATCTGGACAGTTTACCAGACGACCGGAAGCACTCCTAGACGACTGGAGGAGAGGTCGAAGGTCTGGAGTTGGGTCCAGACGGTCAAGTGGGGTTCAGACGTCTGAAGTCGACGTAGGAACATGAGGTGAAACTCTGGTTACTTTTAAGACGTCTGGACCTTGTGCCAGACGCCTGATTTAGGTCTGCAGTTCTGTTTTGACCCGTTTAGGGTCCGTTAGAGGTCCGTTTTATGCAAACAAGATGTCTGTGGATTCTTTGCGAGTTCCTTTACATGTTAGAAGGCCCTTTATACTATTCTAAACATTACTTTATGTTATGTTCCTTGGCATAGGATTTAGATCTGTTGCGCGTTCGAGGCTTACAAAGTCACGTGAGCTTGCCGTTCGAGCCCCCAGAACTCCCAGATTGTCTGGTAGAGTGGTTTCCCCCTGATTTAATTATAAGACATGAATGCATATGTGAAATTGGATAGCTAGAAACCTAGGATGTGGCATGAGTCCTAGGACGAGAAGTACTTGCACTGCTTGTATGCGTGTTTGAGATTGCAGTCTTAAATGAATGAATAGAAATGTGAACAACTGCCTGTTAATAAACAAGAGCTGCCTATGAAATATGAAATGCCTGTGCTAATTAGACAGATACCTGTGACATTTCTTGTTGTATATGCAAATTGTGGAAATACGAGTTGCATGTGTAAAATCTGAGAATGGAAATGTGAATGATGAAACCTGGTATGGAATAACATCGGGGAATACGAGCATGAACCCTACGGGGAATTAGGAGTAGAGCTCCTGTGGATAAATGAAATGGATTTGGAAATGTAAGTGGGAAGTGTGCTGGCCCTTGAGTACGTGGTACCAAGGAGAGCGACTGTCCCCTGTTTAGTGTAGAGCAGAGCTAGTCACCCTTGGGTTGGGACCCAAGGTTAGGATTGGCCACTCTACACCGACTTCTTTGGCCCTCGCGTACACTGTACTGGGGAAAGCTACTAGTGCAGGGAGAGTTAGCCACCCCACGGGGCCCGAGGTTCAGCTAGCCACCCTACACCGACTTGTTAGGCCCACTGGGCAAACCAGAGTAGTCAGACAAGGGTGCGCGGACTGTGGAGGGGCGAGACCTCTATTTGGTTTTGAGGGGCTAGACCCCTATTACTGAGAGGGCTAGGCCCTATATTGTTTCGTGCTGTACTTTGGCCGTACTCGCTAGCAGAAACGACTGACCACGTGCCAGTGCAGGGTAACTACCTGTGCGCTTATCGCGCGTGCCGTAGTCACCGCTACATCTGTCCGTGACCTCGAGGTAGTTGACTAGGTGTAAGATCATCACGGGGGACTCTCCCGGCCAGGAGAGCACCACGTGTGCCTTCTACTCTTGGGAAAAGACTGCAATCAAGATCGTTCCCATGAGGAACTTGCAAGATCAAGAAAGAGATTTGAAAAGTAAACCAATGGGTGAAAAGGAATGCTGGTCACTGTCTTGTAGGCAACCAGCAAGTATATATGTTTTTATTACTCGAAAAATAGGAAATTTCCAAGGTCGAACTCAGGGAGCAACACTTGATTTTAGAAACGTACAAAATCACAATTTACAATATGGGTATATGCTATTTTACAAAAAATTAGAGAAAGGGAATAAAATTTTTCTTGTCCTCTTTTCTTCTTTCTTTTTCTGTCTTTAGACGTCTGATTGCATGAATCAGACGTCTTAAGTAGCGGTTGCTACAGTGCTCGTTTCCTTCTTCTTCCTTTCTCTTTGGCTACTACTGCTTCTTCTCCTTGGCTTTTTCTTTTTCTCTTCTTCTCTTCCCTGCTTGGCCTTCTTGGCTTCTTCTTCCTTTCCTCAAGCTTTGGCTGCGGCACCTTTCTTCTTCTTCTGTTCTTCTTTGTCTTCCCTTGTCTTCTTCTTCTTCTGATCTTCTTTGTTGCGCCACCTCCTCTTCTTCCTTGGTTCCTTCCTCTGCCTTCTTCTTCTTATTTCCTTTCTTTCTCCCTCAGCTCCTGCTCTTTGATGCGGGTAAGTGTCCTTCGCCGCTCCTCCTTTCTTCTTCTCCTGCTTCCCTGCACAGTGCAAGGTTAGGCAAAACCTAACCCCTACCCTCCCCGCATCTCTCTCTCTATTAAATTCGCTCCAGGGTCCACTCTCCCAGAGCCTTAATTAGGTAAGCAGGTTGGGTGACGCGCCTGGGACCAGGTGCACCGGTGTGGGTGGTGCACGAGGTGTGCAGGTCGGGTATACGGGTCAGGCCAGGTCCGCGGGGGGTGGTCGCGGACGAGGCTGGGTGAAGCAGGTGAGAGGGACCTCACCCCATGTTCTGAAGCGGTAAGCTTACTTCACTTTTTCAATTTAAACACCCTCTCCTGTCTGTCAGATTCCAAGGTGGGACTAAACATCCCACCTTCGTTTCACGATCACCTGCAGCAAATGGTTCCCTCAATTGGTGAGGCTGCAAAGTCCTTCGACGCTAATCAGCAACCTGGATGCGTGCGCGACTCAATTCCGCACTGCCTGAGACTTCAACCTAGGACTGCAAAGGCCTGGAGCTGCTAGCAAGCTTGCTCCAAGCTCGGCAGCAATGGCGGCAAGCCTCTGACCCTACAGTCACGCAAACGGCCTCGAGGCCATGTTAGAATGCTCAGCCAGTTTCGCTGGAGCACGGCGAAGGTAGCTCGGGGGTTAGCGAGGCGTGAAGATGCTTGTACGCATGTGCCTAGGGCACACTGTGTGTGTGCAAATGGGTTTGTTCGGGGGACGGTTTCAGTGGGTGGTGCGATGAGTGAAAGGGTGAGAGGTGATCAGTGGGAGGTGGTGAAGCTTAGGGATCGGTTGGCGAGGCGGATGGAGGTATGGAGCGGCAGGGATGCCTCGCTGGAGGTTTAGCTGGAGGTGGAGATGGCGATGGTGGACAGTGGCAGTTGAGGGATAATTCGTGAAATAGATTGAGGGGAATTGAAGAGGGGATAGAGAGGAGTGTGTCTAACTTGAGTAAATGGACGAAGGGGGAGATATGGCGACTAGCAGTACCTGCTGTCGTCAGAGAAGACAATGTCCAGTGGAGGGAGACGGCAGCGACGACAAGGCTAGAGATGCTCGCGCGGGTGCTGCGCGAAGCGGAGGAAGATGGTGAGGACAGCTCTACCACTAGTATTGTGGCAGAGCGACGAGAAGGATGGAGGCTCGCTGGAGCTTGCTGGACCACTTGGCCAGAGGAGAAGAGGACGAAATTGGGGAGGAACCCTGGCCAAGACAATCTTGAAGGAAGCGGCAGCCCCTGCCGTTCCTTAAATAGGTGCTGGCAGGGAGGGAAACAAGAGGAGGAGGCATGGGATGGTCGCTGGAGACGTGGCCGGAAAGGAGACCCATACCTCTCGTGCATTCACACGAGAGGTATGGGTGTCGGCAAGGCATGGGAGGTGATCCATGCGGAAGAGGACAACGTAGGGGACCCTC
Source organism: Thalassia testudinum (assembly GCA_037157565.1). Taxonomy (NCBI): domain Eukaryota; kingdom Viridiplantae; phylum Streptophyta; class Magnoliopsida; order Alismatales; family Hydrocharitaceae; genus Thalassia; species Thalassia testudinum. The sequence continues at coordinate 2,123,055 of JAZHRO010000022.1, read as the reverse complement.
CTCTCGTTTCTAGGGCTGGCTCCCATGCCCTACGTGGTGCCATCCTCCGTGCAAAGTCGTCGGAGGTATGGCCTGCTGCTGCGGGTGGCAGAGGGACCGGTTCACAGAAGATGAAGGGAAAGTTGAGGGGGTATTCGCAAGGCTTCAAAAAGTTAAGGGTCAGAAAGTAATTGTTGAGGACCAATTTATAAAGTAGGTCAAAATAGCCTTCCCTTAAGTCCAAATTTTGGTACAAACCTAATTTGGACCTAAGGAATCCAATGGTGAAGTTTGATTTTAGGTTTGACCTCGTTTGATTGGACATTTTGCACAAAAACCTAAATTAGGTCAAAAATTGGTATGGACCTCAATCTAGGTCAAATCAAGTTCCAAAGGCCAAATTGAAGGTTCTAAACCCTAAGGGATATTTTTCCATGAATTTTAGAGGGTTTAGTTGATTTTTATCTTTCCTGAAACTTCGTGAATTAAAGTTGGTTTGTTTTAGGTTGTAGAATGTCATTTAATTCCAAGATGTCGCCATAACCCTTTTCAGACCAAATCACCCAACTTTTTCTCTTATTAGGTTTACTTGACCTATGTCTAGACCCTTAGAATTCCTGTTGATGCACTGCAATGATAAAATTACAGTTTTACCCCTTGTGAATTATTTTATACTCAAATTTGTAATTATCTTATTTAGGCTTTCCCTTAGGTTTTGTAGGAGCTTTTGTATATTTATTTAGGTCAAAATGTGCTAGTTAAGATTCATGATAAGGTTCTCATCATACCCCCATGCCTAGCTTTTGCTAGTCCCTTAGCAAAATTTTAAGGTTTTAACCTTTGTTCTAGACTATGAATTTGTTTCATCAATTTTGATAAGTGCTTTTCCTTTTACTTGTCTCTTTGATTAGGTCAGAATGCTAACCATAGGCCTAAAAGGTACTCTAGTACCAACCAAGATCCAGATCTGTCTAGCTTTAGCCTCAGTCTTTAGCAAAGGTTTTTAAGGCCAGTAGGAACTAACCTAAAGTTTATTGGACTCAGTGGTTAAAGCACCCGTGCTTGAGATATTTTTAGCCTTGGTTTAGTTTGCAGTGCATTTTGTAAGAGAGAGACAGAAGGTTTATTTGTTTGGAGAGTTTTATTTCTCTTTTCCTTTTAATTCTAGCTTATGATTGGCTTCACGACACGATCTGTATCAGATTCCTTGTCCACATCATCAATCCTCAAGGGTCCTTGGCAGTCGATGCTTCGAGATAGCACCGCCCATGGTAACCCCCAGAACCATGGCTTTCGAGATTTCGAGATAATCCTGTCCATGGTGTTCCGTGGCCGAATTCAGACCCTGGTAATTGACACTTCGTGATAATGTCATCCATGGAATCTGAACCAGCAGAGTACTTACATGCCCCTGGTAGGATATGTAAATATCCTAGGAGACAAGTACTGAGGAAATGATATGTTGTTACGCATCTTCGAGGGGAATTTCCTACCTCTCCGCACTGGGAACTCGTCCAAATCAACTTGTGTTGATCGGCCGCTCCTAATCTAGGTAACATTTTCAGAATATTTGAAACGCCTCTGCGTAATTTTGATATTTATGCTCGCTGAACCAGACTGTGTGTGTGAATTTGGGTTCTTAGGTTACTGAGTCCCGTGAATCGAAGGTCAGTTAACGAGGCCGAATATTCCCTAAGCCTTGGACCTAATACTTAAGCTTTTCATTTTCCTCAACCTCTTGAGGAATATCTAGATCTTAATGGGTACTAAGAGTCTAGCCAAGAATGTCTAAGGTTTGCGTTCTTACTAATCTTGTTGTGCACTTTCACTTTACTTTTCCTTAATGTGGTCTAGAACTTTGGTTAATTCCTTAATTTCTTACTAATGACTATCTCTTTTTCTCTTTCATTTTGTGATCCTTTTTAGCATTTAGCTCTTTTTCTCCTCCTCCTTTTATAAAGTTTGCCAGCACTTTCTTCCTCTCTTTTGTTTTTTTTCTCGTATATGCGGATTTTTTTGTTGAAACCTTTTCTTGTTATTACACTTTCATACCCCCCCATGCCTAAGTCTTGCAATGTCCTCATTGTTCATCAGGCGGGTTTTTTCTTAGGTCAGGTTCAAGCATTAGGACAGGAATTTGGGCGAGTGGATGGGTCGAAGTGATTGTTGCAGACAATTTCTAATCTTAGGTACGAGTACCTGAAGTGAAGTTGGTTGTCCTAAGAAATGAACCTAAAGTGTAAAGAAATGTCAGAAAGGGTTTTGGTTTTTCAAAAAGAATGACGGGCTACCTCCCGTTAAGTGCTGAGTTTTACGCCATCGGCTGGGTGCAATAAGCTCAGGGAGAATGGAGGATAAATGATGACTCAGCCAAATCTGTAATGGTTATGTCAATGAACAGTTTGAGTCTCTAACCGTTCACGACGAAAGGTTCGAAATCATGGCTGAGTGGACTGATCTCGACTGCTCCATTTCCAAAGATTTGTCGGACAAGATATGGTCCGACCCACTTAGATCGCAATTTCCCACGGAAGAGTTTCAGTCGGGCATCGAAGAGTAGGACCTTCTGACCAGGGTGGAAGATCTTTCTGGATATGTGCTTGTCATGAAAGGCTTTAACCCGCTCTTTGTAGATTCGCGAGTTCTCATACGCATCAAGGCGTAATTCATCAATCTCGTTGATCTGAAGCTTTCTGTGGGTTCCAGCCTTAGAAAGATCTAAGTTGCAGCTCCATATTACCCAATAGGCTTTGTGCTCCAGTTCGATGGGAAGGTGACACGCCTTCCCGTACACCAGTATAAAAGGAGACATGCCTAATTGGGTCTTGTGGGTGGTCCTATAAGCCCACAAAGCTTCCAGAAGTCGAGATGACCAGTCCTTCCTATCAGGTTGAACAGTAACCTGCAGGATTTTCTTGATCTCCTGATTTGATAGCTCAGCTAAACCATTAGTCTTGCCGGGGACGTGGCCGGAAAAGAGACCCATACCTCTCGTGCATTCGCACGAGAGGTATGGGTGCCGGCAGGGTATGGGAGGTGGTCCATGCGGAAGAGGACAACACAAGGGACCCTCCTTTCATTTCTAAGGTCGGCTCCCATGCCTGCGCGGTGCCATCCTCTGCGCAAAGTCGCCGGAGGTATGGCCTGCTGCTGCGGGTGGTAGAGGGACCGATTCGCAGAAGATGAAGGGAAATTTGGGGGGGTATTCGCAAGGCTTCAAAAAGTTAAGGGATAGAAAGTAATTGTTGAGGACCAATTTGTAAAGTAGGTCAAAATGGTCTTCCCTTAGGTCTAAATTTTGGTACAAACCTAATTTGGACCTAAGGAATTCAATGGTGAAACTTGATTTTAGGTTTGACCTCGTTTGATTGGAAATTTTGCACAAAAACCTAAATTAGATAAAAAATTGGGTATGGACCTAAATTTAGGTCAAATCAGGTTCCAAAGGTCAAATTGAAGGTTCTAAACCCTAGGGGATATTTTTCCATGAATTTTAGAAGATTTAATTGATTTTTATCTTGCCTAAAACTTCGTGAATTAAAGTAGGTTTATTTTAGGGTTGTAGAATGTCATTTAATTTCTAGATGTTGCCATAACCCTTTTCAAACCAAATCACCCCACTTTTTCTCTTATTAGGTTTACTTGACCTATGTTTAGACCCTTAGAATTCCCGTTGATGCACTGCAATGGTAAAATTACAGTTTTACCCTTTGTGAATTATTTTATACTCAAATTTGTAATTCTCTGATTTAGGCTTTCCCTTAGGTTTTGTAGGAGCTTTTGTACACTTATTTAGGTCAAAATGTGCTAGTTAGGGTTCATGATGAGGTTCTCATCAAGGAATAACTTGTAAAATAAAATAATTGGAAAAGATAAATTACCTGTTAGCTTTTACTGCTTTAGTTAGTTGGTTACCACTCTACTCAGCATTTGTTGACTCCATTTACTCAAAACCCTTTTCAGGTCTAGGTGTTGAGCAACCCGAGTCACCGGCTGCAGAGGGTGCTGGGCCCAGTCACGCCCAACAGTAGTTTTCCTGTTGTTGTACTTTCTTTTTGTTAGTGAGTTCAGACTCTTGTTACCGTTATGTTTCTGTACTTTGTTTCCACCTTACTGTTGTGGTAGTGATATGTACTGTTAACAGCTTTTACTTCTTTTACTGCTGTACTCTTTTACTGTTAATTACTTAGCATAGTGAATGTGATTTACTTTCCTGCTTTTTGGTTATTTCTTGTTGGACGACTGGGTCTTGGGATTAGTCGAGTCGAGCTAGTCTCGTGTCCTGTAGGGATTCGGGAATCGGGTCGTAACAACTTTCTTGTCCCTATATGAGAGGTCTATTGAGAGATTTTCGTATATGAGAGGCTATTCTTGAGGTCTTTAAGGTAGAGGCCTACTTCGAATTTTTGTGTGGGAGAGGCACAGTCTTGAGGTCTCCAAGGAAAAGACTCACTTCTAAGATCTCCATTGGGGAAGGCACTAGCATCAGTTGAGGTCTCTAGGAGAGAGACTAATTAGAGCCAACTTCAGCAATTCATTTATTAGACCCTAGCCTTGTTGATGTGTCATCATTGGCACCCCACCTACATGTAAGAATGAGGATATAGATGTCATTTTCCTGGAGAAGAACCACAACCCTATTGCACCTATTGTGTTGTGTTCTTCTTGTGAGAGTGAAAATTTATGTTGTACAAACTGAGCATTGAGTGTTTTAGCTTGAGGGAAAGTGTTGAGAGAGATGAATGTTGTTGGGTAATTGGATAATGCGTGAGATCCAATTACAACTATTTTAGTCCCACATAGTATAGTAGGGAAAAGAAAGGTGTGTGTTGGCCTATAAAAGGGCTATTATACCCCTCATTTATCTTTGAAAAGAAATATTGAGAGATAACGCCTATAGGAGTGCTTCTGTGGTTTCCTCCTCTTTCTTTGTGAGAGGAATTTCCACATAAACTCAAGTATTTTATCTATGATGCTTTGATATTTTTATACTTTTATTTTGATTATTTATTTTAACACCCACCATTTAGTAAAGTGTTTCAATGTTTAACCCTTAGCCATTCTTTTCCTATACTTAATATTGCTAAATAGAATATTACAACATAACAAAAGGGTAGTAAAATGCTTTGGCAGAGTTCCTCTTGACACTTGGAGGCAACTTGCACATTCATTCAAGCTTCAGAAAATAGCTAAATAGGCAATGCTTTAACAATGATATGTGAGAAATTGATTGCTTTTCCTTTTTCTTTAAAATCAACCCAAACTTTGATGGCTAGTAACATGTTTTTGGAATTAAACAACAACAACAACAGTCACAACAATGACAAAGGAAGTTGGATATGGGGTTTGGATAACATTTGGCGGTCGAGAAGATTCAACAATGGAAAAATCTAAATGAGCACCACCAACAAATTAAGTAGGCTGAAGGAATGATGGTAAAATTTGGATACTTCAAAGGAACTCTCTAAACAACCATAATTACATTGATTTTTAAAAAAAAGAAAACAAAAGCAAAGCATGAAAGAAAATAATTACTGAAATTATGCACTACATTGCTAAATTTGGAGACAACTACTCAAGCTAAAGAAGAGAAACATTAAGTGGATATGGAATAAAAGAAAAGAAGTGCCAAATGTTTATGTTGGAGAAATTAATGTCTCTCTTATTGAAAATAGGATCCTTGATCTCTCTTATATAGAGAGTAAGGATAGAAACATTACATAAATGGCATAACATGATTATAAAATTAGTTACTAGGAATATAAAATTGGCTAAGACTCCTAAACTTACTAAAAATGGACGTAATCCTAATCCTAAAGATTTTAACTTCTTAATACTCTAATGCTCCCCCTCAAGTTGGAGTGTAAATCATAATTGAGCTAAGCTTACTAGAAGGGATAAAACAAGACTCTCCCTAATGTGGGATATCATTTGGTTGGAGTAGGCAGGTAGCAGTAACAGGCAGGTAGGCAGTAGGAGTAGGAAGGCACTAGAAGACAATCTCAAGTAGAAACATAATAGCATGGAGACGATCTCAAGTAATAGCAGCAGTAGATGAGAGGCAATCTGAAAATGGTCAAAAGATGATCCCAATTAGGCAATGGGAAATAGGCAAGAGATCACCAATAGGGTATGCAATCAAGGTGTAGAGTAGGCATACATGACATATGTACTTTGTATTGAAATTGCCCAATCTGAATCAATTGTGTGGTATGAAAATTTGTTCAAATTCTTATTCCTCTTACTATCCATCAACTCAGCCACAAAGTAAAATAAAAACATATTAGGATAATATATCCATTCTCCACGTGGCTTTATGGGTTTGGAAAGGGCCACATATTAGGATATGAAAACATTGAAAAGTCTATGGCAACTAGCATATGTCATGAAGTATTTAAGATAAGAAAAAAGAATTTATGTTTAAGATTTCTTTGGAAAGAGATCCCTTTTCTCTTATATATATATATATATATATATATATATATATATATATATAAAAGAGAAAAGTATCTACTAAGTATAATGCTTATAAATACTTATTAGAGTCTAAAATTATATTCGTTTGATGGATATTTGTTTGGATGAAATCACTTTCACTTTTAGTCAATAATTTTGTGTAATATGAGTGAAATCATCTAATTATTTATTATAATTATCCATTGACATTTAATATCATATTTATGGATATTGTAGATATAGAATTCCTTACAATGTCATTGCACCTTTTTTGTCGTTTGTTATTTTATAGTTCGTCTTATATGTTTTGAAGGTTAATATTTTTTATTTAATCACATTATATTGATTTGTTAATATTATTAAATATCATTACATGTCAAGAAGATATTCAATAACTTATATCACATTTTGTAACATCCGTTACATTCATGAACTTACGTTACTTTTTTTGTATTACAAAATTATGTTGCGCATGTTTTCACTTTATTGTATAGGTTAACTTTGTATTACAATTCATGATACATATTATAACATTACAACTTTTTGGTGGTTACATTCTATATTATAGATTCAATTCAATCACATAGATTCGTATTACAATTTTAAGCATGTTATGTATTACAAAATAATAAGCAAATATTTATTCCTAAAATTTGTATTACAACATTTGTATCCAACCTTTAATACATTACAATACTACACATATAAGAGTTTGTGTTACAATTATATAACATAACACATAAAATCAAATCAATGTTTTAATAATTTGTAATACAATAATATGTTTATATTACAAATCATATGTACTATTATTTATAATGAAGGACAATAGTCATGACCATTAAATTCTCATGACAATAGTCATGATCATTAAATTCTCATGCATCTTAAAATTTTTACACAATTGTATTATAATTTCTTTTGTATAACACAAATTAATGCTTAATAATGAAATTTCAAATTATTTTGATTGTTACATCACACATTTTGTTCCATTACAAAACAAGACTCATTTGTTACAATCACAAAATTTATCCATTACAAATACAGGTAACTCTAATTACAATAATTATTCTTTGTCGTTACAATATTTTTTTTTTAACATATTTACTTATTATTTTGAACGTAAATATTTTTACGTCATATGATACAATTTTTATCAAATAGTCATTATATGGTGCTCATTTAATGATTTTTAGGCATTATATTTGTAGGATTCATCCCAATATATATATATATATATATATATATATATATATATATATATATATATATATATATATATATATATAGGCGGTATCATTTCTACATGCTACAACTAGACTCATGACACATGTATAAATTGAATAAAGTAAATTGAAAGTGTGAACAACAATAATAATTTATCGGTAAGAATATGATGAGAGCAACATCAAATAGTTCTTAAACCATATATATTAGACAGAACTGAAGCGATACAGAGATACTTAATTAAGGTGCCTCATAACATTGGAAAATGTTACCATGATATTTGTTTCCGGTGGTGGCAGAAGGAAATTAAAAGAAGCTAAAGAATGCCAATCATCTTAATGCAAATGCAAAAGTAAACATGGCTGAAATCATGGGTGCTATTTGTATTTGTTTCTTTTATGACAAGGTTCTTCTTGCGAGGTAATATCAGGGAGATCACAAGTGTTCCAACTCTACATCCTCCAAGCAAATTCAACGTTGGCTAGAGTTGAACCGATAACCCCATTCCCCCAATAGTGATATAAGGTTTTACTAGTCGAGTCACCAACTGGAGGCAATGAGTGCTATTTTGTTTAGAATTGAATATCATGAGTGGTATTTCAAATATCACATGTGGCATAATTTGGTTTAGAATTGATGTATCATCGGTGATATTTAGTTTAAAACTTAAATATCACTTGTGTAATTTAGTTTGAGTAAGCTAAAATGGTCATGTTCATATTCCTAACATTACCACTAAGTAAAAATGATAGGGGTTAACATCATAGTTTAATACCAGTTCAAATAAATAGAAACTAGTGTTAACACCACTGTGTAAGTAAACAAAAATGAAGATTAGCATCACTTCCACATTTTCTAACATAAATTTTTTAACCCTTCTAGTAAACTAACCCTTAGATGCTAGTAGATACTCTACCACTATCTCAGTGGTTATTTATAAACTTTAGTAAAATAAAGATTAATCGGATCCTATTCTTCCTCTTTTAACTTCAAAACAACTACTCACAGTTGTTGGATCCATCCTATATCCCTATTAATCAAACAAAATTGAGATTTGCACTTGGAGAAGAAGTCATTACTTATCCATGATATATAACTATTAATGAATCCATTGGGTAACTTAGTTGGTAAGCATGTTCATACCACTTAAGCAAAAGGTCTCCAATTTGAATCCTAACTAGCTGGAGGTGTTGAGTTTATGAGTTTTTTTTTTTTAAAGAAAAGTAGGAGTAATTTTATTCATCCCCCAGACTGAAAAGCAGGAGGACCAAATCAAAACCTGTTTGATACAACAAAAATCGAACCACGACTCATGGCTTATTACAATCATGAGACAAAAAAAAACACACAAGAAAGCTCAGGGAACCACATAGGGGAACTGAATCCTGTTGAGGTCGATCAAGCCCCGTATCCGTCTACTGAGCTGGCCAAAGCTGAGGCAGATCTTCCACTCTCCTTTCGCAAGGGCAACAATGGTGCTGGCAAGGGCGTTGGCAGTATGGCAGATATAGTTAAAAGTGGTGATTTTATACTTGGCCTTAAGGAGGACATGGTAATCCTTTCTGATGTCCCAGGCCACCGGGACTTTCCCGGTCCACCAAAAATAGAGCAAAGACGATTCACATTCAATGTGAAGATCCAGAGAGGAGCTGCACGTTTCCATGGAATGAGTGATTGCTTCAAGAATAGCATGCTCGAAAGACCTCGCCTTGGACGTACCATAAGCACAGTTGTGGAAGTTGCCATCTTTATCCCTAACCACCCAAGCCTGAAGAAAGCTACCCTCCTTTTTACGAACTGCAATATTGATCTTAAGCCCACTGATGGGTCTCACCCAATTGACAAGAACAGGATTGGGACACTGAAGACGGATCCAATTATAGATGTTAAGGTTGCGCCAATTTTGGACAACCCAGCCGAGGACATTCATATTCGATATGTTGTCATTCCTAAGTTTATTGTGAATCCACCAAACATTATACCAGATAAAGGAAATCATACCCTTGATAGAATGATTCTTGAGGGAACCATTGGGGGAGCACATAATACGGAAGAAATTTTTGGGGGTAATGGGACTGAAACGACTTTCAGCAAAAACCCAGGTAGAGATTTTGTGAACCAAAAGACTATCCGAAAAGAGTTGGTTAATTGTTTCGTAACTGGGCTGGGAGTGGCAACACGAGCATTTGGATGGGAGGGGGATGCCAAGTTTCGAAATATTGTCATCAGTAGGGAGCTTGGAGAAGAGGATACGCCAAACAAGCAAAGAGACACGAGAGGGGAGCTTAAGTCTCCAGAGATCCTTGGCCACATTGTCCGGGGGATGGGAGGAGAAGTGCATTTGATAGGCGGAGGAGACGGAGAAGTGCCCATCTCTATTAGCTGTCCAAATAGGGACGTCTCTACCAGGACCCAGTGAGGTAGCTTGAATTTGGGAGCGAATATTGTCAGGGATGAAGGACATTTGGGGGTGATTGGGGTGAGTAGGGAGGAAGTTCTTGATCGAGGTGTTAGCAGGATGTTCTGAGTCCGGGGTTAAGGATATGAGGGGAGAGTGTCCAATCCAGGTATCGTTCCAAAAATCAACAAAACCCTCACTAATGTCCCAACGAATCTGACATCTCTTAGAGTCATAGGCATTCCTCAAAGCTTTAACTCTGGCCAGAGCAAAGGAAGAAGACGATAAATAATTACCATAGAGATTCCTCATGAGAATAGCATTAGGAGAATCTGAAGAAATAATATTCCAAACTTTCTTCATCCTTAAAGCCGAGAGGAAAATATTAAGGTCAAGGATAAGACCACCAAGGTTGAGTGGCTTGGCAATAATATTCCAAGCGACCTAGTGATGCTTAGTCTCACCGGAAGAGGATCCCCAAAAGAACTTAGCCATATTCGAGTGGATTTTCTTGATGATGGATTTGGGGACTTCCAGGATAGAAAGAATGTGTATGGGGATGGAGGGGAGGACATGTTTGATCAGGAGAAGCCTAGAGACAAACGAAAGAAGGCTGGCTTTCCAACCCGCCAGCTTGGTCTACACTTTGTCAATGAGGGTATAGAAGAAAGAGTTTTTGGTTCTACCAAGGAAGATAGGGCACCCTAGGTAGGTGAAGGGAAATGACCCAGACTGAATGCCAAGGGATTGGGATATACGATTGAGCCTGTCTCTAGGCAAGTCTTTCCCAGCATAGAAGAAGCTTTTAGATGGACTAAAGCGTTGACCCATAGCTTCTTGAAAAGTCTTCAGGTAGGAGGAAAGATTGTCTATGGAGTTGGGGCATCCATTGGTAAAAAGAACGATATCATCAGCGTAAAGGAGAGAGACGAGGGCACTAACTCCACGTTTAACCGAATAATGGGTGATTTTACCTTGAAAAGCAAGCTCCTTCAGACCTCTAATGAAGGGTTCCATGAAGATATCAAAAAGGTTAGAAGAAAGCGGGTCTCCTTGTCTCAGCCCAGGAAAGGTCATGAAGGAGGAAGAGGCCCCATCAACAAGGATGGCAGATCCATCATGGGAAACAAAGGCCTGAATAAGGGCAATAACCTCCGCGGAGAAACCAAATCTATCCAAGATTTTGAATAAAATGCTCCACTCAACTCTATCATAGGCCTTTCGAAGGTCCAATTAAATAATAATGTTGGAGCCAAAGATCTTACGGTTAATGTGCTGGGTGAGCTCAAAGGAGGTAGCAATATGATCGTGAATGGAGCGACCTTTGATGAAACCAACTTGCTCAAGGGAAATGATCTTGGCGATGATAGTGGCCAATCTCTTGGCAAGAATACCCGAGGCAACCTTGTAAACAACATTACAAAGGCTAATCAGGCGATAGTCAGCAAGGCTTGCAGTGTTCTTCTTTTTGGGGATCAAAGAGATGAAAGTGTTGTTAAAAGATTTGGGGCCTTTGTGATGCAAGTAGAAGTGGGAGATGGCGAGGGTGATGTCCTCCTTAAGAAGGGACCAAAAGGCAATGAAAAATTCTGCATTATAACCATCCAGTCTAGGAGTCTTATTCTCCAGCATCTGACTAAGAGTATCCCAGATCTCGGATTGAGAGGGTGGGAGAGAAGAAAGGCAGAATCCAAGTGGGATATGAGAGGGGGAATGACCTCTATAAAACAAGCAAGATCTGCAGTCTCCTCACTGGAAAGAAGCTTTTTTTTTTATAGGAGTTACACTTGGCAGCAGCCTCATCCCAGGAGCCTCCCCCAATGGTAGAGACAAGATTTGTTTTTGATGTTTGGAAAATCTATGATTAATGGTCGAGAAGAAAAATTTGGAATTAGATTCGCCTTTAGAAATCCAATCCATTTTTTCTTTTTGGCGCAAAAGGTCGATTTGCTTAGCATAGGCATCATTGAGAAGGATACGCAAGTCAGTGAGCTCAGTTGCAAGAGCGTCTTCCCAATGGGAAGACAACTTTGACTCAATGTCATCACAGCGAGCCTCGAAGGATTTAACCATAGCGTGAATGTCCCCAAAAGATGACTTATTCCAGTGTTTAAGAGCTCTTTTCAGATCATAAAGCTTGGTCTGGAGGGAGGAGATGGGATCAAGGGTAGGGTTGACCTGGATGGAAGCCAAAAAATTCTCTACAAGGCCACGAAAGGAAAAATCACGAAACCACATGTTCTAAAAGTGAAAAGGAGGGGGTCAAGAGGTAAGGTGTTGCGAAAAGGATAAGAGAATAGGAGCATGATCCAAATTTTTCCTGGAGAGGAACGTGGCAGAGGTAATATCAGGAAGGGCGTCAGAATTCACAAGGATGCGGTCAAGTTTTTGGTAGATATGGGCTTTGCCCTGTCTGCTGTTGCACCAGCAAAAGGAGGCACTGGAGAGGGGCATTTCAATCATAGCCAGCCGATGTATAGAGGTTCTAAAAGGCATAGCTTGTGCAATGACCCTTTCCAAGGATCGTTCGGAGTCCTCTGGAAAGTTAGGGACGCAAACGTAAATTTTGACCCTTTTGAGTTGAGTGTGTGAGATCTACGGGAAAAAAGAGGGTTTTTAGAGGTGGAGGATCCGCAACTTTTCCTCTCTCTCTCCTCCCACACCACACACACACACTCACGCACACCACTCCAAAACCCTAACCCCACTCCCACTTCTATTTAACCCCTCCACCCTCTCCATCTCCACCCCACCATTTCCACCACCTCCACCTCCATCTCCTTGTTGCCGGCGAGACACCACCCCCCTTCCCGTCCCTTTGCCGCCACGAGAGGAAGGAGAAGGGTGGAGTGCGGAGGATAGGGAGAGAAGGAGAGTGAGAGGGAGAGCAAGGGCGTGGGAGAGAGGAGGGAGCTCAGGGAGCTTGAGTGAGTGGCCGGAGGAGCAAGAGCGAGAGAGCTCGTGCTCGTGGGGCACCCTTGCTGCGAGTGCAGTAGAAAGTGCTGGTGTTGCGAGGGGAGGAGGCACAGTTGTGGGAGCTGAAGGAGGAGCTCATAGGAGAGAGGAGGATGTCGGAGGAGAGCTTCTCAACCTCCTGCAGCCGTCGGAGCAATTGCTGCAGGCGCTGCGGACTGAGGTTCACGAGAAGACGAGCGTCGTGAAGGGTTCTGCGTACTGGATTTTTCCAATATTAGACATCTGGAGCATCTGCCAGATGTCTAGAACAACAGAGGACGTCTAGAGCTGAAGCTAGACGTTTGAAAACTCGTGGGGTGCCGAGGTAAGCGTCCTGAACATGCATGCATGCGCGTACGTTACGTACGAAACATTGCGCTGTCGAGGTTTTAAACCTATGAACTTGCGCAAGTACAAGTCTTGGAAAGGGGCGCAAACATGCTCTTCGAGGTGCTTTAGGACGTCTAGGCACCTCCACAGAAGTCTGATAGACACTTCGGACGTCCGGGTGAGCTGACAGACGTATGGAAAGACCCAGGATGACTGTAAAGGGGTTCCAGACATTCTCCAGCAACGCAGAGAAGCGAGGTGAGGTTCTGAGATCATTTAAGACGTCTGGGTCTAGTCCCAGACGTTTGATTTTAGAAAGTATGTGCATTTTTGGGTCGTTTAGGACCCAAACGAAGTCGGATTTACGCAAACGAAATACCATTGTTTTCCGCTCGAGTTTCTCTATGTATTAGTGTCAATTATATACTATTTTGAACTCGTCTGATGTGACTTAGTCACTGGTACAGGTCTCCAGCTTGTAGTGTGTTCGGAGCCTGCGGAGACGACAGAACCTGCGGTTCTAACCCCCATTCCTCCTGTGTTTCCCAGTAGAATGGTTTATTTAATATTAAGATTGAAATAAATAAAGTGCATGTTTAGAATAACTTAATTGAACCCTAGGGTAGAAGCAAATGAGTATTGCTTAAGCTACACTGTCTACTTTGAAATGCATGTTAAACCTTAAATGGTAGCAAGCATATTGATTACTTGATGTGATGCTTTCTTAGTTATTAAAACATGAGCTGCTTGTTATAAAAATGAAACCTGGGATGTGAACAATAGGATCTGAATGTTGAAAAATGGAATGAAAGGAATACCAGCATGAACCCTACAGGGAATTAGGAGAAGAACTCTTATATACGGAAAGAACATTGTAATTAGATGGAAAGTGAGTTGGTCCTTGTGTACACAGTACTAAGGAGAGCAATTGTCCCTTTAGAGTCGAGGGGAGCTTGCCGCCCCTTGGGTTGAGACCAAGGGTGGGTTTGGCCACTCTACGTTGACTCATGTTCAGCCCTCACGTACGTGGTACTGAGGTGAGCAAGCTGCCCCACGGGGCCCAAGGTTAGGACTAGCCACCCTACACGGACTTTTGTTAGGCCCACTAGGCAAACTGGAATAGTTAGACCAGGGTATGTAAACTGTAGAGGGGCGAGACCCTTGTTCTGTTCTGAGGGGCGAGACCCCTGTTTTGAGAGGGCAAAGCCCTATCCTATTCCGTGTTGTACTTTTAGGCATACCCGCTGGTGGAAATGACTAACCACGTGCTAATGTGGGGTAACTACCCGTGAGCTTATCGCGCGTGCCGTAGTCACCGCTATGTCGTGACTGTGACCTCGGGGTGGTTGACTAGATGTAGGAATACCACGGGGACTCTTCCAGCCAGGAGAGCATCATGTGTACATCCTATATCACGAGAAAGACTGCAATCAAGATCGTTCCTTTGAGGAACAGACAAGATCAAGAGATGACCGGATTAATAAGAGAATAAACAAATTAGAACTCCTTAGTTGAGTTAAATGAAAATGAATAATTAATTAGTTGCTTATCTTATGTTAATTGCATGTAAATGGCTTAATTACCACTCTACTCAGCATTAGCTGACTACGGAATTCTATAACCTTGTTTAGGTCAGGGAGTTGAGCAGCCAGCACCACCGGCTACAGAGGGAGCTAGGCCCAGTCGAGCCTAGTCGAGCCCAACCATAGCTGTTGTCGTTTTCTATTCTAGCACATTCTTTGGTTGTAGTAGTGAGTTTTTGTTATATGTAATACTATTTCTATTATATTTTCACTTTATTTTCCGCTGTTGTAGTTGTGATGGCATGTAATATTGTGAGACCTTTTGTTCTGTTTCCTTTACTGTCTCTGTATTATTTTCTGCTTAGTTACAATGCATGTATAGTTGTGGAACATTTTCTGCTTTTGGTTATTTCTCGTTGGACGGCTGGGTCTTGGGATTAGTCGAGGTGAGTCGGTCTCGGTTCCTGTAGGGATCTGGGATTAGGTCGTAACAGCTTGAGAGTCACAAAATGGAATCTCCCCAGTCTTCTTCGAAGGATGAAGGATACAATTAAAATCCCTCCCAATGATCCACAGGGTAGAGACGATGGGAGAGATCAAGGAAAGGTGATCCCAAAGGTTCTGCCTAAGAGTCACGTCAATCAAAGCATAAATAGCAGAGATATTAAAGTTCTTGTCCCCGATCTTAAGATTCACGGTTAAGGCTTGGGAGAAGGAGGAAATAATGGCAACAGAGAGGTGGCCTTTCCAAAGGCACCAGATTTTTGGAAAATAAGGGGAAGCTATAGAATGGTCAAAACCTATAGTGGAGTTGATATTGTCAATATCATAAGGTTCCACGAAGGGCTCCATGGGGAAAATCAAGGTCAGATTATGGATGTGGATAAGGCATTTTAGGCGGTTGATAGTGGGGTCATTAAGAATGTCCCGACAGTTCCAAAAAAGATACTTCATTTGGAAAAAAACTTTGGAAAGGGACTTAGCATGACTACAGGTAATTCTACCCTTATCCTCGAGGGTTCAACCACCATGAACTCCTAACATCCTTTTAGGTGAGTGTGCCTCATATGCCTTATCCAAAATAAACAAGGGCTCAGCATCATAAAAACCCAACCTCCCTATAGGCTCAACACCTGACTGAGAATCAAAGTAATTTACATCATTGCTCACTTCCAACGGTGCCTCCTAATCTTGAATCTTCGAAACATGCGGAGGGTCAAGGATAGGAAACCGTTGGAAAGGGAAGATAATGCCCCATGCTAAGCCATTAATTTGATTTTCTTTATCCTCACTTTTAAAAACCGCTTTCTGATTGGAGTGATTCCCGACCTCGGGTGGCAGTAAGGAGTTTCCCATCTATAGTATCATCTTCAATAGCTATGTCATCCGCTTTCCGAAATTTATCAACGTTGGGAAAACCGGAGAGGGCAGGAATATCATCATCAATAGGCAACAAGGCCCTAGCAGGAGAAACATTCATCACTTTCGAAGCAGCAGAAGAAAACATCACACGAGAACCATCTTATTTATCCCCACCCAAGATGAGCGTTAACATCTATTTACTATCGATGCATGCAATCAGTGTGGCAGAGTACTCATTGACAGTTGCCCATGTTAATTCATTGAGATGCACAATGTTCGTCTTCCCTTTTTATTATCAAATAAAAAAAAGGGTTAATTATGGACTACTTACGATGCTGTGCTATATAACAACCCACTTTTAGGTGACTGGGATATATAGAATATAATGAGATGCAACGATGGCATCAACTGTTCTTTCTCTTAATTTTCAAAATATTTGAAATTCTTCTAAATCGACACTCCTGTAATGTGTTGGGTCATGAAAATTATAATTAGTTATATCCAAAAAATATAGATAGTAGAGAGCTCACCTTCTAGAAGAGTGGTGGAAGTGGCCGGTGGCCAAAGGGAGGGACGAGTGCGACGATGATGACGTAGATGAGGCAGACTGGGGCGAGCACGATGACGAGGTGGAGGGGGGTGAGTGTGTTGACCAAGCAAAGGAGGGTGAACACGAGCGAGGTGGAGGAGAGCGATAGTGCTGGTGACGATGCAGGTGAGGTGAAGGAGCAAGAGTGCCAGGTAAACACGAACGATGTTTAGAAGAGGAGGGAGATTAATGTGGGGGTCAAGAGAGGAATTTAATTTGGAAAAGAGTTTTGAGTTTGATTAAGAGGGGGGGGGGGGGGTAATTTTTTTTAGGGGGGATATGGGATAAAGAGATATGACATTTGTTATCATGTATGGTGATGATTTTTTTTTAATGTTTACATTAAATTTTTTAAATAATATTTAATTAAAAACACGTGTTAATGTTATTTTTATTATTTTAATTATGTTAATTTATTAACATCGTAAAAATGATAACATTAAATTTAATTAAATATCAACTTTGAGTTTTTTTCCGTTGCAGTGGTACAGTAGATCGGAACATGATCTGTTTACTCTCGTTAGATTTATAAGTTCACTCCTTGTCTCGATTTCAGATATCTTGCTACGTAGACGCGTGATACGTATGGTGACATAATTAAATAAAGATGTATATGCATGTGACTCGTGTTATCTCTTATTTTGGAGTAATAAATAAAATATATTTTTTTAATTGTATAATATGCATCAAAATATTATGATAAATAAAATAAATAGTTGTTTATTGTAAAAGTATGTTCATGCAACATTGTGCTTATAAATATAAAAGTTGTAACCATCGGTGAAATAATTATTATAGTATCATAAAAATGATAATCGATATTTAATATATATTGTCAAAAGATATATTCTTACCTTTTAAAAGTTTACAAATTTAATTTTTTTAGATATTTTAATCAAAGATATATTGCTCATATGGAGAATTATATTTTTTTTCATAATTTTGATAAAATTTAATAAGATTTTTATTAAATATTAAGATGTATGTCAACAAATGGAGTATCTTTTTATTTATATATTACTCCATAATTAGGTACCTAGACAGTTTTATAACTGGTAAAATATATTTCTACAATTTATTTTTTAGGAATAAGTAATTATATCATTCATAACTCAATGGATTACGTGAGTTAAATTTGGAAGAATTTAAAAAATTTTAAAATTTAAAGAAAGGACAATTGATGCCACCGTTATAGCCCACCGCTGGTATATTACTCCCGCACTTCACAACTGGGCAAACGTGAGAGAGACAACATCAATAATAATGGTATATCAAACCAACAAATCTCCCTCTCTAATAATAAAAACATTAAACTGCTAGCTATATTGCACCGACTAAAACTAATATTGAAGTGGACATAATGTGAGAGAGAGAGCAGGGAGGGGAGAACACGTGTTAGATGGAGGGGAGGGTGAACCTAGCTTTAGATACAGGCTGGTGTGTTTGGTCCCACACTTCACTACAGGACAGATGAGAAGGGAAAAAGAGAGAGAGATATATGAGAATCCACGTTGTGATCGAACACTGAACGTATGAGCGACAATCCACTAAGAATATATGATGTGTGGGATATGTATGAGAAAAATTGAAAAAGATATTAATAATATTTATGATTATGACCTAAAGTTTTATGGAGTAACCTATATGCGAAGGTATAGTTAGAAATATTCCATATGATTGTAAAAAAATTATAGTTTAATATATGAACATAAATTTACTTTTTTTCTAGTAGTAGAAACAAATGATTGGTAAATAATTCATTTACTTGTACAAAATTTGTAAATTGAGAGTTATTTTTATATCAAATGACATTGGAGAAAGGGAGAGAGAGAGAGTAAATGTGATTAAATGCTATGAGTAAATAATAAATAGGCACCCTATATGTAAATACCTTTACGTAAATACTAAGTGGGTATCCTAGAGTAAATATTAAATAAGTACATCATGCATGATCAAATGGATTTAGATATGGATTGGTACTTAGAAATTTGATAAGAAGTACGTAAGACATGCACACATAGGTATTGAATTTGAAAATAAATATATAAATTTAATCCAAACGAAGCCTTATTTACATCCATATATCCGATACCATTAATATATAATGTACAATACTTTATGCAAAGTAAATTATTTTAAAAATAATAGTTGTTGTACTTATAAAATAAATATATAAATAAATAAATAAAGAATATATGTCACACATAAAGAGCAACGTGATTAAATCCATATTTGAGGCACATTAAAATAACTTGTCAAAAAAAGTCACAAAAAATGTATAATTTATATTTTAGGATTATAATATATATTGTTTTAAATATAGAAACATCTTTTTTAATAAAATTTATTTAATAATATATATATTGTGTGTGTGTGAATTTACTTAATGATATATATATTGTGTGTGTGCTCGGGTGTGTGTGGACTTTGCTGAGAGGATGTTAGGTAAGTTTTCTCTCAGAAAAAAAAAAGGAATTTTTATGTAAATACTATTAAAATTTTTTAAAATTACTTAAATGTCATTCAATTTACTATATTTATAGATATATCATTGAAAATGTAGTGTCGTTTTTGTATTTGGTACTCTGTTAGCCATAATCATTAAACTTAACGATTTTAAATTAAAATATAATAAAAAAATTTTTTAGTCCTTTAAAATTTTTCTAGTCCTTAAATTTTATTTTTTTACTTTTCACCCCTTCCGTTCCCCCCTCTCCTCTTCAGTTCACCTCCCTTCCTCCTCACCTTTGACCACCTCTGTAACGACCCGGTTCCCGAGTCCCTACGAGACACGAGAACCGGACCGACTCGACTAATCCCAAGACCCAGTCGTCCAACGAGGAAGTAACCAAAAGACAGTAAAATAAACCACATTCAGCATGAATATAACTAACAGTAAGAAAGTACAGCAGTAAGGAAAGAACTACTACAGTAGGCACCACCACAACAGTAAAACAACATTTATCATATAACAAAAACTGCAGGTAAAGAAGGTACAGCGGAAACAAAACTACTCACTAGAACAGAAACAAAAAGGGGTACAAAGCTGGGGTAACTCTACTGGACCCTACTCGGCCCAGCGTCCTCTGCAGCCGCCGACCCTGGCTGCTCAACACCTGGTCCTGAAAAAGGTAACGAGTGTAACACGTCAGCAAAACGCTGAGTAGAGTGGCAAACTAACTAAAGGCAACAGTAGAGTGTACAGTAGCTATTATGTTCTATTACTTCCTTTATTTACATCTTTCAATTTTTCTCACTATTTCATTTATTTCTCAGATCCTTTACTTGATCTCGAATGTCCTCGTGGGACGATCTTGATTGCAGTCTTTTCCAAAAGTAGAAGTAGCACGTGGTGCTCTCCTGGCCGGGAGAGTCCCCCGTGGTGATCCTACCCTCAGTCAACCACCCCAAGGTCACTGACAGACGTAACGGTGACTACGGCACGCGCGATAAACGCACAGGTAGCTAGCCCGCACTGGCACGCGGTCAGTCGTTTCCGTTAACGGGTGCGCCCAAAGCACAGCACGGAACCAGGGCAGAGCCCTCTCAGTAACAGGGGTCCAACCCCTCCACAGTAACCAAACCGGGGCCTTGCCCCTCCACAGTCCGCGCACCCTCGCCTGACTACCCTGGTTTGCCCTAGTGGGCCTAACAAGTCGGTGAAGGAGGCTAGCAGAACCCCGGGGCCCGTGGGGTAGCTAGTACTCTCCTAACACTACTAGCTCTCCTCGGTACTACGTACACGAGGGCCAACAAGTCGGTACAGAGCGGCCAATCCTAACCCCGGGTCCCTGGGGCGGCTGGCCCCACTCTGCACTAAACAGGTACAGGTACTTCCCTTGGTACTGCGTACCCAAGAGACAGTACAAACTATATCTCAGTTCCATTCCTTTTTCTTTCCAGGAGTTCCACTCCTAACTCCCCGTAGGGTTCCAGCTCTTTATTTCAGAACATCATATGTTTCACTTTCCAGATTCACGTTCTCAAATTCCATGATCTCAAACATGTTTCTTTATTCATAACAGGCAGCTGTTAATTAAATTTACAGGCAGCTTTATATATTCCTTTCCATTTTTCCAAGACTGCAGTAATATACATTCCACTAGTTTTTCCATCCTAGGATTCATGCCATATCCTAGGATCTATCATACAATCTAGTTTTCCGGCCCTAGGATTCATGCAACACCTAGGAGCTATCATTCCATATATTTCTCATTCCTAGGATTCATGCAAAGCCCTAGGTTCTAGTTATGGTTCCATACTTTAACAGATTTTATTAATACTTAAAACCACTCTACCAGGTACAACGGGAGTAATGGGGGCGTGATCGGGAATCCCGCGCGCCTCCGCGACTCTCAAGACTGCAACCGAACGAGGTCCTATCACAAGGATCAAACACAAGGAGTGTCTCAAAATAGTGTATAGCTACTGTAGGCGGGTAGAGGAATTAATTCTGAAACGAACGCAACTCTAATCGCGGAAAACGGAGCCCAAACGGGCCCTAAACGGGTCGAGAAAGACGATACTGTGCAAAATCAGACGTCTGGAACTCCCTCCAGACGTCTTAAACGGTGAATCAGAGAATTACCTGTTCAGCGTGGTTTCCCAGACGTCCAGAAGTCTGCAGGGACGTCTTTCCTAGATCCCAGACGTCCGATGGTCACTCCGGACGTCTGGAGGTCACTCTCGCCGTCTGGTACAACTTCCAGACGTCTGATTCGCAAAGGATGACGAATCAAAAAACCTGCGCACAGCCAACCCCCCTCCCTCAGTACGGTCAGTCGACAAAAAGGAAGAAGAAAGCGGAAACTCACCTTTCAGACGTCTGTATGATCTCACAGACGTCGACCTTGCCGTCTGGATATCAATCCAGACGTCTGATTCTGGAAATTTTTCCAGAATCAGAGCCCTGCTCGGCCTCCGCTCGCGACGCCGCCCGCGTCGCACCTCGCGCGTACGCTGCTCCGCCCGCAGCAGGTCCCTCTCCGCGACGCTCTGCGCCCCCTGCGCCCTCCGCCGGCCGGCCAAGCCGCTCCTAGCGAGCTCGCCCTCACGGCAGAGCCCCGCCTTCGCACGCCGCAGCTCCTCCGCGCTCACTGCGGCTGCTGCTGCCGCTGCGCCCTCGCGTCCGCTCGCTCTCGCGTACAGGCAGGAGAAGAAGGAGGAAGATGGTGGAGACGGGAGGGGAGGCGCGCCCCCCCCCCCCTTTTAACGCCGCGCGGAGAGGAGAGAGAAGGTGGTCGCAGCCGCCTGCAGCCGCAGAGAAAGAGGGCAGAAATGCAGGTCTGCGCGCACAGGCGTACAGACGAATATCCCGTGCGAGCATAACTGTTCGCCAGACGTCTGTAAACTATCCCGGACGTCTGGTCAGACGTCTGGATGTGATCCCAGACGTCTGGTCCGACGTCTGGGCCACCTCCCAGACGTCTTAAAAGGCGTCTGGGGTACGCGCTCGTTACAACCTCCTCCATCACCACTCTCCAACCTTTGACCACCTCCTCCGCCCTCTCTCCTCTCTAACTGCCACCTCCTCCTCCCAAGGAGACATCAAAAAGGAGGTGGTTAGAGAGAGGGGGCGGAGGTGAGGAGGAAGAGAGGTGAACTGGCAAGGAGAGGGGGGAGAGAGGGGGTGAAAATTAAAAAATAATTTAAGAATTAAAAAAATTTGAAGATTAAAAAAAATTACAGACTAAAAAATAATCTTTTATTACAGTTTAGTCCAAAATCATTAAGTTTAACTGTTATGACTAACGAAGTAGCAAATACGAAAACAACACTACTTTTTTAATGGCATATTTGTAAATATAGTGAATTTAATACCATTAAAAAATTTTCAAAAGACTTTAGTGGCATTTACGTAAAAATCCCAAAAAAAACATAATTACCTAAGTGCTCAACAGAATAGAGCGAGGGGGAAGTCAGAGGGGCGAGGAGTGGCGAGAGTAAGGTGAGTTGCATGGTGGAGTGTTACAGTCGAAAATCATCATATTAGAAAATTTCGTGTCGTAGAATAGCAAAGAAAATCAATACAACATTTGAATTTATAATACTCGAAAAATCGTGAGTTCCAAGGTCTTTCACAGGAAGCAAGTGTAACAAATCAATCCACTAATTACAATAATCAGAAATAATAATGCAAGCGAATCAAATGATATTCAATTAAGAGCAAGAATATATCTCAAAAGTTAGGGACAAAATATAAATAAAGGACTAAAAATAGTGGTTGAAACTACCAATTATGCCCTTTAATTTAGGCACAATTCCCTAATCAATTTCTCAACAGTACTCTTCAACCACTTATCCACTTCAACACAGAATATCCACATTATATCAATTATCAATAAACCCACAGTAACTTCAACCAAGGTTAGGCACAAGGGCCAGACAACCTAAGGAGCAAAGCCTCAGAATTCGCTAAGTGTTGAGCATGCGTGCACGTTTCCTGAGGCACAACAGTGCAAAACCACCCCCTCCCTCCTCAGAATCTCCTCTTCTCTCTCTCTTTTAGAACCAGGTATAGAGTGAAACGACCTACCACCCTTTGGGCATTTAAGACGTCTGGGATGTTCACCAGACGTCTGAAAATGCTTTCCGGCGTGGACCATACGTATGCCATACTCCCTCCCTCACCGTGCCTCACCACACCTCCTCCTGCGACGCCACTCCGCACCATGCTTCGCCATCCCACCCCCCTCACCTCTTCTCCCTTTATAAGCCTCTCCCCCTCCTCTTCGTTGCCCACCCCTTAGCCGAGAGCAAAGCGAGGGCGAGAGCGAGTGAAGAGCGGAGAGCCCGAGCGAGAGGAAGCACGAGAGCAGAGGGTGCAGCGCCGTTCTGCTGCAGCGCCTGCAGGCGAGGGGAGCTAGACCAGTTCTGCGAAAGTCATTTTCCGTCGAATTAGACGACCGGAGGGACACCTAGACATCTTACCGGACGTCCGAAGGTAGAGCAAGACGTCTGATAGAGATCTACTTTCCGTACTTTTTCTCTCTAACAAGTCCTGACAGCGTACGTGTATGTGTTAGAAGGCGAGAGCGTAGCCGAGGCAATTTCAGACGTCCGGGAGCACCCCCAGACATCTGATGGAGTCCTTGGACGTTGGCATTGAGTTCCAGACATCTGATAGCAGAACACCGAGGAGGTATTCCTGAGAACTGTTTTAAGACGTCTGGGACCTTTCCCAGACGTCTGATTTCCGTCTGACAGCATGTTTTTGGGCCGTGCAAGGCCCTATTATTATCGCTTTTTTGCAAACAAACAGTCTCTATTTCCATACGAGTTTCTCTGTATAATGATACCTTGCTTATATCATTCTGAACCTTTTGGCCCATCAATCCATGTATTAGGTCTTCAGTCCGACGGGTGTACGAGACCTGCGGAGACGTCGGGAGCCACTATGCGAGCCCCCATTCCACCCGGTTACCCAGGTAGAGTGGTTACAACCTTAAATCTCTAATTTAATACATGCAAGTAAGTAATCCTAGGACTTGAGATGAACCCTAGGAAGGAATAAACGTATACTTGAGAATAAATTCTTGAACCCTAGGTCTTGGCATGAACACTAGGGTTAGAGGAAATTGCATATGAATGATTGAGTAATCAAAAGCTGCATGTTTTTATCTAAAATGGACCCCTACTGTGATAAAATGGAAATTGAACTGTTTGTTCCGTACATTCCAACCCGGATGTGAAAAAGAAACTCCTGTACGAACCCTACGGGGAATGTAAACAAGAACACCATAATACAGAGAACCGGATGGTTCTGAAAATTTGTTGCCCATGGGCAGCTGTTAAGGGAGGTAAGCTGACCTTCGTGTATGTGGTACTGAAGAGAGCAACTATCCCTTGTAGTGTAGAATGGAGCTTGCCACCCTTGGGTTGGGACCCAGGGTGGGTTTGGCCACTCTACGACGACTCTTACTGGCCCTCGTGTACATGGTACTAAGGTGAGCTACTTAGTGTAGGGGGAGCTATCCGCCCCAGGGGACCCAGGGCTAGGTATGGTCACCCTACACCTGTGATTTCCCTACTTGGAGGGGTGAGATCAGTGTGACGTAATAATATGCGTAAATGAAATATATAAAGCAATCTCAAAAAGACAATCACACAATGTACACAAAAAGTTTTTAGGTGGAAACCCAAACCGGGTGAAAACCACCACGTAACCCTCACGAGTTAGGATTTTCCGATCAACCTAGTTGATCAAATCCACTAAACGAATCACTTTAAAACGAGGGTGATTCAACCTCAGTACAACCACGCTACAAGTACGAGGGTAGCGTTCCTCAACCCCTTCTCTCCACGAGAAGGATTTTGTCCCACGAAGGAGACGGGAATTCGCAAAGCGAATACCCAACCAAAAGACAAAGGTAAAATAAACAACAAACCTATAGAGCCAACAAAGTAATAAACCTAAGCTTCTATAGGATTTAGGAAACTCCCATTTGCAAGGAGTGCGTCGACGATGACGCGGTGCGTGAGCCACGCGACGGCGCAACTTCGCTCTCGTGAACTACGGCGGGAGAGCGGGTGCGCAACAGCTTGATGCTCTCAAGAGAATGGTGCTTGAGCTTGGAGAGCAAGAGCTAGCTAGGACACAAGAGAGTGGAAAGTGTAATACAACTTGTTTCTTGTGTATCTTGGTCTCTCTAGGTGTGTATCTTGTGTGTTTAGGTGTGTAAAGGCTCCCCTTTATTTATAGAGGCCTTAGGAAGGCTTTGGAAGGCTTGGAAAAGCTTCCATAGCCGTTGGGTGCAAAGCCCAAGTGAATCAGCTCGAAATCAGGAACAATCATTGTTCTGATAGGCTTATCAGACGTCTAATTCTAGCATCAGACGTCTGGAAGTTCACTATAAGACGTCTGATTCAAAGGTCAGACGTCTGATTTTGGGCGGGTCTCTCCCTGACTTGGATCAGATCTAAACAGGGTTTTTACGCAAGTCCATCAGACGACATACAGGACGTCTGGCACTATGTCTGGACGTCTGGAAACCTACTTTTACTGTGGGAATTGATTTCCAAACGTTGCAACGGCTAGAAAATCTCTGAGAAGAGATTTTGGGTCAGCCGAGGCAAAACAGTCATTTATCAGACGTCTGGAAAGTCCTATGGACGTCTGATAAGGCTCTAACGGTCATATTCTTGAGTGTCTGCTAAGCCAGCCAACGGTCCACTAATTGGACGTCTGGCAAATCCATCAGACGTCTTCTAAGACGTCTGGTCTAAGGTCTGAACGTCTGATTTCATCAGACAGAACTAACTATGTCCAGCCTAACAGTTATCAGACGTCTGAAACAACAGTCAGACGTCTTAAAATACATTATCAGACGTCTGATTTGGGAATTAGACGTCTGTAAAGTCTGTTTGAACCCTATATTGGTTTTCTAAGTATTCTACAGAAAACCTAAGTATCCTAGGGTTGTGCCGGTGTTCCTAGGACTACTGTTAGGGTTCTTTGAGGCTCTTTAACATGAAATATCTAAGGAAATAAAGAGCAACAAAAGAAACAAAAAATACAACAAGTACAAAAGAAGGAAATCTATCCTATTCTTCATTTCCTTCCATCTTCAATCTTTCGCTCCACGCGAACCTCCTCTGTTTTCCGTCAAGCTCTTCCAATCCGTCCTGGATGCGAGCTCGAACTCCGTCTAAACACGTCCTCATTTGCAATTGACCTGAAATCTAGGACTCAAATTGCAAATTTTAAATAACACGTGTTTTGTTATCATCAAAACAAATGATCGTGGTGCTCTAGCACCAACAACACCGACTCTTGTTAGCCCATTGGGCAAACCGGGGTAGTCGGATGAGGGTACGCAGACTGAGGAGGGGCGAGACCCCTGAGGGGCAAGACCCCTGTTCTGTTCTGAGAGGGCAAGGCCCTATACTGTTCTGCACTGTATGTTGAGGCGTACCCGCTAGCGGAAATGACTAACCGTGTGCCAGTGCGGGGTAGCTACCTGCACGCTTATCACGTGTGCCATAGTCACCGCTACGTCACGACCATGACCTCGGGGTGGTAGATCGGGTATAGACTCCCACGGTGGGACTCCCCCGGCTAGGAGAGTGCCACGTGGGCATCCTATATCACGGGAAGCTGCAAGCAAAATCGTTCCTATAGGGAACAAGAAGATTAATTAACAAATCCTAATTAGAGATCTCTACGTAGCCACATGTATAACATAATTGGAAAATGGAAAATTTTATGTTAACTACTTGTTAAATGCATGTTACTTCTTAACCACCACTCTACTCAGCGTTAGCTGACTCCAGTTAAATAAATTCTGTACAGGTCAGGGATTTGAGCAGCCCGAGCCACTGGCTGCTGAGGACGTTGGGCCTAGTCAAGCCTAGCTTTTGTTCTACTATTTGGTAGTGAGTTTCCATAGCTTTGTCTTCTACTATATGTACTCGTTTTGTTGTGATGGCTGTAATATGACATAATATTCCTTTTTCCCCCTGTTGTAAATTTCTTTCTGTTTAGCTACTGTACTTATGTGATTGTGGTTTGTTGAATGTTACTTGGTTATTTCTTGTTGAACGACTGGGTCTTGGGATTAATCGAAGCAATCCAATCTCAGATCCTGTAGGGATCTAGGATCGGGTCGTGACATAGAGTATATAGGTAACAATAACTAGGTAATCGGGTCAAGAACAGTGACCAGGCCCGCATGCACGTGACCGCGGGTGAAGAGTGAGGGCGAGTGTGTGAGGGGAGCTCACCCCCTCAACGTCGAGGCAAGCAGCTGGCCACACAAAAATGTTATATGCGTGAAATTTTCTTTAAAATCTCCAATGTGGGACTATGTTGAGCAGTTTCTTCACGTGGGTGCAGTAGTTGTTTTCTTCGTCAAATTGGAGCTACTAGAGTTTGTTGCTCGATTGAAAGCCTGGAGAGAGGCACCAATCAAACCTACTTCGATTAGCGTGATTGGCAACAGAAGAGAGGCAAACGGAGCTAAGGATGACGATGACGATGGCGATGGCAATGCTTTGGTGGTGACCTAAAACACAATAAAATGCCCTTGCGGCCCAATTAAAAAGTTCAAAAGAGTCGCCAGAGCTTGGCAAGTGCAACGGTAGTGGTTGTGATGCGCTTAAAGGTGTATGGAGGTGACGGGACGTTGTAGAGAGTGTGCAGAAGGTGTGGTGTTCGACGGGGCGAAGAAGGAGCTAAAGCCCTAAATTAGGAGAGGGATTTTACTTGATGGAGTGTGGTGGAGCTTATGGAGGTGGTGGTTTAGAGTTTGGTATGTGTGGCAGCCGCATGACCTCGCCGGAGGCGTGGCCAATGTTGGGGAAAATGGAGGGGGAGAATGGTGGTCAGTGGCTAAATTGGGTTTCTAAGGACCTAAGGATGATCTAGAGAGGGAGAGGGAAGGGTTTGAGTACTTTAAGGAGATAGAGAGAACAAAACCACACCCAATGTTGACTAGCCAGACGTGGGGATGAAGGGGTCGGCGGCTGGATAAAGATGAGGAAGAAGAGGCTGAGAGCAATCTTGCTTTGGCCAGCAAGACTCGCGACGAAGAGAAGAGAATGGCGGTGTCTGTTGGCAAAGATCACGGGTGGAGGAGGAGGTCGGAGAGGATTCTCCTATGCTCAAGAAGCAGCAGCTGAAGGAGGAAAAGAGAGGTGTTTTCCAGCTTATTCTTGGCTGCCCCTAATCGTGGACTGATGGGGCGTTCTTATAGAGGTCAGATTTGAGCTCCAAATGAGGCAATTAACTTGATTAGGTCTCAGATTTAGAATAAAAGGACCCTTAATTTCCTTGAGCTCGCCTGAGCTCCAAGATCAATTTCGATCTCTGAGATGGGGTTGATTTGATTCATCGCCTGAGCAACAATCCTTCTAATTTTGTAAGGATTTGGAGCTGATTTGAGAGAGATTTTCTTTCTCGAAACTTGGCTTGGAGGTGTGTTTCCACTCCAATGGTGGTAGGGACCTAGATGCAAAGAATATGATAAATATAGGGGGTTATTTGTAAGAAACTTGAAACTTAGGGGTACAAATGTGAGAAATAGAGT
Source organism: Thalassia testudinum (assembly GCA_037157565.1). Taxonomy (NCBI): domain Eukaryota; kingdom Viridiplantae; phylum Streptophyta; class Magnoliopsida; order Alismatales; family Hydrocharitaceae; genus Thalassia; species Thalassia testudinum. The sequence continues at coordinate 2,094,207 of JAZHRO010000022.1, read as the reverse complement.
TTTTAGGGGCTAAATTCAAACTAGGTCAAGATGAATTCTGATTGGACGTAAATTTTGAAGTTAACTTAATTTGGACCTAATGAATCTAATGGTGAACTTGAATTTGAGTTTTAACCATATTTAGCTAGGTAAATTGCATAGAAGTCCAAAGTAGGGCAAATTCCCGTCAGAAACTCTATTATAAGTCAAAATGGATTCAGATGGTCAAAGTGAAGGTACCAAACCTCTGATAATATTTTTCAATGATTTATAGGAGGTTTAGATTAATTTTATCTAGACCAGAACCTTTTCAATTTAAGTGAGGTTTATAATTAAGGTTTTCAATACTATTTTCACCCTCGAAATGCGTGAAACACTAATTCAGTCAGTGTGGACCCAGTTTTTAGTCTTTTATGCTCATTTGACTTTTAATTAACCTTTAATTAATCCCGTGGTTAATTTACATTTGCGATGTGCTATTAAAACAATAAAATTAACCCTACTTTCTTATTTTCTTCTCAAATCAGATCAGTATGGAATTGTGACCTTCAGATGATCAAGTAGGAGCATTTATCATTTAAATCTGACTAATTGTGGCTAGTTAAAACCCTTGATGGTGTTACCATCAAGGAGATTGGCATGTGGCAACTCAAAATTCAATTTTAACATATAGGAATAGACCAATGAATTGACATGCACTTTGTTGCCATAAAAACAATTTAACGGATGATACAAAATATACTAGAGTGTTTTTAGATGGACTATGTTGGAAAATTTGTATATTACATAAAATATCACATTCTATATTTACAAAGATATCACTGTAAGACTTGAAAATTCATGATCCTTAGTAATTATGTGCTTAATAAAGAAAAACTCTTACGATTGCTTAGTTCCCTCGAATTAAAATTAATGTGTTTCTTGTTTTACTACATTAAATCATGTATTTATCATAGCTTTAAGCCCTTACAGTAGCCATATCAAAGGAAAGTAACTTCTTTATAAATTGGATCATATGAAATATTTAAAATATCTTCAAAATTGAAAAACATATTTAATTTTACATATTTTATATATACATATGTGTAGCACATGCATACGTATGTGTGCACATATATGTACATTCACGTATACATACATAAAAATATACTTGTATATAATTAAAAGAAGTCTTTCGGCATAATTTTAAGCTTCTTTGTGCCGTGGCCCCAGCCCAGAATTCCGCATAATTTTTCACTTGATTCTATCCCACATTGTAATTTTATTCATATCATATACGTCACATAATTATTAAATATTATTAAAATGATTAGATAAAAAATGCACTGTAACAAAAAAAAAAAAAAAGGCTTTTAGTCTTGGTCGTGACCAAACGATATAGAGCCGTCACCAGAAGTTGCGTGGTGGAAGGGTTTTGGTAAAAAGTATTTTCGTAAGACTTTCGGTCTTGAGTGTGAAATCGGGGCTAAATATTTTGGTCACGGTTTCACTAAAAACCGTGAGCAAATCCCCACTGCTGGCAAGAATCGCAACTTTTGTCAGGGTTATAAACCGTGACCAAATACTTTTAATCACGGTTGTAAAACTGTGACAAAAAATAGAGCTTTGGTCACGGTCTACAACCATGATTGAAAATTTGAGCAAAAGACAAAAAGGATTTGGTCACAGTTCATCAACCGTGGTGAATCGTGACCAAAAGTCTCTTCTATTATTTAAATAAATAAATGTAATTTGACCTTATGCTGAAAAATAATTAATGTAATTCAAAAATTGTCGACAGAATGCAGTGGCCATGCAAGGATTAGCATATGAATCAAATCCCACCATCGTGAACAACATAGGCATAAGAATAAAAGGAAATACAAACAATTGCTATGTATCTATCTTATAGTTTTTTGGCCTCCTATACTTAGAGCTAAATCTAATAGCTAACCCAGAACCAAATCTAGTTTGCAGGATATCAATATTCCCAACTGAAAAATGATACAATCATGCAACACTTCAAAAAAAAAATCACAACATTTCAAATGGATTACATTTGTTCTTTGATATATTAGAGATTTTTCATAGCAAGAACCTAAAGATCAAAAAATCTCAAGCGAGCCAAACTAACTTGTCGGCCTGTCATGCAGATGCCACACTACAACAGCAATAACTTATATTGACACAAGCATCAAGTCAGGCACTTTGACGATAGAGAATACTAATCTGTCAAACCAACATGTTGCAGACATTACACAGTCGATTCAATCTGATTTGACAGGGAGAGACAAGTAACTAGGTGATGCAATTATCTATGAAGTCTCATATTTGATAGAGGGTATGGGCATTGAGCCCATCACCATGATTCATGATTAGATTAAAACCTCTAATGTAAATTTTATATTTCTGTTCGAGAAGCTTTAGTTAGATAAATGTAATGGAGTTCACTGACTAACACTAATTAATCACCATAATTCTCAATTAAGCAACACATAGTAAGATGTTGTTTACAATGAAACCAAAGACAATAAAATGGTAGACAACCTTCCATAAAGAAAAAGCAAATAAGGCCAGTAAGCCTAAGTTGCATTTCCACAGAAAGTCAGCTTAACAATAATAATTGTAAAAGGACCATGGAAACGATCTCAAAAATAATACATATGGATAGCAGACACATCAATGATAATGATACCGTTGATTGTAATTGTCTTTCCATGCATTCTCCAGGTTTCAAAATTATAGTTTAGATATGGTTTCTTTTTTGAAAGGTTAGGCACATTATTATTTGTTTTCAAATACATTATTATTTGTTGCCATTCATTCATAACTTCTCCAAAATTTCTTCAACATGTCTCAACTTAGTAAATTACCCAAGTGTTCGAAGGAGCATGGAATTGGCGTATATCGAATTCCGTTAACAGACAATCAACCATGATGAATCACAAGCCCAATGGTTCACCAACACAAATCAAACATCTTATCACATTTGCAATAATAAATAACAACCAACACATGAGGTACACACCTTACTTTGTACCTCCTGTTGCTGTTGCATCTGCTACTGCTGCTGCCGCATCACATGGCAATGCCCTGTTGCTGTTGCTGCATCACCACCACACCCCTCCCCTACACTCCTACATGCCCTCTAACCACCAACAACAAAGAAAGGTGACTCTTTTTGGAATAAAGATGGAAAAGAAGCAAGTATATATAATACCTGCTAAGCCCCAACATCTATCTACCTACCTATGTGAAAACAAAAGGCAAGGTGCAGTAGTAGCATGAACAAAATTTGCATCAATCGGGAAAGCGGGTGAGCTGTGAACAAGTTACCATACAAGCCACCTTCAAAGTCTTCTTCGTGTTCAAGATCAACCAAGATTATCAACTACCTGATCAACTTGTACACATGTTGTTCATTCTGAAGATGTGCCCAGTGTTCCACATGGTAGACCATCCAGGACCAGAGAGAGGAGAAAGGTGGTGTAAAAGCCCCCTCCACAAGCAAGGTCCTGGATAGGGTCAGACCAGATTTGGTTCTTTCGTATGCAGTAATTGATATGTGCTCATTTCCTACAAATACTCTTTAGTTTCTAGCCACATTTTACACACCTCAACATCCCTCATAAATGTTGATCAGAATCATGGCCATGAAAAATCCTTGTAAATCATTGTAAATATTTGCCTGATGCAAGAATTTTTATGAGTTCAACTATCAAAAAAATGAAATGTCATTGTCGATGTGTTATGTTTTATGAACACTCTCGATATCTAGTATCGGCGGATAAATGCAACAGTAGATAAACATAACAAAATTTTTTGATTGGTACGGTAGACATAACACGGTTGATATGATGCTCTTGAAATTTGTGACTTGATATCATGCTCACACTAACAGTGAGTTGCTATTGACTACTTCCAGATAATTGTGATGTATTAAATGGTAAATGAAGAGACAAAGACCACATTTAAATGTGGAATTCAGTATTTACAATAAAAGGTAAAATCATATGTTTTCTTTTTTTAAAACAAAAATTAAATTCCTTCCATAAAAATAAGAGGTAAAGTTCTGGCAAAATATATAAGCATTAATCCATCAAATGCTTTTAGAAGTGAAAGAACAAGAGGAAAATGTTGTTAATTAGCTCTATGCAACCATGGAGAAGTCAAAATGAAAAATCCCCTATAACCATGGAGAAGTCATATTATTGAAGCCATACCACAAATCTTAGAAGAAGGCATGACTTGCCAACACCTGAACCCCCTATAAACAAAAGCTTGAAAAGATAATCACTGCAAGAGGCACATTAGGTCAGAAATTCGAACAAATCCTTCTCCACAAACTAAATTAACCAAGAGATTGCATACACACTATCCAGTTTAAGATAGTAAGAAAAGACTTGAATACGAACAACAAGAAAAATTCAAACACCACCACATGAAAAACGCATATAAAAGACAATAAAAAACCTACCATTTTCAGACATGCATAAAAATGATGATTAATGTGGGGCATTAAAATGATGATTAACGTGGCAAATCAAAGTCATGATGGGTATTCATGGGACCATTCCCGCACTCCTTGCATTCCCTTACTCGCACCTTACACCCCTTTCCCATTTTCCACACCCAAGTACATTCTTTGGGAATACATAACTTACCTACTTCATCACTTATCCATTGAATCATATTGGTTCATTCTCGTGCTGGTAAAAGGAAAAGAAATAAAATATTCCAATAATTCCTTGACAAACCAGGTAGTTACAAGAAAAGTTGTTTAAGGCATCTACAAAAGAAAATTCTTCAAATAAAAAGATGATTGAAATGGATCACTCAAAAGTTTGAAAGCGCAGTTTCCCATCCAAACCATTAATTACAAGAATTACCTTAGCCTCCAGATGAAGAAACCTATGAAAGCCATTCTATACTGATGGTAACATTCTCACAACAAGTGATGCTGTGTTTATGTAGTGGTATTTCCATTGCCTGCACGAGTTGGGAAGAATAGTGAGAATCTTTGCATGGCTGTTGCATAAGAGAAATTTTCGACCAGGTATTACATATCACAATGGGTAAGCAGGGCTCCATGAAAAGCACAAAGACTAGACACAGCAAGTTCTTTTCCAGCTCTCTTCCCTTTTGGAATAAACAACCACAGTTAATGAAACATCTTTGTTTTTTGCCTTTGTTGATCTAAGGCACTGCCATTGGCAGTGCAGACATCAGAATTCTATTATCAAATTGCTAACCGCTAAAAAAAGAACACCAGATATGACTATATTCCTAGTTTCCTCTAGTAAAACCTTTCTCTTCCTATTACAGTTTATTATACAATGAGGACTAGGATCTCAAGAGGGATATCGAGCCTTCCAACACCTATGCCTTTTTATTAGACAAGAGTATTATACCCACTTGAAGTCCCTGCACCTGCACTATATCCACACCTATGGATATTGCAAAAGAGCAATCCTTATTAAAAAATACACTTGCTACCCTTTGGAATGAACAACTCGCTACATCTAAGGATCACATTTTTCTCCACAACGACTATTCTTTAAAGGGCTTTCTAGACATAGGGAAATTTCTTCACATACCAAAAGATGCCAAATATATTCTTAATGATGATGGCTCATTTGTAGTAGACAGGTTAGCAGTAATTGAGGGCAACCCCCCAGGTGGAATAATGCTTAAAGCATGGGAAAATACATTAGGCGCATATGATCTGTCAATCCAATGCTTAAACATAGGAAAATATATCATTATGAAGGTGTCCTTCAAGGAGTTAACTACCTTTCAACCTTCTTGTTGCACTATTCAGACCTTACAAGAGTTAAGCAGCAGGTATAAGATTTCTATATGGCCCTTAGTTCTAGCTATCAGTCTGTTAAGGATAAAAAAAGTAAACAATAAATTTGCTGTTGGCATACCATGAAACACTTGACGTGCGTAACATCAATGCTTCTTCAACACTGAGGTTAGTAGATCTCCTTAAGCCAATCCGCAGTCAATAGATCCACCGAGTACTAATAACAACAATAACCCTAGCAGTTAGGATATCAAGAGAAGTGGAGTTGGAGAAGGAAGCGGCAGTGGTAACGGAGGTGCTGTCAGGGAAGATGATGGAGGAAGAGAGGCAACAACCTTAAGGGGGAGGAGTGGTGCTGCTGGGGAAGGGATGGTCGGGAGAGGCGCCTTCGTCGAGAGAGGGAACGGGGTTGGGGATGGCTGGGGGAGGTGACGTCCTCAGGGAGGGGGTTGGGGAGTCAAGGTAGGGCGAAGGTGATGGGGGCGGTAGTGGGTTTTCGACGGTAGTCTTGGGGGGAAGGAGAGGTGATGCTAGGGTGGGAATGGTCGGAGGAGGCACCTTCATCAAGGGAGGAAAGGGGGTAGCAGATGGTCGAGGGAGTTGTGCCGTCAGGGAGGGGGCTGGGGAGTCGAGGGAGGGGGAGGGTGTAACAAGCGCGTACCCCAGACGTATTTTAAGACGTCTGGGAGGTGGCCCAGACGTCTGTCAAGACGTCTGGGATCACATCCAGACGTCTGACCAGACGTCCGGGATAGTTTACAGACGTCTGACGAACAGTTATATTCGCACGGGATATTCGTCTGCGCGCCTGTGCGCGCAGACCTGCGATCCGCATCTTCTCTGCGGCTGCAGGCGACTGCGGCCGTCTCTCTCCTCCTCTCCGCACGGCGTTAAAAGGGGGAGGGGGCGTGCCTCCCCTCCCGTCTCCACCATCTTCCTCCTCTCCTGCTGCGGGCGGAGCGAGCGGACGCGAGGGCGCAGCGGCAGCGGCGCAGCAAAGGCGCGGAGGAGCTGCGGCGTGCGAGGGCGGGACTCTGCCGTGAGGGCGAGCTCGCCGGGAGCGGCTTGGCCGGCCGGCGGAGGGCGCAGGGGGCGCAGAGCGTCGCGAAGAGGGACCTGCTGCGGGCGGAGCAGCGGACGCGCGAGGTGCGACGCGGGCGGCGTCGCGAGCGGAGGCCGAGCGAGGTTCTGATTCTGGAAAAATCTCCAGAATCAGACGTCTGGACTGATATCCAGACGGCAAGGTCGACGTCTGTGTGATCATACAGACGTCTGAAAGGTGAGTTCCGCTTTCTCCTTCTTCTTTTGTCGACTGACCGTACTGAAGGAGGAGGGTTGGCTGTGCGCAGGTGTTCGGATTCGTCATCCTTTGCGAATCCGACGTCTGGAAGTTGTACTAGACGGCGGGAGTGACCTCCAGACGTCCGGAGAGACCATCGGACGTCTGGGATCTAGGAGAGACGTCGCCACAGACTTCTGGACGTCCGGGGAACCACGCCGAACAGGTAATTCTCTGATCCACCGTTTAAGACGTCTGGAAGGAGTTCCAGACGTCTGATTTTGCACAGTATTGTCTTTCTCGACCCGTTTAGGGCCCGTTTGGGCTCCGTCTTCCACGATTCGAGTTGCGTTCGATTCAGAATTTATTCCTCTACCCGCTTACAGTAGCTATACACTGTTTTGAGACACTCCTTGTGTTTGATCCTTGTGATAGGACCTCGTTCGATTGCCGTCTTGAGAGTCGCGGAGGCGCGCGGGATTCCCGACCACGCCCCCATTACTTCCGTTGTACCTGGTAGAGTGGTTTTTAAGCATTAATAAAATCTGTTAAAGTATGGAACCATAACTAGAACCTAGGGCATTGCATGAACCCTAGGAATGAGAAATGTATGGAATGATAGCTCCTAGGTGTTGCATAAATCCTAGGGCCGGAAAACTAGATTGTATGATAGATCCTAGGATATGGCATGAATCCTAGGATGGAAAAACTAGTGGAATGTATATTACTGCAGTCTTGGAAAAATGGAAAGGAATATATAAGCTGCCTGTGAAATTAATTAACAGCTGCCTGTTATGAACAAAGAAACATGTTTGAGATCATGGAAATTGAGAACGTGAATCTGGAAAGTGAAACATATGATGTTCTGAGATAAAGGGCTGGAACCCTACGGGGAATTAGGAGTGGAACTCCTGGAAAGAAAAGGAATGGAACTGAGATGTAGTTGTACTGTCTCTTGGGTACGCAGTACCAAGGGAAGTACCTGTACCTGTTTTAGTGCAGAGTGGGGCCAGCCGCCCCAGGGACCCGGGGTTAGGCTTGGCCGCTCTGTACCGACTTGTTGGCCCTCGTGTACGTAGTACCGAGGAGAGCTAGTAGTGTTAGGAGAGTACTAGCTACCCCACGGGCCCCGGGGTTCTGCTAGCCTCCTTCACCGACTTGTTAGGCCCACTAGGGCAAACCAGGGTAGTCAGACGAGGGTGCGCGGACTGTGGAGGGGCAAGGCCCCGGTTTGGTTACTGTGGAGGGGTTGGACCCCTGTTACTGCGAGGGCTCTGCCCTGGTTCCGTGCTGTGCTTTGGGCGCACCCGTTAACGGAAACGACTGACCGCGTGCCAGTACGGGCTAGCTACCTGTGCGTTTATCGCGCGTGCCGTAGTCACCGTTACGTCTGTCAGTGACCTTGGGGTGGTTGACTGAGGGTAGGATCACCACGGGGGACTCTCCCGGCCAGGGGAGCACCACGTGCTACTTCTACTGTTGGAAAAGACTGCAATCAAGATCGTCCCACGAGGACATTCGAGATCAAGTAAAGGATCTGAGAAGTAAATGAAATAGTGAGAAAAATTGAAAGATGTAAATAAAGGAAGTAATAGAACATAACAGCTACTGTACACTCTACTGTTGCCTTTAGTTAGTTTGCCACTCTACTCAGCGTTTTGCTGACGTGTTACACTCGTTACCTTTTTCAGGACCAGGTGTTGAGCAGCCAGGGTCGGCGGCTGCAGAGGACGCTGGGCCGAGTAGGGTCCAGTAGAGTTGCCACAGTTTTGTACCTTCTTTTGTTTCTGTTCTAGTGAGTAGTTTTGTTTCCGCTGTACCTTCTTTACCTGCAGTTTTTGTTATATGATATATGTTGTTTTACTGTTGTGGTGGTGCCTACTGTAGTAGTTTCTTTCCTTACTGCTGTACTTTTTACTGTTAGTTATATTCATGCTGAATGTGGTTTATTTTACTGTCTTTTGGTTACTTCCTCGTTGGACGACTGGGTCTTGGGATTAGTCGAGTCGGTCCGGTTCTCGTGTCTCGTAGGGACTCGGGAACCGGGTCGTTACAAGATGGTATCAGAGCAAGGTCGTCCCGAGAAGTGAATCAACTGACTGGAAAATAACCAATTCACATGTTTATAGCTAGAGTAGCCACCACAACATATCTCTTGACATGAGTTCTTAGAAGTGTTGTTAGGTACCGTCTGTTTTGACGTTTCCGTTTTGTTTCGCGTCTCCTTGCAGGAGATGCCTCGTCGTGGGACTGGCGAGACTGGCCGCGGGCGCGGCCGAGGGCGAGGACGGCGAGGTGGACGTGCTGTCGTTGACGTCTCGGTGGACCAGCCACCACTCCCTGGCATCCAGGCCCAGGACCTCGCCCGACTGATACGGGATATTGTACGAGAGGAGCTCCACCCACCGCCCCGAGCACCTCCTCCTGGGGTTGCAGAGGGGGAGTCCTCTGTGGGACCACGCGACGGACGCGGCGCCGGACACGAGGGAGGGGATGGGCCCCTGCCGCCCCCACCTTCCTCCGACACTTCTGTACACGAGGCACCTTCGCCTGGAGGTGCACCAGCACCTCCCCTACAGCACCACTTCGAGCTTTTCGGGCAGTTCCGGAAGCTGAAGCCCCCCTCCTTCAAGGGGGATGAGGACCCGACCGAGGCAGAGGACTGGCTTGAGCAGCTGGAGAAGATCTTCGACACCCTTCGCCCCCCGGTGGAGTGCCGCGTGGCCTTTGCCACGTACCAGCTGGAGAGTGCGGCACACCGGTGGTGGAGGGCGGTCCGGGGACAGGAGAGGGACGAGCCGACGTGGGACCAGTTCGTCACCCTCTTCTGCGAGCAGTACTTTCCCCAGACGTGGCAGGACCAGAGGAGGCGGGAGTTCCACACTCTCCGCCAAGGGACGATGACCGTGAGCGCGTACCGCACGCGTTTCTTGGAGCTGTCCCGCTTTGCAGCGACAGCGGTAGCCACTGAGGAGGAGCGCCTTTGGAGGTTCACCGAGGGGCTCCGGCCTGCGATCCGGGGGTATGTCAAACCCCTGAAGCTGCCGACGTTTTCGAGGGTGGTAGAGGCAGCCATGACTTACGAGGAGACCAACCCGTCCGCGCGAGAGACCGACGGCGGGTGGAAGAGGCCCTTTCAGCCAGACTTCTCACAGGGCCGGCGAGAACGGAGACACGTGGCGTCCGCAGGAGAGCCGTCACGTTGTGCAGGGCCATCACTGGCCTTTGGGGGCCCTCGACAGGGGCCAGTCGCCAGCACCGGACCCCCGCCTAGCCGACAGCAGGGACTCACTGAGGGCGGGAGTCGGGTTCCCCTCTGCTACCAGTGTGGCCAGCCGGGCCACGTCAGGAGGGACTGCCCATCTAGGGCAGGAGGTCAGCAGATACTTCCCGCGCAGAGCACTGGAGGGCGCGCAGGAGGCCGCGGTTTCCAGGCGCGAGGAGGAGGACCGCAGTCGCGAGGAGGGTACCGGCCAGCACCTACCCGTCCGACGCAGAGTGTGGCTGCTTCGTCCGCACCTAGAGCTGAGGGGCGTATCAACGCCCTAACACACAGGGACGCCAGAGCTTCGGGATCCGTGGTAGCAGGTATGGTTTCAGTTTCTGGCAGACTCGTTTACACGCTTTTCGATTCCGGCGCTACGCACTCGTTTGTCGCAGACAGTTTCGCAGTTAGTTTGGACCAGGATTATACATTGTTAGAGAACCCGTTCGTAATCAGAGGTCCGAGTGGTCAGCTGTTTGTAGCTGAGGAGGTGTACACGGGTTGCGGGGTCAGCATCGGGGGACACAGCCTGCCAGCTGACCTGATTATGATACAGATGGAGGACTTTGGGGTGATCCTGGGGATGGATTGGCTGTCCGCTTACCACGCATTGGTAGACTGCTTTGAGAGGAAGATTGTCTTCTCCATTCCGGAGTTGCCTTCCTTCGAGTTTCACGGGCAGCCAGTGGACGGAGGTTTCAGGTGCATTTCGGCACTTCGGGCGGCGAGACTTTTGAGCCAGGGGTGTGAGGGCTTCTTAGCTTGTGTGGTGGCAGAGCATAGCCCCGTGGCAGACTTCCAGAGCATCCCGGTGGTCAGAGAGTACCCCGACGTGTTTCCAGACGAGTTACCAGGACTACCGCCCGAGCGTGAGATCGAGTTTGAGATCTCACTAGTACCAGGGACCAACCCCATCTCCACCGCGCCATACAGGATGGCACCTCTTGAGCTGCGAGAGCTCAAGTCTCAGTTGCAGGACCTTTTGGAGAAAGGTTTCGTGAGGCCCAGTGCGTCTCCCTGGGGAGCCCCGGTACTGTTTGTGAAGAAGAAGGATGGGACCCTACGCCTTTGTGTGGACTACAGACAGCTGAATAGGGTCACCATCAAGAACAGATATCCGCTGCCGAGGATTGACGATTTGTTTGACCAGTTGCGGGGTGCCACGGTGTTTTCCAAGATCGACTTGAGGTCTGGATACCACCAGTTGAGGATCAGGGAGACCGACGTCTCCAAGACAGCTTTCCGCACCCGGTACGGACACTACGAGTTTTTGGTCATGCCGTTTGGGCTGACCAATGCCCCCGCTGCTTTCATGGACCTGATGAACCGGGTGTTCAGACCGTACTTGGACCAGTTTGTGGTGGTTTTCATAGATGATGTACTCATCTATTCTAGAGATCGGACGCAGCACGGACAGCACTTGCGGATGGTTCTGGACACTCTGAGAAGACGCAGGCTGTACGCCAAATACAGCAAGTGCGAGTTCTGGTTGAGGGAGGTGACCTTTTTGGGTCATGTGATCTCTGGAGACGGCCTGGCGGTGGATCCCGCCAAGGTCGAGGCAGTGCTCAGGTGGGAGAGACCGCGTTCAGTCACTGAGATTCGCAGTTTCCTGGGACTGGCAGGTTACTACAGACGGTTCATCAGAGGGTTTTCGCAGATTGCACGTCCTATGACACAGTTGACTCGGAAGGATGTGCCTTTCACTTGGACAGACGCCTGTGAGGCGTGTTTTCTGGAGCTGAAGGAGAGGTTGACCTCGGCTCCCGTGCTCACCATTCCTGACAGTAGTGGCGGGTTCGTCGTGTACACGGACGCTTCCTTGCAGGGGTTAGGAGGTGTGCTCATGCAGAGGGGTCACGTGGTCGCTTACGCTTCGCGGCAACTGAAGCCCCATGAGCATACCTACCCTACCCATGACCTAGAGTTGGCAGCTGTTGTCTTCGCGCTGAAGACATGGAGGCACTACTTGTACGGTGAGACCTTCGAGATTTTTACAGATCACAAGAGCCTCAGATATCTTTTTGACCAGAAGGAGCTCAACATGAGACAGAGACGTTGGTTGGAGCTCCTGAAGGACTACGACTGCAGCATCTCCTACCACCCGGGAAAGGCCAATGTGGTGGCTGACGCCTTGAGCCGTAAGGCGCCCGCACGCTTGGCCAGTCTACAGTTACAGAGTTGGAGCCTTTTGGAGGAGGTGGGCAGTTGGCGACCTCTAGAGTTACGAGGATACTGTGGGGCAGTGACGGTGACACGGCAGACCAGACCAGAGTTGATAGACCGCATCATCACGGGACAGATGGCCGATCCGTACTTGCAGTCTTTGCGCGACAGAGTACTGTCAGGGGACCCAGGGGACTTCTCTTTCACAGACCAGGTGTTACGCTTGAGGGGACGGCTGTGCGTCCCCAGAGACGAGGAGCTGTTGAGAGAGCTCCTGACTGAGGCACACGGTTCCAGATTCACCATACATCCCGGAAACACGAAAATGTACCATGACTTGAGACGCGAGTTCTGGTGGAGAGGGATGAAGCGGGATGTGGGTGAGTTCGTGCAGCAGTGCTTAGTGTGCCAGCAGGTGAAAGCCGAGCATCAGAGGCCTGCAGGGCCGCTTCAGCCGCTTCCAGTGCCAGAGTGGAAGTGGGAGAGCATCACCATGGACTTGGTGGTGGGTTTACCTGTTACCCAGCGAGGACACGACGCGGTCTGGGTAATAGTGGATAGGTTGACGAAGACGGCACGATTCTTGCCGATCCGAGTCACTTTGGGACCAGCACAGTTGGCAGAGAGGTATATCCGTGATGTGGTGCGACTACACGGAGTTCCGCGGGAGATCGTATCCGACCGGGATACCCGCTTTACGTCCCAGTTTTGGGCTGAGTTTCAGCAGGCTTTGGGGACGAGGTTGAGGTTTAGCACGGCTTACCACCCCCAGACGGACGGACAGTCGGAACGCACGATACAGACACTTGAGGATCTTTTGCGTGCCTGTGTACTAGACTGGAGGGGCTCTTGGGAGGAACACCTGCCCCTGGCAGAGTTTGCATACAACAACAGTTATCACTCGAGCATCGGCATGGCTCCCTACGAGGCTCTGTACGGACGGAAATGCATGGCACCCTTGAGTTGGGTTGAGGTGGGGACCAAGTGGGAGGTTGGCCCCAGGTTGATCCGGCAGAGTCAGGAGGTAGTTGAACAGATCCACAGACGACTCCGCACTGTCAGGAGCAGACAGAAGAGCTACGCAGATCGCAGACGCAGAGAGGTGCAGTTCGAGGTTGGGGACCACGTCTTTCTTCGTGTTTCGCCCATGAAGGGCTTACAGCGGTTTGGGGTGAGAGGGAAGCTCGCGCCGAGGTTCGTGGGGCCCTTCGAGGTCCTGGAGCGGGTTGGACCCGTTGCTTACAGACTTGCCCTTCCCCCGCAGCTTTCTGGTGTGCACGACGTGTTCCACGTGTCCAACCTCAGGAAGTACGTAGCCGATCTCAGCCACGTACTGAGTCACGAGAGCGTCGAGGTGAGCGACGACCTGACCTACCCCGAGCGGCCAGTGCAGATCCTAGACCGAGCAGTCCGCAGGTTGAGACGAAAGCAAGTACCCCTGGTAAAGGTTTTGTGGAGGAGCCAGCGGTACGAGGAGGCTACCTGGGAGCCTGAGGCGGCAATGCGGGAGCGGTACCCAGAGCTTTTCGCGGGTACGTCTTTTCGGACCGGCTTCGGTCCTCTTTGAGTTTGTTATGGTTATTTGGACATCCTTTTTCCGCACCCTAGTTGGCGCAAGTTTCGGGGACGAAACTTCCTTTGAGTTTGTTATATTGTAACAAGCGCGTACCCCAGACGTATTTTAAGACGTCTGGGAGGTGGCCCAGACGTCTGTCAAGACGTCTGGGATCACATCCAGACGTCTGACCAGACGTCCGGGATAGTTTACAGACGTCTGACGAACAGTTATATTCGCACGGGATATTCGTCTGCGCGCCTGTGCGCGCAGACCTGCGATCCGCATCTTCTCTGCGGCTGCAGGCGACTGCGGCCGTCTCTCTCCTCCTCTCCGCACGGCGTTAAAAGGGGGAGGGGGCGCGCCTCCCCTCCCGTCTCCACCATCTTCCTCCTCTCCTGCTGCGGGCGGAGCGAGCGGACGCGAGGGCGCAGCGGCAGCGGCGCAGCAAAGGCGCGGAGGAGCTGCGGCGTGCGAGGGCGGGACTCTGCCGTGAGGGCGAGCTCGCCGGGAGCGGCTTGGCCGGCCGGCGGAGGGCGCAGGGGGCGCAGAGCGTCGCGAAGAGGGACCTGCTGCGGGCGGAGCAGCGGACGCGCGAGGTGCGACGCGGGCGGCGTCGCGAGCGGAGGCCGAGCGAGGTTCTGATTCTGGAAAAATCTCCAGAATCAGACGTCTGGACTGATATCCAGACGGCAAGGTCGACGTCTGTGTGATCATACAGACGTCTGAAAGGTGAGTTCCGCTTTCTCCTTCTTCTTTTGTCGACTGACCGTACTGAAGGAGGAGGGTTGGCTGTGCGCAGGTGTTCGGATTCGTCATCCTTTGCGAATCCGACGTCTGGAAGTTGTACCAGACGGCGGGAGTGACCTCCAGACGTCCGGAGAGACCATCGGACGTCTGGGATCTAGGAGAGACGTCGCCACAGACTTCTGGACGTCCGGGGAACCACGCCGAACAGGTAATTCTCTGATCCACCGTTTAAGACGTCTGGAAGGAGTTCCAGACGTCTGATTTTGCACAGTATTGTCTTTCTCGACCCGTTTAGGGCCCGTTTGGGCTCCGTCTTCCACGATTCGAGTTGCGTTCGATTCAGAATTTATTCCTCTACCCGCTTACAGTAGCTATACACTGTTTTGAGACACTCCTTGTGTTTGATCCTTGTGATAGGACCTCGTTCGATTGCCGTCTTGAGAGTCGCGGAGGCGCGCGGGATTCCCGACCACGCCCCCATTACTTCCGTTGTACCTGGTAGAGTGGTTTTTAAGCATTAATAAAATCTGTTAAAGTATGGAACCATAACTAGAACCTAGGGCATTGCATGAACCCTAGGAATGAGAAATGTATGGAATGATAGCTCCTAGGTGTTGCATAAATCCTAGGGCCGGAAAACTAGATTGTATGATAGATCCTAGGATATGGCATGAATCCTAGGATGGAAAAACTAGTGGAATGTATATTACTGCAGTCTTGGAAAAATGGAAAGGAATATATAAGCTGCCTGTGAAATTAATTAACAGCTGCCTGTTATGAACAAAGAAACATGTTTGAGATCATGGAAATTGAGAACGTGAATCTGGAAAGTGAAACATATGATGTTCTGAGATAAAGGGCTGGAACCCTACGGGGAATTAGGAGTGGAACTCCTGGAAAGAAAAGGAATGGAACTGAGATGTAGTTGTACTGTCTCTTGGGTACGCAGTACCAAGGGAAGTACCTGTACCTGTTTTAGTGCAGAGTGGGGCCAGCCGCCCCAGGGACCCGGGGTTAGGCTTGGCCGCTCTGTACCGACTTGTTGGCCCTCGTGTACGTAGTACCGAGGAGAGCTAGTAGTGTTAGGAGAGTACTAGCTACCCCACGGGCCCCGGGGTTCTGCTAGCCTCCTTCACCGACTTGTTAGGCCCACTAGGGCAAACCAGGGTAGTCAGACGAGGGTGCGCGGACTGTGGAGGGGCAAGGCCCCGGTTTGGTTACTGTGGAGGGGTTGGACCCCTGTTACTGCGAGGGCTCTGCCCTGGTTCCGTGCTGTGCTTTGGGCGCACCCGTTAACGGAAACGACTGACCGCGTGCCAGTACGGGCTAGCTACCTGTGCGTTTATCGCGCGTGCCGTAGTCACCGTTACGTCTGTCAGTGACCTTGGGGTGGTTGACTGAGGGTAGGATCACCACGGGGGACTCTCCCGGCCAGGGGAGCACCACGTGCTACTTCTACTGTTGGAAAAGACTGCAATCAAGATCGTCCCACGAGGACATTCGAGATCAAGTAAAGGATCTGAGAAGTAAATGAAATAGTGAGAAAAATTGAAAGATGTAAATAAAGGAAGTAATAGAACATAACAGCTACTGTACACTCTACTGTTGCCTTTAGTTAGTTTGCCACTCTACTCAGCGTTTTGCTGACGTGTTACACTCGTTACCTTTTTCAGGACCAGGTGTTGAGCAGCCAGGGTCGGCGGCTGCAGAGGACGCTGGGCCGAGTAGGGTCCAGTAGAGTTGCCACAGTTTTGTACCTTCTTTTGTTTCTGTTCTAGTGAGTAGTTTTGTTTCCGCTGTACCTTCTTTACCTGCAGTTTTTGTTATATGATATATGTTGTTTTACTGTTGTGGTGGTGCCTACTGTAGTAGTTTCTTTCCTTACTGCTGTACTTTTTACTGTTAGTTATATTCATGCTGAATGTGGTTTATTTTACTGTCTTTTGGTTACTTCCTCGTTGGACGACTGGGTCTTGGGATTAGTCGAGTCGGTCCGGTTCTCGTGTCTCGTAGGGACTCGGGAACCGGGTCGTTACAGAGGGTGATGGAGGCGACAGTGGGTTTAGGGAAGAAGTAATGGAGGGTTTAGGTCATAGTTTTTAAAGCCTATGGTCACGGTAACCGTGACCATAGACTTTGGCGATGGTTTTTAAATCCGTAATGAAAATGTAAGTAACAAAATAATTATCCTTAATTTCTTTGGTCACGATTTTAGGTGGAACCGTGACTATAAGTTACTTTTAGTCACGGTGTTTAAAACTGTGACCAAATAACCGTGACTAAAACTTATTTTCCTTACGGTGATGGCATTGAATGCACGGAGGCCAATTAAAAAGTAGCAAGAAGAAAGACAATCCTAAAATACTTTGTTTTATTGTTAAAACTGAAAATAAGAAACTATTCGAGCACAAACACAACAAAATTTCCCTAAATATAATCTTGCCAAAAAGTAAAGAAACATACGCTGCAATGCGTTTTGCAACACACAGATGAGAGTAGTGGTTTCAATCGGTGTATTGTGATTTTCCACTGGTGGAAGCCACTTTTCACCAATGAAAAACCACTTTCCAAGTGAAACCACTTCCCATAGGTGAAAAATCACGTTTAAAGTTGAAAAATCATTTTCCACCAGTGAAAAGACAAACACATCGGTGTAGTTTCATTTTCAACTAGTGTGTTTTGATTTTCAATCGGTTGAAAACCATTTCCAACTAATGTGTTTTTGATATGTGATATAGGACGAAATTTGCCCTCTTGTAATACGTCTAATCGGCTTGTGGATAGACTAGTCGAACTCACTTGAACTCGGTCCACGCGGGAAGACGAGGAGGCACAATCCACGAGCGGTTACGAATCCACATTTTTTCTCTTAACAACTCCTCATAATATCTCTCAACAACTCCCCACTATCTCTTAACAACCTTGCTCTCATGTATTCTATAAATAGCTCCTACCTACACATGGTAGAGGGGGACCCGAGGACCCGATGGGGGGCAAGCCAAGGCTTTCAGCCTACCACCTGTTATGTATTTTTCCCACCAGTAATGGAGATTGAGGGTTAGATCCCCTCCCCAGACATATACCCCTTGAAGTAGAGCTGGATCAACAATTGTCGTGTGCATGTGATTGTTTATTTATTTTTATTTTCTTGTGACTATGTTACGTTTCTTACACATATAAATTCTTTATTGATCTTCTGGAGCTCATCAAATAACGCCATCTGCGGGAAATACCAACAAAAATGGCATGTTCTTATCATGCATCACGGATGGCAAGGGGTACAAACTGCCACCATGAAGGGGAAATGAATGGTTGCCATTCTTCCCCTATTCTATCTGCCAAAAATGACCTTCCACGTGCTTGCCAAGGTGGTCTCGTTCCTTCCTCCTCTCCCTCACAGGCGGCGGAAAGGATAGCGAAAACCTTTAACAGTTCCTGAACTCACCTTTAAGCTCCGTCCGACCATCCACCCTCCAATAGAGGCTTCTTCCTACTGGTGGATGCTTCTGTTAGCCACTCCCATCCACCGAAGGACTCCTTCTCATGGGGGATGCCAGCCTATCAGGCCTTTGAGCATCGGATGCTCCTCCTCCCTGCCTGAGAGATGCCCACCTAAGGGCCCCACCTGAACAACTTTAAGGCATGGAGGCAACCCAAGAGGGGCTTCGGAGCTTGGAGAACCTCCTCTCCCTCTTCCCTGATCATCAGACCACCTGGCTGGGGATGGGTCATGACTGCCTAACTACACCACCCAGCCACGCTCTTAGAAGCCGTCATCTCTTCCTCGTTGCCCTCGCCCTCGTCAAGGTCATCTCTACCCTCTTCTCTCTCACCAGCGGTGGCAAGGCCCCTTGCAGGCCCTCTCTGCCACTTTGCCTGGTCCGTGCACACAAGGCACCTCCACCTGTAGGCTCCTGTCCATGCCTATTCTCCCTCCCAGCCGAGAGCTCTTCTAGTTAAGGCCACATCTGCAAGTGTTGCTTAAGGTCTCTGCTGTCTAAGCTCCCACACTGGCCTCTCTTGCGGAATCCCCATTCCCGCATGAGGCTGCTTGAGGCCCCACCTACCTAAACTCTCCCTCACCTGCCAGAACTTCAAGCGGCAAGGACCCCTGGCAAAGTCCCCTGCCTGGGTTCCTATCGCTCGATGCTGCCCACCATTCAGCCAACCTCATTGAGGGGCACCTCGCTTAAGCTCTCCATAGCCTTGTCAAAGGAGCGCCCTACCTAAATGAACAGGCTTGTCCTTTTTCTCCATTTGCCATGACCGTTGTTCGACTCCTTTGCTTTGCCTGAGGGTGCTGCTTGAGTCCTAAGACAACTAGTTCCCAACCTTTTTCCTACCTATTATGCTGGGTAATGAGGTCGGCAAGGATGGACCCCAGTGGAATCTTCATCAAGACATTTTTAAGGGCAAGCTTGACCACCTTCCCTTATTGGTGTAGATGGTAAAATGCCTCTCAATCACTGCTCCATCGACAGCATTGCTTAAGATCGCTCTCCTCATGACTGTTTATGGAGGAGCAGTTGGGATAATTAAAAAAATAAAAAAGTATAATAATGGGGTGGGAGATTTCTCATGTCATGTAGGCCTTCCAACTTTAAAGTGGACACTGACACCTTCAGTCGGCTACCCCTCCTCTTCCATCTCAGTTAACTTTTTCTTTTGAAGCCACTACTTCTTGTGAGGAAAACACATAAAAAGTCCTTTTTCCTCACCAATTCCCACCTGAATATGTGAGAGGTGAACTGATGTCCGTCCCGTCTGGTGCTCCACCAAGGCTATTATGAGATGTTAGTGAGGGGCACCTTTAGAAGAAAATAAAAAATGAGGGGAAATTTTACGAGGTTAATTAGCTCGTCAATAGCCGAACGATGCTCCATGCATCTCTCTTTAATAGCCGAACGATGCTCCACGCATCTCTCTTCTTATGCAAAGATAACTAAAATTTTTCTATTTCATAAAATAGATGTTTATCTTTGCGAAGTTTATATTATCTTTATAACACTTATCTCCCCACCCCCTACAAATTAGTACACGCAGGGGTTGAAAAACCCAATTGCTTTCCCAATAACACATGCCACCTGCACAGGATAGGTTGCAAGTGGGCACCCCAACTAGAGAGTCCCCTTGGCGCCCTATGAGCATCGACAACGTGCAAGGAACCTTAGCATCCTACTGTGGGCTACCTCTTAAGGACTCAGAGAGTGCCTGGGTACTCGGAGAGTGGGTCAAGATCAAATTCATAGTCGGGAACTAAATTCCCACACTTCCATTACAATTTATATTTTATTAATCACCGGTCTTTTTTTAGGAAAACTCATAATACCATCCCTCTCTCCCCAACAAGAAGGAAAAACAACAATGGAAACTTCAAAGCACCTATCCCCTTATGCAGCCGCACAATAGTTGTTGGGGGCAAGTAACCCCTCCCCATGAGGCGAGTGGGGGCAATGAAGCACTTACCCCCGGACAATATTGAGTGATAGCTGTTGGGGGCAAGGGTGACCTCTGCGTGAGGGCAAACAAGAGAAAGAAGTATACTCTCGTAGTCGAACAGTCAGACTATGAGAGTGGGAGCATCTAATGTGGGACAAAAATTTTCCTCACGTGATACGTCTAGTTGGCTTGTGGATAGACCGATCAAACCTGCTTAGACTCAATCCGCACGGGAAGACGAGGAGGCGTGATCCATTGAGTGATTACGAGTCCATGTTTTATCTCTTAATAACTCATAATATCTCTCAACAACTCCTCGCTATCTCTTAACAACATTCCTCTCAAGTATTTTATAAATAACTCCTACCTACACATGGTAGAGGGGGACCTGAGGACCCGATGGAGGGCAAGCCAAGGCTTTCAGCCTACTACCTGTTATGTATTTTTCCCACTGGTAGTGGAGATTAAGGGTAGATCCCCTCCCCAAATGTACACCTCTTGAGGTGGAACTAGGTCAACAATCATCATGTGCACATGATTGCTTGTTTATTTTTATTCTCTTGTGGCTATGTTATGTTTCCTATTCATATAAATAACTTTGATGGCCTTTTGGGGCTCATCAGTTTGCTTGATTTTCAATCCGTTGAAAATCATTTTCTACTGTTGTGTATTTGGTCTGCTTGATTTTCAACCGATTGATTTTATTTTTCAATCAGTGGAAAATGGGTTTCTAATCGGTGCATTTTGGTGTACTTGAATTTCAACCAATTAATTTTCCTTTTCAACTAGTTGGTTTTCCTCTTAAAAAATGAAAAGTGATTTCACCTGTGGGGTTTAGGTTTAGGATTTAGGAGTTAGCATTTAGGGTTTAGATTTATGGAAAGTGGTTCTTCACCTATACAAGGTGATTTTTCACTTGGAAAGGTGATTTTTAACCTTATGATTTGGGGTTTAGGATTTAGAATTCAATCACTTTTCCAAGTGAAAAATCACTTAGAGTTGATGAAAATTGATTGAAACACACCAGTTGAATATCACTTGGTTGGGCGAGAACGCACGTTGCAAAACACGTTGCAGCACGTGCTTCCCTACCTGCATCCTATAATCTTCCATCTAAATTGATAATCCATTGCCACTCCAACATGTAAGGTATTATCTAAGGCAACAAAACCTGGGGAAGGGGATTATGAAAAATAGAAGAGGGAGAGATTTTGAGTAGGGTAAGATGAGGTCCGACATTAGCACCCAATATTGTGCTTAATTTGTTTTAGATTATTTGTAGGGAATCCAAAATTCTAATTGATGGCTACAGCACCTGTGACCACATAGGAAGAGGTGTCACGTGGATGGGGCATCATACTAGTGAATAAGTTCTCATGCTTCATTGTAGGGAAAAAGTGATTGACTTTTGTTTGAAAGAAATCCAAGAGATAAAGGAAAACAAGTCACTCAATTCTCAAGAAAAGAAAATCAATTGGCTCAACGCATCTGAACATTAATTAATAACATTAATTTTTAATATCACACAATAGCAAAATATGAATTAGGCAATACAATAATAAATTAGGATCACTTGATACAATGCTTGACATTGATATCAATTATATGTAAGTACAGGAAGAAAATACTAACAAAGCAGCAAACCTAATGCAACACTTCTGGAAATGATTTGGAAAAAGGCCATGATAGAATCCTTACTACCCATCATATCATATGCATCTTGGACAACCTAAGCCTAAGCAATAAATATGTCCTCTTAACTACCATTTCATGTGAATGAGTATAAGTATTTATGGAAAATAGAGATACTCAATTACAAGTAACATTTTTTAATTGAAATAAGGGAGTTCGTTACTTGTCTAAAGCAATATATTTGGAAATTTCACTCTCAATCCCAGAATAAATCATTTCCACCATGCAAGTGGAATTGATTAATTAGTCTTCTAATTTTAAAATTTCTTTTATACTTCTTATTCGAATTCCTTGATATCACATATCCTCCACCCAAACCGGGTGTGTTTTTGTAGAGTTTGTGGTGGTGTGTGGTGCACCTAAGGAGGCGAGTGGCTTAACCATTGATTAAGCTAGGGAGGCACAAGATAGCTATTAGTTGTTGGAGTAGGCTTAGGAAGCTTCTAGGCCATGTGATGATGTGAAAGGTGACATGTAAAGTCAAGTGGTGCCACATGTAGGAGTGTGGTGAGGTGGAGCCATGTGTGTGGTAGCATGTCAGAGTTCAGTTGCACAAAATGTAGGACTTATCTCAATTAAGGTCTAGGTGCCTAGGTTGGGTCAATTAATGAGGGTGTGTATCAGTTAGGTCGGTAATTGTGTGGTTCTGTGCATCGGTCATATGTTTGTGTGTGCATGGATTCGTCTCCTTTTTTGCTTGTTGCAAGAATCTTGTGATGATTCCGTTGTGGGTCTTCTCGCATATGCGTGTTAACACGACTCCAACTCCTCTACTATAGGCCTGCATACAACAAATACAGTCGTCAATCTCAGGCTCATAAAACAAAGAAACTATGTTATATGTGTACAAAAAATGTGAATGCATGCAATGCATGAAATGTATGGCCTATTCACAATGCAAGCTAGGCTTTTAGCCTAATTCAGACATTTTAAAGTCTCCGATTGCTACGCAATCATGAACCATTGCTGATAGCCACTATAGGTGACAATTTCAAAGTCGTTGCAACAAAACCATCGCAAAGTCAACCTTTTTTTAGTAGTGAGTGTTAAGATTTGAATCCTAGACATTTTTTCAATTCATTCCAACATTTTCTCAAATTACCAAATGTTTGCAAAGCTATTCTAGAATGTGAAGCAAGATGCACTTAACATTCGTATAAAGTTTTAGATGCTTAAAAGGATTCTTGCATCTTGCACTTGCTACAACTGAATATCCCAAATGTTTATCGTACTTGATCGGGTTTTAAGAATGTCGCATTGTAATATAGCCGAAAAAGCGTTCAAAATAAATACAATTTTATTACTCGAATTTTAAAGTCCGAGGTCGAATACAGGGAGCAAATTGGGGTTTAGAAATCAAGATCACAATTAAAAGAATATACAATAATGTCAATGTCACAATGCAAAAATATAGGAGTAGATGTGTAGCACAAAATATTCAAGAACTCAATTATGAATAAAAAATATGAGAATTTCTTCTCTCTCTCTGATTTTTTTCTCCTTCTGATTTTGCCTTAGTGAGCTCTTCCTTCCTTTGTCTTCTCCTTTCTTTTGATTTTGCCTTGGCTTCTCTCTTCCTCAGCTTAGCCTTTCTGTTGGCTTCCTCTACCTTCTTCTCTTCCTTTGGCTTTTCTCTCTCTGCTGGTTGCCTTCTTCTCTGGCTTTTGCCTTGCTACCTTAAGCTTCTTTCTCTTCTTTCCTAGCCTTGCTCTCTTTGGCTTTGGCTTCTTCCTTCTGCTGTAGCCCTTCTCCTTCTTCTTCCTTAGCTTCTCTTCAGCCTTGTCTTCTCCTTCCTCTTCCTTTGGCTTTGCTTCTCTTCCTCTGCAGAGCAAAACCTATCCCCTACCCATGCAAGCTCTCTTCTCTCTTTTCTCTTGGGTTCAGCTCTCCCAAAGCCACGCTTCTCAGGTAATCAGGTCAGGTAGGCGCCGGGGACCAGGCCCATCGGCGTGCGGTGGTGGGCAAAGTGTGCTAGTCGGGTTGGGTCACCAGGTCCGCGGGGAGTGGTTGCGGACGAGGCGGTCGGGTCGGGTGAGAGAGGGACCTCACCCCATGAGTTGGAGGCAAAGAGCCTATGGCAAGAAAACAACTTATGCGAGTGAAGCGCCTCAAAACTTTCCAAGGTGGGACTATCTTCCCACCCCCTTCGCGTGCGCCTGCAGCAGAGAAGCTCCTTCGATTGCAGCAACTGCAAGGGCTTGTGGCTCTAATTGGCAGCCTGGAGTCATGCGTGAAGACGTTCTGCATGACCTGGGGCTGGTGAAGCCTGGAGCAGCTTGCAAGCAAGCTTCGAGTTGTGCATCATTGGCAGAGGGCTCCTGGACCTGAAATCACCACAACGGCCTTGTGGCCACGTTAAAACACTCAGGGAGCTTCGCTAAGGTGCGGTGAGTGTGCAGAGGTGGTCGGCGTGACATGGGAACGCCCGAGTGAGCGTACCTAGGGCACACTGTGGCCGTGTGTGTGGGTGTGTTCGAGGGTGAGTTTGGGTGATTGGTGGAGTGATATGAGTGGGGGGTTATGATCAGGGAGTCGAGGCGGAGCTTATGGACCGATCAACGAGGAAGGAGGTGGTTTGTGGTGGTGGAGCAAACTCGTCGGAGTTGGTGATCGGAGGTGAAGGGGATGATGGTGGTGGAGTGCGATAGTAATCGGTTGAGGAAATAAAGAGGGGGAAAGAATGTAGAGAGTGAGAGAGACTTATCTAGGAGGTGAAGAGATGAAGATGAGACGGAGGTGGCGTTTGGCGCGTATTGCCGATGCCGCAGATGAAGATGCTCAAAGAGGTCGGTCAGCGAGGATGAAGGGGAGGTAGGGGCATCGACGGGTGCTGCGCGACACGGACGAGCGTGAGGAAGAAGAACCTACCACTAGTATTGTGGCTAGGCGACGAGGGAGAGTAGGAGAGGTCACCGGAGCTTGATGAGCGAGTCAGCCGAAGGAGGAGAGACAAAATTGAGGGGGTTCTTTGGCTGATTTCAAGCTTGGGAGATGCGGGGCGAACTTGGGCATCTTAAATAGACCTTTGGGGACGGATTTGTGCTTGAAAGCCAAGCTTCCAAGCAAGGTAAGGTCGCCGACGATGGCAACTCGAAAGAGACCCGAATCTCTCATGCGTTTGCATGAGAGATTGGGTACCAAGTAGGGCACCAAATTAGGTTCACATTGGAGAGAATTTCTCAGAGAATCTCCCTTTCAATTTTGAAGGGGATTCTCTGAGAAATCATGGAGAAATCTCCTTCTAGAGCTCGTCAGAGTAGGATTCCTCCGCTATAATGGCGGAGGTACCTAATTGCAAAGAACGATGAAGAAGTTAGGGGGGTTTCTGCAGCAATTTTTGAAAGGTAGGGGTACAAATGTAATTAGGTTGGACTTATTTGCAAAGTAGGTCAAGATGAGTTCCCCTTAGGTCCAAATTTTGGTACAAGCCTAATTTAGACCTAATGAATCCAATGGTGAAGTTGGATTTTGGGTTTGACCATGTTTGACTAGATAATTTATGCAAA
The DNA here is from genome assembly GCA_037157565.1 of Thalassia testudinum. NCBI lineage: Eukaryota > Viridiplantae > Streptophyta > Magnoliopsida > Alismatales > Hydrocharitaceae > Thalassia > Thalassia testudinum. Next base: position 2,068,788 of record JAZHRO010000022.1, on the reverse strand, counting down.
AACCTAATTTAGGGTAAATATTTGTCTAAGACCTCATTCTAGGTCAAAATAGGTTCCAATAGCCAAATTAAAAGTTCTAAACCCTAGAGAATATTTTTCTATGATTTTTAGAGGGTTTAGGTGAATTTTATACTGACCAGAACCTTGTTTAATCAAGTGGGTCTGTTTTAGGGTTATAAGAAGTCATTTAATTCTCAGAACTCACACGAACCCTTTTCTGCCTGATCTAACCAACTTTTTATCTTTTAAGATCTTTTGACCTATGTTTAGCCCTTGAGAAAACCCGTTGTTGTACTGCAATGGTAAAATTACAGTTTTACCTCTTGTTTCTTGCTTTTCTCCCAGAAAGGTTATTTAGTGAATTAGAACCTCCAGTTGGTTATGTAGGAGCTTTTATTCTCTTCTTTGGGTCAAAATGGGCTAGTTAGGGCTCATGATGGTGTTCCCATCACCAAACCTCATTTATAATGATAGAAATGGAATTATGCATGTAAAAATTAACATATTTAAGATTTATCACATGAATGTATTTTAGATATTTCGCAAACTAATCAAACTTATGGAGCACAAAAGAGGTAGCAAAATCCTAATATATAGCATAAGAAAGAAGCATCACCCTCTATCGATTTTCAAGATGAACAATGATCAAATAACTAGATTCCTTACAGAAAGTGAATGCTTCAACATACTATGATCAAAATAGGATCAACAACTTCATCTTCATAATTGTTTTATGTAGAGCTGTCTATTGAACCTAACAAGCCAAAACCTAGCCGAGCACAAATTCCATCTTGATGAGGCTAGTATAGGTGCATGTTACAACCTGATCCCAGATCCCTAAGGGACCCAAGATCGACCCACCTTGACTAATCCCAAGACCTAGTCGTCTAACAAAAAATAACCAAAAGCATAAAATAATTCACAACCACACATGCAATATAACTAAGTAGAAAATAATCAAGAGACAGCAAAAGAAACAAAGAGAATAGTCTATCAATATTACAGGCCATCACAACTATGACAGAGAAAAGTATAGTAGAAAAGTAACTGAAACAGTATTACGTAGAACAAAATACTCACTACTACAATAGAAGCTAGGGAAACAGTAAGAAAATGCAACTAAGCTTGGCTCAACTAGGCCCAGCTCCCTCTACAGCCGGTGATGCTGGCTGCTCAACTCCCTGACCTGAACAAGGTTATAAAATTTTTGGAGTTAGCGAACGCTGAGTAGAGTGGTAATTTAGCCATTTACATGTAATTAAAACAAGCAATTAATTAATGCAATTAAGTAATTATCCATTTTCATTTAGCTCAACCAATTATTCTAATTTGTTGCTCCTTTATTCATCTAATCATTTCTTAATCTGGCCTGTTCCTCACGGGAACGATTTTGATTGCAGTCTTTTCCATGATGTAGGAGGTACACGTGGTGCTCTCCTGGCCAGGAGAGTCCCCCATGGTATTCCTACACCTAGTCAACAATCTCGAGGTCACAGTCGCGATGTAGCGGTGACTACCTCATGCGTGATAAGTGTGCGGGTAGCTATCCCGCACTGGCACATGGTTAATCATTTCCGCTAGCGGGTATGCCTAAAGGTACAGCATGGAACAGTACAGGGCCTTGCCCTCTCAGAACAAGGATCTCGCCCCTTAGAATAGGGGTCACGCCCCTCCATAGTCTGTGTACCCTCATCTGACTATCCCGGTTTGCCCAATGGGCCTAACAGGAGTCGGTGTAGGGTGGCTAGTCCTAACCCCAGCCCCCCTGGGGTAGCTAGCTCCCTCCCTACACTAAGTAGCTCACCTCGGTACCAAGTACACGAGGGCCAAATAGATTTAGTGTAGAGTGACTAGGCCTGACCCTAGGGCTCAACCCAACGGGTGGCTAGCACCCCTCTATACTAAAGGGACAATTGCTCTCCTTGGTACTGCGTACACAAGCGCCATCTCACTTCCCATCTACAGGAGTTCTTCTCCTAATTCCCCGTAGGGTTCCTGCTGGTATTCCTTTCGTTTCATGTTCCAACCTTTCCAATCTCTCTATTACATTACCAGTTTCATTCTTAAAATAGGCAGCTCATGATTTACTAACTGAGAAAGCATCACATTAAAATTACCAATACATTTGCTAGCATTTAGAATTTTACATGTATCTCAAGTAAACGGTGTAGCTCAACCATACTCATTTATTCCTACCGTAGGGTTCATTCTCATCCTAGGGTTTCACATGCATCTCAAGTATACAGTGTAGCTCAAACCATACTCATTTATTCCTGTCCTAGGGTTCATTCAAGTTATTATAAATATGTAGTTTATTTGTTTAAATCATAATATTAATGTAAACCACTCTACCGGAAAACATGGGAGGAATGGGGGCTCAAATTGCAGATCCCGTCGCCTCCACGGGTTCCGCGTACTAGACTGGCTGGAGACTTATACAATTGGCCAACCACATCAAATGAGTCCAAAACCATATACAAGTGACACTAACTCGTAGAGAAACTCAAGTGAAAAACAATAGTAGTTCATTTGCGAAAATCCGATTCCATTTGGGCCCTAAACGGGCCAAAAACATGCACACTGTCCAAAATCAGACGTCTGGGACTAGTCCCAGATGTCTTAAAAGACGTTAATACTCACCCTAGGTTTCCTGCAGCTTCCTTGGACGTCCGGATCCTTCCGCGATAGTCTGAGGGGAGCTCCAGAAGTCGGACTCTACTTGCGGTTGTCTGGGAGTGCAGTCAGACGTCTGTCGACGTGCCTAGATGTCCAAAACACCTTGAAGGGTGCACCTCGCACCTTTCCAATGCTTTGCCCCTACATACACACACGCAGATCTAAAAGCGGCGAAACACAACTCCTGTGATAAGGCCTGCATGGCCGAAAATAGTGCAGAAGCACGTACCTTAGCACTAGCGTGCTTTCAGACGTCCGGCTTCAACTCCAGATGTCCCCCTACTACTCCAAACATCTGGGATGTGCTCCGGACATCTGATACTGGAAAATATCTAGTACACAGAACTCTCGCGAGCCTTCTACTCCACGCGGACCCTTTCGCGCCGCCTGCAGCTGCTACGCCAACAACTTTAGGAGGTCGCAAAGCTCACCTTCGCGAGCTCCTCCTCCTCACACGTGTCTTTGACTCCTCCCGCACAAGCTCCTCCGAGCTCCTACGGCTCCCTCGTGAGCTCCTCCCCTTGAGCTCCTCCCACGCTCTCGCTCCCCTCTCCTCCTCCTCCATGTTCTGTCTCTCTTCTTCCTCTCCACTTGTAACGACTCGTCTCCCGAGTCCCTACGAGACACGAGAACCGGACCGACTCGACTAATCCCAAGACCTAGTCGTCCAACGAGGAAGTAACCAAAAGAGCAGTAAAATAAACCACATTCAGCATGAATATAACTAACAGTAAGAAAGTACAGCAGCAAGGAAAAAAACTACTACAGTAGATACCACCACAACAGTAGAACAACATTTATCATATAACATGAACTGCAGGTAAAGAAAGTACAGCGGAAACAAGAACTACTCACTATAACAGAAACAAAAGAGGTACAAAAGACTGCGGTAAACTCTACTGGACCCTACTCGGCCCAGCGTCCTCTGCAACCGCTGACCCTGGCTGCTCAACACCTGGTCTTGAGAAAGGTAACGAGTGTAACACGTCAGCAAAACGCTGAGTAGAGTGGCAACTAAAACTAAAGACAACAGTAGAGTGTACAGTAGCTGTTATGTTCTATTACTTTCTTTATTTACATCTTTCAATTGTCTCACTATTTCATTTATTTCTCAGATCTTTTACTTGATCTCGAATGTTCCTCGTGGGAACGATCTTGATTGCAGTCTTTTCCAAAAAGTAGAAGTAGCACGTGGTGCTCTCCTGGCCGGGAGAGTCCCCCGTGGTGATCCTACCCTCAGTCAACCACCCCAAGGTCACTGACAGACGTAACGGTGACTACGGCACGCACGATAAACGCACAGGTAGCTAACCCGTACTGGCACGCGGTCAGTCGTTTCCGTTAACGGGTGCGCCCAAAGCACAGCATGGAACCAGTACAGGGCAGAGCCCTCTCAGTAACAGGGGTCCAACCCCTCCACAGTAACCAAACCGGGGCCTTGCCCCTCCACAGTCCGCGCACCCTCGCCTGACTACCCTGGTTTGCCCTAGTGGGCCTAACAAGTCGGTGAAGGAGGCTAGCAGAATCCCGGGGCCCGTGGGGTAGCTAGTACTCTCCTAACACTAGTAGCTCTCCTCGGTACTACGTACACGAGGGCCAGCAAGTCGGTACAGAGCGGCCAATCCTAACCCCGGGTCCTTGGGGTGGCTGGCCCCACTCTGCACTAAACAGGTACAGGTACTTCCCTTGGTACTGCGTACCCAAGAGACAGTACAAACTACATCTCAGTTCCATTCCTTCCCCTTTCCAGGAGTTCCACTCCTAATTCCCCGTAGGGTTCCATCCTTTTAACTCAAACATCCAGGTGTCACTTTCCAGTTTCACGTTCTTACGACCCATGATCTCATTCATGTTTCTTTATTCGTAACAGGCAGCTGTTAATTCAATTTACAGGCAGCTTTATATTCCTTTCCATTTTTTTTCCAAGACTGCAGTATTATACATTCCATTAGTTTTTCCATCCTAGGATTCATGCCACATCCTAGGATCTAGCATACAACTAGTTTTCCAGCCCTAGGATTCATGCATCACCTAGGAGCTATCATTCCATACATTTCTCATTCCTAGGATTCATGCAATGTCCTAGATTCTAGTTATGGTTCCATACTTTAACAGGTTTTAATAATAACTTAAGCCACTCTACCAGGTACAACGGGAGTAATGGGGGCATGATCGGGAATCCCGCGTGCCTCCGTGACTCCCAAGACTGCAACTGAACGAGGTCCTATCACAAGGATCAAACACAAGGAGTGTCTCAAAACAGTGTATAGCTACTGTAGACGGGTAGAGGAATTAATTCTGAAAAGAACGCAACTCGAATCACGGAAAATGGAACCCGAACGGGCTCTAAACGGGTCGAAAAAGACGATACTGTGCAAAATCAGACGTCTGGAACTTCTTCCAGACGTCTTAAAAAGGTGGATCAGGGAATTACCTGTTCAGCGTGGTTTCCCGGACGTCCAGAAGTCTGCGGGGACGTCTGGCCTAGCTTCCAGACGTCCGATGGTTACCCCGGACGTCTGGAGGTCTCTCCCGCCGTCTGGTACAACAGCCAGACGTCTGATTCACAAACGATGGCGAATCAGCGAGCCTGCGCACAGCCAACTCCCTCCCTCAGTACGGTCAGTCGACAGGAAGGAAGAAGAAAGCGGAATACTCACCTTTCAGACGTCTGTATGAGCTTCCAGACGTCTCCCTCGCCGTCTGGCTATCAACCCAGACGTCTGATTCTGGGAATTTTTTCCAGAATCAGGGCGCCACTCGGCCTCCGCTCGCGACGCCGCCCGCGTCGCACCCCGCGCGTCTGCTGCTCAGACCACAGCAGGTCCCTCTCCGCATCGTTCCGCTCCCCCTGCGCCCTCCGCCGGCCGGCCAAGCCGCTCCGGCGAGCTCGCCCTCGCACGCCACACCTCCTCCGCGCTCACTGCGGTCGCCGCTGCCGCCCTCGCGCTTGCTCGCTCTCGCGCACAGGAAGGAGAAGAGGAAGGGGACGGTGGAGACGATAGGAGGGGAGGCGTGGCCTTTTAAGGTCGCGCGAGGAGGAGGGAGAGAGTGCGCGGCAGGTCTGCAGCCGCAGAGAGAGAGGGAAAAAGAGAGAGAGAGAGGAATCCCGGGTCTGCGCGCATAGGCGTGCAGACGAATCTCTCGTGCGAAAAATAACTGTTTTCCAGACGTCTGGAAACAATCCCAGACGTCTGGATGTGATCCCAGACGTCTTATCCGACGTCTGGGCCACCTCCCAGATTTCTTAAAAGACGTCTGGGGCACGCGTTCGTAACAATATAACAAACCCAAAGGAAGTTTCGAGGATGAAACTTCCTTTGAGTTTGTTATATTGTTACGAACGTGTGCCCCAGATGTCTTTTAAGACATCTGGGAGGTGGCCCAGACGTCGGATAAGACGTCTGGGATCTGAAACTTGCGCCAACTAGGGTGCGGGGAAAAGATGTCCAAATAACCATAACAATCTCAAAGAGGATCGAAGCCGGTCCGAAAAGACGTACCCGCGCAAAGCTCCGGGTACCGCTCCCGCATTGCTGCCTCAGGCTCCCAGGTAGCCTCCTCGTACCGCTGGCTCCTCCACAAAACCTTTACCAGGGGTACTTGCTTTCGTCTCAAACTGCAGATGGCTCGGTCTAGGATCTGCACTGGCCGCTCGGGGTAGGTCAGGTCGTCTCTCACCTTGACGCTCTCGTGACTCAGTACGTGACTGGAATCGGCTACGTACTTCCTGAGGTTGGACACGTGGAACACGTCGTGCACACCAGAAAGCTGCGGGGGAAGGGCAAGTCTGTAAGCAACGGGTCCAACCCGCTCCAGGACCTCAAAGGGCCCTACGAACCTCGGCGCGAGCTTCCCTCTCACCCCAAACCGCTGTAGGCCCTTCATGGGCGAAACACGAAGGAAGACGTGGTCCCCAACCTCAAACTGCACCTCTCTGCGTCTCCGATCCGCGTAGCTCTTCTGTCTGCTCCTGACAGTGCGGAGTCGTATGTGGATCTGCTCAACTACCTCCTGACTTTGCCGGATCAATCTGGGGCCAACCTCCCACTTGGTCCCCACCTCAACCCAACTCAAGGGTGCCGTACACTTCCGTCCGTACAGAGCCTCGTAGGGAGCCATGCCGATGCTCGAGTGATAACTGTTGTTTTATGCAAACTCTGCTAGGGGCAGGTGCTCCTCCCAAGAGCCTCTCTAGTCCAGTACACAGGCACGCAAAAGGTCCTCAAGTGTCTGTATCGTGCACTCAGACTGTCCGTCCGTCTGGGGGTGGTAAGCCGTGCTAAACCTCAACCTTGTCCCCAAAGCCTGCTGAAACTCAGCCCAAAACTGGGACGTAAAGCGGGCATCCCGGTCGGATACGATCTCCCGCGGAACTCCGTGTAGTCGTACCACATCACCGATATACCTCTCTGCCAACTGTGCTGGTCCCAAAGTGATTCGGATCGGCAAGAAACGCACCGTCTTCGTCAGTCTATCCACTATTACCCAGACTGCGTCGTGTCCCCGCTGGGTAACAGGTAAGCCCACCACCAAGTCCATGGTGACGCTCTCCCACTTCCACTCTGGCACTGGAAGCGGCTGAAGCGGCCCTGCAGTCCTCTGATGCTCGGTTTTCACCTGCTGGCACACTAAACACTGTTGCACGAACTCACCCACATCCCGCTTCATCCCTCTCCACCAAAACTCGCGTCTCAAGTCGTGGTACATTTTCGTGTTTCCGGGATGTATGGTGAATCTGGAACTGTGTGCCTCAGTCAAGAGCTCTCTCAACAGATCCTCGTCTCTGGGAACGCACAACCGTCCCCTCAAGCGTAGCACCTGGTCTGTGAAAGAGAAGTCCCCCCGGTCTCCTGATAGTACTCTGTCGCGCAAAGACTGCAAGTACGGATCGGCCATCTGTCCTGTGACGATACGGTCTATCAGCTCTGGCCTGGTCTGCCGTGTCACCGTCACTGCCCCATAGTATCCTTGTAACTCTAGAGGTCGCCAACTGCCCACCTCCTCCAAAAGGCTCCAACTCTGTAACTGTAGGCTGGCCAAGCATGTGGGCGCCTTACGGCTCAAGGTGTCAGCCACCACATTGGCCTTTCCCGGGTGGTAGGAGATGCTGCAGTCGTAGTCCTTCAGGAGCTCCAACCAACGTCTCTGTCTCATGTTGAGCTCCTTCTGGTCAAAAAGATATCTGAGGCTCTTGTGATCTGTAAAAATCTCGAAGGTCTCACCGTACAAGTAGTGCCTCCATGTCTTCAGCGCGAAGACAACAGCTGCTAACTCTAGGTCGTGGGTAGGGTAGGTATGCTCATGGGGCTTCAGTTGCCGCGAAGTGTAAGCGACCACATGACCCCTCTGCATGAGCACACATCCTAACCCCTGCAAGGAAGCGTCCGTGTACACAACGAACCCGCCACTACTGTCAGGGATGGTGAGCACGGGAGCCGAGGTCAACCTCTCCTTCAGCTCCAGAAAAACACGCCTCACAGGCGTCTGTCCAAGCGAAAGGCACGTCCTTCCGGGTCAACTGTGTCATAGGACGTGTAATCTGTGAAAATCCTCTGATGAACCATCTGTAGTAGCCAGCTAGTCCCAGGAAACTGCGGATCTCAGTGACTGAACGCGGTCTCTCCCATTTGAGCACTGCCTCGACCTTGGCTGGGTCCACCGCCAGGCCGTCTCCAGAGATCACATAACCCAAGAAGGTCACCTCCCTCAACCAGAACTCGCACTTGCTGTATTTGGCGTATAGCCTGCGTCGCCTCAGAGTATCCAGAACCATCCGCAAGTGCTGTCCGTGCTGCGTCCGATCTCTAGAATAGATGAGTACATCATCTATGAAAACCACCACGAACTGGTCCAAGTACGGTCTAAACACCCGGTTCATCAGGTCCATGAAAGCAGCGGGGGCATTGGTCAGCCCAAACGGCATGACTAAAAACTCGTAGTGTCTGTACCGGGTACGGAAAGCTGTCTTGGAGACGTCGGTCTCCCTGATCCTCAACTGGTGGTATCCAGACCTCAAGTCTATCTTGGAAAACACCGTGGCACCCCGCACCTGGTCAAACAAATCGTCGATCCTCGGCAGCGGATATCTTTTCTTGATGGTGACCCTATTCAACTGTCGGTAGTCCACACAAAGGCGTAGGGTCCCATCCTTCTTCTTCACAAACAGTACCGGGGCTCCCCAGGGAGACGCACTGGGCCTCATGAAACCTTTCTCCAAAAGGTCCTGCAACTGGAACTTGAGCTCTCGCAGCTCAAGCGGTGCCATCCTGTATGGCGCGGTGGAGATGGGGCTGGTCCCTGGTACTAGTGAGATCTCAAACTCGATCTCGCGCTCGGGCGATAGTCCTGGTAACTCGTCTGGAAACACGTCGGGGTACTCTCTGACCACCGGGATGCTTTAGAAGTCTGCCACGGGGCTGGGTTCTGCCACCACACAAGCTAGGAAGCCCTCACATCCCTGGCTCAAAAGTCTCGCCGCCCGAAGTGCCGATATGCACCTGAAACCTCCGTCCACTGGCTGTCCGTGAAACTCGAAAGAAGGTATCTCTGGAATGGAGAAGACGATCTTCCTCTCAAAACAGTCCACCAAGGCGTGGTAAGCGGACAGCCAATCCATCCCCAGAATCACACCAAAGTCCTCCATCTGGATCATAATCAGGTCAGCTGGCAGGCTATGTCCCCCGACGCTGACCCCGCAATCCGTGTACACCTCCTCAGCTACAAACAGCTGACCACTCGGGCCTCTAATTACGAACGGATTCTCTAACAGTGTATAATCCTGGTCCAGACTAACTGCGAAACTGGCTGCGACAAACGAGTGCGTAGCGCCGGAATCGAAAAGGGTGTAAACGAGTCTGCCAGAAACTGAAACCATACCTGCTACCACGGATCCCGAAGCTCTGGCATCCCTGTGTGTTAGGGCGTTGATACGCCCCTCAGCTCTAGGTGCGGACGAAGCAGCCACACTCTGCGTCAGACGGGTAGGTGCTGGCCGGTACCCTCCTCGCGACTGCTGTCCTCCTCCTCGTGCCTGGGAACCGCGGCCTCCTGCGCGCCCTCCAGTGCTCTGCACGGGAAGTATCTGCTGACCTCCTGCCCTAGATGGGCAGTCCCTCCTGACGTGGCCCGGCTGGCCACACTGGTAGCAGAGGGGAGCCCGACTCCCGCCCTCAGTGAGTCCCTGCTGTCGACTAGGCGGGGGTCCGGTGCTGGCGACTGGCCCCTGTCGAGGGCCCCCAAAGGCCATTGATGGCCCTGCACAACGTGACGGCTCTCCTGCGGACGCCACGTGTCCCCGTTCTCACCGGCCCTGTGAGAAGTCTGGCTAAAAGGGCCTCTTCCGCCCGCTGTCGGTCTCTCGCGCGGACGGGTTGGTCTCCTCGTAAGTCATGGCTGCCTCTACCACCCTCGAAAACGTAGGCAGCTTCAGGGGTTTGACATACCCCCGGATCGCAGGCCGGAGCCCCTCGGTGAACCTCCAAAGGCGCTCCTCCTCAGTGGCTACCGCTGTTGCTGCAAAGCGGGATAGCTCCAAGAAACGCGTGCGGTACGCGCTCACAGTCATCATCCCTTGGCGGAGAGTGTGGAACTCCCGCCTCCTCTGGTCCTGCCACGTCTGGGGAAAGTACTGCTCGCAGAAGAGGGTGACGAACTGGTCCCACGTCGGCTCGTCCCTCTCCTGTCCCCGGACCGCCCTCCACCACCGGTGTGCCGCACTCTCCAGCTGGTACGTGGCAAAGGCCACGCGGCACTCCACCGGGGGGCGAAGGGTGTCGAAGATCTTCTCCAGCTGCTCAAGCCAGTCCTCTGCCTCGGTCGGGTCCTCATCCCCCTTGAAGGAGGAGGGCTTCAGCTTCCGGAACTGTCCGAAAAGCTCAAAGTGGCGCTGTAGGGGAGGTGCTGGTGCACCTCCAGGCGAAGGTGCCTCGTGTACAGAAGTGTCGAAGGAAGATGGAGGCGGCAACGGCCCATCCCCTCCCTCGTGTCCAGCGCCGTGTCCGTCGCGTGGTCCCACAGAGGACTCCCCCTCTGCAGCCCCAGGAGGAGGCGCTCGGGGCGGTGGGTGGAGCTCCTCTCGTACAATATCTCGTATCAGTCTGGCGAGGTCCTGGGCCTGGATGCCCGGGAGTGGTGGCTGGTCCACTGAGACGTCAACAACAGCACGTCCACCTCGTCGACCTCGCCCTCGGCCACGCCCGCGGCCAGTCTCGCCAGTCCCGCGACGAGGCATCTCCTGCAAGGAGACGCGAAACAAAACGAAAATGTAAAAACAGACGGTACCTAACAAAACTTCTAAGAGCTCATGTCAAGAGATATGTTGTGGTGGCTACTCTAGCTATAAACATGTGAATTGGTTATTTTCCAGTCAGTTGATTCACTTCTCGGGATGACCTTGCTCTGATACCATCTTGTAACGACCCGTCTCCCGAGTCCCTACGAGACACGAGAATCGGACCGACTCGAATAATCCCAAGACCTAGTCGTCCAACGAGGAAGTAACCAAAAGAGCAGTAAAATAAACCACATTCAGCATGAATATAACTAACAGTAAGAAAGTACAGCAGCAAGGAAAGAAACTACTACAGTAGATACCACCACAACAGTAGAACAACATTTATCATATAACATGAACTGCAGGTAAAGAAAGTACAGCGGAAACAAGAACTACTCACTATAACAGAAACAAAAGAGGTACAAAAGACTGCGGTAAACTCTACTGGACCCTACTCGGCCCAGCGTCCTCTGCAACCGCTGACCCTGGCTGCTCAACACCTGGTCCTGAGAAAGGTAACGAGTGTAACACGTCAGCAAAACGCTGAGTAGAGTGGCAACTAAAACTAAAGACAACAGTAGAGTGTACAGTAGCTGTTATGTTCTATTACTTTCTTTATTTACATCTTTCAATTGTCTCACTATTTCATTTATTTCTCAGATCTTTTACTTGATCTCGAATGTTCCTCGTGGGAACGATCTTGATTGCAGTCTTTTCCAAAAAGTAGAAGTAGCACGTGGTGCTCTCCTGGCCGGGAGAGTCCCCCGTGGTGATCCTACCCTCAGTCAACCACCCCAAGGTCACTGACAGACGTAACGGTGACTACGGCACGCGCGATAAACGCACAGGTAGCTAACCCGTACTGGCACGCGGTCAGTCGTTTCCGTTAACGGGTGCGCCCAAAGCACAGCACGGAACCAGTACAGGGCAGAGCCCTCTCAGTAACAGGGGTCCAACCCCTCCACAGTAACCAAATCGGGGCCTTGCCCCTCCACAGTCCGCGCACCCTCGCCTGACTACCCTGGTTTGCCCTAGTGGGCCTAACAAGTCGGTGAAGGAGGCTAGCAGAATCCCGGGGCCCGTGGGGTAGCTAGTACTCTCCTAACACTAGTACCTCTCCTCGGTACTACGTACACGAGGGCCAGCAAGTCGGTACAGAGCGGCCAATCCTAACCCTGGGTCCTTGGGGTGGCTGGCCCCACTCTGCACTAAACAGGTACAGGTACTTCCCTTGGTACTGCGTACCCAAGAGACAGTACAAACTACATCTCAGTTCCATTCCTTCCCCTTTCCAGGAGTTCCACTCCTAATTCCCCGTAGGGTTCCATCCTTTTAACTCAAACATCCAGGTGTCATTTTCCAGTTTCACGTTCTTATGACCCATGATCTCATTCATGTTTCTTTATTCGTAACAGGCAGCTGTTAATTCAATTTACAGGCAGCTTTATATTCCTTTCCATTTTTTTTCCAAGACTGCAGTATTATACATTCCATTAGTTTTTCCATCCTAGGATTCATGCCACATCCTAGGATCTAGCATACAACTAGTTTTCCAGCCTTAGGATTCATGCATCACCTAGGAGCTATCATTCCACACATTTCTCATTCCTAGGATTCATGCAATGTCCTAGATTCTAGTTATGGTTCCATACTTTAACAGGTTTTAATAATAACTTAAGCCACTCTACCAGGTACAACGGGAGTAATGGGGGCATGATCGGGAATCCCGCGTGCCTCCGTGACTCCCAAGACTGCAACTGAACGAGGTCCTATCACAAGGATCAAACACAAGGAGTGTCTCAAAACAGTGTATAGCTACTGTAGACGGGTAGAGGAATTAATTCTGAAAAGAACGCAACTCGAATCGCGGAAAACGGAGCCCGAACGGGCTCTAAACGGGTCGAAAAAGACGATACTGTGCAAAATCAGAGGTGGATCAGGGAATTACCTGTTCAGCGTGGTTTCCTGGACGTCCAGAAGTCTGCGGGGACGTTTGGCCTAGCTTCCAGACGTCCGATGGTTACCCCGGACGTCTGGAGGTCTCTCCCGCCGTCTGGTACAACAGCCAGACGTCTGATTCGCAAACGATGGCGAATCAGCGAGCCTGCGCACAGCCAACTCCCTCCCTCAGTACGGTCAGTCGACAGGAAGGAAGAAGAAAGCGGAATACTCACCTTTCAGATGTCTGTATGAGCTTCCAGACGTCTCCCTCACCGTCTGGCTATCAACCCAGACGTCTGATTCTGGGAATTTTTTCTAGAATCAGGGCGCCACTCGGCCTCCGCTCGCGACACCGCCCGCGTCGCACCCCGCGCGTCTGCTGCTCAGACCGCAGCAGGTCCCTCTCCGCATCGTTCCACTCCCCTTGCGCCCTCCGCCAGCCGGCCAAGCTGCTCCGGCGAGCTCGCCCTCACGGCAGAGCTCCGCCCTCGCACGCCACACCTCCTCCGCGCTCACTGCGGTCGCCGCTGCCGCCCTCGCGCTCGCTCGCTCTCGCGCACAGGAAGGAGAAGAGGAAGGGGACGGTGGAGACGACAGGAGGGGAGGCGTGGCCTTTTAAGGTCGCGCGAGGAGGAGGGAGAGAGTGTGCGGCAGGTCTGCAGCCGCAGAGAGAGAGGGAAAAAGAGAGAGAGAGAGGAATCGCAGGTCTGCGCGCACAGGCGCGCAGACAAATCTCTCGTGCGAAAAATAACTATTTTCCAGACGTCTGGAAACAATCCCAGACATCTGGTAAGATGTCTGGATGTGATCCCAGACGTCTTATCCGACGTCTGGGCCACCTCCCAGACGTCTTAAAAGACGTCTGGGGCACGCGTTCGTAACACCACTTGCCACGTTGGAGGCTGGGAGGAAGGTGGCGGCCGGTAGGAGGGAAAAGATGGAGGTGGTGGCTGGTGGAGATGGAGAGAGTGGCGTGGGTGTGGGGGTTTAAATAGGAAAGGGTTAAGGTTTGGGGTGAGGAGAGAGGGGGGTGTGCATGTTGAGTGCACGCAGGAAAAGAAAAATAACGTACGGTTCTTCTACTTTCAGATGTCCGACCATCTATCCAGACGTCTGATGAATAGTCCAGACATCTTATCCAACCCAAATGGTAGTGGTAGCGACCTTCCTCTATAGTTTTATTATTTCGTCGTAGTATAGTATAGAGAGGTGATTACCAGTTTAATACAATTTGTTACTCGGAAATAAAGAGTTCCCGAGGTCGAACTCAGGGAGCAAGTTGTATTCTAGGGGTACAAGTTTCTTTTACAAAAATAAAGAAAGAGAGAGAGAGAATTTGTTGGCTTTTCTTCTTTTCTCTTTGCTTCTCCTCTTCTTCCTTCTCAGATCTTCTGCTCTCTTCCTTTGTTCTTCTTTATCTGCAGTGGTGATGTTCTTCTTCTTCTTTCAGTTGTTTCTGCTCGTCTCTTCCTTTTTCTTCTGCAGAGCGGTCCTGTTCTTCTTCTTCTTCTTTCTTTCTTCTTTTCCTTTCTTCAGATCTTCTTCTCATGCTCTTCTTCTTCTGCAGAGTCTTCACTTGGCCTCTCTATGTTCCTCCTCTGCCTCGCCTTCCTTCTCCTTCTTTGCCTTCAGGACGTCGTCTGATTTTCCAATCAGACGACTTAAACCGCCGCTGCTACAGTGCCGCTCGGTGCTCCTCCTTCCTTCAGCCTTCGTCTTCTTCCACGGTTCTTCTTCACCTGTGCCTGCACACTTACACAGCTTGATCAGAGGGGCAAAACCTAACTCTACCCTCCCCCGCGTCTCTCTCTCACAGAAGCCGCTCTTAGGAAAGCTCTCCCAGAGCTACCGGGTTGCCGGGTACGGGTCGCGCCCGGGTCCAGGCCCACCGGCGTGCGTGGTGGGCGAGGAGTGCAGGTCAGTCTAAGTCGGGTCGGGCCAGGTCCGCGGGTCGTGAGCGCGGACGAGACCGGGTAACCGGGCGGGTGAAGGGGACCTCACCCCGTGTGCTAAGGCAATAAGCCTCCAGCACTTTTTCTCTTTATACCGCTATGCCGCTTCGGAGTCTTCCGAGGTGGGACTAAATGTCCCACCCCAATTTGGCGCCTGCGCGGAGGAAGTAGCTGGTAATCGTAGCTTTACGCGAGGCCTTCGCGCGAGGGATTCGCCTCAACTGCAGCCTAACGCTTTGCCGAAATGCCCCCGCACAGCCTGGGAGCGTGACCTGGGCGCGGCGCACCTGGAACAGCAGGTCAAAGCTGCTTCGCTTCAACAATGGCGGCGACGAGCGCAGGTACCTGCCCACAGAGAAACGGCCTCTCGGCCCAATCAAAAACGCGGAGGACCTTCGCCGTGGCACGGCGAAGGTGGTCGGGGGGTGTGCAGGCGGCGGGGCGGAGCCTAAGGGCTGCCCTAGGTCGGACTGTGGGTCGGGAGATGGGTTTGTTCAGTGGAGTTGCAGAGGGTGATTTGGGGGAAGTGGAAGGGCGGAGGTTGATCAGGGTGAGGAGGCGGAGGTTCTGTGGTGGTCGGCGAGCCGTGTGGGTTGCTGGAGTGATGGGAGCGGCTCGCCGGAGGATGGCCGGAGGCGGAGAAGGTGAGGGTGATTAGGCGCGGTCGAGGGGTAATTAGATAAAAATAGCAGGGGGAAAAGAGAGAGAGAATAGAGGGAAGTAGTTCTAACCTAACTAAAGTGACGAAGGGGGCGAGGAGGCGGACGGATGTACCTGCTGTCGCCGGAGAAGAAGGTGGCCAGTGGGGGAGGACGGCGGTGACGACGGGGCAGAGGCAGCGCGCGCCGGTATTGCGCGACGCGGGAAGAGCAGGGGAAGAAGTCTCTGCTGCTGGTATTGCGGCAGAGCGAAGAGGAGGAGGAGGAAGAACCGCCGGAGCTGGTGGGCGTCTGCCGGAGTGAGAAGAGAGGAAAGTTGGGGGTTTTCTCCGTCAGATCCGAGCTGCTCAGAACGGCGGAGCGACGGGGGTATTTATAGAGGCGGAATCAGAGAGGGCGGAGGGAGACGACGTGTCTCCCTTGCCGGAGGACGCCGGAGATGGAAACCCATACCGTCCGTGAGTTCGCACGGCCGGTATGGTGGGTTGCAGCGACCAGGGGGGTGTTCCTGCGATGGCTGACGACACAGGGCACCCCCGGTTGTCTTGCCAGACCCTCCCCCTTACCCTGCGCGGCGCCATGCTCCGCGCAAGGTCGCCGGAGCATGGTGCTGGTCAGGTTTTGCAGGGAGGACCTGAACGCAAAGAACGAAGGAAAGTTAGGGGCCAAAATGCGAGGGTGCAAAAGTTGAGGGCCAAAAAGTAAATATATGAGGACCAAAGTGTAAAGTTGGTCAAGAAGGTTTCTTCTTAGGCTCAAGTTTTTATACATGACTAATTAGGACCTAAGGAATCTGATGGTGAATTTTATTTCTAGATTAAACCTTGTTTGACCGGTCAATTTATGCAAAAACCCAAATTAAGTTATTAATTGGGCATGGTTCTCAATGTAGGTCAAAATGGGTTCTGAAGGCCAAATTGAAGGTTCTAAACCCTATAGATTATTTTTCTATGAATTTTAGAGGGTTTATTCTATTTTTACTTTGCCTCGAACCTCGTGAATTGAAGTGGGTTTGTTTTAAGGTTACAGATTATCATTTAGTTCCTTGGAATTGTTGTAGCCCTTGTCAGATCATCCCACTTTCCTTCTTATTCAGTTTGTTTGACCTGTGTTTGGACCCTGAATTACCCTGTATGCAGATTATACTGGTAAAATTGCATTTTTACCCCTTATGACTTGTTTTCTCCTTAAACTCAGAATTCTCTGAGTTAAGCCTTTCCTTGAGTTATGTAGGAGCTTTTATCCTTTGTATTGGGTCAAAATGAGCTAGTTATGGCTCGTGATGAGGTTCTCATCATACCCCCATGCCTAGCTTTTGCTAGTCCTTTAGCAAAAACTTAAGGTTTCAACCCTTGTTCTAGACCATGAAGTTCTTAATAGCTTCAGATAAGTGCTTTTTCATTTGAGCTTAGATTAGGTTAGAATGCTGACCATAGGCCTAAAAGGTACTCTAGTACCAATCAAGATCCAAATCTGTCTAGCCTTAGCCTCAGTCTTTAGCAAAGGTTTTTAAGGCCCACAAGAACTAACCTAAGGTTTATTGGACTTTGTGGTTAAAGCACCCGTGCTTGAAATGATTTTAGCCCTGGCTTAGTTCGCAGTGCGTTTTATAAGAGAGAGATAGAAAGTTTTTCTGTTTGGAGAGTTTTCTCTCTTTTTCTTTTTAGTTCTAGCCTAGGATTGGCTTTCCAACACGGTCTGTATCAGATTCCTTGCTCCCATCATCAATCCTCAAGGGTTCCTGGCGATCGATGCTTCGAGATAGCACCGCCCATGGTAACCCCCGGAACCCTGGCTATTGAGATTTCGAGATAATCCCATCCATGGTGTTCCGTGGCCGAATCCAGACCCTGGCAATTGACACTTCGAGATAATGCCATCCATGGGATCTGAACCAGCAGAGTGCTTACATGCCCCCAGTAGGATATGTAAATATCCTAAGAGACAAGCACTGAGGAGATGATATTTTGTTACGCATCTTCGAGGGGATTTCCCGCCTCTCCGCGCTGGGAACTCATCCAAATCAACTTGTGCTGATCGGCCGCTCCTATTCTAGGTGTTCTTTTCAGAATTTTGCGACGCTTCTGCGTGATTTTGATTTTTACGCTTACTGAACCAGGCTGTGTGTGAGGTTAGGGTGCTTAGGTTACTGAGTCCCGTAAACCAAAAATTAGTTAATGAGGCCAAATACTCCCTAAGCCTTAGACCTAATACTTCAGCTTTTCATTTTCCTCAACCTCTTGAGGAATGTCTAGATCTTAATGGGTACTAAGAGTCTATTCAAGAATGCCTAAGGTTTGCATTCTTACTAATCTCATTATGCACTTTTCAGTTATTTTCTTGAATGAGGTCTAGAACTTAGGTTAATTCCTTAGTTCCTTACTAATGACTATCACCTTTTCTCATAATTTTGCGCTCCTTTTTCATTTTGTTTCTTTTCTCCTTCTCCTTCACAAAATTTCCTTCTCTTTTCCTCTTATTCTTTTTCGAAAATTTTTAATTTTTATGGTGTTTTTGGCATATGTGAATTTTTTTGTTTGAAACCTTTTCTTACAAGTTTTGCACTTTCATACCCCCCCATGCCTAAGATTTGCAATGTCCTCATTGTAACCTAGGGGTTTTTATTCAACTAAGTTCATACATTAGGACAGCTGTTTTGATGAGTGAATGGGTCGGGGTGACTATTGCGGACGATTTCTAATCTCAGATGCAAGCACCTGAGGTGGAGTTGGCTGTCCTAAAGTGTGAACTTCAAGTGCAAAAAGGTGTCAGAACAAGTTTCAGGTTTTCAAAGAGAATGACGGGCTGCCTCCCGTTGAGCGCTAAATTTGATGCCTTCAGCCAAGCGGGAAATGCAATGGAGAGGGGATGGTCAAATCAACAGAGTTTTGTAAGACAAGCACCTTGATTAAGAGCCTGGTTGGTCCAACCAGGTGCTTGTTCAGATCAACAGGCTGATGATGCAGCCCAAACCCAATCAATCTGGTGGGTTGATAGATGTGGATAAAAAGGTGTGGAACCCACCATATACTATGAAGCTCAGATAGATGTGGAAGTGTAAACGCAGGGTTTGACTGAGTCGAATTAGCCTGGTCAGAGTAGGGACCCGTAGAATAATCAGTGATTGATGCAGGAACCCTACAGGGGTGATCAGAGAATGATAGAGCATGGTATGTAGTCTGATCAATGTTCGAAACCCGATGTGGAAATGCAATCGGCTCGGTGAGAGGTGAATCTGAATAGAAATTGAGTCCGATTGCGGGTCGGGGTTTGGAAGAGGTTTTGATCCGTTCTGTGTGTGTGGATGAGGTGGCCATTGTGTACGAGGGCTCTTCTAGAAATGGATGATAGGTGGTTTTCTGTAGAGAGTCCTCTGGGTAACTATCAAATGCCGGAAGAGTGTCTGTAGGATGAAAGAAATCTGAATTGAGAAAAGATTTGGATTCTTGGTTGTAATCACTCTTGGCATTTTCTGTTTTTGGTTCCTGAGGATCGAAAAGGAATGATTCTGTGTTATCAGTGATCTCGGGAATCAGGACCTCAGAGTCGGAGTTAGAGTCATGAGAACTAAGGTCATAGATAGGCCTGGCGTGTTCAGGAAGGGGAATCTCTCCGCAATTATAGTCAGATTTGAAATTGTCGGAGAGTTGGCAAAAATGAGATTCATGATCATGAATTCCACCACAGCAAAAATCCGCAGATGTGGAATCAGCAACCTGATTGGGGTCTAGCCTATATGTCAATTCTGGGCTCGAAAAGGTATTCTGTCTAGGCTCAAGCTCCAAGCTGGTAGGATAGACCCAATTAAAATCCAACTCGTCCAACTCCTCAGTCTCTGTATCATAAATTGGCATGTTCTCTGGAAAATCGATCAGATTTTCTGAAGATGTTGGAGAGGGATATTCATCAAATAGAGGCCCGGAATCACATTCTGTAAAAATTTGATCTTTCTCATAAGGGGCCTCATAATCTTCCCAATAAGTCTCAGATCTAGGTTCTAGGCTTAGGATGTGGGTAGAATTATTAGAACCTAAGTCTGAATAACCTTTGAGGGCTACCTTATCAGAATAAGGGGCGGAATTTATACCCTCAAAAGGTTCATTTCTGATCTCATTATTGCAGGAGTTTTGGAATTCTAGGCTTGGCAATTCATGGTCTAAGTTTGGCTCATCATTGTGTTCTCCTGCAATATCCCAACCTATTTCAACATTGTCTTCTATCTGGGTTGGGATTTTACAACCACTTTGTGCCTCAATCCCGAGATCTGGGAAACTGGATTGTTCCTTAATACTGTTCCAAGATGGTTCATCCTCTATTTCCGGTATATACGGGTATTTCTGGTTGATAATTTGTTCTACTGATTTCATCATTTCTACCCGTTTCATAAGGGCATCTTGGTGTTGTTCCCAAAGTACAGGATTTGTCAAGCATTGAAGGTATTCAGATTGGTGTAATTTTTCTATCTCAATGTATCCTGTCATGAGCATATCTCGGGTTGATCCTTTTGTAACTTCTGTCAATAGAATATGGGCACAGTTTATGATGAAAGCTGTGGTTGTTGGGACATCAACCTGAATGTTTTCTATTGGTGTTGAGGGTTTATATTTGATTTCATAGAATTCAAGGGCATCCTCAATCATCTTATCTTTCATGGATCTCAGATATTCAGGTTTTTTATATGGTAGTCTTGCTAGGTAATTAGGCTGCATCTTCGAATCAGGTGGTGGAATCAAGATAGAATTAGAAGTTTGAATTAATGGAAGAAGGGGACTTTGTTCAGAATCAGAGGAAAGAGGGGCTATGTGAATGATTTCTGCAAAAACAAGGGAGCCGAGGCTTAGCCTCGGAGAGAGTGAATTTCTATAGGAGGTTTCAAGGACCTCCTGCAAAATACTGAAGGACTGGATGAGATAAGCAGGTGCTGGACCCAATCAAGACACCCAAAAATTGTTGGGTGACTATAGAGGTTCGGGGCAGATGGACCCCTTGATCAGAAAGATCGTCCACCTGAGAATTACCTGGGCAGCCAGAGAGGGAGAGTCCCGCGAAGACCCCTACACGGTAGAGCGTCCCCACGGGTTACAGGGTTTCCCCCACCCGACCTCTCTTGTCACTGCGGTTCCAGGTAGACCAGAATGGGGATCTTGACCTCTTAAGTCTACCAATTTTACTTTAAGATCAGGGTGCTTAAAGTTACACTTGATCTCTTAGGTATTTTGAGTGAGAAAGTGACCTAATTTTAAGGTTGGTTGACCCAAGGGGTCAACTTTATCTCTTGTTCCTTTGAGAGCTTTTGGGTCCTTTCTTTTTGGGTTCAAGTGTTTAGAGAGCCAATTGTTTAGGGTTTCTCTGAATAAGTATGTTCAATCAATGGTTTAGGTACACTTCTTTTGGATTTTCTCCATTCTTGATTTAAGTAGTGTGTCTCTAAAACCCTAATGTTAAATCTTATGTTGGCTCTACTTGGTCTAGTTAGTTCTTTGTTGGGTAATTAGGGCTCAAGCACGAATGTGTTAGCCCTTAAATACCCTTAATAGTGTGCAGGAATAATGGGTTGAAAACATGCAACTTTTTATGGTTACTAAGTATGGAAGATAGGTTAGCCCTATATTGCTTGTTCTTTTCTTCCTCTTTAGAGTTTAGGGGTTAATAGCGAGAGGAAAAATTACCTGTCCTCGGAGTGGTTGACGTGCGGTTGCTTGTCTTCTCGATTTTCTTGTATTTTTTTCTGCACAACAAAGGAGAGATTGTTAGCAATGTAAAAATAGGAATTTGATTATCTCTAGAATAGCAGTTGATCCCCGGCAACGGCGCCAAAAACTGGTGGCGACCTTCCTCTATAGTTTTATTATTTCGTCGTAGTATAGTATAGAGAGGTGATTACTAGTTTAATACAATTTGTTACTCGGAAATAAAGAGTTCCCGAGGTCGAACTCAAGGAGCAAGTTGTATTCTAGGGGTACAAGTTTCTTTTACAAAAA
This sequence comes from Thalassia testudinum, assembly GCA_037157565.1. Taxonomy (NCBI): domain Eukaryota; kingdom Viridiplantae; phylum Streptophyta; class Magnoliopsida; order Alismatales; family Hydrocharitaceae; genus Thalassia; species Thalassia testudinum. The sequence continues at coordinate 2,047,304 of JAZHRO010000022.1, read as the reverse complement.
TAAAGAAAGAGAGAGAGAGAATTTGTTGGCTTTTCTTCTTTTCTCTTTGCTTCTCCTCTTCTTCCTTCTCAGATCTTCTGCTCTCTTCCTTTGTTCTTCTTTATCTGCAGTGGTGATGTTCTTCTTCTTCTTTCAGTTGTTTCTGCTCGTCTCTTCCTTTTTCTTCTGCAGAGCGGTCCTGTTCTTCTTCTTCTTCTTTCTTTCTTCTTTTCCTTTCTTCAGATCTTCTTCTCATGCTCTTCTTCTTCTGCAGAGTCTTCACTTGGCCTCTCTGTGTTCCTCCTCTGCCTCGCCTTCCTTCTCCTTCTTTGCCTTTAGGACGTCGTCTGATTTTCCAATCAGACGACTTAAACCGCCGCTGCTACAGTGCCGCTCGGTGCTCCTCCTTCCTTCAGCCTTCGTCTTCTTCCACGGTTCTTCTTCACCTGTGCCTGCACACTTACACAGCTTGATCAGAGGGGCAAAACCTAACTCTACCCTCCCCCGCGTCTCTCTCTCACAGAAGCCGCTCTTAGGAAAGCTCTCCCAGAGCTACCGGGTTGCCGGGTACGGGTCGCGCCCGGGTCCAGGCCCACCGGCGTGCGTGGTGGGCGAGGAGTGCAGGTCAGTCTAAGTCGGGTCGGGCCAGGTCCGCGGGTCGTGAGCGCGGACGAGACCGGGTAACCGGGCGGGTGAAGGGGACCTCACCCCGTGTGCTAAGGCAATAAGCCTCCAGCACTTTTTCTCTTTATACCGCTATGCCGCTTCGGAGTCTTCCGAGGTGGGACTAAATGTCCCACCCCAATTTGGCGCCTGCGCGGAGGAAGTAGCTGGTAATCGCAGCTTTACGCGAGGCCTTCGCGCGAGGGATTCGCCTCAACTGCAGCCTAACGCTTTGCCGAAATGCCCCCGCACAGCCTGGGAGCGTGACCTGGGCGCGGCGCACCTGGAACAGCAGGTCAAAGCTGCTTCGCTTCAACAATGGCGGCGACGAGCGCAGGTACCTGCCCACAGAGAAACGGCCTCTCGGCCCAATCAAAAACGCGGAGGACCTTCGCCGTGGCACGGCGAAGGTGGTCGGGGGGTGTGCAGGCGGCGGGGCGGAGCCTAAGGGCTGCCCTAGGTCGGACTGTGGGTCGGGAGATGGGTTTGTTCGGTGGAGTTGCAGAGGGTGATTTGGGGGAAGTGGAAGGGCGGAGGTTGATCAGGGTGAGGAGGCGGAGGTTCTGCGGTGGTCGGCGAGCCGTGTGGGTTGCTGGAGTGATGGGAGCGGCTCGCCGGAGGATGGCCGGAGGCGGAGAAGGTGAGGGTGATTAGGCGCGGTCGAGGGGTAATTAGATAAAAATAGTAGGGGGAAAAGAGAGAGAGAATAGAGGGAAGTAGTTCTAACCTAACTAAAGTGACGAAGGGGGCGAGGAGGCGGACGGATGTACCTGCTGTCGCCGGAGAAGAAGGTGGCCAGTGGGGGAGGACGGCGGTGACGACGGGGCAGAGGCAGCGCGCGCCGGTATTGCGCGACGCGGGAAGAGCAGGGGAAGAAGTCTCTGCTGCTGGTATTGCGACAGAGCGAAGAGGAGGAGGAGGAAGAACCGCCGGAGCTGGTGGGCGTCTGTCGGAGTGAGAAGAGAGGAAAGTTGGGGGTTTTCTCCGTCAGATCCGAGCTGCTCAGAACGGCGGAGCGACGGGGGTATTTATAGAGGCGGAATCAGAGAGGAGGGCGGAGGGAGACGACGTGTCTCCCTTGCCGGAGGACGCCGGAGATGGAAACCCATACCGTCCGTGAGTTCGCACGGCCGGTATGGTGGGTTGCAGCGACCAGGGGGGTGTTCCTGCGACGGCTGACGACGCAGGGCACCCCCGGTTGTCTTGCCAGACCCTCCCCCTTACCCTGCGCGGCGCCATGCTCCGCGCAAGGTCGCCGGAGCATGGTGCTGGTCAGGTTTTGCAGGGAGGACCTGAACGCAAAGAACGAAGGAAAGTTAGGGGCCAAAATGCGAGGGTGCAAAAGTTGAGGGCCAAAAAGTAAATATATGAGGACCAAAGTGTAAAGTTGGTCAAGAAGGTTTCTTCTTAGGCTCAAGTTTTTATACATGACTAATTAGGACCTAAGGAATCTGATGGTGAATTTTATTTCTAGATTAAACCTTGTTTGACTGGTCAATTTATGCAAAAACTCAAATTAAGTTATTAATTGGGCATGGTTCTCAATGTAGGTCAAAATGGGTTCTGAAGGCCAAATTGAAGGTTCTAAACCCTAGAGATTATTTTTCTATGAATTTTAGAGGGTTTATTCTATTTTTACTTTGCCTCGAACCTCGTGAATTGAAGTGGGTTTGTTTTAAGGTTACAGATTATCATTTAGTTCCTTGGAATTGCTGTAGCCCTTGTCAGATCATCCCACTTTCCTTCTTATTCAGTTTGTTTGACCTGTGTTTGGACCCTGAATTACCCTGTATGCAGATTATACTGGTAAAATTGCATTTTTACCCCTTATGACTTGTTTTCTCCTTAAACTCAGAATTCTCTGAGTTAAGCCTTTCCTTGAGTTATGTAGGAGCTTTTATCCTTTGTATTGGGTCAAAATGAGTTAGTTATGGCTCATGATGAGGTTCTCATCAGGTAGCGGGTCATTTCAGTGCATATGTCATTAAGCATCTTGATTGTTATTTTGATGATAACAAATAATTCAATAATGCTGGGATGAAAATAGATCTATATACATCTTAGGAATTTGTATATTTTGCTTTTGTAATGGCTAACGTGCAAGTCAAAGGCCTAAAAGGAGGCATTTATGAAAGTTAAAAGATGTGAACCCCATGAAGTCAAGCTCAAGATGAAATTGGAGTAACAAAGGCTTCTTATGCTTTGAAGAGGACTTTAAACAACCATTGGTTTAAAGTTCAATGTAATCTAGGACAATTGGTTATAATTTTTTAATTTCTTGATAGCAAAAATTAAGGAGAAGCCAATTGCTAGGTTCATTTATGCATAATTTAAGGGTCTTATGCATAAAATTCACTAAAGCACCTTACTTACCTAAATTAGGGTTAATCTAGGCTAATCAACCTCTAAATATAGGTCATTAATGGCTAATCATATGTTTCTTACAAGTTAATGACATGGGAGATGAGAATCAAATTAAAAAACCAATTAAGTTTCAACCTATCTAATGTTAGATAGATGGTACCTAAAGTTATGTAGCAGGGTTAATATCAACTTGGGCCAAGCATGAAATTACAAACTTTGTGTTTGATGGTAGCACCATCATTCGTGATAACTAACTTAATTAGTTGGAATCAAGAGATAAATGCTCCTAAATGATAGCCTAAGGACCATAATTCCACTTTGATCTAATCCAAGAAGATATGAAAATAGAGTTAATTGTGTAGTTTTAACAGCACATCACAAATGTAAATTAACCATGAGGTTATTCATGGGTTAATTAAAGGTTAAATAAGCATTAAGTCTAAAAAGTGGGTTCACACTGAAAGAATCAGGGATTCACGCATTTCGAGGATGAAAATAAGATTGAAAACCCTAATTATCAACCTCACTTGAATTGAAAAAGTTCTGGTCAGGATAAAATCAATCTAAACCTCCGAAAATTCATAGAAAAATATTATAAGAGGTTTGGTACCTTTGATTTCGTAACATCCTAAAACCCAAACTCTGAGTCAATTCAAAGTGGTTCGGGTCAATTTGGACCTAGAAACCAGGTTGTGGTTCAGTGTTAGTGTCAGCACCTCCTTAAAATTGACAAAAACACGTATTTCAAGTCAACCCTTAGTTAAACATCATCAAAATGGTGTCATATATGGTACCATTAGATTTCTCTCTTCGCAAGCTTTTCGACAACGCTTGTTTTACGTGATTCTGAGGTGTATAGCTCAAGTTATGGCCAAAATAAGTTGAAAAGGACCTAAATGTAAAGTGGACCCAACCTTTTGGGTATTATAGGTAATTGATAACGTCGGTTTCAGTTATATCGTTGTAGTAAAGCCGGTTGTTACCAACGTTTCATATAAAATTTTTTTACTCGGAAAAATAAAAGAGTTCCCGAGGTCGAACTCAGGGAGCAAGTTGTATTCTAGAGATATACAAGTTCTATTACAAAAATAAAGAGAGAGAGAGAGAGAGATGAAAATTTGGCTTCTTCTTCTTTTCTTCTTTCTTCCTCTTTGTCTTTGGTTCTTCCTGTTCTTCTTCTTCTTCTTCTTCTTCTTCTTCTGCTTTCTTCAGATCTTCCCCTCGTGCTCTTCTTCTTCTGTTCTTCCTTGTTTCCTTTCTTTTCTTTTTCGTCAGATCGTCTTCTTCTTTTCTTGCTTCTTGCTTCTCTTCATGTCTTCTTCTTCTTTTCTTGCTTCTTGCTTCTCTTCATTCCTTCTTCTTCTTTGTCTTCACCTGCCTTGACCTCTCTTTTTCTTCTTTCGCGATGGCCGTTGCTCTTCCTTCTTCTTCAGCCTGTCTTCTTTCCTGCTCTGGCTGCTGACCTTCCGTCGTCTGCCCCGGTGCTGAGACGACTTAACGATGCCTTCGCTACAGTGCAGCAGCTCCTTCTTCTTCAGCGGGTCTGCTTCTTCTTCTTTGGCCTGCACACTTCAGAGTTTTTTTTTTCGTCAAGAGGCAAAAACCTACTCTACCCCCCTCCCCCGCGTATCTCTCTCTCTGAAATCACTCTTCGGAAGCTCTCCCAGAGCGCTACCGGGTAATCGGGTTCGGGTCAGGCCCGGGTCCAGGCCCACCGGCGTGCGTGGTGGGCGAGGAGTGCAGGTCAGTCTAATCGGGTCGGGCCAGGTCCGCGGAGCGTGGTCACGGACGAGGCCGAGTCGGGTCGGGTGAGAGGGACCTCACCCCGTGGTAACTGAGGCAAACAGATGGTGGCACTTTTGCAATTTATGTGGGTGTGTGGCTTCAGAAGGTTCCGAGGTGGGACTATCCGCGCACCCCTTTTCTCTCACGCCTGCAGCAGGGATGGTGCTTCCAATTGCAACAGCTGTTGAGGCGCGCAACTCCAATTGAGGGCCAGGGTGTGTGCGCAAGACTCTTTCGCGCTGGCCGTGGCTCTTCAACCTGGGATATCTAGGCTTGGAGCAACCTCAAGCAAGCTTCGAGCTTCCTCGCCAATGGCGGTCAAGGCCTGGAACCTGAAATCAATAGAACGGCCTCTCGGCCAAATCAGACAGGCGGGGGACCTTCGCCGTGGCACGGCGAAGGTGGTCAGGGGGTCTGCAGGGGGCGAGATGGAGCTATCAGGTCGTCCTAGGTCAAACTGTGAGCGAGGGAGTGGGTGTGTTCGGTGGGTCTGCAGAGGGTGTTTGGTGGGAAGTGGAGGGGCGGAAGAGGATCAGGGTGAGGAGGCGGAGGTTCTGCGGTGGTCGGCGAGCCGTGTGGGTCGCTGAGGTGATGGGAGCGGCTCGCCGGAGGGTGGTCGGAGGCGGAGAGGATGAGGGTGAACAGGGTCGGTAGAGGGCTTAATTGACTAAATCGAAAGCGGGGAAAGAAAGAGGAGGAGAAGGGGAGTAGGTCTAACTTAACTGCAGGGACGAAGGGGGAGGAACAGGGCGACAGTCGTATCGACTGTCGCCGGAGAAGAAGATGCTCAGGGAGAGGGGCGGCGGCGAGCAGAGGGCTGGAGAGGCGCCAGCTGGGTGCGGCGTGGCGCGGGAAGAGCAGGGGAGGAAGTCTCTGCTGCTGGTAGTGCGGCAGAGCGAAGAGGTGGAGGGGGAGGAAGTCGCCGGAGCTGGTGAGCGTCTGCCGGAGAAAGAAGAGAAGAAAGCTGGGGGTTTTCTCCGTCAGATCCAGGCTGCTTTGGTCGGTGGAGCGGCGGGGGGTATTTATAGGGTTGAAGCAGGGAGGAAGGCGGAGGGAGACGACGTGTCTCCCTCGCCGGAGAATGGTCGGAATACGAACCCATACCGTCCGTGCGTTCGCACGGCCGGTATGGGGGGCTACAATGACCATGGGGGTGCTCCTGCGACGGCTGACGACGCAGGGCACCCCCGGTACACTTGCCAGGTCCTCCACCTCACCCTGCGCGGCGCCATGCTCCGCGCAAGGTCGCCGGAGCATGGTGCTGGCAGGGTTTTGCAGGAGGGACCTGTTTGCAAAGAACGAAGGAGAGTTAGGGGCCTAAATGCGAGGGTTCAAAAGTTGAGGGCCAAAGAGTAAATATATGAGGACCAAAGTGTGAAGTCGGTCAAGGAGGTTTCTTCTTAGGCTCAAGTTTTTATACATGACTAATTAGGACCTAAGGAATCTGATGGTGAATTTTATTTTCATATTAAACCTTGTTTGACCGGTCAATTTGCGCAAAAACCCAAATTAAGTTATTAATTGGGCATGGTTCTCAATGTAGGTCAAAATGGGTTCTAAAGGCCAAATTGAAGGTTCTAAACCCTAGAGATTATTTTTCTATGAATTTTAGAGGGTTTATTCTATTTTTACTTTGCCTCGAACCTTGTGAATTGAAGTGGGTTGTTTTAGGGTTACAGATTATCATTTGGTTCCTTGGAAGTGCTGTAGCCCTTGCTAGATCATCTCATCCCACTTTTATTCTTATTAAGCTGTTTTGACCTATGTTTGGGCCCTGAATTACCCTGTATGCAGATTATACTGGTAAAATTGCACTTTTACCCCTTATGACTTGTTTTCTTCTCAAACTCAGAATTCTCTGAGTTAAGCTTTTCCTTGAGATATGTAGGAGCTTTTATCCTTTGTATTGGGTCAAAATGAGCTAGTTATGGCTCATGATGAGGTTCTCATCATACCCCCATGCCTAGCTTTTGCTAGTCCCTTAGCAAAAAAACTTAAGGTTTCAACCCTTGTTCTAGACCATGAAGTTTTCAATGGTTTTAGATAAGTGCCTTTTTATTTGAGCATAGATTAGGTTAGAATGCTGACCATAGGCCTAAAAGATACTCTAGTACCAATCAAGATCCAAATCTGTCTAGCCTTAGCCTCAGTCTTTTAGCAAAGGTTTTTAAGGCCCGCAAGAACTAACCTAAGGTTTATTGGACTTCGTGGTTAAAGCACCCGTGCTTGAAATGATTTTAGCCCTGGCCCAGTTCGCAGTGCGTTTTGTAAGAGAGAGATAGAAAGTTTTTTCTGTTTGGAGAGTTTTCTCTCTCTTTTTCTTTTTAGTTCTAGCCTAGGATTAGCTTTTCAACACGGTCTGTATCAGATTCCTTGCTCCCATCATCAATCCTCAAGGGTTCCTGGCGATCGATGCTTCGAGATAGCACCGCCCATGGCAACCCCCGGAACCCTGGCTATTGAGATTTCGAGATAATCCCATCCATGGTATTCCGTGGCCGAATCCAGACCCTGGCAATTGACACTTCGAGATAATGCCATCCATGGAATCTGAACCAGCAGAGTGCTTACATGCCCCCCGTAGGATATGTAAATATCCTAAGAGACAAGCACCGAGGAGATGATATTTTGTTACGCATCTTCGAGGGGATTTCCCGCCTCTCCGCGCTGGGAACTCGTCCAAATCAACTTGTGTTGATCGGCCATTCCTATTCTAGGTGTTCTTTTCAGATTTTTGCGACGCTTCTGCGTGATTCTGATTTTTACGCTTACTGAACCAGGCTGTGTGTGAGATTAGGGTGCTTAGGTTACTGAGTCCCGTAAACCAAAAATTAGTTAACGAGGCCGAATACTTCCTAAGCCTTAGACCTAATACTTCAGCTTTTCATTTTCCTCAACCTCTTGAGGAGTGTCCAGATCTTAATGAGTACTAAGAGTCTATTCAAGAATGCCTAAGGTTTGCATTCTTACTAATCTTATTGTGCACTTTTCAGTTATTTTCTTGAATGAGGTCTAGAACTTAGGTTAATTCCTTAGTTTCTTACTAATGACTATCACTCTTTTTTTTTTTTCATAATTTTGTGCTCCTTTTTCATTTTGTTTGTTCTCTCCTTCACAAAATTTTCCTTCTCCTCTTTTCCTCTTATTCTTTTTCGAAAAATTTTTTTAATTTTTATGGTATTTTTGGCATATGTGAATTTTTTGTTTGAAACCTTTTCTTACAAGTTTTTTTTGCACTTTCCTACCCCCCCATGCCTAAGATTTGCAATGTCCTCATTGTAACCTAGGGGGTCTTAGTTCATTCCTTAAGACAGAAATTTGGGTGAGTGGATGGGTCGGGTTGAATTTTTGCGGACGATTTCAAATTTCAGATGCGAACATCTGAGTTGGGGTCGGCTGTCTATAAGGGTGAACTTCGAGTGCTGAAAGGTGTCAGAACAAGTTTCAGGTTTTCAAAGAGAATGACGGGCTGCCTCCCGTTAAGCGCTGAGTTTTACGCCATCGGCTGGGCGCAATAAGCTCAAGGGGAACGGAGGATATAAGATGCCTCAGCCAAATCAGTAGAAGTTACATCAATGAACGGCTTGAGTCTTTGACCATTCACGATGAAAGGTTCAGAATCGTGGCTGAGTGGACTGATTTCGATTGCTCCATTTCCAAAAACCTGTCGGACCAAATATGGTCCGACCCACTTAGATCTCAGTTTTCCTGGGAAGAGTTTGAGTCGGGCATCAAAGAGTAGGACCTTTTGACCAGGATGGAAGATCTTTCTTGAGATGTGTTTGTCGTGGAAGGCTTTAACCCGCTCCTTGTAGATTTGCGAGTTCTCGTACGCGTCTATGCGCAATTCATCGATCTCGCTGATTTGGAGTTTTCTGTGGGTCCCAGCCTTGGAAAGATCTAGATTACAGTTCCGTACTGCCCAATAGGCTTTATGCTCCAGTTCGACGGGAAGGTGGCATGCCTTTCCGTACACCAATCTAAAGGGAGACATGCCCAATTGGGTCTTGTGGGCGGTCCTATAGGCCCACAATGCTTCCGGAAGTCGGGACGACCAGTCCTTCTTGTCAGGTCGAACAGTGACCTGCAGGATTTTCTTGATCTCCCGATTCGACAGCTCAGCTAGACCATTAGTTTGGGGGTGGTAAGGAGTAGAGATTCGGTGAGACACCCCGTATTTGGTCATCAGTGACCTAAACTGAGCATTTGTGAAATGGGTTCCCCCATCAGAGATTATTGCACGAGGAATCCCGAACCTTGAGAAAATGTGTTGATGAATGAATTTGAGAACGATTTTGTGATCACAGGTTCGGGTTGGTATGGCTTCGATCCATTTGGACACGTAGTCCACAGCCAACAGAATGTATTCGAAACCATCCGAAATAGGAAAGGGGCCCATAAAATCAATCCCCCAAACATCAAAGATTTCGCATACTAGAATCGGTTGCATAGGCATCATGTCGCGATGGCTCATGTTGCCCAAAGTCTGGCAACGACTGCATGCCTTGCAATGACTGTATGCGTCTTTGAACAGTGTGGGCCAGTAAAAGCCGCACTGGAGGACTTTTGATGCGGTTTTATGCCCGGCAAAATGGCCACCGCATGCCTGGTCATGGCAGAAAGAGAGGATATTGTTGACTTCCCCTTCCGGGACACATCTCCGGATGATCTGATCGGCACCTATGCGGAAGAGGTACGGGTCTTCCCAAATGTAATACTTGGCATCGGAGCGTAATTTGTCTTTCTTGGCCTTCGGCCAATCGGACGGGGTCTGATGAGATGCCAAGTAATTTACAATATTAGCAAACCATGGAAGGCTAGTACCAATAGTCAGCAGGTGCTCATCGGGAAAATGCTCAGTGATGGGTCCGGAAGGGTCTATCATTTCAGAAGGAAGACGGGACAAGTGATCAGCTACCACGTTTTGTTTTCCCGCTTTATCGCGAATCTCGAGGTCAAATTCTTGCAACAGCAAGATCCATCGGATCAATCGAGGTTTCGCGTCCTTCTTTGCAAGGAGATGCCTCACAGCCGTGTGATCCGAGTATATGATGACATGGGAACCCAGAAGGTATGATCTGAACTTCTCTAGGGCAAATACTACAGCTAGCAGCTCTTTCTCAGTAACTGTATAGTTACGCTGAGCCTCATCGAGTGTTTTGCTGGCGTAGTAAATGACCACAGGTTTCTTGTCATTTTTCTGCCCCAAAACCGCTCCTACAGCGAAGTCGGATGCATCACACATGATCTCAAAGGGTTGAGACCAATCAGGGGACTGTAGGATCGGGGCTTGGGTGACTCGGTCACGCAGGATTTCAAATGCTTGAGTGCATTCCTTGGAGATTTCGAAGGGAACATCCTTGGAGAGAAGAGTGGTCAGGGGGCGTGCGATTTTTGAAAAATCAGGGATAAATCGTCGATAAAAACCGACATGCCCTAAAAAGGATCGGATGTCCCTGATCGAGCTAGGCATAGGAAGGCGAGAAATCAGATTAACCTTAGCTCGATCCACTTGGATACCTTTCTCCGAAATTGAGTGTCCCAGGACAATTCCCTCAGGCACCATGAAATGGCTCTTTTCCCAGGAAAGAACCAAATTCACGTCGATGCACCGCCTGAGTATCTGGACCAAGTGTTGGAGGCAATCGTCGAATGATGCTCCGAAAACTGAAAAGTCATCCATGAAGACTTCCAGATAATCACCTACCATATCTGAGAATATGGCAAGCATGCATCGCTGAAAAGTAGCGGGTGCATTGCAAAGACCGAAAGGCATCCTTCGGAAAGCGTATGTTCCGAAGGGGCAGGTGAATGTGGTCTTTTCTTGGTCCTCAGGATGGATTGCCACCTGGTTATAACCGGAGTACCCGTCAAGGAAGCAGAAGAACCTATTTCCCGCTAATTTTTCGAGAATTTGATCAATGAAGGGTAGTGGGAAATGATCCTTCTTCGTGGAGGAATTGAGTCGACGGTAATCTATACAGACTCTCCACGAGTTGGCTAATCGGGTAGGAATGATTTCTCCGGTCTCAGTCGTTATAGTGGTGAGTCCTGCCTTCTTAGGTACGACCTGAATCGGGCTCACCCAACGACTATCGGAGATCGGGTAGATGATCCCGGCATCTAACCACTTGATGATCTCCTTTTTCACGACCTCTTGCAGATTGGGGTTTAAGCGTCTCTGCATTTCACGAGAAGGTCGTGTGCCCTCTTCTGAATAGATATGATGAGTACAATAAGAGGGACTTATTCCAGTCAAATCATCGAGGGTCCATCCGATGGCTCTGCGATGTTGCTGGAGGACAACAATCAGACGGGATTCCTGTTCAGGATTGAGGTTGGAATTGATGATCACAGGAAAGGTCTGATTAGAACCCAAAAAGATGTATTTCAAATGAGCAGGAAGGGGTTTCAGTTCAAGGATGGGGTTTTCAGCAGCAGCGGGTGGTTCAGTATAGATGTGAGGTTCAAGGGTGGGAGTTACTGGGTTGTTGACATCCGGATTGGACTCCTCTGTTTGCGGGTCAAGATCCTTCTGTGGTTGATGAGGCATACTCAAGTCATTCTGGAGGTGTGATTCATCAACCAAAGTCTTGATGTCACAAATTTGCTCGATGACGCCGCAATTAATTCCTTGTTGGGCCTTAAATATATCAATTTTCAGTGTTTGATCTCCAAACTTAAGCTCTATTTGGCCCTCCTCACAGCTGATGTTGGCTCTAGCAGTAGCCAAGAAAGGTCTCCCTAGAATGATTGGTGTATCCCTAGGGTTCTCAGGTGCATCCATGTCTAAGACTATAAAGTCCACTGGAAAATAGAGATCCCGCACTCTTACGATAACATCCTCGAGAATCCCTTTTGGTGACTTTATAGATCGATCTGCTAATTGTAATGTCACCTCAGTTGGTTTCAGCTCAGATTCTTCCAGATGGTCAAGTAAGGATGTGGGTATCAGATTTATAGATGCACCTAAGTCTAACAATGCTCTGTCAAATTGGGTACCACCTATCTTACAGGAGATCAGGGGAGTTCCAGGATCTTTTGCCTTGGGTGGGAGTCTACTAAGGATTACAGAGCTGGCTTGCTCTGACAGAACAATTGGGCTCCCTCCCTTGGTTCGCGGCTTACGCTGGGGTGTACATATATTCTTTAGAAATCGTGCGTAAGCTGGTACGTGGCGGATTGCATCCATCAAGGGGATGTTTATGTGGACCTGCTCAAAGAGCTTGACCAGGTCCTCCTCAGGGGCCACGGGTTTGGTGGTCTTCTTTCCCTTGGTCAGGGCCTCGGGAAACGGGATCTTGGTTGGTTCCTCTAGGATAGGTCCAGGTTGTGGGTCTGGAACAGCGGTACCTTGGATAATTATCCTAGGGTCATGGTTATCAGGCTGGGAGTGGTTTGGATAACGCGGGTCCTGAGTTGTCTTACCACTACGTGTTGTTACAGCATTTAATCCGGCCTGATTTTGGTTTGGATTTGGTAGGAGGGGTGGCTACTGCTGAAATCCCGTACGAGAAGTAGAGGCTTCCATCTCGTCTGGAGATGGGGCAGTAGGGGCCTGATAAATCCATTGAGCGTGGCCTAAATTTGGATTCATAACGTGCTTCTGGGTTGGCACGTTATTTGGATTAGGAAGGGGTTGGGAAGGGAGTGTGCCTGGCTGGCGAGAATTTGCCAACTGGGCCAGCTGAGTTTTAACTTCAGTAAGCTCGTCCTTGTGCTGTTTTTGAATGGCCGCATTCGATTTTTGAATGTCAGCCAGAGTCTGAAGGATTAAGGACATTTGATCTTGATTTGGCCCTGATGGATAAGTAGGGTTGGGCCGAGGCTGAGGCGGCTGGTAGTGATGAGAGGGCTGTGGGCGGGACTGAAAAGGTGGTCTTTGGGTTTGGGAATTTCCCGCCCACTGAAAATTGGGATGGTTTCGCCATCCAGGGTTGTAAGTGTTGGAGAATGGGTCGTTCTGGATGGCGTTGAGGTCCTCGCAGGTCTGAGGAACCTCCTGAGAATCAGGGAAAGGGGGAATGGAGTTCCCCCGGCTGGTGAAGAAAGGATCGGATGATCTTCCAGTCCAAGAATCAGATGGGGATGGATATGGATCCATCCCAGGGGAGGATCGGTGTAGGATGTTTTGCACAGTCTCCTGTGTGGAAGGAGGTTGTGCAAAGGAGTTACGCGCAGAGGTGGCTCGCTGCAAGTGCTGAGTCAGCTCATCCACCTTCTTTTCAATAATTGAGACCTTGTCCAATCGACTGGCCATTAATTCCAGGTCGACTGATGCGGACAGGCCCTGCGTCTCATGTGCTCCCTTAAGATTCGTCGCTGCGCGGGTATTCGTCCTGTCGAATAATCCCATGGAGTCATTGTTGATGGAGTTCTCGCACATGTTTTCGAGAATCTCCCATACGGTGTCTTCATGTTGACCCATGATGTTTCCTCCGCAGGTTGCATTGACGAAAAGGCGGATGTCCTCACGGAGTCCCTGGTAAAAAGATTGGACTTGTTCCCATTTAGGAACTCCGTGATGGGGGCACTTCCTCATGAGATCCTGAAAACGATCCCATGCCTCATGGAGAGGTTCTCCTGATTGTTGAGTGAAGTGTGTAATCTGATGGCGCAAGGCGTTGGTCCGACCAACGGGAAAGAACTTTTTCAAAAACTCGGATTGAAGTTCTTCCCAAGTGTTGATCGGCCGGGTCTGAGTTTGATACCAATGGGCGGCCTTGTCCATAAGAGAAAAGGAGAACATCTTCATGAGAAGAATATCCCGATTTTGCGCATCTGATCCAAAAGTGTGGGCCAGATGCTTTAGCTGTTTGATGTGCTGGAAGGGATCTTCAGAATTAAGCCCATGGAATTTAGGTATAGCGTGAATCATGTTGGGCTTTAGTTCGGAATCAGGTCCTCCAATCGGGATTCTAACTCGAGGCTCAATGGCCACCGCAGCAGGATTGTAGTGGTCCCGCATCATAGGACGCTGTGGTGGGTGCACGAAGTTTTGGAAGAGGTCATTGAGTCGCTGGAGCTGGTGTTCCAGATTATTTTCTTCCTCAACTGGCTGAGCCATGATGGGGGAAGAAGAAGAACTTGGTTCTGAATCAGAAGAGAGAATAATGTGAGGGTGTTGCTGCACAAACACGGGCGTCGAGGCTTGGCCTTGACGAGAGTGAATTTCTAAAGGAGGTCTTAAGGGTGGTCTTAGAGACCTCCTTCCGTACATGCACAGTTGGGAGAGGTAAGTTTAGAAGGTGCTGGACCCAATCAAGACACCCAAAAATGTGTTGGGTGACTATAGAGGTGCGGGGCAGATGGACCCCTTGATCAGAAAGATCGTCCACCTGAGAATTACCTGGGCAGCCAGAGAGGGAGAGTCCCGCGAAGACCCCTACACGGTAGAGCGTCCCCACGGGTTACAGGGTTTCCCCCACCCGACCTCTCTTGTCACTGCGGTTCCAGGTAGACCAGAATGGGGATCTTGACCTCTTAAGTCTACCAATTTTAAGATCAGGGTGCTTAAGGTTTCACTTGAACTTTAGTCTTTTTAAGTGCAAAGAGTGACCTAATTTAAGGTTGGTTAACCCAAGGGGTCAACTTTACCTATTGTTTTCTTTAAGAGCTTTTAGGTCCTGTCTTTTAGGGTTCAAGTGTTTAGAGAGAGCCAATTGTTTAGGATTTTTCTTGTTAATTATTTTCAATCAATGGCTTGGGCACACCTCTTTAGGATTTCCTCAATTCTTGATTAAGGGGTGTGTCTCTACTGAAATCCTAATGTTTGACCTTATGTTGGCTCTACTTGGTCCATTTAACTCTTTGTTGGGCAATTAGGGCTCAAGCAAGAATGTGTTAGCCCTTAAATACCCTTAATAGTGTGCAGGAGTGATGAGTTGAAAACATGCAACTTTTTATGGTTACTAAGTATGGAAGACAGGTTAGCCCTATATTGCTTTGTTCTTTTCTTTTCTTTCTCTTTAGAGTGTAGGGGTTAATAGTGAGAGAAAAGATTTACCTGTCTTCGGAGTGGTTGTCGTGTGGTTGCTTGTCTTCTTGAGTTCCTGTAGCTGCACAAAAGAGAGGAGATTATCAGAAATTAAAAGATACAGGAATGTTTACCTCTAGAATAGCCGTTGCTCCCCGGCAACGGCGCCAAAAATGATAACGTCGGTTTCAGTTATATCGTTGTAGTAAAGCCGGTTGTTACCAACGTTTCATATAAAATTTTTTTACTCGGAAAAATAAAAGAGTTCCCGAGGTCGAACTCAGGGAGCAAGTTGTATTCTAGAGATATACAAGTTCTATTACAAAAATAAAGAGAGAGAGAGAGAGAGATGAAAATTTGGCTTCTTCTTCTTTTCTTCTTTCTTCCTCTTTGTCTTTGGTTCTTCCTGTTCTTCTTCTTCTTCTTCTTCTTCTTCTTCTTCTGCTTTCTTCAGATCTTCCCCTCGTGCTCTTCTTCTTCTGTTCTTCCTTGTTTCCTTTCTTTTCTTTTTCGTCAGATCGTCTTCTTCTTTTCTTGCTTCTTGCTTCTCTTCATGTCTTCTTCTTCTTTTCTTGCTTCTTGCTTCTCTTCATTCCTTCTTCTTCTTTGTCTTCACCTGCCTTGACCTCTCTTTTTCTTCTTTCGCGATGGCCGTTGCTCTTCCTTCTTCTTCAGCCTGTCTTCTTTCCTGCTCTGGCTGCTGACCTTCCGTCGTCTGCCCCGGTGCTGAGACGACTTAACGATGCCTTCGCTACAGTGCAGCAGCTCCTTCTTCTTCAGCGGGTCTGCTTCTTCTTCTTTGGCCTGCACACTTCAGAGTTTTTTTTTTCGTCAAGAGGCAAAAACCTACTCTACCCCCCTCCCCCGCGTATCTCTCTCTCTGAAATCACTCTTCGGAAGCTCTCCCAGAGCGCTACCGGGTAATCGGGTTCGGGTCAGGCCCGGGTCCAGGCCCACCGGCGTGCGTGGTGGGCGAGGAGTGCAGGTCAGTCTAATCGGGTCGGGCCAGGTCCGCGGAGCGTGGTCACGGACGAGGCCGAGTCGGGTCGGGTGAGAGGGACCTCACCCCGTGGTAACTGAGGCAAACAGATGGTGGCACTTTTGCAATTTATGTGGGTGTGTGGCTTCAGAAGGTTCCGAGGTGGGACTATCCGCGCACCCCTTTTCTCTCACGCCTGCAGCAGGGATGGTGCTTCCAATTGCAACAGCTGTTGAGGCGCGCAACTCCAATTGAGGGCCAGGGTGTGTGCGCAAGACTCTTTCGCGCTGGCCGTGGCTCTTCAACCTGGGATATCTAGGCTTGGAGCAACCTCAAGCAAGCTTCGAGCTTCCTCGCCAATGGCGGTCAAGGCCTGGAACCTGAAATCAATAGAACGGCCTCTCGGCCAAATCAGACAGGCGGGGGACCTTCGCCGTGGCACGGCGAAGGTGGTCAGGGGGTCTGCAGGGGGCGAGATGGAGCTATCAGGTCGTCCTAGGTCAAACTGTGAGCGAGGGAGTGGGTGTGTTCGGTGGGTCTGCAGAGGGTGTTTGGTGGGAAGTGGAGGGGCGGAAGAGGATCAGGGTGAGGAGGCGGAGGTTCTGCGGTGGTCGGCGAGCCGTGTGGGTCGCTGAGGTGATGGGAGCGGCTCGCCGGAGGGTGGTCGGAGGCGGAGAGGATGAGGGTGAACAGGGTCGGTAGAGGGCTTAATTGACTAAATCGAAAGCGGGGAAAGAAAGAGGAGGAGAAGGGGAGTAGGTCTAACTTAACTGCAGGGACGAAGGGGGAGGAACAGGGCGACAGTCGTATCGACTGTCGCCGGAGAAGAAGATGCTCAGGGAGAGGGGCGGCGGCGAGCAGAGGGCTGGAGAGGCGCCAGCTGGGTGCGGCGTGGCGCGGGAAGAGCAGGGGAGGAAGTCTCTGCTGCTGGTAGTGCGGCAGAGCGAAGAGGTGGAGGGGGAGGAAGTCGCCGGAGCTGGTGAGCGTCTGCCGGAGAAAGAAGAGAAGAAAGCTGGGGGTTTTCTCCGTCAGATCCAGGCTGCTTTGGTCGGTGGAGCGGCGGGGGGTATTTATAGGGTTGAAGCAGGGAGGAAGGCGGAGGGAGACGACGTGTCTCCCTCGCCGGAGAATGGTCGGAATACGAACCCATACCGTCCGTGCGTTCGCACGGCCGGTATGGGGGGCTACAATGACCATGGGGGTGCTCCTGCGACGGCTGACGACGCAGGGCACCCCCGGTACACTTGCCAGGTCCTCCACCTCACCCTGCGCGGCGCCATGCTCCGCGCAAGGTCGCCGGAGCATGGTGCTGGCAGGGTTTTGCAGGAGGGACCTGTTTGCAAAGAACGAAGGAGAGTTAGGGGCCTAAATGCGAGGGTTCAAAAGTTGAGGGCCAAAGAGTAAATATATGAGGACCAAAGTGTGAAGTCGGTCAAGGAGGTTTCTTCTTAGGCTCAAGTTTTTATACATGACTAATTAGGACCTAAGGAATCTGATGGTGAATTTTATTTTCATATTAAACCTTGTTTGACCGGTCAATTTGCGCAAAAACCCAAATTAAGTTATTAATTGGGCATGGTTCTCAATGTAGGTCAAAATGGGTTCTAAAGGCCAAATTGAAGGTTCTAAACCCTAGAGATTATTTTTCTATGAATTTTAGAGGGTTTATTCTATTTTTACTTTGCCTCGAACCTTGTGAATTGAAGTGGGTTGTTTTAGGGTTACAGATTATCATTTGGTTCCTTGGAAGTGCTGTAGCCCTTGCTAGATCATCTCATCCCACTTTTATTCTTATTAAGCTGTTTTGACCTATGTTTGGGCCCTGAATTACCCTGTATGCAGATTATACTGGTAAAATTGCACTTTTACCCCTTATGACTTATTTTCTTCTCAAACTCAGAATTCTCTGAGTTAAGCTTTTCCTTGAGATATGTAGGAGCTTTTATCCTTTGTATTGGGTCAAAATGAGCTAGTTATGGCTCATGATGAGGTTCTCATCAGTAATTCACACCACTAATCCTAATCCAAACAATCTTAAGGCCTATAAAAGGACCCCCTTGAGTCCTTTAGATCGTCATTAGCCTCTAAACATCTCAAATTAATAGAGGAAGAGGAGGAAAATTTTGGATTTTCCTTTTAAAGTTAAAAAATTTTAAGTTCAAGGACCCGTTTGTAATTTTGAAAAATGCAAGCTTCCCACCGTAAATTTCATAAATAAAGCTGCGGTGGAGAGAGAGGGCTACATGATCCGGCAGCAAGGTGCAGATGCGCGCCATGTGGCGCGACGACAGCGAAAGGTGAGTGGGCACGAGCACGAGCGCGCACGGGAGCACGGGCACATGGGGGGAGCTTCAATGGGTGACACGTGGCACCGATTAAGTTGCTTCCACCAAGAGGGTGGCATGATCCGTGAGCGAGCATGGCGGCGAATCACGTGGCGACACGTGGCTGGTGGGTTGCGTGCGTAGGTAAGCCAGTCTGGTTTAGTTCAAGGACCCTCGCGCTGTTTCAATTGGTTCGAGGCCTTCTCGACCTCAGATTTCGACAAATAAGGTACCGTTGGAATCATATCGACGTTTACTATGTGTTGGTATAATTTATTTTCATTTTTAAGTATGTTATCCTTAGTGAAAAATTAGAAATGTAATTAGGTGTCTCTAACCCCATCGTGGGTCCATTTGAATTAGGTCTTGTCCCCGATGCGTGTGTAAATTTTGAGGCAGGCGTAAATACTTCCCCTAGACCCTATGCGCATGGTTCGGAGTCACCATGACCCTCCGGTGACATTAGGTAAAGTAGTCCCTCTCCTTTCCATTTGGTTTGTTTACATGGTGATTTTATTTACGTATTGCACTATTTAGTGTGCGTTCTTACATCTTGCTGAGTTTGGAACCCATCTTCATGCTTCTTACTATTTTGGGGGTACTTGAATATTGAATATCAATGTGGAAAATCAAGTTGGTGACTTGAATGTGAATAGTTAATTGGATTTAATTAACTATCAAATTAATTACAATTAACTCTCATGATTAACATATTATGCCACGTCTATACTTATTGGATATAGTCTTAACATGTAAAGCGACTCTAATATGTTTGCCTAAATTACAGGAGCTTTGACAAGAAATAACTGATTTATGAGAAAGATTAAAAGAAATGAGCACATATACCTTATTATTGCATGTATGAAATCAAATATGTTTTCTGTAAAACAAGTTCTATGATGTTCTTTATTAGATGGATAATATGGGACCATTGTCACAAACTCAGAATTACCTGTACATGAATGATTGGAAGATAATGGAGATTTTGTTAATCCTAAAATTTGTAAAATGAACACTCTAAGGATTTTTCAAACCTTTGTGAAATAAATTTCATCGAGTTTGTAATTGGTAACTAACATGGAATCATCATCATATAGAAACTATCTGAAAATTGATAACATTAAGGATAATATGAATACATGTTCCTCCTATGCTTAAGGAGGTGGAATTGTTAAATAGGATTGGATTTAACAAGAACAAAAGATACAATTATCTAAAAATGATCAAATAATCAATACAACGGAATTGTCAGAAAGTAAAGGAATTAGATAATTGGTTTCAGCTCGCTACTCACCGGATTTTGACTGTAGCTTTGATCTTTTCAGACCGATTCTGGGCTAGTTTAGGGAGTTGCTAGGCTCCCTATGACTCTTTGGTTAGGCTTAGCGGCCAACTAGTATAGAGGATTTGCAGGGCTCGAGGGTTCGAGTGGTTTCTTTCTCGGCCGATGGGTGGGTCATTGGTTATCTGTGATTCAGCGTATATAGCGCTTGTACATGTTCACGCTACATGACGTAACCGCCATCCCTTTTCGCAATGACCCCAAGGTGATGGAGAGTAGCGATTCAGTGGGTATAAGCAGTCTTCCCGACTATGAGGGTGGCTTATACTAGTCTTGTGCTGCAAGAAGTTACATGAAATCATCTCATGCCCTGAGACGTTGATTGATAGATTGTAAGCTGTAATAACTTGGGCTTCCAAGTTAAGAAATGGAATCAAATAATGAGATGTCTAATAAATGGATTAATTAAAGCTATAGTACCCATTTTCTTTTGTGCTTGGTTACTATTGCACTCTGCTATTGTTATTTCTGCTCTACTCAATTTTTACTGATGTATTTTTCAGTTCTGTACCCAAGTGTAATTGGCATTTCGCTAGGAGATTTCCGTTGTACATCTCCTTGGACTTATATACTACGGTAAATCTTTCGGTTAGTATTCAATTTGTCGTCCTTTAAATTTTGTAATATGAATTATTTGTTAGCTATGTTTATATTTTTATGATTATGTGTTGGGTGACTGCGATCTTGTGGGTGGTTGTGCTAGTGTTAGCACACGACGACTTGGGTCTCGTCCGTTGATGGGACTTGGGTCGTCACAGGTTGTAACGAACGCGTGCCCCAGACGCCTTTTAAGACGTCTGGGGGGTGGCCCAGACGTCGGAACAGACGTCTGGGATCACATCCAGACGTCTGACCAGACGTCCGGGATCGTTTACAGACGTCTGGAGAACAGTTATGTTCGCACGGGAGATTCGTCTGCGCGCCTGTGCGCGCAGACCTGTGATTCCTCTCTCTCTCTCTTTGCGGCTGCAGGCGCGCTGCGACCACCTTCTCTCTCCTCCTCGCGTGGCCTTAAAAGGGCGCGCCTCCCCTCCCGTCTCCACCGTCTCCTCCTTCTTCTCCTTCCTGTGCGCGAGAGCGAGCGGACGCGAGGGTGGCAGCGGCAGCCGCAGTGAGCGCGGAGGAGGTGCGGCGTGCGAGGGCAGGGCTCTGCCGCGAGGGCGAGCTCGCCGGAGCGGCTTGGCCGGCCGGCGGAGGGCGCAGGGGGCGCGGAGCGACGCGGAGAGGGACCTGCTGCGGGCTGAGCAGTAGACGCTCGAGGTGCGACGCGGGCGGCGTCGCGAGCGGAGGCCGAGCAGGGTTCTGATTCTGGAAAAATTTCCAGAATCAGACGTCTAGGTTGATATCCAGACGGCAAGGTCGACGTCTGTAAGATCATACAGACATCTGAAAGGTGAGTTTTCGCTTTCTCCTTCCTTCTTGTCTACTGACCGTACTGAGGGAGGGGGGGTTGGCTGTGCGCAGGTTCGCTGATTCGCCATCCTTTGCGAATCAGACGTCTGGAAGTTGTACCAGACGGCGGGAGTGATCTACAGACGTCCGTGTGGACCATGGGACGTCTGGGGTATAGGAAAGACGTCCCTGCAGACTTCTGGACGTCCGGGGAACCAAGCTGAACAGGTAATCCTCTGATCCACCGTTTAAGACGTCTGGAAGGAGTTCCAGACGTCTGATTTTGCACAGTATCGTCTTTCTCGACCCGTTTAGGGCCCGTTTGGGCTCCGTTTTCCGCGATTCGAGTTGCGTTCGTTTCAGAATTAATTCCTCTACCCACCTACAGTAGCTATACACTGTTCTGAGACACTCCTTGTGTTTGATCCTTGTGATAGGACCTCGTTCGGTTGCAGTCTTGAGAGTCGCGGAGGCACGCGGGATTCCCGATCACGCCCCCATTACTCCCGTTGTACCTGGTAGAGTGGCTTTAAGTATTAATAAAATCTGTTAAAGTATGGAACCATAACTAGAACCTAGGGCATTGCATGAATCCTAAGAATGAGAAATATATGGAATGATAGCTCCTAGGTGTTGCATGAATCCTAGGGCCGGAAAACTAGATTGTATGATAGATCCTAGGATATGGCATGAATCCTAGGATGGAAAAACTAGTGGAATGTATATTACTGCAGTCTTGGAAAAATGGAAAGGAATATATAAAGCTGCCTGTAAATTTAATTAACAGCTGCCTGTTATGAATAAAGAAACATGTTTGAGATCATGGATTTTGAGAACGTGAATCTGGAAAGTGAAACATATGATGTTCTGAGATAAAGAGCTGGAACCCTACGGGGAATTAGGAGTGGAACTCCTGGAAGGAAAAGGGAATGGAACTGAGATGTAGTTGTACTGTCTCTTGGGTACGCAGTACCAAGGGAAGTACCTGTACCTGTTTAGTGCAGAGTGGGGCCAGCCGCCCCAGGGACCCGGGGTTAGGCTTGGCCGCTCTGTACCGACTTGTTGGCCCTCGTGTACGTAGTACCGAGGAGAGCTAGTAGTGTTAGGAGAGTACTAGCTACCCCATGAGCCCCGGGGTTCTGCTAGCCTCCTTCACCGACTTGTTAGGCCCACTAGGGCAAACCAGGGTAGTCAGGCGAGGGTGCGCGGACTGTGGAGGGGCAAGGCCCCGGTTTGGTTACTGTGGAGGGGTTGGACCCCTGTTACTGAGAGGGCTCTGCCCTGGTTCCGTGCTGTGCTTTGGGCGCACCCGTTAACGGAAACGACTGACCGCGTGCCAGTGCGGGCTAGCTACCTGTGCGTTTATCGCGCGTGCCGTAGTCACCGTTACGTCTTTCAGTAACCTTGGGGTGGTTGACTGAGGGTAGGATCACCACGGGGGACTCTCCCGGCCAGGAGAGCACCACGTGCTACTTCTACTTTCGGAAAAGACTGCAATCAAGATCGTTCCCACGAGGACATTCGAGATCAAGTAAAGGATCTGAGAAATAAATGAAATAGTGAGAAAAATTGAAAGATGTGAATAAAGGAAGTAATAGAACATAACAGCTACTGTACACTCTACCGTTGCCTTTAGTTAGTTTGCCACTCTACTCAGCGTTTTGCTGACGTGTTACACTCGTTACCTTTTTCAGGACCAGGTGTTGAGCAGCCAGGGTCGGCGGCTGCAGAGGACGCTGGGCTGAGTAGGGTCCAGTAGAGTTACCACAGCTTTTGTACCCCTTTTGTTTCTGTTCTAGTGAGTAGTTTTTGTTTCCGCTGTACCTTCTTTACCTGCAGTTCTTGTTATATGATAAATGCTGTTTTACTGTTGTGGTGGTACCTACTGTAGTAGTTTCTTTCCTTACTGCTGTACCTTCTTACTGTTAGTTATATTCATGCTGAATGTGGTTTATTTTACTGTCTTTTGGTTACTTCCTCGTTGGACGACTAGGTCTTGGGATTAGTCGAGTCGGTCCGGTTCTCGTGTCTCGTAGGGACTCGGGAACCGGGTCGTTACAAGATGGTATCAGAGCAAGGTCGTCCCGAGAAGTGAATCAACTGACTGGAAAATAACCAATTCACATGTTTATAGCTAGAGTAGCCACCACAACATATCTCTTGACATGAGCTCTTAGAAGTTTTGTTAGGTACCGTTTATTTTGACGTTTCCGTTTTGTTTCGCGTCTCCTTGCAGGAGATGCCTCGTCGCGGGACTGGCGAGACTGGCCGCGGGCGCGGCCGAGGGCGAGGTCGGCGAGGTGGACGTGCTGTCGTTGACGTCTCGGTGGACCAGCCACCACTCCCTGGCGTCCAAGCCCAGGACCTCGCCAGACTGATACGGGATATTGTACGAGAGGAGCTCCACCCACCGCCCCGAGCACCTCCTCCTGGGGTTGCAGAGGGGGAGTCCTCTGTGGGACCACGCGACGGACGCGGCGCTGGACACGAGGGAGGGGATGGGCCCCTGCCGCCCCCACCTTCCTCCGACACTTCTGTACACGAGGCACCTTCGCCTGGAGGTGCACCAGCACCTCCCCTACAGCGCCACTTCGAGCTTTTCGGACAGTTCCGGAAGCTGAAGCCCCCCTCCTTCAAGGGGGATGAGGACCCGACCGAGGCAGAGGACTGGCTTGAGCAGCTGGAGAAGATCTTCGACACCCTTCGCCCCCCGGTGGAGTGCCGCATGGCCTTTGCCACGTACCAGCTGGAGAGTGCGGCACACCGGTGGTGGAGGGCGGTCCGAAGACAGGAGAGGGACGAGCCGACGTGGGACCAGTTCGTCACCCTCTTCTGCGAGCAGTACTTTCCCCAGACGTGGCAGGACCAGAGGAGGCGGGAGTTCCACACTCTCCACCAAGGGACGATGACCGTGAGCGCGTACCACACGCGTTTCTTGGAGCTGTCCCGCTTTGCAGCGACAGCGGTAGCCACTGAGGAGGAGCGCCTTTGGAGGTTCACCGAGGGGCTCCGGCCTGCGATCCGGGGGTATGTCAAACCCCTGAAGCTGCCGACGTTTTCGAGGGTGGTAGAGGCAACTATGACTTACGAGGAGACCAACCCGTCCGCGCGAGAGACCGACGGCGGGCGGAAGAGGCCCTTTCAGCCAGACTTCTCACAGGGCCGGCGAGAACGGAGACACGTGACGTCCGCAGGAGAGCCGTCACGTTGTGCAGGGCCATCAGTGGCCTTTGGGGGCCCTCGACAGGGGCCAGTCGCCAGCACCGGACCCCCGCCTAGCCGACAGCAGGGACTCACTGAGGGCGGGAGTCGGGTTCCCCTCTGCTACCAGTGTGGCCAGCCGGGCCACGTCAGGAGGGACTGCCCATCTAGGGCAGGAGGTCAGCAGATACTTCCCGCGCAGAGCACTGGAGGGCGCGCAGGAGGCCGCGGTTCCCAGGCACGAGGAGGAGGACAGCAGTCGCGAGGAGGGTACCGGCCAGCACCTACCCGTCCGACGCAGAGTGTGGCTGCTTCGTCCGCACCTAGGGCTGAGGGGCGTATCAACGCCCTAACACACAGGGACGCCAGAGCATCGGGATCCGTGGTAGCAGGTATGGTTTCAGTTTCTGGCAGACTCGTTTACACGCTTTTCGATTCTGGCGCTACGCACTCGTTTGTCGCAGCCAGTTTCGCAGTTAGTTTGGACCAGGATTATACATTGTTAGAGAATCCGTTCGTAATCAGAGGTCCGAGTGGTCAGCTGTTTGTAGCTGAGGAGGTGTACACGGGTTGCGGGGTCAGCATCGGGGGACATAGCCTGCCAGCTGACCTGATTATGATACAGATGGAGGACTTTGGAGTGATTCTGGGGATGGATTGGCTGTCCGCTTACCACGCCTTGGTAGACTATTTTGAGAGGAAGATTGTCTTCTCCATGCCGGAGTTGCCTTCCTTCGAGTTTCACGGGCAGCCAGTGGACGGAGGTTTCAGGTGCATTTCGGCACTTCGGGCGGCGAGACTTTTGAGCCGGGGGTGTGAGGGCTTCCTAGCTTATGTGGTGGCAGAGCACAGCCCCGTGGCAGACTTCCAGAGCATCCCGGTGGTCAGAGAGTACCCCGACGTGTTTCCAGACGAGTTACCAGGACTACCGCCCGAGCGTGAGATCGAGTTTGAGATCTCACTAGTACCAGGGACCAGCCCCATCTCCACCGCGCCTTACAGGATGGCACCGCTTGAGCTGCGAGAGCTCAAGTCTCAGTTGCAGGACCTTTTGGAGAAGGGTTTCGTGAGGCCCAGTGTGTCTCCCTGGGGAGCCCCAGTACTGTTTGTGAAGAAGAAGGATGGGACCCTACGCCTTTGTGTGGACTACCGACAGCTGAATAGGGTCACCATCAAGAACAGATATCCGCTGCCGAGGATTGACGATTTGTTTGACCAGTTGCGGGGTGCCACGGTGTTTTCCAAGATCGACTTGAGGTCTGGATACCACCAGTTGAGGATCAGGGAGACCGACGTCTCCAAGACAGCTTTCCGCACCCGCTACGGACACTACGAGTTTTTGGTCATGCCGTTTGGGCTGACCAATGCCCCCGCTGCTTTCATGGACCTGATGAACCGGGTGTTTAGACCGTACTTGGACCAGTTTGTGGTGGTTTTCATAGATGATGTACTCATCTATTCTAGAGATCGGACGCAGCACGGACAGCACTTGCGGATGGTTCTGGACACTCTGAGACGACGTAGGCTGTACGCCAAATACAGCAAGTGCGAGTTCTGGTTGAGGGAGGTGACCTTTTTGGGTCATGTGATCTCTGGAGACGGCCTGGCGGTGGATCCCGCCAAGGTCGAGGCAGTGCTCAGGTGGGAGAGACCGCGTTCAGTCACTGAGATTCGCAGTTTCCTGGGACTGGCAGGTTACTACAGACGGTTCATCAGAGGGTTTTCGCAGATTGCACGTCCTATGACACAGTTGACCCGGAAAGATGTGCCTTTCGCTTGGACAGACGCCTGTGAGGCGTGTTTTCTGGAGCTGAAGGAGAGGTTGACCTCGGCTCCCGTGCTCACCATCCCTGACAGTAGTGGCGGGTTCGTTGTGTACACGGATGCTTCCTTGCTGGGGTTAGGAGGTGTGCTCATGCAGAGGGGTCACGTGGTCGCTTACGCTTCGCGGCAACTGAAGCCCCATGAGCATACCTACCCTACCCACGATCTAGAGTTGGCAGCTGTTGTCTTCGCGCTGAAGAGATGGAGGCACTACTTGTACGATGAGACCTTCGAGATTTTTACAGATCACAAGAGCCTCAGATATCTTTTTGACCAGAAGGAGCTCAACATGAGACAGAGACGTTGGTTGGAGCTCCTGAAGGACTACGACTGCAGCATCTCCTACCACCCGGGAAAGGCCAACGTGGTGGCTGACGCCTTGAGCCGTAAGGCGCCCGCACGCTTGGCCAGTCTACAGTTACAGAGTTGGAGCCTTTTGGAGGAGGTGGGCAGTTGGTGACCTCTAGAGTTACGAGGGTACTGTGGGGCAGTGACGGTGACACGGCAGACCAGGCCAGAGTTGATAGACTGCATCATCACGGGACAGATGGCCGATCCGTACTTGCAGTCTTTGCGCGATAGAGTACTATCAGGGGACCCAGGGGACTTCTCTTTCACAGACCAGGTGTTACGCTTGAGGGGACGGTTGTGCGTCCCCAGAGACGAGGAGCTGTTGAGAGAGCTCCTGACTAAGGCACACGGTTCCAGATTCACCATACATCCCGGAAACACGAAAATGTACCATGACTTGAGACGCGAGTTCTGGTGGAGAGGGATGAAGCGGGATGTGGGTGAGTTCGTGCAGCAGTGCTTAGTGTGCCAGCAGGTGAAAGCCGAGCATCAGAGGCCTGCAGGGCCGCTTCAGCCGCTTCCAGTGCCAGAGTGGAAGTGGGAGAGCATCACCATGGACTTGGTGGTGGGCTTACCTGTTACCCAGCGAGGACACAACGCAGTCTGGGTAATAGTGGATAGATTAACGAAGACGGCACGATTCTTGCCGATCCGAGTCACTTTGGGACCAGCACAGTTGGCAGAGAGGTATATCCGTGATGTGGTGCGACTACACGGAGTTCCGCGGGAGATCGTATCCGACCGGGATACCCGCGTTACGTCCCAGTTTTGGGCTGAGTTTCAGCAGTCTTTGGGGACGAGGTTGAGGTTTAGCACGGCTTCCCACCCCCAGACGGACGGACAGTCGGAACGCACGATACAGACACTTGAGGACCTTTTGCGTGCCTGTGTACTAGACTGGAGGGGCTCTTGGGAGGAGCACCTACCCCTGGCGGAGTTTGCATACAACAACAGTTATCACTCGAGCATCGGCATGGCTCCCTACGAGGCTCTGTACGGACGGAAATGCACGGCACCCTTGAGTTGGGTTGAGGTGGGGACCAAGTGGGAGGTTGGCCCCAGGTTGATCCGGCAGAGTCAGGAGGTAGTTGAGCAGATCCACAGACGACTCCGCACTGTCAGGAGCAGACAGAAGAGCTACGCAGATCGCAGACGCAGAGAGGTGCAGTTCGAGGTTGGGGACCACGTCTTCCTTCACGTTTCGCCCATGAAGGGCTTACAGCGGTTTGGGGTGAGAGGGAAGCTCGCGCCGAGGTTCGTGGGGCCCTTTGAGGTCCTGGAGCGGGTTGGACCCGTTGCTTACAGACTTCCCTTCCCCCGCAGCTTTCTGGTGTGCACGACGTGTTCCACGTGTCCAACCTCAGGAAGTACGTAGTCGATCCCAGCCACGTACTGAGTCACGAGAGCGTCGAGGTGAGCGACGACCTGACCTACCCCGAGCGGCCAGTGCAGATCCTAGACCGAGCCGTCCGCAGGTTGAGACGAAAGCAAGTACCCCTGGTAAAGGTTTTGTAGAGGAGCCAGCGGTACGAGGAGGCTACCTGGGAGCCTGAGGCGGCAATGTGGGAGCGGTACCCGGAGCTTTTTGCGGGTACGTCTTTTCGGACCGACTTCGGTCCTCTTTGAGTTTGTTATGGTTATTTGGACATCTTTTTCCCGCACCCTAGTTGGCGCAAGTTTCGGGGACGAAACTTCCTTTGAGTTTGTTATATTGTAACGAACGCGTGCCCCAGACGCCTTTTAAGACGTCTGGGGGGTGGCCCAGACGTCGGAACAGACGTCTGGGATCACATCCAGACGTCTGACCAGACGTCCGGGATCGTTTACAGACGTCTGGAGAATAGTTATGTTCGCACGGGAGATTCGTCTGCGCGCCTGTGCGCGTAGACCTGCGATTCCTCTCTCTCTCTCTCTCTGCGGCTGCAGGCGCGCTGCGACCACCTTCTCTCTCCTCCTCGCGCAGCCTTAAAAGGGCGCACCTCCCCTCCCGTCTCCACCGTCTCCTCCTTCTTCTCCTTCCTGTGCGCGAGAGCGAGCGGACGCGAGGGCGGCAGCGGCAGCCGCAGTGAGCGCGGAGGAGGTGCGGCGTGCGAGGGCGGGGCTCTGCCGCGAGGGCGAGCTCGCCGGAGCGGCTTGGCCGGCCGACGGAGGGCGCAGGGGGCGCGGAGCGACGCGGAGAGGGACCTGCTGCGGGCTGAGCAGCAGACGCTCGAGGTGCGACGCGGGCGGCGTCGCGAGCGGAGGCCGAGCATGGTTCTGATTCTGGAAAAATTTCCAGAATCAGACGTCTGGGTTGATATCCAGACGGCAAGGTCGACGTCTGTAAGATCATACAGACGTCTGAAAGGTGAGTTTTCGCTTTCTCCTTCCTTCTTGTCTACTGACCGTACTGAGGGAGGGGGGGTTGGCTGTGCGCAGGTTCGCTGATTCGCCATCCTTTGCGAATCAGACGTCTGGAAGTTGTACCAGACGGCGGGAGTGATCTACAGACGTCCGTGTGGACCATCGGACGTCTGGGGTATAGGAAAGACGTCCCTGCAGACTTCTGGACGTCCGGGGAACCAAGCTGAACAGGTAATCCTCTGATCCACCGTTTAAGACGTCTGGAAGGAGTTCCAGACGTCTGATTTTGCACAGTATCGTCTTTCTCGACCCGTTTAGGGCCCGTTTGGGCTCCGTTTTCCGCGATTCGAGTTGCGTTCGTTTCAGAATTAATTCCTCTACCCGCCTACAGTAGCTATACACTGTTCTGAGACACTCCTTGTGTTTGATCCTTGTGATAGGACCTCGTTCGGTTGCAGTCTTGAGAGTCGCGGAGGCACGCGGGATTCCCGATCACGCCCCCATTACTCCCGTTGTACCTGGTAGAGTGGCTTTAAGTATTAATAAAATCTGTTAAAGTATGGAACCATAACTAGAACCTAGGGCATTGCATGAATCCTAGGAATGAGAAATATATGGAATGATAGCTCCTAGGTGTTGCATGAATCCTAGGGCCGGAAAACTAGATTGTATGATAGATCCTAGGATATGTGTAACGACCCGGTTCCCGAGTCCCTACGAGACACGAGAACCGGACCGACTCGACTAATCCCAAGACCCAGTCGTCCAACGAGGAAGTAACCAAAAGACAGTAAAATAAACCACATTCAACATGAATATAACTAACAGTAAGAAAGTACAGCAGTAAGGAAAGAAACTACTACAGTAGGCACCACCACAACAGCAAAACAACATTTATCATATAACAAAAACTGCAGGTAAAGAAGGTACAGTGGAAACAAAACTACTCACTAGAATAGAAACAAAAAGAAGGTACAAAGCTGTGGTAACTCTACTGGACCCTACTCGGCCCAGCGTCCTCTGCAGCCGCCGACCCTGGCTGCTCAACACCTGGTCCTGAAAAAGGTAACGAGTGTAACACGTCAGCAAAACGCTGAGTAGAGTGGCAAACTAACTAAAGGCAACAGTAGAGTGTACAGTAGCTATTACTTCCTTTATTTACATCTTTCAATTTTTCTCACTATTTCATTTATTTCTCAGATCCTTTACTTGATCTCGAATGTCCTCGTGGGACGATCTTGATTGCAGTCTTTTCCAAAAGTAGAAGTAGCACGTGGTGCTCTCCTGGTCGGGAGAGTCCCCCGTGGTGATCCTACCCTCAGTCAACCACCCCAAGGTCACTGACAGACGTAACGGTGACTACGGCACGCGCGATAAATGCACAGGTAGCTAGCCCGCACTGGCACGCGGTCAGTCGTTTCCGTTAACGGGTGCGCCCAAAGCACAGCACGGAACCAGGGCAGAGCCCTCTCAGTAACAGGGGTCCAACCCCTCCACAGTAACCAAACCGGGGCCTTGCCCCTCCACAGTCCGCGCACCCTCGCCTGACTACCCTGGTTTGCCCTAGCGGGCCTAACAAGTCGGTGAAGGAGGCTAGCAGAACCCCGGGGCCCGTGGGGTAGCTAGTACTCTCCTAACACTACTAGCTCTCCTCGGTACTACGTACACGAGGGCCAACAAGTCGGTACAGAGCGGCCAATCCTAACCCCGGGTCCCTAGGGCGGCTGGCCCCACTCTGCACTAAACAGGTACAGGTACTTCCCTTGGTACTGCGTACCCAAGAGACAGTACAAACTACATCTCAGTTCCATTCCTTTTTCCTTTCCAGGAGTTCCACTCCTAATTCCCCGTAGGGTTCCAGCTCTTTATCTCAGAACATCATATGTTTCACTTTCCAGATTCACGTTCTCAAATTCCATGATCTCAAACATGTTTCTTTGTTCATAACAGGCAGTTGTTAATTAAATTCACAGGCAGCTTTATATATTCCTTTCCATTTTTCCAAGACTGCAGTAATATTCATTCCACTAGTTTTTCCATCCTAGGATTCATGCCATATCCTAGGATCTATCATACAATCTAGTTTTCCGGCCCTAGGATTCATGCCACACCTAGGAGCTATCATTCCATATATTTCTCATTCCTACGATTCATGCAATGCCCTAGGTTCTAGTTATGGTTCCATACTTTAACAGATTTTATTAATACTTAAAGCCACTCTACCAGGTACAACGGGAGTAATGGGGGCGTGATCGGGAATCCCGCGCGCCTCCGCGACTCTCAAAACTGCAACCGAACGGGGTCCTATCACAAGGATCAAACACAAGGAGTGTCTCAAAACAGTGTATAGCTACTGTAGGCGGGTAGAGGAATAAATTCTGAAACGAACGCAACTCGAATCGCGGAAAACGGAGCCCAAACGGGCCCTAAACAGGTCGAGAAAGACAATACTGTGCAAAATCAGACGTCTGGAACTCCTTCCAGACGTCTTAAACGGTGTATCAGAGAGTTACCTGTTCGGCTTGGTTCCCCGGACGTCCAGAAGTCTGTGGGGACGTCTTTCCTAGATCCCAGACATCCGATGGTCACTCCGGACGTCTGGAGGTCACTCCCGCCGTCTGGTACAATTTCCAGACGTCTGATTCGCAAAGATGACGAATCAGAGCACCTGCGCACAGCCAACCCCCCCTCCCTCAGTACGGTCAGTCGACAAAAAGGGAGAAGAAAGCGGAAACTCACCTTTCAGATGTCTGTATGATCTCACAGACGTCGACCTTGCCGTCTGGATATCACTCCAGACGTCTGATTCTGGAAATTTTTCCAGAATCAGAGCCCTGCTCGGCCTCCGCTCGCGACGCCGCCCGCGTCGCACCTCGCGCGTACGCTGCTCCGCCCGCAGCAGGTCCCTCTCCGCGACGCTCTGTGCCCCCTGCGCCCTCCGCCGGCCGGCCAAGCCGCTCCTGGCGAGCTCGCCCTCACGGCAGAGCCCCGCCCTCGCACGCCGCAGCTCCTCCGCGCTCACTGCGGCTGCCGCTGCCGCTGCGCCCTCGCGTCCGCTCGCTCTCGCGCACAGGCAGGAGAAGAAGGAGGAAGATGGTGGAGACGGGAGGGGAGGCGCACCCCCCTCCCCCCTTTTAACGCCGCGCGGGGAGGAGAGAGAAGGCGGTCGCAGCCGCCTGCAGCCGCAGAGAAAGAGGGCAGAACGCAGGTCTGCGCGCACAGGCGCGCAGACGAATATCCCGTGCGAGCATAACTGTTCGCCAGACGTCTGTAAACTATCCCGGACGTCTGGTCAGACGTCTGGATGTGATCCCAGACGTCTTTACAGACGTCTGGGCCACCTCCCAGACGTCTTAAAAGACGTCTGGGGCACGCGCTCGTTACAATATGGCATGAATCCTAGGATGGAAAAACTAGTGGAATGTATATTACTGCAGTCTTGGAAAAATGGAAAGGAATATATAAAGCTGCCTGTAAATGTAATTAACAGCTGCCTGTTATGAATAAAGAAACATGTTTGAGATCATGGATTTTGAGAACGTGAATCTGGAAAGTGAAACATATGATGTTCTGAGATAAAGAGCTAGAACCCTACGGGGAATTAGGAGTGGAACTCCTGGAAGGAAAAGGGAATGGAATTGAGATGTAGTTGTACTGTCTCTTGGGTACGCAGTACCAAGGGAAGTACCTGTACCTGTTTAGTGCAGAGTGGGGCCAGCCGCCCCAGGGACCCGGGGTTAGGCTTGGCCGCTCTGTACCGACTTGTTGGCCCTCGTGTACGTAGTACCGAGGAGAGCTAGTAGTGTTAGGAGAGTACTAGCTACCCCACGGGCCCCGGGGTTCTGCTAGCCTCCTTCACCGCCTTGTTAGGCCCACTAGGGCAAACCAGGGTAGTCAGGCGAGGGTGCGCGGACTGTGGAGGGGCAAGGCCCCGGTTTGGTTACTGTGGAGGGGTTGGACCCCTGTTACTGAGAGGGCTCTGCCCTGGTTCCGTGCTGTGCTTTGGGCGCACCCGTTAACGGAAACGACTGACCGCGTGCCAGTGCGGGCTAGCTACCTGTGCGTTTATCGCGCGTGCCGTAGTCACCGTTACGTCTGTCAGTGACCTTGGGGTGGTTGACTGAGGGTAGGATCACCACGGGGGACTCTCCCGGCCAGGAGAGCACCACGTGCTACTTCTACTTTCGGAAAAGACTGCAATCAAGATCGTTCCCACGAGGACATTCGAGATCAAGTAAAGGATCTGAGAAATAAATGAAATAGTGAGAAAAATTGAAAGATGTGAATAAAGGAAGTAATAGAACATAACAGCTACTATACACTCTACTGTTGCCTTTAGTTAGTTTGCCACTCTACTCAGCGTTTTGCTGACGTGTTACACTCGTTACCTTTTTCAGGACCAGGTGTTGAGCAGCCAGGGTCGGCGGCTGCAGAGGACGCTGGGCCGAGTAGGGTCCAGTAGAGTTACCACAGCTTTTGTACCCCTTTTGTTTCTGTTCTAGTGAGTAGTTTTTGTTTCCGCTGTACCTTCTTTACCTGCAGTTCTTGTTATATGATAAATGCTGTTTTACTGTTGTGGTGGTACCTACTGTAGTAGTTTCTTTCCTTACTGCTGTACTTTCTTACTGTTAGTTATATTCATGCTGAATGTGGTTTATTTTACTATCTTTTGGTTACTTCCTCGTTGGACGACTAGGTCTTGGGATTAGTCGAGTCGGTCCGGTTCTCGTGTCTCGTAGGGACTCGGGAACCGGGTCGTTACACAGGTTTGACCATCTGAATCCATTTTGACCTAGAACAGAGATTCAGATAGGAATTTACCCTAATTTGGGTTTCTATGCAATTTATCTAATCAAACGTGATCAAAACTTAAATCCAATTTCACCATTAGATTTCTTGGGTCTAAATCAGGTTAACACTAAAATTTGGGCCCAATCAAAGTCCATCTTGATCCAGTTTGTAATTTAGTCCCTAAAATCTCTGTTTCTTACACTTAAGCCCCTAGGTTTCAAGTTTCTTACAAAAAGGCTCCTAACTTTCTCATCTTCTTTGCTGTTAGGTCTCTGCCTCCATGAATGTGAACATAACCTTCACGGCTGACGAAGCTCTAGTGATCACCCTTGGCCAACACACTCCACCAAACAACCCTCCACTACCAAAAGCTTCCTCACCCTTCACTGATCAAAAGCCCTCTCTCTATTGATGCTTTCGGCCACTCCACAACACCACTGGACAACCCATCAAACCTCCACCCTCGCCATCATCGACAGACCTCTACTAACCACCAAACACCCTCAAACCACCGTCGTCATCTTCCTCACCTCACAGCAAAGCTCAGGAGCATTCTAATTGGGGCTTAAAGCCCATGCTACTTGTTTCAGGTCTTCGCTAGATTCCGCATCATCACCGCCACTATTCTCCGTCGCACCACCGTCCACCGCTAGTCCCTAACCTCAATGCTACCTCCAGTAGATGCGAATTCATCTGGACAACTCAGCAACATCCTTAATTGAATGAAAGAACTTCAGCAGCAGCTGCAATCAACGAAGGAACGCCATCTGCAGCTACACGAAGAAGAGGCAACACCTTTAGTCCCACATCGTGGGAAACTAATTTGATTTTTGATATATATTGAATAATGTGTGTTGTCTTAGTGCCTCTGATCACGGGGTGAGGTCCCTCCCACCTATCCCCTACACTCCTCACCCGCCACCATGCTGGCGGGCTTGGTCCTGGATTCGTTTACCCTACCCGATTAGGAAAGAGAGAGAGAGAAGGGATTTTCTGAGGGAGGAGGGGGGTTTTGCAGTATTCTCCTTGAAGTGCGTGCCAGCACACCCAACAATTAGCAAATTTCTGAGTTGGCTTTGGTTGAGGCTTTGGTAACTTAAGGCGTCTGATGTTGGTGTCTGACATCTGATTTGAAGCACTGTGGAGATATTTGATTCTGTGTTGACGTGGATATTCGTAGTTAAGTGGTTCATG
The DNA here is from genome assembly GCA_037157565.1 of Thalassia testudinum. Lineage (NCBI taxonomy): Eukaryota > Viridiplantae > Streptophyta > Magnoliopsida > Alismatales > Hydrocharitaceae > Thalassia > Thalassia testudinum. The sequence goes on along the minus strand of JAZHRO010000022.1, from coordinate 2,012,796 downwards.
ACCACTGTTGAGAAATTTGGCTGTGAATTGATATTGAGTATCATTGGGATATTTGCTTGATTGTGGGATATAATTGGTGATTCAAATCACTATTTTTAGTTCTCTAATTCTTTTTTTATCCCAATAATTTTTGAGATATAATTTGGCTCATTATTGAATATATGTTTTTGATATTCATTGCATATTTTTATTGTTAATTATTATGTCATTTATTTATCATATCTTGACTAGTGTTTGAATTTCATATTTACCCCCTACGAATAACCTCGAAACTCACGAATTTTCGAGTACTTATAAATTTAAATGTTGTTGTTGCGATTTTCGTTACTATACTACGACGTATTTCACTCTCACTAACTATGACGAATTTCAACAACTCAACGATGTCTAACATTAGATAGTCTATTTAATGTTAAATAGACCTCATTAAACATAAGATAGATTGTTAAAAAGCACTTTTTTGAAAGGTTTTTGCTGGTCAATTCACATATGTGAAGGGATTTTGGCAATTGTTTGATGATTCCATTAACTTGATTGGACCCCAAAAACACTCTCCTATATAAAAGGAACCTCCTTAATCTTTTAAGAACTCTTGCACACATTCCTAAGCACATTTGAGCATATTAAATCAGTGAGAGAGCCACCTCACCCAAATTCTCAACTTCCTTTAGCTCCCTTGTGTAAGTTCAGCTCCTTGATTACAACACTCCATCAACTCTTTGGAGCTCCAATTCTCTCTCCTTCCTTTACCACGCACTCACACACATCAAAGGGAGTAAAAGGAGTATTTATGTTGTTTTCACCGTGGGATGATGTCCAAGAAATTTTTACATTCCTGTGCTCATCTACGTAGATAGTAAATAGAGTCTTTTCCCATCTCTTTTAGTGTTGACACCTGCGAACTATAAGTAATTTTATTTTGTTGCCTTTTCCCATCTCTGTGATAAAATCTTTATTCAGTTTTTTCCTTTCGTTCTTCCTATCCACAACAATTCCCCCACACACACACACAGTTCTGCTGCAAGTATTGCCATTTGTGAAACGGTGGCAAATACGTACATAACGATAAAAGTTAACTATTTTTTCCTTACAGTAGAATTAACCGAGTATTACACTTTCAAAACATCTGTCCCCTAAAAAGGTTTTTTTTTTGGAAAACAAATTACGAAATAGAAGGAAAATCGAACTTCTACACTGCTGTTGCTGTACTGAAAGGGAGTTGGTCAGTCCACTTATCAATCCCTCTTTTTTTCCCTCCTATTACCTTTTTCCCATGCCTCACTAATCCATCTCTACCACCTCCATATAAAATGGCCTTCCATGTAAATACCCCCTGTTTAATTTAGTGAAGCGTCCAAGACTGACGTCCCAAAAGTGGAAGAAAAATATTACCTATTCTTCAAAAAATGTGGCAGGACAAAAAGAAGATGCTAAGTATCTATTTGAAGTTAAAAGGCCTCTTGAAGTTCAAATAAAGGATCCTTTCTCGAAACAGTAAACTATAATTTAGAAAATTCTTAAATTAAAACTTGATTCTTTCAAGAATGCAACAACTTATTTGAATACCTAATAAATTCTTACTTCAAGCCATGATAAACAAGAAGGTATTTTAGAACATTTTATTTGATATTTAATTTTAGTTTAAGTAATTTTCAATAATATTCTTCCTATCATAACTTCATAGAAACTCGGAGGGAGGCAAAGGCAATCCAAGAGGTATTTCATTGAATTTTTAAGTTGGAATTCCTGAAATCACTATGTTCCCCTTTTTTTTTGAAAGTTTTCCCCTTATATTCAAAAAGCAATTTTATATGCCATGCTTGGTTCTTAAAGCAAATTAGTATTTGCACGAGTAATTGCATTTTTTTCAAGTTACAAGTTTTGTTTCTGTCTTGAAGATAAACAAAACAAAAATCTAAAAGGTCACTTGTAGAATCCCTTCAAGGCTTTCCTCCACTGCCAAGCATGGGTTTGATTTATTAGTTCTAAACTAAACTACAATTAAAAATCACAACCACACTGTAAGATACTATTACTTCATAAAAAATATTTCTAAAAAGTAATAATGAAGAATAAGAAATAAATCACCTATAAACATTGCCCCATGTGAGCTTCAGAAGTAGAGGACGGAGTCATCGTAAGAATCTAAAATCTTTTAAATTTCCCTTATTTCCTGTTGCAACAGCCTGCTATGTACTTAAGGTGGCAAGACTTTGTAGCTAATATCTTGGGCTGTTATGGACATCTGTATCCTGCGAGGATACAATGCCTTCAATTTTTTTAGGCAATGCAAAAGAAGGAACATTGCAACTTATCCTACAAACAAAGATCCCTACAACATAAAGGCGTTGGCATACTCTCTTGTTATCAAGACGAGAGGTCTGACCGATCGGAAAGAGGGTCTTTATTCATGAGAATGTATGACTACTCTCACATGTCAGTCTCTAATATTTGGCTGTAGTTCACAAGCAGACTTACAATATAATTCTTGATGCAAGATAAATTTCAGGAAATATTTATTAATTTTAAATCCAAAATGGATTTAAAATGCTCTTATGGACATTTGATATTACACATATACCCTAGATTTATCATAATTCCATAGAACCCTCATAAAGTTAACCAATTTCACACTCATGCTCCTCTATCAATGTAAACCTAACCACATCAGCTAACATATACCAAAGCTGGTGTTGACTAAGATATTACTATTCATCTAAAGATTGATACCCGTCCATATACTAAAAGAATAACAAAGGGAAGAGAATCTCATAATCAAGATCTGCACACTGCGTAAGCTCCCAGCCTTGATTAGTTGAGGTAATTTCGAAAACACAAGGATGTCTATGCAGTATCCATCAACAGGGAAATGTATGTCATCTCTGAGCACAAAAAAGAAATATATACATTTTTTTGGAATGGGGACTCGAACTCAAGAACTCTGTCTCAAGGGAAAAAAGGAAAAATATACATATAGTTGAAAAATATTCAGAATGTTCGACTTTATTTCCTCGAAAACTCAGAATGTTCAGTATTTCTCCAAATGAGCTTTTTCATGTATTGATTCTGCAAGCTTAACTGGTTATTATGGGCTAATTTTCACAACCGAAGATGAGACATACAACGAAACCAGATTAGCAGCAAAGATTTCGATTGTGAAATAAATTCTTGCAATTTAGAGATGACCTATGAACTTGCATCCCTCTCTGCGAACAGATTGGGCAATCACTAGATCCTCCCTGGTTAAAGTCCCTGACTGATCGACATCCAGAACTTCAAACTGCTACAGCACCACAGCAATATCATCTTGGCTGATCTTTCCCATCTCCTTGAGCTTCTAAATTACGAACTCTGCAGCATCGCATGGAATGCAAGAAAAAGAACTATGTCCACGGGAACTTGGTACAGTTACGAAAGCACATGTTTTGATGCGTGCAAAGAAAATTAAATTATTTTATGATGCAACCAATTACAGAGGAACAATACCCATTATCACGTCGAATTCAGAATTGTCACCTTTTGCGTTAGACAGATCAGATGAATAAGCTACGGGGAGGGCTAATAAAAAAGCTAGGGCCAGGGAACTTCAGCTCAATAAGAGCTCGTCAGTGCAGCTCAACTAATTTGTTGAAAATTGCACGAACAATCACCAAAGTACAACCACAAGGCACAACGATTTACATGAAAATCCTTCCAAAGAAGCGCGGCAAAATAATAGGCAAAACGTAGATATTCCAGTATAGAAAAGGAAGAATATGGAGTACAACTCATTACTCAAACCATAAGAGAGACCAAGGGTAGTGCACTCTCAGAAAAAGAAAAAAAGAAATAACACCCCAAGAAACCCTAATAGACGCATATACACGATCTATGCATAATTAGATTCTTTAACAGATCTAAACAATCCTTATTGGATCACCAAGACCCATTTAAAAAATGTGTGCTGCATCATAATTAGATAGTAGGCGTTCAAGGCATAGCCAAGTCCAAGCCAAGATTTAAGCTTGGCAACTTTGTCAGTCAAAGTCCAGTTCAATTCCAATAAGGACTTGGCTCGGTAAGGGTACACAATCCATGTATCAAATTGTCAAGATTGATGCAAGCAGAAAATGGAGGCTCCCTTGTGCGTGGGAAAACAACCTAAGGAGGATTGTTCACATGGTGAACATGGAGAGAAGCAGCCGATGGTTGTTGTGGAGGCCAACTACCTTGGGTGACCGACTGAGGTGGTCGATGGCCTAGGGTGGTCCAACTGAGGTGGCCGACTGCCTTGGTGGTGGCTGGTAATGGTGATGTTGAGAGAGGAGAGGAGTAGAAGATTGGAAATATTATTATGACTTAAGAAATTACATGGAAAGACATTTTTATAGATAGAACATATCTCAATAAAATAGGAAACAAATCACATCGCTAAATAAGGAACAACCAATCACAAAACTAATTTCGAAAAACAATTTTTCCTAAACACCAAAAATAGTAAACTTGACACTAAAGCAAAACCCAAAACTTGGTCCCTTGGACCTCTTGACCGTTGACCCCTAAGGTCCTCTTATTGCCTGTTACGTGGCACTTCCAGGTGGCCCATCCTTATTCCTAACACTACCCCTCAAGTCGAAGGCAAGGGGGCCGATGACTTGATCTTCAACTCGTGAGACTAGATGCCCCACCATTCATCTTCCTCAAGAGTCATGCTCTCGGTCTTCTCCTTGGATAAGTTAACGGTATAGTCTCTTGCAACCTCTGAAGTCGTTGCGTCAGTGGCAACTTGAATAGTCATTGCAACGGCTACCGTTAACTTGTCTTCATGAAGTACGGCCCGTAGCTTCTCAAAATCTTCAAGAGTCATGGAGTCTACATGCGAGGTGCTAATAGCCCCACGTGGAGATCTCCTGAACTTATCCCAGTACTTGTCTTATGGATGGTTGAAACGTCCACAATGTTGACACTTCGGGTAGAGGCAACCTGGGCCTCGGCATCGTCCATTTCCACACCCCACACTTGCTTCTATAATTGCAAATGCAGAGTTCTCACTCTTTGGAGTGACATCTTCAGGCACTTCCATCTTCAAGAGATGGCAGAAGATGGTCTCAAGGTCCATCTTCTCATCAGAGGTAAGGATCTGATCACCAGTGGCTCGATAACAGGGATGCAACCCCGATAAAAACTTGGTGGATACCAAACCGCTCGTGTCTCCCCCTGCTTGTTGCAACATAATGGCTTGAAATTTGAAATCCGTGTGTGACAGGAGTTATAAATAGGGGATGGTTGGGGCAATAAATGCTCCCCCACCTCGCTTCGTTGCTGTAGGAGAAACCCTAACACCGTTAGAGCCGCCACCCCCAGAGGAGTGAAGCCATCGGAGAAGAAAGGTTGTGTGCTTTCGCCTTTGAAGAGAGTGGCTGTGTTCCCTTCAAGACAATGTCGGGCATTGCTAAAAAATGTGAGTCATCGTCTTTTGCGTCTCAACTCTCCGGTGAGACACTAGCGCTATACACCTTTAAATCTGATTTTTGTAGTAAACCTGTCATTCAAGGGTTTTTGCGGGAACACGGACTTAGAAAGGTCCAGTTTCAAACCCCAAGCATTATCACCTGCCTATGCTCCCCGACTAGGGGGGATTATTTTATCATCTGTAGATACGCCATTGAAAATGACTTGAGGGTGCCCTTAAACCCTTTTCTTACATCCTTCCTTTCATACTGCCAACTTGCCCCCTCTCAACTATGCCTTAGCTGCTGGCCCATATTAAATGCCTTCACCATCATATATTTCCATTTAAGGATTCATCCCCGGATGGGGCTATTCCACCTTCTTTTTGGATTAATATTTTTATTTTGATCAATCAATATTCTTATTTTGATCGATCAATTGATTTGATTGATCAATTAGAATATTTTGGTCGATCAATACTATCTAGATGTTTATTTTACGATTTAGAAAGGATTATCTTTAATCCTGAGATTCTTTACAGTAATTCTAGACTCAAGAAATATGAAAGAATTACATTGACTAAAAATAATCTTCACTTTAATCTACGTGGAGGATAATTAACTTGATTTGTGCAAGCATGATCTGAAAAATTAGTTCACAATAAAACATAATTTTGTTTCATCAAAACAGAGATCTCAACATTCTCCCCTTCTTTAATGATAACAAAATTACAATTATGTATGCGAGAAAATAAATAATTACTTTAGAATTACTCCCCCTATCAACATGCATATTTTACTTCCTCTTTTTGTTATTAAAAAAAAGATTTATCTCAAGTGACTTGTTATTAATTATACTTAAACAAGTAAAATTTTAAGAATGAAATTTACATTCTTCTCCCCCTTTTTTAAGTAATATTCTATTAAGCTTGATGTCAAATTTATAAGATGAAAATTATGAAATTCATGATAACGAGAAGTTGCAATTCATGATAGTCTAACACAATGATTATATCAGAATAAAATGAAGTGTTGAATAAGAGTTATATAGTCCAACATAGATAAATATGTTATCTAAATACTACTAAGAAAGTGATCTTGATTCTCCTCCTCAAACAATGATCCCTTATCAAGGTTTGATTTTCTTTATTCTTCTCCCCCTATCAAGTTGCTACCCCAATTTAATTAATTCAATGCTTAGTCAATTTTATATTAAAGACTTATTTATAACTAAGCAAGTAAGAAGGATTTAATTTTAGGAATCATACCTGCTAAGGTATAAAAAGTTATATCTAATAGCAGTAGACAGGTTGAGGGGGTCTCCACCAAAAATCTAGCATCCATTGACATTGTTGGTTCCACCATCTTTCATAGCCAAATTGATTATTATTGGCTTGTTGAAGGTTGCCTCTCCAATTGTGATTTCCATGTCGATTTTTTCCATAACTTGCAACACAATTTTCTACAAATTTTTCAATACCCATATTCTTTTGGGCCTGTGGCTGTTAATTCCTTTCTAGTTAGAAGGTCCATTAGACTCCCTTCTCTCAGCCTTTTGATATAAAAATCCATGCCTAATCTTCTTTTGATTCTTTTTTTTAATGTCATCATATTTTTCTACATATGTTCTAGTAGAATATTTGAGGTCATTAAGTGTGTCTTTAAAGTGAATATATTGTTCCTTGAGATCTTCTACTTTCTCATGGAACTCTACATTCACAACTCTTACTTCATCTAATTCCCCTTTTTTATTTTTTAAACCTAGAGATAAACCATCTTTTTCATTTTCTAATCTTGAGCACTTATCCTTAAGTTCCTTATTTTCCTTCTTTAATCTTTTAGCCAATTTGTATAAATCATGATATGCATCTAATAATTCATCTAAAGTAAGGTTATAATTTACCTCTTCCTCGCTTGATTCTGTCGACGCCATGAGACATAGATGAGTAACTCCATCTTTGTGGCTTTCTTCCTTGATAGCTGATTTCGAACTTGGGTTGGAATCATCACATGTTACTTCTTTGTTAGTGGTTTCTTCATGCATGACAGAGAGCTGGTTCCATATTGTTCACACGCGAAATCGGTGTTTTAAAAGATGCGTTGTAGTATAGGTTAAAATTGCACGAAAACAAATACAATTTATACTCGAATTTGAAGTCCGAGGTCATTCACTGGGAGTAAGTATTGTAATTAATCTCAAGATCACAATATAACCACAAAGATGAGCAATCTATAATGAAAAATCCATGCAAGAATGATATATATATATATGAGAATAAGTAGCAATGTGCAAAAACAATAAGATAAAATGGTGATTTAAATCACCAATTACCCTTATACAATAATACCAAATAAGTGCACAGTATCAACCAATTAAATGCCACACATGTAAGTGCACAGTGCACTTCTGTCAGAGATCAAACGGCTGAAACTCAGGTCAGACGGCTTAACCGTCCAGATGCTATAGTGCCAAAGGGGCACTCTTCTTCCTCCTGGCTTCTTCTTCAGCTACTCCTCTTCTTCCTTTCCTTCTTCTACCTGAGCCTTTTCTTCTTACGCACAAGGTAGATCAACCTTCTCAAACAGCTAAGTGTTAGCCGTTCTTCTCTGAAGCAAAACCCTCCATTCCCCGCTCTTTCTTTCTTTCTCTCTTCCTCTTCTCTTTCAAACCGAGCTCAATCGGCTAATAGGGTTAAGCGCGTACCCGGGTCTAGGGCTGTAGGCGTGGGTCGCAATCGAGGAGTGAAGGCAATAGGTCGGGTCAGGTCGTGAGGGTGTAGTGGGACCTCACCCCGTGTTACTTGAGGCGAAGCCCAAGTGACAAAAACACTTTATATGGTTGCGGGAGCTCCAACACTTATGATGTGGGACTAAAGTTCCACATCATTCTTCAGGCGCAACAGTAGCAGCACCTTCGCTTGATTCGCTCATGAGGGCTGCTGTCAACGCCCCCAATTGTTGGTTCAAATGCGATCCTGGAGAGATTCTGCAACTCCTAACGTTGCTACCTAGAGCGAATAACCACTGAAGCGAGCTTCGAGCAAGCTCGAAGCTCCTCGCTAATGGCAATGAGGACCTGTAACTTGAAATCCAAAAAGATGGTCTTTCGACCTCGTCAAAACAGTTCAGCAGCGTCGCCTGATGACGATGAATGTGATGGTGGTCGTGCGGTAGCGTTTGGTGGAGTAAGGACCTCTACCGAGGTCAAAACATGCGCATGAGAGGGTGTGTGTTTGGTGGGTGTCTACGGTGGTCAATCTCCCTAATTTTGTTAGGGCTTTTGACCGTGGTGGAGTGGCGGAGGTGTGGAGAGTGGAAGCAGCTGGTTTGGTGGTGTGTGGAAGTCGTTAGGGCTCGTCGGAGGTGTGCCAGCGAGGTGGAAGATGAAGTCATAGACGGTGGTGTAGTGGTCGAAATGAAGTGGCGTTGGTGTGGTTGTGAAGTGTGAGGCTAAGGAATCGAACTAGGTAGTTAATGGACAACGGGGAGTAGAGGAGACACCAGTTGCGGTGTGGTCGGCACCGAAGACTAAGAGTGCTCCAGTGGCGGTAGGATGGCGAGGAAGACGGAGGCAGAGGCATCCGCTGGTTTAGCACAACGCGGAAGAAGCAGAAGAAGAGAAATCCACTACTGGTATTGCGAGACAGATGAGGAAGACGGTCAAGATAGATTGCCAGAGCTCGTGGAGCTTTTCAGCCAGAGGGGAGGAAATAGGGGTGTTCCAGGCCGAAAACGAGCTTAGGAGGGTCGGCGTGCATCATGGGTCTTTATATAGGCCATAGAGGGCGGTTTTGTTTCACGCAAAAAAAAAACCCACATCTCTCATGCATTCGCATGAGAGATTAGGAAAGAATTTGAGCCCAAGAATAGGTTCAGATCGTAGAGGATTCTTTCAGGAACTTTCCTTCCAAATTTGGAAGAGATTAAGCGCAAAATCAAGGAGTAATCCTTGATTGAAGGTCGTCGGCTGTAACGACCCGGTTCCCGAGTCCCTACGAGACACGAGAACCGGACCGACTCAACTAATCCCAAGACCTAGTCGTCCAACGAGGAAGTAACCAAAAGACAGTAAAATAAACCACATTCAGCATGAATATAACTAACAGTAAGAAAGTACAGCAGTAAGGAAAGAAACTACTACAGTAGGTTCCACCACAACAGTAAAACAACATTTATCATATAACAAGAACTGCAGGTAAAGAAGGTACAGCGGAAACAAAAACTACTCACTAGAACAGAAACAAAAGAGGTACAAAAGGCTGTGGTAACTCTACTGGACCCTACTCGGCCTAGCGTCCTCTGCAGCCGCCGACCCTGGCTGCTCAACACCTGGTCCTGAAAAAGGTAACGAGTGTAACACGTCAGCAAAACGCTGAGTAGAGTGGCAAACTAACTAAAGGCAACAGTAGAGTGTACAGTAGCTGTTATGTTCTATTACTTCCTTTATTCACATCTTTCAATTTTTCTCACTATTTCATTTATTTCTCAGATCCTTTACTTGATCTCGAATGTCCTCGTGGGAACGATCTTGATTGCGGTCTTTTCCAAAAGTAGAAGTGGTACGTGGTGCTCTCCTGGCCGGGAGAGTCCCCCGTGGTGATCCTACCCTCAGTCAACCACCCCAAGGTCACTGACAGACGTAACGGTGACTACGGCACGCGCGATAAACGCACAGGTAGCTAGCCCGCACTGGCACGCGGTCAGTCGTTTCCGTTAACGGGTGCGCCCAAAGCACAGCACCGAACCAGGGCAGAGCCCTCTCAGTAACAGGGGTCCAACCCCTCCACAGTAACCAAACCGGGGCCTTGCCCCTCCACAGTCCGCGCACCCTCGCCTGACTACCCTGGTTTGCCCTAGTGGGCCTAACAAGTCGGTGAAGGAGGCTAGCAGAACCCCGGGGCCCATGGGGTAGCTAGTACTCTCCTAACACTACTAGCTCTCCTCGGTACTACATACACGAGGGCCAACAAGTCGGTACAGAGTGGCCAGTCCTAACCCCCGGGTCCCTGGGGTGGCTAGCTCAGCTCTGCACTAAACAGGGGGACAGTCGCTCTCCTTGGTACTCCGTACTCAAGGGCCAGCTCACTTCCCCAATTCTATTCCATTCGCTTTCCAGGAGTTCTACTCCTACTTCCCCGTAGGGTTCCAGAACATCTTATGTCTTACTTTCCAGTTTCACGTTCTTACAAACCATGATCCCAATCATGTTTCTTTATTCATAACAGGCAGCTGTGAATTCAATTTACAGGCAGCTTCATATATTCCTTTCCATTTTTCCAAGACTGCATTATTATATATTCCACTAGTTTTTCCATCCTAGGATTCATGCCATATCCTAGGGTCTATCATACAATCTAGTTTTCCGGTCCTAGGATTCATGCAACACCTAGGAACTATCATTCCATATATTTCTCATTCCTAGGATTCATGCAATGTCCTAGGTTCTAGTTATGGTTCCATACTTTAACAAATTTTTATTAATACTTAAAGCCACTCTACCAGGTACAACGGGAGTAATGGGGGCGTGATCGGGAATCCCGCGTGCCTCCGCGACTCTCAAGACTACAACTGAACGAGGTCCTATCACAAGGATCAAACACAAGGAGTGTCTCAAAACAGTGTATAGCTACTGTAGACGGGTAGAGGAATTAATTCTGAAACGAACGCAACTCGAATTGCGGAAAACGGAGCCCGAACGGGCCCTAAACGGGTCGAAAAAGACGATACTGTGCAAAATCAGACGTCTGGAACTCCTTCCAGACGTCTTAAACGGTGGATCAGAGAATTACCTGCTCAGCGTGGTTTCCCAGACGTCCAGAAGCCTATGGGGACGTCTGTCCTATACCCCAGATGTCCGATGGTCCATACGGACGTCTGTAGGTCACTCCCGCCGTCTGGTACAACTTCCAGACGTCTGATTCGCAAAGGATGGCGAATCAGCGAACCTGCGCACAGCCAACCCCCCTCCCTCAGTACGGTCAATCGACAAGAAGGAAGAAGAAGGCGGAAAACTCACCTTTCAGACGTCTGTATGATCTTACAGACGTCGACCTTGCCGTCTGGCTATCAACCCAGACGTCTGATTCTGGAAATTTTTCCAGAATCAGAACCCTGCTCGGCCTCTGCTCGCGATGCCGCCCGCGTCGCACCTCGCGCTCCTGCTGCTCAGACCGCAGCAGGTCCCTCTCCGCGTCGCTCCGCGCCCCCTGTGCCCTCCGCCAGCCGGCCAAGCCGCTCCGGCGAGCTCGCCCTCACGGCAGAGCTCCGCCCTCGCACGCCGCACCTCCGCGCTCACTGCGGCCGTCGCTGCCGCCCTCGCGTCCGCTCGCTCTCGCGCACAGGAAGGAGAAGAAGGAGGAGATGGGAGGGGAGGCGTGGCCCTTTTAAGGCCGCGCGAGGAGGAGAGAGGAGGTGGCAGGCCGCCTGCAGCCGCAGAGAGAAAAAAAAAGAGGGAATATGCGGTCTGCGCTCTCAGGCGTGCAGGCGACTCGCGTGTGTCGAAAATAACGGATTTCCAGACGTCTGGAAACGATCCCAGACGTCTGGTTGTGATCCCAGACGTCTGGTCCGACGTCTGGGCCACCTCCCAGACGTCTTAAAAGACGTCTGGGGCACACATTCGTTACATCGGCGAAGTAGGATTAGGAGTTTTGAAGCTTTGAAGGTAGAGGGGACCTAAATATCAAGAAGATGATGAAGTTAGGGACCTATTTGCAATAGATTTCGAAAACTAGAGGTGCATGTGTGAGAGAAAGAATCAGACTGGACTAAATTACAAACTTCATCAAGGTGATCTCTGATTGGGCCCAAATTTTGATACAAACCTAATTTGGACCCAAGGAATCTGATGGTGAATTCGGATTTATGTTTTGACCAAGTTTGACTGGGTAATTTACGTAGTTACCTAAATTTGGGCAACTTTCCATCTGTGACTATTTTAGGTCAAAATATATTCTAATGGTCAAATCAAAGATACCAGACCCTATATAATATTTTTATATGAATTTTAGAGGGTTTAGATGAATTTTATTCTGACCAGAACCTTAGTTAATTAAGTGGGTCTATTTTTAGGATTTCAGATTCCATTAATTCTTGAAATGCGTGAAAACCCGTTTCATTCTGCATAGACTCACTTATTAGACATTAATGATCATATGACTTTTAATAAACCCTTGAAATACCCCATGGTTATTCTGTATTTGTAGAATGCTGTTAAAATTACAGAAATAACCCTAGTTTCTTATCTTCTTCTCAAAACAGAACATTATGCATATATAACCCTCTGATGGTTATGTAGGAGCTTTTATCAACTTTATCAGACCAAATTTAGCTAGCTATGGCTCACGATGGTGTTCCCATCACATATCTCATATGCATTTTTGCATGAAGCAACTTTGTTGAATTCCTCTCTTGTTAATGCACAAAATAGTGCATTCATGGCTTTAGCATTATTTGTTGCTTTCTTCTTTTCTTCCTTCATTAACTCTTTTTCTTCTTTCTTTGGCATCTATTTAGACTCAATCATATGCCAAATCTCAAATTCCATTGTTTCAAGAAAATTTTGCATTCTTCTTTTCCAATAATCATAATTTGATCCGTCAAATAGTGGTGGTTGGAAAAGTGATTGTCCCTCCATAAAACTTCTTGCGACCATATGAAGGTCAAATGTGACATCTCCTTCATGGTCAAGCTTTGATACCAAATGAGGGGTCCTGCAAATCTTACTTGGCCACAAACACATGATCAAGTGTGATATTGGTTGTAATAAAAATATGGCACAACAAAATAATCCTACAATATACACAAAGATTTATAGTGGAAATCCCTACGGATAAAAACCACTACCTAAGCCTCCCAACTTAGGATTTTCTCGACTAAGCAACGCTAATCAATCCACTAACGTACCACTTGAACGAGGGTGGCACAACCTCTTACAAACCACTTCTCTTTTACCAACAAAGAGAAGTCACAAACAACATTGGAATTCCAACACAAAGAATCCTACCAATGAAATGAATGAAGTAAAATGAATACAGAAATTAATCCTATGGAACCTTAAGAAATTGAAATATGCAAACTGGGTTTTCTTTTCAAAAGCGTAGAGCAACATGCTTTTGAAGAGCGTAGTAGAATGAGCACGAAAGCATGAGAAAGAATTAGAGTCAAAGCGCTTTTTCTCTTTGATATGTTTTTCAAGGTGTTTTAAAATGAGAGGTGTGGAGCTCTATTTATAGGTGAAAACAGAGCATTTTTGGAAGGTTGAGAAAAATCATTCGAACCAAATTATCGATCAATTTTCATTTTGATCGATCAACTTACTTAATTGGTTGATCAAAAATTTAATTAGTTTATCAATTGTGGGAAAATCGGATTTAACCGTTAGGCTAATTTGATAGATCAATTGATTTAATTAATCAATTCTAATATTTTGGTCGATCAATACTATCTAGATGTTTATTTTACGATTTAGAAAGGTTTGTTTTTAATCCTAAGGTTTCATACAATAATTCTAGACTCAAGAAATATGAAAGAATTACATTGACTAAAGATAATCTTCACTTTGATCCATGCGAAGGATAATTGACTTGACTTGTACGAGCATGATCCTAAAAGATTAGTTCACAATAAAGCATAATTTTGTTTCATCAAAATAGAGGTCTCAACAGGAACTATCTTTGGGGGTGTTACAACCTCCCCTACTTGAAATCCTGACATCCTCGTTAGGGTTTGATACTCCCAATAGTAGTGACGGCTCCATCTCATGGTGCACTTTGTGGTCGTCCCAAGGGCAGCCCTTTACTCCTACTAGAGGGAGTTTGGCTCCAATTTTATTTGTAATGACCCGAGCCTAAACCTGAGTCTAATTGAGAAAACTATCCTTGACATCTTGTAGGTTATAGGCCCCATAAATCCAAACAACCACCCAAAATGCTTAAACCCAAGTTTAATAGTAATTCTCAATCCCTATGTCCCACCACTCACTTTCATGAGTTTACGATGTGCGACTATCTTTGAAGAAGGGGGGATTTACCACTTGAGTTGCGCACCCATTACTGCTGCTATTGTGAGTCAGGGGGAGGTTGCCTTGGCTTTTGGTTCTCCAACCAAATGGCACCTTCATCTTGGCCATATTTCTTTGGAGCAACTTAAGCATGTTCTACCCCACATTACTGCCAATACCACCATCACTTGTGATGCTTGTCAACTTGGGAGGGGAACACCATCATGAGCCCTAACTAGCTCATTTTGACCCAATGAAGAGAATAAATGCTCCTACATAACCAACTGAAGGTCATAATTCACCGCATAACCTTTCTAAGAGAAACATAAGAAACTAGGGTTAAAACTGTAATCTTACCAATGCAGTACAACCATGGATTTTCTCAAGGACTAAACAAAGGTCAAATGATCTTAATAAGATAACAAGTGGGTTGGATTTGACAGAAAAGGGTTTGTGTGTGTTCTGTGAACTAAATGACTTCTTGAAACCCTAAAAATAGACCCACTTGATTAACCAAGGTTCTGGTTAGGATAAAATTTACTTAAATCTTATAAAAATAATATAAAAATATTCTCTAGGGTTTAGTATATTCAATTTGGCCATTAGAGCCCATCTTGACCTAAAATAGGGTCTCAGACAGATATTTGCCCTAATTTGGATTTTTGCATAAATTACCCAATCAAACGTGGTCAAACCCAAAATCCAACTTCACCATTGGATTCCTTAGGTCCAAATTAGGTTTGTACCAAAATTTGGACCCAAAATGAGTTTGCCTTGACCTAGTTTGAAAAAAGGTCCTGTTTGATTATATTTCTACCCCTAACTTTAAAAAACCCTTGCTAACAACCCCCTAGATTTCTCGTTGTCTTCACAAACAGGTCCCTCTACCATTATCGCGGAGGAATCCTACTCTGACGACCTTTGATAGGGACGTTCTCCTTGATTTCTTGGAGAATCTCCTCCAAAATTGGAAGGAAGATTCTATGAGAAATTCCCTCCAATATGAACCCGGCTAGATGCCCTAAATCTTTCCCAATCTCTCATGCGAATGCATGAGAGATGTGGGTACCTTGACAATTTCCATCTCCAGCGAAGCATTTCTTGCTTGGAAGCTTAGCTTCAAAGCACAAAACCCTCTCCGATGACCTATTTAAGAAGCCTCAGATCCTCCTGCATTCTCCAGGTTGGAAATTGGGCTGGTTTCCCCTCTATTCCTCTCTCCCCTCCGGCCGTAACCCTCTGCAAGCTTCGGTGACTTCTCCCTAGCTCCTTCTTCGCCCAACCACAATACCAGTTGCAGGGTTATCTCCCTCTCCATCCTCCGCGTTGAGCAATACCTGTCGACGTCGTCCCTGCCTTATCTTCGCCGTCGCCTCTCCTACGAAGGTTTCGTCTTCCCCACGTCTGGCAACCACACCGGCATGGGATTCCTTTCCCCTTTCGTCCCTTAGAGTAGACTCTTAGGTCCCCTCTTTCTCACACTTTCTTTCCCTCTCTCTATTTCCCAAAATCTACCACCGACGCTACTAACCACTGTCATCTCCTCCATCTCTGGCGATACTTCCAGCGAGGTGCTCCCATCGCTATGCACCTCCATCCACCTCACCGACCACCCTACAACCTCCACTGAAACTCCCAGATCATTTCCCCTCACTCCAATCACTCCATCGACCACCCAAACACCTCACCGAACACACCCACTCACACGCACATAGTATGCCCTAGGCACACCACCACAGCCACCCTCTCTCCATGCAACCACTCCCATCACATCCGCCGTTCTCCGATGACGCTCCCTGAACTATTTGATGTGGCTGAAAGGCCATTCTCTTGATTTCAGGTATCAAGCCTTGTCAGCCATTGCTGTCGAGCTTGAAGCAAGCTTGAAGCTGCACCCAAGTCATGCTACGCCCAGGCTTCAACCCTAGGACGTGCGGAATCACCTAGTGCACGGTTCTAGGCCCTCAATTGCAGTCGAGAGGCTCAGTAGTTGAGGCAAGTAAGAGGGCCACTCCCTGCTGCAGACGCGTGGAAGACAGGCGGGACATTTAGTCCCACTCAGAAACGAGAAGACGCTCGCAGCCGCATAAGATGAATTTGTGTCTTTAGCTGTTTGCCTCCAACACTGAGGGAGAGGACCTCCTCCCCTTTCACCGAACTCATCCGCGGTACTGCTGATAACACCACACAAGGGGGTAGTAATTAGGTTGAATATGGCCCATCTTTAGAATAAAAGGCGCAACATAAAGTAGAATAGGAGCATTGCATGCATCAAGTACCAAGATTGCTTATAAACTGTATTAATGGCCATTTGTGTAAAGCATTTGTCAAAGCAGGCCTCAGATGGGCAATCGGACCGCATGGATGGATTCAGAACGACGAACGGAGTCCAACGGACTCAAGATCGGCCAAATCCGACATCCGGAGCTCCCACAATGGGCCCAAGAAATTCTGACAGATCAACGGCCCAGAGAGTGCCACGTTAGCCCACCCCCACCGCTAGTGCGCCCTCAGCCGGCCAAGGACAAATCTTGGCCGTTGATCTCCGATCGAACGACCGAGATCCGCGCGCTCGCTCACGGTCGCCGCGACAAAGCGCGGGCGTGGCGCAACGGTTAGCGCGCACGCCCGCATCACCGCGATGTGCGTTCAAGCCGCGCAGAGCAGAAATCGAAGGCGAGCGAAGGGCGCGGCAAAATTGGGCCGCTCGATCAGCAGCGGGTGACCAGGATAGCGCCACGCGGCGCGACGACAGCGCCCCTAGCGCCCACGCGTGTGCGCACGCCTGGCGGAAACGCGTGCGCGCAGCGCACCCGAGGCGCAATCTCAGCGCGAGCACCGAAGGCTCTCAACCGTCCGATCTTCGATCGGATGGCTCTCGATCAGCGGCCACGGATCGCGCGGAGAAGAAGACCGGGGCAGGCAGCTGACTGGCGGCAAGAGGGCTTCACCGATGTTTATAGAAGCGGTTTTAGCGACGCTCTGGATGTCGCTAAAGCCCATTCTTCTTTTAGGAAGCCCTTAACTCTATTTAAACCCCCTTCTACCACCATTCAAGGCATACTCTCCCACTTGCAACTACTCCACTCCTCTCTTAGTTAGCTTTAGGCACTCTTGTAATCGTCAGAGACGACGAGTCGTCGACGGAGCCTCCACCGCCGTGGCTGCCTCGTCGCTCTCCACTCTCTCTCCATCTCTCTCTCTTTTAAGCTTTCATTTACTTTTGTTAAAGCATGTATTTAATGTTGTAAGCTATGAACTATGAATGCATGTTTAATGAAATTATTTTCCGTTCAATCGCTATTTTAATTTCTGTTCAAAGTGCATGATCAAAACCAAGAGCTTTCTAACCCTAAACTCTCTCTCTATCTCTCTCTCTCGCTTTTCAAAACCGTCCCTTTCGCAAGCAAAACTCCTCCTTCTTCGTGACAACAAGTGATAAACAAAATCCGATTTCCACGCCTCCCTGAGACCGACACTCGGACTCACCTCCGTTTACTTCTTTTAAAACCGATGTATCAAGTGCGACTATAACGACACCTCTTAACACACACGCACTAGGCACGTCAACTGCCCACGCGGACCTGGCTGTAATGACCCGATTCCCGAATCCCTACGAGACACGAGAATCGGACCAACTTGACTAATCCCAAGACCCAGTCGTCCAACTAGAAAGTAACCAAAAGAGCAGTAAAATAAACCACATTCAACATGTATATAACTAGCAGTAACAAAATACAGCAGTAGAGAAAAGAAATATTACAGTATACACCACCACAACAGTAGAGAAAAAAATATATACATAAACATGAAGCTTACAATAAAGAGAGTACAGGGAGTAACAGAAAACTACTCACTACAGCGGAAAGAAAAGTACAGAAGGTACTATAGGTAACCCTACTGGACTCTACTAGGCCCAACGCCCTCCGCAACCGCTGACTCTGGCTGCTCAACACCTGGTCCTGAAAAGGTAACAAGGGTGACACGTCAGCGAAACGCTGAGTAGAGTGGCAACTAAAAGCTAGAAGAAGTAGTAGAGTAGACAGTAGCTATTATATTTTTACTTTCTTCCTTTATACTTTTCCATTTATTCACTATTGATTTATTTCTCAGATCTTTCTCATGATCTTGAATGTTCCTCGTGGGAATGATCTTGATTGCAGTCTTTTCCGAAAAGTAGAAGTAATGCGTGGTGCTCTCTTGGCCGGGAGAGTCCCCCATGGTGGTCCTACCCTCAGTCAACCACCCCAAGGTCGCTGACAGACGTAACGGTGACTACGGCACGCGCGATAAACGCATGGTAGCTACCCCGCACTGGCATGCGGTCAGTCGTTTCCGTTAACGGGTGCACCTAAAGCACAGTATGCAACCAGTATAGGGCAGATCCCTCTCAGTAACAGGGGTCTAGCCCCTCCACAGTAACCAAACAGGGGTCTTGCCCCTCCACAGTAACCAAACAGGGGTCTTGCCCCTCCACAGTCCGCGCACCCTCGCCTGACTACCCTAGTTTGCCCAGTGGGCCTAACAAGTAGGTGTAGGAGGGCTAGCAGAACCCCGGGGCCCGTGGGGTAGCTAGTGCTCTCCCTACACTAGTAGCTCTCCTCGGTACTATGTACATGAGGGCCCAAAGTCGGTATAAAGTGGCCAGACCTAACCCCGGGTCCCTAGGGCGGCTAGCTCCACTCTGCACTAAATAGGGGGACAGTCGCTCTCCTTGGTACTCCGTACTCAAGGGCCAACTCACTTCCCCAATTCTATTCCATTCCCTTTCCAGGAGTTCTACTCCTAATTCCTCGTAGGGTTCATGCTCTTTTAACTCAGCCAATTTAGGTTTCACCGTTCCAGCTTTATATTCATATAACCCATGTTCTCAACCGTATTTATTCATTCATAACAGGCAATTGTTAACTAATTTACAGGCAGTTATCATTTCCTTTCCACTTTTCCAAGACTGCAATGTTTATATATTCAACTAGTTTTCCAGTCGTAGGATTCATGCCGTACCCTAGGATCTATCATTCAATCTAGTTTTCCAGTCCTAGGATTCATGCAATACCCTAGGATCTATCATTCAATCTAATTTCTCAGTCCTAGGGTTCATGCAATGCCCTAGACTCTATTAATTGTTTCATAATTGTACAAATTTTGTTAAGTAAATTAAAGGGCCACTCTACCCACAAAATTGGGAGTACTGGGGGCATGGTTGGCAATCCCGCGTGCCTTCGCAACCCCCAGAGCCGCAACGGAACGGGATCCTAACACAAGGATCAACACACGGAGTTTCTCAAAATAGTATACAATTACTGTAAACAGGTAGATGAAATAAATCTGGAACGAACACAACTTGAAACGCGGAAAACGGACTCCAAACAGACCCTAAACGGGTCAAAACGACGAATCTGCCCAAAATCAGACGTCTGGAACCTCTTCCAGACGTCTTAAAAGGTCGATCATGTCATACCTTGGTCTGCGCAGTCCTTCAGACTTCCAAAAGTCCGCTAGATCGTCTGGTCTTGGTTTCCAGACGTCCGATTGTCACCTCGGACGTCTGGAGGTCCTCTCCGTCGTCTAGTACTATGGCCAGACGTCTGATCCGTATGGGATGGCGAGCCCTCGCGCCCTCCCGAACAGAACCTGCGCACAATATTGTACCTGTCAGACGTCTGGACCTTCCTCCAGACATCTTCTGCGTCGTCTGGACGTAAGTCCAGACGTCTGATTCTGGGAAATTTTCCCAGAATCAGGATGCTGTTCGTTCTCCGTCCGCGACGCCCGGCCGCGCCGCGCCGCGTCCGCCTGCTGCCCGAGCTGCAACGGCTCCTCCGCGACATCCCACGCCTGCTGCCCCCCGCCGGCCGGCTCTAGCTGCCCTGACAAGCTGGCACCTTCGCGGTCGAGCTTTCTTCTTCCTCTCGCAACACTCCTCGTTCCCGCACGTCCGCTGCAGCCGCTGCTGCCGCACTCGCTCACTCACTCGCTAGCGCTCTTGCTGGCAGGGAGAAGGAGAAGAGAAGGCAGTGGAGTGAGGGTGAGGGAGAGGGGAAGTGTTTTATAAGGCAGTCGCGGGGAGAGAGAGAGGGAAAAGCGACGCCTGCAGGGAGAGAAAGCGAAGACGAAGGCGGCGGGTTCAGTCTACGCGCTCAGGCGCACAGACGCGAACCTGTACACTGAAAAAATTTATTACCAGACGTTTGGGAAGGGTTCTGGACGTCTGGCCAGACGTCTGGGCCACTTCCCAAACGTCTTAAACTACATCTGGTGCCCACGTTCGTAACACTAGCTGACTCGACTTCCCGCCTGACTTCACTCCTTGCTCACCACTTGTGCTGGTGAGCCTGGACCCGGGTATGCGATAGGTCTGATTACCCGACCGGCTGAGGCTCTAGGAGAGCGAGACTAAAATAGAAAGAGAGAAAGAGAGAGGAGAGTTGCACGAGGAAAGGGGGTTTTTGCTCTAAGAAGATTACTTCGACAGTTAGTCAGATTCAGAGGGCAAAGTAGGGCTGAAGGAAGAAGAGAAGAGAGGAAGAAGAGGAGGACCGTAGGGCTTAAGGCAGAAGAAAGAAGAAGAAGAAAGCCTAAGGAAAAAGGAAGAAAAAGAAGAAGAAGGACTACTGAGCTGAAGGGCTAAAGAAGAAGAAGTAAAGAAGAAGCAAATCAGAGACAGAGAAGAAGAAGAAGAAAAGAGAAATCAAAGAAAAATCAGAAGAAGAAAAGAAGAAGGGCACTGTAGCACAAGTCATTTAAGACGTCTGATTGCAAAATCAGACATCTGAATTTATATTTCCTTCTTTAGTCAATTTGAGTAACTATTATTTTGTCTACAATTACTTTTACTCTTCGTATACTCATGCTATACATTCCTAATTAGTTTTTGAGTAATATTATGTGTTCAATTTGCATTAATTGCTAAGTTTAGTGTATGAATTCCATCTGCTCCCTGTGTTCGACCTCAAAATCTTTTCGAGTAATAAAATTATATTTGTTTTGAACACTATCTCAGCTGTACTACAACGCAACACTTTTTAAACTCTGACTTAGCGCGATTAACAGCAAGCAACATCGTGCTAGTTTTCCTACTTCCTGTCACGTATGGTCTTCACATGTTTTTGATTTGATTCATATGGATGCATGGGGTCCAAGTCGTATTCCAGATAGACTTGGTCATCGTTACTTTTTTATTCTAGTTGATGATTTTTCTAGAGTTACCTGGTATTTCTCTTAAAGAATAAATCTTATGTTGGGAATATTATTGAAAATTTTGTTGTTAAAATAAAGACCCAATTTTATATTGCTATTAAAATGTTTCGATCTGATGATACTTTGAAATTTGTTACTTCTCGTCTATGTCAATTTTTTGCTTCTCATGGTATCATTCGTCAGATCTCCTATGTTCACACCTCTCAGTAGAATGGTGTTGCTGAGAGGAAGCACATGCATTTTCTTGATGTGGCATGCACCTTATTGATACACCACTCTGTGCCTAATTTTTATTGAAGGGATGCTGTTCTTATAGCTTGTTTTCTTATAAACAAGATTCCCAATGCTGCTCCTAATGAGAAAATTCCTTTACAACTTTTGTATCTTACTAACCTATTTACGTGAAATCGTCAATGTTTAGAGAAGTGCATTATAGTATAGGACGAAAATTGCACAAAACACTTAAATTTATAAGCTCGAAATCAAAAAGCGTGAGTCTGAGATCATTCGCAGAGAGCAACAATGGCAATTTCAATCACTAGCCACAATTTATCAAGAACAATATGCAATTATAATCAATGAAATGCTCAAAATAATATTTCAATAAGAAATAGAGAGTCAGCGCAAAAAGATTGGGTTAAAATGGTGATTTGAATCACCAAATTAACCCTAATGTTTAAACTCAATAATCAACTTAAATAAACCAATAGTAATCTCAACCAAGTATCTACACAAGCAGTTGTTTCAATAGTAAACAATCAATCAAGTACCAAGTCAGACGACATAATAAGGCATGATCGCCTTAACCTGAAAGCCTCAGAGAACCCAAGGCACAATAGCAGCAAAGGAGCAAAGGGTGCTCACAAGAATAAGGCACAAGGCCTCTATGAGTCTTCAGCAGCGACTAAGTGTTGAGAAAGGAGAGGGTATGAATCCTGAGGTGCAAAACCCTCCCCCTCCTCCTCAACTTTCTTCTTTCTCAGATCAGATTAGACCTGGGTATCCAAGTAAATGGATCCACCGCCTAGACCTGCGAGGAGTAAGCGCGGGCGAGGGAACGTGGACAAGCGCATGAGTGAGCGTGTGCAGTTGGGCATGTGTGGGGACCTCACCCTCGTGCTCTCAGAGGTGAACAACTAAAACCATGTTTTCCTTATATGCATTGTCGTGGGTTGACGCACTTCCGAGGTGGGACTAAAGTCCCACCTTCCTCCTTCACGCAACAGCAGATGAGATCCTAGCAGAGTTGGAGCAAATCCCTCTGACGTCTTGCTTGATTTTTGGTGCAAAAGAACTCTCACATTGAAACCACTTTGATTTGAGGCAGCACTAGGTCGATTAGTGACTAGAGGTAGTCGAACATTGTCGGAGAAGATGAAGGCGGCGACGGTGCTTCGGTGAAGACTTGCATGCATGAAAATAGCCTCACAGCCTCATCAGATTTTCTTAGAAGTTTCATCGGACTACGGCTAGTGCAATGGTGGCCATCGTTTGGTGTGTGCGTGTATGTACAGGGCTGTCGGTGATGGAGAGGGTGAGCGAAGGAGGTGGTGTTTAGGGAGGTGTTTGAGTGATGTTGAGGTGAAATTTGTTAAGGGTTTTTAAAGAGGGCAGTGAGGCGAAGCTTTTGGAAGTTGTAGCGGGTGGATTGGTGGTCTGTGGAGGATGCACGGCATCACCAGAGCTTCACCGACGAAAAGGAAGACGGAGATGGTGTAGTGAGTGCGGTGCATGAACTTAGAATCTAAGGGGTTGTAGAAGATCAGGAGGGAGAGAGAAAGAGAAAGGGAGACTTACAAAGGGAAGAAGTGGATGGAGGCGACCGACTATGATGGGCCAGTGCCAGAGGAGTCGACGATGAGTAAGCGACAAAGTAGGAGAAGATGAAGATGACCGGTCTTGGCCGGACACACTTGCGACGAACAGCTAAAGAGGCTAAGCTGATCAATTTGGCCGTTGATCAGCTCGACAAGAGGGGCAAAAAAGCTCGCCGGAGCTTGAAGAGATGTCGATTGGAGAGGAGGAGAGGTGGATCTACACCTTTTCTAAGCTAGAGAGGATGACCGAGAGTAGGAGAGCTTTTATAGAACTTCAGATTAAGCTCTAGATGTGAGGCAAAGAGCTTAATTAGATCAAGAAATTAGGGAGAGGGATCCCTGATTTTGTGGAGTTCGCACAAGCTCTACAGTGCAAATCAAGTTCCCAGATTTGGTTTAGGTGATAGAGGGATCTCTCAAGATCAATCCCTCCAAATTTGGAGGGATTTGGTCTTCATTTGAGAGAGATTCCTTCTCTCGAATCTCGGCCTAAAGGTGACTTCACACCTTCAATGGCAAAAGGGGTATAACTGGAAAAGTTTCAAGAAGTTAGGGACCTAAATGTAAGGAATTTTAAAAGCTAGGGGTGTAGATGTGAAAAATAGAGGTTTAAGAGAGTAAGATGCAAACTAGGTCAAGATGAACTCTAATAGGGCCCAAATTTTGGTGAAACCTGATTTGAACACAAGGAATCTAATGGAGAAGTTGGATTTCACTTTTGATGACGTTTGATAGGGTAATTTGCATAGAAGCCCAAATTAGGGCAGAATTCCATTTGAAACTCTATTCTAGGTCAAAATGGGTTCAGATGGTCAAACTAAGGATATCAAACCTCTTAAAATATTTTTCTATGAATTTTAGGGGATTTATATGAATTTTATTATGACTAGAACCTCTTTAATTTAAGCAGGTCTGAAATTAGGGTTTTATGTGATGTTGTGGTTCTCGAAAAGTGTGAAACCCCATTTCTGTCTATATAGACTCATTCATTGGACTTTAATTCTCATTTGAAATTTAATTAACCCCTGAAAAACCCCAAGGTTAATCTTTATTTATGATGTGCTGTTAAAATTGCATAATTAACCCTGATTTCCTATTTTCCTCTCAAATCAGCATAACATGGAATTACGACCCTCAGATGATTATGTGGGAGCATTTTATCCATCAAACCTGACTAAAAGAGGCTAGTTAGGGCCTATGATGGTGTTCCCATCATAATCCATTGTTCCTTGTGATTCCAAGAATTTTTGGGTGTGTTGCCTTTGTCCACATTCAGGGTACAGGACGGGATAAACTGGCACCTAGGGCTGTCAAGTATGTTTTCTTGGGGTATTCACCGACTCAAAGAGGGTATAGGTTCTTTGATCCTCATAATTCACGTCATTATGTTAGTGCTGGTGTTACCTTTCATGAGGCCAATCCTTTCTTTTATATGTCTGGGAGTGAGCTATCTCCTAGTGTTGATAATCACTTATGCCCATTTGAAATGACCTCGGGAACTGTCGTGAGATTCTTTAAATTTCACAAGGTGGTCCTTGAAAATTTTCACGCGTCAAATAAGCACCCGAGGATCACTTTGTGGTTTAATAGACCCCCGGGGATTTTATTGTAGTTTCTACGAGTAAATTGCATTGTCCAATAGTTTTAAGGAGTTTTCCTAAACTTTGGGAGGGCTAGATACAAATTATGTGCACCAAGAAACCCACATAGGGACCTCTGTGCGAGTTATTTGGCTCATGGAGAAGCTTAATGCAACTCTTATGCCCTTACTTTTGTGCTCTTGGGACAAATACCAAAATTTTCCAAAGTTGGGGCCTTTATCACAATATCCTCAGTGATGTAGACACATCTATTTCACACTATCTATTTATGCATGTTCTTTGGCGTATAATTGCATTCAACATTTTAAATATTGCATAGCATGCATCATTCTGCATTTAGAATAGATTGTACAAATTATAGGTTAATTTACCCTTTTTGTTATCAGGGGACAAGGTGATATTTATCTGGGCCTCCGATTGAAGATCCAACATTATAGATCTGTTCAGGGCGACGATTGGAGTCTAATGCCTTTGAGATCGCCCTGATCAGACCTCCGTAGCATCAGATGCAATTCGAGGAAGATCAGAGGTCAAGGGGCAATGTGGTGGAAATCCCAACCTCAGATGAAGAATCCGACCACACGGATGGGTTCGGATCAACTATCACAAAAATTGATCCAATCCGACATCTGAAGCACCACCTATGAACACAAGATGGACGTATCCGATTGCACCACGTGGAGCCATCCAGACCGCCAAGCACGCAACCAAGCCATCGCAGCCCTCCTCATCCACGCCATTGCATCTCAGCAATTGGATCAAGATCCAACAGCTGAGATTGTCGCTTCGCACCTGCCTTATGATGACCCGAGCCCGATGAGACCCAAGTTTCCGTGTGTTAACACTAGCACAAACCCCCCACAAGATCGCAGTCACCCAACACATAATCATAAAATATAAACATAGCTAACAAATAATTTATAATGCAAAATTTAAAGGAATATAAATTGAATACTAACCGAAAGATTTACCATAGTATATAAGTCCAAGGAAAAGTACAACGAAAATCTCCTGGCGAATTGCTAAGTACACCTAAGTACGGAACCAAAAAACATGTCAGTAAAAACTAAGTAAAGTAGAAGCAACAACAGCAAAGTGCAACAGTAACCAAGCATCAGGGAAAATGGGCACATAGCTTTAATTAATCCATTTATTAGATATATCTCATTATTCGATTCTGTTTATTACATTTGAAGCCCAATTTATTATAGTTCACAAATTATCAATCGACGTCTCAGGGCACGAGATGATTTTGTGTAATTTCCTGTGATGCAAGATAGATATAAGCTACCTTCCTAGCTGAGAGGGCTGCTTATATCCATCGAGTTGCCATGCTCCGTCACCCCGAGGTCATCGTAGAAAGGGGTGGCAGCTACATCGTATGGTGTGAACATGTACATGTGCTATGTACGCTGAGCCATAGACAGCCAATGATTCACCCATTGGCCGAAAGAACTACTCCAAACCTCGAGCCTTATGAACCCGCTATCCCAGTTGGTCGTTAAGCTTAACCAAAGAGTCATAGGGAGGCCAGCAACTCCCTAAACCAGCCCTTGAACCTGGTTTGAAAAGACCTGAAGCTACAGTCAAAATCTCAGCAAGTGCGGGGTTGAAAACCAGTTATCTATTCCTTTTATTTTTCTCGACATATTCATTGTATTGATTGTTTAATTATTTCCAAATAACTGTATCTTTTGTTATTGTTAAATTCAGTCTTATTTAAAAAGTTCCACATCCTTAAGTCCAGGATGCACATGTATTCATATCACCTCTAATCTTATTAGTTTACAGATAATTTCCATATTATGATTGTGATTCCATACCATTTACTAATTAGAACTCGATGGAACTTATTTCACAAAGGTCCAAAAAATCCTTGGTAATTTCATTTTACAATTCAGGGCTTTTACAAAATCCTCATTATCTTCCACCCATTTATTACAGGTATTTACAAGTTCATGACAGTGGTCCCATATTATTTGTTTAGTAGAGAACATCACAGAACTTGTTT
Source organism: Thalassia testudinum (assembly GCA_037157565.1). NCBI lineage: Eukaryota > Viridiplantae > Streptophyta > Magnoliopsida > Alismatales > Hydrocharitaceae > Thalassia > Thalassia testudinum. The sequence goes on along the minus strand of JAZHRO010000022.1, from coordinate 1,985,737 downwards.
TACAGAAAATAGATCTTATTTTATACACACGATAACAGGATAAATATGATCTTTAACTCTTAATCTTTCTCATAAAATTCAGTTATTTCTCATCAAAGTTCCCATAAAATAGGGAAACATATTAGAGTTGCTTCACATGATAAGACTACAACCAATAAGTGTAAGCATGGCATAATTCATTAATCATGAGAGTTAATTGCAATTAATTTAATAGTTAATTAAATCCAATTAACTATTCACATCCAAGTCACCAACTTGATTTACTACATTGATATTCAATATTCAAGTACCCAAAAATAGCACAAAAATGGGTTCCAAACTCAGCAAGAGGTAAGAATACACACTAAACGGTGCACTACGCAAAGAAAATCACCATGTAGACGGAAACACATGGGAAAGAGAGGGGCTACTCTACCTAATGCCACTGGTGGGTCATGGTGACTCCGAACCATGTGCACTACGCTTGGAAACACTCTCCATGTCCACCTTAGGATCCACGCACGCACCAGAAAGAAGACCTGATTTAGATGGACCCACGATGGGGTCGGAGATACCTAATTACATTTCTATTTTTTCAATAGTGATAAAGAACTTGAAAGTGTAAATAAATCATACTAACGCATAGTACGCATCGATACGATTCCAATGGTACCTTATTTGTCAAAATCTAAGGTCGGGAAGGCCTCAAACCAATCGAAACAGCGTGAAGGGGTCCTGAACCAAACCAAACCAGCCATGCATGCGCCACTCGACGTGCCCGTGCACGCGCCTGCATACGTGCCACGCATCAAGAGGCGATTCGTACCCGCGCCGGCCCATGTGATCATGTCGCCAGATCAAGCCACGTGTCGAAGATCCGAGAGCTCCTGCTCGCGACCGTGCGTGCGCCCACGCAAAGTTGCACGTGCCCTCTACACGACACGTGGCACATCAGATCCAACGGTGCCCGTCCGCTGCAATCGCTACCTCCACGAAAATTGCGGTGGGAAGCCCGAACTTCTCAAAATTATGAGAAGGTCCCTGAACGAAAGAAAATTCTGATTTCTAAAAAGAAAATCTAAGATTTTCCTCCTTTCTTCCTCTCTTAATTTGAGAGGCTTAGAGGCTAAGGACAACCCAAAGGACCCAAGGGATCCTTAAATAGGGCTTAGGGGCGGTTGGGATTAGGATTTATAGGGTGAAATACCTAAAATACCCCTAGGGTGGGGTCCACCTTACATTTAGGTCCTTTTCAACTTATTTTGGCCATAACTTGAGCTATTCACCTCGGAAGAACGCGAAACAAGAGTCGCCAAAAAGCTTATGATGAGAGGAATCCAATGGTACAACATATGGCACATTTTGGACAACAATTAACTTAAAATATGCATTTTTTGGCAATTTAAAGAGGTGTTGACACCAGCACTGAACCACAATCGGGTTTCAGGTCTAAATTGACCGGAACCACTTTGAATTGACTCAGAGTCCAGATTTTGGGACATTACACACCTCCCTAGCACTAGAGAAGAACCTCAAGAGATCCCAACCATTGCATCATCATCCAACGATTGGAACCGCTTGAAGGGAAAAACAAAAACGTGACACACTTAGACTTGTAGCGCAATGGTGAAATGCCCTACTTAGAGCAGATGGCGTAGGTTCAAGCCTTGAGGAATGCCTCTCCTCAAGCAAGCCAAATCAAAATTCCATTGCACAATCATGATCGAGCGGTGGATTTGCAGCCACGTTGCTTCGAGGAAGCATTTCTCATCCACAGCATAAGATGTCTGAAGAGCTTCATGGCCACCTGATCAAGGTCTAGTGGGTGAGGGCGTGCTCTATCTTGAGCCATCAGATGTTCATCTGATGGCTGAGGTGCGTTCATGCTAGAATAACGTGCTTCAACGATGGAGAGGAAGTGGCACCTGACGTGGCCTCTTGAGGAGCGCTCGATCTCCATCGGAGGGCCCTCCTTGCATGCATGCCAAAAGCAATGTATGCCTTTAGTAATGCTTACATGCGTCACTAAAGGCCGCATATTTATTCAAAAGGCTTGAAATACCTCTTTTGCCCCCATTTCTATGCCTATAAAAAGGCTCTACACCTTCCACTTCTTCTTCATCCCTTTCTCTCTTCTCTCATCTGCTCTAAAGCTCTACGAGCTAGTCTCATACCTGGGATGCTCCACTAGAGCTAGAGTAAAATAATTTTTGTCCATCTATTCACACCCTTCATGGAGCATCCCGTGGTTGTCTTCTTTCCACCATTCGGGAAGCGGATCCTATCATTGTTTCGTCCTCCATCCTCTAGCTCCATTCTCCCTCATCCAGCATCACACCACCCTCTTCTGGGCGCTCCGTCAATGCGGCTCGTCCTCCGAGTAGTCGTCGAAGAGGATTTTCTCACCCCTATCTTTTTACTATTTTCTAGTTTAGTTTTGTTTTCATTAAGCAGTTTAATAGAGTCTAGAATATTTAAAGTTCATTCTCTCTCTATTTTTCTCTTTCTTTGTATATTCTCTCTCTGTCTTTTATTGTTTATTCTTTAAGTAGTTTAGTTCGCATAGATTCAATTCAACCAGCTACATCTGCTTTATAAAAATAATTCCAAACGCAATTTTTAATCAAATATTCGCCTCCCTGTGTAAGACCCAGGACTGACTAGAGTTTCAATAAAAATTTATCTGGTAGCGGATTTTCTTGTGAATTTTACAACAATTTGGGTTTTCCAAACTCAAACTTTTCGCAACGATTTTTCTCGCTTATCATTTTGGCACCGTTGTCGGAGAGGCAACGAGCTTTGATTTCCTGCATTTTTCGCCTTATCTAGCTTTTATCTCACTTTTCTCTAATCTTGCTGTGATCGCAGGTACTCTTCTAAGGCAGGCAGAGCAGTTAGATTGGAGAAAAATGTGGATGAAGCTTCTTTTAGTATATTTCCACCTCCCACCCACTAGTTTTCATTCCATTACGTAATAATACAAATGTAAATCAACCTAGGCACTCTTATAAACCCTAAGGTAGATTGTATTATTTGTTTGCCACCTCCACCCTCCTCACCTTCGCACATATATGAATATAAAAAAAATTTGAATGTGGGAATAACTGAAATTTACACACTTTATACACCCATACATATGCAAGGCACCTTGATCTGATTCAACCGCTTAGATGGGATCTGACCTGTGGGTCAGTGCACTCTAACCTAATACACCTAAGTGAGTATAAATTTGATTAAGCTAATAATCTTGTGTGCCTTAATCAAATGGTGCAAGAGGTCAATTGATTGAATTATTTGAGCCACACCACATAAGATAAAAGTGACCCATCAATAGCTTGCCGCATAGGATTTAATTTCTAGGGCTGAACCAGGCACACCACATTATTTTTAATTTGCAAAGGAATATATCTTCACTTGTGCTTTCAAAACTTAGTGTGCCCCACAAAACCTTGTCTGAATATACCTGAAATTTGAATCCTAAAAGCTACTAAGAAAGATTTAAACACTAAAATTCACTTCATCCAAAAAAAATAATCTTGCTTGAAAATCATTGATTGTGCACGCACACACATTGAAAATGATCTTTAAGGGCACAACCTATCTGAAGGGCCCATTACATTTCAGAGCACAATCAAACCTAAGTCTAATTAAAACAGAGTAGACATTGGCCTTAAGGATTGAACTCGCTCTTCGAGGCCTAGATCAAGATTATTTTAGATTAATATGCTTCCACCGATCCATCTAATGTCGAGTTCGGGGAGCAATGTCAAATGACCTCGATTGGGGGATATCAAAGGAACCTGAGGTAAAAGCCAAGGGAAGAACCTTCTCCCCAAGCCCACCCTCTAACTGGTTGGATTGACTGGAAAGAAGTAGACCAAATCACATCTTTCATCTAAACACAGGTTCTGAGAGTTTGTAAGTCTTTAGGCTACCCCACCTAAGGATAGGTTTGATTGTTTGTACTGAAGGACACCTTTCTTTTCTCTTTTTCCTCTCGTTTTGTCATGGATCCTTCCACATCCTACATGCATTTTCACTCCTACCCTCCTAACACATCTTATTCCCAATATGATGATTATTATCCCGACTCATACTGTAGGCAACCATCTACTAGTTGGGATAACTCGGATTGGGGATACAATTTTGGACCTCCGTGTTTAGGGTCTAACCTTGGACACCATGATTTTGATTTTTATCCTTCTCTAAGCTACACCAATTATAGATCACCACCCTCATATGGACAACCTAATACGATCTACAATCAAGAAGGATATGATGATTACAACCCTCCCCAAGATTATACTGCATATAGGCCACCACCCCTCTATGAACAACCTGAAATGACCTACTATCAGGGAGGTTCCCAAGAACCTCAATTTCTTGACTCCCCTGGATTTTAGACAACCTTGAATCAAACCATTTGGTTCAGGTGAACCAGGTCCAAGATAAGGTGTTGGCTAACTTAAGGAACACCATTCAATCTTTAGAAGCTTAGCCAACACCCTGCACTGAAGAATTGGAGCCTCTGACTCAAATGATTGATGATCTTAACAATTATTTATTGGATTGGCTCCAAGATATTAAGGATAAGGACTCGGGTGCATTTTACTTGGGAAATTGTCAAAATTGAGGATGAAATTTATGATTGCTCTAGTCTAATCTTGGGATGATTCCCAGGATGAATCCCCTTCAAGAGAGCCAATGTCAAAATCGGCTCAGGCACCCGTAGGGGGAACACATTTTACAAGACCAGGGATGACCAAGTTGTTCTAGAGTAACCAATTGAGAAGAATTGATTTCTTCGCCCAAGATCCCTGAACAGGGTATGAGGAGAAGTATGTCTCCATGGACTAAGAAATGATAGATGATTTTGAGACATATATAAATGCGGATCTAGAATTCTTTGATTCTGAAGGTGAAGAATCTTTATGTAAAGTCTCACCTGAGTTTGAGGAAGATAATTTTAGTGAGACATACGGGCTTGAGGAGTATGATGGATCATTTTATAGCCCAATAATTGAGGATTGTGATCCCACTGGGGTTAGCATTGAGAATTTAGATCTTGATTTCATAAAGGATTCAATTCATAGCCTCATTCCTCAATCACACCCTATTGAGCATTATGATGATTATCTTCTTGAGATTAACAAATGCAAGTCAATTTTGATTAAGACACAAATTTTGGACTTGGATATTTTAGACAGGGTTGATAACACTTTGGAGGTCCCAGAAACTTTGATTATGAAGGATAGGAATCTGGAAATGAAAATATGGGAAGCCAATTCCGGGGGAAGTAGAAGTCTTAGTCTAAGGGTTCCTATTTGCTTGAAACCACCAACCTTCTACCAAGGCCCTTATGACATTTTTAACTCTGAGGATGTCCAACCCAAGCACAAATTAACTGATTATCTTTGTTATACAAATTTTCCTATTGTCCGACTTTTTGGACTTGGGTTGCATCCTCATAAACCGTAGGCCTGACCCTGCTTGCATAATGATCTTCGGTTCTAGGTAATTTTTATCTAGAACATTTGATACACTCGACCCTTGGGCATGGGTCTGCACCATAATCTAGTCCACATCTGTGGACACATGTTGGAGAGGTCTTTGTCAGATTAAGTTATCATCGTTATAGTGTAAAATCCTCAATCGATCTCTCAATAAATAATATTTATAACTCGAAAATAGAAAGAGTATCCGAGGTCGAACACAGGGAGCAAATAAGAATTTACACGCTAATCTTCAATTAATATATAAATGAGAACAGAGAATTAAGCACAATAATGATATTCAATGAATAACAACTACTCAAATCTGATATTTAATAAGAACATGAGTATTTCAAGAGTTGAAGAGTGTAAGCACCTCTGTTTTGATGCACCAAAATTATGTTTATTGCTAAGACTGACATTTTAGGACTATCTTGGATTGAAGCCTCTGTTCAAGACACAAGCTCAGATAGTTGTTGATGTGCATCTTTTTCATTTATTTGAGTCTAGGACATTATTGTAAGGAACCTCAAATAAAATTCAAAAATGATTTTTTTCGTGTATCTTTTCAAAACCAAATTTTAGGGTTATTGATCGACCAAACTTATTAATTGATAGACCAAAACACTTTGATCGACCAACCTACTTATTTGATCGATCAAATCAATTCATTTTAGGAAGTTGAGAAAAATCATCTTGATCAACCAACCAAGCTAATTAATCGACCAACAAGTGATCGATCAACATTCTTAATTATTCGACCAAAGTCCTTTTTGATCGATCAATTAACCTTAATTGATAGACCAATTTTGTTTCCTATTCAAACAAAACTTTTTGTATAAATAGAGGTCGCACTCAACCCTTCATTAACAACTTTCAAAGAGAAAAACCACCTCTCATAGTTAAACTTCTCGTGCTTATTTCCAAAGGTCATTGCACCCTATTCTTCACGTTCTTTGAAAAGCACGACACCTCGAACCTCTGCGAAAAATCAGTTTGATTATTTATTGAGGTTCCATAGAAGTTATTCTTGTTTTATTATATTGTTGTTTTGATTTACGGATCCCAAGCCTATTTGGAAGATCCGTGGTTGTTGTTTTTTCTTCTCTTCAGGATAAAAGAGAAGGGTTTGTAAGAGGTTGTGCAACCCTCATTCAAGTGATACGTTAGTGGATTGACTAGCATTGCCTAGTAGGGAAAATCCTAAGCTGGGAGGCTTAGGTAGTGGTTTCCACCTGGGAAGGGTTTCCACTATAAATCAGGTGTACTCTGTGCATGAATCTCTATTATTTTATTTTTTAATCTGATTTATATTTTCAAAGCAATACTATTCACCCCTCCCCTCTAGTATTTAGTTGTAATCCACAGGATATTCTCCAACTCTCAAAGACGATAAAAAGAAACCTAGAACAAAATCATGGTGATTTAGATCACCAATTATTAGTCTAAGCACATATATATCAATTACTCAATAATATCAAAGAAATGAACAGTGGTCAGATGTCTGATTTGGTAATTAGACAACTTAAAATCGCCTTGCTACAGTGCTTTCAAGAGAGCTTTTCTTCTATTCTTTAGCCTTTAGCTTCTTCCTTTCTCCTCTCTGGCACGGCCCGTCTTCTTCTTTAGCTTTTCCTTTCCTCCTCTTCTTCTCAGTCTTCTCTTCATTCCATCAGGGTCTTCTCCTTTTCTTCTTCACATGCTAAGTGTTGGCCAACGCACAGAGGAGCAAAATCCTCCCCACCCCTGCTCTCTCTCTCTCTCTCTCTCTCTCTCTCTCTCTCTTTCTCTTCCTCTCCTCAAATAATCAGATTGTTTATTGGGTAACCAGATCTGGGTGACCAGGGCTACCAGCAGTGGGTAGTAGCCGAGGTGTGATATGTTTAGGCAGATCAGTGAGTGGGTGAAGGGGACCTCACTCCCGTGTCTCAAAGTAGTAAGCCGTATGCAAAAAAAACATTTATGCCACGGCTGCACCTCCTACATCCACGATGTGGGACTAATCAATCCCCCTTTTGTTCGTATATCCCAGCAGCAGCAGCAAGCAAGTCCTTCGTTCAATTGGAGTGGCTCCCTTACTGCTTCCTTCAATTGACTACCCAGGAAGACTCCTGGGGCGAATCCGGAATGCCTAGAGGTGGACTTGGAGGTGAACTTGGCTGGAAGCAGACAGTCGTGGTCGGATAAAGTGGCGTCAGCAGAGAACAATGGCAAGCACCTGAAACTCACAAATACGGCCTCTCGGCCCAATTACAACACCTCAGAAGCTTCGTTGTAGGGAATGCAGTGCATTAGCGGTGGTCTTATGAAGTTTGGTGGAGCGAAGAGGTGTGACGAAGTCGGAGATGGAGTGCGGCTGATGGGTTGGTCAACGAGGGGTTTGGGTAGATGGAATGGTGAAGTAGGAGAGGGGTTTTGTGCGGGTGGATGAGGCAGAGGTTGTGGAGTTGTCGACGAGGCTTTTGGAGGTGTGTAGCATGTGGAGGACCTTGTCGGAGGGTGGCCAAAGCGAAGGACAAAGGTAGTTGGCGACGGTGTCGAGGAGATATTTTTTGGTTTTTTAAGAGTGGAAACTAACCTAAGGATCTAAGGGAACTAATCTACCTACTCTAAGTGGACGAAAGGGGTAGGAATGACATCGACTTTGGTTGGTCTGCACCATGGAAGAGAACTTCTCCGGAGGGGGACGGTGGTGAAGACAGAGGTCTAGGATGATGGGGCTTTGGCTGGCCATCGTCTGAGGAAGGAGGGGAGGATAGCTGTGCCTCCAATTTGACGATTGGGGTCGTGGATGAAAGAGAATGAAGAGGACCTCCAAAGTTTGGTCAAAGAGGAGCTGGAGGTAGGGAAAAGAAGAGGTTTTTGGCCCCAAACCTTGCTAGGGAACTCGGTCGTGCATCAGGGTTGTTTATATAAGCATTAGAGGGTCGTAGCAAGCTTGGAAACCAAGCTTGGAAGCACATGGTGCTTCACGCACAAGGAAACCTAAGCCTTCAAAAGGTTCGCATGAGCTTTTGGGAAGAAAATAGGGTCCATGATTAAGTTTAGATCGTAGAGGATTCTCTCAGGAGTCTCCCTTCCAATTTTGGAAGGGATTGGTGGAAAAATCAAGGAGTAATCCTTGATTGAAGGTCGCCGATGATGGGTTTAGGAGTTCTAAAGGTGGCGGCGACCTGTTGGTGAAGAAGATGATGAAGTTAGGGGGCTATTTACAAGGATTTCAAAAGCTGAGGGGTTCTTTGTATGAAAAAAAGTTAGAACAGGATTAAAATGAAAACTAGGTCAAGATGATCTCTGATTGGGTCCAAATTTTGGTACAAACCTAATTTGGACCCAATGAATCTGATGGTGAAGTTATAATTATATTTTGACCAAGTTTGACTGGGTAATTTACACAGTTACCCAAATTAGGGTAACTTTCCGTTTAAGACTCTGTTTTCTGTCAAAATAGGTTCTGATGGTCAATTTAAGGATACCAAACCTTAGGGAATATTTTTATATAATTTTTAGAAGGTTTAGGTGAATTTTATCCCTATCGAAACCTCAATTATTTAAGTGGGTCTGTTATAAGTGTTTCAAATGTCCATTAATTCTCGAAATGCGTGAAAATCCATTTCTATTTGCATGGACCTACTTATTAGCCATTAATGACTATTTGACCTTTAATAAACCCCTGGGAAACCCTGTTCTTACTCTGCATTTAGGATATTCTGTTAAAACTGCAGTTTTACTCCTGTTTTAATGTATTACTCTTAGAATGGTTATGCAGTGAATTATGGCTCTTTGGCAGTTATGTAGGAGCATTTATCCATGAATTCTGTCTAATTAAAGCTAGATATGGCTGATGATGACATTATCATTGACACATCCTTGCAGGACCTGGGATCGATCTTTTTCTTCTGATCCTGACCTGCATTTGTGAATTCTTTATTTCCTCTTTGTTTGTATAGTATGCCTAGCTGAAGGCAATAAACATAGCACATATACAATTTGTTTTCATCTCAGAGCTGACTTGTTAATCACGAATGCAGGTGCTTTCTTCTCTACTCTGCTCTTTTCATGTCTTTTTAATACAATGAGGACATTGCCTTAGATAGGCAAAGGGGATGGATATCCTTATCTGACTTATTTTGTTAACTCCATAGATTCTTCTTATTTTCTCTTTATTTTTTTAAAACAAATGAATTAGTAAAAGAGAACTTGGGCAATAGAAATTTGTCAACTTTAGGAAATAATACAATAGAACCTAAACATTTAGATCCTTCAAGTTTTCGAGCTTAATTAGCCCAGGTGTCCATTAAAATGTGGGCTTGTTCCTCGAGTCCTTGCCATTCTAAAATTCATTTCTAATTAGTTAAATAAGTGGGGGTGATAAGTACACGACTTATTAACCCACCCTCTGATTTGAGGGGCTTTAAGTTTAAAGCATCTGCACATTATTTGCACTGACTCACTTTTCGATGGTTTTATTGGAAATTAGGTAGCTAATGAACTTCCAAGGGTAGTATGGCTGGCAAGTTATCATGGGTAACAGCTCATTGACCAGTTGTCTAGAGCTCAACTACACGACCATTCTCATTCTATTGCCTTAAGGTAAATCTTAGATCATGGAAGCCACCTACTCAAAAAAAAAAAAAGAAAAATAGAGAAATGACTAAAAAGAAAAGAAAGGAAAAAAGAAAATAATTAAAAAAATAAATAACACTTCACCGCACGAGTATGGCTGGCAAGTTGTTGTGGGTAACAGTCCATTGGTTAGTTATCTAGAACCCAACTCATGAAATACACATTTAATTCCAAACACTCAGGAAGAAGCGAGAAAGTAGAATAAGTCGGGGAGATATACACCGAGTTCGCCCTTGTGTTGACCCCATTAAAATAAAATGTAAGGGGAAAGCTACCGATCATATAGATACACCTTTATGCATAATTTCTTTTCAAGGTTACCTGGGGGCATAGAAACCTAAAGTCCATTTTGATTGCCGATTAGTGTGTCTATCATAGTCACAGAAAGATGCTTAGAACTTAGAGTTCTTTTCGAGTCTTGGGTGGGTTGGGTAGCCGTAGAAAACTGCCTCAAAACTCTAAACTCAAAAATCCAAAAAAAACTAGAAAAGAAGAAAAAGAAAAAAATGTATTTGCTTTTGAGTAAGGCAAGGCTTGGGCGGCCTTATTTTGCAGACACGCAGGCGTTGTTGAGTCTCTGTAGTTCAGGTCTTTAGTAGAAAGTCCTTATTATTGAGAAATAATTATTTCCCAAGTAATTTGATCCTAACTCTATTTATAAATAGCATATAGTTTTGCTAGGGACTAGCAAAAGATAGGCATGGGGGTGTGATGTAGACATATATATTTCACATAAATTGTCTATTTATGTGTGTTATTTAGCGTATAATTGCATTCAGCATTATAAATAATACATAGCATGCATCATTTTGCATTTAGAATAGATTGTACAAATTATAGGTTAATTTTCCCTTTTTGTGGTCTGGGGATAGGGTGATAATTGTATGGGCATCGGATTGAAGATCCAACCGTACGAATCTAATCAGGGCAACGATCGGGGTCCCACACCTCCGAGATCACCCCGATTGGACCTCTGTGGCATCATATGCAATTCGAGGAAGATCAGAGGTCAAGGGGCAAGGTGGTGGAAATCCCAACCTCAAATGAAGAATCCGACTACACAGATGGGCTCAAATCGACGATCACAGCTCAATAGCATGAAAATAGATCCAATCCAACATTTGTAATACCACCTATGAGCACAAAAAGATGGACGGCTCAGATGGAGCCACGTGGTGCCATCCAAATGGCCCAAGCAAGCCACCAAGCCATCGCAGCCCTCCTCATCTACGTCAGTGCATCTCAGTCATTGGATCAAGATCCAACAGCTAAGATTCACTCTCCACACCCACCTCCCTAGCACTAAAGAAGAAGCCTTAAGCGATCCCAACTGTTGAATCATCATCCAACGGTTGGAACTGCTTGAAGGGAAAAACAAAGACGTGGCACACTTGAGCTTGTAGCGTAATGGTGAAATGCCCTACTTATAGCAGATGGCGTAGGTTCAAGCCTTGAGGAGTGCCTCTCCTCAAGCAAGCCAAATCAAAATTCCACCGCACGATCATGATCGAGTGGTGGATTTGCAGCCACGTCACCTCAAGGAAGCATTTCTCATCTACAACATAAGATGTCTAAGGAGCTTTATGGTTGTCTGATCTAGCCAGGGGGGACGTGCTCTATCTGGAACCATCAAATCTTCATTAGATGGTTAAGGTGCGTTCACGCTGGAGTAACGTGCTTCAACAGTGGAGAGGAAGCAGCACTGACGTGGCATCTTGAAAAGCGCTTGATCTCAATCGGAGGGCCCTCTTTAGATGCGTGCCAAAAGCAACATGTGCCTTTAGTAATGCTTACATGCATCACTAAAGGCTGCATATTTATTCTAAAGGCTTGAAATACCTCTTTTGCCCCCATTTCTATGCTATAACAAGGCTCTACGCCCTCCACTTCTTCTTCATCCCTTTCTCTCTTCTCTAACCTCCTCCAAAGCTCTATGAGCAGGTCCCATACCTAGGATGCTCCACGTTGAACTGGACTAACCATGTTTCAAGCATGGGTGCCTTAACTGCTGGGTCCAACAAACTTTAGGTTAGCTCCTGTGGGCCTTAAAAACCTTTGCAGCGGATTGAGGCAAAAGCTAGTCAGGTCTGGATCTGGGCTGGTACTTGAGTACCTCTAGGTCTATTATTGGTATTAAGATATGATTCATAGAGATGCGGCTTAGTAGGGCATCCTGACGATTATATCCGAACTAGATATCTGTTTTGCTCCATAAAGTTTTGCTAAGGGACTAGAAAAAGCTAGGCATGGGAGCTTGATGGGAATACCATCTTGAGCCATAAGTAGCTCAATTTTGTCTTATAAAGTCAATAAAAGCTCCTACATATCAGTCTGAAGGTCTCTAGAGCAGGAAGAGTTGTTTTGAGAAGAAAAAATGAAAATAGGGTTATTTCTGTAAATTTACCATTCTATCACGAAAACATAATAACCATGGGTTTTCTCAGGGATTAAATAAAGGTCAAAATGTGCTTTAGAGTCTAATAAGAGGGTTCATGCAGAATAAAACAGGTTTTCACACGTTACGGGAATTAATGGACATTTGAAACCCTAAAAGCAGACCTGCTTAATTCACTGAGGTTATGGTCAGGATAAAATTCTCCTAAACCCTCTAAAATTTATATAAAAATATTCTCTAGGGTTTGGTATGCTTGATTTGACCATCAGAACCTAATTTGACCTAAAACAGAGTCACAGACGGAAAATTGCCCTAATTTGGGTAACTGTGCAATTTACCCAATCAAACTAGGGCAAAACTAAAATACAACTTCACCATTGGATTCCTGGGACCCAAATTAGGTTTGTACCAAAATTTGGGTCCAATCTGAGATCATCTTGACCAAGTTTGCATTTTGGTCCTGTTTGACTCTTTCTCTCACACCTATGACCCTAACTTTCGAAAAATTTGCATTTGGGTCCCTAACTCTTGTCATCTTCTTTGCAAGCTAGTCCCTGCTGCCAATGGTGTGAACACACCTTTCTCCGGTGAGATTCGAGTGGGGATTTCTTACTCGATTCTCAATTAAACTTTCCCAAAATTGAACCGGAGATTCTTTGTGAAATTCCCTATCAATTGAGACCGGTCTTGGATTCTAAGTCTTTCCCAAAAGGTCATGCGAACTTTTCAAAGGTTCAGGTATCCTATTTCGCAAAGATCTTCCAAGCTTGGAAGCTTATTTCCAAGCTTGGAAGGGCCTTCTATGGCCTATAAAAGACGGCCTATTGCATACCGCACATCCTCAGCAAGTCTTGGCGAGTGAACAACCCCTAAATCCCCTCATCCAACCGTCAAAGACCGCTGCTCCGGCGACCTCCTCAATCCTCCTCCTCCAGCCGTCCAACCATCAAATTGGATGGCCACCCTACTTCCCCTTGTCTTCGCGCGTCTCTCCAACCAAAGAGAGGGTGTCCCTCTACCTCAGTTAACGTCGCTGCCTCACCTCTCCCTCCATCTTCTTCGGCGTCGGTCGACCACAACTAGTTGCCTCCTCCTCTCTACCACCTAGCTAAATCCTTCTATCGCTCTTTCTCTCACTCTATTTCTCTCTCCTATACTCACAACACACGCACAACTGCCGTACCACCCCGAACACTTTCACCTTCATCCACTCCAGCGAAGCTCCTGCAAAGCCAATTCACCGCTACACCGCTCGATTCTCGCCGCATTCACCCCTACGAGCTCCGCCGTCACACAGAGGGAAAAAGCCCACTATTTATTTCCACAATTACCCACCGAAACTCCTCCCCAAACATTATCTTCTCTGCCTGTTGTCTCCGTCACTGTTAGCCCTCCACCGACCCCCAATCTCCATGAAACCCACACCACTACACTCGTCGCTTCATGGAGAAGATTTTGAGCAAGTTTGACGTGGCCGCAAGGCCGTGTTCATTGATTACGGCCATGTTCATTGATTTCAGGTTTCTGACGACGACAATTGCCGCACTCGATTTCTCCGACGACACCTGTAGTTCTCCAGCCTTCACTTAACTCGCTGTGACTCACAATCGACGTGGCTCAGATGCTGATGCACTCCAGGTTTACAGCCACCTAGAGAAGGTGAAGACACTGCTCCAATTCCTCGCATTCCTCAGCTACAATTGAAGGAGTTCCTCCTACGGACGCTCACAGCTGAAGCTTCAGTGGGATAGTCCCACCTTGGATATTGTTGAAGCCCACGTGAGGTTTAAATTGATTTTGCGCATCTGCCTCATTAACTTAGTAGATCGGGGTGAGGTCCCCTCACACATACCCACACACGCCCTCACCTGCGATCACGCCATGTTGGTTTGGGCTCTGAACCGTTTACCCGTGTACCTGGATCCGATTAGCATATTTCTGAGAGAGAGAAAGGAAGAACACATAGGGGGAAGGGAGGGTTTTGCTTCCCTGCGTATTTCGCTAACACTTAGCCAAAATTTGAACCCTTCTACCCTGTGCACAAAGAAAAAGGCTGAAGAAGAGGAGAGTCGTAGAGAGGAAGAGAATGAGTAGGCACAGAAGAAGAAGAACAACAGAAGAGAAGGAGCGAGGCTTGAAAAGCACTGTAGCATCAGATGTTTAAGACGTCTGCTTAGATTATCAAACGTCTGGAAATCCTTTTTCGAGCTTATCTTGACATAACTTGATTTGCATTTGTTTGGTTATATTTTATAAGGGTAATTGGTGATTCAAATCACCATTTTACCCTATTATTTTTCACATTGATACTTGATTACTTGATATATCATTCTGAATTAAGTTTTTGCTTATATATTGTGATCTTGAGATTCATATTTGCCACTTTCTCCCAGCAAACGACCTCGGACTTCATTGTTAATATTTGAGTTATAAATTTATCTATTTTTCGCACTGATTCGATCTATACTACAATACAACGATTTTAAAACCCATTTCAGAGCTACTAACATTTTGGTGCCGTTGCTAGGGAGAAACGTGCAATTCGATCTCTTGATTACAATTCCTGACTTGATACTAACTTGATTTATCTCTTTTAATTGTGATTGTGCAGGAGCTTAGCCAAGGAACAAGATCAACTGCACAATAGCCTCTCTAGGGGCAGGTAAACCACAAATCCATCTTCGTCAAGCTCCTGATTTTGAAAAGCTAAAAAAAGGAAAAATCAATTAGGATCAACTTGCATTCTATTCTTAGAATCAATCATCACAAGTTGCCTGATTTGATTCGATTTGACTCTTTGTGTAGACAAATCCTAACCCTGATTCTTGCACCTACTTAGAGTTTAAGGTATTTAGGGCTACCACCTTCTTGCTTAAGCCCTAGGTACCACATTTGGAATCAATCGATTGGATCAATAAGAGCTAATTAGGGTTTCCATCTCAGGGTTTTAGAAACACACTTGCTTAAAAAAGAATCAATCTTCCAAAACAGTATGTGCCTCAGCCTTGATTGAACTTACCTGATCAAGTAAACCCTAAAATCAGGCTCTAAATCTCACTTGAATCCTAAAATCGGGACCTAATAGCCTCAAAGGACAAATCAGGTGAAGTTGACCCCACCTTGTTGGGTTAACCAATCTTCAAATTGGGTCACCTTGCACTAAAACATCTTAAAGTTCAAGTGAAATCATAAGCACCTTGCTCTTAACTTAAAATTGGTAGACTTAAGAGGTCAAGTCACCATTCTAGTTTACCTGGACCCTCAGTGACAAGGAAGGTCGGGTGGGGGGAAACCCTGTAACTTGTAGGGACGCTCTACCATGTAGGGGTCTTTGCAGGCCTCTCCCTTCCTAGTTGCTCAGGTAATTCTCAAGTGGATGACTTTCTGACTTAGGGGTATCATCTGCCCCGAACCTCTATAGTCATCCAAAGTATTTGGGTGTCTTGATTAGGTCTATCACATTCTGTCCCTCATCTATTCCATCGGTGCATGTTTGGGAGGAGGTCTTTAAGACCACCCTTGAGGCCTCCATTAGCTATTCACTCCTGTCGAGGTCAAGCCTCGACTTCCTTGTTTGTGCAACCACCCGACCACATTGACATATCTTCTGATTCATCTGGGCCTAGATCTCCTTCATCCATAATCATGGAGCAACTAGTAGAAGAAAACAATCTCGAGAATTAGCTTCAGTGCCTCAACGATCTATTTCAAGCCTATATGAACCCACCGCAGCGTCCTATGATGCGAGATCATTACAATCCCGCTGCAGTGGCGATTGAACCTTGAGTCCAAATCTCAGCTGGAGGTCCTAATACTGAACTCAAGCCCAACATGATTCATGCTATTCCTAAATTTCATGGGCTCAATTCTGAGTATCTCTTCCAGCACATCAAATAACTTAAGCATCTAGCCCAGACCTTCGAGTTAGAAGCTCAGAATCGAGATATCTTGCTCATGAAAATGTTCTCCTCTCTCATGGACAAGGCTGCTCACTGGTACCAAACCCTAACTCGTCCAATCAACACATGGGCTAAATTGCAATCCAAGTTTCTGAAAAAGTTCTTCCCTGTTGGTTGGATAAATGCTTTGCAGCACTAGATCACACATTTTACGCAGCAGGCAGGAGAACCACTTCATGAGGCATGGGATCGCTTTCTGGATCTCATGCAAAATTGCCCCCACCACAGAGTTCCTAAATGGAACAAGTCTAGTCTTTTTACCAAGGACTCCATGAGGATATTCGATTATTTGTCAATGCGACCTATGGAGGAAACATCATGAGTCAACACGAAGACACTGTGTGGGAGATTCTCAAGAACATGTGTGAGAACTCCATCAATAATGAGTCCATCGGCATGTTCGACCAGACGAATGCTCGTGCATTGATGAATCCAAGGGGAGCACACGAGACGCAGGTCCTGTCCTCTTCCGTCGACTTGGAGCTGATGGCCAGTCACCTGGACAAGGTCTCTATTATTGAGAAGAAGGTAGATGAGCTAACTCAACACCTGCAGTGAGCCACCTCTGAGCAAAATCCGTTCGCACAACCACCCGTTGGGAGGGAGGCTTGCATAACTGATAAACGCTAGTTTATCATCATTCTTATGCATTAAATCAAACCTAGCTCTTAGGATTTTGATTCGCAAATGGGTTTTTGGGTTGCATTTAAGCATAAATTAGGTTAGGCATGCATTGCATTTGTTATTTTATTTTTGATGTGTTTCTTGGAGTGTTAGGGATAAGCAGAGAGTCAGATCCCCAGAACCCTAGCACTCGGGAAGGCAACTAATGAAGAGGAAGCTCAATCAGGCTAGGACTCATCTAATTCTAGCTCATCATGGCTGGATACCAGCTTCCTTGGACTAGGGTTAACTCCATTCAGCTCACCTTAGCTGAATGGTAGCTCAAGAGAGCTCATCTTAGCTCACCCTAGCTCAGCTTAGCTCAGATCTAGCTCAACTTAGCTGAGTCTAGCTCATCTTAGCTCCCACCAATTCATTGGGAGCTCTAGCTAGCTCAACTAAGTTGACTTGAGTCCACTTCAGCTCAAGCTTAGCTCACCTCAACTCTAGCCAGCTCACAATAGGTAGACTCTAAGCTAACTGAGCTACTACTTGTTAACTAGTAGCTTAGCTAGCTCTGGAGTTCTCATCAGAGGCAGTTCTAGCTCAACCTAGCTCCAACTTGGTTAGGGCCAGCTCAACTGAGCTCAACTACCCAAGCTTGGCTACTTACATAAGAACTAAGTAGCTAAGCTCAGTAGTTGAGCTCCCCTTAGAGCTACCTCAGCAGTCCCAGCTTCAAAGTACCTGATACCAGCTCTAGAATACTCTTCTTTAGCTCTCCTCCATGAAACCCTAATTCCTCCACCTCCACTCTACGAGCTAAGCTATCTTAGCTAGCTTAGCTAAACCCTTAGCTTCACCAAAAAAATGCCATGGCTGTCCACTTCTCCACCTTAACCCTAACCAACCCTAACCTAACCCAACCTTTTTTGGCGCCAACCCACACCAACCACCACCACTCACACCCCTTCAAGTTGGCGCCAAAAACACCACATGCACCCCTTCCTTTTGGCACCAACTTCCCCTTAAATCCTAACCCTACACATCACCACCTAAAGCCATCCCTACGACCCACCTAACCCCTTCTAGAAACCTACACTTGGCACCAACCTTAACCCCCCTTAACTACCCTAAACCACACCCTAGTTGGCACCAAAATACATCACCCACACCCCCTCATTTTGGTGCCACCTATATCTACCCTTAATCCCATAACCACCACCAAATAAAGCCATCCCAACCATTCCTAAAACCCACACCACCTAACCCACCTAAACCGCCCTTTAGTTGGCGCCAAAACACCTAACCACACCTCCACACATCCCTATAATTGGCGCCAACTAAACATAGCCATCCATCTCCTAACTACCACCCTATGATCTAATCCTAGCCCTACAACACACCTAACTAAACCCTTAACCCTAGCAACCACCTACAGTTGGCGACAACCACCAAGTGCCCTTCCATTTTGGTGTTAGCAACCCTAGCCCTAGGATCCTATAACCACCATCTAACCCCCATCATAGCCATCCATCATATAACTAACCCTACCCCCTCCTACTCCTATAAAAACCCCCTACCACCACCATTAAAATCCAACCTTGGCTATATTTTTCTACCCAGATTTCCACCTACATAGAAGGTCAAGAGAAGAAGAAGAAGATTAAGGGGATACTCTGTCCCCTTGGTGCCTTCTCCTCTTCTCTTCTCTCTTGTGCCCACACCAGCCAAGGGAGGAAGCCAGGTATTGGAAGACAACCTAGGGTACACGCCTACCCTAGGAAGAGAAGGATTTGAGGGTGGTACACTACCACCCTTAGAGGAAGAATCAAAGGTTGTCCATGCCACCTCCAGGAGGAGTTCTTAGAGTGGGGGCCATCCACTCTAGGAAGGAGAAGGCATGCCCATCTAGGGTTTGCCTTTGGAGGACATCCAGGAAAAAGGAGGAGCCCTTTTCAAGCCTAGGAGCCACTAAGCTTGGAGCAAGGAGCTTCCCCTCTGCACCATCATTTCAGGAGGATTTGTGTTTCTTTTGTTATTTGTTATATTTATTCTAGTAGTAGAAGCATTCCTCTACTAGGGTTTTTGTAAAACACTCTTCCTCGATTAAAAGTTGCCTTCTTTTTAATAGAGCTTTTGTCACAATTCTTTTTGTTGTTTTTTCGCATTATTCCTAGTGCATAAACACTCTTTCTTTCTAAGTACCCTAGGCCTCCACGTGCCTAGGGTAAGCTTAGAAAGAATCAACTTTTGTCACATAGATATTAGCTATTAGGGTTAGTCTTTTTCAACAAAACTCTAGTGTTCCTATTATTTCAAAAATCTAAAAAAAAATTCATATATATAAAACACAAAAAAGAAAGTTGAGTCCCCTTTAAAGCAAGAGATTTGATTTAGCAATCAATGTTGCCTCCTTGACGACCCTCGATACCCTACTATCTAGGTTATAAATTTTAAAATAGAATTTGTTTTTGTGCATTGCAATGACTTAAAACCCTAATCTAACAAACCGTGCAAAAACGCGATCAATAACATCTACCACCGATCTTCTCAGGGGATGGACCCGTATCCACCCTCGTCTAATTCTGGGTTCAGAGGAAACTCCAGACCTGCCTACTCTAGTTGGGGGAACTCTGAACCCTCGTATTCTGATTTTTCTATGGTTCCTCAGAACTGCAAGGACCTCAACGCCATCCAGAATGACCCTTTTTCAAACACCTACAACCTTGGATGGAGTAATCATCCTAATTTCACATGGTCAGGGAATAATCAAAATCAGAGACCTCAATATCAGCCCTGACCACAAGTTTCTCGTCCACATCAGCCGCCCAACCCAACTTATCAATCATGGCCTGCTTGCGAAGATCAAATGACTCTTATCCTTCAAACTTTGGCTGACATGTAAAAGACGAATGCGGCTATGCAAAAACAGCACAAAGACGAGATCACAGAAGTCCGCAATCAACTCGCCCACATGGCAAACCCTCGCCAGCCTGGTGAATTCCCTTCGCAACCTTTGCCCTATCCTAATAATGTGTCGAACCAGAGGTGCATTATGAACCCGACCCAGGGCTAGGCTCACTATGTCTATCAGGCCCCTTCTACTCCATCACCCAACGAGATGGAGGCCTCGACATCATACGCGGGTTATCAATAGCAACCACCTCTTTTTCCTACTCCTACCCAGAACCAGGCAGGACTGAACTCTGTTACTACCTGTAGTGGCAACACACTTCAAGAGCCACCTTATCCAAGCCACTCTTAGCCTGGCAGTTCGAACCCAAACCTTAGGTTGGTCATCCAGGATACTCCTATCCCAGATCAAGAAGCGGGACCAATTCTAAAGGAACCTGCAGAGGTTCCATTTCCGAGGTCCTTGACCAAAGGAAAAAGGAAACTCAAACCCATGGCTCTCAAGGACTTGGGCAAGCTCTTTGAGCAGGTCTACATAAACATCCCATTGATGGATGTAATTCACCACGTACCGACTTACGCATGATTCTTGAAAGGCGTGTGTACACCCAAGCGTAAGCCGCAAACCAAAAGCGAGAATCCAATCATACTGTCAGAGCAAGCAGCTCCATCATCTTGAGCAAACTCCTACCTAAGGCAAAAGTCCCTGGTACCCCTTTAATTTCATGCAGGATTGGTGATTTAGAGTTTGATCAAGCCCTTTTGGACTTAGGAACTTCCATCAATTTAATCCTTACATCCCTACTAGAGCATTTCGAGGAGACTAAGCTCAAACAGACCAAGGTGACTTTACAGTTAGCTGATCGATCAATCAAGTCACCAAGAGAAGTTCTCGAGGATGTTCTGGTTCAGATTCGTGATTTCTATTTTCCTGTTGACTTCATTGTCTTGGATATGGAGACTCTTGAGAATCTGAAGAATACACCAATTATACTAGGTAGACCATTCTTAGTAACAGCTAGGGCAAACATTAATTGCGAAGAGGGCTAAATTGAATTGAAGTTTGGGAATATGACTCTAAAAATTGATATATTTAAGGCCCAGAAAGGAATTAATTGCGAGGTAGTCAAACAAGTATGTGACATCAGTCCTGTGGTTGAGGACATGTTTTTCGAGGATGACCCACTTACCCCTGATCCTCAGCCCCAACTTGATCATACCCCGCAGTCAAAGGAGCCTAGCACCTATCTAAACACACCCACAGCACCCCCCTTTTCTTCTGAGGCCCATCCCGACCTGCCTGTTGCTGTTGATAATCCCGTTATGGAATTGAAGCCTCTTCTTAATCATCTGAAATACGTCTTCTTGGGTTCTGATCAAACCTTTCCTATGATTATCAATTCCCGTCTCACCTTTGATCAGGAGAGACGTCTGATTTCTGTCCTCCAGCCGCATCGGAGAGCCATTGGTTGGACTCTCGATGATCTGACTAGAATTAGCCCTTCATACTGCACACACCACATCTACATCGAAGAAAGCGCATGACCATCTCGTGAAATGCAGAGATGCCTGAATCCTAATCTGCAGGAGGTCGTGAAAAAGGAGATCATTAAGTGGTTAAATGCGGGGATCATCTACCCAATCTATGATAATCGTCGGGTGAGTCCAATCCAGGTTATGCCTAAGAAGGCAGGACTCATCGTGATCACGATTGAAACCAGAGAAACCATACCGACCCGTATAGCGAACTTGTGGAGAGTTTGCATTGATTACAGAAGACTAAATGCCTCCACGAAGAAGGATCATTTTCCACTATCATTCATTGATCAGATACTCGAGAAACTAGTGGGAAATCGATTCTTCTGCTTCTTGGATGGATACTCTGGTTATAATCAGGTAGCAATCAATCCTGAGGACCAAGAGAAGACCACCTTCACCTGCCCCTACGAGACGTACGCATTCCATAGGATGGCTTTCGGTCTCTGCAATGCACCCGCTACCATTCAGAGGTGCATGCTTGCCATATTCTTAGATATGGTAGGGGAATACCTTGAAGTCTTCATGGACAACTTCTTGGTATTTGAAGAATCATTTGATGATTGCCTCCTGCACTTGACTCAAATCCTCAGGTGATGCATCGATATGAATTTGGTTCTTTCCTAGGAAAAGAGCCATTTCATGGTTCTTGAGGGAGTTGTCCTAGGTCACCTTATTTCTGAGAATGGCATCCAGGTTGATCGAGCCAAGGTGAATTTGATTTCCAAACTCCCTATGCCTAGCTCGATCAAAGACATCCGATCCTTTTGGGGCACATCGAATTTTACTGCCGTTTCATTCCTGATTTCTCGAAAATTGTGCGCCCCTGAATAATCTTCTCTCGAAGAATGTCCCCTTCGAGATCACCGACGAGTTCACTCAAGCATTTGAGAGCTTACGTGATCGAGTTACTCAAGCACCAATCCTACAATCCCTTGATTGATCTCTACCCTTTGAGATCATGTGCGATGCGTCTGACTATGCAGTGGGTGTGGTGCTTGGGCAGAAAGTTGATGGGAAACCCATGGTCATCTACTACGCCAGCAAGACATTGGACAAGCCTCAACGTAACTACACAGCTACTGAGAAAGAGCTATTGGTTGTAGTATTTATCCTAGAAAAATTCAGATCTTATCTTCTGGGTTCCTGAGTCATTATTTACTCAGATCACACCACTGTGAGGCAGTTACTCACGAAGAAGGATGCGAAACCTCGATTAATCTATTGGATCTTGCTGTTGCAAGAATTTGATCTCGAGATTAGGGATAAGGCGGGAAAATAGAATGTGGTAGCTGACCATTTGTCTCGTCTTCCTTCTTCAGTCATTGACCCATCTGGACTGATCACCGAGCATTTTTCGAATGAACATCTTTTGGCCATTCACGGTCTCCCCTGGTTTGCTGATATGGTAAACTACTTGGCTACGGGGAAAGTCCAACCAGATTAGGCGACTTCCAGGCGAGACAAGCTGATTTTCGAGGCCAAGTACTATATTTGGGAGGAACCATATCTCTTCCACATTGGCAACGATCAAGTGGTCCGGAGATGCATTCCTGACAACAAATTTAATGACGTGATCTCATTTTGTCATGACTAGGCATGCGGTGGCCATTCTCTAGGCGTAAAACCGTAGCAAAAATTGTCCAGTGTGGGTTCCTTTGGCCCACGTTGTTCAAAGATGCACAAACGTATTGTAGGACATGCGCTCGTTGTCAAACCCTTGGCAACATGAGCCTGCGGGATATGATGCCCTTGAACCCGATAATTGTGTGCAAAATCTTTGACATATGGGGGAATCAATTTCATGGGACCCTTTCCCTGATCTAATGGCTTCAAATACATTCTACTCGCTGTTGATTATGTCTCTAAATGGATTGAAGCCGTCCCCACAAGAACTAGTGATCATAAAGTTGTCCTCCGATTTATCCAGGAGAACATCTTTACCAGATTTGGGGTTTCTAAGGCCATCATCAGCGATAATGGGTCTTATTTCAACAATGTGCACTTCCAGTCTCTGATGAAAAGGTACAGGGTGTCGCACCGTATCTCGACTCCTTACCACCCCCAGACTAATGGACTGGCTGATGAGAACCTCATCATGAGCCATAACTAGCTCATTTTGACCTAATATAGAGAATAAAAGCTCCTACATAACTCAAAGAAAGGCTTAACTCAGAGAATTCTGAGTTTAAGAAGAAAACAAGTCATAAGGGGTAAAAATGCAATTTTACCAATACAATCTGCAAACAGGGTAACTTAGGATCCAAACATAGGTCAAAATAACCTAATAAGAAGGAAAGTGGGATGATCTGATAAGGGCTACAGTAACTCCAAGGAATTAAATGACAATCTGTAACCCTAAAATAAACACACTTCAATTCACGAGGTTCGAGGCAAAGTAAAAATGGAATAAACCCTTTAAAATTCATATAAAAATAATCTCTAGGGCTTAGAACCTTCAATTTGGCCTTAGGAACCCATTTTGACCTACATTGAGAATCATGCTAAAATTCACCATTATAATCCTTAGGTCCCATTTAGTCATGCATAAAAACTTGAGCCTAATAAGAGACCTTCTTGACCGACTTTGCATTTTGGTCCTTATCCATTACTTTTTGACCCTCAACTTTTGAAACCCTTGCATTTTGGCCCCTAAGTCTTCATAATTTTTTACATTTAGGTCCTCCCTGCAAAACCCTGAGCAGCGCCATGCTCCGACGACTTCGCGCGAGGCATGGTGCCGCGCAGGGTGAGGGAGACCCTCTGCCAAGACAACCGGGGGTTCCCTACGGCGTCTGCTGTCGCAGGGACACCTCCACGATCTCTGCAGCGACCCACACCTTCCGTGCGAACGCGCGGAAGGTATGGGTCTCCATCTCCGACCGTCCTCCGGCGAGGGAGGCACGTCGCCTCTCTCCGCCCACGTCTCCGCTTTCACCTCTATAAAAGCCGCCTCCGTTTGCCGAACTCACCAGCTCGGTTCTGACGGAGAATCACCCACAGATTTCCTCTCTTCCCACTCCGGCAGAAGCCCTCCAGCTTCGGCGGTTCCTCCTCCTCGTCGCTCTGCTGCAATACCAGGAACAGAGCCACCTTCCTGATTCTCCTCCGCGTCGCGCAATACCCGCACACGCTGCTTCAAACCCGTCGTCGCCGCCGTCCTCCCCCACTGGGCATCTTCTTCTCCGGCGACAGCAGGTACAGCCGTCCGCCTCTTCGTCCCCTTCGTCACTTTAGTTAGGTTAGAATTAGCCTTCTCTATCCCCTCTCTCATTCCCCGCATTTTTATTTCATCCAAAACCCTCGACCGACGCTGTTCACCATCACCTCCTCCCCCTCGGGCCAACCTCCGGTGAGTCGCTCCCATCATTCCACCACTCCACACGACTCGCCGACCCTCACAGAACCTCCGCCTCATCACACTGAACCATTTCTGCCTCTTCGTTTCCTGCCATTCACTACCTAAAGACCCCTCGAACAAACCCATTCCCCCGGCCACAGTCCGACCTAGGGCAGCCCCTACACTCTGCCCACGCCTCGCCACCACCCGCACGAGCTTTGCCGCACTCTGGCGAAGCTCCCTGCACCTTCTGACTAGGCCGAGAGGCCGTATTTGTGTGAACAGGTCACCTGTCCTCCGCCGCCATTGCTAAGCAGGTGGAGATTCTTCCGCCTACAGTTGCAGCTTCGCTCTCACCCAGGCTTGCTCTCCAGGACGTGCGGTTTGCAACCACGCAGCTGCCCAGGCCTTCAGCTAGGGAGGAAGCCTCGCAACAGCTGCGATTGCCTGCAGCTTTCTCAGCTGCAGGCATCGAATTAGGGTGGGACATTTAGTCCCACCTCGGTAGTTCTGAAGGCCGCGCACCCATATAAATTGTAAAAGTGAAATAGACTATTCGCCTCCGAAAGCACCGGGTTGAGGTCCCGCGCCCACTCACCCGCCCGGTCCGCGAGCTCACCACGCGGACCGGCGGACCTGACCCGACACCCCACCTGCGCACTCCTCGCGTACCATTCACGCCGGTACGCCTGGTCACGGGTACGAAGCCCGACCCGATTATCCGTGGCTCTGGGAGAGCGTCCTGTGAGTGTTTCTCGGAGTGGGAGAGATGTGCGGGTAGAGGGAAGGGGTAGGTTTTGCATTGGCTGTGGTGTGTGCAGGAACAGGGCGCAGAGAAGAAGAAGAAGCTCTAAAGAAGAAAAGGCTGAGGAAGAAGACAGATCGTAGAGAAGAAGAAGAAGGCCGATGAAGAAGACTGAAGGAAGAAGGAGGAGCACCAAGGGAGCACTGTAGCAGAGGCTAGTTAAGTCGTCTGATTGGAAAATCAAACGACGCTCTGCAGAGAAGAAATAGAAGAAGCTCTGAAGAGAGAAGAAAAGACAGAGCTAAAGAAGAAGATGAGAAGCGCAAGGAAGACAGCGTTGAAAGAAGAGAAGAAATAGAAGAAGCTCTGAAGAGAGAAGAAAAGAGAAGATAAAGAGAAGAAGACGAGAAGCTCTGAAGAACAAAAGAAATAGAAGAAGCAGAAGAAGAAGAGGAACTGAAGGCCCACCAGAAGATCAAGGAAGAAGATCCGAGAAAGAAGAGAAGAAGAAGATGAGCAAAGAGAGAAAGAAGAGAAGAAAGATAAAGCCACAAGACTCAGATCTATTTCTCACACTCTCTCTCTTATTTTTGTAATAAAGAAACATTATACTTCTAGAATCCAGTAGCTCCCTGAGTTCGACCTCGAGAACTCTTTTATTTTTGAGTAACAAATTTTCTTTTGTGATGATAACCGTAGCCGTGTTGCCTTATACTATAACGACTATACTACAATATACATAAAACGGCAGCAGCGGCCCAAAACGGTTCCGGTCATCATTTTATTCTAGAAGCTTTGAATTTCTTTTAAACAATTTCTAATCTTTTCTCTCTTGTGTGCAGGTACAGGAAAATCAAAAAGCAGCCGCACAACAACCACTCCGAGGACAGGTAATTTTTTTTTCTATCCTCTCACTTTAACTCTCAATTCTAAAGAGGTAGAAAAAGAACGAACAAGCAATATAGGTACAACCTGTCTTCAATACCTAGTAAACCATCAAAGCTGCATGTTTTCAAATTTCAACCCACCATTCCTGCACACACTATTATGGTAATTAAGGGTTAACACCTTCTTGCCTGAGCCTTAATTACCAAATAAGGAATTAACTGGACCAAGTAGAGCCAACACAGGAATTGAAAAGCTAGGGTTTTTAGAGACACACCCCTTAATCAAGAATTGAGAAAATCCCAAAAGAAGTGTGCCTAAGCCATTGATTGAATATACCTATTCAGAAAAACCCTAAACAATTGGCTCTCTAAACACTTGAACCCTAAAAGACAAGACCTAATAAGTTCTCAAAGGAATCAATAGGTGAAGTTGACCCCTTGGGTCAACCAACCTTAAAATTAGGTCACTTTCTCACTCAAAATACCTAAGAGTTCAAGTGGAACCTTAAGCACCTTGATCTTAAACTAAAAATTGGTAGACTTAAGAGGTCAAGATCCCCATTCTGGTCTACCTGGAATCTCAGTGACAAGAGAGGTCGGGTGGGGGAAACCCTGTAACCCGTGGGGACGCTCTACCGTGTAGGGGTCTTCGCGGGACTCTCCCTCTCTGGCTGCCTAGGTAATTCTCAGGTGGATGATCTTTCTGACCAAGGGGTCCATCTGCCCCGCACCTCTATAGTCACCCAACATTTTGTGTGCCTCGATTGGGTCCAGCACCTGCTTATCTCATCCATTCCTTCAGTGTTTGGCAGGAGGTCCTTGAAACCTCCTTCAAAAATTCACTTCCCCCCCCCCCCCCGAGGCTGAGCCTCGCAGCCCTTGTTTGTGCAACCAATCATTCACATAGCCCCTTTTCTCCTGATTCTGAACAAAGTCCCCTTCTTCCATCTTGATTCAAACTTCAATTCTATATCTTGATTCCACCACCTGATTCAAAGATGCAGCCACACCAATTAAGACTACCATTCAAAAAACCTGAATATCAGAGATCCATGAAAGATAAGATAACTGAGGATGCCTTTGAATTCTATCAAATCAAATATAAACCCTCAACACTAATAGAAAACATTCAGGTTGATATCCCAACAACCACAGCTTGCATCATAAACTGTGCCCAAATTCTATTGACAGAATTACAAAAGGATCAACCTGAGATATGCTCATGACAGGATACATTAAGATAGAAAAATTACACCAATCTGAATACCTTCAATGCTTGACAAATCCTATACTTTGGGAACAACACCAAGATGCCCTTATAAAACGGGTAGAAATGATGAGATCACTAGAACAAATTATCAACCAGAAATACCCGTATATACCAGAAACAGAGGATGAACCATCTTGGAACAGTATTAAGGAACAATCCAGTTTCCCAGATCTCGGGACTGAGGCATAAAGTGGTTGTGGAATCCCAACCCAGATAGAAGACAATGATGAATTAGGTTGGGATATTGCAGGAGAACACAATGATGAGCCGAACTTAGACCATGAATTGTCAAGCCTAGAATTCCAAAACTCCTGCAATAATGAGATCAGAACTGAACCTTTTGAGGGTATAAATTCCGCCCCTTATTTTGATAAGGTGGCCCTCGAAGGTTATTCGGACTTAGGTTCTAGCAATTCTACCCACATCCTAAACCTAGAACCTAGATCTGAAACTTATTGGGAAGATTATGAGGCCTCATATGAGAAAGATCAAATTTTTACAGAATATGATTCCGGGCCTCTATTTGATGAATATCCCTCTCCAACATCCTCAGGAAATCTGATCGGTTTTTCATAAAACATGCCAATTTATGATACAGAAACTGAGGAGTTAGATGAGTTGGGTTTCAATTGGATCTATCCTACCAGCTTGGAGCTTGAGCCTAGACAGAATACCTTTTTAAGCCCAGAATTAACATATAGGCTAGACCCCAGTCAGGCTGCTGATTCCACATCTGATGATTTATGCTGCGGTGGAATTCATGATCATGAATCTCATTTTCACCAACTCTCCGACAACTTCAGATCTGACTATAATTGCGGAGAGACTCTCCTTCCTAAACACACCAGGCCCATCTACGACCTCAGTCCACATGACTCTGACTCCGACTCTGAGGTCCCGGTTCCCAAGATCACTGATAACACAGAATCATTCCTTTTCGATCCTCAGGAACCAAAAACAGAAAATGCCAAGAGTGATTGCAACCCAGAATTCAAATCTTTTCTCAATTCAGATTTCCTTCATCTTACAGAAACTCTTCAGGCATTTGATAGTTACCCAGAGGACTCTTTACAGAAAACCATCTGTCATTCCTTTCTAGAAGAGCCCTCATACACAGCTGCCACCTCGTCCGCACACACAGAACTATCAAAACCTCTTCCCAACCCCGACCCGCAACCAGACTCAATTTCTATTCAGATTCACCTCTCACCGAGCCGATTGCATTTCCACATCGGGTTTGGAACACTGATCAGACTACATACCATGCTCCATCATTCTCTGATCACCCCTGTAGGGTTCCCGCGTCATTCATTGATTATTCTACGGGTCCCTACTCTGAGCAGGCTGATTCGACTCAGCCAAACCCTGCATTCACACTTCCACATCCATCTGAGCTTCATAGTATATGGTGGGTTCCACACCTTTTGATCTACATCTATCAACCCACCAGATTGATTGGGTTTGGGCTGCATCATCAGCCTGTTGATCTGAACAAGCACCTGGTTGGACCAACCAGGCTCTTAATCAAGGTGCTTGTCTTACAAAATTCTGCTGATTTGACCATCCCCTCTCCATCGCATTTCCCGCTTGGTTGAAGGCATCAAATTTAGCGCTCAACGGGAGGCAGCCTGTCATTCTCTTTGAAAACCTGAAACATTTTCTAACACCTTTTTGCACTTAAAGTTCACACTTTACGACAGCTGACTCTACCTCAGGTGCTTGCATCTAAGATTAGAAATCGTCCGCGACAGTCACCCCGACCCATTCACTCATTAAAACATCTATCATAATGTATGAACTAAGTTGAATAAAAACCCCCTAGGTTACAATGAGGACATTGCAAATCTTAGGCATGGGGGGGGTATGAAAGTGCAAAACTTGTAAGAAAAGGTTTCAAACAAAAATTCACATATGTCAAAAACACCATAAAAATTAAAAATTTTTCGAAAAAAAGAATAAGAGAATAAGAGGAGAAAGAAATTTTGTGGGAGAAGGAAAAGAAGTAAAATGAAAAAGGAGCATAAAATTGTAAGAAAAAAGTAATAGTCATTAGTAAGAAACTAAGGAATTAACCTAAGTTCTAGACCTCATTCAAGAAAAGAACTAAAAAGTGCACAATGAGATTAGTAATAACGCAAACCTTAGGCATTCTTGGATAGACTCTTAGTACCCATTAAGATCTGGACACTCCTCAAGAGGTTGAGGAAAATGAAAAGTTGAAGTATTAGGTCTAAGGCTTAAGGAGTATTTGACATCATTAACTAACTTTTGGTCTACGGGGCTCAGTAACCTAAGTACCCTAACCTCACACACAGCCTGGTTCAGTAAGCGTAAAAATCAAAATCACGCAGAAGCGTCACAAGGTTATGAAAATCACACCTAGAGTAGGAGCAGCCGATCGACACAAGTTGATTTGGACGAGTTCCCAACGCGGAGAGGTGGGAAATCCCCTCGAAGATGCATAACAAAATATCATCTCCTTGGTGCTTGTCTCTTAGGATATTTACATATCCTACAGGGGGCATGTAAGCACTCTGCTGGTTCAGATTCCATGGATGGCATTATCACGAAGTGTCATTGCCAGGGTCTGGATTCGACCACGGAACACCATGGATGGGATTATCTCGAAATCTCAATAACCAGGGTTCTGGGGGTTGCCATGGGCGGTGCTATCTCGAAGCATCGATTGCCAGGAACCCTTGAGGATTGATGATGGGAGCAAGGAATCTGATACAAACCATGTTGAAAAGCCAATCCTAAGCTAGAATTAAAAAGAAAAAGAGATAGAAAACTCTCCAAACAGAAAAATTTTCTATCTCTCTCTCTTACAAAACGTACTGCAAACTGAGCCAGGGCTAAAATCATTTCATGCATGGGTGCTTTAACCACAAAGTTCAATAGACCTTAGGTTAGTTCTTGTGGGCCTTAAAAACCTTTGCTAAGGACTGAGGCTGAGGCTAGACAAATCTGGATCTTGATTGGTATTAGAGTACCTTTTAGGCCTATGATCAGCATTCTAACCTAATCTAAGTTCAAATGAAAAAGCACTTATCTGAAGCTATTAAGAACTTCATCGTCTAGAACAAGGGTTGAAACCTAAAGTTTTTGCCAAGGGACTAGCAAAAGCTAGGCATGGGGGTATGATGAGAACCTCATCATGAGCCATAACTAGCTCATTTTGACCTAATACAGAGAATAAAAGCTCCTACATAACTCAAAGAAAGGCTTAACTCAGAGAATTCTGAGTTTAAGATGAAAACAAGTCATAAGGGGTAAAAATGCAGTTTTACCAACACAATCTGCAAACAGGGTAACTTAGGATCCAAACATAGGTCAAACTAACCTAATAAGAAGGAAAGTGGGATGATCTGATAAGGGCTACAGCAACTCCAAGGAATTAAATGACAATCTGTAACCCTAAAACAAACCCACTTCAATTCAAGAGGTTCGAGGAAAATTAAAAATGGAATAAACCCTCTAAAATTCATAGAAAAATAATCTCTATGGTTTAGAACCTTCAATTTGACCTTAGGAACCCATTTTGACCTACATTGAGAACCATGCCCAATTAATGATTTAATTTGGGTTTTTACGTAAATTAGCCGATCAAACAAGGTCTGACCTAGAAATAAAATTCACCATTAGAATCCTTAGGTCCCATTTAGTCATGCATAAAAACTTGAGCCTAAGAAGAGAACTTCTTGACCGACTTTGCATTTTGGTCCTCATCCATTACTTTTTGACCCTCAACTTTTGAAACCCTCGCATTTTGGCTCCTAAGTCTTCATAATTTTTTGCATTTAGGTCCTCCCTACAAAACCCTGAGCAGCGCCATGCTCCGACGACTTCGCGCGAGGCATGGCGCCGTGCAGGGTGAGGGAGACCCTCTGCCAAGACAACCGGGGGTTCCCTACGGCGTCTGCTGTCGCAGGGACACCTCCACGATCTCTACAGCGACCCACACCTTCCGTGCGAACGTGCGGAAGGTATGGGTCTCCATCTCCGACCGTCCTCCGGCGAGGGAGGCACGTCGCCTCTCTCCGCCCACGTCTCCGCTTTCACCTCTATAAAAGCCGCCTCCGTCTGCCGAACTCACCAGCTCGGTTCTGACGGAGAATCACCCACAGCTTTCCTCTCTTCCCACTCCGGCAGAAGCCCTCCAGCTCCGGCGGTTCCTCCTCCTCCTCCTCGTCGCTCTGCTGCAATACCAGGAACAGAGCCACCTTCCTGATTCTCCTCCGCGTCGCGCAATACCCGCACACGCTGCTTCAAACCCGTCGTCGCCGCCGTCCTCCCCCACTGGGCATCTTCTTCTCCGGCGACAGCAGGTACAGCCGTCCGCCTCTTCGTCCCCTTCATCACTTTAGTTAGGTTAGAATTAGTCTTCTCTATCCCCTCTTTCATTCCCCGCATTTTTATTTCATCCAAAACCCTCGACCGACGCTGTTCACCATCACCTCCTCCGCCTCGGGCCAACCTCCGGCGAGTCGCTCCCATCATTCCGCCACTCCACACGACTCGCCGACCCTCACAGAACCTCTGCCTCATCACACTGAACCATTTTCGCCCCTTCGTTTCCTGCCATTCACTACCTAAAGACCCCCCGAACAAACCCATTCCCCCGGCCACAGTCTGACCTAGGGCAGCCCCTACACTCCGCCCCACGCCTCGCCACCACCTGCACGAGCTTCGCTGTACTCTGGTGAAGCTCCCTGCACCTTCTGACTAGGCCGAGAGGCCGTATTTCTGTGAACAGGTCACCTGTCCTCCGCCACCATTGTTGAGCAGGTGGAGCTTCTTCCTCCTGCAGCTGCAGCTTCGCTCTCACCCAGGCTTGCACTCCAAGACATGCGGTTTGCAACCAAGCAGTTGCCCAGGCCTTCAGCTGGGGAGGAAGCCTCGCAACAGCCGCGATTGCCTGCAACTTCTCAGCTGCAGGCGCCGAATTGGGGTGGGACATTTAGTCCCACCTCGGTAGTTCTGAAGGCCGCGCACCCATATAAATTGTAAAAGTCAAATAGACTATTCGCCTCCGAAAGCACCGGGTTGAGGTCCCGCGCCCACTCACCCGCCCGGTCCGCGAGCTCACCACGCGGATCCGGCGGACCTGACCCGAAACCCCACCTGCGCACTCCTCGCGTACCATTCACGCCGGTACGCCTGGTCACGGGTACGAAGCCCGACCCCATTACCCGCAGCTCTGGGAGAGCGTCCTGTGAGTGTTTCTCGAAGAGGGAGTGACGTGCGGGTAGAGGGAAGGGGTAGGTTTTGCATTGGCTGTGGTGTGTGCAGGAACAGGGCATAGAGAAGAAGAAGAAGCTCTGAAGAAGAAAAGGCTGAGGAAGAAGACAGATCGCAGAGAAGAAGAAGAAGGCCGATGAAGAAGACTGAAGGAAGAAGGAGGAGCACCAAGGGAGCACTGTAGCAGAGGCTAGTTAAGTCGTCTGATTGGAAAATCAGACGACGCTCTGCAGAGAAGAAATAGAAGAAGCTCTGAAGAGAGAAGAAAAGACAGAGCTGAAGAAGAAGATGAGAAGCGCAAGGAAGACAGCGTTGAAAGAAGAGAAGAAATAGAAGAAGCTTTGAAGAGAGAAGAAAAGAGAAGATAAAGAGAAGAAGACGAGAAGCTTTGAAGAACAAAAGAAATAGAAGAAGCAGAAGAAGAGGAATTGAAGGCCCACCAGAAGATCAAGGAAGAAGATCCGAGAAAGAAGAGAAGAAGAAGATGAGCAAAGAGAGAAAGAAGAGAAGAAGATGAGCAAAGAGAGAAAGAAGAGAAGAAAGATAAAGCCACAAGACTCAGATCTATTTCTCACACTCTCTCTCTTATTTTTGTAATAAAGAAACATTGTACTTCTAGAATCCAGTAGCTCCCTGAGTTCGACCTCGAAAACTCTTTTATTTCCGAGTAACAAATTTTCTTTTGTGATGATAACCGTAGCCGTGTTGCCTTATACTATAACGACTATACTACAATATACATAAAACGGCAGCAGCGACCCAAAACGGTTCCGGTCATCACTGGCTGAACTGTCAAACTGAGAGATCAAGAAGATCCTTCAGGTCACTGTTCGACCTGACAGGAAGGATTGGTCTACTCGCCTTCAGAAAGCTTTGTGGGCCAATAGGACAGCCCACAAGACCCAATGAGGCATGTCTCCCTTCAGACTAGTGTATGGAAAGGCATGTCACCTTCCCATTGAGATGGAGCACAAAGCCTATTGGGCAGTACGAAAGTGCAATTTGGATCTTATGAAGGCTGGAATACACCGTCGATTTTAATTGAGAGAGATTGAGGAACTATGCAATGATGCGTACGAGAACTCACGTATCTACAAAAAGCAGGTCAAAGCCTTCCATGATAGGCACATTGTGCCAAAATCTTTCCACCCTGGTTAAAAAGTCTTACTCTTTGATGCCAAGCTCAAACTCTTCCCAGGAAAACTCAGATCTAAGTGGATTGGACCATTCTTGGTAAGACAAATCTCTGGAAATGGAGCCGTCAAAATCAGTCAACCCAGTCTTGATTCTGAACCTTTCATCGTGAATGGCCAGCGACTTAAGCCGTTCATTGAACTCACCGATACGAAGTTGGCTGAGGTATCTTTTGATCTCCATTCTCCCTGAGCTTATTGCGTCTGGCTGATGGCATTAAACTCAGTGCTTAACATGAGGCAACTTGTCATCTCTTAGAAAACCTAAAACCCTTTTTGCACACCTCTTTGCTGAACTCATATTGTACTTTAGGGTTCGTCTATTAGAACAACTGACTTCACCTCTGGTATTCATACCAAAGCTTGAAATCGTCCACAATAGTCATCTCAACCCGTTCACCCACCCTTTTGAACCTGTTCTAATGAATGATCTAAGCTGAACTCGAACCCACCTAATTTACAATGAGGGCATTGCAAATCGTATGCATAGGAGGGTATTAAAGTGTAAAACGCTGTGAGAATCATTTCACAAGAAAGGGTTTCATAAAAAAATTACATATTCCAAAAAAAAACCAGAAAAATGAAAAAAGTTGAAAAATAAAAAAAATGAGAAAAGGAGGTTGAGGAAAAAGAGGAGACATTTTGAAAGAAAAAATGAGAAAAAGGAGGGAGGAAAAATTGAAAAAAAAGGAGCTAAAAAATTTAAAAAAAAATTGAGTCCCTTCAAAATAAAATGAAACTTACCTAACTTCTAGGTTGGATCAAATGATGAAATAAGACCTGGAAGGCTAAAACTTAAGGGATTAGTGGGGAATACCAACCTTAGGCCTCTTGGATCAATATTAGATTTAAACATTCACGTATTTGTCAAGATCAGGATTAATTCTCAAGAGGTCGGGGAAAATGCAAAGCTTATGTATTAAGTCTAAGGCTTAGGAACTATTTGACCCCATTAACTAACTTCTGGCTTGCAGGACTTGGTAACTTAAGCACCCCAAATAACACACAGTTTGGTTCAGTGCTCTTGAAAAGATGAAATCATGCCAAAAGGCATTTAATTCTATTCTGAAAATGGTCCTATCTAGATTAGGAGCGGCTCAAAAATACAAGTTGATTTATATGAGTTCCCTACGTAGAGAGGTGGGAAATTTCCCTTGAAGATGCATAATAACGTATCGTCTCCTCGGTGCTTTTCTCCTAGGATATCTAAATATCCTACCGGGGGCATGCAAGCACCTTGTGCTAGTTCAGATGCCATAGGTGGCATTATCACGAAATGTCGATTGCCAGGGTATGGATTTTGTTACAGAACCCCATTGGCGGTACTATCCTGAAGTGTCGAAAGCCAGGGTTCTGAGGGTTGCCATGGGCGGTGCTATCTCGAAGCATCGATTGCTAGGGACCCTGTGAGGATTGATGGTGGGGACAAGGAATCCAACACAGATCGTGTTTAGGGCCAATCCGAGGATGGATCTAAGGAAAAATATAATGAAAAGAAAAAAAAGAGAAAGCTCTCCACAAATAAAATCTCCTTCTAATCTCTCTCTTACAAAATGCATTGGCAAACTTAACCAGACTAACCATGTTTCAAGCATGGGTGCTTTAACCACTGGGTCCAACAAACTTTAGGTTAGTTCCTGTGGGCCTTAAAACTCTTTGCGGGGGACTGAGGTGAAAGCTAGTCAGGTCTAGATCTGGGCTGGTACTTGAGTACCTCTAGGCCTATTGTTGGTATTAAGATCTGATTTCTAGAGATGTGGCTTAGTAGGGCATCCTGACAGTTATATCCGAACTAGATATCTATTTTGCTCCATAAAGTTTTGCTAAGGGACTAGAAAAAGCTAGGCATGGGAGCATGATGGGAACACCATCTTGAGCCATAATTAGCTCAATTTGGTCTTATAAAGTCAATAAAAGCTCTTACATATCAGTCGGAAGGCCTTTAGAGCAGGAAGAGTTGTTTTGAGAATAAAAAATGAAAATAGGGTTATTTTTACAAATTTACCATTCTATCACGAAAATAGAATAACCATGGGTTTTCTCAGGGATTAAATAAAGGTCAAAATTTTCTTTAGATCTAACAAGAGGGTTTATGCAGAACAAAACGGGTTTTCACACGTTACGGGAATTAATGGACATTTGAAACCCTAAAAATAGATCCGCTTAATTCATTGAGGTTTTGGTTAGGATAAAATTCACCTAAACCCTGTAAAGTTCATAGAAAAATATTCTCTAGAGTTTGGTATGCTTGATTTGACCATCAGAACCTAATTTGATCTAAAATAGAGTAACAGACAGAAAATTACCCTTATTTAGGTAACTATGCAATTAACCTAGTCAAACTAGGTCAAAACCAAAATCCAACTTTACCATTGGATTTCTGGGGTCCAAATTAGATTTTACCAAAATTTGGGCCTAATCTGAGATCATCTTGACCAAGTTTGCATTTTGGTCCTGTCTGACTCTTTCTCTCACACCCATGCCCCTAACTTTCAAAAAATTTGCATTTGGGTCCCTAACTCCCTAAATCCCGTCATCTAACTGTCGAAGACCACTGCTCCAGCAACCTCCTCGATCCTCCTCCGACTGTCCAACCATCAAATTGGACGGCTGCCCTA
This sequence comes from Thalassia testudinum, assembly GCA_037157565.1. NCBI lineage: Eukaryota > Viridiplantae > Streptophyta > Magnoliopsida > Alismatales > Hydrocharitaceae > Thalassia > Thalassia testudinum. The sequence goes on along the minus strand of JAZHRO010000022.1, from coordinate 1,948,937 downwards.
CTTCCCCTCGTCTTCGCGTGCCTCTCCGACCAAAGAGCAGTCATCCCTCTGCCTCAGTCAACGTCGCTGCCTCACCGCTCTCTCCGTCTTCTCCGACGCTGGTCGACCACAACCGGCTGCCTCCACATCTCTACCACCTAGCTAAATCCTTCTATCGCTCTCTCTCTCTCTCACTCTACTTCTCTCTCCCACACACAACACACGCACGACCGCCGTATCACCCGAACACCCTCGCCTTCATCCACTCTGGCGAAGCTTCGACGATGCCAATCCACCGCTACAGTACTCAATTCTCACCGCTTTCACCCCCACGAGCTTCGCCGTCACACGGAGGGTAAAAGCCCTCTGTTTATTTCCACAATTACCCATTGAAACTCCTCCTAAAACACTGTCTTCTCCGCCTGTTGGCTCTGTCACCGTCAGCCCTCCATCGACCCCGAATCTCCACGAAACCCACACCACTGCACTCATCGCTTCACAGAGAAGCTTTTGAGTAAGTTTGACATGGTCGCAAGGCCGTGCTCATTGATTTCAGGTTTCCTCCGACAACAGCCACTGCCCTCTATTTCTCCGACGACACCTGTAGTTCTCCAGTCTTCACTTGACTCGCTGCAACTCACAATCGATGCGGCTCCAGATGTCGACGTGCTCCAGGTCTACAACCACCCAGGGAAGGTGAAGACCCCCAATTCCTCGCATTCCTCATCTGCAATCAAAGGAGTTCCTCTTGCGAACGCTTACGCTGAAGCTTCGGTGGGATAGTCCCACCTTGGATATTACTGAAGCCCACGTGCGGTTTAAATTGATTTTGTGCATCTACCTCACTTCCTCAGTAGCATGGGGTGAGGTACCCTCGCACGTACTCACGCATGCCCTCGCCCGCGATCATGCCACGCGGGTCTGGGCTCTGAACCGTTTACCCGTGTACCTGGATTCGATTAGCATATTTCTGAGAGAGAGAAAGGATGAAGAAAACAAAGAGGGAAGGGGGGGTTTTTCTTCCCTGTGTATTTGGCTAACACTTAGCCAAAATTTGAAGCCCTCTCCTGTAATGACCCGTTACACTTTTAACCATTTAAGACGTCAGGAGTTTTGGTCAGACGTTTGGACCCGTTCCCCGACGTCTGAAAGTGGAATTTTTATACTGCGCACTACAGTTAGCGTGCAGGCGGCGCGTAGAGACCGTTCCTTCCACTCTCTCTTCCTCATCTCCCCCGAACCCTAAACCCCACACCCTCCTATTTATACCCCTTTTGCCCCTCCTCACCTTACACCACCAGCCACCACCACCTTCAAATCTCCAATGAGGCGAGTGGAGGGCGAGCGAGAGGGAGGAAGGAGAAGAGCGTGGCAGGAGGAGGAGGCCCAAGGTCGATGGACCTTTGGCGGAGCTTCGGTGAAGGCTTGGCGGGACTCGGAGGGGCTCGGGGAGGCAGCTTTCGACCCTCTGCAGCCGCGGAGAGGGGCTGTGGAAGCTCCTGCGGGCAAGCTCTCGAAGGAGATAGCTCACGAAAGAGGTTCTGATACTGGGATTTTTCCAGTATCAGACATCTCGAGAGTCGACCAGACGACCGTGGCGGCAGTGGGATGTTCGGGTCTAGGGCTGGACGTCTGAAAGTACGCATAGTGCTGAGGTACATGCTTTCTCACTGTTATGGCCATGCAGGCCTCACCGCAGAAGCTTGGTTTGGCCTGATTTGGACCTGCAATTTTCGAACGCAGGTAAAGGTCCTTGGGAAGGCGTGTGGAACACTTTTCCACACATTTTTGGACGTCTGATCACATCACTAGATGTCCAAAGGTGCATCCAGACAACCAATGACATTGTCCGATGTCTGAAACTGTCTTTAGACGATCGCAGAGAAGGTCTGGACATCTGAGGATACCGCAGGAACATAAGGTAAGATCTGATGCCTATTAAGACGTCTGGGATAATTCCCAGACGTCTGATTTTAACAGTAGGCACGTTTTTGACCTATTTAGATCTGATCGGGGTCCGTTTTACGCAAACGAAATACCTACACTTTCCTTTCGAGTTCCTCTACGTACTCAAGTCTGTTATACACTATTCTGAACTCTCCTTTTGTGATGTATTCCTTGGTATATGTTTTCAACCTGCTCCACGTTTGGGACTCGCAGAGACGTTTGGGTCTGCGGTTCAAGCCCCCATTACTCCCGTATTTCCTGGTGTTGAACGTTTTACGAACCTACGCTAACGTGTTCGGTTTTGGAAAACCTGTTGTTGTAGTTCGAAAGCGAAGGATTCGTATTCAACAAATAAAATTTATACCGAAATTAAAATTCCGGGTCGAACACAGGGAGGCGAACGCTTGATTTAAAAACTTCGCGTTTCTTTTTATTTTGTCACGAAGAAATTCAATTTAAACTATCTAAGTATCTACAACAAATAAAAGAGAGAGAGGGAGTAAGAGAGAGAGAAGGAATACTATACATGGAAATCAAAATGAGATGTAGAATAGACAAGGAATTAATCATAAAAGAGTTCTTTCGTTACAACTAGAAAACATAAAATAATTACTCTAGAAAGCATTAAAAGAATGGAGGGAGAAATGTCCTCCTCGACGATCTCTCGGAGGACGAATAGACTACTCTAGAAAGCAGTAAATCTATACTAGAAAGCAGTAAAAAGAATAGGGAGAGAGAATCCTCCTCGACGGTTGCTTGGAGGACGAGCCGGACGAGACGACGCCTGGACGAAGGAGAACGAAGCGGGACGAAGGAGGACGAAGCAGAAGAATGGGAACGAAGCAGCACGCCGTCGTCGTCGCGGGATCCACTTTCGAAGGGGGACGAAAATTTGGACTTTATCTCGCGAGAAGCATCCCGGGTGTGGGACAAGCTTCTCTTGAGCTTTGGAGAGGTAGAGAGGAGAAGGAAGGGATGAGAATTTCGTATGGAGGGGGTCTCCTTTTATAGTTGCAAGGAGTGGGGGCAAAATGGACATTACACTTTCAAAACAATAAATGAGGGGTCTTTAGTGACGGATGAAACCGTCGCTAAAGCCCCCAGCGCGCGCGTCGCTTCCGCGCCCACGCGCGCCCGCTCAGCTGCCCGCGCATAGCGCCTACGCACGTCTCTTGATTTTCAGCCGTCCGATCGCGAGATCGGACGGCTTAGATCGCGTCTGCACCCGCTGCGTAGCGCGCCCGCCCGCGTGCGATCGCGCGTTACGCCCGGCGTGCAATCGCGCGTCGTCCTGATTAAGCGCGCGCAGCCGTTGGATCTTCATCTGATGCTCGTGCGCGCCCGCTCGCCCGCGCCTTCCACCCCATCACCGCGGCTCGAACCCGCGACCTCCGCTTCGCCCGCAGCTGCGTCGCCGCTGCGCTACGCGGGCGAAATGGTCGCGCGGACGCTTTTAAGCGCGAGCGACCGCAGCCGTTGGATCGAGATCCAACGGCGGAGAGGAGACGGTGCGCGGTCTTCACAAGACGCATGCTGCCGATTGGGCGGCTGAGATGGCGCCACGTGGCGCCATCTTGGCCGTCCATCTTCTGGAAGTTGTAGATAGTGCCACGGATGTTGGATTGACTCGATTTTTGTGTCGTTGGGCTGCGATCGTCGATCCGAATTCATCCGTGTGGTCGGATTTGCCATCTGAAGTGCGGATTTACACCATCCTGGCCCTTGATCTTCTAGGGTTCCCCGGTCTCTATCTGATGCTACGGATGCCTGATTAGGGCGATCTTGGAGTCGTTGAACTCCAATCGTCGCCCTGATCACATCCATACGGTTGGATCTTTGATCCGAGGCCCCGATAAAATATTTGCCCTGTCCAAGCACATAAAAGGAGACAATTAACCTCCATTTTATTCAAACTGCTCTAAATGCAAGATGATGCATGTAATGCAATATTTATATCATGAAATGCAATCCTATGCTTAAGAACATGCATAAATAGACATTTTAAGTAGTGTAAATGTGTTTACATCATACCCCCATGCCTATCTTTTGCTAGTCCCTAGCAAAAACTATATGCTATTTATAAAAGAATTATGTTAGATTATTTGGACCTGAGTTATTTTCAATCATTAAGAAATTGTCTACTTAAGAACTGAACTTTCAAAGACACAACAGTGCCCGGGTATCAGCCAAAATGCAGACCGCCTCAAGCCTCGCCTTATTCAAAGAAAAATTTCTTTTTCTGTTTTTACTCTCTTTTTTTTTTGGATTTTCAAATTTTAGGGTTTAAGAGTGGCTTTCTACGGCCATTCAACTCACCCAAGATTTGATGAGAACCCTAAGTTTTAAGCATCTTATTGTGATTGTGATAGACTCGTTGACCGGCAATTAAAACGGACTTCGGATTTCTACGCCTCTAGGTGACCTCAAAAAGAATTCTGCCTAAAGGTGTATCTTTACAACCGGTAGCTTTCTCCCTACTTTTATTTTATTATTATTTTTTTAAACGGGGTCAACACAAGGGTGAATCCAGTGTATATCTCCCCGATTTATTCTACTTCTCCGCTTCTTCCTAAGTGTTTTGGGAATTTTTAGTGCATTTTCTGAGCTGGGTTCTGGACAACCGGTCGATGAGCTGTTACCACCGACAACTTGCCAGTCATACTCGTGCGGCGAAGTGTGGCTTATTTCTTTTTGTTCTTTTCTCCTTTTTGATTTTTTTTTTTCTTTTATTTTTTATTTTTTTAAGTAGGTGGCTTCCCTGGTCTAAGATTTACCTAAAGGCAGCAAAAAGAGAAAGGTCCAGTGACTGGGCTCTGGACAACCTACCTATGGGCTGTTACCCACGATAACTTGCCAGCCATATCAGCCTAGAAGGTTCATTAGCTACCCAATTTCCGTTAAAATCGCCAAACAACGAGTCAGTGCAAAGAAAGTGTGTAGATGCTTAAAACTCAAAATTCCCTTAAATCAGAGGGCGGGTTGACAAGTCGTGTACTTATCACCCAAACTTATTTATTCCAATTATAATAAAATTCAGGTTGGCGAGAACTCGAAAAACAAATCCACATTTTAGTGGATACATAGGCTGATTAAGTCCAAAGACCTGAAGGGTCTTTGTGTTCAAACCATAATATAGTATTTCTTAAGATCGAAAATTTTCTTAAACCCAAATTCTCTTTCCTAATTTTGATTTTTTTTTTTTTTAATAAAATAAAACAAATCTAAGGAGCTGACGAATGAATTCAAAGATAAATATCCACCCCCCCATGCCTATCTAATGCAATGTCCTCATTGTATTAAAAAGACATAAAACAGAGTGGAAAAGCGTAGAAAGCACCTGAATTGTGTGGATATCGGGTCCGCTCCGAGATGAAAATGAAAAAGAACTGTATATGTGCTGAGTTTAGTGCCTTCAGCTAGGCACACTATACAAAGAAAAGAAATGAAGAATTCAGAAGTGCAGGTCAAAATTAGAATAAACAGAAGAATCCTTCGACCTGTCAACAGAGGTCCACAGATGTGGACCAGATTGTGGTGCAGACCCATCCCCCATAATCGAGAATATCTTAGGTTCTGGATAAAAATTACCCAAAACCTAAAATCAGAATGCAAGCGGGGTCGGGCCTGCGATTTGTGAGGATGCAACCCAAGGTCAAAATGTCGGGTTACAGAGAATTGAAGCTCAAAAGGATAATCGTTAAATGTGTGCTTGAGTTTGACATCCTCGAAACAAATGTCGTAAGGGTTCTGATTTGATGGTTTCAGCTTAAAAGGAACCCTTCGACTCAATCTTCCATTTCCTCCAAAATTGACTTCCCAAATCAGAATTTCCCAGCTCCTATCCTCCTCATTCGGCATATCAAATTCCATGACCTCTTGTATATTCATCACCCCATCTGAAATCTCCAAGTCTAGATGATGTGGCAAAATCAAAATTGACTTGGGTCTAATTATCTCAGAATTAGAATCATCAATAAGCTCAACAGGGTGTAACTGATAATCAGGGCATTGAATTAATTCCTCCAAAAAATGCGATTCTGGATCCGTATCGTGTGCCCTAATAAGATCAGTTTCCTCAGTTATTGGGCTATCAAATGATCTATCAGATTCCTCAGGCCCAATCGTCTCATAAAAATCGTGATCTGAAAACTCGTGTGAGACTTCGCAACTTGAATCTTCACCATCAAGATCTGTATCAATGTATGTCCCAAAATCATTTGTCACTTTGCGTTCCAAGGAGACATACGTTTCCTCGTAACCCGGCTCAGGGATTTCAGGTGAAGAAATCAAATCATCCTTAATTGGTTGTTTTAATTCAATCTGGTCAGCTTCGTAACACGTGTCCCCCCCAACAGGTGCCTGAGCGGGTTCTGTCATTGGCTTTCCTGAAGAGAGTTCATCCTGGGAATTATTCCAAGATTGAATCAAAGCAACCACGAATCTCATCCTCAATTTCGCTAATTTCCCAAGTAGAAACTCACCCGGGTTCTTATCCTTAACATCCTGGAGCCAATCCAACAAAGACTTATTTAAATCATCAATCATTTCAATCAGGGGCTCCAATCTCTCAATGCAAGGTATTGCCTGAACTTCTAAAGATTGAATGATATTCCTCAAGTTAGCCAGAACCTTATCTTGAACCTGATTAACCTGAACCAAATGAGTTGGTTCAGGGTTGGGCGGGTTTGACATCAATGTAGAGGAATTAACGAATTGAGATTCGTTATACCCATCCTGATAATAGGTCATTTCAGATTGTTCAAAAGATGGAGATGACCTAAAGGCAATGAAATCAGAGGATGGGTAAGGATCAGTGTATCCTTCTTGATTGTAGATCGCATTAGGTTGTTCATGAAAGGAGGACGATCTATAATCGATGCAACTCTGAGAAGGATAGAATTGAGAATCAAAGTGTTCAGGGTTAGACCCTAAACACGGAGGTCCGGAATTGTATCCCCAATCCGAATTATCCCAACTAACTGATGGTCGATTACAATACGAGTTGGGATAATTGTCATGTTGAGGATAATTTACAACAGGAGGGAAAGAGCGGGAATGCGTGAAATATGTGGAAGGATTCATGAGACACGGGAGGAAGAAAGGTGCCCTGCAATACAAACAATCAAACCTGTCCTTAAATGGGTTAGCCTACAGACCTACAGACTCCCAAAACCCGTCTTGAGATAAAGGAACGATTTGATCTACTTCTGTCTGTTCAATCCAACCAGTTAGAAGGAGGGACTGGGGAGAAGGTTCTTCCTTCGGCTTGCGCCTCCGGTTCCTAGTGTACCCCCCAGCCGCGATCGTTTGACTCTGCTCCCCTAGCTAGACATCAGATTGAACAGTAGAAACAGACTAATCGAAAATAATCTCGTTCTGAGTTCTGAAGAGCGAGTCCAATCCTTAAGGCCAACGTCTACTCTGTTTTATTTAGGGCTAGGTTTGAATGTGCTTTGGAATGTGATGGGCCCTTTAAATGGGTTGTGCCCTTAATGATTGATTGCTTTGTGTGTGCTTGCACAACCAGTGGTTTTCAAGCAAGATTATTTTTGATGTGGTGAATTTTAAGGTTCAAATCTTGCTTAGTAGCTTTTAGGATTCAACTTTAGGTGTTTTCAATCAAGTTTCATTGGCACACCAGGTTTTGCAAGCACAGGTGAAGATATTTTCCTTTAAAGTTTAAAAAGAATGTGGAGTGCCTGGTAGATCCCTAAGAGTTGAACCTAATTGGCAGCTACTTGATGAGTTGATTTTATTTGAAGTGGTGCGGCCCAAACAACTCAAACAACTGGCCTGATGCACCACCTAATTAGGCACACAAATGATTACCCAATCTGATTTCTACTCGATTATGTGTTTGGATGTGTGTACCGGCTCCTAAGATTGGTTTACCGGTTGAGTTAGAAAATCAGATGAGGTTGTGTACCTCTGTGAGATTTTTTTTTTTATTTTTTCTTTTTCTAATGTGGGGGTTGGAGTGAGTATGGATGTCAAACAACAAACAATCTAACCTTAGAGTTTATAAGAACACCTAGGTTGATTGATGTTTGAATTATTATGTGATGAAATAAAATCTAATGGGTGAGAGGTGGGGGATAACTTACAAAACCTTCCACAGCACTTTACTCCGATCTACCGCTTTTGCCTGTCTCGAAAGAGTACCTGCAATTACAATAAGAAAGGAGAAAAGTGAGGTAAATGATTTGTAAGTTACAAAACGCGAAGAGAAATCAAAGAGCGTTGCCTCCCCGGCAACGGCGCCAAAATGTTGAACGTTTTACGAACCTACGCTAACGTGTTCGGTTTTGGAAAACCTGTCGTTGTAGTTCGAAAGCGAAGGATTCGTGTTCAACAAATAAAATTTATACCGAAATTAAAATTCCGGGTCGAACACAGGGAGGCGAACGTTTGATTTAAAAACTTCGCGTTTCTTTTTATTTTGTCACGAAGAAATTCAATTTAAACTATCTAAGTATCTACAACAAATAAAAGAGAGAGAGGGAGAGAGAGAGAGAGAAGGAATACTATACATGGAAATCAAAATGAGATGTAGAATAGACAAGGAATTTATCATAAAAGAGTTCTTTTGTTACAACTAGAAAACATAAAACAATTACTCTAGAAAGCAGTAAATCTATACTAGAAAGCAGTAAAAAGAATAGGGAGAGAGAATCCTCCTCGACGGTCGCTTGGAGGACGAGCCGGACGGGACGACGCTTGGACGAAGGAGAACGAAGTGGGACGAAGGAGGACGAAGCAGAAGAACGGGAACGAAGCAGCACGCCGTCGTCGTCGCGGGATCCACTTCCGAAGGGGGACGACAATTTGGACTTTATCTCGCGAGAAGCATCCTGGGTGTGGGACAAGCTTCTCTTGAGCTTTGGAGAGGTAGAGAGGAGAAGGAAGGGATGAGAATTTCGTATGGAGGGGGTCTCCTTTTATAGTTGCAAGGAGTGGGGGCAAAATTGACATTACACTTTCAAAACAATAAATGAGGGGTCTTTAGTGACGGATGAAACCGTCGCTAAAGCCCCCAGCGCGCGCGTCGCTTCCGCGCCCACGCGCGCCCGCTCAGCTGCCCGCGCATAAGTCCTACGCACGTCTCTTGATTTTCAGCCGTTCGATCGCGAGATCGGACGGCTTAGATCGCGTCCGCACCCGCTGCGTAGCGCGCCCGCCCGCGTGCGATCGCGTGTTACGCCCGGCGTGCAATCGCGCGTCGTCCTGATTGAGCGCGCGCAGCCGTTGGATCTTCATCTGACACTCGTGCGCGCCCGCTCGCCCGCGCCTTCCACCCCCTCACCGCGGCTCGAACCCGCGACCTCCGCTTCGCCCGCAGCTGCGTCGCCGCTGCGCTACGCGGGCGAAATGGTCGCGCGGACGCTTTTAAGCGCGAGCGACCGCAGCCGTTGGATCGAGATCCAACGGCGGAGAGGAGACGGTGCGCGGTCTTCACAAGACGCATGCGGCCGATTGGGCGGCTGAGATGGCGCCATGTGGCGCCATCTTGGCCGTCCATCTTCTGGAAGTTGTAGATGGTGCCACGGATGTCGGATTGACTCGATTTTTGTGTCGTTGGGCTGCGATCGTCGATCCGAATTCATCCGTGTGGTCGGATTTGCCATCTGAAGTGCGGATTTACACCATCCTGGCCCTTGATCTTCTAGGGTTCCCCGGTCTCTATCTGATGCTACGGATGCCTGATTAGGGCGATCTTGGAGTCGTTGAACTCCAATCGTCGCCCTGATCACATCCATACGGTTGGATCTTTGATCCGAGGCCCCGATAAAATATTTGCCCTGTCCAAGCACATAAAAGGAGACAATTAACCTCCATTTTATTCAAACTACTCTAAATGCAAGATGATGCATGTAATGCAATATTTATATCATGAAATGCAATCCTATGCTTAGGAACATGCATAAATAGACATTTTAAGTAGTGTAAATGTGTTTACATCACCTGGTAGAGTGGTTTAATCCAGTTATTAATATTTGAATAAGAATATGCTTGGTTGAATTAGCCCAATTGAAACTCTAGGATGTGAAATGAACCCTAGTGTACATAAATGAATGAACCGTTTATACTGTATGGTTTATTTGCATGCGTGATTGAAATAAACTGCTAGAAATTGTCTGTATCATACTTGTGAGTTACCTTTTAGAATGTAAGTTGCCTGTATTTAGTGAACACTTACCTATGAAATCACCAGTTGCATGTATTGAGAATTGAATTATGAAAACACGAGCTACCTGTATATGGATAAAAAATGAATTATGAATGATGAGATCTGGATCGGGATAAATGAGGTGAACATGAGCATGAACCCTACGGGGAATTAGGAGTAGAACTCTTGTGAATAGACGGAAACCTGGAATGTGGATGGGAAGTGTGCTGGCCCTTGAGTACGTGGTACCAAGGAGAGCCACTGTCCCCTTTGTGTAGAGCGGAGCTAGTCTCCCTTGGGTTGAGACCCGGGGTTAGGATTAGCCACTCTACATCGACTTCTGTTGGCCCTCGTGTACGTGGTACCGAGGCGAGCTACTAGTGTAGGGAGTGAGCTAGCCACCCCAAGGGGCTCGGGGTTTTGCTAGCCACCCTACACCAACTTGTTAGGCCCTCTAGGCAAACCGGGGTAGTCAGACGAGGATACGCGGACTGTGGAGAAGCGAGACCCCTGTTTGGTTCTGAGGGGCAAGACCCCTGTTCTGAGAGGGCAAGGCCCTATACTGTTCCGTGCTGTACTTTAGGTGTACCCGCTAGCGGAAACGACTGACCACGTGTAAATGCGGGGTAGCTACCCGTGCGCTTATCACGCGTGCCGTAGTCACTGCTACGTCTTGACAGTAACCTCGGGGTGGTTGACTGGGTGTAGGACTACCACGGGGGACTCTCCCGGCCAGGAGAGCATCACGTGTACCTTCTACTCTACGGAAAGACTGCAATCAAGATCGTTCCCACGAGGAACATGCAAGATCAAGAAATATCTGGATACTTCGAGAAATGGGTGAAACGGAAATATATAATACAGATAAATGGAAATGAGAATTAAACCTGTTTCTTTTATTGTTTTGGTACTTAAATAATATAGATACCACTCTATTCAGCATTTGCTGACTATCTTTTCATAACACTGTTCAGGACCAGGAGTTGAGCAGCCCGAGTTTCTGGCTGTGGAGGGTGTTGGGCCCAATCAAGTCCAGCCATAGTTTTTCTTCAGCACTTCCTTTCTTTTTCTCTACTGTTGTAGTAAGTAATGGACTCCTAGTTATTGTTCTTCTACTACTACTGTTTACTTTCCTCTTTCCTTTGCTATTGTTGTTGTGGTGGAATGTACTGAGACATCTATTTTATTTCCTTTGCTGCTTTGTACGTTTCTTCTGCTTAGTTATATCGCATGTGCGAATATGGTTTATTTCCTTGCTTTTGGTTATTTCTTGTTGGACAACTAGGTCTTGGGATTAGTCGATGTGAGCCGGTCTCGGGTCCTGTAGGGATTCGGGAACCGGGTCGTAACAAGATGGTATCAGAGCAAGGTCGTCCTGAGAAATGAACCAATTGGCTTGAGAATAACCGTTCACGTGCATATAACTAGGATAGCCACCACAACGTATCGCTTTGATATTCATTCCGAGTCTTATTCAGTATCGTTGACCTCTTGTTCTATCTTTCGCGTCTCCTTGTAGGAGATGCCTTGTCGGGGAGTTCTTGAGGCGAGCCATGGTCACGACCGTGGACGAGGTTGAAGGGGTGGACGTGCCGGGCCTGAGGTACTAGTTGACCCACCTCTTTTCTCGGGCGTTCAGGCCCAGGATCTCGCCCAGCTGATCAGAGATATCGTGTGAGAGGAGCTCCACCAACATCCACAGGCACCTCACCCTGAGGACGTGGAAAGGGAGTCCTCGGTGGGACAAAGAGACCGTCGCAGTGTCGGACGAGCAGGAGGGGGAGGGGGTGGTCCTCCACTGCCCCCACCGCACTTTGACACTTCCGAGCACGAGCCCTCCTTGCTTGGAGGCATGCCTGTTCCCCCACTATAGCTGTACCACGAGCTGTTCGGACAGCTTCGGAAGCTGAAGCCCCCCTCCTTCAAGGGGGATGAGGACCTGCCTAAGGTAGAGGACTGGCTGGAGCAGATAGAGAAGGTGTTCAACACCCTTCGCCCTCCTGCGGAGTGCCGCGTGGCCTTTTCCACGTACCAACTGGAGAGTGCAGCACACAAGTGGTAGAGGGCAGTCAGAGGCTAGGAGGGAGAGAACCGACATGGGACCAGTTCATGACTCTCTTCTGTGAGTAGTACTTCCTGCAAACCTGGTAGGACTAGAGGAGGCGGGAGTTCCACACTCTCCGCCAGGAGACGATGACTGTTAGAGCATACCGCACGCGTTTTCTGAAGCTGTCACGTTTTGCCTCGATAGCCATGTCTACAGAGGAGGAGCACTTATGGAGGTTTACTGAGGGGCTCCGACCTGCTATTCGGGGGTATGTCAAACCCCTGAAGCTACCCACTTTCTCACAAGTGGTTGAGGCAGCTATGACCTACAAGGAGGTCAACCCAACCGCGCGAAACACTGACAACGGACGGAAGAGGCCCTACCAGCCAAAGTACTCTCAGGGCCGTCGGAAGAGGAGGTACACAGCACCCGTAGGAGAGTCGCCTCGTTTTGCGAGGCCATCAGTGGCCTTTGGGAGCCCCAGACAGGGGCCAGTTGCTAGCACCGGACCCTCGCCCAATCGCCAGCAAGAACCTACAAAGGGAGGAGGTCATGTTCCCCTCTGCTACCAGTGTAGCCAGCCAGGCCACATCAGGAGGGACTACCCATCTAGGGCCGGAGCACAGCAAATGCTCCCCGCACCGAGTGCTGGAAGCCGAGCTGGTGGTCGTGGTCACCAGGCGCGTGGGGGAGGGCAGCAGTCACGAGGAGGGTACCGGCCAGCGGCTGCTCGCCCGACCCAGAGTGTAGCTACTTCGTCTGTACCGAGGACTGAGGGGCGTATCAATGCCCTGACACACAGAGACGCCAGGGCTTCAGGTTCAGTGGTGGCAAGTATGATTACTGTTTCTGGCAGATTAGTGTATGTACTTTCTACTTCCGGCGCCATGCACTCTTTTGTCGTTACGAGTTTTGTCGTCAGTTTGGGATAGGGCAGTGTACTGTTAGAGGATCCGTTTGTGATCAGAGGCCCAGGTGGCCAATTGTTTGTGGCTGAGGAGGTCTACATGGACTGCGAGGTCAGTATAAGAGGACACAGCCTCCTCGTTGACCTGATTGTGATACAGATGGAGGATTTTGGCGTGATCCTAGGGATGGACTGGCTATCGGCCTATCACGTCCTAGTGGATTGTTTCGAAAGGAAGATCGTCTTCTCCATACCGGAGTTGCCTCCCTTTGAGTTTCACGGACAGCCAGTGGATGGAGGTTTCAGGTGCATCTCCGTACTTCGAGCAGCGAGGCTTTTGAGCCAGGGGTTGAGGGCTTTTTGGACTGTGTAGTGGTAGAGCTTAGCCTCGTGGCTGACTTTCAGAGTATTTCGGTGGTTTGCGAGTACTCTGACGTTTTTCTAGAGGAGCTACCAGGACTACCGCCTGAGCGTGAGATCGAGGCTGAGATCTCACTGGTACCGAGGACCAGCCCCATTTCTACTGCACCGTACCGGATGGCACCGCTTGAGCTGCAAGAGCTCAAGTCACAGCTGCAGGACCCATTGAAGAAGCACTTTGTGAGGCCTAGTGTGTCCCCGTGGGGAGCCCCTATGCTGTTTGTGAAAAAGGACGATACCCTGTGACTTTGTGTCGACTACCGACAGTTGAATAGGGTCACCATCAAGAACAAGTATCTGCTACCGAGGATTGACGACCTCTTCGACCAGTTGCGAGACGCCACAGTGTTCTCCAAGATAGATCTGAGGTCGGGCTACCACCAATTGAGGATCAGGGAGACCGACGTCTCCAAGACAGCTTTCCGTACCTGGTACGGTCACTACGAGTTCTTGGTTATGCCATTTGGGTTGACCAATGCCCCTACTGCTTTTATGGATTTGATGAACCGGGTTTTCAGGCCGTACTTGGACCAGTTTGTGGTGGTGTTCATCGACGACATGCTCGTTTACTTGCAGGATCAGGAGCAGCATGGACAGCATTTACGGATGATCCTAGATACTTTGAGGCAACACAGGCTGTACGGCAAGTACAACAAGTGCGAGTTTTGGTTGAGGTAGGTGACTTTCTTGGGCCACGTGATTTCAGGGGATGGTTTGGCTATGGATCCAGCCAAGGTTGAGTCCGTGCTCAGGTGGGAGAGGCCGCATACAGTGACAGAGATACACAGCTTTTTAGGACTGGTAGGTTACTATTGGTGGTTTTTCAAAGGATTCTCTCAAATTGCACATCCTATGACCTAGCTGACTCGGAAGGATGTGCCCTTTGCCTAGACAGATGAGTGCGAGGCATGTTTTCAGGAGTTGAAGGAGAGACTGACTTCAGCTCCTGTGCTTGCCATCTCAGACAGCAGTGGCGGTTTTGTGATTTACACAGATGCTTCGTTGCAGGGGTTAGGGGGTGAACTCATGCAACGGGGTCACGTTGTCGCTTACGCTTCGCGGCAACTGAAGCCCCATTAGCATAGCTACCTTACCCATGACTTAGAGTTGGTAGCTGTTGTCTTCGCGTTGAAGACATGGAGGCACTACCTTTATAGTGAGACTTTTAAGATTTTCACGGATCATAAGAGCCTCAGGTATTTGTTTGACAAGAAGGAGCTAAACATGAGACAGAGATGTTGGCTAGAGCTCCTAAAAGACTACGACTGCAGCATCTCCTACCACCTAGTGAAGGCCAATGTGGTGGCTAACGCCTTGAGCCGGAAGGTGCCTGCCCACTTGGCCAGTCTACAGGCATAGAGTTGGAGACTTATGGAGGAGTTGGGTTGTTGGCGACCCTGGGAGTCACGGGGGTATTGTAGGATAGTGACAGTGACGCGGCAGACGCGACCAGAGCTGATAGACCGCATCATCGCAGGGCAGATGACAGATCCGTACCTACAAACGCTGCGAGACAAGGTGTTGACAGGGGACCCAGGAGACTTTTCCTTTACAGACAAGATACTGCACATGAGGGGATCCTTATGCGTTCCTAGGGACGAGGAGTTGTTGAGAGAGCTCCTTGCTGAGGTGCACGGGTCTAGGTTCACCATACATCCCGGGAACACAAAGATGTATCATGATTTGAGACGCAACTTTTGGTGGAGAGGGATGAAGGAGGATGTTGGTGAGTTTGTGCAGCAGTGTTTGGTGTGCCAGCAGGTGAAGGCCGAGCATCAGAGGCCTACATAGCCATTGCAGCCACTTCTTGTGTCAGAGTGGAAGTGGGAGAGAATCACCATGGACTTGGTGGTGGGTCTACAAGTTACCCAGTGGGGACATGACGCAGTTTGGCTGATAGTAGACAGATTGATGAAGACGGTGTGTTTCCTGCTGATCCGAGTCACCCTTGGACTAGCACAGTTGGCAGAGAGGTACATTCGAGATGTGGTACCCTTGCACAAAGTCCCGTATGAGATTGTATCCGACAAGGATACTCATTTTACTTCCTAGTTCTGGGCTGAGTTTCAGCAGGCTTTGGGGACACGTTTGAGGTTCAGTACCGCCTACCACCCCCAAACGAACGGGCAGTCAGAGCACACCATACAGACACTTGAGGACCTTTTACGCGCATGTGTACTAGACTGGAGAGGCTCCTGGGAGGAGCATTTACCCCTGGCAAAGTTTGCATATAATAACAGTTATCATTCGAGCATCGGCATGGCACCTTACAAGGCTCTGTACGGACGGAGGTGTACTGCACCCTTGAGTTGGGTCGAGGTGGGGACCAAGTGGAAGGTTGGCCCCAGGCTGATTCGGCAGAGTCAGGAGGTGATAGAGCAGATTTATGGACGACTCCGCACTGTCAGGAGCAGGCAGAAGAGTTACGCTGACTGGAAAAGCAAAGAGGTGCAATTCGAGGTTGGGGTTCACGTCTTTCTCCATGTTTTTCCCACGAAGGGCCTACAGTGTTTTGGGGTGAAAGGGAAGCTTGCACCGAGGTTTGTGGGGCCCTTTGAGGTCCTGGAGCGGGTAGGACCCGTTGCTTACCGACTTGCCCTTCCTCTCCAGCTTTCTGGAATGCACGACGTGTTCCACGTGTCCAACCTTAGGAAGTACGTCGTTGATCCTAGTCGTGTTCTGAGCCATGAGAGCGTCGAGGTGGTGACGACCTGATCTACCCCGAGAGACTAGTGCAGATACTAGATAAAGTTGTCTGAAATCTGAGACGGAAGCAGGTACCACTGGTGAAGGTCCTATGGAGAAGCCAGTGGTACGAGGAGGCGACCTGGGAACTTGAGGCGGTGATGTGAGAGCGATACCCGGAGCTTTTTGAGGGTACGTCTTCTCGAACCTACTTCAGTCCTCTTTAAGTTTGTTATGCGTTTTATGTTCCTTTTTCCACACCCTAGCTAGCTCAAGTTTCGAGGACGAAACTTCCTTTAAGTTCGTTATGATGTAATGACCCGTTACACTTTTAACCATTTAAGACGTCTGGAGTTTCGGTCAGATGTCTGACCAGACGTCTGGACCCGTTCCTGGACATCTGAAAGTGGAATTTTTGTACTGTGCACTGCGCTTTGCACGCGGGCGACGCGTAGAGACCATTCCTTCCTCTCTCTCTCCCTCATCTCCCCAGAACCGTAAACCCCACACCCTCCTATTTGTACCCCCTTTTCCCTTACTCCTCTCCTCACACCACCAGCCACCACCACCTTCAGATCTCCAGTGAGGCGAGTGGAGGGCGAGCGAGGGAGAGCCAGAGGGAGGAAGGAGGAGAGCGTGGGAGGAGGAGGCCCAAGGTCAGTGGACCTTCGGCGGAGCTTTGGTGGAGGCTCGGCGGGACTCGGAGGGGCTCGAGGAGGCGACTTCCGACCCTCTGCAGCCATGGAGAGGGGTTGCGGAAGCTCATGCGGGCGAGCTCTCGAAGGAGATAGCTCACGGGAGAGGTTCTGATACTGGGATTTTTCCAATATCAGAAATCTGGAGAGTCGACCAGACGACCGAGGCGGTAGCTAGACGTTTGAGTTTGGGACCGGATGTCTGAAAGTACCCGCAGTGTTGAGGTACGTGCTTTTTCGCTGTTACGGCCATGCAGGCCTCACCGCAGAAGCTTGGTTTGGCCTGATTTGGACCTGCGATTTTCGTACGTAGGTAAAGGTCCTTGGGAAGGCACGTGGAACGCTTTCCCACGTGTTTTTGGACATCTGATCACATCACCAGACATCCGGAGGTGTGTCAAGACGATTGGAGACATTGTCCGACGTCTAGAACTATCTTCAGATGATCGCAGAGAAGGTCTGAACGTCTGAGAATACCGCAGGAACATAAGGTAAGATCTGACGCCTTTTAAGATATCTGGGATTATTCCCAGACGTCTGATTTTGAATAGTAGGCACGTTTTTTACCTATTTAGGGTCCGATCAGGGTTCGTTTTATGCAAACGAAATACTTGCACTTTCCTTTCGAGTTCCTCTACGTACTCGAGTCTGTTATACACTATTCTGAACTCTCCTTTTGTGATGTATTCCCTGGTATAGGGTTTCAGCCTACTGCGTGTTTGGGGCTCGCAGAGACGTCTGGGTCTGCGGTTCAAGCCCCCATTACTCCTATATTTCCTGGTAGAGTGGTTTAATCCAGTTATTAATATTTGACTAAGAATGTGCTTGGTAGAATTAGCCCAATTGAAACTCTAGGATGTGGAATGAACCTTAGGGTAGATAAATGAGTGAACCGTTTGTACTGTATGGTTTACTTACATGCGTGATTGAAATAAACTGCTAGAAATTTCCTGTATCATACTTGTGAGTTGCCTATTAGAATATGAGCTGCCTGTATTTAATGAACACTTACCTGTGAAATTACTAGTTACATGTATTAAGAATTGAATTATGAAAACATGAGCTCCTTGTATATGGATAAGAAATGAATTATGAAACATGAGATCTGGATCATGATAAATGAGGTGAACATGAGCATGAACCCTACTGGAAATTAGGAGTAGAACTCCTGTGGATAGACGGAAACCTGGAATGTGGATGGGAAGTGTGCTGGCCCTTGAGTACGTGGTACCAAGGAGAGCGATTGTCCCCTTTGTGTAGAGCGGAGCTAGCCTCCCTTGGGTTGAGACCCGGGGTTAGGATTAACCACTCTACACCAACTCATGTTGGCCCTCGCGTACGTGGTACCGAGGCGAGCTACTAGTGTAGGGAGAGAGCTAGCCACCCCATGGGGCCCAGGGTTCTTCTAGCCACCCTACACCGACTTGTTAGGCCCTCTGGGCAAACCGGGGTAATCAGACAAGGGTGTGCGGACTGTGGAGGGGCGAGACCCCTATTTAGTTCTGAAGGGCGAGACCCCTGTTCTGACAAGGCAAGGCCCTATACTATTCCGTGCTGTACTTTAGGCATACCCGCTAGCGAAAACGACTAACCGCGTGTAAGTGCGGGGTAGCTACCTGTGTGCTTATCACGCGTGCCGTAGTCACCGCTACGTCTTGACAGTGACCTCGGGGTGGTTGACTGGGTGTAGGACTACCACGGGGGACTCTCTCGGCCAAGAGAGCACCATGTGTACCTTCTATTATAGGAAAAAGATTGCAATCAAGATCGTTCCCACAAGGAACATGCAAGATCAAGAAATATCTGGATACTTCGAGAAATAGGTGAAACGGAAATATATAATACAGATAAATGAAAATGAGAATTAAACGTGTTGCTTTTACTGTTTTGGTACTTAAATAATATAGATACCATTCTATTAAGCATTCGCTGACTTTGTCTTTTCATAACACTATTCAGGATCAGGAGTTGAGCAGCCCAAGTTTCCGGCTGCGGACGGTGCTGGGCCCAGTCGAGTCCAACCATAATTTTTCTTCAGTACTTCCTTTCTTTTTCTCTACTATTGTAGTAAGTAATGGACTCCTAGTTACTGTTCTGCTACTACTACTGTTTACTTTCCACTTTTCGTTGATGTTGTTGTTGTAGTAGAATGTACTGAGACAGCTGTTCTATTTCCTTTACTATTTTGTACGTTTCTTCTGCTTAGTTATATCGCATGTGTGAATATGGTTTATTTCCCTGCTTTTGGTTATTTCTTGTTGGACAACCAGATCTTTGGATTAGTCGAGGCGAGCCGGTCTCGGGTCCTGTAGGGATTCGAAAACTGGGTCGTAACATCTCCCCTGTGCGCAAAGAAGAAGGTCGAAGAAGAGGAGAGTCGTAGAGAGGAAGAGAAAGAGAAGGCACAGAAGAAGAAGAACGGAAGAGGAGCGAGGCTTGAAAAGCACTGTAGCATCAAACATTTAAGATGTCTGATCAGATTATCAGACGTCTGGAAATCCTTCTTCGAGCTTATCTTGGCATAACTTGATTTGCATTTGTTTGGTAATATTGTATAAGGGTAATTGATGATTCAAATCATCATTTTATCCTATTATTTTTCACATTGATACTTGATTACTTGATATATCATTCTGAATTAAGTTTTTGCTTACATATTGTGACCTTAAGATTCATATTTGCCACTTGCTCCCAGCGAATAACCTCTGACATTATTGCTGATATTCAAGTTATAAATTTATCTGTTTTTCGCACTGATTCGATCTATACTACAACACAATGATTTTAAAATCCGTCTCAGAGCGACTAACACCCGCACCCTCTCTCTCCTCGCCGTGACCACCTCCAGCCGATGCTGCTCCCTCAACCTCACTCTCACCCACTCCCTCACGCGAGCACTCTCGCGTACTCACTCACTCTCACCTCTCCACTCACACACACCCATATACACACACACATACCCCTACACACACATTTATACACATATTCACACTCACCCACATATATATATAGAGGATAATAATCCTATAAAAAGTCTCCTTGGATAAGAACATGAGAACAATAGATCACACCGGTTATATTACTCTAAAAGAAATAAAGAGTTGAGATTGAAGGTATTTCTCTTTCAGTTCTCCCTCCGTCTCAACGACTGTTGCCCTCCACTCTCACCACCACCACCACCACCACCGCCACCACCTCCATCACCATCGAAACCCACAGCACCCCCACTCCGGCGACACCACCGCTCGCTCGCCCGCCCGCTCCGGCGACACCACCGCCGGGCTTCCCTCCCTTCGAAACCCCACGGCACCCGCGACACCACCGCCCGCTCGCCCACCCGCTCCGGCGACTCTGCAATGGCTTCCCTCCCTTCGAGACCCTCGTCTCCTTCGGCCAGGTAACAACCCCTACTCTTCTTCTCCGTCAACCCCCACCACCACCGCCGCCACCCCTCCTCTTCTTCTCCCTCAACCCCACCACCCTCTGCCATAGTCGACTCCCTCCTCCCCTCCCTCTCACCCCTCTGCCCACCTCTCCCCGGCGACTCCCCTCTCACCCCCTTTGCCATCGCCTCTCACCCCTTCGACGAATCCCCTTCGCTGAATCCCTTCAGCCTCCTGTCACCCTCCTCCCCTCTTCTTCCCCCACCACACCTCTTCCCCTCTTCCTCAACCCCAGGACCGGCCATCCTCCTCTTCTCCCTTAACTGAGTCTGTCACCTCTCTCTCTTTCTCTCTCTCGGGCGCGCGCCACCTGACCCTCTCTGCAGATCGCTGCCCTCTCGTCCTTCATCTCTCTAGCACCCGCTCCTCTCGTCTCTCTATCTATCCGATGCTCATGACACCCCTCTCTCCAGATCGCCATCTGTTCAGCCTTGACATTTGAAGGGAGCAGCCCTGAGGATGAGGCTTGCTCGTCGGCGTGGTCCACGAGGGCCAACACGAGCTCTTGCAACAATGAGGAGGAGTAGTAGGAAGGGATGGAAAGTGATTCTTGCTACGAGGAAGGTGAGGTGGACTATGGGTCCTGCTGGATGAGCTGTGCCACGGGCCCAGCGAGATGTCCATGGTGGAGAGAAGGGTCGAGCTTGCGATGGCTGGCAAACACACGAGGTTCATATGCAACAACAACAACGAGTTCGAAAGGAAGGAGGAACTTAAGGGTCGTGCCGTGTAGATGTTTTTTTGCTGTTTGTTTTATTTTTTATGTCAGTTGTGTGTATTCCAGATTGAAGAAAAAGATGTGTTGGTATTCTACAATTACTTGTGTTACTGTTATTGGAAGGAATCGATTTTTTTGTTGTTTGATTTGCTTTTGATCTTAGTTGTATGTGTTCCAGATTGGAGAAAAAGATGTGGACTAAGGATTTGGGATTAACTTTTGGGATTGACCAGATAGCCATCGGGTTATCATTCTGCAATGCTTCAATTTTAGGTATAAAGGGAAAGAAATCTGTAGTTGGGATACCTGGGAGCCTTTCTTTTTTCCTCGAGAGTTAAACTCGCAACAGACAGAGCCTTAGCAAGTGGTTTTGGCAGCTCATCCCCATGTTCAAGTGCAACAAGAAACTCCTGATATTTCTGCTGCAGCCTGTTGATTAATGGAGCTCTTTTACATGTAATGAATATAGGTAATTGTGGCACTACTGTCACACCATCAAGCTTTCTGTTCATTGCAACCAAAGTTTGAGTGGGTGTGCGATCCATTTTCTGCATAACATTCTCAATAGATGATAAAAGGAAGGATGTCACTGGGGGAATCATCACCATCTGCTGCCGAAAATTATTAGCATCTCTAACAATTTGAGACAACTGTTTTATGACCTTAACATGGTTCTCATGTTTGGAGTGCAAAAACATTTTACGGAGAATTTCCAAAACTTTTCTCATTGCTCCTCTGGTCGTAGAAGTATCGCAATTTCCAGACAGTGGATGAATGAAATCCGAAAAAACTGCATATCCCAATTCAAGGCTCAGTCTAAAAATTAACATTGGCAAGTTAAAGCTAGTGAAACATGTGTTACACCTAGGGTTCCTGCCCTTTTAGGATAACAATTTATATTATAAGTCATACGAGATTGGTCGAGAAAATAGATCAAGAAACATATGAGCCAATAACCAGTACTTTTTTAGGATAACAAGTGCTCATTCCAACCTTATTCCCTAAGTTCTTTCTTGTCCGAGTGCTCATTCCCTAGGTTCTGGATTTTGAATTTCAAATCAAATGTTCCATCAAAGTCCACCCAATATATGTTCTGGATTTTGAATTTCAAATCAAATGTTCCATCAAAGTCTACCCAACATATGTCAATATGTTGGCCAACATATGTCAATATGTTGGGTAGACTTTGATGGAACATTTGATTTGAAATTCAAAATCCAGAACCATAACATGCTTCTCGTGAAGCAGAAGGCCTCACATACAATGCAGGAGAACTACTCTAATATGGATATTCATGTTGATGAATCATATTCCTTCTCGTGATTACAATGGAATTGGAAGCAATGTCCATGCAAGTGGAATTCAAAGCAATGTCCATAACGTTGAAAGTATCATTTTGAACCAATGTCCTTGGTGCCTTCAAGCACCTCTCAGCTTTGATAGCACTAACTATATAGTTGCACATATTATTGATTGTTTTCCTCTGTAAATCACCTTAGAAGTTTTTTACGCAACTTGAATAGTCATCCTTTCACTCTTTTGAAAAAAGATCCACTTGAAATTATTTTTAGTAGATATCAAGTGTATATCAAGTTATCAACTTTGCTAACAAGAATGCATATGCCCTTAATGATATTAGTTTCATTAAGAATGTATCTTCCATTTTCAGATTCAATTATTAGTCATCCAAAACATTAATGCATTCATTCTAAGGAAGATTCATGTATCAATCATGTTTTGCACCACTTAGGAAGATTCAGTTATCAGTCATCACCTGGAGAATTTCTAATGAAAAGTTCCCTAAATTGTTTTCTAATCGATCAATAAAACAATAATGGCAAAGTGGATACCAGATCTAATTGTAAGCAAGAAAAGGAACATTTCAAATATCTTCAGAAGACAAAACTTAAGTTGCTTATATGATAAACTAAATGCAACCCACAAGGTGAATCCTAACATCAACCACTGAAATATCATCAATCACAAAATTGTATGATTAAATCTACCACAACGACATCAAGTTAATACAACTTGCAAAGGCATTTCAGACCCTGTTACGGAAGGAAAACAACTCTTCGTGCTTTCCAGTTTTCACTAAAAGACTTCATGGCCATAGCTCGTAGACATCAGCTAGCCCGAGGAAACAATTGTGGCCTTAATCAAGCCGGTGAAAATATGAACCTGTTGAGATCTTCATGACCATAACTCTCTTGCCTAGCACTTGCAAGTCAAAAAGATGATAGATTTAAAAGAATAGTTAAATTCATCATGCAACAAGAACTCTTTATTCTTGGTTCATAAAATGTATGACAAGGCCCTCAAGTTTTTACCTTTTGCATTTTTGGGTTTGCATTTGTGACTAAAGTTAGCTGAATTAATGGTACAACTAGATCTGCAGGAGGGGGAGGGTTAAAAGTCAATCATCAAATCTTAATAGGAAAAAAATTAAGTGAATTGAAGATGAATGTGATATCTTACCGAAACAAAATTGGGATGCTTCTTCAAAATTGGACAATGAGAAAATTGGTGTTGTCCCATTCATTACATAAAAAACCATCACATGCATCTTCTATAGGTTAAAGAAAAACATATAAGTAAATTTAGCATGAAGAAAAACATAATATGATAAAATAGACAAGTAATAATTACCTATATCTTTTGTAGACAATTTCGATTATCATAAAATAATAGCTCTCCACATGCTTTACATAGTCTTGGAGGCTTTGGTTGTTGTTTCATGGCCTTTTCTTTTCCACCTTTTAGTCTTTTACCACTTCCCTTTATTTTTGAAACTTCTGGGGGAAGAATAATTATTTCTGATGGGGCTTTATAAGTCATGATTCTTGAACTTTGGTTTGAACATCCACCATCACCTTTTATTGTTAGGCATTCCTTTAATTTCTTCTCAAGATCATTGACCACGTCCTTTGCCATAAGATATGGCTCATTTGACTTGCCAGCTAAATGTAGACACCTCGAGAAGCCATCCCATAATTGAACTATATTTAGGCAATTCACAGCATTGGAGAAATCCATTAGCTTGTTTCCTTGACTGTCAAACATATGCCTTTTTGTAGCATTCTTGGTCCATCTATTCATGATGTAATAGGTTGATAATGACTCAAGCAAATCCCATCTCAAAACAAGTATGTGCTGACATGGAATGCCCTGACACTCAGAATTTCCAGGTGCATTTTGCCACTTTGTTCACATTATCATAGATAACTTCTCTCTTCAATGACAAATCTTTCTTTTTTTCTGTATCTAACTGAATGCTTGTGTCATCTTCTTTGATTTTTTTGTGATACAACGCATGTAAGATGCATTCAACTCATCTTGAAATAAATAAAAATTCTCACGTGTCAACAAAGTTGCCATTTGCTTCTCAATCTCATCATCAAATTTCAATTCAGGTCGTGAGTATAACGTCTTGTAATCGACTTCCAACTCCTTTTGTCTTTGATGATCTATAGTATTATCAATATGCATCCAAAATTCAACCAAGCTGAATTTTTTATTCACAAAGTGATCGAAAAAGGAATTCATACTTTCAGATCATTGAGTGCTCATACCGATCCAAAACATTTCCCTAAAATATGCTGGTATCCACATATTGCTTATGTCATATATTTGTGCGAACCAATTTTTATTTTCTAAGTTGAATTCTTGGATCACCTCTTTCCACAACCTTTCAAAATCAAACACATGATTTGAATTTACTTTGAAAATTCTCATTAGATGCTAAAGCTACTCCAACTTTTTCTGAACTTTTTTTAATATGTACCACATGCAAAATCTATGAGTGGACTTGTCAAAAACAATCTTTATTGCTGCCATCATAGCAGGATCTTGATATGTAATTATTGAATCCATTTGGTGACCATCCATGGCTTCTAGAAATTTCGAAAATAACCATGCAAATGATTCTATTTTTTCATTCTGTAGCAATCCTGCACCAAAGATAATCGATTGCCTATGATGATTTACCCCAGTAAATGAAGCAAAAATCATGCAATACTTCTTTGTCTCATATATTGTATCAAAAACTATAACATATCCAAAAAGAGCATAATTTTTCTTGAAATGCCATCTGCCCAAAAAAATGTGCTTCAATTTATTTTCTTCATCTAGTTCATAAGCATAATAAAAGGATGGATGCGTTCTCTTTTTTTCTTCCAAATTTTCAATAAAGATAAGAGTATCTAATTGCATTAAAGATTCTCATAGGCACTTTTCATAATTTCTCAAATCTCTCTCAAAACAACTAATATTTTTATAACCACCAACTTATTTTTTCCAAATATGCATCATCTTTGATGAAGACACATTACATTCAGAGTTTACACGATGCAAAGATTTATGTGGAGAATGTAACATGTCTTTTAAATCTCAAGAAATGACTCTCTTGTGGAGAGCTAGTTCATGATTATGATTCTCAATGAATTTGAAAGCTAGCCACTTTTCATTTGAGTTTTTCTTTATTGCCAAAGCTATTTCACAACCCTCTCTTGTAATACCAATCCTTTTTGCATTCTTTCCTTTTTCGATTTCAAGACCATGTGATTTTTTCTTCTCTTCTTTAAATCCTTACTTTAAGCATATGAAATATTTACGGATCACCGTATTTGTTTTACTGTCTTTATTTTCTGTCGATCTTCTTACACTAAAACGAACACTATGGGCATATCTTTTATAAAACATCCAAGCTTCTTCAATATAATCAAATAACATGTCAATAGTTTGTATCAATTCATTGATTGTTGAAGAAGTGGATTCATCTATCATTACTGGTCTTGGATCTTCTACCATATGTGATTCCAATTGACTATATTGTAGGATGATTTAAAATCAATTATAATTAATATAAGGATTGCATTGACATTTTCTACTATTTAAAAATTACTTTTCAGATACCTCATTTAAGTTTGGATCCGAAATGTCAGTAATAAAAGATTGATCACCAATGATTTTATGAGACTCTGAATCCATCGTTATGTCTTCTTCTCTTCTATCCATTAACTACATTATGCCCATTATTAAAAAATTAGTACTTACAAATAGTGACATTAAAAAAATAAATCAATCAAATGCACATCAATCTAATGCTCCTATTTCAATTTTGAATTTAAAAAAACATCATTCATAGGATTAAAAAAAAAACTTAAATGTTGATGCACAACACCTGCAAATGTTGATGCACATCCGCAACATCCACAATCATTACAAAGGGAATAAATGGAATATAGAAAAGATTCTAGAGGATGTAAATGACAGTGAAAGCAAACAAATATTGAAAATTAGTTGATACAAGGGACATGGACCTGACTTATGCCAATTTTCTTTCTGAAAAGAGGGCAGCGAGCGGTGGCGGAGTTGAGGGAGAAGATGGCGATGGGCTGTCGTAGGGTTGAGGAAGAGGGGGGAGGTGCAGTGGGGGGCAGAGGGGATTCGCTGCCCTCTTTTCATAGGAGAAGAAGGGAGTTGCAGTGGGGGAGAAGATTTGGTGACGCAGCAGAGAAAGAGAGAATTTGGGGGATCAGTGGTTGTGGGGTTGAGGAAGAGGGGGTAGGTGTGGTGAAGGGCAGAGGGGATTTGCTGGAGGGGTGAGAGGTGCTGGCAGATGGGGGCGGAGGGGTGAGAGGGAAGGGAGGAAGGAGTTGGCTGTGGCGATGGGTGATGGGGTTGAGGGAGAAGAAGAGGAGGGGCGGCGGCGGTGGTAAAGGGGGCCGGAGGGGTGGTGGGGGGCGGAGGGGATTTGCTGGAGGGGTGAGAGGCACTGGTAGATAGGGGCGGAGGGGTGAGAGGGAAGGGAGGAAGGAGTTGGCTGTGGCAATGGGTGTGGGGTTGAGGGAGAAGAAGAGGAGGGGCGATGGCGGTGGTAAAGGGGGCCGAGGGGTGAGAGGAAGGGGAGGAGGGAGTCGGCTAAGGTGGTGGGTGGTGGGGTTGAGGGAAAAGAAGAGGAGGGGTAGCCGTGGTGGTGGTGGGGGTTGACGGAGAAGAAGAGTAGGGTTTGTTACCTGGCCGAAGGAGACGAGGGTCTCGAAGGGAGGGAAGCTGTTGCAGAGTTGCCAAAGCGAGCAGGTGAGCGGGTGGTGTTGTGGGCGAGCAGGTGGTGCTGTCGCTGGAGTGGGGGTGCTGTGGGGCTTCGAAGGGAGGGAAGCCGGGCGGTGGTGTCGCCGGAGCGAACGGGTGAGCGGGCGGTGCTGTGGGCGAGCAGGCGGTGCTGTCGCCGAAGTACGGGTGCTGTGGGTTTCGATGGTGATGGAGGTGGTGGTGGTGGTGGCAAGAGTGGGAGGGGAACAGTCGTTTAGAGGGAGGGAAAAGTGAAGGAAAAATACCTTAAATTTCAACCCTTTATTTTTTCTAGAGTAATCCAACCGTTGTGATCTATTATTCTCATGTTCTCATCAATGGCAACTTCTCATAGGCTCATTACCTATATACTTATATACACACATATTTATATCTATACATATACATATCTATTTCACACACTCCCTCATACACACATTCACATATACACTCACATTCACGATACTGTACATTTCCCTCTCCATGCAATATATCGTGGGTATATTCGTACCAGTTGCACATATATCCTCGACATTCGCGCACATCAAAGCCTTCCACACACACTCCGACATGTCCTCTCCACACCCGCACACGGCACATAGCTAGGTTAATCATTTCTCTCTAGACAATGGTTAACCTAACATTGTGCTACATTTCATTGAATCCTTGATTCAATATTTCACCTTCTTATTATATATTATATAGTTATATATATATATATATATATATATATATATATATATATATCCTATATATATATACATATATACATTTTTATAAATAAGCTAAGAATTTCAATTCATTTCCTTCCAGCATTTCAATTCCACATTTCTTTTCTTTACTTTATATTTTTTTCTTTCATTTTTGTTGATTAAGCAAAGAAAAAAAAGTATAAAATAGAAAAGATAATTCTTGATTTGAGTATTTTGGCCTGTAGCCAAGGACTATCTGTTCAGGGTATACCTTAAGGATAAGAATATCCAAAAAATCTAAAATCGAGAAAAAACCAAAAATATAATAAGTGAAAGGAATTGATGCGATTGTAGGAAGTGTGTAGAAACTGGTTAATTCCAAAACCCACCTCCCTGAGTTCGACCTTGGCCTAAAAGTGACTATTCTAAAATCTGATTTAGCCTAGGATAATAAATTTTTGATAAACTAGTGTAGATTCGCTTGTAGATAATCACTCCCATTATACACATTTCGATGCTAATATCACCTAATTAAATAACCCTACTTGCATTTTGACACTTACCATACTTCCTGGGAACACCAAGATGAACCATGATTTGCAACATGACTTCTGATGGAGGGGGATGAAGATGGATGTTGGAGAGTTTGTGCAGCAATGCTTGGTATGCCAGCAGATGAAGGCCAAGCACCAGAGGCCTACAGGGCCATTGCAGCCACTTCCTATACTGGAGTGGAAGTGGGAGAGTGCTACTATGGTCCTACTGGTCGGGTTACCTGTTACACAGCGAGGGCATGATGCCATTTGGATGATAGTGGATAGGTTGATGAAGACAACACGGTTCTTGCCGATTTGAGTCACCTTTGGACCAGTATAGTTGGTAGAGCAATACATCCGAGATGTAGTGCATCTTCACAGAGTTCCTTGAGAGATCATATCCGATAGGGACACTTACTTTACCTCCCAGTTTTGGGGAGAGTTCCAGTAGGCCTTGGGGCGTCGCTTGAGGTTCAACACTGCATACCATGCGCTGACAGATAGCAGTCAGAGCATACCATCCGGTCAACATGGTATCATTGAAAGAAGAAAGTTATAAGAAGGAGAAAGCTTATAAGTGTTTTTGGATGGGGGAAGTCATAGGAGAAGAAAAAAAGAGAGCATTTTCAAGGATGAATATTGAATTACAAGGAATGAGATTAATTAGCAATAACTTGTCGATGTGATATCATGCATACAAATGGGTATAGAAACATCCACTTGAACACAAACATCAAGAAAAGATGGACAAATTGGACAACAACAAAATAGAATAAGAAAAAGGAATAAGAAGAAGAGGAGGAGGAAGAAAAAGAAATTGGTTGTAATACCTACATGTTCTAAGATGAATACAACCAAGAATTGACTAATTATTAATATAGGGAAATTAGAGGATCAAGCCATGGGAAAATGTACAAGAATTGTAGGCACAATTAGAAGATGTAGAGTTTTACTTCCATGGCCAACTACTAAGTCAAACATAGTCAGCCATGGGAAGGCAGTAACTCAGAGTTTGAGTAAAAATCTAATTAGCCAACTAAAGGCTATTGTAGCCAACTATAACTATGCAGGCACACTATGAACCAACACAATTTGATTAGTCAAGTGACTAAAGCCTATCATAGCCAGCTATGAACCAATAGAAATTTGCATGAAATTTTACATTTTTAATGTCATAAAATTACAAGACAATCATGCTCAAGAGGAATGCTGCTAGAATCCTCTATAAAAAGGTTGAAGATGGATCAAATCAATTGTTTTAAATGGTGAATTCTACAAGTTTTTGAAATAGCTGGCTTTATAGATCCATATCCTATTATGGCTGAAGATTCAAAAACGAATTAAAGGAGATCCACAAAGGTGATTAACAATCAAGAGGAGGCAATGCAAAGGGGACAACAAGAGTTTTGAAACCTTTTGTATTATACTCGTGAAAAAGCCTTTCATGCCACCACTTTCAAAAGAGTACACAGGAAACACCAAGATAATGTTGCAGTTGAGGGCAATGAGAAACCTGAGCCTATGGAAGAGGACTCTTAGGTGGGGCTTCTCCTTCATGTTCTGGAACTTAGTGGCATTGTGGACTTGGATCATCCTGTAGGAGAGATCTACATGTAGCCTCTTGTCCTTGCCAAGAATTGGAAAGAAAGAAGAATGAGGGTTAACTCTTTTTTTTTGTATACCGAAGATGGTGCCTGAGGGAGGTGGTAGCAACTTCACAAAGGTTGTCTCGAGGCAGGACTGATGTGTGGTGGAAGCACGACAGTAGTGATGCTAGCGTGGGAAGCGATGGTGTGAGAAGAATGATACGAGAGGTGGTCGAGTGGAGAACGATGGGGAGAGGTGTTGGTGTGGGCACTGTGTGAGGTGGTGTTCAAGTTGGGGTGTTCGTATAGGGCATCCTATAGGAGGTGAGGGCGACGTGGGGAAACGAGGGAGGTGATGACAGTGTTTGAGTTGGTGGTCGGCTTTGGGAGGAGGAGGCAAAGAGGTGGTCGAAGGTGATGGTGGAGGGGAGTTGAGTGGAGAGAGAGGTGTTGGAGGAGGTTGTGTGCAATGGATGGGGTTGACAGAGAAGATGGGTCATCGGTGAAAAAAGGTTGGGGTAAATCTTTAAGGGGTGAATGGTGAGGCAGAGGAGACAAGGCTGGGGAAGGAGGATGTTGAGGTGTGAGGGGTGAG
Source organism: Thalassia testudinum (assembly GCA_037157565.1). Taxonomy (NCBI): domain Eukaryota; kingdom Viridiplantae; phylum Streptophyta; class Magnoliopsida; order Alismatales; family Hydrocharitaceae; genus Thalassia; species Thalassia testudinum. Next base: position 1,918,448 of record JAZHRO010000022.1, on the reverse strand, counting down.
TGTCCTCGTGTGGGGTTATGGGTTGATCTGTTGGTGTATGAGGGTAGAGGAGGAAAGCAACGGTGTGAGGAAGGGGTCAGGACGATGGGACGACAAAGGAGGACAAGGAAGAGTGAGGGAGGAGAAACTTACAGCATCTGTGGCCGCTGGAGGGAAAGGATATTGATGTGCACACATCCAATTAGCCTAAAATGTCTATTTTTGCATGTTCCTAGTGTCATAGAAGCATCATGTATTATAAATATCGCATAACATGCATCATCATGCATTTAGGTTGATTTGTACAAATTGTATAGTAATTTACCCTTTCTATGACTAGGGGATACGATGATATCATTTTGGGGCCTCTAATTGAAGATCCGACTGTACGGATCTAATCAGGGCAACGATTGGAGTTTAATGCCTCTGAGATCGCCCCAATCGAACCACCGTAGCATCAGATGCAGTCTAAAAAGATTAGATGTCAAGGGTTAAGGTGGTGAAAATTCATACCTCATATGACAAATCTAATCGCACGGATAAGTTCGGATCGACAATCTCATCCCAACAACGTGAAAATCGACCAAATCCGACATCCATGGCACCATCTACAAGCATTTGATGGATGGCCCAGGTGAAGCCGCATCGCATCATCCAAGCCACCCAAAGCCATAGCTACATCCTTCTTTATCCTAAAGGGCAAATTCATAGTGTGACCTCAGTCGTTGAATTGCCATCCAATGACTGAGATGCGTTCTAGCTGAGCTGCAACGCCACCTCAAGAAGACTCCATCGTGTGCTCATGGCCGTTGGATCTTCATCCAACGGTCGTGAGCGATTGAGCCGTAACACATCTTCTCGATAATCCAACTGGATAGCGCATTGGTGAAGCGCCTTATATCCAGGCGAGGGCGTGCGTTCAACTCTCCGCGCCTCAAATCCACAGTGCACCCACTTACACCAAAATTGAATCATTAGATGCGGTGCGAATGACCGATGCAATGGTAACGTTGCACCTTCTCGTGCATCGAATGATTGATCGTGCCTCACGCGCGTGATGATGTGCCATTAGACGCGCCATCGTATGCAGGTGCTATGACGAAGAGTGCTCGCGCATTCTAAGCCGTTCTATCGAATGATCGAACGGTTGAGATGGATTGGGTGCCATGAGGCAGTGAATGCTTAAAGGCGAGAAGCTGCTAACATGGCCGTGTGAGAGCCGTTGGATGCGGAGCGAGCGACGGAGATGGAGAGCGCATCTTCATCGACGGTTACCTTTAGCAACTCTCGCATCTACCACTAAAGACCCTAAGTTAATTCTTTAAAGCTTAAAATGTCCTTTTTGTCCTCAAACCTCACCTATAAAAGGATCACCCCTACCACACATTTCACCATCCCTTCTCTTCTTCTCTCACCCTCTCCAAAGCTCTAAAATGCTAGTCCCATACTCAGGATGCTCCACTAGAGTCTTAAACATAATTTTTCCATCTTCTCACCCCCATTCGTGGAGTGCCCATGGTTATCGTCTCGCTGCCATTCAGGAAGCAGATCCCGTTGCGACGCTGGCTTGTTTTGTCCTCCATCCTCCAACTCCGTTCTTCCTCATCCAGCATCTCACCACCCTCTTCTGGGTGCTCCATCAACGCGGTTCATCCTCCAAGTAGTTGTCTAGGAGGATTTTCTCATCCCTATCTTTTTATCAATTTCTGGTGTCAATTTTCAGCTTTCTAGTTATAGCGAATAGATGTAATGAAAATGCTCCTATGGTTATAAAATATTTATCCATTCTCTCCCTATTTTCTCTTTCTCTGTATTATTCTCTCTCTTTTCTATTATTTATTGTTTAAGTAGAATGGCTAATGTAGATTAATTTAAACCAGCTACTATGTTTCATGACAATAAATGCAATTTTTAATCAAATGCTCACTCCCTGTGTTCGACTCGTGACTCACTTTGATTTTCGGTAAAATTTATCTGATAGGGGATTTTTACGCAACTATAACGACGGGTTTTTAACTCAATCTTTTACGCATACAAAATCTTGCTCATCATTTTGATGTCGTTGCTGGGGAGGCAACACTGTTTGATTTCCCATATTTTCCGCCTTACTTATCTTTTACCTTACTTCCCTCCTCTCTTATTGTGATTGCAGGTACTCTCTCGAGGTGGGCAAAAGTGGTAGATTGGAGCAAAGTGCAGTTGAAGGGTTTGTAAGTTTATCCCACCTCTCACCCACTAGTTTTCATTCCACCATGTAATAACACAAACGAAAATCAACTTAGGTGCTCTTATAAACCCTAAGGTAGATTGCTTGTTATTTTGTCACTCCCACCCACCTCACCTCCATGTATATATTAAAAAAAATTCTGATTATGGCATTTAGTTAAATTTGCTCACCTTATACACCCACACACACCTAAGTGGACCATTCTTGTTTGATTCAATCACTTAACCGGGGAGCCAACCTAAGGACCTAGTACACCTCAATGCACTATACAAATAAGTAATTAGAGATCAGAATAGGCTAAAATTGATTGGGTGCCTTAATTAGTGGTGCATCAGGCTACTTGTCTGACTTGTATGAGCCGTACCACTTAATACAAAATTGATTCATTGAGTAGCTGCCTCTTAGGATTCAACTCTTAGGAATTAACCAAGCACTCCATTTTCTTTTGAGTTTTAAAGGAATATACCTTCACTTGTACTCTCAAAACCTGGTGTCCCAACTAAACCTTGATTGAATAGACCTAAAGTTGAACCGTAAAAGCTGCTAAACAAGGTTGAACTCTAAAAGACACATCATCAAATAACCTTGCGTGAAAGCCTTGGTTGTGCATGCACACACATGGAAACTAATCTTTAAGAGCATAACCTATCTAAAGGACCCATCACATTTTAGAGCACAATAAAACCTAAGCCTAATTAAAACATAGTAGACATTGGCCTTAAGGATTGGACTCACTCTTCGAGGCCCAAATCAAGATTATTTTTGATTAATCTACTTCTATTGGTCCATCTGATGTCCAACTAGAGGAGTAGTGTCAAGCGACCGCAGTTGAGGGGTATCAAAGGAACCTGAGGCGAAAGCCAAGGGAAGAACCTTCTCCCTGATCCCTCCCTTTAACTGGTTGGATTGACTGGAAAGAAGTAGACCAAATCGTTTCTTTCATTTTAAGATGGGTTCTAAGAGTCTATAGGTCTTTAGGCTACCCCACCTAAGGATAGGTTTGATTGCTTGTACTGTAGGGCACCTTTCTTTTCTCTTTTTCCTCCCATTTTATCGTGGATCCTTTCACATCCTACACGCATTTCCACTCCTGCCCTCCTAACACATCTTATTCCCAATATGATGATTATTATCTCAACCCATGCTGTAGTCAACCATCTACTAGTTGGGATAACGTGAATTGGGGATACAATTTTGGACCTTCATGTTCAGGGTCTAACTCTGGACACCATGATTTTGATTTTTATCCTTCTCCAAGCTGCACCGAATATAGATCACCACCCTCATATAGACAACCTAATATGATCTACAATAAAGAAGGATATGATGATTATAAACCATACCCTCCCCAGGATTACACTACATATAGGTCACTGATAACACTACACAAGGGGGTGATAATTATGTTGAATATGGCCCATCTTTATAATAAAAGGCACAACATAAGTAGAATAGGAGCATTGCATGCATCATGTACCAAGATTGCTTATAAACTACATTAATGGCCATTTGTATAAGCATTTGTCAAAGCAGGCCTCAGATGAGAAATCGGACCGCACGGATGGATTCAGAACGACAAACGGAGTCCAACAGACTCAAGATCGGCCAAATCCGACATCCGAAGCTCCTACAATGGGCCCAAGAAGTTCTGACTGTTGATATGAAGATCAACGGCCCAGATTGCGCCACATCAGCCCCGACCCCACGCTCGCTGCCCCTTCAGCTAGCCGAGATTCGCGCTCCCGCCCGCGGTCGCCTCAACAAAGCGCTGGCGTGGCGCAACGGTGAGTGCGCACGCCCGCTCCCACGCAACACGGGTTCGAGCCGCACGGAGTGGGATTTGAAGACGGGCGACGGGCGCGGAGAAATTGGGCCGCTTGATCAGCAGCGGGTGGCCAGGATCCTGCCACGCGGCGCTACCGCAGCTCACGAGCATCCATGCGTGCGCGCACGCCGAGCGGAGACGCGCGTGCGCACGCCGGGCCCGAGGCGCGATCCCAGCGCAGGCGAGGAAGACTCTCAGCCGTCCGATCTTTGATCTAACGGCTCTCGTTCAGCAGCCACGGATCGCGCAAGGAGAAGGAATGAGGTGGGCAGCTGACCAGCGGTGGGAGGGCTTCATCGACGCTTTTGGAAGCGGTTTTAGCGACGCTTTGGATGTCGCTAAATCCCCTTCTTCTTTTAGGAAGCCCTTAACTCTACTTAAACCCCCTCCAACCACCATTCAAGGCATTCACTCTCCCTTGCAACTACTCCACCCCTCTCTTAGCTAGCTCTAGGCACTCTTGTAATCGCCGGAGACGACGAGCCGCCGACGGAGCCTCCTCCACCGCCTTGGCTGCCTCGTCGCTCTCCACACACTTTCTCTCTCTCTCTCTTTTAAGCTTTCTATTACTTTTGTTGAAGCATGTATTTAATGTTGTATGTTATGAACTACAAGTGCATGTTTAATGAAGTTATTTTCCATTCAGTTGCCATTTCAATTTCTGTTCAAGTTGCATAATCAAAACAAAGAGCTTTCTAACCCTAAACCTTCTCTCTCTCTATCTCTCTCTCTCGCTTTTCAAAACCTCACCTTTCGCAAGCAAAACTCCGCACTTTCCGTGACAAGTGGTAAGTAAAAATCCGATTTTCACGCCTCCCTGAGACCGACACTAGGACTCACCTCCGTTTAATTATTTTAAAACTGACGTTGCAAGTGCGACTATAACGACACTCCTGAACACACACGCACAAACACACATCAGTTTTTGGCGTCGTTGCCGGGGAGGCAACGGATTTGTTTTATCACCTCCATTCCACATTCATTCTCACATCATCTAATGCCCTATTTTCCTTTTTACTTGACGGTTGCAGGAATTCGGCGCATGAACGGCTAAGCGACGCATCCCACGATGGTAGCAAGGGAGTAGGCGCCACGAGGACCGACAGTGAGTAACCCCTCTCTCATTGTTTGCTTGCGTGAAAAAGCTAAAAAAATTGTAAAAACTGAAAAAAATTGGCATGGTGTATAATTGCTTGACCCACATCCTTAACACATCACCCCACAAAAAATGTACACTCTAACATTCTGAATAAATTCTTGGAGTGTGCTTTTATTTTTCTTGAGTGGTGTTTGCGAAGCCACCGTGAGTTGACCTGGGCCGCACCACTCAACCCTAAAACTGACTCATCTAATAGAAGCTGCATGATCATTAGGATGAGTACACTAGGGTTTTTAGAGCCTCTACAGAATAAAAAGGAAATCTACTTTCACTGAATTATGTGCAGAACTTGACGTGCCCATTGAAACTTGGTTGAAAACATTAAGACACGTCAACCCTAAAAAGTACTAAAATAAGGATGAAACACTAAAAGACACCACACCTTAACAAATCCTTGCTTGAAAATCATGTTTTGCTGAAAGTACACACTTTGAAAATGGAAAATTAAGAGGCACCACCCCAATCAGCGCCTCATCACATCACCCTAAGCACAAGCACTATCCTAGCCCTTTAAAACTGAGTAGACGTGCCCTAGGCAGGACTGAGTTAAGTCTCAAAAGGTGAGGTTTTGTTCGCTAGGCACTTGACTTTCATTCCCTTGGTAGAATCTGGTGACTAGGCTGCGGGACAGTGTCAAATGACCGCAGTTGTGGGGTCTATGGAACCGGAGGTGCAAGCCAAAGGAAGAACCTTCCTTGCAATCCCCTCGTAATCAACCTAGCCAGATTAGCCTTGGGAAAGGGAGTCCAGTGCTTACGGACTTAATCACCCTTTGTGAGATTTCTAAGTCTCCTAAGGAATAAACCATAAGGACTAGGCTTGGGTGCTTAATTGAAACACATTTCTCGCATCTGTCGTCCTCCGCATCCCCTCCTGTTCTTCTCTAGTGTATGCACGAGAGGCGCTCACTGCATCCCGAGTTGTGTGTTTTGGGACAGGAATCTAGGCGACGTAATTCTGTTAACATGGCTGAACCTAGGGTAGAAGAGGCTGAGGATCAACCCCCACCAGATGCTATGGCCATCATCCAAGCTCAAATCAATGCTAACCATCGGCTTCAGCAACAACAAATCCATACCATCATACAAGCCATACAATGGTTATAGAACCCACAAGAACAACCACCACCACCGTTCCAAGACATACCAGGGCAACCACCACTTGATTTACCGCCATTTCAAGACCAGCCAAGACCCCTCCGTGATTTCTATAACCCTTCTGCTATTAGAGTCGAGCCACACCTTAGGATCCCCGAGGGGGGAGATGGTTTTGAGCTAAAACTGAATGTCTTAAGTCTGATCCAGAGCCACTTTCATGGAAGCTCAAATGAGGACCCCTTTCAGCACCTAGAGGATCTCGACCGCATAGCACGAACGGTGAAACCTAGGAACATTAGCCTTGACATTGTTCTAATCAAGATGTTCCCTTTCTCATTAAGAGACAAGGCTTCTCATTGGCTTAGAACCCTAGGTAGACCCATCACCACCTGGGAAGAACTGAGGCATGTATTTTTAAAGAAATTCTTCCCCATAAGAAAGACCAATGCCCTCAGAAGAGCTATCACTATCTTCACACTCCAGGGTGGGGAACAATTTCATGAGGCGTGGGAAAGATTTAATGAACTTTTGAGGAAATGCCCACACCACGAAGTTCCAAGGTGGCAAGTGGCCCAGATCTTCTACCACGGTCTGGATAGCAACCTACGGAACTTCGTCGATGCCTCATGCGGGGGAAACTTCCTAAACAAAGACGAGGAGAGCGCGTTTGAGCTCTTTGAGTCTATGAGTGAGAATTCACTCAACATTGCCTCCATGAACCAGTTTAACAGGTCCAGTCAACCCCGTGGCAGGATTTATGAAGTGCAAGCAAATTCTGGAATGGTTGACATGGACATCATTGCCAAAAAGTTGGATCGAGTGGAATTGGTGGACAAAAGATTGATGAGCTACTGAATCAGACCAGGAACCCCTTGCAGACTTTCTCCCTAGCAAAGGGAGCACATAATGTTGACCTGGTCCAGCCCTTCACCCAACTGAACCCGGAACAACCCCTGACCACGTTCAAGGGAGGGACCTTTACTCCCTCGACCCTTGATTACTCCCTTCCCTCTTCATCAACATCGGCTATCCTAGAACATGTGCAAGCCGTCCAAGGATATGCGAAACCTGACCCTTTCTCCAACACTTACAACACCGGCTGGCGTAACCACCCCAACTTTGGTTGGACAAACCAGAAACCACCGTAATTCCAAAACCAGCCCAGGCCAAACCAGCAGCCACACTTGCCCCCCTATCAACAAGGACCACCAGTTAGACCCCAATATAACCAGAATAGGGCAGCCCCTCCCCCACAAAACCAAATGAATACCCTAATAAAGATGATGGCTGACATGAACCAGAAACATCAGGAGGAAATGGCCTTGGTAAAGGGACAGTTAAGCCAACTCTTGGACTGTAAACAACAAGGATCCCTACCTTCTCAACCACAACTGAACCTGCGAAACATAATTAACAGAGGCCCAAATTCACAAGGGTTCCAAAGCAACCCCGGGCAGGCTCACATGGTTCAGCTAGCCCCGCAAACACCTCCTGGGTTTGGTGCTTCTTCGTCCTCGTCTTCTCAAGGATCACCCCATGGCCCCAATGCCTCTGCGAATGCGGTGACCTTGAGAAGCGGCACCAAAACCCAGGATCCCAAATGGCCGACTCTCCCCGAGACTTTACCTGTTGAAATACCCGACTCAGAAGAGGCACCAACCAAGGACCCAGACATGGAACCAATCCACATTCAAACACCCTACCCTGAGGCCTTGGAAACAATCAAGAAAAAGAAGAATACTGTGGAAACTGAGGAGCTGTTGGAAATTTTTAAGCAAGTACAGATTAATATTCCGCTCATAGAAGCCGTCAAACACATCCCTACTTACGCCAAGTTTTTAAAGGATGCCTGTACACCCAAGCGTAAGCCGAGACCTCAAGCACCTAGGAAGGTTGTACTCTCTGAGTAGGCAAGCTCCGTAATATCAAGCAACCTTCCACTCAAGAGAACTGACCTAGGAGCACCCCTGATTTCCTGCAATATCAGGGACATGACGTTTCATAGAGCGCTCCTGGACCTAGGTGCTTCTATCAACCTAATTCCAACCACCCTGTACCACCAATTTGGTTTTGGGGAGCTGACACCAACCCTTGTCACCATCCAGCTGGCTGATAGATCAGTGAAAACCTCGAAGAGGGCTGTCGAGGACGTGATTGTACGGGTCAAGGACTTCTATTTCCCGATCGACTTTTTGGTGCTCGACATGGAAGTCCCTGAAAAATTACAGAATGCACCCATAATCTTAGGCAGACCTTTCTTAGCTACGGCTAAAGCAAACATTGATTGTGACACGGGATGTATGGAAATCGCCTTCGAGGACAGGAAAATGCAATTGGATATCTTCCGGGCGACAAAGTCTTTTGATTGCGATTACATTGAGGAAAATGATCCCATGGAAACTTTAATCGAGGAATGCCTCACCCTCAGTTCTGTCTCAGACCACCAAACCCGTAGTAACTGTTCTGACCCGTCACCATCATTACCCGTGGACCTCTGTAAGGCGGAGTACCATCACACAACACCATTTGAAGAGATCAATGTTGATCAACTCCCGCCCTTTCCCTTCCCATCGACTGTGGTCCCACCCGCACCTGAACTTAAACCATTGCCCGAGAATCTCAAGTATGTCTTCTTGGGACCTGACCAGACCTTCCTAGTGATTATTAATTATCATCTAACCAAGGATCAGGAACTCAGGTTGACTGCGACCCTTTCAGAACATCGGGCCGCCATTGGTTGGACCATTTCGAATTTAAGAGGAATTAGCCCCACCTATTGCACCCACAAGATTTACATGGAAGACGGGGCCCGACCTTCCCGCCAGATGCAGAGACATTTAAACCCAAACATGAGGGAGGTCGTTAAAAAAGAAATTATCAAGTGGCTTGACGCCGACATCATCTACCTTATCTCCAATAGCCCCTGGGTGAGCCCCACTCAAGTGGTTCCAAAGAAGGCTGGGCTCACCGTTGTCACCAATGATCATGGCGACTCCATCCCCACCCGCACCACCACTGCATGACGGGTGTGTATTGATTATAGGAAGCTTAATGAAGCTACTAAGAAGGACCACTTCCCTTCGCCATTCATTGACCAAATCCTTGAAAGATTGGCAGGGCAGAAGTATTTTTGCTTCCTGGATGGATATTCAGGATATAACCAAGCCGTAATTGCTCCGGAAGATCAGGAAAAGACCACATTCACTTGCCCGTATGGCACGTTTGCATTCCGTCGAATGCCGTTCGGGTTATGCAACGCACCTGCGACCTTCCAGCATTGCATGCTAGCCATTTTTTCAGAAATGGTGGGTGAATACTTAGAGGTCTTTATGGATGATTTCTCTGTGTTCGGGAATTCATTCGACCATTGTTTGAGCAACTTGGAAAAAATCCTGAAACGATGTATCGAGGTTAACTTGGTGTTAAGTTGGGAAAAGAGCCATTTTATGGTTCAAGAAGGAATTTTCCTCGGTCACATCGTTTCGCATAGGGGCATCGAGGTAGACTGAGCTAAGGTTGATTTAATTTCCAAACTTCCTCCACCTAGTTCGGTCCGACAGATTTGCTCCTTCCTAGGACATGTTGGCTTTTACCGAAGGTTCATCAAAGACTTTTCCAAGCTTTCCAAACCCTTGACCGACCTTCTAGCCAACGACGCCATATTCCACGTCTCATGATTGCATCCAAGCTTACCACACCCTTCGGGACTTAGTCTCCACCTCACCTGTACTTCAACCCCCAGACTGGTCCCAGGACTTTGAGATTATGTGTGATGCATCAAATTTTGCCATAGGCGCTGTCGTGGGACAAAGGCAAGACAAGAAGGCCGTGGTGATCTACTACGCGAGCAAAACGTTGGACGAGGCCCAACGTAATTATACTGTCACAGAGAAAGAGTTGCTCACTGTAGTCTTTGGACTTGAAAAATTCCGCTCATACTTGCTGGGATCCCACGTGACTATTTACACTGACCATTCAGCCATCCGACACCTGTTGGCCAAAAAGGACGCAAAGCCCAGGCTCATCAGATGGATCCTGCTTTTGCAGGAATTTGACCTGGAAATCCGAGACAAGGCCGGATCGAAAATGTGGTGGCTGATCACTTGTCGAGACTTCATCCAGACCACATTGGACCCTCCCTACCTCTCTCTGATGCCTTCCCTGATGAACACATCCTAGCCGTGCAAGACAAAAAACTGCCATGGTATGCGGACTACGTCAATTACTTGGTTGTAGGACAAACTCCGCACAACTGGTCCAGACAGCAACGGGACAGGTTCTTGGCTGAGGCCAAGCGTTATTTCTGGGATGATCCCATGCTGTTTCGCCTCTGTGCTGATCAGATCATCAGAAGGTGTATCCCTGAAGATGAAGTTCAGAGCGTGCTTTCCTTTTGTCATGACCAAGCGTGTGGCGGCCACTTCTCTGGAAAGAAAATAGCTGTAAAAGTTTTGCAGTCTGGATTTTACTGGCCGTCCCTATTTAAGGATGCACACATCTTTGCCAAGACTTGCTCACGTTGCCAAACACTGGGGACCATGACCAAGAAAGATATGATTCCCCTTCAGCCCATTTTGATTGTCGAAATCTTCAACGTTTGGGGTATCGATTTTATGGGCCCCTTTCCACCATCCAACGGCTTCGAGTACATCCTGGTCTCAGTAGACTATGTTTCCAAATGGATTGAAGCCGTCGCCACCCGATGATGCGATCACAAGACTATCATGGATTTTGTGAAGAAGAACATCTTTTCCCGGTTTGGAATACCCAAGGCCATGATCAGTGATGGTGGAAGCCATTTTATCCATTCCCAATTCCGTGCCCTACTTAGAAAATATGGGGTTAACCACCGCATTGCCACCCCGTATCATCCACAAACAAATGGGCAGACTGAGGTCTCAAATAGACAAATCAAGAACATTTTACAGAAGACTGTGAGACCTCACAGGAAAGACTGGTCCACACGACTTGATGATGCCCTATGGGCATACAGGACCGCTTTCAAGACCCCGATAGGCATGTTGCCTTATCGCCTGGTCTTCGGCAAGGCCTGCCATCTTCCTGTCGAATTGGAACACCGGGCTTACTGGGCTGTCAAGTAATGTAACATGGATCTCCAGTTAGCCGGTGCGCAGAGGACGCTTCAATTATCTGAGCTCGAAGAAATTCATCGAGATGCCTTTGACAATAGTCGACTGTATAAGGAGAAAATGAAAGCCGTCCACAACCGACTCATTCATAGAAAAACCTTTGAGCCTGACCAGCAAGTTTGGTTGTTTGATGCACGCCTAAACCTCTTCCCAAGGAAACTCAGGTCCAAATGGATAAGACTATTTCGGGTGGTTAAGCCCTATTCTAATGGGGCGGTTGAAATCGTTGATCTTAACATTGGGCACACTTTTACAGTTAATGGTCAAAGATTGAAGCATTTCCTGGCCCAGGTACCCCTCAAGGAAAGTGTCACCCTAGTTGAGGGCTAACACCGAGCACCGCCCAGCTGGAGGCGTTAAACTCAGCGCTTCCTGGGAGGCAACCCAGAGGATTCAGATTGATCTGGTAGTTTACGTCACTCAGGTACTATCTTTTTGAACCCTTCTGCATCCATGAATCTGCCAATGAGGACATTGTCCAACTTAAGCATGGGGGGGTGATAAATTGCATAATCCTGAGCTCAATTAATCAGTCTGAATGAATAAATTAATTAAAATAAAAAAATTGAATTTAGGAAGAAAACTTAGGCATTGGAAACTTGTCAATAGTGGGAAATAATACAGAAAGAACTTAAACACTTAGACTTTTCAGGCCTTCAGGCTTAACCAGCCCTGGTGTCCATTAAAATATGGATTTAGCAATGAATCCTTGCAACCTTAAGCTATTCTAATCCACCTACTAAATAAGGTAATAAGTATACGACTTATCAACTCACCCTCTAACTCAGGAAAACTTTGAGTCTAAGCATCTGCACACATTTTTGCACAAACTCACTTCTCGGAGATTTTGACAGAAATTGGGTAGCTAATGAACTCTCTAGGGTGGTATGGCTGGCAAGCTGTCGTGGGTAACAGCCCATTGGCAGGTTGTCCAGATCCCAGCCATAGGCCATTTCTTTTTCTTTGCCTCTAGGTACATTTGAGATCAGGGAAGCCACCTACGAAAAAAAAAAAGGAAGAAGAAAAGAAAATAAACCATACTTCACCGCACAAGTATGGCTAGTAAGTGATCGTGGGTAACAGCCCATTGGTCAGTTGTCCAGAGCCCAGCTCAATAATTGCACAGAAAAGACCAAAACACCTAAGGAAGAAGCGGGGAAGTAGTACAAGCCGGGGAGATATACACCGGAAAAATCCTTGTGTTGACCCCAATTAAAACAAACATAGGGAGAAAGCTACCAATCGAACAAATACACCTTCAGGCAAAAATTTATTTTCTTTTCCAGTCACCTAGAGGCATAGAAACTCGAAGTCTGTCTTAATTACCGTTAGGTGAGTCTATCACAACATTCACACCAAGATGCTTAGCACTTAGGGTTTTGACCGAGTTTCGGGTGGGTTGGGTAGCCGTAAAAAGTTACCAACCCACACTGAATTCCGAAAAAAATTCTAAAAAATATATATATGTATACATATGTATAGTTATATATACATTAAAGCAAGGATTCAGGCGATTCGTATTTTGGCAAACACCTGGGCGCTGCTTAATCTTTGTAGATTAAGATCTGTGTATATTTCCTCTTATTGACAAGTAACGAAGTGCTTAAGCAATTACTTCTTGAATTCTGCAAGGAAATAAAGACTAGAATAAACCTTGCTAGGGACTAGCAAGGAGTAAGCATGGGGGTATGATAACACTACACAAGGGGGTGATAATTATGTTGAATATGGCCCATCTTTAGAATAAAAGGCACAACATAAGTAGAATAGGAGCATTGCATGCATCATGTATCAAGATTGCTTATAAACTACATTAATGGCCATTTGTGTAAGCATTTGTCAAAGCAGGCCTCAGATGAGCAATCGGACCGCACGGATAGATTCAGAATGACGAACGGAGTCCAACGAACTCAAGATCGGCCAAATCTGACATCCGAAGCTCCTACAATGGGCCCAAGAAGTTTTGACCGTTGATCTGGAGATCAACGGCCCAAATTGCACCACATCAGCCCCGCCCCCGCGCTCGCCGCACCTTCAGCCAGTCGAGATTCGCGCGCCCGCCCACGGTCGCTGCGACAAAGCGCGGGCATGGCGCAACGGTGAGCGCGCACGCCCGCACCCACGCGACGCGGGTTCGAGACGCACAGAGTAGGATTTGAAGACGGGCGACGGGTGCGGAGAAATTGGGCCGCCCGATCAGCAGCGAGCGGCCGGGATCCTGCCACGCGGCGCGACCGCAGCTCACGGGCATCCACGCGCGCGCGCACGTCGGGCGGAGATGCGCGCGCACATGCACGCCCGAGGCACGATCCCAGCGCAGGCGAGGAGGACTCTCAGCCGTCCGATCTTTGATCGAACGACTCTCGTTCAGCAGCCACGGATCGTGCAAGGAGAAGGAACGAGGCGGGCGGCTGACCAACGGCGGGAGGGCTTCACCGACGCTTTTGGAAGAGGTTTTAGCAACGCTCTGGATGTCGCTAAAGCCCTTCTTTTAGGAAGCCCTTAACTCTATTTAAACCCCCTCCAACCACCATTCAAGGCATTCACTCCCCCTTGCAACTACTCCACCCCTCTCTTAGCTAGCTCTAGGCACTCTTGTAATCGCCGGAGACGACGAGCCGCCGACGGAGCCTCCTCCACTGCTGTGGATGCCTCGTCGCTCTCCACACACTTTTTTTTTCTCTCTCTCTCTCTCTTTTAAGCTTTCTATTACTTTTGTTGAAGCATGTATTTAATGTTGTAATTTATGAACTACAAGTGCATGTTTAATGAAGTTATTTTTCGTTCAGTTGCCATTTCAATTTCTGTTCAAGATGCATGATCAAAACAAATAGCTTTCTAACCCTAAACCTTCTCTCTCTATCTCTCTCTCTCGCTTTTTAAAACCTCACCTTTCGCAAGCAAAACTCCTCACTTTCCATGACAAGTGGTAAGTAAAAATCTGATTTTCACGCCTCCCTGAGACCGACACTCGGACTCACCTCCGTTTAATTATTTTAAAACCGACGTTGCAAGTGCGACTATAACAACACTCCTTAACACACACGCACAAACACACGTCAGTCACCACCCCTCTATGAACAACCCGAAATGCCCTACTATCAGGGAGGACCCCAAGAACCTCAACTTCTTGACTCCCCTGGACTAAACTCAAACCCACCCAACCTTGAATCAAACCATTTGGTTGAAGTGAACTAGGTCCAAGATTGAGTGTTGTCTAACTTAAGGAATATCATTCAATCTTCAGAAGCTCAACCAACACCTTGCACTGAAGAATTGGGGCCTCTGATACAAATGATTGATGATCTTAAAAAATATTTATTAGATTGGCTCCAAGATGTTAAGGATAAGGACCCAGGTGAGTTCTTACTTGGGAAATTGTCAAGGTTGTGGATGAAATTTGTGATTGCTCTGGTCCAATCTTAGGATGATTCCCAAGATGAACCCCCTTCAGGGGAGCCAATGTCAAAACCCACTCAGGCATCTGTAGGGGAGAACACATTTTTGAGACTAGGGATGACCAGGTTGTTCTAAAGCAACCAATTGAGGAAGAATAAATTTTTTCACCTGATATCCCTGAACCAGGGTATGAGGAAAAGTATGTCTCCATGGATTAGGAAATGATAGATGATTTTGAGACATATATAAATGTGGATAGGGAATTCTTTGATTCTAAAGGTGAAGAATCTTTATGTGAAGTCTCACCTGAGTTTGAGGAAGATAATTTTAGTGAGATATACAGGCTTGAGAAGTATGATGGATCATTTCATAGCCTAATAATTGAGGATTGTGATCCCACTAGGGCTAGCATGGAGAATTCAAATCCTGATTTCATAAAAGATTCAATTCATAGCCTCATTCCTCAATCACACCCCGTTAAGCATAATGATAACTATCTTCTTGAAATTACCAAACCCAAGTCAATTCTGATTAAGCCACAAATTTTGGAATTGGGTATTTTAGATGGTGTTGATAACACTTTCGAGGTCCTGGAAACTTTGATTATGGAGGATAGGAATCTAGAAATGAAGGTTTGGGAAGCCAATTCCGGGGAAAGCAGAAGTCTGATTCTAAGGGTTCCTATATGTCTGAAACCACCAACCTTCTACAAGGACCCTTATGACATTTTCAGCTTTGAGGATGTTCAACCCAAGCATAAATTAACTTATTATCTTTTTGACACAAATTTTCTTATTGTTCGACTTTTTGGACTTGGGTTGCATCCTCACAAACCACAGGCTCGGCCCCACTTGCATAATGATCTCAGGTTTTGGGTAATTTTTATCTAGAACCTTAGAACCACTCGACCGTTGGGCATGGATCTGCATCACAACCTCATTCGCATCTGGACATCTTCTCCTTGTGGGTCATAAAATTTATCTTATTTTGATCTTGACTTACACCTGTGAATTCTTAATTTCTTCTTTGTTTGTATAGTATGCATAGTTGAAGGTAATAAATTTAGCACGTATACACTCTATTTTCATTTCAGAGTTGACCATGTAATCACAAAATTCAGGTGATTTCATCTGTATTCCACTCTTTTTCATGTCTTTTTAATACAATGATGACATTGCATTAGATAGGCATGAGGGGGTGGATATCCATCTTTGAATCATTTTGTTAGCTTTGTAAATTCTTTTAAAAAAATTTTGAATTAGGAAAAGAGAACTTCGTTATTAGAAATTTGTCAACTATAGGAAATGATACAATAAGACATGAACACTTAGATTCTTCAGGTCTTCGAGTTTAATCAGCCCAGATGTCCACTAAAATGTGGACTTGACTCTTGAGTCCTTTCCATTTGAAAATTTCATTTTTAATTGGTTAAAAAAGTTGGGTTAATAAGTACACAACTTATCAACTCGTCCTCTGATTTGAGAGGACTTATAGCCTAAGCATCTACACACTATGTGCACTGACTCACTTTTCAACAGTTTTAATGGAAATTGGGTAGGTAATGAACCTTCTAAGGTGGTATGGCTGACAAGTTGACATGGGTAACAGCCCATTAGCCGATGGTTTAGAGCTCAGCCACAACCATTCTCTTTCTGCTGCCTTTAGGTAAATCTTAGATTAAGGAAGCCACCTACTTAGGAAGAAAAGAAAAAAAAATGGAGAAACAAAAAATAAGAAAATAAATAAATAAGCCACACTTCACCGCATGAGTATAGCTGGTAAGTTGCCGTGAGTTTGATGCCCCATTGGCCAGTTGTCCAGAACCTAGTTCACAAAATGAACATTTAATTCCAAACACTTAAGAAGAAGCAGGGAAGTAGAATAAGTCGGGGAGATATACACTGAGTTTATCCTTGTGTTGACCCCATAAAAATAAAAAGTAGGGAGAAAGCTACCAATCAGATATATATACCTTTAGGCAGAAATTCTTCATAGGGGTCACCTAGGGTTTGTAGAAACCTGAAGTCCGTTTTGATTGCCAATCAATGAGTCTATCATAGTCACAAAATGATGCTTAGAACTTAGAGTTCTTTTTGAACCTTGGGTGGGCTGGGCAACTGTAGCAAGCTTCCCGAAACTCTAAACTCAAAAATCCACAAAAATTAGAAAAGAAGAAAAAGAAAGAGATATATTTGCTTTTGAATAAGGCGAGGGCTTGGGCAGGCTGCATTTTGGCGGACACCCGGATGCTATTGAGTCTCTGTAGTTCAAGTCTTTAGTAGAAATTTCTTAGTGTTGAGAAATAACTATTACCCAAGTAATTTTATTTTAATTCTTTTATAAATAGCATGTAGTTTTGCTACGAACTAGCAAAAGGTAGGCATGAGGGTGTAATGTGCACACATCTAATTAGCTTAAAATGTCTATTTATGCATGTTCCTAGTGCGACGACTCAACTCTTGCCAACTGATGAGGCCCGAGTCACCTTATGCTAACAACTAACACGAAAATCCACAAGATCACAGTCACCCAACATAAAGTCATAAAACATTAATAGACAACATTCATTCACAAAGCATTAAATGAAGGAAACAAAAGTGCTGACAATAAAAGCAAAATTCTCCTAGAACAGAATAAAATTAGAGTTCATATAGTTATCCAAAAGACAAGAAATAAACTTCTACTAGCAAAAAGGAACTACAACTATGAGCCACCGGCTCAGTATAGACTGTCTCTTCAGATAGGACCCGGTTCAGTTGAAGTCTGACCAGCAGCAGTTGCGGCACCTGACTACTTAGCAACACCTGAATACAGAAGCCGAGATAAACGTCAATGAAAACTGAGTAGAGTAGTACAACTAAACCAGTAACTAAAGTAATGGAGAACAGTAAAAGGGCACTATCTTGATAGTTCATCTATTTACAATCTATTTTATATCTAGTTTCTTTTATGCAGTTTGCCCATATTCTTATTGTTCTCAAACTGTTAATCAACGTCTTAGGCACGAGACAATCTCGTGTAACTTCCCGTAGTGCAAGATCGATATAAGACACCCTCTTGGTAGGGGGGGTTGCTTATATCCATCGAGTCGCCACGCTCTGTCACCCTGGGGTCATCTCGGAAAGGAGTGGCGGCAACGTCGTGTAGTGTGAACACGTATAAGCGCTTTGTACACTGAACTACAGATAACCAATGACCCACTCTCCAGCCAAAAGAACTGCTCCAAACCTCAAGCCCTACAAATCCGCTATCCCAATTAGCTGCTAAGCCTAACCAAAGAGTCGTAGGAAGACCAGTAACTCCCTAAACCAGCCCCTTAACCTAATCTAAAAGACCTAAAGCTACGACCGAAATCCTAGCAAGTAGTGGGGTTGAAACTAGTTATCTAATCCTTTTATTTTCCCAACATATCCATCATATTATTGATCCCATTTCCAGATAACTGTATTCCTTATCTTGTCAATTTCGATACTCCTTAGTAATTTCGTATTACTAATTCCAGGGATAACAGTTTCTCATATTATTTTCCAATTTATTCATTCATTAGAAATCTCATCTTTACCAGAGGTTCCAAACTATTTAGACAGTTTTAAAGATATTAGAACTTGTTTTATGGAAAATGGGTTTCTTTTCATGCATACGATAACAAGGGTGTATATACTTGCTAATTCATTATTATTCATGTAAATCCATTTTTGTCATTATTTATAGTGCCAGAAATCAGGAAACATCGGAGGGTCTTAACTCAGCAAAAGGGGAACGCACGCGGATCAAGGCAGTATACACGGAACTCACACAAGCTGGGTTCTCAATTACTTGAAAGATCGGTTGGATTGAAAAGAGGGATAGACTACTCTACCAAAGGTCACTGAAGCATCATGGTGACTCTGAACCATGCGCACTAGGTCAAGAAACAATCTCTATGTCTACCTCAAGATCCACAGATGCACTGGGAAGAAGACCTGGTTCAATCAGACCCAGGATGGGGTTGGAGACACCTAATTATGTTTCTAATATTTCAATATGTATAATGAACTCAAAAGTTGAAATACATAATACCAACACATAGTACGTGTCGATACAATTCCAACGGTACCTTATTTTTCGAAATTTGAGGTCGAGAAGGCCTTGAACCGGTCAAAAAAGCGCCAACGGGTCTAGAGTCGGATTGAACTGCCCTCACACATGCCACCCGACTTGCTCGCGTACGCGCATGCCCGCACACTCGTGCCCATGCTCCTACGCTCTCCCGTGCACTTGCGTCTACATGCTTGCACCTAGGCACTTGCAAATTTTACAGTAGGGACCCCAGGTTTTGCAGATTCGCACCTGGGTCCTCGAAAAATATTTTTTTATTTTTGGAGAAGGTTTTTCTTCTTTCTTTCTCTCCTGATTTGAGAGAGTTGGAGGCTATGATGACCCAAGGGACCCAAAGGGTCCTTAAATAGGCCTTAGAGGCGGTTGTGAGCAGGTTTAGGTGGGTGAAATACCTAAAATGCCCTTAGGGTTGGGTTTACCTTCATTTAGGTCCCAGGTGACTTCTTTTGACCCTAACTTGAGCAATACACCTCGAAATCATGCGAAATAAGCATCACCAGAAATTCTGCGACGAGAGGAATACAATGATATCATATATGGAACCCTTTTGACAAGGTTTGACTAGGGTTGTACTCAAAATACACTATTCTTTGGAAATTAAGAGGGTTCTGACACTAGCACCAAACCCTGACCGGGTTTTCAGGTTTGAACTGACCCAAACCACTTTAAAAGACTCAAAACTTGGATTTTGGGACATTACACCTAGTGTCATAGAAGCATCATGCATTATAAATATTACATAGCATGCATCATCATGCATTTAGGTTAATTTCTATAAATTGTATAGTAATTTACCCTTTTTGTGGCTAGCGGACAAGGAGACATCATTTTGGGGCCTCAGATTGAAGATCCAACCGTACAGATCTGATTAGGGCAACAATCGGAGTTTAACGCCTCCAAGATCACCCTGATTGAATCTTTGTAGCATCAGATGTAGTCCGAGAAAAATCAGAGATCAAGAGTCAAGGTGGTGCAAATTCATACCTCAAATGACAAATCCAACCACACGGATGGGTTCGGATCGACGATCGCAACCCAACAATGCAAAAATCGACCAAATCCGACATCTATGGCACCATCTACAAGCATTTGATGATGGACGACCTAAATGAAGCCATGTCGCATCATTTAGGCCGCCCAAAGCTGCAACTACGCCCTTTATCCTAAAGGGAAAATTCATAGTGTGATCTCAACTGTTGGATCGCCATCCAACGGCTGAGATGCATTCTAGCCGAGCTGCAATGCCGCCTCAAGAAGACTCCATCGTGCACTCATGGCCATTGGATCTTCATCCAATAGTTGTGAGCGATTGAGCCATAATGTGTCTTCTCGACAATCCAGTGGGATAGCTCATTGGTGAAGCACCTTATATCCAAGCAAGGGTAAATCCACAGCGTACCCGCTCACGTCGAAATTGAATCATTGGATGCAGTGCGAATGACCGATGCAGTAGTGACGTAGCACCTTCTCGTGTGCCGGATGTTGATCGTGCCACACGCTCGTGATGACATGCCATCAAATGCGTGATCTAAGCCGTCTAATCGAATGATCGGACGGTTGAGATGGGTTGGCGCTATGAGGCGGTGAATGCTTGAAGGCGAGAAGCCGCTGACGTGGCCATGGGAGAGCCGTTGGATGCAAAGCGAGTAGCGGAGATGGAGTGCGCGTCTTCACCGACATTTACCTTCAGCAACGCTCGCATCTGCCACTAAAGACCCTGAGTTAATTCTTTTAAAGCTTAAAATGTCCTTTTTTCCCTCAAACCTCACCTATAAAAGGACCACCCCTACCACACATTTCATTATCCCTTCTCTTCTCCCCTCACCCTCTCCAAAGCTCTAAAGAGCTAGTCCCATACTCGGGATACTCCACTAGAGTCTTAAACATAATTTTTCCATCTTCTCACCCCCATTCGTGGAGCGACCGTCATTGTCCTCTCGTTGCCATTCGGGGAGTGGATCCCCCTACGATGCCACCTTGTTTCATCCTCCATCCTCCAGCTCCGTTCTCCCTCATCCAGCATCTCACCACCCTCTTTGGGCATTCCGTCAACACGGCTCGTCCTCCAAGTAGTCGTCGAGGAGAATTTTCTCATCCCTATCTTTTTATCATTTTCTAGTTGTAGCAAATAGATGTAATGAACATGCTACTATGGTTATAAAATATTTGTCCATTCTCTCCCTATTTTCTCTTTCTCTGTATTATTCTCTCTTTTCTATTATTTATTCTTTAAGTAGAATAGCTAGCGTCGATTAATTTCAACCAGCTACTCTGCTTCGTGACAATAAATGTGATTTTAATTAAACATTCGCCTTCTTGTATTCGACCCGGGACTCACTTTGAGTTTTGATAAAATGTATCTGATAGCGGATTTTTATGTAACTACAACGATGGGTTTTTAACTAAATCTTTTGCACATACAAAATCTCGCTCATTAGGTATCAATGGGTAGATACCAATTGGAGGGAGGGAGGAAGACCATGAAGGCCATGATTGAGGTATTGTTTGTTTATAGGGAGTGCGAGTGGTATCCTACGTTTGGCAACGCAAACTCGGCTTTATGCCAAACCAAGTTTGCACCCATAAACCCGGGTTCTGGGGACACAGAGGGGAGGGTTGGATGGAACCATCCCTCGTTTCTATCCTGCTTGCGGGTACTATAGCAAATTGTGAACGGACGAAGATGCCCTTGTAATTGGTGAGTTAAAGGGCATCCTGTTGGCTTTGTGCTCATTGTCCTCACTCGTCTTCTTGGGTGAAAGGACATCCTCTCATTGGCGCAAGCGGAAGCCCTAACCCTAGTGCCTTCACTTTCCGTGATAAAGCTGGACGACCTTCGGCCATGATGGTGCTTCATCGAGTTGCCATCAATGTTTTTTCACCTTTTTAGATCTACTTGCTATTTATCTGCTTGCTTCTTCATAAATCCAAGCGAGTTGTTTCTTCTATGGCCATTTCCATCATTCTCGAAGGATGGATCACTCCTTTTTCTAGTGGACAACGAGTTGGTTCTTCCTATCGGTGATGGCCAGTTCTTGTTGTTGTTCGCATCCTCCGCCATTACTCTTGATGGTTGGAGGAGAGTAATGGCGAAGCAGTGGTGCATTCCCTATAAAACACATGGGGTTCCATCCATGGGGTTCGCATTTGTCGTTATCGTGGTGTGTTTGCTACTGGACAACAAGAAAGAGGAAGGAACTGCTTCGAAGGGTATGTTCTCTTTCTTGAGAAATTTCTAGTTACATTCAAAGAAGATATTATTGTCACTGGATATGTTGCTCTGCCTTGACAAACTAGGGAAATTTGATTCCTTTTGGGTTTGGAGGTGCTTCACCTAGAGGTTGTTGGATCTTTGTGTACTGTCTCTCTCACATTTGGACAACATGTATATATCTTGATCGAAAATTTCTTCCAATTTAAATGAAAATATTGTAGGAAATTGGGATTGAAATGGTTATGTGAATGTTGATAGCAAGGCTTGTCTGGTGATCCGCATGTTGACAGTTCTTCCAAGTGTTTGTTGAAAGAGTGATGGTATTTCATCTAAATGATTTGAATGTTCTTAAGAAATGAAATCCTGATCTATTTATACAAATATCACTTTGTTGCGGATAGTAGCAGCTTATTGTCGTTGACTTTTGCGAGACATAAACGAAGGGCAAGTTCGTACTTGATTTTTGTTGAAAGTTTTGCTGAGAAGGCTTCTTTTGTTGATGGTTATTGGTAGGTGGGCTTTCGTAACCAACATAACTGATTGTTTTGACTTCTTAATGCAAAGCATGTTAGTGGTATCTAAGCTTTGTTGTAACGTTATTATTAAAGATGGTGATGTTATATTTATTTTGTCTTTATTTCTTTTGAAGCATGATGTTATTTTCCCACACCTCTTCCCTTGATAAAGAGGTGTAGGGCTCCCATAATGAAACAACACATTCTTTTCTTCAACTTGGTATCAGAGAGCCAAGTTGGGGACTCCACCAAAGAAGAAACCCTAACCCTACCTCAAGCCCCCCACCGCCGTGGTTGTCACCGTCGGATGCCACCGCAACCATAGGAGGCAACGCCAGCACCGCCTTGCTGCCACAGCAGCGACACGGAAGGCCGCCACCATCGCCTCCAATGCCTCAGAGCTTGTAGCACCAATTGCTACAATAGGTCGTCGACGCCTTCAGTGCCTGTAGCACACGACCGGAGCTAGTCTCGCCGCTGCTGCACCCGATCGGAGTTGCCTGCAGTGGTCGCCACTGCTTACAACTAGAGTAGCACACATCGTGTCGTCCACTACTGCTGACAATTGGAGCAAACAATGACTGGAGTGCCAACGAACAACACACGACAATTCCTGATTATGTCCCTACGATTCAGAAAGAGACTAGAAAGAATGTTAGCTTTGGCGAAATTCCCAGGGGGTGTAAGCTTACTCGGAGGGAAACCCTCACCTGCCACCCTCACCGGCATTCACGTGCCTGCTGCTGTAGTGCACCGCTGCATCTTACTGTGTGTGCTGCAGTAGTGGGCCACACCTAGTTGTTGCCACCGGCTCTTCTTATCGCCGTCCAAACCGTTGGAGAAGGGATTCTTTACCGCCAGAAGTTCGTAGGAAGGTTCTTGAGTCTTTTGGGGTTGAAGTCTTGAATCAAGAACCTTCCTATGTACGGTATGACTTCCTTTGATCTTGTGGTCCAATTATGGGGTGTGTATTCCCCGACAATTGATGTTTGATGCAGGGATTTAGATCTGTGTCCTTGTTTCTCTGGTGTGGTATGTTTGACATTGATGGTAGAGTATGTGAGTATAGTGTACTAAGAGTAGTATAGGAACCACCATGGAGCAGGGTGGATAATCGACTCTGGTGCATCACAGCATCTGTGCGGTGATCCAACCTATTTCCTCTCACTACAGTCCATTCCTCTAGGGAGGACTGTACAGGTAGCTGATGGTAGACACACCCCAGTGAGGGGTAAGGGGGAGGTGTCCGTGACCCCCAGGTTGAAATTGTCTGGCGCGTTACACATGCCAGAATTCCCGCTTAGCCTATTGTTCGTGAGTAGGATCATGAATGATCTCAACCGTAGAGTGATCATCGATGATGTCAGATATGTTGTCCAGGACAAGCTCACTAGGAACATTGTTATCAGAGGTACAGAGGAGAATGGCATTTACTGTCTAGGACAAGAGCCATTTGCAGGCGTTACTTGGTATGGTAGTGTTGAAGCTACGAATTGCTACGCTAACGTGTTTGGTTTTGAAAAACCTGTCGTTGTAGTGTGAAAGCGAAGAACTCGTGTTCAACAAATAAAATTTATACCAGAATAGAAATCCCGGCTCGAACTCAGGGAGGCTACGTCGATCTATATTTGCAATTATATTTTTTTAGAATTTTTGTGAAAAGTAAAGCGATGTAATTACAATGAAGCCATATTAACAATCAGAATAAACAAGAGAGAGAGAGAGAACATGCATTCAATAATTCAAAATGTTTATACAATAAAACCATAGAAGAATTACACTAAAAAGCGAGAAATCAGCTACATTAGAAAGCAGGAAAATTCTACTCTAGAAAGCAGGAAAATTCTACTCTAGAAAGCTGTAAAGAAGAATGGGAGAGAGAAGTTATCCTCCTCGACGATCGCTTGGAGGACGAGCCAGACGAGACTCCGCTTGGACAAAGGAGGATAGAGTGGGAAGAAGGAGGTTGAAGTAGGAGGAACGAGAACGGGGCAGCATGTCATCGTCGTCGCGGGATCCACTTCGGAAATGAGAGCGAAAATTTGACTTTATCTCGTGAGGAGCATCTTGGGTGTGGGACAAGCTTCTCTTGAGCTTTGGAGAGGGAGAGAAGAGAAGGAAGGGATCAGAATTTCGTGTGGAGGGGGACTCCGTTTATAGTTGCAAGGAGTGAGGGCAATTTGGTCATTTAAACCTCAAAACATTAAATAAGGGGTCTTTAGTGACGGATAAAACCGTCGCTAAAGCCCCATTGTGGGTGACGTGTGCCGCCCGCCCGTCTTTTGCACGCTCAACGCCTCTTCACGTTCATCAAATCACGGCCATTCGATCGCGAGATCGAATGGCTGAGATTTGATAACTGCCGCACCTCATTTGATCGTGCCTCTGCGTGAAATCGCGCGTCCGCGCAGCGCAGTCCCTGAGCGCGCCACGTCTTCGCCCTCGCAGCCACTCATCCAGGATCTGATGGTCCAAATAGTACCATCGCAAGCGCCTATGCTCAATTGAGGCTCGCGAGGTTTCGGACCTGTGCCTCTTGCTCGCGATAAGGCCTCCATCCGCTGCGCTACGGAGGGGAAATAGGCACCTGGGTGTTTTAAGGTGCGGCTGCCCATGGCCGTTCGATCGCGATCGTGTGGTCCAGATCTAACATGCAGTAGAAGGGTACGGTGGTCTTCAAGATCAACTGGGCCGATTTGGGCGGCCAAGATGGCACCACGTGGCACCATCTTGGCCATCCATCTTCTAGATGATGTAGATGGTGCCACGGTTGTCGGATTGAGTCGATTTTCGTGTCGTTATGCTGCGATCGTCGATCCGAATCCATCCGTGCGGTCGGATTTGTCATTTGAAGTGCAGATTCATACCATCTTGGCCCTTGATCTTCTAGGGTTCCTCGATCTCTATCTGATGCTACAGACGTCTGATTAGGGCGATCTTGGAGTTGTTGAACTCCAATCGTCACCCTGATCACATCTGTACGGTTGGATCTTTGATCTGAGGCCCCGATAAAAAGTTTGCCCCATCCCTGAACATAAAAGGAGACAATTAACCTCCATTTTATTCAAACTAATCTAAATGCAAGATGATGCATGTTATGCAATATTTATAGTATGCAATGCAATTCTATGCTTAAGAACATGCATAAATAGACATCTTAAGTAGTGTAAACATGTTTACATCATACCCCCATGCCTATCTTTTGCTAGTCCCTAGCAAAAACTATATGCTATTTATAAAAGAATTAGGTTGGATTATTTGGGCATGAATTATTTTCAATCATTAAGAAAATGTTTACTTAAGATTTGAACTTTCAAAGACACAACAGTGCCCGGGTATCTACCAAAATACAGACCGCCTCAAGCCCTTGCCTTATTCAAAGAAAATTTCTTTTTCTCTTTTTCTTCTTTTCTAATTTTTTTAGATTTTCAAGTTTTAGGGTTTAAGAGTAGCTTTCTACGGCTATTCAACTCACCCAAGATTTGATGAGAACCCTAAGTTCTAAGCATCTTATTGTGAATGTGATAGACTTATTGACTGGCAATAAAAACAGACTTCAGATTTCTACGCCTCTAGGTGACCTTAAAAAGAGAATTCTGCCTAAAAGTGTATCTTTACAACCGATAGCTTTCTCCCTACTTTTATTTTTACAGGGTCAACACAAGGGTGAATCCAGTGTATATCTCCCCGGTTTATTCTACTTCTCTACTTCTTCCTAAGTGTTTTGGGATCTTTCAGTGCATTTATTGAGCTGGGTTCTGGACAACCGGTCGATGAGTTGTTACCACTGACAACTTGCCAGCCATACTTGCGTGGCAAAGTGTGGCTTATTTCTTTTGTTTCTTTTCTCCTTTTTTTCTTTTCTTTTTGATTTTCTTTTCTCTTTTTTAAGTAGGTGACTTCCTTGGTCTAAGATTTACTTAAAGGCAACAAAAAGAGAAAGGTCCTGTGACTGGGCTCTGGACAACCTACCTATGGGTTGTTACCCACGATAACTTGCCAGCCATATCACCCTAGAAGGTTCATTAGCTACCCAATTTCTATTAGAATCGTCGATTAACGAGTCAGTGACAAGATAGTGTGTAGATGCTTAAAACTCAAAATTCTCTCAAATCAGAGGGCGGGTAGATAAGTCGTGTACTTATCATCCAAACTTATTTACTCGAATTACGATAGAATTAAGATGGCGAGGACTCAAAAGATAAATCCACATTTTAATGGATACATAGGCTGATTAAGTCTAAAGACCTGAAGGGTCTTTGTGTTCAAATCATAATGTAATATTTCCTAAGATTGAAAATTTTCTTAAACCTAAGTTCTCTTTCCTAATTCCAAAATTTTTTTTAATATAAATAAAATAAAAAAATAAAGTAAATTTACGGAGCTGACGAATAAATTCAGAGATGAATATCCACCCCCCATGCCTATCTAATGCAATGTCCTCATTGTATTAAAAAGACATAAAACAGAGTGGAATAGAGTAGAAAGCACCTGAATTGCGTGAATGTCAGGTTCGCTCCGAGATAAAAACTAAAAGGAACTGTATACGTGCTGAATTTAGTACCTTCAGCTAGGCACACTATACAAAGAAGAGAAATAAAGAATTCACAAGTGCAGGTTAGAATCAGAATAAAAAGATAAAACCTCAGACCTGCTAGCAGATGTCCATAGATGTGGACCAGATTGTGGTGCAGACTCATACCCCATAATCGAGAATATCTAAGGTTCTGGATAAAAATTACCCAAAACCTAAAATCAGTATGCAAGCCGGGTCGGGCGTGCGATTTATGAGGATGCAACCCAAGACCAAAAAGTCAGGTTACAGAAAATTCAAGCTCCAAAGGATAATCAATGAATGTATGCTTGGGTTGAACATCCTCAGAACAGAAGTTGTAAGGGTCATGGTTTGATGATTTCTAATAAAATGGAACCCTTCGACTCAGTTTTCTATTTCCTCCAAAGTTTGCTTCCCAAATCAGAACTTCCCAACTTCTGTTCTCCTCATTCAGAATGTCAAGTTTTGGGACCTCTTGCATATTAATCACCCCATCTGAAATTCCAAGTCTAAAATATGTGGTTGAATCATAATTGACTTGGGTCTAGTTATCTCAAAAACAAAATCATCGATAAGCTCAATGGGGTATAATTGACAATCAGGGCATTGGATTGAATCCTCTAGAAAATGAGATTCTGGATCCGTAATATGAGCCCCAATAAGATCAGTTTCCTCAGTTATTGGGCTATCAAATGATCTATCAGATTCCTCAGGCCCAATCGTCTCACAGAAATTGTGTTCTGTAAACTCGCTTGAGACTTCACAACTTGAATCTTCACCATCAGAATCAAAGAAATGAAGATCCGTATTAATGTATATCCCAAAATCATCTGTCACTTTTTGATCCATGGAGACATACGTTTCCTCATACCCTGGCTCAAGGATCTCAGGTGAAGAAATCAGATCATCCTTAATTGGTTGCTCTAATTCAATCTAGTCAGCCTCGTAACACGTGTCCTTCCAATAGTTGCCTGAGCGGGTTCTGACATTGGCTCTCCTGAAGGGAGTTCATCCTAGGAATCATCCCACGATTGAACTAAAGTGACCACAAATCTCATCCTCAATTTCGCTAACTTCCCAAGTAGAAACTCACCCGGGTTCTTATCCTTAACATCCTGGAGCCAATCCAACAAATACTTGTTCAAATCATCAATCATTTCAATCAGGGGATCCAATCTTTCAATGCAAGGTATTGGCTGAACTTCTAAAGATTGTATGATATTCCTCAAGTTAGCCAGAACCTTATCTTGAACCTGGTTAACCTGAACCAAATGACTTGGTTCAGGGTTGAGCAGGTTTGGGATCAGTGCAGAGGAGTTAACGAATTGAGATTCGTTATACCCTTCCTGATAATAGGTCATTTCGGATTGTTCAAAAGGTGGTGATGACCTAAAGGCAGTGTAATCAGAGGATGGGTAAGAATCAGTGTATCCTTCTTGATTGTAGATCGTATTAGGTTGTCCATGAAATGGTGACGATCTATAATCGATGTGGCTCTGAGAAGGATAGAAATCACAATCATAGTGTTCAGGGTTAGACCTTAAACAAGGAGGTCCGAAGCTGTATCCCCAATCTGAGTTATCCCAACTAACTGATGATTGATTACAATACGAGTCAGGATAATCGTCATGTTGAGGATAATTCAAAACAGGAGGGAAAGAGCAGGAATGCGTGTAATATGTGGAAGGATTCATGAGAAATGGGAGGAAGAAAGGCGCCCTACAATACAAGCAATCAAGCCTGTCCTTAAGTGGGCTAGCCTAAAGACCTACAGACTCCCAAAACCCATCTTGAGATAGAGAAACAATTTGATCTGCTTTTGTCTGTTCAATCCAACCAGTTAGAAGGAGGGACTGGGGAGAAGGTTCTTCTTTCGGCTTGCGCCTCCCGTTCTTAGTGTACCCCCCAGCCGCGATCGTTTGATTTTGCTCTCCTAGCTAGACATCAGATTGAACAGTAGAAACAGACTAATCAAAAATAATCTCGTTCTGGGTTCTGAAGAGCGAGTCGAATCCTTAACGCCAACGTCTACTCTGTTTTATTTAGGGCTAGGTTTGAATGTGCTTTAGAATGTGATGGGCCCTTTATCTGGGTTGTGCCCTTAATGATTGATTGATTTGTGTGTGCGTGCACAACCAGTTTTTTTCAAATAAGATTACTTTTGATGAAGTGAATTTTAGGGTTCAAATCTTGCTTAGTAGCTTTTAGGATTCAACTTTAGGTTTTTTGCAAATAAGTTTTGTTGGCACACCAGGTTTTGAAAGCACAAGTGAAGATGTTTTCCTTTAAAACTTAAAAGAATGTGGAGTGCCTAGTAAATCCCTAAGAGTTGAACCTAAACGGCAGCTACTTGATGAGTTGATTTAATTGAAGTGGTGCGGCCCAATCAATTCAAACAATTGGCCTATTGCACCACTTAATTAGGCACACAAATAATTACCTAATCTGATTTCTACTCAATTATGTGTTTGGATGTGTGTACTGGCTCCAAAGATCGGTTTACCAGTTGAGTTTGAAAATCAAATGAGGTTGTGTACCTCTGTGAGATTTTTTTAAATTTTTTTCTTTTTAAATGTGGAGGTTGGGGCAAGTGAGGGTGTCAAACAAACAATCAAAACTAACCTTAGAGTTTATAAGAACACCTAGGTTGATTGATGTTTGTGTTATTATGTGATGAAATGAAAACTAATGGGTGGGAGGTGGGGGTAATTCACAGAACCTTCAACAACACTTTGCTCTGATCTACTGCATTTGCTCGTCTCGAAAGAGTACCTGCAATCACAATAAGAAAGGAAAGAAGTGAGGTAAATGATTCATAAGTTGGAAAACGCGAAAAAAATCAAAGAGCATCGCCTCCCTAGCAACGACGCCAAAATGTTGAAGCTACGAATTGCTACGCTAACGTGTTTGGTTTTGAAAAATCTATCGTTGTATTGTGAAAGCGAAGAACTCGTGTTCAACAAATAAAATTTATACTGGAATAGAAATCCTAGGTCAAACTCAGGGAGGCTACGTCGATCTATATTCGCAATTATATTTTTTTAGAATTTTTGTTGAAAAGTGAAGCGATGTAATTACAATGAAGCCATATTAACAATCGGAATAAATGAGAGAGAGAGAGAATATGCATTCAATAATTCAAAATGTTTATACAATAAAACCATAGAAGAATTACACTAGCAAGCGAGAAATCAGCTACATTAGAAAATAGGAAAATTCTACTCTAGAAAACTATAAAGAAGAATGGGAGAGAGAAGTTATCCTCCTCGATGATCGCTTAGAGGACGAGCCGGACGAGATGCCACTTGGACAAAGGAGGACGGAGCGGGAAGAAGGAGGTCGAAGCAGGAGGAACGAGAATGGGGTAGCACGTCATCGTCGTCGTGGGATCCGCTTCCGAAATGAGAGCAAAAATTTGACTTTATCTTGCAAGGAGCATCCCGGGTGTGGGACAAGCTTCTCTTGAGCTTTGGAAAGGGAGAGAAGAGAAGGAAGGGATCAGAATTTCATGTGGAGGGGGTCTCCTTCTATAGTTGCAAGGAGTGAGAGCAATTTGGTCATTTAAATCTCAAAACATTAAATAAGGGGTCTTTAGTGACGGATAAAACCATCGCTAAAGCCCCATCGTGGGCGACGTGTGCCGCTCGCCCATCTTCCGCACGCTCAACACCTCTCCATGTTCATTGAGATTTTATAACCGCCGCACCTCATCTGATCGCGCCTCTATATGAAATCGCGCGTCCACGCAGCGTGACCCCTGAGCGCGCCACGTCTTCGCCCTCGCAGCTGCTCATCCAGGATCTGACGATCCAAATAGTGCCATCGCAAGCGCCTGCACTCAATTGAGGCTCGCAGGGTTTCGAAGCTGCACCTCTTGCTCGCAATAAGGCCCCCACCCGCTGCGCTACGGAAGGGAAATAGGCGCGTGGGTGTTTTGAGGTGCGGCTGCCCACGGCCGTTGGATCGCGATCGTGCGGTCCAGATCTAACGCGTGGTAGAAGGGTGCGGTGGTATTCAAGATCAGATAGGCCGGTTTGGGCGGTCGGATGGCGCCACGTGTCGCCATCTTAGCCATCCATCTTCTAAATGATGTAGATGGTGCCACGGTTGTCGGATTGAGACGATTTTCGTGCCGTTAGGCTGCGATCATCGATTCAAATCCATTCGTGCTGTCGGATTTGTCATTTGAAGTGCGGATTCACACCATCTTGGCCCTTGATCTTCTAGGGTTCCCCGATCTCTATCTGATGCTATAGATGTCTGATTAGGGCGATCTTGGAGTCGTTGAACTCCAATCGTCGCTCTGATCACATCTGTAAGGTTGGATCTTCGATCCGAGACCCCGATAAAAAGTTTATCCTATCCCTGAACATAAAAGGAGACAATTAACCTCCATTTTATTCAAACTAATCTAAATGCAAGATGATGCATGTTATGCAATATTTATAGTATGCAATGCAATTCTATGCTTAAGAACATGCATAAATAGATATTTTAAGTAGTGTAAACATGTTTACATCAGGTAGCGGAAGTGTTCTATAGTGGCATGTTCGTCTTGGCCACTTGTCTCTGGATTGCCTCAGGAGGGTGGTACCACATATTTCTCCAGCTGCTACCATACAGTGTGATGCTTGCCAATTGGGTAAGCACCATCTATCCTCTTTTCCAGCTAATGCTTCTCCTGGATGTTCGACATTATTTCAGTTGCTGCATATGGACGTATGGGGACCATGTAGAGTCCTAGACCGGATGGGACACCGGTACTACCTGGTTGTTGTAGATGATTTTTCTAGAGCCACATGGTGTTTTTGTTGAAGAGCAAGGCAGAGGTTGGAAGATGCATAGAGACTTTTCTTCTGGAGATTAGTACACAGTATTCAGCAACAGTGGGATTGTCCACCAGACCACTTGTCCTTACACTTCACAGCAAAACGAAGTCGCAGAACGGAAGCACAGACACTTGTTGGATGTTGCCCGTACATTATTGATTCATCACAATGTGCCACAAAGATATTGGGGGGATGCTGTTTTGACAGTGACTTATCTCATCAACAGGATGCCCAGCTCAGTTCTTTACGAGCAGATACCGGTTCTTCTTCTACATCTAAATGATGAGTTATTTCATGTGTCTCCTAGGACCTTGGGATGTGTTGCATTCATCCATGTGTCGTCACCTGGTCATGACAAGCTGGCTCCTTACGCTGTCAAATGCATATTTTTGGGGTACTCTAGGACACAGAAGGGGTACCGTTGCTATGATCCTCTGCAGAATGGACATTATGTTAGCACTGATGTGACTTTTCACGAGGATACATCATATTTCTCAGTAACTAGACAGAGGAGCTCTTGTGATGATGTTGCCTCTCTTCCCCTGCCTATTCCATGTATAGAGACTTAGGTGTCTACTTCTCAGTCTAAACCTCTAGTTAATAGATAGATGAACTCTTCCTCCTTGGATGACTTTGAGAGATTGCATAGGCCATTACATACTTATCACAGGCATACACTACTTTTCAGAGGCCTCCTCCTTCACCAGCAGCTGATGGTTCACAGGTAGTTGAGAGGGTACCTGATGCCAGTGACAGGTTGGTTAGACCCGACTCCCCAGACAGTGCAAACCACCACAGTGGCGAGGCTCCTTCTAAAGCGACTCAGTCAAAGGTACCAAATGATTTAGATCTCCCTATTGCCATTAGGAGGGAATCGCTCACCTGTGAGTCTAGATATTAAGTTGCAGGTAGTTTGGCTACTAATGGTCTTGCTCCTCAGTTTAGCAGCTTTTGTCAGGCACTTATAGCGTCACACATTCCGTCTACCTATCAGCAGGCCATGCTTGATCCAAAGTGGCATCAAGCCATGGAGGATGAGATGGCAGTACTTCGGAGTAGACAGACTTGGGATCTCATCTCACGTCCTACTAGCACACGACTGGTTGGCTCTCAATGGGTCTTTGCCTTGAAATACAATCCTAATGGGTCTATTTCGAGGTATAAGGCCAGGCTAGTAGCAAAGAGGTTCACCCAGACATATGGAGTAGACTTCTTTGATACTTTTTCTCCTGTTGCTCGGCTTGCCACTGTCCGGATACTTATTTCTGTTGCTGCTCACAGAGACTGGCCATTATACCAATTGGATGTGAAGAATGCCTTGCTCTACAACAATCTTCAGGAGGAAGTTTACATGCAACAACCCTCGAGTTTTAAGGTTCAGGGGGAGTGTGTGTGCAGATTGAGAAAAATAATCTATGGATTAAAATATAGTTTAAGAACTTGGTTTCAGAAGTTATCAGAGATACTCCACTAGATTGGTCTGAGGTACTCTACTTCAAATCACTCCTTATTTACTAGGAAGACTGACAGGGGGACTGTGGCACTCCTGGTATATGTGGATGATCTTATCATCACTGGGGATGACAGAGATGGGATAGATGAAGTCAAGAGGCACTTATTAAAGAAGTTTGTCATGAAGGATCTAAGACAGTTGAGGTATTTCTTGGGGATTGAAGTTGCACGTGGCAGGGATGGAGTAGTACTCTCTCAGAGGAAGTATGCTCTTGATCTTCTTTAGGAAATCGGCATGTTAACAGCAAAGGCTCCAAATATTCCCATGGATCCCAAGGTCCATTTATATGATGAGAGATCTGAGATGGTTGACAATAAAGCCTATATGTAGCTAGTGGGTAAGCTCCTTTACCTCAGCATCACTCATCCAGACTTGTCTTTGTCTGTTGGTAGTCTTACCCATTTTATAGATAAGCCAACTAGGCAGCACTGGAAAGCTGCAATGCAGGTGCTTAGGTATGTGAGGAAAGCACCAGGATAAGGATTATTATTCTGCAAGGGAACACCCATGGGGATTGTAGCATACTCTGATGCTGATTATGCTAGCTATGCTGGGGACAGAAAATCTACTACAGGGTTTTGCAACTTTGTTGCAAGCAATCTGGTTACATGGAGGATCAAGAAGCAAGCGGTTGTATCTCAATCCAGTGCCGAGTCAGAGTATAGGGCCATGGCCCAAACAGCCATTGAGATGGTCTGAGTCAACTCAGTTCTGTTAGATCTTCATGTTCCTTAGGATAGATCTATGGAGATGCGGTATGATAACAGAGCAATGACTTACATTGCTAATAACCCTATGTTCCACGAGAGGACCAAGCATGTTGAGATTGACTGCCACTATACTAGGGATCTCATTCAGCGTGGAATGCTACATACCACGAGTGTCACTTCTGAGGAGCAGGCAACAAATGTCTTCACAAATCCCCTAGCGAGATCTGCCTTTGAGGCATGTTCTAAGCTGAGCATGATAGATATTCATGCTCCAGCTTGAGGGAGAGTGTTAAAGATGGTGATGTTATATTTATTTTATGTCTTTATTTCTTATGGACCATGATGTTATTTTCCCACACCTCTTCTCTTTAAAAAGAGGTGTAGGGCTCCTATAATGAAATAGTGCATTCTTTTCTTCAACTGTTATTAGTTCAGGTAATGTTGCCTTGTGATTTGTAGATGCTATGCTTGTTGGCAAACTATTAGTTCAGCTGGTGTTTGTATGTCAAGGCTCCACATGCATGGTTGTTGTATTTTGGGTTAAAAAAGAAAAGATGAAGTAGCATCTACTTTTGGAATTTGAGGTTAGTGCAAAGTTTATCTTGTTGAATTTGTTGAGAGGGATCATTTACAAGGATATATTTCCTCCATGTAGATATATTTCAGGTTACCCTAAAATCGTGCATGGTAGTTTCTTTTCAACACTTCCAATCCATACTGATTCCTTTTCTCAGGCTTACCATCCAACTTTTAACCTGTTTAGACTGATGCATGGAAATACCTCTGTAGATGTCTGAACCACCTCAAACAAATCTCTCATTTTGTATGCCTTTTTTTTAAATTAATGAGGTGTCATTTTAATCTCTGCTTATAAGACACCAATTTTTTCTGTGACAATCATTATAGATGTGATCCTTGAGTGGCTATATATCTAGCTCAACAGTTTCATTTCTTGCCAGCATCCCCTGCACACATCTACAATTAGCAGCCTGATAATTCGGAAGCCTTGTATTTTTTACCACCAATTTAATGGTTTCACAAAAACTTATAGCTTGTAGACAAACTGAAATTTTGTATCAGAGAATTCCTCTAAGAAGTTAAAAATATCCTAGAGCTTAATGGTAAGGGCGTTATGCTTATTGATGTTTCTTGTGTTCTGAACTTTTCTGGTACAAAATAGACCTATGTATTTAAAACATATCATAAAACTCAAAAGGCCAAAATTCATGTTTTGCATTCCATATGTGAAAAAGATCATATCAGAACTTTTTCTTACACATTTATTAATTTATTTCACAAGAAAGAACTTTCTGGTACATATTGGTTGACATAAAGTAGTTGGTTAAAACAATTATTATAACTGCTTTGATGTTTTTAATAGAACTGGATGGCCAGTGATCTCAAATAGTCATCGTTTCATTTGCTCAGGAAAAAAGATCTCTTGACTGAAGACCAAAGCATTATAAAAAATTGCAAGATTATCCAAGACCGAAGCATTATAAAGAATTCAGTATTAGACATTCAAAGAACACCGTAAACTTTTCCATTTTTGTTGATCATTAACATGAAAAAGCCATTACTTTCATAAGCTACATGTGTTAACTTCTGACTTGCCAATGGAGAGGAAAGTAGCTTCCACAGACTTGAGTTACATTGCAATTTTCAGAACTTACCCATTGGATTTTTCCTAAAAAATTCAAAACGAACTATTACTCAACTTTTGAAGTAAAGACTGTTCGAGCATCAGTTATTGTTGTTCCCATTGATGATTTTGTTTTTTTTTTAAAGTAACATATTTTCAATTTTTAGGATAAAAGAAACATATCTTACTTGTAGATGCACTGGACATTTCAAATCTTCTATAGGGACACCCCACACAATTCAACCTTCTCATTTCAACTTGATCGTCTTGTAAACTGTTTGGATAACTTCAATTAGAGAAGACAATGATTTTGATTCATTGTTATGGCTGGTAGCAGCTTATTGTATTCTAAAGGCTCGAGTGCATGCTTATTGTTATTTGGAATAAATGTACAAAGTTAGAGTACCAGCTACTGCTGGAATTACAGCTTACCGTAATGTTTTCCCTCTTTGATTTGCTGAGAATGCTTTCCCGTTTTGGTAGATTATTCATGTCAATGGCAAATAGTTGGCCGTTTTTTAGTCAGTTTGCCTTCTCTTTGTTTGAGATCTGTTGTTCTTGGTTTCTTGATGCAACGCTTGTTATCAAACTCTCCGATTTGAACGCTTGGGAAAAATGTAGCATCTACTCCCTTGTAAACGATCCAGTGTATGTTTGTTTCCATTTAGGGGGAAAAATAGTAGGGAAATTTAAGTATCACCTACTGTTGGAATGCGAGCTTATAGTACTGTTTTGCCTATTGGATTTGCTAAAAACCAAATTCTGTCTCATTGGCATTTTGGTACCTCACTACCATGGCATGTTGGTTTGGGTTACATTGTTTTTTTTCACTGTTTCTTTTACTTTGAATTCTTCCTCTTTTATGCTTATTGGTTATCGAGGTTTGGTGAAACAACAAACTAAAGTGAAAGTTCAATTGACAAAGCACATGAGCAATTTCGGTGATTTTAATTTCTCCATCATGTGTAAATTTTTTATTATCTGTTATATCAGCAGAAATAACAATATATTTATACATATTCATACCTGTCAAATGTTAAAATTGATCGAAGATTACACAACTATTATAATGAGATATGTTACTTTGATTGTGTTTGTATGCAGCACTAATCAAGATTGGGAGTTGAATTAACTCAATACAACTCCCAATAAATTTTGAGTTAAATTAACTTAATGCCTGTTACAACTTGAGAACTGGTTTACTCTGCATGGGCTTAGGAGTTGTTAAGAGATTCTTTCTTTCCTCAACGTCTAATGACATTACACTTTTTTACGTAAAGTGATCGAACAATATTCTCTTGACCTGTTTAGTTCATTTCATAAGTCTTGTAATTACAAACAAGTTGTAAAACAATCAATCAATTAATTTTAAATTTCTGTTATTATACAAAGCCCTAATTTTCTTCTAATGAAGAAAAATCACTTTGCTGCAACAGGTTTTGTAAAAATATTTGCCAATTATTTTTCAGTATCTATAAATACTAAATGAATGGCACCATGAAGCACATTATCTCTAACAAAATGATGTTGAACATTTATGTGCTTGGTACGTGAATGTTGTACCGGATTCTTGGATAAATTGATTGCACTTGTACTATCACATAGAATTTTAGATTGCGTAAAAATTAATCTAACATCGGACAAAGTTTGTCTCATTGAAATGACTCAAGAGCAAGCAAGTGAAGCAGCAAGTTATTCTGCTTTGGTTGTAGAAAGTGAAACACATGTCTGTTTCTTAGAGAACTATGATACCAGAGATTCTCCAATAAAATGACAAGTGCCACTAAGTGCTCTTTTGGCCTATCCGACTCCCTGCACTTAATTACTTATATGCATGATTATATCTCTCTCAAATGAATATCTCTTTCTTTAAACTACATGTTATGATTGTTACGTCAATTGCATGTTTAAGGGAGAGATAATTAAATTTGATAACTGCATGTTTTACTTTTTGTTGAAACAAAAAAGAGGAGATATTATGCATTACTATTCGTATTCATATGTCTATACATAATTATAATTTTGTTGACAACAAAAAGGGGGAGAATATAAGTACCTCTGTTTTGATGTACCAAAATTATGCTATTTGCAAAGACTAATATTTTAGGACTCTTTCTCATGGATGAAAGCTTCTCTCATGGATCAAAGCTAAAAGAATGATGATCCATATCTCAGTGTCACTTTTTATTTATTGAGTCTAGAATATTTTGTAAGGAATCTCAAAATAAGTTTCAAAGGGATTTTTACATTCCTCATTAAAAATAAATTTTTTGGGTTATTGATCAACCAACTAAATTAATTGATCGACCAAAGTCATTGATCGACCAACCAACTTAATTAATTGATCAAACCAGCCCATTTTAGGAAGTTGATAAATACACTTTTGATCGACCATTTAGGTTAATTAATCGACCAATGATACATCAATCAAATAACTAAATTGATCGGCCCAACCTCATTTTGATCAACCAAGCTACCTTAATTGATCAGCCAATTTGATTTCCTATTCAGGTCAATTTACTAGTATAATAGAGGGGTTGTACGCACTCTTTTTCAATACACTCTCAAGTAGAAAAACTACTCAAAAGCAAAGAGCTTATCGTGCTTCTCCAAGTGCTTTTACGCTCCTATTTTCATGCCTTCCAAAGCATGCCAATTCAAACCTCCATTGAAATTCTGGTTTGACTTTTATTAAGGTTCCATAGGTTCTTATTGTTCTTTTATATATTGTTGCTTTTGATTAACGGATCCCAAGTTGTTGGGAGAAATCTGTTGTTATTGTTATTTGCTTCTCTTTAGGTTAATAAGAGAAGGGATCATTGTAAAGAGGTTGTGCCACCCTCGTTCAAGTGGTACATTAGTGGATTGACTAGCTTCACCTAGTCGGGAAAATCCTAATATGAGAGGCTTAGGTAGTGGTTTTCCCCCAATTTGGATTTCCACTATAAATCCAAGTGTTATATATGCTTGATACTTTTGTGGATTGATTTTGAATTTTTAAAGTGATACTATTCACCCCTCTCCTCTAGTATACTATTACAATATGCAAGCACCCTCATTTAGTATCAGAGCTTCATTATCTAGAAGATGCCAAAGTCATCTGTTGACATGTATGCAGAGAGACATTCAGCAGTTCGACCTCTATTATTTGATGGAATGAATTACGGATACTAGAAGACCAGGATGCAGATCTTCTTGGAATCAATGGATTTCGAGTGTGGGATGTCATTGCCTCAAAATACACACGCCCTGAGATTAAGGAAGGAGTAGCAGCAACTCTGGATCAGAAGAAAATGGCAACGCATAATGCGAAGGCGATGAACGCATTCTTCGATGGGCTTTCCAGAGCAGAGTTCAAACGAGTTTCAGCCTACAAGATAGCCTATGAGATCTAGAGCATCATCGAAGTCACTCACGAGGGGACATCAAAATAAAGGAAACTAGAGTTAATTTACTAATTACTAATGCAAAATTATGAGCTTTTCATGATGAAGAGGGAGAGTCAATCAAAGAGATGTTGATTGTGGGCCCAGCACCTTCTGCAGCAGTAGGCTCTGGTTGCTCAACACCTTGACCTAAAAAGGGGTTATGAGTATACAAAGTCAGCGAACGCTGAGTAGAGTGGCAACCAACTAACTAAAGCAGTAAAAGTGGACAGGCAGTTGTTGTTTTCCAATTGCATTATTTCACAAATTATTTCTTTTCACCCATTGGTTTATTTATCAGATCTCTTTCTTGATCTCGAATGTTCCTCGTGGGAACGATCTTGATTGCAGTCCTTTCTGAAGAGTAGAAGGCACACGTGGTGCTCTCATGGCCGGGAGAGTCCCCTGTGGTGATTCTACACCCAGTCAACCACCCCAAGGTCACGGACAGATGTAACGGTGACTACGGTATGCGCGATAAGCGCACGGGTACTACCCCGCACTGGCACGCAGTCAGTCGTTTCCGTTAATGGGTGTGCCCAAAGTACAGCACAGAACCAGTATAGGGCCTAGCCCTCTCAGTAACAGGGGTCTAGCCCCTCTCAGTAACCAAATAGGGGTCTCGCCCCTCCACAGTCTGCGCACCCTCACTTGACTACCTTGGTTTTCCCAGTGGGCCTAACAAGTTGGTGTAGGGCGGCTAGCTGAACCCCGGGCCCCGTGGGTTGGCTAGCTCTCTCTCTACACTAGTAGCTCTCCCCGATACTGTGTATGCGAGGGCCAAGAAGTCGGTATAAAGTGGCTAATCCTAACCCTAGGTCCCAACCCAAGGGCGGCTAGCTCCGCTCTGCACTAAACAAGGGGATAGTCGCTCTCCTTGGTACTCCGTACTCAAGAGCCAGCTCACTTCCCTACTCTCAATTCCAGATCCATTCCATTTAATTCCAGGAGCTCTACTCCTAATTCCTCGTAGGGTTCATACTCATATTCCTCATGCCATTCCATACCAGGTTTCATCATTTCTATTTCCATTCTCAGGTTATACACATGCAACTTGTAATTCTATCGTTCACATTTCTATACTCAGGTTATACACAGGTAGCTCGTAATTTCCAACATTCACATTACCATTCCCAAATTATATACGTGCAGCTCATATTATGTCATTTCACGTGTACAACAAGAAAGTTACATACAACAGTTAACTAGCACAAGTACTACATATTTCGCATG
The DNA here is from genome assembly GCA_037157565.1 of Thalassia testudinum. Lineage (NCBI taxonomy): Eukaryota > Viridiplantae > Streptophyta > Magnoliopsida > Alismatales > Hydrocharitaceae > Thalassia > Thalassia testudinum. Next base: position 1,877,878 of record JAZHRO010000022.1, on the reverse strand, counting down.
CAGCTGTTATTCATTTACATGCAATTGTTATCATTCTATCTACTCATTCAAGACTGCATTCCATTCATTCAATACAGACATTCCAGTATTTCTAGTCCTAGGATTCGTGTCATACCCTAGGTTCTAATCATTCATTCCACGCATGCATTCAGGTTTGTATTTAAATTAGGGGAAGCCACTCTACCAGCTGTAACGACCCGGTTCCCGAGTCCCTACGAGACACGAGAACCGGACCGACTCGACTAATCCCAAGACCCAGTCGTCCAACGAGGAAGTAACCAAAAGACAGTAAAATAAACCACATTCAGCATGAATATAACTAACAGTAAGAAAGTACAGCAGTAAGGAAAGAAACTACTACAGTAGGTACCACCACAACAGTAAAACAACATTTATCATATAACAAAAACTGCAGGTAAAGAAGGTACAGCGGAAACAAAAACTACTCACTAGAATAGAAACAAAAGGGGTACAAAGCTGTGGTAACTCTACTGGACCCTACTCGGCCCAGCGTCCTCTGCAGCCGCCGACCCTGGCTGCTCAACACCTGGTCCTGAAAAAGGTAACGAGTGTAACACGTCAGCAAAACGCTGAGTAGAGTGGCAAACTAACTAAGGCAACAGTAGAGTGTACAGTAGCTGTTATGTTCTATTACTTCCTTTATTCACATCTTTCAATTTTTTCTCACTATTTCATTTATTTCTCAGATCCTTTACTTGATCTCGAATGTCCTCGTGGGAACGATCTTGATTGCAGTCTTTTCCAAAAGTAGAAGTAGCACGTGGTGCTCTCCTGGCCGGGAGAGTCCCCCGTGGTGATCCTACCCTCAGTCAACCACCCCAAGGTCACTGACAGACGTAACGGTGACTACGGCACGCGCGATAAACGCACAGGTAGCTAGCCCGCACTGGCACGCGGTCAGTCGTTTCCGTTAACGGGTGCGCCCAAAGCACAGCACGGAACCAGGGCAGAGCCCTCTCAGTAACAGGGGTCCAACCCCTCCACAGTAACCAAACCGGGGCCTTGCCCCTCCTCAGTCCGCGCACCCTCGCCTGACTACCCTGGTTTGCCCTAGTGGGCCTAACAAGTCGGTGAAGGAGGCTAGCAGAACCCCGGGGCCCGTGGGGTAGCTAGTACTCTCCTAACACTAATAGCTCTCCTCGGTACTACGTCCACGAGGGCCAACAAGTCGGTACAGAGCGGCCAATCCTAACCCCGGGTCCCTGGGGCGGCTGGCCCCACTCTGCACTAAACAGGTACAGGTACTTCCCTTGGTACTGCGTACCCAAGAGACAGTACAAACTACATCTCAGTTCCATTCCTTTTTCTTTCCAGGAGTTCCACTCCTAATTCCCCGTAGGGTTCCAGCTCTTTATCTCAGAACATCATATGTTTCACTTTCCAGATTCACGTTCTCAAATTCCATGATCTCAAACATGTTTCTTTATTCATAACAGGCAGCTGTTAATTAAATTTACAGGCAGCTTTATATATTCCCTTCCATTTTTCCAAGACTGCAGTAATATACATTCCACTAGTTTTTCCATCCTAGGATTCATGCCATATCCTAGGATCTATCATACAATCTAGTTTTCCGGCCCTAGGATTCATGCAACACCTAGGAGCTATCATTCCATATATTTCTCATTCCTAGGATTCATGCAATGCCCTAGGTTCTAGTTATGGTTCCATACTTTAACAGATTTTATTAATACTTAAAGCCACTCTACCAGGTACAACGGGAGTAATGGGGGCGTGATCGGGAATCCCGCGCGCCTCCGCGACTCTCAAGACTGCAACCGAACGAGGTCCTATCACAAGGATCAAACACAAGGAGTGTCTCAAAACAGTGTATAGCTACTGTAGGCGGGTAGAGGAATTAATTCTGAAACGAACGCAACTCGAATCACGGAAAACGGAGCCCAAACGGGCCCTAAACGGGTCGAAAAAGACGATACTGTGCAAAATCAGACGTCTGGAACTCCTTCCAGACGTCTTAAACGGTGGATCAGAGAATTACCTGTTCAGCTTGGTTCCCCGGACGTCCAGAAGTCTGCAGGGACGTCTGCCCTAGATCCCAGACGTCCGATGGTCCCTCAGGATGTCTGGAGGTCACTCCCGCCGTCTGGTACAACTTCCAGACGTCTGATTCGCAAAGGATGACGAATCAGCGAACCTGCGCACAGCCAACCCCCCTCCCTCAGTACGGTCAGTCGACAAGAAGGAAGAAGAAAGCGGAAACTCACCTTTCAGACGTCTGTATGATCTTACAGACGTCGACCTTGCCGTCTGGATATCAATCCAGACGTCTGATTCTGGAAATTTTTCCAGAATCAGAACCCTGCTCGGCCTCTGCTCGCGACGCCGCCCGCGTCGCACCTCGCGCGTCTGCTGATCAGCCCGCAGCAGGTCCCTCTCCGCGTCGCTCCGCGCCCCCTGCGCCCTCCGCCGGCCGGCCAAGCCGCTCCGGCGAGCTCGCCCTCACGGCAGAGCCCCGCCCTCGCACGCCGCACCTCCTCCGCGCTCACTGCGGCTGCCGCTGCCGCTGCGCCCTCGCGTCCGCTCGCTCTCGCGCACAGGCAGGAGAAGAAGGAAGAAGATGGTGGAGACGGGAGGGGAGGCGCGCCCTTTTAAGGCCGCGCGAGGAGGAGAGAGAAGGCGGTCGCAGCCGCCTGCAGCCACAGAGAAAGAGGGGAGAATCGCAGGTCTGCGCGCACAGGCGCGCAGACGAATCTCCCGTGCGAACATAACTGTTCTCCAGACGTCTGTAAACTATCCCAGACGTCTGGTCAGACGTCTGGATGTGATCCCCGACGTCTGGTCCGACGTCTGGGCCACCTCCCAGACGTCTTAAAAGGAGTCTGGGGCACGCGCTCGTTACACCAGCAAACCCAGGAGTATTGGGGGCTTGAACGGCAGGCTCACGTGCCTCAGCAAGCCCCGAACCCGCAACTGAACGAAGTCCTATAACAAGGATCAATCACAAGGGAACTATCAAAACAGTATGGATAACCTTCTAACAAGTAGAGGAACTCACAAGAAACACTTCGGTATCTTATTTGCGTAAAACGGACCTCAAACGGACCCTAAATGGGTCAAAATAAGGTTACTGATGCAAAATCAAACGTTTGGAACAACTTCCAGACATCTTAAAAGTGTTCAGTATCGTACCTCAATCTCTGCGTCCACCCCAGACGTCCAGGAACTCTTCTAGACCATCTGGACCCAGCTCCAGTCGTCCGACCACCTCTCCGGACGTCTGGAAGTGCTTCCAGATGTCTGGTTCATCGCCTAGACGTCTGAAATGCGTAGGAGGACATGTCCCGCACCTTCCCGAAGTAAATCCTGCATGCCACCACGCAATCTTCTCAAAAGGGCATGCAACAGGGTATCGGCGGAGCGGCCTGCATGGCCGTTTCCACAAAGAAGACGTACCTTCGCGAAGCCCTCTCCTCAGACATCTAGAACCGCCTCCAGACGTCCGAATCGTCGTCTGGACGTCACTTGAGACGTCTGATTCTGGGCAAAACCCAGAACCAGAACCTGCTTCCGCTCTCCCGCGCCACGCGTGGCCGTGCCGCGCCCCTCCTCGCCTGCTGCTCCGGCTGCAGTAGTGTCGGGGAGGACCTCCCCGACGCACTCCTCCTCACACACGTGCCGCTCCAACCGTGCGCTCACCGATGAGCTCCCACGTGAGCTCACGAGCTTACTCTCCTCCTCTCCTCACGTTGCTCCTCCTCAACGCCGCCCGCGTGCTCTCTCGCTCGCGCTGCCTCTCTCACTGGAGTGGGGAAGAAGAGGGGAAGGGCTGGTGTAGGGAGAACGAGAGGGGGAGGGGGTTTAGGGTTTGCTTGGAGGCGAGGGAAGAGAGAAAAGGAGGAAAAACGAAAGGGGTACTGTCTGCACGCAGACGCGAGCTCGTACTCAAAATTTCGATTTCCAGACGTCTGGGAAGGTGTCCAGACGTCTAACCCACAGTCTAGACGTCTTAAAAGGCTCAAACAGCACGGGTCTTAACATCATAACAAACTTAAAGGAAGTTTCATCCCCGAAACTTGACTTAGCTAGGGTACGGAAAAAGAACAATATACGCATAATAAACTTAAAGAGGATCGAAGTCCGTCAGAAAAGACGTACCCTCAAAAAGCTCCGGGTACCGCTCTCCCATTGCCGCCTCAGGCTCCCAAGTAGCCTCCTCGTACCTCTAGCTCCTCCACAAGACCTTCACCAGGGGTACCCGCTTCCGTCTCAAACTCTGGACGGCTCTGTCTAGTATCTGTACAGGTCGCTTGGGGTAGGTCAGGTCATCACCCACCTCGACACTCTCATGGCTCAGAACGTGACTGGGATCGGTGACGTACTTCCTGAGCTTGGACACATGGAACACGTCATGCACACCAGAAAGCTGAGGAGGAAGGGCAAACCTGTAAGCAACAGGTCCAACCTGCTCAAGGACCTCAAAGGGACCCACAAACCTCAGCGCGAGCTTCCCTTTCACCCTAAAACGCTGCAAGCCCTTCATGGGTGAAACACGAAGGAAGACGTGATCCCCAACCCCGAATTTGACCTCTCTACGCTTCCGAACAGCATAACTCTTCTGTCTGCTCCTGACAGTGCAAAGTCGTCTGTGTATTTGTTCAACCACCTCCTGACTCTGCAGGATCAGCTTGGGGCTAACCTCCCACTTGGTCCCCACCTCAACCTAACTCAAGGGCGCAGTACACCTCCGTCCATACAGAGCCTTGTATGGTGCCATGCTGATACTCGAGTGGTTGCTGTTATTATATGCAAACTCTGCCAGGGGCAAGTGCTCCTCCCAAGAACCCCTCCAGTCCAGTACACAAGTACGCAAAAGGTCCTCAAGTGTCAGTATCATGCGCTCTGACTGTCCGTCCATCTGGGGGTGGTACGCTGTGCTGAACCTCAACCGTGTCCCCAAGGCCTGCTGAAACTCAGCCCAAAACTGGGATGTAAAATGGGTATGCCGGTCGGATACAATCTTGCACGAAACTCCGTGCAGACGTACCACATCGCGAATATACCTCTCTGCCAACTATGTTGGTCCCAAGGTGACTCGGATCGGCAAGAAACGTGCCGTCTTCTATAATCTATCTACAATCACCCAGACTACGTCGTGTCCGCACTGGGTAACGGGCAAACCCACCACCAAGTCCATGGTGATGCTCTCCTACTTCCACTCTGGCACTAGAAGTGGTTGCAACGGTCCTGCAGGCCTCTGATGCTCGACCTTCACCTGCTGGCACACTAAACACTGCTGCACGAACTCACCTACATCCCGCTTCATCCCCCTCCATTAAAAGTCACATCTCAGATCATGATACATCTTCGTGTTCCCGGGATATATGGTGAACTTGGAACCGTGTGCCTCAGTCAGGAGCTCTCTCAACAACTCCTTGTCTCTGGGAACGCACAAACGTCCCCTCATGCGCAGTACCTCATCAGTAAAGGAGAAGTCTCCAGGATCCCCTGATAGTACTTTGTCTCGTAACGACTGTAGGTACGGATCTGTCATCTGTCCTGTAATGATGCGGTCTATCAGCTCTAGTATCGTCTATCGTGTCACTGTCACTGACTCGCAATGCCCCTGTGACTCAAGGGGTCGCCAACTACCCAACTCCTCCATGAGTCTCCAACTCTGTGCCTGTAAACTGGCCAAGTGGGTAGGCGCCTTCTGGTTCAAGGCGTCAGCCACCACATTGGCCTTCCCCGGATGGTAGGTGATGAGAACCTCATCATGAGCCATAACTAGCTCATTTTGACCTAATACAAAGGATAAAAGCTCCTACATATCTCAAGGAAAGGCTTAACTCAGAGAATTCTGAGTTTAAGGAGAAAACAAGTCATAAGGGGTAAAAATGCAATTTTACCAGTATAATCTGCATACAGGGTAATTCAGGGCCCAAACATAGGTCAAAGCAACTTAATAAGAATAAAAGTGGGATGAGATGATCTAGCAAGGGCTACAGCAATTCCAAGGAACTAAATGATAATCTGTAACCCTAAAACAACCCACTTCAATTCACGAGGTTCAAGGCAAAGTAAAAATAGAATAAACCCTCTAAAATTCATAGAAAAATAATCTCTAGGGTTTAGAACCTTCAATTTGGCCTTCAGAACCCATTTTTGACCTACATTGAGAACCATGCCCAATTAATAACTTAATTTGGGTTTTCGCATAAATTGACCGGTCAAACAAGGTTTAATATAAAAATGAAATTCACCATAAGATTCCTTAGGTCCTAATTAATCATGTATAAAAACTTGAGCCTAAGAAGAAACCTCCTTGACCAACTTTACACTTTGGTCCTCATATATTTACTTTTTGGCCCTCAACTTTTGAACCCTCGCATTTTGGCTCCTAACTCTCCTTCGTTCTTTGCGTTCAGGTCCCCCCTGCAAAACCTGCCAGCACCATGCTCCGGCGACCTTGCGCGGAGCATGGCGCCGCGCAGGGTGAGGGGGAGAGCCTGGCAAGTAAACCGGGGGTGCCCTGCGTCGTCAGCCGTCGCAGGGACACCCCCCTGGTCGCTGTAACCCACCATACCGGCCGTGCGAACGCACGGACGGTATGGGTCTCCATCTCCGGCGTCCTCCGGCGAGGGAGACACGTCGTCTCCCTCCGCCTTCCTCCCTGTTTTGATCCCTATAAATACCCCCGTCGCTCCACCAACCTCGGCAGCTCGGATCTGACGGAGAAAACCCCCAACTTTCCTCTCTTCTCTCTCCGGCAGACGCTCACCAGCTCCGACGGTTCCTCCCCCTCCTCCTCTTCGCTCTGCCGCAATACCAGCAGCAGAGACTTCCTCCCCTGCTCTTCCCGCGCCACGCCGCACCCAGCTGGCGCCTCTCCGGCTCTCTGCTCACCGCCGCCCCTTTCCCTGAGCATCTTCTTCTCCGGCGACAGTCGATACGACTGTCGCCCTGCTGGCCCCCCCTTCGTCCCTGCAAGTAAGCTAGAACTACTTCCCTTCCTCTCCTCTTTCTTTCCCCGGTTTCAATTTGTTCAATTAAGCCCTCGACCGACCCTGACCATCGTCACCCCCTTCGTCTCCGGCCACCCTCCGGCGAGATGCTCCCATCGCTCCACAGCCTCACACACCTCGCCGACCCTCACCGAACCTCCGCCTCATCACACTGAGCACCCCCCACCCCTCCACTGCCACTCCACACCTCCGTAACGCTCCCCCGAACAAACCCATTCCTCCGGTTGCAGTCCAACCTAGGGCTGCCGCCAGACACCACCTTGCGGCTTGCCGCGCAGCTCCACACGTTCCCCAGTGGTTTGATCAGGCCAAGAGGCCATATTCGTGTCCGACAGGTTTTGAGGTTCGACCGCCATTAACGCACATTGAAGCAGCTTCTCCCGCGCTCCAGGCTTGAGGACTCCAGGTCTCCAGCTGCTGCGGATTACGGGGAGTCTTGCGAAGGCAGCCAGCCAGCAACCGACGCAAATCGAAGCCGCAGCTGCAGAAGCTAGGCCGCGGTCTCCCAGCAGGCGCACGCGAGGAGAGGCCTCCGTTTAGTCCCACATCGGTAAGCCTCACAACCTTTTCACCGTTTAAATTGATTTTGTGCATTAGCCTTACTGCCTCAGCACACGGGGTGAGGTCCCCTTCACCCGCCCGGTTACCCGATCTCGTCCTCGCTCACGCCCCGCGGACCTGACCCGACCCGACTTAGACTGACCTGCACTCCTCGCCCACCACGCACGCCGGTGGGCCTGGACCCGGGCGCGACCCGTACCCGACTACCCGGCAGCTCTGGGAGAGCTTTCCCAAGAGTGGTTTCAGAGAGAGAGAGACGCGGGGGGGAGAGGGTAGAGTAGGTTTTGTCCTCTGACGTAAGCTCTGAAGTGTGCAGGCACAGGTGAAGAAGAAGGACCGCGGAAGAAGAAGGAAGCTGAGGGAGACACTGTAGCAACAGGCAGTTTAAGTCGTCTGATTTGGAAATCAGACGACGTCCTGAAGGGAAAAGAAGAAAGAAGGAGGGGCAACGTCCTGACTGGAAAAAGAAAAGAAGAAAGAAGGAGATCTGAAGAACATCAGAAGAAGGCGAGGCAGAGGAGAACACAAAAGAACAAGGGAAGAACTGAAAGAAGAAAAACAAAGAAGAAAGAAGAAGATCTGAAGAAAGACAGAAGAAAAAGGAAGAGCAGGAACAGCTGGAAGAAGAAGAAGAGCATCACCACTGCAGAAGAAGAACATCACTACTGCAGACAAAGAAGAAGAAGATCTGAGACGAGGAGAAACAAAGAGAAAAGAAGACAACAAATTCTTTCTCTCTCTTTCTTTATTTTTGTAAAAGAAACATGTATATCTCTAGAATACAACTTGCTCCCTGAGTTCGACCTCGGGAACTCTTTTCCGAGTAAAAAAATTTATATATTTGAAATGATGGCAACAACTGGCTATACTACGACGCTATAACAATAAAACCCGGTTGTCAACACAAACGAGAACGGCCATCAGTAGGAGATGCTACAGTCATAGTCCTTCAGGAGCTCTAACCAACATCTCTATCTCATGTTAAGCTCCTTCTGATAAAACAAGTACCTGAGGCTCTTATGATCCGTGAATATCTCAAAAGTCTCACCGTATAGGTAGTGCCTCCAAGTCTTCAGCGCGAAGACAACAGCTACCAGCTTTAAGTCATGGGTAGGGTAGCTATGCTCATGGGGCTTCAGTTGCCGCGAAGCGTAAGCGACAACGTGACCCCGCTGCATGAGCACACCCCCTAACCCTTGTAACGATGCGTCTTTGTACACAACGAAACTACCACTGCTGTCTGGGATGGTAAGCATAGGAACCGAAGTCAGCCTCTCCTTCAACTCCTGAAAACACGCCTCATAAGCATCTGCCCAAGAAAAGGGCACGTCCTTCCGGGTCAACTGTGTCATAGGACGTGCAATCTACGAGAAACCCCTGATAAATCACCGGTAGTAGCCTGCCAGTCCCAAGAAATTGCGAATCTCTATCACTGTACGTGGTCTCTCTCACCTGAGCACTACCTCAACCTTGGCTGGATCCACAGCCAAGCCATCCCCTGAAATCACATGACCTAGGAAGGTCACCTGCCTCAACCAGAACTCGCACTTACTGTATTTGGCATACAGCCTACATTGTCTCAACGTGTCCAGAACCATCCACAAGTGCTGTTCGTGCTGCGCTTGATCCCGTGAGTAGATGAGCACATCATCAATAAACACCACCACAAACTGATCCAGATACGGTCTGAACACCTGGTTCATTAAATCCATGAAAGCAGCAGGGGCGTTGGTCAGCTCAAACGACATAACCAAAAACTCGTAGTGTCCGTACCAGGTTCGGAAAGCTGTCTTGGAGATGTCGGTCTCCCTGATCCTCAACTGGTGGTAACCAGATCTCAAATCTATCTTGGAGAAAACCGTGGCACCTCGCAACTGGTCAAACAAGTCATCAATCCTCAGCAGCGGATACCTGTTCTTGATGGTGACCCTGTTCAGCTATCTGTAGTCTACATAAAGGCATAGGGTACCATCCTTCTTCTTCACAAATAACACCGGGGCTAGCCATGGAGACGCACTGGGCCTCACAAAGCCCTTCTCCAAAAGGTCCTGCAACTGGGCTTGAGCTCTCGTAGCTCAAGTGGTGCCATCCTGTAGGGTGCTGTAGAAATGGGGCTGGTCCCCAGTACCAGTGAGATCTCAAACTCGATCTCACGCTCAGGCGGTAGTCCTGGCAGCTCCTCTGGAAACACGTCGGGGTACTCTAACCATCAAGATGCTCTAAAAGTCTGCCACGAGGCTGGGCTCTGCCACTACACAAGCCAGAAAGCCCTCACACCCCTGTCCCAAAAGTCTCGCCACCCAGAGTGCAGAAATGCACCTGAAGCCTCCATCCACCGGCTGACTGTGGAACTCAAAAGAAGGCATCTCTGGCATGGAGAAGACGATCTTCCTCTCAAAATAGTCCACCAAAGCGTGGTAAGCGAACAGCCAGTCATCCCCAGAATCACGCCAAAGTCCTCCATCAGTATCACAATCAGGTCAGCAGGGAGGCTGTGTCCCCCAACACTAATGTCACAGTCTGTGTAAACCTCCTCAGCTACAAACAGCTATCTACCCGGACCTCTGATCACGAAAGGACCCTCTAACAACACACAATCCTGTCCCAAACTGACAGCAAAAGTAGCTGCAACAAACGAGTGCGTGGCGCCGGAATCAAAAACTGTGTAAACTAGTCTACTGGAAACTATAACCATACCTGCCACCACTGAACCTGAAGCTCTTGCGTCTCTGTGTGTTAGGGTGTTTATACGCCCCTCAGCTCTCGGTGCGAACAAAGCAGCCACACTCTGCGTCGGATGAGTAGCCGCTGGCCAGTACCCTCCCCCCGACTGCTGACCTCCCCCACACGCCTGGGAACCACGGCCTCCTGCTCGTCCTCCAGCGCTTGGTGTGGGGAGCATCTGCTGACCTCCAGCCCTAGATGGGAAGTCCCTCCTGATGTGGCCTAGCTGGCCACACTGGTAGCAAAGGGGAACTTGACTCTTGCCCTCGGTAGGTCCCTGCTGACGGCTGGACGAGGGTCTAGTGTTGGCAACTGGCCCCTGTCGGGGGCCCCCAAAGGCCACTGACGGCCTCGCAAAGCATATGACGGCTCTCCTGCGGGTGTCGCGTGCCTCCTCTCTCGCCGGCCCTGAGAGTAGTCTGGCTGGTAGGGCCTCTTCCGTCCACTGTCAGTGTCACGTGCGGTCGGGTTGGTCTCCTCATATGTCATAGCTGCCTCCACCACTCTCGAGAACGTGGGCAGCTTTAGGGGTTTGACATACCCTCGAATGGCAGGCTGGAACCCCTCAGTGAACTTCCACAGGTGCTCCTCCTCAGTAGCCACAACTGTCGTGGCGAAATGAGACAGCTCCAGAAAACGCGTACGATACGTGCTGATAGTCATTGTCCCCTGGAGGAGAGTGTGAAACTCCAGCCTCCTCTAATCCTGCCACGTCTGTGGGAATTACTACTCACAGAAGAGGGTGACAAACTGGTCCCACGTCGTCTTTGCCCCCTCCTGACCTTTGACCACCCTCCACCACCTGTGTGCCGTGCTCTCTAGCTGATACGTGGCAAAGGCCATGCGGCACTTCGCAGGGGGTGAAGGGTGCCGAACACCTTCTCAATTTGCTCTAACCAGTCCTCTGCCTCAGTCGGGTCCTCATCCTCCTTGAAGGAGGGGGGCTTCAACTTTCGAAACTGTCCGAAAAGCTCGTAATGTCGCTGAAGTGGGGAAACGGGCACGCCTCCAGGCAGGGAGGGCTCGTGCTCGGGAGTGTCAGAGTGTAGTGGGGGCGGTGGAGGACCACCCCCTGCCCCACGTCCAGCGCTGCGTCTGTCTCGTGGTCCCACAGAGGACTCCCCCTCCACGTCCCAAGGGAGAGGCGCTCGTGGAGGCAGGTGGAGCTCTTCTTGTACAATCTCCCGCATCAGCTGGGCGAGGTCCTAGGCCTGAACACCCAGAAGAAGTGGCTGGTCCACTGAAACATCGGGCTCAACACATCCACCCCTCCGACCCCATCCACGGCCGCGTCCGCGGCCCGCCTCAATGGCTCCACATCGAGGCATCTCCTACGAGAAGACGCGAACAACAGAACAAGAAGACGTCAATACTAACAGACATTCAGCAAAAGAACCTCAGAACAGATGTCAAAAGGTACGTTGTGGTGGTTACTCTAGTTACAAACACATGAATTGGTTATTCTCAAGCTAGTTGGTTCACTTCTCGGGACGACCTTGCTCTGATACCATCTTGTTACGGCCCGATTCCCGAATCCCTACAGGACACGAGACCGGACCAACTCGACTGATCCCAAAACCCAGTCGTCCAACGAGAAAGTAACCAAAAAGCAAGAAAGTAAACCACATTCACTATGCTATGCAACTAATAGTAAAAAGGTACAACAGTAAAGAAGTAAAAACTGCTACAGTACATATCACCACCATAATGGAAGAAAAGTAACCAGGTAAAAGAATATAAAGTACAAAATGTAAGAGTACAAAACGTAAAGGTACAAGAGTCTACTCACTACTATAAAGAGTACAACAAAAGAGCTACAACTACTGGGCTCTACTAGTCCCAGCACCTTTTGCAGCCGTAGGCTCTGGCTGCTCAACACCTGGACCTGAAAAGGGGTTATGAGTACACAAAGTCAGTGAACACTGAGTAGAGTGGCAACCAACTAACTAAAGCAGTAAAAGTGGACAGGTAGCTATTTTCCAATTACATTATTTCACAAATTATTTCTTTTCACCCATTGGTTTATTTATCAGATCTCTTTCTTGATCTCGAATGTTCCTCATGGGAACGATCTTGATTGCAGTCCTTTCCGAAGAGTAGAAGTCACACGTGGTGCTCTCCTGACCGGGAGAGTCCCCCGTGGTGATCCTACACCCAGTCAACTGTTGGTGCTAGAGCACCGTGATCATTTGTTTTGATGATAACAAAACACGTGTCATTTAACATTTGCACTTGGAGTTTTAGATTTTAGGTCAATCGCAAATGGAGACGTGGTTATGATAACACCACACAAGGGGGTAATAATTATGTTGAATATGGCCCATCTTTAGAATAAAAGGCACAACATAAGTAGAATAGGAGCATTGCTTGCATCAAGTACCAAGATTGCTTATAAACTGTATTAATGGACATTTGTGTAAGCATTTGTCAAAGTAGGCCTCAGATGAGCAATCGGACTGCACGGATGGATTCAGAATGACGAACGGAGTACAACGGACTCAAGATCGGCCAAATCCGACATCCGGAGCTCCCACAATGGGCCCATGAAATTCTGACCATTGATCTGGAGATCAACGGCCCAGAGAGTGCCACGTCAGCTCGCCCCCACCGTACGCACATCTTTAGTCGGCCAAGGACAAATCTCGGCCGTCGATCTTCGATCGAACGGCCGAGATCCGCGCGCTCGCCCGCGTTCGCCGCGACAAAGCGCCGGCGTGGCGCAACGGTTAGCGCGCACGCTCGCATCGCCGCGACACACGTTCGAGCTGCGCGGAGTGGATTTTGAAGGCAAGCAGAAGGTGCGGAAAAATTGGGCCGCCCGATCAGCAGCGGGCGGCTAGGATCTCGCCACGCGGCGCGACGACAGCCCACGAGCGCCCACGCGCAGGTGCGCGCCAGGCGGAAACGCGCGCGCACACGCGCGCCCAAGGCGCGATCTCAGCGCGGGCGAAGAAGGCTCTCAGCCGTCCGATCTTTGATCGGACGGCTCTCGTTCAGCGGCCATAGATCGCGCAAAGAGGAAGACCGGGGCGGGCAGCTGACCGGCAGCATGAGGGCTTCACCGATGTTTGTGGAAGCGGTTTTAGCGACGCTCCGGATGTCACTAAAGCCCATTCTTCTTTTAGGAAGCCCTTAACTCTATTTAAACCCCCTTCTTCAATGTATACACCCCCCTTGCAACTACTCCACTCCTCTCTTAGCTAGCTTTAGGTACTCTTGTAATCGCCGGAGATGACGAGCTGCCGACGAAGCCTCCTCCACCGCCGTGGCTGCCTTGTCACTCTCCACTCTCTCTCTCTCTCTTTCTCTCTCTTTCTTAAGCTTTCCATTACTTTTGTTGAAGCATGTATTTAATGTTGTAAGTTATAAACTACGAATGCATGTTTAATGAAGTTATTTTCCGTTCAATTGTCCTTTTAATTTTTGTTCAAGTTGCATGATCAAAACCAAGAGCTTTCTAACCCTAAACTCTCTCTCTATCTCTCTCTCTCGCTTTTCAAAAACCACATCTTTCACAAGCAAAACTCCGCCTTTTCCGTGACAACAAGTGATAAACAAAAATCCGATTTCCACGCCTCCCTGAGACCGACACTCAGACTCACCTCCGTTTACTTCTTTTAAAACCGACGTATCAAGTGCGATTATAACGACACCTCTTAACACACACGCACTACGGCACGTCAGGTCAGACAAAGTTCGAGCTCGCATCCAGGATGAATTGAAGGAGCTTGACGGAGAACAGAGGAGCTTCGCGAGGAGTGATGGCTTGAAGAAGGAAGGAGATGAAGAATAAGATAGATTTCCTTTCCTTGTAATCTTTGTATTTTTGTTTCTTTTGTTGCTCTTTATTTTTGTTTCTTAGATTCATGTTAAAGAGCCTCAAAGAACCCTAACAGTAATAGTCCTAGGAACACTTACACAACCCTAGGATACTTAGGTTTTCTGTAGAGAACTTAGAAAACCAAAATAGGGTTCAAACAACCTTTTCAGACGTCTAATATGAAAATTAGACGTCTGATAAATACTTTTAAGACGTCTGACTGTTGACTCAGACGTCTGATTATGTTTAGGCTGGACTTAGTTAGTTCTGTCTGATGAAATCAGACGTCCGTACCTTAGTTCAAACATCTTAGAAGACGTCTGATAATTTTGCCAGACGTCCAATTAGTGGACCGTTGCCTGGCTTAGTAAACATTGATGGATATGACCGTTAGCCCGTATCCGACGTCCGTAGAGGACCCCAGACATCTGATACATGACCGTTTTACCTCGGCTGACCCAAATTCTCTTCTCAGAGATGTTCTAACTGTTGCACTCTCTTGGAAATCCATTCCCGCAAAAAAGTAGGTTTCCAGACGTCCAGATTTAGTGCTAGAAATCCTGTATGTCGTCTGATGACAATTCACTAGAACCCTGTTTCGATCTGATTCAAGTTAGGAAAGAAACTCGCCTAAAATCAGACGTCTGACTTTGTTCCCAGACGTCTTAAACTGATTTTCCAGATGTCTGATAACCCTATCAATGTAATGATTAATCCTGATTTCGGCTTGATTTTCTGGGAGCTTGCACCCAACGGCTATGGAAGCCTTCCAAAGCCTTCCAAAGCCTTCCTAAGGCCTCTATAAATAGAGGGGAACCTTTGCCACTCAAATACACACCAAGACACACCCAAGCAACATACTTTCTACTCTTTTGTGTCTAAGAAAAGCTCTTACTCTCCAAACTCAAGTTCTACATCTACAGAGCATCAATCTTTTGTGCACCCGCTCTCCTACCGTAGTTCACGAGAGCACCGTTGTGCCGTCGCATGGTTCACGCATCCGCGTCAAGCCGACGCACTTCTTGCAAAGGGAAGTTTCCTAATTCCTATAGAAGCTAGGTTTAAATATTTGTGGCTCTATAGGACTATTCTTGTATTTTACTTTGCTTGTGTTGGGTATTTGCTTTGCAAATTCTCATCTCCTTCGTGAGACAAAATCCTTCTCGTGAAGAGAAGGGGTTTGAGGTACGCTACCCTTGTATAAAGTAGCGTGGTTGTAATTGAGGTTGTACTACCCTCGTTTAAGTAGTACGTTAGTGGATTTGATCAACTTGGTTGATCGGAAAATCCTAACTCAAGAGGGTTAGGTGGTGCTTTTCACCCGATTTGGGTTTCCACCTAAAAATAATTGTGTTCATTGTGTGATTGTCATTTTGTGAGATTTTTATATTTTTATTCCGCACTTTGTTACGTCACCCCCTCCTACCAGGGAAACCACATCAACCACCCCAAGGTCACAGATAGACGTAACAGTGACTACGGTATGCGCGATAAGAGCACAGGTAGTTGCCCCGCACTGGCACGCGGTTAGTCGTTTCCGTTAACGGGTGAGCCCAAAGTACAGCACGGAACCAGTATAGGGCCTAGCCCTCTCAGTAACAAGGGTCTAGCCCCTCTCAGTAACCAAACAGGGATCTCTCCCATCCACAGTCCGCGCACCCTCACCTGACTACCCTGGTTTTCCCAGTGAGCCTAACAAGTCGGTGTAGGGCAGGTAGCTGAACCCCAGGCCCCATGGGGTGGCTAACTCTCTCCGTACACTAGTAGCTCTCCCGGGTATGTGTACACGAGGGCCAAGAAGTCTGTACAGAGTGGCCAATCCTAACCTCGAGTCCTAACCCAAGGGCGGCTAGCTCCGCTCTGCACTAAACAAGGGGACAGTCGCTCTCCTTGGTACTCCGTACTCAAGGGCCAGCTCACTTCTCCACTCTCAATTCCAGATCCATTCCATTTAATTCCAGGAGCTCTACTCCTAATTTCCCGTAGGGTTCATACTCATATTCCTCATGCCATTCCATACCAGGTTTCATCATTTCTATTTCCATTCTCAGGTTATACACATGCAACTTGTAATTCTATCGTTCACATTTCTATACTCAGGTTATACACAGGTAGCTCGTAATTTCCAACATTCACATTACCATTCCCAAATTATATACGTGCAGCTCATATTATGTCATTTCACGTATACAACATGAAAGTTACATACAACAGTTAACTAGCACAAGTACTACATATTTCGCAGGCAACTGTTATTCATTTACAGGCAATTGTTATCATTCTATCTACTCATTCAAGACTGCATTCTATTCATTCAATACAGACATTCCAATATTTCTAGTCTTAGGATTCATGCCATACCCTAGGTTCTAATCATTCATTCCACACATGCATTCAGGTTTGTATTTAAATTAGGGGAAGCCACTTTACTAGCAAACCCAGGAGTATTGGGGGCTTGAACGGCAGGCTCACGTGCCTCAGCAAGCCTTGAACCCGCAACTGAATGAAGTCCTATAACAAGGATCAATCACAAGGGAACTATCAGAATAGTATGGATAACCTTCTAACAAGTAGAGGAACTCACAAGGAACACTTCGGTATCTTATTTGCGTAAAACGGACCTCAAACAGATCCTAAACAGGTCAAAATAGGGTTACTGATGTAAATCAAACGTTTGGAACATCTTCCAGACATCTTAAAAGTGTCCAGTATCGTACCTCAGTCTCTGCGTCCACCCCAGACATCCAAGAACTCTTCTGGACCGTCTGGACCCAGCTTCAGTCATCCGACCACCTCTCCGGACGTCTGGAAGTGCTTCTAGACATCTGAAATGCGTGGGAGGGCATGTCTCACGCCTTCCCGAAGCAAATCCTGCACGCCACCATGCAATCTTCTCAAAAGGGCATGAAATAGGGTATCAGCGGAGCAGTTTGCATGGCCGTATCCGCAAAGAAGACGTACCTTCGCGAATCCCTCTCCTCAGTCGTCTAGAACCGCCTCCAGATGTCCGAACAATCATCTAGACTTCACTCCAGATGTCTGATTCTAGGAAAAATCCAGAACCAGAACCTGCTTTCGCTCTCCCGCGTCATGCATGGCTGCCCCGCACCCCTCCTCGCCTGCTGCTCCGACTGCAGCAGTGTCAGGGAGGACCTCCCCGATGCACTCCTCCTCGTGCACGCGTCACTCCGGCCGTGAGCTCACAAGCTTGCTCTCCTCCTCCTCTCCTCACGTCGCTCCTCCTCGACGCCGCTTGCGTGCTCTCTCGCTCACTCTGCCTCTCTCATTGGAGTGGGGAAGAAGAGGGGAAGGGCTGGTGTGGGGAGAATGAGAGGGGGAGGGGGTTTATAAAGCTGGGGGTTTAGGGTTTGCTTGGGGGCGAGTGAAGAGAGAGGAGGAAAAATGAGGGGGTACTGTCTGCGCGCAGCCAGCATGCAGACTTGAGCTCGTACTCAAAAATTTCAATTTCCAGACGTCTGGGAAGGTATCCAGACGTTTGACCCACAGTCCAGACGGCTTAAAAGGCTCAAAAAGCACGGGTCTTAACACTTACGAGGTCCAGCTCCAACATATGCGGGAGCATAAAAATGAAGGAGTTAAGAAGAAGATTGTGGCGCTCGAAGCCAACCATCAATCGGAAGATTCCTCAAGCGAAGATGAAGAGGAAGACATAGCCCTCTTCTCCAGAACGTTTAGAAAGTTCCTCAAAAATAAGAGTTGGAGAAAGTAGAAAGAAGAATCTGAAGTAGACACCATTATCTACTACAATTGCAAATGAAAGGGACACATTAAGAAGGATTTTCCACTTCTCAAGAAGGAATCAGAGAAGAAGAAGAGATTTCTCAAAAGGGATGGGAAGAAAAAGGCTTTTTCAGCAACACGGGATGAGTCAGATTCAAGCTCAGAGGAAGAAGAGACATCCAGAGAAGCACTTCTAGAACTTATGGCTCTAGAAGATGAGGTAACCTCCTTTTTACCAGATGAATTATTAAAAGCCTTCTTTGAGATGCATGACATAGCTAAATCACTAAACATAGAAAATAAAAGCTTAGCGAAAGCCTTAAGAGAAGAGAAACCACAAAAAGATATGCTTGCCTTACAAAAGAAAGAGTTATTTGTTGAAACTACTTCACTAAAAACACAAATAGATAATCTAAAAGTAGACATAGACAAGTTAAAGGAAAACTCTGCTGTTCTCTTAAATGATCTAGCTAAGTTTACTAAAGATAGTAAAAATTTGCATAAATTTTTAGGAACACAAACCCAGAGTACCACAAAATTTAGGTTAGGTTATATACCTAAAAACGATCATGAAGCATCTAGTTCTAGCCAAAGGAAGGAGAAAGGTAGCTTGCCTAAACATGCGGCACTAGCTAACCACCGTGGACCCAAACAAAAATGGGTACCAAAAGCACTCTTGAAATCCTATTTTGTAGGTCAAGTAGACTATAAAAGGTGAACATATCAAGAAACAATTGGAAATCTAAAGCCACTTTATAGATCCATCAATCCAAGACCTCACAAACACAAGCAAATGACAAGATCGAGAAGAAAGAAGGTTGATCATGGATAGCAGATGTTCCAAGCATATGACTGAAGAGGAAGACCTGTTCCTGCAACTCCACCACCAGGAAGGTGGTACGATCATATTTGGGAACAACTACAAGGGCCGTATTATTGGTATTGACCAAATTGGTAATTCCTCCACATCCTTTGATAATGTGCACCTAGTTAGTGGATTAAAACACAATCTTCTTAGTGTAAGTCAAATCTATGATAAAGGATATAAAATCACTTTCATATCAAATGATTTTAAAATATGAGAAAAAGAAACAAAAAAATTCTTCTTAAAGGAAACAGACATAAAGATATCTATACTGTCAACTTCAACAAATGAGACAACCTTGAATGTCTTCTCGCATCTGAGGAAGAGGCAATACTTTGGCACAAACGACTAGGTCATGTTCACATGAGAAACAATAGTAAACTTGTGAAACATGAGCTTGTCAAAGGCCTGCCAAAGATTAACTTTAAGAAAAAGCAAAGTCTACGATTCTTGTTAAGTTGGTAAAAAAACAAAAAATCCTTTTAAACCAAAAAGGATGGTTAGCACCTCCCAACCCCTGGAGCTACTTCACTTAGACTTGTTTGAACTAACCAAATACAAAAGCTTAAGCAGGTACAAATATTGTTTAGTCATAATCGATGATTTTTCAAGATTTACCTAGGTATCTTTCTTAGAAAGTAAGGATCTATCTATTGATGTTTTTAGTAAGCTTGTAAGAAGACTACAGAATGAGAAAGGATCTGAAGTCATTAGGATTAGAAGTGATCACAGCAGAGAATTTGAGAATGAATCTTTTTCTGATTTCTAGGATCAATATGGGATAAAACATGAATTTGCTTTCCTTAGAGCCGCACCTCAAAATGGTGTAATTGAAAGAAAAAATAGGACCTTGCAAGAGTGTGCTCGCACAATGCTGTGTGAGTCAAAGCTACCTCGATATT
The DNA here is from genome assembly GCA_037157565.1 of Thalassia testudinum. NCBI lineage: Eukaryota > Viridiplantae > Streptophyta > Magnoliopsida > Alismatales > Hydrocharitaceae > Thalassia > Thalassia testudinum. The sequence goes on along the minus strand of JAZHRO010000022.1, from coordinate 1,858,261 downwards.
TTTGGGTTGAGGCTGTAAACATTGCTTGCTATATCCAAAATAAATCCTTGATTAAACCAATCCTAAACAAAACACCTTTTGATCTCTGTCATGAAAGAACACCTAGAATTTTCTATTTCAAGATATTTGGTTGTAGATGTTTTATACTTAACACCAAGGGTAATCTTGATAAATTTGATGCTAAGAGCTCAAAGAAATCTTCTTAGGTTACTCAACTAGAAGTAAAGCCTATAGAGTATTTAACAAGAAGAATTCTGTCATTGAGGAAACTATGCATGTATCTTTTGATGAGACACTAGGTCAACCTTAATCTTCTATGAATGATGATGATGACCAAAGAGAAGATCCTTCAAACATACCAGAGGAAAACATTTCGGATGAATTACCAAAAGGCATATCCTATATGAAGGATCATTCAAAAGAATTGGTGATAGGAGAACTATCCAAAGGAGTTCAGACTAGATCCTTCATCAACACTTTAGCTTTCACATCTTTTGTTTCATAGTTGGAACCTAGAAAGTTAAGGATGCATTTATGGCATCATTATAGTAGTTTCACCTTAGTTTCATTTTCTGCTTTATGGCTTGCATAACTCTATATTTCATGTGGACCATTTTATCCTGCCACATTTATCTGCACTTAATTACTTTTATGCATGATTATATCCCTCTCAAATGAATAATTCTCTCTTTAAACTGCATGTTATAATTGTTGTTGCTTCAATTACATGTTTAAGGGGGAGATAATTAAATTTGATAACTGCATGCTTTACTTTCTACTGAAATAAAAAGGGGGAGATATGTTGAACGTACGAATTACTACGCTAACGTGTTAGGTTTTGGAAAACCTGTCGTTGTAGTTTGAAAGCAAAGAACTCGTGTTCAACATATAAAATTTATACCGAAATTGAAATTCCGGGTCCAACACAGGGAGGCAGACGTTTGATTTAAAAACTATGCGTTTGTTTTTATTTGTCACAAAGTAATTCAATTTAAAACTATCTAATTATTTACAATAAATAAGAGAGAGAGAGTAGGAGAGAGAGAGAATATTACAAACAGAAATCAAAATGAGATGTAAAATAAACAGGAAATTCATCATTAAGGAGATTGTTTGTTTCACTATTACAACTAGAAAGCAGAAAACAATTACACTAGAAAGTGATAAATTTACTCTAGAAAGCATTAAAAGAATGGAGGGAGAAATGTCCTCCTCGACGATCTCTTGGAAGACGAGCAGAACTACTCTAGAAAGCAGTAAAAAGAATAGGGAGAGAGATATCCTCCTCGACGGTCGCTTGGAGGATGAGCCGGACGAGACGACTCCTGGACGAAAGAGGATGAAGAAGGACGAAGCAGAAGAATGGGAACGGGGCAGCACGTCGTCCTCGTCGCGGGATCCACTTCCGAAGGGAGACGAAAATTTGGACTTTATCTCGCGAGAAGCATCCCAGGTGTGGGACAAGATTCTCTTGAGCTTTGGAGAGGTAGAGAAGAGAAGGAAGGGATGAGAATTTCGTGTGGAGGTGTTCTCCTTTTATAGTTGAAAGGAGTGGGGGCAAATTGGTCATTACATCTTTAAAACATTAAATAAGGGGTCTTTAGTGACGGATAAAACCGTCACTAAAGCCCCAACGTGGGCGTAGTGGCTACTGCCCACGCGCGCTGGCTCAGCTGCTCTCTCTCTCAACGCATCCGCACGTTCAACCATCCACAGCCGTCCGATCGTGAGATCGGACGGCTGTGATAGCGCCTTTGCCTTCTACTGCGCGCCCACCCCAACGCGTGCGATGCCGCGTTACGTCATGTGTGCAATAGCGCGTGAAAGCTATTGGGCACGCGCGACCGTTGGATTGCGATCTGACGGTCGATAACGGCGCGCCCGCTGGCTTCAGAATTCGCGTGGCGAGGCTCGAATGCGCGCCAGCACCTCGCGATAAGGCGCTAGACCGCTGCGCTGCCTCGCTCAAAAGGTCGCGCGAACGATTTCAACGCGTTGCATCCACAGTCGTTGGATCTTGATCCAACGACGGAGAAGAGCGGATGCAGGAGCTTCAGCGAGTGCGTGCGGGCGTTTGGGCGACAGAGATGGTGCCACATGGCGCCATCTTGGCCATCCATCTTCTGGATGATGTAGATGGTGCCACGGGTGTCAGATTGACTCGATTTTTGCATCGTTAGGCTGCGATCGTCGGTCCGATTCCATCCGTGCGGTCGGATTTGTAATTTGAAGTGTAGATTTACACCATCCTAGCCCTTGATCTTCTAGGGTTCCCTAGTCACTATCTGATGCTACAAATGCCCGATTAGGGCTATCTTGGAGTCGTTGAACTCCAATCGTCGCCCTGATCACATCCGTATGGTTGGATCTTCGATACGAGGCTCCAATAAAAAGTTTGCCCTGTCCAAGCACATAAAAGGAGACAATTAACCTCCATTTTATTCAAACTACTCTAAATGCAAGATGATGCATGTTATGTAATATTTATATCATGAAATGCAATCCTATGCTTAAGAACATGCATAAATAGACATCTTAAGTAGTGTAAATGTGTTTACATCATACCCCCATGCCTATCTTTTGCTAGTCCCTAGCAAAAACTATATGCTATTTATAAAAGAATTAGGTTGGATTATTTGGGCATGAGTTATTTTCAATCATTAAAAAGAATTGTCTACTTAGGATCTGAACTTTCAAAGACACAATAGTGCTCGAGTATCTGCCAAAATGAAGACCGCCTCAAGCCCTCGCCTTATTCAAAGGAAAATTTCTTTTTCTCTTTTTCCACTTTTCTATTTTTTTTTTTTTTGAATTTTCTGGTTTTAGGGTTTAAGAGTGACTTTCTACAGCCATTCAACTCACCCAAAATTTGATGAGAACTCTAAGTTCTAAGTATCTTATTGTGAATGTAATAGACTCGTTGACCGGTAATTAAAATGGACTTCGGATTTCTACGCCTCTAGGTGACCAAAAAAATTCTGCCTAAAGGTGTATCTTTACAACCGATAGCTTTCTCCCTACTTTTATTCTTTTACGAGGCCAACATAAGGGTGAATCCAGTGTATATCTCCCCAATTTATTCTACTTCTCCACTTCTTCCTAAGTGTTTTGGGAATTTTTAGTGCATTTATTGAGCTGGGTTCTGGACAACCGGTCGATGAGCTGTTACCACAGACAACTTGCCAGCCATACTGGTGTGGGAAGTGTGGTTTATTTCTTTTTTTTCTTTTCTCCTTTTATTTTTTTCATTTTATTTATTTATTTATTTTTTAAGTAGGTGGCTTCCCTGGTCTAAGATTTACCTAAGAGCAGAAAGAAGAGAAAGGTCTAGTGACTGGGCTCTGGACAACCTACCTATGGGTTGTTACCCACGATAACTTGCCAGCCATATCACCATAGAAGGTTCATTAGCTACCCAATTTTCGTTAAAATCGTCGAACCACGAGTCAATGACAAGATAGTGTGTAGATGCTAGAAACTCAAAATTCCCTCAAATCAGAGGGCAGGTTGATAAGTCGTGTACTTAACACCCAAACTTATTTACTCCAATTAAAATAAAATTCAGGTTGGCGAGAACTCGAAAAATAAATCCACATTTTAGTGGATACACAGGTTAATTAAGTTTAAAGACCTGAAGGGTCTTTGTGTTCAAATCATAATGTAGTATTTCCTAAGATTTAAAATTTTCTTAAACCCAAGTTCTCTTTCCTAATTCAATTTTTTTTAAATAAAAGAAAATAAAATAAATCTACGGAGCTAACATATGAATTCAGAGATGAATATCCACCCCCTCATGCCTATCTAATGCAATGTTTTCATTGTATTAAAAAGACATAAAACAGAGTAGAAAAGTGTAGAAAGCACCTGAATTACGTGAATGTCAGGTCTGCTCTGAGATGAAAACTAAAAAAAACTGTATATGTGCTGGGTTTAGTGCCCTCAGCTAGGTACACTATACAAAGAAAAGAAATGGAGAATTCACAAGTGCAGGTCAGAATCAGAATAAATAGAAGAATCCTCCAACCTGTCAGCAGAGGTCCACAAATGTGGACCAGATTGTGGTGCAGACCCATACCCCATAATCGAGAATATCTTAGATTCTGGATAAAAATTACCCAAAACCTAAAATCAGAATGCAAGCGAGGTCGGGCCTGCGATTTATGAGGATGCAACCCAAGACCAAAAAGTCGGGTTACAGAAAATTCAAGCTCAAAAGGATAATCGTTGAATGTGTGCTTGGGTTGAACATCCTCAGAACAGATGTCGTAAGGGTTTTGATTTGATGGTTTCAGCTTAAAAGGAACCCTTTGATTCAATCTTCCATTTCCTCCAAAGTTGACTTCCCAAATCAGAACTTCCAAGCTCCTATCCTCCTCATTCAAAATGTTAAATTCTGAGACCTCTTGCATGTTAATCACCCCATCTGAAATCTCCAAGTCTAAATGATGTGGCAGAATCAAAATTGACTTGGGTCTAATTATCTCAGAAATAGAATCATCAATAAGTTCAACGGGGTGTAACTGACAATCAGGGCATTGAATTGAATCCTCCAGAAAATATAATTCTAGATCCGTAATGTGTGCCCTAAGATCAATTTCCTCAATTATTAGGCTATCAAATGATCTATTAGATTCCTCAGGCCCAATCGTCTCACACAAATCATGTTCAGAAAACTCGCGTGAGACTTCGTAACTTAAATCTTCATCATCAAAGAAATTAGGATCCGAATCAATATATGTCCCAAAATCATCTGTCACTTTCTGTTCCAAGGAGACGTACGTTTCCTCATACCCCGGCTTAAGGATATTAGGTGAAGAAATCAGATCTTCCTTAATTGGTTGCTTTAATTCAATTTGGTCAGCCTCGTAACATGTGTCCCCCCCAACAGGTGCCTGAGCGGGTTCTGTCATTGGCTTTCCTGAAGGGAGTTCATCCTGGGAATCATCCCATGATTGAACCAAAGCAACCACGAATCTCATCCTCAATTTCGCTAATTTCCCAAGTAGAAACTCACCCGAGTTCTTATCATTAACATCCTAGAGCCAATCCAACAAAGACTTGTTCAAATTATTAATCATTTCAATCAGGAGCTCCAATCTCTCAAATCAAGGTATCGGCTGAACTTCTAAAGATTGAATGATATTCCTTAAGTTAGCCAAAACCTTATCTTGAACCTGATTACTCTGAACCAAATGAGTCGGTTCAGGGTTGGGCGGGTTTGGGGTCAATGCAAGGGAATTAACAAATTGAGATTCATTATACCCTTCCTGAAAATAGGTCATTTCAGATTGTTCAAAAAGAGGTGATGACCTAAAGGCAATGTAATCAGAGGATGGGTAAGAATCAGTGTATCCTTCTTGATTATATATCATATTAGGTTGTTCATTAAAGGTTGACGATCTATAATCGATGTGGCTCTAAGAAGGATAAAAATCACAATCAAAGTGTTCAGGGTTAGACCCTAAACACGGAGGTCCAGAGCTGTATCCCCAATCCGAATTATCCCAACTAACTGATGGTTGATTGCAGTACGAGTTGGGATAATCGTCATGTTGAGGATAATTCACAATGGGAGGGAAAGAACAGGAATGCGTGTAATATGTGGAAGGATTCATGAGACACGGGAGGAAGAAAGGCACCCTGCAATACAAACAATCAAACCTGTCCTTAATTGGGTTAACCTACAGACCTATAGACTCCCAAAACCCATCTTGAGATAAAGAAACGATTTGATTTACTTTCGTCTGTTCAATCCAACCAGTTAGGAGAGACTGGGGAGAAGGTTCTTCCTTCGGCTTGCGCCTCTGGTTCCTAGTGTACCCCCAACTGTGATCGTTTGATTCTGCTCCCCTAGCTAGACATCGATTGAATAGTAGAAACAGACTAATCGAAAATAATCTCATTTTGGGTTCTGAAGAGCGAGTCCAATCCTTAAGGCCAACGTCTACTCTGTTTTATTTAGGGCTAGGTTTGGATGTGCTTTGGAATGTGATGAGCCCTTTAAATGGGTTGTGCCCTTAATGATTGATTGATTTGTGTGTACGTGCACAACCAGTGGTTTTCAAGCAAGATTGTTTTTGATGCGGTGAATTTTAAGGTTCAAATCTTGCTTAGTAGCTTTTAGGATTCAACTTTAGGTGTTTTCAAACAAGTTTCGTTGGCACACCAGGTTTTGCAAGCACAAGTGAAGATGTTTTCCTTTAAAGCTTAAAAAGAATTTGGAGTGCCTGGTAAATTCCTAAGAGTTGAACCTAAGTGGCAGCTACTTGATGAGTTGATTTTATTTGAAGTGGTGCAGCCCAATTAACTCAAACAATTAGCCTGTTGCACCACTTAATTAGGCACACAAATGATTACCTAATCTGATTTCTACTCAATTATGTGTTTGAATGTGTGTACCGGCTCCAGAGATCGGTTTACCGATTGAGTTTGAAAATCAGATGAGGTTGTGTACCTCTGTGAGATTTTTTTATTTTATTTTTAATGTGGGGGTTGGGGTGAGTATGGGTGTCAAACAACAAACAATCTAACCTTAGAGTTTATAAGAACACCTAGGTTGATTGATGTTTGAATTATTATGTTGTGAAATGAAATCTAATGGGTCGGAGGTGGGGGATAACTTACAAAACCTTCCACAGCACTTTACTCCAATCTACCGCTGTTGCTTTCTCGAAAGAGTACCTGCAATCACAATAAGAAAACACGAAGAGAAACAAAGAGTGTCGCCTCCCCGGCAACGGCGCCAAAATGTTGAACTTACGAATTGCTACGCTAACGTGTTAGGTTTTGGAAAACCTGTCGTTATAGTTTGAAAGCAAAGAACTCGTGTTCAACAGATAAAATTTATACCGAAATTGAAATTCCGGATCGAACACAGGGAGGCGGACGTTTGATTTAAAAACTATGCGTTTGTTTTTATTTGTCACAAAGTAATTCAATTTAAAACTATCTAATTATTTACAATAAATAAGAGAGAGAGAGAATATTACAAACAGAAATCAAAACGAGATGTAGAATAAACAGGGAATTCATCATTAAGGAGATTGTTTGTTTCACTATTACGACTAGAGAGCAGAAAACAATTATACTAGAAAGTGATAAATTTACTCTACAAAGCATTAAAAGAATGGAGGGAGAAATATCCTCCTCGACGATCGCTTGGAGGATGAGTAGAACTACTCTAGAAAGCAGTAAAAAGAATAGGGAGAGAGATATCCTCCTCGACGGTCGCTTAGAGGACGAGTCGGATGAGACGACGCCTGGACGAAGGAGGACGAAGCAGAAGAACGGGAACGGGGCAGCGCGTCGTCGTCGTCGCGGGATCCACTTCCGAAGGGGGACGAAAATTTGGACTTTATCTCGCGAGAAGCATCCCGGGTGTGGGACAAGCTTCTCTTGAGCTTTGGAGAGGTAGAGAAGAGAAGGAAGGGATGAAAATTTCATGTGGAGGGGGTCTCCTTTTATAGTTGCAAGGAGTGGGGGCAAATTGGTCATTACATCTTTAAAACATTAAATAAGGTCTTTAGTGACGGATAAAACCGTCACTAAAGCCCCAACGTGGGCGTAGTGGCTGCTGCCCACGCGCGCCGGCTCAGCTGCTCTCTCTCTCAACGCATCCGCACGTTCAACCATCCACAGTGATTGCACCTTCGCCCGCTGCTGCGCACCTGCCCCAACACGTGCAATGCCACGTTACGCCGTGCGTGCAATAGCACGTGAACGCTATCGGGCGCGCATGGCAGTTGGATTGCGATCTGACGGTCGATAACGGCGCGCCCGCTCGATTCAGAATTCGCATGGCGAGGCTCGAACGCGTGCCAGCGCCTCGCGATAAGGCGCTAGACCGCTGCGTTGCCTCGCCCAAAAGGTCGTGCGGACGATTTCAACGCGCTGCATCCACAGCCGTTGGATCTTGATCCAACGGCAGAGAAGAGCGGATGCAGGAGCTTCAGCGAGTGCGTGCAGGCATTTAGGCGGCCGAGATGGCGCCACGTGGTGCTATCTTGGCCGTCCATCTTTTGGATGATGTAGATGGTGCCACGGGTGTCGGATTGACTCGATTTTTGCGTCGTTAGGCTGTGATCGTCAATCCGAATCCATCCATGCGGTTGGATTTGCCATTTAAAGTGCGGATTTACACCATCCTGGCCCTTGATCTTCTAGGGTTCCCCGATCACTATCTAATGCTACAGATGCCCGATTAGGGTGATCTTGGAGTCGTTGAACTCCAATCGTCGCCCTGATGACATCCATACGGTTGGATCTTCGATCTGAGGCCCCAATAAAAAGTTTGCCCTATCTAAGCACATAAAAGGAGATAATTAACCTCTATTTTATTCAAATTACTCTAAATGGAAGATGATGCATGTTATGCAATATTTATATCATGAAATGCAATCCTATGCTTAATAACATGCATAAATAGACATCTTAAGTAGTGTAAATGTGTTTACATCAAGATATTATGCATAACTATTCGTATTCATATGTCTATACATAATTATAATTATGTTGTCATCAAAAAGGGAGAGAATGTAAGTACCTCTGTTTTGATGCACCAAAATTATGCTATTTACAAAGACTAATATTTCAGGGCTCTTTCTCATGGATGAAAGCTTCTCTCATGAATCAAAGCTAAAAGAATGTTGACCCGTATCTTAGTGTCTCTTTTTATTTATTGAGTTTAGAATATTTTATAAGGAACCTCAAAATAAGTTTCAAAGGGATTTTTACATTCCTCATTAAAAATAAATTTTTAGGATTATTAATCAACCAACTAAATTAATTGATCGACCAACCAACTTAATTAATCGATCAAACTAACCCATTTTAGGAAGTTGATAAATACACTTTTAATCAACCAATGATTCATCGATCAAATAACTAGATTGATTGACCAAACCTCATTTTGATCAATTAATATACCTTAATTGATCAACCAATTTGATTTCCTATTTAGGTCAATTTGCTAGTACGAATAGAGGGATCGTACGCACTCTTTTTCAATACACTCTCAAGTAGGAAAACTACTCAAATGCAAAGAGCTTCTCATGCTTTTCCAAGTACTTCTGCGCTCCTGTTTTCACACCTTCCAAAGCATGACAATTCAAACCTTGTTGAAATTCTGGTTTGACTTTTATTAAGGTTCCATAGGTTCTTATTGTTCTTTTATATCTTATTGCTTTTGATTAACGGATCCCAAGTTGTTGGGAGAAATCCATTATTGTTATTTGCTTCTCTTCAGGTTAGTAAGAGAAGGGATCATTGTAAAGAGGTTGTGCCATCCTCGTTCAAGTGGTACGTTGGTGGATTGACTAGCTTCGCCTAGTCGGGAAAATCCTAAGTCGAGAGGCTTAGGCAGTGGTTTTCACCTAGTTTGGGTTTCCACTATAAACCCAGGTGTTATCTGTGCTTGATACTTTTGTGCATTGATTTCAAATTTTTAAAGCTATACTAGTTACCCCTCTCCTCTAGTATACTATTATGATCCGCAGGCACCCTTGAATATATCCATTAAGGAATGTGCCTTGACATCCATTTGAAATAACTTGAAGCCCCTTGCACTTGCAAAGGCAAGTAGCATCCGAATGGACTCCAAGAGACCAATAGGAGCAAACGTCTAATCAAAGTCAATTCCCTCCTGTTGGTTATAGCCTTGAGCTACGAGTTTGGCCTTATTCCTGATTACTGCACCATATTCATCCAATTTATTTTGGAACACCCACTTGATTCCAATAATGAAATTACCCTCAAGTGAGAGTATGAAGTTCCATACATTATTCCTTGTAAATAGGAGTAGCTCCTCCTGCATGACTATAACCCAAGACTCATCCTTTAATTCCTCATTAACTTTCTTGGGTTCAAGTTGAGAAACAAAGGCAGTAAGGACAAAGTCATCCTTTAATCAAGATCGGATTTTTGCACCTTGTTCAATATCACCAATAATTTGATCTTGAGGGTGATCCTAATGGTGCACCCATTCTTTTGGAAGATCATGTACATTTTGTGTATCTTCCATTTTTGACACATCGATGAAGGGGGTATCCTCAACATCAGACTCTAGTTGATTTGGTTCAAGTTATCCTAATTTTGTTTCATCAAATGAAACATGTAGGGATTCTTCTACTATAAAAGTTCTTTTATTAAAAACTCGATAAGCTTCGCTTCTGGTTGAATAGACAATAAAGATGCCTTCATCACCTTTAGTATCAAACTTATCAAGTCGATCTCTAGTGTTTAACAAATAATACCGAATTCCAAATACCCTAAATATGAAATCTTAGGAGACTTCTCATAATATAGCTCATATGGAGTTTTCTTGATAATAGGCCTTAAAAGAGTTCGATTAAGAACCGTGTTAACGGCATTAGCCTAGAAATACTTTTGAAACCTAGACTCTAAGAGCAAAGTTCAAGCGCATTCTTGTAGAGTGTGATTCTTGCACTCTACAAGATCATTTTGAGATGGTGCCCGAGGGAATGAAAATTCATGGGAGATGCTAGAATTGAAACAAAAACTTGAAAACTTTTCATTTTCAAATTTACCCCCATGATTAGTCTTAAGTCTAAGAATGGAAGATGATTTTTCCTTTTGAAGTCTTCGAGCAAGACTTAGGAAGGAGTCAAATGAGTCATCCATATGTTTCAAGAAGGTGACCCAAGTGAACCTTAAGAAGTCATCAACAAAATTTAAAGGACGTGTGGCTGAAACTAATTCCTTTGATTTAAAAGAAGCCTTGTACATTTTTCCAAGTTCATAAGATTTGCACAATGCATCCCTTTTATAAGTTAGTTTGGGTAGGCACATTACTAACTCATTTTTGGCTAGTCTATTTAGATGTTGTGTGATTTATGTGACCTACCCTGCGGTGACATAAAACCACTTCAATATAAGTGGCAAGCAGACATTTTATAGATTTCACTTATGAAAAATGAAGAACATAGATATTTTCATATCTAAAACCTTCAATTAAAATAGTATTAGGTCCTTTTAATATTTTAAATCTAGTTTTTGTAAAAAATACATCACAACTATTGTCACAAATTTGATTAACGCTAATAGGTTATGCTTTAAATTTTCTAATAAAAGTACTTACGTACTTGCTTAGTTGAATTACCTATTGTACCTTTCACCAATAATGAGACAACATTTGTTGTCACCCAACTTGATGTGTCCACCATCTTGAATTCTCGTCTACTGTAACGACCCGGTTCCTGAGTCCCTACGAGACACGAGAACCGGACCGACTCGACTAATCCCAAGACCTAGTCGTCCAACGAGGAAGTAACCAAAAGACAGTAAAATAAACCACATTCAGCATGAATATAACTAACAGTAAGAAAGTACAGCAGTAAGGAAAGAAACTACTACAGTAGGTACCACCACAACAGTAAAACAACATTTATCATATAACAAGAACTGCAGGTAAAGAAGGTACAGCGGAAACAAAAACTACTCACTAGAACAGAAACAAAAGAGGTACAAAAGGCTGTGGTAACTCTACTGGACCCTACTCGGCCCAGCGTCCTCTGCAGCCGCCGACCCTGGCTGCTCAACACCTGGTCCTGAAAAAGGTAACGAGTGTAACACGTCAGCAAAACGCTGAGTAGAGTGGCAAACTAACTAAAGGCAACAGTAGAGTGTACAGTAGCTGTTATGTTCTATTACTTCCTTTATTCACATCTTTCAATTTTTCTCACTATTTCAGTTATTTCTCAGATCCTTTACTTGATCTCGAATGTCCTCATGGGAACAATCTTGATTGCAGTCTTTTCCAAAAGTAGAAGTAGCACGTGGTGCTCTCCTGGCCGGGAGAGCACCACGTGCTACTTCTACTTTTGGAAAAGACTGCAATCAAGATCGTTCCCACGGGGACATTCGAGATCAAGTAAAGGATCTGAGAAATAACTGAAATAGTGAGAAAAATTGAAAGATGTGAATAAAGGAAGTAATAGAACATAACAGCTACTGTACACTCTACTGTTGCCTTTAGTTAGTTTGCCACTCTACTCAGCGTTTTGCTGACGTGTTACACTCGTTACCTTTTTCAGGACCAGGTGTTGAGCAGCCAGGGTCGGCGGCTGCAGAGGACGCTGGGCCGAGTAGGGTCCAGTAGAGTTACCACAGCCTTTTGTACCTCTTTTGTTTCTGTTCTAGTGAGTAGTTTTTGTTTCCGCTGTACCTTATTTACCTGCAGTTCTTGTTATATGATAAATGCTATTTTACTGTTGTGGTGGTACCTACTGTAGTAGTTTCTTTCCTTACTGCTGTACTTTCTTACTGTTAGTTATATTCATGCTGAATGTGGTTTATTTTATTGTCTTTTGGTTACTTCCTCGTTGGACGACTAGGTCTTGGGATTAGTCGAGTCGGTCCGGTTCTCGTGTCTCGTAGGGACTCGGGAACCGGGTCGTTACAAGATGGTATCAGAGCAAGGTCGTCCCGAGAAGTGAATCAACTGACTGGAAAATAACCAATTCACATGTTTATAGCTAGAGTAGCCACCACAACATATCTCTTGACATGAGCTCTTAGAAGTTTTGTTAGGTACCGTCTGTTTTGACATTTCCGTTTCGTTTCACGTCTCCTTGCAGGAGATGCCTCGTCGCGGGACTGGCGAGACTGGCCGCGGGCGCGGCCGAGGGCGAGGTCGGCGAGGTGGACGTGCTGTCGTTGACGTCTCGGTGGACCAGCCACCACTCCCTGGCGTCCAAGCCCAGGACCTCGCCAGACTGATATGGGATATTGTACGAGAGGAGCTCCACCCACCGCCCCGAGCACCTCCTCCTGGGGTTGCAGAGGGGGAGTCCTCTGTGGGACCACGCGACAGACGCGGCGCTGGACACGAGGGAGGGGATGGGCCCCTGCCGCCCCCACCTTCCTCCGACACTTCTGTACACGAGGCACCTTCGCCTGGAGGTGCACCAGCACCTCCCCTACAGCGCCACTTCGAGCTTTTCGGACAGTTCCGGAAGCTGAAGCCCCCCTCCTTCAAGGGGGATGAGGACCCGACCGAGGCAGAGGACTGACTTGAGCAGCTGGAGAAGATCTTCGACACCCTTCGCCCCCCGGTGGAGTGCCGCGTGGCCTTTGCCACGTACCAGCTGGAGAGTGCGGCACACCGGTGGTGGAGGGCGATCCGGGGACAGGAGAGGGACGAGCCGACGTGGGACCAGTTCGTCACCCTCTTCTGCGAGCAGTACTTTCCCCAGACGTCGCGGGACCAGAGGAGGCGGGAGTTCCACACTCTCCGCCAAGGGACGATGACCGTGAGCGCGTACCGCACGCGTTTCTTGGAGCTGTCCCGCTTTGCAGCGACAGCGGTAGCCACTGAGGAGGAGCACCTTTGGAGGTTCACCGAGGGGCTCCGTTCTGCGATCCGGGGGTATGTCAAACCCCTGAAGCTGCCGACGTTTTCGAGGGTGGTAGAGGCAGCTATGACTTACGAGGAGACCAACCCGTCCGCGCGAGAGACCGATGGCTGGCGGAAGAGGTCCTTTCAGCCAGACTTCTCACAGGGCCGGCGAGAACGGAGACACGTGACGTCCGCAGGAGAGCCGTCACGTTGTGCAGGGCCATCAGCGGCCTTTGGGGGCCCTCGACAGGGGCCAGTCGCCAGCACCGGACCCCCGCCTAGCCGACAGCAGGGACTCACTGAGGGCGGGAGTCGGGTTCCCCTCTGCTACCAGTGTGGCCAGCCTGGCCACGTCAGGAGGGACTGCCCATCTAGGGCAGGAGGTCAGCAGATACTTCCCGTGCAGAGCACTGGAGGGCGTGCAGGAGGCCGCGGTTCCCAGGCACGAGGAGGAGGACAGCAGTCGCGAGGAGGGTACCGGCCAGCACCTACCCATCCGACGCAGAGTGTGGCTGCTTCGTCCGCACCCAGAGCTGAGGGGCGTATCAACGCCCTAACACACAGGGACGCCAGAGCATCGGGATTCGTGGTAGCAGGTATGGTTTCAGTTTCTGGCAGACTCGTTTACACGCTTTTCGATTCCGGCGCTACGCACTCGTTTGTCGCAGCCAGTTTCGCAGTTAGTTTGGACCAGGATTATACACTGTTAGAGAATCCGTTCGTAATCAGAGGTCCGAGTGGTCAGCTGTTTGTAGCTGAGGAGGTGTACACGGGTTGCGGGGTCAGCATCGGGGGACATAGCCTGCCAGCTGACCTGATTATGATACAGATGGAGGACTTTGGAGTGATTCTGGGGATGGATTGGCTGTCCTCTTACCACGCCTTGGTAGACTATTTTGAGAGGAAGATTGTCTTCTCCATTCCGGAGTTGCCTTCTTTCGAGTTTCACGGGCAGCCAGTGGACGGAGGTTTCAGGTGCATTTCGGCACTTCGGGCGGCGAGACTTTTGAGCCAGGGGTGTGAGGGCTTCCTAGCTTGTGTGGTGGCAGAGCACAGCCCCGTGGCAGACTTCCAGAGCATCCCGGTGGTCAGAGAGTACCCCGACGTGTTTCCAGACGAGTTACCAGGACTACCGCCCGAGCGTGAGATCGAGTTTGAGATCTCACTAGTACCAGGGACCAGCCCCATCTCCACCGCGCCATACAGAATGGCACCGCTTGAGCTGCGAGAGCTCAAGTCCTAGTTGCAGGACCTTTTGGAGAAAGGTTTCGTGAGGCCCAGTGCGTCTCCCTGGGGAGCCCCGGTACTGTTTGTGAAGAAGAAGGATGGGACCCTACGCCTTTGTGTGGACTACCGACAGCTGAATAGGGTCACCATCAAGAACAGATATCCGCTGCCGAGGATCGACGATTTGTTTGACCAGTTGCGGGGTGCCACGGTGTTTTCCAAGATCGACTTGAGGTCTGGATACCACCAGTTGAGGATCAGGGAGACCGACGTCTCCAAGATAGCTTTCCACACCCGGTACGGACACTACGAGTTTTTGGTCATGCCGTTTGGGCTGACCAATGCCCCCGCTGCTTTCATGGACCTGATGAACCGGGTGTTTAGACCGTACTTGGACCAGTTTGTGGTGGTTTTCATAGATGATGTACTCATCTATTCTAGAGATCGGACGCAGCACGGACAGCACTTGCGGATGGTTCTGGACACTCTGAGACGACGCAGGCTGTACGCCAAATACAGCAAGTGCGAGTTCTGGTTGAGGGAGGTGACCTTTTTGGGTCATGTGATCTCTGGAGACGGCCTGGCGGTGGACCCCGCCAAGGTCGAGGCAGTGCTCAGGTGGGAGAGACCGCGTTCAGTCACTGAGATTCGCAGTTTCCTGGGACTGGCAGGTTACTACAGACGGTTCATCAGAGGGTTTTCGCAGATTGCACGTCCTATGACACAGTTGACCCGGAAGGACGTGCCTTTCGCTTGGACAGACGCCTGTGAGGCGTGTTTTCTGGAGCTGAAGGAGAGGTTGACCTCGGCTCCCGTGCTCACCATCCCTGACAGTAGTGGCGGGTTCGTTGTGTACACGGACGCTTCCTTGCAGGGGTTAGGAGGTGTGCTCATGCAGAGGGGTCACGTGGTCGCTTACGCTTCGCGGCAACTGAAGCCCCATGAGCATACCTACCCTACCCACGATCTAGAGTTGGCAGCTGTTGTCTTCGCGCTGAAGACATGGAGGCACTACTTGTACGGTGAGACCTTCGAGATTTTTACAGATCACAAGAGCCTCAGATATCTTTTTGACCAGAAGGAGCTCAACATGAGACAGAGACGTTGGTTGGAGCTCCTGAAGGACTACGACTGCAGCATCTCCTACCACCCGGGAAAGGCCAATGTGGTGGCTGACGCCTTGAGCCGTAAGGCGCCCGCACGCTTGGCCAGTCTACAGTTACAGAGTTGGAGCCTTTTGGAGGAGGTGGGCAGTTGGCGACCTCTAGAGTTACGAGGGTACTGTGGGGCAGTGACGGTGACACGGCAGACCAGGCCAGAGTTGATAGACCGCATCATCACGGGACAGATGGCCGATCCGTACTTGCAGTCTTTGCGCGACAGAGTACTATCAGGGGACCCAGGGGACTTCTCTTTCACAGACCAGGTGTTACGCTTGAGGGGACGGTTGTGCGTCCCCAGAGACGAGGAGCTGTTGAGAGAGCTCCTGACTGAGGCACACGGTTCCAGATTCACCATACATCCCGGAAACACGAAAATGTACCATGACTTGAGACGCCAGTTTTGGTGGAGAGGGATGAAGCGGGATGTGGGTGAGTTCGTGCAGCAGTGCTTAGTGTGCCAGCAGGTGAAAGCCGAGCATCAGAGGCCTGCAGGGCCGCTTCAGCTGCTTCCAGTACCAGAATGGAAGTGGGAGAGCATCACCATGGACTTGGTGGTGGGCTTACCTGTTACCCAGCGAGGACACGACGCAGTCTGGGTAATAGTGGATAGATTGACGAAGACGGCACGATTCTTGCCGATCCGAGTCACTTTGGGACCAGCACAGTTGGCAGAGAGGTATATCCGTGATGTGGTGCGACTACACGGAGTTCCGCGGGAGATCGTATCCGACCGGGATACCCGCTTTACGTCCTAGTTTTGGGCTGAGTTTCAGCAGGCTTTGGGGACGAGGTTGAGGTTTAGCACGGCTTACCACCCCCAGACGGACGGACAGTCGGAACGCACGATACAGACACTTGAGGACCTTTTGCGTGCCTGTATACTAGACTGGAGGGGCTCTTGGGAGGAGCACCTGCCCCTGGCGGAGTTTGCATACAACAACAGTTATCACTCGAGCATCGGCATGGCTCCCTACGAGGCTCTGTACGGACGGAAATGCACGGCACCCTTGAGTTGGGTTGAGGTGGGGACCAAGTGGGAGGTTGGCCCCAGGTTGATCCGGCAGAGTCAGGAGGTAGTTGAGCAGATCCACAGACGACTCCGCACTGTCAGGAGCAGACAGAAGAGCTACGCAGATCGCAGACGCAGAGAGGTGCAGTTCAAGGTTGGGGACCACGTCTTCCTTCGTGTTTCGCCCATGAAGGGCTTACAGCGGTTTGGGGTGAGAGGGAAGCTCGCGCCGAGGTTCGTGGGGCCCTTCGAGGTCCTGGAGCGGGTTGGACCCGTTGCTTACAGACTTGCCCTTCCCCCGTAGCTTTCTGGTGTGCACGACGTGTTCCACGTGTCCAACCTCAGGAAGTACGTAGCCGATCCCAGCCACGTACTGAGTCACGAGAGCGTCGAGGTGAGCGACGACCTGACCTACCCCGAGCGGCCAGTGCAGATCCTAGACCGAGCCGTCCGCAGGTTGAGACGAAAGCAAGTACCCCTGGTAAAGGTTTTGTGGAGGAGCCAGCAGTACGAGGAGGCTACCTGGGAGCCTGAGGCGGCAATGCGGGAGCGGTACCCAGAGCTTTTCGCGGGTACGTCTTTTCGGACCGGCTTCGGTCCTCTTTGAGTTTGTTATGGTTATTTGGACATCTTTTCCCTGCACCCTAGTTGGCGCAAGTTTCGGGGACGAAACTTCCTTTGAGTTTGTTATATTGTAACGAATGTGTGCCCCAGACGTATTTTAAGACGTCTGGGAGGTGGCTCAGACGTCGGACAAGACGTCTGGTATCACAACCAGACGTCTGATAAGACGTCTGGGATAGCTTCAAGACGTCTGGAAATCCGTTATTTTCGACACACGCGAGTCGCCTGCGCGCCTGAGCGCGCAGACCGCATATTCCCTCTTTTCTCTACGGCTGCAGGCGGCCTGCCGCCTTCTCTCTCTCCCTCCGCGCGGCGTTAAAAGGGGTGCGCCTCCCCTCCCGTCTCCACCGTCTCCTCCTTCTTCTCCTTCCTGTGCGCGAGAGCGAGCGGACGCGAGGGCGGCAGCGGCGGCCGCAGTGAGCGCGGAGGTGCGGCGTGCGAGGGCGGAGCTCTGCCGTGAGGGCGAGCTCGCCGGAGCGGCTTGGCCGACCGACGGAGGGCGCAGGGGGCGCGGAGCGACGCGGAGAGGGACCTGCTGCGGGCTGAGCAGCAGACGCGCGAGGTGCGACGCGGGCGGCGTCGTGAGCGGAGGCCGAGCAGGGTTCTGATTCTGGAAAAATTTCCAGAATCAGACGTCTGGGTTGATAGCCAGACGGCAAGGTCGACGTCTGTAAGATCATACAGACGTCTGAAAGGTGAGTGTCCGCTTTCTTCTTCCTTCTTGTCGACTGACCGTACTGAGGGAGGGGGGTTGGCTGTGCGCAGGTTCGCTGATTCGCCATCCTTTGCGAATCAGACGTCTGGAAGTTGTACCAGACGGCGGGAGTGACCTCCAGACGTCCGGAGGGACCATCGGACGTCTGGGATCTAGGCAGACGTCCCCGCAGACTTCTGGACGTCTGGGAAACCACGCTGAACAGGTAATTCTCTGATCCACTTTTTAAGACGTCTGGAAGGAGTTCCAGACATCTGATTTTGCACAGTATCATCTTTTTCGACCCGTTTAGGGTCCGTTCGGGCTCCGTTTTCCGCGATTCGAGTTGCGTTCTCTTCAGAATTAATTCCTCTACTCATCTACGGTAGCTATACACTGTTTTGAGACACTCCTTGTGTTTGATCCTTGTGACAGGATCTCGTTCAGTTGCAGCCTTGAGAGTCGCGGAGGCACGCGGGATTCCCGATCACGCCCCCATTACTCCCGTTGTACCTGGTAGAGTGGCTTAAGTTATTTTTAAAATCTGTTAAAGTATGGAACCATAACTAGAATCTAGGACATTGCATGAATCCTAGGAATGAGAAATGTATGGAATGATAGCTCCTAGGTGATGCATGAATCCTAGGGCTGAAAAACTAGTTGTATGTTAGATCCTAGGATGTGGCATGAATCTTAGGATGGAAAAACTAGTGGAATGTATAATACTGCAGTCTTGGAAAAATGGAAAGGAATATAAAGCTGCCTGTAATTTGAATTAACAGCTGCCTGTTATGAATAAAGAAACATGTTGAGATCATGGATTTTGAGAACGTGAATCTGGAAAGTGAAACATATGATGTTCTGAGATAAAGAGCTGGAACCCTACGGGGAATTAGGAGTGGAACTCCTGGAAAGAAAAAGGAATGGAACTGAGATGTAGTTTGTACTGTCTCTTGGGTACGCAGTACCAAGGGAAGTACCTGTACCTGTTTAGTGCAGAGTGGGGCCAGCCGCCCCAAGGACCCGGGGTTAGGATTGGCCGCTCTGTACCGACTTGTTGGCCCTCGTGTACGTAGTACCGAGGAGAGCTAGTAGTGTTAGGAGAGTACTAGCTACCCCACGGGCCCCGGGGTTCTGCTAGCCTCCTTCACCGACTTGTTAGGCCCACTAGGGCAAACCAGGGTAGTCAGGCGAGGGTGCGCGGACTGTGGAGGGGCAAGGCCCCGGTTTGGTTACTGTGGAGGGGTTGGACCCCTGTTACTGAGAGGGCTCTGCCCTAGTTCCGTGCTGTGCTTTGGGCGCACCCGTTAACGGAAACGACTGACTGCGTGCCAGTGCGGGCTAGCTACCTGTGCGTTTATCGCGCGTGCCGTAGTCACCGTTACGTCTGTCAGTGACCTTGGGGTGGTTGACTGAGGGTAGGATCACCACGGGGGACTCTCCCGGCCAGGAGAGCACCACGTGCTACTTCTACTTTTGGAAAAGACTGCAATCAAGATCGTTCCCACGAGGACATTCGAGATCAAGTAAAGGATCTGAGAAATAACTGAAATAGTGAGAAAAATTCAAAGATGTGAATAAAGGAAGTAATAGAACATAACAGCTACTGTACACTCTACTGTTGCCTTTAGTTAGTTTGCCACTCTACTCAGCGTTTTGCTGACGTGTTACACTCGTTACCCTTTTCAGGACCAGGTGTTGAGCAGCCAGGGTCGGCGGCTGCAGAGGACGCTGGGCCGAGTAGGGTCCAGTAGAGTTACCACAGCCTTTTGTACCTCTTTTGTTTCTGTTCTAGTGAGTAGTTTTTGTTTCCGCTGTACCTTCTTTACCTGCAGTTCTTGTTATATGATAAATGTTGTTTTACTGTTGTGGTGGTACCTATTGTAGTAGTTTCTTTCCTTACTGCTGTACTTTCTTACTGTTAGTTATATTCATGCTGAATGTGGTTTATTTTACTGTCTTTTGGTTACTTCCTCGTTGGACGACTAGGTCTTGGGATTAGTCGAGTCGGTCCGGTTCTCGTGTCTCGTAGGGACTCGGGAATCGAGTCGTTACATCTACTCTATAAATAGGTCGGAGTATCCCGTCATGTGCTTGGAACACCCACTATCTAGGATCCACTTGTCTTTCTTGGCTAGGATCCACTGTTATCCACCAAGCAGCTGATAGATCTCTGAAAACACCATGCAGGCTTTTAGAGTGAGAGTGGAGGATTTCTTCTTTCCCGTCAACTTTTTGATATTGGATACTGACCCATCCAACATGCCCACTAAACCTTTGATTATCTTAGGGCATCCCTTTTTAGCTACGGCCAATGCATCCATCAATTGCAAATTAGGGGCGCTGTTAGGACTCGAATAGGTTGTGTTAATATGGTGAAATTATCATTGAAGTGAGTATAGTGGTTAACTTAAATCGAGCCTAACCATCTTTTTACAAAATTTTTAACCTGGTCTACTTAATTTTATCTTGGTCACTTTTAGGTCCAGGGTCGAGCTAAGGGAGGCGGGGAATAACGGTGAATAAGTTTCTACGCCTTTCCTACAACGAATCTCTTTCGTGCATTTATTATGTTTTTGGTTTTTTTCTATTTAAGATTTTTTTGCTGATAATTTTGTCCTTGAGGTACACCCTCAAAATCAGGTCCTTGGCTTCGAGCCAAATTAGGGTTTCCAAAAAAAAAACTGATCTAACTATTCGCAAGATCAAGTACCTGCAAGACAAGGATTATCTTTTCTCTTTTACTCTTTTTTTTATCTTTTTAATAGCAGGAAACACAAGAGAAATAGAAACTAGATAGGTTTCTTGTAAAGAAATAAATATAGTCAATATATATATACAGATATATATATATATATATATATATATTATATATAGGGGTGGGGGTGGAGGTGGAAATGGCATGTAGCACAGTGTCGAGTTGGTCCACGTCTAGTAAGATGCAACCAATAGGACGAAGTGCCGCGTGGAGTGTAGGATGGATGTGTGGGAGTGTGAGCAGAGGCGCTTTCTCTACGCAGTTATCGGGGAATATCAGCAACTGGTGCAGATATTCCCGCGATATAACGCGTGGTGGAGTGACTAGTGCGTATGGATGAAGGTAGGTGATATGTATGTATATATATGTGTGTGTGTGTGTGTGTGTGTATAGATAGGGCTGTAACTATATAGGTGTATATGTAGTTATATATATATATATAGATATGTAAATGTATATATAGGTATATATATATTTATTTATAACTAGATATATATGTATATATATTTAACTATATATATATATATATATATATATAGTAATATATGTATATACATATATTAGTATAAGTATCTATGTGTGTGTGTGTGTGTGTATATGTATGTATGTATTTATATCTATAGATATATATGTATATATGTATGTATATACGTATAAATATATGTATATATGTATATATATATGTATACATACTTATATTTAGTTGTATAGGTATTAATATGTATATATATATATATATATAAATATATATGTATAAGTATGTATAAGGGTGTACAAGTGAGTGTGAATGTACAAGGGTGGGTGTGTACGAGTGTGGTGTGTGTCTGTGTGTGTTTGCTGGAGAGTGTGCGAGAGAGAGCGCTAGAGAGTGTAAGACGTCTGGCAGCCACGGGCGTCGTTTGGTGGTGTAGGCGCGCAAGGGGCTACGCGTAGGCACTGGAGTGAGCGTGCGGTGCTTGCATCGTGTGCAGGCTAGTGCGAGAGCGCAGAGAGAGAGCGCAGCACAGCGCACTGCAGGCTGCAATGGGAGCAAGCGCAGATGCGGGCGTGGGCGCGGGCGCTGGAGCGAGCGACTGGCTGGAGGCGGTAGCGCCAAGGAGAGAGAGCGCACGGTGACCAAACAAGTGAGAAACTCTCCGGTCATCGCACTGTAGCTACAGTGTCGCGCAGAGACGCGTAAACAGTAGCTACAGTGCCGCGTGCGATGGCCAACCGGTTGTGGCCGGTTCTATGTGCGTAGGCGCGCTGGAAGGCGCCTGCGCGCACGGAAGGAGCCTGCGGAGGTCGCTGGCATGTGCGCGAGGCTGCTGCTGCTGCTAAGCTTCAGACCTTGGTGCGTTGACATTGGAGGCGAAGGTGTTGAGCAATGAAAACAAGGAGTGAAACCACCACGCCCACCTGCTCTTGGATGAGCTAAGCGGTGGTGGAACTCACAGTGGTGGTCGTGGGACCACTGTGAGCTTGCTCCTGCCCGCAGTGTGTCTCTTTAGTGGAAGAGCTACTGCGTATGGAGGGGAGAGGGGAGGAAGATGGCCTGGACGAAGGTGGCTGCTGGTGTGTGTGTTCCAGGCTCCCCCTCGCAAGGAAGAGGGCAGGGCTTTTTAAAGGAGAGGGAGGCATGCCATGGCATGCCCTGGG
This sequence comes from Thalassia testudinum, assembly GCA_037157565.1. Taxonomy (NCBI): domain Eukaryota; kingdom Viridiplantae; phylum Streptophyta; class Magnoliopsida; order Alismatales; family Hydrocharitaceae; genus Thalassia; species Thalassia testudinum. Next base: position 1,835,794 of record JAZHRO010000022.1, on the reverse strand, counting down.
TGTGCATGACCAGCCATGTAGCTGGCAGAGCATGCTGCTGGCAGAGAATGGCGCGAAGAAGAGCAAGCCCATGCCCTGAGCCGTGCGAGGGAGAAGAAATTCAAAGAAAAATAAAAAAATGAGGATGGTGAAATTGCGAGGCAGCACTTGAAGAAGATGTTATTTACATGGCCAATTATTCACTCTCCTCCCCTCTCAAATAAATGCATGCAAGTGTCTTTTTTTACAAATGCAACTATGGCTACCTAATATGCAATGGCAGTGCTAAGAAATAACACAAGATGTCATATTTGTTGGTGTATTTTTGCTGTGTAATCAGGTGCTCAAGATGGGCTTCGGGAACCAAAGAATCTAGCTGAATGTGTTTGATGCTTATATACAACCCGGATTGGAAAATTGTTCCCAAATCAAGGTGATAGATGAAATTATAGAGGAGACAACACCAACTCTTTTGTGTGATGATCCCCTCCAAATGGTCATTTCTAATGACCATACCTTGAATCTTGAAGAAGGAGAGGGAGATAGGCTAGAATTAGAAGAGCTACTGGGTGTCAAAGCTGAGTCCCTCTCCCCACCATGGACAATCAAGATAGATCCGCTACTAGAGGCAAGGACAATGAACATAATTCCCTCAATTCAGAAAGCTCCTGACTTGGAGCTTAAACCACTTCGAGAGACCCTCAAATATGTTTTCCTTGGGCCCAATGATGCACTCCTTATCATCATCTAGACTACTCTATCTGAGACGTAAGAGGGAGCATTGATTGTATGCTTAAGATGGCACAAGGAAGCCATTGGTTAGACTATAACAAACATCAAAGGGGTCGACTCATCCCTCTGCATGCATCACATTTACATGGATGACTCTATGAAACCCTTCCGAGATATGTACAGGCGGTTAAACCCCAACATGAGGGAAGTGGTGTAGAAGGAAATCTTAAAGTGGTTGAATGAGGGGATAATCTACCCCATTTCTGATAGTAAATGGGTTGGTTCTATTCTCGTGGTGCCCAAAAAGGCAAGATTCACGGTGGAGACCTTGAAAAAGGGGAGCAAGTCACCACCCAACCCACAACAGGATGGAGGTGTGCATGTACAGCTGCCTTAACAATGCTGCCCAGAAAGACCACTTCCCACAGCCATTTACTGATCAGATACTGGAGAGACTGGTAAGGAATAAATACTTCTGTTTTATTGATGGATATTCTGGGTACAATCAAATTGCCATATTTCCTGACGACCAGGAGCGCACTACTTTCATGAGTCCTTATGGCATTTTTTCCAGATGCCATTTGGACTATGTAATGCTCCGGGAACATTTCAACGATGTATGATGTCCATCTTTTCGAACATGATTGATAGTTTGTAGAGGTTTTCATGGATGACTTTTTCATAGACAGTTCATTGTTTGACCATTGACTCTCGCATTTAGAAAACATTCTCACCCGCTGCGAAGAGATAGGATTGGTGCTCAGCTGGGAGAAAAGCCATTTTTTAGTTCAATAGGGCATTGTGCTTGGGCATGTAGTGTTCGAGTGAGGTTTAGAAGTGGATAAAGCCAAGATTGAGTCAATTTCAAAGCTTCCACCACCCACCAACGTCAAGCAGATCTGATCATTCCTGGGCCATGCTGGCTTTTATAGGTGTTTCATTAAAGACTTTAGCAAGATTCTAGGCCACTTTGTGACTTACTGGAGAAGGATACTGCCTTCATTTTTTATGCAAAGTGTGCTGAGGCCCTCCAAGTCTTGAACGAGGCCCTCATAACTGCACCTATCCTGCAAGTACCTGATTGGATAGTCCCATTTGAGTTGATGTGCGATGCCTCAGATTTTGCCGTAGGAGCGGTCCTTGGTCAAAGGGTTGATAAAAGGTCTCATGTGCTATATTATGATAGCAAGACCCTTACTAATCCACAGCAAAACTACACTATGATAGAAAAAGAACTTCTTGCAGTAGTATTTGCTCTAGAAAAGTTTAGATCTTATCTTGTGGGATCTAAGGTTGTGGTGTATACTGATCATTCGGCCTTGAAGCATTTGCTCGCTAAGAAGGACACCAAACCTAGGCTGATTAGATGGATTCTATTATTGCAAGAGTTTGACCTTGATATCCGTGACAAGAAAGTGATAAAAAATGTAGTAGTTGATCATTTATCCAGGATCCCAGTTGAGCTTCAACCTCGTCAGGAGACATTCATAACACCTTCCCTGACAAAATGGTGATGGCAGTACAGCCGACGACACCTTGGTATGCTAATGTTGTCAACTACTTGGTCACTGGCGAAACCCCCAGTACATGGAATAAGCAGAAGCGAGATAGATTTCTCGTTGACACTAAGTACTATCACTGGGAGGACCTCGAGCTCTTTAGAATAGGCCGTGACTAGGTCTTACATAGGTGTGTTCCAGATGATGAATAACAAAGTGTTTTGAATTTCTATCACACACTGCACTATGGAGGACATTTTAGTGTGAAGAAGACTGCATATAAGGTTCTCCAATTTGGGTTCTGGTGGCACTCACTTTTCAAAGATACACATACTTATGTGGGGGCATGACTTCATTGTCAACAGACTGAAGCGATCGGGAAATGAGATGAGATGCCCCAGCAACCTATTCTTTCTGTCAAGATATTCGACGTCTGGGGCATAGATTTCATGGGTCCCTTCCCATCGTCTTACGGCTATGAATATATCCTCATGGCAGTTAATTATGTGTCAAAGTGAATAGAGGCTATTCCAACTAAGACAAACGATCACTCCGTGGTCTTGAATTTCATTAAGGCCAATATCATTTCCCGATTTGGTTGCCCGAGGACGATCATTAGTGATGGGGAACCTCATTTCAGGAATTCACACTTCACCTGTCTACTAAAAAGTCTTGGTGTCACCTACAAGGTGGCCACCCTGTATCATCCGCAAGCGAGTGGACAGGTTGAGGTGTCCAAAAGGGAGATCAAACAAATTTTGGAGAAAATTGTAAGAACTAACAGGAAAGATTGGTCGAAAAGACTAGATGATGCACTTTGGGCTTATAGAACTACTTATAATATGACCCCCTTGGGTATGTCTCCCTTTCGTATAGTGTATGGCAAAGGTTACCATTTGCCTGTTGAGATTGAGCATAGGGCTTATTGGGCTATTAAGAATGTCAACATGGATCTCGAGAACCTAGGCAAAGCATGCTTATTAGAACTAACTGAGCTTAAAGAATTGAGGAATGAGGCTTATGAGACTGCTCAAGCTTATAAAGAGTGCACTAAGGTCTTTCACGATATACACATCCTCTGCAAGACCTTTGAGCCCAACCAACGATTCTGGCTGTTTAATTCTAGACTCAAGCTATTCTCTACGAAACTTAAGTCCTGTTGGGATGGGCCATACACTATCACACAGGTGTTTTCGCATGGTGCAGTTGAGATCCAAAATCCCTCTTCTGGTGAGACTTTCAAGGTAAATGGCCAACATTTGAAACTGTATGTTATTCTTTCTGATGGCCAAGTATTGGACACCGACATGCTGGAGGAGCCTTAGCTCCAAACACTCTTTACCTCAGGTAATGTCTTTCCTTGCTCTTACTTTTCAATGAGGACATTGTTAGATCTGGGCTTGGGGAGTTATAACTTGATGTTGTACATAGCATTTATATATATTTTTGCATACATGTAGTTAGGACTTTTATTGCATAAAAAAAAAGAAAAAAAAGGGGACAAGAGAAGGAAGGTAATGAAATCTTTGCAAGCTGAAGTGCAAAATTATTGAGGAAGGAAAAGGAGAAGGAAAACAGAGAAATGAAAGGAAAAAGATTGTGTTAATCTCGATAGTTGAGTGTGGAATAGATCTAAGTTCTAGGTTGGATCGGATGATGAATTAAGTCCTGAAGTGATAAAGAGGAGATAAGTGAGGGATACTGACTTTAGGCCTCCTAGGTCTATTTTAGGGCTTAAACACTCATGTATTTATTAAGATGTGGACTATTCCTCAAGAGGTTGAGGAAGTTGCGAGGCTGATGTATTAAGTCTATGGCTTGGGGATTATTTAGCTCTATTACCTGTCCTTTGGTTTGCAGGACTTGGTAATCTAGGCATCCAAAAATCACACACCAATCTGGTTCAGTGCACGTAATAAAGAAAAATGCCAAAAAGTGTTCTGCTCTGAAAATGTTTTCCCAAAAATTTGACTTAGGAGCAGCTCAAAGACACAAGTTGATTGGATGAGTTCCCGACGCGGAAAGGAGGAATGAAAAATACTCCCATCGAAGATGTGTTATAACATACCGTCTCCTTGGTTCTTGTCTCCTAGGATATCTAAATATTCTATCAGGGGCACGGAAGCACCTTGTATTGGTTCAGATGCCATTGGCATCATTATCCTGAAATGTCGATTGCCAAGGTCTGAATTTAGCTACAAAACGCCATGGGCGGCACTATCCCGAAGTGTCAAAAGCCAGGGTTCTGTGGGTTGCTATGGGCGATGCTATCCCGAAGCATTGATTGCTAGGGACCCTGTGAGGATTGATGGTGGGGACAAGAAATCCGATACAGATCATGTGTAGGGCCAATCCAATGTTGGGTTTAGGGGAATTTAAAAAGAAAAGAGGGAAAACTCTCAAATAATATCTCTCTCTATCTCTCTTATAAAAAATGCACTGGCAAATTAAACCTAGACTTGTTACACATACGCACGGGAGCTTTAACTGTTGGGGTCAACGAACCTCTAGGCAGACCTTCATGGCGGATCCAAGGTCGAGGCTGGCCAGTCTATATTTTGGCTGGTATGTGAGTACCTTTAGGCCTATAATTGGTATTTCGATTTAACCTTTAGAGGCATAGCACGATAAAGCATCTTGACGATAAAATCTGGCCTAGAGATTTGGTCTGATCCATATGATTTTGCTCAGGACTAGCAAAACTTAGGCATGTGGGTATTTGATATGCCTACTTTAGTAGACATTGGTTGGGCCTAAGAACAATCAATTCTAAGATTAAATGGGACTTCTAGTATATAATACACTGGAAAATCAGTAGATTCATGATTTAGTATTACTGCATAATTCTTTGATGCAATGCATGTTGTATAAAATTAATGCAGTTATTGCAGGAGATAATTCGAAATAACATCTTACAGGTAACATTATTTGTTGAGAAAGAAAATCAATGAGGGAATCTTGCTAAAATAAGAAACATAAGAGAGGACTCATCAATTTCTAAAAATAAAGATCTCATAGGATCTCTCTTTTCTGATGATTTCCTCTTACCTTGTTAACCACTCTTTCTTTTTTTTGTTCCCATGAAATCATGCTAATTATTCTCTCTCTCTCTCTCTCTCATTCTCTATTTATAATAGGACAGGAAGGATCTCTGGAGATCATCATCTCCCCCTCCCCCTTCAGGCAGAGAGAAACCCACCAACACCATGAGCCACCGCCCAATAGCACCACCGCGACCTCCGCCGTGAACAACAGTGACAACCTCCACTGTGCCTTCCTATACTCGGCTCCTCATTGACACCAGCCACCACCTCACCATGACCTCTGTCCGGTGCTGTACCCCCTCGCCTCCTATCGCTAACAGAGATCGCCACCGTTGTCGACGACCACGCAACAACACCCTCTCCTCACTGGTCAAAACCATGCTCACCACCGTGCTCCACCACCTTCTCCTCATCGCCGTCAGTTCCCTAGGTGCGCCATCGCCACCAGCAATAGCACCACCCGTGCATGCCCTTGTGCACGTCCTCACCCTCGCACGCAGTAGCCCTCGTGCGCACCAGCCACTGTGTGCAGCAGCCATCACGCGCACCAGCCACTACGCCAGCACCCTACGTACTGTTCATCTTCTCCACAGAGAAGATGAACCCATCAACTGACCGTTCTCCCTCCACGCAGAAACCTCATCCTCCTATGAATCAACATGTCATTAACGCCATTGGACTCTCCTCGATTCCACATACTCCGCCACGCCATCAAAATCGCCGACGATAGCCCTCGCACACCCGCAGAGGAACCCACCGCTGATGAGCTCCATGCCATCGTCCAACCGCCGTCGACCATCTCGTACCTCATCGCAACCTCCATCAAATCGGCCTCGCTCCACTCTACCTTCAATGAGCTTTCCAAGGCCGGTCGTGACCTCACGTGCATGCATCAGCACAATTAAAATTTACTTTCAATGCCATTGCCAAAGTTTTGGATTTTATTTAAATATTTAAGATATTCTGTGGGCTTTTACTAAGTCACCCTAGCACAATTACGTTATTGCTTACTCTTTCTAATCACCTTTAGTCGCACCAAATTTGGATTCGGATTTGCACAATTATTCTCTATTCTAGTATGCGTGCAATTGAAAATTACATGACATGCCACTACACATGCAATGATCACATATTTATTGATTTGATTTATTGAGTAAAAATTACGTAAATTGCCCTTGACTTCTACCTAAATTGTGGGTTTACATTAAGAGCAACATATCCATTAATTGTTGCAATGGATTTGATGAATCTTTCTACGCAATCATTTTTCATCTCTGCGAACATGAATGTTGCGTATCTATGATCTTATTGGTTTTGTTCTTCCTTATGGATATGACATCCTAACTCTTCGTGGTTAGTTTTGACTGATAAATATTTTTTATCTGGGATTTTTACACCACGCAATTTATACTTCAACGACACATCTGATTATATTTTTTCGACTATCTTTATTTTCTAATATATCATCTTCCAAGCGAAATCTCTCGTTCACAGTGCACAAAAAGAATTGTAGAGAACTAAAGTTTGCACCAAAACACTTGTTGCAATATCAGAGAAATTCTATGAAACACTAGGCAACAAGTAAAAGCTCCTTGCAAAAATAGAGAAAGAATGAGATCCAGAAGCAAGTGTGGTGTATATATATTTCTTATGTATTGTAAAAATGGCTCACAAGGGTCTTTTTATAGACCACCAAACAACCCTACTACGCTCCCTAGCTGTTGGGGGTGTATTAAGGGTGTTATAATTATGATTAACCACAAAATGGCCATTCAAACCTGGCACAACAGATAGTTGGCTACTCACAGTTACTCAGCAACCAGCATAAAAGAGCCTGGGTACCAGTAATCATCATAGGTACCGGTACTCGGTGCTTCCAGGTGAGTACCAACTGAGTCACTAGTCACCAGTACTCATCATGGGTACCAGTTCTTGTAACTCATAGGTTTGAGACAAAACATGCACTGTGACCAATGCGTACCGATACTTGTAGGGTCCAGGCATGAACTGACTCCACAAACTATGAGCACCTGATATCAGTACTCATAATGAGTACCGATACTTGTTCACAATTTGAGGCAGAGGCTCAAAACTGTGCCTTGCAGGTATCAGTACTGATGAACAGTACCGGTACTTGCTACAAGTCCTTGAATTAGGAACTAAGATCAATTTTTGTGCTTTTCAAACCCAATTAATCTTTTAATATGACAAAGAAACATTTCTAAATTTTCAAATGAACGATTGTACGTGAGTTTGATACCTAATTATCTCTAATTTGATTTTACTTCCTATGTCAATTTTTCTTGCTTATGAGACATACAAACTTCTATGTTACAATCAATAGACAACAAAATTCTTCATCCACTTTTATCTTCTTCCTTGTCATCATCCAAACTTCCTATAATCCTATGATTATCCCTGTAAATATCACTTCAAAACTTAATAGGATTAAAAGAATTTTGTTAACACCAAAACATAAAAGAGAGGTGGAACTAGGTTCCAACATCTTCTTCCTCATCCGTGCCAACGAAGGCAAAGAAATGGGACTATCGTACACAAACGAATTGCTTAAGATTTTGACTCAACATTTCAATGATAAGGAGTGGGAGAATAGATCCTTCAAGAAGCATGTTTGAAAGGATATCGATAGGGAGTTCGTAACTGCTATTGGACTATCTTACACTCATACCCAAATCTCAAATAGATGGAAGGAACTGAAGAGGAAGCACACTTTATATTCGCAGTTGTTGAACAAGAGCGGGTGGGGTATGGCCCTATCGGTGGTTGCCTGCTTCCACTAAATCCTTCCATTTGGGATGAGGTATTAATGTGACATTCCTATGTAGTAGTTGATGAGAGACTTATCATAGTTCCTAACTATTTTTAATTAACTAATGTTCCTAGTTAATTAACACAGAATACAGGGTGAATTATACTATAAGGGTTAAATTACCAAGGACTTGCAAAATAAGTTAAAAATTCTAAATTAAATATCAAGTAATCTTCTTAATAATTTAATTAATAAATTGGACTCAATTAATAACCATTTAGCTAGATATTTAACATTTAAACTAACTTAATTAATTTTAAGACCTAAGTATGTAATTAACTTAAGTAAATTAATCATTTAAATAAAAATAGCTAAAAAGGGAAAAAATGTAATTTCGAGGTATAAATATAATATTTACCTAACTTATAATAACATATAAAAATTTGAAAAATAAATAAATTAAAATAAGCCTTGAACCCTCGGTTTACGTTTAGGTCGTTAGCTTTTATTTCAAGAGTCCTTTTTATTTACAAATAGGTCCTTTTTTATTTACAAAATTACCCCTTTGAACACTTCTCCATCGTCTTCTTCATCTCCATCCTCCCTTCAAACGACTGACAATGTCCAGTCTCCACACCCTCCGATCATGTCCATCCAGCATCAAAATTCCATCACCGTTGTCGCCCATCTTCCGCTCACCACTATCTTCACATCCCACGGATCGGATGTTCCTCAAATCCTAATTAGACTAGGTGTTTAATCTCACTGGTGTCGAAGACGACGCCGGTGAGTACAATGCATCTAGACCTAATTCCGTCCCAATTCAAGCCCCCTAACCTTCGCTGCCACCTATAAATACCCCCTACCCCTCCGATTACAAGGGTCAGCTCCCTTCCCTCTTTCCCCAACTAATGCCGATGATAGGCTATTCCTCCCACTCTAGCAACCTCTCACCTCTCCTTTGGAGCACTTTCGTTGGACGCGTTCGCCTCCCTCACCTCCTCTTCCTCTTCAGCGGCTGTGACAGAGCTTAGGAGCACCATCTTCTCCATCCTGACGCCTTTCTTTTTTGTCGAAGAACTGCTCTGACTACATCAGAGTTCTTCCTCCATTACGCTCCTTCGACGAAGATTTCCTTCCTTAGTTCATCCAGGTAATTGTAGATTAGAATAGAATTTAGTGTAGGTTAGTTTAAGCTAGTTAATTAGTTCGTTAGTGTAGTGTTAAGCTCTACTTTTAGCTCATCTTCTTTGACTCCGGCAAGCTAATTCCAACTTGCCGGACCTTCGTTCATCAATCTAATCACTTGTACACCCTCTCTATCTCACCGTGACTCCATTCACCTTCTCCTTCCTCAATTCTATCATCTTACACGCCTAATTCCCTCTCACCTCCACTGGATACTGCTGTTGTCCATGGCGGAGGTCTCCGGCCATGTCCACACCCAATGAGGATCTTCCATCACTTATTCATCACTAAGGGACCCTATTCAATGCTATAATTAGACCTATTATCACCTATAGCCAAAATGCCCAATTCCATTCCAACTTCTGAGTTCACTATCAATGGTGAGCTCAGAGGAGTCTATTCACCTAATTGACCTTCAAATCACCATCATCTCACCTTATTAAGTAGTTCCCCTCACTTAATTGGGAGGGAGAGAAGTTCTTGAGTTCATACTAACTCAAGATTTGTTTTTACTGATTCTCCGATAAATCTTTATGTTTGATCATTAATTGCATTAATTAAGATGTTCCTGAGGTTCCTTGTGACCTCAGGAACCGTTCAAGACCTATCTTAATGATTTTATTGGAGTTTTGTTCTCCACTAATAGCTCACGGCATTCACCGGAGCTCCAACGAGCTCCAACGAACCAAACTTGAGCCTCAGCCTCTAGAACTCTGTGAGAAGCTTTAATCTTCTCTGTGATCATGGGATCAAGAATCAATGATTAAATTTGTGCTTTAATGAGGATTATTCTCTGTTGGACATCATCTTCCTCAACTCCGGTAGAGCTGGGTAGGCAATTCCTTTAAGGGTAAGAGCTTCGATTTAGGTTCAGAAGCAATAAAAACTTATGTAGAACCTATTTTAGTCTTTGAATAGTGTTGAACGTTTTACGAACCTACGCTAACGTGTTTGGTTTTGGAAAACCCGTCGTTGTAGTTCGAAAGAGAAGGATTCGAGTTCAACAAATAAAATTTATACCGAAAAAAAGAATTCCAGGTCGAACATAGGGAGGCGAACGTTTGATTTAAAAACTTCGCGTTTATTTTTATTTTGTCACGAAGAAATTTAATTTAAACTATCTAAGTATCTACAACGAATAAAAGAGAGAGAGGGAGTAAGAGAGAGAGAAAGAATACTACACATGGAAATCAAAATGAGATGTAGAATAGACAAGGAATTTATCATAAAAGAGTTCATTCGTTACAACTAGAAAATATAAAACAATTACTCTAGAAAGCATTAAAAGAATGGAGGGAGAAATGTCCTCCTCGACGATCGCTCGGAGGACGAATAGACTACTCTAGAAAGCAGTAAATCTATACTAGAAAGTAGTAAAAAGAATAGGGAGAGAGAATCCTCCTCGACGGTCGCTTGGAGGACGAGCCGGACGGGACGACGCCTGGACGAAGGAGAACGAAGCGGGACGAAGGAGGACGAAGCAGAAGAATGGGAATGAAGCAGCACGCCGTCGTCGTCGCGGGATCCACTTCCGAAGGGGGACGAAAATTTGGACTTTATCTCGCGAGAAGCATCCCGGGTGTGGGACAAGCTTCTCTTGAGCTTTGGAGAGGTAGAGAGGAGAAGGGATGAAAATTTCGTATGGAGGGGGTCTCCTTTTATAGTTGCAAGGAGTGGGGGCAAAATGGACATTACATCTTCAAAATAATAAATAAGGGGTCTTTAGTGACGGATAAAACCGTCGCTAAAGCCCTCAACGTGGGCGTAGCCTCCTCACCCACGCGCGCCCGCTCGGCTGGCCGTGCGTAACGCTACGCACGTCGCTTGATTTTCAGCCGTCCGATCGCGAGATCGGATGGCTTAAAATCGCGCCTTCACCGCTGCCGCCCGCCCGCCTGCGCGTACGATCGCGCGTTCACCAGAGCGTCCAATTGCGCGTCGGCGCTATCGGGCGCGCGCGGCCGTTGGATCGCGATCGTGCGGTCAATTGGAGCGCGCCCGCTCGCCTCAGAAATTGCTTGGCGAGGCTCGAACGCGCGCCAGCTCCTCGCGATAAGGCGCTGGACCGCTGCGCTGCCTCGCCCAAATGGTCGCGCGGATGCTTTTAAAACGATGCGTCCACAGCCATTGGATTGAGATCCAACGGCGGAGAGGGGATGGGTGCGCGGTCTTCATAGAGTGTAGGCGGCCGTTTGGGCGGCCGGGATGGTGCCATGTGGCGCCATCTTGGCCGTCCATCTTCTGGAAGTTGTAGATGGTGCCACGGATGTCGGATTAACTCGATTTTTGTGTCCTTGGGCTGCGATCGTCGATCCGAATTCATCTGTGTGGTCGGATTTGCCATCTGAAGTGCGGATTTACACCATCCTTGCCCTTGATCTTCTAGGGTTCCCTGGTCTCTATCTGATGCTACGGATGCCTGATTAGGGCGATCTTGGAGTCGTTGAACTCCAATCGTCGCCCTGATCATATCCATACGGTTGGATCTTTGATCCAAGGCCCCGATAAAATATTTGCCCTGTCCAAGCACATAAAAGGAGACAATTAACCTCCATTTTATTCAAACTACTCTAAATGCAAGATGATGCATGTTATGCAATATTTATATTATGAAATGCAATCCTATGCTTAAGAACATGCATAAATAGACATTTTAAGTAGTGTAAATATGTTTACATCATACCCCCATGCCTATCTTTTGCTAGTCCCTAGCAAAAACTATATGCTATTTATAAAAGAATTAGGTTAGATTATTTGGACCTGAGTTATTTTCAATCATTAAGAAATTGTCTACTTAAGAACTGCACTTTCAAAGACACAACAGTGCCCGGGTATCAGCCAAAATGCAGACCGCCTCAAGCCTCGCCTTATTCAAAGAAAAATTTCTTTTTCTGTTTTTTTTTTTTTTTTTTTTTTTGGATTTTCAAATTTTAGGGTTTAAGAGTGGCTTTCTACGGCCATTCAACTCACCCAAGATTTGATAGAACCCTAAGTTTTAAGCATCTTATTGTGATTGTGATAGACTCGTTGACCGGCAATTAGAACGGACTTCGGATTTCTACGCCTCTAGGTGACCTCAAAAAGAATTCTGCCTAAAGATGTATCTTTACAACCGGTAGCTTTCTCCCTACTTTTATTTTTTTTTAACGGGGTCAACACAAGGGTGAATCCAGTGTATATCTCCCCGGTTTATTCTACTTCTCCGCTTCTTCCTAAGTGTTTTGGGAATTTTTAGTGCATTTTCTGAGCTGGGTTCTGGACAACCGGTCGATGAGCTGTTACCACCGACAACTTGCCAGCCATACTCGTGCGGCGAAGTGTGGCTTATTTCTTTTTGTTCTTTTCTCCTTTTTGATTTTTTTTTTTTCTTCTTTTTTTTAAGTAAGTGGCTTCCCTGATCTAAGATTTACCTAAAGGCAGCAAAGAGAAAGGTCCAGTGACTGGGCTCTGGACAACCTACCTATGGGCTGTTACCCACGATAACTTGCCAGCCATATCACCCTAGAAGGTTCATTAGCTACCCAATTTCCATTAAAATTGCCGAGCAACGAGTCAGTGCAAAGAAAGTGTGTAGATGCTTAAAACTCAAAATTCCCTTAAATCAGAGGGTGGGTTGACAAGTCGTGTACTTATCACCCAAACTTATTTATTCCAATTATAATAGAATTAAGATAGCGAGAACTCAAAGACAAATCCACATTTTAGTGGATACACAGGCTAATTAAGTCCAAAGACCTGAGGGGTCTTTGTGTTCAAACCATAATATAGTATTTCTTAAGATCGAAAATTTTCTTAAACCCAAATTCTCTTTCCTAATTTTGATTTTTTTTTTTTATAAAATAAAACAAATCTACGGAGCTGACGAATGAATTCAAAGATAAATATCCACCCAAAGTCCAAAGACCTGAGGGTTCTTTGTGTTCAGATCCTAATGTAAAATTTCTTAGGATTGAAAAGTCCTAATGTCCAACTAATCCTTCCTAATTTTCTTTTTTTTTTTTTTTTTTTTTTAGAAAGAGAGCAATTTATATGGATTTCACAAAGCTGACCAACTAATTCAAAAATGAATCCACCCCCCCATGCCTAGCTGATGCAATGTCCTCATTGAAAAAGAGACATGAAAGAAAGGGTAGAATATGAAAGATGTCACCTGGATATGAAGCTCGTATCAGCCTTGTGTTATATGTACAACTGCTGAGTTTAATGCCGTCAGCTAGGCGAAGTCCAGCCAAAGAAGTCACAAAATGGCTAGAGCAACAGAGTCTGAAACGGGTTCTGGAAGATTATGGTCAACAACAAGCTTCAGACGTTGACCGTTGACTTTAAAGGTGTTACCCGTCTTTGGGTCAGAAATCTGAATGGCACCATTTAGAAAAATCTGATCAATTATGAATGGGCCACTCCATTTAGATCTAAGTTTACCAGGAAAGAGCTTAAGTTTAGAATCGAATAACCAGACCTTCTGGTTTGGCTCAAAGCCCTTGCGGGAAATCATTTGATCATGTAGAGCTTTGGTCCGAGCCTTGTAGATCTTGGCATTCTCATAAGCATCATTTCTAAGCTCCTCCAACTCAGATAGTTGGAGTTTCCTGGTCTTCCCAGCTAGATTTAGATCTAGATTGCATTGTTTGATTGCCCAGAATGCCCTGTGTTCAATCTCTACGGGTAGATGACACGCCTTTCCATACACCAGACGGAATGGAGACATGCCGATAGGTGTTTTATATGCCGTACGGTAGGCCCAAAGAGCGTATAAATTTTATACGCCACATGGCGCCATCTCAGTTCCAAAATGTTGAACGTTTTACGAACCTACGCTAACGTGTTTGGTTTTGGAAAACCCGTCGTTGTAGTTCGAAAGCAAAGGATTCGAGTTCAACAAATAAAATTTATACCGAAAAAAAGAATTCCGGGTCGAACACAGGGAGGCGAACGTTTGATTTAAAAACTTCGCGTTTATTTTTATTTTGTCACGAAGAAATTTAATTTAAACTATCTAAGTATCTACAACGAATAAAAGAGAGAGAGGGAGTAAGAGAGAGAGAAAGAATACTACACATGGAAATCAAAATGAGATGTAGAATAGACAAGGAATTTATCATAAAAGAGTTCATTCGTTACAACTAGAAAATATAAAACAATTACTCTAGAAAGCATTAAAAGAATGGAGGGAGAAATGTCCTCCTCGACGATCGCTCGGAGGACGAATAGACTACTCTAGAAAGCAGTAAATCTATACTAGAAAGTAGTAAAAAGAATAGGGAGAGAGAATCCTCCTCGACGGTCGCTTGGAGGACGAGCCGGACGGGACAACGCCTGGACGAAGGAGAACGAAGCGGGACGAAGGAGGACGAAGCAGAAGAACGGGAACGAAGCAGCACGCCGTCGTCGTCGCGGGATCCACTTCCGAAGGGGTACGAAAATTTGGACTTTATCTCGCGAGAAGCATCCCGGGTGTGGGACAAGCTTCTCTTGAGCTTTGGAGAGGTAGAGAGGAGAAGGAAGGGATGAAAATTTCGTATGGAGGGGGTCTCCTTTTATAGTTGCAAGGAGTGGGGGCAAAATGGACATTACATCTTCAAAATAATAAATAAGGGGTCTTTAGTGACGGATAAAACCGTCGCTAAAGCCCCGACGTCGCCGTCGCCGCCGCGCCCACGCGCGCCCGCTCGGCTGGCCGTGTGCGTAACGCCTACGCACGTCCGCGAAGTCTCAGCCGTCCGATCGCGAGATCGGACGGCTTAGATCGCGTCCGCGCCCGCTGCGTAGCGCGCCCGCCCGCGTGTGATCGCGCGTTAAGCCCGGCGTCCAATCGCGCGTCGTCCTGATTGAGCGCGCGCAGCCGTTGGATCTTCATCTGACGCTCGTCCGCGCCCGCTCGCCCGCGCCTTCCACCCCATCACCGCGGCTCGTACCCGCGACCTCCGCTTCGCCCGCAGCTGCGTCACCGCTGCGCTACGCGGACGGAATGGTCGCGCGGACGCTTTTAAGCGCGAGCGACCGCAGCCGTTGGATCGAGATCCAACGGCAGAGAGGAGATGGTGCGCGGTCTTCACAAGACGCATGCGGCCAATTGGGCGGCTGAGATGGTGCCACGTGGCGCCATCTTGGCCGTCCATCTTCTGGAAGTTGTAGATGGTGCCACGGATGTCGGATTGACTCGATTTTTGTGTCGTTGGGCTGCGATTGTCGATCCGAATTCATCCGTGTGGTCGGATTTGCCATCTGAAGTGCGGATTTACACCATCCTGGCCCTTGATCTTCTAGGGTTCCCCGGTCTCTATCTGATGCTACGGATGCCTGATTAGGGTGATCTTGGAGTCGTTGAACTCCAATCGTCGCCCTGATCATATCCATATGGTTGGATCTTTGATCCGAGGCCCCGATAAAATATTTGCCCTGTCCAAGCACATAAAAGGAGACAATTAACCTCCATTTTATTCAAACTACTCTAAATGCAAGATGATGCATGTAATGCAATATTTATATCATGAAATGCAATCCTATGCTTAAGAACATGCATAAATAGACATTTTAAGTAGTGTAAATGTGTTTACATCATACCCCCATGCCTATCTTTTGCTAGTCCCTAGCAAAAACTATATGCTATTTATAAAAGAATTAGGTTAGATTATTTGGACCTGAGTTATTTTCAATCATTAAGAAATTGTCTACTTAGGAACTGAACTTTCAAAGACACAACAGTACCCGGGTATCAGCCAAAATGCAGACCGCCTCAAGCCTCGCCTTATTCAAAGAAACATTTCTTTTTCTCTTTTTACTCTTTTCTAATTTTTTTTTTTTGGATTTTCAACTTTTAGGGTTTAAGAGTGGCTTTCTACGGCCATTCAACTCACCCAAGATTTGATGAGAACCCTAAGTTTTAAGCATCTTATTGTGATTGTGATAGACTCGTTGACCGGCAATTAGAACGGACTTCGGATTTCTACGCCTCTAGGTGACCTCAAAAAGAATTCTGCCTAAAGGTGTATCTTTACAACCGGTAGCTTTCTCCCTACTTTTATTTTATTTTTAACGGGATCAACACAAGGGTGAATCCAGTGTATATCTCCCCGGTTTATTCTACTTCTCCGCTTCTTCCTAAGTGTTTTGGGAATTTTTAGTGCATTTTCTGAGCTGGGTTCTGGACAACCGACAACTTGCCAGCCATACTCGTGCGGCGAAGTGTGGCTTATTTCTTTTTGTTCTTTTCTCCTTTTTGATTTTTTTTTTTCTTCTTTTTTTTAAGTAAGTGGCTTCCCTGATCTAAGATTTACCTAAAGGCAGCAAAGAGAAAGGTCCAGTGACTGGGCTCTGGACAACCTACCTATGGGCTGTTACCCACGATAACTTGCCAGCCATATCACCCTAGAAGGTTCATTAGCTACCCAATTTCCATTAAAATCGCCGAGCAACGAGTCAGTGCAAAGAAAGTGTGTAGATGCTTAAAACTCAAAATTCCCTTAAATCAGAGGGTGGGTTGACAAGTCGTGTACTTATCACCCAAACTTATTTATTCCAATTATAATAGAATTAAGATGGCGAGAACTCAAAGACAAATCCACATTTTAGTGGATACACAGGCTAATTAAGTCCAAAGACCTGAGGGGTCTTTGTGTTCAAACCATAATATAGTATTTCTTAAGATCGAAAATTTTCTTAAACCCAAATTCTCTTTCCTAATTTTGATTTTTTTTTTTTTATAAAATAAAATAAATCTACGGAGCTGACGAATGAATTCAAAGATAAATATCCACCCCCCCCATGCCTATCTAATGCAATGTCCTCATTGTATTAAAAAGACATAAAACAGAGTGGAAAAGCGTAGAAAGCACCTGAATTGCGTGGATATCGGGTCGCTCCGAGATGAAAATGAAAAGAACTGTATATGTGCTGAGTTTAGTGCCTTCAGCTAGGCACACTATACAAAGAAAAGAAATGAAGAATTCAGAAGTGCAGGTCAAAATTCGAATAAACAGAAGAATCCTCCGACCTGTCAACAGAGGTCCACAGATGTGGACCAGATTGTGGTGCAGACCCACACCCCATAATCGAGAATATCTTAGGTTCTGGATAAAAATTACCCAAAACCTAAAATCAGAATGTAAGCGAGATCGGGCCTGCGATTTCTGAGGATGCAACCCAAGACCAAAAAGTCGGGTTACAGAAAATTGAAGCACAAAAGGATAATCGTTGAATGTGTGCTTGAGTTGAACATCCTCGAAACAAATGTCGTAAGGGTTCTGATTTGATGGTTTCAGCTTAAAAGGAACCCTTCGACTCAATCTTCCATTTCCTCCAAAATTAACTTCCCAAATCAGAACTTCCCTGCTCCTATCCTCCTCATTAAGTGTATCAAATTCCAAGACCTCTTGTATATTAATCACCCCGTCTGGAATCTCCAAGTCTAAATGATGTGGCAGAATCAAAATTGACTTGGGTCTAATTATCTCAGAATTAGAATCATCAATAAGCTCAACAGGGTGTAACTGATAATCAGGGCATTGAATTAATTCCTCCAGAAAATGCGATTCTGGATCCATATCGTGTGCCCTAATAAGATCAGTTTCCTCAGTTATTGGGCTATCAAATGATCTATCAGATTCCTCAGGCCCAATCGTCTCACAAAAATCGTGATCTGAAAACTCGTGTGAGACTTCGCAACTTGAATCTTCACCATCAGGATCCGTATCAATGTATGTCCCAAAATCATTTGTCACTTTGTGTTCCAAGGAGACATACGTTTCCTCGTAACCTGGCTCAGGGATTTCAGGTGAAGAAATCAAATCATCCTTAATTGGTTGTTTTAATTCAATCTGGTCAGCTTCGTAACACGTGTCCCCCCCAACAGGTGCCTGAGCGGGTTCTGTCATTGGCTTTCCTGAAGAGAGTTCATCCTGGGAATTATTCCAAGATTGAATTAAAGCAACCACGAATCTCATCCTCAATTTCGCTAATTTCCCAAGTAGAAACTCACCCGGGTTCTTATCCTTAACATCCTGGAGCCAATCCAACAAAGACTTATTTAAATCATCAATCATTTCAATCAGGGGCTCCAATCTCTCAATGCAAGGTATTGGCTGAACTTCTAAAGATTGAATGATATTCCTCAAGTTAGCCAGAACCTTATCTTGAACCTGATTAACCTGAACCAAATGAGTTGGTTCAGGGTTGGGCGGGTTTGACATCAATGTAGAGGAATTAACGAATTGAGATTCGTTATACCCATCCTGATAATAGGTCATTTCAGATTGTTCAAAAGATGGAGATGACCTAAAGGCAGTGAAATCAGAGGATGGGTAAGGATCAGTGTATCCTTCTTGGTTGTAGATTGCATTAGGTTGTTCATGAAAGGAGGACGATCTATAATCGATGCAACTCTGAGAAGGAAAGAATTGAGAATCAAAGTGCTCAGGGTTAGACCCTAAACACGGGGGTCCGGAATTGTATCCCCAATCTGAATTATCCCAACTAACTGATGGTCGATTACAATACGAGTCGGGATAATCATCATGTTGCGGATAATTCATGACAGGAGTGAAAGAGCGGGAATGCGTGAAATATGTGGAAGGATTCATGAGACACGGGAGGAAGAAAGGTGCCCTGCAATACAAACAATCAAACTTGTCCTTAAATGGGTTAGCCTACAGACCTACAGACTCCCAAAACCCGTCTTGAGATAAAGGAACGATTTGATCTACTTCTGTCTGTTCAATCCAACCAGTTAGAAGGAGGGACTGGGGAGAAGGTTCTTCCTTCGGCTTGCGCCTCCGGTTCCTAGTGTACCCCCCAGCCGCGATCGTTTGACTCTGCTCCCCTAGCTAGACATCAGATTGAACAGTAGAAACAGACTAATCGAAAATAATCTCGTTCTGAGTTTTGAAGAGCGAGTCCAATCCTTAAGGCCAACGTCTACTCTGTTTTATTTAGGGCTAGGTTTGAATGTGCTTTGGAATGTGATGGGCCCTTTAAATGGGTTGTGCCCTTAATGATTGATTGCTTTGTGTGTGCGTGCACAACCAGTGGTTTTCAAGCAAGATTATTTTTGATGTGGTGAATTTTAAGGTTCAAATCTTGCTTAGTAGCTTTTAGGATTCAACTTTAGGTGTTTTCAATCAAGTTTCATTAGCACACCAGGTTTTGCAAGCACAGGTGAAGATATTTTCCTTTAAAGTTTAAAAAGAATGTGGAGTGCCTGGTAGATCCCTAAGAGTTGAACCTAATTGGCAGCTACTTGATGAGTTGATTTTATTTGAAGTGGTGCGGCCCAAACAACTCAAACAACTGGCCTGATGCACCACCTAATTAGGCACACAAATGATTACCCAATCTGATTTCTACTCGATTATGTGTTTGGATGTGTGTACCGGCTCCTAAGATTGGTTTACCGGTTGAGTTAGAAAATCAGATGAGGTTGTGTACCTCTGTGAGATTTTTTTTTATTTTTTTCTTTTTTTAATGTGGGGGTTGGAGTGAGTATGGATGTCAAACAACAAACAATCTAACCTTAGAGTTTATAAGAACACCTAGGTTGATTGATGTTTGAATTATTATGTGATGAAATAAAATCTAATGGGTGGGAGGTGGGGGATAACTTACAAAACCTTCCACAGCACTTTACTCCGATCTACCGCTTTTGCCTGTCTCGAAAGAGTACCTGCAATTACAATAAGAAAGGAGAAAAGTGAGGTAAATGATTTGTAAGTTACAAAACGCGAAGAGAAATCAAAGAGCGTTGCCTCCCCGGCAGCGGCGCCAAATGTTGAACGTTTTACGAACCTACGCTAACGTGTTTGGTTTTGGAAAACCCGTCGTTGTAGTTCGAAAGCGAAGGATTCGAGTTCAACAAATAAAATTTATACCGAAAAAAAGAATTCCGGGTCGAACACAGGGAGGCGAACGTTTGATTTAAAAACTTCGCGTTTATTTTTATTTTGTCACGAAGAAATTTAATTTAAACTATCTAAGTATCTACAACGAATAAAAGAGAGAGAGGGAGTAAGAGAGAGAGAAAGAATACTACACATGGAAATCAAAATGAGATGTAGAATAGACAAGGAATTTATCATAAAAGAGTTCATTCGTTACAACTAGAAAATATAAAACAATTACTCTAGAAAGCATTAAAAGAATGGAGGGAGAAATGTCCTCCTCGACGATCGCTCGGAGGACGAATAGACTACTCTAGAAAGCAGTAAATCCATACTAGAAAGTAGTAAAAAGAATAGGGAGAGAGAATCCTCCTCGACGGTCGCTTGGAGGACGAGCCGGACGGGACGACGCCTGGACGAAGGAGAACGAAGCGGGACGAAGGAGGACGAAGCAGAAGAACGGGAACGAAGCAGCACGCCGTCGTCGTCGCGGGATCCACTTCCGAAGGGGGACGAAAATTTGAACTTTATCTCGCGAGAAGCATCCCGGGTGTGGGACAAGCTTCTCTTGAGCTTTGGAGAGGTAGAGAGGAGAAGGAAGGGATGAAAATTTCGTATGGAGGGGGTCTCCTTTTATAGTTGCAAGGAGTGGGGGCAAAATGGACATTACATCTTCAAAATAATAAATAAGGGGTCTTTAGTGACGGATAAAACCGTCGCTAAAGCCCTCAACGTGGGCGTAGCCTCCTCACCCACGCGCGCCCGCTCGGCTGGCCGTGCGTAACGCTACGCACGTCGCTTGATTTTCAGCCGTCCGATCGCGAGATCGGATGGCTTAAAATCGCGCCTTCACCGCTGCCGCCCACCCGCCTGCGCGTACGATCGCGCGTTCACCAGAGCATCCAATTGCGCGTCGGCGCTATCGGGCGCGCGCGGACGTTGGATCGCGATCGTGCGGTCAATTGGAGCGCGCCCGCTCGCCTCAGAAATTGCTTGGCGAGGCTCGAACGCGCGCCAGCTCCTCGCGATAAGGCGCTGGACCGCTGCGCTGCCTCGCCCAAATGGTCGCGCGGATGCTTTTAAAACGATGTGTCCACAGCCGTTGGATTGAGATCCAACGGCGGAGAGGGGATGGGTGCGCGGTCTTCATAGAGTGTAGGCGGCCGTTTGGGCGGCCGGGATGGTGCCACGTGGCGCCATCTTGGCCGTCCATCTTCTGGAAGTTGTAGATGGTTCCACGGATGTCGGATTGACTCGATTTTTGTGTCCTTGGGCTGCGATCGTCGATCCGAATTCATCTGTGTGGTCGGATTTTCCATCTGAAGTGCGGATTTACACCATCCTGGCCCTTGATCTTCTAGGGTTCCCCAGTCTCTATCTGATGCTACGGATGCCTGATTAGGGCGATCTTGGAGTTGTTGAACTCCAATCGTCGCCCTGATCATATCCATACGGTTGGATCTTTGATCCGAGGCCCCGATAAAATATTTGCCCTATCCAAGCACATAAAAGGAGACAATTAACCTCCATTTTATTCAAACTACTCTAAATGAAAGATGATGCATGTTATGCAATATTTATATTATGAAATGCAATCCTATGCTTAAGAACATGCATAAATAGACATTTTAAGTAGTGTAAATGTGTTTACATCAAATAGGTCTGAGAACCTCTTTACTGGTCTGCCGAACAACCCATCATCTTAGTCTAGGCGGCGAAGCCTGAGAACACTATAGAAGCTCCCAAAACTCTAATTTGAGGTGCACAAACAATTCCTAAGGATGATTTCTGTCTTTCTGGGCAATTAACTTGATCTGAGGAGCTCTAAATCTGAAAGTCAACCTTTGAGTTCTTTTGGTCAAACCTAAGTCCAATTCGAGGCTTAAACAACTGAATCTCTAATTAAATGGAATATTTGAGTTCCTGATGTTATTGTGAATTATTTTAAAATGAATTTGAGTGGTTTTTATGGAGATTTAAGGTGGATTTCATCTTCTAACTGTGTTCGATCTTTTCTGAACCCAACACTGTTACGGATGTTTTTGTTGAGATTTGAAGCCCAATCCTACCCAGAACAATCGCTTATAATCTTCTAATTCAATTTGGATTGAATCTAGATGTTCTAAACTATCTGCTAGGTTGATTTAAGCTTGAATCTGAGCTCTAAACTTCTAGAATCGGAGCTTTCATGCTTCTGAGCTTTCCTGAGCTTCTCAGATCTTCTTTCTTCTAATCAATGCGAAATGCATCACTGAACCTATCTAGACTCTCAACTGTTATGACCCGGTTCTCGAATCCCTACAGGACACGAGAATCGGACCGACTCGACTAATCCCAATACCCAGTCGTCCAACGAGAAAGTAACCAAAAAGCAGTAAAATAAACCACATTCACCATGCAAGCAACTAACAGTAACAAAAGTACAGCAGTAAAGAAAGGAACTACTACAGTACACACCACCACAGCAGTAGAGAATTTTAACAGATACAGAAATATGAAGTTTACAATAAAATAGTACAAAACTGTAACAAAATACTCACTACTACAGAAAACGGGTACAACAAAAGTACAACTACTGGGCTCTACTAGGCCCAGCACCCTCCGCAGTCGTAGGCTCTGGCTGCTCAATACCTGGACCTGAAAAAGGTGGTAAGTACGACACGTCAACGAAACGCTGGGTAGAGTGGCAACCAGCTAGCTAAGAAAAACAGTAAAGGTGGACAAGTAGCTGTTACGTTTAATTTCTTTCTTTATTTATCTATTTACTCTTTCTTGGTTTATTTCCCAGGTCTTTCTCTTGATCTCGAATGTTCCTCGTGGGAACGATCTTGATTGCAGTCTTTTCCAAAGAGTAGAAGTAGCACGTGGTGCTCTCCTGGCCAGGAGAGTCCCCCGTGGTGGTACTACACTCAGTCAACCACCCCAAGGTCGCTGACAGGTGTAACGGTGACTACAGCACGTGCGATAAACGCACGGCTAGCTACCCCGCACTGGCACGCGGTCAGTCGTTTCCGTTAACGGGTGCGCTCAAAGCACAGCACGAAACTAGTATAGGGCAGAGCCCTCTCAATAACAGGAGTCTAACCCCTCCACAGTAACCAAACAGGGGTCTCGCCCCTCCATAGTTTACGCACCCTCGCCTGACTACCCTAGTTTGCCCAGTGGGCCCAACAAGTCGGTGTAGGATGGCTAGCTGAACCCCAGGACCCGTGGGGTGGCTAGCTCTCTCCCTACACTAGTAGCTCTCCCCGGTACTGTGTACGCGAGGGCCAAAAGTCGATACAAAATGGCCAGACCTAACCCCAGGTCTCAACCCTAGGGCAGCTAGCTCCACTCTACACTAAGAGGTAACATGTGCTTCCCTTGGTACACATACCCAAGAGACAACACACTTGCCCATTCACCCTTCCAATTCCATTCTATTTATTTCCAGGTGCTCTACTCCTAATTCCCCGTAGTGTTCATGCTCATGTTTCTCAACCCAAGCCATACTAGGTTTCATCATTTCAAGTTTATTCCCATATAGCACGTGTTTCCAACATTCAAACTTTCTTTTCCAATTTATATACATGCAACTCGTATTTAATTTCAAACAACAGGAATTACATGTAGTAGTTACTAACAATAGTACTCTACATTTCACAGGCAGCTATTATCCAATTACAGGCAATTATTATTATTCTATCTACTCATCCAAGACTGCAATTCAGGCATTCAATACAATCATTCCAGTGTTTCTAGTCCTAGGATTCATGCCATACCCTAGGATCTATCATTCAATCTAGTGTTTCTGGTCCTAGGATTCATGCCATACCCTAGGATCTATCATTTATTCCAGACATGCATTTATGTTTGTAATTAACTAAGGGAAGCCACTCTACCCGCAAAATCGGGAGTAATGGGGGTGTGATCGGTAGGTCCACGTGCCTCCGCAATCCCCAAGTCCGCAACAGAACGAGGTCCTAACACAAGGATCAACCACAAGAAACCACTCAGAATAAGATAAAAGTATTTCAAACAAGTAGAGGAACTTATTCTGAGAAGAACGGAATCTTAAACGCGGAAATCGGACCTCGAACGGACCCTAAACAGGTCAAAAATGACAACTTTGACTCAAATCAGACATCTGGAACATCTTTCAGATGTCTTAAAAAGGGGTCCAGATCATACCTCACTCTGCGCTGCTCCTCAAACGTCCAGAGATCCTGCTGAATCGTCTGGACCTAGTTCCAGACGTCCGACTATCCCTCCGGACGTCTGGAGACGCTCTCCGCCGTCTGGTGCCTCGCCCAGACGTTTGAACCGCATGGGAGAGCATGTCCCGCACCTTCCCGAAGCGAATCCTGCACGCACACGCAAAATCTCTCAACATGGCATGAGACAGAACTTCGACAGAATGGCCTGCATGGATGTACTCGGAAAAGGAAGCATAGGACGAAATGCGTGACTCTCAGTCATCTAGAGCTCCCTCCAGATGTCATCCACGTCGTCTGGATGTAGGTCCAGACGTATGATTCTGGGAAAAATCCCAGAATCAGAACCTCCTTCATCTTCTTCCTGCTGCGTGCGCGACCTCACCATGCAGCCACTCGTCCGTTGCTCTGCTGCAGCAGCATCGAGGAAACCTCCCCGACACACTCTGCCTCGCGCACGGCAGTTGGCCTCGAGTTGCTCTGGTGAACTCTCTCTCTCTCACAGCTCGCACGCTCTCTTCTCTTCCCTTTCGCTACTCTTCTCCTCTCCGCTGCTGCACTTGGCAGCAGCTGCTGCTCGCTCTCACTCTCGCTCTCACGCTGGAGGAAGGAGGAGACGGATGGAGTGGGGTGGCATGAGGGAGAGGATAGGAGTATTTGTAGGTGCGAGGGAAAGGGTCCTACAGGTCGGCGAGGGGAGAGAAAGAGAAGAAGGCGGCTGGGGTTCAATCTGCGCGCGACACGCGCGTAGACTCGTGGTCGTACGCACGCAAAAATTAATTTCCAAATGTCTAGGAAGGTGTCCAGATGTTTGACCAGATGTATGGCCCAAGTCCCAGACGTCTTAAATGGCTTTGGTGGCTTGGGTCTTAACAACATAACAAACTTAAAGGAAGTTTCATCCCCGAAACTTGCGCTAACAAGGGTGTGGAAAAAAAAAAGAACAATATACGCATAACAAACTCAAAGAGGACCGAAGCCGGTCCAAAAAGACGTACCCTCAAAGAGCTTCGGGCATTGCTCCCGCATCGCCGCCTCAGGCTCCCAGGTAGCCTCCTCGTACCGCTGGCTCCTCCATAAGACCTTCACCAGGGGTACTTGCTTCCATCTCAGACTCCGGATGGCTCTGTCGAGAATCTGCATTGGCCGCTCGGGGTAGGACTGGTCGTCACCCACCTCAACGCTCTCGTGCCTCAGAACGTGACTAAGATCGGCGACGTACTTCCTGAGTTTGGACATGTGGAACACATCGTGCACACCAGAAAGTTGGGGAGGAAGGGCAAACTTGTAATCTACGGGTCCAACCTGCTCCAGGACCTCAAACGGTCCCACGAACCTTGGCGCGAGCTTCCCTCTCACCCCAAACCGCTGCAGGCCCTTCATGGGTGAAACACGAAGGAAGACATGGTCCCCAACCTCAAACTGCACCTCTCTGCATTTTTGATCTACATGGCTCTTCTGTCTGCTCCTGACAGTGCGGAGTCGCCTGTGAATCTGCTCGATCACCTCCTGACTCTGCTGGATCAGCCTGGGGCCAACCTCTCACTTGGTCCCCACCTCAACCCAACTCAAGGGTACCGTACACCTCCGTTCGTACAGAGCCTCATAGGGTGACATGCCGATGCTTGAGTGATAGCTGTTATTATATACAAACTCCGCCAGGGGCAAGTTCTCCTCCCAAGAGCCCCTCTAGTCCAGTACACAAGCACACAAAAGGTCCTCAAGTGTCTGTATCGTGCGCTCAGACTATCCATCCGTCTGGGGGTGGTATGCCGTAATGAACCTCAACTGTGTCCCCAAGGCCTACTAAAACTCAGCCCAAAACTGGGACGTAAAACGGGTATCCCAGTCGGATACGATCTCCCGCGGAACTCCGTGTAGACGTACCACGTTGCGGATATACCTCTCTACCAACTATGCTGGTCCCAAGGTGACTCGGATCGGCAAGAAACGAGCCGTCTTCATCAATCTGTCAACGATCACCCGGACTACGTCGTGTCCTCATTGGGTAACGGGCAAGCCCACCACCAAGTCCATGGTGATGCTCTCCCACTTCCACTCTGGCACTGGAAGTGGCTGCAACGGCCCCGCAAACCTCTAATGCTCGGCCTTCACCTGCTGGCATACTAAACACTACTGTACGACTTCACCCACATCCCGCTTCATTCCCCTACACCAAAAGTCGTGTCTCAAATCATGGTACATCTTTGTGTTTCCGGGATGTATGGTGAACCTAGAACCATGTGACTCAGTCAGGAACTCTCTCAACAGCTCCTCATCCCTGGGAACACACAACCGTCCCCTCATGCACAGCACCTCGTCTGTAAAGGAGAAGTCCCCAGGGTCTCCTGACAGCACTCTGTCACGCAACGACTGCAAGTACAGGTCGACCATCTGTCCAGTGATGATGCGTTCTATCAGCTCTGGCCTCGTCTGTCGTGTCACGGTCACTGCCCCACAGTGCCCCAGTAACTCTAAGGGCCGCCAACTGGCCATCTCCTCCATGAGGCTCCAACTCTGCGCCTGCAAACTGGCCAAGTGGGCCGGTGCCTTCCAGCTCAAGGCGTCAGCCACCACGTTGGCCTTTCCCTGGTGATAGGAAATGCTGCAGTCATAGTCCTTCAGGAGCTCTAACCAACGTCTCTGTCTCATGTTGAGCTCCTTCTGATCAAACAAGTATCTGAGGCTCTTATGATCTGTGAAAATCTCAAAAGTCTCACCGTACAAGTAGTGCCTCCAAGTCTTCAGTGCGAAGATGACAACTGCCAGCTCCAGGTCGTGGGTAGGGTAGCTATGCTCATGGGGCTTCAGTTGCCACGAAGCGTAAGCGACAACGTGACCCTTCTGCATGAGCACACCCCCTAACCCCTGTAAAGAGGAGTCCGTGTACACAATGAACCCGCCACTACTGTCTGGGATGGTGAGCATGGGAGCCGAAGTCAGCCTCTCCTTCAGCTCCTGAAAACACGCCTCACAAGCATCTGTCCAGGAAAAGGGCGCGTCCTTCTGGGTCAGCTGTGTCATAGGACGTGCAATCTACGAGAAGCCCTTGATAAACCGCCTGTAGTAGCCTGCCAGTCACAAGAAACTGCAGATCTCTGTAACAGTACACGGTCTCTCCAACCTGAGTACTGCCTCAACCTTAGATAGGTCCACAACCAAGCCATTCCCGGAGATCACATGGCCCAAGAAGGTCACCTCCCTCAACCAAAACTCGCACTTGCTGTATTTGGCGTACAACCTACGTCATCTCAGTGTGTCCAAAACCATCCGCAAGTGCTGTCCGTGCTGCGCCTGATCTTGAGAGTAGATGAGCACATCATCAATAAATACCACCACGAACTGGTCCAAGTACGGTCTAAACACCCGGTTCATCAAATCCATGAAGGCAGCGGGGGCGTTGGTCAGCCCAAACGGCATGACCAAAAACTCATAGTGTCCGTACTGGGTGCGGAAAGCTGTCTTGGAGACGTCTGCCTCTCTGATCCTCAACTGGTGGTACCCAGACATCAAGTCTATCTTGGAGAATACCGTGGCACCTCGCAGCTGGTCAAACAAGTCATCAATCCTTGGCAGCAGATACCTATTCTTGATGGTAACCCTATTCAGTTGTCTGTAGTCCACACAAACGCGTAGGGTACCATCCTTCTTCTTCACAAATAATACCGGGGCTCCCCACGGAGACGCACTGGGCCTCACAAAGCCCTTCTCCAGAAGGTCCTGCAACTGTGAGTTGAGCTCTCGCAGCTCAAGTGGTGCCATTCTGTACGGTGCTGTAGAAATGGGGCTGGTCCCCGGTACCAGTGAGATCTCAAACTCGATCTTACGCTCGGGCGGTAGTCCTGGCAACTCATCTGGGAACACGTCAGGGTACTCTCTGACCACTGGGATACTCTGGAAGTCTGCCATAGGGCTGGGCTCCGCCACCACACAAGCTAGGAAGCCCTCACACCCCTGGCCCAAAAGTCTCACCGCCCGAAGTGCAGAAATGCACCTGAAGCCTCCGTCCACTGGCTGCCCGTGAAACTCGAAAGAAGTCAACTCCGGTATGGAGAAGACCATCTTCCTCTCAAAGCAATCCACCAAGGCGTGGTAAGCAGACGGCTAGTCCATCCCTAGAATCACGCCCAAGTCCTCCATCTGTATCATAATCAGGTTAGTAGGAAGGCTGTGTCCTCCGACACTGACCTCACAATCCGTGTACACCTCCTCAGCTATAAACAGCTGACCACCTGGACCTCTGATCACGAACAGATCCTCTAACAACGCACAGTCCTGCCCCAAACTAACAGCAAAATTGGCAGCAACAAACGAGTGCGTAGCATCGAAATCGAAAAGCGTGTAAACTAGTTTGTCGAAAACTGTAACCATACCTGCCACCACTGATCCTGAAGCTCTAGCATCCCTGTATGTCAGGGCGTTGATACGCCCCTCAGCCCTAGGTGCGGACGATGTAGCCACACTCTGAGTCGGACGAGTAGTCGCTGGCCGGTACCCACCCCACGACTGCTATCCTCGTCCTCGCACCTAGAAATCGTGGCCTCCTACTCGTCCTCCAGTGCTCGACACAGGGAGCATCTGCTGACCTCCAGCCCTAGACGGGCAGTCCCTCCTGATGTGGCCCGGCTGGCCACACTGGTAGAAAAGGGGGACTCGACTCCCGCCCTCAGTGGGTCCCTGCTGATGGCTGGGTGGGGGTCCGGTACTGGGAGCTGGCCCATGTCAGGGGCCCCCAAAGGCCACTGACGGCCCCGCAAAGCGTGACGACTCTCCTGCAGACGCCACGTGCCTCCTTTCTCATCGGCCCTGTGAGAAGTCTGGCTGGTAGGGCCGCTTCCGCCCGCTGTCAGTGTCACGTGCGGACGGGTTGGTCTCTTCATACGTCATAGCTGGCTCCACCACCCTTGAGAACGTAGGCAGCTTCAGGGGTTTAACATACCCCCGAATAGCAGGTCAGAGCCCCTCGGTGAACCTCCAAAGGCACTCCTCCTCAGTAGACACGGCTGTCGCTATGAAACGAGACAGCTCCAGAAAACGCGTGCGGTACGCGCTCACGGTCATCATCCCCTGGCGGAGAGTGTGGAACTCCTGCCTCCTCTGGTCCTGCCATGTCTGAGGGAAATACTGCTTGCAAAAGAGGGTGACGAACTGGTCCCAAGTCGGCTCGTCCCTCTCCTGACCTTTGACCACCCACCACCACCTGTGTGCCGTGCTCTCTAGCTGGTACGTGGCAAAGGCCACGCGGCACTCCACAGGGGGGCGAAGGTTGTCAAACACCTTCTCGATCTGCTTGAGCCAGTCCTCTGCCTTGGTCAGGTCCTCATCCCCCTTGAAGGAGGGGGGCTTCAGCTTTCGGAACTATCCGAAAAGCTCGTAGTGGCGCTGAAGTGGAGAAGCTGGTACGCCTCCAGGTAAAGAAGCCTCGTGCTCGGAAGTGTCGGAGGAAGGTGGGGGTGGTGGAGGCCCACCCTCTCCCCCGCATCCAGCGTCGTGTCCATCTCGTAGTCCCATAGAGGACTCCCCCTCCGCAGCCCCAGGGAGAGGCGCTCATGGCGGCGAGTGGAGCTCCTCTCGCACGATCTCCCATATCAGCTGGGCGAGGTCTTGGGGCTGAATGCCCGGGAGCAATGGCTGGTCCACTGAGGCGTCAGGCTCAACGCGCCCGCCCCTCCGGCCTCGTCGTCGGCCGCGTCCGCGGCCCGCCTCGCTACCTCCTCGTCGAGGCATCTCCTGCAAGGAGACGCGAACACAGAACAGAAAAAACGTCAATTCCAATCGTCATTGAACGAAAGAACCCCAGAACAGATGTTAAGAGATACGTTGTGGTGGTCACTCTAGTTACAAGCACGTGAATTGGTTATTTTCCAACTAGTTGGTTTACTTCTCGGGACGACCTTGCTCTGATACCATCTTGTTACGACCCGGTTCCCGAATCCCTACAGGACACGAGAATCGGACCGACTTGACTGATCCCAAGACCCAGTCGTCCAACGAGAAAGTAACCAAAAAGTAGTAAAATAAACCACATTCACCATGCAAGCAACTAACAGTAACAAAAGTACAGAAGTAAAGAAAGGAACTACTACAGTACATACCACCACAACAGTAGAGAATTTTAACAGATACAGAAATATGAAGTTTACAATAAAAGAGTATAAAAGTGTAACAAAATACTCACTACTACAAAAAACGGGTACAACAAAAGTACAACTATTCGGCTCTACTACGCCCAGCACCCTCCGCAGCCGTAGGCTCTGGCTGCTCAACACCTGGACCTGAAAAAGGTGGTAACTACGACACGTCAGCGAAACGCTGAATAGAGTGGCAACCAGCTAGCTAAGAAAAATAGTAAAGGTGGACAGGTAGCTGTTACTTTTAATTTCTTTCTTTATTCATCTATTTACTCTTTCTTGGATTATTTCTCAGGTCTTTCTCTTGATCTCGAATGTTCCTCGTGGGAACGATCTTGATTACAGTCTTTTCCAAAGAGTAGAAGTAGCACGTGGTGCTCTCCTGGTCAGGAGAGTCCCCCATGGTGGTACTACACTCAGTCAACCACCCCAAGTTCGCTGACAGGCGTAACGGTGACTACGGCACGTGCAATAAACGCACGGCTAGCTACCTCGCACTGGCACGCGGTCAGTCATTTTCGTTAACGAGTGCACCCAAAGCACAGCACGGAACCAGTATAGGGCAGAGCCTTCTTAGTAATAGGGGTCTAGCCCCTCCACAGTAACCAAATAGGGGTCTCGCCCCTCCACAGTCTGCACACCCTCACCTGACTACCCTGGTTTGCCCAGTGGGCCTAACAAGTCGGTGTAGGACGGCTAGCTGAACCCCGAGTCCCATAGGGTGGCTAGCTCTCTCCCTACACTAGTAGCTCTCCCCGGTACTGTGTACACGAGGGTCAAAAGTCGGTACAAAGTGGCCAGACCTAACCCCAAGTCTCAACCCTAGGGTGGCTAGCTCCGCTCTGCACTAAGAGGTAACATGTGCTTCCCTTGGTACCATATACCCAAGAGACAACACACTTTCCCATTCACCCTTCCAGTTCCATTCTATTTATTTCAAGGAGCTCTACTCCTGATTCCCCGTAGGGTTCATGCTCATGTTTCTCAAGCCAAGCCATACTAGGTTTCATCATTTCAGGTTTATTCGCATATAGCACGTGTTTCCAACATTCAAACTTTCTTTTCCAATTTATATACATGCAGCTCGTATTTAATTTCAAACAATAGCAATTACATGTAGTAGTTACTAACAATAGTACTCTACATTTCACAGGCAACAATTATTCAATTACAGGCAATTATTATTATTCTATCTACTCATCCAAGACTGTAATTCAGGCATTCAATACAATCGTTCCAATGTTTCTAGTCCTAGGATTCATGTCATACCCTAGGATCTATCATTCAATCTAGTGTTTCTGGTCCTAGGATTCATGCCATACCCTAGGATCTATCATTTATTCCAGACATGCATTTATGTTTGTAATTAACTAAGGGAAGCCACTCTACCCGCAAAATCAGGAGTAATGGGGGTGTGATCGGTAGGTCCACGTGCCTCCGCAACCCCTAAGTCCGCAACAGAACGAGGTCCTAACACAAGGATCAACCACAAGAAACCACTCAGAATAAGATAAAAGTATTTCAAACAAGTAGAGGAACTTATTTTGAGAAGAACGGAATCTTAAATGCGAAAATCAGACCTCGAACGGATCCTAAACGGGTCAAAAACGACAACTTTGACTCAAATCAGACGTCTGGAACATCTTCCAGATGTCTTAAAAAGGGGTCCAGATCATACCTCACTCTGCGCTGCTCCTCAAACGTCCAGAGATCCTGCTGAATCGTCTGGACCTAGTTCCAGACGTCCGACTATCCCTCCGGACGTCTGGAGACGCTCTCCGTCGTCTGGTGCCTCGCCCAGACGTTTAAACCGCATGGGAGAGCATGTCCCACACCTTCCCAAAGCGAATCCTGCACGCGCACGCAAAATCTCTCAACACGGCATGAGACAGAACTTTGGCGGAATGGCCTGCATGGCCATATCTGCAAAAGGAAGCAGAGGAGGAAATACGTACCTCTCAGTCGTATGGAGCTCCCTCCAGACGTCGTCCACGTCGTCTGGATGTAGGTCCAGACGTATGATTCTGGGAAAAATCCCCGAATCAGAACCTCCTTCGTCTTCTTCCTGCTACGCGTGCGACCTTGCCGTGCATCTGCTTGTCCGCTGCTCTGCTGCAGCATCGTCGGGGAAACCCCCTCGACACACACTCTACCTTGCGCACGCTGGCCGGCCTCGAGCTGCTCTAGAGAACTCTCTCTCTCTCACGGCTCACGCGCTCTCTTCTCTTCCCTCTCGCTGCTCTTCTCCTCTCCGCCGCTACACTTGGCAGCAGCTGCTGCTCGCTCTCACTCTCGCTCTCGCGTTGGAGGAAGGAGGGGACGGATGGAGTGGGGTGGCGTGAGGGAGAGGATGCGAGTATTTTGTAGGTGCAAGGGAAAGGGTCCTGCAGGTCGACGAATGGAGAGAAAGAGAAGAGGGTGGTAGGGGTTCAGTCTGCACATGGCACACGTGCAGACTCGAGGTCGTATGCACGCAAAAATTAATTTCCAGACGTCTGGGAAGGTGTCCAGACGTCTGACCAGACGTCTAGCCCAAGTCCCAGACGTCTTAAATGACTTTGTTGGCACGGGTCTTAACATCAACTGAGAGAAATTTCTCCTCTTTAGATCATTAGACCTGACCTTTCTCTTCTGATGCACATTTCGATCCATGGTGATAGAGCCATGTTCAAGCTTTGATTCCGTGGACCAATCATGGTCCAATAACTAAATTGCTGATCAAATTGGATAACTGAGTTCAACAGCTTTCCATCTAGCCATTACTTACTCGATTTGACCTTTTGTACCGGTTGGAATCATCATCTAAAGTAGGTAGCCAAAGACGCAGCAGTGGAGGAGGAGCGACTAATTGTTAGCACCGCCTCAGAAGTGTATGAAGTGCTGCATGGGTATATAAGGAATACGTGCACCCTGTGCTTCAGTCATCAACGCTGGGTGCACATATCCCCTATTACCCTTCTAAGCATTTGATCTGTGTGTGTTGTGCATGTACGTATGTAGGCATGTGTGCGCACACCTGTGTGTGCGTGGGCCTGGGTGGGCATGAGCATGTGGGCCTGGTACTGTGCATTTCTTGAAATGATTAAAAATCCACCTAATAAAAACTAAGTTGGACCCCAAGTAGGGCCTGGTCCCACCCCTAGTGGATGTGGTATATCCCCGAAAGAGGCCCAGCCACCCATTAAACAAATTTTTTATTAAGTGATAAAAATGTGGAACAACTATGCGCATAGAAAGAATGAGAGGAAAGCTGAGAGAATGAGGAAAGAGAGAAGAACTTAATGAGAGAGAAGCTAAGAATTAAGGTTGTGCACGGTAAAGGATTAAATGAAATAATTAAACATCTGATGAGAGCTTTGGAAGTTTGAATTCTACCTTTTAAGTCATCTAATCATCTTAGCAAACATTTGATTGAAGGTTGAGCTGAATCAAAAGAGAGACAAATGAAGTATTTGAGCTTAACTGTATACAAGGCATTCATGTTATATTGTAATATCTTTTATGCCTCATTTTGTAAGTACCTAATGTGTTAATAATTTCTTTTAGCTTTTCATTGTAAAAATCTTTCATATACATTTCTTTTCTATAATGGAATAATTATATGCTTTAATTGTTCAATCTTATGTGCAATTATTCATGTGCTTAACATATTATGTATTTAATGAAGTAATTAGTTATTTATTAACTTAAATAATTAAAATGGTGAATTAAAATTACAATTTTACCTCCAATTGAACGACTTGGACTCAACCAGTTAAATGAATTAAATCTAAAATGTTAGGTCAGCTTGACCCTATACTACAATTAACAGTAATGATTTAACAATTCAAGTTAACCTAAGTCCAATATTTACACGACTAATTAAGACTTATAACCTTAATTAACTGTGTTGGGAATTGAATGATCAATAGTTTCATTTCTACATTTTCTTTGACACAAATTTTTGAACGTTTCCCTCTTCTCTTGAAATGTAGCTTCTGTTGGAATTGATCGAACTACGGGACAAGTCATTTGTTTTCTATGACGGCATTCATAAGATTGTCGGGAATGATACCACTACGGGTGAGCATGCAATGTCCTCCAATCTACAGGAACATGTTCAACAACCTGCCCAAGACATCGTTCATGAAGGAAGTCATAGTACGGCTGCTTTTGCTCCTGGAGGGAACACCTTCACTTCTAGAGGATCTACTATTATCCCCACAATGCCATTTGAGCAGACAACTCCAGATGATATCTGGAATTTTGTAAACACAACGCACAGGGTCCAACCTCTTTCACCCTAGTTTCGTACCGTCAGTTTCATCTCGTAAACGTTAGCCGATGTAGCCACCACCACCACCTATTTCGACATATGAGGGAGAAGGTTCCAAGAGGGCTTCGAGGGGGTCCAGCTCTAGTGGGGGGAAGCGAAGGAGTAGAAAAGCAGCTATTGCAATTGAGGAGGCAAACACCAGGTCATAGGAGTTTATTGAGCTTATGCGGACTTTGGTGCAGCATCATATTGGTTCATCAGCTAAAGTGGACATAGTGGGAGACACTTGTGCGTGCATGCATATTTTACGTATGCACGTCCTAGCTATCACACCTGACGATTTGATGACTTTGGCTAATGTCTTCATGCATTCCTGTTGAAGGGTTGTCTTTAGGGATGTAGGTCAATCAAATGCAAAGCTGGGGGCTTTTCTGCGCAGGCATGTTGGTAGTGACTATGGGTTCTTCTGATTGCACGGTTGAGGCATGTGATGGTGGCCTATGGATGATGGCCGTGATTATGTTCATTTTTTCTCTCTACTTCATTTAGTTTAATTTTTCTTCGCATTTGCAGAACTCAACCCTTTGGGTACTATTGTCTGCAATATTTACGTTTAGTTGGCTACATTTCCATAGCTATTTACTTTTGTATGTAGTGTAGTACTAGACTACTATGGTTTTCTTTATCGCTATCTTTTGACTTCTATGTTTCTTTAGGGTAGTAATCCGTATTGTCATTATGGTAGTGTCTTGCTTTATGCCTAATTTTTTTAGTAAGTAGTCATCATTCCTGTTTGTAAACAAGGATGAGTTCAGAGGATGAAAGGTCCATCTCCTCTGTTGAGGAGGAAAATGAGGTGAATCGAATGTTAGTGGAATTAATACTCCCACTCGCATTTAGGTTTTCACATGTCGGGATCAACTACGTGCCAAGACAATCTCAGAATACTTCGTCTCTTCCTAGTCACTACTGGGTCTGGGAGTTACTGAAGGGTCGCCCTTCTTGGTGCAAGGAAGAGTTAAGGGTGCCAAAAGATGCATTCATTGCAATTGTTGAGTACTTGACAGAGAACACCGAATTGTATGATTCGCAGAATGTGACGGTTCATGAGCAACTTGTCATTTTTGTGCATGCCTTGGCGCTTGCTTCATCTAATAGGCACCTCATTGAGTGCTTCCAGCATTTTGGTGAGACAATTTCTGTAATGACCCATTACACTTTTGACCTTTTAAGATGTCTGGAGATTCAGTCAGACGTCTATCCAGACATCTGGACTCGTTCCCGGATGTCTGAAAGTGGAATTGTTGTACTGTGCTTTGCGTTCTGCGTGCGAGCGGCGCGCAAAGACCGTTCCTTCCTCTCTCTCTTCCTCACGGACCATAAACCCCACACCCTCTTATATAAACCCCCCTCATTTCTCCCCTCCACTCCACACATCACAGCCACCACTACCTTCAGTTCTTGTGCGGGAGCGGCGAGGGGGGGCGAGCGAGGGAGAGAAAGAGGGAGGAAGGAGAGCATGGGAGGAGGAGGAGGCCTATGGTTGGTGGAGCTTCGGTGGAAGCTCAGCGAAGCTCGCACGGCCAATGGCGGATGCGTGCGTAAGGAGGAGAGGGCTTGGGGAGGCGGCCTCCCGGCCCTCTGCAGTGACTAGAGCTGCTGCGGTGCGTGGTGAGCAAGCGGAGCAAGCTGTGGGAGTTTCTGATACTGGGATTTTTCCAGTATCAAACGTCTGGAGAGTAGACCAGACAACCATGGCGGCAGCTAGATGTCTAGGTCTGAGACCAGATGTCTGAAAGCACTTATATCGCAAGGTACGTTCTTTTTCGCGGTTACGGCCATGCAGGCCTCACCGTAGAAGCTAGTCAGGCCTGATTTGGACCTACGGTTTCATACGCAAGTAAAAGCCCTTGGGAAGGCACGTAGAACTCTTTTTCACGTGTTTTTGGATGTTTGATTACATCACCAGACGTCCGGAGGTGTGTCCAGACGACCAGAGGCATTGTCCAACATCTGGAACTACCTTCAGACAATCACAGAGAAGGTCTGGACGTCTGAGGATACCGTAGGAACATAAGGTAAGATCTGACGCCTTTTAAGATGTCTAGGATTATTCCTAGACATTTGATTTTGAACAATAAGCACATTTTTGACCTGTTTAGGGTCCGATCGGGATCCGTTTTATGCAAACGAAATGCCTGTACTTTCCTCTCGAGTTCCTCTACGTACTAGATTCTGTTATATACTGTTCTGAACTCTCCTTTTGTGATGTATTCCCTGGTATAGGGTTTCAGCCTGCTTCACGTTTGGGACTCGCAGAGACGTCTGGGTCTACGGTTCAAGCCCCCATTACTCTCGAGTTTCCTAGTAGAGTGGTTTAATCCAGTATTAATATTTGAATAAGAATGTGCTTGGTTGAATTAGCCAAATGGAACCCTAGGATGTGGAATGAACCCTAGGGCAGACAAATGAATGAATCGTTTGTACTGTATGATTTACTTGCATGCATGATTGAGATAAATTGCTAGAAATTGCCCGTAATATTATTGTGAGTTGCCTGTTAGCATATGACCTGCCTGTATTTAATGGACAATTACCTGTGAAATCACCAGTTGCATGTATTGAGAATTGAATTATGAAAACACGAGCTGTCTGTATATGGATGAGAAACGAATTATGAAAGATGAGATCTGGATCGGGAGAAATGAGGTGAACATGAGCATGAACCCTACGGGAATTAGGAGAACTCTTGTGGATAGACGGAAACCTGGAATGTAGATGGGAAGTGTGCTAGCCCTTGAATACGTGGTACCAAGGAGAGCAACTGTCCCCTTTTGTGTAGAGCAGAGCTAGCCTCCCTTGGGTTGAGACCCGGGGTTAGGATTGGCCACTCTACACCGACTCCTGTTGGCCTTCGCGTACATGGTACCGAGGCAAGCTACTAGTGTAGGGAGGGAGCTAGCCACCCCACGGGGCCCGGGGTTCAGCTAACCACCCTACATCGACTTGTTAGGCCCTCTGGGCAAACCAGGGTAGTCAGACAAGGGTACGCGGACTGTGGAGGGGCGAGCCCCTATTTGGTTCTGAGGGGCAAGACCCCTGTTCTGAGAGGGCAAGGCCCTATACTATTCTGTGCTATACTTTGGGCATACCCGGTAGCGGAAACGACTGACCGCGTGTCAGTGCGGGGTAACTACCCGTGCGCTTATCATGCATATCGTAGTCACCGCTACATCTTGACAGTGACCTCGGATGTTGACTGGGTGTAGGACTATCACGGGGGACTCTCCCGACCAGGAGAGCACCACGTGTACCTTCTACTCTATGGAAAAGACTGCAATCAAGATCGTTCCCACGAGGAACATGCAAGATCAAGAAATATATGGATACTTTGAGAAATGGGTGAAACCGAAACATATAAAACAGATAAATGAAAATGAGAATTAAACCTGTTATTTTTACTGTTCTGTACTTAGATAATATAGATACCACTCTACTCAACGTTCGCTGACTCTGTCTTTTCATAACACTGTTCAGGACCAGGAGTTGAGCAGCCCGAGTTTCCGGTTGTGGAGGGTGCTGGGCCTAGTCGAGTCCAGCCGTAGTTTTCTTCAGCACTTCTTTTTCTTTTTCTCTACTGTTGTAGTAAGTAATGCACTTTTAGTTACTGTTCTGCTACTACTGTTTACTTTCCGCTTTCCGTTGTTGTTGTGGTGGTATGTACTAAGATAGCTGTTCTATTTTCCTTTACTGCTTTGTACGTTTCTTGTGCTTAGTATATTGCATGTGTGAATATGGTTTACTTTCCTACTTTTGGTTATTTCTTGTTGGACGACTAGGTCTTGGGATTAGTCGAGGCGAGCCAGTCTCGGGTCCTATAGGGATTCGGGAATCGGGTCATAACAAGATGGTATCAGAGCAAGGTCGTCCAGAGAAATGAACCAATTGGCTTGAGAATAACCATTCGCGTGCATATAACTAGGAAAGCCACCACAACGTATCGCCTTGATATTTGTTTTGAGTCTTTTCTTGAAGTAATTTGGTATCGTTGACCCTCTTATTCTATCTTTCACATCTCCTTGCAGGAGATGCCTCATCGGGGAGTTCTCGAGGCAGGCCATGGACGCGGCCATGGACAAGGTTGGAGGGGCGAACGTGCCGGGCCTGAGGTACCTGTTGACCCACCTCTTCTCCCAGGCATTCGGTCCCAGGATCTCACCCAGCTGATCAGAGATATAGTACAAGAGGAGCTCCACCAGCCTCCACGGGTACCTCTCCCAGACGACATAGAGGGGGAGTCCTTGGTGGGACAGAGAGACCGCCGCAGCACTGGACGAGCAGGAGGAGGAGGGGCTGGTCCTCCTCCACCCCCATCGCACTCTGACACTTCCGAGCATGAGCCCTCCTTGCCTGGAGGCATGCCCGTTCCCCCACTGTAGCTGCACCACGAGCTTTTCGAACAGTTTCGGAAGCTGAAGCCCCCTTCCTTCAAGGGGGAGACCCATCTGAGGCAGAGGACTGGCTGGAGCAAATAGAGAAGGTGTTTGACACCCTTCGCCCTCCTGCTGAGTGCCTGTGGCCTTTGCCACGTACCAGCTAGAGAGCGCGGCACACATGTGGTGGAGGGCAATCAGAGGCTAGGAGGGGAGAGAGCCGACGTGGGACCAGTTCATGACTCTCTTCTGCGAGCAGTACTTTCCACAGACCTGGCAAGACCAGAGGAGGCGGGAGTTCCACACTCTCCGCCAGGGGACGATGACTATTAACCCGTACTGTACATGTTTTCTGGAGCTGTCACATTTTACCTCGATAGCCGTGTTTACAGAGGAGGAGCACCTGTGGAGGTTTACTGAGAGGCCTCGACCTGCTATTCGAGGGTATGTCAAACCCCTGAAGCTGCCCACCTTCTCACGAGTGGTTGAGGCAGCCATGACCTATGAGGAGACCAACCCGGCCGCGCAAGACACTGACACCGGATGGAAGAGGCCCTACCAGCCAA
This sequence comes from Thalassia testudinum, assembly GCA_037157565.1. Lineage (NCBI taxonomy): Eukaryota > Viridiplantae > Streptophyta > Magnoliopsida > Alismatales > Hydrocharitaceae > Thalassia > Thalassia testudinum. The sequence continues at coordinate 1,796,133 of JAZHRO010000022.1, read as the reverse complement.
ATTACTCTCAGGGTCATCGGGAGAGGAGGCATACGGCACCCGTAGGAAAGCCATCTTGTTTTACGAGGCCATCAGTGGCCTTTGGGGTCCCCAGACAGGGGCCAGTTGCCAGCACCGAACCCCCGCCCAACCGCCAGTAGGGACCTACTGAGGGAGGAGGTCATGTCCCCCTCTGCTACCAGTGTGGCCAGCCGGGCCACATCAGGAGGGACTGCCCATCTAGGGTGGGAGCATAGTAGATGCTCCCCGCACCGAGCGATGGAGGCCAAGCTGGTGATCGTGGTCCCCAGGCGCATGGGGGAGGGCAGCAGTCACGACGAGGGTACCAGCCAGCGGCTGCTCGCCCGACCCAGAGTGTAGCTGCTTCGTCTGTACCGAGGACTGAGGGGCATATCAATGCCCTAACACACAAAGACGACAGGGCTTCAGGTTCAGTGATGGCAGGTATGGTTACTTTTTCCAGCAGATTAGTGTACGTACTTTTTGATTCCAGCCCCACGCACTCTTTTGTTGCTGTGAGTTTTGCCGTCAGTTTGGGGCAGGGCAGTGTACTGTTAGAGGATCCGTTTGTGATCAGAGGCCCAGGTGGCTAGTTGTTTGTAGCTGAGGAGGTCTACACGAACTGCGAGGTCAATATAGGGGGACACAACCTCCCCGCTGACCTGATTGTGATACAGATGGATGATTTTGGCGTGATCCTAGGGATGGACTGGCGGTCTGCCTATCACGCCCTGGTGGACTATTTTGGGAGGAAGATCATCTTCTCCATACCGGAGTTGCCTCCATTTGAGTTTCACAGACAGCCGGTGGATGGAGGTTTCAGATGCATCTCCACGCTTCGAGTAGCGAGGCTTTTGAGCCAAGGGTGTAAGGGCTTTTTGGCCTGTGTAGTGGCAGAGCCTAGCCCCGTGGCTGACTTTTAGAGTATTCCGATGGTTTGTGAGTACCTCGATGTTTTTCTAGAGGAGCTACCAGGACTACCGCCTAAGCGTGAGATCGAGTTTGAGATCTCACTAGTACTAGGGACCAGCCCCATTTCTACTACACCGTACCGGATGGCACCGCTTGAGCCGCGAGAGCTCAAGTCACAGCTGCAGAACCTGTTGGAGAAGGGCTTTGTGAAGCCTAATGCATCCCTGTGGGGAGCCCCTATGCTGTTTGTGAAGGACGGTACCCTACGACTTTGTGTAGACTACCAACAGCTGAATAGGGTCACCATCAAGAACAAGTATCTGCTGTCGAGGATTGACGACCTCTTCGACCAATTGCAAGATGCCATAGTGTTCTCCAAGATAGATCTGAGATCAGGCTACCACCAATTGAGGATCAGGGAGACCGACATCACTAAGATAGCTTTCCGTACCCGATACAGGTACTACAAGTTCTTGGTCATGCCGTTTGGGTTGACCAATGCCCCCGCTGCTTTTATGGATTTGATGAATCGGGTTTTCAGACCATACTTGGACTAGTTTGTGGTGGTGTTCATCGACGACGTACTCGTTTACTTGCGGGATCAGGCGTAGCATGGATAGCATTTATGGATGATCCTGGATACTTTGAGGCGATGCAGGCTGTATGCCAAGTGCAGTAAGTGCGAGTTTTGGTTGAGGCAAGTGACTTTCTTGGGCCACGTGATCTCATGGGATGGTTTGGTTGTCGATCCAGCCAAGGTTGAGGCCATACTCAGGTGGGAGAGGCTACGTACAGTGACAGAGATACACAACTTTTTGGGACTGGCAGGTTACTATCGGCAGTTTATCAGAGGATTCTCTCAGATTGTGCGTCCTATGACCCAACTGACTCGGAAGGACGTGCCCTTTGCCTGGACAGATGAGTGCGAGGCATGCTTTCAGGAGTTGAAGGAGAGACTGACTTCAGCTCCTGCGCTTACCATCCCGGACAGCAGTGGTGATTTTTTGGTTTACACAGACGCTTCGTTGTAGGGGTTAGGGGGTGTGCTCATGCAGCGGGGTCACGTTGTCACTTACGTTTCGCGGCAACTAAAGCCCCATGAGCATAGCTACCCTACCCATGACTTAGAGCTGGCAGCTATTGTCTTCGCGCTGAAGACATGGAGGCACTACCTTTATGGTGAGACTTTCAAGATTTTCACAGATCATAAGAGCCTCAGCTACTTGTTTGACCAGAAGGAGCTCAACATGAGACAGAAACGTTGGCTAGAGCTCCTGAAGGACTACGACTGCAGCATCTCCTACCACCTAGGGAAGGCCAATGTGGTGGCTGACATCTTGAGATGGAAGGCACCCGCCCACTTGGCCAGTCTACAGGCGTAGAGTTGGAGACTTATGGAGGAGTTGGGCAGTTGGCGACCTCGGGAGTCATAGAGGTATTGTGGGACAGTGACAGTGACGCGACAGAGGCGACCCGAGCTGATAGATCGCATCATCGCAAGGTAGATGACAAATTCGTACTTACAGATACTGCAAGACAAGGTGTTGACAGGGGACCCAAGAGACTTTTCCTTTACAGACGAGATACTGGGCATGAGGGGACACTTATGCGTTCCTCGGGATGAGTAGTTATTGAGAGGGCTCCTGGCTGAGGCACACGAGTCCAGGTTCACCATACATCCCGGGAACACAAAGATGTATCATGATCTGAGACGCGACTTTTGGTGGAGAGGGATGAAGCGGGATGTTGGTGAGTTTATGCAATAGTGTTTGGTGTACCAGCAAGTGAAGGTCGAGCATTAGAGGCCTGCAGGGCCGTTACAGCAACTTCCTGTGCCAGAGTGGAAGTGGGAGAGCATCACCATGGACTTGGTGGTGGGTCTTCCGGTTACCCAGCAAGGATACGACGCAGTCTGGGTGATAGTAGATAGGTTGACGAAGACAGCACGTTTCCTGCCGATCCGAGTCACTGTAACGACCCGATTCCCGAATCCCTGCGAGACACGAGAATCGGACTGACTCGACTAATCCCAAGACCCAGTCGTCCAACGAGAAAGGAACCAAAGGAGCAGTAAAATAAACCACATTCAACATGTATATAACAAGCAGTAACAAAACACAGTAGTAGAGAAAAGAAATACTACAGTATACACCACCACAACAGTAGAGAAATAAGCATATACGTAAACATGAAGCTTACAATAAAGAGAGTACAGGGAGTAACAGAAAATTACTCACTACAGCGGAAAGAAAAGTACAGAAGGTACTACAGGTAACACTACTAGGCTCTACTAGGCTTAGCGCCCTCCGCAGCCGCTGACTCTGGCTACTCAACACCTGGTCCTGAAAAGGTAACAAGGGTGACACATCAGCGAAACGCTGAGTAGAGTGGCAACTAAAAGCTAGAAGAAGCAGTAGAGTGGGCAGTAGCTGTTATATTTTTACTTTCTTTCTTTATATTTCTCCATTTATTCACTATTGATTTATTCCTTAGATCCTTCTCTTGATCTTGAATGTTCCTCGTGGGAACGATCTTGATTGCAGTCTTTCCTGAAAAGTAGAAGTAACATGTGGTACTCTCCTGGCCGGGAGAGTCTCCCGTGGTGGTCCTACCCTCAGTCAACCACCCCAAGGTCGCTAACAGACGTAACGGTGACTACGGCACGCGCGATAAACGCACGGGTAGCTACCCCGCACTGGCACGTGGTTAGTCGTTTCCATTAACAGGTGCACCCAAAGCATAGCACGGAACCAGTATAGGGCAGAACCCTCTCAGTAATAGGGGTCCAGCCCCTCCACAGTGACCAAACAGGGGTCTTGCCCCTCCACAGTCCGCGCACCCTCGCCTGACTACCCTAGTTTGCCCAGTGGGCCTAACAAGTCGGTGTAGGAGAGCTAGCAGAGCCCCGGGGCCTGTGGGGTAGCTAGTACTCTCCCTACACTAGTAGCACTCCTCGGTATTGTGTACACGAGGGCCAAAAGTCGGTACAAAGTGGCTAGTCCTAACCCCGGGTCCTTGGGGCAACTAGCTCTGCTCTGCACTAAACAAGGGGACAGTCGCTCTCCTTGGTACTCCGTACTCAAGGGCTAGCTCACTTCCCCAATTCTATTCCATTCATTTTCTAGGAGTTCTACTCCTAATTCCCCGTAGGGTTCAAGCTCTTTTAACTCAGCCAATTTAGGTTTCACCGTTCCAGCTTTATATCCATACAATTCATGTTCTCAACCGTAATTATCCCTTCATAACAGGCAGCTATTAACCAATTTACAGGCAGTTATCATTTCCTTTCCACTTTTCCAAGACTGCAATGTTTATATACTCAACTAGTTTTCCAGTCCTAGGATTCATGCTATACCCTAGGATCTATCATCCAATCTAGTTTTCCAGTCCTAGGATTCATGCAATTCCCTAGGATCCATCATTCAATCTAATTTCTCAGTCCTAGGGTTCATGCAATGCCCTAGACCCTATTAATTGTTTCGTAATTGTACAAATTTTGTTAAATAAATTAAAGGGCCACTCTACCCATGAAATCAGGAGTATTGGGGGCGTGGTCAGCAATCCCGCGCGCCTCTGCAAACCCCGGAGCCGCAACGGAACGAGGTCCTAATACAAGGATCAAAGACAAGAAGCTACTCAAAATAGTATACAATTACTGTAAACTGGTAGAGGAAATAAATCTGGGAAGAATGAAACTTGAAACGCGGAAAACAGACTCCAAACGGACCCTAAACGGGTCAAAAACGACGAGTCTGCCCAAAATCAGACGTTTGGAACCACTTCCAGACGTCTTAAAAGGTCGATCATGCCATACCTTGTTCTGCGCAGTCCTTCAGACGTCCAGAAGCTCGCTGGATCGTCTGAAGTCAGTTTCTAGACGTTCGATTGTCACCCCGGACGTCTGGAGGTCTTCTCCGTCGTCTGCTATTGTGTCCAGACGTCTGAATGGTGTGGGATGGCGAGCCCTCGCGCCCTCCCAAACAACACCTGCGCACACACGCAACCGCTCTCATCAGGAAGAGGCACAGAGAACGCGGCGGATGGCTGCATGGCCGTACACGCGTAAATAGAAGAAGGTAGGAAACTATTGTACCTGTCAGATGTATAGACCTTCCTCCAGACGTCTTAAGCGTCGTCTGGACGTAAGTCCAGAGGTCTGATTCTGGGAAATTTTCCCAGAATCAGAACCCTGCTTGCTCTTTGCCCGCAATGCACGGCCGCGCCGCGTCGCGTTCGCTTGCTGCCCGAGCTGCAGCAGCTCCTCCGCGACACCCCACGCCCGCTGCCCCCTCGCCGGCCGGCTCTAGCTGCCCCGGCAAGCTCGCACCTTCGCGGTCGAGCTTTCTTCTTCCTCTCGCAACACTCCTCCTTCCCACACGCCGGCTGCAACTGCTGCTGCCGCACTCGCTCACTCGCTCGCTCGCACTCTCGCTGGCAGGGAGAAGGAGAAGAGAAGGCTGTGGAGTGAGGGTGAGGGAGAGGGGAATCATTTTTATAAGGCAGCGCGGGGAGAGAGAGAAGAGAAGCGGCATCGCCTGCAGGGAGGGAGAGAAAGAGCAGAACGAAGGCGGCGGGTTCAGTCTACGCGCGCAGACGCAAACCCGTACGCCAAAAAAATTTATTACCAGATGTCTGGGAAGGGTTCCAGACATTTGGGCCACTTCCCAGACGTCTTAAACTACGTCTGATGCCCACATTCGTAACAATATAACAAACTCAAAGGAAGTTTCGTCCCCGAAACTTGCGCTAACTAGGGTGCAAGAAAGAACAATATATACATAACAAACTCAAAGAGGACCGAAGCCGATCCGAAAAGACGTACCCGCGAAAAGCTCCGGTATGGAGAAGACAATCTTCCTCTCAAAACAGTCCACCAAAGTATGGTAAGCGGACAGCCAGTCCATCCCCAGAATAACGCCAAAGTCCTCCATCTGTATCATAATCAGGTCAGCGGGAAGGCTATGTCCCCCAATACTGACCTCGCAACCCGTGTACACCTCCTCAGCTACAAACAGCTGACCACTCGGACCTCTAATCACGAACGGATCCTCTAACAGTATATAATCCTGCCCCACACTAACTGCGAAACTGGCTACGACAAACGAGTGTGTAGCGCTGGAATCGAAAACTGTGTAAACGAGTCTGCCGGAAACTGAAACCATACCTGCCACCACTGATCCCGAAGCTCTGGCATCCCTGTGTGTCAGGGCGTTGATACGCCCCTCAGCCCTAGGTGCGGACGAAGCAGCCACACTCTGCGTCGGACGGGTAGCTGCTAGCCGGTACCCTCCTTGCGCCTGGAAACCGCAGCCTCCTGCTCGCCCTCCAGTGCTCGGCGCAAGAAGTATTTGCTGACCTCCTACCCTAGATGGGAAGTCCCTCCTGATGTGGCCCGGTTGGCCACACTGGTAGTAGAGGGGAACCCGACTCCCGCCCTCAGTGGGTCCCTGCTGTCGGCTGGGCGGGGGTCCGGTGCTAGCATCTGGCCCCTGTCGAGGGCCCCCAAAGGCCACTGATGGCCCTGCGAAACATGACGGCTCCCCTGCGGACGCCACGTGTCTCCTCTCTCGCCGGCCTTGTGAAAAGTCTGGCTGGTAGGGCCTCTTCCGCCCGCTGTCAGTATCTCACGCGGACGGGTTGGTCTCCTCGTAGGTCATAGCTGCCTCCACCACCCTCGAGAACGTAGGCAGCTTCAGGGGTTTGACATACCCCCAAATCACAGGCCGGAGCCCCTCGGTGAACCTCCAAAGGCACTCCTCCTCAGTGGCTACTACTGTCGCTGCGAAGCAAGACAGCTCTAGAAAACGTGTGCGGTACGCGCTCACGGTCATCGTCCCCTGGCGGAGAGTGTGGAACTCCCGCCTCCTCTGGTCCTACCATGTCTGGGGAAAGTATTGCTCGCAGAAGAGGATGACGAACCGGTCCCAGGTTGGCTCGTCCCTCTCCTGTCCCCTGACCGCCCTCCACCACCTGTGTGCCGCACTCTCCAGCTGGTACGTGGCAAAGGCCACGCGGCACTCCATCGGGGGGCAAAGGGTGTCGAAAACTTTCTCGATCTGCTCGAACCAGTCCTCCGCCTCGGTCGGGTCCTCATCTCCCTTGAAGGAGGGGGGCTTCAACTTCCGGAACTGCTCGAAAAGCTCAAAGTAGCGCTGCAATGGGGATGCTGGTGCACCTCCAGGTAAGGAAGCCTCATGCACAGAAGCGTCGGAGGAAGGTGGGGGTGGTGGCGGCCCATCCCCTCCCCCGCATCCAGCGCCGCGTTCGTCGCGTGGTCCCACAGAGGACTCCCCCTCCGCAGCCCCAGGGAGAGGCGCTCGGGGCGATGGGTGGAGCTCCTCTCGCACTATATCCCGTATCAGCTGGGCGAGGTCCTGGGCCTGAATGGCGGGGAGTAGTGGCTGGTCCACTGAGACGTCGGCCGCAACACGCTCACCTCGCCGACCTCATCCTCGGCCGCACCCGCGGCCCGCCTCGCTAGTCCCTCGTCGAGGCATCTCCTGCAAGGAGACCCAAAACAGAACGAAAACATGTCAATATGGAACGATATCTAACGAAGAAGTCTAAGAGCTCATGTCAAAAGAACGTTGTGGCGGCTACTCTAGTTACAGACACGTGAATTGGTTATTTTCTAGTCAGTTGATTCACTTCTCGGGATGACCTTGCTCTGATACCATCTTGTAATGACCCGATTCCCGAATCCCTGCGAGACACGAGAATCGGACCGACTCGATTAATCCCAAGACCCAGTCGTCCAACGAGAAAGTAACCAAAAGAGCTGTAAAATAAATCACATTCAACATGTATAGAACAAGCAGTAACAAAATACAACAGTAGAGAAAAGAAATACTACAGTATACACCACCACAACAGTAGAGAAATAAACATATACATAAAAATGAAGCTTACAATAAAGAGAGTATAGGGAGTAACAGAAAACTACTCACTACAGCGGAAAGAAAAGTACAGAAGGTACTACAGGTAACACTACTGGGCTCTACTAGGCCCAGCGCCCTCCGCAGCCGCTGACTCTGGCTGCTCAACACCTGGTCCTGAAAAGATAACAAGGGTGACACGTCAACGAAACGCTGAGTAGAATGGCAACTAAAAGCTAGAAGAAGTAGTAGAGTGGGCAGTAGCTGTTATATTTTTACTTTCTGTCCTTATATTTCTCCATTTATTCACTATTGATTTATTCCTCAGATCCTTCTCTTGATCTTGAATGTTCCTCGTGTGAACGATCTTGATTGCAGTCTTTCCCGAAAAGTAGAAGTAACACGTGGTGCTCTCCTGGCCGGGAGAGTCCACCGTGGTGGTCCTACCCTCAGTCAACCACCCCAAGGTCGCTGACAGACGTAACGGTGATTACAGCACGGACGATAAACGCACGGGTAGCTACCCCGCACTGGCACGCGGTCAGTCATTTCCGTTAACGGGTGCGCCCAAAGCACAGCACGGAACCAGTATAGGGCAGAGCCCTCTCAGTAACAGGGGTCCAACCCCTCCACAGTAACCAAACAGGGGTCTTGCCCCTCCACAGTCTGCGCACCCTCGCCTGACTACCCTGGTTTGCCCAGTGGGCCTAACAAGTCGGTGTAGGAGAGCTAGTAGAACCCTGGGGCCTGTGGGGTAGTTAGTGCTCTCCCTACACTAGTATCTCTCCTCGGTACTGTGTACACGAGGGCCAAAAGTCGGTACAAAGTGGCCAGTCCTAACCCCGGGTCCCTAGGGCAGCTACCTCCGCTCTGCACTAAACAGGGGGATAGTCGCTCTCCTTGGTACTCCGTACTCAAGGGCCAGCTCACTTCCCCAATTCTATTCCGTTCACTTTCCAGGAGTTCTACTCCTAATTCCCCATAGGGTTCAAGCTCTTTTAACTCAGCCAATTCAGGTTTCACCGTTCCAGCTTTATATCCATACAATTCATGTTCTCAACCATAATTATCCCTTCATAACAGGCAGTTGTTAACCAATTTACAGGCAGTTATCATTTCCTTTCCACTTTTCCAAGACTGCAATGTTTATATACTCAACTAGTTTTCCAGTCTTACGATTCATGCCATACCTTAGGATCTATCATCCAATCTAGTTTTCCAGTCCTAAGATTCATGCAATTCCATAGGATCTATCATTCAATCTAATTTCTCAGTCCTAGGGTTTATGCAATGCCCTAGACCCTATTAATTATTTTGTAATTGCACAAATTTTGTTAAATAAATTAATGAGCCACTCTACCTGCGAAATCGGGAGTACTGGGGGCGTGGTCAGAAATCCCGCGTGCCTCTGTAACTACCAGAGCTGCAAAGGAACGGGGTCCTAATACAAGGATCAAAGATAAGGAGCTACTCAAAACAGTATACAATTACTGTAGACAGGTAGAGGAAATAAATCTGGGAAGAATGAAACTTGAAACGTGGAAAACAGACTCCGAACGGACCCTAAACGGGTCAAAAACGATGAGTCTACCCAAAATCAGACGTCTGGAACCTGTTCCAGACGTCTTAAAAGGTCTATCATGCCATACCTTGTTCTACGCAGTCCTTCAAATGTCCAGAAGCTTGCTGGATTGTCTGAAGTCAGTTTCCAAACATCCGATTGTCACCCCGGACGTCTAGAGGTCCTCTCCGTCATCTGGTACCGTGTCCAGACGTCTGATCGGAGTGGGATGGCGAGCCCTCGCGCCCTCCTAAACAACACCTGCGCACACACACAACTGCTCTCATCACGAAGAGACGCAGAGAACGCGACGGACGGCTGCATGGCTGTACACGCGTAAATAGAAGAAGGTAGGAAAATATAGTACCTGTCAGACGTCTGGACCTTCCTCCAAATGTCTTAAGCGTCGTCTGGACGTAAGTCCAGACGTTTGATTCTGGGAAATTTTCCCAGAATCAAAACCCTGATTGCTCTCTGCCCGCAATGCACGGCCGCGCCGCGTCGCGTTCGCCTGCTGCCCGAGCTGTAGCAGCTCCTCCGCGACACCCCACGCCCGCTGCCCCCCCGCCGGCCAGCTCTAGCTGCCCCGGCAAGCTCGCACCTTCGCGGTCGAGCTTTCTTCTTCCTCTCGCAACACTCCTTCCCACACGCCCGCTGCAACCGCTGCTGCCGCACTCGCTCGCTCGCGCTCTCGCTGGCAGGGAGAAGGAGAAGAGAAGGCTGTGGAGTGAGGGTGAGGAAGAGGGGAATCGTTTTTATAAGGCAGCGCAGGGAGAGAGAGAAGAGAAGCGGCGTCGTCTGCAAGGAGGGAGAGAAAGAGCAGAACGAAGGCGGCGGGTTCAGTCTGTGCGTGTAGGCGTGTAGACGCGAACCCGTACGCTGAAAAAATTTATTACCAGACGTCTGGGAAGGGTTCCAGACGTCTGGGCCACTTCCCAGACGTCTTAAACTACGTCTGATGCCCACATTCGTAACAGTCACCCTAGGACCAGCACAGTTGGCAGAGATACTGTTACGACCCGATTCCTAAATCCCTACGAGACACGAGAACCGGACCGACTCGACTGATCCCAAGATCCAGTCATCCAACGAGAAGGTAAGCAAAAGAGCAGTAAAATAAACCACATTCACTATGCATATAACTAGCAGTAACAAAAATACAGCAGTAAAGAAAAGAACTACTACAGTACACACTACCACAACAGTAGAGAATTAAACAGGTACATAAATATGATGCTTACAATAAAAGAGTACAGTTGTAACAGAAATACTCACTACAACAGAAGAAATTGTACAGTAGGTACAAACAAGTAAAACTACTGGGCTCTACTAGGTCCAGCACCCTTTGCAGCCGCAGGCTCTGGCTACTCAACACCAGGTCCTGAAAAGGTGACATGTCAGCGAAACGCTGAGTAGAGTGGCAACCAACTAGCTAAGAAAAATAGTAAGGTGGACAAGTAGCTGTTATTTTTTAATCTCTTTCTTTATTTTTCTATTTACTCATTCTTGAATTATTCCTCAGATCTTTCTCTTGATCTCGAATGTTCCTCGTGCGAACGATCTTGATTGCAGTATTTTTCAAAAAGTAGAAGTAACACGTGGTGCTCTCCTGGCCGGGAGAGTCCCCTGTGGTGGTCCTACCCTCAGTCAACCACCCCAAGGTCACTGACAGACGTAACGGTGACTACGGCACGTGCGATAAACGCACGGGTAGCTACCCCGCACTAGTACATGGTCAGTCTTTTCCTTTAACGGGTGCGCCCCAAAGCACAGCACGGAACCAGTATAGGGCAGAGCCCTCTCAGTAATAGGGGTCCAGCCCCTTCACAGTAACCAAACAGGGGTCTTGCCCCTCCACAGTCCGCGCACCCTCGCCTGACTACCCTGGTTTGCCCAGTGGGCCTAACAAGTCAGTGTAGGAAGGCTAGCAGAACCCCAGGGCCCGTGGGGTGGTTAGTGCTCTCCCTACACTAGTAGCTCTCCCTGGTACTGTGTACGCGAGGGCCAAAAGTCGGTACAAAGTGGCCAAACCTAACCCCGGGTCCCTAGGGTGGCTAGCTCCGCTCTGCACTAAACAGGGGGGACAGTCGCTCTCCTCGATCTCCATACTCAAGGGCCAGCTCACTTCCCCAATTCCATTCCATTCACCTCTCAGGAGCTCTACTCCTAATTCCCCGTAGGGTTCATGCTCATATTTCTTTAACTAAGCCAATTTAGGTTTCATCATTTCAACTTTAATTTCATATAGCCTATGTTCTCAACAGTTAATATCCATTCATAAACAAGCAAATGTTATCCAATTACAGGAAATTATCATTTTTCTTTCTACTTTTCCAAGACTGCAATTCATATATTCACGACATTCGTTTCGGTGTTTCTATTCCTAGGATTCATGCCACATTCTAGGATCTATTATTCAATCTAGTTTCACAGTCCTAAGATTCATGCCATACCCTAGGATCTATCATTCAATCTAGTTTTCCAATCCTAGGGTTCATGCCATACCTTAGAATCTATTAATTATCTCCTAAGTGCATAAATGTTGATAAATAATTAAAAGGAGCCACTCTACCCGCAAAATCAGGAGTACTGGGGGCGTGATTAGCAGGTCCACGTGCCTCCGCAACCCCTAGATCCGCAACAGAACGAGGTCCTAACACAAGGATCAAACACAAGGAACTACTCAGAATAGGATACAAGTAATGTAAACAAGTAGAGGAACTAATTCTGAGAAGAATGAAATTTGAAATGCAGAAAACGGACTTCGAACGGACCCCAAACGGGTCAAAAATGACAAGTCTGCCCAAAATCAGACGTCTGGAACATCTTCCAGACGTCTTAAATGATGGTTCAAGTCATACCTTGTTTCTGCGCGGTTCTTCAGGCGTCCAGGATCCCGTTGAACCGTCTGGACCTAGTTCCACACGTCCGACTATCACTCCGGACGTCTAGAGACCCTGTCCGCCGTCTGGTGCTGTGCCCAGACGTCTGATCTGTGTGGGAGGGCGTGCCCTTGCGCCTTCCCGAACGAACCCTGCATGCGTACGCAATCGATCTCAACATGACAAAGAAGCAGAACCTTCGGTGGAACGGTTTGCATGGCCATACACGCGAAAGGAGAAGGAAAAGAAATATTGTACCTTTCAGACGTCTGGATCTCACTCTAGACGTCCCCCGCGCCGTCTGGATGTAGGTCCAGAAGTTTGATTCTGGGAAAATTTTCCAAAATTAGGACCTCCTCGCCCTTCGCCTGTTGCGCTCGCCTGTTGCCTGAGCTGCAGCAGCACCTCCCAGCGCCACGCTCCCGCTGTGCGCCCGCCGGCCGGCCCTGGCTGCCCAGGCGAGCTCGCACACTCACGCTCTACCTCTTCTCCCTCTCACTGCACCTCCTCCTCCCCGCGCATACCCGGCAGCAGCTGCTTCTCTCGCCCGCTCACTCTCACGCTGTCGCTGGAAGAAGGAGGAGACGGTGGAGTGATGGTGAGGGAGAGGAGAGGGGGAGGTATTTGAAGGCTCCATGGGAGAGAGAGAAGAAAAAGAAGGTGTTGTAGGATGGGGAGGGAAGAGAGAGAAGAAAAGAGGGCGGCGGGTCAGTCTGCGCGTGGATGCGCGCAGGCTCGAAATTGTATGCCGCAAAAATTAATTTCCAAACGTCTGGGGAGGCTTCTAGATGTCTGGACCAACTCCCAGACGTCTTAAAAGATGTTTGATGCCGTGGTCTTAATAGATACATTCAAGTTATGACCCAGCTGGTCTACACTTGTCCACTTCGTGAGGCAGTACATACGAATCTCATTTGCTTTTGCCTTTGCAATAATAATGAATGAGGGTTGTAACTTGCTAGGGATGCAACTACAAAGTGCATGCAAGTCATTTAGATGCAACATTCAAATCAGCTAGGGCGGAGTCGTACTTCCTTGCTATTGAAATACAGATTTTGGAGCGAGAGTTGGCAAACATATCTCGTTCCACCGAAGCCAACTACGACTTTGTTGATTTCCTTGAAGACAAAGTTACAAAACTTGAGGAAGAGTTGAGAGAGACAAAGGAAGTAAATGATAGTCTGAAACAGAGGATAGAAGAAGTTGAGATCGACTGTAGGGTTAGAGAAGTTGAAATACACTCAACCTATGGTGATGTACTTGACAAGATCAGGAACTTGTCATGCTAGTATATTAGGCAGACAACGTAGACATTATAATGATACGCTTACTATTTGCTTTAGTTCATTTACCTTTAATCACTTTGGTTTATTTATAATGTTTTGTCACTTTTAATTTGTTTATCTTTTTACCAACAACTTGCCAACTATGCCTCATTTAAGTGACTTTAAGTTATTTTCATTAAATTGTATTTCCTACCTTTTAATCTTGAAAGGTCTCCCTTTAACATATCTTTGGCAATGATGATAGCATATACATATACACATATTTCAACAAGGGTGACATGCATACATTTTAATATCACTATGACATGATATGTAGCTCAATTTTGTTGGATGGCTACAAATTATGTAAGCAACCCAAATTGAGTTCTATCATGATCTGCAAACAGTGTGTTCTTGGGTATCCCCAAACACCTATTGTGACAATGTGCATGGTGGCATGTGGACCTGATGAGTTGAGCTAAAATTACCTATGCTACCTAATCCCACAATCCATAACTACTATCCATTGCAGGGGATTTGCAAAATGAAAGAATGACATACAAAGAACCTAATTCCCATGGTATAATTCATGTTCTCATTTCTATTACACAGGCATGTATTAACATAGTTGTATATTTGATGGTTTTGGGTAGATTTCTTCGATGTCGAGGCATGGTAAACACGCAACGAAAATATTAATTGTTCATTTTTTTTTCACGTTCAAAGATAAGAAGATAAGTGATGTTATCTTTTTTCCCCAGTTTAGCAACTACTCTTCGATTTCTAGAGAAATGTTAGTTCTTTTACCTAGTTTAATTTCACTCTTTCGAATGTTTGCTACATCTTCTTAACTGACCTGCTGGGCTGCACTATTTATGATTTTCCTTGCATCTTCCGCTGCTATTTGTCTACCCATCTTTTGTTATTTAAAACCAACTAATTTTATTGCGAACCTCTCTATGAGATAATGTTGGTATGATCTCTCTATTATTTTACTACCCACCTTCATCTGTGAGATTCTGTGCTTTGATCTCTCTGATTACATGATTGATATCCCTAGTTTTACCCTACTTTCAATTTTAACATACATGTTACTTCTTTTACCTACTTTTCTTTCACAATTTATGTTGTTAATTACATTTTCCTCTGTGGCATCTAGGCTTCACCAATTATGATGTTTGTTAGATATCCCGCTGTGATTGGTCATTTGTCCACCCATGTTATGTTACTTAAATGAATCATACTTTATTGGGGAAATTTTCGACTTGCATACTAAAATTTTGGAATGGTTACTTTTATTTTGTTGGAGATAAGCTCTTCCTCAGTATCATTTGTTCAAGATAGATATCATTGGGTTAAGTAATGCTATGCTACTGGTTCACGAAGACAAGGGTAATGTATTAACATATTTCCTTGCGGAGTTAGCTAACCAGGTGCACACACTTTTGTTGTGTGTGCACTGCAGTTAACTTCTGTATGATATTGTTATATTTTAAGTTGGCATTGTTGCTTGCAATTTGCTCTTTCCTTTGCAGGGAATATGGGAGAATTGGTTGAAGAAAATGTTGTTTTAAGAGGAGTGAGTTTTGGGTTATGCCTCTCCCTCCATATATGCGAAGTTCACACACCGTATATTGGTGTGTGCACAAAAGATAATTCCTTCACTCATTTATCCAAGCTTTTATATTTGGATTCTATATGTAATCTATTTTACTTGAAGTACTTGATGTTGATGCCATGCAGTACTATTATAATTTTGCAGTGGTCAACGTTGGGAATTCGGAACGAGCACAGGAGAAGAGGATGTCGACTTACTCACTCATTGTGGTTTTTGCAAGCTTACATTGAAGATTGATTACTTCCCATCATTTGGTGAACCAAACATTACCACCAACAGAAAACCTGCCTCCAATGTGGACCCCTCATGCAATGAATTGTGAAGATCTTGCACTTGATAGATTGCAATGGGTGTTGGAGATGTACATTTTAAGGATGTTTGAAGATGTCTGGGATTGACGAGCTACAACTTGAGGAGTTAAAATTTGTAAAGTATTATGTAAAGGTTCCATAGAGTTGGATTTTAGATAACATGAATATGCTGCTGCTTAGTGCTGCATTGTACTTGATGTTCATGTTTTACCATTTTGTAACATAACTTGTTCTCATTGTATATCAGCGTTAATAAACTCATTGTACTTGATGGTTTGCCAAGGATGCTTCTCATTATACAAAAATTTTCTAAGAAAGTATGATCGAGTTTCCATCTATTTATTTTCTCAACTGTCTTCACACCGTAGTTGATGTTGCTACCTATCAATTGTAGATCATCCATTATACTTGTATACAATAATTATGCATTCTAAATTTACTCCAACTAACAAATGCCATTTACATAACGTTAACTTCCACGATGACATTGTTTAAATATCGTTTACAAAGTGTTCAAACCATTTTCAGAGGAGGAACTACGATTTGCAATTTCATTTCCTATTTTTATGACAATGAAAACATAAGTAGGAAACAGACCATTTGTCTTCCGCTTGTTGTGGTCAATTGTATGAGATTTTCTACTCGTACATATCGAAATTTGACTTCTTAGTCACATTTTCCCTTAACTCATATTTCTCCATACGCCTACACCTTCATTAACATATTCAACTAGGGGTAAAATGGTCCTTTACCATCTTTCCAACTAACTTCCCCCATTGACTTGGCACATCAACTACCAAACTATCCCTTCCAACCTAGCCAAACATGGGATAGGTTCATCTAATTCCATGTTTTCTCCAAACACCAACCAAACAATAAACCATCACAATCCCCGGTTTACCTCACAATCCCATGTCTACAATTTACAATCCCTCAAAAATAATCCCTACAAATAAACAGTGCCTGAGGTAGTAGCCAGAGGACTAGAGGGATTTAAGGTGCAGACAATTTTGTTTGGGCAGAAACAAAATCGACAAATCCTTTCCATTACCATTATGAAAAAAGTTGTTTAAAACTTTAGTGATGGCACAAAGTAAAATCATTAGCAAATTATTTTGCCCATAATTCTTTTTAATTATTAAAAAATCTATTGTCAAATGCTTATTTTCTTATACTAGTGACTATATATAACTTTGTTTTAGTGAGTGGATATATATTTGTCACTGATGTTATTTGTTGTTTGATAAAAAAAATAGTAGCATATAATTTCTTTTCCTCTATAATATGATTTAAAAATTATAATAGTAATATATTATACACATATAGTGGCATATGTATTTATCACTAATGCTAATTTTCTTTTGATAAAAGACTTATATAGTATCATATATAAAAAATTATTTTTAAATCAAAGGTAATAGCAACAAAAATATTACTTACCATTGTACAATTTACCGTTAAATGTCATTTTTCTTATAGTGCGGGTACATCTCTCTCTAACTATTATACTCATTGTAACATTTTATACATTACTCTTAATCTTGATTTTATGTGTTTTTGTCAATTTATTTTAATAGGCATTTTAAAAATCTTATCTTTTATAGATTGTTCTTTGTTTGATTTTGATTCAAGTAATGGTTTTTTGCTCTCCAAATGAGATAACAAAGCATTGGCTATAACATGATTTTAGACATCATGGCAATTTTTTGTACAATGAGACTACGAAAAATTCAATGACTTAAATCATCGTGCCCTCACTACCCTAAATCCTAGGTTCGCCACTGCTTAGACAGGTTATCACTTTCGCTATCAGTGCATATTTGTTGCAGAGTGATCCACTTTATCGTTCCGTATGTTTCAGGATGCGGACCTTTGATTGTCCCGTCTTGTTCGTGAAGATCACAACTAGGCTGGCGAGTTGGAGTAGGAGACTTCTCTCTAGAGGGGGGCATCTAATCCTCCCCAGCTTCGTCCTCTCTGCCATTCCCGTCTTCCACCTTTCCTTTGTTCAATCCACGGAAAATAGTTCTCAAGAGGCTGGAGGTCGCCAGGAAGAGGTTCTTCTGGAGGAGGGGAGGTTCCTCCATCCTGTCAAGTTGGCGACTATTTGCCATCCGAAGAAGACTTGGGTTGGGGGTGCACCGGATCAAGGAGGTGGCAGACTCCTTGATCATGAAGTGGGCAGTATGGGGAGAAAGGGAAATGGCAGGAGCTACTACGGGATCCTACAGAGGTGCAATGCCCCCAAAGGGTACACTCCAGCACCAACGTGGAGAGTCACCCTTCTGGCGATCAGTGGTCGAGGCGCTGACGAAGCATTGGGCGCAATTTCAACCGTTACTGGGGGACGGCATGTGCTTCAGCTTCTAGAAGCAGGACTGGAGGGGAGAGCGAACTCTGGCAGAATGTTTCCCCAGATGCTTCTCGCTCTCCCGCCAGCAAGACGTTACTGTGGCAGAGTGCCGGCGCACTAAGATGGAAAACTGGAGCCCACCACCACTACTAGATGGGCCGAGGACAGGGTGCACAACCACGGAGTGCCCCCGCATGCAGGATGAGCTCACCCTCTGGAGGCCTGCGTAGGGTACAGATTGTTTCCGCTAGAGGCACGATGATTACTATCCTCGTTGTGCATACGATGTCTTCGTAGCTGACCTGAGGGGTGACCTACTAGACGAGGAGTGTGCCTACCTGTGGAGCATCAAAGAGCCTCTTAAGGTGCGGGTCTTCCTCTAGCTAGCACGGAGAGACAACCTTGTCATCCAACAATTGCGTCGACTTCTCATGGGGTCCCCACTACAGCTTTGTGCCCTCTGTTCCACTGCTGAGGGCAGCACGTCCCACCTCCTCACGGAGTATCCCTTCATGTGGGAGGTCTGGCAGGTGGTGTGCAGGGGTCCCAAGTCACCTTGGGACACCCTTTGGCGACAATTGGGCGACGCTCGTCGGGACCGTGGCAAGATGGCGGCAACACTGTGGAAAACGTGGCTGGCGCATAACGAGTTTTTTCGCCAAGGCCAAGCCTGGGCTGAGAATGTAATTAGAGAGGCCATTTCCTTGGCCATGTTTTGGAGTGCATACTTGTAATTACATAATTTCATATCAATAAAACTTGTAGGTGGTTATCAAATGTGATAACCATTCTTTCTTTTCTTCAAAAAATAAGTAATACTATCATATCCATTACCCAACCACCGATTATGAATTAGATAGGTTGCCGCTTGCACTATTAGTGCCTATTTACTACAAAGTGATCCAATATATGATTTCTCATGTTCCAATAATTCTATCACATCCATTTCCCAACTACTGATTATAAGGCCACATAAGATGACATCCCAACCATTGATTATGACTTAGATGAGCTATCACTTTCACTATTAGTGACCATTTATTGATATATTTTCGCATGTCCAATAATACTATTACATTCATTGCCCAACCAATGATTACAAGTTCACATAAGATGGCATCCTAACCACCGATTATAACTTAGATGGGCTGCCACTTTCACTATCAATGATCATTTGCTATAGAGTGATCCAATATATAATTCTGCATGTTCCAATAATACTATCATATTCATTGCAACCACCAATTTCAAGGCCATGTAAGATGACATCCATAGACAAAATTAATTCAAATACTTGCTAAATGAAACCTTGACAATAAACATTTCCTAAGAATATGTCGTAAATCCCTTGCACACCAAATTTCTTGGCGGAGAATTTCTATTTCTCCAGGGACACCTCTCATAAGATCAAGAAGAACCTTTCTTTTTGCTTCATGTGCCCGAACTTTTCTTGAAATCACTCAACTAATACCTTTCTCCTTTAATGTCGGAATGATTTTTCCAGAAAACATATCATTGGGGTGTGGAACAATGGGGACCATGTTGTCTACATTCCTACCACCATGTACAATTAGGCACACTCCTACCAAGATTTAAGATGACACACCATATTAGACCAACTCGACTACTAATGGGTGTCACTGAATAATGATGGACAGCAAGGGAGTGACTATGATTTTCAATGCATGAATAGAGGAAGTTGTTTGCTGCAAGCAATAATTGCATGATTCTAGCTAGCATCTAGTCGTAGATTTTCCTCGTCCCTTCGTAAGATACACATATTTTTTCCCATCTGATCCTTAAGCTTAGTTTATGGTGGGGCTTAGGCCCTTCTTTAGGGGCTAACCCAATGTATGGTGGGGGTCAGGCAAACCAAAGTTTTGGTTGCACACAGGATAAGTTAATCTATGTTGAAAGGGGAGTTGAGATAACCCCTTATTCTGACCTCCCATTCAACATTTCCTATTGTCACCATTTTCACGAAATAACCCTCTCCATCTCTTAAGTCGATCCTATAAGTGCTAAACCTTGACACTTCTTCATCGTCAATTTATATTTTTTTTTATTTCTTTCATTATTTTTGTATTAAACCCATGTAGTTTTGAGATTGCTTCTAAAAGTCCCTCTTGGCTTCTTTCTTTGCAAGATGTCCCCATCAATGAATTATTTAACAAAACATAATTATTATCTAACATTCTAATTAATAGTTAATTATAAATCAAAATGAGATGATGCTTGACTAAGAACGTTAATAAATAATTAAAATATAATTAGTAGGGTTACTATAATTTAAATTACTATGCTATCTTCAACATTAAATTAATTTAATATAAAAAAAACACAAACTTACCTACCATCTTAATAAAAAATATATTTTTTGTCACCTTATCTCCTATTCTAACTCCTAAAATTAGGCAAACACCTCTTTTTCACTTCACAACTTAACCTTTATTCCTAACTCTCATTCAATAGATACAAAGAGGGATTAACCCCCTTTCTCAGGTAAATAGAACCAATGTTAGCGCTAAACCCTACCATAAGCTAAGAATAACTATCCTTTTAGGTTTTATTTTCGTCGCTATGATAGTGACTTTTTCAGAAAAAGAAGAGGTATCGTTACAAGTCCTTGGATTTGACTAGATGTCCAGTTAAATTAGAAAAAGAGATCTGCTTTTCCGACACTTGGCATTCGAACCTCAGAAGCTAAGAGCACCGCAGATCGAGGAGCGACATCACTCATGGTTGTTGATGATTTTCTTTTATAATTTAACGAAGATGTTGCAATTGCATCAAATGGTCGCCAAACATCTCCAAGGGTAGGTGACGAAGGAAGGGCCTTAGAAGTCAATTGGTGATGGCATTTTTAAGTTGTTCACCACGTTCTTTTTTGAATCATTTCTCGTGAGGGATTTGGGGATCCCTGGAGGTAGGTTGGAGGCACCGCTCCCTAGCAACAACTCTTGGAGCCATGACAATAATATATTTTTCTGCATTTATCTTTCTTTTTTCACGTTCACTAAGAGTGGGATTTTGCTTCGATGTCTGGTCCCATGGAGTTCGCTAATTCCAAACATTCATCGTGCGTTGACCTTCTTTATACGAGTGGCATAGTTTTCTATGCCAAATAAAAGTTCTCGGTGGCAGAATCTCTACCATCCCCACGGGCATTTGCAATAATCTCGACAGCCTGTCATCTAGCAATAGAAAAAAATCAAAGGGCATATTAGTAGTTGACAACTTCAAAATCTGTGACCAGTCTATTGCAAGCCTTGGAGATTTCCTTGCCTAATTCATAGCATTGTGCTTGTGTTGGCTCCGGTACGATAGACAGTGGGACACCAGCAAAAGTTAAGAGTAAGCCTCTTCAGTGCCACTAAGCTTTATGTATGCCTAGACGATTGGAAATGAAACACCACGTAGGGCATCAAGAACTCTTCCATGATGCTCCGTCCATTTAATAGCCTCTTGAACCTTCTCGGTTGCTGTAACCTTGGCTTGTGCAAACTCATGAGAATGGAATTCATAGGATGCCCAAGCTTTTTCCGATAGAGAAGTAACATGCAAGACCTAAAAAGAGGCAAAATTTTTACAATCTAATTTCTTCAAGTAAAGCCTCTCTTTCAATGTAGCTCCACCAACCATATCTCACTCTAGTACAATCTCTCTCAACCTATCAATCTTGTCCCTCATACTTGTTGTAACTTTTTATACATTACTCTTAATCTAGCATGTATGTGCCCTTGGCAATTTTGTTTAACGGACATTTTAAAAATCTTGTCTTTTGTAAATTGATCTTTGTTTAATTTTGATTCAATTAATCATTTTTTTTCTCCCCAAATGACATAACAAAATCTTTGGCTATAACATGGTTTTTAGATGTCATGACATTTTTTTGTACAATGAGACTCCAAAAACTTCAATGAGTTAAATTATTGTGCTCCCTACCCTAAAATCTTAGGATCGCCACTGCTTAGATGGGTTGTCACTTTCGCCATCAAAGCTCATTTATTACAGAGTGATCCAATATGTGGTTTCACATGTTCCAGTAATACTATCGCCTTCATTGCCCAGTCATCGATTATGACTTAGATGGGCTGTCGCTTTTGCTATCAATGACCATTTGCTACAGAGTGATCCAATATATAGTTTTGTATGTTTCAATAATACTATCACATTTATTGCCCTAAGTATGACTTAGGCGGGCTATCGCTTTAGCTATCGGTGCCCATTTGCTACAAAGTGATCCAATATATGGTTTCGCATGTTCTAGTAATACTATCACATTCATTGCCCAACCATTGATTGGACGAGTTGTCACTGTCACAATCAATGCTCATTTGTTGCAGAGTGATCCAATATATATATGGTTCTACATGTTCTAATAATATTGTGGCATTCTGTTACGACCCGGTTCCTGAATCCCTACAGGACACGAGACCAGACCGACTCGACTGATCCCAAGACCCAGTCGTCCAATGAGAAAGTAACCAAAAAGCAGTAAAATAAACAACATTCACCATGCTAGCAACTAACAGTAACAAAAGTACAGTAGTGAAGAAGTAAACTACTACAGTACACACCACCACAACAGTAGGAAAGTAACAGGTACAGAAATATAATGTGCATAACGAAAGAGTATAAAATATAAAAGTACAAGAAGTTACTCACTACTACAAACGAGTACAAAGAACTACAACTACTGGACTCTATTGGGTCCAGCACCCTCTGCAGCCGTATGCTCTAGCTGCTCAACACCTGGACCTGAAAAAGGTTATGAGTACAAAACGTCAGCGAACGCTAAGTAGAGTGGCAACCAACTACTAAAACAGTAAAGGTGGACATGTAGCTATTGTTTTTCAATTTCTTTCTTTCTTTAACTAATTATTCTTTCCTTCACCACTTGATTTAGTTATCAGGTCTCTTTCTTGATCTCGAATGTTCCTCATGGGAACGATCTTGATTGCAGTCTTTTCTGAAGAGTAGAAGTAGCACGTGGTGCTCTCTTGGCCAGGAGAGTCCCCCGTGGTGGTCATACACCTAGTCAACCACCCCAAGGTCACGAACATACGTAACGGTGACTACGGCACGCGCGATAAATGCACGGGTAGCTACCCCGCACTGGTACGCGGTCAGTCGTTTCCGTTAGCGGGTGCGCCCAAAGCACAGCACGGAACCAGTATAGGGCAAAGCCCTCTCAGTAACAAGGGTCTAGCCCCTAAGAGCCAAACAGGTGTCTCGCCCCTCCACAGTACATGCACCCTCGCTTGACTACCCTGGTTTGCCTAGTGGGCCTAACAAGTCGGTGTAGGGCAGCTAGCTGAACCTCGGGCCCTGTGGGGTGGCTAGCTCTCTCCCTACACTAGTAGCTCTCTCCGGTACAGTGTACACGAGGGCCACAGAGTCGGTGCAAAGTGGCCAGACCCACCTCAGGTCTCAGCCCGAAGGCGGCAAGCTCCCCTCTACACTAAGAGGTAACATGTGCTTCCCTTGGTACCACGTACTCAAGGGCCAGCACACTTCCCAACACATTCCCAAATCCATTCCATTTACTTCTAGGAGCTCATCTCCTAACACCCCATAGGGTTCATGCTCATATTCCTCAGGCCATTCCATACCAGGTTTCATCATTTCTATTTCCATTCTCAGGTTATACACATGCAATTTGTAACTCTATTCCATATTTAGTTTATTCACAGATAGCTCGTGTTTCCAACATTAACCTTTCCATTTTCGATTTATATACATGTAGCTCATAGTATGTCATTTAACGTAAACAACAGGAATTCATATGCAACAGTTTATTAACACAAGTACTTTACATTTCACAGGCAGCTGTTATTTATTTACAGGCAATTATTATCATTATATCTACACATTCAAGACTGCAATTCAATCATCCATTACAAACATTTCAAATGTTTCTCGTCCTAGGATTCATGCCATATCCTAGGTTCTAATCATTCATCCCACATAAGCATTTTAATTTCAATTAAATTAAGGGGAAGCCACTCTACCAGTAAACCCAGGAGTAATGGGGGCTTGAACGGCAGGCTCATATGCCTCAGCAAGCCCCGAACCCGCAACGGAAACAAGTTCTATCACAAGGATCAATCACAAAAGAATACTCAGAACAGTATAGAAGTATTCCAACAAGTAGAGGAAATCATACGGGAAACATCGGTATCTTAATTGTGGAAATCGGACCTCAAACGGAACCTAAATGGGTCAAAAACAGTGATCCTTACTCAAATCAGACGTCTGGAACACTTTCCAGATGCCTTAAAAGAGTCCAGAACCATACCTTAGTTCTGCGCTACTCCTCAGACATCTAGAAACTCTGTTGGACCGTCTGGACCCAGTTGCAGAAGTCAGACCACCTCTTCGGACGTTTGGAAGTTCTTCCCGTTGTCCGGTGCCTCGCTCAAACGTCTGAAATGCATGGGGAGACATGTCCCACGCCTTCCTGAAGCGAATCCTGCACGCATCAACGAAAATCTTCTAAGTAAGGCACGAAACATGCCTCGGCAGAATGGCCTGCATGGCCGTATCCGCAAAGAAGATGTACGATCGCGAAGCTTACCTCTCAGTCGTCTGGAACCTCCTCCAGACGTCATCTACGTCATCTGGACATCGATCTAGACGTATGATTCTAGAAAAAACCTAGAACCAGAACCTGCCTTTGCCTTCTCGCACCGTGCATGGCCGCGTCGTGCCCGCTCACCTACTACTCCAGCTACAGCAGTGTCGGGGAGGACCTCCTTGATGCACTCCTCCACCTTGCGCACGCGCCGACCGGCCGTGAGCTCACCGGCAAGCTCCCACACGAGCTCGCAAACCTTCTCTCCTCTCCTTCTCACGCTGCTCCTCCTCTCACGGCGCTCCTTCTCTCCGCCGCTCTCGCTCAGTTGCACTCGCTGGAGGGTATAGGAAAGAAGTGGCTGGATGTGGGTGAAATGGGGGAGAGGAGGGGGGCTTATATAAGGTATGGTGTTAGGGTTTTTGTTGGGGGCGGAAGGAGAGAGAAGAAGAAGAAAAAGAAGGGGGTGTTGTCTGCGCGTAGCACGTGTGCAGACGCGAGTTCGTAGACGAAAATTTCGATTTCCAGACGTCTGGGAATGTGTCCAGACGTCTGACCCAAGTTCCAGACATCTTAAAGGGCTCAAACAGTACGGGTCTTAACATAATAACAAACTCAAAGAAAGTTTCATCCCCAAAACTTGAGCTTGCTAGGGTGTGAAAAAAGAACAACATACGCATAACAAACTCAAAGAGGATCAAAACAGGTCCGAAAAGACGTACCCTCAAAAAAAACTCCGAGTACTGCTCTCGCATCGTCATCGCAGGCTCCCAAGTAGCCTCCTCATACCTCTGGCTCCACAAGACCTTCACCAGGGGTACTTGCTTCCGTCTCAAACTCCAGACGGCTCTGTCTAGTATCTACATTGGTCGCTTGGGGTAGGTCAGGTCGTCACTCACCTCGACACTCTCGTGGCTCAGAACGTGACTGGGATCGGCGACGTACTTCTTGAGGTTGGACACGTGGAACACGTCGTGCACACCAGAAAGCTGGGGAGGAAGGGCAAACCTGTAAGCAACGGGTCCAACCTACTCCAGGACCTTAAAGGGCCCCACAAACCTCGGTGCGAGCTTCCCTTTCACCCCAAAACGCTGCAGGCCCTTCATGGGCGAAATGCGAAGGAAGACGTGATCCTCAACCTCAAACTGTACCTCTCTGCGCTTCCGATCTACATAGCTCTTCTGTCTACTCCTGACAGTGCGAAGTCATCTATGTATCTGCTCAATCACCTCCTGACTCTGTCGAATCAGCCTGGAACCAACCTCCCACTTGGTCCCCACCTCAACCCAACTCAAGGGTGCAGTATACCTTCGTTCGTATAGAGCCTCGTAGGGTACCATGCCGATGCTTGAGTGATGGCTATTATTATATGCAAATTCCGCCAGGGGCAAGTGCTCCTCCCAAGAGCCCCTCCAGTCCAGTACATAGGCACGCAAAAGGTCCTCAAGCGCCTGTATCATGTGCTCTGACTATCCGTTCGTCTAGGGGTGGTATACTGTACTGAACCTCAACCGTGTCCCCCAAGCCTGCTGAAACTCAACCCAAAACTGGGATGTAAAATGGGTATCTCGATCGGATACAATCTCCCGCGGAACTCCGTGCAGACGTACCACGTCACGGATATACCTCTCTACCAACTGTGCTGGTCCCAAAGTGACTCGGATCGACAAGAAATGTGCCGTCTTTGTCAATCTGTCCACAATCACCCAGACTGCATCGTGTCCTCGCTGGGTAACGGGCAAACCCACCACCAAATCCATGACGATGCACTCCCACTTCCACTCTAGCACTGGAAGTGGTTGCAACGGCCCTGTAGGCCTCTGATGTTCGGCCTTCACCTGCTGGCACACTAAACACTGCTGTACGAATTCACCTATATCCCACTTCATTCCCTTCCACCAAAAGTCGTGTCTCAGATCATGATACATCTTTGTGTTCCCGGGATGTATGGTGAACCTGGAACCGTATGCCTCAGTCAGGAGCTCTGTCAACAACTCCTCGTCCCGGGGAACGCACAAACACCCCCTCATGCGCAGCACCTCGTCAGTAAAGGAGAAGTCTCCAGGGTCCCCTGACAGTACTCTGTCACACAACGACTGCAGGTACGGGTCTGCCATCTGTCCTGTAATGATGCGGTCTATCAACTCTGGCCTCGTCTGTCGTGTCACAGTCACTGCCCCATAGTGCCCCAGTAACTTTAGGGGTCGCCAACTGCCCATCTCCTCCATGAGTCTCCAACTCTGTGCCTGTAAACTGGCCAAGTGGGCAGGTGCCTTCCAGCTCAAGGCATCAGACACCACGTTGGCCTTCCCCGGATGGTAGGAAATGCTGCAGTCATAGTCCTTCAGGAGCTTTAACAAGCGTCTCTGTCTCATGTTTGAGCTCCTTCTGATCAAATAAATACCTGAGGCTCTTATGATCCGTGAATATCTCAAAAGTCTCACCGTACAGGTAGTGCCTGCAAGTCTTCAGTGCGAAGACGACAGCTGGCAACTCTAGGTTGTGGGTAGGGTAGCTATGCTCATGGGGCTTCAGTTGCTGCAAAGCATAAGCGACAACGTGACCCCACTGCATGGGCACACCCCCTAACCCCTGCAAAGAGGCATCCGTGTACACAACGAAACTGCCACTGCTATCTGGGATGGTAAGCACGGGAGCCGAAGTCAGCCTCTCCTTCAACTCCTTAAAATACGTCTCACAAGCGTCTGTCCAAGAAAAGGGCACGTCCTTCCAGGTCAACTGTGTCATAGGACGTGCAATATGCAAGAAACCCCTGATAAACTGTCGGTAGTAGCCTGTTAGTCCCAAGAAACTGCGGATCTCTGTCACTGCACGCAGTCTCTCCCACCTGAGCACTGCCTCAACCTTGGCTGGATCCACAGCCAAGACATCCCCTGAAATCACATGACCTAGAAAGGTCACCTCCCTCAACCAAAACTCACACTTGCTGTACTTGGCATACAACCTACGTCATCTCAATGTATCCAAAATCATCCGCAAGTGTTGTTCGTGCTATGCCTGATCCCATGAGTAGATGAGCACATCATCGATAAATACCACCACGAACTGATCCAGATACTGTCTGAACACCCGGTTCATCAAATCCATGAAAGCAGCGGGAGTGTTGGTCAGCCCAAACGGCATGACCAACAACTCGTAGTGTCCATACCGGGTGCGGAAAGCTGTCTTGGAGACGTTGGTCTCCCGGATCCTCAACTAGTGGTAGCCAGACCTCAAGTCTATCTTGGAGAAAACTGTGGCACCTTGCAACTGATCAACCAAGTCATCAATGCTCGGCAGCAGATAGCTGTTCTTGAGAGTGACCCTATTCAGCTGTCTGGAGTCTACACAAAGGCGTAGGGTACCATCCTTCTTCTTTACAAATAATACCGGGACTCCCCACGGAGACGCACTGGGCCTCACAAAACCCGTCTCTAGAAGGTCCAGCAACTGGGACTTGAGCTCTCGCAGCTCAAGTGGTGCCATCCTATAAGGTGCTGTAGAAATGGGGTCGATCCCCGGTACCAGTGAGATCTCGAACTTGATCTCACGCTTGGGCGATAGTCTTGGCAGCTCCTCTGGAAACACGTCGAGGTACTCTCTGACTGCTGGGATACTCTGAAAGTCTGCTATGGGGCTAAGCTTTGCCACCACACAAACCAGAAAGCCCTTGCATCCCTGTCCCAAAAGTCTCACCGCCCGAAGTGCAGAAATGGACCTGAAGCCTTCGTCCATTGGCTGTCCGTGCAACTCAAAGGAGGTATCTCGGGTATGGAGAAGACAATCATCCTCTCAAAATAGTCCACCAAAACATGGTAAGCAGACAGCCAGTCCATCCCCACGATCACGCCAAAGTCCTCCATCGGTATCACATACGTGTCACCGCAGAAACGGAAGCTATGACGTCTCCGTGAGTCAAGACGTCATGACACCCCTCAGTCTTGGGGGCAGACAAAACATCCAACCCTAGGGTGGAGCTAGCGACAGCTAGCCGGTACCCTCCCCTCGACTGCTATCCTCCTCCACGCACCTGGGAACCACAACCTCTTGCGCTTGGTGCGGTAAGCGTCTGCTGTGCTCTAACCCTAGATAGGCAGTCCCTCCTGAAGTGGCCCGGCCGGCCACACTGGTAGCAGAGGCGGACTTGACTCCCTCCCTCAGTAGGTCCCTGCTGACGGTTGGGCGGGGGTCCCGTGCTGACAGCTGTCCCCTGACGGGGCCCCCCCAACGCTACTGACGGCCCCGCAAAATGAAACGGCTCTCCTGCAGGCGCCACGTGCCCTCCTTGAGCTCTTCTGACTCGCTTGGTGCGACGGTGAAAAAGTCATCCCACAAAGAACTCCCCATCCATACCCTCGGAAGAGAGATGAGGGGGGTGGCGGTGTGGGTGAAAGCTGAAATTTTTCTCGAACAACCTCTCGGATCAACTAGATGAGGTCCTGAGACTGTATGCTCAGGAGAAAAGAAGGGTAGCACGTACTCCAAGCTCGACATGTCTGCCCCTCCTGCCTCGTCCACGGCTACGTCCACAGCCCGTCTCGGGAATCCTCCGATGAGTCATCTCCTGCAAGGAGACGTGGAAGACAAAATAGAAGACGTCAACTCTAATGAACTTCAGCGAAGAACCTCAGGACAGATGTCAAAAGGCACGTTGTGGTGGTTACTCTAGTTACAAGCACGTGAATTGGTCATTCTCAAGCTAGTTGGTTCACTTCTCGGGACGACCTTGCTCTGATACCATCTTGTTACAACCCAGTTCCCGAATCCCTACAGGACACAAGACCGGACCGACTCGACTGATCCCAAGACTTAGCCATCCAACGAGAAAGTAACCAAAAAGTAGTAAAATAAACAACATTCACCATGCTAGCAACTAACAGTAACAAAAGTACAGCAGTAAAGAAATAAACTACTATAGTACACACCACCACAACAGTAGGAAAGTAACGGATACAAAAATATAATGTGCATAACGAAAGAGTACAGAATATAAAAGTACAAGAAGTTACTCACTACTACAAACGAGTACAAAGAACTACAACTACTGGGCTCTACTGGGCCCAGCACCTTCTGCAGCCGTATGCTCTGCCTGCTCAACACCTGGACCTGAAAAAGGTTATGAGTACAAAACAACAGCGAACGTTGAGTAGAGTGGCAACCAACTACTAAAGCAGTAAAGGTGGACAGGTAGCTGTTGTTTTTCAATTTCTTTCTTTCTTTAACTAATTATTCTTTCCTTCGCCACTTGATTTAGTTATCAGGTCTCTTTCTTGATCTTGAATGTTCCTCATGGGAACGATCTTGATTGCAATCTTTTCCGAAGAGTAGAAGTAGCACGTGGTGCTCTCCTAGCTGGAAGAGTTCCCCATGGTGGTCCTACACCCAGTCAACCACCCAAAGGTCACGAACAGACGTAACGGTGACTACGGCACGTGCGATAAACGTATGGGTAGCTATCCCGCACTGGCACGCGATCAGTCGTTTCTGTTAGCGGGTGCGCCCAAAGCACAACACGGAACTAGTATAGGGCATAGCCCTCTCAGTAACAGGGGTCTAGCCCCTAAGAACCAAACAAGGGTCTCGCCCCTCCACAGTCCGTGCACCCTCACCTGACTACCCTAGTTTTTCCAGTGGGCCTAACAAGTTAGTGTAGGGCGGCTAGTTGAACCCCGGGCCCCGTGGGGTGGCTAGCTCTCTCCCTACACTAGTAGCTCTCCCTAGTACAGTGTACACGAGGGCCACAAAGTCGGTGTAAAGTGGCCAAACCCACCCCGGGTCTCAACCCGAAGGCGGCAAGCTCCCCTTTACACTAAGAAGTAACATGTGCTCCCCTTGGTACCACGTACTCAAGGGCCAACACATTCCCAGATCCATTCCATTTACTTCTAGGAGCTCATCTCCTAACTCCCCGTAGGGTTCATGCTTATATTCCTCAGGCCATTCCATACCAGGTTTCATCATTTCCATTTCTATTCTCAAGTTATACACATGCAATTTGTAACTCTATTCCATATTCAGTTTATTCACAGATAGCTCGTATTTTCAACACTCACCTCTCCATTTTCGATTTATATACATGCAGCTCATAGTATATCATTTAACGTAAACAATATGAATTCATATGCAATAGTTTGCTAGCACAAGTACTTTACATTTCACAGGAAGCTGTTATTTATTTACAAGCAATTGTTATCATTATATCTATACATTCAAAACTGCAATTCAATCATCCATTACAAATATTTCAAATGTTTCTCGTCCTAGGATTCATGCCATATCCTAGGTTCTAATCATTCGTCCCACATAAACATTTTAATTTCAATTAAATTAAGGGGAAGCCACTCTACTAGTAAACCCAGGAGTAATGGGAGCTTGAATGGCAGGCTCACGTGCTTCAGCAAGTCCCAAACCCACAACGGAAACAAGTCCTTTCACAAGGATCAATCACAAAATAATACTCAGAACAGTATAGAAGTATTCCAACAAGTAGAGGAAATCATACGGGAAACATCGGTATCTTAATTGCAGAAATCGGACCTCAAACGGAACCTAAACGGGTCAAAAACAGTGATCCTGACTCAAATCAGACGTTTGGAACACTTTCCAGACATCTTAAAAGAGTCCAGAACCATACCTTAGTTCTGCGCTACTCCTCAAACGTCCAGGAACTCCGCTGGACCGTCTGGACCCAGTTCCAGATGTCCTACCACCTCTTCAGACGTCTGGAAGCTCTTCCCGTCGTCCAGTGCCTCGCCCAGATGTCTGAAATAAGTGGGGAGACGAAGCGAATCCTGCACGCGTCAACGAAAATCTTCTCAGTAAGGCACAAAACATGCCTCGGTGGAACGGCCTACATGGCCGTATTCGCAAAGAAGATGTACGATCGCGAAGTTTACCTCTTAGTCGTCTGGAACCTCTTCCAGACGTCGTCTACGTCATTTGGACGTCGATCCAGACGTCTGATTCTGGGAAAAACCCAGAACCAGAACCTGCCTTCGCCTTCTCGCGCCGCGCGTGACCGCGCTACGCCCGTTCGCCTACTGCTCCGGCAGCAGCAGTGTCGGGGAGGACCTCCCCGACGCACTCCTCTGCCTTGCGCACGCGTCGACCGGCCGTGAGCTCACCGGCGAACTCCCACGTGAGCTCGCAAGCCTTCTCTCCTCTCCTTCTCACGCTGCTCCTCCTCTCCTCTCACGGTGCTCCTCTCCGCCGCTCTCGCTCAATTGCACTCGTTGGAGGGTAGAGAAAAGAAGTGGCTGGGTGTGGGTGAAATGGGGGAGAGGAGGGGGGCTTATATAAGGTATGGTGTTAGGGTTTTCATCGGGGGCGGAAAGAGAGAGAAGAAGAAAAAGAAGGGGGTGCAATCTGTGCGAGTTCGTACACGAAAATTTCAATTTCCAGATGTCTAGGAATGTGTCCAGACGTCTGACCCAAGTTCCAGATGTCTTAAAGGACTCAAACAGTACGGATCTTAACACATTCATTGCCCAACCACCGATTGTGAGTTAAATGGGCCATCGGTTTCACTATCAATGATTCCGCTTGTTCCAGTAATGCTACTACATTCATATCCCAACCACCGATTATGACTTACGTGGTTTGTCACTTTCACTATTAGTGACCATTTACTACAGAGTAATCCAATATATGATTCCACATCTTCCAGTAGCACTATCACATTCATTGCCCAACCACCAATTAAAAGGCCACATAAGATGACATCCCTAGACAAAAATTAATTCAAATACCTATCAAATGAAACCTTGATAAAGAACAAGTAGCTATGTGCGGCAATTTAATTTAAACCATCCCATTGTTCACATCATTTTGTTAATTACATTCCACATTGTTTGTTGCACTATTGGTCAACAAGTATGAACATAATTAACCATGCCTTAGTGTATATGTTATTCATACAAATGACTTTTGAAGAATTTTCAAGATGGTCATGCATGCACCATAAGATTTTAAACAATGTCAACGAGATCTATAAAGACAATAGTGTCATCATCCAGTGAAAAATCAAGATCACCTCATGGTTCATGAAAGATAAAAAAATGTCCTTCTTAAAGACAAGAAATACGTCGTCTCCCATTTATCATTATAGGAAGGCAATTCCATCAAGGGTGACTATAAATAGAGCGAACAATCCTTGGCACATCTCAAATTATAGAGCTTCAACCAAAAGAAGCATAGAAATACAATCAGGATATCACAAGTTGAGTACTGTGAAGATGGCAAGCGGTTCCAAGATCACTATGCTCATTCTCCTTGCTCTTATTGTGATCTCATCCTCTCAACTAGCCAACTCCCTTGATGATCCTCCTGCAACTGCCACAAGTAAATACTTCATTCTTTTTATTGAAAATGTTTAGCCTTCTAAACTAATATAATGTAACATATATGTGTATATGTAGCTGATATAATATAATATATATAAGCATGTAGACAAGAGAAAATGGAAAGTAGACAAAAAGTTTTGCCAGTGACCCATCCAATTGTATGTCCCATGTGAATTTCCTTTTTAGAAGGTTCAAGAATCCAAACCATTAATTTTGAACTATTTCCCGACAACAAGCATGCTTAAAATTACTTGTCACTTGTTAAAAAAAGAAACCACAGAAGATAATGATATTTCATTCTTGTCACGTAACATGTTGTGGATCAAATGATATACTTCAGGACGTAAGGAGACTTGTCAAAAGAGAAAGAATAAGTCCTTAATTTTGAAAACTCTTTTGACACGGCACGTATTCAACAAAAGAATTTATAATCAAATCCTTAGTTTTCGAACTTATACATACTTGAATCGTACAGATTTAGATCTTTTGCAATTTTTTTAGATTTATTACACATTATATACCGATGCATGCAGAATTGGTGGAAGAGGACAAGAAGGGTAAAAAGGTGTGGCAAAGCTGCGACAAAATTTGTCGTTACTACTGTGTTGAATACAAGAAGTACGACGATTATCACTGCAAGAAATCCATTTTTGGGTATTATAAGTGCTACTGCATTCACTGATCAATCGCAACATCATCTACCTTGCTCTTACCGTATAGCTATGTGACATATACGATGGCATAGCTAAATAAAGATATATATGCACGTATGTGACATGTGTTATTCCTTGTTCCATAGAATGATGTATATGAGTAATAAATAAAGTAATTGCTTTCCAAATGTGGAAAATATTATGATGAATGAAATTGATCGTTGTATATTGAAAAGGTGTCTTGTGTAACAATATCGTGTTTCCGAATATCATGGCAGAGCCGGGAATATGTGGGTGCAATAATTATTATACTATCATAAGAATGGCGAGTGATATCTAATATTTATATTGCTTCTCTAAACCTGCTTCGGTAGCCATCGTCAAGGGTTTGATGAGTCTCAGACGTCCGTTAAGATCATGGATGATCATAAAAAAAATATATAAATGTAAGAAAATTAACTTAGTCATAAAAATATAAAAATTAACAAATAATAAGTTGAATATGAGAGATTATTGGTCCAATTCTACCTTAAGAATTATATGCAAAAATCTAACCCTCAATATCCATTATTAATGAGAATAATATAAGAATGATGAGCCGTAGAATCTTTAACTTACCCCTATAGTTGTCTCATGGGATGTATGTGTCGATTTCTCTCCCATACTATGTGTAGGTGAGGACTTATTTATAAAGTACACATAATGCTAGGGATTACAAAATAGAAAAGTGTAACTACTCCCATAATGTGAAGATAGTAGATCATTACTTTAGAGATAATGAAAAACAATGTAATCATAACATTAACTGGTAAGTATTGGATGAATTCATACCTCTTCATATTCTCACGTAGACCGAACCAGAGTCGATTATGCTTTATTTCATGAGAGTAATTTTCCACCCACGTCATAAACTAACTAAATGCATGAGCCAAAGTAAAAAAAAATTTGGATCTATTAACTCCCCACCAATGTCATCAAAAACTAATCGTAAAATTTACAAAATAATAAAGATGTCCTTGCGTCCAAAAAAATGATCTTTTACGAAACTTTAAACTCTCGTAAAGTAATAAGTATAGTATAATGAGAGTCCATCATCGGGAGGGTAAAATTGTCCACATTACTAAATATTAAGCTAAATAACTTTTTAATATTTTTTTAGGATTTAATATAAAAAATAAAAACTAATCCTAAATTTAACACTGGCCTTAATAAAATAAAAATTACATGAAAAATAAGAAACTAATTTATGAATTAGTTACAAACTTGGAACTATAAATTACAAACAACAATATTCTACACCTACACCGACAATTAACAACCGTTAATATAGGTCAAAATGACCGTCATTGTAGTTCCAAATAGCTATTCCGACGTCATTGAAGATGTTCTCTTAAGAGTCGCTGTAAAAAACACTAATGATTTTTTACCATCGATATTGTACCTAGACCTACAGTGATGATCACATGCTAGAAGCTGGTATTTTTTGTGATAGCAGAAACAACAATGCTTTTATCCGTCACTGTAGGGTAAAAAAAAATTGCTAAAACAATCACCGTAAGTAATAACTCTAAATATCTTTTTAACATAATACCAACATAACTATCTGTCACTAAATCTGTCAATATAGATATCAAAGTAATATTTTAATAGATTTAAGATTTAACCAGCAATAATGTTTACCTTTATTCAAGTAAGATTAAATAAAAATATATAAAATATAACTTTTGAAATAACAAATTAAATTATTTATAAATCATAGATTCGTATCCACTAGAATAATTCTCAAATAATTCTAAAAGAAAATTGTATCTACAAACATTATAAATGATGTGAGCCACAAGTATCCTTCGAACACACTCTATACACTCGTAAATTTGTAGACAACATTCTAGCTTAAGGCTAGAAGGTACAAGTAACTTCTATCTTATAAATTCATCAAAATGTAAGTCCTCCTTGGATCTTCTAATTGCTCCAATGGTTCATTGATTTTCAAGTACCTCAACTATGAGATCTTGAGCAACTTGCAGAGGTTCTCGATCAACTTGAGGTGATGTACAACTCCAAATCATTAAACATGATATTATAACCCTTGAAAAAAAGATAAAGTTATAGTTTACCTACATAAATATAAATTACATGCTTACTATGAAACATACATGAAATTTGCATCATGTAATTATTTATAATTCTATTGTACTTCATGATTGCATCCTTGAACAACCTCCCATTTATGTGTTTACAATAAAAAAATAATGAAACATAAAGATTAAAAAATGAATGCTTTAACTTGGAACTAAAGAAAAGATGCATCAATTAGGAATCGAACCCAGGTTTGTACCGCAGAGGGATACTATTCTACCACTAAACCATTGGTGATATTCATGTTTCATGAGCCTAAATTAATACAAACCAGGAGTGGTCAGAAAATGAATAATCTTGAAGTCCTTCCTAATAATTCTAAAATTAACAATGATTTAAAGCTTCAATATTTTAATACAAACTAAGAGTTTCTATTCATGCATGATTGTTGAAAAAAAAATGGGAGGTTATGTTTCATTCTAATGGGTAATCAATATACATTATGAAAGAATGAGATGAATTATATTTGCATCATCTTTGTGTTACATCAAGATTACAGAAACCTGTAAAAGACACGATATCGATTAAGTGATATTTACCTAGCGACAATTTTACTATAGTTCAAGGAGACGAGACTGGTTCCTTTGGAAAAGAGAAACTACTGGTTGGAATTATGACATTTTAGCTAAATTTAAATGATTGCAGTTTCTGATTTAGAGTATCCTAAACTTATAAGAAGGTCTAATTGGAAAATGAAGCAAACAGTTATCCCAACCATTAGGATGCTTGCATAAAGAAATTAATTTAAATCAGCACATTCTAGACCTAGAGCTACAGCAAGATCACCTTAAAATAATAGGCATGGTAGTATTCAGTTATAGTAGATGTTCAGGTATAAGTCAAATGACTTTCTACGGGATAAATAGCTAGTTGCATTTTGGGAAATATGAATCCCATTATGGAAAACTAACAGATGTACATTCCGAGAGAGAAGGGGGACGGGAAACAAAATAGTCATGCATCCTATAAATAGTGGAAGCTTCAAAATTACAAGTTTGACAACCTGACACAGTTAAAGAAGTATACTGAAAAATTATAAGTACTTTTGCAGTTATTATTTTTCTTTGGCAAAAAAAAGACATAAGCCTAGCAAGTATAAAGTAATAAAATATTGGTTAATTATATAATTCAAAATTATATAATTGAAGAACATACATTGTTAATATTTGTAAATCATTGCAGTAGTATACTATAAAGTATGAAATCTATAACCATGATAAAAAATTGTCTACTTAAACAAGAGTCAAATTCTTTTTGTAAGAATAAAAAAAATAACTCTCTGCCTAGGTGATACTCATGTGAGGATCTCTTACAATCAAAGTGCTTGCATCGATGATCACTGGCCCCCACTACCTGTTTGATCAAAAACACATGAAAGGCATTAAATTCAGATTTTGGTCCACATTGAAAAAAATTGAGTGAATTACATATATTGTGCACTTGGGATGTTACAAATGAAACTACAAAAAGATACCAACACTAATCTAAATGCGTTTGAGAATTAATTAACCCAAATGCATTTGATTTTTCTTTTCTTACTCCCACACAAAATCATTGCCATCAAACAATTTTTTGGTAATAAAAATCAGTGCCAAAAGGGCTAGAAGAAATCTAAAATCAACAATTTCATGCCTGTCAAGCATGGTCAAGAAGATTAATATCCTTACCCCATGGAAAAAGAGGATAGTAAGAACATATGAAGCAACTTGCAGCAAAGTTGTGTTGTGATACTAAAGCAAAATAGAAAGCACAAAAGTAAATGGGGAGAATTTTTGATAAAAGGTAAAGTACTAACAAGAATTGATGCAGCTAGAAAACAAGGATACTGAAAAAGCAACTGTCTCAGTTTCATACAGAAGATCCATTATATCCAAGCACGCGGGAAAGCTAAAAAGATCCCTAGCCCAGTCGAGATAGCTCCCTTAAACCAGATATCAGACATCATAAAGCAAAGCTTTACTGCTGACCCACAAAAAAAAAGGAAGAGGTTAAACAAAAAGCATAAAAATCACCTAAATTGAGCAAAGAGCTCTTCCAAAAAAATATATGTCAAGTTTGATGCTCCAATCTCAAATCCTAAAACCTTAAAAGCACTTCATATCTTAGCAACTAAAAAGTAGCTATTCACCACTTAAAGAAGAGAACACTAAAACAACTAAAAAGTAGTCACCTCGGATGCCCATGCAAGTTGGGTCGTCTTTTCAAACAATATGAACTTCAAATCTAATCCGATGTTGGAAGTACGCATTCTAATCCACAATCTATCCCAATCTTAACTTATAATGCCAACCCAATGTGAAGAGTAAACCAATCGTTCATGAGTAGTTATTTATGGTAATTTAGACCAGAATGTCCACTTAGAAGAACCTGAATCTAAAAGCAGAATTAAAGCTACACTCCCCTTTAAAAGAACCTGAATCTTTGCCACTGATGAAGAGAGAGGTTTAGCCTACGGAAGGCTTGTGATGCAACTCCCATCAGCACTGTAATGTCAAATAATAATCAACCAAATAAAATTTTGAAAGAAGTGGGCAGTTAATCAGAATGCTAACTTCATAATGCAAATAAAGATTTTTTAGGGATCTCTACATACTAATCCCTACATAAAGGTTTACTATGATTTAATTGTGTATTCGAGCTCATATATTCAAGCACATCAACACCCATACAAAATTAGCAAGTAAATCAAAAAGTTCTATAAACCAGACTAAAGAGCTAGCATCTGTATAAGAATCTCAAGTACATTTTTAAATAAGATTGTTCAGAACAATAAAAAAAACTAGAAACCATGAACTATCTCCCATATTTGGAAGGCATAAAAATGGTGCATGACATCAGGAAAATTGCCTATCTAAGAAAAACAAGTAGTCCCCTACGTCATTGAAGATAGACTATTAGTTAAAAATGAATCTTAAGAAACTTCCTGGCAAAAACCATCAGATTTAATGCTAAGAATTCAGGGAGTAATGTGAAGCCCTTGTCACTTTATCCTTCAAAACAAACATAGAAGGAGATATTGAAATTGCTCCTTGTGCAGTATAACATCTGCAGAAATTACTTCAAATAATCCAAACTACACTCGATTGAAATCATACATACCATTATATCAAAAAATTACCTGAAGTAAACGACATGAAGTATGGTGTATAGAGCATTAAATATGTTTGTGGGGGAAAAAAATGGGGTTATCCAAGACAGGTTAGAAATATAAGGTGCCATTTTCATAGCAAATGTTTATTTTGCCCCAAAATAAATTGAACAGTGAAAGCCATTAAGTTGCATGGTGTAACCAAAAGATGAAAAGAATGATAAGAACAGTTACCAACCATGGGGATGGTGCAAGTGGTATTCCAGTTGATGTGG
The DNA here is from genome assembly GCA_037157565.1 of Thalassia testudinum. Taxonomy (NCBI): domain Eukaryota; kingdom Viridiplantae; phylum Streptophyta; class Magnoliopsida; order Alismatales; family Hydrocharitaceae; genus Thalassia; species Thalassia testudinum. The sequence goes on along the minus strand of JAZHRO010000022.1, from coordinate 1,757,282 downwards.
CCAATGTGGACCTCGCCACTGCAACTGATGTTTGGATGGAAGATTACACTCGATTGAAATCATACATACCATTATATCAAAAAATTACCTGAAGTAAACGACATGAAGTATGGTGTATAGAGCATTAAATATGTTTGTGGGGGAAAAAAATGGGGTTATCCAAGACAGGTTAGAAATATAAGGTGCCATTTTCATAGCAAATGTTTATTTTGCCCCAAAATAAATTGAACAGTGAAAGCCATTAAGTTGCATGGTGTAACCAAAAGATGAAAAGAATGATAAGAACAGTTACCAACCATGGGGATGGTGCAAGTGGTATTCCAGTTGATGTGGCCAATGTGGACCTCGCCACTGCAACTGATGTTTGGATGGAAGATTCTATTCCACAAACGAACCTGCAATATGAAACAAGGGAAGATTAAAACAGCTGCAGGATCCAACCAGGCAGATCTTCGAAATCTAGACAATTCAAAACAAAAAAAGAGAACTAGGTTACCGTCGGCGGATTGTTAGGATACGTCGACAGGATGTTGAGGGCAACTAGAAAAAGCCCTCCTTCATATGGGGTATTTGGGGGTCCTTCCATTGTTAGCCTCCAATGATATAAACGGGTGGCCCAGCTGACTGCAGATAAAGGATTAATCCAAGATGTCAGTAGTCTTAACTAATTAGTGATCACCAAGATATAGGGCAATGGTAATTGTGCATATAGTCCTCCAACCAGATAAATATTCAAACACGTGAAATAATTCCTTGCAAGGAGAGACCAAAAGAAAAAAAGAAAGCTATCTCTTGTTGAACAATGAAAAATCACCAGAAATGAAATAAATCAGATTTTTGTACCTAGTGTAAACATATCAAGCTCCCTTTCCACTGTCATTTGGTTGTCGAACAGGCAGCGGTTCACGGAGCCACGCTGCGGCACCACCCCACAGACAGAGACCATTAACAGCAGAAATCAAGACTCAACCGATAAGTAGCCACTAAAGGTATTACAAATCCGGAAAACACGAAGCATCGGCCGTTAATAATCCCTTCGTTAGTCCAAATCCAAGTGGCAAAAAAATGAATGTCTTTATCCAAACACCTCAATTGACCCATTAAGTTCCTTTGAACATGGCGGAATTCACCATGAAATCGAAAATCGTTTTCAGGAACTGTTGGAAATCGTTACTAATTCTCCATAAACAGTATAGAACTGAAGTAACAAACAATGGAACCCTCCTCTTGAATTCCTCTTTCAAAGAAGAGGCATTTGCCACATTACCACGAAAGATGATACAAACTGGCTCCTTGGGTGAAGGAAGGATAAAAAACAAGTGCCGAGAAAACCGATTAATTCTCCAATACAACCATCAGATTGAAGGACCCTGATATGAACTGACTCCTTTAGGCAACAGGCTAATTAATTGGAATAGCAAGTATGCATCTAACCCTGATTTATTTATTTATTTATCTTTAATTCAGGAGAAGATACTCAAATGAGCAGTCTTTACGAGTCACAGGTATTGTAAGAGACTATTGATCAAGATCACATCTTTACAAGGAAAACAGTAAACATGGTGATTCTTGAAGAAACCCAAAAGAAGGAAACTTCCCACCACCAGAGAGAGATTGCAAGAGAAAGTTAGGCCCCCAGAGAACAAAATCTAAGGTGAAAGGACAACTCAAGGAGGGAGAATCTCTTCCCACTGTGAAGAGGTAGGTATAAACCTCAAGGACTTTGCATTGGTTTCAGAGAACAGCAGCAAGCAACAGGGTGGTGCTGCAGCAGCCACCACTGAAAGGCTTCCCCTCCCTTTCCTTCTTCTCTCCTCTTCCTCCAATCAGAACTGTCACTCATCTGCTGATATCACAGAGCCCACAGGGGAGAGAGGGTGGTGTGTGGTGGTTCAAGCCCCAACCCAGGCATTAAAGAGAGGGGGTGGAAAAAAGGATGGGGGATACCCAATTCAGATTCCTTTCTCCCTTTGTCACCCTGCTCTGCACTTCATTTTTGCTTTCCATGTCACAGCCATAGGGAAAGATGATGATGATAATAATAATAACAGCAACCCAACAAAAAAACAACTGCACCTCACGGCAGAGGGGAGGGCCCTCCACTTTTAATTTGTGGGTTTTCCCCTGTGCCTTTCCATCCCTTCACATGAATTCGAGAGGGGAGGGGGGATTTGTTTCTTGGGATTTGGAGGAGTAGGAGTTGTGCGTGGTGTTAGGAACTTATACCCACACTTGCATGAGATATTGGGCGAAATTGGGTGGATGATTAGCCACTGCTACCCATCAGCAAAAAGTTGGAGGAAAAACCAGTGCCCATGTAGGAAGGGGGCATTATCATATTTGAGATGCTTAATCTCTTCTTTGTTGCTTCGCTTAACCCCCACCCTCTCCTTTTTTTTTAGCTTTGTCTGTTTCCTTTTCATTATTTTAAAGAGTTGAAACAGTTGGATTTAAGAAAGCAAGCTTAAAAGGAAAGATATAGTTGAACACACACCATTACCAACCTGTCTGCAATCTCACTGTGAATGGCATGACATGTTTTGGATGCAACGATTGAATACAAACACAGTATATAGCCAGATCCCATCCCCCACCGGTCAACGATTGAATGACAAACAACAACTAGGGAGAGGGGAAAGGGATCAACCTGAAGGGCAACGTCTAGGAACCTTGTAAGGAGGTCAACACTGTGTTTCCCAACACCACATACCTCTCAGACATTTCGTTGAACACCTCGAGGGCAGCTTGCTGTCTTCGGACCAAACGAGCACAATTAAGACCGCATTCCACTTGGTCGCTCTCTAGTGTAACTCTGTCTCCTATCTCTTCCACACTCTCACCTGCGAGCTCTCCAACCTCCCCAATATCCTCTTCCTCCCCGAGCTCCATCTGACCATTGACATTAACAAGCCTTGCCGAGCTCTTCCAACCCAGTGTTGGAAATTCTTCCTCGGCGATGATCCCTCCAAGGAGAGGTTTCGATTGGAGATCCTCGACGACATCGGAACATCGAGCAGGAGATAGTCCCTAACGAAACTCTTGGACGGGAAGTATCCTCACTGGGGTTAGAAGTTCGATCGAGCAAATCAAATCTAGAGATTGGATCCATGCAAGATATCCGTTGGAGAATGGTAGGGAAGGAGAAACCTTAGAGATCGAGAGGGGGTAGCGAACCCGTACTCCAGATCGACGATTGTTAGGGCTTCGTGGGAGGGGATGGGCAATAGCTATCTCTCGTCTCCCTCTCTCTATCGCGAGAGCGACCGGTTGTGGAGGTTTGGGGATCAGAGCGATCAGAGTGGAGAGACAAGAGGTGGTAATCAGAGCGAATCAGGGGAGAGTGGGAGGTGTTGGTGAAATGACCAATTGTGGTGATTTTGCTGGCTGCAGGAGTTGTTCGAGATCTATTACAAGGGCATCGAGGAGCTTGGAGGAATGGGGCGGCGATGGTTGAGGAGCGCGAGAGGAACATGAAGGCGGAGGAGATAAAGCATCGCTGGTCGATCGGCTGAAGGTGAAGACCATTTGACTGTTGGTGTAGTACCGAAGATCACCGACTCATGAACTGTCCGTCAGTGTATGTCAATTATTTTATGGTTCTAAGTATTAAACTAATGCAAATGAAAGCAAATAATTAAAGAAAATTTTTATTAATCAAAGAATGTAAATATTACAACTAAAGAGAGATAAGAGCAACGGGAGAGTCTTGACAAGGGTGGTGACGAGCAAAGAGTAGTGACTGCAATTGCTACGATGCCATTCAACCATTCATCTTCCATCTTATTCTAAAGAGGATTTTTCTTGATCTTCGTGATAAAGAATGCTCTTTCAATTGTCACTATAGCGATTGGCAACTTCAGTGCCAATTTCATTAGCTTATAAACCAACAGATATTGAATGTTTTTCTCCTTTCCATCGTCTTCCAAGCAAGGTCCCTTTGCAAAATTCATTGTCAAATGTCTTATAAAAGTGATGTGTTGATCTCATCATCTAAACTTCTAAGGTTTATTTCAAAAAAGTCATTCTCATGGTATTTAACTAAATATATTAGTTTCTCCTTATTTGATGAGGAAAGGCATTAACTCTCACAAGATAGGCTAAAATAAATATATAAAAGTGATGTGTTGATCTCATCATCTAAACTTCTAAGGTTTATTTCAAAAAAGTCATTCTCATGGTATTTAACTAAATATATTAGTTTCTCCTTATTTGATGAGGAAAGGCATTAACTCTCACAAGATAGGCTAAAATAAATAAATAAATAAAATCGCACAGAGGAGGACCTAGAGTCGAGTCATCTTAATGGAAGGCATAACCAAGATGGCAGGACTCGTGGGTCGATTTTTCAACCAATTGAGATGGACCCCAAAACCTACCAATCAATCACTTGATGAAAGAACGTACCGATAACCCAACTACCACAACCATCGAGCATCACCAGGGCATAGACAGTAAAAGCCAAAGCGGAGGCACAAGAACAGAGGTGACGGCACAGGGATGGAGTGATGGGAACACCATCATAGACCCTAACTAGCCACTTTTAGTCATATTTTATTGATAAAAGCTCCTACCTAATCATCCGAGGGTCGTAGCTCCGTATTAGTCTGATTTGATAAAAGAACTGAGAATCAGGATTAATTCTGTAATTTTAACAGCACATCATAAACACAGATTAACCACAAGATCACTCAAGGGATAAATGAATGTCAAATGAGCTCAAAAGTCCAAAATGTGGATCAACACTGACAGAAATGGGATTTCACGCATTTAGAGAACCACAAGAGTACATAAAACCCTAATTATCAACCCACTTAAATGAAAGAGGTTCTGATCAGGATAAAATTCATCTAAATATCCTAAAATTAAAAGAAAATATTCTAAGAGGTTTGGTACCTTTGATTTGACTATCTAAACCTATTTTGACCTAGAATAGAGTTTCAGATAGGATTTTACCTTATTTGGGTTTCCATGCAAATTGCCCAGTCAAACATGGTCAAAACTAAGATTCAAGTTCACCATTATATTTCTTGGATCTAAATTAGGTTAATGCCAAAATTTGGGCCCAATTAAGGTCCATCATGGCCTAGTTTACATTTTAGTTCCTCAAATCTCTATTTCTCTTAAGCAAACCCTTGACCTTCAAGTTTATTATAAAAGGTCCCTAATTTTTTGTTCTTTTCTTCATTTAGATCCCTACTGCCATTGGCGGTGGGAACACACCTCCAACAAGATTTGAGGGAGGTTTTCTCCCTCAAATTAGACCCAAACTCCTTTAAAATTGGAGGGAATGACCACAAGAACCTTTCTAATCAATTGAATTGCCTTTTGAAAACCGATTCGACCCCCAAAGATTAGGCGAACACGAGCAATTTTGGGGATTTTTTCCCCTGAATTCCAAGCAAATCAAGCCTCTTTCCAAGCTTTAGAGCTCATTCTAGAGCTTTATATAAAGCCCTAATGCGCTCGCCATGCCCCTCACCCAAGCTTTGAACCAGAAACCCGCTCTCTTCTCCAGCCAACCACGCTTGCGCTCCGACAACCTACTCCATCCTCTTCGACCAGCCAACCACCAAATTGGGTGGCCTTCCATCCTCCTCTCTTCGTCACACATCTTTCCGACCAAATAAAGAGAACCTTCTACCTCGTCTTTGTCGTCGATACCTTACTAGACCTAATCACCTTCTCCGACGTCGGCTAATCAAAACCGAGGTCTCCTCCTCCATCTCAACTCCTAACCTCCCTCAATCTCTTCCTCTACCTCTTGTCCTCATTTCTACCTTCTTAGATTCTAGGATCGACCGTCGCTTCACCCTCAACACTATCATCTTCCCCATGACCGGCACGAGCTCCAGTGAGCTCGTACCAGTCCTATACTACACGAAACTACACATTGCCAAGTCCACGTGCTCTGCCTCACCTCCCCGCACAAAAGCCCCCTACCTATTTTCATTTTCACTCACTCCACGACTCACCCGAACACCTCCTCCTCCAGTCATCTTCCCTGTCACCATCCGAGCACCACACGTCACCATACACCTCAATACCATCACCAACTTGTTCCTTAGAACACAGCGAACCTCCTGAGCATACTAATTGGGGTGTTTAGCCCTTGTTTTGCATTTCAAGTACTTCATCGGAGCACCGTAGCCACCACGGTCTTCTCCGACCGTGTTCGCTCATCTCCGACCATCAGCTAACCTACTGCTGCCCTCAATCGAAATGGACCTGACTCGTGCAGCTTCCTAGGTCTTCAATCAAGCGAAGACACAGCTGCAGGGCCCTAATTCATCGACACCAGCTGCTGTAGTTCACGGGAACCCTCATGAAGAAAGGAAGTGGGACTTTAGTCCTACATCGGGGATGAAGAGGTTTGCGAAGATGAATAAATTGAATCCGTGTCCACAGCTATTCACCTCAGCACATGGGGTGAGGTCCCACTCACCACACCTACTCACTCCTTGCCCACAATCACGCCCGTGGGTCTGGACCCTATACGCGACGCAATTTCCTATTCACCCGCGGTCTGAGAAAGAGATTTGAGGAGGACGGAGGGGGTTTTTGCACTGTAGCACCCTTGGGATTCATGCCTCCCCTCTCCTTACACTTGGACATTGTTGAGCCTTGTGCCTCTGTGTTGTGCTTTACCTTGGCACTCTGAGGCTCTGAGTTAAGGCACCTGAGCCTTAGTTGTGTTGTCTAATTTGGTGCTTGTGTTTGTTCTAATCTGGTGCTACTGTGGATCTATTGAGCTTTATGTGAAATATCTGATTGTTGACACTATTGAAACATTTGAGGTGATATTACTGAGATTTGTGCTTAGACATTAGGGTTAAATTTGGTGGTTCAAACCATCATTTTTACCCTATTCTTTTTATATTTTCTACCTGACATTTGAAATATATTTTGCTATACATTGAATATCAACTTGGTTTCAATTGCATTATTCTCTCTGATAATTGTGATTAGTGATTGAATTGCTTATCATTGCTCCCTGCGAACAACTTCAGACTCACTTGTTCGCTATACTGCAACGTGTTTTCATAAAACTCGATGAAAGCAGCTCAACATGGAGGTGTTGGCATAGTCTACAAGATAAGCTAAAGGAAACAACTCTAACAAGTGTGATCATTATCATTATTTCTCTCATTCCCAAAGGCCTCCTTGATAAAGGACTTTTAAGCATCCTAATGGGGGGGTTGTATACAAAATATGATTCTAGTGAATATTGAGGGCTAAATCCTCTCACTAGACATACACCCCTAAGGTGGAACTAGGTCACCGCTTTGCTAGTCTCTATTCTTATATGGCATGTCGCAATTTCCTTTATTCTCCCTGTCGAACCTCCGTGGCTCTCTCAGTTTACGCCATTTGTGAGAAATCATGATAGAAAGCTATGCTCCCAGCAGAGCTCACCCAATGGTTTACACTCGAACCCCCTACCCAAGACAAAATTGTGCTGAGGCATGTGTTAATGGCCGGGTCAGCCAAACAAATGACTGACAGATGTCAAGGAGGAGGGAAAAGCCTAAACAACAGTTGCACCCTGATGTAGATACATCTATATCATATAAACTGTCTATTTATGCATGTCCTTAGGCCTATAATTGTGTCATGCATTATAAATATTACATAACATGCATCATCATGCATTTATGTTGGATTGTATAAATTTTAGGTTAATTCTTCCTTTTTGTGGTCAGGGAATCTGGCAATATTTATCGGGGCTTCAGATTGAAGATCCAACCATACGGATCTAATCAGGGTGATGATCAAAGTTCAACGACTCCAAGATCGCCCCGATCAGACTTCCGTAGCATCAGATGCAGTCTGAGAAAGATCAGAAGTCAAGGGGCTAGGTAGTGTAAATTCGTACCTCAAATGAAAAATCCAACTGCACAGATGGGTTCGGATCAACGATTGCAGCCCAACGACGCAAAAATCGACCCAATCCAACATCTGTGGCACCATCTACAAGTCAGAGAAGATGGACATCCAAGATGGCACCACGTGGCACCATCTCAGCTGCCCATACTGCCCCCACACCTTCGGCGCTCGCCCTTCTCAGCTACGGCCACGTGATCTCAACCGTTGGATTGAGATCAAATGGCTGAGGACCCGCGTAGCTAAATCCAAAATGTGACACAAAATCAGCTGCAACGCATTGGTTCAGTGCCCATGCGCGAAGAGGGAGGCACGGGTTTGAACCCTGCCTCGCCTCAAATCAAGTGAAGGAGCGGGCGCAGCTAATTTCAGCCATTGGATGAAGCGCGGATGGTCGATTGAGCGGCAACGCGATGCACGAAGATGCAAGGATCGCACACGCACGATTTGACGTGAACGAGCACTCGCCATCGTACGTGCAGGTGGGCATTGAGCGAAAAGGAAGCGGCGCTATGGGCTTCTAAGCTGTTCGATCTCTTGATCGGACGATTGAGGTTTCATGGTCGTGGATGAGGCGCGAAACGCTTGAAGACGAGGGGGTGAGGACGTGTGCAAGCTTTAATGACACTCAACCTTTAGTGATGTTTATATCTGTCACTAAAGGTTGATTCATTTAATTTTCTTAGCTTTGTAAATGGCATTTATGCCCCACTTCTACAACTATATAAGGCCACCCCTACCACTCGATTTTCTCGTCTCTTTCTTTCTTCTCTCACCCCCTTCAAAGCTCTATGAGCTTGTCCTAAACTCAGGATGCTCCTTTAGAGTTATAAAAATAATTTTTCCACCTTCACACCCCCATTCGTGGAGTGCCTACGGTTGTTCTCTCACCTCCGTTTGGGAAGTAGATCCCGCTGCAACATCACCCTGCCCCATCCTCCATCCTCCGTCTTCATTCTCCCTCATCCAGCATCTCACCACCCTCGTCCGGGCACTCCATCAACGCGGCTCATCCTTCAAGCAACCGTCGAGGAGGATAACTTCTCTCTTCTCTTTATCGCTTACTAGATTAGATTTCCCACTTTCTAGTGTAGCAAGCAGTTGTAATGAAAATGACTATGTGGCTATAAAATATTTGTTCATTCTCTCCCTATGTTCTCTTTATTTGTTTTATTCTCTCTCTTTTATTAATTATTCTTTAAGTAGATAGCTAGTGTAGATTTAATTCAATCAGCTACTCTACTTTATGACAATAAATCAAATGCAATTTTTGATCAAACGTTCACCTCCCCATGTTTGACGTGGGAATCACCAGAGTTTCGGTTAAATTATCTGTTGATGGATTTGTACGCAACTACAACGACAGGGTTTTCAAACTCAAATTTTTAGCATAGAAATTCCCGTTCAACATTTTAGCATCGTTGCCGGGGAGGCGATGCTATTTGATTTTTCACGTTTTCCACCTTACTTATCTTTTACCTCACTCCTCTCCTTTCTTATTGTGATTTCAGGTACTCTCTTGAGGCAGGCAAAAGTAGTAGATTGGAGTAAAGTGCTGTTGAAGGGTTTGTAAGTAACCCCACCACCCCACCCACTAGTTTTCATTCCATCACCTAATAATAGAAACCTTAATTAACTTAGGAGTTTTCATAAACCCTAGGCTTAGTTTTGATTATTTGTTTGACACTTCCACTTGCCTCACCCTCTGCTTATAATAGAAAAATCTAAAAAAAAAAGGAATCCCATAAAGGTACACAACTTCTTCTAATTCTTCATACTCAACCGGTAACCCAATCTTTGGAATCGGTACACGCATCAACACATAATTGAGTAGAAATTAGATAGGTAATCACTTGTATGCCTAATTCAGTGGTGAATCAGGCCAATTGTTTGAGTTGTTTGGGCTACACCCCTTCAACTAAAAATAACTCATCAAGTAGCTGCCATATTGGTTCAACTTTTAGGAATTAACTAGGCACTCCACATTCTTTTAAGTTTTAAAGGAAGAAATCATCACCTATGCTTTCAAAACCTGGTGTGCCAACTAAACTTGATTGAATACACCTAAAGTTGAACACTAAAAGCTGCTAAGCAAGATCTAAATCCTAAAATTCACCGCATCCAAAAATAATCTTGCTTGGAAACCATTAGCTGTGCACACACACACATTGAAATTGATCTTTAAGGACACAACCCAGATAAAGGGCTCATCACATTCCAAAGCATATTCAAACCTAACCCCGATTAAAACAGAGTAGATGTTGGCCTTAAGGATTGGACTCACTCTTCGAGGCCCAGATCGAGATTATTTTCTATTAATCTGCTTATACTGTTCAATCTGATGTCTAGTTAGGGGAGTAAAGTCAAACAATCGTAGTTGGGGGGTATCAAAGAAACCTAAGGCGAAAGCCAAGGAAAGAACCTTCTCCCCAGCCCCTCCCTCTAACTGGTTGGATTGACCGAAAAGAAGTAGATCAAATCGTTCTTTTCATCTCAAGATGGGTTCTAGGAGTCTGTAAATCTTTAGGCTACCCTACTTAAGCATAGGTTTGATTGTTTGTACTATAGGGCACCTTTCTTCCTCCTGTTCTGTCATGGATCCTTTCACATCCTACTCGCATTTCCACTCTTACCCTCCTACCACTACTTATTCCCAAAATGATTATTATTCCAATCAGACTTATTCTCATCCATCTTCTAGTTGGGATAATCCTGATTAGGGATACGGTTTCGGACCTCCGTATTCAGCCATGATCATGATTTTTATCCTTCTTCGAGCTACATTGATTATAGATCATCACCCTCTTATGGACAACATAAAATAATCTATAATCAAGAAGGATATGCTGATTATAATTCTTACCCTCCCTCAGATTATACTGCATATGGGTCACCACCCCTTTATGAACAATCATAAATGACCTATTATCAGGGAGGGTATCAAGAACCTCAATACATTGACTCCCTAGACTGAGCCCAAACCTACCCAACCCTGAACCAAACTATTTGGTTCAAGTGAACCAGGTCCAAGATAACGCGTTGGCTAACTTAAGAAATATCATAAAATTTTTAGAAGCTCACCCAACACCTTGCACTGAAGAATTGGAGCCTTTAATTTAAATGATTAAAGATCTTAATAAGTATTTGTTGTATTGGCTCTAAGATGTTAAGGATAAGGACCTGGGTGAGTTTTTACTTAGAAAGTTGTCAAAATTGAGGATGTGATTTGTGGTTGCTTTAGTTCAATCTTGAGATGATTCCCAGGATGAACCCCCCTCAAGAGAGCCAATGTCAGAACTCGCTTAGGCACCTGTAGGGGGGACACGTTTTACGAAACCAGGGTTAATCAAGTTGTTCTAGAGCAATCAATTGAGGATGAATTGATTTCTTCACTCGAGATCCCTGAGCCAGGGTACGAGGAAAAGTATGTCTCCATGGACCAATCAATGATAGATAATTTTAAGACATATATAAATGCAGATCCAGAATTCTTTGATTTTGAAGGTGAAGAAACTTATGTGAAGTCTCACCTGAGTTTGAGGGACATGATTTAAATGAGATGATTGGGCTTGAGGAATTCGATGAATCATTTGATGGTCGTATAATTGAGGAATTTGATCCTGTTGGGGCTAGCATGATGGATTTAGATCCTAATTTCATGAAGGATTCAATTCATAACTTCATTCCTTAATCACACCCCAGTGAGCATAATGAAGATTTGGTATTTGAGATCACTAGACCTAAATTAATTCTGATTGTGCCACTAATCTTAGACTTGAAAATTTTAGATGGGGTGATTAACATGTAGGAGGTACCAGAATCTGAAATCCTGATTGTGGAGAATATGAGTTGGGAAATGAAGATTTGGGAAGCCAATTTTGGAGGAAGTAGAAATTTGAGTCTAAGGGTTCCTATAGACCTGAAACCACCAACCTTCTACCAGGACCCTTTTTTATTATGAGGATGTGCAACCCAAGCACATATTCATTGATTATCTTTTTGACCTTGATTTCCCTATTGTCCGACTTTTTGGACTTGGATTGCATCCTCACAAATCGCAGGCCCGACCTCACTTGCATACGGATCTCAGGTTCTGGGTAACTTTTATTCAGAACCTTAGATACACTCGACCCCAGGGCATTGATCAGCATCACAACCTCGTCCACATATGTGGACATCTTCTCCTGGTAGGTCCAAAAATAGATTTGCTTATCTTGATCCTTACCTGCGCCTATGAATTCTTTATTTCTTTATTTGTATAGTGTGCCTAGCAGAAGGCATTAAATTTAGCACAATTACAATCTATTTTAATCTCGAAGCTGACTGGGTAATCATGAAATTCAAGTGCTTTCTTTTCTACTCTGCTCTTTTTCAGGTCTTTTTAATACAATGAGGACATTGTATTAGATAGGCATAGGGGGTGGATGTTCATCTTTGATTCATCTCATTAGCTCCATGGATTTTTTTTTCTCTTTATTTATTAAAAAAAAGAGAAAAATAAATTTTGAACTAGGAATAGAAAACTTAAGCTTTAGAAAATTTTCAACCTTAGGAAATAATACAGTAGGACTTGAACACTTACATCCTTCAGGTCTTTGGGCTTAATTAGCCTAGATGTCCACTAAAATGTGGATTTGTTTCTCGAGTCCTCGCCATTCTGAATTTATTTCTAAGTAGTTAAATAAGTTGGGGTGATAAGTACATGACTTATAAACCCACCCTCTGATTTGATTAGACTTTAAGTCTAAGCATCTACATACTCTTTGCACTGCTCTTTTTGATGGTTTTAACATAAATTGGGTAGCTAATCAACCTTCTAGGGTGGTATGACTGTCATGTTGTCAGTGGTAATAGCTCATCAGCCGATTGTCCAGAGTCCAGCCACACGACCATTCTCTTTCTGTTGCCTTTAGGTAAATCATAAATTAGGCAAGCCACCTACTTAAAGAAAAAAATAGAAAAATATCCAAAAAGAAAAGAAAAAAAATTAAATAAGCTACACTTCACCACACAAGTATGGCTGGCAAGTTGTCAGTGGTAACAGCTCATCGGCCGATTGTCTAGATCCCAACTCAGGAAATGCATGTATAATTCATAAACACTTAGGAAGAAGTGGAGAAGTAGAATAAGCTGAGGAGATATACACTGGGTTCGCCCTTATGTTGATCTCATAAAAATAAAAGGTAGGGAAAAAGCTACCGATCGAATAGATACACCTTTAGGCAGAATTTCTTTTAAGGTAACCAAGGGGCATGGAAACCCAAAGTCTGTTCTGATTGTCAATCAGTGAGTCTATCGCATTCACATAAAAAGATGCTTAATACTTAAGAGTTCTCATCGAGTCTTGGGTGAGTTATGTAGCCGTACAAAGCTGCCTCAAAACCCTAAACTCAAAAAAAAAAATCAAAAATAATTAGAAAAGAAGAAAAGGAAAAATATCCTTTTCCTTTTGAATAAGGTGAGGGCTTGAGGTGGTCTACATTTTGGCAGATGCCTGGGCATTGTTGTGTCTCTGTAGTTCAGGTTTTAGTAGAAATTTCCTAATGTTGAAAAATAACTATTGCCCAAGAAATCCAATCTTAATTCGTTTATAAATAGCATGTAGTTTTGCTGGAGACTAGCAAAAGATAGGCATGGGGGTGTGATGTAGACACATCTATTTCACATAAACTGTCTATTTATGCATGTTCTTAGGCATATAATTGTGTCATGCGTTATAAATATTACATAACATGCATCATCATGCATTTAGGTTAGATTGTATAAAGTTTAGGTTAATTCTTCCTTTTCGTGGTTAGGGAATCAGGCAATATTTATTGGGGCCTCGGATTGAAGATCCAACCGTACGGATCTAATTAGGGCGACGATCGGAGTTCAATGACTCCAAGATTGCCTCGATCGAACTTCCGTAGCATCAAATGTAGTCCTAGAAAGATTAAAGGTCAAGGGGCCAAGTGGTGTAAATCTGCACCTCAGATGAAAAATCCGACCGCATGAATGGGTTCAGATTGACGATTGTAGCCCAACAGCGCAAAAATCAACCCAATTTGACATCTGTGGCACCATCTACAAGTCAAAGAAGATGAACGGCCAAGATGGCACACGTGACACCATCTCAACTGCCCATACTGCCCCAACACCTTCGGCGCTCACCCTTCTCAGCTATGGCCATGTGATCCCAGCCGATGGATCGAGATTCAATGGCTGAGGGCACGCGTGCGTAAATCCAAAATGCGACGCAAAACTAGCTACATCGCGTTGGTTTAGTGCTCGTGCACGAAGAGGGAGGCATAGGTTTGAACCCTACCTTGCCTCAAAACAATTGTAGGAGCGGGCATGGCTAATTTCAACCATTGAATGAAGCGCGGACGGTCGATTGAGTGGCAACGCGAATGCTCTATTAAGCAGCAATGCGGCATGCGGAGATGCGAGGACCACACACGCACAATCTGACGCGAACGAGCATGCGCCATCGTATGCATGGGCGTGCGTTGAGCGAAACAGAAGCGACACTGAGGTCTTCTAAGCTGTCCGATTGGGAGATTTCATGATCGTGGATGAGGTGCGAAACGCTTGTAGACGAGGGGGTGAGGACGTGCGCGAGCTTTAACGATGCTCAGCCTTTAGTGACGTTTATATCCATCACTAAAGGTGGATGCATTTAATTTTCTAAGCTTTGTAAATGACATCTATGCCCCCACTTCTACAACGCTTGTAGACGAAGAACCTAAACACTTAGACTTTTCAGGCCTTCAGACATAATCAACCTTGTGTCCACTAAAATGTGGATTTAGCCCCGAATCCTCGCAACCTTAATTTACATTAATCTGATCAATTAAGTAGGGTGATAAGTATACGACTTATCAACCCACCCTCTGACTCTGAGGGACATTTAATCTAAGCATCTGCACATATTTTTGCACTGACTCACTCCTCGGAGATTCTAACAAAAATTGGGTAGCTAATGAACCTTCTAAGGTGGTATGACTAGCAAGTTATCATGGGTAATAGCTCATTGGCCGGTTGTCTAGAGTCCAAGCACAGGACCATTCTCTTTTACTGCCTCTACGTAAATCTTAGATCAGGAAAGCCACCTATTGAAACAACAAAAGAAAAAGAAAAAAAGAAGAAAAAAAGGAGAAATAGAAAAAAATAGAAAAAAGAAGAAAAAGAAAAAATAAATAAGCCACACTTCACCGCACGAGTATGGTTGGCAAGTGGTCGTGGGTAACAGCCCATTGGCCGATTGTCTAGAACCCAGCTCACTAAATGCACGACAAAGTTCAAAACACTTTAGGAAGAAGCAGTGAAGTAGAGCAATTCGGGAAGAAATACACTGGAAGCACCCTTGTGTTAACTCCACACAAAATAAAAGTAGGGAGAAAGCTACCGATCGGACAGATACACCTTCAGGTAAGCATTTCCTTTTCCGATCACCTAGGGGCGTAGAAACCCGAAGTCTATTTTAATTACCGTTGAGTGAGTCTATCACAATCTCACACCAAGATGCTTAGCACTTAGAGTCTTTTTCGAGTTATGGGTAGGTTGGGTAGTCATAAAAAGTTACCTACGCACTCTCAACTCAAAAGCATCAAAAACAAAAAAAAGAGAAAAGATGAAAAAGAAAAAAATATATGTATACTTTAAAGCGAGGACTTGGGTGGCTTGCAACTTGGCAGGCACGCGAGCGCTGTTTAGTCTCTGTGGATTAGGCTCCTAGTATATTTCCTCCCGTTAACAAGTAACATATGTCTAAGTAATCAATTCCTAATTCCGACTGAAAATAACGGCTATGATAAACCTTACTAATGACTAGCAAGGGATGAGCATGGGGGTATGATAACTTTGCATTCAATGATGATGATTCCATCAACCAGGGTTTATCTTAAGGATATATGTGCACTAATAACACATCATAATGGGGATGGGAGCACTACATGCATCGTGAATTAAGGCTGTTTATAAATCAATGTTTAATGGCCATTTGTACGAGTTCATGTTGAAACAGGCCTCAGATGAGCAACCGAACCGCACGGATGAATTCAGATCAACGAATGGAGTCCAATGGACTCGAAATCACTTAAATCCGACATCTGGAGCTCCCTTGACCAGCCCAACAAGTTTTGGCCGATGATCATCACAAGCGACCACATGGCACTCAGCACTGCACCCTCACCCGCGCACTGCCCTCGCGCTCATCACGAAGAAGAATTTTAAGCCATCCGATCCAAGGATCGGACGACTGAGGACCCACGAGCTTCGACCGCATCGCATCTCCAACGTGCCCAAAGGACTTCAAAATCTGACCGTTGGATCTCCATCCAACGGTCGATATCGCTCGCGCCTGATCTCACCACTTCGCACCACCTGCAAAGACAGCGCATCGGAGAACACATCGACCTCACAAGCAGCGGCGAGCATTCGAAGCTGCGCATGCTGCCAAATCACGCTCGACTGAAGGTGCGGTCAATTATGATCGTCGATGCGGGCGTGAACAGCGTAGATGGCGTCCACACGGCGACTCTAGATGAAATCTTGCCTCGACGTGTGCAAACACATGCCCACCACACATGAGGCGCGATCCAAGTGCTCCCTATTCTCGCGATCGTATCCGTTGAAGTAAAATCCGACGATCGATGCGCATCCATCATGCGAACACTTATACCTCTACGGGTGCGGGAGGGCGACGTGGCGTGCCCTCAGCCATCCGATGGCAATCCGCACCTCGGATCAGATGGCTGAGGGCGCATGAGCGCAGATTGAGGAAGAAAGCACACACGTCTCAAAGGACCAGTGGCCAATGGGCTTCACCGACACTTATGGAATGGGTTTAGCGACATCCTGAACATCGCTAAAACCCTTAGTTTGGAAACCCCTTCTTCTCTATATAAACTTCCTCAATCACCCCATTCAAGGGCATTCAATTCACACACACTCGCCATGCAATACTAGCCCTCTCCTAGCTCCACCAAGCATCCCATATCAGCCCCGGAGTTGTCGAGCCACCGACAAAGCCCCCCTCCACCGTCGTGGCCGCCTTGCCTCCTCTTCGCACTCTTTTTACTTTAGTTTTATGTCACACTTGTTTAAGCTTTCATCTATTGCTGTAGTTATAAACAAACTCTACTTGCATGCTATATGTTAATGTTGTTTCTTATATCATAGATCACATCTTCTTAGAATGAATGTCATGATTTAAACATAAGCTCTAACCCTAATCTCTCTCTCTCTTTCTCATTTTCTTGCAAGCAAACCAAACATTCCTGTGACAACTAAAGCAACAAACTAATCCGATTTCACGCTTCCTCATTTTTGAAACTTGGATTCACCAAATTCACATCTTAAATTAAAACCGACGTCGTGAACGCATGCTACAATGACATAATTAAACCAACGCGTACCGCGTGCGTCAGTTCCCTCATTACAAATACGTGCTCCTTAGCTCACTTCAGGCCACATTTCTTCACAATTTTCCCTCTCCAGCCGCCTCCAACCGTAGCTCTGACGAGCTCCTCCATCCCCCATCTTCACCCTCTGCCACATACTATCGATAGAGGGAAACATCTTCCCTCCCTTGTTCACTTCTTACAATATCAGCAGGAGCCGCCCTACTCTTTCATCCTTCCCATTCTCCCCCACCGTAGATTTCATCATCCCCGACTCCGGCCAATCATAGCTGGCGCCAACTTCCTCCCTTTCGTCCCTTAGACTAGGCCACTCTATTTCTCTCCCTCTTTAGGTTAGAATTACTCCTTCCTCACTTTGAATCGATCGCTGAAAGTGCAAAAACTCGTAAGAAAAGGTTTCAAACAAAAAAATTCACATATGCCAAAAATACCATAAAAATTAAAAAATTTTTCGAAAAAGAATAAGAGGAAAAGAGGAGAAGGAAAATTTTGTGAAGGAGAAAAGAAACAAAATGAAAAAGGAGCACAAAATTATAAGAAAAGTTGATAGTCATTAGTAAGGAACTAAGGAATTAACCTAAGTTCTAGACCTCATTCAAGAAAATAACTGAAAAGTGCACAATGAGATTAGTAAGAATGCAAACCTTAGGCATTCTTGAATAGACTCTTAGTACTCATTAAGATCTGGACACTCCTCAAGAGGTTGAGGAAAATGAAAAGCTGAAGTATTAGGTCTAAGGCTTAGGGAGTATTCGGCCTCGTTAACTAATTTTTGGTTTACGGGACTCAGTAACCTAAGCACCCTAATCTCACACACAGCCTGGTTCAGTAAGCGTAAAAATCAGAATCACGCAGTAGCATCGCAAAAAATCTGAAAAGAACACCTAGAATAGGAGCGGCCGATCAACACAAGTTGATTTGGACGAGTTCCCAGCGCGGAGAGGCGGGAAATCCCCTCGAAGATGCGTAACAAAATATCATCTCCTCGGTGCTTGTCTCTTAGGATATTTACATATCCTACGGGGGGCATGTAAGCACTCTGCTGGTTCAGATTCCATGGATGGCATTATCTCGAAATGTCAATTGCCAGGGTCTGGATTCGGCCACGGAATACCATGGATGGGATTATCTCGAAATCTCAATAGCCAGGGTTCCGGGGGTTGCCATGGGCGGTGCTATCTCGAAGCATCGATCGCCAGGAACCCTTGAGGATTGATGATGGGAGCAAGGAATCTGATACAGACCGTGTTGAAAAGCAAATCCTAGGCTAGAACTAAAAAGAAAAAGAGAGAGAAAACTCTCCAAACAGAAAAACTTTCTATCTCTCTCTTACAAAACGCACTGCGAACTGAGCCAGGGCTAAAATCATTTTAAGCACGGGTGCTTTAACCACGAAGTCCAATAAACCTTAGGTTAGTTCTTGTGGGCCTTAAAAACCTTTGCTAAAAGACTGAGGCTAAGGCTAGACAGATTTGGATCTTGATTGGTACTAGAGTATCTTTTAGGCCTATGGTCAGCATTCTAACCTAATCTATGCTCAAATAAAAAAAAGCACTTATCTAAAACCATTGAAAACTTCATGGTCTAGAACAAGGGTTGAAACCTTAAGTTTTTTTTGCTAAGGGACTAGCAAAAGCTAGGCATGGGGGTATGATGAGAACCTCATCATGAGCCATAACTAGCTCATTTTGACCCAATACAAAGGATAAAAGCTCCTACATATCTCAAGGAAAAGCTTAACTCAGAGAATTCTGAGTTTGAGAAGAAAACAAGTCATAAGGGGTAAAAGTGCAATTTTACCAGTATAATCTGCATACAGGGTAATTCAGGGCCCAAACACAGGTCAAAACAGCTTAATAAGAATAAAAGTGGGATGAGATGATCTAGCAAGGGCTACAGCACTTCCAAGGAACCAAATGATAATCTGTAACCCTAAAATAACCCACTTCAATTCACAAGGTTCGAGGCAAAGTAAAAATAGAATAAACCCTCTAAAATTCATAGAAAAATAATCTCTAGGGTTTAGAACCTTCAATTTGGCCTTTAGAACCCATTTTGACCTACATTGAGAACCATGCCCAATTAATAACTTAATTTGGGTTTTTGCGCAAATTGACCGGTCAAACAAGGTTTAATATGAAAATAAAATTCACCATCAGATTCCTTAGGTCCTAATTAGTCATGTATAAAAACTTGAGCCTAAGAAGAAACCTCCTTGACCGAATTTACACTTTGGTCCTCATATATTTACTCTTTGGCCCTCAACTTTTGAACCCTCGCATTTAGGCCCCTAACTCTCCTTCGTTCTTTGCAAACAGGTCCCTCCTGCAAAACCCTGCCAGCACCATGCTCCGGCGACCTTGCGCGGAGCATGGCGCCGCGCAGGGTGAGGTGGAGGACCTGGCAAGTGTACCGGGGGTGCCCTGCGTCGTCAGCCGTCGCAGGAGCACCCCCATGGTCACTGTAGCCCCCCATACCGGCCGTGCGAACGCACGGACGGTATGGGTTCGAATTCCGACCATGCTCCGGCGAGGGAGACACGTCGTCTCCCTCCGCCTTCCTCCCTGCTACAACCCTATAAATACCCCCCGCCGCTCCACCGACCAAGGCAGCCTGGATCTGACGGAGAAAACCCCCAGCTTTCGTCTCTTCTTTCTCCGGCAGACGCTCACCAGCTCCGGCGACTTCCTCTCCCTCCACCTCTTCGCTCTGCCGCACTACCAGCAGCAGAGACCTCCTCCCCTGCTCTTCCCGCGCCACGCCGCACCCAGCTGGCGCCTCTCCAGCCTTCTGCTCGCCGCCGCCCCTCTCCCTGAGCATCATCTTCTCCGGCGACAGTCGATACGACTGTCGCCCTGTTCCTCCCCCTTCGTCCCTGCAGTTAAGTTAAACTTACTCCCCTTCTCCTCCTCTTTCTTTCCCCGCTTTCGATTTAGTCAATTAAGCCCTCTACCGACCCTGTTCACCCTCATCCTCTCCGCCTCCGACCACCCTCCGGCGAGCCGCTCCCATCACCTCAGCGACCCACACGGCTCGCCGACCACCGCAGAACTTCCGCCTCCTCACCCTGATCCTCTTCCGCCCCTCCACTTCCCACCAAACACCCTCTGCAGACCCACCGAACACACCCACTCCCTCGCTCACAGTCTGACCTAGGACGACCTAACAGCTCCATCACACCCCCTGCAGACCCCCTGACCACCTTCGCCGTGCCACGGCGAAGGTCCTCCGCCTGTCTGATTCGGCCGAGAGGCCGTGCCATTGGTTTCAGGTTCCAGGCCTTGGCCGCCATTGGCGAGCAACCTCGAGCACAATGATGGATACGTCGGTTTTCGTTGTTAATTCGTTGTAGTAAAGCCGGTTGTTACCAACGTTTCATATAAAAATTTTTTACTCGGAAAAATAAAAGAGTTCCCGAGGTCGAACTCAGGGAGCAAGTTGTATTCTAGAGATATACAAATTCTATTACAAAAATAAAGAGAGAGAGAGAGAGATGAAAAATTGGCTTCTGCTTCTTTTCTTCTTTCTTCCTCTTTGTCTTTGGTTCTTCCTGTTCTTCTTCTTCTTCTTCTTTTTCTTCTGCTTTCTTCAGATTTTCCCCTCGTGCTCTTCTTCTTCTGTTCTTCCTTGTTTCCTTTCTTTCTTTTTCTTCAGATCGTCTTCTTCTTTTCTTGCTTCTTGCTTCTTTTCTTTTCTTCTTCTGCAATCGTGGTGCTTCTGCCTTCGGCTACTAAGTCTCCCTTCCTTCTTCTTCAGCCTGCCTTCTGTGTTGCTCTGGCTGCTGGCTGTCCGTCGTCTGGCCAGGAGCTTCGACGACTTAACTGAGCAGTTGCTACAGTGCAGCTGCTTCTTCTTCCGCAGTCCTTCACCTGTGCCTGCACGCTCAAGAGTTCATCAGAAGGCAAAAACCTACTCTACCCCCTTTCCCCGCGTATCTCTCTCTCTCTCTGAAATCACTCTTCGGAAGCTCTCCCAGAGCGCTATCGGGTAATCGGGTTCGGATCAGGCCCGGGTCCAGGCCCACCGGCGTGCGTGGTGGGCGAGGAGTGCAGGTCAGTCTAATCGGGTCGGGCCAGGTCCGCGGAGCGTGGTCACGGACGAGGCCGAGTCGGGTCGGGTCGGGTGAGAGGGACCTCACCCCGTGGTAACTGAGGCAAACAGCATACGGCAGTTTTTCAATTTATGTGTCCGCGCGCCTTTGAGAGATTCCGAGGTGGGACTAAATGTCCCACCCCAATTCTCTTACGCCTGCAGCAGGGATGGCGCTCCCAATTGCGTCGGCTGTTGAGGCGTACAGCTCCAATCGAGGGCCAGGGTGTGTGCGTGAGTCTCTTCCGCGCTGGCCGTGGCTATTCAATCTGGGACATCTCGGCTTGGAGCAACCTCGAGCAGGCTTCGAGCTTCCTCGCCAATGGCGGCCAAGGCCTGGAACCTGAAACCAATGGCACGGCCTCTCGGCCGAATCAGACAGGCGGAGGACCTTCGCCGTGGCACGGCGAAGGTGGTCAGGGGGTCTGCAGGGGGTGTGATGGAGCTGTTAGGTCGTCCTAGGTCAGACTGTGAGCGAGGGAGTGGGTGTGTTCGGTGGGTCTGCAGAGGGTGTTTGGTGGGAAGTGGAGGGGCGGAAGAGGATCAGGGTGAGGAGGCGGAAGTTCTGCGGTGGTCGGCGAGCCGTGTGGGTCGCTGAGGTGATGGGAGCGGCTCGCCGGAGGGTGGTCGGAGGCGGAGAGGATGAGGGTGAACAGGGTCGGTAGAGGGCTTAATTGACTAAATCGAAAGCGGGGAAAGAAAGAGGAGGAGAAGGGGAGTAAGTTTAACTTAACTGCAGGGACGAAGGGGGAGGAACAGGGCGACAGTCGTATCGACTGTCGCCGGAGAAGATGATGCTCAGGGAGAGGGGCGGCGGCGAGCAGAAGGCTGGAGAGGCGCCAGCTGGGTGCGGCGTGGCGCGGGAAGAGCAGGGGAGGAGGTCTCTGCTGCTGGTAGTGCGGCAGAGCGAAGAGGTGGAGGGAGAGGAAGTCGCCGGAGCTGGTGAGCGTCTGCCGGAGAAAGAAGAGACGAAAGCTGGGGGTTTTCTCCGTCAGATCCAGGCTGCCTTGGTCGGTGGAGCGGCGGGGGGTATTTATAGGGTTGTAGCAGGGAGGAAGGCGGAGGGAGACGACGTGTCTCCCTCGCCGGAGCATGGTCGGAATTCGAACCCATACCGTCCGTGCGTTCGCACGGCCGGTATGGGGGGCTACAGTGACCATGGGGGTGCTCCTGCGACGGCTGACGACGCAGGGCACCCCCGGTACACTTGCCAGGTCCTCCACCTCACCCTGCGCGGCGCCATGCTCCGCGCAAGGTCGCCGGAGCATGGTGCTGGCAGGGTTTTGCAGGAGGGACCTGTTTGCAAAGAACGAAGGAGAGTTAGGGGCCTAAATGCGAGGGTTCAAAAGTTGAGGGCCAAAGAGTAAATATATGAGGACCAAAGTGTAAATTCGGTCAAGGAGGTTTCTTCTTAGGCTCAAGTTTTTATACATGACTAATTAGGACCTAAGGAATCTGATGGTGAATTTTATTTTCATATTAAACCTTGTTTGACCGGTCAATTTGCGCAAAAACCCAAATTAAGTTATTAATTGGGCATGGTTCTCAATGTAGGTCAAAATGGGTTCTAAAGGCCAAATTGAAGGTTCTAAACCCTAGAGATTATTTTTCTATGAATTTTAGAGGGTTTATTCTATTTTTACTTTGCCTCGAACCTTGTGAATTGAAGTGGGTTGTTTTAGGGTTACAGATTATCATTTGGTTCCTTGGAAGTGCTGTAGCCCTTGCTAGATCATCTCATCCCACTTTTATTCTTATTAAGCTGTTTTGACCTGTGTTTGGGCCCTGAATTACCCTGTATGCAGATTATACTGGTAAAATTGCACTTTTACCCCTTATGACTTGTTTTCTTCTCAAACTCAGAATTCTCTGAGTTAAGCTTTTCCTTGAGATATGTAGGAGCTTTTATCCTTTGTATTGGGTCAAAATGAGCTAGTTATGGCTCATGATGAGGTTCTCATCATACCCCCATGCCTAGCTTTTGCTAGTCCCTTAGCAAAAAAAACTTAAGGTTTCAACCCTTGTTCTAGACCATGAAGTTTTCAATGGTTTTAGATAAGTGCTTTTTTTTATTTGAGCATAGATTAGGTTAGAATGCTGACCATAGGCCTAAAAGATACTCTAGTACCAATCAAGATCCAAATCTGTCTAGCCTTAGCCTCAGTCTTTTAGCAAAGGTTTTTAAGGCCCACAAGAACTAACCTAAGGTTTATTGGACTTCGTGGTTAAAGCACCCGTGCTTAAAATGATTTTAGCCCTGGCTCAGTTCGCAGTGCGTTTTGTAAGAGAGAGATAGAAAGTTTTTCTGTTTGGAGAGTTTTCTCTCTCTTTTTCTTTTTAGTTCTAGCCTAGGATTTGCTTTTCAACACGGTCTGTATCAGATTCCTTGCTCCCATCATCAATCCTCAAGGGTTCCTGGCGATCGATGCTTCGAGATAGCACCGCCCATGGCAACCCCCGGAACCCTGGCTATTGAGATTTCGAGATAATCCCATCCATGGTATTCCGTGGCCGAATCCAGACCCTGGCAATTGACATTTCGAGATAATGCCATCCATGGAATCTGAACCAGCAGAGTGCTTACATGCCCCCCGTAGGATATGTAAATATCCTAAGAGACAAGCACCGAGGAGATGATATTTTGTTACGCATCTTCGAGGGGATTTCCCGCCTCTCCGCGCTGGGAACTCGTCCAAATCAACTTGTGTTGATCGGCCGCTCCTATTCTAGGTGTTCTTTTCAGATTTTTTGCGATGCTACTGCGTGATTCTGATTTTTACGCTTACTGAACCAGGCTGTGTGTGAGATTAGGGTGCTTAGGTTACTGAGTCCCGTAAACCAAAAATTAGTTAACGAGGCCGAATACTCCCTAAGCCTTAGACCTAATACTTCAGCTTTTCATTTTCCTCAACCTCTTGAGGAGTGTCCAGATCTTAATGAGTACTAAGAGTCTATTCAAGAATGCCTAAGGTTTGCATTCTTACTAATCTCATTGTGCACTTTTCAGTTATTTTCTTGAATGAGGTCTAGAACTTAGGTTAATTCCTTAGTTCCTTACTAATGACTATCAACTTTTCTTATAATTTTGTGCTCCTTTTTCATTTTGTTTCTTTTCTCCTTCACAAAATTTTCCTTCTCCTCTTTTCCTCTTATTCTTTTTCGAAAAATTTTTTAATTTTTATGGTATTTTTGGCATATGTGAATTTTTTTGTTTGAAACCTTTTCTTACGAGTTTTTGCACTTTCATACCCCCCCATGCCTAAGATTTGCAATGTCCTCATTGTAACCTAGGGGTTTTTATTCAACTAAGTTCATACATTAGGATAGCTGTTTTGATGAGTGAATGGGTCGGGGTGACTGTTGCGGACGATTTCTAATCTCAGATGCAAGCACCTGAGGTGGAGTCGGCTGTCCTAAAGTGTGAACTTCAAGTGCAAAAAGCTGTCAGAACAAGTTTCAGGTTTTCAAAGAGAATGACGGGCTGCCTCCCGTTGAGCGCTAAATTTGATGCCTTCAGCCAAGCGGGAAATGCGATGGAGAGGGGATGGTCAAATCAGCAGAGTTTTGTAAGACAAGCACCTTGATTAAGAGCCTGGTTGGTCCAACCAGGTGCTTGTTCAGATCAACAGGCTGATGATGCAGCCCAAACCCAATCAATCTAGTGGGTTGATAGATGTGGATAAAAAAGTGTGGAACCCACCATAAACTATGAGGCTTAGATGGATGTGGAAGTGTAAACGCAGGGTTTGGCTGTGCCGAATCAGCCTGGTCAGAGTAGGGACCCGTAGGATAATCAGTGGTTGATGCAGGAACCCTACAGGGGTGATCAGAGAATGATAGAGCATGGCATGTAGTCTGATCAATGTTCGAAACCCGATGTGGAAATGCAATCGGCTTGGTGAGAGGTGAATCTGAATAGAAATTGAGTCCGGTTGCAGGTTGAGGTTGGGAAGAGGTTTTGATCCGTTCTGTGTGTGCGGCTGAGGTGGCCATTGTGTACGAGGGCTCTTCTAGAGACGGATGATAGGTGGTTTCCTGTAGAGAGTCCTCTGGGTAACTATCAAATGCCGGAAGAGTGTCTGTAGGATGAAAGAAATCGGATTCGAGAAAAAATTTGGATTCTGGGTTACAATCACTCTTGGCATTTTCTGTTTTTGGTTCCTGAGGATCGAAAAGGAATGATTCTGTGTTATCAGTGATCTCGGGAATCAGGACCTCAGAGTCAGAGTCATGTGAACTGAGGTCGTGGATAGGCCTGGTGTGTTCAGGAAGGGGAATCTCTCCGCAATTATAGTCAGATCTGAAATTGTCGGAGAGTTGGCGAAAATGATCATGAATTCCACCACAGCACAAATAATCAGATGTGGAATCAGCAGCCTGACTGGGTTCTAGCCTATATGTCACTTCTGGGCTCAAAAAGATGTTCTGTTCAAGCTCTAAGCTGGTAGGATAGATCCCATTAAAACCTTGCTCATCCAACTCCTCAGTTTCTGTATCATAAATTGGCATGTTTTCTGAAAAATCAATCAGATTTCCTGAGGGTGTTGGAAAAGGACATTCATCAAATAAAGGCCCGGAATCATATTCTGTAAAAATTTGATCTTTCTCATAAGGGGCCTCATAATCTTCCCAATAAGTTTCAGATCTAGGTTCTAGGCTTAGGATGTGGGTAGAATTATTAGAACCTAAGTCTGAATAACCTTCGAGGGTTACCTTATCAAAACAAGGGGCGGAATTTATACCCTCCAGAGGTTCAATTTTAATCTTGTTATTGCAGGAGTCTTGGAGTTCTAAGCTTGGTGATTTACGGCCTAGGGTTGGCTCAGCATTGTGTTCTCCTGCAACTTCCCAACCTATTTTAATGCTATCTTCTATTTGGGTTGGAATTTTACAACCACTTTGTGCCTCAATCCCGAGATCTGGGAAACTGAATTGTTCCTTAATACTGTTCCAAGATGGTTCATCCTCTGTTTCTGGTTTATACGGGTATTTCTGGTTGATAATTTGTTCTACTGATTTCATCATTTCTACCCGTTTTATAAGGGCATCTTGGTGTTGTTCCCAAAGTACAGGATTTGTTAAGCATTGAAGGTATTCAGATTGGTGTAATTTTTCCATCTCAATGTATCCTGTCATGAGCATGTCTCGGGTTGATCCTTTTGAAATTCCAGTCAATAGAATTTGGGCACAGTTTATGATGAAGGATGTGGTTGTTGGGACATCAACCTGAATATCTCCTATTGGTGTTGAGGTTTTTTCTTCTTTTTCATAGAATTTTATGGCATCCTCGATCATTTTATCTTTCATAGATCTCCGATATTCAGGTTTCTTGAATAGTAGTCTTACTAGGTAATTAGGCTGCATAATTGGATCTGGTGGTGGAATAGAATCAAAGTTTGAATCAAGATGGAAGAAGGGGATTTTGTTCAGAATCAGAGGAAAGAGGGGCTATGTGAATGATTTCTGCAAAAACAAAGGAGCCGAGGCTTAGCCTCGGGGAGAGTGAATTTCTATAGGAGGTTTCAAGGACCTCCTGAAAAATACTGAAGGGCTGGATGAGATAAGCAGGTGCTGGACCCAATCAAGACACCCAAAAATTGTTGGGTGACTATAGAGGTTCGGGGCAGATGGACCCCTTGATCAGAAAGATCGTCCACCAGAGAATTACCTGGGCAGCCAGAGAGGGAGAGTCCCGCGAAGACCCCTACACGGTAGAGCGTCCCCACGGGTTACAGGGTTTCCCCCACCCGACCTCTCTTGTCACTGCGGTTCCAGGTAGACCAGAATGGGGATCTTGACCTCTTAAGTCTACCAATTTTAAGATCAGGGTGCTTAAGGTTTCACTTGAACTTTAGTCTTTTTAAGTGCAAAGAGTGACCTAATTTAAGGTTGGTTAACCCAAGGGGTCAACTTTACCTATTGTTTTCTTTAAGAGCTTTTAGGTCCTGTCTTTTAGGGTTCAAGTGTTTAGAGAGAGCCAATTGTTTAGGATTTTTCTTGTATAGGTATTTTCAGACAAGGGCTTGGGCACACTTCATTTGGTTTTCTCAATTCTTGAGTTAAGTAGTGTGTCTCTAAATCCCTAGTGTTGGATCCTAGGTTGGCTCTACTTGGTCCAGTTAATTCTTTGTTGGGTAATTAGGGCTCAAGCAAGAATGTGTTAGCCCTTAAATACCCTTAACAGTGTGCAGAAATAATGAGTTGAAAACATGCAACTTTTATGTTTACTAAATATGGAAGACAGGTTAGCCCTATATTGCTTGTTCTTTTCTTTTCTTCCTCTTTAGAGCTTAGGGGTTAATAGTGAGAGGAAAAATTTACCTGTCTTTGGTGTGGTTGCTTGTCTTCTTGAGTTCCTGTAGCTGCACAAAAGAGAGGAGATTATCAGAAAAAAAAAAAAAAAAAAAAACAGGAATGTTTACCTCTAGAATAGCCGTTGCTCCCCGGCAACGGCGCCAAAATGATGGATACGTCGGTTTTCGTTGTTAATTCGTTGTAGTAAAGCCGGTTGTTACCAACGTTTCATATAAAAATTTTTTACTCGGAAAAATAAAAGAGTTCCCGAGGTCGAACTCAGGGAGCAAGTTGTATTCTAGAGATATACAAATTCTATTACAAAAATAAAGAGAGAGAGAGAGAGATGAAAAATTGGCTTCTGCTTCTTTTCTTCTTTCTTCCTCTTTGTCTTTGGTTCTTCCTGTTCTTCTTCTTCTTCTTCTTTTTCTTCTGCTTTCTTCAGATTTTCCCCTCGTGCTCTTCTTCTTCTGTTCTTCCTTGTTTCCTTTCTTTCTTTTTCTTCAGATCGTCTTCTTCTTTTCTTGCTTCTTGCTTCTTTTCTTTTCTTCTTCTGCAATCGTGGTGCTTCTGCCTTCGGCTACTAAGTCTCCCTTCCTTCTTCTTCAGCCTGCCTTCTGTGTTGCTCTGGCTGCTGGCTGTCCGTCGTCTGGCCAGGAGCTTCGACGACTTAACTGAGCAGTTGCTACAGTGCAGCTGCTTCTTCTTCCGCAGTCCTTCACCTGTGCCTGCACGCTCAAGAGTTCATCAGAAGGCAAAAACCTACTCTACCCCCTTTCCCCGCGTATCTCTCTCTCTCTCTGAAATCACTCTTCGGAAGCTCTCCCAGAGCGCTATCGGGTAATCGGGTTCGGATCAGGCCCGGGTCCAGGCCCACCGGCGTGCGTGGTGGGCGAGGAGTGCAGGTCAGTCTAATCGGGTCGGGCCAGGTCCGCGGAGCGTGGTCACGGACGAGGCCGAGTCGGGTCGGGTCGGGTGAGAGGGACCTCACCCCGTGGTAACTGAGGCAAACAGCATACGGCAGTTTTTCAATTTATGTGTCCGCGCGCCTTTGAGAGATTCCGAGGTGGGACTAAATGTCCCACCCCAATTCTCTTACGCCTGCAGCAGGGATGGCGCTCCCAATTGCGTCGGCTGTTGAGGCGTACAGCTCCAATCGAGGGCCAGGGTGTGTGCGTGAGTCTCTTCCGCGCTGGCCGTGGCTATTCAATCTGGGACATCTCGGCTTGGAGCAACCTCGAGCAGGCTTCGAGCTTCCTCGCCAATGGCGGCCAAGGCCTGGAACCTGAAACCAATGGCACGGCCTCTCGGCCGAATCAGACAGGCGGAGGACCTTCGCCGTGGCACGGCGAAGGTGGTCAGGGGGTCTGCAGGGGGTGTGATGGAGCTGTTAGGTCGTCCTAGGTCAGACTGTGAGCGAGGGAGTGGGTGTGTTCGGTGGGTCTGCAGAGGGTGTTTGGTGGGAAGTGGAGGGGCGGAAGAGGATCAGGGTGAGGAGGCGGAAGTTCTGCGGTGGTCGGCGAGCCGTGTGGGTCGCTGAGGTGATGGGAGCGGCTCGCCGGAGGGTGGTCGGAGGCGGAGAGGATGAGGGTGAACAGGGTCGGTAGAGGGCTTAATTGACTAAATCGAAAGCGGGGAAAGAAAGAGGAGGAGAAGGGGAGTAAGTTTAACTTAACTGCAGGGACGAAGGGGGAGGAACAGGGCGACAGTCGTATCGACTGTCGCCGGAGAAGATGATGCTCAGGGAGAGGGGCGGCGGCGAGCAGAAGGCTGGAGAGGCGCCAGCTGGGTGCGGCGTGGCGCGGGAAGAGCAGGGGAGGAGGTCTCTGCTGCTGGTAGTGCGGCAGAGCGAAGAGGTGGAGGGAGAGGAAGTCGCCGGAGCTGGTGAGCGTCTGCCGGAGAAAGAAGAGACGAAAGCTGGGGGTTTTCTCCGTCAGATCCAGGCTGCCTTGGTCGGTGGAGCGGCGGGGGGTATTTATAGGGTTGTAGCAGGGAGGAAGGCGGAGGGAGACGACGTGTCTCCCTCGCCGGAGCATGGTCGGAATTCGAACCCATACCGTCCGTGCGTTCGCACGGCCGGTATGGGGGGCTACAGTGACCATGGGGGTGCTCCTGCGACGGCTGACGACGCAGGGCACCCCCGGTACACTTGCCAGGTCCTCCACCTCACCCTGCGCGGCGCCATGCTCCGCGCAAGGTCGCCGGAGCATGGTGCTGGCAGGGTTTTGCAGGAGGGACCTGTTTGCAAAGAACGAAGGAGAGTTAGGGGCCTAAATGCGAGGGTTCAAAAGTTGAGGGCCAAAGAGTAAATATATGAGGACCAAAGTGTAAATTCGGTCAAGGAGGTTTCTTCTTAGGCTCAAGTTTTTATACATGACTAATTAGGACCTAAGGAATCTGATGGTGAATTTTATTTTCATATTAAACCTTGTTTGACCGGTCAATTTGCGCAAAAACCCAAATTAAGTTATTAATTGGGCATGGTTCTCAATGTAGGTCAAAATGGGTTCTAAAGGCCAAATTGAAGGTTCTAAACCCTAGAGATTATTTTTCTATGAATTTTAGAGGGTTTATTCTATTTTTACTTTGCCTCGAACCTTGTGAATTGAAGTGGGTTGTTTTAGGGTTACAGATTATCATTTGGTTCCTTGGAAGTGCTGTAGCCCTTGCTAGATCATCTCATCCCACTTTTATTCTTATTAAGCTGTTTTGACCTGTGTTTGGGCCCTGAATTACCCTGTATGCAGATTATACTGGTAAAATTGCACTTTTACCCCTTATGACTTGTTTTCTTCTCAAACTCAGAATTCTCTGAGTTAAGCTTTTCCTTGAGATATGTAGGAGCTTTTATCCTTTGTATTGGGTCAAAATGAGCTAGTTATGGCTCATGATGAGGTTCTCATCAATCGCCAACTTGCCTGCTCCCTCTCCGTCTTCCTCCGCTCCGGTTAAGCTCCGACGATGCCTCCATACCACCACAGACCACTAAACTTCATGCAATCACCTCTAAAACCTCCGCCAGCACATCACCATCAAAACCCCTCTACTTATTCCACGTTTCCTCCACCAAAAACACCTATCGAACTCAAGCTCTACCGCACACCCTCCTTAAGTTCGCCTGACCACCGCACGCCACCACACGCCACGCAAACACGACCACCACCTTCGCCATCACTTGGCAATCCTCTTGAGCTATTCTAACATGGTCGTGAGGCCTTATTTCTCGTTGTAGGTGATCACCGTCTTCCACCATCGCTTTAGTCATCTTCGACCTCAGTCGCTATTCTCCGGTTGCAATCACCCTCAACTCCCCTCCCAGGTTGTGCACAAGACTCCCAGGACCCTTCCCAGGTCCTCCAATTGAAGGCATGAAGCCTCAGCAGCTGCAATCAAGTAAAGCCTCCTCTGCAGTTTTTACGTGAAGAGCGTGGGACATTTAGTCACACATCGATGGATGAGAAACCGCTTGAGCAGTATAAGTCGATTTTGTGAAGAGAGCTTATCGCCCAAGACACTAAGGGGTCAGGTCCCTCCAAGCACGCCTGCTTACTCGCCTATCCACTCCGCACCTGCAACACACGCCTGCAGGCTTGATCACTGTTCTCGACCCGATAACCTGACCGATTAGCCGATTACATTGGGTCTTTGAGAGAGACAGAGGAGAAATCTATGAGAAAGGGGGGTGGGTTTTGCTACGCTATCCTTGTGCCCCTATGAGACACTTAGTCTCTGAATGCTTGACGAAGGAAAGGCTTACGAAGGCTTGTGAAGAAGAAGGCTTGGAAGAGAAGGCTTTGTGCTTATGTGCCTTCTGTGAGGCATTGTGGTCTGTTGATACTTAAGTCATCTGATGCTATACTCCTGTTATCTGATCTAATTACTCTAAGCACTGTTGAATGATTTAAGTACTAAGTTAACATTTGATTAAATCGATTGAAGGTATTGATTATTTGAATAACTTGAAAATGAGATGCATGCTTTATTAGAGGACCTAATTGGTGATGTAAATCATTACTTTTTAGCTTCTCTTTATTCTTTTTGTCTCTTCATCTTCTGAGATACATTAGAATATCAATCTGATCAGTTTCATTCATTGAATATATGTTATTGTGATCAATTGATTGTGCTCATCTATTTTAAATCAGGATTAATGTATGAGTTCCACATTTGCTCCAAGTGAACAATCTCGTACTCCCTTTAGATTCTGAGTTTATAAATTTAAATGTCTTGTTGTGCAATTTAAGAGTGTACTACAACGAACGCATATTAAAATCTCCTAATTTCCTTAGCAACAGTCTAGATTCTTTGTCTTCCCCCGTCCTCTTGTTACTTTACCTACGCAAGCATTAATCATATTCATTATATATTTGTAAAGTTATAATAAACTTTAAAATATATAAGTAATTTTAAACTTAAAGGTATATGAGTTCTTACCCCAACTTGTCCCTGTCGGTAAGTGATCCACATGAACTGGGGACGTATTCCTCACCATCTCATCCTCCGCCTCCTGCCCCTCCTCCTCTCCCGCCTCCCCTCCCTCCTCCTCATCTGATACTCCATAATTTGGATTATCCTCTACTCGCTCTGGCAAGGTCTGAGAAATCTCTTTCCCCTTTCCCTCCCCCCACCCCGCATGTAGTAATCGTGCCATTTTCCCGGGATGTACGAAACGTGACTGGGGGGAGCTTGCTACCAAGGGGTGGCTGAACCTGCTGTCTGGGGGGTGGCTGGCTTGAGGAGACGAATTGGGCTGGGTGGATGGCTGCGTCTCAAGAGAACCCTTTCTTTTAGAATTTTTTTAAATAACTTCATCTGTAACAAGTATAAAATGAAATAATCAATACATTTGAAAATCATTAATATATAAATCATCAATGAAAAATGTTTATAAAATAAAAAAGAAATATTTAAAAATTTTGACAGAGTTTCCCCTTAAATTTAGGGGTTTCCCTATAAACCTGTATATTAAAATTAAAGTGGGCACATCCCACAAAAAAAAAGTGCAAAGAACAACCACAAGTGGATACACCCCACATCCATCCAAATAAAATATGTAATACAAGTGGGTATACCTCACATCTATTCAATGAAATAAAAAATAACATGTGGGCACACCCCACATCTAGTAAAAACATATAATTTCATCCAATTAAATTTAAGATATTAAAATTATACCTCTAAGTACAACATCCCGTTGAGTATGCTCGTCACCGATAACCTGTAATTTGAAAAATAAAAGTAATTAAAATGCCAGTTGAGCAGGAGTAACATATTTTGAATATGTATGTGTGATTGGTTTAAGTTTAGGTATTTATAATGTATAGAAAATGTCAGTTATAATTTAGGCTTCTTAAATTTGAATATGAATTTAATATAAACAGAAATGAAATAAAGTACCAAAATTGTTACTAACCTTAGATGTCCACATCTAATGCATTTGAATTTATATGACCTTCTTTCATTAATTCTTGGTATGCTTCAGACTGTGCGTCAAAATGATACACGGTACTGTTATTATTGGTATAACCCATCCCCTTTGGCAATTATCGGAGACGTAGAAAACTTATGCCCTTTGACATGCCAATGTGAATGGTTCATCAGACTGAAGAATTTGACGATTAGGATTTAAACTCAAGAAATTGTGTTTCTTGTCAATTTTGAAACCGGTGTCCTCTTTAAAAGCATCAAACCAATGACATTTAAATATGACAACTTTGTGATCATATCTGAAGCTGATCTCCACAATTTCTTTGATTTTACCATAGTATCTATCTGGACTAGTGGAGAGACCTGAATCAATAGCTCTGGCCTAGTCTGTAACCTTTCTATCATCAATTCCTTTTATTCTAAATCTGAACCCATTTATTATATACCCAGAGTGGTAATGTGGATAATGTAATGGTGAATCGACAATTACATCAAAAGCTAGTACCCATCGTGAGTCCTTATCCTTTTTTCAATTGATTAACTCGATCTTTAAACCAATCTAAGAAGTCAAATTCGGTTGTCCTTGAAAGAGATAATCGTTCGAATTTCTCATAAAATGGATCAATTTCAGGAATTTGTTTTAAAATAAATAGATATACACAACGTTTGTCATTTTCTGAAATAGCCTTGTACTCTGTATGAAAGATCGACTTTCCTCTGATATCAAAAATTGACAAACATTCTTCATCACTGTCATTGTATTCTCCCTCATAATTCCTTTGAAGTTTATTAAAGCGGTTGTCTGTTTCATTCATGCATATGGGGGTAAAATTTATATACTCCTTCATGAGATAGCTGTTACGACCCGATCTTGACTCCCTTCGGAACTCGAGAATGGCCCGCCTCGACTAAATCCCAAGACTCAGTCGTCCAACGAGAAATAACCAAATGCAAAAATATTTCCACAACACACATGCAATGTAATTAAGAAGAAATATATAATAGACGGTAATGGAAACAGAATAGAATATCTCAAAGATATTACATGTCATAAGCAGAGAAGTACTAGTATAGAAATAGCTATCACAACTAGAACAAAGAGAAATATAACAGAAACATAACAGAACAGTCACTACATGCTACAAGTACTCACTACTAATAGAAACTCTGCAGCGGAAAAGGAGAAAGGACTACGGCTAGGCTCGACTGGGCCCAGTGCCCTCTGTAGCCAGTGGCACTGGCTACTCAACTTCCTAACCTGAACATGGTTATATAAATCCGTGGTCAGCTAACGCTGAGTAGAGTGGTGGTTAAGTCATTACATGCCATTAAACATAAAGAAACAAGCAACTAACTAATCATACATTTACTAGTTATTTATTATCATTTGTTTCTGTTTATCTTATCTATGTGTTTCTGAGTCTATTATTCTAATAAGGAACCATAACATTTTTTAATCTTCTTGTTCCCTAAGGGAACGATCTTGATTGTAGTTTTCCCATGATGCAGGATGTACACGTGACACTCTCCTGGCTGGGAGAGCCCCCGTGGTTCTCCTACACCTTGTCTACCACCCTAAGGTCACGGTCGTGATGTAGCGGTGACTATGGCACGCACGATAAGCGCACAAGTAGCTACCCCGCACAGGCACGCGGTTAGTCATTTCCGCTAGTGGGTACGCCCAAACATACAACACAGAACAGAACAGGCGCCTCGCCCCTCAATAGTATGCGTACCCTCGCTCGACTATCCCAGTTTGCCCAGTAGGCCTAACAAGAGTCGGTGTAGGGTAGCCAGTCCTAACCCTAGGCCCCATGGGGCGGCTAGCTCCCCTCTACATTAAAGGGACAGTTGCTCTCATCGGTACCACGTACCCAAGGTCAGCTCACTTCCCACACTAAAGGGACAGTTGCCATCCTTGTACCACGTATACAAGGGCCAGCTCACTTGCCATACCAAAGGGACAGTTGCCATCCTTGTACCACGTATACAAGGGCCAGCTTACTTCCCATAACTAGGTTCGAATAGCCGCCCATAAGCAACATGTTCCGTCACCCATCAGATTTTTCGTATCAGTGTATTTTTTGTTTCTTTCCTAATTCTCCGTAGGGTTCGTGCATAAGACTTTCTCATTTCTACTGTACCACACATATCTCCATTTACATTATGATCTACTAAATGCATAACAGGAAGCTTATGATTTCACAATTTAGCAATCATCACGTCAGTCAATTATTCAGTACATAGCATGTATTTCTGTTCATGCCATGGTTCATTAAATGTAGGACAGGCAGCTCATGATTTACTTCTTTTAGGAAGCTTCACAACAATTTAAATGTTTAAGTAATGCACATTCATCTTTTTTAGCCCTAGGGTTAATTTCACAACCTAGGGTTCAATCAAATATTTCTAAAGTAGCATGCATTTTAATTATTTAAATCAGGGATTAGAGAGGACCACTCGACCAGGGTATACGGGAGATATGGGTGATACGAAATACGCGTGATTTGTAAAAGCGGGTTTTTAACGTCGTTGTAACACGCGAATTCGCATACGCTTCTAAATTTATATTCCTAGATAGGGGAGTATCTAGGGTCGTCCAAGGAGGCCAAATGTTTGCAAAATTGATTCTCTTGCTTGGAATATAAATCTCAACTTTCTTTTTGGTCTTTTTCAATATATCATTTTTATGTTTTTGAAATTAAGGCAACATGCGAAATTGTGGCGGGAAAGTGACACTTCAATTCAATAGACTACTTCTAAAGTGGCAAGTAGAGCCTCTCCCTAAGCTCACTCTAGGCAAGTGGAGGCCTAGAATAATTAGGGAGAGGGAGTGAAGAATGCTAAAAACAAAGCAATTAGAAATGCAACTAAAGAAATTGTAAAGAAGGCAACTAGATTAATGAAAAAGTGTTTTACAAAAAGCCTAGTAGATGAATGCTTCTACTACTAGAAAAATTGCAATAAATAAAAGCAAACACAAATCCTCTAGATAGATGGTGAAGAAGAGGGCTTCTTACTCCAAGCTTGGTAGCTCCCAAGCTTGAAAAGAGTCCTCCAACTCCTTCCTTGCTATGCTCCGCCAAGGTGATGTCCTCCAATGCAAGCCCTAAGGGGGCGTGCCCTAACCTTCTCTCCAAGGGTGGGCGTCCACCCTAGGTCCTTCTCCTTTGCCTGGCCATCCTCCTTGAAGTAGAAAAGTCCTCCTCCTTGGCGTGGCCCAAGTTGAAGAGAGTGGGGAGAAGAAGGCACTAAAAGGGCTGGTGATGTGCCCCTTTAATCTTCTTCTCTACTCCTTCTTCTTAGCCATAGGTGTAGGTGGTATAGGTAGCAAAATACACTAATGGAGGATGCTCTCAAATGGTGGTAGGTGGTGGGTTTTTATAGAATAGGAAGGGGGCTAAGGTGACTCTTGGAATGGAGGGCTATGATGGAGAGATGGAGGTGGTTGGGGATCCTATGGCTAAGGTCAATTGGTGCCAACCCAAGGGACACCTAGGGGGTGGTTATGGGTGGTGGCACCCCTTGATGTTGGCGCCAAAATGGCTTCTAGAAGGGGGTCTTAGGTGGCACCAAGAAGGGTTCTAGAAGGAGGGGTAGGTGGGTGGCTAGGATGGGTTGTAGGGTTAGGTGTATGGTGGATGTGGAGGTGGATGTTGGCGCCAAAAAAGAGGGGTAGCTAGGGTTAGGTTTTGGTGCCAAAATTGGTGCCATTTGGTGGTGATGATGGGGTGAAGAGGTGGCTAGGAGGTGGCTAGGAGGTGGCTCCAACTTGAGTAGGATAGCTAGCTTAGGTAGGGCCTAAGTTGGTGGAGCTAGCTAGGGTTGAATTTGAAGGTGGTGGATGGCCAAGGAGCTGGTTGCTAGCTAAGCTAAGCTAGCTTAGCTAGCTATGGAGTAGAGGAGGAGGTATTGGAGCTAGGGTTTGAAGAGAGGAGCTGAGGAGAAGTCTGGAGCTAGCAGCTGCTGAAGAGGCTGGCATGGAGCTACTCTAGCTGGCTTAGCTTGCTAGTTCTTTGCTAGCTGCTAAGCCAAGCTAAAGTGAACTGGCTTCTACCATAATGAGCTAAGGTGAGCTGGGTTTGGTGCTCCCAGGGAGGATGAAGCTGGTTGAGGCAGAGCTAAGCTGAATCCCCGGGAGCTGGACTTGAGCTTCCTGAGCTGAGATGAGTTCTTCTTCGGCTGGCTAGAGTTGAGTGGAGCTGGATGTAGCTGAGTCTGAGCTGGGGTGAACTCCTGTAAACTCAGCTGAGCTAGCTAGAGCTCCCTGTGGACTAGTGGGAGCTGAGATGAGCTAGACTCAGCTAAGTTGAGCTGGATCTGAGCTGACTTGAGCTAGGGTGAGCTAAGATGAACTCTCTTGAGCTACCATTCAACTGAGATTAGCTGAATGGATCTGGGATGAGCTAACCCTAGTTCAAGTGAGCTAGGTTCCAGCTGTGGTGAGCTGGATCAAGCTAAGTTCCAGCTAGTCTGAGCTTCTCCTTCACCATTTGCCTTCTTGAGTGCTAGGGTTTTAGGGATCTGTATATCTGTTCATCCCTATCACTCACAAAAATATATCAAAAAGATAATAAAAAATGCAATGCATGCCTAACCTAATTTATGCCTAAATGCAGCCCAAAAACTCATTTGCGGAGTAAAATCCTAAGAGCTAGGTTTGTTTTAATGCATAAGAATGATGATAAACTGGCATTTATCAATGGGGGCTCAAACGGTGGATCCTGAAGTCACTGCGAGTCTTGTGTACACTATGGACTGGAGACCTATAACATTGACCAACATGTCAAACGATCTCAAAATAGTGTAGACACTATTCCACAACGTAGAGAATTTCGAGCGAAAACCAACGACACTTCGTTTGCGAAAATCCGACTCCGTTGGGGCCCTAAACAGGCCCAAAAACTTACATCCTAACCAAAATCAGACGTTTGGGAAGAGTCTCAATCGTCTTAAACGAAAGCAGTGGCTCACCTTACTTTCCGCATCTCTTTTAGACGTCTGAACCTCTTCACAGACATTTGAGGGGGTCTTCAGATGTTTGACGACACTCCCAGACATTCGAAACCACCTCGATCCTCGCACCAGTGTGCCTTCCCAACCTCTAACACTTGTAGCAGATGCGCATGCACGATCAGAACTTGGGTAGGGAATAATACTTGAAATCTGCATGCTATCAGACATCTGTTGTTACCTCTGGACATCCGACCAGACATCTGTAGGGCTCCCCAGATGTTGATTCTGCTGAAAAATGATTCCGCAGAATCGTTTGCGGAGCTTTCTTCCTCTGTGTGCTTCTACACCCTGCAGCAACAACTTCTGCTGACGTGCTCCAGTCCTCCTACCGCTCTTCCTCTCTTCCAATCTCCCCTGCTACCCGCTCTCCCTCTCCTTCTCCTTCTTGGCTACAGTGGTGGCGAGCAAATGGAGGAGGAGGGGGGGGTTTATGGATGGATGAGGGATGGGGAGAGGTGCAGGGAGGAGCATGGGAGAGGTGTATGGGGGTGGAGGGCATAGGAGAGATGTCGTGGAGGAGTGTGGGGGGAGGTAAGGGTAAGGTGTGCGGGGGGGGGGGGGGTAGGGGTATGGTAGAAGGTAAAATTACGGGGTCACCCTCGCAAGTTCCCTTTTCCCTTGCAAATCCCACAATTTAAAAACCCAAGGGGTTTAAAATTGTACTAATACCCCTAAGAATTTCGGAAACGCCAAAAGGTCCTTGGCAAGGGTCATTTCAATAGCCTTCTACAATTGATCCTTCCGGATTTGCCTTGTTCAAAACATAATCTTTAAGCTTTTTCAAAAATTACTCCACAGAATACATCCATCTGAATTGTATAGGTCCACCGATTCTCGCTTCATTTACAAGATGCAATGTGAGATGAACCATTACATTGAAGAAGGCTGGGGGAAGAATCTATACCATCTTACAGAGAGTAATGACTATTTATTTATCCCAGTGATCCAGCGTATCATTTTGTAGCGTCTTCGAACAAACAGCTTTGAAAAATCTGCTCATCTCTATGAATGGATCAACACTGGCTCTGGCAGTATCCCCTATATCGCTAGTGGAAACGATACTTGCATATAAACGTGGAAGTCATGACTTTTCAAGCCAGATATCTTTTTCTATGCTTCATTCACACAACAGGAATGCTGCGAGGAAAACCCATCTAGCACCCGAATTTCTTTTAAGAAGGAGAGCGGTCTACTCTTCTGGTCCTGATTCAATTGTAAATAGCAGGTGGGAAGTAGCCATCATTGTCATGAATATGTAGCTTCGGACGTATCCCTAAACTCTTCATGTCCTTTCTTGTTTTCACCATGTCCTTTGGATCATTAGTCAGATTTAATACGTCTAAGATGTTATCCATCACATTCTTTCGATGTGCATAATATCTAAATTATGATGTATTGTAAAATCTTTCTAGTATGGCATCTCCATAAAGAAAATGCTTTTCGTTCGAAATACAAACTTCCTCAAGACCGTTTGGTCTTGTTTGAATGGTCGATCCAACCGTGTCTTACCCATTTCTTGTAATATCTCCATTATAACATGACCCGGCAACCTGATAGAATATGTACTAAGTTTATTTTTTAGATATTTCTTTGAATACAAACATGTCCTGCCATCAAATTTACTCCTAAACTATGACGTTCACCATCTATGTTCAATAGGTAGAAATCTGTGATGTCCTAAATAACAGAATTTCTTACTTTCCGGTCGTCGTAGGTGATGAGTGTTAAGACCTGTGTCATTAAAACCTTTTAAGACGTCTATACTTTAGGTCAAACGTCTGGTAAGACGTCTAGACTGAGGGTCAGACGTCTTGCAAGATGTCTGGACCCATTCCCAGATGTCTGAAATCAAAATTTTCGTGTACGTCCTCGCGTTTGCATGCATGCTGCACGCAGACAGTACGCGACCTCATTTTCTTCTCCTTCTCTCTCCTCTTGCCGACGCAAACCCTAACCCAGCACCTTATCTAAACCCCCCTCCTCTCCCTCGTTCACCCCAGTTCCAGCCACCCTTCTCCTTCCTCTAGAGAGAGCAGCGAGTAGCGAGCGGCGTGGGAGGAGAGGAGGAGCAGTGAGGGGAAGAGAGGAGAGCAAGCGCGCAAGCTCGTGTGGGAGCTCACCGGAGAGCTCACTACTGGTCGGCGCGTGCGCGAGGCGGAGAGGTGCATCGGGGAGGTCCTCCCCGACACTGCTGCAGCCGAAGCAGCAGGCGAGCGGGCATGGCGCAACCACGCGCGGCGTGAGAAGGCGAAGGCAGGTTCTGATTCTG
The DNA here is from genome assembly GCA_037157565.1 of Thalassia testudinum. Taxonomy (NCBI): domain Eukaryota; kingdom Viridiplantae; phylum Streptophyta; class Magnoliopsida; order Alismatales; family Hydrocharitaceae; genus Thalassia; species Thalassia testudinum. The sequence continues at coordinate 1,716,899 of JAZHRO010000022.1, read as the reverse complement.
GAATTTTCCCAGAATCAGACGTCTGGATCAACGTCCAGACGATGTAGACGACATCTGGAGGAGGTTCCAGACGACTGAGAGGTAGGCTTCGCGACGTACACCTTCTTTGCAGATACGGCCATGCAGGCCATTTCGCCGAGGCACTGTTTCGTGCCATATTGAGGAGATTTTCGTTGACGGGTACAGGATTCACTTTGGGAAGGTGCGGGACATGCCCTCCCACGCAGTTCAGACATCTGGGTGAGGCACCAGACGACGAGAAGCATTTCCAAACGTTCGAAGAGGTGGTCGGACGTTTGGAATTGGGTCTAGACAGTCTAGCGGAGTTCCTGGACGTCTGAGGAGTGGTGCAGAAGTTGAGGTATGGTTCTGGGCTCTTTTAAGACATCTGGAAGGTGTTCCAGACGTCTGATATGAATCATAATTTCTATTTTTGACCCGTTTAGGGTCCGTTTGAGGTTCGATTTTCGTAATTAAGATACCGTTGTTTCCCGTATAATTCCCTTTACTTGTTGGAATACTTTTTATCCTGTTCTGGGTAGTCTCTTGTGAATGATCCATGTGATAGGACCTTGTTCCGTTGCGGATTTGGGATTTGTTGAGGCACGTGGACCTGCCGATCAAGCCCCCACTACTCCTGGGTTTACTGGTAGAGTGGCTTCCCCTAGTTTAATTACAAACCTGAATGCATATGTGGAATGAATGTTAGATCCTAGGGTATGGCATGAATCCTAGGACTAGAAACACTGGAATTTTTGTATTAAATGTATGGATTGCAGTCTTGGATGAGTAGATAGAATGATAAAAATTGCCTGTAAATGAATAACAGCTTCCTGTGAAATGTAAAGTACTTGTGTTAGCAAACTGTTGCATGTAAATTCCTGTTGTTTATGTTAAATGCCATAATATGAGCTGCATGTATATGGAAGATTGAATGTTGGAAAGACGAGCTACCTGCGAATAAACCTAGAATGTGAACAATAAAGTTACATGTTACATGTGTAGAACCTGAGAAATGGAAATAGAAATGATGAAACCTGGTATGACTTGGCCTGAGAAACATGAACATGAACCCTACAAGGAATTAGGAGTAGAGCTCCTGGAAATAAATGTAATGGAACTGGAAATGTGAATGGGGAAGTGAGCTAGCCCTTGAGTACTTAGTACCAAGGAGAGCGACTGTTCCCCTATTTAATGCAGAGCAGAGTTAGCCGCCCTAGGGTTGGGACTCGGGGTTAGGATTGGCCACTTTGTACCAACTTTTTGGCCCTTGCGTATACAGTACCGGGGAGAGCTACTAGTGTAGGGAGAGAGCTAGCCACCCCACGGGGCCCGGGGTTCAGCTAGCCGCCTTACACTGACTTGTTAGGCCTACTGGGTAAACTAGGGTAGTCAGGCGAGGGTGCGTGGACTGTGGAGGGGCGAGACCCCTGTTTGGTTCTTAGGGGCTAGACCCCTGTTACTGAGAGGGCTATGCCCTATACTGGTTCCGTGCTGTGCTTTGGGCGCACCCGCTAACGGAAACGACTGACTGCGTGCCAGTGTAGGGTAGCTACCCGTGCGCTTATCGCACGTGCCGTAGTCACCGTTACGTCTGTCCATGACCTTGGGGTGGTTGACTAGGAGTAGGACCACCAAGAGGGACTCTCCTGGCCAGGAGAGCACCACGTGCGACTTCTACTCTTCGGAAAAGACTGTAATCAAGATCGTTCCCATGAGAAACATTCGAGATCAAGAAAGAGACCTAATAAATAAACCAGGTGGTGAAAGAACGAATAATTAGTTAAAGAAAGAAAGAAATTGGAAAACAATAGCTACCTGTCCACCTTTACTTTTTTAGTTAGTTGGTTGCCACTCTACTCAGCGTTCGCTGATTTCGTGTACTCATAACCTTTTTCAGGTCCAGGTGTTGAGCAGCCAGAGCCTACGGCTGCAGAGGGTGCTGGGCCTAGTAGAGCCTAGTAGTTGTAGCTTTCTGTTGTACTTCGTTTCCTGTTATAGTGAGTAGTTTATTACACTTCTGTACTCTTTTATTGTGAACTTTATATTCCTATACTAATTTACTTTCCTACTGTTGTGGTGGTGTGTACTGTAATAGTTTATTTCTTTACTGCTGTACTTTTGTTACTATTAGTTACTTGCATGGTGAATGTGGTTTAATTTACTGCTTTTTGGTTACTTTCTCGTTGGATGACTGGGCCTCGGGATTAGTCGAGTCGGTCCGATCTCGTGTCCTGTAGGGATTCGGGAATCGGGTCGTAAAAATGAGTGTCTTCCATATGGACTAGGCAAGCAAGCTTTCCTTTAGTGCTCTAACCTGACAAATTTGTGTACACTGGGAAGTCGTTTATGGTCCACAACAATGTTGCATGCATATTGTAAAATTCTTTCTTTTCTGCATCATACATCTTCACGCCGGTGTATCACAACTGCTTTAGTTCATCGATTAATGGCTGGAGATAAACATCTATTGCATTTCCTGGTTGTTTTGGATCGGGGATTAATAGGGTCAGAATCATGAATGACAATCTCATACACAACTAGAGGTAAGTTATAAGTGACCATTACCACTGGCCATATAGAGTACAACGGGTATATACTTTTAAATGAATTGAATCCATCGCTTGCAAGACCCAATCGCACGTTTCTTGCTTCTAAAGCAAATGAATTGTTTCTTTCGTTAAATCTCTTCCACTCCTCTGAATCAGTAGGATGACATATTCTTCCATCTTGAGATTTACAATCCTGGTGCCATGTCATCCACCATGCAGTTTTAGTTGATATAAAAAGGTATTGAAGCCTAGGTATCAGTGGGAAGTAACGAAGAACCTTCTGAGGTTGTTTCCTCGTACTTTCATTTTTACCTTTCTTATATCTCTCAAGTCCACATTCGGGACATTTACTCAAGTTTGCGAATTCTTTTCTGAAAAGAATGCGGTCATTCAGGCATGCATCGATCTTCTGATAGTCCAAACCAAGCTTACGAATTTGTTCCTTTCCTTATACCATGAAGCCGAAAAACCATCAGGGTTATCCAACATCTCAGCAATAAATTGAAGTAGTTTTGACATGAATTTAGCACTAGCTCTATTCATAACCTTCAGTTGAAATATCTTCAACAAAAACAACAACTTTGACATTTTCATAACACCGGAAGCAATAGGATCCTCAGCTACCTTAACAGCATCATAGAACAGATCACAACTAAATGGATCTTCCTTATCTGTATTTATATCCTCTCCTGTTCTCATCTCGTTCAACATTTCTTGTATTTCTTTACCTCCGTTATCAACAATTTCCTCATCGATCTCTTCATCAATAGTGTTCTTATTGTTTATGACTTTCTCAGTCAACTCTTCTCCATGAGCTACCCAAGTAGTGTAATGTTGCCACCACCCATTACAAATCAAGTGCTCGATCACAGTATTACGATCATGCAAGGAACCATTCCAACATCTTCTGCATGGGCAGAAGATATTATCAAATTGACCTCCTCGCCTAAATATCTTCCTATCGTCATCAAAGGCCTAATCCAGGAATGAAATTACTCCATCCTTATATCTGGTGTAATCTGAACCCCTCACTCCAATCCAAGATTTATCCATTGTAACCTAAAATTTAATGTAAACAAATCAATTATTAGGAAGGGAAATGATTGAATGATGTGTATCTTGATTAAAATTTTCACTTTATAGCCCATCCTCAAACATTTGATCACAACTTAGGTTTGCTCATTACATGTAACCTTAGTGCGATGGAATTTCGACAGCATATCCCCGTACTTCTCCAATATATCCCCCAATACTAACCTTACCTAGATTTCCTTTAACACCCAATTAAGGGCACCGTAGGAAACTAGATAAGATTAGTTGGTATACCAAAGAAGAGTAGGAAGAAGCAACCAAAATTTCACCGCACAAGGTTACATGTAACGAGCAAAACTAAGTTGTAATCAAATCTTTAAGGACCTTCTTTAGTTCGGTACTTCACCGAACTAAAGTCAATTGAGTCTTATGTCATGCTACAAAGACAACACATCATACATGTAAGTGAAGTATACACACTTTCTGCATTGTCTATATAACATGATCATAAATCTCGACGGGTGAGTAATTTGGATACAATCTGACTAGGAGGACTTTTACCCTAAAGGTTAAAATACTTAATGTTTGACCTCGTGTGCATATATCTTATTTAGCAAATGTGTATCTAAAATAATACTCATAATTGCAAAGAAATTGACATAAACATAAACAATCATCTCATAAAAAATACAATTATTTTTATTGAATGCTAAAAAGAAATGTACAAAAATATTTTTTACTCCTTGTTAAGATTCCCTCCTTTATTGAATACTCACATTGTTGTAATGTGCACAATTTAGTTTTAAGTACGAAAAATAAGTAGATAACAAATGAACCAATTCAATCTCTTTCAGAAAGATATGTTCAAATCACAATTTAATGGAGATGATGTGATGATAATGTCATCATCAACCATATCTAGCTTTAATTAGTCACAATCAATGCATAAATGCTCCTACATAATCGCTAGAGAGCCGTAATTCACTTCACATCCATTTTGAGAGATAAACATGAAAATAGGGGTAAAACTGCAGTTTTAACAACACATCTTAATTGCAGAACAAACACGGGATTTCTTAGGGGTTAATTAAAGGTAAAAAGGTCATAAATATCTACTAAGTGGGTGCATACAGACACGAACGAGTTTTCATGCGTTTCAAAAATTAAATGACATCTAAAACCCTAAAAACAGACCCGTTTAACTAATTGAGGTTCCAGTCAGGATAAAATTCATCTAAACCCTCTAAAAATCATAGAACAATATTCTCTAGAGTTTGGTACCTATGAATTGACCATCAGAATCGGCTTTGACTTGAAACAGAGTCTCAGATGGAAAGTTACCCTAATTTGGGTAACTACATAATTTACCTAGTCAAATATGGTCAAAACCTAAATCTGACCTCACCATCAAACTCCTTGGATCCAAATTAAGTTTGCATCAAAATTTGGGCTCAATCTCAAATCATCTTGACCAAGTTTGCATTTTGGTCATGTCTGACTCTTTTCTCTCATACACATGCCCCTAACTTTTGAAATCCTTGCAAAAATCCCCCTATCTTTGTTGTCACTCTTTACAAATAGGTCCTTATACCATTTTTGTGGAGAAGTCCTACTCCAGCGAGCTTCTTTTGGCAAGAACTTTGAGATTACTTGACGAATCCCTCTCAAAATTGAAAGGGAAACGCGTCAGGTAATTTCCTTCCTTTTAAGCTTTGTGTGAGTTTCCAAATCTCACCTAATCTCTCATGCAAACCTTTGAGAGGATTCAGTCTCCGTGGATTTCGAAGCTTAGAAGCTTCCAAGCTTGGTTTCCCTATAAATAACCCTTGATGCCCTTGGAGCCCTAACAAATAACCCTTGATGCACGAGATAACTCGTCAGCAAGTTTTGGTGGGTCAAACACCTCTATTCCTCTTCCTCCGGCCACCGAAATCGCTGCTCTGGCAACCCTCCCTACCTCTCTCTCGGGCCTCCAACGGACAAATTGAAGGCTTTATCTTCTTCCCCTCGTCCTTGTGATCCTCCCCTGCCAAAGGGGGGTTGTTCCTCCATCTCGTTCGTCGTCACTGCCTCGCCGTCTCTTTCTTCTTCCACAGCGCCGACCTGCCAACGCCAATGCCAATTCCCCCCTTTCGTTCGTTAGATTAGGACTAGGTTAGTTCCCTTAGTTCTTAGGTTAGTTCTTATTACCCAAAAACAACCTCGACTCGACACGCTCACTGTCGTCTTCTCTGCCTCCATCAACATCTCCGGTGAGGACTTCCGTTCGCTACACACCTCCATCCTCCACGCCGACAAGTTCCTTGCTCATGGCCTCTTATACCTTGGCTGCACTCACACCTCGCAGACCTAGTCTTGGGTATCTGCATACCCAATTACCCGCATAATCACCCGATTTGAGAAAGAGAAAAAGGAGGGAAAGGAGAGAGAGAGCACGAGAAAGGGGGTTTTGCTCATGCAGGCATTGCATAACACTTAGTTGTTGAGAGAAGGAGAAAAGAGAAGAGGGAAGGTTGAAGGGAAAGAGGAGAAGACTCAGTGAAGAAGAAGCTGAAGGCCTTTCTTCTCTTGTGTGTGAAGAAGAAAGAAGAGAGAAGGAGCTGAAGAGAAGACGCTGAAGAGAAGAAGCCTCTTTGAGGCACTGTAGCAGGTGCTGGTTAAGTCATCTAATGTACTATGCCAACGTCTAATTGAGCACTATTGAGATATTTAAGTGGTTCAGGCACTGTGCATTTATTTAGTATATTTAAGTAATTGATATATATGTTTAAATGAATAATTGGTGATTTAAATCACCATTATTTTGTTCTAGGTTTCTTTTTGCTAGGCTAAACTCTTGTTAAACTCATGTTCTACATTTATGATCAATTTTGAGTAATTATTATTCATTGCATATCATCATTTGGCTTATTTCTTATGCTTATTTATATTATTAATTAAGATTAGCGTGTGAATTCCATATTTGCTCTCTGTGTTCGACCTCGGACTTAAATTCGAGTAATAAATCTTATTTATTGAGAGAGCTATTTTTGAGGATTTACTACAACAAGACGACACATTTAAATCTCCTATCAATAGCCCTTCAACATGATGTTCTACCAATTAAATGCCTACAAATGCAATCAACTACGAATGCAACAACTAAATGCATTAGAATATAAATTAGGGTATTCAAATCAACAAGAAATAATGCATCCTAAATTCCTAATTAGAACACACAAGCTCCTAATATATCGTCAAGTTTTCACACTGTATGAGACTAAATCCAACAACCAACATCATATATTTCCTCCAACAATCTCGAGTAAGAACACTAGATTAGCATAAAGCCCAACTCAATCCCTAAACCCTAGACCAACCCAACCACCCTAACCCTAGCCCAACTCAATCCCTAAATCTTATCCCAACCCAACCACCCTAACCCTATACCCAACCCATTACCAAACCTAAACAACATATATTAAACCCAATTCCCAACACAAATCAATCATCATCCAACCCAAACCCCAACCATAAGTCTAAACCATCCCAACCATAACCTATCCATGCATCTTAAACCATCCCATCTCCATCCCAAACCTAACCATCATCCTAACTAAATCCTAACATAACCTAACCAAAGCCTAACCTAACCCTAAATCTCCAACCAACAAATACATTGAACGTTAAAGAATTTTAAAAATTTTAATAGAGTTTTCCCTTTAATTTTATTTTTTTTTCATAAACCTGCATATCAAAATAATACACATAATAAAAGTGGACACACCCCACAATAATAATGCATCACACAAAAACATAAAGTGCATAAAAGTAGGCACACCCCACCATACATTCAAAAAAATGACAATATGTGGGCACACCCCACATCTAATATAGTCCTAAAATATCATAAACATAAATTATAAAAAATGAAATTATATCTCTGATGTACTACAGCCTCTAAGGGTGACCATCACTAATAATATGTAAATTCAATAATGCACAATAAATTAAATAATAAACCATTATATTATTAATAACTTAAGTAATTAATTTGATATAAGGAAAGGAAGATGAGAAGGGGACGAGGAGGAGGGTGGCAGTAGGGAGGAGAGGAGGATGGGGGATGGCAGTTGGGGTAACATCATAAAGATGGTTCGAAAGCTAGATTATGAACACAATGTGAAGAATTGGTTAGCTCATGAAGTTCGGGTAACATCATAAAGAGATGTGATTCTTGAGAATGAAGATAAGTAGATTAAATAGAGAATCAAAAGGACTAGATGTTATCGAATTGTATTAACGGATTTGGATCAGATTTGACCTACTATTTCAACTATATCTCTAGGTAGCACCTCTACTTCTTTGGCCTTCAAGGACTTCAAAGTTAGGTAAGGGTAGCAAACACATAATTAGAGTTGGATGACTATCTTGGTCTCTACTTTGGACTTGTATTCTTCCTATATCAATCTATAACTCATTTTTCTCATTTATTCTTATTCATAGAAAATCAAAATAGTCACACATGCTAACTACTAAAGAAATGCATTTGTTTTGAATGCAATAGTGGAGCTTCGTAGTTGTATTTAGAGTGTTATAACACAAGTTCAAATGTGAAAATTGATCGATCGTTTTACTGAACTCATATGGGATTTGGTAAGGAAGGGCAGGGAGGAGGAGGAGGAAGGAAAGGGGCAGTGGAGGAGGGGAATGGGAGTTGGGAGGAGGAAGGGAAGGCACAGTGGCAGGAGGAGGAGGGGGCAGCAAGAGGGGGTCGAGAAGGTAAATATTTACCGTCACTTTATAAAGCGATGGTAAATATATTCTTGCCGTTGGTTAGTGTACAAAGCGACGGCTAAAAGATGGTTAAAATTAGCGCCTAAAATTTGGGTAGGTTTAGTGGTTTAATTTTGACTTATGCCATCGGTTGGTGAAGGAAGTGACGGTGAAACGAAGGTTAAAATTAACGCCTAACACATGGGCGGGTTTGATTTTGACTTCTGTCGTCGGTTAGTGGAAGAAGCAATGGCAGAAATATATGTGCCATCGGTTAGTGTAATAAGTGACGGTGAAAAGAAGCTTAAAATTAGTGCTTAAATTTGGGTAGATTTTATTTTGACTTCTATCATCGATTAGTGGAAGAAGCGACGGGGAAAAGTCGGTTAAAATTTCCAGGCAAAGTTTAGGTACAATGGAGGAGGGATTTAACTTATCATTTACCGTTGGTTTCTAATTTAACCGACGGGAAATATCTGTTCATCATACGCACACGTAAAGTCCTCTCCTCCCCGCATAACTCACAGAAACCCTCGCTGCTCCTCCTCTCCTAATCCTCCTCGAGATCGCCCTCCATCGTTTGCCTGTCGCTCCTCGCCCTCCGTCAGTCGCTGACGCTCCTCCTCCTTAGGTAGCTCCTCGCTGCCCCACCCTCCTCCTCCTCCGTCTCCTGCCAACAACCTCCTCCTCCTCCTACCGATAGCCTCCTCCTCCTTCTCCCCCTCCTACCACCCTCCTCCTCCCCGGCCCCTCCTGCTGCCCCTCTCCCCCTTTCCTCCTCCCCCTCCTCCTCCTCCCCCTCCTATCGATACCCTCCTCCTCCTCCTTCCCCTCCTACAGCCCTCCTCCTCCTGTCATTCCCCTCCTCCTCCTCCTCCTCCCCCTCCTGCTGATAACCTCCTCCCCCTCCTGCTGCCCTATTGGTGAATTTTGGAAGTGGAAGAATAGCTTTTAAAGGGGGCATGCATATGAATTTTATAAGAGTGCTTGATTTAATGGGCCTTGATTAATGAGATGTTGATCTAAAGGGCCTCCTCCTCCTGTTGGTTGATCTCCTGTTGGATGAATTTTATAAGATGTGAATTTTTAATCATTGAATTTTGTAAGATTGAAGGAGAACCTTTGGATAGGAGATGGATGGTTGAGATGTGGCCGACCAACTAAGGTGTTTCTTATGGTGATATGGCCGACCACTTAGGTTGGTTTTTAAGGGATAAGGTTAGGGTTTCCTAGGTGGATTTAGGGCCATAGGTTATAGGTTTAATTGTTGGGATTTTATGCTAGGTGGTCGACCTTAAGGAGAGGATAAGTGGTAGGAGGGGGCAACTAACATGGTTGTTGGGAGAGGATATGCATTAAGGTTTATCTAAAGGCATAGGCCATAAGATCTAGGATAAAGGGTGGGGATTAAACCTAAGTTTTAGCTAAGTAAAGTGGCCAACCATATAAAGGATAGCAGGGTTACCTAGGGCCAGCTACTTAGGTGCTTAATTGGTGGCTAGGCTAGATATAGGTGGCAGCTAAAGTAGGAGGATAGGATAGGGCTTGTTTTAGGTTTTAGGGATTGGGTTTTCTATAGGATATGAACCTAGTTTGTCCAACCATTTAGGCTAAGAATTAAGGTCCATGGCCAACCAAGAGGTTGACTAATTAGGTTAGGTAGGTGAGTGCTAGGTTATGATGATTGGGCTCTGATCGTTTAATTCCTCAACACAGTTAATTAAGTCATTTAGACTTAATTAATCGCATGAGAAAGTAACTTAGGTTAACTTGATTTTATGTCGATTGTGTAGCATAGGGTCAAGTTAACCTAACATTTTAGATTTTTAAGTTCTTTTTAACAGGTTGAGTCCAGGTCGTTCACTAGGAGGCATATTAGTAAGCTTAATTCACTATTAATTCCTAAACATAAATTACTAGTTACTTAATCAATCAGATTATAATTAAAATACTTTAAGTACATGAATAATTGCACAAGAGATAGATCAAATTAGCATATGCCATCATTCCAAATAAGAAGAAATACATTTACACATATGATTTAGCATTAAAAACTAAGTAATGTGTTTATTACTTCAAATGTAGCTATTTACAAAAGATAAAGGAAAGAAATTGCTAAACAAAATGAATACAATGACTTTATTTTATCACTTAAAGCAATAAGAGAAAACAAGATATATCAATGAATTATAAATCAGGCGTCTAAAATTAACAACAGACGTCGTAAAATTCTTCTTTCTTCAACCCTTAGCACTTCTCTTTATCTCCTTTCTGCTCTGCCATTGCTTTCTTTCTCATTACCTCTCTTTTCCTTTACCCTATCTCACTCTCTTTTTCTTCTCTAATTCTTCTCTTCTTTTAATTCTCTTCAACTTTCCTTAGCTTTCCCTTAAGATTTACTTCTCTTTTAATTCTTCTTTAGCTTTGTGCATATAAGCTTACACTTAACCAAAAATTTGATTTTTATAGTGGGCAGCTCAAACCGGTCAGGGATTGATGTAAACACATTTATTGAGGGTAAAATGCCTATTCATGATGTTCCTAGGCTTAGATTTACATTTTATGTTATAAATATTCTATAGCATGCATCATTCTGCATTTAGAATAGTTGTATATATTTTAGGTTAATTAGGTTCTTTTCATGGATAGGAAGGAAGGAGATTTATTTCAGGGCCTCGGATGGATGATCAGACCATACGGATCTGATCAGGATGACGATCAGAGTCTAATGCCTCTGAAATCGTCCAGATCGGAGTCCCGTAGCATCATATGAAGCCTGAGGAAGATCAACGGCCAGGGGGCAATGCGACATCCTTACGAGTTTCAAATGAAGCATCTGACCGTATGGACGGATCCAGAGCAACGATCACAGTCCAACAACGTGGAAATCAATTCCTTTACAAGCACGGTGGCACCCTCTACAAAGGAATGAAGATGGACGGCCCAAGTCGCGTCACATGGAGCAACCCAGGCCGCCCACGTACACACACGCACCGCCGTGCACACACAGCAAACACGTGCGATCAGGGATACACAGCACCTCCTAAAGGGTAGGACTAGACCCTACTAGGTTCCAAGCCTAATTTTGATTAGGTGCTTTATTTCCAATTCAAATCACGCACAGTCTCCGACCTCCCAAGCCCACATACACGCCCACTCAGGCCCACGCGCTCACGCCCACAGGTGCACGCACACACACATGAGCAAGCACATGCACATGCACGTGCCCGCACCCAAGCTCATTTCTTTGTGCCCAGCGTTGATGATCGAAATGTCGTCGGCACTTTTTCACAATATACCATAGCGGCGCCTCCAAGGTTACCAATGTGGGACTATCTTTGTCCCTTCCAGGACGAACTTTGCCTAAGGATTCCAGCCGATTGGTTGGGACAAATCAAGCGTTCTAAAGCTTGATCGAAAGCTCTAAGGATAATCTAAAAAATTTTAACACCAATTTGGTGTTCTAACTAATTCTAGCCCTTCAATTTGAAGGACGAAACTGGAAGAAATGCACGGCAGAAACAACATGCAGAGGGAATGGCAAAACTGGAAGAAATGCATGGCAGAAATAGCATGCAGAGGGAATACTTAGGTCTTAGGACTTGCAGAAGCTAAACAGCTCTCAACTGAAGGCCTGTGTGCCTTCAGTGAATCATTTCACATCAAGTGAGTAGAGACAGAAGGATCTGAGAGCTTCAGGGAAGAAGATGAAGCTTCTGAGCTTCGTTCAAGAGTTTCAGAGCTCCATTTTGACCTCTGAAAGATTTGATAGAGAAAGGAAAACCTCTGGAACAGAATCGAACAACCTCAACAGGTTGTTTAGATTCAATTTGGGCGGAATTAGCTTTTGAATTTCGCCAAAAACTCAAAGAGCATAGTAATGAGTTCAAATGAACCCAAACTGACATTAACATGAATTCTCACTAATTCCTTAATTAAACTTAATGAAATCAATTCTATTAATCTTCAAATCATTCCAGTAAGCATTTCAATCGATTAAACCATAAGATTAATCATTAAATCCTTTATTTGGACCTGGAGTTGACCAGAATGGGCTTAGAATTGACTTTCAAATTTGACCAATTTCTGACGTAATTGAAACTCTAAATCTGCTCTACATCATCACAGGAATTAGTTTAGGTCATCAAAACTAAGTTTTGAACAGATCTACTATGAATTCAGTCATCACTGCCTGAGGTCAGAATGAGGTTTGTTCGGTGGAACAACCTAAGAGATTTCAAAGTAATCAGAGATCAAGGTTGGCTTCCATAGGCTCTGCATAAGCTTTTGGACCTTAAATCAAGGTCTGAGACCTAATGGAACTGCTTCTCCAACTTTGCTGGAGTTGGAGAAGACACAGATCAAACTAGTACTCTAGATGTCAGAACATCAAATTAAACCACAGAAAATTAATCCTAACAACTTATAAGTGTATTCTGGAGCATATCAGGTCAATTCATGGGCTGAAGATCAACTTCGACTCGTCGAAGCTCACCGAAGCTCCGGTGAGTCAAGTCTGATACACAGAGATGAGATCTACATCAAATTAGGACATTATTGACCTGTAGAGCTTCTTAAGACCTAAACAGATCTTAAGAACTCCTCAATTAACTCAAAGAATGATCAGATCAATAGATTGTTTGTGGAATTCACAGATTGAACATTCTGAGTTCAATAGAACTCATAATGCTTCCTCTCACTCAATTGAGTGAGAAGAAAAGTTCTATATAGTGAGGCGATACTAATGAGCTATTTAATTAGATGAATAACTCATCTTTGAGCCGCCATTGACAGCGAGCTTAGAAATGAGGGGGAATTTAGGTGTTTCTAGTAGGAGGCTCTATAGGAGCAATTAAAGGATCGCTGAGGTCTTTAGGGGTTAGGGAGGTGATAGAAGACCTTTATTGGATGTGAAATGAACTCTGGACACTTCACCATGGACAATGAAGTGTCCAGGTGCATGTGAGTTGGTGTAAGTGATTAGGTGGACAATTAGGATGTATCTGAAGTTAATTAGGGTCCTAAGGTGATGGTCTGATGATGATGGACTCTGAATGAGTGTGAAACGACCTTTGGAACCTCCACCATGGACAATGGAGGTCACCGGTGACAATGATGTGGTTTAGGCGGTTTAAGTGATAATAGTGAATGGAAGGACATGGAAATGGATCGTGGAAAGGTAAAGAGAGTGGATCATTACTTGGAAGTGCGAATGAAGGCCCGATGAGAACCTCATCATGAACCCTAACTAGCACTTTTTAACCTAATAAAATGAACACAAGCTCCTACATAACCTAAAGGAAGGCCTAATTCAGGGAATTACTAATTTGAGAAGTAAGCATGACATAAGGGGTAAAACTGTGATTTTACCATTGCAGTGCATCAACGGGATTCCTAAGGGTCTAGACATAGGTCAAGTGAACCTAATAAGAGAAAAAGTGGGATGATTTGGTCTGAAAAGGGTTATGGAGACATCTAGGAATTAAATGATATTCTACAACCCTAAAACAAACCCACTTTAATTCACGAAGTTCCAGGAAAGATAAAAATCAACTAAACCCTCTAAAATTCATGAAAAAATATCCCTTAGGATTTAAAACCTTTAATTTAGTCTTTGGAACCTGTTTTGACCTAAATTGAGGTACATACCCAATTTTTGACCTAATTTATGTTTTTGTGCAAAATGTCCAGTCAAACATGGTCAAACCTAAAATCCAATTTCACCATTAGATTCCTTAGGTCCAAATTAGGTTTATACCAAAATTTATACCTAAGGAAAGGTCGTCTTGACACACTTTGCAATTTGGTCCTCAAAATTACTTTCAGACCCTCAACTTTTTGAAACTCTTGCAAATGCCCCCTATCTTTCTCATCATTTTCTTCACTTAGGTCCTTCTACCACCCGCAGCAGCAGGCCATACCTCCGACGACTTTGCGCGGAGGTTGGCGCCGCATCTGCATGGGGAGCCGACCTTAGATTTGAAAGGGGAGCTCCCTACGGAGCCCCCTACCGCATGGGCCGGCCCTCATTCCCTGAAGACCGCTATACCTCTCGTGCGAGCGCACGAGAGGTATGGGTCTCCGATCTACCATACCTCCGGCGAGATTTTTCCCGTTGCTATTGCGCGCCTCCCGACCAGCCTTCACCTATTTAAGGAGCGGCACACTCTGCCACATCCTTCAAGCTCCATTTGGCCTGAGCTACCCCTCCAATTCATCTCCTCCCAACTCCAACCATTCGCCCAGAGCTTTCGGCGACTCTCACCCTCCTTTCTCGTCGCTCTGCCACAGTACCAGTGGTAGAGATATCTCCGTTGTCTTCCACCACGTCACGCCGTACAAGCAGGTGCCCTCCAACCCCTCTTCCTCGTCGCTGTCTCTTCCCCCTGGGTGCCATCATCTCCGGCGACGGCAGTACTAGTCGCTCGCCATCTCCGCCTCCCCTGTTCACTCCTAACCTGCCAGCTAAGTTGCCCTTACTCTCCTCTTTATTTCCCCTCTATCAATTTGTTATTTCGACCCCTCGACACCACTTACCACCACCATCTTCTCCACCTCCAGCTGACCACCGGCGAAGGCACATCCATCATTCCACTCACTCACACGCCTCGCCAACTACCGCAGAAGCATCGCCACCTTCCATTAATCATCCTTCACCTCTTCATCACCCACCACACACTACCCCCAAACAAACCCATACACACGGTCTCAGTCTGACCTAGGCACGCATGCCTAGGCCGTCCAGAGCCACGCCGACCCCCGCTTCACCTTCGCTGTGATACGGTGAAGGTTTTCCTATTGTTTGACAGGGTTGTAAGGTCGTTCTTGTGTTATGAAGATCCGAGTTGTCGTCCGCCATTAACGCGTAAGCAAGCTTACTTGCTTTCGAGCTCCAGGCCGCGCGCTCTAGGCTTCAGGACTCCAGGCAACGTGCGTTGAGAGTGCGAGTGAATCCAACCTGAGAGCAGGCTTTGCACGGCTCACAGCTGCTCCAATTGGGTGGAGTTCTCCTCCTGCGGGCACCAGCAGAAGCGAGTGGGACATTTAGTCCCACCTCGTAAACACAGGAGCGCTGTGGGAAGCATAAATTGTAAAAGTGACAGAGGCTTATCGCCTCAGTCACACGGGGTGAGGTCCCCTCGTCCATGCCAACGCTACGCGGACCTGGCACTCGACTCGATTACCTAGACCTAGCACTCATCGTGCATCACACCCATGCCGGTGTGCCTGGACCTGGGTGCGCACCCGACTCGATTACCTAGCTCTTGAAGAGCATACTGAAGAGAGAAATAGACAGAGAAAGAGATGCGGGGAGGGTAGGGGTAGGTTTTTTCCTAACCATGCCAGTGCAGGGAAGCTGAAGAAGAAGGAGGAAGAGCTGAAGCAGAAGAAGAGGAAGAGGAGAAGCCAACTGAAGAAGAAGAAGGCAGAGGAAGAAGCAGAAGGAGAGCTAAAGAGAAAAGAAGAAAAAAGGAGCTGCCGTAAAGAGAAAGAGCCAGAGAAGAAAAGAGAAGGAGAAAGCTGCAGCCGAAGAGAAGAGAAAAAGAAAAAGCCAAGGAGAAGAAGAAGAGCAGCAGCAGACAAAGGAAGGAAGAAGAAGAAGGCGTGCACTGTAGCAAACACCATTTAAGGCATCTGATTCATGGAATTAGACGTCTGAAGACAGAGAGAAGAGAAAGAAGAACAAAGAAGAAAGAGAGAAGAAAAGAAAAGAGAAGAAAAATTTTATTTCCTCTCTCTAGTTTTTTTTTTTGTAAAACAGTACATTATTGTGAATTGTGATTTTTATGCTTCTAAAATCAAGATTACTCCCTGAGTTCGACCTCGGAACATTTTAAATTTCGAGTAATAAAATTAAATCAAATTGGTGATTCCATCGCATAACAATTTTTGGCGCCGTTGCCGGGGAACAACGAGCATTTTAGAAGCTTCAAAATCACAATTTCTGATTTTATACTGACTTAATCTCCCTTTTGTTGTGCAGGAAAGGAAGAAAAGACTAGCAGCCGCACAACAACCACACCAGGTGACAGGTAACCTTCAACCCTCTCTTAAGCTCCTCACATTCTAAAGAGAAAGAAAATTAATTTAGGGCTACCTGTCTTCCTTACGTATTAATTAACAGAGTTGCCTAGTTTTGAGTTTCAACATATCTTAACTACACATCCACTTAAGGTGACTAGGGCTAAAACCTTCTTGCTTGAGCCCTAGTTACCCATTTCTGAGGTAACTAATTGGACCAACTAGAGCCAACCTAGGATTCCAAGTTAGGGTTTTAGAGACACATCTTCTAAACAAAGAATTGAAAATTCCAAAAGAGGTGTGCCTAAATCATTGTTTGAAAAGGCCTATTTAAGATAAACCCTAAGCAATCAGGCTCTTAATTTACTTGAACACTAAAAGAAAGGACCTAAGAAGCTCCCACAGGAACAAGGAGGTGAAATTGATCCTTTGGATCAACCAACCTTTAAATTAGGACACTTTTGCACACAAAAGGTTTAAAGTTCAAGTGAAATCCTAAGCACCTTGATCTTAATTAAAAGTGGTAGACTTAAGAGGTCAAGGTCCCCATTCTGGTCTACCTGGAATCTCAATGACAAGAGAGGTCGGGTGGGGGAAACCCTGTAACCCGTGGGGGTGCTCTACCGTGTAGGGGTCTTCGCAGGACTCACCCTCTCTGGCTACCCAGATAATTCTCAAGTGGATGACCTTCTGATCAACGGGTATCATCCGTCCTGAACCTCTATAGTCGCCCAACATATTTTGGGTGTCTTGATTGGGTCCAACACGTTCTAACCTCATCCAGTCTATCAGTGCATGTTTGGTAGGAGGTCCTTGAAACCTCCTCTAGAAATCCACTCTCCCTGAGGCCAAGCCTCGGCACCCTTGTTTGTGCAACAAGCCCTCCACATAGACCTTTCTTCCGATTCTGAACCTAGTTCTCCTTCTTCTTCCATCATGGCTTAGCCTGTTGAAGAAGAGAATAATCTTGAGCACCAGCTCCAGCATCTTAATGACCTCTTCTAGAATTTCATGAACCCACCGCAGCGCCCCATGATGCGAGATCACTATAATCCCGTTGCGGTGACAATTGAGCCTCGAGTCAGAATCCTAACTGGAGGACCTGACTTTGAATTGAAGCCAAATATGATTCATGCCATACCTAAATTCTACGGGCTTAACTCTGAAGATCCCTTCCAGCATATTAAACATCTCAAGCATCTGGCCCAGACCTTTGGGTCAGATGCGCAAAATCGGGATATCTTACTCATGAAGATGTTCTCTTTCTCCCTTATAGATAAGGCGGCTCATTGGTATCAGACACAGACCCGTCCGATCAACACCTGGGAAGAACTTCAATCCGACTTTTTAAAGAAGTTCTTTCCCGTTGGTCAGACAAACGCCTTGCGCCATCAGATTACTCACTTCACCCAACAAACGGGAGAACCTCTTCATGAGGCATGGGATCGATTCCTGGATCTCATGAGGAAGTGCCCTCATTACAGAGTTCCTAAATGGGAACAAGTCCAGTCTTTTTACTAGGGACTCCATGAAGATATTAGATTGTTCGTCAATGCAACTTGTGGAGGGAATATCATGGGTCAACATGAGGACACTGTGTAGGAGATTCTCGAGAATATGTACGAGAACTCCATCAACAATGACTCCATGGGTTTATTCCACTGGACAAATACCCGCGCATCGACGAATCTTAGGGGAGCACATGAGACGCAGGGCCTGTCTGCATCCGTCGACTTGGAACTAATGGCCAGTCGATTGGACAAGGTCTCTATTATCGAGAAGAAGGTGGACGAGCTAACTCAACATTTGCAGCGAGCCACCTCTGCGCAAAACTCCTTCGCACATCCACCTCCTACAAGGGAAACTGTGCAAAATATTTTCCACCGGTCTTCTCCTGGGATGGACCCATATCCACCCCCATCTGACTCCAAGACCAGAGGGACCTCCGATCCTTTCTATTCTTGCCAGGGGAACACTAATCCCCCATTCTTTGACTTTCCTGAGGCTCCTCAGACCTGCGAGGACCTTAATGCCATCCAGAATGACCCATTTTCCAACACCTACAACCCTGGATGGTGAAACCATCCCAATTTCTAGTGGGCTGGAAATTCTCAGACCCAAAGACCACCTTATCAGCCCCGTCCACAAGCCCCTCGTCCTTATCAGCTGCCTCAGCCTCGGCTCAACCCCACCTATCCATCCGAGCCTAACCAAGACCAAATGTCCCTCATCCTCCAAACTCTGGCTGACATTCAGAGATCGAATGCGGCTATTCAAAAACAGCACAAGGACAAAATCACGGAGGTCTACAACCAACTCGCCCAGATGGCAAATTCCCGCCAACCGGACACTCTTCCTTCACAACCTCTGCCAAACCCTAACAATGTTCCGACCCAGCGGCTCGTTATAAACCCGAACCCAGGCCAAGCACACTTGATCTATCAGGCCGCTTATGTTCCATCACTTGACGGGATGGAAGCATCAACCTCCTATGCGGGTTATCAACAGCAGCAACCCATCTTACCAACCCCTAACCAGAACCAGGTAGAATTGAACTCGGTGACAACCTGTAGTGGTAAAGCAACCCAAGACCCACCTTATCCAGACCACTTAAAGCCTGGTAGTAATCCAAGCCCTAGGATAGTTATCCAGGATGTCCCTGTCCCAGATAAAAAACCAGGACCTATTGTAGAGGAACCAACAAAGGTCACATTTCCTGAGGCCTTGACCAAGGGAAAAAGTACAGCCAAACCCGTGGCTACTGAGGAGGACCTGATCAAGCTCTTTGAGCAGGTTCAAATAAACATCCCCTTGATGGATGCAATCCGCCACGTACAGGCTTACGCACGATTCTTGGAAAACGTGTGTACACCCCAGCGTAAGCCGCGAACCAAGAGTGGGAGTCCGATTGTACTATCAGAGCAAGCCAGCTCTGTGATCCTGAGTAAACTCCCACCCAAGGCAAAAGACCCAAGCACTCCCCTGATTTCATGTAAAATTGGTGAGACCTAATTTGATAGAGTTTTGTTAGACCTAGGTGCCTCCATAAACCTGATACCCACATCCCTACTTAACCACCTAGAAGAATCAGAGCTTAAACCGACTGAGGTGACATTGCAGTTAGCTGATCAATCCATTAAGTCACCTAAAGGAGTTCTTGAGGATGTTATTGTTAGGGTGTAGGATTTCTACTCCCCCGTAGATTTTATAGTTCTAGACATGGATGCACCTGAGAATCTAAGGGATACACTAATTATACTGGGGAGACCTTTTCTGGCCACTGCAAGGGTCAACATAAGTTGTGAGGAGAGCCAAATAGAGCTGAAATTTGGGAATCAAACCCTCAAGATTGATATCTTTAAGGCCCAACAAAGGATTAATTGTGGTGTGGTAGAATAAATATGTGATATCAGGACCGTGGTTGATGAACCGCATTTTGAGAACAACCTGATTATTCCCAATCAACCACAAGAAGATCTAAAACCGCAATTAGGAGAGTTTGAACCCGATTTGGACACACCCCTAACTCCTACCCTTGTTCCTCACACCCACTCAGACCCACCTGCTACTGCTGATAATCCCGTTTTGGAACTCAAGCCCCTTCTCGATCATTTGAAATATGTTTTTTTGGGTTTCAATCAGATATTTCCTGTGATTATAAACTCCAGACTCACTCCTGATCAGGAATCCCGTCTGATTACTATTCTCCAGCAACATCGTAGAGCCATTGGTTGGACTGTCGATGATTTGACTGGAATAAGTCCCTCTTTTCGCACACACCACATCTATTCCGAAGAGGGCGCATGACCTTCGCATGAAATGCAGAGACGTCTGAACCCTAATCTGCATGATGTCGTGAAAAAGGAGATCATTAAGTGGTTAGATGCAGGGATCATCTACCCGATCTCCGATAGTCACTGGGTGAGCCCAATCCAGGTTGTGCTTAAGAAGGCAGGGCTCACCACCATCACGACTGAAACTGGAGAAGTCATACCTACCCGTATAGATAATTCGTGGAGTCTACATTGATTACCGAAGATTCAATTCCTCCACGAAGAAGGATCATTTCCCACTACTGTTTATTGATCAGATTCTTGAAAAACTAGCAGGAAATAGATTCTTCTGCTTTCTGGACGGGTACTCCGGTTACAACCAAGTGGCGATCCATCCAGAAGACCAAGAGAAGACCACTTTCACCTGCCCCTTCGGGACATACGTGTTCTGAAGGATGCCTTTCGGTCTTTGCAATGCACCTACGACTTTTCAGCGGTGCATGCTTGCCATATTCTCTGATATGGTAGGTGATTATCTGGAAGTCTTCATGGATGACTTCCCAATTTTTGGGGCATCATCTGACAATTGCCTCCAGCACTTGGTTCATATACTCAGGCATTGCATTGACGTAAATTAGGTTCTTACCTGGGAAAAGAGCCACTTTATGGTGCCTGAGGGGATCGTTCTGGGACATTTGATTTCTGACAGGGGCATCCAAGTGGATCGAGCCAAGGTTAACCTGATATCCAAACTCCCTATGCCTTGCTCGATCAGGGACATCCGATCTTTTCTGGGGCACGTCGATTCATCCCTGATTTTTTGAAAATCACGCGTTCCCTGACCACTCTTCTCTCCAAGGATGCACCTTTTGAGATTTCCAAGGAATGCACTCAAGCATTTGATATCCTTCATGATCGAGTTACCCAAGCCCCGATCCTACAGTCCCCTGATTGGTCTCAACCCTTTGAGATCATGTGCAATGCATCTGACTTCTCTGTAGGAGCAGTTTTGGGGCAAAAGATTGACGGGAAACCTTTGGTCATCTACTACACTAGCAAGACACTTGACGAGGCTCAGTGTAACTACACGGTTATGGAGAAAGAGCTGCTAGCTGTAGTATTTGCCCTTAAAAAATTCAGGTCTTATCTTCTGGTTTCCCACGTTATTATCTACTCGAATCACACAGCTTTGAGGCATCTCCTTGCAAAGAAGGACGTGAAACCTTGATTAATCCGATGGATTTTGCTATTGCAAGAATTTGATCTCGAGATTCATGACAAAGCGGGAAGACAGAACGTGGTAGCTGACCACTTGTCTCGCCTTCCTTCTGAGATCATCAACCCTTCTAGACCCATCATGGAGCATTTTCTCGATGAGGACCTTTTGACTATTGGTATAAGGCTTCCATGGTTTACTGATATAGTAAACTATTTGGGATCACATCAGATTCCGTCTGATTGGCCGAAGGCCAAGAAAGATAAATTACACTCCGATGCCAAGTATTACATTTGGGAAGACCCATACTTATTCTGCATAGGTGCTGACCAAATTATCCGGTGATGTATCCTAGAGGTCGAAATCAATGACATACTCTCTTTCTGCCATGACCAAGCATGGGGTGACCATTTTTCTGGGCATAAAATCGCATCGAAAATCCTCCAATGTGGCTTTTACTGGCCCACTATCTTCAAGGACGCATACAATCACTATAAGGCATGCAACCGTTGCCAAACTTTGGGAAACATGAGCCATCGCGACATGATGCCTTTACAGCCGATTCTCGTATGTGAAATTTTTGATATTTAGGGGATTGATTTTATAAGCCCCTTCCTTATCTCGGACGGTTTCGAGTACATTTTACTTGCTGTTGACTACGTGTCCAAATGGATCGAAGCCATTCCGACCCGAACCAATGATCACAAGATCGTTATCAAATTCATTCATCAGAATATCTTCTCACAGTTTGGGATTCCTCGAGTGATCATTTCTGATGGAGGGACCCATTTCACCAGCGCTCAGTTCAGGTCACTGATGACCAAATACGGGGTGTCACACCGAATCTCTACTCCTTATCACCCCTAGACTAATGGTCTAGCTGAGCTATCAAATCGGGAGATCAAGAAAATCCTTCAGGTTATTGTTCGACCTGACAGGAAAGACTGGTCATCCCGACTTCCGGAAGCTTTGTGGGCTTATAGAACCGGCCACAAAACCTAATTAGGCATGTCTCCTTTCAGACTGGTGTACAGGAAGGCGTGTCACCGTCCCGTCGAACTGGAGCATAAAGCCTATTAGGCAATACGGAATTGCAACATAGATCTTTTTAAGGCTAGAACCCACAGAAAGCTTCAGATAAACGAGATTGATGAATTACTCCTTGATGTGTATGAAAACTCGCAAATCTACAAAGAGCGGGTTA
The DNA here is from genome assembly GCA_037157565.1 of Thalassia testudinum. Taxonomy (NCBI): domain Eukaryota; kingdom Viridiplantae; phylum Streptophyta; class Magnoliopsida; order Alismatales; family Hydrocharitaceae; genus Thalassia; species Thalassia testudinum. The sequence goes on along the minus strand of JAZHRO010000022.1, from coordinate 1,694,345 downwards.
AAGCCTTTCATGACAAGCACATTTTTAGAAAGATCTTTCACCCTGGTCAGAAGGTCCTACTCTTCGATGCCTGACTAAAACTGTTCCCTGGAAAACTGCGATCCAAGTGGGTCGGACCATATCTTGTCCAACAGATCTTTGGAAATGGAGCCGTCGAGATCAGTCCGCATAGCCACGATTCTGAACCCTTCGTCGTGAATGGTCAGAGACTCAAACCGTTCATTGACATAACCAATATAGATTTGGCTGAGTCATCATTCATCCTCCATTCTCCCTGAGCTCATTGCGCCCAGCCGATGGCGTAAAACTCAGCGCTTAACGGGAAGCAACCCGTCATTCTTTTGAAAACCCAAAACCTTTTCTGACATTTCTTTGCACTTTAGGTTCATCCTTTAGGACAGCCGACTCCACCTCAGGTACTAATACTTGATATTAGAAATCGTCTGCAACAGGCACCTCAACCCATCCACTCACTCAATACCTATCCTAATGCATGAACCAAGCTGAATAAAATTTCACCTAATGTACAATGAGGACATTGCAAACCTTAGGCATGAGAAGGGTATGAAAGTGCAATAAAAACTCATAACAAGAAAATGTTTCAAACAAAAAAATCACATATGTCAAAAACACCAAAAAAATTTAAAAATTTTTTTGAAAAAGAACAAAAAATAAATGGGAGGAAGGAAGAAATTTGTTGAGCTTTACAAAAGGAGGAGGAAATGAGCAAAATGCTAAAACGGAGCACAAAATAAAAAAGAAAGAGATAGTCATTAGTAAGAAATTAAGGAATTAACCAAAATTTTAGACCACATTAAAGAAAAGTAAAGTGAAAGTGCCAAAGAAACATAAAAAGATTAGTAAGAATGCTAACCTTAGGCCCTCTAGGTTAGACTCTTAGTACCCGTTAAGATCTGGATATTCCTCAAGAGGTTGAGGAAAGTGAAAAGCTTAAGTATTAGGTCTAAGGCTTAGGGAGAATTCGGTCTCGTTAACTGACCTTCGATTTATGGGACTTGGTAACCTAAGCACCCCAATTCACACACAGTCTGATTCAGTGAGCATAACTATCAAAATCACGCAGAAGCATTTCTAATGTTCTGAAAATGTCACCTAGATTAGGAGTGGCCGATCAACACAAGTTGATTTGGACGAGTTCCCGACGTGGAGAGGTGGGAAATTCCCCTCGAAGATGCGTAACAACATATCGTCTCCTCGGTGCTTGTCTCTTAGGATATTTACATATCCTACTGGGGGCATGTAAGCACTCTGCTGGTTCAGATACCAAGGATGACAATATCACGAAATGTCAATTGCTAGGGTCTGAATTCGGCCACAGAACACCATGGGCAGGATTATCTCGAAATCTCGAAAACCAGGGTTCTGGGGGTTACCATGGGCGGTGCTAGCTCGAAGCATCGATTGCTAGGAACCTTTGAGGATTGATGATGTGGACGAGGAATCCGATACAGACCGTGTTGTGAAGCCAATCCTAAGCTAGAATTAAAAAGAAAAGAGAGAGAAAACTCTCCAAACAAATAGACCCTCTGTCTCTCTCTTACAAAATGCACTGCAAACTGAACCAAGGCTAAAAATGTCTCAAGCACGGGTGCTTTAACCACGGAGTCCAATAAACCTTAGGGTAGTTCCTGTGGGCCTTAAAAACCTTTGCTAAGGACTAAGGCTAAAGCTAGATAGATCTGGATCTTTGTTGGTACTAGAGTACCTTTAGGCCCATGGTTGGCATTCTGACCTAATCAAAGAGACAAGAGAAGAAAAGGCACTTATCAAAATTAGTGAAAGGAACTCATGGTTTAGAACAAAGGTTAAAACCTTAAAATTTTGTTAAGGATCTAGCAAAAGCTAGGCATGGGGGTATGATGAGAACCTCATCATGAACCCTAACTAGCACTTTTTGACCTAATAAAATGAACACAAGCTCCTACATAACCTAAAGGAAGGCCTAATTCAGGGAATTACTAATCTGAGAAGAAAACATGACACAAGGGGTAAAACTCTAATTTTACCATTGCAGTGCATCAACGGGATTTCTAAGGGTCTAGACATAGGTTAAGTGAACCTAATAAGAGAAAAAGTGGGATGATTTGGTCTGAAAAGGTTTATGGTGACATCTAGGAATTAAATGACATTCTACAACCCTAAAACAAATCTATTTTAATTCACGAAGTTCTAGGAAAGATAAAAATCAACTAAACCCTCTAAAATTCATGGAAAAATATTCCGTAGGGTTTAGAACCTTTAATTTGGCCTTTGAAACCTATTTTGACCTAAATTGAGGTCCATATCCAATTTTTGACCTAATTTAGGTTTTTATGCAAAATGTCTAGTCAAACATGGTCAAACCTAAAATCCAATTTCACCATTGGATTCCTTAGATCCAAATTAGGTTGATACCAAAATTTAGACCTGAGGGAAGGTCGTCTTGACCCACTTTGCGATTTGGTCCTCAAAATTACTTTCAGACCCTCAACTTTTTGAAACTCTTGCAAATGCCCCCTAGCTTTCTCATCATTTTCTTCACTTAGGTCCTTCTACCACCCGCAGCAGCAGGCCATACCTTCGGCGACTTTGTGCGGAGGATGGCGCCGCGTCTGCATGGGGAGCCAGCTCCAGATTTGAAAGGGGAGCTCCCTGCGGAGCCCCCTACCTCATGGGCCGACCCCCATGCCTTGAAGACCGCCATACCTCTCGTGCAAACGCACAAGAGGTATGGGTCTCCGATCTGCCATACCTCCGGCGAGATTTTTCCTGTCACTATCGCGCGCCTCCCGACCGGCCTTCACTTATTTAAGGAGCGGCACACTCTGCCGCATCCTTCAAGCTCCATTTGGCCTGAGCTACCCCTCCAATTCATCTCCTCCCAACTCTGGCCATTCGCCCAGAGCTTCCGGTGACTCTCCCCTTCCTCTCTCGTTGCTCTACCACAGTACCAGTGGCAGAGCTATCTCCGCCGTCTTCCGCCGCGTCACGCCGTACCAGCGGGCGCTCTCCAACCCCTCTTCCTCGTCGCCGTCTCTTCCCCCTGGGCACCTTCGTCTCTGGCGACGGCAGTAACAGCTGCTCGCCATCTCCGCCTCCCTCGTTCACTCCTGACCTGCCAACTAAGTTCCCTGACTCTCCTCTTTATTTCCCCTCTGTCAATTTGTTATTTCGAACCCTCGACACCACTGACCCCCACCATCTTCTCCACCTTCGGCCGACCACCAATGAAGGCACATCCACCATTCCACTCACTCACACACCTTGCCAACTACCGCAGAAGCATCGCCACCTTCCACTGATCATCCTCCACCTCTTCATCGCCCACCACACACACCACACAATGCCCCTAAACAAACCCATACACACGGTTTCAGTCTGACCTAGTGATTTGGGGGAAGTGGAAGGGCGGAGGTTGATCAGGGTGAGGAGGCGGAGGTTCTGCGGTGGTCGGCGAGCCGTGTGGGATGCTGGAGTGATGGGAGCGGCTCGCCGGAGGATGGCCGGAGGCGGAGAAGGTGAGGGTGATTAGGCGCGGTCGAGGGGTAATTAGATAAAAATAGCAGGGGGAAAAGAGAGAGAGAATAGAGGGAAGTAGTTCTAACCTAACTACAGTGACGAAGGGGGCGAGGAGGTGGACGGCTGTACCTGCTGTCGCCGGAGAAGAAGGTGCCCAGTGGGGGAGGACGGCGGTGACGACGGGGCAGAGGCAGCGCGCGCCGGTATTGCGCGACGCGGGAAGAGCAGGGGAAGAAGTCTCTGCTGCTGGTATTGCGGCAGAGCGAAGAGGAGGAGGAGGAAGAACCGTGGGAGCTGGTGGGCATCTGCCGGAGTGAGAAGAGAGGAAAGTTGGGGGTTTTCTCCGTCAGATCCGAGCTACCTCAGAACGGCGGAGCGACGGGGGTATTTATAGAGGCCGAATCAGAGAGGAAGGCGGAGGGAGACGACATGTCTCCCTCGCCGGAGGACGCCGGAGATGGAAACCCATACCGTCCGTGTGTTCACACGGCCGATATGGTGGGTTGCAGCGACCAGGGGGTGTTCCTGCGACGGCTGACAACGCAGGGCACCCCCGGTTGTCTTGCCAGACCCTCCCCCTTACCCTGCGCGGCGCCATGCTCCGCGCAAGGTCGCCGGAGCATGGTGCTGGTCAGGTTTTGGCAGGAGGGACCTGAATGCAAAGAACGAAGGAGAGTTAGGGGCATAAATGCGAGGGTTCAAAAGTTGAGGGCCAAAAAGTTAATATATGAGGACCAAAGTGTAAAGTTGGTCAAGAAGGTTTCTTCTTAGGCTCAAGTTTTTATACATGACTAATTAGGACCTAAGGAATCTGATGGTGAATTTTATTTCTAGATTAAACCTTGTTTGACTGGTCAATTTATGCAAAAACCCAAATTAAGTTATTAATTGGGTATGGTTCTCAATGTAGGTCAAGATGGGTTCCTAAGGTCAAATTGAAGGTTCTAAACCCTAGAGATTATTTTTATATGAATTTTAGAGGGTTTATTCCATTTTTGCTTTGCCTTGAACCTCGTGAATTGAAGTGGGTTTGTTTTAGGGTTACAGATTATCATTTAGTTCCTTGGAATTGTTGTAACCCTTATCAGATCATCCCACTTTCCTTCTTAGTTGGTTTGTTTGACCTATGTTTGGACCTGTATGCAGATTATACTGGTAAAATCGCATTTTTACCCCTTTTGACTTGTTTTCTCCTTAAACTCAGAATTCTCTGAGTTAAGCCTTTCCTTGAGTTATGTAGGAGCTTTTATCATTTGTATTAGGTCAAAATGAGCTAGTTATGGCTCATGATGAGGTTCTCATCACCTAGGCACGCATGCCTAGGCCATCCTGAGCCACACCGACCCCCACTTCACCTTTGTCGTGATACGGTAAAGGTTTTCCTGTTGTTTGACAGGGCCGCAAGGCCGTTCTTGTGTTATGCAGATCCGAGCTGTCGTCTACCATTAACGTGCAAGCAAGCTTGCTTGCTTCTGAGCTCCAGGCCGCACGCTCTAGGCTTCAGGACTCCAAGCAATGGGCGTTGAGTGTGTGAGTGAATGCAACCTGAGAGCAGGCTTTGCACGGCTCACAGTTGCTCCAATTGGGTGGAGTTCTCCTCCTGCGGGTGCCAGTAGAAGCGGGTGGGACATTTAGTCCCACCTTGTAAATGCAAGAGCGCTGTGGGCAGCATAAATTGTAAAAGTGACAGAGGCTTATCGCCTCAGTCACATAGGGTGAGGTCCCCTCGCCCACTCCCGCCTCGTCCGTGCCCACGCTACGCGGACCTGGCACCCGACCCGATTACCTAGACCTAGCACTCCTTGCGCATCACACCCACATCAGTGCGCTTGGACCCGGGCGCACACCAGACCCGATTACCCAGCTCTAGGAGAGCATATCGAAGAGAGAAATAGAGAGAGAAAGAGATTTGGGGAGGGTAGGGGTAGGTTTTTGCCTAACCATGCCTGTGTAGGGAAGCTGAAGAAGAAGAAGGAGGAAGAGTTGAAGCAGAAGAAGAGGAAGAGGAGAAGCCAACTGAAGAAGAAGAAGGCAGAGGAAGAAGCAGAAGGAGAGCTAAAGAGAAAAGAAGAAAAAAGGAGTTGCTGCAAAGAGAAAGAGCCAGAGAAGAAAAGAGAAGGGAGCTGCAGCCGAAGAGAAGAGAAGAAGAAAAAGCCAAGGAGAAGAAGAAGAGCAGTAGCAAACAAAGGAAGGAAGAAGAAGAAGAAGGCGTGCACTGTAGCAAATGCCATTTAAGGCGTCTGATTAATGGAATCAGACGTCTGAAGATAGAGAGAAGAAGAGAAAGAAGAACAAAGAAGAAAGAGAGAAGAAAAGAAAAGAGAAGAAAAATTTTATTTCCTCTCTCTATTTTTTTTTTTTATAAAATAGTACATTATTGTAAATTGTGATTTTTATGCTTCTAAAATTAAGATTGCTCCCTGAGTTCGACCTCAGAACATTTTAAATTTCGAGTAATAAAATTAAATCAAACTGGTGATTCCACCGCACAATAAGGCCCAGTGAGGTAGGGCTTGGCCTCGCCGGAGCTAAGGGAGATGAAGCTAAGATTTACTGGAAAACTAAACTAACCTACTCCTAACTAGCTCAATCCTATTCCTAAAGGTTAAAGCTACTTACCTGGACGATAGGGGTGAGAAATCTCCGTCGAAGGTCCTTAACGGAGGACGAAATCAGAAGATTGGAGGAAGAACTACGACGGGTGGTTTCACAGAGTGGAAGCATAGACCAACGTCGGCGCTTCGTTAGAGGACGCAACAGACGGTGGCGGAGATCAGAAGTAAGTGGAGACGAAAGGAGATATAGGATGGAGACGGAGATTGTTTGCTGGAGAAGGAGGAATAGCCTATCAGTTAGCTGTGATTGGGGAAGAAGGTAGGGAGCTAAACGCTGAAATTGAAGGTTTCAAGTGGTATTTATAGGTTGCGGCGGCAGTGAAGGGGATTGTATCCGAACGGAAACATGTCTAGGTGCAGGGTAATCACTGGCGTCTTCTCCGACACCGGTGAAGTTATCGCCAAGCCTTAATTAGGATTTGAAGATCATCTAGACTGTGGGATGAAATGAAGGAAGTGAGCGCAAGCTCCAGAAGCTTGGCGAGGAAGGAAGAACACTGGATGGAAGGTGATCGTGAGGTGTTTTCACCGCCGTTCGTCAGCTGTTGAAGTGGCTGGAGAAGAAATGAAGAAGAAGAAGAAAAGTGTACAAAGGGACCTAAATGTGAGAAAAGTTAAGGACCTAGGTGAAAGGAAAGGACTCAAATGCAATGAATTCCAAGGATCGAAATGCAAATAGAGGCTTTCAAGGTTAATTTAAATTATTTTCTTTTCTAACTTTTTATATATATTTACAATTTATCTAAATTTTATATTAAAGCCTTGTATTCACATTTTTGACCCATTTATTAATATTTATTAACTTATTGACTTAAGTTATTTAAGATTTAGGTCTTAAATTATACTTAAGTTAAATAAGATATTAATTAGGCAACTAATTAATAGTATTTTGAGCCCATTTATTAATTAAGTTATTAATAATATTAATTGACTTATAATTTATCATTTCAAACTTATGTTAAGGTCCTTTAATGGTTTGTCCCTTATTTCATAATTAACCCTTATATATACATATTCCTAGCTAATTAACTAGGAAGCCTAGTTAATTAGGGGTAATTAGAAGCCATGATGAGCCTCTCATCAGACTCACTATTAGAAAAATGGGATATACCATCGGTTCCTTGCCGTCAGTTTCTAAAACCATTTAGGAATGTGGTTTCTAAACCGTAGTGTTGGAGAATCTTTCAATTACAATTATAGGTTCTAAGGAGCCAAGGGACCCCATAGAACCTAGTTAGAATATAGGATTTAAAACCTAGGTAGCATAGCTACTTATATGGGAACCGTGAGGCAGACAAAGGGGGGGAGATTATCCCCACTAGCCTGCCCGTGCGACAAAGAGACTATGGGAGGGCCTAGAAGAACAGAAGGTTCATGATATATGTGCATTCAAAATTGATGATCATGGATGATGAGTACGTGGTGGTTGGGTCGGCCAACTTGAACCAGAGGTCGATGGATGGGAGGAGGGACACAGAGATCGAGGTCAGGTGTTGGGAGAGTGGCGGCGGGGTTGTGAGGGCTTTTAGGTTGGGGTTGTTGGGGGATCACATGGGGGGAGCGGAGATGGTGTTTTGGAGGCCTGAGGGGTTGGAGTGTGTGAGGAAGGTGACGGAGATTGGGGACTAGATGTGGAGGGTGTATGGTGGGAAGAATGTGGTGGATATGGGAAGGGTGCATTTGGTCAGCTACCCTGTGGGGGTCGGGGAGGATGGGAGTGTGGGCGTACTATGGGAAGAATGTGGTCACCCACAGGAGCAAGTAAGAAAAAATAAGGTCAATAAGGCTAAAGCTCCCCCACAGACCCATTGCTTGGGTCGAAGGAGTATTGAGATAGTCAGGAGTCGTTACGTAAGTGTTGGAACTATTTTTCAGTTGAATATTACTTAATTTTTAAGTTATCTTAATATAATTGTATCGTTTTTATATTTTTAGTCCACTACTTATGATGGGATGGAAATGAGTAGGATGGATATCTATGAGGTCACCCACAGTAAGGTTGCAGTTGAAGGTGCTCATAAGTAGATTCATGAGTCATACGACGAGAAATACATAAGTTTCCTAAACTCAAAAAATTTATAACTTTGTATATATATATTATAATAATATTTTTTAATACATGTAGGGGCAAATGAGATAGTTAATACATCCCTCCATTGACGAGACCTCCGACAGCATCCACCAGCCTTTGGATTTAGAGGAGGCATTTAGGAGAGTAATGCCACCAGACTACAATGGTTTCGTCCGTAGTGCGAGAAGGGCACAAACGTTATCCACCTGGTATGGGAGGAAAGGTGTGGTCTCATCTAGTGCCGTCAATTAGTTGCATCAAAAAATTGACATAGTACAGTGATAAGAAGAAGAAAGGGAGAAGAGAGAGACAGATATGAAGAATCAGATAGATGTCATGCAATCACAGATGAATAAGACAGATAGTAAGATCGAGAGGCTTCTAACCCTTCTTCTAAAGAAGGGTCAGTCATAGCATCCATCTTCATCAGATCCCAGCATCTATAGACAAGACGACGACAACTCCATGGGTGGTGCAGGTGAAGCTGGTGGCATTAGGGTAGATACATTTTGATTTTTATCCATTTCTTTTCTTTTGTTTTTCATTATACTTTTTTTATGTAAATATTTCATTTTCAAACTTTTTATGTACTAGACTTTATATTTATGAAATATAAACTTCTCTTCATTTTCATTAGTTATTTTTCTATAAAAGCAAGTCTTTTAAGTAGGTTTAGTAGGTAGTTCCCATCATTTTGTAATTTAAAAAAAAAGAACTCATACATTTGCTGTCACTTATTTGAATAGTCACTTATCGTAATAAGCGACGGCATATAAGGTTTGAGAGAATCACACCTCCCCTTTTATGTCGTCGCTTCTTAGGCAAAATGACGGCAAAAATCTTTTTACCATCGCTTATACAAGTGACAGCAAATTTACATAAACGACGATGAAAATTAAGAATGGGCTCAAAAGGTAGGAAAAAATGACTTACATATGCCGTTGCTTATGTCATAAGCAACGACAAATACAATTACCATCAGTTTCAAAACGACATCGAAACATCCAATCCGTCCCATGGTCAAGCATTATTTTGCCGTCATTTATTGAAATAAGCAACGACAAATACAATTACTATTGATTTTGAAACGATGTGGAAATCTCCAATTCATCCGATGGTCGAACATTATTTTGATGTCGGATGTGCTCTCTAATCGACGGCAAAACGAAATAGCGACGATAATAATGGCGTCGCTTAATGACGTTGGTTATTTGGGTTTTGCCGTCGATTTCCAACCAACGACGAAAGTAAAGTATGCTATCGTGACTTCACGTGAATGAGTATAAATATTTATGGAAAATAGAGATATTTATCATTCTCACCATGAAGTTGGAATTGATTAATTACTCTTATAATTTTGAAATTTTCTTTTATACTTCCTCTTCTAATTCCTTGATATGATATATCCTCCACCCAAACCCCTCTTCCCATTCCTTCAGGGGAGGGGAGCATGCACCCATGAGAGGGTGTGTTTTATATAGAGTTTGTGGTTGTGTGTGGTCCACTTAAGGAGAGGAGTGGCCTAACCATAGGTTAAACTAGGGAGGCACATGATAGCTATTAGTTGTTGGAGTAGGTTTAGGAAGCTTCTAGGCCATGTGGTGGTATAAAAGGTGATGTGTCAAGTGAAGTGGCACCACATGTAGGAGTATGGCGAGGTGGCGCCATGTGTGTGGTGACATGTTGGAGTTCAAGTGCAAGAATTTTAGGGCTTATATCTCAGTTAAGGTCTAGGTGCCTAGGTTGGGTCAATTAATGAGGGTGTGTGTTAGTTAGGCCGGTAATTGTGTGGTTTTGTGCATGGATCAGATGTTCGTGCGTGCATAGCTTTGTTTTCTTTTTTGCTTGTTGTGATAAGCTTGTGATGATTCCATTATGGGCCTTCTTGCATATGCGTGTTAGCACGACTCCAACTCCTCTACTACAGGCCTGCATACAAGAAATACAGTCGTCAATCTCAGGCTCATAAAACAAAGAAACTATGCTATATATGTACAAAAAATGTGAATGCATGCAACGCATGAAATATGGCCTATTTACCATGCAAGCTTGATTTTTAACCTAATTTAGGCATTTTAAAGGCTAAAATTGCTATGCAATCAGAAACCATTACCGATAGCAACTATAGGTGATGATTTCAAAACCGTTGCAACAAAACCATCGCAAAATTCACCTTTTTTAGTAGTGACTATTAAGATTTGAATCCTAGACATCTTTTCAATTCATTCCAACATTTTCTCAACTTACCAAATGTTTGAAAAGCTATTATAGAATGTGAAGCAAGATGCACTCGACATTCGTATAAAGTTTTAGATGCTTAAAAGGATGCTTGCATCTGACACTTACTACAACTGAATATCCCAAACCTCATTTAGAATGCTAGAAATGGTATTATGCATGTAAAAATTAACATATTTAAGATTTGTCATAAGAATGTATTTTAGATCTTTCGCAAACTAATGGAACTTATGGAGATTAAAAGAGGTAGAAAAATCCTAATATATAGCATAAGAAAGAAGCATCACCCTCTATCGATTTTCAAGCTGAATAATGATCAAATAACTAGATTCCTTACACAAAGTGAATGCTTCAATATGCTATGATCAAAATGGGATCAACAACTTCATCTTCATAATTGTTACATGTAGAGCTATTTATTGATCCTAACAAGCCAAAACCCAACCGAGCACAAATTCCATCTTGATGAGGCTAGTATACGTGCATATGTCATTAAGCATCTTAATTGTTGTTTTGATGATAACAAACAATTCAATAATGCTGGGATGAAAATAGATCTATATACATCTTAGGAATTTGTATATTCTACTTTTGTAAGGGCTAACATGCAAGTCTAAGGCCTAAAAGGAGGCATTTATGAAAGTTAAAAGATGTGAGCCCCATGCAGTCAAGCTTAAGATGAAATTGGAGTAACAAAGGCTTCTTATGCTTTGGAGAGGCCTTTAAACAACCATTGGTCTCAAGTTCAATGTAATCTAGGACAATTGGTTGTAATTTTTTTATTTCTTGATAGTAAAAAGTAAGGAGAAGCCAATTGCTAGGTTCATTTTGGCATAATTTATGGGTCTTATGCATAAAATTCACTAAAGCACCTTACTTAGCTAAATTAAGGTTAATCTAGACTAATCAACCTCTAAATAGGTCATTAATGACTAATCATATGTTTCTTACAAGTTAATAACATGGGAGATGAGAATCAAATTAAAAAACCAAGATTCAACCTATCTAATGTTAGATAGACAATACCTAAAGTTAGGTTGCAGGGCCAATGTCAACTTAGGCAAAACATGAAATTACAAACTGTCACGACCCAATCCCAAATCCCTACAGGATCTGAGATCAGCTCGCTTTGATTAATCTCAAGACCCAGTCGTTCAACAAGAAATAACCAAGTAACATTCATCAAAGCACAATCACACAAGTATAGTAGCTAAGCAGAAAGAGATTTACAACAGGGGGAAAAAGGAACATTAATATTATGTCATAATACAGCCATCACAACAAAATGAGTACATGTAGCAAAAGACAAAACTATAGAACTCACTATCAAACAGTAGAACGAAAGCTAAGCTCAACTAGGCCCAACGTCCTTAGTAACCGGTGGCTCGGGCTGCTCAAATCCCTAACCTGTACAGAATTTATTTAACTAGAGTCAACTAACGCTGAGTAGAGTGGTGGCTAAGAAGTAACATGCATTTAACATAAAATTTTTCATTTTCCAATTGTATTATACATGTGGGTGCATAGAGATCTCTAATTAGGATTTGTTAATTAATCTTCTGGTTCCCTATAGGAACGATCTTGCTTGCAACTTCCTATGATATAGGATGCCCACGTGGCACTCTCCTGGCGAAGGAGTCCCACCGTGATAGTCCTATACTCAGTCTACCACCCCGAGGTCACGGTCATGACGTAGCAGTGACTACGGCACACGTGATAAGCGCACGGGTAGCTACCCCGCACTGGCACGCGGTCAGTTGTTTCCGCTAGTGGGTATGCCTCAACGTACAGTGCGGAACAGTATAGGGCCTTGCCCTCTCAGAACAGAATAGGGGCCTTGCCCCTCCTTAGTCCGCGTACCCTCGTTCGACTACCCCGGTTTGCCCAATGTGCTGACGAGAGTCGGTGTAGGGTGGCCATACCTAGCCCTGGGCCCCCTGGGGCAAATAGCTCCCCCCTACACTAAGTACCTCACCTCGGTACCATGTACATGAGGGCTAGTAAGAGTCATCGTAGAGTGGCCAAACCCACCCCGGGTCCCAACCTAAGGGTGGCAAGCTCCCCTCTACCTTACAAGGGATAGTTGCTCTCTTCGGTACCACGTACACGAAGGTCAGCTTACCTCCCTTAACAGTTGCCCATAGGTAGCAAATTCCCAGAACCAACCGGTTCTCCGTAGTACGGTGTTCTTGTTTACATTTCCCGTGGGGTTCGTACAGGAGTTTCTTTTTCACATCTAGGTTGGAATGTTCGGAACAAACAGTTCAATTTTCATTTTATTACAGTAGGGGTCCATTTTAACTAAAAATAGGCATCTTTCGATTACTCAATCATTCACATACAGTAGGGGTCCATTTTAGCTAAAAACAGGTAGTTTTTGATTACTCAATCATTCACATGCAGTTTCTTCTAACCCTAGTGTTCATGACAAGACCTAGGGTTCAAGAATTTATTTTCGAGTATATGTTTATTCCTTCCTAGGGTTCATCTCAAGTCTTAGGATTACTTACTAGCATGTACTAAATTAGAGATTTAAGGTTGTAACCACTCCACCTGGGTAACCGGGTGGAATGGGGGCTCGAATAGTGGCTCCCGACGTCTCCACAAGACCCGTACACCTGACGGACTAGAGACCTAAAACATGGGTTGATGGGCCAAAGGTTTAGAAGGATATAAACAAGGTATCATTATATAGAGAAACTCGTACGGAAAACAAAGATGATTCGTTTGCAGAAAAGCGATAATAATAGGGCCTTACACGGCCCAAAACATGCTATCAGACGAAAATTAGACGTCAGGGAAGGTCCTAGACGTCTTAAAATAGTTCTCAGGGATACCTCTCTCGATGTTCCACTATCAGACGTCTGGAACTCAATGCCGACGTCCAAGGACTCTGTCAGACATCTGGGGATGCTCTCGGACGTCTGAAACTGCCCCGGCTACGCTCCCGCCTTTTGACACATACACGTACGCTGTCAGGATTTGTCAGAGAGGAAAGGTACGGAAAGTAGATCTCTATCAGACGTTTTGCTCTACCTTCGGACGTCCGGTAAGACGTCAGGGTGTCTCTCCGGTCGTCTGATTCCATGGAAAAATGACTTCCGCGGAACCGCTCTGGCTCCCCTTGCCTGCAAGTGCTGCAGCAGAATGGCGCTGCACCCTCCGCTCTCACGCTTCCTCTCACTCGGGCTCTCCGCTCTTCACTCGCTCTCGCCCTCGCTCTGCTCTCGGCTATGGGGTGGGCAACGAAGAGGAGGGGGGAGAGGTTTATAAAGGGAGAGGAGGTGAGGGGGGCGAAAAGGCGAGGCATGGCGTGGAGTGGCGTCGCAGGAGGAGGCGCGGTGAGGGAGGAAGTATGGCGTACGTACCTTCCACGCTGAAAAGCATTTTCAGAGGTCTGGCGAACATCTCAGATGTCTGGTGAATATCCCAGACGTCTTAAATGACCAAAGGGTGGTGGGTCATTTCACAAACTGTGTCTAACATTAAATAGTTAATCTAATGTTAGATAGACCTCATCTAACATCAGATAGATTGTTAAAAGGCACTTTCTTGAAAGGTTTTTGCCAGTCAGTTCACAGATATGAAGGGATTTTGACCATTGTTTGATGATTCCATTAACTTGATTGGATCCCAAAACACTCTTCTATATAAAAGGGACCTCCTTAATCTTTTAAGAACTCTTTTACACATTCTTAAGCACATTTGAGCATATTAAATCATTGAGAGAGCCACCTCACCCAAATTGTCAACTTCCTTTGGCTCTCTTCTGTAAGTTGAGCTCCTTACAACACTCCATCAAGTTTTTGAAGCTCCAAATCTCTCTCCTCGCTTTACCATGCACTCACACACATCAAAGGGAGTAAAATGAGTATTTATTTTAGCTATGTAGACAACTCATTAATTCATGTTTCACATCTGCCAATGGGGGTTGTCCCTAGGGCTACTTGTTGTGATTTTCATTAATCAAATACTTCTATTACTATTCTTGTTATAAGGGCTTGGGTGTGGGTTCCCATTAGGGACAATGCTTTCTCTTGATTGGTATTCAACAGGGTTAACTATAAAGAGGGTTTAGGTACCCCCTAAGTATCTAGTTTCATGATTCCAATTTGACTTGGGTGATTCCAAGTTGACTTGGGGAAAAATCTTTGGTTGGAAAACCTAGGTGGTGATTTTGTCCCTTTTATTGGATTTTCCACTCTAAACCTTAGTCATGTGGGTAGTGCTTAATCTTGAAATTAATTTTATATTAAGTTTAATTGAATTTTTTGTTAATAGCTTTAATTGCCTTTTCTATCCTCCAATTAGCACTATTCTTTCCCCCTTCTAAGGCTAGTTTACTTGATGGGTTAACCCTCCAAAGAGGAGTTTACCTCTGTTTACTTAAAGGGTTAACCTGTATGGTGAAAACACATGTTAAGGGTCCTTAATACCGATTTTGTTAACACCACTTCTTTCCCCCTCTTCCCTTCTCTTCGACTACGAACTCCACAGGCTCCAGTAACTCTCTCCATCCCTCTCTTCTGGCCACCCAACAACCAAATTGGATGGCCCAACACTTCACCATCTTCTTCCACTCCTCGTCGGAGTAAGCAGGAGCTCCTATCTCCGTCGTCGTCACTACTTCTCACCACCGAAGTTTTCTTCGTCCTCGACTCCGACGAGTCAAGCCACCGAGGATTTCTTCCTTCTCCTCTTGTCCAGTAGGATGGGTCATCTTCTTCCTCTCTCTCTCTAGCGTAGGTATAGGACCTTAGAAACTAGTTTTGATCGCACACACACACTCTCCCCCCTCGTCTTCTCCGCCTCCAGCCACGCCTCTGGCTTGATCGCACACACGCCACACACCACATAATGCAGCGTCAACACCACCACTACTGTCCTCTCACTTCATAGACCAAAAGCCCTCAACAAATTGAGGGCTTTGGTTCGTATTTCCTCTACCAAACAATCCATCACCTTGCCACCTCCGTCGAGCTCGGTCAACCTCCACACACCTTCAATCACCAAATACGCACCACCATCAAACTCCATGCATCATAGTGATCCTCATGGACCTTCTAATTGGGGCTTAAAACCCATGTTCCTTGTTTCAGGTCTTCGCCAGATCTCCACCATTACTCCGCCGTCGTCCACTGTCATCCGCCGATCTCCGATCTGGCCACTACCTACCACAGCTGTGGAATACAACCACAAAGCCTTCTAGTCTCTCAATTGGACGAAGAAGAAGTTGCAATAGCATCAATTGGAGAAGCTCCTCAGCAGTTGCGCACGAAGGAGAAACGAGCTCGTTATAGTCCCACATCGAGCAACTTTAATTCAGAATTGTGTATTTATCGAATCACGTGTGTTGGCTTATCGCCTTCGTCACAGGGTCAGGTCCCATACCACAAGTTAACGCACGCCAGTCCACGCTTGCCCACGCTATGAGAGCTGGATCGGACCTCTTGCATTGAACCAAATTTGGGTTTGATCTGTGAACTGGGTTTGGTCTGGGATTGAGGAGTGACTATGTGAGAGTGGGGGGGGGGGGGGGGGGGGGGGGGACCCTTGGGAATCATGCCTAGGGACTTAGGTGAATTTTGAGGAGGTTTGTGTTGAGACACTTAAGTTGTCTGAGACTTGTCTCTAACGTCTGATTGTGACTGTTGAGCTAACTGCTGAATTGAGAATTTGAGTTGATCTAATATTGAGAATTGAGTAAAGTGTTAAAGGCTTAATTGGTGGTCTCAACCACCATTTTTTTAGGATTCCATTATATTTTTGTTATTTGACTCTTGAGATACAAATTGGTTCTTGAATATATTTCTGAATGATTATTATGCTCATTGTTATTGGTGATTGAATTGCAACACTTACTTTCTGTGAACGACCTCAGAACTCATGATTTTTTAAAATTACAAACTTAAGTGTCGATTCGATTTTCGTTGCTATACTATGATGCATTTTTCTAAACTACGACGACTACTGCTTCAACACTTAATCTTGAAATTAATTTTGAATTAAGCTTAATTGAATTTCTTGTTAATAGCTTTAATGGCCTTTTCTATCCTCCAATTAGCACTATTCTTTCCCCCTTCTAAGGCTAGTATACTTGATGAGTTAACCCTCCAAAGAGGAGTTTACCTCTGTTTACTTGAGGGGTTAACCTGTATGGTGAAAACACATGTTAAGGGTCCTTAATACCAATTTTGTTAACACCAGTTATGAGGGGTATTAGTATAATAGGTGTTAGCTTCATAACTCCTCTACATCCAAACTCTACTCAGAAATTGGTGTTAATATAAGTTCAAGTAAATACCACACGGGTTAATATCACAACTTAACATCAGTTCAAGTAAACAGAAAATGATGCTAACACCACTCTATAAATAAACAGAAATGAGGGTTAACGTTAGTTTTACATTTCTTAACACTAGTTACCTAATGTCCCAAGTAAACTAATTCCTAATGTTTCAGCCAATTAGGCTTATGCTCAGGCTCAAACTTAATTAGGCTTAATAGAATCAACTGAGGTCCTTAATGAGGTCAAGCTTGTTAACCTAATGTTTGGACTTGATAAAATCACTATATAAACAGTGATTATATATAGCTTTAGAAATGATCTCTTGACTAACGAAAAATTTGTTGGAAAAATTACACTTATAAAATACTTAAGGTGTTAGTCGATATTACACATATCATAAATAACATATGTACACATTTTTATTTCCTAATCGAAACCAAGATCTTATTTAGCCAAGTCAGGCAAGTTAGGTTCTGCTTGGACCAGGTTCAATAAACCTATCAAACTCAAATTTGAGCTTTGACTTGGCTCATTAATAAATTGCACCAACCCCAAGCGAAGTTTATCAAACTTGAACTTATTTGACAGCACTAATTATATACAGCCTTAGTATTTCTGCTGTTTTTACCGTGGGATTATGTCCCAGAAATTTTTACACATCTGCGATCATCTACATAGATGGTAAATAGAGAGCCTTTTCCTGTCTCTTTTAGTGATGACACCTGCGAACTATATGTAATTTTATTTTATTACCTTTTTCCATCTCTGGGCTGTAATCTTTATTCAGTTTTTTCCTTTCGTTTTTCCTATCCACAGCAATTTCCCCCCTCTCCCTCTGCCGCAAGTATTGCCACTGTGAAATGGTGGCAAAAACATAACGATAAAAGTTAACTATTTTTTCCTTAAAACATCTGTCCCCTAAAAAGTTTTTTTTTGGGAAACAAATTACGAAATAGAAGAAGAAGGAAAATCGAACTTCTACACTGCTGTTGCTGTACTGAAAGGGAGTTGGTCAGTCCACTTGTCAATCCCTCCTTTTTTCCCACCTATTACCTTTTCCCCCATGCCTCACCAATCCATCTCTGCCACCTCCATATAAAATGATCTTCCATGCAAATACCCCCTGTTTAATTTAGTGAAGAAAAATATTACCTATTCTTCAAAAAAATGTGGAAGGACGAAAAGAAGATGCTACATATCTATTTGAAGTTCAAATAAAAGATCCTTTCTCGAAGCATTTAACTATGATTTGGAAATTTCTTAAATTAAAACTTCATTCTTGCAAGAATGCAACAACTTATTTGAATACCTAATAATTTCTTACTTCAAGCCATGATAAACAAAAAGTTATTTTAGAACATTTTATTTGATATTTAATTTTAGTTTAAGTAATTTTCAATAATATTCTTCCTATCATAACTTCACAGAAAGTCGGAGGGAGGCAAAGGCAATCCAAGAGGTATTTCATTGAATTTTTAAGTTGAATTTCGTGAAATCATTATTTTTCCCTTTTCTTTTTAAAAGTTTTCCCCTTATGTTCAAAAAGCAATTTCATATGCCATGTTTGGTTCTTAAAGCAAATTAGTATTTGCACTAGTAATTGCATTTTTTTTCAAGTTACAAGTTTTGTTTCTGTCTTGAAGATAAACAAAACAAAAATCTAAAAGGTCACTTGTAGAATCCCTTCAAGGCTTTCCTCCACTGCCAAGCATGGGTTTGATTTATTAGTTCTAAACTAAACTACAATTAAAAATCACCACCACACCGTAAGATACTATTACTTCATAAAAAATATTTCTAAAAAATAATAATCAAGAATAAAAAATAAATCACCTATAAACATTGCCACATGTGAGCTTCAGAAATAGAGGACCTAAGGTGGCAAGACTTTGTAGCTAATATCTTGGGCTGTTATGGAGAACTGTATCCTGCGAAGATACAATGCCTTCAATTTTTTTAATCAATGCAAAAGAAGGAATATGGCAACTTACCCTACAAACAAAGATCCCGACAACGTAAAGGCGTTGGCACACTCTCTTGTTATCAAGATGAGAGATCTGACCGATCGGAAAGAGGGTCATTATTCATGAGAATGTACGACTACTTTCACATGTCAATCTCTAATATTTGGCTGTAGTTCACAAGCAGACTTACAATATAATTCTTGATGCAAGATAAATTTCGGGAAATATTTATTAATTTTAAATTCAAAAGGATTTAAAATACTTTTATGGGCATTTGATGTTACACATATACCCTAGATTTATCATATTTCCATAGAACCCTCATAAAGTTGACCAGTTTCGCACTCATGCTCCTCTATCAATGTAAACCTAACCACATCAGCTAACATATACCAAAGCTAGTGTTGACTAAGATATCACTATTCATCTAAAGATTGGTACTCGTCCATATACTAAAAGAATAACAAAGGGAAGAGAATCTCATAATCAAGATCAGCACATTGCGTAAACTCCAAAGCCTTGATGGATATGTAGTTGAGGTAGAGGTACCATGTAAAGAATAACTGTTATCTAGGGCTATATGCATAAATCTCAAAACACAAGCATGTCGATGTAGTATCCATTGACAGGGAAATGTACATAATCTCTGAGCACAAGAAAGAAAAATATACATTTTTTTTGGAATGGGGAGTCGAACTCAAGACCTCCCTCTCAAGGGAAAAAAGAAAAAATATACATATAGTTGGAAAATATTCAGAATGTTCGACTTTCTTTCCTTGAAAACTCAGAATGTTCAGTATTTCGCCAAATGAGCTTTTTCATGTATTGATTCTGCAGGCTTAAACGGCTATTTTGAGCTGATTTTCACAATTGAAGATGAGACGTACAATGAAACAGATTAGCGGCAAAGATTTTGATTGTGAAATAACTTTTTGCGATTTAGAGACAACCTATGAACTTGAATCACTATCTGCGAATGGATTGGGCAATCAGTAGATCCTCCTTGGTTAAAGTCCCTGACTGATCGACATCCAGATCACTTCAAACTGCTCCAGCACCACAGCAATATCATCTTGGCTGATCTTTCCTATCTCCTTGAGCTTATAAATTATGAACTGTGCAGCACTGCATGGAATGCAAGAAAAAGAACTATGTCCACAGAAAGTTGGTACATTACGAAAGCACATGTTTTGATGCATGCCAAGAAAATTAAATTATTTTAAGAAGCAACTAACTACAGAGGAACAGTTACCAATACCCATTATCACATCGAATTCAGAATTGTCACCTTTTGCATTAGAAATATCAGATGAATAAGCCACGGAGAGGGCTAATAAAAAAGCTTGGACCTGATAACTTTAGCTCAAGCTCAGCTCAATAAGAGCTCGTCAGCGTAGCTCAAGTACTTTGTTGAAAATTGCATGAACAATCACCAAAGTACAACCACAAGGCACAATGATTTACATGGAAATCCTTCCGGAGAAGGGGGGAAAAACAACAGGCAAAAAGATGGAGATTCCAGTATAGAAAAAGAAGAATATAGAGTACAACCCATTACTCAAACCCTAAGAGAAACCAAGGGCAGTGCACTCTCAGAAAAAGAAAAAAAGAAAAACCACCCCAAGAAATCCTAATAGACGCATATACACGATCTATACATGATCGGATCCTTAAACAGATCTAAAAAATCCTTATTGGATCACCAAGATCCATTTAAAAATGCATGCCGCATCATAATCAGATCGTAGGCATTCAAGGCATAGCCAAGATTTAAGCTTGGTAACTTTATCAGTCGAAGTCCAGTTCAATTCCAATAAGGACTTGGCTCGATAAGGGTACACAATCCATGTATCAAATAATATAGTATCCTTTAAGCAAGTCTAATTTCCATTGAGTTCTTTATCACTAAGAACAATCTGTAAAGAAGACTCTAAACTGATTATAGGTAGATGGATGCCAACAATATGCAACAGGAATCTTAGAATGAAATGAATGCTCAGGGGTTGATTGTGGTGGCATAGTAACCGGGGACAACTTAGAGGAGATAGAGTAGTTGGTGGTATAGGAGGAATGAAGTTCAACTCTGTTGAGTTGTACTGGGGATATATTTATAATTGTTTATTTCTATGTAGGTGTGTTATGTTATTTTTCCCTTATACCTCTCTATATAAAGGTACTAGGACTCTCAAAGTTGAATTAAATAACTTATTTTCCCTAAAATGATATTAGAGTAATAATCTTAAACCTACGGTCTGGTTTCCCACCAATCCTAGCCCTCCTAACAATCCACCAAAACCCTAACCTTCTCTCTCCCTGCACCGCCACCCCTCACTGATGCTCCTCCACCCTCAGCGCCACCTCCAACAGCCTCCTCTCCTTCCAGGTCACCACCATCAAGGCCTACCCTCCTCTCAACGCCGCCGTCGGCATCGATTCTCCTTCTAGCACTACCGCTCGGGCTTGGGTGTCCTCTACGACGTCGCCTAAGACATCACCTGGGCCTAGTGATGCTACTAGGGGCCACCCTTAGCCTCTAGCGACACTGCTGCTGTTTCCACAGGGCCTGCAACACACTACTGCAACACTCTGGGATCCTTCCTGGGCATGGGGGACCTCTATTCTAATCAGTAGGGGTGTAAGCCACTCTCCTTCATCGATAACCATCTATGATGAAGAGTTTGTGTTGTTTGGGGTGCTATCATGCCCCAATAGGTGTAACTACACTGTGCATGGTCTGAAAATCTATTTTTCAAACCATTCTTGGGCTTCGTTAGGGAGCACATAATCTGATTTTTGAGATTTCAAAGCATCATAAGCATGATTCGACAAATCGGGTTCACATGGAGGAGACAAAGGATATCATGACTCGATGGGGAAACTTTCCACCATGAATGCATCCCCACACATCTAAGGGACTTCTATTAAGTTCGGCGGATCCAACTTCCTACTCTGGTCTATATCCTTCTCCCGATTCATCAGATCTCACCGGAAGAAATATATCTTGACTCAAAATGAGCCACTATAAAGTCAACAGATTGGTAGGCAGACAATGATTGGGTAACTACTTGTCTCCTGAATAGCATGACACAAACGATCGCAAAGTAGGTCATGGCATATGCTTCTACCAAAATGTAACGAGCGCGTGCCCCAGACGTCTTTTAAGACGTCTGGGAGGTGGCCCAGACGTCTGTAAAGACGTCTGGGATCACATCCAGACGTCTGACCAGACGTCCGGGATAGTTTACAGACGTCTGGCGAACCGTTATGCTCGCACGGGATATTCGTCTGCGCGCCTGTGCGCGCAGACCTGCGATCCCGCATCTTCTCTGCGGCTGCAGGCGACTGCGACCGTCTCTCCCTCCTCTCCGCGCGGCATTAAAAGGGGGAGGGGGCGCGCCTCCCCTC
Source organism: Thalassia testudinum (assembly GCA_037157565.1). Lineage (NCBI taxonomy): Eukaryota > Viridiplantae > Streptophyta > Magnoliopsida > Alismatales > Hydrocharitaceae > Thalassia > Thalassia testudinum. The sequence goes on along the minus strand of JAZHRO010000022.1, from coordinate 1,672,244 downwards.
CCGTCTCCACCATCTTCCTCCTTCTCTCCTGCCTGTGCGCGAGAGCGAGCGGACGCGAGGGCGCAGCGGCAGCGGCGGCCGCAGTAGGCGCGGAGGAGCTGCGGCGTGCGAGGGCGGGGCTCTGCCGTGAGGGCGAGCTCGCCGGGAGCGGCTTGGCCGGCCGGCGGAGGGCGCAGGGGGCGCAGAGCGTCGCGGAGAGGGACCTGCTGCGGGCGGAGCAGCGGACGTGCGAGGTGCGACGCGGGCGGCGTCGCGAGCGGAGGCCGAGCAAGGTTCTGATTCTGGAAAAATCTCCAGAATCAGACGTCTGGACTGATATCCAGACGGCAAGGTCGACATCTGTGAGATCATACAGACGTCTGAAAGGTGAGTTCCGCTTTCTCCTTCTTTTTGTCGACTGACCGTACTGAGGGAGGAGGGTTGGCTGTGCGCAGGTGTTCGGATTCGTCATCCTTTGCGAATCCGACGTCTGGAAGTTGTACCAGACGGCGGGAGTGACCTCCAGACGTCCGGAGAGACCATCGGACGTCTGGGATCTAGGAGAGACGTCCCCACAGACTTCTGGACGTCCGGGGAACCAAGCCGAACAGGTAATTCTCTGATCCACCGTTTAAGACGTCTGGAAGGAGTTCCAGACGTCTGATTTTGCACAGTATTGTCTTTCTCGACCCGTTTAGGGCCCGTTTGGGCTCCGTTTTCCGCGATTCGAGTTGCGTTCGTTTCAGAATTTATTCCTCTACCCGCCTACAGTAGCTATACACTGTTTTGAGACACTCCTTGTGTTTGATCCTTGTGATAGGACCTCGTTCGGTTGCCGTCTTGAGAGTCGCGGAGGCGCGCGGGATTCCCGACCACGCCCCCATTACTCCCGTTGTACCTGGTAGAGTGGTTTTAAGTATTAATAAAATCTGTTAAAGTATGGAACCATAACTAGAACCTAGGGCATTGCATGAATCCTAGGAATGAGAAATATATGGAATGATAGCTCCTAGGTGTTGCATGAATCCTAGGGCCGGAAAACTAGATTGTATGATAGATCCTAGGATATGGCATGAATCCTAGGATGGAAAAACTAGTGGAATGTATATTACTGCAGTCTTGGAAAAATGGAAAGGAATATATAAGCTGCCTGTGAATTTAATTAACAGCTGCCTGTTATGAACAAAGAAACATGTTTGAGATCATGGAAATTGAGAACGTGAATATGGAAAGTGAAACATATGATGTTCTGAGATAGAGAGCTGGAACCCTACGGGGAATTAGGAGTGGAACTCCTGGAAAGAAAAGGAATGGAACTGAGATGTAGTTTGTACTGTCTCTTGGGTACGCAGTACCAAGGGAAGTACCTGTACCTGTTTTAGTGCAGAGTGGGGCCAGCCGCCCCAGGGACCCGGGGTTAGGCTTGGCCACTCTGTACCGACTTGTTGGCCCTCGTGTACGTAGTACCGAGGAGAGCTAGTAGTGTTAGGAGAGTACTAGCTACCCCACGGGCCCCGGGGTTCTGCTAGCCTCCTTCACCGACTTGTTAGGCCCACTAGGGCAAACCAGGGTAGTCAGGCGAGGGTGCGCGGACTGTGGAGGGGCAAGGCCCCGGTTTGGTTACTGTGGAGGGGTTGGACCCCTGTTACTGAGAGGGCTCTGCCCTGGTTCCGTGCTGTGCTTTGGGCGCACCCGTTAACGGAAACGACTGACCGCGTGCCAGTACGGGCTAGCTACCTGTGCGTTTATCGCGCGTGCCGTAGTCACCGTTACGTCTGTCAGTGACCTTGGGGTGGTTGACTGAGGGTAGGATCACCACGGGGGACTCTCCCGGCCAGGAGAGCACCACGTGCTACTTCTACTGTTGGAAAAGACTGCAATCAAGATCGTCCCACGAGGACATTCGAGATCAAGTAAAGGATCTGAGAAGTAAATGAAATAGTGAGAAAAATTGAAAGATGTAAATAAAGGAAGTAATAGAACATAACAGCTACTGTACACTCTACTGTTGCCTTTAGTTAGTTTGCCACTCTACTCAGCGTTTTGCTGACGTGTTACACTCGTTACCTTTTTCAGGACCAGGTGTTGAGCAGCCAGGGTCGGCGGCTGCAGAGGACGCTGGGCCAAGTAGGGTCCAGTAGAGTTACCACAGCTTTGTACCTTCTTTTGTTTCTGTTCTAGTGAGTAGTTTTGTTTCCGCTGTACCTTCTTTACCTGCAGTTTTTGTTATATGATAAATGTTGCTTTACTGTTGTGGTGGTACCTACTGTAGCAGTTTCTTTCCTTACTGCTGTACTTTCTTACTGTTAGTTATATTCATGCTGAATGTGGTTTATTTTACTGTCGTTTGGTTACTTCCTCGTTGGACGACTGGGTCTTGGGATTAGTCGAGTCGGTCCGGTTCTCGTGTCTCGTAGGGACTCGGGAACCGGGTCGCAACACAAAAAGATGTGGGAAGTGCTGCATGAAATACACTCCTACAAAAGCAACATCACTCGGCTATCACTACAAGAATATTCGCTATTGCCGACCGTTGAAAATGGTCGGTAATGAGAAAATAACGGTCGAGAAATAGGGTCGAGGAGTGTACTATCGCTATTGGGTTTTCTCGATCGTTCTCGAACAATACCATCAGGAAAAAGGCGAACCCTCACTCGTTGTATAATTGTTTCTCTCGTTTGTTTTCAACAGTCAACAAAGGTTTTTTTCGATCATTATAGATAGATCGTCGACATAAGTATCTACATCGATCGATATTGAAGCGGTCGAGTAAGATCTTATTTTCAACCATTTGAAAATGGACAAGAATTATACTATTGTCATTTGTTTGTAAATGGTCGATAATACTAATATTCTCGACCATTCTTATTTAACGATCGAAAATACAAATATTTTCATCCGTTCTCAAACGGTCGAAAATACTAATATTTTCATTTGTTTTTAAACAGCCGATAATTCCTTGTAATTTTGGTCCTATACTATCTCATCCATTGGAAAATGGTCGACAATAGTTGCAATTTTTTTAATTGATATTTTTTATTTGTGGAAGACCTATAGAAAACTAAAAATCCTATAAAAATATAATCAATCATACAACATAAACATTTGCATCTAATTAAAATACTATAAATGAAAATAAAAATTTCATATATTTAACAATGTATACAAAGTTCATTACAAATGGTAATGTATATAAAAAATACAACAATTATATTGCGGCACCAACGCCTCTAGGACCACCACCACCTAAATCATCGTCGTCATGACGATCTCTAAACTGATGAAAGGATGTATGGGTAATCAATACCTCCCTGCTGAAGTACCCATAGGAGCTCCTTGATAGTCTGAGTCGACTTCCTGAATTATGTCATGTCATCTCTGACCTACGTGGTCAACTCATCGATCTGCTGGTCCTCCTCGTGGAGGCGACATAATAGTGCAATCTCCTTCCGCATCTCCTATACCTCAGCTGAAGAGGATGATGCCCTTTCTCTCATACCAGGTGGAGACGGTCTCGCTCCTCCCTGCACTACGGACATACCCGCCATGCTCAGGTGGCATTACGGTTCGGAATGCCTCCTCTACTGTCAGTGGCTGCTGAACTGTACCAAAGTTAGCGTCTTCAGGAGGATGCATTAAGTTGACCATATTATCTTGAAAAAGATTGAATTATGTTAAGTAATTTCTTTTAATTATAATTACGAAATGAAATAAAAGTATTGTGTATTTTAACTTACGTGTCTCTACTGGTATATGTCATAAAGTCACTCTCTGTTTCCCTCACTACTCATCTTGCTATGAGTGGCCTTATATACTCTTACTCGATCAAGCTGGGCACCTATATGCATGGCAGACTATAATATTTTGAAACAGTTAATTGAAATAAATTAAAAATATTATAAGGTTTAAAAGAAAATAATAATTAAAAATACTTATGTATAGGGATTTCATCCAACCTATGCTCCTCCTACACAAGACATGGGTCTTCTGTGGAGTTTTAGCTCTATTTTCCTTATTCTTCTTGTCCTGCTGGCCTGAAATAAAGGTACAATTTATTAATTTAGAAATTAGTTAAATGATAATATATACAATACTTTTACCTGTGTCGTTGGATCATGCCAATGCTTGTATGCTTCCTTTCAAGTGTGTGGCTGTATTAGAAAAGGTCAATTGCGCAATGCGTCATCATGATTTCTGTTCTTATAATACTAAAAAATATATTTGTAATGTTAGAAGTAATATTAGAATTATGATAAAAGAAATAAACAAATGCAGTTAAAATTTATCTTTTACCTTACTCTTCAACTCTAACCTCCAGTCTTTGTGAATTTTGGCCATGTGCTTGAGAATATATTTAGGGATGTTCGGATTGTCGCCTCAATCGAAGATGGCCTGCATTAGTAGGAGAATAGAAATTGTTACATAATTTAAAGTTGTATAAATCAATATAAATAAATTATTAATTTTTACCAATTACCTCTAACTCTCGGATGAGCTGCCTCTTTAGCTCCTTTGGCACCTTCCTCTAATTGAAGTAGGACAGTAGGATGATCGCCTTTGTTAACTTACCTAATCTACTGACGAATGGATGATTCTCTACTGCTTCCCCCACTGGTGTGATCCTAACTGAAATGCAGGCCCCATGCGGAATTCTTTCTAGGTCCCTATTCTGTGTGGGACCTCTTCTCCTACGTGCACCTGTAACACAGAATTATAACATAAAATAAAATAACAAAGAAATAAATAAATCGTAACATTTACCAAACTTTAATTTCATACCAATACTGCAAGAGGGTGGTGTAGAACATCTCAGCTGAGAAGGATTTGGGTCAACCAACTGCTCTTGCTAATCATCCAACCCAACCTCCTCATCAAATGAAGTACTATCCTCATCCTCATCGGCAGGTGCATCCTCCTTGTAGTCAAGATTCTCTACCGGAAAATTCGTTGGAGGAGGCATCGAACTCTTCCCTTTCCCCCTAACCCCTCTGTTGGTGCTAGAGCACCATAATTATTTATTTTGAAGATAACAAAATATTTGTTATTTAATATTTGCTTTTGAGTCCTAGTTTTCAGGTTAAATTACAAATAGAGACAAGTGTAGAGGCGGAGTTCGAGCCCACATCCATGGCGGATTGGAGAAGCTTGACGGAAAAGAAGGAGCTTCGCGAGGAGTGAAAGCGTGAGGTCGGAAGAATAAGATAGATGTCTTTTCTATCTTGTACTTTGTATCTCTTTATTTCTTTGCTCTTTATTTTGTCTAGATAATTTGTTAAAGAGTCTCAAAGTACCCTTAAAGTAGTCCTAGGAACACTTGCACAACCCTAGGATACCTAGGTTTTCAGTAGAGAACTTAGAAAACCAAATTAAGGTTCAGACAGCCTGATTAGACATCCAATTTGAAAATCAAATGTCTGATCTTGACTTTTAAGACATCTAATTGTTGACTCAGACGTCCAATAACTTAAGCTGGACTTAATAGGTTCTGTCTGTTGAAATCAGATGTTCAGTCTTTAGTCTAGACGTCTTAGAAGACGTCAGATGGTTATGCCAGACGTCCAATTAGTGGAACGTTGGCTATCAGAGTAAATGTTGAGTAATCTGACTTTTAGGCTTTTATTAGACGTCCGTAGAGGACCTCAGACATCAGATATGTGACCATTGAGTCTCAATTGAGCCGAAATCACTTATGTTGAGGATTATAGCCGTTTAGACTCTTGGGAATCCATTCATACTCTTAATTAGGTTTCCAAACATCCAGACCTAGTGTTAGACATCCTATATGTCGTCTAATCAATTTACATTAGAGCCCTATTTAGGTTTAAACCAAGTCAGTAAGGGAACCCATCTAGTAATAAATGTCTGTCCTTGTTCCCAGACGTTTTAAGTGTGACTTCTTGTAACGAATGTGTGCCCCAGACGTATTTTAAGACGTCTGGGAGGTGGCTCAGACGTCGGACAAGACGTCTGGGATCACAACCAGACGTCTGATAAGACGTCTGGGATAGTTTCAAGACGTCTGGAAATCCGTTATTTTCGACACACGCGAGTCGCCTGTGCGCCTGAGCGCGCAGACCGCATATTCCCCCTTTTTCTCTCTGCGGCTGCAGGCGGCCTGCCACCTCCTCTCTCCTCTCCGCGCGGCGTTAAAAGGGGCGCGCCTCCCCTCCCGTCTCCACCGTCTTCTTCTTCTTCTCCTTCCTGTGCGCGAGAGCGAGCGGATGCGAGGGCAGCAGCGGCGGCCGCAGTGAGCGCGGAGGTGCGGCGTGCGAGGGCGGAGCTCTGCCGTGGGGGCGAGCTCGCCGGAGCGGCTTGGCCGGCTGGCGGAGGGCGTAGGGGGCGCGGAGCGACGCGGAGAGGGACCTGCTGCGGTCTGAGCAGCAGGAGCGCGAGGTGCGACGCGGGCGGCGTCGCGAGCGGAGGCCGAGCAGGGTCCTAATTCTGGAAAAATTTCCAGAATCAGACGTCTGGATTGATAGCCAGACGGCAAGGTCGACGTCTGTAAGATCATACAGACGTCTGAAAGGTGAGTTTCCGCCTTCTTCTTCCTTCTTGTCGACTGACCGTACTGAGGGAGGGGGTTGGCTGTGCGCAGGTTCGCTGATTCGCCATCCTTTGCGAATCAGACGTCTGGAAGTTGTACCAGACGGCGGGAGTGACCTCCAGACGTCCTGAGGGACCATCGGACGTCTGGGATTTAGGGCAGACGTCCCCGCAGACTTCTGGACGTCTAGGAAATCACGTGAACAGGTAATTCTCTGATCCACTTTTTAAGACATCTGGAAGGAGTTCCAAACGTCTGATTTTGCACAGTATCGTCTTTTTCGACCCGTTTAGGGCCCGTTCGGGCCCCGTTTTCCGCGATTCGAGTTGCATTCTTTTCAGAAGTAATTCCTCTACCCGTCTACAGTAGCTATACACTGTTTTGAGACACTCCTTATGTTTGATCCTTGTGATAGGACCTCGTTCGGTTGCAGTCTTGAGAGTCGCGGAGGCGCGCGGGATTCCCAATCACGCCCCCATTACTCCCGTTGTACCTGGTAGAGTGGCTTAAGTTATTAATAAAATCTGTTAAAGTATGAAACCATAACTAGAATCTAGGACATTGCATGAATCCTAGGAATGAGAAATGTATGGAATGATAGCTCCTAGGTGATGCATGAATCCTAGGGCTGGAAAACTAGTTGTATGCTAGATCCTAGGATGTGGCATGAATCTTAGGATGGAAAAACTAGTGGAATGTATAATACTGCAGTCTTGGAAAAATGGAAAGGAATATAAAGCTGCCTGTAAATTGAATTCACAGCTGTCTGTTATGAATAAAGAAACATGATTGGGATCATGGTTTGTAAGAACGTGAAACTGGAAAGTAAGACATGAGATGTTCTGGAACCCTACAGGGAAGTAGGAGTAGAACTCCTGGAAAGCGAAAGGAATAGAATTGGGGAAGTGAGCTGGCCCTTGAGTACGGAGTACCAAGGAGAGCGACTGTCCCCCTGTTTAGTGCAGAGCTGAGCTAGCTACCCCAGGGACCCGGGGGTTAGGACTGACCACTCTGTACCGACTTGTTGGCCCTCGTGTACGTAGTACCGAGGAGAGCTAGTAGTGTTAGGAGAGTACTAGCTACCCCACGGGCCCCGGGGTTCTGCTAGCCTCCTTCACCGACTTGTTAGGCCCACTAGGGCAAACCAGGGTAGTCAGGCTAGGGTGCGCGGACTGTGGAGGGGCAAGGCCCCGGTTTGGTTACTGTGGAGGGGTTGGACCCCTGTTACTGAGAGGGCTCTGCCCTGGTTCCGTGCTGTGCTTTGGGCGCACCCGTTAACGGAAACGACTGACCGCGTGCCAGTGCGGGCTAGCTACCTGTGCGTTTATCGCGCGTGCCGTAGTCACCGTTACGTCTGTCAGTGACCTTAGGGTGGTTGACTGAGGGTAGGATCACCACGGGGGACTCTCCCGGCCAGGAGAGCACCACGTGCTACTTCTACTTTTGGAAAAGACTGCAATCAAGATCGTTCCCACGAGGACATTTGAGATCAAGTAAAGGACCTGAGAAATAAATGAAATAGTGAGAAAAATTGAAAGATGTGAATAAAGGAAGTAATAGAACATAACAGCTACTGTACACTCTACTGTTGCCTTTAGTTAGTTTGCCACTCTACTTAGCGTTTTGCTGACGTGTTACACTCGTTACCTTTTTCAGGACCAGGTGTTGAGCAGCCAGGGTCGGCGGCTGCAGAGGACGCTGGGCCGAGTAGGGTCCAGTAGAGTTACCACAGCCTTTTGTACCCCTTTTGTTTCTGTTCTAGTGAGTAGTTTTTGTTTCCGCTGTACCTTCTTTACCTGCAGTTCTTGTTATATGATAAATGTTGTTTTACTGTTGTGGTGGTACCTACTGTAGTAGTTTCTTTCCTTACTGCTGTACTTTCTTACTGTTAGTTATATTCATGCTGAATGTGGTTTATTTTACTGTCTTTTGGTTACTTCCTCGTTGGACGACTAGGTCTTGGGATTAGTCGAGTCGGTCCGGTTCTCGTGTCTCGTAGGGACTCAGGAACCGAGTCGTTACACTTCTAGACATCTAATCTTTGTCCCAGACGTATGATGACCTTGTCAGGATCATTAATGATTCTAATTGCGGCTTGCCTTGCCTTGGGATGAACCCCAATGGCTACCTAAGACTTTCAAGGCCTTCCATAGCTTTCCTAGACCCTCTATAAATAGAAGATCCTTGCCTTGTAGAAAGACACCTAAAGAAACTACTTTTCACTATATTGTATCCAATTGATCTTGAGAAGAAGTTCTAGCTCTCTAAGCATTCGGTTCACACTTGAGAGCTTCATCCAGCTGTGCACCCGCTCTCCCACCATCATTTTCAAGAGTGCCGTTGTGCCAAAGTGTGGTTCATGCATCTGCGTCTTTCATCGACGCATTTCCAAAAAAGGGAAGTATCTTTACCTATAGTAACTAAGTTTACTTTGTTGGCTCTATAGGTTGCTTTGTATTTTTACTTTGTAATTTGTTGGGTATTCGCGTTGCGAATTCCCATCTCCATCGAGGGACAAAATACTCCTCGTGAAGAGGAGGGGTTGAGGAACGCTACCTTCGTACTTGTAGTGTGGTTGTAATTGAGGTTGTACTACCCTCATTAAAGTAGTACGTTAGTGGATTTGATCGACTTGGTCGATCGGGAAATCTTAAGTCAAGAGACTTAGGTGGTGGTTTTTACCTGGTTTGGGTTTTCACCTAAAAATCATTGTCATTGTGTGATTGCTTTTTCTTGTGAGATTGTTTACATTATTTCCGCACTTTATCTTTATTCCGCATTTTATTACTTCACGCATATTTTACCCCCTCCTGTAAGGAATTTACGTTTGGTATTAGAGCAGGTTCTTACGAGATCGGCGTAACACCTGGCAAAAAGATTATGGAGGGGAGTAGTTCTGCAACGAGGATTCTGGAGGGGCAGTCTACCACTAGAACACCATTCTTTGATGGGAACTACCCGGACTAGATGCTGCGGATGAAGACTTGGGTCCAAGCTAACAACTTCACCATTTGGACTAGATGCGAGATGCCTTTCAACATCCTGGAAAGACCCACCTCACGATACTCGCAGTAGCAGATCCAGGAACTCTCGCTCAACACAAAGAAAATGAACGTGTTGTATTGCATGCTCAGTTCGGAAGAGTTCAACAGAATCTCGCAATGCGCCACCACATACGAGATCTGGCACACACTCGAGGTAACTCACGAGGGTACCTCCAAGGTAAAGGCTTCTAAGATTAATATTTTATCACACGATTTTGAATCTTTTCTATGAGACTTAATGAATCCTTGAGTGAGATGAACACTAGGTTCACTCTCATTGTAAATGGATTAAAAGCTCTAGCAAAGACCTTCATCAAAGGGGAGCTTTAAGGGAAGCTTCTTCGTTCTCTCAAATCGGAGTGGGAATAGAAGGTCACTGCCATCGAGGAGGCGAACGAGGTGGAGGAACTCAACATGGAGGATCTCCTAGGCAATCTAATGGCCAACGAGACAAAGCTGAAGCAGAAGAAGGATACACCTGAACTGAAGCTGAAGAAGACCCTCGCCTTCAGAACCGCATCAAATAGTGAGGTAAGTTCCGATGACGAAGACTTTAAGTTTTTACTTAAAAAGTTTTCCAAGTTTTGTAGGGAATCGAAGAAAGAAAAGAAGGAAAAGGAAAGCCTGAGACGCTGCTATACTGCAACGAGAAAGGGCATCTACGACCCGAATGCCCTCTTCTCAAGAAGGAGGAGGAGAAGAAATACAAGAAGAAGGCGTTCCAAGCAACTTGGGACAACTCAATCTCGGAGGAAGAAGAGAAAAATCCCGAGGAAGAAATTGCTTGTATGGGTTTCATGGCCATGGCAGGCGCAAGCAAAAGCGATTCCGACAATGAGGTACATTCCGATCTATAAGATACCTTTAATGAGCTCTTTGAAATTAGTAAGTCTTTTAAAATAGAAAATAAAAGCATGAAAAAGAATCTTAAGTTCCTAAAAATAGAAAATGATATATTAGAAAAATAACTTAAGGAATTAGAAGCCAGTCCTAAAAATGACAACTTGTTAGAAAACATAGACTTAACAAATGAAAATAGTGAGCTGATTAAGGAGAATACAAGCTTAAAATTAGAAATTTCTGATTTAAAGACTAAGATGCATGTTATAGAAAATGAACTTGTATGTCTTAGAGAAGAATCTAATAAATTGATAAACAAATTAGATAACCTTTCTAATGATAAAGTTACCCTTAGTCCTAAGGTTGAGAAACTATCTCCTTCAAGGAGACCAACTAACAAATATGGATCCAAACTGACTTGAATACCGAAGAAAGATTTGGAGTCTTGTTTTGTAAGTCATAAAGATTACAACACAAAGGACTGGACCTACAAGCTCAAAAATAGTCAACTTGAGTTGGGAGGATCAAGGAGTAGACCAAGGATGAGGACTAGAAGACCGACGAGACGGTGAATAAATGATCAAACTGCCCGATTGGAGACCGGCGTCGATGCTTGGACCTCCAAACTATGGATGGAAGCCCCATCCGTTTTGGCATTCATCACCGTTTGGGCCATTCTATCGGCCATGGTAGGTGAAGTAACCCTTAACTCTATCTTTTTACCATTAGCATGTAGATAGAGGGAGTTAAAATTGATGAGCTATTTGTCCATCATTAAGGTGGAGGTTTTAAAAATGACAACTATATTGACTTTAGAAAGGGGGAGGAAATAACATAACTATCTTGTTTTATGGAAAAGATAAAATTAGAAGAGTATGTTTTAAAGGGGAGTATAAGATAATTAAAATTTGTGATACCTTTTTGATAATGTCAAAAGGGGGAAAGATTTTACGGATTATTATTTATAGTTTTGTCATCATAAAAAAGGGGGAGATTGTTGGTGTTAGAGCACTACGATCATTTATTTTGATGATAACAAAACATTTGTTATTTAACATTTGCTTTTGAGTCTTAGTTTTCAGGTTAAATTACAAATAGAGACAAGTGTAGAGACGGAGTTTGAGCCTGCATCTATGGCGGATTGGAGAAGCTTGATGGAGGAGCTTCACGAGGAGTGAAAGCGGGAAGTCAGAAGAATAGGATAGATGTCATTTGTATCTTGTACTTTGTATCTCTTTGTTTCTTTGCTCTTTATTTTGTCTAAATAATTTGTTAAAGAGTCTCAAAGTACCCTTAAAGTAGTCCTAGGAATACTTGCACAATCCTATGATACTTAAGTTTTCAGTAGAGAACTTAGAAAATCAAATTAGGGTTCAAACAGCCTGATCAGATGTCCAATTTGGAAATCAGTCGTCTGATCTTGACTTTTAAGACGTCTGACTGTTGACTCAGACGTCCAATAACTTAGGCTGGACTTAGTAGGTTCTGTCTATTGAAATCAGACATCCAGTCATTAGTCCAGATGTCTTAGAAGACGTCTGATGGTTGTGCCAGACGTCCAATTAGTGGAACATTGGCTACCAGAGTAAACGTTGAGTAATCTGACCTTTAGGCTTCTATCAGATGTTTGTCGAGGATCTCAGACATCTGATATGTAACCATTGAGCCTCGATTGAGCCAAAATTACTTATGTTGAGGATTATAGCTGTTTAGGCTCTTGGGAATCCATTCCTACTCTTAATTAGGTTTCCAGACGTCCAAACCTAGTGTCAGACGCCTTATATGTCATCTGATCAATTCACACTAGAACCTTGTTTAGGTTTGAACCAAGTCAGAAGGGAACCCGTTTAGTATTAGACATTTGACCTAGTTCCCAGATGTCTTAATTGTGACTTTCAGACAACTGATCTTTATGGCAGACGTCTAATGACCCTGTCAGAATAATTACTGATTCTGATTGCGATTTGTCTTGCCTTGGGATGAACCCCACTAGCTACCTAAGGCTTCTAAGGCCTTCCATAGCCTTCCTAGGCCCTCTATAAATAGAGGACTCTTGCCTTGTAAAGAGACACCTAGAGAAACTACTTTCCACTATATTGTGTCAAATTAATCTTGAGAAGAACCTCTAGCTTTCCAAGCATTCGTTCCACACCTGAGAGCTTCGTCCAGCTGTGCACCCGCTCTCCCGCCATCATTTTTGAGAGCGCCGTTGTGCTAAAGCGTGGTTTACGCATCCGCTTTTTTCGTCGACTTGCTTCCAACAAAGGGAAGTATCTTTACCTATAGTAACTAGGTTTACTTTGTTGGCTCTATAGGTTGCTTTGTATTTTTACTTTGTAATTGTTTTGGATATTTGTGTTGCAAATTTCCGTCTCCATCAAGGGACAAAATACTCCTCGTGAAGATGAAGGGTTGAGGAATGTTACCCTCATACTTGTAGCGTAGTTGTAATTGAGGTTGTACTACCCTTATTAAAGTAGTACGTTGGTAGATTTGATCGACTTAGTCAATCGGGAAATCTTAAGTTGATAGACTTAAGTGGTGGTTTTTACTCGGTTTGGGTTTCCACCTAAAAATCATTGTCATTGTGTGATTGCTTTTTCTTGTGAGATTGTTTACATTATTTCCGCACTTTATCTTTATCCTGCAAATCTCACCCTGTCCGAAGGGAATTTACACCCCCTCCCCTGACTCTGGAGATGTCAAGCCACATCTCTAGGCCTCAAAAACTGCTGCTAAGGTACTTAGGGCTCCTCTCGAGGGGGCTAAGTCAGGTGTTGCCAATGGTGAGCCTGAGGCTAAGGCTGCTGGTGGGGGGCCTCAGGCTCCTTGGAGGTGACATCATCTCTGCTACTCCTATTAGCCTTCTTCTTGAATATAACTTGCGTAAAAGTAAAACAAATAATAATATATTTTTAAAAAAAATTCAACATCTTCCTTATATATTTTGATTTTTCAAAAATCCTGTATAAAACAAATTTTGAAATAAATGAAAATAAAGCACAGCAAAAAAATAAATTCACAATCCATTTCTCCTCCCTCTTCTTCACATTCCCTTCCCCTTCACCCCTCCATTTCCCTTTCCCCTCTCTCTTCTTCACATTCCTTTCCCCTTCCCACATCCTTTCCCCTTCCCCTCCCTCTTTTCCACATTCCTTTCCCCTTCTCACATCCTTTCCCCTTCCCTCTTCACAATCCATCTCCCCAGCCTCTTCTTTACATTCCCCTTCCCACATCCATTTCCCTTTCCCTCCTTCACATTCCCCTCTTCCCCTTCGCCCCTCCATTGCCCTTTCCTCTCCCTCTTCTTCACATTCCGCACTTCAAAAAAGTGTGCACATTCTACATAATCACAAATTTACTGGTATTATATAAATTAAATGTAAGTGGGCACACCTACATGTAAAAGGAAAAGAGCTTTTAAAAAATTTAAACAAAGTGGTAGAAGAATCTCACCATAATGGAGAACACAGGGAAGAACCTCAAAGAATCTGAGAAACCTATATGACATGGTAATAAAACAAAACTCAGTTTGGAATAATAGAAAAATATAAGCTTGAAAATAAATGATCAATATAAGCTTTGAACAATTAAATGTAAGCTTTAAAACTCAACTTCTTTAATAATTTCATTTATAGGATACGAATTAATACAAATACCAAATTACCTTATATATCAATGTCCATTGCGCAAGGGGCAACTTCTTCATTTTGTAGGTTTTCCTGATATGCTTTGGATTCAACATCTGGGTCAAGATCTTTTCTCGCATCATATTATTCACGTGTTTAAGCTCTAACGGGTATTATCAATCCATTTCTACTATTATTAGGCATGTAAAATACTTGTGCTACCTGACAAGCTAATGTGAATGGTTCTGATGACTGAAGAATGCGACGATTCTTACATAAACTCAAGAAACCGTGTTTCTTATCAACTTTGAATCCAACGCCTTATTTGAAAACATCAAACTAATCACACTTAAATAGAACCACCCTATGGTCAAACATGAAACTCATTTCCACAATCTCTTTAATTTGACTATAATACCCATCACAACCAGTGCTTATGTCACAACTGACGACGACTCTCGCCTGTTGTGTGGCCTTCACATCATCAATAAACTGTACTCAAAATCTAAATCCGTAATTAATTATGCAACCCAAATGGTAACATTCGTATGTTAAAAGTGTATCAGCAATTATATCAAAATCCTGTACCCACTGTGGATCCCCATGTTCTTTTAGTTTATTTACACGATCGTTGAACCAATCAATGAACTGCAAGTCAAGTGTAGATAGCATAGAGGATTTTTTGAATTCATTGTAAAATTTATCAACTTCTGGAATTTATTTTAGAATGTACAAGTGTGCCAATCGTCGATCTATTTTCGAGATGGGCTTGAACTCCGTCCGAATGATTGACCTTCCTCCGATGTCAAATATGAACAGGCAATCTTCATCATTACCATTAAATCCTCCATCATAATTCCGTTCAAGATGATTAAATCGATTATCTGTCTCATTCATATACATGGCACAGAAGTTAATACATTTCTCTACGTGATATCCTTACACGATTGACCCTTCTGGCTTTGCCTTATTCAAAACATAATATTTCAGCTTCTTCAAATATCGTTCAATTGGATACATCAATCTGTATTGCACGGGTCCAGCAATTCTCGCTTCATTCGCAAGATAAAGCATGACATGAACCATTAGGTCGAAGAATGCAGGTGGGAAAATCTGCTCCATTTTACAAAGTGTGATCACAATTTCTTTATCCCAGTACTTTAGCTATTCGGGATCTAATGTTTTTAAACAACTTACTTTAAAATATTTACTCATCTCTGTAAAAGAATCAACTACCGAATCACGCATCACTCCACGTATTGCTAGTGGGAATAAGATTTGTATGTACACATGAGAATCATGACTTTTTAACCTAGTAATCTTCTCCTGCGCTTCATTTATGTAATGTGAAAGCTGCAATGAATAGCCATATGGAACCCGAATGTCTTTAAGGAATGAAAAAATCTTATCTCTACTATGCGGTAAGACTTTATATAGCTTCTAGAAAGTGAGACCTTCCTTCAACGTGAAACTAAGGATGAATACCCAAAATTTTTATATCATTTCTTATTCTGACTGTATCCTTTGGGCTATCTATTAGGTTTAATACGTCAATAATGTTGTTCATTACATTCTTTTCAATGTGCATAATATCTAAATTGTGTCGCACAGTCAAATCCTTCCAATATGGAAGCTCTATAAAAAATATGCTTTTCTTCCTAAACGTTAAATG
This sequence comes from Thalassia testudinum, assembly GCA_037157565.1. Taxonomy (NCBI): domain Eukaryota; kingdom Viridiplantae; phylum Streptophyta; class Magnoliopsida; order Alismatales; family Hydrocharitaceae; genus Thalassia; species Thalassia testudinum. The sequence continues at coordinate 1,656,536 of JAZHRO010000022.1, read as the reverse complement.
TCGCAAGGAAGTAAGTCATTCTTGAAAAGATGACCTAAACATATTTCATCGAGCTGTTGTAAAGTATCCATAATTTTCATCCCCGACAGCTCAACAGAACTTGTACTGAATTTACTTTTTTGATTTCTCGACGAATACCGACATGTTTTACCATCAAATCTGTTTTTGAATAGTGACGTTCGCCATCTATGTTCAATGACCAAAAACCTGTGGTACCCTAAGTAACAGAACTTCTTGCTTTCTAGCAATCTCAGGTGATGAGTATCATCCATACAGATTGGATAGGCAAACTCCCCTTCGTACTCCATCCTGACAAATTTGCATATACTGGAAAGTGATGATAACATTATCATGAGCCATAATTAGCTTTAATTAATTAGAATCAATTGAAAAATACTTCTATATAATCGCTTGAGAGCCATAACTCACTGAATATCCTTTCTGAGAAGAATGCATTAAAACATGGTTAATTTTGTAAGTTTAACATTATATCATGAATGCAGAATAATCACAGAATTTTCCAGGGGTTAATCTAAGGTCTAATCAGCATTAAAGACTAATAAGAGGGTTCACACAAACAAAAACGGGGGTTCGCACATTTCGAGAATTGACACAGCTCCTGAAATCGTAATTTCAAACTCGCTTAAATAACAGAGATTCTGTTCAGGATAAAATTCACCTAAACCCTCTAAAATTCATAGAAAAATATTCCTTCGGGTTTAGTACCCTTGATTTGACCATTTAAACCTATTTTGACCTGAAAGAGAGTCACATACACAACTCTACCTTAATTTGTGTTTCTACGCAAATAACCCAATCAAACTTGGTTACAACTCAAATTTGACTTCACCATCAGATTCCTTGGGTCGAAATTAGGTTTGTACTAAAATTTGGGCCCAATCAGAGTTCATCTTAACCTAGTTTGTATTTTAGTCCAACTAGACTCTTTCTCTCACAAATTAATTGCAAATCGCCCCCCAACTTTTGTCATCTTCTTCACAAAAGAGTCCCTACCACCATGGCAGGTGTGAACCCAAAAGAGGCAACCTTCAATCAGAGATATCTCGATTTCTTGACCAATCCCTTCCAAATTTGGAAGGGATGATCTTGACGATGTCTTTAATCACCCGAGTCACATCTTGGACTCAGATTTGGCCCAAGAAGCTCATGCGAACCCTTAGAATTTTAGGGATCTTCCCTAATTTTTTTGAGCTCTTCAAGCTTCTTTCCAACCTTAAGAGACTACCCGAGCTCTATATAAGCTCCTGAGTCTTCTAACCGTGCTCTTTAGCTCGGTTTGGCCACACATCTTCAACTTCTTCCCTCTCCGGCCACCTACACCACAGCGCCGATGATCCCCTTTCTCCGACCTCTTCGTTTGTTGCCACGTACCATAGGCAGTAGGTTCCTCTTCCTCATTGTCATCTGCTTCTTGCAATACCAGCAGGAGCTTCCCAGACCTTGTCTTCCTCGCCGTCTTCACACCGGAGGACTTCATCTTCCTCGCAATCGACCAATCAAACCCGACACAATCCCTATCTCTTTCGTCCCTAATTTAGGTCTCCTTTCCTCCTCTCACTCTCTATTTCACTTCTCTCTCTTTAGATTTTAGTTTCGACCACTGACGTTGCCGTTCGCCCTCCGTCTTCCCCACGACCGGCAGAGCTTCGGCGAGGCCAACCACCCTCCACAAGCCACCAAATGCACCCGCTCCACCTCCAAAAGCTATGCCTCATCCATCCTCACAAAACCCCTCACCTAATTCCATGATTCACATGCTCGAACACCCCACCGGACACGACCTCCATCGCACTCCGTCCCCGATCTCGTTCGACCTCCACGCCCACTCCCACGCCGAGCAAACACCACCACCACCTTCGCCATCACTTGGTGATCCTCCTGAATGTTTTTAACGTGGCCATGAGGCTTTATCTCATGTTTCAGGTATCCACCATCACCCTCGACGTCTCCGATCTCGGTCATTGTCCTCCGGCCTCAATCTCCCTCAATTCCACTCCTAGGTGTTGGCAGAAGTGAATCACGAAGCCGCACAGCTCCTCAATTGAAGACTCAGCAGCTGTAGCACACCCAATTGACAAAGCCTTTGCTGCGGTTTTGCGCGAAGAAGAGAACGGGAACTTTAGTACCACATTGTGAAGGGAAGAGGTGGCAGCAGCGGATATATTGATTTTGTGAATTCAGCTGTCTGCCTAAGACACTGAGGGGTCGCGTCCCTCACCACCCCCCGCCTACCCGTATACCCGCCAACTCATTCCTCACCTACGACCCACGCCTACAAGCTTGGACACTATTCTAGACCCGATGACTTGACCGGTTACCCGACAAAACCTCGATCTTTGAGAGAAGAAGGAAAAGAGGAAGGGTTTGTGGGGAGGAGGGGGGAGGGTTTTGCTCTTGAGGGATTGGCCTTGTGCTTAAGAGAGAGACCCCTATGCGACACAGCCTCTGAGAAATTGGTGCTCTGTGCTTGACAAGGCATTGAAGGCTTTGAAAGAAGAAGGAAGGCATTCAAGAAGAAGAAAAGAAGAGAAAGGCTCTTAGAAAGCCTTAGCCTTGTGCTGTTAAGTCGTCTGAAAGAGAAAGCCTTCGTCTGATAAGGCATTGACATTTTATACTGTGGCATCACTTGAAACTTGAGTGGTTCACGACTACTATGCATTCATTTGAAATAATCTAATGGTTGGGATATATGCTTAAATAAACTAGAATAATTGGTGATTAAATCACCATTCTTTTGTCTTCTTAATTTCTTTTTATCCCGATGAGCGTTAGAGAGACTATTGCTTCTTATTGAATATATTTGTTAGTATTTGCTTCGTTGAATATCTTCTATAGCATTTGTTTATTGTGCTCATTCATTTCACCTCAAGATTAATGATGTAAGTTCTATATTTCATTCCTATGATTGACCTTGGACCCCATTTTAGAATCTGAGTTATAAATTTAATTATTTTCGAGCAATTGAAGCTTTTCTATGACAATTATTCCTTAAAACTCCTCGATAGCCTGTAAACAGAAAATCATTGATTGTCCACAGTAATGCTTCATGCAACTGGAAGAATTGTTTCTTCTGTGCGTCATATGTTTGAATGCCACTGTAGCACAAGACTTTCAGTTCATCAATCAATGGTTGGAGATAAACATCTATCGCATTTCCTGGTTGCTTGGGTCTTGGGATAAAGAGAGTTAACATCATAAATGAGGATCGCATGCATAGCCATGAGGGTAAGTTTAAGTTAACATTACCACCGACCATATGGAATATGATGGATACATGTTCTTGAATAGGTTGAATCCATCGCTTGCAAGCCATAGTCTCACATTCCGTGTCTCTTCTACGAATAATGCGTGATTCTCGTTAAATCTATTCCACTCATCAAAATCTGCTAGACGACAAATGCATCCATCTTTCGATTTATTCTCCTGATGCCACGTCATCAGTTTTCCTGTTTTACTGAAAATGAATAGGCGTTGTAACCTAGGGATCAGTGAAAAATAACGGAGAACCTTCTCCGATTGTTTCTTCCTGCTTGTGTTTGTTGACTTACCTGCCTTATACCTCTTCACACCACATTCAGGATAGTTAATCAACCCTGAGTACTCATTTCTGTACAGGACACAGTCATTACGATAGGCATCAATCTTCTCACATTTCAGTCCGAGCCCACATATTTGCTTCTTCGTATCATACCATGACTCAGGGTACCCAGCAGGATTATTCAGCAGTTCCCCAAAGAATTTAAGAACCTGAAATATTAATTTCGTTGTGACTCTATTCATCACTTTTATCTGAAACAATTTGAGAAGGAATGACAACTTTGACATTGACGTTATTCCAGGAGAAATAAGATCCTCTACTGCCTTGACTACATCGTAAAACTCATTGCAATCTCGTAATGTCTCATCGTCATCTGCATCCTTAGGGTTTGTTGCCCTCATATCATATAACATTTCATCCAATTCATCTCCTTGATTATCATTACTTTCTTCAAAAGCTTCAATTCTCTCATTTCTGACTTCTCCTCTGATTTGCTTATCATTAGCTGTCCAATTTACGTAATGCTGCCACCAACTGCTATATATCACATGCTCCAAAACTGTGTCTCGGTCATGGAAAAATCCATTCAAACAATGTCTACACAGGCATAAAATCAGCTGAAGGAATTCTCCTCGTCTAAATGTCTTCCTATCATCATTAAATGCTTATTCCAGAAACGAAATCACTCCTGTAACGACCCGAGTTCCCGAGTCCCTACGAGACACGAGAACCGGACCGACTCGACTAATCCCAAGACCCAGTCGTCCAACGAGGAAGTAACCAAAAGACAGTAAAATAAACCACATTCAGCATGAATATAACTAACAGTAAAAAGTACAGCAGTAAGGAAAGAAACTACTACAGTAGGCACCACCACAACAGTAAAACAACATATATCATATAACAAAAACTGCAGGTAAAGAAGGTACAAAACTGTGGCAACTCTACTGGACCCTACTCGGCCCAGCGTCCTCTGCAGCCGCCGACCCTGGCTGCTCAACACCTGGTCCTGAAAAAGGTAACGAGTGTAACACGTCAGCAAAACGCTGAGTAGAGTGGCAAACTAACTAAAGGCAACAGTAGAGTGTACAGTAGCTGTTATGTTCTATTACTTCCTTTATTTACATCTTTCAATTTTTCTCACTATTTCATTTACTTCTCAGATCCTTTACTTGATCTCGAATGTCCTCGTGGGACGATCTTGATTGCAGTCTTTTCCAACAGTAGAAGTAGCACGTGGTGCTCTCCTGGCCGGGAGAGTCCCCCGTGGTGATCCTACCCTCAGTCAACCACCCCAAGGTCACTGACAGACGTAACGGTGACTACGGCACGCGCGATAAACGCACAGGTAGCTAGCCCGTACTGGCACGCGGTCAGTCGTTTCCGTTAACGGGTGCGCCCAAAGCACAGCACGGAACCAGGGCAGAGCCCTCTCAGTAACAGGGGTCCAACCCCTCCACAGTAACCAAACCGGGGCCTTGCCCCTCCACAGTCCGCGCACCCTCGTCTGACTACCCTGGTTTGCCCTAGTGGGCCTAACAAGTCGGTGAAGGAGGCTAGCAGAACCCCGGGGCCCGTGGGGTAGCTAGTACTCTCCTAACACTACTAGCTCTCCTCGGTACTACGTACACGAGGGCCAACAAGTCGGTACAGAGCGGCCAAGCCTAACCCCGGGTCCCTGGGGCGGCTGGCCCCACTCTGCACTAAAACAGGTACAGGTACTTCCCTTGGTACTGCGTACCCAAGAGACAGTACAACTACATCTCAGTTCCATTCCTTTTCTTTCCAGGAGTTCCACTCCTAATTCCCCGTAGGGTTCCAGCCCTTTATCTCAGAACATCATATGTTTCACTTTCCAGATTCACGTTCTCAATTTCCATGATCTCAAACATGTTTCTTTGTTCATAACAGGCAGCTGTTAATTAATTTCACAGGCAGCTTATATATTCCTTTCCATTTTTCCAAGACTGCAGTAATATACATTCCACTAGTTTTTCCATCCTAGGATTCATGCCATATCCTAGGATCTATCATACAATCTAGTTTTCCGGCCCTAGGATTTATGCAACACCTAGGAGCTATCATTCCATACATTTCTCATTCCTAGGGTTCATGCAATGCCCTAGGTTCTAGTTATGGTTCCATACTTTAACAGATTTTATTAATGCTTAAAACCACTCTACCAGGTACAACGGAAGTAATGGGGGCGTGGTCGGGAATCCCGCGCGCCTCCGCGACTCTCAAGACGGCAATCGAACGAGGTCCTATCACAAGGATCAAACACAAGGAGTGTCTCAAAACAGTGTATAGCTACTGTAAGCGGGTAGAGGAATAAATTCTGAATCGAACGCAACTCGAATCGTGGAAGACGGAGCCCAAACGGGCCCTAAACGGGTCGAGAAAGACAATACTGTGCAAAATCAGACGTCTGGAACTCCTTCCAGACGTCTTAAACGGTGGATCAGAGAATTACCTGTTCGGCGTGGTTCCCCGGACGTCCAGAAGTCTGTGGCGACGTCTCTCCTAGATCCCAGACGTCCGATGGTCTCTCCGGACGTCTGGAGGTCACTCCCGCCGTCTGGTACAACTTCCAGACGTCGGATTCGCAAAGGATGACGAATCCGAACACCTGCGCACAGCCAACCCTCCTCCTTCAGTACGGTCAGTCGACAAAAGAAGAAGGAGAAAGCAGAACTCACCTTTCAGACGTCTGTATGATCACACAGACGTCGACCTTGCCGTCTGGATATCAGTCCAGACGTCTGATTCTGGAGATTTTTCCAGAATCAGAACCTCGCTCGGCCTCCGCTCGCGACGCCGCCCGCGTCGCACCTCGCGCGTCCGCTGCTCCGCCCGCAGCAGGTCCCTCTTCGCGACGCTCTGCGCCCCCTGCGCCCTCCGCCGGCCGGCCAAGCCGCTCCCGGCGAGCTCGCCCTCACGGCAGAGTCCCGCCCTCGCACGCCGCAGCTCCTCCGCGCCTTCTGCTGCGCCGCTGCCGCTGCGCCCTCGCGTCCGCTCGCTCCGCCCGCAGCAGGAGAGGAGGAAGATGGTGGAGACGGGAGGGGAGGCGCGCCCCCTCCCCCTTTTAACGCCGCGCGGAGAGGAGAGAGAGACGGCCGCAGTCGCCTGCAGCCGCAGAGAAGATGCGGATCGCAGGTCTGCGCGCACAGGCGCGCAGACGAATATCCCGTGCGAGTATAACTGTTCGTCAGACGTCTGTAAACTATCCCGGACGTCTGGTCAGACGTCTGGATGTGATCCCAGACGTCTTGACAGACGTCTGGGCCACCTCCCAGACGTCTTAAAATACGTCTGGGGTACGCGCTCGTTACAACTCCACTCTTGTATTCATGGTAATTTGAATTCCTCAGACTAATCCATGACTTATCCATGATAATTAACTTAAATATCAATGATAATCACTCATAAATTAGACTTGAATACGGAAAATATGTATATTTTAAGAAGATTTTCATTTAATAGCCCATCCTTGAAGATTTGATCACAACGTTACTTCTTATATGCAACCAGTATTTGGAGAAACTTCGACAGCATTTCCCCGCAATCTCCAGTATAACTCCTAAGACTAACCTTAACTACATCCCCAATAGCCCCCACTAAAGGACGCTTCGGAAAAGAAGCTAAGATTAGTTGGTATACCGAAGAAGAGCGAGAAAATGCGACCAAAATTTCTCCAAACACTAGTTATATGCAAGAAGTAATCCTAAATTATGATCAAATCTTTAAAGACCTCCCTTAGTTCAGAACTTCTCTGAACTAAGGACAACGACACTTATGGCATGTTATAAAGACAACGCATTGTGCATGTAAGTGAGGTATACATATACTTTACATTGTCCGTATAACATGATCATAAGTCTCGACGGGTTGGTATTTTGACACAATTATATTCCTCCCACAACATGTTACCTAGGAGTTAGAATTCTTATTATTTGTCATGAACTGCTTCTAAATTTGTACAAGTGTGTGTATCTATAAAGTTATAATAAAAATTTCATAATAAAAATTTGGCAAAAAATGCAACTCAAAAGGGCATTTAGGTTATCTTCTTAGCAAAGGAATTTTTTTCTTCCTATATGGCAATTCTTGAACATCCCTCACTATGAAGCATAAGGACATCAATTTTTCCTACAAAAAGATGCTAATATATGACAATTGAATGAAAATAGGATGTATAGGATAGTTGAATGAAACTAGGACATAGAAGAATAGCTAGTCATTTGCCTTTTAGATTTGCTTGACAAAGGTACTTTCAAACTAAAATAGCTATCTTAAATATCCTATTGATATTTATCAATGTAGCCCACTTTCTTGAGTAATATCCTCTTCTCTAAAGCTTATTATTCCCCAATTATAAGTTACTATCAGTTCATATACCTTGCAAAACCCAAACTTACCAAGCTCTTACAATTTGGTGGTTGCCAGGCTCTCTTGGTATACTTCATTAATATACTTTTAATACATCCCAAGTACACCTCATGGATGTCCCAGGTCCCTCAACCAACCTAGGTCTGCAAGCTACTGCTCTAGGTCTAAGGTTAGTGGCCTCATGGTCCATCTGACTAAGCAACTCTCTAACCCAATCTCATGTCACATCCTATCGTGTTGAGGAAGCTTCTAGGAAGAAGCTCACCAAGACTAGATAGCCTTGTGAAATCTGACTAGCTAACCAATCTGACTCTCTAGCTCATCAAGACCACTTGCCATGCAACATGTGATTGCACAGGTGCTTTATAGCATCATATCCGCTGCATTAACCTTCCATGTGTGGAATTAGACCTTAAACACTGACTTCGTAACCCTAAACCAAAGACCATAAATCCTAATCCCTAAACTCTAAGCTATAAAAAAACCCATCGCATAACCCATGACCCTAAACACAAAAAACCTATAACATAAAAGCCTAAACCCTATAAACACTAAAACTTAACCCTTAAAAACACTAAACCCTAAATCCAAAAAACACTTAAACCTAAACTCTAAGAAAGTTAAACCCTTAACTAACTGTTTAGGGTGAAATGAGGAGATTTATGAAATGGTCGTCGTAGTACACTTCTCAAATCGCACAACAAACACTTGAATTTATAAACTCGAAATCTACTTGGAGTCCGAGGTCGTTCGCAGGGAGCAAATATGAAATTCACACACTAATCTCAATTCAGGAATAATGAGTACAATTAATTAAGTACAATAAAAGATATTCAATGAATAAACTGGTCAGAATGCTATTCAATAATATCTTAAGAAGTAATGGGATAAAAAGAAAGAGAATAAAAAATAATGGTGATTTGAATCACCAATTATTCTCTTAATTAAGCATGTATCCCAAGTATCAAATCATTCAAATAATCCAACATTAGTTTCAACTATTAATCCATGTCAGCAAAGTCCACAGTATCAGATAAATAATGCCACAGTGTTTTGAACCAAATCAGACATTGGATCTGTGTATCAGATGCCTTAACTATCAGAGTATAGCACCACAGTAAGGCACACAAGAGTGCCAAGCCTCAAGACTTTAAGGCACAAGGGTTCTTCTCAAGCACAGCACAAGGCTCGCATAAGCGCCTTGGAGAAAGTGTTGCTTTCTTCAGCACGTGCCCCGAGGTCATGAAAACCACAGCAAAACCCTCCCCCTTCCTCCTTACAAATTCTCTTCTTTTTTCTCTCACATAACCGGGCATAATCAGGTCAGTAATCAGGTTATCAAGTCAAGCAGTATCACGTTCAGGCTCACTATATGTGTAGGTGAGCGAGGAGTGAGAGGCTGAGTGTGCGAGGGACCTCACCCCTCGTGTGTCGAGGCGATAAGGCCTCGGCACTCTTTCGTGATATATGCTGTTGGGCGTTTGGTCGCGGATGATGTGGCACTAATGTGCTACCTTCTTTAGCTAATTGTAGCAGGTGGATGTTCTCGTGATTGCATGCTGCTGCTGCTGGGAAGCCTAATTGGAGGTGCTAGAGTCATTAGGAGATGAAGCCGTAGCATTTAGAGGTCGCAATGAGATCATAATAGCTGGAAGCATGGCAGTCGGAGGTGGTGATGAGGACGGTGACGGCGGTGTATGGCGAAGACCTGAAATCCATGAATATAGGCCTTAAGCCCCGATTAGTAGGTCCATTAACATCGCCGGAGTATGGCGAAGGTGGTAGAAGTGCCGATTTAGTGTTTCGTGGTCAGGCGAGGTCGAACGGAGTTGGAGAGGGTGAACAGTGGATGGGTTGTCCAATGGAGGTTTTGGGAGCACTGAAGGTAAAATAGAGGGGTTTTGAACAGGGTCGTGAGGTGGAGGTTTTGGGAGTGGTATCGTGGAGCTTGGATGAGTGTGGAGTGTGTGTGGCCTCGCCAGAGCACAACCGGAGCGGAAGAAGACAAAGAGGGAGGAGATGAATCGACAATTGAAAGAGGAGACTAAGAAGCTAAACCAAAACTACGAAGAGAGAGGGAGAGTTTGGGAACCTAACTAGCAGACGAAAGGGTAGGAAAGGTGTCGACTTTGATTGGCCGGTGCCAAAGAAGGGAAGTCCTTCGATAAGGGAGTGGCAAGGAAGAAGAGGGCCTGTGAGCTCATGATATGTCTATTGAGGCGAAGGAGATGAAGACGATCCCTCTGCCTATAGTATATGGTAGAGGGCAACAAAGGGGGTTGGAGGAGACTCACTGGAGCTATGGTGGAGGCGGCCAGATAGAGGAATTTTGAAGAGTTTAAGGCCTTGACTGAGCTAAGGAATACGACATGAAGTTCAAGAGCTTTTATAGAGCTCCTAGTCGAGCTCTGAAATGACCCGTTACCTTTTGGTCGTTTAAGACGTCTGGAATACTCACCAAACATCTATCTAGACGTCTGGAGAGATCGCCGGACATCTAAAAATACTTTTTTCTCTTCAGCGCGAACCGTACGCACGCCATGCTTTCCCCCTCACCGCCTCTCCCCTTCCTGCAACACCACTCCGCACCATACCCTAGCCCATGCTCTTCCCCTTACCTCCTCTCCCTTTATAAACCCCCCCTCCTCTTCGTCTCACACCTTCACAGCTGAGCCAGAGAGGGAGAGAGCAAGAGGGAGAGAACGAGCGGAGAGCAGATCGTGAATTTGAGTGCGGGAGCAGAGGGTGCCGTGCTGATCTGCTGCAGCTTCTGTAGCAAGGAGAGCCCAGAGCGGTTCTGCGGAAGTCATTTTTCCACGGTATCAGACGTCCGGAGTGACCTCCAGATGTTGGGGAGGACGTCCGAAGGTATTATGAGATGTTTGGTACAGATTTATTTTTCTTGTATATTCTCTGCCAAGTCCTGACAATGCATGTGCATGTGTCAGAGGTTGGGAGGTGCGTTGGAGCAAGGACCGAAGCAGTTTCAGACGTCCAGGAGCATCTCCAGACATCTGACGGAACCCTCGGATGTCGGCATTGCGTTCCAGACGTCCGATAGAGATGCCTTAAGAGAGGTACGCCTGCAAGTTAGTTTAAGACGTCTGGGACCTCTCCCAGACATCTGATTTCTGTCAGACCTCGTGTTTTTAGGCCTGTACAAGGCCCAAACGAAGTCGATTTTCCGTAAACGAAACGTCTTTGTTTCCTATACATTTCTCTCCATGAAATGGTACCTTGTCTATAGCTTTTTGAACCCTTTCGACCTGTCAATCCATGTCATATGTCTCCAATCCGTCGAGTGTACGGGACCTGCGGAGAAGTCGGGAGCTGCTGTACGAGCCCCCATTCCACTCGGTTATCTTGGTAGAGTGGTTCTAACTATAAATCTCCAGATTAATAAAATGCATGCAATTAGTTAAACCTAGGATGTGAGATGAACCCTAGGAAGAAATAAAACATATGCTCTAGAATACATCTACTCAATTGAACCCTAAGTTGTAACATGAACACTAGGGCTAGAGAAAAAAAATGCATGCGAATGATTAAGTAAATCATGAGTTATTTGTATTATCTGGAATGGACCACATTATGAACAAACCTGTATTGCGATTAAGCTGCTTGTAGAGAAATTTATGTACAACCCTACGGGGAATATAGAACGAGACAAGAATACCGTAACACGGAGAACCAGATGGTTCTGGAATTGCCACCCATGGGCGGCCGTTGAGGGAAGTGAGCTAACCTTCGTGTACATAGTACCGAAGAGAGCAACTATCCCTTGTAGTGTAGATGGGAGCTTGCCGCCCTTGGGTGGAGATCCAGGGTAGGTTTGGCCACTCTACGTTGACTCATGTTGGCCCTCGCATACGTGGTACCGAGGTGAGCTACTTAGTGTAGGGGGAGAGCTAGCCGCCCTAGGGGACCCGGAGTTAAGCATAACCACCTTACACTGACTCTTGTTAGCCCGTTGGGCAAACCGGGATAGTCGGACAAGGGTACGCGGACTGTGGAGGGGCGAGACCCCTATTCTGTTCTGAGAGGGCAAGGCCCTATGCTGTTCCGTACTGTACGTTTGAGCATACCCACTAGCGGAAATGACTGACCGCGTGTCAGTGTGGGGAGCTAACTGCGCGTTTATCACGTGTGCCTTAGTCACCACTACATCTCGACCATGACCTCAGGGTGGTAGACTGTTGGTATCTCGTAGAGCGCGTGTTTGCTAGGAAAACGTCATAGTATAGTGCGCAATACGATAAAACAAAGATATTCAATAAAAGATAATGAGACTTGAGTCCCGGTCGTTCATCTCTGGGAGGCATTTGTTTTACTTTTGAATTCGACCTTTTACCGCTCTACTCTGTTTAAAATCACACGCCGGTTTATGATTATACGTATTGAAGTACGACATGCTTAGTTGCAAGTATATCAGGAATTGAAAACAGGTAACATTAATCACACAAGATATTGCAATGAGCTCATGGTGATTCTCAACACATAGACATATATATATAGAAAATATATTTTTTATTCATTCATTTGGAGAGTGTTTGCAACATGAACTTGTAGAGGAAAGCTTGTGCATGAATGCTTAAAAATGTAAATCTAGCTATCAGAAAACGATCGCATACAATAATCTACAGGGGGATTTTGCATGCATCATTGGGGAAGAATAAGGGCTACACTACTAAGCAGTAAATAAAAGCAGTAAATGTAAAGAGCTAACTACTAATTTATCAAAAGTGAGGGCATTCGGAGGTAGGCTCCGATGGCCTTGGAGTGGTGGAGAGGAGAAAGAGGGGCGGCCAATGGAGCTTAGGCTGGCCCTTAGAGAGAGGTTGGAAGAGTGATCCAGCATCCTGGCATGGTGTCCTTCATGGTGGTGCTCAGCTCGTGGAGATGGAGTGGAGACGGTGGTGGCTAACCTAAGTGGAGGTGGATGGAGCCAAGCAAGTATGGCCAAAAAGTGGATGGGTGTAAGTGGCCACCCCTTAGGTCTTTTTATAGACCTAAGGGAAGCTCTCTAGAGAATTATGGAATTCTCTAGAGAGCCCTATGGTGGGAGCTCATGGGAGAGTGAGAGAGAGCGGATGGATGGTGATTTTTAGATCCACCAAATGTGGATCTAAAAATTGAATGGCTCTTGGTTGCTAATTTTAGCAACCAAGGCAACCACACATGGTAGAAAATTCTAGAGAACTCTAGGCTAGGTATTTTCGTATGGTGTGTGTGGGTCGAAACTTAGGTGGCTAGGTTGATTAGGTTAGGTTCTAGTAGGTTTAGGTCAAGGTATGTCTCAAATTAGGGTTATAAACCCTAATTCACTACGGTAAAGTGCAATTAAACTTAATACAAGTTTAATTGGGTGTGTGGAAACTTAATTGAGAGTAAAACAACTCAATTAATTTAGGTCTAGGTCAATTGGACTCTCACTGAGTCCAATTGGACAGTGTGTGCTGAGATCAGAGCTCAATTGGACTCAATGAGTCTAATTGAATAGGCTGATGGAATTGACTAAGATCCAAGTCAATTAGGTTTAGTAAGGACCTTAAGGAGGTCTAGAGGTAATGTACTAGGGTTAGGACACCTTAATTTAGGTTCTTATGGGGTTGGAATTGGGTTTAGGGACTCAGAGATCTAAGATCAAGGCTTGAATCTCAAAACAGGAACTGGAGAGCAGTATCAGATGTCTAATAATAGTGTCAGACATCTTATACTCAAAAATCAGAAGTCCAGACTTGTCTGGATGTCTAATCAGAGTCAGGAAGGATTCAAGGTTCTGTCTTGGGTATTCTGCAGAAATTGGATGTCTGACCAAGTGTCTGGATGTCCAATAACACTGCAGAAGTGAGTTTAAGGTGTGCGGGAGTTGGCTAAGGGTTCTGGATGTCCAGATAAAGGTTGGAATTAGGGTTTTAAGGTTTCCTAGGGTGCGGTGACCTAATCTAAGGGTGGCTAAGACTTTGGGAAGTCTCTAAGTTATCCTAGGGCTAGGATGGACCTAAGCTCTTCACATTTTACTGCTTTATTCTTACTTAATAGAATAGCAGACCTTAACTCCCTTACATCATTATTCCTACATCTAATCTAAGTCTTCTGCTCCAACTCTGCTGCAATATCCGTTATTCCTAATCCAACTTCAGATCCTGCTCCAGATCCAGCTCTAGATCTAGCTCCTGATCAGCTTATTGCCTGCAATCGACATAATGCAGTTAATCAGCATATTATAACATTATTTTATGCATAGTTAAAGTAAAGCAGTAAAGATGTAGATAATGCTTATGCATGCATGGATTACCCTAACTTATGCTAAGTCCTAGCCTAATTTAGGTCAATTAAGACCTATGATTGCTGTGCAATCATAGACCGGGTGTAGGACCACCACAGAGGAACTCTCCCGACCAGGAGAGTGTCACGTGTGCATCCTACATCACGGGAAAACTGTAAGTAAGATCGTTCTTTTAAAGAACAAGAAGATTAATTAATATGATGGATCCTAATTAGAGATCTCTATACAGTAAACAGTGATAAGATAATTAGAATCGGAAAGTAATATGTTAAGTTACTTGTTAAATACATTTTATGTTTTAGCCACCACTCTACTCAGCGTTAGCTAACTCCAGATATATATAACCTCATACAGGTCAGTGATTTGAGCAACCAGGTCACCGGCTGCTGAGGACGCTAGGCTTAGTCACGCCCAGCCATAGTTCTGCTACTAGTGAGTTTTTTTGTAGCTATACTTCCAGTACCTTCTGCTGTATTCTCTATGTACTAGTTAGTTTATGGTTGTAATGACTGTATTTTGATTCTTGAAGGCATGTAATATTTTAGTATTACTGTTCTGTTCTCATCTTGTTGCCATTATTCTTCTACTTAGTTACATTTTTTTGTGGTTGTGGATTGATGTATGTTATTTGGTTATTTCTTGTTGGACGACTAGGTCTTGGGATTAGTCGAGGCAAACCGGTCTCGGGTCCTATAAGGATCTAGGATCGGGTCATGACAAGCTCTAAATGAGGAAAGAGCTCTGATTGGCTTGGGAATTAAGTCACAAGGAACCCATGATTTTCATGGATTCACTAGGGCAAATCCATGCGATTTAGGAGCCAAGATCTGTCTCAAACGATTCTGTGTAGTATGAACACCAATCTCACCAATTTAAGTGAGATTTGGTGATGATTTGATTAGGTTTTGATGTGGTCAAAGTCGGCTTGAAGGTCGGTTGACCTCCAATGGTAGAAGGGGTCTTCCTGTGAAGAAGACAAGAAAATTAAGGACCCATTTGAAAAGGTTTTCGAAATTTAGGGGCTTGTTTGAAAGAAATAGTCTTGATGAACTAAAATGCAAACTAGGTCAAGATGGACTTTGATTGGGTCCAAATTAGGTTTAAATTTTGGTATAAATCTAATTTGGATCCAAGGAATCTAGTGGTGTAGTCGGATTTGAGTTTTGACAAAGTTTAACTGGGCAATTTGCGTAGAGACCCAAATTAGGGCAGAAATCCGTTTGCGACTTTATTTAAGGTCAAAATGGGTTCAGATGATCAAACCAATGGTATTAAACCTCTAGGAATATTTTTCTATGAATTTTAGGAGGTTTATATGAATTTTATCTTGACCATAACCTCTTTAATTTAAGCAAGTCTGAAATTAGGATTTTGTGTGCTGTTGTAGTTCTCAAAATGCGTGAAACCCTGTTTCTATCTGTATGGACCCACATTTTAGACTTTAATACTCATTGACCTTTAGTTAACCCCTAAGAAATCCTGTGGTTACTATGCATTCATGATATGATGTTAAAACTGCTGAATTAACCTTGTTTTAATGTTTTCTTCTTAGAATGGATTTACATGGAATTACGGCTCTCAGGCGATTATGTAGGAGCATTTGTCACTTGATTTTCACTAATTAAAGCTGGTTATGGCTAATGATGGTATTTCCATCACTAACCATATAAACTAAACCCTTAACACTAACCCCTAAACCCTATAACCTAACACTAAATCCTAAACCCTATAACCTAAATCTATAACTCAAAACCTAGTAATGAACCAAACATTCATGCCTAATATTGAACAATAATTAAACTAAATATTCATGTTAATTTAAACATTGAACCAAATATTAAGCATTTTAAACTAAATTTAACTAAACACTGATAATTTAAATAAACATTGAAGTATACAGTTTAATTGCATTCATAATTAAATTTTTAACCTAAGTAGTATATAAAAATAAATAAATTAACCTAAAATTAAATTTCTAAACCTAAGGGGGAAATTGGGGTGGTGGTGGTGGTGGTGCCTGAGGTAGCAGTGGTGGTAGTAGGAGGTGGTAATCGTAGCCTGAGGTGGTGGTGGCGACGGTGGCGGTGGGAGGTCATTTGCGGCAGGAAGTGTTGGTGGTGGTGGAGGTTCGGCAAGCTAGGGAAGGAAAGGGTAGGGGGGCCGACCGGTTGTGGTGGTGGCGGAGGGAGGAGGGGTAGCTGGTGGTGGTGGCGGTGAGCGGAGAGGCAAGCGGTTGAAGTGGTGGTGGTCACAGTCGCATTTCGCGAGGGAGAGAGGACTAGCAAAGGGTAATGGTGCTCGTTGTCGAGGACGAGATGGGGAGAGGTGAGGAGGAGAACGAGGAGGTCGGCCTCACAACCTTCGTCCTCCATACCAGCGAGGGGAGGCGAGCGGAGGTGGACTGCGAGAGGAGGTGCTCCCTGAGGAGGAGGTGAACGTCAACGGGGCCAGCATGGCGAAGGGAGGACTGCACAGTGAGGAAGGAGCTCGGGCTTTGTCGTGGAGGAGCGGAAGGGGAAGGCCTGGAGGAGAGGGAGATTTCAGAGGAAGGGGGAGGGAGTCGGGGTCGCACAGGGATTTAGGTTTGACCTTTCTCGATCGTTTCCGAGAAAACGGTCGACAATTGAGTTTGAAAAGTAACTTTTTAAGTTGGTAGTTTCTGGAAAGACTATCTTTTACGGTTATCAACGGTCGAGAATGGTCTCAACCCTACCATTATTAGACCGGACTTTTCTTGACCGTTTTAGGTTGAACGGTTGACAATTGCATTTGAAAATACTTTTCACATCGACGATTAATGGGGAGAATATCATCGACCATTTATTCGGGAATGGTCTCAACCACTTCGCTCCCTTGGTAGGTGACAAAGTTAATGACCGGACTTTTGACAACTGTTACGTTGTATAATGGTCGAGAATATTATTATTGTCGACCATTATACAACGGTCGAAAATTCACCGTCGATAACAGTACACTTTCTACTAGTGTATATTATGTCGTGGAGGACATACACACACTCAGGAAGTGTTCCCTGCTCCTAGCAAAGTATCATGGCACAATGAAGAATTTGTGGGATGAATAAGACATATATTAGCCCATATCTACTAATGTAGCAGTTATAGCGAAGCAGCGGGAGGCTATCCATTCTATTCAGCCTTTATCTGGCCTTGACCTTGAGTACAAGGCAGTCAAGGACCAGTTTATGATAGTGAAAGAGATCCCCACTCTTGCTCAGATATATGCTCATTTGTTAAGACTAGAGACCTTTGACCCTGTTCCTATGTTGAATTCCTCTACCTTGGTTTCTGTAGGCCGTGGTTAAGGGAATTCTGGAGGTCAAGGTAGTCGCATCCGTAGTGGTGCACATGGGGGTCGTGGTTGTGGACAAAGTTTCCTCTTCTACGAGTACTATCACAAGAATGGCCACATAGTTGATCATTGTCAGGTGGAGCATGGATATCCTCAGGGAATTGATCCACGTGCTTACCAGATTTTAACAGAGGATTCTACTCAAGTACATGAAGATGATGGTCAGATTTCTATATCAAGGGCAGAGTTGTGTTGGGATTTAACAGGAAATAAATAAATCCCACTGAAAGAAAACAAAATGTCTCACAGGATGGATTCAACAATATACCACGAAAACTACGAGCAAGCAAATCACAATCAATCACCACCACAATATGCTTCTGAAGCTTCCATTAAACATTTATTTTGGAGATAAGGATTTTTTGTTTGAAAGGTACTTGTATTTAGTCTTTTTTTGTATTTTTATTTTTGATGTATTCCCGTTGAAATGCTCTTTTTATAATAATTTTAGTGGAGATCAATAACATTAGAGTAACCCGAGCTCATACGTTGAGAGCTTATTAAAAATAAATAATTAATGAATTGTGTAATAGATTTTTCATCTTTTTTGACTCTAATTTGATACGATATGATTGTAAGATCAATTTATAAATGGGTACCCGATGGGTAGATGGGTATAGGTATGCAGTTTGAATTTTTTTACTCGATAGGTAAATGGATAGGATATGGATATGGATTTTGTAAATGGATGTAAGTATGAATTTAGCCAAACTCAACCCAAACCATTTACATCCCTAGCCTAACCTTCATATCAAAATCTATTCTATGTAACTAAAAGGGAGTTCCTAAGACTCACCTATCAATCTATCATCTATGCCCATCTCCGTCTTTAGATGAAAAGAGAGCTAGCTATTTCGGTGTATCAACTAATTAGCCAAAACAAACTAATAACTATTTCAGCCTCGAAATATTGGACATCTCCGACCAACCGTCGGACAAAACCTCGGAGGTGCCCCATTTAGTACTCAAACCTCTCGTTTACATCTGATGGTTAAACATGTCATTTCCACGTGAGATGATCTCTTGATGACTATACTAATTCCTCCTTGCATCACCCTCCATCAACTTCATCCACCACCCAGATCCTCCCCCACAACACCTCTACCGTCCTCCTTGACGGAATAGATATCAACTCAGCAACTATATATATATATATATATATATATATCAACTTAATACATAGAAAATTTCAAATATATTCAAAACTCTACGATACAAATGACATGATTAGGGAAATACATAATCATTTCAACTCTAAAGTACATTCCTAACTCATTTAACGTTAGTTTTTGGAAGTAAAAGTCATAAGTCTATGAGCGATCTGAAATGAGCAAGAAAATCCTTTTACACTCTAGATCACTTCATTCTCTGTACGGATCTCTTTGGTCCAGGTTGAGGCTCAATCTCAGGTTTTGCTTTCTTCTCTAGGGATGTTAGCACTCTGGTAGAGCTTAGAGAGGCCGCCAAGACATCTGTTGCTCGACATGAAAAAAATGTTTATAATATCATGTCATTTTGTATGACTTTTTGATGGTTTTTAAAACAAAAAGTTAAAAATCCAATTGGGTAGATATATAGTATGCAGACAAATAGAGTCCGCTCAAGCTCATCAAGTGAGAATCTTTACCCTTACCAGATTCTTACTGAGAATAATGTGGTTCAAAGAAAGTTGTCTTCTATTGTTTTTCTCTAACCTCTTTTAGTATATAATACAAAAATATTTCTTGCTGGTAAGGATGCTTACTTTCTCATTATACCAGTATTTTTTGCCAAATGAAATTTCTATCACAAAAAATAGATTAAATAAAGATAACCTCTTGTTTACATCTCGTAATTAAACAGATAGTGCCCTGCCATTGTTATGCACGGAAAATCATCTCAAATTCCCGTGACAATGGTTGCAATAACCAACTCTCGAGCATATCATACGTAATTGTCATGAAGTATAAATTCCCCCTTTTACTAGAAGTCCATCGAACACCATATATCAGTTATCAACCTTCGCTTATCCAACTTGAAATTCGATATACATATGCTATGAACTCCCGAAAAAATCATGGATTTCTTACCTTCTACGTAAATGCCATATAATTCTCATCTCTACATTTAGTTAGATACAGCTTATACATTAGAATAAATGGTTCTTGCATTCTTTTTAATTAGAAGATGCTATGGACATTCATGAAGTTAATTAACTTTAAATTTTGTTTTAATAGCTTAAGTTTTCATCACTTATACTACCACTAATATTCAATTTCTAATTATTATTCAATTCATCATGCTCACACGTCCATGTATATCATCTATATATGATCCGTACCAGAACAACAATCTCTGGGAATATTATTGAGAATCATAACATATATCCTTGATACCCATGATGACATTGTCTTGTTAGCAAATACCAAAACCATTTTCTAAATAATACAAGAAAAAATTATTCCTTCTTTTCCAACACGCATTGCATGCATGTGTATACATACACACCGGTAAAAGCTTCCTCCTCACCTTCCTCCATTCTCTTCTTGGTGACCTTGCTTGCTTGCTTCCCAATCTCCTCATTGAGAACGACCACGAGATGTTGAGGTTGAAATAGGATGTTTAGCCCTGCTACTCGTCAAGACATTGGTTGTAACTTTGATCTATTTTTAGATCGGTTGAGGCGACTAAGGAGTTTCTAGCCTCCCTACGATTCATGGTTAGCCTTAACGGTCAATTGAAATAATTTAATGCATGGCTCGATGGTTGGAGTTGTTTTACTGTACCTGATTGATGAGTGGATGAGAATTGTCTGTGGTTTAGCGTGTGAGGCTAGTGTGTATTTACATCACATGATGCAGCCACCACTCCTCACAATGACCTTAAGGTGATGGATTGTGATGTAGGACGAGTATAAGCTATTCTCCTAATTAAGAGGATGTCTTATATCAGTCTTACTTCTCAAGATATCATGTAAGGATCATCTTGGGTCCTGACACATAGATTAAGTGTTTGATGACCATAATCAAATGGGCATTGACTTATTAAAATAAATAGATTAACCTCTTTAAAAAAAATAAATGGATTAACAAATGAATAGTACACTTTTCTTTCTGATACCACGTTAAACTTTACTCAATTTTTATTGACATACTTGTGTTTCGCACTCAAGTGTAGTTAAGAAGCCAGGTGTAGCAGTTATTGTTGGTCCTCTTATTGCGAGACCTAACATGATTGTAGGAGATGGTCCATGCAAATTATAGTACTTTTAGTTGCATAGTTTCTTTTCAATTTTCTAGTGATTGTACTTTGCTAATCTAGCATCCTTTTTCCTTTATTATTTTCTGGTTGTAAATTCTTATTGCTTTTATCAACACTCTTTTACTTGATGTTTTATAAACTTTTGTTTGGCTATTGATGTTTGTGTTTAGGGTGGCTACAGCCCTGCTATGTGTTGGATGTTATTTCGTACTCGACAACTCAAATCTCATCGTATTTACTTGATTGATAAGACCCATGTCATCTCAACTTCACTAGATTATTTCTTGTTGGCAGTTGAGTTTGTAATATTTCAAGTAGTTCTTCTCGTTATTATTTTGCATTACGGCAATGTTCGTATTTGCGTATTTCTCTGAATGCCTGCAATAGAGGTCTTCTTTCACTACAAGAAATCAAGCTTTTGATGGTGACTCAAAATTGTCAACAAAAGGTCTAAAATTGTCACTAAAAAGTAACAGCAAAATCACTATTGGCATAGACATTTCCCGATGACTTTAACAAGAACCATCAGCATATGTTAAAAACCACCGGTGAAAATGAACCATCAACAAATGTTGACTTTTGCCAATGGTTCCTTAACCACTAGTAACACTTTTGGCGACAATTTTAAATCCACTGGCAAAACTTTTGGCAACCATTTTTAAAACCATCGGTAAAGGTCTTGAACATCAATTTTCTTTTTAACAGCAGTTGTATAACCGTTGATGTAGATCCTGTAAGAAAATAAACACATACATATACCAATTATCTACATGCAAACCTATACATAACCTATATTCCATTACGTAATATATATAACATTCACATAATAACATACATACATAAACAACAATATATTCCAAACATATGAAAATTTAGAACATATAAGAAACAAGCATTTGAAAGTATAGAATACATAAAAGTTCTACAATATAAGTTTTTCAACATAGTTTTAGGAAAGTCCAATAGACAAAAAGAAATAAACCAATCTAGGGATCTACACAGCAATTCTAAAAATCCTTGCATCGGATGCACCCTTTAACACATAGTGTTGTAATACAAAAATAAAGCATTAAATTAATGACGTACATATATAGATATATTTATTTTGTACATAAAAGCATAACACTTGTGCTTTTTTTAAAAAAAAAAAAGTAAAAGAACATTTATCCGAATAATAACCACCTGAATTCATTTCATCAAACCACCAAAATAATTACATCCCCGGTTACAAAGAGGACTCCCACAAGAACACCTGGGAGGAGATGAACAAGAAGAAATTCTCCATATAAGGCCTGTCTCCACTAAACACCACACCATTCCTCCCCAATCATATATCTCACAACACTGCTAACACCTTGGCTCTATCTCTCCTGGATCAAAAAATACTCGCTCCCTCATAGATATTGCCTCTCCGGAATGACGACCAAAATCTACCCATAACACTTGCACTTGTTAGTTCACTTGGCATACTCAATTGTTGGTAGAAGCATAATACTTGCATACATGCATTTTCATGTAATATACATGCACTTGTTTATCTATATGGTTCATATCATACTCTAACTTGTTTACAGGAAATCAGGGTGCATGATCGTTTTCCGAATCCTTGATGGTTCATATTACCTTTTGACATGATGTTTATACAAAAATCTATATTATTTTAACTCTTAAAGGAAGCTATCTAGATGTATTGATATTTAGATTTTTCTTGGAGATTGATATTCGAGTTTCTATGACATTATCACTGATGAGGAACCTTTTTTTTTTCTTTTAATTTGAAAAAGAAAGAGGATAGTCATGCAAGGTGGGTGAGGGTCTAAATTTTTATTCATGAAAATGATGTGAGCTATTTCGTATAACTCAACCACAACCCCATAAAAGAAGAAACACCACTACATGTGCATAGAGGCATTTTCTTGTTTGAACATCCTCCCCTTCCCATGCAGCCACAAAGCCCAAAGCATCAAAAAAGGCTTGCTCTCTCTAACTTCGATCTGATATCCAGGCCCATGGTCGCCTCTCCCAGCTAAGAAGCTCTCCTAAAAGGCCACGGTGTAGTAGTAATCCACCCAATCTGAACCTATTCTTTTTCGCATGGCATATACATATATGAAATTATTCAACAACCTTGAGATGGAAGGCAAATTGTGGGAATGGTATTTGCTCCCTGCTTATGATGAGGTTTTGGCTAACCCATCAGACTGCTTTATTACCTATATGCACACAAAGCATCAACCACTAATCCCTCTCACTAGAGGCAAAAATAAATATTTCTACCATCAGCAGCCCACCATGTTACCTTGAAAAGAGAGATAGGAGCTCTTTTGAGGTGGTGAGAAGAGTAGAGAAGAGGAGCTTTTGCTTCACTAAATGATGAAGTTCACAGAGGGTCTTTATATATGTATAGAGATCTTTACACATAGATAAGAACAAGATAGAGGTTGGGCTGTTGAGAGATCACAGCTAAAATCTCTGTGGGTTTTGAATGGGTTCCTCCTGTGATGGAGGAGTTGCTGCTTGACTGCAGTCAAGGACTCGGTGGGACTTATGTTGCTTGACTGCTTGCCTGCAGTGAAGGACTGTAGTGAATGGGTTCCACCTTAACACAGCAAATAAGCATCAGATTCCCACTCAAAGAAGGGATACATTCACCACGTAATTACTGCAAAAGATGAGCATGTATGCAACGCCAACTAAAATTTTGGCAGGCCAAAGAAGAACCAAAACAATAACAAGAACTCTCCCTACCTATGAAATAAAGAAGGGCTTATTCATCCCAAAATCTAGACTGCTTTGTGTGCAAATCCATTGTGCTAGAGACTAAAAAATTAAGGAAATGTTTGCCCGACAAGGAAATGGCGGTTGTTGGGGTGTGAACCTCGTAATCCCATCTCGTCATTATGGTTTGCTTGTCCACAAGGTATGAGGTCAACTTGTACCTTTGGTCACGAGTACTCCATACTGTTTCCGGTAGTAACAACTTTTTTTTGTTTGAGATGGAGGAGTAAGAAAAGCAATATGTGACAGGAAAAGTACCTACAAGATTGTAAAGAGTATATACTGAATTTGATAGAATTTGTGACAAAAATTTCTAAAATTAACTTTGTGACAGACTTTGCTTCAAAGTTTGTTTTCAATTTGCTTCCAATGATAAGTAGTATCGTGACTATGAGTTACGAAAAGGATTGCAAGCTTACTTTTGCATAAAGAATTGTATGCTTAATTGAATATAAAGGTCTTATCTTGCACCAGAATGGCAGATTTTGACATTAAATTTGTTAGGAAATAAATTCAAATTAAAATTAAATATTTGATTAAATCTTTATTAATTTTAGACTATAATAAATTTATCATGTTTGTCTTTTTACCTCTCTTTATAAAGAAAGTTAGGACATCTCTATTAGTTGAATAACAAGAATTATTTTCCCTTAAAATTCTCTACATACAATACATATCATGTATCAGAATGGGATTGATCCCGTGGGAAAGAAGAAACCCTAGAGGGAAAACCCTGGGGGGGGGGGGGGGGGGGGGGCTCCGACGGCACTACTACCACCGACGCTCCCTCTCCTTGTCCAAGTGTGGATAGTCCCCTATTGGGACTATTTTTCCACGCACAAGGAAACTCCATGCTCCACTATTTTGTTAAATCCTGACATGGTATCAGAGCCTTCGATCTAGGCTCCATATGCATGTGGGTATCCCGATCACACGGTGGTTCTCGCATCCAAGAAGTCCTCGACAAATCCGATGCCTTACGTCGAGAAAGAAGACTAGAAGAAGATGACGGAGTCAGCCACGACAATCGAAGACGCTGCTCTCAGCCCCAGAGAAAGCAAGGTGGCTATCTCTGGGACAACCATCAAGCTAAGTGATGCTTCCAACTACGTCTTGTGGGCTCGCACCTTCAAGATCTTCGTTGGAGGCCAAGATTAACTGAGTATTCTCCTTGAGCAGGCGCCAGACTTCAAGGATGACAAGAAGTTCAAGAAGGAAAACTACGTCGTCATGAAGTAGCTCATGAACTTGATGGATCCGTCAATAGCCTCGAATATGCTCTACAAAAAGAGCATATATGAGATTTGGACAACCCTTGAGAAGAGACATGCCCAAACCTCAAACAATGCCCGCATCACTGAACTCTAAACCCGTATCTGGATGGTCGGTCAAGGAGATCTTTCCCTGACAAAATACTACGAGAAGATAGAGGTATTATTTGAGGAATTAGAGATCTACGAGTGTCTCTATTGCGACAAGCAGGGGGAGACATAGGCGATTTGGCAATCTACCAAGTTTTTATCAAGATTGAATTCCCATTATCGAGCCATCCGCGGTCAGATTCTTGCTTTAGAAGGGAAGATGGATCTTGAGACCATCTTCTACCGTCTCCTCAAGATGGAGATCCCTGAGGACGAAGACACGCCAAGAGGCAAGAGCTCTACACTTGCTATTCCAGAAGCAGGTGCTGGGTGAAGATGAGGGCATGGACATGGACTTGGGCGCGTCTACTTGAAGTGCTAACACTGTGGACGCAACAATCATCCACAAGACAAGTGTTGGAGAAGTTCAGGAAGCCACCACGTGGGCCTATTAGCACCTCACACGTGGACTCCCCAACTCAAGGAGACCTTGAGGAGCTGCATACTCTTCTGAAAGAAGACAAATCCACGGCGGTCGTCGCAATGACTAGTTAGGTTGCCATAGAGGCAACGACTCCGGAGGTCGCAAGAGGATTCGCCATCGACTTGTCCAAAGAAAAGATCGAGAGCTTGGCCTTCAAAGAAGATGAATGGTAGGACATCTAACCTCACAAGTAGAAGACCAAGTCGTCGACCTCACAACCTTCGACTTGAGGGGAGTATTAGGAATAAAGCAAGCCACATGGCATTGCCATATGGCAGCATCTTAGGGTCCACACGAGCCAACTGTGCATGGTCTAAAGGACCAATTTTGGGTGCCTTATTTAGTTTGTTATTTTTAGTAAAGTTACTTTCAAGAAATTGTTAGGATTTATTTTTAATTAGAAGGTAAGATCTTTCCAAATGAGATAATATCTTTTCTTAATAGGGAAATAATCTTTTGTTTCCAATTGTAGGGATATGTTCTCTCTATAAAAAGAGGATCTTCCCAACTTTTCTATTTTAAGCAATATACAGATATTTCCAAGTAGCCAAAGCTCCTCTCCTCTCTCTCTTCTTCCATCAAATAGCCAACATCTCTGCAGACGCTTAGATCAAATGTCTAACATCCAGACCAGACGTTTTAAAACAACAGCAATCGACTACAGCTGCTGCCAGCGCTCCCTCTCCCTGTCTACGTGTGGATAGTCTCCTATTGGGACTATTTTCCCACACACAAGGAGCTTCAACGCTCCACTATTTTGTCAAATCCTGACATGGTATTAAAGCGGGTTTGATCACGTGAGAAAGAAGAAAAGGGGAAGAAGAAACCCTACAGGGGGGCCCTTCGACGGTGCTGTCGGCCTTCGACGAGCCATCAGAGAGGCTTTTTCCTCTCCCAACCTCTCCTCTTCTCCTTTCCTCTCTTCTATACCTCTGCTACCCACCAACAAAGCCCAGGTGAATTCGTCAAAGCCAGTAGGAGCGACGACAGTAGCGCCACCACCACGTCGCCACTGCCTCCAGCGACTAGGTGGGCACTGTGCCAACCCTAACAACGACTTAAAGAAGAAAGCCCCCGTCGGCAGCATCCAACCCTCGTCAACCTCAACCGCCGCTTCGGCGCAGTAGCTCAGGCTTCGGCAACGACGACTCCAACGACCATGCAGCGATTAAAGAGGAAGACACGCAGACAACCCATCATCAATGAGATCCTTCGCCACCCATTCGTCACATCGATTTTGTCTTCTGACTTATCTCTGTGCACTCTAACAACAAGTTGGAGATTGCCCAAATGCGTCCTCGATTGGGATATGTGCGATTCCCGCAGAGGAAAAGGAAAAAGGCATGCAAGAGAAGTTGATCTTTGCTTAGTGGTAGTGAATAAAAAAAAATCGCTTTCGTTTGGAGTTTTCTTTAAAGAAAAAAAAGAATTTGAGGGTTATTTTGTGATTAAGTCTGCTTTTCTGTTTTCTTTAAAGTCAAGTCTTTTAGTATTGGGGTATTTGTTTGTAACCCTTCAAAGTTTGAGTCAAGGTTTGATATATCGCCGATATATCAATATTGCCGAGTCTGGACATATCGATATCACAAGTATCTTTTTTCTATGATATCGACGATATATCGTTGATATCACAATATATCGCCAATATTTCGGGCCCTAAAATATCGACGATATATCACCGACAGCAGGCACTGTTGAGCGGGAAAGGTCTTGTCGATGGATAGGAATCCTAGAAAACTCTCTCTGCCTCTCTCACACACACGAATTGTTGGGTAGGAAAGGTATCGATCTGGGGGGGTGGGAACACACATAATTTTAGCCAATGATGTATTAGTCACTACCAGTAGATCCATAAAATTGAACACAACCTAGTCACTACTAGTCACCCAGATCTTTGCTTAGCTGGCTGCTGAAATCACGTTTAATTTATCGATTTTCGTCTTCTAGGTATTTCTTTATGATGTATTAGTCACTAAAATATTAATTTCCATAAAATTTGTGACATTTTCTTACATTTTTTACTTTTCTAAGCGATTTCCCCAAAATTCACCAATATCAGCAACATATCATTGATATATCCCTTTTTTGACTTATCAATATGATATTGTCATGACCCGATCCCAGATCCCTACAGGACCCGAGACCGGCGACCCAGTCATCCAACAATAAATAACCAAATAACATGCATCAATCCACAACTACATAAGTAATGTAACTAAACAGCAGAGAATACTGGAAGTATAACTACAGAAACTCACTAGCAGCAGAAACTACGGCTAGGCTCGACTAGGCCTAACGTCCTCAGCAGCTAGTGACCTGGGCTGCTCAAATCCCTGACCTGTACGAGGTTATACATCTGGAGTCAGCTAACGCTCAGTAGAGTGGTAGCTAAAACATAAAATGCATTTAACAAGTAGCTTAATATATTACTTTCCGATTCCAATTATCTTATCACGATTTTTTGTATAGAGATCTTCAATCAGGATCCATCACATTACTTAATCTTCTTGTTCCCTAAAGGAACGATCTTACTTACAGTTTTCCCGTGATGTAGGATGCACACGTGACACTCCCTTGGCCGGGAGAGTCCCTCTGTGGTAGTCCTCCACTCGATCTACCACCCTGAGGTCATGGTCGCGACGTAGCGGTGACTACGACACGTGATAACTGCGAGGGTAGCTACCACGCACTGGCACGCGGTCAGTCGTTTCCGCTAGCTGATACGCCCAAACGTACAGTATGAAACAGCATAGGGCCTTGCTCTCTCAGAACAGAATAGGGGTCTCGCCCCTCTATAGTCCGTGTACCCTCATCCGATTATCCCAGTTTGCCCAATAGAATAACAAGAGTCGATGTAGGGTGGCTATGCCTAACCTTGAGCCCCCTGGGGCGGCTAGCTCTCCCCTACACTAAGTAGCTCACCTCGGTACCACGTACACGAGGGCCAACAGGAGTCGACATAGAGTGACCAAACCCACCCCGAGTCTCAACCCAACAGCGGCAAGCTCCCCTCTACACTACAAGGGATAGTTGCTCTCTTAGGTGCTACGTACACGAAGGTCAACTCACTTCCCTTAATGGCTGCCCGTGGGCGGCAATTCCAGAACGATGCGGTTCTCCGTGTTACGGTATTCTCGTCTCATTCTTCATTCCCGGTAGGGTTCGTACATGAATTTCTCTACATCTGGTTTAAAATATACAGGCAGCTCAATCGCAGTACAGGTTTGTTCATAATGTGGTCCATTCCAGATTACACAAACAACTCATGATTTACTCAATCATTCACATGCATTTTTCTCTAGCCCTAGTGTTCATATCACAATCTAGGGTTCAATTGAGTAGATGTATTCTAGAGCATACGTTTTAGTTCTTTCTATGGTTCATCTCACATCCTAGGTTTAACTAATTGCATGCATTTTATTAATCTGGAGATTTATGGTCAGAACTACTCTACCAGGATAACCGAGTAGAATGGGTGCTCGCATAGCAGCTCCCGACGTCTCCGCAGGTCCCGTACACTCGACGGGCTGGAGACCTAAGACATGGATTGACAGGTTAAAAGGGTTCAAGTGCCATAGACAAGGTACCATTACATGGAGAGAAACGTATGGGAAACAAAGACGTTTCGTTTACGGAAAACTGACATCGTTTGGACCTTGTACGGACCTAAAACACGAGGTCTGGCAGAAGTCCGACGCCTGGGAGAGGTCCCAGACGTCTTAAACTATCTTGCAGGCATACCTCTCTCGGGATGCCTCTATCGGACGTCTGGAACGTAGTGCCAACATCCGGGGGTTCCATCTGAAACTGCCTCGGTCCTCGCTCCGATGCACCTCCCAACCTCTAACACATGCGCATGCATTGTCAGGGCTCGATAGAGAAATAACGGGAAAAATAAATCTCTACTAGACGTCTCATAATACCTTCGGATGTCCTCCCCGATGTCTGGAGGTCACTCCGGACGTCTGATTCCACGGAAAAATGACTTCCGCGGAACCGCTCTGGGCTCTCCTCGCTGCAGAAGCTGCAACAGAGCAGCACAACACCCTCCGCTCCCGCACTCAGACTCATGATCTACTCTCCGCTCTTCGCTCTATAGTCACCCTCTCCTTCTCTGGCTCAGCTGTGATGGCGTAAGACGA
This sequence comes from Thalassia testudinum, assembly GCA_037157565.1. Classification (NCBI taxonomy): domain Eukaryota; kingdom Viridiplantae; phylum Streptophyta; class Magnoliopsida; order Alismatales; family Hydrocharitaceae; genus Thalassia; species Thalassia testudinum. Next base: position 1,626,925 of record JAZHRO010000022.1, on the reverse strand, counting down.
AGAGGAGGAGGGGGTTTATAAAGGGAGAGGAGGTGAGGGGAAGGGTATGGGTGAGGGTGTGGTGCGGAGTGGTGTCTCAGGGAGGAGAGAGGTGGTGAGGGGAAAGGCATGGCGTACGTACGGTACGCGTCGAAGGGAAAACGTATTTTCAGACGTCTGGCGATCTCTCCAGACGTCTGGAAAGACGTCTGGTGAGCATCCCAGACATCTTAAAGGACCAAAAGGTGACGGATCGTTTCAAATATCGATATCGATATTTAAAACCTTGGTTTGAATTATCTCAGTTGGCTCCTTATATGTTGAGAGAAAGACACAAAAATTGAAAACAGGAGCCGCCTCGAGATGTAAATGTTCGGGCAACATTCTCACATACCTCAAGAGAAACCGAGCGTTGACTAACTATTTGAGGGTGTACAAGAAGGGGCACCCATGGTTGAAGACACGAAAAGCAGACTACCACGTCAACCAGAGTGGATCTTCACTATCTTAAGGATCCAAGCCTCCGCCATCTCCCGCATCTCAACTTGGAGGGAAGTGTTGGAAAATAAATCAAAATTAGATATTTGATTAAGTCTTTACTATTTGTAGACTATAATAGATTTACCATATATGCCATTTTATCTCTCTATATAAAGAGGGCTAGGACTTCTCTATTAATTGAAGAACAAGAATTATTTTTCCCCAAAATTCTCCACAAAATTAAATATGTTGTGGCATTTCATCTAATTAAATTACTTTGACAACACTTACAAAAAATTCCCAGACCAAGAGTACATAGAGTATAGTGGTCTTCTCGGTAGATTAGGTAGAGATAGTGTATGCACCCCAAGCTCTTTTGTTATTGCCAAGAGTTCATAGACTATAGTACATTCAAAGACCTGAAGCATCCTTATAATGCCACTATATTAGACAACTTACTCTTTTTTTTTTGCTTATAATGCCATTCATCCTTATACCAATGCTTTCTATCAACAATGACATACTGGATAATTATTTTGTTGCTGCAATTGTTGATTCTTTCTTTTTTTATGCTTTAATTTATGAACTTTCTGCCACTGGTTTCATGCCCAACAGAGGTCATCAGGTTAGTGCCATCTTCCATTTATATCCCTCCATGTGGCAATTTTATGGTTGTGCTTTGATACATTTCTTATGTTGAAACCTTTTTGATGATCTAAAAGGAACTTCTTACTAATGAAGAACTAAATCCCTAATTATATCACTGCTAGATATAATTGGTTTTTAGAAAGAGGTTGAAGCCTACCTAACTGTACTTACTAAAATAAGCCACACATGTAACACTCATGTTACTCATTTACAGTTTGGTGTTCAGTTTAGTTTCCATTCTGGACCTCTTCTTAGTTTGTTTCGTTAAGTATATTGATTAGGATCTTCATTTACCATTTTTATTTGTTTATATAGCATGCTTATTCTTTAAGAAAGAAAAGGGGAAGATGATGATTTTATTACATAATAATTGTTCAAATAATATGATTATTAAAAAAAGGTATATCCATTCTTATCCTAATTTTATATGCAAAATAATATATGATTTAACAATAACATACCATTAGATATCTTGGCCAGCATGGCATGTCCGAACATCTAAGGATCCTGATTCTCTTTCTCCTAACCCTCACGAGCTAAAAGGGGTTCGATGAGTAGTCCCAAGGTCAATAACATCCTCTGTAGGCTCTAGCTCTGGTAGCCATCTCCTAAATCGTGTCCTTGACATCTACAATGTCATAACCCAACATTAATAGCATTTACATAAAAATCAATTATAAATGAAAAAATAATAACATTTAAAAATAAAAATAATTACGATGTAAAAATATGTTAAGTAACCCTAATGTTATCACATTATCAACCTACTCTAACAAATAACCCTAATGTTCTCGTTTCTTATTGTTTAGTCATGTGCACCTAAGTTGTGGATGATGCGTGTATCTACTTGTCACAAATATAGCAAGTTTTCCTACAATATATGACTTGTAACAAATATAGCAAAAATTGATAGAGTTTCCCCTATAATCTAGTGTTTTTCTCAAATCAGTACCTATTTAGCATCACGATCATAGAAAATATACTTATATTCACATTTAAATTATAATGTAAATGTGGGCACACCTCGCAACATCACATGCATATAATTATTTATAAGAGGAAGTGCACAAGTGGACACACCCCACTACAACACTCGCATATACCTACCTATTTGCATTCAATCCCAACCCTAAGGTTCATGATTAACCTAAAACCTACAAATAATAAGATGAAGTGTTATCGTCAAATGCAAATAGAGCCTTAGCATAAAACCTTAGATGTGTCAAAGTCTTGCGGGTTGAACCTCAAACAAAAAGCCAATATAATAACCTAGAAAGATACCAATTAAAAAGACATTCGAAAAATATCAAATAAATGAGTCTTTACTATACAAAAAGCATAAGATACTAGCTATTTTAACCACTTCTCTCAACAAAAGATCTTCGCTATGAGCCTCAAACATGTGGACACAAAAAGATTATCAAATGATCATCTTTGTGAAGGAACAACAAAGATTAGATCAAGAGAGTGCCCTCTTCCCTCTCTAAACCCTTTGATGAAGGCAAAAAGTAGAGAATGGCATTGCTTAGCTTTATGGCAAATCACAAGCCAAAAAGAACATAGGAAAGTGAACAAATCCTTAACTCAAGATTTTTTTTTTTGAAATGAGAAAGGGCGGTTATCCAACTTGATAACCCTCCAAAATTCATATAACTAAAAAAGTCACATGGGCAGATTGCAAATTAGAAGCCCAGGAGGTAATCAAAGCAGAAATACTCCTTAACACAAGAAATTGAATTTTAACACTATGTTCTTTCCCAGCCGCAGGTGGAAGGAGCCAATAGTTGGAACATCACCATCATAAATATCATAAAATGGCAAAATGTTCTTATCTCATTTCCTGCTGATCAAACAGAACTAATATGAAATCTTGAATCATAGAATAAGTTGATGGGGCACAGGTGTTCAGCCATTCTCCTGAGAAAGAATTGTTTCATGGAAATTTTTCTCAGCAAAAAAAAAGAGAACATCCTTAGCCTTGGGCGAAGGAAATTTCAATGGAAAACAAGGAAATCTTAACATCGAAAACTCTTCATTGTTGCACCAACAGGAACTTAGTAAGATGCCCTAGACACCTTTGTTTTGCAAGAGTTTTCATGGATACCCAATCTAAACAACTCTCTTTCAATCGATACGGTTGAATTTTTCAAACAAATTTTGTAGATGGACCTCGTATAGACATTTTTCTTACATGATTGCCCCTCATTGTAGCAATATACATGGGTGTTTGTCAAGAAGGTAGATACTTGGTATAGATATGATGATTTATAGTTCACCCAAAATACCATTCACACACAAACACTCTCTTTGAGTAAAATGCCCAAAACTTATCAATTATATACAAGGCCAAAATGGCAGTTTGTTTTGTGCAGGCTACATGTGACTATACAACACATAAGTGGTAAAAGGTGAATGCTATGTTTAAATAATAAGTAAATGCCTACCGCTATACAAACAAGCTGCCACAAGAAGTCTTTAGCTTTATGAGAGGTTGTTACTTAATGCATATACAAACATGTTTCGATGCCTTGAGGGAATGTGCCCACAAAATCAAGCATTTAACATCTCAGCGAAATGCATGTTTGTCCTCACCTAAGTACAATAATCTGTGCTACAAGTATAAGGTGATTCTTTTGTGCACGTTTACTTTGAACTTGTTGATTAATATTTGTTAGTCCATTTTTTAGTACCCCAGCAAGAAAAGAGTGATTACGTAGGCTGATTATCTGTATTAAACAAATATACAAAGTGGACATTTTTCTACAAAGATTTCCTACCTGATTACAGGGCAAAAAGTCACAAAATGAGGCACTATTTTTTTAGGCATCCATACAGCTGCGATTTTCTAACAGGAATTGCCTTAGAAAGTAGATTCTTCCACAACATCCTCCAAATTTGCCAAATCTTACCAATTAAATTGCTCCTTCTTTTTATCTGTGTAGTTATGATAAAATATTTTCACCCCAATTTATCTAAGCTGTGACTGCTAAGCAATTTTGCATCTGCAGTTACAACACAATCCAAATACCAAAGAGATTCTAAGTCTGTTGCGCCATCTAAGCAAATACAAAGAGGGATCCTCAAACCACCACGTGGAACTAAATGCATCCAATGTCTCAACAAATTATTTTTCATAGTAAGTAACAATTTATCCTAACTAATGAAATAACAATTACGATGTGAGTCTAGCATTGCAAAAGAATCTTCTCTCAGCTGGTAGCATCTACATCCATATGCCATAATTACAAGCGAATGAATTCAAATTCACAAAAGGGTTGAAACTACAACTTTCCTCTTCATGGCCAAAATCCTTGAGATTCTCCACTATAAATAAATAGTGCACTACAATTTGCGACCACCATAATGCAACTTAGTATTCTAATGGCAGGAGGAAGACAAAACAACAGTGTCCCTTTATATATTCAAAGAAGGAAATTGGCAAATATTGTTTCCAAAAGAGATCCATCTAAGCAAATTCGAAATGTCGTTTCTAACTAGGAGACTATTTACGTAGAATCATCATAGAATGAAGAGAAATGTGCACTGAAAACCACATGGCAGGTAAAAAAGTCATTGCCACCTCGTTACCTCTCATTCAACTGGCCCCAAGTTGTTGAACAGGCCCTAAGTTGTAGGAATCACTTTCTCCTGAACGCCTCAAATTTCTCGTCAAATTCGTCCTCTATGCTTCCTAAAGAGACATGAAAAATGCAATTCCCACATCCGCTCAAGCAATTGAGAGCTCAGTTGCCAAAGACGCAGGAGGAAGCTACATCGTCGTGGGAGGAAAGCCGAGGAGGGCTGAGGAAGGAAGGTCGGGGCAAAGAACGGTTGCGTGAGGTGAGATCAGGGGAAGAGGGGACAAGGATGAAAGAGGAAGAGGGTTACCGTCACCATCGTGGACGGAAGACACCGAAGGACAAAGGAGGAGGAGGAGGAGGAAGCGCCATCGTGGGGGAGAAGATCTCCCTCGTCAACTCGAGGAGGTTGAGGGGGTAGATAAAGAAGAAGCGACGTCGTTGTGGGTAGGGTGTCGAGGAGAAGAATTTTCCAAGAATAATATTACTTAATTATCATATAGGATAATAATATTTTTTTATTACCGTAGCAAATTCATCTTTCTTAACTACAAATTTACGAAAAAATCATTTTACACGAAACTCATCTCTTCCATTTCATTCGTGCCCACTTTCGGTTGCTGAGAAATTCAACGAGTAACCTGTCAGCTTCACTGGTCCCTTTCCTCTCGGTCTCTCTCTCCCTCTCTCGTTTGGGACTCAAGTTCTACAGTTGCACTGATCGTTGGTTTAATAGTTTGTTGTCTTTTTTTATTTATTAAATATTGGATGAGCTTGGTCTGCTTGCTGCTTTGCTTGCTTATTTGTTTGTTTTTTATTCCTTTGATGAAATTCTTTATTTTTTTTTCTTAGAGAATTGATTTACGTGAAATAATAATAATAATAATAATAATAATAATAATAATAATAATTTGGTGCAAATGATCATTTTCGAGTGTACTTGAACTGAGAGATGAGAGGATTGGGAACTTTTGGGGTCGGGATCATGTGATTCTTGGCAGGAATTGGCTTCTTGATTTTTAAAAAAGCTTTTAGCTTCTGAAAATTTGTTTCGTCTAGACAATAGACACTTTGGGCCAGCGTAATTAACAATCATCTCAAAAGTCGTGCTAATAGCTTCTCTACGTGGAAACGGAGCATTTCAAGATATGACCATTAAGATTGAATCTTACTAAGCATGGTTCTTTTGATCGTACCTTGAAAATCGAGCAGTAGAAAAATGGCATCTCTCTGAAATCATTTTGAGCTTGTATGTAAGAGTGGTCATTGAACTCTAGTTGCCCGATTTTTCAATTTCACAAACATCATTTTTTGAGGTATGCGATGGAAAATGACTTTAAAAAAGATGAAGAATCAGCTTATGCTTTACTTGAGCTGTTGGCCAATTTATGACTTGACGTGTATCTTTTCCGGAGAGAATAGCTTATTCCTTTTTCACTTGAAGTTGTTTTATGATGTTGCAATTTTCCATAGGACTTAAAAGTATGGGAAAGGAGACTGGAAAAGCATTTCTCGGAATTTCGTGATCACCGGGACCCCAACGCAAGTAGCCAACCATGCCCAAAAGTATTTCTTAAGTCTAAGTTCGGGTGCCAAGGACAATAGAAGATCCAGCACATATGACATAGCAATCGGAAGTGTTTCGGATGAAACTCACTTCTTGAAAACTCACTTCTTTAACAGGCAAGTTTCATATAGAATAGTTCTTTCGTAAATTCGTCATTACAAAAGGTGAGTTTGTCACGGTAATTAAGGAATATTATTTCTTAATTATCGTACTTGGAAATATTATTCGGGTTGAGAAGGGTTGAGGGAGGAGGGTTTTGTACAGGAAGGTTGGTGTGGAGAAGGGTCGAAGCAGAGGAGGGTCACGCGAGTTGAGATCAAGGGAAGAGGAGATAAGGATGGAGGGGGAACAAGGTTACTGGCGCTATAGTTGACGATGATGGCCGAAGGATGGAGAATGCCAGAGGAGGTGGAGGATGAAGAGGAAGCGTCATCTGGGGGAGATCTCCCTCGTCAGCTCGAGGATGGTGAGGAGGAAGATGAAGAAGAAGCGACGTCGTTATGGGAGGAGGGTCGAGGAGGGCTAAGGGAGGAGGAGGGTCTTCTCGAGGGGCCGTCAATTTCAAGTCTAAGGAGGAAGGGGTAGGGGTTGCTCCAAAGAGTGGTGTCTTTTTTTTATCCTTAAGAAATGACACATTACCACCATTTAAATCCACCACCCATAATAACACTAATTTGGATATGCTAAAGGCTTTAACATAATCGTCGTCAAGTCTAACCTATAGTTATAATAAATTATCGGTGAATATCCATCATTAAAAGTTAATTTTCTTTTAGTGTTTCTCCTTCATTCTTTATGGAAGATCTTACCTGACGTACTATTTTACAAGACAAATTTTTGACATACTCAAATCAAATTTGATAGTACCTTATTAAGGTATGACACATTGCCTACTAAGGTGATACAAAGTATAAAGGTGAGGTCAAGGTACTTTAAGTGAACGTGTTGTGTTGTGCCCTCAGTTGATGACAGGAGATTACCATGGTATGCAATTCGGAAAATGGAAGGTTCATCAACGATTAATTTTTTGTTACCGTGGGCATGACATAATGATCAACTTAGATAAGTAATTTGCCCTTGCAAATCCAATACAAGGTTTATGCTACATTTACCCAAATGAGGTAAACCTACGTCGGTGTGAAGTGTTGGAGGACATATACAAATGTACCTCATGGTGTTCCACCATTAATGTAGGAGTGGAAGTTCAAGGTATTTGCAACAATGCTCATAGTGAGTGAATGTATTTTCCACGAAGAGTTATGCAATATGGCCGACATGTATAATGTGTCTATTGAGATAATCAAAGACACAAGAGTGGTGTTAAGAGATGTCATGGTTGAACTCTCAAGTAAGGAAGCTGAACTATAGTACTTGAGGTAGAGGGTGCAAAAGTTGAAACTAGGATATGTAGGAAGAATATTGAGTTTGCTTTGTATGAAAATAAGGTAGATCTAAAGGATGGCTTACATGATGAAGAATTGGACGTAGTTGACAAACACATCGTGAAGTAAATGCATCACATTGCTATTTAATGTTTGTGAATTTTGTCGGTAGGTGTCCACCATTTAAACTATAAGGGGAATGTCATTTCCGTTGAAGCCTTGTCACGTTGGACGTAAGAAATGTCACGGATACTTCAATTTATACAATTGAGATTACTTATTCAGTGAAATACCTATTACACGGCTACAATAAAAAAATTTAAAATGACTTTTAATTAAATTTAATATCATTATCTTTGAGAATGTTAATAAATTAATGTAATCAAAATAATAAAAAGAACGTGAACTTCACTTGTATCGACAACTTTTGAATTAAACGTCAATTAAAAAATTAAATACAGACATTAAAAAAAAAAGTCATCAAGCATTTCCTCTATCATTTCCATTGCCACAAAAAAGTTCCCCCCGCTCGTTTCCCCTCCCCTCCCTTCTGCTCCTTTCCCCTCCCTTCCCTTAGGCAAATACAAAACCCTCCCGTCCTCTCTCAACAATCGCCAACCTTCAACATCAGTTGACCCTCTCCTCAATCCCTCCTCCTTTAAACATCACCTTCCTCGCCTCATCAACCTTCTCGTCCGCATCGTCGCCAGCACCCTCACTCTCTTCCACCTCACCCTATTCCCTCTTTGGTGACTTCCGCCACCCTTGTCGGGCCCTCCTCCACCTCGTTGACACACTCGCCCTCCTCTACCTCGTCGGCCTCCGCCTCATTGACGCGCTTGCCCTCCTCTGCCTCGTCGGCCTCCTCATCTGAGTCATTGTCGACGCACTCGCCCTCCTCTGCCTTGCAATATTCCCTCTCCAGCCACTTCCGCCACCCTTCTCGAGGTGAGTTCTCTCAACCCCTCTCTCCAATGACCCTCCATCACCCTCCTTTCGCCCCTCAGCTGTAATCTCAAACAAAAAGTCCAAATACAAGACAGGGGTTGGGGAAGGTGCAGAGAAATTTCAGACTTCAAGATAGCCCTATATTCATCCACATCTTCCATTAGACATTGTTCTACCTTGATTATTCCTCCAACGTCTCCACATATTCATTATCATCAGTTTTAGATACCACTTGCACGTGAAGTCCCAGACAAGAGTCTTCTTCATTAATTGGAATCTCTCCATTGTTTCTTTTTTTTTTTTGAAAGAGATCTCTTTCCTTGAATAAGATCGATGAGCGACAAAAAATGGTCTCAAACTTGGAACCCCATGATAGGCCCAAAAAGAAGGATCCAACCCAGAGAAGCTTGGATACAAGCGGGCTAAAAGATCCAACCCACCTACATCTAAGGAAAGCCTCTCGCGTAGACGGATCCGACAATTCAACCCGCCCCCGCATAAGATGGTCGGGCGTAGCTGAACCCAGAGGACCCCATCCGTTAGAAGGCACAATGAACGTATAGCAGGTCTGCACCCCCAATAGATGCTAACAATGGCAGTTGCTATTAATACCTAGTAGCATGCATGCAATTGTCGAGCGGTATATCTGCTTAGAAGATCTTGTTGGGAGCTTGATTGCATAGAGATCCTGCTGGGAGCCCGAGCCCAATCCTCTTAGAAGAGCTCGCTAGGAGCCCGATCCTAGCACTATAAATAGAGGGGAAGGCCCTCAAGGCCTCCTCTAAGCAACTCGAGAGAAATTACTAATTGTATGCTTTGTAATCTTACTAAATTTTCAGTGCATAGTTGAGAGCTCCATCCTCTCTCTAGATGTACACCACTTGCGGTGGAACTGGATAACCACTTCCTGTGCCATTGTGAGATTGCTTAGATCCCACGATCGGATCATCCACCCACGGAGGAGGTCCAATCGTTACTTGAGTCGGATGCTCCGCATCTCAGGGTGCCGATTAATTGGCACCGTCTGTGGGAAATAATTGTCAATTGATAATGTTTCCTACCTCTCGAGGTCCTCTCGATGGCTCCCACAACTTGCAACTCCTCCTACGCTGACCTCGAGAAAGCGCCGAATCGGGTCAAGTCGAGCGTGTCGATGTCCAAGAGATGCCCCCCGCTAACCGAGTCGAACAAGGAGAAGCAGGGAGTCCTTGCTCAGCTGCCGGAGGACCACGAGCGTGACCCCGTCCCTAAGCTACAGGCGAGGGAAGAGCAATTTCGGGCTAAATTGTCGACTCTCAGGGCTGAGTGATGAGAACCTCATCATGAGCCCTAAACTAGCACCATTTAACCCTGATTTGCAGGAAAAAGCTCCTACATAACCTTAGAAAGGCTTGGCTCAGAGAGATTCTGAGTTTGCAAAGAAAACAGAAACTAAGGGGTAAAAATGTAATTTCACCAATCCAATCTGAAAACAGGATAACTCAGGGTCCAAACATAGGTCAAAATAACCTAATAAGAAGGAAAGTGGGATGATCTGATCCAATAAGGGCTATAGCAATTCCAAGGAACTAAATGATAATCTGTAACCCTAAAACAAACCCACTTCAATTCATGAGGTTCGAGGCAAAGTAAAAATAGAATAAACCCTCTAAAATTCATAGAAAAATAATCTCTAGGGTTTAGAACCTTCAATCTGGCCTTAGGAACCCATTTTGATCTACATTGAGAACCATGCCCAATTAACAACTTAATTTGGGTTTTTGCATAAATTGACCGGTCAAACAAGGTTTAATCTAGAAATAAAATTCACCATCAGATTCCTTAGGTCCTAATTAGTCATGTATAAAAACTTGAGCCTAAGAAGAAACCTTCTTGACCAACTTTACACTTTGGTCCTCATATATTTACTTTTTGGCCCTCAACTCTTGAACCCTCACATTTTGGCCCCTAACTCTCCTTCGTTCTTTGCGTTCAGGTCCCTCCTGCAAAACCTGACCAGCACCATGCTCCGGCGACCTTGCGCGGAGCATGGCGCCGCGCAGGGTGAGGGAGGGAGCCTGCCAGGTCAAATGGGGGTGCCCTGCGTCGTCAGCCACCGTAGAAACACCCCCCTGATGGCTGCAACCACCCATACCGGCCGTGCGAACGCACGGACGGTATGGGTATCCTTCCTCCGGTGTCCTCCGGCGAGGGAGACACGTCGTCTCCCTCCGCCCTCCTCTCTGGTTCTGCCCCTATAAATACCCCCGTCGCTCCGCCGTTCTTCCCATCTCGGATCTGACGGAGATACCCCCTCACTTCCTCTCTTCCCACTCCGACAGACGCCCCCGTTGCTCTGACGGCTTCTCCTCCTCCTCCTCGTCGCTCTGCCGCAATACCAGCAGCAGAGACTTCTTCCTGATTCTCCTCCGCGTCTCGCAATACCGGCGCGCGCTGCCTCTGCCCCGTCCTCGCCGTCGCCCCTTCCTCTGGGCAGTTTCTTCTCCAACGACAGTCGATACTACTGTCGCCCTGCTCCTCCACCTTCGTCCCTGCAAGTAAGTTAGAACTACTTCCCTTCCTCTCCTCTTTCTTTTCCCTATTTCAATTTGTTCAATTAAGCCCTCGACCGACCCTGACCACCGTCACCCCCTTCGTCTCCGGCTACCCTCCAGCGAGACGCCCCCATCGCTCCACAGCCTCACACGCCTCACCGACCCTCACCGAACCTCCGCCTCATCACACTGAACACCCCCCACCCCTCCACTGCCACTCCACACCTCCATAACGCTCCCCCAAACAAACCCATTTCTCCGGTTGCAGTCCGACCTAGGGCACCGCCAGACACCGCCTCGCGGCTTGCCGCACAGCTCAACACCTTCGTCGTGTCACGGCGAAGGTTCCCCAGTAGTTTGATTAGGCCGAGAGGCCATATTCGTGTCCGACAGGTTCTGAGGCTCGACCGCCATTGACGCCACATTGAAGCAGCTTCTCCCGCGCTCCAGGCTTGAGGACTCCAGGTTTCCAGCTGCTGCGGATTAAGGAGACTCCTACGAAGGCAGCTAGCCAGCAACCGACGAAAATTGAAGTTGCAGCTGCAGAAGCAAGGCCGCGGTCTTCCAGCAGGCGCACGAGAGGAGAGGCGTCAGTTTAGTCCCACATCGGTAAGCCTCGCAACGCTTTCACCGTTTAAATTGTTTTTGTGAATAAGCCTTATCGCCTCCAAACGCACCGGGGTGAGGTCCCGCGCCCACTCACCCACCCGATACGCGAGCTCACCACGCGGATCCGGCGGACCCAACTCGACACCCCACCTACGCACTCCTCGTGTACCACTCACACCGGTACACCTGGTCATGGGTACGAAGCTCGACCCGATTATCTGGCGGCTCTGGGAGAGCTATCCTACGAGCGAAGTCTGAGAGAGAGAGACGTGCGGGTAGAGGGAAAGGGGTAGGTTTTGCGTTGGCTGTGGTGTGTGCAGGAACAGGCCGAGGCAGAGAAGAAGAAGACCGACGAAGAAAGACTGAAGGAAGAAGGAGGAGCACCAAGGACGCACTGTAGCAGCGGGTTACTTAAGTCGTCTGATTGAACAATCAGACGACGCTCTGAGGACGAAGAAGAAGGAGAAGAAAAGACGAACAGGATCGCAACGAAGAAGAAGGAACAGAAAAGACGAGCAGGACTGCAACGAAGAAGAAAAAGAAGAAAAGAAGAACAGAAAAGAAGACAAAGAAGAAAAGCAAAACAAGAGGAAGAAAAAAGAGAAGAAGAAGCTCTGAAGAAGAAGAAGAAAGAAGAGGAAAGACAAGAAAGAAGAAAAAAGAAGAAGAAGATCTCAAGAAAAAGAAAGAAAACAAGGAAGAACAGAAGACAGAAGAAGAAGAGCACGAGGGGAAGATCTGAAGAACAGAAGAAGAAGAAGAGCACGAGAGGAAGAGAAGAGAAGACAAAGAGGAAGAAAGAAGAGAAAAAGGAGAAGCCAAATTTTCATCTCTCTCTCTCTCTCTTTATTTTTGTAATAAGAATTTATACTTCTAGAATACGACTTGCTCCCTGAGTTCGACCTCGGGAACTCTTTTATTTCCGAGTAAAAAGATTATATATGTAATGATGGCAATAACTAGCTGTACTACAACACAATTTCTACAACAAAAGCTAGTCACAACGCCACCATCACTGAGGAAATGATGGTAACTCATCATCCTTCATAACTAGTTTAAATTAATCAAAATCAAGGGATAAATGCTTCTGAATAATTTCCTGAGGATACTAATTCTACTCAAATCCATTTTGAGAAGAAAATAATAAAAATGGCTAATTGTGCAGTTTTAACATCACATCATAAAAACATAGTAACCATGGGGTCACCCAGGAGTTAATTGAAGGTTAAATGAGCATTAAAGACCAAAGAGTGGATCCACACTAACAGAAATAGGGTTTCACACATTTTAAGAATCAAAATAGTACACAAAATCCTAATTATCAGTCCCGCTTGAATTGAAGAGGTTCTGGTTAGGATAAAAATCATCTAAATCTCCTAAAATTCATAGAAAAATATTCTGAGAGGTTTGGTATCCTTGGTTTGACCATTTGAACCTATTTTTACCTTGCATAGAGTCTTAGACGGGATTTCACCCTGATTTGGGCTTCTGTGCCCAGTGAAACATGGTTAAAACTCAAATCCGACTTCACAATTAGATTTCTTGGGTTCAAATTAGGTTACCATCAATATTTGGGCCTAATCAGAGTCCATCTTGACCTAGTTTGAAATTCACTCCCTAAAATATCTGTTCCTCACATTCAAGCTCCTAACTTTCAAGTTATTTGCAAAAAGCCCCCTATCTTCATCTTCTTCACAAAATGCCCCCTATCGTCTCTCGTTTGAATGGAATCTCAAGACCCAAACAAGCCAAGATTCAAGAGAGGAAATCTCTCTTGAATCTACACCAAATCCCTCCAAATTTGGAGGGATTGGTATTTGAGACATGAAGAATCCATTAAGCAAGATCTCGAGGGTTGAAATCAACCCTATGGTTCAGGCAAACTCACGTTTTTCCCAAACAAGAACTCCCTAAAATCCTACTTCCTTGAGAGAATTCTTCCTAATTAAGCTCAAATTTGAGCTCTATATAAGCTTCCCTATGTTTTTACATGCTTCCCAATCTGGTTAGGCCCCAAACTCTTCTTCTTCCTTCTCCCTCCGGCCAACTCCACCGTGACTTAGGCGAGCTCCTCAATTTCCCTTCGTTGACCTCTGCCACGTATAATAGGAAAAGAGAACTTCTTCCCTGTAACGAACGCGTGCCCCAGACGTATTTTAAGACTTATGGGAGGTGGCCCAGACGTCTGACCAGACGTCTGGGATCGTTTCCAGACGTCTGGAAATCCGTTAATTTCGACACGCGCGGGTCGTCTGCATGCCTGAGCGCGCAGACCGAATATTCACTTATTCCCTCTTTCCCTACGGCTGCAGACGCCTGCCGCGTCCTCTCTCTCCTCCTCGCGCGGCCTTAAAAGGCCACACGCTCCCTCCCGTCGTCTCCACCGTCTCCTCCCTCTTCTCCTTCAGCCAGTGAGCGTGAGCGCGAGCGCGAGGGAGGCAGCGGTGGCTGCAGTGAGCGCGGAGGAGGTGCGGCTTGCGAGAGCGGAGCTCTGCCGTGAGGGCGAGCTCGCCGGGGCTGCTAGGGCCGGCCGGCGGAGGGCGTGGGGGGCACGGAGTGACGCGGAGGGGGGACTGCTGCGGTCTGAGCAGCAGGCGCGTGAGGTGCAACGCGGGCAGCGTCGCGAGCGGAGGCCGAGTGGCACCCTGATTCTGGAAGAATTTCCAGAATCAGACGTCTGGGTTGATAGCCAGACGGCGAGGGCGACGTCTGGGAGACTTTCCAGACGTCTGAAAGGTGAGTTTTTCCGTCTTCTTCTTCCTTCCTGTCGACTGACCGTACTGAGGGAGGGAGATGGGTGTGCGCAGGCTCGGTGATTCGCCATCCAACGCGAATCAGACGTCTGGCTGTTGTACCAGACGGCGGGAGCGACCTCCAGACGTCCGGGGTGACCATCGGACGTCTGGGAGCTAAGCCAGACGTCCCCTCAGACTTCTGGATGTCTGGGAAACCACGCTGAACAGGTAATTCTCTGATCCACTTTTTAAGACGTCTGGAAGAAGTTCCGGACGTCTGATTTTACACAGTGTCGTCGTTTTCGACCCGTTTAGGGCCCGTTCGGGTTCCGTTTTCCGCGATTCGAGTTGCGTTCTTTTCAGAATTAATTCCTCTACCCGTCTACAGTAGCTATACACTGTTTTGAGACACTCCTTGTGTTTGATCCTTGTGATAGGACCTCGTTCAGTTGCAGTCTTAGGAGTCGCGGAGGCACGTAGGATTCCCGATCACGCCCCCATTACTCCCGTTGTACCTGGTAGAGTGGCTTTAAGTTATTAATAAAATCTGTTAAATTATGGAACCATAAATAGAACCTAGGACATTGCTTGAATCCTAGGAATGACAAATAGATGGAATGATAGCTCCTAGGTGTTGCATGAATCCTAGGGCTGGAAAACTAGATTGTATGATAGATCCTAGGATATGGCATGAATTCTAGGATGGGAAAACTAGTGGAATGTATAATACTGCAGTCTTGGAAAATGGAAAGAGATATAAAGCTGCCTGTAATTTGAATTAACAGCTGCCTGTTGTGAATAAATAACGTGGTTGAGAACATGGGTTGTAAGAATGTGAAATTGGAAAGTGAAACCTGGATGTTTGAGTAAAAAGGATGGAACCCTATGGGGAAGTAGGAGTAGAACTCCTGGAAAGTGAATGGAATAGTATTGGGGAAGTGAGCTGGCCCTTGAGTATGGAATATCAAGGAGAGCGACTGTCCCCCCTATTTAGTACAGAGCGGAGCCAGCCGCCCCAGGGACCCGGGGTTAGGACTGGCCACTCTGTACCGACTTGCTGGCCCTCGCGTACGTAGTACCGAGGAGAGCTACTAGTGTAGGGAGGTACTAGCTACCCCATGGGCCCCGGGGTTCTGCTAGCCTCCCACACCGACTTGTTAGGCCCGCTGGGGCAAACCAGGGTAGTCAGGCGAGGGTGCGTGGACTGTGGAGGGGCAAGGCCCCAGTTTGGTTACTGTGGAGGGGTTGGACCCCTGTTACTGAGAGGGCTCTGCCCTGAACTGGTTCCGTGCTGTGCTTTGGGCGCACCCGTTAACGGAAACGACTGACCGCGTGCCAGTACAGGTTAGCTACCTGTGCGTTTATCGCACGTGCCGTAGTCACCGTTACGTCTGTCAGTGACCTTGGGGTGGTTGACTGAGGGTAGGATCACCACGGGGGACTCTCCCGGCCAGGAGAGCACCACGTGCTACTTCTACTTTTTGGAAAAGATTGCAATCAAGATCGTTCCCACGAGGAACATTTGAGATCAAGAAAAAGATCTGGGGAATAAATGAAATAGTGAGACAATTGAAAGATGTGAATAAAGAAAGTAATAGAACATAACAGCTACTGTACACTCTACTGTTGTCTTTAGTTTAGTTGCCACTCTATTCAGCGTTTTGCTGACGTGTTACACTCGTTACCTTTTTTTAGGACCAGGTGTTGAGCAGCCAGGGCCAGCGGCTGCAGAGGACGCTGGGCCGAGTAGGGTCCAGTAGAGTTACCACTGTCTTTTGTACCTCTTTGTTTCCGTTATAGTGAGTAGTTCTTGTTTCCGCTGTACTTTTCTTTACCTGCAGTTCATGTTATATGATAAATGTTGTTCTACTGTTGTGGTGTATATACTGTAGTAGTTTCTTTCCTTACTGCTGTACTTTCTTACTATTAGTTATATTCATGCTGAATGTGGTTTATTTTTACTGCTCTTTTGGTTACTTCCTCATTGGACAACTAGGTCTTGGGATTAGTCGAGTCGGTCCGGTTCTCGTGTCTCGTAGGGACTCGGGAACCGGGTCGTTACATTCCCCAACCTCATTTGCTTCTCATCGGTCACAACAGAAGCTTCCAACCTCTTCTTCCTCGCCATACTCATCTCTAGAGTATGCATCCCCTTTGGTGTCGGCCAATCACAACCGATGCCTACTCCTTCCCTTTCTTCACTTAGACTAGGCCTACCTCTTCCTCTCCTCCTCTAGATAATTCTTAGCCCCTTAGCTTCCTAATTCGACCGCTTATTGTTGGTGGCGCAAAATTGGTGTTTAAGATTGATACGTTGTAATACAAACCAAAGTCTCTCATCAACAAATACAATTTATTACTCGAATTGAAGTCCGAGGTTGTTCGTTGGGAGTAAATATGGAATTCACGTACTAATCTCGATTAATATATATATGAGCACAATTAATTACTCAAAAATTACTATGCAATGTATAACATGAGCATATGAGGAGATAAAAAGAATTCTAGACAAAATAGTGGTGATTTGGATCACCAATTATTAGCCTAACACATATATGGTATTTATTGAATATAATCAAATGAAGGAACAGTGAATTGCTACAGTGCACGAGCACTTGGTCATCTTGATTCTCCTTCTCTTCTTCCTTTCTCAACTCCTCTTATTTCTTTCTCTACGGTCCTCCTCTTGTTCTGCCTTGCCTCCTTTCTTCTTCCTTCTTTCCTTCCTTTGGTTTCTTCTTCAGCCTCCTCTTCTTCTCACGCACAGGGGGAACAACTTCTCAAACGGCTAAGTGTTAGCCGTTCTTCTCCATAGGAAAACCCTCCCCTGACCTGCACTCTCTCTCTTTCTCTCCCTTCTCTTCTCTTCCAAGGATAACAGGGTATTCGGGTTTGGATTAGAGTGTACTCGGGACCAGGGCTACCTGCAGTGGATAGCAATTGAGGTGTGAAGCTTAGGCGGGTAATCGGGTATGAGTCAGACCTGTGTGCAGTTGTCACAGGCGAGGTGTTAAGGGGTGCGGGGGACCTCACCCCCCAAGTGTCACGAGGTAGCAAGCCATGTGCAAAAATTCAACTTATGCGCACACACTGCCTCTTCTCTTCACTAGGTGGGACTAAATCCCACGGCTCTTCTTCACGCAGCTACTGTTAGAGTGCTCTCCCAATCGAAGCTAAAGGAGCGCACGATGCTCCCAATTTGAGGCCTAGGTCGCTTCCTAGGAGGTATCCGCATCTCCTGGAGGTGTGACCTGGAACGAGCGAGACCTGGAGCAAGCTTCTAGCAAGCCTAAAGCTTCCGTCAATGGCGACAAAGGAGCAAGTACCTGAAATCAAAAGATAGCCTCTTGACCACGTCAAAACAACTCTAGAAGCATTGCCGGACGACGTGGAGTGTAACGATGGTGGTGGCGTGTTGCGAGAGGTTGTGGGTGAGAGTAGTGAAGGCGGATTAGGTCGGCAGAGGTGGGTCTATTCAGTGAGTAGTTTGGGAGATGGAATTGGTGAAATGAGAGAGGGGTTTGGATCGTGGAGTTGAGGCAGAGGTGTAGGGTGTGGTGGCAAGGCGTGTGGATGTGTGTAGTGATGGAAGCGCCTCACCAGAGGGGTGGCCGGACATAGAGAAGACGGGGGTGAACAGCGGTGTCGAGGACTTATTTTTGGTTTTTTGATAAGGGAAATTAATCTAAAGAACTAGAGGGACCTAACTACCTACTCTAAGGGTTGAAAAGGATAAAGAGGACGTTGGGTATGGTATGGCTGGTGCCGTGGAAGAGAATTGCTCCGATGAGGGTAGGACGACGAGCACGATGGAGGGAGAGACGTTGGCTGGTACAGCACGACGCGAAGGAAGACGAGGAAGGAGAACCCGCCACCAGTATTGCGAGTGGACAACGAGGGAGGTCAGAAGTGAAGGTTTTCCGACCCTACCAGGAGGGGGTGACGTAATAATTGCGGAAATAAAATAAACAAACTCACAAAAAGTCAATCACACAAGTACACAAGTATTTTTAGGTGGAAACCCAAACCGGGTGAAAACCACCACCTAACCCTCTCGAGTTAGGATTTTCCGATCAACCAAGTTGATCAAAATTCACTAAACTGAATCACTTTAAACGAGTGGGATTCAACCTCAATACAACCACGCTACTTAAACGAGGGTAGCGTACCTCAACCCCTTCTCTCCACGAGAAAGATTTTGTCTCACGAAGGAGACGGGAATTCGCAAAGCGAATACCCAATCAAATAACAAAGATAAAATAAACAACAAGTCCTATAGAGCCAACAAAGTAATTTTTAACCTAAGCTTCTATAGGAATTAGGAAACTCCCCTTTGCAAGGAGTGCGTCGAGTTGATGACGCGGTGCGTGAGCCACGCGACGGCGCAACTTCGCTCTCGAGAACTACGGCGGGAGAGCGGGTGCGCAACAGCTTGATGCTCTCAAGAGAATGGAGCTTGAGCTTGGAGAGCAAGAGCTAGCTAGGACACAAGAGAGTGGAAAGTGTAATACAAATTGTTTCTTGTGTATCTTGGTGTCTCTAGGTGTTTCTTAGTGTATCTAGGTGTGTGTTTATATTGCAAAGGTTCCCCTCTATTTATAGAGGCCTTAGGAAGGCTTTGGAAGGCTTAGGAAAGGTTCTATAGCCGTTGGGAACAAAGCCCAAGAGAATCAGCCCGAAATCAGGAACAATCATTGCTCTGACAGGCTTATCAGACGTCTAATTCTGGCATCAGACGTCTGGAAGTTCACTTTAAGACGTCTGATTCCAAGGTCAGACGTCTGATTTTGGGTGGGTCTCTTCCTGACTTGAATCAGATCTAAACAGGGTTTTTGCGCAAGTCCATCAGACGACATATAGGACGTCTGGCACTATGTCTGGATGTCTGGAAACCTACTTTTTCTGTGGGAATGGATTTCCAAACGTTGCAACAGCTAGAAAATCTCTGAGAAGAGATTTTGGGTCAGCCGAGGCAAAACGGTCAATTATCAGACGTCTGGAAAGTCCTATGGACGTCTGATAAGGCTCTAACGGTCATATCCTCGTGTGTTTGCTAAGCCAGCCAACGGTCCACTAATTGGATGTCTGGCAAAATCATCAGACATCTGCTAAGACGTCTGGTCTAAGGTCTGGACGTCTGATTTAATCAGACAGAACTAACTATGTCCAGCCTAATAGTTATCAGACGTCTGAAACAACAGTCAGACGTCTTAAAATACTTTATCAGACGTCTGATTTGGGAATTAGACGTCTGGAAGTGCTGTTTGAACCCTATATTGGTTTTCTAAGTGTTCTACAGAAAACCTAAGTATCCTAGGGTTGTGCAGGTGTTCCTAGGACTACTGTTAGGGTACTTTGAGGCTCTTTAACATGAATTATTTAAGGAAATAAAGAGCAACAAAAGAAATGAAAAATACAACAAGTACAAAAGAAGGAAATCTATCCTATTCTTCATTTCCTTCCATCTTCAATATATCGCTCCTCGCGAATCTCTTCTGCTCTCCATCGAGATCCTCCAATCCGTCCTGGATGCGAGCTCGAACTCCGTCTAATCACGTATCCATTTGCGATTGACCTGAAATCTAGGACTCAAAGCGGAAATATTAAATGACACGTGTTTTGTTATCATCAAAACAAATGATCGTGGTGCTCTTGCACCAACAATTTCCCCCTTTTTGATGATGACAAAATCATAAATAATAATGCAAAAAATCCTTCCCCTTTTTGACATTATCAAAAATGTTTAATTGATTTTACATTTCCTATAACTCCCCCTTAAGACATGCTCTTCTATAAATTTCTTTTGACAAAGGTAATGCCTCCCCTCTTTTTTTATAACAACAAGATAGCTATTATTTTTCTCCCCCTTTCTAAAGGAAATTTAGCTACCTTATATCTCCCCCTTAAAAATTGACAATTAGCTTATAATTTTTTAACTCCCCCTATCTAAATGCTTATGATAAAAAGATAGGGTAAAGGGTTTTACCTCACCTACCATGGCCAATAAAATAGGCCAAATGGTGGTGGTGGATGCCACATCGGATGGGGCTCCCATCCGTAGCTTGGAGGCCCGGGCATTGGCGCCGGTCTCCAATCTGGCGGTCGACGTGCGGCGGGTCCGTTGCTTGTTCGTCGTCTCATTGGTCTTCTTGTTCTCCTCCTTGGTCTACTCCTTGGTTCTCCTAACTTGAGTTGACCAGCTTTGAGCTTGTAGGTCCAGTCCTTTGTGTTGTAATTATCCCTGAACCCTACAAAACAAGATTCTAATTTTTTCTTCGGTATCCAAGTGAGCTTGGATCCGGATCGATTAGCGGGTCTCCTTGATGGAGATCCTTTCTCAACCTTAGGACTATAAAAATTATCTACTTTATTGATTAATTTGTTGGAGTTTTCCCTAAGACATGCGATTTCTTTTTCTATAATATCCATCTTAGTCTTTAAATCAGAAATTTCTATTTTTAGACTAACATTTTCCTCAATCAATTTATTATTTTCATTGATGAGGTTATGATTTTCTAATAATAGGTTATCATTTTTAGGACAAGCTTCTAGATCCTTAAGTTTTATTTCTAACCTATCATTTTCACTTCTAAGAAAACTAAGATTCTTTTTAATACTTTTATTTTCTATCTTAAGTGCTTTACTAACTTCAAATAGTTCATTAAAAGCTTCTTGTAAATCGAGATTTACCTCATTGTCACTGTCGTCGCTGTCGTTGTCACTTTCTCCGATTGCCATGAAACCAAGGCATGCGGTTTCCTTCTCCCCGAGATCTTCTTCCGAGCTCGTCTTCTCATGAGTGCCTTCCAACCTCCTCCATATCTCGTGGGCGGTGGTGCACTCTTGGATTTTCTCGAACTCTTTCGGACTCAGCGCGCAATACAGGGCATTCATTGCCTTTGCGTTGAGTGAAAGCTCTCGAATCTGCAGCTGCGAGTAGCCTCCTTGGGTCTCTTCGGGATCTCGTATGGGGTTTCGCAACATCCCCATATCTCAAATTCAGTGGCTTGGAGCTGCGTCTTCATCCTCAACTTCCAATATCCGAAGTCCCTCCCGTCGAAATAGGGTGGTCGGACGGTGGACTGCCCTTCGGAGATTCCGATTGCGGCTATGCTTCCCTCCATGATCTTCTTGCCGGGTGTTACTCCGATCTTGAAAGAACCTGCTCTGATACCAATTGAAAGTTTTCCGGCCCTACCAGGAGGGGGTGACATAATAATTGCGGAAATAAAATAAACAAACTCACAAAAAGTCAATCACACAAGTACACAAGTATTTTTAGGTGGAAACCCAAATCGGGTGAAAACCACCACCTAACCCTCTCGAGTTAGGATTTTCCGATTAACTAAGTTGATCAAAATCCACTAAACCGAATCACTTTAAACGAGGGTGATTCAACCTCAATACAACCACGCTACTTAAACGAGGGTAGCGTACCTCAACCCCTTCTCTCCACGAGAAGGATTTTGTCTCACGAAGGAGACGGGAATTCGCAAAGCGAATACCCAACCAAATAACAAAGATAAAATAAACAACAAGTCCTATAGAGCCAACAAAGTAATTTTTAACCTAAGCTTCTATAGGAATTAGGAAACTCCCCTTTGCAAGGAGTGCGTCGAGTTGATGATGCGGTGCGTGAGCCACGCGACGGTGCAACTTCGCTCTCGTGAACTACGGCGGGAGAGCGGGTGCACAACAGCTTGATGCTCTCAAGAGAATGGAGCTTGAGCTTGGAGAGCAAGAGCTAGCTAGGACACAAGAGAGTGGAAAGTGTAATACAAATTGTTTCTTGTGTATCTTGGTGTCTCTAGGTGTTTCTTAGTGTATCTAGGTGTGTGTTTATGTTGCAAAGGTTCCCCTCTATTTATAGAGGCCTTAGGAAGGCTTTGGAAGGCTTAGGAAAGGTTCTATAGCCGTTGGGAACAAAGCCCAAGAGAATCAGCTCGAAATCAGGAACAATCATTGCTCTGACAGGCTTATCAGACGTCTAATTCTGGCATCAGACGTCTGGAAGTTCACTTTAAGACGTCTGATTCCAAGGTCAGACGTCTGATTTTGGGCGGGTCTCTTCCTGACTTGAATCAGATCTAAACAGGGTTTTTGCGCAAGTCCATCAGACGACATATAGGACGTCTGGCACTATGTCTGGACGTCTGGAAACCTACTTTTTCTGTGGGAATGGATTTCCAAATGTTGCAACGGCTAGAAAATCTCTGAGAAGAGATTTTGGGTCAGCCGAGGCAAAACGGTCAATTATCAGACGTCTGGAAAGTCCTATGGACGTCTGATAAGGCTCTAACGGTCATATCCTCGTGTGTTTGCTAAGCCAGCCAACGGTCCACTAATTGGATGTCTGGTAAAATCATCAGACATCTGCTAAGACGTCTGGTCTAAGGTCTGGACGTCTGATTTAATCAGACAGAACTAACTATGTCCAGCCTAATAGTTATCAGACGTCTGAAACAACAGTCAGACGTCTTAAAATACTTTATCAGACATCTGATTTGAGAATTAGACGTCTGGAAGTGCTGTTTGAACCCTATATTGGTTTTCTAAGTGTTCTACAGAAAACCTAAGTATCCTAGGGTTGTGCAGGTGTTCCTAGGACTACTGTTAGGGTACTTTGAGGCTCTTTAACATGAATTATCTAAGGAAATAAAGAGCAACAAAAGAAACGAAAAATACAACAAGTATAAAAGAAGGAAATCTATCCTATTCTTCATTTCCTTCCATCTTCAATATATCGCTCCTCGCGAATCTCTTCTTCTCTCCATCGAGCTCCTCCAATCCGTCCTGGATGCGAGCTCGAACTCCGTCTAATCACGTATCCATTTGCGATTGACCTGAAATCTAGGACTCAAAGCGCAAATATTAAATGACACGTGTTTTGTTATCATCAAAACAAATGATCGTGGTGCTCTAGCACCAACAAGAAGAGGTCGCCAGACGTCGAGGAGCTATTCGACAGGAGAGGAGGGAGTAATTTAGCGTGATTCCGATCAAATTCCAGCATAGGGAAAACAGTTTGCCATGGGGATCCTTATATAGGCCTCAAGAAGTTGGTTTAAGCTTGGGAATCAAGCTTTGCAAGATTGGAAGGATCGCCGAAGTTGGAAACCCAAATCTCTCATGCATTCGCATGAGAGATTGGGAAAGAGTTGAAGCTCAAGAATCGGTCTGATTGGAAGAGGATTTCAAAAGGGAACTCTGGTTCAAATTTAAGGAAGTTTCATCAATCAATCAAGGAGAAATCTTTGATTGATTGTCGCCGGAGCTTTAGGATTAGGAGTTCTGTGCGAAGGGGACCTTTTTGAAGAAGAAGATGATAAAGTTGGGGGGTTTTGTGTAAGAAATTCGAAAGCTGAGGGGCCATTTGAGATAAAGAAAATTAGACTTGGACCAAAATGCAAACTAGGTCAAAATAATCTTAGATTGGGCGCAAGTTCTGATACAAAGCTAATTTGGTCTTAAGGAATCCAATGGTGAAGTTGGATTTTATTTTTAACCTAATTTGGTTGGATAATTTATGAAAAAACCTAAATTAGGGTAATAGTCTGTCTGTGGCTCTATTTTGGGTCAAGATGGGTTCGATGGTCAAATTGAAGGTACCAAACCCTAGAGAATATTTTTCTATGAACTTTAGAGGATTTATGTGAATTTTATTCTGACCATAACCTCAGTTAATTAAGCAGATTTATTTTTAGGGTTTCAGATGTCATTTAATTCTCAAAATGAGCAAAAACCCATTTCTATCTACATGGACCCTCTTGTTAAACATTTAAGACTATTTTACCTTTAATTAACCCCTGAGAAATCCTGTGATTATTATGCAATTGAGATATGCTGTTAAAATTACAGTTTTATCCCTATTTTCTTGTTATTCTCTCAGAATGGATTTACAATGAATTAAGAATCTTCTGGCGGATTATGACTAATTAAAGCTAGATATGGCTGATGATGACGTTATCATCACACCCCCATGCCTAACGTTTGCTAGTCCCTTAGCAAAATCTCACGGAATTAACTCAAATTCTAGACCATGCCTTTTTATGCTCAGAACTCTATTATGTGCTTTGTCTCTATATTAGGTCAGAATGCTAACAGCAGGCCTAGAGGTACTCGAGTACCAACCAACATCCAGACCTGACCAGCTTTAGCCTCAATCTTCCGCGAAGGTTTCTAAGGCCCACAAGAACTAACCTACGATTCATTGAACTCCGCGGTTAAAGCACCCATGCTTAAAACATGGTTAGTCCTAGTTCAGTTTGCAGTGCATCTTTGTAAGAGAGACACAGAAGAATTTTTGCATTTTTTGGAGAGTTTTCTCTCTCTTTTCCTTCTTTATTTCTAACTTTGGATTGGCTTTACAACACAGTCTGTATTGGATTCCTAACTCCCACCATCAATCCTCGTAAGATTCTTGGCTTTTGATGCTTCGAGATAGCACCGCCCATGGCAAGCCCCAAAACCCCAGCTTTCGACACTTCAGGAGAGTGCCTCCCATGGCATTCTGTAGCCAAATTCAAGCCCTGGAATTGACATTTTAGGATAATCCCGCCCATGGCACCTAAACTAGCATAAGGTGCTTATGTGCCCCTGGTAGGATATTTATATATCGTAGGAAACAAGCACCGAGGAAATGATATGTTATTATGCATCTTCAAGGGGATTTCCTGCTTCTCCATGTTAGGAACTCATCCAAATCAACTTGTGTTGATAAGCCGCTCCTAATCTAGGTGGCTTTTCATAACAGAATTAACGCATTTGCGTGATTTTGATAATTAAGCGCACTGAACCAAACTGTGTGTGGATTAGGGTGCTTAGGTTACCGAGTCCCGCAAACCAGAGGTCAGTTAACGAGGCCGAATAATCCCTAAGCCTTAGACCTAATACTTAAGCTTCGCATTTTCCTCAACCTCTTGAGGACTATCTAGATCTTAACAGATACGTGAATTTTTAAGTCTAAACATAGCCCAAGAGGCCTAAGATCAGCACTCATAGTAATCTCTATATCTCTTAGCACTTTTTGACTTTTATTTCTTTCTTTTGATTTGGCCTAGAACTAAGTATGTTCCATAATCTTTTACTAATGACTAACTCTTTTTATTTCAAATTATTGCTCCTTTTTGACATTTAAATCACCTCTTCCTCCTCAAGAATGATATGCAATTTAATTTTTTCAAAATTTCCTTCCCTTTCTCCATTTTTTTGTTCTTTTCAAAATTTTATTTTTTTGGTTTTTTGGAATATGTATTTTTTTCTGAGAACCCTTCAGAACTTTGAATTTTTGTATGTTTGCACTTTAACATCCCCTCATGCCTAAGTTTTGCAATGTCCTCATTGCAAACTAGAGGGTATGAAATCAGTTTGGGTTCAGGGATTAGAACAGGATAATCGGGTGGGCGAATGGGTCAGGATAACTATTGTGGACAATTTTACCCTCTGGTACGAGTACCAAAGGTGGAGTCGACTATTCTAAAACTAAACTCGAAGTGCAATAGACGTGAAGTACAAAAGGATAATCAGAAGGATCTCGGGTTTTTGGAATGACAGGTTGCCTCCCGTTAAGGGCTAAATTCAATGTCTTCAGCCGAGAAAAAATGGTCTTGGAGAAGGAGTGGTCAAATCAGATGAATTTTGTAGAACAAGCACCTTAATCAATAGCTTGGTTGGTTCAACCAGGTTCTTGTTCAATTCAAGAGGTTGATGATGCAGCCCAAACCCAATCAATCTAGTGGGTTGATAGATGTGAATCAGTAGATGCGGAACCCACCATATGCTATGTGCTCAAATAGATGTGGAAGTGAAAAGCTAGGGTTTGGCTGAGTCCAATTAGCCTGGTCAGAGTAGGGATCGTTGAAAGAGAATGGATCTGTGGAGGATGTGAGGTCCCTACGAGGGTGATCAGAGAAAGATGGTATGTAATTTGCAGTTTGATCGATATTCGTTACCTGATTAAAAGATGGAAGAGAATCATCTGCAACTGGCTCATCGAGAGGAGAATCAGAGTAAAAATTGAGTCCAGTCATGGGTCGGGGTTGGAAACGGGTTTTGGAAGGCTCTATATGTGTAGAAGAGGTGGCATCAATAAAAATTGTGTGTGAGGGCTCATCTAGGAAGGATTCCAAGGTAGGTTCATCTAGAGAGTCCTCATAATGACCATCAAAATCAAATGTACATGCCTAAAGAGTGTTTAGAGGGTTATGGAAATCTAAGTCAAGGAAAGATTCGAACATGGATTGCAGATACTCTCAACAATTACTATTTCTAATTCCTGAGGATCAAAAAGGAATGATTCCATCTCAGTGGAACCTGATTTTGAATTAATAATCTCAGGATCAGGGACCTCAGAGTCAGAGTTAAAGAATGGATCATGTATGCTGAGGTCGTAGATTGGCTTAGAGTTGTTAGGAAGCAATAGTTCTTCGAAATCAGGGTAAGATTCAAAATCGTCGTGGTTCAGATTCGAGAATCATGTTCTGAATCTGATTCAGGATCAGGGGTTCCACCACAGAATAAATCAAGAGATGTACAATCAGCAACTTGACTTGGATCTAGCCTATTCTCAGAATTTAAACTAAAAAAGATGTTCTTATTAGGCATGGATTCATGTTTTTGGCTCCTACAATAGACCCAATCGAGTCCCAACTCTTCCAGCTCCTCGATTTCTGTATCATAGATTGGCGTGACTTCTGGCAAATCAATATGTATCTCTGAGGAGGTTGGAGAGGTGCACTCATCAAATACAGGCCCAGAATTATAATCCAAATTCAAAATCTAAATTTCACCATATTGAGCCTCATGATCATCCCAAATAGGCTTGAATCTAGATCCTAGGTTAAGGGTGTGGGTTGGATCACTAGAATCTAGGTTGGGCTCTATAAGGATGTCAGAATAGCTCTCGAGAGTCACCTTATCTGAATAAGGGACGGAATTTACACCCTCGAGAGGTTCTGACTTAATATTATTATCACAGGTGTTTGGGAAATCTAAGCTTGGTGAACTAGGCTCTTGATTTTCTAGGGCTAGCTCAAAATTGTGAACACCTGTAATCGGATCCTCCCAACCCGTCTCAAGATCAGGAATGTCAATTTGTTCGTAATTTGAATCAGATTCCATTTGGGTTGGGGGTCCATAACGAGCTTGATCATCATACCAGGGATTTGGAAAATTACATGGATTACTGGAATTACTCCAAGATGTCATCTGAACTTCTGACGGGTATTTTTGATCGATGGATCTATACAAATTATTCAGCAATTCTCCCCATTTTCCCAAAAAAATTCTAGAGTTCTTCCGGAACTGAAGGATTTGACCAATATTGTAGACAATCATTGTTGTGTAATTTCACCAATTCCATGTGTTCTACTAAGAGATCATCTTGGGTTGAACTGTGGTTTAGTTGTATCCATATCATCTCCATACGGTTCAAAATGTGGTCCATTGTTTTCTTGAATTTATCCTGAATGTCCCTTTTACAATATTCTTCATGGTTTCTATAAGCATTTGCAATTATCTTTTCTTTCATGCTCATTTGGGACTCAGGTTTCCTAAACAGTCTTCCTATATAGCCAGGCTGCATTTTTGAATCAAGTGGTGGAATCAGGATGTAGAATCAAAATCAAAATTATATTGCAGTTGATTTGACCAGATAGAAATCCCTAAGATGATCTGTGTATGTGCACTGGAGAAAAGATGATCTGTGTATGTTGTACTCAATCAAGGCACCCAAAGATTTTTGGATGACTATAGAGGTTCGGGGCGGATGATACTCCTGGATCAGAAAGTCGTCCACCTAAGAATTACGTAGGCAGCCAGGAAGGGAGAGTCTCGCAAAGACCCCTACACGGTAGAGCATCCCATGGATTACAGGGTTTCCCCCACCCGACCTTCCTTGTCATTGAGGGTCCAGGTAGACCAGAATGGATAACTTGACCTCTTAAGCCTACCAATTTTAAGTCCTAATTTGTGCCTTTAATTCCACTTGATTAGAAGTTAATTTGACTTGTGATATAATTTCGAGGTTGGTTAGCTTACTAGGTAAACCAACTTCACCAGACTTGCCCTAAAGATGGCAGAATGAAATCTAGGTCAAGACCTAGAAATCACCCTGAATTGACTCTCAAGTTGTTAGATCCAAGGGTTTTAGGGTTCAAGTAAATTTAGAACCTGATTTTTAGGGTTTTTCTTGATTAGATCTTTTCAACCAAGGGCTTGGGTAGCACACAAATGCGGGAGGGTTATTTCCTTTTATGCAGGAAAATGTGAACTATCACTCCAGAACCGTAATGTAGAAACCCTAATTGCTCTATTCTGCATCCAATTTGATCTTAAAATCTTCTCCTTGGACTTCAAACAAGAAGTGCGTAGTCTAAGAAGATTAGAAATTACGCATAGTCCCTAATAAGTACAGGAAATTTGGGTAGGGAATTCTAAACAGAATCGTCTCAAGCTTCAATCAGATATGAAATTTGTTCGCAAATTAGGAAACTTACCTTTTTAAATGATGATTACTACAAAAATAAGGCAGGTGATTCCTAATTGATTGTTTCCTTTTTTTGTCTTCCCAAGATTAGGAGGTTGATTAGGGAAGAATAGAAAAGTTACCTGCCCTGGAGTGGCTGTTTTGCATAGAAGATCACCTCGTGATATACCTCGCAAAATCACAAAAAATCAAATAGGGCAAGTTAGTGCTCAAATATAACCAGATAAAGTAGATAATAGCAGTGAATTGCACGTTGCTCCCCGGCAACGGCGCCAAAATATTGGTCGCGTGAAATCAGTGTTTAAGATTGATACGTTGTAGTACAAATCAAGGTCGCTCATCAACAAATACAATTTATTACTAGAGTTGAAGTCCGAGGTTGTTCGTTGGGAGCAAATATGGAATTCATGCACTAATCTCGATTAATATATATATGAGCATAATAAATTACTCAAAAACTAATATACAATGTCTAACATGAGTATATGAGGAGATAAAAAGAACTCTAGACAAAATAATGGTGATTTAGATCACCAATTATTAGCCTAACATATATATAGTATTTACTGAATATAATCAAATGAAGGAATAGTGAATTGCTACAGTGCACGAGCACTTGGTCATCTTGATTCTCCTTCTCTTCTTCCTTTCTCAACTCCTCTTCTTTCTTTCTCTACGGTCCTCCTCTTGTTCTGCCTTGCCTCTTTTCTTCTTCCTTCTTCTTTCCTTCCTTTGGTTTCTTCTTCAGCCTCCTCTTCTTCTCATGCATAGAGGGAACAACTTCTCAAACGGCTAAGTGTTAGCCATTCTTCTCCATAGCAAAACCCTCCCCTGCCTCGCACTCTCTCTCTTTCTCTCCTTTCTCTTCTCTTCCAAGGATAATCGGGTATTTGGGTTTGGATTAGAGCGTACCCGGGACCAGGGCTGCCTGCAGTGGATAGCAACCAAGGTGTGAAGTTTAGGCGGGTAATCAGGTATGAACCAGACCCACGTGCAGTTGTCACAGGTAAGGCATGAAGGGGTGCGGGGGACCTCACCCCCCAAGTGCCTTGAGGCAGCAAGCCGTGTGCAAAAATTCAACTTATGGACACACACCACCTCTTCTCCTTACGAGGTGGGACTAAATCCCATGGCTCTTCTTCATGCAGCTGCTGCTAGAGTGCTCTCCCAATCGAAGCTGAAGGAGCACACGATGCTCCCAATTGGAGGCCTAGGTCCCTTCCTGGGAGGTGTCCGCGTCTCCTAGAGGTGTGACCTGGAACGGGTGAGACATGGAGTAAGCTTCTAGTAAGCTTGAAGCTTCCGTCAATGGCGACGAAGGAGCGGGTACCTGAAATCAAAAGATGGCCTCTCGGCCATGTCAACACAACTCAGGAAGAGTTGTCGGACGACGTGGAGTGTAACAATGGTGGTGGCGTGTTGCGAGAGGTCATGGGTGAGAGTGGTGAAGGCGGATTAGGTCGGAAGAGGTGGGTCTGTTCGGTGAGTAGTTTGGGAGGTGGAATTGGCGAAATAAGAGAGGGGTTTCGTTCGTGGAGTTGAGGCGGAGGTGTAGGGCGTGGTGGATGTGTGTAGTGATGGAAGCACCTCGCCGGAGGTGTGGCCGAACGTGGAGAAGACGGAGGTGAATGGCAGTGTCGAGGACTTGTTTTTGGGTTTTTGATAAGGGAAATTAATCTATAGAACTAGAGAGACCTAACTACCTACTCTAAGGGTTGAAAAGGATAAGGAGGATGTCGGGTATGGTATGGCCGGCGCCGTGGAAGAGAACTGCTCCGGTGAGGGTAGGACGGCGAGGATGATGGAGGGAGAGACGTCGACTGGTACGACATGACGTGGAGGAAGACGAGGATGGAGAATCCGCCGTCAGTATTGCGAGCGGACAACGAGGGAGATCAGAGGAGGTCGCTGGACGCCGAGGACCTATTCAACCGGAGAGGAGGGAGGAATTGAGGGTGATTCCAATCGAATTCGAGCATGGGGAAAACAGTTTGCCATGGGGATCCTTATATAGGCCTCAGGGAGTCAGTTTAATCTTGGGAATCAAGCTTTGCGAGCTTGCAAGGTTCGCTGGGGTTGGAAACCCAAATATCTCATGCGTTTGCATGAGAGATTAAGAAAGAGTTGAAGCTCAAGAATCGGTCAAATTGGAAGAGGATTTCAAGAGGGATCTCCGGTTCAAATTTGAGGAAGTTTCATCAATCAACCAAGGAGAAATCCTTGATTGATTGTCATCGGAGCTTTAGGATTACGAGTTCTGTGTGGAGGGGACCTTTTTGAAGAAGAAGATGATAAAGTTGGGGGATTTTGTGTAAGAAATTCGAAAGCTGAGGGGCCATTTGAGATAAAGAAAGTCAGACTTTGACCAAAATGCACGCTAAGTCAAAATAATCTTAGATTAGGCCTAAGTTTTGATACAAACCTAATTTGGACCTAAGGAATCCAATGGTGAAGTTGGATTTTGGTTTTGACCTAGTTTGACTAAATAATTTATGCAAAAATTCAAATTAGGGTAATAGTCTGTCTGTGGCTCTATTTTAGGTCAAGACAGGTTCTGATGATCAAATTGAAGGTACCAAACCCTAGATAATATTTTTATATGAAATGTAGAGGGTTTATGTAAATTTTATCCTGACCAGAACCTCAGTTAATCAAGCGGGTCTATTTTTAGGGTTTCAGATGTCATTTAATTCTCAAAATGCGTGAAAACTCGTTTATATCTGCACGGACCGACTTGTTAGACATTTAAGACTATTTGACCTTTAATTAACCCCTGAGAAATTCTGTGATTGTTCTGCAATTGAGATATGCTATTAAAATTGCAGATTTACCCCTATTTTCTTATTCTCTCAGAATGGATTTGTTGTGAATTAGGGCTCTTATGGTAGTTATATAGGAGCATTTATTCCTTGGTTATGACTAATTAAAGATAGATATGGTTGATGATGATGTTATCATCACTTATCCATGCTCTTCCTCACTGTCTTCTCTACTTCCGGCAAGGACTCCGACAAGTCCACGCCGTTGCTACACCACACGAATCCCTTCATCACCAGTACCACAACCTTCCTTGCATGCCTTCAAGCAAATGCCCTAATCTAATTAGGCCTTTCAACCACTGAAACTCCCCACCGGACAACCCACCATTTCACCACCTCCTTCGATGTCGTTCGGTTGCCAAACACTTCGAAACACCACGAGACCACTACCTACGCACTCCACGCACCTCAAAGAATCATCTGAGCATTTTAACTGGGGTGTTTAGCCTGTGTTCTTACAATTCAAGTCCTCGCCAAAGCTTCATTATCATCACCTCCGTTCGTCCTGCTTTGGCTGTTCTACTAATCAGCTCCACTTCCAGAAGTTGCGGACTCATTCCAAGAATGTGCCTGCAACCTCAATTGGAGAAGCAAGAAACTGCAGCTGTGCTAATTTGAAGCAGGCATCCACAGCAGCTCCCAAGTGAAGAGAGTCTTCTCTTTAGTGCCACATCGTGCACTGCTAATCTGGAAATGCGCATGGCTTAATTACCCATGACATAGGGGTCAGGTCCCCATTTACCTTACGCATTCCTCACTTGCTACACCTTGCCAGCGGGTCTGGTCCCCTCTTCATGACCCAATAACCCGATTAGAGCTCTAATTAGGCAAGGAATCTAAGGAAGGGGGATCGTTTTGCACTGTGCACATGCCTCGGGATGCGTGCTTATTCACGCATAATAGTTGGTGTCTCTAAGGTTGGCTTCTTCTCTGTGCTTGCACCTTATGCCTTGTTCTAAAGCATTAGGAGTTTAAGGCATCTGATCTAAAGACTTGACGTCTGCTTGGAGGCTTTGTGGATCTGTTTGAGACAAATTTTGTGGTTAAGTGATTGATTCAAAACACTATGGAGAAATTTGAGTTATTTGATATGTGCTTGATTTGGAGATTTAAGTGGTTATTCAAATCACCATTTTTAGGGTTTTGATATTCTTTTTATTCCATTGTTTTATGAGATACAATTGCTACTATTGAATATCATTTTGAGTAAATTGTTAATTGAATATCTTCGGTTGTGATTCACAATTGTGCTCATCTATTTCTAATTGTGATTAGCGTTGTGAGTTTCACATCTACTCCCTGCAAACAACCTCAGACTCACATTAATTTCGAGTTTATAATGTTGGGGTCCGTCACGGGACGGCGGACCCCAATAACTTCATTGGGAGTTACCGCACAGATGATGTTGGTGCACGGCAGCCCCGACAAAGTGCTCTGCAGAGTATTCCCGTCCAATTTGTCCGGCATGGCCCACGAGTGGTTCAACGAATTGGCCGACAGATCGCCTGCTTCCAAGAACTAGCCAACAAGTTCTGCTAGTACTTCGTTAGATAGTAGAGGGTTAGAGACAACCCCGAAAGGTTGTCAGAAGTCCGGCAGTGGAAGAGTGAGTCCTTCCGGTCATACCTAGATCGGTTTAAGGCCCAGTACTTTAAGTGCAAGCAGCCTCATGATGCCATCGCCATCCAATACTTCAAGTCAAGACTCCTAACTTAGAGGTTTTGGTATGACATGAACCACTTCCCTCCCAGAGACATGGCAAAACTCTGGGACCAGGCCATGAGGTTCGCAGAGCAAGATGACTCTTTCCGCTCCCACAATCGGCTGGCGGAGGGATCCGAGGATGACACTAGCCCTACCCGAGAGAGTCGGGCCCCAAGCGAGTCTACCTGCATCTCCATTCGTGGAAGTGATTGCTTCAGCAAGCTTAAGGCCAGCTTCCTAGAGCAAAGGAATGATCAGTCGGACAAGGGCCGAAACAATGGACACCGCAAGACCAGGTGGGATTATTTCGAAGATTACACTCCCCTGGTCATGAACTAGGTGGATGTGTTGGCGAAAGTATGGTCTACAATCAAGGACCTGCTACCCCCGCCTAAGACAATGAAGAGGAAGGCAGACATCGGGGCCTATTGTAAGTATCATAAGACCTAGGGCCATGCCACCGAAGACTGCCACAATTTGCGTGACCAAATAGAGTCCCAGATCAGGCACGAGAACCTGGCCTACTTCGTTAGGCGGAACGAAGGCTAGGATAAAGGCAAGGGGCCCATGGAGGACCCGAAAGATTACCACAAGGAAATGCTCCAGCACCTCCGTGGGATCAACATGGTATTCGTTGTGGGTCCAAAGCCTAACGGTGCCATAGCTCGCCTCCTCAAGCAGACAGTATCCCCCTACTCCCGCCGACTGAGTACCACCGTCGGGTCCTAGCAGCGATACCTGGAGTGCCCCATCACATTCACCACCCACCCCCTGTAGGTGCGAAGGTCAAAGTCATTTTTGGCATTAACGTCGCCCCAAGCCAGTAGCCCAGCCCCTCCAAGCGATCAGCCCTTAGTGCTTTCCCCACCCTCTAGTGGGGCAAAAGAGGTCCCGTCAGGTAGGTGGCCTCACGACTGTTCGCCTCCCTCCCCGACCCGATAGAGCATACTAACCCACTGCTAATTACGCTCTTACTAGCCGGGCAACAGCAGCCCCGACTCCTGGTTGACGAGGGAAGCATCGTCGACATCCTCTTCCTCAAAACCCTACTCCAGCTGGATTTCACAGAGGAGCACCTTGCCCCTTCGATTCACCCGGTGGTCAGGTTCAGCAATCACAAAGTAATGCTGAAAGGGGAAATCAGCCTCCCTTTGTCTGTCTGCAACGGGGACAGGCACCTCAACTGCACGACCATATTCGTAGTGGTTGGGTTGACGACAACTTCAATGGCATCCTTGGCTGTCCCGCTACACATGCCTTCCGGCCGATCCCCTCCTCATACTTCCAATTCGTGCTTTTCTAGTCTACACATGGAGTTGGAATAGTGCATGGGGATTAGTCGGCCGGGTGCAAACTCCTTCAAATCGAGATGGAGCGGTCTCTAGAGCTGAACCCCCCAAACCGTGAAAATAGGGGAAGAAAAGAAACCAAGTCTAGGCGATCCAGCAGGAGGCCATTCTTGGCGATCAAAGTGCGACTTTGGGATTACAATCGGGCTCTTCAGCCATGGCTATACAGATTTATTCCGACAATGCTACCAAGCTCGTCCGGGTTGGAGCGGACCTTGCGCCCTTCGAAGTGTAGGAGCTGCTACTCCTGCTTCGGGCCAACGCGGACAGTTCTAATTTATTCGTTGGTCTCCTTCCTTCCATACCGATTCTCTGACCTCTACAACGTCGGTGTGGGTTGGGTTCCCTTGCCTTAATTTGCATTTGGTTCATCTAAATGCCCTGATGTCCATTGCTTACTGTTACGACCCGATTCCCGAATCCCTACAGGACACAAGACCGGACCAACTCGACTGATCCCAAGACCCAGTCGTCCAACAAGGAAGTAACCAAAAAGTAGTAAAAATAAACCACATTCACCATGCAAGCAACTAACAGTAACAAAAGTACAGCAGTAAAGAAGTAAACTACCACAGTACACACCACCACAACAGTAGAGAATTCAAACGGGTAGAGGGACATAAAATTTACAATAAAAGAGTACAGAAGTGTAACAAAATACTCACTACAATGGAAACAGGGTACAACAAAAAGGTACAACTACTAGGCTCTACTGGGCCCAGCACCCTCTACTGCCGTAAGCTCTGGCTGCTCAACACCTGGACCTAAAAAAAAGGTTATGGGTACACGAAATCAGCGAACGCTGAGTAGAGTGGCAACCAGCTAACTAAAAACAGAAAAGGTGGACAGGTAGCTGTTGTTTTCAATTTCTTTCTTTCTTTATTTAACTAATTATTCTTTCTTTCATCACTTGGTTTATTTATCAGGTCTTTTTCTTGATCTCGAATGTTCCTCGTGGGAACGATCTTGATTGCAGTCTTTTCCGAAAAGTAGAAGTAGCACGTGGTGCTCTCCTGGCTAGGAGAATTCCCCGCGGTGGTCCTACACTCAGTCAACCACCCCAAGGTCGCTGACAGACGTAACGGTGACCATGGCACACACGATAAATGCACGGGTAGCTACCCCGCACTGGCACGCGGTCAGTCGTTTCCGTTAACGGGTACGCTCAAAGCACAGCACGGAACCAGTATAGGGCATAGCCCTCTCAGTAACAAGGGTCTAGCCCCTAAGAACCAAATAGGGGTCTCGTCCCTCCACAGTCCGCGCAACCTCGCCTGACTACCCTGGTTTGCCCAGTGGGCCTAACAAGTCGGTGTAGGACGACTAGCTGAACCTCGGGCCCCGTGGGGTGGCTAGCTCTCTCCCTACACTAGTAGCTCTCCACAGTACTGTGTACGCGAGGACTAAAAAGTCGGTACAAAGTGGTCAGTCCTAACCCCAGGTCCCAACCCTAGGGCGGCTAGCTCTGCTCTGCACTAAACAGGGGGCAGTCACTCTCCTTGGTACTCTGTACTCAAGGGCCAGCTCACTTCCCCATTCTCATTTTCAATTCCATTTCATTTATTTCCAGGAGCTCTACTCCTAATTCCCCGAAGGGTTCATGCTCATGTTTCTCAGCCCAAACCATACTAGGTTTCATCATTTCTATTTCCATTTCATATACAGGCAGCTCGTATTTAATTGCAACAACAGGAATATACATGCAACAGTTGCTAACAAAATTACTTTACATTTCACAGGCAGCTGTTATCCAATTCAGGCAAATGTTATTATTTTATTTACTCATCCAAGACTGCAATTCATGCATTCAATACAATTATTCTAGTGTTTCTTGTCCTAGGATTTATGCCATACCCTAGGATCTAACATTCAATCCAGTGTTTCTAGTCCTAGGATTCATGCCATACCCTATGTTAAGACCCATGACATCAAACGCTTTTAAGACGTCTGGGAGTTGGTCCAGACGTCTGGTCAGACGTCTGGACGCCTTCCCAAATGTCTGAAATTTAATTTTTGCGGTGTACGATTGCAGTCTACGCGCATGCACATGCAGACTGAACCCGCCGCCCTCTTTTCTTCTCTCTCTTCCCTCCCTGTCCTGCAAACACCTTTCCCCACCCTGCCATGCCTTTAAATACTCTCTTTCTCCCTTCCCTCTCCCTCACCACCACTCCACCATCTCCTCCTTCTTCCAGTTAGCGTGAGAGTGAGAGAGAGAGGGCAGCAGCTGCTACCGGGTGCGTGCGGGGAGGAGGAGGTGCAGCGAGAGGAAGAAGAGGTAGAGCGCGAGAGAGCGAGCTCGCCGGAGCAGCCAGGGTCGGCCAACAGGCACGTAGCGGGAGCGTGGTGCTGGGGAGGTTACCCCGATGCTGCTGCGGCTCAGGCAACAGGCGAGCGCAACGCGGCACGGCCGTGAGCAGCAAGCGGAGGGGGAGGAGGTCCTAATTTTGGAAAATTTTTCCAGAATCAGACGTCTGGACCTATGTCCAGAAGACGCGGGAGACGTCTGGAGGAAGATCCAGACGTCTGAAAGGTACAATATTTCTTTTCCTCTTCCTTTCGTAGGTACGGCCATGCAAGCCGTTCCACCGAGGGTTCTGCCTCATTGCTGTGTTAAGGACGATTGCGTACGCATGCAGGTTTCGTTCGGGAAGGCGCAAGGGCACGCCCTCACACACAGATTGGACGTCTAGGCATAGCACCAGACGACGGAGAGAGTTTCCAAACGTCCGGAGTAACAGTCGGACGTCTAAAACTAAGTCCAGATGGTTCAGTGGGATCCTAGACGTCTGAAGAACAGCGCAGGAGTGAGGTATAATCTGAACCATCCTTTAAGATGTCTGGAAGGTGTTCCAGACGTCTGATTTGGGGCAGAGTTATCGTTTTTGACCCGTTTAGGGTCCGTTCGAAGTCCGATTTCCGCATTTAAAATTTCGTTCTTCTCAGAATTAGTTCCTCTACTTGTTTAAAGTACTTGTATCCTATTCTGAGTAGTTCCTTGTGTTTGACCCTTGTGATAGGACCTCATTCTGTTGCGGCTCTGGGGGTTGCGGAGGCACGCGGACCTGTCGATCACTCCCCCAGTACTCCCGATTTTGTGGGTAGAGTGGCTTCACTTGATTATTTATCAACATTAATGCACTTGTTAGATAAATAATAGATTCTAGGATATGGCATGAATCCTAGGACTTGAAAACTAGATTGAATGATAGATCATAGGGTATGGCATGAATCATAGGATTGGAAAACTAAATTGAATGATAGATCCTAGGGTATGGCATGAATCCTAGGATTGGAAAACTAGATTGAATGATAGATCCTAGGGTGTGGCATGAATCCTAGGAATAGAAACACTGAAACGAATGTCATGAATACATGAGTTGCAGCCTTGGAAAAGTAGATAGAACAATGTTAATTGTCTGTAATTGGATAATAGCTGCTTGTATATGAATGAATATTAAATATTGGAAACACAGGCTATATGAAAATAAAACTGAAATGATGAAACCTAAATTGGCTTGGTTAAAGAAATATGAACACGAACCCTCCGGGGAATTAGGAGTAGAGCTCATGAAAGGTAACTGGAATGGAATTGGGGAAGTGAGCTGGCCCTTGAGTACGGAGTAGCAAGGAGAGCGACTGTCCCCCTGTTTAGTGCAGAGCGGAGCTAACTGCCCCAGGGACCCGGGGTTAGGTCTGGCCACTTTGTACCGACTTTTGGTCCTCGCGCATGCAGTACCGGGGAGAGTTACTAGTGTAGGGAGAGCGCTAGCCACCCCACGGGCCCCGGGTTCTGCTAGCCTTCCTACACCGACTTGTTAGGCCCACTGGGCAAACCAGGGTAGTCAGGCAAGGGTGCGCGGACCGTGGAGGGGCAAGACCCCTGTTTGGTTACTGTGGAGGGGCTAGACCCCTGTTACTGAGAGGGCTCTGCTCTATACTGGTTCCGTGCTGTGCTTTGGGGCGCACCCGTGAATGAAAACGACTGACCAGGTGCCAATGCGGGGTAGCTACCCATGCGTTTATCGTGCGTGCCGTAGTCACCATTACGTCTGTCAGTGACCTTAGGGTGGTTGACTGAGGGTAGGACCACCACGGGAGACTCTCCCGGCCAGGAGAGCACCACGTGCTACTTCTACTTTTCAAAAAAGACTGCAATCAAGATCGTTCCCACGAGGAATATTCGAGATCAAGAGAAAGATCTGAGGAATAATTCAAGAATGAGTAAATAGAAAATAAAGAAAGAAATTAAAAATAATAGCTACTTGTCCACCTTACTGTTTTTCTTAGCTAGTTGGTTGCCACTTTACTCAGCGTTTCACTGACATGTCACCTTTGTCACTTTTTCAAGACCAGGTTTTGAGCAGCCAGAGCCTGCGGCTGCGGAGGGTGCTGAGCCTAGTAGAGCCTAGTAGTTCTACTTGTGTTGTGCCATTGTACTATTTTTCTATTGTAGTGAGTATATCATGTTACACTTGTACTCTTTTATTGTAAGCATCATATTTATGTACCTTTTTAGAATCTCTACTGTTGTGGTGGTGTGTACTGTAGTAGTTCTTTTCTTCACTATTGTACTTTTGTTACTGTTAGTTACATGCATGATAAATGCGGTTTATTTTACTGTTCTTTTGGTTACTTTCTCGTTGGACGACTGAGTCTTGGGATCAGTCGAGTTGGTCCGATTCTCGTGTCTCGTAGGGATTCGGGAATCTGGTCGTAACACCCTAGGATCTAATATTCATTCCAGATATGCATTCATGTTTGTAATTAACTAGGGGAAGCCACTCTACCTGCAAAATCAGGAGTAATGGGGGCTTGATCGGTAGGTCCACATGCCTCTGCAACCCCCAAATTTATAACGGAACGAGGTCCTAACACAAGGATCAACTACAAGAAACCACTCAGAACATGATAAAAGCATTCCAACAAGTAGAGGAACTTATACGAAGAAGAACGGAATCTTAAATGTGGAAATCGGACCTAAAACGAACCCTAAATGGGTCAAAAATGACAATCCTGACTCAAATTAGATGTCTGGAACACCTTCCAGACGTCTTAAAAGGAGTCCAGAACCATACCTCACTCTGCGCTGATCCTTAGATGTCCAGGGATCCTGCTGAACCGTCTGGACCTAGTTCCAGATGTCCGACCACCTCTCCGGACGTCTGGAGACACTCCCCGTCGTCTGGTACCTTGCCCAGACGTCTGAACCGCGTGAAAGGGCATGTCCCGCACCTTCCCAAAGCGAATCCTGCACGCGCAACATATCTCCTTAATATGGCACGTATCAGTGCCTCGGCGGAACGGCCTGCATGGCCTTATCCGCAAAGGGAGGCATAGGGTGTAGGATTTACCACTCAGTCGTCTGGAACCTCCTCCAGACGTCGTCTATGTCATCTGGATGTAGATCCAGACGTCTGATTCGGGAAAAAATCCCAGAACCAGAAGCTCCTTCATCTTCTTTGTGCTGCACATGGCCGCGCTGCGCTCGTTCGCCCGCTGCTTTAGCTGTAGCAGCGTCAGGGAGAACCTCCCCGGCGCACCTCTCCACCTCGGGCACGCCCAATCGGCTGTGAACTCCTCCGGCGAGCTCTCTCCCGAGCTCACGTGCTCTCCTCTCCTTCTCACGCTGCTCCTCCTCTCCGCCGCTACACTCGGCTGCACTCGCCTCTCTCGCTCTCGCTGGAGGAAGGAGAAGGTAGATGGGAGTACGGTGGTGAACGAGGGAGAGGAGAAGGGTTTAAGTAGGTGTGGGGTAGGGTTCTGTCGGTGAGAGGGGAGAGAAGAAGCCGGCTACGCATAGTCTGCGCGCGGCACGCGCGCAGACTCGAGGATGTACGCATACAAAAATTAATTTCCAGACGTCTGGGAAGGTGTCCAGACGTTTAACAAGACGTCTGACCCAAGTCCCAAGCGTCTTAAAGGGATTTAATAGCACGGGTCTTCACAACATAACAAACTCAAAGGAAGTTTCGTCCCCGAAACTTATGCTAGCTAGAGTGCCAAAAAAGAATAACATACGCATAAAAAACTCAAAGAGGACCGAAGCCGGTCCGAAAAGACGTACCCTCAAAGAGCTCCGGGTACCACTCTCGCATCGCCGCCTTAGGCTCCCAGGTAGCCTCCTCGTACCTTTGGCTCCTCCACAAAACCTTCACCAGGGGTACCTACTTCCGTCTCAGACTCCGGACAGCTCTATCGAGTATCTACACCGGCCACTCGAGGTAGGTCAGGTCGTCACCCATCTCGACGCTCTTGTGGCTCAGAACGTGACTGGGATCGGTGACGTACTTCCTGAGGTTGGACACGTGGAACACATCGTGCACACCAGAAAGCTGGGGAGGAAGGGAAAGCCTGTAAGCAACAGGTCCAACCCGCACAAGGACCTCAAAGGGTCCCACAAACCTCGACGCGAGCTTCCCTCTCACCCCAAACCGCTGCAGGCCCTTCATGGGTGAAACAGGAAGGAAGACGTGATCCCCAACCTCAAACTGCATTTTTCTGTGTTTCCGATCTGCTTAGCTCTTCTGTCTGCTCCTAACAGTGCGAAGTCACTTGTGAATCTGCTCGATCACCTCCTGACTCT
Organism: Thalassia testudinum; assembly: GCA_037157565.1. Taxonomy (NCBI): domain Eukaryota; kingdom Viridiplantae; phylum Streptophyta; class Magnoliopsida; order Alismatales; family Hydrocharitaceae; genus Thalassia; species Thalassia testudinum. The sequence continues at coordinate 1,585,522 of JAZHRO010000022.1, read as the reverse complement.
ACCGGATCAGCCTGGGGCCAACCTCCCACCTGGTCCCCACCTCAACCCAATTCAAGGGTGCAATACACCTCCATCCGTACAGAGCCTCGTAGGGTGCCATGCCGATGCTCGAGTGATAGCTGTTATTATATGAAAACTCCACCAGGGGCAAGTGCTCCTCCCAAGAGCCCCTCCATTCTAGTACACAAGCACGCAAAAGGTTCTCAAGTGTCTGTATCGTGCGCTCTGATTGTCTGTCCGTCTGGGGGTGGCATGCTGTACTGAACCTCAACCGTGTCCCCAAGGCCTGCTGAAACTCAGCCCAAAACTAGGACGTAAAGCGAGTATTGCGATCGGATACAATCTCCCGTGGAACTCCGTGCAGACATACCACGTCGTGGATATACCTCTCTGCCAACTGTGCTGGTCCCAAAGTGACTCGGATCGGCAAGAAACGTGCCGTCTTCGTCAATCGGTCTACGATCACTCAGACTGCGTCGTGTCCTCGCTGGGTAACGGGCAATCCCACCACCATGTCCATGGTGATGCTCTCCCACTTCCACTCTGGCATTGGAAGTGCCTGCAACGGCCCTGCAGGCCTCTGATGCTCGGCCTTCACCTGCTGGCACACTAAACACTGCTGCACGAATTCACCTACATCCCGCTTCATTCCCCTCCACCAAAAGTCACATCTCAAATCATGGTACATCTTTGTGTTTTCGGGATGTATGGTGAACCTGGAACCGTATGCCTCAGTCAGGAGTTCTCTCAACAGCTCCTCGTCCCTGGGAACGCACAAATGTCCCCTCATGTGTAGCACCTCGTTTGTAAAGGAGAAGTCCCCAGGGTCCCCTGACAGTACTCTGTCATGCAACGACTGCAAGTACGGGTCGGCCATCTATCCTGTGATGATGCGGTCTATCAGCTCTGGCCTTGTCTGTCGTGTCACAGTCACTGCCCCATAGTGCCCCAGTAACTCTAGGGGTCGCCAACTGCCCATCTCCTCCATGAGGCTCCAACTCTGCGCCTGGAGACTGGCCAAGTGGGCGGGTGCCTTCCGGCTCAAGACGTCAGCCACCACGTTGGCCTTCCCCGGATGGTAGGAAATGCTGCAGTCATAGTCCTTTAGAAGCTCTAACCAACGTCTCTGTCTCATGTTGAGCTCCTTTTGATCAGACAAGTATCTGAGGCTCGTATGGCTTGTGAAAATCTCAAAGGTCTCACCGTACAGGTAGTGCCTCCAAGTCTTCAGTGCAAAGACGACAGCTGCCAGCTCCAGGTCGTGGGTAGGGTAGCTATGCTCATGCGGCTTCAGTTACCGTGAAGCATAAGTGACAATGTGACCCCTCTGCATGAGTACACCCCCTAACCCCTGCAAAGAGGGTCCGCATTTGAGCGTCATCAGTAACGCCCTGCAGCTTCACCGTGGAACAGACCTCGGTGAATTCCTCAATATGCCTGTAAGGGTCTTCCCTAGTAGTACCATAAAAGGAGGGTAGCAAGGATATGGTACTACTTTTGATCTCATACGGATTGTCCCCTCCAGGTCTACGTAGTGTAGGGCCAGCTTTATTGGTTGGGATGAAACATTCCTTAAGGCTCCTTTGACCGGCCATTTCTACCCTTGGAAGGTCTCTTCTTAGGACTCTTTCAGGTTCAGGATCAAATACAAGTTGTCTCCTAAGAGAACGCCTACCAAGCATGCACTACAAACACAATTCAAAAGGACTTGTTTGGTCTTTACAAATTTAGGCTTTTGATTGTAAGTCAGATTGCAGGTGACAATACAATTTGTTCAATCAATTTACGTGCCTATTGTCGACCTACGGCTCGCCTAAGAAGACCTAGTTAGAGCTTAGGTGTTCTTCCCTAAATCTCAAATGGTCAAGTAAATCCAAAGACGGAAGATCGAGGGATACAAGTAGGCCTAAGCCTTCCTTTGAAGCTGTGCTTTCACGGTGCTTCTCAACTACCCCCAAAAATCCGTGATAGGGTATCCCCCTCTTTGGATTTACAAAACCTTTGATCTCAAGTTCCGAACACTTCAGAATCCAACGGTAGGAGGGCTCTTGTCCTAGTATTTCCAAACCTAAGGAGTGTTTAAAAGCATGCCGTGGTGCAAGTGAAATAAGTGTGCATACACCGCAAAAGATTTTGAATTTTGAATCGCACACCAAGTTTGAAAATCAAATCCTTGGTTTTTTAAAATGTCCCTCCTTTAATTAGTCATTTTTCTAGAAAATATGTGACCACTTGTTTAATTTATTCAATACAGATTAGGTGGTCTTCGCATTAAGTCCAAATGCAATGCGTGATCAAGAATAGGATGCAAAGTAAGAAAATGCGTACCTTGCTTCCAGCAATCAACGATGTGAGAATGCACGCAATGCAGAGAAATAAATCTAGAGGTTACTCATACAGACCTAAATGGTTCATCCTAGGGGCAGACAGCTCCTAGCAGGTAGCTCATTTATTTTATTTTATTTTTTTTTAAACTACTTATGCACAAGAAAATAACAGTAATCAATAAACTAAAAACCTAAATCTAAAGAAAAGGGAACATGCTCCCAAAAATTACCCAACACGGGCCCAAAACAAAATCGGGGAGAAAACCCCTCAAAATATACCCCAGAACAAGGGTTTCAAACAAAATGCAATGAAAAATTAAATCTAAAGTCTTAATTCTATTCTAATCAGATTAGTGACTAAATATACAATGATGACCATCGCGTCCTCATCCTTCTCCTCCTTTTCAAAATAGCTCGTCCAATTCTCCTCTGACGATGTCAAGGGTCACCTCTCACAATGGTTGATTCTTGCAGAAATTTCTCGCACAGGAAAGAAAATAATAAATGGTCAAATCACTGTGCAATTGAGAAATAATCAAAATAAATCAGGTGAAATTATTACGTCTGTTTCCTCCCCGGCAACTGCACCATTTTACGTGTCGATTGTTCGCTTTAAAGTCGTTTGAAGTTTTATATGGTGGAAAAATCGACTAATCAATATTTAAAAAGAAATAACCACTCGTAGAAGAGCGAGTCATATCCACAGGGAGGCAATGACGTATTTAAATTTGCACCAGTTGAAAACGTTTGTTCGTAGTTAGTTTAGACAAGAATCAAGCCAAAATTGCCTTCAGATTAAGGTTGAATCAAGAAATCATGCTGAAATAGCAATTCTTAATAACTAGAGGATATTTGTTGCAATGCAGAATCAATAAAATATCATTAAAAATTGACAATGGCAGAAAATGTAATTATTAATGGCAATGTTACTGTAGCAAAACAGGGGATTTATTCCCCTTGGCCGTGCGCGAAGAAGAGTGGATGGCCGAACGCGGGAAGCTCGGAGGAAGTTCTTTGGACCGAGGGCTTCAAAGCGGTGGTGGCCGCGTGTCGCGCGGTGGCCGCAGCCGGCCGGATGAGCTCCGGTGGAGGTGGCTGCAAATGGTGCTGCAGTTGCTGTTGGCAGGCGGTGCGCGCAGCCTGTTGGTGGAAGGCGCTGCAGGCGGGTGCGCGCGCTGGAGGAGGGCGGCTCTGCTGTTGCGTGCACAGGCAGGAGGCGCTGCAGGCGCGGGTGCGCTGGAGGAGGGCGGCTCTGCTACTGCCTGCGGTTGAGTGCTGTAGCCGGTGCTGCATGTTGGCGTGGGTGCACAGGCGGGAGCACGCACGGTTGGCGGTGGGAGCGGGTGCTTGCGCACGAAGGCTGGACGGCGTGTGGACGAAGGCTACAGGCACGGGGGTGGTGCTGGAGCAGCCGGTCTCACTGCTGTGTGCGCGGATGGTGTGATGCGGGCGTGAGCTGTGAGGCGCAGAAGGAGTGGGTGTGGCTGCAGCTGTGCAGGCGGGCGTGGAGTGAGCGGGTGAGGGTTGGCGGTTCAGGTGAGCGGGCGAGTGAGGTTGTTGCAGGAGTGGGGAAGTCGAAGCTTCAGATGTTCGGGAAACTTCCCGGACATCTTAGCTGGCTGAGGGTGATTGCAGTAATTGCGACGGTGGTTGTTGATGACGATGGCGAGGGAGGTGCACGGCGAGGTGCTCACGGTAATGCGGACGACCTCCGGATGGCGGTGTGGCCTGTCACACCACACTCCCACGGTGGTGGAGGGTCGTTGCCGCGGTTGAGGTCGGCGGTGTGGAATGGAAGAGAGAAGAACTCTCTGCACAGTGGTGGGTCGGGGGTGGAGGCCTCCCCCTCTCGGCAACCTCTCTCCTCCTTTTGTAGCTGCCTGCACGAATTTGAATGGAGAGGCGGGAGCAGATCCACCTTTTCCGCTAATCCATGAATGTGGCTTTAGTGCGGCAGGAGGCGTTGCAGCGGCAACCGAGCCGTTGCTGAGAAGAAGAAGAATAAAGGATATTATTAAAATATTATGGTTATTTATATACAAACCCTCAACTTTTTTGTTAACTAAAACAATGTAACTAATTTGTTAACTAATTAAATGAATGACATTCTAAGCTAATTCTAAATGCATTTCTAATATGAATGCAATGCATAGATTATGTAATTAAGTTAAAAATATGAATTAATCTATTTACATCCTAATTTATGCTAAATAAATGTTAGAATTAACCTAATGTCTAGGCACTTAAATACTTAAATAGCCCACAACTCTGGACTAATCAAATACCCCCATGCTTAGTTTTTGCTAGCCCCTAGCAAAATTAAGCGAAACCTAGCACTCCAAGTAGACTAGTTAACTCACTTGGTCTTCCTTCAGAAGCATATTAAGTTCAGACTCTAGACCTAAGGTTCCTAAGTAGTTACTAAGTTACAGACTAGGTCAACTAAAGACGAGTTGCAGGCACAAGTTTCCCTGATTTCTGACTCTACCCTAAAGTTTATTGATCCCTGAGATTAAGGCATCCGTGTCTGTGCATTGGTCTGAGTTATTTGAGTTAAAGGAAAAATTTTTTTTTTTATATATATATTTTTTGTTTGATTCTTCTAAGTCTAACCTCAAATCAGCTATCAACACAGTCTGTGTCGGATTCATTGTCCCCATTACCATACCTCGAAGGGTGCCTGGCTTTCGATGCTTCGAGATAGCACCACCCATAACGACCCCAAGAATCCTGGCGATCGACACTTCGAGATAGTATCACCCATGGATTTCTTAAGCAAATTCAGACCCATGGCAATTGGCACTTCGAGATAGGGCCGCCTATGGTACCTGAACCGCACAATGCGCTTACATGCCCCAGTAGGATGGATATCCTAAGAGACAAGCGCCGAGGAGGTAATATGTTATCATCGCATCCTCAAGGTGAGTATATACTCCCCTCTCCTACAGCGGGAACTCTTCCAATCAAAATGTGTTTTCAAGCCTCTCCTAAGTCAAAACTAAGAGAACCAAATCTCTTTTCAGAAAGAAAGAAATTAAGTTAATTACCAGACCAAGTGAGTGAAATTTGGATGCTTAGGTTACAAGGACCCGTAAACCAAAAGGTAGAACAAAACTCCAAGTACTACCCCACCTTTTAACTCAAACCCTAGCTTCCCTTCCTCAACCTCTTGAGGAATGGTCTGCAACTTAACTCCTACTTAAGTTTTTAAGTCCACAAAGGACCCTAAAGGTCTAAAGCTAGCAACTCATTTAGCTTTTAAAGTTTGACCCTAGAATTAACTTAGTCTACCCTAGAGTTCTGATTTGCTTAAGACTGCAAGATCTAGCCAGTTAAGCTCAAAACGCCTTTTTTTTTGTTGATGCAAATGTATGCAATGAATGCACTATGCTATGTATATCCCCAAGTAGCGTCCGTGTACACAACGAACTTGCCACTGCTGTCTGGGATAGTGAGCACGGGAGCCGAAGTCAGCCTCTCCTTCAGCTCCTGAAAACACACCTCACAAGCGTCTATCCAAGAAAAGAGCACGTCCTTCCGGGTCAGCTATGTCATAGGACGTGCAATCTGCGAGAATCCCCTAATAAACCGCCAATAGTAGCCTGCCAGTCCCAAGAAACTGCGGATCTCTATAACTGTACGCGGTCTCTCCCACCTAAGCACTACCTCAACCTTGGCTGGGTCCACAACCAAGCCATCCCCAGAGATCACATGACCCAAGAAGGTCACCTCCCTCAACCAGAACTCGTACTTGCTGTATTGGCGTACAACCTACGTCGTCTCAGTGTGTCCAAAACCATCCGCAAGTGTTGTCTATGCTGCGCCTGATCTCGAGAGTAGATGAGCACATCATCAATAAATACCACCATGAACTGATCCAGATACGGTCTGAACACCCGGTTCATCAAATCCATGAAGGCCGCGGGGGCGTTGGTCAGCCCAAACGGCATGACCAAAAACTCGTAGTGTCCGTACCGGGTGCGTGATAGCGAAATACGCGTGATTTGTAAAAGCGGGTTTTTAACGTCGTTGTAACACGCGAATTCGCGTACGCTTTTAAATTTATATCCTAGATAGGGGAAGTATGTAGGGTCGTCCAAGGAGGCCAAATGTTTGCAAAATTAATCCTCTTGCTTACAAATAAATCTCAACTTTCTTTTTGGTATTTTAAATATGTAATTTTTTTGTTTGAAAAGACGAGGGCAAAATGCGAATTGTAGCGGAAAGTACTAACACCTATAATTGTTTAACTAAAACTTAAAAGATAGATATATCCTCTTCCTAAGCTCACTCTAGGCCAGTGGAGGCCTAGAGTAATTAGGAAGAAGAGGTGAAACAAGTGCTAGAACCAAAACAACAATTGCAATGAAAGTAAAAAAAAAAGGTAATTTGATTAACTAGAATTTGTGTCCTTTTTCCAAGATAAGTAGAGGAATACTTCTACTAAAATGAAAAAACATCTAAAAGCAAGAAAAGAACACACAAATCCTCTTGCAAAAATTGGTGAAGAAGGGAGTCTTCTTGCTCCAAGCCTAGCTGCTCCTTGGCTTGAAAAGAGGGCCTCCTTCTTCTCCTTCCTTAAGAGCTCCTCCAAGTTAGATTCTACCACCTTCAATGCTCTCCTCCAAGGGGTGGGCGTGCACCACCCTCAAAAGCTCATCCAAGGTGGCATGGACCACCTTCAAAATCTCCTCCAAAGATCTTCCTTGCCTGGCTTCTCCTTTGGCTGGCGTGACTCAAGAGAGAAGGGAAGAGGGGAAGGCACCAAAGGGACAGAATATCCCTTTAATCTTCTTCTTCTTCTTCTTCTCTCTTGGGCGTGGGCTTCTAGGTAGAATATGAGAGTGAATTTGCTAGCCAAGGATGCTTTGAATGGTGGTGGGTAGTGGTCTTTTTATAAGGTAGGATGGGGGGTTAAGGTGCCTCTTGAAATGGAGGGCTAAGATGGAAGGATGGAGGTGGTTGGGGATCCTATGGCCAAGGGCATTTGGCGCCAACCCAAGGGACTCCTAGGGGGTGGTTTTGGGTGGTGACACCCCTTGAAGTTGGCGCCAAAATAGCTTCTAGAAGGTGGTCTTAGGTGGCGCCAAGAAAGGTTCTAGAAGGAGGGGTTATGTGGAGGGTGGAGATGGGTTTAAGGGGAGATGTGTGGTGGAGATGAAGGGGATTTTTGGAGGGAAAAGTGGTGCCAACAAGGGGGTAGTTAGGGTGGTTTTGGCGCCACTTTTAGGTGTCTTTTGGAGGTGGTGGGTAGGCTAGGTTGGCGTCAAGTAGGTGGAGCTTAGGTGGAGCTAGTAGGTGGAGTTGTTAGGTAGGGTTTTTGGGTGGTACAAGCCAAGGAAGTTGGAGCATAGCTAAGCTAAGCCAAGCTAAGCTAAGATAAGCTAGCTTAGCTAATCGAGGAGTAGAGGAGGAGGTGTTGGAGCTAGGGTTTGCAGAGAGGAGCTGAGGAGGAGAAGTCTGGAGCTGGCTGCTGCTGAAGAGGCTGGCATGGAGCTACTCTAGCTGGCCTAGCTTTCTAGTTCTTTGTTAGCTGCTAAGCCAAGCTAAAGTGAGCTGGCTTCTACCATAATGAGCTGAGGTGAGCTAGGTCTGGTGCTCCCGGGGAGGATCAAGCTGGTTGAGGCAGCTAAGCTGAGTCCCCAAGAGCTGGACTTGAGCTTCCTGAGTTGGGATGAGTTCTTCTTCAGCTGGCTGGAGTTGAGTGGAGCTGGATCTAGCTGGGTCTGAGCTGGGGTGAACTCTTGTCAACTCAGCTGAGCTAGCTAGAGCTCCCTGTGGACTAATGGGAGCTGAGATGAGCTAGACTCAGCTAAGTTGAGCTGGATCTGAGCTGACTTGAGCTAGGGTGAGCTAAGATGAACTCTCTTGAATTGCCATTCAGTTGAGATTAGCTGAATGGAGTTGGGATGAGCTGACCCTAGTTCAAGTGAGATAGGTTCCAGCTGTGGTGAGTTGGATCAAGCTAAGTTCCAGCTAGTCTGAACTCCTTCTTTACTAATTGCCTTCTTGAGTGCTAGGGTTTTAGGGATCTGTATATCTGTTCATCCTTAACACTCACAAAAATACATTAAAATAACAAAAGAAAATGCAATGCATGCCTAACCTAGTGAATTCCTAAATGCATCCCAAAAATCCATTTGCAGAGTAAAATCCTAAGAGCTAGGTTTGTTTTAATGCATAAGAATGATGATAAACTGGCGTTTATCAGTGCAAAAGGCTGTCTTGGAGACGTCTATCTCCTTGATCCTCAAATGGTGGTACCCAGACCTCAAGTCTATCTTGGAGAATACCGTGGCACTTCGCAACTGGTCAAACAAGTCGTCAATCCTCGGCAGTGGATATCTGTTCTTGATGGTAACCTTATTCAGCTGTCTATAGTCCACACAAAGGCGTAGGGTACCATCCTTCTTCTTCACGAACAATATCGGGGCTCCCCACGGAGACGCACTGGACCTCACAAAGCCCTTCTCCAGAAGGTCCTGCAACTGGGACTTGAGCTCTCGCAGCTCAAGTGGTGCAATCCTGTAAGGCTTTGTAGAAATGGGGCTGGTCCCCAGTACCAGTGAGATCTCAAACTCGATCTCACGTTTGGGCGGTAGTCCTGGCAACTCATCTGGGAACACGTCAAGGTACTCTCTGACCACTGAGATACTCTGAAAGTCTGCCACAGGGCTAGGCTCCACCACCACACAAGCTAGGAAGCCCTCACACCTTTGGCCTAAAAGTCTCGCTGCTCGAAGTGTAGAAATGCACCTGAAGCCTCCGTCCACTGGCTGCCTATGAAACTCGAAAGAAGGCCACTCCGGTATGAAGAAGATGATCTTCCTCTCAAAACAGTCCACCAAGGCGTGGTAAGCAGATAGCTAATCCATCCCCAGAATCATGCCAAAGTCCTCCATCTGTATCACAATTAGATCAGCGGAAAGGCTGTGTCCCCCAACACTGACCTCACACCTCGTGTAAACCTCCTCAGCTACAAATAGTTGACCACCTGGACCTCTGATCACAAATGGATCCTCTAACAACACACAGTCCTGCCCCAAACTAACAACAAAACTGACAGCGACAAATGAGTGCGTAGCGCCAGAATCAAAAAGTGTGTAAACTAGTCTGCCGGAAACTGTAATCATACCTGCCACCACTGATCCTGAAGCTCTGGCGTCTCTGTGTGTCAGGGCGTGATACGCCCCTCAGCCCTAGGTGCGGACGAAGCAGCCACACTCTGCATCGAATGGGTAGCCGCTGGCTGGTGCCCTCCCTGCGACTACTGTCCTCCCCCTCGCGCCTGGAAACCGCCGGCCTCCTACTCGTCCTCCAGTGCTCGACGCGGGGAGCATCTGCTGACCTCCAGCCCAAGACGGGCAGTCCCTCCTAATGTGGCCCGGCTGGCTACACTGGTAACAAAGAGGAACTCGATTCCCGCCCTTAGTGGGTCCCTGCTGACGGCTGGGTGGAGGTCCGGTGCTGGCAGCTGGCCCCTATCAGGGGCCCCCAAAGGCCACTGACGGCCCCGCAAAGCGTGACGGCTCTCCTGCGGGTGCCACATGCCTCCTCTCTTGTCGGGCCTATGAGTAGTCTGGCTGGTAGGGCCTCTTCCGCCCGCTGTCAGTGTCACATGTGGACGGGTTGGTCTCCTCATATGTCATGGCTGCCTCCACCACCCTCGAGAACGTAGGCAGCTTTAGGGGTTTGATATACCCCCGAATAGCAGGCCGGAGCCCCTCTGTGAACCTCCAAAGGCACTTCTCCTCTGTAGCCACAGCTGTCGCGGCGAAACGAGACAGCTCTAGAAAATGCGTGTGATACGCGTTCACGGTCATCATCCCCTGGTGGAGAGTGTGGAACTCCCGCCTCCTCTGGTCCTACCATGTCTGAGGGAAGTATTACTCGCAGAAGAAGGTGACAAACTGGTCCCAAGTCGGCTCGACCCTCTCCTGACCCCTGACTGCCCTCCACTACCTGTGTGTCGCGCTCTCGAGCTGGTACGTGGCAAAGGCCACGTGGCACTCCATAGGGGGGCGAAGGGTGTCAAACACCTTCTCGATCTGCTCGAGCCAGTCCTCCACCTTGGTCGGGTCCTCATCCCCCTTGAAGGAGGGGGGCTTCAACTTCTGGAACTGTCCAAAAAGCTCGTATTGGCGTTGAAGTGGAGAAACTGGTACGCCTCCAGGTAAGGAGGGCTCGTGCTCGGAAGTGCCAGAGGAAGGTGGGGGCGGTGGAGGGCCACCCCCTCCCCCACGTCCAGTGCTGTGTCCATCTCGCGGTCCCATAGAGGACTCCCCCTCCGCAGCCCCAGGGAGAGGTGCTCGTGGAGGCGGGTGAAGCTCCTCTCGTACGATCTCCCGTATCAGGACCTGAATTCTCAGATGTAGTGGCTGGTCCACTGAGGCGTCGGGCTCGACGCTCCCGCCCCTCCGATCTCGTCCTTAGCCGCGTCCGTGGCCTACCTCGCTGCCCCCTTGTCAAGGCATCTCCTGCAAGGAGACGCGAACACAGAACAGAAAAGACGTCAATTCTAACCGACATTCAACGACAGAACCTCAAAACAGATGTCAAGAGGTATGTTGTGGTGGTTACTCTAGCTACAAGCACGTGAATTTGTTATTTTCCAGCTAGTTGGTTCACTTCTCGGGATGACTTTGCTCTAATACCATCTTGTTACGACTTGGTTCCTGAATCCCTACAAGACACGAGACCGGACCGACTTGACTGATCCCAAGACCCAGTCGTCCAACGAGGAAGTAACCAAAAAGCAGTAAAAATAAACTACATTCACCATGCAAGCAACTAACAGTAATAAAAGTACAGTAGTAAAGAATTAAACTACTACAGTACACACCACCACAACAGTAGAGAATTCAAACGGGTACAGGGACATAAAATTTACAATAAAAGAGTACAGAAGTGTAACAAAATACTCACTACAACGGAAACGAGGTACAACAAAAAGGTACAACTACTGGGCTCTACTGGGCCCAGCACCCTTTGCAGCCGTAGGCTCTGGCTGCTCAACACCTGAACCTGAAAAAAGGTTGTGAGTACACGAAATCAGCGAATGCTGAGTAGAGTGACAACCAGCTAACTAAAAGCAGAAAAGGTGGACAGGTAGCTGTTGTTTTCAATTTCTTTCTTTATTTAACTAATTATTCTTTCTTTCATCACTTGGTTTATTTATCAAGTCTTTTTCTTGATCTCGAATGTTCCTCATGGGAACGATTTTGATTGTAGTCTTTTCCGAAGAGTAGAAGTAGCACGTGGTGCTCTTCTGGCCGGGAGAGTCCCCCGTGGTGGTCCTACACTCAGTCAACAACCCCAAGGTCGCTGACAGACGTAACGATGACTACGGCACGCCCGATAAACGCATAGGTAGCTACCCTGCACTAGCACGCAGTTAGTCATTTTCGTTAACGAGTGCGCCCAAAGCATAGCACAGAACCAGTATAGGGCATAGCCTTGTTAGTAACAGGGGTCTAGCCCCTAAGAACCAAACAGGGGTCTCGTCCCTCCACAGTCCGTGCACCCTCGCCTGACTACCCTGGTTTGCCCAGTGGGCCTAATAAGTCGGTGTAGGATGACTAACTGAACCCCAGGCCTTGTGGGGTGGCTAACTCTCTCCCTACACTAGTAGCTCTCCACGGTACTGTTATGCGAGGGCCAAAAAGTCGGTACAAAGTGGCCAATCCTAACCCCAGGTCTCAACCCTAGGGTGGCTAGCTCTGCTCTGCACTAAACAGGGGGACAGTCGCTCTCCTTGGTACTCCGTACTCAAGGGCCAGCTCACTTCCCCATTCTCATTTCTAGTTCCATTCCATTTATTTCTAGGAGCTCTACTCCTAATTCCCCGTAGGGTTCATGCTCATGTTTCTCAGCCCAAACCATACTAGGTTTCATCATTTCTATTTCCATTTCATATATAGGCAGCTCGTATTTAATTGCAACAACAGGAATATACATGCAACAGTTGCTAACAACATTACTTTACATTTCACAGGCAGCTATTATCCAATTTCAGGCAAATGTTATTATTTTATTTACTCATCCAAGACTGCAATTCATGCATTCAATACAATTATTCCAGTGTTTCCAGTCCTAGAATTTATGCCATACCCTAGGATCTAACATTCAATCCAGTGTTTCTAGTCCTAGGATTCATGCCATACCCTAGGATCTAACATCCAATCCAGTGTTTCTAGTCCTAGGATTCATGCCATACCCTAGGATCTAATATTCATTCCAGATATGCATTCATGTTTGTAATTAACTAGGGGAAGCCACTCTACCCGCGAAACCAGGAGTAATGGGGGCTTGATCGGTAGGTTCACATGCCTCCGCAACCCCCAAATCCGCAATGGAATAAGGTCCTTACACAAGGATCAACCACAAGAAATCACTCAGAACATGATAAAAGCATTCCAACAAGTAGAGGAACTTATACGAAGAAGAACAGAATCTTAATTACGAAAATTGGACCTCAAACGAACCCCAAACGGGTCAAAAACGATAATCCTGACTCAAATCAGACGTCAGGAACACCTTCTAGACGTCTTAAAAGGAGTCCAGAACCATACCTCACTCTGCGCTGCTCCTCAGATGTCTAGGGATCCTGCTGAACTGTCTGGACCTAGTTCCAGACGTCCGACCACCTCTCTGGATGTCTGGAGACGCTCCCTGCTGTCTGGTGCCTTGCCCAGACGTCTGAACTGCGTGAAAGGGCGTGTCCCGCACCTTCCCAAAGCGAATCCTGCATGCACAACGTAATCTTTTTAATACGGCACGTATCAGTGCCTCGGCGGAACGGCCTACATGGCCGTATCCGCAAAGGGAGGCATAGGGCGTAGGATTTACCACTCAGTCGTCTGGAGCCTCCTCCAGATGTCGTCTACGTAGTCTGGATGTAGATCCAAACGTATGATTCTGGGAAAAATCCCAGAACCAGAAGCTCCTTCGTCTTCTTCATGCTACACGCGGCTGCGCCGCGCTTGTTCGCCCGCTGCTCTAGCTGTAGCAGCGTCGGGGAGAACCTCTTCGGCGCACCTCTCCGCCTCGCGCACGCCTAACCAACCGTGAACTCCTTTGGCGAGCTCTCTCGCGAGCTCACACGCTCTCCTCTCCTCTCCTTCTCACGCTGCTCCTCCTCTCCACCGCTACACTCGGCTGCACTCGCCGCTCTCGCTCTCGCTCTCACTGGAGGAAGGAAAAGGTGGATGGGAGTGGGGTGGTAAACGAGGGAGAGGAGAAGGGTTTAAGTAGGCGTGGGGTATGGTTCTGTCGGTGAGAGGGGAGAGAAGAAGGCGGCTGCGCACAGTCTGCGCGCGGCATGCGTGTAGACTCGAGGACGTACGCACACAAAATTAATTTCCAGACGTCTGGGAAGGTGTCTAAATGTCTGACCCAAGTCCCAGATGTCTTAAAGGGCTTTAATAGCACGGGTCTTAACACTTACCAACAGGGAACCCTCATTTGTGTTGACCCCCGTACAGTCCAGGGCCTTTGACCTGGATACCTTAGGGCGTGTCTGGAGATTGACCTTGCTACTCCTTGTCTTGATATTGTTGTCATTTTTAATGGGGATGTTTGGATTTCATAGCATGTTGTTTTCAAAAGAATGTCATCGTTTTGTCCGAACTGCTCGAGATTTGGTCATGCTACTACCTTATGTCCTAAGTTCTCTCTACAGGCGGTGGCCAAGGAAGATTCGAAAGGTGCTGGGCAGGAGGCTGCTGCTGCTTGTTCAAAGGAACACTTCGTGGATCTATCCAGCTTGACTATGCACGATGCTGTTGGCTCTGTCTCCTTGGAGCCATGCTTGACTTTAGCACTGCATCCGGACATCTCCTCTGGGCCGATGTCTAGGGAAGGGCTTTCTAAATCTCCCTTGTCAGCCTGTATAATCTCTCCTCTTCTTGCTTCTAAGGGGTCAAAGGATTCGGCTGCAAGTGTTTATACTGGTTCGAAGAGGAAGGCTAGAAGGCGTATCCAAGTTCGTCGTAGGCTAAACCAAGGTCTTCGTCCCACGGCATCATTGGGGAAGGAGGTGGTAGGCTTGGACCCACGATCCTCCTCCCCACCAAAGGTGAAATGTTCCTTTTTAGCCACCTCGCCTATTTCTGCTTTTGATGCTTCGATGCCTAATTGCGGTGCGCATGCTTCTATTCATAAGTCTGCTAAGTTTTTGATGGAGATTTCTTGTACCTTTTCTAATGATTTGATCTCGAGCAGCCCTGCTTTTCTTAACAACAATTTTCCTGATGCTTTGGGTTCTTCCTTGGTGAATTTTGATGGCAGGGATTCTTCTCTTCAGCGCAAATTTTCTAATTGAGGTCAGATTTCCGAGGATAATGTTATTTGTGATTTTGTTTCTACTGGTGGTGATGATGTTAAATTTTAGAAGGTTAAATGTGGTCCTACCAATGAATCTTGTGGGTTAACTTGGGGGATCTACCTTCCTTTGCCTTCTCCTCCTCCTCCTCCAGACCCTGAATCACCCCTCATTGCTGAGGTTGGGGGGAGGGAGGCTATCCTAAGCAATGATGACAATTTTCTAGATGATTTTTCCGATGTCGAGTCTCAAGGCCTTGTGGATTTTTTTGATGTTGAACCCCTTTTCCTCCAGGATAAGGCATACAAGGCACACTCTCCATCTTTGGCTAGAGGAGTCTGTGGCAGTCAGTCCTTGGAGGGAATGGGGAGGATCACCAGGAGTCGATTTAGATCACTCAAAATGTTTTCTCTATGAATTGTCACTTCTGGAATTGTAGAGGCATTCTTAATGCCCCTACAGTGAATCACTTGAGAGATTTGACTCACCTTCACTGCCTTAGCCTTATCTTCTTGTTTGAGCCTTTCACAGATTCATCCTCTATTGATTCCGTTTGCAAAGACATTTCCTTTCATTATTGTCTTGTGGTTCCAGAGGCTCCTAAGATTTGGTGTCATTGGAAGGATAGTATCTCTATCAAGCTCCTCACTAGTATAAGTCAGGCTTTAACTGTCCAATGCTCTTTTGGTGGCTCCTTGATTAAAATTTCTATCATTTATGACTCCTGTGAGCCTGAGCAGCATTTACTTCTTTGGGATTTCTTGTCCTGCTCCTCGGGCATCAGTCCTATTCCTTGGATTATAAGGGGTGGTTTCAATTGTGTTCTTCGTGCCTCAGAGAAATCTAGACTTCCCTTTTCCCAATCTCTTGCAGATCCTTTCCTTACTTGTATTCATCATCTGGGCCTCTTGGAGATGCCTTTGGCGGGTCCTCAATTCTCGTGGTGCAATGGCCGACGTGGTAGTTCTCAGATCTATCAAAAACTTGATCGTGTGTTGTTGAACTCTAATGCTTGGGATTTTGTCTCCTCAGGATTGTATGCATCCAAATCGAACTTCGACCATGCCCCTATGATTTTTTCCTCTTTTACTAGTCTGGTTGCCCACCCACATCCTTTTCATTTTCAAGCTATGTGGCTTAGGGACAAGTCCTTTCAGCATTTGGTGCAGAATGTCTGGCAGAATACCAATGTTAATCACCTAGATCTGCTCTCTATTTTCTATTCTAAGTTGTCTGCTCTCAAAAGGGTTTTGAAGGTCTGGTGTGGAATAGATCGACTTTTGGGATATTCGGGATATTGTTAAAGGCCTTGAGACTCGTTATGAGGATATTGATTCTAGACGTGCATCTCATTGGGACGACAGCCTTGCTACTGAGCTCAGTGATACCCAAATTCAACTCAATGATGCTCTTGCCAAGCTTAATGATTTTCTCCTTCAAAAAGCTAAGATAGATTGGATTAAATATGGGGAAAGGAATACCAAGTTTTTCTACTCTACCATAAGGAAGCATTTTGCTAAAAGGAATAGATCCTCTCTTTCCAAAGTGGTTGGTGGTGGGTGTTGGGACACTGCGTCCTCCAGAGCATTTGACTTCTTTAGGGATCTTCTGACTTCGACAAGCCCCTCGGGTTCCTTTCCATTGCTAGAGGTGGTCCCGAATATTCTCTCTATAGAAGATTCTGAGTTCCTCACCTGTATCCTTGATTCTGCCGAAATTTTCAAGATGATTTCTAACATGCCTGTCAATCATACTCCTGGGCCTGATGGTTTTAATGCTAAGTTCTACATTAACTTTTGGGAC
Organism: Thalassia testudinum; assembly: GCA_037157565.1. Lineage (NCBI taxonomy): Eukaryota > Viridiplantae > Streptophyta > Magnoliopsida > Alismatales > Hydrocharitaceae > Thalassia > Thalassia testudinum. Next base: position 1,569,070 of record JAZHRO010000022.1, on the reverse strand, counting down.
CTTATCAAAGATGACTTAGTCTAGGCTATTTCTCATTTCTTACTCATAACCAGGCCTACCTTTGTCTCGCTTATCCCCAAGAAGCCCAATGTCCAAGACATCTTTGAGTTTTGACTGATCAGCCTCTGCAACGTCCTCTACAAAATTGTCTCCAGCATTGTGGCAAGCAGGCTCTCCTCTCTTCTTCCCAAAATAATTTCCCCTGAGCAAGCCAGGTTTGTTAAAGGAAGATCCCTATTTGACCATGTTGTGACAGCTTTTGAGCTTACCCAATGAATTGATCAAAAGGTCTTTGGGTCAAATATTATTGTCCAGCTTGATTTGCAGAAGGCTTATGATAGGGTTGAGTGGAACATCTTATATCAAATACTTCGGAAGTTTGGATTCTCCTCCTCCGCCATTTCCCTCATCAAATCTTTTGTGGAGCATGAAGGATCTTTTGTCCTCATTGATGGAGTCTTTGGTCCTTTCTTTCAGGTGTCTCGGGGTCTTCGCCAAGGAGATCCGATCTCCCCTATGCTCTTTGACATTTTCATGGAACCTTTCATTAGAGGTATCAAAGAGCTGGCGTTCCATGGAAAAGTTAAACCCTTCTCTGTCAAGCGTGGTATCCTGCTACGTCTTGGCCTTCTTTATGCTGACGATGTTGTCCTCTTTCTCAATGGGATCTTGCAATCCATCATCAATCTTTTTCAGGAATCTTTGGGGCAACGCATTAGTAAAACCAAAAGCTAATGCTTCATTGGTAAGCACTTCCCCTCTGGCAGGATTTCTAGGATCCTACACCTTCTTGACATCCAACTAGGATCCTTCCCCTTTCAATATTTAGGATGTCCAATATTTCCTGGGAGAGCCAAAAATGTGTATTTCTCTCATATCATTGATAAGATCCAATCTAAGCTTGTAGGATGGAAATCAAACCTTCTCTCTTTTGCATCCAGACTGATGCTTATCAAGCATGTTCTTTCTTCTATTCCAATTCATATTCTCTCTACTCTAGATGTGCCAAACTCCATCCTTAGGAAGTTGGATTCTATTCTCATTGCTTTCTTCTGGAGTGATACTGATTTGGACAAACATCATCATTGGATTTCCTGGAAACAGATTGCCCAACCTCTGGATGTGGGAGGTTTGGGGATCCATAATCTCAATCTATTTGTGATTGCTCTCAGAATGAAGCGGGTTTGGAACATTTTCTTCTCTAATTCTCCTTATTCCAACCTCATGACTCAACTGTTTGGTAAGTCTCCTCCTATCACTTGTACTCTTCCTTCTAGAGTTAGCCATCTTTGGGAAGCCTACTCTTCTATGAAACCATTAATTCGATGGGAGGTTCGTGAAGGGAAAATCGATTTTTGGATGGATCTTTGGGTTGGGGATGCTGCTCTTTGTGATTTTCTTCCTGGTCCTTCCCCAGCCCCAACTCCTATCAATTCCATCATTGATAATTTCCTTAACCACCCTCTCTCTGTTTATCTCCCGCATTATATTTTCTCTAAAATCTCTGAGACTACTCTAGACCATAGCAAAGATGTGCCTATCTGGACTCCCAATTCTATGAGGAATTTCATGGTTGCCTCTGCTTATCTTAATTTCTTCAAGAACTTTCTTGTTAATTTGGCCGCCAAGGACTTGTGGAGCCTTAAGCTGCCGCTGAGATTGTCCATCCTAGCTTGGAGGATTCTTCATGCTAAACTTCCTACGGATGACAACATCATTAGGCTAGGATTCTTGCATCCGTCCAAATGCACATGTTGCTTTCATTCTCCCCAGATCGAAACGATTCCTCACTTATTCTCTACTAGTCAACTAGTTCATATCATTTCAAGCTAGACATTTTCGGAGAGTGGAACTAGGCCTATAAGTCCCAATCTCTTTTTTTGGAGAATGGGTACTCCTGCTAAGTATTGCCAGAGTCGTATTTACAAAGGCCTTATTTGCTTCATTTGGTATAGTGTTTGGACTATCAGAAATAAGTTGTGGAATGACCAGCTATCTATTAATCACATCAACTCCTTTCTAGTGCATGGGTGGATTACTTTTGACATTGGTGTGTGGCTTCACAAGATGAAACCTACTAATTTTGTGGTGAATTGGATTCGTCCCTCTAATGGCTTGAAGATTAATTCTACTGTCCATCGCAAGGGTTCTTTCTTGGATATGGGTTGGGTTTCGTGCGACCAGAATGGTGATTTCGTGAAAGGTGCTTCTTGCAAGGTCTCCTACATGTCCAAGGAGAAAGCACTGATTAGAACATTTATTCATTCTCTCTCCACTGTTGATGGGACCTCCATGCTGCATTTAGAATAGGACTCCACGTTGCTACACTACTGGTGGGATGGAAAGGTCCCTACTCCTTGGATGCTCAAATAGGATTTCAATTTATTGAAAGCTTACCAATGGTGAATCAGCTCATTCTCATATATCTTGCCTGCAACCAATGTTCTTGCCTTGTATTTTGCAGATTTGGCTTCTGGAGACTAGAAGATTCTTTCCAACCCTACGCAACTGGCTCCTAGAGCTAAGGGTCTTATTAGACTTGACTGCCTCCAATTTCCTTATGTTATTTCCTCAGTCTGATGTTTGTTTTGCTTTGGTTGTGCTTTCTGTACTAGGCCACAAGTCGTGGTCCTTTTTGTTTGTACTTGACAAGTTTTGATTTGATCCCCCTGCCTCTTCCTTTGCCTCCTTAGAATAAGGGATGAATAAAATCTACTCCTACTTTTTAAAATTATATATATATATATATATATATATATATATATATATATATATATATATAAAACTGTTAGGTAGTATCATATCATGCTACAGCTGGACTCGTGACACACGTATAAATTGAACAAATTAAAATGAAAGCATGAATACCATAATAATTTATTAGTAAGAATCCGATGAGAGCAATACCAAATAGTTCTTAAAACATATATATTAGATAGAACTGAAGCGATAGAGAGATACCAAATTAAGGTACCTCATAACATTGGAATGGAGTAGAAATGAACAATGGTTTCAGAAATCAAATGTTACCATGATGTTTGTTACCAGTAGTGGCAGACGATTGGCTATAACTAGAATGGCAAGTTTCCAAGGAAATTAAAAGAAGCTAAATAATGCCATTCATCGTAATGCAAACACAAAAGTAAACATGGTTGAAATCATGGGTGCTATTTGATTTAGAATTGAATATCATGAGTTGTATTCTAAATATCACCTGTGGCATAATTTGGTTTAAAATTGATGTATCATCGATGATATTTAGTTTAGAACTTAAATATCATCTGTGCAATTTAATTTAAGTGAACTAAAATGGTCATGTTCATATTCCTAACATTACCACTAAGCAAACATAGCAAGGGTTAACACCAAAGTTTAGCACCAGTTCAAGTAAATAAAAATTAGTGTTAACATCACTGTGTAAGTAAACAAAAATGAAGATTAACACTACTACCACATTTTCTAACATCAATTTCCTAACCCCTCAAGTAAATTAACCCTTAGTTAGATACTAGCTGAATACTTTACCATTATGCCAACTCCATTGTAATTATTTATAAACTTTAGAATGTTAAAGCAATGAAGCCTCTAGAGTGACTTGATGAGGATTATGTCTATCCTCGGAAATAAAACTTTGACTAACCATGTTGGATCCTATTCTTCCTTTTTTAACTTCAAAACAACTACTCACAGTTGTTGGATACATCCTATATCATTATTAATCAAATAAAATTGAGATTTGCATGTGGAGAAGTCATCACTTTCTAGATAATACGTACATAACAATACGATATATAACTATTAGTGAGTCTGTTGGGTAATTCGATCGGTAAGCATGCTCATACCATTAAGTAGAAATGGTAGATCTTTAATTTAAATCTCAACTAACCTGAGGAGTTAAGTTTATGAGTTATTTATCCTGCATCCAGGATGTACGTTATCATCTTTTTTTTTCTGTTGATATATAACTATTAGCATAAATGAGTACCATCGGCACATGCAATCAGTGTGGCAGAGGCAGCTGCCCATGTTAATTCATTGAGATACACAATGTTCATCTTCCTTTGATCACCAAATAAAAAAAGATTAATTATGAACTACTTATGATGCTGTGCTATATAACAACCCACTTTTAGGTTACTAGGATATGTAGAATATAATGAGATATAACGATGGCATCAATTGTTCTTTCTTTAATTTTCAAAATGTTTGAAATTCTTCTAAATTGACACTCACGTAATGTGTTGAGTTGAGGAAATTATAATTAGTTATTCCCAAAACACATAAATTGCAGAAATACGTTTTACTAAGAAAAAGCTGTCTAAGGACCTATTTATATAGTGTAACATATAAATAGAGAGATACTCTATTTCTTGGCATATTTCTCCCCCTTATACGTCATCACATGTAAGATAATTTCAAATTCATTCGAACTATGGAAAAAATGGATGAGAATATCAAAAGAATTTAAATTTACAAACTTTTGAGAAGCTAAAACACATGTCCTTATGCAATATATATTAGACAACAGTTACTATTCTTATGATACCATAATAGCTATTACACCCACATATTCGTCGCTCTGCCATAGCAAACAAAAGCACAATGTTACAAGACACACATGTTTACAGCATATAACCCATGTCCATTTCATCCGTCATAATATTTTGATGCAAGTATTTTAAAAGTTGGAACAAAGGATAATATCCGTCACATACATGGTATGTCTTTATCTAGTTATGCCGCGTACCATGCATATCACAGGGCTGCATTTACAGTACGATATCGGAAACCGAGCAAACGATCGGACAAATAAATCCAACGAGAGCGGGACGAGCCATTTCGTGATTGCTTATGTGCGGCAGAAGCACCTCCACAGGCCCCTTCGTAGGCCCGGATATACGCGTCGGCAAATCCCCCGGGCTCGGAACCCGCGACGTTGGCGGCAGTGGGAAGGACAACGTGAGGTACAAGCCACACGGGGATGGTAGTACCTGTTCGTAGCGATCGTTCGACTCTCTTTCGCCAATTCTGCGTCCATTATATCAGCTGCATGTATAAACATATATATATATATATGTTACAATAGACGAGCTTACAAGGCTAAACATTTTAAAAATAATGAAGTGTTTACTTGAAACAGTTGTAGGAGGATCATCTAGAGGGTTGGCCAGCTGAGAGGATGGGATTATGATTAGTGCGAGGAGGATGAGCATGGTGATCTTGGAAGCACTTGCCATCTTCGTGTATCTCTATGCTTCCTTTGGCTGAAGGTCTTTAGCTTGAGATGTGCCAAGGGTGTTTGCTCTTTATAGATTTTCTTCACATTGTTCGAGATCTGTTTACGCATGCATGACCGACTTGAGAATTCTTCGAATGGTGAGGCATTGGTACGGATGATGAATAAACAAAGGCATAGTTAATTCCATTCGTGCTAGTTGACTAATAGTGCAACAAGCAATAGAGTCAATGGTTAGGCATATAATGTGATAGAATTAATGGAACACACGAAAGAATATATTGGATCACACTATAACAAATGGGAATTGATGGTGAAAGTGATAGCTTGTGTAAGTCATAATCGGTGGTTAGGCAATGAATGTGATAGCATTATTGAAATATACAAAACCATAATTTGGATCACTCCGTAGCAAATGGGCACTGATACTAAAAGTGATAGGTCATCTAAGTCATAATCGATGGTTGGGCAATGAATGTGATGGCATTATTGGAACATACAAAATCATATATTAAATCACTCTGTAGCAAATGGGCAATGATGGTGAAAGTGACAACCCATCTATATCATAATTGGTGGTTGGCTAATGAATGTGATAGAATTACTAGAACATGTTGAACCATATTTTGGATCACTCTACCGCAAATGGCCACCAATAGGGAAAGTGACAACCTGTCCAAGTCATAATTAGTGGTTAGGCAATGAATGTGATAGTATTAGTGGAACATATAGACCCATATATTAGATCACTTAGCAAAAAAAGGGCACTAATAACAAAATTGACTACCCATCTAAGTCATAATCAGTAGTTGGGAAATGAATGTGTGATACTATTACTGGAGCAAGTAGAAACATATATTAGATTACTCTACCACAAATGTGCACCGATAGCAAAATTGATAGCTTATCTAAGTCTTAATCGATGGTTGGGCAATGAATGTGTTAGATTTACTAGAACATGCAAAACCATATGTTGGATCACTTTGCCACAAATGGGCATTGATAGAGAAAGAGATAGCCTATCTAAGTCATAGTTGGTGGTTGGGCAATGAGTGCAATTGTATTATTGAATCATGAAGAACCATATATTGGATCACTTTACAACAAATGGGCATTGATATGATAAAAGACTCATCATGGCTCTTAATTTACCGTAATTAGCTAGTTTCCTTACACTACTAGAAATATGTGATATGCCGTCGGTTCCTCGCCGTCGGTTTATAAAATCGACGGCAATAATATTTTTCCCGTCGCTTATTAAAATAAGCGACTAAAAAGGCCTGTAATCGACCAACAGCCGGTTGAAGAAAAGCTATCGGGTGCACGGCTATTATTAATAGTCACTGTCACTTTAGTAACCGATGGCAATACTATTTTTACTGTCACTTATTAAAATAAGCGACGGTGAATGCTTGTACTCTACCGATTGCTGGTTGAAGAAAAGGGATTGTGCACACGACTGTCATTAATATTCGACGTCACTTTAGTAACCGACGGCCAATATATTTTTTTCGTTGAGTGATGTAATAAGTGACGGTAGAGGAATGTATTTGTTTGTCCTAAATCCATTTCTGCAGTGATTTTTCTATCCAAACGTCCGACATATTGTTAGACGTCCGACCTGTCGTTTGGGCAACTTATCTAGAACCCTATTTCGATCTTGTGAAAACATGAAGGAAAGAATCTTAGTATTAGACGTCTGACACTTTTTCCAGACGTCTTATAATTGACACTTTCCCGTTGGTTATATGAAAAAGCGACGGCAAAAATTTAGGGTTTAGGCGCCATTTCCAAATTTTGGGCACGGTTCAATTCATCTTTTGCCGTCGGTTGTTTATATAACCGATGGTATAGGTTCCTAAATCTATAACCGCGCTGCGGCCCACTGTTCATCTTCGTCCTCCAAACCCTCGCCCATCGACCCCTTGCACAGGTCCTCGCGCCGCCCCCTCGCATCGAGCACCTCCACATGGTCCTCCTCCTTACATCGCCCCCTACTCCTCAAGTGAATCCCCGTCCTTGTCGTCGTCGTCCCCCCCTCCTTCTCCTCTTCCTCCTCCTCCTCCTCCGCGCGCCACTCCCCTCCTCCTCCATGGTACCTCGCCCTGCTCCTCCTCGTCCTCTGCTGCTCCTAGCCCTCCTCCACCTCCGCCAGTGACCTCGCCCTCCTCCTCCTCCGCTGATGCCCTTGCCAGCGCCCTCGCCCATCCTCCTCCTCCCCGACCCGACGACGCCCTCCTCCTCCTCTTCTATTTCAATTTTGACCCATCCTTGTCCGCCTGCGCCCCCTTCCTCCCTGGTTCCTCCTCCGCAGCTCCTCACCTTCCTTCTCCTCAGCCAGCGGCCTCATCCTCCTCCTTCCTGGCTTGCCAACGTCGCCATCCTCCTCTTGACCATCCCCTCCTCCTCCTCAGCTCCCCCTCCTGCTCCACTTTCTTGGCAGGCCCCCCTCCTCCTCCCCGTCCTTGGTTCCTCCCCTCCTCCTCAGCTCCCCCCTCCTGCTCCACTTCCTTAGCAGACCCCCCCTCCTCCTCCCCCTCCTTGGTTCCTCCCCTCCTCCTCCTAACTCCTTACAAATCTAGAGCATCATAGATTTTACTTTGGATGATTGGATAGGGAGAGGTAGCTTATCTCATTATTACCCATGATTATTTTGCTCATTCCATGAACTTGGCAGCAAATGCCGCATCCTATTAGAATGAACCTACAAGTGGCAGCAAATGATTGTTGGACACCTTTATTTCTAGCAAATTTATCTGAAGAATTTATAGCTCTGCAGGAGGAACTCCAACTATTTAAGCCGAGTCCTGGAGTTGTTGATAGGTGGGAATTGAAATGAGGACAAAGGGTTAAGGGCATCTATAGGATGCTCCTAAGGATAGTGATCATCTATTTTTCAGCTACAATTTTGCAAAGGCTCTTTGGGAGAAGGTGGGGCCTGATTAGGTAGATTCTATCTTGAAATCTGCTTTCTAGGAATCTTTGGGAGAGGGCAAACTCTGTGATTCTATTGTTATTGTGGCTGTAGGGGACATGATTGTTAGAGGAGAGCAGTGTAGTGCAGTGTGGAAGGAGTGGTGGCTAATGTAACTATTTGATTACATACATGAATTTTTCTTTTAATGTAGTATGATTAGATTTGAACCTTATTCTTAGGTGGGAGTCCTATTCCCTGGCACCAAGCCATTTAAGTGGGCTTGCTTATGGTATATTTGATGAATGATGTTCCATGATGGGTTAGATATACAGTGGATCTTGTGGTTTAAAAAAAAAGTATATTAAGCATCTTTATAGCATAGCAATTGTGTTTCTTATCATTTGTCAACTTTGCATATTTTAAACATCTCTGCATGAACAATGTAGAACTATCCTTGATTCCCTGAGTATAAATGTAGACAATTCTAGGAGATCTTGTTATTTACATATATTTGTTAAGCGAGAAGAGTTACTCATATATGCTCTTCCATTTATTGTCGTAAATCTCAAAATTGAATATATTCTCTCTTCCAATAGGACTTAGCATCTAGTTGGTAGCTTTGACATTTTAGATAGAATAATGCTACTTGGTTTGCATGTTTAGTTTGGGTTAGGATTATAATTAGAATTTATTATTTAATTAATTTTACTTTTGAAATTACAGGTTATTAGTGTCGAGTACACTTAGAGGCTTCAGTAGGTTGAGGTATATATATATACATTCAATATTTCTAATTTAATAATATATTTTTAGTTGTTTGGTAAATTTTTTTAATGTTTAAATTAGTTATTTTTTAGATACACACACTTGCTAAAGAAGATTTATGCACGCGAGGCCAAACATTAAGTATTCTAACCACTAGGGTAAAAGTCCTCCGAGTCAAAATGTGTCCAAATTACTCGTCCGTCAAGACATATGATCATGTTATATGGACAATGCAGGAAGTGTATGTATACCTCACTTATATGCATGATGTATTGTCTTTGTAGCATGTCATAAGACTCAATTGACTTTAGTTCGGTGAAGTACTGAACTAAAGAAAGTCCTTAAAGATTTGATCACAACTTAGGTTTGCTCATTACATGTAACCTTGTGCGGTAAAATTTTAGTTGCTTCTTCCTACTCTTCTCTGGTATACCAACTAATCTTATCTAGTTTCCTACGGTGCCCTTAATTGGGTGTTAAAGGAAATCTAGCTAAGGTTAGTATTGGGAGGTATACTGAAAAAGTACAGGGAAATGCTGCTAAAATTTCACCGCACTAAGGTTACATGTAACGAGCAAACTTAAGTTGTGATCAAATCTTAGGATGGGCTATAAAGTGAAAATCTTAATCAAGATACACATCATTCAGTCCTTTCCCTTCCTAATAAGTAATTTGCTTATACTAAATTTTAGGTAACAATGGATAAATCTTAGATTGGATTGCAGGGTTCAAATTACACCAGATATAAGGATGGAGTAATTTTATTCCTGAATTGGGCCTTTGATGACAATAGGAAGATATTTAGGCGAGGAGGTCAATTTGAGAATATCTTCTGCCCATGCAAAAGATGTTTGAATGGTTCATTGCATGATCATAATACTGTGCTCGAACATTACATTTGTAATGGGTGGTGGCAGCATTACACTACTTGGGTAGCTCATGGAGAGAAGCTCACTGAGAAAGCCATAAACAATGAGAATACTATTGACGAAGAGATCAACGAGGAAATTAGTGATAGTTGAGGTGAAGAAATACAAGATATGTTGAATGAGATGAGAGCATGAGAGGATATAAATACAGATGAGGAAGATCCATTCAGTTGTGATCCGTTCTATGATACTATTAAGGCGGCTGAGGATCCTATTGCTCCTGGTGTTACGAAAATGTCCAAGTTGTCATTTTTGTTGAAGATGTTTCAACTGAAGGTTATGAATAGAGCTAGTGTTAAATTCATGTCAGAAATACTTCAGTTTATTGCAGAGCTATTGAATAACCCTAATGGTTTTCTGGCTTCATGATATGAGGCAAGGAAATAGATTCGTAAGCTTGGTTTAGACTATCAAAAGATTGATGCATATCCAAATGACTGCATTCTTTTTAAAAATGAATTCGTAAACTTAAGTAACTGTCCCGAATGTGAACTTCAGAGATATAAGGAAGGTTAAAATGAAAGCAAAAGGAAACAACCTCAAAAGGTTCTTCGTTACTTTCCACTGACACCTAGGTTTCAATGCTTTTTATATCAACTAAAACTGCACGGTGGATGACATGGCACCAGGATTGAAAATCTCAAGATGGAAGAATACGTCATCCTACTGATTCAGAAGAGTGGAAGATATTTGACAAAAGAAACAATTCATTTGCTTCGGAAGCAAGGAACGTGCGGTTGAGTCTTACAAGTGATAGATTCAATCCATTTAAGAGTATATACCCATCGTGCTCTATATGGCCAGTGGTAATGGTCACTTATAACTTACCTCCCTGGTTGTGTATAAGATCATCATTCATGATGTTGACCCTATTAATCCCCTGTCCAAAACAACCAGGAAATGCAATAGATGTTTATCTCCAGCCATTAATCAATGAATTGAAACAGTTGTGGTTCACCAGCGTGAAGACGTATGATGCAGAAAAGAAAGAATTTTACAATATGCATGCAGCATTATTGTAGACCATAAATGACTTCCTGGCATATGCAAATTTGTTAAGTTGGAGCACTAAATGAAAGCTTGCTTGCCCAGTTTGTATGGAAGACACTCATCACCTACGACTGTCGAAAAGTAAGAAGTTCTATTACTTAGGATATCGTAGATTTCTACCTATTGAACATAAATGGCGAACAACACAGTTCAGGAGTAAATTTGATGGCAGGACGTGTCTGTATTCAAAGAAAAATCCAAAAAAATAAACTTAGTACAGATTCTATCAGGTTGCCGGGTCAGGTTATAATGGAGAGATTACAAGAAATTGGTGAGATACGATTGGGTCGACCATTCAAACAAGACCAAATGGCCTCAAGAATTCTGGATTTTGAAAGAAAAGCATTTTCTTTTTAGAACTGCCATACTAGAAAGATCTTAGAATACGTCATAATTTTGATGCTATGCACATCGAAAAGAATGTAATGGATAACATCTTAGATGTATTAAATCTAACTGATGATCCAAAGGACACGGTCAAAACAAGAAAAGGCATGAAAACTTTGGGGATACGTTCGGAGTTGCATATTCATGAGGATGATGGCTACTTCCCACCTGCTATTTACAGCTTGAATCAAGACCATAAGAGTAGACTACTCCTTCTTAAAGGATATCCGGGTGCCAGATGGATTTTCCTCGCAACTTTCTTGTTGTGTGAATGAAGTGTAGAGAAAGATATCTGGCTTGAAAAGTCATGACTCACACATTTATATGCAAGTATTGTTTTCACTAGTGAAATGGGGAATACTGCCAGAGCCAGTTGTTGATTCATTCACAGAAATGAGCAGGTTTTTTTAAGTTGTTTGTTCGAAGACGCTACAAAATGATATGCTGGAATACTAGGATAAACAAATAGTCATTACTCTCAGTAAGATGGAACAGATTTTTCTCCCAGCCTTCTTCGATGTAATGGTTCATCTCACGCTACATCTTGCAAATGAAGCGAGAATTGTGGACCTATACAATTTAGATGGATGCATCCTGTGGAGCGAATTTTGAAAAAGCTTAAAGATTATGTTTTGAAAAAGGCAAAGCCGGAAGGATCAATTGTAGAAGGCTATCTTGTGGAGGAGTGTATTAATTTTACGTCCATATATATAAATGAAACAAACAACCGCTTTAATAAACTTCAAAGAAATTATGAGGGGGAATACAATGACATTGATGAAGAATGTTTGTCAATTTTTGATATCAGAGGAAGGTCAATCATTCATACAGAGTACAAGGCTATTTTAGAAAATAATAGATGTTGCGTGCATCTATATATTTTAAAACAAATTCCTAAAATTGATCAATTTTATGAGGAATTTGAACGATTACCTCTTTCTAGGACAAACAAATTTCGCTTCTTAGATTGGTTTAAAGAATGGGTTCATCAATTGAAAGAGGATAAGGACCCACGATGGATACTAGATTTTGATATAATTGATGATTCACCATTACATCATGCACATTAAAACTCTCTTAGATTGGTTTAAAGAATGGGTTCATCAATTGAAAGAGGATAAGGACCCACGATGGATACTAGATTTTGATATAATTGATGATTCACCATTACATCATGCACATTAAAACTCTGGATATATAATAAATAGGTTCAGATTCAAAATAAAAGAAATTGATGATAGGAAGGTTATACAACAGGTCGGAGTTGTTGATTCAAATCTTTCCACCAATCCAGATGGATACTATGGTAAAATTAAAGAAATTGTGGAGATCAGCTTCAGATATGATCGTAGAGTTGTCCTATTTAAATGTCATTGGTTTGATGTTTTCAAAAAGGGTAGCGGTTTCAAAATTGATAAGAAATACAATTTGAGTTTAAATCCTAATCATCAAATTCTTCAGTCTGATGAACCATTTACATTGGCATGTCAAGCGACAAGTTTCTATGTCCCCTTTAATTGCCAAAAGGGATGGGTTATACCCATAAGAATAATACCGTGTAACCATTTTGACGCACAGTCTAAAGCATACCAAGAATTAATAAAAGAAAGTCATATAGATTCAAATGCAGTAGATGTGAACATTTAAGGTTAGTAAAAGTTTATTTACTTTAATTCATTTTTATTTATATCAAATTCATATTAAAATTTAAGAAACTTAAACTACAATCGGCATTTTTTATACATTAAAAATAACTAAACTTAAACCAATCAAACACACACGTTTAATATTTGTTACTCTTGCTCTACTGGCATTTTAATTACTTCTATTTTTCAAATTACAGTTTATCGGTGATGGGTATAATCGGAGGCTGTTGTACTTAGAGGTATAATTTCAATGTTTTAAATTTGATTGCATGAATTATAGGTTTTTTCTAGATGTGAGGTGTGCTCACATATTATTTTTTATTTCATTAATTAGATGTGGGGTGTACCCACTTGTATTACATGTTTTATTTGAATAGATGTAGGGTGTACCCACTTGTGGTTTGCCTTTGCACTTTTTGTTTATGTGGGGTGTGCCCACTTTAATTTAAATATGCAGGTATTTAGAGAAACCTCCAAATTTAAGGGGAAACTCTGTCGAATTTTTTAAATTTTCTTTTTTGTTTTGTAATAGATGTTAACATAAAAGGTTAGTAATAATTTCTTTGCTTTGTTTCATTTCTGTTTAAATGATTTTTTTATGTTTATCAAACTTTTTTCATTAATGATTTATATATTAGTGATTTTTAACTATATTAATTATTAAATTTTTACTTGTTACAAATGAAGTTGTTTAAGAAAAAATTCAAAAGAAAGGGTCCTCCTAAGACACAACCCTCCACGCAGCCTGATTCGTCTCCTCAGGCTCAGCCACCCTCCCCCAGTAGGCTCAGCCACCTCTTCGATAGTAGCTTCAGCCACCCCCTCAGTCACGTTTCATACAACCCAAGGAGATGGCACGTTTACTACATGTAGGGGGGAAGGGAAAGGGGAAGGAGATTGGTCAGACCTTCCCAGACCGAGTAAATGATGATCCATATTATGGAGGATCAGATGAGGTTGAGCGGGGGGAGGAGGGGGAGGAGGCGAGAGAGGAGGGAGAGGAGGAAGGTGAGGAGGAGGAGGATGAGATGATGGGGAGTACGTCCCTAGTTCATATCGACCCCTCACCGGCAAGCTCAAGTTTTGAGAGGAAATCATATACCTTTAAGAATTAAATTATATACCTTCAAAAATATATAATAAATATGATTAATGTTTATGCAAGTAGACTAAGAAAAGGACGGGGGAAGATAAAAAATCTAGACCTCCAGTGTATCCCTGAGGGCGCCAGATTAACGATTAGGCTCAGATCCACAGGGGAGGCAGAGAATTACTCGGGCTTTATCAGTCGAGTGGGAGTAATTGTTAAGTCCATTGTACCCAATTTCTACTTCGACTAGAGGAAGGTGCCCACAGAGCTGAAGAGGCAGTTGATCCGTCAGTTGGATGTAATTTCATTTACAAAAGTTATTTCTTTTATAATTTTATCTTAAATTTATTTTAAAGTAACATTGACGTTTTTTTTTAAATTAATGTAGCAAAGTTACGATTAGGGTGACGACCCCAATGTCTCCCGATACATCCTTAAGCATGCTGCAAAAATGCACATGGATTGAAGGATGGAGACCAAGAGAAATGTAAGAATTTTTAAACATTTACATTTTTATTATATACATAATGTCTTATTTTATTTCTAACAATTTATATTTCGTATTTAGTTTTTCTCGAACATGAGTTCACCCGAGGAGGTAATGGAGAATTATCCTCCTGATGTCATGCCTGAAGATTGGAAGAAGGCATGCAGGCATTGGATGAATTCAAAGATGGAGGTTAGTAAATAATTACAAATTATTCTATTAATTTCATATATCTTAAATTCATAAAAAATATTATTATGTATGTCTACAAGAGCAAGCACAAAAAATAAGGCTAATAGGGCTAAAGCTCCACCACAAACCTATCATTTGGGTCGAAGGAGTATCGAAACAGTCATGAGCCGTTATGTAAGTACTGAAATTACTTTTTAATTAAATATTACTTAATTTTTAAGTTATTTTAACCTAATTGTATCATTTTTATTTTTTCAATCTGCTGCACACGATGGGATGGAAATGATTAGAATGGAAATCTACGAGGTCTCCCACAGTAAGGCTGCAACTGAGGGTGATCGTAAGTGGATTCATCAGTCATACCAAGAGAAACACATAAGTTTACTAAACTCAAAAAATTTATAACTTTGTATATATATATTATAATAATATTATGTAATACATTTAGGATCAAATGATACAATTAGTACATCCCCTCGCTGACGAGGCCTTCGACAGCATCCAGCAGCCTTTGGATTCAGAGGAGGCATTTGGGAGAGTGATGCCACCAGATCACGGTGGTTTCGTTCGTAGTGAGGGGAGGGCATACTCGTTATCCGCCTGGTATGGGAGGAAAGGTGTCGTCTCATCTAGTGTTGTCGATTAACTACATCAAAAGATCGACAAACTACCGAGACAAGATGAGGAGAGAGAGAAGAGAGAGGTAGAGATGAAGAATAAGATGAATGCAATGGATGATAAGCTTCAGCAGCTTATAGCCCTTATTCATAATTAGGGTCAGTCAGAGCATCCATCTTCTATGGATCCTCACAGCGACAGATGAGATGACGACAACTCCATGAGTGGTGGAGATAGCATTGGGCAGCTATATTTTGATTTCTATGCATTTTCTTTTCTTTTGCTTTTCATGTAATCCTTTTTATGTAAATATCTCTTTTTCAAACTTTTAATGTACTACATTTTATATTTATGAAATATAAATTTTTGTTCATTTGCATTACTTGTTTTTCTATAAAAGCATAACTAAAATTTAGGGTTTAGTAGTTAGTTTCCATCCGCTGGTAATTTAAAAAAAAAAACCATACATTTGTCGTTGCTTATCAATACAACCGACAGAAAAAATATTTTTCCAACCGCACGTATGTCGTCGCTTACTCAAATAAGCGACAATATTTAGGGTTCGATAAAATTGCTATTGTAATGTTATATCGATAGTTATCATAATAAGCAACGATAATAATATTTTTTCTGTCGCTTCTATAACTGACGGTAAAGGTTCTTAAACGATGGCGTAAATAAAAAAAGGGCACGTAATGGCGGGAAGAAGTGACTGACATATACCGTCGGTTATTCAATAACTGACGTCATTTGTTTTTGCCGTCGGTTGTAAAATGATGTCAAAGTTTCTAATCCGTCCGATGGTCATATATTATTTCCACGTCAGATTATCCCTGTAACCGACGGCAAATATAAATAGCGACGGTATTAACGGCGTCGCTTATTGCCATCGGTTATATAGGAATTAACGTCGATTTTGAACTGAGAACAAAAGTCCTGTATGTAGTAGTGTTAGCTAATCAATAATTAATAGCATTAATACAGGGTTAATTATATAATAAAGCTAAAATAGCAAGGACCTAAAAAATATGTTAAAATGACTTAATTAATGCTTAATTAGTGTTAACTTAAGTTTAATTAATAAATAGGACTAAAATATAGCCATTTAGCTATATACAAAGCATTATATATAACTTATACCTAAGTTGTTAATTAACTCAACTTAAGTTAACCACTTAAAAAAATATAAATAAAATGGGAAAAATTGTAATTTCATGGCATAAACATGTTATTTATATTATTTATTATTACATATAAAAATTTGAAAAAGAAAATTATTTTAAAATAAGCTATTAAACTCATGCATCTATGCCCTTATCTTTCATATCAATTGAGTCCTTTTCCTTTCATTCAGGTCCTTTTATATTTACATTGAGATCCCTATGTACATCTTTCTCCCCAACCTCTTCATCTTCATGGACGGCCCACGACCTCCAGCTTCCGTACCACCTCGATCACCTCATATCCGATGTCACACAGCCACCATTGTTACGACCCGGTTCCCGAATCCCTACAAGACACGAGACTGGACTGACTCACTGATCCCAAGACCCAGTCGTCCAACGAGAAAGTAACCAAAAAGTAGGAAAGTAAACCACATTCACTATGCTAAGCAACTAACAATAATAAAAGTACAACAGTAGAAAAGTAACCAGGTACAAGAATATAAAGTGCAGAAAGAAAGAGTACAGAATATAAGAGCACAAGAGTCTACTCACTACAACAGAAAGAAGTACAACAAGAAGCTACAACTACTGGGCTCTACTAGGCCCAACACCCTCTGCAGCCATAGGCTCTGGCTACTCAACACCTGGACCTGAAAAAGGGTTATGGGTACACGAAATCAGCAAACGTTGAGCAGAGTGGCAACCAACTACTAAAGCAGTAAAAGTGGACAGGTAGATATTATTTTTCAATTACTTTCTTTAACTAAATATTCTTTTTCATCACTTGGTTTATTTATCAGGTCTCTTTCTTGATCTCGAATGTTCCTCGTGGGAACGATCTTGATTGCAGTCTTTTCCGAAGAGTAGAAGGCACACATGGTGCTCTCCTGGCCGGGAGAGTCCCCCGTGGTGATCCTACACCCGGTCAACCACCCCAAGGTCACGGACAGACGTAACGGTGACTACGGCACGCATGATAAATACACGGGTAGCTACCCCGCACTGGCACACGGTTAATCGTTTCCGTTAGCGGGTGCGCTAAAGCACAGCATGGAACAGTATAGGGCCTAGCCCTCTCAGTAACAAGGGTCTAACCCCTCACAGTAACCAAATAAGGGTCTCTCCCCTCTACAGTCCGCGCACCCTCGCTTGACTACCATGGTTTGCCCAGTGGGCCTAACAAGTCGGTGTAGGGTGGCTAGCTGAACCCCGGGCCCCATGGGGTGGCTAACCCTCTCCCTACACTAGTAGTTCTCCCCGATACAGCGTACACGAGGGCACAGAGTCGGTGCAAAGTGGCCAAACCCACCCTGGGTCTCAACCCGAAGGCGGCAAGCACCCCTCTACACTAAGAGGTAACATGTGCTCCCCTTGGTACCACGTACTCAAGAGGTAGCACATTTCCCATCGCATTTCCATATCCATTCCATTTATTTCCAGGAGCTCAACTCCCAATTCCCCGTAAGGTTCATGCTCATATTCCTCAGGCCATGCCACACCAGGTTTCATCATTTCTATTTCCATTCTCATGTTATACCTAGGCAACTTGTATTTCTATCGTTCACATTTCCGTACACAGGTTATACACATGTAGCTCGTACTTCCATCATTCACGTTACCATTCTCAATTTATATACATGCAGCTCGTATTATGTCATTCAACGTATACAACAGGAATTTACATGTAACAGTTTGCTAACATAAGAACTTTACATTTCACAGGCAACTGTTATTTATTTACAAGCAATTGTTATCATTCTATCTACTCATTCAAGACAGCAATTCAATCATCCATTACAGACATTTTAAGTATTTATCGTCCTAGGATTCATGCCATATCCTAGGTTCTAATCATTCATTCCACACATGCATTTAGGTTTTAATTAAATTAAGGGGAAGCCATTCTACCAGTAAACCCAGGAGTAGTGGGGGCTTGAACGGCAGGTCCACATGCCCCAGCAAGCCATGAACCCACAACGGAATGAGGTTCTATCATAAGGATCAATCACAAGAGAATATTCAGAACAGTATGGAAAACCTTTTAACAAGTAGAGGAATTCGTACGGGAAACATCGGTATCTTATTTGCGGAAAACGGACCTCAAACGGACCCTAAACAGGTCAAAAACAAGGATTCTGATTCAAATCAGACGTCTGGAACAACTTCCAAACGTCTTAAAAGTGTCCAGTGCCATACCTCAAGTCCCTCGTCAAACCTCAGACGTCCAGGAACTCCTCTGGACCATCTGGACCCAGTTCCAGACGTCCGACCACTTCTCCGGACGTCTGGAAGCATTTTCCGTCGTCAGGTATGTCGCCCAGACGTCTGAAGTGCGTGGGAGGACGTGTCCCGCACCTTCCCGAAGCAACTCCTGCATGAAATCCACCAAATCTCCTCAAAAAGGCATGCAACAGTGCATCGGCGGAGTGGCCTACATGGCCGTATCCACAAAGGAACGTACCTTCGCGAGACTTCCTCCTCAGACGTTTGTAACCTCCTCCAGACGTCGCCTACGTCGTCTGGACGTCGCTCCAGACATCTGATTCTGGGAAAAACCCAGAACCAGAACTTGCTTCCGCCCTCTCAGGCCACACGTGGCTGCGTCGTGCCCTCTCGCCTACAGCTCTGGCTGCAGTAGTGTCGGGGAGGACCTCCCCGATGCACTCCTCCGCCTTGCGCACGCACCGCTCCGGCCGTGCGCTCACCGGTGAGCTCCCACGCGAGCTTACGATCTTGCTCTCCTCTCCTTCTCACGCCGCTCCTCTCCACCGCTCTCACTCGCTCCTCCTCTCCGTCGCTCTCACTCGCTCTGGGAAGAAGAGGGGAAGGGGTCGGTGGCTGAGAAGTGAGGGGAAACGAGAGGGGAGGAGGGGGTTTTATAAATCGGTGGGTTAGGTGTTTTGCTGGAGGCAGGAAGAGAGAGAAGGAGGAAAAATGAGGGGTACTGTCTGCGCGCAGCACGCGCCCAAACGCGAGCTCGTACTCAAAAATTTTGATTTCCAGACGTCTGACCAGACGTCTGACCCACAGTCCAGACATCTTAAAAGACTCAAACAGCATGGGTCATAACAACCATAGCTGCCATCCAAGTTCCGCTGACCCCCTCCTCTTCATCCCACCATCCGGATATGTGTGTAATCCTATTCATCCTAGGTGAATAACCTTACCAACATCAGAGAAGATGTCAGAGGTTACGATGAACCTAGACCCTATTCCATCCAGATACTTCCCCCTAGAGCTTTGGCATTATAAATAGACCTCTACACCTCTAATCTCCGTTAGCAACTCCCTACCCTCTTCCCCAAAGTGAGTTGTGATAGGCTATTCTTTCCTACTCTAGCATCACCTTCCCTCTTCCTCTGGTCTTCTCTGAGGAGCTCGACCGCTTCTCCCTCTTCGTCGTCCTCCGTTGCATCTCTGGGTGCTGCTACGCTATCGCTTCCTCTTCTTCCACCTTATTCGTCTCCGCCAAAGCTTCTTCCTTATAGCTTCTGATTTCTTCCTCCGACGAACCTCTACGGAGATCCTCTACCCTTATTCTCCCAAGTAATCGTAGATTTAGACTTCTATCTTAGTTTAGAGTAATTTAGCTTAGATAATTATTTAGTTTAGTTAGATTTTCTTTGCATGTTAGGTACTTTGACTTCGGTGAGGTCAAGTCCGACCTAACTGGAACTTCAATTCATGTTTTTGATTATTTTTTCACACTCCTAATCTTTCTGCAATCATTTCTATATACTTAATTTCATAATCTATGACCTAATCTGCCTAGTCCATCACACATGCAACTGAGCTTCTCTACAGTCTATGGCGGAGAACTCAGATCTATTTCACATCCAATTATGGCCCTTCATCACTTCCTTACATCATTAGGGCCCCAATCCACCTTATAATTGAATCAATTATCACCTAGATTAGAAACGCTTAATTCCACTTCAACCTCTAAACTCGTTGTCAATAGCGAACTCAGAGGAGTTCTTTCACCTAATTAGACACACACTGATGATAACATCATCAACATCCATAACTAACTTTAATTGGTCATAATCAACAGACAAATGCTCCTACATAACAGTGGAAGAGCCATAATTCATTGCATATCATTTCTAAGAAGAATACATTAAAATAGGATTAAATCTACAATTTTAACAGAATATCATAAATGCCGAAAAATCATGGGATTTTTTAGGGTTTAATGAAGGTCAAATGGTCATAAATGTCTAATAAAATGGTCCATGCAGATAGAAATGGATTTTTACACATTTCAAAAATTAATGGATATCTGAAACCCTAATTTCAGATCCGCTTAATTAACTGAGGTTCTAGTCAAGATAAAATTCACCTAAACCTTCTAAAAATCATTAAAAAATATTCTACAAGGTTCGAGATTCTTGATTTGACCATTGGAATCGATTTTAATCTAAAACAGAGTCTCAGACGAACAATTAACCTAATTTAGGTTTCTTCATAAATTACCCAGGAAAACTTAGTCAAAACCAAAATCCAACTTCACCATCAGATTTCTTGAGTCAAAATTAGGTTTGTACCAAAATTTAGGCCCAATCAGAGATCATCTTGACCTAGTTTGCATTTCAGTCCAGTCTGATTCCTTTTCTCACACATGTGCCCCTAGCTTTTTGAATTTCTTGCAAAATGCCCCCTAGCCTTTCACCGTTCTTGCAAAAAGGTCCAACCGTCATCTTCTTCGTGCAATGAAGAAGGAAACTTTCAGTTCTAAAACCCGAACTACCTCATTTAATTTAATGAATTGATTGATGAAATCTCAATCAAAAATCGCCAAATTTGGCGAAAATGATCCTCAGATCATTCCACATCAAACGAGATCTTCCTTGAGGCCAATTGTTAAGACCCGTGATTTTTGAGCCTTTTAAGATGTCCGGACTGTGGGGCAGACGTTTGGAAATCAAAAATTTCGAGTACGAGCTCACATCTGCGCGCGTGCTGCGCGTAGATAGTACACTTCCCTCATTTTCTTCTTCTTCTCTCTCCTTCTGCCCTAAAGAAAACCCTAAACCCACCCCTTATATAAGGCCCCCTCCTCTCCCTCGTTCCACCCCCACTTCCCAGCCACCTTCCTCCTTCCCTCCAACAAGAGCAGCAGATCAGTGAGAGCACGGGCGTGGCGAGAGAAGGAGAGGAGGAGCAGCATGAGAGGGAGAGAAGTTAGCTTGCGAGCTCACGTGGGAGCTTGCCGGTGAGCTCACGGCTGGAGCGGCGCGTGTGCAAGGCAGAGGAATGCGTCTGGGAGGTCCTCTCCGACACTGCTGCAGTAGGAGCAGCAAGCGAGAGGGTGCGGTGCGGCCACGCGCGGCGCGCGAGGGCGGAAGCAGGTTCTGTTTCTGGGTTTTTCCCAGAATCAGATGTCTGGATCGACGTCCAGACGACATAGCCGATGTCTGGAGGAGGTTCCAGACGACTGAGAAGTAGACTTCTCGAAGGTACGCCTTCTTTACGGATACGGCCATGCAGGTCGCTCTGCCGAGGCACTGTTGCATGCCTTTTTGAGGAGATTTGGTTGATTCGCGCAGGAGTTGCTTTGGGAAGGTGCGGGACATGCCCTCCCACGCACTTCAGATGTCTGGGCGAGACACCAGACGACGGGAAGCGTTTCCAGACGTCTGGAGAGGCAATCGAATGTCTGGAACTGGGTCCAGACGGTCCTACGGAGTTCCTGGACATCTAAGGAGTGGCACAAGACTTGAGGTATGGCATTGGACACTTTTAAGACGTCTGAAAGTTGTTTCAGACGTCTAATTTGAGTCAGAAACACTATTTTTGACCCGTTTAAGGTCTGTTTGAGGTCCGATTTCCGCAATTAAGATACCGATGTTTCCCGTATGAATTCCTCTACTTGTTAGAAGACTTTATATATTATTCTGAGTATTCTCTTGTGATTGATCCTTGTGATAGGACTGGTTTCCGTTGCGGGTTTGGGGCTTGCTAAGGCACGTGAGCCTGCCGTTCAAGTCCCCACTACTCCTGGGTTTACTGGTAGAGTGGCTTCCCCTTAATTTAATTACAACCTAAATGCATGTGTGGAATGAATGATTAGAATCTAGGATATGGTATGAATCCTAGGACTAGAAATATTGGAATGCCTATATTGAATGAATGAATTGCAGTCTTCAATGAGTAGATAGAATGATAACAATTGCCTATAAACAAATAACAGTTGCCTGCAAAATATGTAGTATTTGTGCTAGTTAACTGTTGAATGTAACTTTCCTATCGCACAAGTGAAATAATATGAACTGCATGTATATAATTTGTAAATGGAAAGATGAATGTTGGAAACACGAGCTACCTGTGAATAACCTGAATATGGAAATATGAATGATAGAATTACAATTTGCATGTCTATAACTTGAGAAAGGAATTAGAAATGATGAAACCTGGTATGGAATGGCCTGAGGAATATGAGCATGAACCCTACGGGGAATTAGGAGTAGAGCTCCTGGAAATAAATGGAATGGAACTAGAAATGTAAGTGGGGAAGTGAGCTGGCCCTTGAGTACAGAGTACTAAGGAGAGCGACTACCCCCCTGTTTAGTGCAAAGCAGAGCTAGCCGCCCTTGGGTTGGGACCCGGGGTTAGGATTGGCCACTCTATACCAACTTCTTGGCTCTCGTGTATACTATACCGAGGAGAGCTATTAGTGTAGGGAGAGGGCTAGCCACCCCACGGGGCCCGGGGTTCAGCTAGCTGCCCTACACCGACTTGTTAGGCTCACTGGGCAAACCAGGGTAGTCAGGCGAAGGTGCACGGACTATGGAGGGGCGAGACCCCTATTTGGTTCTTAGGGGCTAGACTCCTGTTACTGAGAGAGCTATGCCCTATACTGGTTCCGTGCTGTGCTTGGGCGCACCCGCTAACGGAAACGACTGACCGCGTGCCAGTGCGGGGTAGCTACCTGTGCGCTTATCGCGCGTGCCGTAGTCACCGTTACGTCTATCCGTGACCTTGGGGTGGTTGACTGGGTGTAGGACCACCACGGGGGACTCTCCCGGCCAGGAGAGCACCACGTGCGACTTCTCTTTGGAAAAGACTGCAATCAAGATCGTTCCCACGAGGAACATTCGAGATCAAGAAAGAGACTTGATAAATAAACCAAGTGGTGAAAGAAAGAATAATTAGTTAAATAAAAAAAAAAGAAATTGAAAAACAATAGCTACCTATCCACCTTTACTGCTTAGTTAGTTGGTTGCCACTCTACTCAGCGTTTACTGACGTTTTGTACTCATAACCCTTTTCAAGTCCAAGTGTTGAGCAGCCAGAGCTTGCGGCTGCAGAGGGTGCTGGACCCAGTAAAGCCCAGTAGTTGTAGCTTCTTGTTGTACTCCTTTTCTGTTGTAGTGAGTAGTTTATTGCACTTCTGTACACTTATATTTTGAGCATTATATTCCTATACCCGTTTACTTGTCTATTGTTGTGGTGGTGTGTACTGTAGTAGTTTTACTTCTTTACTGCTGTACTTTTGTTACTGTTAGTTGCTTAGCATAGTGGCGGCAAAGACCTAAACCCTGTCAACAAGAAAACGGCCTTGCGGCCTCGTCAAAACATGCAGGGAGCTTCGCTTGAACACGACGAAGGTGGTACGGTGGTCGGCGTGGCGTGGGGTGGCCTGATCGTGCATGCCTAGGTCACCCTGTGCGTGCGAAGGTGGGTGTGTTTGGGGGACGTGTTGGGGACTTGGCAAGGTGGATGGAATGAGGGGTTTGTGTCAGTGAGGTGTGGCGAAGCTGGTGAGGTAGTTGGCGAGGTGGGTGGAGGCGTGGAGCGGTAGGAACACCTTGCCGGTGGTCTGACCGGAGGTGGAGAAGATGGTGATGGTTTACAAGAGAAATAAATGATAGAAAAAGAATAAAAAGAGAGAGAGAACTTATCTGAGGGTCGTTAGACAAAGGGGGATGCGGTGGAGGCAGCCAGCTCGTACTGCCGTCGCCAGAGACGAAAGTCCCAGTGGGGGGAGGACAGCAACGACAAGAGGGTGGCAGGAGCGTCGGCTAGTGCGGCACGACGTGGACGAGGGGGATAAAGGTAACCCTGCCACTGGTATTGTGGCAGAGTGACGAGAGAGGGAAAAAAGGGTCGCCGGAGCTTGCTGGGTGGTTGACCGGAGGGGAAGAGAGGAATTGGGGGGTATCTCCGGCCAAATTCAAGTTTGGGAGGTGCGGAATGATCTGGGCACCCTTTTATAAGCCCTGGCAGGAGGTCTTGTGCTTGGAAGCCAAGCTTCCAAGCACGGTTACGTTGTCGGAGATGGAAGGTCAGGGAGACCCAAATCTCTCATGCATTCGCTTGAGAGATTGGGTAGGAAATAGGGCTTGATGATGGGTTCACATGAGAGGAGATTTCTTAGATAATCTCCCTTTCAAATTTGAAAGGGATCCTCTGAGGAATAAGGGAGTTCTTGCCCTCAATACCTCGCTGAAGTAGGATTCCCTCTGCTGTAATGGTGGAGGGACCTAATTGCAAAGAATGACGAGGAAGTTAGGGGGGTGTCTGCAGGAGTTTTCAAAAGTTAGGGGTAGAATGTAATTGGGCTAGACCTGTTTGCAAAGTAGGTCAAGGTGAATTCCCCTTAGGTCCAAATTTTGGTACAAACCTAATGTGGACCTAAGGAATCCAATAGTGAAGTTGGATTTTAGGTTTGACCACGTTTGACTGGGCAATTTACACAAAAACCTAATTTAGGGCAAACATTTGACTAGGACCCCAATTTAGGTCAAAATAGGTTCTAAGGGCCAAATTGAAGGTTCTAAACCCTAGAGGATACTTTTCCATGAATTGTAGAAGGTTTAGGTGAATTTTATCCTAATCAGAACCTTGTTAAATTAAGTGGGTCTGTATTAGGGTTACAAGAAGTCATTTAATTCCCAGATTTCACATGAACCCTTTTCTGTTTGAACCAACCCACTTTTTATCTTGTTAAGACCATTTGACCTGTGTTTAGCCAATGAGAAATCCCATTGTTGCACTACAATGGTAAAATTGAAGTTTTACCCCTTGTTTCTTACTTTTCTTTTAGAAGGGTTATTCATTGAGTTAGGACCTCCATTTGGTTATGTAGGAGCTTTTGTTCTCTTTTCTGGGTCAAAATGAGCTAATTAGGGCTCATGATGGTATTCCCATCAGATTCCTCCCTACACCTCATTCCCGTGCTTCCGAACAAAGAAAGCGGCCCAATTACCCCTTCGTCTATTCCATCTCCATCTCCTTCGTCTCCGGCTCCAGCATACCTCCGGCAAGCCTCCTCAGACCTCCATTCATCCAATTAGTTTAGGACTTCTCTTCCTCTACCTTCCAATTAGGTTTAGGCTAAATTTTAGGTCCCAATTCTCTCTATTGCTCCTTCTCCGACGTCGGCTACCACACCTCTAACCACCCTCACCGTTGGCATGCCTCCTCCCTTCGCACACCCTAAACCCTACGCCAAAAGCATCGCCACAACCTCACGGAGCTTCCCAGCTCCTCAATTTCTCCATTAACCACCTCCATCACCTCCCTCCATCACCAACGACCGAAGCTCACCGGAGCTTCTCCACCACACGCATCCAATCACTAGCACACCCAATTTCTCTAGGGTGTTTGTCTAGCTAGTTGCGTCGGACCTTCTCGTGTACTAAATTCTAGCTCTAAGGCCGTATTTGTGTCACAGGTACTTCACCGTCTCCGGTCATCCTCTCCATCTCCAGCAGCCAACAGTTGGCCACCTCTAGTCTCGCCCCCGCCCTCAATCGACATGGAACAATCTCACGAACAGTTCTCGACCATCAATTGGGCAGAGCTACGCCACACGAGCACCAATCAGACGAACCTCCAGCTGCTGATTGCGCATGGAAGAAGAATGTGGGATTAGTCCCACATCGTAAGCTGACGAAGAGGAAGCAATGCATATATTGAAATCATGAATTAAGCTGTCTGCCCAAGACACCGGGGGGGTCGGGTCCCCTGCTCACGCATGCACCCTCGTCCACCACACACGCCAGTGGACATGGACCTTACCCGAATCCGATTACCCGATTAATGCCCGATTACCCTGGATTTGAGAGAAAGGAGAAATTGTAAGCAGGAAGGGGGTGGGTTTTGCTCTGGTTGGTCCCCCCTGTGCGACACTTAGTCACTAAAGGCTTTGGCTTCCTTGTGTTTGTGAAGGAGAAAATCTAAACAAGAAAAAGAGGCTTTGTAAAGGAAGAAGAGCTGAAGAGGAGAGGCCTTGAGAGCCTTGTGCTGTGCTGTGAAGGCAACGTTTAAGTCTTCTGATATTGAGAAGGCGACGTCTGATTGGCTAAAGTAGGGTTTTGACACTGTGGAAATATTGAAGTTTAACTGGTTCAAACCACTATGCATTTATTTCATATCTTGAGTAGTTAATATATATGTATCTAAACTAATAATTGGTAATCTAAATCACCATTATTTTATCTTAGATATCTTTTTGTCCTCTTAGACTATTGAAATACTCATGTTTTCCATTGAATACTAGATTTGAGTAGTTATTCATTGAATATCATTATTGTGCTTAATTTTCTGTGCTCAATTATATGCAATGAAAGATTAGCACGTGAATTGCAATACTTGCTCCCTGTGTTCGACCTCGAACTGTTGGAACCTTGTTCCACATGTTGTTTTGGTGTTAACAAAATTATTATGGATTAATGTTTGCAATTGAGTGCTTTTCAGATTTAGGTGAAGATCAAGGCAAACAGGAAATGATGGAGGCATGATGATGAGGAGAAGATCATGACGTGGAGGAGGCAAGATGACAAGGAAGAATCGAGGAGGAGAAGATCATCTTTGTCCTTTAGTTTGTTAGTTTAGTTTTTTCTAATTTATAGAATGTATGCCTCTTAACAAAGAATCAACTTAGTTCGTCAAATAAATTAGAGATAAACTAAGATTTATACTTTGATCATTTTCAAAGAACATAATTGAATAATTTTCTTAAAAAAGGTACTTGTTAACTCACAAGTATCGGTACTAAAGTTTAGTACCGGTATATATGAGTTACAAGTTTGGATTTTTTCAAAGAAACAAACCTGTACCCCGCGAGCATCGGTACTCATGATCAGTACCAGTACTGGAGGGAACGAATACCGGTACTCACTATTAGTACTAGTACAAGTGGGTTACAAATTTATGTTAAGTGTTTGAAACCCAAATCTGGAAGCAACGAGTACCGGTACCAGGTAGCCGTTGGCTCAAAACTGAATAGCTAGAAAATTAATTTAGGCAATATGAATGTTGAGATTTAAACCCCAACGTCTAGTAGATGACCCACTAAGGTCCTAACTCTATAAATAAACCATTGGACTCTTAGTTTGCACATAAGAAATAGAGAAGAAAAATTCTAGAGCTATATTTCATATTTTCACAATATTTTCAAGAGAAGGAATAGTTTGCTGCTCTCAATCTCTCTACGGATTTGCAAGCACATCGACGTGATTTCTTCACGCATTGTCAAGGCATTCACGTTCATTCTAGGCTCTCAAATTGGTATTAATTTTATATATTTTTGAGAGGCATAGGAACTTTATTGTAAGATTTTATTTGTCTTACATCAGTATGATATTTGTTCTTGAGCATTTGCTCGTTGGGTTGTAACAAACCTGTCTCTTGTACTTGGGTTGAGATAACCCGTTAATTACCTCATTTAATAAATTGATTTCCTCGGGGTTGAGAGAATCGGGTTAAAAACCCTAAGCTAGGAGGCTTAGGTAGTGGAGTACCCAAGTGAGTGGGAAACCACTATACATCTTGTGCCAATTTCTGTGATTGTGTTTTGTGTAAATCTTTCTTGTTATTACTGATATTGTGTTTGAGTATTTGTGTGCGTAACCAATCTATCTTTAAATCCTATCAGGTGGTATCAGAGCGGGTAGCGAGAAGAACTAAAAACTCTTGCTCGCGATGGCATCAACCTCAAGGCGCACCGAAGGACAATCATCAACCCATTCTGCCTATTTCGATGGGACGGATTATGGGTATTGGAAGAGGAGGATGCAAGTCTTCCTCAAGGCAATGGATGAAAAATCATGGAGCCTCCATTAAAATGATTCCTTAACAAAATTATGCAAGGGAATGTTTTGGTGAATAAAATGAAGCAAAAAATTACACTCCCCAGCAACGGCGCCATTAAAATGATGGTTAGATTCCTCAACACAGTTAATTAAGTTATTTAGACCTAATTAATTATGCAAGAATGTAACTTAGGTTAACTCGAATTAATGTCGTAAGTGTAGTATAGGGTCAAGTTAACCTAACATTTTATATTTTTATTTCTTTTTAACTGGTTGAGTCCAGGTCGTTCACTGGGAGGCATAATAGTAAGCCTAATTCACCATTAATTCCTAAGCATAAATTACTAACTACTTAATCAATCAGATTATAATTAAAATACTTTAAGTACATGAATCTTGCATAAGAGATATATCAAATTAACACATGCAACATTCCATTAGAAAGAAACACATTTACACATGTAATTTGTCACTAAGAATCAAGTAAACATGTTTATTACATCAATTACATCTAATTACAAGGGATTAAGGCAAGAAAATGCTAATCAAATGAGTACAAATGCCTTATTACATTAATTAAGTTCAAAATATTAAAAGAGAATATTTCAATAAAAGTACAAATCAGACGTCTAATAACAAGATTAGACATCTTAAAAGTACAAATTAGAGGTCTAAAAGAATGGACAGACGTCTGATTATCCTTCTTTATTTTTCTTCTTTCTTAATCTTCAGCCCTCTCTTCTTCTTTACTTGTAGTCTTTGCTGCTGCGTTGTTGCTCTCTCTCTTTTCCTTTACTCATCTTTTTTCTTCTCCTTCCTCTTCCAAACCCTCTCTATTCTCTTTACTTAGCTTTCTCCTTAGGTTCTCTCTCTTCTAAGTTTCCCTTAGTACTGTGCATATACATTCCCACACTTAACCAATTTCACAAACACTTAACCTCATTTAACCTTCAATTAAAAAAATTGGTTTTCTTATTGGCAGCTCAGACCGGTCGGGGATACACAGCACCCCTAAAGGGTGGGACTAAACCCTACTGGGTTTGAACCTAATTTTCCTTAGGTGGTTTAATTTCCTTTCAAGCTCATGCACAATACCTGGCCTCCCAGGCCCACGCCCACGCGCACACGCCCATAGGCACACACGCACACAGCCCTGTGTAGGCACGTGCAACATACGCACCCGCACCCAATACTCATTTCATTTCGTGCCCTGCGCTGACAACCAAGGCATGTGCACAAAATCATATTATAGCAAGGCGACTCCTCCAGAACTACCGATGTGGGACCATCTTGTTGGTGCTAGAGCACCACGATCGTTTATTTTGATGATAACAAAACACGTGTCTTTTAACATTTGCATTTGAGTTCTAGTTTTCAGGTCAAATTGCAAATTGAGACAAGTGTTTAGACAGAGTTCTAGCTAGAATCCATGGCAGATTGGAGGAGCTGGACAGAGGCGGAGGTGCTTCGCAAGGAGCGAAAGCTTGAAGATGGAAGGACAAGAAGAATAGGATAGATTTCTATTTATCTTTTTCTATGTACTTTTGTCTTGATATCCTTTCTCTTTTTGTTTCTTAGAATATCTATTAAAGAGCCTCAAACGATCCTTAAAGTAGTCCTAGGAACACCTGCACTACCCTAGGATACTTAGGGTTTCTATAGAGAACTTAGAAAACCAAAATAGGGATCAGATAGCCTTTTCAGATGTCTAATCTGAATTTCAGACGTCTAATAAAAACTTTTAAGACGTCTGACTATTGACTTAGACATCCGATTATTTAGGCTGGACTTAGTTAGTTCTGTCTGATGAAATTAGACGTTCAGACCTTAGTCCAGACATCTTAGGAGACGTCTGATGCCTTTGCCAAACATCCAATTAGTGGACCGTTGGCCTCCTTAGCAAACATTGAGGAAATGATCATTAGCCTCGTATCAGACGTCCGTAGAGGACCCCAAACGTCTGATACATGACCGTTTTGCCTCGACTGACCCAAAATCTTTCTTCAGAGATTTTATAGCCATTAGACTCGTAGGGAATCCATTTCCAGAGAACAAAAACGTCCAGACGTCCAGACCTTGTGCCAGACGTTCTGTGTGTCATCTGATGGACTTACATTAGAACCATGTTTTGGTCTGATTCAAGTCAGGAAGGAAACCCTCCTAAAATCAGACTTCTGGCATAGTTCCCAGACGGCTTAAACGGGTTTTCCAGATGTCTGATGCTAGGACCAGACATCTGATGACCCTGTCAGAATCATGATTAATTCTGACTACGGCATGATTCTCTTTGGCTTTGCACCCAACGGCTATGGAAGCCTTCCAAGGCCTTCCAAAGACTTCCTAGGGCCTCTACAAATAGAGGAGGACCCCTTGGCTTGTAAGACACACCAAGACACCAAGACACACTAAGAAAATCACTTTCCACATCTTTTGTGTCCAAGAGAAGTAGTTGAAGCTCTAGCTCTCCAAGTATCTGTTTCATATCTAGAGAGCTTCATCCTTTTGCGCACCCACTCTCCCTCTGCGATTACGAGAGCGACAAAGTGTCGCCGCGTGGTTCATGCACCTGCGTCATCACTTCGACGCACTTCCACCAAAGGGAAGTTTCCTAACTCCTATAGAAGCTAGGATTAAATATTTGATGCTCTATAGGATTGTTGTACTTTATACTGTATTTGGTTGGGTATTCACTTTGTGAATTCCCGTCTCTTTCGTGAGACAAATTCCTTCTTGTGAAGAGAAGGGGTGTTAAGGTACACTACCCTCAGTCTAAGTAGTGTGGTTGTAATTGAGGTTCAGTCACCCTCGTTTAAGTGACTGGGTTTAGTGGATTTGATTGACTAGGTCGATCGGAAAATCCTAACTCAAGAGGGTTAGGTGCTGGTTATCACCCGGTTTGGGTTTTCACCTAAAGATATTTGTGCCTATTGTGTAATTACTTAATTTTGTGAGATTGTCTATTTTTATTCCGCACTTTATTGCGTCACGCATATCTCACTCCCTCCAAGTAAGGAATTACATATCTATGTCCACTCCAGGCCGATCTTCAAGACTCAATACCGACCGACTCCATTAATGATTTCGATCGAGCAAAAGCTTGATCGAAAGCCCTTGACCTTCTCTACAAGAAACACGCATCAATTTGATGCAAAGATAGTGTTCTACCCTTCGATTTGAAGGGCGAAAGTGAAGCTTCAGTGCAACCATCAGTGGCTGCAGAGGAGACTCTTCAGATCATACAACTTACAGCAAGGTCTTAGACCTCTAGGTGCGGTCTGAATCACCTTCAGCAGGTGATTTCACAGCGAATGAGTAAGGAAAGGAGTTTTAACAGCTACAGGAAGAAGGTTCAAGCTCAGAGCTTTGTTCTAAAGCTCTAAAGCTCCGAATCAAGATCTATTTTGGCCAACAGATAGACAACAGCAATAGGTAACAGAATCAACAACCTTTGAGAGTTGTAGCGTTCACAACTAGGTGGAATTGGCGATGGAATCTTGCCTAGAATAGAGAGAACTCAGTATTGGGTTCTAAAGAACCTAAACTGACAATAACTTGAATCTCACTAATTCCTTAATTAAACTTAATGAAATCAACTCTATTACTCTCCAAATCATTCCAGAAAGCATTTCAACCAATTAAACCATAAGACTAATCATTAAATCCTCAATTTGGACCTAGAGTTGACCAGAATGGGCTCAAAGTTGACTTACTGTTCTAAGCTTCCTCAGATCAAATTGAAACCTTGAATCAACTTAATCCTTCATCAGGAATTGGTCTAGAACATCAAAATCATGTTTTGAAGCTCCTAATTGGTTATCAGACTTCGTCGCTTGAGATCTGAAATGTGTTTGTTCGGTAGAGCAAACCAAGACTTTCCTAACCAATTGACCAGCTAAAATGAACTCAGCAGACTTCGTTCTTGCTCCCGGACCTCTTACAGTGACCTAAACCCTAACAGAAATGACTCTCCAACTATGCCGGAGTTGGAGAAGACAGAGGTCTATATCGAGCTCCAGCTATCAAAATATCAAATCAATAGTAGAGGCATAATCCTCAGAGCCTAAGTAATCAGTCTAGAGCTTCACATGAAGATCTATGGACTGAAGAGCAATTTCAACTCGTCGGAGCTCCGGTGAGTCCGATCTGATACACAAAGATGAATAACACAGTAAATGAGGCCATTATTGACCTGAGGAGATTCCTAAGACCTAGACATATCTCAAGAAATCTTTAATTGGCTCAAAGAATGATCAGAATATAAGATGGTTCATGGAATTCACAGATCTGGCATTCTGAGTTCAACAGAGCTCAGAATGCCTAAGTGAGGGGAAATGATCTATGAAGTGACGCGAAACTAGAGGAATAGTTAATTAGGCAAATAACTCATCTCTGAGCCACCATTGACAGCAAGCTCAAAGATGAGGAGGAATTAGGCATTCTTGGTACACTACTCTATAGGAGCAATTGAAAGCTTCATAGAGGTCCTTAGGTATTAAAGAGGTGATGATGGACCTTAAGTGAGTGTGAAATGACCTCGGAGACTTCCGCCATGGATAGCAGAAGTCACTGGTGACGGTGAGATGTATTATGCGATGTAGGCGCTAAAACTAAATGGAAAGAAGTGGAAAGTGATCTTGAAGGGAAGAGGAGAGTGAAAGAATGCACGAAATCGTGAATTGAAGTCCGACGAAGCTGGATTTGGCTTCACCAAAGCCGGAGACGAAGCTACAGAAACTAACTAAACTAAGATAATTCTATCTAATTACCTAACTAAACCTACTCCTAAAGGTTAAGACTACTTACCTGATGAAGGAGATGAGGGATCTCACCGTTGGCAGGGCGAGAATAGGACCGAAATCTAGAGTGGGTGAGAGGAGAAGCTCTGGCCGATCAAAGCGGAGATCAGAGGGAGAGTGGGGCACTCAGTCACCGTTGGCACAACGATAGAGGAAGAGGAGGTGCGAGAGGCAGCGCGTCCTCGGTGGCCGCACTCAGGAAGGAGAACGAAGACGCCGGAGTTGCGGAAGAACCTACTGACTAGCTACAGTAAGGTGGAGAGGGGAAGGGATTTGATCAAGCTCAAATCGTAGGGGTCGATGGGTATTTATAGGTTGTGGCGGCTGTGAAAGGGGCTATATCTGGATGGGAATGCGTCTAGGTGCAGGGTAACCACCGGCGTCTTCTCCGACGCCGGTGAAGTTATCGCCGAGCCCTAAATAGGATTTAGAGATGATCCAGACCAATGGATGAAATGAAGAGGGTAAGCGCAAGCTTCAGAAGCTTGGCGAGGAAGGAAGGACATCGGATGTGAGATGATCAAGTGGTGTCTTCACCGCCGCCTGATAGTCGTTCATGTGTGTGAAGAAGAAATGAAGAGGAAGATGACGATGCTCACAGGGACCAGTATGCAATAAAAGCTAACAACCTAAGTAAAAGGAAATGACTCAAATGCAATGAATTCTAAGGACTAAAATGTAAACAGAGGCCATTTAAGTTAATTTTAATTTAATTCTTTTCCAACTTTTATATATAATTATAAAATAGCTAAATATTATATTAAAGCCATGTATTCACATTTTTCACCCATTTATTTATATTTATTTACTTATTAACTTACTTAAGTTATTAAAGACTTAGGTCTTAAGTTATACTTAAGTTAAATAAGATATTAATCAGGTAGCTAATTAGTGATAATTTGAGTCCATTTATTAATTAAATTATTAATAATATTAATTAACTTTTAATTAAACATTTTAAACTTATTTTAAGGTCCTTTATTGATTTATCCCTTATTACATAATTAACCCTTATATATGCATATTCCTAGCTAATTACTAGGGAAACTAGTTAATTAGGGGTAATTAGAAGCCATGATGAGCCTCTCATCAAGCCTTATCTAACAAAAGTATTCAAATCCAAAGGAGGAAGAAGGGGTAGTGCTGATGGCGGATCAAAAGAAGAAAATAGTGAGTAATGCAAAGGCCATGAATGTGCTTTATTGCACATTATCGAAGGAAGAGTTCAACCGAATTTCAACGTGCAAGTCCGCATACAAAATTTGGAGCACTCTCGAGGTCACCTAGAAGGAACAAGTAAGGTAAAAGAAACCCGTATCTCTATTCTAACAGAAAATTATGAGTGTTTCAGGATGGAGAAAGGCGAGACGATCAAGGGCGTGTATACGAGGTTTGGGGAAATTGTTAACCCGATGAAGAATCTTGGAGTAAAATTTACGGAAGAACAACTTGTAAGGAAGATCCTGAGATCTCTTACAAGTAATTAGAGTCCAAAGACCACAGCCATCCAAGAGGCAAAGGACCTCTCCACTCTCCCCTTGGATGATCTAGTTGGCAGCCTTATGGCCTACGAAGTCCAACTAGAGAACATGAAAAAGAACGAGGAGAAGACGTCAAGCAAGAAGAAGAATATTGCTTTTAGAGCAATTCAGAGGGACTCGGATTCAAGCACCTCAGAATCCGAAGATGAAGAGATGGAGATGCTTCCAAGAAAGTTTCAAAAATTTCTTCGAAAGCAAGGTAAGAAAGTGAATAAAATTTCATCTGATATTATTTGCTATGAATGCAAGAGAAAGGGTCACGTGCGGAAGGATTGCCCTATAAACAAGAATAAGAAAGACACAAAAGAAGCAAACAAGAAGAAGAAGAAGAAAGCTCTTAAAGCGATGTGGAGTGATAGAGACTCCAACATGGACATCGATTCCGATGATGATGAGGTCACACACCTTTGCTTGGTAGCCACTACAGAAGACACAGAAGATGAGGTAAATCCTGACTTTTCTTTTGAAGAATTACTTAAAGCTTATGAAGAATTATATCATAAAGCTAGGTTGTTTAAAGAGGAAAATAAAGTTTTAAAGAATAATTATCAAACATTAGAAGTAGACAAATCATGTTTAGAAATAGAATTAGAAATGTCAAAAGAGACTAATAATCAATTGCATGCAAAGATAGTAGAGCTAGAAGATATTTATGAGCATTTTGAGGAGATTTTAAATAATCTCAAAATAACTACTAGGCTAAACACTGAATTTTGTGATTCTTTAAAATCAAAATTTAAGAGTAAAAAGAATACACAAAATAAATCATATGAACTTAGGCATGCATGGATGTACCAAAAAGCCAAAAATCTCAAGAATTATAGATCTAACACAAGAGAGGTCTATAAATCTCAAGGTTTGAAAGGTGCTAACCTGAAAGGACCCACAAGAAAATGGGTACCTAGAAAAAATATTTTACATTGTTTTGCAGGAGTAGATCAATGGGGTCAAAGTAATCAGTGGGTGTTACAAGGCACAAAATGGAACACTCCAACCATTCTACAAATTACATGAAGATCAAGAAAGGTAGACTACTAGAGCTTGGTATCCACAAGCACCATTCTACTATTGGTAATTTTACGGTATGATATTTTTTACTCCATTTTTTCTTGTGATTAACAAAGAGGGGGAGAAGAATAAAGAGCAAAAAGTAATATTTTTAGGGGGAGCATATATTGAGGGAGAGGATTAAATTAAAAGTTTTCCTTCATATAAAAATGCTAAAAATTATGTTTTCTATAATTATCTATTTGCAAGATAGTTTTGTCAACACCAAAAAGAGGGAGATTGTTGGAACCTTGTTCCACATGTTGTTTTGGTGTTAACAAAATTTTTATGGATTAATGTTTACAATTGAGTGCTTTTTAGATTTAGGTGAAGATCAAGGCAAACAGGAAATGACGGAGGCATGATGATGAGAAGGAGAAGATCATGACATGGAGGAGGCAAGATGACAAGGAAGAATCAAGGAAGAGAAGATCAACTTCATCCTTTAGTTTTTTACTTTAGTTTTTCCTAATTTATAGAATGTATGCCTCTTAACAAAGAATCAACTTAGATCGTAAAATAAATTAGAGATAAACTAGGATTTATACTTTGATCATTTTCAAAGAACGTAATTGAATAATTCTCTTAAAAAAGTTACTTGTTAACCCACAAGTACCGGTACTAAAGTTTAGTACCGATATATATGAGTTATAGGTTTAGGTTTTTTCAAAGAAATAAACCTGTACCCCACGAGTACCGGTACTCATGATTAGTACCGGTACTAGAGGGAACGAGTACTGGTACTCACTATTAATACCGATACAAGTGGGTTACAGATTTGTGTTAAGTGTTTGAAACATAAATCCAGAAGCAACAAGTACCGGTACCAGGTACCTGTTGGCTCAAAACTGAATGGCTGGAAAATTAATTTAGGCAATATGAACATTGAGATTTAAACCCCAACGTCTAGTAGACGACCCACTAAGGTCCTAACACTATAAATAAACCCTTGGACTCTTAGTTTGCACATAAAAAATAAAGAAGAAAAATTCTAGAGCTATATTTCATATTTTGACAATATTTTCAAGAGAAGGAATAGTTTGCTCCTCTCAATCTCTCTACGGATTTGCAAGCACATCAACCTGATTTCTTCACTCATTGTCAAGGCATTCACGTTCATTCTAGGCTCTCAAATTGGTATTAATTTTATATTATTGTAGAGAGGCATAAGAACTTTATTGTAAGATTTTATTTGTCTTACACCAGTGCTATATTTGTTCTTGAGCATTTTCTCGTTGGGTTGTAACAAACCCATCTCTTGTACTTGGGTTGAGGTAACCCGTTAAATATCTCGTTTAATTAATTGATTTCCTCGGGGTTGAGGGAATCAGGTTAAAAACCCTAAACTAGGAGGCTTAGGTAGTGGAGTACCCAAGTGAGTGAGAAACCACTATACATCTTGTGCCAATTTCTGTGATTGTGTTTTGTGTAAATCTTTCTTGTTATTACTGATATTATATTTGAGTATTTGTGCGCGTAGCCAATCTATCTTTAGATCCTATCACGAACTTCATTGTATTTGTTGTTTGATCGATTGAGGATTTGAACTACAACGACGATAATATAAACCCTCAATAGATAGATATAACACACACAAAGCATCGCCTCACTCTTCTGAGCCTTTTCCCTCACTCAATTGAGTGAGATCCTTTTCCCTAAGTTCAGATGAATTCAAGATGATTCTATACTTGTTTCCTTGATCAATCCTTATTCTTTTAGTTTAATTAAGTTAATTTCCATCTTCTTGAGATTCTTTATGATCTCAGGAAGCTTTTGAATTAGCTCTTGAGTAATTTCTTGGAGATTTGATCTCTAGATCTGAGTTTCAACCTTCATCAGAGCTCCGGTGAGCTTCAACGACCTTCAGAGAGAGCTCTAGTGTTTGAATCATTCTGATAAGCTCTAAATCACCTCTAGATGATCTTCTGATCAACTTCCACCCTTTGATTCTATGTTTCACTGAGTTTATCACTCTTTTAGACTTCATCTTCCTCAACTTTGGCAAAGCTAATGAAGCTTATTCATTAGGTATTAGACCTTTGTAATAGATCCATTAGCATCATTAAGATCTAGGGAATCTAGATTAGGTCACAGATAAGTTGCCAGATCCTTAAATTGGGCTATTGACCAAACCTATCTTTGAACTCAGGAAGAAGTGCCTGAGATCACCTATAGAGTAGTCAAAACTTGGATTTGAGGATTTCAATCAATTCCTTAGGTTGATTTTAGTCTATTTAGGCTAATAATTTGATCTAAAATGTAATATTTTACAAAGCAAACTCTCAAGTTTGATAAGTCAACTTAGAAGTGTTCTTGGTATTTTAGATTTTAAAACTTAGATTTAAGGGATGATTTGAGTTCCTTTGATTACTGCGAATCTTTAGGAACTAATTTGATTATGTTTTATTGAGGTTTAGTGTGAATTCGATTATCTTCATAGTTTGGGTTCAAACTAGAAACCATAGGTATTTATAAGCATTTTGGCGAGATTCCAATCCAATTTTTGCCCAGATCGAACCTTTATGACCTTATGAATTGATTTAAATCAAATCTAGAGGTTGAGATCTTTTTGTTAAGTTGTTTTGAATCAGTGGTCAGTGTCCTTAGCTTCAGACTAAAGCTTTGAAGCTATAAAGCTTCTCCATACTTCACAGAACCTTTTTCCCTCCTCTATTCCTTGCGAAATGGTCTCTAATACTAATCTGGACTCTCGATGGAGAGTTTAACCAAGTTTATAGGTTAGAGGACCTATTTCCTCCTCTACTTGAACATAGCAGTAAGTCCATGGTTTTAGGCCAAGTTTAGAGTTTGATTTGAAGGATAAATTGTGATCCTTTGATCCAATTGACTCCATCAATCGACACTAAACACATAGGTGATTGCGTAGCAATTATAGGACTTAATCAACTAGAATTGAGTTAGATCCTAGCTTAACTTAAGAATAATACATGCATGAGTTGCATATTTGCATCTTACTTGATTTATTTAGCTATGAAGAAAATAATGCTATTTTAACATACTAATTGATAGGTAATAATACTTGCAAATGAATCGAGGCTACATATCATAAATCCAACCATACAGATGGACTCAGAGTGACGATCATAGTCCAACAACATGAGAATCACCTTGATCGGAGCTCTGTAGCACCATCTATGAAGCCAGGAAGATGGACTATCAGGATGGTGCCATGTGATGCCATCCCAACGGCCTACCACCACTTGCTCATCCACTGAAGGATGATCTATGTTCACTTTGGGTTGTTGATCATCATCCAACGGCCACAAAGGTGCCACATTGCCAGCCTCTTCATCCCTTATCCAGCAACCCCCATCTCAACCGTTGGATCGTTATCCAACTGTTGAGAGCACACGAACACTAAAGCAAGAGCGCAACACAAATGTACGCATAGTGCGTTGGTCGAGCACTCTATGCAGAGCGGAGGACGCTCGTTTGAGTCACACAAAGGGGGAGTAATTCACCCAGAGTGAAACACGAAATTCGCGCGTTGGATTAAGCTTAAATGACACTGAACGCCTCACGTGGTGCAGTGGATGAGCATCCCAATGCACACGCATGACCACGCGTAGGTCTACGCATCCTCGCGAGTTCTCAGC
The DNA here is from genome assembly GCA_037157565.1 of Thalassia testudinum. NCBI lineage: Eukaryota > Viridiplantae > Streptophyta > Magnoliopsida > Alismatales > Hydrocharitaceae > Thalassia > Thalassia testudinum. The sequence goes on along the minus strand of JAZHRO010000022.1, from coordinate 1,529,545 downwards.
ATGTGTGAGCACACGATTTGGTGCAATTGTGGCCATCGGATTACGATCAGACGGTCCTCAGAAGTCCATCACGCAATCGAGCACCACTTAATGGGCAATCTTGACTCTGTCAGAGTGTCCATTGCAAATCAAACGGCCCATGAACAAGGGCTGACATTGAGCACACGATGGAGGCGCGATCAGAGGGTGATCTTGATGCGATCAGAGCCGTTGATCTACGATCAGATGGCCCTCATGCAATCCAGTTGGGTGGTGCAGTTAGGAGCCCCAAAATACCCATTCTACCCCTCATTTTTCCTAGATAAAGGGCTAAAGACCCACCATATCCATTAATCAGCATGGAGCACTTCCTCATCCTCCATTTCAACCTTAAAACTCCTCTACCTTAAAATGAGTTAAAAAAGAAAGAAAAAAAAGGAAGGTAGTTGAAAAAAAAAAAGAAGAGAAAAAATGAGCGAAAAAAAGAGTAAAAATAAGGGAAAAATGAAAATGAAGTGAAGAGAAGAGGGGGAGAAACTCATCTCTATTTATTTTTCTTCTCTATATTGCTTCTTCTCTCATAGAGTATGGGAGAAAGTGAAAGTGTAAGTGAGCCTATTGAGACCCCATATGAGAGGGACTCATTCTTTGTTACGACACGATCCCGACTCCCTACGGAACCCGAGAACGGCCCGCCTTGACTAAATCCCAAGACCCAGTCATCCAACAAGAAATAATCAAATGCAGAATAAACATTTCCACAACCACACATGCAATGTAACTAAGCAAATTGATTAAAAGTCAGCAACGGAAAATAGGAATAGAGTTCAACAAAAGCGACGTGCCACAGGCGAGAAATGATGTACAGTTCACTAGCTAGCCATCACAACCAACAAAAGTGTAACAACAAGTTTCAACATAAGTCAAAATACTCACTAACAACAGAAAAACCTCAGAAATGGAAAAGGAGCAAGTACAACTACTGCTGGACTCGACTGGGCCCAACACCCTCTGCAGCCGATGGTGCTGGCTACTCAACTCCCTGACCTAAACATGGTTACATATGCCTATGGTCAACTAACGCTGAGTAGAGTGGTGTATATGAAATTCTAAATGCAATTAAACATAAAGGGAAAAACAACTAACTCATCATACAATTTACCAGTTATGTGTTTCCATTTATATCAACTATGTGTTTCTGATTCGGTTATCTAGTAAGGGTCCACAACATTTCTTAATTCACTTGTTCCCTAAGGGAACGATCTTGATGCAGGATGTGCACATGGCGCTCTCCTGGTTGGGAGAGCACCCCGTGGTAGTCCTACACCCAGTCTACCACCCTAGGGTCATGGCCACGACGTAGCGGTGACTACGGCACGTGTGATAAGCACTCGAGTAGCTACCCCGTACTGGCATGTGGTCAGTCATTTCCGTTAATGGGTATGCCCAAACATATAGCACAGAATAGAATAGGGGCCTCACCCCTCAACAGTCTACATACTCTCGCCCGACTATCCCAGTTTGCCCAGTGGGCCTAATAGGAGTTGGTGTAGGGTGGCCAATCCTAACTCCAGGTCCCAACCCAAGGGGCAGCTAGCTCCCCCATATACTAAAGGGACAGTAGCTCTCCTCGGTACCACGTACACGAGAGCCAACTCACTTTCCATACCAAGTTTGAATAGTCAACCAATATGCTCGTAGGCAACAAGTTCCCTCATACAACAGATATCCATATCAGTATACCTTGAGTTACCTTCCTAGTTTCTCGTAAGGTTCATGCATAGTACTCATCTTATTTCATTTCATGGCATGTATCTCTATCACATACTGATTTCTAATTCATACAACAGGCAACTCGTAATTTAACAAGATAAACCATCATCAACATGATAAGCGATCACCTAATCATTTAAATATTCTAATTTTACAGTATGAAGTCTAACAACATGCATTCTCAGATTTTATAACATGCGAGGTTTATGCACTGAATATAAACCATTCACATTCTTGGTCCTAGGGTTCATCTCATAACCTAGGTTTCAAGCAGATATTTAACATGCATTTTACTAATTCAAACCACAGAAATAGAGAGGACCACTCTACCAAGATATACGGGTGGTATGGGGCCTCGAACAGTAGATCCCAACATCTCCGCGGGTCCCGTGTGCACCACGGACTGGAGACCTATATCGTTGACCAATATGTCAAATGAGCTCAAAATAGTATAAACACTATACTAACACATAGAGAATTCCGAAAGAAAGCCAACGATACTTTGTTTGCAAAAAATCGACTCCATTTGGGCCTTGAACAGGCCCAAAAACACGCACCTTGACCGATCAAACATCTGGAGCGAGTCCCAGACATCTTAAACGAACACAATAGCTTACCTTGCTCTCCTGCGCCTTTTTCAGAGATCTAAAACCCTTCATAGCCATCTGAGGGTGTCTCCAGACATCTGGCACTGCTACCAGTCGTCTGAGAGAGCAGTTGGATGTCTGATGATGCTCCCAGATGTCCTAAAGTGTCTCGAACGTCGTGTCAACTCACCTTTCCAACGTCTCTAGCACCTCAGCACTCTACGTGCTTTCCAGATGTCCGGAGTCCATCCCAGACGTTTGGCGAACGTCGTAGATGTCTGATAATGCGAAAAAATGACTCCGCAGGATCTCCTCGCGAGCTTTCTTCTCGCCTCAGGAGCTGAGCAGCTCCTGTAGCACCCTCAGTCTCCCCCTCGCAAGCTCTCCGCACGCACGACCTTCTCCTCCGATCTCCTCCTGCTCCCTACTCTCCCTCTCCTTCTCCCTCTCGATTGCTCTAGTGGAGAGAAAAATGGAGGGGGGTTTTTATGGGTGGTGAGGGATGGGGAGGGGGGGGTAAGGTGGCGTGGGGATGTGGAGAAGCATGGGGGAGGTGTATGGGGATGGGAAGAAACATGGGGCATGGAGGGGTATGGGATAAGACATGGGGGGCTATGGTGGTATGGCATGGGTGGAGGTGCAAGGGCATAGGGGTTTTTGCATTAAACCACTCAAGGACTAAAATGTTCCACAGGGAAACCTTTTGGTGGGCAAAAATTACGACAAGGCCCCTAAAGTTCGAAAAAATAAAATAAAATGGCCCTTGGAAAGGGTCATTTCAACATAACAAACTTAAAGGAAGTTTTACCCCAGAAACTTGAGCTAGACTAGGATGCGGGAAGAAACAGACATGTGCATAACAAACTTAAAGAGGATCAAAGTAGGTCGGAAGCAATGTACCCTCGAAAAGCTCTCGATACTGATCTCGCATTGCCATCTCGAGCTCCCAAGTTGCCTCCTCGTACCGCTGGCTTCTCCACAGGACCTTTACCAGTGGCACCTCCTTCCACCTCAAGTTCTTGACAGCTCTATCCAGTATCTGTACTGACCTCTCAGGGTAGGTCAAGTCATCCCCTACCTCGATGCTCTCATAGCTCAAAACATGGTTGGGATCGACGATGTATCTCCTGAGATTGGACACATGAAACATGTTGTGCACTCCAGAGAACTTGGGAGGAAGGGCAAGCCAGTAAGCAACGGATCCAACCCACTCTAAGACCTCAAAAAGTCCTATGAACCTCGGCACAAGCTTCCCTTTCACCCCAAAATGCTGCAAGCCCTTCATGGGCGAAACACGGAGGAAGACATGATCCCCAACCTCATTCTGCACCTCTCTACACTTCCGATCAGTGTAGCTCTTCTGTCTACTCCTGACAGTACAAAGTCGTCTGTGAATCTGCTCTATCACCTCCTGACTCTGACAGATCAACCTGGGAAAACTGCATCAAGATCGTTTCCTTAGGGAACAAGTGGATTAAGAAATGTTGTGGACCCTTACTAGAATAACCGAATAAGAAACACATAGTTGATATAAATGGAAACACATAACTAGTAAATTGTACGATTAGTTAGCTACTTTTCCCTTTATGTTTAATTGCATTTAGAATTTCATATACACCACTCTACTCAGCATTAGCTGATCACAGATATATGTAACCATGTTCAGGTCGGGGAGATGAGTAGCCAACACCACCGTCTGCAGAGGGTGCTGGGCCCAGTCAAGCCCAACAGTAGTTGTACTTGCTCCTTTTCCGTTTCTGAGGTTTTTCTGTTGTTAGTGAGTATTTTGGCTTATGTTGAAACTTGTTACGCTTTTGTTGGTTGTGATAGCTAGTTAGTGAACTAAACCTTTATTTCTCGCCTGTGGCATGTCACTTCTGTTGAACTCTATTCATGTTTTCCGTTGCTGACTTTTAATCAATTTGCTTAGTTGCATTGCATGTGTGGTTGTGGAAATGTTTATTGTGCAATTGGTTATTTCTCATTGGATGACTTGGTCTTGGGATTTAGTCGAAGCAGGCCGTTCTCGGGTTCCGTAGGGAGACAGGATCGGGTCGTAACAAGATGGTATCAAAATCGAAAAGCACATACACTAATCAACCGGAAATTATAACCAAACCTGCCACCACAGAACCTGAAGCTCTAGCGTCTCCATGAGTCAGGGCGTTGACACGCCCCTTAGTCCTAGGTGTAGAAGAGGCAGCCAGGCTCTGGGTTGGGCGAGCGGCAGCTGGCCGGTGCCCTCCTCGCGAGCTTTCTTCTCGCCTCAAGAGCTGTAGCAGCTCCTGCAACACCCTCAGTCTCCCCCTCGCAAGCTCTCCGCACGCACGGCCTTCTCCTTCGATCTCCTCCTTCTCCCTGCTCTCCTTCTCCCTCTCGGCTACTCTGGTGGAGATCAAAATGGAGGAGGAGGGGGGTTTTATGGGTGGTGAGGAATGGGTGGGGGGGGGGGGGGGGGGGGTAGGGGGTAAGGTGGCATGGGGATGGGGAGAAGCATGGGGGAGGTGTATGGGGATGGGGAGAAACATGGGGCATGGAGGGGTATGGGATAAGACATGGGGGGGTATGGTGGTATGGCATGGGTGGAGGTGCATGGGCATGGGGGTTTTTGCATTAAACCACTCAAGGACTAAAATGTTCTGCATGGAAACCTTTTGGTGCACAGATATTGCGATAAGGCCCCTAAAGTTTGGAAAAAAAATAAAACAGCCCTTGGAAAGAGTCATTTCACTCTTCGAGGTCCCTACATGAGAGAAGCTCACTATTGGTCTCTATCTAAGAGGAGCACCTTCCTTGTCCCTATATGAGAGAAGTCTATTGAGAGATTTTCGTATCTAAGAGGCTAGTCTTGAGGTCTCTAAGGCAAAGGCCCACTTCGAATTTTTGTGTGGGAGAGGCACAATCGTAAGGTCTCCGAGGAAAAGACCCACTTCTAAGATCTCCATTGGGGAAGGCACTAACATCAGCTGAGGTCTCTAGGAGAGAGACTAATTAGAGCCAGCTTTAGCAATTCATCTATTAGACTCTAGCCTTGTTGATGTGTCATCATTGGCACCCCACCTACATGTAAGAATGAGGATGCAGTTGTCGTCATTCGCCTAGAGAAGAACCACAATCCTATTGCACCTATTGTGTTGTGTTCTTCTTGTGAGAGTGAGAATTTATGTTGTATAAGCTGAGCATTGCGTGCTTTAGCTTGAAGGGGAGTGTTGTTACAACCCGATTTCCGAATCCCTATGAGACACGAGAATCGGACCGACTCAACTGATCCCAAGACCCAGTCGTCCAACGAGAAAGTAACCAAAAGAGCAGTAAAATAAACCACATTCACTATGTATATAACTAGCAGTAACAAAAGTATAGCAGTAAAGAAAAGAACTACTACAGTACACACCATCACAACAGTAAAGAAATAAACAGGTACATAAACATGATGCTTACAATAAAAGAGTACAGTGGTAACAAAAAACACTCACTACAACAGAAAAAAAGGTACAGTGGGTACTACACAAGTAAACTACTGGCCTCTACTAGGCCCAGCACCCTCTGCAGCCGCCAGCTCTGGCTACTCAACACCTAGTCCTGAAAAGGTGACAAAGGTGACATGTCAGCGAAACGCTGAGTAGAGTGGCAACTAACTAGCTAGGAAAACAGTAAGGTGGACAGGTAGCTGTTATTTTTAATTTCTTTCTTTATTTTCTATTTACTCATTCTTGAATTATTTCTTAGATCTTTCTCTTGATCTTGAATGTTCCTCGTGGGAACGATTTTGATTGTAGTCTTTTCCGAAAAGTAGAAGTAGCACGTGGTGCTCTCCTGGCCGGGAGAGTCCCCCGTGGTGGTCCTACCCTTAGTCAACCACCCCAAGGTCACTGACAGACGTAACGGTGACTACGGTACGCGCGATAAACGCATGGGTAGCTACCCCACACTGGCACGCGGTCAATCATTTCGGTTAATGGGTGCGCCCCAAAGCACAGCACGGAACCAGTATAGGGCAAAGCCCTCTTAGTAACAGGGGTCCAGCCCCTCCACAGTAACCAAACAGGGGTCTTGCCCCTTCACAGTCAGCGCACCCTCGCCTGACTACCCTGGTTTGCCCAGTGGGCCTAACAAGTCGGTGTAGGGAGGCTAGCAGAACCCCGGGGCCCGTGGGGTGGCTAGTGCTCTCCCTACACTAGTAGCTCTCCCCGGTACTATGTACGCGAGGGCCAAAAGTCGGTACAAAGTGGCCAGACCAAACCTCGGGTCCCTGGGGTGGCTAGCTTTGCTCTGCACTAAACAGGAGGATAGTCTCTCTCCTTGGTACTCCGTACTCAAGGGCCAGCTCACTTCCCCAATTCTATTCCATTCCCCGCTCAGGAGCTCTACTCCTAATTCCCCGTAGGGTTCATGCTCATATTTCTAAGCCAATTTAGGTTTCATCATTTCAGCTTTATATTTATATAGCCCATGTTCTCAACAGTTAATATCCATTCATAAACAAGCAACTGTTATCCAATTATAGGCAATTATCATTTTTCTTTCTACTTTTCCAAGACTGCAATTTATATATTCACGACATTCGTTTTGGTGTTTCTATTCCTAGGATTCATGCCACACCCTAGGATCTATCATTCAATCTAGTTTTCCAGTCCTAGGATTCATGCCATACCCTAGGATCTATTGTTCAATCTAGTTTTCCAATCCTAGGATTCATACCATACCCTAGGATCTATCGTTCAATCTAGTTTTCCAATCCTAGGGTTCATGCCACACCTTGGAATCTATTAATTATCTCACAAGTGCATAAATGTTGGTAAATAATTAAAGGGAGCCACTCTACCCGCAAAATCGGGAGTACTGGGGGCGTGATCGGCAAGCCCGCGTGCCTCTGCAATCCCCAGAGCCGCAACGGAATGGGGTCCTAATACAAGGATCAATTACAAGGACCTACTCAGAACAGGATATAAATACTGTAAACAGGTAGAGGAACTAATTCTGAGAAGAACGAAACTTGAAACGCAGAAAACATACTTCGAACAGACCCTAAACGGGTCAAAAACGACAAGTCTGCCCAAAATTAGACATCTGGAACATCTTCCAGACGTCTTAAACGACTGTTCAGGTCATACCTTGTTCCTGCGCGGTCCTTCAGATGTCCAGAATCCCACTGAATCGTCTAGACTTAGTTTCCAGACGTCCGACTGTTACTCAGGATGTCTGGAGACCCTCTTCGTCGTCTGGTGCTGTGCCCAGATGTCTGATCGGTGTGGGAGGGTGTGCCCTTGCGCCTTCCCGAATGAGACATGCACGCATACGCGACCGTCCTCAACACGAAACGAGGTACAACCCTTTAGCGGAACGGCTGCATGGTCGTACATGCGAAAGAAGAATGGAAGGAAAATATCGTACCTTTCAGACGTCTAGACCTTCCTCCAGACATCTCCCGCGTCGTCTGGACGTAGGTCCAGACGTCTAATTCTAGGAAATTTTCCCAGAATCAGGGCCTCCTCACACTCCGCCTACTGCGCACGGCCGTGCCGTGCCGCGCTCGCCTACTGCCTGAGCTGTAGCAGCTCCTCCCCAGCGCCACGCTCCTGCTATGCACCCGCCAACCGGCCCTGGCTGCTCCGGCGAGCTTGCACCCTCACGCTCTAACCCTTCTCCCTCTTGCTGCAACTCCTCCCCGCGCACCCACAGCAGCAGCTGCTGCCCTCGCCCTCTCACTCTCGCACTAATAGGAAGAAGGAGAAGAAGACGGGGGAGTGATGGTGAGGGAGAGGAGAGGGGGTGTATTTGAAGGCACTGTGGGGAGAGAGAGAGGAGGAAAGCTGTGCCTGCAAGACGAGAAGGAAAGAGAAAGAAGAAAGGAGGGCGGTGATTCAGTCTGCGTGTGCATGCGCGCAGACGTGAAACCGTACGCCGAAAAAATTAATTTCCAGACGTTTGGGAAGGCTTCCAGATGTCTGACCAGACGTCTGGGACAACTCCCAGACATCTTAAAAGACGTTTGATGCCGGGGTCATAACAAGTGTTGAGAGAGATGAATGCTGTTGGGTAATTAGATAATGCGTGAGATCCAATTACAACTATTTTAGTCCCACATAGTATAGCAGAGAAAAGAAAGGTGTGTGTTGGCCTATAAAAGGGCCATTATACCCTTCATTTATCTTTGAAAAGAAATATTGAGAGATAACACCTATAGGAGTGCTTCTGTGGTTTCCTCCTCTTTCCTTGTGAGAGGGGTTTTCACATAAATTCAAGCACTTCATCTGTGATGCTTTGATTTTTTGTACTTTTAATTTTGATTATTTATTTTAACACCCACCATTTAGTAAAGAGTTGCAATGTTTAACCCTTAGCCATTCTTTTCCTATACTTAATATTACTAAATAGAATATTACAACATAACACATGGGTAGTAAAATGCTTTGGCAGAGTTCCCTTGACACTTGGAGGCTACTTGCACATTCATTCAAGCTTCAGAAAATAGCTAAATAGGCAATGCTTTAACAATGATATGTGAGAATTTGATTGCTTTTTCTTTTTTTTTTAAATTGGCCCAAAATATGATGGCTAGCAACATATTTTTGGAATTAAACAACAACAACAGCCACAACGATGACAAAGGGAGTTGGATATGGGGTTTGGACAACAACATTTGGTGGTCAAGATTCAACAATGGAAAAATCTAAATGAGTACCACCAACAAATTGAGAAGTAGGCTAAAAGGATGATGGTAAAATTTGGATACTTCAAAGGAACTCTCTAAACAACCATAATTACACAGGTTTAAAAAAAAGAAAAGAAAACAAAAGCAAAGAATGAAAAAAAATCATTACCGAAATTATGCACTACATGGCTAAATTTGGAGACAACTACTCAAGCTAAAGAAGAGAAACATTAAGTAGATATAGAACAAAAGAAAAGAAGTGACAAATGTTTATGTTGGAGAAATTAATGTCTCTCTTATTGAAAATAGGAACCTTGATCTCTCTTACATAGAGAGGATAGAAAAATTACATAAATGGCATAACAAGATTATAAAATTGGCTACCAGGAATATAAAATTCACTAAGACTCCCAAACTTACTAAAAATAGATGTAATCATAATCCTAAAGATTTTAACAATTTCTTAATACTCTAATGCTACTCCTCAAGTTGGAGCATAAATCATAATTGAGCTAAGCTTACTAGAAGAGATAAAACAAGACTCTCCCTAATGTAGGATATCATTTGGTTGGAGGAGTAGGCAAGTAGCAGTAATAGGTAGGTAGGCAGCAGGAGTAGGAAGGAAGTAGGAGACGATCCCAAGTAGAAACACAATAGCGTGGGAGACGATCCCAAGTAATAACAGCAGTAGATGAGAGGCAATCTGAAGATGGTCAAAAGATGATCCTAATCAGGCAATAGGAAGTAGGAAATAAGGTATGCAATCAAGGCGTAGAGTAGACATACACCACATATGTATTTTGTATTGAAATTTCCCAATCTAAACCAATTGTGCGATATGAAAATTTGTTCAAATTCTTATTCCTCTTACTATCCATCAACTCAGAAAGGACCACATATTCGGATATGAAAACATTGAAAAGTCTATGGCAACTAGCATGTGCCATGTTTAAGATCGAAAAAAGAATCTATGTTTAAGATTTCTTTGGAAGGAGATCCCTTTTCTCTTTTATATATATATATATATATATAAGAATAGTATGCAGTGAGTACAATGCTCATAAATACTTATTTAAGGTCAAATTATATATGTCGAATGAATATTTGTCTTGAGAAATCACTTTCACTTTTAGTCAATGTTTTATGTAATATGAGTGAAACCACCTAATTATTTATAGTGATTATCCATTTAAAATTAATATAATATTTATGAATATTGTAGATATGGAATATCCTTGCAACATTATTGTAACTTTTTTGTCGTTTATTATTTTATAGTTCGTCTTATATGTTTTTGAAGGTTATTATTTTTTATTTTATCACACTATATTGATTCATAAATATTATTAAATATCATTGCATGTCAAGAAGATATTAAATAACTTATATCACATTTTATAATATCTGTTACATTCATGAACTTACGTTACTTTTTTGTGTTACAAAATCATGTTGCGCATGTTTTCACTTTATTATATAGGTTGACTTTGTATTACAATTCATAATATGCAAAAGATATTATAACATTATAATTTTTTTGGTGATTACATTCTGTATTGCAAATTCAATTCAGTCACACAGATTCGTATTACAATTTTAAGCACGTTATGTATTACAAAATAATAAGTAAACATTTATTCCTAAAATTTGTATTACAACATTTGTAACGAACCCTTAATACGTTACAATATCACACACATAAGAGGTTATGTTACAATTATATAACCTAACATAACACGTAAGATCACGTCAATGTTTTAATAATTGTAATACAATAATATATTTACATTACAAAATCATATGTACCATTATTTATAATGAATGATAATAGTAATAATCATTAAATTTTCATGCTCATTAAAATTTTGACATAATTGTATTACAATTTCTTTTGTTTAACACAAATTAATGATTAATAATCAAGTTTCAAATTATTTTGATTGTTATATCATGCATTTTGTTCCGTTACAAAACACGACTCATTTGATACAATCACAAAATTTATCCATTACAAATACATGTAGCTCTAATTACAATACTTGTTCTTTGTCATTACAATATTTTTCATTTTTCTAACATATTTACTTATTATTTTAAATCATTCGACGTAAATATTTTTATATCATATGATATAATTTTTATCAAATGGTAATAATATAGTGCTTATTTAATGATTTTTAGGCAATGTATTCGAAGGTTCCGTCCCATTTATATATATAAACTATTAGTTAGTATCGTATCTAAGTGCTACGGCTAGACTCATGACACATGTATAAATTGAATAAAGTAAAACGAAAGTGTGAACACCATAATAATTTATCGATAAGAACCTGATGAGAGCAACACCAAATAGTTCTTAAAACATATATATTAGACAGAACTGAAGCGATAGAGATACTTAATTAAGGTACCTCATAACATTGGAATGAAGCAGAAATGAACAATGGTTTCAAGAAACCAAATGTTACCACAATGTTTGTTACCGGTAGTGGCAAACGATTGGCTATAACCAGAATGGCAAGTTTCCAAGGAAATTAAAACAAGCTAAAGAATGGCATTCATTGTAATGCAAATGCAAAAGTAAACACGGCTGAAATCATGGGTGCTATTTTTTTTTTTTGTTTTATGACAAGGTTCTTCTTGTGAGGTAATCTCAGGGAGATTGCAAGTTTTCCAATTCTATGTCCTCTAGGTAAATTTAACGTTGGCTAGAGTCGAACCGACAATCCCATTCTCCCAATAGTGATATAAGGTCTTACTAGCTGAGTCACCCGCTGAAGGCAATGGGTGCTATTTGGTTTAGAATTGAATATCATGAGTGGTATTTCAAATATCACCTGTGACATAATTTGGTTTAGAATTAATGTATTATTGGTGATATTTGGTTTAGAACTTAAATATCACCTATGTAATCTAGTTCGAGTAAGTTAAAATGGTCATGTTCATGTTACTAACATTACCACTAAGTAAACATGGTAGGGGTTAACATCATAGTTTAACACTAATTCAAGTAAAGAGAAATTAGTGTTAGCACCATTGTGTAAGTAAACAAAAATAAAGATTAGCATCACTTCCACATTTTCTAACATAAGTTTCCTAACCCCTCAAGTAAACTAACCCTTAGATGCTAGCAGATACTCTACCACTATACCTATGGTTATTTATAAACTTTAGAATATTAAAGCGATGAGGCCTCTAGAGTGACTTGATGAGGATTATGTCTATCCTAGGAAATAAAGATTAACCGGATCTTATTCTATCTCTTTTAACTTCAAAATAACTACTCACAGTTGTTGGATCCATCGTATATCCCTATTAATCAAACAAAATTGAGATTTGCACGTGGAGAAGTCATCACCTATCCAGATAATATGTACATAACAATACGATATATAACTATTAATGAGTCTGTTGGGTAACTCAGTTAGTAAGCATACTCTTACCACTTAAACGAAAACAGTAGATCTTCGATTCGAATCCTAACTAACCTGAGGAGATAAGTTTATGAATTATTTATCCCCACTCAAGATAAGCATTATCATCTATTTTTTGATATACAACTATTAGCATAAATGATTACCATCGATGGGTGCAATCAGTGTGGCAGAGTACTCATTGTCCACCATTGGCAGTTGCCCATGTTAATTCATTGAGATGCACAATGTTCGTCTTCCTTTGATTATCAAATAAAAAAAGGGTTAATTATGGACTACTTATGATGTTGTGTCATATAACAACCCACTTTTAGGTGACTGGGATATATAGAATGCTGGTGAGCAGAATCACCTTACCCCATGAGAATAATATTATTATCAATGGAAAATATAAAAAATATATATAAGATAATTTATTAAATTATCCAATATACATAGTCATTTTTATTTTAATAATTAGAATAATAGTCTATCTTAAATAATAGGATAATAATATATGATCCAGATGATATGTATAGAAAAAATTAAAAAAATTATTGCTAATTAAAGATTACCTAGGTAAAGTAAAAAAAAAAGAGAGGAATAAATAACAAATGATGTCATCTTGAGTGAGAAAGAGAAAGAGAGAGAGGAACCTAAATCCTAAACTACATACTAAATTCATAGGTGAAAATTCACTTTTTTATAGGTAATTAAAATCACTTTTCATAAACATTTATTTCTAAATCATAATTCCTAAATCCTAAAACTAAAACTCATAGTTGAAAATCACTTTCCACTTTTCAAGTGCAAACTCATTTTCCATTGATAAAAAGCTAAAATACATTGATAATTAAAATGTACCAATGTATTTTGTTAAGTGAGGGGACATGCATTGCAAAGTATGTTGCAACACGTATTTCCTTACCATTTACTACATTTTATTTTCCTATGATGATAAATTACAACATGATCATGATCATGATTTCTCTTATTAGTCTAAATTTTTATTATAATTCTTAAAAATGTACTGTACTTAAATATAGAAATACCTTTCCCTTAGATTCTTTAAGATAAAAAAGTCAAGTTTCCTTAAAACAAAATTCCATTACCATATTTTGTTAAATTAGCTACCATACGTATAAATACAATAATTAAGTTCAAAACAAAAATTTGTAATTTCTAATTGTAAATCTAATTTTTAAAGATGGGACCTAATGTGTTGCAATCGGAGGCCAGAGGTTATTTTGGAGGAGACCCAACATCATATGTGTGTGTGTATATGCCTGTCTCTATTTTTTTTTTTTGTGTGTGTTTGTGTATTTATATGTGGTATGTGATGTTTGTTTTGAAAAATAATGGTGGGATCGTAATTTGGGAGAGAGAGAGCTCGTTCGATGGACGGAGAGAGGAAGAGTCGGAACAACATTTACGGAGGGAGAGAGAGAGAGAGAGAGAGAGAGAGAGAGCGCGTGGGTGGGGTCGACGCGTGGTATCGGGGGAACCCTGATTTAGTTTGTAAGTATAGATAATGAGGAACAACGATGGCATGAATTGTTATTTCTCTAAATTTTCAAAATAATTGAAATTCTTCTAAATCGACACTAATGTAATGAGTTGAGTCATGGAAATTATAATTAGTTATTCCCGAAAAACATAGATCGTAGAGAGCTCACCTTCGACAAGGGTGGTGGAAGCGGACGGTAGTCAGAGAGGGAGACGAGTGCAACGATGATGATGTAGGTGAGGTAGAGGGGAGGCAAGTTTGACGACAAGACAGAGGGGGCCAAGTGCGTCGACGAGGCGAGGTGAACATGGGCGAGGTGGAGGAGAGCGAGGGTGCTGGCAATGACATAGACGAGGTGAAGGAGTGAGAGTGCTGGGTAAACGTAAACTATGTTTAAAAGAAGAGGGGGATTAATGTGCGGGTCAAGGGAGGGATTTAATTTAGGAAAGAGTTTTGGATTTGATTAAGAGAGGGTGACGAAAAGGTAAGAGGCAGGGGAGTAAATTTTTTTGGGAAGTGGAGGATGTGAGATAAAGAGAAACGAATTTTGTTATCATGTTTGGTGATATTTTTTTTAATTTTATATTTAATTGTTTTTATGATAATTAATTAAAAAATATTAATATAAATGAAATTCATATTATTTTATTATTTTGATTATACTAATTTATTAATATCATTAAAAAAGGATGACATTAAATTTAATTAAATATCACTTTTGATTTTTTTCGTGCTACACTAGATCGGAACATGATCTATTTACTCTCGCTAGATTTGTAATTACATTCCTTTCCAGATTTCAGGTATCTTATTACGTAGAAGCGTGATATTTACGTGGCAAAATTAAATAAAGATGTATATGTATGTATGTTTTATGTGTTATCTTTTATTTTGAAGATTGAGTATATTATATGAGTAATAAATAAAATATTTGTCTTTACTTATGTAATATGCATCAAAATATTATAATAAATAAAATAAATAGTTGTATATTGTAAAAATATATGTCTGCAATATTATGTTTCTATTTGCGATGAATGAAATGATTATTATAGTATTATAAGAATGACAATCGATATCTAATATATATTGTCAAAGAATATTATTCTTGTCTCTCAAAATTTTACAAATTTGATTTCTTTTGATATTTTAATCAAAGATACATTGTTGATACTGAAAATTATATTTATTTTTCCATAATTTTGGTAAAATTTAATTAAACTTATCTTAAATGTTAACACTTATGTAAACAAATGAAGTATCTTTTTATTTGTATGTTACTCTATAACTAGGTCCATAGATAGTTTTATAGCTAGTAAAACATATTTCTACAATTTTTTTTTTAGGAATAAGTAATTATATTAATTATTCATAACTCAATGGATTACGTGAATTCAATTTAGAGGAATTTTAAAAAAATTAAATTTAATGAAAGGACAATTGATGCCACCGTTATAGCTCACTACTAGTATATTATTCCCGCACTCCACAACTGGGCAAAGGCGCGAGAGACAACATCAATAATAATGGCATATCAAACCAACAAATCTCCCTCTCTATGCAGGGAGACCAGATGAAAGGGATGCTTGAAGTAATATTAGCATCAGAAATTTCCATCAATATCTTCTTATTGAAAAACATATGTTTACTAATCATAAATTTTTTTTGTATCATGGCTGCGCTATCAAAATTCCCATATAATCAAAAACATCAAACTGCTAGCTATATTGCACCGAATAAAACTAACATTGGCGGGGGGCGGGGATATAGGTTGGTGTGTTTAGGCCCATGCTTCACTACAGCACAGATGAGAGAGGAAAAACATAAAGAGAAAGAGAGACATGAGAATCCACGCTGGTGATCAAAGATCGACTGTATGAGCGACGTAATCCATTAAGGATATATGATGTGTGCGATATGTATGAAAAAACTAAAAAGAATATTAATAACATTCATGATTATGACCTAAAGTTTTATGGAGTAACCTATATGCGAAAGTATAGCTAGAAATGTTTCATATGATGGTAAAAAAATTATAGTTTAATATATAGATGAACATAAATTTACTTTTTTATAGTAGTAGAAACACGATTGGAAAATAATCTTCAATATTTTTGCAAGAAAATACAGATTTGCTTGTACAAAATTTATAAATTGAGAGTTATTTTCATATCATATGACATTGGAGAAAGGGAGAGAGAGAGAGTAAATGTGATTAAATCCTATGAGTAAATACTAAATAGGTACCCCATGGGTAAGCACCTATGAGTAAATACTAAGTGAGTACTCTAGAGTAAATACTAAATAGATATATCATGCATGATAAATGGGGTTTAGATATGGATTGGTGATTTAGAAATTTGATAAGAAGCCGGTAGGGCATGCATGTATAGGTATTGAACTTGAAAATAAATATATAAACTCAACCTAAACGTAGCCCTATTTACATCCATATATCTGATGTCATTAATATATAATGTACAATACTTCATGCAAAGCAAATTATTTCAAAGAAAATAGTTGTCTTATTTATAAAATAAATATATAAATAAATAAATAATATATGTCACATATATGGAGCAACATGATTAAATCCATATTTGGACATATTAAAATAACTTATAAAAAAAAGTAACAAAAAAATGTACAATTTATATTTTAGGATTATAATATGTATTATTTTAAATATATAAACATCTTTTTTTAATATAATTTATTTAATAATATATATATATATTGTGTGTGTGAATTTACTTAATAATATATATATTGTGTGTGCATGCTCAAGTGTGTGTGGACTTTGCAGAGAGGATGTCAGGTAAGTTTTCTATTAAAAAAAAAAGAATTTTTACATAAATACTACTAAAATCTTTTGAAATTACTTAAATGTCATTCAATTCACTATATTTACAGATATGTCATTGAAAATGTAGTGTTGTTTTCGTATTTGATACTCTGTTAGTCATAATAATCATTAAACTTAACGATTTTAGATTAAAATATAATAAAAAATTATTTTTTAGTCCTTAAATTTTATTTCTTTAATTTTCACCCCTTCCATTCCCCCCCTCTCTCCAATTCACCTCCCTTCCTCCTCACCTCGACCACCTCCTCCATCACCACTCTCCAACCTCCAACCACCTCCGTCGCCCCTTCTCTCTAATCGCCACCTCCTCTCAACCACCTCCTCCTCCTAAGGGGACATCGAAAAGGAGGTGGTTAGAGAGAGGGGGCGGAGCAGTGGTCGGAGAGTGGGGGCGAAGGTGGTCAAAGGTGAGGAGGAAGGGAGGTGAACTGGCAAGGGGAGGTGGGAGAGCAGGGGTGAAAATTTAAAAAAAAAATTGAGGATTAAAAACATTTTTAAAGATTAAAAAAATTGAGGACTAAAAAATAATCTTTTATCACAGTTTAGTCCAAAATCGTTAAGTTTAACGGTTATGACTAACGGAGTGGTAAATATGAAAACAACACTACTTTTTTAATGGCATATTTGTAAATATAGTGAATTGAATAGCATTTAAGAAATTTCAAAAGATTTTAGTGGCATTAACAAAAAAATCCCAAGAAAAACCATAATTACCTAAGTGCTCAACAAAATAGAGGGAGGGGGGAGTCGAAGGGGCGAGGAGTGGGGAGAGTAAGGTGAGTTGCAGGGTGGTGTTACAGTCGAAAATCATCGTATTTGGAAAATATCGCGTCATAGTATAGTGATGAAAATCGATACGACATTTGAATTTATAATGCTCGAAAAATCGTGAGTTTCGAGGTCGTTCACAGGGAGTAAATGTAACAAATCAATCCACTAATCACAATAATCAGAAATAATAATGCAAGCGAATCAAATGATATTCAATTAAGAGCAAGAATGTATCTCAAAAGTTAGAGACAAAAAATATAAATAAAGGACTAAAAATAGTGGTTGAAACCACCAATTAAGCCCTACAATTCAGGCACAATTCCCTAATCAATTTCTCAACAGTACTCTTCAACCACTTATCCACGTCAGCAAAGAATATCCACGTCATGTCAATTATCAATAAACCCACAGTAACTTCAACCAAGGTCAGGCACAAGGGCCAGACGACCTAATGAGCAAAGCCTCAGAATTCGCAAAGTGTCGAGCGTGTGTGAACGTTTCCCGAGGCACAACAATGCAAACCACCCCCCTCCCTCCTCAAAATCTCCTCTTCTCTCTCTTTCAGAATCAGGTATAGAGTATACAGGTAACAGTAACCGGGTAATTGGGTCAAGAACAATGACCAGGCCTGCATGCACGTGACCGCGGGCGAGGAGTGAGGGCGAGTGTGTGAGGTGACCTCACCCCCTCAACGTCGAGGCAAATAGCTACCCACACAAAAACGTTATGTGCGCAAAATTTTCCTTCAAGTCCCCGATGTGGGACTATGTTGAGCAATTTCTTTGCGTGGACACAGCAATTGTTTTCTTCGTCAAATTGGAGCTACTGGAGTTGTTTGTTGCTTGATTGAAGGCCTAGAGAGAGGCACCAGTCAAACATACTTCGATTGGGAGTGGTCGCAGCATGATTGCCAACAGAAGAGAGGCTGACGAAGCTGAGGATGACGACGGCGACGGCAGTGCTCCGATGGTGACTTGAAACACAATAAAACGGCCTTGCGGCCCAATTAAAAAGTTCAAAAGAGTCGGACGAGTGCAACAGTGGTGGTTGTGATGCGCTTTGAGGCGTATGGAGGTGACGGGACGTCGGAGAGAGTGTGCGGAAGGTGTGGTGTTCAACGAGGCAAAGGAGCTAAAGCCCTAAATTAGGAGAGGGCTTTTGCTTGAGGGAGTGTGGTGGAGCTTATGGAGGTGGTGGTTTAGAGTTTGGCATGTGTGGTAGCCGCATGATCTCACTGAAGGAGTGGCCGGTGCTGGGGAAGACGGAGGGGGAGAATGATGGTCAGCGGCTGAATTGGGTTTCTAAGGACCTAGGGATGATCTAGAGAGGGAGAGGGAAGGGTTTGAGTAGTTTTGGGAGACAGAGAGAACGAAACCACACCCGGCGTTGACTAGCTAGACGTGGGGTCGAAGGGGTCGATGGCTAGATGGCGACGAGGAAGAAAAGGCTGAGAGCAATCTTGCTTTGGCCGGAAAGACTCGCGACAAAGAGGAGAAGAGAACGGTGGTGTCTGTCGGCAGAGATCACGAGTGGAGGAGGAGGTCGAAGCGGGTTTGCCAGTGCTCAAGAAGCAACGCCTGGAGGAGGAAAAGAGAGGTGTTTTCCGGTTTATTCTTGGCTACCCCTGATCGTAGAATGATGGGGGGTTCTTAAAGAGCTCAAATTTGAGCTCCAAATGAGGCAATTAGCTTGATTAGGACTCGAATTTAGAATAAAAGGACCCTTAATTTCCTCGAGCTCACCTGAGCTCTAGGATCAATTTTGATCTCTGAGATGGGGTTGATTTGATTCATCGCCTGAGCAACAATCATTCTAATTTTGGAAGGATTTGGAGCTGATTTGAGAAAGATTTTCTTTCTCGAATCTTGGCCTGGAGGTGTGTTCCCACTCCAATGGCGGTAGGGACCTAGATACAAAGAATATGATAAATATAAGGGGCTATTTGTAAGAAACTTGAAACTTAGGGGTACAAATGTAAGAAATAGAGTTTTTAGGGGCTAAAATACAAACTAGGTCAAAATGAATTCTAATTGGGCCCAAATTTTGGTGTTAACCTAATTTAGACCTAATGAATCTAATGGTGAACTTGCATTTGAGTTTGACCATTTTTTACTAGGTAAATTGTATAGAAGCCTAAATCAAGGTAAATTCCTGTCAGAAACTCTGTTTTAGGTCAAAATGGGTTTAGATGGTCAAAGTGAAGGTACCAAACCTCTTATAATATTTTTCAATGATTTATAGAAGGTTTAGATTAATTTTTTTCCAGACTAGAACCTTTTCAATTTAAGTAGGGTTTATAATTAAGGTTTTCAATATTATTTTCACCCTTGAAATGCGTGAAACCCTAATTTAGTCAGTGTGAACCCACTTTTTAGTCTTTTATGCTCATTTGACCTTTAATTAACCCCTGATTAACCTTGTGATTAATCTGCATTTGTGATGTGCTATTAAAACAATAGAATTAACCCTGCTTTCCTATTTTCTTCTTAAATCAGACCAGTACGGAATTGTGACCCTCAGATGATCAAGTAAGAGCATTTATCATTTGAATCTGACTAATTGTGGCTAGTTAGGACCCATGATGGTGTTACCATCAAGGAGATTAACATGTGGCAACTCAAAACTCAATTTAGCATATAGGAATAGATTAGTGAATTGACATGCACTTTGTTGACATAAAAACAATTGAACGGATGATACAAAATATACTAGAGTGTTTTTAAATGGACTATGTTGGAAAATTTGTATATTACATAAAATATCACATTCTATATTTACAAAGATATCATTATAAGATTATGACCTTTATGGAAATTTCATCGTGAAGCTTCTTGAAAATTCATGATCCTTAGTAATTATGTAATGAATAAAGAAAAGACTCTTACAGGCGCCATATCAAAGGAAAGTAACTTCTTTATAAATTGGGCCACACTAAGTATGAAATATTTAAAATATCTTCAAAATTGAAAAATATACTTAAATTATACATATCTTATATATACATATATGTAGCACATGCATACATATGTGTGCACATATATGTACATTCACATATACACAGATAAATAAATACTTGTATATAATTAAAAGAAGACTTTCTGCATAATTTTAAGCTTCTTTGTGCTGTGGCCCCAACCCAGAATTCCCTAGATTTTTCACTTGATTCTATCCCACATTGTAATTTTATCCATATTATATACTTCATATAATTATTAAATATTATTAAAATGATTAGATAAAAAATGCACTACAACAAAAAAGGCTTTTAGTCATGGTTGTGACTAAAGGGTTTAAAACCATCATCAAGTAGTGTCACCAAAAGTTGTGTGGTGGAAGGGATTTGGTCACGCCAAAAGTATCCTTTTTCGTCACGGTTGTCAAACCGTGATTAAAGATTTTTCTCATGGTTACCGCGAGCAAAGCCCCACTATTAGCTAGGTTCGAGAGTTTTTGTCGGTTATAAACCGTGACCAAATTCTTTTAGTCACGGTTGTAAAGTTGTTACAAAAAATAGAGCTTTGGTCACGGTTTATAAGCATGATCGAAAACTTAGAGCGAAAAACAAAAAGTGTTTGGTCACAGTTCATCAACCGTGGTGAACCATGACCAAAAGTCTCTTAAATATAATAAATAAGTAAATGTAATTAGACCCTATGCTGAAAAATAATTAATGTAATTCAAAATTGTCCACGGTATGCAGTAGCCATCCAATGATTAGAGTATGAATCAAATCCCACCGTCATGAACAACATAGGAATAAGAATAAAAGGAAATAGAAAAAATTGCTATGTCAGGAATACATCAACAAGAAGGTTGTCTATCTTATAGTTTTTCGACCTGCTATACTTAGAGCTAAATCTAATAGCTAACCCAGAACCAAATCTAGTCTGCAAGATACCAAGATTCCCAACTGAAATAATGATACAATCACGCAACACTTTAATAAAAAATCACACAACATTTCAAATGGATTACATAGGTTCTTTGATATATTAGAGATTTTTCATAGCAAGAACCTAAAGACCAAAAAATCTCAAGCGAGCCAAACTAAATTGTCGACCTATCATGCAAATGCCACACTACAACAGCAATGACTCACAAGCATCAAGTTAGGCACTTTGATGATACAAAATACTAATCTGTCAAACCAACATGCTGCAGACATTACATAGTTGATTCAATCTGATTTGACAGGGAGAGACAAGCAACTAGGTGATGCAATTTTCTATGAAGTCTCATATCTATTAGAGGGGTATGGGCACTAAGCCCATCACCATGAAGATCAAAACCTCTAATGCTAATTTTATATTTCTGTTCAAGAAGCTTTAGTTAGATAAGTGCAATGGAGTTCACTGACTAACACTTATTAATCACCATAATTCTCAATCAAGCAACACATAGTAAGACGTTGTTTACAATGAAACCAAAGACAATTAAATGGTAGACAACCTTCTATAAAGCAAAAACAAATAAGGCTAGTAAGCCTAAGTTGCATTTCCATAGAAAGCCAGCTTAATGATGAGAGCCTCATCATGAGCCATAACTAGCCCATTTTAACATAATAAAGAGAATAAAAGCTCCTGCATGACTAAGAAGAGGGCATAATTGGAGGAATAAGTGTTCTGAGAAGAAAACATAAAATAAAGGTTAAAACTGCAATTTTACCATTGTAGTACATAAACGGGATTTCTCAGAGACAAAACATAGGTCAAATGGTCTAAATGAGATAAAAAGTGGGTTGAATCAATTGGAAATGGGTTCATGTGCAATCCAGGAATTAAATTACATCTTGTAACCCTAAAACAGACCCGCTTAATTCAACAAGGTTCCGGTCAGAATAAAAATCAAGTAAACCCTCTAAAAATCATGGAAAAATATCCCCTAGGGTTTAGAACATTCAAATTGGCCTTTGGAACCTAGTTTGACCTAGATTAGGGTTCTAGCTCATCAATTGACCTAATTTGGGTTTTTACGTAAAATATCTAGTCAAACGTGGTCAAACCTAAAATACAACTTCACCATTGGATTCCTTAGGTCCAAATTAGGTTTGTACCAAAATTTGGACCTAAGGAGAGGTCATCTTGACCTACTTTTCCATTTAGTACACCCAATCACATTTTGGTCCCTATCTTTTGAAAACCATCACATAAACCCCCCTAGCTTCCTCGCCAATCTTACAATCAGGTCCCTTCACCATTATTGGGGAGAGATCCTGCTCCGACGAGGATTAGAGAGGGAATACTCTCTGATCCCTCAGAGATTCCCTCCCAGAATTGGAAGGGAGATTCTCTGAGGAATCCCCTTCCATCTAAGCCTGATCACAACCCTTGATTTGCATCAAATCTCTCATGCGAATGCACGAGAGATTTGGGTATCTAACCACCTTCCATCTTCAGCGAGATGTCGGTGGCAGAAGGCGTGCCCTCCACGCACCAAAAGCACGGCCAGCACCTGTTGGTGCTAGAGCACCACGATCATTTGTTTTGATGATAACAAAACACGTGTTATTTAACATTTGCAATTTGAGTCCTAGATTTCAGGTCAATTGCAAATGTGGACGTGTTTAGACGGAGTTCGAGCTCGCATCCAGGACGGATTGGAGGAGCTTGACGGAAAACACAGGAGGTTCGCGTGGAGCGAAAGATTGGAGATGGAAGACAAGAAGAATAGGATAGATTCTTTTTTTATCCTTTCATGTATCTCTTGTATTTATTTTCTTGCTCTTTTTGATTCCTTAGAACATTATGTTAAAGAGCCTCAAAGTACCCTAAAAGTAGTCCTAGGAACACCTGCACAACCCTAGGATACTTAGGTTTTCTGTAGAATACTTAGAAAACCAATATAGGGTTCAAACAGCATTTCCAGACGTCTAATTCCAAAATCAGACGTCTGATAAAGAATTTTAAGACGTCTGACTGTTGTTTCAGACGTCCGATAACTGTTAGGCTGGACATAGTTAGTTCTGTCTGATGAAATCAGACGTCCAGACCTTATACCAGACATCTTAGAAGACGTCTGATGGATTTGCCAGACGTCCAATTAGTAGACCGTTGGCTGGCTTAGCAGACACTCAAGAATATGACCGTTAGAGCCTTATCAGACGTCCTTAGGCCTTTCCAGACGTCTGATAAATGACTGTTTTTGCCTCGGATGACCCAAAATCTCTTCTCAGAGATTTTCTAGCCGTTGCAACGTTTGGAAATCAATTCCCACAGTAAAAGTAGGTTTCCAGACGTCCAGACATAGTGCCAGACGTCCTGTATGTCGTCTGATGGACTTGCACAAAAACCCTGTTTAGATCTGATTCAAGTCAGGGAGAAACCCGCATAGAATCAGATGTCTGACCTTGGAATCAGACGTCTTAAAGTGGCCTTCCAGACGTCTGATGCCAGAGTTAGACGTCTGATAACCCTGTCAAATGCAATCATTGTCCTGATTTCGGCCTGATTCTCTTGGGCTTTGCACCCAACGGCTATGGAAGCTTTTCCAAGCCTTCCAAAGCCTTCCTAAGGCCTCTATAAATAGAGGGGAGCCTTTACACACCAAAAAACACAACAAGAGAAACACAAGAAACACTTTGCAATACACTAAGATCAAGTATTTCCACTCTCTTGTGTCCAAGAAGCACTTGCTCTCTAAGCTCAAGCTCCATCATCTTGAGAGCATCATTCCCGTTGCGCACCCGCTCTCCCGGCGTAGATAACGAGAGCGACGTAGCGCCATCGCGTGGCACACGCACCGCGTCATCGTCGACGCACTCCTTGCAAAGGGGAGTTTCCTATTTCCTATAGAAGCTAGGTTTAATTTTGTTGGCTCTATAGGACTGTTGTTTTATTTTATCTTTGTATTTTGGTTGGGTATTCGCTTTGCGAATTCCCGTCTCCTTCGTGGGACAAAATCCTTCTCGTGGAGAGAAGGGGTTGAGGAACGCTACCCTCGTACTTGTAGCGTGGTTGTACTGAGGTTGAATCACCCTCGTTCAAAGTGATTCGGTTAGTGGATTTGATCAACTAGGTTGATCGGAAAATCCTAACTCGAGAGGGTTAGGTGGTGGTTTTCACCCGGTTTGGGTTTCCACCTAAAAATCTTTGTGTACATTGTGCGATTGCTTATTTTTGTGAGATTGCTTTATATTTTTATTTCCGCAATTTTATTACGTCACCCCTCCTGGTAGGGACGAACCTTCATTTGGTATCAGAGCAGGTCTCGCGAAATCGGCGTTACAAACCGGCGAGGATCTAGATCATGGAGGGAAGCATAGCCGCAGTCAGAATCTCCGAAGGGCAATCCACCGTCCGACCACCCTATTTCGACGGGAGGGACTTCGGATATTGGAAGTTGAGGATGAAGACGTGGCTTCAAGCCACGGACTTCGCTCTATGGGAACGTTGCGAAGCCTCATACAAGATCCCGGAGCGACCGGATGCAGGCTACTCGCAGCTACAGATTCAAGATCTTTCACTCAACGCAAAGTCAATGAATGCCCTGTATTGCGCGTTGAGTCCGGAAGAGTTCGAGAAAATCCAAGAGTGCACCTCCGCTCACGAGATATGGAGGAGGTTGGAAGGCACTCATGAGGAGACGAGTTCGGAAGAAGATCTCGGAGAGAAGGAAACCACGTGCCTTGGTTTCATGGCAATCGGAGAAAGCGACATCGACAGCGAAAGCGACTCCGACAATGAGGTAAACCTGGATTTACAAGAAGCCTTTAATGAACTTTTTGAGATTAGTAAATCACTTAGGGTAGAAAATAAAAGCATTAAAAAGAACCTTAGTTTTCTTAGAAATGAAAATGATAGGTTAGAAAAATAACTCAAGGATATAGAGACTAGTCCTAAGGATGATAACCTATTATTAGAAAATCAAAACCTCATCAATGAAAATAATAAATTGATTGAGGAAAATAATAGTCTAAAGTTAGAAATTTTTGATTTAAAGACTAAGATGCAAATTATAGAAAGAGAAATTGCATGTCTTAGGGAAAACTCCAACAAACTAATCAACAAAGTAGATGATTTATATAGCCCTAAGATTGAGAAAGGATCTCCATCAAGGAGACCTTCTAACAAATCCGGATCCAAGATCACTTGGATACCGAAGAAAAAATTAGAATCTTGTTTTGTAGGGTTCAGGGATGACTACAACATAAAGGACTGGACCTACAAACTCAAGGCTGGTCAACTTAAGTTGGGAGAACCAATGAGTAGACCAAGGAGGAGAACAAGAAGACCGACGAGACGGCGAACAAATGACGGACCCGCCGCACGTCGACCACCAGATTGGAGACCGGCGCCGATGCCCGGGCCTCCAAGCTACGGATGGGAGTCCCATCCGATGTGGCATCCACCACCACCATTCGGGCCATTTTATTGGCCATGGTAGGTGAGGTAAAACCCTTTACCCTATCTTTTTATCAGTAGCATTTAGATAGGGGGAGTTAAAAATTTTATGAGCAAATTGTCAATTTTTAAGGGGGAGATATAAGGTAGCTAAATTTCCTTTAGAAAGGGGGAGAAAAATAATAGCTATCGCATTGTTACAAAAAGGGGGAGAATATCACCTTTGTTAAAATAAATTCATAGAAGAGCATGTTTTAAGGGGGAGTTATAAGAAATGTAAAATCAATTAAACCTTTTTGATAATGTCAAAAAGGGGGAGAATTTTATGCATTATTATTTACGGTTTTGTCATCATCAAAAAGGGGGAGATTGTTGGTGCTAGAGCACCACGATCATTTGTTTTGATGATAACAAAACACGTGTTATTTAACATTTGCAATTTGAGTCCTAGATTTCAGGTCAATTGCAAATGTGGACGTGTTTAGACGGAGTTCGAGCTCGCATCCAGGACGGATTGGAGGAGCTTGACGGAAAACACAGGAGGTTCGCGTGGAGCGAAAGATTGGAGATGGAAGACAAGAAGAATAGGATAGATTCTTTTTTTATCCTTTCATGTATCTCTTGTATTTATTTTCTTGCTCTTTTTGATTCCTTAGAACATTATGTTAAAGAGCCTCAAAGTACCCTAAAAGTAGTCCTAGGAACACCTGCACAACCCTAGGATACTTAGGTTTTCTGTAGAATACTTAGAAAACCAATATAGGGTTCAAACAGCATTTCCAGACGTCTAATTCCAAAATCAGACGTCTGATAAAGAATTTTAAGACGTCTGACTGTTGTTTCAGACGTCCGATAACTGTTAGGCTGGACATAGTTAGTTCTGTCTGATGAAATCAGACGTCCAGACCTTATACCAGACATCTTAGAAGACGTCTGATGGATTTGCCAGACGTCCAATTAGTGGACCGTTGGCTGGCTTAGCAGACACTCAAGAATATGACCGTTAGAGCCTTATCAGACGTCCTTAGGCCTTTCCAGACGTCTGATAAATGACCGTTTTTGCCTCGGATGACCCAAAATCTCTTCTCAGAGATTTTCTAGCCGTTGCAACGTTTGGAAATCAATTCCCACAGTAAAAGTAGGTTTCCAGACGTCCAGACATAGTGCCAGACGTCCTGTATGTCGTCTGATGGACTTGCACAAAAACCCTGTTTAGATCTGATTCAAGTCAGGGAGAAACCCGCATAGAATCAGACGTCTGACCTTGGAATCAGACGTCTTAAAGTGGCCTTCCAGACGTCTGATGCCAGAGTTAGACGTCTGATAACCCTGTCAAATGCAATCATTGTCCTGATTTCGGCCTGATTCTCTTGGGCTTTGCACCCAACGGCTATGGAAGCTTTTCCAAGCCTTCCAAAGCCTTCCTAAGGCCTCTATAAATAGAGGGGAGCCTTTACACACCAAAAAACACAACAAGAGAAACACAAGAAACACTTTGCAATACACTAAGATCAAGTATTTCCACTCTCTTGTGTCCAAGAAGCACTTGCTCTCTAAGCTCAAGCTCCATCATCTTGAGAGCATCATTCCCGTTGCGCACCCGCTCTCCCGGCGTAGATAACGAGAGCGACGTAGCGCCATCGCGTGGCACACGCACCGCGTCATCGTCGACGCACTCCTTGCAAAGGGGAGTTTCCTATTTCCTATAGAAGCTAGGTTTAATTTTGTTGGCTCTATAGGACTGTTGTTTTATTTTATCTTTGTATTTTGGTTGGGTATTCGCTTTGCGAATTCCCGTCTCCTTCGTGGGACAAAATCCTTCTCGTGGAGAGAAGGGGTTGAGGAACGCTACCCTCGTACTTGTAGCGTGGTTGTACTGAGGTTGAATCACCCTCGTTCAAAGTGATTCGGTTAGTGGATTTGATCAACTAGGTTGATCGGAAAATCCTAACTCGAGAGGGTTAGGTGGTGGTTTTCACCCGGTTTGGGTTTCCACCTAAAAATCTTTGTGTACATTGTGCGATTGCTTATTTTTGTGAGATTGCTTTATATTTTTATTTCCGCAATTTTATTACGTCACCCCTCCTGGTAGGGACGAACCTTCAGCACCTATAAATTAAACCCTAACTCCGGCCGCACCTCCTCAACTCGTCTTGGTCGAGATTCCACCACAAATTCATCTTCTTTTCGGGCCAAGGGGTCCAGCGAGCTCCGACGAGCCCCCCTCCTCTTCCTCATCGCTCTGCCACAAAACCAGTGGCAGAGCCGTCTTCCTCATCCTCCTCCGCATCGCGCAACACCCGTGCGCGCTGCCCTAGCCCCGTCGTCGCCACCGTCTTCCTCCACTGGACGTCTTCTTCTCCGACAACAGCAGGTACTGCCATCCGCCTCCTCGTCCCCTTCGTCCCTTTAATTAGGTTAAAACCATTCTCCTCTATCCCCTCTTTCATTCCCCGCATTTTATTTCATCCAAAACCCCTCGACCGCCGCTGTTCACCACCACCTTCCCCATCTCCGGCCACCCTCCGGCGAGACGCTCCTGCCGCTCCGCAGCCCCACACGCCTTGCCGACCATCACATAACCTCTGCCTCACCTCACTGACTAACCTCCGCCCGTCCATAGTCCCTCTACACCTACCCAACAGTCCCCCGAACACACCCATCCATCCAACCACAAGGTGACCTAGGCACACACGCCTAGGCCACCTCGCAGCCTGCCACCTAGCGTTTCACCTTGGCCGTGACACGATGAAGGTCTCCTAGTGATCTGATTAAGCTGAGAGGCACTTTTTGTGTTTGACAGATCTCAAGCTCCGGCCGCCATTGACAGCAACTTGAAGAAGCTCCACGCTTGCTCCAGGCCTCAGGATTGCAAGATTCTAGGTGCTGCGAACTTGGGCAGGTCTTGCGAAGACAAGGGGTCCAGCGAGCGAAGCCACAGAGCCTGCAGTTGCGGGAATTGAAGGCATGGACTCCTGTGGGCATGCAATTGAAGGCAGCGACCATTAGTCCCACATCATGAAGTTACAAAGCGCTGGCGTGGTTTATATTGATTTTGTCATATCTGCTCGTTGCCTCCGAACGCACTTGGAGTGAGGTCCCTCACCTATCTCACTGTGCCTCGTCCGCTAGTTCACCACGCGGATCTGGCGCGACCCGACCCGACCATGTCCTGAGCACTCCTCGTGCACCACCCTCATGCCGGTGCACCTAGACCCAGGCGCGAGATCTGACCCGTTTACCTGGCTCTAGGAGAGAGTCCTAAGAGTGGTTTACAGAGAGAGAGAGATGCGCGGGTGTGGGTAGAGGGATAGGTTTTGCTTTGCTGTGGTTGTGCAGGGAAGGAAGGAAGAAGGAAGAAGCCAACACTTAGCCACTGCAAGCAGAGGAAGAGAGAAGGAAGGAGGCTCTGCCAAGGAAGAAAGGCAAGATAGAAAAGAAGAAGAAACGCCAAGGGAAACAGAATTGAAGAAGAAGAAGGAAGGAAGCCTTCGCAGAAGGAAAAAGAGAAGAACTGAAGAAGAAGAAGAAGAAGAAGAAGAAGAGGACCTGAAGGCAAACAGAACCAAGGAAGGAAGTAGAGCCAATGAAGAAGAAGAAGACCAGTAGAGAGAAAGTAACTGCAGAAGAAAATAAGAAGAAAGAAGCAAGGCACTGCAGAAAAGAAAGAAGAAGAAAGGAAGAAAATCAGAAGAAGAAAAATAAGAGAAGGGAAACATCTTTTAAGACGTCTGATCCCATTGATCAGACGTTCAATTTCTTCTTTTTGTCACAATTACTTTTAAAACTCATGCATTTATATTTGAATTACGTTTTGAGTAATTAAGTGTTCAATTACATTCTTGAGATTAGTAATAAATTCTAATTGCTCCCTGTGTTCGACCTCGAATACTTAGGTTTTCGAGTAATAAAACTTTTATTTATTGACGACGCTTGATCACCTATATTACGACGTAATTAACTGTTAAAACACGATCGAGAAAAACGTCAACACTTAACAATAATAATTGTAAAAGGACCATGGAAACGATCTCGAAAATAATACATATAGATAGCAAACACATCAATGATAATGATACCATTGATTGTAATTGTCTTTCTATGCATTTGGCAGGTTTCAAAATTATAGTTTAGATATGGTTTCTGTTTTGAAAGGTTAGGCACATTATTATTTGTTTTCAAATACATTATTATTCATTGCCATTCATTCATAACTTCTCCAAAATTTCTTCAACATGTCTCAACTTAGTAAATTACCCAAGTGTTCGAAGGAGCATGGAATTGGCGTATATAGAATTCCGTTAACAAACAATCAACCATGATGAATCACAAGCCCAATGGTTCATTGACACAAATCAAACATCTTATCACATTTGCAATAATAAATAACAGCCAACACATGAGGTACACACCTTACTTTGTACCTCTTGCTGCTACTGCATCTACTACTGTTGCTGCTACATCGCATGGCAATGCCCTGTTGCTGCTGCATTGCCACCATACCCCTCCCTCGCACTCTTACATGTCCTCTGACCACGAACAACAAAGAAAGGTGACTCTTTTTTGGAATAAAGATGGAAAAGAAGCAAGTATATATAATACCTGCTAAGCCCCAAAATCTATCTATCTACCTATGTGAAAACAAAAGGCAAGGAGTAGTAGTAGCATGAACAAAATTTGCATCAATCTGGAAAGGCAGGTGAGCTGTGAACAAGTTACCATACAAGCCACCTTCAAAGTCTTCTTCATGTTCAGGATCAACCAAGATTATCAACTACTTGATCAACTTGTACACATGTTCATTCTGAAGATGTGCCCAGAGTGCCATCTTCCATGTGGTAGACCATCCAGAACCAAAGAGAGGAGAAAGGTGGTGCAAAAGCTCCCTCCACAAGTAAGGTCCTAGATAAGGTCAGACCAGCTTTGGTTCTTTTGTATGCATAATTGATATGTGCTCATTTCCTACAAATACTCTTTAGTCTCTAGCCACATTTTACACACCTCAACATCCCTCATAAATGCTGATCAGAATCATGACCATGAAAAATCCTTATAAATCATTGTAAATATTTTCCTGATGCAAGAACTTTTATGAGTTCAACTATCAAAAAAATGAAATGTCAGTGTCGATGTGTTATGTTTTATGAACACTCTCGATATCTAGTATCGGCAAATAAATGCAACAGTAGATAAACATAACAAAATTTTTTGATTGGTAAGGTAGACATAACGTGGTTGATACGACGCTCTTGAAATTCGTGACTTGATATCATGCTCTCATTAACAGTGACTTGCTATTGACTACTTCCAGATAATTGTGATGTATTAAATGGTAAACAAAGAGACAAAGACCACATTTAAATGTGGAATTTAGTACTTACAATAAAAGGTAAAATCATACATTTCTTTTTTTAAAACAAAAATTAAATTCCTTCCATAAAAATAAGAGGTAAAGTTTTGGCAAAATACATAAGCATTAATCCATCAAATGCTTTTAGAAGGGAAAGAACAAGAGGAAAATGTTGTTAATTAGCTCTATGCAACCATGGAGAAGTCAAAATGAAAAATCCGGTGTCATATTACTAAGCCATACCACAAATCTTAGAAGAAGTCACGACTTGCCAACACCTGAATCCCCTATAAGCAAAAGCTTAAAAAGATAATCATTGCAAGAGGCACATTAGGTCAGAAATTTGAGCAAAATCCTTCTCCACAAACTAAATTAACCAAGAGAATGCATACACACTATCTAGTTTAAGATAGTAAGAAAAGACTTGAATACAAGCAACACGAAAAAAACAAACACCACCACATGAAAAATGCATATAAAAGACAATAAAAAACCTACCATTTTCAGACATGCATAAAAATGATGATTAATGTAGGGCATTAAAATGATGATTAACATGGCAAATGAAAGTCATGATGGGTAATCATGGGACCATTCCCCCACTCCTTGCATTCCCTCACTCGCACCTTACACCCCTTTCCCATTTTCCAGACCCAAGTACATCCTTTGGGAATACATAACTTACCTACTTCATCACTTATTCTCTTGAATCATATTAGTTCATTCTCGTGCTGGTAAAAGGAAAAGAAATAAAATATTCCAATAATTCCTTAACAAACCAAGTAGTTACAAGAAAAGTTATTTAAGGCATCTACAAAAGAAAATTCTTCAAATAAAAAGATGATTGAAATGGATCACTCAAAAGTTTGAAAGTGCAGTTTTCCATCCAAACCAGTAATTAGAAGAATTACCTTAGCCTCCAAATGAAGAAATCTATGAAAGCCATTCTATGCTGATAGCAACATTCTCACAAGTGATGTTGTGTTTATGTAGTGGTATTTCCATCTCCTGCACGAGTTGGGAAGAATAGTGAGAATCTCTACATGGCTGCTGCATAAGAAGAGAATTTTTTGACCAGGTATTACATATCACAGTGGGTAAGTAGGGCTCCATGAAAAGCACAAAGATTGGACACAACAAGTTCTCTTCCAGCTCTCTCCCCTTTTGGAATAAACAGCCATAGTTAATGAAACATCTTAGTTTTTTGCCTACATTGATCTAAGGCACTGCCAACCCTAAACTCTAAATTGGTAATCGCTAAAAAAAGAACAATGCCAGATATGATTATATTCTTAGTTTCCTCTAGCAAAACCCTTCTCTTCCTGTTACAGTTTATTATACAATGACGACTAGGATCTCAAGAGGGATATAGAGCCCTCAAACACCTATGCCTTTTTATTAAACAAGAGTATTATACCCACTTGAAGTCCCTGCACCTGCACTATATCCACACCTATGGATATCGCAAAAGAGCAATTCTTATTAAAAGATACACTTGCTACCCTTTGGAATGAACAACTCACTACATCTAAGGATCACATTTTTCTCCGCAACGACTATTCTTTAAAGGGCTTTCTAGACATAGGGAAATTTCTTCACATACCAAAAGACGCCAAATATATTCTTGATGATGATGGCTCATTTGTACTAGACAGGTTAGCAGTAATTGAGGGCAACCCCCCAGGTGGAATAATGCTTAAAGCCTGGGAAAATACATTAGGCGCATATGATCTATCAATCCAATGTTTAAACATGGGAAAATATATCATTATGAAGGTGTCCTTCAAGGAGTTAACTACCTTTCAACCTTCTTGTTGCACTATTTAGACCTTACAAGAGTTAAGTAGCAAATATAAGATTTCTATATGGCCCGTAGTTCCAGCTATCAATCTATTAAGGATAAAAAAAGTAAACAATAAATTTGCTGTTGGCATACCATGAAACACTTGACGTGCGTAACATCAATACTTCTTCAACACTGAGGTCAGTAGATCTCCTTAAGCCAATATGCAATCAATAGATCCACTGAGTACTATAACAACAATAACCCTAGCAGTTAGGATATCAAGAGAAGTGGAGTTGGAGGAGAAATGAATGAATGAAATGAAGTGTAGTAGCGGCAGCGGTAACGGAGGTGCTATCGGGGAAAATGAGGGAGGAAGAGAGGCAACAACCTTAAGGGGAGGAGTAGTGTTGCTGGGGAAGGGATGGTTGGAAGAGGCACCTTCTTCGAGAGAGAGAACGGGGTTGGGGATGGTCGGGGGAGGTGACATCATCGGGGAGGGGGCTGGGGAGTCAAGGGAGGGCAAAAGTGATAGGGGCGGCAGTGAATTTTTGACAGCAATCTTGGGGGGAAGGAGAGGTGATGCTAGGGTGGGAATGGTCGGAGGAGGCGCCTTCGTCAAGAGAGGAAAGGGGGCAGCAGATGGTCGAGGGAGTTGCGCCGTCAGGGAGGGGGTTGGGGAGTCGAGGGAGGGGGAAGGTGATGGGGGCAACAATGGGTTCAGGGAAAAAGTAATGGAGGAAAAAATTCTTTTGGTCACAGTTTTCAAAGCCTATGGTCACGGTAACCGTGACCATAGGCTTTGGTGATGGTTTTTAAAATCGTAACAAAAATGTAAGTAACAAAATAATTATCCCTAATTTCTTTGGTCACGATTTTAGGTGGAACCGTAACCATAAGTTACTTTTGATCACAATTTTTAAAATCATGACCAAATAACCGTAACTAAAACTTATTTTTCTAGTAGTGATGGCATTGAATGCAAGGAGGCCAATTAAAAAGTAGCAAGAAGAAAGACAATCCTAAAATACTTTGTTTTATTGTTAAAACTGTAAATAAAAAACCATTGGAGTACAAACACAACGAAATTTCCCTAAATATAATCTTGTTAAAAAGTAAAGAAACATACACTGCAATGCATTTTACAACGCACAGATGAGAGTACTGGTTTCAATCGGTGTATTGTGGTTTTCCACCGGTGGAAGCCACTTTTCACCAATGAAAAACCACTTTCCAAGTGAAACCACTTCCCATAGGTGAAAAATCACGTTTAAAGTTGAAAATTTATTTTCCACCGTAAAAAGGCAAACACACCTGTGTATTTTCATTTTCAACCGGAGTGTTTTGATTTTCAATCGGTGTATTTTGATTTTCAATCGGTTGAAAACCATTTCTAACCGATGTGTTTTTGATCTATGATGTAGGATGAAATTTGCCCTAACGTAATAGTCTAATCAGCTTGTGGATAGACAAGTCGAACTTGCTTGAACTCGATCTGCCTGGGAAGACGAGGAGGTGCGATCCACGAAGCGGTTACGAATCCACGTTTTTTCTCTTAACAACTCCTCATAATATCTCTCAACAACTCCCTGCTATCTCTTAACAACCTCGCTCTCATGTATTCTATAAATAGCTCCTACCTACGCATGGTAGAGGGGGACCCAAGGACCCGATGGGGGGCAAGCCAAGGCTTTCATCCTACCACATGTTCTGTATTTTCCCACCGGTAGTGGAGATTGAGGGTTAGATCCTCTCCCCAGACGTACACCCCTTGAGGTAGAGCTGGGTCAACAATTGCCGTGTTCATGTGATTGCTTGTTTATTTTTATTGTCTTGTGGCTATGTTACGTTTCTTACGCATATAAATTCTTTGATAGCCTTCTGGGGCTCATCAAATGATGCCATATGTGGGAAAAGCCAACAAAAATGGCATGTTCTTCTCATGCATCACAAATGGCAAGGGGTATAAATTGCCACCATGAAGGGGAAATGAATGGTTGCCATTCTTCCCCCATTCTATCTACCATAAGCGGCCTTCCACGTGCTCGCCAAGGTGGTCTCGGCCCTTCCTCCTCTCCTTGACAAGCAGCAAAAAGGCCAGGTAAAACCTTTAACGATTCCTGAACTCACCTTTAAGCTCCGCCCGACCATCCGCCCTCCAACAGAGGCTTCTTCCTGCTGGTGGATGCTTCTGTTAGCCACTCCCATCCACCGAAGGCCTCCTTCTCATGGGGGATGCCGGCCTCTCAGGCCTTTGAGCATCGATGCCAAAGTCCTCCCTACCTAAGAGATGCCCACCTAAGGCCCCCGCCTGACCAACTTTAAGGCATGGAGGAGGCGACCCAAGAGGGCCTCCAGAGCTTGGAGAACCTCCTCTCCCTCTTCCCTAATCAGACCACCTGTCTAGGGATGGGTCATGACTGCCCAACTGCACCACCCATCCACACTCTTAGCAACCGTCCATCTCTCCCTCGTTGCCCTCATCCTCGTCAAGGTCATCTCTGCCCTCTTCTCTCTCACGAGCGGCGGGAAGGCCAGCAAGACCCCTTGCAGGCCCTCTCTGCGCAAGAGCCACTTTGCCTGGTCCGCGCACACAAGGCACCCCCGCTTGTAGGCTCTCGTCCATGCCTACGCTCCCTCATCCACTTAAGGCCACATTTGCAAGTGTTGCTTAAGGCCTCCGCTGTCTAAGCTCCCACACCGGCCTCTCCTGCGGAATCCCCATTCCCGCATGAGGCCGCTTGAGGCCCCACCTACCTAAGCTCTCCCTCACCCACCAGAACTTCATGCGGTGAGGACCCCCGACAAAGTCCCCTGCTTGGGTTCCTATCACTCGGTGCTACCCACCATTCAGCCAGCCTCATTGAGGGGCACCCCGCTTGAGCTCTCCATAGCCTTGTCAAAGGAGCACCTACCTGAATGAACCGGCTTGTCCTTTTTCTCCACTTGTCGTGGCCATTGTTCGACTCCTTTGCTTTGCTTGAGTCGTAAGACAACTAGTTCCCAACCTTTTTCCTGCCTATTATGCTGGGTAATGAGGCTGGCAAGGATGGACCCCAGTGGAATCTTCATCAAGACATTTTTAAGGGCAACCTTGACCACTTTCCCTTGTTGGCGTAGACATCAAAATGCCCCTCAATCACTGCTCCATCAACACCGTTGCTTAAGCTCACTCTCCTCATGGCTGTTTATGGAGGAGCAGTTGAGAAAATTGAAAAGAACAAAAATGTATAATAATGGGGTGGGAGATTTTTCATGTCATGTAGGCCTTCCCACTTTAAAGTGGACACTGACACCATCAGTCAGCTACCCCTCCTCTTCCAACTCATGGTGTCAGGCTTTAAATGGGGGCACAATTAGATTCTCAGTTAACTTTTTATTTTGAAGCCACTACTTGCTGTGAGGAAAACACATACGAAGTCCTTTTTCCTCACCAATTCCCACCTGAATATGTGAGAGGTGAATTGATGTCCGCCCTCGTCTGGTGCTCCACCAAGGCTATTATGAGATGTTAGTGAGGGGCACCTCTAGAAGAAAATAAAAAATGAGGGGAAATTTTATGAGGTTAATAAGCCCATCAATAGCCAAACGATGCTCCACGCATCTCTCTTCTTATGCAAAGATAACTAAAATTTTCCTATTTCATAAAATAGATGTTTATCTTTGCAAAGTTTATGTTATCTTTATAACACTCATCTCCCCACCCCCTATGAATTAGTACATGCAGGGACTGAAAAACCCCCTTACGTTCCCAACAAGCACATGCCACCTGTACGGGATAGGCTGCTAGCGGGCACCCCAACTAGAGCATCCCCTGGGCCCCCTACAAGGGCTGGCAACATGCAAGGAACCTTGGTATCCTACTGTGGGCTACCTCTTAAGGACTCAAAGAGTGCCTAGGTACTCCAATCTCGCCAACACGAATAGTGGGTCAAGGTCAAATTCATAGTCGGGAACTAAATTCCCACACTTCCATTACGATTTATATTTTATTAATCACCTGTCTATTTTTAGGAAAACTTGTCATACCATCCCTCTCTCCCCAACAAGAGGGAAAAACAATGGAAACTTCAAAGCACCTATCCCCTGACGCAGCCGCACAATAGCTGCTAAGGGCAACTAACCTCTCCCCATGAGGCGAGTGGGGGCAATGGAGCACTTACACCCCCCCCGGCAATACCGAGTGGTAGCTGTTGG
Source organism: Thalassia testudinum (assembly GCA_037157565.1). Classification (NCBI taxonomy): domain Eukaryota; kingdom Viridiplantae; phylum Streptophyta; class Magnoliopsida; order Alismatales; family Hydrocharitaceae; genus Thalassia; species Thalassia testudinum. The sequence goes on along the minus strand of JAZHRO010000022.1, from coordinate 1,492,325 downwards.
GGGCAAGGGTGACCTCTGCGTGAGGGCAAAATAGAGAAAGAAGTCTACTCTTGCAGTCGACACAGTCATACTACGAGAGTGGGAGCATCTGATGTGGGACAAAAATTGTCCTCATGTGATACGTCTAGTTGGCTTGTGGATAGACCAGTCAAACCCGCTTGGACTCTACGTGGATTGCACCTCCTCGAGTGGATCGCTCCATGGATTGCACCTCCTCGTCTTCCACATGTACTGTTGCTTTCCACTCATGTACCGTTGCTTTCCACTCATGTACCGTTGCTTTCCACTCGAATTCCTCCACGTGTTCGTGTTGAGTATCTACTGTTTTGAGCTCATCTAATGTACATTGGTCGCTGGTACAGGTTACCAGCTAATGGCGTGTTCGGGGCCTACAGAGACGACGAGATTTGCGACACAGGCCCCCATTCCTCCCATGATACCTAGTAGAGTGGTTTAATGCATTTATTAAGACATGAATAAAGAATATGCCTGCTTGGAATAATCGGATTGAACTCTAGGATGTGGAATGAACCTTAGGGTAGAAATGAATGAGCCTGTTTGAGCTGTCCTGTTTACTTGAATGCATGGTAAAGTAAATTGCTACCAAATGCCTTTAATATAATTATGAGATGCATGTCAAAACATGAGTTGCCTGTATATAAATGAGAAATTGAACTGTGCAACCACAAGTTGCATGTTTATGATTGAGAACTGAATCATGAAAACACTAGCTACCTATATATGGATGAGGAACGAGTTATGGAACATGAGACCTAGATATGGATAAATGAGATGAATATGAGCATGAACCCTACGGGGAATTAGGAGTAGAACTCCTGTGTATGAAAGGAATCTGGAAAGCAGACGGGAAGTGTGTTGGCCCATGTGTACGCAGTACCAAGGAGAGCAACTATCCCTTTTTAGTGTAGAGTGGATCTAACCTCTCTTGGGTTGAGACCCGAGGTTAGGATTAGCCACTCCACACTGACTCCTGTTGGCCCTCGCGTATGTGGTAGTAAGGTATGCTACTAGTGTAGGGAGGGAGGTATCAATTCCACGGGGCCCGGGGTTCAGCTAGCCACCCTACACCGACTTTGTTAGGTCCTTTGGGCAAACCGGGGTAGTCAGACAAGGGTACGCGGACTATGGAAGGGTGAGACCCCTGTTTGGTTCTGAAGGGTGAGACCCTTGTTCTGAGAGGGCAAGGCCCTATACTTTTCCGTGCTGTACTTTGGGCATACCCGCTAGCGGAAACGATTGACCGCGTGTCAGAGCGGGGTAGCTACCCGTGCGCTTATCACGCGTGCCGTAGTCACCGCTACATCTCGACAGTGACCTCGGGGTGGATGACTGGGTGTAGGACTACCATGGGGGACTCTCCCGGCCAGAAGAGCACCACGTGTACCTTCTACTCTACAGAAAAGACTGCAATCAAGATCGTTCCCACAAGGAACATGCAAGATCAAGAAATACCTGGATACTTGAGAAATAGATGAACCAGAAACACATAAATGAGATAAATAGAAATGAGAAATAAACCTGTTGTTGTTTAGTGTACTTAAACTTAAATAATGTAAACACCACTCTACTCAGCGTTCGCTAACCCCGTCTTTTCGTAACATTGTTCAGGATCAGGAGTTGGGCAACCCGAGGACTCCCCCTCCTGCTCATTCTGCGAACGAGTAGGAGGCGTGCCCCTCCTGAAACTTTCGAGCACTTTCGAGCACAAGCCCTCCTTGCCTGACACTTTCAAGCAGACTCTGACACTTTCGAGCACAATCCCTCCTTACCTGGAGGCGTGCCCGTTCCCCCACTGCAACTACACCATGAGCTTTTTGGACAGTTCTGAAAGTTGAAGCCCCCCTCCTTCAAGGGGGACGAGGACCCGTCTGAGGCAGAGGACTGGCTGGAGCAAATAGAGAAGGTGTTCGATACCCTTCGCCCTCCCGCGAAGTGTCGCGTGGCCTTTGCCATGTACCAGCTAGAGAGCGCAGCACACAGGTGGTGGAGGGCAGTTAGAGGCCAAGAAGGGAGAGAGCCAACGTGGGACCAGTTCGTGACTCTCTTCTATGAGTAGTACTTTCCGCAGACCTGGCAGGACCAAAGGAGGCAAAAGTTTCATACTCTTCGCTAGGGGACATTGACTGTTAGCGTGTACCACATGCGTTTTCTGGAGTTGTCACGTTTTGCCCCGACAGCTATGTCTACTGAGGAGCACCTGTGGAGGTTTACGGAGGGGCTCCGACCTGCTATTCGAGGGTATGTCAAACCCCTGAAGCTGCCCACTTTCTCTCGTGTGGTTGAGGTAGCCATGACTTACTAGGAGACCAACCCGGCCGCGCGAGACACTGACAGCGAACGGAAGAAGCCCTACCAGCCAGAGTATTCTTAGGGTCATTAGGAGAGGAGGCACACGGCACCCGTAGGAGAGCCATCTCATTCTGCAGGGTCATCATTGGCCTTTGGGGGCCCCAGACAGGGGCCAGTTGCCAGCACCGGACCCCCACCCAGCCGCCAGCAAGGACCTGCGGAGGGAGGAGGTCGTGTACCCCTCTGCTACCAGTGTGGCTAGCCGAGCCACATCAGGAGGGACTACCCATCTAGGGCCGAAGCACAGCATATGCTCCCCTCATCGAGCGCTGGAGGTCGAGCTAGTGGTTGTGGTCACCAGGCGCGTGGGGGAGGACAGCAGTCACGAGGAGGGTACTGGCCAGCTGCTGCTCACCCGACCCAAAGTGTAGCTGCTTCGTCTACACTGAGAGCTGAGGGGTGTATCAATGCCCTGACACACAGAGACACCAGGGCTTCGGGTTCTGTGGTGGTAGGTATGGTTACTGTTTCTGGCAGATTAGTATACGTACTTTTTGATTCCGGCGCCACACACTCCTTCATCGCTATGAGTTTTGCCGTCAGTTTGGAGCAGGGTAGTGTACTGCTAGAGGATCCGTTTGTGATCAGAGGCCCAGGTGGCTAGTTGTTTATAGCCGAGGAGGTCTACACGAACTGCGATGTCAGTATAGGGGGACACAGCCTCCCTGCTAACTTGATAGTGATCCAGATTGAGGATTTTGGCGTGATCCTAGGGATGGACTGGCTGTCCGCCTATCACGCGCTGGTAGACTATTTTGGGAGGAAGATCATTTTCTCCATACCGGAGTTGCCTCCCTTTGAGTTTCACGGACAGCCGGTGGATGGAGGTTTCAGATGCATCTCCGCGCTTCGGGTAGCCAGGCTTTTGAGCTAGGGGTGTAAGGGCTTCTTGGCCTGTGTAGTGGCAGAGCCTAGACCCGTGGCTGACTTTCAGAGTATCTTGGTGGTCTGCGAGTACCCTGACATTTTTCTAAATGAGCTGCTAGGACTACCGCCTGAGCGTGAGATCAAGTTTTAGATCTCACTGGTACCGGGGACCATCCTCATTTCTACTACACCGTACCAGATGGCACCGCTTGAGCTGCGAGAGCTCAAGACACAACTACAGGACCTGTTGGAGAAGGGCTTTGTGAGGCCCAGTGCGTCCCCGTGGGGTGCCCTTGTACTGTTTGTGAAGAAGAAGGATGGTACCCTACGACTTTGTGTCGATTACCGATAGCTGAATAGGGTCACCATCAAGAACAAGTATCCGCTGCCAAGGATTGACGACCTCTTCGACCAATTGCGAGACGCCACAGTGTTCTCCAAGATAGATCTGAGGTCAGGTTACCACCAGCTGAGGATCAAGGAGATCGACGTCTCCAAGACAGCTTTTCGTACTCGGTATGGGCACTATGAGTTCTTGGTCATGCCATTTGGGCTGACCAATGCCCCCACTGCCTTTATGGATTTGATGAACCGTATTTTCATGCCATACTTAGACCAGTTTGTGGTGGTGTTCATCGATGATGTACTCATTTACTCGTGGGATCAGGTGCAGTATGGACAACATTTACGCATGATCCTGGATACCTTGAGGTGACACAGGCTGTATGCCAAGTACAGCAAGTGCGAATTTTGGTTGAAGCAAGTGACTTTCTTGGGCCATGTAATTTCAGGGGATGGATTGGCTGTGGATCCAGCCAAGGTAGAGGCCGTACTCAAGTGGGAGAGGCCACGCACAGTAATAGAGATACGTAGCTTTTTGGGACTGGCAAGTTACTACCGGCGGTTTATCAGAGGATTCTCTCAGATCGTGCATCCAATGACCCAGCTGACTCGGAATGACGTGCCCTTTGCATGGACAAACGAGTGCGAGGTGTGTTTTAAGGAGTTGAAGGAGGCTGACTTCAGCTCCTATACTTACCATTCTAGACAGTAGTGGTGGTTTCGTTGTTTACACCGACGCTTCGTTGCTGGGGTTAGGGGTGTGCTCATGCAGCGAGGTCACATTGTCGCTTACGCTTCGCGGCAACTAAAGCCCCATGAGCATAGCTACCCTACCCATGACTTAGAGCTAGTAGCAGTTGTCTTCACGCTGAAGACATGGAGGCACTACCTTTACGGTGAGACTTTCAAGAGTTTCACAGATCATAAGAGCCTCAGGTACTTGTTTGACTAGAAGGACCTTAACATGAGACAAAGGCATTGGTTAGAGCTCCTAAAGGACTATGACTATAGCATCTCCTACCACCCAAGGAAGGCCAATGTAGTGGCTGACGCCTTAAGCCGGAAGGCACCTGCCCACTTGGCCAGTTTACAAGCATAGAGTTGGAGACTCATGGAGGAGTTGGGCAATTGGCAAACCCGGGTGTCACAGGGGTATTGTGGGACACTGATAGTGACGCGGCAGACACAACCTGAGCTGATCGACCGCATCATCGCAGGGCAGATGGCCGATCTGTACTTACAGACACTGCGAGACAGGGTGTTGACAGGGGACCCAGGAGACTTTTCCTTTTCAGATGAGATACTACGCATGAGGGGCCGCTTATGCGTTCCTAGGGATGAGGAGTTATTGAGAGAGCTCCTGGCTAAGGTGCACGGGTCTAAGTTCACCATACATCCCGGGAATACAAAGATGTACCATGATTTGCGACACGACTTTTGGTGGAGAGGGATGAAGCGGGATGTTGGTGAGTTTGTGCAGTAATGTTTGGTATGCCAGCAGGTGAAGGCCGAGCATCAGAGGCCTGTAGGGCCATTGCAGCCACTTCCTGTGCCAGAGTGGAAGTGGGAGAGCATCACCATGGACTTGGTGGTGGGTCTACCAGTTACCCAGCAGGGACACGATGCAGTCTGAGTGATAGTAGACAGGTTGACGAAGATGGCACGTTTTCTGCAAATTCGAGTCACCTTTGGACCAGCACAGTTAGTAGAGAGATGATGAGAGCCTTATCATAAGCCCTAACTAGCTCATTTTTACCCAAGAAAGAGAATAAGAGCTCCTACATAACCAAGAGAAGGGCTTAATTCAAGGAATAAGTGTTCTGAGAAGAAAACATGAAATAAAGGGTAAAACTGTAACTTTACCATTGCAGTACATAAATGGGATTTCTCAGAGGCAAAACATAGGTCAAATGATCTGAATAAGATAAAAAGTGGGTTGGTTCAATCAGAAATGGGTTCATATGCAATCCAGGAATTAAATAACATCTGATAACCCTAAAATAGACCTGCTTAATTCAATAGGGTTATGGTTAGGATAAAAATCAACTAAATCCTCTAAAATTCATGGAAAAATATCCCCTAAGGTTTAGTACCTTCAATTTGACCCTTTGAACCTATTTTGACCTAGATTAGGGTCCTCGTTCATTAATTGACCTAATTTGGGTTTTTGTGCAAAAAGTCTAGTCAAATGTGGTCAAACCTAAAATCCAACTTCACCATTTGATTCCTTAGGTCAAAATTAGGTTTGTACCAATATTTGGACCTAAGGGGAGGTCATCTTGACTAACTTTGCAAATTAGTACACCCAATTACATTTTGGCCCCTCTCTTTTGAAAATCATTACACATCCCCCCCTAACTTCCTCGCCACTCTTACAAATAGGTCCCTCCGCCATTAATGGGGAGGAATCCTTCTCCGACGAGGAATGGAGGGGGAATACTCCCTAATCCCTCATAGATCTCCTCCCAGATTTGGAAGAGAGATTCTCTGAGGAATTCCCTTCCATCTGTGCTCAATTTCAATATTTGATTTGCATCCAATCTCTCGTGCGAACGCACGAGAGATTTGGATCTCCAACTAACTTCCTTCTCCGACGAGAATTCGGTGGTAGAAGGCTTGCCCTCCACGCACCAGAAGCTCAGCCAGCAACTATAAAAGGATCCCTGGTCCCCTGCAAATCTCTCAAGCTTGTTTTGGCCGCAGACTCCCCCAGATTTTATCTCCCCTCTCTCTGGCCAAGAAGCCCGCAAGCTCCGGAGATTCTTCCTTCTCCCACTCGTCGCTCTGCTACCATACTAGCAGCAGGGTTCACTTCGCCTCATTCTTCCGCTTCGCGCCGCAGCAGCGCACGCCTTCCTGTCCTCCTCGTCGCCGTTATCTCCCCCTCAGGGCCGTCTTCTCTGACGACGGCACAAATGTGCCATCCGTCTCCTCTGCCCCCCCCCCCCCCCCCCCGCTACAAGCACTATAGATAAGCTCCCCGTCTTCCATTCTTTCCTTTCCCTCATTCTATTTCACAAACATCTCTCGATTGCCACTGTCTGCCTGCATCTTCCCCATCTCTGGCCACCCTCCGGTGAGACGCATCCGTCACTCCGCACCCCCACACGTCTCACCACCCACCTCACAACCTCCGCCACACTCCACCGAACATCTTCCACCCATCCACAGGTTGCCACACGCACTCCACGCTTCCCCCAACCTAACCCATAAATCCGACCACAGAGCAACCTAGGCACGCACGCCTAGGCCACCCCGCGGCCTGCCACCGATCACCTCACCTTCGCCGTGACACGGCAAAGGTCCTCCTGTGGTCTGATAGAGCCGCAAGGCTCCTTTTGTGTTGTGCAGGGTCGAGCTCCCAGCTGCCATTAGCGACGACTTGAGCTCGACTGTTCTCCAGCTCCAGGCCACAATCGTCAACTCCCAGGCTTCCAAACTGTGCGGGTTGCGAGTGTGCGCAAGTCCAGCCTAATAGAGGGTGCCGCGGGACCTGCAGCTGTGCTAATCATGAAGTCGCTCTCCCGCAGTTGCCAGCAGCAGTGGGTGGGACTTTTAGTCCCAGCTCGGTAAGTCGTGAGCTGTCTGAGTGGTTTAAGTGGATTTTATGCTATTATTTGTTCACCTCGAAATCACTGGGGTGAGGTCCCTCCCCTCACCTATACATGCCTCGTCCGTGAATTAGCCCGCAGGCCTGGCAACCCGACCTGACTATCCTACCAAGCACTCCTCGCGCACCACACCCACGCTGGTGCGCCTGGACCCGGGTGCGCGACTGACCCGATAACTCGGCTCTGGGAGAGCATACTGAAGAGAGATTCAGAGAGAGAGAGACGCGTAGGGAGGGTAGGGGAATAGGTTTTGTTGCGTGGTGCTTGTGTAGGAAGAGGACGCTATGGGAGGAAGAAGCGCATCAAGAGAAGGAAGCAGGACTTAGCTGCTACAAGCAAAGGAGAAGAAGAAGAAATACACACTGTAGCAGAGGTGCAGCAGACCAAGAGAAAGAAGAAGAGGAGGAAGAAGAAGGAAACTAAAGACAAGGCCAGGACTTAGCTGCAGGAAGAGAATCAAGAAGAGAGAAAGCAAAGGAAAAAGAAGAGGAGCAGCAGTGGCTAAGGAAGAAAAAGAAAAAGAGAAACAAGAAACCATAGCTGCAGCAGGGCCAAAGCAAAGACAAAAGAGAAGATTCTGAAGGCCAATTTTAAGACATCTATGCAATATCAGACGTCCAATTCTTTTTGAGCACCCTTTCCATAACATTATCCTGTCATTTCTATTGAAATAGTCATTGCTTTTTATTAAAAGTTGTGTTCTCAAGTTTTGGAATACTCAAATTGCTCCCTGTGTTCGACCTCAGATACTTTGATTTTCGAGTTATAAATTTTTATTTGTTTTCGCGGAGAGTTCATCTATATTACAACGAAATATCTGTTAAAACACGATCTAGCCGCGTAAACATTTTGGCGCTGCTGCTGGGGAGCAACGGGCACTTCTGAATCTTTTGATCACAACTTCTGATCCAATACTGACTTTATTCCTCTCCTTTGTTGTGCTTGTCTCAAGGAAAGCAGAGAAAAGAAGAGCAACTACATAACAACCACACTAAGGAACAAGTAACTTTCATTAGCCCTCTCTCTTAACCCCCTCAAGGTCTGAAAAGGAACAAAGAAAAATCAACCTAGGGCAACCTGTTTCATACTTAGTAATTCATCGAAGTTGCCTAATTTTCATTTCAACACATCTTGAACTACACATCCAACTAAGGTAACTAGCGTTAAAACTTTCTTGATTGAGCCCTAGATACCAATTTTTGAGGCAACTAAATTGGATCAACTAGAGCCAACCTAAGGATTGCAAAGCTAGGGTTTTTAGAGACACATCTTCTCTTAAACAAAGAAGCAAAAAAAAATTCCAAAAAGAGGTGTGCCTAAACCTTGTTTGAAAAGATCTATACAAGAGAAACCCTAAGCAAATCAGGCTCTTAATCCATTTGAACCCTAAAAGAAAGGACCCAAAAGTTCTCAAAGGAACAAGAGGTGAAGTTGACCCTTTGGGTCAACCAACCTTAAAATTAGGTCACTTTTTTTTCACTCAAAAGACTTAAAAGTTCAAGTGGAACCCTAAGCACCTTGATCTTAAAGTAAAAAAGGTAGACTTAAGAGGTCAAGGTCCTCATTCTGGTCTACTTGGAATCTCAGTGACAAGAGAGGTCGGGTGGGGGAAATCCTGTAACTCATGGGGACGCTCTACCGTGTAGGGGTCTTTGCGGGACTCTCCCTCTCTGGTTGCCCAGGTACTTCTCAAGTGGATGACCTTTCTAACTAAGGGGCATCATCCGCCCCGAATCTCTATAGTCACCCAACAATTTTTGGGTGTCTCGATTGGGTCCAGCACCTTCTAATCTCATCACATCCTTTGGTGCATGTTCGGTAGGAGGTCCTTAAGACCTCCTTTAGAAATTCACTCTCACCGAGGCCAAGCCTCGATGCCCTTGTTTGTGCAGCAACCTCACCACATAAACCTTTCATCTCATTCAGAACCAATTTCTCCTTCTTCTTCCATCATGGCACAACCCATTGAAGAAGAGAACAACCTTGAGCACCAGCTTTAGCACCTGACTGATCTCTTCCAAAACTTTGTAAACCCACCGTAGCGACCAATGATGCGAGATCACTATAATCCCGCTGCGGTGGCGATCGAGCCTCGAGTTCGAATCCCGGTTGGAGGTCCTGATTCTGAACTCAAGCCCAATATGATTCATGCCATACCAAAGTTTCATGGGCTTAACTCCGAGGATCCATTCCAACACATTAAACAACTCAAGCATCTGGCCCAGACCTTCGGGTCAGATCCACAAAATCGAGATATTCTGCTCATGAAAATGTTCTCTTTCTCCCTCCTGGACAAGGCTGCCCATTGGTATCAAACTCAGACTCGTCCGATCAACACATGGGATGAACTTCAGTCCGAATTTTTGAAAAAGTTCTTTCCCGTTGGCCGGACGAATGCCTTGCGTCACCAAATCATCCATTTCACTCAACAAACAAGAGAACCTCTTCATGAAACATGGGACCGATTCTTAGATCTCATGCGTAAGTGCTCCCATCACAGAGTTGCTAAATGGGAACAGGTCCAGTCTTTTTACCAGGGACTCCATGAAGACATTCGATTATTCGTCAATGCAACGTGCGGAGGAAACATCATGGGTCAACATGAGGACACGGTGTGGGAGATTCTCGAAAACATATGTGAGAACTCCATCAATAATGACTCCATGGGCTTATTCGACAGGACGAATGCCCGCGCATCAACGACTCTGAGAGGGGCACATGAGATGCAGGACTTGTCCACATTCGTCGACTTGGAACTAATGGCCAGTTGGTTGGACAAGGTTTCTATCATAGAGAAAAAGGTGGACGAGCTAACTCGGCATCTGCAGCAAGCCACCTCTATGCAAAACTCTTTTGCACAGCCACCTCTGGCGAGGGAAACTATGCAAAACATTTATCACCAATCTCTTCAGGGGATGGACCCATATCCACCCCCGTCTGACTCTCGGACCAGAGTGACCTCCGATCCATTCTATTCAAATTGGGGGAACTTTGAACCCTCGTATTCTGACTTTCCTGAGGTTCCTCAGACTTGCGAGGACCTCAATGACATCCATAATGACCCATTCTCCAATACCTACAACCCTAGATGGCGAAATCATCCCAACTTTCAGTGGACGGGAAATTCTTAGACACAAAAACCACTGTATCAACCCCGTTCACAAGCCCCTTGTCCATATCAATCGCCTCAGCCTCGGCCCAATCCCACCTATCAATCCGGGCCAAACTAGGATCACATGACTCTTATCCTTCAAGCATTGGCTGACATTCAAAAGACGAATGCGGCGATGAAAAAACAACACAAGGACGAGATCACTGAGGTTCGCAATTAACTAGCCCAGATGGCAAATTCCCGCCAACCGGGCACCCTTCCTTCGCAACCTCTGCCAAACCTAAATAACGTGCCGACCCAGAGGCATGTTATGAATCCAAATTCAGGCCACGCACATTTGATTTATCAGGCCCCTACTGCTTCATCACCAGATGGGATGGAAGCTTCGACATCTTATGCAGGATTTCAGCAGCAGCCACCCCTCTTACAAAACCCAAACCAAAACCATGCAGGATTAAACTCGGTAACAACACGTAGTGGTAAAGCAACCCAAGACCCACATTATCCGAACCACTCCAAGCCTGGTAGTAGCCAAAACCCTAGGATAGTTATCCAGGATACCCTTGTCCTAGATCAAGAACCTGGACCTATTCTAAAGGAACCAACTAGGATTCCATTTCCTGAGGCCTTGACCAAAGGAGAAAGGATAACCAAACCCGTGGCTCCCGAGGAGGATCTGGTCAAGCTCTTTGAACAGGTCTAGATAAACATCCCCTTGATGGATGCAATTCGCCACATACCAGCTTACGCAAGATTCTTGAAAGATGTATGTACACCTAAACGTAAGCTGCGAACCAAGAGTGGGAATCCGATCGTACTATCAGAGCAAGCCAGCTTTGTCATCTTGAGTAAACTCCCACCCAAGGCTAAAGACCCAGGAACTCCCCTGATTTCTTGTAAAATTGGTGAAACCCAATTTGATAGAGCCTTGCTAGATCTAGGTGCCTCCATAAATCTAATACCTACAACCCTCCTTGACCACCTTGAAGAATCCAAACTTAAACCAACTGAGGTGACGTTGCAGTTAGCCGATCGATCCATCAAATCACCTAAAGGAATACTCGAGGATGTCATTGTTAGGGTACGGGATTTCTACTTCCCAATGGATTTCATAGTTCTGGATATTGACGCACCTGAAAACCCAAGGGAGACACCAATCATATTAGGGAAACCTTTCTTGGCCACTGCTAGGGCCAACATAAACTGTGAAGAGGGCCAAATAGAATTAAAATTTGGGAATCAAACTTTGAAGATTGACATCTTTAAGGCCCAACAAGGGATTAATTGCGGGGTTATAGAGCAAATATGTGATATCAGAGCCGTGGTTGATGAATCACATACAGAGGACAACCTGATTATCTCGAATCAACCACTAGAAGATCAAAACCCACAAACAGAGGAGTGCGAACCTGATCTAGACACACCCATGACTCCGACCCTTGTTCCTGATACAAACCCCGAACCACCCGCTGCTGCTGATAATCCTGTCATGGAACTCAAGCCTCTTCCTGAGCATCTGAAGTATGTCTTTTTGGGTTCCAATCAGACGTTTCCTGTGATTATCAACTCTCGACTCACACCTGACTAGGAATCCCGTCTGATTACTATTCTCCAGCAACATCGTAGAGCCATTGGATGGACTCTCGATGACTTGACTGGCATAAGCCCCTCGTACTGCACACATCGAATCTACACAGAAGAGGGCACACGACCTTCATGAGAGATGCAGAGATGCTTAAACCCTAACCTGCAAGAGGTCATGAAAAAGGAGATCATCAAGTGGTTAGATGCAAGGATCATCTACCCGATCTCCGACAGTCGTTGGGTAAGTACAATATAGGTTGTGCCTAAGAAGGCTGGACTCACTATCATCACGACTGAAACTGGAGAGGTCATTCCTACCTGAATAGCTAAGTCATGGAGAGTCTACATTGATTACAGAAGACTCAATTCCTCCATGAAGAAGGACCATTTCCCACTATCGTTTATTGATCAGATCCTCGAGAAACTAGCGGGAAATAGGTTTTTCTACTTTCTTGACAGGCACTCTGGTTACAACCAGGTGGCAATCCATCCAGAAGACCAAGAAAAGACCACGTTCACCTGCCCCTTCGGGACGTACGCATTTCGAAGGATGCCTTTCGATCTCTACAATGCACCCGAAACCTTTCAGCGGTGCATGCTTGCCATATTCTCAGATATGGTAGGTGATTACCTGGAAGTCTTCATGGATGACTTTTCAATTTTTGGAGCATCATTTGACGATTGCCTCGAACACTTAGTCCAAATACTCAGGCGATGCATCGATGTGAATTTGGTTCTTTCCTGGGAAAAGAGCCATTTCATGGTGCCTGAGGGAATTGTCCTGGGACACCTGATCTCGGAGAAAGGCATCCAAGTCGATCGAGCTAAGGTTAACTTGATTTCCAAGCTCCCTATGCCTAGCTCGATTAAGGACATCCGATCTTTTTTAGGGCATGTCAGTTTTTACCGTCGATTTATCCCTGATTTTTCAAAAATCGTGCACCCCCTAACTACTCTTCTCTCCAAGGATGTGCCTTTCAAAATTTCCAAGGAATGCACTCAAGCATTTGAGATCCTTCATGACCGAGTCACCCAAGCCCCGATCCTACAATCCCCTGATTGGTCTCAACCCTTTGAGATCATGTGTGATGCATCTGACTTCGCTGTAGGTGCGGTTTTGGGGCAGAAAATTAACGGGAAACCCGTGGTCATTTACTACGCTAGCAAAACACTGGACGAGGCTCAGCGTAACTACACAGTTATTGAGAAAGAGATGCTAGCTGTAGTATTTGCCCTAGAAAAATTCAGATCATACCTTCTGGGTTCCCATGCTATCATATACTCGAATCACACAGCTGTGAGGCATCTCCTTGCAAAGAAGGACGTGAAACCTTGATTAATCTGATGGATCTTGCTGTTGCAAGAATTTGACCGTGAGATTCGCGACAAAGTGGGAAAGCAAAATGTGGTAGCTGATCACTTGTCCTGCCTTCCGTCTGAAATAATCGACCCTTCCGGACCCATCACGGAACACTTTCCTGATGAGCACCTCCTGACTATCAATACAGGGCTTCCATGGTTCGCAGATATAGTGAATTACCTGGCATCACATCAGATCCCGTCCGATTGGCCGAAGGCCAAGAAGGACAAATTGCATTCCGATGCCAAGTATTACTTGTGGGAAGACCCATATCTATTCCACATTGGTGCTGATCAAATAATTCGACGGTGTGTCGCGGATGTAGAAATCAAAGACATACTCTCCTTTTGCCATGACCACGCATGCGGTGGACATTTCTCAGGACACAAAACCACATCAAAAGTCCTCCAGTGTGGCTTTTACTGGCCCACAATTTTCAAGGATGCATACGATCACTGTAAGGCATGTATCCATTGCTAGACCTTGGGCAACATGAGCCATCGAGCATGATGCCTCTACAGCTGATCCTGGTATGCGAAATTTTTGACATCTGGGGGATCGATTTTATGGGACCCTTCCCTATCTCGGATGGCTTCGAATACATCTTACTCACCGTTGACTACGTGTCCAAGTGGATAGAAGCCATTCCGACCCGAACCAATAATCATAAGGTTGTTATCAGATTCATCCATCAAAACATCTTCTCAAGGTTCGGGATTCCACGAGCAATAATTTTCGACGAGGGACCCATTTTACAAACGCTCAGTTTAAGTCACTAATGACCAAATACGGGGTGTCGCATCGAATCTCTATTCCCTACCACCCCCAAACTAATGGTCTAGCTGAGCTATCAAACCGAGAGATCAAGAAAATCCTTTAGGTTACTGTTCGACCTAACAGGAAGGATTGGTCTTCTAGGCTTTCGTAAGCATTGTGGGCCTATAGGACTGCCCACAAGACCCAATTAGGTACGTCTCCCTTTAGAATGGTGTACGGGAAGGCATGTCACCTCCCCGTCGAATTGGAGCATAAAGCCTATTGGGCAGTACGGAAGTGCAATTTAGATCATTGTAAGGCTGGAACCCACAGAAGGCTTCAAATAAGCAAGATTGATGAATTATGCCACGACGCGTATGAGAACTCGTGAATTTACAAAGAGCGAGTTAAAGCTTTTCATGACAAACACATTTCTAGAAAGATCTTTCATCCTAGTCAAAAGGTTTTACTCTTTGATGCCCGACTCAAATTATTCCCAGGAAAGCTACGATCTAAGTGGGTCGGACCCTACCTAGTCCTACAAATCTTTGGAAATGGAGCCATTGAAATCAGCCCACTCAGCCACGATTCCGAACCCTTTGTTGTGAACGGTTAGAGACTTAAACCGTTCATTGACATGACCAATACAAATTTGGCTGAGTCATCCTTTACCCTCCATTCTCCTTGAGCTCATTGCACCCAGCCGATGGCATAAAACTCAGCGCTTAACGGGAGGCAACCCGTCATTCTTTGAAAAATCCAAAGCCTTTTCTGACATTTCTATGCGGAATTCATATTGCACTTTAGGGTTCATCCATTAGAACATCCAACTCCACCTCAGGTACCCCTACCCGAGATTAGAAATCGTTCGCAACAGTCACTTCGACCTATTCGCCCACCCAACACCTATCCTAATGCATGAACTAAGCTGAAATCGAACCCACCTAATTTACAATGGGGACATTGCAAATCTTAGGCATGGGGGGTATGAAAGTGCAAAATGTCAGGAAAATTCATATCAAGAAAAGGTTTCAACTCAAAAAGAAAAAATCTTGGAAAAGAAAAAGGGAAATGAGGAGGGGGGAGAGAATTTTTTTGGGCTATACAAAATGAGAGGAGGAAAAGAGCAAAATGCCAAAAAAGGAGCACAAAATAGAAAAAAAAGGTGGTCATTAGTAAAAGATTAAGGGATTAACTGAAGTTCTAGACCAAATCAAGAAAAGAGAAAATAAAAGAAAACTGCTAAGGAGATATAAAAAGTGATTAGCAGGAATGCTGATCTTAGGACTCTTAGGCTAGATTCTTTAGCTTAAAAATTCACGTATCCACTAAGATCTGGATAATCCTCAAGAGGTTGGGAAAAATGCAAAGCTTAAGTATTAGGTCTAAGGCTTAGGAAGTATTCAGCCTCGTTAACTGACCTTCGATTTGCGGGATTCGGTAACCTAAGCACGTCAATTCACACACAGTCTAGTTTAGTGCGCATAAATATCAAAATTACGCAAAAAAGCGTTTCAATGTTCTGAAAAGGTCACCTAGATTAGGAGCAATCGATCAACACAAGTTGATTTGCACGAGTTCTCGGCGCGGAGAGGCAGGAAATTCCCCTCGAAGATGCATAACAACATATCATCTCCTCGATGCTTGTCTCTTAGGATATTTAAATATCCTACCGGGGGCATGTAAGCACTCTATTGGTTCAGATATCATGGGCAGCATTATCATGAAATGTCGATCGCCAGGGTCTGAATTTGGCCACGGAACACCATGGGCGAGATTATCTCGAAATCTCGAAAGTCAGGGTTCTGGGGGTTGCCATGGGCGGTGCTATCTCGAAGCATCGATTGCCAGGGATCCTTGAGGACAAGGAATCTGATACAGATCGTGTTGAGAAGCCAATCCGAAGCTAGAAATAAAAAGAAAAGAGAGAGAAAACTCTCCAAACAAATAAATCTTCTGTCTCTCTCTTACAAAAACTCACTGCAAATTGAACCTAGGCTAAAAATGCCTCAAGCACGGGTGCTTTAACCGCGGAGTCCAACCCTAGGATAGTTTCTGCAGGCCTTAAAAACCTTTGCGGAAGACTGAGGCTAAAGCGGGTCAGGTCTGAATTTTGGTTGGTAATTGAGTACCTCTAGGCCTATTGTCGGCATTCTAACCTAATCACAAATGAAAAATAAAAGCACTTATCATAACTGATGACAGGCACTTAGGGTCTAAAACAGAAGTTAAAACCTTGAAATTTTGCTAAGGGACTAGCAAAAGCTAAGCATGGGGGTATGATGAGAGCCTCATCATGAGCCCTAACTAGCTCATTTTGACCCAAGAAAGAGAATAAGAGCTCCTACATAACCAAGAGAAGGGCTTAATTTAAGAAATAAGTGTTCTGAGAAGAAAACATGAAATAAAGGGTAAAACTATAATTTTACCATTGCAGTACATAAATGGGATTCCTCAGAGGCAAAACATAGGTCAAATGGTCTGAATAAAATAAAAAGTGGGTTGGTTCAATCAGAAATGGGTTCATGTGCAATCCAGGAATTAAATGACATCTGGTAACCCTAAAACAGATCCACTTAATTCAACAGGGTTATGGTCAGGATAAAAATCAACTAAATCCTCTAAAATTCATGAAAAAATATCCCCTAGGCTTTACTACCTTCAATTTGACCCTTTGAACCTATTTTGACCTATATTAGGGTCCTCGCTCATTAATTGACCTAATTTGGGTTTTTGTGCAAAAAGTTCAATCAAACGTGGTCAAAACTAAAATTCAACTTCACCATTGGATTCCTTAGGTCAAAATTAGGTTTGTACTAAAATTTGGACCTAAGGGGAGGTCATCTTGACCAACTTTGCAAATTAGTATACCAAATTACATTTTAGCCCCTATCTTTTGAAAACCATTACACATCCCCCCCTAACTTCCTCGCCACTCTTACAAACAGGTACCTCCACCATTAATGGGGAGGAATCCTTCTCCGGCGAGGAATGGAGGGGGAATACTCCCTGATCCCTCAGAGATCTCCTCCCAGATTTGGAAGGGAGATTCTCTAAGGAATTCCTTTCCATATGAGCTCAATTTTAATATTTGATTTGCATCCAATCTCTCGTGCGAATGCACGAGAGATTTGGATCTCCAACTACCTTCCTTCTCCGGCGAGAAGTTGGTGGTAGAAGGCTTGCCCTCCACGCACCAGAAGCTCGGCCAGCAACTATAAAAGGATCCCCGGTCCCCTGCGAATCTCTCAAGCTTGTTTTGGCCGCAGACTCCCCTAGATTTTATCTCCCCTCTTTCCAGCCAAGAAGCCCGCAAGCTCAGGCGATTCTTCCTCCTCCCTCTCATCGCTCTGCTGCCATACCAGTAGCAGGGTTCACTTCGCCTCGTTCTTCCGCGTCACGCCGCACCAGCGCACGCCTTCCTGTCCTCCTCCTCATCGTCGTTATCTCCCCCTCAGGGTCGTCTTCTCCGACAACGGCACAAATGCGTCGTCCGTCTCCTCTACCCCCCCTCGCTCCAAGCACTACAGATAAGCTCCTCGTCTTCCACTCTTTCCTTTCCCTCATTCTATTTCACAAAACATCCCTCGACTGCCACTGTCCACCTGCATCTTCCCCATCTCCGGCCACCCTCCGACGAGACGCATCCGTCACTCCGTACCCCCACACGTCTCGCCACCCACCTCACAACCTCCGCCACACTCCACTGAACATCTTCCACCCATCCAAAGGTCGCCACACGCACTCCACGCTTCCCCCGACCTAACCCATAAATTCGGCCACAGAGCGACCTAGGCATGCACGCTTAGGCCACCCTGAGGCCTGCCATCGATAACCTCACCTTCGCCGTGACACGGCAAAGGTCCTCTTGTGGTCTGATAGAGCTGCAAGGCTCCTTTTGTGTTGTGCAGGGTCGAGCTCCCAGCCGCCATTAGCGATGACTCGAGCTTGACTGTTCTCCAGCTCCAGACCACAATCGTCATCTCCCAGGCTTCCAGACTGTCTGGGTTGCGAGTGTGCGCAAGTCCAGCCTGATAAAGGGTGCCGCAGGACCTACAGCTGCGCCAATCATGAAGTCGCTCTTCTGCAGTTGCCTCGGTAAGTCGTGAGCTGTCTGAGTGGTTTAAGTGGATTTTGTGCTATTATCTGTTCGCCTCGAAATCACTGGGGTGAGGTCCCTCCCCTCACCTATACATGCCTCGTCTGTGAATTAGCCCGCGGACCTAGCAACCCGACCCAACTATCCTACCGAGCACTCCTCGCGCACCACACCCACACCGGTGCGCCTAGACCCGGGCGTGCAACCGACCCGATAACCCGGCTCTGGGAGAGCATACCGAAGAGAGATTTAGAGAGAGAGAGATGAGTAGGGAGGGTAGGGGAATAGGTTTTGTTGCGTGGTGCTTGTGCTGGAAGAGGACGCTAAGGGAGGAAGAAGCGCAGCAAGAGAAGGAAGCAAGACTTAGCCGCTGCAAGCGAAGGAGAAGAAGAAGACACATTGTAGCAGAGGTGCAGCAGACCAAGAGAAAGAAGAGGAAGAAGAAGAAGGAAACTAAAGACAAGGCTAGGACTTAGCTGTAGGAAGAGAATCAAGAAGAGAGAGAGCAAAGGAAAAAGAAGAGGAGCAGGAGCGGCTAAGGAAGAAAAAGAAAAAGAGAAACAAGAAACCATAGCTATAGCAGAGCCAAAGCAAAGACAGAAGAGAAGATTCTGAAGACCAATTTTAAGACATCTGATGCAATATCAGACGTCCAATTCTTTTTTAGCACCCTTTCCATAACATTATCCTGTCATTTCTATTGAACTAGTCATTGCTTTTTATTAAAAGTTGTGTTCTCAAGTTTTGGAATACTCAAATTGCTCCCTGTGTTTGACCTCAGATACTTTGATTTTCGACTTATAAATTTTTATTTGTTTTTGCGGAGAGTTCATCTATATTACAACAAAATATCTGTTAAAACATGATCTAGCCGCGTAAACAAGAGATACATCCGAGATGTGGTGCGCCTACACGAAGTTCCACGTGAGATCGTATCCGACAAGGATACTCATTTTACTTCCCAGTTCTGGGCTGAGTTTCAGCAGGCCTTGGGGCACTTTTGAGATTCAGTATCCCTTACCACCCCCAGACGGACAGATAGTCAGAGCGCACCATACAGACACTTGAGGACCTTTTGCGAGCCTGTGTACTAGACTGGAGAGGCTCTTGGGAGAAGCATTTACTCCTGGCAGAGTTTGCATACAATAACAGTTACCATTCGAGCATCGGCATGGCACCTTATGAGGCTTTGTACGAATGGAGGTGTACTACGCCCTTGAATTGGGTCGAGGTGGGGACCAAGTGAGAGGTTGGTCCCAGGCTGATCTGGCAGAGTCAGGAGGTGATAGAGCAGATTCACAGACAACTCCTCACTATCAGGAGTAGGCAGAAGAGCTATGCTGACCGGAAGCACAGAGAGGTGCAGTTCTAGGTTGAGGATCACATCTTTCTCTATGTTTCGCCCATGAAGGGCCTGTAGCGTTTTGGGGTGAAAGGGAAGCTTGCGCCGAGGTTTGTGGGGCCTTTTGAGGTCCTGGAGCAGGTAGGACCCGTTGCTTACCGACTTGCCCTTCCTCCCTAGATTTCTGAAGTGCATGACGTGTTCCACGTGTCCAACCTCAGGAAGTACATCGCCGATCCGAGTCACGTTCTGAGCCACGAGAGCTTCGAGGTGGGTGACGACCTGACCTACCCCAAGAGATCAGTACAGATACTAGACAGAGCCGTCCGGAGTTTGAGACGGAAACAGGTACCATTGGTGAAGGTCCTATGGATAAGCCAGCAGTACGAGGAGGCGACTTGGGAGCCAGAGGCGGCGATGCGAGAGCGGTACCTGGAGCTTTTTGAGGGTACGTCTTTTCAGACCTACTTCGGTCCTCTTTAAGTTCATTATGCGCTTTTACATTCCTTTTCTCTCACCCTAGCTAGATCAAGTTTCGAGGATGAAACTTCCTTCAAGTTTGTTATGATGTAATAACCTGTTGCCCTTTTAGTCGGATAAGACGTCTGGATTGTCAGTCAGACGTCTATCCAGATGTCTAGACATATGTCGAGACATCTGAAAGTAGAAGAATATCGCACATTCTTTTCGCTCTTCATGAGAGCGACGCGCAGAGACCCGCTCTCTCTCCTTCACCCCTCACCCAAACCCTAACTCCCCTCCTATATAAACCCCTCACCTCTTCCTCCTGCACCCCTCACACCACTCCAGCCACGGCCACCTCCACCTCCTGCGACAGCCATGTCCCCCTCCGTCTCTACTGTAGCCGCGACGAGGAAGGAGAGCCACTGGCGAGGGGAAAGCGAGGAGCGAGAGCAAGAGAGTGCGAGGGGGTGAGAGCGGGCGATGAGGACGACGACCGCGGGAGCTTGGTGGAGCTCGAGGAGGAGTCGTGGGAGAGAGGAGGAAGCCGGTAGGAGCTGCTCAAGCTCTTGCAGTTGCTGGAGCTGCCGCTGCGGGCGGAGGTGCGAGTGGGGCAAGCTGTGAGGAGGCTCTGGTACTGGAAGTTTTCCAGTATCAGACATCTGGCGTAACATCCAAATGACTGGCGAGGCACCAAGACATCCGGAGCTGAGGTTGGACGTCTGAAAGCGCAATATCGCAAGGTACGTATCTTCTTGCGCTACTTTTCCGCCATGCAGATCATAGCGCAGGGGATGTCGACTGACCGTTGTATCTGCAAGTGCTCGTACGCAGGTGCAGGCTTTGGGAAGGCACGCGGTGTACTTTCCCAAGTACTTTTGGACGTCTGATCACATCGTGAGACGTCCAGAGGTACTTCTAGATGACCAGAGACCTTGTCCGACGTCTAGAACTTCCCCTAGATGGTTACAGGGGGAGTCTGGATGTCTAAATCAGCCGCAGGAAGGGTAAGGTGAGTTCTAACATCTTTTAAGACATCTGGGACTAGTCCCAAATGTCTAATTTTGGTCAGTAACCGTGTTTTTTGTCTGTTTAAGGCCCAAACAGAATCGGATTCCAGCAAGCAAAGTACCGTTGCTTTCCACTCGAGCTCCTCCATGTGTTCGTGTTGAGTATCTACTGTTTTGATCTTGTCTAATGTACATTGGTCGCTTATACAGGTTACCAGCCGGTGGCATGTTCTGGGCCCACGGAGACGATGAGATCTATGGCACAGGCCCCCATTCCTCCCGTGATACCCGATAGAGTGGTTTAATGCATTTATTAAGACATGAATAAAGAATATGCCTGCTTGGAATAATCGGATTGAACTCTAGGATGTGGAATGAACCTTAGGATAGAAATGAATGAGCCTGATTGAGCTGTCCTATTTACTTGAATGCATGGTAAAGTAAATTGCTACCAAATGCCTTTAATATAATTATGAGATGCATATTAAAACACTAGTTGCCTGTATGTAAATGAGAAATTGAACTGTGAAACCACAAGTTGCATGTTTATGATTGAGAACTGAATCATGAAAACACGAGCTGCTTGTATATGGATGAGAACGAGTTATGGAACATGAGATCTGGATATGGATAAATAAGATGAATATGAGCATGAACCCTACGGGGAATTAGGAGTAAACTCCTGTGTATGAAAGGAATCTAGAAAGTAGATGAGAAGTGTGCTGGCCCTTGTGTACGTGGTACCAAGGAGAGCAACTGTCCCTTTTCAGTGTAGAGCGAAGCTAGCCTCCCTTCGATTGAGAGCCGGGGTTAGGATTGGCCAATCTACACCAACTCCTATTGGCCCTCGCGTACATGGTACCGAGGTGTGCTACTAGTGTAGGGAGGAAGCTAGCCACCCCACAGGGCCCGGGGTTCAGCTAGCCACCTTACACCGACTTTGTTAGGCCCTTTAGGAAAACTGGGGTAGTCAAACGAGGGTACGCGGACTTTGGAGGGGCGAGACCCCTGTTTGGTTCTGAGAGGCGAGATCCCTGTTCTGAGAGGGCAAGGCCTTATACTGTTTCGTGTTGTACTTTGGGCGTGCCCGCTAGCGGAAACGACTGACCGCATGTCAGTGCGGGATAGCTACCCGTGCACTTATCACACGTGCCGTAGTCACCGCTACGTCTCGACAGTGATCTCGGGGTGGTTGACTGAGTGTAGGACTACCACGGGTGACTTTCCCGGCTAGGAGAGCACCACGTATACCTTCTACTCTACGAAAAAGACTGCAATCAAGATCATTCCCACGAGGAACATGCAAGATCAAGAAATACCTGGATACTTGAGAAATAGATGAACCAAAAACACATAAATGAGATAAATAGAAATGAGAAATTAACCTATTGTTGTTTTTATTGTACTTGCACTTAAATAATGTAAATACTACTCTACTTAGCGTTCGCTGATCCCTTCTTTTCGTAACACTATTAAGGAGCAGGAGTTGGGCAGCCCGAGTTTCCTGTTGCAGAGGGTGCTGGGCCCAGCCATAGTCATTCTTTCAGCCCTTTCATTTTTCTACTATTGTAGTAAGTAATGGACATATATTTTACTGTTCCTATTACTTATGTTTCCTTTCCGCTGTTGTTGTTGTTGTTGTGGTGGTATTTTCTATTTTTGAGACAGTTGTTCTACGTTTATTTACTGCTTTGTTCTTTACTTCTGCTTAGTTATATTGTATGTGTGAATGTGGTTTATTTTTCTACTTTCGATTATTTCTCGTTAGACGACTAGGTCTTGGGATTAGTCGAGGCGAGCTGATCTCGAGTTCTGTAGGGATCCGGGAACCGGGTCGTAACACTCGCCAACACCGACAGACCTCCACCAACCACCAAACACCCTCAAACCACCACCATCATCTTCCTCGCCTTACAGCGAAGCTCAAGAGCATTCTAATTGGGGCTTAAAGCCTATGCTACTTGTTTCAGGTCTTCGCCAGATTCCGCGTCATCACCACCACTGTTCGCCATTGCTCCACCATCCATCGCTAGTCCCTAACCTCAATGCTACCTCCAGCAAATGCGGATTCATCTGGACAACTCAGTGACATCCCCAATTGAACGAAAGAACTTCAGCAGTAGCTGCAATCAACGAAGGAATGCCATCTGCAGCTACATGAAGAAGAGGCAACACCTTTAGTCCCACATAGTGGGAAACTAATTTGACTTTTGATATATATTGAATAATGTGTGTTGCCTTAGTGCCTCTAATCACGGGGTGAGGTCCCTCTCACCTCTCCTCTACACTCCTCACCTGCCACCATGCTGGCGAGCTTGGTCCTAGATCTGTTTACCCTACTCAATTATGAAAGAGAGAGAGAGAAGGGGATTTTCTGAGGAGGGGGGTTTGGCACTATGCTCCTCAAAGTGCATGCCAGCGCACCCAACAATTAGC
Organism: Thalassia testudinum; assembly: GCA_037157565.1. Lineage (NCBI taxonomy): Eukaryota > Viridiplantae > Streptophyta > Magnoliopsida > Alismatales > Hydrocharitaceae > Thalassia > Thalassia testudinum. The sequence goes on along the minus strand of JAZHRO010000022.1, from coordinate 1,468,974 downwards.
AAATTTCTAAGTTGGCTTTGGTTGAGGCTTTGGTAACTTAAGGCGTCTGACATTGGTGTCTAACGTCTAATTTTGAGGCACTATGGAGATATTTGATTCTGTGCTGACGTGGATATTCATAGTTAAGTGGTTCAAGACCATTGTTGAGAAATTTGGCTGTGAATTGATATTGAGTATCATTGGAATATGTGCTTGATTGTGTGATATAATTGGTGATTCAAATCACCATTTTTAGTTCTCTAATTCTCTTTTTATCCCATTGATTTTTGAGATACAATTTGGCTCATTATTAAATATATGTTTTTGACATTCATTGCATATTTTTATTCTTAATTATTGTGCTCATTTATTTATCATATCTTGATTAGTGTTTGAATTTCATATTTACTCCCTACGAACAACCTTGGAACTCATGATTTTTTGAGCACTTATAAATTTAAATGTTGTTGTTGCGATTTTCGTTGCTATACAACGACACGTTTCACTCCCACTAACTACGAAAAATTTTGGCAACTCAATAGTGTCTAACATTAGATAGTCTATCTAATGTTAAATAGACCTCATTAAACATCAGATAGATTGTTAAAAAGCACTTTTTTGAAAGGTTTTTGCCGGTCAATTCACATATGTGAAGGGATTTTGGCCATTTTTTGATGATTCCATTAACTTGATTGGACCCCAAAAACACTCTTCTATATAAAAGGGACCTCCTAAATCTTTTAAGAACTCTTGCACACATTCCTAAGAACATTTGAGCATATTAAATCAGTGAGAGAGCCACCTCACCTAAATTCTCAGCTTTCTTTGGCTCTCTTGTGTAAGTTGAGCTCCTTGATTACAACACTCTGACGGGAACCGTTTTCACGCGTTTTGAAAGTCGTCGGAATCGTAGTATAGTCACGCAAAAACGTTCGTCAAAAATAAGTTTGTAAAAATAACGACTTTGAGTCCCAATCATTCGTCTCTGGGAGGCGTTGCTTTCACTTTTGAAATTGATCTTTTTACTACTCTACTTCGTTTAAAGACGCACGTCGATTTCCAATCTCCTAACTAAAACTTCACCATTTATGTTATTAACTCGGATCACATGCACATGCGTCAAGTAAATTACGAAAGTGAACGTGTGAGTTTCTGTGCGCACGATTCTAGTGAGGTGGTGACTAGTTATGGAGAAAGCATCTATTGTTAGATTTTCAATATCCTCAAGAAACGACATGCTAGTGCGTAATAGATAGACAGTTAAAGAGCAGACACTTAAATCACGCAAATACGATAATTATTAAGCTCGCGGTGATTTTAAACACATAAAGATATATATATATATGCCTTTTCATTCATTCATTGGGAAGTTGTTTACACAAGAAATCTAGAGGAAAGCTTGTACATAAATGCTTGAAAATTAAAACTAGCTACCAGAAAATGATCGCATACAAGAATCGATGGGGGGATTTCGCATGCATCATTGAGGGAGAAGTAAGACTACACTACTAAGCAGTAAATAAAAGTAATAAAATTATGAAGAGCATGAATTAAATCTAGAAGAATAGAGGGCATTCAGGGGTGGTCCCCGATGGCTTTGGAGTGGTCGAGAGAAGAATGAGGGGCAGCCAATGTAGCTTAGGCTGACCCTTGGAGAGAGGTAGGGTTGATCCAGAATCCCGGCATGATGTCCTCCATGATGGTGGTGAGCTCGTGGAGGTGGAGTAGCTAACCTAAGTGAAGGTGGGCGTGTATGGAGCTAATGAAGTGAGTGGTGCCAATGGAAGCCAAGGATGTGAATGGGTGCAAATGGCCACCCCTTAGATCTTTTTATAGACCTAAGGGAAGCTCTCTAGAGAATTATGGAATTCTCTAGAGAGGCCTATGGTGGGAGCTCGTGGGAGAGTGAGAGAGAGAGGGTGGATGGTGGTTTTCAGATCCACCAAATCTGGATCTAAAAATTGAATGGCTCTTGGTTGCTAATTTTGGCAACCAAGGCAACCACACATGGTAGAGAGTTCTAGAGAGCTCTAGGCTAGGTATTTTCGTGTGGATGGTGTGTGTGGGTGTGTGTGGGTCGAAACTTAGGTGGCTAGGTTGATTAGGTTAGGTTCTAGTGGGTTTAGGTCAAGGTATATCTCAAATTAGGGTTATAAACCCTAATTCAATAAGGTAAAGTGAAACTAAACTTAATACAAGTTTAATTTGGTGTGTGAAAACTTAATTGAGAGTAAAACAACTCAATTAAGTTAGGTCTAGATCAATTGGACTCTTACTGAGTCTAATTGGATAGTGTGTGCTGAGATCAGGGCTCAATTGGACTTAATGAGTCCAATTGAATGGGCTGATGGAATTGACTAAGATCCAAGTCAATTAAGTTTAGTGAGGACCTAATTAGGTCCTTAGGGAGGTCTAGAGGTGATGTACTAGGGTTAGGGCACCTTAATTTAGGTTCCTATGGGGTTGGAATTGGGTTTAGGGACCTAGAGATCCAAGATCAAGGCTTGAATCTCAAAATAGGAACTGGAGAGCAGTATCAGACATCTAATAATAGTGTCAGATGTTTTATACTAAAAACTCAGAAGTCCAGACTTCAGTTCTGGACGTCCAATTTGAGTTAGGAGGGATTTTGGGTTCTGTTTTGGGTATTTTGCAGAAATTGGACGTCTGACAAAGTGTCTAGACGTCCAATAACACTACAGAAGTGGGTTTGAGATGTGTGGGAGATGGCTAAGGGTCTTGGACGTCCTATAACTTATCTGGACATCCAGATAAGGATTGGAACTAGGGTTTTAAGGCTTCCTAGGGTGTTGTGACCTAATCTAAGGGTAGCTAAGGCTTGGGGAAGTCTCTAGGATATCCTAGGGCTAGGATGGACCTAAGCTCTTCACATTTTACTGCTTTATTCCTACTTAATAGAATAACAAACTTTTAACCCCCTTACATTATTGTTCCTATATCTAAACTAAGCCTTCTGCTCCAGCTCTACTGCAACTCCCATTATTCCAGATCCAGCTTCAGATTGTGCTCCAGATCCAGCTCCAGATCTGCTTATTGCCTGCAATCGACATAATGCACTTAATCAGCACATTATAGCATTATTTTATGCATAGTTAAAGTAAAGTAGTAAAGATGCAGATAATGCTTATGCATGTACGAATTTCCCTAACTTATGCTAAGTTCTAGCCTAATCTAGATCAATTAAGACCTATGATTGTTGCGCAATCACACTCCATCAACTCTTTGGAGTTCCAAATCTCTCTCCTCCCTTTACCATGCACTCACACACATCAAAGGGAGTAAAAGGAGTATTTATTTTAGCCATTTAGACAACTCATTAATGCATATTTCACATCTATCAATGGGGTTTATCCATTGGGCTACTTGTGATTTTCATTAATCAAATACTTCTATTACTATTCTTGTTGTAAGGGATTGGGTGTGGTTCCCATTAGGGACAAGGCTTTCTCTTGATTGGTATCAAGAGGGTTATAACTATGAAGAGGATTTATGTACCCCCTTCTAAGGCTTGTTGTAAGTATCTAGTTTGGTGATTCCAATTTGACTTAGGTGATTCCAAGTTGACTTGGGGAAAAATCTTTGGTTGGAAATCCTAGGTAGTGGTTTTTTCCCTTTTATTGGATTTTCCACTCTAAACCATAGTCATGTGGGTGGTGCTTAATTTTGAAATTAATTTTGAATTAAGCTTAATTGAATTTCTTATTAATAGCTTTAATTGCCTTTTCTAACCTCCAATTAGTACTATTCTTTCCCCCTTCTAAGGCTAGTTTACTTGGTCGATTAACCCTCCAAAAGAGGAGTTAACCTATGTTTACTTGAAGAGTTAACCTGTATGGTGAAAACACAAGTTTAGGGTCCTTAACACCCATTTTGTTAACACAAATTATGAAGGGTGTTAGTAAAATAGGTGTTAACTTCGTAACTCCCACACACCCAAACACTACTCCTTAGAAACTGGTGTTAACATAAGTTCAAGTAAACACAGCAAAGGTTAACATCATAACTTAACATCAGTTCAACTAAATAGAAACTGATGTTAATACCACTCTACTAGTAAATAGAAATAAGGGTTAATACTAGTTTCACATTTCTTAACACTAGTTTCCTAATACCTCCAATAAACTAGTCCCTAGTGTTTCATCCAATTAGGCTTAAGCTTAGGCCGAAGCTTGATTAGGCTTAATAGAATCGACTCAGGTCCTTAATGAACTTAAGCTTGTTAACCTAATGTTTAGGCTTGATAAAATCACTATATAAACAATAATTATAGCTTTAGAAATGATCCCTTGACTAAGGGGAAGTTTATTGGAAAAATTGCACTGATATAAAATAATTAAGATGCTACTCGAAGGTACACACATCATAAATAACATTTGTACACATCTTTATATCCTTATCAAACCCAAGATATTATTTAGTCAAGCAAGTTTGACAAGTTAGGTCCTACTTGAATTTGGCTCAATAAGCTTATCAAATTCAAATTTGAGCTTTGACTCGGTTCATTAATTAATTACATCAACCTTGAGTCAACCCTATCAAACTTGAGCTCTTTTCACGACGCTAATTATATACACCCTTAGTATTTATGCTATTTTTACCGTGGGATGCTGTCCAAGAAATTTTTACATTCCTGTGCTCATCTACATAGATAGTAAATAGAGTCTTTTCCCGTCTCTTTTAGTATTGACACCTCCGAACTATAAGTAATTTTATTTTGTTGCCGTTTTTCATCTCTGTGATAAAATCTTTATTCAGTTTTTTCCTTTCGTTCTTCCTATCCATCCCTCTTCTCTCCTCCCCCCCTCCACCGCCCCCGTTCTGCTGCAAGTATTGCCATTTGTGAGACGGTGCCAAGTACATAACGATAAAAGTTAACTATTTTTCCCTTACAGTAGAATTAACGAAGTATTACATTTTCAAAACATCTGTCCCCTAAAAACGTTTTTTTTTTTTGGGAAACAAATTACGAAATAGAAGGAAAATCGAACTTCTACACTGCTGTTGTTGTACTGAAAGGGAGTTGGTCAGTCCACTTGTCAATCCCTCTTTTTTTCCCTCCTATTACCTTTCTCCCATGCCTCACTAATCCATCTCTGCCACCTCCATATAACATGGCCTTCCATGTAAATACCCCCTGTTTAATTTAGCGAAGCGTCCAAGACAGACGTCCCAAAAGTGGAAGAAAAATATTACCTATTCTTCAAAAAATGTGGCAGGACAAAAAGAAGATGCTACGTATCTATTTGAAGTTAAAAGGCCTCTTGAAGTTCAAGGATCCTTTCTCGAAACAGTTAACTATAATTTAGAAAATTCTTAAATTAAAACTTGACACTTTCAAGAATGCAACGACTTATTTGAATACCTAATAGATTCTTACTTCAAGCCATGATAAACAAAAGGGTCTTTTAGAACATTTTTTTTTCATATTTAATTTTAGTTTAAGTAATTTTCAATAATATTCTTCCTATCATAACTTCATAGAAACTCGGAGGGAGGCAAAGCCAATCCAAGATGTATTTCATTGAATTTTTAAGTTGGATTTCGTGAAATCATTATTTTCCCTTTTTCTTTTTGAAAGTTTTCCCATTATATTCAAAAAGCAATTTCATATGCCATGCTTGGATCTTAAAGCAAATTAGTATTTGCACGAGGAATTGCATTTTTTTCATAAACAAAACAAAAATCTAAAAGGTCACTTGTAGAATCCCTTCAAGGCTTTCCTCCACTGACAAGCATGGGTTTGATTTATTAGTTCTAAAGTAAACTACAATTAAGAATCACCACCACACTGTAAGATACTATTACTTCATAAAAAATATTTCTAAAAAGTAATAATTAAAAATAAAAAATAAATCACCTATAAACATTGCCCCATGTGAGCTTCAGAAATAGAGAACAGAGTCCTCGTAAGAATCTAAAATCTTTTAAATTTCCCTTATTTCCTGTTGCAAAAGCCTGCTATGTACTTAAGGTGGCAAGACTTTGTAGCTAATATCTTGGGCTGTTATGGACATCTGTATCCTGCGAAGATGCAATGCCTTCAATTTTTTTAGGCATTGCAAAAGAAGGAACATTGCTACTTATCCTGCAAACAAAGATCCCTACAACATAAAGGCGTTGGCATACTCTCTTGCTATCAAGACGAGAGATCTGACCGATCGGAAAGAGGGTCTTTATTCATGAGAATGTATGACTACTCACATGTCAATCTCTAATATTTGGCTGTAGTTCACAAGCAGACTTACAATATAATTCTTGATGCAAGCTAAATTTCAGAAAATATTTATTAATTTTAAATCCAAAATGGATTTAAAATGCTCTTATGGACATTTGATATTACACATATACCCTAGATTTATCATAATTCCATAGAACCCTCATAAAGTTAACCAATTTCACACTCATGCTCCTCTATCAATGTAAACCTAACCACATCAGCTAACATATACCAAAGCTGGTGTTGACTAAGATATCACTATTCATCTAAAGATTGATACCCGTCCATATACTAAAAGAATAACAAAGGGAAGAGAATCTCCTAATCAAGATCTGCACATTGCGTAAGCTCCCAGCCTTGATTAGTTGAGGTAATTTCGAAAACACAAGGATGTCTATGCAGTATCCATCAACAGGGAAATGTATGTCATCTCTGAGCACAAAAAAGAAATATATACATTTTTTTGGAATGGGGACTCGAACTCAAGAACTCTGTCTCAAGGGAAAAAAGGAAAAAATACATATAGTTGAAAAATATTCAGAATGTTCGACTTTATTTCCTCGAAAACTCAGAATGTTCAGTATTTCTCCAAATGAGCTTTTTCATGTATTGATTCTGCAAGCTCAACTGGTTATTATGGGCTGATTTTCACAACAGAAGATGAGACATACAACGAAACCAGATTAGCAGCAAAGATTTCGATTGTGAAATAAATTCTTGCAATTTAGAGATGACCTATGAACTTGCATCCCTCTCTGCGAACAGATTGGGCAATCACTAGATCCTCCCTGGTTAAAGTCCCTGACTGATCGACATCCAGAACTTCAAACTGCTACAGCACCACAGCAATATCAACTTGGCTGATCTTTCCCATCTCCTTGAGCTTCTAAATTACGAACTCTGCAGCATCGCATGGAATGCAAGAAAAAGAACTATGTCCACGGGAACTTGGTACAGTTACGAAAGCACATGTTTTGATGCATGCAAAGAAAATTAAATTATTTTATGATGCAACTAATTACAGAGGAACAGTTGCCAATACCCATTATCACGTCGAATTCAGAATTGTCACCTTTTGCGTTAGACAGATCAGATGAATAAGCTACGGAGAAGGCTAATAAAAAAGCTAGGGCCAAGGAACTTCAGCTCAATAAGAGCTCGTCAGTGCACCTCAACTAATTTGTTGAAAATTGCACGAACAATCACCAAAGTACAACCACAAGGCACAACGATTTACATGAAAATCCTTCCAAAGAAGCGGGGCTAAATAATAGGCAAAACGTAGATATTCCAGTATAGAAAAGGAAGAATGTGAAGTACAACTCATTACTCAAACCCTAAGAGAGACCAAGGGTAGTGCACTCTCAGAAAAAGAAAAAAAGAAATAACACCCCAAGAAACCCTAATAGACGCATATACACGATCTATGCATAATTAGATTCTTTAACAGATCTAAAAAATCCTTATTGGATCACCAAGACCCATTTAAAAAATATGTGCTGCATCATAATTAGATAGTAGGCGTTCAAGGCATAGCCAAGTCCAAGTCAAGATTTAAGCTTGGCAACTTTATCAGTCAAAGTCCAGTTCAATTCCAATAAAGACTTGGCTCGGTAAGGGTACACAATCCATGTATCAAATTGTCAAGATTGGTGCAAGCGGAAAATGGAGGCTCCCTTGTGCATGGGAAAACAACCTAAGGAGGATTGTTCACATGGTGAACATGGAGAGAAGCAGCCGATGGTTGTTGTGGAGGCCAACTACCTTGGGTGACCGGCTGAGGTGGTCGATGGCCTAGGGTGGTCCAACTGAGGTGACCGACTGCCTTGGTGGTGGCTGGTAATGGTGATGTTGAGAGAGGAGAGGAGTAGAAGATTGGAAATATTATTATGACTTAAGTAATTACATGGAAAGACTTTTTTTATAGATAGAACATATCTCAATAAAATAGGAAACAAATCACATCTCTAAATAAGGAACAACCAATCACAAAACTAATTTCGAAAAACAATTTTTCCTAAACACCAAAAATAGTAAACTTGACACTAAAGCAAAACCCAAAACTTGGTCCCTTGGACCTCTTGACCGTTGACCCCTAAGGTCCTCTTATTGCCTGTTACGTGGCACTCCCAGGTGGCCCATCCTTATTCCTAACACTACCCCTCAAGTCGAAGGCCAAGAGGCCGATGACTTGATCTTCAACTCGTGAGACTAGATGCCCCACCATTCATCTTCCTCAAGAGTCATGCTCTCGGTCTTCTCCTTGGATAAGTTAACGGTGTAGTCTCTTGCAACCTCTGAAGTCATTGCGTCAGTGGCAACTTGAATAGTCATTGCGACGACTACCGTTAACTTGTCTTCATGAAGTACGGCCCGTAGCTTCTCAAAATCTTCAAGAGTCATGGAGTCTACATGCGAGGTGCTAATAGCCCCACGTGGAGATCTCCTGAACTTATCCCAGTACTTGTCTTATGGATGGTTGAAACGTCCACAATGTTGACACTTCGGGTAGAGGCAACCTGGGCCTCGGCATCGTCCATTTCCACACCCCACACTTGCTTCTGTAATTGCAAATGCAGAGTTCTCACTCTTTGGAGTGACATCTTCAGGCACTTCCATCTTCAAGAGATGGCAGAAGATGGTCTCAAGGTCCATCTTCTCATCAGAGGTAAGGATCTGATCACCAGTGGCTCGATAACAGGGATGCAACCCCGATAAAAACTTGGTGGATACCAAACCGCTCGTGTCTCCCCCTGCTTGTTGCAACATAATGGCTTGAAATTTGAAATCCGTGTGTGACAGGAGTTATAAATAGGGGATGGTTGGGGCAATAAATGCTCCCCCACCTCGCTTCGTTGCTGTAGGAGAAACCCTAACACCGTTAGAGCCGCCACCCCCAGAGGAGTGAAGCCATCGGAGAAGAAAGGTTGTGTGCTTTCGCCTTTGAAGAGAGTGGCTGTGTTCCCTTCAAGACAATGTCGGGCATTGCTAAAAAATGTGAGTCATCGTCTTTTGCGTCTCAACTCTCCGGTGAGACACTAGCGCTATACACCTTTAAATCTGATTTTTGTAGTAAACCTGTCATTCAAGGGTTTTTGCGGGAACACGGACTTAGAAAGGTCCAGTTTCAAACCCCAAGCATTATCACCTGCCTATGCTCCCCGACTAGGGGGGATTATTTTATCATCTGTAGATATGCCATTGAAAATGACTTGAGGGTGCCCTTAAACCCTTTTCTTACATCCTTCCTTTCATACTGCCAACTTGCCCCCTCTCAACTATGCCTTAGCTGCTGGCCCATATTAAATGCCTTCACCATCATATGTTTCCATTTAAGGATTCGTCCCCGGATGGGGCTATTCCACCTTCTTTTTGGATTAATATTTTTTTTTTGATCAATCAATATTCTTATTTTGATCGATCAATTGATTTGATTGATCAATTAGAATATTTTGGTCGATCAATACTATCTAGATGTTTATTTTACGATTTAGAAAGGATTATCTTTAATCCTGAGATTCTTTACAACTCAAGAAATATGAAAGAATTACATTGACTAAAAATAATCTTCACTTTAATCTACGTGGGGGATAATTAACTTGATTTGTGAAAGTATGATCCTGAAAAATTAGTTCACAATAAAACATAATTTTGTTTCATCAAAACAGAGATCTCAACATTCTCCCCTTCTTTAATGATAATAAAATTACAATTATGTATGCGAGAAAATAAATAATTACTTTAGAATTACTCCCCCTATCAACATGCATATTTTACTCCCTCTTTTTGTTATTAACAAAAAGATTTATCTCAAGTGACTTGTTATTAATTATACTTAAACAAGTAAAATTTTAAGAATGAAATTTACATTCTTCTCCCCCTTTTTTAAGTAATATTCTATTAAGCTTGATGTCAAATTTATCAGATGAAAATTATGAAATTCATGATAACGAGAAGATGCAATTCATGATAGTCTAACACAATGATTATATCAGAATAAAATGAAGTGTTGAGTAAGAGTTATATAGTCCAACATAGATAAATATGTTATCTAAATACTACTAAGAAAGTGATCTTGATTCTCCCCCTCAAACAATGATCCCTTATCAAGGTTTGATTTTTTTTATTCTTCTCCCCCTATCAAATTGCTACCCCAATTAATTAATTCAATGCTTAGTCAATTTTATATTAAAGACTTATTTATAACTAAGCAAGTAATAAGGATTTAATTTTAGGAATCAAACCTGCTAAGGTATAAAAAGTTATATCTAATAGCAGTAGACAGGTTGAGGGGGTCTCCACCAAAAATCTAGCATCCATTGACATTGTGTAACGAAAGCGTGCCCCAGACGTCTTTTAAGACGTCTGGGAGGAGGTCCAGACGTCTGAACAGACGTCTGGGATCGTTTCCAGACATCTGGAAAATAGTTATTTTCGCATGGGAGAGTCGTCTGCGCGCCTGTGCGCGCAGACCCGCGATTCCTCTCTCTCTCTCTTTTTCCCTCTCTCTCTCTGCGGCTGCAGGCGGCCTGCCACCTTCTCTCTCCTCCTCGCGCGGCCTTAAAAGGGCCACGCCTCCCCTCCCGTCTCCACCGTCTCCTCCTTCTTCTCCTTCCTGTGCGCGAGAGCGAGCGGACGCGAGGGCGGCAGCGACGGCCGCAGTGAGCGCGGACGTGCGGCGTGCGAGGGCGGAGCTCTGCCGTGAGGGCGAGCTCGCCGGAGCAGCTTGGCCGGCCGGCGGAGGGTGCAGGGGGCGCGGAGCGACGCGGAGAGGGACCTGCTGCGGTCTGAGCAGCAGGAGCGCGAGGTGCGACGCGGGCGGCGTCGGGAGCAGAGTCCGGGTCGCGCCCTGATTCTGGAAAAATTTCCAGAATCAGACGTCTGCGTTGACAGCCAGACGGCGAGATAGACGTCTTGAAGCTCATACAGACGTCTGAAAGGTGAGTTTACCGCCTTCTCCTTCCTTCCTGTCGACTGACCGTACTGAGGGAGGGAGTTGGTTGTGCGCAGGTTCGCTGATTCGCCATCCATTGCGAATCAGACGTCTGGAAGTTGTACCAGACGGCTGGAGTGACCTACAGACGTCCGGAGTGACCATCGGACGTCTGGGAGCTAGGCAGACGTCCCCGCAGACTTCTAGACGTCTGGGAAACCACGCTGAACAGGTAATTCTCTGATCCACTTTTTAAGACGTCTGGAAGGAGTTCCAGACGTCTGATTTTGCACAATATCATCTTTTTCGACCCGTTTAGGACCCGTTCGGGCTCCGTTTTCCGCGATTCGAGTTGCGTTCTTTTCAGAATTAATTCCTCTACCCGTCTACAGTAGCTATACACTGTTTTGAGACACTCCTTGTGTTTGATCCTTGTGATAGGACCTCGTTCGGTTGCAGTCTTGAGAGTCGCGGAGGCACGTGGGATTCCCGATCACGCCCCCACTACTCCTGTTGTACCTGGTAGAGTGGCTTTAAGTATTAATAAAATTTGTTAAAGTATGGAACCATAACTAGAACCTAGGACATTGCATGAATCCTAGGAATGAGAAATATATGGAATGATAGTTCCTAGGTGTTGCATGAATCCTAGGGCTGGAAAACTAGATTGTATGATAGACCCTAGGATATGGCATGAATCCTAGGATGGAAAAACTAGTGGAATATATAATAATGCAGTCTTGGAAAAATGGAAAGGAATATATGAAGCTGCCTGTAAATTGAATTCACAGCTGCCTGTTATGAATAAAGAAACATGATTGGGATCATGGTTGGTAAGAACGTGAACCTGGAAAGTAAGACATAAGATGTTCTGGAACCCTACGGGGAAGTAGGAGTAGAACTCCTGGAAAGCGAATGGAATAGAATTGGGGAAGTGAGCTGGCCCTTGAGTACGGAGTACCAAGGAGAGCGACTGTCCCCCTGTTTAGTGCAGAGCTGAGCTAGCCACCCCAGGGACCCGGGGGTTAGGACTGGCCACTCTGTACTGACTTGTTGGCCCTCGTGTACGTAGTACCGAGGAGAGCTAGTAGTGTTAGGAGAGTACTAGCTACCCCACGGGCCCCGGGGTTCTGCTAGCCTCCTTCACCGACTTGTTAGGCCCACCAGGGCAAACCAGGGTAGTCAGGCGAGGGTGCGCGGACTGTGGAGGGGCAAGGCCCCGGTTTGGTTACTGTGGAGGGGTTGGACCCCTGTTACTGAGAGGGCTCTGCCCTGGTTCCGTGCTGTGCTTTGGGCGCACCCGTTAACGGAAACGACTGACCGCGTGCCAGTGCGGGCTAGCTACCTGTGCGTTTATCGCGCGTGCCGTAGTCACCGTTACGTTTGTCAGTGACCTTGGGGTGGTTGACTGAGGGTAGGATCACCACGGGGGACTCTCCCAGCCAGGAGAGCACCACGTGCTACTTCTACTTTTGGAAAAGACTGCAATCAAGATCGTTCCCACGAGGACATTCGAGATCAAGTAAAGGATCTGAGAAACAAATGAAATAGTGAGAAAAATTGAAAGATGTGAATAAAGGAAGTAATAGAACATAACAGCTACTGTACACTCTACTGTTGCCTTTAGTTAGTTTGCCACTCTACTCAGCGTTTTGCTGACGTGTTACACTCGTTACCTTTTTCAGGACCAGGTGTTGAGCAGCCAAGGTCGGCGGCTGCAGAGGACGCTGGGCCGAGTAGGGTCCAGTAGAGTTACCACAACCTTTTGTACCTCTTTTGTTTCTGTTCTAGTGAGTAGTTTTTGTTTCCGCTGTACCTTCTTTACCTGCAGTTCTTGTTATATGATAAATGTTGTTTTACTGTTGTGGTGGTACCTACTGTAGTAGTTTCTTTCCTTACTGCTATACTTCTTATTGTTAGTTATATTCATGCTGAATGTGGTTTATTTTACTGTCTTTTGGTTACTTCCTCGTTGGACGACTAGGTCTTGGGATTAGTCGAGTCGGTCCGGTTCTCGTGTCTCGTAGGGACTCGGGAACCGGGTCGTTACACATTGTTGGTTCCACCATCTTTCATAGCCAAATTGATTATTATTGACTTGTTAAAGGTTGCCTCTCCAATTGTGATTTCCATGTCGATTTTTTCCATAACTTGCAACACAATTTTCTACAAATTTTTCAAAACCCATATTCTTTTGGATCTGTGGTTGTTAATTCCTTTCTAGTTAGAGGGTCCATTAGACTCCCTTCTCTCAGCCTTTTGATATAAAAATCCATGCCTAATCTTCTTTTGATTCTTTTTTTTAATGTCATCATATTTTTCTACATATGTTCTAGTAGAATATTTGAGGTCATTAAGTGTGTCTTTAAAGTGAATATATTGTTCCTTGGGATCTTCTACTTTCTCATGGAACTCTACATTCACAACTCTTACTTCATCTAATTCCCCTTTTTTATTTTTTAAACCTAGAGATAAACCATCTTTTTCATTTTCTAATCTTGAGCACTTATCCTTAAGTTCCTTATTTTCCTTCTTTAAACTTTTAGCCAATTTGTATAAATCATGATATGTATCTAATAATTCATCTAAAGTAAGGTTATAATTTACCTCTTCCTCGCTTGATTCTGTCGACGCCATGAGACATAGATGAGTAACTCCATCTTTGTGGCTTTCTTCCTTGATAGCTGATTTCGAACTTGGGTTGGAATCATCACATGTTACTTCTTTGTTAGTTGTTTCTTCATGCATGACAGAGAGCTGGTTCCATATTGTTCACACGCGAAATCGGTGTTTTAAAAGATGCGTTGTAGTATAGGTTAAAATTGCACAAAAACAAATACAATTTATACTCGAATTTGAAGTCCGAGGTCATTCACTGGGAGTAAGTATTGCAATTAATCTCAAGATTACAATATAACCACAAAGATGAGCAATCTATAATGAAAAATCCATGCAAGAATGATATATATATATATATGAGAATCAGTAGCAATGTGCAAAAACAATAAGATAAAATGGTGATTTAAATCACCAATTACCCTTATACAATAATACCAAATAAGTGCACAGTATCAACCAATTAAATGCCACACATGTAGGTGCACAATGCACTTCTGTCAGAGATCAAACGGCTGAAACTCAGGTCAGACGGCTTAACCGTCCAGATGCTACAGTGCCAAAGGGGCACTCTTCTTCCTCCTGGCTTCTTCTTCAGCTACTCCTCTTCTTCCTTTCCTTCTTCTACCTGAGCCTTTTCTTCTTACGCACAAGGCAGATCAACCTTCTCAAACAGCTAAGTGTTAGCCGTTCTTCTCTGAAGCAAAACCCTCCATTCCCCGCTCTTTCTTTCTTTCTCTCTTCCTCTTCTCTTTCAAACCGAACTCAATCGGCTAATCGGGTTAAGCGCGTACCTGGGTCTATGGCTGTAGGCATGGGTCGCAATCGAGGAGTGAAGGCAATAGGTCGGGTCAGGTCGTGAGGGTGTAGTGGGACCTCACCCCGTGTTACTTGAGGCGAAGCCCAAGTGACAAAAACACTTTATATGGCTGCGGGAGCTCCAACACTTACGATGTGGGACTACAGTTCCACATCATTCTTCAGGCGCAGCAGCAGCAGCACCTTCGCTTGATTCACTCACGAGGGTTGCTGTCAACGCCCCCAATTGTTGGTTCAAATGCGATCCTGGAGAGATTCTGCAACCCCTAACGTTGCTACCTAGAGTGATCAACCATTGAAGCGAGCTTCAAGCAAGCTCGAAGCTCCTCGCTAATGGCAATGAGGACCTATAACCTGAAATCCAAAAAGATGGTCTTTCGACCTCGTCAAAACAGTTCAGCAGCGTCGCCTGATGACAATGAATGTGATGGTGGTCGTGCGGTAGCGTTTGGTGGAGTGAGGACCTCTACCGAGGTCAAAACGTGCGCATGAGAGGGTGTGTGTTTGGTGGGTGTCTACGGTGGTCAATCTCCCTAATTTTGTTAGGGCTTTTGACCGTGGTGGAGTGGCGGAGGTGTGGAGAGTGGAAGCAGCTGGTTTGGTGGTGTGTGGAAGTCGCTAGGGCTCGTCGAAGGTGTGCCAGAGAGGTGGAAGATGAAGTCATGGACGGTGGTGTAGTGGTCGAAATGAAGTGGCGTTGGTGTGGTTGTGAAGTGTAAGGCTAAGGAATCGAACTAGGTAGTTAATGGACAACGGGGAGTAGAGGAGACACCAGTTGCGGTGTGGCCGGCGCCGGAGACTAAGAGTGCTCCAGTGGAGGTAGGACGGCGAGGAAGACGGAGGCAGAGTCATCTGTGAAATTTCCCTACCAGGAGGGGTGACGTAATAAAATTGCGGAATTGAATATATAAAGCAATATCACAAAAATCAATCGCACAAGTACACAAAGATTTTTAGGTGGAAACCCAAACCGGGTGAAAACCACCACCTAACCCTCTCGAGTTAGGATTTTCCAATCAACCTAGTTGATCAAATCCACTAACCGAATCACTTTAAAACGAGGGTGATTCAACCTCAGTACAACCACGCTACAAGTACGAGGGTAGCGTTCCTCAACCCCTTCTCTCCACGAGAAGGATTTTGTCCCACGAAGGAGACGGGAATTCGCAAAGCGAATACCCAACCAAAAGATAAAGATAAAATAAACAATAGTCCTATAGAGCCAACAAAATAATTAAACCTAGCTTCTATAGGAAATAGGAAACTCCCCTTTGCAAGGAGTGCGTCGACGATGACGCGGTGCGTGTGCCACGCGATGGCGCTACGTCGCTCTCGTGAACAACAGCGGGAGAGCGGGTGCGCAAACTGAATTTAGCTCTCAAGATGTAGAACTTGAGCTTAGAGAGCAAGAGCTTCTTGGACACAAGAGAGTGAAAGTATGTTGCTTAAGTGTGTCTTTTGTGTTTCTAAGTGTATATCTTGTGTGTTTTTGAGTTGCAAAGGCTCCCCTCTATTTATAGAGGCCTTAGGAAGGCTTTGGAAGGCTTAAGAAGGGTTCTATAGCCGTTGGGTGCAAAGCCCAAGAGAATCAGGCCGAAATCAGGACAATGATTGCATTTGACAGGGTCATCAGACGTCTAACTATGGCATCAGACGTCTGGAAGGCCACTTTAAGACGTCTGATTCAAAGGTCAGACGTCTGATTCTATGCGGGTTTCTCCCTGACTTGAATCAGATCTAAACAGGGTTTTTACGCAAGTCCATCAGACGACATACAGGACGTCTGGCACTAAGTCTGGACGTCTGGAAACCTACTTTTACTGTGGGAATTGATTTCCAAACGTTGCAACGGCTAGAAAATCTCTGAGAAGAGATTTTGGGTCAGCCGAGGCAAAACGGTCATTTATCAGACGTCTGAAAAGTCCTATGGACGTCTGATAAGGCTCTAACGGTCATATTCTTGAGTGTCTACTAAGCCAGCCAACGGTCCACTAACTGGACGTCTGGCAAATCCATCAGACGTCTTCTAAGACGTCTGGTCTAAGGTCTGGACGTCTGATTTCATCAGACAGAACTAACTATGTCCAGCCTAACAGTTATCAGACGTCTGAAACAACAGTCAGACGTCTTAAAATACATTATCAGACGTCTGATTTGGGAATTAAACGTCTGGAAAGTCTGTTTGAACCCTATATTGATTTTCTAAGTATTCTACAGAAAACCTAAGTATCCTAGGGTTGTGCCGGTGTTCCTAGGACTACTGTTAGGGTTCTTTGAGGCTCTTTAACAAAATTTCTAAGGAAAATAAAGAGCAAGAAAAATAAAGATAAAAGTACATGAAAGGATTAAAAAGAATCTATCCTATTCTTCTTGTCTTCTATCTTCAATCTTTTGCTCCACGCGAACCTCCTCTGTTTTCCGTCAAGCTCCTCCAATCCATCCTGGATGCGAGCTCGAACTCCGTCTAAACACGTCCACATTTGCAATTGACCTGAAATCTAGGACTCAAATTGCAAATGTTAAATAACACGTGTTTTGTTATCATCAAAACAAATGATCGTGGTGCTCTAGCACCAACAATCTGCTGGTTTGGCACAACGCGGAAGAAGCAGAAGAAGAGAAATCCACTGCTGGTATTGCGAGACGGATGAGGAAGACGGTCAAGATAGATTGCCAGAGCTCGTGGAGCTTTTCAGCCAGAGGGGAGGGAGGAAATAGGGGTGTTCCAGGCCGAAAACGAGCTTAGGAGGGTCGGCGTGCATCATGGGTCTTTATATAGGCCATAGAGGGTGGTTTTGTTTCACGCAAAAGGGAAACCCACATCTCTCATGCATTCGCATGAGAGATTGGGAAAGAATTAGAGCTCAAGAATAGGTTCAGATCGTAGAGGATTCTTTCAGGAACTTTCCTTCCAAATTTGGAAGAGAATAAGCGCAAAATCAAGGAGTAATCCTTGATTGAAGGTCGTCGGTGAAGTAGGATTAGGAGTTCTGAAGCTTTGAAGGTAGAGGGGACCTAAATGTCAAGAAGATGATGAAGTTATGGACCTGTTTGCAATAGATTTCGAAAACTAGAGGTGCATGTGTGAGAGAAAGAATCAGACTGGACTAAATTACAAACTTCGTCAAGGTAATCTCTGATTGGGCCCAAATTTTGGTACAAACCTAATTTGGACCCAAGGAATCTGATGGTGAAGTCGGATTTACATTTTGACCAAGTTTTACTGGGTAATTTACGTAGTTACCCAAATTTGCGTAACTTTCCATCTGTGACTATTTTAGGTCAAATATTCTAATGGTCAAATTAAAGATACCAGACCCTATATAATATTTTTCTATGAATTTTAAAGGGTTTAGATGAATTTTATTCTGACCAGAACCTTAGTTAATTAAGTGGGTCTATTTTTAGGATTTCAGATTCCATTAATTCTTGAAATGCGTGAAAACCCGTTTCATTCTGCATAGACCCACTTATTAGACATTAATGATCATATGACCTTTAATAAACCCCTGAAATACCCCATGGTTATTCTGTATTTGTAGAATGCTGTTAAAATTATAGAAATAACCCTAGTTTCTTATCTTCTCAAAACAAAACATTATGCATATATGACCTTCTGATGGTTATGTAGGAGCTTTTATCAACTTTATCAGACCAAATTTAGCTAGCTATGGCTCACGATGGTGTTCCCATCACATATCTCATATGCATTTTTGCATGAAGCAACTTTGTTGAATTCCTCTCTTGTTAATGCACAAAATAGTGCATTCATGGCTTTAGCATTATTTGTTGCTTTCTTCTTTTCTTCCTTCATTAACTCTTTTTCTTCTTTCTTTGGCATCTATTTAGACTCAATCATATGCCAAATCTCAAAGTCCATTATTTCAAGAAAATTTTGCATTCTTCTTTTCCAATAATCATAATTTGATCCGTCAAATAGTGGTGGTTGGAAAAGTGATTGTCACTCCATAAAACTTCTTGCGACCATATGAAGGTCAAATGTGACATCTCCTTCATGGTCAAGCTTTGATACCAAATGAGGGGTCCTGCAAATCTTACTTGGCCACAAACACATGATCAAGTGTGATATTGGTTGTAATAAAAATATGGCACCAAAAAATAATCCTACAATATACACAAAGATTTATAGTGGAAATCCCTACGGAAAATGTAACGACCCGGTTCCCGAGTCCCTACGAGACACGAGAACCGGACCGACTCGACTAATCCCAAGACCTAGTCGTCCAACGAGGAAGTAACCAAAAGACAGTAAAATAAACCACATTCAGCATGAATATAACTAACAGTAAGAAAGTACAGCAGTAAGGAAAGAAACTACTACAGTAGGTACCACCACAACAGTAAAACAGCATTTATCATATAACAAGAACTGCAGGTAAAGAAGGTACAGCGGAAACAAAAACTACTCACTAGAACATAAACAAAAGGGGTACAAAAGGCTGCGGTAACTCTACTGGACCCTACTCGGCCCAGCGTCCTCTGCAGCCGCCGACCCTGGCTGCTCAACACCTGGTCCTGAAAAAGGTAACGAGTGTAACACGTCAGCAAAACGCTGAGTAGAGTGGCAAACTAACTAAAGGCAACAGTAGAGTGTACAGTAGCTGTTATGTTCTATTACTTCCTTTATTCACATCTTTCAATTTTTCTCACTATTTCATTTATTTCTCAGATCCTTTACTTGATCTCGAATGTCCTCGTGGGAACGATCTTGATTGCAGTCTTTTCCAAAAGTAGAAGTAGCACGTGGTGCTCTCCTGGCCGGGAGAGTCCCCCGTGGTGATCCTACCCTCAGTCAACCACCCCAAGGTCACTGACAGACGTAACGGTGACTACGGCACGCGCGATAAACGCACAGGTAGCTAGCCCGCACTGGCACGCGGTCAGTCGTTTCCGTTAACGGGTGCGCCCAAAGCACAGCACGGAACCAGGGCAGAGCCCTCTCAGTAACAGGGGTCCAACCCCTCCACAGTAACCAAACCAGGGCCTTGCCCCTCCACAGTCCGCGCACCCTCGCCTGACTACCCTGGTTTGCCCTAGTGGGCCTAACAAGTCGGTGAAGGAGGCTAGCAGAACCCCGGGGCCCGTGGGGTAGCTAGTACTCTCCTAACACTACTAGCTCTCCTCGGTACTACGTACACGAGGGCCAACAAGTCGGTACAGAGTGGCCAGTCCTAACCCCCAGGTCCCTGGGGTGGCTAGCTCAGCTCTGCACTAAACAGGGGGACAGTCGCTCTCCTTGGTACTCCGTACTCAAGGGCCAGCTCACTTCCCCAATTCTATTCCATTCGCTTTCCAGGAGTTCTACTCCTACTTCCCCGTAGGGTTCCAGAACATCTCATGTCTTACTTTCCAGTTTCACGTTCTTACAAACCATGATCCCAATCATGTTTCTTTATTCATAACAGGCAGCTGTGAATTCAATTTACAGGCAGCTTCATATATTCCTTTCCATTTTTTTCCAAGACTGCAGTATTATACATTCCACTAGTTTTTCCATCCTAGGATTCATGCCATATCCTAGGGTCTACCATACAGTCTAGTTTTCCGGCCCTAGGATTCATGCAACACCTAGGAACTATCATTCCATATATTTCTGATTCCTAGGATTCATGCAATGTCCTAGGTTCTAGTTATGGTTTCATACTTTAACAGATTTTATTAATACTTAAAGCCACTCTACCAGGTACAACGGGAGTAATGGGGGCGTGATCGGGAATCCCGCGTGCCTCCGCGACTCTCAAGACTGCAACTGAACGAGGTCCTATCACAACGATCAAACACAGGGAGTGTCTCAAAACAGTGTATAGCTACTGTAGACGAGTAGAGGAATTAATTCTGAAAAGAACGCAACTCGAATCGCGGAAAACGGAGCCCGAACGGGCCGTAAACGGGTCGAAAAAGATGATACTGTGCAAAATCAGACGTCTGGAACTCCCTCCAGACGTCTTAAACGGTGGATCAGAGAATTACCTGTTCAGCGTGGTTTCCCAGACGTCCAGAAGTCTGCGGGGACGTCTTTCCTAGATCCCAGACGTCCGATGGTCACTCCGGACGTCTGGAGGTCACTCCCGCCGTCTGGTACAACTTCCAGACGTCTGATTCGCAAAAGATGGCGAATTAGCGAACCTGCGCACAGCCAACCCCCCCTCCTCAGTACGGTCAGTCGCCAAGAAGGAAGAAGAAGGCGGAAAATTCACCTTTCAGACGTCTGTATGATCTTACAGACGTCGACCTTGCCGTCTGGCTATCAACCCAGACGTCTGATTCTGGAAATTTTTCCAGAATCAGGGCCCTGCTCGGCCTCCGCTCGCGACGCCGCCCGCGTCGAACCTCGCGCGTCTGCTGCTCAGCCCGCAGCAGGTCCCTCTTCGCGTCGCTCCGCTCCCCCTGCGCCCTCCGTCGGCCGGCCAAGCCGCTCCGTCGAGCTCGCCCTTACGGCAGAGCTCCGCCCTCGCACGTCGCACCTCCGCGCTCACTGCGGCCGCCGCTGCCGCCCTCGCGTCCGCTCGCTCTCGCGCACAGGAAGGAGAAGAAGAAGGAGACGGTGGAGACGAGAGGGGAGGCGCGCCCCTTTTAACGCCGCGCGGAGAGGAGAGAGGAGGTGGCAGGCCGCCTGCAGCCGCAGAGAGAAAAAGGGGAAATATGCGGTCTGCGCGCTCAGGCGCGCAGGCGACTCGCGTGTGTCGAAAATAACGGATTTCCAGACGTCTGGAAACGATCCCAGACGTCTTATCAGACGTCTGGTTGTGATCCCAGACGTCTTGTCCGACGTCTGAGCCACCTCCCAGACGTCTTAAAATACGTCTGGGGCACACATTCGTTACAGATAAAAACCACTACCTAAGCCTCCCAACTTAGGTTTTTCCCGACTAAGCAACGCTAATCAATCCACTAACGTACCACTTGAACGAGGGTGGCACAACCTCTTACAAACCACTTCTCTTTTACCAACAAAGAGAAGTCACAAACAACATTGGAATTCCAACACAAAGAATCCTACCAATGAAATGAATGAAGTAAAATGAATACAGAAATTAATCCTATGGAACCTTAAGAAATTGAAATATGCAAACCGAGTTTTCTTTTCAAAAGCGCAAAGCAACATGCTTTTGAAGAGCATAGTAGAATGAGAACGAAAGCATGAGAAAGAATTAGAGTCGAAGCGCTTTTTCTCTTTGATATGTTTTTCAAGGTGTTTTAAAATGAGTGGTGTGGAGCCCTATTTATAGGTGAAAACAGAGCATTTTTGGAAGGTTGAGAAAAATCATTCGAACCAAATTATCGATCAATTTTCATTTTGATCAATCAATTTACTTAATTGGTTGATCAAAGATTTAATTGGTTTATCAATTGTGGGAAAATCGGATTTGACCGTTAGGCTAATTTGATCGATCAGTTGATTTAATCGATCAATTGATTTCATCAATCAATACTATCTAGATGTTTATTTTACAATTTAGAAAGGTTTGTTTTTAATCCTAAGGTTTCGTACAATAATTCTAGACTCAAGAAATATGAAAGAATTACATTGACTAAAGATAATCTTCACTTTGATCCATGCGAAAGATAATTGACTTGATTTGTACGAGCATGATCCTAAAATATTAGTTCACAATAAAGCATAATTTTGTTTCATCAAAATAGAGGTCTCAACAGGAACTATCTTTGGGGGTGTTACAACCTCCCCTACTTGAAATCCTGACGTCCTCGTTAGGGTTTGATACTCCCAATAGTAGTGACGGCTCGATCTCATGGTGCACTTTGTGGTCGTCCCAAGGGCAGCCCTTTACTCCTACTAGAGGGAGTTTGGCTTCAATTTTATTTGTAATGACCCGAGCCTAAACCTAACTCTAATTGAGAAAACTATCCTTGACATCTTGTAGGTTATAGGCCCCATAAATCCAAACAACCACCCAAAATGCTTAAACCCAAGTTTAATAGTAATTCTCAATCCTTATGTCCCACCACTCACTTTCATGAGTTTACGATGTGCGACTATCTTTGAAGAAGGGGGGATTTACCACTTGAGTTGCTCACCCATTACTGCTGCTATTGTGAGTCAGGGGGAGGTTGCCTTGGCTTTTGGTTCTCCAACCAAATGGCACCTTCATCTTGGCCATATTTCTTTGGATCAACCTAAGCATGTTCTACCCCACATTACTGCCAATACCACCGTCACTTGTGATGCTTGTCAACTTGGGAGGGAAACACCATCATGAGCCCTAACTAGCTCATTTTAACCCAATGAACAGAATAAATGCTCCTACATAACCAACTGAAGGTCATAATTCACCGCATAACCTTTCTAAGAGAAACATAAGAAACTAGGGTTAAAACTGTAATTTTACCAATGCAGTACAACCATGGATTTTTTCAAGGGCTAAACAAAGGTCAAATGATCTTAATAAGATAACAAGTGGGTTGGATTTGACAGAAAAGGGTTTGTGTGTGTTCTGTGAACTAAATGACTTCTTGAAACCCTAAAAATAGACCCACTTGATTAACCAAGGTTATGGTTAGGATAAAATTCACTTAAATCCTCTAAAAATAATATAAAAATATTCTATAGAGTTTAGTATATTCAATTTGTCCATTAGAACCCATCTTGACCTAAAATAGGGTCACAGACAAATATTTACCCTAATTTGGGTTTTTGCATAAATTACCCAATCAAACGTGGTCAAACCCAAAATCTAACTTCACCATTGGATTCCTTAGGTCCAAATTAGGTTTTTACCAAAATTTGGACCCAAAATGAGTTTGCCTTGACCAAGTTTGAAAAAAAGGTCCTATCTGATTATATTTCTACCCCTAACTTTAAAAAACCTTGCTAACAACCCCCTAGCTTTCTCGTTGTCTTCACAAACAGGTCCCTCTACCATTATCGCGGAGGAATCCTACTCCAACGACCTTTGATAGGGACGTTCTCCTTGATTGCTTGGAGAATCTCCTCCAAAATTGGAAGGAAGATTCTATGAGAAATTCCCTCCAATATGAACCCGGCTAGATGCCCTAAATCTTTCCCAATCTCTCATGCGAATGCATGAGCGATGTGGGTACCTTGACAGTTTCCATCTCCAGCGAAGCATTTCTTGCTTGGAAGCTTAGCTTCAAAGCACAAAACCCTCTCCGATGACCTATTTAAGAAGCCCCAGATCCTCCCGCATTCTCTAGGCTTGAAATTGGGCTGGTTTCCCCTCTATTCCTCTCTCCCCTCCAGTCGTAACCCTCTGCAAGCTCCGGTGACTTCTCCCTAGCTCCTTCTTCATCCAACCACAATACCAGTGGCAGGGTTATCTCCCTCTCCATCCTCCGCGTCAAGCAATACCCGTCAACGTCGTCCCTGCCTTGTCTTTGCCGTCGCCTCTCCTACAGAGGTTTCGTCTTCCCCACGTCTGGCAACCACACCGGCATGGGATTCCTTTCCCCTTTCGTCCCTTAGAGTAGACTCTTAGGTCCCCTCTTTCTCACACTTTCTTTCCCTCTCTCTATTTCCCAAAATCTACCACCGACGCTACTAACCACTGTCATCTCCTCCATCTCCGGCGATACTTCCAGCGAGGTGCTCCCATCGCTATGCACCTCCATCCACCTCACCGACCACCCTACAACTTCCACCGAAACTCCCTGATCATTTCCCCTCACTCCAATCACTCCATCAACCACCCAAACACCTCACCGAACACACCCACTCACACTCACATAGTATTCCCTAAGCACACAACCACAGCCAACCTCTCTCCACGCAACCACTCTGTAGCACAAGAAGAAAAGAAGAAGGGCACTGTAGCATAAGTCATTTAAGACGTCTGATTGCAAAATTAGACATCTTAATTTATATTTCCTTCTTTAGTCAATTTGAGTAACTATTATTTTGTCTACAATTACTTTTACTCTTCATATACTCATGCTATACATTCCTAATTAGTTTTTGAGTAATATTATGTGTTCAATTTGCATTAATTGCTAAGTTTAATGTGTGAATTCCATCTGCTCCCTGTGTTCGACCTCGGAATCTTTTCAAGTAATAAAATTATATTTGTTTTGAACACTATCTCAGCTATACAACGCAACACTTTTTAAACTCTGACTTAGCGCAATTAACAGCAAGCAACACCGTGCTAGTTTTCCTACTTCCGGTCACGTACGGTCTTCACATGTTTTTGATTTGATTCATATGGATGCATGGGGTCCAAGTCGTATTCCAGATAGACTTGGTCATCGTTACTTTTTTATTCTAGTTGATGATTTTTCTAGAGTTACCTAGTATTTCTCTTAAAGAATAAATCTTATGTTGGGAATATTATTGAAAATTTTGTTGTTAAAATAAAGACCCAATTTTCTATTGCTATTAAAATGTTTCGATCTGATGATACTTTGAAATTTGTTACTTCTCATCTATGTCAATTTTTTGCTTCTCATGGTATCATTCATCAGATCTCCTGTGTTCACACCTCTCAGTAGAATGGTGTTGCTGAGAGGAAGCACATGCATTTTCTTGATGTGGCATGCACCTTATTGATACACCACTCTGTGCCTGATTTGTATTGAAGGGATGCTGTTCTTACAGCTTGTTTTCTTATAAACAAGATTCCCAATTGTAACGACCCGGTTCCCGAGTCCCTACGAGACACGAGAACCGGACCGACTCAACTAATCCCAAGACCCAGTCGTCCAACGAGGAAGTAACCAAAAGACAGTAAAATAAACCACATTCAGCATGAATATAACTAACAGTAAAAAGTACAGCAGTAAGGAAAGAAACTACTACAGTAGGCACCACCACAACATTAAAACAACATTTATCATATAACAAAAACTGCAGGTAAAGAAGGTACAGCGGAAACAAAACTACTCACTAGAACAGAAACAAAAGAAGGTACAAAACTGTGGCAACTCTACTGGACCCTACTCGGCCCAGCGTCCTCTGCAGCCGCCGACCCTGGCTGCTCGACACCTGGTCCTGAAAAAGGTAACGAGTGTAACACGTCAGCAAAACGCTGAGTAGAGTGGCAAACTAACTAAAGGCAACAGTAGAGTGTACAGTAGCTGTTATGTTCTATTACTTCCTTTATTTACATCTTTCAATTTTTCTCACTATTTCATTTACTTCTCTGATCCTTTACTTGATCTCGAATGTCCTCGTGGGACGATCTTGATTGCAGTCTTTTCCAACAGTAGAAGTAGCACGTGGTGCTCTCCTGGCCGGGAGAGTCCCCCGTGGTGATCCTACCCTCAGTCAACCACCCCAAGGTCACTGACAGACGTAACGGTGACTACGGCACGCGCGATAAACGCACAGGTAGCTAGCCCGTACTGGCACGCGGTCAGTCGTTTCCGTTAACGGGTGCGCCCAAAGCACAGCACGGAACCAGGGCAGAGCCCTCTCAGTAACAGGGGTCCAACCCCTCCACAGTAACCAAACCGGGGCCTTGCCCCTCCACAGTCCGCGCACCCTCGTCTGACTACCCTGGTTTGCCCTAGTGGGCCTAACAAGTCGGTGAAGGAGGCTAGCAGAACCCCGGGGCCCGTGGGGTAGCTAGTACTCTCCTAACACTACTAGCTCTCCTCGGTACTACGTACACGAGGGCCAACAAGTCGGTACAGAGCGGCCAAGCCTAACCCCGGGTCCCTGGGGCGGCTGGCCCCACTCTGCACTAAAACAGGTACAGGTACTTCCCTTGGTACTGCGTACCCAAGAGACAGTACAACTACATCTCAGTTCCATTCCTTTTCTTTCCAGGAGTTCCACTCCTAATTCCCCGTAGGGTTCCAGCCCTTTATCTCAGAGCATCATATGTTTCACTTTCCAGATTCACGTTCTCAATTTCCATGATCTCAAACATGTTTCTTTGTTCATAACAGGCAGCTGTTAATTTATTTCACAGGCAGCTTATATATTCCTTTCCATTTTTCCAAGACTGCAGTAATATACATTCCACTAGTTTTTCCATCCTAGGATTCATGCCATATCCTAGGATCTATCATACAATCTAGTTTTCCGGCCCTAGGATTCATGCAACACCTAGGAGCTATCATTCCATACATTTCTCATTCCTAGGGTTCATGCAATGCCCTAGGTTCTAGTTATGGTTCCATACTTTAACAGATTTTATTAATGCTTAAAACCACTCTACCAGGTACAATGGAAGTAATGGGGGCGTGGTCGGGAATCCCGCGTGCCTCCGCGACTCTCAAGACGGCAACCGAACGAGGTCCTATCACAAGGATCAAACACAAGGAGTGTCTCAAAACAGTGTATAGCTACTGTAGGCGGGTAGAGGAATAAATTCTGAATCGAACGCAACTCGAATCGCGGAAAACGGAGCCCAAACGGGCCCTAAACGGGTCGAGAAAGACAATACTGTGCAAAATCAGACGTCTGGAACTCCTTCCAGACGTCTTAAACGGTGGATCAGAGAATTACCTGTTCGGCTTGGTTCCCCGGACGTCCAGAAGTCTGTGGCGACGTCTCTCCTAGATCCCAGACGTCCGATGGTCTCTCCGGACGTCTGGAGGTCACTCCCGCCGTCTGGTACAACTTCCAGACGTCGGATTCGCAAAGGATGACGAATCCGAACACCTGCGCACAGCCAACCCTCCTCCTTCAGTACGGTCAGTCGACAAAAGAAGAAGGAGAAAGCGGAACTCACCTTTCAGACGTCTGTATGATCACACAGACGTCGACCTTGCCGTCTGGATATCAGTCCAGACGTCTGATTCTGGAGATTTTTCCAGAATCAGAACCTCGCTCGGCCTCCGCTCGCGACGCCGCCCGCGTCGCACCTCGCGCGTCCGCTGCTCCGCCCGCAGCAGGTCCCTCTTCGCGACGCTCTGCGCCCCCTGCGCCCTCCGCCGGCCGGCCAAGCCGCTCCCGGCGAGCTCGCCCTCACGGCAGAGTCCCGCCCTCGCACGCCGCAGCTCCTCCGCGCCTTCGCTGCGCCGCTGCCGCTGCGCCCTCGCGTCCGCTCGCTCCGCCAGCAGCAGGAGAGGAGGAAGATGGTGGAGACGGGAGGGGAGGCGCGCCCCCTCCCCCTTTTAACGCCGCGCGGAGAGGAGGAGAGAGACGGCCGCAGTCGCCTGCAGCCGCAGAGAAGATGCGAATCGCAGGTCTGCGCGCACAGGCGCGCAGACGAATATCCCGTGCGAGTATAACTGTTCGTCAGACGTCTGTAAACTATCCCGGACGTCTGGTCAGACGTCTGGATGTGATCCCAGACGTCTTGACAGACGTCTGGGCCACCTCCCAGACGTCTTAAAAGACGTCTGGGGGTACGCGCTCGTTACAATATAACAAACTCAAAGGAAGTTTAGTCCCCGAAACTTGCGCCAACTAGGGTGCGGAAAAAGGATGTCCAAATAACCATAACAAACTCAAAGAGGACCGAAGCCGGTCCGAAAAGACGTACCCGCGAAAAGTTCTGGGTACCGCTCCCGCATTGCCGCCTCAGGCTCCCAGGTAGCCTCCTCGTACCGCTGGCTCCTCCACAAAACCTTTACCAGGGGTACTTGCTTTCGTCTCAACCTGCGGACGGCTCGGTCTAGGATCTGCACTGGCCGCTCGGGGTAGGTCAGGTCGTCGCTCACCTCGACGCTCTCGTGACTCAGTACGTGGCTGGGATCGGCTACGTACTTCCTGAGGTTGGACACGTGGAACACGTCGTGCACACCAGAAAGCTGCGGGGGAAGGGCAAGTCTGTAAGCAACGGGTCCAACCCGCTCCAGGACCTCGAAGGGCCCCACGAACCTCGGCGCGAGCTTCCCTCTCACCCCAAACCGCTGTAAGCCCTTCATGGGCGAAACACGAAGAAAGACGTGGTCCCCAACCTCGAACTGCACCTCTCTGCGTCTGCGATCTGCGTAGCTCTTCTGTCTGCTCCTGACAGTGCGGAGTCGTCTGTGGATCTGTTCAACTACCTCCTGACTCTGCCGGATCAACCTGGGGCCAACCTCCCACTTGGTCCCCACCTCAACCCAACTCAAGGGTGCCGTGCATTTCCGTCCGTACAGAGCCTCGTAGGGAGCCATGCCGATGCTCGAGTGATAACTGTTGTTGTATGCAAACTCTGCCAGGGGCAGGTGTTCCTCCCAAGAGCCCCTCCAGTCTAGTACACAGGCACGCAAAAGATCCTCAAGTGTCTGTATCGTGCGTTCCGACTGTCCGTCCGTCTGGGGGTGGTAAGCCGTGCTAAACCTCAACCTTGTCCCCAAAGCCTGCTGAAACTCAGCCCAAAACTGGGACGTAAAGCGGGTATCCCGGTCGGATACGATCTCCCGCGGAACTCCGTGTAGTCGTACCACATCACGGATATACCTCTCTGCCAACTGTGCTGGTCCCAAAGTGACTCGGATCGGCAAGAATCGTGCCGTCTTCGTCAACCTATCCACTATTACCCAGACCGCGTCGTGTCCTCGCTGGGTAACAGGTAAACCCACCACCAAGTCCATGGTGATGCTCTCCCACTTCCACTCTGGCACTGGAAGCGGCTGAAGCGGCCCTGCAGGCCTCTGATGCTCGGCTTTCACCTGCTGGCACACTAAGCACTGCTGCACGAACTCACCCACATCCCGCTTCATCCCTCTCCACCAGAACTCGCGTCTCAAGTCATGGTACATTTTCGTGTTTCCGGGATGTATGGTGAATCTGGAACCGTGTGCCTCAGTCAGGAGCTCTCTCAACAGCTCCTCGTCTCTGGGGACGCACAGCCGTCCCCTCAAGCGTAACACCTGGTCTGTGAAAGAGAAGTCCCCTGGGTCCCCTGACAGTACTCTGTCGCGCAAAGACTGCAAGTACGGATCGGCCATCTGTCCCGTGATGATGCGGTCTATCAACTCTGGTCTGGTCTGCCGTGTCACCGTTACTGCCCCACAGTATCCTCGTAACTCTAGAGGTCGCCAACTGCCCACCTCCTCCAAAAGGCTCCAACTCTGTAACTGTAGACTGGCCAAGCGTGCGGGCGCCTTACGGCTCAAGGCGTTAGCCACCACATTGGCCTTTCCCGGGTGGTAGGAGATGCTGCAGTCGTAGTCCTTCAGGAGCTCCAACCAACGTCTCTGTCTCATGTTGAGCTCCTTCTGGTCAAAAAGATATCTGAGGCTCTTGTGATCTGTAAAAATCTCGAAGGTCTCACCGTACAAGTAGTGCCTCCATGTCTTCAGCGCGAAGACAACAGCTGCCAACTCTAGGTCATGGGTAGGGTAGGTATGCTCATGGGGCTTCAGTTGCCGCGAAGCGTAAGCGACCACGTGACCCCTCTGCATGAGCACACCTCCTAACCCCTGCAAGGAAGCGTCCGTGTACACGACGAACCCGCCACTACTGTCAGGAATGGTGAGCACGGGAGCCGAGGTCAACCTCTCCTTCAGCTCCAGAAAACACGCCTCACAGGCGTCTGTCCAAGTGAAAGGCACATCCTTCCGAGTCAACTGTGTCATAGGACGTGCAATCTGCGAAAACCCTCTGATGAACCGTCTGTAGTAACCTGCCAGTCCCAGGAAACTGCGAATCTCAGTGACTGAACGCGGTCTCTCCCACCTGAGCACTGCCTCGACCTTGGCGGGATCCACCGCCAGGCCGTCTCCAGAGATCACATGACCCAAAAAGGTCACCTCCCTCAACCAGAACTCGCACTTGCTGTATTTGGCGTACAGCCTGCGTCGTCTCAGAGTGTCCAGAACCATCCGTAAGTGCTGTCCGTGCTGCGTCCGATCTCTAGAATAGATGAGTACATCATCTATGAAAACCACCACAAACTGGTCCAAGTACGGTCTGAACACCCGGTTCATCAGGTCCATGAAAGCAGCGGGGGCATTGGTCAGCCCAAACGGCATGACCAAAAACTCGTAGTGTCCGTACCGGGTGCGGAAAGCTGTCTTGGAGACGTCGGTCTCCCTGATCCTCAACTGGTGGTATCCAGACCTCAAGTCGATCTTGGAAAACACCGTGGCACCCCGCAACTGGTCAAACAAATCGTCAATCCTCGGCAGCGGATATCGGTTCTTGATGGTGACCCTATTCAGCTGTCTGTAGTCCACACAAAGGCGTAGGGTCCCATCCTTCTTCTTCACAAACAGTACCGGGGCTCCCCAGGGAGACGCACTGGGCCTCACGAAACCTTTCTCCAAAAGGTCCTGCAACTGAGACTTGAGCTCTCGCAGCTCAAGCGGTGCCATCCTATATGGCGCGGTGGAGATGGGGTTGGTCCCTGGTACTAGTGAGATCTCAAACTCGATCTCACGCTCGGGCGGTAGTCCTGGTAACTCGTCTGGAAACACGTCGGGGTACTCTCTGACCACCGGGATGCTCTGGAAGTCTGCCACGGGGCTGTGCTCTGCCACCACACAAGCTAAGAAGCCCTCACACCCCTGGCTCAAAAGTCTCGCCGCCCGAAGTGCCGAAATGCACCTGAAACCTCCGTCCACTGGCTGCCCGTGAAACTCGAAGGAAGGCAACTCCGGAATGGAGAAGACAATCTTCCTCTCAAAGCAGTCTACCAATGCGTGGTAAGCGGACAGCCAATCCATCCCCAGGATCACCCCAAAGTCCTCCATCTGTATCATAATCAGGTCAGCTGGCAGGCTGTGTCCCCCGATGCTGACCCCGCAACCCGTGTACACCTCCTCAGCTACAAACAGCTGACCACTCGGACCTCTGATTACGAACGGGTTCTCTAACAATGTGTAATCCTGGTCCAAACTAACTGCGAAACTGTCTGCGACAAACGAGTGCGTAGCGCCGGAATCGAAAAGTGTGTAAACGAGTCTGCCAGAAACTGAAACCATACCTGCTACCACGGATCCCGAAGCTCTGGCGTCCCTGTGTGTTAGGGCGTTGATACGCCCCTCAGCTCTAGGTGCGGACGAAGCAGCCACACTCTGCGTCGGACGGGTAGGTGCTGGCCGGTACCCTCCTCGCGACTGCGGTCCTCCTCCTCGCGCCTGGAAACCGCGGCCTCCTGCGCGCCCTCCAGCGCTCTGCGCGGGAAGTATCTGCTGACCTCCTGCCCTAGATGGGCAGTCCCTCCTGACGTGGCCCGGCTGGCCACACTGGTAGCAGAGGGGAACCCGACTCCCGCCCTCAGTGAGTCCCTGCTGTCGGCTAGGCGGGGGTCCGGTGCTGGCGACTGGCCCCTGTCGAGGGCCCCCAAAGGCCAGTGATGGCCCTGCACAACGTGACGGCTCTCCTGCGGACGCCACGTGTCTCCGTTCTCGCCGGCCCTGTGAGAAGTCTGGCTGAAAGGGCCTCTTCCGCCCGCCGTCGGTCTCTCGCGCGGACGGGTTGGTCTCCTCGTAAGTCATGGCTGCCTCTACCACCCTCGAAAACGTCGGCAGCTTCAGGGGTTTGACATACCCCCGGATCGCAGGCCGGAGCCCCTCGGTGAACCTCCAAAGGCGCTCCTCCTCAGTGGCTACCGCTGTCGCTGCAAAGCGAGACAGCTCCAAGAAACGCGTGCGGTACGCGCTCACGGTCATCGTCCCTTGGCGGAGAGTGTGGAACTCCCGCCTCCTCTGGTCCTGCCACGTCTGGGGAAAGTACTGCTCGCAGAAGAGGGTGACGAACTGGTCCCACGTCGGCTCGTCCCTCTCCTGTCCCCGGACCGCCCTCCACCACCGGTGTGCCGCACTCTCCAGCTGGTACGTGGCAAAGGCCACGCGGCACTCCACCGGGGGGCGAAGGGTGTCGAAGATCTTCTCCAGCTGCTCAAGCCAGTCCTCTGCCTCGG
Organism: Thalassia testudinum; assembly: GCA_037157565.1. Lineage (NCBI taxonomy): Eukaryota > Viridiplantae > Streptophyta > Magnoliopsida > Alismatales > Hydrocharitaceae > Thalassia > Thalassia testudinum. The sequence goes on along the minus strand of JAZHRO010000022.1, from coordinate 1,436,645 downwards.
TCGGGTCCTCATCCCCCTTGAAGGAGGGGGGCTTCAGCTTCCGGAACTGCCCGAAAAGCTCGAAGTGGTGCTGTAGGGGAGGTGCTGGTGCACCTCCAGGCGAAGGTGCCTCGTGTACAGAAGTGTCGGAGGAAGGTGGGGGCGGCAGGGGCCCATCCCCTCCCTCGTGTCCGGCGCCGCGTCCGTCGCGTGGTCCCACAGAGGACTCCCCCTCTGCAACCCCAGGAGGAGGTGCTCGGGGCGGTGGGTGGAGCTCCTCTCGTACAATATCCCGTATCAGTCGGGCGAGGTCCTGGGCCTGGATGCCAGGGAGTGGTGGCTGGTCCACCGAGACGTCAACGACAGCACGTCCACCTCGCCGTCCTCGCCCTCGGCCGCGCCCGCGGCCAGTCTCGCCAGTCCCACGACGAGGCATCTCCTGCAAGGAGACGCGAAACAAAACGGAAACGTCAAAACAGACGGTACCTAACGACACTTCTAAGAACTCATGTCAAGAGATATGTTGTGGTGGCTACTCTAGCTATAAGCATGTGAATTGGTTATTTTCCAGTCAGTTGATTCACTTCTCGGGACGACCTTGCTCTGATACCATCTTGTAACGACCCGGTTCCCGAGTCCCTACGAGACACGAGAACCGGACCGACTCGACTAATCCCAAGACCCAGTCGTCCAACGAGGAAGTAACCAAAAGACAGTAAAATAAACCACATTCAGCATGAATATAACTAACAGTAAAAAGTACAGCAGTAAGGAAAGAAACTACTACAGTAGGCACCACCACAACATTAAAACAACATTTATCATATAACAAAAACTGCAGGTAAAGAAGGTACAGCGGAAACAAAACTACTCACTAGAACAGAAACAAAAGAAGGTACAAAACTGTGGCAACTCTACTGGACCCTACTCGGCCCAGCGTCCTCTGCAGCCGCCGACCCTGGCTGCTCGACACCTGGTCCTGAAAAAGGTAACGAGTGTAACACGTCAGCAAAACGCTGAGTAGAGTGGCAAACTAACTAAAGGCAACAGTAGAGTGTACAGTAGCTGTTATGTTCTATTACTTCCTTTATTTACATCTTTCAATTTTTCTCACTATTTCATTTACTTCTCTGATCCTTTACTTGATCTCGAATGTCCTCGTGGGACGATCTTGATTGCAGTCTTTTCCAACAGTAGAAGTAGCACGTGGTGCTCTCCTGGCCGGGAGAGTCCCCCGTGGTGATCCTACCCTCAGTCAACCACCCCAAGGTCACTGACAGACGTAACGGTGACTACGGCACGCGCGATAAACGCACAGGTAGCTAGCCCGTACTGGCACGCGGTCAGTCGTTTCCGTTAACGGGTGCGCCCAAAGCACAGCACGGAACCAGGGCAGAGCCCTCTCAGTAACAGGGGTCCAACCCCTCCACAGTAACCAAACCGGGGCCTTGCCCCTCCACAGTCCGCGCACCCTCGTCTGACTACCCTGGTTTGCCCTAGTGGGCCTAACAAGTCGGTGAAGGAGGCTAGCAGAACCCCGGGGCCCGTGGGGTAGCTAGTACTCTCCTAACACTACTAGCTCTCCTCGGTACTACGTACACGAGGGCCAACAAGTCGGTACAGAGCGGCCAAGCCTAACCCCGGGTCCCTGGGGCGGCTGGCCCCACTCTGCACTAAAACAGGTACAGGTACTTCCCTTGGTACTGCGTACCCAAGAGACAGTACAACTACATCTCAGTTCCATTCCTTTTCTTTCCAGGAGTTCCACTCCTAATTCCCCGTAGGGTTCCAGCCCTTTATCTCAGAGCATCATATGTTTCACTTTCCAGATTCACGTTCTCAATTTCCATGATCTCAAACATGTTTCTTTGTTCATAACAGGCAGCTGTTAATTTATTTCACAGGCAGCTTATATATTCCTTTCCATTTTTCCAAGACTGCAGTAATATACATTCCACTAGTTTTTCCATCCTAGGATTCATGCCATATCCTAGGATCTATCATACAATCTAGTTTTCCGGCCCTAGGATTCATGCAACACCTAGGAGCTATCATTCCATACATTTCTCATTCCTAGGGTTCATGCAATGCCCTAGGTTCTAGTTATGGTTCCATACTTTAACAGATTTTATTAATGCTTAAAACCACTCTACCAGGTACAATGGAAGTAATGGGGGCGTGGTCGGGAATCCCGCGTGCCTCCGCGACTCTCAAGACGGCAACCGAACGAGGTCCTATCACAAGGATCAAACACAAGGAGTGTCTCAAAACAGTGTATAGCTACTGTAGGCGGGTAGAGGAATAAATTCTGAATCGAACGCAACTCGAATCGCGGAAAACGGAGCCCAAACGGGCCCTAAACGGGTCGAGAAAGACAATACTGTGCAAAATCAGACGTCTGGAACTCCTTCCAGACGTCTTAAACGGTGGATCAGAGAATTACCTGTTCGGCTTGGTTCCCCGGACGTCCAGAAGTCTGTGGCGACGTCTCTCCTAGATCCCAGACGTCCGATGGTCTCTCCGGACGTCTGGAGGTCACTCCCGCCGTCTGGTACAACTTCCAGACGTCGGATTCGCAAAGGATGACGAATCCGAACACCTGCGCACAGCCAACCCTCCTCCTTCAGTACGGTCAGTCGACAAAAGAAGAAGGAGAAAGCGGAACTCACCTTTCAGACGTCTGTATGATCACACAGACGTCGACCTTGCCGTCTGGATATCAGTCCAGACGTCTGATTCTGGAGATTTTTCCAGAATCAGAACCTCGCTCGGCCTCCGCTCGCGACGCCGCCCGCGTCGCACCTCGCGCGTCCGCTGCTCCGCCCGCAGCAGGTCCCTCTTCGCGACGCTCTGCGCCCCCTGCGCCCTCCGCCGGCCGGCCAAGCCGCTCCCGGCGAGCTCGCCCTCACGGCAGAGTCCCGCCCTCGCACGCCGCAGCTCCTCCGCGCCTTCGCTGCGCCGCTGCCGCTGCGCCCTCGCGTCCGCTCGCTCCGCCAGCAGCAGGAGAGGAGGAAGATGGTGGAGACGGGAGGGGAGGCGCGCCCCCTCCCCCTTTTAACGCCGCGCGGAGAGGAGGAGAGAGACGGCCGCAGTCGCCTGCAGCCGCAGAGAAGATGCGAATCGCAGGTCTGCGCGCACAGGCGCGCAGACGAATATCCCGTGCGAGTATAACTGTTCGTCAGACGTCTGTAAACTATCCCGGACGTCTGGTCAGACGTCTGGATGTGATCCCAGACGTCTTGACAGACGTCTGGGCCACCTCCCAGACGTCTTAAAAGACGTCTGGGGGTACGCGCTCGTTACAATATAACAAACTCAAAGGAAGTTTAGTCCCCGAAACTTGCGCCAACTAGGGTGCGGAAAAAGGATGTCCAAATAACCATAACAAACTCAAAGAGGACCGAAGCCGGTCCGAAAAGACGTACCCGCGAAAAGTTCTGGGTACCGCTCCCGCATTGCCGCCTCAGGCTCCCAGGTAGCCTCCTCGTACCGCTGGCTCCTCCACAAAACCTTTACCAGGGGTACTTGCTTTCGTCTCAACCTGCGGACGGCTCGGTCTAGGATCTGCACTGGCCGCTCGGGGTAGGTCAGGTCGTCGCTCACCTCGACGCTCTCGTGACTCAGTACGTGGCTGGGATCGGCTACGTACTTCCTGAGGTTGGACACGTGGAACACGTCGTGCACACCAGAAAGCTGCGGGGGAAGGGCAAGTCTGTAAGCAACGGGTCCAACCCGCTCCAGGACCTCGAAGGGCCCCACGAACCTCGGCGCGAGCTTCCCTCTCACCCCAAACCGCTGTAAGCCCTTCATGGGCGAAACACGAAGAAAGACGTGGTCCCCAACCTCGAACTGCACCTCTCTGCGTCTGCGATCTGCGTAGCTCTTCTGTCTGCTCCTGACAGTGCGGAGTCGTCTGTGGATCTGTTCAACTACCTCCTGACTCTGCCGGATCAACCTGGGGCCAACCTCCCACTTGGTCCCCACCTCAACCCAACTCAAGGGTGCCGTGCATTTCCGTCCGTACAGAGCCTCGTAGGGAGCCATGCCGATGCTCGAGTGATAACTGTTGTTGTATGCAAACTCTGCCAGGGGCAGGTGTTCCTCCCAAGAGCCCCTCCAGTCTAGTACACAGGCACGCAAAAGATCCTCAAGTGTCTGTATCGTGCGTTCCGACTGTCCGTCCGTCTGGGGGTGGTAAGCCGTGCTAAACCTCAACCTCGTCCCCAAAGCCTGCTGAAACTCAGCCCAAAACTGGGACGTAAAGCGGGTATCCCGGTCGGATACGATCTCCCGCGGAACTCCGTGTAGTCGTACCACATCACGGATATACCTCTCTGCCAACTGTGCTGGTCCCAAAGTGACTCGGATCGGCAAGAATCGTGCCGTCTTCGTCAACCTATCCACTATTACCCAGACCGCGTCGTGTCCTCGCTGGGTAACAGGTAAACCCACCACCAAGTCCATGGTGATGCTCTCCCACTTCCACTCTGGCACTGGAAGCGGCTGAAGCGGCCCTGCAGGCCTCTGATGCTCGGCTTTCACCTGCTGGCACACTAAGCACTGCTGCACGAACTCACCCACATCCCGCTTCATCCCTCTCCACCAGAACTCGCGTCTCAAGTCATGGTACATTTTCGTGTTTCCGGGATGTATGGTGAATCTGGAACCGTGTGCCTCAGTCAGGAGCTCTCTCAACAGCTCCTCGTCTCTGGGGACGCACAGCCGTCCCCTCAAGCGTAACACCTGGTCTGTGAAAGAGAAGTCCCCTGGGTCCCCTGACAGTACTCTGTCGCGCAAAGACTGCAAGTACGGATCGGCCATCTGTCCCGTGATGATGCGGTCTATCAACTCTGGTCTGGTCTGCCGTGTCACCGTTACTGCCCCACAGTATCCTCGTAACTCTAGAGGTCGCCAACTGCCCACCTCCTCCAAAAGGCTCCAACTCTGTAACTGTAGACTGGCCAAGCGTGCGGGCGCCTTACGGCTCAAGGCGTTAGCCACCACATTGGCCTTTCCCGGGTGGTAGGAGATGCTGCAGTCGTAGTCCTTCAGGAGCTCCAACCAACGTCTCTGTCTCATGTTGAGCTCCTTCTGGTCAAAAAGATATCTGAGGCTCTTGTGATCTGTAAAAATCTCGAAGGTCTCACCGTACAAGTAGTGCCTCCATGTCTTCAGCGCGAAGACAACAGCTGCCAACTCTAGGTCATGGGTAGGGTAGGTATGCTCATGGGGCTTCAGTTGCCGCGAAGCGTAAGCGACCACGTGACCCCTCTGCATGAGCACACCTCCTAACCCCTGCAAGGAAGCGTCCGTGTACACGACGAACCCGCCACTACTGTCAGGAATGGTGAGCACGGGAGCCGAGGTCAACCTCTCCTTCAGCTCCAGAAAACACGCCTCACAGGCGTCTGTCCAAGTGAAAGGCACATCCTTCCGAGTCAACTGTGTCATAGGACGTGCAATCTGCGAAAACCCTCTGATGAACCGTCTGTAGTAACCTGCCAGTCCCAGGAAACTGCGAATCTCAGTGACTGAACGCGGTCTCTCCCACCTGAGCACTGCCTCGACCTTGGCGGGATCCACCGCCAGGCCGTCTCCAGAGATCACATGACCCAAAAAGGTCACCTCCCTCAACCAGAACTCGCACTTGCTGTATTTGGCGTACAGCCTGCGTCGTCTCAGAGTGTCCAGAACCATCCGTAAGTGCTGTCCGTGCTGCGTCCGATCTCTAGAATAGATGAGTACATCATCTATGAAAACCACCACAAACTGGTCCAAGTACGGTCTGAACACCCGGTTCATCAGGTCCATGAAAGCAGCGGGGGCATTGGTCAGCCCAAACGGCATGACCAAAAACTCGTAGTGTCCGTACCGGGTGCGGAAAGCTGTCTTGGAGACGTCGGTCTCCCTGATCCTCAACTGGTGGTATCCAGACCTCAAGTCGATCTTGGAAAACACCGTGGCACCCCGCAACTGGTCAAACAAATCGTCAATCCTCGGCAGCGGATATCGGTTCTTGATGGTGACCCTATTCAGCTGTCTGTAGTCCACACAAAGGCGTAGGGTCCCATCCTTCTTCTTCACAAACAGTACCGGGGCTCCCCAGGGAGACGCACTGGGCCTCACGAAACCTTTCTCCAAAAGGTCCTGCAACTGAGACTTGAGCTCTCGCAGCTCAAGCGGTGCCATCCTATATGGCGCGGTGGAGATGGGGTTGGTCCCTGGTACTAGTGAGATCTCAAACTCGATCTCACGCTCGGGCGGTAGTCCTGGTAACTCGTCTGGAAACACGTCGGGGTACTCTCTGACCACCGGGATGCTCTGGAAGTCTGCCACGGGGCTGTGCTCTGCCACCACACAAGCTAAGAAGCCCTCACACCCCTGGCTCAAAAGTCTCGCCGCCCGAAGTGCCGAAATGCACCTGAAACCTCCGTCCACTGGCTGCCCGTGAAACTCGAAGGAAGGCAACTCCGGAATGGAGAAGACAATCTTCCTCTCAAAGCAGTCTACCAATGCGTGGTAAGCGGACAGCCAATCCATCCCCAGGATCACCCCAAAGTCCTCCATCTGTATCATAATCAGGTCAGCTGGCAGGCTGTGTCCCCCGATGCTGACCCCGCAACCCGTGTACACCTCCTCAGCTACAAACAGCTGACCACTCGGACCTCTGATTACGAACGGGTTCTCTAACAATGTGTAATCCTGGTCCAAACTAACTGCGAAACTGTCTGCGACAAACGAGTGCGTAGCGCCGGAATCGAAAAGTGTGTAAACGAGTCTGCCAGAAACTGAAACCATACCTGCTACCACGGATCCCGAAGCTCTGGCGTCCCTGTGTGTTAGGGCGTTGATACGCCCCTCAGCTCTAGGTGCGGACGAAGCAGCCACACTCTGCGTCGGACGGGTAGGTGCTGGCCGGTACCCTCCTCGCGACTGCGGTCCTCCTCCTCGCGCCTGGAAACCGCGGCCTCCTGCGCGCCCTCCAGTGCTCTGCGCGGGAAGTATCTGCTGACCTCCTGCCCTAGATGGGCAGTCCCTCCTGACGTGGCCCGGCTGGCCACACTGGTAGCAGAGGGGAACCCGACTCCCGCCCTCAGTGAGTCCCTGCTGTCGGCTAGGCGGGGGTCCGGTGCTGGCGACTGGCCCCTGTCGAGGGCCCCCAAAGGCCAGTGATGGCCCTGCACAACGTGACGGCTCTCCTGCGGACGCCACGTGTCTCCGTTCTCGCCGGCCCTGTGAGAAGTCTGGCTGAAAGGGCCTCTTCCGCCCGCCGTCGGTCTCTCGCGCGGACGGGTTGGTCTCCTCGTAAGTCATGGCTGCCTCTACCACCCTCGAAAACGTCGGCAGCTTCAGGGGTTTGACATACCCCCGGATCGCAGGCCGGAGCCCCTCGGTGAACCTCCAAAGGCGCTCCTCCTCAGTGGCTACCGCTGTCGCTGCAAAGCGAGACAGCTCCAAGAAACGCGTGCGGTACGCGCTCACGGTCATCGTCCCTTGGCGGAGAGTGTGGAACTCCCGCCTCCTCTGGTCCTGCCACGTCTGGGGAAAGTACTGCTCGCAGAAGAGGGTGACGAACTGGTCCCACGTCGGCTCGTCCCTCTCCTGTCCCCGGACCGCCCTCCACCACCGGTGTGCCGCACTCTCCAGCTGGTACGTGGCAAAGGCCACGCGGCACTCCACCGGGGGGCGAAGGGTGTCGAAGATCTTCTCCAGCTGCTCAAGCCAGTCCTCTGCCTCGGTCGGGTCCTCATCCCCCTTGAAGGAGGGGGGCTTCAGCTTCCGGAACTGCCCGAAAAGCTCGAAGTGGTGCTGTAGGGGAGGTGCTGGTGCACCTCCAGGCGAAGGTGCCTCGTGTACAGAAGTGTCGGAGGAAGGTGGGGGCGGCAGGGGCCCATCCCCTCCCTCGTGTCCGGCGCCGCGTCCGTCGCGTGGTCCCACAGAGGACTCCCCCTCTGCAACCCCAGGAGGAGGTGCTCGGGGCGGTGGGTGGAGCTCCTCTCGTACAATATCCCGTATCAGTCGGGCGAGGTCCTGGGCCTGGATGCCAGGGAGTGGTGGCTGGTCCACCGAGACGTCAACGACAGCACGTCCACCTCGCCGTCCTCGCCCTCGGCCGCGCCCGCGGCCAGTCTCGCCAGTCCCACGACGAGGCATCTCCTGCAAGGAGACGCGAAACAAAACGGAAACGTCAAAACAGACGGTACCTAACGACACTTCTAAGAACTCATGTCAAGAGATATGTTGTGGTGGCTACTCTAGCTATAAGCATGTGAATTGGTTATTTTCCAGTCAGTTGATTCACTTCTCGGGACGACCTTGCTCTGATACCATCTTGTAACGACCCGGTTCCCGAGTCCCTACGAGACACGAGAACCGGACCGACTCGACTAATCCCAAGACCCAGTCGTCCAACGAGGAAGTAACCAAAAGACAGTAAAATAAACCACATTCAGCATGAATATAACTAACAGTAAAAAGTACAGCAGTAAGGAAAGAAACTACTACAGTAGGCACCACCACAACATTAAAACAACATTTATCATATAACAAAAACTGCAGGTAAAGAAGGTACAGCGGAAACAAAACTACTCACTAGAACAGAAACAAAAGAAGGTACAAAACTGTGGCAACTCTACTGGACCCTACTCGGCCCAGCGTCCTCTGCAGCCGCCGACCCTGGCTGCTCGACACCTGGTCCTGAAAAAGGTAACGAGTGTAACACGTCAGCAAAACGCTGAGTAGAGTGGCAAACTAACTAAAGGCAACAGTAGAGTGTACAGTAGCTGTTATGTTCTATTACTTCCTTTATTTACATCTTTCAATTTTTCTCACTATTTCATTTACTTCTCTGATCCTTTACTTGATCTCGAATGTCCTCGTGGGACGATCTTGATTGCAGTCTTTTCCAACAGTAGAAGTAGCACGTGGTGCTCTCCTGGCCGGGAGAGTCCCCCGTGGTGATCCTACCCTCAGTCAACCACCCCAAGGTCACTGACAGACGTAACGGTGACTACGGCACGCGCGATAAACGCACAGGTAGCTAGCCCGTACTGGCACGCGGTCAGTCGTTTCCGTTAACGGGTGCGCCCAAAGCACAGCACGGAACCAGGGCAGAGCCCTCTCAGTAACAGGGGTCCAACCCCTCCACAGTAACCAAACCGGGGCCTTGCCCCTCCACAGTCCGCGCACCCTCGTCTGACTACCCTGGTTTGCCCTAGTGGGCCTAACAAGTCGGTGAAGGAGGCTAGCAGAACCCCGGGGCCCGTGGGGTAGCTAGTACTCTCCTAACACTACTAGCTCTCCTCGGTACTACGTACACGAGGGCCAACAAGTCGGTACAGAGCGGCCAAGCCTAACCCCGGGTCCCTGGGGCGGCTGGCCCCACTCTGCACTAAAACAGGTACAGGTACTTCCCTTGGTACTGCGTACCCAAGAGACAGTACAACTACATCTCAGTTCCATTCCTTTTCTTTCCAGGAGTTCCACTCCTAATTCCCCGTAGGGTTCCAGCCCTTTATCTCAGAGCATCATATGTTTCACTTTCCAGATTCACGTTCTCAATTTCCATGATCTCAAACATGTTTCTTTGTTCATAACAGGCAGCTGTTAATTTATTTCACAGGCAGCTTATATATTCCTTTCCATTTTTCCAAGACTGCAGTAATATACATTCCACTAGTTTTTCCATCCTAGGATTCATGCCATATCCTAGGATCTATCATACAATCTAGTTTTCCGGCCCTAGGATTCATGCAACACCTAGGAGCTATCATTCCATACATTTCTCATTCCTAGGGTTCATGCAATGCCCTAGGTTCTAGTTATGGTTCCATACTTTAACAGATTTTATTAATGCTTAAAACCACTCTACCAGGTACAATGGAAGTAATGGGGGCGTGGTCGGGAATCCCGCGTGCCTCCGCGACTCTCAAGACGGCAACCGAACGAGGTCCTATCACAAGGATCAAACACAAGGAGTGTCTCAAAACAGTGTATAGCTACTGTAGGCGGGTAGAGGAATAAATTCTGAATCGAACGCAACTCGAATCGCGGAAAACGGAGCCCAAACGGGCCCTAAACGGGTCGAGAAAGACAATACTGTGCAAAATCAGACGTCTGGAACTCCTTCCAGACGTCTTAAACGGTGGATCAGAGAATTACCTGTTCGGCTTGGTTCCCCGGACGTCCAGAAGTCTGTGGCGACGTCTCTCCTAGATCCCAGACGTCCGATGGTCTCTCCGGACGTCTGGAGGTCACTCCCGCCGTCTGGTACAACTTCCAGACGTCGGATTCGCAAAGGATGACGAATCCGAACACCTGCGCACAGCCAACCCTCCTCCTTCAGTACGGTCAGTCGACAAAAGAAGAAGGAGAAAGCGGAACTCACCTTTCAGACGTCTGTATGATCACACAGACGTCGACCTTGCCGTCTGGATATCAGTCCAGACGTCTGATTCTGGAGATTTTTCCAGAATCAGAACCTCGCTCGGCCTCCGCTCGCGACGCCGCCCGCGTCGCACCTCGCGCGTCCGCTGCTCCGCCCGCAGCAGGTCCCTCTTCGCGACGCTCTGCGCCCCCTGCGCCCTCCGCCGGCCGGCCAAGCCGCTCCCGGCGAGCTCGCCCTCACGGCAGAGTCCCGCCCTCGCACGCCGCAGCTCCTCCGCGCCTTCGCTGCGCCGCTGCCGCTGCGCCCTCGCGTCCGCTCGCTCCGCCAGCAGCAGGAGAGGAGGAAGATGGTGGAGACGGGAGGGGAGGCGCGCCCCCTCCCCCTTTTAACGCCGCGCGGAGAGGAGGAGAGAGACGGCCGCAGTCGCCTGCAGCCGCAGAGAAGATGCGAATCGCAGGTCTGCGCGCACAGGCGCGCAGACGAATATCCCGTGCGAGTATAACTGTTCGTCAGACGTCTGTAAACTATCCCGGACGTCTGGTCAGACGTCTGGATGTGATCCCAGACGTCTTGACAGACGTCTGGGCCACCTCCCAGACGTCTTAAAAGACGTCTGGGGGTACGCGCTCGTTACAATATAACAAACTCAAAGGAAGTTTAGTCCCCGAAACTTGCGCCAACTAGGGTGCGGAAAAAGGATGTCCAAATAACCATAACAAACTCAAAGAGGACCGAAGCCGGTCCGAAAAGACGTACCCGCGAAAAGTTCTGGGTACCGCTCCCGCATTGCCGCCTCAGGCTCCCAGGTAGCCTCCTCGTACCGCTGGCTCCTCCACAAAACCTTTACCAGGGGTACTTGCTTTCGTCTCAACCTGCGGACGGCTCGGTCTAGGATCTGCACTGGCCGCTCGGGGTAGGTCAGGTCGTCGCTCACCTCGACGCTCTCGTGACTCAGTACGTGGCTGGGATCGGCTACGTACTTCCTGAGGTTGGACACGTGGAACACGTCGTGCACACCAGAAAGCTGCGGGGGAAGGGCAAGTCTGTAAGCAACGGGTCCAACCCGCTCCAGGACCTCGAAGGGCCCCACGAACCTCGGCGCGAGCTTCCCTCTCACCCCAAACCGCTGTAAGCCCTTCATGGGCGAAACACGAAGAAAGACGTGGTCCCCAACCTCGAACTGCACCTCTCTGCGTCTGCGATCTGCGTAGCTCTTCTGTCTGCTCCTGACAGTGCGGAGTCGTCTGTGGATCTGTTCAACTACCTCCTGACTCTGCCGGATCAACCTGGGGCCAACCTCCCACTTGGTCCCCACCTCAACCCAACTCAAGGGTGCCGTGCATTTCCGTCCGTACAGAGCCTCGTAGGGAGCCATGCCGATGCTCGAGTGATAACTGTTGTTGTATGCAAACTCTGCCAGGGGCAGGTGTTCCTCCCAAGAGCCCCTCCAGTCTAGTACACAGGCACGCAAAAGATCCTCAAGTGTCTGTATCGTGCGTTCCGACTGTCCGTCCGTCTGGGGGTGGTAAGCCGTGCTAAACCTCAACCTCGTCCCCAAAGCCTGCTGAAACTCAGCCCAAAACTGGGACGTAAAGCGGGTATCCCGGTCGGATACGATCTCCCGCGGAACTCCGTGTAGTCGTACCACATCACGGATATACCTCTCTGCCAACTGTGCTGGTCCCAAAGTGACTCGGATCGGCAAGAATGTAAACTATCCCGTGCGAGTATAACTGTTCGTCAGACGTCTGTAAACTATCCCGGACGTCTGGTCAGACGTCTGGATGTGATCCCAGACGTCTTGACAGACGTCTGGGCCACCTCCCAGACGTCTTAAAAGACGTCTGGGGGTACGCGCTCGTTACACCAATGCTGCTCCTAATGAGAAAATTCCTTTACAGCTTTTGTATCTTACTAACCTGTTTACGTGAAATCGTCAATGTTTAGAGAAGTGCATTATAGTATAGGACGAAAATTGCACAAAACACTTAAATTTATAAGCTCGAAATCAAAAAACGTGAGTCTGAGATCATTCGCAGAGAGCAACAATGGCAATTTTAATCACTAGCCACAATTTATCAAGAACAATATGCAATTATAATCAATGAAATACTCAAAATAATATTTCAATAAGAAATAGAGTCAGTACAAAAAGATTGGGTTAAAATGGTGATTTGAATCACCAAATTAACCCTAATGTTTAAACTCAATAATCAACTTAAATAAACCAACAGTAATCTCAACCAAGTATCTACACAGGCAGATGTTTCAACAGTAAACAATCAATCAAGTACCAAGTCAGACGACAGAATAAGGCACGATCGCCTTAACCTGAAAACCTCAGAGAACCCAAGGCACAATAGCAACAAAGGAGCAAAGGGTGCTCACAAGAATAAGGCACAAGGCCTCTATGAGTCCTCAGCAGCGACTAAGTGTTGAGAAAGGAGAGGGTATGAATCCTAAGGTGCAAACCCTCCCCCTCCTCCTCAACTTTCTTCTTTCTCAGATCAGATCAGACCTGGGTATCCAAGTAAATGGATCCACCACCCAAACCTGCGAGGAGTAAGCACGGGCGAGGGAACGTGGACAAGCGCATGAGTGAGCGTGTGCAGTTGGACATGTGTGGGGACCTCACCCTCGTGCTCTCAGAGGTGAACAACTAAAAGCATGTTTTCCTTATATGCATTGTCGTGGGTTGACGCACTTCCGAGGTGGGACTAAAGTCCCACCTTCCTCCTTCACGCAACAGCAGATGAGATCCTAGCAGAGTTGGAGCAAATCCCTCTAACGTCTCGCTTGAGTTTTGGTGCAAAAGAACTCTCACATTGAAACCACTTTGATTTGAGGCAACACCAGGTCGATTAGTGACTGGAGGTAGTCGGACATTGTCGGAGAAGATGAAGGCGGCGACGGTGCTTCGGTGAAGACTTGCATGCATGAAAATAGCCTCACAGCCTCGTCAGATTTTCTCAGAAGTTTCATCGGACTACGGCTAGTGCAATGGTGGCCATGGTTTGGTGTGTGCGTGTATGTACAGGGCTGTCGGTGATGGAGAGGGTGAGCGAAGGAGGTGGTGTTCAGGGAGGTGTTTGAGTGATGTTGAGGTGAAATTTGTTAAGGGTTTTTAAAGAGGGCAGTGAGGCGAAGCTTTTGGAAGTCGTAGCGGGTGGATTGGTGGTCTATGGAGGATGCACGGTGTCACCAGAGCTTCACCGATGAAAAGGAAGACAGAGATGGTGCGGTGAGTGCGGTGCGTGAACTTAGAATCTAAGGGGTTGTAGAAGATCAGGAGGGAGAGAGAAAGAGAAAGGGAGACTTACAAACGGAAGAAGTGGATGGAGGCGACAGACTATGATGGGCCAGTGCCAGAGGAGTCGAGGATGAGTAAGCGACGAAGCAGGAGAAGATGAAGATGACCGGTCTTGGCCGGACACACTTGCGACAAACAGCTAAAGAGGCTAAGCTGATCAATTTGGCCGTTGATCAGCTCGACAAGAGGGGCAAATAAGCTCACCGGAGCTTGAAGAGATGTCGATTGGAGAGGAGGAGAGGTGGATCTACACCTTTTCTAAGCTAGAGAGGATGACCAAGCGTAGGAGAGCTTTTATAGAGCTTCAGATTAAGCTCTAGATGTGAGGCAAAGAGCTTAATTAGATCAAGAAATTAGGGAGAGGGATCCCCGATTTCATGGAGTTCACACAAGCTCTACGGTGCAAATCAAGGTCCCTGGTTTAGGTGATAGAGGGATCTCTCAAGATCAATCCCTCCAAATTTGGAGGGATTTGGTCTTTATCTGAGAGAGATTCCTTCTCTCGAATCTCAGCCTGAAGGTAACTTCACACCTTCAATGGCAAAAATGGGTATAAATGCAAAAGTTTCAAGAAGTTAGGGACCTAAATGTAAGGAATTTTAAAAGCTAGGGGTGTAGATGTGAAAAATAGAGGTTTAAGAGAGTAAGATGAAAACTAGGTCAAGATGAACTCTACTAAGGCCCAAATTTTGGTGAAACCTGATTTGAACACAAGGAATCTAATGGAGAAGTTGGATTTCACTTTTGATGACTTTTGATAGGGTAATTTGCATAGAAGCCCAAATTAGGGTAGAATTCCATTTGAAACTCTATTCTAGGTCAAAATGGGTTCAGATGGTCAAACTAAGGATATCAAACCTCTTAGAATATTTTTCTGTGAATTTTAGGGGATTTTTATGAATTTTATTATGACTAGAACCTCTTTAATTTAAGCGGGTCTGAAATTAGGGTTTTATGTGATGTTGTGCTTGTCGAAAAGTGTGAAACCCCATTTCTGTCTATATAGACTCACTCATTGGACTTTAATTCTCATTTGAAATTTAATTAACCCCTGAAAAACCCCATGGTCAATATTTATTTATGATGTGTTGTTAAAATTGCATAATTAACCCTGATTTCCTATTTTCCTCTCAAATCAGCATAACATGGAATTACGACCCTCAGATGATTATGTGGGAGCATTTTATCCATCAAACCTGACTAAAAGAGGCTAGTTAGGGCCTATGATGGTGTTCCCATCATAACCCATTGTTCCTTGTGATTCCAAGAATTTTTGGGTGTGTTGCCTTTGTCGACATTCAGGGTACAGGACGGGATAAACTGGCACCTAGGGCTATCAAGTATGTTTTATTGGGGTATTCACCGACTCAAAGAGGGTATAGGTTCTTTGATCCTCATAATTCACATCATTATGTTATTGCTAGTGTTACCTTTCATGAGGCCAATCCTTTCTTTTATATGTCTGGGAGTGAGCTATCTCCTAGTGTTGATAATCACTTATGCCCATTTGAAATGACCTTGGGAACTGTCGTGAGATTCTTCAAATTTCACAAGGTGGTCCTTGAAATTTTTCACGCATCAAATAAGCACCCGAGGATCACTTTGTGGTTTAATAGACCCCCGGGGATTTTATTGTAGTTTCTACGAGTAAATTGCATTGTCCAATGGTTTTAGGGAGTTTTCCTAAACTTTGGGAGGGCTCGGTACAAATTCTGTGCACCAAGAAACCCACGTAGGGACCTCTGTGCGAGTTATTTGGCTCATGGAGCAGCTTAATGCAACTCTTATGCCCCTACTTTTGTGCTCTTGGGACAAATACCAAAATTTTCCAAAGTTGGGGCCTTTATCACAATATCCTCAGTGATGTAGACACATCTATTTCACACTATCTATTTATGCATGTTCTTTGGCGTATAATTGCATTCAACATTTTAAATATTGCATAGCATGCATCATTCTGCATTTAGAATAGATTGTACAAATTATAGGTTAATTTACCCTTTTTGTTATCAGGGGACAAGGTGATATTTATCTGGGCCTCCGATTGAAGATCCAACCTTATAGATCTGTTCAGGGCAACGATTGGAGTCTAATGCCCTTGAGATCACCCTGATCAGACCTCCGTAGCATCAGATGCAATTCGAGGAAGATCAGAGGTCAAGGGGCAATGTGGTGGAAATCCCAACCTCAGATGAAGAATCCGACCACACGGATGGGTTCGGATCAACTATCACAAAAACTGATCCAATCCAACATCTGAAGCACCACCTATGAACACAAGATGGACGTATCCGATTGCACCACGTGGAGCCATCCAGACCGCCAAGCACGCCACCAAGCCATCGCAGCCCACCTCATCCACACCATTGCATCTCAGCAATTGGATCAAGATCCAACAGCTGAGATTGTCGCTTCGCACCCGCCTTATGATGACCCGAGCCCGATGAGACCCAAGTTGCCGTGTGCTAACACTAGCACAAACCCCCCACAAGATCGCAGTCACCCAACACATAATCATAAAATATAAACATAACCAACAAATAATTCATAATGCAAAATTTAAAGGAATATAAATTGAATACTAACCGAAATATTTACCATAGTATATAAGTCCAAGGAAAAGTACAACGAAAATCTCCTGGCGAATTGCTAAGTACACCTGAGTACGGAACCAAAAAACACGTCAGTAAAAACTGAGTAGTGTAGAAGCAACAACAGCAAAGTGCAACAGTAACCAAGCATCAGAGAAAATGGGCACATAGCTTTAATTAATCCATTTATTAGATATATCTCATTATTCAATTCTGTTTCTTACATTTGAAGCCCAATTTATTATAGTTCACAAATTATCAATCGACGTCTCAGGGCACGAGATGATTTTGTGTAATTTCCTGTGATGCAAGATAGATATAAGCTACCTTCCTAACTGAGAGGGCTACTTATATCCATCGAGTTGCCATGCTCCGTCACCCCGAGGTCATCGTAGAAAGGGGTGGCGGCTACATCGTATGGTGTGAACATGTACATGTGCTATGTACGCTGAGCCATAGACAGCCAATGACTCACCCATTGGCCGAAAGAACTACTCCAAACCTCGAGCCTTATGAACCCTCTATCCCAGTTGGTCGTTAAGCTTAACCAAAGAGTCGTAGGGAGGCCAGCAACTCCCTAAACCAGCCCTTGAACCTGGTTTGAAAAGTCCTGAAGCTACAGTCAAAATCTCAGCAAGTAGCGGAGTTGAAAACCAGTTATCTATTCCTTTTATTTTTCTCGACATATTCATTGTATTGATTGTTTAATTATTTCCAAATAACCGTATCCTTTGTTATTGTTAAATTCAGTCTTATTTAAAAAGTTCCACATCCTTAAGTCCAGGATGCACATGTATTCATATCACCTCTAATCTTATTAGTTTACAGATAATTTCCATATTATGATTGTGATTCCATACCATTTGCTAATTACAACTCGATGGAACTTATTTCACAAAGGTCCGAAAAATCCTTGGTAATTTCATTTTACAATTCAGGGCTTTTACAAAATCCTCACTATCTTCCACACATTTATTACAGGTATTTCCGAGTTCATGACAGTGGTCCCATATTATTTGTTTAATAGAGAACATCACAGAACTTGTTTTACAGAAAATAGATCTTATTTTATACACACGATAACAAGATAAATATGATCTTTAACTCTTAATCTTTCTCATAAAATTCAGTTATTTCTCATCAAAGTTCCCATAAAATAGGGAAACATATTAGAGTTGCTTCACATGATAAGACTATAACCAATAAGTGTAAGCATGGCATAATTCGTTAATCATGAGAGTTAATTGCAATTAATTTAATAGTTAATTAAATCCAATTAACTATTCACATCCAAGTCACCAACTTGATTTACTACATTTATATTCAATATTCAAGTACCCAAAAATAGCACAAAAACAGGTTCCAAACTCAGCAAGAGGTAAGAATACACACTAAACGGTGCACTACGCAAAGAAAATCACCATGTAGACGGAAACACATGGGAAAGAGAGGGGCTACTCTACCTAATTCCACTGGTGGGTCATGGTGACTCCGAACCGTGCGCACTATGCTTGGAAACACTCTCCATGTCCTCCTTAGGATCCACGCACGCACCAGAAAGAAGACCTGATTTAGATGGACCCACGATGGGGTCGGAGATACCTAATTACATTTCTATTTTTTCAATAGTGATAAAGAACTTGAAAGTGTAAATAAATCATACTAACGCGTAGTACGCATCGATACGATTCCAACGGTACCTTATTTGTCAAAATCTAAGGTCGAGAAGGCCTCAAACCAGTCGAAACAGCGTGAAGGGGTCCTGAACCAAACCAAACCAGCCATGCACGCACCACTCGACGTGCTCGTGCACGCGCCTGCGTACGTGCCACGCATCAAGAGGCGATTCGTACCCGCGCCGACCCGTGTGATCGTGTCGCCAGATCAAGCCACGTGTCAAAGATCCGAGAGCTCCTGCTCGCGACCGTGTGCACGCCCACGTGAAGTTGCACGTGCCCTCTACGCGGCACGTGGCACATCAGATCCAACGGTGCCCATCCGCTGCAGCCGCTACCTCCACGAAAATTGCGGTGGGAAGCCCGAACTTCTCAAAATTATGAGAAGGTCCCTGAACGAAAGAAAATTCTGATTTCTAAAAAGAAAATCTAAGATTTTCCTCCTTTCTTCCTCTCTTAATTTGAGAGGCTTAGAGGCTAAGGACAACCCAAAGGACCCAAGGGATCCTTAAATAGGGGTTAGGGGCGGTTGGGATTAGGATTTATAGGGTGAAATACCTAAAATACCCCTAGGGTGGGGTCCACCTTACATTTAGGTTCTTTTCAACTTATTTTGGCCATAACTTGAGCTATTCACCTCGGAATAACGTGAAACAAGAGTCACCAAAAAGCTTATGATGAGAAGAATCCAATGGTACAACATATGGCACATTTTGGACAACGATTGACTTAAAATATGCATTTTTTTGGCAATTTAAGGAGGTGTTGACACCAGCACCGAACACAATCGGGTTTCGGGTCCAAATTGACCGGAACCACTTTGAATTGACTCAGAGTCCAGATTTTGGGACATTACACACCTCCCTAGCACTAAAGAAGAAGCCTCAAGAGATCCCAACCATTGCGTCATCATCCAACGATTAGAACCGCTTGAAGGGAAAAACAAAAACGTGACACACTTAGACTTGTAGTGCAATGGTGAAATGCCCTACTTAGAGCAGATGGTGTAGGTTCAAGCCTTGAGGAATGCCTCTCCTCAAGCAAGCCAAATCAAAATTCCATTGCACAATCATGATCGAGCAGTGGATTTGCAGCCACGTTGCTTCAAGGAAGCATTTCTCATCCACAGCATAAGATGTCTTCCTTTAAATTTTGTAATATGAATTATTTGTTGGCTATGTTTATATTTTTATGATTATGTGTTGGGTGACTGCAATCTTGTGGGTAATTGTGCTAGTGTTAGCACATGACGACTTGGGTCTCGTCCGTTGATGGGACTCGGGTCGTCACAGGTTTGACCATCTGAACCCATTTTGACCTAAAATAGAGATTCAGACAGGAATTTACCCTTTGGGCTTCTATGCAATTTATCTAGTTAAACGTGATCAAAACTTAAATCCAATTTCACCATTAGATTTATTGGGTCCAAATTAGGTTAACACTAAAATTTGGACCCAATCAAAGTCCATCTTGATCCAGTTTGCAATTTAGTCCCTAAAATCTCTGTTTCTTACACTTAAGCCCCTAGATTTCAAGTTTCTTACAAAAAGGCTCCTAACTTTCTCATCTTCTTTGCGGTTAGGTCTCTGCCTCCATGAATGTGAACATAACCTTCACGGCTGACGAACCTCTAGTGATCACCCTTGGCCAACACACTCCACCAAACAACCCTCCACTGCCAAAAGCTTCCTCACCCTTCACTGATCAAAAGCCCTCTCTCTATTGATGCTTTCGACCACTCCACAACACCACTGGACAACCCATCAAACCTCCACCCTCGCCATCACCGACAGACCTCTACTAACCACCAAACACCCTCAAACCACCACCATCATCTTCCTCGCCTCACAGCGAAGCTCAGGAGCATTCTAATTGGGGCTTAAAGCCCATGCTACTTGTTTCAAGTCTTCGCCAGATTCCGCATCATCACCGCTACTATTCGCCGTCACTCCGCCATCCATCACTAGTCCCTGACCTCAATGCTACCTCCAGCAGATGCAGATTCATCTGGACAACTCAGCAACATCCTTAATTGAATGAAAGAACTTCAGCAGCAACTGCAATCAACGAAGGAACGCCATCTGCAGCTACACGAAGAAGAGGAAACACCTTTAGTCCAACATCGTGGGAAACTAATTTGATTTTTGATATATATTGAATAATGTGTGTTGCCTCAGTTCCTCTGATTACAGGGTGAGATCCCTCCCACCTATCCCCTCCACTCCTCGCCCACCACCATGCTGGCGGGCCTGGTCCTGGATCCGTTTACCCTACCCGATTAGGAAAGAGAGAGAGAGAGAGAAGGGGATTTTCTGAGGGAGGAGGGGGGTTTTGCACTATTCTCCTTGAAGTGCGTGCCAGCACACCCAACAATTAGCAAATTTCTGAGTTGGCTTTGGTTGAGGCTTTGGTAACTTAAGGCGTCTAACATTGGTGTCTAACATTTGATTTGAGGCACTGTGGAGATATTTGATTCTGTGTTGACGTGGATATTCGTAGTTAAGTGGTTCAAGACCACTGTTGAGAAATTTGGCTATGAATTGATATTGAGTATCATTGGGATATGTGATTGATTGTGGGATATAATTGGTTATTCAAATCACTATTTTTAGTTCTCTAATTCTCTTTTTATCCCATTAATTTTTGAGATACAATTTGGCTCATTATTGAATATATGTTTTTGATATTCATTGCATATTTTTATTTTTAATTATTATGTCATTTATTTATCAGATCTTGACTAATGTTTGAATTCCATATTTACTCCCTGCGAACTACCTCGAAACTCACGAATTTTCGAGTACTTATAAATTTAAATGTTGTTGTTGCGATTTTCGTCACTATATTACGACACATTTCACTCTCACTGAGTACGACGAATTTCAACAACTCAACAATGTCTAACATTGGATAGTCTATTTAATGTTAAATAGACCTCGTTAAACAGATAGATTGTTAAAAAGCACTTTTTTGAAAGGTTTTTACTGGTCAATTCACATATGTGAAGGGATTTTGGCCATTGTTTGATGATTCCATTAACTTGATTGGACAACAAAAACACTCTTCTATATAAAAGAAACCTCCTTAATCTTTTAAGAACTCTTGCACACATTCCTAAGCACATTTGAGCATATTAAATCAGTGAGAGAGCCACCTCACCCAAATTCTCAACTTCCTTTGGCTCTCTTGTGTAAGTTCAGCTCCTTGATTACAACACTCCATCAACTCTTTGGAGCTCCAAATCTCTCTCCTCCCTTTACCACGCACTCACACACATCAAAGGGAGTAAAAGGAGTATTTATGTTGTTTTTACCGTGGGATGATGTCCAAGAAATTTTTACATTCCTGTGCTCATCTACATAGATAGTAAATAGAGTCTTTTCCCATCTCTTTTAGTGTTGACACATGCGAACTATAAGTAATTTTATTTTGTTGCCTTTTCCCATCTCTGTGATAAAATCTTTATTCAGTTTTTTCCTTTCGTTCTTCCTATCCACAACAATTCCCCCCCCACACACACACAACACACACACCACCCCCCCCCCCCACACACACACACAGTTCTGCTGCAAGTATTGCCATTTGTGAAACGGTGGCAAATACGTACATAACGATAAAAGTTAACTATTTTTTCCTTACAGTAGAATTAACCAAGTATTACACTTTCAAAACATCTGTCCCCTAAAAAGGTTTTTTTTTGGAAAACAAATTACGAAATAGAAGGAAAACCGAACTTCTACACTGCTGTTGCTGTACTGAAAGGGAGTTGGTCAGTCCACTTGTCAATCCCTCTTTTTTTCCCTCCTATTACCTTTTTCCCATGCCTCACTGATCCATCTCTACCACTTCCATATAAAATGGCCTTCCATGTAAATACCCCCTGTTTAATTTAGTGAAGCGTCCAAGACTGACGTCCCATAAGTGGAAGAAAAATATTACCTATTCTTCAAAAAATGTGGCAGGACAAAAAGAAGATGCTAAGCATCTATTTGAAGTTAAAAGGCCACTTGAAGTTCAAATAAAGGATCCTTTCTCGAAACAGTTAACTATAATTTAGAAAATTCTTAAATTAAAACTTGATTCTTTCAAGAATGCAACAACTTATTTGAATACCTAATAAATTCTTACTTCAAGCCGTGATAAACAAGAAGGTATTTTAGAACATTTTATTTGATATTTAATTTTAGTTTAAGTAATTTTCAATAATATTCTTCCTACCATAACTTCATATTCTTAAATTAAAACTTGACTCCTTCGAGAATGCAACAACTTATTTGAATACCTAGTAAATTCTTACTTCAAGCCACGATAATTTAGAACATTTTATTTGATATTTAATTTTAGTTTAAGTAATTTTCAATAATATTCTTCCTATCATAACTTCATAGAAACTCGGAGGGAGGCAAAGGCAATCCAAGAGGTATTTCATTGAATTTTTAAGTTGGAATTCGTGAAATCACTATGTTCCCCTTTTTTTTGAAAGTTTTCCCCTTATATTCAAAAAGCAATTTTATATGCCATGCTTGGTTCTTAAAGCAAATTAGTATTTGCACGAGTAATTGCATTTTTTTCAAGTTACAAGTTTTGTTTCTGTCTTGAAGATAAACAAAACAAAAATCTAAAAGGTCACTTGTAGAATCCCTTCAAGGCTTTCCTCCACTGCCAAGCATGGGTTTGATTTATTAGTTCTAAACTAAAGTACAATTAAAAATCACAACCACACTGTAAGATACTATTACTTCATAAAAAATATTTCTAAAAAGTAATAATGAAGAATAAGAAATAAATCACCTATAAACATTGCCCCATGTGAGCTTCAGAAATAGAGGACAGAGTCATCGTAAGAATCTAAAATCTTTTAAATTTCCCTTATTTCCTGTTGCAACAGCCTGCTATGTACTTAAGGTGGCAAGACTTTGTAGCTAATATCTTGGGCTGTTATGGACATCTGTATCCTGCAAGGATACAAGGCCTTCAATTTTTTTAGGCAATGCAAAAGAAGGAACATTGCAACTTATCCTGCAAACAAAGATCCCTACAACATAAAGGGGTTGGCACACTCTTGTTATCAAGACGAGAGATCTGACCGCTCGGAAAGAGGGTCTTTATTCATGAGAATGTATGACTACTCTCACATGTCAATCTCTAATATTTGGCCGTAGTTCACAAGCAGACTTACAATATAATTCTTGATGCAAGATAAATTTCAGGAAATATTTATTAATTTTAAATCCAAAAGGGATTTAAAATGCTCTTATGGACATTTGATATTACACATATAGCCTAGATTTATCATATTTCCATAGAACCCTCATAAAGTTAACCAATTTCGCACTCATGCTTCTCTATCAATGTAAACCTAACCATATCAGCTAACATATACCAAAGCTAGTGTTGACTAAGATATTACTATTCATCTAAAGATTGATACCCGTCCATATACTAAAAGAATAACAAAGGGAAGAGAATCTCATAATCAAGATCTGCACATTGCGTAAGCTCCCCGCCTTGATCGATATGTAGTTGAGGTAATTAAAGGTGCGGCATTGTCAGAGGTAAAAGGTATCCTTCTTATGACAAATCCCACCAAAAATGGCAAATTTCTTGTTGAAGTTTAGTTCTAGAGGTACCATGTAAAGAAATAACTGTTATCTAGGGCTAGATACATAAATTTCGAAAACACAAGGATGTCTATGCAGTATCCATCGACAGGGAAATGTATGTAATCTCTGAGCACAAAAAAGAAAAATATACATTTTTTTTGGAATGGGGACTCGAACTCAAGAACTCCGTCTCAAGGGAAAAAAGGAAAAATACACATATAGTTGAAAACTATTCAGAATGTTCGACTTAATTTCCTTGAAAACTCAGAATGTTCAGTATTTCGCCAAATGAGCTTTTTCATGTATTGATTCTGCAAGCTCAACTGGTTATTATGGGCCGATTTTCACAACCAAAGATGAGACGTTCAACGAAGCAGATTAGCAGCAAAGATTTCGATTGTGAAATAAATTCTTGCAATTTAGAGATGACCTATGAACTTGCATCACTATCTGCGAATAGATTGGGCAATCAGTAGATCCTCCTTGGTTAAAGTCCCCGACTGATCGACATCCAGAACTTCAAACTGCTCTAGCACCACAGCAATATCATCTTGGCTGATCTTTCCCATCTCCTTGAGCTTATAAATTACGAACTCTGCAGCACTGCATGGAATGCAAGAAAAAGAACTATGTCTCACAGGAAGTTGGTATAGTTACGAAAGCTCATGTTTTGAAGCATGCAAAGAAAATTAAATTATTTTATGAAGCAACTAATTACAGAGGAATAGTTGCCAATACCCATTATCACATTGAATTCAGAATTGTCACCTTTTGCGTTAGAAAGATCAGATGAATAAGCCACGGAGAGGGCTAATAAAAAAGCTTGGGCCTGATGACTTCAGCTCAATAAGAGCTCTTCAGTGCAGCTCGAGTAATTTGTTGAAAATTGCACGTACAGTCACCAAAGTACAACCAAAAGGCACAACGATTTACATGGAAATCCTTCCGGAGAAGGGGGAAAAAGCAACAGGCAAAAAAATACAGATTCCAGCATAGAAAAAGATGGAATACAACCCATTACTCAAACCCTAAGAGAGGCCAAGCGCAGTACACGATCTATGCATGATCGGATCCTTAAACAGATCTAAAAAATCCTTATGGGATCACCAAGATCCATTTAAAAAATGTGCACAGCATCATAATTAGATAGTAGCCGTTCAAGGCATAGCCAAGTCCAAGCCAAGATTTAAGCTTGGTAACTTTTTCAGTCGAAGTCCAGTTCAATTCCAATAAGGACTCGGCTCGATAAGGTTACACAATCCATGTATCAAATTGTCAAGATTGATGCAAGGTGGAGCATAGAAGCTCCCTTGTGCATGGGAAAACAACCCAAGGAGGACTGTCCACGTGGTGAACAGGGAGAGGAGCAGCTGGTGGCTACTGTGGAGGCCAGTTGCCTTGGGTGGCCGGCTGAGGTGGCCGGTGGCCTTGGGTGGCCAGCTACCTTGGTGGTGGCCAACGGTGATGATGTTGAGAGAGGAGAGGTGTAGAAGATTGAAAATACTATTATGACTCAAGAAATTACAAGAGAAGATTCTTTTTATAAAAAGAACATATCCCAGTAAAATAGGAAACAAATCACATTTCTAAATAATGAACAACCAATCACAAAATTAATTTCTAAAAACAGCTTTTCCTAAACACCAAAAATAGCAAACTTGACACTAAAGCAAAACCTAAAACTTGGTCCGTTGGACCTCTTGACTGCCAGCCCCTGAGGGCCTCTTATTTCCTGACATGGCCCATCTTAATTTATTCCTAACACTCCCCCTCAAGTCAAAGGCCGGGAGACCGACAACTTGATCTTCAACTCATAAGGCTAGATGCCCTACCATTCATCTTTCTCGAGAGTCGTGCTCTTGGTCTTCTCCTTAGACGAGTCAACAGTGTAGCCTCTTTCAACCTCCGAAGTTGTTCCATCTGTGGCAACCTGAATAGTCATCGCAATAGATGCCGTTGACTTATCTTCACAAAGCGTGTCCCATAGCTCCTCAAGATCTTCAGGAGTTGAGTCCACATGCGAGGTGCTAATAGCCCCCACATGGAAGTCTCCCAAACTTATCCCAGTACTTGTCTTGTGGATGTTTGGTACGTCCACAATGTTTACACTTCGGGTAGATGCAACCCGGGCCTTGGCATCATCCTCTTTCATGCCCCACACTTGCTTATGTAATAGCAACTGCGGAGTTCTCACTCCTTGGCGTGACATCTTCTTCAGGCACTTCCAACTTCAGGAGACGGTAGAAGATAGTCTCGAGATCCATCTTCCAGCCAGAGGCAAGGATCTAATCATAAGCGACTCAATAATGAGGATGCAATCCTGATAAAAATTTGGCGGATTGCCAAACTAGTCATCTCTCTCCCTACTTGTCGCAACATAAAGGCTCGAATATCTCCAACTCCTCAAACAAGGCCTCCACCTTCTCGTAGTACTTGGTCAAGAAAAGATCTCCCTGACTCACTATCCAGATACGCATGTACAAATCTATGATACATCCGTTACTAGACGTTTAGGCGTACCTCTTCTCAAGGACCGTCCAAATATCGTACGTGCTCTTCTTGTAGAGCATGTTCGAGGTGATGGATGGATCCATCGAGTTCATAAGCCAGTTCATGACGATGTAGTTCTTCTCGAACTTCTTGTCGTCCTTCAGCTTCGATGGCTCCTCAAGGAGAACGCTAAGTTTCTCCTGTCCTCCAACAAATATCTTGAAGGTGTGAAACCACAAGATATAGTTGGACGCCCCATGTAGCTTGATGGTTGTCCCGGAGACAACCACCTTGCTCTCTCCTGGTCCCAACGTAGCGTCACCAACCGTTGTGGAAGCCCCTGCCATCTTCTATAGCCTTTCTTCTCTGCGTAAGGCGCCAGATTTGTTGAAGAAAACTCCCTAAAGGCGTGGACCACCGTGCGGTCAATAAACCCACACACACAAGAGAGCCTAGACCGAAGGCTCTGATACCATGTCAAGATTGGTGCAAGGTGGAGCATGGAGGCTCCCTTGTGCATGGAAAAACAACCCAAGGGTTGTCCACATGGTGAACAAGGAGAGGAGCAGCTAGTGGCTGCTGTGGAGGCCGACAGCCTTAGGTGGTCAGTGGCCTTGGGTGACGGGCTGAGGTGGCCAGCTGCTTTGGTGGTAGTTGGCGGTGGTGATGTTGAGAGAGGAGAGTAGAAGATTGGAAATACTATTATGACACAAGAAATTACAAGGAAAGACTTTTTATAGAGAAAACATAAACCAATAAAATAGGAAACAAATCACACCTCTAAATAAGAAACAACCAATTACAAAACTAATTTCTAAAAACAATGTTTCCTAAACATCAAAAATAGCAAACTTGACACTAAAGCAAAACCCAAAACTTGGTCCCTTAGACCTCTTGACCACTGGCCCCTGAGGGCCTCTTATTGCCTGTCACATGGCATTGCCACGTGGCCCATCCCTATTCCTAACACATAATATAATATCCTTTAAGCAAGTCTAATTTCCATTGAGTGCTTTTATCATTGAAAACAGTCTCTAAAGAAGACCATAGGGAATCTTATAATGAAATGAATGCTCAGAAGGAGTTGATTGTGGTGGCATAGTCACCGAAGACAACTTAAAGGAGATAGAGTAGTTGACGGTATAGGAGGAATGAAGTTCAACTCTTTTGAGTTGTATTGAGGGCATATTTATAATTGTTTATTTATATATGGATGTGTTATGTTATTTTTCCCCTATACCTCTCTATATAAAGATACTAAGACTCTCAGAGTTGAATTAAATCACTTATATTTCCTAAAATGATATCAGAGCAACGATCCTAAACCGGTGGTCTGATTTCTCACCAATCCTAACCCTCTTACCCATCCACCAAAACCCTAACCTTCTCTCTCCCTACACTGCCACCCCTCACCGGTGCTCCTCCACCCTCAATGCCACCTCCAACAACCTCCCTTCCTTCCAAGTCGCCACAATTGGAGCCTACCCCCCTCCCAATGTCACCATCGGCACTAATTCTGCTTCCAACATCACCACCACAACCTAAAGGGGCCTCTATGGCACTGCCTAAGGCGTTGCCTAGGCCTAGTGATGCTACTAGGGGCCACCCTTGGCCTTTAGCGGCACTGTTGTCTTTGCTATAGGGCTTGCAACCCACTACTGCAGTGCTCTGGGTCCTTCCTAGGCATAGGGGACCTCTGTTCTAATCAGTAGGGGTGTAGGCCACCCTCCTTCCTCCATCGACAGCCATCTAGGATGAAGAGTTTGTGTTGTTTGGGGCATTATCATACCCCAATAGGTGCAACTACGCTGTACATGGTCTGAAAATCTATTTTTCAAACCTCTCTTGTGCTGCATTAGGGAGCACATGATCTGATTTTTGAGATTTCAAAGCATCAAATGCATGATTCAATAAACCAGGTTCACATAAAGGAGATAAAGAATACCGTAAGTGACTCGATGGGGAAACTTTCCACCACGAGCGCATCCCCACACATCCAGGGGACTTCTATTAAGTTAGATGGATCCAACTTCCTACTCTAGTCTATATCCTTCTCCTAGTTTGTTGGATCCCACCAGAAGAAATATATCTTAACTCAAAATAAGCCTACAATGAAGTTTGCAGATTGGGAGGCAGATAATGATTGGGTAGCTACATGTCACCTAAATAGCATAACCTAGACAATTGTAAAGTAGGTCGTGGCATATGATTCTACCAAAAAGATGTGGGAAGTGTTGCATGAAATACACTCCCACAAAGGCAACATCACTCGATTATATCTTGTCGTGGAGGACACACACTTAGGAAGGGTTCCATGCCCCTAGCAGAGTACCATGGCATAATGAAGAATTTGTGAGATGAACGAGACATATCAGCCATTATCTACTAATGCAGTAGTTATAGCGAAGCAGTAGAAGGTTATCCATTCTATTCAACTTTTATCTGACCTTGGCCCTAAGTACAAGGCAGTCAAGGATCAGTTTATGATAGTGAAAGAGATCCCCACTCTTGCTCAAATATATGCTCATTTGTCAAGACTAGAGACCTCTGACCCTATTCCTATGTCAGATACCTCTACCATGGCTTCTGTAGGCTGTGGTCGAGGGAATTGTAGACGTAGAGGTAGTCGCCGTAGTGGTGCAAGTGGTGGTCATGGTTGTGGACAGAGTTCCCTCTTCTATGAACTATTACAGGAATGGCCACACAGTGGATCGTTGCTGGGTGGAGCACGAATATCCTTGGGGAATGGATCCACGTGCTTACCAAATTTCTACAAGGATTCTACTCAGGTACATGAAGATGATGATTAGATTTCTATATCAAGGACGGAGTTGTGTTGGGAATTTAACAGGAAATTAATAAATCCCACCAAAAGAAAACAAAATCTCACACGATGGATTCAACAACATACCACCAAAGCTACAAGTAAATAAATCACAATCAATCACCACCACAATATGCACGGTAATTTTAACGTGGAAAAATCCCTCAAAGAAATGAGGGTAAAAAACCAATGGGTCAATACGACCCAAAACCAATCCACTATGATCAAAAAAAGAAGTTCAACACGACGAGAGGTTATACGAAGCCAATCCTCTATCAAGAATAAATCACAACAATGACAGCCATAAACAATAGGGATAAGTGGAAGAATATCACCAAATATGATAATGAATCTTCCCACAAGCCTCAGAACTTTCTGATGCAGCCTCCAACATGTCATTGCTGATGTTCCTCTCCATTTCTATTTTGCCGTATGCACCCATTCTCCAATCTTATATATATAGCAATACCGGAACCAAAAATAAGCAATCTTTGAAATGGCAACCGCATAGAAAAGGAAATATTAAATTTCCAAAATATAACTAAAACGTTGTAAGTATAGCCAAATGAAACGAAAGGAAATATTATAATTCCAAAAAAAATAGGCAATGATTTCAATACCATCTTCATGTTTTTACAGAAACAATCGCCACAGACAAATGTTAAAAATAATTGCTGAGAGAATTGTAGTGGTTATTTAGTCCCACATAATGGAGTAGGATTTTATTGTGTGTGGTGGCCTATAAATAAGTGTGCACCCCCATCTATTCATTTAAGAAGAAATACAAAGAAACACGCCCTATCGAGACACTTCTCCTGTGGTTTTCTCCTCGCCCTTCATGAGTGAAATTTCTACATAAACCCAAACGTTCTTTATTATTTTATGCTTTGATATCATTCGTTTCCGTTAGTTTATTTTATTCAACTTGGTATCAAAGCAGTCAATTCTTAGGTTTATTTGATCTTTTGATCATTATCATCTTGTTATTAGAGTCTTTCATTTGTTCATTCGGTAAAGGATGACACTAATGGCTACATCATTCGAAGATGACAGCAGCATCAATCAGTGTTTTTGAGCAACAATCACCACCACCATTGCCATAGGTGTCGTACAATCAACACCAGCGCCACCTCGCATGATGCCCACGACATGCTGGGCGACGACGTAGCTGCATGATCCCGAGACATCGAGGAAGAAGACAGCGGCCCTCAGTAGCGAAGAGAAACTTGATGTTGTGGAAGACACCATTGAGGGGTGGTGCTGGCATGTTCCTCCATGGTTGCAGCCACATCTTGACAACGATAAGCCCCCCACCCCCCGCGCGCACCAACCCGTCTTCCCTCCGACACCGCTTCTACGCAACCATAAGGGCCACCCTCTTACTCTCAGTGGCATTGCTCACCTTGGAGATCTTCGCATGGGCATGCGGGGAGCCTTCGAACGAATCTACCTCAGCTGGGTGGCCTTTCGAGTGGAGTACCTCACCCTGGTCGAAGACGAATGCAAGACGGTCGAAGCCGAAGACGAAGATCTTGTGGCGCCTCATCGCCCTCACAGACCCAACGGCTGGCGTCGGTGTTGCGCTGCCGTCATCCATGTTGGCATGTTGGGGCTCTCGATCTCCTTCGATCTGCAACGAGACGAGACAATGCCCAAGATACGATCTGGTGATTGTCGATGGAGAATACGACAAAGAGGACGTCCCTGGAGTGCCCGACAAAGCGGCGGGTGGAGCTGGAGTAGAGGTCCTAGAGGCAGAGCTCGGAGTCCCAGGAGTTGGAGAGGGCAAACTGTCCGTCCAAGGAGAGGAAGACAACGAGAAGGAGAAGAGGCCATGAGATCACGACGTAATGATGGCTGATCCAGCATGCATCTCGACAAGGATCTCGCACGAGATTAGACGAACGATCTCTGGCGAAGATCGCGACGTCGATCTCAGCGAAATTGGCGGCGATGAAGGAGCACAACGATGGAGATATGTGTTGCATCTCAATGTGGTCTCTCGATCTTTATCGTGTTCAGGTCATTTATTGCCCCACTGTCAAAAGAACCCTTTATAAAAAAAAGGAAATAAAAGAAAAGAGAAAAAAAGGGGAAAGGAGAAACAAAAAATGAAGAGAAAAATAAAACAAAAGGAAAAAGGAGAAATTTTTCAAAAAGAAAAAAGAAAAAATGAGAAAAAAATTCAAAAAAAAATAAAAATAATATGATAAATGTTTAGAAGAAGGAGAGAGGCTCTTCTCAAGTTTTATTGTTTCTTCTCGTTATTTTCTTCTCCGATATGAGTATGGGAGAAAAGGGAGTATTGAGCCTATTGTAATCATCTCCTATTCGGAAGTCTCTTTTATTTTTGAACTCCATATGAGAAACTATAACTTTGGGAGGTCCAGAGTTTCGAGATCTCCAAAGAAGGAGATCCAGTTTTGATGTCCTCAGAGAAAGGACCCATTTCAGGTTTCTATGTGAGAGATCCCGTTTTGTGGACTCCAAAGTGGGAGATTCAGTTTTGAGGTCTTGAGAGGAAGACCCCATTTTAGGGATACTGAATGGGGAGCCACCAGCACCAGGTCTCCAAAGGAGAGGCCTCTTGTCAGAGCCAACTACAATTCGTTCAGCAACTACAGCATGTGTTCTTACCTACAAGCAAGAATCAATCTAGAGAGTTGTGTTCTGTTGTGTAAAGTGGATTTCTTTGTATTACAAGCTGAGCATTCCATACTCCAAGTTGAGGGCAAGTGTTGAGAGAATTGGAATGATTTAGTCCCACATAGTGAAGTGGAATTTTGTTATGTGTATGGTGGCCTATAAATAGGCGTGTACCCCCATCTATTCCTTTGAGAAAAAATATTGAAATACACATCCTATCGAGGTACTTCTCCCGTGGTTTTCTTCCCACTCTTCGTAAGTGGTTTTCACGTAAACCCAAGCATCTTTATTGTTTTATACTTTGATAACATTTGTTTCTGCTAGTTTATTTTATTCAACTATAATGGCTTGATTGTAGCCCTGCCCAAAAGAGATATTACAAAATAAATTATCATAATCTCCATGTTATTCGTTGGATCCATCAAGATCCAAAAATTATGGGTTAAGTTCCCACATGGAGGGGAACCCACCCATCAAGAGTACAAGTGGTTTATTGCATCATAGGCCTCCACCTCAACTGGAGCCTTGGTTCAAAAGTCTGGAGGTACGTCAGCCATGTCTGTTAGATCCCAGGCTCCAGCCTGGATTGTAGACTCAAGTGCTTCTTCACATATTACTGGTGATACTAGTTTTCTTTTCTTTGAGATCTAGCTACCCTTTTCAAGTTAAGGTAGCAGATGGTAGTCCATCGCCAATTACTGGACTTGGGAATATTGCCCTGTCTCCTACTCTGCCTTTATCTAATGTTATGCATGCTCCAAGGTTTGCTCTTAATTTGATGTCTTTCAGTCAAATTACTAGAGATCTTCAATGTAGAGCTGAGTGCAGAGCTATTTTTCACGAATACTTCTTGCAAGACCTTAAGATGATGAGGCGGATTGGACTTAAGAAAAATGACCTTTACTACCTCCACATTCCACCGTTGTCTACTAATGATGCTATCTACGCCACTACTCTTCAGAGGCACCTTCGTCTTGGTCACCATAGTCCACCTGTGCTACGTTGTCAGTTTCCAGAGTTATCCTTTCCAAAGTCCTTTCACCGTAAGGCTAGCCAACTTGGCAAACATCATAAGTCGTTTTTTCCTTCTCAAAATAAGCATACTAAGTCTGTACTGGAATTGATTCATGCTGATGTTTGGGGCCCATGTAGGCCATAGTCTTAGAGGTTTTCGGTACTTCCTCTTGTTAATGATTATACTATGATGTCCTGAGTTTTTATAATAAAAGCGAAGTCCAAAGTTCCTCTTCTTATTTAGACTTATGTTTCAGATAAATATTCCCTCGTCATTTTGGGTTGATGCTGTTTTGACTGCTACCATTTTAGTGAATCGTGCATCCTCGTCCATTTTGGGTGGTAAAACCCCAAATTTTATTTTGTTTCCCGGCAAAGATTTATTTTCTATCATTCTTGTTGTGTTTGGATGTATGTGCTTTATTTATCTATTCAAAGTGAACAAAATCTCCCCTCTTGGATGTGTAAATAAGATGGTGCTACAAGCAAACTTCATTGAAGTTTATTGCACCACCTTAGATGACAAATTTGATCTAGAAATAGCAACAAATCAACAAGGTTGTAGCTGCATGATAAAGCAAGAGGATCCCAATCAAAACTCTAGTAAGAGTTGGATATGATGAAAGAGGTGAATTTGGATTAGGGATATCAATCATGTCAACAAACAATCAAAAGAGAACATAGTGTCAAAGAGGACCATTCCCTTTTAATGCTTACTGGTGTACTGAATATTTGGCTCAATGATATTTGAAAAGCTTTTTTCAAAGGTATTTGGCTCAATAAAAAAAGAAATTTTGATTGGGAGAATGACTAATTGAATGCACTTTAACCAACTCAACATATAATGCCAATGCACGTTATTCTTCGCAATACCATACATTTAACCACCAGCTCACTTAACTAAATTCACCAACTTATGTCTACATCTTTTTGAACCTACCCTAAAACTTTTTCCACCTCATATTTGCCCAACAACGGTATACACATTGGCGCATGATCATTGAAAGAAATAAGCACGTAAGACTGAAAAGAGAGCAAAAATTAGGTGGAAGTGAGAGCAGAAGCAAGGTGGCAAATACCAGTCTCTTATGTTCAAATGACAATTTTTTCATCTCATTCCAGCCCATGGGTGAACCCCACCCCACCCCTCACACCCACACACAACCCCCCACGTATCTGATATTACTGCACTGCAAAAATATAATGTAATATATAAAAGCTTTCACACCGAAAGTGAACAGCAAGGTTCCTATCATGAAATAGTTTTCTGTTTCTCACCTTGTGAACAAGAATGGTGGTGCATTGCTTTGCTAGTGTATGATTCTGTACTTAGCTTGTATGATTGACATGAAAAATTGGTAATTACTCTGAACAAAATGGAATTGAAACTAAAGTGATTACCCCACATCACCGTCATTGTCAAGATCTGCAGCTTCAAGATCCACAAATGTCATCCTTCGCTTAAGAACCATATTAGCTAGTGTCCGTTGCTTGTGCTCGGTACGCATCTCAGCAAGATATAGAAAGAACTGAGCCAAGCATATAGTACCTGCAAATATCCACAGGATAGCAAATACACGACCTCCTCTTGTCGAAAAGCTTTTATCTCCATAGCCCAATGTTGTTATAGTGGCACAAACACAGTAAAATGCATCAATAAAACTTAACTTCTCCACAAAGCAGAGAAAGAGTGTTCCAATGATAAATAGCAGTAATAGAACTGTTGTTGTCACAACGAATTTATACTTTGTTTTACTTTTCTGTGCCTCCCTAAGCATGGTTGCCTCGCCAAACCTGCCACTTCCATAAAGTGCTTTGATTACCAAAAGCTGTTGCTTCTCCACAAGGTAATCAGCTGCTCTGCCCAAAAGAAATCCAACAACAACCATGCCACTGAAGACATAAGCAGAAGCCAATAGCTTAGCCAGAGTGCTGCTTGGTACAAGATCTCCATAGCCAACAGTGGTCATTGTAACAATGCAGAAGTATATGGCATCAATAACTCCATTTGTTTTCTTGCCTTTGAATTGATATTTTAGCAAGGAAAAGCAAAGTGTTCCAATTCCCAAGTAGACGGCTAGGATCAAACCCACCACCCTAAATCTAGGATCCACTTTCACAAACAAAGATTTAGCAGTAGGACCAGAAATAGCATTAGGATCAGATGTAGCACTTGCCAGTTGGAAAGAACCATTCGAAGGAGCAGTTATGCAACGCCGATATCTTCTTATGGCAATTCCTTTTGATGCTTCAACTTGAATAACTGATCGTGAAAGAGAAGATTTGGTCTTTGAAAGGTCAGCCATTTGATATGATCAACCTAAGATACCATGCACACCCTCGAGCCAATAGCACAATTAGCAAAGCCAGTACTCTGTTATAGAAATATAAGAACAAGGAAAAATATATCATTAAGCATCAAATGAATGAGGCATTGACCAAGAAGAAAAGCCATAATTGCAGATGGTGTGGTGTGCTTTATTAATTGATAAACAAGATGAGAATGGTCATAGATGACAATAGGTTAAACTTCAAAAATTAAGATATTACGTTTCCCATAAAGTAAGGATCTGCTAACCACTATTAGTAGTAGTCATCCAAAGTTTTAATCAAGTTAACCCTATTATCAGCTCTTCAGAGTGACAAAGCAATTACAAACCCTGAATAAGAAGAAACTATGTACTCTCTCAATCTCAAGTGTAAGAGCATATTTTCTATTTTTATACTTTCCTGAATTCTTTATTTCTTATATTTTCCATGCCTGCACTATATGCGAATTTACAGTTCTATAGACAGGTTTCTATAGATGGGAGTGTATCCCTTGACCTCTCTCTATATAAAGAGGCAAAGGGAGTATGTAATACAATTTAACTCATTTCATTCCTAACACAGTATCAGAACGACGATCCTAAATCAAAGACCTGATATCCCACCCCCACGACCTAACTAACCCAACCACCTCACCCCCTTCTCTCCTCGCCGATGGGTTAACAACCTCCTCTCCCCTCTCCTCCTCAGTGGCACCGATGTGCTACCTAGTGGTGGTGGAGCAACCTTGTTGAAGGGGAATCAGCATGGCCTAATGCGTTGATTCTTTTCTTCGTAGAAACTATTTGTTGGATCGACATGCTTTGGTGAAAGTTTTGTTTCTTGTTGATTGTTGGTGACTGGTACGAATCATGGGAGATAGAAAGGATATCGCTCTGGATTGGGTGCCTAGATGCAAGCCACCACCATCAAGCTTGATGGGATAAATTTCATGTTGTGGTCAGAAGTATACTTTGTTAGAAGATGAGCCATCTTCTAAGATAGCTGAATGGGAGATGCATAATGATTGGGTGACAACGTGTATAATGAATAGCATAAAAGAATCTATTGCCAAGCAAGTTATGGCTTACTCATCAGCCAAAAAGATGTGGGATATTATTCACGAGATCCATTCTCAGAGGACAAATATTGCCTGACTTTGTGAAGTTCTTGAGGATATTCATATGTTCAAAAAGGGAAGCATGAGCTTTCCTTAATGCTATTGTTCTTTAAAGAACTTTTGGGACAAACAGGATTCTTTTCAACCGATTACTTATAATGTTTCTGTCATTACCAAACAGAGGGAGGCCACACGTTCTGTTCAGTTTCTTATTGCCTTAGGGCCAGAGTTTAAGGCTATCAAGGATCATCTTTTGACCTCTATAAAGATACCCAGTTCAATGCAGATTTATGCCAAATTGATGAGACTTGAGATTGCATAGGGCTTTACTTCTTCTAGTGGTTCCTCGGTCATGGTCTCTACTAGTCGAGGTCGAGGTTCTTCAGGTAGAGGACATAGTGGTCATGGCCGTGGAGGATGTGGTCGTGGCTGGAGTACTTTTTTTTTGTGACTATTGTCACAAGACACCAATTTTCCAGTTCGTGGATGATACTGTCTTCTTTGTATAAGGGGGTCCTTATGAGGCGAAGATGCTTAAGCATGTGGTCAATATTTTCAGTGAGATCTCTAGCTTGAGAATCAATGGTACCAAGTCATCTCTTATATGTTTTGGAGAAGTGTGTGGACAAAAGGAGATGTCCCAACTTTTACAAACACCCATAGCCTCTCTCCCTATCAAGTATCTTGGCTTGCCACTGCAGCCTGCAGGCAAAGAAGATGAAGAAGGATTGGGCCCAGTTGTTTAAGATGTCAATGAAATTGGAAGGGTGGTGTGGCAGATTCTTATCTAAGGGGGGTCGTCTGATTTTGCTCAATTCAGTTCTCTCTGCGATCTTGATTTTCTCTCCATGTTTAGGCCACCGGATTCAGTACTTAAGCGAATGGATATTATTCGCAAGCATTTCTTCTAGAAGGGACTAGCGCACAGTGGTAGTTCTTTCAACCAGTTAAGTGGAAGATGGTGTGCATGTAAAAGAAAAAAGGAGGGTTGGGTGTAAGATCTCTTCATGAGTTTAGAGATTCCCTTCTGCAGAAATGGAGGGTGATTATTCAACGTGGAGATGAAGGCCTACGGCAGACCATTGTTCGTGACTCATATGGTGGGGGTGTTGGGATGGTGGCAAACGTAATGAGGCAGCAATCAGCATCGCCCTTTTGGGACTCTGTCTCCAGAGGAGTGGTGGAACATTGAGATCTCTTCAAATCGGCCTTGGGGTGTGACAAACGGTTGTGGTTTTGGGATGAAGATTGGAGTGGTATTGGGTGTCTGGCAGACATTTTTCCATGTGTTTTTGATAGGTCTGAATGTAAACAAGCATCGGTGGCTAGTATGTGACAGCAAAAGGAGATGTGGGATATACCTTCCGTGAGAGGCAATCTCATTACTAGAGTAGAAGGGGAAGCAGAGACCATGCACCAAGCGTTGGCTGCGTTCAAGCCAAGGGAGGGGGAGGATGCTTTTATTTGGAGGAAGGGGGTATATGCCCCAAGTAGCGCCTACGAGCTTCTTTCTGGGACGCATGTTGGGAGTGACCATGAGCGTGTCCATGTTCATTTGTGGAAGTTGAAAATACAATTAAAGATTCAGATCTTCCTATGGCTGGCCAGACGTGGAGGTTTGATTATAGGGGCTCTTAGCCGAAGAGTTTTTGGTGCAAGTAGGATGTTTTGCCCTCTGTGTGGCTTTGAGAAAGATGATGCCATGCACTTATTCAGTACATGCCTTGTGACAAATGAGGTATGGTAGAGATTCTGCTCATCTTCACTTCCAAATTGGGAGACTTTATGGATGCTCTTCATGAGGAAGGACAAGCCACGGGAAATAATGGCTACAGTTTTGTGGGTTGTGTGGAGGGCTAAAAATGATGACACTTTTAATGGTGGCAATGTGTGGGTAGAAAATATTTGTGGAGATGTAACATTGAGTATTCGTTTGTGGCGTGAAAATTTGTAACTATTATTGAATAAATGAATAAAATCAGATTGCTACTATGAACGGTAGCAATCCTCCCTCTATCAAAAAAAAAAGACTAACCACACTATTGATAGGTGCTAGGCCAAGCACAGGTACCCTCTGGGACAGGAGCCTTATGCTAGTCAGGCAACTACTGAGAAGGATACTGGGCACATATCTGAGGAGGTTACTATTTCCAAGGAAGAGTATGACAAGCTGGTTGCCTCTTAGCCTATTGCACCTACATCCGTTGTACCTTCCCAGGAGGCTACTGCATTGTCTACTAGGTCCAAACAAACCAAGTGGATCATCTACTCTGGTGCCTCATCCCATATCACAGGTGGTGTTTCACAATTTACCTCCCTTAAAGAGTTGGATAGACCCTTCCAGGTCAAGGTTCTAGTAGAGGAATTTCGATTGTTATTGGTCTTGGTAATGTTATTTTGACTAATACATTGCCTCTATCTGATGTGAGACATGCTCCCCGCTTTGCCATGAATTTACCTTCTA
Organism: Thalassia testudinum; assembly: GCA_037157565.1. Classification (NCBI taxonomy): domain Eukaryota; kingdom Viridiplantae; phylum Streptophyta; class Magnoliopsida; order Alismatales; family Hydrocharitaceae; genus Thalassia; species Thalassia testudinum. The sequence goes on along the minus strand of JAZHRO010000022.1, from coordinate 1,398,234 downwards.
TCAGTCAAATTACCAGATATTTACACTGTCGCACAGTTTTTCATGATTAGTATTTCCTTCTGTAGAACCTTCAAATGAGGAAACGAATTAGTGGACTTGAGCAGAATGGTCTCTATTACCTTACTCTACCATTGTTAGCCCCTACGATCTTCCTTATTTGTTATTTCCTATTTTATCGTTTCCCTATATGATGGTTACCTTAGTTGTGGTCCCTTGTATGGCAATTGCCTTTATAGCATTTGGCTTATCTGCCTCCTTTTATATTGTGGAACACTCTACTCCACCTCTATATATTAAAAGATTGGACAACAAAATAAGATAACTTATTCTTTCTAACTTGGAATCAGAGCACGGTTCTAGGCCTGATTTAGGTACCCTCCTTGATTCCTATACCTTTTTTTTCTCCACCAAAAAAAAAACTAGGAAGATAAGGAGGCTCTCCTCTCATTGCAACATCGCCGTTGACCTCAAGGGCGACCGACGAAACCTCCAGCGTTGTCTCCCTCTTCTCCTTCGCATAAGATCTCCTCTAGGGGCAGATCTTCTCATTGATTGGCTTCGAAGCGCTACTAACACCTCCAGCGACCCACCAGAGCGCCGCCAATGCTCCAAACCATCACCTGAGCACCGTCGGAGCACTATCAACACTCGTTTTTGGCACTACCAGTCTCTCTTCTCCTGCGCCCAGCCCTACTGTCATCTCCTTTCCTTGCTACCAGCAGTAGGGGGTCCTCTCACACCAATGGTCAGATTTGGTGCATTTGGGCACCAAAATAACTTGTTTGATTTTTGTTTTTCTTCCCTCTTCTATCAATTTCATCTTATATTAGCTTTGTTTAAAGAATAAATGGAGTCTTTAAGTTCTTTCAAGGTGATATCAGAGCTTGTAACCAAGGCAGGGGCATGCGTGAGCCCCATTTTTCATCCCATGATGGAGTTAGATGAGATCAAGTTGGCTTGACGGTTACAGTTGTGTTTGATGACCGAGGAAAATCATAACAAGGAACTCTCTCTTCAGACAAAGCCATAAGAAGCAATGATAATTTCCAGGAGAGAGTACGAGATGCTTCGAAGTCTCCACCAGCATGCTAGATCCTAGAGAAGTATTGCATGTCAGTCTCAAGCCAACAAAGCTGATTGGCTTGTAGACTCGGAGGCATCTAGACACATTTGCGATGATGCAAGATAATTTTCTACAATGGAATCGGTTGCACCTGGAAGGACGGTACAAGTAGCAGACGGATGACATTCTCTTATTGTTGGTTAGGGGGAGATCCATGTGACTCCTCACATGAAGTTAGATAATGTTCTTTTCGCACCAGATTTTCTCGAGTCTGCTTTCTATCAGTTGGAACAAAGGAGTAGAACTGTAGGGCGATGTTTGATGCAGTGTCTATCATCTTCAATCCCCTTATGCTGGTGATTGCACAGCAATCAAAGGCCCTAATTCACCTGAATTAAGATAGAACCTAACTTAACATGGGCATTCTGCATGCATACACATCGTACTTTGCATCTTAGATGATTTATATGTTTTATACATAATAATGTGCTATTTGAGAAATATTATTCAATGCAAGTAATCCAAGGCTACAGATGAACGATCCAACCTTATGGATCTATTTGGAATAACGACGGGAGTCCAACGCTTCCAAGAGCGCATCAATCAGACTCCCATAGCACCCTAAGGAGTCCACAAAAGAAGCAGGAGCCAAGGGACAAATTAAAGAATATCCGGACCTCAGATGACAAATCCAACTGCACGGATGTGTTTGGATCGATATTCTCAGTCCAACGACGTAGAAATCAACTCAATCGGAGGCCTACATCATCAGATACAAGGAGAAGATAGACGGCCACGATGGCACCACGTGGTGCTATCGCAGTCACCCCTCACCGCGCCCCAATCTAGGAAGGAAAGCCGTGGGTCGTTGGATCGTCATCCAACGGCCACGATGCAACCACGCCACCTGCCCCCAATCGCATCATCAGATGAGGACGAGATTTCGACCGTTGGATTCCCATCCAACGGTCAAGAACGCGTGCCAACAAAACCTAAACGCAACAAACAAGTGCGAGTAGCACGTTGGTTAGCGCTCTCTCTGCGAAACATTGGGCGCACGTTCGAGCGGCGCCTTGCGTGAAATCAGGAGGGGCGCGCTCGCAGATGAAATTCAACCATCGGATCAACATCAGGCGAAGGAGGCACGGACGCGTGGCAGGCACGGAGGCGCTGGATCAAGAACGTGCACGACGACGCGTACGGAGACAAGCGTGCGAGAGCTTTAGGATTCAAAGGCACGTTTGTTGCGTGCGTTTAAGCTGTCCGATCTCGGGCGCTCAAAAGAGGCGAGCGGCGAGGGAGATGAAACGAAGGCATGTGTGAGGAGATCTGCAGCCGTGCAATGGAGGATCGACGCTCGAGCGGCTGCCACGTGGCAGCACCAGATTAAACCAAGGATAAAAGAAGGATTTGGAAGGCTTAATCAAGGCCGTTGATCTCCCGATCAATGGATCTGATTAATCTGAAGCCTTTGCACGGATTTAAGGGCCCAAATACCCTAATTGCCCTTCACTAAAACTATAAAAAGAGGCCTAAGGGTCCCCTTTAAAGGGCATTCTTTAGAATTTCTTCTTCCTCCTTCAACCCCCCTCTTCTTCCCGTCTTCTCTACATCCGTCTCTGCACTTCCATCTGAAGCATCCATTGGGCCACCCTGACGGATCGTTGCTGCTTCTCCCAACCTCTCCAAACAGTCACCACGAACCACCCGTGGTGCCCTCGTTCTATTACATAACTAATTTATGTTTATGTTAGAATTTGTCTAGTTATACATATGAAATTCATGTTCAACTCTTTTGATTGATATATATACTATCTATACTATTTAACATTTATATTTGTAACAACGTATGAAATCAAAAGTGCTTTCTGCCTCCCTGTGATTGACCGAGACTCACCAATTCCGTTAATTATTTGCTCGAGACATATTTCACGCTATTACAACGTGCTAATTTTCTACGCGATCTACGCCACGATCAAATTAACGTCGTTGCTGGGGAGGCACGGCGACTTTTGATTTTATCTCTAATATAGTATTTTCGTGTGCAAGTACAATGACACAAAGCAGCGATCGAGAAAAAGCAGGCGCTGCGAAAATCAGGTGCACACATTCCTATTAAAAACTCGGTTAGAAATTAATTGTCATCTTTAAAATTCAATAGCAGTGTTTCTGGTGCTCCAAAAATGCTGAAATTTGGACTGGAACTAGATCTTCAAGTTATCTTTCCAACGCCATCTTTCCCAAAAAGAAATTCCTTCTGTGGAATTTTTAAAAATTCGTGGAGTATATACTGGTCAGATTGATTGAAAACAGAACTTTTATGAACTTTAGAAATCAATTCTGACCAACATACAAATTGAATTTACTCACGATTTGTGGGGTTTGAAAGATAATCAAATTAACTTTTAATATCATATTTTTACAAAATTTTTGGAGCATTTCAACAGAAAAACCAAAATAGAGTCTAAATTCCAAATTTGACTCCTAGTTTGTTAAAAATTCATAACTAATTATTGAAAATAGTAAAACTTTTAAAAATATACTCTCTGAAAAGATTATTGAAAAAAGAATCTTCTTACTAAGTTTCAAATCATTTGGATTCCATTTTGCGTTAGAGTATACATTTGAATTGTGCTCTTCAATTTGAAAAAGAACTTAGAAGTGCATAAGCCAATAAGACCACATAGACTAGCTTGAACTTCGACGAGTCCAAGAATTAGTCGGTGAGGCGAGTCACCTTGCGGACCATGAAACGTCTTCGACCTACGAAGATGTCAATGCTATTCAGGGTTACAGGTGTAACAACCCGTATTCTGAAAAGTATAACCCTGGTTGGTACCAGCATCCCAATTTGTCCTGGTCTGGTAACCCACAGAGATCGAGTTAAGCTCCACACTACCAGACCAGACAATACGGGAATGCGCAGAACACGTATCCTAGGCAGCAGCCATTCCCGTCTCAGCAGCAACAAACACACTCTATCTATCAGCCACTGCACCAAGCTGCCAACTACCCTCCAAAGCGGGTTGACCCTTTGGAGTCTCTGAAGGAGGAATTGCAGGCATCAATTCGGAAATCTACTCACGACAACTTACAAATAATGAAGGCAATGGCTGACCAAATACAGAGCATACAAAACACGCAAAACCAGATGATGCAGGAGCATAAGTCACAGGGAGCTTTGCCCTCCCAACCTGTCCCAAACCCGAGATATGTGTAGAATCAAGGCACCCCACCTAGATTCCAAGCACCACAGGGGTAGGCACATGCTATTCTACAAGCACCTCCCGCACCACCTGGTTATGGACTCAGTCAGCCACCTCTGTTGCCAAACCCTGTGTATCCAGACTAACCCGCTCCTCTGCCCCTTCATGGACAGCACATCGATGCAAAAGCTATCACTTTAAGGAGCGGAAAGACTACACAGGACCTGCTACCTAGGCAAGCGGGTAATGATTTTTCCTGCGCTCTACCACGAGATGGCTCACAACCCTCTTCCTCTCATAAGCCATCTTCATTAGATAAAGGAAAGAAGCCCCTAGACCTTGAAATTCTCGTCCCTTTTCCCGCGGCCCTAACGTAAGATTCAGCACGGAAAATGGACATGCGGAATTTCGAGGACCTGAAATCTATGTTCAAGGAAGTTCACATTCAAGTCCCTCTCCTCGAAGCAATAGATTACATCCCTGCTATTGCTAGGTTCTTTAAGGACTACTGTACTCCGAAGCGACAGCAGAGAATTAGACGACAGGCAGTATTTTCTGAAGAAGCCAGTGCGGTTATCTTAGCCGACTTACCACCCAAAAAGGACCTGGGCACACCACTGATTTCCTGCTTTTTGCAGGATTCCCCTTTTGCCAGGGCCCTTCTTGATTTGGGGTCGTCCATCAACCTAACTCTTACCACAGTATTTGATCGATTTTGATTTGGGGAGTTAAAGTCCACCTCGGTTACCATACAGTTGGCTAACCGATCGGTGAAAACGCCAAGGGGGTGGTTGAAAATGTGATTGTAAAAGTTCAAGGATTCTACTTTCCAGCGGACTTTTTTGTTCTTGATATGGAAGTTCCTTCTAATCTCTGTGATGCACCGATTATTTTAGGTCACCCATTTTTGGCAACCGCCCGCGCAAACATCGACTATGCATCAGGATGCATGGAGATTGCCCTGGGGAACAAAAAGGACATTTTCAGGGCATCAAAGAACTTTGATTGCGATTTGATCGAGGATAGTGAAGGCGAAGATTCAGCTTTCTATGGGAACATTGGGCTCCTCTGCAGCGACCCAATGGCACATTCATCTTCATTATCAAGGGCCTTAGATCGCGATCCATTCGGGACTGAGACTAATGACATACACATTTCGTCCCATGGATCTGGTTGTCATGGGTGTTCATCTGCTCCTAACACCCCTGATCCTGACTATCCTATCCTATCCAGCACTAATATCTTAAGGCAGGATTACATGACCACTGCAGGCGGATTCTTCATTAGTCAAGATCAACAAATTTCCGTTGTTGCTTCCTCTCCTCCCCTGCATAAACCACCTCCCCACCCTCCGCTACTAGAGTTACAACCCTTACTTGATTCGCTCAAGTACGTGTTTCTGGGAGAAAGTGAGACATCCCGCTCAATGCTCACTTAACTCCGGATCAGGAACACCAGTTGATCTCCATTTTGCAAGCACATAGGGATGCTATCGAGTGGGGCATTACTGATCACCACAGGATTCGCCCCTCATATTGCACTTACCATATCTACATTGATGAAGGGGTGAGACCGTCGAGACAACCTCAAAGATGCTTAAATCCAAATATGTTGGAGGTTATCAAGAAGATCATTAAATGGCTGGACGTGGATATTATCTAATTTCCGACAGCCAGTGGGTGAGTCCCATTCAGATTGTGCCCAAAAAAGCGGGACTCACCGTAATCAAAAATGAATTGGGCGAATCCATCCCGACCCGCACCACGACTTCTTGGCGTGTCTGCATTGATTATAGGAAGCTAAACTCTACTACCAAAAAGGATTATTTTCCTTTACCCTTTATTGATCAGATTTTAAAACGGTTGGCCTGGCATAATTTCTTCTGCTTTCTGGATGGATACTCTGGGAACAATTAAGTAGCGATCAACCCGGAAGATCAAGACAAGACGACTTTTACGTGTCCCTTCGGAACATTCGCTTTTAAGCGAATGCCTTTCAGCCTCTGCAATGCACCAGCTACCTTTCAACAATGCATGATGGCCATCTTTTCAGACATAATTGGGGACTGCATAGAAGTATTCATGGACGACTTCTCCGTGTTTGGAGATGATTTTTTGTCGTCTTAATAACCTCATAAAGATCCTAAGATGTATAGAGGTTAACCTAGTACTTTCATGGGAAAAAAGTCATTTTATGGTGAAGGATGGCATTGTACTAGGTCACAAGATCTCCTCTAACGAACTCGAGGTCAATCGAGCTAAGTCTGAAATTATTTCGCAATTACCTCCGCCTAGCTCGGTTAGGCAAATCAGATCATTCTTAGGGCATGTCAGATTTTATCGAAGATTCATTCAAGATTTCTCGAAAATTGCTCGTCCAGTAACAAATCTTCTTGTAACCGACACGCCCTTTAATTTCAACTCCTCGTGTCTCAGCGCTTTCGAGACCTTGCGAAGCGCTGTCTCAAGTGCACCTATTCTCCAACCTCCCGACTGGTCTCTCGACTTCGAGATGATGTGTGACGCCTCCGATTTCGCTGTCGAAGCAATTCTTGGCCAGCGTCGGGAGCGCCATCCATTCGTAATATACTACGCTAGCAAAACGTTGAATGAGACTCAGCGTAACTATACAGTCATTGAGAAAGAATTGCTAGCTGTGGTATTCGGGTTGGAGAAATTCAAGTCATACTTACTCGGGTCCAAAGTTATCTACACTGACCATTCTACCCTCCGGCATTTGTTAGCAAAGGATGCCAAACCCCATCTTATCAGATGGATCCTCCTTTTGCAAGAGTTCGATGTCGAAATCCGTAACAAAGCCAAAGCACATAATGTTGTGGCGAATCACTTGTCTCGGCTAAACCCAGACTACATTCCGTACTCCCCGTCGATATTAGACCAATTTCCGGATGAGTCTCTGTTATCCATCAACTCTATTGAGTTTCCTTAGTATGCTGATATAGCAAACTATCTCATCACAGGCAGGCTACCTGCAGGATTATCTAAGGATCAAAAACTCAAATTTACATCAGAGGCTAAATCTACTTTTGGGACAACCCACTGCTCTTTCGCATTAGGGCTGATCAAATCATCCGTAGATGAGTCCCTGATTCGAAAATCTCTAGTGTGTTATCCTTCTGCCACAGCGATGCTTGTGAGGGTCATTTCTCGAGCCGAAAGACTGCTGCAAAGATTTTGCAGTCAGGATTTTTCTGGCTAACCATTTTCAGAGACACGAGTTTGCCAAGTGCTGTAAGCAATGCCAGGCAGTCGATTCTATGACCCGAAGAGATATGATGCCTCTCCAATCCATTCTGGTCGTAGAAGTGTTCGACATCTAGGGCATCGACTTTATGGGCCTCTTCCCGAACTCGCATGGCTTTGAGTACATACTTCTCGCAGTAGATTATGTCTCAAAGTAGGTAGAAGCTATCCCAGTAAGACGAGCTGATCTTAAGATTGTTATATCCTTTGTCCGGGAATTCATTTTTGCGAGATTTGGAGTTCCCCGCGCCCTGATAAGCGATGGGGGAAGTCACTTCATCCAGCCCATTTTAGGTCATTATTGAAGAAATACGGGGTGCAGCACTGCATTGCTACCCCGTATCACCCACAGACCAATGGGCAGGCTGAAGTATCAAACTGTCAAATCAAGCTTATCCTTCAAAAGATGATTAGACCTGAGAGGAAGGATTGGTCCGATCGGTTGATTGATGCACTATGGGCATATCGAACCGCGTACAAAGCCCTGCTCGGAATGTCGCCATACCGCATAGTGTATGGAAAGGCCTGTCACCTTCCTGTGGAGTTGGAGCACCGTGCCTTTTGGGCAGTGCAGAAATGTAATTTTAACCTCAAGGCTAAAGGTTATGAAAGGAATCTCCAGCTCAGTGAGTTAGAGGAGATCAGGCGAGAAGCATACGAGAATGCAAAAATATACAAAGACAAGACAAAAGCTTTCCATGATCGACACATCCGGAGAAAGGAGTTCGAACCTAACCAACAGGTCTGGTTGTTTGACTCCCGACTCAAATTCTTTGCGAGAAAGCTCAAGTCCAAGTGGATTGGGCCATTTCTGGTGGTCCACCCGTATCCTAACGGGGCGATCCAAATTAAAGACTCGAAATTTGGGTACGCTTTTACGATTAATGGCCATCGCCTCAAACCATTCTTTGCCCAGGAACCTCCTCCTGCTGATGAAACGATACATCTTCTTGAGGACATGTAACGGATGAGTGGCCCAGCTGAAGGCGTTAAACTCAGCAAATATACATATATACATAGCATATTTCATTTTCGCATATTGTTTCGCATATTGTTTTGCATATTGTGTATGACATTGCAGTGATGGCATGAGCTAAACGACAACTCAGAAGCAATTTCAGGTGATTTCTATCCACATACACCCTACCTTATTTCTTTTATTCATGCATGAGGACATGCAAACACTTAGGCATGGGGAGGTAGTCCATAAAAAACTGAAAATTTTCTGCCAACAAGTGGGGGATTAGATTGTTTTATCAAAAAGTTTTATTAAAGATTTATTCTTTAGTAGATTCCTAAGCTAGAGTCCAGTATAACCTCACATCTGCATGTAGAATTTGCAATGGATCCACTGTGAAAACCAATAGACATCTCTAATTTGTCGAGAAGAAGCATTGCTTCTCCCAAACCCTTGGACAGCAATCAGGGAGTCAGGTGAACCATCTTCTAGTAGATCCACCAAAACATACGTAAGATAAGAGTAGAGAGTCTACTGATGCTCTAAGGTTAGTGTAAGGAGTCTTTAATCTTTAATAATTGAATAATGACACTCGGAGATGGGCATAATTTTCACTCTCAGTTCTTGCGTACTAATTCTGTGTGAAATTCCATACGAGAGCCACCAAATAAGGCAAAAACACAGAAAGCGAGTTCTGATAAAACTAGGACTAAGGTGGATGGTCACGACCGTCCTCTACGGAATCCTCAGCTGAAGGAGGGTATTGATGTCAAGGTCAGAAATACATCGTCCAATCCGTTCCCTACCCGGTGCCAAGAATAGGCACTTCCACCAAATAAGCCACCTGAGATCCTCTTAGTCATCCACAAAAATCCCAAATAATGTCTCAAATAAAAGTATGTATGTCGTGTTGAATTGTTGCGTTATGTTATGTTGGTAACAGCATTGTGCCAATAAATATATATATTGATTAAAAAAAGCATACAAAAGAGATATTTGCTTGTGAAAAAAAAGAAAATGTTATGTTAAGAAGTTTGAATTATGTAAGTCAAAATGTTTTAAGGTAAAAACACCTACCATCCCCACAAACCACCAAATACAGCATTAACCTATTTTTCTGTATTTCTGATCGCCTGAATACGGGCTAAGGAGTCTAACTTAGTTGTTGGAATTATTAGAACCTAATTAAAGTGTAATGCCATGTAAGACCACCAAATACAGTTGCAAATCTGGTAAGATGTGAGCTCATAAAGAAAAAGAAAAAGAAAAAGAGGGAGAGAGAAAGAGAAAAGAAAAGGTACAAAAGATTAAAGAGAGCACAATTTTCCAGCCTTTTCTAAGCTAAGTCATTCAATAATCTAATAATCTAGATTCTGAAATACTAGTCTCCATGTAGCACCAGAAGAGAGTGAGCCACCAAATACAAATCCAGTTAACTCAAACATCTACTACCTAAGCCAAAAGCCGGGGCTAAAATCAGATAACAGTTTATATCCCCGAGAGAAGAGGTTTGCCTATCCCAATAGAATTTTACTACAGGTCAAGTACAAACTTTAAATGTATATCGACTCTTCGCTTGGATCCGTTGCAGAAGCTACAACACTACATATTCATAGTTATCTGGATTCTGAATTTTTGGATGAAACAAAAAGAAATAAACCTCTAGTTAAATTCTTGATAAAATACATTTAGTCTTGCACTTGTTAGGGACTAGCAAGATTTAGGCATGTGAGTATGATTGCACAGCAATCATAGGCCCTAATTCGCCTGAATTAAGGTAGAACCTAGCTTAACATGAGCATTCTGCATGCATACACATCGTACTTTGCATCTTAGATGATTTATATGTTTTATACATAATAATGTGCTACTTGAGAGGTATTATTAATTGCCGATAATCAAGGGCTGCAGATGAACGATCCAACCTATGGATCTGTTTGGAATGACGACGGGAGTCCAATGCTTCAAAGAGGGCATCAATCAGACTCTCGTAGCACCCTACGGAATCCGCAGAAGAAGCAAGAGCCAAGGGGCAAATTGAAGAATATCTAAACCTCAGATGACAAATCCAACTGCATAAATGGATCTGGATTGATGTTCGCAGTCCAATGATTCAGAAATCAACTCAATCAGAGGCCGACATCATCAGATTCAAGATAGACGACCACGATGGCACCACTTGGCGCCATCACAGCCGCCCTTCACCGCGCCCCAATCTAGGAAGGCAAGCCGTGGGCCGTTGGATCGTCATCCAATGGCCGCGATGCAGCCACGCCACCCCGCCCTCAGCTGCATCATCAGATGAGGACGAGATCTCGACCGTTGGATTTCCATCCAACAGCCGAGAACGCACGCCAACAAAACCTAAACGCAACAAATGCGTGGGAGTAGCACGTTGGTTAGCACTCTCTCCGCGAGACATTGGGCGCACATTCGAGCGACGCCTTACGTGAAATCAGGAGGGGCACGCTCGCAGATGAAATTCAACCATCAAATCAGCATCAGGTGGAGGCGTGGACGCATAGCGGGCACAAAGGCACTGGATCAAGAACGTGTGCGACGACACGTGCGGAGACGCACGTGCGAGCACTTTAGGATTCAAAGGCACGTTTGTTACGTGCGTTTAAGCCGTCCAATCTCGGGCGCTCAAAAGAGGCGACCAGTGAGGGAAATGAAACGAAGGCGCGCGCGAGGAGATCTGCAGCCGTGCGATGGAGGATTGACGCTCGAGCGGCTGCCACATGGCAGCACCAGATTAAACCAAGGATAAAAGAAGGATTTAGAAGGCTTAATCAGGGCCGTTGATCTCTCGATCAACGGATCTAATTAATCTGAAGCCTTTGCACGGATTTAAGGGCCCAAATACCCTAATTGCCCTTCACTAAAACTATAAAAAGAGCCCTAAGGGCCCCCTTTGAAGGGCATTCTTTAGAATTCCTCCTTCAACCCCTCTTCTTCCCGTCTTCTCTGCATCCGTCTCTACACTTCCATCTGAAGCATCCGTTGGGCCACCCCGACGGATCGTTGCTACTTCTCCCAACCTCTCCAAAAGGTCACCACAAACCACCCGTGGTGCCCTCGTTCTATTACATAACTAGTTTATGTTAGAATTTGTCTAGTTATATGTATGAAATTCATGTTCAACTCTTTTGATTGATATATATTCTATCTATACTATTTAGCATTTATATTTGGAACAACATATAAAATCAAAAGTGCTTTCTGCCTCCCTGTGATCGACTGGGACTCACCAATTCCGTTAATTATTTGTTCGAGACGTATTTCGCACTATACTACAACGTGTTAATTTTCTACGCGATCTACGCCACGAACAGTTGGTCATACCTCTCTTTCTTCAGGAAGTACGTCTAGTTACCTTGACCAAACTCCAACAGGTACTACCATAGATTTCTTCGACAGTTACGTTTCAGTGAGAGGCATGCCAACTCGGAAAACATCGCAAGAGTACGTTTCCACAAAGCCAACAGCAGAACTCCAATGCTCTATACCAACTACTTCATATGGATATCTGGGGGCCAAACCAAACCATGGACTGTATGGGTCACAAGTTTTACTTAGTAGTTGATTTCTCTCGCCTTACATGGGTTTTTCTATTAAAAACAAATCTGACGCATGAGATGTAATTTGTGCATTCCTAAATTTGAGGCTAAGGTGAAAATTATTCAGTCGGACATACTATGGAGTTCTACACTAGCTCATTGCGAGCCTTCTATAAGGAACGTGGGATCATCCATCAGACATGCTCTCACACATCACATCCTAGATGTTGCCAGGACATTGTTGATACATAACAGTGCACCAGACACGTACTGAGGTGATGCAGTACTAACAGCATGTTACCCGATTAACAAGATACCCTCTATAATTCTTGATGAGCAGGTTCCCTATTCTATTCTTTTCACTGATAGCAAGCTTTTTGGGTATAACCCAAGATTTTTGGCTATGTTGCATTTGTTTACCTTCATGGTCCGAACAAGGACAAGCTGGCTTCACGTGCAGTCAAATGCGTCTTTCTTAGATATTCAAAGACGCAGAAGGGATATAGGTGTTATGACCTAATTGGTAAGCAACACAATGTCAGTGTTGATGTTACATTTCATGAGTGCGTCCCTTTGTCTTATGGAGTACTCTACTCCATCTCTATATATTGAGAGGTTGGACAATGGAATAAGATAACTTGCTCATTCTTTCTACCTACCATCCTCACCCGCTATTGCTACTGTCTCTAGTCCCACCACTACCTATCAATGACACCTTCGTCTAGGTCACCCGAGTCCTGGGGTTTTTCGCCAGTAATTTCCCGATCTTCAAGTGCCTAACCAGTTTCAATGCAATGCTTGTCAACTTTGCAAGCATCACCGATCCTCCTTTCCTATTATTAATAAAAGGATCGATTCTGCTTTTTCTCTTATTCATGTTGATGTTTAGGGCCCGTGTAGGGTTATCAGTGTACGAGGTTTTCAATACTTTCTTGTGCTTGTTGATGAATACACTCGGATGCCGTGGGTGTTTTCTACCATTATTCATGTTTTTCATAGTAAAAATGGATTAGAGTTTGTTTATACTCGGTTAACTAAGTTTTTTGCTTCGCTTGGCGTTCATCAAACTTCATGCATTCACACCTCTCAAAAGAATGGGGTGGCTAAACGGAAGTTACAGCACCTACTTGAGGTTGCTAGAACACTTATGTTTCATATGCATGTTCCTATGCATTTCTAAGCCGATGTTCTTACTGCCGCTTTCCTTATTATCTGGGTTACTTCTTCAATTTTGGGTGGCAAGTTGTGTTGCCGTCAATTATTTTTGGTTGTGTTACATTTGTTCATCTCTTTGGAGTGGACAAATTGGCTCTTAGATCTGTTAAGTGTATCTTTCTCAGGTATTCTCGGACCCAGAAGAGATATCACTGTTATGATCCAATGCATCATAAGTTTTTTGTTAGTGTTGATTTCACATTTTTTTTAGGAGAATCCTTTCTATTCTCCCGAAGGGAAGGCTTCTCCTACACGCAGTACAAATATCTCGTTGCCAATGCCCTCTGAGCCTTCTACCACCTCTATGAGCCTGCCTAATGCAACTTTTGGTGAGCTGTTAGGACAGCCTGTCTCCCCTACTCCTTATCCACATCACTTCCATCATCGCCCAAAACCTGCTCCTAAGCCTCTTACCACCATTCTTGCTCAACCCAAACTCAATTCTATGGACTTTGATGGAGGTCCAGTAATTCCTACTACTGATTAAGATTTGGATCTTATTGCACAGAGAAAGGCTCCAAGGTCTTATGCCCTCTACTCCATCTTCCAGCATATGAGTTTTGACAGTTTGCCTGCAGGTGAATAATCCTTGTCTTGTGTTATTGACAGTCAGCATATACCTCAAAATCATACAGAGGCTTTTTAGGATTTGTCATTGTTGACACATCCCTACTATGTTAGCCCCTACAGTCTTCCTTATTTGTTATTTCCTTTTTTATTGTTTCCCTCTATGATTGTTACCTTAGTTGTGGTCCCTTGTATGGCAATTGCCTTCTATACCAGTTGCCTTAGTTGTGGTCTCTTATATGGTAATTGCCTTATCTGTTTCCCTTTGTCTTGTGGAGTACTCTAGTCCACCTCTATATATTGAGAAGTTGGACAACAAAAAAAAAGCAACTTATGTCATTTCTTCCCACTTGGCATCAAAGCAGCAATCTTAGATTGACACTCTAGTATCCCACCAAAATAGGCTTCCGATCCAATCCACCAAATCCCTAAATTCTTCTCTCCTCCCTCTTCACGCTATCACTACCCCGATCTACAGCAGCAATGTCGACAGGAGTGGCAGCAACGGTGATGATATGCAATAGTAGCGGTAGCAAGGGCACCGCCGGTCGACAGTAGTGCCACTTATGGGCCTATGCCACCCTTGCGTCGGCAAGGGGAGTAGCAGTAGTCCTTTTGAGGGCCATTAGGGGTCCCTCCTAGCCCTTGCGTATGCCTCCTGATCCTCGAAGAGACTATTATGTGATTCTAACTTGATTTCCAAGGAAGAGATTATTTGGATTTCATGTTAGATCATTCTTTTTTGTGAGTTATGATGATTTTGTAGATCTGAAAAGTTGATTTCAAGTATGAGTTTGGAGAGTTCTATTTAGTTGGTTGATCACTTGGTCCCTGCTAGGCACAATGTCAGTCTCAAGAGGAGCAAAGATAGCATTGGATACCGCTATTATGACAGGGATGGTGGAGTATGCAAGCTTGATGCATTAGGAGCATGATAGGAGTCACTATGGTGCAAGATGATTGGTTGACTCTGGTGCTTCACAGCATCTTTGTGGCGATCATAGTTATTTCTGGCCACTCAGTTCTGCTGCAACAAGGAGAACAGTGCAGGTAGTTGATGGCAAGCACGCTCCTATTGTTGGTAAGGGGGGCATCTGTAACCCTCACTTTGCGACTGCCAAAAAAATTACGTGTCGGATTTTCCCATGAACCTATTGTCGGTGAACAAGATTACAAAGGACTTTAATTGTAGGGTTATCTTCGATAATGTTGAATGTATCACCCAAGATAAGTTCACTGGGAAGACTATTGCCAGAGGCACAGAGGATAATGGTGTTTATTATCTTGGGTAGGAACCATTACAGGAACCAATAGGAATGATGGTGGAAGTGCCTTACAGTGGCATGTTCGTCTAGATCCCTTGCCTTTGGATCGCCTCAGGAGGGTGATTCCACATCTCTTTTGCCACTACTGTTCGGTGTAACGCATCATCGATCTTTTCCTGGTAGTACTCCTAGATTAGTTGCTGTTTTTAAGTTACTTCATATGAATGTTTGGGGATCGAACTAAATTCCAGACAGGATGGGACATCACTATTGTTGAGGGAGAAGAAGAAAAAACAAAACTTGCTATTATTAGAAACCCTAGGTCTCCTTTTATATAGAGAACCTCAGGGTAAATTACATAAGTAGCCTCTCATATACTCAAAAGATGACACATACACCCTTAAAATAATACTAACACTCCCCCCAAGCTAGAGCATATATATCTAACATACCCAACTTGGAACAAAACAAATCATGACACTTCTAAGGTAGTGCCTTAGTGAAAATATCTGCCACTTGTTGCTCCGATGTAGTAGTAGAGGTACATATCGTGCCAGAGGTCACCATATCACGCACAAAATGACAGTCCACCTTAATGTGTTTAGTGCATTCATAAAACACCGAATTGGAGGCAATAGATATGACCGACCTATTATCACAGAACATTGGAACAGGTGTCTTGACCTCAACTCCTAGGTCCCTGAGAAAATTTATAAGCC
Organism: Thalassia testudinum; assembly: GCA_037157565.1. Classification (NCBI taxonomy): domain Eukaryota; kingdom Viridiplantae; phylum Streptophyta; class Magnoliopsida; order Alismatales; family Hydrocharitaceae; genus Thalassia; species Thalassia testudinum. The sequence goes on along the minus strand of JAZHRO010000022.1, from coordinate 1,382,418 downwards.
ATATAATCTCACAACTGACATGTGCCATTGCCTGATATTCTGCTTCCGCACTGGATCTGGACACTACTGTTTGCTTTCTACTCTTCCATGTTACCAAGCTTCCTCCAAGAAAGGTAGCATAACCTGTGGTAGACCATCTGTCTTCAAGACTCCCTGTGTAATCAGCATCAGAATATGCATGTACATCACAATGACCATTATTCTTTATGTAAAGTCCCTTCCCAGATATTCCCTTTAGATACCGGAGGATGAAACACAACATTCCAATGACTATACCTCAGGTTCTCCATATGCTAACTGGCCCTGTTAACAATATAACTAATATCAGGTCTTATAACAGTAACATACAAGAGCTTCCCAACAACGTCCTATACCTATCTTTGTTCTCAAACAATGGATCATCATCCTCGGGCAATCGACATAGTGATTCTGCAGGTACCTTAGATGGCCGTGCACCTAACAATCCGATTTCACCAAGAAGCTCAAGTACATACTTCCTTCAGACAAAGACATCCCTTTGAAATTTCTGGCAACTTCAATGCCAAAGAAATAGTGCAGTTTTCCTAAATCCTTGATTACAAAATAGTATATAAATATGTTTTTGTATCCTAAATGCCTTGATTGTCATCTCAGCATATCATTAACATATACAACAATAATAGTAGTTCCAAAGTCCTTTCGTTTAATGAAGACAAAATGATCAGATGAAGACCTGCAGAATTCAATCCCTTGTATTGCAACACTGAGTATCTCAAACTAAGCTCGGGGGCTCTGCTTCAGGCTATAGATAGCCTTTCTGAGCCTACATACCTGGGCCCCCCAACCACAAAACCTAGTGGTTGAGACATATACACTTCCTCCTACAAATCACTATATAAAAAGCATTCTTCACATTCAATTGATGCACTAGCCAATGTTTATTTACCTCAAAGGGAGAGAATGACCCTAATAAAGCATATACAAGCCACTAGGGAGAACATATCAAAGTAGTCTACCCATAAGTGTGGGTATATCCTTTTGCTACAAGTCTGGCTTTCAGCATCTCAATAGTGCCATCGGGTGATACTTCACTGTAAACACCCATCTGCAACCCACCACCTTACCTCCTGGTGGAAGATGTGTAAAGTCCCATGTACCTCAAGACATAAGAGCATCCATCTTACCCTGCATTGCCTGTCTCTAACCAGGATCTCGAAGAGTCTCATCATGATGTTTAGGAACTACCATAGCTGCAGGAGCTGTAGTAACCCTCTACAAATCTGGACTAAGGTGATCAGTAGTTGTATAATAGGCCATAAGATGGAAGGTACAAGATGTCACCAGCATTCGCAAAGCAATAGGAAGCTCATCTAACTGCTGTGGTGGATCATCCGGATCTGACGGCGAGGGGACGTAAGGCTCTTCTTGATTTTCTACCTGCATAAGAGGTACAAGAACAGGAATAGAAGAAATATGTCGATGTTCATAAGTCTGTGAAAACCACTTTAGACTAGACCCCTCATGAGAAAAGTAGGGAGTCTTCTCAATAAAAGAGACATCTGCAGTACATAATAGCATCTCCTAACAGGATCAAAACAATGATAACCCCTTCTGGGTTCGAGAATAACCTAAGAAGACACACTTAACGGACCGGGGAGATAATTTGTCAGGGTCCCAAAGAGGTGGACAAAGCATGTGCACCCAAAAATTCGTAGTGATAATGCAAAAAGAGTGGTATCTAGCTACAACAAAAGTAACAGTGTAGCTCCATCAAGCACCAGGGAAGGAAGTCTATTTATCAAATATGTGGATGTTAGGATAACATCCCAATCCCCCCAAAAATTCTTAAGTACATTCGTGACGAGCATTATGGTTCTGGCAACATCAAGTAAATGATTTAATTTTCGTTTGACAACCCCGTTTTGTTGTGAGGTGTGAGCACATGAGGTTTGATGAACGATACCATTGCTAGAAAGAAAATCAGCCACATCTTTTTGCATAAATTCCAAAGCATTGTCATTACAAAAAATTTTGATGCAAATACAATAAAAATTCTACACTTCATTGAAAAACTTTGGAACAATAGAAATAATTTCAGATCTATCACGCATCAAAAACGTCTAAGAAAGACAACTAAAGTTATCAACAAAGGCCACAAAATACCAGTAAACATTTCAGCGAGTTATTGGACACAGACCCCAAACATCACAATAAACCAACTCAAAAGGTACTATGCATCTTTTATTTTGTCTAGATGAAAAAGACGCACAGTGATGCTTGCCAAGATGACAAGCTTCACATTCTATACTATGTGGTATATTGGACTCTGGAAACATTTTTCGCAAACGTGATGTAGAAGGATGACCCAGTCGGTGATGCCAAAGAACAAGATCCATAGAATAAAGACAGCACTAGCAAACAAAGTAGAAGCATCAATGTAATAAAGTCCATCACGTTCAATCCCCCCCAATCATCAACTCCGTCTGAATGTCCTGAAAATAAACAAATTGCTTATTAAATATAACACGATATTTAAGTTCTTTACATAATCTATAAATAAATAATAAGCTCAACGGAAATTTTAAAGCACAATAAACATAGACAGCCTCAACTTATTTGAAAAATAAACCTCTCCAACACCATTGACAAGAGAATATGTACCATTTGTTAGACGAAGAGAAGTGATATCATTAGTCTTACACAGAGACAATACCATCTTCCTTACCAGTAAGATGACTCGAAGCACCTGAGTCAACAATCCATGATGCAAAGGATGAAGTAGTGGCAAGGTGCTCAGAGCTACTAGTGGCAGCCAAAGAAATCATAGTGTCTGAGGCAACAAGCTGACATAGAAGGGCCATCAGACGATTATAGTCATCCATCGTCAGAGTAGGAGCAGGAGATGACATAGGAGCAAAAAAAGTATCAATAGAGGGAGGCAGCTCCCCATCAACCACTGCAACAGTAATGGAGCAATTTATTGGATAACCAAACTTGACCCAACATTTCTCCGAGAGGTGATTAGTCCTCTGAAAGTGAACACAAGGTTCATAGATATAACCTCGTCCACATCTGCAGCCACCTCCATAGCCACGACCCCCTCGAAATCCACCTCTGCCACCAGATGCAGCAAAGGCTGATGCCTCAGTGTTCGGTATCGTAGAGACAACCAGAAGATGACCAGTCTACATAAATATGTTTTGCAAACAATCATACACAGTCACCAAATCAGGCATAATTTCTAGGACTAGAATATTCCCACTGGCAGATGAGAACTTAGCATTCAACCCATCCAAGAATCTATAAACTTGCCAAGTCTGCCTCTGGTTAGTCTGAGCATTACAACAGGAAGGCTAAAACACATTTAGCTCTTCAAACATCCCTTCCATCTCTATATAATAATCAATTAGCATCCTTTCTCCTTGAGATGTGGACCATATACGGTGATATACATCTGACAGACGAGCGTGATTGGATTTCTGAGAATATTTCTTGGATAGGCTCTCCCACATGTCCTTCACCGTCTTCTTGTACAACAAGTTTGATAATATTTGTCGCTCCACATTATTCATTATCCAATTTATCACTAGATAATTATCTTTCTCCCATTTTTCAAAATCTTTATGAGTTGACTCAGGAGGATTAGTGGTGAGATTGAAAGCTTCTTGTGGCCACCCGCAAACATCTTGAATGCTTGCGCCCATAAGAGAAAGTTGTAAGATCCATTAAGTTTGATAGTGGTCCCTTGGACCATCAAGAAAGCTGAGGTAATCATCGATTTTGCTTCAATTGTTTCACTCGAGGTAGATGCCATGACAGTGACCATGAGAAGGGATGAGAATCCGGAGGCAAACTCAAATCTGAAACCAAGGTGTTCATAACCCAAATCTAAGAATTATAGCCTAGGTTCATTAATTTGTAGAAATCCACCACCGGGAGCACTCTACTTCATGACTACCCCTAGTAGTGAGGGTATAGACCACCACAGTAGCAATTGTTTGCTACTGGGGCGACGCTCAAGCCATTAGCAGCCTTGGGTGGCAACTCTCAAGAGAGAGAGAGCACCTGAGCGGCGCTGGGAGGCTAGAGAATGTGGTAGCGGCACCAATCGACTGTGCTTAGGCCACCATCGGCCTTGCACGAAAATGCTAAGTGAGAGGGGACACCTACGCGATGCTAGGAGGTTGGAGCAAGAGATGGCAGCACCGATCGACGAGCCTAGCAGGCGATGGAGATGTCAATCGATCAGCAAGAAGGGGCGGCGACGCTAGCAGTGTCGATTAAAGGGAAAGAAGCGATGCTAACCAGCGTCTGGAGGTGATGGGGCGCTGATCAGGGGTTGTACTGCCATTAGGAGAGAGGGAGAAGAGTTTCTCTCTATCTAGAGTTTATTTTTTGTGAAGAAAAGGTACCGAAGCGCGAAGACTTTAAGACCCACCTCGCTCTGATACCATGTTGAGGGAGAAGAAGAAAAAATAGAACTTACTATTATTAGAAACCCTAGGTCTCCTTTATATATACAGCCTCAAGGTTAATTACATAAGTAGCCTCTCATATACTCAAAAGATGACACATACACCATTATAATAATACTAACAACTATTATCTTATAATTGTTGATGATTTCTCCAGAGTATCCTGGGTGTTCCTTCTGAAGAACAAAGATGTTGGAGGTGTTATAAAGACTCCTCTTGGAAATCAGGACACAGTATTCTGCCAACGTGAAAATTGTACGAACAGATAATACACTCGAGTTTTGTACTAGAATACTTACATAGTTCTACAGGGCTCGAAGGGTCATCCACCAGACCACTTGTCCCCATGCCTCGCAGCAGAACGGGGTTGCAAAGCGAAAGCACAAACATCTGTTAGAGATTGCCCGTACTCTTCTTATCCACCATAGCGTTCCACAGAGATACTGAGGGGATGCAATCTTAACTATGTACTTTCTCATTAACAGAATGCCGAGCTCAGTTCTCCATGAGCAGATATCGATTCTCCTGCTACACCTAGATGGTAAGCTTTTTCATGTCTACCGAGACCATTAGGTGTGTTGCTTTCGTTCATGTCCCATCATCAGGTCATGACAAGCTTTCTCCTCGCACTGTCAAGTGCATATTCTTAAAGTACTCCAGGAGTCAAGGGGTATCGATGTTACAATCCCATCCATAGCACACACCATGTTAGCGTTGATGTGACATTCCATGAGACCACATTGTTTTTTTCAGTTGCTAAACAAATGAGTTATAATGTAGCTCCCATGCCTATTCCTCCCATTCCTTTAGAGAAAATTCAGATCTCCACTTCTCAGCCTGCTTTTTCAGGTTCCACGACCTCCTTGAATGATTTCTAGAGATTGCATGGTCAGATGCGCACATATTGTAGATCTCATACAATATTACAGAGGCCACCTTCCCCACCAGTGGATGATGCTCCACAAATTGTTGAGATGGTATCTAACAATAGTGACAGTTTGGTCAGACCTGATCGTCCTGATAGTGTTAATCACAGCAATAGTAATGTTCCTTCCATAGACATTCAAGCAGAGATGGCAAACAATTCTAACCTTCCTATTACCATTAAAAAGGCACTCCGCACATGTGAGTACAGATACTGTGTTGCAAGCAATTTGGCTACTTATGGCTTTGGTTCAAAGTTTAGTAAATTCTGCCAATCACTTACAATCTCATACATTACGTCTACATACCAGTAAGCCATGCTTGATACAAAGCGGTGTTAAGCCATGGACAAAGAGATGGAGATACTCCGAAGTAGACAGACTCGGTAGCACACCTCACTTTCGACTAGCACACGAATAGTTGGCTCCAAACGGGTCTTTACCTTAAAATACAACCCTAATGAGTTTCTTTCAAGGTATAAGTCCAGGTTGGTGGCCAAGGGATTCACCCAGACTTATAGGGTGGACCTTCGATACTTTCTCACTCGTTACACGGCTTGCCACTGTTCGTGTATTCATCTCTGATGCGACTCACAGAGATTGGCGGTTCTACCAGTTTGATGTAAAGAACGCATTTTTCTACGACAATCTTCAGGAGGAGGTTTACATGCAACAGCCCCTGGATTTTAAGAGAAGGCTATCTATGACCTGAAGCAGAGCCCAAGAGCATGGTTTCAAAAGCTCTCATATGTATTGCAAAAGATGGGAATGCAAAGATCTTCCTCAAATCATTTTCTGTTTATCAGGAAAATAGATAATGGCGTGATGGCACTCCTAGTTTATGTGGGTGATCTGATTATCACCGATAATGATGAGGCTGGGATACGTCAAGTCAAGGAGTCTCTTACACGACAGTTTGTTATGAAGGATCTGAACCAGCTTAGATACTTCCTAAGGATCGAGGTGGCTCAAAGCAGAGATGGGATTGTTCTCTCTCAACGCAAGTATGAGTTGGATGTTCTCCAGGAGACAGGTATGCTGGAGTCTAAGCCACCCAACATTCATATGGATCCCAAGGTACATCTTCATAATGAGACAGAGGCAGCTGATAGCAGATGATGGGAACACCATCATAAACCATAACTAGCTCATTTTGACCCAATTAAGTCAGTAAATGCTCCTACATAAATGCCAGAGAGTCACAAGTCACTGCATAATCATTCTGAGGGAAAAATAAGAAACTAGGGTTAAAATTTTAATTTTACCAACTTATCATGAATGCAGTACAACCACGGGTTTTCTGAGGGGGTAATTGAGGGTCAAATGATCATAGAAAGTTAACAAGTGGGTTAGAACAAACAGAAAAGGGCATTTCGTGTTTTGAGAATTAAATGACTTTTGAAACACTAAAAACAGACCTACTTAATTAACTGAGGTTCTGTTTAAAATAAAATTCACCTAAACCCTCTAAAATTCATAGAAAAATATTCTCTAGGGTTTAGAAGCTTCAATTTGACCATCAGAACCCGTTTTGAACCAAAACAGTCTCAGACAGTCATTTATCCTAATTTAGATTTTTTCATAAATTATCCAGTCAAACGTGGTCAAAATCAAAATACAACTTCACCATTGGATTCCTTAGGTTCAAATTAGGTTTATACCAAAATTTGGACCCAAGATAAACTTGTCATGACCTAGTTTGCAACTTGGTCCTGTCTGCTTACATTTCTACCCTTAACTTTCAAAATCTTTTCAAATAAGGCCCTAACTTTATCGTCGTCTTCGCAAATATGTCCCTAACGCCAATAAAGGCAACTTTGAGCTTCACCGTTGAGATCGAGCGAGGATTTCTCGCTCGATTCTCAATCAATCAGTCCCAAAATAGATACTCAAATTCTTGACGAAGTTGCCTTCCATTTGAACCACATCTTGAGCTCCAAGACTTACCCAAAGTGCCATGCGAATCATTTGAAAATTGACTTTCCAACTCCGGCAACCTTCTAAGCCTGGGAAGCTTGCTTCCCAAGCTCTAACCGCCCTCTGATGACCTATAAAAGACTCCCCAGAACACAACGGATTTCCCAAGCTCAATTTCGACCGGGATCTCCCCTTAATTCCTCTCTCCTGACCCGGCCGAAAAGCTTCTTGAGCTCCGGCCACTCTCCTCGCCTCCATTCTTCCTCCGTTCGCAATACTGGCGACGGAGCTATCTTCCTCATCCTCTTCCGCGTTGAGTCGTACCCGCCGACGCCCTTTCTTCCTCTACCTCGACGTCTCTCTCCGAAGCTATTCTCTTGACTCGACTCACCTAAGCCCTTCACTCCTCGACTACGACCACGCCCGTAGCCCTAGACCCAGGTTTGCGCCTACCCGATTACCCGGTTACCCACTGAGAGGCCCTGGGAGGGCGGAGCCTAAGAGAGAAAGAGGAGAGATCGCGCGGGTAGGGGGAGGGTTTTGCTACAGAGAGAATTGGCTGACACTTAGCCAATTCAAGAAGTTTCCCCCGCTATGTGAAGTAGCTGAACAGAGAAAGAAGGCTTGAGCAGCAAAGGAAGAAAGAAAGAGGAAGAAGAAACAAAGAAGAGGACTCGCACAAGAAGAGCACAAGAAGAAACAGAGAAGAAGAATATGAAGAAAAAGAAGAAAAACCTTAGCACTGTAGCATAGGGCTACTTAAGACATCTGATACTTTAATTGCATATATTTGAGACTTGATATAAGTGTTATTTGTGAGTAATTGGTGATTTAAATCGTCATTTTATCTATTCTTTTTGGCATATTAGTCCTGACATTATTGCAATCTTTATTCTTGATTTAAATTGTGATCTTAAGTTTTAAATTCCATATTGCTCCCTGTGTTCGACCTTGGAACCTTTTCGAGTAATAAAATTTATTTGTTTGAGCGCTATTTTGACTATACTACAACACGACAATCTTAAAACACCGATTTAACGCCGGAGCATTTTGGTGCCATTGCCGGGGAGCAACGGGCAATTTAGAACTCTTGATTACAATTCCTGATTTAGATTCTAACTTGTTATATCTCTTTTGTTGTGGTTGTTTCAAGAGGAATACAATCATAGACGATCAACCGCATATTAAACACGCCAGGGGCAGGTAAGTTCTAACTACTCTCTCTCTTAAGCCCCTCATTCTGAAAAAGTTAAAAGGAAAAAAATCAATTAGGGCTACTTGCATTCTATCCATAGATAATTCATCGAGTTGCCTGATTTGATACATTTTATTTGGACAACAAATCCTGATTTGTGCACCCACTTAAAGCTTAAGGTATCTAGGGCTATCACATTCTTGTTTAAGCCCTAGGTACCACATTTGGACCAAATTAGAGTCAATTAAGGATTCTAATTTAGGGTTTTTAGAGACACACCTACTTAATCAAGAAATCATCTTTCCAAACAATGTGTGCCTAGACCTTGATTGAACTGATCTATTCAAGAAAAATCCTAAAATCAGGCTCTTAAAGTCATTTGAACACTAAAAGAGAGACCTAAAATTCTCAAAAGGACAATACAAGTGAAGTTGACCCACCTTGTTGGGTCAACCAATCTTCAAATTAGGTCACTTTTGCATTCAACACATCTTAAAGTTCAAGTGCAATTCTAAAGCACCATTGCTCTTAATTAAAACTGGTAGACTTAAGAGGTTAAGTCTTCATTCTGGTCTACCTGGAACATCAGTGACGAGAGGTCGGGTGGGAGAAACCCTGTAACCCATGGGGGTGCTCTATTGTGTAGGGGTCTTTGCGGGACTCTCCCTCTATGGCTACCCAGGTAATTCTCAAGTGGACGACTTTCTGACTAAGGGATATCATCCGCCCCGAACCTCTATAGTCCTCCAAAATTTTTAGGTGTCTTGATTGGGTTCATCATATTCGACCTCTCATCTACTCCATCGACGCATGTTCGAGAGATCTCTAAGACCATCCTTGAGGCCTCCTTTAGCCACTCATTCATGTCGAGGCCAAGCCTCAACCTTCTTGTTTGTGCAATAACACAATCCTATTGATATCTCTTCCAATTCATTTGAACCTGATTCTCCTTCATACATCATCATGACGCAACCCACAGAAGAAAATAATCTTGAAAATCAACTTCAGTGCCTCAATCATCTATTACAAGCGTTTGTGAACCCACCGCAGCGTCTAATAATGCGAGATCACTACAATCCCACTACGATGGCAATCGAACCTCGAGTACAAATCCTCGCTGGAAGTCCTGACACTGAACTCAAGCCCAACATGATTCATACCATTCACAAATTCCATTGGTGTAATTTCGAAGATCCATTCCAGCATATCAAACAACTCAAGCATCTGGCCCAGACTTTTGAGTCAGAAGCCCAAAATCGAGATATCATACTCATAAAAATGTTCTCATTCTCTCTCATGGATAAAGCTGCTCACTGGTACCAAACCCAAACGCGTCCAATCAACACCTGGGCAGAACTTCAATCCGAGTTTCTGAGAAAGTTCTTCCCTATTGGTCGGACAAATGCTTTACGGCACCAGATCACACATTTGAAACAACAAACAGGAGAACCACTTCACAAAGCATGGCATCGTTTTCTAGATCTCATGCGAAAGTGCCCCCATTACGAAATTCCTAAATAGGAACAAGTCCAGTCTTTTTACCAGGGACTCCATGAGGATATTAGATTATTCGTCAATGCAACTTACGGAAGAAACATCATAGGTCAACACGAAGACACCATGTGAGAGACTCTCGAGAATATGTGCGAGAACTCCATCAATAATGAATCCATGGGCATGTTCGACCAAATGAATGTCCGTGCATTGATGAATCCAAAGGGAGCACAAGAGACGCAGGGCCTGTCCTCTTCCGTCGACTTGGAACTGATGGCCAGTCATCTGGACAAGGTCTCTATTATTGAAAAAGTGGATGAGCTAACTCAACATTTGCAACGAGCCACCTCTGCGCAAAACCCGTTCACACAACCACCCTCTGGCAAGGAGGCCGTGCACAACATCTATCACCGACCTTCTCAGGGGATGGACTCATATTCACCCCTGTCTGATTCTAGTTACGGAGGAAACTCTGGATCCACCTACTCTAGTTTGGGGAACTCTAAACCCTCATACTCTGATTTTCCCGAGGTTGCTCAGACCTACGAGGACCTCAACACCATTCAAAATGATCCATTCTCAAACACCTACAACCCTGGATGGCGTAATCATCCCAATTTCACGTGGTAAGGCAATAATCAAAATCAGAGACCTCAACATCCGCCCCGACCACAAGCTCCTCGTCCATATCAGCTGCCTCAGCCTCGACCTAATCCAACTTATCAATCTGGGCCGACTCATACAGATCAAATGACTCTTATCCTTTAGACTCTAGCTGACATTCAGAAGACGAATGCGACTATGCAAAAACAGCACAGAGACAAGATCATAGAGATTCGCAATCGACTTGCCCAAATGGTAAATTCTCGCCAACCTGGTGCACTTCCTTTACAACCTCTGCCTAATCTGAATAACGTGCCGAACCAAAGGCACGTTATGAACCCAAATCCAGGCCAAGCTCACTTTTTTTATCAAGCCCCTTCTACTCCATCACCCGACGGGATGGAAGCTTCGACATCATATATAGGTTACCAACAGCAAGGCCCGACTTTTCCCCATCCACCTCCCCACCATGATTGTGCTATGATCAATGTTATGAAACCCACCCTTAAAGATAGCCCATCTACTCCCTTATCCCAGGTCATTTCTCATTTCCACACTAAAGGATTGTCAGAAATTGATATAGCGAGACCTTTAAGGAATGCACAAATCACTATTCCACTACTTTATATCCTCACTCTCAACCCAAACTCACGTGACTTACCCAACAAGGAGATGGAAGAACAAACACAAGGAAAAGTAGTATTGTCTGAAAATATAAGTACCATAATCCAAATCAGTCAAACTCCTAAGAAATCTAATCCAGGCACCCCCGTTAATTTCTTGCAATATCAGTGATATAAACTTCAAGCAGGCTGTGCTAAACTTGGGCACCTCAATCAACCTCATCCCTACCAACCTATTTGAAAAATTACCAATTGGACAGCTAAAACCCGTTCATGTCACTTTGCAACTAGCTAACCGAACCCTAATCACACCAATTGGGATGATAGAGGATGTGGTAATTAAAGCTAAGGATTTCAACTACCTAGTAGATTTCCTAATTCTTGACATGGAGACACCATAACAGATATAGGATATGCCCGTAATTTTAGGAAGACCATTCTTAGCCACTGCAAGAGCCACAATCAATTGTGAATCAGGGCATATGACAATTACCTCAGGAGATCAACATACTGAGATTAATATTTTTGAGGCAACAAAAGGAAAATGCGTAACAGAACAACTAGGTTTTATACAGGACCTCATGACCATATACTTAATAGAAAACCTAGAACCTGAATTAGAAACCTTTCACATCCGAGATGATGATCTAGTCGAGCATAATGACATAAGTACAGTGGAGGCTTTCACCTTTGAACTTAAGGATATACCTAGCAATGTCAGGAAACATGGTGACAAACCAGATTTAGAGTCCATGGATATGAAGACTTTTTGTCTAGAGAACCACCAAGAGTCAGGATTGGACGATACTGAGAGTGGCCTTCACCTAGAATATGAATCCTTTACAGATTTCAAGTTTCATGATTTAAAAGGCACTCTCTAAGCATTCACTTTTAATTGGGATGACGATTATAGGGAAAATTCATTTGAAGACCCAATCTAAGTCATTTCCTGAGGAAACAATCTCAAACCCAAAAGAAAAGAATCACAATGACTCATCGGGTATCAATTTGATAAGTCACAGAGCACGAGAGGAACCACACATCTGGGGTATCCTAACTAGACCCATTTCTATTGAGCCTTGGAAACACCATAACCCTACTACAAAAACCCATGATCATTATACCTTCCAAATGTTCCCTCCGCCAAAACTCAAGATAGATCATCCAGAAATAAATGAACCTGACTTACATCTGAGACATTCTTGAATGACTCTCCACCATGCTTTGATACTTATCTATGGTCATCTAATTCTCATCCATCACGATCATATCATTCATAAAAACAATCACATCTCTCTGAGCTCATTGCGCCCAGTTGATGGCGTTAAACTCAGCACCTAACGGGAGGCAACTCGTCATTTTGAAAAACCCGAAACCCTTCCTGACACATCTTATGCTGAATTCATATTGCACTTTAAGGTTCATCCATTAGAATAGCTAACTCCACCTTTGATACCCGTACCCGAGCTTGAAATCATCCGTAACAATCACCCCGACCCATTCGCCCACCTAACACCTGTTCTAATGAATAATCTAAGCTGAACTCGAACCCACCTAATTTACAATGAGGGCATTGCAAATCGTAGGCATTGGGGGATATTAAAGTGTAAAACGCATTGAAAATCACTTCATAAGAAAGGGTTTTATCAAAAAAATCACATACTCCAAAAAAACCAAAAAAATAAAAAATTGAAAAAAAAGAACAAAAATAGGAGAGAGGAAATTTTGAATGGATTGCATATCAGTTTTGAGGAAAAAAAGGAAGTAAAAATGTTAAAAAGGAACACAATTTGAAAAGAAAAAGACGTAGTCATTAGTAAAAGATTAATGACTTGACTTAGTTCTAGACCAAATCAAAAGAAAGAAAACAAAAAAGTGCTAAAGAAACAAAAAAGAGATTATGAGGAACGCTGATTTTAGGCCTCGGGCTGCAATCCTAAGCTTAAAAATTCAAATACCCACTAAGATCTGGATAGTCCTCAAGAGGTTGGGGAAAATGCGAAGCTTAAGTATTAGGTCTAAGGCTTAGGGATTATTCGGCCTTGTTAACTGACCTCTGGTTTGCGGAACTCGGTAACCTGACCACCCCAATCCACACAAAGTCTAGTTCAGTGCGCCTAAGTATCAAAATCACTCAAAATGCGTTAAATATGTTCTGAAAAAAGTTACCTAAATTAGGAGCGACTGATTAACACAAGTTGATTTGGATGAGTTCCCGACGCGGAGAGGTGGGAAATTCCCCCTCAAAGATGCGCAATAACATATCGTCTCCTCGGTGCTTGTCTCTTAGGATATATAAATATTCTACAGGGGACATGTAAGCACCTTATGCTGGTTCAGATGCCATGGGCGATATTATCTCGAAATGTCGATTCCTAGGATCTGGATTTAGCTACAGAACACCATGGGTGAGATAATCTCGAAATATCAAAAGCCAGGGTTCTAGGGGTTGCCATGGACGGTGCTATCTCGAAGCATCGATTGCCAGGGATCCTGCGAGGATCAATGGTGGGGACTAGGAATCCGATACACCCCGTGTTGTAAAGTTTTAAGCATCAAAAGTTTTATGGTCTAGAATTAAAGTTAATACTTTAAAATTTTGCTAAGGGACTAGCAAAAACTAGGCATGGGGGTATAATGGGAACACCATTATGAGCTATAACTAGCTCATTTTGACCCAATTAAGTCAGTAAATGCTCATACATAACTGCCAAAGAGTCACAAGTCACTGCATAATCATTCTGAGGGAAAAATAAGAAACTAGGGTTAAAATTACAATTTTACCAGCTTATCATGAATGCAATACAACCATGGGTTTTCCCAATGGGTAATTGAGGGTCAAATGGTCTTAGAAAGTTAACAAGTGGATTAGAACAAAAAGAAAAGGGTTTTTCGTGTTTTGAGAATTAAATAACTTTTGAAACCCTAAAAACAGGCTCACTTAATTAACTGAGGTTCCGTTCAAGATAAAATTCACCTAAACCCTCTAAAATTCATAGAAAAATATTTTATAGGGTTTGGAACCTTCAATTTGACCATCAGAGCCCGTTTTGACCCAAAACAGAGTCTCAAACAATCATTTACCCTAATTTAGGTTTTTTCATAAATTATCCAGTCAACGTGGTCGAAATCAAAATACAACTTCACCATTGTATTCCTTAGGTTCAAATTAGGTTTATACCAAAATTTGGATCCAAGATAAGCTTGTCCAGACCTAGTATGCAACTTGGTTCTGTCTGATTACATTTCTACCCTTAACTTTCAAAATCTTTTCAAATAGGCCCCTAACTTTGTCGTCGTCTTCGCAAATAGGTCCCTGGTGCCATTAAAGGCAACTTTGAGCTTCACCGTTGAGATCGAGTAAGGATTTCTCGCACGATTCTCAATCAATCAGTCCCAAAATAGATACTTAGATTTTTGACGAAGTTGCCTTCCATTTAAACCACATCTTGAGCTCCAAGACTTACCCAAAGTGCCATGCGAATCATTTGAAAATTGAGTTTCCAACTCCAGCGACCTTCTAAGCCTGGGAAGCTTGCTTCCCAAGCTCTAACCGCCCTTTGATGACCTATAAAAGACTCCCCAGATCACAACGGATTTCCCAAGCTCAATTTCTATCGGGATCTCCCCTTAATTCCTCTCTCCTGACTTGACCAAAAAGCTCCTTGAGCTCCGACGACTCTCCCTACCTCCATCTTTCCTCCGTTCGCAATACCGGTGATGGAGCTGTCTTCCTCATCCTCTTCTGCATCGAGTCGTACCTGCTGACGCCCCTTTCTTCCTCTTCCTCGCCGTCTCTCTCCGGAACTATTCTCTTCTCTGGCACCGACAACACCATAACCGACATCGCCTCTACCCTACTTCATCCGCTAGCTATCCAGATCGATGCCTCATCTTCCACTCTTCGTTTTCAGACACTCGCCACTCCGTTTTGACCACCGACTTGCCCCACCATCCTCCGTCTTCCACCTCACCGGCGTACCTCTGACGAGCTCGCACGGCCACTACGCTCCACCAACCTGGCCGCCGTTCATCCCTACACCTCCGCCGTGTCCTAAAGAGCAAAAGCCCTCTGGTATTCGAGGCTATTAGCCTCTCCAACGCTCCACCGAACACACCCATTGTCGCGTTCCTCCTCCAACCTCCGCAGCCCACCACACACCTCTACGAACCACGAGACCATCCCCTGTGCATTCGCCATGGTCTAGCGAAGCTCATGAACTATTTTAACTGGGGCTTTTAGCCTGTATTTGTGCTTTCAGGTACCCAGGTCTCCGCCGCCATTACCGAAGCTTCGAGCGAAGCTCGAAGCTCGCTTCAGCATCTGCAGACCCCAGGCGAAGTCCCAGGCGCTGCGAAGCAATTCCAGGATCACAACCCAGGAGTCAATTTGACTCTTTGACTGTCTTTGACCACAATCACAAGGAGCACCAGCTGTAGCTGCATGCAGAGGAAAGCAGGTGGGATAGTCCCACCTCGAAAGCTGATGGGCGCCCGCGCCCGCATAAATTGAAAATGTCTCTTAGGCTTATCGCCTCCAAACACAGGGTGAGGTCCCCCACACGTTCCCCTCACATGCACCTCATCCGCAACACCTAACCCGCGAACCTGGTGCGCCCAACTCGCCTAAGCCCTTCACTCCTCGGCTGCGACCACGCCCGCAGCCCTGGACCTGGGTTTGCGCCTACCCGATTACCCGGTTACCCACTGAGAGGCCCTGGGAGGGTGAAGCCTAAGAGAGAAAGAGAGATCGCGCGGGTAGAGGAGGGTTTTGCTACAAAGAGAATTGGCTGACACTTAGCTAATTCAAGAAGTTTCCCCCTTTGTGCGAAGTAGCTGAACAGAGAAAGAAGGCTTGAGCAGCAGAGGAAGAAAGAAAGAGGAAGAAGAAACAAAGAAGAAAAGGACCCGCACAAGAAGAAGAGGAGCACAAGAAGAAATAGAGAAGAAGAAAAAGAAGAAAAACCTTAACACTGTAGCACAGGGCTACTTAAGACATCTGATACTTTAATTGCATGTATTTGAGACTTGATTTAAGTGTTATTTGTCAGGAGTAATTAGTTATTTAAATCACCATTTTACTCTATTCTTTTTGGCATATTGGTCCTGACATTATTGCAATCTTTATTCTTAATTTAAATTGTGATCTTAATCTTTAAATTCCATATTGCTCCTTGTGTTCGACCTCGAAACCTTTTCGAGTAATAAAATTTATTTGTTTGAGCGCTATTTTGACTATAACACGACAATCTTAAAACATCAATTTAGCACGCAAGCAGCAGATCATACAGACAGTTGTCAAGCTACTCTATTTGATCATTACACGACTCGATATTGCACTTGTTGTAGGTAAGCTCAATCAGTTCATAAATAGGCCAACCAAGCAACATCGGTAGGCTATTATGCAGGTGCTTAGGTACTTGAAGAAAGCACCTGAACGTGGTATTCTCTTTCAGGTCGAGGCTCCTATGACTGTGATAGGATACTTAGATGCAGATTATGCAGGGTGTGTTGCAGATAGGAAGTCTACTACAAGCTTCTATATTTTTGTTGCAGGTAACCTGGTTACCTGGAGGAGCAAAAAGCAGGTTGTAGTCTCTCATTCTAGTGCTGAGTCAGAATACAAAGCCATGGCCCAGACTGCTACTGAGATTGTTTGGATTAGATCCTTGTTGCGGGATCTGCATATTCATATTGAGAAGCCCATGGATATGAGATGTGACAATAGGGCTGCCATGTATATTGCCAACAATCCCACGTCCCATGAGCGCACCAAGCATGTGGAAGTTGACTACCACTATACTAGAGATTTGATCCAACATAGGGTATTATGCACAACAAATGTTGCTTCAGAACACCAGACAACTGACATCTTCAAGAAGCCCTTAACACACAAAGCATTTGATACATGCTGTTCCAAACTAAGCATGCTTGACATCTATGCTCCAGCTTGAGGGGGAGTATTAGCATATCCCTACTATGTTAGCCTCTACGGTCTTCCTTATTTGTTATTTCCTTTTTTATTGTTTTCATGTATGATGGTTACCTTAGTTGTGGTATCTTGTATAGCAATTGCCTTTATAGCAATTACCTTAGTTGTAATCTCTTGTATGGAAATTGCCTTTATAACAATTGCCTTATCTACCTCCTTTTGTCTTGTGAAGCAATCTACTCCACCTTTATATATTGAGAGGTTGGACAATGAAATAAAACTTGCTCATTTCTTCCCACTGTCTTGGACACAGACCTTGCAAGAGGAGATGGAGGCCCTTATCTTTCGGGATACTTAAGAGCTTGTTGACCTACCCCCTAGTGCCACTGTTATAGGGTGTTGATGAGTGTTTACCATGAAATACTTACCAAATGGCTCCATTCAAAGGTACAAAGTTCAACTTGTTGCCAAAGGATATACTCAAACCCATGGTATTAATTATATTGAGACATTTTCTCCTGTTGCTTGTTTTAAACTCTACGGATTTTGTTATCGCTTACTGTTAATTCATATTAGCAAGTATTTCAACTTGACATTAAAAATGCCTTCACACTTAAATAAGGTGTACGTACAACAACCTCCAAGTTTTGAGCGACAGGGGAAATGTCACAAGGTGTGTAGATTACATAAAGTCATTTATGGGCTGAAGCAAAGTCCCCGAGCATGGTTTGCTAGGTTTAGCAGGGTAGTTCAGAGCTTTGGTTTTCTTAGGTCCAATGCTGATCATTTGATTTTTATGAGATACACTAAGTCTAGGTCTATTATTCTTATTGTTTATGTAGATAACATATTGTTGACAGGCAATAATCGAGTTGGTGTTGAGGCTACCAAGGCCTTCTTACATTCCTAATCTGTCACCAAGGACTTAGGTCAAGTTAGTTATTTCTTCGGAATTGAGATTCATCATGTGGAGCATGGCTTGGTACTTTCCCAAAGAAAATATGTATTGGATATTCTACGTGAGATTGGTATGCTTGGTTGTAAGCCAGCAAATGTGCCTCCTGATTCCTCTTTACACTTGAGTGTTAAGGATAGTCCTTTGCTAAATGATGTTACAAGATACAGGGCTATGGTAGGAAAGTTGTTGTATCTCACAGCTGAAATCTAAAATAAAACGGAAGTATAAATATCAAAGCATAAAGGCAATCATGGAACGCTTGGGTTTACGTGGAAACCCCACTCACGAGGAGTAGGGAGAAAACCACGGGAGAAGTGCCCTATGAGCGTATTCTCTATATTTCTTCTCAAAGATAAATGAGAGGAGTACACGTCTATTTATAGGGTATCACACACACAAAGTGCACACTTTCCAATGTGGCACTAAATAACCACTCAATTCTCTCGACAATCTCCCTCAAGCTGGAGCATGGAATGCTCAACTTATAACACAAAGAAACCCACTCTACACAGGCGAGAACAAAGGTTGGAGCTGCTAAAAGATCTATGGCGGTCTCTGAAGATCTGGTGCTGATGGCTCCCCATTCATTATCCCTGAAATTGGGTCTTCCTCTTAAGACCTCGAAGGTGAATCTCCCTCTCTGGAGTCTATGAAACTGGATCTCCCACATAGAAACCTGAAATAAGTCCTTCCTCTGAGGACCTCGAAACTCTGGACCTCCCATAGTTGGGTTTCTCATGTGAAGTCCATGAACAAAAGAGACTCCCAAGCAGGGGTGACTACAACAAGCTCCCACAATCCTCCTTTCTCCCATACTTGTATAAGAGAAAAAATAATAACGACGAGAAGAAAATAAAATATTAAAAACTAGAGAAGACTTCACATCTTCTCTCAACCATAAACCTCATCATCATTTTTTTACCTTCTTTTTTTTCCTTTTTTTCTCTCTTTTTTTTATTTTTTTCTTTTTTTCCTTCATCATTTTTTTGATTTTCTTCTCTTCCTTTTTTTTCTTCAATATCCTCCAGCCCTCTTCTTTTCTCCTCAAAATAAAAAACCTAAAGGTCTTCACATGCTCAACACTGATCTCCCATGAACATCGCCCAAATCACCGTCACCATCAGCGCCTCTCGGAAGCCACCAGCGGCTACGTTCGCTCCTCGTCGCCAGCGCCACGAGCCTCAGGCATCTCGTGCGCCACCTTGCCAGATCGACACCGCGTCCTTGTCTCTACTGGTCGCCACCAACATTGCCGAGGTCCATGCCGTCAAGATCCACACTGCAGTTCTCGCCATCTTCGCATGAGATCCACCATATATGCGCATCAATGTGAACTTCACTGCTAACGCGATCTTCGCCCGCGATCCTCGTTAGAGATCATTCCTCGATGAGCATCAACACCAACTTGAAACCTCTGGCTCCGCCCCAACGTCGATGGCCCCAACAAGATCCCTCCGGTGATCTCAGCGATGACACTGGGGTCTAGGGTTCCGCCATCTTTATCATACGACGTCGATCTCGCGACAATGGAGACACGTCGAAGACGCGATGGCGTCGCCACCTCGCATCGCCCCCTACAGCCGCCGACGAGAGGGGAAGCCTTCTCCTTCACCGCCGCAGACCCCTAGACCCGCACCACTTGATGTAGACCAGCAGATCGCCGCCGCATCCCCTCTGCTTCCTTCGATGTGCCACTGCTCTGCCTCTGCGGTGGGTGCACCACAGTTCTCCCTCTTCATCCTCCTTGATGCCATTTTGGCCTCTCCAATCCTTCTCTTCTGGATGAACAAGAGGAGATTCAACGAACAAAATAATAATAACGAATTAAAAATCAAATAAACTCAAGAAAGAACTGCTCTGATACCAAGTTGAAATCTAAAATAAAGAGGAAGTATAAATATCAAAGCATAAAGACAATCATGAAATGCTTGGATTTACATAGAAACCCCACTCACGAGGAGCAGGGAGAAAATCACAGGAGCACCCTATGGGCGTGTTTTCTCTATATTTCTTCTCAAAGATAAATGGGAGGAGTACACGCCTATTTGTTGGCAATCACACACAAACAAAGTGTACACTTTCCAATGTGGCACTAAATAATCACTTAATTCTCTCAACACTCACTATTACTAGACCTACCATCGCCTTTGTTGTTGGACGGTTAAGTCAATTTATGCAAGCTCCTCGTGAGATACATTGGGCAAGTGTATGTCAGGTGATGCAATATTTGAAGAAAGCACCTGGAAAGGGTTTGCTTTATAGGGCACATGGTCATGTTGATGTTCATGGATTCTCATATACTGATTATGCTGGGGCACATAAGGAACAACGATCCATTACAGGTTATTACACTTTTGTTGGAGGAAATATGGTCGCACAGAAAAGTAAGAAACAGAATGTGGTATCCTGGTCAAGTGCAGAGGCTGAGTATAAGGGCCATGGCACACAGCTTGTGAACTCCTTTGGGTGAAATCTCTTCTCCATGATTTTGGTGTTGACATTAAGGGGGCCATGTCTATGTTTTGTGATAACAAGCCAGCGACATTTATTGCCAATAATCCTGCTTTTTATGAGAAAAGCAAGCATATTGAAGTTGATTGTTACTTTATCAGAGACGTTCTCCAAGGGAAGATTACTACTCCCTATATATCTAGTGAGAACTAGAAAGCAAATATTCTTACAAAGGCCCTACTAAGAAAGCGCTTGGAGTATCTCTCTAGCAAGGTGAGCATGTCTAAAACCAATGCTCCAACTTGAGGAGGATTGTTAGAGCATATTTTATATTCTTTATTATTGCTTTTATGCTTTCCTAAATTCTTTATTTCTTATATTTCCCGTACCTGCACTGTATGCGGGTTTACAATTCTGTAGACAGGTTTCTATAGACGGGTGTATACCCCTTAACCTCTCTATATAAGGGGGCCAAGGGAGTTATATAATACAATTTGACTCATTTCATTCCTAACATCATGAAAGTAATAACTCAAGACAAAATAGATTTTGTGTGCATGTGTGTTTGGGTGGGGTAGGGGGAAAGTGTTGAAAGGGCATGCATATGAATTTCCTCATAGATAAATAGTTATCTACTTCCTAATGTTGGACAAGAAAGGAACACATTCAATATGGTTGGTTACATAACAAGAGATCGCTATCTGAAAATTAATATTCTTCTTATTCTATCTACATAAACAAGAGCATCATCACATTTATACAAGCAGAGTCCGATTTTGGGTCTTTGAGTGCATTGTTTTTCAATATCCTTGTGGAGTTTGGAAGTTTTAACCTTTTACAAGTCCAATTGGAGGTGTGTCCATTGATGATCTTGTGAGGTGGTACAATCAACAACAAGGATATCATTCGTTTGTGTTTGAAAATTTTTCTCAATTTCCTCTTTGTTCATGCATGGTTTTTGTTCGATGACTTGCGCCATGATGTCAGTGAAGATCGATGCTGACAACAGTCAAAGGTGATGACTTGTAGATCCATGGTGTTTGATCGTGATAAGGTTCTCATATGGGTGTCGCTTCTTCGAATCAAATGAGTGTTTCTTTGGATCGATGGGGACTCACCCAAACCTTTTCCACCAACCACCCTTATTCATCTAATGCTCCACGCGCATGTGGAGTGAAGAACACCAACCGGTCATGTGCAGAGATCAGCGGAGGAGGCCAAAACAACTCCCAATTGACGTGCATGGAAGCAAGATCAATTGCAATGCTCAACAACTGGATCAACACAATTGGGGATATCGACGAAGATCTTGCACCAAATCATGGCAGGCCTTTGTTGTTGGGTTCTATAGAATCTCAATTAAGGAAGAAATCCTGCATGGAGGTCACGAGCGAAAACATGGACCTGTTGTATTCGATCAAGCACCACCACTGGTTCCATTACAATAGAGGATCGAGAAGCACCACTCTGGTAGCAGTCACGGACTTGGGTCTCACATCATGGCCTCCGTGGAAGTTGATCTTCTCAAGCCAAGGCAAAGGGCGTAGAGTTGAACAACAACTCCGACAACCAACATCCAACTAGAAAAGATGGATTGGATCAAAGGAGATCTCGACACCTTCCTCATCGAAGGGAGGAGATCTCGGAATGAGATTTGTTTATGCATTTCCTAACTTGGTGTGTGGAAGTTTTTTTTCTTTTGTGGTTGGTTCTCTATTTCCACGATAAAAGGAGGTAGAGGAAACCATGGAGAACATAAGAAAAAGGGAACATACATTCAAAAAAGTGCAGGGTGAGTTGGAG
The DNA here is from genome assembly GCA_037157565.1 of Thalassia testudinum. Classification (NCBI taxonomy): domain Eukaryota; kingdom Viridiplantae; phylum Streptophyta; class Magnoliopsida; order Alismatales; family Hydrocharitaceae; genus Thalassia; species Thalassia testudinum. The sequence goes on along the minus strand of JAZHRO010000022.1, from coordinate 1,360,065 downwards.
TTAAAAAAAAGAGTGGTCGGTGAATTAAGAAAAAAAAAGAAAATGAAGTGGTCGTTCCTAAAGGCATTTAATCAACAACTTTTGCATGTCCTCTTTCTTTCTTAGCAGCACAAATGAGGTTGTACAAAAGTGGTTCTACCCTCTCCATGCTCAACATAATGGACACCATCTTCCTCAAGCCTCAACCAATAAGTGATCCTCGACCAACAACAGTAAAAGGTTCAACAACCATGGAAAATCAATCCTCATCAGCAAGCGTGGAGGATCCTCTATGCATGCATGAATAGCCATGGTGTGGCCGATCTTTCAAGCCTCAATAAATAAGTGATCCTCTGCCAAAACAGCAAGAGGTTCAACAACCACAAAAAATCATTCCCCATCAGTAAGCATAGAGGATCCTCTGTGCCTTCACGCCAGTGCCATCGACGAGGACATGTGGCTCATTTATAATCATGCCCAGCACATGTCGAGGGAAACCTTGGTGAACCCATGAGCTCGTCCGCATCGATTGGGGAAAATGAGCAAATCAAATCATCTTAGAAACCCTACCTCTATTTATATAGAGAGAGGTGGGAACAATCACAACGCAACCTTATAAAAAATAAAAATTAAATACAAACATAAGCATACTACTTAAATATAACACTAAACGATTAAAGGGGCTCAACACTCCCCCTCATGCTGGAGTATGTGTCAATCATACTCAGCTTGAAACAACATACATAAAATGAAGAATGAGCTAAAGACTTGGTGAAGATATCTGTTGATCGATAGAATTTTCTATTAGAAAAATAATATCATAAATATATGTTGTTGCAGTATAAATTATGTGGTGGAAAATCCATAGTCGATCAAAAATAATTAATATTCAAGATTGAACCACAATAACGAAGTCGTATCCACAGGGAGGCGTAAACACCAAGAAATTTGATGCTATTTGAATAAGGGTACAAAATCACGAGGAATTCGTTATCCACGTCAATCACAAGATTAGATAGCTAGAGAGAATGACTATACAGTCTGATGAGAAATAAAGAAACTGAGGGGGGTTTGTCCGCAATTCACCACATACTTTTAACCGTAAAAATCAAAACAAAAATCCCCTCAATTGCACTAAATGTAAAAACTAATATACACCAAAACAAGGGAATCCTTCCCTTGTTTAGCCGCGCGACGAGGATCCACGGCTAAATGAGAGAAGCCCGGAGGAGGATGCTGGAGGGATGGCTCCGCGATGGCGATGGTCTCACAAGAGACGGCAGCTGGTGGTGACCAGTCGGCTAGGAGAAGACCGATGGTGGTGAGTTGTCGCACGTCTATTTAGGGATCGCGGGAGCCACGACTAAAGGCGTGGCTGGGCTAATGATGGCGAGGCGAGTCCAATGGAGTCAATGGCACGTCAAACGGAGGGTTGTGATGGCGACTGCGTGGAGGGTGAACTCGCCGGTGATGGGTTCTTCTCCATTGACAAAGGTTGAAGATGATGAAGACGGTGGGCAGTGATGTAGAGGAACTGGAACTACTGCTGTCCTGTCACTTAGAGGGGAAGCCGGAGATGCTAATCGCAATGGTCACACAGAGGGCTGTCGAGGATGGAGCACGGTAGTGGTCTGCTCTGCATGGGGTAAAGGAGGGCATGAGCACAGTGGTTGAGCGGGAAGGAGGCAAGGTCGCGGTCGCTAGCAGTAGAAGGTAGGCTCGTGGTGGTGGTTCGCTACTACGTGCGTTTGGTGGGTGGCCTAAGGTCAAGAGGGTGGAGGTGTTCTGTTGGGCGCGAAGGTGGTGGCTCACGGTCTATGTTGGGTCGATGAGGCCTACAGTCGAGAAGGTGGAGCGAAGGTGCGGTGGCTCGTGGTCTGTGGTGATGGTGTACGCAGCCTTGAAGAGGTAGGGGAGGGAAGCGAGCGGTGAAGGCAAAGGGGATTCGCCTGTCCTTATTTGCGTGGGCCGGAGGAAGAAGTTCCCATCCCGAAGGGGGGAAGCGGGAATGAAGAAGACCAAACCCCCAGGCAGAAGATGAGCACTGGGTTTTTTTTTTTTTTGTAAAGGTCAATGTGCGGTGATTGAGGGGAAAAAGGGAAAGGTCTTAGGGGAGTTCAATCATTGAGGGAATCAAAGTCACAATCAAAAATAGAGATTTGAGAATCTCGCTCTCTCTCTCTCCCAAATTTCCTTTTATAGTCTTTTACAGGTGGAAACTCAATGCCAAAATAGCATTCCTAATTAAATCCTCCACTATTCCTGCAAAAACATAGATATGCAATTAATAAAGTGTAATAAGTAAAGAACATTTGCAAATGTAGTATATCAATTAAATAAAAATGCATGACCGACAATTCTCGAGTTTAACTAATATTTCAATGTAATGTGTGCTCGACACTTATTCCCAACTCCAAATTAAATATTCTTACATATAATTATATTTCATTAAAATAGACTTATCATCTATCATCTGATTATCTAAAGTCACCTATGTGGTATATAAGAAACCTCTCTGGATCAAGTCTTGAGTATAATGACAATCCACCTCCACGTGTTTGGTGTGCCCCTAAAACATGAGATTATTTGCGATGTATGTAGCAACTTGATTATCACATTGCATCTCCATAGGCTAATGATTTAAATGCCGACGGCATGCGGCTGACAAGGCCTATTTTGGAAAACCTTCATGCCGAGATGATTATGTTGTTGAAATACCAAGATTTCACCAGCATGTCGACAATATCGATGCCGATCTAAGGCTATTGCTAGTTTATGATCAATAGGCTTAGAGGTAGATTGAGGGCAACGGCTCCATGGTTGGTTTGTGGGTTTATCTCATGGAGCAATGATTTATTTGATCTGAAAGGCCATTGAATAGGTCAAAATGTGGTAATTGTACTCTTAAAAAGGAGTAATGGCTTATTTGGGATCACGTATGTGTATGTCCCATTTGCTATTGATTCTTTTGTGAGGTCGCATTGTTGGTTGACGATGACTTTGATATAGGTCTTTTTTTATGATTTACCTGACAATGGAGGTGGTATTAATGTTGGATCGATGGACTTTTTGTAGGTTATGGTAGCATTTACCTTAGAGGAGATTGGTCAAGCTTATTGCTGGTATACTTGGAGGAGTGCAATAATGCATTGATATGTTTCGATTCCATAGAGATTTTGGAGACATTTTCTTTGTGTAATTAAGGCTGGCCTTGGACCTTTCCTATTTCAATGCTTAGTTGCTAAAGGTGGACATCAAATGAATAATGAGATATTAGTAGTGGGTAGTGCGATCCTTTGGTTTATCTAATCTAACCAAGGCAAGAGGGTTGCAAACCCACACTTTATTGCATAATTAAAGGTAAATGAAAGGGTTGAAATGCAAGATGACTAAGGCTTTGGACAAGATCACTAAGTTTGACAGACTTGAGGATAATACTATACCGAGGATTTCGAAAGCATTGAAGAGGAAGCATACCCAACAAATTATTTCTCTAGAAGATAAGAAGGAAGAGGTGGGGTGGAGAAAGTGATCATGACCTCTTTGATTAAAGGAAGGGGGTGCAAGCATGTTTCTTTCACATGGCAACCAATGAAAACAGGAAGTTTATTGGTAACAGCCAAAGTTAATGAAATGGAGTATAATGACAGAGAAGACATTGGGAAATTGGTGGAAAAACATTTTAGAGCATTCAAGGAGAAATAATCAAGATAGTTGGAGGAGTAAAAGGAGAGCTCTTCCCTTTTTAAAAATTATTTGTATCCAAAATTGCTGGTGCAATCTTTTTTTGAATCTAAGGTGAAAGCAGGTGTAGCTGGACTCAATGTGAAGTGGGCTGATGATAACATCATCATGAGCCATGACTACTTTAATTAGCCAAGATTAATTGACAAATATTCCTACATAATCACCGGAGAGTCATAATTCCCTGCATATCCTTTCCGAGAAGAATACATTAAATCAGGGTTAATTCTACAGTTTTAACAGCATATCATGAATGCGGAATAATCACGAGATTTCCCACGGGTTAATCTAAGATCAACTGTTTATTAATAACTAATAAGAGGGTCCGCGCAGATAGAAATAGAGTTGCATACACTTCAAGAACTAATACAATACCCAAAATCCTAATTTCAGACCCGCTTAAATAACAGAGGTTATGGTCAGAATAAAATCCATCTAGACCCTCCAAAATTCATAGAAAAATATTCCATGAGGTTTTGTACCTTTGATTTGACATTTGGAACCTATTTTGACCTAGAACAGAGTCTCAAACAGAAAGTTACCCTAATTTGGATTTCTGCGCAAATTGCCCGATCAAACTTGGTCAAAACTGAAATCCAACTTCACCATCAAATTTCATGGGTTCAAATTAAGTTTGTACCAAAATTTGGACCCAATCAGAGATCATCTTGACCTAGTTTACATTTTAGTCCAGTCAAACTCTTTCTCTCTCAATTAGCCCCTCAACTTTTCAATTATTTGCAGACAGGTCCCTAGGTTTCTCGTCATCTTTGCAGCTAGGTCCATGCCACCATTAGTGTGAACAGAAGCTTCACCATTGAGATTCGAGCGAGGATTTCTCGCTCGAGTCTCAATCAAATACTCCCAAAATTGAAAAGGAAATTCCTTAAGGAATTCCCTTCCAAATGAACCCGGCCATGGACCTTAACTCCTTCTCAATCTCTCATATGAACGTATGAAAGATTCGGGTATCCATTGTGCGCGGAACTCTCGAAGCTTGAAAGCTTCTTTCCTTGCTTGGGAACATCCCCTAAGGCCTATAAAAACTCCCTCATGCAATTCTGCTTCACCTTAGCTTGGTTTGGCCGCACTTCTTTGCCAAAAACTCCTCCCTCCGGCCTCCTCCGACCAACTCCGGCGATGTCCTCTCCTTCAACTTCCTCGCCTACTGCCACATACCATAGGCAACAAGATTGCCTTCCTCTCCTTCGTCCGCTCTTCGCAATACCAGCGAGGAGCTCTCAGACTCTCTTTCCTTGCCGTTCCACCACAAGAGATATTCTCTTCAACGGCGCCGGCTGTGATTGCCCCTTTCAACCGTTAATATTAGGTTCTCTTCCTTCCTCTTCCTCTCTACTCTCTTTCCCCCTCTTTAAAACCTAATTTCAACCACCAACCACGCCTCTCCCTCTCCATCTTCCTTACGTCCGGCGTACCTCCAACGTGACCTCCCCAGTGTCATACACCACCAAACGCACCCATTCCACCTCCAGAAGCACCACCTCACCTCACCAACCAAAACCCCCCACCTAATTATGTGTTTCCTCCACCAAAAATGCCCACCGAACACAACCACCTCTGTTCACCTCCTCTGAGTTCGCCCAGCCACCACACACCCTAATTCGTCATGCAAACACCACGACCACCTTCACCAACACTTGACGAGTCTCCTGAGATGTTTGAATGTGGCTGTGAGGCCATATCTCGTGTTTTAGGTCTCGATCGCCGTCGACATTCCGCCCACCTCCATCCGCCATCCGCCGTCATCAAATACTTCCAGGCCTCAACTCCAGCTCCTGAAGCCGCGGAATTACTTCACCTATCTACCTGCAGCGGCAATTAGAGAACAAAACTCCAGCATAGCTCTAATTGAATGAAGCTTCTTCCTGCAGCTACACGCAAGAAAGAGCTGGCGCTATAGTCCCACATTGTGGGGATACAGACTCACGCACACATATATTGTTTTTGTGATCAAGCTTTACCGCCCAAGCACTAAGGGGTTGGGTCCCTCATCACCCTCACACCCGATAACCCGCCTACTCACACCTCGCTTGCGACACCACGCCCGCAAGCCTGGTCACTGTACATGACCTGATAACCCATATTTGGATCTGACTACGCTGGGTCTTGAGAGAGGAGGAAGAGAGAATTGTGAGAGAGCAAGGGAGGGTTTTGCTCTTTGCAGGTTTAGCCCCTGTGCGACACTTAGTCACTGAGGAAAGGTTGTGCTCTGTGTATGAGAAAGAGAAGGAAGGAAGCTAAAGAAGATAAGAAGACTTTCTGAGTCTTGTGCTTGTGCTACATAAGTCATCTAATCTGATTTGACATTGTGGAATGATTTAAGTACTATGGTTAAGATTGAATTCTGATTTGAATGAATTGAAATATTGAATGCATGCTTAATTAAGAGAATAAGTGGTGATTCAAATCATCATTATTTTGATTCTCTTTTCTTTTTGATTCCGTACAACCTTGAGATACATTGATTTATATTCGAATACTAATTCTAATTAGTTTTATTCATTGCATATCTATTTTGTAATCAATTGATTGTGCTCATTGATTCTTAATAAGGTTAATGTTGTGAATTCCATTATTTGTTCCCTGTGTTCGACCTCAGACTCTTGATTCTGAGCATATAAATTTAATTGTTTTAAGCAATTGAAGCTTTGCTACAACGAAACAACTTAAAACTCCTCAATAGCTCGTCAAGCAGGGGCTTTGGAACCTAATAGGTTTCCAATTTTTATTGTTTAAGGTGTTTTGGTCAATTGATGGGTGGTGTCTTAGGTAGGTTGTAAAGGAGTTATTATTATCAAAGGAGGTTGAGAAGCCTCCCTTTTACCTAACCTAAAAAAAAAAAAGGAGGTGGTTGAAAGAACAAAATATTATAGGCCCATTGTACTCTTGAATGCCATCTATTTGTTACTCGAATTATTAACATAGTAAGAATATTTGATATTTCATTATTGAACTTTAATATGGTATGGTCATGATGAAATACTCTTATTGTTACATAATTAACATTTGATTTTTTTGAAATTGATATTATTTTGGCTAGTAACTAGTGCTTTTTTTGTCGGCATGCATCGACATGCCCTCAGCATTTCCATGGCATGCCCATCGAAAAATGATCATTTCCACGGCATGCCCATCGAAAAACGATCATTTCCACGGCATGCCCTCAGCATGCCCACAAAATGTACATTTAGAATTTCGTTGGCACGGCATCGAAATCAACATTTCGAACATTGCCATAAGCCCATCAATTTGCACAGGTAAATCTATCAGTAGGGATTTCACCTACATTAATTCTGCAATTGTCTATGCCATCACCCTGTACTCAGACTTGACACTCAATCTAGATACAACCACCTGCTTCTTACTTCTCCAAGCAACTAGATTCCCAGCCACATGCGTACAAAAACCTGTAGTGGATTTTCTATCATCCAGGTAGCTTGCATAATCAGCATCAGATAAGCCACTACAGCCATGGATGTCCTATTAGATAGAAGCCTTTGTCATAGTGCTTTCTTTAAGTACCTTAACACCATTATGGTAGCATCCTAGTGCTGCTTAGTTGGTCTATCCATAAATTGGCTAAGCTTTCCCACTACAACTGAGATATCTGGCCTAGTAATAGTCAAGTATAGTACCTTACCAACTAACTTCCTATACTGTCTGTTATCCACTACCTCTGACTCTCTATCATATAATTGAGCCTTGGGGTCCATAGGAATATTTGCTGGTTTGGCACCCAACATATCAGTCTCCCTCAATACATCAAGTGCAAACTTTGGGACAAAGCGATGCCACTCCTGCTGTGAGCAACCTCTATCCCAAGGAAGTATCTAAGGAGACCCTAATCCTTCACGACAAACTACTCTACCAAGCGCTACTTGATCTCTATAACACTTACAGCGTCATCTCTTGTGACTATCAAATCAACATAAACCAGGAGTACCACTACCTCTTTCCCTGTCTTTCTGACAACAAGGAATGATCAGTTGACGATCTCTAGAACCCCACAAACTCCACAACCTGTGACAGCTTTTGCAACAATGCTCTGAGGCTCTGCTTAAGGTCATAAATAGCCTTCTTCAAGCTACATACACACCCGCTGAGTCTCGTAACAAAGTGGTTGTTGTATATATACCTCCTCCTACAAGTCACCATACAAGAATGCATTCCTCACGTCTAACGGGTGAAGCTTCCAACCATGGTGCACTGCAACTAAAACCAGAATCTGAACTGTGGAGAGACGAGCGACTAGGGGTCGCTGCTGGGGTCAGCAGCCTACCAGCAACGGCGCTGGCGAGGGCCCCTCCTCACGCTGCTGCAGATGAAGCCTAACGCTCCTACTGGCGGTGCTACTGCCAGCCAAGAGAGGTCACCAGTGGTGGTGAGGAAGAGGAGAAGCGAGGGATTAGGTGGATGGGTTGGAGGCCTACTTGGGTGGGTATTTAGGACACCGGGCTAGGACCGCTACTCTAATACCATGTTGGGAAAAATGAGCAAATCAAATCATCTTAGAAACCCTACTCTCTTTATATAAAGAGAAAGATGAGAACAATTACAACACAACTCCATATAAAATAAAAATTAAATACGAACATAAGCACACCATTTAAACATAACACTAAATGACTGGGGGGCTTAACAGCACCTCGAAGCAACAAGATGTTGCAGATCGCAATGAGGAGGCACGGTGATGTGGGAAGAAATCGCCCTCGCAAAGTAAGCCCAATCAGTCCATGATTAAACCAGTAGAACTTGCTTGGATCCGATCCACGCGGGAATGCGAAGAAGCACAGACCACCCAGCAATTACAAGTCAACACAATAACTACCATTATGTCACTATAACTTTCCATTACTATGGTGGTTACATCTCTAAGTGTGTAACCTCCCACATCATGTATTCTATAAATTGGGTCCCATACCCACATGGAAGACACACATCCAATGGGGGCAACCCAAAGGCTCTTCAACCTATAACCTCATGTATCATTCTTACCTATAGTGGATATTGAGGATTAGATCCCTGCCCAGACATACACCCATACCGAGTGGAACTAGGTCAACAATCCCATGTGTTCATGTGGAACTTGCTTATTTTTATTTTTCGTGGCTATGATACGTTTCTCGCATCTACAAATTTTTTGATGGCCATCAATGGCCTCAATGACAGCCTCCGAGACTCATTAAATGATGCCGTCTGTGGGAAACGTCAACAAAAAGCCAAGCTCTTCCCATTTGTGGGCCACAATCTCCCCTTTGTGGTTGCTCCCAAACTTGAGAATCATCTGATTCCTACAAGGGAAAATATTGCATCTCACTGAGAAAAAGATAAGTTCTTCAAGCATCCCATTAGTTTTTCTTATGATTTCCCATGAATCCCTTTCTTTGAATGCATCTATGCATAAGGTCATTCCTTATACACTTTCAAAGTAAATGTATCGTCGGCAAAAATTGTGGCTAACATTCCTTCCCCACACATTCCACTTTTAGTTTTTTATGCAAACAAAATCACATATTATCATGGTGGTGGTTACGTTATTACGACCATAATTCTTAATATTCCCATGCTATTTTTTCATGAAGATGAAATGAGCTCAAGACACCACCGTTAGAATGGGTTGTAGGTATTTTGCAACTCTCCATATGATAATTTAAGTCATAACTTTGTGACCAATGATGGGGGTTCAGGTCTAATAGTACAAAGGTGTTGCACGCCAACCCAACTCCACGTCCTTTGAACGCAAACAGAACCCCGTCAGGATCGCTCATGCATCTATCGATCACTCTGCTGCACCTACCAGAGATTTTATCAAGATCGCATAGTGAAGCACAAGGTGGCCCGAGCGTCACACCCATCATGGCTGACAGGTTCAAGTGCCCATGCCCATCGACCATTGGACTCCACCCACAGGAGGAACTCATCTTGATCACATGAGCTCCGCTCGGCCATGACCATGCCATTAGAGGAGCTCCACTTGCACAAAGGTACCAACTAGCCATAAGGCATCCAGTTACCCCTTTCTTTGCATGCCGCGAGCATCGACTAGTGATTTCGATGGCCGACTCCACTTTTCTCCTTTGCAAAGAGCTTTGCACTCCAAGGCTTCCACAATACCCGACCACGGCAGGTCTCTTCAGCGGGCAAAACTCCTCCCGCCAAACCTCCACCCGGCTGGAGTCTCTACCCTGGCGTGCCTTCTCCGCCCACCATGGGCATCAATGAGCCGAATGCCCCCTTCTCTACCCGCCATAGGCGTTGATAGGCCGACTGGCCTCTCCTCTACCTTAACGTGAGCATCGACTGGTCGTTACAAGTCAACTTGTCCACCTTATGAGGGGCATCACCTAATGGATGCCGCCAACCCCAAGAGTGGGTTGGCTAAACCCAACTCTGTCAGAGCTCCATCTCAGCTGAACCCCCCACGAGCTATGTTGGATTCCCTCCAATAGAGGGGGGACAATGGCCACAACCACCCCCCTCACTCGTGCGGCGGTCGACTACACCTTTCCCGCCTGATCTCATAGCCGGCAGTTGGAAAGAGGTCGGCTAGTCCTTGCCCACGATGGTTGCCCAATGTTGCCTCCCATGGAGAGAAACCGGCTAGCCCCTCCCCTTGTTGGCATTACACGCATACAAAGAGCCCTCTCAACAAAATATCACGAAGGTCCACCTTCCTTAAGCTTTTCATCGCTAATGCCAAGTTGGGTCCAGGGGTGTAGAGAGGGTGGTGGATCTCATGGGACGCCTCACCCTCGCCAAAAAGATCCAAATGCTGGAGAGCAACTCCCCTGCGGTGCCCCACCTTGGCCTCCCCGCATAGAAGGCTGATTTCATCCTGCCGATTTCTTCACCTCCCGTTCTAAACGTCGCCTGATCCCAAGAGTTGGCTGCCCAACGAATGAAAAGGGCACGTCAAACAACAAAACACTAAAGGACCAAATATTCAAAAGATTGTTCCACTTGAATAATCATCCCTTAAAATGTTTTATGATTTTGGGATTTGAAAGCCGTGGGAGGAAGTGAAGCTTTTAGCATTAATAAGAAAACACAAAAAATAATTTGTGGCTACAAATTGATGTATGAAGATGACACTATCATCAGTATTAGGCGTCGTTCAACTGGGATGGCAGTTGGCTAATTTCTCTCCATCACCTTTTTACCACTTAATCATGGAGGCCAGCTTATCCTATCTTTCTCGCCTGAATGTGTGATTGGCAGATAGAGAAGAGATGGATTGACGTCCACCTCTGCCTGGTGCTTCACCACAGCTACTTTGTGATGCAAGTAAGGGCACCACCCAAAGGAAATAAGAAAGGAAAATTTTCTGAGGCCGGCAAGCACATTGATAGCCGAACAATGCTCCACACATCCCTTCTCTTATGCAACGATAAGTAAAACTTTTTTATTTTATAAAATAGATGTTTGTCTTTACAAAATTTATATCATCTCTATGCCAGTCATCTCCCCACCCGCTTGCAAATTAGTATATGACAGGACTGAAAAACCCTTTCACGTTCCCAACAAGCACACGCCACCTGCACGGGATAGGCTGCCAACAGGTACCCCAACTAGAGCATACCCTGAGCCCCCTGAGAGCATCAGTTCCGTGCAAGGAACCTTAGCAGGAGAGCCTGGTACTCCAGTCTCTCCAATAAGGACAATCAGTTGAGATCAAGTTTGAAGTCAGGAACTGAATTCTTGCACTTCCATTACGAATTATATTTTACTAATCACCTATTTTTGCAAGAGAGTTTGCAAACAACCCCTCCCAAGAGGCGAGCGAGAGCAATGAAGCACCTACTCAACACTACCGAGCAATAGCTATTAGGGTCAAGGGTAAACTTCGTGCAAAGGGCAAAGAGAAAGAAGATAGGTCTACTCTCACAGTCAACACAGTCGAACAATGAGAATGGGGACAATTGATGAGGAAAGAAATCGCCCTCACAAAGTAAGCCCAATCAGCTCGTGATTAAACCAGTAGAACCCGCCATTACTGTGATGGTTACATCTCCAAATGTGTAACCTCCCACATCATGTATTTTATAAATTAGGCCTCATACCCACATGGAAGACATACACATCCAATGGGGGTAACCCAAAGGCTCTTCAACCTACTACCTATAGTAGATATTAAGGGTTAGATCCCCTCCCTAAACGTACACCCCTATCAGGTGGAACTAGTTCAGCAATCTTTTATGTTCATGCGGTTGCTTATTTTTATTTTTTGTGGCTATGTTACATCTCTCGCATCTACAAATTTTTTGATGGCCATTAGTGACCTCGACACCAGCCTCCGAGGCTCATCACAGGGAGATCTCGCAAGAGGGAGATCATGTGGGTGTTGCAAGGAGATCTCACAAGAGCTACAATCTGATTGTTAGGTTCCATCTTATTCTTTGTTTATTTTAATGTGGTTAGTGTGAGTTATTTAGAAGAGAGAGAAAATGCAGGAGATGGTGATAGTCTTGCGATTAAGTTAGTTCTGTTATCAAGATAAAAATAGAGAATGGGGTGAAGAAGAAAAGAAAAACGAGGAAACATGAAAAACAAAAAGGAGATAGTGTTAATTAGTTGTGCTTCCATTTTTTTCGAAAAAAAAGAGAAGGTGCTTGATTACAAAAAGAAAGAAAGCAAGAAAAAAGTTGAAACTATGAGAAATAGGGGGTGTCCCCTAGAGTTATCTCTTGTGTGTCTCCACCTTCATTATTTGGTTTAAGTTGGAAGGTGGAAGACTTTGTGGTTGAGTCATTTATGTTTAGGTGGTTGAACTTGTGAAGTACTAGAAAATAAATTAGATTGGATATTTTGGAATCAAATTAGCTAGGTTTAGTTGTCTTGCTATTTCTAGCCTATGGTATTTTTGGAAAGTGCTTTATTGTGCCTTATTATTTTTCCTTTAATATGTTATCCCTCGCTCTATATAAAGAGTTATGGCTTGCTTATAAATTGAACAACAAAGATTATTTCTCTCAATATGATATCAGAACGGCGATCCTAAATCAACAATCCTAGATCAACAATCTGATATCCCACCAAATATCCTCCTAATAGCCGATATCCTAACATGTGCAAGGATCATTTTGTGATCATGATTTTGCTGCTGAGCACATCGCTCTAGACCATGTCTCCCAACTCCAGATCGTGTGATCATCTCACATCATATTGCAAGATTTGATGTTATGTGATCTACTAGCGTGATCGTGATCAAATCATGTGCTCTTCCGCATAGATCTAATCACCCAGGTGATCTATTCGCCCCAGCAGGTTAGGTGATGCTGGTGTTGATGGGTGGTCCTCACCCAACAGGTCTGATCATGTGCTCTTCCTGCTATTATCTCCTATTGCTGCTATTGCAATGATCTAATCTGTTGTTGTTGTTACATTTTCCCTACTGCTGTGATGTGATCTACGGTCTAGTGTCATTGGTTGTTATCTATTGTTGTTGTGTTGCATTCTCCATATTAGTGCAATGTTGTTGCCATTGGTGTTCCTATTCCCCTCGATGCTATTGCCGTTGGTGTTGTTGATCTCGTAAGGACATCAACAATGGAAGTAATAGGTGTTTGCCCTATCATGCTTGGGATCATCTCCCCTATCGTGCTTAGGATCATCTCCTAGTACCTACCTATCCTCCTCTTGACTACTATATGGTCAGTTGAAGGTTCAGTTGCATGTGTTTGGTTGCACAAAAGGTCCTCATGTTGTGGTGTAGTTATGGCAATTGCCAAAAATAAAGTGCAAAAAATTATGCCTACTACTACACATGATCAGTGGGTAATTAATTCAAGAGCTTCAATTCATCTCATTGGTAATACTAATCTCCTAACGACATCTAAGAAGTCCAAGCGTGTAACGGCAATGAAGGTGGCTAATGGATCCTATTCTCCCATTATTGCAGTTGGTGATGTCCAGATATCATCAAAGCTATAGTTACCGAAGGTGTACTATGCTCCAAAGTTTCCTATGAATCTTCTGTCAGTTAGTCGTATCCACAAGAATGTCCAATGTCAGGTTATCTTCAACGACTAGCATTACTACTTCCAGGACAAACTAGCAAGAAAATTGGCAATGATATCTAGAAAGATGGATTATATCTTCTTGACATACCATCACCATTTATCAGTGTTGTGTCCATCTCTTCATATTCTTTATTGTGGCATCAACACCTTGGTTATCCATCTGTGGAGAAGATGCGGCAGATATTCTCAAACCTTGCACCCAGTATCACCTTCGATTGTGAGGCTTGTCGATTAGGCAAGCGTCATAAGAGTACCTTCCCACAGTGTACTAAAGGGAACAACACCTCTCCCTTCCATCTTATGCCTTGCAATGTCTAGGGACCTACCAGGATTACTAATGCTAGAGGTCATAAATACTTTGTAATATTCGTGGACTATAGCCGATCCACCTAGGTCTTCTTGATAAAGAATTAGATTGAGATTCTTCAAATTGTACAACAATTCTTCATAGAGGTATAGACTGGATACTCATCATCCATACAGATTTTCAAAAGTGATAATGCACTAGATTTTATGCAAACAAATCTTCAAACCTTTATCACCAAAGGAACTCTCCATCAGACGTCATGTGCTCATACGTTACAGCAAAATGGTGTCACAAAGAGAAAACTCCGACACATACTAAATATCTTTTTTTGACAAAGAGAAAGGAGCGCTATCATTTACGATAGCGTCCTACTTTATTAATTAAATAACCTAGTTACAAATTATCCAGCCAAAGCTTTAAATGAAAATCGACATCCGCATACACATTTTCAACCCACACATCCCCCCCCCCCCCCGCGCACGCGCGAAAAATAACATCATTGTGTGCTCTCCACACGACCCACAAGCTCGCCGCCATGTGCACGCGGGGGCTATTGCTGGATAGAAAAGAGTGCCACAACATATCCTACATAGGCAGAGAAGAGGAACAAAATCTCTGCCAAACATTATTTGTAACCAGTCAGGCACTAAAGAGGTGACGCATGTCATCCTCCTCAAAACCACACAAGGGACAGCAGACGTGTGGTGTGCTAAGGATCTGTCTTCTATATGCACCAATCATCAGCCAGAGAAACACCCAAACCTTCAATGGGGCCTTGATCTTCCAAAGGTGTGCACAGAACCTTCTATGCTCGTCCTTCACATGCTCCTCCAACAAGACCGAGTAGGCCTTAAAAGACGTGTAAACTCCCCTTTTCCACTCAAACCTGTCAATGCCTTCTCTAGGTTGAAATGCTACCAAAACATCTCTTAGCATGTCAGCTTCACCCAATCTAGTAGCAGGTGCATTGCCAGTCTGTATCAACCACCATCCATTCCCCTGGTGCCACATGTCCGCCACCGAAGCTCCCTTCTTGTCAGAGGCTTCATAGACACATGGAAAGGTGTCTTGCAGCCTCCCAAACCCACTCCAATCATCTTCACAAAAAGCAAGGTATTTTCCCCTTCCCAGCATGGAGAAAAACAACCCCCACCGGTTCTCCATGACCGTAGAAATCGAAGCCCAGAAAGGCGATGAATCTCTAGCCTAAATCACTCCTTTCAACTGTCCTGAACCACCGTAAGAGTCCCTTACCACCTTCCACCACATCCCCTCCTCCCCCCTCAAGATCTTTACTCCCCACTTGAGTAGTAAAGAGTCACTAAATTCCCTAAGACTTCTCACCCCCAGACCACCACACTTCTTAGGGGTACACACTTGATGCCACTTGACAAGTTGCATAAAGTGGCTATTAAGTGTCGGGTCTTTCCAGAAGAAACGTTTCCGCAACCCATCAATCTTCTTCACCACCAAGTCAGGCAGCCTCAATAATGAGAACAGAAAAACAGGCACAACTGACAGGACTGAATTAAGCAAAATCAATCTTCCCCCCTTAGAAAGGAAGCGGCCACACCACCCAGCCATCTTGGCTGACATCTTCTCAAAAAGCACCATCTAGCCTTTTTTCTTCATTTTCTTTGCCTGAAGGGGCAGCCCAAGGTATCTGATTGGCAGGCTAACAACTGGCATCTGGAGGATCTGGGATAACCTGTCTCTCATTCTACACGCATCCCCAAAATAGACCAAGGAGGACTTTGCACCATTGATCTGAAAGCCTAAAACCTCTCCAAATATCTCCACCACGTACTTTAGACACTCAGCCTTATACTCCCCTCCTACAAAGAAGACAATGTCATCAGCAAACTACAATATGGGTGTCAAAGCTCTCTGTGATAGAGCATATACCCATGGATAAGGCCACTAGAGCAGGCTTTAAAAGCAAAACGAGCAAGGGTGTCAACGGCCAAAATGAATACCAAAGGGGCGACGGGGCACCCTTTCTCAACGCTCTTCTACGGCTAGATCCAACGATCCATTAGACAGCCATTAATGAGAGGCAAAAAGGAGGAGGTAGTTATGCACCATCTGATCCACTGAATCCACATCTCCAGGAAGCCTTGCCTCCAGAAGATTTCCCAAAGGTATGCCCAAGAAATCGAGTCATACACCTTGGAGAAATCTACCTTCCACAAAAAGGCTTTCTTCCTTCTCCTCACCCATCCCGACACCATCTCTTAGGCAATGATAAAAGACTCTTGCAAGGATCTACCCTTCAAAAAAGCAGACAATACCAGACTGATGAGTGGCTGTAAGATCTCTCTCATATGATTGGCCAGTATCTTCCCAATCAATAAGTAAATAACATTCGACAATGCAATAGACCTAAAATCAAAAAGGGACTCCACACCTGCTTTCTTTAGGAGAAGAAAAAGAAAGGACCTATTGATTTTTTCCATCCCAAAGTTTCCCCTCTGAAACTCCTCCAAGACTCCCATGACATCTTCTTTAAGCACCTACCAAAATTCCTTGTAAAAAAGGACAGGAAACCGTTTGGGACAGGTGACCCTTCCGCCTAGAATTCATTCAATGACGTGGTCACCTCCTCCAAACTGATATGCCTACACAACTGCCAACACGCTTCTTCACTCAGCCTCAACATGTCAAACATGGTGAGCTTCCATGCTCCTCTCGCACCTGCCCGTGTGGTGTCTATATAATACGCATTAGCTAGACCACAAAGGTCGACCAGTGATTCATCCACTTGATCTCCATACCGAAGAGTAGTGATCATGTTAAACCTCCTCGCACTAACTACTGCATGGAAAAATTTAGTATTCGAATCTCCTTCCTTCAGCCATAGCTATCATGACTTCTAACGCCAATCCACCTCTCGCTTCAGATCTTCCTTGGCCACAGTATCCTGCAGGTCTTTTCTCATTTTCTGATCTTCCTCAGTGAGCACTCCCTGCCCCTCCTTTCTCGTCCAGCCTCTTCACGCCATCTATGGCTTCCATCCTTCTCTGAGCCCTCACATGCGTCAATGATTTTTTAAAATCAAAGAGCATAAGACGTAGGCCTCGCAACTTCGCCGCTAAGCGCTGCATAGCTAAGCCCACCACCTCCTGTGACTCCTACCAAGATGTCACCATGTCGAAAACCTTCCTCCTTGAGCCACAACTTCTGAAATTTGAAGTACGTGCTCATCTTGGCACCCTCTCCACTCTCCCAGACCAAAAGGAGTATGGTCTGAAAAAGGTCCTTCCAACGCTGTCACAGACGCCATATGATAAGTGCCCATCAAATCCACGCTGCCCAGGAAGCAGTCTATCTTCGACATCAAGCCACTACCATTCCTCCATGTGTATGATGCACCAGACGAAGGGATGTCCACCAACTTTAACTCATCGACCACATATTGAAAGCCGTGTGTAGAGGAGTGCACCCTACCATCCAGTCTATCGTCTGAAAGTAAGGTGCCATTGAAATTTCCACCCACAAGCCACGCTGCTCCTTACACCCACCCAACTGCATCCCTCAGCTCATCCCATAAGAACGATCTATTACTCTGGTTACAAGGCCCATAAACCAAAGAGATGTGCATCATAGCACTATCCATCTCTCTGATGAAGCAACAAGTAATCATATATCTGCCAATCTTCCTATCTTCCAGATGAAGACAGCTGGACCTACACCACACGAACAGGCCTCCTGCTCGCCCAGAAGATCCAACGCACTCCAATGGGGTCTCATCCTTTTTCAAGGGTCCCCCACTCCATCCCCCTCAATGTGAGTCTCTTGCAGCAAAGCACAATCAATCCTCCACTCCTGAAGGTACCTGTCCAAAATATTCCGCCGAGTGCAGTCCCGCAGACCCTTAACACTCTACGTTAGGGTACTCAACATGTGGTGGTCAGTTTATCCCCATTATGATCTCCTCTGCATGCAACACAGAGAATGCTGGCCACCTGTTTCACGCCTACTCTAGATGATCCCCTGCTTCGAAGATTATACCTTCCCCTACCTGCGGTAGCCCCATGAGAAGGTGTATCAGACCCTTCATTGTAGGCACCCCCCTCAGGTGTAGAAAACACAAACGTGCTACTAGCTCCTTGTACCTGTGTCTAAACAACATTCTAAGCTTCTTCTCTAGCAGACATTCTCCCATCATGAAGGATTTTCACCAAATCACCCCCATATTCCATGGGCTCACTATCACCCATTTCTTCTTCACCTTTCATCTGCACCTCATGTGTTTCCCTAGCAACCTTACGTTTCTTATGAGTATTGCTTCCCGAAGCCCGAGACTCTTACACCACAGGGCACCATTGCATGTCCACATCCCTCCCACGCTCAGCCTCCTCTTTCCTCTCCCTCGTCTCCACCACCACAAGTTGTAACGTCACCCTGATAGATAGAAGCCAGGATGAGCCACCGCATCGAAGGACCACCCTCTCATGGAACGGCCCACTATGTCTCAGTCAAACCTCCACGGTCACTGAGCTTCCATCACCTTCTGTCAGACCCACTATCGAGCCTTCTTTCAAGGAAGCAAAACCTGCAATGATGCTCTCAACAACTGCATTGGAACAAAGACGCAGCAGCAATCCTCTGATCGTAACCACACCTTCTCTGGTGAAAACACGTTGAGGGGATCTCTCATTCAAAGCCCCATCAAACGGGGAAACCAATCTCCACAAAATCGAAATCAATCCACAACAAGAAGAATGAAACTTCAACAAATCGACATCGAAATCCAATAGTCCAAAAAGCAAGAACCTCGAAGGGTTCATCATCATAACTTTCCACATCGACGAGGAAAGGGGAAGGGATCGTACGAAGCCTTGGATAGCATCCAAGGAAAGGGCGCCCACCATGATCTCCCCGACGAGAGATCCCCAGAGGAGCGCCTCCGCTATAAGGACGTCTAGCGAGAAAGGGACTTCGACATCCAAAGATGGTGTTGTCGGGGCCTTCAATGCTTGCCATGCACGTTCCCTATGTGCTTCTCTCTCCCTGCGCCTCGGTTCACATTGGAAGACTCGACAACTAAGTCTTGGACCTGCATCTCACTGTGGAGGGTTAAAACCCCCACGTGATCTCGATGGCCCATTCGCCCCTCCCGAGGCCCTTCTCTGATACATGCTTCTCCTGTGCCCTAACCCACCACATGCAAGGCAAACGAGAGCATTGCGACAATCCGTCACGGCGTGCCCTCGTTCCCTGCATCAAAAGCACAAAACCCCGTCTCCAAACCCTCACTGCGACCTCCTATCAAAGCCTCATGACCAACTTCCCCCGGCCCACCGTCCGTCAAAGACCCCCACCTTCCCTTCTCCGACCACCACCACCCCCCCTCCCCCCCCACCATCGACGCTTGACCCTCCTCCATCCGTCACGCAAATCACCCGAGCCGCCCATCTCCCTCCTTCCAATCTTTCCAGCCCGACCTTGATGGCTACTTGGAAGGGAGGGCGGAGTCGCTGAAGGGCGGAGGGAACCCTAGCGGCAGGAGTCGCGACCCTATTCTCAGATCAATGGGCATGGTTGTGTGGAGCACTAGAGGTGAAGCCACGGCAAGAATCGGGATGGGGAACCCTCAACACATACGGGATATTGCTAGGATCCTTCTCGCCTTCACAGAGGTACCTAAGCAATTTTGGGGAGATGCAATTCTGATAACTACTTATCAATAAAGTGCCATCTTTAGTTCTTTATGGCAAATTCCCTATCAGTTGCTACATTCATATTAAGAGTGTCCCTTTACATTGCCTCTATATGTATTTGGATGTGCAAGCTTTGTTCAAGCCTTTGGTTCTCAAGACAAGTTTTCCCCTCAAGCTATGAAATGTGTGTTTTTGGGATACTCTCGTACCCAAAAAGGATACAAGTGCTACAATCCAGTACACCAAAGATATATTATTACTATAAATACCACTTTCTTTGAAAAGGTACTATACTAATCTAAAGAATGGGCTACTATTGATTTAGCACCTTGGGAGACTCAGGTATATCATAGGCAGCATAATCCACTACCTACTACTCCCGATCTAACCATGGAATGTCCCATCAGAGTATATTCCCCAGTAGGCCAGAAGGAAGTGGATGATCGTCCCATTGCTCTTCAAAAGTCCAATAGGTCCTGTACTTTGCATCCAATCTCCATCTACACAACTCACATGAGTTGTGATTTGTACCAGTTCGCCATTATGCTAGTAGCATCGTACTACCACAGGATTACATTGAGGTGTCTCAGGATCCTCACTGGACGACGGCAATGGATGAGGGGATGAGTGCCTTGACTTCAAGTGGCATTTGGAAGCTGGTACCTTGTCCACCAGGTGCAACTCTAATTGATTGTAAATGGATCTACACTATTAAGTATTAGACAAATGATACAGTGGATAGATTCAAGGCACACCTCATCACTAAGGGCTTCACCCAGACCTATGGGATTGACTACCTTGAGACATTTTCTCTGATGACACGAGCATCCTCTATACGCATTATCTTATATGTTACAGTAAATAAGTAGTGGTTGTTATTTCAGTTAGACATTAAAAATGCTTTCTTAGATGGTGATTATGAAGAATTGATAATGCGTAGAAGACCCCTTCTTCAAGTAGTTGGCGCATGGAGAGATGAGGAAGACACAGAGAGAGAGAAGTCAGCATGGAGACTAGGAGAGAGAAGAGTTCTTGAATGTGGAAATATGATTATGTGAACTCAAAGAAATAAAGTGGATTTTGGTCTCTATTTAAAGAGAACCAAATCCAATCAAAAACTTACTTGCAATCCTAACAACTCTAGGAATTGCAAATCCTAAACAAACCCAATCAACTTAATTCCTAAAATTACTCGATCCTAATTTAGACTCAACCAATCACTAAAAATACGTTGCCATATGTGGCACAAAACCAACAAACCCTAAACCTATTCCAACTCATACATGCACACAACCCACATAGGTCAACTAACTCTGCCACTGCCACATGGGCCCACCGACCATTGCTGTCACATGGCTTTATTCCACGCTAACATGCCCCCTCAAGTCGAAGTCGAAGAGGGTAAAGACTTACATGATTTTTTTTCTGAACATTGGTGAGACTATCCGCATCCATGTATGCTCCTGGATCTTCTTTGAACGTATCTTCTAGTGCAACTGCAACTCCCTTGCAACCTCAGTAGTTGATGCTTCTTTGGCAACCTCAAAAGTCATTTCTATGGCCATAGTTGTCTTCTTTTCTTCCTTGATTAATGTTTAAAACCCCTCTAAATTTGTGAATGTAAATGAGACCATGTAATTCTCCTTCTCCCACTTCTTTGCCTTAGTTCTCTCATGATTTTTAAGTGCACTCTCCAAGATAACATGGAGTTTGTACATGATTGGAGCCTTTACATCAGTCATAACTGCAACTGAGGTGGTCACTATGCCTTTTCTTGTACATCCAAGTGTCAAGTGTTATAGCTTGACGTTCCCTAGTATATGAGAGGTTCACGCGCCCCCTGAACTTCAACTTTGGGGTCATTGTGACTCTTCTTGAACATCGCAAAGCCAATGTCCCCTTCTTGGCTTTCTCAAGTACATAAGAGGTTCACGCACCTTGAACACAAGCTTTAACTTTGGCACTCAACCTAAAACTTGGCTCCACACAAAAACACATGAAAAAATAGATCACCTTCTCTCTTCCACAGACGCGAGATCAATAGGCCCGAACGACCCACTCTGATACCATGTGAAGAATTTATAATGCATGGAGGAGCCCTTCTTCTTCAAGTAGGTGGCACATGGAGAGAGAAGGATGAGAGAGAGAGATAAAATAGATTAGATATTTTAGAATCAGATTAGTTAAATTTGGTGGTCCTGCTATTTTTGGCATTTCATATTTTTTGCAATCATTTTATAGTGCCTTATTATTTTTCCTTTTATACCTTGGCCCTATCTCTACATAAAGGGCTAAGGCTTGCTTATGAATTGAACGAAGATTATTTTTCTCTACATGAAGATTCTAAGTTCTTTTGCAATATAGATCTCTACGTGCTATAAATCAATTCCAATGCTTAAAACACATGCAGTAGCACAAAGAGCATTAAGCTCGCGATCACAGTTCGACTAACGTCCCAATGTGACTCATGTAGAATCTAGAGCAATGTTTTTCAACTCAACTACAACGATTCTCCAACAATTGTACCTCCGATTGTTGTCCTTATCAACATGACTAGTGGAGCTTATCATCATCCAAGTAAGAGGTTGGGTTCGGGCTACATTGTTATTGTGTGACATGTCTGTGAGTAGGTATCTATATTTGTTGGAAGCTAAGCATTTCATTCGTAATGTACTCCATGCTCAACTTGAGGGGGGTGTTAGAGGATATATGTGGTTGGTTTAATCCCACATAGTGTACGTAAGTTTTGTGATGTGTGTGGCTGCTTATATAATGGTTCATATACCCTTGTTTGTTTCTTGGAGACGAAAAATGGAAGATGCACCCTTTAGGGCTCTCCCGTGGTTTTCTCCCCTCTCCTTGTGAGGGGTTTCCACGTAAACCTCAATATTTTCTCATGATGTTTTGATGCTCTTATTGGTTTTATTCCACTTATCTATTTCAACAACTCCTTTTATTAGAGCATTGCTTTCTTTTGTACATTTTTTTTTCCCAAATCCACATGCTAGAATTATTCTTGAAGCTCAACAGGAAAAACTATCTCCTTTGGTGCCTTGAAGATCTGCATTCGAGGACAATAGAAGCCGCATGTCCACACTTAGCCTGCAGCTTGACGAAAAGATTGGTGTATCATACATGCAAAGTGAGAGTGACATCTTGTGAATTGGGTCACTAATAGTCCTGGGCCAAATGCTATAAATCTTCTATACAAGTAGATTGCGAAAGCTACATGGAACCTTTTCGCCAAGAAATCTAAGCAGAGTAATGACTCACTATGTTTGATATGTATGGGAAGATATGTGCTCAACGCACTGAGCAAAACCAAAATTCTTATGCTACCATTATGTACCCTATGGCAATGAGCTGAAACGAGGATGATAAAACCAAATGCAAATTTAGTTGGCAAGCTATTCCTAGCATCATGGCCAGAGCAAAAATTAGCTTTGGGTGAGAACGGATAGGCAACTCAGGACAAAATTAGAATGTAGTCATTTGGAGGCAATATAATAAATTGATTCAGTTGAAATCTCTTCACCAATATAGGTGCTTCATTTTCTGGAAGCACAGTCATCTACATCTATGGGCATATCTTGATGCTTATTTTGCTCTTCATGGGACATCATTGGTCACTTTTTGTTGTACCTGTTTGCAAAGGGATCCAAGAATTTGGCATAGTGTAATATAGACCACCGTTTTTAATTTAGTTTAGAAGTCATGAGTGCAAAGCCATGGCACCTACACCATGTGTGCTTTGGATCCTCTCATTGATCAAGCATCCCATTTCTTTGCACTTGCCAAAAATACTGAAATGCTCATTGCAAGCAATCCAGTTCATGAGAGGCTAAAACATATGGAGGTGGACTTCCATTTAATATACAATTAATCCTAAATCAGAAGGGACATTACCTGATCCAAACACTGCAAGTTGATGCTGAATTGGTGATTTTTCTCGCAAACAACTTACTTAGGTTCAATTGAATCAATTCATGCATGACGACCCATTGGTTTCTATTGCAATCTAGGTAAGAAAAACTAACCCTACCAATCTAAGTGTTCAGACAAAATGTTTAAGCCCAAGTTTACAAGTGTTACCTGTCAACACTGATAATTTACTACTTAATCTCTCAAGTTTCCAATGCTGCAACAAATGTGTAACTGCAGATCCACAATCAAATTGCATGTACGCATGATAGCACATCGAATGCCAGGATGCTGCTTAATTGTATAGCATGACCCTTCGTATTTAAGATAACCACGAGGCAAATAGCCACACCAGCAAGAACGGATTGATGAGAGACAATGGTGGAGCCACACTTCACTCACCGTAAGCTCATGCTCGTAGTAACTTGGAAGGAAACTATTGACTTGCATATACTCTTGCAGCAATAATTAAATAAACAAATAGGGAGTTATTGTAACCACGCCCCGTATGGATATTCCCCTTGTCGTAATTTAGCATACAGCCCATACCAGAAGCACTTAAACACTAGTTAAAAACACTAATAAACATTAATAGATATATATTAATAGAAACTGAGTCATCTTATAGCTATTTTATTTACTAACTTTTGAGGAAAACAGAAAAGGTTCTGTTGTAAGTATTTTATATTCCAAGTAAAATAATCTTGAGGAGTAACATATGTACATATCTTCATTTATAACGAATAATAGCAGAAAAAATAGTCCCACGTAAAGATCTGTAGGAAAAAAAGATGACCCTAAGCCTCAAATGAACTTTCTGCAAACAGGCTAATCCCCATGATATGGTAAGGCCTCAC
Source organism: Thalassia testudinum (assembly GCA_037157565.1). NCBI lineage: Eukaryota > Viridiplantae > Streptophyta > Magnoliopsida > Alismatales > Hydrocharitaceae > Thalassia > Thalassia testudinum. Next base: position 1,335,554 of record JAZHRO010000022.1, on the reverse strand, counting down.
TATATATTAGCGAGACCAGAGGTCCTGATATATAAATATACATGCATACAGGTGTACATATAGGAAGGAGAAGATGAGACCTGTGAGGGAGAATGGAGGGGCGATCCGAGCAGCGTCCGAGGAAGGAGAGAGCCGCAGGTGAGTGAGGAGGAAAGTGTGGTGGAAGGAAGAAGAAAGCGACTGTGGTAGCTTTCTATTACATCTCCCTCACACTGCGCAAGTGCGACCAGGAGTTTTTTCCTTTTTTCTCGTTTGTCGTGTTCAGATGGATACCACTATGAATATTTTGTATATGTATTTTAACGATGTTCGTGCGAGCGATACACTAGTAATAATAGATGTGAAAGGTAAGTTGGTGTAATTTAAATGCGATGGAGGGAGTTGTAATTTATTTATTTTATATTTAATATTAAATTTATTATTATTATTATTATTTTATTTTTAAAAATGCAGCAGTAATGGAAGGTTAAATATATTTTTTTATTTTTTTATTATAATATTTATATTATTCCTATCGTATTACCAAATTATTCTCGTTATTCTTTATCCAAACAAATTTATGCTCGAACATACCCCTCACACGCACCCCTTCAGTCGGTCAGTATCCACGCAAAGGTTGAGATCTGAAGGGTGACGTGGACATCACAAGAGTTTAGGAAAAGTAAATCAGCTGGATTTATGATTGAAGTAATGGTACGCAAGAGATGACATCGATTGAAGTTCTGAACACGAGAGAGGTGAGAAGAGTAATTATCCTTTGATGGTGGTACATGGAGTTCGACTCTAAGAATACTTGTGTAAATAGCATCAATTTTTTTAGGGTTATACATGTAAATGTGAAGTAGTTTACCATTTTACCTTCTTTTTCTGATTATTTTACATGGAGTTATACAAATTTGGGTTTCGGTGCACGCCTTTGTTCCTCATGCATGCCCTCGTAGGTTTACTTGTTTAGACACTGATGCCAATGTGGGCTTACGGATTAACCAAAAATTAGTTTATTCATGTGTGCAAATGTTACAATCAATTAAGATGAAACCTATTCATGTAAAGGTTGAGATTTAAATTAAAAGTTCAAAAGACTGATAGAGGAAAGGAGGATTTGATCATGGAGATGCAAATGGTACAGGAGCTTGAAGCCCTAACAACATTTGCAATTGAACTGGTGGGAGGTAAAAAGATGGCATCAGCTAAAAACTTGAAAGATATGATGGAAGGGAAAAGGTAATTTTTTAGATATTTTCTATCAAAGAAAAGGTAAATTTCTTTTTAGAGTTTATCTTTAGGGTATTTATCTAAGGGATGCATGTCAACTTTGTTGGGGTTATATACACATAAATATAAACGATGATAGAGATGTTTTTATAACATTTAGATAACATTAATAATAAATAGGGATATATATTCAAAAATTTCATACGAGTTTCTTTTGTGGGAGTTGAACTTTAACGTAGATTGAGGTTACGTTTGGTAAAGAAAATAAATTTTTTGAATAAGTAGAAGAATAAGGAAGAAGTGGAATAAGTAAGTTAACCCAATTGGATGTTAGGTGTGTTAAGTAACGTGTTAAAATTATTTCACAGAGAGAGGTCGAATAAGTTTCAGACATGTTAATTGTTACAACCTAATTCTCGAATCCCTACATGACACGAGATCGGACCGACTTGACCGATCTCATGACCCAGTCGTCCAACGAGAAAGTAACCAAAAAGTAGTAAAATAAACCACATTCACCATGCTAAGCAACTAACAGTAATAAAGTGTAGCAGTAAAAAAGTAAAACTACTACAATACACACCACAACAGTAGTAGAAAAGTAATGAGTACAGATATATAATGTGCAGAACAAAAGAGTACAGAATATAAAGGTACAAGAAGTTACTCACTACTACAAACGAGTATAAAAAGAGCTACAACTGCTGGGCTCTATTAGGCCCAGCACCCTCTGGAGCCATAGGCTCTGACTGCTCAACACCTGGACCTGAAAAGGTTATGAGTACACGAAATCAGCAAACGCTGAGTAGAGTGGCAACCAACTAACTAAAGCAGTAAAGGTGGACAGGTAGTTGTTTTTCAATTTCTTTCTTTCTTTAACTAATTATTCTTTCTTTCACCACTTGGTTTATTTATCAGGTCTTTTTCTTGATCTCGAATGTTCCTCATGAGAACAATCTTGATTGCAGTCTTTTCCGAAGAGTAGAAGTCGTACGCGGTGCTCTCCTGGCCGGGAGAATCCCCCGTGGTGGTCCTACACCTAATCAACCACCCCAAGGTTACGGTCAGACGTAACGGTGACTACGACACGCGCGATAAGCGCATGGGTAGCTACCCCACACTCGCACTCGGTCAGTCGTTTCCGTTAGCATGTGCGCCTAAAGCACAGCACGGAACCAGTATAGGGTATAGCCCTCTCAGTAACAGGGGTCTAGCCCCTAAGAACCAAACAGGGGTCTCGCCCCTCCACAATCCGCACACCCTCGCCTGACTACCCTAGTTTACCCAGTGGGCCTAACAAGTCAGTATAGGGTGGCTAGCTGAACCCCAGGCCCCGTGGGGTGGCTAGCTCGCTCCCTACACTAGTAGCACTACCCGGTACTGTGTACTCGAGGGCCAAGAAGTCCGTACAGAGTGGTCAATCCTAACCCTGGGTCCCAACCCAAGGGCGGCTAGCTCCGCTCTACACTAAATAGGGGGACAGTCGCTCTCCTTTGTACTCCGTACTCTAGGGCCAGCTCACCTCCCCACTCACATTCCCAGTTCCATTCCATTTATTTCCAAGAGCTCTACTCATAATTCCCCGTAGGATTCATGCTCATATTTCTCAGGCCAAGCCGTACCAGGTTTCATCATTTCTATTTCCATTCTCAGGTTATACACTTGCAATTTGTAACTCTATTCCATATTCAGTTTATTTACAAATATATCGTGTTTTCAACATTCACCTTTCCATTTTCAAATCATATATAAGCAGCTTATATTACGTCATTTCACGGGTACAACAGGAAGGTTACATTCAACAATTAACTAACACCAATACTACATTTTTCGCAGGCAACTGTTATTCATTTACAGGCAATTGTTATCATTCTATCTACTCATTCAAGACTGCAATTCATTCATTTAATACAGACAATCCAGTATTTCTAGTCCTAGGATTCATGCCATATCCTAGGTTCTAATCATTCATTCTACACATGCAGTTAGGTTGTAATTAAATTAAGGGGAAGCCACTCTACCAGTAAACCCAGGAGTAATGAGGGCTTGAACGACAAGTTCACGTGCCTCAGCAAGCCCCGAACCCGCAACAGAAACTAGTCCTATCACAAGGATCAATCACAAGAGGATACTCATAATAGTATAGATAGTATTCCAACAAGTAGAGGAATTCATATGGAAAACATCGGCAACTTGGTTGCGGAAATCGGACCTCAAACAGACCCTAAACGGGCCAAAAATAGTGTTCTTGATTCAAATCAGACATTTGGAACAACTTCCAGACGTCTTAAAAGAATCCAGAGCCATACCTCATGTTCTGCGCCACTCCTCGGACGTCCACGAACTCCGCTAGATCGTCTGGACCCAATTTCAAATGTCCAACCACCTCTCTGGACGTCTGGAAACGCTTCCCGTCGTCTGGTGCCTTGCCCAGACATCTGAAGTGCGTGGGAGGGCATGTCCCGTGCCTGCTCGAATCAACGAAAATCTCTCAAAAAGGCATGAAACAGTGCCTCGACAGAGTGGCCTACATGGCCGTATCTGCAAAGAAAACGTACCTTCGTGAAGTCTTCTTTTTAGTCGTCTGGGACCTCCTCCAGACATCTCCTATGTCGTCTGGACGTTGATCCAGACGTCTGATTCTGGGAAAAACCCAGAACCAGAACCTGCTCTTGCCCTCCACGCCGCACGTGGCCGTGTCGCGCCCTCTCGCCTGCTGCTCCGGCTACATCAGTGTTAGGGAGGACCTTCCCGACACACTCCTCCGCCTTGCGCACGTTCCGCTCCAACCGTGAGCTCACCGGCGAGCTCCCACGCAAGCTCACGAGCTTGCTTCTCGCCCTCTCACGCTGCTCCTCCTCTCCTCTCACGCGCGCTCTCGCTCTGCCATTCTCACTCGGCTGCTCTCGCTAGAGGGTAAGAGGAAGGTGGCTGTGAAGTGGGGGTGGAATGAGGGAGAGGAGGGGCTTATATAAGGGTGGGGGTTAGGGTTTTCATCGGGGGCGGAAAGAGAGAGAGAAGAAGAAAAACGAAGGGGGTACTGTCTGCGTGCAGCACGCGCACAGACGCGAGTTCGTACCCAAGATTTTCGATTTCTAGATGTCTGGGAAGGTGTCTAGACGTCTGACCCAAGTTCCAGATGTCTTAAAAGGCTCAAATAGTACGGATCTTAACATTAACTCATTTTCGAACGTGTTAACTTATTTCTGGACGTGTTAAACTGCATGTTAAACACTTAACATGCGAAACAAATAGGACCTGAGTGATAAACACCAATCCTCTTCCTTTTCCTTTAAGGGTTTGACTAAGACAATTGGTGCCTCATGTTAGCACATGGCTGTAGATTTCTTCTTGGAGGGGGTGAGATCAGCGTGACGTAAAAAATGCGGAATTGAAATATAAACAATCTCACAAAATACAATCACACAAAGTACACAAAGATTTATAGGTGGAAACGCAAACCGGGTGAAAACCACCACCTAACCCTCTCGAGTTAGGATTTTCCGATCGACCAAGTTGATTAAAATCCACTAAACGAATCACTTTAAACGAGGATGATTCAACCTCAATTACAACCATGCTACAAGTGCGAGGGTAGTGTTCCTCAACCTCTTCTCTCCACGAGAAGGATTTTGTCCCACGAAGGATACGGGAATTCGCAAAGCGAATACCCAACCAAATAACAAAGATAAAATAACAATAATCCTATAGAGCCAACAAAGTAATATTAAACCTAGGCTTCTATAGGAATTAGGATGCTTCCCTTTGAAAGGAGTGCGTCGGCGATGCGGATGCGTGAACAACACGACGGCGCTACGTCGCTCACGTGAACTACGGCGGGAGAGTGGGTGCGCAAAGCTTGATGCTCTCAAGATGTAGAACTTGAGCTTTGAGAGCAAGAGAGACACAAAATGGTAGAAAGTATGTTGCTTGGGTGTGTCTTGTGTATCTTGGGTGTGTAAAGGCTCCCCTCTATTTATAGAGGCCTTAGGAAGGCTTTGGAAGGCTTGGAAAAGCTTCCATAGCCGTTGGATGCAAAGCCCAAGTGAATCAGCCCGAAATCAGGAACAATCATTGCACTGACAGGGTAATCAGACGTCGAATTATGGCATCAGACGTCTGGAAGACCACTTTAAGACGTCTGAAAATAAGGTCAGACGTCTGATTTTGGGCGGGTCTCTTCCTGGCTTGAATTAGATCTAAACAGGGTTCCAGCGCAAGTCCATCAGATGACATACAGGATGTCTGGCACTATGTCTGGACGTCTGGAAACCTACTTTTTCGTGGGAATGGATTTGCAACGGCTAGAAAATCTCTGAGAAGAGATTTTCGGCTCAGTCGAGGCAAAACGGTCAATTATCAGACGTCTGGAAAGGCTTAAGGACGTCTGATAAGGCTCTAACGGTCATATCCTCGAGTGTTTGCAAAGCGAGTCAATGATCCACTAATTGGACGTCTGGAAAAGCCATCAAACGTCTCCTAAGACATCTGGTCTAAGGTCTGGACGTCTGATTTCATCAGACAGAACTAACTATGTCCAGCCTAAACGTTATCAGACGTCTGAATCAACAGTCAGACGTCTTAAAATACATTATCAGACGTCTGATTTGGGAATTAGGCACCTGGAAATGCTGTTGGAACCCTATATTGATTTTCTAAGTTTTCTACAGAAAACCTAAGTATTATAGGGTTGTGCGGGTGTTCCTAGAACTACTGTTAAGGTACTTTGAGGCTCTTTAACATGAATCTAAGTAAAAAAAAATAAAGAGCAACAAAATAACGATAAAAGTACATGAAAGGGATAAAATGGAATTCTATCCTATTCTTCTTGTCCTTCCATCTTCAATCTATCGCTCCTCGCGAATCTCCTCTGTTCTCCATCAAGCTCCTCCAATCCGTCCTAGATGCGAGCTCGAATTCTGTCTAATCACATCTACATTTGCAATTGACCTGAAATCTAAGACTCCAGTGCAAATGTTAAATAACACGTGTTTTGTTATCATCAAAACAAATGATCGTGGTGCTCTAGCACCAACAATGACATCATTTGAGGAAGCTATTTTATAGGCATACTACTGACTTAATTACTGGGAACAAGATTGGTCAGCAACAACTCAACCTGTGAATATAAAATGGCACATGGTGACAAAAACATAGACCCTGATGGAAAAAAAATCAAGAAAACATGGGCAAAGTGGATAAAATAAAAGAGAGCAAGAAAAGAAACAAGAGGAGGAGGTTGAACTCCATAACTTAATTAAAATTTGCCAATTAAGGGAGATGTTCAAATGCATTAAGCCAACCAAGCTCACTTCAAAGTGAAAATTTCCTCATTGAGACTACTGCCATCTAATATATCCCCACGTTTTACCATTTTTCCCTCAACAAACAACAAGATTGTTTACCTCAAATCCAATGCTTTAACCAGCCAAACACACCTTTTTTCTTGGGGAAACTAGCAAATCACCTCAACATCTTGCAGATATGTTTTTTTGGGAGGTTTTGATACATACAAAAATGACCCTTCAGTTTATATCTATGAATCTATCCAAGAATCTTGCCATCCCTTACATAAATTTCTCTAGAATTAAGCTCCAATAACAAATTTGTTATTAATTAAGCCTCAAAGTCATCAATCTAATAATTACACAAACAAGCCCACAAAAGATAAAGTACATTGATAATCTAGTTTCACTTATATGTTATTGATGTAAATACATTTATGCTACTTAAGATGTCTATTTATGCATGTTCTTAAGCATAGGATTGCATTTCATGATATAAATATTGCATAACATGCATTATCTTGCATTTAGAGTACTTTGAATAAAATAGAGGTTAATTGTCTCCTTTTATGTGCTTGGATAGGGCAAATATTTTAGCGGGACCTCGGATCGAAGATCCAACCGTGTGGATGTGATCAGGACGACGATTGGAGTTCAACGACTCTAAGATCGCCCTAATCAGCATCCGTAGGATCAGATAGTGACCGGGGAACCCTAGAAGATCAAGGGTCAGGATGGTGTAAATCTGCTCTTCAAATGACAAATCCGACCGCATGGATGAATTCGGATCGACGATTGCATCCCAACGACGCAAAAATCAAGTCAATCCGACATCCATGGCACCATCTACAACTTCCAGAAGATGGACGGCCAAGATGGCACCATGTGGTGCCATCCCGGCCGCCCAAACGGCTGCATGAATCTCTGAAGGCCCCGCACCTGCTCCCTCTCCGCCGTTGGATCCCGATCCAACGGCTGTGGGTGGCCGCACCTAAAAGCGCCCGCTCGACCATCCGCGCCTCGTAGTGCAGCGATCGAGCGCGTTTACGCGAGCTACGGGCGCGGGTTCGAGCCGCAAAGAAGGGGAGGAAGGCGCGGGCGTGCTGGCGATGGCGGGTGTCGGATCTTGATCGAACGGTCGTCTGCGCTCAATCGATTGAACGCGTGGTGTCACACGGCATCACACGCGCCAGGCGGCCGCATGGCAGCAGGCTATCACGCGTCTTAAGCCGTCCGATCTTGCTATCGGACGGCTAAGAATCAAAGTACGTGGGCATAAGCGTTGTGCGCGGGCAACTGAGGAGGCGCGCGTGGGTGGGGGAGCTACGCCCACGTTGGGGGCTTTAGTGACGGATTTATTAACGGACCCCTCATTTATTATTTTGAAGATATAATGACCATTTTGCCCCCACTCCTTGTAACTATAAAAGGAGACCCCCTCCATACAAAATTCTCATCCCTTCCTTCTCTTCTCTACCTCTCCAAAGCTCAAGAGAAGCTTGTCCCACACCCGAGATGCTTCTCGCGAGATAAAGTCCAAATTTTCGTCCCCCTTCGGAAGTAGATCCCACGACGACGACGGCGTGCTGCTCCGTTCTCATTCTTCTGCTTCGTCCTCCTTCGTCCTGCTTCGTCCTCCTTCGTCCAGGCGTCGTCCCGTCTGACTCGTCCTCCAAGCGACCGTCGAGGAGGATTTCTCTCTCCCTATTCTTTTTACTGCTTTCTAGTATATATTTACTGCTTTCTAGAGTAGTTCTGTTCGTCTTCCAAGCGACCGTCGAGGAGGACATTTCTCCCTCCATTCTTTTAATGCTTTCTAGAGTAAATTTATCGCTTTCTAGTGCAATTGTTTTATACTTTCTAGTTGTAATGAACAATCTTCTTAATGATAAATTATTTGTTTATTCTACATCTCATTTTGATTTCTATATGTAATATTTTCTCTCTCTCTTACCCTTTCTCTCTCTTCTATTTATTATAAATAATTAGATAGTTTTAAATTGAATTACTTCGTGACAAATAAAAAGAAACCCGTAGTTTTTAAATCAAACGTCCGCCTCCCTGTACTCGGCCCGAAATTTTTATTTCGGTATAAATTTTGTTTGTTGAACACGAATTCTTTGCTTTCAAACTACAACGACAGATTTTCCAAAACTAAACACGTTAGTGAAGCGATTCGATACGTTCAACAGTTATATGATTGAGGAGGGGATATAACCCTTAAATGTGTACTATGTATGTTTTAATACAATGAGTTCAATTACCTTCTAACAACATGCATCTAGCCTTTTGAATAGGGTGTTTAAGGGTGTAATTAACACGTAATTACTCCTTTACAGGAGAGTGTAATTGTTCACCCCATTTCTCTAAGGCCTTTATTTATCCACGTCACTTCGTCTTCTCGAGTGGGTCTGCCTGGGTTGTATGGGCTAGGCATCTACCCTAAGCCGTGGGCCATCCAGGCAGATCGTCTCTTCTCCCGACTACAAGTTTCTCTACCTATCCCTTATTGATTAAGGTCCTCGAGTGGTTCTGCCTAAACCCCGAGTCATCATTCTTAGTGGTGGCTTGGTCAATTTTGGCCATCGGTAATGGCGGCAAGGGCTGGTCCTAGTATTGTCAATCAAGCCCCATTCCTTGAGCTCAAGGTCACCTTAGAATAAGTAGAATTTTTCCTTTCAAGAGCCCATTATTTTATGCTTAACTTTTTCTCCTCCATCAATTATGTTTGATAAACAATGTCAAATGATAAGCACCTTTTCCTATATCTCATCTATTGATATTCAAATTATCATCAATTTTTCCTTCTATCATTTCCACCGTAATTCTTTTTAATACTTGAAGCTCATGTAGCATTTGGATTCCAATGATAGGATTCCCTTTTTCAATAACATCTCAATATATACTTCCATTAAATCTCATCTTTTGATAGAGACTAATATCTTTATTAATAACTCCATATGTATTAGCTCTTATACTGTTATTTTACAAGTATATATTGATATCATGCATATAAAATTGAGCAACTTTACAAAGGCATGTATACGAACGTAGCAAACCTACGAGTTCAAATATTCAGGAAATCTACGTAAAATTTAAGATATGTTTCGTCATGTTGGAGTGAAAGCTCCATATGCTAGAAGAAATTAAATAGGATTAGAAAGGCAGGCAGGTGCCAACATAGATGATAAGATTATATCCCTCGAACCAAAAAAAAAGTCTATTCTCTGAGATTTTCAAGAGAGAGCCTGAAATAAATGTTCGGAAAATGACCATCGTGTGCAAAGATTTGGTAAAGTGATCTGACAAGTAATATATAATACTTGAAAGATAACTCGTGGCATCCGGAAAAATGTTAACTAAAAAGGAAAGGAGATAGGCAATAAAACGTATGTCAGCACTTTTTGGAGACATAATAATGCATTTGTTAATTTAAGTTGTGAGCTGGCTGTATGTACAGCTGTAACAATTAAACCTCTGCATGAAGTGAAGAGCTGATAGCTTACTTCATCTCATTCTAAGAATTTTCATGTCTCCCTACCTCTCTTCTTTCTCACTCTCTCTTTCACTGACCTCTTTAGATCCATTAACTCTGAAACGGTATCTAAGGTTTTCTTTTATTTTTAATTTTGCTTTTCATAGACAAATTGTTCTTCTTTTAAGACAAATACTTATTTTCCTGAGGAGGATTGAAAATTGTGTGACTTCTAATTGATCTCTCTCTTCTTGATTGTGATAAAAGGTAGAGCTTTCAATGGCCACCTCTAGTTCTTCTGATCAAGTTGCCATACAGCCTTTGGAGGAGGTGTTCTACCAACTACCCTACATAATAGTGTTCCCTTCAAGCTCATGTCCTCCGGTTATCACTGTGAAAGGTTCAATTAGTCTTAATCTTAACTTCCTGTGTCTTGATTGGGATAATTAATGGATGAAATTTGTCACCTAACAAGGTTTTAAAAGGTGACGATGGCAAGGTACCAGGAGTCAATGAAGCTTATAAAATGCCCCTAAACATGATTAGTATTGAGTTGGTTAATTTTATTTGTGACTAATTAAAGGTGATGGACCTCAACTTTCTTTCATACAACCAGCTTGATTGTTGAGAGATATTTTACAAGTTGGACACGAGCAAAAGTGTTCCAACATCGTTTCAAACTTCAAAAGTTGAAACATAGTAATTCATTTGGAACTGATGTTATTAACAAAGCTAATGAATTAGCAACTAAGCTTGCCACGTTGACAACTCGATCTATGATGATAATCTAATTCTTACATCCATTTAGTATGATTTTTAAATGTAAGATCATCCCACGTGCCGATTATAAATACTGGCTTGACAAAAAAGAATTCTTCAATCATCACATCTATCATTCACTTATCGTATCTCACTTTTATCTATCACATCTATTACCATTAACACAATCCTACCTATCACATCTATCCTACTAATTAACTTACTCTCAATATAAATAAAAATAAAAACTATTAATAACATATCAATTTATCTATCATATTCTACCGCTACTAATTATCTTCTTACCCACCTATTTATTTTTCTTGAAATTTCTTAATCTTTATCTTATCTTAAACTTTAATCCACTGGTCATGGGGAGTTCATGATTGTTTATTATTGGTCGTCCTAATCCTCCAATATAAGATGACGATGATGGTTTGTCGGTCACGAGCATCGAATGCTACAAAATCATGTCCCTGTTGAGGCGAATTAGGTGGTGCGTGACTCTCAATTTCTTGGGACCAATTTTCGTGGCTTCTTTTGCCGACCTCTTCTTATCCATCACCTCTGGGAGGCACAGCTGTTTTAACTAATGCTAGCAGGTTGCCAAATACGACGAGGATAAGATTTTTTTTTCCTTTTTAAAGATACTTGAAAATCATTAAACGACACTCCACGAAATTCAGCCGATAAAAGACGGAGGATTCCACTTTTGTGGAGGACATTTTTTCTTCATTTAATTGGTCAGCCTTTATTTACATATTAGAGAAGTAGTCTCTCACGTAAACTTACTGTGGAAAGATTTTGCTGAATCAGTCTTCCCCGTCACATGACCTATGCATAATTAATGATCGCCTATTTTAAGGGTTAATTTATTTTGAGGGTTAGAAAATTGATATTAAAAAATATAAAATTATTGTTAATTTGTAATTGTATTTATTCACATAATATTGTTAATATCAGTTTGTGTTTATTTAAATTGATGTTAAATTGTGATGTTAACTCTTGTGACATTTCCTTGATAGTGATGTTAAGTATATAAAATATGAGAGATATCAGATATATGAGTGATGTATAATTTTAACATAGATTTGGCTAACACCAATTAAAATCGGTGTTAGATAAACCCATGTTAAAATGGGTAAACCCTGATTAACTAATTAAATGTTAAGTAGTCAAGTAAATAAATGTTAACCCTCTTTTTGAGGAGTTGACCTCCTAAATAAAATAAACCTTATGTTTCATTTGGTAGAGACTAAAGCTTAGAAAGTCATGAAAGTTTGGGAGAAGTTAGAAAAGTAATGGGTGATGTGTAATATATTATTATTGATTTTTATTTTATAGTAGATATGATTGTAAAAGTTAGTAGTCAGTATTCAATTGGTCAGGCTACTGACTAAAGAGTATACGATATGCGGGGGAGTAGTCGGAGAGTACTCGGTCAGGTATTTTTTTAATATATATATATATATATATAATTTTTCCTAGCGATTGTTACATAGAGATCAATATTCAATGTAATTTTTAGGTGGTTGGTTTGGTTAAATAAATTTTGAGGTACATATTTAAGTGCATATTTGAAAAACCCCACGTTATTTGAATTTTCAGGTTAAAATATTTGATATATAGGTCTGAGAGACATTAAATGAGATAATATTGCTACACAATACCTATTTAAGCCTTGCCAAAAACAATACCTATTTAAGCAATGGTGTCTACTAGCTACCTTATATCCTCCATCAAGTTTGCGAATGGTTCAGCTTTCCTCTGTCATAAATTGTCTAGATGCTTAGATACGTAACTTATGCTTGATCTCCTCTTTGATTTGAGGATACATGGGCAACAACCTTGATTTATTGTTCTGTCAACATTTAATTTAGCGGCCAACAATATGATTGGTAATGCTTACTAGTAGACATTCTGGGATTGGCCTATGACATCCTTGAAATTGTAGGTTGTCAACACTCTTTTGTCATAGGGTAGGATGGTGTTTAGAAATACATATATACTGCACATATATATGCTTTTGTACATGCACTCATGCCTGCATCGATCAGAGTAGTGAGTCTAGTGACTTAAATTTCTTTAAGTTTAGTCCTCTAAGTAAAATTTGACCTATTATTCGGTCGACTACACTGACTACTTGGTCGAATAGTCAATGTGGTCGACTATAGCACCAACTATTGACTATTTAGTCGATTGGATGTCGGTTGAGTACTCGATCAAGTAGATCGATTTTCACAACCATGATAATAGAAGTGAATTAATGGATATAGATGCTATGGGTAAGAGTAAATTAATGAGGTTATATGTGATTGATGAGGGTGTATGTATTGAGTAGAATTAGATTAATAGGAAATAAATGTAATAGATGAATATATGTATATCTATAATAGATGAAAGTAGATTAATAGGAGAAGATACAAATCATTTTACATAATTTATTTATTTTATCATTTATCTCATTTACATTGGATGACCCTCCCACCTAACCTTCACTCCATTTTTACCTGGGAAATCATTTTTTACATATTATAGGAATCTAAACATCTACTGATTCATTGTGGGGCAACGCTGCTTTGATAGCTTTGTTTTTTCTTTGATTTTCAATGGTATGTCGTTGATGCTTGTGTATATATAATTTTTTTCCGTTACGCCTTCTGTGTCTCTCTCTCTTTTTTTTTTTTTCTTATACATTGATTAACGTGTACATTTATTTTGAATTATATCTTTGTGGTTGATCTTCTTATCCTGTATTTTCTTATTTGGTACCAATATTAAATATATTTTTACAAGAATATAAAATAAGATATATATAAATCAGGTAGTGTAAATTCAATTTAAAATATTGATCGTAAATCAAAATACATTAAGTAATGCATTTTGCAATGGATGATATATTTTGATTTCCAATCGGTATTGGTGGTTTTTTAATGATTGAAAAGTAAGATACACTAAGTAATATATTTTGCAACACATGGTGTATTGATTTTCCACGGATTAAAAATTATGATACATCAGTTGAGAATTAAATTTTCATATGATTGACTGTTACACTCTTGCAAAGTGTAGGCTAAAAATTAATATCTAACGTTCAACATAGAGTAAACACTGTAGCATGCATTGTTCCCATCGATGCATTTCTTTTCCTTTTTACATTTTTCATTTCTCTTCCATTACTACAGTACCTCAACCTTCGTTCTCTCATATCTTTTTCTTTAATTTTCGCTTCTTTTATTTTTCTTAAATAATTATTAGCAAATATGTTCGTTTCGAATTCTGTCTTCACTGTTTATCTCCCCATCTTATACTCTTTCATTGGAGACTAATATCGAGTACATTTCTACAAAAGTATGAAATAATACATATACAAAATCATGCAGTATAAATCTAATTTAAGAGATCGATTGAAAATTAAAATACACTCAGCTATACATTTTGCAATGCACATTACGTTTTGATTTTCGATTTGTATTTTTAATTTTTTATCGATCGAAAATTAAGATGCATCGGTAATGTATTTTGCAATACGTGGTGTACTGATTTTCCACTAATTAAAAATCAAGATACATTGATTGAAAATTATATTAGACTTTATATTGGGAAACGTAAAATCTGATGCAAAAATTGATACACTACAGGGTAACGTGGTCCTCACTTAATATATCTTTTTTATATGCAGAAAAAGTATTAACACATGGTGAGGTCCACCGTTGTTGAAACCAACAACAAACCACTTTTATACAGGGGTAAACCACTCAAATCACATTCGAAACCACTTTGCACCAGTGCAATCTTAATTTGCACCGGTGCAAAATCACCTTTTACCTTCAAAATAATTTTACATGTGTGTAAATTAAGATTATACCAATGCAAATGCAAAGTAAGATTGCATTGGTGTAAAATTAAATTCCAAATGTTTCTTTATATATGATAAGTGATTTTATATTTGAAAGGTAATTTTTCCACCTTAGGGTTCCTAAACCTTAAACCTTAAGGTGAAAAATCACTTCTCATACGTAAAATCACTTTCCATAAACCTAAACAATAAACCCTAAACATTAGAATAGTTTTGCACCGATGCAAAATGAGATTTTATCGATGCAAAGACACCTTAGAATATTTATCATCAGTGCAAAGTTATTTATCACCTATGCATTTTATGTTAAAATGGTGTTGTAATTTTTTTGAATGTGGTGGAACCTACCACGTAATAAACCTTACGTTATTTTATTTCTTTACATTAAATATCAATTATTAAGTGGGTATGCGTTCACAACACTGTGTGAAGTAGGGGTGAATAGGGCAGCACAACTGGTGCGTCCATTCCCCATAAGGTGCTCTTTATGCGAGGTGCGCGAGTTCGAAATTCCACGGCTGGCCTAGATGCGTATAGCGTCATTATGAGTGGACGTATCGTTGGTGTGTATCTAGCCATCCCGACTTGACGTCAGAGAATAGCCGTGACTCTAATCACAGAGGAGTTCAGTGACAAGTAAGAAATTCAAAATTTCTTTTTCTTTCAACAAGAAACATTACATGAAGTATGGAACATCATTCACAAATTTTCCGACGTTACTTTTGATGTCATTTATTTACTTTTTCACTTAATATAATTGACTTTTAAAAATATATGTTAAAAGTTAGTAATATTTTATTTTAAGTGGCTACCCATTTAACGAGGCATGTCAAATTAAACCGTGCGAAATTATTGATTGGGGATCTCAAGACCGAACCCATCGTACACATATTATGGGCCATAAATCGGTGAATATATATATATATATATATACATATCCTAAGAGGAGGGTGCTTTCGGTCAAATCATCATATGTATCCTTATTGAATCAGCAATGTATCTCTGCTGATTTGTCTGGGAAAGAAATTAGTTGCTGCAAAAAAAAATGGTCAAAATCAACCTTAACGCCAAGAGCTAAGGTGTTCTATTTGGAGAGCCTTAGCTGGTGCATTACCCATCAAATCTAGGTTGACAATTAGAATTAAAATTCCTGATTTCTTATGTCCTCTGTGTTGGGAGAAAGAGGAGACCTGGGATCACGTGCTTTGGGATTGCCAACTTATGACGTTAGTATGATTTTATTGGGGTTTGAGAGTGGAATCTACGGAAGAGCATTGGTCGGACAAATTAGAAAAAAATTATCAGGTGTTCGCTGTTACGGGTCATAAAAAATTACTGACCTTTTATCTTATTCATGCTTTATGATTGCAATGTTGTAAAGTGATAAGGAAGAATTACATGCCCTCCTTTCTCAGTGATTAACCATGCAATTAATATGGCCTCCGCCTATGGTACTTATAACAATGGTCAATATTTTTTTCAGAAAATTCAGCAGGTGACTCTTTCTTTTCATTATGAAGTCAGAGGTCTTACAAGGGATGAAGAAATTAATTATTCTCATCTCATGTCCTTGATGAAAGTTGATGCAGCAGTGGGGGTGACGTGCTCTATAGTGGCTTCTGTTCTACAGGATAACAAAGGCAATTGTCTTCATTGCAGAGCACACCAAATTCTCACGATTTGTAGTATGGAAGCAGAAACATGGGTTATTCAAAAAAGTTTGACCACGGCCTTGGATGTTGGATTGGAGGAGGTTGTAATTTTTTCAGATGCCATCAACCTTATAAGATAAATTCTCGTCGTTCAACTGCAGCATTGGAAAATACGATCCATCATCCAGTGTTGTTCTTCTATTTTATCTGCTAATCCTAAATTTTCCTTATTTAAAGTTGATCATAATGTAATTAAGCCAGCTCATGTGTTAGCACGTCATTGCTTACATTGTAATCTTCAATGGAATCGGGATCCTTCTCATTTTCCTTGTGCTCTCTAAGGCCCCTTAGGTTTTCACCGGTCCCCAAAAAAAACCTATATATGTACACGAAGATCTTAAGTCGGCAAGCTTATATCAATAAAAAAGTACATTGCTTTGAAATAGGTAAAAAGAATAAGATTTTTACGTCAATGCTCTTATAATGAGTTATAATTGTACAAATATTCCTACCTTATTGGTATTTTACATACAAACATTTGAAGATAGCAAACTATTTACACGTATACAATTGGCAAAGAATGTAGATTAAAAATTAAAATTTTTTGTAAAATAATCCTTATAATTTTTTTCTTACTTTTATGTCCTTCACACGCCTCCGCCATTATCCTTTACTTCTTACATCTAATACTCCACAACATTGACCCCCCACCCATGCAACTCAAATCTCAACTTCGAATTCTTTCCCACCATGCTACCATTTCGTCATGTGATCAAGCTCATCATCAAGCTCCGACCCTTCCACTAGATATGGATCGAGTAAATGATCAAACCAAGGGGTCCTGATCGCTTAAGCTTGTGTCACCAAACTCTACTCCCTAACCATTGCATTGACCATCCTCTCCACCCTCTACTGCGCAAGTGAACCACCATCGAGCTCCTTGCATCATCACTATACTTGTGAAGTCAATGTAGTTTTCCATGGGATTGACATTTTGGGGAGATAATAACTATTAAACATACAGCCACTAGACGATGGTAGCCTCCTTTGAACAAAAGTTCGGACTTATTATAAATCAATACAGAAGATCTTGATAATCTATCAAGGTTATTGATTTTCTTGTAAGTTTCAGGTTAAAATTTAAGTCATTTAAAATACATTTATTAAGACTTGATAAATAAAATTTTCAAATACTTAATGAAAATTAACTTATGTAACCAAGTGCGAAAGCCATATATCTTGACGGTTGTAAAAGACAAAAGAATAGAAATAACTCCTCAATTTCCTAGGAGGGCATTTGGTTGGTTGATTAACTGGATTGGATTTACATTAGATTAAATATTTTACCTGTCGCTTAATCCAACTCCTATTTGTGTCGAGTCAAATGGACTTAATTTAAGATAATATTATTTTATTATTTTTTTAGAATAATTTTAATTCACCAAAACATCTCAATATATTAACTCACTTATTCTAATTATTTGATTGATGGGATTATTAATTATTGGTATGTTAGTTTTATGAGAGAAGAAAAAGAGTTAGTGGGTTTTGATTTGATGAATTATAATTATTAGGTAAAATTTTTTTAGTTATATGTGGAAAGAGAAGGTATTAATGAATCTCGTGACTCGTGCCTTGGAACTCGCACCCACCTCCCCTTAACCCCCTCTTAACCCTCCTCTAATCCCTTATTTCGACTGATATATGACTGCTGAACGTAACCTTAATGTCCCTAATCCTATTGGAATATGTCAAGGAGATCCTATTGAAAATAGGATTGAGTGGTGGCAATGGCCACGTCAATTCATCCCAACACAATCTCTTCACCGAATTTAGAAAGAATGGAGGAGAGAAAGTTGAGAAAAGGAGGAGAGAGGGAGAGAAGAGACATTATTAGAAAGGGAGATCCCACATGATCATTCTAGATGATACGAGCAGTGGTTCCATTGCAATTGATTTCTACAAGTTTGTGGGATCATGCTCTCCAACTAAGAGTTTGACAAAAAATTTATTCGAAGTTCAATTAGATGTAACATAATCTCTTTCTCTCTCTCTAGCTTATTGGTACTCAAATTTTGCCAAAATATGATGCAAAAGCGTTGTACTCTTATACTTCACAGTGAATTCTCTCTGATTGCTCTTGGATATTTTACCACTTCTCCCTAAAGGAATTTTCCACAAAAATTACGATGTTTTCATCGTTTACTTGATTTAGTTTCATTAACATTATCCATTACAGTATTTATATGTTCCAACACATCGATCCAATCCCACTCCCGCAACAACTAATATCAGAGCATTGATTAGCACTATTTATCTTCTATGAACCAGCTATGACGAATCGTATGACTTCTCTCGCAACTACTAATAAATATAAGCTCTTCATTTTCATCTTTAGGAGATAATTGTCTGATGATGTTAGAGATTCAACGAAAGACGTGCAATGCAATGATCCCAATACCTTCGCTCATTTCGTCAGATATAAAAGCAAAAACAAAGCACAGAGATATTTTATATTTATTCCATTTGTTGCTTAATTTTCTCTCAATTCCATACGTGACTTGGTCCTACTTCACTATCATTACCTAGGTAAGAATTTTAACATGAAATGAGCAAAAACTTAATAAGAGATTATAGTCATGCAGTTGCAAAATATATTCTATGAAAGGTAGATCTTTATCATAAATATGATCAGATTTACATAATCGTCCCTTGCGTGACAAGAAAAACTTCACCATGGAGTTTTGGTCGTCTCCCATTAATTAGCAAGTATGTTGTTAGCATCCAGCAACTTACATGACAAGATCTACCCTTACATCACCTCTACTAGCATCTTGCCCATAACTTCAAGCCAAGTTGGGGGTCATCACCCCTAAACCTAACATGGGAGTCATGGGACCTTTATCCCCACCAATTGCATGCAATAATCATGTTAAAATCATTCTAATGTTTCCTTTAGTAGTCCTAGACTCCTAGTGGACTTGGTGTAACACCATCATGCAGTGCTATGGGAGCAGGTTTAGATCCTAATAGATTAGCACTTGGTCAAGTTAAATAGCCTCTTGCCTCAATCATTGATTCAGCATTCTATCTTGGGAAAAGCCAGGTTCAATAGCTAAAGATTTCCTTTCCAGCAACAAAATTTTCAAATTTTATTTAGCAAATAGCTAAACTCTTGGATTGAATCCAAATATGCCCTATGAAAGACTAGGGGGGAATCTATCACCCAGAAAGGAAGGTTTCGGAAATTAAGTAGAGGACTACAAACGATGGCAGCATCCCAATCAATCAATCAACATTAAATGTTGTGTCCGTTCCTATCACCATGCTATTCTTCACAAATTTTTATTAACAAGTAGAAAGGTCAAATACAAAAGGATATGTTAGAATTAAAAAGGAAAAGTTTGACGTCTTCGCCAAGAGAAGGTTACATCCCATAAGAATGGGGAAGTTAACATTCAGAAGCAAGATAAGAAATAAAGAAGTAAAGAAAAGGAAAATGTATCCTTATATCGAGAACCAGATGATCTGAAGGAAGGCAACCCTACGCTCGTAGATACGATAAGACTCCAACGAGATGAAACTCGAAGAAATACATCAACAAAAATGAAATACATTGACTAAAAGGTCGAAATCAAACTCAATCGTAATTATTTAGGGTCACACATGGTCTCCATCAAAATTTAAACTACATTGAAAAAAAGAAGAAAAGAACAATACTATTCACATTCAAGCAACAACAAACCAGTCACAGCAGCATGCGACCTGCATGCAAAACGAGACAAAGTAACAAAAACACGACATTAGACCACAACGGCCACGCCACTGCCAACTGACCCTCCGCCACTGCACACTATCGCTCTTGCTTAAAATGCATTTCTAAAGGCTTGGTAAACAAATTTTCCAAATACCTAAGAGAAATTTAACTTATGTAACCAAGTGCTACTCCCAGTAAAAGACAAGATGAAAAGAAATGACTTCTCAATTTCCTAAGGTGGATTTGATTAATAGATTAAGTAAATTACATCGGATTAAATATTTTACATATCACCTGATCTGTCCTTTATTTACATCAAGTTAATTAAATTTAATTTAAAGTAAAATTAATTTACTCTTTCTATAAAATAATTTTAATTTACAATAATATCCAAATATATTATCTCACTTATTTTACTCATTTTTTATTACTCTACTTATCCCACGAACTTAATTTTTACTCTTTCTATAAAATAATTTTAATTTACAATAATATCCAAATATATTATCTCACTTATTTTACTCATTTTTTATTACTCTACTTATCCCACGAACTTAATCCCATTATCAAATGGAACTTAGATGTATATTTAGATGGTGTTATTAGGTATCTACTTAGATGGAACTAGATGGTGTTATTAGCAAAGGATCTCATGCGGGTTCCTAGATGTGTGTGTGTGCGTGTGTTGGTGGGGGAGGGAAGGCGTCGGGATTGGGCGGGGTTGTTCCGATTGTTGTGTCAGAGGCGATGTACCTCAAACATTTTTTTTTCTTACGAACATATAATTAAGATCAAAAGAAATGCAGCTTATTTTAGAAAAATAAGTGACAATGAATTGAAATTCTTAAATAACATTGAAAATTGTCTCCGTGTTGCAGGCTTGTAGCTTGCAATGGTGATGTTTTTCCCCGCCGCTGATGGATGGAAAGTCAGTTGACGTTGAATGAAGAAGTAATATTATCATATAATTTAATAAAAAAATTAGGCAAATGCTATTTTATAAGACTGCAATACATCTAAGATGGGAATGTACAATCAAGTGGCTCCACCTGTGTGTTCTTTGCCGTGTGTTGCATATGCACGAAAGTGTGTTTGGTGTGGTGTTATTTATGATGGTAACGGTGTTAGTGTTTGTAATATGGGCCGTGTAGTTCGACGGTGTTGCGTGTACCGCGGGAGACGGTAGTGTGTTTCTCGGAAGAAAACAAGAAAATCTAAGTTTTTTTTTTTTTTTAAATCTTAATTTACGCCCTTTCTTTATAAAGAGAGAAAAAAAAGGAACACAGATCTCATAACTGCACGACCAGTCGAAAGAGATGCATGGCTTAGAAAAAGACTGAAAAAATGACGTGGGACAACCATCGTTCTTCTCGGAATGCTTTTGTGCTATGGTGGAGATGCGAGCAGGGTAGGCGATGATGGTGGCGCTGTTGGCGCTGTGGGGAACACCCGCTTCCCCCATGGACTTCGTGCCCAGTGGCACCAACAACTCCTCCGACTGCAGCGCTGCCATCGCCCCCTCTGCCCACATGGCATCCAACCTATAAGGGCCTTTCCGTAAATTGCAGAAGTCTCAATCCAAATTTGAACGGAACTTAATGTCCCTAATCCTATTGGAATATGTCAAGGAGATCCTATTGAAAATAGGAATGAATGGTAGCAATGAACACGTCAATTCATCCCAACACATTCTCTTCACCGAATTTAGAAGGAATCGATGAGAGAAAGTTGAGAAAAGGAGGAGAGACGGAGAGGAGAAGAGACATTATTAGAAAGGGAGATCCCACAAGAGCGGTGGTTCCATCAAAATTCGTTCCTGCAGGTTCGTGGGATCTTACTCTCCAACTGTGAGTTTCAAAGAAAATTTGTTTGGATCTCAATTGGACGAAACATCATCTCTCTCTCTCTTTATGTAGCTTATTGGTATTTGAATTTTGCCAAAATATGGTGCAAAAGCGTTGTACTCTTATACTTTATAGTGCTGTTCCACTCCCCCAACAACTAATATCAGAGCATCGATTAGCACCATTTGTCTTCTATGAACCAGTTATGACGTATCGTATGGCTTCTCTTACCGGGAGCAACTACTAATAAATATAAGCTCTTTATTTTCATATTCATCAAAGATAATTCTCAAATGATGTTAGAGATTCATCGAAAGACAGTGTAGTGCATTGATCCCCAACACCTTCGCTCATTACGTCACATATAATCATTGCCAAGTAGTTAATCATAAAATCATTATTCTAGAACATCACAAGTGCCATATCATGTTACAATATACTTTTGATCAAATGAAAGTTCATTTCGCTTGGAATAAAAAAATTCACAATTCATAAAAGAAACATAACTATTGTAAGGGAAAGCAAAAATATAACACAAGTCAAAGATATTTTATATTTATTCCATTTATTGCTTAATTTTCTCTCAATACCATCCCTAACTTGATCTTACTTCACTATCATTACCTAGGTAACAATTTTAACAAGAAATGAGTAAAAACTTAATAGAGGAATATAGATATGCAGTTACAAAATATATTCTATGAAAAGTAGATCTTTATCATAAGTATGGATCAGATTTACATAATCATCCCTTGCATAACAAGAAAATCTTCACCGTTGGAGTTTTGGTTGTCTCCGAATAGATTAGCATGTATGTTGTTAGCATCCAGCAACTTACATGACAAGATCTGCCCTTACATCACCGCTACTAGCATCTTGCCCATAACTTCAAGCCAAGTTGGGGGTCATCACCCCTAAACCTAACATGGGAGTCATGGGACCTTTATCCCCACCAATTGCACGCAATAATCATGTTAAAATCATTCTAATGTTTCCTTTAGTATCCCTAGACTCCCAGTGGACTTGGTGTAACACCGTCATGCAGTGCTATGGGAGCAGGTTCAGATCCTAATAGATTAACACTTGGTCAAGTTCGATGATCTCTTAACTCAATCGTTGATTCAGCATTCTATCTTGGGAAAAGTGAGGTTCGATAGTTAAATACTTCCTTTCCAGCAACAAAATTCTGAAATTTTATTTAGCAAATAGCTAAACTCTTAGATGCAATCCAAATATGCCCAATGAAAGACTCAAGGGGGAATCTATTACCCAGAAAGGAAGGTTTCGGTAAATAATTAGAGGACTACAAGCGCGTTTCAGTCACGATGCCACTGTTTGCAAATTTTGTCATTTCTCGATGGCATTTTTTGATGCCACTGTTCACAAATTTTGCCATTTCTAAGTGGCATTACCCGTGAAACTTGACACAATCATGCCTACTTTTCTTTGCCAGACCTCTATCCTCGCTTCTCTCCTCTTCCAGTCTTCCCCATCGAGCCAGAACACCCTCCATGCCCTCCCCTCCACGCCGCCACCCTCCACGCTCGGCTCGCCGACGACGCCATCTGCGTGTTCACATTGTGCTATTCCCCACCTCCCGATCCCCTCTCCTCGCCCCCACCTTGCCGCATCCGCCGCCCCGGGACTATGTGGGACGACGACCCCTGCTTCCTCGAGGCGTTCGGGGAAGGGGAGTTTAGGAAATCCATTCTTGGTATTTTGTTTGTCTTTCGATGGAGGAGATCGTAGAGTATCATCAGCGACCAATGCTTTGTGGTGTGTGGTTTTGGCAGGATGGATTAGGATCAAATAATGTTTATTTGTTTTTAGATGCAGGTACATCTGCCCTCGTGATCTTCAGAGGGTATCATCCCTCATGTCGTGTGTGTTTTGTTTGTTTTTAGTAGTGCTGCTGGAGCATGGGTTATTGTCCACCATGTGTTCGACGAAAGTTCCCAGCGACGAGTTTGTGGGGCAGCCTCGAGATCCTCAAGGAGCTCCTAATGGGACACCGATCTTTGTTGCTTAGTTGGTGGATCCTTGGGTTGGCCCAAGGTGCATATGGTTTGGAGATTGGAGAAGGAAGTTTAGCGGTGAAGAATGAAAATGGAGATGGATGCTCGACTTTTGATGTAGCAGAAGATGACGAAATAGTATATAGCATTCAGATGATATGGTATTGTTAATTTAACTTGCTTTTTTCCCCTCCCATGCAGAGTATGTCAGAAATATAATACCTTGTAAAATACGTTGCGGTAGTGTAAAGCGTGTGACGGAAAAATTTTAAATAAAAAATATTCATCATTAAAAATTAATTAAAAAAAAAAAAAGATATTAGATCAATAAAATCAGATCGTAAGTACAGGATCTGAATTGTCATAGAAATTTTCTATCAAACTATGTGATACTGTGAGGATTACCTAAGTAATTTTACTCTACAATGTAAATGTAAATAACACACAATAACATTAGAATTCAAGACATTGAAATTTCTTTTCTAGGTAGGATTTGCACTTGATATTTCTCATATTCATGTTAGGAATCTAATTTAACATATAGCGAGTTGAGTGTAGATAAATGGTGGGATTTGTGAGGGCATGCATGCAAAGTGATCTGATAAAATAACAATTACGTAAATGCAGAGGCATCAATGGCATCCAATGTAAATTAAAATTAAATCCAAAACAGAGGTTTCTTTCCTCTTGCCGTGCGCACGCTTGAGGGGCCACGGCGAGCAGCGAGAACTGTGGTGAAGTTTGGCTAAAGCGAGGGGTACTCGATGGTGGTGGCAGCTTCGATGATGGCGGTCGAAGGTGGCCGGTCGAAGCTAAGGTGGTTGCCGGCGGTGAGGGGGTCCATGCCTGCGTGGGGATGGCGGTTGGCGCGTTTGAAGACGTGGTTGGTCCCGTGGTATCGAGGTGAGCACGGTGGAGTCGACGGTGCGAAGGATCATGGTTGGAGGTGGTGGCTGCATGTGGGCATCCGTGGTCGGTTGTTCGCTTCCTCTTCTCGGTTCGGAGAAGATGAACAGTGCTTGGTGCTAGGCGTGGGAGTCGAGTGTCGATTGGGTCGGTGCGGCTGGGTTGTTGCTGCCTTTTGTTGATGAGGCCGGCGGTGGTTTGCTACAGAGGGTGAATGGCAGGGCTCTGTTATCGTGGTCTGAAGGAAGAAGAAGATCGTGGAGGAGGAGGCGCTGGGGCTAAAAGCACGGTCACGGTTGAAGGAGCGAGGTGGTGAACGTCGAGGCGGAGCACGGTGGTGGCGTCGAAGACGGATGCTCGCAGTGGTAGGAAGAAGAGCAAAACGTAGTGGTGGGGTTGGCGCTGCCACCGCCAACCACGACGGCGGTGTCGTGGTGGTGGTTGGAGTCGCAGTGGCGGCGGCGTCGGTGTCGTGGTAGACGAACTCGCCGTAATGGGACGTCGGAGAGAGGTCGATGACGTGGGCAGCTCGCGGTGGTGGTCAGGGGCATGCAATCTTGTGAGAGAGAGAGAGGAGATGTTGGAGGGCTTAGTCCATCCTCCCGAGGGAGGAAGAAGATAAAGCTCAACCATCCTCCATGTGCCTATTTATAAAGAGAAACATACATGATTGGAAAATTTTGGCATGCTTGCTGGCAGGAGATGGATTCCATCTCATAAAGTGATTTCTTTTTTATATTCTATATTTTAAGACTTTGAAAAATGATTAATTCCTATTTTGTGATCTTTTAAGATTGAGATGTAGTACTGTCATGCGAGGTGTCATATAGAAAATATCCTAGAAAAAAGTAAAGACATTGATGGGGTTGTAATAGTTTATTTGAAAATTTGTTTAACCTATTTTATTTGTAATTTTCAACTTTCATCTAACTGATTTAGAATCTTACGATGACAAATTCATTATAAAATCTTCATTTCTTATGTTGGGCTTTTCAAGAAAAAAAAAATCTTATGATGGGAAACTTGACCCCTTTTTTTTCTTAGTTGAGTTGAGTTGATTTATAAACTAAGTATATAAACATTAACTTCTCAACAATTGATACAAGCTCATATGTTTTATGCATGTTTAACTTTCCTTTTTTTCCCTCCCATCCAAAGTACTTAATTATTTGCTGGTAGATCCTTTTGCTTAACCAATCAAAGTATGATGTCCAGGTCATTAAGTATTAAATATTTCTATTTGTAATTGTAGAATTATTATCATGTCCATCATGGCATTCTTTTTCTTACACATTAGATCATACAGTTTACAATGTTTCTTATGCCTCCCCTTCAATAGATATGGTGTATGTTGCTCTCTTCGAGCTCTCTATGTCATCTTTGGCCACAAGATATGTGTTTGTATATGGTTTTGACTTTTTTGAATAGAAGAATATTATTTCCTAATAAAGTTGACTTTATAAGATTGTGATAGTACTTTGGATGCTTAGGTTTTACTTGACTGATAAATCTAAAGATTTTCACTCTACTTTTTAACTATTGTCTATCTTTTTTGTTGTAAGCTAGGCATATGTGTTGTTAAAGATTGATAGTATATCCCTCCTATAAATAAATTAAGAGTTGAATAAATGTAAACTTTATTAAGAAGTACATTAAAGATTCCTTATGTGTTGTGTTTGATTGCTACTTACTTTTGTATTTCTTTGCGGCAAAAGATAATTTTACTGTACAAATTATATTTCTGTTGTAACATGTGAGTTAAAAATTAGTTTATATTAATGTGCAACATTCAGATATATAATGATTTCCTTTTAAGTAGAAAATTTGGCAACATTTTGCGTTATATATTATATAGATTAAACAATAATCAGTCAAATATTCAACATACGATAAATTTGAACAATATCATGTATGACAAAAAAATCACAGGCAAAGCCTGCATATTTCTTATTCAAGCAATTGATGTCTATCAGTTATAAAATCTGCAAGACACCGGCTGGTTCCACGCACCAAACAACAGTGGTTCTAAGCAAGAAGGCATGCATGTGCCCGCTAATCCTCGGCGAAAAGCTAGGCATCCATACGTGAAATTGTAGCATTAAAAAAAAATTAAAATAAATGTAAATATCCGGTGGACCTAGCCAATACCATTCATCGTGGATTTAAACGTACTGGTTGATTTCATATATCAAACAATAATTATGCTTGAGTATGAAGGCATTGGCCTACTATTCCTTAACGAAAAGTTAAGTATTAATGCATGAAACTATCGCATCTATGAAATAGTAGACTTCATGGTGGGGCTAGATCAATATTGGCATCAAAGATTTGAAACCTGCAGTTGGCATAGATTGAATTCTTATCGTCCAAGAAAAGGGAAGAAGTAGTATACTGCACTCTTGATAACAAGATAGAAAATTCACACAAGTCAAAAATCTCAAAAAGAAAATTATAAACATCCCAAATGTAATCTAAACATCCAAAATATAACAAAACATATATTGGACATCCAAAAATATAGCATGAACAGGCATCAAATTACAAGTATAAACATCATGTACTTTAAATTAAATTTTATTGGTCACAGAGAGTTTCCCTTACTTAATTTACTCATCTCAAACCTCCAACGTGTACTCTAACATACTCCAATACGAATACTCTTCATCAGGGATGTACGTAGGTCAAGTTTAACTTGAATCTCACTTAACCCAACCCACAACTCAATACAATTTTATTTATACATACAAATATATATTATGTGTATTATATATTATATACACATAATATATATATGACTCGACAAAACTCTCATCCCATTGATCTTGACATTTCCTTACACTTAGATCCTGAGTTTTCGATTCCAACCCTTACTGACCCCTCATCTCCTCCATAGTTACTTCCATTGGATCCAAACGTTGCCTTCTGCCCTCACCTCACCTCCAAACTCCACTTTAGGTAGTGCCTCTCCTCATCTAAAAGCTCTAGGCAATTTCCTCTCCTCTCCTTAGTGGTGGTGACACCTTATGCACTTCAACTAACCCTCAACCTTCTCTCCTCCCTTAGCCCTCCATCTCCACCTCAGTTCCCGACGACCCACCTCTCCTCTCTTCCTCCTCGTAGTGAACCCTATTGAAGTTATGTGTCCTAAGCGAGCCAACCTAAGTTGAATTACTCGATTAGTGATTTATATCTAACTATCAAGTCATGTGGATACACTAGTACGGTTAGATAGGACCCTAACTACAATTGGGATAATGTACTGTGCTATGTTGGATGTACCCATGATGGGTATTAAAAAATCCAAATAGTTTACATTGAAGATTTCGATAAGTCATCATGAACCATCATGATATCTAATTATTTTCTTTAGTATGAAAAGAATGGCAATCTTTTTTAGAGTCCGTTGTCTGATTGATGTCCTTGATGCACATCCTCTATATAGGAATAGATATTTGGGGCTATCATAAAACTTAGGTCAATGAGTTAACTCAGCAAGATGGAGACGCAGGAGTCCTTTTATCACTGTCACATAGAAAGTTTGTCCTTTGACTTGAGATAAATATGTGTCTCTATGTTTGAATATGCATATTTGGTGGACTAATAGTTGATACACCCACCTTGGTGCTCAGATTGGGAAGTTAGTGTGCCTATAAAGGCACAGGAGGCACATGATCTCTTAAGGTGATCACATAAATTGGTTGGCGTAGGTGTACGCAATGGATCGGGAGACTCAGGTTCACTCCACGTATACTGGGAAGTATGAAATTTTATGCATGGTTGTACGAAACTTGATCAGACTTATACATGAAAGAGAAAAAGAAAATCTTTTAGTAAAGGATCTAGTCTTCATTCTCGTCCCAATAATACGAGGAAAACATAAAAAATGTGTAACTCATGAAACGATGGACAATGAATTTGGGATTTAATCTTAGGGGTTGCATATGTCTTCTAATGTGAATGATTCACAGGTATTTGAATGCCCAAAGAAGGCGTAGCACCATAATTACATTAATCCTGAACTTTTCATTATTGTCGTGATGAAATCAATAATGACTTTTGTGGGTTTCTACTTGTATGATTGATTAATGTAATTTAAGGAGTTAAATTGCATTTAATTTGGTGATTAATTGTACCTAATTTAATTAGGTACAAAATTCAAGAATTGGATTGCAATTAATTAATGCTTAGTCACTAGATCTAAACTTCTAATAAGTTCTTATGGGTTAATCCTATAAAATTCAAGTGGGATTAGATTCCAACCCTTGGATGGAGATCGAAAGGTTTCCATTGTATTAGGATTAGATTTAAAATCCCTATAAATATCTCTCTAAACCTAGTTGGGAACCCTAATTGAACCTAATTAGAATGCACCCTCCACAGAAGAGAGAAAGAAGAAGGGTCGTCGACCTTCTTTTGCTTCTTCTTATGGTTCTTCCCAAAGAAGGAAGGAGACGACCAAGGAGGGCATCACGCATCCCCCTTCTTTCTTGAAGGAAGTAATGAGGTGGCTTAGAGGGCCATCAAATGTTGTCTCGTTTGGGCCACCTTCTCTAGGGAGACCACTAAGAGCCCTTCTAGTCGTCCAGCATGTGCTTGGCCTCGTGGATTTGATCTCCAAGGGCCAAGCTCTTGATCTGTACCTCTCCTTATGCTCTTAGGTGTTGACCAGAAGCTTTATAGATTGTCCAGCTTGTGCTTGCCCGTGTGAATTTGATCCATAAGGATAAGTTCTTGGTGGATTCGAGGTAAGGGGCGCCTATAAAATCACAAATCAGTTTGCGGGATAAGAAATGTTCACATCACACATAACGGAATCAAGTGTTCTTGATGTGAAGAGCTTCATCCACCAGCAGAGAAGATGAGAGTCCCTTTAGGTGAAACTTATTTGAGGAGGCACAATACGTGAGATGTTGTACTACACCACTCACTGCCATAATTTGTTACTCATGAGGATCCTATAATACCCTTTCCCTCTTCTTCCCTGTGGAGATCCTACCACCACAACACTCCCTCTCTTCTCCTCTTCTTCACCACAAGACACCTACTCTCCCCCTCCCCAAGGCCACCACCAGATGACCCCTCTCCCTTAGCAGCATGACCACCCCCTTCCCCCCTTCTCTCCCCCCGACGACCCTCCTCCCACCAAGCCACCACCACAGGACTTCCCCCATTTTTTTCTTTTAAGTATTTTTATTTACAAGTTTGTCATTTTGAATGGTGCTAAACAATGCACTTATCTATTATTTGATTTTTGTTAAATTTTATTTTTTTTAGATGAATGATGAAATTAAGGGAAGCAATGAACTTCCTATGTGACATATTAATGAGTCAACTGACCTTACGGTATTCGAATCAGAGGTTCCCATGAGAGAAGATAAAACTTTAGAAAGATCTAATGTGTTCGAATAAGAGACATTGATTTAAATTTTATTAGCATGCCATTGAAATGGTTATTTATGGGAGAAGGCCGCATCAACATCATTATCATGTCGAAACACAGGCGTTTTGATTTGCCTATTTCGTTGAAATGGTCAACAAGTGGCGAAATGCATTCGATATTTTGATACTTGTTGTTGCTATTGCTCTCATTCTTCGATGTTGCTCCAGACGCTGCTATGTTCTGAATCCCTTATGTTCCATACCCATTGAAAATTGGAAATTTTTGTTTTGCACCTACCTTAAAAAACATTATACTAAAACTTTAACTCATACTTAATTAATGCCAACAACTCTAATGACTAGTGGAGGAACTAATGATCATACTCTTCCCCTTCCCTTTACCTATGTAAATGCATTGTTCCAATTTTATCTTCTCCAGAGAAGGATTTTTTGTAGTTGTTAGCATAAGGTAACTACAACTGTTGCTCTATAGTCTATCCTTTTTTTGATGTTTGATTCCATTCCACATCTATCCTTAATTATAAAGTAGACCTACACTAAATCTACTATTATTACAAATATTTAGGTCTAACGATTTATAATTGAGAAAACCTTTATTTAATACGCAAAAATAAATTTCTAAGTTTGTGTTAACATTAACGCCTTTTTTCTTGTAATTAATTTTGGAAATAGTTATCTATTTAAATAGGGAGCATAAGACAGGATTTAGAATTTTGGCCTTAAACGAAAATAGTTATCTTTAAAATTCTAATCATTTTGACTATTTTTACCACTTTTATTGACATGGTGTGCGTCTTAAATGGTCTTTAATCAGAGGTATATCTTTATCTTTTCTCGCTACTTTTAGATCATATCTTTTTTTTAGTTTGAAGTTTTTTGTTTTTACCTTATGTTTTAAATATTATTTTTACGTATTTTATTTTATTTTTATAAGATATAAGTTGTTTATATATATTTTTTTGTCATTAATTATAAAAGACATGTAAAGCATGTAAGAAATAAATATAAATTTTGACTAATCAACAACTCGCTCAAACTGACTCAACATATCTCGATCTTATGGGTTGGGTCAAGTAAGGCTCGATAGTATAACATGTTAGATTAAGTTAGAAAAATCTCAATCCACAAATCATGTGTTCAATTTGAATTGAGTTCCAACTCAACTCATGTATACCCCTTCTTCACTCACTTTCATTTCCGTTTTCCCCCTCCCCTTTTTCCTTTCTTTCACTTTTTCTCCGTTGAAAAATGAATCAACCAAAAATGTCGAGAACGTGGACTTTTTACTGCAATGGACGGCAGCAACTCTATTGCCTTTTCCTCATTTCTTTTTGCGTTTTTTCCTATGTCGGAGATAAAAGAGAGCTGAAACGTAGATCTGACACAAGGGCTACCGTGAAGACGAAACTTTGTCTAGATAGAGTAAATTTAGCTCTATAACTAGGCACTTCAATTCACGAAAACTGATTAAATCATCGTGAAATAGTTTTATTTGGCAAAAAGGTTCCCATAATCAACCACTAATTAAAATCAGTATAGAAATACAAATCCAAAATTAAAAAAATCTTTTGTAGAAAAATTTAGCTTTATTGTTAAATATCTCAATTAAGGAAAATACATTTAATTTTAGTTAAAACTAGGGGATCTTACATGTAAAGTCTCCTCTACTATTAATGTAGATTTTGAAAATTTAAGAATTCAATGAGAGAACTACTTAAGTTACTAACGAATGAGCAGATGATTTTGAGCTAGCTTGATTGAAGTCAAAACCCAATGCAACAATGAAAAGTTCAAGATCAAATCAAGACATCAGATCACATGGGGTTAAGGCCAAATGACAAGATTGAGGGCAAGCATCATCTAAATCATTAGAAGAAACTTAACGAGCATCAAATCAACTCAATTTTATATCAAAACCTTCAAGAAACGAATTTCTAAGGTTTGCTTAGAAGCCATGCCAAAGGATGATTACTTGGAAGGTAACCTTCCTCCTCTCCTTCCAATCTTCAAAGGAATCTAAATCTTTATGCCCTAAACTTGATATGCCCTCTACGGTTAATGGAGAGGGATGTGTCCAAATGGGTTCTTTTCTATGTGCTTAGGTTAGAGAAAAAGAACTCATTTAGCAAAAGTAGATAGATGGTTATATGGATTCACTAAGAATCTATTTAACTCTTAGTTAGTATGAATCAAATACCACCTAAATTTTAATCAGTTTAGCTTAACAATGAACTTTCCAACGATGGTTGAGAGTAAGCCCAAAGTTACCATCTACTTGTAAAGAATTGACTCTAAATCTTCCTCCACAATCTCCTTGATTATTCCTTCTACATTTGTATTGAGTTGTTCCATCACATGTCATTCCCATAGAGATTCTTTTTTGTTGAATTCTTTTAATTTAGTCTCAAAGATCTAAGAACTTGTATGTTATCTTCTCTATTTTCATATAACCATGACCCATAATTGAAATCTAGATTCATGTTGTTGTCAAGACATTTCTTCAATTCTCACTAAGGATTTCGCTATTTCTTGATTCTTAGATTGTATGTCTCATTTAATAGAATTGTTTCTTTAGATTGACTTGTCTTCTATCCCACTTCTTGTAGATTTAAGTATATCTACTTTGCCTCGTTAGTCTTTCTTCTCCTTTAGGTTGCACAAGAATTATTTTCCCTTTAGCTTTCGATGATTCTCTAATTTAACCAATCTTGCTTTTTTGCTTTGGTGGAATCTGGGAAGCAGGTAGCCTTTCAAGATTCTTTCTTCCATTTGTGAATTTAGTTGAGTCTTTTATCAACTCTTTAGTTTAATTTCCCAAGTTCCCTAAGTTAGCTTCCATGATATTTCTTTTTTGTTTTAAGTAGCCAGTCTCTTTCTTTAGGACTTCATTCTTTTGGTCTATCTTATTATTCGCTTGACTCATCCTTCCTTTTCATGAAGTAGTGCCTTAGTGGAAGCAAGTAGAGATAAGTTTAATATCTTCAGCTTAACCTTAATCTTTTCTACTATTCCTAATAAGTTTAATAGCCTTCTTGAATTTAGCCAAAATTCTTCATATGTTATCTCCTCATCTGACTCATCTTTCTTGTAATTTCCTCTCTTGATTTTTTTTCCTAGTTTCAAATTCTCTATATTTCCTACAAATTTCTTCTATCTAAGTTGTGCCAAGAAGTTTGTTGACCTATGGCAATTAGACCTTATTCTTCCAGCTCATTAAGGTTAAGCTTAAAGCTAATCCACGTAGGGTCATATGCTAGATCCAAAGTTTTCGAGATCTCATATGCAATTTCATAATGCGAGATTCCATCAAATTCTATTGGATATAAAGAATTACAAAATATTAACCCTATAATCATGAGCAATTTTTGTTACTTGATCATTATCATGAATCTTTAGTTGTGCTTATACCAATTCCAAGCTCAATTCTTTGCCATAGTGCACAACCTTCTTCCTAAAGAAATACATCTTTTTTCCTTCCCCTATTATAGATGAATTAGTACCATAAAGAAGGTATTTGGCAAACTACATCTACTCTAAAATTATTATGAAAGAACAGGGGGTGAATAGTGCTAATGCCAATTTAGAAACCAAATAATATAATAAGCATAAATTTCAAATAGGTGAAATTAAAAAAATGCAATTGAGGTCAAAATACCACCCACAAGATCAAGATTTACAGTGGAAAACCCTCTAAAGGGAAAAACTAATATTTAGGTCTTCTAACGTAGGATTTGCTTTGTGTCCAATCAAAATCACTAATCCCAAGCTATTTTGGGGGTAGTCTAACCTGCAGTGAAATTGACCTTCTTGAGTTTTAATCAAGAGCAACCCTCTCTATTTGGAGAGAAGGGAACCACAACTCATGTTCTCAATTACAACAATTTGCATTAAAAATGAATATAGAAGACCCCAATGTAAACTAATATTCCCTTGTACTCCCTTAATGTAGAAAGTGAGTGACAAAGAGTAAACAAAATTATGGAGATCCCAAGTAATGTGTAATAGATGGACGAGCTCAATTTACACACTTAAGAGCAGTGCATAAATTGGAGTGGTTACTTGGGCTCTCAAATGAAATGTACGTGGTTAAGAGTGCTCAAGAATTGCTAAAAAATGTGAGCAAAGGTTGGGAAAAGGTTAGGGAGATACCATTTATATAGAGAGGTGTCTTGAGAGTCCAATCAAGCCAAATATCTCCCAAAGCAACAACTAAAACATGGGTGCATGTGCCACCACAATGGTCAAAAATCCCTTTTCAAAAGCATTTTGTACATGCTATTAACATTAGGTACCATTTACCTAACTTCAAGAAAAAAGGTTTGTAATTCTTTGGAATTGGCCTAAAGTAGTGGCACCTAACATTAATTTTATATTCCTAAAATTAGTTTTCTTGGAAATGGCCAAACTAAGTTAATTTTTAATGAATTTATGAAAGGTGGTGCTAGGTGATGATTTTGAATGATACATAGCACCTATTTATGCATGATTAAGCACTAATTATCCATTGGTGACCTAATTAAAGTGTAATTAAGCTAAGTGAGGTGCATAGGTGATTTTTAATGCATGGAAGATCTTAATTAAGTGTCAACACACATAACAAAAGGGGGTTATTCTTAAATTCACCTATCAAATAAATAAAAATACAACTTGTTGGACCAAAAAGACATTTGACCTAGACAAATTAAGGACCCTTGAGACTCTTCTTAAACTAGGTGACCGTATTCTTGAATGACTAGCCTCCAAGCATTTCCTTTTCTAAGCTTGATTTCTTCATGGAAAGTGCCTCTTCTTGAAACTTCAATTCACTTGATTTTGACTCCATCATTTGTGTTAATCTCGGCATAAAACACACACACATACATAGGAAGAGAGACTTATTTGACTAAATCTTTACCTATAGTCAACTTAGAGCCCATTTAATTTAGGGTGTTTATTATCATCAAAACCACATTATCAAATCCATAATGAGTTATGCACTTATCGATGTTGGCAATGGCCTTTCACTTGTATACTTCACCTATCAAAGCTTTGATAGCAAATGAAGGAGTGAAGAAGGGTGGAATATCACTAGAAGGAGGGTAAATAGAGCTCCTTCTTTGGACTCAACTTGAATCCAAAATTTTTAAGGGGCAAG
This sequence comes from Thalassia testudinum, assembly GCA_037157565.1. Classification (NCBI taxonomy): domain Eukaryota; kingdom Viridiplantae; phylum Streptophyta; class Magnoliopsida; order Alismatales; family Hydrocharitaceae; genus Thalassia; species Thalassia testudinum. Next base: position 1,300,253 of record JAZHRO010000022.1, on the reverse strand, counting down.
CTTCTCCAGAATATGTCATCAGAGACTAGCAATATAGGTGTAATATCTGATGGCGTCGACAGCAGGGTTTTATTGTTATAGCGTCGTAGTATAGCTAGTTGTTGCCATCATTTCAAATATATAAAATTTTTTTTACTCGGAAAAGAGTTCCCGAGGTCGAACTCAGGGAGCAAGTTGTATTCTAGAGATATACATGTTTCAAAAATAAAGAAAGAGAGAGAAAGAATTTGTTGTCTTCTTTTCTCTTTGTTTCTCCTCGTCTCAGATCTTCTTTCTCTTTGTCTGCAGAGGTGATGTTCTTCTTCTGCAGTGGTGATGCTCTTCTTCTTCTTCCAGCTGTTCCTCCTCTTCCTTTTTCTTCTGTCTTTCTTCAGATCTTCTTCTTTTCTCTTCAGGATGTCGCCCCTCCTTCTTTCTTCTTTTCTTTTTCCAGTCAGGACGTCGCCCCTCCTTCTTTCTTCTTTTCCCTTCAGGACGTCGTCTGATTTCCAAATCAGACGAATTAAACTGCCTGTTGCTACAGTGTCTCCCTCAGCTTCCTTCTTTCTTCCGCGGTCCTTCTTCTTCACCTGTGCCTGCACACTTCAGAGCTTACGTCAGAGGACAAAACCTACTCTACCCTCTCCCCCCCGCGTCTCTCTCTCTCTCTGAAACCACTCTTGGGAAAGCTCTCCCAGAGCTGCCGGGTAGTCGGGTACGGGTCAGGTCCGGGTCCAGGCCCACCGGCGTGCGTGGTGGGCGAGGAGTGCAGGTCAGTCTTAAGTCGGGTCGGGTCAGGTCCGCGGGGCGTGAGCGCGGACGAGACCGGGTAACCGGGCGGGTGAAGGGGACCTCACCCCGTGTGCTGAGGCAGTAGAGCTAATGCACAAAATCAATTTAAACGGTGAAGAGGTTGTGAGGCTTACCGATGTGGGACTAAACGGAGGCCTCTCCTCGCGTGCACCTGCTGGGAGACCGCGGCCTAGCTTCTGCAGCTGCGGCTTCGAATTGCGTCGGTTGCTGGCTGGCTGCCTTCGCAAGACTCCCCGTAATCCGCAGCAGCTGGAGACCTGGAGTCCTCAAGCCTGGAGCGCGGGAGAAGCTGCTTCAATGTGCGTTAATGGCGGTCGAACCTCAAAACCTGTCGGACACGAATATGGCCTCTCGGCCTGATCAAACCACTGGGGAACCTTCGCCGTGGCACGGCGAAGGTGTGGAGCTGCGTGGCAAGCCGCAAGGTGGTGTCTGGCGGCAGCCCTAGGTTGGACTGCAACCGGAGGAATGGGTTTGTTCGGGGGAGCGTTACGGAGGTGTGGAGTGGCAGTGGAGGGGTGGGGGGTGCTCAGTGTGATGAGGCGGAGGTTCGGTGAGGGTCGGCGAGGTGTGTGAGGCTGTGGAGCGATGGGAGCATCTCGCCGGAGGGTGGCCGGAGACGAAGGGGGTGACGATGGTCAGGGTCGGTCGAGGGCTTAATTGAACAAATTGAAAGCGGGGAAAGAAAGAGGAGAAGAAGGGAAGTAGTTCTAGCTTACTTGCAGGGACGAAGGGGGAGCAGCAGGGCGACAGTCGTATCGACTGTCGCCGGAGAAGACGATGCTCAGGGAAAGGGGCGGCGGCGAGCAGAGAGCCGGAGAGGCGCCAGCTGGGTGCGGCGTGGCGCGGGAAGAGCAGGGGAGGAAGTCTCTGCTGCTGGTACTGCGGCAGAGCGAAGAGGAGAAGGGGGAGGAACCGCCGGAGCTGGTGAGCGTCTGCCGGAGAGAGAAGAGAGGAAAGTTGGGGGTTTTCTCCGTCAGATCCGAGCTGCCCCGGTCGGTGGAGCAACGGGGGGTATTTGTAGGGATCAAAACAGGGAGGAAGGCGGAGGGAGACGACGTGTCTCCCTTGCCGGAGGATGGCCGGAAACGAAAACCCATACCGTCCGTGCGTTCGCACGGCCGGTATGGTGGGCTACAGCGACCAGGGGGGTGTCCCTGCGACGGCTGACGACGCAGGGCACCCCCGGTTTACTTGCCAGGCTTCCCCCCTCACCCTGCGCGGCGCCATGCTCCGCGCAAGGTCGCCGGAGCATGGTGCTGGCAGGTTTTGCAGGGGGGACCTGAATGCGAAGAACGAAGGAGAGTTAGGGGCCAAAATGCGATGGTTCAGAAGTTGAGGGCCAAAAAGTAAATATATGAGGACCAAAGTGTAAAGTCGGTCAAGGAGGTTTCTTCTTAGGCTCAAGTTTTTATACATGATTAATTAGGACCTAAGGAATCTGATGGTGAATTTCATTTCTATATTAAGCCTTGTTTGACCGGTCAATTTATGCAAAAACCCAAATTAAGTTATTAATTGGGCATGGTTCTCAATGTAGGTCAAAATGAGTTCTGAAGGCCAAATTGAAGGTTCTAAACCCTAGAGATTATTTTTCTATGAATTTTAGAGGGTTTATTCTATTTTTACTTTACCTCGAACCTCGTGAATTGAAGTGGGTTGTTTTAGGGTTACAGATTATCATTTAGTTTCTTGGAAGTGCTGTAGCCCTTGCTAGATCATCTCATCCCACTTTTATTCTTATTAAGCTGCTTTGACCTATGTTTGCGCCCTGAATTACCCTGTATGCAGATTATACTGGTAAAATTGCATTTTTACCCCTTGTGACTTGTTTTCTTCTCAAACTCAGAATTCTCTGAGTTAAGCCTTTCCTTGAGATATGTAGGAGCTTTTATCCTTTGTATTAGGTCAAAATGAGCTACTTATGGCTCATGATGAGGTTCTCATCATACCCCCATGCCTAGCTTTTGCTAGTCCCTTAGCAAAAACTTAAGGGTTCAACCCTTGTTCTAGACCATGAAGTTTTTAATAGTTTTAGATAAGTGCCTTTTTTTATTTGAGCATAGATTAGGTTAGAATGCTGACCATAGGCCTAAAAGGTACTCTAGTACCAATCAAGAACCAAATCTGTCTAGCCTTAGCCTCAGTCTTTTAGCAAAGGTTTTTAAGGTCCACAAGAACTAACTTAAGGTTTATTGGACTTCGTGGTTAAAGCACCCGTGCTTGAAATGATTTTAGCCCTGGCTTAGTTCGCAGTGCGTTTTGTAAGAGAGAGATAGAAAGTTTTTCTGTTTGGAGAGTTTTCTCTCTCTTTTTCTTTTTAGTTCTAGCCTAGGATTGGCTTTTCAACATGGTCTGTATCAGATTCCTTGCTCCCATCATCAATCCTCAAGGGTTCCTGGAGATCGATGCTTCGAGATAGCACCGCCCATGGCAACCCCCGGAACCCTGGCTATTGAGATTTCGAGATAATCCCATCCATGGTGTTCCGTGGCCGAATCCAGACCCTGGCAATTGACACTTCGAGATAATGCCATCCATGGAATCTGAACCAGCAGAGTGCTTACATGCCCCCAGTAGGATATGTAAATATCCTAAGAGACAAGCACCGAGGAGATGATATTTTGTTACGCATCTTCGAGGGGATTTCCCGCCTCTCCGCGCTGGGAACTCGTCCAAATCAACTTGTGTTGATCGGCCGCTCCTATTCTAGGTGTTCTTTTCAGAATTTTGCAACGCTTCTGCGTGATTCTGATTTTTACGCTTACTGAACCAGGCTGTGTGTGAGGTTAGGGTGCTTAGGTTACTGAGTCCCGTAAACCAAAAATTAGTTAACGAGGCCGAATACTCCCTAAGCCTTAGACCTAATACTTCAGCTTTTCATTTTCCTCAACCTCTTGAGGAGTGTCCAGATCTTAATGGGTACTAAGAGTCTATTCAAGAATGCCTAAGGTTTGCATTCTTTACTAATCTCTTTGTGCACTTTTCTTGAATGAGGTCTAGAACTTAGGTTAATTCCTTAGTTCCTTACTAATGACTATCACTTTTTCTCATAATTTTGTGCTCCTTTTTCATTTTGTTTCTTTTCTCCTTCACAAAATTTCCTTCTCCTCTTTTCCTCTTATTCTTTTTCGAAAATTTTTTTAATTTTTATGGTATTTTTGGCATATGTGAATTTTTTTGTTTGAAACCTTTTCTTACAAGTTTTGCACTTTCATACCCCCCCATGCCTAAGATTTGCAATGTCCTCATTGTAACCTAGGGGGTCTTAGTTCATTCCTTAAGACAGAAATTTGGATGAGTGGATGGGTCGAGTTGAATTTTTGCGGACGATTTCAAATCCCAGATGCAAGCATCTGAGTTGGGGTCGGCTGTCTACAAGGGTGAACTTCGAGTGCTAAAAGGTGTCAGAACAAGTTTCAGGTTTTCAAAGAGAATGACGGGCTGCCTCCCGTTAAGCGCTGAGTTTTACGCCATCGGCTGGGCGCAATAAGCTCAAGGGGAAAGGAGGATATAAGATGCCTCAGCCAAATCAGTAGAAGTTACATCGATGAACGGCTTGAGTCTCTGACCGTTCACGATGAAAGGTTCAGAATCGTGGCTGAGTGGACTGATTTCGATTGCTCCATTTCCAAAAACCTGTCGGACCAAATATGGTCCGACCCACTTGGATCTCAGTTTTCCTGGGAAGAGTTTTAGTCGGGCATCAAAGAGTAGGATCCTTTGACCAGGATGAAAGATCTTTCTCGAGATGTGTTTGTCGTGGAAGGCTTTAACCCGCTCCTTGTAGATTTGCGAGTTCTCGTACGCGTCTAGGCGTAATTCATCGATCTCGCTGATTTGGAGTTTTCTGTGGGTCCCAGCCTTGGAAAGATCTAGATTACAGTTCCGTACTGCCCAATAGGCTTTATGCTCCAGTTCTACGGGAAGGTGGCATGCCTTTCCGTACACCAGTCTAAAGGGAGACATGCCCAATTGGGTCTTGTGGGCGGTCCTATAGGCCCACAATGCTTCCGGAAGTCGGGACGACCAGTCCTTCCTGTCAGGTCGAACAGTGACTTACAGGATTTTCTTGATCTCCCGATTAGACAGCTCAGCTAGACCATTAGTTTGGGGGTGGTAAGGAGTAGAGATTCGGTGAGACACCCCGTATTTGGTCATCAGTGTCCTAAACTGAGCATTTGTGAAATGGGTCCCCCCATCAGAGATTATTGCACGAGGAATCCCGAACCTTGAGAAAATGTGTTGATGAATGAATTTGAGAACGATTTTGTGATCACAGGTTCGGGTCGGTATGGCTTCGATCTATTTGGACACGTAGTCCACAGCCAACAGAATGTATTCGAAACCATCCGAAATAGGAAAGGGGCCCATAAAATCAATCCCCCAAACATCAAAGATTTCGCATACTAGAATCGGTTGCATAGGCATCATGTCGCGATGGCTCATGTTGCCCAAAGTCTGGCAACGACTGCATGCCTTGCAGTGATTGTATGCGTCTTTGAACAGTGTGGGCCAGTAAAAGCCGCACTGGAGGACTTTTGATGGGGTTTTATGCCCGGCAAAATGGCCACCGCATGCCTGGTCATGGCAGAAAGAGAGGATATTGTTGAATTCCCCTTCCGGGACACATCTCCGGATGATCTGATCGGCACCTATGCGGAAGAGGTACGGGTCTTCCCAAATGTAATACTTGGCATCGGAGCGTAATTTGTCTTTCTTGGCCTTCGGCCAATCGGACGGGGTCTGATGAGATGCCAAGTAATTTACTATATTAGCAAACCATGGAAGGCTAGTACCAATAGTCAGCAGGTGCTCATCGGGAAAATGCTCAGTGATGGGTCCGGAAGGGTCAATTATTTCAGAAGGAAGACGGGACAAGTGATCAGCTACCACGTTTTGCTTTCCCGCTTTGTCGCGAATCTCAAGGTCAAATTCTTGCAACAGCAAGATCCATCGGATTAATCGAGGTTTCGCGTCCTTCTTTGCAAGGAGATGCCTCACAGCTGTGTGATCCGAGTATATGATGACACGGGAACCCAGAAGGTACGATCTGAACTTTTCTAGGGCAAATACTACAGCTAACAGCTCTTTCTCAGTAACCGTATAGTTACGCTGAGCCTCATCGAGTGTTTTGCTGGCGTAGTAAATGACCACAGGTTTCTTGTCAATTTTCTGTCCCAAAACCGCTCCTACAGCGAAGTCGGATGCATCACACATGATCTCAAAGGGTTGAGACCAATCAGGGGACTGTAGGATCGGGGCTTGGGTGACTCGGTCACGCAGGATTTCAAATGCTTGAGTGCATTCCTTGGAAATTTCGAAGGGAACATCCTTGGAGAGAAGAGTGGTCAGGGGGCGTGCGATTTTTGAAAAATCAGGGATAAATCGTCGATAAAAACCGACATGCCCTAAAAAGGATCGGATGTCCCTGATCGAGCTAGGCATAGGAAGGTGAGAAATCAGATTAACCTTAGCTCGATCCACTTGGATACCTTTCTCCGAAATTGAGTGTCCCAGGACAATTCCCTCAGGCACCATGAAATGGCTCTTTTCCCAGGAAAGAACCAAATTCACATCGATGCACCGCCTGAGTATCTGGACCAAGTGTTGGAGGCAATCGTCGAATGATGCTCCGAAAACTGAAAAGTCATCCATGAAGACTTCCAGATAATTACCTACCATATCTGAGAATATGGCAAGCATGCATCGTTGAAAAGTAGCGGGTGCATTGCAAAGACCGAAAGGCATCCTTCGGAAAGCGTATGTTCCGAAGGGGCAGGTGAACGTGGTCTTTTCTTGGTCCTCAGGATGGATTGCCACCTGGTTATAACTGGAGTACCCGTCAAGAAAGCAGAAGAACCTATTTCCCGCTAATTTTTCGAGAATTTGATCAATGTAGGGTAGTGGGAAATGATCCTTCTTCGTGGAGGAATTGAGTCGACGGTAATCTATACAGACTCTCCACGAGTTGGCTAATCGGGTAGGAATGATTTCTCCGGTCTCAGTCGTTATAGTGGTGAGTCCTGCCTTCTTGGGCACGACCTGAATTGGGCTCACCCAACGACTATCGGAGATCGGGTAGATGATTCCGGCATCTAACCATTTGATGATCTCCTTTTTCACGACCTCCTGCAGATTGGGGTTTAAGCGTCTCTGCATTTCACGAGAAGGTCGTGTGCCCTCTTCTGAATAGATATGATGAGTACAATAAGAGGGACTTATTCCAGTCAAATCATCGAGAGTCCATCCGATGGCTCTGCGATGTTGCTGGAGGACAACAATCAGACGGGATTCCTGTTCAGGACTGAGGTTGGAATTGATAATCACAGGAAGGGTCTGATTAGAACCCAAAAAGACGTATTTCAAGTGAGCAGGAAGGGGTTTCAGTTCGAGGATGGGGTTTTCAGCAGCAGCGGGTGGTTCAGTATAGATGTGAGGTTCAAGGGTGGGAGTTACTGGGTTGTTCATATCTGGATTCGACTCCTCTGTTTGCGGGTCAAGATCCTTCTGTGGTTGATGAGGCATAATCGAGTCATTCTGGAGGTGTGATTCATCAACCAAAGTCTTGATGTCACAAATTTGTTCGATGACGCCGCAATTAATTCCTTGTTGGGCCTTAAATATATCAATTTTTAGTATTTGATCTCCAAACTTAAGCTCTATTTGGCCCTCCTCACAGCTGATGTTGGCTCTAGCAGTAGCCAAGAAAGGTCTCCCTAGAATGATTGGTGTATCCCTAGGGTTCTCAGGTGCATCCATATCTAAGACTATAAAGTCCACTGGAAAATAGAAATCCCGCACTCTCACGATAACATCCTCGAGAATCCCTTTTGGTGACTTTATAGATCGATCTGCTAATTGTAATGTCACCTCGGTTGGTTTCAGCTCAGATTCTTCTAGATGGTCAAGTAAGGATGTGGGTATCAGGTTTATGGATGCACCCAAGTCTAACAATGCTCTATCAAATTGGGTACCACCTATCTTACAGGAAATCAGGGGAGTTCCAGGATCTTTTGCCTTGGGTGGGAGTCTACTAAGGATTACAGAGCTGGCTTGCTCTGACAGAACAATTGGGCTCCCTCCCTTGGTTCGCAGCTTACGCTGGGGTGTACATATATTCTTTAGAAATCGTGCGTAAGCTGGTACGTGGCGGATTGCATCCATCAAGGGGATGTTTATGTGGACCTGCTCAAAGAGCTTGACCAGGTCCTCCTCAGGGGCCACGGGTTTGGTGGTCTTCTTTCCCTTGGTCAGGGCCTCAGGAAACGGGATCTTGGTTGGTTCTTCTAGGATAGGTCCAGGTTGTGGATCTGGAACAGCGGTACCTTGGATAACTATCCTAGGGTCATGGTTATCAGGCTTGGAGTGGTTTGGATAATGCGGGTCTTGAGTTGTTTTACCACTACGTGTTGTTACAAAATTTAATCCGGCCTGATTTTGGTTTGGGTTTGGTAGGAGGGGTGGCTGCTGCTGAAATCCCGCATAAGAAGTTGAGGCTTCCATCTCGTCTGGAGATGGAGCAGTAGGAGCCTGATAAATCCATTGGGCGTGGCCTAAATTTGGATTCATAACGCGCTTCTGGGTTGGCACGTTATTTGGGTTTGGAAGAGGTTGGGAAGGGAGTTTGCCTGGTTGGCGAGAATTTGCCAACTGGGCCAGTTGAGTTTTAACTTCTGTAAGCTCATCCTTGTGCTGTTTCTGAATAGCCGCATTCGTTTTTTGAATGTCAGCCAGAGTCTGAAGGATTAAGGACATTTGATCTTGATTTGGCCCTGATGGATAAGTAGGGTTGGGCCGAAGCTGAGGCGGCTGGTAGTGACGAGAGGGCTGTGGGCGGGACTGAAAAGGTGGTCTTTGGGTTTGGGAATTTCCCGCCCACTGAAAATTGGGATGGTTTCGCCATCCAGGGTTGTAAGTGTTGGAGAATGGGTCGTTCTGGATGGCGTTGAGGTCCTCGCAGGTCTGAGGAACCTCCTGAGAATCAGGGAAAGGGGGAATGGAGTTCCCCCGGCTGGTGTAGAAAGGATCGGATGATCCTCCAATCCAAGAATCAGATGGGGATGGATATGGATCCATCCCAGGGGAAGATCGGTGGAGGATGTTTTGCACAGTCTCCTGTGTGGAAGGAGGTTGTGCAAAGGAGTTACGCGCGGAGGTGGCTCGCTGCAAGTGCTGAGTCAGCTCATCCACCTTCTTTTCAATGATTGAGACCTTGTCCAATCGACTGGCCATTAATTCCAGGTCGACTGATGCGGACAGGCCCTGCGTCTCATGTGCTCCCTTAAGATTCGTCGTTGCGCGGGTATTCGTCCTGTCGAATAATCCCATGGAGTCATTGTTGATGGAGTTCTCGCACATGTTTTCGAGAATCTCCCATATGGTGTCTTCATGTTGACCCATGATGTTTCCTCCGCAAGTTGCATTGACGAAAAGGCGGATGTCCTCACGGAGTCCCTGGTAAAAAGATTGGACTTGTTCCCATTTAGGAACTCCGTGATGGGGGCACTTCCTCATGAGATCCTGAAAACGATCCCATGCCTCATGAAGAGGTTCTCCTGATTGTTGAGTGAAGTGTGTAATCTGATGGCGCAAGGCGTTGGTCCGACCAACGGGAAAAAACTTTTTCAAAAACTCGGATTGAAGTTCTTCCCAAGTGTTGATCGGCCGGGTCTGAGTTTGATACCAATGGGCGGCCTTGTCCATAAGAGAAAAGGAGAACATCTTCATGAGAAGAATATCCCGATTTTGCGCATCTGATCCAAAAGTGTGGGCCAGATGCTTTAGCTGTTTGATGTGCTGGAAGGGATCTTCAGAATTAAGCCCATGAAATTTAGGTATAGCATGAATCATGTTAGGCTTTAATTCGGAATCAGGTCCTCTAGTCGGGATTCTGACTCGAGGCTCAATGGCCACCGCAGCAGGATTGTAGTGGTCCCGCATCATAGGACGCTGTGGTAGGTGCACGAAGTTTTGGAAGAGGTCATTGAGTCGCTGGAGCTGGTGTTCCAGATTATTTTCTTCCTCAACTGGCTGAGCCATGATGGGGGAAGAAGAAGAACTTGGTTTTGAATCAGAAGAGAGAATAATGTGAGGGTGTTTCTGCACGAACACGGGCGTCGAGGCTTGGCCTTGACGAGAGCGAATTTCTAAAGGAGGTCTTAAGGGTGGTCTTAGGGACCTCCTTCCGTACATGCACTGTTGGAAGAGGTAAGTTTAGAAGGTGCTGGACCCAATCAAGGCACCCAAAAATGTGTTGGGTGACTATAGAGGTGCGGGGCAGATGGACCCCTTGATCAGAAAGATCGTCCACCAGAGAATTACCTGGGCAGCCAGAGAGGGAGAGTCCCGCGAAGACCCCTACACGGTAGAGCGTCCCCACGGGTTACAGGGTTTCCCCCACCCGACCTCTCTTGTCACTGCGGTTCCAGGTAGACCAGAATGGGGATCTTGACCTCTTAATTCTACCAATTTTAAGATCAGGGTGCTTAAGGTTTCACTTGAACTTTAGTCTTTTAAGTGCAAAGAGTGACCTAATTTAAGGTTGGTTGACCCAAGGGGTCAACTTTACCTCTTGTTTTCTTTGAGAGCTTTTAGGTCTTGTCTTTTAGGGTTCAGGTGTTTAGAGAACCAATTGTTTTAGGTTTTCTTTTGAGTAGGTATTTTCAATCAATGGTTTAGGCACACTTCTTTTGGATTTTCTCCATTCTTGATTTAAGTAGTGTGTCTCTAAAACCCTAATGTTGAATCTTATGTTGGCTCTACTTGGTCCAGTTAGTTCTCTGTTGGGTAATTAGGGCTCAAGCAAGAATGTGTTAGCCCTTAAATACCCTTAATAGTGTGCAGGAATAATGAGTTGAAAACATGCAACTTTTATGGTTACTAAGTATGGAAGACAGGTTAGCCCTATATTGCTTGTTCTTTTCTTTTTTTTTTCCTCTTTAGAGTTTAGGGGTTAATAGCGAGAGGAAAAATTTACCTGTCCTCGGAGTGGTTGTTGTGCGGTTGCTTGTCTTCTTGATTTCCTGTAGTTTTCTGCACAAAAGAGAGGAGATTATCAGAAACTAAAAAGAAACAGGAATGTTTACCTCTAGAATAGCCGTCGACTCCCCGGCAGCGGCGCCAAAAATGATGGCGTCGACAGCAGGGTTTTATTGTTATAGCGTCGTAGTATAGCCAGTTGTTGCCATCATTTCAAATATATAAAATTTTTTTTACTCGGAAAAGAGTTCCCGAGGTCGAACTCAGGGAGCAAGTTGTATTCTAGAGATATACATGTTTCAAAAATAAAGAAAGAGAGAGAAAGAATTTGTTGTCTTCTTTTCTCTTTGTTTCTCCTCCTCTCAGATCTTCTTCTTCTTTGTCTGCAGAGGTGATGTTCTTCTTCTGCAGTGGTGATGCTCTTCTTCTTCTTCCAGCTGTTCCTGCTCTTCCTTTTTCTTCTGTCTTTCTTCAGATCTTCTTCTTTTCTCTTCAGGATGTCGCCCCTCCTTCTTTCTTCTTTTCTTTTTCCAGTCAGGACGTCGCCCCTCCTTCTTTCTTCTTTTCCCTTCAGGACGTCGTCTGATTTCCAAATCATACGACTTAAACTGCCTGTTGCTACAGTGTCTCCCTCAGCTTCCTTCTTTCTTCCGCGGTCCTTCTTCTTCACCTGTGCCTGCACACTTCAGAGCTTACGTCAGAGGACAAAACCTACTCTACCCTCTCCCCCCCGCGTCTCTCTCTCTCTGAAACCACTCTTGGGAAAGCTCTCCCAGAGCTGCCGGGTAGTCGGGTACGGGTCAGGTCCGGGTCCAGGCCCACCGGCGTGCGTGGTGGGCGAGGAGTGCAGGTCAGTCTTAAGTCGGGTCGGGTCAGGTCCGCGGGGCGTGAGCGCGGACGAGACCGGGTAACCGGGCGGGTGAAGGGGACCTCACCCCGTGTGCTGAGGCAGTAGAGCTAATGCACAAAATCAATTTAAACGGTGAAGAGGTTGTGAGGCTTACCGATGTGGGACTAAACGGAGGCCTCTCCTCGCGTGCACCTGCTGGGAGACCGCGGCCTAGCTTCTGCAGCTGCGGCTTCAAATTGCGTCGGTTGCTGGCTGGCTGCCTTCGCAAGACTCCCCGTAATCCGCAGCAGCTGGAGACTTGGAGTCCTCAAGCCTGGAGCGCGGGAGAAGCTGCTTCAATGTGCGTTAATGGCGGTCGAACCTCAAAACCTGTCGGACACGAATATGGCCTCTCGGCCTGATCAAACCACTGGGGAACCTTCGCCGTGGCACGGCGAAGGTGTGGAGCTGCGCGGCAAGCCGCAAGGTGGTGTCTGGCGGCAGCCCTAGGTTGGACTGCAACCGGAGGAATGGGTTTGTTCGGGGGAGCGTTACGGAGGTGTGGAGTGGCAGTGGAGGGGTGGGGGGTGCTCAGTGTGATGAGGCGGAGGTTCGGTGAGGGTCGGCGAGGTGTGTGAGGCTGTGGAGCGATGGGAGCATCTCGCCGGAGGGTGGCCGGAGACGAAGGGGGTGACGATGGTCAGGGTCGGTCGAGGGCTTAATTGAACAAATTGAAAGCGGGGAAAGAAAGAGGAGAAGAAGGGAAGTAGTTCTAGCTTACTTGCAGGGACGAAGGGGGAGCAGCAGGGCGACAGTCGTATCGACTGTCGCCGGAGAAGACGATGCTCAGGGAAAGGGGCGGCGGCGAGCAGAGAGCCGGAGAGGCGCCAGCTGGGTGCGGCGTGGCGCGGGAAGAGCAGGGGAGGAAGTCTCTGCTGCTGGTATTGCGGCAGAGCGAAGAGGAGAAGGGGGAGGAACCGCCGGAGCTGGTGAGCGTCTGCCGGAGAGAGAAGAGAGGAAAGTTGGGGGTTTTCTCCGTCAGATCCGAGCTGCCCCGGTCGGTGGAGCAACGGGGGGTATTTATAGGGATCAAAACAGGGAGGAAGGCGGAGGGAGACGACGTGTCTCCCTTGCCGGAGGATGGCCGGAAAAGAAAACCCATACCGTCCGTGCGTTCGCACGGCCGGTATGGTGGGCTACAGCGACCAGGGGGGTGTCCCTGCGACGGCTGACGACGCAGGGCACCCCCGGTTTACTTGCCAGGCTTCCCCCCTCACCCTGCGCGGCGCCATGCTCCGCGCAAGGTCGCCGGAGCATGGTGCTGGCAGGTTTTGCAGGGGGGACCTGAATGCGAAGAACGAAGGAGAGTTAGGGGCCAAAATGCGATGGTTCAGAAGTTGAGGGCCAAAAAGTAAATATATGAGGACCAAAGTGTAAAGTCGGTCAAGGAGGTTTCTTCTTAGGCTCAAGTTTTTATACATGATTAATTAGGACCTAAGGAATCTGATGGTGAATTTCATTTCTATATTAAGCCTTGTTTGACCGGTCAATTTATGCAAAAACCCAAATTAAGTTATTAATTGGGCATGGTTCTCAATGTAGGTCAAAATGGGTTCTGAATGCCAAATTGAAGGTTCTAAACCCTAGAGATTATTTTTCTATGAATTTTAGAGGGTTTATTCTATTTTTACTTTGCCTCGAACCTCGTGAATTGAAGTGGGTTGTTTTAGGGTTACAGATTATCATTTAGTTTCTTGGAAGTGCTGTAGCCCTTGCTAGATCATCTCATCCCACTTTTATTCTTATTAAGCTGCTTTTACCTATGTTTGGGCCCTGAATTACCCTGTATGTAGATTATACTGGTAAAATTGCATTTTTACCCCTTATGACTTGTTTTCTTCTCAAACTCAGAATTCTCTGAGTTAAGCCTTTCCTTGAGATATGTAGGAGCTTTTATCCTTTGTATTAGGTCAAAATGAGCTAGTTGTGGGTCATGATGAGGTTCTCATCAATATCCAACACAAAAAATCTAATGAATGTCCCATCACACAAGCTAGCAAACCACAATTGACACAATGATTTAAGAGTGATTCCTCTTCTGAGTTAGTCTACTATCTAAGATTATGTTGGGTCGCTTCAATCGTGTTTTAAAAACGTGTGTCATGGTATAGGAGATCAAAGCGAAATTAACATTTAAATTTATATTACACGAATTATTAGAAAACTCTGAGGTCGTCTCTAGGAACAAGAAATTGTACAAAATATCACTATCACAATAAGAGTAATATAGTGGATGTTCAATGTATATCAAATATCTTCAGATAGAAAAAAAATATAAAAAGATAAGGATAAAAGTGGTGATTTAAACCACCAAATTTAACCCTAATGTCTCAACCTAAGTAATCTCAAATGTTTGAATAGTTCCAGCTATCGAGTATTTCACATAAAGCTCACAGAGCCAAGTCAGGCTTTACCCTCAGATGACGAATGTTAAGCACATACGCCTTAACTTGTGAAGCCAGTAGCACAAGGTTCAAGCACTGAGGGGGAAGGCATAGATCTCAAGGTGCAAAACCCACCTCCCTCCTTCGTTAATTTCTCTTCAAACTGGACCCATGTAACTGGATCCACAACCCAGACCCGCGGGAATAATCGTGGGGGAGGGTGCGTAAGCGAGCGTGTGCATACGAGTGTGCGGAGGGGACCTCACCACATGCATTCTGAGGGGACCTGCTTCGAGGACGTTTTCATGATAAAGGCTACACGGGCTTTGGTTGCACACAATGTGAGACTAAAGTCCCCTGCTTTGTCGCGTCTCCTGGCAGAGAGGATGTCCAGCTTGATTAGCGCACTTCAACCATCAGATCGGCTTGAGGGAACCAGCGATTGATTAGCGTTGGTGTTGCGCTTTCAATTAAGGAGCTCTTTCTTGAATTAGGGCTTTCGATGGCATATGGAGCTTCGTCGGAGGTTACCAAAGAGCTGCTGCCGGAGGCGAAGAAAAAGACCAACTCCGGCGAGGAACTACGGGCAGAATAGGGGGTCGTTTGACCTCACGTCAAATGCAAGATCTTCGGGGTGAAGCCCCAAAGCAAAGCCCTGAATCGATTGGGTGGTCGGTCGTGCGTGGAGGCGTAGCGATAAAGCTCGCCGGAGCTCCAAGTGGCGATGGTCGGTGATGGTGAAAACATGATCGAAAGGAGAAATTGAAGAGATTATGAGATAGAGGAGGAAAAGGGGAAGAGAAACCCTAATTGTATTAGAGAGAAGGAGGTGAGGAGACTGGTGGCGGTGGCAGGCCGTCGGCGAAGAATCGAGGAGGAATTGAGGTCGAGAAAGGTGGTCGAACGATCGGCTTCTTGGCTGCGAAGCTTGGCGAGAGAGAGATGTGAAAGTTCCCTACTAGGAGGGGTGACGTAATAATATGCGGAAATAAAATATAAAGCAATCTCACAAAAATCAATCGCACAATGTACACAAGTAATTTTTAGGTGGAAACCCAAACCGGGTGAAAACCACCACCTAACCCTCTCGAGTTAGGATTTTCCGATCAACCAAGTTGATCAAAATCCACTAAACGAATCACTTTAAACGAGGGTGATTCAACCTCAATACAACCACGCTACAAGTACGAGGGTAGCGTTCCTCAACCCCTTCTCTCCACGAGAAGGATTTTGTCCCACGAAGGAGACGGGAATTCGCAAAGCGAATACCCAACCAAAATACAAAGATAAAATAAAACAACAGTCCTATAGAGCCAACGAAATTAAACCTAGCTTCTATAGGAAATAGGAAACTCCCCTTTGCAAGGTGTGCGTCGACGATGACGCGGTGCGTGTGCCACGCGATGGCGCTACGTCGCTCTCGTTAACAATGCCGGGAGAGCGGGTGCGCAACGGTTGAATGCTCTCAAGAAAATGGAGCTTGAGCTTGGAGAGCAGGAGAGTCTTTTCTTTGGACACAAAAGGTTTGAAAGTGTATTGCAAGGTGTGTGTCTTAGTGTGTATATCTTGTTTTTCTAAGTGTGTTTCTTGTGTTTTTAGGTGTGTAAAGGCTCCCCTCTATTTATAGAGGCCTTAGGAAGGTTTTGGAAGGCTTGGAAAAGCTTCCATAGCCGTTGGGTGCAAAGCCCAAGAGAATCAGGCCAAAATCAGGACAATGATTGCATTTGACAGGGTTATCAGACGTCTAACTCTGGCATCAGACGTCAGGAAGGCCACTTTAAGACGTCTGATTTCAAGGTCAGACGTCTGATTCTATGCAGGTTTCTCCCTGACTTGAATCAGATCTAAACAGGGTTTTTGTACAAGTTCATCAGACGACATACAGGACGTCTGGCACTAAGTCTGGACGTCTGGAAACCTACTTTTACTGTGGGAATTGATTTCCAAACGTTGCAAAGGCTAGAAAATCTCTGAGAAGAGATTTTGGGTCAGCCGAGGCAAAACGGTCATTTATCAGACGTCTGGTAAGTCCTATGGACGTCTGATAAGGCTCTAACGGTCATAATCTTGAGTGTTTTCTAAGCCAGCCAACGGTCCACTAATTGGACGTCTGGCAAAGTCATCAGACGTCTCCTAAGACGTCTAGCCTAAGGTCTGGACGTCTGATTTCATCAGACAGAACTAACTATGTCCAGCTTAACAGTTATCAGACGTCTGAAACAACAGTCAGACGTCTTAAAATACTTTATCAGACGTCTGATTTTGGGATTAGACGTCTGGAAATGCTGTTTGAGCCCTATATTGGTTTTCTAAGTATTCTACAGAAAACCTAAGTATCCTATGGTTGTGCAGGTGTTCCTAGGACTACTTTTAGGGTACTTTGAGGCTCTTTAACATAATGTTCTAAGGAATCAAAAAGAGCAAGAAAATAAAGACAAGAGATACATGAAAGGATAAAAAAGAATCTATCCTATTCTTCTTGTCTTCCATCTCCAATCTTTCGCTCCACGCGAACCTCCTCTGTTTTCCGTCAAGCTCCTCCAATCCGTCCTGGATGCGAGCTCGAGTTCCGTCTAAACACGTCCACATTTGCAATTGACCTGAAATCTAGGACTCAAATTGCAAATGTTAAATAACACGTGTTTTGTTATCATCAAAACAAATGATCGTGGTGCTCTAGCACCAACAAGATGAAGATGGCTACACCCTTGTTTGATGGAAAGAGGTGACGGAACAACGGGCGGAGAAGACCTCAAGGTCCTTCAATGGCAGCGCTTGTAGGAAGAAGAGGAGAGGAGCGTTCGTGATGTGCATACATTTGAATAGCCAAAAATGTCTATTAATGCATTCTCCCAGTATCATATAAGCATCATGCATTGTAAATATTGCATAACATGCATCATCATGCATTTAGGTTAAATTGTACAAATTGTATAGTAATTTCTTCTTGGTGGTCAGGGACAGGGCGACATTAAATCGGGGCCTCAGATTGAAGATCCAACCGTACGGATTTGATCAGGGCGATGATCGGAGTTCAATAACTCTAAGATCGCCCTAATCGGAGTTCCGTGGCATCAGATATAATCCAAGGATAATCAAATATTAAGGGTCAGGATGGTGTAAATCCGCACTTTATATGACAAATTTGACCGCACAGATGGGTTCAGATAGACGACCGCAGCCCAATAGCGGGAAAATCTGTCCAATCCGACATCCGTAGCACCATCTACAAGTCACAGAAGATCGATGGCCAAGATGGCGCCACGTGACACCATCTTAGCCACCGAAATCAGCTAATGGCCCGCTCGCCTCAACTAATCGTTTGATCTCAGCCGTTGGATCAATATCTAATGGCTGAGAAGGGCCAGCGCTTAATTCCTCTACGCGACATAAAGAGGGGTCTGCGGTGTTAGTCGCGCGCCTGTGGGCAAAGCACAGGTCGCGAGATCGACCCCCACCCAGCCTCAAATCGAGGGCGCAAGAGGGTGTGGCTCAAATTGGGCCGTCGGATTCGAGATGAGCGATGGCAGGAGCACCATGTGGCGCGCCCAGATGCGAGGAGCGTGAATGTGCCCGATGACACGCGATCCAACGAGCCATCGCACGCAGGGGAGGCGTTATGAAGGCACGGCGCAATGCATTCTCAGCCATCGATCTCGCGATCGGACAGTTGAGATCTTTTGAACGTGCATGGGCGTTTTTGAGTGTGGAAGAGGAGGGGGCGGCGCATGCGCGTGAGCTATGGCCACGTTCATGGTGTTTAGTGACGCTTAAATCCGTCACTAAAGACATCTATATTAATGTTTTAAGGTTAAAATGACCTTTTTGGCCCCAACCTCTACACCTATAAAAAGGCCTACGCCCCAACATTTCATTCATCCCTTCCTTCACCTATCTCCCTCTCTAAAGCTCTAAAGAAGCTCATCCCAAACCCGGGATGCTCCTCTAGAGTTAAAATCAAAGTTTTCGCGCCCCCATTCCAAAAGTGGATCCCACGACAACGATGCCCTGCCTCGCCCCCGGTTCTTACTGCTTCATTCTCCGTCTTCCATCTTCGGGGTGTCGCCCCATCCGGCTTGTCCTCCAAGCAACCTCGAGGAGGATAACTTCTCCCCTCCTTTCTCTTTATTGCTTTCTAGAGTAGATTTTATTGCTTTCTAGCTGTAATTTTTCTCGTTTGCCAGCTGTAATATTTCCTAATTTCTAATTGTAAAAATATTATCCATAATATAAGGTGTTTGCTCTCTCTCTATCTCCCTTATGGTCAATATCGAATTCATTGTGATTATCTCGCTTTCTAAACAAAAATAACAAAAAAATATAATCGCGGATTTCAAATCGACGTAGCCTCCCTATGTTCGACTCGGAATTCTTTTTGAGTTTCGTAAAATTTATTTGTTGACGGATTTCTTTGCAAATCATACTACAACGACGGGTTTTCCAAACTCAAATCTTTTTGCGACAATTCTTCGCTTCAGCATTTTGGCGCCGTTGCTGTGGAGGCAACGAATCTTGATTTTCTTTCTGCATTTCACGCACTTAATTATTTTCAAACTTGCTTTTATTTCTCTTCTATTGTTTTGCAGGTATCTCAACAGGGAATCTTCAAGCGGTAGAAAGGAGTAAAGTGCAGTTGAAGACAAATGTAACTGCTCCCCATTTTTTCCCCTTCATAGATTTAATTCCACAACCCTAATTAACGTAGGTGTTTGCATAAACCCTACGATTAGTTTGGATGCTTTGATTTCCACCTCCACTCATCCCACCCTCGTAAAAAAAACAAACAAAAAGATACTTCTTGTGGGACAAATTAACATACACACTATATAGACCCACATTCGCAGCACATAACCTAACTTAATTTTTATCTACTCAACCGGAATTCCAACCTGTGGAACTGATGGGAACACCATCATGAGCCATAACTAGCTCATTTTTGACCCAATGAAGAGAATAAAAGCTCCTACATAACCTACTGAAGGTCATAATTCACTGCACAACCATTCTGAGAGTAAAATAAGAAACTAGGGTTAAAACTGTAATTTTACTAATGCAGTACAACAAAGAGTTTTCTCAAGGGCTAAACACAGATCAAATGGTCTTAATAAGATGATAACTGGGTTGGATCAGACAGAAAAGGGTTTATGTGTGTCTTGTGAATAAAATGATTTCTTGAAACCTTAAAATAGACTCACTTAATTAACCAAGGTTCTGGATAGGATAAAATTCACTTAAACCCTTTAAAAATCATAGAAAAATATTTTCTAGGGTTTAGAACTTTTAATTTGGCCATTGGAACCCATCTTGACCTAGAATGGGGTCTTAGATAAATATTTACCCTAAATTAGGTTTTTGCATAAATTTCCCTGTCAAACGTGGTTAAACCCAAAATCCAACTTCACCATTGTATTCCTTAGACTTAAATTAGGTTTGTACCAAAATTTGGACCCAAGTTGAGTTTGCCTTGACCTAGTTTGCAAAATGGTCCAGCCTAATTACATGTCTACCCCTGTCTGTCAAAAATCCTTACATTTAGCCTCCTATCTTCTTCATCTTATTTGCAAATAGGTCCCTCATCATTATAGCAGAGGAATCTTAGTTCGGAGAGCTTTCAAAGGAGGTTTCTCCTTGATTGCTCAGAGAATCCCTTCCAAAATTGGAAGGGAGATTCTCTGAGTAATCCCCTCCAATCCGAACCCATTGATGACCCTGATTGTTTCCCAATCTCTCATGCGAATGCGTGAGAGATTTAGGTCTTTTGAAGCTTCCAACTCCGGCTACCATGCCTTGCTTGGAATCTTGGCTTCCAAGCATAAATCCTTCTTCAGAGACCTATTTAAGAAGCCCCAGATCCAACTGCATTCCCTCAGCTTGAAATTGGGTTAGATTCTCTCCATTCTTCTCTTCCCTCCAGCCACAACGACTCCGCAAGCTCCGGCAGCTTCTCCCTCGCTCTCTCATCACCCAACCACAATACCAGTGGTCGGGTTGTCTTCCTCTCATTCATCCGCGTCACACAACACCGGCCGACATCGCCTCTGCCCCATCTTCACCGCTGCCTCACCTACGGAGATATTCGTCTTCCCCACGTCCGGCGACCATACCGGCGTGGGATCCCCTTTCCTTTCGTCCTTAGATTAGGTTTATTAGATTCCCTCTCTCTCCTACTTTATTTCCCTCTCTTATTTCTCAAAAACACCCACCGATGCCACTGACCACCATCACCTTCTCCACCTCCGGCGATCCCTCCGACGAGGTGCCCCCGTCGCTTCGCACCTCCATCCGCCTCGCCAACCACCCTACAACCTCCGCCTCGACTCCCTGATCACATCCCCCCACTTCATTCACTCCATGGACCACCCAAACATCCCACCGAGTACACCCACTCACATGACCACAGTAAGCCCTAGATACGCTCGCACAGGCGTCCCCACGCCATGCCAACCACCCCAGCACATTCGCCGTGCCTCGGCGATGGTTCCTGAGCGATTTGACGTGGCTGCGAGGCCGTTCTTTGTGATCTCAGGTTCAAGCATCAACCGCCATTGGTGAAGGAGCTTGAAGCTCGCTTGCTGTGCTCCAGGCCTTGTGCTACTCCAAGTAAGACTCCCGGGCTGTGTGGAGTTGAAGCACACACGTATCCACGCCATCAAGCAAAGGATTCAGCCTCTACAACCTCGCCAATTGCAAGCGCCATCTGCTGCTGTGGCGCACGAAAGCAGGTGGGACATTTAGTCCCACCTCGGAACTAGAAGGAAGCCCGTGTGCTCATAAAAGGATTTTGTGTTAGAGGCTTATCGCCTCCAACACTGAGGGTGAGGTCCTCCTTCCCCCCCTCTCACGGTTTCGTTCGCGGCATCGCCCATGCGGACCTAGCCACGACTCGATTACCTGACCTACTCACTCCTCGCTCACCATCCATGCCGGTGAGCCTGGACCCAGATCTCCGTTAGGTCCGATTACCCGAACAAGCTGTGGCTCTAGGGGAGCGAAACTGAAATAGAGGAGAAAGAGAGGAAAGCTACGCAGGGGAAGGGGGGGTTTGCCTTGGAAAGTTTAGCTTGACACTTAGCCAAATCAGAGAGGAAGAAGAGGAGGTCAGGCAGAAAAGGAAGGAGAAGAGGAGCACCATGGGCGAAGCAAAGAAAGAAGGAAGAAGCTGAAGAAGAAGGAAGCTTAAGGCAGAAGGCAGAGAAAGAGAAAAGGGAGAGAAGGCCAAAGACAGAGAAGAAGGAAGAAGAAGACAGAGAAGGAAAGAGAAAGAAGAGGGCTCGCAAAGGCAAAAGAGAAATTAGAAGGAGAGACAGGCACTGTAGCACACAACTTTTAAGACGTCTAATCTTAGTCGTCCAATTTTCATAAGTTCTCCATTATTTCATCTACAATTATTTTTACTCTTCGTATACTCGTGCTTTACACTCCTAATTAGATTTTGAGTAGTATTACGTGTTCATTTGACATTTATTGTTGAGATTAGTACGTGAATTCCATTTGCTCCCTGTGTTCGACCTCGGAATATATTCGAATAATAAAATTGTATATGTTTTGAATGCTTTTTCGGCTATACTACAACGCAATACTTTTAAAATCCAACTCAGCGCTCCAAACAGGAACCAGTACACACAACCAAACACATAATTTAGTAGAAATCAGATTAGGTAACCACTTGTGTGCCTAACTCAGAGGTGCATTAAGGCTAATTGTTTGAGTTGTTTGGGCCACACCACTACATTTAAAATCAACTCATCAAGTAGCTTCCTGTTAGGGTTTACAATTTAGGTCAATACCAAGCACTCCACTTTACTTTTGATTACAAAAGGAAAATATCTTCACCCATGTTTTGAAAATCTAGTTTGCCTCTTGAACTTGATTGAATTTACCTAATTCTAAACCCTAAAAGCTACTTAAGTAAGATTTGAACTTCAAAATCCACTCATCTAAATAATTTTACTTTAAAACCCTGGTTGTTTATGCATTCACACATATTCAATCAATCATTAAGGGCACAACCCATTTTAGGGCCCACCACATTCCATATGCATTACAATCTTAAGCCTAAGTTAAAATTGATTAGACGTTAGCTTTAAGGACTAATTCGTTCTTTGGAGCCTAGATTGAGATCATTCACGATTAACCTGCTTGTATTAATCAATCTGATGTCAAGATAGGGGAGTAGTGCCAAACGACCGCCGTTGGGGGGTATACTAGGAACCGGAGGGGCAAGTCGAAGGAAAAACCTTCTCCCCAACCCCTCCTGACTGGTTGGATTGACTTGATACAAGTAAAGTAAATCGTCTATAATCTTACGATGGATTCTGAGAGTCTGTAGATTCTCAGGTCACCCAACATAAGGACAGGCTTGCTTTGTTGTCCTACAGAGTTCTTATTCTCAGTTCTTCCGACTTCTTCTTAATTTATGCTTGGAAGGAAGTCATTGAATCATCGATTGGAAGGACCATTAGATCATTCTAGGAGGCGTAGATTGAATTTTGGCCAAATTGATTCCATGGCCAATCAACAACCTCCTCTGCCTTAGAATCAACAAGAGATGTTTCAAAGGCAGTTGGAACAAATGCAGAGAATGCAGAGCGCTCAGCCCTTGAAGGATTTTTATGATCCTTCAAATTACGGGGAATGTCCTGATGTCCAGATTCCAGCCGGAGACATTGAAATCAAGCCCCAGGTATTAAGCCTGATCAAGTATTTTCATGGGCTTGGCTTTGAAGACCCGTTTCAGCATTTGAAGGACTTGACCACTTTAGTCCAGACCACCAAAGCACGAAACGTGAATGAAGTGCAAATGATCATGAGGCTTTTTCTCCACTCTCTTAGGGATAAGGTTGCTCATTCGTACAGGACCATAGGAAGGTCGATAGCAACTTCGAACGATCTTAAATCGGCTTTCTTAAAGAAATTCTTTCTAGTTGGGCATATCAATGCACTGAGGCGGGCGATTACTACTTTCACTCAGCGGCCGGGGGAGCAGTTTCATGTTTCCTGGGAGAGATTCCAGGACTTATTGTGGAAGTGTCCACACCACGAGGTGCCGAAATGGAAACTCGTGCAGATCTTTTACCATGGGTTGACTGAGCAACTCAGAAATCATATGAACGCTTCTTGTGGAGGCAATTTCCTCAACAAAGACGCAAATAGTGTGCATGATTTGTTTAAGGAAATGAGTGAAAATTCAATCAATCATGTCTCCATAGATACGTTTAACCAGTCCCAACAATCCAGATTGAATGTGAATGAGGTCCATGACTCTTATTCATTCGATATGGAGCTGATTTGTAACAAATTAGATAAGGTGGACCTGGTTTCCAAAAGGATGGAGGAATGGATGGTTGGAAACTCTGTGAACAATTCTCGATCCACTCAATCCCAGAATTCGGGATTTCGTTCTTCACGAGCTCATTTTGGACGAGAGTTCGTGAATCAACTGGATGCGGCTCAACCTGTGAGCCAGCATTGCTCGGAACCCCAAGGGTTCCAAACTGGGTCATTTGATCCCAGTTTCTCTGATCCCTCCTTTTCTTTCTCTTCATCCTCGCCCTATGAGGATGTCTATACTGTACAGGAGAGCGTTAGGTCCAACCCATACTCCAATGCTTGTAATCTGAGTTGGAGGAACCGCCCTAACTTCTCCTGCGTAGTAGACCCAATTCCAACCGAGCAACTATGCTCCACAAAGACCAATGGGTTAAGGTTATGTTTATACTCAGCTGCCCCCGAATCAAGTCAATCAGTCAGTTTGGAATGCTCATCAACCCGTAGGGTAGGCTAATTTGAATCGTTAGATGGTAGAGATGCAAGGAGCTATGCTCCAGCTCATGCAACAAATAAAAACCTCGTTGGACAACTTGTAAACCGGGCTTATTGCTAACACCCGTCAACCTGGATCTTTGCCATCTCAACCCGTACCCAACTCGTGCAACATACAGAGTCCAGGAAATCAAGCCCAAGGGTATGGGAATCAGAGGGACTCACACGCACATGCTCAGGTGGTTGAGCAAGGTCCTTCCTCTTTTGCTTCTTCATTAAATCTGGGGTTGTTGGCTAATCAAGCCCCTCCGATCTTTCCTAACCCTCCCCAAGACCCAAACCCGTACACATTTGCCAACTCCATTACTTTGAGGAGTGGAAGGCAAACCCAGGACCCACACCTACCCTGCTCTAGTCAAGAAAATCCTAGTGAGCCTGGGGAAAGAAAGGAGAATTCTGAAGAAGAAATCAAGGCTCAGGAACCTTATTCCAAATATTTGACTCATGTTTCTTTTCCTGAGGCCTTAATTAAACTTAGGACGAAGAAGCCTGTTGATAGTAACGAGGAGCTCTTGAATATATTCAAGAATATTTAAATAAATATCCTCGTCCTCGATTTCAAACACATACCGGCTTATGCTAAATTTTTAAAGGATTTATGCACCCAATAGCATAAGCCGAGGGAATCTATTTCGAGGAAGGTGATACTCTTTGAGTAGGCTAGCTCTGTTATCCTGCATCACCCTCCTCCGAAAAAGAGAGATCCAGGTTTCCCTTTGATTTCATGTGTTATTGGAGATTACACCTTTGATAGGGCACTCTTGGATTTAGGTGCATCCATTAAGCTAATTCCGACTTCTCTTTACGAGAAGCTCGGATTAGGTGAACTTCGGCCGACCTCGGTAACGCTACAGTTAGCGGAACGTTCAGTCACAAATTTGACAGGTGTTATTGAGGATGTTATTGTCAAGGTTAAAGACTTCTATTTTCCTATAGATTTCCTTGTCCTTGACATGGATGTACATGAGAATTTGAGGAACACGCCCATCATTCTAGGGTGTCCGTCCCTGGCTACCGCTAAGGCCAATATCAATTGTGAGAGTGGTAGCATGGAAATTACCCTTGGGGATTGAAAACTAAAATTGGATATTTTCAAGGCGATTAATAAATTTGATGATTGTGGATTTATAGAGGAACTCGAGGACGATAACTTGAATATTGAGACATGTATGGTTGTTTTTGCAATTGAAAGTTCCTCCTATCTTGATGAATCTAACCTGCAACCCTCTGTGGCAAACCCGTCACATTCTGAAGAGATTATTGATTTTGTTCACTTTCAACCTCTTCCTCTTGATGAATCTTCATCAGCATCATCCTTACCTTCCATCTTAGGCCCACCCCAGCTTGAATTGAAACAATTGCTTGAGAGTTTGAAATATCAGTTTTTAGGACTTAAAAAGACGCTCCCTGAGATTATCAGTGCTAGATTGACTAAGGAGCAGGAGATTAAACTGATCAAGGTCCTAAAAGAACGTAAAGAGGCAATTGGTTAGACCATCCATGACCTTAGGGGGATTGAGCCATCTTATTGCAATAATAGAATTTTCATGGAAGATGGATCCTTCCCTTCTCGCCAGATGCAGAGGAGACTAAACCTTAATATGCGAGAAGTGGTCAAGAAAGAAATAATTAAGTGGCTCGACATAGGAATCATTTCTCCGATCTCAGATAATCCTTGGGTAAGTCCCATGCAAATTGTTCCCAAGAAAGCTAGGATTACCGTTGTGACTAACGAGAAAGGAGAATCTATAACAACTCGTTCAGCTTCCCCTTGGAGGGTCTGTACCAATTACAGGAAGCTGAACACAGCCATGAAAAAAGATCATTTCCCTTTGCCTTTCATCGATCAGATCCTTGAAAGATTAGTTGGGCAAAAGTACTTCTACTTCTTAAACGGTTACTCAAGATACAATCATGTCCCTATCCATCATGAGGATCAGGAAAAAACGACTTTCACCTGTCCCTATGGAACCTTTGGTTTGCGTAGAATGTCATTCAGCTTATGCAATGCACCTGCGACTTTTCAAAGGTGTATGCTAGCCATATTCTCTGACATGGTGGGAGAGTTTATGGAAGTCTTCTTGGAAGATTTCTCTGTTTCAGAGAATCGTTTAATTCTTGCCTGGCTAATCTCGAATTGATCCTTAAAAGATGTATCAAAACAAGATTGGTCCTTAGCTGAGAAAAGAGTTATTTCATGACATAAGAAGGTATCGTCTTGGGTCATGTAATAATTGAATGGGGAATTGAGGTCGAAAAAGCTAAGTTGATGCTATTTCCAAACTTTCTCCTCCCACATCTGTCAAACAAATTTGATCATTTCTTGATAATGTGGGATTCTATTGGAGGTTCATCAAGGGCTTCTTTAAGGTTACTTGCCCTTTAAGCAACCTTCTTGCCAAATATATGCTGTTTGAATTTGACGAATCGTGCCGCAAGGCATTCGATTTTCTTGAAATGGCAGTCACTTGTGCTTCGGTGCTGCAACCATCGGTCTGGACAGCCCCATTTGAGATCATGTTCGACGCTTCTGATTAAGCGATCGGGCCTATTCTGGCTCAAAAGATTGACAAAAAGCCCTTTGTCATCTACTATGCTAGCAAAACACTAAACGAGACTCATAGGAATTATACCATAACTAAGTTGGAGTCGTTAGCTGTAGTATTTGCTTTGGAGAAATTCATGGCTTATCTCTTAGGGACTCACGTCATAATTTACACCAACCACTCGGCCTTGAGACATCTCTTGGCCAAAAAGGATGCCAAATCGTGGCTCATTTGATGGATTCTTCTGCTTCAAGAATTCGATCTTGAAATCAAAGAAAAATCCGGGGCACAGAATGTGGTGGCGGATCTTCTTTCGAGACTTCTAAGTGATTCTCCTCATCCCGATATTCCGATTGCTGATACTTTTCCGGACGATACAATTCTTGCAGTGTCAGGTGTCCAACCCCGTGGTTTGCAAACATAGTAAACGATTTGGTCATTGGTCAAATCCCTCAGGATTGGATCAAGCAACAACGAGATAGACTCAAATCTGAAGCCAAATATAACTTATGGGTGGACCCTGAACTGTACCACATCGGCTCTAATTAGATTATTCGCCGATGTGTTTTGGAGAATGAATTCCAAAGTATATTTGAGTTTTGCCATGCATCTACATGTGGTGGACATTTCTCTGGGAAAGAGACGGCTGTAAATATATTGCAATCTGGATTCTATTAGCATCTTTATTCAAGGATGCCCAAAAATTCTCGAGGTCGTGTTCCTGATAACATGCACTTGGGAGCATAACCAAGAGAGATATGATGTCGCTAAACCCAATCCTTCCAGTTGAAATCTTCGACGTTTGGGGCATCCATTTCATGGGACTCATTCCTCCCTTTATTTGGACAGTAGTACATTCTTGTTGCTGTTGATTATGTGTCCATGTGGATCGAGGCTATTCCCACCCGAACCAATGACCACAAAGTGGTCATCTATTTGTCAAAAAGAACATCTTCAGTCGGTTCGGGATTCCGAGGGCCATCATTAGCGGTGGTGGTACTCACTTCACAAATGTCCAGTTTCGTAGTTTACTGGCAAAATACGAGATAAATCACAGAATCTCCATACCTTACCACCCTTAGATGAACGGACAGGCTGAGATTTTCAATCGAGAGATCAAGAATATCCTGCAGAAAACGGTTAGGCCTGATTGAAAAGTATTTGGCTCGCTTCAATCATTTCAAAAATACGTCGCGTCGTAGTATAGTAATTAAAACGAATCAAACATCTAAATTTATAATACTTGAATTAATCAAAAAGAAATCCGAGTTGTCTTTGGAAGCAATGAAATGCGTAAATATCACTATTTTGGGTTTCACAGAATTAACTTTGATAACTAGATCTCATAGAGCTATTCTTTTAATACAGAAAATCCAGTTCAAAATGATTTAAATGGAATCCAAAATCCATTACTATAATTGAGGAAATTCAATTAATGCTTAGCAAAAGTTAATATGAGAATAATGTGCTTAAGCATTCAAAAAATTAATGTGGGAAAATATTATTTCAAAGGGAATCAAATAATCTAATAGAGGAAACATTGATTTAATATAAAAAGGAAGTCTTCAATGTAGTCCCCGCATTGTCACTGTTAGGTCCCTAAAACCTTTCTTCCAGGTCCCTACAAATTTCTCTCTTTTGCAAGGAAGCCCTACCCTTCTTCCTTCTCTTCGTTTCTTCTTCTTGCGTTGACAGGAGGAGGAAGGTGATGGTCAACCAAGCTTCTCGGTGCACGGCGCGACCCTCTAGAGGTTGTAAGAGCTTCCCCACACCTCTATGAAGCTTTGTGCGAAGCTTGAAGTCTCGAGGTAGTCGGAGGTGATGAACGGAGAGGTGCGGTTGGCAGCGGTGATGGGTAGCTTGGTTGTGCGAAAATCACACCCAAGCTCTCGTCCAAATGATCGAGAAGCTTTGACGTGATGTGCTAGTGGTGAGGGCGACGTCGATTCGTTGCAAGGAGGTCGGAGGAGGGCCGGTGAAGTCGGGGAAGGTGGTAGCCGGTGTGGGTGTCCGGTGGTGGTCATGGACAGATGAACCCGACAATTAGTTGAGTGGTTTTGCTCCCTGTGGCATGGCGGAGGTCGTGGGGTGGTCGACGTGCTGTATTGGTGAACGAGGCGACGGGGCGTGCTCGCCGGAGTTGGCGTCAAAGGGTGGGTAGGGCTCGTCATGCTTAGGGAAGACAATGGAGAAGAGGATGGTGCGGTGGTTGAATTGTAGGTCTAAAGGGGGGAAACTATTCTATACAGAGAGAAGGTCAGGGGGTACCTATGAGGAGAGAGGACTGTCGGGAAGAGCGGTGGCGAGCCTGCCGAAAATGGAGAAGAAGGTGAAGTCCAGCGGGTTTAGTTTGGAGCGATGAAGAGGCTCGAAGGATTGTCTTCTGTGGTAGGAAGAACATCAAGGAGTTGGGGAAGGAAGCCATGCCCTTGGTTGGTGGCGAGGGGCCGGCGACGAGCGGGACGAAGGGAAGCTCCAAGGTGCCTCATTGGAGGTCACCGGAGGAAGAGAAGGAAGGGAAGAATCCGGCCAAATTGAGCACGATTCAACTCGGAAGAAGTTCGCCAATATTTATAGACCAATAGCCGCGTAAGGTGGTTGGGAAGCTTGCGAGAAGAACTTCGAGAGGAGTGAGTTAGGTGCAGCTACTTTGGACGCGGATTCCGGCGAGAAGAGTTGGCTGTTGACAAAACAAACACCTCCATTAGATGCGGGGAGGATAGGAGAGTCGATCCTCCAAATTTCGTGGAGGGAGGTTGAGGGAAGCAGCTAGAAAGCGAGATCAAATCTTGCCTTCCCACACGCCATTGATGGGTGAAGGTGGAGGTGCTAGCAGGGGTATAACTGCGAAGAAGATGAAGAATTAGGGGGGTCTTTGTAAGGAAATTAGGTCTTAGGGACCAAAAAGCAAAGTTGACCAAGATGAAGTCTAAATTAACCCAAATTTTTGTCGTAGCCTAATTTGGATATAAGGAAGTTGATGGTGACTTCAATTTTGGGTTTTGATGTCGTTTACATGATCAATTTACACTTAGACCCAAATTATACCAAATACCCATCTCTAATTCTGGCTTAGGTCAAAACAAGTTTCGACTATCAAATTGACTCTGCCAAACCTTATAAAATATTTTTAATTGATTTTTAGAAGGTTTAGATTATATTTATTTCAATCAAAACTATTTTAATTGAAGTTGAGTTGAAATTAAGGTTTTATTTAGAATTAAACATTCGATTTGAATGTAAAACCTAAATTACTCAATACCATCCCACTTTTAAGATGTTTTAGCTCAATTGAACTTTAATTATTCACAGGTTCATCCTCCAGCCATTCTGCATTCATAATTATCCGTGAAAATTGCAGAATTAACCCCATTTTATAATACTTTTCTTTTCAGCCTTGATTGAGTAATACCCTTTTAATATGTTAATTAAATGAATTTAACTTTAGAACTTAGCTAAATTAGGTTAGTTACAGAGGATGATGGCAATGCCATCATACCCCTATGCTTATCATTTGCTAGTCCCTTAGCAAATTCTATAGTTCAGCACAGAGTGTTAGTGTAAGGGTATTTTTGTTATTTGGCTCCAAAGATTTTATTCTCCTCCTCCTTGTCATTTCTCAATATTCACTTAGTACAAATGTATTAAGATAGGCAAAAGCTTTCTTCCCTCGGGGATAGCAGGTGATCTGCGGTTCAACCTCGACTTTTGGGTATAGGTAGAAGATGTTTGAGTTGAAAGGATTTTATTTTTAGTTGCTCACACTCAATTGGTGCTACATATAATCTAGTATTTCAAACTCTAAATGTCTAGATTATTAAATAAATCCATTCGGAGAAATGCTTAAGATTGTGCTCTCTTTTTAGTTCCTTTGTGCTTACTCACTTTCTTTTTCTTTTTTTTCTTCTCTTTTTCTTCTTTTTCTCTCCCCTTTTTATATATCAAGAGCTCACAACTTTTCTGGACTGTCAATAAGTTTGGTGGTCTTTCAAGGCATTGATGCTTTGATTAAGTTCTGATAACCCAATAACTAAGTTGGAACTCCTCAACCCATATTCGGGCGATTAGAAATACAGGAAGGTAGGTAAAGGCTGTACTTAGTGGAATGTAAAGTATGGTGGGTAATGTTGCCTCAATGAAATTTATTTAAAATAAGCACAATTTACACACACAACTTCTCTCTTTTTCTTTTTCTTTTTCTCTTTTTCTTCTTTTCTCTTTCTTTTTCGAAGATATCTTCTCTCTTTTTTTTCCTTTTTTTTTTTGTAAAAATATAACTCACACAACACAACATTCCTTAATGAGGCATTATTGAGAAATGGGTGTGTTCAAAAGGATATTATGTGGCTTATTTGGTGGAAGTGCCTACTCCTGGCATCGGAAAATAATGGATAGGATAGTGTATTTCTGACCTTTGTCATTAGCATCCTCTTTCAGTCGAGGATTTTGTAAGAATGGTCGTAACCATCCACCTTAGTCATAGTTTTATTAGAACCCGCTCTCTACGTATTTGCCTTATTTGGTGGCTTTCAAGGATTCACACAAAATATTCGCACAAAGGAGTTGAGAGCGAAAACTGTGCCGAACATCGAATTTCATTATCTAATTATCCAGAACTTAAGAGTCTTCATACTAGACTTAGAGTACTAATAAATACTCTTCTCGCATCTCATAATTATTTGGTAGATCCTGTGGAAGAAGATTTTGCCTAACTCCATAACTGAATGTTTAAGGGTTTCGACAAACCAAAAATGTTTATTGATTTTTCTTTTATTCCGCCTTCTATTTTTCTCTTTCTGCTTCCCCCTCCATTTTTTTTTTGTGAGAACCTTTCAGGAATAGCTTTCAAATGATTGGCTTTAATACCCCCATAACTAAGTTTTGCAATACCCTCAATGCAAATGGGATGAGTTCACATTCTGCTTAGTTCATAATTTTAGAACAGGTTTAAAGGTGAGTGGACAGGTCGGAAATGGTTGTTGCAAACGATTTCTAGCTTCAATGAGAACATTGGAGGTGGAGTCGACTGTTCTTAAATTAGGAACTCTAAAGTGCAGTAAGCATTATTTTCTTTTAAAAAAAAAAGAAAGGTCTCGAGTTTTTTGAAAGACGGGTTGTCTACTGTAAAGCGCTAAGTTTACTGCCATTAGCTGGGTGTAGTGCGGCTCAAGTGGAATGGAGGTCAAGAGATTCCTCGATCTGACTTAAATCATGATGTTCGAGAAAAGGTTTAAAACGTTGGCCATTAACGATAAATGGTATAGAGTCACGATCGGGAGGTGAGATTTCCACAGCTCCATTACCAAAAATCCTCCTAATCAGAAATGGTCCGGTCCATTTAGATCTGAGCTTGCACGGGAACAGCTTAAGATGGGCATCAAATAGAAGTACCTTCTGACCAGAACTGAATGATTTACGTGAAATGTGCTTATTATGTAAGGCTTCAATTTGATCCTTGTAAATTTGCGAGTTCTCGTATGTGTCATTGCGTAGCTCATCGTGCTCGCTTATTTGTAAGCAACGGTGAATACCAGCCTTTCCGAAGTTCAAATTACACTTTTGTACTGCCTAATAGGCTTTATGCTTCATTTCTATAGGAAGTTGACATGCTTTCCCGTAAACAGTCCTAAAATGAGACATTTCGAATTGGGACTTATGGGTGATCCTATAAGCCCATAATGCTTTTGGAAGCCGGGTTGACCAATCTTTTCTATTAGGTTGAACAGTGACCTATAGAATCCTTTTGATTTCCCGGTTTGACAGCTAGGCAAGTTCGTTTATTTGCGAATGATATGGGGTAGAAATGCCGTGAGACACTCCGTATTTTCTAAGTACGGACTAGAAATGCACATTCACGAAATGGGACCCACCATCAGAGATAATTGCTTCAGGAACTCTGAACTGGGAGATGTTATCGTGAATGAATCGGATGACAACCTTATGATCATTAGTTCGGGTAGGAATGGCTTCAATCCACTTGGACACAGTTCATAGCAAGAATATATTCAAAGCCATTTGAATTTGGAAATGGGCCTATAAAATCAATCCCCAAAATATCAAAAATTTCGCACACGATGATCGGATTTAAGGGCATCATATCGCGATGGCCCATGCTGCCTAAGGCCTAGCAACGAGCACATGCCCTACAGTATTTGTGTGCGTCTTTAAATAAAGTCGACCAATGAAAGCCGCTTTGGAGGATTTTGGCTGCAGTTTTATGCCTAGAAAAATGGCCACCACAGATCTGGTCATGACAAAATGAGATAATATCATTGATTTCCGTGTCAGGAATACATCTCCGGATGATTTGGTCCGCTCAGATGTGAAACAGATATGGATCCTCCCAGAAGTAATACTTGGCGTCTGAAATCAATTTGTCCTTTTTGGCTTTGGGCCAATCAGACGGAATCTGGTTTGACGCCAAGTAGTTAACAATATCTGCATACCAGGGAAGCACAGCATCTATGCTGATATGATCCTCATCCGGAGAATGCTCAGTAATAGGTAGTGATGGATCAATGATAGAAGAGGGAAGGCGGGACAGATGATCTGCAACTACATTCTGTTTCCCCGCCTTGCCACGAATCTCTAAATCAAATTCTTGCAAAAAGAAGATCCATTGAATCAAATGAGGCTTCGCGTCCCTCTTGGCAATCAACTGCTATATCGCCATGTGGTCAGAGTATATGATTATGCAGGACCCGAGAAGGTATGACCAGAATTTCTCCAGGAAGAAGACAACAGCCAGGAGTTTCTTCTCAGTGATCGTATAATTCCGTTGGGCGTCGTCCAACATTTTACTTGCGTAATAGATCACAACGGGTTTCCCGTCAACTTTTTGACCAAGGACTGCCCCTATAGCAAAATCTGACACGTCACACATGATCTCAAATGGAAGAGACCAATTAGGGGGTTGCAATATCGATGACTTGCTGACACGATCCTTAAGAATTTTGAAGGCCTCGGTACATTCATTAGAGAAATGGAAGGGAATATCCCTTGATAATAAGTTGGTAAGGGGCCTGGCGATTTTTGAAAAGTCCGAAATAAAACGTCGATAGAATCCGACATGCCCCAAGAAGGATCTGATTTCTTTGACCGAGGAAGGAGGAGGGAGTTTGGATATCAAATTGATCTTCGCTCAATCAACCTGGATACCTTGCTCAGACACAAGGTGTCCACGAACGATGCCCTAGGGAACCATGAAATTGCTCTTTTCCCAACTCAGGACCAGATTTACGTCAATGCATCTTTGGGATCTTAGTCAAATGGCCTAGACACTCATCGAATGATTTTCCAAAGACAGAAAAATCATCCATGAAGACCTCTAAAAATTCACCCACCATGTCCGAGAATATTGCCAACATGCACCATTGGAAGGTAGCAGGTGTATTGCAGAGTCCAAAAGGCAGTCTACGAAATGCAAATGTTCCGTAGGGACAAGTGAACATGGTTTTCTCCTAGTCTTTAGGATGAATGTCCACTTGATTATAGCCTGAGTATCCATCTAAGAAACAAAAGTACTGATTTCCCGCTAATTTTTCGAAAATCTGATCAATAAAAGGTAGAGGGAAATGGTCCTTCTTCGTGGAGGTATTCAATTTTCTATAATCTATGCAGACTCTCCACGAATTAGCAATTCTGGTGGGGATGGATTCTCTAGACTCAGATTGGATAATGGTTAGCCTGGCCTTCTTAGGTACCACATGAATTGGGCTAACCCAATGGCTATAAGAGATGTGATACATAATATTTGCATCAAGCCATTTAATTATCTCTTTCTTCACGACCTCTTGAAGATTTGGGTTGAGCCGACGCTGTCCTTTGCGTGTAGGTCATGAGCCTTCTTCTGTAAAAATGCGGTGGGTACAGTAAGGACTTATGCCAGAGAGATCATCTAAGGTCCAAACAATGGCCTTGCGATGCTCCCGAAGGACGAAAATCAAACGCATTTCCTGATCTGAGGATAGAGAGGAGTTGATAATCACAGGAAACATGTGCAAACCCAAAAAGATGTACTTTAGATTATCAGGAAGCGATTTTAGTTCAAGTACCTGGTTCTCAGTAGCAGTAGGAAGGTCAGGGCTAGCCTGAGGGGGAACTAGAGGTAGACTAGGTTCCTTAAGGTGCAATCTGGATTGGACTTCTAAGGGTTCTTGCTCAGGAATATTTATATCCAATTCAGCAATAGGATCCTCAAGGAGTGAATCAATACTATTTATTTCCTAAATTACACCACAATTGATTCCTCTATGGGCCTAAAAAATATCAATTTTCATTGTCTTATCCCTAAATTTTATCTCCATTTGACCCTCCTTGCAATTAATGTTTGCCCTAGTTGTTGCTAGGAATGGTCTCCCCAAGATTATAGGTGTATCTTTTAGGTTTTCTGGTGTACCCATGTCTAGTACAATAAAATCAACCGGGAAATAGAAATCCCGGACTCTTACAGCTACATCCTCTAAAATTCCACGGGGTGACTTAATAGATTGATCGACTAACTGCAATGTCACTTCCATGGGATTAAGTTCAGAATCCTCAAAATATTTTAGGAGGGTTGTGGGAATAAGGTTAATGGATGCAGCTAAATCTAAAATAGCCCGATTAAATTCTAAATCCCTGATCTTGCAGGAGATCAAATGGGTGCCAAGGTCTTTTAATTTCTGCGGAAGCTTGCTCAAGATAATGGAGCTAACTTGCTCTGATAACAAAATAGGACTCCCGTTAGAATTCTTCGGCTTTCACTTAGGAGTGCATATGTTCTTTAAAAATCACGCGTAAGCGGGTACATGACGTATAACATCCATTAGAGAATGCTAATATATACTTGCTCAAAGAGCTTGATCAAGTCCTCATCAACTTGAGGTGGCTTCCTACCCTTATTTCCTTTGGTCAAGGCCTCAGGAAAAGGTGTGGTCTCAGGCTCCTCTGGAGTGGGTTCTATAGTACCTGAGTTATCCTTAATAATCACTTCGGATTAAGATGTACTAGCTTTAGGTATAATGTATCTCTTAGGCTCAGGATCCTTAGTACACTTACCACTACGAGTTGTGACAGAATGTAATCCCACAGGATATGGAGGAGCAGGTAGGATAGGTGGTTGCTGCTATTGAGATGAGTCAAGTATAGAAGTTAATGCTTCTGACCTGTCTTGATATATAGGTGCACAAGGGCCTGGTCACACATAATTCATTTGGCCCTGCTTTGGGTTCACAACATACCTCTAATTTGGCACAATGTTAGGGTTTGGCAAAGGTTAACCAACTGATTTCCCGCAAGAGCTTTGAGCCGAACTAGAAGGTCTGGCTCTTTGATTCTCGACTTAAGCTCTTTCCCGGCAAGCTTAAGTCAAAGTGGAACGACCCGTTCATCATCGATCGAATATTTCGCAATGGAGCCGTTGAGAACTCGGACATAAAGGCAGGTAATTCTTTTAAGGTCAACAGACAACGTCTGAAACCTTATGTTGACCGTGTTATTCTAGAACCCATCTCAATAAGGTTACTTTAACCTTAATGAGACTTCTTTAGCTGGACTTCGCCTAAATGATGGCATTAAACTCAGCACTTGTATAATCTGACTCAGAGCTGACCCGAGCATCATGGAATACAGGTGATATTTTCTTCATTCTACCCTGCTTCTCATGGATTTTATTTTCAATGAGGACATTGCATCAGGTAGGCATGGGGGGGTGGATTCATGTCTAAATCATTTTGTCAGCTCTGTGGAATTCTTGTAAATTCCACTTACTGTTTTCTCTCTAAAAGAAAAATTGAATTAGGAAAGAATAATTGGGCATTAGGACTTTTTAACCTTAGGGAATAATACAGTAGGATTTGAACACTTAGACCCTTCAGGTCATCGAGCTTAATCAGCCCAGGTGTCACTAAAATGTGAATTTGTTTATCGAGTCCTCGCCATTCTGAATTTACTTCAATTTGGTTAAATAAGTTGGGGTGATAAGTACACGACTTATCAACCTACTCTCCGATTTGAGGAAATTTTAAGTCTAAGCACCTACACACTATTTAAACTACTCGCTTTTCGGTGGTTTTAACGGAAATTGGGTAGCTAATGAACCTTCTACAGTGGTATAGCTGGCAAGTTATCGTGGGTAACAGCCCATTGGTAGGTTGTCCAGAGCCCAGTCACTCGACCATGCTTTTCCTATTGCCTTTAGGTAAATTTTAGATCAGGGAAGCCACCTACTTAGAAAAAAAAGAAAAAAGAGTAGAAAATATCCAAAAATAAAAAAATAAAAAAAATAGAAAACAAGAAAAGAAAAGAAAAAAAGAAACAAGACACACTTCACCGCACGAATATGGCTGGCAAGTTATCGTGGGTAACAGCCCATTGGTTTGTTGTCCAGAGCCCAACTCAAGAAATGCATATATAATTCCAAAACACTTATGAAGAAGTGAAGTAGAATAAGCCAGGGAGATATACACTGGGTTCGCCCTTGTGTTGACCTCATAAAAATAAAATTAGGGAGAAAGCTACCGGTCGAATACATACACCTTTAGGAAGAATTTCTTTTCAAGGTCACTTAGGGGTGTAGAAACCCGAAGTCTGTTCTAATCGCAGATCAATGAATCTATCACATTTCACACATAAAGATGCTTAGAAGTTAGGGTTCTCTTCGAGTCTTGTGTGGGTTGAGTGGTCGTAGAAGGCTACTCCGAAACCTTAAACTCGAAAATCCAAAAAAATTAGAAAAGAAGAAAAGAAGAAAAATATCCTTCTTTGAATAAGGCAAGGGCTTGAGGCAATCTGCATTTTGGCAGGCACCCGGACGTTGTTGTGTCTTTGCAGTTCAAGTCCTTAGTAAAAACCTCCTAGTGTTGAAAAATAACTTTTGTCCAAGAAATCCAACTTAATTCTTTTATAAATAGCATATAGTTTTTGCCAGAGACAAGCAAAAGATAGGCATAGGCGTGTGATGTGCATACATTTAAATAGCCAAAAATGTCTATTAATGCATGTTTTGAGTATCATCTAAGAATCATGCATTGTAAATATTGCAAAACATGCATCATCATGCATTTAGGTCAAATCGTATAAATTGTATAGTAATTTCTTCTTCTTGGTGGCCAGGGACAGGGCAACATTTAATTGCGGCCTCGAAATAAAGATCCAACCATATGGATTTGATCAGGGCGATGATCGGAGTTCAATAACTCCAAGATCGTCTTGATCGGACTTCCGTAGAATCAGATATAATCCGAGGAAGATCAGAGATCAAGGGCCAAGATGGTGTAAATCCACACTTTAGATGACAAAATCGACCGCACGGATGGGTTCGGATCAACGATCGCAGCCCAATGCCGCGAAATCGATCCAATCCGACATCTGTAGCACCATCTACAAGTCACAGAAAATGGATTGCCAAGATGGTGCCACGCGGTGCCATTTTAGCTGCCCAAACCAGCCAAAGGTCCGCTCGCCTCAACTGATCCTTTGATCTTAGCCGTTGGATCAAGATCCTACAGCTAAGAATGGCCAGCACTTAATTCCTCTATGTAACACAAAGTAGGGCGTGGTGTGTTGGTCACATGCCTGTGGGCGAAGTACAGGTCACGAGATCGACCCCCACCCCACCTCAAATCAAGGGCGCAAGCGGGTGCGGCTCAAATTGGGCCGTGGGATTGGAGATGAGCAGCTGCGGGAGCGCCACGTGGCGTGCCCAAATGCAAGGAGCGTGAACGTGCGCGATGACGCACGATCCAATGCGCCATTGCACGCGGGCGAGGCGTTATGGAGGCACCGCGCGATGCATTCTCAGCGGTCGATCTCGCAATCGGATGGATGAGATCTTTTGAACGTGCACGAGAGTTTTGGAGCGCTGAAGAGGAGGGGGCGACTCGTGCGCGTAAGCTATGGCCACGTTCATGGTCTTTAGTGACACTTAAATCCATCACTAAAGACCCCTATATTAATGTTTTAAGGTTAAAATGACATTTTTGCTCCCAACCTCTACACCTATAAAAAGGCATACGCCCCCCACATTTCATTAATCCCGTCCTTCACCTCTCTCCCTCTCCAAACCTCTAAAGAAGCTTGTCCCAAACTCAGGATGCACCTCTAGAGTTAAAAATAAAGTTTTCTGGCCCCCATTCCGGAAGTGGATTCCGTGACGACGATGCCTTGCCTCGCACCCGGTTTTTCCCGCTTCGTTCTCCGTCTTCCAGGCGTCGCCCCATCTAGCTCGTCCCCCAAGTAGCCGTTGAGGAGGATAACTTCTCACCTCCTTTCTCTTTACTGCTTTCCAGAGTAGATTTTATTACTTTTTAGCTGTAATATTTCCCGCTTTCTAGTTGTAAAAACATTATCCATATTATAAAGTGTTTGTTCTCTCTCTCCCTCTTTCTTATTTTTAATATCGACTTCATTGTGATTATCTCAGTTTCTAAACAAAAACAACAAAAAATATATAATCACGGATTTCAAATCGACGTAGCCTTCCTGTGTTCGACCTGAAATTCTTTTCGAGTTTCAGTAAAATTTATTTCTTGACGGATTTCTCCGCAAATCATACTAGAATGACGGGTTTTCCAAACTAATATCTTTTTGCAACGATTCTCCGCTTCAACAGCTCGTGATTTCCAAACGACTCGGCATAGAATGGTTGTGCGGAGCTTTATAGGCCAACGCTGGAGCAACAGAAGGCGTATGGGTGCGAGACAAGCTCGAAAAGCTTGCAACAGCCACACCGACTTTGACAGAGAAGAGAGAACTGTAGAGGTAGCGGTTAACGGTGAAACAACCGCCGTTAAAAGCGAAATAGGAGGGCAACCAACTACGCTTCTTGAGACGAAGGCAATCGATGCTCGAGGCGGCTGTCAACCGAGCTCGAAACTCGGTGAGAAGCTCGGTCAAACGGTTGAAGGTCAGTGCGAGGAAGACGATGACCCAGGGACCTTTGTGCATGAAAGAAGGACCTAGAAGTAATAGATTTGGACCTATTTGCAAAGTTTTAAGAAATTGAGGACGTGAATGCAAAGTAGGTGTGAATATTGTCAAAATAGGTTCAATTTTTTATGGAAGCTTGATTAGAACCTAGGGAATCTAGTTGCAATCTCAATTTTGGGGTTTGAAGTCACTTGTTTGGTCAATTTTATTTTAACCCAATTGGCTCTAATTATTTACCTAGTTTATTGTTCTAGGTCATCTTGGCTCTTTTAATCTAATTGATGACATTAAACTTTGTAGCATATTTATCTATGATTTTTAGAAGGATTATTGATGAGAACCTTATCATAAGCCCTAACTAGCTTATTTCAATCTAATAAAATGAACAAAAGCTCCTGCATAACCTAAAGGAAGGCCTAATTAAGGGGATAACTGATCTGAAATGAATACCTAAAATAATGGGTAAAACTACAATTTTACCAGTGTAGTTCATCAACGAGATTTCTCAGGGTGTAGACATAGGTCAATTAGACTTAATAAGAGAAAAAGTAGGATGGTTCAGTTAGAAAAGGATTATTGTGAAATTTAAGAATTAAATGACATTCTATAACCTTAAAACAAACCCACCAAAATTCACAAGGTTCCAGGCAAGATAAAAATAAACTAAACCCTCTAAAATTCATGAAAAAATATCCCCTAGGGTTTAGAACCTTTAATTTATCCTTTGAAACCTGTTTTGACCTAGATTGGGGTCCAAGCTCAATATTTGACCTAATTTAAGTTTTTGTGCAAAATATCTAGTTAAACATGGTCAAATCTAAAATCCAACTTCACCATTGGATTCCTTAAGTCCAAATTAGATTTTTACCAAAATTTAGACCTAAGGGAAGCTCATCTTGACCTACTTTGCAAAATTATCCACCCAATTACATTTTGACCCTTAACTTTTGGAAACCCTTGCAAAAACCCCCTCAACTTTTCGTCGCTTTCTTCATTCAGGTCCCTTTGCCATTGCAGCAGGTACCCATACCTCCGGCGAGGTTTTGAGGCGATTTTCTCCTCGTTTCCCTAGGGAGCTGCTCCTAGATTAGAAAGGGGAGCCTTCTGCGAAACCCACTACCGCATGAGCAGCTCCCCATTCCCTGAATCACTCCATACCTCTCGTGCGAACGCTCGAGAGGTATGGGTGTCACATCCGGCCATGCCTCCGGCGAGGACTTTTGGCCGCCACCTTGCGCCTGACCTTCTGCCCGTGCCTTTATAAGCAAGCCCAGATCCCTCCGCATCGAGCAAGCTTGTCCTGGCCTGAGAAAACCCCAAAATCTCCTCCGTTCTCATCTCCGATTATATGCCCGCAAGCTTCGACGACCTCCTCTCCCTTGTTTCGTCACTTTACCACCATACTAGTGGCAAAGTCCTCTCCGTTGTACTCCTCCGCATCGCGCCGTACCCGCGCGAGCCTCTCCGACCCCTTCCTCATCGCCGTCATCGCCATCTCAGGGCCTTCGTCTCCTGCAACGGTAGGAACGAGCCGTCCGCCTCCTGCCCCCCTTTCGTCCCATATGTAGGTTAGAACTCTTTCTCTCCCTCTACTCTTCATTTTCCCTCATTCAATTTCGTAAAACACCCCTCGATAGCCACTGACCACCTCCGTCTCCCTCATCTCCGGCAAACCACCGACGAGGCGCAACCGTCACTCCACCACTCCATACACCTCACCACCTACCTCAGAACCTCCGCCATTACTCACTAATCATCCTCCGCCCCTTCACCAAACGCCACACACGCCCTACACCCTCACCGAACACACGCACCTTCATGGCAACAAAGCGACCTAGACATGCATGCCTAGGCTGTCCTGCGACCAGCCAACCACTGTCTCACCTTCGCCGTGACACGGCGAAGGTCCCCAAGGCATTTGACAAAACTGCGAGGCCGTATGCGTACAATTCAGGTTCGTGCCTCTGCCGCCATTAGCGAAGGTGTGAACGAGCTTGCAGCAGCGCTCCAGGTTGCGTCCACCCAAGTGCTGCACTCCAGGTGATGCGCGTTGAGTGCACGAATGCCTCCAGCCAGGTAGCAGGCGTCGCGAGGCACCCAGCTGCGCCAATTGCGCAGACTTCTTCCTGTGGGCGCCCGCAAAAGTGGGTGGGAGTTTAGTCCCACCTTGGAAACGCCCAGCGCAAGTAAGTGCCTGTTATTGATTTTTTGTTTCTTTCTTAGCTCCTCAAGTAACACGAGGTGAGGTCCCTTGCCCACTCCACCCGCCTCATCTGCGGCCACTCCTACGCGAACCTGGCTGACCCAATTACCCTACACTCCTCGTGCACCACCCATGCCGGTGCGCCTGGACCCGGGTGCATGATACCCGACCCGTTTACCCGGCTGGCTCTGAAAGAGCGAAGAGAGAAATAGAGAGAAAGTGACGCGGGGGAGGGTAGGGGTAGGTTTTTCTCTATTCTATGCAGGGAAAGGAGGAGGCAGCTGAGGAACAACTTGAAGGCAGGTGCAGCAAAGAAGAAGAAGGTAGACAGCACTGTAGCCGCAAAGAAGCTAAGGCAGAAGAAGGAAAGTCTTGGAGGTGCAACTGAAGAAAACAAGGCCAAAGTTGAAGAGGCACGTAGCCGCAGAGGCAGAGACTGAAGAAAGAAGAAGGAAAAGGTGCGATCGAAGGCAAAGGCAGAAGGAGGCACTCAAGGTAGAGAAGCGACAGAGGCTGAAGAAGAAAAAGAAGAAGGAGTTGCAGAAAGAAGAAAGTAGGAGTGGCCAAGCAGAAGGAAAAGGCAAGGAAAGAAGAAAGAAGAAGAAGCCGAAGAAGGCAGAAGAAGCACAGCCGCAGCAGAGAAAGAAGAAAGGAGCAGACAAAAGCCATATCTCAAGCACTGTAGC
Source organism: Thalassia testudinum (assembly GCA_037157565.1). Lineage (NCBI taxonomy): Eukaryota > Viridiplantae > Streptophyta > Magnoliopsida > Alismatales > Hydrocharitaceae > Thalassia > Thalassia testudinum. The sequence continues at coordinate 1,258,041 of JAZHRO010000022.1, read as the reverse complement.
AATCTGCAAGTTAAGACGTCTGATTCACCAACTCAGACGTCTAATTCACAAGAAAAGAAAACATCGGAGAGAGAAAGGAGAAGAAGAAAGAAGAGAACATTCAATCTCTTCTCTTTTTGCATATTTTCTCTTTAGCTTTCTTAAACATTGAATTACATTGATATTTTCGAACATCATCTTTTGAGTAATTTCAAAGTTGTGAATTTAGTGTCTAAAATACTAATTTGCTTCCTGAGTTCGACCTCGAAAATTTTGAATTTTGAGTAATAAAAATGTAAATTATTTATACAACGTTTTCAAACTATACTGCAACGAATGTCTTTTTAAAACATGATCTCGTCGCGTGAATACTTATTTTGCGATTTTTTTTATCAGAACCCTGTCAATTTGAGTTAGGCCAAAAATTAAGGTTTTAAAGTTACGACCCGAACCCGGTTCCTCTTGGAACCTGGGAACGGTTCGCCTCGATTAACCCCAAGACCTAATCGTCCATCGAGAAATAAGCCAAATGCAGAAAAATAAACATTCCTACACATGTAATGTAGCTAAGCATTAAAAAAAAGGCAGCAACAAAAAAGAGCAAAAGCTCAAAAAGGATAACATGTCACAGGTAGAAAAATAGAGTTTGCTAACTAGCCATCGCACAACTATAAGATGACGTAAAACAACGACATAAGTTCTCAATATACTAAAAGTACTTACTATAGTGAAAGTATCTCAAAGCGAAAACGAGAAGGAAACAGGCTACTACTAGGCTCGACTGAGCCCAACACCCTCTGCAGCTGGTAGAAGTGATTGCTCAGCTCCCTGACCTGAATATGTACAACTATTGTCAGCTGAACGCTGAGTAGAGTGGCACATAAGAACTTCTAATGTAATAAATAAAAGGAAAGCAGTAAACCATTCACACATTTTTCACTTATTTAGACGGTTATCATCAGGTTTAATTTATAATCACCACGTGTTAAGATTCAGTATTCTAGTAAGGGTTCATATCATCACTTAATCCACATGTTCCCTAAGGGAACGATCTTGATGCAGTTTTCCCGTGATGCAGGATCACACGTGGCACCCTCTTGGCTGGGAGAATACCAGGTGGTAGTCCTACACCCAGTTTACCACCCCAGGGTCATGGTCGTGACGTAGCGGTGACTACGGCACGTGCGATAAGTGCACCGGTAGCTATCCCACACTGGCACGCGATCAGTCCCTTCCACTAGTGGGTACACTCTTACGTACAGCACAGAACAAAACCGAGGCCACACACCTCAACAATCTGCGTCCCTCTCCCGACTATCCCGGTTTGCCTAGTGGGCCCAACAGGAGTCGGTGTAGGTAGGCCAATCCTAACCCCGTGTCCCAACCGAAGGGGAGGCTAGCTCTCTCCCTATAAAAAAGTGACGGTAGCTCTCCATGGTACCACGTACACAAGGGCCAGCTCACTTTCCATGCCAAAGTCCAAACAACTAACCAACATACCTAAATAGGCAAAGTGTTCCATCATACATCAATATCCATGTCACTGTACTTTGATTCCTTTCCTAGTTCCCCATAGGGTTCGTGCATAGTACTCGTCTCATTTCAATACATAGCATGTATCTCTATTCACATTCTGGTTTCATAATCATAAAACAGGCAGCTTGTGATTGAACAGGATGAGCATTCAATCTTATCAATTTAAGTATTCAATTGCTCACAGTAAGGAAATGTTGAAGGTTTCCGGGGCCCTACCAGGAGGGGGTGACGTAATAATTGCGGAAATAAAATAAACAATCTTACAAATAAGCAATCACAAAGTACACAAGAATTTATAGGTGGAAACCCAAACCGGGTGAAAACCACCACCTAACCCTCTCGAGTTAGGATTTTCCGATCAACCAAGTTGATCAAAATCCACTAAATCGAATTACTTTAAACGAGGGTGATTCAACCTCAATACAACCACGCTACTTAAACGAGGGTAGCGTATCTCAACCCCTTCTCTCCACGAGAAGGATTTTGTCTCGCGAAGGAGACGGGAATTCGCAAAGCAAATACCCAATCAAATAACAAAGATAAAAGAAACAACAAGTCCTATAGAGCCAACAAAGTAATTTTTAACCTAAGCTTCTATAGGAATTAGGAAAATCCCCTTTGAAAGGAATGCGTCGAGTTGATGACGCGGAGCGTGTGCCACGCGACGGCGCAACGTCGTTCTCGTAAACAACGGCGGGAGAGCGGGTGCGCAAAGCTTGATGCTCTCAAGATGAATGGAACTTGAGCTTGGAGAGCAAGAGCTAGCTAGGACCCAAGAGAGTGGAAAGTATATTACAAAGTGTTTCTTGTGTATCTTGGTGTCTCTAGGTGTTTCTTAGTGTATATTTGTGTTGCAAAGGCTCCCCTCTATTTACAGAGGCCTTAGGAAGGCTTTGGAAGGCTTAGGAAAGGTTCTATAGCCGTTGGGAACAAAGCCCAAGAGAATCAACCCGAAATAAGGAACAATCATTGTTCTGACAGGCTTATTAGACGTCTAATTCTGGCATCAGACGTCTGCAACTTCACTTTAAGACGTCTGATTTCAAGGTCAGACGTCTGATTTTGGGCGGGTCTCTTCCTGACTTGGATCAGATCTAAACAGGGTTCTAGTGCAAGTCCATCAGACGACATATAGGACGTCTGGCACTATGTCTGGACGTCTGGAAACCTACTTTTACTGTGGGAATGGATTTTCCAAACGTTGCAACGGCTAGAAAATCTCTGAGAAGAGATTTTGGGTCAGCCGAGGCAAAACGGTCATTTATCAGACATCTGGAAAGTCCTAAGGACGTCTGATAATGCTCTAACGGTCATAATCTTAAGTGTTTGCTAAGCCAGCCAACGGTCCACTAATTGGACGTCTAGCAAAGTCATTAGACGTCTCCTAAGACATCTGGTCTAAGGTCTGGACGTCTGATTTCATCAGACAGAACTAACTATGTCCAGCCTAACAGTTATCAGACGTCTGAAACAACAGTCAGACGTCTTAAAATACTTTATCAGACGTCTGATTTGGGAATTAGACGTCTGGAAACTCTGTTTGAACCCTATATTGGTTTTCTAAGTGTTCTACAGAAAACCTAAGTATCCTAGGGTTGTGCCGGTGTTCCTAGGACTACTGTTAGGGTACTTTGAGGCTCTTTAACATAATTTTATAAGGAAATAAAGAGCAACAAAAGAAACGAAAAATACAACAAGTATAAAAGAAGGAAATATATCCTATTCTTCATTTGCTTCCATCTTTAATATATCGCTCCTCGCGAATCTCTTCTGTTCTCCATCAAGTTCCTCCAATCCGTCCTGGATGCGAGCTCGAACTCCATCTAATCACGTATCCATTTGCGATTGACCTGAAATCTAGGACGCAAAGCGCAAATATTAAATGACACGTGTTTTGTTATCATCAAAACAAATGATCGTGGTGCTCTAGCACCAACAAATGTAACAACATGCATTCTCAACTTATAACAAACAAGGTTCAAGTAGTGTACATACACCATTCTCAGCCCTAGGGTTTATCTCATGTCTTGGGTTTCAAGGAGATATTTCTAATTTAGCAAGCACTAGACAAATTAAATCACATGAGTAGAGAGGAACACTCTACCAAAGAGTACGGGTGGTATGGGAGCACAAATGGTGGATCCTGGTGTCTGCACAGGTCCCGTGTGCGCTATGGACTAGAGACCTATTCCAAACAGTTGGTCAAACCAAACATTAATAACATTGACCAAAAATCTAGCATGTCAAAACAAGCTCAAAATAGTATAGAAATGACTCTAACACGTAAGAAATTCCGAAAGAAATCCAACGGTACTTTGTTTGCACAAAACTGACTTCGTTTGGGCTTTTAACCGGCCCAAACACTCTTCTCGATTCACCTGAATAGGACCAGGCAAGCTGGTCTGGCTGGATTGGCCGCCTAATTGCTGCATTAGCAAAATTAGACCATAATCAGACGTCTGGGGTGAGTCCCAGACATCTTAAAAGTGTGCAGAGTCTCACCTTGCTCTCTTGCGCCTGTTCCAGTCGTCTATTGCCACTTACAGTCGTCTGAGGGTGTCACCAGACGTCTGACATTGCTCTCAGTCAACTAAGAGAGTAGTCGATGTCTGACGGTACTTCCAGACATCTTAAAGTGCCTTAAACACTGCGCCAATGTGCCTTCCCAACGTCTCTGGCACCTGCGCACACGTGGTGAGGTCCCCTCGCCCACTTACCCGGCTCGTCTGTGACCCACGCTTCGCAAACATGGCTGCCTGACCCGATTACCCAGCACTCCTCGCGCACCACCCACGCCGATGCGCCTGGACCCAGGCGTGCGTAACCCGACCCGTTTACCCGACTGGCTCTGAGAGAGTGAAGAGAGAAATAGAGAGAGAGCGACGCGGGGGAGGGTAGGGGTAGGTTTTGCTGCGTGGTGTTGTGCAAGGAAGAAGGAGGAGGTAGCTGCTGGAAAGAAGAAAAAGAAACCAAGGAGGAAGCCGCAGAGAAAGGAAGAGGAAGAAGAGCAGCTGAGGACATAAGAAAGAAAAAGGGGAAGAATAGAAGAAGAGACTGCAGAAGAAGGACTTAGCCAAGCAAAAGAAGAAGAAGAAGAAGACTGCAGAGGCCAAGGAAGAAGAAGCTGGAGACGCAGCCAAAGCTTAAGGCAAAGAAGAAGAAAGGGAAGACAGAAGAGCAGAAGAAGAGAAAGAAGGAAGAAGAAGAAGTAAGAGTGAGCACTGTAGCAATCGCCAGTTAAGCCGTCTGATTCACAGAATCAGACGTCTAAGAAAAGAAAGATAGAGAAAGAAAGGTGCGGCCAAGAAGAGAAAGAAAAGGAAGAAAGAGAAGAAAGAAGAAGCCATCAAGGGAATTTCCTTTTCCATTTCCATTCTCCTTTTAGTCTTCATATGGACTCTCATTTATATTATTGTTAAATATCATAATTTGAGAATTGTGATTTTAGTTTCTAAAATACCAATTTGTTCCTTGAGTTCGATCTCGGATAGTTTTGACTTTTGAGTAAATAAAATTGTAAATTGTTTATAACGCTTTTTCAACTATACTGCAATGAGATTAATTTAAAAACACGACAAAGCGTTGCAACACAAACCCTAAACCCCCGAGCATCTATAAAAGCCACCCTCCCCTCCTCTCCTCTCCACTCCACACACCAGCACCATCTCCACCTTCAGAGTTGCGGGAGCCGCGAGAGGAGGTGAGCGAGGGAGGGCGAGAGGGCAAGAAGGAGGAGAGTGCGAGAGGAGGAGGAGGAGGCTGAGGTCGAGAGCTTCGGTGGAGCTCGCAGGGCCTCCGTGGGTGCGTGCAGGAGGAGGAGAGGCGTCCTCGACCACCTGCAGCGTCTGGGGCTGCAGCGGCACGAGGAGGTGCGTGGCGGAGAGCGCTGGTAGCGGGTTCTGATACTGGAAATCTTCCAGTATCAGACGTCCGGAGCGGAGTCCAGACAGCTAGTGGAGCATCTGGATGTCTGCAGTTAAGGCCAGACGTCTGAAAGCTCGGTAATCGCGAAGGTATGTTCTTTTTGCGGTTACGGCCATGCAGGTCGCACCGCAGAAGGATTTGTTGCGCCTAATTTGGGTGACTACAACTGTCGTACACAGGAGCAGCCTTGGGAAGGAGCACGGAACGCTCTCCTATGCACTTTCGGACGTCTGACCAGCTCACCAGACGACCGAAGGAGTGGTATGACGTCTGGAACTGCTTTCAGACGGTCGCAGAGGAGGCCTGGACACTTGAGGACACCGCAGGGACTTGAGGTAAGGTTCTGTATCTTTTAAGACGTCTGGACTTGTTCCTAGACATCTGGACTTGTTCCTAGACGTCTGATTTTGGTCAGTAGGCACGTTTTTGACCCGTTTAGGGTCCGATCGGGATCCGTTTTATGCAAAGAAATTATCTGTAGTTTCCTCGCGAGTTTCTCTATGTACTAGAAGCCTTTATGCACTGTTCTAAATCCTCCTTTGTGATGTATTCCCTGGTATAGGGTTTTGGGCTGCTACGTTTTTGGGGCTCGCAAAGACGCCTAGGTTTGCGGTTCGAGCCCCCAGTACTCCCGACTTGTCTAGTAGAGTGGTCTACTTCTGTTAATCATATTAAATAAGAATGTGCTCATGGAATTATTCAAATGGAACCTAGGATGTGCCACGAACCCTAGGACAGAGAAATGAATGAAACAATTGTACTGTATGATTGTATTTATATACATGATTAAGTTAAACTGCTAGCAATTGCCTATAATATAGTTGTGAGCTACCTGTTAGAATATGAGTTTCCTGAGATAAATGAACAATTACCTGTGAAATCATCAGTTGCATGTATTAAAGTATGGAACACGAGCTGCCTGTATATATGTAAATAAGAACTGAATTGTGAATGATGGAACATGGATCGGAATAAATGAGGTAAACATGAGCAAGAACCCTATGGGGAATAAGGAATAGAGCTCTTGTGGTTGGTTGGAAACCTGGAATGTAAACGGGAAGTGTGTTGGCCCTTGAGTACGTGGTACCAACGAGAGCGACTATCCTTTTTTTGTGTAGCTACCCTTGGGTTAAGACCCAGGGTTAGGATTGGCCACTCTACATCGACTCCTATTGGTCCTAGTGTATGCGGTACCGAGGAGAGATACTAGTGTAGGGAGGGAGCTAGCCACCCCACGGGGCCCGCGGTTCAGCTAGCCACCCTACACCGACTTGTCAGGCCCTCTGGGCAAACCGAGGCAGTCAGATGAGGGTGCGCAGACTGTGGAGGGGCAAGACCCCTGTTTGGTTATGAAGGGTGAGACCTTTATTTTTGAGAAGGCTGGGCCCTATATCGTTCAGTGTTGTACTTTGGGCGTACCCGCTAGCGGAAATGACTGACCGCGTGTCAGTGCGGGGTAGCTACCTGTGTGCTTATCACGCGTGCCGTAATCATCACTACATCTTGACAGTGACCTCGGGGTGGTTGACTGGGTGTAGAACTACCACGGGGGACTCTCCTGGCCAGGAGAGCACCACGTGTACCTTCTACTCTTCGGAAAATACTGCAATCAAGATTGTTCCCACGAGGAACATGCAAGATCAAGAATATATGAAAGTTTGAGAAAAATGGATGAAAAGGAAATACACATAAAAGAAATAAATAGAAAAGAGAATTCAACTTGCTGCTTTTACTGTTTTAGATAGTGTAGATACCACTTTACTCCGCGTTCGTTGACTCTGTCTTTTTATAACACTGTTTAGGTCCAGGAGTTGGGTAGCCCGAGCTTCCGGCTGCAGAGGGTGCTGGGCTCAGTCGAGCCCAGTCGTAGTTTTCTGCACTTTCTTGTTGTACCCTTACTATTGTAGTGAGTATTTAGACTTTTCTTAGCTACTGTTGTCTCTACTGTTACTTTCGTTTCCGTTGTTCTGTTGTTGTGGTGGTATGTAATGGAATAGTAGCTTTACTTTCCTTTACTACTTGTACGTTTTTCTGCTTAGTTATATTGCATGTGTGAATGTGGTTTATTTTTTTGCTTTTTGGTTATTTCTTGTTGGACGACTGGGTCTTGGGATTAGTCGAGCCGAGCCGGTCTCGGGTCCTGTAGGGATCCAGGAACCAGGTCGTAACACCCTACAATCTCTAGGCTTCCAAATTGATTAAGTACGTTTGCCCTGAATTAAGAAGGAGCATCTCATACATTCTCTAGGATTCCACTCAAAAGGTATGGTCAATTAACCTGTAGTTTTAATTACATGATCAGGTTGATTATGTCATGATAAATAAGATTTTGTTACGACCTGGTTCCCGAATCCCTACAGAACACGAGACCGGACCAACTCGACTGACCCCAAGACCCAGTCGTCCGACGGGGAAGTAACCAAAAAGCAGTAAAAATAAACCACATTCACCATGCAAGCAACTAACAGTAACAAAAGTACAACAGTAAAGAAGTAAACTACTACAGTACACACCACCACAACAGTAGAGAATGTAAACAGGTACAGGAACATAAAGTTACAATAAAAGAGTACAGAAGTGTAACAAAATACTCACTACAACAGAATGGTACAACAAAAAGGTACACTACTGGGCTCTACTGGGCCCAACACCCTCTGCAACCGTAGGCTCCGGCTGCTCAAAACCTGGACCTAAAAAAGGTTGACTACACGAAATCAGCGAACATTGAGTAGAGTGGCAACCAGCTAACTAAAAACAGTAAAGGTGGACAGGTAGCTGTTGTTTCAATTTCTTTCTTTATTAAACTAATTATTCTTTCTTTCATCACTTGGTTTATTTATCAGGTCTTTTTCTTGATCTCGAATGTTCGTCGTGGGAACGATCTTGATTGCAGTCTTTTCTGAAGAGTAGAAGTAGCACGTGGTACTCTCCTGGCCGGGAGAGTCCCCCGTGGTGGTCCTACACCCAGTCAACCACCCCAAGGTCGCTGACAGACGTAACGGTGACTACGGCACGCACGATAAATGCATGGGTAGCTACCCCGCACTGGCACGCGGTCAGTCATCTCCGTTAACAGGTGCACCCAAAGCACAGCACGGAACCAGTATAGGACGTAGCCCTCTCAGTAATAGGGGTCTAGCCCCTCCACAGTAACTAAACAGGGGTCTCGCCCTTCCACAGTTCGTGCACCCTCGTCTGACTACCCTGGTTTGCCCAGAGGGCCTAACAAGTCGGTGTGAGGTGGCTAGCTGAACCCCGGGCCTCGTGGGGTGGCTAGCTCCCTCCCTACACTAGTAGCTTTCCCCGATATAGTGTACGCAAGGGCCAAAGAGTAGGGTGCAAGGTGACCAAACCCACCCCCGGGTCTCGACCCGAAGGAGGCTAGCTCCCCTCGGCATTAAAAGGTAACATGTGCTTCCCTTAGTACTACGTAGCCAAGGGACAGCACACTTTCCATCACATTCCTAGATCCATTCCTTTTACTTCCAGGAGCTCTACTCCTAATTCCCCGTAGGGTTCATGCTCATGTTTCTTAGGCCAAGCCATACTAGGTTTCATCATTTCAGGTTTATCCGCAGGTAGTTCATGTTTCCAACATTCAATCTTTCATTTCCAATTCGTATACAGGCAGCTCATATTTAATTGCAAACAACAGGAATTTCATGCAATAGTTGCTAACAACAGTACTTTACACTTCATAAGCAGCTGTTATCTAATTACAGGCAATTGTTATTATTCTATTTACTCGTCCAAGACTGCAATTCATGCCTTTCCATACAATTATTCCAGTGTTTTTAGCTTTAGGATTCATGCCATACCCTAGGTTCTAACATTCAATCTAGTGTTTTTGGTCTTAGGATTCATGCCACACCCTAGGATCTAACATTTGTTCCAGATATGCATTTATGTTTGTAATTAAACTAGGGGAAGCCACTCTACCAGAAAAATCGGGAGTAATGGGGGCTTGATCGGCAGGTCCATCTACCTCCACAACCCCCAAATCCACAACGGAATGAGGTCCTAACACAAGGATCAACCACAAGAACCACTTAGAACATGATAAAAGCATTCCAACAAGCAGAGGAACTTATACGAAGAAGAACGGAAACTTAATTGCAGAAATCAGACCTTAAATGGACCCTAAATGGGTCAAAAACAACATTCCTGACTCAAATCAGACGTTTGAAACACCTTCCAGACGTCTTAAAAGGAGTCTTGAACCATACTCACTCTGCGCTGCTCCTCAGACGTCTAGGGATCCTGCTGAACCGTCTGGACCTAGTTCCAGACGTCCGATCACCTCTCCGGACGTCTGGAGATGCTCCCCGCCGTCTGGTGCCCTGCCCAGACATCTGAACCGCGTGGGAGGGCGTGTCCCGCGCCTTCCCGAGGCGAATCCTGCACGCGCGAAGCAAAATCTTCTTAATACGGTACATAACTATGCCTCGGCAGAACGGCCTGCTTTGCCATATCCGCAAAGGGAGGCATAGGGCGCGGATTTACCTCTCAATCATTTGGAGCCTTCTCCAGACGTCTACGTCATTTAAATGTGGATCCAGACGTCTAATTCTGGGAAAAATCCCAGAACCAGAAGCTCCTTCGTCTTCTTCGTGCTACGTGCGGCTGCGCAACGCTTGCTCACCCGCTGCTCTAGCTGCAGCAGTGTCAGGGGAGGACTTTCTTGACACACCTCTCCGCCTTGCGGACGCCCAACCGGCCATGAGCTTCTCCGGCGAGCTCTCTCACGAGCTCGCGCACTCTCCTCTCCTCTCCTTCTCACGCCGCTCCTCTCCGCCGCTCCGCTCGCTGCACTTGCCGCTCTCGCTCTCGCTGGAGGAAAGAGAAGGTGGATGGGAGTGGGGTGGTGAACGAGGGAGAGGAGTGGGGTTTATGTAGGCACGAGGTGGGTTCTGTCGGTGAGAGGGGAGAGAAGAAGGCGGCTACGCACAGTCTGCGGGAAGCGCGCGCAGACTCGAGGACGTACTCACACAAAAATTGATTTCCAAACGTCTGGGAAGGTGTCCTGGCCAGACGTCTGACCCAACTTCCAGACATCTTAGAGGGCTTTAATGGCACGGGTCTTAACAAATTTTCATTGCGTATTTAAATGCCTCATTCCATATAGAAATTTCATACTCGATTATACATGAAACAGGCTTGTCTGGTTTAATATTTACCTTTACCAATTCATAGTCCCAAACCTCCATCCTATGAACATTACTAGGCAAAACCCTGTCATCACCATCCCCTAAGCTGCCACAACTACATTGGACAAGTGACAATGATCACATCTAACAATAGCAACTCTTGGAGCCATGTATCACCCTTCTAAAAGAAGCACAAGTCTTTTAGATAGAAATTGGATTGTGGACAAAATTAACTTGAGAAGCACAAATCTTCACCCTTCTAAAAGAAGCCTAGATATCCATCCCTACAAGGACTTCCTCAACCTCTCCACAAGAGGAAGAAAGCCATAGCCCCTATCTACATATTCTGTCAAAGGTAATCCAAGTGGGAGATAGGTAACAATTTACATAGAGTTTACCAAATCCATGAGCATAAATGTACTACCTTGTAGGTGCTGAAAAGGATGAAAGTAGACTTCCCACAAGATTGAATGACCTGTAAACATAGTCATGAGCAAAAGTAAAAATCCTATGACTGCATGCCAGAACTAATGAAAGATGAATATATAAAAAACTAACTAGGCTAGAGGCACCTTCTACGTTTAACCTACCAAAATAAATCTAATTGGATATCCGTGAAAGGGACCACTAAGGAGGATTGATGTGCAGAATTCAGCTTTCTAACACGACACTTAATTCACCTCCATCTCCCATGAGTCTCCTAATGAAATCTCGAAATTCTCTATCTACAGATGTCCAAATCTGAGCTCATACAACCAACAACTCAAGAAAACGTGACCTCCAGGTTTATTGACAATGACACTCATAACTCAAGCAAAATCCATTTGCAACAAAATACCAACATATTTTACCCTTAAAAGAACACCATTTTGTTCATAGCATGGGCATAGTGATGTCTCCCATACCCTTACAACCAGGTACGAAAACTACCACCTGCTCGATCAGTAGTTTAACAATCGAAACATCTCTTTAACAAGAAACTATATGTTCTACTGGCAGAGCCAACAAATCATTGTCCCAACAAAAGAAATTGGAGATCCCTAAAATAGGTAAACTACATATACCTTTATACCAAGAAAATAAGGGAATAGGGATTGTAAAACCAAGGAACCAAGTCAAAAATTATAAGGTAAACTACACATACCTTTCTTCAACTGCACTTAGTTGAAGATGATCACTAAGCACTCTTTACCACCAAAAAACAAGACAAAAATTTTCCAATTATCAAGGCAGGACAATTACATGGGCCTCAAGGTGGCTTGTTATCAAATCAACTCCAACAATTGATTCCCACCTTTCCAACCTTTCCTTAAGTTTTAAGGTGGGAGAATTAACTCATCAATGCCTCCCTTACAAAACAAATAGACCTCTAAAATAGATGCATCCTCCTACCCACTTCCCTCTATTGCTTTATGTCAATACTCAGAGAGATCACATGACCTACAACCCCAACCATCAAATGCTGACTGCAACATGAAATCACATAACAATTGGGAAAAAGAAGCTGCTAAAGACAAGAGCAATAGGAAATGTCAAAGCTGTTAACTATCACTTCATCCAGAAATAATCAGGAACTCTCCTAAATCTTGCAAATCAAACAAACATCTTTATGGAGTAAAAATAATATCAAGTACATACTACAAATGGATGCTCATGGTGATCGAAGACAACATCAAACACAAAAAAGCCAAAAAAAAAGGACTTTTAATTTGTTCCCTTTCTATAACCAAAAACATAATTATTGTTAAAACTTATTAAATGGCTAAAGACTTTTTTTTCATGGCTTGCATATTTCACATGTGGTATATGCTATTTATGATTTCGAAACAAATTGCATGTATTGGTCATGGTGACTTTTTTCATGGTGTTTATGGTTTGCCAAATATGCTCATCTTCAAACAAAGAGATTTATCTCTTGCTGTGTGCACCGGTGAGATCACAAAAAAAAAAAGGTAAAAACAAAAATTTAAATGCAAACAAATACACTCATCAAGAAGTTCATTTGAGTAGTCTTGAATGGTGTACGTAATTAGTAATTCGAGTCAAACCATAATTTAATAGGTGTAGAGCATTCTAAGCTGCTCTTCCTGAATTGGTTATCCACAATCAACTCCACCAATTTATACTAGAATTACTACATATTCTTCATAATTATCATGGTCATTGGATCTTACCAGAGCATTCTATAAGAAAAAAGCTCTTTGTAATCAAAAGTTTAAAAATGAAAAATGGAGAAAAGAAAAGGAACAGAGATGTGTTGTGGCATTCTAAGTAAAAGGAAAAAGCTTCTTTATTAAATTTCAGAAACTACATAAATGATAGTATGAAGGGATTAAATTAAGCCTCCTCAAGTATGAACTATTGATCAATAGGTGCAGAAGATCATTACAATCTCAAAAAATGCAAATTATAGCGATGATATTAGCCAAACTAACATGATTTGTATCTTGTTTTTTGAAATGCAATAACTAAAAGAACTAAAATCTAATCATTTATATCTCATGCAATAATATAAATGCTATGGATGAAATGTGAAGCTCAAAAAGATTAAAATGCAAACTTTTGGCAGAGAGGGCACCTGACGTCATGTAGTAAGGAGGCAGGTAAGTAGGTAAATATGTGATTTCGCAATTATCACATACACAAGTAAATGGTTGAATCGACCCACGTCATAGTAGGGATCCCAAGATTAAGCTGAAGATGAAGGCACTGCCTGATAAGTGGCTAGCGACGATATGCCTAGTGACTCCTTCAACCCCCATCACCTCCATGATTTTTGTTGGGACTGCCCTGCATTTTTTATTGCAAGAGGCAATCTGTTACGACCTGATTCCAGAATCCCTACGAGACACGAGAATCGGACCGACTCAACTGATCCCAAGACCCAGTCGTCCAACGAGAAAGTAACCAAAAGAGCAGTAAAATAAACCACATTCACCATGTATATAACTAGCAGCAACAAAATACAGCAGTAAAGAAAAGAACTACTACAGTATACACCACCACAACAGTAAAGAGATAAACAGGTACATAAACATGATGCTTACAATAAAAGAGTACAGTGGTAACAGAAGCTACTCACTACAACAGAAGGAAAGGTATAGTGGGTACTACTCAAGTAAAAACTACTGGGCTCTACTAGGTCAAGCACCCTCTGCAGCCGCCGGCTCTGGCTGCTCAACACCTGGTCTTGAAAAGGTGACAAAGGTGACACGTCAGCGAAATGATGAGTAGAGTGGCAACTAAAAGCTAAGAAAACAGTAAGGTGGACAGTAGCTGTTATATTTTTAATCTCTTTCTTTATTTTTCCGTTTACTCGTTATTGAGTTATTCCTCAAACCTTTCTCTTGATCTTGAATGTCCTCATGGGAATGATCTTGATTGCAGTCTTTTCCGAAAAGTAGAAGTAGCACGTGGTGCTCTCCTGGCCGGGAGAGTCCCCCGTGGTGGTCCTACCCTCAGTCAACCACCCCAAGGTCACTGACAGACGTAACGGTGACTATGGCACGCGTGATAAATGCACGGGTAGCTACCCCGCACTGACACGCGGTCAGTCTTTTCCATTAACGGGTGCCCCCCAAAGCACAGCACGGAACCAGTATAAGGTAGAGCCCTCTCAGTAACAGGGGTTCAGCCCCTCCACAGTCTGCGCACCCTCGCCTGACTACCCTAGTTTGCCCAGTGGGCCCAACAAGTCGGTGTAGGAGGCTAGAAAAATCCCGGGGCTCGTGGGGTGGCTAGTGCTTTCCCTACACTAGTAGCTCTCCTCGGTATTGTGTACAGGGGGCCAAAAGTCGGTGCAAGGTGGCCAGACCTAACCCCGGTTCCCTGGGGCGGCTAGCTCCGCTCTGCACTAAACAGGGGGACAGTCGCTCTCCTTGGTACTCCGTACTCAAGGCCAACTCACTTCCCCAATTCTAGTCCATTCACTTCTCAGGAGCTCTACTCCTAATTCCCCGTAAGGTTCATACTCATCTTTCTTTAACTCAGCCAATTTAGGTTTCCTCATTTCAGCTTTATATTCATATAGTCATGTTCTCAACAGTAATTATCCATTCATAACAGGCAGCTGTTAACCAACTACAGGCAGCTATCGTTTTCCTTTCTACTTTTCCAAGACTACAATATATATATATTCCATCTAGTTCTCCAGTCCTAGGATTCATGCCATATTCTAGGATCTATCAATCAATTTAGTTTTTCAGTCCTAGGATTCATGCAATACCCTAGGATCTATCATTCAATCTAGTTTTTTAGTCCTAGGATTCAAGCAATACCCTAGGATCTATTAATTAATTCATAAGTGCATAATTTTTGATAAATAATTAAAGGGGCCACTCTACCCGTAAAATCGAGAGTATTGGAGGCGTGATCGGCAAGCCCGCGAGCCTCCGCAACCCCAAGAGTCGCAACAGAACGGGGTCCTAACACAAGGATCAATTACAAGGAGCTACTCAGAATAGGATACAAATACTGTAAACAGATAGAGGAACTAAATCTGAGAAGAACGAAACTGGAAACGCGGAAAACGGACTTCGAACGGACCCTAAAAGGGTCAAAAACGACAAGTCTGTCCAAAATCAGACGTCTAGAACATCTTCCAGACGTCTTAAACAGTGGCTCAGGTCATACCTTGATCCTGCGCGGTCCTTCAGATGTCCAGAATCCCGTTGAACCGTCTGGACTTAGTTTTCAGACGTCTGATTGTCATTTCGGACATCTGGAGACCCTCTCCATCGTTTGGTGCTGTGCCCAGACGTCCGATCTGTGTGGTAGGGCGTGCCCTTGCGCCTTCCCAAACGAGACCTGTACGCACACGCGATCGCCCTCATCACGAAATGAGGCAGAACTCCTTGGCGGAACGGCTGCATGGCCGTACACGCGAAAGAAGAAGGGAAGGAAAAATATCGTACCTTTCAGACATCTGGACCTTCCTCCAGACATCTCTTGAGTCGTCTGGACGTATGTCCAAACATATGATTCTGGGAAATTTTCCCAGAATCAGGACCTCCTCGCCCTCTGCTTGTAGCGCATGGCCGTGCCGTGCTCGCCTGCTGCTTGAGCTGCAGCAGCTCCTCCCCAACACCACGCTTTCGCTGCGCACTCGTCGGTCGGCCCTGGTTGCTCCGGTGAGCTCGCACCCTCGCGGTCTAGCTCTCTCCCTCTCGCAGCAGCCCCTCCTCCCCACGCACTCAGAGCAGCAGCTGCTGCTGCCCTCGCCCGCTCACTCTCTCGCTGACAGGAAGAAGAAGAAGAAGAAGGCAGTGGAGTGAGGGTGAGGGAGAGGAGAGGGGGGTATTTGAAGGCAGCCGTGGGGAGAGAGAGAGAAAAAGGTGGCTGCGCCTGCAGGGAGGAAGGAAAGAGAAGAAGGGCGGCGGTTCAGTCTGCGAGCGCATGCACGCAGACGCGAACCCGTACGCCGAAAAAATTAAATTTCAGACATCTAGGAAGGCTTCCAGACATCTGACCAGACGTCTGGACCAATTCCCAGACGTCTTAAACGACGTTTGATGCCAGGGTTATAACACAATCTCATTTTCTTAATTTGATTGAGAAATCCTTAGAATGAGATAGGTACAAGATAATCAATAAAAGTAAATGACATGCGAGGGGAAAAAAAGTCTAGAATCCGACTTACTTTCACAGCCAAGAGATTTCACAGTAGAAATGAATTTTTTTTGTATGTTCAACATCCACAAAGCGTGTCTTTTTTGTATTCAGCTGTATGCCAGAACTTTCCTCTCCATCCTCGTTTTTTCATTTCTTATTTTTCTTCTTCGTGCAATATACATTCTTTGTGGAGCACATCAAATCATTTTGGTCAATATCTGCTTCTAAAAACTGCTGCCCTTGTATTTCATCATGAATCACCAATATGGGTTCGCTACGAACAACAACTTGTGACACTGGGAAGCCATGTGGAGGGATGGGGCTGGGGACCAGGAAGGCTGGAATGTTGGACATATTGGCTAGACAACAACACACACTGTAAAGACCCGTTTTGTTTTGAGCCTTTTAAGACATCTGGACTGTCAGTCAGATGTCTGGTAAGATGTCTGATCCCTTTCCAGACGTCTGGAAATTAAAAATTTTGTACGCAGCTTTGCGTCTGCGCGCTAGCTGCCTTTCCCCTTTTTTCTCTCTCTTCTTTCTTCCCCGCAAAACCCCAGCCGCTCCCTCTATATAACCCCTCTCCCCACTTCCTCTGTTCTCCACTCCACCACCACCACCTTCCTTCCTCTCCACTGTAGTGAGAGGGACGAGCGCGAGAGAGGGCGTGAGAGCGAGGGGCAAGGAGGAGAGGCGGCGTGAAGAGAGAAGGAGCTTGAGCTCGCGAGCTCGTGAAAGCTAGCCGAAGGACGCACGACCAGAGCGACACGTGCGGGAGGAGCGCGTAAGGGGAGACATCCCTGACACTCTGCTGCAGCCGGAGATACAGACAAAGAGGAGGGGCTGCGGTTGCGTACGACGAGGGGAGCAGGAGGTCGGTCTGGTTCTAGGTTTTTCCCAGAATCAGACGTCTGGCGTGTCGTCCAGATGATTGGTTGGACGTCTGGTGACGACATCGGACGTCTAAAAGCAGAGCTTTGCGAAGGTACGTTCCTCTTGCGATTACGGCCATGTAGGCCGCACTGCAACGTCAATCTGCGTGGCTAAAAGAGGAAGATATTGTCTGTCGCACGCAGGGACAACTTTGGGAAGGCGCGGGGCACGCCCTGCCACGCATTTCGGAAGTCTGGACAGCTTACCAGACGACTAGAAGCACTCCCAGACGACTGGAGGAGAGGTCGAATGTCTGGAGCTGGGTCCAGACAGTCAAGTAGGGGTTCTGGACGTTTGAAGTCGACGCAGGAACCTGAGGTGAGACCCTGGTGACTTTTAAGATGTCTGGACCTTGTGTCAGACGTCTGATTTTGGTCTGCAGTTCTGTTTTTGACTCGTTTAGGGTCCGTTTGAGGTTTGTTTTACGCAAACAAGATATCTATGGATTCCTTGTGAGTTCCTCTACATGTTAGAAAGCCTTATATACTATTCTGAACATTCCGTTGTGTTATGTTCCTTAGTATAGGATTTCGATCTGTTGCGTGTTCGGGGCCTGTAGAGGCACGTGAGCTTGCCATTCGAGCCCTCAGTACTCCCGGATTGTCTGGTAGAGTGGTTTCCCCTATTTTAATTAAAAAACATGAATGCATATGCGAAATTGGATAATCTAGAAACTTAGGATGTGGCATGAATCCTAGGACGAGAAGTACTTATACTGTTTGTATGCGTGTTTGAGATTGCAGTCATAAATGAATGAATAGAAATGTAAACAACTGCCTATTAAAAAATAAGAGTTGCCTGTGAAATATGAAATGCCTGTGCTAGTTAAACAGTTATCTGTGACATTACTTGTTGTATATGTTAAATTGTGCTAATACGAGCTGCATGTGTATAGTATGAGAATGGAAATGTGAATGATGAAACCTGGTATGGAACGACATGGTGAATATAAGCATGAACCCTACAGGGAATTAGGAGTAGAGCTCTTGTGGATAAATAGAATGGATCTGAAATGTGAGTGGGAAATGTGTTGGCCCTTGAGTACGTGGTACCAAGGAGAGCGACTGTCCCCTGTTTAGTGTAAAGCGGAGCTAGCTGCCCTTGGGTTGGGACCCGGGGTTAGGATTGGCCAGTCTACACCGACTTCTTTGGCTCTCGCGTACATTGTACTGGGGAGAGCTACTAGTGTAGGGAGAGAGCTAGCCACCCCACTGGGCTCGGGGTTCAGCTAGCCACCCTACACCGACTTGTTAGGCCCACTGGGCAGACCGGGGTAGTTAGACGAGGGTGCGCGGATTGTGGAGGGGCGCGACCCCTGTTTGGTTCTGAGGGGCTAGATCCCTGTTACTGAGAGGGTTAGGCCCTATACTGTTCCGTGCTGTACTTTGGACGTACCCCCTAGCGGAAACGACTGACCGCGTGCCAGTGCGGGGTAGCTACCCGTGCACTTATCGTGCGTGCCGTAGTCACCTCTACGTTTGTCCGTGACCTCAGGGTGGTTGACTGGGTGTAGAATCACCATGGGGGACTCTCCTAGCAAGGAGAGCACCACGTGTGCCTTTTACTCTTTGAAAAAGACTACAATCTAAATCGTTCCCATGAGGAACATGCGAGATCAAGAAAGAGATTTGAAAAGTAAACCAATGGGTGAAAGAGAATAACATGTAAAATAAAATAATTGGAAAAGATAAATTACCTGTTAGCTTTTACTGCTTTAGTTAGTTGGTTACCACTCTACTCAGCGTTCACTAACTTCGTTTTACTCGTACCCCTTTACAGGTCCAGGAGTTGAGCAGCCCGAGTTGCCAGCTGCAGAGGGTGCTGGGCCCAGTCATAGTTCCTATTTTTGTTGTACTCCCTTTTTGCTAGTGAGTTTAGACAGTTGTTACCATTTCTGTTCTGTACTTTGTTCTACTTTACTGTTGCGGTGGTGATATGTACTGTTAGCAGATTTTATTTCCTTTACTGCTTGTACTCTTTTACTGTTAGTTACTTAGCATAGTGAATGTGGTTTACTTTCTTGCTTTTTGGTTATTTCTTGTTGGACGACTAGGTCTTGGGATTAATCGAGTCGAGCCGGTCTCATGTCCTGTAGGGATTTGGGAACCGGGTCGTAACACACACCCGAGACTGGTTCTTGAACCACACCACTAAATGGAGGAAGGGGATTGACTTGGACTTGGACTATTTCATTCCTTTTTTTCAATTGGGCATGGTATTTCCATGGAAAAAATGAACGTGAAACATGCATCAGAATTGAAGGAGAAAAAGAAAACACGCACACAAGAAAGAAATCTAGGAAAGAAAAAAGAAGAGTGAAGGTTTACTTTTCATTTTCAAATTCAAGTGTGCTGGCAGTGATCAACTCAAAGGTTGAATGCTGATTTCCTTGACAAGTGAGTTACTTGGAAAACAAGAGAAAGAAAAAACTACAAGCTATTATATATCACCAAAGACATCCATTTAGTACATATGGTCAAACCCTATGTTGAGGAATGCTTCTCTACCAGCATTGTTTATGAAAATAGAGCACCAAATGAAAACCCTATATGTATTCAAAAATTGTTGCACAAAATAAATGAAAATATATAAATTGGAAACGTTATAACAAATATCAGATTTTTGGTCTCAGCACCATGAGAGATAAATAAAAGGTTATATAAAAAAAAGTCAGCAAGTAGATGCAGATGAAAAATAGAAAACTTTCAAGAATAGAGAATAGATTTTCCAATTTTGGGGTTGAAAAAGGAAAGCAAACGTTGACACAAACAAAATCTGATCAGGTCAAATAGAAATGGGTGGTGGTGTCAGGAAGGAACTCTTCTCGGAAACAAGGAAAATAAAAAACAAACAAAGAAAAGGAGTCGATCAATCGATTAAATGTATGTACCTGCAAATGGCTGGCCACATTGTGTCGAGTAAGGCCCTCCACGTTCATATCTTTTAGAATCTCACAGGGAACAACACCTGCAATCATCACATATGATATGATACTCTAAGAACCCCACCGTCGTTAGCAAAATCTCAAGGAAAGAAAGAGGGTATGGTACATACCCTGAGGACTTCCACATGCATCAAATCTTCCACATACAATAGCTGAGGATCTCCATCTCCATCTTCAAAGCCTCCTCCCATGTCGTAAATCCTCTCCCATACGCTGGGCGACACGGAGAGCACCGAGAGCCTCGACTGCCTGACAAGCGTGAAGCCCTTTACCCTCTCCCCCTCCACCTTGATCTCTCTCAGCCCCACCTCCCTCCTCATCTTCCCTTCCTCATGAACATCCATTGCCCCTCCTCCCTCCTCCTCCTCATACCACAATCTCATGACCTCAACCAATAATCCAAACGATTGATTCCTCTGTCAGCACTAACCAATAGTCCAAGGAATAGAACAAAGTGAGAATCCAATTACCTTCCTTGGAGTCGCAGCCCTCTCCTCCCCCTTCCTCTTCCTCTTCTCTCTCCTCTCCCGATCACTCTCCTCCTCTTCCTTCGGATTGCCCTTGCCGCCACGTGTCCTGTAGAAATCGAGCTTCTTCTGGATGCACCTCCTCAATCACCTCGATGCCAGAGCCCTGACGGTGTTGGCGGGGGGATCAACAATCTCCACGGCCACCACCTCTGCTCCTTTAGCCTCATCCTTCCCGTTTGATCCGTCCATGGGGAACGGAGGAGAGGCAGCAACAAGGGTTTTGGAGTGGAGCTTGTGGGGACTGGTGGGAATTTGGGAGAGGGGGGGAGGGGAATGGGTGGGGAACAGAGGCTGGTTTATATATAAATATTTTAATAAGCTAACGACGAATAAAGATAATCGTTGTTATATTTAAGTTAGATGACAATGAATAATTAAATTTGTTGTTATCTCTAAATATGATGACGAATATCGTAATCGTCATTATTTATTTGTTATCTTTGACCCATTTTGTTGTAGTGGTAGCAGCTGCAGGTGGAGGAGAGGGCAGGAGGTGGAGACGGAGCGAAGGCCCAGATATGTCGAGGTGGCCTAAACCTATCGTAGAAAAAAAAAAAAGAAAAATCAAAGGAGGTGAGGGAGGGTCGATAGATACGAGTACAAAGAGTGACAGGAGCAGAGGAGCTGGAGACGTAACTAGAGATGTCGAGGTTGCGATGCTCGGTGGTGTCGATCACGATAGGAGTGTAGTTGGAGGGGAGGGCAGGAAAAAGGGATAGGAGCGAAGTTAGAGATGTCGAGACCGTCAAATATCACGTGAAGCAAGCTGCAAAAAAGGACGCAGTTCCATTAATAATTACATGGATGGCCATTGAAGAACTCACTGTAATACTGTCAATAGTGCACATCAAAATCAATCCAACGTATAATATAATAGATATTATGGATATGTTTGGATCGAATAAAAAAAAAACCCCAACCTATATATTATAAATTAGTCGATAGGATCCGACTCGTCCCGTTTACAACCCGATGGAAGGCCATACGCCCCGAGGCCATGCAATTTCTTTAACCCTCCTAAAGTGCAAAGGTTGGTGCCAAATATGTTCCAAGGGGACACATCAAACAACAGACCATCCCCCGCGCAGCGGCTGTGCGATCCGTGGATAAGGTGGGGGGCAACAGCAAAAACGGAGAAGATAACACTTATATTTCCTTCCTCCCCGCCCCCTCAGCCTCTCGTGAGCTGAGCTCTCTTCTACCACCAGTGATGGCGTCGACGGCGATGGCAGCAGCAGCAGCAGCTATGATGGGTTCCTCCTTCTCCCTCATCTCATCTCGCAGCAGAAGAATGACAACCTCCTGTTCCTCTCTCCTCCCCTCCTCCGACAAAACCCCTTGCCCCCGCAAGCACCACCACCAGCAACAGCGTCTCCACCGCAACAACGACGCCAAGGTCCATATTCCCCTTCTCCTCCTCCTCTTTCGCATCATCGTCACCAAATCCGAGATTCCAACCGACTGTAGTTTTCGTCGTAATCGCTTGAGATCCGAAACCATGCCCTAGTTTGGCTCCCATGAACCTATAAAATGTTACGTCCATCTTCCTAGTATACATTGCTGTTAATAACCTGTGTGACAACCGAATGCAATGTGGAGGTTAGCATATTCGAAATTATCCGTACGATGGATGCAATTCTACATGGCTACAACTCCATTTCCAATAGGCACATCTTCAGTAAATCGAATTTTTCGTTTGCAATGGATCAAAGGTGGTGACAATAGTTATCACAGATGTTTTTGCACATCCATATTTTTTGTCTCCTCTGGCACAGTTTCAATTACACCTCCAAGTATTTTTCTCCAATCCTACTTTTTGTCGTAAATGTAAACACTCATTCTTCCTCTCTCATAAGTACTCTTTTACTTCCAGTCATGCTATTCTGCGGTTGCTGGTTCTGCATATTAAGTTTTCGTGCTATTCAATTGAAAGATGAGAAATTACATTTAAGAAAGACATGCTTCTCACATGTTTATAAGTAGCATTTAATGCATGGTTTTGCTTTGCATAATATATACATATGATGTGCAACTCATTGGTAATGCAGTATTGTTTTTTCTGAAAAGTGCTAGTATTTTTTTTTGCCATGTATGAAATGTTGATGTGAACCTCTTGAGGGCTATAACTAGTATCCTTAATCTTTTTCAAATGAATCTTTCAAGAATCAGGCTGTGACATTTATGCGGAGGAGGATTTCTGGAAAAGAGAGAAGTGAGCCGGTGTATCCTTCAGACAGGAGTAAACGTGAATCTGGGAGGACGCAGAAATCTGCTTCCCAGTCACTTGGTTCACAGAAAAAGGATAGGAAGTCATCCACTTATGATTCTAAGGATCAAGTATGGATTACTTTACACTACAAATATATGCTCCCAATTTTCTTTTGCTTTACCTGTGGAGTGGATCATATACAAAATTTTTCTTTTTCTTTTAAGAATTAGGATCTTTTTAAGCTTTCGTAAAATCCAGATATTTAAGGATGTCTTTATGATTTTTCTATGCAGTAAATTAACAAGAAAACCCAGTTCTTGATTTGAAGTGTTTTCTTGGAATAAAGTATCTTTGAAATTTGTACATGAATTGGGCAACTGGGGAAGGTAACTTCAGAAAATTTCAAAAACTAGTTTTGAAAAATGTGATCTTATGCTTCTCATAAGAAAATGGTCTTTTGCTGCATTGTTGTTAACCAGAAGGTGACATTTGGGTCCTGTAAGATATACCGTCATATTTGTGTTGATGTAACTCTGACTTTGAATATTGTGGCAAAGCATATCAACTTGAATGGCGTTCAAGAAACATGTTAAAAAAGGCATGATGAGGAACCTTAGGAACTGAATCCTTGTTTTCTCAAGTTCTAAAACCCTGGCTTGGAGCAGATGTCTTTAGTTTTTGGTGCCCATTCTGTGGAGAGCCTGAGAAATCTTTTATCTTGAGGAGCTTGTTTTTCTTCAGTCCCTTTATAAGTTCATAAATCGGCATATCTTTATGATATTTAATGATCTCCTCTTTTGATCAGTAGTGAACCAATTGAGTGAATGCCTTTATTGTCCAAAAATTATTGCCTTCCTGGGCTTTTTATGTATGGGAGTAGTTATGCTATGTTGCTTTTTTTTTTGAAGGGGAAAAGTTGGTTATCCGGTTGATACCACCATAAATTTCATTAAAACATGATAAATGCTCCAACACACGGCTTTAAAATGCTCATTCATGTCACTAGTTTACAATGGGTAAGCTTCAGCAAAAAAAACAGTTCTACTTAAACAATGCAACCTCCTTGATTTTGAGTGAAACTGTTTTTAAGGGCTTATTTTGATTTGATAAGGAAGATGCTTAAAGTTAATCATAAGGTCTTGTTTGGACGAGGGATAAGAAAGGTGATTAGGTGACATGGCATAGATAGCATGAATAGTGCCAAAATATCACTGCAAATCTTTATACACAATATATTAACTCACCTATCATATCTAACTTCCACTCCACTTTCTCACAAAACAACAATAAAAAAAAAAACCCAATGTCAAATGTGAAACAAATAAGCTACAACACTCTCCTCTATATTTAAATCACATCAACTCACCTATTACATCCACTCGCTCTATCCCATCACCAACATCATCACCACTAAAGCTTATCCCATCCTAAATTCAATCCAAGGGTAAACTCTATCTCTCATCCAAACAAGGCCTTAGATAAATGATAATGCAGTACATGCAAATTTGTTCATTTCTTCTACCAACTGTGAGAAGAGTGATTCTTCTCCCACAGGTCAGGGCTTCTGCTTTGTCACCATTTAAGAATGGCAATTTCAAGGTCAATTTGGATAATATTTTTCATAAAGTCTTTTTTTTTTTTTTTAATTTTTTTACTGGTAAGAGTATAGGATGCAGCAAGCGGCAGTTTGTTTTGTAGACCTATGTGAGCCTCTTGCTGTCTAGTTTCTGGTAAACTAAACCCTCTATTAGGCACATGGCATGATGACGCCACAGTTATGTTGATGAAGGAAAACTTTAAATCTTGTCTTATACTAATGTATAGAATGTTTAATCAGGTGCATGACTCAAGAGTCCTTGACGATGATTCTTTTCTGAATGCTGTTGTTAAGGTATGATCCATATTTATTACTCTTTTTTCCATTGGTCAACGTTTTCCGTGTTGTCTTTCTTTCTTTTTTCATATTCGAGTTTATACTTTAGTAAGTACGAGCAGTTCATATTTCTCCTTACAACTTCAAAAGATGATGGAAAAGTGGTGGGAATCGACATGCCATCCTGTCTCTGTTGTCTTTTGCATGTAGGAGATCAAGAGGATAAGTAGATTGATTGCTCTATTTCAACTCCTCGTGGAGGGAGGGTCTCCACAATATATGGAATTTGGAAATTGAGATTTTTCAAAGGGGGTCCGGTTGTACCTGAACATAAAAATGGCATTTGGGTTTAAAGGTCATTCAGATACTACTTAAATGTCAACATGTATGTTGTTTACTTAACATGCACTAATAAGAAATTAGAATCCTAGAAAGGACATGCCAACTATGGAGTTTGGCGCTGCATGGAGGCTCCTTGGCGTGGAGATGCATGCGTGGAAGGCCCACATGTGGAGGTTGATGGCACATGAATGGGGGGGGGGGTGGGAGGGGGGGAGGAGAGGAGTTGAGACAGAGATGGTGAAATATAATTGTATTCAACTCAAATAAAAACTACATATGTTCTCTCTTTATATAGAGAGATACTCTTAATATCTGAATAAGGAAAATAGTAACAACCAAATCTCTAAAAATAGTATATAAAACATCCTCCTAACAACTTGATTAATTGACATCTAATCATACTAAAAATAGGAAACTTGGACTTAAAGCAACTGCAACCAAATCCCTTAGGGTCGGCGCCTCTTGGTGATTGATAGACTTGCCATGTGGCCTCTTATTCTTCACAGTTCCCCTCAAGTCGAGCCTGGAAGGATGATGACTTGTTCTTTGATTTCATGAGACTAGATGTCTCACCATTCTTCATCTTCTTTGAGCTTGGAGCTCTCCAACTTGCCGTTTGTAGAAGTCAGGGTGTAACCTCTTGTAACCTTTGAAGTCATTACCTCTTTGGCAACCTCAATAGTTGTCGCAATGGTTGCCGTGGTCTTCTCTTTTTCTTCTTGAAGCATGGCTCATACCTTCTCAAGATTGGTAGGTGCAAGCAAGTCCACACGTGAGGTGCTAGTAGCCCCATGTGGAGGGCTCCCGAACCTGTCCCAACATTTATCTTATGGGTGATTTGTACATCCACAATGTTGACATGGGGGATAGACATGGCCTGAGCCTCTGCTGTGTCCTCTCCTACGCCCTGCACTAACATCTAGAATAGCAGTGTGGAGTTGTCACTCCTTGTAGTAGCATCTACCTTCGGGACCTCCATCTTCTCAAGATGGCCAAAGATTTTTCAAGATACATCTTTCTGTCTAATGTAAGAATATGATCGCACGTCAGATGATAGTGGGGATGTAATCTTGATAAGAACTTAGGTTGCCTGCCATCGAGCACATGTCTCCCCCTATTTATCGCAACAGATGGGCTCGTAGATGTTTAGTTTCTCGAACAATGCCTTCATCTTCGTATAGTAATTAGTCAAGGAAAGATCTTTTTGATTAGCTGTCCATATGTGTGTAGAGGTCGGTGAGGCGGGCATTACTTGACTTCTGGGAGTACCTCTTCCCTAGGGCCATCCAAATCTTATATGCGCTCTTTTTGTACAATATATTCGAGGCGATGGCAGGATCAACTAAATTCATGATCTAGTTCATCACGATGTAATTATCCTTTTCAAGCTTCTTTTTCTTGGTTTCATCTTTCATCTCAGGTGCTTCTTCGAATAGAATACTGAGTTTGTCTTGGCTTTTAACAAATATCTTGAATGTGCGGGTCCAAAAGACGTAGTTGGAAGCACCTTGAAGCTTGTGGTTGTTCCTTAAACGACTGCCTTGCCTTCTCCCATTGACAACATGGCCTCGGTGTCGGCCATCTCCTCTGATCTACAATCATTTCCTATTCCGCGTAAGGTACGGATATGGCATGAAGAGGATTTGTCGAGAATCCCAACACAATCCCTTGGGCCTTGCATAAGGCGTCAAGGTCTTCTAAGGAATTTGTTGAGCGAATTCCCATGTCGAAGAAGAAAGCCATGCATGCGTGGTTTTGTTGTTGCTGAAAAGAGTACAAGCACAAGAGAGAAATTCTCCTTGTGTGTGAAATCCCATGTATCTCTCGATTTCCGCACGCTAAGGTGCCTAGATTGAAGGCTCTGATATCATATGGAGTTTGGCATTGCGTGGAGGCTCCTTGGCGTGGAGAGGTTGATGGTGCATGCATCGAGAGATCAAGAGAGAGAAAGAGAGAGAGAGAGTTGGCGAGAGAGAGGAAATGAGTTAAGAAAGAGATGGTGGAATATAATTGTAGTCAACTCAAATGGCAATTGCATATGTTCTCTCTTTACATAGAAAGGTAGTCTTAATATCTAAATAAGGAAAACAATAACAACCAAATCTCTAAAAATAGTAAATAAACTATCCTCCTAACAACTTGATTAATTGACATCTAATCATACTAAAAATAGGAAACTTAGACTCAAAGCAACTCTAACCAAATCCCTTAGGGCCAGTGCCCCTTGGTGACCAACAGACTTTCCATGTGACCTCTTATTCTTCACACCAACCAATTTGCTGCTCACAACTTACAACAAATATTTAAGAAAAACTCTAGCTTTAAATTTCGAGTTGTTGAGCTATGTCTGGTTATGAGCCTGGATTGTGAAATACTAGTGGAGCATTTTTTGATGGTAGCCTGATAATCCATCGAATGAAAAAATTGGCTTGTATGATTGAGAAACCTCAACCCTTTTTATGTTGTAGATTAGTGCAATGCTACAAGTAGGAAACAATGTTTTAAAAAATGCGAGGCGGTACTAAGGCGATTTACCTTCATCGAGGTAAGGCGTAGGCCTTGAGGCGGTCAAGGCGTACACTTAAGGATTTGCATAGAAAATATGAAAAAATGATATGATATATACTTGCTAAGTGCTAATAAGAAAATAATAATGTAAATAACACACTTTCATAACATTTTTTCTCTATCACAACATTGAAAGAGCGAAACTAAACGAGATGTGATATTTAAATAAAAAGATAAACATCTATATAATATGGAAGATTATAAACCACAACTAAAGCACAACCAAACCAGCTTCCCAAACATTGGGAGGCTTAAAAGTTAAAAATTTTAAACATACATTAAATCAAAGTCAAGCTCATCAATGTTGTCACTAGGGTTGGTCGTATCATCCCAAGAGTCATCCATGTACTTCATCCTAACCTCATCCTCTACATCTTTCTCAATCTCCATCACTCTTTTGAAACTTTTCCTCCTCAACGTCAATGACCGCTCTGCCTAAAAAATAAGTCATTTTAGATAATTTCTTAGAATCTTAGTTTGTAAATTTAAAGATTATAGTTCAAGAAAATATAAAATCACATATTACCTTTACCCTTGTCCTTTCTTTTTTGTCTCTTTCTTCTGCTTTCTCTTGTATTCCTCCCACTGCTCCTACTAACTGCTCAAGATCAATAGGATCTTCTAGAGCTACAATTGTATCAAGCTCTTCATAAGCATCAATCTTTGTTTTACAAAGTTGTAGCTAAGTGATCCACTCATCATCTGAGTCCACTTCCTTTAAGCATAGAAGATCTTTAATTGTCTTCTTTTTCACCTCCTTGTGTTTCAATTTCAAATTAAACATACAATAAACCAAGTCATTGAGTTTATCTTGTCTCAGCTATTCCTTCTCTTAGTATGGACTTACTTAATGAAAAGCCTACTATTAAATTATTTATAATCATAGTATAATGATTATATATTACTCTAAATTTAAAACACAAATGTGATCTTTTTACTTGATTAAAAGCACTCCAATTTCGCTTATATGCGGATGCACTACAATTCAAACTTAAAATGTACATGGCAAACTTTAACTCAGGTATTTCATCACCAAATGTTCTCCACCAATCTGCTGTCATGGAAGATGTGTTTTTAATATATACGAAAAAAATGCACAAAATTTACTAATTTAAATGCTAGAATCATTGAAAAGACTTTACTACGACTCCTCTTCTTCCGAGTTTTAATGGCATTGGACCATCCAAATAATTATTTTCCATTAACAAATGCATATGTTTGGAGCTCCACATTCAATCTCTCATCCTTGTTAGGAATCAACCTCTGGAAGCATGAGTACAAGCCCATCTTTACTTCTGAATCAACTGAAAATGTTGGTTCATATTGGCATTGAGGATTCAGAAAATAGGCAGTAGCATGCAAGTGTATGTGCAGTTGCTTGTCCTAGATTGTCTTGTACTTTTTTTCATCATTACCCAAATTGTTAGCAATATCTTGACCCTATCCATAGCGTCATAAATAAATCCCATGAGTAGATATTGTTCTTATCACACAGGCTACATTTGGCCAAAATGTTCTACTTTTGAGGATAATATTTTATACGGTTTGCCCTTGAACCTTAATGCATAGCTGCTGCACTTTCACCTTTTTGTGATGAAAAATGACTCAAGAGCATCTTTTGACATTAGCAATCTCTGCAAGGTAAGGAAAACAGTAGCAAATCGCGTGACGACAAGTCTCACCAAGTTTCCTCCTATATCCTTCCTTATCATGGTCACCACCCAAGCATGTGCATATATGTAATTGATGATTTGTTTGGCCTTTTTGAAAACAGAGTCATGAAGAGGTAACTTCATGATATCCTTCAACATAAGGTCAATGCAATGAACAACGCATGAAGTCCAATACAAATGTTTCCTTTTTTCCATCAATCTCTCTAGCTTTTTTACAAGTTGATGCATTATCTGTTATCACTTGGATAACATTGCTTTCCCCCACTTCTTCAACAACATCATCCATTAATTTGAAGAGATAATCAACATTCTTGATCTCATTAGAGGCATCAACAGATTTCAGGAATTACATACCTTTTGGGTTAACCAAAAAATTAATCAAGGTACGTCCTTTTGTATCTGTCCAACCATCAAACATTATGCTACATCCAATCTCTGTCCAAGAGGCTTTTGCTTGGTCAACCATAGTAGTTATTGTCTTGACTTCTTTCAAAATTCAAGTTCGTAACTCATGCATTGTAGGACCTTTGAATTCCCTTCCATAGTACATCTTGAAGCATTTGCCAGTAAGATGGACTGATGACCTAACTGAATGACAATTTATTCTTAATGAAGAATCTCCCAATACTAAGACACGTTCTAATTCTTTGTTCTTTCTTCCAAGAATTCAAAGCAACCTGCTTTGGAGGACCTTGAGGAGCACTATCATGTCCATCACTTCTAGGCCTGACTTTTTGTCCAACTCTTACAACAAATAAATCTATAGGACCCCTCACCATTTGCACACCACTTGATCCTGTAGGTGTATTTTCATCATGGCCAGATGGACCTTCTACTGTATATGCACTTATGCAACAAATTTCTTCCATTTCTTCAAGTGCTCTTCTACCAACTTCCTTCTTTGTTAAGAATGCCGTAATTTCAGTTTCAACAAATAAATCCATAGAACCCCTCGCCACTTGCGCACCACTTGATCCTGTAGGTGTATTTTCATCATGACTAGATGGACCTTCTACTGTATATGCACCTATGCGACGAATTTCTTCCATTTCTTCAAGTGCTCTTCTACCAACTTCCTTCTTTGCTAAGAATGCCTTAATTTCAGTTTCAACTTCAAGTGGTACCTTGGCACATGCTCCTACATTTTTGTGTCTTTGCCAAGTGCTCCTTCAATTTTGCAAGGCCACTAGTGATAGTTTTCTCACAGAAGTTACTTTACATACTTATATCTTTTCTCCTTTTGAGATCCTTGAAGGTCAATTTCCGTACAATACTTCTATCTAGGATCAGACTTGCCAATGGATCCTTCTTTTCCTCTTTTCACCCTTGGTGCCATTTCTAAAATCATACCAATTGGATCACAAGATTCAATTAAAAAATATAATATTTCTTTTCCTAACATCATAAACATGCATGATGCAAGTTGTCTAACATCATATAACATGGTAAGTTGATAACCTACAAAGAAATGAACCTAAAAGACCTAACCTAAAATAACTACAAACATGTAAATGATGTAATGTAATATAATCTAAAAGAGGTCATTAATCAAATACATAACCTAAATGGCCTAAATCTAAGAAATAAATAAAACCAATAAATGAAATAAAAATGAAAGAGGAAATCAGCCAAGGAAATCAAAGTGACATTAGGAAATCTAACCATAACTAAATGATCTTAGTTAGGGCAATTGGGGCGGTGTTGCACGACCGATGGTGGCGCTGCACAATCAACAGGGGCATTGCTCGACATCGGCCGACGTTGCTCGACCATTGGCAACATTGCTGCTGCTGCTCCTCCTCCTTCGACACTGCTACAAGGAGCTCCAAGCCTCCAACAAGGGGTTGGGGATGGTTCAATAGGGTTGGGGGGGGTTCACGATGACATTAAGCCTTTTTTTGGTCATTTCTTGGTTTTAAACCATGAATAGATCTCATGTGCTTGTCACATGACTACTTCGAAAGCCTAAAACACTGAGGCAATGCCTCAGCAACGCCTCACCGCCTCAACCGCCTCGTCTACACCTCTCATAATGGAGGCGCACACCTTACTGTTGATGGTCGAGGCTATCACCTGGGGTGCCTCGCCTATGCCTCAAGCACCTCAAGGTGTGATTTTTTAAACCATGGTAGGAAATAATGATTTGTCTTATTATGAAAGAAAGCCCCTACACCTCTTTATATAATAAGAGGTGTGGGTAAATAGTGCAAGAAACAAGACTAGACAAAATAAAAATGACAAAAGAGGAGTCCTACAAACGTTCCTCTTAAGTTGGAGCATAGATATTAACCGTGCTTAGTTTGTCACAACAAATATTAAAAGCAGAATGAGATAAATATTTAGTAAAAATATCTGTCGTATGATCTTCAGAAGCCACTGGAGATGTATATATAATGCCCGCTGAATTAGATCTCTAGTGTAGTGACAATCCACCTTAACATGCTTTGTACACTTATGGAACGTTGGATTATTTGCACTATAAGTTGCAGTCCGATTGTCACACCTCATCTCCATGGGAGCCTCTATCTAGATAGATAAATCCTGTAGGACAGATTTTACCCAGACCATTTCTGTAGCTGTCTGTGCTATAGCACGATATTCAAATTTTGTATTAGAGCAAGAAACCATGCTCTGTTTTTTGCTACGCTAGGTAACAAGGTTTCCAGCTACATAAGTGCAAAATTCAGAGGTAGATTTCCTATCACTGGATCCTGCATAATTAGCATTAAAATACCTAATCACATGCATGGAAGTACCTTTGGAAAATAATAGACCCCGACCAGGTGCCTTCTTCAGGTATCTAAGCACCTGCATAGTAGCATCTCAGTGTTGCGTGGTAGGCCTATCAATGAACTGGCTTAATTTTCCCACTGCTAGGGAAATGCTTGATTTGGTAATAGTGAGATAGAGTAGCTTGCCGACAAGTTGCCTATAAGTGCTGTCAATTGGAGAAGACTCTGCATCATACAAATGTCCTTCAGGATCCATTAGGATATTGGTAGACTTGGCACTCGACATCTTTGTTTCTTGAAGAACATCAAGTGCATACTTGCGTTGTGAAATAACAATGTCATCCTTGCCTCATGCTACCTCAATGCCAAGAAATATCTTAAGCTTCCTAGATTTGTCATAACAAATTTTTCTTCTAGAGTCCTCTTCACTTCTTTTATTCTTGCCTCATCATGCCCAACAATAATAAGGTCATCCACATATACTAGGAGCACTACTACTCCTCTGTCACTTTTTCGCACAAGTAAAGAGTAATTTGCCGAGGATCTGTGAAGACCAATATCCTGCACCACTTCTGGCAGCTTCTGAAACTATGCACGAGGACTTTGCTTAAGGCCATAGATACCCTTCCTAAGTCACATACACACTCTCCTTGAGCCTCGAAACCAGGAGGTTGCTGCGTATAGACTACTTCTTAGAGATCATCACCATATAAAAATGCATTCTTGAAATCTAGCTGAAACAGTGGACAATCATAATGAATAGCAATCGATAGCAAAATTCGAACAGTTGGAAGCCTTGCCATTAGAGAAAATGTGTTAAAGAAGTCCACTCTATAGGTCTAGGTGAACCCCTTTGCAACAAGTCGAGCTTTATGCCGTGAAATTGATTCGTCTGGATTATATTTCAGGGTAAAAACCCAACGACAACCCACCAAATGAGCACTTGGTGGTAACATAGTCATCTCCCAAGTCTCTCTGGAACATAATGCAACCATCTCGTCTTTCATGTCTTGATGTCATGTTGGATCAAGCATAGTTTGCTGATAAGAGGAAGCAATAGTGGATGCTGTTAGTGTAGAATAGAAGAGACCAATGGACATTCCCAATTGGCCTATGGAAGAATATTTGGACTCCTATAGTGGGCACATAAACGTGGAGCCTTCTTAAGAGTAATGGTAGGAGCCTCAGCTCTATGAAGCTCCTTAGTAGTAGGACACGGATTAGAAGAACCTGTAGGAACATCACTAGAAGAGGGAACACCAGTCTCATCAATATATACCTAATCCGAGGGAGATGGTGGCAGGGGGAGGGGGGGTGTCTTGGTGTATGTGGCACTGGCAATTTGTATACTTTGATTAGATCATCAAATTTACTTCTCTTCTATTCTGATGCAGCCGTGCTAGAATTGTCAGGAATCTACTCCAAACGAATAGGACGAACTGCAATAGAGACATATTCTATCTCGAAAGTCAACTGATGTCCTGTGGTAGAGAAATATGGTACTGCCTTATGAAAAGTAACGTCTGCACTTATATAGTGTTTTCTGGCCAATGATCCTGACACCGATATCCTTTTTGGGTGCTACTATAACCTAAAAAGACACATTTTGCAGCTTATGGTGCAAGCTTATCACATCCTAGGCCAAGTAAATATACAAATGCTATACAACCAAAAATATTTGGTGGAACAGTAAACAAGTCTCTATCAAGATAGAGTATTTAGCAAGGTATCTACTCCTAAATTGCTGAGCTGGGCATTCTATTAATTAAACAGCAAGCGGTGATGATCGCATCTCCCCAATACAAGGATGATATATTATGATGTATCAACAATGTCTTCACCACATTCAACAAATGACGATGTTTTCTTTTTGCAATTCCATTCTGTTGAGATGTGTGGGAGTAAGAAGTTTGGTGTATAATTCCATGCAAATGATAGAAATCAGCCAAGGTACCAGTGCAAAACTCAAGAGCATTATCAGATCAGACAATCTTAATAACTACTGTGGAAAATTGAATCTTTATTTGCACAATAAATGTCTAAATTACATCACCAACTTTTGATTTATTCTTAAGTAGAAACACCAAGATAATATGGAAAAATCATCTACTATAACCAAGTAGTAACGATGTCTTAGTCTATTAGGAGTGCGACGAGGACCCCATACATCCATATGAACCAGATTAAAATAAGTAGTAGAGCTTAATATGAAGATCGCCGATGTTTTCCCATCTGACATGTATCACAGAGAAGATCGGTACCAGGTGAAATATGAGGTATTACTTGTAGTCTGTCCGAGGAAAGATGTCCTAGGCATTGGTGCCATTGTAATGCTATACCAGCTGTGAAAGCAACCTCCCCTTGGCAAGACGCAACAATAGGAGATTGGATCAGGCCGTAGACAATCCCTTCTTCATGTCCACGACCGATCATTCTCTTTGTGAGTTTGTCCTAAAATGTCCACCCAACATCATCAAAATTCACACAGCAATTGAGCTCCTTGGTAATTCTACTAACAAATAATAAGCTTATCGGAAAATCAGGAACAAAGAAAACATTAAGCAGCCTAATATTGGGGGTAACCACAACATCTCCTTGTCCATATATCTGAGAGTGTCGGCCATCTGTAACCTGTATAGTCCGACCTGGTGGAATTGCTTGCATCTTCTGAAAAGAAGAATGATCTCCACTTAGGTGCCTGGATGCACCTGAGTTAGCAAGCTACATAGCACCATCTGTAGAGCCAGTATATGAGCCAAAAGTGGGGGTATTATCGAGGAGGAAAAAATTGCAGTATCAGTAGTAGGAGCAGAATTCTGTGTCAACTGAGAAAGTCTTTGAACAACTGCATCATATTCTGTATGGGAGACCATATTAGACTGATCCTTAGAAGTGGTGGCCTGATTAGCCAGGGGAGGTCTGCCATGTTTGATCTAGCATGTAGATTGTAGCCTCAACATGTTCTACTTTGCCACAAAAAGTGCACGTAGTCTGGGGCCTACTAGATTGACCTCGTCTACATCCTCTGCCACGAGTGGAGAGTGCTCGTTCTCCATGGCCTCCAGAGGTTGCCAAGGCTGTTGTCTGACTTCGAGTATCAATAGTAGATGGCTTCACCACAATTCTACTGAGTCGGCTGTAAGTATCCTCTAGGGAGGGAGGCTTTGAAAGGGTTAAAATTTGAGATCGTGCCCCATCATATTCTGGTCCAAGACCATTTAAGAACTAGAGTATTGCATACTCCTGGCGATACTCTCTTTAACTGGCATAGGTGCATATAGGATGGGAAGCATTATACTTCTCAAGGAGTCCCTTTAGAGAAGTATAATATTGAGCAAGTGATTGTCTCTCCTGTTTGAGGCATCCTAGATTGTGGTGAATCTAGAACACCTTGCTGAAGTTCTCATGGGAATATGTATCATGAAATGAATCCTACATCTCCTTGGTCGTCTTATAATACATAATCCCATCTTCAATACGAGGTTGAACAATATTCATAATCCATGAGTGGACCATTACATCATCCATCTTCCAAGTCACATATTTTCCCGTCTTGTTGGCAGGCTCGATTCTAGCAGGAAAAGTTTGAGACCATCGGTAATAGTTGATCTCATCAATCTTGGAAATAGGCTCGAAAAATGGGTTTTTATACATTCTTGCCTCTGTAGCGGTATCCGATGACACTTCCAAAGATTCTGACGATGCCATTGTGCCTTGAGAGGGAGGAGAAACCCATAAATCAGATCTGAATTGGCGATTTCAGATCATGAACAATCTCTGAAATAGAAGATGAACCTCTTGATCACAAAATCCAAGAACACATTGCTTGGAAATTAGATTAAGAGACTCAAAGGAGCCCCTGGAACCAATAGAGGCCGCACTAGGATGCGGGCAAACACCCTAGCACAACCATCTAGGTGCTACTGCCCCTCTTGCCGCTGAAGGGAGAGAGAACCCTCACCGGTGGCACCTTTGCTAGCCAGTCCCATAGTAGTTGCAAGAGCCCCTGCAGGCTTGGGAATCAACTGACGATCAGAACCACCAGCGCTGCCAGGGATTTGTGGGTCTGCTGGCGATCTACAGGGCCACCAGCGGTGGTTGTAGTCAATGGCGGTGGCTGAGTGGCAAGGAGGAGAGGAGGGTTTTGGGTGGTTAGGACTTTGGAGGCTTACTTGGGTGGGATACCAGGGTCACGATCTAGGACTTGTGCTCTGGTACTAAGTAGGATATAATGATTTCTTTTTTATTATGAAAGAAAGTCCCTACACCTCTTTATATAATAAGATGTGTGAGTAAGTAGTACAACAAGATCAAACATAAAATAAAAATGACAAAGAGGAGTCCTACAACACTACATGCACACCCTCGTAGAAATTAGTAGACATAAAATTGATAGAACCAAAGTGAGATAATCTTAACACCCACAAGCTGGTTTCATTTCTGTTGAATATTTAATTTGACCCTCTATTGACTTTTTGCTAAATGTTTTCCATCCTTTTCTGTCTACAGGTTTATTGCACACATAATGAACCTGATTATTCACTTCCTTGGCAGAAGCAGAAGCAGTTTGCAAGTACTGGAAGGTACACGAAGACTCTCTTTGGTCCCCTTCCCTTTGCCTAGTTGGTAAATCTTTCAGGTTTCCACTGGATCGATGGATTCTCTGGTCTAATATAAATGTAGGTTTGTTTTAACGAGATTTTTTTTCTCCAGAGAGAGACTTTCCTAAGACACTAGTAGGCGAGGGAGGTTGTACATGAGAAAATGAGTGTCTTATTTTCTTTCTTTCTTTCTTTCTTTTTTTGAGAGGGAGAGAGAGAGGATGCGAATGAGATCGAGTATGACACAAAAGAGAGAAAACATCGGTTAAGAGTAATCTCCTGGAATTATTGACATATTTGACATATTACCACAATCTGCACTAGTCAACAATTTGAAACACTACTTCTAACATCCAATTAAAAGTACAGCTGATGGATTAATTTTCATATAGATGTTGTCATTACCAATATTTTCATTGGTCTTGTAGTGCATTTATGATCGGCAATGGCAAGCTTTTGACAAATGCGCATTGCGTTGAACATGACACACAGGTATGTAGCCTAAATGTACGCCATATGGTCTCTAGCTATAAGTTCCTTACAATTTTTCACTCAAGGGCTTTATCCTATTGTCCATTCAAACTAAAAGGTGTGTGTGGGGAAGGGGGAGGGATTTGAAAAAATTACATGTTGGGAGTTTTCATATTTTTGTCCTTTTCTGTCTTTGTTTCATTACTTTTCTATGCTACCTTAGAGTAGAGGGGCAAGTTCTTAGTTTTTCCTTAAGGTGTGAGTAGGCTTGTTGGTGGGGATGAAATAGTCCCTCAAAGATCTCTATTGATTCACTCCCTGACCTGCCATTTCTTCTCTCCTTACTCCTTGGTGGGCTCTCCTAAGGATTCTTTCAGGTTCTGGATCAAACACTAAACTTTTCCTAAGAAAGCATATGCCAAGCATACATAAATCAACCACACACAATTCAAGGCCTTTTTAATTTATGTAGGTTTAGGTTTTCAATCAACCTTCAAGTCCACTTCATAGATTAGCCAAATGGGGTCAAGTTTTGTGCCCCTCTGTTCCCACTTAGGTGGTATAAGAGGTATGGTGCACATTGAGATTTTGAAGAGGGTTGAGGTCAAAAATATTATTTTAGGTGGCCAACCAAGTTTCAAAGCAATTATGAGTCATAAGGTCTACCTATGTGGTGCCTATAGACCTACTTGCAAAGGACACCTAGACGCAGTCGAATGTTCACCTGGGTCTAGGTCCCTTTGTGGTGCAGAAAGGAGAGGTAGAAGAGTCTTCTAGTAACTTAAAGTGTGTGTGCTCCAATGAAGAGAGTGTGCAACACACTGTGAAAATTGATTTTTAATTTGTTTTTCGAAATTCACATGCAAGGTCCTTTAATCAAATCAAGTGTGATTTTGATTTTAAGACCTAACCTGATTAGCATTCCCAATTTTTAGCGGGTTTTGAAATTTAGCCCAGATGCAATGCATGGATGCAAAGATAGAAGAATATACCTGATTCCAGCAATCTTTGTGTAGGATGCTAGGCAATGCAATAAAATAGATCTAAATGTTGCTCATTCACCCCTAGCATGCACGCTCCTATGGATAGGCACTCCAAGACAGACAACTCGAGTGTTTTTAAAGGAATTTCCAGCAACAATCTAAAGTAATTAATCCTGAACCTATCTCACAATAGTCCACACCTCTTGATAAACAACATTAATAGCTAAAGAAAGTAGGAACAAGTTCTTGAAAAATTGCCCCTGAACAAGAGCCTAAAATAAAGTGGGGACACCCCTGAAAACCAACCTTGATGCTATAAGGACGAGAAAAGGGAAATGAAATTAACTATATTAGTCTAAAGTTTAAAACCTAAGATCTAATCTACTACTAATAGAATAAGTGTAGGAGAAGAGTCCTCCCATACGTGAGATCCAAGTCTCCTTCCTTGATCATAGGCCAAAGTCTCCTTGTATCTTCTCATGGGTGTGGCTCATGGTCAACGCGGTGGCTTGATTGCACTCGTCGTCCTAATGCGTCGATTTCCTCGCACAAAAATAGAGTTGGTCAAAATGAATTGCACCTTAGAATGAATTAGAAATAGAGATGTAACCATTTAAACCTATTGTGTTTGTTGCCTCCCCGACAACGATGTGATTTGATAACTTGAATTTCGCTTACGAAAAATAAATCAAGATAGATCTATCTTTGTAGTATGAATACACATGGTGCGAAACCTGATATCAAAATAATTAAGCATAGATAGAACACCAGCAAAATATTTTACTCTAATCAAATCATAGTGTTATGCAATAATCAACCATGCAATAAATAAAAAAAAAAGTCCTCCATTAGGAGGCATATAATGCAAATAGGTTTATTCAAATACGATGATGATAAATAGTGATTCCAATAATGAATGAAATAGATGAACTACTATAATCAAAATCAAACTCAGAAGGTTGAAGTAGTAGCATGGTTGTGATGATGCAGAGAATACACGAATGGGGTGTAAGGTATGCACATTGTCATTGTGCACACTAACAAAGGTGAAGGTGGAGTAGAAGGGTGAGGATGGTGTGTCGTGCTCGGTCGAAGGCACGGGAGAGAGTGAGAGGGCATGGTGATGGGGTTCCTGTTGCTTGCTAAGGAGAGGGCACAATCTTTGTTGTCGCGGTGACGAGGGCAGAGGCGGTGTCATGGATCAAAGGTATGGCCGGTCAAGGGATCAACGTTGGTCTGGGAGGGAGCAGGGAGGGGGTTGTGTGCCTTTGCAATCAATAGAGAAAGATGAGAGCAGGGGTAGGAGGGGGTCACATGTAGAGAGCATGGGTGCCTCTTGTGCAAGGTTGGTGAGGGGTAAGATTAGAGGCATGATCTTCTATTGCTTGCGCAAGGCGAAGGGCGATGGCCGTGCTGTCGGTGGTGACTCGTGGTTGAGAGAGAGAGAGAGAGAGAGAGAGAGAGAGAGAGAGAGATGAGGGCACGCTCTGTAAATATGGCCTCAAATTTTTGTTGGAACAGTCCAAATGCCAAGATGGCATTTCAAATTTTGTTCCTCAATCAATTCATGCAAAAATATTTACACATAAATAATATGTTGCATTAAATAAAGAAACATATGCCTATGGAGTACATCAATTAAATAAAAATGCAGTAATGGCAAATCATGAGCTTAAGTAATTTCCCAATGTAATGCATGCTCGAAATCTACTTTAATCTTCAAATTGAATGTTCTTAGGTGTAATTATAGTCCACTAAAGTGGGCCTATCACAAATCTACTAATACTTTCATATGGAGGCATCGGGGAGGAGGAAGAATTGGATTGATAGATTGTGGGTAAATGGTGCGGAGTTTACTGGTAGGGAGGCGGTAAGAGAGGCGGCAGTTGGTTACTATAGGTAGTTTACTAGGAGGCAAGGAGGAAGATAGAGGTTGTTGGGATCCAACATTCCACGGGTTGGCGAGGAGGCGGCGAGACTTGTTGGGCCATTCCAGGAGGAGGAGGTTCAAAAAGCGATTTGTGGGCTAAATGCAGATGGATGTCTTGGCCCAGATGGCTTCCCGATTTTCTTTTGTAAGGAGTTTTGGTCGATGGTCAAGGAGGATGCCCTATAGGTGCTGCATGAATTTAGAGATGAAAATTTGGGTTTCAACAGGTTGAATAAATTTTATATGTTCCTGTTGCTAAAGAGGGATAGGACGGAGGCTATTGAGGATTATAGGTCGATTGCTTTGTCCAATGCTATCTATATGATTGTGGCAAAGATCCTGGCGAATAGGTTGAAGGGGGTGCTGGTGGATGTTGTTTCTCAGGTGCAAACGGCTTTTGTTCCTGGTAGGAACATTTTGAAGGGTTACATTGCAGCTTTAGAGATCTTATCATGGGAGAAGAGGAGGGTGTTCTTGTGGAAAGTAGATTTCAGCAAGGCCTATGACTCGGTATAATGGTCCCTTTTGTGGGCCTCTTTGATTAAGAGGGGTTTCCCAGCCATTTGGGTTGACTGGATGAAGAGGTGCGTTACCACGACATCATTTTCTGTTCTTATTAATGGCAATCCGGTGGGTGAATGGATCCAACCGAGAAGAGAAGTTAGATAGGGGTGCCCTTTGGCTTAATGCTTTTTGTTTTGACAGTAGATGCTCTAGCGAGGACAATGATTGGATCATGTGAGAGGAACCTAGTGAGGGGTTTCTCTTTGGAGGACCGGTCGGCAATTCCGGTACTTCAATATGCGGACGATACTTTGTTCTTCATTGAAGGTGCTGAGGTAGAGGCTAGAAGGATGTGGATTTTGCTGGAGTTGTTTGGAGAGGCATCTAGTCTGTAGATCAACCTATCCAAGTTAAGTTTTGTTGCTTTCTGCTTGACGGATGAGGAGGCGAGTGCGTGCAGTTTGGCCCTCGGCCTGAGGAGGGAGGCTTTGCCCATTTCCTATTTGGGCATTCCCCTGATAGATAAGAGGATTTTGGTGCATGATTGGACCTCCTTAATTCGGAGGTTGGAAGGAAGACTAGCAAGTTGGGCGTCAAGGATGCTGTCCAGAGGTGGGAGGTTGGTTTTGCTCAAGGCGGTGCTGGCCACAATGCTGTCCTATTTTATTTTCGTCCTGAAGATGTCGCACTAGGTTAGGAAGAAGGTTCTGGGCATGATGAACTTATTTTGGACAAATTATGGTACGAATGGGTCGGGAGTGAGGTTGGTAGCATTGGAGGATATCTGCAGATTGGTGAAAGGGGGACTTGGTGTTAGGAACTTGGGGAGTATGAATGATAGCTTGCTAACGTAGTGGATTGGAAGACTATTGGAGAATGGAAATAGCTGATGGGAAAGGTCATTCGAGCTTCTTACGGTGGTCCAGTGTTGTGGGACCTTCTTCTTGCCTCGCCAGAGGGTGCTTCGCACTTCCTTAGGGGTCTCTCTCTGGTGGCACCCAAGGTGCAGGGTTGCTTTGTGCCGGTGATTGGGTCGGGTGAGGTGTTCAGATTTTGGCAGGATAACTGGATGGGTTAGGGTGGGCTATGTGGAAGGTTCCCGAGACTCTTTGCGTTAGCTACAAACAAAGAGGCGTTGGTGGCAGATATATGGGAGTCGGATTGGTGCCCATCTTTTGTTGGGAACCTGTCGCGTTAGCTACAAACAAAGAGGCGTTGGTGGCAGATATATGGGAGTCGGATTGGTGCCCATCTTTTGTTGGGAACCTGCCGGATGTAAGGATTTGAGAGTTTCAGACATTGCTTGGGGAGTTGGAGGGTTTTCAGCCTGAAGAGGGCATGGATGCTTTCTGTTGGGATGAAGGTGATTTTACGGTAAAAGCTGCTTATAGAAGACTTGGTGATGGGGGGCTACTTGGGGATCTAGACCTGGTGAGAGATTGCAATTAGGTCTGGATGGTGGGATGCCCTTTAAAAGTGAAGATATTCACTTGGATACTTAGAAGGCGCAGGCTTGTGATGAGAATGTGTAGAGCTAGATGGGCACCTAGGGAGAAGGAATGTCCCCTTTGTCATGGGGCTCATGAAGATGTGGATCACTTGTTTTTCTCTTGTCCGTTTGTTTCTCAGATTTGGATGCGCTTGGAGACGAGGTGGTGGAGCCACTCCTCTTTTGGAGAGTTTTGGAGATCTTTCAGGAGTGCGGGCATCATTGTGGGTCACAATGTCTTCCGCTCGAAGGAGAAGGTGAGGTCTTTAGCGATGCTGTGGGGCATCTGGCTAGGGAGGAATGATGTTGCCTTCAGAGGGCAGCGTCCGTATGTGGAAAATTTTGTGGAGTCCATTTCAGCTATGGTTAGGCTGTGGAATGCTATTTTGTAGTTGGGTTTTTGTTTGGCTGAATGCCTATCTTTCTATATGATTTGATATAATATATCCTGAGTGGTTATCATTTGGATAACTGCCAGTTCCCTTTTTTTTTTTTTTTTTAAGTATGAAAGAGTTCATGTAGTTGACAAGGGAACAATGTTCTAGTGACATGTAAATTATGACGGTGTTTGCATTTAGCAACACCATTTTGCTTTAAGATTCGTGGATGGATAGTTTGATATATGATTCCCTGAGACTTATAAAAATCATGTAGAGGATGACGTCGTAATTCTTAGGCACCATCGTACTTTATTTCTAAATAGAAATTTTTAAGAATTAGATCAATGTCAAGACTTTTCTTCCTGGACAAATGAGTATAGTCATGGACAATAACCGGATAAAAACAATATCTCATTTTATTTGGAACATAGTTGGGACCCAAGGGATCTATATGAAGCAACTCGATCAAAATTTTGCACTTCTGATCTAACTACATAGAAACTCCAATGATGTTTTCATAGCTGGCATGTTTTACACTTGGTCTTTGCTGCAAAAGAGACCTAAGGAATCACTCAATGAAGTTTGGCCAGAGGGACATGACTTAGACAAAGGTACCATTAAAGACTAGGCAAGGTATTAGTAGGGGCTGTGACTTGAGCTGCATATGGAAATCAAAGCAGGCGATGTTCTCCTTCCTTCATGGTCTTCACCAATTATCTTTCCCTATTAAAATGCCCTGAAAGTTTCTTCTTTTAAATCCTAAATGGTTCAAGGGATAGGGTCAAAAATAGCTTGACAATTCAATTTCGTTATAATTCTACAGACAAAATGTAGACTAATAGGAAAGGATGGAACAAGTTAGAGTATCTACTTGCTTGATTGTGAGCTTAACCAACACCTCTTATTGTCCAGTGCAACGCTGTTGAGGCGGTTGCCTCAGGCGATGAGGTGAGGCGACTGAGGAGCTCATCGCCTTGAGGAAGTCCTAGGCGAGCTGCTTCGAGCATGCGACGTGCCTCCTCGACTCAGGTGGCGCCTCCTTGCCTCGCCGCCTCATCGCCTGAACCCTAGGTCCATCACCAACTTTTTTTTTTTGAAAAAGCAAGAAATGGACTTTCCATTCTTGCCCTCGATGACCTCTCACCTTTCATATGAGAGTCTATTTACGTGCATCTCATCTCCACGCCAATGATCACTGCCTCATGCCATTATCGCCTCTGCTGGAGCTTCGTCGACCTCCATCACCGCCCGAGCTTCACGACTTGCCATCTGCGATGCCTCCTTGACCTTGATCGCCCAGGTATCTTCTTCGCTCAAGGTTCTTTGAGTTCGACGATGGCGCGCTCGTTGCCTCATCACTTGAGTTCGATGGTGTCTGCAGTCTGCTATATATATGTGTGTGTTATTATATATGTTATATATGTAAATATATATATTTACGTTATATATATAAGCTACATAGATAT
Source organism: Thalassia testudinum (assembly GCA_037157565.1). Taxonomy (NCBI): domain Eukaryota; kingdom Viridiplantae; phylum Streptophyta; class Magnoliopsida; order Alismatales; family Hydrocharitaceae; genus Thalassia; species Thalassia testudinum. The sequence continues at coordinate 1,214,217 of JAZHRO010000022.1, read as the reverse complement.
ATATACCGATGTTATATACTATATATATAAGTATATATATATACTGTTGCTATATTGTTATATATTGTTGTATATGCTATATATATAAGTATATGTTATATTGTTATATACTATTAAGTATATAAGTATGTATAATATAGTATGTAAATATGATATATATATACTTATAAGTATATATAAGTATATACTGTTGTATAAACAGTAAACTATGTAAGTATGTATAATTATATATATATATATATATGTTGTATATATATTATATACAATATATACTGTTATATACTGTTGTATGTACTATATATGTAAGTATATATAATATAGTATATAAGTATGATATATATATACTTATAAGTATATATAAGTATATAGTGTTGTATAAATAGTAAACTATGTAAGTATGTATAATTATATATATATATATATGTTGTATATATATTATATACAATATATAGTGTTTTATATATATATATATTGTATATAACTATTAGACTATTAGTATATAATATATATAAGTAATAAGTATGTATATAACATAAGTATGTTGTTATATTATATATGTATATAACTATGTATATGTATAAATCATATATATTGTATATACTATTCTATTATATTTGTATCTAACTATGTATATAACTAACAACTTTGCATATGTTTGCATGTGTATATTGTTATATTAATTGGCAACTTTGCATGTGCATTGTAAGTTTGTAACTATGTATAAAACTAGCATGTGTTTTGAATTATGTAGATGGTTGAAACAAGGAGGAAGCACCCATGTTGGAAGTATGTCACATTAAAGGATCTAAAAAAGACTAATGATATGAGTGTATTTTCTGTGGTAGGATAGTGAAAGGCGGGATTCATAGAGCTACTGAACATATTACTGGTGGTGATAAGAACACAGCAATATGTCCAAAAGTTCCACAACATGTGAGAGAGGAGTTAAGAGAATATGGACAATCTAAAAAGGAAGAAAAGAAAAGTTCATGAAAGATTTTGTTTACGATGAGCTGCTTAATGATGATGAGGATGATGGAGATGAAATAGAAGTGAATGTCTTACGAGGACCCATGGATAGATTCACAACTAAAAGAATAGTAGAAAATTCTACATAGTCACATGCAAAGAAGGCTCGAATCATGATGGGGGTTGGTGGAAGTGGAAGTGGTGGGCTTCCTCTAATGAAGAAGTTTCATGGACTAATAGATAAGTTTACGAAGGTTGATCCTGAGAAGGTGGTTCGGAAATGAAAAAGGAGATTGTTGACAAAATAAACTACAATTTCTGAGGTTTTTAAAAAGGAAGAGATGCAGTTGTATGGATCATTGCAAAATGGATGTACCGTAACATTATTGCATTCAATGCTGTTAAAGATATCTGATTTGAGATAATGATTGAGGCAATTGGTCGTTTTGGCCCTGGATTGAAGCCTCCTTATTATGAAGTGAGAGTTCCTTTATTTAGATATCATGTGAACGAGACTCAGGATTTCATCACCAAACATTATTATGCTTGGAAGAAATATGGATGCACATTGATGACAGATGGTTGGACAGATAGGAAAAGCAGAACACTTATAAATTTTCTCGTCAATTCTCCTATGGGAACTATTTTCTTAGAGTCCATTGATGCCTCAAGCTATGTAAAGACAATAGAGAAGCTTTGTGAACTGATAAGTGGCATGATCGGTCGCGTCGGGGAGGAATATGTGATTCAAGTTGTCAGTGACAACGCATCGAATTATGTTCTTGCTGGTAATAAATCTTGAGACTTTATTTATTTTAATATACGTCTTTTCTTTAATATTGTAAGCATTGTAAAATATAAAAAATATCATTTATCTTTTTCATAGGCAAATTACTGGAGGCTAATCATCCTCAAGTTTATTGGACTCCTTGTGCTGCACACTGCATTGATCTGATGTTGGAAGATTTTGGGAAGTTAGAGATGTAAAAAAGACATTCAAGTATGCAATGCAACTGAGTAGTTATATATACATGCATCTTTCAGTTTTAAATTTGATGAGGTAATTCACAAGTAGGGAGTTGTTGAGGCCTGCGGTTACAAGATTTGCTACATCTTTCCTCACTTTACAGAGCATTCATAGACAAAAGGCAAATTTAAGGAAGATATTCACTTCCGATAAGTGGATCACTTCTAAAAATGTAAAAGAAGAGAAGGCAAAGGTGGCAACAATCATCATGATGCCTTCATTTTGGAATAAGGTTGTATACATTCTGAAGGTTACGTCTCCTCTTGTGAGAGTGCTTCGTCTTGTTGACTCAGAGAAGAGACCTGCAATGGGATACATATACGAAGCAATGGATAGAGCTAAGGAGGCTGTCATGAAAGCTTTCAACAATAATGCTGAAAAGTTTGGACCTATTTGCGACATCATTGATAAGAGATGGGATTGTCAGCTTCATAGGCCTTTAGATGCAGCAGGATTTTTCCTCAATCCTGATTTCTTTTATGAAAATCAAAATCTTGATTTTGATTCAGAGGTTATGAATGGATTTTACAATGTCTTGGCAAAATTGGAGCCTGATGAGAGTGTGCAAGACAAAATAACACGAGAAATTTTCATTTATAGAAATGCATAAGAATTCTTTGGAACACCTATGGCTATTATACAAAGGAAGACCATTGTCCCAGGTAGTCAAGTGGTATAAATTTTTTATAATAACTTTCCATTTCCAGTTGCTTATTAATATTATATAACTTATTATCTTTTTACAGTGGAGTGGTGGAATCTCTTTGGTGGGTTTGTAGCTAACTTGGCAAAATTGGCACTGAAAGTGCTAGGTCTTACTTGTAGTGCCTCGGGATGTGAAAGGAATTGGAGTGTTTTTGAAAATGTAAATTACAAACCAATTCTTAATATGCATAGCATTAATTTTATCAAGTAATTTTATATTAATCATTTTATTTTGGAAATCTATATAGGTTCACTCAAAGAAAAGGAATCCGTTGGCGCAACAAAAGTTGAATGATCTTGTATTTGTTAAGTACAACGAAACTTTGAGGGATCGATATGAAGATAGGGATTATCTTGATCCCACTTTCCTCTAGGAAATTAATGATTCAAATGAATGGTTATTAGGGAGAATGGAGGAAGATGAGGAAAATGCAGGTGATGATCTTGTGTTTGGTGATGATGATCTCACTTGAGGCATGGTTGAGCTTGCATCAGGAATTAATGAGCAAGAGGCTATTCGACGTACTCGGGCTTGTACTACTACAAAGAAAAATGATCCTAAGACAGCTAAGGGAAAAGAGAAAGCTCCAATGGTTATTGAAGAAGAGGAAGAGTATGTGGACAGTGATGAGGAAGAGGAAGAGGAGATTGAAGAAGTTGCTGGTGACGATGACGATGACGAATTGAATCTTGAAGATGATTTTGATGACCGATGTGTTTTATTATTTGAGAATTGACAATTGTTCACTTTAATGACAAATTTGGTTTTTATGTTTTCTACCTTAATTGTATAGAAACTTTTCTTTCTTTACCATTTGAAATTATGTGAAACAGTTTTTGGCAATACAATTGTCATCATTTTCTTCTACTTAAAGCCTCCAATGTTGTTATTAGACATGTTTTTATAAACTTAGTGCTATTAAATTGAGTTAATAAGACATATATATGCCAATAAAAGATGCTTGTCTCAATTCACTCGGGTTGTCGCCTTTTTGTCGCCTCTTGCCTCGGGTGATTTTGAGTCTTATCGCCTTGCTATTGCCTTTCGCATTGACAACATTGGTCTAGTGGTGGGACAATGTCTCCCATCAACCATGGATACTGTCTGTCCTTTGTGAACTGGTTGGAGACTATGAAATGGCCGTGAGTCCCCACGTGTGTCACATTATATAGAGTCCACAAGCCAGTTTGTGTCGCAAGCATTGTTAATTTGAACGGCAAGAGCAACAAGTATACTTGACAGGGTAGCAAAGGTGACAGTTTTTAAAGGTGTGGAGATACAGGACTAGAAGGAACCAATTATGTTAGCTGCTGCAAAAGCTTGTTATAGTCAGACTATGCAGATGACTGTTGAAGTCATTGCTTTATTTGACAGTTGTTGGCCAATTATGCTTTGTCTAGTATGTGTCCTTTATATGTTCTAGCTTCTTACAATTGGTGCATGTAGGATGGCCTTTGCCTCAGGAAGCATGGTCCTCATGTAAATAGCCACCACACCCTCTATCATGGTTGGTTGCCAGGATGGATGTTTGGGACACATCTGTTGTGAGAATAATCAAGCAACTCATCCTGTCGTAGGCCTTCTCTAAGGTGGGAAGTGCTGTCATGGTAAACATTTGGGAGCATATAACAGAGTGCTCAAGCCCTAGGCTTGCAACGAGCTGCAAGACAACCACCTCTGTGTGATGTCTTTTAAGCCCCACAAGTACATATGATTAGGCATTGTACTTCTCGTATGATGCCTTGAGGGAGGAATAATACTGAGGTAGCAACTTGCCTGCCTGGCAAAGGTGTCATTTCTTTGTAGATCTAAAACATTTTGATGGAGTTCTCTTGAGAATGTCTCCTTTAGCCTACCTCACATCTCCTTTGTCATCTTGTAATACATGATTTTGTCATCAACTAGGGGAATTATGCTCTTCATCTAAGCATGCACCACTGTGTATCCTTCCATGTGGCATATTTGCCAAGTTTTTCTTTGGGCTCAAATTTTGCAGGGATTGCTCCTTGTGATGACTCTCCATTTTCGTGAGGAAGGTCTGTGACCATTGGGTGTAATTAGTCTCGTCTAACTTGACCATAAGACAAAAATTGGGCTTTTTGAAGACCCCAGTTTCTGTTATCCCTAATGTCACCTCTGAAAATTCTGAATCACCCATACAAACTAGAGCCCCAAGACATTTGAAATCAAGGCCAAAATCAACTTAGGTCATGAAAAAGGCAAAAAATCCTTCTTTCACAACAAATCAGGACTTGAAACGACCACGAGTCAGCCGTTCTAGGCACCTGCGTGCGACCTGCCTGGTTGGAGGGCCTTGATGGTAGCTGTCGCAATTGGGTGGAAGGTTGATGACTGCCACCGAGTTCCAGTGGCAGTTGCTGGTGGCCTAAACTGCTGGCTGTGGTTGCTGGCTGTTGATTGGAGTCTGGTTGCAGTGGCGCTGCTGCAAGGGGTGGTACTGCAGAGGCAATCAAGGGCTGGGTTCACAGATTTGGTGTGCAATTGAGGTTTTTTTTTTTGGATGGAATACAAAGAGGAAAACTGATTTTCTTCTTCTTCCTCTTGTTCTCTCCTTTTTGGCTTTTGGTGGAGGAAACAAAGAGAGGGAGACAAGGAGGGTACAAGCATTGGCCTATGATCATCGCTCTACTGTCAAGTTAAAAGAAATGTGTAGCCTGTCTTGTTAAGGAGCCCTATTCTTCTTTATATAAGGGGTATTTGGGGAAAGTCCAAGTAGATCCTCAAATATAATGTAAATGAAAAAAGAAATAAAATAGACACATTTCAACTCTTTTTAGCAGATTGCAACAATCACTAGATGAGTAATAGTGATAGCCACATGCAATGCCGACGCCAAACTAACAATCAAATCTCAGTCATGAAGAGTGAGAGAATGTAGCCACGTGCATGCACCACAAAATAAATGAGCAAATGCAGCCTCTACATGTAAAGCTGTATCATTGCTTCAGCCACCAACGCTTTAGGTGGCAGCAATTCTTGTTGCACAACAAACCAGCACATGCCATGTGCTTTGCAAAAAGCTGTGTCAGCATTATGCCTCACATGATGATACTTACTGCCAAATGTGGAGGCCATGCTGTGTTTCCCTCGCTGGCAGTCCACACACTACTGGCTAAAATTTACTGCACACCGCCACACAAACAATTGCATAGCTATGGTTGCATGCCATGACATCGTGCACTTGTACGGGGAAATCCTAGTTGTTTGCGGCTTTGATGCCATTTCAGTTTTATCCCACACAAACATAGCAACATGATTTACATGAAAAACCCTTTAAAAGTGAAAGGAAAAAGCGATGGCAGAGCATATAACCTTAGATGGCTAGGATTTCATAACTAGAGTCCAAGGAGGTGGGGATCGGTTAAAATATGTAATTCTTTAGGGATAAACAGACATCCTTCAAGATCCATGTACCATGTTATAAACTCAACATTTTCCAAAATGTATTTTTTTTTGGAAAAATAAAAAAGGGGCTTAACAAGAAATGTTATGTGCCTTCTCAAAATCAAGAAAAATCATATCTGGGTTCTTATTGGCTTTAAAGATTTCCATCACATATCTTAAAGGATGTATTAGATTAATTATGGACCTCCCACACATGAAGCTAAACTCTTTTTCTGTTATACTAGAGGCTTACCATTGCCACAACCTCCTTTTCATTACCCTCAAGCTTTGTTTTTGAATCAACTTTTATGCCCCTAATTGAACTGTTCATGGTTGTCCTTTGTTCTTTACAAAAAGCTATCATAATGCTCTGTGTCTACTCCTTTGGGATTCTCTTGCTTCCCCAAATAGAACTTAATAGTTCTATGGCCTGAGTGATACCTTCCTCTCCTGATATGCTTGTTAAGATAAAGTACCGCACCTGTACTAAAATTGAATTAAAGAAACAAACACCAGATTCTTAAGTTAATTGTTGTCAGGTATGATGATGATATTGGATAACGATATTTCTTCCATTTGAATTTCAGAAGTGTTACCTTTTTGAGAATTTGTTAATCTGGCTTGGCTTGCCATTTCAGGTCAAAGTTAAGAAGAGGGGCGATGACAGAAAATATGTTGCAAAGGTAGTCTTTTGCATTCTTAAATGGGCATCTAATGCTTTTATTATTTACAAAACCTGTGAAAAAGATCATTGCTTGTGAATATGAGTAGTTTTGTCATACGCACAAAAAAGGATCAGCACCAAAAATGTCAAGAATGGAGTACTGGTCTTTTTGGTGTATCCTACAAGAAATAAAACTTTGGACCTAATTATTACAGGTTTTGGCTAGAGGTGTTGAATGTGACATTGCCTTGCTCTCAGTGGAGAATGAGGAGTTTTGGAGGGGTGTTAGATCACTTCATTTTGGTCGTTTGCCAAGCCTTCAGGTTATTTAAAATTTTTTATTTCCTTGAAGTTTTCTACACATCTTTGTTTTCTTTACTTTCCTTTTTTCTTGTGGCACATAATCCTACTAGTATATCCTTTGCTTGCTTTGGTCGCCCACTCTTGTTTCATATAATTTAGGATGTGCTTTTAAATGATGAATATACTTGATATAAGTGGTTTTCTTACTTTGTTTTTCAACTATCAAAGGATCCCTTTTCCAAAAAAAGAAAAAAAGAAGATCCCTTGTATTTGTGATAGTTGTAATGGTTCATTTTGGAAATGAAATGGGAGCAATCTTATTCCTGTCTACATCTTTTTTACTTGCTTTTTATTGAACAATTACATTGCAACTTTTTATAAGAAACTTGCCAGCCCTAGCAACAGGATCATAGACCATTCTTTTCCCTCAAAGTGTTTTAGATCGTAGACCATTCTTTTCCCCCAAAGTGTTTAGTAAAACTGTCCCTGATAATGAAAAAGAGATTTGATGCTTTCTTTTGGCTTTTTCTTAAAAAAAAAAAACTTTCCTCAGTAATGTATGGTATGTGATTGTCATACCTTTTTGAGAACTTCAGAAGAGAACGAGGCTTGGTATTTTCTTTTGGCTTTTTCAGCCCTTGGCTTGTAAGAGGGAGGCATGATTCGATATATCAATACACCTGGCATTGATACTAGTAGATTGTTTTTGGCGATTGAACTATAGCTTATGGTTTCTCATTTGTCTGTAATTTGTTGTCTCTTGTTTAGTTGGTTTTCTTGTGGTATTTTTTATTTTTTCTCTAGTATGGGCTATGGAATGATGTGTGTTGGCCTGTTGGTTGTTGACTTTTTGACTCCTAAATGTGCTTGTTAGATGCATGTTACTGGGTTTGTTGTGGTCATGGATATGCACTCTCAATGCTTGTAATGCAAGTTTAAATAGTTTTGCACTTATTCAACAATATCACTAAAAGCTAGTTTGATGCAGGATGCTGTAACCGTTGTTGGATATCCACTAGGCGGTGATACTATATCAGTCACAAAGGGTGTTGTATCACGCATAGAGGTTAGATTTTCTCATCACGTGATGTATCGTTTCATTATTTTTCACCATTCCTTTGACTTCTTTTCTCCATAAGATGCTCAAATGTTTCTTATTGTGAAGATTTGGAAGGGTGGCGTGGAGCCCTTCTTCTTCTTCAATAATGGTGTGTGGAGAGTGGTGAGAGAGAGAGGAGTTGGCAACGAAGAAGTAGAGGGAATGAGGGAGTTTTGAAGTAGAAAATATTATTGCAACCCAAGGAACAAATGAAAAGATTTGGTCTCTATAAATAGAGAATCAATCTCAGCCTAATCAAATCATAATCCTAATCGTATTTCCTAAAACAACCAAATCTCTATATAAGGACTCAATAAATTAACCACAAGTTGGCACAAAACATATTTCGAAAATAACTAATCATAAACCAATTTTCCTAAAACACATACCTACACATATCACGTGCCCATAGGCGAGCCAATTGGACTCTGCCATGTGGCTGATGCCTGATGTGCCATGTGGCACCTAATTATTAAAAAATCTCCACAGTCCCCCCAAGTTGAACTTCGAAGAGGGTGAAGACTTGCATGAAAAACTTCATGGTAGAAAGGTGTGCGATTCCAAGCTTTATGCTAGATGTCTTTTCTTTGGGAAAATCTCTCCGTTTGGAGGAGAATAAAAAATCAGATAAGAGGATCCCATTGGTGAAGTACATCGACTGTGATATATTGTTCGAAGAACCACTTTTCCTTTGAATATTTCTCCTTTGCCTTATTAGAAAATATATGGAGTTATTCTTGTGCCTTTGCATCCACCATTGTGCACCTACTTCTATGCGTTTACAGAGCCTGCATAAGGCGCTGGGTTCTCTTGATGTGCATGAGGGGTAGCTTTGATGGTGTTGTTGCCTCTACGCTCTAAAAGCCTGCAGAGATGCTTGGGATCTCTGAGTGCGCATAAGGTCACCCTGTCGTAGTAGAGTTAGCGTGACACTCTGACTCCAGGCAACTTCACATGTTCCACGCATGCAGAGGTAACTCCACATGATCTTGCGTGGATCGCCTTTTCTCTCATTCCACGCATATGGAGGTAACTCCGTGTGATTTTGCGTGGATCTCCTCTTCTCTCCTCCACGTGTGAAATCAAGGGGTCCAGATGATCTACTTTGATATCATGTGAAGATTTAGAAGGGTGTCATGCAGCCTTTCTTCTTCAATAATGGCACGTGGAGAGAGGAGAGAGAGAGGGGAGTTAGCGGTGATGAAGAACAGAGGAAGTTTTGAAGTAAAAAATATTATTGCAACTCAAGGACCAAATGAAGAGATTTGGTCACCAATCTCAATCAAATCAAACCATAATCCTAACAAATCACTAATCCTATTTGCTAAAACAACCTAATCTCTGTGACTTGGGCAAATAAGGTCCACAAAGGAGGGGTGAGGAAGATTTTTGATGATTAGAGTACCCTCTTGGAATGTCCATGGCTTGCGTGACAAGGGGTGGAGGTTGATCCTGAGGAGATATTTGGCGGGGTGGAAGGTTGATGGTGCACTTTTGTAGGAGACCCATCTGGATAGCTTGTCTCCCCAAGTAAAGAACAAGTGTGGTGACCGATTCACAGAGTATCTCGAGGTAAAAGCAGAGGGGAGGTCGAGTAATTGTCTTGGTGTGGCATAGTGACTTTTTCAATTTGAGCTCGTCTTTATTGGCTGGAAGGATGTTGATAGCAATGTTCCCTAGAAAGGCTGATGGGAAGTCTTTGGCTTTTTCCTGTGTCTACGATCCATGTGATGCTTTTGCTAGAGCACCTTTTTGGGGGGTGATTACTCAAGCTTGTCTAGTGGTAGATGGGATGCCATGGTTGGTCGGAGGAGATTTTAATGTGACGTTACGTGCTGAGGACAGACTGGATGGAAGGTGTGTTAGATCCACTTTTGATTTTCAGTGTACTCTTCAGGAGCTCGAGTTGTTGGATTTGCCACAATCAAATAAACAACATTCGATAACGCTATCGGCCTATAATCATCATTCGTATCTGCACCTTGCCTCTTGGGAAGCAAAAAGAAATAGAACCTATTAAGGTGCTCGAAACCACAATTCTTCAGGAACACCTCATGAACCATCGCCAAGACATTAACCCCAACGTTATCCCAAAACTCTTTAAAGAATAAAACCTGTAGACCATCTCGCCCTGGAGATCCTTTCGCCTTCAAACCTCGAATGGCCATTAGGTCCTCTTCGTTCGAAGTAGGCCTAAGCAAGTTTGCCCTTGCACGGTCACCCAATCTGCCTAAATAAGAAGAGCCCAATCTCCACCTCCCTGTCGGTTGCCTCTTGGTGAAAGCCTGGAAGTGGTCCTCAAAAGCCGGGCTAATATGCTGCCTCTGAGAAAGATTCTTATCACCAACACAAATCAATGAGATCAAATTTGATATCCTCTTGGCATTGGCAATCAAGTGGAAAAGCTTCGTGTTGGAGTCTCCCTCCTTCAACCACAACTGCCTAAACTCTGTTTCCAATCCATCTCTCTCTTGTGGCCTTCTTCTCTAATCTTGTTTTGCACGGCAACCTTCTCTTATTTCTCCTCAATGCTAAGCTGCCTGTGATCCTTCATCCTGTCAAGCATCGTTAAGGCCTTTAAAGCCTCCTTCCTTATGCTGTCACACCTCCTTCCCATGTTTTTCTTGAACTCAATCATAGCCGACCTCAACTAGAGTGCATGTCATAGAGCTTGAGGCTGGAACCCCCTGCCATTTCCCTTTCACAAGCTCCTGAAACCTAGGCTTCAAAAGCCGTGACTTCTAGAACTTGAATAAGTGGTGTAAGTAGTCTCCTCACCATTATCCCACAATAATGATGTGTGATTCGAGAATGGCCTCGTTAAAGCAGAAACATACGCTCCATGGAAAGATTCCCCCATAGAGACATTGCAGAAAAGGCAGTCAATACGTGAGGCTTGACCAAAGCCGCTCTTCTACGTAAAGTATGCCCTTGAAACTAGAAGATCCAACAATTCCACCTCATCAACTACCTGTCGTAAGTCAACAAAAGAAGAGTCTAATCTTCCATCGGGTTTATTCCTCTTTTGTGAGAATTTGAAGATGCTTTTGGATTGGTTTGCAAGAAGGGGATGCTACTTCGGTTTAGGTGGAGGGTGAATTATTGGTTGGGAAATCCCTTCCATCAAAGGAAGTTCTACGCTTCGGTGGCTGTGCTTGTGTCATCACTTTCAAAGAATTGAGTTTCGGAGGGAGGAGAGCTCCTTCCTATGTTGAAATCGTGTCAGCAGGGGTGCTAAGGAATTGTATAGGTGTGTTGCAGTTGGGGTTGGATGCTGCAACTAGAACGAGAAGGGTTCTAGCGAGCCATGGACGTGGAGCATGGCCTGGATGGTTCGGTTCCCAATTCGCCAGATTTGGTGTAGCGTGATTTGCACGTGAAATCGAGGCTGGAATGGAGGCCTAAACAGCTGGCTACGCCCCTGATTCTAGGATTCAAATTTTGAATCCCACAATTGGCGAGAAGGTTGATTGCATGGTTGCTGCGTGCGTAGAGGTTGATCGCATGACTGATCACATATTGATCGCATGGTTGGCTTTCCTATTTTGGGCTCATTTTTAAAATCGATGGCAGATTTGGAAGGTCACAATCAAGGCTTCACACAGGTGGCATCCGGATCCATTTTTGGATTTGAAGTTGGTGAGTTTCCTAATCTGAAATTCGAATCTTATTTTCCTATTTTTGGCAAAGGAGACTAGGTCTCTGGGTTCGTCACGTGTCCTTTGTAGGATCCCATGTGTTGCGAGCATTGGGTGCAGCAGAATCTCCTTGATTAGTTCGGAGCTACTTTGATCCATGGACCCAATCATTAATGAGTCTCTCACACGGATTTGTTATGACAGGAGGTAGCAGCTGTTGATGATCCTTTGGTTGTGAAGCGATTTGCTGGTGCATGGGGAGGCTCGTCTGGGATAGCTTTTGCTACTCATGGGACATAGGAGCCTGTTTGCATTCCACAAGTGGATGCCGGACCCTATCTGGGGTCCGGTTGTGGTAAGCCTACCTGCTGTGAATCCAAAGTTATCAATTTTTGTTATGCCATTTCGGAGGGTGCTGCTGTTTCGGATTATTTGCAGGAGAGGGCAGCGATGTTGGCTTTTGGCTCAATCTTTCAGGGGTATTCTTCTGATTCACAAATTAGAGCACATAGAAGATTGACTGATGTGAATATAGATGCTTTTCATTCTTCATAGGTGGAGGTCGGACCCTTGTTTGGGTCTGGTTATGGTGAGTTCACTTATGATGCACCTCTGGTAGATGTATCTCGTTGTGCATTTCCTACGTTCGTTGTTGCTAATTTCTTGCAGGGTGAAGAAGTATTGTGTGATGATCATGAGCCAAAACTTGCTTCGGATGATGCAGGGTCAGATGCGAATGACGAGGGTCGTATTAACATCAATACAGATATCAAGTCTAGATCCAGTCATAGAAAAGCTCCTTCAAATAGATCTAGCAGGTTGTCTGGCCACATTAATGCTTTTCCACAGAGACAAACTAGTTCTTAGTGCCTGTTACAAAAGAAAGAGAGTTACTTTGAGTTCTACTACAAGTTCCTGGAAAGAAGAGGTTGATGACACTGTAGCCAAGGTGATTGGAGCCAAGAGGGTTCATAAGGGGGGAATGGTGACTAATATTAATGGTCAATGTTCTATCTTGGAATGTCAGGGCCTTAGAGATGATAAGAGGAGGCAAATTTTGAAGAGATATTTAGTTGAATGGAGGGTTGATGTTGCGTGTCTTCAGGAAACCCATTTGGAGAATTTCACGCCTAATTTAAAAAGCTGCATTTGTGGTGATCGATTTACTAAGTGTCTGGATTTGGCAGCAACTGGTAGATCGGGAGGTGTTCTTATGCTTTGGCATGATGACTTTTTAGAGTTGTGCTTATCTTATAAGACAGAAAGAGTACTGACGACGATCTTCTCTAGAAAGCAGGATGGATTCAGTTTTGCACTTATTACGGTTTATGGGCCATGTGAAGATAATGCAAGGATGATTTTTTGGGTTGAGCTTAAGTAGGCCTCTTCCTTTATTGATGGTATGCCTTGGTTGATTGGTGGCAATTTTAATGCTACTCTTTGGTCGATTGATAGATCGGATGACAGATTTGATAGTTCAACCACTCAATTTCAACATGTGGTTTTGGACTTGGAGCTTATTAATTTGCCGCTTTCTGGATCTCGTTTCACTTGGAGGATTGGGAATGGAGCGATGTCGTGTATTGATAGATTCTTGTGCAGCATTGGTATGGCGGAACATTTTCAGCTGGCAAATGTGGTTGCTTGTGACAGACCTTTCTTTGATCATTCTCCTCTTTTGTGGCATAGCAATGATAATGTGAGATATTCATCCTATTTTAAATTTCACAATTCTTGGCTTAAGGAGCCTGGTTTCAAAGAGTTGATTTGGGATAAGTGGAATTCTACCCCTGCTTTGCCCTCAACCACTCGTACATTGCCTGACAGAATCAAAGCTACTAGATTGGCTATGATTGATTTCAGATGTGACCTGAAGAAGCGTAGGGAGGAGAGAAGATGTGATGCTCTCTTGCATATTTTAAATTTGGACAAAAAGGAGATTGCCTAGTGAGGATTGCATTGAGAGACGAAAATTCCAAGCCATTGTTTTGGAAGAAGATTACAAAAAGGAGATGAAATGGAGACAAAAATCGAGGCAGCTATGGCTTAAAGAATGCGATGCAAACACAAGATTTTTTCACTTATCGGCTAGTGTAAGAAGGCGACGAAACATGATTAATTGTATAAAGGTTGGGGATGAAATCTTGAAAAAAAGAGACCTGTATCACTTTTAAAAACTATTTTCATGCTTTCACTAGGAAGAAGCAATGTGGGGATTGGCATTTTTCTTCTCTGGAAATGGAGCAAATTGGGGAGGATGCGAAGCAAGCTCTCATTAAAGAGGTTGATGAGGAGGAAATCCTTTTTGTAATGCATGGAATGAATATGGAAGGAGTCCTTAATCCAGATGGATTACAGATTGTTTTCTATAAGGAGCAGTGGGATGTTGTAGGGAAAGATGTTGCTATGGTTAGGGAGTTCTTCTCAGGAAATGAAGGATTTAAGAGGTTGAACAAGTTCTATTTGTTCTTGCTTCCAAAAAAAGGCAACGGGGAACAGTTAGAAGATTTTAGACCCATTGTATTGTCTAATAGCATTTATCTTTTGGTTGCCATGGCTAATTGGTTACGTTTTTCTCTTCTTGATATTATTTCTCCAGTCCAAACTGCTTTTATTAAAGGGAGATCCCTTCAAGATTCTTATGTTTTAGCCGAGTTCTTAGCTGCCTGGAAGAGAAGAAGATGCTCATCTTTTCTTTGGAAAGTGGACTTTTCGAAGGCTTACGATTCCATCGCCTGGAGCTATTTATGGGATAGTCTTAAGAGAAGGGACATCCTAGACCTTTGGATTTCTTTGATAAAGAGGTGTGTTATTACTTCTTCCCTTTCGGTGTTGATTAATGGGAAGGCAAATGGAGCTTTGATACAACCGCAAAGAGGAGTGCGTCAGAGTTGTCCGTTAGCGCCAATGTTATTCAACATAGCGGTGGATATGCTTGTGGCCATGGCTTTTAAAGCATGCAATGGGGGTTTTGTCAAAGGCTTCTTGTCCTCTGGAGATGGGAGGGTTTTAACTTCCATTCTTCAATATGTTGATGATACTATTTTTTTCATTGAAGGAGGTGGGAGGGATGCAAGGCATGTGCCTTCTTTGTTGAGGATCTTTTCGGAGATCTTAGGCCTGAGTATTAACACCAACAAATCAAGTTTTGTTCCGTTTAATATGGGGTCTTTGGAGGAGAATGAAGTTGCTATGGATTTGGACACACCGGTGGTGAGATTACCAATCAAATATCTTGGTATACCTCTAAGAGGAAAAAAGTTAACCTCTTCGGATTGGAGGGGTTTGATTGAAAAGTTTTCTAATAGACTTTCTTCTTGGAGCGGTAGACTTCTTTCTAGAGGTGGACGGTTGGTATTCCTTAAATCTGTCCTAAACTCAATTTCGATGTTCTTGCCAGTGTTTTCACTTACAAAAAAGATACTAAAGCAGATTGATATGATCCAGAAGAGATTTTTTTGGAAGGGACCTGATTCGGAGGGAAGATTTGCTTAATGTGTCATGTGGAATGAAATTTGTAAGCCAAAGAATGAAGGAGGCCTTGGGGTGCATCATTTATCGCATTTTAATAAGGTGTTACTGCTAAAATGGGTGGTTAAATTTTTGTCCAATGATAATTCTATGGTGAATTCCACTTTAAAGGATTCTTATAGTGATTGTATGAAGGTGATGCAAGGGGCTGAAGGTAATACTAATGGATTTTTTGCGTTTTGACACTCCATTAGACCTCTTTTCTCTGAATTTTTAGATTAGTTTGTTCGATCTTTGGGTGATGGTAATACTTTCAGATTTTAACGCGATAATTGACAGGAATTGGGACCTTTTCTGAGGTTTTTCAGAGACTCTTTCAGCAAGCTGTTGATAAAGAAGGCAAGGTCAATGATTTCTGGGATGAAGATCTTCGTTGTTGGGACATTAGGTTGCCAGAGGGCCTATCAGAATCCACGTTCATTGAATTTCAGCAGTTGTTGCATTCTATTAAGGATCTTTCCCCTTCTTCTGTTCAACCAGATGGTCTCATTTGGAAATAAGGGACCTTCTCGGTTGGTCGTGTGTAATCTGATTGATGGGGATTCCAAATTGATTCTGAAGTGTAAAATCCCTCTCAAGATAGGATTATTCCTTTGGTTCTTTAGAACGAAATGGATTGTTACATGGATGTATAGGTCTAGGTGGGCTCCAAGTAGGGATACTTTGTCCTCTTTGTCAGAATCCAAATGAATATGTGCAACATTTATTCTTTGACTGCGACTGTGCTAGAGATGTTTGGACAAGTTTTAATCTCCACACGGTTGACATGACAAATTTTGAAAGGTTTTGGACAAGCTTCAGAGATCATGTTCTGCTTCAAAGGAACAGTATTGTTTGTTGTAATGACAGGTGTTGGATGGACAATGTGATTAGAGAGGCGAGGGTTTTTTTTGAGTTTTGGCTGCAAGATATGTAAGTTTGTTCCTTTTATTTCTTTTTGACACAATCTATGGATGATCTTCCACTTTTTCTCTAAAAAAAAATCATCTGTAGAGAAGGCATTGCTGAAATCTCCCCACATCACCCAAGAACTGCCATTAACTTTCGTCGTTGCCTACCTCAATGCTTCCCAAAAGCTTCCGCCCGTATGTGTATCACATGGCCCATAAACACTTGAGATACCAAAGGTGTCACTGTTCGAAGCACACGAAAAAATTCTTGTAATCACATGAGAGGCCAACAAAGAATCTTTCAGCCTGAACATACTGCCATTCTAGATAAGTAGTTGACCCCAAGATCTTCCAACCGCATTAATCGAGAAAAAACCAAATAGGAAATCATCCCCAATACCTTCCCTAGCCAAGCGATCCAGCCCTTCCAAGTGCGTCTCTTGTGAAAGAGCCACATCTACCTTTTACTCAAACAAATACCTTCTCAGAAGTGATCTTTGCATTGGGTCACGAAGACTCCTGACATTCCACGAGGACCTTAACCATGAGATACACTGCACCCCCATTCTCATGAGCATGCTGAGCCTTCTTGAGATTCAAAACCTTCGCCACCTTGAGCTCCATGTTGTCCTCATGCTCAGCCCCTTCAGCTTGCTTGCTTTTAACAAACTTCAAGGAGTGATACATGAGGCTGCTCTTCACACACAAAGATCTACAGGCACTGGACTCTTAGAATTGGAAGATGCTTGTTTGCCTCCTCTCCCCCATTAGCCACCTCTGAGGAAGTGTGAACAACCAAAGGGACCCCAACATCCCTCGGAATCACCCTACCATTAGAAACACGAGCAACAGCCACCCCATTGACCACTATGTTGCTGCCAGCAAACGTGATCATGCTCCTGTCTCCAACTGCATCCCCAACAGGGTTTGTTGCCTTGAGCTGCGATGCAGCTTGAGCTTTCTCATGTGCAGGGATCACCTCTGTGGCATCGCCCCCTGATACACTTCCAGATGATGAAGCCATTTCGTCGCCTCTCGCCACAGGTTGTCATTGTGGACCCAGTTTAGCATCCCTACACACAGAAGTGCAAAAGAGAGGACCAGCAGGGGGAGTGTTCAGAATCATGTTATTTTTTTTGAAAAAGCGAAGGGTACATCCAGGCCTCACTCTAGGAGAAAATAGCGGACACAAAGTTCTCCACATAAGGTCTCTCCCCCCTAAATACCACCCCATTTCTCCCTAGCCAGACCCCCCACAAAATAGCTAGGATCTTGGCCCTATCATGCTTGGAGCGGAAGGTGAAAGCACTGCTCCCAACATTTCCCCTACGAAAGGAAGACCAGAAACTGTCCGCGTCCTGGTGGGAGATCCATCATATCTCCATCTTTTGCCAAAGCTACTTCATAAACGGGCACTGGAGTAAAAGATGTTGCACATCCTCAATCGCCCCCTCGCACGAAGGGCATGCCAAGTTGCTGGTGCCGGCCCATCTCGCTCTTCGCTTTTTTGTCATGATTCATCCTCTTCTCACCAACCAGGCAAAAATCTTTACCTTCAGCGGGCACTTCGCCTCGCATATCAGTCTACAATCTCGCATAAGATCAACATCTACCTCTGCCCCTCCCGTCCCTAGCCTGCGATAAACCTTTGCCACCGAGAAGTCACCTTCCTCCCAATGAAAATTGTAAAAGCCATCACCCGGTGCCCAACCCACCAACTCCTGTAGCAGTTGCTGGAACTCATCACACCTCTGGTCGGAGAGACCCCCTAGAAGACAGGACACCAGGATTCGTTCCAACACTTCGATCTTCGTCGAAGAATCCAACACACTGCCCGCGAGGCGAGGAAACCTCTCCCCTGGAGTAGATCCAACCCCCTACCAATCGTCTAGCTAGAAGCTAAATGGAGTCTCCCGCACCAGGCATTGGGTCAAAAAAACCCTGCACCCTCCCAATCATTGTCGGCAGGCCCCTGAGGAAGGGAGACACCCCTGGGGGGGGGGGGGCACAGAGGTCCCCACGACAGGAAATCTTCGTAGCAACGTCACATAACCGCTCCAAATAGCCCCTGCTCCTGCCCCACTAGCCTCGCAATCTATTTTGTGAGGAGGCTGATGTTCGTTCTGTCCACCTCCCTGACTCCAAGGCCCCCCTCCTGTGCCGGCTGACACACCTCCTTCCATGCTACCAGCCTCGCCCCCCTACCCGTGGCCCCTGTGGTAGACCAGAAGAAGTCTCTCATCAGTCTCGAAACCTTCTTCTCAACCTGGCGTGGCAGACGGAAGATTGACAAAAAGTAAGACAGCATGGTGGCTAGTACCGCCTTCACCAAGGTCAATTGCCCACCTCTAGACAGGAGCCTGGAGGACCACCCAGACAACCTTCCATGCTTTCTAGCAATGGGAGTCGTCCTGCAGTCTCAACTGACGGTTCGACAGGGGAAGGCCCAGGTACACCAATGGCAATGAGCCCCTCTGTCTCCAGAGCAGCACCCACCCTCTCTGTGTCTGTAGCTGGTAGATTAACCGAAACAAACTTCGACTTCTGGTAGTTAATTCGCAGCCCTGACGCCTCCCCAAAGAGCTCAAGTAGGATCCTCAGTCTCCTTGCCTCTAGTCTCGTTCCGTCGACTAGGAATATCGTATCATCAGCATACTGTAAGACCACCACATCCCTTCCGTCGCCAAGGTCAAAGCCTCTAAACAGCCCCTTGTTGCAAGCCCTGTGTGCTGCTCATGCCAGCGCATCTGCCGTAAGAACAAAAAGCATGGGCGCAAGAGGGCATCCCTGCCTGACCCCTCTTCTAGGCTGGACTCAACCTCCTGCTGGGTTCCCGTTGATAAGGATTGAAAAGGGTGTTGTCGTCACACACCGCTTCATTCAATCAATCCAGATCGAGGGCAAACCCCTCCTCCGCAAGGACATCCACAAAAAGTCCCACTGAACCGAGTCGTATGCCTTGGAGAAGTCCACTTTTCAGAAGAAGGCTAGCTTCTCTCTTCTCCATGCTGCCAACGCCTCCATTGCAATCACAAATCCGTCCAGTATGCCCCTCCCTGGAACAAAGGCTGTCTGGATCGGTGAGACAAGATCCCTTAGTCTGTTCGCCAAGACTTGGGCCACAGTAAGGTAAACTGCATTGGATAGGGCAATTGGCCAAAAGTCCTGGATGTCCTCTGCCCCTTCCTTCTTAGGCACCGGAAACAAATAGTATTTATTTAATCTATCAAAGCCTCTGTTGCCCGACGCAAACTCCTCCAACACCCGCATCACATCCGCGCCCACTAATGGCCATAACTCTTTGAAAAAGAAGACAGGGAAGCTGTCTGGGGCAGGGCACCCTTCCGCATTGAGGCCCTACATCGCCACCCTCACCTCCTCCTTTGAGAAACTCGTCATGAGACCCTTGCCCGCTTCCCAGTGAACTCTCTAAAGAACTTTGCCGTCGCCTACCCTACCTCCTCCCTATCGGAGAAAGAGTCCCGTTAATCACCATCCGGTCTATCCAATTCTTTCGCCTCCTGGCCGAGGCCACTTGGTAGAAGAACTTGGTGTTGGAATCACCTTCTCTCAGCCACTTCTGTCTGGATTTCACCTTCCATTTCAGCTCTGTTCGTTTGTCCTCCTGGATCACCTTCAACATCCTCACCCTGAGCTCCTTATCCTCCAAGGATATAGGAGCGTGGTTCTCCTACCTGTCCACTCTGCTAATCTCTGCTAGTGCTGCCTCCTTCCTTCTCTTTGATGCCCTGATCTCCTTCTTGACAAGCTTCAGGTAATCGCGCAACATGAAGAGTTTCTTCGCCAGACACGCGGTCGCCGAGCCCTCCACCTCCATCGCCTTCCACCTCTCCTCCACCAAGGCCCTGAACCCCTCCTCCAGAAGCTACGACCTGTCGAACTTAAAGTATGTGCCGAAACGTACCCCCTCATTTGGTCGTCACATCAGGGGAGTGGTTCGAAAAAGGTCTCCCCAACACACAAACATCTGCCATCGGGAAAGCCTCAGCCAGTTCCACATTGGAAAGAAACCTATCAATCCTGGACATCTGGCCATTGTTATTCCTCCAAGTGTAAGTGCAGGCTGTGGGGGACCAATCCACAAGCCCATGAGCCTCAACGAAATTGACAAAGAGATCTGACCCGGGGTCCTGCCTCCCCCGTCCACCTAGCCTATCCTTCACCTTCAATGTTACATTGAAGTCCCCTCAGCAACCAAGGACTTCCAGCGTAATCTGCCGCCGCCGCTGCCGTAAACTCCTCACACATTACCCTCCTCGCCTGGGCATCAGTGGGATCGTATACCCCAGTAACCCTTAGTTTGGTTCCTCCAATCCTTCTGACCAAGCACATTGAGGTGATATGCTCTCCGCATCGGACGTCCTCCAGGGCGAAGACATCCTCTCTCCAACCAAGGATCTGTCCTCCTGATCTATCGCTCGTGGCCAGGGCCCGAAACCCCCCCATCCACGACCTTCCAATCTCTCTCCAAACCCCTGCTCCGCAGTCCGCCATCTTAGTCTCCTGCAGCAGCACATCCACCCTCCACTGTCTAATGTATCTCCCCAGAGCCGCCCTCCTCGTGGGGTCGTTGAGGCCCCGCACGTTCCAGGTGATCACTTCGTTCATCTAACAGATGTTGTACTCTCCTTTGTGGCTTGCTTGAAGCCACCAGCTTCCGCTGTCTTCTGCACCTCTTCGTCATCATCGTTTAACGCCTCTTTCGTCTGTGTGTGCTGAGGATCTCGTCCATGTCCGTCTACTACCACCCTTGGTTTCTGCCTGCCCCGAAACGACCACCTCCTCAGATAATGGAGGCCACCACTGCGTCCCCTGCTCACCAACCGAGGCATCCACCCTGTCAAGGCAATCTCCACCTGGTTATTCCCCAGGTTCCCATCTGGTTGCTGCCTCGAGTGCACCTCTGGGACCTTCGAGTTGCCTCCTCGATGCTGCCTCATCTCACCCATCGTAGGCCCATAATCATCTTCCCCTAATACCACCAACGGTCGAGCTGCCCCTGGTAGGGGGCCATTCCTCATCACCCGCTCCTCGCATCGCCAAGGACTAGTTCCCAGACACCATTTGTCTAGTGCCATCCACCTCCTGCACCGATCCCAGGGGCTGTGGCGAGGAACTAGAGGGGCCTTCGCCCTGAAGCTGCTCGCGGATCGCTGCTGCAGACTTGGGCTCGAGTGATGATCCGCGAGCTGCCCTCCCAGATTCGAGTTCGAAGGAGATCTCTCGAATCGGAGTTTCGGATCCGTGCTCCTGTCGCTCTTCGGTCCAGGCTACCTCTCGAGGTCCGGATCCTTGCTGCGTAGGTCGAAACGCATCTTTGGATCTTGGCGAAGGATCCGGATTCGGATCGACTTCCTCTCCGCAGCTTCGTGCCCCAGCACGTGTTGCGCACGTGCTAGGGTTTAAAAGTCCATCCCCTTCGCCTCCGGATTGACTCTCCCCAGACGCAGCTTCCGACCTTTCCTCTTTCGACGTGCCCCGAATCCTGTGGATCCCGGTCATCCTCCACGAGATCTCCGTGGATCTCTCGGGCGAAGAGACCTCGTCTGCGACACGACCCTTGGGCTTCCCTCGCGCAGACTTCGTAGACCCCTCGGGGGCCGCGTCCATGTCAGCGACTCTTCGACTCCGCTTCGCAGCCTCCGGTCGCCGCTGCCCCTTCCCTACCGTCACCCTCGCAGCTTCGGTTGTTGCGGCTGCGCGCCATCGTCCTCGCTCCAAGCAGTCCACCACCCAGGAGGATCCTCCCAGTCACAGCAGGATCTTCCTCAGCGGCTTCGCCCCGGCCTTCAACTCAACCAACGCCATCACCGGTCCCTCCGCCATCTTGAGCGCTTCGCAGCTCCTGACCCTCGCGAACGGTGCTACTATCGCCTCCACCACCTCGATTGAGCGCAGCCACCACGGAATCTCGACGATGGAAAGCTCCATCACCGGTCGCTCGGGTGGGCGCTTGGGCAGAGCCCTATCATGCGACGACGGGTGCCTTTAGCGCCATCTCCCTCCCCCCGCAGCGCACACAGTGAATAACAATTCCTCCCGCTTCTTCGCCGAGAGCCCACATGCTATGAAAAGCCCCTCCGCCACCTGCATTGCCCTCGCCCCTCTCCTCGCCGCTTCTCCTAACGAGCCCTCCATTGCCATTCTCGCAACCCTCCCTTCCACAACCTCCCCTACCAGACTCCCACTAGGCTCCTCAATGCCCTAACCCCCTTCGACCAAGGGGCCTCCACCTCCATCTCCGACAACACCTTCGGCGGGGGCAACGGCAACCCCCTCTTCCTCATGCCCACAGCGCCCCCCTGCACCCACCGCTCCAATGGCCTAGCCCTTTGCATCTCCAGCACTGCCACGGCTTTCGACAGTCTCTGATCCAGTGATCGCCACTGAGGCACTTGAAGCAGTGGCCTCGTCTGGTCTCACCCACTCGGCTCCACACAGACCTTCGGCGGTCCATCGAGCCCTGCTCCACCCAGCTCTGACTCACCACCTCCAACTAGTGCAGACCTCCGGCCACGCCACCAGTGCCCTCCTCCCTCCGAAAACTCTCCCGTCTACCCTTTGACACCCTCTTGCCCCTGCCTTCGCTCTCTCTCCCCCCTCTCTCTCTTCATCTCTTGAGAATCCTATTATTGTGGGTAGTTTTTCTTATTTTTGTATTGATAGTGGACTTCTTTGTATTTTACTTAAATCCTTTATATATTGAGGATTAGAGTTACGTAATAAAGTAATTGTCTCATTTCTTATATTTAAGTCAAGATAAAAATAATTGGAATTTTCGGAGTTATTTGAAAAATCTATGGATACAACACTTATTTGTAACTTCTGAAAGTTCGGGACTGATCTATACAAATATAAAACCTCAAGGTTGAATTGTGTTTAAATAACTTCTTTTCGACTGAATTGTGTTTCTGAATTGTTTTTGTCACGACTAAAATTATAGTTGAAAGGTTTAAATAGCGTGGAAGTAATAATATCAAAGTATATAAGCATCATAAAACACTTGGGTTTACATGGAAATCCTACTCACGAAGAGCGGGGAGAAAACCACAGGAGAAGGTCTCGATAGGGCATTGATTTGTATTTTTTATAGGCCATCACAGACATACAAAGTCCAATGTGACACTAAACAAACACACAATCCTCTCAACACTCGCCCTCAAGCTAGAGCATGCAATGCTCAGATTGTAACACAAATCCACTCTACATAGCAGACCAAACAACACTCTGGACTGGTTTTTTCTTATAGGCGGAAACACGGGCTGGAGTTGCTGGACGAACTGTAGCTGGCTTTGAAGATCTGGTGGTGATGGCTCATCATTCAGTATCCCTGAAATTGGGTCTTCCTCTAAAGATCTCGAAGGTAGATCTCTTTCTCTAGAGTTCACAAAACTGGATCTCCCACATAGAAACCCGAAATGAGTCCTTCTGAGGACCTCGAAACTCTGGACCTTCCAGAGTTGGATTTCTCATGTAGAGTTCATGAACAAAAGGGACTCCCAAACGGAGGTGATTATAACAAACTTTCACACTCCCCCTTTCTCCTCCTACACCCCTAAACAGAGGTGACAATAACGAGAAGAAAATAAAACCTAAAAAACTAAAGAAGACTTCTCTATCTTTTCTCTTAAATATAAACTTCCTCATCATTTTTTTACCTTCCTTTTTTTTTATCCTTTTGTTTCCTTTTTTTTCTTTTCACGCCATTTTCTTTTGTTTTTCTTCTCTTTTATTTGTCCTTGTTCCCTTCTCTCTTTTTTTTCTCTTTTGTTTTTTTTATTTCCCTCTTTGTATGTTCAACCAATAAAGGGTGAAGTGGGGGGTGGGGGGAACGAACCATGCGCTCTCTCTCCGTAGGGCTCGGAACAACCCTAACAACATCGCCGCTTCAGATGTGAAGATCTCCCGATCTCCCAAGGATCACGATCTATGCTACAATCTCGCCATCATCATCGGCTCCATCTTTGCTGCTAATGTGGGGATCTCGCAGCTTACGCAATTGTCGAGATCCTGAAGGACACAGCACGCGTGCCTGCGATCGATCGCTGCAATCTTGTCCACTATCTCTCGCTGATGCTCACGTGATCTCTCGTTGCGAGATCTCCGCTGCGACTTCGTCAGGATCGCCCGCGCCATCTTCATCCTCGTGATCTTCGCTGTTAATGCGATCTTCGCCTACGATCTCCTGCGATCATGTGAGATCGTCCTTGAGATCTTGCCTTCATCATCGTCATTGCTAGCACATTCATTGACTCTAGTGCACCGCCTAGTAGCGCCACCAAGAACCAGCTGGTGCTCTTTCCTCTTTGTCGGTTTGCGACAAAGCATCGACTCCGTGGGACTACACCTCGACCACCATCGCCTCCACACGATCTACGAGGATGACTTTGGCCCTCTTGAGGATGTTGCCTGCACCCGTCTCTGAGGTGAGGCACACCTCATCGTAGGTCATCGCGAAGGTCGCCTCTATCTAGATCCCACGTCGGGACTAGGCCGACCTGATAATGTGCACGAGAGCTCTCGAATATGACGCGGCCAGATATGGGCGCTCCCCTTAAGCAAGGGACCCTCCAAGTGCTCGGGTACGTTTGCGAGGATATATCCCTGCAGGACCTAGATGATGGCAGTGGGCATGCAACGGCCCTTGCGGCCCTGGGTGGTGACGATGTTCCTCTGGTTGTCCATGGGGCATTGGACGAGCATGAGGCAGTTCTAGAAGTAGGATGGCTCAGGATGATTTTCTCCTACGTCCAAGTTATTATGCTTAACCTCTCTAGCCGTCACTGGGTCTGCAAGACCACTCTTGGAGCATCGGGCGAAAGATCCGATCTCTTGGAGATTTGATGGGTTGTTGCCTCCTGCTTTGGTTGCTTAACCACCTTATAGCACAAGATCTAAGCCTTATGATTTTTCACCGAGAAACTTGTGATAAATCTCAAGAATAATGAATACAACAGTAAACTTGAGAATAAACCCAAGAAGTGACTTGTTCTGATATCAAATTGAAAGGTTTAAATAACGTGGAAGTAATAATATCAAAACATATAAGCATCACAAAATACTTGGGTTTACGTGAAAACTTCACTCACAAAGAATGGGGAGAAAATCACGGGAGAAGGCTCCGATAGAGTGTTGATTTGTATTTCTTCTTCTCAAAGAATAACTGAGGGAGTACACGTCTATTTATAGGTCATCACGAACATACAAAGCCCAATGTGACACTAAATCAACACGCAATCCTCTCAACAATTATTCAAACCTTTGGTACAAATTATGGAACTTCTGGACCAATTTGTCGGTAGCCAAGTTTCCAGATTTTACTGGAGCTTCTCAAAGACATGCCTGGCTGAGGAAGAATTTTCTAGACTTTGCGATGTCTTTGAAACTTCTGAACTGAAATAAAAGAAATATTCAAGATTTCTGGACTACCACTCCCAGATTGTTTTGAGTGCTTGGAAACATTGTAAACACAGGCTGATATGTCCAAAAAACATTGGTAATAGAAATTTTAGACTGATTTGCAATTAAAGAATCTTTCGGGCTACTCTGAAATAACAAGAAGTTTGAATTGATTAGTAATATCAGGAAGTTTGAGACTGTCATGCAATTTCTCAAAGTTTATGGGCCATTCGATAACTTCCACATATCTTGGGGCCATTTTGCAACTTTTGGGATTTGTGGCTGGTTTGAGAATCTAGAAAGGATGGAATCGATTGACAGTGGCCAAAAACTATAGGGTTGAACTAGAAATTTGTAACTTACTGACTGAAACAGGATTCCGGACTGAGGGGGTTCCAGATACTCGAGCCATTCTGAAGCCCCTTGTGGGGAAAATATTGCAAAAAGGGCGAGAAATACCCTGTTCTTTTCTTTCCTTATGGATCTGTGAGGTTCTTGTAAGAACCCTCCTTGTGCACGGCCGTTGCTTGGTGGCAGAACAATGAGGTATTGGAGGTATTTAACATGTGGTTGATCCTGCGCCGGTGGCCAAGGTGTAGTCCGCTTTCTTGGGTTCTTGTTGGTGATACCCAGGTCTCTATCTCAGTTTCTTGAGTTCCTGTTGACAGTCATTTTTGCAGGCAGGAGAAGCTGGGAAATCTGAAGATACTGACCAGTGGAACAAGTCTTCTGTAGTGGCAGATAGAAAGTTTTGGACCTAAAATCAAATAGGGATTTTTACATAGATAACACTAGAAATCATTGAAATTATTATTTTGCCACTGAATTGTAAATATTGCTAATAATGCTGTTGAAAAGTATAGCCCTTTTATGGAAATGCCCCTTGGGTTAATGCCGTCTAATTTGGGTTAATGGATGTTAGGTCCCTTTCCCTCTGCCTCACTGCCTCCTCCTTCACCCTCTTCTTGACACCTTGATCACGACCCCCACCAAAGCAGCAACAGCAACAGGTACAACAACAGCAGCAACAACAATATCAGCAACAACTGCAGCGACGACAACAACAACCACAACAGCAGCAGCAGGCAGCGACAACTCTTAGGACGGGGAGGGGATAGTGGAGGCAGGGGAGGCGGCAGCGGCGAAGGAGGAGTGTGCGAAAGGTTGGGGGGTAGGGAGCTGGTAGGTGGTGGTGGTGGTAGTGGAATGGGGAGGTTAGCAGTGTGTGGGCGGGGCCTAGGTCATGGAGGAGGTGGAGGTGGTGGCTAGTAGTGGTGGGTGGAAGGGGAGGATAGGGAGGAGGTCTTCAGGAGGGAGGTGGAGGAGCAGGTTGGAGGTGGAGAAAGAGGAAGGAGGAAGATGTTGAAGGAGTAGGAGCAAGTCTGAAGGAGGAGAAGGAGTTGGTCAAAGGTTGAGGTGGAGGAAAATGTAGGAGGAAGAGGAGGAGGTGATGGTTTGAGGTGGTGGTTAGAGGTGGAGATTGAGTGGGAGTGGGAGGTGATGGATGGCGGGGGAGAGGGGAGGTCATTGTGGAGGTGATGTGGATGAGGGGTCGTAGTGGTGGTGGTTGGAGGTGAAGATCGAGTGGGAGGCGGAGGATGTGATGAATAGGGAGGAGGGTGGAGGAAGGAGGGAGGTGAAATGGGAAGGGAGGAGGGAAGACTTGGTTGATGATGGTGTTGCAGAGGAGCTTGACATCATCATCGGGGAGGGCCTAAAGGCGAGAGATGACACAAATGATGAGCTTTTGGGACTGGACAATGTCGACAACGTTGAGGTTGAGAGAAAGGAGGAGGAATGAGGTAGAGGAAGGAGGAGGAGCTTCAATACTTAGAGAATCATAACCGTTCGATCCATCCTCAAAGATGGGTTAAATTACTGTTAGGTTGTAATGCCATTCAAGTTTATTAGAAACCTTGAGTGCCTTT
The DNA here is from genome assembly GCA_037157565.1 of Thalassia testudinum. NCBI lineage: Eukaryota > Viridiplantae > Streptophyta > Magnoliopsida > Alismatales > Hydrocharitaceae > Thalassia > Thalassia testudinum. The sequence continues at coordinate 1,186,637 of JAZHRO010000022.1, read as the reverse complement.
ATAACCTTGAGTGCCTTTATATAGAGAGGCACGAAGGGATAGAAGTGCAAGAATGCCCTCACTAAACAAAGCATAACAAAAATCGAATATAAATAACTCAACACTTCCTCTTAAGCTGTAGCATAAACATTAAACATGCGCAGCTTGGTACATAACAACCCCAAACGTTTCTTGGAGAGTGCTTTGGTGAAGGCATCTGTAATATGATTTTCAATGGCAATATAAGGTGTTGTGATCTTGCTAGAAGTAATGGCATCTCTGATAAAATGACAATCAACCTTTATATGCTTTGTTCTCTTGTGGAAGGCATGTTTATTAGCAATAAATGTAGCAGCTTTGTTATCACAGTACATGGGAGTAGGACTCGAAATAGACACTCCCAAATTACATAAAATAGATCTCACCTGTAGGAGCTCACAAGTAGTATGGGCCATATTCTCTCAAAAAAAAAATAGTATGAGACATAGCCCTATATTCTGATTCTGCCCTGGATCTGGAGACAATATTTTATTTTTTACTTCTCCAGGTGACTAAGTTACCACCCACATAGATATAGTAGTCAGCAGTAGGTCTTCTGTCCTCATGTGCCCCTGCATAATCTGCATCTGAGTACCCTCAGACATTCAAATTGTCATGCTTCATAAATGATAGCCCCTTATCAGGGGTCTGCTTCAAATATCTCAGTACTTGACACACATCGTCCCAGTGTACTTCTTTAGGAGTTTGCATAAACTGGCTTGGTCTCCCAACAACAAAATGAATGTTGGGTCTCGTAACAGTCAGATATAACAGTTTTCCCACCATAACGCGATATCTGGTGACATCTTCAAGCAGTAGACTCTCAGAATTTGCTAGTGGCAAAGAAGGGTCCATAGGGATGCTAATAGGCTCGTAATCCAGGATCCCTGTCTCCTTTAGCATATCAAGAATGTATTTCCTCTGTGACAAAACTAGACCTCCATCAACATGCTACACCTCAATGCCCAGAATATAATTTATTATTCCCAGATCTTTAGTAACAAATTGAGAATGTAAAAACCTTTTGGTAGCCTCTATTCCAGTTTCATCACTCCTAGTGAGTAGTATATCATCCACATATACAATAATATTAACAGGTCCAGTAGCCATATGCATAGTAAAAACAGAGTGATCTGCAGTGGATCTAGTAAAATCAAACTGTTGTACATCTTTACTAAATCTCTCAATTCAAGCCCTGGGGCTCTGCTTAAGGTCATAAATTGCCTTCTTCAATCTGTAGACTTTCTGACACTTCTCCTCAACCAGGAAACCAGGGGGTTGTTGCATGTAGACTTCTTCCTCTAAATCACCATAGAGGAAATCATTCTTAATATCAAGTTGTGAAATAGACCATCGACCGTTGACTGCCACGGAAAGAAGTATCCTCATTGAGTTGAGTTTGGCTACTGGAAAATAAGTCTCAAAATAATCAACTCTAAAGGTTTGTGTGTAACCTTTCGCGACCAGGCGTGCTTTGTATCTTTCCATTGTACCATTCGGGCGACACTTCAAGTTGAACACCCATCTACACTCCACAACAGTAGCACCTGGGGGTAGGTCAACAAGTTCCTAGGTACCCCTGGATTGAAGAGTAGCCATCTCCTCCATGGCCAAGGTCCAACAAGGGTCCTGAGAAGCCTCAACATGATTCTTGGGAATATTTCTGCTGTTAACTGTAAGAGATAAAAGTCTCCCTGCTGCAGGCAAATGATCAAGTGACATATAATTGGAAACATAATATTTAGCCTGAGATTGTTGTGGCTTTGTATGAGCAATAGAAAGATCCACATCAGATACCTCAGGTGACGTAGTGTCTGGACCTCCATTTGAATCAGTAGTATTAGCAAAGGACTGGCAGGAATAGTAGATAGTGGCTCCGCTGTCTATAGAGTGGTAGTAGGAGGTTTGTGCTGAAAGTGCTGGGGAAAGTATTTGTAGTTGGCACCTCAGGATGTCTAGGATAGGCGATATGAGGGACGTCATGAGGTGGAGATGTAGGTGGCTCAGAGGGACCTGGAGGTGCATTAGTAGGCATAGGCAATGAAACATCCTGCGAGACACTAGGAGACTTTCCTGCAGTAGAATAATAGGGCATGTCCTCAAAGAAAGTTACATCCTTACTAACATAAAACCAATGTGACAGAGGATCAAAACAATGATACCTCTTCTGGGTTCTAAAATAACCCACAAAAATACATTTAATCGATCTAGGAGCAAGTTTATCCACTTTGAATAAAGGAACAAAATAAATACATCCAAACACTTTTGGAGGAAGAGAAACAGGCTCCTAACTAGGAAACCACAAGAAGGGACCTTCCCACCAAGAATTGAAGTTGATACCCGATTGATAAAAAAAGTAGTAGTAAGAACAACATTTTCCTAGAAAGGGGCAGGCACATGCGTCTGAAACATAATTGTGCGGGCAACATCAAGGAGGTGTCTCAGCTTGTGTTCAGCCACCCCATTATGTTAGGACATATGAATACAAGATATTTGATGTATAATACCAAGGGATTGAAAAAACTAAGAATAGAGTTCACAAACTCAAGCCCATTATTGGTTCGAAACATGCGAATAGCAGTAGAAAACTGAGTCTTTATTTCATTCACAAAGTTTTAATCAGTACAAGAGTTTCGAATGTTTCATCATAAACACCCAACAGACACGGGTATAGTCATCCACCAGAATAAGAAAATACCATAAACCCCTAAGACTCCTGACTTGACATGGGCCCCATAAATCAACATAAATAAGAGAGAAAACAGACTCAATTCTTTTATTACTACTAAGAAATAAAACCCTATGATGTTTTCCTAATTGGTAAGAGTTGCAAGCAAAGGAATATAGAAACTACATATCAGGAAACTGACGACGAAGAACAGAGACGTTAGGATATCCCAATCTCCAATGCCACTGTAAAGTAGAAGTGGTTGAAGCAGCAGTTATGGAATGATTTTATAGTGGGAGGTTAAGGTGGTAGAGGCCATCTTGCTCAAATCCTCTACCAATCTACTTCATCGTCAAGAGGTCCTGCAAGAAGAAAAAATGGTCATGAAACACTGTTATACAATTTAATGCCTTAGATATTAAATTCAACGTAAATTTAGGTGCATGTATGACATTAGAAAGAGGTAAAGTAGTGGACAAAGAAATGTTACCCAAGCCTGTTAAAGGGGACAAGGCACCATCAGCTACTCTGACATGCACTGGAGTAGTCAATAGTCTAAGAGAGAAAAAAAGGGTAACATCTCTTGTGATGTAGGAGGATGCAGTTGAGTTTGCAAGCCAAGATGGCTTACGAACACCTCTGGCGCTAGCAGCTGTACCTACCTTCTGTGTCACAGAGGCACCCGTAGTGGAAGTCTGGATGGACACAAGTCTGCCATATTCTTCCTTGGACATAGTGATATGAGGACTGACATGCTCCTCGTCCTGATAATGCTAACTCTCATCACCATAAGTAACCTGATTAGCCTGATGGCCTTGAGGGAACCCATTCTTTAACTAGTATCTGTCAACAATGTGGTTTGTCTTGTGACAACGGTCACAAAACAAACCACGTCCTCAGATCACGCTCTTGCTCCACGACCACCAGCTCTTGCTCCACGTCCTCTCCCCCTGCCCCCTAAGGTTCCCTTACCTCGACCAATAGTTGCCAAGGCAGAGGAATCAGAGATAGGAACAAGGTCAGATATCTCAATTCTGGAGAGTCGAGTATAAATATGTGCTGGTGTAGTCATCTCCTTTAGTGTCATAAGCTGATCCTTCACAAACTTGTATTCAGGACCAAGGCTAGCAAGCAGCTGAACGGACCGGAATGCTTCATGCTGCTTGGCAATCACAGTGACGTTTGTAGAAATAGGCTGGTAGGTATCCTGCTCATCCTAGAGGTTCTTCATAGAATCATAGTACTCGCCCACAGACATGGTTCCCTTTTGAAAAGAGTGCAACTTCTCAATCACCCTGTAAAGACGGTTGATGGTGCTCTTATGAGAATGTATTTCATGAAGAACCTTCCACATTTTCTTTGCTGATGCATAGGACTTGCTTTGCAATAGGTTCTTTCATACTGTTCAGCATGCAGGTAGTTAATCATTATTTGCCTGCCAATCGACAGATTGATCGAGGGTTCCTCTTGTGTCAAAATATACTTCTTCCTATGAGATCCCACGAATCGGGAAGAAGAGGTTGACCATAACAAAAGTTGGTACTATCCAACTTGATAAAAGTGCTCTGCATAAAGAAGATGCACTTGGGGTAGAGATCTTCCTCGCTGAGTAGCCAGAGAGCTCCTTCTTGGTCTTCATATCTTCCGACATGTGGGAGCCACTAAAAACTCAAGCTTTTGTAGTAGAAATTCAGATCATACGTCGATCTGAAACCACCCTCACAGGTCTGAAAGTAGAGATGTTTAGAACATGACAACCACCTTCAGGGCTGGATAAGACCCCAAAGTAGTTGTTCTTCCTTGCGAACCTCTACTTGATGGAGTGAAGAGAGGACAAGAGGTTCTCCTAACCCCTCAGATGGCTGCGGTGACCGACTCCCTTAGAAGGTTTGACCAGCGGCTGCAGCTTTGTAAGAGGGCGGCGATGGTGGCGGTGCCTTTGATCAGTGGCAGCGGTGGCACCCTCAAGTTGCGGCAGCAGGTGATGAAGAGGCCCTCAGGTCGTTAGTAGTTGGGGCTATGCCCTCCTGACCAGTAGTGTAAGGCTGTGTGGCCATTGGTTAGTGGGGGTGATGACCAAGAGAGAGGGAGGCCGGTGGGTTAAGGTTTGGTGGAGGGGAAGGAGGCTGATCTCTAATGGGATACCAGAACCTCGGTTTAGGATTGCTGTTCTGATATCATGTTAGGTTGTAATGCCATTCAAGTTTATTAAAAACCCTGGGTGCCTTTATATAGAGAGGTACAAAGGGATAAAAGTACAAGAATACCCTCACTAAACAAAACATAATAAAAATAGAATATAAATAACTCAACAATTACCATTACCCATTTCTCTTTGAGATTAGCACTTTTAACTTAACTCGAGTCAACTTTTCCTAACCTTGGTTAGTGGACTAACGGAGAGATAATGAGGTGACATTTATGTTAACGGCGTAAGTTTCACGATGACATTAATAGAAATATTTACAACTTAGTGACAAAAATAATTTTGATGATTTTTAGTGGCATCTATGTAAAAATCCCAAACAAATATTGTGACACAGCCATATGTTGCATATTACCAGGCTTGCAACCAGGTGAAATATCACTTGATATCAGTATTGCCAACTAAACGTAAAAATTTACGAATATCGGTTATACAGCATCACTTTGTAGGGAATCTAGGGATATGGGGTGATATCATGGGTACTATTCTTAGATATTGGAGACGGAAGTCTCTTGTTCTGTAGGAGGCCTCAACAAATATTAGGGTTCTTCCTTGCCTCAACTCCACCATTTGTTTATATCTGATCTATTCTTATCCTGTGTACAGATTCATATCTGCCTACATTGTTCTTATTCTCCTCCCCTAGTTTATCACCTGTGTCACCTTCAATTATATTGTTGATAACAGAATGCTGAGTTAGAGCTGGAGCTGTAGTTGGAGACACAATCTCCTCTAACTCACATAGAATTTTAAAATCGTCACCATTATCAACAAGCTTCCACTGAGGAGGAGTTTTAATTTAAATTAGGACTGTCTCAAGCCTCTAGTGACAAACTTCTTCTATAGATGAATTAAGATATTTCTAGCCTTTGTATATAGCTGAATACCTGAAGAACATAACCTTGTTAGACTTTGCATTGAATTTCGACCATCCAGCTGCTAAAATGTGTACAAAGTATGTCCTTGCCGATGCCAAACACTATTAAGTGTTTATGGCTTGAACACAATGGTGTGGTCTTTAGAAGGGAAAGAATCTTTGTGGATGGGGTTCTTCATCTTCTTTGTTCCCTTTGTAACTTACTGGTGTAACTACCCTCTCCTTTCAATGCGTTTCAGGGGGTTAACAACCTTTGTTAACCTTTTTTCTCTCTTTTTTAAGGTAAAAAATGCGTACAAAGTATGTACTATCTTTAAAAAAAATCAAAATATACACTATCAAATTCTTTTGGAGGAAGCCAAAAGGGTTTCTTTTAGGAGGTAAGTGATATAGGAGTTTCCCCTGTGAGCATACGACGTGGCATGTTGTTTATCAGGTAAGCAAAAATTAACGACTCTTTCACCTGGAAATGCTTTGGAAACCTCCTTTGGAGTAATAATGCCTGTGCAACCTTAGGAAGATGCCTGTTCTTCTCTTCAATCACAACATTTTATTATGACTACATGATGTGTCATTCGCAAAGCCCTTTCTTCAAAGATTTTTAGCAAGGTATTTCTTAGTGTTTTTTAACAGTTTTAGACTGAAAACTTTTAGTTCTTGAATGAAAGCAGTATTCAATTACGTTGGAGTACTGGACAATGTGAGGAATCTCCTCTCTGCTTTTCATCAAGTAAAAATAGGTAGATCGGGATAAACCATCAATGGATGTAATGAATTATCTATTAGCCATCCTTCATGGACTTGCCATAAATTTTAAAAAATCAACGTGCCTGACTTTTGGGATGGATGATTAGGAAGCCAATGGCATTGTGTATGCTCTCTCTTTGCTGAGGGGAGAACCACGTCTAAATTATGTTGGCTTGCTTCTTACTGCTAATGGTATTTTGTTTAAGGACTGTTGGGATAAATGAATGATCTCTTTATTCTTTGGAGCCTTAGGTACCTTTATATAGAGAGGTACAAAGAAAAAATAACACTAAACGCTCAAATAAATAAGCAAACATAACGAAGGCCCAAACTGTCCCATACCACTCAACACTCTCTCTCAAAATGGAGCATAAGCATCAAGCATGCTCACCTTGGAACATAAAACCTCAAGCTGCTTCTTGGATAGTGCTTTAGTGAAGATATCTACAATTTGGTATTTGATGCTAATGTTGGATGTGGAGATCTTCTTGCTTACAATGGTCTCTCTAATGAAATGGCAATCCACTTCAATATTCTTAGTCCTCTCGTGAAATGCATAATTATTTGTAAGGAATGTGGGTGCCATATTATTGCAGAACATAATAATAGGTTTTGAAGTATTGACACCAAAGTCCTACAGAATAGATTGTACCCATAATAATTTGCAGGTAGTGTGCGTATGGCTTTATATTATAACATAACACTTGATTTGGAGACCACTGCTTGCTTCTTGCTCCTTCAAGTGGCAAGATTACCCTTTACATAGGTGCAATGTTCAGTGGTAGACCTCTTGTTCTCATGTGCCCTAGCATAGTCGGTGTCAGAATAACCATAGATATCAAGATGGCCATGGTTCTTGAAGTGGAGCCCCTTCCCAGGGCATGCTTCAAGTACCTTAGCACCTGGTAGACTCTATCTTAATGGACCTCTCTGGGTGTTTGCATAAACTGGCTTAGCTGTCCCACAGCAAAGACGATGTCAAGTTTAGTAACTGTTAGGTATAACAACTTGCAAACCATGGCACAATATTTGCTCACATCATGCAACAAAGGATTGTCTGCATCTGTAAGAGGCAATGAAGGATTCATAGGCAGACATGGTAGTTTGCACCCAATGATACTAGCTTCCTTTAGCTTGTCTAGCATGTACTTCTGCTGAGACAGTACAAGTCCTTCTATTTGGTGTACCTCAATGTCAAGAAAATAATTAATGGGGCCCAGATCCTTAGTAACAAACTTTGAATGTAGCAAGGCTTTAGTGTTCTCTATGCTTTCTCTATCGATGCTAGTCAGTAGAATGCCATCCACATAAACTATAAAAATCATTAATCCTGTTTCCCTGTGCAATGTGAACACCAAGTGGTCGGCAGAAGACCTAGCAAAGCCATACTCCTGTACAACTTTGCTAAATCTCTCAAACCACTCCTTTAGACTCTGTTTAAGGCCAGAAATGACCTTCTTTAGCTTGCAATCCTTTTGACACTCCCCCTGACTAATGATGCGTGGAGGTTGTTGTAAATAAACCTCGTCTTTCAGGTCTCCATAAAAGAACACATTTTTGATCTCCAATTGATGAATGGTTCACCTCTAGTTGATGACCATAGAAAGTAGGATTCTGATAGAGTTAAGCTGTGCCATAGGAGAAAAGGTTTCAGAGCAATCTATCCCAAAGGTCTGTAACCTTTGGCAGCAAGGTAGGCTCTGTAGCACTTCACAGTACCATTAGGATGACATTTCAAGGTAAACACTTACCTACACCCCACAACTGTAGCACTTAGGGGTAGGTCCACTAGTTCCCATGTTCCACGAGATTTCAAGGTGGCCATTTCTTTTTCCATAGCAAGTGTCCAAGAAGGATCCTAGAATGCATCTCTATTATTTTGCGAAGCCTAGTGACTATCAACAACTAAAGAATGACGCCATTTTGCTGTAGGAAAATGGTTAAGTGACATAAATTAAGAAACAAAATATCTAACACAAGATCACTAAGCCTTCCGTTGGTCTATGGGAAGGTTCAGATATGTGATCTTAGTAGCAGAAGGTACCTGGTCCTTAGATGAGTAACTGATGGCTAGAGAGGACTGAGTAGGGATGGTAGTAGATAAGGACTCATCCACTTGAGGTGTATCCATAGACCTGCATTGAAAATGTCTTGGAAAGATATCTGTAACATTTGGATGTTTAGGAAAGACACTAGGATGAGGCAAGTCTACCATAGGTAAAGGAGGCTCAGAGGGCTCTGCTTGCTCAGATGGCATGGGAAGAGGCACCTCCTTAGGTAGGACTTGAGTGGAGGGCTCCCCCTTTTTGGGGTAGTAGGGGATCTCAAAAAAATGTGACGTTCGTAGAAACATAAAGGCGTCATGCTATAGGATTATAACATCGATATCCTTTTTGCGTCCTGGAATAACCCAAAAAGATACATTTGACTGATTGAGGAGATATCTTATCCACCTTGAATAGATGAACAAAGCATACACAACCAAACACAGCAGGAGTGATAGGAAACAAATCTCTACTAGGAAACAACATTGAGTGGGGCGTTTTACCACCCAAAACAGAAGAAGACACTCGGTTCACCAAAAAGTTAACAGTCAAAACTGCCTTAGCCCAAAAAGAAGAGGGAACATTCATTTGGAACATAATAGTATATGCAACATCCAAAAAGATGATAGAGCTTGCGTTCAGTCATCCCATTCTATTAGGAAGAATGAATGCAAGAGGTTTAATGAATGAACCCTACAGACTAGAAAAATGTCTGACATTTACGAATTAAAACATTTATCACTCCTAAAAACTTTGATGATAGTGGAAAATTGACTCTTTATTTCTTGAATAAAATTTTAAACAAGAACAGGAACCTTAGACCTTTTTTTCATCATAAAAACCTAGGTCATCCTGGTACAATCATCAACCAACAAAAGAAAGTACTAAAAGCCTTTAATATTGTGGACCCTACAGGGGCCTCATACTTCAGCATGAATCAAACAAAAAAGACTTAGTATGCTTATTTTGGGATAGAAAGGATGACTGGTGCTGCTTGTTAAGTTGACAAGCCTTACAATGAAAAGATTCTGGAAATGACAAATCTGGAAACTGATGACACAACATGGGCGGACTAGGGTGTTCAAGACGAAGGTGCCACTGAAGAGTAATAATGGCACACACAACAACAGATGAAAGAGGTGGAATGTGGAGGTAATATAGGCCGTTCTGCTCAAGTTCTCCACCATCCCGGTTCATCGTCTGGAGATCCTGGTCATGAAAAATAGCTTGGCACTGAAGATGTCTGGTAATCTGGCTAATAGACATCAATTTAAGTGCAAATTTTAGAGCATGTATAACATTAGATAGGGGCAAAGCAGGGGACAAGGAAATATTCCCAAGTCCTCTTATTGGTGATAAGCCCCCATCTGTTACCTTCACCTGGAATGGGGTAGCAAGATCCTAAATGAAAGAAAACAGACTAGCATCACCAATGATGTGAGAAGACGCACTTGAATCGATGATCTAGACTTGATAGACATGGTAGAGGTACCTGTGAACTATTGAACTGATGCCCTAGTCGAGGTGGAGTCTTGGGATGCTATAAATCTTTCATACTCTGCCTTTGAAATAGTAATATGACTGTCATCCTCATATGCCTAAGTAGTGTCCTTTGTAGAAACTTGGTGAGCATGTGGATCCATTCCCTAGTATAATCGTGCTTCACCCAGCAATGATCAACAATATGGCCATTACTGTGATAATACTCACAAAAAAGGGTTTTCCGTTTGCAGCCGCAACCACCACAAGCACCATCACGGCTGCGACCACATCGACCTCCAAGAGCAGGACTCCTATGACCATAGCTTATGGAAGCCATAACAGAGGAATTTGAAATAGGTACAGGGTTAGAGGTCTCCAATCGTAACAGATGGGCATAGATTTACGCTAGTGCCGGGATCTCATCCATCATCATAAATTGGTCTTTGACCCCCTTGTACTCAAGGACAAGACCAAACAGTAGTTGAATAGACCGAATTGCCTCCCGTTTTGATATGACTACAACATCAGTAGATATAGGCTGGCGTATATCTTCATCTCATAAATTCTTAATCGTGCTGTAGTACTCAGCTAGGGGCATGGAGCCCTTTCTGAAGGTGTCCAATAGAGACAAGTGATGTTGCTTTTGTGGGAGTGTATTTCATGTAACACCTCCCACATCTTCTTTACTGAAGAATATGCCATGACCTCCTTTGCAATTATTTGGGTCATCCTGTTCAAGAGGCATGTGGCTACTCAATCATTGTCTACCTCTCAATATGAAGACTTCATAGTGGACTCATCTTGGATGAGGATATATTTCTTGTGGTGAGACCTATCGAACCAGGAAAAAGACGTAGGTTAGAGTAAGAAGTTAGATCCGTTCAACTTTATAGAAGTCCCCTGCATGTGTGGGGAAGCGCTTGTGGTGGATAATTTCCCCATCGAGTTGCATATAGAGTCCTTTTGGTCTGCCATGTGTATCCGGTTCATGGAATCAATGTCCAACTATTTTGTAACAACAAGATCAAATCATGTGCTCCTTAAAGAAGCACAAAAATTAGTCTGAAAAATAGGTTTTTAGACCATGCAGGGCTTAGTTGCACCTGCTGGGGCGTGATAACGCCATAGACAAGGCAGCCTGCCAGCCTCTTCTTCTTAGGCTAGTGGTGATGAAAAAGGAGGGAGGGTGTTGTGCATCCTTGCCAAGGGAGATTGCCTCCTATGCCTGTCGAGGGAGGCCTGGGTGGTGCTATAGGAGGTGAGAGAGACGAAGAGGGCCGGTGGTGGCGGTGGTATGGGCTGTCTGCAGTGCATAGCGATGAGGCAAGAGGGAGGAGGACCCTCTACGGTGGTGCTGGAGAGGAGCTCAGGCGAGGTGACAGCGCTGGAAGCTCCCTTAAGGTCCCAGTGGTAGCGCTGGGTAGGAGAGAGGCTGTTGGAGGCGGGGAGTCTCACTGGAGAGACGCTGGTGGGTTAGGCAGTGTTGGGGAAGAAGAGGAAAGGGTTTTGGTGGAGAGGTGGAGGCTAGGGTTTGGTGAGGTAACCGGGCATCGGTCTAGAACTGCTGCTTTGATACCATATTGGGACAAATGAATGATCTGTGTATTCCATGGAACTCTAGGTAATTTTATATAGAGAGGTATAGAGGGAAAATAATGCTACACACCCTCAAACAAATAAGTCATAACGAAGGCTCGAATCAACCTGTACGGTACAACTCAACAAGGACTCTCATGTTCTTGGAGTAGATGGAAAGGAGGTTAGTGGGCTGGCAGGGAAGGATGCTTTCTATGGTAGGAAGACTTGTATTCCTTAATAAAGTCTATCTATGATCCCAGTGTTCTACATGTCTATCTTTTGCCAGCTGAGGTCATTTCTTTTAAAGGAGGAACTTGTAGGAAATTTCTTTGGAAGGGAACTGATAACTTAGGAGGCAGATACTAGGTGGCTTGGAAAGATGTTTGTATGCCAACCAAGGATGGTGGCTGGGAATTCACAGAGTGAGGATTATGAATGAAGCATTACTTGTAAGGTGGTGTGCTTGGACTAGGGATGGTGATAAAAGAATTTTGGTGTGGCTTCTTATAGACCTGTATAGTAGGGTTCTACATTAGGAAGATTGCTGTGCTTCGCCTGCTCAAGATTCGATTTTCTTGAAGGGACTGATCAAGGTTCTTTGCCGCATAGAAGATTTCGTTGACCCAAGAATAGGGAATGGTACTGGTTTTCACTTCTGGAAGGATGCCCAGTACCTGTTAGTCCCTTTCGTGGATACTTTCCCCAGTTTGTTGCTTTGGCTTAGGACATTGAAGCTGCTGTTCAGAACTTTCGGGGTGGTTTAGCAGACAGTGGTAGTGGAAGTTGGATGTCAAATTTAACTCACACCTCTATGAGGCATGTGCAGATGAACTAATGCAGCTGCTTGATGACATTCAAATTCAAAAGCTCTGTCTGGATTTGGAAGATGGTTGGTATTGGGAAGATGGAGAATTTGATGTGAAAAAGGCATACAATGCTCTTCAACCCCCTTTAGTTGATCATGCTGATTTCCTCAAGGGTTGTAGACTACTGTGGTCTGCAAAGGTGCCCTTTAAGATTTTTATCGTTGCTTGGGAGCTAATATATCAGAGAGTAGTTACAAAACTCAGAAGAAAAGGGTGGAACACAGGTGCGTATGCCACTTACTTGATGTGTGCTGATGGAGAAGAAGACGTAGACCATGTCTTCTTTGCTTGTCCATCGGCTGTGAGGTTTTGGAGCGAAATGTGCATTGCTTGGAGTGTTACTTGGTCTTTTGGTGATTTTTGAAGGTTCTTCTGGAATGACACTCCTTCAATTGGTTCCTCTATATATAGGACAACGGAGTGGATGTCGCCTTTTCCGACTTTATGGTTTTGCTAGAGAGAAATGGGATGGTTTTTAATATTTGAAGGGCTTATGTAGAGAGTTTAGTGTTCGATGCTGTGTCCAGTGGAGGCATGGGTTGTGCTCTCTAATAGCTTTAATGCAACCCCCTTTCTGTTTAAATAATGCAGCAAAGCTACACTTGCTTTAATAACACTTTCTGTTTCAATCTATAGCCATTCATCGGAGAGCACACATATGAATGGACCAACCAATGAGAAAGATCTAGTGCTTTTGCTCCTGGGATCTTTAAATGAAGGTAGATGTTGCTTTGGTAGGTGATACTCTTAACAACTCTGCCCAAACCGGGGAAAAAGAAGAAGAAGAAACTGCAAAGGTAAAAGGCAAGGATGTCCAAGCGTATGCCCAAACCCATTATGCATAAGAGAATATCACCAATTCTCTCTTTGTTCTTCTCTCATGACTATAGCATAGTTTGAGGAATGAATGAAACTTACCCAAGAAGTCTGTATAGACCATTACATTCGAGGCCTATCCTAATCTCTCTTCCCTGTCTCTAGATCCTACCAGACTCGCCAATCTACAAAGAAATTCGGTCCACCATTTAACTCTTTGCATATCTCATTAACAGATAGCAAATTTAGAGGAAGATCAGAGATTTAATGCATCAACAAGCAAAATCCTGTTTACAAAGGAAATTCCTTTGTCTGGCCATAGTGACTTGGACAATCAACCATCACAAAATTATCGTGTTCTGAGCCTAGTGATGGAAATCACTGGAATTCCCTGTAATATGATTTGTACCCCACTGTCGACAGTCCAGTCCTCAGAAGAGAGAGGAGCCCTTACATCTTTACTTTGTTGGACAGAAAGTGCACGTTGAGAGTACTAGTCCCTTTTTTAGTTAAGGCATTGGAAAGGAGCCTCTGCGTTTCTATAACCTGATCTGTTGCCGAGTCCACTGTGTCCGTTTGTTTCCTTCAACCTTCCTCTTATTAGCTGGTCATGTGCCCTATTGAATGAATGACCACAACGGCTAATTAAAGATTAAAAACCCCAAGCTATATTTTTATGTAGATCATCATTGAGCCAGATTAGGAGCTCAAACTTGGGGCTTACCACGATTATTTCTTACACCAAAAGTACAAGGACTTGGGCAAGAACAAATAAACTTACAATCTGTAGAAGAGGCTTTATTTGACTGATCAAGAATTAGGCTGACTTGTTGGACAAAAAAGGACCAAGATCAACCACTAAGATGTGCTTTGACTGATTGGTCAGCACCTAAGCTAGCTGATGGGCAGAACGGGATGAAGAGCAACCATTGGATGCACTTCTGTTAGATTAGTCAAGAAGAAAATCAACTAGCTGGATAGACAGTGATGGGCAACTTTGGGTGAATTACCAGGACCCATCTGGTTGGTTGGAGTTGGACAACCTACAATTTTGAACCCACATTCAATTTAACAGGTTGGTGAATGGATTGACTGAGCAGTTCTGCTTGATTTGCAAGCACTAGACATTCACCACCATGATCAGAACCCAAACTCATGATCACGATGTGGCCATGGCAATCACAAACACAATCGTGATCATGATCTTCATGTGTGATGACCTTGTTCATGATGATGATCCCTCACATAATGATCAAGATCCTATGAGAGCAAAGCCACCTTCACCTTCTCTACTTGGATTTAGAACCAAGGAAGTTGCATTTATGTCATGATGCCATGTAGAAACAATTACACAAGGTAGAGACAATCACTCAAGCTTGCTAGACAATATTTTACATGGGAAGCCCTCTAAGGTGATAGGGAGAAGCCACATAGGATAAGTGTCCAGAATACAACTCAACAATGTTCATACCAGTATATAGAAGTGAAATAATTTCAAGATGTAAGTCATTTTCATTTGTTAGTTTTGATGCAATTGCTTGCGAGAGGGAGCGTATATGAGTAGTTCTCTGCCTCTAAATGTGGAAGTTAGCTGTTCAGTTGGTTGTACAATTATGAATTACCTTCTCTGTTTGTTGCTTGATTTGCTAAACCTGTGCATTTGCTACAAAGCGATGTGTGGACCTTGAGCACTGGGATAAAAAGATGGTAGGCCAACAGTTGTCAACTCCATTAATTAGTGATTTAGAAGGATCACAAAACCTTTTATTGGCAGTTGCTTTGATGTTTCTTCACAAGTTTCCAGGCCAGCTGTTGTGTAAATACTGTCATATTCTAATTGCAGGTGACACCTTATGCTCATGGTTATGCGGATTTGCTGGGCATTCAGATTGATGCTGCCATAAACCCTGGTCAGAGAGATCCAGTTTACATTTTGTCACACATATTCATTCATTCACTGCTTGAGATTTTTTTTTGCTTCCTCTTTTCCAATGCTAATGGCTGCTATGCTACATGCAGGAAATAGTGGTGGTCCTGCCTTCAATGACCAAGGAGAGTGCATTGGAGTTGCTTTTCAGGTAGATGACACTCTTTTATTTATAGAAGTTTGTGGAGATGGTTTCTGATGTTTTCTTTTGCATTATACATGTTTCTGTCTGATAACTGTCTTTATGTAAAATCACGTAAGCTAATAGACTAAAGTGAATTTGAACTATTACAATTATCAGTGGTCCAAGAGAGTATTGTTAGTTGCTAAGGACCCAGTGTTAAGAATCCTAGCTTGATGTCTGAGAACTTGTTGCCCATGTATCCTAGTACTCTGTTGGAGACATTTCTTGGGCACATATTTTCCAGCCTGTTAAACTCACTCTGTTTAGTATACATCAATGTTGTTCCACTTTCATGACTTCTGTAGTGCTTACATTTGATTGAGTCACATTTGGAGATTTTTATCTTTTTATGTGCCATGTAGACATTGCCGAATGAGAAAATGACAACTCAAATCTACTTGACCGTCCATATTCATTTTCTAATATTATTTTCTAGTCTTGTGCGTTTTCTTGGAAAGGAGTAAACAGTAGTCATCCACTTCTTTCAAACCAAGCAAATAAACAATTATGTTTTCGGTTATTATAAATTATCTACGGTAGCATGTTGCTTTATGTTATGCGATGCCATGAAATGCTTCCATGCACCTTTTTGGGGTTATCACCTTTGATTAGATAAGTTATTATTGTAAATTAAATAATATGGATTATTACATTCATATTTCTTGTATCTTTTGGAAATAACAACAAAACATTTTCACACACTAAGCGGCTTGAATACATGGATTCTGTGCTTCCACTCAGACTTCTTTATTTTTTTTAGAGAAAAAAGATGATTACTAGAGATAAGTAATCATTCGCTTCATTCCATCAACAAAAAAGGATTACATCTCCATCCAAATTTCAAACAAAGAATTTACCTCCCTCACAACATTTTTCACCTAAGGCCGTTCCTCTCTAAAGATAGATCTATTCCTTTGCAACAAAATCACCCAAAGCCTAGTAGTGTTACCCACGATAAAGTGTCGGTCTACACACCACTGCGAAATGTTGCCCATAAGTTGTCCAACGAAGCTCTCATTAATTGCTGAAGCCCCAACTCCATCCACACAGAGGAGGAAAATTCACAAGCTAAGAACAAGTGATCGACATCCTCATCACCATGCCAGCATAACGAACAAGTGGTTTCCACCTAAGGAATAAGTGTTGTTCGCTTGAGGAATCCATTGCCTCCTCCATAGCTTGGTAACTAATCTTCCTCTTTGCAGTATCGATAAGAAGATCTTCACCTTTATGGGAACTTTCAACTTCCAAAAAAAGGACATGCCACCGCCACCAAAGAGCTTGTATTGTCAACTACCCCTTGTAGGAATTGGTAAGCTTTCTTGGCTAAGAAAGCACCCCCCTTCCACATCAGCCCAATGGGACACCTCATGTGTGGTTTGAGGTCTTGGATCAATGATAGCAATAGTTAGAAGAAATGTGTCAAGTTATTTTATTTCATACCCCTACCGTTAATATATAAACGTGGGAAAATTACAAGAGTACTTAAAGAAATAAAGAAATACAATGAAGTCTAAATTACAATAAATAATGAAAAACTGAAGGGGTTTCATGACTATCCCTCAAGATGGAGCATAAATGTCGATCATACTTAGTTTGGAACAACGAATATCAAAGGAAGATTAGGGCAATGCCTTTGTGAACATATCTGTTGTCTAGTCATCAGAGGAGACATGTGTGGTGTGGATGAAACCTCTCTATATTTACATGTGTAGTGGCAATCTACCTCCACGTGCGTGGTCCTTTCATGAAACATAAGATTGTTGGCAATATATGTAGTGGCCTTGTTATCACATCTTATCTCCGTAGGGGTGTCAATAGATGCATGTAAATATGCTAGAAGGGATTTCACCCACATCATCTTAGCAGTTGTGTGTGCCATAGCCCTATACTCAGCTCTGCATTGGACTTGGATACAATGGCTTGTTTCTTGCTTTTCCATGTCACCAAGTTCCCTACTACATAGGTACAAAGTGGTAGATTTCCTGTCAACAAGACATCTTGCATAATTTGCATCTGTATAGGTCACAACACTCATAGAGGTTTCCTTGGTGAATAGAACCCTTTTACTTGGTGCCCTCTTCAAATATCTCAACACCATCATTGCAGTGTGCCAATGCTATCTAGTAGGCCAATCTATGAATTGGCTCGATTTCCCAGTAGCAAAGAAACTGTCTGCTCTCATAATAATCAAATACAAGAATTTTCCTACCAATCCTCTGTATTAATGATTATCCACTGCCTCTGCCTCATCATATAAACGTACCTTGGGATCCATAGGAATATTAGTTGGCTTTGTCCCCAGCATGGCAACCTTTTGCAGTAGGTCAAGTGCGTATTTCCTCTGGGAGAGTACAACTCCTTTCCTACTTTGTGCCACTTCTATCCTAAGGAAATATCTGAGAGGTTCAAGATCTTTGATCACAAAGTTGCTTGCAAGGTTCTTCTTGATCTCAGCAATGCTAGGTTTATCATCCCTCATGAGAATAATATCATCAACGTAAGCAAGCAATGTCACCACATGTAGTGTAGTTCACTTGACAAACAAGGAATATGACCTGATGGCAACCTGCTGAAACCTAGTATCTCAGCAATCTTAGACAACTGAAACCAGGTTCTAGGACTTTGTTTCAGACCATAAATCACTTTGCGTAGGTGACACACCTTGGAACACTCCCCCTGAATCTCATATCTTAGGGTTGTTGCATATACACTTTTTCCTACAAGTCACCAAATAGGAAGGCGTTCTTCATATCAAGCTAATGGAGAGAGGCTAGTCTTGCTGCACGGCTACAGAGATCAGAATGCACACGGTAGGAAGGTGCGCCATTGGAGAGAATGCGTCAAAGAAGTCCATGCCATAGGTTTGCATGAATCCCTTGGCCACAAGACGGGCTTTGTATCTTGCTATTGTCTCGTCGAGGTGATACTTGATGGTAAAGAACCATCGACACCCTACAACTGATGCTCCTGGAGGTAAGTTATCAAGTTCCCACATGCCATGAGAACGTAGGGTAATTATCTCATCCTCCATGGCCTGTTGCCACTTCAAATCAAGAATAGCTTGTTGGTGAGATGTAGGAATCTGTGTGGTGCAAAGAGCGTGACAAAACTTGCTGTATGCCCCTTCTAGAAAAGTTGTTGACATGGCATTAGGAATAGGGTATTTGGCACAATTCCGTTGGGCCTTACGAATTGCAAGAGGGAGATCTAGATCATAAAGAATTGATATAGCCTTACGGACTGCCTCTGGTTGCTCAGGATGGGAATAAGGCAAATCACTGTCTCCTTGTATAGGACTTGCATTATCACTAAACACAATCTCATTAGTTTGTAAATCACCTGTGCTCACCTAAGGCGGAGGAGGAGTTGGCATAGGGGGGGTGGAGGGGTCGAAGTCTGTAGGTGACAGGGGGGCTCACGAAGCCTTATAGGCGTAGAAGGTGGTGGTTTACTAATTAAGATAGCCTCCAGGGACACAGGGGGAATAGGCATAGGTACCTCAACAGCCTCGGGAGAGAGGCTTGTGCCCCTAATAGAAAAGTATTGGATAGACTTGTGGAAAGTGAGATTCACACTCACTTAATGCCTATGAGTAAGGAGGTTATAGAATCGATATCCCTTCTAAGTACAGGAATATCTGAAAAGTACACACTTGACAACACTAGGAGCAAGCTTTTCTTGATTAGGAGTAGTAATGTGGACAAAAGCAACACCATCAAACACACTTGGTGGAAAATGAAACAGGTTACCCACTGGATAAAGAATCTGCAAGGGAATCTGCTTATGAATAGTAGAAGGTATTCTATTGATCAAGTAACACACCTTTAGAACATCTCCCTAAGAGAGAGAGGGAACACCATTGTGGATCAGTAAGGTGCGTGCTACATCAAGGATATGCTTGGGCTTCCTTTTAGCAACCCCATCCAGTTGGGATGTATGAGGATATGTAGTCTGATGAATAATACCATGGAATTTATAAAAAGTACATAATCTCTAGGTACAAAACTTAAGAGCATTATCAGAATGAATGTTTTTAACACAAGTACCAAATTGATTTATTTGTAAAATGAACTACTCCAAAACATTGCCAATATCGGACTTACTTTTGAGCAAGAACAACCATGACAAGCAGGAAAGATCATCAACAAGAACTAAATAATAATGATGATCCAACCAATCAGGAATGCAGCTAGGGCCCTACAAATTGGTATGAACCAGTTGAAACATCTCAGTATACCCTGGACTCTGGCTAACAGGATAGGTACTCATGTGATGCTTGCCCAGCTAACAGGCATCACAAGAAATAACGGTAGGTAGAGAAATCTGGTGTATAACACGATGAAGCCTATCCAATGAAAGATGAGTAAGTCGAAGATGCCACTGCGAAGGAGACCCAGCAGTAAAAGTGACACCCCAATGACAGGTCGCAACAAAGGGTGACTGGATCAGGCGGTAGCTCTCCTTTCCTTACAACTGTGACTAATCGTCCTTCCCATCGGATATCCTGAAAAGTATAAGTAGCGGGTCAAATATAGCATGACAATTCAATGCCTTGGTCATTCTATTGACAGATAATAGACTAATAGGAAAATCTGGTACAAGAACATTTGTCAGTCGCATATTAAGGGTAACTAAGACCTCCTATCTAGCAATTAGTGAGTGTTGCCCATTTGCTACCTGCACAATCTTCCCCAGAGGAAGAGGTCTAAGATGGCTGTTGGGAGAAAATGAGCAATCAATCCTAGTCCATAGCCCTAGGAGCCCTTTACATAAAGTGACTCCAAAAGGGCAAATTCAAGGTTTAGGAAGTTGGTATGTGGCATGTGGTTGATTGGGTCACCACATAGAGAGTGCAGTATTTAGACGAGTATGCGGACGAGTAAGCAGGTTTGCATTTTTTTATTTTAAAAAATATAAAATAACTAGATAGCTTATTAAAATTTGTGTTATATGTAATGTTATAATTGTACAACTACCTCAAGTAGTATAATAAAAATAATATAGTTAGTGTTCCTACCTTTTAATTATTATACGACTTAAAATATAAAAGATGAGACAACTTGAAAAAAAGAAAATATAGAGATTAAATCCAAATGTTCTTACTTATTATCAATGAACATAAACAATATATCTAAATCAAGAACGTAAAATGAAAACTAAACAAAAACTTCAAATCAACCTAAATCAAAACATATTATCAAGAATCTAAAATGAAATCTTGATTAAAAACTTAAAGTTAAGACATCATGTCAAACAATAGCTAAGATAAAAAGAAGAAATCTCTTAAAGACTCAAATTGGGTGGCTCTATCTCAAAATTGGGTATGTAGCCGAGTAAATGCCTACTCGGCCATACTCAACTATAGGATCGCATGTCATTACTCGGTTTGGGAAGGGGTTCGTTGACGCCTATGCAGGCATCTACTTAGCCTAGGCGACTGACTTCCTGAACATTAGGCAAATTACATGAGGACCCTTACAAAATAAGAAAAAGACAAGAGGCACCAAAATAAATAAGGACCAAAAACATAATGAGACAACTAAGACTCCAATACTCCTCTTCAAGATGGAGCATAAACATTAGACATGATCAGCTTGGAACATAGACATTCCAGTTGCTTCTTTGCTGGTGCCTTAGTGAATATATCAACAATTTGGTCTTCACTGGAAACATATGGTATAGAAATATTCCCACTTATCACAACATCTTGAACAAAGTGACAGTCAACTTCTATATGGTTGATTATCTCATGGAAAGCAGGGTTATTTATAATAAAGGTGGTAACTTTATTGTCGCAATACATAGAAATAGGTCTAGAAATATCAACACCAAAGTCATGTAGGAAAGATCTAATTCAAAAGAGCTCGTAGGTGGTAAGGGCCATAGCTCGGTACTTGGACTCATCACTAAATCTGGACACAACATTTCACTTCTTGCTTTTTCAAGTAACTAGGTTGCTTCCAACATAAGTGTAATATCCTATGGTAGACCATTTGTCCTCATGAGTACCAGCATAACCTGTAGTAGAATAACCATAAACCCCTAGATGACCATGCTTTAGGAAGAAAAGACCCTTTATAGGAGCACTCTTCAAATGTTATAGGACCTGGCATACTCTTGCCTAGTGTGTCTCTATAGGTCCCTGCATGAATTGGCTTAATCTACTAGCTACCTAGCATATATTTGTTCTTGTCATAGTCTGATAAAGCAATTTTTCCACCATGGCTCTGTGTTTGGTAATATCCTCCTAGATCAGATTATTAGTGCTGGCTAAGTGGAAAGAAGGATCCAATCGTATGCTAGCAGGTTCGCAGCCTAACATCCCTGCTTCACGAAGCATGTCTAGCACATGCTTTCATTGGGAAATCCCTCTATCTAAATGATGTATCTCAATTCCCAAAAAATAGCTGACCAGCCCAAGGTCTTTCGTAGCAAATTGATTTTGTTCCATGTTTTTGATTAAATGATATTCTAAATGGTATTGAGTGCTGGTAATCTCCCTTTTTATCTAAAAAAAAACTATGTTAGAGGCCTTGATTGCTACCAGGCCTTCGCTATCACTTCCTGTCACCAAGATATCATCCATATAGACTATCAAAATCACGGATCCTACCTTAATATGCGTCACAAACACTAAATGGTCAGTTATAGATCGCAAGAACCCAAAACTCTAAATAATAGTACTAAATCTGTCAAACCATACTTTTAGGCTTTGTTTTAACCTATATATAGCCTTATGCAGCTTACACACCTTCTAACACTTCCTCTTGCTAACAAACCCTAAAGGTTGCTGCATATATACTTCATCAAGATCGCCATATAAGAAGGTGTTCTTAATGTCCAACTGATAAACAGGCCACGCATGGTTGACTGCAGGAGAAAGGATCTTCCACACTAAATTGAGCCTAGCAATCGGGAAAAATGCCTTAAAGTAATCAACACCAAAAGTTTGAGTATATCCTTTTGCAATCAACCTTGCCTTATATTGTTCAATAGAACCATCTAGGAGATATTTGAGGGTAAACACCCACCTACACCCCCATTATAGTAGCTAAAGGGGTTAGGTCAACCAACTCCCTTGTTCCTTGGGGCTGAAGTGTTGCCATCTTTTCTTCCATAGCCTGCATCCATAAAGGATCTCGTAGGGCCTTTGTATAGGTGTGTGGAACCTAATGCTTGTCAACTGAAAGAGATGATTTTTTTACAAAGGAAAAGGGCAGTTATCCTTATGATAACCACCCAATTCATTACGAAAACCAATAAATTACAATGTTATGTGTTACAAAGTGGAATCCAAAAACACAAGCTGGGAGGAAATAGAGGAAACAAAGTTTTCGACATAAGGTGTCATGCCTCTAAACACAACCCCATTCCTACCCTCCATACCCCCTACAACTCTGCCACCACCCTCGAATTGAAAGAGATAATAACTATCCTACTGTAGGTAAACGGTAAAAAAAAATATATTATGAAATAGAATAGCGGGCCCATGACTGTTTTGTCGAGCAATGGGAAGGTTGAAGTTAGATCCCTCAGTAGGAGGAATTTCTTGATCTCCATTCGAATTTGCAGGATCAGTAGAGGGTTGAGTAGGGATAGTAGACAATGGCTCAATAGCAAGTATGGTAGAAGCCCTGCAGTGAAATGCTTGTGGGGAAAAAGTAGAGGGCTCTATTGTGGGATTCGATGGTACTATATTTAGTGGATGGAATGACTTAGAGGGTTTTGGAGGCAATGCAAATGGCATGAGAAGAGGGATGTCCTGTGGCACTGGAGGAGAAGTGACTTGGCCTTTTTGTGAATACAAGGGAATGTCCTCAAAAAATGTAACATCAGCGCGGACATAAAACCTATAAGCCACTAGATCATAACAAGGATATCCCTTTTGGGTCTTAAAGTATCCTGAGAAAATACATTTCACAGATTGAGGAGCCAACTTATCTACCTTGAACAAGTAGACCAAACAGACACACCCAAAAACCATATGGGTAAGAATAAAAACATCTCGGTCAGAAAGCAAAATAGAATATGGGATCTTATCCCCTAAGGTAGAGGAAGATACCCTATTAATAAGAAAACCAGTTGCATAACAACATCAATCCAAAACTAGGAAGGTACATGCATTTGAAATATCAAAGTTCGTGCCACATCAAGTAAATGCCATAATTTGCATTCTGCCACCCCATTCTATTGGGAGGTATGAACACAGGAGGTTGGTGAACAACCCCTAAAGAGAAAAAAATTGAGATAAATTGGCATTCACAAACTCAAGTGGATTGTTACTCCTAAAAATGTGAATAGTAGTGGAAAACTAAGCCTTTATTTCAGTAAAAAAATTTTTAATGAGTATAGGAGTTTTTGACTTTTCTTTTATCATATAAACCCATAGCACAGGGACAATCATCTACCAAAATAAGGAAATACTGAAAACCTCGAAGACTATGGACTTGACATGGTCCCCACAAATTTGCATGAATAAGGGCATAAGGCAACTTAGTTTTCTTATTCTGACTAAGAAAGTAGACCTGTGATGCTTGCCCAATTAGCAGGCCTCACGCTGAAGTGACTCTCGAAATTGTAACTTTGGGAACTGAAGACACAAAATTGGAATACTGGAATGACCTAAGCGAAGATGCCATTGTAAGGCAGTAGTAGCTAAGGCGACAGCAGCAAAAAGATGTGTGGGTGGTAGGTTAAGATAGTATAGGCCATCCTGCTTAGGTCCCACCAATCTACTTCATTGTCTGAAGATCTTGCAAGAAAAGGAAATCATGAAAAATTGCTTGACAACTTAATGTCTTGGTAATTTGACTAATGGACATTAAATTTAAAGTAAATTTAGGTGGATGCATTACTTTAGTCAGAGGCAAAGACTAGACAAAGAGATGTCTAAGGCCAGTAATAGGAGGTAAGGCACCATCAGTCACCTTAACATGAAAAGGTGTGGCGAGGTTGCATAAAAGAAAATAAGGTATTATCACTTGTGATGTGGGAAGCACCTGAATCTCCAATCCATGCTAGGGCATGAGTATTGGTAGATCTAGTAGTAGTACTTGTAGGATGAGCTACAGAGGCTCCAACTGTAGACATAAACTAGGAAGTCTTGAGCTTGTCATACTTTTCTCTGGAAATAAGAATCAGGGAATTGGAAGGGTCCTCTTCCTGATACTAACTCTCCTCTCTTGTGGTAGATACCTTATGTGCCCGAGGCCCCTGCGAGAAACTATGCTTGATCCAACAACTATCAATGGTATGGTTCATCTTATGGCAATGGTCGCAAAAAAGTGGAGTGCGACCATGACCACGGCCACTGCCACCTTTAATAGCACGACCCCTTCCCCTTTTTGCAGGAGCCCCACAACCACAACCAAAGGATGTCATAGTAGAAGAGTTAGAAGATGGAACTGTTGGAAACTTCGGATGTAATATAGATGGCTACGTGCACAAACACTTAAGTGAATATTAACAATAACAAAAATATTCGCATAATCAATTCAATTCACAAAATAGACATAAGATGTATAGTGATTCCTCGCTTACTTGGGTACTCCACTATCTAAGCCTCCTAGCTTAGGATTTTTAACCTGATTCCCTCAACCCCGAGGGAATCACTTTACTCACCTTGATAATTAATGGGTTACCTCAACACAAGTACAACAATGGGTTTGTTACAACCCAACGAGCAACAAACCCAAAGACAAATAAGAAAAAGAAATCTTACAACAAGAATTCCTATGTCTCCAAACAATAATTAAAATCAATACCAATTGAGAGCTTAGGATGGATGTGATTTGCTTCGTAGATGCGTGAGAGAGAACACATCGATGCGTTTGCAAAATGTAGGGAGATTGAGAGCAACAAACAATTTCCTTCTCTTTAAAATATGGTGGAAATATGAAAATATAACTCTATGATTTTCTCTTATATTCTTGTGTGCAAACTAAGAGTCTAAGGGTCATTTTATAGAGTTAGGACCTTAGTAATATGTTTACTAGACGTTGGGGTTTAATTCCCAACGTTTAAGTCCTCAAAATCAATTTTACAGCCGTTCAGATTTGAACCAACGGCTAACTAGTACCGGTATTAAAGTATGGGTACCGCTATCAGTGACTTACTATTTTGTGTTTTAAGTTAACTTGTCACAGATAATACCTATTGGGTACCGGTACTAATCATGAGTACCAGTACTTGTTGCTTCCATATTTGGGTTTTAAATACTTAACACAAATCTATAACCCATTTGTATTGGTACTAATTATGGGTACCGGTACTCGTTGCCTCCAGTACCGGTACTGATCATGGGTACCGGTACTCGCGGGGTATAGGTTTGTTTCTTTTAAAAAGCCCATACCTGTAACTCACATGTATCGGTATTAAACTTTAGTACTGGTACTTGTCGGTTAATAAGTACTTTTTTAAACATGAATACAATTTGATTACTAGCCCATTTTTGCAAATACTTTAAATATTAAAAAATTACCTTTTAAACAATACGTATTTTGAAATAAATCAAATGATCGTAATGTTTTATCTTAATTTATCTCTATATGATTTTTACGATCTAATTTTTGTTTCTTTGTTAAGAGGCATGCATTCTAATAAAGTAAAAACCTAATCTAAAAGACAATAAAAACTCCAAATCGAAGATGATCTTCTATCAACGTCTCCTCCTTGTCATCTTGTCTCCTTATCATCATGCCTCATTGACATAATTCTCTGTTTGCCTTGAATATCACTCAATTGCAAACATTAATCTACAATAATTTTGTTAACACCAAAACAAGATGTGGAACATAGTTCCCACAGGAACATCGGATATTTTTAGGCATGAAGGACGGGCATAAATCAGGAAGTAACACAAGAGAGTTAGACATTGTAATAACAAAATTACCAACAGCGAAGTAACTAACACAAGAGAGCTAAACATCACGATCACAACATTACCAACATCAATATAAATAACACAAAAGATAGGAGCACCTCCGGCGATGATAGGAGCACCAACAATGATGGCGACGTGAGAAGCAGAGTAAGTGAAGTGGGGAGAGGGGGAAGGAGAGCGGCGGGGCAATAGGGATTTTAAACTAAGTCGTGTCTTGAAGACACGACTTGTTCATTTTCAGTGAAGTGTGTTCACGACATGACTTTGCTATTTCCACAAAAGTCGAGTCTTGAGGACATGACTTTGCTGGGAATAGTAAGGTTGTGCGCTGAGGAAAGGATTCCTCTATCCACAGTGTTATCTTCAAGACACGACTTCAATGGAAATGGTCAAGTCGTGTTCTCAAGACACGACTTTACCTTAAATAATGAATTAAACTTTTATGTACTGTGATTAATGAAATAGTTATTTTATTACCATTTGTACGAATTTTTTCGGGATTGTTCCAATGGTGGAATCTATGCGATGCAGATCAGATTGTATACCTACACATATATGCATAACCTATGAACTGCAGCATAATTAGTTTATTCAATAACTATTACTTTGTAGAGCTGGCTTTCACTGGATCAACTGAGGATGCACGTTTGTGTTATTTTGATTAGAAGTTCAGTTGCATTTCGTTCCAGTTCTGAAATTAGAATCGTTATTATGCATCACAAATGTAATGTAAGATTTTAGAATGTGCTGGGCAAATAATGATTTAATTCCAAATGTTGCTCATTACTTACTACAATTAGGTGTTCAGGTCTGATGATACTGAGAACATTGGTTATGTAATCCCAACCATGGTGATTTCTCATTTCTTGAAGGACTATGAAAGAAATGGAAAATATACGGGTAAGCAATTTTAATTTTAATCATGATCGCAGTCCCTCGTACATGCAAAGTCTGACTAGCCTGGAAAAGCATTATATTGGAAGACTAGCAAAATCTATCAAGAATCTGTATCATACTTGGACTCTAAATAAGTACTGAAATTATGATTTTTTTTACCATACGAAATTTCATCAAATCAAGAAATGAAACGGACTTACAGATTGTTTTGACAACTCTTGAGTGCACACATGCTTTCCTCACAACATTTTCCACCCATGCTCCTTCCTTCAGAAAAATACAATCATTATGTTGCAGCCAAATTAACCAAAGCGCTGTCACAACCTTTACCCATCCTACTATATCAACATGTACCTGAGACTAAAAGGAATCCCATTAAGCATCAAAAGAGGGCATATTAGCTCGCTGTATGTCACATCTCACCTAAATCATTGAGAAGTCACACTAAAAGAAAAGGTGCTTAAGATTTTCGGTTGCAACCCCACAAAAGATGCAATCCAGGTCATCGTCATTAGTTCATCTTGAATAGAAGTCTTTTGTTACCAACTTTTTTCTCCTGAACGGTCATAAAAAGATTTTAATTTTAAAGGGATTGGTAACCTCCAAACCAAGGAACAATCCTCTCAAACCTGGGGTGTTGACCTCAACTCCAACATCAGCTTCTTGTAAGCCTTAGTCATGGTGAAATAACCATACGTCCACTTAAACCCATCCAAAGGCTCTTTGGCAATAGAAATCCCTTGAAGTAGCCCGAGGAGCTCCTGTACCTCCTCCATAGGTGCATTAGAGAGGCCTGGTTGTAGGACTGGGGACCAAGATTTGGATGAATTGTCCCACACATCAAAGATGAGCATCCTTCTCCCAGACCAAACCAAAGAGACAAGGGAATAAAGATTGAAGACATTCGCTTCCAATCTAGTCATCCTTTCAAAACCTGAAGGAATACCCACCACCAAGCCTTGGCCTAAAGTACCCAGTTGACAATCCATGTCCAATGAAAAGCTTAATAAAGGCCTAAAAGGCAGACGGTTGCACCGACCGGGAATGCCTAAAAGCCACATCAATAAGGAGTTCGTAGGAGTCTCTCAACTGCTTATCCAAGAGCCCACTTCCTCCCACTAAAAATCTTGTCATCCACTTCAAAAGAATTAGAAGTGGAAAAAGGATGGTTACACCTTCCAAAATTTCATTAAATCAAGAAATGGAATGGACTTACAGATTGCTTAGCCACAACTTCGAGCGAACACATGCTTCCCTCACAACATTTTCCACCCATGCTCTCTCCTTCCTAAAATTGTGATACTTTATTGATATTGTTTTCATCAGTCATTTCACAAAACTTATTTTGATTTTTGAATAGGAACAAAGCTGTTAACACGGGTTGTTAACCCCCCATTCATTAATTAAAAAAGGTGCATTATATCATTCGAACCTTGGTGGACAACGGAAGCTTTACATCTTAACCAAGACTCCTCGTAGTTCCCAGCCTGCAGAGTATGATTGTTGAGAACAAGATAATTATTTGGTCATGAATTGGATGATGAATTCCATTATGTCCTAGATAGCTGCCAATCTCCTTTATAATCAGATTGCTAAACAAATATGGGATAGTTTGGCCAAGAAATATTCTTAGAGGTTGAATCATTCTCATCTTACTGACATCCATAATCGGATTCGATCTACTTCACAGGGTGATCGGTCTCTTATGGACTACTATACAAAGATTGAGTCTCTGTTTGAGGAGCTCAATGTGTTTTAGCCATCATGTTGTGATACACAGATAGGGTAGAGACATAATTGACATGCCTACCATTTCCTGGTTGGTCTGAGTTCTCGATACATGCTTGAATGAGATTTGTTGAGTTGTAAGGGGGTATTTATTTTTTTCTTTTTCCTTATGGGGTATTTATGTAATTTGCCCAGTTCTCTTTTATATAAAAAGAGGACTAGGGTTTCTTTTGTGGTTAATGCAATTCTTTAGATCTCACATGATATCAGAGCAGCAATCTTAAGTTGGTGCTTTGATATCCCATCGAAAAAAATCTACCACATGTTTGGATCTCCAACGTGGAGGTGATCCATTGGAGAACGATCTCCATGTCACTGCCACCACCACCGGTAGTAGGTGTGTCGGCCAGGGAAGCACCATCAGCATCGGGATCACTACTAGGCAGGATGGTGGCACTGGTGAAGTCGTCACTGGGCCGTATGGCTAGTCCAGTAGTGGGCGGCGCCGATGGTTGTACGACGGTGCTGATGGCTTCGTGCTGCTGGCAGTGCCCGGTCCCTTGTTCGAAGTATATCTCGCATGATGAGCTTTCTCTCACGCATATCTTGGTTGGTGATGAGTCTCCACTCGTCTGTGTTGGAGAATGTTGATCCAAGACGATGAACTCTTGTTTCTACTTGGTTCACGTGTGTAGCCCAAGAGGGTGTTAAGAAGAAGATGGTTAGGAACGCGTAGGTGATCGACTCTGGAGCCTCCATTCATCTCACCGGAGATAGAGATCGTTTGCAGGACCTTGCGACTCCATGGGGAATCTGAGATGTAAGGGTGGCTAATGGAGCTACCTCTCCTGTTATAGCGGTTGGACATGTAGATGCAATGTCTAAGATGAAGATAGAGAAGGTATATTATTCTCCTGAGTTTCCCATGAATCTCGTTTGAGTCGAATTTGTAGGGATCTTGGATGTCTTATTTTTGATGAAAAGCATTGTTATTTCCAAGATTGCATCACAAGAGAGATAGTTGGCAGTGACATGGAAAGAGATGGTCTGTAGACATGCTCATGTTGTTTGTAGGGGTAGTGTCAATCTCTCGTGATCTATTACTTTGGCATTAGAGACTTGGGCGTCTCTCCATGAAGAAGATGCGTTAGATGTATCTAGAATTATCAGATCCATTGATTGCGAAAACTGCCAGTTGGGGAAGCATCACAGGAGTAGCTACCCTCGAAAAGATGATGGTGTTAGTGCGATGCTCTTTACCTTAGTACATTATGATATCTAGGGACCGTCTAGAGTTGCCTCTCCTAGTGGACATAGATATTTTGCAGTAATGGTGGATGATAGCAGTAGACTTACCTGGGTATTTCTGATGAAGGTTCGCAGTGAGATTTCTATTATTTAGCAGTTTTTGTCTGAGGTGCAGACTCAATATGGCACTATAGTTCGGGCATTTCGCAGTGAATGCATTAGAATGCATGTACAATGATTTACAAGAGGCTTTTCGTTCTAGGGGGATCATTCATCAGACATCTTGTGTTCATACTTCCCAGCAGAATGGGGTTGCGGAGCACAAGTTGTGACACTTGCTTGATATTTCCAGGACCTTGATGTCTCATATGAAGGTTCCTAGGCAATTCTAGGGTGATGCCATACTTACAACAGCATATTTGATCAACCAGATGCCATCATTTGTACTTCATGGTCATATTCCATACTAGATTATACATCTTGAGTGTAGCAGGTCTTTTCTTTTACCCTTGCGTGTTTTTAGTTGCATAGGTTTTGTTTAGAATTATGGTATTCAGGATAAGTTTGCTCCCCGTGTCACAAAGCGTGTCTTGGTTACTTCAGGACCCAGAAAGGCTATAGGTGTTACGATCTAGTTCGCATGAGATATGCTGTCACTACAGATGTGACATTCTTTGAGAAGATTCCCTACTTCTCGGAAGAAGGGTCATCCATAGAGGCTGCCATATAGGAGACAGATGTATCATAGATCACGGGTAGATGATTTCTCAGATGATGAGCTAGCTCAGCATGTTGCCTCTTTAGATAGGAGTGACTCAGATAGGGAGGAGCCCGTGCGGAGGAAATCTAGTGTCAAGTGTTAGCAGATATTTTATATTTCTATTTTTGTTGTTGTATGGCTGTTAGGTTTGGTTTGCTCTTCAAGGGCTTTTATGTACTTCCATCCTTTCTGCTCTCTTTATATAAGAGAGCCTTAGGGTTTCTAATAGAATCAAGTCATTTCAACCAATTTAGTATCAGAGCACCGGTCCTAGACCGTGGCTCTAGGTATCCCACCCCTTACATCCTCCAAAACCCTAATCCACTCCTCCCTCGTGAGTGGCAGCAGTTCACGATGAAGCTTCGGCGGCGCGCTGCAGCACGCGTGACGGTGCTGTGGCAGCGTGGGTGAGCCCCAGCAGTGCTCAGACGGGGCTTGTGGCGATGCTACAGCAAGGTTGGGGGCTTTCTTGGCCTCCAGCGGTGGTGCAACGGTGTCGTGGTGGTTCTGCGCATTTTTTGCGGCCTTCCTAGGTCTTGGCGGCGGCGCAGAAGCATCGTGGGCTGCTCGCGGCGACGCTGGGTTCTCTTGGAGGTCGATCTGACTTCCGACAGTGGCAACCCCGACAGTGGCATAGCAGCCTGCGTTGAGCTTGCGACGGTGCTACAGGTGCACTACAGGCAACACTGACCTCCGGTGGCGACGCTACAGTACTCCAGCGGTGGTGGTTGGCGGCGCAGATCGATAAAGAGGCAGTTTTCTGTGCTCGGATCCTTGTGCAGCGATTGAAAGGGGTTTTGTGTCTTGATCTAGGAACGTAAGCTCGTAATGTAGGTCTGAATTTGTCTGATTTCAGATTTGTGGATGATTTTGTAGTGAATATGGATTTCTTCATCAAGGAATTCGTTTCATTGGGTGTGACTGGTGGATACTTTTGGATCAGTTCGTTTTATTGATTGATAAGGAGTTATTTAGCTCCCTTTGGACATGTTGAACTCACCGAGAATTATTGAGTTCATGATGGAGGTTGCTTTGGAAGCAGGACTATCAGTCTTGATAGAGACTATTGTGTCAGACAATGTCATTTGAATAGACAAGGAGGCCCTTCTACACGAGGTAGGGGGCACCATCGTCGATAGGGTAGTAGGTAGTGGGCCATTGGTATGTTCACTGGCAAGATAGGTCATATTCAGACTGTGACTAAAGCTACCGAGCGGACTGATGAGATTGTTACAAAAGAGGATGTGGTTGTGCTGTTTACCACTTTAGATACTGCAGCTCTTGCTTCTTCTGCAGATGATGGATGGTTAATTGATTTCGGGACATCCAGGCATCTTAGTGGAGACCGGGAATGCTTCCGCATGGTGCGTGATGTTCCTCCTGGCAAGACTGTTTAGGTGGCTGATGGACATCTTTCTCAGGTTCAGGGCGAGGGGGAGGTTACTATATCTCCTACCTTAAGACTGCCTAATGTTCTATATGTTCCCGATTTTCCAATTAGTTTGTTGTCAGTAGAATTACTAAAGACATCAACTACAGTGCAATCTTTGATGATGTGGGGTGTGTTTTCCGGGACAAATTCACAGGGAAAACTATTGGTAGTGGACACGAGGAAGGTGTATAATGCTTAGCTCAATCTCTATTGGCAGTTGGTGGACAGGCATATGTGGCATACAAGGCAGGGACAGCACTTCAGTGGCACTGTCGGTTGGGACATCCTTCTTTAGATCGACTGAGGTAGGTTATTCCTCATTTATCACCTGTTACTGATCTTCTTTGTGATGTTTGCCAACTAGGCAAGTATCATCATTCCAGGTATTCTGCTAACACTATTGTTGCGTCATTTGCATGTTTTGACTTACTCCACATAGACATATGGGGCCCGAATCGTACTCCAGATAAGCAGGTATTTTGCTTCTACTTGGTGGTTGATGATTTCTCCAGATTATCATGGATCTTTTTGCGGTAGTAAGTCAAATGTAGGAAATACGATTGAGATGTTAATTACTTAGATCAAGACTTAATTTTCTATAATTGTAAAAATTGTTAGAATCGACAATGCACTTGAATTTTGCACTAGGAGATTGGCTCAGTTCTATAGCTCCCTAGGCATCATATATCAGACCTCCTACCCCCATGCATCTCAGCAGAATGGCATGGCAGGAAGGAAACATAGACATCTTTTAGACGTACCCCGGACATTGTTGATACATCATAATGTTCATCTTCCTACTGGGATAATGCCGTTTTGACTGCTTGCTACCTAATCAATAGGATGCCTAGTTCGGTCCTTCATAAGCAGATTCCGTACCAGATACTGTATCCTGATAGGGATTTGTTTGTTGTGCCTCCTTGGGTTTTCGGTTGTGTTTCATTTGTTCACATTCCTGGTTTTGGTAGAGATAAGCTTGCTCCCTGTGCGGCCAAGTGTGTATTTTTGTGTTACAGTGCTACCTAGAAAGGCTACAAATGTTATGTTCCCATTGGTAGGCGACACTATGTTAGCATGGATGTCACGTTTCATGAGGTGGTGCCTTATTTTTCTATGAGGGGCCATTGGATGTCTACTTCAGATTCACCTGCTCCGATGCCCTTTCCCCCTATCTAGTTTGGGGATATTCCTATTTTGACTCCCCCGTCTCCTGCTTCAGATTTCAGGGAGTCCGTGAATAATTTTGAGAAGCTACATGGCCCGATGCGCATATACAATAGACCTCACCTGACACTGTAGAGACCATCTCCGTCTACGCCACCAGACTCTCCTGTACAGGTGCATGTTGACTCCACTGAGTTGCTTATTGATGATGGTCCCGCAAGTCATTCTAAAGTGCCTGATGCTACTGAGGATCTTCCTATTGCTATTAGGAAGGCTCCATGCTCTTGTGATCGCTACCATGTTGCAGGTGATCTTCCTAGTGCCCATCTTGGGTAGTTGTTTGTCCAGTTCACTTTTGCCTTGTTAGCTCTAAAGATCCCCACTACCTACCGGCAAGTCATGCTTCATCCAAAATGGCGGGCTGTCATGGAGGATGAGATGGCTGCACTTCGGGGTCGCGAGACCTGGGAGCTCACTCCATTTCCTGATGAAGCTACTGTTGTTGGCTATGGATGGGTATTCATAGTGAAATTCAATCCAGATGGGGGCATTGTCAGGTACAAGGCACATCTAGTGAGGTTCACCTAGATCTATGGGGTGGATTTCTTTGACACCTATGCACCAGTTGTTAGACTTCCTACTGTACGGGTGTTGGTTGCAGTGGCAGTTTAGTTAGATTGGCCTTTACATCAGCTGGATGTGAAGAATGCCTTCTTCTATGGAGATCTCCAAGAGGAAGTCTATATGCAACAGTCGCCTGGTTTTGAGGCTCAGGGTAGTGTGTATGCCGACTATAGAAGGCCATCTATGGCCTTAAGTAGAGTCTTAGAGCTTGGTTCCAGAGACTATCACCGGTTGTAGAGGCAGCCGGGTTCAGCAGGTTGACGACTGACTTTTCTCTTTTTGTTAGGAGGACTGGACAAGGTATGGTGGTACTTGTTTATATTGATGACTTGATTGTCACATGAGATGATGAGCAGGGTGTTGCTGAGATTAAGCACATTCTAGTAGAGCAGTTTGTCATAAAGGACTTGAGAGCTCTACTGTACTTTCTTGGTATTGAGGTTGCTCGCAGTAAAAAGGGCGTGGTCTTATCCCAGAGGAAATATGCTTTGGACATCTTACAGGAGGTTGGCATGCTTGGGGCCAAGGATGTTAATATTCCTATGGATCCCAAGATGTCACTATATGATGAGAATGTACAGTTGGTGGACAGCAGGTAGTACAGGTAGCTTGTAGACATGCTGCTATATCTCACTATTACGACGCTAGACATCTCCTTTGTAGTAGGGAAACTGAGTCAGTTCGTGGCCAAGCAACACGCCAGCATTGGGATGCAGCATTGATGGTGCTTAGATATATCAAGAAGGCTCCTGGGAAGGGTCTTCTCTTTTTCAAGGGGCCTTGGTTGGATACTCTGATGTGGATTACGCTGTATGTCATGTGGATCGCAAATCCACTACTGCGTTCTGTACCTTTCTAGCAGGGAGTTTGATTACATGGAGGAGCAAGAAGCAGAGCATAGTTGCGAGGTTTAGTGCTGAGTCTGAGTACAGGGCCATGGCTCAGACCATTGTAGAGATGATGTGGATCCGATCCCTGCTTGTTGACTTGCAGATACAGTTTTCTAGCCCGATGGAGATGAGATGTGATAATATAATACCACCTTTATTGCCAATAACCCAGCATTTTATGAGAGGATGAAGTACATTGAGATTGATTGTCACTACACCGGAGACATCATTCAGAAGGGGTTGCTTTTTACCACACCGATCACATCTGAGGAGCAGATTGCTGACATCTTTACCAAGCCCTTAGCCAGATCTCTATTTGATTCATATGTATCTAAGTTGAGCCTGATAGATATCTATGTCCCACCTTGAGGGGGAGTGTTAGCATATATTTTGTATTTCTGTTTTTGTTGTTGTATAGCTATTGGGTTTGGTTTGCTCTTCAGGGGTTTTTATGTACTTCTACCCTTTTGTTTCTCTCTATATAAGAGAGCCCTAGGGTTTCTAATAGAATTAAGTCATTTTAACTAATTACATGTACTCTTCATCCTATTTCCCACTACACTACGATCTCCCATCTTCAGGATGGAGACTGACAGTTCGCATCAGCTATTATTACTACAGTTATTCTCAAAGACTTTCTTCAGGCTTGCCACGATCCCAAGTGGAAAGCAGCTATGGATGAGGAGATGCATGCCCTACAGACTAGGAAAACATGGGATCTTGTTCCATTCCCTTAGGGTGCCACAATTGTTGGTTGTCGATGGGTGTACACTATCAAGTAGAGATCTGATGGGATAGTGGAGAGATATAAGGCTAGACTTGTTGCCAAGGGGTTCATCCAAACTTATGGGGTGAATTACCTTGAGGCTTTTTCACCAGTTTCTCGTATTACGTCCATTAGGATTATCTTGTCTATTGTGGTGGTTCAACAATGGCATTTATACTAGCTCGATATAAAAAATGCCTTCTTATATGGAGATCTTGCTGAGGAGATATGTATAAGACAACCATTAGGTTATGACAGTTAGGGGAAGCTTGTATGTTGCTTATGGAAGGCTATTTGTGGTTTGAAGTAGAGCCCACGAGCCTGGTTTGAGGCTTAATTTGGAGATCAAGAAGGGGTTCCAGTGGTCCACTATTGATTATTCTATTTTTATCAGGAGGACACTGTATGGTGGGATATAGAGAGTTGTTATCTTGGTAGTTTTTGTTGATGATATGATTCTGACTGGTGATGATGCTGATAAGAGTGCAGACGAAAGCCTTTCTTTAGTCCACCTTTGTCACCAAAGATCATGGTTTTAAAAATCGTGCCTCGAGGCATGTGAGGCATGCACCTCAAGTCGAGGCGAGCCAATTTCGCCTCGAGGCTATAGCCTCAGCTGCAGTCTGTGAGGCGTGCGCCTCAACTTGCCGAGGCGTTGAGGCACTAGAGAGGCGCCGCCTCGGTTAGACTCATCGCAACTGCTCCATCGCCAGCATAGCAGGACTCATTGCAGCTCCATTGCCAGCGCCACCTCCTCGTAGCTCCATCGCCAGCGCCAGCTCCTCGCAGCTCCATCACCAGCTCCTCGCAGCTCCATCGCCAGTGCCAGCTTCGCCTGAAACCCTAGGTTGAGCTTTGGTGGAGCAGCTCGAGGAGAAGGTGTGATAGATTCTGAAGGATCAATCCTGAAACCCTAGGTTGAGCTTCAGCGGAGCAGCTGGAGGAGATGCGATAGATTCTGAAGGATCAATCTTGAAACCCTAGTGTTATATATATATATATATATGCACACATATAAGTATGTATATAATATATGCTGTTATGTATGTATAATATACATAGAAGTATGTATATGTATGTATATATACTTAAGTATATATCATATCAATTTTTTATGTTTTTTATCCAAAACTTGAGGCTTACGCGTCACCTCAATGAAGGCAAACCGCCTCAGATCGCCTCGCATATTTTAAAACCTTGCCAAAGATTTAGGTGATCTTCGTTACTTCTTGGGGATAGAAGCAGTTCGTTAAGAAACCAGCTTATCCCTATCATAGAGGCAGTACACTTTATAGATTCTAGAGGAAGTACCATCTGGGATACTAGTAGAGTCACCTTCTAGTCATAGCATTAGTGAGATAGATCCTTTGTTGAGGATCTTACCAAGTACTAAAGTATTGTTGGTTATTTGTTATACCTGACTATTATACGACCAAACATTAGTTTTGTGGTGAGTCAAGCCAGTCGATTTTTTGCAGAGTCCCAGATATAATCATTTGCGAGATGTTTATCTCATTTTGAGAAACCTAAAGGGCATCCCAGGGAGAGGTTTGTACTATAGTACGAGTGGATCTCTTGACCTTTGGGCATATTCAGATGTAGACTATGCATGGTCGATTGAGGATAGATGATCCATGTTAGGCTTTGTTGTCTACTTGGGAGGCAATCTAGTTTGATGGAGGAGTAAGAAACAGAATGTGGTAGCCCGCTCCAGTGCAGAGGTAGAGTATAGATTTGTGGCTCAAGCAACATGTGAGATTATGTGGATGGTTGGTTTCCTACAGGACTTAGGGATAGAGGTTGATACACTTGTCCCACTTTGGTGTGACAATTTGTCTGCCACCTACATTGCATCCAATCTAGTCTTCCATAAAAGGACTAAACATACTGAGGTTGGTTGCCATTTTATACGGGATGCAGTTTTAGAAGGCAAGATAAGTACCCCTTATATATCTTCTGAGCTACAGCTTACAGACATTCTCACTAAATCGTTGAAGAAGCGTCATGATTTTCTAAGTAACAAGTTAGGCTTCATTGACATATGCGCTCTAACTTGAGTGGGAGTGTTGGGTTGTAAGGGAGTATCTATTATTTTCTTTTTCCTTGTGGGGTGCTTATGTAATTTGTCTAGTTGTTTTTTATATAAAAAGAAGGCTAGGGTTTCTTTTAGGGATAATGCAATTCTTTAGATCTCACAAGATCAAATTCTTGCATTTGAACGGATGCATGATTTGGAGTTGGTGCATGGGCAACTCTAGAAGATTGCTCCTAAGATTGGATCTCATGGCTCTTCTGTTGTGCCTCCTGATACTGAATCTTATGGTGCTCCTATGCAGACATCTGCCTTTGCAGTGACTGGGGGGTGTAGTGGTTTTAGTATTGGTTGTGGTTGTGGTCGAGGATAAGGATGTATATGTGACCCATATATCCATTGCCAGCGAACCAACCACCCCTCTGAGAAATGCTAGGCCAAGTTTGGCCAACTTAATCGGCCCAATGCTGCTATTGTTCAGGGGGAGTCTATTGTCTATAGGACCCCTTCTCCTACTGCCACTGATTGTGCATAACTTATGGAACTCCTTCGCCAGTCTTCTAGCATGTCTACCTGTCAAGAGACTACGGCTTCCATTATTGCCACGGGTACTTCAGCCAACCTGGCAACTACCACTTCCATCACTTCTTAGGTGGTAGACTCTGGTGCTTCCAATTATCTCACTAGTAAGAAAGATGCCTTGGCCTCTGCACGACAGACTTCTAAAGTTTCTTTGGTTTATTTGGCAAATGGGCCGTATTCTCTTATTACAGCTGTAAGAGATGTTCAACTTTTAGACTCATTGCGTATGCCCAATGTTTATTGTGCTTCAGAATTTCCCGTTAGTTTGTTATCTGTTTATCGCTTATGTAAAGAGCTTTCCTGTTAGGTGATTTTTGATGAGCACTATATTTTCTTTCAGGACGTCCGGATAGTGAAGGTGATTGGTGGGGGGATTGAGAGAGACAACCTTGATTATGTTGACACTTTTCAGTTGTTTGCTGGTGCATTTATTTTTGTTGAACTAGTGGCATTGTCGTTTGGGTCATTGGACTATTTCTAAACTAAGGAAGATGCTTCGAGAGTCTATTGTTCCTGTCACCCTAGAGTGTGAAACTTGTCAGTTGGGTAAGCATCATATGGCCTCTTTTCGGTCTAGCCAAAATAAGAGGAGGCTATTTGTGTTTCATTAAATTCATTGTTACGTTTGGGGTCCTTGTTGAATAAGTCAGCAGCTTGTTTACATGTATTTTATTTTGTTTATTGATGATTTTAGTCTATTGTTGTGTGCCTTTTTGATTAAGGATTGGTCTCTATTATTCTTAAATTCTTTTATGAAGTTCAGAATTTTACTCTACGAGTATTAAAATTTTTCGTAGGATTTTTTGTCACATAATGGAGCCCTTCACCAAACTTCTTGCCTACATACATCACAACAAAATGGAGTAGCCGAGCGGAAATTGTGCCATATTCTTGATATTGCTAGAACTTTGATGATTGCTATGCATGTTCCTAAACATTTTTAGGGGGATGCCATCCTTTATTTGATTAATAGGGTTCCTTCACCTGTTCTTAATAGTGATACCCCCTTCTTCTGTAGCTTGATCTCTTTCTGTATTATTACTGCGAATTTATGGGTGTAAGTGTTTTGTTTATCTCTTTGGAGTGGTTCATAAGCTATCCCCTCGATCTATTAAATGTGTGTTTATAAGGTATTCTAGGTCTCAGAAGGGTTATCGATGTTATGATTCCGTAGGAAAGCGCTATTATATCTCTACTGATGTCACTTTCTTTGAGCTGCCCTTTTACTCTTGAGGATGGCTCTTCTCCAGGGTGGTTTACTCATACCTATGTGCATCGCCAGTAAGATTCAGTGTCTGTGCCTCTTCTTTCTATGCAGGTTGAGGAGCCACTGGACAGTTCTTAGGAGCAATCCCCCCTACCAGCACATGTTTTGCATGCCCCTTACTCGTCACCAGATGATGTTCGTATTGCTTTGAGGAAGTTTGTAAGGAGTTGTACTTTACACCTCATGTTACATTACACCTTTGTTGGTAATCTCAGTCTCGCTTTATAGCATTTTTCTCCAACCTTGGGAGCTATGATAGTTCCTTGCTCTTATCATGAAGCTACACAAGATTCAGGTTGGTGACAGGGGATGAGGAGATGACTACCCTTGTCTCTCGGGGTACATGGTGAAATTACACTAGAGGCATGGTAAAGAATGTGGGATAAAAATTTGATTCAAATAAAATTCAATTGCGCAATATCAGCCTACAATTGCGTAAGTAATTTTAGGTGGAAATTGCACAGGTAAAAATCATCACCACTTAAGTCCTTGACTTAGGATTCACGATTTACCTAGTAGATCAAATTCACTAATGTATCACTTAAAATTGAGGGTAATGCAACATCAATACAAAATGCAACGGTCATGACTGAATCAAGCTTTGCCTCCAAGAGAGGTAGGAATCCACAAATCAGATACCCAGCGATAATAAAATAAAGTAACAAGATCCTATAGAGCCCCTTAATATAATGCAATAGAATGTGGAGTATAGAGATCACTGGGGTTCCCTAAGGTAACAGGGAGTTGCAACATAGGGAAGCTTGGCTTAGAGAATGGAGCAACAATTCACTTAAGAGCACTTGGAGTCAAAATGAGAGCAATTGAGAGCTAGAAGGAATTCTTGAGTGGTATTGAGCACTTGTGTTAAGTGTGGAAAGGCCCGAGGATATTTATAGAGGGCGTAGGAACACTCTATATGGGCATTAGGACCTAAAATAGCCGTTAGGGGTCTTAATTAAATGAAACCCAACGTTCATAAATCAAAGCAAAAACAGACTAATCGGACGGTACTAGTTAGTCGACGCCTCACAACACTGCATTGGTGTGAAATAGACTTTCTATTCAAGGTTTGAAATACCGATTTCGATGTCGTGCTGATGAAATTGTATGTATGATTTCGTGGGGATGCCTAGGGTCTGCCGTGGAAATGCTCATTTTTCGATGGCAGATTTTGACGATTTCGATGACTCTAAAAAAATGTCATTTCGGAGGCACGCCAAGGGCATGCCGATGCATGCCGACAAAAATGACAGAAGTGGGTTAAAATGATATCAATTGCAAGAAAATCAAATGTTGACATGTTAAGAATATATTGAAGGCCATATTCGACTAAAAAAAGGACATATTGAAGCCGAAAATCGTACGTGTGCGTATATCTTGCCCTTACTAATTACGACAGGAAAATGACTATGTGCGAAGCGACTGAAATAAATAAATGACAGTAAGAGTGTGTGTGGCCCTTCAAACTCCAGCAGCACCCTTTCAGTTTCCCACCTCTGTGTGTGTGTGTGTCCCCTTTTCCAGCTTTGCGCCCAGCACCACCCTTTCAAAATTCAAACTCCAGCAGCACCCTTTCAATTTCCCACCCAGCAGCAGCGCCCCCTTTCAAATTTCCAGCTTCGCACCCAGCACCACCCTTTCGAAATCCAAACTCTAGCAGCATTGATCGGCATGCCGCCGAAACCATCGGCAGGCATCGGCAAATGTTGGCATGTCGGTGAAATCATCGGCATGCCGACGGCACACCTGTAAACTGACATTATTTTTGTGTCGACATGTTCCTGCTTCGAAAACAGCCTTGCCGACGGCATGCCGCCTAAATCACTATTTCTATTGTCAAACGATTGACGGTTAGTTGATTATGGTTTAGCAAATTGACTCCTAGTCGGCGCCCTACTGAAGTGCTCTTGGGATGAAAGTTCCTGGATTTGGGATTTTTGGTAATTGGTTGTTGCCCGTTATAGTACCAGCCAATGCCTTAGTCAATCACAGCTTCACCATTGATCAACCAAAAATTGATTTTTCGAAGGTGATTGGACAAAATGATTAGGGTCATTAATTGCATCGATTTCTAAGTCCAAAGAGAACGTAGGAGGGCCAATAATCAAGAAAGTGGACGACCCTTGGTTGGCTGGCTAAAACATAGCCAATCAGCTGATGGAGCGACACATCGACTCGGCACAATAGGGCACATCAGTCAAGTGTGTTGTCGGTCGACACCTCTGTGAAGGGTAAATTGATTTTAAAGGCTTTTAAGGTGGAGTTTTGGTTCCCTAGGTGGGCAGACAATTGTGGGATTACTTGCACTATATTCTATGGCTCTTTAACACTTAATCTATGACACAAAGAATAAATAAAAGGATTACATCATGATTCCATGTATTTGCAATAAAAATGACTAAATGAAAGGGCCTTCTTTGTGAAGCCTTACATGGCCTTTTTCATGTGCTATCTTTATGCCGTTATGGAAGCTTCCTTTTTCAATGATTGAAGTCCTTGGCTTTAATTCTCAATACGAATTAACGTGGGATATTCGACAAAAAGGACTGTGAATAACTTAACAAAAACTTGCAAATATCTAGATTATGTAAAGCATCAAAACACTTAATTAGTGAAACTATTGCAATATTTGATCTAATTTCATCGTATTGCAATAACACATGCAAGTTGACATATCTCTCCAAAGGTGCTCAGGTTGTTGTTGAGCGGTTGAAGGCTAGACTTGCAGGTAAGGGATACACACATGCAAGTTGACAGATCTCTCCAAAGGTGCTCAGGTTGTTGTTGAGCGGTTGAAGGCTAGACTTGCAGGTAAGGGATACACAGACTTATGGTGTGGACTACTTCGACATCTTCTCTCCTTTGGCTAAACTTTACTCAATCTACTTTTCATATCTGTAGCAATCAACAAGGTGTGGCCATTATATTTGGACACCTTTGTCTATGGTGATCTTCAGGAGGAGCTCTATATGGTTCAATCATCGAGCTATGTGGTTGAGGGGAGGTCTGTAGGTTGAAGAAGGTGATGTATGGCCTGAAATAGAGCCCAAGAGCCTGGTTTGAGCAGCTTAGCTTTGAGATCCAGAAGATTGGCTCTATCAAGTCCATATATGATCACTTTATTTTTATCAGGCGTAGGAACTCAGGTGTGATCATTCTAGCTGCCTACGTTGATGATATGATTCTTGTGATGATACTGGTGACATTCATGAGGTGAAAGTCTATCTGTAGCCCACCTTTATTACCAAGGATCTGGGGGCACTGATATTTTCTGGGCATTGAGGTTGCTAAGAATTCTAATGGGATGGTACTCTTGCAAAGAATTTGTGCTAGAACTACTTGAGAAGACTAGGCAGTGAGGGGCCAAACCTTCCTTTATTCCTATAAAGTCTCTTATGAGGCTAAGTAAAGAAGATGATCCCACATTTGAAGAGAAAGAAAGATACATGAGCATTGCAGGAAAGCTTCTTTATGTGACAA
This sequence comes from Thalassia testudinum, assembly GCA_037157565.1. Classification (NCBI taxonomy): domain Eukaryota; kingdom Viridiplantae; phylum Streptophyta; class Magnoliopsida; order Alismatales; family Hydrocharitaceae; genus Thalassia; species Thalassia testudinum. Next base: position 1,143,468 of record JAZHRO010000022.1, on the reverse strand, counting down.
TCACTATATCAGATATTAGCTTTGTAGTCAACAGGGCGAGCCAATTTATGGAGAATCCTTGGTACAAGCATTGCCAGGCTGTTTATCTTATCAAGTACCTTAAGGGTAATCCTGGGAAGGGGCTCTATATGAAGAATAGTGGGTACGTGGACTTACATGCATACTCAGGTGCGGATTATGCAGGACCCGTGGAGGATAGGCGGTCGACTACAGGCTATGCTATCTTCCTTGGTGCTAATCTAGTTATTTGGAGATAAAAAGAAGGCAGTGGTAGCCAGATTTAGTGCAGAGGCAGAGTATTGAGCTATGGCACACATCGCCTATGAGATTATGTGGATGGTTAATTTTCTTGGTGATATTGGCATTTGGGTTACACTTCCAATGTTTATGTTATTTGATAATCATTCAACAACCTTTATTGCGTCAAATCTGGTGTTCCACGACTAGACCAAGCACATTGAGGTGGACTACCATTTTGTAAGGGATATGGTCACTACAGGGAAGATTTGCATACCCACTACCTTCAAACTAGCAGATTGTAGATCTGTTTATGAAAGCATCATGATTTCCTATGTTTCAAGCTGGGCATGTGTGACATATATGCTCCAGCTTGAGGGGGATTGTTAGAGTTAAAGTTATATTAAGTTATTGTTGAGACTCCTATTTATCCTTGGCTATTTTATCAGTCTTTGGTGACTTTTTTTTGTTATTTCTTATTTTGTTCTGGACATGCATTGTTATTTACCCAAACCTCTCTTCATATAAAGAGGTATTAGGGTTTTTTTTGAGAAATAAGATTATTCATTTTCTCTGACTTGGTTGCAGAGCGGCAATCCTACATTTTCTCCGGTATCCCATCCGCACAACCTCCATAACCCCACCACCTAAACCCTAATCTCCACCGGTAGCCACCGCCGTTGCTCCAGTGGCTGCCACAGCCGCCGCCGCCGTTGGTGGCACTAATACGACTCCTGATCTGCAGTCAAGTCTTCTGCAGTCGGATCCCCCGCTGCCAGATTCGCCTGAGGATCTGATCTGCCGGACCAGATTTGCTGCAGCCTGGTGATCTGATCCGGTCTGTCGCCGGCCGGACTGGGTCTGCCGGGCCTGATTTGCAGGCGGTGGAGGGTCTGATCTGCCGCCAGCTGGGCAGGCAGAGATCATTGGATGGTCTGATCTGCAGGTGGACCTCCTGCTGCTGTTGGGCCTGATCTACAGGTGGAGGGCCTGATCTGCTACCGGTTGGATCTGCCTACTTGATCAGGTTGCCGCCGTTGTTGCTTCTGATCAGATCTGCAGGTGCTTCTGATCTAGATCAGTGTTTGCTAGTTGAATTTATGATGATAGTCTAGTGATCACATTGATTGTTTACATTTGGTGATTCTTGGGATGATGTCTACGATCTCTCAAGTTTAGATTTCATGATCAAGAGGTCAATAATGTTCTACTGATTTCAGAATTTTTTCAGATCTGAAAATCAATTTCAGAACGTGTTAGTGGTATCTTTCTCCAATGATTTGTCTCAAAGATGGCAAATTTTAGCCCTTGGTGATTCCCTTAGACCATGTTAGGCACAATGTCAATCTTAGGAGGAGCAAATATGACATTGGATACCGCTACTACAACGGTGATGGAGTGTGCGGGTGTGATCTTGCAAGAGCATGACAGGAGTTACCGTGATGCAGGATGATTGGTTGATTCTAATGCTTCACAGCATCTTTTTGGGGATCAGGCCTATTTCAGGTCACTTAGTTCTGTTACACTAGGGAGAATGGTACAAGTTGCTGATGGCAGGCACACTCCAGTTCATGAAAATAGATATCTCGATATATCCATATCCCTAACATGACTCATATCGATATCACGAGAATATCTTTTTTCAAGGATATCGACGATACATCACCTAAGGAAAGATATGTTGGCGACATATATTGTCAAAATGTCAGTATCGATGGCCAAAGAGATATTGACACCCCCTCCCCCCTATATCGTTTTCCCTGATATCGGTCGATATGTCACTGATATTGATGGGTATCAGCGACATCGTTAAAATTGGAGCCCCTCAGCACAAAATTTCTATTATTTCGATGACCTACCCGACATGGGTGATATGTTGGCAATGTTGGCTAATTCTGTTGCTACCCTCTTCGTTTCCCTTGCTACTTCTCTTCCACACTGCAACCACCTGACTACACCTTTGAAATTTGCTTGTACACCATCTTTTTGGGTGATTTTCAACCTTGTCTCATCTCTCAACAAGGTAAGCACCCTATTCTTCAATTTATCTACATTATTAGGTCCAAATCACTATATTTTGAACCTCAATTACTGTTCATACCAAAATTAAATCTCTTCAGATAATTATAGGTTAGATTAATGTTATCTAGACACTAATTTAGTACGATCCTTAATTAAACCAATTAGATGAAAAGAGTCAATTCCATTAAAAATCCTAGGCCCTCTTTATATAGAGAGGGATCGTAGAGCTAAAAGTACATAAATGTCCTCGAGAGACAAAGACTATTATAGTCCTTACAATAAGATAGAAATAAAAAGGGCTAATATACACCAACACTCCCTCTCAAGGTGGAGCGTATATATCTATCATGCTTAACTTGGATATACAAGTATCAAATGAAGATCTCGCCAAGGGTTTGGTGAAAATATCTGCAGTCTGCTCCTCAGATGCAACTGAAGTGGTGTCTAGCAGTCCCTTCTGAATAATGTCCCTGGTATAGTGACAGTCAACCTCAACATGCTTCGTTCTCTCGTGTAATGCTGGGTTGTTAGCAATGAAGGTGGTTGCTCTATTATCACATCTCATCTCCATGGGACTAGAAAATTGCACCTGTAGATCAATGAGCAAGGATCTGATCTACATCATCTTAGCAGTCGTTTGAGCCATAACTCTGTACTCAGACTCTGGCACTGGATCTCGCAACTGTGTCCTGTTTCTTGCTTCTCCACGTGATTAAATTTCCTGTTAAGAAGGTGCAGAACCCAGTAGTGAATTTACGAGCCACATGGCATTCATCATAGTTTGCATTTGAGTAGCCAACCAACGTCATAGAGGACCCCTTGTAGAAGAAGAGACCCTTCTCAGGAGCCTTCTTGACATATCTAAGCACCATCGATGCTGCATCCCAATGTTAACATGTTGGCTTGGTCATGAACTGACTCAGTCTCTCGACTGCAAATGAGACGTTTAGCCTCGTGACAGTGAGATACAGCAGTTTGCCCACAAGTTGTCTGTATCGTATGCTGTCCACCATCTGTGCATCCTCATCATAGAGTGACATCTTAGGGTCCATAGGAATATTGGCCTTTTTGGTCCCAAGCATACCAACTGCTTGCAAGATATCTAAAGCATACTTCCTTTGAGATAAGACCACACCCTCCTTGCTGCGACCAACCTCAATACCAAGGAATTATCGTAAGGCCTCCAAGTCCTTCATAACAAACTGCTCTGCAAGGGTGCGGTTGACCTCAGCAATGCCTTGCTCATCGTCCCCAGTGATAATCAAATTATCAACATAAACAAGTACCACAGTAACTCGTGTACTCCTGATAAAGAGTGAAAAATCAGCTGTCGATCTCTTGAATCCAGCTGCCTCAACAACCTGTGACAACCTCTGAAACCAGGCTCTGGGACTCTGTTTGGGGCCATATATTGCCTTCCGTAATTAGCATACACACTCCCTGTCTCTTAAAACCAGGTGGCTGCTACATGTAGACTTCCTCTTGGAGATCACTATAAAGGAAGACATTTTTGACATCTAGCTGATGCAAGGGTCAATCTAACTGAATTGCCGCTGCAATCAATACCCAGACTGTGGGAAGCCTGGCAACTGGTGAGAAGGTGTCAAAGAAGTCAATCCCATAAGTCTGGGTGAACCCCTTTGCCATGAGGCGGGCTTTGTACCTAGCAACACCACCATCAGGATTAAACTTCGTAGTAAATACCCACCGGGATCCATCAAGTGCAGTACCATCAGGAAGTGGAGTTAGCTCCCAAGTCCCACGGCCTCGAAGAGCGACCATCTAATCCTCCATGGCTGCCTGCCATTTTGGATCAAGCATGGCTTCACAGTAAGTAGCTGGAATCTGCGTAGTAGCTAGCGCCTGTGTAAATCCAGCAAATCCAGGAGATAGACTGTTAGTAGCAAGTGCCCCTGCCGTAGGATAAGTGGTGTAGGTCCGTGGTTGCTTCCGAATGGCTATCGGAATATCAAGATTATCGCCTGGCGCATCACATGTCTTGCCCCTGTGACCATCACATGGCAAACATACGTCAGTGTCTAAAGGACTCACCCGAGACGCTGATGGTAAAGGTGAGGATGGGGGTCCCTGATAGGTAGTATGAGGGCAAACGTATGTTTGGAGTGGCCTTGTCAGACGTGAAAAGGGATGCATAGCAAGTGGTAGTGGTGGTGTAGTAGGGACAGAAATCTCAGGAAAGCTCCCAAAGCGAATGGGTGTATATGGCATATGTGCTATATCACCCTTAGGAGGCATTTCAGCAGCCGTCACAGAAAAGAAAGGTACAACCTCATGAAAAGTAACGTTTGTAGAAACATAATGCCGAGAAGTAAGCAAATCGAAACAACGATACCCCTTTTGTGTCCAGGTATACCTTAGAAAAATGCACTTAACTGCTCTTGGTGTAAGTTTATCTCAATCCGGTCCCAACAAATGGACAAAGGCAACGCAACCAAAAGTCCGAGGGGTGACATGAAATAGGGTGCGATCAGGATACATGACCTGAGGAGGAATCTGTTCATGTAACGCAGCATTGGGCATTTGATTAATAAAAAAACATACAGTCAAAACAGCATCACCTCAGTAAAGAGATGTGATCGAATGATGAATCAATAAGGCGAGGGCAACATCAAGAATATGGCGATGTTTCCTCTCAGTGACACCATTTTGCTGAGAGGTATGAGAACAGGTAGTTTCATGAATAATGCCACAACTAGAAAAGAAATTACGCGAATGCATAGTACAAAATTCCAAGGTATTATCGGAACGAAAGCACTTCAATAAGCAGGAATGCTGAGTTTTTATTTCCTTGACAAAATTTTCAATTATTTGCCCTACATCAGACTTATTTTTCAAGAGAAACATCCAAGAAATACGAGAAAAATCAACTAAAATAAGATAATATTTGTTCTTAAGTCGATCAAGAGTATAACTGGGACCCCACACATCCATATGAACTAGGTCAAATGCAGCAACAGATGAAACAGAGGAAGAACTGGAGAAACTAGCCCTGTGGTGCTTGCCAAGTTGACAGGCATCATAGGTAAGAGTAGTGGAGGGGATATGCGGTAGAACACGTCAGAGGCGATGAATGGGTAGATGGCCAAGGCAGTGATGCCACTGGAGAGGAGATCCAGCAGAAGCAAGGCCTTGAGTAGTAGAAGCAGCACAAGCAGTATGGCTCAGACGATACACCCCATGTTCCTCACACCCTCCACCAATCGTCTTCCCAGTGAATTTGTCTTGCAAGACACAACAGGATGGATCAAAAATAGCTCGGCAATTCAGATCTCTGGTGATACTGCTAACATATAGTAAACTCATTGGAAAATCAGGCACATAATACACATTTGTAAGCCTCAAGGAAGGAGATAAAGATATATCTCCCTTACCAACAAGTGACGAGTGTCTCCTATCACTCACCTGTACTGTCCTAGCAGGTGTAACAGGTGCAAGCTTGCAGAAAGAGCCTTTATTGCCGCATAGGTGCTTGGATGCACCAGAGTCATTCAGCCACTCACTAGAAGACAAAAGGGATGACATACCAGTCGCAGGTGTTTATGAAGAAGTAGCCATAGTTGCAGTGTCAGGAGTCTGAGAGGAGGAAGCTTGAGTTAACTGAGCAATTTGTTGCCACAAAGTTTTAATCTCAATACTCAAGGAGCTAACATCAGATGTGGGAAGGGCTAAATCTGGGATTTTAGTTGCCTGATTGGCCACTGGTGGTCTACCATGCTTCTACCAGCATGTAGCCTCAGAGTGACCAAGTCTACCATAGTAAATACACGGTGTCCTATTCCGCGTACCAGAAGAATGTCCACGTCCTCGACCACGTGCAAGATAAGAAGTGCCCCTGCCACATCCAAGGATCGCAGCCAGCGTAGACGACTGAGCAGTAAAGTCAGCAATAGGAGAATGCACTGTAACTCTGCTAAGTCTACTATATGCTTCCTTCAGGGTAGGAAGCTCGAGAGTAGTGAGATCTGATCTCTAGCTGCAGCATATTTAGGTCTAAGGCCAACCAAGAAAAGGGAGACATTCAACTATCTCCTGAAACTCCTCCAGGACTCACAGGCACACCCTGGCAGGTAGGAGTAGTGCCTCTCCAGCATTCCCTTCATAAGTAAATAATACTGTGATAGCGTTTGTCCCTCCTGACGTAGATAGAAGAGGTCGTAAAAGACCTGGAAAATACATGTGGAGTTGTTGGCATGTGAATAGGTATCATGCAAGGACTTCCACATCTCATTCGCTGTCGTATAATACATGATCTCATCTCTTATTTTGGGAATAACTATCTGCATCAACCATGCACAAACCATGGCATTTTCACCATCCTAGTTGACATTTGTGCTAGTCTTGTTCTCAGGCTCCGGATCTGTTAGTATATGGCTCTTTTTATGATCCCTAATGGTCATAAGAAAGGTCTGGGACCACCGTGAGTAGTTGGTCTCATCAAACTTAACAACAGAACCAAGGGATGGGTTCTTGATTACCCCGATGTCCGAAATAGAGCCCGAAGACATCTCTGACTGATCATTTGAAGCCATCTTCACAATATGGAAGCCTCAACCAAGTGTCTAGGACCAAAAAATTATCAAATAATTTGAAAATCCAACCGATTCAGATCTACATAGTTGCTAAGAGGCTTCATTGGATAGGTGTTAGCCTCACCTGGGTGCAAGCAAAACACCCAAGGAGGCTTTGAAGAAGTCTAGCCTCCTTCTTGCAACAAGAATAGGACTGCAGTCCCTAGATTATGGCAATATGCCCCTCACAGATGCTGCACAGGGGTCAAGGATCTCACTTACGGTTGCAACAGGTGGTTGCACTGTCGCTCCTCGCTGGTCGTAGCCTCAGATGCTGCCGTGTTGCTACATGGTGCTTGGTGGTGGTGCTAGTGCTTGCTGCAGTGCACCGCCAGCAACCCTTGGACCAGCAGCATCGCCGCTAGCTGCTGTAGGAGGTTGCAGCGCAGCCGCATCGTCGCTGCTGGGTCTATCGACCCTCGTTGGAGCGCCGCTCGGTGGTTCAGAGGCTTCCGCATCGTTGCAACCCCGTTGCAAGGGATGAATCGGGACTCAGGGGCACCGCCTCTAGCCACTAAGGCTCCTGCGCAAGGTTAGATCAAGCCTCAGAGGCTGAATCGAGCCTTAGGGGCCTCACTGGGGGTCGCTAGGGCTCCTGCGTGCAGCCGGAGGGTCGCCGGAGATTGCTGCCGCCGCCGAGGGAGGAGGAAATGAGAACGGGGTTTGGTGTTAGGGTTTAGGAGGTTTCGAGGGGTGGGATACCTAGAGCCATGGTCTATGACCGGTGCTTTGATACCAAATTGGATGAAAAGAGTCAATTCCATTAGAAATCCTAGGCCCTCTTTATATAGAGAGGAACGGTAGAGCTAAAAGTACATAAATATCCCTGAGGGACAAAGACTATTATAGCCCTTACAATAAGATAGAAATAAAAAGGGCTAATATACACCAACAAAACCCAAATTTGATGATTTTTTGGCTTAAATTACCATGTTTTTAACCTCGGTTACTGTACATCTCAAAATTAAATCTCTTGATATACTTGATTATTGGGTAGATTATGTTGTCTACACATCAATTTAGTAAGATCCTTAATTAATCTCTAATTTCGTGGCCAAAATGACCATGTTTTAACCTTGGTTACAGATAATCCCGAAACTAAATCTCTTGATATACTTGATTCTTAGCTAGATTAATGTTGTCTACACATTAATTTTCATGTTATGTATATTTTCTTTTCATTGCTATGATATGACTTTGTCGATATGCCAATAATGTATTTTTATTATGTTTTCATTTAAAATTTAAAATTTTCTTTTAGTCATCTCTTCGTACATGTAGTTATTAAAATGTTAATTTTCATTACATTTGTGACATTTGAGTCATTTTGGGCCTTTTTGAGTAATGTCTCAAAAATTCACAAATATCAGCAATATATCCTCGACATATCCCTTTTTTGGCTTGTCGATACGACATCGATATTGACATTTAAAACCTTGCTCTAGTTGTTGGCCAAGGGGAAGTGTCTAACCCCTGCGTTGCGACTGTCGAGAGCACTACATGTACCGGAGTTCTCGTGAGCTTATTGTTCGTGAGTAGGATCATGAAGGATCTTCATTGCAGGGTTATTTTCGATGAAATTGGATATATTGTCCTGGATAAGTTAACTGGAAAGATCATTGCTAGAGGTACAGAGGAGAATAGTCTTTATCACTTTGGCCAGAAGTCATTTGCAGGAGCTAGTAGGTATAATGGGGGGGTACCTTACAGTGGCACACTCATCTAAGTTACCTGCCTCTAGATTGCTTCAGGAAGGTGATTCCACATATTTCACCTCCTGCTACTATTTTGTGTGATGCTTGCTAATTAGGTAAGCATCATAAGTCCTCTTTTCCTTCCAATACTACACTTGGATCAGCAGTTACTTTTGAGTTACTCCATATAGATGTCTGGGGATCGAGTAGAGTTCTAGATAGGATGGGACATCGTTATTATCTTGTTGTCGATGATTTTACCAGAGTGTCTTGGGTATTTTTCTTGAAGAATAAGGGTGATGTTGGAGGTGTTATAAAGACTCTTCTCTTGGAGATTAAGACTCAATATTCTGCCACAGTGAAGATTGTACGGATAGATAATGCCTCAAGTTCTGCACTGTTAGACTTGTGGAGTTCTACAGGACTTGTGGAATTATCCTCCAAATTACTTGTACCCATGCCTTACAGCAGAATGGGATTCCTGAGCAAAAGCACAGACATCTGTTAGAGGTTGCCTGTACTCTTCTTATCCACTACAATGTTCCACAAAGATACTGGGGGGATGCTGTCTTAATGGCGTGTTACCTCATTAACAGGATGCCAAGTTCAGTCCGTCACGAGCAGATGCTGATTCTTTTGTTACATTCAGATGGTGAGCTTTTCCACGTGTCTCCCAAGACTTTTGGGTGTGTTTGTTTTGTTCATGTGCTATCACTAAGCCGTGATAAGCTTGCTCATCGCGTTGTTAAGTGCATTTTCTTATGGTACTCCAAGAGTCAGAAGGGACATCGATGCTATGATCCCATCCACCACAGGCATTATGTTAGCACTGATGTGACTTTTTATGGGACGACACCATATTTTTCTATTACTAGACAAACGAGTGTTCATGATGAAGTAACTCCCATGCCTGTTCCTCCTGTTACACTTGAGGTGATTCCAATCTCCACATCTCTGTCAACTTCTTCAGGCTCCACTACTCTTTTGGATGACTACCAGAGATTGCATGGTTCGCTGCGCACATATAGTAGATCTCATGCGATACTACAAAGGCCATCGCCCACACTAGTGACTGATATTTCACAAGCAGTTGAGATTGGTTCAAATGACAGTGATCGTTTAGTTCCGACCTGATTGTCCTGACAGTGCAGATTACAATAGTAGTGATGTTCCTTCTGCAGAGACTTAGTTGGAGATATCAGATGATTCAGACCTTCCTATTGCCATTAAGAAGGTGCCACACACGTGTGAGTCCAGATATCGTGTTGCAGGCAGTTTGGCTACATATGGTCTTGGTTCTTAGCGTGGCAGCTTCTGCCAGGCACTTACAACCTCACACCTTCCGTCTACCTATCAGCAGGCCATCCTTGATCCAAAGTAGCGTCAAGCCATGGAGGATGAGATGTCAACACTTCGGAGTTGACAGACTTGGAAGCTTACCTCACTTCATACAGGTGTGTGACTAGTTGGCTCTAGATGGGTCTTTGCTCTCTAGTACAACCCTGATGGGTCTATTTCAAGATATAAGGCTAGGTTGGTGGCAAATGGGTCCACCCAGATATATGGGGTGGACTTTTTTGATACTTTCTCTTCCGTTGCGCAACTTGCCATTATGTGGGTACTTATCTCTATTGCTTGTCACAGAGATTGCCAGTTATATCAGCTTGATGTGAAGAGCACTTTTCTATACGACGATCTTCAGAAGGAGGCTTACATGCAGCAGCTCTCGGGTTTTGAGGTTCAGGGCGAGTGTGTGTGCAGACCCAGGAAGGCCATCCATGGCCTGAAGTAGAGCCTGAGAGCTTGGTTTCGGAAGCTCTCAGATTTGTTGCAGAGGATGGGGATGCAGAGGTCTTTTTCATATCACTCTTTGTTTGTTATGAAAATAGAGAATGGCGTGGTAGTAGTACTGGTTTGTGTAGATGACCTAATTATCACTGGCGATGATGAGGCTAGGGTAAGATAGGTTAAGGAGCCTCTTGCACAGCAGTTTGTTATGAAAGGTCCAGGCCAGCTCAGACACTTCTTGGGGATTGAGGTCGCTAGGAACAAAGATATGATTATTCTTTCTCAACGCAAGTATGCATTGGATGTTCTTCTGGAGATAGGTATGTTGGGGTCCAAGCCAGCCAATATTCCTATGGATTCCAAGGCACATCTTCATGATGAGGAGGTAGGGGTAGCTGATAGCATAGTATACAGATAGTTTGTGGGCAAGCTGTTATACCTGACCATTACCAGACTTGGCAGTAGGCGAACTTAACCAGTTTATGGAGAGGCCGACGAAGTTGCACTGGTAGAGGTAGCTATGCAGGTGCTGAGATACTTGAAGAAAGCATCGGGTCGTGGTATTCTCTCTTTCAAAGAGGCTCTTCTATGACAGTGGTAGAATATTTTGACGCTGATTATGTAGGATGTGTGCTTGACAAGAAATCCCCCATCGGTTTCTGTACATTTGTGGCTGGTAATCTGGCTACCTGGAGGAGTAAGAAATAGGGGACAGTTTCTCGCTCCAATGCAGAGTCAGAGTATAGGGCGATGGCTCAGACTGCTGTAGAGATGGTTTGGATACGGTCTCTACTGCATGATTTGCATGTCCAGATTAAGGAACCTATGGAGATGCGATGTGACAATTGAGCATCTATATATATAGCCAACAACCCGATGTTCCCTTAGCGTAGCAAACACATTGAGGTTGACTGCCACTATACCAGAGATCTCATACAGTGTGGTTTGTTGCGTACTACTTGTGTTGCATTTGAGGATCAGACTGCTGATGTGTTCACGATGCCAGTACCTCGATCGGCGTTTGACTATTGTTGTTCGAAGCAGTGATTTAAAACCTGCCGGCAAGGCTATTTTTGGGAGGGGGTCGTGTCGACACAATAACAATATCGATTTACAAATGTGCCGTTGGCATACCGGCTGCTGTTAGTGAGGCAGGAAAGAGCGGTGGGAGTTTCAAAATTGAAAAAAATGGAAGGTTGGAATAAGGCAGCTTGAAATTGACACACACATAAAATTTGGGTATTTTGACATCATTTTGAGTATTTATGGTATTTTACACACAATTTTTTTTTTGAGTATGTTAACATATTTTAAGTATTTATGTGATTTTTTGTCGGCATATTGTCAGCATGCCTTCGGCATTCCCATGACGTGTCCTCGACATGCCCATCGGCATGGTCATCGAAAAATAGGCATTTCCACGGCATACCTTCGTCATGGCCACGAAATACATACTTAGAATTTATCGGTATGGTATCAAAATCGATATTTCGAACCTTGGTTTCAAGTTAAGCATGATTGACATCTATACTCCAACTTGAGAGGAAGTGTTGTGACTCATATTTATCCTTGACTATTTTACTAATATTTGGTGATTTTTTTGTCATTTCTTATTTTATTTTAGACATGGATTGTTATGTATCCAAATCTCTCTTTATTTTAAGAGATATTAAATTTTTTTATTCATTTTCTCCATGTGCTATGTCATTTTTATTTTGTTCCCTCTTTGCATATAAAGAATAAGATAAGATGTTTATTTCATTTGCAACAGTGGGAACAAAAAAAAATCATGTTCATTTTTGTATTTATTTCGCGTGGACGTGTAAATTCCAGACATATTCCTGCTTAAGTTATGCAGAGGACATCATGTCAGCCCATGTGGAGTTGTTTAAAGAAGATTTTGACGAGTACATGGATATCGTCTCAGTCTCCTAGATGTATCCTTAATATGGTTGTTCCCTATGGTTCCTATTGAAACACATGATTGCTCCACACTTAAAGTTGACCCAATATTAAGAGAAACCTCTACATGGTGACAAACTTCTTTGTTCCCAAGATAGTCGCTGGGCAATTCTTGCCAACAGCATACACCAATGGAAATAATGGTTGTCGACAAAGAAGAGAATAGAATGTCTTATTAGAAATCAACCATAGGCTTTTTTATATAGAGTGACTTTGGATAAATTACATCATAAGTGCCAAGGCATACAAAACATTGCACACACACTCTTGCATAACCCATAATTTTAACAATTCCCCTCAAATTGAAGCATATATGTCAAGCACGCGTAGCTTGGAACCACAAAAATCATGATACTACTTATAAAAAAAAAATCACGATGCTTCCGAGGAAGAGATTTGGTATGGATATCAATAATTTGCTACTCAAAGGTCATGGTAGGAGTGCATGTCTTCCCAGTGGTCACTGTACCTTTGATAAAATGACAATCTACCTCAATGTGCTTTGTACGCTCGTGGAAGACTGGGTTAGATGCAATAAACGTAGCAGACTTGTTATCACAAAACATAGTCACCAGAGTCTCAACCTTTACACCCAGATCTTCCAGAAAGTGAATTAGCCATGTGATCTCACAAGTAATGTGAGCCATAGCCATGTACTTAGCCTTAACACTAGACCTAGACACCACGGTCTTCTTTTTGCTTTTCCATGTTACCAGATTCCCACAAAAAAAGATGGCATACCCTGTAATAGATCTCTAGTCATCCAAGTTTCCCTTATAGTTAGCGTCAGAGTATGCACGCAGGCTTATGTGACCATTGTTCCTCATATAGAGCCCTTTCTCTAGATTCCCTTTCAGGTATCCGAGAATAAGACAAACTGCTCTCTAGTGGCTGTATTGTGGATTCTCCATATATTGGTTGCTGGCAACAGTGACATACAAGTGCTTGCCAACAATTCTTCTTTACCTACTCTTATCCTCAAATAGTGGATCATTTTCATCCTTAAGCCCTTGTGGCTCAACAAGAATCATAGATGGCTTGTTGCCAAATAATCTTGTTTCTTCCAGAAGCTCTAGCACATACTTCCTTTGGGACAATGACATGCCCTTGGAATTCTTGGCCACCATGATACCTAGAAAATATTGCAATTTTTCTAGATCCTTAGTAACAAATGTTTCCTTAAAGGCCTTGGTCTCCTGGATATCATCCCCCATTAAGATCATATCATCTACATAAATCGCAAGTATCACCAGACTAGATTCTTTCCTTGCATAAATACTAAATGGTCAGAAGTAGACCCGTGAAATCCAACCTGTTGAACTATCGAATTGAGCCTCTCAAACTAGGCTCTTAGGTTTTGTTTGAGTCCATAAATTGCCTTCCTGAGTTTGCACACTTGGCCCCCTTCAACCACAAAATTAGGTGGTTGAGCCATGTAGACTTCTTACAAATCACAATAAAGAAATGCATTCTTGACATTGAGTTGGTACAATTGCCAATTTTTTTTCACGGTAAGAGACAGGATGACTCTGACAGAATTGAGCCGTGCCACCGAGGAAAAAGTGTCGAAGTAGTCTACCTTATAAGTTTGGGTATATCCCTTCGCAACAAGTCTAACTTTTAGTCACTGAACAATACAATCCGAGTGATACTTCACCATATAGACCCCATTTGCAATCAACAACTTTATAATTAGGGGGAAGGTCTGTCAATTTCCACATGCCATGAGAGAGGAGTGCCACCTTCTCCTGCATAGCCTAGTGCCACCTAAGATGTTGTAAAGCATCATGATGATGTTTAGGAACCACCATGGCAAAAAGTGTTGTAGAAAATTGTTGCAAAGCTAGACTAAGGTGATTAGTAGCCATATAATTTGCCATGGGATGTAAGGTACATGATCTCATTGCTTTTCTAAGAGCAATAGGTAGATCATCTGACCTTTCTGGGGAATCACTTGGATCTGATGTTGGTGGGGGGTATTGATTGTCCTTGGGATCCTCAACCTATATAATGGGTAAGGGGATAGAAACAAGAGACTTTTGACGATGATTACAAGTTGAAGAAAATGTACTTTCTTTACCAAATAGTCTCTTCATCTCTATATAGGTAGGGGAAAAATTACATCATAAACCTACTACGAAAATAAAAATTAACGAAACATCCTTACTACAGAAAACAAAACTCATCACTCCCCCTCAAGGTGGAGCATATATATCCATCATGCTCAGCTTGTTTCTACACTTCTCAAACTGGGGGCGAGACAAAGCCTTGGCAAACATATTAGCAGTTTGGTCTGAGGAGGCAAGACAAATAGTACGAAGCAGACCCTGTTGAATCAAACTCCTGGTGTAATAATAATCCACTTCCATATGTTTTGTTCTCTCGTGGAACACAGGATTGTTTGCAATGTAGGTGGCAACCTGGTTGTCACAATGCATCTCCATAGGTTCCTGAACATTAAAACGAAGATCCCGTAACAGAGACCTAATCCATATCATCTCAGCTGCAGTATGTGCCATGACCCTGTACTCAAACTCAGCATTAGAGCGTGAAACAACACTCTGTTTCTTGCTCCTCCAGGTTACTAAGTTCCCAGCTATAAAAGTACAGAAGCCAGTAGTAGATCGCCTGTCACCAACATCACCTGCATAATCTGCATCTGAGTATGCAACAACAGACATAGGTGCCTTCCTCAGAAAAAGAATGCCTCTACCTGGACATCCCTTGATGTACCTCAACACTTGCATCATAGCCTGCCAATGAACATCAGTGGCCTTATCTAAGAACTGACTTAGCTTACCCACGGCAAGGTTAATATCTGGCCTAGTGATAGTCAGATGTAACAGCTTCCCTATCAGTTGTTGATATGCCTTCTTGTCTTTTAGCTTTACAGTATCCTAAAAAAGGTGAATTTTTGATCCATAGGATATTTGCATCTTTGGATCCTAGCATGCCTACCTCCTGAAGAATATCAAGGGCATACTTCCTCTATGACATAATTGTTCCTTGCTTACTTGTGGCTTACTCAATGCTTAAAAGGTATCTTAGCTTCCCAAGATTTTTCATGACAAATTGGTGTGCCAAGTACTCCTTCGCTTGAGATATATCCTCTGCATCATCACCTGCAAGAATAAGGTCATCCATATACACAAGTAAAGCCACTGTACCCTTGCTGGTCTTCCTTACAAATTGTGAGTGGTCAGATGAGGATCTTTGCATCCCAATAATAGACAATGCCTCAGGCAAGTGCTAAAATCAGGCTCGGGGGCTCTGCTTAAGATCATAAATGGCCTTACGAAGCCTGCATATACACTCCCCCTGAACCTCAAAGCTAGGCGGTTGCTGTATATAGATCTCTTCCTCCAAGTCTCCGTACAGAAATACATTTTTGACATCCAGCTGATGTAACTGTCATCCATAATGAGCTGCAACAGAGATAAGAATGTGAGCAATGGAGAGTCATGCAACAGGGAAGAACGTGTCAAAGAAATCCACCGCATAGGTATGGGTGAATCATTTGGCCACAAGGCACGCCTTATACCTTGAAATAGACTCATCTGGTTTGTATTTCAAGGCAAAGACCCATCTGGCTCCAACAAGGTGTATGCCAGACGATAAAGGTGACAGCTCTCAAGTACCTCTGGTAGTAAGTGCAGACATCTCTTCCATGGCTGCCTTCCAGTGTGGATGTAGTAGAGCTTGCTGGTACGAGGTAGGTAACTCTGCACTGGGTACAACAATTGTGAATACATGAAACTTCGAACTTAGAGAATCAGCATAAACAACACTCTTAGCAACACGATACTGGGCACAAGATCGTGGAGCCTTTCTAATAGCAATAAGGATATCCTCATCAGTACTCATGGAATCAGGACTTGGAGAAACATCCATAGGTGATAGACTCTCACACTTTACACCTGCTGACATTGTATCTAAAGAAGCCTCTTGAGTAGAAACCACCTCTAGGTTATCAACATTAACCTGAGGAGTTTGTGGAATAGATGGAGGAGGCTTTGCCCTATAAACAACTGTCAACTGATAAGTATGACCCTTGATAGTCCCTTCACTCGGTGGTACTGGCCTGAATGTGCTGGTAGATGACTCAGTAGCTTGAGAAGGGCTACTACTATCCGTGAATATACCAAATGGTATAGGACCAACTGGTATAGGAGCACACTCCGGCACACTTTGCACCAGCTTGGCAGCAACAGAAAAATAGGGTATAGCTTCATGAAAGGTGATATTTGCACTGATATAATATCTCTGGTGTAGGGGATCAAAACACCGATACCTCTTCTGAGTATAAGAGTAGCCAAGAAATACACACTTGACTGCTCTAGGTGTTAATTTATCGCACCCAGGTCCAAGAAGATGTACAAAAGCCACACATCCAAATGTTTAGGGTGGAAGATCAAACAACTCATCATTTGGATAAAGCATCTGCCAGTGGTATCTGCTCGTGAATCACAGAGGAGGGTAATCTATTAATAAGGTAGCAAGCTGTTAGAACTACATCTCCCCAGTAGTTCTGTGGCACACTGTTATGGATAAAAAGGGCTCTGGCCATATCAAGGATATGTCTGTGCTTCCTCTCTGCAACTCTATTTTACTGAGAGGTGTGAGGACATGAGGTATGATGAATTATGCCATGTAAACCATAGAATTCAGCTAGCTGACGAGTATAAAACTCCAATGCATTATCAGATTTGAGAGTTTTGATGCAAATATCAAACTGATTCTTTATCATTAACGCAAACTTCTCAATCAGTGGACCCACTTTAGACTTATTCTTCATGAGAAATAACCAGGATAATATGGAAAAATCATCAATCACAATCAAATAGTACTGATGCCCTGCTCTATTAGGAGTCCTACTGGGATCCCAAACATCAGGATGCACTAACTGAAAACACGAAGAGGAACGTGGTCCTGTAGTAGTTGGAAAGGAAGATCTATGGTGCTTCCGAAGTTGACATTCATCGCGGAATGTTCAACAAGGAGTGTTCTTGGTGGAGTCCTCAACTTCGCTCGATACTAAGTTGAAGAAATGAACTAACTTTCTTTACCAAATAGTCCCTTCACCTCTATATAGGTGGGGGGAAATTACATCATGAACCCACTACGAAAATAAAAATTAGCGAAATGCCCTTACTATAGAAAATGAAACTCAACATTATAAGTATGAGAAAATCACTCATGAGAGGATCCCTCATTAGAGAAATAAGGGATCTTCAAAAGAAAAGAGACATCAGCTAACACATAATATCGCCTCCCAGCAGGATCAAAACACTTGTAATAACCTACGAAAACACACTTGACAGACCAAGGAGATAACTTATCAAGTATCCCAAACAAGTGAACAAAACATGTGCATCCAAATATCTGCAGTGGCAATGCAATGACAGGGGCATTGTGTTGCAACAAGTTACAGAAGTAATGGTGTGTCCCTACTAATAATAGATGAAGAGAGATGATTAATCAAGTAGGTTGCTGTCAGAATGGCACCCCCCCCCCCCCTAAAAGTGTTTAGGGGCATTATTAGCAAACATTATAGTCTAGGTGATATCAAGAAGATGTCGCAATTTGCATTCGTCAACCTCATTTTCCTGTGAAGTGTAAGCACAAGATGTCTAATGTAGGGTACCATTGGTAGAAAGAAAATCATTTACATCATTCTGCATGAATTCTAAAGCATTGTCACTGTGAAACACTTAGATGCATGTTGAATACAAATTTTGAACTTCGTTAAAGAATTTTAGAATTACAATAACTATCTTAGATTTGTTATGCAACAAGTAGGTCCAAGACAAACAATTGAAGTCATCAACAAAGACCACAAAATACCAATAAACACCCCGGTGAATTATTCTACATGGACCCAAATATCACAATAAATCAAATCAAATGTAGCAAAACATCTATAATTTTGTTGGAAAGGAAAGAAGCCCTGTAATGCTTGCCCAGATGACAAGCCTCATAATCAAAATGTATAGACGACTCTAGAAACATCTTCCGTAGTTGTGAAGTAGAAAGGTGGCCCAGGCGATGATGCGAAATGACATGAGCAGCAGAGATAGATGCCACACTGGCGAAGAGGTGAGGAGTATCAATATAGTAGAGAACATCGCGCTTAAACCCCCCAGCAGTCATCATCCCTATCCTAGTGTCCTGAAAATAGACAAAATGCTCATCAAATAGCATGTGGTAGCAAAATTCCTGTCACAGTCTATAACCAGATAATAAGTTCAAAGGAAACTCCAGTACATGGTAAACATCCGACAATTTTAGCTTGTTAGAGAAATGAACCTCTCCAACACCAGTAATAAGAGTATGAACCATTTACTAAACGGACCAAAGTAACATCTTGTGATTTGCACATAGACATAATAGCTTCCTTACCCGTGAGATGGTTGGAAGCACCGGAGTCAACCACCTAAGTGACAGAAGTGGAAGTAGTGGCTAGATTCACTAAACTACTCGAAGTTGCCAAAGATGTAGTAGTGTCTGGTGGAACTGGCTAACGCACTATCATCATTAGGTGAGCATAGTCATCTACCATCAAGGTAGGAAATGCAAGAGTAGGTGTAGGAGCATATCCAGGTGTAGATGCAACAACAAGAGAAGTAGTAGTCCCCCCTCCCTCCCCCCGAACCACAATAGTAGTAGCTGAACAGCTTCGAGGATAGCCAAACTTGGCCCAATATTTCTCTGAAGGATGGTTTGTCCTTCGATAATGAATATATGGATCATAAACACGGCCCCGTCCACAACCACAGTAGGTACCATAGCCTCATCCCCCTCTAGAGACAAACCCATTGTGACCTCCAGAAAAAGCAAAGGCCGACGCCTCAGTAGTAGGCACCTGAGGAGTAATAGTGGAAATAGCTGATAGACATGCATTAGTAGATATCTTCTGCAAACAACCATATACCACCTCTAAATCTAGAATCTCATCCAATGCTAAAATGTTCCCTTGAACAAAAGAGAACCTAGGACTATGCCTATCTAGGAATTTGTAGACTTGCCACGTTTTCCTCTGGTTGGTCTAAGTTTCATTGCAAGATGGCTGGAAAGTATTTAGCTCTTCAAAGAGCCCTTACATCCTCGCATAATAATCCGTTAATGCTTGTTCTCCTTGGGAAGAGGACTATATGCGGTGATAGATGTTTGACAAACAAGCATGATTGGATTTCTGAGAGTACTTTTTGGCCAAACTCTCCCAGATCTCCTTAGCGATCTTCTCATAGAGGAGATTCGCAGTTATATGTGGTTCAACACTATTCATAACCCAGTTCATCAAAAGATAATTGTCTAGCTCCCACTTTTCAAACTCCACACTCTGAGCATCAGGGGGCTCCTTAGTAATAAGAGCTCTAGCCACCAACAAAAATTTTAAATGCCTGAGATAATTTTGGACACCATCTAGTTTCATAGTGGTACCTTGAAGCATTAGAGAAGCTAAGGTAGTCATCAACTTGGTATCCGAAGAGGATGAGGGTCCAAATGAAGGCATGTTGGGCCTTGGAAGATCACTAAAGCTAAAACTAGAGATCTGAAATCAAGAAGACAACATCCATGAACCTTTGATTTCAGTAGCAGATCATGAATACAAAGCACAACCTAAGACCATGAAAACGAGCATGGGCACCATTGGAGTTAGTCTAGGTCATCAGACAACCCTTGGCAGCACCAACAGAAGG
This sequence comes from Thalassia testudinum, assembly GCA_037157565.1. Classification (NCBI taxonomy): domain Eukaryota; kingdom Viridiplantae; phylum Streptophyta; class Magnoliopsida; order Alismatales; family Hydrocharitaceae; genus Thalassia; species Thalassia testudinum. The sequence goes on along the minus strand of JAZHRO010000022.1, from coordinate 1,123,476 downwards.
TCGCTTCGGCATTAGTAGGCGTAGCTGGCGGTGGCATTGGGAAGGAAACACTTGGGAAGAGGTAGTGATGGCCTTAGCAGCGTCGTTGGGTGGATGTTGGCCAATAACACCTACACACGAGGCTACTAGGGTCAGTGGCGGCGTACGAGGTGGCCTCTAGTGGCCCTTCCGTGCACTAGTGGCGATAAAGAGGTGAGAGAGGCAAGGAGGTGAGAGAGGAGAAAGAGAAAAGGGTTTCTTCTTTCTACCCTAGGGTTTTCGGTGGAAAACGGTATCGAGCGCGAAGATTTTAGGACCCAACTCGCTTTGATACCATATTGAGGAAGAAGAGAATAGAATGTCTTACTAGAAATGGAACCTTAATCCTCTTTATATATAGGCTTTGGGTAAATTGCATCATAAGCCGTAAGGAATACAAAACATAGAACTACTATGTTTTGTTCAAGTGTTTAATCTGAGGATCATGTCACAAGTAAGAATGTTGCTGAAATAATGCAAATGAGGTCTACACATGGAAGTTGCTGCATATCTATGTTGACGAACTAATGACTGTAATGTGTGGCAAGAAAGCTGCACTTTACTTGTGAACTATCCTTTTTCGTTAGAATATTAAGATGTGGAGGTGGATTTACTTTATAGTGAAGATCATATTGTAGATGTTTTTTTTGCAAAGTCTCCACCATATGGCATCTTTACAGCGTGATTGGTATATATACAATGAGGGTTAGGATTCTCTACCGACTTCAATCCGTAAATGAAAGTGTCTCACCTTTTACTCTTTATTTTGTTGATGCAGCAATGCTACCTGAGCTTGATGGTGTAACAAAAATAAATTCTCGAAGCTAAATGAGATAATTGATTATTGGAGGCTTTTTAACCAAGCAATGCTATGCAGTGAATTTTTACAAATATCAAGGAAATGGAATATTTTGTCTATTTGCAAAGAATACTGTACTTTGTAGAATGATTCAAGGTAATATCTTGCCACATATGGAATCGGGAAGTTGATTAAGAAGCATATTTGAGTGATTTTTCATTTCCTGAAACTCTAATGATATGTCTTGTGATTGACGTACTTTTTTTTCTGCATTATTTTCTTGATGCATCCTCTATGCGGTGCCTAGAAAATGAAGCAAAAAAGTAATTCCATTAGTTAGCCAAGAAAATGAAGCAAAAAAGTAATTTCATTAGTTACCATGTCTTGATTTCCAACATTGATAAAACTGATTTTCCTGTTGATATATGAAGGACAATTGTATGAAGCTGACTAATCATTTGCTGGCCTGTATTTTTAAGGAAAAGCATTGTGGATTTTGCCACACTTAACATATGACTCTCACATCAGGGTTTCCATGTCTTGGAGTCTTGCTTCAGAAGCTGGAGAATCCTGCACTCCGGGCATGCCTAAAAGTCCCATCAAATGCGGTAAGTTGACGGTTTACTGCAGTTTCAGTGCTAAATTGTTATGCAGTAATAGTTGCTTAGGTCAAGGTTTGCCTGCCAATTCCAATCCCAATTTTGGTCATTGTGATTTAAAGTAAATTTAGAAATATCAGGACAGGTCAAATTTAAAATTACAGGCTTCAACTACAATGTTGGGTATTTAACAAACTAGCTAGGAGACATTTAGGGGCAAAATCAATGATAATTGAGATGGGGTAGGACAGCGGTTTTTGCTGAAATTGGAACTTTCAGTCTAAATTTGGGAGGATGGGTCACTGGGTCTTTCTCAACATGTATATAACCATCTACCATTAGGTTTTATGTTAAATCCTACCACTATATTTGGACTATATATACACATTTGTACTCTTCCTTTGAATAGGTTGGCATTTTGCCTTCTAGAGACACAAATGCCATCTTCCTGGTATCCTTGATTTTTTCTTTCACTGATGAAATGGGAGATGAGTAGTAATGCTGTTGCCTACAAGGACACATGCCCAAACATCAAACCTTGGCTGTCTATTTATCCACAGATGGTTGTGCAATGATGCCTCGTGGCCAGAGAAAGAAATGCTTGGGCGATCTTGCCTGAAGAGGCTGATTAAGGAAGGAGATTTGACTGCCATTTGCACTCAATGGATAGCAACTGAACTTTGTTACTTGACATTTATGGTTTTGTTATGCAGAGCTACCTGTACTACATATAATGGAAGATTGTGAGATATGCCTGAAACTTTGGAGTGGTCTGCATTTTAATCCATGAAGTTTAAAACAGCTGCTTTCGACTCTAGAAAGCTTGAGAAGGTTAAGTCTGTTGAGCAGGTTACAACACCTCATCCAACCTTAAACCTTAATGCATCTTGTTAAGATATATAAAATTGGAATAAAATGGACACAAATATCAAAGCATCATAGGATGAACATTTGGGTTTACGTGGAAATCCCACTTACGAGGAGTGGGGAGAAAACTATGGGAGAAACACCCTAAGGGCAGGATACATCTGTATTCTTATCAAAGATAAAATGGGTGGATGCAATAGCCTTTTATAGGCAACCCACTCACGCACAAACTTGTCCACACATGATGTGGGATTAAAATGCCTCTCAACACTAGCTCACCTCGCAATGTAACCCCTTAAGCTGGAGCATGAAATGCTTAACTTGTACAAAAGAGGTCCTCACTCTCACAAGCAAAATGCTCAAGTGACTATTGATGCTATCGGGTCATTAGCTTTCCTGCATCCTCATTCTTGCTTGTTGGTGGGCGTTGGTTGAAGTTCAGAGATGAATTGTTGAAGGTGACTTTGGTGGTTGTGTCTTGCCTATGTTGAGAACTCTAAAGAGGATCTTTCATGGAGACCAAGAGACCGGGCCTCTCCCCACACGGAAACTCAAAGAGAGGTCTCTCTATTGGAGACTTAAGAGAGTGGTCTCTCTTATAAGAATTCTCTGTTCCTCTCATATAGGGACAAAAAAAAAAGGAGAGTCTCTCATGTGGGGACCGCAAAGAAAAGAAAGAGTCTTGTATATGGGATACAAAGAAAAACTGTCACACTCCCCCCTTCTCCCATACACGTATGCAAGAAGAAACTGCATAGAGAAGAGCTCCTCTCTTATTCTATTTTTTTTCTTGTTTTCTCTTTTTTTCCTCTTTTTTTTCTTCCATCTCATTCCTTTTTTTTTTTGTAATGCTAAGAGGTGACATTGAAACAACATAAAAGGACATGGTAGGGGGTAAGGATGCAAAATGTCAAAATATCTTCTCATTTATTAGGGTTTGTAGAACCTAACTCCACTCCATGCTGCTGCACCATAGTTTCTCCTACTGCCATTGATGCCTTGAGGCTCCTCGAGGAAACCTCTGCCTCCTCACACTCTTGTCCTCCACTAGGGAAGTTGCTCAAGCACATTGTTGAATGCCAAGGACTCCTCGACTTGTCCTACTACTTCTTCCTCCACTTGGGCTGCAAACCACGATCATCACTTTGTCTTCATCGCCCCCACCTCGCTGCAGTTGACCTTCGCCATGGTGACGATGTTTGGGATTGTGAGCCACATCCTTCTTCCTCCAACTCCTCCCCCCTCGACGATGCTCCTAGAGGAGGTGTTGGAGCACGTGATCTCATACATGGCGGTGGACGTGGAGAGAAACATGATCTCGAAGGTATGCAAGAGGCTTTGACCAACCTGCTCATGGCGACAATGACGCAAAGGGTAGGATCGATCCCGAGCAGCCTTGCCCAATTGCATGGTGCTAAGGTCTTGCATAGTTCGGGGCAAAGCTTCACGTTGGTGTTAGACATCGCCTCTTGGCACTCCTCGCCTTCTGGTTGTGCTCTCCATGATCGGAGATCGATGCTACGTGCTCCAGAGCAGTTGCTCCACATTGTGCATTACGACGATGCACTTCTTTGGGTGCTTCTCCACCTAAATCTTCTCCTCTAGATTAGGGGTTCTCCTTTTCATTTGAGATTGGAGGCATCAATAAAGAGGATTCCTATTGAAAATAATTGAACAAAAAGAACCCAATAATGAACTACTCTAATACCATGTTAAGATATGTAAAATCAGAATAAAATGAACACAAATATCAAACCATCACAGAATGAACACTTGGGTTTATGTGGAAGCCCCACTGACGAGGAGCGGGGAGAAAACTACAGAAGAAGTGCTCCAAGGGCATGGTATGTCTATATTCTTCTCAAAGACAATAGCCTTTTATAGGTAACTCACTGACACACAAACTTGTCTACACACAATGTGGGACTAAAATGACTCTCGACAGCAAGTCACCTCTCAACACATCTGAAATAGAATTTTGGCCTTATTGGCACATTCTTGTTCCATGGATTTCTTGATTCTTTTTCCACTCCATCTTCGCTCCAAATCTCCTCCTCCTTCATTACCATCCCCTTTCTACCAAGGAGGTTGATGAAAGTGTTAGAAGGAGGTGTTATGGGCACATGCCATGAAGGGGGTCATGAGTTTAAGGATGAAGGAAGACAATGATCATAAGAGTGGACGATTGAAAGACAATTTGAGCTTTTAATAGAAAGGAGATGAATGTGGATAGGTCTCAAGTGGAAATGAGGGTGCACATATGCTCTACATCAATTGAAGAGGGACCTCGACATCCCTTAAGTACATGCATATATGATGTAACAACTCTTGTTCATTGTTAGATGTTTTTGGTCTTGTGAGGTTCCCACCTAGTCAAACTATGATGGGGCCAACTGCATGAACTGCTGATGTAGGGCATAATGCTGGGACTTGCCCTTCTACTTATTAGGTAGGTGCTTGGTGGATTTGCTTAGTCTGCAACCCATGACAGCATTGGTGAATGCTTTCTTTACGCCAGGGTTGTTTACATCTAACAATCAGGAAGGGGATGTAAGTGGTGGAGCACCTCATTCTCTTGGTTTTTTAGTCTCACATTTGTTCATGAGGACAATCTTTATCTATTTATCTTCAGAATAACCCATATCCAGACAATGATCATGGAGGTGCGCAATAGGTCCATGCTCCTTGAAGGGATTGGAATAGACTTCTATTTTATGCTTCCAAAGCTGGAGGGAGGGCCTTCTTCGCTAGTAGCTTGGCATGCATTCATGCTTACTGTTGTCAACTCAAGCAAAAACCCTTGGGATTTGGAATAAGAACACAATTAGGCATGGAAGGATAGTAGGGAGACTGGATATGTCTCTCTATGATTAAGATTGATTGACTACTTTCGACGAGTATTACCTTTCCCTAAGCACAAGTAACCACGTGGCTATGCTCATTGCTCATCAAGTTGGGGCCTATCATGAACCCAAGTAGAAGGCCATTCCACCACAACAATTTTTGGTGTTCACAAGTCGGTTATTGGGATGTGGTGGGTAGGGGAGAGCCAAAAGAATTTGTGATAATAAGTGGAAAGAAGTTCAAGCATGACTGAGTTCCATCAGGATATTCAGAATCAAAGCGGTCCAAGTCCCTACCCTTGATGCATAGCTCTTGCCTGAAGTCAACATTAGAATGTGTGGTTTTCCACCATGCACTTCAAATAGCACATCTTTGAAAAAGGAAGGTCTTGCGTGCAGATGAAATCAACCACTCATTTTCTATAGGCACTGAGATGCTTTGCAATCATCCAGTTTCCTTACGGATTCCAATGAAGAATGAAAGTACAAAATGAAGCAAAGCAGAATAAGCGAAGCTTGTCTCCATATACTTGCATTGCAAAGTAGAGGAAAGCAAAGTATAATATGTTAGCTCACTTTCTGTCTGCTATAGTTCGCTCAGTCAACTTGCAGGCATGCTGCATGAAGCTCAAGCACATGAAATTCATGCATAAGGTGCGGGCAGTGGCATGAAGTGAAGCAAAATGGGATGAGTAAAGCTTATATCCATAGAGTTTGCATTGGAAAGCTTTTCACAGCTTAAGGTACATAGTGTATGAAGTGTAATGGAATGAAATGGAGCAGCATGAGTTACCTTGACCTCTCTTTGCTATAGCTTGCTGCAGAACGAGGGATGAAGCGAAATGGAGCGAAATGTTGTATGTCTCTTTCACAACAACAATTAGCATTTCTACTACCTTTAACTGCATTGTAGCTCCACTTATGCTATCGCACCCTTCTAATCTCCATGTAGTATATGCACCTTGACATAAATACCAGATGATGGCATGCTTTGGGAGGATGAGGAGGGGGAAGACGAAAAGGATTCTAATAAGGCAGAGCTACAGGAAGGAGGTTAGCGGGTAAGGGGGAGGGAGGATTAAACTAGGAGAGAGGATGCTAACTCGGGGAAGGGGGTTTTCATCTTTGTCTTCTATGAGCAAACTCATGGACAACAAATGTCCCAGGATGGCAGTGAAGGTAATGAAGTTGATAATGCTACTAGAAATGGGTTCAATGCTTGTAATGAGTACTGAATTGATATGTTATGTTGGATGGTGTTCATTGATCATAAAAAGGTAGATGGTGATCATTGGTCATACATGGACAAATGGAAGTGCTTGCTGACTAATAAAATGACATGTTGATGATCATGCTTTTCTACTTCACCCTATTGCTAGAAAGCAACACTTTGAGGAGGGAATCAGATGAGTGGTAAAAGATGTGTAAAAGAATGCAAAGTGTGGTGGAAGTAAGAAAAATATTTCTTTTAATAGTGGTACGTTGAGGGCCCTTTTGTCATTTATTTCTATTGTTAGACTCTTGTTATTTTTTTCCCTTACCTCTCCCTATATAAAGGGGTGTAGGGCAGCCTTAGTAATTTGATGATTCTCATTTTCTTTAACTTGGTATCAGAGTCAAGTTGGGGACACCACCCAACAAAACCCTAACCCTACCACCAACCTCTCTCTGCCTCGCCTCATCACTGTTGTTGTCGACAGTGCCACCAGCAGCCAACGTCGTCAGCCACCAGCCTCAACGCCGCTGCCTTCTTGGAAGGAAGGGGGGACAGTGCCGCCGGCTAGGCCTATTCCTTTCCCTGTTGGGCGGCAGGGGAGGGGTAGATCAGCCACCCACTCCTTAGGAAGGTGATCTTGGTATGGTGTTTTGCTATGGTTTAGGACTCTCCAGGAGATGATATGAAGTGTTTCTACTGGATAGTATGATCATATCAGACTTCTGAATTTTGTTTGGGATGTGTATTCTCTTTGTTGATGATATTTTTGGGGTGTGTATTCCCCTTGATTTGTTGACGGATTGTTGGAACCACGTGTGAGCGAATTTTGGGGTGTGTATTGCCCAGTTTTTTTCAAAATCAGATCTATGTTTGAAGTTGTTTGAAGGTGTCTGTGTGGTGATTGCACTATGGCCTCTTCATCATTAGAGACTGAGGTGATGTCGAGATAGAGTAGAGATAGTGTGGTCTACAAGAACCCCATTTTTGCACCGATTGTAAAGTTGGATGAGATCAATTATCCCCGTTGGTCTCAAACCTTTCTTGTTACTGTGGAAGGGCATGAGAAACAACATATTCTTACGAAAGCACTACTAGAGCAAAAAACAGGGAAATATGCAACCTAGAACATAGATGATGCTATGGTAAGGGCTTGGATATTGAATAGTGATATCCCGTATTGGAGATGAAGTCATGTATTATAAAATGGCTAAACAGATGTGGGATGGTCTAAAAGATGCCTACTCTCATGAGTTGAATTCTACTCAGGTCTTTCAGATTGATTATGATCTTTGCATATGAAGCAGGAGTCCATGAGTCTTTCACAATACTACTCTTGAAAGGATTTTTGGAAAAATATAATGCTTGCAGGCCTATGTGCACGTCTACCACGTGTAGAAATCAGATGGAGTTTTTTGCACACATGTTTCTGGCAGGACTCAATGATGATTATGTTGCTGTACATTCTCAGATTTTAACATTATCTGAGCTTCCTACTATTGAGGAGATCTACAGGAGGTTTAACAGGTTGCAGGTTCAGCCCACTCATGAGATTGTCATTAGTAGCACTATTTTTGCCCATGCAGTTGTGAGTACACGTAGGGGACGAAGTGGAACTTTTCGAGGCAAAGGCAAGGGACATGGTGATGGTGGCTATCATTCTCTAGACAAATTACGCTAGATCATCCCACATCTATCGCCTGCCATGCAGATTTAGTGTGATGCCTGTCAGCTGAAGAAGCATCATAAAGCCGGTTTTTCAGTTTCTATGCATTCTAATAGTTCAACATGTTTTTGTTTACTTCATTGTGATGTTTAGGATCCTAGCCATGTGGCAGACCATCAGGGTCATCATTACTATGTGTTATTTGTTGATGACTTTTCTCATGATTATTTTTTATGCGTAATAAATTAGAAGTTGGTTTTATTATTCAGTAATTTGTGGCTTTTGTCAAAACTCAGTTTGATGTGTGTATTAAGACTACAGAATAGATAATGCATTGGAGTTTTGTACCAAGAATTTGGCATCCTTTTATGGGTCACTTGGTATTGTGCATCAGACTTCCGCCATATGTCACAACAAAATGGGGTTGCAGAACGGAAATACTGCCACATTTTGGATACAGCTTGAGTCTTACTAATCCAGAATAGTGTACTACATACTTACTGGAGAGATGCAATTCTCACTGCTTGTTATTTCATCAACAGGCTTCCTCCTCTGTACTTCATGAGCAAATTTCTTGCAATATTTGGTATCCAGATGCATATTTGTTTTTAGTGCCTTCGAAAATGTTTGGCTGTGTTGCTTTGTGCATTTACTTGGGCTTGGTCGTGATAAATTGGCTCCTAGAGTGGTTAAGTGTGTTTTTCTTGGCAACTCACACACTCAGAAGGGACATAGGTGCTTTGATCCTATACATCAGAGGCATTATGTCATTGCGGATGTGACTTTCCATGAGTTCATTCCATACTTTTTCACATATGGTCGTTAGTTGACGAATGTGATGATGGTTGTGCCTATGCCTATGCCTCTTGTAGCCATGGAAGGTTTCTCGCATAGCAGTAGTCCTACTTTGGAGCCACCTGCGATCACATTCAGAGTGGTACCACTAGATGAGAAAACTTTCAAAGGTACCACGTATCAGCTACCTGTCAGTTATAAAGAGAAGACAACCCCCCTCCTCAGTTCCCACTGAGCCACCACCATCCTCCCCCACTCAGGTATGTGTTGAGCCTACTAACAGTGCTTTTCCTACTGTTGCTTCTCCAGGTTCTCTCTGCATGTCTATGGATGATGATATGCCTATTGATATTTGGAGCTCCCTGCTCGTGTGCCCAGTATCGTGTGGTTGGGAGTGTTGTTTCTGCTGATTCTCTGAGTATTGAGTTTCATGCATTTACTACTGCTGTCTTTAGTTATGAGATACCGACTTCATACCAGTAGGTTCTTCTGAATTTGCACGGAAAGTCTGCTATGGAGGAGATGTTTGCTCTCCGTGACAGAGGCACCTAGGAGCTTACTCCACTACCCTCTGGTACGCATTTAGTTGGTGCTAGGTGGGTCTTTCCCTTGAAATACAACCCAAATGAGTATTTTTTAGTATAAGGCTTGCTTTGTGGCTAAAGGATTCGCCCAAATCTATGAGGTGGATTTCTCACACTTTCTCACCGGTTGCTTGTCTCTTCATCGTCCATATTCTTATTTCTGTTGCGACACATTACGTATGGTCTTTACACCAGCTAGACGTCAAACATGCTTCTTTATGGTGACCTTTAGGAGATATATATGCAGCAACCTCTTGGCTTTGAGGTTCAGGGGGAGTGTATTTTCAGGTTATGAAAGGCCATTTATGGCCTTAAACAGAGCCCCCGAGCCTGGTTTCAACGTCTGTCAGAGGTGTTGGCAGCTGTTGGGTTGCAAAGGTTCTTGTCTGATCATTCCCTTTTTGTGAGGAAAACCAATGGTGGTGTTGTGGCTCTACTTGTGTATGTTGATGATCTTATACTCACACGAGATGACACAGTTGGTATTGCTTAGGTGAAGGAGTATTTAGCACGTCAATTTGTTATGAAAGACCTCGGGAAGCTCAGGTATTTCGTTGGTGCCTTATATAGAAAGGCGACCAAAGGGTAAAGTTACAAATATACCCCACTTAACACTAAAAATAAAAAGCATGCAAAAATAACTCAATACTCCCCCTTAAGCTGGAGCATAGATATCAAGCATGCTCAGCTTGGTACCTAACAACTCAAGATGGTTCTTGGAGAGTACTTTAATAAAGATATCTGCAACTTGATCTTCAGTAGCAATGTAAGGTGTGGTAAACTTACTAGTGATAATAACATCTCTGATAAAATGATAATCCACCTCTATGTGCTTGGTTCTCTCATGGAAGACATGATTATTGGCAATAAATGCCACTACCTTGTTATCACAGTACATGGGAGTGGGACTAGAAACAAACACTCCCAAGTCACATAAGATAGATCTCACCCACAGGAGCTCAAAAGTAGTATGGGCCATAGCCTTATACTCTGATTTTGCATTGGATCTGGAGATGGCATTATGTTTTTTGCTTCTCCATGTGACAAGGTTGCCATCCACATAAGTACAGTAGCCACTAGTGGATCTCCTGTCTTCATGTGCTCCTGCATAGACTGCATCTGAATACCCCCAGACATTGAGATGGCCATTTTTTATAAAAGATAACCCTTAACCAAGAGCTTGTTTGAGATATCTTAGCACCTGACATCCACCATCCTAGTGGACTTCTTTAAGGGATTGTATAAATTGACTTAGTCTCCCCACAGCAAAGCAAATATCAGGTCGTGTGACAGTCAAATGTAATAACTTTCTCACCATAGCATGATACCTGGTAGCATCCTTAAGCAAAGGACTCTTAGAATCCTCAAGTGGCAAGGGGTCCATAGGAATGCTGGTAGGCTTACAACCTAGCATCCCTGTCTCGTTTAATATGTCAAGAACATACTTTTACTGTGACAACACTAGATCACCATCAACATGTTGTACTTCAATGCCTAGAAAGTAGTTTATCATTCCCAGATCTTTAGTAACAAAGTGAGAATGCAAGAACTTTTTGGTAGCCCCTATCCTTTTTTCATCACTTTCCGTGAGTAGTATATCATCTACATACACGATAATAATAACAGATCTAGTAGCTCTATGCATCGTAAAACTAGAGTGATCTGCAGTGGATTTAGTAAAGCCAAACTCTTGCATAGCTTTACTAAACCTTTCAAACCAGGCCCTGGGACTCTGCTTAAGGCCATAAATTGACTTTCTGACACTCCCCCTCAACCACAAAACTAGGGGGTTGGTGCATGTAGATCTCATCTTCTAAATCACCATAAAGGAAAGCATTTTTAATATCAAGCTGTGAAACCGACCATCCATTGTTGATTGTCACAGAAAGAAGTATACTCACTGAATTGAGTCTGGCTACTGGAGAAAAGGTCTCAAAATAGTCAACTCCAAAGGTTTGTGTGTAACCTTTGGCAACCAGGCATGTTTTGTATCTTTCTACGATACCATCTGGTGACATTTCAGGGTGAACACCCCCTACACCCCACAATAGTAGCACCCAAGGGTAAGTCAACAAGTTCCCAGGTACCCCTAGACTGAAGAGCAACATCTCCTTCTCCATGGACAAGGTCTGGGAAGGGTCTTGGGATGTCTCAACATGATTTTTGGGAATATTTTTGTTAATTGCAAGTGATAAAAGCCTCCTTGCCACACATAAATGATCAAGTGACGTATAATTGGAAACAGAATATTTAGCACAGGATCGTTGTAGCTTCTTCTAAGCAATAGGAAGATCCACATTAGGTACCTCTGATAGTGTAGAATTTGGACCTCCATCTGAACCAGCAATATCAACAGAGGATTGAGTAAAAATAGTAGAAAGTGGTTCATTCGCTTGTAGAGTGGTAGGTCTATGCTGAAAATGCTGAAGGAAGGTATCTGTAGTAAGCACCTTAGGATATCTAGGATAGGCAATAAGAGGGACATCATGAGGTGGAGGTGGCTCAGAGGGACCTAGAGGTGCAGCAGTAGGCATAAACAATGGAACACCCTGCGAGACATTGGGAGACTGTCTTGTAGCAGAATAATAGGGCATGTCCTCAAAAAAAAGTCACATCCTTACATAAAACTAATGTGAGAGACGGTTAAAACATCTATACCTCTTTTGGGTTCTAGAATAACCTACAAACATATACTTGATAGATCTAGGAGTAAGTTTATCCACTTTAAATAAATGAACAAAACACACATCCAGACACCTTAGGAAGTAAAGAAAATAGCTCCTGATCAGGAAATAAAACAGAGTAGGGAACTTTCTCACCAAGAACAGAAGATGACACTCGACTAATCAAAAAAGCAGCCATAAGCACAACATCTGACCGGAAGGTAGCAAGAACATGCATCTGGAACATAATAGTGTGGGAAACGTCAAGAAGATGTCTCAACTTACGTTCAGTTACTCCATTCTGTTGGGATGTATGAACACAAGATATCTGATGTGTCTAAAATTATGGGATTGAAAAAATCTGAGTCAAAGTATAATTTACAAACTCAAGCATATTATTCGAAACATATGAATGGTAGAAAACTGTGTTTTTATTTCATTTACAAAATTTTTAATCAGTACATGAGTTTCAGATTTTTCTTTCATCATAAAGACCTAGTAGACACAAGTACAATCATCCACAAGAATGAAAAAAATACTAAAAACTTCTAAGACTCCTAACCCGACATGAGCCCCATAAATCAACATGAATAAGAGAGAAAGCGGATTTAGTTCTTTTATTACTACTAGGAAAGGAAACTCGATGATGTTTGCCAAGCTGACAAGCATCTCTAGCAAAAGAATTCGGAAACTGCATATCAGGAAACTAACAGCGAAGGACACACGCTAGGATGTCCCAATCTTAGATGCCACTGTAAAGTAGAAGTGCAGGAAATAGCTATAGAATGATACTTAGGTGGAAGGTCAAGATAGTAGAGGCCGTCCTGCTTAAGTCCACCAATCTGCTTCATCGTCAAGAGGTCCTGCTGGAAGAAAAAGTGGTCATAAAAAGCTACTCTGCAATTTAATGCCCTAGTTATCTGATTAATAGACACTAAATTCAAGGCAAATGTGGACACATGCATGACATCAGAAAGAAGTAAAATAGTGAACAGAGAAATGTCACCCAAGCCTATCACAAGGGATAATGCACCATTAGCTATTCTGACTTGTACTGGAGTAGTCAGTGATCTAAGAGAAGTAAAAAGGGTAACATCTCTTGTTATGTGGGAAGATGCACCTAAGTCTGCAAGCCAAGATGGCTTACAAACACCTTTGGCGCTAGTAGCAATACCTGTCCTCTGAGTCACAGAAGCACTTGTAGTGGAAGTAGTCTGAATAGAAACAAGTATCATATTCCTCATTGGAGATAGTGACCTGAGGATTGACTTGCCCGTCCTCTTGATAATCTAGACTCTCATCTCCACCACAAGTAACCTGATTGGCCTGATACCCTGAAGAAACCTGTGCATTATCCAACACCCGTCAATTGTGTGATTTGTCTTATGACAATGGTCATAACACAAAGCACGTCCTCTACGACGACCTCCTACTCTTGCTCCACGTCCTCTCCCCCTGCCTCCTGGGGTTCCCTTGCCACAACTAGTAGCTACCATGGCCGACGAATCAACGATTGAGACTGGGTTAGAAATCTCAAGTCTTTACAGGCGAGCATAGATCTGTGCAGGTGTAGGGATCTCCTCAAGTGTCATAAGTTGATCCTTAACAGACTTGAATTCAGGAGCAAAACCTACAAGCAACTGAATAGAATGGAAGGCCTCACGTTGCTTGCAATAACAGTGACATCTGTGGAGATCGGTTGATAAGTATCCTGCTCATCCTAAAGGTTCTTCATAGAGCCATAATATTCGACAAGGGGCACAGTTTCCTTCCGAAAGGAATGTAACTCAATCACCTTGTAGAGGTGACTTGTGTTACTCTTATGAGAATGTATCTAATGAAAAACCTCCCACTCCTTTGCAGACGTATATGATGTAACTTGCTTTGCAATAGGTTCCTTCATGCTGTTCAACATGCAAGTCGCCACCCAATCATTGTCTGCCTCCAAGTCAATAGATTTTATAGCAGATTCATCTTGTGTCAGGATATATTTCTTCTGATGTGATCCCACAAATCGGGAAAAAGAGGTAAACCACAAAAATAAGTTGGTGCCATCCAATTTAATAGAGGTTCCTTGCATAAAGGAAGGTGCTCTTGGGGTAGATATCTTCCCTGTTGAGTCACCAGAAGCATCCTTCTTGTCTTCTGTTGAAGTAGAAAATTGTTGCAAAAAGAGTTGAGTTTTGAAAACCTGTCGTAGTGCGATTTGCAAGGAAATCCGTCAATAAATAAATTTACCGAAACTCAAAAGAAATTCCGGATCGAACATAGGGAGGTTACGTCAATTTGAAATCCGTGATTATTTTTTTTGTAATTTTTGTTTAAAAGGGAGATAATCACAATGAATCTGATATTGACACAAAGAGAGAGAAAGGGAGGGAGAGAGTGAGAACAAAACACTTTTATAACAGAGATATTGTTTTTATACCTAGAAAGCGGTAAATCTACTCTAGAAAGCAGTAAAGAGAAGGGAGGTGAGAAATTATCCTCCTTGACGACTACTTGGAGAACGAGTTGGAACGAGGTGACGCCTGGAAGACGTAGAGCAAAGACAGAAGATAGAGAACGAAGCGGGAAGAACTGGGGGCGAGGTAGGATGTCGTCGCGGGATCCACTTTCGGAATGGGGGTGAGAAGACCACGGGAGCTCCACGAATGGGGTAAGAAGTGGACGAAATTTTGATTTTAACTCTAGAGGAGCATCTTGGGTTTGGGACAAGCTTATTTAGAGCTTTGGAGAGGGAGAGAGGTGAAGGAAGGGATGAAGAATTCGAGTGGTAGGGGTCTCCTTTTATAGTATTAGGGATTGAGGGTAATTTAGTCATTTTATGCTTATTAATTTAAGGTCTTTAGTGATAGATTTAAGTGTCACTTAAGACCCCAAACGTGGGCTTAATGCGCTCGTACTTACCACCTCACCTTCAGCGTTCAAAACACCATCATACGCGCAAGCTCTCAGCCGTCCATCTCGCATTCGACGGCTCAGATCGCATCGTGCCTGCGCCTTCATCTTCTTCAACGCTTAAGCCCACGATCTCGCGATCTCAGTCGTCTGATCGCGAGATCGAACCGCTTAAGATGCATTCGTGCCTCATCGCGCGCCTGCGTCTGATCGAGCATTAGAATGTGCGTCATCGCACGCGTGCGCGATCCACGTCCATCCATGCTGCCACGTTGCGCATCTCCCACTGCATGATCAAGATCTGATGGCTCAATTTGAGCCGCACCCGCTCGCCCACGCGATTTGAGGTGGGGCGGGGCTCGATCTCGTGATCTCAGCTCCAGAGGCAACGTCAAAATCGTTGTGCCACACCTCGTTTTGAGGCGCGTTTAAGTTTTGAGGATGTGCTCTTAGTCGTTGGATTTTGATCCAATGGCTGAGATCGTACGCGTGGTTGAGAGGCAGCGGTGGGTCTTAGGCTGGTATGGGCGGTTGAGATGGCGCCATGCGGCGTCATATTAGTCGTCCATCTTTTGTGACTTGTAGATTGTGCCACGAATGTCGAATTGGATTGATTTTCGCTCCATTGGTCTGCGATCGTCGATTCGAACCCATTCGTGCGGTCAGATTTGTCATCTGATATACGGATTTACACCATCTTGGCCCCTTGACCTCTGATCTTTCTTAAGCTGCATTTGACACCACGGAACTCAGATTGGGGCGATCGTGGAGTCGTTAAACTCCAATTATTGCCCTGATCAGATCCGTATGGTTGGATCTTCAATTCGAGGCCCCGATAAAATATTGCCTGTTCCCTGACCATAAAAAGAGAAAATTAACCTAAACTTTATACAATCTAACCTAAATGCAAGATGATGCATGTTATGCAATATTTATATTGTATGATGCAACTATATACCTAAGAATACACAAAAATAGACGGTTTATGTGATATAACCATGTTTATATCAACCCCCGTACCTATCTTTTGCTAGTCCCTGACAAAACTACATGCTATTTATAAGAGAATTAGGTCAGATTTCTTGGGCAATAGTTATTTTTCAACACTTAAGAATTTCAACTAAGATTTGAACTACAGAGACACGACAACGTTCGGGTGTCTGCCAAAATGCAGACTGCTTCAAGCCCTTCCCTTATTCAAAGAATGATCTTTTTCTTCTTTTCTAAATTTTCTTTTTTTAGGTTTTTGAGTTTAGGATTTCTGAGCAGCTTTTTATGGCCATTTAACCTACCCAAGACTCGATGAGAACTCTAAGTTCTATGCATCTTTTCGTGAATGTGAGACTTATTGATCGGCAATCAGAATGGACTTCAGGTTTCTACACCCATAGGTGACATTAAAAAAAATGCAGCCTAAAGGTGTATCTATCCGACCAGTAGTTTTCTCCCTATTTTTATTTTTATAGGGTCAATACAAGAGCGAATCTAGTGTATATCTTCCTGGCTTATTCTACTTCTTCGCTTCTTCCTAAGTGTTTAGGAATTAAACATGCATTTTTGTAAGCTTGGTTCTGAACAACCGATCAATGGGCTGTTACCCACGATAAGTTACTAGCCATACTTATGCGGTGAAGTGTGGCTTGTTTTTTTTTTCTTTTCTCCTTGTGTATTTCTTTTCCTCTTTTTGGATGTTTTTTTTTTCTTTTGTTCTAAGTAGGTGATTTCCCTGACCTACGATTTACCTAAAGGCAGCAGGAAAAGAATGATCATGTGGTCGGGCTCTGGACAATCGACCAATAGGTTGTTACCCACGATATCTTGCTAGCCATATCACCCTAAAAGGTTCATTAGCTATTCAATTTCCATTAAAACCACTGGAAAGCGAGTCAGTGCAAATTGTGTGTAGATGTTTAGACTTAAAGACCTCTTCAATTAGAGAGTGGGTTGATAAGTCGTGTACTTATCACCCCAACTTTTTTAACCAAATTAAAATAAATTTTCAAATGGCGAGGACTCGATAAATAAATCCACATTTTAGTAGACACCCAGGCTGATTAAGCCCTAAGACCTGAATGGCCTAAATGTTCAAGTCATATCGTATCATTCTTATGTTGACAAATTTCTAGAGTCCAAGTTCTCTTTTCCTAATTCAATTTTTGTTTTCAAATATAAAGAGAAACTAAAAAGAATCAATGGAGCTAACAAGATGATTCAGATAATGATATCCACCCCCCATGCCTATTTAATGTAATGTCCTCATTGTATTAAAAAGACATAAAATAGTGTAGAGAAGAAAATACCTGAATTTCGTGATTAATAGGTCGGCTTCGAGATGAAAAAGAAACTGTATACGTGCTGAATTTAGTGCTTCCAGCTAAGCACACTATACAAATAAAGAGGAAATAAAGAATTCATAAGTTTAGGTCAGAATCAGAATAAGAAAATCTAGTTTTGGACCTGCCAGGAGAAGATGTCCACAGACATGAACCAAATTGTGTGCAGACTCATGCCCCATGGTCGAGTATATCTAAGGTTCTGGATAAAAAATTATCTAAAATCAAAGATCAGCATGTAAGTGGGGTCGGGCCTGCGATTTGTGACGATGCAACCCAACTCCAAAAAGTCGGATAACAGAGAAATCAAGGTCAAAAGAATAATCAATGAATTTATGCTTGGGTTGGACATCCTCTAAGTCAAAAATGTCATAAGGGTCCTGGTAGAAGGTTGGTGGTTTCAGACAAATGGGCACCCTTAGACTTAATCTTCTGCTTCCTCTGGAATTGGTTTCCCAAATCTTTATTTCCCAACTCCTATCTTCCACGATTAGAATTTCAGATTCTAGGGCCTCTTGCATGATAATCACCCCATTTAAAATTTCCAAGTCTAAGATTGATGGCTGAATCAAAATTAACTTGGGTCTAGTGATCTTAAAATCAAAATCGTCAATATGCTCAATGGGGTGTGATTGAGGAATGGGGCTTTGAATTGAATCCTTAATAACAGGACCTGAATCCGCAATGCGAGACCTACCAGGATCAAATTCCTCAATTTTAGGGCCATCAAATGATTCATCGAATTCGAGCCCAGTCGTCTCACTGAAATCGTGTGCTGTAAACTCAGGTGAGACTTCGCATAATGATTCATTTTTAGAATCAAAGAATTCTAAATCCGCATTAATGTATGTCTCAAAATCATCAATCACTTTCTGATCCATGGAGACATACGTTTCCTCGTTCTCTGGCTTAGGGATCTCAGGTGAAGAATTCAATTCATCCTTATTTGATTGCTCTAAAACAGCCTGGCCAACCTTGGTCTCGTAAAACATATCCCCTCTACGTGTGCCTAAGCAGATTTTGACATTGGCTCTCCTGACAAGGGTTCATCCTAGGAATCATCCCAAGATTGGACTAGAGCAATCACCTGGGTACTTATCCTTGACATCCTGGAGCTAATCCAACAAATATTTGTTAAGATTGTCAATCATTTTAATAAGAGGCTTTAATTCTTTAGTGCAGGGTGTTGGCTGAGCTTTTAAAGATTGAATGGTATTTCTTAAGTTAGCCAACACTGTATCTTGGACCTGGTTAACCTGAACCAAATGGTTTGGTTTAGGGTTGGGTGGGTTCAATCTGGGGGAGTTAAGGAATTGAGGTTCTTGGTACCCTCTCTGATAATAGGTCACTTCTGGTTATTTAAAGAGGGGTGGTGACCTATATGCATTGTAATCTGGGGGAGGGTAAGAGTTGTAATTAGGATATCCTTCTTGATTGTAGATCGGGTTAAATTGATCATTAACGAGTGGAGATCTATAATCGTTATAGCTATAAGAAGGATAAAAATCACAATCATGGTATTCAAGGTTAAACCCTGAATATGGAGGTCCGGAATTGTATCCCCAATCCGAATTATCTCAACTAGTAGAAGGTTGATTGCAGCACGAGTTGGGATAATAACCATCATATTGGGGATAAGATGTATCAGGAGGGTAAGAGCGGGAATGCGTGTAGAATGTGGAAGGATTCTTGACAAACGGAAGAAAGAAAGGTGCCCTGCAATACAAACAATCAAACATGTCCTTAAGTGGGCTAGCCTAAAGACCTACAGACTCCCAGAACCCGTCTTGAGATGAAGAAACGATTTGATCTACTTCCGGTCAATCCAACCAGTTAAAGGGAGGGGCTGGGGAGAAGGTTCTTTCCTTGGCTTTCGCCTCAGGTTCCTTTGATACTCTCCAACCGCGATCATTTGATTCGGTTTCCCTAGCTAGACATCAGATTGAATGGTAGAAGTAGACTAATTGAAAATAATCTCGATCTGGGCTCCGAAGAGCGAGTCTAATCCTCAAGGCCAATGTCTACTCTGTTTTAGTTAGGGTTAGGTTTGAATGTGCTTTGGAATGTGATGGGTCCTTTGTCTGGATTGTTCCCTTAATGATTGATTGATATGTGTGTGTGTGCACAACCAATGGTTTTCAAGCAAGATTATTTTTGGATATGGTGAATTTTAGGGTTTAAATCTTGCTTAGTAGCTTTTAGAATTCAACTTTAGGTATATTCAATTAGGTTCAGTTGGCACACCAGGTTTTGAAAGCACAAATGAAGATGTCTTCCGTTAAAACTTAAAAGAATGTAGAGTGCTTGGTAAATCCCTAAAAGTTGAACATATTTAACAGCTACTTGATGGGTTATTTTTAGTTGAAGTGGTGCGACCCAAACAACTCAAACAATTGGCCTGATGCACCACTTAATTAGGCACACAAGTGACTACCTAATCTGATTTATACTCAATTATGTGTTGATGAGTGTACCGGTCCCAAAGATCGGGTTACTGGTTGAGTATGAAGAATCAGAAGAGGTTGTGTACCTCTGTGGGATTTTTTCTAAAAATTTTTCTTTTATATGCGGAGGGTGAGGCGGGTGGAGGTGTTAAACAAACAATTAAAACTAACTTTAGAGTTTATACAAGCTCCTAGGTTAATTAAGGTTTGTGTTATTAGGTGATGGAATAAAATCTAGTGGGTGGGGAGATGGGGTTACTTATAGACCCTTCAACAGCACTGTACTTTAATCTACTACTTTTGTTTGGCTCGTAAGAGTACCTGCAATCACAATAAGGAGAGAAGTGAGGTAAACGATCAGTAAGTCGGAAAACACGAAAAATCAAAGAGCGTTGCTTCCCCGGCAACGGTGCCAAAATGTTGAAGTGGAAAATCGTCATAAAAAGAGTTGAGTTTTGAAAACCCATCGTAGTGCGATTTGCGAGGAAATCCGTCAACAAATAAATTTATCGAAACTCAAAAGAAATTTCAGGTCGAACACAGGGAAGCTATGTCGATTTGAAATCCGCGATTTTTTTTTTTTGTAATTTTTGTTTAAAAGTGAGATAATCATAATGAATTTGTTATTAACAGTAAGAGAGAAAAAGAGAACAAAACACTTTTATAACAGAGATTGTTTTTACAACTAGAAAGCTGGAAATATTACAACTAGAAAGCGGTAAATCTACTCTAGAAAGCAGTAAAGAGAAGGAAGGTGAGAAATTATGTTCCTCGATGGCTGCTTGGAGGACGAGCTGGAATGGGGTGACGCCTGGAAGATGTAAAACAGAGATAGAAGATGGTGAACGAAGCGGGGAGAACTGGGAGTGAGGCAGGACGTCGTCGTCGTGGGGTCCACTTCTGGAATGGGGGTGCGAAGACGACCACGGGAACTCCATGAACGAGGTGAGAAGTGGATAAAATTTTGATTTTAACTCTAGAGGAACATCCCGTGTGTAGGACAAGCTTCTTTGGAGTTTTGGAAAGGGAGAGGTGAAGGAAGGGATGAGGAATTCGAGTGGTAGGGGTCTCTTTTTATTATTGTAGGGATTGAGGGTAATTTGGTCATTTTCACTTTAAAACATTAATTTAGGATCTTTAGTGACGGATTTAAGCATCACTAATGATCCCAGACGTGGGCTTAGTGTGCTCGCACTTGCTACCTCCTCTCCACCGTTCAAAATGCCTTCATCATACGTGCAAGCTCTCAGCCGTCCATCTCGCATCCGACGGCTCAAATCGCATCGTGCCCATGCCTTCATCTTCTCTTCAACAATTAAGCCCACGATCTCGCGATCTCAGCCGTCTGATTGCGATATCGGACAACTTAAGATGCATCTGAGCCTCATCACGCAGCTGCATTTGATCGAGCGTTCAAATGCATGTCATCACATACGTGCGCAATCTGCGCCCATCCGTGCTACCACGTCACGCATCTCTTACCGCACGATCAAGATTTGACAACTCAATTTAAGTTGTACCTGGTCGCCCGCGCGATTTGCGGTGGGGTGGGGCTCGATCTCGCGATCTCAACTCCAAGGGCAGCGTCAAGACCGTTGCGCCACACCTTGTTTTGAGGCACGTTTAAGTTTTGAGGATGAGCTCTCTCAGCCGTTGGATTTTGATCCAACGGTTGAGATCATCCGCGCGATTGAGAGAGGCGGCGGCGGGTCTTCAGTTGGTATGGGTGGCTAAGATGGCGCCACGTGGCGCCATCTTGGCTGTCCATATTCTGTGACTTGTAGATGGTGCCACAGATGTCAGATTGAATCAATTTGCACGTCGTTGGGCTACGATCGTCGATTCAAACCCATCCGTGCAGTCGGATTTATCATTTGATGTATGGATTTACACCATCTTGGCCCATTGACCTCTGATCTTTCTCGGACTGCATCTATTGCTACGGAACTCCGATTTGGGCGATCTTGGACTCGTTTAACTCCGATCGTTGCCTTGATCAGATCTGTACGGTTGGATCTTTAATCTGAGGCCTCGATAAAATATTACCCTGTTTCCTGACCATAAAAAGAGAAAATTAACCTAAACTTTATATAATCTAACCTAAATGCAAGATGATGCATGTTATGCAATATTGATAATATATGATGCAACTATACGCCTAAGAACACACAAAAATAGACGGTTTGTGTGATATAAACATGTTTGCATCATCTTCCATATCACTCGACTTGTGGGAAACCAAAGATCAAGAGATTTCAGTAAAACATCAGACCATGCAGGGGTCTGGAAACTCAGATATGCAAAACTTCATGGATATGCGAATGGATGCAAAATCATATTATAGGTGACCACCCAAGGCTCCTATGGTGCTGTAGCACCTTGCTCTGCTGCTGCTAGACCGCCACCAAGGGCTTAGGCGGCCCTAGCGGCTTCACTGCTATCGCTAGGAGCATCGCTGGCCTCCTGCGGCGGCGCTGGGGGGGCTTCGGTGCCCCTATTAGTAGCACTGCTGTTGCTGAGGGTGCCATTGCCCTCCTACTGGGGGCCTTCGGTGGCCCTAGCGGCAGCACTGGGGTTGCTGCTGGACCTCCTGCAGGCAGTGGTGTGACCCTCCTACCAGTGGCGATGCCACTGGTACCCTTGGGAGGGCCAACCGGAAATGGAGGGGCCGACAATGCCCTAGAGAGGGAGAGGGATTGAGTAGAAGGGTTTGGCGATTAGGTTTCGAGGTGGGATACCCGAACATCAGTCTTGGACTATTGCTCTGATACCATGTTAGGTTGAAATGTCAATTAGTTCTATTAGAAAACCCTAGGTGCCTTTATATAGAGAGGCAACCTAAGGGTAGAGTTACAAGTATACCTCTCATTTAACATAACACTAAAAATAAAAGGCATACAAAAATAACTCAACAACCTCGGGTAGCTCAGGTATTTTCTTGGTATTGAGATTGCTACAAGCAGGGTATTGTTATGTCTCAGATGAAATATGCTTTAGACATTCTCCAAGAGGCAGGCATTCTTGGATCTAAGGGTGCTAATATCTCTATGGATCCAAAGGTTCATTTGTATGATGACTCAACAAGGTTGATGGATAAGAAGGCTTATAAACAGCTGGTGGGGAAGCTACTGTATCTGACTATCACTAAGCCAGATATTAGTCTTGCAGTGGGTAAGCTGAGTCAATTTTTGGACAAATCTATTGTTGATCATTAGCGGGTAAGGATGCAGGTGTTGAGATACATCAAAGAGTGTTTAGGTCGTGGTCTTCTGTTCCAGAAGAAAGCTCCTATGTCTATTGTTGCTTATTCAGATGCAGACTATGTAGGTGCTATTGGGGACAGGAGATCGACTACAGGTTTTTGTACATTTGTTACAGGGGATCTGGTGACTTGGAGGAACAAGAAGTAAAGTATGGTCACGCTCGAGCACTGAATCAGAATACCTCGCCATAGCACACACAACGGTAGAGATGAAATGGATAGGTCTTTGTTGCAAGACCTTCATGTTATTCTTGAGGATCCTATGGAATGTATTGTGATAACAGGGCTGCAACTTACATTGCTAATAATCCCATGTTCCATGAAAAGACTAAACATGTGGAAGTGGATTGTCATTATACAAGAAGGGTTTGCTCCGTACTGCTTGCCTGGCCTCTTCAGAACAGACTGCAGATATGTTTACTAAGTCGTTATCTCGTCCTATGTCTAAAAAGCGTAGGAGCAAGCTGAAGATGGTTGATATATATGCTTCAGCTTGAGGTGAGTGTTATGTTATGTTGAGGGTTCTTTTGTCATTTATTTCTATTGTTGGGCTCTTGTTATATTTTTTCCCTTACCTCTCTCTATATAAAGAGGTGTAGGGTCGGCTTAGTAATTTGATGATTCTCATTTTCTTCAACTAATACATCTCATACTTCTAGGACTAACACTTCCCAGCTGAACCTAGTTGACCTTTTCTTTCATGATTCATCCAACAATTCTCTTTATAGCTTATGAAGCAGTCTTATACTATGCCCTTTCACAGTGAAAATGGAATGGTATGTGTGGTTTCTCTTCCCCAGCTAGTTCAAACTTTGAGTTGGTCTGCTTTTCCCTTTACACTTTTAGATAGAATTCTGTTTCTCTTTCTAAATAAGCTTCGTTCTTGCTTTTTTACTTGGCTTCCAATGGTTCCAATAGTTGAGGGAAATGAATCATAAGTAAGCATTTTCCTGAGTTTCATTCTTTTCTTTTTCTCAATGAATACAGTAACTTATGGTGCAGAGAATCTAATTGAATCAGGTTGGGAATATCTCCCAAGGAAGGACCATGGGAGTTGGTTCCGTGCTCATCATATGTCTCTGTGGTAAATTGTTGATGGGTATATACAGTGAGGTATCTACTAGATGGCATCGTTGATAGGTTAAAAGCATGCCTTACAGTCAAGGGATTCACAAAGGCTTGGGGAGTGAAGCTTGGCTCCTGTAGCTCAGCGTAAAGCTTGAATTACTCTTTATCGCTGTTAATAAATATTGGCCTGTTCTGATAGATATCAAAAATGCTTTTCATATAGTGATCTTGCAAAAGTGTAGATGTCACAACCTCCTTGCTATGAGGTTAAAGGGAGTTATGTACATAGATTGTGAAAAGCTATCTATGGCTTAAATAGAGTTCAAGAACTTCATTTGACAAGCTGAGCACTTCGATCATGAAAATAGGCAATTGCAGATCTAATGTGACCAGCCTATTTTTGTTAGACAACATGAGATTGGTGTTATTATTTTGGCGGGTCATGTTGGTGATATGATTTTGACTGGTGATGACCTTACAGGCATTCATGAGACAAAATCCTTTTTGTAGAAAAGCTTTGTGATGAAGGATCTTGAGAAATTAGGATATTTTTTGTACATTAAACCAAAGGGCTTGTTCTATTACATAGAAAATATGCCCTAGAAATTCTTATGGAAACATGTTTTGCTTGGTGCATAGCCCTCATAGATTCTCATGCATATGAAGGAATGACACAAAGCGGGTGATGATCCACCATTTAAAGATCCTAGGGGATATAGAGGCATTGTTGGGAAAATAGAGTATCCGGGCCAAATTAGAATGAGTCAACATATGGACAAGTCATGTTAGAGTGATTGGAGAAATGTTTTTGTTATTCTTCAATACCTAAAGTGATCTCCAGGGAAAGGTTCTCTTTAAGAAGAGTGGTCATCTTGATCTTTGTGCATATTCAGATTCTAACTACACAAGCTCTCGTGATGATAGTCAATATACTATTCTACTACTAGATATGTTACCTTTTTTGTTGAAATTTAGTGACTTGGCGCAATGAGAAGCAAAATGTGGTTGCCTGATCAAGTAGGAGACAAAATATAGAGCTATGGTACCCATGACATGTGAGTCGATGTGGATAGCATCATTCTTGGGTGATACTAAGCTTCTTCTTACTTACCCTATTCCTGTGTTCGGAAATAACAAATTTGCCACATACATTGCATTTAATCTATTTTTTTGAGTGAACAAAGCATATCGAAGTTGATTGTCATTTTGTTCCCAGTGCTATTAATGACGGAAAAGTTACCACGCTTTTTGTTTCCTCTGAGAACCAACACCAAAGCATTTCCGGAGAAGAGACATCGCAGCTCTTTATTCATGTTATTTTTTTATTTGACTATTTGTTGAGTACTTCGTTGTAATTTTCCCATCAATTCCATCTATATAAGAGAGGAAGTATTTTCTTTAATGAAATAAGCTACTACATTCTTCTACAGCATAAAACATACAGGAGGTTCCAGGGGAAGGTGGGGTAATGTATTGAGGGGAAGGAGGTCTAGATGGGGGATGGTAAATGTTAGGAATCTGAGAATTGGAGGTACATAGAAGTGGAGTAGTTTGCTTTTTTTTCTTTTATTTTGAGTGCTAGGTTGGTTGGGTGGTGGTGTGATTTGGGTTTTGGGAATTTGGATTAATGGAGTTAAACTTTCTTGTACTTTGCGGGCATATTCTCCAAGATTTAGGAGTAGACATTATTGTTTCCAAGCATGGATTTCTTTATTTTTCCTTGTGATCATGTTTCACTTTGTAAAAGACGGTCCGAAGGGTCCTAGTGAGTAGTAATCCTATGGTTGAGTAGACAAATTTCCTTTAAATTGTGTGTTTTTTTTCTGCTTGAATGGTGCACATATTCCTTCCCCTGATTACATGGCCTGCTTTCTAAATTAAACTTTTTGTATTTTACAGGGTGTACTAGTTAGACGAGTTGAGCCCACTTCCCCTGCACGTAATGTCTTGAAGGAGGTAAAGCCTTTTGGTTATATTCTATATTGCTAGTGCTTATTCTTTGATGGTAATTTTTTTCCTTCTAACCAGATATATTAGTTGTTCTTTTATTTAATACAATACTTCAAAATGACCTAGAGCTTCTTTGTTGGCATCTTAGATTGTGTAGTGCAAATGGTTGGGATGATACACACTTGATTTCAACAAATCCACTAGGTGCTTAATTTGTGTATTGTTGAGAATTGTCACCATCCTTCTATTTCCCTTTATTTTGTTTCTGTTTCTCGTCTTTATTGTCATATATTGGAGGGACATGCCTATTATTTTCTACTTGGCCTCCTCTTTATAAAAAGAAGCTTAGGGTTTCGTAATTAGATGAATTAAAGGTTTTTTTGAACATGGTATCAAAGTAGCGGTACTAAGTTAGAGCTCTATACCTCCTAGATCCCTAATTCTCTTTTTTTTTTCTCCACCAAATAAGGGTTAGGGATTCTTCTCTTACATTGGGATTTTAAATCCATCAAGAGAGGAATCCCTCGCATTGGGATTCGCTTCACCATCCATGAGCTGGTAGCAGTCAATCACCAAGAAGACCAAAGTAGGGGTTGCCACTACTGGCAACCACGTTTAGGCTACCGAGGGAGGGATCGTTGGTTCATCCCTGATCGACTGGCACCTTCTGGCCACTTTCCATCACCAACAGCACCATCGGTAGGGCTTTCCCTATCAGCACCGACGTTGGAACCAAGAGTGAAAAGGGCTTAGCTTAAAGCCCCCTTTCAACCCATCTAGGGCATGATAGCAGTCACCCTGGGCCTTTCTGCCTCCTGCACTTAACTGGTGACCTCCAAATTGCAAGAGCAGTCATTTGAGCGCTACCATGGAGAAGTTTTGCCTTGTTCAAAGGCTTGTTCTGATTGACAAAGAGACGAGGTCGTTTGTTGTAACTTATTTCTTGCTTATGTGGCAGTGAACAAGGAATATAGATGAATAGTGTGCATCAGCATTGAAGATTTCCTACTGATTTGAAGTATTGGGTCTTTGATTGTGGGTATTATGGCCTTCAAAGTCATCGACTCTTTCACTCAAGGAGAGGGAAGTCATGGGGAATTCAAGAACCCCTTATTTGGCTTAATTGCGAAGTTTGATGAATCCAATTACGTACTATGGTCTCAATGTAGTTGAAGGTCATTATAAGAAGGATATACTACTCGAATTAGAGCCCATTGAGGAGGCCAGAAAGTACATTGCTTGGGAAAAGGACAGTGCCATGGTTAGGACATGTTTTATGAACACCACCATATAATGGATTGCCACTGGTATTATGTATTGCAAGACGATGAAAGAAATGTGGGAAGTACTTTACCACACATATCTCGAGACAAGAATGTTGCTTGCATTCTACAACTTCATCATAAGATTTTGCTCACATGAGGTAAGATGGGAGACCACTTTTTTAGTGCTACTCCACACTTAAGTTGGCTTTTAAGAGGCGGAATGCTTACAGACTTGCGTGTTCCTGTGAGTCACAGAAACTTTATAGGGCACAAATCATGGTGGGACACTTTGGCTAGGTTGGACCTTGCTTGTGAGGTAGCACGATCTTAAATGTTGACGCGACTAGAGAGAGCAACTATGGAAGAGGCATACAACCGCTTGAGTAGACTTGCAGTGTCTCTTTCACCCTCTGTACGTGTTGTGCACACATCAGCTATGGTGACATCTCAGGGAAGAGATAGAGGCACTGGCCAATTTACCTGTGGCCATGGACGAGGATGAGGTAGTCAGGGGCATGCTAGACCGTAGTGTCCCAGTGTGGGATATCAGCACCTCTTGCTTATGCTTCGAGCTCCCTTTTTGGACTTGGAAATACTGTTGTTAAGTCTTCAGGTATATGCCTTGCCTCTGATGTTGGGATTGATGATGCAGATTGGTTGGTTGATTCTAGCACCTTTCAACATATCTGCGAAAAGGCCAGCAATTTGCTAGGTTACAACCAAACTTGTCAGGCGGGACTATTATTGTAGCTGTTGGACAGAATTCCCTCATTACAGGTCAGGGAGATTTAGATTGCCCCTTATATACGACTGCAAAATGTCCTTCATGTCTTCGATTTTTCTTTGAACCTTCTTTGAGTCAATTGTATTATGAAGGATTTGAACTGGTAGGCCATTTTTAACGTTGTGTCACTTGTGTTTTAGGATATATTAACGGGGTAGGTGATTAGATGTGGCTGTAAGGAAGGGGGGGTTTATTGCCTTCTACAGTCACCTTATGCTAATCAGGCTACTATCTTCGTCGAAGGCTTTAGTTACCTATGGCACTTGAAATTCAGACATCTTCCCTTAACAAAGTTGAGACATGTCATACCGCAAATTCCACCTACTGCCACCTTTCAGTGTGAGACCTATCAACTAAGAAAGCATCACAAGAGCTCATTCCCTAATTGGTTGTGTCGTAATTCAAAGTCTCTTTTTTAGTTAATTCATTGACATTTAGGGTCTGAGTCATGCTCTTGATTGTATGGGGAACATATTTTTATCTTGTGGCTGTTGATGACTTTTGTAGACTATTGTAGGTTTTTTTGTTGAAGTCTTAGGTCCAAAGCTAGCAGTGTAATAAATAATTTTTTTATGGAAATAAATAATCAATTTGGTGCCCATATGAAAATTGTTAGAATTGACAATGCCTTACAATTCTATACATACCCTCTTCAATCTCTATTCTAAGGGTATGGGATAATCCATCAACCAAGATGTCGCTATACATCTTAATAGAATGTCATTGCAGAGAAAAAGCATCGATGTATCTTGGATGTCGCAAGAACCCTCATTCAAAATAGTTCTCTTTCTTATTGGGGGGATTCTATTCTTATTACATGTTACTTTATAAATCCTATGCCCTATACTATTATTGATGAGGAGGTTCTTTACTCTCTTCTATTTCATAACAAGGAACTTTTTAAGACTTCCTAAGGTCTTTGGCTATGTATATTTTGTTCATCTCTCTCGTACTAATAGGGAAAAGTTGTCACACAGAGTGATTAAGTGCATATTTATTGGATATTCTCGGATCCAGAAGAGATATAGATGTTATAGCCCTATTGGCAAACTCTTCCGTGTTAGTGCCCATGTCTTCTTTGAGTTTGTTCTATATTATTCCTCAGTGGGCTCTCGTATTGTGACTTCTACCCTTGAGAGTGAGTCGATCCTTCCTATTTCGACTCTTGATGTTGACCAATGTTCAATGCCTATGGTGGGACAAGATAGGAGATTGCGTCTTGTCTATTTATGTCAACCTAGATAGCAATGGGACCCCCTTTCTCTTATTCCATCTAGTTTTGGTATGCTAAATACTATCTCAAATGCTCAAGCACCTTAAGGTGCCTCTTTACCACCAGAGCCTAGTGGTACAAAGGAGTTGGTAGATAATCAAGAAGATGTTGATCTTGATCTACCGATTGCCTCGAGAAAGTGGACTAGGACATGTGATCGGGTGCTAAGTGATATAAAGATTGTATCTATTAGATAGGGAACTAAATTCAGAATTAAAGCTAGTCGCTAGCAACTTGCCAATAGAAATTTATAATCGGCTTCCAATGTAAAGTGAGATTCCGGGTCGAACCATAAAGAGGCAACGGATTCACATTCTACCCATTGGAAAAGCAAGAAGCAAATAAAATATTCTTAAGCAATTATTATTTCTTTATGCTAATATTTACAATGAAATTATTTTTAATTACAACTAGGGAAGAAAGAAACTAAACAAAATTGAATTAAGAGGTTACTATTACTAAATCAATTATTCCTAGCAAGAAATTGTGAAGGAAAATACGTAGGTAATGCTTACATGAGTTATTTCTACTAAACTATCAAGATATGCAAGATTGAGTCACTGAAATAACTACTGAAAACTAAAATCAAAACTTAAAAAACTCAAGAACTAAAGCATTCAAGAACTCAAGGACTCAAGAACCCATGCAGTGACACGCGTAGCACGCATGCGACTACGCGAGTGGCTAATGGTGTCAAAGTTCCTATGTGCGAAGCTACTATGAGCACGGATGGGGAGGCTGTTGGTCGTCTCACGTGCTTAGTGGCTTGCAAGCTATGCACGAGTCATGACGATGGTTGCTGGCTGTTGGCATGTGGGTAGGATGTGGTCGTGCTTGGATGAGTGTGGCTATGGCTGGGGTGCTTAAGCGTTGGTGGCGTAGTGGTTGTAGGTGGACAAGGGAAGAGGTGTTGACTCTCCCACGCCCTCCGTGCTGTCACCGCGAGGGGAAGGATATGCATGGGCAGCAACGATGCGTGGTGGGCGGCGCACGACAGAGATGATGCACACTCACTTTAAGCACCTCGCTTGGGGTGTGAAGGCTTGGGGTCTGAAGAGACAATCAGCGTGGAGCACGTGAATTGCCCAAGCCTTGCACTTGGAGGGCAAGGAGCAACACGCGATGGTGGCTACTGTGCACCGAGGAAGATGAGGCAATGACGCACATGAGGAGGATGTTGTGATCAAGAGGCGAGAATGGCGCCTCCACACACTGCGCATGGGGCACAAGGGGGCCGCATGCGGTGATGAGGACAACATGGAAGAGATCTAAAGGTGTTGGCGAGGAGAGGGAGGTTGGGTTGCGTGGCCCCTTAGGGCCTGTACCTGTGCACGATGGGGAATCTCTGTAACGCAAGGTGGAACAACCTTTTTGCTTTACGCGAGGGGCAGGGCGATGGGGAGGTGTGTTGTGCCGTGAGAGAAGATGAGCTAAGGTGGTCTAGCGTGGGAATTTCTAAATAGGGGAAGGATGTGTGCACTCGATTGGAGAGGTATTGAGGGAATGGCTCACTGGGTTAATTAGGACTTTGGTCTTTGATGCGTGATAGAGGGAGAATATGAGGAGAGAACACACGCAAGAGCTAGAATTTTGAGGAGGTACACTAGCCATTAAAGGAGAGAGAGACTGTGGTGGTCCCAAGTGAATTGCAAGGATATCCAACCCCGTTGGGAAGTAGTCTTAAAATGTAGTTTAAGTGCTTATTTAAATGCATTTGATAATGGAGGGTGTATTTTGGTAATCCTCCACACAATTCCTACAAAAAAAAAAATAAATGCACATAATTATTTATCTACATGCAAATTATTTTTTTTGAAAAGTCAAAAGGCAATTATCCAAATGATAACCACCCACATTCATTCCATTCCAAAAAATCGAATTACATTAGATATTACAATACAGATCCCTTGAACACCACCAGGGAAGAAATGGACGAAACAAAATTTTAAACATAGGGTCTCCCCTCGAAAAAGCACCCAATTTCTCCCCAACTAGACACCCCATAAGACTGCTAAAACCTTGGCCCTATCCTTCTTAGATCTAAAGGTGATCCATTGTGGGTGTTTCCTCTGTGGAATGAGGAACAAAAACTATCCGTCTCCCAATGAGCGATCTAGTTGATCCCCATCCTCTGCCAAACCTGCACCGCTAACGGACATCGGAAAAAGAGGTGTTGAATGTCTTCATTGACTCCTTCACAAAGAGGACACCTCAAATCGTCTGTCTGGGCTCATCTTGCTCTCCACTGTTCCGTCATAATCCTTCCCCTCACCAACCAGTCCAAGATCTTCACCTTCAATGGGTACTCCGCCATCCAAAGCAGCCTGCAATCTCTCAAGAAATCAATGTCCGAGCTAACCGCGCCATCTCCCAATCTGCGGAAGACCTTTGCCACAGAGAACTCTCCTTCCCAAGAATATGCATCACCACCCTCCTCCAGTGCCCAACCCTCTAGCTCCCGCAGTAATTATTAGAGATCCTCGCACCTCTAATCGGAGAGGCCCCCCCGAAAAGTCAGGCACCAGGCTCCATCCCAAGTTCCCAACAACTTCTCACTGTGGCCGATGGGTCCACAACACCCCTAAAGAGGTGAGGATATCTGTTGCTAAGGGTAGAGCCAATTCCTTGCCAATCATCCTGTCGAAACCGGAAGGCATCTCCCTCCCCCAGGGTAGGAGAAAAGAAAGCCCATACCTTTACTGCCACCGTTGCCAAGCCCTTGAAGAAGTGGGAGGCCCAGGGAGGAGGGGACTCCAGAGGCCCCCACGAAAGGGGTCGTAATAGTGCCGCATGATGTCACCAAAGAGGCCCTGCTCCCATCCCACCAGCCTGGCAACCCACTTTGCAAGGAGGCTGACATTCACCTTGCCCACATCCCTAACCCCCAGGCCTCCTTCCTATATCAGCCTACAGACCTCCCAGGCCACTAGCCTCGCCTCCTTTCCTGTCGACGTCGCATTAGACCAGAAAAAATCCCTCATCAGCCCTGAGATCTTCTTCTCAATTTGGCACGGTACTCTGAACACTGAGAGGAAATACGATGGTATGGATGCCAAAACAACCTCCACCAGGATCAACCTCCCTCCTATAGACAAAAGTCTGGAAGACCACCCCACCAACATCCTTTCCATCCTCTCTAGTAGAGGAACCCAATCCTACATCTTGTGGTGTCGATCTGACATGGGGAGACCTAGGTACACCAGCGGTAAGGAGCCCACATTTGTCCCCAGCGCACCACCCTCTGCCTCTACCTCTTCGACTAACATGTTCATCGGGACAATGGTCGATTTCTGATAATTGATCTGCAGACATAATGCTTCGCCAAAAAGCTCCAGTAGGATTCTCATCCTTTTAGCCTCTAGACATGCTCCCTCAACCAGAAACAAGGTGTCATCAACATACTGCAGGACCGTCTCCCTGTCCTCACCAGCTAGAAAGCCCCTAATCAGACCCCTAGCACAGGCCCTGTGTGCTGCCCTCACCAAGGCATTTGCCGCAAGCACAAATAGCATGGGTGTAAGAGGGTAGCCCTGTCTGACCCCGCTCCTAGGCTACACCCAACCTCCCGCAGCGTTCCTATTGATCAGGACTGAAAAGGATATTGTTGTCACACACCTCTTTATCCAATCGATCCACATCGTGAGAAATCCCCTCCTCATCAAGCCCACAGAAAATCCCACTGCACCGAGTCGTACACCTTGCTGAAGTCGACCTACCATAGAAAGGCATGTTTCTTCTCCCTCCTCCAAGAGGCCAACGCCCCCATATCAATAACAAAATCATCCAGGATTCCTCTCCCTGGAACGAAGGCTGTCTGAACGGAGGAGATCAAATCTCCAAGGAGGCCCCTGAGCCTATTGACCAGGATCTTAGCAACTATAAGATACACGGCATTCGACAACACAATTGGTCGGAAATCTTGGATCGCTTCTGCACCTTCCTTCTTAGGAAGCAAGAACATGTAATACTATTAAGCTTGTCAAGACCTCTATTCTCGGCCGCGAACTCCTCCATCACCTGCATCACATTGGCCCCCGCCAGGGGCCAGAACTCCCTGAAGAATAAGATAGGCAAACCATCTGAGCCAGGGCACCCCTTCGCACTTAGACCCCAAATTTCCTGCCTCACCTCGTCTTATAAGAAGCCAGCCGTGAGGCCCTCTTCTTGATCCTTTGTGATACATCGCACATCCCCCCCTCCATTTCCAACACCTCCTGATGCGCCTCCTTGTGAAAACTCTGAAGTAATCTGCCACAGCTCGTCCCACCTCCTCCCTACCAAAGGTCTCCCCGTGAATCAACATCTTCTCTATCCAATTTCTCCTCCTCCTGGCAGAGGCCATTTGGTGGAAGAACCTGGTATTGGAGTTACCTTCCTTTAGCCACTTCTGCCTCGACATCGTTTTCCACTCCACCTCTGCTTTCATATCCTCCTCTTGCACCACTCTGTCATCTTCACCCTGATTTCCCTATCCTCAGCTGAGATAGGGTCTTGATCCTCCTGCCTGTCAATCCTGGTAATTTCTGCAAATGCCTCTTCTTTCTTGCCCCACCTGGATGCCCTAATCTCCCTTCTGTATGCTCTCAAGTGGTCTCGCAGCACACTTAGCTTCTTTGCCAGGCGACATGTGGCTTATACCTTCACCTCGATAGACCTCCACTTCTCCTCAATGAAATTATGGAACCCCTCCTCCATCAGCCATGATCTGTCAAATTTAAAATAGGTGCCGAAGTGTGTCCCCTCATTAGGTCGCCACATAAGAGGTGTGTGATTTAAGAAAGGTCTCTTCAAAGGAGACACATCCGCCAAGGGGAATGCTTCTGTCATCTCCACGTTGGAGAGAAATTTGTCAATCTTGGACATTTGACCACTGTTATTCCTCCAAGTATAAGCGTAGGATGTCAGAATCAAATCGACGAGGCCATGCATAGCCACAAACTCTACAAAAAGATTTGATCTGGGATTTTGCCTCCCCCGCCCATCGGGTTTCTCCTTCGTCTGCAGAGTGATGTTGAAATCCCCTCCAAGCAGCCAAGGACTTCTGATGAGAGCCTCATCATGAACCCTAACTAGCACATTTTGATCTAAATAAGTGTACAAAAGCTCCTACAAAATCTAAGGAAAAGCCTAAATCAGAGAATTCTAAATTTAAGAATAAAATAATTCACACGGGGTAAAACTGTAATTTTACCAATGCAGTACACAAACGGGGTGTCTAAGGGTATGAACATAGGTCAAATGGGCTTAATAAGAAAGAAAGTGGGATGTTCTGATCCGAAAAGGGTTATAGCAACTTCTAGGAATTAAATGACATTCTGTAACCCTAAAAATAAACCCATTTTAATTCACGAAGTTCCTGGCAAGATAAAAGTCAAATAAACTCTCTAAAATTCATGGAAAAACATCTTCTAGGGTTTAGAACCTTCAATTTGGCCAGTAGAACCTGTCTTGACCTAAATTGAGAATCATACCCAATATTTGACCTAATTTGGATTTTTGTGCAAATTGACCAGTCAAACGTGGTCAAACCTAAAATCAAACTTCACCATTAGATTCCTTAGGTCCAAATTAGGTTTATACCAAAATTAGACCTAAGGGAAGGCCATCTTGACCTACTTTACAAATTGATCTTCTTGAATTACTTTTCGACCCTTATCTTTTTGAACCCTTGCATTTTGCCCCCTAGCTTCTCTTTCGTTCTTTACAGAACGGTCCCTCTGCCATCCCACGCAGCCGCCCATACCTCCGACGACCTTGCATGGAGGATGGTGCCGCACAGGGTATCGGGGTCGCTCTCAGAAACTAAAGGGGGGTTCCCTGCGTCGTCCTCTTTCGTAGGGACCCCCTCCCGTGTCCTACCATTGTCCACTCCTCTCGTGCGAACGCGTGAGAGGAATGGGTCTCCATCTCCGGCCAACTCCACCAGGCCCTCCACGATCTCTCCTCGAGATTCTCCTCCTGCCAACTGCTATAAATGGGACGGCAGGGCTCTCCGGTCGTCTTAAGCCTGATTTGGCCGAAGGAAAACCCCCAACTTCGTCTCCTCCGGTTAAGCACCCGCAGGCTCCGTTGACCCTTCCTCCTCTCCTTCGTCGCTCTGCTGCCATACTTGCAGCAGAGTTCACTCCGCCTCGTCCTCCCGTGCCAGGCCACACCAGCTGGCACCTTCCTGACCTCCTCGTCGCCGTTACCCCCCTCTGGGCATCTTCGTCTCCGGCGTCGGCAGGCACGCGCCGAGCGCCTCCTCCCCTTTCGTCAGTTAAGTAGGTAAAACTCTTCCCCTTACTCTCTCCTTTATTTCCCCCTTATTAATTTGTTGTTTCCACCCACCGACCACCACTGTCCATCACCACCTTCTCCATCTCCGGCCGCCCTTCGGCGAGGCATTTCCACCGCTCCACGCCTCCATCCGCCTCGCCAGCTACCCCTTAAGCACCGCGACACCTCACTGACCCTAAACCCGCACCCCATTCACCACGCCACACCTCCAGAACACCCCCCAAACACACCCACTCTCACGCACACAGTGTGCCCTGGGCACACTCACACAGACACCCTCGCACCACTCCGACCACCTCTGCACCTTTGCCACACTTTGGCGAAGCCACCCAAGGTATTTGACAAGGCCGCGAGGCCGTGTGCGTGTTTCAGGGACAGCGCAGCTCACCGCCATTAACGCACGGATTGGAGCTACTTCGCACGTTGCTCCAGGGTGCAACACTCCAGGCGCCCAAGACCAGCAGGTGTGGAACCTGCTTGCGCACACACAGGTTCGAAATTGGGGTCGTAGGCCTCTGCCGCTACCCCAATTGGACGAACCCTCTTTCCGCAGACGCTCGAAAACGAAGTCCCACCTCGGAAGTGTGTGGGTGCGTGTCCACACATAAATTGAAAAAGTCACATAGGCTATTCGCCTCGAATACACTGGGGTGAGGTCCCTCCTCACCTATCCACA
Source organism: Thalassia testudinum (assembly GCA_037157565.1). Classification (NCBI taxonomy): domain Eukaryota; kingdom Viridiplantae; phylum Streptophyta; class Magnoliopsida; order Alismatales; family Hydrocharitaceae; genus Thalassia; species Thalassia testudinum. The sequence goes on along the minus strand of JAZHRO010000022.1, from coordinate 1,087,194 downwards.
ACGCCTCATCCGTGAGCTCATCACGCGGATCTGGTGCCCCGACCCGACTACCCCCACTCCTGAGCACTCCTCGCGCACCACACCCACGCCGGTGCGCCTAGACCCGGGCGTGCGACCTGATTACCCGGCTCTGGGAGAGCGTACCAAAGAGAGATTCAGAGAGAGAGATGCGGAAAAGGGTAGGGGTTGGTTTTGCATGTGTGCAGGGAGCAGCTGAAGAACAGAAGGAAGGGAAGCGGCGAAGACTTGGCCGCAAGAAGAAGAAGAAAGAAGTGAAGAAGCCGCAGCAAAGAGAAGAAGAAAGAAGAAAGTGAAGAAGAAAAGAAGACAACAAAAGAAGAGGAGGGAGCACTGTAGCAACAGTGCTGATAAGGCATCTGACTCGAAGAATCAGACGTTCGGATCAGGGAAAAGGAAGAGAAGAAGAGAAGAAAAAGAAAAGAAGGAAGAAGAAAAAGGAAGGAGCTGTTGAAGAAAGAAGACGCAGAAGAAAGAAGAAAGAAGAAGTAGCAGCAGAGAAAAGGAAGAGAAAAGAAGAACCGCAGCAAAGGAGAAGAACAAAGAAGAAGGTAGACTGAAGAAGAGAAGGCACAGTAAGAGAAGGGAGAAGAAGAAGCAAGAGAAGGAAAAGAGAAAGAAAAGAACCGGCTGAAAGAAAAGAAGAGAGAAGAAGAAGCCAAGACAAAGAAGAGAAGAAAAAGAGAAACTTTTGCTCACTCTCTCTCTCTTAAATTTTTGTAACAGTATTGTGAACCTATATGTTTCTAGAATGACGTGTGTTCCCTTAGTTCGACCTCGGGAAACTTTTAATTCCAAGTAATAAATTGTAATAAACTAGTGATAGCTTTTCGCGATATAATACAATGAATGTAATTTTTATAACACCGCCAAGAGCGAGAACGCACCACCAACTTCCATGACACTCCATGGCCACCGATGTGAGCTCCTCCCACGACTCCCCTCGCCTAAGTATCTGGTGAACTGTACACCCCCGCGGCAGTCGCCCTGGCACCTCCCACTTTTCTTACCAGTCTCATAGAGATAACGTGCTCTCCTCTGAAGCAATCTTCCATGAAGAAAACATCTCGCCATCCTAGAATCTGCCCTCCTGGGTGGCCAACTATGCCAAGAGACCGAAACCCCTCCATCCATGAGCCCCTGATCTCCCTGCACGTCCTAACATCACAGTCAGACTTCGTTTTCTGTAGCAACACGACATCCGCTCTCCACAAGCGACTATAATACCCCATTGACGCCCTCCTCGATGGGTCGTTCAAACCCCACACATTCCATGTGAGTACCTCGTTCATCTAGAAACGTTCGGGGCCTCCCTCATAGTTGGTCGGAAGCCACACGCCTCCGCAATCCGACACACCTCTTCATCACCTTGATCCAGCACCGTCACCTGTTGTGAGGGTTGGGCGTCCTGCCATGACCGTCAACCACCACTCTTGGTCCTCGACCGGTTCTTCGAAACCTCCATCTCCGCCTATATCAGAGAGCACCACCTCGACCTCCGTTTACCACATGTGGCCTCCATCCGGTTAGGAGCATCTCCACTCGATCGCTGAATCGACCGGCCATACTGGACGTCGAGGCGATTCCCCTCGACCATTGCTGCGGCAAAATACCATCCGTCCAGTCGTCTGGAAACTCCGCTACCATCTGCGAGACCTTGGTCCTTGCCTCCTCGGTCGAAGGTCGACCGGTAGCCTCTCCTACAGAAGCCATGTCCATTGTCACTGTCGCCAACAAATCATCAACCCACCTTAAGTGGGACGTAGCGGGGCCTACTCAGCCTTTCGCATCGATGGGGGTCGAGGATTGCCTTTCTCCGGCATTGTCGTGCTCCAGCGCCTCTCCTTCATTCGGCCTTGCATGCAGAGCCGAGGGGAGGTGAGGAACCTCCATGCTGGAAGAAAGCCCAAACAGGTGCTGGCTCTTGAGGTCGGCCCTACCTTGGTCCACGAAAGAGGGCTTGGTGGATCGAGCAACCGGATCCGAACTTGCCCCAGGTCCGGATCGCGAAGGGTCGTGGGTGCCAGTTGCGCCTTAAAAGCGAGGGGTTTGCAGATTTGGCAAGGCCCTCGTGACTTAAAGGCACCTCCAGTTGCCTCTCGAAGGACGTGCACGCCCCAATCATGGATTGCACCAACTCCCCAGACGAGATTCGCACGGGTCTCTCAGGGATTGGTTCCACATCAGTGACCGCCTACTCCACTCCGCTTATCACCGCTTCACCTTCCTCCGCGTCGGAGCAACGGCTCCGCCCACAAATGGGGCTTCTCGCCGTCTCTCACGAAGCGAGCATGTCACCACCCATGCCAAGCCCCCAAGGCACAACAAGATCTTCTCCATCACCTCTGTCCCAACCCTTGGCTCAATCACTGCCATCAATGGATGCTCAGAGAGGCCCACCACCTTGCACTCCTTGAGTCGAGCAAATGGAGACACCACCAACTCCACCTCCACAGATCGTAGCCACCAAGGGATCCCCTCGATGGTCATCTCGAAAGACGACCTCTCCGGTGGGTGCTCCTGGGATGCCCCATTGTGCGGGCAAGGTTACCTCCACCTCTACCTCAACTCTGATCCAACCTCCGTGAAGCAGAGCTCCTCCCTCCTCGAAGTAGGGAGGCCGAGGGCCAGGATCTTCCTCTCGTCTAGAACCAAAATCCTTACCCCCTCACGCACAGTGTCCCGGCTCAGCACCTTCTCCACCTCCGCCCGTGTGGTCCAGACCTCCAGCATCTCCCCTACTAGACCGCTCTCAACCTCCACCCGCAAGCTCCTCACCTCCTCAGACCAAGGAGCCTCAACTTCGGCCTGCGGCATCCTCTTCGGCGGCGATGGCGATAGGCTCCCATCTCTACGACCACGTCCACTACTGCAGCGTAGGCTTCTGTGCTTGAGGCACACATCTCCAGCACCTCCACGGCTCGTGGCAATTCTGAGCCCAATGGTCGTGGCCTAAACACTTGAAGCATTGTTTGTCGCTCTGGATCGGTGTTTAAAAGTAACACGTTGTAGGATAGCCGATAAATCGCTAAAACACTTAAAATTTATGCTCAAAAGAAATCCGAGGTCGAACTCTGGGAGCAAGTAACAATTAATCTGAAGATCTTAATTCAAGCACAAGATACGCAATACTAGAACCCCAAATAATGATATTCAAATGAAAGCAAATGTCAATAGTGCAAAAAGAATGGGGGTAACATGGTGATTTGAATCACCAATTACCCCTCACAATAATAGCAAAGAGATACACAATATCAATCAAGTTAAGAAGCTTAAATCAGACATCTGATGGTAGGATCAGACATCTTAAACGTCTGATGCTACAGTGCTCTTCTCTTCCTTTCTCTTCTGCTTTGCTTCTTCTTCGTCGCTTTTCTTCTTCGATTCTGTCTCTTCTTCCTTGGTTTGGGTCTGTAGCTTCTCTTCCTCTTCCTGCTCTTCCTTCAGTTCTTCTTTGTGCCTTGGCCTTTCTTCTCTCTGTTTCTGCTTGCAAACTCTTCTTTCTTGCTTCTTCTTGCGACTGTCTCACAATTACCAGTGAGAGCAAAACCCCCTGTCCCCGTGCTCTCTCTCGCTCTTTGGATTCCGCTCTCCCAGAGCCTTCAACAGTAACGAGTAATCGGGTATTCGGATCAAGTGCGTACCTGGGTCCAGGCTCACCGGCAGTGGGTGGTGAGCAAGGAGTGAGAGAGGCTTAGGCGGTTATCGGGTGAGTGTATGGGACCTTACCCTGTGTTCTGAGGCGATCAGGGTAAAGCACAAAAACAATTTAAGTCACATGGGGAGGTCTGTACTTTCCGATGTAGGACTATGTCCCCTGTACTTCGTCGCGTGCTACTGCAATGAACTTCCTTCGCCGAATAGGAGCAGTTGTTGCATTCGGGGTCTCCAATTGAGGTCCTGGAGACCTCCTTGGAGTTATTCCGCGTCACTTGGAGCAGACGCCTGGGAGCAGAGGTGCAAGAACACCACCTGGAACTCCTTGAAGAAGCTCCGCCAATGGCGGCTTCACCTGTGGCCTGAAAACAAGAACAAGGTCTAATGGCCACTTCAGAACAGCTCAGGAGTGGTCACTGGAGCACGACGAGTGCGGTGGTGGTGGTTTGAGGGCGTGTGGAGGTCGGTGAATGGCTGTCGGTGACGGAGAGGATGCTGCGGAAGTGGGTTGGCCGGTGGAGCGATGGAGAGGGTGAATGCCCTAATTGATAGAGGGCTTTTGTTGAGGATGTCGTGGCAATGCCGATGAGGGTGGTAGCGGTGAGGTTCGTGCAGTGGAGGGGTGGTTGGGCGTCACCGGAGCTTCGCCGGAGAGGAAGAAGACGAAGGGGGAGACGTGTAGTCGGCGGTCGTTTTGAGAGATAGAGAGGGAAAAATTAGGGAAGTAGAGGAAGCTAAACAACCTAGTTTAGGGATGAAAGGGGGAGAGGTTCCCACGTCGGTGTGATGGCCGAACGCGGGGAAGACGAACATCCTTGAGGGAGACGGCGGCGAAGAAAGGGGTCTGAGGCACCTCTGATGTGGTCGTCGAGAGGCGGAGGAAGTCGGGGAGGAAGGAGACGCTCCCAATTTAGCCGTAGGATGACGAGGGAGGATGCTCGCCAGAGCTAGGTCGGAGGAGGCCAGAGGTAGGGTTAGGGAGAGGTTTTTGGCCTCAAAACTAGCTGAGAAGATGCGCAAGGCCACGGAGGTCCTTTTACAGGGCTCTAGATGGAGTTCCAAGCTTGGAAACAAACTTGGAAACTTCGAGCTCCTCGCCGACGTAGGATACCTATTCAATCAAATCGTTCGCACGAGGATTCTAGAGAGATTTATGATCCCTGGATGGGCTCATTTGGAAGGCAATTTCCTAAGGAATATTCGTTTCAAATCTGGGATTGATTGATTGAGAATCGAGTGAGAAAACCTCACTCGAAACTCAACAGTGGAGATTGGACTTTCCAAAAATGGCATAGGGACCTTTTTGTGAAGAGGACAAAGTTGGGGGGCTATTTGCAAGGAATTCAAAAAGTTAAGGGTCTGAATGAGATAGAAAGTCTAACTGGACCAAAATGCAAACTTGGTCAAAATGATCTTTGATTAGGTCCAAATTTTGGTATAAACCTAATTTGGACCCAAGGAATCTGATGGTGAAGTCGGATTTAGGTTTTGACCAAGTTTAATTGGGTAAATTGCGCAGTTACCCAAATTAGGGTAACTTTCCGTCTGAGACTCTGTTTAGGTCAAAATGGGTTCTGATGATCAGATCAAGGATGCCAAACCCTAGAGAGTATTTTTCTATAAATTTTAGAGGGTTTAGGTGAATTTTATCCTGATCAGAATTCCCGTTAATCAAGCGGGTTTGTTTTTAGGCTTTCAAAAGTCATTTAATTCTCGAAACACATGAAAACCCGTTTGTCTTTACGGACCTTTTGGACATTTAAGACCATTTGACCTTTAGTAAACTCTTGAGAAAACCAATGATTGTACTGCAATTGAGATGTACTATTAAAACTGCAGTTTTACCGTCGTTTTCATGTATTTCTCTCAGAATGGATTATGCAGTGAGTTACGGTCCTCTGGTGGTTATGTAGGAGCATTTATTGATGGAAATTGACTAAATAAAACTAGATATGGCTGATGATGACATTATCATCAAGCATCTCCCCCTCCCATCCTCACCGCTTCCCCGACCGACATCCCCTAGCAGATCGCCCGAGGCCCGACACGACCTCCTCTTTCTTGCTACCACCGACCAACCGAAAGCTTCCTCGGCCACCTCGCCCTCTTGTCGCCTCTCCCCTCCTCCCTCTCCATCCCGATGAGACCCCTCCCCCTTCTCCCTCCTCCAGCTCTTCTCTCCCACTCTCTTTCGATCATTCTCCACGAGTAATCTACATACAGATTATGAAATGTATGAAAATATATGTAAATCTAAATCCTAAAGCATGCATTTATTTTACAACCATACACGAATATTAATGTACCTAGAATGCAAGGACTAACCAACTTAGGCTTAATAATAGTTCATTGAGGTGCACTTATCAACATGCACTCTACACCATATCTCTAAGTATGTGTCCTTGGTCAGTCTGTCTTCGAAATATAGGAAATTTGCCATGACTCTATTTAGTACACAGAATCCTGCAACACAATCATTTGGCACTTGGAGATCTGAAGTAGCAGAAAGCTATGGAGGATGAGATATCATCACTATTGTCATAAGGGACTTGGAACCTAGTGGACCTACCATCTGATGCTACCATGGTAGGATGCAAGTGGGTCTTCACCGTCAAATATTTGCCTGATGGGTTTGTGAAGCGCTATAAGGCAAGATTGGTGGTAGAAGGATACACTCAAACCTATGGGATTGGCTACTTTAACAACTCCCCAATGGCGAGACTCCCTATAGTACGGATTCTTATTTCCAATGCTGTCAATGCGAAAGGCGATAGCAAGGCAACACTACTCAAAATCGCCCGATGCGAGAGGCAACAAAAAGGCGACAGCCTGAGTGAATTGAGGCAACAGCCTTAGGACCATTTCACTTATATATATATATATATATATATATATATATATATATATATATATATATATATATATATATATATATATATAAAATGTTATAACGTAACATACATATATATAACAACATACTTATGTATATACTTATAAATATACTTATACATTACTTATGTCTTACTTATACATACATATATTATATATAATATTACATACATATGTATTTCTTATGTTATATATACAGTAAACTATGTATATATATATATAATAGAAATGAAAGGAGTTCATTTCGTTTTGAGGAGAAGAAACGAAGCCGGAAGCCCTGACATGAAGAAGCTCGAGCTGAGATACCTGGGTGACTGAGGTCGAGGAGGCGTCGTAGATGGTAACCGATGACGCTCGAGCGGCGATGGTGGTCGGCGAAGCTCAACTACTCAAGCTACTCCGCCGCAAAGGCGATAATGGCGTGAGGCGGTGAGGGTTGCCATGGAGATGAGAAAGCTCTCCACATAGGCATCTAGGGTTCAGGCGATGAGGCGGCGAGGAAGCGCGTCGCCTATTCAAAGGGCCTCGCCTGGGTCCTCCTCGAGGCGATGACCTCCTGATTCGCCTTGCCTCGTCGCCTGAGGCAACCGCCTCAACAACATTGCTTATTTCAATTGCACTTCATCTTGATTGGCAACTACATCTGTTGGATGTTAAAAATACCTTTCTTTACGGAGATCTCCACGAAGAGGTTTATATGCAGCAACCCCTAAGATTTGATTCAGAGGGGGAGTGTTCCAAGGCCCGCAACTTATATAAGGCCATCTAAGGTCTGAAACAAAGCCTATGTGCTTGGTTTCAAAAATTATTTTAAGTGGTTGAGTATATTAGGTTCAAGAAATCCACGAAAAATCATTCCTTGTTTATGAGGAAGATAACATAAGGGAGAGTTGTGATGTTAGTTTATGTTGATGACATCATCTTGACAAGGGATGACACTAGTGGCATAACTGCTACCAAGGAATTTTTGGTAAAACATTTTGTCACAAAAGATATGAGCCAACTCAGATATTTCCTTGGCATTGAAGTTGCTCGTAAAAGGGAGTTGTACTTTCCCAAAGAAAGTATGTTCTTGATTTTCTTCAGGAGACTGGCATGCTTAGCGCCAAGCCAGCCTTAGTTCTTATGGAACCTAAAGTGCACCTATATGAAGATGACTCAGCTCTGGTGGATGTAAGATAGTTTAGATGTTTGGTGGGAAAATTGTTGTATGTGATGGATATTGCCCTTGTAGTTAGTAAGGTGAGCCAATTCATGGACAAACCGCCAAGTATTCACTGTAATGCAGCAGTCATGATTCTAAGGTACCTGAAGTTTGCACTTGGGAAAGGGCTACTATTTACCTTAGGGATTCATTAAAGCTTCATTTGGCAGGGGGATAAAAGTTATACCAGGATAAAGTACTATAGAAATGAGTGGAGAGAGGTGTTTGGTTGGGGTATAAGAATAAATGGTGGGATAAAATTATTCGTATTATGATGTGATGTTGGTGGATGATTTTTTAATATTATGATATAAGTGTGAGTATATTGATGTGATATAGTAAATATATTTTAATGGGTATATTATGTTGAAGTGGATATATTTTAATATATATTGATGTTGATGTAATGTAGTAGGATAGTTTGATGTTGATGTTGATTAGTGAGGTGGAATAAGTTGTATCCTTCGACTTTAGAATTAATTCCTTTAACATTCTTTGGGTAATCCTTTGACTTAGGGATAACCGTTGAGTTATCCCCCAGCCAAATGGAGCCTCAAGGCGATGGCATACACAAATGCAGACTATGTTAAATGGCCGAAGGATAGGAAATCCACTACCAGTTTATCTACATTCATGAGAGGAAACATGGTCACATGGCAAAGTAACAAACAGACTGTGGTGGCCTAGTTGAGTGCAAAATCAGAATATGGGACTATGGCACAAGATGCAACTAAACTTATGTGGATCCAGTCAGTTCTTTTGGATCTTCAAATTCCAGATCTCATGGAGATGAGATGTGACAACAAGGTTGCCTTATTCATTGCCAACAATCAGGTCTTCCACGAGAGAACCAAGCTTGTAGAAGTGGACTGTCATTATACAAGGGATATGATCTAGAAGGGGCACCTTCGTACTGTACATGTGTCATTTGGAGATCAGGCAATAGATATGTTTACCAAGGCACTCCCCTATTCCACATTCAACAAATGTTATTCCAAGCCGAGTATGATTGACATCTATGCTCTAGTTTGAGGGGGAGTGTTGAGAGTTGTCACCCTCTTTCTATTTCCCTTTATTTTGTTTTTGTTTCTCTTCTTTATTGTCACATAGTAGAGGGACATGTTTGTTATTTTCTCCTTGCCCTCCTATCTATAAATATAGGCCTAGGGTTTCATAACTAGATGAATAAAAGGTTTTTCTCAACACATATATAATAAAAGACATGACCGATTCCATATGGAACATATGCCAAAATAAAAGTTTTGGATTTGTGTTTTTATTTATACTATGGAGACGGTGTCATTCCCCAGGTACCAGAGTATGAAATCCCAAGACTTGAAGCTAACAACATAGTTTTCCAACACAAATATACATGACAATGAGCATGGAAAGCATGTAAGATAACATTAACTAAGAATGATGTGAGAGCCACAGTTACTCTTCATCAGGTGACTAAAGGCACTTTGAAACCATTGTAGTTATCAGATTGATTGATTTATGGAACTATGGAATAAAAGTGATCAATTTCAGAATTGGTATGTCAAGGCCAATAATTGCTAGGAGGTTTAGGATGTAGGAACATTAGGATGGAAGATATGTTGGCCCATATGAGAAACATGCAGCTCTCCCTAATATTACTGCCGGGAAGTCATAAAGAAGTACAGAGGCTCCTCAACAAGTGTCTAAACCCTGCCATGTATTGTTCTCCATGAGGACATTAGTCCCTGTACCTAAGCCAATAAGCAGATATGAGTCAAGTTTTTTTTTTTCTCCTGAAAAAATACGAGTCAAGTCATCCACTAGGTTCCAAATATTTTCTTTTTTTGAAGAAACAACTAGGGCTCCAAGTAAAAAATTGTGACCACTTTGACTAAGTCCCAATTAAACTTCTCTCCTAATTGGTTCTCTTTCGTCCATTTTTATTTTGAATCATTTTGTTAGGTCTAAATCCTCAAAATCATCCCTTGCAGTTGCCAAGATAGTGTTGATGCATCATCTCAAGGAAGAACATCCAAGTCTCAATTCACCCAATGCCAAATAGCTGCCAAAAAGCACAAGCCAAGAAACACCCAAATATGTGCTCTCACAAAACCTTTGTCACTCAAAATACCCAGATTCGCTAATTTTAGGGAAGATCACTTGTGGATGATGGGGACCATAAAACCAAGAACCTACTTAAGTCGATCACTTTGATTAGCATAATGAATAATTCATCTAGATGAGGGATGTCTTGGGGACTTGCAAGATCCCCTCTGGAGTGCCGTACACACTTCTAGGTAGACGTACAAATTTATAATACCAAATAAACTTGTGATACATTTTTTGGTTGAGAACTTGTCATGCATGATATCCATCTGAAATAAGGTTTCAGAGGTAATTTGGAACTGGATAGCCTATCAACTATTAAATAGTAATTATTAGTTATACGACTGAAGTTAATGTTTCAAAGGCTAATTTGGAGAAATGTCCATCCAACGGTTCTATGACATGTATAATTTATGGAGACCTAAGGTCTTTGAGGTCTTCAACTTTAATTGCATCTTGTGAAATATAGAGGGGAGAGGACTAATTGATGGAAGCCTTCTGCGGATCTTACTCTGCCACAAATACAGGATCAAACATGATCTCAAGTGTAAAAATATAGCACAATAAAATCAATCATATAAGATACATAATTATTTATGGTGAAAAATCCCTTTGGATAAGAAATCACTACCTAAGCCTCCCAACTTAGGATTTTCATGATCTACCTCTCCTGATGAATTCACTAGACCAAGCTACTTACACTGTGGGTAGCTTAATTGCACAATACAAGCATTCTGAATCCCTATACTAGAGTCCTTTTATTTCCCCTTTTGAGGCAAAGAAAGGAGACTCAATGGGTTGAGCATCTTCAACAATAAATCAAAAGAATAAAGAAACAAAAGTACAAAAGTAATCCTATTAAACCTCGAGAATGAAATATAAAAACAATAGGATTAGTGAAACCACTATGGAGTGCTAAAGGAGAATAGAAATAATCATAGATGTAGAGCACTAGTGTAGAAGCTTAAGGACCAAGGATGTTCTCAAGAAAGTTTTTTAATCTCTTTTGAGCGTTGGAGAAGTGTTATTCTCTTGAATGGAAATGATTTCATATTTATAGAGAGATTAGTGGTAATCAAAATTGGAAGGTAATTAATGGAAATAATGGTCATAATTGTAAAGGTATTATGATACCTCACAGAATGAGGAGAGGTGATCAACGGAGAAGTTTCTTCTTGAAGCAAGGAGAGATTTCTCATACTCGTAATCCTTAAGTGAGGCATACCTATTCTCAATATTCGAGAACACTGCTAACAGTTGTTAGAAGAGTTAGGCCTTTTGGGAGCTACGTGCCAATGCCTTGAGATCCTGAGGAGTTAAATCGATTCAGATCACTTGAGGACAAGTTGACGATCCTTTTGGATCCTCATTGGTGGGGGAAGAACATATTGTTAGGCCACCAATGTTACCTCTAGGAGCAAATTACAGTAGGTGTGCTTCACTCTAGTCCAACCTTAGATGAGATCTCATTCTATCACCCTTTGGTAACTAGGCGTCATACGTACTTGCAGGGGTCAGCAGGACATCGGCCCAAGTACCACTATCATCAGGTCCATGTATCTCAGCATCATTCATCAGTGGGCGCTAGTGGGGTTGTCCAACTACCTTATTTCTAATTATTGTTCTATAGTCTATCGTTATAATTAGGAACTATTGAAGTCCTATGGGTGGATCATCTAGTGGGACAACTATGTTTGACCCAACATAGGTTAGAAGAGTGATTGGTCCTATGACAATTTTCACATAACAAGGTACCTAGTCCATGATCACAATCTATACAAGTTGGATGACACCCTTCCTACTAGGAAAAATCCCTTTTCCATGCTTGCGAATTGCAACAATAGTAGAAAAGTAAGAGCAAGTAGTCTAATTAATCAGCTTTAAATTTGCATCAATATAGGATTCTCCTTGAGTGTCATTAGTTGAGTCTTCACTACTTGACATTCTATGCCAAGGGCTGCTAAAAATTGCACTAATAAATAGCCTCCCGATATTTAATCATCACATCTACATTTGCAGTAATAGGCTGATAGGTATCCTACTTGTCCTAGAGATTCTTAGGAGAGCCATAGCACTCTACTAGTATCATGGTGCCCTTTTGAAAGGTATGAATATCTTTGATTACCATATATAGGTGAGCACTATTGCTCTTTTGGGAGTGAATCTCATGCAACACCTTCCATATCGTCTTTGTAGATGTATACGACATAACCAATTTAGCAATTGACTCAATACTATTCAACATGCATGTTGCCACCTAGTTATTGGCTTCCCAATCTTCTATTTATTTGGGGGCTCATATTTGAAAAGAATATATTTTTCTCTCGTATGATTCAACAAAATGAGAGAAAGAGGTGGACCAAAGAAGAAAGTTAGTATCATCAAGTTTGATAGATGTTCCTTACATTTGAGATGGACTTGTGGTAGAGGACTTCCCCACGAAGTTGCTAGAAGATGTCCTACCCTCTACCATGGCTTCCTGGGAATCAAATCACACAAGAGTGGAGAGAAACAATACGAAAGAAACACTTCTTGAATCAAACATCTCAAAAATCAGATCATGCTCGGAGAGGAAATTGACTTGACACCACAAATAATAAAGTTTAGAACAACATCACAGATTGTTGATGGTCGAATCGAAGGCTAGTGTCAGAGTAGTAAAGGCTTGATAGGGGATGGGCAGGCACTGGTGAGTTGTGGTTGGTGTAGAGGGAGCCAACCAAAGCTTGTGTAGGTGGAGAAAGCTTGTGTGGGCACTGGGGATGCAGGCCAAAAGAGAGCTTTCGCAGGTGTGTGCTGCAGGGCTCGTAGAGTAGAGAAATGGCTTGCTGCAATTGTGCTAGGCCAAGGTAGGGCTGAGAAACCCCCGGTGTCACCATCTGTGTTGTCACCTGGTCACCCAAGATAATGTCGGCCCAAATTTTTTGATGGCCGCATATGGCCCTAAAGGGCATATGTTCATGCCCAATGAGGGCCATCAAAATCCTAATGGGTCCAATTAGCCATTCATCGAAGATGGTGTCGCATTAACGAAGATTGTCAAAGGTAGGCAGCAAAGGCAAATGCAGCACCAGAAGTCCAAGATGTCTTCCTTGATCACGTGCTTTGAAGAAGAAAAACTTAAAATATTACCTATTTGGTGGGATATCATACAACCAATCTAAGGTGCCTGCTTTAATATCATGTTAAAAGAGATTGAATCCTTATTCAACAGAGAAACCCTATATGTCTTTATATAAAGAGACACGGGGGAGAAAATTACATTGAAGCCCATAATAAATAGAAAAAGGTACATCAAGAATTTCTTTCATTATGTTTATTTTAACAATTACCAATAAAGCACATTGGCCTTTTTACTATCTAAACATCTAAAAAAACTAATTAGTAATCCAATGAAAAGAACCTAAAATTTAAACTTTTTTAAAAAAGGCAACTAGTCTATGTTGCAATTGATACACAATTCATACCCTACCAGTTTAACCAGCTGAGGAAATGATGTATCAGAATATATGACCTGTGTATCAATTGCAACATAGGCTAGTCACCTTTTTTAAAAACGTTATATATATATATATATATATATATATATATATATATATATATATAATCCAAGTTCTTTATATGCTACTTAGTCACACATGAGAGGATGATCTCTAGCGGATGACAATTAAATAATCATCCTGCACCAAAATTTTCTGACCTTTATTATGCTGAAGTTAGCATATTCTAGCTTCATGCCATCATAACTTTCATACCCTAACGAAGTCTTCATCTTGTCCTTCTGTTTGTCAATATTGTACGGTTTGCTTTTAAATCCTAATCAATTTTTTATTTCTTGAGAAAAAAACTAAATTTTCCAACTTGGAAGTAAAATTCTGACAATTTTCTGAATTTTTGTGAGGGAAGTAGGCATGGAAATATACTTTGTATTATTTTCACATTATTAGCTCATTTGAAGCACCTATACACGTCTAACTTTAATATTTTCTCCACAAATCTATGGCTAACACCCAGATAACACAAAACCACCTTGTGTTTTTCTAAATCATGTGCATGTATCAAAATTTCTTCTTGTAATTCGTTGGATAAAACGTAGAGGTCTCAGCTAGTTCGATCTGGTTGGGCAAAAAGAAACCAAATCAAAGGTCTCACAACTTACATTGTACTTATTCCATTCAGTTCTGTTAGGATGGTAGGAAGAAGGTCACATGGCAGTTCATGTGGCAACCAATAAAGGTCCAATAGGGCCGGCGGTCTAGAAGGTCCTATGGACCAATTTTGGATTTTCTTAGATGCCAAGTTGGTTATTTTTAGTAAACATTTTAGGAAAATAATTGAAGATTTGTTTTCTTTATTAGAGATAAAATCTTTTCTTAAGAGATAAGATATTTCCTTGTTAGAGATATGATTTGTTTCCAAGTGTGGGGATATGTTCTCTCTGTATAAAGGGCCTTCCCTTATATTTTCTCTTGAATCATCAATAATATTTCCAACTCAAGACTCCTCTCCCCTCTTCTCTCCACTTTCACATGGACAATCCTCCTTGGATTGTTTTCCCATGCACACTTCGCCTCCACGCTCCGAATTATGCCGATTCCTGACATGATATCAAAGCCTTCGGTCTAGGCTCCTTTGTGCGTGTGGGTTGTTGACCACACGCTGGTGATATCCGCATCCAGAATGTCTTCAAATCCGACACCTTACGTGGAGAAGGAAGATTAGAGAAGATGGCAGAGTCAACCACGACGGTCAGAAATGCCATGTTATCAAGAAAAGGTAAGAAGTAAGAGAAAGATCTATCAAGTTATTTAAATATTGACATTTTTTATCCAATTTTTTACTCTCCTTCAAAAGAGATTTTCCTGGAGAAAAGTAGGAGAGGACACCATAGTCCACACGATGACTGTCGAGGTTGCCAAAAGGAGCGACGACTTCCCAGGTTGTGAAATGACTAGTGGTTGATCCAAGAAGTTCCTTTCCTAAAGATCTAGGAAGGCACAAAGACTACCATGTGGGGCTACTAGTACCTCATGCGTGGTTTCTCACACGTCTGTCAATCTTGAGAAGACAAGCCAACGGCGGCCATCGCAACGACTTTTCAAGTTGCCACAGATGCAACGACTTTAGAGGTCACAAAAGGCTACACTGTTGACTCGTCAAAGGAAAAGACCAAGAGCTTGGTTCTTGAAGAAGAATGGTAGGGCGTCTAGCCTCACAAGTGGAAGACCAAGTCGTTGGCCTCCCGGCCTTCGACTTGAGGGGGAGTGTTAGGACGACACGAAGAAGGCCATGTGGCAACCAATAAAGGCCCAACCAGGCCGGCGGTCTAGAAGGTCCTATGGATCAATTTTGTGTTTTCTTAGATACCAAGTTGGTTATGTTTAGTAAACATATTTTAGGAAAATAATTGGAGATTTGTTTTCTTTATTAGAAATAAGATCTTTCCTTATAAGAGATGTTTTATTTCCAAGTGTGGGGATATGTTCTCTCTATATAAAAAGAGTCTTCCCTTGTAGTTTCTCTTGAGTCATCAATAATATTTCCAACTCAAGGCTCCTCTCCTCTCTCTCTTCTCTCCTCTCCACATTCACGTGGACAGTCCTCCTTGGACTGTTTTTCCACACACACGTAGCCTCCACACTCTGAACTACACCAATTCTTGACAGGTTCCATTGACCCAACTTATCTTGGCAGACTCCATTGAAGCACATGTATGAGGCATATAACCTTTCTTGTTTATTTAAGTGATGACATCATGTCACTGATTCAACCAATCCAAATTGCCAGTTGGACCACTAAAAGCCAAATCCTATCTGGCTGGTTCAATGGCCAGTATAATTTTTTAAACATTGCTAGTAGCTTCATCCATCACATTCCTTTTTTTTTTTGGTTTGCCTTTGTCATTATCTCTTGATTAGTATTTACCATCATTGTATAAACCCTTTCAGTGGCCCCTCAAAAAAAGATCTTTTTAATATGTTATCTCTTTAAAATATTGTATACTTCTTGTTATATTTCTTTACAATGGAATAGATATTTTAATTTTAAACTAATAGATCCTATCCCATATTCACTTATATATACTAGCCACCTGTTGAGTCATTAGTCAAGGGCCTCACCAATCAAATATTACACATAAAACAGTTATAATTGGTTACCAGATTGCTTTCTAACTCTATAAGATATGTTGCTTTTATCACTCTCGTAAAGAGCATCTTAGGACATTCTCATGTCAAGGTTTGGCGCAGTATACGGAGCGGGGAGGCTCTGTGTTTGGGCCAAGTCAGACTTCAGTGATGCCTCAACAGTCCCTGATCTCTGAGAATCAAGAGACTATTTGGGGCTCTGTTTACTGTGAAACAGGGAGCCCAAACTGCAGCACCGAATGCAGCAATCACACTGCTGTTGATGCTGAAGGTAGAGCCCTGTTCACCATGAACAGGGATGCAACCTTGAGGGGCAATAGCGTTGCTGCTGCTCCTGTTGTTGATACTGGACACGTCAACAGAGAGAGGAGAACGAGGGGGCAGCAGCGTGAATGCTGCTGCTGTTGTTGATGTGCTTGGCGAGAAGAGGAGAGGAAGAGGAATTGGTGGAATAATTAGATCTTTTATTAATGCAACTCAAATTTTAATGCAAGGACTCAGGACTCCTTTTAGATCAAGCAATAACTAAATAAGGAAAATACCAACTCAAAAACTCCTACAATAAAGGAAACAAACAAATTAACAACTCCAAATCAAATCCCAATGACTAAGCCACATCCTAATAACCAAAAACAGATCCAACTCAATTTCCAACTTGGGCTCTATGCCCAAAATAGCTGGCTGCAGCATGCATGACCACGAGGACTGCCACGTGGCCAACAGTGCCACATGGCATAATTTTTTCCAGCCTCAACATCATGTTTTGTCCACTTTCTCCAGCACAATCAACTAGAAAATTTTCCAGCTAAGCATTATATCGGTCATCTCTACGGCTCTTTGAGTTTAATGGCTTCCAATTATTCATGTTCAGTCTTCCAGGATACTGAGACCAAATTCTGAAGTTCTTTTGAAAAAAAATGCTAAATTTTGAAGTAGGCTATTAATATTTACCATCTTTTTAACTGTTGATAGTAACATCTTGATATTTCCTTTTCAGGGAGATGTGATTGTTAGCTTTGATGGTATTCAGATAGGGAATGAAGCAACTGTTCCTTTCCGGAAATCGGAGCGGATCGCCTTCCGCTATCTTGTTAGTCAAAAGTAACCAGCCATCTACCGTTTTTAATCATGAAGAAATTTACCTCCTGGTTTTGATTGTTTCTGGGCTCTCTATCTAATGGTGCAGCATGCTACTAAATAAGCACAGATAAGATATCTGCATGCAACCTGAAATTGGTTTCACACACTTCTCAAACTTCCACCCATGCAATGTAGGCTTGAACCAACCAACTAAATTCACAGGATCCATTAACCGAACAAGTAAATACTCATCTCTGTAAACATTAAATATATTATCATTAAATATATGCCTTTGTCCTTTCCAATATTTAATATTATCTTTTTCTTTTTCGTTTTTTCTAATTCTATTCTTGTATATCAGGTTCAAAGTTTCCATCTACATGTTAGAGATATTTCATATCAGTTGTTGATCATTGTCACTTCAATTTCAGGTTTTCTGGTGATGTCACAGAGCTTGGTATCATTCGTGATGGTCAATTCATGAAAGTGCAGAGCACCTTGCATCCACGAGTCCATCTTGTATGCTCTCTGAGGCTACTAATATCAATCAAGAGTACAAGCATAATGAACCTGCAGAACCAAGGCTTCATGTGTAATATTCAATTCTCACTTCAATCCCATATTCTTTGTAGGTTCCGTATCATATTGAAGGGGGCCAGCCTTCATACTTGATCATTGCTGGTCTGGTGTTTACTCCCCTGTCAGAACCCTTAATCGAGTAAGTTGTTTTAAGCTACAAAAAAGTCAAAATTTGATTCTATATACTCTTCTGCCTTATGCACTTCAGTAAATAATTTGCATGTTAGGTTTTATCGTATTATGGCCAATGTAGATATTGTTGAGTATCTCCTTATTTTCTTGTTGCAGGGAGGATGGTACAGATGCAATTGGGGTAGGCATCATTTAGATTCTTCTCATGGCATACAATTTAGTTTGTGATAATAGGTACGCTAATTTGGTGAACTTCATAGACTTAACAAGATGTTCTTTGTCTTTCTTCAGTTGAAACTACTAGCAAAGGCTCGTTATTCCTTAGCGAGATTTGAGGCGGAGCAGATTGTAATTTTATCACAGGTAAAGCAGAATCTATCAAATACATACATACAAAGATTATATATATATATATATATATATATATATATATATATATATCCAGTGAGCGTTGGGCTCAAATAATTTATGTGAGCCCATTACAAAATGTTATTATGGATTTTACAAAACCATTATGTATTTTACAAAGTCTTTACATGTTTTACGGAACATGGCTTGTAATATATAAAATGTGATTTGTAAGTTACAAAGCTAACTCATAATTTGCAAAGTGATATTTTTTACAACTTTTTCATTAAGATCATTGTCGAAATCATTTTAATTTTTGGTGAAATCTCATATACAATCTATTTAACCAATAAAATTTGAATTCGTACGGTTGGATTTGTTATTTGAGGATTCACGTGTGTTCGAATGAGCTTGGCTCAAATAACTGATTTGAGCCCTTGGCTCACTGGATAACTAACACGCGTGCGCGCGTGCACGCACACAAAATCACTATCACCATCTTTAACTACACAAGTGCTTTTTCTCGTCAAAAAAGGGGATGTCCATTATTCCAAACCAAGCTTACAAGTCAAGTGAACAAAATATAGAGATGGTGACTGAAGTTGCAATTGCCATTTTTAGGGAATTCTAAGATCATGGCGGATCCACAATGGAATAGCAATGTTCAGACAACTAATTAGACTATTGTTGATACTTCCAAATTTGGACTAGGATCAACTATAATAGGAGATGGATTAAGAAAATTGGAGGTGAACAAGATGAACTACTCGAGTGTTTCTATGGCTCCATTGAGAATCTCCCCAATTTTGGAAGTGAGATCGATGCGCATCGCAACCCCTTGCACCAATTCTCATCAAATAATGGGTGAGTCGGTGTGCTGTTGAAAAGAAAGAAATCTTCTGTGTAGTGGTAAAGGACCAGTGCTTTCTGATTAGATTGAAAGAGAGGTCCTTCAGGTTTGCGCAATTCGGGGGAGAGCATCGATGCTGCCCTAAGACTCAACATTCATATCAAGTTGGTTGGACAAAGAAAAGTGCTCTCTGACATATAGTCAAACCTTGGGGTAGGGCTTGAAGTCTAGTCACTGATAGCATAGTTGTTTACTATGCATGGTATTTACCTCTCAATATTGTTCTATTGTTAGAATCCTAGTTTTTTTGTTTTTTTGTCTCGTCATTTTTTATTTTCGTAATTGACTCGTATGTAATTTTTCTATCCCTTCTCTTTATATAATAAAGGCTAGGGTTTTCTATATAGAGAGAAGCATCAGTCAAGGCAGCAATCCTAGACCAGTGTTTGATACCTCCTTAATCCCCATTTCCTTTCTTCCACAACAAGTCAAAACAAAAAAAAAAGGGAAAGGTGGGAGGTTAACGTTCCTTGTTAACCCTTCCTGACCTTTTTTAAAAAAAAAGGCACCCACCACCATCGACCAAGAAGGGACCCATCGCCACGAACCACCACCGTCGAGCTGCCAGCCCATCAACAACCCCTCTGATGGTTGCCACCAGACCCCCACCTATGACCACTAGACTGATCTAGCATCAAAATTAGCCGAGTTGGTTTTAACCTTGCCCCAACCAACCCTTAAAGATCGGCCTAGAGGATTGACCGATAATTGTCCTATTAATTGGTGAGGGTTTAATGTGACTTCTCGATTGTTGACGGTGATCCAGTGAACCCCTTGCCACCGAGTCTCGTGTTTTCTTTCCATCAAAAATGATTTCTTGTTGCCCTTGATTCACTCTTGCCTTATTTTCTCCCCATATGCTTTATGATTGATTCCTCTTAAGTCACAATGAACTAGACTCCCTTGAATCTACTACTTGGATCATTTCCCAACTCTTGCTTGGGATCATTTCCCACCTCCTACAGTTATTATCGTATCTAAATGCTACAACCTTGGATGGCTCCTACTAGGTTTATTGTTTACTACTGATATGTTGGCGACATATGAGGACAATTTCTGTGTTCTTGTTGCCCTCATTGATGTCATTCAGGCAAATTTGACATCTACTACAGTCGGATGTTGGGTGGTAAGACTTTGGTGCTTCCACTCATCTTACTAGTAAGGTTAGTTCTCTATGTGAGACTAAACCAGCCATAAGAGCTACTCAGTAAAGGTGGTGAATGGTACCTATTATCGTGTGATTACAATTAGTGGTGTCTAGTTCTCTTAACTACTATTATCCGATGTACACTATGCACAAGAGTTTCCCATGAACCTCTTATCTATTAGTAAACTTTGCAAGGATTTTAAGTGTCACATGGTATTAAACAAGAATCATTGCTACTTTCAAGAGAAAAAGACCAAATTATTGGTGGCAAATATGAAAATGATTTTTACTATCTTGGTATACCTACTCGGATATGCCTCTATCTTGATTTTCTACTTTGTCATCGCCGCCTTGGTCATCCATCCTTTAGGAAGTTACATTAAATGTTTCTTGATCTTGCTAGATTTGATTGTAGAGCCTGTCAACTAGGCAAGCATCATCGTTCTGCCTTTCCTCCACGAATTGAGGAATGCAGTACCTACCCATTCCACCTGATACATTATGATGTCTTGGGACCATCTCATGTGAGCAGTACGGTAGGCCATAGATACTGAGTATTTGTTGATGATTACAGTCGATCCACATGGATATATTGTATGAAAGACCGGCTTGAGATCTTACATGTGGTGAAATGCTTTTTTGCTGAAGTGCAGAATGTATATTCCTCATCTATTATGATTTTTCGCAGTGACAATGCTCTGGAGTTCGTGCAAAAGGAGTTGTAGCCCTTCATCTCTAATGGCACCTTACTTCAAATGTTATGCACATATACCTCTCAACAAAATGGAATTGTTGAAAAGAAGATGAGGCACATCTTAGATATTTCTTGTCTTCATGAAGGTGCCAAAGCAGTTTTGGGAAGATGTACTTACTGCAACTTATTTGATCAATTGGGTCCTTCAATTTGTCTTACATGAGATTCCCTTACAGCTACTACATCTTGACATGGATTGTCCATTTACCTTACTGCTATGTGTGTTTAGTTGTACTTGTTTTGTACATGCCTTGGAACAAGACAAGTTATCTCCACGAGCTATTAAATGCATCTTCCTTGGCTATTCTTACACCCAAAAAGGGTACTGATGCTAGACCTTGGGCAGTCTTTGATACATTGTTACTATTAATGTTACCTTCTTTGAGAAGGTTCCATTTTTCTTTGAAGAAGGAATCAATATTGAGCTTGCACCACCGTAAACATATCAAAGATGAGAGGAGCCTTTTGCCAGCTTTGCTGCCTACCATGCTTGCTTCTCTACCAAATGATAATCCCTCTAACTTGCATTCTACCACACCACCATTGGCACAGAGAAAGAGTGAGGTGGATGACAGGTCGATTGCTCTGACAAAGTTAGTTCGTTCCTACACATTACATCCCATGCACATCTTAATTCTCCTTTACAACCATTCTTTAAAGCCCTATTTAGTACATTCGTGCAACATAACTACATGGAGGCCTCTTAAGATCCACAATGGAAGGCTACCATAGATGTGGAGGCACTTACTACTCAAGGTACATGGGAGCTTGTGCCATGCTTACCTAGCGTCAAAATTGTTGATTGCAAATGGGTATATATGGTGAAATACCTTATAGACGGTTGCATTGATCAATTCAAGGCTAGATTAGTGGCAAAGGATTTTTACATAGACATATGGCATAGGTTACTTTAAGACATTTTCCCTTGTGGCACAGGTTAACTCTATATGTGTCATTCTATCACAATAACATACTAGCCATTGTTTCAGTTGTATATCAAGAATGCCTTCTTCTATGGCAACTTGACTAAGGAAGTGTACATATGGCAGCCTCCTGGTTATGAGGTTGAGGGGGAACATGTGTATAGATTGAAGAAAGGCATATATGGTCTCAAATAGAGCCCTTGTGCTAGATTCAACAAGTTGAGTGTGGAGGTAATTAAGATTGGCTTCAGGATATCCACCTCAAATCACTTCATCTTTATCAAGAAGGCTACTACTAGCATTGCCATACTAGCTGTATATGTTGATGGCATGGTTCTGATTATAGATGACAATGTTGGCATTCGAAAGGCAAAGATTTTCTTGTAGATCTTTGTTACAAAAGACCTAGGAGAACTACAATACTTTCTGAGGATAGAGGCAATAAGAGAGGATCATGGCCTACCACTCACTCAGAGAAAATATGTTCTAAAGACTTTTGAGCATGCAAGACTTCTTGGCACCAAGGCTTTTGTTGTCCTTGTTAAGCATAAAGGAAAATATGGAGGCCAAAGATCCTCTGTTTAAGGATATCTACATGTACAGGAACACTATAGGCAAGCTATTATACCTAGCACTTGTCCATATATCAATTTTGCAATGCAATCAACAGGGCAAGTCAGTTTATAAACAAAGCATGCTATAAGCATTAGCTTGATGTTTGTCTTATCCTGAAATATCTAAAGGGGTCTTTGTGTAGAGTTCTTTAGTACAAGAACAATGGACACCTAGATCTATGTTATTTTGATGCAGACTATGCTAGGTCTATTGAAGATAAGAAATCCAATACTGGTTACGCCATATTTCTTGAAGGCAATCTTGTTTCGTGGCGCAGTAAGAAATAGACGATTGTTGCTCATTCCAGTGCCAAGGTTGAGTATAAAGCAATGGTACATATTGCTTGTGAGGTGATATGGACTTCCTAGTTAATCTTCGAGTCCAAGTTAAGAGCGTTATTCCTATGTTTTGCAACAAGTCACCTGCTTATAGTGCATCTAATCTTATCTTCCATGAGAAAACAAAACACATTAAAGTAGATTGCTACTTTGTATAGAATGCAGCTGATTTCTAAAATCATGCGGAAACAAATCAAAGCAATAAACAATCAAATAACGTTTGGGTTTACGTAGAAACCCTACTCACGAAGAGCGAGGAGAACCACAAGAGAAACGCCCTATGGGCATGTGTTTCTCTATTATTTTTCTCAAAAGAATAGATGGAAGGTACATGCCTATTTATAGGCCACTACATACTAACAAAAGTCCCACTCCACTATGTGGGAAACCACTACACATTTCTCTCATCACACCCCCTTAAGGTGGAGCATGAAATGCTCAGCTTGTAACACAAAGAAATCCACTCTACACAATAGAACACAACCTCTGAACTAGTCCTTGCTTGTAGGAAGGAACATGGGCTGGAGCTGTTAGACAAATTGAAGCTGGCTTCTGACAATGGCCTCTCCTCTAAAGACCTGGTGTTGGTGGTTCCCCATTCAATATCCCTGAAAAGGGTCTTCCTCTGAATACCTCGAAAGTGGATCTTCCCCTTTAGACTCCACAAAATTGGATCTCCTACATAAAAACCTGAAGTAGACCCTTCCTCTGAGGACTTCGAAACTTTGGACTTCCTAGAGTTATGGTTTCTCATGTGTAATTTAGGAACAAAAGAGAATCCTGAGTGGAGGTGACTACAACAGGCTTCCACACTCCCGCTTTCTCCTATACTCATATGGGAGAAGAAAATAACGAGAAGATAAAATAAAATTAGAGAAGAGCTTCTTCTCTTCTCAAAAACATAATCATCATTCTTTTATTTTTTTTCTCTTTTTTTCATTTTCCCCTCCTTTTTTTCTTCTTTTTTTTAATCCTTTTTTTTCTCTTTTTTTCTTTACCTTTTTTTTTTATTTTTGACATCTTTATTTATGCGTAACCTCACACAAAATAACCTAACAAAGCAATAAGAAAGGCCTCCCTCGAGGGCAAGATTTACACCGAGATCTCTACCTCCATCATGCAATCGATTCCGAGATCCTTGCCGTCGAAGTTCACGCAATCTCCTATTGCCATCTTCCTCGTGATCTCCCACGTGATCTCCGACACTTGCGTTGCCACTCCATCTCGTGCGACCTTAGCACCATGACAAGGGGAGGCGGTGTTGCAGGTGCCCCTCTTCCTCTTCTAACTGCCTCCCCTCATACTGCTCCACCTCACGGGCCGCGTCGCATGGTAGATGGATGCCAGCGAGCAGTATCGACATCGGCAGCACTGATGTGGGCATGTGACCTCTGACTCTTCTCAATCGCCTTCGCCTTCACCTTCACTTCTAGCAGAAAAGCAGCTACTCTTGCTGTGGAGCAGCATGAGGTTCTCTGCCGCGAAGAACTCCTGCGAATGCTCAAGGGGGTCGCCGTAGACCTCGCTGGTGCTGGTGAGGAGGAACCGTGCCCTCCCAGCAAACCTCTAGCGGACCCACGCTCTCTAGTGGACCCATGCTAGTAGAGGTCCTCGATGGCCCTGCGCTGTTGGTCAAGGGACGAGCACTCGTTGTCAACATAGACGCGTGGGGAGGGGAGTTGACGTAAGGGGTTGTTGTCAGTGGACCTGTGCGACCTTCAGCGGGCAACACAGTGGCAGGAACTCCACCGCACTGCTGTTGAGCCCTAGTGGCTCTGCCAAGCCCCGCTTGGGCTTCGGCCTCTTCATAATGAGAATGCGGCCTTGGCCTTCTGGATGGCACCTTTAGGATTCCGTGACACATCACCCTCGCCATGATGTCCACCAAAGAGATCCTTCTCGAGAGTTCTTTTTGGAAGAAAGTACAACAATGATAAAACGTAATAATCAAATAAACAAGATAACCCAAGATCAGAACTGCTCTAATACCAAGTTGATTTCTAAAATAATGCGAAAACAAATCAAAGCAATAAACAATCAAATGATATTTGGGTTTACGTAGAAATCCCACTCACGAAGAACGGGGAGAAAATCACGGGAAACGTGCCCTATGGGCGTGTGTTTCTCTATTATTATTCTCAAAAGAATAGGTAAGGGGTACACGCCTATTTATAGGCCACCACATACTAACAAAAGTCCACTATGTGGAACTAAACCACTACACATTTCTCTCAACAAATGCAATGATGAAAGGGAAGATCGCTATTCACAAATCCTCGAGTTTCAACTTTGTTGATATTCTCATGAAAGTCTTAACAAGGAAGAGATTTATTTTTGTGTGACAAGTTGGCCTTGATGGATATCTATGCTCCAACTTAATGGGCTTTTATTTTTCTTCTTATTGTAACCCTCAGGGGCATTCCTATACTTTTGACTTTATGATCTCTCTTTATATAAGAGAGTCCTAAGGTTTCTAATGAAATTAAGTCATTACAACCAATTGGTATCAAAGCACCGGTCCTAGACTGTGGTTCTAGGTTTTCCACCCCTCATGGCCTCCTAAACCCTAACCACCAAACCCTAATCGTCTCTCTCCTCCTTATGAGCAGCAATAGCACTCGACGACGCACTACAGCACCTAGGGTTGCTTGCGGCGGTGCTGCGGTGACCTTGAAGGCCACTCTAGCCTCTGATGGCGGCGCAGCAGCAACCTAGAGCTGCTGGTTGGGCCTATGACACCCCACTACAGGAGGCGCTGAACCCCAGCAGCCTCGCGGTGACCTCCGATGGCGTCACTACAATAGTTTGCGGTGGCGGTTGGTGGCATAGATCGATAGGGAAGGGTACGCAGTGATCCAATCCCTGTGCAACGATTGTGAGGGACCTTTAACCCTGATCTAGGGACGCCAGTCCGTAATGGAGATCTGAATCTGTTTGATTTCAGATTTGTGGATGATTTCGTGGTGATAGAAGCTTGATCGAAGCTTCCGGATTGCGTAGATGGCTTCAGATGATCAGTTCGAGGTGTCTTCAGGCTCTGTTTCCGACACCGAGGTACTCAAGAACCCTTTCTTTGGTCTTGTTGTTAAGTTGGATGAGATTAATTACCCACGGTAGTCCCAGACCTTTCTTATGACCGTCAGGGGTCATAAAAAGAGTCATATTCTTACGGATCCGGAGCCTAAGAACAAGACGGGTACAAATGCTAATTGGGATAGCGACAATGCCGTGGTTTGTGCATGGCTGATGCAAACGGTTATTCCCCGCATAGGGGATGAGATCATGTACTACACTATTGCAAAGGAAATGTGGGAGTCTTTGCATGATACCTATTCACATGCTAAGAATTCTGCACGAGTTTTTCAGGTCTTCTACGACCTTTTCTATCTCTGTCAGGAGGGACACACATCACAATATTACTCCCTCATAAAGGGAATGTTGGCGAGGCATTACTCCTACCTGTCAAGGTGTGCCTGTGAATCCTGGAGGAGTTTTAGGAGATAGTTGACTACTCTTTTCTTGGCTGGCCTTGGACCTAAGTATGTGGTAGCCAGAGATCAGATCCTCACTACTCCTGAGCTTCCTACCCTGGAGGAAGCATATAGTAGACTCAATAGAGTTGCAGCACGCACTCCTGATACTGTTACTCTGTCGTCCGCACTGGCTGTGATCCCTGGATGTGGTAGGGGTACTACTTACCCTACACGTGATCGTGGACGTGGACGCTCTTCTGGTACACGTACAAGAACTCCATGTACTTACTACGACAGACTTGGTCACTCTGAGATTACATGCTGGCAGAAGCATGGTAGGCCACTTGTGGCCAATCAAGCAGCTGAGATCTCCGATGCAGCTCTTCCTACTTCTGATATTAGTTCCTTGAGCACTGAGATTAAGGCCTTGCGGCAACAGATTGCTCAACTGACTCGGGCATCTTCCTCTCAAATTCCAGACACTGCAACTATAGCTTTCTCTTCAGGGACACCTGCAACTGGTATGTCATCACGTTTGTCTTCTGGTTAGTGGTTGATTTTGGTGCATCTAAGCACCTATGTGGCGACCAAGGCACTTTCTCTCAGCACTTGTTACACCCGCCAGGACAATACAAGTGGTTGATGGGAGACACTCGCCACTTGTTGGCTAGGGATATGTCTTTATCTCCTACCTTGAGACTTGCAGATGTCTATTATATGCCTGATTTTCCTTTGATTTTATTATCTATTACCAGCATCACTAGAGATCTAAACTGCTGAGCTATTTTTGATGTGTCATCTTGTGTCTTGCATGACAAATTCACTAAGAAAACGATTGGTGGAGCACGTGAGGAACATAAGGTGTACCGTCTGAGTCGTAATGCTTTTGCTGCTTCTACTACCCAAGGTCTTGCTTTGGCTACATTCCCTCTCTAGTGATACCACCGCTTTAGCCATCTACCTATTCATTGCCTCAGACGTGTTCTACCGCACATCTCCTCCACTACTGCTTTCACCTGTGATGCCTGTCAGCTTGGCAAGCACCACTGGGTTAGTTTTTTCAGTTCTACTTTAGTTTCGTCTATTGCTGCATTTGATTTGATTCATATAGACGTATGAGGCCCCAATCGTACTCCTGATCGATTTGGGAACAAATATTATCTTATTTTAGTTGACTTTTCTCGTGTTTCTTGGATGTCTATTGAAAAATAAGTCCGATGTCAGACCAATTATGGAGAACTTTGTTAAAAAAATAAAAACTCAACGTTCTTGTTTGGTAAAGTGCTTTCATTCTGATAATGCCTTGGAATTTTGTACTTTACATTTGCGCAATTTCTTTTCTAGTTGTGACATTATCCATGAGACAGCATGTCCTCATACCTCTCAGCAAAATAGTGTTACTGATAGGAAATATCACCATATCTTTGATGTTGCTTGCACTGTTGATTCACCATTATGTTCCCTCTATTAGGGTGACGTTGTTTTGACTACTTGTTTTTTTATTAATCGGATGCCTAATGATGCATTGCATGAACGGATTCCTCTTCAGGTCATGTATCCTGATTGTCCCTTGTTTCATATCATCCCTCGGACTTTTGGTTGTGTTATCTTTGTCCATTTGTTGGGACCAAGTTGGGATAAATTAGTACCGAGAGCAGTTAAGTGTGCTTTTCTTTGGTATACCCAGACACAAAAGAGGTATCAGTGTTTTGATCCGCTTACTTCTTGGTACTATGTTTCAACGGATGTTACATTTCATGAGACTGTACCTTTCTTTTCTGTGACGACTGTTGAGATGCCTCCTAAGGGTGATATGGCACCTATGCCATATTCTCCAATTCGCTTTGGGAGTTTTCCAAAGATTCCTGTTCCCACCACCACCTCCTGCTATGCATCCCTTTTCACGCCTGACTGGGCCACTCTAGACATATGTCCGCCCTCATACTACCTATCAGGGACCCCCATCCTCGCCTTCACCATCGACTTCTCAGGTGAGTCTTTTAGATATTGACGTATGTTTGTCATGTGATGATCACAGGGATAAGACAGGTGATGCGTCAGGCAATGATCTTGACCTTCCAATATCCATTCAGAGCAATCATGGACTTATACTACTTATCCGACGGCAAGGGCACTTGCTACTGATAGTGTATCCCTTGGATCTGCTGGATTTACTCAGACATTAGCTACTACGCAGATTTCAGCTACTCATCGTAAGGCCATGCTTGATCTAAAATGGCGAGTAGCCATGGAAGATGAGATGGTCGCTCTTAGAGGCTATGGGACTTGAGAGCTTACTCCACTTCCTGATGGTGTTGTACTCGTTGGCTGTCAGTGGGTATTTACTCTGAAGTTCAATCCTGATGGTGGTGTTGCTAGGTACAAAGCCCGCCTCATGGCAAAGGGGTTTACTCAGACTTATGGGATGGACTTCTTTGACACCTCTCCAGTTGCCAGACTTCCCACAGTTCGGGTGTTGGTTGCAGTGGTTGTTCAGTTAGATTGGCCCTTGTACCAGTTAGATGTGAAAAATGCCTTCCTTTATAGTGATCTCCAAGAGGAAGTCTATATGCAGTAGCCATCAAGCTTTGAGAGTCAGGAGTGTGTATGCCGTTTACGGAAGACTATATATGGCTTCAAACAGAGTTCCAGAACCTGGTTTCAGAAATTGTCACAGGTTGTAGAGGCAGTTGGATTCAAGAGATTGACAGCTAATTTTTCACTTTTTGTCAGGACTAGACGAGGTACTGTGGTACTTATTTATGTTAGTGATTTGATCATCAGAGGGGACGATGTGCAGGGTATTGCTGAGGTGAAGCACATCCTAGTAGAGCAGTTTGTCATGGACGTGGGGGCTTTACAGTATTTCCTTGGTATTGAGGTTGCTCGCAGCAAGGAGGGTGTGGTCTTATCTTAGAGGAAGTATGCTTTAGATATCTTGCAAGTAGTTGGTATGCTTGGGGTCAAGAAGGGCAATATTCCTATAGACCCTAAGATGTCACTCTATGATAAGGATGCACAGATGGTGGACAGCATACGGTACAGACAGCTTGTGGGCAAGTTGCTATATCTTACTGTCACAAGGCCAGACATCTCCTTTACAGTCGAGAGACTTGAGTCAGTTCATGATCAAGCCAACATGTTAACATTGGGATGCAGCATCGATGGTGCTTAGATATGTCAAGAAGGCTCCTAGGAAGAGTCTCTTCTCTAAGGGATCCTCTATGACGTTGGTTGGCTACTCAAGTGCAGACTATGATGGATGTCATGTGGATCGTAAATTCACTACTGGATTCTGCACCTTCTTAGCAGGAAATTTGATCACATGGAGAAGCAAAAAACATGGTACAGTTGCGAGATCGTGTGCTGAGTTTGAGTACAAA
The DNA here is from genome assembly GCA_037157565.1 of Thalassia testudinum. Lineage (NCBI taxonomy): Eukaryota > Viridiplantae > Streptophyta > Magnoliopsida > Alismatales > Hydrocharitaceae > Thalassia > Thalassia testudinum. Next base: position 1,057,513 of record JAZHRO010000022.1, on the reverse strand, counting down.
GCTATAGCTCAGACGATCGTTAAGATGATGTGGATCAGATCCTTACTTATTGACCTATAGGTACAGTTTTCTAGTCCCATAGAGATGCGATATGATAATAAAGCATCCACCTTCATTGCCAACAACTCAGCATTTTACGAGAGGATGAAACATGTTGAGGTTAACTATTACTATACCAGGGACATTATTCAGAAGGGGTTGCTATATACTATTTCTGTTGCATCTGAGGAGCAGACTGCAGATATTTTCACCAAGCCCTTGACCAGATCTTCATTTGATTCTTGTATATCCAAGCTGAGCATGATAGATATCTATGTTCCAACTTGAGGGAGGGTATTAGCATATGTTGTGAGCTTTTATTTTTCTTATTGTAATCCTCAGCGGCATTCTTGTACTTTTGACTCTATAATCTCTCTCTATATAAAAAATTCCTAGGATTTCTAATGAAACTAAATCATTACAATCAATTTCTATATGTAAGGGAATTCTACATTGAGTTTAGAAAATGTTGACCACTATATATATGTGTTCAGGAAACTTATTTAAGTCAGGTTCATTTGAACACACATGAATCCTCGAATAACAAATTCAACCATATGGATTGAAAGATTATTGCATTTGAGATTTCATGGAAAACATAGATAGTTTTGATGATCTTCTTAATGAAAAACTTCTAAAAATATCCCCTGTAAATTACAAGTTAACTTATAAGTCTTATTTTGTAAATTACAAATCATGTTGTATACATTACAAGTCATTGTTCTGATGAATACAAAAAGACTATGAAATACAAGGCTCATAGTATAATTTTCTTACATACATACATTTACACACACACACATATATATATATATGCGCACACACATACTGTAATAACAATACATACGGAAATGTTATCATGAGAAGAAGATTTGGTGAGAAATCACGAGTTCTTTGGAAGGACTATCAAAATTAATATTAACAGTGGACTCCAGCCATTTTTCCACAATCTCCTTGCATTTGTTTAGCTTCTCATCAGGGCTCAATTGAACAGAAATTGAATCTTTCAACTAAAGAAAACTGATTCAATGTAGTATAAATTTTGAACTTGTTTTTAGTTTGATGAACTTTCCAAATGTAGCCACTCGAACATTAAGAAGATCAAATTACTGGGGCTGAGAATTTAGTGGCCTCTTATTTGCTTTGCATTTGATACCCAAGATAATAGAAATTTGAACTTTATAAACTTGAAAGATACATGCATGACTTGGATATTGACTAAATTGTTGCATTTTGTAATCTTAATATTATGACATCTTGGTATGTACAATATTTTTTTCTTCTTTATATAGATAGACGCATCAAACCATTGATGTGTGCTATCATCTGTTTATGGGCATTGGTAATGAGGTGAATAGAATCTCCTATTTCATATTAACATTCCTACCTGCAGGCTTTGCTACTAACAATTTGAAAATGGAGACATTTGTGCTTAAAATATGGATTTAACTGATAATAATAGAGAAGCTGCATTGGCTTCTGATCAATTTTGATTGGGAAATCAGGACCATATCCAAGAATTGAATTCTTTCAACCAATGTCTTTCTAGGAATACCAGGAAGCAATTTTTTATTTTTTTTCCCTCATCTCCAGGTCCTAGCAAATGATGTAAATATAGGGTATGAAGATATGGAGAACCAACAGGTACTTTCTATTCATCGTTGTCCTGTTATTACATGCTTGTTGCTTCTCTTATGTGCTGTTACAAGGACTGCATTAGCAAGTGAAAATCCTAGCTCCAGCATTTCCAGGTTGACCGTATGTTACATTGGTTCTATGTCAACAAAAGAAATGCTGTGACAATTTCACAGCAAAATGTGTACATCAGTGGATAGTCCTATTCCTTGGAACAGATTCGTCTCAGTAGTCATGCTAATAGTAGGCTGTGTAATACCTACAAGTTCTCACATTTGGTAATATTTAAGTTGGGACTAAGGTATGCAAAGGTTGAGGATTAGTACCTTTCAAGCTGGGTTTACAAACTTTTGGTGGTTGCTTTTTGGTTCATCTAGGCCCAAATGTGACCTATTGTGAAGGCTGTTTTTTGTTTTTTTTTCAGTTAGACTTAGGTCTACACCCGCATGTTATTACATGTTGTAGCATTGCCTTGTTTTGAATATCAAACTGGATAACTTGACAATCATGTTCAAATTACAGGTTTTAAAAGTTAATGGCACCCCAATAAAGAACATCTGGCATCTAGCTCATCTTCTTGACAGTAAGTTTGGCTACCTAATTATCATGAGAATATTGTGCCTTTTATCCTGTGGGTGTGGACTTTCTAACTATTATTTCCTTGTAGCATGCCATGACAAGTACCTAGTCTTTGAGTTTGAAGACAATGCTCTGGTCGTTTTGGATCGTGAGGCTGCTGTCACTGCTTCGCCCTTTATTCTTAAACACTATGGGATTCCATCAGAGAGGTCTTCTGACCTGAAAGAACCATATATTGATCCTGAGGATGTAAATCATTCGGCTAATTACGATGTTGGAGACAGCCCTGTTACTAGCGATGAGTTTGGCTTTGACAGTTTAGTCTGGGTATGAAAGTGTATTATCGTTCACTATCACCTAGCCGTCACCCCATCTGGTGTCTCAAGGATCCAAATGAACATGCAGAAAGGTCCCAAACATGCTTGATCTGGCATTTTCTTCTCAACTGTGCATTTCTTTTGATTCATAGGAGGGTATCAATGTAGTGATTGTAAAATGAGGGTTCGTTCAAATGTAAGCACGTGAGGATTGACTAATTTAATGTGGAATTATTATTTGAAGCAATTAGAATAGGAATTTTTTCCAGAAGTAGGAAGAAGAAATGAGCAAATTTTGAACAGAGAACCTCTCCAACTTAACCATTGAAAGAACAGGGGGCGCGTCTTGCAAAAAATTTAGTGAAAGGCAAATGGTTTGTGGATTAATTTGTTTAGTAACTCGATGTTCATTACAGAGAAAAAAGTTAAGCAATATTTTGATTGTAATAATGGATTTCACATTTAGTGATTCTGTCAGTGGTGCAGATAATGGTTTAGATGCTCGAACAGATAGCAAAAGAACCAGCCAAATCAACTAAAGAACTGGACGGTAGTGTCCAAGTGTTGATCAACTCATGGGGCTGGTATACAGGTTACAGCTGCTGGAGGCTAGAGTATAAATCCTGCACACAACTACCACCTTATTCAAATTTTGAGGGGGTATCGCACTTCCTTGTTATGAATACTAGTGTTTGATTGCCCGCCCTTCACTGCAGGGATTCCCATCGTGGATTTTATTTGGCACGAACTTAATAGAAATGTCTCGAATGCTTTGATATCATATTGCTTCCTTATTTTGTATATCATATAATTAATCTTGAAGCTCCTTGCATGGCTGTGGAAGTGAAGCATGATCCATGGGTATTACCATGGCAATTGACATGTGGCATTGGTAAAGATGCAAGACAAAGGAAAGCAGAGTAGTAAGCATATGGGAAACGTGCCAGGCATTTCATGAAGTGCCAAACATGTGTCTCAAAGAAAGATAGGAAAATGTTGTAGAAGCAAGGTAGAAGACTGTAAATGAAAAGGGTGGTGCTGACATTTGAGATATGTGAGATGGAAATGGTGCAAATGGAAATAGGGAAAATTGGGAGAAGCAATTGATGATGGCGAGATAGGTGGATTAATTAGAGGGATTCTCCAAAAGCCACTCTCCTTGAGTTAATACTAGTGTATCATACCTGTGCTTTGCTGTAGTGAAGAAGATTGTCACTTCTTTTTCTCAACTTCATTGCAAAAGAGTGAAGATCAGTCCACAAATCTTCTGTTGAGACTGAAGCTTTGCCTCCTCTTCTGGTGAGGTGTCTCCATCTTTTGTTTTGTGTTTAGAGAACTTGTAAGCCTATAAACTCTATGTTGTAATTAAATACTTGAAATATAATTGTGTTTCTTTCATGAGGGGACACCCATAAGAAAGGATGTTCAATGTAATTTTCTTGGTTCTTCCTTGGTCTTCTTATTTGTTGCATCATCATCTATGTAGCAAAAGATGAAAACACATTGATGTTTTAGAATTTGTAATAATAAAATACTAGACTAAGCATTGGTTAATTTAAAGATAATGAAAAATGCACTTGCAATGGATAGGAAGCAATGCAGTGAAATGTAAGATGTGAAAAATATAAGAATAATAACTAGAATGATTTTTCTAGAGCCTGTAGCACACAAAGGTAGGTGATGCACCATAGATGGATCCCTTACATAACATGCATAGGTGACAAACAATATTTATTCCCTAACTAAAGGTGATTATAACTTTTAAGGAATAATGAACAACTTTTATCAAATATCCTTATAAAAAAGTAGAAATTATACAATGTAAATCTATTGTTACAGTTAAGATTTAACTTATATGAAGGTTGGTGTGTAAGGTTTAGCTGAAACTTCAAGAGGTCCCATCAATAGGAAATTGAGTGTCAAGGTGTAGTTTGAATGTCTTGCAGGGAGAGGAGTTGGGACTTTCATAGTTTCCTCCCATCCAAAAGCCCACCAAATACTCTTACACATCAAAGATGCAAGAATTGCAAACGGACAATGTGAGCCATTTTTAGCATACTCATCATCACAAAATTATGGAATCTAGTACTCATTTGACAAGGATAAATAATTCAGCATGCATATGTAAGTGGGCATGACCAGCGTCTAGTTGATATCATTGTAGAGTATTAATATTAAAAAATAACCAATAAAATTATTGAATCATTAGCAAGGTTTTTGCAAGTAACTATTGTAGAGGGGGTGAGATCGAGTGCGATAAACAATAATGCGAAAATAGAATAACAATTACACGAAATAAATAATCTTATAAGTATACAAGTATTTTTAGGTAAAAACTTAAATTCAAGTAAAAATCATCACCTAAATCTCTTAGTTTAGGATTTTTTGATTGATCTAGTCGATCAAATCCATTAACCAAGTTACTTGAATAAGGATGACTTAACCTTTTACAACTACGTTACTTACATGAGTAGCATATCTCAAATCCCCTCCTCTTCACGAGAAGTATTTTGTCTCGTGAGGGAGATGGAAATTCATAAAGTGAATACCCAAACAAAGACAATATACAAAGTATCCTATAGAGCAACAAAGTATGTAATAAACTAACTACTAAAGGTAATAGAAACTTCCCTTTGATGTAAGTGCATTGGCTAACAACGCGGAGTGTGTGAATCACGTAAGGGCACGATGACACTCGTATGCGAAGACGGGAGAGCAGGTGTGCAGCAATGACGATGCTCTCAAGTGTGTAGGATGATCTTGGAGAGCAACAATACTTCTAGTTGATTTTCTTCTTCACTTGGACACAATATAATGTGGAAGTAATATGTCAAGGTGTGTTTGGTTTAGGAAGTATGCTCCTCTATTTATATAGGTTCTAAGAAGGCTTTGGAAGGCCTTCGAAGCCTCTTATAGCCATTAGGAACAAAGGCTCAACAGTGTGGTCTAAAATTCCATCGAAATTAGGGTCATTTATAATTCTGACAAGGTTATCAGACGTCTGGTTTTATGGTCAGACGTCTGGGTCATCGTCTAATCTGAGGTTCAGTTATCTAATCTTAGAAGGGTTAATCTTCTACAAGGGGTTGGATCAAGACGGACGTCTAAGATTCATTTTTAAGCCATCTAACTCTAAGATAAGTTCCTATTTTCACAAGATCGAAATAGGGATCTAGAATTAAATTACACAGACGACGAGTCAAATGTCTAGCAAGGAGTCTGGACATCTAAAAAAGCGATCCTCTATGAGAATGGATTTCCGAAGAGCTTAACAGCTAAATCGTCTGACAAAAGGTGATTTGAATCAGATCTTAGCCTAACATCTATCTATTAAACGTCTGGGATGTTCTACGGACGTCTAAAAGTATATGTAGATTGGATTAAACTTAATCCTCTAAGTTAAAGGTCTGACAAGCCAACGGTTCTATTGTTGGACGTCTGGCAAGGTCCTTAGACATCTTGTAAGACGTCTGAACTATAGGTTAGACGTCTGAAGTTAGCAGACAGAGAGTAAGTTACCAACCTAAGTGTTTTGGACATTTAGACAAAAGGTTAGATAACTTAAAAGTCAAGATCAGACGTCTGATGTCCAGATTGGACGTCTGATCAAGGTGTTTGATTTTTATATTGATTTTCTGAGTTTGTCAAAGATTGTCTAAGTATCCTAGAGTTGTGTAAGTGATCCTAGGATTATGGTATGTTACTTTGAGACTCTTTAACAATTATCTAAAGAAATGAAAAGTAAAGTGCAAAAACATGAACAAGATAAAAAGATATCTATCATATTCTTCTTGTCAAGCTCCATCTTCTCTTCTCTATCAAGCTCCTCCAATCCACTATAGATGCGAGCTTGAACTCATTCACACTTGATTCCATTTGCATTTATCCTGAAATTGTAACTCAAATGCAAATATTAAATAACAAGTGTTTAATTATCATTAAAATCAACGATCGAGATGTTCTTGTACCAACAACTATAAATACACCCAACTGCATAATACCTTTAGGAAAAATCCATGCATGTTTTACAAAAACTTCAAGTGAGTAAGTAGCAATTCCATTGCACTTATCCAAATCCAGGCCATAGAGGATTCTAAAGAGATGATAATTAAAATATGTTCACTTTTTTATCGGTCCTCTATTTCCATAAGGAAATCAATTGCTTGGGCACACCAAAATTTCTAATGCCATCTATACCAAGGATTTTCCCACGTTGACCCCCAACATACCAAAAGAGGGGAAAAACAAAAAAGAATGCTATATTGTACTCTCATCTTTGGAACCTCTGTAGATTCTTCTTACAGTGGGGGTATACTGGAGGTCATTTGTCCCCAAGTGAACCATTGCAAGACAGACCTCCTCACATTTGTAAACTGGCTGCTGTTAACCCCACATCCCTCCAGACCACCCTTTTGGTCAACAAATTCTCCTTGATCACCCTATGTTACGAAGGTAATTGAGTTCCTAACGTTGTGGGGGAAAAAAACACCTAACTTTAAAGTTGTAGAGCTTGTCACATTGCCGTAAATATGTCAAGCGGGATGTCCCTCTCCTCCATCTCTTTTATCAATGAGATGACCTTCTTGTGCTCCCTAAGCTCCATGTGCATTGTCATCACCACATTGTATGTGGAGGTATCGTTCATGTAACCCTTTTGGATTGAAGTCTTAAGCAAAGAATAATGTGAGTTAGATGCCTCCTTCACATTCGTAGGCCTCAAGGAGGGTGAAGTGAAGCTGGTCATTTTTAGAAGGTTCCAAGAGAGATGTGAAGTAGTCCTTGGCTTGGTCGAGATTGTGGACCTTCGAGATAAGGTCAAAGAGCACCATCAAGTCGGAGGAATATAAGGGAAGTGGTAGGGTTGGGAGGCCATCCACTTGTAGACGCTGAAGGGTGGGCATCGCGTGGGGGCCAAAGTGATAGAGCTAGCAAGCAATGGTGGTGAACTGGGGCTTGGTGAGCTAAGGTTTGTTGCTTGAACTCCCCAAGGGAGGAGGGATTGGGAAGGAGGATTGAGAGGGGGGATTGGTGTGGGGGTAGTCAATCATGGAGACACATTGGTGGGTCATGTGGGAGGGGGAATTGATATGTGATTGACTTGGATTTTTTTTTTTTTTTTTTTGGATAAAAGCGTGATAGGTTTGATTTGGGGAGGAGAGGAGCAGAGGAAGGGAGGAGGAACTATGTTGCGAAGAGTCATGAGGACACCCTCTAGGAGAGGGGAACCGGGAACACGCGGAAAGAGGAGGTGGGGAAGGGAGATGGAAAACAGAATTTTGGTCTTGACATGTGTTTGTATAAGGTTCTTTTAGTTAGGATATAGATACTAAATTATGAAGTGACCCATGACGTAACGTTTTTTTCTCAAAGAAGAAATCTAACCTTAAAGGAGAGGGGCAAGAACAAAATCATGAAAACGCAAGGAAATGCATGTTGCCGTCTGGACGGTGAACCGCTAAAAGGCTATTGGTGAGGCAAGAAAGAGCCAAACTCAAACACAAGTAAAAAACGGGGAGAGATCTAATGTGTCAGGTCAGAAAGCAAAAGAACCTGTAAAGTAGATCCAAGGTGCGGCTGCACCGTTTGGCATGGAAGCCTGTCTTTTGGATGAGCACTTCGTGATTCGATCAAACAAGGTTGAAGATAGCTCCAAGTAAAGAAGCATGGGATCTCATGTTTGTTCTAGGATCCCTTAAATTAGCTGTTGACTGTAACATTCATTGAAATTATCCTTGCAAAATTTTGATCAATAGAAGAGAGATGATATATAAGGGCATAGTGCGGGATTTCATGAAATAACGTAAATGGGGAAAGCATGACCCTCTTTGAGAAAGCAGGGGAGGGGTGAAATAGGTCAACTGGCGAACAAGGCACCTTTGTTGGTGCAAGAAGAGAGAATAGGACCAAAGAGGAAAACACTCTGCCTACAACATGCATATCTTTGAATTATCAAATACCTTGCATCAAAATCACATACTACACAAAATTAAACACGTTAAAATTAACATAATGGTCTTGACAAAATCATTTGTGAGCATCAATGCTACGAGAGGCAAAGGACCACCATGTTACTTTGAGGCAAGCCCTCATTACCTTTTGCCTTGTAAAGAGAGTTGGCAACGGATTTAGCATGCCATATTTGAATATCTCACTCATTGATCTTTCAAAAAAGTTTAAATAACATTAGGTCTTCGCCTCCTCACTCATTGGCTTGTATGGCATTTGGCAAATCATAATGGGCACTGTTGTAGAAGGGGTAAGTGAAGTGGTTTCTTCGGCGTGGGCAGTAGCATTCCTCTAGTTGCTTGTTTGAAAACAAGATTAGCCAGGAAGGTCAGATCCACATTGGTAACGTAATCCTAGTACATACAGATCCATGGCCCTACATGGGGAGCTTCAAATAACCTCTTATCTAAAATTTAAGCTGATTTGCTAAATGAACAAACAAACATACACACATTATTCCTCTTGGAATAAGTAGAAAGCAAATCAGTTTGTCACGTACACGCATTACTACAACCCCTAGTAGTTAGTACGAATATTTAGAGGAAAGATGACGTACGCAGACTCCGGGGAATGCCCCTACCCCTCATTAGATCTTGGTTTGTAATTCTAGTAGAACTACTAAATTGGCTTCACAAACTAATATAACACTAGTAGGAACCCAATTCATCTACTTCGCACCATCTGGATACACAACTCTCGTAGATCATGTCTCATCAGCGTACCACAGCATGTGTTCTTTTGATTCTAACCGTTTGCATACTTCAGAGCATCAAGATGCGTAGCAGCGCTCATAAATTCGCTTGTTTGAAGCCACCCGTTGAAATGCTGAATTAACCAACCGAGACAATCGTATCCAATTAAAGAGAATGTGCTTTTATTTTTCCTGTCTTAATAGACTACGCCAACACCATTGATCAAGGTCCTGCAACACTACTATCATTGGGCTTATGATGGGATGCTGTCGTGCAAAAATCAGGTACGAACGAGAGAACAATCTACTGCAATCAATCATCAAGTGCAAATAAAAAAGGATTAAACTCATGTTGGCAGTATTCCCTTCACCGACACTGATCCATAATATAACAAAATAAGCACAATGATGCCAATCATCTATAAACAGCAGCATACACTAAAATACACATTGGCAAAATTCCCACTAGCCTGATAACAAGGGAGCATACCACGACTATAATGGAAACATAAATGTATAACATACACAAGTGAGTCAGAGGTGATTCCCTCTTTCGTGCATTTGAAAATATCATATAAGAGATGAGGTTGCTGTTATGGGAGAGATTGGTCAGTCCAATGCAAATGGCATATGTGATGCATTGATTCCAAGAATCCCGACATGGTGAGATTGCCCACGAGAATCAAAAGCTGGGGTGGCACCCAAAGGTTGCACCAGCCAGCAGGTACCTAATACAAAAGGAGGTCACGTGCCAGAAGCAACACGGTAAGCATAACTGCAATTACGTCTACGAGGGCTTTAAGCCCCCTTCCTCCTACGCCCCTGCATAACGGAAAGACAAAGAAGCTGATAAAGGTACAGAATACCTTCAACACGACCAGATCAGTCGAAGTACGGGTGACAGGCACATTAATACCCCCCAACTAAGTTTATCATGAACCTTCCATATACTATGATAGAGATAGATGCCTAACAAATAAGCATGTTAAATGCACGCCATACAAACAGTCAAATGCCAGTTGAAAACAACATTTAAAATTTCACAGTTAAAAATGTTTGAATTTAGTAATACTTCAAATGCATGACTTAAAATCTGATCATAAATTTCCACAATAGAAGGATCGGTAATAAACATTTACAGGATGGGATGCCCATGAGAACATTCACCCTTCATATCTGTTATTAGAGATTTTTTTACATATATGCCCCTAATGGCTATTAACATTATGAAATGCCCCTTGAATGTTTAAATTCACATATACCCTACACTTACCATATCTTTTCTTAAATGCCCCTCAAGTTGAGCTCCCGCAGAAAACTCTGTTTTTGATGAATTTAGTTCAGAAAATAAATGATATTTCCTCAAACTCTAATATTCACCAATGTCCTCTCTCCCTTCAATCCCCTCAAGGCCTACTTTTCTTTTGTGACCTATAGATTTCAGTGCTGTAACAATTTTTTTAGTATTTTGAATGGATCTCAGCATTTAGATGTATACCAAGATCTTAATCATAATCTTATAAATTAGCTTATATATCGCTAAATTGAAAGTTCACACTGACGAGGGGGCATAACTGGGAAATCAGGCAGCTTTATGAGAGTATCTATGCAAATATAACAAACCCAGGGATGTACAAGTAACATCAAATATTTGTAGGGTCACACATGTAGATCTCATTATTATGATGACATGATCTTTCTCATAGGGTAGTAAGGTAGACGAGGCATGCTTTACCTAATTTCAAAAGTGGCGCAAAATCAGTTGACAAATTAAAGAAAGGACCTGCAAGTATAAACGTAAAACATACCGAGCCAACATAATCATCCATGGATGATTGCTTCCTCCTCTTGAAAGAAGATAGAGCAGGAGTCTCCATTGCTTGGGCTCTTGAGATGGACCGTTTTGTTGGAGTGAGGTTCTATGAGCCACAAGCACACAATAATTAGTAGCTCAACACAATATCTAAAGAGACCAGCAAAAGGGACTAGTAGATAAAAGGCAACAAAAATCACTAAATAGATTATACAAGTCAGCTTGAAACGGCAATAGAATCATGAAACTGGCACGAGGCAATAACCAACATACATTGAAAGGTGTCTGAATGGTCTGCTTGGAAGCATGCACAAGAGAAAGGAAATTACAAATCAGGATTGTGCGTGACTTTTTATCTCATCATGGCATTGATCGAACTTTCTTTTTTTAAAAAAATTAGCTTTGTTTAGCATTTACACATCTTTCTTTAGCAGCAATAAGCACACACCATTGAATTTCAGGGATGGAATAGAAAATGGTAAGTTTAGGGTTCAAAGGACAGTCAATCCAGGAGCTGAGTAAATTTAAAATATATTAGTCATGAAATATTATCATCAAAGCTAACAAATCTGCAATATATGTGCATAAATATAAAATTAAAGATTTTATAAATATATAAATCAGCATATATATGAAAGTATGCACATGATTAGGTATTAGGATGCACCTATCAAACTACTAGAGTCCAGAAGCTGCATATGCATACCCTATCAAGTTGTTTGTATAGGTTTGTACTGCAGAATAAACCAGAGCTAGCCTCTAATAACAAGTGTAGCTTTTTCTTTCCTATAATGTCTGAATGGAATACAGTGATTCCAGTCTGAGGATACCACCGTACCACCAACACCAAAAGGAAAAAAAAAAATTGAAGTCAACTTATTGCAAAACAAAGTCAGCAGAAGCCCTGAGCTAGAAAAGTAGAGAGAACCAAGTGAACCTGAAGTGGTCCAACCATCACAATTTCCAAAATATGTAAACTACATAAAAGAAAATCCCAAACCTTTGCAGCCTTCTTATCTTTACGAGCCTGTCTTTCACGCTCATCAAATTCCTGGTTTTCTTTCTCAACAAGCCGAATAAGTGTATCACATCTCCTTGCAAGCTCCTGAGTTGTGCGGGATTTTACAAACCAGTCAAAACGAAACAAAGGAGACGTTCTGAAAGCTGCTTTCAGCTCATCCCAATTTCCATAACCAAGTTTGTGGACCATGCACAACTGCAAAGAATCATCAGCTGAGTTAGGTATACATAATACCAAAAATACCCAAACCAAAAGAAAACAATTTCCCTCGTTCAGTCAGGACTGCCAGCATGATAATGCAAATTAAATGGAAGTGCAAAAAATTAGAGATCATAAAAGACAAACCATGAAGCGATCACATTCTTCATTGTACAACTTTCCCTTGTTCTGACCATATTGGATCTTCAATTCTAACCATGGATTCTTGTACCGGTCCATCTTCTTTCCAATTGCTTTCATTATTTCATCTTTTCTTGAGATTCTTGCCTCTCCTCTTTCAATGTTCTTGATTATTCTGTCATAATCTGGAACAGAAACAACAAAGGGATAAAACCAAAAACTAATGCTTGATAAACACGCCAGCAAAAATGCAAATAACAGGAGAATGCCAGCTATTGTGGAAACCAAGAAAGAGCTCCTTGCAATAAAACTCATCATGCTACATACCATTCAACTCTTTGTATCTCTCTCGGAAAACCTTGGCATATCTTTCAACCTCCTCTACTGATTTGCCTTCCATTTCAGAAGCTATGCTTTTTATGTCATTGCGACCATACTTCTCACATGCTCGAATAAATGTACTGAAGTCCCTTCTGGTCCAAGTTGAAAAACCCTAAAATAGAAAACAGTTTAAGGATTTAAACAAAAACAAAAAGCCTACCACAGAAATACTCACCTCTTCTAACAATTGCTCCTTTTCTTCCTGCTCCTCTGATGTCAAGGGATCCCCCAAATCTAGCATGCAAAACATCTACTGATCAGGTGATCAGGATTGGAAAAAGGACTGATGCATTGCTCACAAAGTCAAGTACCTTCGGACTCTTCTCCATCACCTATTGTATCTTTTAACTGGTTTCTTTGATGAGTTTGCTGCATTTACAAATCATATCGGCAATAAATTTACACGTTTTCCTCTAATGATCTAAAGCAAAAGTAGAGTTTGTCCAAATAAAATCCAGGTAAAGTAGCCATATAAATATTTCTTCAAATTAGCAACAGCACTAACAAGTTTTACATACCATAAGATAACGCACTTCCTTTTCATACAGCTCACTAAGCCTCTGAGTATTGAAAAACTGAAAGTCATGCCTGAAATAAAAGCACTTAACTTTAGATATTTTTTGAGAAAGAAAAAACTTCAGATAGTATCAACACAGAACTGCAAAATAAACAGGGGCTTTTACAGTGATGTTCCCAAAGTCATTTGCAATAACATATACCCATGACTTTTTACTAGTAACATGGATACCCCTAGAAAAGTTTCTAAGTTTGCAACAATACCCTTATGCTTAAATATTTTGTCAAACTCAATGGAATTGGACTTAAAAAGTAAAGAATTTTCCAATTCAACCTCCTATGCCTCTGATTTCAACATATCAAGGACCCCCTAATGGCTTTATTTTATCTTGTGAGGAATAAGGGCCATGTGGCAGTGCCACGTGGCAAGTCCTGAGTCCTCCAAGAGGCACCAGCCCTAAGGAGGTTTGTGGGTCTTGCTTAAGGTCCAAGTTTTGGTATGTTTAGTATGATATTTCTAGTTTTAGGAAGTTAAGAGGATTTGATCATATGAATTGATTTATTTCTTGTTTTAAAGGATTGTGATTTATTCTCTCTATAAAAGAGAACCTTTATACTCTTTTTATCTTGAGTTGAATGCATTATATATACAAATAACTCTCCAAATCCTCTCCTCTCTACTGCCAACTCTCCTTTCTCACACTGTTTTCACACCAAACAGTCCCTGCATGGACTGTTCTTCAACGCCAAGAGCCTCCACGTGCACCAATCTTAACATATCTAATGAGGTGTTAGAATCAAGAGACCAACCTGATGGTGTAATAAAAAGGAGAAAATGAAGAAAGAGAGAGAGAGTAAAAAGAAGGGATCTTGAGTGCAAAAAATCTTCTACTTCTGTGTCCTATGCTATAACATTTATGGTAGAGGTGTGTTTTTCTTTTTTACATCAATTTATAATAGAGGTTTTGATCCACAAAGGTCAACCATTTTTAGGAATATCTATGTACATAAACCTTGCCAAGAAAAAGGGTAAGAAGCCATGGGTATGGGTCTCATTGCAAATGATTTCAGAGGCACCCACATAAACTTCACAAATAACATCTTACAGTTGAGGCATTCTAGGTATCCGTGGCTCTTTTGGCTTTGTCGTGCCACCTTGACGCAAAGCTTGCTTAAAATATTCTGATTCAGAATAACTGCACAAAAAACAATCATCAAAATTAGTATCCAGAGAAGGCCAATATTTTACCTAAACAAAATTTACCAAACTTACTTCCGTTTGCGTTCCCTCTTAGGTGGCTCAATCCAGTTCTCACTGACCAGCTTTTTAAAGTCAACTTTGTCCTCCTCCTAAATTTTAAATTTTAACAACCACAAAGAGGCTTATGTATCAGCTAATAAAGCACAAACTTTACAATAAACTAAAATGGGGGAGATAAAAATAAATTGAAGTTGTTTCATGTTGTGGCAAAAAGCATGAGATATTTGTAAGATACAGAAACACAGATCTAGTGGTGCTACCTTCTCATCATCAAAGTTGTATAACTCAGCAGCTGAAGGAAAAGAACATAGAACATGTATCAGATGATTGATGAAAAAGAAGCTAAAAACCTACTACTAACAAGAATCAATTTTATGTACTTTCATCCATTTTAAATTTGATTGCATCTTCTGTGAACTTCTTCATTTTTGCATCAAGCTCAGCCGTTGCTTCTTCTCCTTTAGCTATGATACGATCAATGTCTTCATCTGTTATGGTGCTATCCTTTGAGCTAAAAACCATTTCGGCACCAAACCGCACCATTTGCAACAATTCATCCTTGTTGACAGCTGCATAAACAGGTAGTTATGTGATTCTTCTCTGATTGTTAATCAATGAAAATATCTGAAGAAGAAGTCCATCATACTTTTCTGCTCTGCTAAGCGACCTTGTTGGATAACTAAAGCATCAAGAGCAAGTTTCTTGTAGGCCCTCTCAATAACCTTTTCTTCTATGGCGTACTGCATCCCAATAAAAGAAGAAAAAAATCAATACCATGAAACAAATAAATGCTAACATAGAAATATTTGAGACGGCTGGAGCATTGCAGCAAAAAATGGGAGATTATGAAGGGATGTTCACCGAGAACTTCAAGGGTGATGTCCACAAAGATGCAAATGAATCCAGATAGGCATTCAAAGTATGAAATCTATTTAATCTTCTTTAAATCATTGTTTAGCGTGAAGAGAATGTCATTTTTTAAAGAAAGGATAGTTATCCAGTTAATAATCACCCAGAAATTATATTAATTGAAGGCCAAAAACCGCTAGATTTCAAGTTGGAAGCCCAAAAATTGGCTAAAGAGATATAACAAAATTCTCAATATAAGGGGTTTGGCCGTTAAAGATAGCAGCATTCCTTCTAAGCGAGACGCCCCAGAGTATTGCCAACATCTTTGCCTTCTCCCTTTGTCCTAAACACAATCTGCCCACCATTCTTGTTCCTAATGACCTCCAGAAATCAACAAAGCTTGCATGGTGCAACCACACCAATTAAAACTAACTCCAAACCTGAAGTAAAAGAGCATCCAAAAAATAAATGATTGACATCTTCATCTACCACAAGACAAAGCAGACAGACCACCTGTTCTGGCACCCATCTAGCCCTCCAAACTCTCATCTTTAGTCTACCTCTCCTAACCAACCAAGCAAACATTTTGATCTTCAAGGGACAAGAAACTAGCCGATTTGTCTACACTCCCTAATGAAATCGAAATCCATCACTGGCCCACCATCACCCAACCTTCTATAAGCCTCCCTTACAACAGACCAGAAGCTAGCCAGATTTGTCTGCAGTCCCCAATGAAATCGAAATACATCACCGACCCACCACCACCCAACCTCCTATAAGCCTCCCTTACAGAGAACTCACCTTCTTCCCCCATTAAAGCATCGTTACCATCTTCCGGTCTGAAGCCCTCCAACTCCTCTAACAGTACTTGGAACTCACCAATCCTTTGGTTAGACAGATTTTCTGTAAGGAGCACCATGATTCCTCCCAACAATCAGCCACTCTGACTTCCTTACAAGTAGCCATCATAAACCATCTCAAGAAACAATCTTTCAACCTTCATTGTCTCATCCAATCATCCATCCAGAGACAAAAAGTATCACTTGCCCTAATAAATGGAGCAAAGAAAGTTTACACCTTCAATAACACCAACAACAAACCCTTACAAAAATGAGAACCACCATGAGGAGATGTTAAAACATCCCAAATCATGGACAATCTATTGATCTACTTAGTCAGAAGGCCATCATTCATTCTCCCCAAGTCCCTCACCCCCAAACCTCCTTGCTTCATCAGCTTACAAACCTCCCAGACCATCATTCTCGCACCCTTCCCGATCGAATCATAGTTCATCCAGAAAAATCCCTCATCAAGCCAGAGATCTTCAACCTTCCTCAACAACTTTAAAATGGATGTGAAGTAGGATGGCATAGATGCTAAGACTACCTTCAAAAGCACCAACCTTCTCCCTCTAAAGAGGACCTTGGAGGCCCAGGTTACCAACCTACTCTCCAATCTATCAATCAAAGGGACCCATTCTTGTATTGGGGCCTTAGGAAGCCAAAGGTAAGAGATGGGCAAGTTGCCCTCCATTCTATGCAATTCCATGCTGCAACTGTAGGCCTCCTCAAGCAACATCTAAATTAGCACAATTTGATTTGAAGAAAAGCCTCACCAAACAATTCCAAAGGAAAGTGCATTCTTCATTCTTCATGCTTCAACCTTCAATCCTTCCATAAAGAAAATAGTATCATTAACATATTGAAGCACCGATATCTATACTCCATCCCCTATCAAGAAGCCTTTAAACAGGTCCCTCTCACAAACCATAGCAGCAGATCTTGCTAGTGCATCTACCACCAGAACAAAAACATAAGTTCTAAAAGACACCCTTGTCTAGGCCCCCCTCATCAATTGTATCCATTCCATTAATAAGAATGGAAAAGAATGTCATCACACACCTCATCCAATGCACCTACTGAGTAGGGAAGCCACTCTTCACAAGAGATGCCCAAATAAATGACCACTGAATTGCCTTGCTAAAATCAACCTTCCATAGAAATGACTTCCTCTTCTCCCTCGTATAGAAGGTCACAATCTCCAAGGCAATAACAAACCCATCTAGGATATTACCACGCAAGACAAAAGTCGCCTGCACCGCTAATGCAATGCCAACACCCCCTCAACCTATTACCAAGAAACTTGGCAACAATGAGATATAGATAGCATTAGATAGCACAATGGGTCTAGACTCTTCAATGGCCTTCACCCCATCCTTCTTTGGAAGCAAGAACAAATAAAACTTGTTGAGTCTATTGAAGCCTTGGTTGCCATCTACAAACTCCAAAATAACCTGCATGACATCCTGCTTAGCTAAGGTCCAAAAGTCCTTATAAAAGTGCACCGAAAACCTATCAAGGCCCAAACAATCATCTTCATTCAATCCCCAAACTACCTGAAAAGCGAAATAAGACTATCTGCCTACTCTATCATTAATCCCAACATCTCTGTAACTAACCATCTCCACCTTCCACCCATCCTTCTACCCATGAATTCCTTGCAATACTCTCTGCAACTATCACACATGAAGCTTCCCTACCCAAGAACTCTATACCATTCACCTGTAACTTCTCTACCCAATTTCTTTCATCCCCCTGACACTACCATGTGGAAGTACTTAGTATTATAGTCGCCCTTCTTCAACCACTTCTGCCTTGACTTGGTCTTCCACTCCACCTCCATCTTACAACCCTCAACCTGTATGATATGTAAGTATGTGGCTCTAACCACCCAATCAGCCTCAGACAAATTCCCTAAATCCTCCTCCCTATTGAGCCGCGCAATCTCCAACAATGCTTCATCCTTTCTCACTCCATTCCTCTCAAATCTACTTCCTGTACATCTTAAAGTCACCAACAAGTCTCGCAACTTGGCCTCCATCCTCACTGCCGTTGAGACCCTCAACTGAGACGACTGCCACTACTCTTCCACCTTCCACCTTCTACCTAAATCCCTCATCCAAATGCCATGATTTTTCAAATTTAAAATGTCCCAAAATGTCCTCATTTACCTGTCACAATAAAGGGACATGATCTGAAAATGACCTCTCCAAGGATAGAACATCCACCAAAGGGAAAACTTCCTCCATTTCCACATCAAGAAGCAACCTATCAATCCAAGACATTTCGCTCACTGAACTCCTCCAGGTATAGGCACATGAGCTTGAAACCACATCAAGAAGGCCATGAGTAGAAACAAAATCTGCAAACACGTTCGAACCACGATCTCTTCGCCCTACCACCAAGCCTATCCTCTGGATGCAAAGCAACATTGAAGTCCCCACAATCGACCACAAGCATCCAAGGACCCTCTCAGTCGCTTGATTTAATTCCACCCATGGCTACTATTGTGCCACCTCATCATTAGGCCTATACACCACCAAAATGGCTAGCTTAAGGCCATTCCAATGCCTCCTCAACTACACTATCACAACAAGCCCAAGAACGACAATAGCACCAATGAGCCCCTCTTTCAAACCTACAATAACACCTCCAGATCTCACAACAGCATCCAACACAACAAACTACTACTCTCTGTTGTTCTTCCAAGCCAACCTCCCCTCATTCAACATGAGTAGTTGTTGGTTGCTACCTCTGACACCTTGATCAACCTCCCTTGCTACCCCCTCCAAGCCTCCATCCTTGGAAAACGCAACTTGCCCCACCGCTTTGCCATCACCACCAACCACCATCACACCTCCAACTAGGGTCCTTACGGCCAACCCCTAATCACCCCTTCTTCTTGCAACCTCAACCCTCCTCCTTGAAGCCACCACATCAACTACCACCGTGAATTCCTCCCTCAACCACCCTCAAAAGCTCCACTCCACCAAAAATTACAACCTCAACCTGTGATGCCTCAATGGTCTCCACTGCACTGACTGCAACTTCGCTCCATCACTTACATTCCTCATTGTATTTCCTTGCAAAGGCACAAGAGGGCTCCTTAATAGACCAAATGGGCCCAAAGTTGGGCCCCCAACTTCAGACTTCTCAGCTCCTGGCACCAAGCCAAAATACCCCTCTTTTTCGAATTCGAGACCACCTTGTATAAAAGGTGGCTTCAGAGTATACCTACAAAAGATCACCCCAGCATCGCTGCTCCACAATCGCCTTCCATCTCCCCCACAATCACCTCTTGTAGGTTTCAATGAACCCTCACCAATCAAGTTCCAATCCTCAAGCATCCCAACCGATCCTTTTGATTTCGCACCCTCACCGCAAATGTCGCACCAACCTTTCGCCCTCCAAATCATCACCATCGACCTCACAGCAACATTACTCCCTATCAAGGTTTAGAACATCAATTTTGACGTCATTGCGATAAATTTTCAAGTGTGCATTTCACCGACACGCCAAAGGCATGCCATGGAAATGAATGTGTTTTGACATTGAATTTCAACAATTTGGATGTCCCAAAAATAATCCAATTCGGAGACATGCAAAGAATATGCAAATTAGTCAAAATAATTGTAATTTTAAGAATAAATATTTAAATAAATAAATATTTTCATTTAAACCATAAACCTTGTCTTATACTTATTTAAATGGATTACTTTTAAAATTAAGGATAATAAGAAAAGTGATGATGCTAATTCCAAAGGAGATATATTAATAATATATTATTGATATTAGAAGATTTTGAGGACATTACTCAAAATGACTTAAATGGATAAAATGTTGCAATATGAAAAAAATGCCTAAGCTCTAAAAGACTAAAATCATGTTTTAAAGAACTCCCTAACGATACGGATCATCAATATGTTTGAAGTTGGCGATATGCGATACATAACTCATGCAACGATTGCAACCAACCAACAGCAGCAATGGTGTGACCTAGCAGTAAACGCAGACCAACATACCATCAACATGCCGACAATTTCAACAGCCTGCTACCGACATGCCAACAACATCCTTGCATTTTGATAAATATATCGTGTCAATATGGCATCTTGTAAAAACCCCTATTTCGTCGATATGCTAACAGCATTTTGATCACTATTCCCCATCATCGCCCCCGAAGCATCACTAGCCTCCACTTTCCAATAAGGGCTTGCACATACGATCTCCCAACATCGATAGATCTGATCACCACCACCCACAACAACCCTCCCAAGCATAACGTACCCCTTAAAGGCAACCATGCCCAAGGTGAGTTCCATCACAGTCATAACAGTCATGTCCCCATCGACAAGACTGAGCCTGATGCAAGATCCGACCCCCACAAAAGGCTCCACGATCACTTCAAGCACCTCCCTTATGTAGAGCCACAAAGGAATCCGTTCAACCACCACAACAACCTCCATCTTCTAAAATAGCCTCTCTGTTGAGGCACCATCAAGGGTTAACGGCCATCACTACACCAAAACCCCCTCCAACAAGGATACCTCAAAAAACAACCCCCACGCCACCTCCGTTCGCAAACCAAACGCGAGGAACTTTGATAAGGATAATGTTGCCACCTTAAGGCTCACCTCGAAACCAAGCAAGACGAACCCCCTCTTCAACTTCACCCTCACCAACCTCCCTTACACCACATCACCCACCAAAGCTCCTGTAAGTTCCTTCTCGATAGGCCGAACATGTGCTGACCATGGCACCAATACTTCAATCATCAAGGCCCCCTCTGAAGGTAAAGGTGGCCTCCCAAGCCTCGACTCCCCCTACTTACATCACCCAACTAGATAAGTCCTCTTGTGATGATCAACACAGGCACACTTCAAGCACTTAGTCGAGCCTCGACAACTCCTCGCAAGGTACCCTCAACCAAGGCACTTCAAGCACCTTACCTCCTCCCTCTAACTCCTCACCCTCCCATACCAAACCTTCACCCACCCCTTCCCATCAGTCTTTATCGCCACTCCCCACTTCACGCTCATTTTTTGCCAACTTGAAGAGAATGTTGAGATGACAAAGGCCTTGGATGTACAAGCTTTTTAACTACAAGATCTATGTACACTTCAAAGTGCTACAGTGGATGTATGTCATACCTTTCTTTAGGTGCTTGAGGTAAGGGAAGTTTGGAGGTACACTTTTTTTGAAAAGGGAGAGGCACAAGGGTTTTTAACCCCCTAAACGAAGGTACCTAAAACTACTTTGGCAACTACTCAATACATAGGAAAGGGATGAGGCAGAACTGTTTATCACAAAAACCAAGTAACATTGATGACTTTGAGGTAATACATGTTCCTTCAAGTGTGCAAGATTTAAATGATAAAACATACTACAAACCTTGGGTACACTCTGTGCAAGATTTAAATGAAAAAACATACTACAAATCTTGGGTACACTCAGCTCCATCTTACCAGCAGTCTGAGGTGATTCCATTGAGAGTATTCGGATCAATTTGAATGACTATTGATTCTCCATGACTACCT
Source organism: Thalassia testudinum (assembly GCA_037157565.1). Taxonomy (NCBI): domain Eukaryota; kingdom Viridiplantae; phylum Streptophyta; class Magnoliopsida; order Alismatales; family Hydrocharitaceae; genus Thalassia; species Thalassia testudinum. The sequence goes on along the minus strand of JAZHRO010000022.1, from coordinate 1,035,690 downwards.
AATTTTACTACTCTATATCAAAAATATATATATTATGATTACTAACACCCAACCTCTGTACAAAATCTGAAAACTTGAACTTCTTTCTTTTGGCCAATTCTATGAGCACGGTCCTGGGCTTGCAAATCAACCTGAGGATTCCTAGAATATAGATCAGAAAAATCAAGTCATACCCTCTGATAAGTTCAAAAAAGGTGATGCAAGCATAATGCATCATGAAAGTGTTCCCATGCTCACCAATCACTGTCATATAAAATAACAACATCAGCAGTGGCAAGGTTTATACCAAGGCCACCTGCTCTGGTAGATAGCAGAAATATAAATTTATCACTTCCTGGCTGATTAAAGATCTCAATGGAAGCATCACGATCTTCACCACCAGTGTTCCCATCAATCCTACAGTATGCATATCCTCGGAACATCAAATAATCTTCTAGGATATCCAGCAACCTTGTCATCTGCATCATATAAAAAAGGACCAGAGTGTCATGCTATGGTTTATCAGAAAAACAAAAAAGAACTGAGAACAATTTGGTTTAAGAGAGAAAAAGCATAGGCTGTTCATTTGTTCTAACATTCCAAAGATTGCAATGTCCCCTTTAAAATCTGCACATTGGAGCTTCATAGTACCATGAAATGTTCATTTGAAAAGCTATACAGTCATGCTGAACTACCAAGAGAAAATCAAGACGTCTAACCTGTGAAAATATGAGAACCCTAGAGTCCCGTTCTTTTAATTTTGGAAGCAATTTGTCCAGAAGAACCATTTTTCCTGAAATATAAAAAGGGCACAAAAATATAGACAAGAATGAAAAGATTAATCCAGGAGTGCCAGAAATTAATGATTACCTGCATTTGTTATAAGATGCTCTCCTGTTGTATAGGGTGGACCAGGCTCTGCACCTTGAAATAGGTAAGGATGATTGCAGCATTTTCGCAGTTGCATAGCAATGTTCAGAAGTCGCTTGCGCTCTCCACCAGCATTAATAACCTCCAAGTCTTTCTGAAGTAAAGCACGATAATATTGCTTCTGCAGCTGAGACATGCCAACTTTAAGTATAGTCTCCTTTTTGGGTGGCAAACCCTTCTCAACATCAGACTTGAGGCGTCTCAGTAGAAATGGACGGAGGACCTACATTTGAACAAGAGTATAAAAACCATCAAAACTCTTCTGAATACAAACAAAAGAAATTAAGGACAAGTAGGAAGGACTTTCATGAGTCAACCTTGTGGAGCTGCTGGACAACCTCCTGCTGATCATTGTCTCCAGAAATTTGGAACCACTCATCAAATGTTTCAGCAGAGCTAAATATCTCAGGGAGCAGAAAATTAAGAAGAGACCACAGCTCATGGAGATTGTTCTGGACAAAGGTGAATGATTAGATACATTTCAGTACTTGAGTTTGAACGTGAAATGGAATCATGTTGTAAGAATGCCAGAAGCCAAAGTGAAGTCACTTGGCATGGTGCACAATACCTACTCATCTCCAAGCATAAGCAAATGATCTACATTTCTAATGTGAATAACAGGGGAAAAGGCATCAAGGTTTAATACCAAGTAGTTTAGCATTACTTAATGACATGTATTTTAAAGATACCAGATTATCTCATACTAAGACAATGATTTATATCCATATACAAGATATATCCATATACAAGATCTCTATTTATGCTATGCAATATGAGAAACCACCAAATACACTGAATCTAAGGCAACAAAAATACAAATTTACTTCCTTTTACTTACTGGAAAAAATAATAAAAATGTACCTGAAGAGGTGTGCCAGTTATGAGAAGACGATAGTTGGTATGATAGAGCCTCATTGTTTTAGAAAGGAGTGAATTTTCATTTTTAATCCTATGTGCTTCATCAATGATGACATAACGCCAGCTAAATCGGCGAAGTGCAGTTTTTTCTTTGATAGCCATTTCAAAACTAGTGACACAAACATCAAACTTCCCAGCAACTAAGAGATTTTCTCTTATATATTTCTGTGGAAAAAAAATGTACCAGAGATTAGTTCCATGATAAAATTTGTAAGAAAAATAACTTGTAAAAGAACGAAATCTAAAGAAAGTTAATATGACCAACCCTCTCATCAGGATTTCCTAGAAATTTTATAGCCCGCAAAACAGGGCAAAAACGTCTTATCTCCTTCATCCAATTGCCAAGGGTTGACTTTGGTGCTACGACCATATGAGGGCCTGTAATTCCTCTAAACTCATGGAGATAACCCAATAAAGAAATAGTCTGCAAAGTCTTGCCAAGACCCTGAAGAATCAGCATATCAAGACAATCAGAAAAAGTAACTGCTGAGGACATGTGATCACAAAAACCTACATGATGCTCATTCAGACAAATGAATAAACATGTGATATCACGAAAAGGATGATGAATGTCAAAAAATAAAAAAAAATAAAAAAGGATCATAACAAGACATGGAACTTATAGAATGTTCAAACATACCATTTCATCGGCAAGAATTCCATTGATTCCATTCTCATATAAGCGTATCAGCCAATTCAGTCCAGCAAGCTGGTAATCTCTCATCTTTCCCTGTATGCCTACAGGAAAGAGTATGAGGTTTTGTTTCAGACATGCATAACATACACTAAACATAAGCAGTTGGACCTAAAACAAGACCATATCAACAACTTTCTAGAATATGCCACATCAGAAGCTACCTCTATAAATAAACTGGTTGACTTTCAGATGTTTATATCCAACAAAACTAGCAATCAACTACGTGAACAAACTTTTGTCTCTAATTCATATTGGAAAGTAGGAAAGCAAATAATGAAATCTTACAGGATGGCTGTGTAACCAAGCGTGTGCCTGCACCAGTATAACTATCTTCTTCCTCCTTCAGGCATTCTAAATCTTCTTCTTCTTCTGTTATTTTGGATGCATGGCGGCCCCTGCAGAGATTTAAAAAAAAAAACCTTGACATTGGGAACAATTGCTGTACCTGAGTTGGATAAATTTCATTCCAACCAAATGAAATAATCCACTACTACACAAAAGTTTTTGCATACCCCCAGCTTATAATTTTAATATGCTCAGACAGTTGACAACCATGCAAGTTATATTTCATGAATAACAGCTGAGTTAAAAAGACAGGCAAAATGTATAGATCAAGGTGTTCAACAATCACGGCATTATGGAACTATTAAATGGATTTAAGGAATGAAGTGTAGGCTGTAGTGTCGGTAGGGAATAAACAATGTTGCAAGGAATGCAAAATAAAGTAATCAACATGGTTAATGGATCTCATTGAATATAAATGCAATGCATTGAACGAGAAAACATGTAATGGTTTTTCTAGAACGAAGCATGTAATAATGAGAACATCTAATTAAAATGTTACTTTTGGGGGAGCATTTATTGGCCATCCAAAGCCAGCATTTATTTAAATACCTTCACTAACCTGACCAATGCTCAACATTCTTCCCAGAAGATTTTTGATGCACATCTTGAGTTGATATGCACCATGGCTGCTCATGATCTGTATTTCCAAACGCCAGGTTACTGGACCTTTAAACAACTCTCCCACAAAAAAAAAGCCCACCACCCAAAAGAAGACATAAGTTTTAATGCTTTCATATGCATCAGTGATATCGTTTTCAGAAAAACAAAAGGAAAAGAAAACAGCTATGTTTGTTCTAGACCACAAGGTCCATATTTTCAATTACCGCTAGACGTAACAAGCTTCTTTTCGTGGGGGCTGAAGAATAGCCTCCAATCCAAGAGATCCTTGCATCTAGTGGGAGGCAAGACCCAAACGCCCGGTGCCAACTAGCATCTTTTTCACCATTTTCTTCTTACAATTTCTGATAAAAATTATGATAGACTTTTATTTGATTGTGCTGAATGTATATGTATACAGGTATATGAATCTTGGATTTGGATTCATGTCTCCTAAATTCCTATACAAAAACACCCCCTTATTTGTATAATTGACAAAAAACCCTAAAAGTATAGGATTCATTTTCCACTCTTGCTCTAGAGGTCATTTCACATACCTCCGGTCTTTACTGGAATGCACATAAATCTAGTATTTGCAATGGATTTCTACGTGATTACAGCATAATGGATGCATCTCTATGTTGCCCAATTTGTTGCACAAAGCTCTAGGGCTCCATTCATCTCTTCAAGACAGAAAAAAGCAGTTCCCAACAAATCCCCTGCCTCAGTTCCGGTATCCATCCCTAAGCAGCCACACTATCTCATATTATTACCAGTCACCCCCATACTTGATCTTAGCCAAAATGCCAAGAAAGGAGCACAATGGAGTCATCTTTAAGCACTTCTCTCTTAAGGGTGCTAGCCACTTGTATTCAAGATTCGAAATATCAATTTCGATACCGTGCCGATGAAATTTCAAATGTGCATTTCATGAGCATGACGAGAACATGTCGTGAAAATGCTCGTTTTTTGATGGACATGCCGATGAACATGTCGAAGGCATGCAGTGGCCATGCTGAAGACATGCCAAGGACATGTCGATACATACCAATAAAAATAACAAAAGTAATTAAAAAAAATCAATAACAACCTCAACATGGACACCAATTTCACCAACATGCCAACAGCATGCCGACCGTGCCAACGGCGTGCTGATGAAATTCCTGTAAATCGACGTTTCCTTCATGTCGACACGACCTTTGCTCGGAAATGATCTTGCCGACGACATGCCGTTGACATTTAAATCAATACTTGTATTCTTACTATTGTAACAATTGGAACTTATAACCTCCCCTTTTAATGAAATTACGGGAGATTAACATTCCTTGTTAACCCTTCCTTCCCTTTTCAACAACCAAATATTTTCCTACATTAAGTGGGATCGGTTATATAGATTCTTTACCTCCACACAGAAAGATTTTCAACTATTTCAGGACTTAAATTAAAGTAATTGAGATCATACTTAATAATTTCTTTCCAATACTTATTTGATCTTCCTCGTCCCCTCTTAGCAAATTCAACCTCCAACTTCTCGCATCTCCTAACTGAAACATCTAATAGCCTTCTTTGTAAATATCCAAATCACCTTAGACATGCCTCTCATTTTATCATCTATCAATGTCACCCTAACCTTATTTCTAATAATCTCATTTGAAATATGATCTTTTTTTGTATGACCACACATTCATCTTAACATCTTCATTTCTACCACAGACACCTTCTGTACATGCCTATAGTTTATAACCCAACATTCAAAATCGTACAACATGACTGATCTTACCGTAACTCAATAGTATTTTCCTTTGACTTTGAAAGAAACCATCTTATCACAAAGAACACCAGATGCATCCCTTCTTTTCAACGACTCTACATTAATTCTAGGTGTAACATCTCCATCAATTTCACCATCATATTGAAAAATAGATCCCAAGTATTAAAAATATCTTTCATTAGAATACATTCTTCTCTAATTTTACATCAATCCCTTCATTATTCCCTCTACTACTAAACTTGCATTCCATATACTCAGTCTTCATCCTACTTATGCGTAATCCTTTATCTTTCAGGACTTCTCTCTAAAGGTCAAGTTTTCTGTTCACTCCATCTCTTGTCTCATCAACCAACACAATGTCATCAGCAAAAAACATACATCAAGACACCTCAACTTGGATATACTTCGTCAACTCATCCATGACCAAGGCAAAAAGATAAGGACTTAAAGTCGAACCTTGATACAAACCAATGGTGATATCAAAATAATCCGTCAAATCATCCTTAATCTTTACACAAGCTGCTACTCCATAGTACATATCCTTCATGAGGATGATATATAACTAGCACTTATCTCTTCTCTAAAATTCTCCACAAGATATCTCTTGGGACAAAATCATAAGCCTTCTCCAAATTAATAAAAATCATATACAAATCTTTTTTCTTCACTTTGTATGTCTCCATCATACATCTCAAGAGATATATTACCTCAATAGTTGACCTACCTAACATAGAGCCAAACTGATTTTCAATTACCATAGAGACTTACCTCACCCTCTTTTCAATTATTCTTTCCCAAAGTTTTATCGTATGACTCATTAACTTAATACCTCTTTACCACCTACCTAATACAGCTTGCTATATTTAACCACATTTCATCAGCACTACCATCACGATCTCAAGTCTTTTATTGTATCTTCTCTTTAAATCTCACTTGCTCTTTCTTAAGATTCCACTATTTAATTCTCAAATTCTTAAATACTAATTTTCTCTTCTTTACCTTCTTCAAATAAATATCCAACACCAAAAGATAATGTTGAGCAATTAAACTCTCCCCTAGAATAATCTTGCAATCTTTACAAGATAAACGATCCATTCTTCTCAAAGCAAAGTAATCGATTTGCATTCTTGTTAAGTCACTTTTATAGGTAATCAAATACTCTTCTCATTTTTTGAAGAAGATATTTACCATGAAAAGATCATAAACCATAGCAAAATCAAAGAACATCTTCCCTTCTTCATTCCTAACACCAAAATCATAATTTCCAAGTACTCCTGCATACTCTAAAGCATATTTTTTCACATACCCATTTAAATCTTCACCCAAGAAAATCATCTCTGTGAAATTCGTTAAATTATCATATCAAACTCTCCCCAAAATTTATTCTTTATTCTTTCTTCCAGACCAGCTTAAGATACATAAACTGAAATAGCATTCAAGTTCTTTTTTTCTAAGGTTAATTTTATCAAAATAATTCGATCACCCAATATCTTCTCAGAAAAAGAAAAAAAAAAACTACCAATCACCTCCCATGTATAAATCTCCTCTTATCAACCAATCTCGTCACCTTACCAATTTGCACATCTATGCCCACACAATTTCCAATATCTTCAACCCTGCCAAGATAACTACAATGTCCAATTATAATTTTGTCTTCTCTTGTTTAAACAGTTTGCCTAAAACTTGCTCACTTGGTATGCACCCTTGTGAAGCTTCCTTGCTGACTATTTTACATCCTCATTCAATTCTAACAACCTTGTTCTCTTTAACTGAAGGGGGATCTAGAGTTTGCCAAGGTAAGATACACACATTTTCCCTTCCTGCATCAGGTCTAGTGTCTAGTGATCCAAAAAATCTAATTTCCCAGATTTGAAAAAGCAGGTGACAGTAGGAATAGAGCTTCAGACTAACTCCAACAGAAATAGGTTTTCTTAAGCCACTGTGACGAAAGATTCATGGCAATTCTAGGTGCTTGGTAAGGCTTGGTAAGACATGTAGGCTATTGAAAATGAGGAAGCACTAGTTAGAGTTAATGCGCCTAGATGAAGGAAGAGCCTAATAGGGATAGGGAGTGTGACCATCAATATGCTTTTCAGCACTCTAATGTGTTTCCAAGATACTGGATGCCTTGGGAAACTCTAGGCATGGCCAAAGCCCCCTGAATAACTTAAGTCAGTCAATGAGCCCATTCATCAACCATTAGTAATCTCTTGATGACAATCAACTCTTAAATGTCAAGAAAGCTGGCATGCAGTATTCAACCAATCAGGTTGTGGCAATTGATCAGCATGCCATAGCTAGCAGTACAACAGTCCTAATATTATACATGGGACATCATATAGCCAAAGTAAATGTAAGCATAGAACCATTGACCAAGTAAGGGTTATGTGTTAATTTCTATGTCACTATTCCATTATGATAATCAAGCCAATATCAAAACAATCCATACAACAATCAAACTAATTTCATCAACAATTACACTGACCCAAATGAAGCATGGCCTTTTGCACCTAGCTAAATTTATCTTTCCACTAAATTAGCCCACACCCACTCTACAAAACAAATTCATATACACATGTAGTTTTCACTTTCTCTACTTCCGTGTGAGTTATTTTTGAAAAGAAAAAGGATGGTCCCATGACCTAAAATAGCAATGACCATTACCTCCCTTTAGGCTTCTTCTCTGCTGCAGATTGAGCTCCCTTGGCAAAATGAGCAAATATCTCTGTCTGCTGCAGGAGATACTTCAGGCGGCCTTTTCCTTTGTTGTTCTGCAGCAGGTAAGAAATTACTTATGGAGTTACTCGTCAAGTTAGACTTTAAAGATCTCAAATGATACCCATAGAAACACAACACCATATGCATCCTATCTATTAGAAAGTAATTCTCATCTTATCATACTCAGGTCCTCACTCACCATGTCAGCATCGATTGCAGCATTCTGGGCATCTAATATCGCCTGGATTTTCTGTTTCTTCAGCCTCTGCATCTCCCTGAGCCTAACCCTCTCCCTCTTGCCAATCTCACTGCTCACGTTGCCATCCTGCACGTTTACACCAAATCCCAAAAAACAGCTACATCAACCTCCAATAACTTCCACATGCAATATTCCCACTAAGTTCCATTGTAGAAGATCCATCAAGCCAATTTTCAAGAAGGAAGGCACCGTGATATCAGGTTGCAAAAGAAACATCTGGGAAGAAGCGCTCACTATGAGCACGATAAGCAGCAAAAAAGCACTTCAGGGTCTCAGAGGGAGAACTAAAACCTACAGAATCTCGAGCAAACAAGTTCCTCCCAAACTGAAGCCTCCAAAGGTGAAAAGAATCCTCATTCTAGTGCTAATCCAACAAAGATCAGAAGGCTGATCATAAGAAAAGGAAACAAACATGGAAAAAAACCCTTCTTTTCCCAGCTAAATTAACCAGAAAGATGAAGAATGCAAACGAACAGCAAAGAAACCCACCGACAACGACAACTCCAGAACAAAAGCACACCGAGGCGAACCCGAACGGCGCAAACCCTAACCCTAACACCCGAAAACCCCCTGACGAAACCATCGGATCCACCACGACCACCAGAGGCAGAGTGAGCCCTCACCTGGAGCCCCTCCTCGTCGTCCTCGGTGGACTCGGCGTCGCCGCCGTCATCGGCGTCCTCGTCGGTGACGGCGGTCCTGGCGACCTCCTCGAGCTCTGCCTCGTCCTCGGGATTCACCTCCTCCTCCCCACCTCCTCCTCCTCCTCCCCTCCGCTCCTCCTCCGACGAAGAGGAAGGGGAGCCGTTGGAGGGGAGCTCCTCCTCGTCGTCGGTGTAGTCGTCGGAGTTTGACACCTTAGCCATTTCGGGACTACAACCTAGGGTTTCCTCCGAAACAGATGCTGATACCTACTGATCGAGATCGATCGATCGCTGTCTCGCGTTCTGTTTAGGGTTTGGGGTGCGTGACGACGAGAGGAGGAAGAATGAAAGGAAAGCGAGAGAGTGAGAGAGAGAGAAATAACGATGAGAGGGGTGAGTATTTATAGGTGTGGTAGTGAGAAAGGGAGATAACGAGGCGTGGGGTCAGATAACGTGTCACCCTTTCTTACTTCTCCACCGTCCCGCCAAACATTCGGGTGCGCTCGGGAATTTTTCCCGCCCAATGGGAGGGGGTGACGGTCCCCGCTTCCGGGTGGAAAACCCGACCCGAACCGGCCGACAGAACCGAATCCAACCCTACCCGACCTGATTCGAGTGGGTAAACTTGTCCTATGTGGTTTTGCTCTGCAAATCTTATCGAACAATGGTGCGAGCACGAATAGGACAATTCGTCCATTTACCTAATAGATTCATGCATACATATACGTCCCATCGGTAATGGCAGAATGAGACACTTCATGCAAAAAAAACTGGTTTGCAATCAAATGGTGAATAGTCCCATGTTCGGTACATATAATTATCTTGCCGATCCAAGTCTGGGGGAGCCTCACCATTTGGTGAGCTTAAGGATGCCAATTCAAATTCATCCAACTAAAATCCTTACTTGATCCAATCTATGTAAAGTAAAATCAAAATATTCTAGTTTTAAATGAGTGTAGGTTTTGGCTTTGCACACCCCAATGGCTACAACTGGGGGAATGGATTTGCTTTCCCCATTTACTCAAAATATGTGCATTATCATTTTTTTTAAAATGCTCTTACCTCATCCCTACTTGATTTAGTGATTTATTTTCTAGTAAAAATTTGCACTACTTTATTTTGTTTGACCGTCATTTTACAGTTATATTTTTTTGGTATCTTAAAAATGATTAAGTTTCTTGACAATTTTGAGTTGAAATTTTAAGCATACAGCATGGCTTGTGACCTCTTTTATATTAAGGAAGACCTTAATTTTTTAAAAAAGAAGAGACAAATCATTGATGACGCATTCTATGTTAAGAATATCTTACTTATTAAGATGGATTTGCCAGCCTTTCAATGGATGAATGGGTACTTTGCGGTAAATGGGTATGGGGCACAAGTTTGGATTTAGGAATCGTATTTAAACTAATTAGGATATGGGTAATTGTTTTCTTTACTGGCTGTGGGTCTGTATACCCAAATCCAACATATCGGCATCCCTGATCCAACCTAATGCCCACCAAGGGGTCCTATATTTAGCCACATTATTTGTAGCATAGAAACCAAGTGCATAGCGTGTTTACCTATGTGACATACATAGTCCTTGGAGGACCAACTCAACAGCCAACCATCTTGTTCAGTTCTATACCCAACTCACGGTTGTTTCTGGCTATCTTTTGCTCTATGTATTTCAAGTAGATAATCTCCCATCATATGAGTTATTCTCTTCCCTTTTTCTTGCTTGTCCAACTTGTTATCATGAGCTATTAGGAGTTGGCGGTTGTGTGGGTGATAGTTGAGACAAGTGAGTGAATGATTTCATATTCTCCTTCCACGTTCAATGCAAACACAGATAGCCTGCAAATGAAAGTCACATGTATTACAAGCAAGCACTAAGCAAACTTTGAAAGCATACCAGCAAAGGTTATTCCATCTGAGTTGCTGAAATGGTGTGAGTATCCGAGTCTCTCTTCCATTCAAAACTTATCGAAGATCCACAAATCACCAAATCGCTGGGCCTCGTGACCCTCAAGAGCCCGCAAGTGAAGCACGAGTAAAAAGCGTACAAGAAACTTTTGTGTACACATATAAATTCATAAGCATGGCTCCTTCACTAATTAGTTGACAAGGGATCCAATTTTTCCTTCACTAGATGATTCAAGTAAGTTTTTACTTACCTTCCCCCCACCATGTATACCTTTGTACTGTATATTATGTCTTTTTCCAAATATTTTAATCTCATCTCACCCTGCTTAGTGGCTTTTATCTCCGATGCAAGATGCCAACCATGGGTTTGGATGTGATCCTGTAGTGATCTAGTTTGGCATTTTAAAAAATGTAGAAGTTGTTAATATTCTCTAATTTTCATTCAAAGCAAGGCTTGACTATTTTTTTCCTTTTCTTTGTCAAACATAGCATTAGATACTTTTATGTACAACTTATAATTGATGATAAAAGTAGCTCATATGTTGAGATAAATATGACATACATCCAATAAACAAGTAAGCACTTCATGGGCAAATACAAAGGATGAATGGATGCAGACATGGACCTCAATTCAGGTTTTTGACGGATCAATAAGGTATCCAAAATGAGTAAGTATACGGTGGGTAACTGGGTATGGATGTGAAAACACATTAAAGGAATAGGTAATTTTAGGATCACCATAAAACTTATTGCAAACTCTCAAGCTCATAAAATTTTTTCTTATGGATTATTATTAAACTTATCTTACTTGAAAATCATCACAATATTTTAAGTTCCCTCCTACGTGGTAATTAATTTTTACAACTCTCTAAAATCATAAACCTCAATCTTACAAGTAATCATGCAAACGCCCTCATTCCCTGGGCAGCTCGAGGACATTTTGGTACGCTTCTACCTTGCTTTGGGTCTTGAACCGAATTTGTTGGTTTTTTTGTTACTTCCTCTTCCAGTAGATTACCTGAATAAACTATTGTAGCCCTGATGGGCCTTTTTCCGTTATTATTTAGAATGAAAAATCTCCGAACCATCGGTCCTTTTCCTGCTCAATAGAAAACAAAAAACAAAATAAATCATGAAATTTTATGCTTCCATCTTAACTACTCACCGTGTAATGCATGCTACATGCACATACCATGAATAATTATGTCAAAGTACATGATTAACATGGTTCGAAAAGGCAGCTTAGCATGAGCTTATCCCTTAATGCCCACAAAGATGAGGATTAGGCCCTTTTAAAACACAAGATGGATTAATCGAGGACATAGAGCACAAACAAAGCAGGAAAAAAAGGCATATCACACCCAAACAAACAAGAATCTGTAGACACCAGCTAATCAGTTTCCAGATTAAGAGGAAGCAGTACTCGATGTGATGGAATAGGTCATGCCTTCAAGAACGTAGAGGCCTCGTGTGGGAAGAAAGTGTGACGGCCCTGCTTTAAGATACATTTCAGTCATCTTGCATTTTCAAATTTGATACCCTTTGACATCCCAGCTACGTTGGGTTGGGCCTTTTTTATCCTGGATGACCTAGAAAATCATTGAATCGGGACCTGCAACTCCCTCAAACCCAACTCCTACAAGAGAGCCAGGGCACGTAAAACGTTGAATTCCACACGCTACATAGTGATGGAGTTCTTCTCATAATGTCGTCCATGCCTGCTTATGGAAAGTTCTGCAATTAATCCCTCAATTTGGTGGATGACTAGCAGGTACAGGTGATTTGGTGGATCCCTCAATTTGGTGGAAACATTTGCCAGCGTGCGAGACCAAGGTGATCCCTGAACATGCATCTTCCATAGGCTCCTCATTGAGTCAATAAAAGATAGGTAAACAATATATCAAATTTACTCAAGAAGTCTGTATCAGAAGTTGTCAACGAAACATTGAAAGTAAATCCACCAAAGATAGATACAAGCAAGCACATATTCTTAGAAATTTCACGTTGGCATATAAGTCCATGGGGTGATTGATAAGGTAGGCTTCCAACAAAGCTAGTGCCTGAAAAGGACCAAATCATGCCGTCCATTAGAAACCCTTGTAATCCATTTTAGCTGGCTTGCCTTCACAACTGAGCAAATTTACACCTGCAAGCATATGCCCGCAACAACCATCAGTCTTTATTTCATGCAAGCGTGAGGTGTACGATTTACCTTACGTGTCTGTTTTCCCTTTCCAATACATCCACAAGTCCTTGTAACACAATACCTTTTCATTTCCAAGGGACCAACTAATTGAGATACTAAACAAACACTTGCACGCTAAGCAAATAATTTGCATATCACATGCACTTTTCTACAAAACAAACAAAGCATTACTATGGAGGATGGAGAATTTACAGGTTTAGATAAGGAGAACCATTCGACATATAATCTCCACTTGTGTTATCAAGATAAGTATTTTGAGAGAAGAGTGTGAATAGCGTCCACTAGCATTCACAACAAGAACTAACAAAAATATCATCATTTATATTGCATTCCAACATGTGGTCTATGTTTTTATGTGATGGAGTTCAAAAATTTGCACTTTTTTTTGTGCATATTCCCTTTCACTTGCACTCTAATAGTACGAGAAAATGAAAAAACAGCCATGGCAAACAACATTCAAGTTATTTGTCAGACATCAAATTCATGGTTAACTAACTTAGTCAAATAAAATTTCAGCAGACCACAATGACTTGCATCTCAGCTCATATACAATTCATACCATCAGATGCTCCAGGCCTGGAGATGCATTCATTCATGCAATTTAGTTTTGATCAGAGGCCCGTATTCCGTGATGTTTGAAGAATTCTCTAAACCCATATGCACTCAAATCATAGTTGAACTGGAGCAAGAAGATAAAGATATGTGAGTAATCATACAAATGCCAACAATAACCAAGCTTATCAAAAGTAATACTAAAACCTACTCCATGACATATATTTTCAGCTTAAGAGCAATGTGAAGGTTTTGCAAAAGCTTCTCCAGGAAAAATACTTATTTGTAACATGTGGAAATAGCTAGATGCAAATATAGATATAAATAGAGATACGGATGTTACAAAATCATTATCCCCTCATACATCAAGATAGAGATACAGATATTAAGGATGTAAAAGAAAGCTACATTATCCTTAAAAGACAAATAATGGCATGAGACCAAGCACACTGACATTAGTACAGGTAGTTCATGGATTGTTTAATACATATGGTTGAATATAACGAATATATGAAAATTACGTCAAGTACACTTGGAAAGTTTTTCTTTTGGCTCATGATCATGGTTTCAACAGGTCCATTTTTCATGAATGTGCAGAATTTTTTTGTTATGATGATAAATCTAGTCGATGTTCGAAAACTCAGTATGCAGTATTCGGTCGGATAGGTCACCACATAGTGAGTACTCGATATGCAGATAAGTGCATGGAAGAGTATACGGGTTTTGAATTTTAAATAATAAAAATTATAAAACAATTTTCAAACAATTATTTTGTACTACTAATTAAAACTTATATTCCAAATAAAATAAAACCAACTTACTAAATGCATGATTGATGCATGATTGATGAATAATCTCTCAAAGGAATAAATAACAATTTATTGATGACCAAAGTCAGAATAATCACAATCATGCTAAAATGCATTAACATAGAACAATTGATTGCCATATCATACTAAAAATGCATGCTGATTTCAGCAAATTAAAAACAAAATTTCCTAAATGAATGTCTGATGAATAACACATACGAACATGGAAAATGGACATTATTGATTGAGGTGATATTGGATCTTGGAGGGATTTTTTTGTGTGAATAAAAGCTCTATTAGAAAAACAGGGCAGTACTCGACCAAGTATACAAAGTACTCAGCTTGACTACTCGGATAGACCACATAATGGCCCATTTATATATATGTGCTTCGGTAAAGGGAGCACCTAGGACTACTCGGCCACCTACTCAGACTAGGCCGTTGTTTTTCTAAACACTGAATCTAGTTTTGTACTTTTGAACTATTTAAATGTGACACCATGCTTGCATAGCAAGAATGAGATGCCGCATGCAGCTTGCAGGTTTTATATTATTAATTATCTACTCTTTTTCAAAAAGAAAACAAAAAAAGAACTTCTGGCCCATAAGGGGTGGAATTGAGTAAGTTGAAGTGACATAAGGCGGAAAACTAGCATGACGGGAGCATTTTGATAAAGCATCCAGCGTGTCGAATAACAACCCATAACACTTGGTAGTTGCTGACCTCGACTCCCATAAAGCACTTCACAGTGAGAACTCAAACTACTGGTGCCTTCAAAATAAACAATGTACTGTGACTTTTTTGTCTTCGGTCTTTGACGAGCAAATTTTCCAGCTCATCCACACTCCTTTTGCCTACAAGAGCTGCTAAAACCATGTTCTCCAATGACCAACACCCTCCACTGAGGTTCTTTCCAGTCTAAAATTGACAAACCAAGGAAGGATAAAAGCTTTCCTGATGGTGCCTCTATCCACCAAGGTCCCATGCAGGCTTGTCCCACACATATTAGTTTTGCAAAGTTGGAAATACAGAACTAAATGTATAATTACTTTCCCCAGCTCCCATACAAGATCGTACCCACAAATTAATACCCTAAAACAAGGCCTTGAAGAAATAAAAGCAATATCATTCCATTCTTACCAAATTGACCAAAATATAGCTAATAGTGTTACCTACCCTCTCTTTTCATGATACAAGTTATAAATCATGCAACATGGTCATAAAAAGAACCAAGGAAGGATGACTACTCAAGATTAGTAGTCATCCACATGTATCAATTTCACAAAGCAAAAGGTGTGGTTACCTACTCTAACTCACTATATATTAGCTTGTTGACCTCAAAATAAAATCTCAATATGAGGTCTCCCTCAAAATAATTAAGAATAACACCATTCCTTTCACAAATAAATTGACCAAAGAAAATCTTATGTTGCTGCCCTTTCTTGATTAGGAACTTGATAGGTCCAAGAGTGGGAAGTCCTCCCTGTAAGACCATAAAAAGGCCCCAAATGTGTTAACAATCCAAAAAGTACAAGCTTCAACCAAAACTTTCTTAGAAGATTGCATGTGAAAAAGATAGCATTTATGTCCTTGTATTTAGCACCACAAGAACGGGTGGCAACATGACTCTTAAGGAGATAGAAGACAATGTTTTTATGGAGGGCAAGAGAGCCCCAGAACGGACCTTGCATGGGTCGTTGCAGGTTCCCAATGGTTAAAAGCCTCACATGGAATGTCAGAGGCTTGTGCAATGCAAGCAAATGGTCACTGTCAGTTCTTCAAAACTGCCTTTCAGAGTGGAAACTTAACTTTTCTATTACAAGAAACGAAGTTTGAAGTCCCTGAAAGTCAAGTTAGAAGGGAGACAGTGTATGGTGGTTATACTTATTGGATGGAACTATGTCAACTTTGAGTGTATGGAATCTTTAGCCAACTGGTGAGTCATGATAAGGTGCTTTAAAAGAGTATCGGATGGTTTTTCCTTTACTACCTTGACAGTTTATGGGCCTTGTGATAACTCTATTAGGGATAAATTGTGGAAAGAGCTAAGTTAGGCCGATCGTTTTGTGGATGGTAAACCTTCATTGGTCAGCGGTAATTTCATGCTACGCTTTTGGCTGACTAACAGCCCTGATGGAAGAAGAGATAAAGGCACAGAATTATTTGCATATTTGACTGCGAAATTAAAATTGTATGACATGCCTTTCTGGTGCTCGTTTCACCTAGAGGAACTCCGTTGGGTTCAGGTCAAAGATTGACAAGTTCCTGTGCTCCATGGAATTGGCAGGACTTTCCAGCTAGCTGATGTGACAGACATAGACCATTCTCCAACCACACTCACTTGGCGTGGAACTCAAATTAGGGAGTTCTGCATATTTAGATTTGACTGCTCCTGGTTGTTGGAAACCTTGGCTTTAGAGAGCTAGTGCGACAGAAGTATTCAGCTCTCCTCCTCAGTGAAGATCCAAAAGGAAAGGTCAGCCCTAATCAAGTTTAAGAAGGAGATTTGAGAATGGCAGAAGTGGACAAGGCAGAAGGCCTTGTATGGTGTGTCTGCTTTGGATAGGATTAAAGATACTAAAGACTGGACAATAGACGAGAAAGAGGAAAGACTCAAGTTACAGGAGATAGTTCATCTTGATGATCATAAAAAAGAGTTGGATAGGTGCCAGAGGTCCAGGCAGTTTTGGCTCAGGTGAGGAGATGCCAATACACATTTCTGATTGTCACAACATGGCACAAACCAGAGCGTAAAGGCTCCTTGTGCATGAGAAAAACAGTCCCACGAGGGGCTGTGCACGCGTGGAGCAGGGAGAGCAGCCCTTGGCTGCTAGAGGTGACCGGCAGCCCATGGTGGCTGGCATAGGTGGCCGGCTGCCCTTTGATGGTGGCCGGTTGTGGTGATGGAAGGAAAGAGAGGAGAGGAGCCTTTTTTAGAATAGAAAATATTATATTGCTCAAAGGAAAAAACATGAGAAGGCTCTCTTTTTATAGAGAGAACATATCCCTACAATTAGAAATAAAAGATCTTATCTTATAAGGAAAAATCTTATTTCTCTAAACAAATTAAATCTCAAATTATTTTCCTAAAACATATTTACTAAAAATAAAAAACTTCCTCCCTAAGCAAAAAACTCCGAACTTGGATCCAAAGACTCATTACTGCCGGCCCTATTGGGTCTTCTAGAAGTTGCCACGTAGACAGTCCACGTGGCCTATTGACTGCCACGTGGCCTATCCACATAGCTTATTTCTAGTCATTCTAACACTTCCCTTCAAGTCGAAGGCCGAGAGCCCGACAACTTGACTTTCAACTTGTGAAACTAGACACTCCACCATTCTTCTTCTTCCAGAGCCACACTCTGGTCTTCTCCTTCAACATATCAATGTGAAAAACCTCTTGCGACCTCCGAAGTTGTTGCCTTTGTGGTAACTTGAGTAGTCATTGCTATGGTGGCCATTGTTTTGTCTTTTCGAAGTAGAGCTTATAGCCTCTCAAGGTCTTCATGAGTTAGGGAGTCCACATGTGAGGTGCTAGTAGCCCCACGTGATGGTCTCTGTATCTTGCCTAGATTTTTAAGAAAGGAGCTTGGATCAACCATTAGTCTCTTTGCAACCTGAGAAGTCGTTGCCTCTTGTGGCAACCTCGAAAGTCGTTGCATGGACCATAGTGTCCTCTTCTTGACGTCTTTTCGCTGAAAAAAATCTCTTCTTTTGAAGGAGAGTAAAAAATCGAATATAAGGTGTCAAGAGTATGAAGATCACAAGCGAAAGAACTTAATAGATCTCCTTCTCTTGCTCCTTTTTCTTCCTGTTGTCCCCATAGAGCTTGATGGTTGTCCCCGAGACAAATCACCTTTCGCTCGGTCCAAGCATGGCATCGTTAACCATCACCGATGCTTCTGCCATCTTCTCTACGTAAGGCGTCGGATTTTCTTAGGAAGACTTTTTCCAGAGGCGTGAACCACCAACGTGCAGTCGAACCCACACGCACGAGCCTAGAACGGTGGCTCTAATACCATGTCACAACTTGGCACAAACTGGAGCGTAGAGGCTCCTTGTGCGTGGGAAAAATAGTCCTACAAGGGGCTATGCACACGTGAAGAAGGGAGAGCAACCCTTGGCTGCTAGAGGTGGCCGACAACCCCTAGTGGCTGGCATAGGTGATCGGTTAACCTTTGATGGTGGCCAATTGTGATGATGGAAGAAGAGAGAGGAGAGGAGCCTTTCTTAAAATAGAAAATATTATATTGCTCAAAGGCAAAAACATGGGAAGGCTCTCTTTTTATAAAGAAAACATATCCCTACAATTGGAAACAAAAGATCTTATCTCATAGGGAAATATCTTATCTCACTAAACAAATTAAATCTCAAACTCTTTTCCTAAAACATATTTACTAAAAATATAAAACTTCCTCCCTAAGCGAAAAACTCCAAACTTGGATCCAAAGACTCATGACCGCCGGCCCTGTTGGATTCTAGAAGCTACCACATGGATAGTCCACGTGGCCTACTGACTGCCACATGGCCTGTCCACGTGGTTTTACTTCCAGCCATTCTAACACTTATGATAGCCAATGGCAAAAGAAGGCCAACCTGTGATTGCTACTAAGAGTTGGTGACAACATGGTTTCAAGAAGAGAGTAGGTTGCTAAGGTGTTGAGGGAACATTTCCAAGAGTTCACTAAAAGACAACCATCTAATCTAGTATGTGGGAGTGGGCTTCTAAGGACTTACCCGGTGCATCTAAAGATATGGTGCATGGCTTAATTGCAGAAATTTCTAAAGAAGAGGTTGTTGTATCAATGCAAACCTTTAAGGCTGAAGGTTTCCCCAATCTAGGTAGTCTGTTGATTCTCCTTTTTAAGGAGTTCTGGGAGGTCATTAAAAAGGATTGTTGTGCCCCTTCGGTCTTTACGTATTTGTTTATATCTTGTGTCTTGTACCTTTTATTATTTTATTATTTTCAAGTGGAGTTATATTGTACTTTTCTCACCGCTATATATTACGAGGTAGGTTTAAAGAATAAAACACTTGGTTCATTTTCTCCTACTTAGAATTAGAGCACCGATCATAGATCGGAGCTCCGTATCCCACCGAAAACCTAGCTCCGCACCCACCACCGAATCCCCACCTTTGAGGGTGCCAACACCGGCCTTCCCTCTTCTCCAAAGGGCGTCGCCGACCCCCCTCTTCCTTTTCTCGACCCTACAGCTAGACCAACAGGGTCCAACGTTGCCCCCAGCAGGGCTACCAAGAGCCTAACGCCGCCTTAGGGCCCCTCCAACCCCACCGCACCGCTGCTGCGTGATCCCCAGTGCCACCGTAGGGGTTTTGAGCTAGGCAGTGCTGCCTCCTGCTCTCAGGCGACGTTGTCACTGCTGCTATTGCAGCAGCCTCTTGTGACTACTGTGTGTCAGATCTTCACATGTTGCAAGTCACAGGGCTGATCTTGGCCTCGTGTGACTGCTGCTGTCAGCTTTTTGTGTGGGTAGGGGCATGTGATCGCCCTCCCCTCTTTGGTTTTTCACCTCAGGGAACATCAGAGGGAGAGGCAATACCTTTTGGGGTACATGATGCCCTAAGGGGTAACCATTACATCTGACAATCAGATTTCAGACTTTTTTATGATCTGAAATCATTTTTTCAGACATCCAATCTCATGTTTCTTCGCTGATTGGATGCTTTAGTGAAGCCTTCTTGATTCCGGTAACTTGGGTGAAGGCAACATGGCACCATTGAGTTCGTCTGAGGTGACATCGGACTCCAGTTGGAAACAGAGACCTCCAAGAGTCTGTTTTTTGGTTCCATGATGAGGCTAGACGAGATCAACTCCCCAGTGGTCATAGATCTTTCTTATGACTATGTGGGATCATGATAAGGAGAACATCTTGCTTCATCCAGAACCTGTAGAGAAGATAGGGAAGAATGCCTCTTGAAATAAGGATAACATAATGGTCAATGCCTAGATCATGAATTGCATTATTCCCATAATAGGAGATGAGATCACGTATTATCGACGGCAGAGGAGATTTGGGATAGTCTACGAGAGACATTCCCATGAAAAGAATTCAGCCTGTATTTTCAGACCTTTCATGAGATGAATTGCGTTATTTGCATTTGCACCTTTCATGCAAATTCTCAAGGGTTGTTTGGCACCAGACGGACATGCACAATTACTTGGTGGATAGTTTGCACGCTTTTTGGGCAACTTTCAAAGGCAGTATTCAGGCCAATGATTTATCCTAGATAAGGTTGCTACACTTTTTGTGGTCTACTTGGCTTCAACACAATCAGGTGATTTTCCATGGAAATTGATATTGGGTAGAAAATGTTGTAAGGGAAGTTTTAGCTTCAATTGCTTTCTGGCCGCAAAGCTTCTAATATTTTTCTTTTAGGGAAATGACGTGGATGGCTACTCCTCCAATAGTTGTCCTTTTCCATTTTTGGGGAAAAGTAGAAACTAAAGTAGAATAAAAGTCAGGTACTAGAATAGAAGCCTTATTATCCTTGTTAATGCAAGTAATAATCCATAGACCTCCCTCGTTGTCCCTTAACAAAGTTCTTGTTGGACTGATTTTCTTTAAAAAAGCATAAGGCTTTGTAAACATATTGTGGGCATCATGGTCATCTAAGAATTGGGAAATAAACAAGAGTTGATATTTCATGGTAGGAACATAAAGAAACATTAGTAAGATGAACGCAATCATTTGAAGTGCAAATATCAATGCCTCTGATGTGTGTGATAGGGTACACAATGCCTTTACTAGTGATAACCTAATTTTTTCCAAATAAGGCTTTAATGAAACAAAGTTACCTTTGCTGTAAGAAATGCAGTCAATGCCCACCATCC
This sequence comes from Thalassia testudinum, assembly GCA_037157565.1. NCBI lineage: Eukaryota > Viridiplantae > Streptophyta > Magnoliopsida > Alismatales > Hydrocharitaceae > Thalassia > Thalassia testudinum. The sequence continues at coordinate 1,014,504 of JAZHRO010000022.1, read as the reverse complement.
ATTCTTCTGGATTAAGAAGTACGATGTCAAAGCTTTGTAGAGAGGGCATTAATCTCATGTTCGAGTGGGCAATGTCTTTCGATCATAACAGTTAAGTAAGCTCTAGTGCACAACCAGGAGGCACTAGCAGAGAACTTGTGAAGATCGTAAAAATTGAGTGCATTGTGGTTGGGTCTTCCGTAAAGTTGGCAAATGACACCTACATGGCTGCCAAATCCACGAGCCCAATCCCCCGATATTGTTGTCCACTCCCATAAGAAGATTGTCGTCAACTAAGATGATTAATTTAGTGATTGTATCCCCTGCCATGGCCATGGTTGCAACCTCGCCCACAACCACGAGTGATGAAAGTGGTATTAACATTCATACCTTAGCATCGATATCCAAATCAATAGATGCAGACTGATCCTTCATTTTAAGTACAAGGCTATCGAGCTGAACAAGTGAACTTTAACTCCTCAAACGTGGGAAGAGGGGGTGTAGAAATCATAATGGTAACAAAAATCTTATACTCATCCTTCAAGCTAGTAAGACAATGCATGTCCTTATCTGTAACTTGTAACATGGCAAATGAGTGCAAGTTCATTACATATATTCCGTGCCATGTTGTAATGTTCTATGATGCACATTTTCCCTTACTTAATGTGTGTGCCAATTTTAACTTCAATTGGATGATTTTAGCATCTGCCATTTAACAGTCACTACAACTGTGAGACAATCCCATAGTTCTTTAGCAGTTTGTATGTGAACAATTGAGTAACAACTTCCTCAAACAAAGTAGACTTGTTCCAACCAATTAATTGTTGATATAATGCAACCTATTCATAATTCAAGGTTTAGGACAAGTCGTACTTCATGGGAAGGATCAGAACTATCCTTCCTTTTATCTTCAGTGATTGGCTTTTATTTCAAGAACTTAGGAGGCACAAGTTTTGTCACATTGATGTGCCCCGTGAGACATCGGCCATGAATAAATGGGAGTATCAAGCTCTTCCAAAACAATTAATTGCTACAACTCAATTTGATATAAACAATTTGGTTCAGCATATTTAGAAAGGAAAGACGGCTTTGACTAATTCTCAGAAGCCATGAAACGCAAGGCCTAGAATATGCCAAGATGTGTAAGAGCCCACCACAACAACATTGTGCACGAAAACTCAAGCAAGTTAAGGGCCTGCAAGTTCTAAAGTGCTAAAGAAACGATCACCTCTGAAAAAAAAAATGAAGTTAATGCACTAGTATGACCGAGAAGGAACTACTAGTCATTGGGTCAAAAAACTGAATTAGGCCTATTGAATCAACTAAAATGGGACCTAAGAGGTGCTCAAAAGGATGGAGCAATTGCTGGAGGGTGTCCTTGCACATCAAGAAGAGGACCTACATGGAGACCAAGTCCTGGACGATGCAAACGACAAAAGAGGGGACAAAGTGGCGCTACTATGTTGCTCGTAAGGATAGGGTGGCACTTGGAGACACCAAGTAGAGAAAGAGAGAATGATGGTAGATTCTCTCAACCATCAACTAGAGAGATCGAACAGAGAAACAAAGCAGAGAGAGAAAACAGAGACAAGGTAGAGAAACCAAGTAGAGAGAGAGAAAATGATGGCATCCATTAAATTCTCTCAACGATGGCAACCATGGTAGATTCTCTTGATGGGAGAGAGAAGTCACGTACTAGAGGCCTCAAAGAAAGAGAATAGGAAACCCAAAAATAAAATCCATCTAAATAATGGACCATGCTTTGAGTAGAGAAACCAAGTAGAGACAGAGAAAATGATGGCATCCATTAGATTCTCTCAACCACGGCAACCATGGTAGATTCTCTTGATGGGAGAGAGAAGTCACGTACTAGAGGCCTCAAAGAAAGAGAATAGGAAACCCAAAGATAAAATCCATCTAAATAATGGACCATGCTTTGACACCATGATAAATCGAAAACCAAAACCACAAGATAAGAGATTTGGTAATGCCATTCTAGATGGTAGCATGTCATACTACATATGCACCTTGGGTTTCTCCTTCACTCAATGATCACCACATGAACCAATTTATAACATCGAAATTACTTGCAGCCCAAAATGGGCAAATTACAACACACCCAGACAAACTTTAAATATGCAAGGATTTTTACAATATAACCCTTCAATATTTGAGTACTTCTAGTTTGGCGTAAAATATCCTTGATTTGACTTCCGAAACTCTCTTCTTTTCCTTTCTATTTTTAAGAAGATAATTGAATTCTAGTCAAATAATTGACCTACAAGAAAATTTATGTATATGTCATTTCCAAGGGGAACACATCCTATGTGAGTCATGCCACTCAATGTTGCAACTCCTTAATCACAACAAATTTGATAAGGTTCGATACCTACCATGTATGTTCATATCAATCAATAGCTTAGAGCTTCAATTTCGCAGAAGAGAGTCTAATTAGCTCATTTGCATCATATAAAAGCTGAATTATGTGGTCCATTTGGTTGCAACAGAATAAGATGGAATTTAAATTTGCTCAAAAAAAGATGGTATTTAAATTGGAGCAGCCTTGGGTAGACAATATTGTTACGAAGTCCCTGTTTTTGTTCAATTTTTAGACAATACACAATTTTTATTACTTATGAATGAATGAAGAGGATGACTTATGCCTTCCATCATTTACCTTTCAAAAAAAAGGTCAAATCATACAGATCCCACAATCCTAATGAATTTAGTATGTATAATTCGTAGCTAGATTATTGGGAAAGGTAGCAAATAGCAAGTCCAGTAGCATTAGATAGAAAACAGTCTAGAGAAAAACTACAGAAGAACTTTCACCCAGTGCTTTGTTATGTTTGGATTGCAAACTCACCTATCAAAAGCCTAAAGTTTCAATTTTGGCAACTATGATAAAACACTTATGTCATGTATACCCTTTCAAAAAAAGCTTGCATCACATATAAGTTGCACCGTATAGATCACAAGTTCTGAATGAATTATATATAACCCATAGCTAGATGATTAGGACAGGTGGCAAATAAGAAGCTGAAGTGCATCAAAAACTTACAGGAAGAACTTTCACAGAGTATCTTGTTATGTTTGGATCAATAACTCGCCCTTGTGTCAGTGCCTGCACCAGATGTAACATAATATTTTGAACAATAATTTTAGGTAAACTTGAATCCCCACCCAAAAGCTAAAATTTATGATAAGAAAGACCCAATTGATCCTTAGCCAGAAAAGATAGGTTGATTAATTCCTTTGTAGATTTAGTTATATTATGCGTGACAACATGATGTTGACTAACACACTTGAACAAACAAGACAACGGTCATAAGCTGAGGAAATTCAAGAAACTCATGAAAGATCATTAAATTACATGGATCTGCAGAATGATAAGCCTTACACAGAAGAAACAGGAAATTCTGCAAGAATAGATACACTACATGTTTAAAGTTGGTCTTTAAGTAAAGCAAACCTTGGCTATCTTAGGTACAAAGGACCCCATGATTTTACTTTGAGCAAAGGACCCCACCATGCTTTTGAGAGGGGCAAAGAGCCCTCTCTTATGGAAAATATAGCACTATGACATTTTACATCCCAAAAATGCCCACATAGACCTTCTTGGACCACAACCTCCACCTCTTCACACCTGCAACACCTCTGGTACCCTTTGTTTTCTATTCAGGGCCCTCCATCCTAAAATCCTAAATCATCCACAACCCCCACCCCGCGCAATAAAAAAAACAAAAAAACAGAAGAAAAAAGGAAAAAAATCCCAACCCAAGCCCAATGACTCCCCAACACATATCCACATCAAGACCCATAAAGTCCACATATGCTCTTTATCAAGGTTGCCATCACCATGGCCTCCAGTCCATGACATGCCCCATGGTGCACCCTATCTTTAGTCATTAGGATGCATACTAAGATCTCAAAAAGCAATTTTGTCAGTGGCATACATTTCAAAGTGATCATTTGGAGAGAAAAACCTGAGGTACAATAACAACTCGGGTATACTTGTAGCAGTTCATTCGCCAGCTGAGAGTGTCAATGCAAGGGTTCCAGGGAGAGCCCTTTAATGTGTAGCCTCTTTTAAATTTGAGCTGAAACTGTGGTATTTGATTTTTAATTTAGTCAATATGATCCTTGAGAGAACTTATAACAAGCTAGTATGGCATTCATGTATGAGAAGAAGCGAATCCGTAATCTCATTTAGTTTAGTAAGTTGACACAACCTATATTTTTCAAATAAGCAAATAATCAGAAAATTGGGGGATGTGAGAGGTTGGGGTCCAGTTGGGAAAGGAAAAGCAAATAGGCCTTCCCAGTAGAGAAGCCCCCATGCCACCACATCCATCCATCACATCCAACACCCAGCCTAATGGCATGAAGAGTCTACAGAAGCAAAATGAGTTCCTCTAACTATGCCTCTGAAAGGGACACTGGCAGTAAAGGTGACTGGCAGTCATTTAAGAAGAAATCTGCCACAGGCGCCAAGGAGGATGTGGCAAGCAGAGCCAACTTAGGATAAGCTTCAACAAAAAGACCAGCTAGAAACCAAGCATGTGTCTAGAATCTGAAGCCAGTGCCATCTCCCAACATAGCTCTGCAGTGAGGTTGAACCCATCTAAGAGTTTTACTGAGTCCCTGACAAAAATGTGAGGCTCCCCTAAACATGGCTCTCCTATCCTCCCAGTCGACATTGTCCCCATAAGATTCACATAAGATCACCTTCCAAAACAGCTATTGAGGTCCCATAAGTTGGACAATCCATTTCGAGATCAAAGCATCATTCATCACATGCAAGTTCAGGATTCCCAGCTCCCTAAAAACCTTAGGCATGCATATCCTGTCCTAGGTGACCAAGGGGGTATAGCTATCTCCAGAACCCCAAGCCTAGATGAATCTCCTATGAATCGAGTCTATTCTCTTAAAGATCATTGCTGCCATCTGCATCATGGACATGTAGTACATCAGGAGCACAGAAAGAACTAATGAGAGAAGAATAAGTCTTCCACCCTTAAATAGTAACCTCACTACCTAGCCTTACAGGCAGTTCTCCATTCTTTCTAGGATTGGGTTCTAGTCCCCAGCAGTAACACGGCCTAGGGTTAGTGGGAACCCAAGGTACGTAAAAGGTGTCTGGAGCTGCTACACACCAAGGCCCTCCCCACAAAGCATAACTGTTCCTATTTCCATTTCAAAGGGCAAGAATCAGAACTTTTGCAGATTGACTCCCAATCTCGACCCCTCTCCAAAGGCTTACAAAAGTAATTGTGTGATTTTGGCCTCTGAAACAAACCCCTCTAAGAAGAAGATGGTATCGTCCATGTACCACAAAAGAGGGATAACAGTGCCTCCACAACTAAAGCCAAAACCTTCAGGTGACCCACCTTACAAAGGGTATAGCACGCATCTACTAAGAAATCCTCTACTAAAAAGAACAACATGGATGCTAGTAGGCAACCTTGTCTCACCCCTCACCCAAGGCACATCCAACCACCTTCTAGCGTCCCATAAATTAGTATAGGAAGATTAGGTGACACTGGCCTTCATCCACCGAATCTAGGTGTAAGGAAAACCTCTCAAGTGAAGATGGTGTCAAGAAAATATTATGACATTTAAAGATATAGAAGTTGGGAAGTGGCATGTTATTGATTGGAGTTCTCTGATCAATGCAATTGATTTTGAGTTAGATACTCTCATGTGGTATCAAAGCCAAATTACGGTGTAGAGAAAATGTCAAGACATTTAAAGATATAGAAGTTGGGAAGTGGCATGTTATTGATTGGAGTTCTCTGATCAATGCAATTGATTTTGAGTTAGATACTCAAATGTGGTATCAAAGCCAAATTACTTAGGACATTAGACTCTACATCACCAATCAAGTTTAGCTGTGGGACCCAAAGAAGGCTACACATTGGGGGGTGCTTTGAGAAAAAAGTCTTAAGTACCACAACTAGAGATTTGGAAATCCATTAGTAGTATGCATGAACAATTTGGACCTCCCCTCAGGCTAATAGGTTTAAGTTGGAGAGGCCCAATCGTTAATAGATGCTCTTGCAGAAAGTAACGAAGAGTTAGTAACAAAATGTTCCATGGTGATAGGGCATGGTGAAGAAAATTTGGGAATGATGAGCTTGGAGGCAGTTGCAGATAATAGGCTCTACATAAGAAGCACAGTGATGGAAATAGATAAAAGGAGAGGACAGACATAGGAGCATAGGATGAAAACAGCTAATACAGGTTGAGTGAGTCCAAGGGGATCTTTGGTGGAGGTGATGGGTTATTTGGGTTTGGAATAAGGAGAGTTTGAGTGGAGCAAGGGATTGATGGGGTTTGGAGAGAAAAACAACATTGTACTACCCTTAAATGACCTGATAGTTGATTAATGGTCATTCCACCCAAAAAGATCATGCAAACCCCATGACCGTACGATAGAGAAATAAAATAAAATATATACTAATATTTCCCCTTAAGTTGAAGCATAAATATCTATCATATTCAGCTAGGATACACATGAATCAAATAAAGATCGAGCTAGAGGTTTAGTGAAAATATCGACAATTTGCTCCTCAGATGTAACTGGTGTGGTATATAGTAACCCCTTCTAAATGATGTCCCTGGCATAGTGACAATCAATCTCAACATATTTCATCCTCTTATGAAATACTGAGTTGTTGGCAATGAAGGTAGCTACCCTGTTATCACATCTCATCTTCGTTGGATTAGAAAACTGTATCTGCAAGTCAGTAAGTAGGAACCTGATCCACATCATCTCTGCAGTCGTCTGAGCCATGGCTCTGTATTCAAATTCGACACTGATCTCGTAACTGTACATTATTTCTTCCTCCTCCAAGTAATCAATCTCCTTACCAAAAAAGTGCAGAACCCAGTAGTGGATTTACGGTCCACATGACTTTCGTCGTAGTCTGCATCAGAGTAGCCAACCAAGGTCACAGAAGACCCTAGGAGAAGATGAGACCTTTCCCAGGAGCCTTCTTAATGTATCTAACACCATCAATACTGCATCCCAATGCTGACATGTTGGCTTGGCCAGGAACTAGCTTAGTCTCCCCACTACAAAGGAGATATCTAGCCTCGTGATAGTGTGGAAAAGCAACTTGCCCACAACCTGTCTGTACTGTCTCTTGTCCACCAACTGTGCATCCTCCTCGTAGAGTAGTATCTTGGGGTCAATAGAAATATTGGCCTTCTTGGCCCCAAGCATACCAACCTCCTACAAGATGTCCAAGGCATACTTCCTCTGGGACAAAACCACACCCTTTTTACTGCAAGTAACCTCAATACCCATAAAATACCGCAGAATTCCCAAGTCCTTCATGATAAACCGCTCTACTAGGATACGCTTAATCTCAGCAACACCCTACTCATCATCCCCTATGACAATAAGGTCATCAACATAAACAAGGAGTATCGCAGTATGTCGTCCAGTCCTCCTAACAAAGAGAGAAAATTTGGTTGTCTATCTCCTGAATCTAGTTGCCTCTACAACCTGTGACAATCTCTGAAACCAGGCTTTGAGACTCTACTTAAGGCCATATATGGCCTTCCGTAATCGGAACACACTCCCCCTAAGCCTCAAAGCCAGGTGGCTGCTGCATATAGACTTCTTTTTGGAGATCACCATAGAGGAAGGCATTCTTCACATCCAACTAATGCAAAGGCCAACGTAACTGAACTACCACTACAACCAGCACCCGTACAATAGAAAATCTAGCAACTGGTGATAAGGAAGTCCAACCCATAAGTCTGGGTAAACCCCTTTGCCACGAGGCGTACTTTGTATCTAGCCACACTACCATCTGGGTTGAACTTCACAGTGAATACCCACCGATAACCAACAAGTGTAGCACCATCAAGAAGTGGAGTGAGCTCCCAATCCCTCGGCCTCTAAGAGCAGCCATCTCATCCTCCATGGCTGCCCGTCATTTTGGATCAAGCATGGCCTCACAATGAGTAGCAGGAATCTAAATAGCAGCTAATGCCTGAGTGAATCCAGCAAACCCAGAGGTTAAACCGTCAGTAGCAAGTGCCCCGGCCATAAAGTAAGTAGTACAGGTCCATGATCGCTTTCGAATGGCTATCGAAAGATCAAGATCATCACCTGCCACATCATGCGTCGTCTTTGTGATCATCACATGGCAAACATACATCAGTGTCTAAAAGACTTACTTGAGAAGCCGATGGTGAAGGCGAGGGTGGAGGTTCCTGATAGGTAGTATGAGAGCAGACATATGTCTGAAGTGGCTTAGTCAGAAGAAAGGAATGCATAGCAAAAGATGGTGGTGGTGGCGTAATAGGGACAGGAACCTCGGGAAAACTTCCAAAGCGAAAGGGGGCAAGCCGCATAGGCACCACATCACCCTCAGCAGACGTAGAAAAGAAGGATATCGCCTCATGAAGGGTAACATCTACCGAAACAAAATGGCGAGAAGTAATCGGATCAAAGCACTGGTGCATTCGAGTATACCCAAGGAAGACACACTTAACTGTTGTCGATACTAGTTTATCTCGATCCGGTCCCAACAATTCGACAAAGGAAACACAACCAAAAGTTCGAGGGGTGACGTGAAACAGAGAGCAATCAGGATACATAACCTGCAATGGAATACGATCATGTAAAGTAACATTAGGCATCTTATTAATCAAGAAACATGCAATCAAACCAGCGTCACCCTAGTAAAAGAAAGGGACTGAATGGTGAACCAATAAAGTACGAGCAACATCAAGAATATAGCGATGTTTTCTCTTAGCAATACCATTTTGCTAATAGGTATGAGGGCACGTGATCTCATGGATAATGTCGCAACTAGGAAAAAAAGTGCGCAAACGGGTAGTACAAAACTCGAAGGTATTATCAGACCAAAAACGCTTTACCAAACAAGAATACTAAGTTTTTATTTCTTTAACAAAATACTCAATGATTTGTCCCACATCGGACTTATGCTTCATAAGAAACATCCAGGAAACACGAGAAAAATCAACTAAAACAAGATAATATATGTTCCCAAGTGCATCAGAAGTACGACTAGGACCCCAAGCATCCATATGAATCAAATCAAATCTAGCGACATATGAAATAAAAAAAGAACTGAGAAAACTAGCATTGTGGTGCTTACCCAGCTGACAAACATCACAGGTAAGAGCAGCAGTAGAGGGTATGTGTAGCAAAACACGTCTGAGGCGATCAATAGTCAAGTAGCCAAGGCAATGATGCCACTAGAGAGAAGATCTAGCAGAAGCAAGGCCTTGGGTAGCAGAAGCAGCAACACTGCGGCTCAGCCGATATATCCCCTGTTCCTCACGCCCTCCACCAATCGTCTTCCCAATGAACCTGTCTTGCAAGACATAAGAAGACGCGTTAAAAATAGCTCAGCAGTTCAGGTCTCTAGTAATCGTGCTAACAGACAGTAAACTCAACGGAAAATAAGGCACATAAAAGACATTTGTCAATCTCAAAGTAGGAGATAAAGACATATCTCCCTTACCAACAAGTGGCGAATGTCTCCCATCTATCACCTGTACAATCCTGACTGGTGTAACTGGCGCTAACTGAGAAAACGAACCTGTCGTCACATAGGTGCTGTGACGCACCAAAATCAATCAACCAATCACTAAATGATAAGAGTGATGACCACGGTTAATATCGATATCGATATCGCATCGATAGATCAAAAAAGGGATATATCGAGGATATGTCGCTGATATTAGTGAATTTTGAAAAAATCGTTCAGAAAGGCCCAAAATGTCACAAATTTTATAAAAATTATCATTTTAATAACTAATATATCATGAAGAATGCTTAGAAGACGAAAATGAAAACATAATAGAAATACACTAATCGCATATCGACAAAGTCATATATTGAAAAGAAAGTATACAAACATGATAATAATTAAAAATTATTCGTAGTAATTTTTATTGTATATTGTTGATAATTGAAATCATGCCTTAGTTGCACCGATTTTCTTATCAGTTTCACCATGCTCTCTAGTTCAATACTTTTCTTTTTCTCATTGACCTACCTCAGATTTCGTAAACCACCCTAATACTCTTCTCATTACTATCTCAAGACATGAAATCACAAATACCATCACCAAAGATGCACTTGGTGATAGAAGATGCGATTTAGATTACATAGGAGTATATAATGAATAAATATAAATAGTTACATAACTAAAGCCCTGATTTTCTAATCAGTTCCAACACATTCTCCATCCCAATACTCTTCTCTTTCTCATTAATCTGTCTTACATTTCGTGAACCACTCTATTACTCTTCTCATTATGAGCTCAACACATGAAACCACATCTCCTACCAACAAAGATGCACTTAGTGAAATAAGGCATGGTTTAGATAACACAAGCCTATATAATGAACAAATAAAAATGCTCATTATGGCATAATACACAGTTTGTAAGATTAGTGGAGATCAACAAAGCACCAATGCACAAGTACTTAGATAAACCATGCTGAAACAAGTGAGCCCGTCAACCCTAGGTTGTTGTAAGGGAAAGAAAGCAAGGTTCGAAATGTCGATTTCAACGCCGTGTCGATAAAATTCTAAGTATGCATTTTGTGAGCATGCCAAGGGCATGTCGTGGAAATGCCTGTTTTTCGATGGCCATGCCGATGACACGCCGTGGAAATACCGAGGGCATGCCGACAGCATGCCGACAAAAAATTACATAAATAATCAAAATGATATCATTTTCAAAAAATAATGATTGTGTAACAATAAAGGTATTTCATAATGGCCGTGTGTGTGTCATTAAACCCTTACATTCTTCAATATCAACCTTCTATGCCCTTAGGATTCCAAAAATCAGCTTGTGGCAGCAGCACCTTCACCCAACAGCATCAGACTCAGCACCACCATCGGCATGCCGTCGGCACACCTATAAATCGATACTTTAATCATCTCGGCATGGCCCCCTCCCTAAAATAGCCTTGCCGACGACATGCTGGCATGCCGTCAGCATTTAAATCGCTGAAAGAAAGAACCATCATAGAAGACATCCTTTAATCAAAGAAAGATGACAAGATAGCCCTTTCAATACCCCCATGGATTATCAAAATGCTTGATTTTTTGCATCCCTTTATAAAGGTTTGAAGATGCTAATGTATTTCTCACCCACATTTTAAAATCTTACCATTTTTCATTAAGTAAAATCAAGTGTAATGACTGAATCGTCAACAGAGGATGTACAACTCTAAAGTTAACATATTTGATGGACTACAAGGGAGCAAGAACACTAGCATGTACAGCTCTAAAGTTCAACAAAAGTTCATGATATCGGCGATATCGACAATATCATGGAAAGAAGATACTTCATATGATATCGATATGTCCAGATCCATCGATACTGATATATCAACGATATATCAAACCCTGGTAACGACATACCAGTCACAGGTGCTTCAGAAGAGGTGGCAATAGCTGAAGTGTCTGGACACTGAGAAGAAGAAGCCTGAGTCAATTGAGCGATTTGCTGCTGCAAGGTCTTAATCTCTGTGCTCAAAGAAGTAACATCAAGACTGGGGAGAACTCCAACTGTAATCTCAACTGCCTGATTGGCCACAGGTGGCCTACCATGCTTCTGCCAGCATGTACCCTAAAAGTAGCCAAGTGTGCCACAGTAGGTGCACAGAGTCCTAGTACGTGTACTATAAGAGCGTCCACGTCCACGACCACGTGTAGGAGAGCAAGCACCCCTGCCACGTCCATGGATCGCAACCAGTGCGAACGTCTGAGTACCAAAGTCAAGAGCAAGAGTGCGCACTGCTACTTTAATGAGTCTGCTATAAGCTTCCTCCAGGGTAGGAAACTCAGGAGTTGTGAGAATTTGATCTCTAGCTGTCGTATACTCAAGTTCGAGACTTGCCAAGAAAAGGGAGACCGCCAACTGTCTCCTAAAACTCTACAAGATTCACAGGCACATCCCAGCAGATAGGAGTGATGCCTCTCCAGCATTCCCTTCAAGAGGAAGTAGTACTGTGGTTGCGAGCGTCCTTCCTAACACAAGTAGAAGAGGTCGTAAAAGACTTGAAACACCCGTACGAAGTTCTTGGCATGTGGGTGTCATGTAAGGACTCCCACATCTCCTTTATTGTGGTGTAATACATAATATCATCCCCTATTCGAGAAATAACTATCTACATCAGCCATGCACAGACTATGACGTTGTCGCTGTCCCAATTAGCATTTACACCAGTCTTGTCTGCAAGCTCCAGATCCATAAAAATGTGGCTCTTCTTAAGACCCCTTGCAGTTATAAGAAAAGTCTGGGACCACCGCGAGTAGTTGGTCATGTCTAACTTGAGGACAAAACCAAAAAACGAATTCTTAGGTACCCCAATGTCCGAAAGAGTGCCCGATGTCACCTCAAACTAAGCATCTAAAGCCATCTTCGCAATCCGGAAGCCTCAATCAGCCTTCCATGTCCAAGAAACCATCAAAAGATCTGAATCTGAATATATTCAGATCCGCATCTTCGCGAAAGACCCCCTTGGACAAATGTTGGCCTCGCTCGGGTGAGGGGAAGAACACCTAAGATGACTCCAAGGAGATCTAGGTGTCTCTCTCCCTACGAAATCGATCGAACCTGCTACAGAACACCATCGATCAAACCTGCTGCAGATCACCGCCGATCAGACCTGCAGCACTGCCCGGCAGCAAATCGGATCTACAGATCAAGAGCAGCACCACCCGATAGCACCCATGATCACCGCGCTGACCAGATCGTGGATGATGGAGGGCCACCCGACAAGATCACAGCTGCTGGAGCGCCACTCGATCAAATCACGACCGCTGGAGCACCAGCGGTGCCGATCGCGGCCGTGGAACACCGTTAGTGGGCTATGCTGTCACCGCCATAGGGAGAGAGAGGAAGAGGGGATATGGTGGTAGGGTTCAGGGCTTGGGGGGTGGGAAAACGAGAACCACGGTCTAGGACCGGTGCTCTGATACCAAATCGGTTGAAATAATTCAACTTGTTATTAAAACCCTATGGCTCTCTTATATAGAGAGAGAGATAAAAAAAGGTGAAAGTACATAGATATCCCTTGAGGAGCAAACCCCATAACCGTACAATAGAAAAATAAAATAAAATATATGCTAACACAAATATAATTATATGATATATATTTGTAAATCATTGATATTATGGGCTAATTTAAGTGAAAGATGTACTGAAAATTGATGCAAAATTGCAAGTTTTAAATTTGCATGTTCTAAAGGTTAGGGGTAATTATATTTTTCATTTATTTTAGTCAAAGAATAGCATGGATGATTTGACATGGAGTGATCTCGTTTCTCCTATGTTACATCACCTCAAAGCAACTAGTCATCAAAGATATTTTACTGACTTGTTAGTTCAACTACTCATATATAATATTTTGATGATTTTACAAATGAAGAAAAAGAAATAAAAAATAAGCATAGCATATTGTTTCTCTATGTAATAACATTATTGCAGGTTTCATAAAGTTTCCAAGATAGGAGATTAAAAGCGTGAAGACTAAGTAGCATAAGTATTAGGTCATAAGCTTTTCATGTAAACTTTCAAATGTTGTAATTTTCATTTTATTTGAGTCTAGAAATGTTGTAAAGAGCCCCCAAATATAACCTATAAATAACTTATTTAGGTTCTCTACACTTAGGATAAATTAGAAACAAAAACCTAACACTAAGACTCTTACCAAACGTCCATAATAATTGTCAGACGTCTAATTTTCAACTTTAAGACATTTGACAAGTGTCTCAGACGTCTAACTACCTATAGTTCAGCCTTTGGTTTCTGTCTTCATAAACATCAGTCGAAGCACTCTTCTATCAGACGTCCATAGCCTCATCCAAACATCTGATACTTTACCTGAACGTCCTCAAAATAACAGTTAGACTAAGCACCTATCTTTGTTCTACAGATAACGGGTAAAATGTATTTTCAGACGTCTAGACATGCTTCCAAATGTCTACCTTTGGACCGTTGCCCATGTGTTTCTGTGCGTATCTCATTACGAACATAAGATCTTTTGTCAAATATCATAGCCAAGTCTTTTTAGGTTTCCAGACGTCTAGTGAATCCCTCAGACGTCCATACCGACGTATAATTCTTCAAATCTAGAACTCTGTTTGGATCTAATCAAAACAAGAACAAATCCACACATTATTAGACAACCAATAACTTTGTCAGACGTCTTTGTTTCGATACAATGAAATCAGTTCAGTCTGGCCTATAGTATTAGACGACCAAAATTATAATCAGACGTCTTATAAGACGTCTGACCCTAAAATTAGACGTCTGATATTGCTGTCAGACTCATCATTACCCTTATTTGCGGTGGATTTCGTCTCAATCTCTTGGGATTTGTCTCCAACGGCTATGAGATCTCTCCCAAGTGTTCTTGAAGGTTCCAAACTTGCCAATAAATAGACTATAACCCCTCTTAGGCACAACACACCTCTTGAGATTCAATTCCCTTAGAAAAATCACTTGCTCACTACTCTAAGCTTCATCTTGCCCTTGAGTTGTGCCAATACTCTGATCAAAGGGCAAATCCATACTCCCAACTCACTCCATTCTGCAAATCCTCAAGGAGTTCTCTTTATGCTTAGTAGATAAGAAAGTAATTAAAGTATTGGGGTGCTTTATAGGTGTTGTTTTAATTCCTATTTTTGTACTTTGGGTATTCGGCCTGTCGGATCCCCGTCTCTCCATTTTGAAGGGAGAAACTTCCGTTTAGGAATCGGAGATAGGATTTGTAATTGAGGTACACTACCCTCATTTAAGTAGTGTGGTTAGTGGATTGATCACCTTGTGATCGAAAATCCTAAGTCAAGGGATTGACTTAGGTGGTGGTTTTCAACTATCTTAGGTTTCCACCTAAAAATCTGATGCCACCTTTTATGATTGAATTTTTTGTATTACAATATTATATAATTTCACTATTTACCTCCCCTCCAGTGCAATTTCAACTCCACCATCAAGGCAAGTCGTATGACATGAATGAATATGTATCACTTCCATCCCAAACTATGAATATGTCATTAGAAAAAATGTATATTTGAAACAAGTTTAAATACAAAGTTCATACATGTTAATATTTAAAAGCACCCTCAACAACAAAAAAAAGTTAAAAATTCAATCTACCTGCTCCGGGCTGTGAAATATTTCAACAAAAGGATATTCCTTCTTCTGCCTTGCTATGCAAAATCCGGGGTACTTGGGACATTCTACCTGTAGCAAACAACCAGAAAAGACACTTGAAGAATGGCACGTCAATACTCACAATTGTTAAGGAAGAACCTCCTAGGATTCAAATCAGGCTAAAAACATAAGGATAGAAGAAAACATAATCTCAGATCAATAAACACCATATATTGAAAAGCAGGCAAATGCAGCAGATGTTATCATTTTTACTAGGGCTTCTTAGAAGGAAAATAAAGCAAATGTGGATAGGAAAATCTTACTTTCTTAGGCAGCAGGTGTATGGCTAAATGAATGAAAAATCCTAGACAAATAGAAGATTATAAAATTGGCAATTTGGCTATATAGAATAAACAACCAAGTAGCTATGAATGCAAAAACTGTTCATGGTATAGCTGGTAATGTGCTACCTTCATCCATTAATATCAAGAAATTAACAAATGTGCAAAACAAATGCACAAGTCCACAGAGGGAAATGAACAGTCCGTCACCTAAACGAATACTTGGGACTCGTCAAGGACTTCTTACTAATTAAAGCCTGTAAATGAGAGTGAATAAGTTGAGAGCTAACCAAAAAATGCTCTCACAGTTGGCAAGATCAATCAGTTTACGGTCAAACCAACTGAAAGCCATAGGGAAGATTCTAGTGTGATCCTTCATCCTTAGATATTTGAAGGCCCCACCTGGCAAAGGCATGCTCTTTAACAAGACTAGGTCCCTTGGTGTATGAGTTTATTGTGCTGGATCTTTAAATGATAGGAAGTCACTCACAAGATATTGGACATTCATGGGTGGTAATCTTGTGACATGAAGAAGCAAAAAGCAAATTATAGCATCTCTCTCTAGTGTGGAATGGCCATGACACAAAGGAAGATGATGTAAATTAAGTATGTCTTCCACTCTTCACACATTCATGTTGAAACACTCATGAAGATGATGTATCAAGCAAAGTCTTTGGAAAACAATCTAGTATTCCATCAATGTACCAAGCATGTGAAGCTTGACTGCCACTACATAAGAGACATGGTCCAAAAAGGAAATGTATTTACCCAGAATGTGTCACCAATGATCCAAGCGCAAATTTTTTTACAAAGCTCCTCCCACAAGCAACCTCCAGCAAATGTCTATTCCAGCTAAGAATGATAGATATTGATGTTCCAGCTCGAAGGGGAGTGTCAGAATATTCTAGTTTATGTAGCTTTCTTTCAATTTATCATGCTTTATGGGCTTGTGTAGTTTCTCCTCTAATTCTCTATTTAAAGGAGGATTAGGGTTAAACAATCAATTTTCTTTTAATGATAGATAATGGACATACGCATCTTATCTTATGCATATGAAGAAAAAATAACATCTGGAACTCATACAATTCTCTTCCTGCTCACAAGCAAGAAAGTTTTCCTTACCTTCTACCTTTTTGATATTGGGAGAGAGATCCTAATCTAGTACAAAGAACGAAGCTTTTCAATGCAATGCTAAGATCCTCCTATGATAGAGGAAGAGTCTAATAGCCATGACCTTCAATATGCTTTTATTCTCATATGTTTTTGGAGAATATCAAACGATGAGCATAGAAAGAAATTCGGATGATTTCTTGGTCTATTACTTAAAAGACGATTCTTGTTAGGAAACATCAAGATCCAAGGCACGCTCTATTGCAAAGTAGTTCTGAAAGAAACAGAAATCAAGTTCTATCAGCCAAGCCAACAATCTTGTATCGTAATGCTAGCCTCCCTCCCTCTGCACATTGTCCTAAAACCAAACTAATAGGGGCCCTTTGCTTTGGAATGCACCCCATGTGGTGAGGTGATGCAATGGCTATTCAAAAACATACAGGCAGAAACCCAAGATATTCGACAAACCAGGAATATGCTCTTACTCGCACAAATTTAATATGTGGATAGAACTCAGCAGCAGCTTCTTCGAATACTCTATCAAGAGGCTTTGTCAAAGGGCATCTGCAAAGGCAAAATCCAAAATCCAACAAGAAGATCATGTTGATCACTATCATCAACCAGCACACAAACAAACACCGCAAGGCAGATACGAAAAGATTACTTTATGGTAAATGCAACGACAATGGGGGCACCTTCGTGGAGCAACTGCACGAATTGGCGCTCAGAGGTGAAATGTAGAACTCGGGAAGGACCGAGGAGTTTCGGATAGCCAGTGTAGTATCTGATCATTGAAGAACAAAAGCCTTAAAACCAGTTTTAGCATGAACAAACCATTCGATGAAGCATCCCTTAAATTTGCTAAAAAAACAAGAAACAAAAGGATGCAGCTAAAAATATCCAAATGATGGAAGCACTACAATTAAGGAGTAGCTGATGGTTGGCATCGAAAGCAGACAGAGTTCGCAGGACCGCATCGTGCCGAATTACGTTACAACGAATCCCCATCCAAACAACTATAGGGCAAAAAGCTAGGTGTGGTCATCCGGTGGAAATAAAAAAAAGGAGAAAAAAAGGATCCATGTAAGCCTTCTTTCATGTGTTGCAATCGCGAATTTGCAAACGCTATAATAACCGGGCGGGTTTTGGAGAACCGATTGGGGAACGAGAAGGATATCGATAACGGATCGTTGCACACGAAGGGAGCTCAACCTCGACAGACAGTTGATCGGGAGCGCGAGAGACGCCTGTCTATCGCCGCGAACCGATTAAGTGGTGGCACCAATGGAGACACATTGCAAACCCCAACTCCGAGTCGTCGCCTAGATCGAGAGGGGAGAAGAGTAGGGAGAGAGAGATAGACCGGTGTTGGTGGTGTGCTGTGTGCGGTGTGCGGTGTGGTGTTGTTGATGATGATGCTTAGCCGTTACTTACTTGCTGGTGGAGCGAAGGCTGCTGAGGAGCCTCTGGAACGTAGAATAGGACTCCTCCTTCTGCTCCATTCCTTCTTCTACCATCTCTCTCTCTCTCTCTCCCACTATGTGTAATCCCTTCTTTTCTTTCTGCTCTTCTTCTTCCGAGACCTAAGAATAGGCGAAGAAGGTGAAATAGATGGGGTGGGTAAATAGCGAGCGCGTGGGCGAATGGGTCGGATGAAAAAGAAGAGAAAATTTCGAGTCCATCTTTATTCTACCATAACTGAAATTAAGGTCTACGATATTTCAGTTTTGCGTTGCATGCGGTATATAGAAATGAATTTTTTTTTGTGTCTCGTTTGATTACAGTATAAATAAAATATTAATCTTATATGTATTAGTTATACATTATAAAAAGTGAATAGTAATAAATTTTTTAATAATTCAAAAGATTTGGATAAAATTAAGTTATTGATCAGGTATTACAGGTGTGTTTGTTGAGATACATTAGTGAAGTTAAGTGTCACGCATTACTTTTTGAGTGATCACATCTTCTCAATGATAATTGTTTCCCCTCAATCTCGTAGTATGCCCTTTTGAGAAGTGGCTCTCTTCGCAGGATTCATCTCTCTCCATCGTCTCCTCCCTCCCCTCTCACGAGAAATCCACAACACTGTAGAACCTCATTTGATAAAGAAGCAGCTCACCCAGTAGGCGAATTAATGCGAAGGGTGTATATGGGTGTTGTCTGGTCACGAGATGCAACGCTTCCACTATTGAAGATTCCTACATGCATTCGCCTATGACTTAATCAATGGAAAAGCGATCAAGAGGAGTCAGTGGTTCATCGATGGTGCCCATGGCTGTATAAAGGATATAGACAACATCTTTCATCATCTGCACGAAAGTCCTCGTGTGAGTTGTGCTATATTTGCCTTGCGTTAATGGATTCATCGTGCAAACTATGAACCAAGGTGTGTAGAGGTGACTACGACTCACCGGCGAGTAATCTCTTGACGGTTTGGGTTATCGTCGCTGGTCCTTTTTTGTTTTTCTTTCTGAGCATTTGTATGCAGGATTATTTTGACATGTCCTTTTTTGACGATTCACAAGAGTCTCGTGCACCAATCGTGTCGCCAAATTAGTTTCCCTCTCCTCAATAACAGCTAGAATGAAGGAAGCTCTTCAAAGCCCTTGCTGATCTCCTATTGTTGTGCAATCGTCAGCTGCATCTCCTCGGATCTCAACTTTAGACCTACGCGCGAGGATAGGTATATTTCTTGACTATCTGCTATGATGCAAAGTTTTGTTTTCCAATGGTTATGCATGTAGTGGATGCTTGCCGTCATTGGTTTGTGGAATGGATGCTTTTGACACTTGTTATGTGTTTCTGCATTTTGGCATTATCACATATAAGCGATAGGTTAGAATGTGTTTCATTAGTTTAATTGTGAGATTAATTTATTTGAATGTGGCACACTGTTTTGGATACTTGTTTTGATTTTGATCATTGAAGAAAATTCCATCTTTCCTGATTATGGACTGTTGCCATAGCTTACCCATTCTGTCATGCGTAGTTGATCCATGTTGAACGTAGTTGATCTATCTGATAGATATTTACAAATATTTGTAACTTGCCTACCGAAAGACACTTGATCACATTTTCGAAATGAGATAACAAATGTGAGATATATATGATGGCCATGTTTGGAATGGGAATTTTCTGATGACGAAGTTAACATTTTCATATATTAGTTGATTAATATTCCATGTGCTACGTACGATCATTTCAATTAATTTTATTTTATTTTTTTTCATTATAGCAATCCATAATAGTAATACTACATGACTCTTAGTAAGTTACTACAAAAGTGGTTGAGACCATGTTAATGTAATACGTTTGTTCGCACGTAAACACGATGTCATTGACTTTTAGCAATAGTCGATTTAATGAGAAAATTCTCATCTCATAATTGTTGGTGCTAGAGCACCACGATCATTTATTTTGATGATAACAAAACACGTGTTATTTAACATTTGCACTCGGAGTCTTAGATTTCAGGTCAATTGCAAATGTAGACGTGATTAGACGGAATTCGAGCTCGCATCTAGGACAGATTGGAGGAGCTTGATGGAGAACAGAAGAGATTCGCGAGGAGCGATAGATTGAAGATGGAAGGACAAGAAGAATAGGATAGAATTCTTTTTATTCCTTTCATGTACATTTGTCGTTATTTTCTTGCTCTTTATTTCCTTAGAAAATTATGTTAAAGAGCCTCAAAGTACCCTAACAGTAGTCCTAGGAATACCGGTACAACCCTAGGATACTTAGGTTTTCTGTAGAGAACTTAGAAAACCAATATAGGGTTTAAACAGCATTTCCAGACGTCTAATTACCAAATCAGACATCTGATAAAGTGTTTTAAGACGTCTGACTGTTGATTCAGACGTCTGATAACATTCAGGCTGGACATAATTAGTTCTGTCTGATGAAATCAGACGTCCAGACCTTAGACCAGACGTCTTAGGAGACGTCTGATGACTTTGCCAGACGTCCAATTAGTGGACCGTTGGCTCGCTTTGCAAACACTCAAGGATATGACCGTTAGAGCCTTATCAGACGTCCTTAAGCCCTTCTAGACGTCTGATAATTGACCATTTTGCCTCGACTGACCCGAAAATCTCTTCTCAGAGATTTTCTAGCCGTTGCAAATCCATTCCAACGAGAAAGTAGGTTTCCAGACGTCCAGACATAGTGTCAGACGTCATGTATGTCGTCTGATGGACTTGCACTAGAACCCTGTTTAGATCTGATTCAAGTCAGGAAGGAACCCGCACGAAATCAAACGTCTGACCTTGAAATCAGACGTCTTAAAGGGGACTTCCAGACGTCTGATGCCAGAATTAGACGTCTGATTGCCCTGTCAGTGCAATCATTGTTCCTGATTTCGGCCTGATTCTCTTGGGCTTTGCACCCAACGGCTATGGAACATTTCCTAAGCCTTCCTAAGGCCTCTATAAATAGAGGGGAGCCTTTACACACCAAGACACACCTAGCTACACACTTTCACACACTTTTGTGTCCAAAAAGACTCTCTTGCTCTCCAAGCTCTAATTCTTCATCTTGAGAGCATCAAGCTTTACGCACCCGCTCTCCCGCCGTAGTTCACGAGAGCAACGTAGCGCCGTCATGTTGTTCACACATCCGCGTCGCTGGCGCATTCCTTTCAAAGGAGAGTTTCCTAATTCCTATAGAAGCTAGGTTTAAAACTACTTTGTTGGCTCTATAGGATTACTGTTATTTTATCTTTGTTATTTGGTTGGGTATTCGCTTTGCGAATTCCCGTCTCCTTCGAGGAAGGGGTTGTGGAACGCTACCCTCGCACTTGTAGCGTGGTTGTATTTGAGGTTGAATCACCCTCGTTTAAAGTGATTCATTTAGTGGATTTTGATCAACTTGGTTGATCGGAAAATCCTAACTCGAGAGGGTTAGGTGGTGATTTTCACCCGGTTTGGGTTTCCACCTAAAAATACTTGTGTACTTGTGTGATTGTCTATTTTGTGAGATTGTTTATATTTATTTCCGCAATTATTACGTCACCTCCTCCTAGTAGGGAATTTCAATAATGAGTGATTAGAAAATTACAATGCAAGTTAACATGCGTTGACAAACATTCACTTTGGCATTTTACAAAGTTCGCTTATTTTTTTGTGCTACATTTAACTATTCGCTCGATTCACATTCAAATACATATTCGATTTGATAGATCTTATCAAGTATTTTGTGTCAAGATAGTTTCCTTTATAGGGTGAAAATTTACGTCCATTTAATTTCGCATTGGTGTAAGGTGGACGTATTAGTTTTTCCTACCGTTCAAACATGCATAAACGCGCGTTAACAAATTTTAAACATTTGAGTAGTCCATACGGGACCCTACTAGGTATTGTTACATTCGGATAAATTGGTTATTAATTACTACAAACTTTGGTCTTGTGTATCCATCTCAATAAACTTATGGTGTTCCAATTGTCGTTTACATTTTGCTGCCTTCATATAGTGTTTAGTTTTACTTACAATGGTTTAAATCTATTGGGTTGGACTATTGAGGCATCAATGATAGTTGCCTTGATTTATTTATATGTATCTTACACACTTTAAATAGCAATGGTTATAATTTATAATTTCAATTTATAACTTTAAGAAAAGCAGGGAATTTTACTAACAACCTTATCGACCTACCACTATCCCAATGTCAGAATGGGAGATCATTATTACACTAGGTCAAGGGTGAACAACCCTCAACCATCTAAGAGGAGGCCTCTGTGGGAGATTGCCAGTGATAGACTCCTCCTTGGGATTCTCCTCGAGGCGAGGTCAATGGAAGAGTTCTATATTAGTAAATTGTTCAATTACCAAGGGTGGAATTGGATTATGACCAGTTTAATATTAGATCTGATACGTCTGCCAACAGAATGCAGTTGCAAGGTAGATGGATGCAACTGAAAGAGATCCATATGAAGTATCTCATGTTGCGAACGAGGAGTGGCTGGGGGTGGGACGAGGAGAATAACCAGCCAATTCCACCAAGTCCCGAGGTTTGGGACGAGGTACTTGGTTAATTGTGCGTAGGATACATTTTTCACATATAAGTTCACTTACATTAATTTTTATCACTAAAAAATGTGCAGCTTAATTACTCATACCGACTACTGAGGACCAAACTGATTATGTCATTTGACCTAGTACACCATATCAAGGGATCTAATGGCGTAACTGGTTCACTAGCTTGCTCATACAATCAACCAACCATGCTTTCATCTGAGAGGACTTGCCCGAAGATAGGCAGAAATGATGATGAGTTTGATGTTGAGATTATGATACGAGGTTCTCGTACTGGTGTTCATTCGCATTCTAGTTGTGTGAAATGTAGGCATAGTGGTGATTCTAATGACTTCTGGTAAATGGTTTAGGAGGGTGGATGAGCTGACATAATAGATGAGTGCAAACCATTCCCTTGATCCCCAAAATCGTTTGATGAAGGCTCTAAATCTTCTTCATGAGTGACGACCCAAGCTGACCATTCATCAAGAGTTGAGCATGTTGGAAGTCTTCTAAGATAGGGACATGCCTACGTACTTTCTGTACCTTAGGGACCAACATGAGGACCTCATATATTGGGTGGACATGTGTTACAACCCAGTTCCCGAAACCCTACAGGACTCGATCGGCTCGCCTCGACTAATCCAACAAGAAATAACCAAAAAGCATGAAAATAAACCACATTCACACATGCAATATAACTAAGCAGTAAAAACGTACAAAGCAGTAAAGGAAAGTAAAACTGTTATTCTATTACATACCACCACAATAACAGAAACAACGGAAATGGAAGTAATAGTAGAGACCACAGTAGCTAAAAACTCTGATACTTACTACAACAACAAGGGAAACAACAAGAAAGTGCTGAAACTACAGCTTGGCTCAACTAGGCCCAGCACCTTCCGTAGCTGGAAGCTCGGGTTGCTCAACTCCTGGTCCTGAACAGTGTTATAAAAAAGACAGAGTCAGTGAACGCTGAGTCTAGTGGTATCTATACTATCTAAAATAGTAAAAGCAACAGGTTTAATTCTCTTTTCTATTTATTGTGTTTTATGTGTATTTCCTTTTCACCCATTTTTTTCTCAAACATCTAGATATTCTTGATCTTACATGTTTCTCGTGGGAACAATCTTGATTGCAGTCTTTTCCGAAGAGTAGAAGGTACACGTGGTGCTCTCTTGGCCGGGAGAGTCCCCCGTGGTAGTCCTACACCCAGCAACCACCCTGAGGTCACTGTCAAGACGTACCGGTGACTATGACACACGTGATAAGCGCACGGGTAGCTACCTCGCACTGACATGCGGTCAGTCGTTTCTGCTAGCAGGTACGCCCAAAGTACAGCACGGAATAATATAGGGCTTTGCCCTCTAAGAACAAGGGTCTCACCCCTCAAAACCAAACAGGGGTCTCGCCCCTCCACAATCCGCGCACCTTCGTCTGACTACCCCGATTTGCCCAGAGGGCCCAACAAGTCGATGTAGGGTGGCTAGCTAAACCCCAGGCCCCGTGGGGTGGCTAGCTTTCTCCCTACACTAGTAGCTCGCTTCGGTACCGTGTACACGAGGGCCAATAGGAGTTGGTGTAGAGTGGCCAATCCTAACCTCGGATCTCAACCCAAGGGCGGCTAGCTCTGCTCTACACGAAAAGGGGACATCGCTCTCCTTGGTATCACGTACTCAAGGGTCAGCACACTTTCCATCTACATTCCAAGTTTCCAACTAACCACAAGAGCTCTACTCCTAATTCCCCGTAGGATTTATGCTCATGTTCACCTCATTTATTCTGATCCAAATCCACCATTCACAATTCAGTTCTTATTTATAAACAGACAGCTCATGTTTCCATAATTCAATACATGCAACTGGTGATTTCACAGGTAATTGTTCACAGATTATAGGCAGCTCACAATTACAATACGGCAAGTGCTAACAGTTTAGCTAAATCATGCATGCAAGTACATCATACAACACAAGAGATTCATTCATTCCTCTATCCTAGGGTTCATGTCACATCCTAGGGTTCCATTCGACTATTTCCACAAATACATTCTTATTAAATATTATTAACAGAATTAAACTACTCTACCAGACAATTTGGGAGTAATGGGAGCTCGAATCACAGACTTAGGCGTCTTTGCGAACCCAAACACGCAACAGGCTGAAACCCTATACGAGGGAATGCATCACAAAAGGAGGGTTCAGAACAGTGTACAAAGGTCTCTAGTACGTAGAGAAACTTGCAAGGAAACTATAGGTACTTCGTTTGCGTAAAATGCACCCCGATCGGATCCCAAATGAGTCAAAAACGTGTCTACTATCCAAAATCAGACATCTGGGAATAAGTCCAGACCTCTTAAAAGATACAAGAACCTTACCTCAAGTCCCTGCAGTGTCCTCAAACGTCCAGGCCTCCTCTGCGATCGTCTGAAGGCAGTTACAGACGTCGGACCACTCCTCTGGTCATCTGGAAGCACCTCCGGACGTCTGGTGAGCTGATCAAACGTCTAAAAGTACGTAGGAGAGCATTCCGCGCTCCTTCCCAAGGTTGCTCCTACGTATGATAGTCGCAGCCACCAAATCAGGTCTAACATCCACTCTACGGTGAGGCCTGCATGGCTGTAACCGCGAAAAGAACGTACATTCGCGATAAATGAGCTTTCAGACGTTTGGCCTTGACTCCAGACGTCCAGGAGCTCCGTCAGCTGTCTGGACTCCACTCCAGACGTCTAATACTAGAAAAATTCCAGTACCAGAACCTACTCCCAGCTCTCTCCGCCGCCACTTCCTCGCGCGCACCACAGCTCTAGTCACTGCAGATGGTTGAGGCCGCCTCTCTAGAATCCCTCCTCCCGCACACGCCCGGGATGGCCGTGCGAGCTCTGCCGAGCTCCCACCGAAGCTCTCCGACCTCGACCTCCTCCTCCCGCACTCTCCTCCTCGCCCTCTCGCTCACCTCCTCTTGCAGGCTCTAAAGGTGGGGGCGGTGGTGTGTGGAGTGGAGAGGAGAGGAGGGGAGGGGTTTAAATAGGTGGAGTGGGGGTTTAGGGTTCGAGCAGGAAGGGAGGAAGGGAGAGAAAGGAGCAGAGCATTCTGCGCACCGCCCGCACGCAGAGCGCAGAGCACGTACAAAAATTTCATTTTCAGACTTCCGGGAAAGGGTCCAAATGTCTGACTGAGATTCCAGATGTCTTAAAAGACTAAAAGTGGGACGGATCTTTACAACATGCATTTCTAGTGATGCTCTGTTGTGGTGGTTGGTGGTATGATTTGTGTTGGACTGTCCATGTGTTGGTTTTAGGTGTTCTTCGTCTAGTGACTATCGTGATGATTGTGTCGGAATTTCCCTTCTCTTCAATTTGTTATGTTCTTTAGAAGTGTACTAGTTCATGCACTGTTATATCTACAATCCTTTAGCTGAATTGGACTTTAGTTTTACGGTTTCATAACCTTCTTCATTTTGATGTTGCGGTTAAAAGAGTATCTCCATCATTGATAAAAGATACCTTCTACTTTGACAAATTTCATTGTTAATTTCTTAATTACCAAATGGATCCACCTCTCAATGGGTTGCAAGACAATGAAATCTATGAGACTATCACTATCATGGAGCTAGACATTGGCTATCAAGGGGCCTTTGGGCATGATGAAGAAAATGAAGCGTGTGTTCCACGACCCTTCCACACCGCACCTATGGAAGGTCATGTATAGATAAGGGAAATGATAGAGGGTCGTGATGAAAGGCCACATCATGTCTTTCGGATGAATGGACCCATATTGAGGCAATTCATACATCTACTTCAAGAAAGATGCGAACTTGCTGACAGGGAGAGGATGACCTCTGTTGAGCAAGTTTTCATTTTCCTTTACATTGTTGCCACAATTGCAAGTAATCGTAATACATAAGAGAGATTTTCACACTAAGGGGAGACCATCTCAAGGAATTTCCATAACATTCTTGAGAAAATTTTACTACTTTAACCGCTTTTGATTCAACTTTCTTCCTCAGGAATGCCAGATATTATTCGAAATGACAACAAGTTCTACTCGTATTTCGAGGTAATCTTATTAATGATCAGAAATTAAATAGAATGCGCAATCATTCTCTAACACAACATTGTTATCAAGGAGTGGTTGGTGCAATTGATGGATGTCACGTTAAGGCCTGTGTACCTGAACGTCAAGCTTCAGATATCGAAATCGCAAGCACGGTCTCTCAGAATGTAATGGGTATGGTAAACTTTGACATGTGCTTCACGTATGTAGCTGCTAGTTACGATGGCTCGACCAGTGATATGACTATGTTGTGGTGGACTCTTGAAGGTGGATCATTTTCAATGCCACAGGGCTATCGTTACTTAGTCGATTGTGGATACATTAATATGCCTTACTTTCTAGCTTTGTATTGAAGTGTTACGTGCCATTTGGACCAATGGAGGAGGCATAGAAGGGACAGGCTAGCGTTGAATTTTAAGGAGCATTTCAATCACAGACATTCTAAGCTTCACTCAAAAGTCGAGTGTACTTTCGGTGTTTCGAAGAGGAGGTTTAAAATCCTTGATTATATGAGGGAGTATAACCTACGCACTTAGAGGGACATTGAGCTTACTACATGCATTCTGCATAATTTCATAAGAACCCATGGGAGTGATAGCTACTTCACTGACAACAATTCCAGTAATGAGCATTTACATGCAGCTTCTTCACATGTTGAAGATAATCAAGGTTTTCGTTACAAGTATGATGTAGATCACGCCGTAAATGCCGAGCAAGGTCCTATTAGTATGTAGGACATTGTTGAAGGTAGGATCTATCATGATGAAATTGTACTTGCAATGTGGGGAAGCGTCAACATTAACATTTTGTAATAATGGGTTATATATATCCATCCAACGTAACCATCGTTCTTCCTTGACTTTATGTACTACTAGCAACAAAGTTATGATATCTCAATATGAAACTATTTAATGATGGAGGACGATGTATAATTTGCTTATAGTATTCATGCTTTATCTTTAACAATGAAAGACACAACACAATCTATCTTTAAGTTACAAACAAGATATTAAATTCCCATAACATTTAATCTTCGTCGATAATTTGAATCAATAATGGATTGCTCCATTTTGAAAATTGAAAAAATATTCCTACCAAAAGCATTATTGAGGACTTTAGAAGGTGGTTCAATTAGATTCTCATCCAACAATGAGTCAATCAAAACTACCATTAAGTAATTTGAAACGGAGTTTCGCGTTAAGTTGCAATGCAATTACGTTGAGAACCTATGGAGAGAACTTTGCAATATTTACTACTACATCATGGGTCTAATTATCGTGACAAGATTGAGGTAGGATGATGAAACAGATGTGCTCATTCGAAATGATGAAAAGGATTCATGGAACAATGTAAGTACCATTGCATACGCCTTTTACGATCCATTAATGGAAGTCAACACTTATACAACTTATTCTTCCTCTGGAAGATCAATTGTAGGTATCGCTAGTTATGCAGACGACAATACCCTCAATTTCAACTTGTGTGGAAAATTATGGACAACATGTAGAGGGTTGCACATATTTGTGAAGTCTTCCATAATGGGCCTTGGTTGAATATTTCAAAATTTGTAGTTTGCTATATTTAAGCTTCGGATTTAACTCTATCTCATTCAGCTGTTGATGGATTGCGTAATTTGTAGTGAGTGATTCAACGAATAACATGTACGTTTCAAAAAATACTTATTTCGATTTAGGCAGGTTTAGGATACCCAATTTTACAATGAAAATTGGATACCGAAGTTGTTAAGCTCGCTACATCATATATGGTGCTGTTAATTTAATTCTTTTTCTAATTATAGTAGCAACTGTTCGCATTGCTCCACGGTAAGTGGTACGAATATATGTCCAACAATGTAAATGATCGATACTATTAAATACTCAACATATTCCTCATTCAAGAAGGATTTCATGTTCACATATGTAGATGACATGTTTCTTATTAATGCATTAAGGAGGAAGTACGCCAGTCAATACGTGAACTATACATTCACACGCGTCGCTTGGAATAAGGGGTCGTTGAGTTCGACGTTGCATATGGGAGGCCGATAAGTATCCTCATCCTTAAGGAGTGGAGGCGGCTTAAATCAATATATTACTTCATAGCAGATAAAGTATTTGTGTGCAGATGGATTTGGGATGATGATAACAATATGCTTCTCACACCGGTTAACAACATCAGATGGGCTTTAGTAAGATTTCGCAATTTGTAGAATATTTACGGCACCTATATTGTGCATTACATAGTTAAAGTTGAAAGTAAATCTTTGACATTTACTCCTATAGGTTGATAAGAGGTTTCACTGGCTTCAGGATTCTCTGTTCCCACATTTTAATTCTATGCATGACATTATCACCCCATATAGATTCAATTCCAAATATCCCGTGGGAAGTATTGTTCAAACCCAGTTACGATTCTATACAATAAATATGTTGTCTATAATAATAGTGGTATCGCTTAACATGTAGTTGCTATGCCCCTAATGGTGTCGAGAAGTGTATTAGGTTAATTCATTCGCTGTAGTAGTGCACTTACAACATCAATTTTAATAAGAATAATCAAAGTGAATACGAGTGTCGATCTTGAGGAGGCGGAAATCCAAATCGATTAGTCGCTCATTTTTAATGGCACATAATGGTTATTTTGATTGCTCGCAAAAAGAGAGAGAGAGAGAGTAAGGTTAGAAATTCAATGTAACAGTGATTGCTAATTTACACATGAAAAATAAGATAGAACAATGTCACATTAAATCATAGAATACCAGGAATGAAACGAGACAACAATGATAGGAAAAATCATCTTACAACTACCAACACTAATGCTAGATGAATGCTTAATCAAATGTGAACATTAAGCTAAGGAAAACTAAAAAATAAATGCGACAAATGGAGCATTTAGACAGTCACGGTGGTGGATGGGCTTCCGTCGGCAAATCGGAGGCTCCGGAATCTTGCTTGGAAGCTCTATGGAGTAGGAGAATTGCTTGGTAGAAGATATAGATAGCCCCCTTGAGAATGGGGGTGGAGGGTATTTATAGGGTGAAATCACATCATTTGGCCAGACCTTACATTGAGGGCCACGTGCAGGACACGCTCACGTCTGCACTGCTCGCACCCAACTGTGCACGCAGCGCATGCGCGCGTGCATTGTGCGCTTAGAGCTGGCATCTCCGCACGAAGCAGTTGGCGAGGTGTGGCTATCGGAGCACCGTTAGATCTTCATCGCACGATTGCTAAGAGCGCGCTCGTGCTTTTCAAATCGCGCGTAGCGCACGCTGAGATTGCGAGGATGCACGTTGGGCATTGAATCGAGGATGTACGCTTCAGATTGCACAAGTGGAACTTCGATTAGATGGATGATGCATGCGCGGACATCTTAAACTCGAGCTCTTGATGTCGCATATGACAGTGCGTGCGATCATGCGCATACGTGCATCGCGCTCATCTAGTGCACAAGATTGCGCCACGTGGAAGCTTCGGGGTCGCTTAATGGAGATCTGACGGTAAAATTTTGATTGCTACAAAATGGGTGCATCAGCGGGAGTCGAACACGCGTCCTCGGCATGAGAATCGCGCTTGTTTACAACGAGCTACGGTCCTGGATTGTCACACAGATAATCCTACATGCACGCGCTTATGGCTGTTGGACCTTCATCCAACGGCCATGAGCTTGATGAGATGTGGCACTTCATTAGTTGTACAATCCTCATCCGACGATGAAGGAGCGGCGATGACATCCTTCAGTGGGAGCGAGGCAGCCTTTGAGCAGTCTAGATGATGTCACGTGGCATCATCTGGGCCATCTATCTTCAGATGCTTGTAGGGGATGCTACAGATGTTGGATTAGATCGATTTTCACGTCAATGGGTTGCAATCGTTGATCTAGATCCTTCCGTATGGTTGGATTTTTCATCTGAAGCTTTGAAATATATCACCTTGTCTCCTAGCCACAATAATACACAAATTACTGTATAATTTATAGCCAGATCTGAAGTTGTCGGAGAGTTTGTGAAAATTGAGTTCTAAATGAGGTTCTTGATCATGAATTCCACCGTAGCATAAATCATCAGATGCGGAATCAGCAGCCTAACTGGGTTCTAGCCTATATGTCAATTCTGGGCTCAAAAAGGTGTTCTGTCCAAGCTCGAAGCTGGTAGGATAGTCCCCATTAAAACCCTGTTCATTCAACTCCTCAGTTTCTGTATCATAAATTGGCATGTTTTCTCAAAAATTGATCAGATTTCCTGAGGATGTTGGAGAGGGATATTCATCAAATAGAGGCCCGGAATCATATTCTGTAAAAATTTGATCTTTCTCATATGAGGCCTCATAATCTTCCCAATAAGTTTCAGATCTAGGTTCTAGGTTTAGGATGTTGGTAGAATTGCTAGAACCTAAGTCCGAATAACCTTCGAGGGCCACCTTATCAAAATAAGGGGCGGAATTTATACCCTCAAAAGGTTCAGTTCTGATCTCATTATTGCAGGAGTTTTGGAATTCTAGGCTTGGCAATTCATGGTCTAAGTTCAACTCAACATTGTGTTCTTGTAACGACCCGGGTCCCGAGTCCCTACGAGACACGAGAACCGGACCGACTCGACTAATCCCAAGACCCAGTCGTCCAACAAGGAAGTAACCAAAAGACAGTAAAATAAACCACATTCAGCATGAATATAATTAACAGTAAGAAAGTACAGCAGTAAGGAAAGAAACTACTACAGTAGGTACCACCACAACAGTAAAACAACACTTATCATATAACAAGAACTGCAGGTAAAGAAGGTACAACGGAAACAAAACTACTCACTAGAACAGAAACAAAAGGGGTACAAAAGGCTGTGGTAACTCTACTGGACCCTACTCGGCCCAGCGTCCTCTGCAGCCGCCGACCCTGGCTGCTCAACACCTGGTCCTGAAAAAGGTAACGAGTGTAACACGTCAGCAAAACGCTGAGTAGAGTGGCAAACTAACTAAAGGCAACAGTAGAGTGTACAGTAGCTGTTATGTTCTATTACTTCCTTTATTCACATCTTTTAATTTTTCTCACTATTTCATTTATTTCTCAGATCCTTTACTTGATCTCTAATGTCCTCGTGAGAACGATCTTAATTGCAGTCTTTTCCAAAAGTAGAAGTAGCACGTGGTGCTCTCCTGGCCGGGAGAGTCCCCCGTGGTGATCCTACCCTCAGTCAACCACCCCAAGGTCACTGACAGACGTAACGCTGACTACGGCACGCGCGATAAACGCACAGGTAGCTAGCCCGCACTGGCACGCGGTCAGTCGTTTCCGTTAACGGGTGCGCCCAAAGCACAGCACGGAACCAGGGCAGAGCCCTCTCAGTAACAGGGGTCCAACCCCTCCACAGTAACCAAACCGGGGCCTTGCCCCTCCACAGTCCGCGCACCCTCACCTGACTACCCTGGTTTGCCCTAGTGGGCCTAACAAGTCGGTGAAGGAGGCTAGCAGAACCCCGGGGCCCGTGGGGTAGCTAGTACTCTCCTAACACTACTAGCTCTCCTCGGTACTACGTACACGAGGGCCAACAAGTCGGTACAGAGCGGCCAATCCTAACCCCGGGTCCCTGGGGCGGCTGGCCCCACTCTGCACTAAACAGGTACAGGTACTTCCCTTGGTACTGCGTACCCAAGAGACAGTACAAACTACATCTCAGTTCCATTCCTTTTTCTTTCCAGGAGTTCCACTCCTAATTCCCCGTAGGGTTCCAGCTCTTTATCTCAGAACATCATATGTTTCACTTTCCAGATTCACGTTCTCAAATTCCATGATCTCAAACATATTTCTTTATTCATAACAGGCAGCTGTTAATTAAATTTACAGGCAGCTTTATATATTCCTTTCCATTTTTCCCAGACTGCAGTAATATACATTCCACTAGTTTTTCCATCCTAGGATTCATGCCATATCCTAG
Source organism: Thalassia testudinum (assembly GCA_037157565.1). Classification (NCBI taxonomy): domain Eukaryota; kingdom Viridiplantae; phylum Streptophyta; class Magnoliopsida; order Alismatales; family Hydrocharitaceae; genus Thalassia; species Thalassia testudinum. The sequence continues at coordinate 981,911 of JAZHRO010000022.1, read as the reverse complement.
GATCTATCATACAATCTAGTTTTCCGACCCTAGGATTCATGCAACACCTAGGAGCTATCATTCCATATATTTCTCATTCCTAGGATTCATGCAATGCCCTAGGTTCTAGTTATGGTTCCATACTTTAACAGATTTTATTAATACTTAAAGCCACTCTACCAGGTACAACGGGAGTAATGGGGGCGTGATCGGGGATCCCGCGCGCCTCCGCGACTCTCAAGACTGCAACCGAACGAGGTCCTATCACAAGGATCAAACACAAGGAGTGTCTCAAAACAGTGTATAGCTACTGTAGGCGGGTAGAGGAATTAATTCTGAAACGAACGCAACTCGAATCGCGGAAAACGGAGCCCAAACGGGCCCTAAACGGGTCGAGAAAGACGATACTGTGCAAAATCAGACGTCTGGAACTCCTTCCAGACGTCTTAAACGGTGGATCAGAGAATTACCTGTTCAGCTTGGTTCCCCGGACATCCAGAAGTCTGCAGGGACGTCTGCCCTAGATCCCAGACGTCCGATGGTCCCTCAGGACGTCTGGAGGTCACTCCCGCCGTCTGGTACAACTTCCAGACGTCTGATTCGCAAAGGATGACGAATCAGCGAACCTGCGCACAGCCAACCCCCCTCCCTCAGTACGGTCAGTCGACAAGAAGGAAGAAGAAAGCGGAAACTCACCTTTCAGACGTCTGTATGATCTTACAGACGTCGACCTTGCCGTCTGGATATCAACCCAGACGTCTGATTCTGGAAATTTTTCCAGAATCAGAACCCTGCTCGGCCTCCGCTCGCGACGCCGCCCACGTCGCACCTCGCGCGTCTGCTGCTCAGCCCGCAGCAGGTCCCTCTCTGCGACGCTCCGCGCCCCCTGCGCCCTCCGTCGGCCGGCCAAGCCGCTCCGGTGAGCTCGCCCTCACGGCAGAGGTCCGCCCTCGCACGCCGCAGCTCCTCCGCACTCACTGCGGCTGCCGCTGCCGCCCTCGCGTCCGCTTGCTCTCGCGCACAGGAAGGAGAAAGAGGAGGAGACGGTGGAGACGGGAGGGGAGGCGCGCCCCCTTTTAACGCCGCGCGGAGAGGAGAGAGAGAGGGCGGTCGCAGCGCGCCTGCAGCTGCAGAGAGAGAGAGAGAAATCACAGGTCTGCACGCACAGGCGCGCAGGCGAATCTCCCGTGCGAACATAACTGTTCTCCAGACGTCTGTAAAAGATCCCGGACGTCTGGTCAGACGTCTGGATGTGATCCCAGACGTCTTGTCAGACGTCTGGGCCACCTCCCAGACGTCTTAAAAGGCGTCTGGGGCACGCGTTCGTTACAATATAACAAACTCAGAGGAAGTTTCGTCCCCGAAACTTGCGCCAACTAGGGTGCGGGAAAAAGATGTCCAAATAACCATAACAAACTCAAAGAGGACCGAAGCCGGTCCGAAAAGATGTACCCGCGAAAAGCTCTGGGTACCGCTCCCGCATTGCCGCCTCAGGCTCCCAGGTAGCCTCCTCGTACCGCTGGCTCCTCCACAAAACCTTTACCAGGGGTACTTGCTTTCGTCTCAACCTGCGGGCGGCTCGGTCTAGGATCTGCACTGGCCGCTCGGGGTAGGTCAGGTCGTCGCTCACCTAGACGCTCTCGTGACTCAGTACGTGGCTGGGATCGGCTACGTACTTCCTGAGGTTGGACACGTGGAACACGTCGTGCACACCAGAAAGCTGCGGGGGAAGGGCAAGTCTGTAAGCAACGGGTCCAACCCGCTCCAGGACCTCAAAGGGCCCCACGAACCTCGGCGCGAGCTTCCCTCTCACCCCAAACCGCTGTAAGCCCTTCATGGGTGAAACACGAAGGAAGACGTGGTCCCCAACCTCGAACTGCACCTCTCTGCGTCTGCGATTTGCGTAGCTCTTCTGTCTGCTCCTGACAGTGCGGAGTCGTCTGTGGATCTGCTCAACTACCTCCTGACTCTGCCGGATCAACCTGGGGCCAACCTCCCACTTGGTCCCCACCTCAACCCAACTCAAGGGTGCCGTGCATTTCCGTCCGTACAGAGCCTCGTAGGGAGCCATGCCGATGCTCGAGTGATAACTGTTGTTGTATGCAAACTCCGCCAGGGGCAGGTGCTCCTCCCAAGAGCCCCACCAGTCTAGTACACAGGCACGCAAAAGGTCCTCAAGTGTCTGTATCGTGCGTTCCGACTGTCCGTCCGTCTGGGGGTGGTAAGCCGTGCTAAACCTCAACCTCGTTCCCAAAGCCTGCTGAAACTCAGTCCAAAACTGGGACGTAAAGCGGGTATCCCGGTCGGATACGATCTCCCGCGGAACTCCGTGTAGTCGCACCACATCACGGATATACCTCTCTGCCAACTGTGCTGGTCCCAAAGTGACTCGGATCGGCAAGAATCGTGCCGTCTTCGTCAATCTATCCACTATTACCCAGACTGCGTCGTGTCCTCGCTGGGTAACAAGTAAGCCCACCACCAAGTCCATGGTGATGCTCTCCCACTTCCACTCTGGCACTGGAAGCGGCTGAAGCGGCCCTGCAGGCCTCTGATGCTCGGCTTTCACCTGCTGGCACACTAAGCACTGCTGCACGAACTCACCCACATCCCGCTTCATCCCTCTCCACCAGAACTCGCGTCTCAAGTCATGGTACATTTTCGTGTTTCTGGGATGTATGGTGAATCTGGAACCGTGTGCCTCAGTCAGGAGCTCTCTCAACAGCTCCTCGTCTCTGGGGATGCACAACCGTCCCCTCAAGCGTAACACCTGGTCTGTGAAAGAGAAGTCCCCTGGGTCCCCTGATAGTACTCTGTCGTGCAAAGACTGCAAGTACGGATCGACCATCTGTCCCGTGATGATGCAGTCTATCAACTCTGGCCTGGTCTGCCGTGTCACCGTCATTGCCCCACAGTACCCTCGTAACTCTAGAGGTCGCCAACTGCCCACCTCCTCCAAAAGGCTCCAACTCTGTAACTGTAGACTGGCTAAGCGTGCGGGCGCCTTACGGCTCAAGGCGTCAGCCACCACATTGGCCTTTCCCGGGTGGTAGGAGATGCTGCAGTCGTAGTCCTTCAGGAGCTCCAACCAACGTCTCTGTCTCATGTTGAGCTCCTTCTGGTCAAAAAGATATCTGAGGCTCTTGTGATCTGTAAAAATCTCGAAGGTCTCACCGTACAAGTAGTGCCTCCATGTCTTTAGCGCGAAGACAACAGCTGCCAACTCTAGATCGTGGGTAGGGTAGGTATGCTCATGGGGCTTCAGTTGCCGCGAAGCGTAAGCGACCACGTGGCCCCTCTGCATGAGCACACCTCCTAACCCTGCAAGGAAGCGTCTGTGTACACAACGAACCCACCACTACTGTCAGGGATGGTGGGCACGGGAGCCGAGGTCAACCTCTCCTTCATCTCCAGAAAACACGCCTCACAGGCGTCTGTCCAAGCGAAAGGCACATCCTTCCGGTTCAACTGTGTCATAGGACGCGCAATCTGTGAAAATCCTTTGATGAACCGTCTGTAGTAACCTGCCAGTCCCAGGAAACTGCGAATCTCAGTGACTGAACGCGGTCTCTCCCACCTGAGCACTGCCTCGACCTTGGCGGGGTCCACCGCCAGGCCGTCTCCAGAGATCACATGACCCAAAAAGGTCACCTCCCTCAACCAGAACTCACACTTGCTGTATTTGGCGTACAGCCTGCGTCGTCTCAGAGTGTCCAGAACCATCCGCAAGTGCTGTCCGTGCTGCGTCTGATCTCTAGAATAGATGAGTACATCATCTATGAAAACCACCACAAACTGGTCCAAGTACGGTCTAAACACCCGGTTCATCAGGTCCATGAAAGCAGCGGGGGCATTGGTCAGCCCAAACGGCATGACCAAAAACTTGTAGTGTCCGTACCGGGTGCGGAAAGCTGTCTTGGAGACGTCGGTCTCCCTGATCCTCAACTGGTGGTATCCAGACCTCAAGTCGATCTTGGAAAACACCGTGGCACCCCGCAACTGGTCAAACAAATCGTCAATCCACGGCAGCGGATATCTGTTCTTGATGGTGACCCTATTCAGCTGTCGGTAGTCCACACAAAGGCGTAGGGTCCCATCCTTCTTCTTCACAAACAGTACCGGGGCTCCACAGGGAGACGCACTGGGCCTCACGAAACCTTTCTCCAAAAGGTCCTGCAACTGGGACTTGAGCTCTCGCAGCTCAAGCGGTGCCATTCTGTATGGCGTGGTGGAGATGGGGCTGGTCCCTGGTACTAGTGAGATCTCAAACTCGATCTCACGCTCGGGCGGTAGTCCTGGTAACTTGTCTGGAAACACGTCGGGGTACTCTCTGACCACCGGGATGCTCTGGAAGTTTGCCACGGGGCTGTGCTCTGCCACCACACAAGCTAGGAAGCCCTCACACCCCTGGCTCAAAAGTCTCGCCGCCCGAAGTGCCGAAATGCACCTGAAACCTCCATCCACTGGCTGCCCGTAAAACTCGAAAGAAGGCAACTCCGGAATGGAGAAGACAATCTTCCTCTCAAAACAGTCTACCAAGGCGTGGTAAGCGGACAACCAATCCATCCCCAGAATCACTCCAAAGTCCTCCATCTGTATCATGATCAGGTCAGCTGGCAGGCTGTGTCCCCCGATGCTGACCCCGCAACCCGTGTACACCTCCTCAGCTACAAACAGCTGACCACTCGGACCTCTGATTACGAACGGATTCTCTAATAGTGTATAATCCTGGTCCAAACTAACTGCGAAACTGGCTGCGACAAACGAGTGCGTAGCGTCGGAATCGAAAAGCGTGTAAACGAGTCTGCCAGAAACTGAAACCATACCTGCTACCACGGATCCCGATGCTCTGGCGTCCCTGTGTGTTAGGGCGTTGATACGCCCCTCAGCTCTAGGTGCGGACGAAGCAGCCACACTCTGCGTCGGACGGGTAGGTGCTGGCCGGTACCCTCCTCGCGACTGCGGTCCTCCTCCTCGCGCCTGGAAACCGCGGCCTCCTGCGCGCCCTCCAGTGCTCTGCGCGGGAAGTATCTGCTGACCTCCTGCCCTAGATGGGCAGTCCCTCCTGACGTGGCCCGGCTGGCCACACTGGTAGCAGAGGGGAACCCGACTCCCGCCCTCAGTGAGTCCCTGCTGTCGGCTAGGCGGAGGTCCGGTGCTGGCGACTGGCCCCTGTCGAGGGCCCCCAAAGGCCACTGATGGCCGTGCACAACGTGACGGCTCTCCTGCGGACGCCACGTGTCTCCGTTCTCGCCGGCCCTGTGAGAAGTCTGGCTGAAAGGGCCTCTTCCGCCCGCCGTCGGTCTCTCGCGCGGACGGGTTGGTCTCCTCATAAGTCATAGCTGCCTCTACCACCCTCGAAAACGTCGGCAGCTTCAGGGGTTTGACATACCCCCGGATCGCAGGCCGGAGCCCCTCGGTGAACCTCCAAAGGCGCTCCTCCTTAGTGGCTACCGCTGTCGCTGCAAAGCGGGACAGCTCCAAGAAACGCGTGCGGTACGCGCTCACGGTCATCGTCCCTTGGCGGAGAGTGTGGAACTCCCGCCTCCTCTGGTCCTGCCATGTCTGGGGAAAGTACTGCTCGCAGAAGAGGGTGACGAACTGGTCCCACGTCGGCTCGTCCCTCTCCTGACCCCGGACCGCCCTCCACCACCGGTGTGCCGCACTCTCCAGCTGGTACGTGGCAAAGGCCACGCGGCACTCCACCGGGGGGCGAAGGGTGTCGAAGATCTTCTCCAGCTGCTCAAGCCAGTCCTCTGCCTCGGTCAGGTCCTCATCCCCCTTGAAAAAGGGGGGCTTCAGCTTCCGGAACTGTCCGAAAAGCTCGAAGTGGCGCTGTAGGGGAGGTGCTGGTGCACCTCCAGGCGAAGGTGCCTCGTGTACAGAAGTGTCGGAGGAAGGTGGGGGCGGCAGGGGCCCATCCCCTCCCTCGTGTCCAGTGCCGCGTCCGTCGCGTGGTCCCACAGAGGACTCCCCCTCTGCAACCCCAGGAGGAGGTACTCGGGCGGTGGGTGGAGCTCCTCTCGTACAATATCCCGTATCAGTCTGGCGAGGTCCTGGGCCTGGATTTCAGGGAGTGGTGGCTGGTCCACCGAGACGTCAACGACAGCACGACCACCTCGCTGACCTCGCCCTCGGCCGCGCCCGCGGCCAGTCTCGCCAGTCCCACGACGAGGCATCTCCTGCAAGGAGACGCGAACAAAACGGAAACGTCAAAACAAACGGTACCTAACAAAACTTCTAAGAGCTCATGTCAAGAGATATGTTGTGGGGGCTACTCTAGCTATAAACATGTGAATTGGTTATTTTCCAGTCAGTTGATTCACTTCTCGGGACGACCTTGCTCTGATACCATCTTGTAACGACCCGGGTCCCGAGTCCCTACGAGACACGAGAACCGGACCGACTCGACTAATCCCAAGACCCAGTCATCCAACGAGGAAGTAACCAAAAGACAGTAAAATAAACCACATTCAGCATGAATATAACTAACAGTAAGAAAGTACAGCAGTAAGGAAAGAAACTACTACAGTAGGTACCACCACAACAGTAAAACAGCATGTATCATATAACAAGAACTGCAGGTAAAGAAGGTACAGCGGAAACAAAACTACTCACTAGAACAGAAACAAAAGGGGTACAAAAGGCTGTGGTAACTCTACTGGACCCTACTCGGCCCAGCGTCCTCTGCAGCCGCCGACCCTGGCTGCTCAACACCTGGTCCTGAAAAAGGTAACGAGTGTAACACGTCAGCAAAACGCTGAGTAGAGTGGCAAACTAACTAAAGGCAACAGTAGAGTGTACAGTAGCTGTTATGTTCTATTACTTCCTTTATTCACATCTTTCAATTTTTCTCACTATTTCATTTATTTCTCAGATCCTTTACTTGATCTCGAATGTCCTCGTGGGAACGATCTTGATTGCAGTCTTTTCCAAAAGTGGAAGTAGCACGTGGTGCTCTCCTGGCCGGGAGAGTCTCCCGTGGTGATCCTACCCTCAGTCAACCACCCCAAGGTCACTGACAGACGTAACGCTGACTACGGCACGCGCGATAAACGCACAGGTAGCTAGCCCGCACTGGCACGCAGTCAGTCGTTTCCGTTAACGGGTGCGCCCAAAGCACAGCACGGAACCAGGGCAGAGCCCTCTCAGTAACCAAACCGGGGCCTTGCCCCTCCACAGTCCGCGCACCCTCACCTGACTACCCTGGTTTGCCCTAGTGGGCCTAACAAGTCGGTGAAGGAGGCTAGCAGAACCCCGGGGCCCGTGGGGTAGCTAGTACTCTCCTAACACTACTAGCTCTCCTCGGTACTACGTACACGAGGGCCAACAAGTCGGTACAGAGCGGCCAATCCTAACCCCAGGTCCCTGGGGCGGCTGGCCCCACTCTGCACTAAACAGGTACAGGTACTTCCCTTGGTACTGCGTACCCAAGAGACAGTACAAACTACATCTCAGTTCCATTCCTTTTTCTTTCCAGGAGTTCCACTCCTAATTCCCCGTAGGGTTCCAGCTCTTTATCTCAGAACATCATATGTTTCACTTTCCAGATTCACGTTCTCAAATTCCATGATCTCAAACATGTTTCTTTATTCATAACAGGCAGCTGTTAATTAAATTTACAGGCAGCTTTATATATTCCTTTCCATTTTTCCCAGACTGCAGTAATATACATTCCACTAGTTTTTCCATCCTAGGATTCATGCCATATCTTAGGATCTATCATACAATCTAGTTTTCCGGCCCTAGGATTCATGCAACACCTAGGAGCTATCATTCCATATATTTCTCATTCCTAGGATTCATGCAATGCCCTAGGTTCTAGTTATGGTTCCATACTTTAACAGATTTTATTAATACTTAAAGCCACTCTACCAGGTACAACGGGAGTAATGGGGGCGTGATCGGGGATCCCGCGCGCCTCCGCGACTCTCAAGACTGCAACCGAACAAGGTCCTATCACAAGGATCAAACACAAGGAGTGTCTCAAAACAGTGTATAGCTACTGTAGGCGGGTAGAGGAATTAATTCTGAAACGAACGCAACTCGAATCGCGGAAAACGGAGCCCAAACGGGCCCTAAACGGGTCGAGAAAGACGATACTGTGCAAAATCAGACGTCTGGAACTCCTTCCCGACGTCTTAAACGGTGGATCAGAGAATTACCTGTTCAGCTTGGTTCCCCGGACGTCCAGAAGTCTGCAGGGACGTCTACCCTAGATCCCAGACGTCCGATGGTCCCTCAGGACGTCTGGAGGTCACTCCCGCCGTCCGGTACATCTTCCAGACGTCTGATTCGTAAAGGATGACGAATCAGCGAACCTGCGCACAGCCAACCCCCCTCCCTCAGTACGGTCAGTCGACAAGAAGGAAGAAGAAAGCGGAAACTCACCTTTCAGACGTCTGTATGATCTTACAGACGTCGACCTTGCCGTCTGGATATCAACCCAGACGTCTGATTCTGGAAATTTTTCCAGAATCAGAACCCTGCTCGGCCTCCGCTCGCGACGCCGCCCGCGTCGCACCTCGCGCGTCTGCTGCTCAGCCCGCAGCAGGTCCCTCTCCGCGACGCTCCGCGCCCCCTGCGCCCTCCGTCGGCCGGCCAAGCCGCTCCGGCGAGCTCGCCCTCACGGCAGAGCTCCGCCCTCGCACGCTGCAGCTCCTCCGCGCTCACTGCGGCTGCCGCTGCCGCCCTCGCGTCCGCTCGCTCTCGCGCACAGGAAGGAGAAAGAGGAGGAGATGGTGGAGACGGGAGGGGAGGCGCGCCCCCTTTTAACGCTGCGCGGAGAGGAGAGAGAGAGGGCGGTCGCAGCGCGCCTGCAGCCGCAGAGAGAGAGAGAGAAATCGCAGGTCTGCGGGCACAGGCGCGCAGGCGAATCTCCCGTGCGAACATAACTGTTCTCCAGACGTCTGTAAAAGATCCCGGACGTCTGGTCAGACGTCTGGATGTGATCCCAGACGTCTTGTCAGACGTCTGGGCCACCTCCCAGACGTCTTAAAAGGCGTCTGGGGCACGCGTTCGTTACAGTTCTCCTGCAATATCCCAACCTAATTCGATGTTGTCTTCTATCTGGGTTGGGATTCCACAACCACTTTGTGCTTCAGTCCCGAGATCTGGGAAACTGGATTGTTCCTTAATACTGTTCCAAGATGGTTCATCCTCTGTTTCTGGTATATACGGGTATTTCTGGTTGACAATTTGTTCTAGTGATCGCATCATTTCTACCCGTTTTATCAGGTCATCTTGGTGTTGTTCCCAAAGTACAGGATATGTCAAGCATTGAAGGTATTCAGATTGGTGTAATTTTTCTATCTTAATGTATCCTGTCATGAGCATATCTCGGGTTGATCCTTTTGAAATTTCTATCAACAAAATTTGGGCACAGTTTATGATGCAAGCTGTGGTTGTTGGGACATCAACCTGAATGTTTTATATCGATGTTGAGGGTTTATATTTGATTTGATAGAATTCAAAGGCATCCTCAATTATCTTATCTTTCATGGATCTCTGATATTCAGGTTTTCTGAATGGTAGTGGCTGCATCTTTGAATCAAGTGGTGGAATCAAGATATAGAGTCGAGGTTTGAATCAATATGGAAGAAGGGGACTTTGTTCAGAATCAGGAGAAAAGGGGCTACGTGAATGATTGGTTGCACAAACAAGGGCAGGGAGGCTCGGCCTCGGGGAGGGAGGGAAATAAATTTCTGAAGGAGGTTTCAAGGACCTCCTACCAAATACTAAAGGACTGGATGAGATAAGCTGGTGCTGGACCCAATCGAGGCACCCAAAAATTGTTGGGTGACTATAGAGGTGCGGGGCAGATGGACCCCTTAATCAGAAAGATCGTCCACCTGAGAATTACCTGGGCAGCCAGAGAGGGAGAGTCCCGCGAAGACCCCTACATGGTAGAGCGTCCCCACGGGTTATAAGGTTTCCCCCACCCGACCTCTCTTGTCACTGCGGTTCCAGGTAGACTAGAATGGGGATCTTGACCTCTTAAGTCTACCACTTTTACTTTAAGATCAAGGTGCTTAAGGTTCCACTTGAACTTTTAAGTATTTTAAGTGAAAAAGTGACCTAATTTTAAGGTTGGTTGACCCAAGGGGTCAACTTCACCTCTTGTTCCTTTGAGAGCTTTTGGGTCCTTTCTTTTAGGGTTCAAGTGTTTAGAGAGCCAATTGTTTAGGGTTTCCCTTGTATAGATCTTTTCAAACAAGGTTTAAGTACACCTCTTTTTTGGAAGATCTTTTCTTTGTTAATAAAAGGTGTGTCTCTAAAAACCCTAGCTTTTCAATCCTTGAGTTGGCTCTAATTGGTTCATTTTAGTTGCCTCAAAAAATGTAGTATCCAGGGCTCAATCAAGAAGGTTTTAGCCCTAGTTACCTTAGTTGGATGAACAGTTATAATGTGTTGAAATGAAAAATTTAGGCAACTTTGAGGAATTACTATGTATGATGCAGGTAGCCTTAAGTTGATTTTTCTTTTTGTTCTTTTTAGATTTTAAGGGAGTTAAGAAAGGGCTGATGAAGATTACCTGTTTTGTTGGAGTGTTTGTTGTGCGGCTGCTCTTTCAATTTTTACCTGCACATAAGAGAGAGAAAAAGATTAGCAATCTCTTGAAAGAAATTTAAAGCTTCTAGAATAGTCGTTGCTCCCCGGCAACGGCGCCAAGAATAATGGCGGTAAGACTAGGTTTTGTTGTTTTGTTATGGAAATGGCGTTGTAGTACGGATAGTCATTGCCACTATTACAATTTTTACTCGGAAATAAAAGATCTCCCAAGGTCGAACTCAGGGAGCAAACTGTATTCTAGAGATGCAAAGTTTCTATTACAAAAGTGAAAAGAGAGGGAGAGAGAAATAAATCTTAGTTTTGTGGCTTCTCTTCTCTCTTAGCTCATCTTCTTTTCTCGGATCTTTTTCCTTGATCTTCTGCCTTCTGCCTTCAGTTCTTCTTATTTCTTCTCTTCTTCAGAGCTTCTCATCTTCTTCTCTTCTTTAAGCTCTGTCTTTCTTCAGCTTCTCCTTTCTTCTTCCTTCTTTCTGCCTCAGCTGTAGAGCTTTTCTTCTTGCGGTCCCCTGCCTTGCTCAGCTGCACGGCTTCTTCGTTCTCCTTCTTTCTCTGCAGTCCTTCTACTGCAGAGCATCGTCTGATTTTCCAATCAGACGACTTAAATCGCCGCTGCTACAGAGCTCCACCTTCTTCTTCTTTTCTCGGTCTTCTTCATCTTGCGATCTGTTCTTCTTCCTCTGCTTCTTCTTCTCTGCACTGCACCCTGTTCTCTTATTCTTCTCTGCCTCGGCCTGCACAGAGCAAAACCTACCCTTTTCCCTCTACCCGCACGTCTCTCTCTCTCTCAAGACTTCGCTCATAGGATCTCTCTCCCAAAGCTGCCGGGTAATCGGGTCAGGCTTCGCACCCGGGACCAGGCGCACCGGCAGGTGGGTGATGCACGAGGACTGCTCAGGATAGGTTCGGGTCGGATCCGCCGGATCTGCGTGGTGAGCTCGCGGATCGGGCGGGTGAATGGGCGCGAGACCTCACCCCGGTGCGTTCAGAGGCGATAAGGTAATTTCACAAAAATAATTTAAAGGGTTGCGCGGCTCCAGGATCCTCCGAGGTGGGGCTAAATGTCCCACCCCAATTCGACGCCTGCAGCTGAGAAAGTTGCAGGCATTCACGGCTGTTGCTAGGTCTTCTCTTCAGCTGAAGGCCTGGGCAGCTGCGTGGTCGCAATCCGCGCGTCCTGGAGCGCAGGCCTGGGCGGAAGCGCAGCTGCAGGTTGAAGCAGCTTCACCTGTTCGGCAATGGCGGCGAAGGATGGGTAACCTGTGCACAGAGATATGGCCCCTCGGCCTAGTCAGAAGGTGCAGGGAGCTTCACCGGAGTGCGGCGAAGCTCGTGCAGGTGGTGGCGAGGAGTGGGGCGGCGTGTAGGGGTTGCCCTAGGTCGGACTGTGGCCGGGGGAACGGGTTTGTTCGGGGGAGTGATGTGGAGGTGAGGAGTGGCAGTGAAGGGGCGGAAACAGTTCAGTGGGACGAGGCGGAGGTTTTGGGTCGGTTGGCGAGTCGTGTGGAGTGGCGGAATGATGGGAGCGACTCGCCGGAGGTGGGCCGGAGGCGTGGAAGATGATGGTGGTCGGGTTGGTCGAGGGTTTGATTGAGCAAACTAAAATAGGGAAAAGAAAGAGGGGAGGAAGAGAAGTAACTATTACCTACTTGCAGGGACGAAGGAGGAGGAGCAGTGCGGCAATCGTGTCAACTGTCACCGGAGAAGAAGGTACCCAGTGGGGGCGGACGGCGGCGACGACGGGGCTGAAGTAGCGCGCGTGGGTATTGCGCGACGCGGAGGAGAATCAGGAAGAAGTCTCTGCCATTGGTTTTGTGGCAGAGCGAAGACTAAAGGAAAGGGAGCTCGCCGGAGCTCTCTGGGTGTCTGCCGGAGTGGGAAGAGAAGAAAGTTGTGGGTGGTTCTCTGTCAGAATCGAGCTAGAGAGTGCGGCGGAGCGTCGAGGGCTTTTATAGAGTCGAAATCAGAGAGGAGGGCGGAGGGAGACGACGTGCCTCCCTCATCGGAGGACGCCGGAGATGGAGACCCATACCTTCCGCGAGTTCGCACGGGAGGTATGGGTGGTTGCAGAGACCATGGAGGTGTCCCTGCGACGGCAGAGGTCGCAGGGAACCCCTGGTTGACTTGGCAGAGGGTCGCCCTTACCCTACGCAGCGCCATGCTCCGCGCAAAGTCGCCGGAGCATGGCGCTGCTCAGGGTTTTGCAGGGAGGACCCAAATGCCAAGAACGAAGAAGAGTTAGGGGCCAAAATGTAAGGGTTTCAAAAGTTGAGGGTCAAAAAGTAATGAATGAGGACCAAAATGCAAAGTCGGTCAAGAAGGTCTCTTCTTAGGCTCAAGTTTTTATGCATCACTAAATGGGGCCTAAGGATTCTAATGGTGAATTTTATTTCTAGATCAGACCTTGTTTGGTTGGTTAATTTACGTAAAAACCCAAATTATGTCATTAATTGGGCATGGTTCTCAATGTAGGTCAAAATGGATTCCTCAGGCCAAATTGAAGGTTCTAAACCCTAGAGATTATTTTTCTATGAATTGTAGAGAGTTTATTCAATTTTCTCTTTACCTCGAACCTCGTGAATTAAAGTAGGTTTGTTTTTAAGGTTACAGGATGTCATTTAATTTCTTGTAGTTGTTGTAGCCCTTATTGGATCATCTCATCCCACTTTTCTTCCTATTACGTTATTTTGACCTATGTTTGGATCCTGAGTTACCCTGTTTTCAGATTGAATTGGTGAAATTGCATTTTTACCCCTTATGACTTATTTTCTTCTTAAACTCAGAATTCTTTGAGTTAAGCCTTTCCTTTAGTTATGTAGTGGCTTTTATCCTTTGTATTAGGTCAAAATGAGCTAGTTATGGCTCATGATGAGGTTCTCATCACTTGCCAAAATGCAGATTGCCCGAGTCCTTGCCTTATTCTACATAGAAGTAAATTCTTTTTTAGTTTTTTTTTTATGGATTCTGGAGTTGAGAGTTTTGGGGTAACTTTTCATAGCTACCCAACCCACCCAAGACTCTAAAAGTACTTTAAGTGTTAAGCATCTTATCGTGAAAATTATGATAGACTCACTCAACGACAATGAAAACGGACTTCGATTTTCTACGCCCCTAGTTGACCTAAAAAGAAAATGTTGCCTAAATGTGTATATATCAGATTGGTAGCTTTCTCCCAACTTTTATTTTTGTAGGGTCAACACAAAGGCGAACCTGGTGTATATCTCCCCGTATTATTCTACTTCCTCGCTTCTTCCTTAAGTGTTTTGGAATTTTTGTGCATTTTATGAGTTGGGATCTAGATAAACGGCTAATGGGTTGTTACACACGACAACTTGCCAGCCAAACTCGTGCGATGAAGTGTGGCTTATTTCCTTTTTTTCTTTTTCTCCTTTTTCTAATTTTTTTTTCATCATCATTCTTTTATTTTCTTTAAGTGGCTTCCCTGATCTAAGATTTACCTAAAGGCAATAGTAAAAGAAAATGGTCATATGGCAGGGCTCTGAACAACCGGTCAATGGGTTGTTTCCTATGACAACTTGTCAGTCATACGACCTTAGAAGGTTCATTAGCTACCTAATTTCCGTTAGAACTATCGATGAGTGAGTTAGTGCAAAACGTGTGTAGATGCTTAGACTATAAGTCCCCCCAAATTAGAGGGTGGGTAGATAAGTAGTATACTTATCACCCCACTTTATTAACCAAGTTAGTGTAAATTAAGGTGGCAAAGACTCGAGAACAAGTCCACATTTTAGTGGACCCCCAGGCTGATTAAGCCCGAAGACTTGAGGAGTCTAAGCGTTCAGGTCTTTAACGTATCATTTCCTAAAGTTAACAAGCTCCTAATGCCCAAGTTTTATTTTCCTTTTTTTATAAAGAAATAAAAACTAGTTCAAGCTGACAATGTTTGTACTCAGAAAATGAGAATTACCACCCCCCATGCCTACCTTGGACAACGTCCTCATTGGAAATTAAATGTATGCAAGGGAGTAAGGAAAGAAATCACTTGAGTTGTAACTGTGTTTCCGGTCAGCTTGAAACCTCTGAGTTACCTCCCAAGAAGTGCTGAGTTTATTGCCTCTGGCTGGGCGAGGTTCCTGTTTAACCCTTAATGAGGGTTACAACTTCCTTCCAGGGAATCTGGGCAAGAAAGTGTTTTAATCTTTGGCCATTAACAGTAAAGGTTTGTCCAATCTTAGGATCAGAATTTCTACTGCCCCATTGGATAAAGGTCTAATCACTCGGTACAGTCCCGTCCACTTAGATCTCAATTTCTCGAGAAAGAGTTTAAGTCTCGCATCAAAAAACCAAACTTGTTGATTTGGCTCGAAGGTTTTTCTATTAATGTGATTGTCGTGGACAACTTTCATCTTCTCCTTATAAAGTCGATTGTTCTCATAAGCGTCCCGACGAATCTCCTTAAGCTCGGAGAGTTGGAGCTACCTTTGAGTTCCGGCCATGTGGAAATCCATGTTACACTGCTTAACGACCCAGTATACCCCATGCACCAACTCGACTGGAAGGTGGCAAGTTTTGCCAAAGACCAATCGATATGGTGACATGTCTATCAGGGTCTTATTAGCGGTCCTGTATGCCTAAAAGGCATCATCCAATCGTGTGGACCAATCCTTTCGGTCAAGTCTCACAGTCTTTTGTAGAATATTCTTAATTTGCCTATTTGGGACCTCAGTTTGCCCATTCATTTGTGAGTGATACGGGGTGGAATGCAGTGAGTGACCCCGTATTTCTTAAGTAAAACACGAAACTGGGCATTGATGAAGTGACTCCCACCATCGCTGATCATGGCCTTAGGTATCCCAAATCGGAAAAAGAAATTATTCTTAACAAAGTCCTTGACGACCTTATGACCACATTTCCGGGTAGGCACAGCTTAGATCCACTTCGAGACATAATCCACCGAGACTAATATATATTCGAAGCCGTTTGATGGTGGGAAGGGACCCATGAAATCAATGCCCCAAAGATTGAATATTTTGATGATAAAAATTGGTTGTAGAGCGATCATATCTTTCTTGGTCATTGCCCCTAGGGTCTAGCATTTACTGCAGGTTTTTGCAAAATTATGTGTGCCCTTGAATAGTGATGGCCAGTAAAAATCAGACTGCAAAACTTTTACAGCCGTCTATTTCCCAGAGAAGTAGCCACAACAGGCTTGATCATGACAGAAGGATAGCACACTTTGAACCTCCTCTTCAGGGATAATCTAATGATTTGATTAGCACAAAGTCTAAATAGCATCAGATCATCCCAGAAATAATGTTTGGCCTCAGCCAAGAACTTGTCTTGTTGTTGTCTAGACCAACCATGCGGAGTCTGCCCTATCACTAAATAATTAACTAAGTCTGCATACTAAGGAAGATTCTTTCCATGCATAGTTAGAATTTTTTCATTAGGAAATGTGCCAGTTAAGGGTAGTGAAGGTTTAATATGCTCTGGGTGTCAGCTACAACATTCTTGTATCCAGGATTGTCACATATTTCTAGGTCAAATTTCTACAGAAGCAGGATCCATCTGATCAGCCTAGGTTTAGCATCCTTTTTGGCCAACAAGTGTCGGATAGCCGAGTGGTTAGTGTAAATGATGACGTGGGATCCTAGAAGATATGATCTAAACTTTTCTAATCCAAAAACTACAGCAAGCTCCTTTTCTATGACGGTGTAATTCGGTTGAGCCCAATCTAACGTTTTGCTTGCGTAGTAGATCACCATGGTTTCTTCTCTTGTCTTGTCCTAGGATTGGTCCAACAGCAAAATATGATGCATCACACATTATTTCAAAGTCCTGGGACTAGTCTAGGAGTTGTAAAATAGGTGTAGTTGAGACTGAATCCCTTAGAGTGTTGTAGGCTTTGAAGCAATCAGGTGTTGCTGAATCAGAAAATCATCACAAATAGATTTGAGTTTTGAAAATCCGTCGTTGAAGTATGATTTGCAAAGAAATCCCTTAACAAATAAATTTTACCGAAACCCGTTATTGTAGTTGAGTCAGGCATACTATCTTCTATTAGATCCATCTCATACTTGTGAGAAGAAAGTAGAGAGATTGCTGGTGCGCTAAGTCTAGTGCAAGGACTCTCAACTTTTGGACAATTAGATAAGGATACCTTAGAGTTAGGCATAATTTTCGCTCTCCGTTCCAGTGTGCGTACATTGTGTGAATTCCTGAGAGTCACCAAATAAGGCAGATACACAAAGATGGAGTCCTAATAAAACTATGACTATGGTGGATGGTTACGACCGTCCTTCATAGAGTCCTCAGCTGAAGGAGGGTAATTGTTAAGACCCCATCTTTTAAGACGTCTAGGAGTTGGAGCAGACGTCTGGTCAGACGTCTGGAAGCCTTCCCAGACGTCTGGAAATTAATTTTTGCGGCATACGAATTTGCATCTGCGCGCATGCGCGCGCAAACTGACCCGCTGCCCTCTTTTCTTCTCTCTCTTCCCTCCCCGTCTTGCAGGCGCATCTTTTCTTCCTCTCTCTCTCCCCATGACACCTTCAAATACCTTCCCCCCTCTCCTCTCCCTCACCATCACTCCACTGTCTCCTCCTTCTTCTTCCTGTTAGCGTGAGAGTGAGAGGGTGAGGGCAGCAGTTGTTGCCGGGTGTGCGCGGGGAGGAGGAAGTGCAGCGAGAGGGAGAAGAGGTAAAGCGCGAGTGTGCGAGCTCACCGGAGCAACCAGGGCCGGCCGGCGGGAGTGTGGCGTTGGGGAGGTGCTGCTGCAGCTCAGGCAGCAGGCGAGCGCGGCACGGCCGTGCGCAGTAGGAGGAGGGCGAGGAGGTCCTGATTCTGGGAAAATTTCCCAGAATCAGACGTCTAGACCTACGTCCAGACAGTGCGGGGGACGCCTGGAGTGAGATACAGACGTCTGAAAGGTACAATATTTCGTTTCCTTCTCCTTTTGCGTGTACAAACATGCAGGCCGTTCCACCGAAGGATCTGCTTCTTTGCCGTGCTGAGATCGATTGCGTACGCGTGCAAGGTTAGTTCGGGAAGGAGCAAGGGCACGCCCTCCCACACAGATCGGATGTCTGGGCACAGCACCAAACGGCGGATAGGGTCTCCATACGTCCGGAGTGATAGTCGGATGTCTGGAACTGGTCTAGATGGTTCAGTGGGATTCTGGACGTCTAGAGAACCGCGCAGAAGCAAGGTATGACCTGAACCATCATTTAAGACGTCTCGAAGATGTTCCAGATGTCTGATTTGGGGCAGACTTGTCGTTTTTGACCCGTTTATGGTCCGTTCGAAGTCCGTTTTTCGCGTTTCAAGTTTCGTTCTTCTCAGAATTAGTTCCTCTACTTGTTTACAGTATTTTTATATTGTTCTGAGTAGTTCCTTGTGTTTGATCCTTGTGTTAGGACCCCATTCCGTTGCGGCTCTAGGGGTTGCGGAGGCACGCGGACCTGCTTATCACGCCCCCAGTACTCCCGGTTTTGCAGGTAGAGTGGCTCCCTTTAATTGTTTATCAACAATTATGCACTTGTGAGATAATTAATAGATTCTAAGGTATGGCATGAATCCTTGGGCTGGAAAACTAGATTGAATGATAGATCCTAGGGTATGGCATGAATCCTAAGATTGGAAAACTAGATTGAATGATAGATCCTAGGGTGTGGCATGAATCCTAGGAACAGAAACACCAAAACGAATGTCGTGACTATATAAATTGCAGTCTTGGAAAAGTAGAAAAAAAAATGAAAATTGCCTGTAATTGGATAATAGTTGCTTGTTTATGAATGAATATTAGCTGTTAAGAACATGGGCTATATGAAAATAAAGCTGAAATCATGAAACCTAAATTGGCTTAGTTAAAGAAATATGAGCATAAACCCTACGGGGAATTAGGAGTAGAGCTCCTGAGAGGTGAATGGAATGGAATTGAGGAAGTGAGTTGGCCCTTGAGTACGGAGTACCAAGGAGAGCGACTGTCCCCCTGTTGAGTGCAGAGCGGAGCTAGCCACCCTAGGGACCCAGGGTTAGGTCTAGCCACTTTGTACCGAATTTGGCCCTCGGTACACAATACCGAGGAGAGCTACTAGTGTAGGGAGAGCACTAGCCACCCCACGGGCCCCGGGGTTCTGTTAGCCTTCCTACACCGACTTGTTAGGCCCACTGGGCAAACCAGGGTAGTCAGGCGAGGGTGCGCGGACTGTGGAGGGGCAAGACCCCTGTTTGGTTACTGTGGAGGGGCTAGACCCCTGTGACTGAGAGGGCTCTGCCCTATACTGGTTCCATGCTGTGCTTTGGGCGCACCGGTTAACGGAAATGACTGACCGCGTGCCGGTGCGAGGTAGCTACCCGTGCGTTTATCGCGCGTGTCATAGTCACTGTTACGTCTGTCAGTGACCTTGGGGTGGTTGACTGAGGGTAGGACCACCACGGGGGACTCTCCCGGCCAGGAGAGCACCACGTGCTACTTCTACTTTTCGAAAAAGACTGCAATCAAGATCGTTCCCACGAGGAACATTCGAGATCAAGAGAAAGATTCGAGGAATAATTCAATAATGAGTAAATGGAAAAATAAAGAAAGAGATTAAAAATATAACAGTTACTGTCCACTTTACAATTTTTCTTAGCTAGTTGGTTGCCACTCTACTCAGCGCTTTGCTGACGTGTCACCCTTGTCACCTTTTCAAGACCAGGTGTTGAGCAGCCAGAGCCTGCGGCTGGAGAGGGTGTTGGGCCTAGTAGAGCCCAGTAGTTTTGCTTGTGTTGTACCTACTGTACCGTTTCTTCTGTTGTAGTGAGTATTTTCTGTTAAAGTTGTACTCTTTTATTGTAAGCATAATGTTTATGTACCTATTTAATTCTCTACTGTTGTGGTGGTGTGTACTGTAGTAGTTCTTTTCTTTACTGATGTACTTTT
This sequence comes from Thalassia testudinum, assembly GCA_037157565.1. Classification (NCBI taxonomy): domain Eukaryota; kingdom Viridiplantae; phylum Streptophyta; class Magnoliopsida; order Alismatales; family Hydrocharitaceae; genus Thalassia; species Thalassia testudinum. The sequence goes on along the minus strand of JAZHRO010000022.1, from coordinate 962,479 downwards.
GTTACTACTAGTTATATGCACGGTGAATGTGATTTATTTTACTGCTCTTTTGGTTACTTTCTCGTTGGACGACTGGGTCTTGGGATCAGTCGAGTCAATCCGATTCTCGTGTCTCGTAGGGATTCGAGAATAGGGTCGTAACAGTAATAGTGTGAAAGGTCATAAATACGCTGGTTCTATCCATCCTTTCCCGGTGTCGAGAGTAGGCACTTTCACCAAATAAGCCACACAATATCCTCTTGACAATCATCATCCCTAATAATGTCTCATAAATAAAAGTCTACGTCGTGTTATGTTGATTTATAAAGAAAGAAAAAGAAGAAAAAAGAAACAGTTATATTTAAAAAAAATAAAAATAATCAATAAATAATAGAAAAGAAAAAGAAAAGAGTCCAAGTTTATAATTTTATCTTCGTGATGATGTTTCTAAGGCAACAAAAACACCCATCGCAATCCACTAAATATGACCAATACCTACCTTTCAGTATTTCTGATCACCCGAATACTGGCTGATGACTTTAATTAGTTGTAGAGTTATTAGGACTTTAGTTGAAGTGTGAATGCCTTATGAGGCTACCAAACAGTGAGTACATTTACTAAATCTGATGAAATTTGTGATCTCAAAAAGAAAAGAAGGAAAAGAGTGAGCACAAAGGAATATCAAGCGAGCACAGTTATTTAGCTTCTCTCTGAGTTGATTTGTTTAATAGTCTAGAGATCTAGAGTCTGTAGTACTAGATTACATGTAGCACTAGATGAGTATGTGCCACTAAATACATATCCATTCAACTCGATATCTCTTACATAAGCCAAAAAGTCGAGGTCAAATTACAGATTATCTTTTGCTTTATCCCCGAGGGAAGTAGTTGCCTATCCTGATAGAATTTTATCAAGGGTTAAGTGTGAACTTCAAATGTAAGTTAGGCTTTTCACTTGAATCATTACTTAGGCTACTATCACTTCACATGAATCTGGATATCTAAATTTTTGGAATAAGGAAAAAAGAAATCTTCTGATTACTTCTATTATTTTCACTTTTGTTAGGGATTAGCAAATCTTAAACATGGGGGTATTTGATGAGTCCATTTTAATGGACTATTGTTATGCCTAAGTTAACTTTATTCTTGTATTTTATATTCCATAATAATTACATTAGGTCATAAAATAATTGCATGCATCATTACTTAGGTTTGCATATATCTAATGCATTTAGTAACTTATTGTATATAAATAATTATTTTATATTTTGAATAAACAAAACCTCCTCGCGCACACGCATGCGGCCGCACACACGCAGGCCAACTCCGACGACCCTGCCTTGCTTGGAAGCTTGGCTTCCAAGCATAAAATCGACCTCCAAGGCTCTATTTAAAGGAGCCTAGTTCGCCTCGACTCCTCTAAGCTTGAAATCGACCGGAAATCTGCTCAATTTCATCTCTCCTCCTCTGGCCAACTCGCTCATCAAGCTCCGGCGACCCTCCCTGATCTCCCTCATAGCCTGACCACAATACCGGTGGCAAGTTCTTCCTCACGTTCGTCCACGTCCCGCAGCACTTGCCAATGCCCTTGAATCCCCTTCATCCTCGCTAACCATCCCTCCCTGAGCATCCTCGTCTCCGGTGTCGACAATACGTGCCAGACGCCATCTCCGTCTCCCTTTCGTCTCTTCACCTCCTAGATAAGTCCCCTTCACCCTCTACTTCCTTTCCCCCTCTTTATTTCCCTCAATCGACTACTGCCGCACTCCACCACCATCATCTCCTTCACCTCCAGCTACCACCTTCGGCGAGATCGCTCCACCATCACAGATCACCTCCCTCCTCGCCAACAAGTCCATATGCATCGCCTCGACTCCCTAATAACAACCCCTCACTCCATTCACTCTGCCACTCACCCAAAAGCACCCCCGAACACACCCACTTACACGGCCACAGACAACCCTAGACACGCTCACACAAGCATTCCCACGCCCACACAAGCATTCCCACGCCACGCCGACCACCGTAACACACTCACCGTGCCTCGGTGAAGCTCCCTGAACATTATGAAGTGGCCGCGAGGCTGTATTGGTGATTTCAGGTACAGACGTTCATCCGCCATTGGAGCAAAGCTTGAAGCAAGCTTGCAGTTGCTCCAGGCTTCGCCAGCCCCAAATCTCTGTCCCAGGCTGCGCGGAAGACACTCGCGCACAACTCTAGCCTGTCAATTGAAGTCAAGGACAATCACAGTTGCTGCAATCGAAGAGAGCACCTCTGCTGTGGGCGCGCGTGAAGATGGTGGGAAGATAGTCCCACCTCAGACTGGAAGAGGTGCAACACTCGCATAAATTGAATTCTTGCCATCAGCTTATCGCCTCCGAATCACGGGGTGTGGTTCCTCTCACCCGACCCTACCGGCCTCGTTCGCGACCATGCCCCGCGGACTTGGTCTTGACCCGACCCGACTTGCACACCTCGCCAACCATCGCACGCCGGTGGACCTGGTCCCGAGTACGTACCCGACCTGATTACCCGAGAAGTGTGTGGCTCTGGGAAAGCAGAACCCAAGAGAGAAGAGAGAGGATAGTGCGCGCGGGTAGGAGGTAGGTTTTGCTCTGCAAGCTAAGAGGTGGAAAAGCAAAGCTGAAGAAGAGGAAGGAGAAGACAAGGACATAGAGAAACTAAGGCAGAGAAAGGAAGAGAAGGAAGAAGCTGAAGGAAGAAGAAGCTGAACGAAGAAAAGGCAGCTCGGCAAAAGACAAAGAAGAAGGCAGCCGACAGAGAGAGAGAAAGAACAAAGCCAAAGAAGAAGCGGGCAGAGAAAGCTAAGGGAAGGGCTAAGGCAGGAAAGCTGAAGAAGAGAGAAGCCAAAATCAGAAGAAGAAGGAAGGAGAAGACAGAGAAAAGAAGAGCTTGCCAAGGAAAAATCAGAAGAAGAGAATCAAAGAAAGAAGAAATAGTATGGACATTCTAATTTTTATATTCACATACATTGAATTCTTGAGTATTTTTTATCTACATTGCCAATTACTCTTATATTGTTGCACTGTAATATTTGATATTATTGCATATTATTGAATTGTGATCTTTATTTCTAAAGCACCAATTTGCTCCCTGTGTTCGACCTCGGACTTTAAAGTTCGAGTAATAAAATTGTATTTGTTTTGAACGCTCTTTCAGCTATATTACAATGCGATATTCTTAAAACCCGATTCAGTGCTCTAAACATTTTGGCGCTGTTGCCAGGGAGCAATGGGCGATTTAGAATTCTTGATTGCAATTGCTGATTTGGTACTAACTTGCTATATCTCTTTGTTGTGGTTGTTTCAGGGAGAAGATTCAAAGGAAGGCAGCCTCACATCAAACATGCCTGGGGCAGGTAATTTCTTATTACTTTCTCTTAAGCCCCTCATTTTGAAATGGAAGAAAAAGATAAAATCAATCAGGGCTACTTGCTTTACATTTCTAGCTAATTCACCAAGTTGCCTGATTTGATTTCAACAACAAAACTGATTTGTGCACCCATTTAAAGTAACTAGGGCTATCACATTCTTGATTGAGTCCTAGATACCACATTTGACAAACTAAATTGGACCAAGGTTAGAGCCAAATTAAGGATTTCAATCTAGGGCTTTGGAGATACACTTTCATAAGCAAAAATCAACTCTCCAAAAAGAGGTGTGCCTAAGCCTTGGTTGAAGAGATTTATTCAAGCAAACCCTAAAATTCAAGCTCTTAAATCTCACTTGAATCCTAAAAGAAGAGACCTAAAACTTCTCAAAGGACAAATAGGTGAAGTTGACCCACCTTGTTGGGTCAACCAACCTTGAAATTAGGTCACTTTTTTGCACTCAATACATCTAAAGTTCAAGTGGAAATCTTAAGTACCCTTACTCTTTAATAAAATTGGTAGACTTAAGGGGTCAAGTCCCCATTCTAGTATAGCTGGAATATCAGTGACAAGAGAGGTCGGGTGGGGGAAACCCTGTAACTCGTGGGGGCACTCTACCGTGTAGGGGTCTTTATGGGACTCTCCCTCTCTCGCTGCCCAAGTATTTCTCATGTGGACGGCTTTCTGACTATGGGGTATCATTCGCCCCAAACCTCTATAGTCATCCAAAGTTTTTGAGTGTCTTGATTGGGTCCATCACATTCTACTCTCATCCAGACCATCAGTGCATGCTTGGTACGAGGTCCTTAAGACCATCCTTGAGGTCTCCTTTAGTGATTCACTCTCGTCGAGGACAGGTCTCGACTTCCATGTTTGTGCAGCAACCCCACCACATAGACATCTCCTCTAATTCATCTGAACCCAATTCTCCTTCTTCAATCATCATGGCACAACTAGTAAAAGAAGAGAATAACCTTGAGAACTAGCTTCAATGCCTTAATGATCTATTCCATGCCTTTGTAAACCCACCGCAGTGTCCTATGATGCGAGATCACTACAATCTCGCTATGGTGGCGATCAAACATCGAGTCCAAATCCTGACTGAAGGTCCTGATTCTGAACTCAAGCCCAACATGATTCATGCCATTCCAAAGTTTCATGGGCTTAATTCTGAGGATCCCTTCCAGCACATCAAACAACTCAAACATCTGGCCCAGACCTTCAGGTCCGATGTCCAAAATCAGGATATTCTTTTCATGAAGATGTTCTCCTTCTCTCTCATGAACAAAGTAGCTCACTGGTATCAGACTCAAACGTGTCCAATCAACACATGGGTCGAACTACAATCCAAGTTTCTGAAAAAGTTCTTCCCCGTTGGTCGGACGAATGCCTTACGACACCATATCACACACTTCACCCAACAGCCTGGAGAACCACTTCATGAAGCATGGAACCGTTTCCTGGATCTCATGCGAAAGTGCCCCCATCACGGAGTTCCTAAATGGGAACAATTCCAGTCTTTTACCAAGGACTCCGTGAAGATATCCGCTTATTCGTCAATACAACCTACGGAGGAAATATCATGGGTCAACACAAAGACACTGTGTGGGAGATTCTCGAGAATATGTGCGAGAACTCCATCAATAATGACTCCATGGGCTTTTTCGACCATACGAATGCCTGTGCATCGACCAATCCAAGGGGAGCACATGAGACACAGGGCCTGTCCGCATCCGTCGACTTGGAATCGATGGCCAGTCGTTTGGACAAGGTCTCTATCATTGAGAACAAGGTGGATGAGCTAACTCAACATTTGCAGCGAGCCACCTCTGCACAAAACCCGTTTGCACAACCGTCCCCTCGGAGGGAAGCTGTGCATAACATCTATCACCGACCTTCTCAGGGGATGGACTCGTATCCACCCCCGTCTGTCTCTAAGACTTAAGGAAACTCTTATCCTGCCTACTCTAGTTGGGGGAACCCTGAACCCTCGCACTCTGAAATTTTTGAGGTTCCTCAGACTTGCGAGGACCTCAACGCCATCCAGAATGACCCATTCTTTAATACCTATAACCCTGGACGGCGGAATCATCCCAATTTCCTATGGGCGGGAAATAATCAGAATCAAAGACCACCATATCAACCCCGTCCATAAGCTCCTCATCCATTTCAGCCACCTCAACCTCGGCCCAACCCCACCTATCAATCTGGGCCAACTTAGACAGATCAGATAACTCTCATCCTTTAGACTCTGGCTGACATTCAAATGACGAATGTAGTTATGCAAAAATAGCGTAAAGACGAGATCACAGAGGTTCACAATCAACTTGCCCAGATGATGAATTCTCGCCAACCTGGCACACTCCCTTCGCAACCTCTACCGAATCAGAATAACATGCCAAACCAGAGGCGCGTTATGAACCCAAATCCAGGCCAAGCCCACTTGTTTTATCAAGCCCCTTCTGTTCCATCACCCGATAGGATGAAAGCTTCGACATCCTATTCGGGATTTCAGTAGCAGCCACCTATTTTACCAACACCGAACCAGAACCAGGCAGAGCTGAATTCTGTAACAACCCATAGTGGCAAAATAACTCAAGACTGACCTTACCCAAGCCACTTTCAGCCTGGTAGTGCTGGCCCAAGCCTTAGGATAGTTATCTAGGATACCCCTGTTCTTGATCAAGAACCTGGACCTATTCTAGAGGAACCATCCAAGGTTCCATTTCTCGAGGCCTTGACCAGGGGAAAGGGGACAAACAAACCCGTGGCACTTGAGGAGGATCAGGTCAAGCTCTTTGAACAAGTCCATATAAACATCCCCTTGATGGATGCGATCCGCCACGTACGGACTTACGCACGATTTCTGAAAGAAGTGTGTACACCTAAGTGTAAGCCGCGAACCAAAAGTGGGAGCCCAATTGTATTGTCAGAGAAAGCCAAATTTTGAGCAAACTCCCACCTAAGGCAAAAGACCTAGGTACTCCCCCTGATTTCCTATACCATTGGAGATGCCCAATTTGATAGAGCTTTATTAGATCTAGGAGCCTCCATAAACCTAATACCTACATCCCTACTTGACCACCGTAAGGAATCTGAGCTTAAACCAATAGAGGTGACATTACAGTTGGCTGACCAATCTATTAAGTCACCTAAAGGAGTTCTTGAGGATGTCATTGTTAGGGTTTTGGGATTTCTATTTCTCGGTGGACTTTGTAGTCTTGGATATGGATGCTCCAGAAAACCCGAGGGATACACCAACTATATTAGGGAGACCCTTTCTGACCACTGCTAGGGCCAACATAAATTGTGAAGAGGGCCAAATTGAACTAAAATTCAGGAACCAAACATTAAAGATTGACATCTTTAAGGCCCAACAAGGGATTAATTGCGGTGTTATAGAACAAATATGTGACATCAAGGCTGTAGTTGATGATCCGTATATTGAGGAAAACCTGACTACTTCTGATCAACCACAAGAGGATCAAAACTTGCAATCAAAGGAGTCCGAACTTGACTTAGATACACCCATAACTCCTTCCCTTGCTACTGATACACACCCTGAACCACCCACTACTGTTGATAACCCTATTTTGGAACTCAAGCCTCTTTCCGATCACCGGAAGTATGTCTTTTTGGGTTCCAATCAGACGCTTCTTATGATTATCAACTCCAGACTCACACCTGATCAGGAATCCCATCTGATTACTATTCTCTAGCAACATCGTAGAGCCATTCGATGGACTCTAGATGATTTGACTAGTATCAGCCCCTCCTACTGCACACTTCGTATCTACACTGAAGAGGGCACATGACCTTCCCATAAAATGCAGAGACATCTGAATCCTAATCTGCAGGAGGTCTTGAAAAAGGAGATCATCAAGTGGTTAGATGCTGGGATCATTTACCCGATCTTCGACAGTCAGTGGGTGAGTCCAATCCAGGGTGTTTCTAAGAAGGCAGGACTCACCGTAATCACGACTAAAACTGGAGAAATCATACCGACCCGTGTGACGAATTCGTGGAGAATCTGCATTGATTACAGAAGACTCAATACTTCCATAAAGAAGGATCATTTCCCACTACCGTTTATTGATCAGATCCTCGAGAAACTAGCAAAAAATAGGTTCTTCTAGTTTTTGGACGGGTACTCTGGTTATAACCAGGTGGCAATCCATTCTGAGGACCAAGAAAAGACCACTTTTAGCTGCCCCTTCGGGATGTACGTGTTCCGAAGGATGCCGTTCAGTCTCTGCAATGCACCGGCTACTTTTCAGTGGTGCATGCTTCCCATATTCTCAGATATGGTAGGTGATTATCTGGATGTCTTCATGGATGACTTTTCAGTATTTGGAGAATCATTTGACGATTGCCTCTTGCACTTGGTTCAGATTCTCAGGCGGTGCATTGACGTGAATCTGGTTCTTTCCTAGGAAAAGAGCCATTTCATGGTGCCTGAAGGAATCGTCTTGGGACATCTTATATCAGAAAAAGGCATCTAGGTCGATCGAGCCAAGGTGACTCTGATTTCCAAACTCCCTATGCCTAGCTCGATCAAGGACATCCAATCTTTTCTGGGGCATGTCGATTTTTACCGTCAATTCATTCCTGATTTCTCAAAGATCGCGCGCCCCTTGACCACTCTACTATCTAAGGATGTTCCTTTCGAAATCTCCAAGGAATGCATACAAGCATTTGAAATCCTCCGTGATCGATTGACCCAAGCTCCGATCCTATATTTCCTTGATTGGTCTCAACCCTTTGAGATCATGAGCGATGCATCTAATTTCGTTGTAGGAGCGGTACTTGGGCAGAAAATTAACGGGAAACCCGTGGTCATCTACTACGCTAGCAAGACACTTGATGAGGCTCAGCGTAACTATACAGTTACTGAGAAAGAGCTGCTAGCCGTAGTATTTGCCTTGGAAAAGTTCAGATCATATCTTCTGGGTTCCCGTGTTATCATTTACTCTGATCACACAGCTGTGAGGCATCTCCTTGTGAAGAAGGACGCAAAACCTCGATTAATCCGCTGGATCTTGTTGATGCAAGAGTTTGACCTCGAAGGAGAAGACAAGGATGCAGAGAAGTTAAGGCAGAGAAAGGAAGAGAAGGAAGAAGTTGAAGGAAGAAAAGGCAGCAAGGTAAAAGTCAAAGAAGAAGGCAGCTAGCAGAGAGAGAGAGAAAGAACATAGCCAAAGAAGAAGAAGCAGACAGAGAAAGCTAAGGGAAGGGCTAAGGCAGGAAAGCTGAAGAAGAGAGAAGACAAAATCAGAAGGATAAGAAGGAAGGAGAAGACAGAGAAAAGAAGAGCTCGCCAAGGAAAAATCAGAAGAAGAGAATCAGAGAGAGAAGAAATAACAGACATTCTAATTTTTATATTCACATACATTGAATTCTTGAGTATTTTTTATCTACATTGCCAATTGCTCTTATATTGTTGCACTGTAATATTTGATATTATTGCATATTATTGAATTGTGATCTTGATTTCAAAAGTACCAATTTGCTCCCTGTGTTCGACCTCGGACTTTAAAATTTGAGCAATAAAATTGTATTTGTTTTGAATGCTCTTTCGGCTATATTACAACGCGATATTCTTAAAACCCGATTCAGTGCTCTGAACACCAAGCATGGATATTTGTTATCAAGAACGAATTCTATTTTAATTAAATTTGACAGTGCTTATCTGTAATGAGATCGCAATTCAGGTATGTCCATGGTGGTGATTTTGTATTTGCGCACCTATATTCTTGATTAATTATCCAGATCAAGAATTTGTGTTGGAAATAAGAGCATTAGTTAGCATACACATCCGTGATATTCTTGAATAATTGAGGCATCATTAATCATTTTTTGATAGGCTTATTCCTCCCTGTGGATACAACCTAACTTTTCGTGGTTAGTTTTGAATTATTAAATTTTTTGAAAAGCAATTTTCTACCACATGACATACTACAATGACGCAACATTTTATGTCAAAGGTTTTAACGAAAACGAAGATCGCTCTTTCATCATACGGTAGGCCCAAAGAGCATCCTCAAGCTTTTGAGTCCAATATTTTCGATCAAGCCTAACTGTCTTCTGTAGAATGTTCTTGATCTCCCGATTGGAGATCTTGACCTATCCGTTCATCTGAGGGTGGTAAGGTATGGAGATTTTATGATTTACCCCGTATTTTGCCAGTAAACTATGGAATTGGGCATTTGTGATGTGAGTACCACCATTGCTGATAATGGCCCTCGGAATCCCGAACCGACTGAAGATGTTCTTTTTGACGAAATCGATGACCACTTTGTGGTCATTGGTTTGGGTCGGAATAGCCTCTATCCACTTGGACACGGAATCAACAACAACGAGAATGTACTGGTGTCCAAATGAATGGAGGAAGGGTCCCTTGAAATCGATGCCCTAAACGTCAAATATTTCGATGGGAATGATTGGGTTTAGAGGCATCATATCTCTCTTGGTTATGCTCCCAAGTGCCTGGCATTGGGAACACGACCTTGAGAATTCCTGGGAATCATTGAATAAAGACGGCCAATAAAATCCAGATTGAAGTATTTTTGCAGTCGTCTTTTTCCCGGAGAAATGTCCACTACATGCAGATACATGGCAGAACTAAAGTATGCTTTGAAACTCATTCTCCGATACACATCGGCGAATAATCTAATCAGAGCCAATGCGATACAGTTTAGGGTCATCCCAGAAGTAGTATTTGGCTTCAGATTTGAGTCTATCCCGTTGTTGCTTGGTATAATCTACGGGGATTTGACCAATAGCCAAATAATTTACTATGTCTACAAACCAAGGGGTTTGGACACTTGAAACTGTCATAATAGTCTCGTCCGGAAAAGTATCAGTAATCGAAATATCCGGATGAGAAGAATCACTTAGAAGCCTTAAAAGATGATCCGCCACCACATTCTATGCCCCAGATTTATCTTTGATTTCAAGATCAAATTTTTGAAGCTGAAGAATCCATCGAATGAGCTGGGGTTTAGCATCCTTTTTGGCCAAGTGATATCTCAAGGCCGAGTAGTAGGTGAAAATTATGACGTGAGTCCGTAAGAGATAAGCCCTGAATTTTTCTAAAGCAAATACTACAACTAGCAATTCCTTCTCAGTAATAGTGTAATTCCTCTGGGCCTCGTCTGGAGTTTTGTTAGTGTAGTAGATGACAAAGGGCTTTCTATTGATGGTTTGACCCAAAATAGTCCCAACTGCGTAATCAGAAGCGTCGGTCATGATCTCAAATGGGCCTGTACAGACTGGTGGTTGCAACACTGGAGCTTAAGTGACTACCATTTTAAGAAAATCGAATGCCTTGTGGCATGATTCGTTGAACTCAAACGGCGTATCTTTGGCAAGAAGGTTGCTCAGAGGGTGAGCAACCTTAGAAAAGTCCTTGATGAACCTCCGATAGAATCCTACATGATCGAGAAATGAGCAGATTTGTTTGACAGATGTGGGAGGAGGAAGTTTAGAAATAGCATCAACCTTAGCTTTGTTGACTTCAATTCCCCGTTCAGAGATTATATGGCCCAAGACGATGGCTTCTTGTGCCATGAAATAACTCTTTTATTAGCTAAGGGCCAATCTTGTTTTGATGCATCTTTTAAGGATCAATTCGAGATTAGCCAGGAAAGATTCAAACGAGTCTCTGAAAATGGAAAAATCATCCATGAAAACTTCCATAGACTCTCCTACCATGTCAGAAAATATGGCCAACATACACCTTTGAAAAGTTGCAGGTGCATTGCAAAGTCCAAATGGCATTCTACGGAATGCAAAGGTTTTGTTGGGACAGGTGAAAATCGTCTTTTCTTGATCTTCGGGATGGATAGGGACTTGATTGTATCTCGAGTAACTATCCAGGAAGCAGAAATACTTTTGCCCGGCTAGTCTTTCAAGGATCTAATCGATGAAGGGCAAAAGGAAATGACCCTTTTTGGTGGCTGTGTTCAGCTTCCTATAATCGATACAAACTCTCCAGGAGGAAGCTGAACGAATTGTGACAGATTCTCCTTTCTCGTTAGTCACAACGGTAATCCTGGATTTCTTAGGAACAATTTGCACAGGACATACCCATGGACTATCTGAGATCGAGCCACTTAATTATTTCTTTCTTGACCACTGATAACACTACATTTTACAATGTTAATTCTAACAAAAGGGGTCGGTCTTAAGGGTAAAATGCACAAAAGACACAGGAATGGGAGCATTGCGTGCATCGCACATCAAGATTACTTATAGTGCATTATTAACGGCCATATATACAAGTGCATGTCAAAACAGGCCTCAGTTGAATGATCGGATCGCATGGATGGACTTAGAGCGACGAATGGAGTCCAACGGACTCGAAATTAGCTAAATCAGACATCTGGAGCTCCCACTATTGACCCAAGAAGTTCTGACTGTTGATTTGATGATCAACGGTCATGGGGCCGCCACGTGTCAACCTCGTCGCTCCCTCAACTGCCCTTCATCGCGTGACATCACTTTAAGCCGTTCAATCGCAGATCGGACGGCTGGAAATCACGCACCAGCGTGCCTCTCAACCACAGTAGCAGCTCTCGACCGTTGGATCTTCATCCAATGGTCGCCCGCACCGTGACCGCAGCTCACCTCTGCGACGAAGCAGCAGGCGTAGCGCAGCGATACGCGCCTCACCCCCGCACAGTGAGGCGCGGGTTTGAGGCGGCGGCTGCAGTGCAAATTCGAGGCAGTCGTGGCGCACGTGACTTCGGCCGTTGATGTGAGATCAAGCGGCTGGCAGTGAGCGACGCAGCGCGATCTCTCGCATCCAAGGCAGATGCTTGCGATGACGCGTGGGGCGCCAGCACAGCGAGCACGATCCAAGCATGCGGCCCACGAGCGATCTCGACTGTCCAATCCGCGATTGGATGGCCTACAACGCTTGCACACGGATCGTGCGTGAAGAGGAGGAGCAACGCGCGTGAGCGACCATTGGGCAGGGTGCTTCACCGACATTTTGGGAAGGGTTTTAGCGACGTCCTGGACGTCACTAAAACCCCTTCTTCATTTGGAAAGGCCTTCTCCCTATTTAAACCCCTTCCAACCACCCATGGAAGGCATTCAATTCATCATGCATGTGTTGTAACACCCTCCTAGCCCCCCTTTAGCCCCTCTTGTAGTCAACAGAGTCGATGAGCCGCCGATGGAGCCTCTCTCCACCACCGTGGCCACCTCGCCATCTCCTCTCTCTCTCTTTCTTTCCTTTTAATCTAGCTTTACTTCCTTTTTTTCAAGCATTTAGCTACCGTTGTATTTATAAAACTTGAATTGTATGTTTAATATAGTGTTGATGTTACTTTGAGTAATGGCTATGATTTAAAAGACTCTAACCCTACTCGCTCTCTCTCTTTTTCTCTCTCTCACTCATTTTTCTACCATGTCTTCTTGCAAGCAAAAACTCGTTATCTCCGTGACATATAGTGACAAAGAAAATCTGATTTTTACGCCTTCCTGTGATTGACACTCGGACTCACGTCTATTTCTTCTTTTAAAGCTGACACTGCGAGTATGAACTGTAACAATCCTTTTAAACAAACACGTCTCTTGCGCATCAACCACTTCTCACACATTGGGGTTTAATCTCCTTTGCAACTGGCAAGAAGGGCGAGATCCATCTTCCATGAAAATTTTGTGATTGCAGTAAGATGGCTCAATCCCCCTAAGGTCATGGATGGTCAAACCAATTGCATCTTTGTGTTCTTTTAGGACCTTGATTAGTTTAATCCTGCTCCTTAGTCAATTTAGAACTAATAATCACAGGGAGCATCTTCTTAGGTCCTAAAAATTAATATTTCAAACTCTCAGGCAATGGTTTCAGTTCGAGCTGGGGCGAGTCTAAGATGGAAGGTAAGGAAGATGTTGATGAAGATTCATTAGGACGGTCAAGAGGAAGAGGTTGAAAGTGAACAAAGTCAACAACCTCTTCAAAATGTGGCAGGTTTGCCATGGAGGGTTGTGGGTTGGGTTCGTCGATGCCAGAGGAACTCTCAATAGCAGATACAACCATACATGTCTCAATATTTAAATTATCTTCCTAGATTTCCTCTATAAATCCACACTCCTCAAATTTATTAATCGCCTTGAAAATATCCAATTTCAGTTTTCGATCCCCAAAGACGATTTCCATGCTACCACTCTCACAGTTGATATTGGCCTTAGCGGTAGCCAAGAACGGATGCCCCAGAATGATGGGCGTGTTCCTCAAATTATCAGGTACATCCTTGTCAAGGACAAGGAAATCTATAGGAAAATAGAAGTCCATAACCTTGACAATAACATCCTCAATAACGTCTCTCGAATTTGTGACCTAATAGTCCGCTAACTGCAACGTTACTAAGGTCCGCCAAAGTTCACCTAATCTGAACTTATTGTAAAGAGAAGTCGGAATTGGGTTAATGGATGCACCTAGATCCAAGAGTGCCCGGTCAAAAGTGTTATCTCCGATAACACATGAAATCAAAGGGTTACCTGGATCTCTCTTTTTCGGAGGAAGGTGATGCAGGATAATAGAACTAGCTTGCTCAGAGAGTACCACCTTCCTCGGAATAGATTCCCTCGACTTACGCTTCTGGGTGAATAAATCATTTAAGAATTTAGCATAAGCCGGTATGTATTTGATAGCATCGAGGAGGGGAATATAGATTTCAACATTCTTGAATATATTCAAGAGCTCATGGTTACTATCAACAGGCTTCTTCTTCCTCGGTTTAATCAAGGCCTCAGGAAAAGGGACATAAGTCAGATCTTCGAAATCAGGTTCCTGAGCCTTGATTTCTTCTTCAGAATTCTCCTTTCTTTCCTCAAGCTCACCAGGATTTTCTTGACTAGAGTAGGGTAGGTGTGGGTCCTGGGTTTGCCTTCCACTCCTCAAAGTAACGGAGTTGGCAGATGCATACGGGTTTGGGTCTTGGGGAGGGTTAGGAAAGATCTGAGGGGCTTGATTAGCCAAAAACCCTGGATTTGATCAAGAAGAAAAAGAGGAAGGACCCTGCTCAACCACCTAAGCATGTGCGTGTGTCCCTCTGATTCCCATACCCTTGGGTTTGATTGCTCGGATTTTGTATGTTGCGTGGGTTGGGTACGGGTTGAGATGACAAAGATCCAGGCTGACGGGTATTAGTAATGAGCCTGGTTTGCAAGTTGTCCAGATCCTTGCATCTCTACCAACTGACGGTTCAAATAAGCCTACCCTACGGGTTGATGAGCATTCCAAACTGGCTAATTGACCTAATTCGGGGGCAGCTGAGTATAAACATGACTCTGACCCATTGGTCTTTACGAAGCATAGTTGCTGGGTCGGAATTGGGTCTACTGCCCTGGATTTTTCTAAGAGAAGTTAGGGTGGTTCCTCCAACCCAGATTATAAGCATTGGAATATGGCTTGGACCTAATGTTCTCCTGTACAGCAGAGACATTCTCATAGGGCGAGGATGGAGAGAAAGAAAAGGAGGGATCAGAGAAACTAGGATCAAAGGCCTCAGTTTGAAACCAGTGGGTTCAGGGCAATGCTGGCTCACAGGCTGAGCCACATCTAGTTGATTCATGAACTCCCATCCAGAAGGAGCTTGCGAAGAATGGAATCCTGAATTCTAGGATTAAGTGGATCGAGAATTATTCTCAGAGTTTCCAGCCATCCACTCCTCCATCCTTTTGGTAACCAGGTCCACCTTATCTAGCTTATTACAAATCAGCTCCATATTGAATGAATGAGAGTCATGGACCTCATTAACATTCGATCTGGGTTGTTGGGATCGGTTAAATATATCCATGGAGGCATGATTGATTGAATTTTCACTCATTTCCTCAAAGAAATCATGTGCATTATCTGTGTCTTTGTTGAGGAAATTGCCTCCGCAAGAAGCGTCCACGTGATTTCTAAGTTGCATAGTCAACCCGTGGTAAAAGATCTGCACGAGTTGCCATTTCGACACCTCGTGGTGTGGACACTTCCGCAATAAGTCCTGTAATTGCTCCCAGGCAACATGAAACTGTTCCCCCGGCCGCTGGACGAAAGTAGTAATCGCCTGCCTCAGTGCATTAGTACGTCCGATTGGAAATAATTTATTTAAGAAAGTCGATTTAAGATCGTTCCAAGTTGTTATCGGCCTTCCTATGGTCTTGTTCCAATGAGCAGCCTTATCTCTAAGGGAGTGGGGAAAGAATCTCATGATCATTTGCACTTCATTCACGTTTTGTGCTTTTATGGTCTGGACCAAAGTGGTCAAGTCCTCCAAATGCTAAAATGGGTCTTCTGAGCCAAGCCCATGAAAATGTTTGATTAGGCTTAACACCTGGGACTTGATTTCTACGTCTCCGACAAGAATCTGGACACCAGAAAGTTCCCCGTAATTTGAAGGATCATAAAAATCCTTCAAGGGCTGAGCGCCAAGCATTCTCTGCATTTTCCAGTTGCCTTTGAAACATCTCTTGCTGATCTGAGGCAAAGGAGGTTGTTGATTGGCCATGGGATCAATTTGGCCAAAATTCAATCTACGCCTCCTAGATTAATCTAATGGTCCTTCTAATTGGGGATTCAATGACCTCCTTCCAAGCATAAACTAGGAAGAGGTCGGAAGGACTAGGGATAAGAACCTTGCAGCACAAAAAAACAAGCCTGTCGATCAACACTTTCAGAATCCATCTAAAGATTATAGATGATTTACTCTACTTGTATCCAGTCAATCCAACCCATTAAAAGGAGGGGCTAGGGAAAAGGTTCTTCTTTTGGCTTACGCCTCTGGTTCCTAGTGTACCCTCCAACCACGGTCGTTTAATGCTATTCCCCTAGCTAGACATCAAATTGATTAGTACAAGCAGTTAATCGTGAACAATCTCAATCTAGGCCCCGAAGAGCGAATCGGTCCTTGAGGCTAACATCTAATCAATTTTAACTTTAGTTTAGGATTGTAGTGCTTATGTAATGTGATGGGCCCTTAAAATGGGCTATGCCCTTAATGATTGATTGAATATGTGTGAATACGTGCACAACCAGGGTTTCAAGTAAGATTATTTGGATGAGTGAATTTTAAGGTTCAAATCTTGCTTAAGTAGCTTTTAGGGTTTAGAATTAGGTAAATTCAATCAAGTTTAGGAGGCAAACCAGATTTCAAAACACGAGTGAAGATCTTTTCCTTTTGGAATCAAAAGTAAAGTGAAATGCCTGGTATTGACCTAAATTGTAAACCCTAAGGGGAAGCTACTTGATGAGTTGATTTTAGATGAAGTGGTTCGGCCCAAACAACTCAAACAATTAGCCTTAATGCACGACTGAGTTCGGCACACAAGTGGTTACTTAATCTGATTTCTTCTCAATTATGTGTTTGGGTGTGTGTACCGGTTCCAAAGAGCAGATGACCTGTTGAGTTTGAAAATCAGAAGAGATTGTGTACCTCTATGACAATTTTTAAAATTTTTTTAGTTTATATACGGAGGGTGAGATGGGTGGAGGTGGAAATCAAACAATCAAAACTAATCATAGGGTTTACAAGAACACCTAGGTTAATTAGGGTTATGAAATGAATCTATGGAGGGGGGAAGAATGGGGAGCACTTAAAGTTATCTTCAACTACACTTTACTCCTTTCTACCGTTTGAAGATTCCCTGTTGAGGTACCTACAAAACAATAGAAAAGAAATAAAAGCAAGCTAGAAAATAGATAAGTGTGCGGAAATGTGGAAAGGAAATCGAGATTCATTGCCTCTCCGGCAATGGCACCAAAATGTTAAATCGAAAAATTGTCGCAAATAGATTTGAGTTTTGAAAACCCATCATTGTAGTATGACTTACGAAGAAATCCGTCAGCAAATAAATTTTACCGAAGCTCGAAAAGAATTCTAGGTCGAACATAGGTAGGCTACGTAGACTTGAAATCCACGATTATATTATTATTTTTTAAAATTTTGTTTAAAGGCAATATACTCACAATGAATCGATACTAAACTAGAGAGAGAGAACAAAAACTTTTATAAAGTGGATAATGTTTTTATAATTAGAAAGCAAAAAGTATTGCAACTAGAAAGCAGTCAAATCTACTCTAGAAAGCAGTAAAATAGAAGAGAGGTGAGAAATTATCCTCCTCGTCGACTGCTTGGAGGACGAGTCGGAACAGGCGATGCTTGGAAGATGGAAAGCAGAGACGAGAGGTGGAGAATGAAGCTAGAAGAACTGGGGGTGAGGCAGGACGTCATCGTCGCAGGATCCACTTTCGAAAGGGGAGCGAGAAGACAACCACGGAAGCTCCACGAATGGGATGAGAAGTGGACAAAATTTTTGCTTTTAACTCTTGAGGAGCATCCCGAGTTTGGAATAAGCTTCTTTAGAGCTTTGGAGAGGGGGAGAGGTGAAGGAAGGGATGAATGAAATGTGGGGGGAGTAGGCCTTTTTATAGGTGTAGAGGTTGGGGGCAAATAGGTCATTTCAAGTTAAAAAATTAATGCAAGGGCTTTTAGTGATGGATTTAAGCGTCACTAAAAGCCTGAACGTGGCTTAGTGACGCATGCACGCCACCTTCTCCTCTCCTTGCTCTCTCAACGCACGCCCATGATCAAATGATCACAATCGAGAGATGCGCACCTGCTTCAACTTTAGCACCTCAATGCATGCACGTACGATCGTGCGTCCATCTCGGCATGTGATTGTGCGTGCGTCCGCTCGCACATTAAATAGCGCCACGTAGCACCCTTCGGAGCCTCTAGATCGCCATCACACAGGCGAATTTTGCACGCTCCTGCACTTACGCTTGATTTGAGGTGAGGTGGGGTTCGAACCCGTGCCTCCCTCTTCGAATGAAGGTGCACTACTATTGTGCCATGCCCCCTTTGAGGTGCACTTTTGATTTGGGCGTGAGCTATCTCAACCATTGAATCTTGGTCCATCGACTGAGATCGTCTGCGCGGTTGAGGAGAGAGATAGCAGCGGTGGGTCCATGGGCCGGAAGGGAGGCTGAGATTGCGCCACGTGGCACCATGTTAGCCATCCATCTTCTATGTCTTGTAAATGATGCCACGAATGTTGGATTGGATCGATTTTCGCATCGTTGGGCTACGATCGTTGATCCGAACCCATCCGTGCGGTCAGATTTGTCATATAATATACAGATTTACACCATTTTCACCCCTTGACCTCTGATCCTTCTCGGACTGCATCTGATGCTACGGAAGTCTGATCGGGGCAATCTTGGAGTCGTTGAACTCCGATCGTCACCCTGATCAGATCTATATAATTGAATCTTTAATCCGAGGCCCCGATTAAATATCGCCCTGTCACTTGACCATAAAAAGAGACAATTAACCTAAATTTTATACAATCTAACCTAAATGTAAGATGAAGCATTTTATGTAATATTTACAATGTATGATACTTCTATGACAATAAGAACATGCATAAATAGATATTTTAGGCTATTCATATGCACACACATCAGGTGTCATGTCAAAATGCGCATCGTTGGCTAGAAAATCAGTCAAGGACACGTTGGAAAAATCTTTTATGAACCTTCTATAGAAGCTAACGTGTCCTAGAAAAGATCTGATTTGTTTGACTGAGCTAGGAGGTGAAAGTCAGGAAATTAAGTCAGCTTTAGCTCAGTCGACTTTTATCCCCCTATATAAGACGATGTGACCGAGGACAATCCCTTCTTGCACCATAAAATGGCTCTTTTCCCAACTTAAAATCAGGTTGACCTCTATACATCGTTTCAGTATTTTCTCCAGGTTACTAAGGCAATGGTCGAATGAGTCTCCAAAAATGGAGAAATCATCCATAAAGACCTCTAAATATTCACCCACCATCTTTGAAAAGATGGATAACATGCAATGTTGAAAGGTTGCAGGTGAATTGCATAACCTGAATGGCATACGACAGGATGCAAATGTGCTATACGGGTAGGTGAACATGGTCTTCTCTTGATCTTATGGTGCAATAGCAACCTGATTATATCCTGAATGTCCATCTAGGAAGCAAAAATATTTCTACCCTGCCAATCGTTCGAGAATTTGGTCAATGAATGGCAGGGGTAAATGGTCCTTTTTAGTGGCTTCATTCAGCTTTTTATAGTCAATACACACCCGCCCCGCAGTGGTGGTGCAGGTGGGGATGGATTTTCCTTGGTCATTTGTGACCACGGTGAGTGTAAAGATGCGTCCCATTTTTATCCTTTTAAGACATCTGGAGTGTTAGTCAGATGTCTGGACCCTCTCCAAGACGTCTGGAAATTAAATTTTTGTACGCCTTCAGCGTTCTGCGCGCGGGCGTCGCGTAAAACTCTTCTCTCTCTTTTTCCTCCTCCCTCCCCCTGCAGAACCCTAACCCGTGGCCTTATAAAAGGCCACCCTCTCCTCTCCTCTCCACTTCACACTCCACCATCTCCACCATCAGAGTGCGCGGCGGAGTGGTGGAGGAGGTTAGAGAGAGAGAGCGTGTGAGAGAGGAGGAGGAGAGTGCGTGAGAAGGAGGAGACCGAGGTCGAGAGCTTCGTGGAAGCTCGTTGGAGCTCGCACGGCCACCACAGCACGTGCGGGGGGAGGAAGAGGTCTGGAGTGTCGTCCTCGACCCCCTTGCAGTAGCTAGAGCTGCGGCGGAGCAAGGAGAAACGTGGCGGAGCGCGGTGAGGAGCGCTGGGAGCGTGGTCTGATACTGGAATTTTTCCAGTATCAAACACCTGGAGTGCGGTCCGAACGATCGGCTGCGCATTTGGACGTTTGGCGTCAACACCAGACGTCTGAAGGCATCTGTATCGCGGAGGTACGTTCTCTTCGCGGTTATGGCCATGCAAGCCGCATGACGAGAACCTCATCATGAACCCTAACTAGCACAATCTAACCTAGGTATGCAAGAAAAAGCTCCTACATAACTCAAAGAGAGGCTTAACTCAGAGAATTCTGAGTTTAAGAAGAAAATAAGTCATAAGGGGTAAAAATGTAATTTCACCAACACAATCGGCAAACAGGGTAACTCAGGGTCCAAAAACAGGTCAGACAAACCAAATAGAAGGAAAGTGGGATGATCTGATCCAACAAGGGCTACAGCAACTCCAAGGAATTAAATGACATTCTATAACCCTAAAACAAACCCACTTCAATTCACGTGGTTCGAGGTAGGAAAAAAATCAACTAAACCCTCTAAAATTCATATAAAAATAATCTCTAGGGTTTATAACCTTCAATTTGGCCTTAGAAACCCATTTCAACCTACATTGAGAACCATGCCCAATTAATGATTTAATTTGGGTTCTTACGTAAATTGGCCAGTCAAACATGGTCTGACCTAGAAACAAAATTCACCATTAATTGTTAGGTCCAACATAGTCATGTATAAAAACTTGAGCCTAAGAAGAGACCTCATTGACCGACTTTGCAATTTGGTCCTCATCATTTACTTTTTGACTCTCAACTTTCGAAACCCTTGCATTTTTGCCCCTAATTTCCTCTTCATTCTTTGCATTTTGGTCCCTCCTGCAAGTCTCTGCGCAACACCATGCTCCGGTAACTTTGCGCTGAGCATGGCGCCGCGCAGGGTGAGGGGGGCGTCCTGCAAAGAGAACGCGGAGTTCCCTGCGATGTCTGCTATCGCAGGGACTCGGCCATGCCACTTGACAACGCCCACACCTTCCGTGCGAACGCGCGGAAGGTATAGGTCTCGTCTCCAACCATACTCCGGCGGGGGACGCACGTCGCCAGCGTGCGTCCGCCCCTCCGCCACCGCCTTTACAAAGACCAGCGTCACCAGCCGTTTCTCCCAGCTCGGTCTTGACGGAGAATCCCTCAACCCTTCCTGTCTCTCCACTCCAACAGGAACCCACCAGCTCCGGCGGTTCCTCCTCCTTCTCGTCGCTCTGCTGCAATACCAGCAGCAGAGCCACCTTCGCCTGATCTCCCCACGTCGCGCCGTACCAAGCGCGCGCCTCCCTGCCCTCTTCCTCGTCGCCGCTCTCTCCCTCTGGGTGTTTCTTCTCCGGCGACAGTCGGTACGGCTACCCGCCGCTCCGGCCCCCCTTCATCCCCGTAGGTAGGTTACAGTTACTTCCCTTCCTCCCCTCTTTCTTTTCCCCAACTTAATTTGCTTGATCACCCGACGACCACGCCTGACCACCCTCATCTTCCCCACCTCCGATCACTCTCCGACGAGTCATCCCCGTCATCCCACAACCAGATACGACTCGCCAATTGTCCCAAAAGCTCCGCCTCACTTCACCAAACACCCTTCGCCCCTCCACTGCCACTCCACACCTCCACAGCACACCCCCGATCAAACCCACTTTTCCGATTGCAGTCCGACCTAGGGCTGCCGCCATACATCGCCCCGCGACCTGCTACACCCCGCACTACCTTCGCCGTGCCACGGCGAAGGTTCCCCTGTGGTCTGATTAGGCCGAGAGGCCCTATTTATGTTAGACAAACTTTCAGCCCCGGCCGCCAATGGCGACGACGCAAGGAGCTTCCAAGCGAGCTCCAGGCCTCAAAGCGTTAGGACTTCAGCTGAGGCGAATTAGGGAGACTCGGGCGAAGGCAGGCAGCTGGTTTGCGAAGGGAAACGAGGACGCAGCTACTGAGGCGAGGTCTCGCCCTTCCTGCAGGCGCACGCGAGAAGGGACAAAGTTTAGTCCCACATCGTGAGTCTTCAAATCGCCGCAACACTTTAAATTGTTTTTGTGTATACGGCTGGTTGCCTCCGAACGCACCTGGGGTGAGGTCCCTCGCCCATCACTCGCCTCGTCCGCGGATTCATCTCGCGGACTTGGCATATCCGACCCGACACTACCCTGCACTCCTCGCGCACCACCCATGCCTGTGCGCCTGGTCCCGGTTATGCACCCCGACCCGTTAACCTAGCTCTGGGAGAGCTTCCTGTGAGAAGTTTACAGAGAGAGAGAGACGTGCGGGTAGAGGGAAGGGCTAGGTTTTGCTGTGCCCTGTGCAGGAACAGGGTGCGAAGGGGGCAGACTCAACACTTAGCCACAGGAAGGAGAAGAAGAGGAGCAGAAGAAGAAGAAACCCTGAAGAAGCCTTGCAGCTGAGCAAGGTAGGAGACCAAAGAAGAAGGCTTGCTAAAGCAGAGAAGAAGAAGAAGAAGCAGTGAAAGAAGAAAAGGAAGCACTGTAGTAGATTGCCGTTTAAGTCGTCTGATTGCGGTATCAGACGACGGATGAAGCGTCAAAGGAGATAAAGTAGAGAGAAAGAATAAGAAAAGAGAAGGCTCCGCAGCTGAAGAGAAAGAAAAGAGAAGAAGGAAGAAAGAAGCAGAAGAAGACTTTGCATAGGAAAAGAGAAAGAAGAGAAGAAAAAGACAAGCAAAGAGAGAAAGAAGAGACGAAGAAGAAGCCAAAAACCGAAATCTATCTCTCCCCCTCTCTCTCTCTCTCTTATTTTTGTAATAAAGAAAACTTTGTACTTCTAGAATTCTAGCAGCTCCCTGAGTTCGACCTCGGGAAACCATTCTATTTCCAAGTAAAATTTCTATAGTAACGACAACCGTAGCTATCTTATTTTACACTATAACGACATTACTGTAATAAGCACTAAAATGAACAAAGACTAGCCGCGGTTGAAAAACCTGTCACTACCGCATCGTAGACGATTTGGTTGGGCTAAAATAGGGTGGCTGCTCTATTGTGCGCAGGAACAGCCTTTGGAAGGTGCGCTGAATGCCTTTCCACGCACTTTCGGATGTTTGAACAGCTCATCAGACGACCAGAGGCGTTTCCAGATGACCGGAGGACTGGTCTCTGGAACTATTTTCAGACGGTCGCGGGGGAGTCCTAGACGTCTGAGGTCACTGCAGGAGCTTGAGGTGAGTCTTTGTGACTTTTAAGACATCCGGACTTGTTTCTAAACGTCTGATTTTGGTCTGCAGGCTCGTTTTTGACCTGTTTGGGGTCCGATCGGGATTTGTTTTACGCAAACGAAGTATCTGTGGTTTCCTTGTGAGTTTCTCTACGTATTAGAAACCTTTATACACTATTTTAAATCTTCCTTGTGATGTATGCTTTGGTATAGGACTTTGACCTGCTGCGTGTCTGGGGCTCGCAGAGGTGCCTGGGTCTGCGGTTAGAGCCCCCAGTACTCCCGGATTGTCTGGTAGAGTGGTCCACCCCTGTTAGTCTTATTAAATATGAATGTATCAATGAAAATTAGTTAACTGAAAACCTAAGATGTGGCATGAACTCTAGGATAGAGAAATGAATAAACCAGATTGTTCTTCATGATTGAATTTGTATACGTGAATAAGTTAAACTGCTAGTCATTGCCTGTAATAAAGTATGAGTTGTCTAAGATAACTGAATAGTTACCTGTGAAATCATTAGTTGCATGTATTAAATTGTGGAAATACGAGCTGCCTGTATATAAACGAGAATTGAATTGTCAATAATGAAATCTAGATTGGAATAATGTGGTGAATGATAAACGTTAGTTTATCATCATTCTTATGCATTAAAACAAACCTAGCTCTTTGGATTTTGCTTCGCATATGGGTATTTGGGCTGTATTTAGGCATTAACTAGGTTAGGCATGCATTGCATTTTTTCTTGTCATTTTAATGTATTTTTGTGAGTGTTAGGGATGAACAGATATACAGATCCCTAAATCCCTAGCACTCAATAAGTCAATTGGTGAAGAAGAAGCTCAGACTAGCTAGAACTCAGTTTGATCCAGCTCACCACAGCTAGAATCTAGCTCACTTGGACTAGGGTTAGCTCATCTTAACTCCATTCAGCTAATCTTAGCTGAATGGTAGCTCAAGAGAGCTCATCTTAGCTCACCCTGGCTCAGATCAGCTCAGATCCAGCTCAACTTAATTGAGTCTAGCTCATCTCAGCTCCCATTAGTCCATAGGGAGCTCTAGCTAGCCTAGCTGAGTTGACTGGAGTTCACCCCAGCTCAGTTCCAACTACATCCAGCTCCACTCAACTCTTGCCAGCTGAAGATGAATTCATTCCAGCTCCCGGGGACCCAACTTAGCTCAGGCTAATTGAGCTTGTAGGTTTGGCCCTTCGAAGAGGGGGTGACGCAATAAATGCGGAAATAAAATATAAAGCAATCTCACAAAAGAAAACCAATCACACAAAAGGCACAAAGATTTTTAGGTGGAAACCCAAACCGGGTGAAAACCACCACCTAACCCTCTCGAGTTAGGATTTTCCGATCAACCTTGTTGATCAAATCCACTAACCGAATCACTTTAAAACGAGGGTGATTCAACCTCAGTACAACCACGCTACAAGTACGAGGGTAGCGTTCCTCAACCCCTTCTCTCCACGAGAAGGATTTTGTCCCACGAAGGAGACGGGAATTCGCAAAGCGAATACCCAACTAAATAACAAAGATAAAATAAACAACAAGTCCTATAGAGCCAACAAAGTAATTATGAACCTAGCTTCTATAGGAATTAGGAAACTCCCCTTTGCAAGGAGTGCGTCGAGGATGACGCGGGTGCGTGAGCCACGCAACGGCGCAATGTCGCTCTCGTGAACAACGGCGGGAGAGCGGGTGCGCGAAGGCTTGATGCTCTCAAGGGAATGGAGCTTAAGCTTGGAGAGCAAGATCTTTTCTGGACACAAAAGAGTGTGAAAGTGTGTAGCTAAGTGTGTGTTGGTGTGTCAAAGGCGCCCCTCTATTTATAGAGGCCTTAGGAAGGCTTTGGAAGGCTTAGGAAAGGTTCTATAGCCGTTGGGAACAAAGCCCAAGAGAATTAGCCCGAAATCAGGAACAATCATTGTTCTGACAGGCTTATCAGATCTCTAATTCTAGCATCAGACATCTGGAAGTTCACTTTAAAACGTCTGATTCCAAGGTCAGACGTCTAATTTTGGGCGGGTCTCTCCCTGACTTGGATCAGATCTAAACAGGGTTTTGCGCAAGTCCATCAGACGACATATAGGACGTCTGGAACTATGTCTGGACATCTGGAAACCTACTTTTACTGTGGGAATTGATTTTCCAAACGTTGCAACGGCTAGAAAATCTCTGAGAAGAGATTTTGGGTCAGCCGAGGCAAAACAGTCAATTATCAGACGTCTGGAAAGGCCTAAGGACATCTGATAAGGCTCTAACGGTCATAATCTTGAGTGCCTGCTAAGCTAGCCAACGGTCCACTATCTGGACGTCTGGCAAGTCCATCAGACGTCTCCTAAGACGTCTGGTATAAGGTCTGGACGTCTGATTTCATCAAACAGAACTAGCTATGTCCAGCCTAACAGATATCAGACGTCTGAAACAACAGTCAGACGTCTTAAAATACTTTATCGGACGTCTGATTTGGGAATTAGACGTCTGGAAGTGCTGTTTGAACCCTCTATTGGTTTTGTAAGTATTGTACAGAAAACCTAAGTATTCTAGGGTTGTGCCGGTGTTCCTAGGACTACTGTTAGGGTACTTTGAGGCTCTTTAACATAATATTCTAAGGAAAATAAAAAGAGCAAGAAAATAAAGACAAGAGATACAAGAAAGGATTAAAAAGAATCTATCCTATTCTTCTTGTCTTATATCTTCAATCTGTCGCTCCACGCTAACCTCATCTGTTCTTCATTAAGCTCCTCCAATCCATCCTGGATGCGAGCTCGAGTTCCGTCTAAACACGTCCACATTTGCAATTGACCTGAAATCTAGGACTCAAATTGCAAATGTTAAATAACACGTGTTTTGTTATCATCAAAACAAATGATCGTGGTGCTCTAGCACCAACAGAGCTAAGCTACCTTAGCTGTTTCAACTAGCTCAATTCTCCCTGGGAGTACCAGACCCAGCTCACCTCAACTCCATTCAACAGAAGCAAGCTCACTTTATCTTGGCTTAGTAGCTAGCAAAAAACTAGCAAGCTAAGCCAGCTAGAGTAGCCCCATGTTGACCTCTTCAGTAGCTGCCAGCTCCAATTCAACTCCAGACTCTACATATCCGGCTCCTCTCCTCAAACCCTAAGCTCCACATGCATATTCCTCTACTCTATAGATAGCTAAGCTAGCTTAGCTTAGCTTAGCTTAGCTAGCATCCACCTCCATGGCACCAAAAACATAACCCTAACTCCACCTACACATCCTACCACTCCAAGTCCACCTAAGCCTACTTAAGCTAGCTCCACCTCTACTCAAGTTGGCGCCACCTCTTCACCACCTTTCACCCCTCAACTAACCACCAAAAGACACCAAAAGTTGGTGCCAAAACTAACCCTAACTGTAACGAACGCGCGCTTCAGACGTCTTTTAAGACGTCTGACCAGACGTCTGGAACCACTTCTAGATGTCTGGGAATCGGTTATTTTTGGCATGCGTGATTCGTCTGCCCGCTTGAGCACGCAGACCTGCGTACGCTCTCTCTCCCTCTCTTTTTCCCTCTCTTTTTCCCTCTCTCCTGCGGCCGCAGGCTACCCTCTGTCGCGCTCTCTCTCTCCTCATCGCGAGGCCTTAAAAGGCACACCCCCTCCCTCACTCTCATCACCTCCGCCCCCTTCCTCTTCTCCTTCCAGCCGGTGCGCGTGAGCGAGCGCGAGTGAGGCGGCGGCAGCGACAACCGCGGTGAGCGTGGGAGGAGGTGCTGCGTGTAGGAAGATGCGCTCGGCCGTGAGGGCGAGCTCGTCGGGGCTGCTAGGGCCGGCAGGCGGAGGGCGCAGCGGGCGCGGAGAGACGCGGGAGGACTGCTGCGGCTCGAGCAGCAGGCGGACGAGGCGGGACGTGGCCGGGCGTCGCGAGCGGAGGGCGAGTCGTGCCCTGGTTCTGGAAACTCTTCCAGAATCAGACGTCTGGGATTCTAGCCAGACGACGGGAACGACGTCTGGAAGACTGTCCAGACGTCTGAAAGGTGAGTTTTCCATCTTCTTCGTTCTCTTCGATTGACCGTACTAAGAGAGAGAGGAAATGGGTACGCGCAGGGTCTGAGATTCGCATCCAACGCGAATAAGACGTCTGGCTGCAGTGCCAGACGACGGGAACGACTTCCAGACGTCCGGGGTGACCATCGGACGTCTGGGAACTAGGCCAGACGCCCCCGCAGGCTTCTTGACGTCTGAGAGACCACACAGAGCAAGGTAACCCCTGATCCACTTTTTAAGACGTTTGGAATAAGTTCTAGACGTCTGATTTTGCACTGTTTCGTCGTTTTCGACCCGTTTAGGGCCCGTTCGGGGTCCATTTTCCGCGTTTCGAGTTGCGTGCTTTTCGGAATTACATCCCCTACCCGTCTACCGTAGCTGTATATGTTTAGAGAAATTCCTTGTGTTTGATCCTTGTGATAGGATCCCGTTCCGTTGCAGTCTCGGGGGTTACGGAGGCACGCGGGATTCCCGACCACGCCCCCAGTTCGCTTTAAGTATAATCTGTTAAATTATGGAACCATAAATAGAACCTAGGACATTGCATGAATCCTAGGAATGAGAAACTAGAATGAATGGTAGATCCTAGGGTGTTGCATGAATCCTAGGGCTGGAAAACTAGATTGTATGATAGATCCTAGGATATGGCATGAATCCTCAGATGGGAAAACTAGTGGAATGTATGAATACTGCAGTCTTGAAAAATGTGGAAAGGAAACAATAGCTTCCTGTGAATTGAATTAACTGCTGCCTATTATGAATAAATGAACATGATTAAGAATATGGGATGTATGAACGTGAAACTGGAAAGGTGAAACCGGAATGCGCTGAGTTAAAGAGCTGGAACCCTACGGGGAATTAGGAGTAGAACTCCTGGAAAGTGAATGGAATAGAATTGGGGAAGTGAGCTAGCCCTTGAGTACGAGTACCAAGGAGAGCGACTGTCCCCCTGTTTAGTGCAGAGCGGAGCTAGCCGCCCCAGGGATCCGGGGTTAGGACTGGCCACTTTGTACCAACTTGCTGGCCCTCGTGTACGTAGTACCGAGGAGAGCTACTAGTGTAGGGAGGTACTAGCTACCCCACGGGCCCCGGGGTTCTGCTAGCCTCCTACACCGACTTGTTAGGCCCACTGGGCAAACCAGGGTAGTCAGGCGAGGGTGCGCGGACTGTGGAGGGGCAAGGCCCTGTTTGGTTACTGTGGAGGGGTTGGACCCCTGTTACTGAGATGGCTCTGCCCTGTACTGGTTCTGCGCTGTGCTTTGGGCGCACCCGTTAACGGAAACGACTGACCGCGTGTCAGTGCGGGTTAGCTACCTGTGCGTTTATCGCGCGTGCCGTAGTCACCGTTACGCCTGTCCGTGACCTTGGGGTGGTTGACTGAGAGTAGGATCACCACGGGGGATTCTCCCGGCCAGGAGAGCACCACGTGCTACTTCTACTGTTCGGAAGAGATTGCAATCAAGATCGTTCCCACGAGGAACATTCGAGATCAAGTGAAGGATCTGAGAAATAGATAAATTGTGAGACAATAGAAAGACGTAATTAAAGAAAGTAACAGAACATAACAGCTACTGTACACTCTACTGTTTCTTTTGTTTTAGTTGCTACTCTACTCAGCGTTTTGCTGACGTGTTACACTCGTTACCTTCCAGGACCAGGTGTTGAGCAGCCAGGGTCAGCGGCTGCAAAGGACGTTGGGCCGAGTAGGGTCCAGTAGAGTTACCACTATTCTCTTGTACCTCTTTTTGGTTCCACTGTAGTGAGTAGTTCTTGTTTCCGCTGTACTTTTCTTTACCTGCAGTTCTTATTATGTTATTAATGTTGTTCTACTGTTGTGGTGGTACATACTGTAGTAGTTTCTTTCTTTACTGCTGTATTTTCTTACTGTTAGTTATATTCATGTTGAATGTGGTTTATTTTACTGCTCTTTTGGTTACTTCCTCGTTGGACGACCATTTCTTGGGTTTAGTCGAGTCGGTTCAGTTCTCGTGTCTCGTAGGGACTCGGGAATCGGGTCGTTACACTAACTACCTCCCTTTTGGCGCCAACCTCAACCCCCATATCCACCCTACACATAACCCCTCCAAGCCATCTCCACCATCCACCTCAACCCTCTTCTAGAAGCCTAGAAGTTGGCGCCACTTTTAGGTATCCCTTTCCCACCCATAACTACCCCCTTTACACCGCTTAGGTGGCGCCAACTCTCCTTAGCCCTAGAATCACCTAACCACCTCCATCTTCCCATCTTAGCCCTCCATCTCAAGAGTCACCTTAACCCCTCATCCTACCCTATAAAAAGACCACCACCCACCACCTTACAACCCATCCTTGGCTAGCAAATTTCCTCACATACTCTACTTAAAGCCCACACCCAAGAGAGAAGAAGAAGAAGATTAAGGGGGATATTCTGTCCCCTTGGTGCCTTCCCCTCTTCCCTTCTCTCTTGTGCCCACGCCAGCCAAAGGAGGAGACATGCAAGGAAGACCTTTGGAGGAGGTCTTGAAGGTGGTCCATGCCACCTTGGAGGAGAGCTTGAGGGTGGTGCATGCCGACCCTTGGACGAAAGACTTGAGGTGGAGAGCATCCACTTTGGTGGAGCTTTCAAGGAAGGAGAAGAAGGAGACCCTCTTTTCAAGCCAAGAAGCAGCTAGGCTTGGAGCAAGAAGACTCCCTTCACCAGATTCTACAAGAGGATTTGTGTTTCTTCTATTGCTTTTATATTTTCCATTTCTAGTAGATGCATTCCTCTACTTGTCTTTGTAAAAGAACACAAATTCTTCTAAATTAATTTGCCTTCTTTTTAATTTCTTGTTGCAACTGTTGTCTTTGTTCTAGCACTTGTTTCACTTCCACTTCTTAATTACTCTAGGCCTCCACTTTCCTAGAGTGAGCTTAGGGAGGGGACATATTTATCTCTTAAGTTTTAGCTTAGTAATTATAGGTGTTAGTACATTTTCATCACAATTCGCATTTTGCTCTCATTATTTCAAAACTGAAAAAAATTATATATTTAAAATACCAAAAATAAAGTTGAGATTCATTTTCTAAGCAAGAGAGTTGAATTGCAAATTTGCATCCTTGGACGACCTTAAATACTCCCCTATTTAGGAATATAAATTTAAAAGCGTATGTGAATTCACAAGTTACAGCGACATTAAAAAACCTAATTACAAATCACGCGATTTTTTGCATTAGTGAACATGAGCATGAACCCTATGGGGAGTTAGGAGTAGAGCTCCTGTGGTTAGATGGAAAATCTGGAATGTGGACAGGAAGTGTGCTGGCCCTTGAGTACGTGGTACCAAGGAGAGAGACTGTCCCCTTTTAGTGTAAAGCGAAGCTAACCGCCCTTGGGTTGGGATCCAAGGTTAGGATTGGTCACTCTACACCGACTTCTGTTGGCCCTTGTATACATGGTACCGAGGCGAGCTACTACTGTAGGGAGGAAGCTAGCCACCCCACAGGGCCCGGGGTTCAGTTAGCCACCCTACACCGACTTGTTAGGCCCTCTGGGCAAACCGGGGTAGTCAGACGAGGGTGCGCGGATTGTGGAGGGGCGAGACCCCTCTTTCTAAGAGGGCTAGGCCCTATACTGTTCTGTACTGTACTTTGAGAGTACCCGCTAGTTGAAACGACTGACCGCGTGTTAGTGCGGGGTAGCTACTCGTGCGCTTATCGCGCGTGCCATAGTCATCGCTACGTTTGACAGTGACCTTGGGGTGGTTGACTGGGTGTAGGACTACCACGGGAGACTCTCCCGGCCAGGAGAGTACCACATGTACCTTCTACTATTCAGAAAAGACTGCAATCAAAATCGTTCTCATGAGGAACATGCAAGATCAAGAAAAATATGAAAGATGACAAAAATGGGTGAAATAGGAATTACCTGTAAAATAAAATAACAAGAAAAGATAATTATGCCTGTTACTTTTACTGCTTAGATAGTATGGTTATCACTCTACTCAGCATTCGCTGACTCCGTCTTTTCCATAACACTGTTCAGGTCTAGGAGTTGAGTAGCCCAAGCTTCTGGCTGCTGAGGGTGCTGGGCCCAGTCGAGCCCAACCGTAGTTTTCAGCACTTTTTGTTGTCCTCTCTTTACTGTAATAGTGAGTTTCAGACTTTTTGCTATTGTTCCTGTTACTGTTGCTTTCATTTCCATTTTCCTGTTGTTGTGGTGGCATGTACTGGAATAGCAGCTTTTACTTTCCTTTATTTCTTAGTTACATTGCATATGTGAATGTGGTTTATTTTCCTACTTTTCGGTTATTTCTTGTTGAACAACTGGGTCTTGGGATTAGTCGAGGCGAGCCGGTTTGGGTTCAGTAGGGATTCAGGAATCGGATCGTAACAGTAAGCCCAACCTTCTTTGGCACCACTTGAGTTGGGCTTACCCAGGAGCTGTCAAAAATCGGATAGATGATTTTCACATCAAGCCATTTAATTATTTCTTTTTTAACGACCTCTCGCATGTTTGGATTCAGTTGCCTTTGCATCTGGCGAGAAGGTCGAATCCCATCTTCCAAATAGATCTTGTGTGTACAATAGCTAGGGCTAATTCCCCTTAAGTTAGAAATTATCCACCGAATTGTTGCCCGATGTTCAGAAAGAGTTGTAATCAACCTAAGCTCTTGGTCCTTGGTCAGGTGTGCATTGATAATCACAGGGAAAGTATGATCAAGTCCTAGGAAGACATATTTGAGGTTATTGGGCAGAGGTTCCAATTTAGGTATAGGTGGTACAATGTTTGATGGGTTAGGGAAAGGAAGGAGTTGAGTGGCCTCAATCTCCTCAAATTGAGGTTGCCGATGGTAATCAGTTCTATAAAGTTCTACAACCTCCAGAGGTTGGGATAGGTCAGGGTAGCCTAAAACTGGTTGAGTCAGAAGGTCCTCTAAAGAGCTTATTGTCAGGCATTCTTCAACCAGGGTTTCCACGGGATCGCATTCCTCGACCCAACCGCAATCAAAAGACTTAGTTTCCTTTAAGATATCCAATTGCATCTTCTTATCTCTAAAGGCAATTTCCATACATCCCACGTTGCAGTCAATGTTAGCCTTGTCCGTAGCAAAAAAGGATCTACTTAGGATGATGGGCGTGTTTTGTAATTGTTTGAGAACTTCCATGTCAAGGACTAAGAAGTCAAATGGGAAGTAGAAGTCCTTAACCCGAGCAATTACCTCCTCGACCACCCCTTTCGAGCTTTTCACAGATCGATCGATCAATTGGATGGTCACAGGTGTAGGCTTTAATTCTCCGAATCCAAACTAGTGATAAAGGGTAGTCGAGATTAAGTTAATTGAAGCACCTAAGTCTAGGAGCTCTCTGTCAAAAGTCATGTCACCAATATTACACGAGATCAAAGGTGCTCTAGGATCAGTCCTTTTAGGAGGTAGACTACTCGATATCACCGAACTAGCCTGCTTAGATAGCACTACCTTCCTAGGCGCTTTGGTTCTTGGGTTATGCTTGGGTGTGCAAACATCCTTCAAAAACTTCGCGTAAGCAAGGATATGTTTGATCACTTTGAGGAGAGGTATATTAATATGTACTTGTTTGAATATTTCTAACAACTCCTCGTTCTCAGCCACATTTCTCTTCTTGACCTTGTCCAAGGCTTTAGGGTATGGGATTTGGGTTTGAACCAGGTTGGGTTCTTGATCCTTGGGTTCCTCCCGCTCATCCTTAGAATCAATTACCTCAGGTAGTGTGGTCACGGGATGGGTCAGTCATTTGGGGTCCTGGGTTTGAGTATCGCTTCTCAAGGTAATTGCATTGCTGAGGCAATGGAACCAGGGTTGGGTCCTTAAGAAGAAGAAGAAGCAGCAAACCTAGGGGGTGTCCATGGGGCTTGTAAAATCATATGGGCTTACCCCTGATTTTGTTGGAACTCTTGAGGATTATAACCTCTATTCATTACATTCATAGGGTTTGGTTGTAGCTGAGATGGAAGGAACCCCTCTTATTTGTTATCCAACAGTTCACTCAATTATCCCTTCACTAAAGCCATCTCCTCTTGATGTTTATGATTCATATCAGCCATCATCTTGAGCAAGGTGTCCATTTGGTTTTGTTGTGTAGGAGCTGCCCTATTATGGTTATAGGGTGGTCTAAGAGGTGGACCTTGTTGATAGGAGGGAGGGTTTGCCCTGGGTTGGTTCTGGAATTGGTTTGGTTTGTGGTTCGACCAGGAAAAATTTGGGTGGGTGCGCCATCCAGTGTTATAAGAGTTGGAGAAAGGATCGAGCTTAGAGTATCCCTGGATCGCATGGGCATCTTCAAAGGTAGAAGGTGCCGAAGGGGACGGGAAAGAATAATCAGGATTTAAGGGAGCAAAGGTCTCTCCCTGGAACATGGTCAGGGGTTGTTCCATGTGCACTTGATTCATAAACTGAACCAGGTTAACATTGTGTGCTCCCTTCACTAGGGAGAAGGTTTGCAATGGGGCTCGGGATTGATTTAAAAGCTCATCAATTTTCTTATCCACCAACTTAACTCGATCCAGTTTCTTCGCTTTGATGTCCATGTCAACCATCCCCGAATTAGTTTGTACCTCATAAATCCCACCACGAGGTTGTCTGGACCTATTAAATTGGGTCATGGAGGCATTATTAAGTGAGTTCTCACTCATTGACTCAAAGAGCTCGAACGTGCTTTTCTCGTCTTTGTTTAGAACAATGCCTCTACATGAGGCATCAACGAAATTCCTAAGGTTGCTGTCTAGACTATGGTAGAAAATCTGAGCCAATTGCCATCTTGGAACCTCGTGGTGTGGGCATCTCCTCAATAATTCGTTAAATCGTTCCCACGCCTCATGGAACTGCTCTCCACTTTGTAAGGTGAATGTAGTGATGGATCTTCTAAGGGCATTAGTCTTTCCTATGGGGAAAAACTTCTTATGAAATGCATGACTTAATTCTTTCCAAGTGGAGATGGGTCTCCCTAAGGTCCTAAGCCAATGAGAAAGTTTGTCTCTTAAGGAGAATGGGAACATCTTAATTAAAACAATGTCCAAATAGATGTTCCTAGGTTTCACGGCCCAAGCAATCTGATCTAGGTCCTCCAAGTGTTGGAAAGGGTCTTTATTTGAGCTCCCATGGAAATGGCTTTGAACCAAGCTAAGGACATTGGGTTTTAATTGAAAATCATCTCCCCCTTCAGGGACCCTAAGATTCGGCTCAACACTGATGGTAGACGTACCGCATAAATCACGGAGAGGCCTTGGTTGGCCCTCAAGGGGTTGTGGTGGATTAGGTGGAGGTTGCCCTTGAGGGTTCTGCAGTCAGTGTATGGCCTGCTTGATGGTTTGGATCTGTTGTTGTTGGAGTTGGTGGTTGGCGATGTTTTGAGCCTGGATAATGGCCATAGCATCAGGTTGAGGCTAGTCCTCAACCTCCTCAACTCTTAGGTCGACCATTTTCTCAGTCTTAACCCTTGAAAAATCAAGTCTCCTCCTAATCTCTCTATCTAAAGCAACCAATTCAGGGTGAAATGATCATCTTTCATGCATACATTAGAGAACGGGGAGGTATGAGAAGGGAAACAGATGCGAGAATAGTGTGCGCACAATCAAGCAAATAAATATAGGCCCTATAGTGTAGACCTAGGTGACCTACACTTCAGAGATAAACTCTGACCACACGACAAATTTGGTGTTGTCCTTACTCCCAAAGGTGGTAAAGTTGGGCAAGCGAAGCAGGAGGAGCATATCCTAAGGGCTGCTAATTATGCTAAATCCCCGCTTACTTAAGTCGTTTGACAATCAGGCCTCCCAACTTAGCACCTTTTGAAGCAAGCAAACGTCACTAATTCAAAATGTGTTTAGAAGAATATCTTGAAATAGACTCAATGAATCCTAGGGCCAACGTCTACTCAATTTTAATTTAGGCTAGGTTAGTGCTTATGCTCAGTGATTATGTGAAGGGAGTTAGGGGGATTGGTGCCCTTAAAAAAGGCAATTAAACTGTGTGCACAATCGGGTGCAAGAACCCAATGCCAAAACAAGTGCTTTTTTTTATCAAGCAAGATTATGATGGGTGGATTTTTAGAGTTTGAACCTTACTTTATTGAATTTCAGGATTCCACTTGTTTACAAGTTTAATCAAGGCACAAAGATGTAGTCACACGATTGATGGATTGATTTTTCTTTAGGATCTTTTGTGTGACTATAGAGTTAAAAGCACCCTAGTGTAGAAGATCCTAGGGTATGCAACTTCTACTAAATGAATCTTCTTTTTAATTTAGACTTTTTCAAGAATGGTTTAAACAAAGCAAGCAATGACCCTATCCTAACCAAAATCAAACGAGGTTTCCAAAAAAATCAATTTCAAAAATTTTCAAGGATGATAAATAACCCAAATTCACATTTTTCCGAGAGGGAGTCAGTCTATCTAGAACCTCTAGATAAGTGCACGAGTTTAGGAATTAAGTTAGAATAGTCACTAGTCTTTTTCAAATGCAAAAATAGTCTTAAGAAGAAGTATAGAGCACTTCAAGAGCTTTTCAAACATATAAATCTCACACAAATCAAAGCTGCGTGGAGTTCGCAGCAACAGCAACAACCTTCGAGTCTCCAGAAATCAGGACAACCATGCGTACTCCTAGTAGTGAATTTCTCATGGTCAAACCACAAAGAGTTTGACTATGAAATTTTAGGTGGTGTTCGCCCACAGGAAGGAGCACCACTGAGATTGTTTTCAAAATTTTGAGAGGTATTAAGGGTCCTGTAATCGTGTGCTCAACTCGAGTCCAGAAAATAGCGTTGCGAAATTGATGGGTTGAGAACTTAATGGTGGTGTTTTCTTCAACAAACACAAGAGAGGCTTTTTTTTTAAGTACCACCACCTAAATGTTTTCCTTGGTCCACGGATGAAGGGTTATCTTTGGATCGTGGGAAGACAAGATATCAAATCTTCAAATTGATGACGGTCTTCTCTTACGCTCCCTTTGCTCCAATCTACTATCTTGGTCCACGCTCCTCCCATCGCCGATGCACTAGATTCCTGCAATCAATAAGTAGGAAGAGAGAAGGCGAGTCAGAAAATGCGAGTACCACCAATGCCAAAGGAAATGGGAGCGAATAAAAGATCCGTTGCCTCCCCAGCAACGACGCCAAAAAACTGGTGTCGAGAAGTACGTTAGGTTAATTCGTTCACTGTAGTAGTGCGCTTACGACATCAATTTTAATAAGAATAATCAAAGTGACTACGAGTGTCGATCTCGAGGAGGTGGAAATACGAATCGATTAGTCGCTCATTTTTAATGCCACATGATGGTTATTTTGATTGCTTGCGGGGAGAGAGAGAGAGAGTAGGGTTAGAAATTCATGATAACAATGATTGCTAATCTACACACGAAAAACAAGATAGAGCAATGTCACATTAAAATCATAAAATGCAAGGAATGGAACGAGACAATAATGATAGGAAAAATCGTCTTACAACTACCAACACCAATGATAAATGAATGCCTAAATAAATGTGAACATTAAGCTAAGGAAAACAAGAAAATAAATGCGACAAATGGAGCATTGAGATAGCCATGGTGGTGGATGGGCTTCCGTCGACGACTCAACAGCTCCAGAATCTTGCATGGAAGCTCTATGGAGTGGGAGAATTGCTTGGTAGAAGATAGAGATAGTCCCCTTGAGAATGGGGGTGAAGGGGGATATTTATAGGGTGAAATCACATCATTTGGGTGGACCTTGCATTGAGGGCCATACGTAGGACACGCTCGCGTGCGTACCTCTCGCGCCCAGTTGCGCGTAGCGCAGCATTTGCGTGTGCGCATCACGCGCTTAGTGTTGGCATCTCCGCACGGAGCAGCTGGTGAGGTGTGGCTGTCGGAGCACCGTTAGATCTTCATCGTACGGTTGCTGAGGGTGCGCTCATGCTTTTCAAATCGCGTGGAGCGCACGCTGATTGTTGGATCGAGGATGTACGCTTCGGATTGTGTGGGTGGAGCTTCGACCGGACAGCTGACGCACGCGCGGACGTCTTAAACTTGCGCTCTTGTTACTGTGTATGACGATGTGTGTGATCGCACGTGTATGCGCATCGCGCTTATCCAGTGCACGAGATTGCGCCGTGTGGAAACTTCAGGACTGCTTGTTGGAGATCTGACGGTCGAATTTTGATTGCTGCGGAGAGGGTGCCTCAGCAGGAGTCGAACATGTGTCCTCGGCATGGGAATCGCGCTCGTTTCCAATGAGCTGTGGTCGCAGATTGTCGTGCGGATGATCCTGCATGCACACGCTCGTGGCTGTTGGATCTTCATCCAACGACCGTGAGCCTGATGAGGTGTGGCGCTTCACCAGCCATGAGATCCTCATCCGACGGTGGAGAAGCAACGATAGTATCCTTTAGGGGAGCGAGGCGGCCTTTGAGCAGCCTAGATGATGCCACGTGGCATCATTTGGGCCATCTACTTTAGATGCTTGTAGGGGATGCTACAGATGTCGGATCAAACCGATTCACACTAATGGGCTGGGATCGTCGATTCGGATCAATCCGTACGGTTGGATTTTTCATTTGAAGCTCTGAAATATATCACCCTGTCTCCTAGCCACAGTAATCCATAAATTACTGTATAATTTAAACAAGTTATTTTAAATGTAAATGATGCATGCTATGTAATATTTATAATATGAAATGCAATGTTAAGCTTAAGAACTCGCATACATAGACATTTGATCATGAATAAATGTGTATTTATCATCTAACTTCCTACTTTCATACTTTCCTTCCTTTAGTAAACAGCAATGTGCCTGACTGAGATTACGTTACCCATACGAGTTTCTTGTTGAAAGAATTTTTCATTTGATTATGTAATATAGAATCAATGGTTACACATATGCTTCAATGAAAACGTCTTCATGGTAATAAATTATGATACTCTCGGTTGATCTGTGTATCATAATTGAAAGTGGAATATTCTAAAAGGTATTCTGTCATGTCGAACACAATGGCCTCTTCCAGTGGTTCCTCCACACCAAACATGGTACCATATTACAAAGGTGACCTCCCTTCAGTGGTCCATACTTCCACCAAGGCATGGAGCAAGAGTTCACGATTTCGTTCATGTAGAATAGGAGAGTGTGACTATTTTGCGTGGGTGGATCCTCTAAGGAGGAATTATTTACCATTAAAAGATGATAACAAAAACATACGTTCCCCGAACGATATCACCGATGAGTTGACGATTATACGGCGGACGATTGAGCAAACATATATATATGGAGGTAGTTGACATTATAACCATGACGAAGAAGATGATTTTCTTTGTGAAGGTTACCATTCTTCTCTTAGTTGATGATGTCAATATGAGATTCCTTATGTGATATGCTTATGTCAACTTCCATTATTGTAAATGTTTGGCATGCCAGGAGTAATAAATAAATTTACTGAACTACATGCATTCTTCTACTATCCATTCAATGATATATAGCTAATCCTCTGATTTTGTTTATACTTCGTTGTGAAATCATCGTTCATTCTATTTGTTAGGATGCACTTCATGTTCGGTGTTGCCGAAGACATGTTTAATCAATGGCATACGTAGGAAGCTCTATGAAGGGGAGTAGCTGCTTACTCACAGTGTGTGGGTTACTCTCGCTATCGAGTTAAACGACACGTCTAGGATGGTGATTTCCCCTATCCAAATTCGGAACAAATGGAAGATGATGAAAGATGTTTACAAATTTAATGCAAAGAAGGTTTTCTTCTAGGGTTGGATTTGAGATGCTTCAATTGGAAGTCTTATTGCTCCAAGGACGGATAAGGCTTGAGCGTTGATATGTTATATCGTTTAACGTCATTTAAGGAAACACATGAAATTGTCATTTTGCGTAACTTGAATTTGTTGTCAAGCTCTGTTAGCTTTGAGAGAAGTCATTTCCACAATTTGATGAAATCCATGAAATCGTGGACTCCAACATGTAAGGAGAAGTTCACTCGACAAAATGCTATGTTGCAATTGGGGAAAGTCTTCGCTACAAGTAGCCTATTTCATACTAGTGATTTAGTAATCGTGTTTTAGTTATTTTCATCTCGGACAAATGTGTTGTTGTAATTTGATGCTTAGTGGGATACTATTCCCATCGTATGTTTTATTATCATTAGATGACATGATGTTTGATGTATTATCTTAGGTATATATATATTGTGATATTTCATTGCATTTATCATACATGGTGTTATGGAAAGTATTTCCTCTTGTCTAATGTGTTAACTTATAGGAAAAATTTAAATTTGGCACACTACCACACCTGTAATTTGCTTATGTTTTTACGATAAGTAATTTACATTGAAGTATATCATCCTAGGAGATGTCATTTAGCTAGATGTTTTTATTACAATCAAAACAACGCGACACTGATTAATCGAATAGGGGGGAGGACTATGCTTATGAAATAATTCCATATTAACTTATCAGATTGTTGGTAGGATGGACTTCATGTTTATCGATGACGATGACTTATTCATAATAAATGGTTTGAGGAAGGCTACTTTAGACGATGTGATATTTACAGAGAATTTGGGGACGTCAATCACCGAGGATTTTAATAAGGCATGTGGGAGGCCAATTACTATAGATATGATAAAGAGTAGATTCGATTGGTAGAGGCCTATAAATTCATAGCCAAAAAAATTTCCAAAGATTGGTGGAGTTGGGATGAAGGGGTGGACATGCTTGTTGCCTCCACAAATCCAATTGGTTGGGGTTTTGTAAGTGAAATATTTGCCTAAGTTGTCCATTACATAATAGTTTCCTTCAACTTGACATCAATAAAATTTCCATTTTTAGGTCCTAGGTAGATAAGAAGTCTCAATGGTCGGAGGGCTGACCGTTCCCTCACTTTGACACAATGTAAGACTTATATTATCAAGGCATACCTTTTGTAAGGGTAATGTAGAACCTTCAACTTAAAATATTTTTATTTGATTATGATCCCTTGATTTCAAACTTTAATTTGGGATGTCATTTCTTACTTTATTTCTTAATTAAGTCATGCTTATAGTTGTTAGTTGTTTATTCAAATATATGTACTTTCAATATACGTCTTCAAGAACCCGTCAAAATTGTCCTTGGTAAACCCATTTTTATAATGCCCTCTACCTCCCATTTCATTTCAATTTTCAGAAAAACCTAACAATTCAAAGCAATTTCTCATAATATATAGACGGTTGAAATTATGATATCAAACTAAATCCAATATTACACTTCTTATACATTAAATATGATAAAGTGGCATTTATTACGATTAAGTGAAGCGTATGAATCGAATATAATTTACATTTATTTTTTTTTTACAATTCCTTCGTTCCAAATAACTAATTTCCCTAAAATTTTAATAGTTAGAATGAAGTATATTTTGTCATGTCAGCAACAGTAGGTACTCCTACTTTCTCTTATGAGGAAGTAGGAGAGATTCTATCACAGTGGTCACTTCAGTCGTAATGTGTGGCGGATGACCTACAATGAATTCATGGAATAAACTAATTATTATGTATGAATGCAACGATTGTACAAATGTTAGACCTGTTATCATCGTCTCACCTCTTCATTACGGCCATGATAAATGAAGAGAGTTGGGTTTAGGATCAAGCATCGTACATGCTCTTTCTCATATATAATGAAAATTAATGGTCGAAAGTAAGTACCACAACTTTTAAATCATTACATTACCACTTTTTAATTTATCGTGATCTAATAACTCTTAAACTTTATAATCAGGTTGACGAGGAACATCAATGACTTCAAAAATATCGCTTTCCTTAATGTATTTGAGTGAGAATGGTCCTACATTAATATATTGCTGATCCTTTGTCTCACTTTATTAAGATGTCCAGATATGTCTATAATATGTTATAAATTACATGTAGGACAATGACATTCCGATTCGTATATTATTGAGATATTTTGGACAACAATAGTTTAACTTAGAATTAAAGAAGTTTCGTCGGACTATTTCTTAACTTCATATCTTAAAATATTTATGATGCCCATTTATGTAATGCCAAGGAACTTTCACATTCCCTTAGAGAATGATCTATGTTTTTTATGTTGTTCGAAAGTGGCCATGATGTAACATGTGAATAGTTTCCAACGTCATGCTAAGTAAGCAGCATGTAATATTATCTGCATTAACATTGATTTGCCTACATATTATGAATAACATTATCTCGACTCATTGGTAAATGAGATTTTAACGTAATATATCATTTTGTAACCCAAGATCTAATTCGACAAGAAAATCAATTTACATATCCAAAGTTATCCACAACCACGTAGTAACTAACATGGAATATGTGACTTTTCTATAAAGATGCGTAGATGTAGACTCTAAACTAAATACGTACATTATCAATGAAAATTTCATTTAATGCAAATATATTTTGTGAAAATTTACATCATACTTGTCATTCATAACTTGGTCATACCTAGGTAATATTTAAGATGGATGTACTTTCGGACAGTCGACAATGATTCTTCCTCTATGCACTCCTTGTAAGGAAACAGGAGAGACAATATATGCAGAATCACTTCACTCGTGTAGCTTAGGATTGTACAAGGGTAGAATTCATTGAAGCTACACAATTTCATCCAACAGTTAATACTTTGCATAAATGCTAGAACCATCTATATGACTCTTAACTTCTCATAAATGATGTTTTCTTGATGGATGATTGGGAATGGACAAGTAATGTTATCGCAATTCGTGGTGACTAACAATAGTTGGATGTTAGTTTATTAAGATGTAATGTTGATAATATTTTTGTATACAATTACAAGTTAACACAAATTTTTCCAATAGGTAGACAAGGGACATAAGTACTTACGGATGTGATAATTCCCACAATTTACTCTTTTAACTATGATACTCAATTAATTTTCACTGCATTACCTTCACACTTAAATTATATATCATATTATACACTCATATTTGATACACACTTAATCATGTGTAAAAAATATTTAAATATTTAACGTTGCACTCATAGGACTCTTTATCATTATAAATATTTTATTGTATTTCAGTTGATGCGTGATGAATGTGTTTAAAATGTCAGATTTTAAATATATTTAATAATATTACTTGCAACAATATATACTTTACTGAATCAAGAGTTGAAGAAACATACGGAGAATCACAGTCAGTAACAATATTTCCCAAAATTTCAATAAAAGTATGCATTTGACGAGGAGTTAATTATTTATACATGGGAAGGGTTCATTGGAGTTTGTTACGATCTAAGAATTTTCAAAATACCTTTATTAAATAGTATATAAAAGTCAAGCATACTTTATGGTCCCTCGATGCAACCAAGGCGGATGCTTCAAAGTTAAAAATCTCTTTAATGATTTTCAATTCGACCCATCTATTTTCTAAAGTTTCTTCGGTTAGATGTTGTGATACGAGCGTGAGCGGGTGGTGTATAATTTTTTAATATTATAATATAAGACGTAAGTGAGATGATCGAGTGATATTATAAATATATTTTAATTGATATATTATATTAAAATTAATATATTTTAATACATATTGATGTAGATAAAAATAATAATAATTTATATAAAATAAAAAAATTTACCACCCTAATCTCACCACCAAATCATTTGCCAAACACAGCCCAAAGGTTCCTTGTCATCTGTTACCGTCCACATCGTCATTGTTGAGTGGTCGGTGCCCCCATAGACCCTCCCCCTTGCTT
The DNA here is from genome assembly GCA_037157565.1 of Thalassia testudinum. Classification (NCBI taxonomy): domain Eukaryota; kingdom Viridiplantae; phylum Streptophyta; class Magnoliopsida; order Alismatales; family Hydrocharitaceae; genus Thalassia; species Thalassia testudinum. Next base: position 919,562 of record JAZHRO010000022.1, on the reverse strand, counting down.
GTACGTTTATTCCTCCCTCCTTGCTCGTTCCCAATCTTTTTTTTTTTAATTTTATTTAAAGAAAATTAACTTTTTATTAAAAAAAACAAATCCGATACAGGAGAAAGATAAAAATACCTAATCCACGGAAGATAAAGAAAAAACACCACTTAAATGGAAAACCATCAAAATATAAAAAAAAATAGGATAAAAAAAATAAAGAAGAAAAAAAAAACAGAAATGTCTACTCATTCTCAAGCTATCTCGAGCCAACAAATTTCATTTGCACCTTTGTTCTCGTTTCCATGACTCCTACTTGTGACTTTTAGTCACCTTTGATGGGGAGTGGTTTTGTACACTACCAAGGGTGTTAGGGTTCAAAAAATATTTTTATTTTCAGGTGTATGTCAAGTTTGCAGCTATCGAAACTTGGATATAAGATGAAGATCCATCTACGTTTGGAAGTACATATTTTACTTTTCTTTTGACTTAGTGTTGTTTCTCTTACAACTAAGATCTAGTTGGCCAAAATCCTTGTCATCAATGAAGTAAAATCTACATATGATCCAAACAAATATTCAACTAATGATATCCTCTGCGTTTTGTCCTTCACGTTTTAATGCATATGTGTGCAAAAGGTTTAGTCTTTGCTTAATTTTTTGTTTTCAACTTGATTCTAGCAATTGTTGGCATAAGACAAAAGAGGATGGTGATTGCCACCAGGGAAGCATGCGGTTCTTACATGGCAAAGGAGTTTAGCATCTATTTTCTTTTTTCTTTTGTTGTTCAACTTCCAATGATGTGTTGATTGGGTTTTATTTTGTTCCATAGATGTAATAATCGAGTAAATGGATCATCGATTTGGATCCCTAGGCACATACAAATGTGTGAGAGTATCCCAGAAGCCATGAGATTCTTGAATCAAAACTTACTTTGATATCGCGTGAACAACGAAACAATCATCCATTATAGAAAATAATCTGTAACATGGAAGAGGTCTTTCGGTGAAAGGGAACAACCACAACAATGCAGAACCCTAGTGCTCTCTTGCCCCTAGGGCTTTTTTTGCACTAAGATGGAAAAAATAAGAAGTGCGAGTACATTGTATAATGCAAGGATAAATAGATTTGTACCCATGACATCTAATTATTACAAAACGTGATAGAAGTCTATCTAGACATGTGGTTACTTAGATATCTTACATATGGAGTTACATGGTCATTTCCAAGTTGAATAACAATGACCCATCATGGCATAAGATTAAGCACAAACAATGTTTGCTAACATATTCTAAGAATCTCATGAAGCTTCATGCTCTTGGTGTGTGGAGATCATACAACTGAGATGAATATGGTAAGGCATTTCATACTTTGTAGGTATTCTTCTTATATTAGATTTTGGTACTTGCCCAAAATTTTAAAGCGTTTTTAGTAAAATTACTTTTATGTAGAATAACCAAGCAAAGTTTTCACTTGATTAATCTTATCGCACATGATTGATACTTTCTTACTTGCGATTTCATTTCTGTGTGCTTATCAAATCTCGATTGTTCCTCTATTGCACAACAAAAAAGATACAAGCAGAGATGTATGTTTCTCTATGAACATTTCATTTCGTGTGCTCTTTTGGCTACATATACCTGCGTGATACTTGGAGGCCTCCAACAATTTTCATCATTGTAAAATAGACTTTGGATGAATGATCTCTCATGTTTAATTGCATTTATTAGGGTTGACATCTAGAAAACATAATAAAAGAAATTGATTCACATCTACATCCTTGTTGCAGTCTACCTATCCATGTAAACGGCTCTAAGAACTTGTGGCTAAATGGGTATGTATTCCTTTAGGCAATTCAAAATTGCATTCCAAGAATGACAAGATTATCATGAATTCATTGTAATTGAAATCTACTACCATGACATCCTATATCCCATCAGTTGAGTAACCCGATAGAACCCAAGTCTCTAGGCATGAATTATCAAACCAAATCACAGGATCATAGTCACCTAATGCATATTCTTAAAACATCAATAGTCAAACAAGCAAATTATAAAAGCATTAGATACATAAAGAAGTAAATGCTAACCATAAATAAATAATCAACCCTACAAGTAGAGAAAATTGAAGTAAAGAGTGGTCTAAAAATCTACAATTACATCTATTAGAAAGCTAAAAGAAAACTAATCTATAGAGAGAGGGACTCTTGTTATCGTAGATTGTCTCATGATGTCGAGCTAGGTTCTATACTAATCCCCCCAAATGCAATCATTGCACTTGATTGCTCAGCTACACTTAAGTATGGAATCCAAAGTAGATGTCGACAAAGGTTAAGTAGAGTAGAACTAAATGAAAAGTATAAAATAAAGAATAAGAGGTGGGTACTATATATATGTTAAGTCATTTATCAACACATTATTATTAACTATTGTTCAGTAGCTATTATGTGTGTTACCCTCAATAATTACATTCTTTATGATATCAATCAACACCTCGGAGCACGAGGCAATCTCGATGCAATATTTTGAGAAGTATAGTTAATACATGACACTCGCTTAACTAAGAGAATCCTTCGTATCTATTTCACAACTTACTCCATTACCCCAAGGTCATTATAAGGAGAAGTGGTAGCTATATCATGTGATGTAAACATGTGCTAACTAGACGCGCTGATTCACAAACAACCATCCATTCACTCACCAATCAAGAAATAAGGAAAATCAACTCCAACCCTCAAGCCAAACATCCCATTATCCCAATTGATCATTAAGCCTTGTTATGAGCCATAGGGAGGCCAATAACTCCATAACTATTGCAGCCAAACTTTGACACATAACAACATTGAATCGGTTATCCTCTCTCTCTCTATGTATATAGAAATATGTCGTTATCTAGGTTATAACTAAATTATTAAATGTCATAATATTTATTAATATTGTTCATTTTGTACTATGTTCACCAGGTAATAACATTGATCCATTAACTATAAGTTCCCACGTGAGGATTTCCAAGATTCAACATTATTCAAAGTCATTTATGACATGATCCTCTCAAGTATCAACTTTTCAATTGATCACAATTTATCAATATATGGGAAAATCACAATCATTATTATTTATCAATTAAGTACCCAAGGCAAGAGTGAACAAAAATGATCATTGTTGACTCCAATACTCAACAAGAAGGTAAAACACACATGAAATGTTACGACCTAGTTCCCGAATCCCTAAAGGATCCGAGATCGGCTCGCCTCGACTAATCCCAAGACCCAGTCGTCCAACAAGAATTAACCGAAAAGTAGGAAAATAAACCACATTCACTATGTAATGTAACTAACAGTAAAAGCGTACAAGCAGTAAAGGAAAGTAAAGCTGCTAGTTCAATATATACCACAACAACAACAGGAAAGTAGAACAAAAGCAACAGTAACAAGAACAGTAAACAAAAGCCTGAAACTCACTATAGTAGAAAAGAGAGTACAATAAAAGTACGGAAAACTACGGCTGGGCTCAACTGGGTCCTGCACCCTCTGCAACCATTAGCTCGGGCTGCTCAACTCCTAGACCTGAACAAAGTTATGAGAGAACGGAGTCAGCGAACGCTGAGTAGAGTGGTAACCAAACTATCTAAAGCAGTAAAAACTAGCAGGTATATTTATCCTTTTCCAGTTATTTATTTTACAGGTGATTTCTTTTCGCCCCATTGGTTTACTTTCAGATTTCTTTCTTGATCTTGCATGTTCCTTGTGAAAATGATCTTGATTCCAGTCTTTTTCGAAGAGTAGAAGGTACACGTGGTGCTCTCCTGGCCGGGAGAGTTCCCCGTGGTAGTCCTACACCCAGTCAACCACCCCGAGGTCACTGACAGATGTAGCAGTGACTATGGCACGCGCGATAAGCACACGGGTAGCTATCCCGCACTGGTAGGCGGTCAGTCGTTTCCGCTAGTAGGTACGCCCAAAGCACAACACGGAACAATATAGGGCCTAGCCCTCTCAACAACAGGGGTCTAGCCCCTCAGAACTAAACAGGGGTCTCACCCTCCACAGTCCGCGCACCCTCGTCTGACTATCCCGATTTACCCAGAGGGCCTAACAAGTCGATGTAGGGTGGCTAGCTGAACCTTGGGCCCCGTGGGGTGGCTAGCTCCCTCTCTACACTAGAAGCTCACCTCGGTACCGTATATGCGAGGGCCAACAGAAGTTGGTATAAAGTGGCCAATCCTAACCCCAGGTCCCAACCCAAGGGCGGCTAGCTCCGCTCTACACTAAAAAGAGGATAGTCGCTCTCTTTGGTGCCACGTACTCAAAGGCCAACACACTTCCCATCCACATTGCAGGCTTTTCCATCTATCCACAAGAGCTCTACTCCTAACTCCCCGTAGGGTTCATGCTCATGTTCACCATATTATTCAAATCTAGGTTTCATCATTCACAATTCGGTTCTCGTTTATACACCTGCAGCTCATATTTCCACAATTTAACACATGCAATAAGTGATATCACAAGTATTCTAACAGGCAGCTTGTATTCATTAGCAGGTAGTTGCTAACAATTTAGCTTATTCATTTATAAATGCAATTTCAATTACGCAAACAAGCAGTTCAACCATTTCTCGTCCTAGGGTTCATGCCACATTCTAGGTTTCCAATTGTCTAATTTTCATAGATGCATTCATATTTTATAAGTAGAACAGGGGTGGACCACTCTACCAGACAATCCGGGAATACTGGGGGCTCGAACGATAGGCCCACTCGCCTCTGCAAGCCTCAGACACGCAATAAGTCAAAGTCCTATGCCAAGGAACACATCACAATGGAACATTCAGAACAATATATAAAGGTTTCTAATATGTAGAGGAAATCACAAGGAAACCACAAATCCTTTGTTTACGTAAAACGGGTCCCGATTGGACCCTAAACGGGTCAAAATCGTGTCTGTAGACCCAAATCAGACGTTTGGAAACAAGTCCAGACGTCTTAAAAGTCACAGAGACTCACCTCAAGCTCCTGTAGTGACCTCAGATGTCCAGGACTCCTCCGCGACTGTCTGAAAACAACTTTAGAAGTCTGGTCAGTCCTTCGGTCGTCTAGGAACGTCTCCGGTCGTCTGGTAAGCTATCTAGACGTCCAAAAGTGCGTGGAAGGGCGTGCCGTGCACCTTCCCAAAGCTACTCCTGCGCACGACAGAGCAGCATGCCACTTTTAGCCCAAACAACTCAACTGCGGTGTGGCCTGCATGGTCGTAACCGCAAGGAAGACGTACCTTTGTGATACACTTGCTTTCAGACGTCTGGTGTCGACGCCAGACGTCCAGCCAGTCATCCGAAAGACGCTCCGGACGTCTGATACTGGAAAAATTCCAATATCAAACCGCGCTCTTGCGCTTCTTGCCGCTCTCCGCCGCAGTTCCTTCCTCTCTGCTGCAGCTCCGACTGCTGCAGAAGGTCAGGGACAATGCCCCAATGTCCTCCTCCTCCCGCACGTGCCACGGTGGCCGTGCGAGCCTCCGACGAGCTTCCAAGAAGCTCGTAACCTCGACCCTCTCCTCCTCCTCCTCGCTGTCGCTGTCTCTCTCTCATGTGCTTCTTGCTCAGGGCAGTGGAGTGGAAGGTGGTGGTAGTGGTGGAGTGGAGAGGAGGGGAAGGGGGTCTCTTTTATAGGGCCGAGTGGTTAGGGTTCGGAGGGGAAAATAAGGAAGGAGAGAGAAGAAGAGTCTGCGCGCAACCTGCATGCAGACCGCAAGGTGTGTACAGATTTTTCAATTTTCAGACGTCCAAGAAGGGGTCCAGATGTTTGGCCAGACGTCTGACTGACACTCCAGACATCTTAAAAGGCTAAAATCAGGACGGGTCTTTACATGAAACAAGATTATGCAAAAAGAAACACCATCACATATATGATAGGAAGGTGTGCAACTACTTTAGCTTGGCACCAAGAGACAATATGTAATGACGAGTCCCTCTCTTAGTTGGTTAGTTTTTTTTGTCAATTTTCTAGTAGATCTACTTGTAAATTTTTAAACCACTCTTTACTTCCAATTTTCTAAACTTGTAGAGTTGACTATTCTTTTCTGGTCAACATTTATTTCTTTAATGCTTTATGATTTGTTTATTTGGCTATTGGTGTTTTTATAATCATATGTTGAGTGATTGTGATCCTATGATTCAATTTGATAAGTCATATTCAAAAACTCAAGTTTTATTGGGTTTAGTTGATGGAACTTAGGTCTTCATAAATGATATTAGAGCAAACTCATCTCACTAATCGTAAAATGGTCCTATAAAAGCCTTCTAAGCATTGCATCTCACATTAATGGCTGGTGACTATGATCCTATGGCTTAGTTTGATAATTTGTACTTGATGACTCGAGTTCTATCAGATTTAGTTAATTAGTGAGACCTGAGACATCACAACTATTGTTGAGGCATTACTTTGGGAGGTTTAACTTTCAATTTCTTCATTCCAACCATATTCATTTGTATCGTGAATTTAGCCATCTTACTTGACCTCCTAATAGTTCAACCAACGCTTTACCTCATCTAACTTGATTGGGTATGCTATCCCATATCATAAATGCATTTGTAATTCTATGATAGTCCATTTTCTATTTAGTTTCTTTGCTTGGTGTCATGCTTAAGAAGTAATTGCTGTTGACAGGAGATAAATGTGAATTTGCTAGATGAAAATTGGTTTAAAAGTTGGGTACAATCCATGGTAGAACATTGTAATCCTTATACTTAGAGAAGTTAGGTACTAAATAGAAGTAGCTAGTGCAATGCAATAACTTTAAGAATTATAGATCCTAGAAGAACTAATGGTAATTAATTCACTCAACTTATAGTTATTTTGCCTTAAGAGTATCCTAGTGATTTCTCAAAAAGAACATCAAGAAATTGAGGTTATAACATTAAAAACATTTTTTAGTTATACTTATAATATGTCTCTTGCAGTTTCTTTCTAACCTAAAATTTTTCTTGCTTCAATCGTAAGCACCTTTGTGATAGTTTATAGCAATTTATAGAATCTATAGTCTTTTATTTTTGATATTACATTTTGAAGATCTTGACCTTTTACATGCTTCATACTCTTTAAAACTAATAGTCCTTCATTAGATTCGATGCTTAACTTTTTTGGACATATTAAACTTCTTACTAAAATATATTGATGCTTAATTCATAACAAATTCTTTTAACATATAGCAAAATGTTTCACTTGAGGAACATAAGCTATAATTTTTTCCCATAGAGGTCTAATCCATAGGTGTTTCTGGTCCAGAATTCTTCACTTCATTATATTGGTCTTGGAGCTATTTTTTCATCTTTCAAATTTTTGCAAATAACTACCACTAAACCATCCTTGCTTGTTTTTTCACCCAACTTTTTTTTTTATATATATTACAAAATCCAAGTAATTTCTCACGGAACACATTATCAAATTATCGATCGGCACCTCATCTTAGCTAGATATCATGCTCTAAAATATGTGCATCCCTTTCCATTACATCTTTAAATCTAAGCAATCAGCCTCTTCTCCTTATCATATCTACCTTTTGTTCCACCTTCTATTTAAGAACATTATCAGTTTTTTAAAAGTCAGGACTTCAAATTTTGTTGGGTTTACAACTACGTTTCAGATATCAATCTTTATGTCTTTACTTAAATTGACATGCTCTAGAAATGAACCACATTGGACGTTAATGATATTGTTGCACGTCACCCTTGCTTAATTCAAGAGAAGTGTTCCATCATCTTAAGCATCCATCATGGTATGCTTTCGAATTCCAATGTCCCCGATTACATTCTAGCTCCTTATTAACATCCCCACCTTCTTCCTTATCCTCTCAACATCTTGCCATTCGGTTTGTTCATCATTTTTGTCGATGACTGCCTAACTTGGGCATAAGTACCCTACTTTTTCATTAATATTATCTTGGTGCTAAGCAATTTGCCAATCGTTTTCATCATAGTAGTTCCTTAAGTCTATAAATCGACCATGCAAAGCATCATCATCTTCTTACATACAACTCTTATATCTTTGTTATCATAACAACTCTCTGTGCTTTTCTTCTTTTAAGTTCATATATATATATCAAGATCCCCTTTATAGCTAGCACTCTACTAAAATACTCGCCCTCCTTTTTCTCTCTTAACATTTTGTCACTCACTTTCTCCACCATTTTCCTTTCCATTATCAACCCGAGCTTCCATACATCCATCTTGCTTTTGATGTACATTATCTTACGTCAGCATTGTTTTCTAATCATTTTCAACATAGGACAATATATTGTAAATTTTTCTTTTTTTAATCTCTCTATTTAACACTTACGTTCAATCAATCTTTTTTTATATATATAATGCAGGTTTACTCAAAATTTTTTATCTGAATAGACAAACATTTCTTAGTTATTGTGTATTTTCATTTGACTAGGTAATCTTTTGCGAAATGGTTTCCATATTGCAATAACACTTGATCTTTTGACATTATTATCCGGTTGTTATTGAAAATGGTTAATGAAATCTAATTACACGAAGAGAACCATTTTTATCCTTAGATAGAGTATATATAATTGACATGTCATTTTATCAAGTGCCAGATATTTCTCTGAAGCATATGCAATCCTTAAAAAGCCACTTATCGATGATGATCATGATGAAATTAAAACATGTGCGTGCATTGACCATCTTTTCCACACTAGGAGAGGAATTATTTTCATTTAGTAGTAGCCCTTTTGCATTCTATCATGTAGCTTCAATGCTCCTTCCAACAATCTAGTGGATCAAGATAATTATCCTATATTTCTAAATGGTGCAAACAAAGATTAGCATGCTCCCATATTTGGTACTTGTTTCAATTGCAATTAATGATATATATATATATATATATATATATATATATATATATATATATTGGCACAAGGGGTATAGAATGTTTAGTTCCCTTGATATAATAATTTATTTCCCTGATACGGATATGCATTGAAATTGTTAGAAGTAATTACCTTGGCCAATGCATGCTCATAACGACTTGGTCACTTCCTCTTTTCACTATTCAATTATTACAAAGCTAAATAATTTGTTAGTTAAAAAAACTATGCAGCCATCTTTTCTTCTTCGTTGTACATGTTCCTTTCGTTCTCTTTTTATTAGGTGATGGGCCTTCGGTGGCTATCGTTTAGGGTTATCGGTGGTCATCAAAAAATTTATAAATGTGGAAAATATAATGCAGTCACAAGTAATCCATTACGAAAGGCATGGAGTCGAGCCTTTTAAGTGATCGGAAGATCCAGTTCCATTACCTACAAGTAGTCACAAGGGTTACGAAGAAGTTGTTAATCCAGTTCCACCGCAAGGGGTATACTTCTGAGGGGAGGATGATACTCCCAACTCTGTACCAGTATTAGTGAGGTTACAAGATTTCCCTCATTTTTTGCTTGGGTTTCGTTCGGGGGTCTCTCTTTATTATTTATAGCATGGGAAAAGTCCTAGCCTAGTAAGATCTTCTCCATGATCTCTGGTATGTCTTATGTCAGACTGCTCATCTGTTGTCAGGTTATGAACAACCATTTCTATCCTATCGCAATCCTAGCCCTTGCCGCATCGAATCTTCTAGTAGGTTGGGTGGATCCAAGTTCGAGTCTAGTTGATCGTAGGTAAGTCAGGTAATATCAGATCCACCTGTTTATCCTATAATCGAATAGTTAGATCCTTTGTTGAGTTATGCACAAAATTTTAGATCCGAAGATGATTTCCCTCCCTCATCACTAGGATAACTTTTTCATTGATGATTGCATCGTGAAAAACAATAGTTATCCCACTTAATATTTGCTATGTATTAGAGATACATAACTTATATGTTATATGCTAATGTATGATGTTTATGTGTACCTATACGTAATTGTTTGCTTTAACCATACATAATCATCTTTGTATAAATATTTTTTTTGATGCATGAGCTGGCCAACAAAACACATGGACACTACATTAATTAATGTTATTACATAAATTAGTTTGTTAATTACGACATGGAAGAGACATATCGTGTAAACGACATGGTAAAAGTAACCCACCTCTTATTGAAGGGAGTTTCCAAAGGTCTAGTGACCTTTACTTTGACCCAATGTTTTAAAAGATCTAATTAAATCAACAGATTTAATTAGAAATCAATATATTACCAGTTGAACTTATCAGTTTTAGTGATAAAAGTTGAAATCGATGTAAATTGGTAAAAATCAAATTGGATTGATCGATTTGGTTAAATGGTTCATCCGATTTGACTATTTTTTTAAGAGTTCAAAAATTAAAGAAAAAAGGAAAAGTACATATGACTTTAGAATTTTGAAATAAAGATTTAAAAATCTATATATTCTTTAAAGTTAGGCTCTCAATTTTAATTATATATTTATTTTTTCTTTAGTATTAATAAAAATATGTTAATTTTAATACAATTAGAGTTGTAAAATAATTTTTTTTATTACATACCTTCAATGATTTTTTATTAAACACTTATTTAGATCGGTTAGACTTGGTTAAATCAATACAAACTAATCTGGGTCTATCGGGTAATTTAGCTGGTGAGTTGTCTCATGCTACTTAAGTGAGAATGACAGGTCTTTAATTTGAGTCCCAACTAACCTAGGGATATAGATTTGCAGGCTATTTATCCCCCAACCCCCCTGCCTAGGATGAGCGTCATCAATAGAAACTAATTTAAAGGTTTTACGGTCCAATCATCACCAATTTAACTAGTATAAATCAATGACTGAACCACTAAAAAATCAAATTAGCACTTGACTGATTCGATGACTGATTCGGATTTTTAAAACATTGCTTTGACCTATTATAACCCCCAATTGTTTGACCCTGATTGCCATTCTTCCCAGCAATCTTTGTTATTGCGCTCCTCAGCCACTCCCTTGCCTTGTTGATCTCCCCACTCCCCTACCTTATCGTTTCCTCCTCTCCATCACCAGTTGCAGGTCCTTATCGTTCCTTGAACCTAACCCTATCCTTTCCTTAACCTAATTTTAACCTTGATGGAAACCCAAACCCACCTCTCCACAGCCATTTCCCTTCCCTTCATAAACCTAACCCTATCGTTGGGCTCTCCATGTACCCATTGCAGGAGTCTTGCTCAAAACTTTGAGGTCTAGTTTACTTAAGAGGTTAATCCCTCAAAAGAGGGGTTAACCTCCATTTACTTGACTACTTAAACCCTAATTGGCTAACCCGAGTTTACCCATTTTAACACGGATTTATCTAACACTAGTTTCAATTGGTGTTAGCTAAACCTGTGTTAAAATTATATACTACTCATATTTCTGACATCCCTCATGTTTTATATACTTACCACCACTATCAAGTAAACGTCACAAGGGATAACACAACTTAACACCAATTCAAATAAACACAAATAGATGTTAACATCACTCTATAAGTAAACACAATTACGGATTAACATTAATTTCACATTTCTTAACACCACTTTCCTAACCCTCTAAGTAAATTAACCCCGGAAGTCTTAGCACTTATTGACTAAGGTTTTTCTTTTATTTTAGGTCCAAAACCACGAGTTACCAACATATTTAGCAAGCGGAGGTAGATGGAGAGGCATTGATCTAAAAGGAGTAACTTTCTGAGGGCATTTCTATGAATATAAAGAATGTAGGAAAAGCATGTACAATCTTTGAATACATTTACATGCCCAAATTGTGCCTACTCTTTTACATTAAAAAAATTAGCTATTTAATACGGCTAGGCGACTCTAAAGTCTATAAAATAATGGCTACTTAAACTTATCCATCACTAATGCTGATTTGATCATAAGTGACTGTTTTTTTTTCCTTTCATTTTTTTTTCTTTTGTATTGTGTAAAGGTAAATATGATACACATGAGACCCAATCGCATAACTTCTAGACGCCAGTGGGATGATTTTACCATTCCACAGACCCTTTTTATCACAAGCGATTAATACCACAATCATAACTCACAGACGCAAGATCAATAAGTGATTATATAGAAATTTATATTAAAGTAATAGGAAAAAAATCCAAACAAACACCCCGGATTAAAAAGAAATCCCTGCAAGCTCCACCTCTAAACACAGCCTTAGGAAAACTGATGCCCAGGCTCATACACCGTTCATCAGGGGAAGCATCAGTTATCCCTGTCCAACCTTACACAAGATAAAACCGTCACAGCTCCTGCCACGTTTCATACCGAGAATGCTAAGCCAAATGATTGAGTAGAAAAATCAACACAGATATTAGGGTGCCACTTGGGTAATTAGTGATTACGATTACAATAGAAGAAATCTAGGATTTTCCAGAAAACTGGTGTTTGAATAGGAGCCCTAAGGCATCAGGTATCGTGGTTAGGTAGCTCCATCTGCTTCCATCACCTGTCCACCAAGACCAGAAGAATATAGCAACACATGTCCTTACTTTTTATTTTCAATTTTTAAAAGACAGGAGAGTTTGGAAAAGACCATATGGCAATTGGCTAATCACGAGTCATGAGAAATTTGAAGCGTTCTTCCTCGTATTCTTTGCTCAAAACTAGAGAATTTCCAGACAGTGTTCAAGCATGAATGGGGTATTTGTTGTGACCCGTCACGTCCATACAAATAAGTGTAGATAAATACGAGCCTGTGAAGAAAACAAACTGTAAACCATCTCACATTTATGCAGGATTTTTTTCTCTTTGTCTGCAGAGAGTAAGATTCAATAGGACTGCAAAAGTTCAAATCCCTCCTGTTTTGTTCATTTCAAGATTTCAACTCCTCAACCGAGAACTTAAATGGTCGCAGGTTACAGAAGCACATGTTTGGTTCAGGATAAGGTCACCCATAACCTGCGGCCAAATCAATCAGAAGAATAAGAGCAGAAATAATTTGCTGTCTACTTAATTAAGTTGGCTCCTTTTTCATCCAGAAGAATAAAATAGATTCATTTGAAATATATGTGTGCAGGACAGCAATTGCCTTCCCAGGATCTCACGAGATTCCACCTTCTAGCATCCTTTTTAACCATCATTGCCTCTTATTGCTGCCTCGTATTTTCGCCATTGTATAAAAATCGGAGCAGCACCGCAGTTCACTGGAGGTAAACTTGACAAGCAGGCTAACATGTAAGTCTCTGGACAATCTCATTCTATCTCCAGCCTTAGAAATCAACAGTCCTAGACAAAAATTCCAGTCAATGGTGCCATTATTGCTGGCAACTTCCTTCTGCTAAACAACTAGTCCTTCATTTAGCTCGTCCATGTTAACCATAACTTGCAGGCCCATCCTCGTTAATGCATCCAACATTGCAGGGATATCTTTCTTCAATGAGTTTGCAAGTACCTGGTCCAATACATGCATGTGTTAAACAAAGTTTTTGATATTTAAACAGGAAACTGGCTAGAATGGAGGATGTTTAGAGGCAGAATTAAAGAGGTTGGATCAAAATAGGTATACTTTTACTGAAATGATTTAAGTGGAAGCTAAGTTTCATGCATACGAAATAGTGGACAATTCATGTTTCAATTCCACACGCAATGTCCCAGAGTAATTGAGAAAGATTAGCCCATCCAAAATGGCTAAACCCAGATTATCGAGTGATGCTTAGCCCTTGCTATCTGCAATTCACTTTCATGGGTTTCCTCTCATAAAACAATAAATACCAAAATTATACTTCAAATACCTATATGCCATTAGAAATAAAAAGCGTAATATAATTACACTGAAATAAATGATCAACAACCAGTATGATCTTGAATTTCCATTGAAGCATCTTTAGCTTATTAAAAAAGTGCCTAATCCTAGAAAATGTTCTTTGCTTTGCATGCAGCTAAAAAAAATGACAAGAATACCTACAAAAAAGCCCCTGAATCTGGATAACAATTTCAACCTGGGTGCTGCATTTCAGAAAGTCCCATTTTGGTCACTTGAGTTTGGTAATGTAAAATATCGGTTCCTCTGCATGCGAAGCTGTCAAGGTTCATAATTTCTACCATTTGAACCTGGCGAAAGCCCTTTGTCCAGCCCATCTCATCCACCCTTCTCCACATCCTCTCTTGAGGTCACCCTTATCCATGTCTTCTTTCTCACCTGGGTTGCCTCCACCCACCACCCAATCCACCTCTTCATCCCTGCCACCACCAGCACTTCATACCACCTCCAGCCAAACAAGACCGCCATCTTCCTCTATGAGCTCCAACACTGGAACTCTCCTAGCAAACTCAATCACAATTCCAAGAGATTCTGAAAACAATTGGCCTGTACTGTCTAATATGTAATGCATGCCCATTGAAAATTGGCATGTGCGGTGTGTACACCTCAGACTTTTCCAATGAAAATTGGAATTTTTCTTTTACATCTCAAAATTATGATTTTGATCTTCTAAGGCCTAGGCATTTCTTCATGTTACAACATTGAAGTCATTTTGAATGATTTCACCAAAATCCCCCCCGGTATTAACAATATATCCTTTTTTGACTTATCAATGCAATATCGATATTGATATTTAAAAACCCCCTTTTCCACTGCTAGTACTACTCTTCTCCTGTTCTTCCCCTCCACCGCTACTACTACTATTCTTTTCCATCACTGTTGTTGTTACTCTCATTCTTCTCTTGAGATTTGGTTGCATTGGTGAAATGCACTCAGCATTTCGATAGTTGCTATTGTTGCTTTCATTCTTCACTGTTGTTGCTGCTATGTTGTAAACCCCTTGTTGTTGTACCTACCTCAAGAGATTCTACTAAAGCTTCGACACATGCTTAGTTGATGCTGACAACTCTAATGACTGGTGGATGAACTAAGTGTCATGCTCTTCACCCTACTCTTACCTACCTAAATGCCCCATCCTAATTTTATCTTCTCTTTAAGAGAAGGATTTTTCGTTGACGTAAGACAACTACAACTGCTAATCCATTCTTCTCTTGTGATTTGATTCCATTCCACATCTATCCATAATTATAGAATAGGTCTACACAATAGTCTATATTTACTATTATTACGAACATATAGGTCTAATCACAATTTAGAATTGGGGAAACCTTTGTTTAATTCTTAGAAATAAAATCTTAAATTTGAATTAGCATTAACGTTTTTCTTCTTATAGTCATTAATTGTAGAGATAGTTATCCATTTAAATAAGTATAAGGCGGGGTTTAAGGTTTAAATGGAAATATTTATCTATTTAAGTAGTTATTTTTAAAATTTTAATTATTTTGACTACTTCTGCCATTTTTGTTGGCATACCTTCGACATGTCCTTGGCATGCCTCTGAAATGAACTATTTTTGGGGGCATTAAAATCGTTGAAATTTGACGTCAAAACACAAACATATCTACAGCGTGCCCTCGGCATGTCGGAAAAATATGCACTTGAAAATTTATCAAAACAACATCGAAATCGATGTTTCGAACCTTGATTGGGTTGGGTTCGGTAGTGTAACGAGTTGGGTTGGGTTGGAGAAAATCTCAACTTGCAAACCATAGGTTGGATTTGGGTTGGGTTTGAGTTGAGTTCCAACCCAACCTGTGTTCACCCTTGCATTTTTTCTTCTGAATCCCTTTATCCCACCCCTCATAGGTAATGCCCATAAAAACAAATCCTCATAAGCATCACTTCTTAAAATGCATCATCATGACCCTAACTATCCTCCCCAACCATGCGTCAACCTCCTACCTTAGCAAACTCCCTATCTCCCTCCATAATCCTATTACCCCCACCAATGCTAGTGAAGGGATGCGAAGACAAAGGAGGATCTCTTGGGTAGGCTATGAAGTTCTATGTAATGCCATCAAGTGCCACGAGATTTAGGACATTCACATTGGCTCCATTTCCAACCTAAAGGACCACATCAACTGCTTGAAGCAAGAAGCCAAGTCCACCACTTTCCATCACCCCTCCAACAAAGAATGTCGCATCAAGAGGAAGCTCACACTTATTGACTCCTCCATCAAGAACTTCAAAGTTGGTGGTCACAATATCAAGAATAGCTTTCCTTTTTGCCTCCCCTTTACCATATTGTTTCCATTATCAAGGTTGTTGGGTTTTGTTAGTTTTGGGTTTAGGGGTGGAATGGAAGGGGATAGGAGGCCACTTTAGCAGGACTAGAGTTATTGGTGTTTTGGTCTTTTTCATTCATGTGAGAGTTTGGAGTTTTCTCAATCTGAAAAAGTCTAAGTAGGAGAAAACAAACGATCTTATTCCACAAGAAAACCCTATACCTCTTTATACAGAGAAAGATATTGGGTAAATTAATTAGAGAGCTAATAGAAACATAAAATAAATAAACAATGCAAAAAGAACAAATAAGATAACTAGAGTGTATCTCAATACTCCCCTTTAAGCTGGAGCATAAATATCTATCATGCTTAGCTTGTCACAACAAGCATAAAAAGCAGACTTGGCAAGAGGCTTAGTAAATATATCTGCAGTTTGGTTCTTTGAAGTAACTAGCGTGGTGAAGAGCAGTCCCCTCTGAATCAGATCTCTAGTATGGTGACAATCAATCTCCACATGCTTTGTCTGCTTATGGAACATAGGATTATTGGCTATATAGGTGGCAGCTCGATTGTCAAATCTCATCTCCATGAGCTCTTCAATCTTGACATGCAAGTCAAGCAGGACAGATCTCACCCACACAAGCTCAACAGTTGTCTGTGCCATTGCTCTATATTCTGACTTAGCACTGGACTTGGACACAAAACTCTACTTTTTGCTCCTCCATGTCACCAGATTACCAGCCACATAAGTGCAAAAAACCCACAGTCGATTTACTGTCAGAAAGGCATCCAACATAGTCAACATTGTAATATCCCACTATAGTCATAGACTTGCCTTTCTTGTATAACAATCTACGACCTGGTGCTCATTTCAAGTACTTGAGCACCTGCATGATAGCATCCCAGTGCTGCTTGGTTGACTTATCCATAAATTGGCTGAGTTTTCCAATAGCAAGAGAGATGTCTAGATAAGTGATAGTGAAGTAGAGCAGTTTCCCAATCAACTGTCTATCCTCTACACTCTGACCTGTGACTCTACATCATACAAGTGCATCTTTGGGTCCATGGGTGTGTTGGCTAACTTGGATCCTAACATCCCAGTCTCCTGCAACAAATCAAGAGCATATTTCCTCTAAAAACAATACCTCCCTTGCCTCTTGCCACCTCGATGCCCAAGAAATATCTCAAGGGACCAAGATCATTCATAAAAAATTTTTTAGTCAACCTCTGCTTGACCTCAATTATCCCAGCTACATCATCACCAGTGATAATAAGATCATCTACATAGACAAGAAGCACAACAGTTCCCTTTTCTGTCTTCCGCACAAACAAGGAATGATCAGAAGATGACTTATTGAGTCCCATATCTTCAATGACTTCTGGTAACTTCTGAAACCAAGCTCTGTATTTTTTTGGAATATATTTATACTCAGAAGGGCTATAGATGTTATGATTCACAAGCTCTAGGGACCAGTTTATCTCTACTAGGCCCAATAATGTGCACAAAGGTTACACAACCAAAAATTCAGGTTGGCAACTGAAACAACTCTTGGTCTGGATACAATATCTGCCATGGCACTTGCTCAGATATAACAAAAGTAGGCATCATGTTAATCAAATAACATGCTGTGAAGGAACATTATAATGAATCAATAAAGTCCGAACCACATCTAAAAGATGCTTGTGCTTCCTTTCTGCCACCCCATTTTGCTGAGATGTATGGGGATGTGTTTTGATGAACCACTCCATGAGATCTGTAAAAAGTTGTCATCATGCAGTACGAAACTCAAGTGCATTGTCAGTACGAATAACTTTGACGATAAAAGTAAACTGATTTTTTATTTCAATAATGAAAGTCTTAATGACAGACCTAACATTTGACTTATTCTTTAACAAAAATACCCAGGACAGTCTGGAATAGTCATCCACAATCACCAAATAATATCTGACCCAATCAGTCTGGAATACAACTAGGGCCTCATACATCTAAATGTAGCAAATCAAAAACAGACTCAGCAATAGTAGAGCTAGCAGAATAAGTAGATATGTAGTGCTTTCCCATCTGACATGCATCAGAGTGAATCTCAGTGGCTGGTGAGAGATGAAGAATGATGTGACGAAGCCTATCCAAAGATGGATGACCAAGACACACCTCCCTGGCATGATGCTGCAAGTGGCGTCTGACACAACCGATACACACCCCCTCTTCATGTCCGCCATCAATCATCCTCCCCATGAGCTTGTCCTGAAACACACAATCAACATCATCAAAAATCACCCTGCAATTGAGATCCTTCGTAATCCTGCTAATAGACAATAAACTCATAGGAAGATCTAGAACAAATAGAACATTAGGCAATCTTATGGTGAGGGTAACAGGCACCTCCCCCCGACTATCAATTCTAGAATGCTTCCCATCTGCTACCTGAACTATCCTACCAGGATGCACAAACTGAAGATGTTGAAAGCAACTATGGTCACCACTCAAGTGTCGTGATGCACTAGAATCAACTAGCCAAGTAAACCTGTCAAAAACACCAAAAATACAATCTGTACCTGAGGAGGCTATGGCAGCAGTGTCAGAGGATGAAGGGGTCTCCTAAGTGATCTGAGCAAGTCGCTGCACCACATGATATTCTACTCGTGACACTGTATCTGACTCTGTCTTAGAAGTGGTAACAACCTAATTGGCCATAGGAGGTCTCCCATGCTTGGACAACAGGAAGTCTCCACATGGCCAATCCGACCACAGAAAGTACACATAGGATGTGGTTTGCTCGTCTGTCCTTTACCTTGTCCACATCCACGAGTAGAGGGAGAACCCTGAGGCCCCCGACTTCCACCAACTGTTAAAGCAGAAGTCTGTCCACTAATCTCTGGAAGAGGGGTAGACAGTAATCCTGCTAAGCCAATTGTACGTCTCCTCAAGAGAGGGAAGATCTGACAAAGTTAATATCTGAGAGCGTGCAGAATCATACTCTAAGCCCAATCCAAAGAGGAAATGCAAAATTGCAGTTTCCTTGCGATAGTTTTACTAAGAAGCACATGAGCACATAGGCCTACATGAGTTGTACTTCTCTAGAAGTCCTTTCAATGTAACATAATCCTGTGTCAAGGGCTGACCTTCCTACCTGAGAGTATATCTCACTGTAGATCTGATACATCTTGCTGAAATTCTTTCCATGAGAGTACGTGTTATGAAGAGAATCCCACATATTCTTTGCAGTTTTGTAGTACATAATACCATCTCCAATCTTGGGCGAGACTGCATTCATAATCAACTCTTACCATAACATCATCCTTTTTCCATGTCGCGCACTTCCTGATCATGTTCTGAGGCGCTGGCTTAAGGAGAAGATGCATCTTGTCATGACCCTCGGCAGTCATCAGGAACATTTATGACCAACAAGCATAGTTGGTCTTATCCAACTTCACTATGGGAACAAAACACAGGTTTTTGTAGTTCCCACTCTCCTGATTTGTCTCCGATGACATCTCGAATGAAGACGAAGAAGCCATGATGGTCAAAAATCGTGGGAAGACACCAAAATCAGATCTGAAATCAGATTTTCATTTTTACAGAATCCCTATAGATGACAAAATCAGTGATCTAACATGAAATCCAAGTGATTACTTTCTTGGAAATCACGTTAGACACCCATAGCAGCTCTCTGAAGATTATGAGGTGCACACTAGGGCCAGGAGGGACCCATAGACAGTGATTTAAATGCTGACGGCATGCTGTCGGCAAGGCTATTTTGGGGAGGGGGTCATGCCGAGATGATTATAGCATCGGTTTACAGGTGTGTCGACGATTTCAAGGGCATGCCGATGATGGTGCCGAGTCTGATGCTACTGGGCGAAGGTGTTGCTGCCACAGGTCGATTTCTGGAATCCCAAGGGCATAGAAGGTCGATATTGAGGAATGTAAGGGTCTAAGGACACACACACACACACATGGTCATTATGAAATACCTTTATTGTTACACAATCATTATTTTCTGAAAATGATATCATTTTGATTATTTATGCGATTTTTTATCGGCATGTTGTCGACATACCCTCGACATTTCCACAGCGTGCCCTCGGCATGCCCATCGGCATGGCCATCAAAAAACGAGTATTTCCACAGCATGCCCTCAACATGCCCACGAAATGCATACTTAGAATTTTATCGGCATGGCATCAAAATCGGCATTTCAAACAGTGCCCCTAGAAACCCTCAACAGGAGGCTGCTGCCTCCCCCTCGCCATTATTGATTTGCCCAGACCCACCAGCGATGCTGCTACCAGCTAGTGGGGTTGAGACACTGCTACAGTAGTAGATCGGGGCGCTGGGCCCTGCTACATCGCCGTTGGGGCTACTGAGCCCTGCTGTGTCGCCATTGAGGCCGCTAGGCCCTGTCGCGTTGCCTCCCCTACCGGTGGTAGCACCTCTGCCGACACTGCTGTCGCTGGTAGAGGCGATGGTGGCGAGGAATGAGGAGAGGATTCTTGGGTTTTGGTGGGATGGGTCGAAGGCTTATTTTGGTGGGATACTTGAGCATTGATCTAGGATCGCCGCTCTGATACCAAGTGAGAGAAAACAAATGATCCTATTCCACAAAAAAATCCTACACTTCTTTATATAGAGTTATTGGATAAATTATTCCAGAGAACCAATAGAACATAAAATAAATAAACAATGCAAAAGGAACAAATAAGATAACTAGAGTGTATCTCAGTCATATTAGAATATTTTCTCAGTTGCTATGCTATGATATTGTGATGGTTATACTCAAGATGTTTTCTTAGTTGTGGTGGTATGGTTATTAGGATTTGAGCATTTTTACTGGTGATCTAGGATGTTTTCTCAATCTGAAAAAAAAAAAAACTTTTCCATCTTGGGTTCTAGAATTTGCTAATCTTTGTGGAGTGTTAGAAATGTATACCAGCAGATAAAATGACAATAAGCTTATTGATACAAAAGGTGCTTATTTATTGCTATTATTGTCAGGCATATACTTCGACATCAGATCTAATAAACTGCCCAGATGTAGCAGGAAAAATATCAATCATGATTCCCCCTAAGAAAAGCTTTTGATTCAACTAATATAGCATTAAAAAAAATCAAGAGGCACTCTAGATAGATACCTTCTTGTCACCTTTTGTCCGCTTCACTACTTTCAATGGCCAGCCACTAATCAGCTTCTGGAATTCTTTCTCAATGTCAGGTTTCTTGTGGTCCGGTAAACTCTGTTAAGAACATTTAAAAAGTATACGACAGGTTAAGGATTTGAAGATGGCAAGGATGGTCATACTTGCCAACATCCTTATGGCTTCTCAGACTGCTTGATAAGATATTAGATTATCTAGACATATTTTCAGATAGAAAGTGAAGAAAAATTACAAGACCCTAAATATGGTGTGTTTATGCCATTGTGAAACAGCAAGAATCACAATAGAGCATATACAACATTTGAGATGCTTGTGGTATGGTTAAAGAAGAAAGTGTAAATATCCCTGTCAGAAGTTATTTCTAACATCAAACTCACAGAATTATCTAAGCATTTCTGATAGAAGAGCCCAGTGCAATTAGATACAGACCACTGTAAAAGCAAATGCTACTAAACAAGCCCCTTGAACTAGTAGAGTCTCTTCTATCACCAAGTTATGCTTGACAGGAGCAACGGAATCAAGCCTAGTGCAAAAATGATGCTTGGATCCAAGACCTTTGTGAGAATATCTGGTGTATATAACTTAAAACGTGTGGTCTTCGACCTTTTTTGTTTCTAAAATGCAATGCACATTCGTGGAAATATCATTAAACACTACATGTTTACCCAAGTCAAGGTGTTTTTCCCACACATTATACAATAACAAAAGAGGTAACAAAAAATAGACTAAGAACACCTAGAAGACCAGTGTCTAATTGCTTTATACTGCAAATAGCCATCGCGCTTCATGGGAGGAGACATCCTTATCGAATGAAAGCCATTGACAAGGCCATTTACATAGGCCCACAAAGACAGCCAAGCATACCAAGTGAGGTGGGGCAAACAAAAAAATCCAAGTACCAAATAGTTAACAGGATATTGTGCAAAAGACTCAACAATGAATCAGCCCATAATTATTGCTTTTCAGTCTTCATACGAGGGAAATGACCCTCGATGCTATAAGGCCAGCACCACTTACGGACCAAACTGAGAACATTCCAAACCCTTCCCAATAGTTGAATTCACAAGCAAAATGCCAAACCATTGGCACATAAGGTAAAACTCTAAAAGTGGGACCATTTATTATTCCTTTTCTCTACAAACTTACAAATTTACACAAGGAACACAAAAATAGTCACAAACAAATATTCCCCACCCAAGTCTATCATGGAAGATATCACAATACTTTCCCTCCATTTCTCTGGTATCCTCTTGCTTTCCAATTAGCAATAAGAATTTTGTGGACCAAGTCAATTCTTCATTCCCCTCCTATTTCTAAACATCTACATACATGTCATGTCCAACAGTGTTTGTGGCCTGAAGAGCATCCTCTGCTTCCTTTGTATCCGTCAATAGCTGGTATAATTTAAATAAGTTTCAAAATAATTTTTTCACCTTGTCTCGATATCTTTGTTAGCTACAAGTGTTCATCGTCCTTGATACACTTTATCTCCTTTAGTTAGCTTAAGGATATCTTTTTCCCTTTCTTTAGAGTCAAGTTCACTGCACGTATGCTCCCAAGCATTTGCTTTCACCTTGTTAACTGCCTTCTTCAGTTTCTTCTTCTTTTTGCATAACAGATAAATATAGATTGCATTAATTAGTAAAATTGTAACACTAACTTGTGTGCCATCATAAACTTACCAATTACTTTTTTTTTTTGAGAAAAAAAAGGATGATTACCTACCAAAGAATTTCATTGATATAAATGGAACGGACTTTCAGATGGTTGAGACAAAAATGAAAAAAATAAGGTGCCTCCATCACAACACTTTCCACCCATGCCTGCTCATTTCAAAAGATGACACCATTCCTTTGTAGCCACAAGCACCATAAATCAGCCACTATTTTGATCCATCCTACCAAATCTACATGTAGATTGTCTTTAAAAGATCTCCAGAGGTTTTCAATAGAAGAAGTGCCCACCATTTGCAAATTTGCTGACCTCCAAACCTCCCTCGAGAAGGTACACCTGAGAAATAAATGGGATATGCCCTCCCCTTCTTCACGACAGAAAAGGCAGGCAGCATCAATGTCCTGATTCCACATATTCCTCACACTGTTGGTAACCACGTTCCTTCTCCAAAGGAGCCACATAAAAATCTTTATCTTTAAATGTACCTTCAACTTCCATAATTTAGCACAATCACTACTGATATCAGTCATTTGGGTTGCATCTGTCGTAATCTTTCTATACGCTCTTGCAACCAAGAATGTACCACCCATCCACATCATCCGGTCTAGCTTATTTATGGCTGGTTGCAGGTCTGAAATTAGAGCCATAAGCCCCTGAAAATCAGCAAGAGTATCCTCTGACAGTTCCTAGGGTAGAATTAGACTCCAGCATCATGTTTGACTATCCCAAACATCCGTCATCCTATCTTCTTTGTTGCGGGCCAGCTGGAAAAAATGTGGAAAAAGGCTTGACAACTCTCTATTTTTGGACCAATTATCTTTCCAAAATCTAAAGCAATCTCCTCCACCCAAAACTAGTGTGAAAAACAGTGCATAATCCCTCATGATTGCCACAATAGACCTCCAAAAGGCAGAGTCACCACGCCTTAAAACCACTCTTTCCTGCACATTTAAACTCGATCCATGAAAGTCTTGAATCAATTTGATCTGCACTGAATCACCACCCTCCAACAACCAAACCACTCATTTGAGTAACAAGGCCTAGTTAAATCCTTTGAGGAGCTGTACTCCTAACCCACCCCTCTTCTTTGGTTGACAAATCTCCCCCAGTTCACCAGTTGTAGGAACCTCCCCTCATGGTCTGGACCCTTCCAAAAAGATTTTTTGAAGCATCTTCTTTTGGGGTCTAAACATGGAAAAATAAAAAACATGTATGGAAGATAAAACTGAATTGAGAAGCACAAGGCGTCCACCTCTTGAAAGTAGATTAACACTCCAGGAGGATAGTCTTTTTGCTACCCATTCAATCAGCCCGTTCCAATCTGAAGACAGTAACCGCTTTCCTCTCAACAGGAGCCCCAAATAAGTGGTAGGCATACTATCAGTGACTTGAGGGTATTCGCAATACTTGTAGACGTCTGCCTATCCATATTAAAGGGGGCACATGCAAATTCTCTCATTGATCCTCAGGCCCAAAGTCTATGCGAAAATCCTCACCACACCAGACAGATGTAAGGCTTGGATAATACCACCTTCCACAAAAAAAGTAGTATCATCCGCATATCGTAAGATTGGCGTGAGGAGAGATTTATCACCATGAATCCTGAATCTTGCGACGAGACCATCTCCGCATGCTTTAAAAGCCAAGCTAGCAAGGGTATCCACAGCAATGTTGAATAAAGAGAAGCTAAAGGACACCCTTGCCTAACTCCCCATTATGGTTAGGTATATGAACCCACAAAGCAACCATTCACCAAGGCAGCAAAGGGGGAAGTAATGACGCTCCTCTTCATCAATTGAACCCATTCCTCTAGGAACCCCCTCCTTCTTAGAATTTTCAAAGGGTATGTCCATACCACTGAATCATAACACTCTGAGACATCCATTTTCCACATGAAAGCCTCCACTCCCCTTGTCGTCCATGTTGTTGTCATCTGTTTGGCTAGAACAAAAGACTCCTATAAAGATCTACCCTTTATGAATGCGGATTGGACGAGACTAATGATCTTAGGTAACACTACTTGCAATCTGTTAGCCAAGCCTTTTGCCACTATCAGTTAAATGACATTGGGAAGGGCAATCAATTTGTATGCTTCAATGGTCTTTGCACCTAGTCTTTTTGGTAGGAAAAATAACTAGAATATGTTTAATCTGTCAAAGTCACGATTACCATTGAAAAATTCTCAAATCATTGCCATGAAATCATTCCCCACAATCTCCCGCAGCTCCCTATAGACAAGCACTTACAAGCCATTAGGACCAGGAGCTCCTTCCACTTTTAAGCCTCGTACGGCTACTAAGACCTCCTCCTCTGTGACTTCCCTAGTCAAATCCCACTTCATATTCTCATCAATACGTAGCATGTCAAAACCACCAACTCTCCATTCCATTATTGGTTGCGCCTCGTAAAATCATGGAAATGAATATGTTCTCTATTGAAGAACAATCTCCCTTACCTTCAAAGAAGCAATAAGGATAGATCTTCTCCTGGCACTCATTGACATGTGGAAGAACCTCGTGTTTGAATCTCCCTCCTTAAGCTAAATTTGTCTCGATTCTATCTCCAATCCATTTCTGCTTGAGGTCCTCCTAGGCGATTACCATTTCCTTCTCTCCCAGGTTTCCACCTCAGAGAATGGTTGTATCTCCTCCCTCTTATTTAACAAGGAAACCCCCTGCAAAGCCTCCAAACTTGCCTTTTTTATGCTCCGACAACTCCTTTTTATATATAGTCAAGTCTACTCTAATGCATTGCATTTTCATTGCCAAGGTATGCATTGCCAAGGTGGAAACCGGAATACCCACCCATTTCTCAAATAAAATCACGGAATCCCTGTTCCTTAAGGCAAGACTTTTGGAACTTAAAGTAAGTAGAGTGTGCTAGCCCCTTATTATGCACCACCAGTAGAGTATGGTCCAAGAAAGGGTGATCCCTGATCCTGACCTTGGCTCCCTAAAATGCCTCTGCCATAGCAATGTTATATATGAATCTATCAATCTTTGAAGCCGCATCAGCTCCATTCCTCCGTGTGTATTGTGCCCCAAATATGGGTAGACCAATAAGCTCCAAATCCTCACGAGTTCTTTGGAAATCAAAATTCGTCTAATCTCACCTCTCGTCTAGCCAATCCTTTGAGGATAAGGAAGCATTAAAGTCTCCTCTTATCAACCATGGACAACCATCGACCATACCAGCTACCTACCCCATCTCCTTCCACAATAGAGGCCTTAATACCTTGTCACACGACCCCTAAACACAAGATATAGCCATGGCCAACCCATCATAATTTCTTATAAAGGATCCTATGATAATCCTGGATGCAATCAAGAATGAGTTATTGTTCCACAGCAAGATTAAGCCTCCGAACCTCCCCACTGCCTTTACCTCCAAGAAATCCGTGAATCTGCCTCCACAAATGCTCCGCTTTGTCAGTGAGTCAATAGCCTTAAGATGAGTTTCTTGAAATAGTGTGCAATCAATCCTACATTCCACGAGGTATCTCCCCAGAGCCAATCTTCGCGCCTGGTCACGAAAACTACGGATGTTCCAAGATAGCACTCTAATCATCAGAAACAAGATTCTTCCCCCCCCCTCCGATTTTTTTTCTTCACATTTAAAACCTTCGCCACATGATTATCAATCTCCTTTAGCGTCTTCCCCTTTGTTTGTACTTCCTGTTGCATGCTTCTCTTCTTGTAAATGATTTTTCTCTTGTAGCGGGAGTTGAACATCTTATGCTTTGGTCTCTCTAGCTTTGTTGACTTGGATGATTTACTTGACGATGAAGTACGTCTCTTGATATTGCCAACATTTGGCCCCTTCTTTTCTTGGCCCAAGTCATTTAAGTCTGTGACCTCTTGTATGTCATGCTGCCCATTCTCTGGAACTCCAGCCACATCCACTATCTGCACCACACCCATAATCGATCCCACATCTGCCACATCGCACGTTGCTGCAGCAGCTGCAGCATCAACCAGACCTGCACCACAATTGCCCATGTCTGCCCTGTCGCTAGCAGCAGCAGTTGTCACATCACCTTCTGCTGCTGCCAAATTGCCTGCTACTGTTGCATCAACAAAGCAGCTGCCATCTTCAGCATCGCCCACCAGTTCCATCTGATAGATCAGTAATCGTGGCTGGTCAGGCGAAAACTTGTTACAGCATACCGGCTCGACAAAGGGACAACCAAAAGCATGTGGTTCAGAAGCCCATTCCTGCAAAGGTGACATATTCAGACCAATAGGACCCAAATCAAGAAAAGGAGGTCTAGTGGGAACATTTGTGGGTATGGGTTTAGATTCACCAGGATCGGATCTGAATACGGATCAGGTTGCCACCTATTTAGCACCATCAATGACTAATCCCTTGTTCACATCATGTCACCCACAAGTTTAGCACCACAAAAGGGGGGTCGTTAGTTTCCAAATCAGGAAACTTGGTCACCCAAAAAATAGGATCTGATTTGGGTGTGCCAGCCGAGTGTCCAGCTCATTTAGATTCGAATTTCAAATCTTGCCCACTCACTGGCCGCCAGATCTGCCTCCCGTGACATTGCTCTGGCAAAGAGGGGGTCATCTGCAGTGGTCTGGTAGCTGCCACTGCTGCATAGGACTTGTGAGTTGATTACCACTAGCAGCGATTTTCTCAATGAGTCTAACAATCCACAAAGAGCCTCCAAGTCAAAGAACGATCTTCTCCGAGATTACTCGACACACAAGCAACTCCGCCTCAACGATGTTAGAGGATGCATCGCCTTTGACAATTCCAATCCATTCGCACTCCTAACCCGAGCAAACAAGGCACACGCCGCTTCAACCACCTGAAGCGTTCGTAATCCAAGAGGCACACCTAAAATACAAACCTTGATTAAAGGCCACGTTGGTGCCCTCTCTTCAAGCACGCCCTCACAATGACTCAAGAGCCTCCATCTAATAGAAACAATCCCAAGAATCGACTCCACAAACCGCAATCGATCCAAATTAGATTTCACCAAATCAAATAGTAGAACTCTTGACGATGAGATCAAAGCAACCTTCTAGTGATTTGGTGACAACCTAATTTAGATACCTCTGCGTGTACCTGGGAGACACTCACCGAACCGTGAGTAAAGTCTCCAACCAAAGAAAGCTGCAACACAGAGTCTATGATCCCCACCGTAGGCGACCACGTTGCCTTCAATTCCAAGGATGGGGGGTTGGTGGGCGATGGAGGCAACATCTTCATCACATCTAATCTCCTCGGACATGTCCTCCTTCGATGTCTGCATCCATCACATAGCAAGCACACCACAAGGTCACGACAATCCCTAGCAAGATGTCCTCTTGCTCGGCACTTGTAATTGACGAGATCACAAGAGTGATGATGGAGATTCCCCCCTCCATCATCCCTACCCCACATCTCTCTCACGACTCTCAAGAGGCCCTCGTCTTTATGGTCGATAGAGAAGATCACTTCCCTCACCAATTGAATTACATAATTGCTATTATAAGCTTACTTTACACAGATGTCACTGTAAAGTGACAACCTTTACAAAAATGCCACTTGGATTAAGTTTCATCAAGATGATATGCTATTTTCGACTTATAATAAGTGGTTGTTTTGCCTCTAAATTGTATCTTAAACCTTGAAAAATGCAATCGAGTTGTTCGTCCCCAGCCATGCTCCTTTCTTTACTTCTCTAACTTCACCACTTGCTCTTGTTGTTGCTCCTTTCAACTCGGCATTGTAGGCCTGATAAACTCATCCAGCATTCTCAAAGAAGACCCTCCACTACCTTTTTGCCCCTTATTGCCTTTTTCACTTCTTAGCCATTTGGATGTCACTAAAGTCTAACTTCACATTAATTTAAAGGTTTTTTTTTGAAAGAAAATTTGTTGGCATTGTTGTAGTAGCATATATGTCAGTATGTCTTTCAAAAAAAATATGTCAGTATGAAGGTGACGGTAGTATTTATGCAATATCAATCAAGAGTTTTTGATGGCATTTGTGTAAAACCATAACATGTTTTGTAGAAATGACAAAAGCATTTGTATTTTTCTTTTTTTTTGAAAAGAAACTTGTATTTTCTTTTTCTTTTTTTGAAAAAAAGGATGGCTGCTCAATAATAGTAGTTATCCACAAATTTTATTGAGAAAACCAGACCGGAATTGCATCACAAGGATCAATATTCACCCTGCTCTATCAACAATACTGGGCACTAATACACCCATTCTGCACATATGGCTTGTCACTCCTCAACACCACCCCATTTCTCTTGGGCCAAATTTCCCACAGAGAATCAAGGGCCACAACACATTAAGATTTGGTGCGAAATACCGATGAGCCATCAGCAAGATGCTCCCTCCAAAAAAATCTTCAAAAAGCATCAAAAGAAGAGGCATCAACACGTCAATGTAAGCTTTGCTCCAGACTCTTATCATGAAGGAGAAAGAGAGAAATAGATGATTAATGACCCCATTGGCTACATTGGATCTTTCTTACTATCCTCTATCTTCGTATCTCCCATGCAAAAATCCCGACCTTCGGGGGAATCCTTGCCTTCGAAAGGAAACCACCATCTCTTAAAAAATCACATTAGTTTTCTCCAAGCCCAGCTTTAAAGCATTGTATTAACCAATAAATTGAAAAAAACACCATTCTCCCACTCCCACCCATCTTCACCATCAAGCAAATGAATTCCTCAAATTGATTCATGGAAGTAAATCCCCCCTCTACCCTGGTATCAGATGATTCCAACATGAACATAGCTGTCCATCCACCCCCTCTTCTCCAAAAGGCCTACTCCAGCAATCTACCAACTTTGCATCCTTGTCTTGTGCTAAGGCAAAAAGCCCACGGAAAGCAACCTGAAGAGACCCCATGTGACACTAATCTTTCTGAAATTTGAAAGTCTGTCCATGGCCCACCATGGGCATGAAAAATTCTGGTAACTGAAGGACTCTTTGCAGCCCTCTCCAAAAGCAGGTAACCACCTGTGCACAAAAGTCTCTCTTCCCAATTGAGGGTCTTACCATACAAGTCATGCAACAAAGAAATAGTAAAACCTTATTCACCTGTCATGATCTTCACAAACCATTTCGACAATGCAATATTCATGTCCTGCATCCTCCTAATCCCTAGAACCCCTTCTTCCATTGGATGGCGCATATGTTACCACAACTCTAAAAAACCTCCCCTCACAGACCCATTCACACCCTTTTATAGGAATCGTCTGTAGATAGGCTTAATTCTACTTACCACTTCCTAGGGGAGCCAGAAAACTAACATATAAAAAATTGAAATAGCTGCCAGGACAGCTTTCAATAGTGTCAGACGCCACCTTAGATAATAGCTTGGCCATCCAACCATCTAATTTCCTCTCCAATCTTTGTAGCAAAGGTGCAATGTCCTGCCATCTCAATGGTGAAGATAATGGGAGACCCAAATAAGGAATGGGCAAGGCACTCCATAGGGTTGAGAGCATAGTTACTGTGACTTGAATTTTTCTTTATTGAAAAAAAGCAAATGTGCACATTCCTGTATGTGTCTGGATGTAGCAAGTGCGTAGATAAAGAAGTACATATGTGTAGTCATGATAGCATGCATAATGTGGATATTCCATCATAAAGTTTGATTTTAGTTCAAAATGATCACTATGTAGAATAGGAACAAGTGATTTTCAAGATTGGCAGCGAAGCGACCACTTTGATTTTCTAAAAAGGGTCCAAAAAGAGACCACTTCACCAACTAAGATCCCTAAATGACACTTAACGATAAAAGAGGTACAGGTGCAGGAACAGCCAGGAGATTTGCCTAGAAGCAACCACCATGGAAGAGTGCACAATAGCTTGTTGATACAGGAATAATGAACTACCCCAAAGGCAGCTGGCTAGCTTGATTCTCCTAAACGTGGCTATGAATTATAATTGTGTGACAAACTTTTAGGATTTGAATATCCTAACAACAATCAAGCCTTCTCCCACACTAAGTGGGGTCGGCTACATGGATTCTTTGCCTCCACTCAAATATGTTTTGTGCCATTTCTAGATTTAAATTAAAGTAATTGAGGTCATCCTTAATGGCTTCTTTCCAACACTTTTTTGGTCTTCCTCACCCCCTCACAACGGGTTCAACCACCAACTCCTCCCAGCTCCCCTAATATCCTAACAAAAGCATAAAATTTTCAGCACAATTTAGCATTCCTTCCCCCCATCTAGGGCTGTCTATCCAAGTCTAACGAATCAAGCCCAGCCAAGCTCATGCTCAAGCTCAATAAGGCCTGTCAGGCTTGAGCTCGATTGGACTCGAGCCCTTATCAAGCCTAGTCCTTAATGAGCTCAAGCTTGTTAAGCTAACACTCGAGCTTGATAAGGTTACTATATAAATAAATACCTTAGCAATGATCTTTAGGATTGGGGGGGAGGGGAGGAGTTTTGTTGGAAAAATTGCCCTTTCTATAAAATACCATAAGGTGCTAATGATAAGTACACACACACATAAAAAGAATATATACACACTTTTATATCCTTATCAAGTTGTGTTGGGCTCAACTTAAGACTCAATAACCTTATCGAGCTCAAATGTGAGCTCAAGCTCGACTTATTAACTAATCAATGGGACTAGAAGCCAAGACTATAGAGCCTGAGTTTTTTATAGTAGCCCTACCTTACCATTAAAGGTGTAAGGTTTTGAATGATTTAGATATTGCAAAAACTTGATCTCTCTCTTATCAGAGGTGTCAAGAGTCTCCAGTTAAAACGAAATTTGAAACACTTCTTTATTGGTTGGTAGGAATCCCAAAAGTTCCATGACAATATACAATTTGTAGCCCCAATTAATTAAAAGAATTAGGGGTAGCCACATGGCTCCCTCTTAGGTGTGGATGGGTGGGCACACATACACTTGCATGCATGGACACACATGCACTCATGTAGACAAACACATACAATGTTTCATAGTAATACACGATATGTAGCCCTCCCAAAGCATTAGGGATAGCCACATTGCTACCCTTGGGGTTGCTAATTAATATATCTACATAGGCAAGGTTTCCATCTTATCATATTTCCATATTTGGAAAAGATTTTTGCGATGATTGACAACTCTTGCAAACATATATAGTTGTAAGAGGTGTAAAATGAGATGAAATTGTCTCTTAGAACAAGGTTAAAACTGTTTCTTTCCTCTCATGTAATAATCATGTTGCAAGGTTGCAAAAATTTCCATATTAGGCTGAGTATATTGGGTTGATCACATGGTTGCCCCAAGCACTTGTACTCAATCCAATACTCGATAGGCTTGAGCAGTTGGTCCGGTTGCTTGCTTAGTTGGGCAAGTCCTTAGCCAACTTTTACATAAACATTTCAGTGAAGTTCTGACTTTGTGATGTAAGGTTCAATAGAACCCAAAAAACTCCAGCAAGTAATTTCTGAATTGAAACACAAGGCAAGAAACCCAAGAAGATCCAAATAACCAAGGAGATAACCAACTGTGAATAATTTTGGGCCTTTGGAATGTTCCACATGCAATGGGTGCCTGCTTGAGAGAAGAGGAGACCCATGCATGGAGGAGAGAAGAGGTTGGTTGGTGTGGAGTTGGTGGTATGGAAAGGAGTTGGTGTGAAGGAGAAGAAGAGAAGAGTCTTGATGGATATGAAGAATTTATTATTGGACTCAATCACTAAAACTAATTAACTAAAACAAACTTTCAAACAAACACACCAAACCTAAACCTAATTCACACCCACACATAGGCAAACCGCCAATTGCCACGTGACACTGCCACATGTCATTTCCCTGAATTCTAACACTCTCTTCCCAGTCAGACTCCTAGAGAGGAGGGACTTGTTGGAGACAAAACTTGTGAGATAGTGGTCGAGGAAGTAGTCGTAGTCGATCCTTAAATGCATGTTGATGGGTACCTTGTTTCACAGGGAAAACCCCCTTCTCATGAAGGACAAAAATGGGGTAACAAGGCTCTATCAATGGAGAATAGCTCCTTAACCATTATTCACCAACAAATAATTCTCTTTCTCTTTAGCCTTGGCTCCTTCTCGCACTTCTGGTACTTTCTCTATAAGCACGTAAAATTTATCTTGACTTCCAACAAAGATCCTATAGTTCAAGGCCCCCATCAACTTGATGGTAGTGCCTTGAACAAGAACTTTGGTCTCTATGGTGATCAAAGTCTCAACATCCACCAAGGATTAACTTCTTCTACCTGAAGTTGAGGCACCTCAATTGTTCCCCAATGTATGAGAGTCCACATGCCTCTTCTTCAACGTCCCAAAGTCGAGCCACCTCAATCATTCCTAAGTACGTGTGAGGTACCCCACTTTCTCAAGAGGTTCACATGCCTCTTCTTCAACTTGAGAACAAGCTCTGTGCTTTAGCCTTTTGCTTCACGTGTTTCACGCCAATAACGAGATCATGTGTGGACCCTCTTGATCTCGGGGATGCAGGATCACCCGCTCTGATACCTTGTGAAGAATTTTGGGTCCTTAGGATGTTCCACGTGCAACAAGTGCATGCTTTAAGAGAAGAGGAGACCTACGCGTGGAGGAGGTTGGCGTGGAGAGGAGTTGGCATGAAGGAGAAGAGAGGAGACTTGATGGATATGAAGAATTTATAATTGGACTCGATCACCAAAATTAATGAAATAAAACAAATTTGGAAACAAACACACCAAACTTAAACCTAATTCATGCACACACATTCATGCCCACACATGGGCACACCACCGACTGCCGCGTGGCCCTGTCACGTGTCATTTTCCTAAACTCTTACATCAACAAATCTCAAATAATCCACCAAATAATAGGGTATGCCCTTAGTTAATAGATATGAAGAATCATGTTGTTCCTTGTGACATATTGGGGTTGGGGCCATGGGCTACTCATGGGTAGATTGAGAGTTGTTAAGTACTTTGATGGATGACAATTGGGTTCAAGCATGGGCATCAGTGTTGGTGGTAGAGGAATCATGTTAAGTGGTCATGTGGCATGAGCAGAAAATGGTGACATGAGTTGGGTAGAGGTGGCACGATGGAGGTTGGAGAGCAATGACAAGGCAGTGAGCATGATAGTAATCTGATAGGGTGTTGAGTTATGTGTAATGGGCTTTCTTTTCATTGTAAGGTGAAGGGGTATACTTGTAATCTTCCCTCTAATGCCTCTCTCTATATAAAGAGGTCAAAGGGCTCTCTAATGGGATCTCTTTTCGATCCTAACATGGTATTAGAGTAACAGTCCTAGACCGGGCTCTGGTATCCCACTAAACCCTAGCCTTCCTTCCCCCCAACCAAACCCTAACCTTTCTTTGGCAGCAGCGGTGTCGCAAGCCACCGAGGCCAGCCACACCGCCATTGTAGGGCTGCTTTGGACTCACCCCGAGCAGTAGCAATGCCACTGCCCCCTCTCAAGCCTGTAGCATCACTGTCACACTCTTCCTCGGTCTCTACTGCGCTCGAGCGGCGCTATAGGGCAGCAGCTTCGCCTCGAAGGTCACCGTCGTCACTGTAGGGTGATGTAGACCGCCACCTCGAAGGTCGCTACCACCCCACAGTATTGTAGGTCATCTTCTACCACCTCAGCAGGTGGGGTAACTGCAGCTCGGACCTCCCCTCAGTTCGCACGCCACCAAGGTCCTCCAATCGCCCTAACAACGCTACCGGGGGTCTCCAGTCACCCCAGCAACGTCGTCGGGGCCCTCCAATCACCCTAACACTGCTGCCGAGAGTCTTCAGCCACCCCAGAAACGCCACTGGGGCCTTCCCAAGCCGCTTGCCATTTTGAGAGCACCATTAGGGCCTCTTCTATGCCCTAGCATGCGCAATCTTTGTTGAGAGGCACTCTATTAGTCTGAAATCTAACTTTTTCAGATCTCATAATCTGATTTTCAGACCTTAAGTCAGTTACTCTTCACAAATCTCGACTTGCATATTATGGGGGACCAAAAAGACAATGTGACTTGATAGGGAGCAACTCTACCACACGCACTCCCCCTCACATGCAGGGGACATCGATCAAGTTGGACGGATCCAACTTCTTGCTCTGGTCCACCTCCTCTCGCTTTGTCGGATCTCACAGGAAGTACATCTTGACTTATGCGATTCTTGCTATTAAGTCTGTTGATTGGGAGGTAGACAACGACTGGATCGCTACGTGCCTTCTCAACAGTGTCACCCAAACCAGAACTAAGCAAGTAAGGGCTCATACTTTGGCTAAGAGAACATGGAAAGTACTTTATGAGATACTCTCACAGAAGTAACATCACCAGATTATATAGTGTTGTGGAGGACATTCACAATCTTCGGAAAGGAACTATGTCCTTGTCCGAATATTATGGCACTATGTGGAATCTATGGGACGAGCAAGATGTGTATCAACCTATCTCTACAGATGCAGCTGTTGTAGTCAAGCAGAGAGAAGTCATTCGCTCAATTCAGCTTTTGTCTGGTCTTAGTTCCGAATACAAGGCACTCAAGGATCAATTCATGACGATGGACGAGATTCCGCCATCGGAGCATATCTATACTTGTCTTTCTCGACTTGCTACCTTGGATCTTGTACCCACTACGGATGCCTCTGCTATGGCTATTGTTGTGCGTGGTAGAGGAAACTCAGGGGGAAGAGGTGGCAGAGCTAATGGTGGTGGTGCACGTGGACGTGGTCGTGGTCAAAGTTTCCTTTTCTGTGAGTACTGTCACAGGAACACACCGTGGACCAGTGCTGGGTGAAGCATGGCTACCCACAAGATATGGATTCACGTGCCCATCAGGTATCTGCAAAGGAGCCTACCCAGATACAGGAGGATGACAGCCAGATTATGGTTTCCAGGGCTGATTACAAGCGATTCATAGCGTCTCAGGGATCTACTTCTGCTTTTGTTCAGAAGTCTACAAGTACTATCATATCAGTTAAATCCCAACCTCCTATTTGGCTTACAAATTCCTACGCCTCTTACATTACTGGTGATAGTACCCTTTTTTGGTCTCTTCGTGACCTAGTTACACCATTTCAGGTCAAAGTGGCTGATGAGGGTTTGTCTCTTGTTACTGGGCTCGAGAATATTTCTATCTCTAGCACCTTACTTCTTTCTAACGTCATGTATGACCAATATTTCGTGGTACTGAATTTAATGTCTATCAGTCAAATTACCAGAGATTTGAGATGTCGTGCTATTTTTTATGACCAATATTTCGTCTTGCAAGGCCTCCAGACGATGAGGCAGATTGGTGGACTAGAGCAGAATGGGCTTTACTATCTACATATCGCTCCTCCTTCCAATACCGATGCTGTGTATGCCACTACTGCTCTTCAGTGGCACTTGAGACTTGGTCATCCCAACCTTCATGTTTTGTGTCGTTAGTTTCCTGCTTTGTCTTTTCCTAATGTTCTAAGGTGTGAAGCCTGTCAGTTAGGCAAACACCACAAGTCTTCTTTTTCACCAAATAATAAAAGAACTGAGTCTGCTTTTGTTCTTGTGCATGTTGATGTTTGGGGCCCTTGCAGGGTCACAAGTGTTAGAGGATTTCGTTTCTTTCTTATTCTTGTGGATAATCATACCAGGATGTCTTGGGTTTTTATGATGAAAGAAAAATCCGAAGCCTTTGATATTGTCAAAAATTTTTCGGAGTGACAATGGTTTGGAATTTGTAAATGCCAGGACTGATGTCTTTTTTAAATCCTTGGGTATTGTTCACCAGACTACTTGCGTTCACACCTCCCAACAAAGTGGGGTTGCTGAACGTAAGCTTCGTCACTTACTTGATATTGCCCGTTCTATCATGTTTCACATGAATGTTCCCTCACAGTTTTGGGCTGATGCTGTTCTTACTGCTACTTATCTGGTGAACAAAGTTTGCTCATCTGTCTTAGGGGGTAAAACTTCATATTCTTTGTTGCTTCAGTGATATGTTTTCTCTTACTCCTGTCATCTTTGGCTGTGTAAGTTTTGTCCATTTACATAAAGTGGATAAATTTTCTTTTCGATCTGTGAAGTATGTGTTTCTGGGATATTTCAGGATCCAGAAAGGGTACAGATGCTATGACCCTGTTCCACGAAAAATTTTTGATAAGTTTCACGAAAATTTTATGTTTCTGCTGATGTCAACTTTTTTGAGGAGATACCATATTACAAGAAAAAGGGGAACGAACCTACTGAGCCTTCACATGAAGTTACCTTTCCTATGCCCACTAAACCACCACAGCCCACTGAGCCACTTATACATAAGACCACTCAACCTGATTCAGGTCCCTTTTCATATCATCCTGAGATTCCTGATATGGATACCTTTCCTAAACAACATGGTATCAAAGCTTGGTTTGAGAGATTCAGCAAGGTGGTCCAAGATTATGGCTTCACCAGGTCGTCAGCAAATCATTCAATCCTTACACTGCATAAGCAAATACGCTCTGTCATACTTGTGGTATATGTGGATGACATACTTTTGATTGGCAATGACAAGGGGCAGAGGAAACAAAGAAGATGCTACAGTCATATTTTATTACCAAGGATTTAGGCCATATCAACTACTTTCTTGGTATTTAGATGCAACACACTAGTGGAGGACTTGTGCTTTCTCAGCGCAAGTATGTTCTTGACATGCTGAGAGACATGGGTATGCCAGGGTGCAAATCAACATATGTTCCCATGGATGTGTCCTTGCCTATTGCAGATGATGACAGCCCACTATTGCAAGATGTCACTAGATACCGGCCAGTGATTGGTAAATTACTGTATGTAACTATTACTCGCCCTGATATTGCTTTTGTAGTTGAAAGATTAAGCTAATTTATACAGTCACCATGAGAAATCCACTGGGATGGTATTTGCCAGATTCTCAAGTACTTGAAAGGTGCACCTGGGAAAAGACTCCTTTTCAAAGACAATGGGCACTTGGATGTGTGGGTATTCTGATGCAAACTATGCAAGTGCTCATGAGGATAGGAAGTCCACTAAAGGGTAGCACATTTGTTGGAGGTAATCTGGTTACTTGGAGAAGCAAGAAACAGGCAGTGATATCCAGATCGAGTGCTGAGTCAGAATACAGGGTCATGTCCAAAACTACATGTGAGTTACTCTGGGTTTGTTCTATTTTGGAAGACTTTGAAGTGAAGGTACTTGATTATATTCTAATGCACTGTGACAATAAAGCTACCATATTTATTGCAAATAATCTTATTTTTCATGAAAGGACCAAGCATATTAAAGTGGACTGTCACTTCATCAGAGAGGCCATCTTAGCCAATAAAATTTCTACACCTTACATTAGTACCGAGACTAGCAAGCAGATGTCACTAAAGCACTTCCCAAGAAGAGATTACGTTATATTTGTACCAAGCTGAGCATATTTGATGCCTATGCTCCAGCTTGAGAGGGAGTTTTAAGTTGTGTAATGAGCTTTTTTTTATTGTAAGGTGAAGGGGCATACTTATAATCGTCCCCTTGGTATCTCTCTCTATATAAAAAGGCCCAAGGTCTCTCTAATGTGAAATCTCTTTTCAGTCCTAACGGAGGAGGATGGTTTGGTGATTGAAGGTGAGGAAGTTGGTAACGTAGAGGTGGGGTGAAGGTGGTGAGGGAGAAGAGGAGTCGAGAGGGGGTTAGGGGAGAGGAACCTGAAGCAAGATGGGGAGAGAGGGAGAGAACCAATGGGGTGGGAGATATAAGAGGATGACAGAGAGAGATACCAGAGACAGTAGGTTTTGTATGTTATCCATCCTTTGTTGACAACAAAACTACCTCTTACATAAGGAAAGAGTACATAGGTAAAGGAAAAAGACTAGAGTCTTGATCTTAAATATATCCTAGAACAACAAACTGACAAAGGTGAATTATACACACAAAAAACCCTCCAAAGTCCCTAGATAAAACGAAATACAATAAAAATAAAAGTCCAACCTTGCAAATATGTGTACGAAAATTGAATCATGTTATGGCCTGCATTACATCTACACAATTTTGAGCATCCCTCTTAGCTTTTAGTGTCAAAATGCCCCTAGTTCATCACCTCAAGTATAACATGTAAACTATTTTCATTTTACATAAATAAAATGTGTCTCATCATTTACCTCCATGATATTTTTTCAGGAAGGAATTCATGATTATAAGTTTCCATATACTAAATATGAATATTTATTTTTTACAAAAAAAAAGATTAAATATTAGGAAATACAAGATCTTTGATCCCCCAAAGAATGCCATGTTAGAGCATACAAATATCCAGGAGAATTATGGGTTTGATAGCATTTACTGAATTCACAATCCCATTTTGTATGCCCTTTTTTCCAATAGGATCTATGGCCTTCTTATGGTAGATACTTTTTTTGATAACCTATGAGAATAACTTGACAAGAGCATACGTTGACTACTTTGCATTGAGGAAAGCAGACAGGTTGTTACATGGATTGCAAGAGTATTCCAGGAAGACCATGACTCCACACTGTTTATTAATTGCTAAGGTTCAGATGATGAAGTGAAAAAAGAGAAACAATATGTAGTAGCCGCAAGAGCTAAATGGGAGAATCTTCAAAGAGAGCTAGGAAGTTAAAAGAGATGGTACTTCAATAAACTACTTATAAATTTGATAGAAATGACCCCTCAACAAAATGATGGAAATTCTAGTAAGATATTGGAGATAATGGGACATGTGGGGTGCGTCACACAATCCTACATTATTTCAATCAAATAACTCCCTTGGTCATTTCTTGTCCTACTAAATCATTTTCTTATAACATTGCACGGCAGCCTGGTGTTTTATAAATCTATTCAAAATCCATTCTCACTTTGCATCGTTGCATCCACATTGTCTCTTTTCTTTTTTTTTGAAAAGACACATGTTAAATGACTCGTAAAATAATTCTCCATACAAATAAAGCATGCAAGGTTAACGTCGAAGGGTTTTCAGTATAATCACTGGAACAAAATTATTGCTTCTGGATAATATGTGAGATGATAATACAATTAATGCAGAAGTCAACTGAGGAACCTGGTCAAGAGCATGAATGATGGCAGCCGCATTTTCTGGTTTACCTTCAAGCAGAAATCCCTGAAAACAAGAAACGTAGTGAGGCTAGGCCAATAACAAACCTGCAATGTTCCAACACATCCTTTACAAGGTAGAGCAGAAAGAAGAGAAAAGGCAAGAACAGTGAAGCTTCCACCAATCTGAGAGGTGACAGACAACAAAATGGGAGTCGGTTTGTAGCCAATGAACTTGACTTTTGAGATCCAATGTTTGAAATGCAAATTTAGTACCTTTTTATTTGATATCTCATAAAACCATCTTGTCAAAGCAAGTCATAGTCAAAATTACCATGCAATAAAAACATCATCCAAGATTAACAAACTAACAGCTAAAGAAAGATTCTCTCTCTAAAAAAAAAAAACTAAAGAAAGATAGCCAATAGAAAAAATTACCTTGGCACAAGAAAAAGCACTTGAAGGTGATCGTTGCTTTATAGACTTAGAGCACAGCTCTTCAATTTTCCATAGAGAAGGTGTATCACCTAAAGCAAAATTATAATACAATTTTGCACTCAAATCCAAAACAAATGATCAATAAAGATATAAATATAAGTTGTCAATCAAGATATCCATTTGCATCATGTTACATTTTTCCGTGTATTTATAATTTAGACTGAATATGCCGATTCAATGTTAGTTCTCCTGCTAATTCTCATGATATAAAGATAAATAAAATCTAAGAAATAGTGCACGAGTAAGGTCACCCACAAACAGTCTCTGAAATACCATCTACGACACCAACTACTTTGCTTTCCCAGCCTTCACCAAGTCAACTCCTACTTATTTCAATTCAAGGAAAAAAATCTCCTCAACAGAATCCTCTCATGCATCACACCTGTTGGGGGAAAAATCTTCCCTACCAAGTGTTGCCTCTGGATGGAGCAAAAGAAGCACCTGAATCCATTTCTCAGTCGGTGGATCTGTGGATTGGAGAAATACAAGACCCATAGGATAATAAGAGTGTGGGCAATATCCAGAAAAATTGTGAACCCAACAGAGATGTAACATCCACAATCACCAAAACATACCTTTCCCCTTGGACATGAGCCGTATGGCCTCCAATCATAAGGTGTAATAGGTCAAGGCGAGCTGCTTGAACCATATTTTGACTTTTAAGGATCTTTCTTTTTTGATGTTTCCTCAGTTGGCATGCATCATGATAAAAACTAGGAGAAAGAGAGATCTAAGGGATGACCCAATTAAGCTTAAGTAGAGGTTGATGTTGCCAAGAAACGTGCCATTGGTAGCTAGAAGAGCTGCTGGAGGGAATAACAAAATGAGCAGCTTAAGGATTTTGCAGTAATCTACAAACACATCTTCCTCATAAATGCAAATCGTTCTCCTCATCAACATGTCCTGAAAATACAGGAGACAAGCTCAAAAATAGCTCCGTAATTTAACTCCTTCGAAATACAGTTGATTGGCAATAGCTCAACTGGAAATATGTAACAAGATATAAATCCGAGGAATGCATTCTTGGGATTAGATCAATCTCCCACTGAGCAACAAATATGTCCTTGATTGATCACGAATCTAGTGGTGACTTGATGACATGAGAAGAGTGGTATAGTATTGTTTGCAACAGGTGAATTCATTAGTGTTTTCTATCATCAAGAATTAAAATATGCAAAATCATTTGGCTATATCATTAGACCACTCAGAGGTTACCTATTTGAGAAAGCAAAAAGTGTCTTTGATCAATTTATCATAGAGCCCCTTTGAGAACATATTGAAAGCAAAGAAAGAGGGGAATTCTTCTTATCTCAGTCTTTCATAGGAATTATTATGGCAATGAAAATTTTCTCATTTATATTCCCAATGAGAATGAGGATACTTTCATTCTCAAGGGTACTATGGAGATCATTCTGATGCGTACAAACCTCATTGGTGGAGACCTTTACTTTTGTATCTCTTTATTTTCCTTTTTCTTTAAAGAGTGGTCTTGTACTTTTTCACCTCTCTATATATTGAGAGGTGGGACTACGGAATAAACTATTCGAGTCATTGGTATCAAAACTGCAGTCCTAGGCCAAGGTTCGATACCCTCCTTGATTCCCATGCTTTTTTCGTTCTCCACTAAACATAAAACCCTAGTCTATCCATTGGATTCACAAACTAAACTTGTTCCCACACGTGAAGAGGACTTTGGATTAGTGCCCCACCACCGGTGGGAGGGTTGCTGGACCCTCGCCAGTTGGCCTAACCCTCCCCAAGGGTCATCTCACCAGCCCCTT
Source organism: Thalassia testudinum (assembly GCA_037157565.1). NCBI lineage: Eukaryota > Viridiplantae > Streptophyta > Magnoliopsida > Alismatales > Hydrocharitaceae > Thalassia > Thalassia testudinum. The sequence goes on along the minus strand of JAZHRO010000022.1, from coordinate 877,517 downwards.
GCCAGAGTGGGGGCCTTCCAATGGCAGCGTCGCCAGTGCTACTTAGATTCGGGTTTAGCTACTAATCCAGTGGTTGTTCTAGCAAGTGCTCCCCATCATCGCCTTCCTCACCTCTAGGAGCACTGGATCTAACTAGCCCTTGGCTAGAACCCTTGCCAGAGGTTCGCCACAGTCGATTACTCCGTCGCCAGTGCCGCTCAAACTACCTCGAGGATGCTTTCCCTCATTCTAGTCCATAAGGGCCTCCTCTGCCTATGTGGCCTTAGTCTCTCCCTAAGATCAACCAAGGTATTCTTGACCCTATGATGACACACGATCAGTAAAGGGGATACTTGATTTATGTTGATGATCTAATTTATCAATCGTTAGCATGATGATAACGATCGAGTTTTGGTTGAAGATAAGATGGCATCCTTAAGTTCATCTGAAGTGACATCAGAGCATTTGTTTGAGGTTGGGGCATACAAAAGCCCTTTCTTTGGTCCCATGGAAAAGTTGGATGAGACCAATTATGCTCGATGGTCACAAATGTTTTGTATGATTGTAGAAGGCCATGATAAGGAGCATATTCTCCTTCAACCAGAACCGGAAGAGAAGAGATGCAAGAATGCATCCTGGAAGGACAATGCATGGATCATGAATTGCGTCATCCCACAAATTGGAGATGGGATCATGTATTACAGGACAACTATGGAGATGTGAGAGAGTCTAAGGGATACCTACTCCCACGAGAAGAACTCTAGTAGTCTTACAGATTTACAATGAGCTATCACAACTTCGTTAGGAAGGGCACACCCTATTACAGTACTACACGACCCTGAAGGGTCTTTTGGAGAAGTATAATGCATGTCGACCTGTGTGCATGTGTGCTTCTCAGTAGGCCTATCGCAAGGAGGCCACAATTCTGTAGCTCCTCTCTGGCCTTGGACCAGAGTACATAGCAACCTGGTCACAGCTTCTCACCCTTTCCGAGCTTCCCTCTCTAGAGGAAGCATACAGTAGGATTTCAGTCACTCTTACTACTACTAAGTCTGCAAGACAGATGTTAACTCTTGTTGCCACTCAGGGGCATGGTAGAGTTGCCCTTGCGATGAGAGGTAGGGATCATGGTTATGGACTAGTTGGGGGCAGATGCCTCACTTGCACTTATTGTGGCAGATCTGGGCATAGGGAGGCCAATTGCTAGACCAAGCATGGACAACCACCCAATGGCCAATTAGGCAGTTACAAATGCTAAGCAATCGACTAATACTGTTACAAATGCTAAACCATGAGACACCTGTTGTATCTGAGACTGCTGCCTTTGCCTCCTCATTAGGTACAGAGTTCGCTTTCACATCACAGGTTGATGATTAGTGTCATACTGACTGGCTTGTTGACTCTGCAGCCTCACAACACCTTAGTGGAGATCAGAGATATTTTCGCTACCCAACTATGTCCCTTTCGAGAAGACTATACAAGTAGCAAATAGGAGACATTCCCAGTTAGCTAGATAAGGGGAGGTTACAGTCACAGGGGAGGTCACAATCACACCCATGACAAGGCTGCCAAATGTTTTATTTGCGCCAGATTTCTTCATTGGTTTGCTCTTTGTTAGTAGAATTACTAAGGAGCTAAATTGTCGTGCGACCTTTGACACCCAGACTTGTGTTTTTCAGGATATCTTGACAGGGAGAACGATTGGTGGCAGTTGTGAAGAGGGAGGTGTATATTTCCTAGTCTAGTCTTCGTTTGCTACTACTTGCCACAGGGTTGTTGCCTTTACTGCTGGAACTCCTTTCTAATGACACCTCTAGCTTGGCCATCTTCCACTGGACATGCTTCGATGAGTCATCCCACATATTTCTCTGTCTGCTGTGATTTCCTACGATGCTTGTTAGTTGGGCAAACATCACTGTAATTCTTTTCCTGCGAATCAGTCCTAGATCCACTGAGATATTCCAATTGGTTCATATGGATGTGTGAGGCCCTAGCCGTACTCCTGATAGGCTGGATCATTGTTATTATTTGATCATTGTAGATAATTTTTCCCATTTACCTTGTTTATTTCTGTTAAAGAATAAGTCTGATGTTGGCATTGTTCTTAAACATTTTATTTTGGAAATAAAGAATCAATTTGGTACATGTATTAAAATTATACGTTATGATAATGCTCTTAAGTTTTGTACCCAGTAGTTGTCTATGTTTTATAAGTCCCATGGTATCATATATCAAACTACTTGTTCAAATGCCTCACAGCAAAATGTGGTTTGCATCCTACCAATACACCATAATGTCCCTTTGCTCTATTGGGGAGGTCCGGTTCTTACTGCTTGCAATTTAATTAATAGGATGCCTACCTTTGTGATACATGAACAGATTTCCTTGCAAGTTCTGTTTCCAGATGGTAATCTCTTTCATGTTCCTCCTCGGGTGCTTGGGTGTGTTGCTTTTGTTCACATTACTTCTTTTGATCAGGATAAGCTTGCTCCTAGGGCTGTCAAGTGTATATTCTTAGGATACTCCCGTACTCATAAGGGATATCGGTGCTATGATCCTATCATCAGGAGACACTATGTTAGTGTCAATGTCACCTTCCATGAGTCGATCCCATACTTTTCTACCACTAGGAGAAGTCTTTCTCCTGAGACCGCCGAGGTGCCCATGCCTATTCCTCCTACTCCCATGATAGCGATCTCGATCACCGAGTCTGAGCCACCTTCTCCTGAGCCTGTCAAGTATCGTGATCCCCCCGTTACCTACATGCTTCCTATTGCTTACAGCCAACGCCCCTCCTCTTCTGCATCGATTCCTTCCCCGCTTCAGGTGAGCATAAAGGTTTTACAAACTGATGATGTCTTGGCTAGTGATGTTGGTATAGGGTCACTTCAAGTTGATGATAGTGCTTTACCTAGTTCCTCAGACCATACAAATGATGCATAAACCACTAATATTGTACCAGATGATATTGATCTTTTGAATGCTATTCGGAAGGTACTATGCAACTGTGCCAGATACTCTATCTCTAGTGCTGTATATACAAAGTTTCCAAGGAGTACGTTTGCCAAGTTCTGCCATGCCTTGTCCACTACATAGATTCCTTCCTCTTATCAGTAAGCCGTGCTTGATCTAAAGTGGCGATAGGCCATGGAGGATGAGATAGCTGCCCTCCAGACACATGGGACGTGGGAACTTGCAGATTTGCCCGACAAAGCATCAATTATGGGGTGTAGATGGGTCTTTACCATCAAGTACAACCTTGATGAGACAGTTGCAAGGCATAAGGCCCACCTTGTAGCAAAGGGCTTTACGCAAACCTATGGTGTAAACTTTTTTGATACCTTTTCCCCTGTGGCCAGACTCCCAACTGTGTGTATTCTTATTTCTATAACTATTCAAAAAGATTGGCCTCTTCATTAGCTGGACATGAGGAATGCAATCATTTATGGTGACTTATAAGAGGAGGTGTACATACAACAACCACCAGGTTATGAGACCTAGAGAGTGTTCCAAGGTATGTAGACTGCGGAAGGCTATATATAGCCTAAAGCAAAGCAATAAGGCTTGGTTTCAGAAGCTCTCAAACATTGTCGAGATGATTGACTTCCAGAGATCCTCATCAAATCATTCCGTGTTTGTAAGGAAAATAAGGGCGAGCATGGTAGTAATTCTAGTATATGTTGATGATTTGACTATCATGGGGGATGATGGGACTAGCATCATTGAGGTCAAGAAATGCCTTGCAAGGAGTTTTGTTATGAAGGACCTTGGACCACTGAGATGCTTTCTTGAGATTGAGGTGGCATGCAGTAGGAAGGGTGTAGTACTTTCCTAGAGGAAGTACGTCCTTGACTAGTTGCAGGAGATTGACATGCTGGGAGTAAAACCAGCCAATATCCCTATGGTTCCCAAGACTTATTTGTACGATGAGAAGGTTGCAGCGGTGGATGACAGGTAGTATAGAAGGCTAGTGGGCAAGCTCTTGTACCTAACTATTACTAAATTAGATATTTCTCTTGCAGTAAGGAAATTGAGTCAGTTCATAGACAAACCCACTATGCAGCATTGGGATGCTGCAATGATGGTGTTGAGGTATGTAAAGAAACATCAGGAAGATGGATTATATTCACCAAAGGATCCTCTATTAGTGTGGTAACCTATTCAGATGCTAATTATGCAAAGTGTCTAGCAAATAGGAAGTCTACTACAGGTTTTTGCACCTATGTGGCAAAAAACCTAGTGACCTGGAAGAGCAAGAAACAAGTTGTCTCCAGGTCTAACACCAAGTCAAAGTACAAGGCCATGGCACATACTACTTTAGGGATGATGTAGGTAAGATCTCTTCTTGCAGACTTGAACATACCTATTGACACACCTATGGAGATGAGATGTGACAATAGGGATGCGACGTACATTGCCAATAATCCCATCTTCCACGAGAGGACTAAGAGGTCAATTGTCACTATACAAATGACTTGATCTAGAGAGGTCTCATCTACACCACTCATCTCCTTAGATGACCAAAGAGCAGACATCTTTACGAAGGCATTACCACAAGCATCATTTGATATTTGTTGTTCCAAGTTGAGCACGATTGACATCTATGCTCCAACTTAAGAGGGAGTGTTGAGCTCCTTCGGTCTTTTGTTTTTTATTATTTCTATTGTAATGTATCTCTTTATTTTCCTTTTTCTTTGAAGAGTAGTCTTGTACTTTTTCACCTCTCTATGTATTGAGAGGTACGACTACGGAACAAGCTATTCGAGTCATTTCTTTCTACTACTTTTATAACATCAATTCTTTGTATATATTTGTCGTGAAAAAGAATAAAAAGATGCACCTTAATCAATCAACCATTCTAAATCTAGCATATATTAGTTTGAGAATAGCCGGACATAAATCCAGAAGTAAACCAAAAGGCCACAACTCAAAACACATCAAATTGAACTCCAACCTCGATCTATTGCAAGAAGATTCTCCATGCACTACCCAATGTATGCCTTTTCCAAGTAGTGAACTCCCAAGGTCTCCTTAGTCACTACTTTCCTTCTTTAATCATGACACTCAGTGATTGTAAAATATAATTGGTGCCAAGTTCAGGCAAAAGATGTACTACAACTCTAGCTAGATGTCTTGGAGGCTGGTGTCACAAACACTTTTTATGCAAACTCTGCTCACCAAAGACCATTGTGAAGCTCCAACATCATTAGTGATGCCCATAATACACCATGTTCATTCTTGTGTGCATTAGTGGACCAAAATCTCACACTATACACATCATATAGATAACCACGAATGGGGAATTGAGATGCTCACACTCATATGATCAAGGATGTAGGTGTGAGCCTGCTGGCTCATATCAAGAGGGTCAAAATGGCACCAATAGGCAATGCATGGGTTAATCATCTGTAAATTATATTAATGAGAAATAAAAGGAATGGACTTACATATTTTGCAGCCAAAAATAAGAAAAACCCCTCGCCTCTCTAATCATATTATCCAACAACACTACTCATTACAGAAAACAGTACCATTCCTTTGAAGCCAAATACTCCAAATAATAGCAACGCTCTAACACCAACTTGCTATATCAAGAAGAACATGATCGCTGAAGCTTCTCCAAAATCTTTCAAAATTCGACGTGTCGACCGTGTGGAGATTAAAGTTTGTCCACACACCTTTCACAAAGTCGCAATCGAAGAATAGGTATTTGCATTCTGACAAAGACATATAGTGTCCCGATCAGGAGCTCATTTGGATCTGTACATCCATGTAACTATCCGTTTTCTTCTAAAGAACCACAGGAAGAGTCTTACCTGGAGAAGGATCTTACATTTCCAAATCAATTTGGAATCTCCATCAATCAAATTATAATTAGCACCATCATTAATGACTTTTCAAAAAAACTTTAGCACCATCATTAATCAACAGCTTGTAGGCACGACTAACCGAAAAGGTCCCTTGTTTCCAGATGTAGCAATCTAGCACTGCAGAAGTCGAAAACAGATCATGAATAGACTACAGCTGCTGCTACAATTCAATGAATGTGGTCTCCAAAAGGCCCTATGGAAGCCTGATATCCCAACAATGAAGATCTTCATCCCATAATTCCTTAACCTTAGCATCTTTATCTGCAGCATGTTGAAAAAGTCTTTAATAAACCTCAGAAAATGTCCCATTTTATGTCCAATCATCACGTCAAAATCTGAAAGAAGTCCCAACACCCAACGAAGCCACAAATTAGTCTAAAAATTCAGTCAAAAGAGGTTTAATAGAATGTCAAACCGTACAAAATACCATTAGCATTGCCATCAGCCCTCTGCATCACATTCATATGATCACCATAAGAGTCTTTGAAGATGGAATTTACCATAAAATGGTCATTGGATAGAAATTTAACCACCCATTTCAGCAGCAACGCCTTATTAAAATGTGATACATGACGTACTCCAAGCCCGCCTTCATTCTTCGACTTACAAATATCATTCCACTTGACAAGTTGGGCAAATCTACCCTCAAAATCGGGCCCTTTCCAAAAGAATCTCTTCCAGATCATATCAATCTGTTTTAGTTTTTTTTTTTTTTTAGGCGAAAACACCGATAAGAAGAACATCGAAATCAAGTTGAGGACGGATTTAATTAGCACCAACCGCCCTCCTCTAGAAAGGAGTCTACCACTCCAAGAAGAAAGCCAATTAGAAAACTTTTCAATCAATCCCCTCCAATCTGAAGTTAACCTTTTTCCTTTCAAAGGGAGGCCAAGATATTTGATTGGTAATCTAACAACCAGTGTTTCCAAATCATTAGCAACCTCATTCTCCTCCAACATCCCCATATTAAAAGGAACAAAACTCAATTTGTTGGTGTTAATTTTCAGACCTGAGATGTCTAAAAAAATTCTCACCAAAGAAGACACATGCCTTGCTTCCCTACTTCCTCCTTCAATGAAAAAGTTGTCTCATCGACATATTGAAGAATGGGAGTTAAAACTCTCCCATCTCCAGATGCCGAGAAGCCTTTGAAAAGACCACCATTGCAAGCCTTAAAAGCCATGGCATCAAGAGAATCCACCGCAATATTGAATAACATCAGCACTAACGGACATTCCTAACACACACCTCTTTGCGGTTGTATCCTAGACCCATTAGCTTTTCTGTTAATCAACACCAAAAGGAAAGAAGTTGTAATACACCTCTTCATTAATGATATCCAAGGGTTTGGAAAGCCTCTTCTCTTAAAAATCTCCCATAAATAGCTCCAAGAGATGGAACCATATGCCTTCGAAAAATCTACTTACCAAAGAAAAGAGAAACACCTTCCCCTCTTCCAAGCAACTAAGAACTCCTCAGCTAAAACATGTGAATCTTAAAGAGATCTTCCTCTAATAAAACCAGTTTGGACCAGGGAAATAATATCCAATAGAAAAAGATGTAACCAGTTAGCTAGGATTTTCACAACCAAAAGATAAATGCTATTCGACAAAGCAATGGGTCTAAAATCCTCCATCAGTTCTCGATTGCCCTTTTTCGAAAGCAAGAATAAATATAACTTATTCAGCCTCTCAAAGGCTTGATTTCCTGAGAACTCCCTAACCATAGCAACGACATCCTTTCCAACAACATCCCACAATTCTTTATAGAAAATTATCTATACCCAAGGCTCCTTCCGCTTTCATTACACACATGGCAGAAAGGATTTCCTCTTCCTCAACCTCCTTAATGAGAGCCAGCTTCGCATCCTCCCCAATTTGTTCCACATCCAAAGATGCCAACCGCTAATCACCACACTATTTTTTTCTAGTGAAATCATGAAAGTAATTACTGAAAGAGATACAAATTTCCTCTCTTCTTTTCAAGACCTCATCTCCAACCTTTATACTATTAATCATGTTTCGCCTTCTTCTTGCACTAGTCGTTGCACACCTTCTTTAAGTCAGAGTTGTCTTGATTTTTGTCTCCAGTCCATCTCCTTTTTATGATCTTCCAACACAATAGCCTGGAATTTGTCTCTCAAGGCAATCATCATTGGAGAGTAGGGTAATCTCCTCCTTTTTGTCTAGATTCAAAATATGCAAAAGAGCATCACACCTCTCCTCCCTACGATGCTGCAGGTCACGGCTGAAATCAATCATAGCCAATCTAGTTGCCTTGATTTTGTTAGATAAAGTGCGAGTAGCCGAGGAGGAAGGAAGGGTAGAGTTCCACTTATCCCAAATCATTTCATTGAAGCAAAGCTCCTTAAGCCAAGATTTGTGAAATTTAAAATAGGAGTACCTCCAATTATCATTACTACACCACATTAGAGAGGAATGATCAGAGAAAGGTCTATCACATCAACCACATCCGTCATCTGAAAATGCTCCGCCATACCAATGTTCAATAAGAATCTATCAATACATGAATAGCTCCGCTCCCATTTCTCCAAGCGAAACGCGATCCAGAAAGCGGCAAATCAATAAGCTCCAAATCATAAACCACCTGTTGAAAATGAGTAGTTGAATTATCACACCTACCATCCGTTTACCAGCTGACCAAAGTGTTGCATTAAAATCGCCACAAATCAGCCAAAGCATACCATCAACAATGGATGAGGCCTGCCTAAGCTCACCCCAAAAAATCATCCTTGCATTATCTTCACATGGTCCATATATCATAGTAACTGCAAAGGTGAGACCATCCTACTTCCTGGAAAAGACCATAGTCACCACTCTTTCTATCTTACTAGATGAACATATCTCCAAAAGGTCATCGTGCCAAAGCATAAGCATGCCCCCCGATCTACCAGTCGTTGCCAAGCCCAAGCAATTATTATACCGATCACTACAGATACCATTTTTTAATTGAGTGAAACTCTCCAAATCGGTTTCCTGAAGGCATGCAATATCAATCCTCCATTCAACCAAATATCTCTTCAAAATTTGTCTTCTTTCATCTCTGAGGCCCCTAACATTCCAAGATAGCACATTAAACATTGATATTCATTGTCACTCCCCCCTTGTGAATCCTTTTGGCCCCAATCACCTTGGCAACAATGTTACCAATATCCTCCTTCTGGACACTTGTAGCAAAATTCGAAGTGGACCTTTTTCTTTTGTAACAAGCACTCAGAACCAATTTATGTTTCTAAGGGAAAGCATCAATATGCCCAAACGACTTGCCAGATCTGTTGGATGAAGTTTTTCTGTGGCTGGATCTAGACTTGATATTTGTAGTAGTGTTGAAAGGACCCCTGTCATTCACATCTAACCCTATATCATCAGGTGTAAGTTTCAACGCGTGATCATCTCCAAACACTTCTCCCTGCACAAAATCAACAGCAACAATACAATGAGAATCATTTACTACAGGTGCATTGTAGGTACACTCACCACAATCGGACCTACGCTTCGGTCCGACCTCCCCCTGTGAAGAGCGATAAGGCACCTATATCCTCACACATATCAATCAACCTCCCATTAGCTCCATCAGGCGAATCAGAAGTACATCCATTGAAAATTAATCCAAAAGCCAACATTGTTTCCTCCCCTTGCAGAAAATCCGATACTACAGCAACATCCAAGATGGTGCAGCAAACACCGGTAATGTTGGAATTAAAGCAGGTAGACTTACCACAACTGGACCCTTGATTGGGTCCGATGTCCACCTGTAAGTTGCAGTTGAAATCAAGCTTCTTGCAAGCAACAGAAGACTCTCCACGCACGCTAGCAAACTGAGCAGTAGCATCAAGAGCAATCAGGTCTGCACTAGCCTAGAAATTGGTCAGCTATGCCACCCACCTCTCGCAGCGCATTGGGTCCTGCAGTAGCGGACGCGTGGCAACCACAAAGACCTAGTCTGCCTTACCAAAAATAGAAAAATAATACCCGAAATCCAAATCGGGAAACTCACCAACTTCGAATCCAAAAATGGATCTGGATGCCACCTATGCAAAGTGTTAATTAATACATTCAAGATCAGCCATTACATTTGAAATAGTGCCTAAATTTGGAAAATCAATGCCCCTGCAATCAAAGAGCCCATTGCCAGCACAAACAACGTGGTTCGAATCATGAGGACCATCTCTAGCGCTAGCTGTGGGATTCGAAATTTGAATCCCAGTAGCAGAGGTTGCTGACATCTCCTTTGGCCTCCATTCTAGCCTTGAATCCCAATGAAAATCACGGCCTTCCAACCTTGACGAAGAAGATTTCGCAATCACAGGGGCAAGATCTGCAATTAGAGATGCTAGCTTCACAGGAACCATCGGCGATCTGGCTGCAGCAACCTTCTTCTCACAAGCTCAATCTCTTGGCACCCCCATCAACACGATCTCCACATAGGAGACTGCTCTTCTCCCATCGAAACGCAATTCCTCGAAGGTGATGACGCAAGCACAACCACAGAAGAGTAGACCTCCTTTGATGGAAGAGATTTCCCAACCAATAATTCGCCCTCCACCTAAATCGAAGAAGCATTCCCTTCTTGCAAGCCAATCCCAAAGCATCTTCTAATGCATGCAAAGGAGGAACAGACATCCACAATCGCCTGAATGGTTCTCAACCTTAGAGGAATCCCAAGAATTCAAAAATGAACAATTGGGCGCAAAGGAATCTGTTCATCCGAAGCTCCTTCATAAATGCTCGGAAGAGACCATCGAACCAAAATATCACCAATAAAAAATTCTTAAAACAAAGATGATCAACATCCAACCTCTCAAGACCAAAGAGGGAAAACTTTTTCTTCGATAAAACAGTAATCTTCCATGTATTCAAATCCAAACCACAGCGGGAAACAAATGATCTAACCTCATCAAAGTCGACTCCTCCGCGTTGGAGACTACCTATCAAGGAGAACTCCAATAAAGAGTCCAAATCCTTCATCTCTAGAGTCCAAGAAACCACCACTCCCACCTCTGGTGTCTCCCCAGAAGGAGGAGGGTGATGTTTCTCATCTCCAACCAGTCGATTAGCATGAGGCCTCGAAGGACAATTCCTCCTCCTATGTCCCCACCCACGACAAGGAGGCAGAGGGTAGGATCACGATAATCTTTAGCTATATGTCCCAAACCCCTGCACCTAAAGCAGACCACGTGATGGCAGCAAGAGGAGCCATTCTCCCCTCTCCAACCACACCCTCTTACCTCCCTCCACCGACCTCTCATTCTCCAAAAGGTTTCCCCTATACTCTGCATGGGTCTACATCGATCACTGATGACAACCCTTAGCCATTATACGTGACCCATCATAACTTGCAACTGGTATTAATGACCCTCGACTACTATTGGTTGTCTACAATAGCCTTAACAAATGTTTGTTGTAGACCCCTTATTCGAGAGATGCCCTAACAAGGACCTGCTACTACTGTTTCACTATGTAAGCATGCACAACAGAAAACTGGCATTGATCGCTATTGTTATCTGTGGAAACAAAATGAGCATGTTAGTCTATTCTCGCAACCCTAGTTCCCTTATATAGGCACGAGACCCTAGGAAAGAAAATACAGAAATACCCCTACAAGAGAAAAATAAAAACAAGATAAAAGGGTCTATTAACACTTCCCCTCAAGCTGGAGCATAAATATCGATCATGCTCAACGTGGAAGCGCAACAGTCGAAGCTGGCCCATGGTAGAGCTTTCATAGACAGATCAATAGTTGGGTGTTCCAATGTGACCGAGGTAGTCTGAATGTGACCTTTAACAATCATATCCCTGGTGTAGTGACAATTCACCTCAACATGCTTTGTCTACTCATGAAAGGCAGAATTGTAACATGGCAATAGAATTATCACATCTTAATTCCATGGGCTCAATGACTGATACCTAAAGATCAACGAGGACAGATCTGATCCACATCAATTCAGTGGATGCTTCTGCCATTGCCCTATACTCGGACTCGTCACTAGACCGAGCAACAACAGTCTGCTTCTTGCTTCGCCAAGTTACTAGGTTGACACCCATAAAGGTACAAAAGCATGTCATAGACTTTCTGTCCCTAGGGCACCCAGCATAATTAGCATCTATATAGGCCATCACTTTCAGACTTCCACCCCATGAGAATAGGAGCCCCTTTCCCGATGCACTTTTCAGGTAGCGCAATACCATCATAGCAGCTTCCTAGTGAACTCTCCTGGGTTTATCCATGAATTGACTCATTTTGCTTACAAGTGATATATCATGTTGCGTCACTGTTGCATATAACAATTTCCAACCAAGGTTCTAAATTGCCTAGCATCAACTCGATCGGTAGCATCATTGTAGAGATGAACACCAAGGTCCATAGGGATAGAGGAAAGTTTGGCTCCAGACATGCCCATCTCTTCCAGGAGATCCAACACAAACTTCCTCTAGGAAAGCACAACATCGTTCTCATTACGAACCACCTCAATTCCCAAAAAATACTTAAGAGAACCTAGATCGTTTGTTACAAAGTGCTCATTCAGGAACTTCTAGTAAATGATATACCAACAGTATCATCCCTTGTCAAATAATGTCATCCACATACACAAGCATGACCACCTGTCCGTTGGATGTCTTTTCCACAAATAGTGAGTGGTCAAAAGTAGACCTGCGAAACCCAATCTAAGCAACAACATCAGACAATTTCTGGAACCATGCCCTGGGGCTCTGCTTCAGGCCATATATGGCCTTATGTAGTTTACATGCCTTGTGACACTCCCTTTTAGCCTCAAAGGCAGGCGGTTGTTGCATAAAATCCTCCTCATCTAGGTTCCCATATAGGAAAACATTTTTGGCATCAAGCTGATGCAAGCGCCAATTCATATGGACCACTACAGAGACAACAATGCGAAGCATAGCCGCAATAGGGGAGAATGTATCAAAGTAATCAATGCCATACATTTGCATATATCCCTTAGCCACTAAACAGGCCTTGTAGCACTCGACAGAGTCATCGGGTTGATGCTTAATTGTAAACACCCACTTGCGTCCAACGATAGTCCCATTGGCCGAATTGTCAACAAGGGTCCAAGTTCCTCTGGACTGCAAAGCAGGCATCTCCTCTACCATAGCATTCTTCCAATGGTATTCCTCCAAGGCAAACTGATGGGAATGTTGATGAGCGAGATCCTTTTCTCATTGCAATAGGAACATCCAACATCCAGATCACTGGGGCCTGGGTCATCACCTGGTGGAGCAGGGTCCAAAGAATCTGGAACAGTCACTAGAAGCAACGTCAATTGGGCTAGATGTAGGGATTACCTCAAGGGTAGGTGATGATAATGGCTTTGGAGGAGGTAGGGGGTATCATGTTGCTGCTGACGATGGTAGTAGGAGTAAACAAACTGGGGTTGCCAACCCTGTTGTACAGCCCAATCATGAGTAGGCATGTATACCATTTGCATAGGCATGCATATAGACAACTCAACCTCAATAGGTTCTGGAGCAACCAATTGAGGGGCAGAGATAGAATAGTATGCAATAGACTCAAAGAATCACAGTGACACTGACAAACTACCTACGACCAATGAGATTATAGCATCTATATCCTTTTTGAGTCCTAGAGTACCCCACAAAAAATACACTTGACAACCCGAGGAAAGAGCTTGTCATCAGAAGGACATGTAGGTGGACAAAGGCAATACATCCAAAAACCTTAAGAGGCACACTAAATAATTCTTTGTCAGGAACAAACTAGAATAGGGGACCTGCTCATCAATGACAGTGGATGGCATACGATTGATTAAGTAGCATGCAGTAAGAACCACATCACCCAAGTATAGGACAGGCACATTATTATGGATGAAGAAGGCTCTAGCCACATCAAGAATATGCCTATGTTTTCTTTCAGCTACTCCATTTTGCTAGGTGTATGGATACATGGTCTGATGAATAATCCCATGCGACTGAAATAAAAGGCGAAGAGCACCAGTGTAAAATTTTATGGCATGGTCAATTCTTACAATTTTTACATGGGCACTAAAATGATTTTTTATTTCAACTATGAAGTTTATGAAGGCCCCCATACACCACACTTTTTCATTCTACTAGGTGAGACTAAATGTAACCAACTACAACCCTTCTCTCAACAACGAATCAATTAAGTTATAGAAGAGGAGGGAGATGAGGGCTCTACGTGAGAGAAGGGGGGCGATGGGGGTGATATCCATCCTCGTCATCCCCACAACGTGGTGTGCTTCAAATGTAGAGGCAAAGGTCATTGGGCGAAAGATTGCAGAGACCCGATGGTCTATCTTCACTGCAAGGGAACTAGCCACCGATGGAAGGCACGTCAATAGGGAAGAGGTGGTGATCCGAAGGTACGAAGGCTTCCACCACTGCTTTACGAGCCTCCTTCATTGGAAGTGGAGTTTTCATGGTGGCATGAGGTGAGGAATTTAGATTCTATCCTGAGTTCCTCTTTGGTGGGAACGTTTGTTCGAGGTGTATAAGGGGTGGAAAGAGTTAGATCGCTTTTATCTTCTATGAAGTTGGTTTCATAAGGTAGCAGTAATATTGAACTCGAAGGTGTTGATTTTTGGTTTAAAAGACTCGGATATTTCTCATCTAAAGTTTCAAGAAACGATTTTGGACGAGTTTTGTATTCGTTGGAGTCTTCCTACCATGTATGAAGGTGCCACTAATGAGTGTGTTCCTTTATGTCCTGGTATTTTGTTTCATAGTATTAGAATTCCGTTGAGATAGAGAACAGTTGGAACTATAACTTCACTGTGTTCTTCCTTTGCACAGGTACGAAGGTGCCGTGATATTGGTCTGTATGAAGGTGATGCTACCTCGGTGTTGGTTGAGGGGGAACTTTTGGTTGGGAAGAAATTGCCCAATAAAGAGGATTTTCTATTTGTTGGTGGTGCATGCATTATCTCCTTCAAGGAGGTGGCCATGAAGGTGCAAGCAGATATCTCATATGCCCAGGTGGTGTCGATTGGCTTGGCCAAGAGGTGGGGAACCCGAGAGGATGTTCCAATCAACAAGGAGGTTGTCGGAGTTGCTGGTGGTGCTCTGCCCATAGAAGCGGCAATTGATGGTGGTGCTTTGCCCAACGTGAGGGCTAGGTTGGCAGTCAACAGCGATCAGATTCAATCACACCAAATTTGGAAACCCAAGGAGAAAAAGTTGGAAACCGTTCGTTTTTCAAAAAGTTTCCATACTGCGGGAGAGAATGTTTCTGGGTCTGATGGCTTTGTGTCAAAAACGTTGAACCTTCCAAATTTGGAAAATGCTCCAAATCTGGCTGTTGACGTGGAGAATTCCCATTTAGAGACACCTAAGGTGGTGCTGGAGAATATTCCCAAGATGCTGGCTGATGTGGTGGACGAAAATATCCCAAACCTGGTGCCCAAGACGATTGGAGTTTTTCCAAATCTCGTACAAGTGGACCCCGGAACTAGTAATGACCTCCCTAATTTTGGGGGCAGATGGGTTTCCTAATTTAGGGGATGACCCAATTATTGGAGCAAACTTGGAATGTTTTGATCAATGCCCAGAACAAGTGGTATCTAGATCGATGTATGGATCCGAATTTGGTGAGTGCTTGGATCTAACCAACAATCCTTTCCATCTTTTGCATTGTGAAAAGGAGTTGATTCTGTTGGCTACCACGTGTAATTGTTTGTAAGAGAAACACCTTGCGCAAGAGAAGTGGATGAACAAGTTGCAAGAGCATCCCATCATGTATAAGGCTTGGGAAAATGCGAATGGTGGCGAACCACAAGGCTTTCCAGATGCTGCGAACCGTGGGGAGGTGAAGAAATCACGACAAAGGTAGGCTGTGTGCGGGGCATCTGCCCTTGGAGCACGTGAAAATATCTTATGGCCTCATTTTGCTCTCCACAGGTGGCTACCGGACCCAAACCTGGGTCCGGTCGTGGTGAGTTTACTTGCAATGCACGTAAGGTCTCTACATCTTTTCATGGCATGCCGATGTTTGTTGCTGCTCCTGTTTTCTTGCAGGGGGAATGCCTACAGTTGGTGTTTGGATCCATCTTTCATGGATTACACTTGGCTGATAGCTCAAAGATAGGGATTAAGGTCAACAAGCATGAGATGATAGGCATTTCGCATGATATTTTTCAAGCAAGTGTGTTGGAAGATGCAGGATCTAATGTGAATGATGGTGGCACGTTGGTCAAAAATTCAAGTGCCAAAACAAGATCTATCCACAAGCGTACCTCATCTAGCAAATCTAACAAACCCTCTGGTCATATTAATGCTATTCCACATAAGCACAAACTTATCCTAAGTGCTTATTCCAAGAGAAAAAGGACGACGGCGAGTACAACAAGTGCGGAAAAGGAGGACTTGGATGGTCATGTGGCTAAGATTGTTGGAGCCAAGAGGGTTCAGAAAGGGGGTTTGAAGATTGGTATCAATGGTTAATATTTTATCTTCGAATGTGTAGGGTCTTAGAAATGACAAGAGGAGACTTAGTTTAAGAAGATATTTATCAGAGTGCAAAATTGATATTGCTTGTCTTCAAGAAACACATTTGGAGGGCCTTACTCCCCAGTTGAAGACCAATTTTTGTGGTGATTTATTTACCAATTATATGGAAGTGGAGGCAGATGGTAGATCGGGGGCCTTACTAATGTTATGGCATGGAGATCTATTTGATCTTTGTTCATCATGTAAGACTAGAAGAACAATGACAGGTACTTTCTCGAGAAAATCTGATGGTTTCTCCTTTGCTATGTCTACGGTCTATTTATCCCTTGTGATGAGAGTTCCAGGATGCTTTTTTGGGAGGATTTTAGGCAGGCTTCTTTGGTTGTTGAAAGCATGCCTTGGTTGATATGTGAAGATTTCAATGTGACTCTATGTGCAAAAGACAGATCGGATGGAAGAATTATTGCAGCAACAACTCAATTCCAGCAGGTGGTATAAGATTTTGAACTTATTGATTTGTCTACATCAGGTGCACGGTTTACATGGAGGAATGGTAGTGGAGCAACATCTTGTATTGACAGATGTTTATGTAACATTGCTTTGGTAGAAAACTTCCAGATGGCAAACGTTATTACCTATGATACGCCTTTTTCTAACCATACCCCCATTATGTGGCGCAGTAATGAAGGTTTAAGATTTTCTACTTTAAATTCCATAAATCTTGGCTTAAGGAACCTAGGTTCAAAGATATGATTCGGAAGAGATGGACTAGTACCCTTCAAAGTCTGCCACATGCACTTTATCTTGTAGAATTAAAGCAATTAGATTGGCTATGATGAAGTTCAAACGTGATCTCAAAACACATAGGGAGGAGAGAAGAAATGATGCACTTTTGAAGATCTTGTCTCTTGACAGAAAAGAGGAAACTGCACCACTTTCTAATGATGATTGTCAAGAGAGACAAAGATTTTAAAACATTGTGTCAGAAGAAGACCATAAAAAGGAGATGGATTGGAGACAAAAATCAAGGCAACTTTAGCTTAAAGAATGTGATGCAAATACAAGATTTTTTCATTTATCTACTAGTGCGAGGAGGAGGAAGAACATGATAAATAATATAAAGGTGGGGGATAAGGTGTTAAAAAGAAGAGCAAATTTGTATTGCTTTCAAAAATTATTTTCATGATTTCACTAGAAAACAACCTTGTAGGGATTGGCGGCTGGCAAATCTGGAGATGGAACAAATAGGAGAAGAGGCAAAGGGGGCGCTTACTAGGGATGTTGATGGGAAGGAGATTTTGCATGCCTTGCGTAGATGAAGGCAGAAGGGTCTCTAGGCCCGGATGGTTTACAAATTATCTTTTATAAGGAAATGTGGGATGTTGTTGGAAATGATGTGGTTGCTATGATTAAGGAATTTTTCAAAGGTAATGGAGGTATGAAGAGGTTGAATAAATTCTATTTATTTTTGCTTCCAAAGAAATTCAGTCCAGAGTTGTTGGAAGATTTTAGACCCACTGTTTTATCAAATTCCATCTATTTGTTAATTGCAAAGATTTTGGCAAACCGATTGCGTAATGTTCTTCCAGATATTATTTCCCTGGTATAATCTGTGTTTATTAAAGGGAGGTCCTTACTAGATTCATATGTGCTAGCTGAGGAGATTTTGGCATACTGGAAGAGATGTTCAGCTTTCCTATGGAAAGTTGATTTCTCCAAGGCATATGACTCAATTTCTTGGAGTTATTTATGGGAAATTTTGAAAAGAAGAGGTTTTCCTGATTAGTGGATACTATTAATGAAAAGATGTCACTACTTCTTCCTTTTCGGTCTTGATTAATAGTAGAGCATGTGGTCCTTGGGTACAACCACAAAGGGTTGTACACCAAGGTTGTCCATTGGTGACAATGTTATTTAATATAGCGGTAGACTCTCTTGCTAGTATAGCATTTAAAGCCTATAATGGTGATCTTTTCTCTAGTTTCACAACTATGAATGACGGTAGGACTCTAACTCCTATATTACAATATGCTAATGATATAACTTTTTTCATTGAGGGAGGTAGAAGAGAGGTAAATCATATTTCCTCTCTAGTGAAGATATTTGCTAAGATCTCTGGATTGAAGATTAACAAAAATATGAGGAGCGTGGAAGAGAATGATATTTCTATTATATTGGAAACACCATGGTGAGACTACCGATTAGATATCTTGGTCTTCCTTTAATAGAGAAAAAATTAAATTCTGCAGATTGGAAACCGCTGATTGATAAGTTTTGGATAGGTTGTCCTCTTGGAGTGGTAAACTCCTTTCTAGGGGAGGAAGATTGGTTTTACTTAAATCTGTTCCCTCTGCAATTCCGGTCTTCTTCTTCTCGATTTTCTCACCTACAAAAAAGATCATCAAACAAATTGATATGATTCAGAAAAGATTCTTTTGGAAGGGTCCTGAATTTGTGGGCAGATTCGCCCAGTTGGTCACTTGGGATGAGGTTTGTAAGCCAAAGGAGGGTGGACTTGGTGTTCGCAAGTTAGTGCATTTTAATAAAGCACCATTGCTGAAATGGGTGGTCAGAATGCTCTCTAATGAAAGATCTATAATTACGTCTGTTTTCAAAGATTCACATGGTGCATTTACGAAGTTGGAACAAAGGGTTGATGCTAATAGGAGTGGGATTTCGGCCATTTGGCAGTCTATTAGGCCCCTTTTAAGAGAGTTTTCAGATTACTTCTCCATCTTTGGGTGATGGTTTATCTTTCAAATTTTGGCTTGATAATTGGACAGATAGTGGAAGATTTTCAGATCGGTTCCAAAGACTTTTTCAACATATTGTTAATAAGGATGTGGTGGTTAGTGATTTGTGGGATGTAGAGATTGATTGTTGGGACATCAGACTACTTGAGAGCCTTTCTGACCCTACTTGTAATGAATTTCAGCAGCTTTTACAGGCCGTGGAAGGTCTGTCTCCGATGGCAACAGTACCAGATTCATGCTGTTGGAAACATGCCAGCTTCACAGTAAACCATGCTTATAAATTGATAATGCCAGACGATGCACAACACAATTCCATCCATGGGGATTCCAAATTGCTTTGGAGGTGTAAGATTCCACTAAGGATTAAATTATTTCTTTGGTTCTTTAGAAGGAAAAGGCTGGTCATGAAGATGTTCAGATTTAAACGGTGTCCAGATGGAGATATTTCCTATCCTTTTTGTCAAAGTTCCGATGAAGATGTTCAGCACCTATTCATTGAGTGTGGCTTCTCTAACAATGTTTGGTCTCATTTTAATCTCCTTACAGTTGACACTATGGATTTTGACAGATTTTGGTCAAGCTTTAGAGATCATATTGACATCAATATGATGGGATGGTGTCAAGCAATTGCAGTTATTTGGAGTATATGGCTACAAAGAAACGACAAGATTTTCAGGAATGAGCGGTGTTGGGTTGAGAATGAAATAAGAGAAGTGAAGTGTTTTTTTTTATTTTTGCCCTCAAATTCTGTAAGTCCATACCATTTATTCTTTTAATACAATTTTAGGATGATTACCACTCTCAGGTAATCTTCCTCTTTTCTCTCAAAAAAAAAAAAAAAAGAAAAAATATGAAGTTTGTGATTACAGTGCCAACCATAGTCTAAGCTCCATACTCCTGACTCTCACAAGTACACACAGGAGTATAGGCATTGAGTCTTTCAAATGCAGATTTTAAGCAAGAATAGTATTGGGATAAGGGTCGTCCATCCAACCTCATGTGGGCAATCTCATGGTGCAACTAAAGAATTCTGGCAGCATTCTTGTCCTCTGAATAAGTATGCTGTAGATTTTCCCACATCTGCTTAGCTATTTTGTAATGCATTATCTCAGTGGCAATTCAAATAATGGCCGTGTTCATAATCCATGAACGAACCATAGCATTATCTTTCTTCTAGGTGACATACTTGCCTACCTTTTGCTCCAGCTCCGATTCAAGTAGGATATGCTCTTTGTCATGACCCTCAACCACATTGAGGATCATCCAAGATCATAGGGGATAGTTTGACCCGTCCAACTTCACAATCAGGCCAAAGAAAAGGCTCTTGAACTCCCCTTAAAAAAAACTCATTGCTACCCGATGTCACTGTCATCTCGGAAGACATTCTTACTGATCGTAGGATGGAGAAGCAACAACCACAGCAAAAAAATGACCAGAAGATCACATCAATGGTCGAAATTGCTCTCCCAGGTGAAGCAATGACACTCCGGTCGTTGTCCAACGAGGTGGCAACGGGGTACGACTGCTTGCAGCTTCCCAGTGGTCGCTACGCCAACGAGGGACCACCGGAGGGGGTCGGCCTGGTCGACGTTGGTTAAGCAACCCCCCCACCAACAGGATCAAGCTGAGGCGGGGCTCCGGTGACAAGAACAATAGATTCTCGTGGGTTTGAGGCTTACAGTTGTGGAGAGAGAGAGAGAGAGAGAGAGCAAGTAGATTCAAAGGCCGGCTTAGGACCACCGCTCTAATATCATGTAAAAACAAAATGAGCGTGTTAATCTATTCTCACAACCCTAGGTCATTTATATAGGCACGGGACCCTAGGAAAGAAAATACGAAAATACCCCTACAAAACTAGAAAAATAAAAATAAGAAGGTAAGAGGGTCAATTAACATTATCAATGGTATAGCTAGCAGCAGTAGTTGGGAGCAATCTGCAACTACAGCAGCTCTCATCTGATGAGATTCAGTGGTTTCAGCTTGACCATGATCAGGATCATACCAAAACCAAAGAAAATGGTGAGAAAGAAAAAACAAAAGGAAGATGCGAGAAGATTATCAAGCTTTGGTCTAGGACTGCCACTGATGCCATGTAAGAAAAAGTGATTGAGTTGCATTCTTTGGAACCGAACCCTCAATATATGTAGGATTATGAAAGGCAGAATCAGACCCTTATAGAATTAGCAAATATATGTATATATAGCAGTAACAAAGAAAATAACTATAATATCAACATTTCTATGAGTCACGGGTGTCATCTTAATCTTCAAACGATGAATTCAAAAAAGGCATGAGTGTAGTTGCAAACTCCTTTGAAACCACATCTGAGTTTTGTAGTAACGATGCCCGAATTACGCAAACTAGATAAATAGTTTTTGATGAAGAATATATTACACCAACCAGGTGGCCATGTTTGCTGCTGACCAAGTAGCTACCTTCTTGCACCCAAGAATTGTCTTCCCTACATATTTAGGTCGCGTATAGATCCAGGTATCATTCTACAGCACAGAGGAAGCATTCTTTGGAGGACTTGGAACCATAACAAATCTACCATGAGGACACATGAAGACAACAAGACAACTATGGAAGGGAGGACCTTTATTGCCAACAATCGAGGAAACATAAGAGCATCATGCATATTGAAGTGGACTATCACTACATCTAGAATGCAACTAGAACATACTCATATTTCATCCACATGTCGGCTAGCCAATATCCTTGTAAAGCCTCCACTGATGAGCATACTTGTTGAGCTTTACAGACATTTAATCGCGGGTTGTAAGGGGATGTTGGAGTATAGGACTCTAAATTAGTTATTTCTTGTTTCTCTTTCTTGGTGGACTCATGTGTAACTTATCCTTCTCATCTAGATACATAAAGGATGATTTACATCCAAAATTATTTATCTCAGCACTCCATACTAATAAACTCTACAAAAATAAGAATGCAACTGCAAAAAATAAGTGGATGATCTAACATTGTAAACAGCAGAAGCATTCAAAAGAACTTATGTTTATACAATATAGAATAGTTGAAGAAAACCTCTATTTGCGGCAAACTCCATCCAGGCATCAAATGTAGAGCGATGCAGCCTCACTCCAGTATCAATGAATTTTTTGGAGTACATTGAAATAAGATCCCATCTATTTGCATTATAGCAAATGCTGAAAACAAGGTCAACAAAACACAGCATAAGATTAATATTCATTGATTGCTTACCAGTTGAAAAATTACATACACGGTGAGTAACATCTACATTAATATCATTCAAAACTACACTTCCATCTTTCTTTTTTGAAAGGAACTACACTTCCATCTTGAAAGATTTTGTATGTTTGAGTTTCAATAAATTCAGTACTTGAATTTTTTCAAACTCAACAGAAGTAAAAAAGGAAACAGGGTATGCAGCAAAATAACCTCAGTTTCCATGATACATGATGGCATAAAGCCATTTTACTCCATGTGAAAAGAGACCTGAAAGGGTCAAGTTCTTTATCATTTCATCTCAAAGTAAACTAGTAATAGGTCCCTCATTTAAACTCACACGTTCATGACATCTCTCGAACTAAGCGAAGCTATGCAAAAGTACTACTCAAGATTCAGAAGAATTACACACAGGTGACATTGAGCAGTTCAAAAAAGCACAAGACTGCTTATGCAAGGCAGAAATAGAAGCAAATGAATGCATAAAGGGGGACTTGATTGATAATAAAATAGAACCCTCACTCATAAATGATAAGTTGACTGATGGTAAAGAAAGAGAATCCTTGGCTCGACTAAAATAAAACCAAATACTAATTGGTTAATTGGATATCTAAATGAGATAACTTTCAACACCTCCCAAACTGGAAAATATCATGGCCATCTGCTTGTGTAAGAGAAATGAAACCAATTTCCTTCATTCAACACATCTTCAAGACAGGCTGGAGGGATAGCAGGCAGATGATCATGCAAGAGTGATACCAACCATTGAGTCAATGGTGTATATGGAGGCATATAGTAGAGACTGGAGTAGTGGGCAATCACCTCGGATGTCCAAAAGAAAACAAATTGTAGCAGCCATAGGGTACTCATGCTCTACCCCATTTCTCCCTATTTCTTTGATATTTTCCGATTAAAAAGAGGTATCCAGCCAAGTTGGGAAAAATAATGACTTCAGTGCACCAGAGAAATAGAGGATGAAGTTTCAAGACAAGCAACGAGAGCACAATCTTGTGCATCCAAGCTATACAGCAAGCACCTACAACAACCCCTTCTCAAACACAATTAAATGGAGTCAAAGTATAAAGCCCAGGGCAGTTTACAGCCAAGCAAATAAAAAAAGCAAATTTTCAAAACCATCATTTTTCCTAAAGTTCAAGATACTGCTGCAAAGTATCGGAAGCTTTTTGGCTCCTTTTGAAAGTTCAGAGATTCTTGGATTTTTTACAACTTCTCACAAATGTTTCAATATATTTAAATGGTCTTGTGCACATTTCTTAAGTCTGAAGTTCACGGACTGTTTTGCAACTCCTCCCTCTTTGTTGTAGGGATGCTCTAAATTTTTGGTTCTTGGTCAACCTTTTTGTAATTCCCCTTCATTCTGATGGACTAGTGAAGCGAATGTCTACCGACCTCCAATAGTCATCCTTATAACTTTCAAAAAAAAAAAAAACCCACACTCTTTGTTAGAGTAAAAGAAATAATTTCTTCCAAGGTAGCAGTGCACTGCTACCAGAAATAGCATTAAGCAATGCTACCAAAACAACTTCTTAACAACTAAATCATGAAAGTTCATCCCAATAGGAGATAACGCCAAAATCAACCTCATCTATGCCTTGCAATCTAAACCACTAAACTTGTGTGTTGATGTGCTATTAATTTTTGTTGGTTGTCCGTTTTACCGTTTGACTGAACCAACCGCTTTGCCAGGTTGAATCCTCCGAGACCCGAATCTGCTAAAGCAACATAGGAAGCCCAATCACCTTCACAACTCTCACCATCAAAGGTGCCTATGCAGCTTGCCAATGCAGCAAAGCCTCATCACAAGCGGTAACAACAGGCACAAAGCCAAGAAAACTTCTTTGCCAAAAGCTCCCCATATTCCAACAAACAAGAATCCTTTCTTGCATTACCGAAGTGCAGTCTGCTCAAATCATCATGAATGCAATGATCATCGACAGGCAACTACAAAACCTGCATTCCAGCAAGCAGGACTCTCCCCCATGGTTATGTTCCAATTCTCAGCTACAGAGGCACTTTGATCCCTTTCTTAAACAAAAACTCTTGGCAAAGTCCCAGCCAAGGGTTTCCGAGAGCATCACTGATCTCTCCAAAAATTGGATGCAAAGCAATCATCGAGACTTGTTTTTTTTTATAAGAATAACCAAGCACCTGTGCTAAGAACTAGACCACCTTTGGTATCACCTTCATGTTCATGACACCCCTTCATTTAGGGGCCATTACATGCCTTTGAGTTGAGTCTCTTGCCATTCACTAAAAGAAAAGACCTTTAAAATATTTTTTTAAATGCTTCCAGTTAAGCAAGGGTAACAAACCTCATCCCAAGCTACAAATTGCTTGCCCCTTTAGTATTCCCTGCACCCTTCCAAAGGAAATGTTGTCTGATAGTGTCAACATGTTTTTTCCACCTTAGCTCGTAGGCAGACACAGACAAGGAATACTGATACAGCTGAAGGAATTAACTTGAGAAGGACAGGATTTTACTACTTCAATGAGCAACAGTTGTCACCAACCATCCAACCATCCCCAGCTTTTTAGTAAGTGCTGTCAAGTCATGAAACTAAATCGAGAGTGCAACAGCAATAGTCCCAAGTTGTGGATGAAGCACTTCCTGGAGTGGCCAAATTCCTGGAACAAGCCTCGGCCTCCTCATCATATATCTTCAAGTTCATGATGTCTTCAGCAAAGCACTTTCTCAAGAAGGTCATGCTTTTCTTCATGACAAGCTAGGCAAGATTGTTATCTGTGCTTGACCTTGGTGGAGTCTTAAAATAGATTTTTCTTTTCCTGAAATGTTTTAGTGCATTTTCCTATTCTTATTATTACGTGTGGTTTACCTTGTGCTTTTTCTCTTCCTTAATATCTATTTCACTAATGAATTATTCCATTCTCTCCTAGCCGCTAGCTTTTTTAATCCATAATTTAAGTCATAGTCATTTATCTTCAGGCTTCTTTCAAATCAGAGCTTGTTAGGCAATAACAGAGAACGCCATCAGCATCATATAAATCACAAATAAAAATTCACATGATGTAAAAAACTCACACAACTTTCATATAGGACTAAAAACATATTGATTTAGATAACACCACTCACAAACAAATGCCTCTATTTATCACCAGGTTTTTAATAAATATATTCTCCATCAGCCAGAAGACATACAACAGAGCAGCATTATTCAACTCCATAGTAGTATCACTGCATCAAACAGACAAATGTAATTTAGATACCTAAAAACCAAATCTGCAGTGCCAGGTTGGAGCGGCAGATCATTCTTCTGCATAGTTTGCATGACCTTTCCCATGAGTGTACAATCATTTTGCTCTTTAGCATGCCTCTGCAGCATGAATCTTGAAATCAAGATGTAGCAATGTAGAAAATCTATTCAGGACATGGAAGTGCCATGCTTGGCAAAAGCAATCATCAGAGTTAGATCTGTTAAGTACCAGCAAATAGTGTGCAGATGCAATACTTGGTGTGACTCCAAACGTATTATGTTTCCAAAGTGTCTTCAGCCCTAACAACAGATAAACAAAAGCATATCCTTATAAAAAGTTTACTTCGAAGAGACTCTGCAAACTAGATGTTCTTCAAAGATACTCTGCACAAGAGACTGAGTAATTCATGGTAGAAAATCCAATTTTTATTTACTTCGATGAAGAAAATCACCTAAGAGTAAACATAGAAACACCGCTACAAGTAAATAATCTTCTGAACTCTACAGTTCCAGCTGAAGCAATATGCCTAAGATGCTCATCTTGTCCAAGAGCTTCAATGAATTAAGTTGCAATGCAAGGCTCTACATGAATGCTCAATAACAATGGCTCAGTCCCATTCCAGGCCACTTCACAAGCATAGTGGCAGTTAATTTCATATGCTTCTTTTTCTACAAGACATGCTTGATTTATGTCAAAAAAATTCTATGTGCTTAGTCCTCTCCTAGCAAAACTTGATTACTAGATTTGGAAGAAGCAAGTTTCTTTTCTCTTTTTCCCTGAAAGAAGTGATGGCTTTGCTATCTCATCAAATCGTGTCATCTGCTTCCACCATGTTGATAGCTTCCAATGCACACCTGTAGCTTTCGTCTGCAGAACAGCGGCAAGCCAACCTGCCCTCAGCTCCTCATCAACATGCTGTGCCAATGGTGGTGAAGTCTCTTTATTTTTAATGAAAACTAAAGCTGAGGCTTCTTTGCATGTTCTGTAAGATAATTTTCAGGCTTAGAGATGATTACTCTTGATGAAGTGATATTTTTGAAGTGTAACATTCCAAAATAAGATTTGATCTATTAACATTGGTCCTTGAGGACTCTTGGAGGATGAGAACTGCTTTGGTTTGTGTCCAATTGTCAGGGAAGTGAAAGGAACCTTTATTTTCTGTAATTTGAATGTACTCAAGAAATGGATATGACTACAGTTTGTTGCAAACTATGATATACCATGTATTTGGTGGGTTCTTTTTTTTGAGAAAGAAAAGGCCAAAGAATTGTATTAAATAAAAGGAACGGAATTATAGATTTTGTAGCCAAAATTCACATAAGAAAATAGTCTCTCTTACCACATATTCAACCCAAACCCATTCGCCTTTAAAGACAACACTATTCCGCTGCAACCAAATGCACCAAAGAGCTGAAATAGCCTTCACCCATCCCAACGTATCAGCATGAACCCTTCTTATGAAGGAGCACCAAAAATTGTCTATCAAAGAGGAATCTGCTCCTGCAGCTAAAGCACCCTCCAACATCCACAGAAAAAACACAAGAACAGATGATATGCGAGATGTCCTCCTCATGACCGTGGCAAAAGGGGCATGGCACATCGGGGCTGTCACTCCACAAACTCCTAAGAGTCTTCGTTACCAACTTATCCCTCTTCAACAACGACATAAAAATTTTATTTCTCAACAGTAAAGGCAACTTCCAGATCTTGGCACAATCCTTCCCGATATCATTTGACACAGATATGCCAACAGTTAATAACTTGTAGGCCTTTGCCGCCACATATTCACCATCCCTCCAAATCAGCTTATCAGGCTCACTGAGATCTGGCCACAACATAGATTAACGCCATCAAACTCTGAAAATCCAAACTTCTAGCCTCTGAGAAACCAGATAGGAAGTTAGGAACACTGGCCCCCAAGAATTTGGCATGCCATCCCACACATCAACAATCTATTCATCTTTATTCACTGCCAAAAGAAATAAGCGGGAAAAAAGGCTGGACAACACACCATTTCCTGATCAATCATTCTTCCGAAATTGAAAAAAGACACCAAGGTAGGGGAGAAAAAAGATACCTCTCTGCATGACCAGAACCAAAGATCTCCAAAATGCCGAATCACCACGATGGTTAATAGCCCTTTCCACCAAGCTCACAGTTGATCCGCAAGAGTCTCGTGACAGTCTATCCCATAAGGTATCACCATTACTGAATAGCTTGACCACCCACTTCAGAAGTAGCACATCGTTGAGGCCCTTACGATGTCGAATCCCCAGCCCCTCTGCTCTTAGGCTGACACAACTCCTACCACGATACCAACTGTAGAAAACAACCCTCATGATCAAGACCCTTCCAAAAGAATCTGTTTTGTACAATTTCCAGCTTAATCAAAATCTTCCCTGGCGATCTGAAAACTGACAACTAGAAGATAGGTCTGGTAGACAGAATCAACTTCAGAAGTACAAGCCGACCTCCCCTTGACAAGAGCTTTCCACTCCAACAATTCAATCTCTTTGTAATCCATTCTACCAAGCAAATCCAATCAGCAGCAACCAAACGCCTGCCTCTCAATGGAAGGCTCAAATAGATGTTCAGCAAATGTACCAAAGGGGAGTCAAGAACAGCAAACGTGGCCACCAACTCATGCCCTTCAAGATTGAGAGGGGCAAAGGTAAACTTTCTACAATTTATTCTCAGACTCAAGATCTCTCCAAAAATCCTAACCAAAGAAGCCAGGTTCTCACCACCCTCATGTATTTAGTGTTAGGGTGATCATAATTTCATGATCCTTTTGGTTTCAATGCAAACATCACGTGTTTCACATATATATATATATATATATATATATATATATATATATATATATTGTTGATAGACTCTCCTTATCCTTTTTTTATTTCTTTTTGTATCTCTTGTTATGTTTAGTTTCTGTGGACTTATGTTGATATTTGCCCAATACCTCTATCCTTATATAGAGGTGTTGGGTTCTCTTAGTAAAAATAACAACTTATTTTCCCTTGAACTTGGTATCAGAGCCAAGTTTAACCAAGTTGCACCGTCTTCTCCTCTTCATCACCGACAGCTTCAACTCCACTCGGCTACTACAGCACTGCCTAGGGCTGCACTTGGCCCAGCAGGGGCCCTTTTCAACCTCACTCCCAGCATCCCTTAGCTCCCCTTTGGCCAGCAGCATCGCCCAGGTCTTCTACCAGCTCCTTTTGCCGGTTGCTCGTGCAGCACCGCCAGCAGCACCCTCTAGGTGCTGTTGCGGCCCTTGTTCTGCCCAGTAACAGTAGGAAAAAGGGGTAAGACCCCTTGTGTACCCTGTTGGGGGTCTGATTTCCCTCCGGTAGGTGCACAAGGGGGGCTCTTGGTCAGATCTATGGGTATTTAGATCACCATTGAAGGTGTTTTTCCATCTGTTTTGAGATTTCTCTTGATCAGTTTGGTGGGAACTATGATTTGAAACTGCATCCCAGAAGTTGTTTGTTGTCTTCTCCGAGTTTGAGTTGGCATGGCAACCTCTTCTGAGTCAAAGGTGACTTCAGGGGCTGCTAAGGAGAGCCAAATCTACAAGAATCCATTCTTTGCTCCTATTTTCAGATTAGACGAGACCAATTACCCAATATGATCTCAAATGTTCCTTATGACCGTAGAGGGTCATGATAAGGAACATTTGTTGCTTGAGCCACGGCCAACAAAGAAGACAAGGAAATATGCTACTTGAAAAAAGGATAATGAAATGGTACAGTCTTGGTTGATGAACAGTGTTATCCCTTGCATTGGAGATGAGATAACGTACAACAAGACCGCTAAACAAATGTAGGATAGCCTCAAAGATACCTATTCTCATGACAAGAATTCCTCCCATGTTTCCTAGATTCACCATGACAAGTTTGAATTAGAGCAGGTAGGGGTGTAAACAACCCAAACTCGAGCGAACCTACCTTGTTTAGGTTCGGTTCATTTAAGAATTCCACTAACAATTATACGAAATGAACTTTAAGATAAAAGCTATTAACTGATTTTTTTGAAAAAGGAAATGGTAGTTATCCAGAATGATAACTAGCCAAATATATTAAAGAGAGAATCAACGGCCACCGCCAATACAGAGGGCAAACATCAAGGCCCCTCACTCACAAGGACTCACTCCAGAGTCTAAACAAAATAGTAACAGACTCCACAAAATTCTCCACATAAAACCTCTGGCCTCTAAAGACTACAGCATTTCTACCCAACTAGATGCCCCATAGGACCGCCAACGGTCTGGCCCTCTCCTTCTTCATACGGAAAACATTCTTCCCAGCATTACCCCCTCCACCTCTGAAGCTGCACCAAAACCCATCAAATGACCGGCAGTTCCACCACCCCGCTCCTACACGGCTCCAAATCTGTACGACAAACGGGCAGGTGAAGAAAAGGTGGTCAACCACTTCATCCTTACCTCTGCACAATGGGCAAACCTTACTCTCCCCAAGAGCCCATCTCGCCCTCCAAACCTTAGTCACGAGTCTCCTCCTCCTAAGCAGCCAAACAAAAATCTTAACCTTCAACGGACACGCGGCCTTCCAAACATGTCTGCAATCTCTCACCAGATCCAAATCACCTGTGGAATCTCCGCCGGACAATCTCCTGTACGCAACCCCCATCGAGAACTCACCTTCATCCCATCCAAACATATCATTTCCGAAAGCCGGCTGTATACCTTCTAATTTTTCAAGCAATCTCTGAAAATCGTGAGTTCTCGCATCTGAAAGATTCCCTACAAAGGATGGGCACTACCCACCTTCCCAAACTTCGGCCACTGACGCCTCTTTACTCTGGGACATAGCAAAAAGTCTCGGAAATCTTCTAGCGAGCGTACCTTGCCCCGTCCAATCATCCTACCAGAACCTGAAGATCTCCCCCGTCCCAACCACCGGTATAAAACAATTCTGCACCTTATGAGCCACCATCGACAAACCTTTCAAGAAGTGAGAAGCATCCCTCGGCGGAGATATCAGGAGATCCTAACAGGGCGGGCCACCATAAGCTGTCATGAAAACCCAACCCACCAAATCCTCCCTACACTCCAAGAAGCTCCCAACCCACTTCACCAACAGGCTATCATTAGACCTCCCCAAGTCCCTCACTCCAAGCCCCACCTCCTCCACCGGTTTGCAAACCTCCTCCCACGCCACCAACCTGACTCCAGGTCCATTTGACCCCTGATTGGACCAGAAGAAATTCCTCATAAGCCTCTCCATCCTCAAGACAACTTGCCGAGGCAACTTCAGGACAGAAGTGAAATACGATGGCATCGCCGCCAGAACCGCCTTGAGCAAGGCCAGCCTTCCACCCCTCGACAAAAGCCTAGACGCCCACCCCGCCAACCTCCCCTCCAGCCTCTCCATTAGGGGAGCCCAATCCTTCACTAGAATCCTACCATCCGTCAACGGCAAACCCAAGTATCTGATCGGTAGCTTCACCTGCTGTGTGCCAAGAACCAAGCTACACTCCCTCGCCTCCGCCTTTGTCAAATTAAAAGGGACAAATTCTGATTTAGACAAGTTAATCTGCAGACCTGAAGCTTCACCAAACAAGAAAAGTAAGATCCACATCCTCCTGACTTCCGCTTCCTTGCCTTCTATGAAAAAAATCGTATCATCCGCATACTGCAGTAACGGAATATTCGTCCCATCTCCCAAAGAAAAACCCCTCACCAAGTTCCTTTCACACGATTTCTTAGCCGCCCTCGCAAGTGCATCTACTGCAATAACAAAAAGCATCAGAGCCAAAAGACACCCTTGCCTCACCCCCCTTCTCAGCTGAATCCAACCCCCTGCCGGATTTCCATTGATAAGGACCAAGAACGACGTCGTGGTGACACACCTCTTCATCCAATCGATCCACACAGGTGGAAAATCCCTCTTCATCAAGGATGCCCAAAGGAAAAACCACTGCACTAAGTCATAAGCCTTACTGAAATCGACTTTTCACATGAAAGCCTTCCTCCTACTCCTCTTTCAAAATGACAGGATCTCCGAGGCCATCACGTACCCCTCCAAAATATTTCTGCCAGAGATAAAAACCGTCTGTACCGGATCCACAATCCTAGCCAAGGTCCTCCTCAGCCTATTCGCCGAGAGCTTAACCACAATCAGATAGCATTCGAGAGAGCTATCGATCTGTACTCCTGGATCTCTTCAGCACCCTCCTTCGGCAACAGGAACATGTAAAACTTGTTCAATCTGTTGAAGCCCGAATTTCCATCTCTGAACTTCTGCAAGACCTGCATCACATCCTCCTTCACCTCTGGCAAAAATTCCTTATAAAAGGCAACCGGAAAACCATCCAGACCTGGACACCCATCAACATTCAGCCCCCAGATTGCCTTGTGAATCTCATCTTCCTCAAACGGACCCATCAAGAAATCGGCTTCTGCATCCCCAACCCGTGGCACCTCGGATCCCAATCACCTCCATCTTTCCCCTTGCCTCCTCCCAATAAACTCTCTGAAGTACCTCGCAGCCGCCCCACCTACCACCTCTCTTCCCACAAACTCCTCCACTTCCACCACCAACCTATCGATCCAGTTCCTCCTCCTCCTTCCTGATGCAACCATATGAAAAAATCGAGTGTTAGAATCGCCCTCCGTGAGCCACCTCTGCCTGGATCTCACCTTCCATTGTATCTCCACCTTCTGATCTTCCTCTTGTATCATCTATAAGTGCTTCGCTCTGTTCACCCTGTCAACATCAGAAAGGAGACCAACATCCTCAACCAAGTCCAGCCGTGCAATCTCACTGAGAGCTTCATCTTTCCTCTTCCCACACTCTTTAATTTGCTTCTTATGGACCTTGAGGAAGGACCTCAAGTCTCGCAGTTTAGCTTCTAATTTGGCAGCTGCCGAGCCATCCGCGTGAACCGACCTCCACCGCTCCTCCACCAGCCCCCTGAATCCTTCTTCAAGGAGCCAGGCCCTGTCGAACTTAAAATGCGTTCCATGTCTCCATCCCTCATTCGTCACCCACAACAAGGGAGTGTGATCCGAGAACAGTCGCTCCAGGGGTCTAACCTCCGCCACAAGGAACAACTCTGCCATCGTCATCGAGACGAAAAGTCTATCAATCCGAGACCACTGTCCTCCAAAGCTCCTCCAGGTGAAGTAACAGGAGGGTGGCATGTCAACCAACCCATGCGCCGCAACAAATCCCGCAAAAGCCTCAGAACCTTAGTCCACCCCCCCACGGCCATCTAGTTTATCCTCCGCCAGTAAAGTGACATTAAAATCACCTCCAATCAACCACGATATCCCCTAATACGCTACCGCAACCTGACCCAAATCCTCCCACAGAGCGTGCCTCCTCCCACCATCCATCGAACCATAAACTGAGGAGAAGAGCATGCAAAGATTGTCCCGACGCCTCTGCAACCTAACAGTAACACATGGGACCCGACCATCGAGTCGGGCAAGGAGAAAGCATCATCCTTCCACCCGCACTTCCAACCGCATCCAGGGCCAAGAACTCCCCAAAACCGCTCCCCCCTACCTCCTTCCACAATCTCTTGTCACAGCTCCCCCACTTTGTCTCCTGGAGAAACACCACCTCAGGACCCCACCTCTGAATATACCCACACAAAGTTGCCCGCCTTGAGGGGTCATTTAATCCCCTCACATTCCACGAAAGGACCTTAGTCATGGAGAACTTCGGGAGACTCCCCCTTGCATCATACGCCTGAACCCCACCTCCGCAGCCACCCTGTCCACCTCCCCCTCCTCTACTTCCACAAGCCTACCGGGCAACCCCCTCCCAGCGTTGCCCCCCAGTCCACCTGGTCCTACAGCATCTGCCCTGTCCACTTCCACCCGGTCCTACAACATCTACCCCCCCCTGTGAGGCAACCCCCTCCACAACCCGCACCTTCGCCTCACCAGCCCCTCCCACCTCCGCCGCACCCTCCACCACCCCAGCACCTCCTCCAGCTCCAGCCACCCGCTGCCTGACCTCTCCAACAGCAGCCACCGCCTCAACCCTCGCATTACCTTCGCCCCCTACCAAGCCCACCATCGACACCTCCCCCCACCTACCAGCTGGCGCATCGACGCCAAACTCCACCATCCTCCGACACTGGCCATCCCCTACCTTGCTCCTAGCTGGAGCGGTCGCAACCCTCCCCTCCGATAGGACCACCTCGGCCTGTACGTGAGCCGCTGCGGTATCGGCTTCCTTGGCCTCCACCTCTGCACGCGCCTCACCTCGCCATCCGCATCGCTCATCGCTGCCTAGTCGGTCCGGTTGAGGTCGCGACAAGGGCTCACCTCCAAAGCCCCCAGACCGCGGCCATCGCAAGACTATCCCAGACCTTCGCGCGAAGCGGGGCTCAATCCGAATACCCCTCCGAAGCCACCACTCCCCACCTCCGGATCCAGTCTGCCCGACCCGGATCCGCCACGACAGCACTCCTTAAGACCCTGATCCACCTCAGCAGGGTCCACCGCCTTCAGCGCCACAGACTCCTCCACTGCCTCCGCAAATCCCGTAACTCCCTCCGAAACCCTCGCCCTCTCGTCTACCTTATATTGCGTCGCAGGGATCGCAACAGCCGCGCCATCATCGCCGCAATCTTCCGTCTTCCTAAAAACAGCCCGCCCCCTGTCCGCTCGCCCATCGCCTCCGCGACCAAGCTCCACCGTTGCACCGCCAACCACTGCCTCAACGAAAGACCGAGGTCTTCCCGATCCCCGCGAGACCCGAACCAGCCAGGATGAGCTCCCCTATCTGAGGACCACCTTCTCCGCAAGCTGCTTTCCCAGCTTCATCTCCGCCCACACCCCAAACCTCGACAAGTCCATCGATCTCAAACCCAAACCTTCGCAGCTTCGAAGCCTCGCAAATGGAGCGACCACTGCTACCGCCACCTTCACTATACAAAGGAAGAGAGGGACCCCCTCAATCAGCACCCTCTGCCTTGCGCCAACCGGCGACCGCTCCTCCATGGCACCATCCGACCTCACCGGCCATCGCCACCTCACCACACCTCGGCCACACTACAGCTCCTTGAAGGCCAGGCGTCGTAGCTTCTCCTGTCCAAGCCCCAGTAGCAACAAGCAGCCGCGCCTGAGAGATGCCACACCAAAGGTCCCCTAACCGATCCCCAAGAACGACGCCACCACCCTTTTCAAGTCCCCCACATCCACCTCCCCTTCCAGCACCACCGCCACCAGAGCCATTGCCAACCTCCCCTCCAAGGTCCCGATCTCCTTCGACCACGACGCCTCAACCTCCACGAGAGGCGCCCCCTCCGGAGGAGGTGGTAGCATCCTCGCCCTCCTCGGAGGAGCCCCACCACCCGGCCCACGGAGCCCGCAACTCGACCGCTGATGTCCGAGACCACCACACCGCAAACACCTCACTGGCTCCCTATAGCTCGCTGCCACATGCCCCCTCCCGAGGCACTTGAAACACCGCACCGGCTCTGCTCCCCTCCGCGACCTCCTCCTCACCGCCGTCCAGCAAGAACCATCTCTCCCCCACCCACTCGCTTCCCTCCTCTCGCTCCCCCTCTCGCTCATCTTTTCAAGTTGGAACATGGCAAAGAGAGTTGAAGAGTGATCATCATTTTCTCGCTATTAACTAATTTACGAGCATTACATTCCACTAACAATCATATGAAATGAGAGATCATAACTCTTAATTAAAGAAGAATAACAACCACAAACTTTCCTTTCTCGAACTGTTATACAGGAGGTGGGGTTTACTAGAGGAAGAGGTAGCGGCAGCAATTGGAGAAGGATGTGGAGAAAGGAGAGGGAGCCACCAAGAGATAAGGGTGTAAATGAATCAAACCTAAGAGAACCTACGTAAGTTTAATTCAGTTCGATAACAGTTACTTAAGGTTCAGGTTCAATAAGAAAAGATAAGAGTGAGATCCTGTTCGGTTCGTTTACAATTCGTTTAATCATAAAGTTTGAAATGTTGTTAATTTAGGTTCGATTCATTTAGAGTTTGTTTAAGGGTTCATTTAAAAGTTTGTTTATGATTCCTTTAAAGTATAATATGTTATTATAAATGTAAACGTAATAAATCATAATTAAAAATAATAAAACATGGAACAGAAAATTAAGAAATATACAAATTATATAATAAGCATTTCAAGGCATGTTTCTCAAGAGAAAAAATATAAATAAAAAAATACCTCTATAGTCCACAAAATATAGAACGAAGGTGTCCCTTAAATTGTCTTACCATCGCATGTTCAAATCTTGGGAGGCAAAGAGTCTCTACTTTGGGGACAAGAATGCAAAAGTAGCGAAAGCAGTTGTAATTGGTTGTAGCCTTGTAAGTATATATATATATATATATATCAAACTTTTAACGAATCGAACCTAAACGAACCTACCTTGTTTAAGTCCAATTCGTTTATCTAAACGAGCATAAAATTAAGTTTAGGATTGATTCGTTTATTTATGAGCCGAATCTAAATTGAACTTTTGATTAATCGAACCTAAATAAATATCGAACCTGAAAATTTTTTAACAATCCTAAAAGTAGGAAGGTTGTATGTTGTCCCAGTATTATTCTGCCCTGAAGGGGCTTTTTGAAAAATATAGTGCTTGTCGTCCAGTGGGCACATGCTAGACAAAGGAACACAAGAAGGAGTTTGCAGTTCACTTGTTTTTGTCAAGTCTCAGTTCAGAATATGCTATTGCACGCTCCCAGATTGACCTTGGCAGAGCTTCCACCTCTAAAGGAGGCATACAGTCGATTGAGCAGAATTGGAGTTTCCAGGCCTCAGATTATTGATACTTCTAGTCAGGCATCTACCCTTACTGTTATGGGAGCAAGAGGGGGTAGAGGTATGCCATCTCCTAAAGGTCGTGGCAGAGCACGAGGAAGTGATGGGAGGTCCCACCCCACTTGTCCCTTTTGTGGGAAGATTGGTCATGTGGAGGCCTATTGTTGGACCAAACATGGGCGACCTCCAGTGGCCAATCAAGTTGTTGCTTCTGAGGAGACATTTGGTACTATTTCTCGTTTTGAGTATGAGGCATTGGCTCAGCGTCTAGCCCAGCTTACACAAGAGCACCACTGACTTCAGAGACCACTGCTTTTGACACATCCACATCAGGTACAAATCACTCTTGGTTAGTGGATTCAAGTGCCTCACATCACTTGTTTGAAGACCAGAGATGTTTTGGGAGATTCCATTCCATACCCCAAGAATGTACGGTGCAGGTTGATAATGGGAGACATGCCCCCATGGATGGTCAGAGGGAGGTGGTTGTTACCCCCTCTATGTAACTTGCAGATATCCTTTTTGTCCACGATTTGTCTATGAACCTTCTCTCAGTTAATACCATTACGAAGCAGTTGAATTATAAAGTCATTTTTAATAAACTTGGTTGCACTTTTCAGGATCGCCTAACGAGGAAGACAATTGGTGGCGGACATGAAGAGAAAGGTGTGTACGGGCTTACTCAGAGTCCTCTTGCTGCTGCGTGTCAAATTGATTCTGCTTCTAAGAGTGTTATGCAGTGGCATAGATGCCTAGGTCATCCTCCTCTAAACAGACTTTGCAACATCATCCCATACTTATCTCCGACCACACAGCTTCATTGTGATGCCTGCTAACTTGGAAAGCACCACAGATCTTCATTCCCTACTTTTTCTGGATTGAGGACTTCATCTATTTTTAAGTTGCTTCACATTGATGTATGGGGCCCTAGCTGTATTCCTGATAGGCAAGGCCATAGATATTGTCTTATTGCTGTTGATGACTTTTTAATATTATCATAGTTATTTCTTATGAAAGACAAGTCTAATTTGGCCATGTAACCATGTTATTGAGACTTTTGCTTGAAACAAAAAATCACTTTGATGCCTTGGTTAAAATTGTGAGATCTGATAATACTTTAAATTTTGCACCAAGCAAATGGTTGAGTTTTACAGAGTTCATGGGATTATTCACCAGACCGCCTGCCCCATACTTCTCAATAAAATGGTGAGGTAGAGAGGAAACATAGATATATTCTAAATGTTGCTAGGACTGCTTATTTAGAATTGTGTGCCACACCTGTACTAGGGTGATGCAGTGTTCATTGTTTGTTATCTTATTAATAGATTATCCTCTTCAGTTTTACATGAATAAGCACCCTGGCATGTGTTGTATCTTAATTAGGAACTATTTCAAGTGCCACCTAAAATATTTGGATGTTTGGCCTTTGTTCATATTTTAGGACCTGGGAAAGATAAGCTAACACCCAGAGTTGTAAAATGTGTCTTCCTTGGCTACTTTTGCACTAAAAAAGGGTATAGATGTTTTGATCCGATTAGACAAAGACACTATGTGACTGTAGATGTGACATTTCATGAGGTCGTGCCATATTTTTCTTTTGCCACACGACAGCTGACTGCTGAGGGAGAGTGTGCACTTGCATCTATAATGCCTATTCCCATGGGTGCTACCCCAAATGAGGGGTCTCCTTCCTCTTCTATAGGGCCCACAGATTCAAAGACACAAACTAGATTCAAAGGGAAAACCTACCAGCTGCCAGTCACATATAGACAACACACCCCTCCTCTTTTGGTCCCACCATACTCCCCAGATTCGGTATGTGTTGAGCCTACTAATGCTAATGTTCTACACAAGATGCTTTGGAGGATGATGTTCCGATAACTATTCAGAAAGCACCTCGTTCTTGTGCACACTATAAAGTTGTTAGGTGCACCATCTCTACAGCACATCTGGGTTTAGCCTTCAAATCTTTTACTACTGCACTCTCTGCGATGGAGATTTCTACCACCCACCAGCAGGCAATTCTTGATCCAAAGTGGTGAGAGGCTATGGAGGACGAGATATATGCATTGCACGACATGAGAACATGGGAGTTGACTCCCTTGCCTTTAGGAGCATGACTTGTGGGATCCAAATGGGTCTTTACCTTGAAATACAACCCTGATGGGGTCTATTTCAAGGTATAAGGCTAGACTTGTTGCAAAGGAATTCACCCAGACCTATGAGGTGAACTTCTTTGATAGTCTCTCCAGTGGCATGGTTGTCCACTGTCAGGATTCTGATCACTTCAGTTGGAAGCTTCATCAACTTAATGTCAAGAATGCATTCTTGTATGGAGACCTAAAGGAGGAAGTATATATGCAACAGCGCCCTGGGTTTGAGGTTTAAGGGGAGTGTGTATGCATATTAAGGAAAGCCATTTGTGGCCTCAAGCAAAGTCCTAGCGCTTGGTTTCACAAGCTTTCAAAGGCATTGATCACAATTGGATTGCAGAGATCCTCCACTGATCATTCCTTGTTTGCGAGGAAAACGGAGAATGGTGTAGTGGTCTTGTTGGTCTATGTGAATAACTTGATTATTGCTGGAGATGATACAAAAGGTATCTCTTAAGTCAAGAAGTTTTTGGCACAGCAATTTGTAATGAAAGACATGGGTCAGCTCCGATATTTCCTTGGCATAGAAGTGGCGAATAGCAAGGGAGGTATTATGCTATCTCAGCACAAATATGCTTTGGATGTTCTCAAGGAGGCTGGCATGTTGGGGTCCAAAGTGGCCAATATTCGTATGGATCCTAAGACACATTTGTATGATAAGCAAGTAGAAATTGCAGATAATAAAGCATACAGATAGTTGACAGGGAAATACTGTATCTGACCATCACCAAGTTGGATATTGCTTTGGATGTGGGCAGGCTAAGACAATTTATGGATAAACCAATCAAGTTGCATTGGCAAGCAACTTTGCATGTGCTTAGGTACTTGAAGAAAACACCTAGACGGGGTATCCTGTTTAAGAAAGGAATTCCCGTGACTTTGGTTGGATACTCTAATGCTGATTACATAGGTGACATGGCCGACAAGAAGTCGACTACTGGCTTTGGTACCTTTGTTGCTGGAAATTTAGTGACATAGAAAAGTAACAAACAAGTTGTGGTCTCCAAGTCCAGTGTAGAGTCAGAATACAAGGCCATGACTCAAACTTCTACCAAGATGGTCTAAGTTCAATCCTTGTTGAGGGACTTAGATATTCAGGTTGAGGAATCCATGAAAATGTGCTATGACAGTAGAGCAACTACCCATATAGCCAATGATCCTATGTTTCATGAAAGGACCAAACATGTTAAAGTTGACTGCCACTACACCAAGAGTCTAATACAACAGGGTGTCCTCCATACCACATTTATTGCTTCTGCAGACCAGAGAACACTTCTAAGGCAGAATGAGGTGAGAAAGCTGTTTCTCTTTTAAAAGTCAAAGAATGAAAACTCATTTCAATAGCCATCCATCATTTATTAATCAACAGCAAGCAAGAAGATACTCCTACAGATTTTTACCAACATGCCCATAAGGAATAAAGCATTGGCCTACACCTTTTCCACAGCACCGAGCACCATCAAGAATAACGCAATTTCTCTGCACCATCAAAAGAGAGGCAATCCTAAGAACAGTCCTTTAATAAGTGCACAGAAAACCCATAGAATCTGAAAGTTAATTTCAATATAAATCCAACCAGTCAGACCTCAACCAAGCCTAAATGAGTGAGTGATGACAAGCTGCAACAAAATAAGACATGATTTGTTGTTTCAACCTCCTGTCCACAGGGGACAACAGGTGCCCAAACCCAGCAACCCCTTGTATCTATAATCTTAAGTAACCATCCTCCATCGTCTCACCAATTACATAAAGAAACCTGACCTTAAAAGGTTCCTCCGCATGACAAATCTAAGAACCATCCAATGCATCTGAGGATCCACAAGCTGCAGCATGTACAAAGCTGCCTATAGGCCACGAACTGCAACTGTATATGAAGCTTTCTATAGGCCTCCCTCACTATGAAAACATCAAAGCTCCACTCCCACGAACTATTATGCTGTTAGGTGTTAGGACAAGAATGTTTCAGCAAATCTTGCAAAGGAGATCATGAAGTCCCTGATGGGATAACACATAAGACAACCCAACATCCAACAACCTCTGTAAGACTTACAGTCAAGCCCAACAATCCACAGGTGATGCATCTTTGCTGGCAGCAAGACCAAACAAACACGCGAATATCTCTGGATGAACTCGAGCTCCAGTCTTGGATCCAAACACTAGCATCCATAATCCATTCAATTACCCAAGGAAGCAGAAACAAAGAGGCATAGCTTTCAGAAAAAATTACCAAATCCTCTGCCATAAGGAGGAAGCTCCCATCACCACTAGACTCCAGGAGTCCCAGCAAAGATCCTTTCCATAACACAAGATGAGGACCTGCCAACAGATCCATCCCTTCACCCAAAAATCTACGAGCTTACTTCATTAGTAAAGCATCAAACATGATCTTTAGATGAACTCCCAAACTTCCATGTCGAGAAGGCCTACAAACCTCATCCAAGACACCTAGGAAGTGCTACAAGAATAACTTCCATTATTCTTCCAGAGGAATCCTCTGTTAATAACAATTCAGTTCTCTTCACAACCTTCTGTAGTGCTCAGTGCTCTGAAAACTGATAAGAAGAGTAGCACTGATAAAACCAATTTAACCAAAGCGCCAAAACCAATCTTCCCCATGGTACAGAAGTCTGGCACTCCAGCTTTCTATCCTGTCACCAACCTCTCTACCCTCTAGTGGCAATAGGTTTTTTGGTGACCCAGATTCCTTGTGGGCAACTGGGGGGACTGATGCACCCAAGGTTCGAAATGCCGATTTCGACGCCGTACCGACAAAATTTTAAGTGTACATTTCATGGGCATGCCGAAGGCATGCTGTGGAAATGTCCGTTTTTCGATGGCTATGCCGATGGGCATGCTGAGGGCACGCCGTGGGAATGCCGAGGGCATGCCGATAACATGCCCACAGAAAATCACATAAATACTCAAAATGAAATAGAAAATCACATAAATACTCAAAATGAAATAGAAAATCACATAAATACTCAAAATGAAGTGTGTGTGTCTACTTGGAAAGCTTGAGTGTCTTCAGTTGAGTTAATCATCATGTGTGTGTCATTTCAGCCCCCCCACATTCCCAGTTTCGAATCTCCCACTCCTGCATTCAAACCGCTCAGTTTGAGTGTGTGACAGTCCCCCAATTTTCGAATTTCAGCCCTTGACTAAGCCCCCGTATTTCAAATTTCAGCCCCTCCGAATCTCCAGCACCTGCATTTCAAACCGCTCGCAGCTCCAATCGGCATGCCGGTGAAATCGTCGGCATGCCGGCGAAATTCATCGACATGCCGGCGACACACCTGTAAATCAACAACATGTTCATGTTGACACGACCCCCTTTCAAAAATGACCTTGCCGATGGCATGCCGTCGACATTTAAATCAATGGATGCACCAACACCACCCCCAGGTAAGACAAGGCTTGAACTCGGGTACCCACTGCCATAGTCAGTGTTAGCACCAGCTGAGCAAGCCCAGGCAGGTCTCATGGCAATAGTTTGTTGGAGAATACAAGACTAAAATAAGTAACAGGCGAATGTCCTCCAGGGCTTGCAAGCGCCTCTAAGCAATTGACCGTCATACCCTCTTTCCATCCCAAAAGCAATACAAAAACTTGAAAAACTTCACCAAAAGTCCTAACACTTCCATAAAATATTGAACTGTGAACCAATCACGCGAGCATCTTCAACAGAGTCCACACTAGATATGAAAGTGCCATCCACATACTACAAGACAGGAACAGGTGTCTCTCTAATGCAGGAATATGCAAAACCAGAATGAAGGTCCTCCAAAACAACTAGTGAACATCCAAGGAGCAAAAGCATCAGCAACCAGTTTACCTAAAAAAAGGGCACCCACAGAGAGCCCTAGTAAACACCCCTCCTGGGATGCGTCCACATTCCCCAGACAGCCAACAGGAAGAACAAAGGAGGAGTAATATGCACAACAAAGCATAGCCTCATCAAAGCAATCCACATGTCTAGAGAACCCTTCCTTGAAAAGAGAACCACAGAAACAGCCAAGACAAAGAACTATAAGCTTTGGCAAAATGAACCTTCCACAAGAACCCTCTCCTCCCAAATCTCCTTCAAGAAGCAATTCGTTTGGATGTGGGCTAAGTAGGTAGGATAGCTGACGTGTCATGGGTAAGATAAATAGTACAATGAATAGTGATGAAATTG
The DNA here is from genome assembly GCA_037157565.1 of Thalassia testudinum. NCBI lineage: Eukaryota > Viridiplantae > Streptophyta > Magnoliopsida > Alismatales > Hydrocharitaceae > Thalassia > Thalassia testudinum. Next base: position 834,905 of record JAZHRO010000022.1, on the reverse strand, counting down.
TACTTCTAGTGGGTTACAGTGCATACAAGGATAGTGCAAGTGATGGTTGTATGGAAGTGGGTGTAGTGAACATTGCTAACACGAGCAGTCAAATCCAATTACATGGGGATCTACATGTGTGGGATGAATCTCTTTTATCCCACAAGTTATCCTATCCACGTAGGGTAAAATTTACACCACATCCAAATGAACTTGTTTGGATGAAGGATAACAACCATGACTAAGTGACATGGCGGGGATAGCATAAACAATGTCATAAATAGTGCTATGAGCAATGCCAAAATGTTGCCTCAAATCTCCATACACAACATATTAACTCACCTATCACATCTAACTTTCACTCACTCCACTTTCCAACAAAACAATAATAAAAAATAACCTAATATCAAATATAAAATAAATAAACTATAACTCTCTCCTCGATATTCAAATCACATCAACTTACAATTTATAATTCATCAATTCACCTATTACATCCATTCCCACTATCCCACCACTTACACCAACATCACTAAAACTTATCGCATCCTAAATTCTATCCAAAGGTAAACTCCAACCAGCATCCAAACGCAGTCTAAGATCATAACCACAATGTCTCTAAGATATCTTACTTTTTTTTTCTTTTTGAAAGGGGATGTCTTAACCTTATTGAGTTGCAAAAGAAATCTCTCCAAACCTCTCCACCAAAATCTATCAGATTCTCTCTGCGACACCGAAGGCCCCTGCCATTTCCCATTATGCCCTCACCATTCACCTTCTCTCTCATGTAAATATCTTACATCTCTGCTCTCCCTTCCATCCCAAATGCCCTTTTCCTCATACTACAAGAGTGCTTTTCCCTTGAGTATGGCTATTTTTCATAATGAATTCCATTTTGATCATTCACTCTTTTCTTTTGAGAAAAAAAAATTAACCTTTTTCCTATTAGAGTCTATGAATAACCCAACTAAAGTTAAGTAAAGAGATATTTTTGTTAAATTATTTTTTTAAATTTAAGGGCCAATACATAAAGCATAATTTTGCAAGGTCATACATATTGTTGAAGAAAATGAAAGTCCCTATCCAAAATAGAAACCCTAGCCTCTCTTTTGTATCAAAGCGGTTTGAAAAAATTACAAAGATACCCCAAATATAGTAAAATAGACAGAAAAGTCCTTATACTCAACACTCCCCCTCAAGTTGGGGCGTAGATATCTACAAGACCCAACTTGTCGCACATAAAGTCCAGACGCTTCTTCTTGAGAGCCTTGGTAAATATATCAGCCAGCTGAAACTCTGAGAAGACATATGGGGTACTAATCTTGCCACTGAGTACAGCATCACAAATAAAATGGCAATCAACCTCGATATGCTTGGTACTCTCATGAAAGACTGGATTCGAGGCAATATAAGTGGCAGATTTATTGTCACAGAACAATGGAACAGGTAGAGCAGTTTGAATACCAAGATCCTGCAAGAAGGATGCAACCCACATGACCTCACAAGCAGCCTAGGTCATGGCTCTATACTCTATCTCAGCACTCGAACAGGTCACAACATTCTGCTTCTTGCTCCTCCAGGAGAAAGATTTCCCCCAATATCGACTGCAAAGCTTGAAGTAGAGCGAAGATCCTCCACAAATCTAGCATAATTTGCATCAGAGTAAGCAAGTATGTCTAGGCTACCACTATCTCTGTAATACAACCCTCTACCTGGTGTCCCTTAAAAGTACCTCAAGATGAGGCAAACCTCATGCCAATGGCTATAACATGAAGCCTACATATACTAACTAGCCCTACTTACTACAAAAATGATATCAAGCCTCGTAATGGTAAGATAGAGTAAGCGACCCACTGTACTACAATACTTGGTAACATCATCATATAAGGGATCCTCCTCATCAGAATGATGTGCAAGTGATGACTCCACAGGTATACCAAAGGGCTTAGCCCCAAGCAAACCAACTTCTTAAAAAATCTAAAGTGTATATTGCCTTTGTGACAAGGATAAGCCTAACTCACGTCGTACAGCCTCAATACCTAGAAAATATCTCTGTTCGCCCCAAGTCTTTGGTGATGAATGTAGCCTATAAGAAAGACTTGGTCAGGGCAATGCCATTCTCATCATCCCCTGTAAGGATCATATCATCGATATACATGGCTAAAAGAACAACACATGTATGTCCTCCATACTCTGTCTTCCTAATGAAGACTGAATGATCAGAAGCAGATCGCTGGAACCCAATCTTCCCAATCTCAGAACTAAGCCTCTCAAACCAAGCACAAAGACTCTGTTTGAATCCATATATTACCTTCTTCAGACAACAAACATGCTCCCCCTAGGTGTTGTAACCTAGTGGTCGTCGCATATATACTTCCTCAGATAAGTCACCATACATAAAAGGCATTCTTAATGTCAAGCTGACGTAGGAACCATCTCCTGATTACTGCAACAGATATAATAATCCTGACAGAAGTAATTCGTGATACTAGAGAAAATGTCTCAAAGTAATCTACTCCATATGTCTGTGTAAAGCCTTTGGCAACAAGCCTAACCTTATACATGTCTACTATCTCATCAAGTTTATATTTGATAGTGTAGACCCATCTGCAACCCACCAAGGTAGCACCCTCAGGACAAGGTACCAACTCCCAAGTCTGTCGCACGTGTAGGGCTTGTATCTCTTCATCCATTGCAGCCTGCCACCTAGAATCACGTGAAGCCTAGCCAAAATCTCTAGGAATAACAACAATAGTGATAGCTGAAGCAAGCTAACAGACGTCATCTTCAAGATGAGCAACACCTGTGTATTGAGAAAGATGATGGAGAGTACCATCCCTATTAGATCGCCTCAAGGATCCCTGCTCCTCCATGTCTGAACCTCTCTCAGCCGTCGACTTTGAATCAGGCCCCTAATCAAGCAAAGTGTGCGATCATCGGTGATATACCTGAGTCTCCTCCAGAGTAGCCTGTATAGACGTTCCCTCCTATAAGAACTAAGGAATCCCCTCAAAATCTGCAGTAACAACATATCTCCTACGACTCGAGTCGTAACACCGGTATCCCTTATGTGTCCTGGAATACCCAAGAAAGACACATTTAGCTGCCCTTGGAGAGAACTTGTCCTGGTTGCCTTATGCCTAGACAAAACAAGTACATCCAAACACCCGCAGGGGTAAAGCAAACCACCTGTCACACTCTGGATAAATCACCTGAAAAGGAATTCGCCCTCGAAGGACTGACAAAGGCACCCGATTGATCAAATAGGCCACGGTGAGGATAGCATCTCCCTATAATTGCTTAGGAACCTTCATGTGGATCATTAGGGTCCTAGCAAGTCCCAGCAATGTTCAGAAGATAACGAAACTTGTGCTCAGCCACACCATTCTACTAAGATGTGTGAACACAAGATGTCTAGTGAATGATGCCTTAGGAAGAAAAGAGATCCTACACATCTCGTTATATAAACTTCAAGGCATTATCACTGCGGAAGACTCTAACTGTACCACTATACTGAGCCTAAACCTCTGCCAAGAACTGCTGAATAATCTGTGGAATCTCTGCGCGTCTTCACCAAAAAAATCCAAGTGAGGCGACTATGATCATCCACAATAACCACATAGTATCAGTGTCCTCCTAGAATAGGCACTCTAGATGGTCCCCATACCTCACAATGTACCAAGGCAAAGGGGGTAGCACTCACCCCGGCATCCCTCTGTGAATACGTACTCCTGTGGTACTTCCCAAGCTAACAATCCTCGCACTGTAACATCAGAGAGTCTGGCAAGCTGGATACATCTGGCGCATCTTCTTGGGCGAGGGATGCCCAAGTCTCCTATGCCATAGTGATGAGTCAAATGCTATGGATGCAGCTCCTACAAATAATGTAGGTGTGTCAAGGTAATAGTGTCTCATCTCGCTTTATACCCCCTCCTATAAGGTCTCCTATCTGCCTGTCCTAAACGTAGCAATATCCCTCATCAAAAACAACACGGCACCCCAAGTCCTTACAAATGCAACTAACTGATAACAGACTCATCGGAAACTCAGGAGCACAATGAACTCCTATCAGCATCTTCTAAGAAGCACGTACCTGCTCTACTGCAATAATAAGTGATGTAGCCCCATTAGCCACCCTAACTTCCTTGATCCCACATGGAGCCTTGGGATCTACAAGACGTTGCACATCTCTCATGAGGTGGATAGAAGCACCTAAATCAATCATCCATCGTCCTCTGATCTTATTCGTCTTTCTTGTGTTGTCTTGGGTTGCAACTGCAAACCCCTTCACTTGTGAGATAAAGCCTTTTGGTGTGTGCATCACCTCCTTATTATGCGAGAGAAGACTCATCGCTGCAATCAGTGGTAAGCAAAGGCTCATCACCATGATCCAAACAGGTGACACCCACGTCATCACGTACATGAGGACATCAGAAACGGCGAACCGAGATGGTACGTGCCCTAACGGGGCCAATGACAAACCCATAGTGGATCTGCAAGTGGCAGGGGAAGGGCAGAGCCACCAACCACCTCCTCACCAGTTGCTAGGGGTTTGGGAGACCACCACGCCCTCTACAGCAGTGATGGGGCCCACCGCAACGCTTCCAGCAGTGATGGTGCCTTCTGCAACGACATCAGCAGCGATGGCAGGGGCTGTGACTTGCGATGGCGAGGAGGACCCCATCGGGGACAATGGGAGAAAAAGAGCCCCCCACAGGGGGGTGAAGGCAATGACCAGGGCCACCACTACCCCTGTGTCACCGAAGGAGCCCTCGTCGAGGGCAATGGAGGTGATGGCAGCGGTGGCGAAGGGGCAGAGCGTGCTACCGCTACTGCTGCTCATGTTCCTCGCAATCCACGAGATCATCGATTGAATCTTCGTGATCTTGAAGATCCAATCATCTTGTGATGGGATATTTGGTGGGATACCAAACCACCAGCCTAAGACCGCTACTCTGATATCATGTTGAAGAAAATAAAAGTCTCTATCCAAAATAGAAACCCTAGCCTCTCTTTTATAATAGAGAGGTTTGGAAAAATTACAAAGATATCCCAAAGATAGTAAAATAAACAAAAAAGCCCCTATGCTCAACACATATGATAGTCAATTTTACACAGGAAAGTATTCAATGGCCCAAAAGTAAGGAACTATTATCATTTAAACAACCAAGCAAAATTCTACGTATTGAAAGTTTCTGAACATGAAGAGAACAGTGGCTGAGTTTTGGAAATAATGAAGGAAAAGTAATAACCATTAGAAGTGCATAGGTATACCATGGTCAAAGGCATTTGCACGAGCACAAGCCTCAGCAACTCTCTGACAAAGATGACTATTGAAATTTGTGCTAATCCGAAGAGATGATAACCTCTGCATTCAAATTGCCAATTAAGTAATGCAAGCACAATTGAAAATACATGCTTCACGAAGCGAAGTGCCACATTACAACTCACAAATCTGCGAAGGCTTTCTAATGTCTGAAACAAAAGATCAATATCTTCCTCCTTTGCACAGCTTTCAATAAGAGACCAAATCCAAGCATTTGGCGGTGCCCTTTTTCCTTCAATTGATTGACGAATCTTTTCATGCAGGTCTTTTACAGATTCTGCTTTCACATAGAAATTTAGAAATCATTTTTTCTATACTGTTTCACAAACCATTATACTAAACATTTCTCCAAAAAAAAGTCATTACACTAAACAATTCGATCTATAGAAAGGTTTTCTCTTATATCAAACATCAAATATACTTACAAATAAAAAAGCAGTTACAATGGCATTACAACTTCCACATGGATGTTGATTCGATAAAAAATATTATTGTCAGACTTTTTATGCATATATCAAAGAGAACTTCTCAAATGGTTTGTTAATTGAGCACTTGACCTCCCACCCAAAATATTAGGGTTAAGTTTCTTATCAGGCGAGTAAGATCCTTATATCATGAGAACCCTTATTAGGTTCATTATAAGAGATATAAGAACAATAAGTAAAAAACATAAGTGACTAATTCTTCCACATGCCCCTCATAAATAGTTAAAAATTGAATGATACAAGGGCTTGGTAAAGATGTAAACAATATGCTCTTAAGAGAAGTCATGAACTACAGTACTATGAATTTTTTGCAAGATTACAGAAATTTATACAATGTTTTCTATTAGAGAGGCTATTGACTCAGAAGTGTACCATGGAAGGTATAATCGGCGGTGTTGATATTTCAAAAAAAAAAAAATCAAATAAATTAATAAAAGGGTTGAAGTCCACATACAAATGCATAGCAGCTATTGACTCTCACCCTTATATTATTGCCTATGAGTAGTATTTTGAAATGACATTATGACACTTGGGAAATGAAATCACTCAATAAAAGTAACAAATGTTTTATATTTTATCCAAATTGTACCCTCCTCACCCCACCATCAAGGGGGTTAACTTTTGGCAATACTTAGAACATCGAAAACTAATCACCCTTGATACAAGTGTACAGGTATTGGACTAGCTTGCAACCTGAAACTTGAAATGCTTACATGAGATAATCACAATCCTCAAACTTCCATCTTGAAACATTGCCTACAAACATGAGCATAGGAACTGAACGAATATATTCAGTTCCTTTGTACGTTGACAATATAGTGACAAAATCATAAAACACATATTGTAAGTCATATTTAAAGTAGACAAAAATAGGATTATTTTCACACTAAAAAAGCAAATGGACATTGGTAGGAAAAGCCTCCATGTGGAGCAATTGGTGCAATCACTCAAGCCAACCTTTTTTTTTTTTTCGAGAAGGTAAATGTGTGGGTCAAGAGATTTGATCCCATGACCTCTTGGATGCCAATGGGGGACTTTACCACTAAGCCAACCCCTTGATGGCAAGCCAACCTATTATTAGCAGAGTATTGTATGTCAACTTTCACAAATATCAACCATGAGGTTGAATTCTACTGCTCATGCAGTACGCTCCACCTCAACATTTTTATCCACAAGCATAATGTAGAATCATTAGCTACTGCATTATCGTCAAGCCTCTTTCACATAAGGATGACTGACAGGCATATAAAGATATGAATTCTGGATTGGCTTAGTGACAGTTGAGCCCTAGCACAATAATTAAATTATGCACTTAAATAAGTAACAACACTTGTTTCTTACCCCAAAATCTTGAAATAGACAATCAATGATTAATTAACTAGTGAAATATTTAAACATTTTTTCCTTTCTATTCCTTTTCCTAGAAAGGATATATCTTAGGATCATCGCAATAAGCCTCGTCATGTTTATATGAAGTGACCAACTTAAACCAATACAAGATATACGTCTAGCCCAGTAAAATAAAAAAATATTTCCAACAAGACCTGTAAAGCTCCTAACATCCACATAGTACTCACTTCCATCATAAATAAGAGCCTTAGGATCGATAGAGGGAAACATGATGGAGAGAGACCGAGAGAGAGCGAGGGGGGAGACGGAAGGTGGAAGGGGTAAGAAGGAGGTGGTACCTGGTCAGGATGGAGGAGGAGAGGGGCGACGAGAGGGTGTGGAGGCTGACAAGGCGCTAGGTTGGTTGGTGGTGACGAGGAGGGGCTCGCGTAGGGCTTTGGGTGATCCACCGGGGGCGGTCAGTTGGAGAGACATCACGGTTGGGCAGGGAAGGTGCTTCAAGTGTTTGGGTTATGACCACTAGGCTCAGGACTGTCGGAAGCCGTGGAGGTGCTGGAGGTGCGGTGACCTTGGACATAGGAACGGGCTATGCCATGGTGGTCCTGGTGGTAGTGCTGGGGGTCTACCAACTCCGCCTTCAAGGTGGACACCGCAGGCAGAGGTTGTGGCTCCTTGGTCAGAGGAGGTGAGGGGCATGCAGGAGGTGATCGAGAATGGACTAGTTGGAGATATGGTGGAGGGTTGGACCACTCAATCAGAGGTGGTGAAGGTGTTGGGTCGGGACGCTATGCACGAGGGGGTGAGGGTCTTGATCTTGGATGGGAGAAAGATACTAGTCCTCGGCCTCCCCGCTCCGAGGAGGGACGCGCTCTGCTTCAAGGAGGTCAAGTCGAAGATGGGGAGATGGAGATGGCGTCGACCTTGCCCTTACGATGGAGCATCCTCGGAGCACCCACCGGAGAGGTCACTGCTTGAGGTGGCCATTGAGGGTATCCCTTTGTGGCTGCGATCTGTAGAGGTGGTGAAGGAGGCGATATCACCTTTTGCTCGACTTATGGAGTGCAAATCAATTGGCCTCTCCGAGGGCCCTCTGATGGCAATGGTTAAGGATCGAGGCAGATGTGTTGGAGAGGATCTTGCTTCAGCTTGGAAGTTCATCTTGGATGGTGTGTTGCTCACGGCGGGCAACTCCATCGATAGTCAAAGCCGCTGCTCCAGTGAGGAGGAAGGCGAAGCGACACCTAACGAAGGTGTGGAGGAAGCGAGGGGTTGTCGACATGGCTTCGAATCCCGACAGATCTCCACAGATCTCGCGTGAAGATCTGCTGCATCTCGAGATGGAGGCACGCCCAATGATTGCGGGAGCTGAAGGGGCGAAGAGATTGATTGTGGAGGGTCCGCTGGAGCACAGCTGGAGCCGCCTGTGCTGCTCGATGCGGTGCGCTTAAATGAGGAGGCGCATGTGACCTGCCAGCTGAAGCCCACCTTTTTGTCACGGGTCTAGGGCTGACATCTCACAGTCCAGATGTGGAGTGGAGGTGGATCCGATTGCTCAGCTGTGTCAGGCCCCCGTTCAGAATCAGGATGAGGCGAAGTCTGAGATGCAGATGCCGGAGGGACTCGTTTTCGAGGAGGATTTGTGCCTCCATTCGACTTCGCGTGTGAGGCCTGCTGAAGGAGATGCTCCAGTGCTTCACGACGCAGGAGGTGGTGTGCGATCCTTGGACATTATCAGCAAGGAAGCTCTGCAAGGCCCCGCAGCAACAACCCCGCGGTGTGTGGAGTCTCAAGGGGCAACGATGGTGGTTGATGCGCTCTCGATAGGGAATGAAGGGGTTGCCAATAATCATGGGATTGCTGGGGAGGACATCGGGTTCCTGCAGCTAGAGGTAGAAGGAGCTGACGAGTCTTTGCTGCAACAACGATCGGGGGGTGTGCCCTCGACAGCTGGTGACCAAGCAATGATTCCACTAACCGGATGGAAACCAAGAATGGTAAACGGTGGCAGAGGTGGAGCTCTCCAATATAGACGAAGATGGCGTTTTCGTGGAACCGGCCGTGGACCTAGGGTGGTGGTGGATGGTCGTGGCAAGTCTCCACAACCCGCGCAGCAAGTGAAGGTGTTGGATCATAATGATGAAGAGGTGCGTCTGACTACGGAGGCGTGTGGCTTCCGACCAGCTATGAGAGAGGCCTCTACCTGTCCTAAATGAACAGAGTTCTTACGTGGAATGTGCGGGGTCTCAATGACCCATCGAGGAGGGCATCTTTGAGACACTACATTCGTTTGTGGAGAGTAGACGTTGTGCTATTGCAGGAAACGAAGTTGTCTGGCTGCAATGTTAGGACGTGGCGGGAGATCGAGGGCTCTTAGATGGAAGGGTTCAATCTCTTGGAGCAGTTGGCCGCTCAGGAGGCCAGATTCTGGGGTGGCGAGAAGAAGTTTTTTCTTTAGAAGATTGCTTCAGTGGATAGCACATCATATCTGTCAGGCTAGTGTGGAAGATGGGAGGTGCCAGAATGACGATCACAGGAGTGTACGGTCCCTCAGATGCACAGGTGAGAGGAGTGATGTGGGAGGAGCTCACAACTGTGGCCGCTGAATGCCATGGGTGTCCTTGGCTGATTGGAGGGGATTTTAACATCACCTTACAGATGGATGACCGACCTGGTGGGCGAGGGAGACAAGATCCCGAATCGAATCTCTTTGTAGAGTTTGTGGCCACGCATGGCCTCATAGACTTGATCCCGACATCATGCGCTTACACTTGGAGGAATAACTGTGGTCAAATGTCCAAGATTTATAGATTTATTTCCAATGTGGAGTTGATAGAGGCGTTCCCGTTGGCGGATGTATCTCCTTTGGAGAGACCTTTCTCGGACCATACACCACTTACGTGGCATCCTAATGAGGGGGCACTCTTTGGCACTTATTTCAAGTTTGATAAATCTTGGCTGATGGAGGAGGGGTTCCAGAGAATGGTGGAGGAAAAGTAGAGGTCTATAAAGGTGGAGGGTTCAGCTACGCTTTTCTAGCAAGGAAGCAAGTGTGTTGCGAGACCACTTGAAGGTTTACAGAAAGAAGATCAGAGCATCTAGGAGGGGCAGAAAGGAGGAGGCATTGGCAAAGATTACTAGGATTGATAGGCAAGAGGATCAAGCCCCCATCTCACTTGAGGAGAGAGAGACCAGGATGAGGATGACAAGAGTAGTACAGGAGGAGGACAGGAAAGCTGAGGTGTAGTGGAAAACGAGGTCAAGGCAAAAGTGGCTGAAGGAAGGTGACTCTAATACCAAATTCTTCCACCAAATGGCTTTTGCCAGGAGGAGGAGAAACTGGATAGAGACGATGATAGTTCATAGGGAGACTTTCTCTGGCAGGGAGGAGGTGGGACGAGCCGTGGCTAATTATTTCAGAGATTTCACAGGGAGGCGTAACTAGGGATGCTAGAGGTGGAGGGGAGAGGATGTGCGATGTATCACCGAGGATTAGGCAACGGGTCTTACAACTATCTTCTCAGAGGATGAGGTGCGGCAGGCAGTCTGGGGGTTGAATGCGGAGGGATGCCCTCAACCAGATGGTTTCCTTGTCTTTTTCTTTAGAGAGTTCTGGTCCCTGGTAGGAGCGGATGTGATGCAGATAACGAAGGAGTTTGCAACCGAGAACAGAGGTTTCGACAAACTAAATAGATATTACATGTTTTTGTTGCCCAAGAAAGAAAGTGCGAAAGCGATTCAAGATTTCTGTACGATTATGCTATCGAAGGTCATATACTTTATTATTGCTAAGGTCTTGGTGAACAGACTCAGGGGTCTTCTTGGAGACTTGATATCCCATGTTCAATCGGCCTTTATTCCTGGAAGAGGAATCTTAGACGATTTTGTCGTTGCTATGAAGACGTTGGGCGCTTGGAAGAGGGAGAAGAAACAAGCATTTCTGTGGAAGATGGACTTTAGCACGGCGTACAACTCGGTGCAGTGAGATTTCTTATGGACTTCCTTGCTAAGGGGCTTTCCCAGAATATGGATCGACTGGATGAAGAGATGTGTGACAACTTCCTTCTCGATCCTGGTTAATAGGAACCCAGCAAGAGGGTGGGTGCAACCTAGGAGGGGGGTCAAGCAGGGGTGTCCTCCTACACCCATGCTGTTTGTACTTGCGGCAAATGCTTTTGCGAGGGCAACTCGCAAGGTCTATGGTAGGGGTCTGATTAGAGGCTTTCAGGCTGGGGAGGACAGAGAGACGGTGATTCTTCAGTATGCTGATGACACCCTATTCCTAGTTGAAGGAGCGGGTAGTGAGGCTAAGAGGATGAGGATCATACTGGAACTCTTTGGCGCTGCATCAGGATTGCAGATTAATTACCAGAAGTCATATTTTATTCCAATGAACATGACAGAGAAGGAGGTGGAGTTGGTGGGTGGTGCACTAGGGACAGAAGTTGGTTCCTTGCCGCTGGTGTATCTAGGCCTCCCCTTTTCAGGCGACACCTTAAGTTGCATGATTGGCTTCCTTTGCTGGAGATGATGGAAAAGAGACTGGCAAGGTGGTCATCTAGGCTGTTGTCTAGAGGGAGACTGACTCTTGTAAAGGCAGTTTTGGCTTCCATATCGTCGTATTTCCTCTCAGTTTTTAGGATTCCACGACAGGTTGAGAAGATCTCTGGATTGATGAGGGATTTTTTCTGGTCAAATGTGGGGGTAGCAGGAAAGAGGGCGAGACTGGTGGCTTGGCGGGAGGTATGTAGGCCGGTGCAAGAGGGGAGCCTGAGGATTAGGGATGTGAACAAGGTAAATATTAGTCTCCTTGCGAAATGGATTGCCATGTTGGTGGGACAGGACAGGGGGCTATTTGGTGACGTCATGCGGAGTTGCTATGGCCCATTCCTGTCTTGGGGTCCCCTAGAGTCTCCTCCTCCTGGGACATCCTTTTTTCTTAGGGGATTGGCGGAGGTGACGGGGAAGGTGCAAGATTTCTTTTCTTCCACTCTTGGGGAAGGGTATGCCTTCCGGTTCTGGCAAGATGACTGGCGGAGGGTCAACTCAACCCTCAGTGCTAGATTTCCCCAGCTTTATGGGGGGTGGTGGACCCATCGGCCACGATGGGGGACTGTTGGAATTGGTCTTGGTGCCCGATCTTTAAGGGAGGCCTTTCTAACAAGGGGCGTGAGGACTTCCAACAGCTACTGCAGGAGCTGGAAGGTTGGGAGCCAGAGGAGGGCAGTGACTCGTACTCATGGGAAGAGGGAGAATTCTCTGTGGCGAAGGTCTTTCATAAGTTGGGTTGCGTCGTGGTTGACCCGGAGGTCGACTTCTTGAGGGATTACCAACTACTATGGGCAACGGAGTGCCCGCTGAAGGTGAAGATCTTCGCTTGGCTGGTGATGAGGTGGAGGAAAATGACGAAGCTGTGGAGGGCGAGATGAGCCCAGACGGATGATCTGAGTTGCCCCCTTTGTGAAGGAGCAGAGGAAGACATCCAACATCTTTTCTTTCAATGTCCATTTGCGATGCAGGTGTGGCAAAGGATGAGGATTGGCTGGATTGCCCATCAAGACACAGCTAGCTTCTAGTCTTCTTTTTTTTTTTTGAAAAAGGAAATGGTAGTTATCCAGAGTAATAACTACCCAAATATATTAATCATATATCAACAACCACCGTCAGTACAAATAGCAGACCCCAAGGTCCCTCACTCACAAGGATCCACTTCAAAGATGGAGCTTCTGGTCTTCTTTCCGTAGAGGAAACGCCCAAGATGGAGCGATCTCTTTTAGATCAAAGAAGGATAGAGCTAGGATCCTGACGGTCCTGTAGGGTGATTGGTTGGGAAGAAATGGAGTCTGTTTTAGGGGGGGAGAGACCCTATGTAGAAAAGTTTATCTCATCCATTTCTTCCCAAGTGAAGTTCCGGGGATCCTATTTGTAATTTAGCTGTAATTCATTTTTATGAAATGAATTGATTGTGGATGGTTATCACTTGGATAACTATCTTTCGATTTTTCAGAAAAAAAAAAAGCCTTAGGATCAATGGGAACAGAAAATCATCTCCAACATGCTTGTTGCCTGCAATGACCATTCTCCTCATTTAGCACAACATCTTGTTTACTTCCAGCTTCCTCAGTGCTAAAAAAGTATCCAAGAAGTAGCAAAATGGTTCTTAAGATATTGCTCTCTGTGTCTGAAATCCCCTTTAGGTCACTTCCAACAATATTGTCCATATATACCACCTTAACAGTCAAACCCATAAACACCTCTATATCTGAAGCCCGACATGGATCCTATTTCAGTCCATAAAAAGATTTCCCCAATTTGCACACCTTGCTACACTCCCCCTCATTATCATAGCTAAAGACTGCAAATATATAGCTGTAAAGACTTCTTGAAATGAATCTCTATCCAAAATGTATTGTTAACATCAAACCGAAACAAAGGTCAATCATAACAAATGGTTTATGCAAGTGATAATGATACATTCACACCAATAATACTCATTTATGCAAGTGGTGAAAATTTATCAAAGAAGTTTACACCATATCTAATATATAACCTTTAGCAACAAAGCCCATCAGAAAAGTACTGGATGGTCAACACCCATCTGCAGCCAGTAAGGAGGCATCTTATGAAGGATCAACCAACTATACCTCAAGAAAGTAGTGTAAACATTTCATTCTCCATATCTAGTCACTAATTAACCATCTGAGAAGCCATAGAATAGTACTGAATGATAAATACAAATTTCTTAGAGGAACTACCGAGATTATTTCATTTGATTAGATATTAGATATTAAGTGCATTAATTCCACCCCTTCACTTGGGCAATATGCATTTTTTTTGAAAGGGATACAGCAGTAATAACATCAAGCACCACAGCATCATCACGTGTCTCATCACCTACATCTACAACATGTGCATCTGTAACAATAGGACTTACATATAAGGTTTGTCTCTAGTCATGGTGGTGAAGAGGTATTAAATCAAACCAAAAGTAACTATGGGATAAGATAACACTGAAGCTGCATTTGGTTGCAGCATAACTTCTACCTGAGATAAAATGGGGTAAGCAATAAATAGATAGAGGTTGTGTGGTCAGGTAGCAGAAAAGTAATGGGTTAAATGTGATGAATGAGTTCATATATTGTAACTAGGGAATTCAAATTTGCAGTTTATTTGCTTGTATTTATTTGATGTTGGGTTGATTCTTTCAGTTGTTTACCTGGTTGTGAGTTAAACAGTGGAGTGGGATACATGTGGCAGTTGAAGTGATGCCTTACTTGAGTAGGTAATTAGGAGTTGTACTCTAGGTGTTTTACCTTTGATATTGGGTTGGCTTTTTTATTGGGAATTGTAGTACTCCATATATCAGGCCACCAAGTTATCCCACGTATTTATCCTCTCGGTGCTATATTGGATATCCCACTTAGAGGTTTAACACACTGCCAGATGCAGCCTAAAGGAGTAGGTAAAAAAGCTATAGCATTACCAACAAAGATATTCCATGTAAACCAATTCAAATCTTGGATCAGGTTGGCCCATAAGACAAGATGAACAGGCCAAGGCTGTCGAAGGCGAGAGGCACTAAAAGGCAAGTGAGGTCTAAAACGCCCAAGGTGCTAGGCGCTTGCTTAGGCGCTCGCCCAAGAAAAATGAGGCACTAATATTTACACACACACACACACACATACAAAATATGGTATGTTGTAATTGCATATATATAATATACAAGATATATAACTAATTAGACAAACTAGTGCAGTACACATATATATGCACATTGATACATATTATAAGTGTGCATATAATTTCGTACATTTATATATACACATGTAAATGTACACATTATATTTATACATTATACACATGCACACATGTGTATGTATATATATATTTTGTATGTGTGTATGTTTGTGTATGTATGTACGTACATGTCAACTTATATATTTATCTGTGTGTGTGTGTGTGTGCATACGCATAGGTGTATGTTTAACTAAGAGATATTACCCAATAGTTAGGTAAAAAGTAATTAAAACCCTTAAAAGTATTTTAAAAAATGAAAAATCAATAAACTTGTTTCATGCGCTCACCTGGGGTGCCTAGTGCCTTAGCCCGGGCGCTCGCCTAGGCAGTGCCTCAGGCAAATCAGGCAAGGCGAGCCTTGTCGAGGTGCCAGGGCCTCACCTAGCGCCTAGGCAAGCGCCTTGATAGCACTGGAACAAGCCAAATGTTTTGGTTGGGAACCTTAGCCCATACTCAGATTGGGCCAACACATGGGCTAAGCTCCCGCCAAGCACAACCCAACTAGAGTAAAGGAAGCTGAGCTGGCCCATGAGTTAAATAAACTTTAAACAAATATATATGTATTTGAAATTGATTAATAATAAAAAAAAAATGAATCTCAATCTAGGAGCTTCCAAAAATAAAAGCGGTCAAAAAAATACCTAAGAGCTACCAATTGTAAAATAATAAAGAAAACAGAATTAGTTTTTTTTTTACAATAATAAAAATTGAGCTAATTACACCAATAAGTACAAAGGGAATTAAAATGATGACCACCCTCAATGGAAAATCTCTCCCTGCAAAGACATACCAGTTGCGCTCCAGCCAGATGCAACAAAGAAGGATGAAAGCCATTCTCAAGGCATTAGCATCCACCAAAGCTCTGTGGGCACTTGATCAAAAGCCCATCTTTGAGTCATAAACCAAAGACCAATCTCCAATAGATTTAGTTAAACTTAGACCGTTAAATTTTTTTGAGTGAGAGGAACATAGAACTTTTTTTTTTACAAGTAAAAAGATGGATACCGGAAGACATTAGCCATTCACCTCATTTCATTAATAAAAGTGTAACACACAGATTTTGTGACCAAAAAGTTGAGAGCAAACCTGCCTCCCTGACAACATTTTCGATCCAAGCCCTCTCTCCTAAACACAGTGGAGTTGTGTTGGAGCCAAATAGACCAAAGAGCCGCTGCCGCATTTATCCAACCAAGAATGTTCATCTAGATGCTGCTCTGAAAAGAAGATTAGAGACTGTCCAGAGAAGAAGCATCAACCACAACTAGCTACATACTGGACCACACGGATGATGATAAAGGGCACAAGCAGACCAAATGTTGTAGATCCTCATCTGCCTAGCCATGCAGGGAGCATGTGATGTCCTCATCATGTGCCCAATGTCTCCAAAAGCCTTCCGAGACCAGCCTTTCCCTTCTCAAGAACTAAAGGAACTATTTGATCTTCAAGGGAACCTTCATCTTCCAAACAAGGCAACAATCAAAGACCGCATCATCCATCATTCCCTCAGTGCCCTGAAGTAGCCTATATGACTTAGACACCGTACCTTCATTCCATTCCAGGCGATCAGGCAAGGGGTAGAGAAGGTCGCAGATCCACCAACATGGACATAAGCAACTGAAAATCCTAAACTCAAGCATTTGATAAGCCTCTACCCACCATAGGAGACCAGGAGGAGGAACTTTCATCCCATACCTCAGGAACCATAGCCCTGTCATCTACTAGCCCATACAAACGAGGAACCATGTACACTAAGCAACCATCCCCGATCCAATCATCCTCCCAAAATCGAAAACATGTCCCATCGCCTACAAAAAGGCTAAAGTAATATGCCACTCTATGCAATAACAAGAAACAACACCCACCAAAACATAGAGTTCCCACAATGAGGAACCACTCTCCCCTAAGTTAAGAGGAAGGAACCACAAGAGTCCCTCAACAGCCAATGCCAAAGTGAGTCATTATTCTAGAATAACTTCACCACCCACTTTGTCAAGAGAGCATCACAAAAATCACCAAGCAAATGCACCCCCAAACCACCATCTATCTTCGGTTAGCAAATACAACTAAGGAATTTTCCAACATGGTCTACTCCCTTCCAAAAGAATCGCTTCCGCATCATTTCCAACTTATGAACAACTTGCTTAGGAGGTCTAAAAATCGATAAATAGAAGATGGGGATGGTGGATAGAACTTTCAAAAGAATTAAACAACCACCTCTATATAACATCCTCCCACTCCATTAGTTCAAGCACTTGCCTATTCTTTCCAAAAGGGGCCACCAGTCACCAAGAGGAACTTAGAACATTAATACAATAACATTTCTAATCAAATGCATATGAGGTGTAAAATGTCCCTGTAACCACATTAACAACTTATGTGTTGGGTTGCCTTAGATCACCATCAAAAATAAACCCTAACCATGATAACCATGATATGTATATTGTTGTTTGACACAACAAATATAAGAAATGGTCCATTTGCCCTTCCCATGTCCATTCAAACATTTAACCTTCTAAATATTTGACGTCTTAAATAATAGTGATCGAATTACAAAGGTGACATTCTCGAAAACTCTCAAGTAAATTTGCTAGGGAACGTTCCCTTAGGAAAACAACCTTGCAGGTTATTGGCACTCCATCCTTCTTCCTTCAACTTTTCCTTACATTGCACACGTCAGTCCTCACTTTGATAGACAATGATTAAAATGCTGTCGGCATACCAGTGAAACAGGGGTTTTTGACGAGATGCCATATCGACATAACATGTTTATCAAAATACAAGGATGTCTCCAGTATGCCACCGAAATTGTTAACATGCTGACAATATATCAGTTTGCGTTGTTGCCTGTTGCTAGGTCGCACGCACGTAATGCATACCGCATGCCATTACTACTGTTGACTACTAACTGGCTAGTGTTGCACTGCACTGCTACTACTATTGCATGAGTTATATATCACATATCGCCAACTTGAAAGATATTGATGATCCGTACCATGGGAGGCACCTCAAAACATGATTTTAGTCTTCTAGAGTCTATGCATTTTTCATACAGTAACATTTTTACTTATTTTAAGTCATTTTTAGTAATTTCCTCAAAATTCCCTAATATCAATAATATATCACCAATATACCTCCTTTTAAATTAGCATTACCACTCTTCTTCTTGTAGTTCTTAATTTTAAAATAGTTATCCATTTAAATATGAAGTATAAGATAAGGTTTAAGGCATAAATGAAAATATTTATCTATTTAAATAGTTATTCTTAAAATTTTAATTATTTTGACCAATTCTATCATCTCTGTCGGCATGCCTCCGAAATTGACTATTTTTTAGGCATCGAAATTGTCAAA
Organism: Thalassia testudinum; assembly: GCA_037157565.1. NCBI lineage: Eukaryota > Viridiplantae > Streptophyta > Magnoliopsida > Alismatales > Hydrocharitaceae > Thalassia > Thalassia testudinum. Next base: position 816,620 of record JAZHRO010000022.1, on the reverse strand, counting down.
ATCTGACATCGAAACACAGGCATTTCAATGACATGCTGGCAAAATGCACACTTGAAAATATATCAAAATAGAGTTAAAATCAGCATTTCGAACCTTGCTGATAGGTATCAAGAAAAGACACACAATGATGGAAATTTAAGGTCAATCTTTAAGCGCTTACACCTCATCAGGATTGTTGGCAACATTATCCATGCCTAAGAGATGAGCTCTCTTCTTTCTATGTTTGGCCTTCACATTAATTTCCTTTTGTTTGATGTGAATAGTTCCTCATGATCTATAATCATCCTTTTCTTTTGTTTCATGACTTGAGATGCAAATAGTTAGATGATGCAACTCACCTCGTTGGAGTAGTTGTCATGCACCACCTTTCTTTTTGAGAGGTAACAGGGAGGTTGCTCGAGGTTTTTGGTGTTTGGGCTACGTTAGGAGGTTGCCAACAGACTTGTCATTAGAACCTCCATAGTTGATGGTGCCATGGTGTGGTGGAGGTGGCCGGTGAGGCACAATGGGGCCACGGCAAAGACCCCACCCTTGACGGTGTTGTTGGTCGAGGTTGTGGGTATTCCCCTATGGCTTTATACAAGGGAGACGGTGGAGGCAATCATGGCACCATTTGCGACACTAAAGAGATGCAGGTCCCTGGGTGGGGGTGAGAGGAGACTTGTCTCAATGATTTAAATGCCAACGGCATGCCGCCTGCAAGGCTGTTTTCCAAAACACCCATGCCGATATGAGTCTAATGTTGAAAATCAGATATTTTGCCGGCATGCCGACCATATCGACGGCATGCCAACGATATGGTCGGCACACCAATGTCGATGCCGATGCTTGCTCCAGCCTGCAGGCTATGTGCTAGCCTGCTCCGCTAGTGCCACTACCAGTCTGCCACACTGTCATCTCCGCCACTGCTTCAGCCTGCATCATTATGGAGCTTCTCGCCTTCTTGGTGGACCTGGAGCCTGCTAGGGAGGTGGGGGAGTGTCTCCCGGTAGGGAGTGACCGCCACACGTCTAGGATTTCCTCCAGTGATGGCTCTTTTGATGGGATGGGAAGGGGAAAGGGAACGAAAGGAATGGGAGGTCGTGTCGGTGTCAGTGCCGGTGCCCAATGGCACGATGCAGTGGCCAATGTGAATGGGCTTTTAGGATGTGCACGGTGCAATGGCCAATGTGAATGAGGTGGGAATTAAGGTGTGTGGACGGTGGTGGATCTGGTGGTGGAAAATGGGTAAATAGTGGTGTGTTGCCTTGTGTTTCGTGTAAATGCTATTATCCTGGGAACAGATGAGCAGTGTGCTCACAAAATCCTAGAGTTTAGAGTCTAGACTCTAGGCTAAAGAATAACATTTACTCTATGGAAAGCATAGAGAGAGGAGTCAGTACCTGCACAAATGTCGGGACCCACACAAAACATGATTGAGCAATTATTGAAGTATACAATGTAGTGATGTACATTGTACAGTGAGTTGTATTTGTACATTCGCATAGTATGTGACTCATCGACGGATGTAATGATAAAAAATCTATAAAATATTAATCGACAATTTGCACAGTACGTCATCAACGAACGTAATCGTAAATATACCAAATCAAATATTTACACAGTATATCACCGACCGATGGACGTAATCATAAAAAACCTATAAAATATTACGATTCGCATAGTAGACGTTACTGACGGACGTAATCGTAAATGTATCGAATCAAATATTTACACAGTACGTCACCAACCGACGGACGTAATCATAAAAAATCCACAAAATATTAATCGACAATTCGCACAACAAACGTCACCGACGGACGTAATCGTAAAGGTATCGAATCAAATATTTGCATAGTACGTTACCGACCGACGAACGTAATCATAAAAAACTCATATAATATTAATCAATGATTCGCAAAGTAGACGTCATCAATGGACGTAATCGTACATGTATTAAATCAAATATTTGCACAGTACATCACCGAGCGACAGACGTAATCATAAAAAATCCATAAAATATTAATCGACGATTCGCATGGTATACGCCATCGACAGACGTAATCATAAACGTATAGAATCAAATATTTGCATAATATGTCACCGACCGACGGACGTAATCGTAAAAAACTCATCAAATATTAATTGACGATTCGCACAGTATACGTAACCGACGAACGTAAGAATCAAATATTTGCACAGTACGTCACCGACCAACAAACGTAATCATAAAAAATCCATAAAATATTAATCGACGATTCGCACAATATACATCGCCGATGGACGTAATCATAAATGTATTGAATCAAATATTTATACAGTACGTCACCGATCGACGGACGTAATTATAAAAAATCTATAAAATATTAATCGACGATTCGCACAGTATATGTCACCGACGAACGTAATCATAAATGTATCGAATCAAATATTTGCACAGTACATCACTGACCGACAGACGTAATCATAAAAAACCTATAAAATATTAATCGACGATTCGCACAGTACGTCACCGACTGATGGACGTAATCATAAAAAATCCATAAAATATTAATCGACGATTCGCACAGTATACGTCACCGACCGACGAACAATTTCGTCCACTCGCACTCATTGATGGCGGATGGACTTAATTATAAAAATCACATAAATTAGTCAAAATGATTGTTTATAAATATCGACTATCGGTTGCTGCAATTCACATTTACAACCACAGATACATCGATCGAGCTCACAATCCCAATTCACTATACGATTTACTGTTGTCTGCAGTTGCCTATATCGATTACTGATCGACGGTGAGCTAGTGAGTTGCTCTGATGAGATAGTTTCTTTCAAAAATCAAGCAGAAGGTTTTGATAACAGCTTTCGTACCTTTTTTTCATTTATGATAGTATTCATTACCATTTTTTAACCATCATGTTTGTCAAGTTCTGAATTTAGCAATACACAATAACGAATAAAGTAGCAACTACCTGTAAAGTACAATACATACTAGCCAGTCTAGCCTCGATGCTTTCCAACAATAAGACCCAACACCTACCAATACTCACCATTAAATGTAAATATTAGACTTTCCAAAAAACATGATTATACCCAAGCCCAAAAAAAAGTAGACGTGCCAATTAGGTTGGATAATTATTTTAGTCATATTAGACTTAATTGGATCATTCTGGAACCTTGTCTACTTGGATCAACCGGTGACAAGACGGATTGGTGCAATAACCACGTTAACCTCTAATGGTGTCCCGTCGTGTGGGGTGTCCTAGGGGATCCTACCCATCTAACCAACCAGGTAATTCAAGGGTCGAAGTAATCCAATCGGGTCTAATAGGACTTGAATTAAATCCAATAGGTGCAACCCTTTAAAGTAGAATTTGCTAGCTTGATTGAATTAGATAGGGACATAGATACGTCAAAGGTATAATATGATTATACAATGATTATGAATTATGAAGTAAATGTAGTGTAGCTGTGTAGAAACAATATGTCTGGAAAAGGCAAGGCTGTTGTTGGAGGAAGTGGGAGTGATAATGTCAGAAAGGATAAAGAAGACATTGGATGGTTGTATTACACCAAAGTGATGGATGAAACCAAACATATGACATAATGTAATTTTTATGGAAAACAGTTAAAAGGTGGTGGAATTACACGATTCAAGCATCACCTAGTTGGTGACGACAAAAATGTTATAAAATGTGAGAATTATCCAAATGATGTTCGTGATTTGATTGCCAAGTCAATGACGTCAAGGCAAGAGAAGGAAGCACTAAAGCACAAGTCAAAAGAAGTAGTCCGTGAGGTCCTGTTTGGTAGCTATCAAGATTATTACGATGTAGACTCCAACTCAGATGAAAATTATGAATATTCGAGTGATGTGGAGGCAGATCCAAGGAAGAGGAGACAATTCAGACAAGCAATGAAAGACTCATTCAGAAGTGAGCATGAATGACAAGCTCTGACAGGTGATCGAAGAGCACAGAGCATGAGCTATACAGATGCTGGTGGTAGTGGTTCAAGCTCAGGACTACCTCCACATCCATCCAAAAAATAAAAAATAGGTTTACGTGATTTATTTCGATCTGGTAACACTAAGGGAGGCTTGGGGGGGAAAGCAGACCCGAAACAGAAAACCATTAAGGGCATGTTTGGAAATGCAAGGGAAAAGGTTGGTAGAGCAGTCACGAGCTTAGTTTCGGCTCGTGGGCTGCCAGCTAACATAGCAAACGAGCCATGGTTGTAAAATGTTATTGACGTCAGCACTCAATATAGGACGGAAGTTAAAGCTCCTACAGCATATGAAATAATGAATAAATACATGCTTATGGAGAAGACATATTTAGTTGACTATTTCTGATTTACAAAATATGTGGTCCCATTCTGGAGTTACACTGATTACAGATGGTTGGACTAGCTATACAATGAGGCAAATCATTAACTTCCTTGTATGTTGTGATGGACGATCCTTTTTTTGAAATCCATAGATATATCGGATAAAGTGAAAGATTATAAGTACATTTATTCCTTATTGAAAGATACGATTGATGAAGTCGAGAAGGAACATATCGTTCAGATTATTACGGACAATGGCAGCAACTTCAAGAAGGCGGGAGAAAAGATTATAAAATCAAGTAAATATAGAATCTTCTGGACGTCATGTGCTGCACATTGCATAGATTTAATTTTGAAAGACTTCGGAGAGAGGAAGTCAGTTTCGTCTGTTGTAGACAAGGCCCGATCGATTATATCATTTATTTACAATCACAAGCATGTCTTGTCATTAATGAGGGAGCATTACAATGGCGAATTGGTGCATCTTAGGATAACACGATTTGCTACAAATTATATTTCCTTGCAAAGTATTTTAAACAATAAAGTTGAATTGAAGTCAATAGTAAATTCTAGCAATTGGTTTAGCATGGCAAAAACTAGGACACAAGGTGGTAAGGATGCAGAAGACTTGATAAACAATTCACGATTGTGGGATGATTGCAGCCACGTTACTCGTATTATGGAGCATGTCATATTAGTTTTGAAGTTGGTAGATGGAGATAAGAAACCAACGATAGGTTACATATATGAAGCATTAGAAATTATGTATGAAAAGGTGGAAGAAGCAACGAGAAGGTCTAAACAGCCATTCTTAAAGATAATAAGAGAATGAAGGCAAAACATGTTATCCCACCCGCTCCACCTTGCCGGTAAGTATATTTCATTATAAATTTATCTTATTCGAGTAATTTTTTATTCTTTTAACTATTTATCTTTTATCATAGGCTATTATTTCAACCCAAAATTTAACTATAACCACCTCCTTGACACGCGCAAAGATCTCATTCAAGCTGTGCAAAAAGTCGTTCAAAAGCACTCTCCTACAACTGCTACGCAAATAGCGTGCATGAATGAGGTAGGCAAATTTAGCTTGAAATTTGAAGCTTAAATAAGATATTTGACATATCTTCATGTTAACATATTGTAGATTAAATTATTTAGAGAAATGATGGGATCTTTTGGGAGTTATAGGGCACAGCAAACCATTAAAAACACTCATCCTGATAATAAACGACATCTTTTTAATATTTACTAATAATAATTTACTCTATAATATCCAATTTATGACTCAAATATATTTTCCCTACAGCGGAATGGTGGAATTTATATGCAACGGAAGCTTAAAATTTACAGCAGGTGACTGTTAAAGTGTTATCACAAACATCATCTGCTGGTGGGTGTGAAAGAAATTGAAGTATATTTAACCTTATCCATTCCAAAAGAAGAAACAAGCTTGGAATTCACAAGCTTAATGACCTTATGTACATCCACTACAACACAAAATTACGAATAAGGCACATTCAGGAGGGTTTTAAAAATAAGGAAATGGCCGATCCAATTGATCTAGCCTATATTTTCCGAACCGAAGATAATGTGCTAGAAAGTTGGATAAATGACATTGGAGGAGAACTTGTGATAAATGTTAGGGGAAGGCCAGATCCAAAGCTATCAAAGAAAATGGGTGCCGATGTTTAAGGACAAATAGTCATATCTGGTTGTCATACATTTCCTATAAGGGTACTGGATGAAGAGGATGAAGAACAACATTTATCACAGTCTACTTCAACCTCAATGGATGACTCAGATGATGGCTCAAATGCGAATGCATTCGTAACGATAGAAGGATCTAGATCAAAACGATCATCCAACAGAGGGAGACGTGGTGGTCAGGTGCAAACTCAGGGTGCTATAGAATATGATGAACGACACACCAATATCCATGGCGAACATATTCCAAGTCCAAGTCCACCAACCATGGATTACAAGGGATATCGAAGTCACGATGCCTACATGGAGGATTTGAGCTCTTCAATTGGTTCCATGAGTATTTGTGATCAATTTTTTGGTTCTTCAGCACCTGCATCTAGATATGACACAGGATACGAGATAAGACATGAGATGGGATCTACATACGCTCAACCATTCTACCCGCAGTCATTTGCACCAACACCACCTTTATATATTATCCATCACATTCATACGCTAAGTCAGAAAATGTCGACACTTCTAGGACTAGGACTGGGAGTGAATATTCTTACCCATATGAGGATAGTACCATCCAAAAGTATTTTTCTCAGCAGTTCCAACCCCAAGCTCCCCCTCAAATGCTAAGATCAGAATCATCATAAGATGATTCTAGAACAACAGGATTCTCCCAAACACGTGCAACTAATCGTGCGCGTGGGCAGCATAATAGACCATACACAAATAGTAGATTTCCCCGTCTTGGGATTTTGGTTAGTATGAATGAACATGAGTACATACAGCACATAATGGATTTTCAGACAATGTATTCATTTATGTCTTAAGAGGATTACTGTGAATACATTCAAAATATTCATCGACACAATAGTCAACGATGGTATCAATCAAGTGGTGATAATACCCATGATAAAGATATGAATCCAGCAGGACACTCTTGGTTCTGGTGAAATCTGACTTTCGAGTTCCAAGTCCCGACTTCTGAATTCTGTCTGACTTCCGATACATCAAGACATACGGTTTCAACTTTTACTTTGAAACTATATACTTTGATTCTTTCATTCTTAAATTCTTTATATTCTTAAATTCTTTGTATTCTTCTATTATTAAATTCTCTGTATTCTTAACATGGTAAGAATATTTGATATCTCATTATTGAACTTTAACATTATATGGTCATGTTCTATATGAATATTATGATGTAACACTCTTATTATTACATAATAAGCATTTGATTTTCTTGAAATTGATATCATTTTAACCCCTTCTGCATTTTTGTCGGCATGCCCTCAGCGTGCCTCCGAAATGGCATTTTTTCGGGCCATCGAAATCGTCAAAATCTGCCATCGAAAAACGAGCATTTCCATGACATGCCTCCAACATGCCCACAAAATGCACACTTAAAATTTCATCGGCACGACATCGAAATCAGCATTTCGAACATTGACTTGTCTGTGCTGAAGGCGACGGTGGAGGTTACCCCTTGCATAAAGATTCCCACAAAGGTGGTCCTCAAGCTAGGCAACGTTGCTTGGGTGGTGCAATTGGGCCTGCCTGAAGTAGGGGGGAAGTCCTTCAAGCAAGCCCTCCTTGAAGGAGGACGTTGAGGTAAAGGGAAGGGAGGGGGGTTTGGGGAAGCGTCGAAGGAGGCTCGTCGTCCATTGGCAGGTGTGGCGAAGGGCGGTGGTGCTGGCACAAAGTCAATGAGGCAAGTTTGGAAGGTGAAGAGTCCGTGCATGGTTTCCGATGGGGACGTGGATTCGAAGGCGTTGGTTGTGGCACCTGATTTTCGTGCAATTAATGAAAGATCCTCAGCCAACAAACCCTCGGTAATTTGATTTGAAGGATGGCGCTTTTAAGGAAGGCAGATGCCAATGGGAGGATGAGATGGACAAATTGCTATGTGGTGGACCCTGACCCATTAGTGGATCTTTCTGTGATGGAGCTGGGTCTGACCTGAATCCAGATTTGGCATGTCAACTGGGCCCCGAGCTAAAGGGCTCAGCTTCAGAGCCATGCGTTTTGGATGCGAGGACAACCCATTGCATCTCCAACTTTTGGAGGAGGGAACCCCTCTGATGGAGTCGGGGATCCTCAGCTTTTGCGGTGGAAGCCCTATCGAGGGTGCGAGGTGAAGCTTAGGTACTTCCAACAGTTGAGCTTCCTCGATGGCAGCTCAACGGTGAAGACCGGTTGTGTAGGCGAGGGGCCTTTAGACAAGCCTCTTCATCACCGTAAGAGGAGTGTGGTGGCGAAGGAGGTTGGAGGCGAGGGCGAGATGAAGGATCGGCCGGCTGATGGCATGGCACGTGATGCTAGAGTGGAGCCACCGGGGGAGGTCCTGCAATCAACCATGGTGGGTGTCAGAGCGAGGGCGATGGATCTGGGCAGCGAGACCCCGTTAGGGGAGGAGGTCAGGGGAGGTGACCTAGGTCTTGGTTGGGGTCTCCTTTGGAGGAAGGGGAGCTTGTTGGTGCCGTGGTCGAGGGTGTTGGGGCTGCTAGGGGTGTGCATGGATCGAAGATGCCTAGGAGGGAGAACGACGATATGGTTAGAGGGGACCTAGGGGCAGACCCTACAAAGGATGATTAGGTTGCGGAGGTTATGGGCATCAAATGCGTCGATGGGGAAGGTCCTCTGTGTTCCCTATGTTAAAAGTCCTAACGTGGAATATCAGGGACCTAAATGACCCATCTAGACGAGCAACATTGAGGTCTTAATTGCAATGATGGGGACTGAATGCTGTAATGTTACAGGAGACGAAGCTTCAGCAATGTGTGCAGCAGACTTGGGGGGGCCGGGGGGGGCTTATGTGGATTTTCTTGCTTTGGATGTTGTGGCTCACTTGAGGGGAATTGTTGTGGGTCGCTTGAGGGGAATTGTTGTGGGTTGGAAGGAGAACGTGTTCTCTCTGGAAGACTCTTTGGTGGGCTCTTCTGTCATGTCGATCAAGTTGAGAAGACGTCATGATGATTTCTGCTATGTGATATCAACTGTATACGAGTCGAATGACAACTCGACTAGATATGCATTATGGGAGGACCTTAGTCAGGTGTCCATTAAGTTTCAGGGTTTCCAATGGATGATTGGCAGGGACTTCAATGTCACTTTGGTAGTAGATGATAAGCCGAGCGGGAGAGGTGATCGGGATCATCACTCAACGAAGTTCTCGGAGTTTATTGTTGCGCATGGTTTTATAGACATGCCCTCAACTTCCTACACCTTCACTTAGAGGAGTTCTGGGGGCCAAATGTCTAGGTTGGACAAATTTTTCTCCACGATGGAGCTTGCAGAAGTGTTTCCATTGGCAGAGGTCAGGCCTCTGGAGAGGCCGTTCTCAGACCACAAGCCTCTAATGTGGGTCTCCAATGAAGGTTTTCGTTGTGGTACATACTTCAAATTTGACAAAGCATGGTTGTTGGAGGAGGGGTTTAGGGGAAGGGTAGAGGAGAAGCGGAGATCCTTTCAGCCTAGTAGCTTTGCAGCAATGAGGTTGGAGTCCAAACTTCGTGATTTCAAGACCTTCTTGAGGTAATACAGGAGGCAGATTAAAGTGGACCGGAGTAGGAGGAAAGATGAAGCATTGGGGGAGATTGAGAGGTTAGACAAAGTCGAAGACCTCGGTCTTCTAACTGCGGAGGAGCGGGCTCTAAGATCAGAGCACTTGAAGACTGTACAAGATGACGACAAAAGGACCGAGGTTAAATGGAAGATGAGGTTGGCAGAGGTGGCTTAAAGGAGACTCCAACACGTGATTTTTTCACATAGTGGCATCCGGGCAAAGGCGGAGGAATTGGATTAATAGGTTGTTGGCGAGAGACTCTGAGTTTGTTGGTAGAGGGGACGTAGGCAGGGCTGCAGCAGGTTTTTTCAAGGAGTTCACTGGTAAAAGATAGGGTGGCACGTGAAGATGGTTGGGGTCAGGCGCACCAACCATTAGTGAAGAGCAGGCTGCAGGGCTGATTTCACCTTTCGGAGGATGAAGTGAGGAAGGCAGTTTAGGGTCTAAATGCGGATGGATGTCTAGGCCTAGATGGCTTCCTGATACGCTTTTACAAGGAGTTTTGGATGTTACTTAAAGATAATGTCATTCAGGTACTAGCAGGGAAGGAAATCTTGGCTTTAACTGGCTAAATAAGTTTTTCATGTTTCTTTTGCTGAAGAAGGATGGGGCGGAGGCCATTGATGAGTTTAGACCCATTGCACTCTCCAATGCGATTTACTTGATTGTGGCAAACGTCCAGGTGAATAGATAGTTGAGATATTTAAATAATACGAAAGCATAAATCAAAGAATAAATACAATCATAGAACGCTTGGATTTACGTGGAAACCCCACTTACAAGGAGCGAGGAGAAAACCACGGAAGAAGCACCCTATGGGCGTGTTTTCTTTATATTTCTTCTCAAAGATAAATAGGAGTACACGCCTATTTATAGGCCACCACTTTTCACACAAAGCCAACACTTTCCAATGTAGCACTAAACAACCACTCAATTCTCTCAACATAGATTAAGGGGAGTGTTGGATGGGGTGGTCTCTCAGATGCAAACTGCTTTTGTGCCAGGGAGAAGCATTCTTGATGGCTATGTTGCAGCTCCGGAGATCCTTGCCTTTTGGAAGAGGGAGAGGACGAAGGCTTTCATGTGGAAGGTTGACTTCAGGAAGGCTTATGACTCCGTCCATTGGTCCTTCTTGTGGGGATCTTTGATTAAGAGGATATTTCCATCAGTTTGGGTACAATGGATGAAGCAATGCATCACGACAACATCTTTCTCTGTGCTTATCAATGGGAACCTGGCAGGGGATGGATACAGCCAAGGAGGGATGTTAGCCAAGGATGTCCTCTAATGCCTATGTTGTTTGTTTTGGTTGTTGATGCTTTGGCAAGATCATCCGTTAGAGCTTATGAAGGACTTCTCAAAGGATTCTCTCTGGATGATGGTGCGATTGTTCTTGTGTTACAATATGCGGATGACATGCTTCTTTTCGTGAAGGGAGCTCAAGCGGAGGCAAGGAGAATCCGTATACTTCTGGACATGTTTGGTGAGGCCTCTAATTTACAGATTAATTTCTCCAAGTCCACTTTTGTCTCGTTCCACATGTCGGAGGAGGAAGCTGCGAGTTCTAGTGTTGCTTTGGGTACAGAGAGGGGAGCCTTGCCCATTTCGTACCTGGGATTACCTTTGACAGATAAGAGGCTATCTGCAAAGGATTGGATCCCTCTAGTAGAGAGGATTCAGGGAAGATTGGCAAGTTGGGCTTCTAAATTCCTCTCTAGGGGGAGGTTGGTGAGTCTGAAAGCAGTTTTGGCATCCATGTCATCGTACTTTGCTTCAGTCTTGAAGATGCCAAGATAGGTTGAGAGGAAGGTTGTGAGCCTAATGAGGGGCTTCTTCTGGACGAGCTATGGAACGACCAGGAAGGGGGCAAAGTCGGTGGCTTGGGCAGAGGTGTGCAAGCCGGTCAAGGAAGGGGGTCTAGGTGTTAGGAAGGTGCGGAGGATGAATGATAGCTTCATGACAAAGTGGATTGCCAAGCTGCCAGCGGATGATAAGTGCTTGGTGGGGAGGATCGTGTGGATGTGCTATGGTGCCCCGTTGCGCTAGGATCTACTGACGTCTCCCCCCTCAAGGTGCTTCACACTTTCTTAGAGGCCTCTCCCTGGTGGCACCCAAGGTACAGAATGTCTTTGCACCAATGCTAGGATATGGGAGGCTATTCAGGTTCTAGGTTGATGATTGGACAGGACAGGGGAGGTTATATGACCGTTTCCCCAGGCTTACGGCATTGGCAGTGAACAGGGAGGATACAGCGGCTACTGTTTGGAATGGATTTTGGTGCCCCACCTTTATGGGGAATTTGTCTGATCAGAGGATTGAAGAGGTTCAAATATTGCTGCTACAGCTAGTGGGAGCCTGAGGAGGGAGCTGATACGTACAGATGGGAGGGAAACTTTTTGGTTCGCGCTACATATAGGAGACTGGGGAACCTAGTGTACTGGGGGACAATAACTTAGTGAGAGATTGCAACCAGGTTTGGTCAGCAGCTTGCCCTTTGAAGGTGAAAATTTTCATCTTGTTGCTCAGGAGAGGCAGGATCATGACAAAGGTATGGAGGGCGAGGTGGGCTTCGAATGCGGACACGAGATGCCCTCTTTGCTATGAGGCGAAGAAGGATGTTCAGCACCTGTTCTTCACGTGCCCATTTACAGCTCAAGTCTAGAGTCGATTTGATGGTGGATGGTGGACACATGGCTCTTTTGATGAATTCTAGAGTTCTTACAAGTGTGGTGATAGAGTAATGGGTCATAATGAGTTCAAGTTGAAGGAGAAGGCAAGGCCCCTTGTGATTTTGCGGGGAATGTGGTCGAGAAGGAATGTCGTGGTGTTTAGGGGTCAACGTCCGTATGTTGAGAATGTTGTGGAGTCCATCCTGTCTTCTATTTCCCTTTGGAGTACTAATTTCTAGTGCCTTTTGTTTGGAATCAAAAAAAAATGGGAGGTTGCTCGAGATCAAAAACCCCCAGAATTTTATTGCTCAAATAAAAAACAGGATTACATTATCCGACCTAACTCCAACCCTCAAAAGAATACTTTGCTCTAGCCACAATACTCTCAACATACACCCTAGCATTATCAAAAACAAAAGAATTTTGGTCAATCCAAATAGCCCACCCTTTTCAAAAACAAAAAAAATCCAAATAGCCCACAGTAGAGATAAAGGAGTAGCCTGTTCATTAATTGTCTTTTTCTAGTTGGATCCATGTGACAACCCTCCACATCGGAATGATCTCCAAAAATCATCAAAGGACTCCACATTAATCTAGGGGATTCCCATTTCATGCCAAGCTCTAAAAGCATATCCACACCTGAAGAAAAGGGGATCTCCATCATCTTCCTCTGACCACAAAAGGAGCACATTGCATCCACCACTGAAGTCCATTTCTTTCTCCTTCCTTTGGTGACAATCCTCTTCCTCCTTGGTTCCCAAGCAAAAATCTGATCTTCAATGGCACTTTAGTCCTCCACAACAACTTACAGTCACCGCAGAAATCCACATCACTATCATCTAATGTAAGCCCCAATGCCATATAAGCTTTCTTCGCCAAGAAGCTGCCATTTTTCCACTCCTGACCATCCGCAACTATATTATTAAGCTGAATATTGGCTATCAAATCCTATGTATACATCCAATCCTGCGAATGTGCATCAGATGGATCACAAAGGAAAACAGGGCTCGAGGCACCACCATCATACTAGTCCTCAGAAGAGGCATCATGATCCTGGGTCAAAGCAAACAATCGAGGAAACTCCAGCATCACACAACCATGCATGCTCCAAGGATCCTTCCAAAATAGGAACCCATCACCTTTTCCACCCTTGGGTTAAAGAACTAATGGAAAGACCAGCAAGAGCCCCTTCCAAAAAAGGAGAATCTACTAGTAAGTGTCACATGGATCATCCTAGAATCTACCAGAAGTGTTTAAAGTTCTACCATAGATCTCAAGAAGGACTCTATAACAAAGTTACAGCATTTTGACAACACTGACTCATTCATACTCGTTTAATAGACAATCCTCATTGTGCAAATGGGAGACAGATATCTTTCCTGGCCACCAGCAAACCACCTCTGCTTTGGCCCGATCCTCCTCTCCAAAGGAAATTTCTACATTGTCTTTAAACTAGCCACCACCTCTGAGGGTAGATAAAAAGATGATATGTAGAGAATAGGAATAACCAAAAGAACTGACTTTACCAAAACTAGGCAACCTCCCTTTAGCAATAGCTTGGCCATCCATCCAGCCAGTTTTCTCTCTTAGTTCCCCAGAAGAGGTGAAAAATCATTATAACTTAGACCTTGTGCACTCAGGCAGTCCAAGACATGTTAGAGGCCCTCAGTGTACAAAACTTTTTTGCTACCTTCACTACCTAATCGTATCAAAAGTTACACAAGTAGACTTATGGAAGTTGATTGAAGACCGGAGTACTCACCAAATGAGTGCAATAAGGCAGGAATATATTCTGCTTGACTAACAGAGCCCTCTACTGAAAAAATTGTTTCAACTGTGTATTGGTGGAGAGATATCAAGCACCACCTTTTTTTTTAGAGTAATCATGCACCACCTTTTAATGTTAGTAAAATTGTGATAAGTTTGCCTTGCATGATTCCAACATGAATTAAGCATAATAATGGGTTACTTCTAGCTTGGGTAATCCCACATATGCCGTGCTAACTTGGCCAAAGAAGTGGAGAGCAGTGGTCAGGCTTTGAGTTCTCACAATCTGACATCTGAGAGTTGGGTAAAGCAATGAGCCAAGTCTTAAACATTGAGTTGCTTTTTTTTAGAAAGGGGAAAAGATGGTCATTTGAGATCAAATGAAAAAAGACTACACCAATCCTCAATAAGTTACAAAGTTATCCTAAGCTGGTTAGACCTGCCAAAACATTGTTAACAAAAAGCCTCTTCTCAAGAATAGTATCATCGTGCTGTATATAACCCACAACACCATAAGAGGACCCACTGGAATGGTCTTAGATCCATACATCCACAAAAATGTGCAAAGTCCTTTAAGTAATGTCAATCCTCTCCCAGACCTCCGTGGCAAAAGGGCAAGAAAAAGAAGAGGTCTGCAACCTTCTGCAAAGTACATAATTTTTTGCAATCTTGGAACCACCTTCTGCAATAGACATTTGTAATCAATCTCTGCTAACTTAGCAGACAAGCAAAAGTCTTCACCATCAGGGGGCCCTCATCCTCCAGATAGCCTGCAACCATTCATCAACTTTTCATCAGTCTCTACCATATGGGCTCTCAGCATTGAGTTGCTTGTAAGTTTTAACCAACTAATTTTTTCCTTCTTGAGAGGAAAACAGATGTCCAGCCAAGGCTGTAATCATCCTGAATATACTTTTCCTGAGATTTCATGTGAAAATGACTACATGCAAGAGATCTCAAAAATGCAATGTAATAGCACATGCATTGCATGCCTCCACAGCAAACACAGGAGAACACTTTTTATAAAAAATGGAACCCAAAGGAACACATAAAACAAAGAATATTCCTTTTTCACTTAAACTGAAAAATGAAAAAAGCTTGAATGCAGAAGGATACCTGCAGATCCATCATTAGATGCAGTGGAATCTGTAGAAAAGAAAGCTTTGGAACTAGAAGAGTGCAATACATGACCGACCAGTCTAAGCATACCACCATTCCTAGATATTGGCATGTCAGAAACAATTCCTGTCAAACGTGGATATAAGTTAGAAAGTGTGGTCTAAAACTGCAGTTTACTTAGAGTAGAATAATCTGCATAAATCCCGATGCCCATTAAAGCCCCAAACCCAAGAAACAGAATCACTTCTTCTCAAAACCATTTAGGAATAACAATCTCAACGAAGACATACCCATTCAGCAATTCCTAAGACAAAAGCCTAGCCACCTAATTCACCTGTTCAAGGAAGTGGGTTACACTCCATTACGTAGGTAGCTAATCGATTTGGAGCACTCACCACAATAACTGTACAACATAGAGGCCAACCTTTAACTAAACCGTGTAATAAGGCCAAGAAACATGCAACCAATAATCGGTTGTACATATTAAATGCAAATTATCCATGAAAATAACTAACATGGCATAAAGGTTTTCCATGCAATACATTTAGGTTTAGGTAGTCAAGCTCTACCAAATAACATAGTCTTCATATATTAACCAATCTGCACAAATCACTGTTCCAATTTCCCGTGAGTGGATCGTGGGGAACCCTAAAGTGGGGAGGAGACATTTTACTAGAGATGGCGCGTGGGAGGAGGACGGGATCGGAGGAGGCGGCGGCGGCGGCGGTGGCGGCGGCGCCATGATGGGATAAGGAGGAAGAGAAGAGGTTGATGACGCTTCGCTGCATCATATCTTATCTCTTCCCTCCTTCCTTCTCTTTGCGGGTTTTGGGGGTTTTTGGGCGTGGCTGTGGATGGAGATGGCCGCCGGTGAGTAGGGAGCGTGTAGTGGCAAAGGGGAGAGGGCTCTGGAAGACGACGATCTAGACTCCATAGAGTGTACATCGGACCGACCAGGGATGCTCGTGTGCGCCGAACCAGCCGATGCCAACCTGATCGGACCGGAACCCGTTTAACAAGTAGACGGGTAACTGGGTAAGCGTTGCAAATGGAGGACCTGGTCTACGTTGGGTTGAGAGAATCCTCCATCCACCCATGCTTATATTTTTTTTAAAATAAAAACTCTGTTAGTCAGAATAAGATGATTATAAATGAAGGAGGATCTTAATAGATAAATATAGTAAAATAATTAAAATTAAAATTATTTATTTTATAAAATAAAAAAAATTTATAATAGAAATACATTATGATTCGAACAAAGAAAGTAAAAATTAAATAAATAAAAATAATAAAGTATCCTTATAATATATCTCATAGCAGTGTAAAAAAAAGTTAGATTTGCTTGCATCTGAAGTTTTCATTGTTTGAGGCCTCAATCGGCTCCCGATCGTTAATTGCCCACCCTCCTCCTCTGCCTCCACCTACATCTTTCCCCTTTCATCGCTCTGCCCATCCCCCTCAACCTTGACGATGCCTTCTCTCCTTCGAGTGAGCTACTTCCGCAGGCTCCCTCACGTGTCATCGACAGGATGTTCTCAATGGAGCGTCTCAGGAGTTAACATCGAGGCTGATGTGATGCTCATTGGAGGATTGATCGGCACTCCATCGGCCAAGGCACTACCGCAACCATCTCATTTTCGTCCTTGCATCTTCAGCCTTTATCCTTGTCTTTTTGTTGTTTTCTAGTTGCTGTTAGATTTCTTAGGGACCACGTTTAAAGTCGAGCCCTACACGACCAAGTTTGAAGGCCGATCCTTAGCCTCCTACTACTCATTTGTGTGGATTGTTTCTATCGTCGATGTTTTAGTAGCACAATCGTATCAAGTGATATGAGGCAATCTTTCGAGCGTGCTATAGAATTGCTGCGTTGATGTTTCTTTTTTACTTTTTTTTTGTTTTCTTATGTTCTCGTGTTTTTGGAGTTCCTCCCTCTTTGAGGGGCCATTTCAATTTCCCCTCTGAGGGGTGTTTAGGTTGTCTGTTTCTTCCTTGCATCTATGTATCTTTTTTATTCCCTTGATAAAATATCTCCTTTGCAAAAAAAAAAATAATCTAAAGAAAATGTTCTACACCTTTGGATGATAACACACCATTGAAGAAGAATTCTTGATAATTTTCTCAATTCACGCTAATAAGAACCCAGACAGCTATCAACCAATATGAGTTGGCCTAAACTCAGTCATGTGTAACTATGGCATCAAGCACAATTCCAATGAAAGAAGCTTCAAGGGTGGACAATAAGGCCTACACAAATCAACACAATCAATCAATCCTTCAGCTACAAGCCCAAATTAAATCTCCTACTTAGCAAATGGGGAGCTCCCTCCTTATGGTCAACACAAACCTTAATCATGCTAAAATGTAATTAAGAGTAAGAAGCCTTTGTCAAGCTCTGCTTTGAACTAGTAGACAATATATCGAAGGATCCAGAGTTCTGCTTAAATATTTGGTCACAACAGGAAGACAAAAGGAACTCGTAAATGGCCCTAGTTGCCTTCTCGACTTACTTTGAAATTGCACTAGAGAGGGGGTGAATAGTGAATTTAAAAAATAATTGCAAAATGGAATACAATCACAAAAAAGGTGCACAAGATTTTTTAGATGAAAACTCAAACAGGATGAAAACCACCACCTAAGCCAATCCTTGAGTTAGGATTTACGATCACAAAGTGATCAATCCACTAACCACATTACTTCAACGAGGGTAGTGTACCTCAATTACAAATCCCACCTTCAATCCCTAAACAAAGGTTTCTCTCTTTAAAGTGAAGATACGGGAATCTGACAGGCCAGATACGCAACTACAACAATCAAGTAAAATGAAATGTAAAATACACCCTATAGAGCACCACAAAATATGAATAATTTTACTTATCTACTAAAGGTGAAGGAAACTCCCCAAAGATGACAATATGTAACACAGTAGGAGCGTTGGTTTGCTCCACATAGAGTGATTGCACAGCACAAGGGCAAAAGAAGCAATGAGCAAGTGATAATCTAAGTAAATTATATGTCAAGAGGGTGTTCCTTGCCTAAGAGGGGCTATAGTGTATTTATAGGTAAGTTTAAAACCTTCAAGAAGGCTTAAAAGAGGGCTCCTAGTAGTTAGAGCCAAGTTCCAAGAGATTGGGATGAAATCCAACTCAAATCAGGGTAATTAAGATTCTGACAGCAGGATCAGACGTCTGATTTTTGTGTCAGATGTCTGACAACAATTACAGACCTCTGATTTTATAAGTCAGGCTTACTGTTTTCATTGGATTGAAACAGAGTTCTAGGTAGATGTCTGATATTTTATTATAAGACGTTTGGTATTAAAATTGGATATTTAATTATAGGCGAGTTTGTTCCTATATTATTCAGATCCAAACAGAGTTCTAGGTTTTAAGGATCAGACGTCAGTGTGGACGTCTGCCCAGTGTCCTAGACGTTTAGAAAGTGATTAATAACTTTCTTAGGTAATGAAAAAAGCGAGATTTGTTTTCTGACAAGTTTCTGCAAAGTAAATGGGTAACAGTCCATTATTAGACATCTAGGGACATGTCCAGACGTCTAAAAGTGTATCTAACCGTTGGTCTTATAAAATAATGAAGGAAATAGCCAGCGGAGTCTAACGGTTGGTTTAAAGACGTCTGATGTATGTATTGAACGTCTGAATAAGCCTATGGACGTCTTATTGGAGGTTGTATCGACTAGAGGCTAAATGTTCAAACAATGTTATAGGTAATTAGACATCTAAAACTATGATCAAACATCTTAAAGTTGAATATCAAACATTTGACAGGTGTGTTGAATGTCTGATATGTGTTTTGAGTTAGGTTTTTGTTCCTAATTTTTTCTAAGTGTAAATAACCTAAGTAAGCTAAGAGTATGTTATCTTTTGAGGCTCTTTACAATATTTCTGGACTCAAAAAAAAAAATACAACCTTTTAAATGCATACATAAAAAACCTAGGACCTATAACATGAAACGTCTTCACGCACCTAATCATCTGTCTTAGAAAATCTACGAGACTTGCAATTATATCATGACAGAAAAATATATTATTTCTATGTTTTATTTCTTTTTCTTTTTTTTTGTAAAATCATTAAAATATTATTTATGAGAGGTTGAACTAACATATTTCACCATGGACTCAAGAAAGATGGATCAATATAGCAATAGTGCAGGGTTAAGGAGCAGCGCTAGATGAGTTGGGAGATGAAGCACCAGAGAAGAGAATGACACGGTGATAAGGGTGCTGAAGGTGGACACAAAATCGGCACCCCACACCAAACCATCTTAAAGTGGGCCACCTAAATTTGATTAGAATAGATGGTTGGCATCCAAGAGGTAAGAAAGGAGACCATAGCATGATGTAACAAGTTCCACAACGAAGCAAGGTCATAATCAACGATGAGATGGCAAAGGATTAGAGTTCTCACCCTAAGCATCAATGTCAAAGCACTTCACCACAAGAGAAGCAACAACAACTAAAGAGGAGTCAAGATAGGAGCTGATAGCATAGAGATAGGCCACAAGGAGATGACAAAGAGGCTGATGGGGGCCCCAATGAGGAAGAAAAATGGAAGACATAGATCCTTTACTAACTGAAAAGAGAGTAGAGACAGATGAGGCAACAAAGGAGGGGAAGGGGACCTTAACTGCCTCAAAGAGGTCGAGAAGGGGACCTGAGCATGCTTTAGTAGTATCTAAATGTAATTATGCCCTTCCTACCATGAAGCCAACATTATTTAGATAAATAAATATGTGTATTATGGTTCTTGGAATAGTATCCACTTGTCATTTACCCTCTCGGTATAATCGCTACAATGGTACTAGTAGCAAAACTTGTTTTTCTCATATATTTATTATGTTGAGCTTGCCTCTTTAGATTAATCGTATCGTAGCTATGGTTAGTAGACCACAACTATTTGAACATGAATGCAAATGCAAATATGGTTTTGCATGCACCTTAAATATGCAAGAACAAGGTCAATCGATATTGCCATTTAGATAGAGGGTTTTCTACACATATCCTTAAGGAAATGAGGTAAATTCAACTTCTATCACATGACTTACCCTCTCATCCCAAACTGACATATGTGGATACCAGCAAATAACAATGTTAGGATGTGGTTACATGGAGAACTGAGTGAACTTACGATGTAGTTTGGATGTCATGCATAAGAGTTGAGCATTAGTTCTTCTCACAGAAGTTTGATGATATTGAGCATAAATACATGGAAGCCTGATCATATCATCAGTCTATGAGAATTTATGCATATTTATTGCTAATTCCATTGCATTAAGCTTGTAAATATAATTGATTAGTTAATTATTTAATAATAATCTCATCCATAATTCCGTACTTTAAGAGAAGAGAAGATGAGAAAAAAAAGCATATTCAAGACTTGGCACGGTATCTAAAAGATGCAAGCACAATTTTTATGATGCTCAAGAGATTTAATTATAATGGAAAATGGCTAATGATGCTCTAGTGGATTTTGTTCAAATTTTGAGGGCTTCATTTTAGGGGGGAAACCCAATATCTCACTTAAAACATGAAATCTTATTTTTTTAAGGAACTTAAACTAATTTTTAACCACCTAAAATCCCTTATTGCAATTGTTTCCATTATTTTATGGATAACTTTTAGGGGACACTCTTTTGTATATTAAGATATACACAAGACCCACTCCTCCCTCTATCAACAAGAGAGCGGATCCTAAGAGTGGGACCCACCCTTACTTGTTGATAAAGAGAATAGTGGGATCTGATATTCACTTTAATGTACAAGATAATATCTAGAAAGTACCACCCTTATTTTAGCCACCCACTCTAAGCCTAGCGGATTCGACACTTGTATTCTCCACCCGCTAAAGACATTAATAGAAAATATATACAAGTGCACGATGTATGATTGAGTTGCAGTGAAAGAATTGAGACCAAATGAGTTTTTTGAACGTAAATGAGATCAATTGCCTGTTAAATGAAAAAAATATATATGGAAAGGAGAGGTTCGTTGGTGTGTGGGTTTGGTTGTGTGAATTGAACCTAGGTGTTTAATGGTTCAATTCTTAACACATTAATTAAGGTTATTAGACTTAATTAATCCCATTAAAAAAAACTTAGGTTAACTTGATTAGTTAAATTGTCGTCTTTAATGATAGTATAGGATCAAGCTAACCTACATTTTATATTCTAATTTATTGAACTGATTGAGTTTAAGTCGTTCGCTAGGAGATATTTAAACTTAATCAATTCACCATTTTATTCTAAGTTAGTAATTAGCTAATAACTATATTAATTAAATTTATAATTACAAAACATATTAAGCACATGAACAATTGCATACAAAATTAAACTTAAAACATGACAATTATTCCATTGGTAAAAGGAATATACATGAATGATTTTACAATGAATGGCAAGAAAATGAATGTTTACATCAAGTGTTATACAAAATAAGACATAAAAGAAATGTTTAACCATACATCACATGCCTTTACAACTTAACTCCAAGACTTTACATTTCAACCTTCTCTCTTCATATGTCTCTCTTTATAACCCTTCATTTTCAAACCTCTCTTTATTAACCTCAACCTTAATCTCATCTCTCTCTTTACACTTAAACACTTAACCATATCCCACCTTAATTCCCTCTCTAATACTTTATTTTAATCCTCTAGCACTTAGCCATTTTTAGGTTTAAACTCCCACTTTCTCCACTAAACAAATAATTGGTTTAGTAGGCGAGCCCGGTCCATTTGTAGGATCAACGATCCATCACTGGATCAAATCTACCACTGCTAGAGACTAGGTCCTAGTTCAATTATGGTGTATTTTATTGTTTTATTGGGTACAATATTGGGCCACATTAGGCCCACAATCACACTCACGCCCACCTTAGCCCATATCAATTGGTGAGGTCAATTTGAAGATTGTATCAAGTTTGATTTGTGAAATCAGAAGGTGAACATGGCTTGCATGCTATGCTTACATATGTACCGCAGATGATAAATCAAGTCAAAGACCTGCATTTCAATGATATTCCTCTCAATTGAGGAATTAGATGACTTCAAATGCACATTCCGCAGGGAATGAAAGAGAGATTGAGGTCTGAAGTAAGCTTTAGAAGCTTCTGAGCTTAGAACTCACTGTATAGACTATGGATTCCATTAAGGATCAGGTCCACAATTAGATATTTAGGTCAATTCAAAAGGTGAAATATGATTGATTTGGGCAAGATTTGAGTTTAAAATTCATTGCGAACTTGGAGAACAGTGTTGGGTTTCAGATTGAATCCAAACTGGACAAATCATAGAAACTACCTTAAATCTCAATAAAATTTAATCAAATCAGTTCCAAGTGTTTCACATCAATCTCAGGAACTCCATTAAACCTTCAATACGGTGATTCAACCTCTAAAATCATGAATTGAATCAGAGTTGACTCCTAAAGCCTAAAATTTGACTTTGAGATATAAAGCATTTCCAATCAAATTAATGTCAAATTAGACTAATTCCTATATAAAGAATCGATCTAGCACATCAAAATTGTGTTTTGAACACTGTGATAATGCATCCGAACACATCGTCGGATAACTGAAGTGGGTTTGTTCGATCGAATAAACAAGAGTTTCTTAAGCTCAAGAAAAACTCAAGTCAAGTTCCACATGATCTCTTCTTGCTTCGAAACCTAAAATTAAGCTCCAAACATCAATGATTGCATCTCTCCAACTCCATCGGAGTTGGAGAAGATGAAGATCGACCAAGGCATATTCTCATCGAAACATAAATCCAATGAGTGATTTTAATTCTCTTAACATTATGAACCAATCTGGAGCTTCACGCGAGGTTCTGAAGGCTGAGATACATGATTCAACTATCTGGACCTTGTCGGAGCTCCGATGAGTACCATTCTAGATTGTTAGACTTCAGATCTTCATGAAACAAGTCATTAAAGGTCTTAAACGATTCATGAGGTTACAAGGAACCTCAAGAATACCAAAATTGATTCAATTAATGATGATTCATATGAATTATTCAAAGAACTCAATAAAAATGCATCTTGAGTTTGCATGAAAGCAAGAATTGCCTTCTCAGTCAATTGAGTGAGGGGAAATACTTATATGAGCAAGGCAAAGGTGAACGTGTGACTAATTAGATGTATAAACTCCTTCTGAGCCGCCATAGACAGCGAGCTTAGAAGGTTGAGATGGAAATTAGGCGTTTAGGATATAAAGTATAATTGATCAAATAAAGGTGATAAATGAGGTCCTTGTGGGATGACAAAGTGATGTAGGACATTGAATGAGTATGATTTTAGCTCATATCCCTTCGCCATAGGCAATGGAGGAGATCCGGTGAAGGTGGAGTGATTTAGGCATTTAGGTGAGTAATTAAAGAGTGAAGAAGATGGAAAATGATTGTGAGTAGTTGAACTTAAGCTAACTACTCCTACTCCTAAGCATTACTTGCCTAATTCCTAACTAAGATCTATGCCTAAGAGATTAGACTACTTACCTGACGAAGGAGGTGAGAAGATCTTCGTCGATGGCTCGTGACGGAGGAAAATCAGAAGGTTAAGATCAGAGCTTCGGTGGAGAGTGAATATGACGTGTAGGAAGGGAATCTGGACGCGTAACCTCGCCAAGAGATGTGGAAAAGGATGGCAGAGAAGGAGAGGTCGTTATTGTCGGAGAAGACCAGAGGAAGGTGGGAGAAGTCGCCGGAGTTTATTGGAAGAATAACATATCAACAACCACAGTGGAAGAAGTGGGAAGGGGGTTGCTAACCTCGATCAGAGGTGATGGGTAGTATTTATAGGTGATGAGCGAGGTCAAAGGGGATGTTCTTAGACCAGTGAGGTTAGACACCTATGCTAAATAGGATTAGAGAGGCATCCAAACTGTGAGATGTGTGGGAGAAGGTGAGATGAGCAATGGCAGCAACGGCGGTGGCTGTACGACGTCAGATGGAGGATGATCGGATTGTGTGGAGACCGATCATCGTCAGCCATCCAAGAGAAAAAAGAAGAGGAAGAAGACGATGTACACACAGGAGTATTTTTGCATATATAAAAGGGCCTGATTGTTATAAAAGGAATCCATTATAATGGAAATTAGGGACTGAAACGTAAACAATGACTTTTAAGGCTTAATTAATTTTATTTCTTTTTCAACTTTTTATATATTATTATAAATAATGTAAATAAAATATTTATGCCTTGAAATTATGTTTTATCCCTTTTTATATTTATTAAATTGATAATATCAATTAAGTTAATTAAGTACTTAGGTCCTTAATTCAATTATGTTAAATTAAATACTTACTATATAGCTAATTGGTATTATTTTGATTCCTAATTATTAATTAAACTTATATTAAGAATAATTAATCTTTAATTATGCATTTTTAACTTATTTTATCGGTCCTTACTATTTTACCCCTTTATTATAATTAACCTTGCATTTAGTATATTTTTAGTTAATTAGTTAAGTAAATTGGCTAATTTGTATTAATTAGGAGTTATGATGAGTCTCTCATTAGTGTTGCGGATAATGCATATGAAGAATAATGCATATGGGGGTCCATTTTTTATGGTAAAGGTCATAACATTATTTTGGAGCGAAAAAAGAGATAAAAATCCCATTTCTAATGGATTTTGAAGGAATTTTAAGGCCAATTAAACCCTTATTTCTACGTGAATGAAATGTCACTAATTCTAAATAAATTTAGGGATCTCCATAAAGAGCCCTCAAAACCCAAGGGGAGACCCTATCCTTCATTCTACTTCAATTCTTCCTTCTCCTTCAAGTCTCCTCCAAACGAGTAGTCTTTGGTAGCCGTTGACACTCTGCTCTTTCTCCATCGTCTCCTTTTATCTTCTACTCCACCACAAAGCTACTCCACCACTCCATTCATCGCTCTCTTTCCCTTTCGTCACTTAGTTTTCATTCCTATGTTTACGTGTTTACTTCTAGTTGTAGTAGTTTGATTACTTTTGACTATTTGCTTTAGTTATAAATATAAAAATTCTATTCAATTGCTCTTCTTATTATTCGGTCTTTCCCAGTTTAATTCATTTTTAGTAATTGATTTATCGATTGCATTTACCTTTACATTTAGATATCACATTTCCCATTTTTGAATTTATTTATTTATTTTCATGCATCCAAAAATCTCCAAAAAAATTATCTTAGGTTTCTACAAGTTAACTTTACGTTCCTAAAAATTTTCTTACATTAATTTCTTATAGAATAATTTTAGAAACTTATTTACATTTAGGTCCTTGTATTGTTGTGAACTAGTTTCTCTAATCTCTTTATGAATTTATCAGATGAGTTTTACAAGTTTTTTTTTGCATGAAAATTGGTAGGATGCTTAGTTACGAAGTTAGGTATGTCTAGTAATTTTATTAGAATTTTTAAATTTTAAAAATTATTTCCAAGTGAATCATATTTTGTTCCCTTATTGCATTTTAGTCCTTGTCTTTAGGTTTCATCGACTTAACCTATTCCAAAAATACTAACAAAAATGAAAATTTTAAAAATAATAAAAATACACTAGTTTAGATTTGTAGGAAGTGACTTGGACATTTTTGCATTCCCACGGATCGACTCACTTTACATAGTTTTTATCTGCTTTTAGGAGTTTGCAGATTACTAAACGATGATAGTTTTGTGTTACAATAGTGACTTCAATTCTTGCAAACTTTTGCGATCAAAGCCAAATAGGAATTAAGTATTATCACTAGTGGGATTCGACATTGGTGGATAAAGTTGAGAAACTTTATGATGATGTAGGGAAGCTAAGGGTGGACAAATCTAATTCTAGTGGTGGTTCTTTTAATGACGAGTATGAGAACTACAATCTTAGTGATCGGTCAATGTAATGGGGTCCAAGTATCTGTTGCAGGGTCATTTGTTGGCCAAGTCCTTTTTGAATATATCTTGTGTTGATTTTGAACCCATGTGTGGATTTATTAGCTATCTATTTACATGTCATCTTCTATATCTAACTCAATTTAACTAAATTTCAGAGCTAAATTCAACTACTTAACACATTAAAGGGTATAATTCAATCAGGGCTAAATCAAGAGGAATTGAACTAAATTTGGTTAACTATACTATTTTAATGGATAAATTCAAGTGCAGAATAACTAAGGGGTGAACCTATGATTAATTAAAGGTCAATTAAGCTTAAATTTCCAAGAAGTGGATTGATATTGAATAATTTAGGATTTCTATTCAAATTGAAAGTTATTTCTTAATTAAAAAATCATAATTTTAGCCCCACTTTAATTAAAAGGGTTATGATGGAAATAAATGTAATATAAATTTTTTAAAAATCATTTAAAAATATTCCATAAGATTTAGAACAATCAATTTGACAAAAGGAACATATTTTAACATTAAATAGAGATCTAGGGGGTATTTGATACATTTTGGGTCAAAATATAAATTAAGCTTTCAAACATCATCAAAACCAGAAATTGAATTTATCATTAAATTCCTTAGGTCTAAATTAAGTTACCATAAAAATTTGAGCTCATTTGGATTTCGTCTTCACCTATTTTGCATTCTAGCCCTCAACTTTCAATTTTCTCTCAATATGATCCAAATTCATTCTTTTTAGATCCTTAGGTGACATCATGCTGATGTCACCTCTTCTTCATCCTCCAACCGACGACCAAGCCCCAAGCACCTCCTCTCATGCAAATTTTGACGATGAATTCCTCTCAATCCACGCGGTGGATCTCCCTAATTTTTGGTGGAGTGATTGCTCGCCTCAAGTTGAGTCAAATGCACTCGATTGTGTCCAAATCGAACAGTTTGATCGGCCGAAATCGTCGCTACAATACATGGGTTTCAAACCCAACTAAACTCACTTCAATCGCGTTGAAATGACTTAATTTGATGTGTAATTGGGGCCTATTTAATCCCCTCCTCGCCGTGATCATGGTGTGCTCAATTGGCGTGTTCTTCCCCCCTCTTCTTCTTCCTTTAGCGGCCACCATTAACGCACCTTGGAGCATCCTCAACCCCCATTAGCATGAACTTTGCATTTGAGCCATGATAGCAATGATAAAAGCTACCAATAATTGCTACCCACATTCGAGGGCAAACCTATTATACTTATGGGTGGTGCTGGTTTGCCTGGCTAGACCTAAAATTAGGCAACCAACTTACATGTTTGCATAGAATAAATGGCTACAATATAGTAACCCTATGCAACAGAAATTTAAGGGAAATTAATTTAACCACTTAAAGTAAACAATTTTTGACCTAATGATAATGAAGTTTTACATTTGGAGCAATATGAGCCTATCTAATAAGTAGTACAACTCTCATTCAGTTACCCTTTTCTACTTATTTTGCAAAGTAATGGTATTGTCTATGTTGTCTAATTGTGTGCTTTGCATGGCCATCAAATTTAAATAGGTACAATTTAATATTTATATGTTTATAGTACGTTAGATCATGCAGGTGTAAGCCTCCGAGCCAATTGCAAGCATGGATGTCAAGTATAAATATGTATATATTCTGGTTTCATGTAAGTGGATGTTATCAATTTGCTTTTAAATCTGATTCAAACTACAGATAGCTTTTATGAAATTACATGTTTGATTCTATGAAATTGCATGTTCAGGTTTTATGAAACTCTAGGTTGATTTTTTTTCTTTTTGTAAAAAAGTTATGAAATTTTAGCTTGATTTTTCGACACCGCAGTTTATGATCATTTAAGGGAAGTTATGGGATGATGAGTAAATGCCTTTTTTATGTTGTTTGTGTTTTTTATGAGGTCTATTACAACAATTGAGCAATTTTGTGTATGGGTTATTGCTTCATCATTCAGGTTTATTCCCTTAACTAGATAATCTAACTTTGTAAGTGGTGATGTTGTCTCTAATAGATGCTTCTTAGCTAATTGATGCTTCACTTGTTAACATAATTGTTAGATTTGATAATAAGAATAAGAAGAGAAAAGACAAATAAGAATATAGTTATGTACTAACATTAATTTTAAGCAAGTTCAGCCTTACATGTCTATGTCTATGGCTTTGTTAAATGATTTATGCTCATCAATTACATCATTTTAGATGATGTTAAAATTAAGATGTGAATATTTTCCCTAATATATCATCCTCCTCTTTATTTCAAACTTGTGACCATTTCCAAATTTAACATCTGGGAAATTCTATAGTGATAAATGCCATTGTGGGTTGGAAATCATCCATAGGGAAATGGTCTCAAGTTCAGGTCACCCTTCTTCATTGTGTGTTTACTCCATAGCGTCTGAAAATGCACAAGGAATGGATATGCATAACTTGGTGAGATAAAAATTACTCTAGAAACCACTTTCTTTTTGTTTTTTACCAACATCCTATTAGCAAATAAAATCACTCTATTTATTCTACATACACCCTCCATTATAGTTGTCTTACATAATTTTTCAGCTTGGTCTTTCAAATAGAGTCAGCATTAGTTTCAAAACAATAAAAGTCTTTCAAATAGCTTCCTGCCTAAATGTGATTAATGGTTACACATGGCCAACCATATGGACAAAACCATCATTCAATGGTTAGTAGCTTGAGTTGAAATAATATGTAGGCAGCCCACATACTACGAGGAGGGGAAAAAATTATTAAATCTGTTGAGTGGGAGATTTCTCCTTAAAGATTGGTAAGGAGAGAAACGACACTTGTTAGCATCAGAGGTTATATTTTGTTTTGCTATATAAATGGATAAGGTGCCTCTTCCCATGCTTTTACATGTGTCTTTAACAATCATCAATGTAGCCTGTGAATGTTTGAAACTGCATATGAATTTGTGGAAAGGTTCAATGTTTGAAAATGCACATGCATTGATGGAACTGCAGGCTGGATTTTTGAATATGTGTATGGATTGTCAAAACTACAAGTTGGATTTTTGAATATGTGTAATGTATCGTTCCAACTGCAGATTACAATGTGTTGTTCCAACTACAGAGTAAAACTACATTGCCAGATTTCACTAAAAAAGCCTTTAGAATGGTTCGAAGCTTGTAATACAGCCTTAATTTGCATTGCCATCCATTCTCTAGTAGCATGCCCCATGGTAGTTTTACTTCTCACGTCATTGCTTTAAGTGGGATTGCTAGAATTGAGGATCTTGTGCTATTATAAGGGATTGTGGTTCATCATGCTGTGCTTAATTTCGTAGCTTTTATATTATGACAAGAATATTCTAATGGTCATTGCAGGAAGTTTTGCAATGATGAACACTTTGTTAGTACTTAGGTTCTAATTACATTTATTTTGATGCTTTATGTATGCTTATATCATATCATAAAGTTATTACAGATATAAAGTTGAAGATTAAAGTAATGATGAAAGGAAGCTTCATTATTATCTAAAGATGCTGATTGCAGTAAAAGAAGATATTCGAAGATTCATTTTGATGAATCTTAGCTTCAATTTGATGTTGTATTATTTTTTAGATATTTTGTTAAGAGCTAAATACATCCATTTCACATAAACAAATTAAGTACCTAAATGTAATTTTTCTAATATATTACTTACACATAAAATAAATAAATAAACTCTAAAATGCTTAAAAGAAATCACATACGTATAACCTATTCTAAAATATTTTATAATACTAAATCAATCTTCTAAAATGGTAGTTATAAATTTTATAATAGTGAAATTACTAAAACATATGTAAAATGCATTTAAAATATATTTTAAATTAATAATTATTCTTCTAAAATGGGTCGCTACAATTTCTAGAAGGGTAGTTATCCATTTTGAAAGTTGCATCATTTTATATGGGAAGTTACATGTGCAGTTATATCTTTCTACAAAAGAAAAACTACCAAAATACCCAATTCTTTTGTGATTCTATCGGCTACAGAATTAATCGATTAGTTAATTGTTGAACGCTTCGAAGATCATCGTAAAAATATCGTGTTGTAGTATAGCAACGAAAATCAATACAATATTTAAATTTATAATTGCTCGAACAAATCATAAGTTCCAAGATCGTTTACAGAAAGTAAATATTACAATTCAATCCACTAATTAATAAATATAAATGAGCACAAATAATCTGATTCACAATGAAATAATATATGCAATGAATATTCCTCTCAAATACATATAAAAATGTGAATCCCAATGAGTCAAAATTAAGTGGTTACAGGGCAAAAAATTTGTTTTACATTTAAGCTCAATTAACCTCAACAATAGGCTCTATTCTCAACCAATTCAAACATCCAAAGAGTCCTCCCAGACGTCTTAACTTTCAAAGCCTAAGCCTTCACGTTTGAATTGAAATCCAACTCTAAGCATGCATGATTCCTGAGGTCCCAAAAATGCCCCCACACGCACGCGCGTGCCCATGCGTGTGGGTGTGTGTGATGTATATTGGGAACTTGACCCCCTAGTTCTAAAGCAACATGCCTATGACCAAAAATCAATTTATGCACGTTTTGGATTTGAAATCCCACAATGTGGGACAAATCTCCCACACATCCATCGAACTTTAGTAGCTAAAAAATGTTGAAGATGGCAAGCTCAATTTGGGCACGAAGATCGTTAGATCTTCAATCCAACACCTTGGATGGCTTCCTGGTACCAAGCCACGTCGAGAGGAGACCTTCCAGTGGAGCTTTGACAACGGGTTGGAAGTGAACGACGGCGGAGATGGCGCGACAATGTGGAGAACCTAAAGCACAAAATATGGGCTTAAAGCCCCAATTAGAATGTTCATAAGCTTCTCCATAAAATAAGGAACGTGGTGGTGGTCGTGTGGAGGTGTTTGGAGCATGGTGATGGCCAGACAGTGAAGGGGTGACGATGATGTGGATGGGTTCTCCGCCCAATGGTTTGGATGAGCAAAAGCCTCAGTTTCTTGAAGGCTTTTGCTCCCTAAGGTGTGAGGAGTATTTTGGGAGTGGTGGCATGGAGTTTCGTGGGGTGTGGAGGTGGAGCGAGCTCACCAGAGTTGGAGGAGGAAGAACAATGAAGGTAGAGGACTAAACTAGAATCTAAGGGCATGAAACTACTCTAGGAAGCAAGGGGAGGAAGTTCACCTAGCTAATTGGATGAAAGGGGAGAGTTCCACGTTCGACTTGCCTCGCCGAACGTGGGGAAGATGAACACTCCAGTGGGAGAAACGACGACGAAGAACGAGTTAGAAGTGACCTAGCTATGGCTGGCTAGCATTGGAGGAGCTTGAGGAAGAAGATGAGGCACCCAATTTGTTCGTTGAGTGCCCGGAAAAAGGAGATTGAGTTGGGTCACCAAGTTAAGTCGGAGGTGGCCGAGGTGGGCAGGAAGACATAAATTTTGGCCTAAACTCAATTAAGAAACTCGTGGGAAGTTGCTAGCGCCTATATAGAAGAGGTCTTGACCCTTAATTGCGAGGAAATCATGGGATTTCTTCGTAATTCTTGCAAGGAAACCTTCTGATTTTTGAGCTCGTCGCTGGCAACATGGAGAGCATGTTGGACCTCATGAGATGGCTCAATAGATGTGGAATTACTTCAAGATCAATCCCTCCAAGTTTGGAGGGATTTGATTGAGAGATGAATGCGAAATTCGCGATCAAAGATTTCAAGTTTGGGTTTCCCAAACGCGAGCTTCATTCTTGATTTGGGAGTGAACAATGATGCTGCTCGGAGGACCAAAATGCAATGGAAATCAAAAGGTAGGGGTGTACGTGTAAGGAATTATAGGACTTGGGGGTTTTTAAGTGACAAACAAAGTTTTATGAAACTAAAAATGTAAACTAGGTCAAGATGAATTCTGATTGGGCTCAAAGTTTTGGGTTAACCTTATTTAGACCCAAGGAATCTATTGGTGAACTCAGATTTGGGTTTTGAAATAGTTTGATTGGGTAAATTACACATAAGCCCAATTCAGGATAAATTCATGTCTGAATCTCTGTTTTTTGTCAAAATGGGTTCAAATGGTCAAAGCGAAGGTACCAAACCTCTTAGAATATTTTTATGTGAATTTTATGATGTTTATATTTATTTTATCCTTGCCATAATCTTTCCAATTTATGTAGGGCTGATAATTAGGATTTTTAGTACTGTTTTTGCCCTCGAAATACGTGAAACCCTAATTCAGTTATTGTTGACCCACTTTTTAGACTTTTTTGCTCAATTGGCCTTTAATTAACTCCTGAGTAACCCCTTGGTTAATCTGCATTTGTGATGTTGTTGGTAGGGTTTTGTCGAGTGTTAAATATATGTGTTGTAATATAATCGACAAAATCTTACAACAAATATTTAAATTTATAAACTCAAATTCTAAAATGAAGTTTGAGATTATTCGTAGGGAGCAAATATGGAACTCACACATTAATCTTCATTTAAAACAAATGAGCACAATCAGTTGATCACAAAATAGATATTCAATGTAATCTAATGTTTAACACACTGAATCGGGGTTTTAAAATCAATTTGTTGTAATATAGCCGAAAATAACGTGTCAACAAATGCAATTTATAGCTTGAAGGAAATCCGAGGTCGAACATAAGGAGCAAGTGTTGCAATAAATCTCAAAATTGCAATTCTATCATAAGATATCAATATATGATGAAATTTCTAGACTCAAATGATATGTATATAAGAACAAATGTTAATAGTGCAAAAAGATTATGGTAAAATGATAATTTGAATCATCAATTACCTTAATTATAATATTATCAAATATCTCAACAGTATCAATCAACTTTAATCCATGTAGGATAAGTGCACTGTGCACACCCTGTCAGACATCAGACGATAGAGCTTTCAACCAGATGGCTTAAACTCTTCCTTGCTACAGTGCCAAGAGGTCACTCTTCTTATTCCTTTCCTTTCTCTCCTCAAGCTCAAGGGAAGGCACAATATAAAGCTCAGCACCAACACCAGCAGAGGCAAAGGCCTCCCTCAAAAATCGCTAAGTGTCGAGAGGTGGGTAGCAGAGCAAAACCCCCCTCCCTTCTCTCTTTTCCTCTTCCTTTCCCTTTCTCCCTCTTCTCTCAAAGACAATCAGATCCAAGTATACAGGTAAACAGTTCAGAGCCCAGACCCATGTGGCATGGCCACGGGTGAGGGCGTGCGTGGGCACGTGCAAGGGGACCCCACCCCATGCTTATTGAGGCAAACAGCTGAGGAGCGAAAAACAACTTAAGCGCTACAAGAGGGGTGCTGCTTCACGATGTGGAACTATCCTACTGAAGCTTCAGTGCGTGCTGCTCCGTGAAGGGATTTTTCTCAATTCGTGCTCGAGGGCAGTCAAACACTCCAATTGGTTGGGCGAAAACGTTTGCACTTTGATTTCGCATCGCCTAGGGCTTATACCTGAAGCTGAAGTCTCAAGAAAGTGATGAAAGCTTGCTTGAAGCAGTTGTGGCAATGGCAGTGAAGGTCCTGAACCTGAAATCCAAAGAACGGTCTTTCGACCCTATTAAACTAGCTCAGTAGAGTCGTCGGGCGATGACAACTTGATGGTGGCCGTGTGGTGGTGTTTGGCGGTGTGAGGAGGTTGTATGACCTCAAAATGTGGGTGCGGTGAGTGTGGAGTTCAGCAGAGGGTAGGAGTGAGCAATAGGTGGAATTAGGTTAGGGCTTTAGTCAGTGGAGTTGTGGCAAAGCTAATGGGGGTGGTAGCGGCGAGATTCGTGTGGTGGTGCGGTGGCTAGGCGTCTCCAAAGCTTCGTCGGATCGGAGGAAGGCGAAGGCGTTAGGGTTGAGACAGTGGGTGTTTGTGAATGCAAATGAGAGGGAAGTGAAGTGGAGGGTGAAGGGAAAAGGTAGAGGGTCTTAAGGATGAGGAGGAGAGCCGAAGAGCTTTGGTTGTGGCTGATTGGAGCCGGAGAAAACGAAGACGACGACGAAGCGGCGATGACATCTGAGGTAGAAGAACATCCTACCTTTGACCGGGGAGGTGCGCGAGGATGGGGGGAAGAAGATAGGCCATCCAATTTGATGGTTGGATGGTTGGGAGAGGGGGATCCAAGGTGGTTGCCGGAGTAAAATCCTAAGGAGACTGGAGAGGGAGGAGGGAGTTTCCCAGGCCAAGACTTGCTAAGGAGCTAGGGTTTTTGCCCCTGCTCCTTTTATAGGCCATGGAAAGGAGTTTAAAGCTTCGAGACCAAGCTTTTAAGCTTGGTAAGCTTGCCGGCGAAAGATACTCTCATCACTCATGTGTTCTCATGAGAGATTGGAAAAGAATTGGAGCCCACGAATAGGTTTGAAAGGAAGGCAATTACTTAACGGAATCTCCTTTTCAATTTTCAGAAGGATTTGTCAAGTAATCAACAAGTTCTTGCTAAACAAAGCTCGCCGGAGTAGGATTCCTTCACGAAAATGGTGGAAGGACCTATTTGCAAAGAGTGACGACAAAGGTAGGGGGATTTTTGTAATAAATTCAAAAGCTGAGGGGTTATTTGGGATAATAAGAGTCGGACTTGGACTAAAATGCAAACTAAGTCGAAATGATCTCATATTAGGCTCAAATTTTGATACAAAGAAACCTAATTTGAACCCAAGAAATCCAATGGTGAAGTTGGATTTTGGTTTTGACCTTGTTTGACTGGGTAATTTTTGTAAAAACCCAAATTAGGGCAAAAGTCTATCTTTGACTCTATTTTTGGTCAAAACGGGTTCTGATTGGTCAATTCAAGTATGCCAAACCCTAGAGAATATTTTTCTATAAATTTTAGAGGGTTTATGTGAATTTTATCTTGATCAGGACCTCAGTTAATTAAGAGGGTCTGTTTTTATGATTTCAAATGTCCATTAATTCTTGAAATACGTAAAAACCCATGAACCCACTTATTAGACATTAATGACTAAATGACTGTTAATAAACCCTTAGCATATCCCGTGGTTATTTTGTATTTGTGATAAGATGGTAAAATTGCAGAAATAACTCTATTTTCATTTTTTTTTCTCAAAATAACTTCCCCTGCTCTAGAGACCTTATGACTGATATGTAGGAGTTTTTATTAACTTTATAAGACCAAATTGAGCTAGTTATGGCTCATGATGGTGTTCCCATCATCTAATATCTCAGAAGATCATAAAGAAAAGAGAATAAAAACAATGGTGATTTAAATCACCACTTATTCTCTTTAATTAAGCAATTACTCAAATTATTCAACAGTGTTCTTCAATTATAATTCAATGTAAACTATAGTACTTAAATCATTCAACAATGCTTAGAGTAATCAGATCAGACGTCTTAAGTGTTAACAAATAGAAGGCTCTTTAGAGCCTTCTTCCTTTCTTCTTCTAAAGCTTCCTTCCTTCTCAAGGCTTCTTTACAGCACAAGGGAACCAACTTCCTTCAGCAGCTAAGTGTAAAGCCCTTAAGAGCAAAACCCTCCCCCTTCCTCCTCACAAACTCTTCTCTTTCTCTTAAACCCAGCATATAATTGGATCTGACCAAGGTCATCTGGCATGTATGGTGACTGAGGAGTGTAAGGTAAGGTGAAGGGGACCTCACCCCGTGTTTTGAGGCAAAGAGCCTAGAACACAAGATCCTTATATGAGTTGCTCTTGGTATGGAATCCCATGATGTGGGACTATAGCGCCACGACTTTCTTCACACAAAGCCGCAACAAAGGCTTTGTCAATTAGATGTGTTGCAAAGGTTCTTCCACGCAATTGATGCCCTGGGACCCTTCGAGACCTGGAGCTACATCGCCTGGAGGTAGTAGCAGGGTTAGGATCGCTCGGAATATGGCGGTTGTGGTTGGGGAAGATGCTAGCGATGGCAAAGCACGGCGAAACCTGAGAATCACAATATGGGCTTATAGCCCCAATCAAACAAGCTCACAAGCATCGCCGGTGGACGTGGAGTGCGATGGCAATGTCCATGTGATGAGCGAGTGCGTGTGGAGGGCATGTGAAGTTGGAGGAGTTTGAAGGTGGGTGTGTTCGGTGGAGTGATTTAGTGAGTGTGGTGGAATTAAGTGAAGGGTTTTGTGCGGATGGACGAGGCGGAGCTTTTGGAGGTGGAGCGGGTGTGTTTGATGGTCTGTGGTGGAGTGGAGGCATCGCCGAAGCTTGGCCGGTCGTGGAGAAGACAGAGGGGTGAAGGGTGGTTAGTCGGTTGAAATAGAAAAAAGAGGAGGTAGAAAAGATCTGGAGAGGGAGAGGTGAAATTTGAACCTATTGTAAGGGACGAGCAGGGAGGATTACGAGCACCGGTGTGATTGCTGGCACCATGGAAGAAGTTTGCTCCGTTGAGGGAGACGGCGGCGAGGGGAAGGGGAGGCAGCTCTGGCTTTGGCCCACTAAGCACAAAGGATGATGAAGAAGAAGTACATGCCAATTTGGCCGTTGGCTGTCCGTAGGACGATGGGGAGGGAAGCCGCCAGACTCTAGGTCGGAGGAGGTCGGAGATAGGGAAAGAAGAGGATTTTTGACCCTGTATCTAGCTAAGGAGCAAGGATTCTTGTCCTGGGTCCTTTTATAAGCCTAAGAGAGGAGTTCCAAGCTCGCGAACTCCGACTATTTCTCACAAACTGGATACCCACATCTTCCAAGCATTTGCATGAGAGATTGAAAAGGAATCAAGGTCCATGGCCGAGTTCATTTGGAAGGGAATTCCTCAATGAATCTCCCTTTCAATTTTGAAAGTGTTTGATTGAGAATCGAGCAAGAAATCCTCGCTCAAATCTCAATGGCGAAGCTTCTGTTCATACTAGTGGCGGTAGGGACCTAACTGCAAAGGAGATGAAAAGCTTAGGGGCTTGATTGCAAGGATTTGAAAAGCTATAGGCGTATGTGAGAAAGAAAGAGTATGACTGGACTAACATGCAAACTAGGTCAAGATGGACTCTGATTGGATCCAAATTTTGGTACAAACCTAATTTAAACCAAGGAACCTGATGGTGGAGTAGGATTTCGGTTTTGACGAAGTTTGACTGGGCAATTTGCGTAGAAACCCAAATTAGGGCAGAATTGTGTCTGCAACTCTGTTTAAGGTCAAAATAGGTTTTAATGGTCAAATCAAGGATACCAAACCTCGAGGAATATTTTTATATGAGTTTTAGAAGGTTTAGATGAATTTAATTCTGACCAGAACCTTTGTTATTTAAGCGGATCTGAAATTAGGGTTTTGGGAGCTAAATCAGTTCTCGGAATGCGTGAAATCCTGTTTCTGTCTATGTAGACCCTTTTAGTAGATTTTAATGCTCATTAAACCTTAGATTAACCTTTAGGAAATCCCATGATTATTTTGCTTTTATGATATAATATTAAAACTGTAGAATTAACCCGAATTTAATGTATTTTTCTCAGAAAGGATATGCAAGGAATTACGACTCTCCGGCTATTATGTACGAGCATTTGTCACTTGATTCTGATTAATTAAGGCTAGTTATGACTCATGACGATGTTATCATCAGATGTGTTGTTAAAGCAGCAAAATTAATCCTATTTTCTTATTTTCTTCTCAAATTAGATTAGAGTGAAACTATGGTCCCCAGGTGATCATTTAGGAGCATTTATCTTTTGATTCCAACTAATTCAAGTTAGTTATAACGAATGATAGCGTTACCATCATTAATCGATTAATTTCACTAGTCAATTTTCTATGATTTTTTTAAAGATAAATCTAAGTATATTAATCAATCAACCAATCACTTAAACTAACTCTAAACGGCTATAGTCAAATTCTAACATATGCAAACGGCTATTATCTTGCCATCTCTTGGGTTCACACCCTTTCATGATATCATAAATTTCTACATTTACTCTATATGTACCCCACATGGGTTTATTTATTTTTACAACAACATATATTATCAAAAGCACATTTCTACACAACCTTCTCCTACTCTCAACTTCCCATTACAAATCTTAAGAAGTTGCTTCAAGCTTCCACACTATTTTCGTGCATTCAAAGAAGAATACTCCACGCCATTTTATGCTTTGATTAAAGCATATTCCACACCAACTTAGTGCTTCAACAAAAAGCCTTCAAGTTTCAACTTCCTTGTGTGTGCAAACATTATTGATCCTTGAAGAGGATCTACTTCTCTACTTTCTCCATTCTTACTTCATACTCCTGAAAAGGAAGTTCAAGGGAGCATTATTTTTGATCTTTTGATCTTGCTTTATATACATATCTTGTTATCTTTAGAAGCAAAATTGATCATTCAAAATCTTTGATATTACAATCTTGTGATTACATCTTGAACATATTACTAATTCTAAACATTTTCAAATACACTTCCTCAATATAAAATTTATCTTTTTATCAAAAGGAAGTTGCAAGAAAAAGTTTATCAAAGTTCTACTTGTATATCAATTGCATAAAATTCTATTTTCCTTACATCGAGATATATTTAAAGGGAATTGAAAATAACTTGTTGTTAGTCTATTACAATTGATAAATAGTTGCACATTGGCTAAATAAGATATGTATCAAAATTTTGTTATCTTATACTTGTTATAATTTGGGTGCCAAGGTTGTTGGCTTCCCATTTTTCTGGTAAGTGAAGAACAAAATACCTTCTTGTGGGTTGTAGAAGATGGGGATTATGATAGAGGTTCATTACCTTCGGTTTAAGTAATGAGGTTTAGTGGATTTCTTGCTTTGAGGGCAAAAGGAAAATCTTAGTTAAAGATCAACTAGGTAGAGGTTTTTCCCGATTTAAGTTTCTTCTATAAATATTGGTGTTATCTGTGAATTAATTTTTTTTTTTTGTCATTATTTTCATTGAATATTTGAATTATGCAATTCACCTCCCTTTGTATAATTATCACACTCATCTTACTACAATTCATGTACTAATGAACACTTTTGAGCAAATAGTTTGGAGATCATTGCATGAGGTTTATCATTTGCATGCTAATGCCATTTTTCATTTCCCTAATGTAAAGTTGCTACCATTTTATGTTGGAAGATAAGAATCAATCACTTCATAAACTTAAACCTTACTATTATGTTTTGAAAAATTATAAGGATCAATGAAGTTACATTGAAACCCTTTCCCAGATTTATGGTGACTGCTAGGACTTCATGAACATTTCACTTGCAATATGATCCATCTTATAGATGCATGCACCCCATGGAGGATGAAGTTTGCAACAACAACTGACACAAATCAAAGAACATAACTAGCTAGCAACTACTCCGAGTTCTCAGTGTCAGGCTCCACTCAATTAGTTCATAGTAGCTCCAAGTCAGTACTTACAACTCCTCTAGATCACTGGTGTGTTCTTCGTGAAGCTCCTTCACCAACCACTCATGCTAATTGATAGATTATATTATGTCATTTAGTTGTTGCTGTTGTACTCTATCTACCCTGCATCCAACACAATCAATTATAAGTTCATTCAATTATTGTTGCTGTACCTTGTGTCCAACACGATCAATTACAAGTTCGTTCCAATTGAATTATTTAACATTGTAAACTACACAGTTATGTAATTACATTATCCTTCCTTCATGTACACATTTATTTGTAATAGAATTAATACCCAATGTTAGGATATACCTTGTAAAATATCACTTATGATAATGAAAGAAATATTCATTCTACAGTTTCAACAATCTTTTTATTTTTCCTAATTATATTGCTTGGATGCGTGGCAAGTAGGTAGGATAACTGACATGTTATGTATAAGATGAATAATATGATGAATAGTGATGAAATCATGATTTTAACGATTTAGAATGTATACAAAGATGACATAAGTGACGATCACATAAAAGTGGATATAATGAACATTGCTAACATAAGTAATCAAATCAAATGACACGAGGATCTATATGTGTGGGATAAATTTCTCCTATTCCACAAGTTATCCTATCCACATGAGGTACAATTTACCCCACCTCTAAACAAATCCTTAGGTTTTAGGTTTACTTCTCCATTTTTTTTGAAAATTATGGTTACGTAGGAAGCTGCCCAGCGTACATGTCAACTTAAATAGGAACATAATTAATTATTGGCTCATACTGTTTAAGCACCCATACAATTATACTAACGTTAACCTCTTCCATTAAACCCATTTCCGACGTTAATCTCATTTTATAGAACCAATGATTACTAAGCTGTGACATTCACATTTCAATCCGTATAAGAAAGGGTCCAAATTCTTGCTTCGAGTTTAAGCATCTCAAATAAATTAAAATCAAATTAAAATATAATAAAGACTCATCACTTTGAATGATTGATACTGTATCAAATTTGGAAAGATGGTAACAAGTAAACTGAGGAATCTATAACTATTTTAAGCAAAAAGTCCCAATGATTCATCCAAGGGCAAAATGATCCATTTCTTACTTCTCAACTAATTTTCTCTTTTCCATTCCACCAATTTACTTCACCTAACAAGTGACTCAAGTGAAATAAACCTTAATAATTCGTAGGCAAGATAACTAATTCGACCAAACACTCACTTGAAATAACATTACCATTTACAACCGACACTGCCAACACTATAGCGCCTACAACCTCCACCAACAATTCATTATGGCAATCCCCTCCAAAACCATCTTCCCCGCCGATGCCACGGCCACCTCCACTTCCCACCAACACCCATCTTTACTTTCATCACAACTGCAACCAACAACACAACCGCCTCAGCAACAAAAAGGCAACGTTGGACATGGCAAGCCCCTAACTTGCCTACCCTTGGACCAACAACTTAATGGTTTGACCCTTGGCTCGATTGATTGATTTGCAGCCATCAAACCCCTTCTTCCAAGCCAAGCTTCTCACTTCATTCAATGTGAGGCATTCGCATCAACACCCATCTACAGCTTTTTCGTTGGTTTTTTTTTCCTTTTCTTTCATAAAATACATCCATCCCAACAGGACCCTTTTTTTTATTTACTTCACCCGGATGCTGATTCTTAATGGCCTGAATTGCTAGCAAACGTTTAGAATTGTTTTATATGGCTTTTATTTAACTCCATAATGTCACATATCCATGTGCATTCCCTCAAATATTACAAGTCTCTTCAATCATAAGCTCTCCTAGTAGATTTTTCTAGATAACAAGATTCATACATCCAAATCCAATAGACAATTACCCACCCAAGGACCACTTAAGTTATCAGCCTCTCAGCTTAACTTATTTCAGCTTTCCCTTGCAGATATTCTTTGCAGTTGATGTTGCTACAAAACCTGACAGGTCCCCCCATGAAGCCTTGCTGATCACACATCTCAGATCAATGTTCTGCCAGGCAGTTTTAGATGCTATTCCAAACAGCCGGACTCTTGGCTTGCTTCTACATATAAAAGAATAATCCCTGACCAGTTCAAAAGTTTTGATGAATGTAAATGTTCTTGTCTGAGCTTCAAGGAATTATTACAAATGACTTTGATTATCCAACCTTTACACAGCCAACTTTGATCATCTACAAACAGTGCCTAACCAGGGACGACGTACTTTACCAAGTTAAACTACAGAAAGAATGAATTTTACAACTACAAAAATGTGTAAGCGCAAGCACGGTCAACACTATTAAATCTCAGAAATTCAACCGTCTAAAATCATTTAAGCACCAGCTTGGATTAAGAGGGCCCCCGTGATGAATGATATTCCAAGCTATCACAATAAGCACAGTGAACCCATCCAAGTATAATGGCTGTCCTACAAGATCAAACAATTCCACACACAGTTGCAAATAATAGGTAGGCGTAGAGCGTTAAAAGGGCAGCTCGACAACCGAAAATTACGGCGGGATTACCATGGACGTAGACAGTATGGGGAGCAATGAAATAATTCACCCCCAATACTGAAATAGAAGCTGAAAAAGAGATGTCCCAATCATAATAAGCAAACAGAACCCTCGAACCTGATATTTTCATGCGCCCTGTCTTTCAATTTCAAGTTTTTTCTCCACACATTTGCAAACAATCTAATTGTGAGCCAAAACTAGGTGAATGTGGGTGTAAAAGGAGGCCCAATGACACGTGTATTGTAAGAATGGCAATGGCCACATTTGTGCCCAACAACGTGGAAGTGAACCTCTGTGGTATCATTGCAATCATTGCAGAGGATCCATACCTGCAAGGAAGATTTGAGATGCAGTCTACATTATTCGAAGATTCCACCATGAAGGTATTCACAGAAATCTCAGGAATGAGCGAAAAATAAAAAAGATCCGGATAAAAAGGGATTCATAGGACCCATAATAAAGAAAGTGACCTGTCTGGCCAGGTCTTCACTTCACTCATTACCAGGAAGCCCTTAAGTAGCAATAATCACAGGACCAGGAATGAAAAAAAACAGTAACAACCAATCTTTTGTCCAGAAAAGCCACCTCTGTTTTAGTTCATTTTCTGATAGAAAGAGATCTATAATGTTTAGAAAATGCAAATAGACAAATATAGCACAAACACTGACCTTCTTGTCCCGATAATCCTCAGGCATCGCTGTTGCCTGCACCTGAGAAAACGAGTATTCAAAATGTAAAACCACTGTCTTCACCAAAATGTCAACAGATTAAAAAGCGCAAAATGGAAAAAAAAGCACAAGTTAAGCTCACAAGATTGCTTGTCCAAGCTGGAACTTTCATGGAACGAAACTGTTCTCTCTTTTTTGTTTGTATTTTGAAACATATTGAAACTCATACAAGGCCAAAATATTTGAGAATTCTGACCAAGTCAAGAGATCTGTTATTGTCACTAACGTTGTTTCTTTATCTGTTACTTTTTTCTTAATTTCATCTCTTTTTTTATTTATCCATTACTTTGCACATCC
The DNA here is from genome assembly GCA_037157565.1 of Thalassia testudinum. Taxonomy (NCBI): domain Eukaryota; kingdom Viridiplantae; phylum Streptophyta; class Magnoliopsida; order Alismatales; family Hydrocharitaceae; genus Thalassia; species Thalassia testudinum. The sequence goes on along the minus strand of JAZHRO010000022.1, from coordinate 773,793 downwards.
AGCAATTCATATTTTAAATAGGCTGTTCATTCAACATTGTATAAAAAGGAGCGAGTCCCTTTTTTGTGGAAAGTGGTTCAAAAAATTTTATCCATGAGTTTCTACACCAGAATAATTGTTATTGATTTTTTAATTGAAATTGGAAATCATTTTTGCACTAATAAAGTAATACATTATTGCTTTTAGAAAAGATGAAGTAATTCCACAGTAAACTATCAGAATAAGAGAGAAACCATCAAACTGCTTTCTGCATGGAAGTGGCTTCAATGGCAAACAGAAAAATCTTACCTTGCATTTCTTATCATCCATCCATTTAAAAAACTTCACTTGAAACAAGCTTTCAAATCTCAGATAAACGACAGAACAATCTAAATGCATGAGGCATCTTACCACTTCAGACTTTTGTTAAAGCAAAGCATTGCAACATATATATCTCCAACAAAAGGAGAAAACCGGACATGATTTGATGTTTATAAATCTAAATTCTAATATTCTAACTGAAACCCATTTCTGGAGATACAGATGATTGATATGATTTCGGGGTACTCATTTTTGGGAAAAAAATGATTGCAGATGCAGGTATATGAGGTGCTCATTTTTATGAGGGAAATGATTGCAAATGCAGGTATTCGTTAAAAAATATATAATCGTTAATTCTGAAGATGATGGATAAAACAAGGTTTTTATCACCTAGAGACACTTCTCTAGAAGAGAATGGTTGCAAACTTGCAAATGAAGCAGATCAGACTGCTAAGCTAACTAAGGAAATAACAGGGTGGCTGATGTCAGCAAACAAGTGATGGCACCAAATTTAACGTTTTGTATAACCAACGTTGAATGATTCTAAAACTTAGATTTCCATTACAATATCCAAATGAAAAGGGTTTAAATATGAAATCTACGACACATGCAATTATATAGCCTAATCATCTAATCGGATCTATTTTTAACCCTGGATGTTTAAACTGTAGCAATTTTCAATCGGTTGCAATGATACCCTTCCATGACAAAATAGAGTTGCACTTCATTCAATTTTATTATGAATTATAAACGTGTAATTTACAAGTCAGAAACTGCCCCAGATGAAGTGTTCCAATCTATTTCATTCATAACGAAATAATCAATTGGACTGCTTTGAAATTACCATGTACATCTTCAAAAAAAAAAGAAATTACCATGTATGTATCCCATGAGACACCCACTGAATTTAGAATGTATGTATTACAAAGAATCAGTTTCTTTACTTTCTCTTCAAGATCACTAAATCTGTAATCACTAGACTTGGGGCCATCACACTAATTACCTCACAAATTGTGCATGGGTCCTCTTCAGAGGTGAAAGAGATGAGGACACACAATTAAGGTTGTTTTGCAAGTTGGCATTAAAGGTAACTCCAAAAAGTAAAAGGCAACATTTCGATGACAAATGACGGCATTGCAACCAGTCTGATAGTTCAAGGGCATCTAAACAAATGACCAACCCACTTGTTGTTAGCGGTGGTAATAGGAGTAGCAGTAGCAGTAGTAGTGTCAGTAGTGGGAGTAGTGCAGAAGGGGAAATAGTAGTTGTAGGAGCAGCACTGGCAGTAAAAAGAGCATAGGAGGAGTAATAGTCATAGTAGTAGTTCTGCTGGTGGTGATGGTGGTGGTAGTGGTGGTTGTAGTAGCGGTGGAGGTGATAATAGGTGCATACCTGCTGGTGGTGCCCATGCAGGCCACCTGGTTCTTTGTCCCACATCACATGATGAGGAGAAATTGACCCATTATTCAGGAAGATGCGGTTGGGCTGCATATCCACCCTTCAGAGTAAAGAAAAATAATTGATACAAAAATAAGGGACTTGATATCAATGCTCAAGCTGGAATAACCTCATACAAACTGAGCATGATCTTGGGTTTGTAGTACTTGACTGAACTTGAGCTAGATTGGAAGTTGTTGAGCCAAGTTCCAGTTGGACTCAGCTCATTCAGCTCTATAATGTGATCAGACTCATCCTTAGGTAAAAGAGATAAGGAATTTGATCACTATTTTCAAAGTCTGCCATATGCATTCTCTACCTGAGACTATAATTTAAAGCCTAAGAAAAAATATTATACAAGAAAATGAAAACTCAAAAAAGGAGGTGAACTAGATTTTCTTTCTTGTCACATAGGGAAGTGAACCATCTGAATATATATTAATTTCAATCAACAGTACACATCAAAAAATTACAGTGTAGCCCATAGACCTTTGATCGACCTCCTACACACATTTTCCACAAATGGCCTTTATACCCTAAAGATGGCACCATTTCTTTGAAGCCAAATAGACCATAACACTGCAAAAGCATGAGCCTGCTCCCTTGCAGTTCTGATTTATTGGAATCCAAAGCTTTGCCAAAAATCCACCTGGTGAGCATCCACTGTATTTTAAGCATGTCTCAAACCTCCTTTGCAAAAGGGCAAGTAAAAAAAAGGTGATCTCAGTCCTCCGAGGCCCCACTGCGAAAAGAACGCATATGGTCTGAATCAGGCACAAAATTCTGCCTTAAGTCTTTACCATCAGTCTCCTTCTCAGCTGCCAAGCAATGACTTAAATCTTCAAGGGCATTTTAGCTTTCCAAATCAACCAGCAATCACCATATAAAACTGAACTCTCATCAGGTGCTGGAGAAGATGAGTACCTGTACGCTTTCTTTACTGTGAATGGGCCATCCTCTCGTTCCAACAATCCATAATGCCATTTTGTAATTGTACTCCTGATAAATCCTCTTGTAGGCCCAATAACTTGACTACTTGCTGATCGGAGAGGTTTTCTTTCAAAATTGGTATCCAAGATTTACCAACATCGACCCAATAATCTCCGACCACAAGCCCACTATTGGTTGCCAAAGCCAAAAATCGTGGAAATTTATCAGCAAAACTATCTCCACCTCTCCATGTATCTGTCCAAAACCTCGAAAATGGGCCCCATTCCCAGCCTTGGCCTCAAAAGGGCATCACATGCTGCATTACTTGTTGTGAATCCTTCCTTCCAAAAAGTCAATGCCCCTTTGATAGGTGTTATCCTTTCCAACCAATGGATAGATCTGCCAAAGCAAGCCATGAGGACTATGGATGGTAAGTCTTTGCCCACACCCATAATCCTCATGGCCTGGGCCACTTTGCTAGAAGTGCGATGGTCAACGTCCACAGATTTGGAAACCCCAAACCACACTTTATAACCGGCCAACAAATATAATCCTCAAGTAGTAATAAAACTTTTATCCTCTAATAAAGTAAGCCTTTTATTGATGTCATCCTCAAGTAAAGATTCCACCATCTCAAGTGCATTTAGCATATCAGATATATACAGTGTCAAATTTAAATGTTCACAAGCAATATAATAACACTACAGCAATATGCCTATGAGATATAACATGAATTGCATGTATGAAAATGAACATATGGATAATTCATAGGTTGGTTACCGTATATATCAACACCTAAGTTTATATACATAAATATTCATCTTAAGGCCTACGTACACTAAAACAACAAAGGCATAGATAAATGGTCGATCATCACATAGGATTGACATAATGGCAGCATACATATAAATACGTACAAATACCTGGTAAAGTCTAAGATGAAAAAGCTAAACAAACTTCAATCCAGCTTCCAAGATAATCACATCTAACGTCAGAAGCAAAATAATTGAAAAACATAACTCTACACCACATAAAAATTGAGGATAATTATGAGATTGCTCTTCTCCATCCAGAGGTCAGCAGCACTGATTTTTATTTTATGTGGTAGAAAAAATAAGTAAAATGGGCAATCTAGGGAATGTTACCAAATCGAACACTATGACAACTTCAAAGAGCTCTTGGACAATTTTTCAAGGTATCTCTTTTACATGAGAAATACTATATTTTCTGACATGTCAAAAGGCAGTTAAAGAAAATCAAACCATCTTTAAGACCACAATGCATACTCTCCTAGCCTTAGTCAAGCAATAATGCACTGTCAAGGACTCAAGGCAAAGTTTTTAATTTTTTTTAAGAGAAAGGGTGATTGTCTAGATGATAACCACCCAGGTTTTAAATGTTGCAATATTTTGGCGATATATCTCCAATGTATCGCATATCGCCAGCGACCAACATATTGACACGGGTGAAGTATCATTTTTCCCACATATCTACATTGCTCATGTTGAGGGATATCGACCAATATCCCCAAATATCAGTGGCCTCCTTTGCAATTTTTCTAGAGTGTCAGCGACGTATGGGCAATACAAAAAATATTTCACCCGATCTTTGCCCATTTGCATTATGTAACTTCTCTTCTTTCCCCCAAAGCTCCCCCAATTGCAGCAGCAGCTCATCTTGCTTCTCTTCTCTCACCTATGTGTGTGGGTGATTTCTTACCATCTTTCAACTCTCAACAAGTCAATCACCCTCAACTCTTGTTTTCTTCAATTTTTTTTTTTCAATCTTAGCTTCTAATTAGGTGATAAAGGGCACAGAACTTGATTAGATTTATTCAATTATTGACGAATAATGTTCTCTACACGTTATCTTACCAAGTATACAAATTAAACTCCAATTTGGTGGTGAATTGGTGGCCTAAACTCATCTTAAAGCCATGGTTATTGTTTATTCCGAACTTAAATATTGAAATCTACTCGATTATTAGTTAGATTAATGTTCTTTACGCATCACCTTACTAAGATCATAAATTAAACTCTAATTTAGTCATGATTTTGTAGCCTAAATCTTATCTTAAAGCCACATTTACTATTTATTCCGAGATATTTATATTAAATTATGAATAGATCTCTTGTTGGATTATGGTTAATAGTTTGAAATGTTGATTTATGTCTTATAGGTGTTCAATTATGTCGAGAAAAGAAAGAAACTCAAGGGATGAGGATGCTGGAGAAATTAGTTGAAATTATGGTACTCCCATAACCGGAGACAAAGGAAAGCCATAATGCAACTTTTGTGGCAAAAAGATGACGATAAGAGATATCACAAGGTTGATGCAGTACTTGGTAGGTGGGTACAAGAATGTAGCCAAATGTTATAGTGTTCTTGAGGAGGACAAGTTATTGGTGCTAGCAACTTTAGAATGAAAGAAAACAAAATATGTAGAGAAGTGATATTTCATGACTAATGTGGGAAAAAAAATTTGTTGATATAGATGACGGTTCTAATATTCAGTATCCTAATGATGTTGAAACTCCTGCACAGAGACATACATATAAGAATGCCATCAAAGAATCTCTAGGGAGTGAACATGAGAAGTAAAAAGAAGAGGAATTTTCTCGTGGAAGGCAAATTCCTTCCACTTCTATGAGAAAGGAACTGCCCATGTCATCACCCTTGAGCATCCTACAAATACAAAGCAAGTTAGAATTTGATAGATCGGCTAGTGAGAGATATGACAAGCATAGATATGAAACAAAAGATCATTAAAAACATGTTTGGAAATGCTAAAGAAAGGGTAGGTAAGGCCATCTTTATATTATTCTTTGCACATGTGATTCCAGCAAATGCAGTAAGTGGATCATTTCTACAACACATTGGATGAGATTATCCAATGAGGAACAAGCATGAAGGCTTCTACTCTTATGAAATCTTGAATAAGTATTTGTACATGGTGAAGGATGACATTAACAAGCACATATATGGGTTAAAGAAGTTATGGGTGGATTATGAAGTTTTCATTATGTGTGATGGGTAGACTAGTTTCACAAGAAGGCAATTAATAATTTCCACCTTTATTGTAAAGAAAGACTATCTTTTTGAAATATGTAGATGCATTTGATCAAGTAAAGATTACATATACTGTTTGATGGTAGATATTGTGAAGGAGATTGGACTTGAACATGGGATGCAAATTGTTACAGTTTCCATACTAATTTTAAGAAAGTTGAAAAGAAATTGATAAGGCCAACATGTATGGAGTTTTTTAGGCTCCTTATGCAGCCCGTTGCATTAATTTGATTCTAAAGGACTTTGGAAACAAGAAAATGATAAGCGCACTAATTCAACATGCGCATCTAATTACAAGTTTCATTTATAATCACTTTCACATACTAACAATGATGAGAAAGTTCTATAAGGGTGAACTGGTAAGACCAACCATCACTTGATTTGCAACCAACTACATTACAATACAAAATATTCTAGACAAAAAAAATAAATTGAAGCAAATGTTTTCAATTATTGATATTCAAAAAGAGATAGTAGATTGGGAATTGGGAAGGTGGTGGAATTGGTGACCTCCACAAAGTTCTGGAACAGTTGTTCATGGGTTGTAAAGATTGTAAAACATGTTGTGATTGTGCTAAGGATGGTCTATGGTGATAAAAAATCAATTTTAGTAAGTATATATGCAACTATGGAAATATAAAGCAAAAAATCAAAGAAAATGTTGGAAAGTTAGCTTGGCAATACATAAAGATAATTGATGAGATATGACAAGACTTGCCCTTACATCTGCTTCATAAAGCTAGTGTGAATTTACATGACCATTAAATTTCATATTTTTCAGCATGCCTTTATAGTAATTAGTCTTTGTCGAGAGAAACATGTGCAGTGGTTTAGTCCCACATAGTGTAGTGGGACTTTAATATGTATGTGATGGCCTATAAATAGGCGTATACCCCCCACATATTCCTTTGAGAAGAATAATAGAGCAACAGGCCCTATCGGGGCTCTTCTCTCATGGTTTTCTCCCCGCTCTTTGTGAGTGGGGTTTTCACGTAAACCCAAGCGTTTATATTGTTTTATACTTTGATATTATCACTTCCACATTATTTAGATTTATCAACTTGGTATCAAAGATGGTTTTGTTCTTGGGTTATCATTTTCAAGGTTATCATGTTTATCATTATTTTTGGAAGTTCTAATCTCTTGATCTGAAGGAGAATTGAGGAGTATGTGTCAAGGCGATTTGCCACTTGCTAGGTTTTCTGATTGATCCGCTCAAGGAGGATCTCCTCGGTGGAGATCCGCAGCAGCAGTAGGGATTCTTCTTAGCCCTGAAGGAGGAGGTCATGCGTGGCCTTCTCCAGGTCGATCCTGAGCGACGAGCCCTAGTCGCAGCATCTCTCCTATGGCCAATCTCCTCCGCTGTAGCAGGAAGCACCACCAACAACAACATTGTGGAGGAAGAGGAGTATTACGTGGAATCCCTAAGGAAGGAGTCCTCGGTGGGGCTCATCAAGGTCGTAACAATGCTGGTCATCGTCATAGGAGCGGTGGTGCTCAGCCTCTCCCTAAGTGCGACATTCACGAGAGTCTTTTTTTGTTCATCCGGAAGAGGAGGAAGATTTAGGTGCAGACCCTAATGGCTGGAGATCGACAGAAGGTGGAACTTGGTAAGGTAGCAGCGCTACCGTTGAACGAGGAGTGATCTATAGCGGCGATCGTGCACAAGGTTGTAAGATTTGTGCTCAACTCGTGCTCGACTCGGTGGAGACCATTGTCAGCGCGAGAAGCAAGAGTCGAGGTGGTGAGCAAGCGGAGTCAAAGATGGAAGAGCCGAAAGTGACAGTGACCGAAGAAGGAGGTGATGGCAATGGTGAGAACCACTTGTTCATCCCCTATGGACTGCCATCAGAAGGAGGGCGAAGAAAACGAGGGTGATGAGGCTCTCCACTGATGGTAAGGTGGCGACACTGGGGGTCGAGGGTGCCCCCTAATGACGCTGATTAAGATTGCCTACGTGACTTGAGGCACGAAACCCTAGATGATAGTGGCAAGATCAGGCAGCAACCGCTTGGGGTAGGCTCCACGAGGAACTCTGAGGTCGAGGCTGCGTTGGCGTGGGGCTGCAAGCAACACCGACGAGGAAGAGGTCCATGGAGTGGGGGAGGGGGAGCTCGGTGCCCCTTGTTGAAATGCTAAGCACTAGTTAAAGTTCCCTCTTAAAAAGGGAAAATGATGGTGGAGTATTTGAAGAGAGGGGGGGGGGGGGGGGTATTAAAAAAAAAAGGAAAGAAAAGAAGACGAAAAAAAGGCAAGAAAAAAAAGGAGAGAGAATTTTCGGTAAAAGAAAAGAGGTGTTTGAATTAAAGAGAAGCAGTGGAAAAGTCTTCTCTAGTTTTTATTGTTTCTTCTTGTTGTTATTGTTCTCCCATATGACTATAGAAGAAAGGGGGAGTATGGAAGCCCATTATAGTCACCTTCGTTTGAGAATCCCTTTATTGTAGTCTTAAGGCACAATGGCATTTAAGGTGACATTGGATATCACTATGGACGTTGGGAGTAGTTGATCATCACATGAGAAACCACAATCTAGGTGGTCCAGAATTTCGAGGTCTCTAGAGAGAGAAGGAGATCCATTTTCGAGGTACTCAAAGGAAGAGCCTAGTCGGTTTCTATGTGAGAGATACAACTTCGAGGTCTTCATAGGAAGATCTATTTCAGGGATACTGAATAGAGAACCACCAGCACAAGGTCTCCAGAGGAAAGGCCATCGTTGGAGCCAACTACAGTAGTTCCTTCAGCAGCTCTAGCCCGTCTACAAGCAAGAACATGTTCAGAGTATTGTCTGTTCTTCTGTGTAGAGTAGGTTTCTTTGTGTTAGAAGCTGAGCATTCCATGCTCAAACTTAAGGGGGAGTGTTGAGAGAAACATGTGTAGTGGTTTAGTCCCACATAGTGTAGTAAGACTTTGTTGTGTATGGTGGCTTGTAAATAGGCGTGTACCCCTCACCTATTCCTTTGAGAAGAATAATAAAGAAACACGCCCTATCAAGGCTCTTCTCCCGTGGTTTTTTCCCTGCTCTTCGTGAGTGGGGTTTCCACGTAAATCCAAGCGTTTCTATTATTTTACGCTTTGATATTATTGCTTCTGCATTATTTAGATTTGTTAACTATCTTAAATTCTAATTTTGCAACATATTATCTAAATCCTAAATATCATTATAAGTATGAACTTCGTAGTGATTACGAGCACCTTAAAGCAATGCAAGTAATTATCTCTAAGCTCATAAAGGGTGTCCAACAATAAACAAATTGCATGCATGAGGTGATAAAGTATTTGAACTTCAAGCCTACGTTGTTCCACATTTTACTTGTATTATTATAGAGCCCATCATACGATTTTAATTCATAGTTCTTTGCAAACAAAATATTTTAGAAATGAGTTATCTATTGGGACAAATAATGTCCTACATGCATGAGGTAAAACTCTTCCTGGTATGATGATAATCTAAATATGAAGACATCTTTGTAAATTCATTTCACAATTCATAAGTTACATAGATTAATAAATTTACTTTCATGTTTCTATTACAGCTGAATGGTGGCACTTACGTGGCACCGATACTCCTTTTGCCAAGTTATCATTAAAATCTTATCTTAGACAGCATTCGCATGAGGGTGTGAAAGGAACTGGAACACTTTTTAACCTGATTTACTCACAAAGAAGAAATTGTCTTGATAGTGACAAGTTGATGGAGTTGGCATTTGTTCATTACAACATTATATTAAAGATGAAACATATATGGGAAGGAGAACATAAGGAAGAGTATATGAACCCGATTGATGTCACAAATTTTCTTGGAGAAAGAGATAATAAAGATGCTTTACAAGCATGGTTGAATAGCAATGGAAAATCATTGCTTGATAAAGATGGTGGTCTTGATCTTGAGATAGCAAAAAAAATGGATATAGATGTAGACAAATTTGTGGGCAATAGGCCTGGTAAAAGAGTAATTCATGGCATTGAAGAGACTGCAGATGAAGAGGACACCTTCAAGAATAACAAAAGATGATAATGATGATGATGGAAATGGAAATGCCAATGCAATGATGGTTGAACTTGAATCGCAATAGCAAGAAAGTAGTGAACGAGGTGAGAGAGATCGTCCTAGTAGGGATGAAGAGGATGCTGAACATGAATACCAAGAGCGACATAGAACTATACATAGAGACTCCTTGCCAAGTCCATATTGTGACCATGGTGCAAGGTATGGCTTAACTTCTATGATGTCTATTGATGATTTAAGTTCATTAATGAGACTCCCTTAATCTAGCGAATTCAATCATTGGAGGTGGCACTGCATCATCGTCAATGAATTTGGTCATGGATTTCATTACACCAACCCTTAATACCAAACCCCCAATGAAGATAAGACAGTTCATATGGTTTCTTGCTTAACTGCCCTTCACCGATGTCTTAAGACTCTTAGCTAGACCCAAGTCAACCTCCATCTTATTATGATTCCTATGACTATGAATATGATGGTGGCCAAAATGAAACTAACCAAAGTGAGCTAAAGCGCAAGGGTATGGAGTATTCCCAAAGTATTTTGCAGCTAAGGTCTACAACCATCTTATTATTATTGGCCTTTTTAGTCCATTGCACAACTTCTTCCTCCACTACCACAAACTTCATCAATGAGACAATGTGATCCTCCTGAATCTTCAAGTCCTACATTGAGATGAGGAAGTTCTACCGGGTCTAGAGATTCAAGAGGACCAATTAGACATCATGAATAGGATTAAGATGATTATAGTTAGAGTTGATCTAGACAGTTACAGTCAATATCCACGTCTTAGAGTACTTGCATACTACAGTGATGAAGACTACCAACGAAACATCCATAAATATAATACTCAATACAACTTCATGATGTTGGTCAGGAACAATAGGAATCACAAATAGAGGAAGAAAATTAAAGATACTAAGCTAGGTTGAAGCTCCACATGACATTGAAGAAGTCATGAATCATTATTTAGTGGTACCGGTAGTATTATATTTTATTTCTGGCAAGTATTATTATGAATATCTTAAGTTATTATCATATTATGTGCTTTTTCTTTTCAATGTTATGACTTACAATGATTTATTTTTTGAAAAGGGACTTGCAATGATTGTTTTTTTGAAAGGAGACTTGCAATGATTGTTGATATGCCAATAGCATTTTTTTTTAAAAAAAAAAAAGATGTCAGTAGGATATTTATATTATATTTTCATTCAAAATTTATAATTTTGATCTTCCAATCATTTTTTCATGCATGTTATTAAAATATTAATTTTATCAAATTTATAACATTTTAATCCATTTTAGACCATTTTGAGTGATTTCCTCAAAATTCTCAGATATCAACGATATATCCTCTTTTTGACTTAGTCGATACAACATTGATATTGATATTTAAAATCTCAAGGTTAAATCACCTTCAAGCAAAGAAAGTTATCAAACACCACCATTACTATGTTTAGGGTTTCTACCAATGATAAATGAGTTTTCAATGAAATTTAAGTCTAACCTATCCGTTAAAAAATGATGGGTAAAGGCTATTGAGGCATGTTGCCACCGAGATGCTACCTTAGAGGTTCACATGGAGAAAAAGCATATCACCTTGAACTAGTAGATAGGAACATATTGACAGATAATAGCGACAGAAGAATAATATCATGAAATAGAAAAAGTACCTCAACAAATTAAAAAAAATAAAGCTAGATATGTATTAATGTAAATTAAGAAATAATCTATAGCCAAACTTATTAAGAAATGAACTCAAGTTCTATTGAAAACACAAACCCTAGGTCCCTGTATATAGAAGGGGGCTTGGGTAAATAACAATTATACCCCTACTTGGGGAGAAAGTAAAGAAAACAACGCTTAAACAAAGAAAAAAGGTGCGTGTAACACTCCCCCTCAAGCTAGAGTGTAGATATCAATTATGCTCAACTTGGAATTGCATCTCTTAAATGCCGATCGAGGAAACGCCTTGGTGAGCATATCTACCACCTGCTCCTTTAAAGAAACATGAGAGTTGTAGATGCATCGTATCCCTAGTGTAGTGTCAGTCTACGTCCATGTGTTTTGTTCTTTCATTGAAAGCAGGATTATTTGCAATGAAGCCCTATAATTGCATTTCATCTTCATGGGCTCTAAGATCAACAATTGGAGGTCTATAAGAATTGAACGTATCCACATGAGCTTAGTTGCAGCCCATGCCACAATGTAATACTCTGACTCTACACTCAATCTGGCTCCACTGTTTGCTTCTTGCTTTACTAGGTAACCATATTTTCGTACACAAAAGTACAAAAGTACAAAATCCTGAGGTGAATTTTCTATACTTGGGACACCCTGTATAGTTTGCATCAATGTAAGCCATGACCCCAGGAGTACCTCTATGACCTTTTCCAAGAGCAGATTTGAGGTGTTGTAGCATCATGATGGTAGCTTCCCAATGTGTTCTTCAAGGTTTGTCAAACTGGCTTATCTTGCTAATGACCAAGGCAATATCGAGTCGTGTTACTATCACATATAATAGATTGCCAACCAAGGCTTTGAACTACCTTGCATCAATTGGTTCTCAATTGTCTTCATGAAGATGCATGCTGGGATCCATATGAATCTTGGCTAGCTTGGCTCCAGTCATGCCAGTCCCCTTAGCATTCCGAGTAACTTCAATGCTAAGGAAATATTTAAGTGGCATGACTGGAGCCAAGCTGCAATCCCCTTTGTTGCTGACCTAAGGCTTTGACCTAAGTCCTTGTATGACCTAAGTTGCTGACATGACTGCTGACAAAGTGTTGCCTCATAAAATCCTTTGTCGCTACAATCCCCTTTGTATCATCTCCTGTAAGGATAATGTCATCGATGTAGACAAGCATTACAACTCTCCCCTGTGTGGTTGCTCGAAAAAACAGGGAATGATTAGCAGCAGATCTTCTGAAACCAACCTTCTTTGCAACCTCAGATAGTTTCTAAAACTATGCCCGTAGGCTGTACTTAAGACCGTAAATGACTTTATGAAGACTACACAGCTTGGTACACTCCCCTCGGGTCCCAAATCCCATAGCTTGTTGCGTACACCTCATCAAGATCGCCATAAAGGAAAGCATTCTTGACATCAAGCCAATGAAGTCCCCAATCCAGGTGAGTTCCTACGGAAATGAGGATCCTTATGGTAGGCAATCAAACCACTGGAGAGAACGTGTCAAAGTAGTAAATGTCATAGGTTTGAGTATACCCCTTTGCAGCAAGTCGAGCCTTGTAATGCTCTATGGACCAATCTAATTGGTACTTGACAATAAAGATCCAACGGCACCTAATGATTGTAACAAGGTAGACATCTCCTCCATATCTTTCTTCCACTTTGGATCCCCATGAGCCAAATGGTAAGTGACAGGAACTGTACAACAGATAGAGCAAAAACAAACTACCGATACTTTGGACATAAGCCAGGGACATATGCTTGCATAACAAATGCATGGTGCAAGACCAAGTGCCCTTTCTCAAGGCAATTGGGAGATCCAAATTTGTCTCTAAATCAAGAGTAGGTGGCACTTCTCTATATGTGTCGAGAGATCCGAGAACATCTGTTTCAGTAGAGCTAGAAACCTCATTAGTCTCATTAAGTGATTGGATTACCTCCAACATAGGTGAAGGCATTGGCACTGGAGGAGGGGGTCTTTTGGCATTGTGGCTACTGTGATGGCATATCCTGATCTATGCATATAGATCAAGCAAAACTTATGATCATCCTCTTATTGTGTTATGGGCTACTTAACATCAGGAACAAGAAAAGGGATTTGAGCCTACAGATGAAACCTCCAGACGTAATCCTGCAGAAGAGTAGTAGGAAATGGACTTGAAGGAGACATCAGCAGTAACATAATGCTGTCATCCATAACATGTATACACTTTCTGAGTCTTAGAATAACCCACAAATATGCATTTAGCAGCATTAGGTGCCAACCAATCCCTATTAAGACCATGGATATGAATGAAGGGGACACACTCAAAAACCTTAGGTGCTACAATAAACAACTTGTCAGGGAACAAAATAGAATACAAAACACCTTCATCAAGGACAGTAGAAGGGATGCAATTGATTTAGTAGTATGCAATGAGGATGGCACCCCCCTAATATGAAGTAGGCATACAATGTTGGATAAATGGGGTGCGAGCGACATGCATAATGTGCTTATGCTTCCCTTCAACCATACCATTTTAATGAGAGCTGTATAGGCAATTGCTTTGGTGGATAATCCCATGTGCATGAAAAACATCATATAGCACGGAAGAACAAAACTCTAAGGCATTGTTTGTACGCACAGTTTTCACATAGGCATCAAACTAAGTTTTTATTTCGACCAGGAAATGCTTGATTGCAAACCCCACCGCGGACTTGGACTTCAAAAGAACACCCATGAAATACAAGAAAAATCAACTGCAACAAGGTAAAAACAATGACCTAGTTTATCAGGAGGAGATCAACAAAGACCCCACAACTTAAATAAAGACCTTGAACTATGTCCTTGTTGACTCGAGAAGGAACTCCTGTGATGCTTCTTGAGTTGACAGGTGTCACACTGGAGTACTACAGTAGGTGGGGTCTGAGGGATAACCTGTATCAACTTTTGCAAAGGTAAGTAACCAAACCGAAGATGTCATAGATAACTATAACCCCCACCAAAGGATAATGAGGCATGGCCGACATAAGGAGTTTGCACCAGGCAATAGAACCCCCCCCCTCCTTACGACCACAGCTAATAACTTGCCCCATCAGTATATCCCGAAACACAAGCAACATTACGTTAAAAATAACATGAGAATGGAACTCCTTAGTAATACAATTGTCAGATAGTAAATTCAATGGGGAGGCCTGAGACTCGAAGGAAATATGAGAGATCTAAGCTAGATCATCAAACTATGCACAAGTGATAGGGGCTAAATTAGGCATCACCACAAGTCTAGCCATTACCTGATAAGCACTTAATAGCTTTCCATGCTTAGTCCAGCATGAGTCCATTATATGACTTATCTTGCCATAATAGGTACATTGTAATCTGCTTCGCCCTCAGCCACTGCGTCCACAACTACATACCTGCATGGCCTGTCTTGCTCCTCTCCCTTTGCCTTGGGAAGCAGCCATAGCAGAGATCTGCTCAACCTACTTGGTCGACGCAAGAGAGACAATAAGTCTACCAAGCCTATTATAGGCTTCCTTTATGGTGGGAATCTCACAAGTGTCAACATCTGAGATCTTGTGGCATCATACGACGGATCCAATCCTGCAAAGAAATTTCCTACCATGGTCTAAGCCCTATACAACTTCTGAGACTCGCAGGAGCACACCGAAGTATAGGAGTTAAGTCTCTCAAAGCAGATTTCAAGCTAGAGTAGTACTAGGCTAGTGGGTGCCCAACTTGCCTCATACAGCCGATCTCATGGTGAAGCTACAGGATCTGGGTCGCAATCTTATCTTGAGAAAAGGCATGACGCAGAATATCCCATATCTTCTTCACAGTCTTGTAATATATGATCGCTATGGAAATACACTGTATTGTGGTATTCGTGATCCATAGCCTAACCATGGCATTGTCCTTTTCCATGACACATATTTTTCTATCTTTTCGGCAGGCTCTATCTCCAATAGAATATGTTTCTTGTCGTGACGCTTGATTACATTGGGGATCAATTGTGCCCACAAGACATAGTTAGACCCATCAACCTTGACAATGGGTCCAAAGAAGGGGTTCTTGAAATCCCCTTGTCCTCCTTCCTCGTGTGAGGACTCAACTAGCTTGGATGCCATCCCTTTTACGAAGCCCCTAAGACACTTAACAAGACGTTGGAGAAGTCCTTAGATCATGCCAAGGCCCAACTAGGGCTTAACGACCCAAAACAAACCTTAACAAAGGGGGAAAATGGAGCTCTAGCGCACTAGCAAGCTGAGGTGATCACCAGTAGAGCCCTGACGAGCTGGCGTCTGGCAATGCCCTGATGATCGTTAATCGGTAAAGCAACCCCACAGGAGTCGACTCAACCCCTCAAGAGGCCAAACGATGACCGAAGTCAACGCTAGTGGCTTATCAATAAACTTGATTAGGTGACAATGCAGCAGCTTAGGAAGGCTACCACGCTGCGCTGTCAACTGATCAATTACTGGAGGGAGTGCAGCTAGCTAGCGATGGACTGGTAACCCCTCCAGGTAGACGTCGGTAAGTGGTGGCCGGTGGAAATCCGGTCACAACTCCACCGATGTGAACAGTGTTGAATTCAAGCAAAGTCCACTGATGGAGTGTTCTAGGACACAGATCACAATGCAAAAGACTTTTTGGTGGAGAAAAAAGCAATAGGAATCAAGGAGGTATCGATGTCAGCATAAGCCTACCACTCTAATACCATATTAAGAAATGAACTTAAGTTCTATTGAAAATGCAAACCCTAGGTCCTTATATATAGCAAGAGGGCTTGGGTAAATAACTATTATACCCCTACTTGGGGAGAAAGTAAAGAAAATAGCACTTAAACACATAGAAAAAAGGTGAACAATACTTATAGTATAACACAGATAGATTCCAAATACCTAGACTTAAAAATAAGCCAGAGTAAAATTTCTATGAAGCTTGCCAATGCACATTGAAGATGGCAATGCCTTGCCATCTTGATAATATCTCCATGTTGTAGACAACTGGACATTAAAACAAGCATATTTACAACACAAGACGGTACTTAAAGCAATGTCAAGGAGAAATAATCAGATGATGCAGAGCATCATTTCTCTTACCTCCTCATCCAACTTTCTCCATACTTTTGTCATGTCTAATATGGATTTGGAGCAAATAGGACAAGTATATCTGAAATAAATAATAATCAAGTGCATTAAGTCCACTAAAGAAAGCAAAAGGTAAAATTACTACATTCAGATCTGCAAGTCAATTACTGTGAGTGCTTCATCATCTCTTCCTGACATTCAGAATGCATTGTGTGTCCACATAATAAAACTCTGGTCTCCTTAACTGAGTCGAAAAGGTACTGCATGTAACATTAAATAGTTATATTTCAGACCATCACAGATGAAAAGGCATATCAGTTGTGTACCTCACAACAAATTGGACACTGGCTCTTCATTGCATTCTCAACGCATGAATGCTTGTTGAGCAAGCCAAGAGCATAGCAAGATCCTGGATGAGCATCACATGTTTCCCGAAACCAAGTCACATTTATGTCTCACACTTTTTGTTCGAGGCACATGAGTTATCTAGTAAAATCATTAGAATAAAAGCATGGCAGGCCAAGATCTCCTTTGTAAACAGTTTATAAATGCTATCAACTTGCATCTAGTCGGTTCTACCTACAAAAAGTTGCTTATTTAAAAAAAAAAATCAAATTCATGTTCATCCTGACAATAGTTCTAGTTCTGCAACTTTAACTCTGTGAGGTAGAAAGCAGAAATTTAGGTCAAATTTCTCAAGATCAAGTCAAACAAAAAAGATAGGTCCAAGTTGGTTCATCTAGGAAATTTGAAAGTAAACCTAACACAAGTTCAGTTTGTTTAAATCATAACTTTGAAACTTAACTTGGACCATAAACTAAGACAAAATCAAATATTACCAAGGTCCGGGAGCCTACGGTGCTACATAGAAGGTGAGGGATTTTGGTAAATTGAGAATCTTCCGAGGTCCATAGTTTCACGACTCATGTACAAGAGGTGATAGATTAAGAGCATAGTAACATCTAAGCAAATGAAGACCACAATCAACTATTCATATTCATGAAGCACCAAAACTATGCTGCCTAGACAATTGATGAAGTGACAGAAATACTCCATCTTGCCATCAACTTAATTCTGAAAAATGCCATTCCACAGTTTCCACCTACAGAAAATGCTGCATACCACACTTTTGACAGTGGAAGAAGTTTTCTCTGCCGCCAACCCTGAAAAAAATTGGGATTCCTAATTAACATTATGACCTTAGCTATCTGTATGAAATGGAAAAGGAAAAAGATTTGAATTAGCATCAAAAACAGTTTCTCAACCTGCAAATGCTGCAGTCATTGCAGTGGTATTGCCCTTTTGAAATCTGCATGCAGTCAACCAGAGGCAAAATACCAGTCATTGTCCAATCCTTACATCTTCATTAATCCCACGTAAAACAGTAAAAGTGCAGGAAGCTCACATCATCATCGTAAAACTTGCAAATGTCACAATAGTACTCCCCCATATTGACGCCACAATTGGAGCATACTTGGGCAGCCTAACAAAAGCACAAATCATCACAGAACATTTAAAAGCCAAAAACAAAAACCACATAAGAGAAACACAACAACCATGTGGAAACCGAACCCACCTGCTGCTCAGTGTCACAAATCAAGCATATCACCTTAACACAAACAACCACAGAATCAAAAACCAATAAAAGGAAGAATCATCAAAACTCCTATTCCTACAAAAAAAAGGAAGAAAATTAAATCTTAAGATAAGATCAAAGCCCACCTTTTTAACCTCACTACGGGGAAGCTCGTGCCACTTTTTGCATCCCAGACACCAAACAAACAATCAAACAAAGCAAGAAAATAAAACACGTAACAACACTTTTGATTAAAAACATGAGATCTTTGAGGGTCATTACGGTGGACTCGTTGTGGCAATGGCGACAGGTGAAGATCTCGTTGCAGCAGGGGGCTCGAATCATGCACCTCCGCCGGTAGTGCTTGCAACTGCGTCACCGGAACACCAAGAAACAACAAAGGTCGCACCTT
The DNA here is from genome assembly GCA_037157565.1 of Thalassia testudinum. NCBI lineage: Eukaryota > Viridiplantae > Streptophyta > Magnoliopsida > Alismatales > Hydrocharitaceae > Thalassia > Thalassia testudinum. Next base: position 755,303 of record JAZHRO010000022.1, on the reverse strand, counting down.
TCCATGAGAAGCATCAAGGAAACAGACAAGAAAACCTCGAAATCACAAGAACAGGGTCGGAAGAGGGAAAAGATCGGAACTTGCCCGTGACCCAACTTCCCAAATCCCAAGCGGGAGTCATCCTCGTCCAGATTCGCGAAGGAGGCGGAGGCCAGATCGGCACAGGAGCCCTGCATACCGCCTCCTTGTCGAGCAGAGGAAGAGCCGTAAGGAAACCCAGAGATGACGCACCAAATGCTCCAAACAAAGAATTACAATAAGAAGCGAGTGGGCATGATTGTGATATACATGTGTTAAAAATTACCAGCTTAGTCTTGTATGTAAAATAAGTAAATAAGACAAAGCTGGCGCCGTTTGGATTGATCAATGGGGGAGCTTTGGGAGGCGTGCAAAGACATTTTTGACGTTTTTGATTTATAATAGAGGCTTGGTGGGTTGATTACGTGGCTCTCTTTCCTTCCATTCTTATCCTCTTTTTTATTTTTTTTAAGTATTCGTTGCTGGATTAAGTGAATTTATACTGTGTTAAATGTTTAATTTATTATTTAATTATTTTATTTTACATTAGATTAAGTAAATTTAATATGAGTTAAATTTATTTTATATTCCCTGTCAAATAACTTTAATTCGTCAGAATATTCAAATATATTAACTCATTTATTTCACTATTTATTTCACCCATTCCTTATTTCTCTAGTTATTCCATAAATTTATTCCCCTTGACCTGAGTAAATAGAGCCTAGAAAGAAAAAGTGAAAAGTGAAGTCTTTTTGAAACTAATGTCAGCCCTAGGTGTGAACTAGGATGGTTGTGAAACCTAGAGATAGTTTACGTCACAGGTTAACTAACCCTAGTTTACATCTTTGCAACAGGGCATTAACCTCTTACTTGTGTTTACTTGGTATGGGGGTTTAACTTTTGTAGGGGTTTATTGAATGGGGATTAGAAGTAGAGGTTAATTTGTGATGGGATAAGAGGTTAATTACTTAGGAATAAGGATGAGTATTGGATTAGGCTCTTGTGGGCTGAATTCGACTTGACCCAAGTTCATTTAAGAAATGAGCTAAAAAGGTAGCCCAAAGCTCGACCCATTTATTCATGGTCTAATTATTTATTTCATTTATACCTATAAAATATTATGTAAGTAACGTTTTCAATTAATTATTATTTTAAAAGTATAAAAAATAATATAATTTTGTACAAGAAAAATGATTTATAAAGAATAATTTTGTTTCACTTATGTAAATGATGAGTTATTATATTTACCTTTTATATATATTAAAAAATCTTTAAATCCTCGCAAGTACATGTCCAACCAAAATGATCCAGTTACTTGTATTGCAAATATTTAACTTGAATATTCAACACACACACATATATATATATATATATATATCACATGACACGCTAACCAAATGTAATCAAGTAAGGATAAATTAACATAAAAAATAAGAGTATTCATCTTGTGTGTTCATATTTAGTTCAAATTTAGATGTTCACGCTTTCTCTATGATAAAAAGTCAATAGTTCATATCTAACACGAACGAGATTGTATAAGATTGCATTGCACAACTTATCCAGTTACTTGTATTGCAAATATTTGACTTAAATATTTAACATATATATATATATATATATATATATATATATATATATATATATATATATATATATATATATATATATATATATATATATATATATATCACATGACAAGCTAACCAAATGAAATCAAGTAAGGAGAAATTAAAATAAAAAATAAGAGTATTCATCTTGTGTGTTCATATTTAGTTCAAATTTGGATGTTCACACTTTCTCTATGATAAAAATTCAATAGTTCATATCTAACTCGAACGAGATTGTATAGGATTGCATTGCATAACTTATAATTACAGAGAGCATGGGGGTTTAGGTTTTGTTGGTTAAAAAATATTAAGAGCAGTTAATGTTTATGTAGTGTTTAATGTATGATGCATATATGATATATATTTTAATAGATAGTATGAATATATATACATATATGATATATATTAATGTAATTGGGTCAACATGCTTTGCCTTAAGGTAATCCCATAAATGGGATAATAGGCTAAGTTGGGTTTGAGCCACCTCAACATAAGGTCAGGGTATTTAATAGATGGGTCATATTTATAACATAAGCCCGACCCAAGTTAATTTTAAACTCAAGCTTGGGTCGATCCAATCGAGTTGGGCCTTGGGCTAGGTCAAGTCGACCCAACCCAATGCTTATCTCTACTTAGGAATAGGGGTTGGAAGAGGATATAAGTTGACAAATGATAACTTTAGCCTCAAGAAGATAGGTAAGTTAAGTGTTATAGTATTTTTTTATCATAAACGATATATCATGTGACGAATTGTGTTATAGTCTAAATTAATGTAACCAAGTTATAATTATTTTATTTATTAAATACTAATTCTCTTACATTACAATAACTAATTATGTTACAATAGTATTAAGTTATAATGTTATGATTATTGGTCAATTAGGAAGTATATACTAATTTTATCAACTATTCATTTATAGTAATAATAATATAATTATTTATTAATAAGAATATATCATTATAGTTTAATTATAAATAGATTAATATTATAGTTAACCACTAACTATGATAAAATAATTCTCATATGAAATACGACTAATAATATACTAATTATTGTAAATCAATTTAATAAAGAACCAATAGATGTTATAATTATTGTAAAGTAATTATTTTACGTTTGTAAATGCTAATTTTGTTGTAATAATAATTGTAGTATAATGTTATGATTATATGTTAATTAAGAAGTATATATATTGATTACGATAGTCACTAATTATTCTATAATAGTAAAAATATGATTATTTGTTAGGTTAGATATATTATTATAATTTAAGTATGTGTTGAAATAAAGTGAATCGTTTAATTACACACTAACTATATTAAAATGGCTATTAACCAAAATATATCAACCCACTAAACATGAGAAGAGAAAGAGTGAGAAAAAGCGTAGGATGTGAATGATGTGTTAGGGTAAGGAGGAAGAAAGCATGGATAGGAAAGGCAGGTTATCTCAACCTACAATCGATTTCAGGTTTGCTTACGCTGAGTTTTAGAGCCAAAGTGGGGTTGGGTTGACGTTTGTGGTAAACAACGGTTAACCTCCAAAAAGAGGGATTAACCTTATCATAAACAAGGCCTTAAGATCAGAGTGGAGAGTTGGATAGGAAGAGAGATAGAAAATTAATAGACTTAGCCAATGGACCAATCCCTTGATTGCTTGACTTGTCTGACCCACCTATGGGTCGATTTTATGTTTTTGATTTGGGTTGACTCAACTAGTCTTATGTTTTTATATTTTACTACTCTACATTTAGCTGCATTGATTATGGTATTAAATTTATTATTTTATATTTGGCTATCAACTTTCCTCCATTTAAAAAAAAAATAATAATTCTCATCTTAAGGAGGAGAAGTAAGGTACCCGCGTCCCTCTATTTTCTAAAGTAATATCTAAGGACTCGAATATGTGCCTCTCATTAAGGTAATTTTGACATCTTACCAGTTGAGCTATCCCAAGAAGTCATTTTCTTCCATTTCAATTGCATCTTCAAGCTTAGGAAATCCATCAATAGATAATATTACCATAACATATGATCTAAGAAATAATTTTAAAAAAATTTAAAGTAAAATCATGATTCCGACAACACAAGTTCAAGTGAAAACATATCACTTATGGTCAACCCTCCCAATCTATATTTGGTTGGCCTTGCGTAAAACATTTTTGGGTATGGAACTAGCTAGACTAGGCTTGGGACAAAGGCTATTTGAAGGTTGGTTTATAATACGTTAAATCTTATTTAGATAAAACATTGTCATTATAGTCAAAATTGCATGTCATACTTTTAAATTCATGAATTCAAAGCTTGGTAAATTTGGGTTGTCTAAGGAGATAAATCACTTATTTTCGCTTCTCACTTTGATTTTCTTATTTCTTTTTGTGATTTTTCTCTTTGCAATTATTATTATTATTATTTAATGATATCCATAACCACGAAAGAGATAGTTTAAGTTAGCAAAATAATATCATAATGTCATTGAAGAATAATGTTTATTGCAATTATAACAACAAGAAGATGAAAAAGATAAATAAAAAGTGAGGACATGAGAGATGGAGAAGAGAGAGAGAAGGAGATGATACAAGGCTTCTCTTGAGACATTTGATGGGTGCGCTCGCGATGGCAATCGAGTGTCCATTTATGATCATCAAGCCAAGGAAGCTTGAAGAGATCGAAGCCACACAAGTCAATGAAGATGGATATGCAACAGAAAGAAGTCGAGGACGAGATCAATGAAACCTAGAGAGGAGTAGATGGATGAAAATATAGAGAAGATCGGGGAACCTAATGGGATTATTCTAACAAGAGGTTGAACCCAATCTAATGGATGAAGGTGGAGGATACCTATATCAACGAGGAAAAGGAAGATAGAGGTTGGTACCCTCTCGTGGAGGAGGAAGAATGGAGGACCACAGGGGTGAAAGATGGATTGCATATAGGTGAGGACGAAGCCTTGTGTATGGCAAGGACTGTTGGTGCTAGAATATCGCGATCGTTTATTTTGATGATAACAAAATACGTGTCATTTAACATTTGTACTTGAAGTCTTAGATTTCAGGTCAATTACAAATGGAGACATGGTTAGACAGAGTTCGAGCTCGCATCCAGGATGGATTGGAGGAGCTTGATTGAGAACAAAGGAGCTTCGCGAGGAACGATGGCTTGAAGAAGGAAGGAAATGAAGAATATGATAGATTTCCTTTCCTTGTAATCGTTGTATTTTTTTTCTTTTGTTGCTTTTTATTTTGTTACTTAGATTCATGTTAAAGAGCCTCAAAGAACCCTAACAGTAGTCCTAGGAACACTTGCATAACCCTAAGATACTTAGGTTTTCTGTAGAAAACTTAGAAAACCAATCTAGGGTTAAAACAGCCTTTTCAGACGTCTGATAAATACTTTTAAGATGTCTGAATATTGATTCAGACGTCCGACTATATTTAAGTTGGACTTAGTTAGTTCTGTCTGATGAAATCAGACGTCCAGACCTTAGTTTAGACATCTGATGATTTTGCTAGACGTTCAATTAGTGGATTATTGGCTGCCTTGGTAAACACTGAAGGAAATGACCGTTAGCTCGTATCAAACGTCCGTAGAGGACACCAGACGTCTGATACATGACCGTTTTGCCTTAGCTGACCCAAAATCTCTTCTCAGATATTTTATAGCCGTTGCACTCTCTTGGAAATCCATCTCGTAGAAAAGTAAGTTTCCAGACGTCCAGACTTAGTGCTAGACGTCCTGTATGTCGTTTGATGACAATTCACTAGAACCCTATTTCGATCTGATTCAAGTCAGGAAGGAAACTCTCCTATAATTAGACGTTTGACTTTGTTCCCAGACGTCTTAAACTGGTTTTCCAGACATCTGATGCTAGGACCAGACGTCTGATAACCCTGTCAGTGTAATGATTAACCTTAATTTTGTCCTGATTCTCTTGGAGGTTGTCCCCAACGGCTATGGAAACCTTCAAAGGCCTTCCAAAGCCTTCTTAAGGCCTCTATAAATAGAGGAGAACCTTTGGCACTCAAAGAGACATCAAGACACACTAAATACAAGCATTTCCACATCCTTGTGTCAAATTGATCTATAGAAGAAGCTTTAGCTCTTCAAGCACTCACTTCACCTAAGAGCTTCGTGCTGCTGTGCACCCACTCTCCTGGAGTAGTTCACAAGAGCGTCGTGCCATTGCGTGGTTCACGCACCCGCGTCACCGATTCGACGCACTTCTTGTAAAGGGAAGCATCCTTACTCCTATAGAAGCTTAGGTCAAGAATATTTTTGTTGGCTCTATAGGACTATTCTTGTATTTTACTTTGCTTGTGTTGGGTATTCACTTAGCGAATTTCCATCTCCTTCGTGAGACAAAATCCTTCTCGTGAAGATAAGGGGTTTGAGGTACGCTATCATCGTATAAAGTAGCGTGGTTGTAATTAAGGTTGTACTACCCTCGCTTAAGTAGTACGTTAGTGGATTTGATCAACTTGGTTGATTGAAAATCCTAACTCGAGAGGGTTAGGTGGTGGTTTTCACCCAGGTTGAGTTTCCACCTAAAAATCTTTGTGTACATTGTGTGATTGACTATTTGTGAGATTGTTATATCTTTAATCCTACATTTTTTACGTCACGCTGATCTCACCCCCCCTAAGTAGGGATTTACAAGGACGTGAGTTGTGTAGGCTGCAGGGCTGGAAAAAGAAGTGTTGCGCATGGAGTGGGATTTGCTGGAAGGGGTGGCGCAACATAGGTTGTGGTCTCATGCTTGTGAATGGGAAGAATTTGTGTGGTTGCATGGTTGGAAAGGGACATGCATGGCATTTCATTTTTGAAAGAGAGGAACTTGCGTGCGCAGGATTGCATTTTCATGGGAGTAGGAATAGCGGGGAATAATGGGAGCGGAATAAATAGTGGTGCAAAGTGATGATGCATGGGAAAAGTAGTGGAGTTATCAATGTGGGAGAGGAGAATGGGATGCGAGTGCAGTGGAGGTTGCATGGTTGGGCTGCCGCGGGGAATCATGAGAGAGAGAGAATAAATAAATGGTTTCATGTGAAGATTTTTTCTTTTCTAAAAGGGGAGAAAGGATGATAATATCAGAAGACATAAAAGACTCATGGGTAAAAATTCGATCATTGCGAGCCAACCACATCGCACACAAAATCGTAGCCATATCGATCCTATTTATAGTCCGGTTCATTAGTTGGTCCCACATGACCTCCCATGTAGGAAGAAAGGTACCAACAACCTTACGCCAGACCCAACAGGTGAAGGAACACTTCGAGAAGAGGTCCTTCGTACTATCCTTGGCTCCATGGTATAGTTCGCAACTCTGCTCCAGTGTCCCCATAATCCTTTGTGCAAACCTTGAGAGGGGCCTTGATGTTCCATATTTGTAACGACCCGATTCCCGAATCCCTACGAGACACGAGAACCGGACCGACTCGACTAATCCCAAGACCCAGTCGTCCAACGAGAAAGTAACCAAAAGAGCAGTAAAATAAATCACATTCACCATGTATATAACTAGCAGTAACAAAATACAGCAGTAAAGGAAAGAAATACTACAGTATATACCACCATAACAGCAGAGAAATAAACATGTACATAACATAAAGTTTTCAGTAAAGAAGTACAGGGAGTAACAAAGAAAACTACTCACTACTGTGGAAGAAAACTACAGAAAGTACTACAGGTAACCCTACTGGACCCTACTAGACCCAGCGTCCTCTACAGCCGCTGACTCTGGCTGCTCAACACCTGGTCCTGAAAAGGTAACAAGGGTGACATGTCAGCGAAACGCTGAGTAGAGTGGCAACTAAAAGCTAAAGAAGCAGTAGAGTGTACAGTAGTTGTTATATTTTTACTTTCTTTATTTACGTCTTTCTATTATTTTACTATTAATTTATTTCTCAGATCCTTCTCTTGATCTTGAATGTTCCTCGTGGGAACGATCTTGATTGCAGTCTTTTCCGAAAAGTAGAAGTAACACGTGATGCTCCCCTGGCCGGGAGAGTCCCCCATGGTGGTCTTACCCTCAGTCAACCACCCCAAGGTAGCTGACAGACATAACGGTGACTACGGCACGCGCGATAAGCGCACGGGTAGCTACCCCGCACTGGCACGCGGTCAGTCATTTCCGTTAACAGGTGCGCCCAAAGCACAGCACGGAACCAGTATAGGGCAGAGCCCTCTCAGTAACAGGGGTCCAACCCCTCCACAGTCCGCGCACCCTCGCCTGACTACCCTGGTTTGCCCAGTGGGCCTAAAAAGTAGGTGTAGGAGGCTAGCAGAACCCCGGGGCCCGTGGGGTAGCTAGTGCTCTCTCTACACTAGTAGCTCTCCTCGGTACTATGTACGCGAGGGCCAGCAAGTCGGTGTACAGTGGCCAAACCCACCCCGGTCTCAACCTTAGGATGGCAAGCTCCCCTCTACACTAAGAGGTAATGTGTGCTCTCTCTGGTACCACGTACACAAGAAACAACACACTTCCACGTTTCACTTTCTTAGTTCCATTATGTTCCCTTTCCAGGAGTTCTACTCCTAATTCCCCGTAGGGTTCATGTTCTTTTTTGTTTGGCCATTTTAGGTTTCACCGTTCCAGTTTTACGTTCATACAACCCATGTTCTTCATCATATTTCTTCATTCATAACAGACAGCTGTTAAATCAATTTACAGGCAGTTATTATTTCCTTTCCACTTTTCCAAGACTGCAATATTTATATATTCCACTAGTTTTCCAGTCCTAGGATTCATGCCGTACCCTATGATCTATCATTCAATCTAGTTTTCCAGTCCTAGGATTCATGCAATACCCTAGGTTCTATTATTCAATCTAGTTTCTCAGTCCTAGGGTTCATGCAAAGCCCTAGACTCTATTAATTGTTTCACAATTGTAACAAATTTTGTTAAGTAAATTAAAAAGCCACTCTACCAGCGAAACCGGGAGTGCTGGGGGCATGTTCGGTAATCCTGGGTGACTCCGTAATTCCCAAGACTGCAATGGAACGGGGTCCTAACACAAGGATCAATCACAAGGAGTTTCTCATAACGATATACAATTACTGTAAACGGGTAGAGGAATTTATTCTGGAAAGAACGCAATTTGAAACGCAGAAAACGGACTCCGAACGGGCCCTAAACGGGTCAAAAACGATGAAACTGTCCAAAATCAGACGTCTGGAACCTCTTCCAGACGTCTTAAAAGGTGGGTCAAGTCGTACCTTAGTTCTGCGTAGTCCTTCAGACGTCCAAAAGCCTGCTGGGACGTCTGATTGTCTCCCTGGACGTCTGGCACTGCGGCGAGATGTCTGATTTACGTGGGATGGCGAGCCCTCGCGCCCTCCTGAGCAGAACCTGCGCACACACACACCTGCTCTTAGCACGACGAAACACAGAGGAAGTTGCGGCGGACGGCTGCATGGTCGTACACGTGAAAAAAGGACGAAGATAGAAATATCTTACCTATCAGATGTCTGGACGGTCCTCCAGACGTCTTCAGCGTCGTCTGGTCGTAAGTCCAGACGTCTGATTCTGGAAAATTTTCCAGAACCAGAGCCCGATTCGCTCTCCACCCGCGACGCACGGCCGCGCCGCGCCTCGTCCGCCTGTTGCCCGAGCTGTAGCAGCCCCTCCGCGACACCCACGCCCGCCGCTCCCCCGCTGGCCGGCTCTAGCTGCCCCGGCAAGCTTGAGGCCTCGCGGTCGAGCTTCTTCCTTCCGCTCGCAACCCTCCTTCCCGCACGCTCGCCGCGGCCGCTGCTACCGCCGCTCGCTTGCGCTCTCGCACTGGCAGGGAGAAGGAGAAGAGGAAGGCGGAGGAGATGAGGGTGAGGGAGAGGGTGTCTTATAAGGCCGCGCGGGGAGAGAGAGAAGAGAGCGGCGTGTCTACAGGAAGAGAGAGAGGAAAAGAGGAACGAAAAGAGCGGGTGCAGTCTGCGCACGCGCGCAGACACAACCCCGTACGCCGAAAAAATTTATTACTAGACGTCTGGAAAAGGGTTCCAGACCTCTGGGCCACTTCCCAGACGTCTTAAAAACCCGTCTGATGCCACATTCGTAACAATATCCGATGACAAATGTAATCCAGGTGATCAGGCGGTCCCTCCTCAATGAGTGTCGTACGCCTTGGTAGCCATGAAGCATCCATGATGGTAAGAGTAGCCATCCAACCCATCCCCATTGCAAAACCACTCAAGAAAACTATAGAGATCACCCTGCTGAGTTGAGGATCGACTCCCCTCCCTCCCTCAAGACAGAGGAACACTTTAGCAATTGACATGTGCATCCCAACAATCGGAGACCCGAGCATCTCACGCTGTGGACTACACAAAGACCCTGGGATATCTATCCTGTAGTGACCCTTGCCTTGTCTAGTTGTGGCTCCAGAAGGAGAAACAACTACTATCTTCGAGTCATAGCTCAAAAAGCTCTGTAGTTTATAGGGTGGATGGTTGGTTATAAGGTGGATGGTTGGGAATGGGAGCAAGTAAGGGGTTTTTGTAGATGTGTCTATCTTAAAGTTTAAGAACCTTCCAATCCCAGTCATCATGGGCATCCAACCATGTTTTGCCAACTAAGCAGTCTTGTAACATGGCATCCACCTTAGCTGCCATATTAGCTCAAAACAGTGGGCACCCATGGCTCATGGTTTTGTTGAAGCTTATCCATAACCTGTAATTTTGTTAATTATGCTTAATTAGCGCTAATTCTAGTTAATTAGCACCAATCAACATTAATTATCGTTAATTGTGATTAGCATTCACTAATCACCGTTAGGGATCGGTATTATCATTAGTATCCCTTATTTGCACTTAATTAGCCTTAATAATTTTTATTAGAGCTTAATCCTCCATCCTTACTTCTAACGACATTCTTTTAGTTTTCTACACATATTTTGGTTCTTGGGGATTAGAAAGTAATAAAATTATTTATAATTTTATCTCTTAAAAGATTCAATGAAGTCTCTATGCTTGGACCTGATTTCACTTCAATTATATTCACCCGATATTTCGTGAGCTCTCACAATTGGTGTTATACCATTTGAATATGTTATTGCACACTTTTTTAACATGACTAACATTGGAATATCTAGCATTAATGGTCCACCTAAATAATATGTATTTAGCTAGTAGAAATTGTCGTGCATTTTGCGTAGTTAAAAATGTTTAACGCAGGTTCGAACATAAATCCTTTGGTTTGAAACATTTTGGAACTACGACAACTATCATGTTTCTCACCATTGGTAACTTGTACAAATCACTTCCTCCCATTTCCTTGAAATTTTTTAACATAAAATGTTGTGAATTCACCACTTTTATTGCTTCTATAGCTATGTATGCATTGGTTAATCAAAACTCCAAAATAATGAGGAATTGGCTTATGTATATAGTTTTGCCTCTTAATCTTCGATAAAATGTTTTGATAAAAGGATTGCTTTAGGATTGATGGCCTTTAGATCTTCTTTCTCCTCATCTCCAAGTTGAGCAGCAACTTCTCTATCATATTGCATAACAAATTTAGATAATTGAGTATGTGAATTCACAGAGTAATTAAAAAAGACATTGATGCTTTCCACTTGGTGGCTAGCACTCATCTCACCTAGTGTTTTTTTTTTTTTTCTTCTTGTACATTTTAGTAAGATAAGAACTATTAGAAATTAAATTCATCCCACATAGTTTGCATCTCTTCAGTAGATTGCCATTCAAAAAATAACTTCATATAGTCAATTCTAAATCTTCATCTTGCAACCTTAATTCTTACCATTCCAAGCTCATTGTCATTTCTTTGTCTGTGGTAAGTTTGAAGTGGACGATCTACTATCGATGTGTCATGTAAGTCTTATTAATTCCTTGGATGGTTCCCTCTAGTGTTTGGTTTTTGAGTAGAGCTTCCATTCTCTGGTTGTGCACACATGAGGATCTCCAAGATTGTATTGTGCATGGAAGATTTGTGACTTATCTTGATCTTGTAAAGGTATTGTTAGATAAGTGGGGCATCTCATTGTTACCTCTAAATCCAGCTTAGTGTTTCTTCACTCTTGCTTTGCTAAGAAATTCGACTCCACAACATGGTTGGCATTGCATTTGACCCCTGCAACTGGCCATGTTGGACTTGAGGGCCATGCAAGAATTTGAGCTTTGATTGAATCCTTCACCAATCACAACCACTATTCTCATTTACAATATGCAAATCCTTGATATCGCTTGAGTGCCATGTATCATATCCACGCGTGGAGCTTTACTATGAAATTGTAACATCTTGGACACGTTTCTTCTTCTTTTGTTGTTGTTCTTTGTTTTTTTTTAGTTCTTATTTAGCTCTGTGTTTTGAGTTCCCTTCAAGGGGCATTCTATTTCCTCATGTCACAAAGTGTTACCTTTCCTCCTTTATAATGGCACAAAATTAAGGTTGTCAAATTCGACTCGGATCCATTTAATCGACCCAACCTCAACTCGTTTAAAAATAAGTAGGTCAAGTCAGGTTTAACTGACTTAATAAACAAGTCGTGTCTAGGTGAAGTCACATGGACTTGCTAAACCTATTGGACTTGCTTAAGATTGGACCACAATCTGTTTAGGATTCATTTTGGACCTGTTGACTTCTTTAGGAGTCAGATAAGACCCATGGATCCAATTAGAACCTGTAGACCTAGTTGATCTATGGATCTGTTTATCTAAATCAATTGGAGCGAATTTACTTATAGATAAATGGGTAGAGTTACATATTTTATTAAATGAGTCCACCAAAGTCAAACTCCTTTATGTAATTTTTCCATTATTCATAGATTTTCATTCGTCAGAGAAAGAGAGAAGAGAAAATGAGGGAACTTTAAGGGTTAATTTATTTGAGGGGTTAAGAAAATAATTTTAAGAAATATGAAACTAGTGTTAACCTATAATTATGCTTATTTGTAGAGTGATATTAACATTAATTTATATTTATTTGAATTAATGTTAAGTTATGCTGTTAACACTTGTGACATTTATTTTATAATAATGTTAAAAATGTAAAATATGAAGATTATTAAAAAATAATAGATGTATAATTTTACTTGACTAGTTCAATTAAAATTAATGATAGGTAAATTTATGTTAAAATGATCAAATTTAAATTAACAAATGAGAAGTTAAGTAATGTATTTACCGTAATTAACCCCGAGGTAAAGTAGACGTAAACTTTGCTCGACAACAAGTGTTTAGACTCCCGAGAAACTTCTACTTACATGTGATATCAGCCGTCTCCGTGCCCCCCTCCAGAAACCGCAGAAGGATTCCATTCCCTTCACGGACGACAGGAGGAGGAGGAGGAGAAAAACCCTAAACCCAAATCACTGCTCCTCTATCATGGCGGTGAGTTTCTCCCATTTTATTCTCCCTTCTGTCTTTTCTTTTTCTTTTTCTTTTAATTTTTCTTTTTCCTTTCTTCCTGATTTCACCTGCGCTCTATCTGTACTCAGATTTCTGAAATTTCTTTTTTTCGGATCCAAATTTTCGTTTTCGTTTTCTTTTTGTGGGAAGAAATATAGTGGGTTTGCTGTGTTGTTCGTAAACATTATGCCTCTACACCTGAATGTTTCACATGAATCTTCATATTGCTACAAACATCATCTTACTCGATGAAGTCTCAAATTCGAGGTATCACGGAATTAATCTGTTCATCAGTTTCGCATGCTTAATTCTGTGGCCTCTATCTTAATTGTAGACCGTGCCTGTTAATCCGAAGCCCTTCTTGAACAATTTGACTGGGAAACCCGTGATTGTGAAGCTCAAGTGGGGCATGGAGTACAAAGGTAAAAACAATCCCAATGATGACCAAAATGCCTGCATTATGTAGTTTGGAACTTCCACTTTTGTGATGACAGCAGGAAATTCTGATAGTTATGTGTTCGTGTTGCAGGCTTCCTTGTTTCCGTAGATTCGTATATGAACTTGCAGGTGCAATCTCTTCTTGTTCTTGTTCTTCTGCTTCCCTATATCGCTTATAGTCTTGATTCAAAACCTTCACTGTAAACTTTGTTGCTTATTTGGCAGTTGGCTAATACGGAGGAATACATAGAGGGTCAGTTCACTGGAAATCTCGGGGAGATATTGATAAGGTACTGAGTGATTTTCCCTCACCTTGTGATTTATCTGAGATCAGTCTGATGAAGTGGGAGAAGTTGGAGTAGGCTAGAGACTATTAGACCTTTGTTGAGGGTGAGATTTTGCATGTCACTTCTTTTTGGAAATGTTGCGTTGTATGCTCTTTTTTCAATATAGATGCCAATTGGGAAGAAAAAGACCACTCATGATTACCCTTTCAAAAGAGAGAAAAAGGAAAAAAAGACTTAGGATTATCCATATCATTTAAGGTTTAGAGCTGTGTCATCCATATTTAAGATCGTTCTTTTCTTAATGTATTGATATGTGGTAGTTTAATATATCATCCGCATGTTGCACGTAATAACATTGCTTTTGCGTATCCCCAATTTTATTTGTGGGGAGGAATTGATGGTTGCTAAAGTTATTATTACCCCTTCCTCAATCCTCAAGGTAACATCCTTTGGGGATAGCTTACTAAATTGGCGTCATTCTATGACATTGATCGAATGCCTACATGTTCCCAACTTATATTCCCAACACAGTGAAGGCCAAAGTTTAAGCATGAATTATATCCAGAATTTTTTAGCATGTTTATAGTGTGTTGTTGGACAGTGGGAGTACTATTCAAGAACTATTGGAAGGCTCAGAAAGTTGGTATGCGGTATTTGGTTGGTTGGGTTACTGCATAGAAAGTTGGTGTGTAGTTTTCAGTTGGTTGGATTGGAGTCCCAAAACAAACCTTGAGAAGTAGGGGTAGCCAAGCAAAACAACAAAAAGAGGAAAAAGTTCAAAGGTCCACAGACCAGAAGGCCTACAGTCCAGCAAAGCCCAAAAAGATAGGCCAATAACTGGAAAAAATGAACAAAACTTCCGGGAAAGGCCAACAGTAAATAAGCAAGAAAGCAATCAGGGTTGAGATAGCTTCCACAGCACCAACAGAGAGAGAAACTAACACCCCAAGATTTGAAGACTTGCCATTAGATTGGAAAGTCCTGCAAAAAGTTAGATATTAATAAAGAGTAGAGACTGCCCATCAGGGAGGAGGTCATTTGCTTTAAGGAAGAGCATGATGAAATTTTTTTATCTTTGAAATCAAATTTTCAGATTTTGGCGAAAGTTGTCTAGAAATTCCCTCACAACACTCTTTCCAAATAAACCTTAAGGTTATTGCTAGTGCAGCTTTCAATAACCATGCTATACTATTTTTAAGGGAAGAGCAACGATCCCAATGGAATTCCTCCAAAAGAGGATGTTGCCAATTGTTGTTAGGCCATAGCGAAAGTAAGGCTTATGTGGAGAAGAGGCAACCATTTATCAGATGGTCCATGCTTTCTTCATGCGTCTTGCAAATTATGCAACCAATTGGGGAGTTGGAAACCCCTAAATTGTACTTTATCAAGAGTTGGCAATTTGTTATGTTGTGCCATCCAAATGAAGAATGAGACCCTTGGGGGAAAGTATTTGTGTAACATCCTGAAAGATAGCCCCACATAGGAAACTCATAAAAATGAGTTGTGAGATATAAATGATTGAGAGTTACTATATGAAAACTTGAGCTTAAATATTTTGGGTGGTTGATGTGGATCTATTGAGCCTACACTAAATAAGTTGTCAATGATAGTTTTTTTCAATTAGACTTAGGTTTGGGCTCGGGTCGTTACAAAATGGTATTGGAGCCAATCTCCCTCTGGTAGGAGGAAACAACTACCTTTGGGATGGTCAAAGAGTGTCATGAGGTGGAGCCATCATTACTACTTGAAATATATTGATTGATTAATTGAATGCTGATGAGGGCATTAGAATTTCAAATGAGGGGAAGTTGTAACACTCCAAAAAATAATCTTACATTGGAAACTCATGAAAATGAGTTGTGGAGTATAAAGGAGTGAGAATTACCACTTGATAACTTGGGCTTAAATATTTTGGGTGGTTGATGTGAGTCTATTGGACCTATACCCAATAAGTTGTCAATGATAGTTTTTCTCAATCAAACTTGATTCTAGGCCCAAGTCATTACAATTTGCCCCAAATTCTCAAGTGCAATTGAGTTCTGGTTACACCATTTGTTATAGTTTGGCAGATAGACTTTAGAAGACCACTATTACTAATTATGTTGTTGAGAAAGAGTTCATTGTTGTCTTTGTTCAAAATCACCGACTTTACATGAAGATGAGAAGATCAACTTCACTTCTCAGTGGGTGACCTTATCTTGCTTTTAAAGCTCTCACCCAATTATTCTTGGAGTTGAGAGTCGATAAGGCTCTAGTTAAAGTTACATATTTGTTGTATGCAAGTGAAAAGGTTCGGACATAGGTTCTTTAACAGTGGGTTTCCTAGGATATGGTTGTGCCCAAGAAAGGTGGAATTGCATTCCCAACAGTTGACTTACTAGATCACTATTGCTTTTCAATAAGGGGAGTAGTTTGCGTTCAATCTTAAGTCTACAGGTGAAGGTAGACCTTTAGTGTATCTACCTTTGCTGATCCTTGAAAGAAGATTTGATTTATTGTTCAGCAGTTTGTGCAATCTTTTTGTTAGCAGAGTTTTATTAAAGGAGATAAGGTCCAAAATACCCTGCCCATCATTTCTTTTAGGCTAGCAAATTGTCTCCTATCTTACCCAATGCATTTTGTTTTTGTCATTAGTACCTTTCCAAAGAAAGTCTCTTCAAATTTTGTCAATACTTTTTACTATTCTATGTGGAAGTTCTAAGGAAGAGAGGATATACGTGGCCAAAGGAGTTAGGGAGTTATTGAGTAAGGCTACTTTGGAAGGTAGAGATAATTGGTTGGCTTTCCAACCTTGTAGTTTGTTATGGAATTTTTCAATGAGAAATTGCTTGTCTTTGTTCCTCAGGAAGTTTGGGGATAATGAGAAGGCTAGATAGGTGATAGGAAAATCACCCTTGTGCCAGTTCAAAATGTTTTATTTCTAAGCGTTCCTGTTTAGAGAGGTTTAATGGATAGAAGAGTGTTTTTTTCCTCATTTACCCTAGGCACAGAAAGGTTGTTGAATATGTTAACACTCAACTTGAAATTATGCATGTATTTTTTGTCTGCTCTTAAAAAACTTATTAGATCATCAGCAAGTTTTATGTTCGTGAGTTCTTTTCAAATGCTCTATTGTAGTAACTTTTAATGCAACCACTTTCAGAGGCAAAGGAGAGCATTGAGTCTAAGAAGTTCATTGTAGTGATGAAAAGGAAAGGTGATAAGGGATCACCTTGTTTGATTCCTCTTTGTGGTTTAAAACATCCACTTTGGTGATAGAATCAAAGTTTGTAATAATGCAACTACCCATAAAATGAAGTTTCTTGGAACATTGAATATTTGGAGAACGAAGAGGAGAAATTGTCGATCAATTGTGTCGAAGGCTTTTATAAAATCAATTTTAATAGTCACTGCTTTAGTGTTGGGAGTTTTCTAGTGATTAATCACCTCTTGATCAATTGCAAAAGAGTCAGATGCTGCAGCATCTTTTTGGTAGGAAAGCACATTGATTAGGGGGAGGATCTCCATGAGTTCTTTAATGAGTCTGGAGGCTAGGAGTCCAGAGATCGATCTTAAGGAGACATTAATAAGACTGATCAACCTATAGTTCTTGATATCATGATTGTCTTCTTTCTTGAAATTGTGTTATTGCTGGCCTTGAATGTTCACACTCTAATGCTTTTTTTTTAATGAAAAAAGGAAGGGTGGTTATCTGAATGATAACCACCTAGGAATAAATCCATTAAAACCCAAAAAATGATAGGAATTACAAAGGCATTATATGGAGATTCCCAAAAATGAATAAGTGAAGAGATACTAATAACAAAATTCACGAGATAAGGGATTTGTCCCTTGAAAATGGCCACATTCCTCCCCAACCAAATTCCTAGAGTGTCTCTATCACCTTCGCTTTCTCCTTCTTTGATATGAAAACATTATGGTCTACATTCAAACACCGTCATTTGAATGAACTCTAAAATTGAATTTGGCTGGAGTGCTTTGTTAGGACTGAAAAGAATTTAATTTTATTTAAAGAGACCCTGGGCCTCTTTATATAGAGAGAGGCATCAGAGAGGGAATTGCAAGTATATCCCTTCACCTTACAACGTAATAAAAGCACTCATTATATATAACTCAACACTGTCCCTCAAGGAGCATACACATCAAACATGTTCAGCTTGGAACAAATATAATGTAATCTCTTTTTGGGAAGTACTTTAGTGAAGATATCGGCCAACTGGTCTTCAGTGTTGATGTAAGGTGTAGAAATATTCTTAGCTAGGATGATCTCTCCGATGAAGTGATAGTCCACTTCAATGTGTTTGGTCCTCTCATGAAAAATAGGATTATTTGCAATAAATGTGGTAGCTCTGTTGTCACAGTGCATCGGAATAGAATTAGGCAATTGCACTCCAAAGTCTTCCAGAATGGAATGAACTTAGAGTAACTCATTAATAGTTTGAGACATGGCCCTGTATTCTGATTCAACACTCGATCTAGATACCACTGCTTGTTTCTTGCTCTTCCATGTAACCATATTTCCTCCAACAAATGTGAAGTATCCTGTAGTGGACTTTTTAGCCTCATGAGCACCTACATAGTCTGTATCAGAGTATCCACACACATCTAAGTGCTCATTGTCTTTGAAAATGAGTCCTTTCCCAGGTGCACTTTTCAAGTACCTGAGAATCTGGTAAACACCATCCCAGTGGATTTCCCTTGGTCACTGCATGAACTGGCTCAATCTTCTGACTGCAAAGGCAATGCTAGGACGAGTAATAATTTGATGCAGTAGTTTACCAATCACTACATAGTATCTGGTGACATCTTGTAGTAGTGGGCTGTCATCATCTGCAATAGGCAAGGACATGTTCATGGGCACATATGCAGGTTTCCACCTTAGCATACCCATGTCTCTCAGCATGTCAACAACATACTTGCGTTGGGAAAGCACAAGTCTTCCAATGTGTTGTACCTCAATACCAAGGAAGTAGTTGATAGGACCTAAATCCTTGGTAACAAACTATGATTGTAGCATCTTTTTTGTTTCCTTTATGCCCTGCCTGTCACTGCCAGTCAAAAGTATGCCATCCACATACATTACAAGTATGATGAAGCCTGCCTGTTTATACAATGTAAAGATAGAATGATCGATCGAAGACCTGGTGAAGCCATGATCTTGGACCACCCTGTTGAATCTCTCAAATCAAGTTCTAGGACTTTGTTTTAGTCTAGAAATAACTTTCTTTAGTCTACACACCTTTTATCACTCCCCCTTAGTAGGGAAGTCGGCTGGTTGCTCCATGTAGATTTCCTCCAAATTGCCATATAAGAAGGTTTTTTTGATATCCAGCTAATGAATGGTCCAATGTTTGTTGACAGCAAAAGATAACAGTATCCGAACATAATTAAGATGAGCTACCGTGGAAAAGGTCTCAAAGTAGTCAATCCCGAACATCTGATTATATCCTTTGGTCACCAAGCGCCCCTTGTACCGATCTACAATGCCATCGAGACGATATTTAAGGGTGAACACCCATTTACATCCCGCAACAGTGGCTCTTGGGGGTAGATCAACTAGGTCCCAAGTGCCACGGGATTGTAAAGCTGTCATCTCTTCCTCCATTGTTAATGTCCAAGATGGATCTCGGAAGGCCTCATGATGATCTCAAGGTACCTGCATGCTGTCAATGGCCAAGGAAAACTGGCGCCCAACTGTAGACAGGCTATCAAGTGGTATAAATTGAGACACGGAATATTTGGCACAAGACCATGGAACCTTCCTTTGTGCAATAGGAAGGTCTAGAATAGTGTCCGTAGTAGTAGGAGTTACTTGGTCCTTAGACAAATCATCAGCAGCTGGTGGGAATTGAGTAGAAACAGTAGACAATGGTTTATCCACTTGAGGAATATCCTGGGTCCTATGTTGGAAGTGTTTAGGGAAGGTATCCGTATCTGGAATCTTAAGACAGGATGGAAAGGGACCTGGATCAGGTTGAGTAGTCTTGGGTATAGGTGGCTCAGTGGGTTGTGGTGGCTCAGTAGGCATAGGAAGGGGAACCTCATGTGATGACTTAGTAGGTTCCTCCCCTTGTTTTTTGTAATATGGTATCTCATCAAAAAATGTGACATTAGTAGAAACATAAAATCTTTGTGAAATAGGGTTATATCTATATCCTTTCTGAGTCTTGGAATAGCCCAGAAACACACTTCATAGACCGAGGAGAAATCTTATCCACTTTATTCAAATGGACAAAACACATAACCAAAGACAACAGGAGTAACGGAAAACATATCATTGCCAAGAAATAACAAAGAATATAAAGTTTTACCTCCTAAGACAGAGGGGCAAACTCTGTTCACCAGATAAGTAGTAGTAAGAATAGCATCGGCCCAAAACTGCGATGAAACTTTTATTTGAAACATGATAAAACAGGCTACATCAAGTAAGTGTCGAAGCTTACGTTCAGCAACCCCATTTTGTAGTGAGGTGTAAACGAAATAGTTTGGTGAATAATACCGAAGGATTTGAAGAGAGCATCTATCTTGGTATTCAACAATTCCAACCCATTGTCACTTCGAAAAATCTTAACAAGACCGAGTCTTTATTTCCAAAATAAAATTTTCGATAATATCAAAGACTTCAGAAGGGTGGATGGAGAGTGAGAGAGAGGGCAAGAGGGAGAACGGGAGGGAGAGCGACTGAGAAAGGGTGGGAGAGAAGGGGGAGTACCCGAGGAAGGAGAAGGGGGAGGGGCCTCATCGGGTTGGAGAAAGAGGAGGTGAGCGGCGCCAGGTGGGCGATGAGGTGTTTGACTAGTCGTGGTGGCATGACAGAGAGGGCGCGTCGGACCTGGGCTGTTGGCTGTGGAGGAGGCACAGACGGGAGGGGAAGGTGCTTTAAGTGTTTGGGTCGAGACCATTGGGTGCGGGACTGCCACGAGTCGTGGCGATGTTGGAGATGCGGTGGCCTTGGGCATAGGAGCTTGCATTGTCGTAGAGTTGGGCGTGATAGCCATGGTCGTGGAGTTGGGAGCCTACCGCCGCCGCCGTCGAGGGGATTGCCACAGGTTGAGGTCGAAACACCATGGTCAAAGGGGGTGAGGAGCTTGAGGGTGGACGTTGAGAGTGGGCTAGTGGGAGAGGTGTTGGAGGGATGGATCACTCAGGCGGAGGTGGAGAAGGCGTTGGGCCAGGATGCAGAGCGGGAGGGGGTTAGGGTTTTGGTGTTGGATGGGAGGAGGTTCTTGGTCCCCGACCTCCTCGCTTCGAGGAGGGAGGAGCTTTGCTTCTTGGAGGTCAGCTCGGAGATGGGGAGGTGGAGATGGTGATGACCATCCTTGCACGATGGAGCTTCCACGGAGCACCCACTAGAGAGACCGTCATTCGAGGTGGCCATTGAGGGGATCCCCTGGTGGTTGAGATCTGTGGAAGTGGTGGAGGCGGTGGTGTCCCCGTTTGCTCGGCTCAAGAAGTGCGAGGCGGTGGGCCTCTTAGAGGGTCCCATGGTGGCGCTGATCAAGCCGAAGATCGGAGTGGCGATGATGGAGATCTTATTGCAGCTTGGGGGCTCGTCTTGGATGGTGACTTGCTCGCTTTGTGGAGGATGTTGGGGAACCCCATCGGCGGACGGAGCCACTGGTCCGACGCGGATGAAGGCAAGGCAGTGATCAACGAGGGTATGGAGGAGACGATCGGTCGTCGACGTGGATCCGGTCCTTAAGAGATCCGCACGGATCTCACGCGAGGAGTTGGCGCTGGTCGAGATTGGAGCGTGCCTGATGATCTCGGGAGTTGGAAAGGCAGAGGGGATCCTTAATGAGATGTGGCCCTTCAAAAGACAGTTGGAGGCGATTTTGAACCTTGGCGCATTTGTAGCATGTGCAGAGTTAGATCCTCATGGTGTGGAGGCTGACCCGAATCCGATTACCAGGTTTGAGAAGACCCCTTTCTTGGATCTGGGCAGGGCAAGGGCTAAGCTCTAGTCCTCGCTTGGGATCTTTTGCGAAGAGACGGGTCCCTCCATCCCTTCGACCTTGCATGCGAGATCGGATGAAGGGACACTGGAGCACGATGGTGCCATGGAAGGAGAGTGATCCTCGACCCCCTTTGGCGTGGAAGGCGTGGGGACCCCCGCAACATCTCCCTTGCTGTGGGCGGATGGTCAAGTGGCGGCAACAACGATGAGCATGGCTTCGACAGAAGGAGGGGCTTTCGGTTGCCCTTTGGCTGATGAGGCAAGAACCATGGTCCTGCGGGTGGTGTCGGATGTCCCAGATGTTCAACCTGATGGTGCTTCGCCGCGGTAGCGGTCGGGGAACATCCCTTTGATGTCTGGCGACCAGGTGGAGATCCCCTTGATCGGATGGAGGTCGTGTGTGGTACACGATGGCCGAGGTGGCACGCTCCACTATAGGCAGAGGTAGAGGTTTTGTGGAATCGGCCGGGGGCCAAGGGTGGTGGTTGATGGTTGCGGCAGGACACTACAACCCTCACAACAGGGGGTGGTGTTGGATCAAGATGATGAGGAGGTGCTTCAGATTGCGGAGGTGTGTGGCTTCCGGCTGACTATGAAGGAGGCCTACAACTGTTCTAGATGAACGTTGTGCTTACGTGAAACGTGCGGGGTCTTAATGATCCGTCGAGAAGGGCGTCGCTGGGGCATTACATTTGCCTATGGAGGGTGGACGTTGTGTTGCTGCAGGAGACAAAGCTGTCTGACTGTGATGTTCGGATTTGGAAGGAGATCAGGGCCTCATGGATGGAGGGGTTTTGGTCTCTTGCAACCGGTCGCTCAGGAGGGCAGATCTTGGGATGGCGAGAAGCTGTTTTCTCTTTGGAAGGTTACTTCAGCGGGGTGCATGCCATCTTGGCGAGATTGGTAAGGAAGGTGGGAGGTACTAGGATGACTGTTACGAGGGTGTATGGTTCATCAGATGCCCAGGTGAGGGTAGTCATGTTGGAGGAACTCACAACCGTGGCTGCGGAATGCCATGGAAGTCCTTGGTTGCTTGGAGGGGATTTCAACATCACCTTATAGATAGAGGACATACCTGGAGGGCGAGGGAGACAAGATCCTAGATTAGATCTTTTGTGGATTTTGTTGCTACACGTGGCCTCGTTGATTTGATTTCAACATCCTGCGCTTACACCTGAAGGAATAACATTGGCACAATGACTAGGATTGATAGATTTCTCTCTAATGTGGAGATGGCAGTGACGTTCTCTTTGGCAGACGTGTCTCCTTTGGACAGACCTTTCTCAGATCATACACCCCTGGGACACACTTTGGCACATTTTAAATTTGACAGATGCTGGCTGATAGAGAAGGGTTTCCGGAGTATAGTGGAGAAGTGGGAGATGGCAGAGACGTTCCCTTTGGTGGATGTGTCTCCTTTGGAGAGACCTTTCTCAGATCATACTCTCCTTATGTGGCGGCCTAATGAAGGGACACACTTTCGCACCTATTTTAAATTTGACAGATCTTACCTGACGGAGTAGGGTTTCCAGAGTATGATGGAGAAGTGGAACTCTATAGAGGTGGAGGAATTAACCGTGTCGCTTGGCGAGGAAGCTGAGTGTGCTGCGGGACCACTTAAGGGTGTACGGGAGGGAGATCAGGGTGCCCAGGAGGGGCAAGAAAGAAGAGGCATTGGCAGAGATTACCATGATCGACAGACATGATGATCGTGCCCCTATTTCAGTAGAGGATAGGGAGGTTAGGGTAAGGATGGCACGAGTGGTGGAGGAGGATAGGAAAGCAGAGCTGGAGTGGAAAACGAGATCGAGGCAGAAATGGCTGAAGGAAGGTGACTCCAATATCAGGTTCTTCCACCAAATGGCCTCTGCCAGGAGGAGGAGAAACTGGATAGAGAAAATGTTGGTACATGGGGAGACCTTCTCTAGTAGGAAGGAAGTGGGACGAGCTGTGGTAAATTACTTTAAAGAGTTCATTGGAAGGCGCATCAAGGGGTGTTGGAGGTGGAGAGGGGAGAATGTGCAATGTATCATGGAGATTTAGGTGGAGAATCTCACGGCTGGCTTCTCGAAGGACGAGGTGAGACGGGCGGTTTGGACCCTGAATGCGGAAGGGTGCCCTGGCTTGGATGGTTTCCCTGTTCTCTTCTTCAGGGAATTCTGGCCCTTCGTGGGGGTGAATGTGTTGCAGATGGTGGAGTTCGCAGTCGGGAATAAAGGTTTCGACAAGCTGAATAGATACTACTTGTTTTTGCTGCTTAAGAAGGAATGGGTGGAAGAGATCTAGGATTTCCGTTCGATTGTGCTGTCGAATGTCGTGTACCTTATTGTTGCTAAAGTTTTGGCTAACAGGTTCAGGGACGTTCTTAGAGACCTGAATTCCCCTGTTCAAATGGCTTTCTTTCCAGGGAGAGGAATCTTAGATGGTTTTGTCGTTGCTATAGAGGCGTTGGCCACTTGGAGGAGAGAGAAGAAGCATGTTTTTTTGTGGAAGGTTGAGTTTAGCAAGGCATACGACTCAGTGTAGTGGGATTTTTTGTGGGCTTCCCTGATAAGGAGGGGTTTTCCCACAATATGGATTGATTGGATGAAGAGGTGTCTGACAACGACATCCTTCTCAGTCCTGATCAATGGGAACCTAGTAGGAGGTTGGGTGCAACCTTGGATGGGGGTCAGATAGGGTTGCCCTTTTCCACCTATGCTGTTTGTGCTTGCGGCAGATGCCCTGGCGCAGGTAACGCACAGGGCCTATGCTAGGGGAGACAGTGGTCCTGTAGTATGCTAATGATGCCTTGTTTCTTGTTGAGGGAGTGGGTTTGGAGGCCAGGAGGATGAGAATCCTTTTGAAGTTTTTTGGCCAAGCGACAATGCTGCAGATCAATTATCAATAATCAACCTTTATCCCGATGAACTTGTCGGTCGAAGAGGTGGAGAGGGTGGGCGGTGCATTAGGGATAGAGGTGGGTTCTTTGCCGCTGAGGATGGAGAGAAGACTGATGGGGTGGTCTTCCAGACTCCTATCTAGAGGAGGGAGGTTGACCTCGGTGAAGGCAGTTCTGGCATCCATATCATCATATTTCCTCTCAGTGTTCAGATTGTGGCACCAAATTGAGAAGATCTTGGGGTTAATGAGCGACTTAGTTTGGGCTAATGTAGGGTTGATAGGAAGGGGGGCGAGATTGGTGACCTGGGAGGAGGTGTGTAGATCAGTTTAGGAAGGGGGCCTGGGAGTTAGGGATGTGGACAAGGTGAACATTAGCTTCCTTACGAAGTGGATTGCCAGGTTGGTGGGGCTGGAGCAGGGGCTCTTTGGTGATGTCATGCGGCGCTGCTACGGTTCCTTCCTTTCGTAGGGGACTCTGAAGTCCCCTCCTCTTTGGGCCTCCTACTTCCTTAGGGGCTTGGCGGCGGTGGTGAAGGTGCGGGTTTTCTTTTCCCTTACACTGGGGGAGGGGGATACGTTTTGTTTCTGGCAGGACGACTGGCAGGGGGTCGGTTCTACACTCAACGACAGATCGCCTCGCTTATTTGGGGGTGTTGTGGACTCGTCAGCAACGGTGGGAAGTTTGGATGGGGCTTGGTGCCCAACTTTTCGGAGGGGCCTCTCTGACCAGAGGTGTGAGGATTTCCAGTGGTTACTGCAGGGGTTGGAGGGTTGGGCGCCGGAGGAGGGTGATGATGCTTTTTCCTGGGAAGGAGATTTCTCTGTGGCAAAGGTCTTCCGCAGATTGGGGAGTGGTGCGGTCAGTATGGATATAGATTTCTTGCGAGATTGCAGATTGCTCTGGATGGTAGAGTGGTCGTTGAAGATGATCTTCGCCTGGTTGGTGAGGAGGGGGAGAATTATGACAAAGCGATGGAGAACAAGATGGGCTTAGACGGATGATTTAACATGCCCCCTTTGTAATGGACCCGATGAAGAGATCCGGTACCTCTTCTTCCAGTGTTCGTTTGTGATGTAGGCTTGGCAAAGGATGGGGATCGACTGGATTGCCCATCGAGACACGGTTAGTTTCTGGTCTTCGTTCTGTAGGGGAAACACCTACGGTGGAGGGATCACCTTTAGGTCCAAGAAGGATATGGCCAAGGTTTTGGCGGTCTTGTGTGGTGTTTTGGCTGGGGAGAAATGGGGCGCTTTTTAGGTGGGAGAGACCCTATATTTTTTTGAAAAAAGGAAATGGTAGTTATCCAGGATGATAACTACCCAAATATATTAAAGAGAGAAACAACGACCTCCGCTAATACAAAGGGCAAACCCCAAGGTCCCCCACTCACAAGGACTCACTCTAAAGATTAAACAAAATAGTAACAGACTCCACAAAATTCTCCACATAAGGCCTCTGGCCTCTGAAGACCACAACATTCCTGCCCAACCAAATGCCCCATAAGACTGCCAACGGTCTGGCCCTCTCCTTCTTCGTACGGAAGACATTCTGCCCAGCATTACCCCCTCTACCTCTAAAACTGCACCAAAACCCATCAAAAGACCGGTAATTCCACCACCCCGCTCCCACTCGGCTCTATATCTGTACGACCAAGGTTTTAAAAAACGCAAGGCAGTACCGAGGCGGTTTACCTTCATCGAGGCGAGGCGTAAGCCTCGAGGCTGTCGAGGCGTAAGCCTCAGGAATTACATAAAAAACATAAAAAATAAAATAATATATACTTATTAAGTACTAATAAGGAAATAAAACCTGATAAATAAATAAAATTATCAAATAAATGACCTAAACTTGATAAATAAGTAAAACTATCAAATAAATAACAAAGGTTCCACTTTGACAACTAGTATACATGTCGAATCAAGTCATTCACTGATGCATTCTCTGCCCAACCTTCGACGCTGCTACGACAACCTTCTGTGACGCTGCTACGGGCCTGCATCATTTACTATTCTGCGACGACAACCTTCGAAGAACCAACCTCCTCGAGCTCCGATGCTGCTACGGGCCTGCAGCAAAGCTGCTCCTTTTGCTCTGACGATGCTGCGGAGCTGCTACTACTACGCCTGCGACGATGCTGCTATTGCACGATGCGAGCTCCGACGCTGCTGCGTGATGCTGCTCCTCAAGCTCTGATGCTGTGCGGCGACACTTCTCGAGCTCCGACGCTACTGCGCGATGCGAGCTCTGACGCTGCTGTGGCGATGCTCCGCCTCGAGCTCCGACGATGCTGCAGCAGCACCAACGCTTGAAGACCTAACCTAAGCCTCTTTTCGCTTGCAGCTGAGGCGGCGCCTCAAGTGTGCCTCACCGCCTCGAGCGCCTCAGACCGCCTCGGCTCCGGCGAGGCGCACGCCTTTTGAGTGCACCTCGAGGCTATCGCCTCGAGGCTATCGCCTCGAGGCTATTTGGGGCTGCCTCGCCTCGAGGTGTACGCCTCTATAGCATCGAGGCGCGATTTTTAAAACAATGTGTACGACAAACGGGTAGGTGAAGAAGAGGTGGTCAACCTCTTCCTCCTCACCTCCACACAACGGGCAAACCTTACTCTCCCCAGGAGCCCATCTCGCCCTCCAAACTTTAGTCATGAGTCTCCTCCTTCTAAGCAGCTAAACAAAAATCTTGACCTTCAATGGACACGCGGCCTTCCAAACTTGTTTGCAATCTCTTACCAAATCAAAGTCACCTGTGGAGTCTCCGTTGGACAATCTCCTGTACGCAGCCCCCATCGAGAATTCACCTTCATCCCATCTAAACATATCATTTTCGGAAGCCGGCTGCAGACCTTCTAACTGTTCAAGCAGCTCTGGAAATCGTGAGTTCTCGCATCTGAAAGATTCCGTGCAAAGGATGAGCACCACCCACCTTCCCACACTTCGACCAGTGACGCCTATTTGCTTTGGGACATAGCAAACAGTCTTGGAAATCTTCTAGTGAGCACACCTTGCCCCGTCCAATCATCCTGCCAGAACTTGAAGATCTTTCCCGTCCCCACCACCAGTACAAAACAATTCTGCACCCTAGGAGCCACCACAGACAAACCTTTCAAGAAATGAGAAGTATCCTTCGGCGAAGATATCAGGAGATCCCAATGCAGCGGGCCATCATAAGCCATCCTGAACACCCTGCCCACTAAATCCTCCCTACAGTCCAAGAGGCTCCCAACCCACTTCACCAACAGGCTGTCATTAGACCTCCCCAGGTCCCTCACCCCAAGCCCCCTCTCCATCGGTCTGCAAACCTCCTCCCATGCTACCAACCTAGCACCAGGTCCATTCGTCCCCTGATTGGACCAGAAGAAGTTCCTTATAAGCCTCTTTATCCTCAAGACAACCTGCCGGGGCAGCTTCAGGACAGAAGTGAAGTATGACGGCATCGCTGCCAGAACCGCCTCGAGCAAGACCAGCCTTCCACCCCTCGACAAAAGCCTGGACGCCCACCCCGCCAACCTCCCCTCCAGTCTCTCCACTAGGGGAGCCCAGTCCTTCACCAGAATCCTACCATTCGTCAACGGCAGACTCAAGTATCTGATCGGTAGCTTCACCTGCTCTGTGCCAAGACCCAAGCTACACCCCCTCGCCTCCGCCTCTGTCAGATTGAAAGGGACAAATTCTGATTTATACAGGTTAATCTGCAGACCTGAAGCTTCACCAAACAAGAAAAGCAAGATCCGCATCCTCCTGGCTTCCACTTCCCTGCCTTCAATGAAAAAAATCGTATCATCCGCATACTGCAGTAACGGAATACTCGTCCCATCTCCCAAAGAGAAACCCCTCACCAAGTTCCTCTCACACGATTTCTTAGCCGCCCTCGCAAGTGCATCTGCTGCAATAACAAAGAGCATCGGAGCCAAAGGACACCCCTGTCTCACCCCCTTCTCGGCTGAATCCAACCCCCTGCTGGGTTTCTATTGATAAGGACCGAGAAAGACGTCGTGGTGACACATCTCTTCATCCAGTCAATCCACACCGGTGGAAAACCCCTCTTCATCAAGGACGCCCAAAGGAAAGACCACTGCATTGAGTCATAAGCCTTACTGAAATCGACTTTCCACAAGAAAGCCTTCCTCCTACTACTCTTCCAAAACGACAGGATCTCCGATGCCATCACATATCCTTCCAAAATATTTTTGCCGGGGATAAAAGCCGTCTGCATCGGATCCACAATCCTAGCCAAGGTCCTCCTCAACCTATTCGCCAAGAACTTAGCCACCATCAGGTAGATAGCATTCGAGAGGGCTATTGGTCTGTACTCCTGGATCTCCTCAGCACTCTCCTTCGGCACAAGGTTCGAAATGCCGATTTCGATGTCGTGCCGATGAAATTGTTGGTATGCATTTCGTGGGCATGCTGAAGGCACGCCGTGGAAATGTCCGTTTTGCGATGGCAGATTTCGACGATTTCGACGGCCCGAAAAAATGACATTTCGAGGCACGTCGAGGGCATGCATCGACAGAAATGATAGAAATGATTAAAATTTGAAAGACAACTAAATCAAAATGTTAGAAACATATTTACAGTTGTATGTAAGCCTATATGACAAAAAATTAACGTGTGTGCACAGGAATGATTAAAATTCGAAAGACAACTAAATCAAGATGTTGGAAACGTATTTACAGGTTATTTGAGCCTATATGACAAAAAATCAACGTGTGTGTGTGGACTCTTCTCGAATTTTGAAAAGTATATCCTACCCCTCTTGCTCAGATTTAAACCTCTAATTCCTTTTCAAATTCCCGCTGCTCCAATTCCCAGTGCCACTCAGCAGACGGTGGCATGCCGCCGTTTCGTCAGCAACTGTCGGCATGCCGGCGAAACCCTCGGCATGTCGACGATTTCCCTGCAAACCGATACTATCTTTGTGTCGGCATGGCCTTTCTGTAAAAACCTCCTTACCGACAGCATACCGTCGGCATTTAAATCACTGTGCTCATCTATATCTTGACGTGAACTGGGGGCATATTTCAGATGGACCGGGATCCTAGAGTGCCTAAGGTCGGGTTAGGAGAGTTTGTATGTAACTGGCTCCTCTTGTATCTGTACATGAAGCACCATGAACAATATTTGGTCAGTGCAATGTTAGTCTTAATATATAGGTGTATATGCATCTAAACTAATCCTTTCATCTAAATGTAGTCACAAAATCATAGAGGAACAACAAAGTAGGGAAAAGTAATAAGATGCCTTTACTAGAAATTTTAGCTACAACCGATTAATACACGATTTAACGGAAGAAAACCCTAAGTGAGATGCATAAGTCATGCTTAATGGAATAATACTATATGAACATGCATAGTAGGGTTTCAGAATCAACCCCAAAGCAAGATGCATGAATCATGGTTTATGGATTTGGGCAGAAACACTATCGAAATTGCTGTTAATCATGAAGAGGCGTAGAATATAAATTAAGAGTGAAGATTGGCATCCAAGTTGGATGATGAAGACTCTATGTTGAGTAAGGTAACTGATTAAATGGCTTGCTGGATCTACCTCTATATCCAGTTAGTACTCAGGGTGTTAGTTGCATACCATTCTTTTTTTCTTTTCCTTTTTTTTTTTGGGTGTGAATAGGGCATACTACTTAAGTTGAGGTGGGCCCTTTTTTCCCCTTTGTCTTCTTCTTCTCTGAGAAGAATGAACTAGCTTTAGTCCACTACTCTTGTAGGGGAGTTTGTTGTGATGAAGCACATTATTTCTTGATTATCTCTTATTTTTGCTTCATCTTGTATTATGCAACATTGTATAAGAGTGACCTTTCGAGGTTTCCTTCTCAGTATTCATGGTGGTGATTTGTCTTGATTTCATGCTATGTCTTAAGTTCGCTTGGTTGTTTACTTCCATTAGAAGATCATGTTGCTAAGAAAGAATCGTAGTTGGCTAGAAAATCTTGTTGAATAGAAAAATTGAGACTATCATAAGTTTCCAGCAAAGTCAATGACCTATTATGCTCAACTATATTTAAAATTAGACAGCATGTTGGATTGCTATTGGCAATTCGATAGCTTTCCTTTGCCTTTCAAAAAAAAAAAAAAGACAGCATGCTCTTGGATTTGATTTCCAGATGTGATGTCTGGATCTGAAGAAGTCTCCCACACTCAAAACCACAATGTTTACACTTCATAAAAGGAGGCTAACAATGGGGTTGCAACAATTGAATTACATTAGACTTCAAATAGACTACGGATGCAGTGGCTAGAGTTGTGATGGGGGCCAGGGGCAGGCTTGTGGTAGACAGTTGGAACTCTGGAAGCGAGGGCTTTGTCTTATATTCTGGTGAAGATAGTTGGAACACGAGGGTTTGTGGGACACTGCCTATCATAGGACTTTTGGGAGGTGCTTGTCATATTAGAGTCTAGTGCTTGTATTTTTACAAGGGGCAACGTTGGAGGTCTGTTGTTTTTAACTGTTGGGGCCAGTTGGGGGAACATAATGAAATGATTTTGTGGCTCAGAATCCAGGTGGCTTGTTAGGCAGGCGTCTGATTGCCTAGGATGTGGGAAACTTTGCAAGAGGATTCGGTGGTTGGAAACATTTTATTTTCAGTGATGTTGCAATATATTAGATAAGAACGGATTCCTCTTTAGTTCTCTGTATGGGCCACATGCAGAGATAGAGAGAAGGGTACTGCAAGAAGATTTGAGACACATGCACAGAGCCTTTTTCCAATTTACCAGAGTGTAGGTTGAGATTCTAATATTAAGTTGGAATATATGACCGACTAGGGGATAAAGTATCAAGGGATAGGGACGAGATGGAGTTCAGTGACGTTCTGGCTGAGCTTGCATTATGTGATTGTATAATCTGCAACTGCTGTTTTACTTGGTGAAGCATCACACACAGAAGTAGTGCCCATGCAATTACAGGTTTACTACTCTATTAATTTTGTGGAGCTTTTCCCTTTATTTGAGGTGAACTGCCTTGGATAGACATTTCTTCGATCACATTCCACAGTGTTGGAGATCAAATGATGATCTCAGGCGTGCGGTGTACTTCAAATTCAAGAAAATTTTGTTCTGTGAACTTGGCTTTAGAGACCTTATACAGGAGCACCGATGTAAAGTACTGGAAGTGGATATAATGACTTGTACTCTGGCAGCAAGGTTATTTGCATCAAGAGAGTTTCTAAGAGGGTATGAGAAATATATTAAAGAGGAGCACTGTTAGGTGAACAATGAATTTCTGGAGGTTATTTGTAGGTTAAATAGTGAGTAGGATTCTATTTTGGAAAGGAATAGGCCATCGTGCTACCAGCCAGTGTGGGCACTGGCACCGCACGACCTCCCATTACCTTTGTCCCCTTTCCCCTTCCCTCCAAAAGAGTCATCAATGGAGGAAATCCTAAACGTGCGGCGGCCACCCTCTACAGGGAGATGCTCCCCCACCTTCCCAGCAGGCAACAAGTCCACCATCAAGAAGGCGAGAAGTTCCATAAGTAACGATGCAGGCTACAGCTTGAAGTAGCGGCAGAGATGGCAGTGGCAGTGGCATTAGCGGAGCGGAAGAGATGGCAGTGGCAGTCTGCAACAAGCACACATCATCGGCATCGGCACGTCGGCATGCCGCCGGTATGGTCGGCATGCTGGTGAAACTCCCGACTTTCGACATTACAATTATGTCGGCATGGTCACCTTTCAAAACAGGCATGCCGTCGGCATTTAAATCAGTGCTTCGGCAATAGGAACATGTAGAACTTGTTCAATCTGTTGAAGCTCGAATTTCCAATTCTAAACTCTTGCATGACCTGCATTACATCCTCCTTCACCACCGGCCAGAACTCCTGATAGAAGGCGATCAGAAAACCATCCGGACCCGGACATCCATCAGCATTCAGCCCCCAGATTGCCTTGTGAGCCTCATCTTCCTCAAACGGACCCGTCAAGAAACCAGCTTCTGCATCCCCGATCTGTGACACCTCGGACCCTAACCACCTCTACCTTCCCCCATGTCTTCTCTTGGTAAATTCTCTGAAGTACCTCGCAGCTGCCCTACCCACCGCCTCTCTTCCCACAAATTCCTCCCCATCCACCACCTACCTATCGATCCAGTTCCTCCTCATCCTTCCTGATGTTGCCATATGAAAAAATCGAGTGTTAGAATCGCCTTCCTTGAGTCACCTCTGCTTGGATCTCACCTTCTACTCCATCTCCACATTCCGGTCTTCCTCTTGTATCATTTGAAATTGCTTCACTCTGTTTACCCTGTCAACATCAGAAAGGAGACCAACATCCTCAATCAAGTCTAGTTGTGCAATCTCACTGAGAGCTTCATCTTTCCTCTTCCCACGCTCCTTAATTTGCTTCTTATGGACCTTGAGGAAGGACCTCAAGTCTTGCAGTTTAGCTTCCAATCTGACAGCTGCCGAGCCATCCGCATGAACCGACCTCCACCGCTCCTCTATCAGCCCCCTGAACCCCTCTTCAAGGAGCCAGGCCCTGTCGAATTTAAAATACGTTCATGTCTCCAGTCCTCATTCGTCACCCACAACAAGGGGGTGTGATCTGAGAACGACCGCTCCAGGGGTCTAACCTTCGCCACAGGGAACAACTCTGCCATCATCGTCGAGATGAAAAATCTATCAATTCGGGACTGTTGTCCTCCAGAGCTCCTCCAGGTGAAGTGACAGGACGAGGGTGGCATGTCAACCAGCCCCTGCTCCTTAACAAATTCCGCAAAAGCCTCAGAACCTTGGTCCATCCCCCCCACGGCCATCCAGTCTATCCTCCGCTAGCAAGGTGACATTAAAGTCGCATCCGATCAACCATGGCATCCCTTGATACGCTGTCGCGACCTGACCCAGATCCTCCCATAGGGCGTGCCTCCTACCCTCCGTCGGATCGTAAACCGAGGAGAAGAGCATGCACATATTGTCCCGACGTCTCTGTAACCTGACAGTAACAACATGGGACCCGACCATCGAGTCCAACAAGGAGAAAGCATCGTCCTTCCACCCAACAACAATTCCACCCGCACTTTCAACCGCATCCAAGGCCAAGAACTCCCAAAAACCGCTCCTCCCACCTCCTTCCACAGCCTCCTGTCACAGCTCCCCCATTTTGTCTTCTGGAGAAACACCACCTCAGGACCCTACCTCTGAATATACCCACGCAAAGCCGCCTGCCTTGAGGGGTCATTTAATCCCCTCACATTCCATGATAGGACCTTAGTCATGGAGAACCTCGGGAAACTCCTTGCATCGTACGCCTAAACTCCACCTCCGCAGCCACCCTGTCCACCTCTCCCTCCATTTCCATAAGCCTACTGGGCAACCCCCCCAGCGTTGCCCCCCGGTCCACCTTGTCCCACAGTATCTGCCCTGACCACATCCAGCGCTTGCCCTCCCTACGAGTCAACCCCCTCCACAGGCTGTACCTCCGTCGCACCAGCCCCTCCCACCTCCGCTGCAGCCTCCACCACCCCAGCACCTCCTCTAGCTCCCACCACCCGCTGCCCAACCTCGCCAACAGTAGCCCCCACCTCAGCCCTCGCCTCACCTCCGCCCCTACCAGGCCTACCTCGACACCTCCCCCTGCCCACTGGTAGGCGAAACGACGCCCAACTCCACTAGCCTCCGACGCTGGCCATCCCCAACCTCGCTCCTAGTCGGAGCGGTTGCAGCTCGCCCCCTCCGGTAAGCTGCTGCGGTACCGGCTTCCTCAGCCTCCACCTCCGCGCGTGCCCCACCTCGCTAGCCGCATCGCACATTGCTGCCCAGTCAGACCGGTCGAGGTCGCGCCGAGGGTTCTCAACCACAGCCCCCAGACCGCGTCCTTCACAGGAGAACTGTCCTGGATCTTCACGCGAAGCGGGGCTCAAACCGAGTACCCCACCGAAGCCACCCCTCCCCACTATCGGATTCAACTTGCCCGACCTGGATCCGCCACGACGGCGCTCCACAAAACCTAGAGCCACCTCAGTAGAGTCCTCCGCCCTCAGCACTGCAGACTCCTCCACTGCCTCCTCCGCAAATCCTGCACCATCCTCCGAAACCCTCACCCTCTCGTCTGCCTCAGATCACGCCGCGGGGATCGCAACTGCCGCGCCATCCTTGCCACGACCATTGGGCTTCCCAAAAGCAGCTCGCCTCCCGTCCGTTCGCCCGCCACCTCCGCTACCAAGCAGCGTTGCCGCACTGCCAACCACCGCCTCAGCGAAAGACCTAGGTCTTTCCGATCCCTGCGAGATGCGAACCGGCCAGGAGGAGCTCCCCCATATGAGGACCACCTTCTCTGCCAGCTACTTCCCTGGCTTCATCTCCACACACGCCCCGAACCTCGACAGGTCCACCGATCTCAGACCTAAGCTTTCGCAGCTTTGGAGCCTCGTAAATGGAGTGACCACTGCTGCCGCCAGCTCCACCGTATGGAGGAAGAGAGGGACCCCCTCAATTAGCACCCTCTGTCTCGCGTCAGTCGGTGGTCGCTCCTCCATTGGGCCATCTGACCTCACCGGCCACCGGCACCTCACCACACCCTAGTCGCACCGCAGCTCCCTGAAGGCCAGGCGTCGCAGCTCCTCCTGTCCAAGCCCCAGCAGCAACAAGCAGCTGCTCCTGAGGGAGGCCACCCCAAAGGACCCCCAGCCAATCCCCAAGAACGACGCGACCGCCCTTCTCAGGTCCCCCACATCCACCTCCCCTTCCAGCACCACCGCCACCATAGCCGACGCCAACCTCCCCTCCAAGGTCCCAATCTCCTCCGACCACGGCGCCTCAACCTCCACGAGAGGCGCCCCCTCTGGGGGAGGTGAAAGCATCCTCACCCTCCTCGGAGAAGCCCTGCCACCCGGCCCACGGAGCCCGCAGCCCGACCACCGATGACCGAGACCACCGCATCGTAGGCACCTCACCTGCTCCTTATAGCCCGTCGCCACATGCCCCCACCTGAGGCACTTGAAACACCTCACCGGTTCCGCTCCCCTTCGCGACCTCCTCCTCATCGTCGTCTAGCCAGAGTCGACCCTCTCCCACCCACCTGCCTCCCTCCCTGCGCTCCCCTCTCGCTCATTCTCCTTGATATTTGATTCTTAAACTTCAATCTATTTGCTTCGGAGAGACCTTATATTGAGAACTTTGTTTCGTTCATTTCGTTCCAGGTGATGTTCTGGGGTTCTGTATTGTAATCTCTGATGTAAATTGATTTTTTAGAATGAAATGATTATGGGTGGCTATTATTCGGATATTGCCCTTTGGCTTTTCAAAAAAAAAAAAAACAAAGACTTCAGATTTTTCTTTCATCATAAAAATTCAGGATATCTTGATATGATCATCTACAAGAATAAGAAAAAATCGAAATCCTCTAACACTCTTGACCCTACAAGGGCCCCAAACATCAGCATGTACAAGAGCAAAAACAAACTCATCTCTTTTATTATTTGGTGGAAAAGAAGACCTATGTTGTTTGCTTAACTGACAAGCTTCATACCTAAAAATATCGGGAAAAGACAATACGGGGAACTGAAAACTCAAAACATGTAAACTAGGATGACTAAGTCTCAAGTGTCACTGGAGAGCAATAGTGGCACACACAACATCAGCACTGGAAGGAGGGATATGTAGGTAATAGAGCCTATTTTGCTCAAGTCCACCAATCTGCCTCATCATCTGGAGGTCCTGCAAGACGAAACACTGATCATGAAAAATTGCCTGGTATCTCAAATCTCTGGTAATTTGGCTAATAGACATTAAATTAAACGTCAATTGAGGAGCATGCATGACATTAAAAAGAGGTAAGGTGCTAGAGATAAAGACATTTAACAGGTGACAAACCCCTATCAGCCACTTTGACTTGAAATGGTATAACAAGGTCCTGAAGAAACGAAAAAAGTGTACTATTACCAGTAATGTGGGAGGCATCGGAATCCGTAAGCTAGACAAGAACTTGGGATTTAACTGACATCGTAGAAGTACCTGCAGATCTCTGAATAGAGGCAGAAGTAGATCTCTGAGAAGCTATGAATCGCTCGTAATCAGCCCTGGAAATAGTGATCTGGCTATCATCCTCCTACACCTGGGTAAGCTTTTCTGCAGATACCTGATGGGCACATGGATCCATACCCTTGGGTAACCGTGCTTCACCCAGCATCGGTCCAGTGTGTCCATTCTTGTGACAATACTTACAGAAGAAGAAACTCCGACTACGACCACGTCCACGTGTACTACCACCACGAGCTCTGCCACCTCTTTCCCCCTTAGTTTCCTCTACCACAACCAATAACAGCCATAGCAGAGGCATCAATAGTGGGCACAGGATCTGAGGTGGCAAGCCTAGAAAAATGAGCGTAGATTTGTCCGATGTTAGGATCTCGTCCATCGTCAGGAACTGATCTTTAACTGCCTTGTACTTGGAGCCAAGATCAGGCAAAAGCTGAATAGAGCGAATAAGTTCTCTCTTCTTGGCTATAACATAAGCATTCGTAGAGATAGGCTGGTACACATCTTGCTCGTCCCATAGATTCCTCATGGTGTCATAATATTCGGGCAAGGACATGGTGCCTTTTTGAAGATTGTGAACATCCTCCACAACGCTGTATAGTCTGGTAGTGTTACTTTTATGAGAATGTATCTCATGAAGTACTTCCCATATCCTCTTGGCCAAAGCATGAGGCCTGACCTACTTGGTGATGGTCTGGGTGACACTGTTGAGAAGGCAAGTAGCAATTCAGTTGTTTGCCTCCCAATCGGTAGACTTAACAGCAGGAACATCAGTTAAGATATATTTCTTCCTATGGGATCTGACAAATTGGTAGAAAGAGGTGGACCAAAACAAGAAGTTGGATCCGTTCAACTTAAGTGGTCCCCTGCATGTGAGGGGGAGTACTTGTGCTGGAGTTCTTCCCCATCAAGTCGTTCACAATGTCTTTTTGATCTCCTATAATATACGGAGTCGAGATCCACGAAGAATCATAGATCTAGCGTCTGAAAATCAAATCATGAGATCTGAAAAATTTAGATTTCAGTCTAATAGAACGCCTTCCAACAAGTTTTGCATATGCTAGGGCATAGAAGAGGCCCTAGCGGTGCTTTTCATAGTGTTGGATCGCTTGGAGAAGCCTTGGTGGCGACGTTAGGTTGATCGTAGCGTTTTAAATGCTGACGGCATGGCCATTTTTGGGAATTGGTTGTGCCAACACAAATAAGGTGTTGATTTACAAGGATGCCATGTCGTCGAAATGGGTGGCATGCCGCCAGATGCCGACCATTTGGGGTGCAAGTGGGCGGGAAAGCTGCACACACACACATTTTGACTACTTTTGTCATACAACACACATTTTGACTACTTTTGTCATTTGCGTGGCCATCGAAAAACGAGCATTTCCACGGCGTGCCCTTGGCATGCCTACGAAATGCACACTTATAATTTCATCGGCACAACGTTGAAATCGACATTTCGAACCTTGGCTAATTGGAGGGCTTGGGCGACGACGTTGGGATGATCGGAGGGCCTAGGCGACGGTGTTGGAGGGCTACACCACCGGTGGTGGCACCTCATATGTGCTGTAGGCCCTTGCGGTGGTGCTGTAGGGCCCTGCGGTGGTGTTGCTATAGGTCTAGATCGATCTGCGGTGGCGCTTCTGCTCTGCGGAGGTCGAGGTGGCTTCTGGCTTGAGAACGGCCTACGGTGCTGTTGCTGGTGGGTGGGACACCAAGGTGGCCTTACTGTGGCGGTGCTGCTGGCCCAAGTGGCCGGCGACGTCGCTGAGAGGTGAAGGGTTAGGGTTTTGGTGGGAGTGAAGGGAGGCTAGGCTTTAGTGGGATACCAGAGCCTCGGTCTAGGACTGCTGTTTTGATATCATGTTTGGATTGAAAAAATTTAATTTTATTTAGAGAGACCCTGGGCCTCTTTATATAGAGAGAGGCACCAGAGAGGGAATTACAAGTATACTCTTTCACCTTACAACATAATAAAAAGCATCCATTACATATTACTCAACATGTTCAATCCACACAAAGTCTAATTTTCTTCGGATCTAGAGAAGGTACATTAAAAAAAAAGATGGTCAATGCCCTTGTCTTTTGCTTGACATAGCGAACACATCTTATTAGCCTCCAGCATCCATCTGGCCCTCGACACTTTGGTCATCAGTCACCCTCTTCGCATCAACCATGCGAATATCTTGATCTTCAATGGAAATTGTGCAGACAGGTGAGTCTACAATATCTAAGTCAATATATGTCTTCTAACCCATAGTCCACAACTTGGAGTATGCCTCACTAACCGAAAACTCCCCTCCATCCCAGAGTAGCACATCCACACCACCTTCAGGACCACAGCCATGGAGCTGTTGCAGCAAAACCTAAAACTCCTCCATTTGCTGTTCAGAAGGATTCCCCATGAAGGTTGCACACCAAGATTCATCCTAGCAACCATCCATTATAACCTCTTTATTTGTGGCCGAGGCAAAAAGTCTAGGGAATATGTCACGAAGTGGGTTATCACTTATCCAATCATCCCTCCAAAATTGGAACACATCCCTCATGCCAACAAAGGGGGAGAAAAAACACCAAACCTTAGGGACCACCAACTCCAATCCCCTGTGGAATTGAAATGCTCCTCTCCGAGGTGATGCCATCAGCTTCCAACTTAGTAAGGATCCATAACATGCTTTAAACACATGCCCAACTTGGTCTTGCTTGCGCTGCACAACCCTGTTAATCCACTTGGCAAGGAGGTTACCATTCATAGTTTCCGCCTCTCTAACCCCCAAACCTCCCTCCTTCAACGGCCTACACACTTCCTCTGAAGCCACTAACTTGGCACCCTTCCTTGCCATGCCAAAATTCGTCCAAAAGAAATCTCTCATCAAACCAGAGAGTTGCTTCTCCACCTTTTGGGGAAGTTTGAAGATGGGCAAGAAATAAGCCGAAAGCAAGGAGGGGACAATCTTGAGTAAAACCAATTAGCCTCCTTTAGAAAGCATCTCAAAGGCCCAACTAGCAAGCCTCTTCTCCATCCTCTCCACCAATGAACACCAGTCTTGGGCACAAATATGTCTGTAAGATAATGGGAGGCCCAGGTAAGAGATTGACAACAAACCAACTGGTGTACACAAAGCAACTCCGCACTCTTGTGCCTCCTTACCAAACATTTGCATAGGAATAAAGGTGGATTTTGAAAAATTAATCTATAGCCTGAGGCCTCCCTAAACATCTCCGGTAGAATGTGCAGCCTCCTTGCCTAAACAATGGATCCTTCAATAAAAAGCATCATGTCATCCCCATACTACAACACTGGGATCTCATCCTGTGGCATCACTGTGAATCCACTAAAGAGATCGTTAGAACAAGCTCTACAAGTGGGCTCTCGCCAAAGCATCCACCGTCAAGATAGAGCGTGGGTGCCAAAGGGCACCCTGTTTAACCCTCTTCCTTGGCTGCACCTAACCTCCGGCAGGGTTACCATTCATAAGGATGGAAAAGGATGTAGTGGTTACGCATCACTTCATCCACTGGATGAAACCCTTTCTTCAACATAGAAGCCCAAAGAAAGGACCATTGCACAAAAAGTCTTCCTTTTATGTTGTGACCAAAATGCTAAGGTCTTAAAAGCAACAACGAAGCCATTTAGAATATTCTTTCCCGGGGCAAAGGTTGTCTACGTTGTAGTGATAATTAACTGTAGGCCCCACAGAGCCTATTAGCAAGTGCCTTGGCCACAATAAGATATACTACATTAGAGAGGGTTATCGGCCTAAAATCCTCAATAACCTTTGCGTCATCCTTCTTGGGCAATAGGAACATGTAGAATTTATTCAACCTGTTGAACCCCCTTTTCCCCTCTGCAAACTCTGCCATAACCTGCATGATGTCCTCTTAAGCCATCGAGTAGAACTCCTTGTAAAAGAACATTGGAAAGCCATTTGAGCTCAGGCCGTTGTCCACATTCAAGCCCCACAATGCTCGCCTCACCACATCCACAAAGAAAGGTGCTATAAGTGCATTCGCCTGCACATCTGAGATGTGCTGTGCATCCCCCCCGGTCCACCTCCACCCATCCCCATCCTCCTCCCTGAGAACCACTTGTAGAAATCTACTACCACTTTGCCCCACATCATCTCTACCAAAGAACATTATACTTTCCACCACAAGCCTGTCAATCTAATTCCTTCTCCTATTGGAAGCTATTATATGAAAATGACACGTGTTAGAATCACCCTCTTTCAACCATCGCTGCCTAGACCTTACCTTCCAAACCACCTTTACTTCTTTGTCCTCTTGTACCACAATCATATGCGTAGCCCTCTTCCCCAAATCCTCAGTAGATAGGTCACTCGCATCTTCCATCTTATCCAATCTTGCAATCTCTATCAACACCTTTGACTTCCTCCTAACTCGTCTCTTTCTAACCTCCATCTTATAGGCCTTAAAAAATGCCCTCAACTCCCTTAGCTTGGACTCCAACCTCTCCATTGCCTATTGCTCCACCTGAAAAGACCGCCACTTCTCCACAAGCCATGTGAAATCATCCTCCATCATCCAAGAACTGTTAAACTTGAAATAAGTCCTAATCGATCTATTCTCATTTGTCCTCCAAAACACAAGGATGTGATATGAGAAAGGCCTATCCAAGGACCTGACGTTGGCTAAAGGAAAATCCTTTGCCAACTCCATGTTGCAAAGGAACCTGTTAATCCTAGATTTAACGCTAGATGAATTCCTCCAAGTGTACTTGCATGAGGGTACCAGATCCAGGAGGCCATGTAAAGCAACAAAATTCGCAAACACCTTCGATCCGCAATCTTGCCTTCCTTAACCACTAGGCCTATCATCGATTTGTAGGGCGACGTTGAAATCACCCCAACCATCCAGGGGATGCCATGAAATCTGATTGCAACCTCTGATAGATCCTCCTAAAGCTACAGATGTGTGGCATTGTCAACAGGGCCGCAGATTATAGAAAGAACCATCTTGAAACCATCATTCTTCCTCACCAATTTTGTAGTGACCACATGTGAGCTGAACAATGTGTCTTCTAGATCAAAGATGTCTCGCCACACAACCAAATTCCACTTGAACGCCTAATAGCATTGAGTGTGAGAATGCTCATTATGTAACTACCTCTTATCTCTCGCCAAATCTTGATCACAAGACTCTAACTTCATCTCCTAAAGCATTACCACCGTAGGCCCCCAAGAATGAAGGTAGCCCTTAAGGGTTGCCCTCCTCGATAGGTCCCTTAGACCCCTCATTCCAAGGAATGACCTCGATCATTGGGATAGAAGTGAACCCCCCTTCAATCCGACGGAAACTTGCCTTCTCCATAGCCATCTCCACCTCCACGTCATCATCTTTCTTACCCAAGGTACCTCCTCTCCCCCACTTTCTTTTCCTACACCACCAAACTCCTCCCCTCCGCCTACACTGAGGTACGGATTGACACCTTCATGCGACTCGTCCTCCTAAAGGACTAACAGGGGTGGAACTGCACCGCATTCCTCCGATGCTATAGTTGGGGAAGGCACCACTTGACCAAGGATAGCACTGCGCTGACCTCCTTTGCCTCCCCCACCACTGAAACTTCGTCAATCTCCTCCACCAAGGCATCCACACGCACCTCCAATCGCTTAAAGGCCCTTGAGGCTCGCACCACAACAACTTCAATGCCATTAGACTGGGGTGGAGCAACAAAACCCTTCCCCATGCTCCTTTCCACAATTGGTGTTGGGGCAAAGAGCAGAGCTTCCATACACGGGGTCGGGGTGATGAGAAAACGCTCCAAGTTTAGAGCGGGGGAAGTGCTGAACAGTAATGGGTCCTCTCCAAGATTTGGTTTGTAGTCGGATCCGATCAT
This sequence comes from Thalassia testudinum, assembly GCA_037157565.1. NCBI lineage: Eukaryota > Viridiplantae > Streptophyta > Magnoliopsida > Alismatales > Hydrocharitaceae > Thalassia > Thalassia testudinum. Next base: position 712,910 of record JAZHRO010000022.1, on the reverse strand, counting down.
TCGGATTCATGCATTGTAGGTAGATCCGCGGACAACTCAAGCAATGGGCACTCATTGCTATTTCCTTCACATGCACCTATATTAACTCCACTGCAACCTTTAGGAGCCACCTTGAGCCCAATCATGCGAGAAACAATGCCATATGCGGCTCCCTCCTCGCCAATCACCTTTGGTTGCTTTGCATCTCGCGTGCCATCAAAGGCATTGAATAATTCTTCTCGAATGTGGCACCACGTCAGCCATCGTCTTGCCTCCCTTATCGTGATTCTTGGGTTTCCAAATTTGTTGCATCGACCATTGTGCACCTCTAGTGATTGTCGTTAGATGAGGACCACTTCCTTAGATCAACACCTCTGTATAGGACCTCGCCTCGCCATGCTTCAAACCACCCATGACACAAGAGACGACCCAGGCAGCCCCATGAAGGTGCAAGGACAACTTCTCTGACACCGCATGACCCATCATGACCTCCACCATCGTCTCCATTGTCGAGAGGCCCCCTCCCTCCAAGCCAATGTCCCAACACAATCACAACCTTGCAAAAGGAACGACAACCACCTCCACCACCCCCGTCATTCTTAGCCTTAAGGGAATCCCTACAAGGCTGATGCAAACCGTGGGCCTCTACGGCAGTTGCTCTGCCAACACTCTGTCATGATTGCATGGAAGGCACCAATGAATCACAGCTCTCCCCACCTTTGTCTCCATGAAGCAGAGAGCAGCCCTCTCCTACAGTAACAAACCAAGGATCAGAAGCCGCTTCTCATCAAAACTCACCACCTTCAGACGTCTCCTCGGAACCCGAGTTTTGGTGAACTCCACCTCCCCTAGAACCACACACCCCTCCAACACCACACCTACAAGCGTTGTCTCAAGTATGCCATCCAAACTCCCACTGCCTCCTACCAAGGCACCTCCACCTCAAGGAGTGGAGCACCCGATGGAGGTGGCACTGGCCGCACTTGAACCTTGCAACCCATCAAGCAATTCAAATGCTGATGGAGAACTCCCCTACACTGCAAATAACGCACCAGGTCCCTATAATCCTTCTCCCAATGGCCCCTACTGCGGAAATTGAAGCAAAGGACCACGACCTCCCTCCGATCACTCAGCCACTTCGAAACGACGGTCCAACCTTCCTTCCCCTGTTCTCCACTCTCCCCTTTCATTCTTTTGTCCTCAGAAGAGCCCCAATTTTATCTTCATACTCTAATGTTTAGGATGACTTGTACGAAGGATGGATTGTACACTATTTATGGGATCTGTTAATGGTTCCCGATTTTGGGATCGTATGATTACGAACTATCAGTGACGAGGAAGAATATGGGATTGGGAAGATCAATGTGCGAGGGAAGAAATGGAGAAAAGTGCAAGATGCACAAACAGCGTAAATAGGGTATCTTTCAGACAAGCAACAGCCAGCAGGAAGCAATTTCTTGCATATTCCAAGGAAAGCATGCTTGGCTAATGGCTGTATTCTGGAGTCTTTGGTTTGAGCTTAATGATGCAGTGGTTAGGTGTACTGGTGCTTATCTACACAGTTTGCAGGACTAGGTGTGGCTTACATTCGGGGATAATGTTACCTAATTCCTTGTAACCTGGAATACTTTGTGCTTTCAATAACTTGATGATGACTACCTCCTTACATGGTCATCCTTTGTTTTCACGGGAAAAAAGGCATCAAAAGAACGCATCAGAGGATGGGCCTGGTAAGGGTCATTCCTTAAAAATGGGTATGTTGGAGGGGCATGTGTTGGGCCAAAAGGATGCCTTTTAGAGGGAGTCCTGAGTGCGTTTTGATGCACATACTTATTACTTATCATGCATCCTTATTTGATGATATCTTATACCGTGGTCTTATCTCTATATCCTAGTTGTTAGTCCAATAGATCAAGGATAGTATTCTGGATCTTGCCATGTCTTCTCAATCAGTCTTTTTTTCTTTCTTTCTGAGTGAAGAAAAATGCTAGTAGATATAAAGATTAACCCTGCCAATTTATTGAAAAATACTAAGGTTATCATCTCAAAATACCGAAGGTACAGCACACGGTGCTGGCACCCCCTAATGACATCCTTTTGGACCATAGAATGTTTATATGAAAGAAAATAAGGTGCCTAGGATCATCACAAAGGTCCCAGTCTTTGGTCACAAGAGCTATGGATGGTCTGTAGGGAGTTCAGATTTTTAGGACTACAATTTTTATCAGCAAATATATGATTGGATGCAGTTCCACTATCATTATTGGTTTGTGCCTTGACATCTAATGAGAAAACTTATAACCCAAGGCATTGTTCGTATAAACTGTTTCATTTAAAGAGCTGCTCCGGCATGAAATGGCTTAAGTCTTCCAGAAGAATTTACATTATCTTATAATTGTGATACTTTGTACACAACTGTGTTGGAATGTGCTTTTCTTCTCTAGGCGCTGCTCAATGGCAGCTATCTTGTAAACGATATTTTCCACCACTGCTGGAAGCAATAGCATTTTCTAAATCCCTGGTTCCGTTTGTTCGTTGCTGCCAATGAAGAGCCATATATTTCAAGGTTTCTCTGCCTTCCAGGTCTTTAATGGCAATTTATTTGTCAATGGAAACTTTTGTTCCAATCTTTGCCGGAAAATTTTCCACTCGTTATCTACACCATTTCCATCAGTATATTAGACAGAAATCAGCTTGTAAAAATGTCAACTGTGTAAGTTTTTCGTTTAAAAGAAAATGGCTACTACGACACTATATGATTGACTATGATAATGTTTTGTTGAGATTCTTTTTATCAAATCCAACAATTACAACAACATAAAGTCAACTATAAAATTGTGATACTGAACAAAACCATAGGCATTTTCTGCGATAATATTCATAATAATGTGCCCTATCAATTATGACATCATATGACACCTCTTCACTCTGAGACAGTGCTAAGTTCTCAATAGCATTCGTCTACTGTAACTATGTGAAGTTAGGTGTACCATATGTTATTTTTGAACGATAACAACCACAACAATTTCTAGTGAAACTCCAGATGACAATTTTGGGCACCTTTCGGTTCTTGTCATTTCCAGATGACAAGGAGGAAAAAAATAATATTGAATCAAGCAATACAGTTTGGAGTTTCATCAACAACTAGCTTGTGTGGTGCTATCTTGATATTTTCTAAGTCCTTATAAAAGTAATTTTAATTGAAATCAATTATAGTTGAAGAAAAGAATTGTTCTTATTATTATCAAGTCGTCTCTACACCTCTTTATATAGAGAGAGGTGAGGGAAAATAATAACATAAGTCCATCAAGGGTAAATAAAATAACAAATAACCCTTCAACAAGAAGCGTAACTCAACACTCCCCATTAAGTTGGAACATATATATCCATCATGCTCAGCTCGTTTCTACACTTCTCAAACTGGAGGCGAGGTGGCTTGGCAAACACATCACCAATTTGATCAGTGGAAGCAAGATATGAAGTACGAAGTAGATTCTGCTGAATCAGGCTTCTGGTATAGTGACAATCCACTTTCACATGTTTCGCCATCTCATGAAATATGGAATTGTTAGTAATGTATGTCGCAGCCCGATTGTCACAATGCATCAATATTGGCTCCTGAATGTCAACATGAAGATCTCGTAGCAGAGATTTGATCCATATCATCTCAGTTGCAGTATGAGCTATAGCCCTGTATTCGGACTCAGTACTAAAACTTAAAACGCTCTATTTCTTGCTCTTCTAGGTCACTAAGTTCCTAGCAAAAAATGTACAAAAACCAGTAGTAGACCGCATATCTCCAACATCTCTAGCATAATTAGCATCTGAGTAAGCAACTGTAAACATAAGAGCCTTCTTTTTCTGGAACAGGATGCCTCTCCCAGGACATCCCTTGATGTACCTTAATACATGCATAGCAGCTTGCCAATGAACATCAGTGAGCTTGTCTAAGAATTGACTTAGCTTACCCACTGCATGACTAGTGTCTGGCTTGGTGATGGTTAGATACAGTAGTTTCCCAACTAGTTGTTGATAAACCTTCTTGTCCTTTAGCTTCACCGTGTCCTCAAATAGATGAATTTTAGGATCCATAGGAATGTTGGTTCCTTAGATCCTAGCATTCCTGTCTCTTGAAGAATGTCAAGTGCATACTTTCTTTGAGACGTCACTATGCCGTGTTTGCTTGAGACAATCTCAATGCTCAGAAAATATCTCAGCTTCCCAAGATCCTTTATGACGAACTGGTGAGCCAAATAATCTTTCACTTGAATAATGCCATCTGCTTCATCACTTGTTAAGATAAGGTCATCAACATATACCAATAAAGCTACAGTGACAAATACTAGTCTTCCTGATAAATAGGGAATGATCAGAAGATCTTTGTATCCCAAAAACAGATAGTGCCTTAGACAGATGTTGAGACCAGGCTCGGGGGCTCTGTTTAAGGTCATAAATGGCTTTACGAAGCCTACACACACACCCCCTTAACCTTAAAGCTACGTGGCTGTTATATGTAGATTTCCTCCTCCAAGTCTCCATATAGAAATGCATTTTTGACATCGAGCTGGTGTAAATACCATCAATAATGAGCTATAATAGAGATAAGAATGCAGACTGTGGAGAGCAGTGCCACTGGAGAGAAAGTGTCAAAGAAATCCATCCTATAGGTTTGGGTGAATCCTTTGGCCACAAGGTGAGCCTTATACCGAGAAATAGACCCATTAGGGTTGTATTTCAGGGCAAACACCCATCTAGCTCCAACCAAGTACACGCTAGAAAGTAGAGCAGACAGCTCCCAGGCGCCTCTATCAGTAAGTGCAGGCATCTCTTCTTCCATAGCCACCTTCTATTGTGGATGTAGTGGAGCCTGCTGGTAGGAGGTAGGGATCTCAGTACTAGAGACTGTAACTGTGAATGCATGGAACTCTGATCCAAGAGAGCTAGCAGAAACAATACTGCCAGCAACATGATACTGTGCACAAGATTGCAGAGCCTTCTTGACAACAATGAGAATATCCTCATCTGTGGGCATAGACAGAGACCCTGAAGACATCAGTAGAAGAATCGTCAGTACGCTCAATACATACCTGAGCGAAGGAGGATGATGGTGGCTCAGTAGGAACTCAAGATGACGGAGGGTGTGTCTTCTCTTTGTAAGTGACTGATAGCTGATATGTAGACCTTTAAATGTCTTCTTATCAGGTGGTACAGGTCTGAAGATGCCCACAATCTGATTTGTAGTAGATACACTACTACTTTGAGAAAAATCTTCCAAGGCTATAAGAGGTACAGGCATAGGAGTGGCCACCTCCACCTCTCTCAATTGATGACCTGAGATAGAGAAATAAGGGATAGACTCATGAAAAGTGACATCCGCACTCACACAGTGCCTCTGGTGTATGTGATCAAAACAGCTATATCCCTTCTGCGTGCGTAAGTATCCTAGAAATACACACTTAACTGCCCTTGGTGCCATTATCACGATTAGGCCTAAGGAACTGTATAAAGGCTACACAACCAAAAGTTTTTGGTGACACAAGAAACAAGTCGGTATCAGGATATAAGATACTCCATCGAATATACTCATGTAGCACTAAGGAAGGTTGTTAATAAGATAACCGGCAGTAAAGATTGCATCTCCCCAGTAACTGTGGAACACTATTCTGGATAAGTAATGCTCTTGCTATATCTAGAATATGGCGATACTTCCTCTCAGCAATCCCATTCTATTGCAATGTGTGAGGACATGATGTCTGATGTATAATACTAAGTGATCCATAAAAATCAGCCAGTTTCTGTGTACAAAATTTCAACGTATATCTGTTCTAATTTTCTTAATACACACATCAAATGATTTTTCACAAATATCACAAATTGCTGAATCAAAGAATCAACTTTGGATTTATTCCTCATCGAAAAGGTTCATGATAAGCGTGAAAAATCATTGACAAATAACAGATAATATCTAAAATTTTGGCGGTCTACCACACGGCTAGGATCCCAGACATCATAGTGCAGTAAATCAAAACAAGTAGAACTGGTAGACTGAATAGATGCTGGAAAGTTGGTATGGTGATGCTTTCCCAGCTGACAAGCATCATATTGAATTTTCATGGTAGGAGACAAGTGAGGGATGATACGACGTAGCTTGTCCAGTGACAGGTGACCTAGTCGTCTGTGCTACTACAAAACTCCCTGCAGTAGCCATTTGACAGGCCGCAGCAATTGGCCTCTGAATTAGCTGGTACACATCTCATGGCCACCACCAATTGTCCTCCCCATCATGCGGTCTTGAAACATGCATCCAACAACATTAAAAATAGCATGACAATTCAACTGCTTAGTAATGGAACTAACAAATAGCAGTTGCATTGTCATGTCAGGCATATAATATACATCAGCAAGATGCATGGAGGGTGTAATAGATACCCTTCGCTTATCACAGATGGAAGTATGTCTACCGTCTGCTAATTGTACTAAATGACCTTGTTGTGTCTTCTGCAATTCCCTAAAGCACTAGGAAGTTCCTGTCAAAAGATCAGATGCACCTGAATCAATTAACCGTGACCTACTTGTACCTGAAGTAGAAGCATAGGTTGTAGTGTTGGAGGACTGAGGCTGTTCATGTGTTAACTGTGTTAGCCGCTACACAACTGCATCATAGTCTGCTTTTGCAAGTGATACTACCTTAGTGATCACACCTGGATATGCTGTAACAGAAGCTTGGTTGGCTACAGTAGGGCTGCTAAATTTATTCCAACACTTGGCCCCAACATGCCCAAGTCTACCACAGTAAATGCAGGTAGGTTTGCCATAACTACCATCAGTTCGCCCCTGCCCTTGTCATGAAAGAAGTCACCTCGACCACCACGAGTGCCAACAGCTGCATGAGTCGAAGATGCGTCGGTAACAACTGCATCATGAGTAGGCTGAATTTGCATCTTACTCAGCCTCCTATAAATTTCTTCAATAGGAGGAAGTTCAGAGAGAGTCAGAATCTGAGAACGAGTTGCAGAATAGTGATCACCCAGTCTTGCAAGAAACATGTGGGCTGCAAACTCCTTCCTTGGATTCTTGTATCTAGAGGAAGTACAAATCGGCTTACATGCATTATATTTTTCCAATAACCCCTTCATAATGGAGTAGTACTGTAACAGACCCATCTCCTCCTGCTTGAGATGGCATAAATCATAGTGGATCTGGAATACTTGAGTTGAATTCAACTCATGTGAATAGGCAGTCTTTAAGCCATCCCACATCTCTTTGGAAGAGCTGTAATACATAACTTCATCACTAATCCGAGGAATAATGCTATTCAGGAATTAGGCTCTCACCATAGTATCATCTCAGTTCCAAGTGACATATTTTCCTATTTTCTGCTTTGGTGGTGCTTCAATAAGCACATGCTTCTTTTCATGACCTTTCACAGTGACAAGGAAGGTTTGGGACTAACGGAGGTAATTGGTCTCATCCAACTTAGTAATTGGAGCAAAGAAGGGGCTCTTGTACACCCGCTCGTTGTACTCTGTCCTCAAGACACCTTAGAAATATCGGATGCAACCATGGTAACTCCAGACACAGAAATCAATCCAGACATCAGATATGAAAAACTGGATCAAACACCAAAAATATGGGGAACACACACCCTGTAATCCACAAAAAATATCTCCATAACTTCATTGGGGAATACACATCCCAAAAATCAAGCAATTAGGGGAATACACACCCCAAAAAATAGATGAAAGATCATACCACACATATGAAGGTTCATGATTAAACACTTCATCCCACAATAGTCAAGAACCTTCCTACGAAGTTCTTGGAGGCAGATCCCCATCTATGGCGACCTAGGTGGTGGCAAGGAGAGGAGGCAGCAGTAGGTGGACTACTGTAGCACGGCGGTGGTGGCTACTGCAGCCCGAGGCGACGTAGCAGCAGCGCACCGGTGGCAACTGTAGCAGCGCATCGGTGGCGGCTACAGCAGCGTGAAGCGGCATTGCGGGAAGTCACTGCAGCAGTGGTGGCGATGGGCGATGCTGTTGTTGCTGTTGCGATGGCAGCACTGTCGTTGGTGGTGGCGGTGGCGTCCGGCGGTGGTGGGACTTGAAGGTGGGGTTAGGGTTTCTTTGGTGGTGTTCCCAACCTGATACTCTGATACCAAGTTGAAGAAAATAATCGTTCTTATTATTATCAAGTTGTCCCTACACCTCTTTATATAGAGAGAGATGAGGGAAAATATCAACATAAGTCCATCAGGAAAAAATAAAATAACAAATAATCCCTTAAAAAGAAGTGTAACTCAACAATTACAAAAGGTGATGCTGACCAAAATCATATGTATGTTGTCTGGTCTGTCTACCAGATCACAAGAATGTTTTGAAAAATCAGGAAACAATCCATCTTCGTCTTCACCATGGTGATGTTTTCTAGATCTCCAGTTACAAGTTACGACTTTGTGAAACTAACACCAGGTTAGTTTGTCAGTCTATATGGATGGGCGCCTTCTTAGGATGTAATTTTGCAAGTTGTGAAGTAGGAAACAAGCAGCTGTTTATGCTACTATGTGCTGGTGGTCCAATTTGTCTTTCTATGTTTAATGTACGGTAACATCAAGGCTGGTACTTTCTTTTCTTTTAATCATCTTTCGATTCGCGAGAAAAGCAAGCATATAGAGTTGGATAGTCATTTTGTCAGGAATGCTGTAACAAAGAACAGTTACTACACTGCTCACCTCATTAGAGCCTCAAATAAGTGTCGTCTTCAGAAGAGCTGTACAACAGGACTGGCTTCCTTCCCTTTTCAGCAATCTGGAAATATGATTTTCTTTCTTGCGTTAGTTTGAGGGGAAGTGTTAGAATACAAAGTGGTTACCTTGTTCTTAGCCTTCCATATTGTTTTACCATTTTGCGTGGAGTGTGATGTAATTTTTACTTCCCTGCTCTCTACTTAAGAAGGATCAGTGTTTCTCAATGAGCTATTTTGCTCCATCTGAAGAACTGCAAAAATCAATGATAAAGGTGGCCTTTTCTCATTAATAAAAAGGTTAAAGGTGGCTTTAATCTTCTAGAATAGGAAGCCAGCCTTGCTTGACCTAGCATTTCCTACGTCTGTGAAGGATCTCTCCATGTTGAATTCTCTTCTTTACCAGTAGACAGTTCGATGAAATGAAGAAATTGGGATTTGATGAACATAGCAGGAACTTTTTTGAATTCAAAATATTATTCCGCTTTCTATCTCCGGAGCGAAGGACTGCTTGAATGATTATACCTAGGAAGTTAATACCTTGATTTTTGGTTCATGTAGAGGGACAAGATAAGACCTCATAGCTTTGCTGCTAGCTGCTGCATAGGCAACTGCTACTTGTTTTACGAGACTCTATCAAATTAGATATTGCCATTGCACCAAATGTTAGGGTCCTGATAGGCTCTGTCTCCTCTAGTGACCTAGAACTTTGCAAACAAATTGTTGAAAGGAATCTCTGACACCACTTTTAGGATTTCTAAGATGATTTGGATGGTCTAGCATGATATTTGAGCTCTGAGAATATGGGAATCAGGATAGGGAAAGAAGACAGGAGAAGAAATAGAGTGCAAGATGCTGAAATCAGGGTTGGAAACATGATTTCCGTTCAAGATTTACTCCATAATATTCACCAAAAACCGTAAGATGCTGAAATTAGGGGTGGTTTCTGTTTGGTTGTGGGTTAGTACTTGGCCTAGGCTAAGTATTGCGATGGGGTGAGTGGTGGAGTAAGTAGTGGAGTAAGTGGTAGATGTGATAGAAGGATTGATGCATTGTAAGTTGTGGGTTGATGTGATTTCAATATAGGGAGAGGGTTGTTGTTTGTTTAGTTTATATTTAATGTTGGGTTATTTTTATTGTTGTTTTGTTGGAAAGTGCAGTTGGGTAAAGAATTGAGTTGATAGTTCTCGTAAATTATGTGCCCCATGTTACCATGAATGCACTGTTCATCCATTCTATGCCATGCAGGAAACTCCACCTTGCTCCACAACCAAACGGGGAGTTAGGTTCTACTGGATAAAATACATGACAAATGGGCTATATGAATATAAATTTAAAAAGTGAATTCTAACAAGTTTGAAGTCTAAAAGTCAAAATTGCCATCTAGTGGTTAATAAATAAGATCATCACCTTTTAAATAAATAAATAAATAAATAAGATCATCACTCATATATATTCCACTTCCATAGAGTGATTGAACTGCCTAAAGGTTCCAGTATGCAGGTGGGTGATCTAATACTAAAACGAGACTAGCGAAGCAGTAGTACATCTAATTGCGAAAGAATTCACTTCAGTTAGCTTAGCCAATTCTCATTCTTGTAGCATGATTTTTGTGCAACAATTCGTGATCTTTGTAAGCAACTTACCTTCTGATATAGCTGTTGCTTTTGTTACGTGTGCAGTTCACGCTGTGTGCGCCATGAAGTCAACAAACGACTTAGAAACCTCATCAGAAATAAATAAATGACTTAGAAAGAAGGGGATGGGGAAGCAAATAGTTCGGGCCTGTGAAATAGGAGATAGTAGTGTAACAAGGATTTATAAATAACTCCACTGCCAAAAATCAAACTTTTTTTCAAAGGTACAACAAAAACAAACTTGATGAATATCAGTAATATCCTGCTTAGGATTCCATCTTGTTTCACTCCAGCTGGCTCATGTTTTGAGCCAGCCCCTGGCCATCTGAGGATAATACTATTAATAGCAGAAGCACATATCTGATGCAACACTTCGTTGTGGTGCCATGAAAGACCTAGTGTATAATCTAAATGGTTAGAGAGAATGTTACATTTTTATGTTGATGCTTGCACAATGCTCCATGATTGGCCTCTTGTCGTATGGACCATGGAGTGAAAGGATGTTCATGGGAAATGTTCTTTCAATATTATCTTTGATATTCTTCTTGATCTGCTTTCTGTAGCAGTCATGTATTTCTTTTTTGTAACTTAATGGTCTCTTACCTTATGTTGTGCAGATGCAACAATGTGCTGTATCTCAGGGGTGTTCCTGAAGATGAGGAAATCGAAGATGCAGACTGATGATTCTACAACATGCTTTCTTTAGTCTTTAATCAAACAAAGAGATCTGGAATCTGGAAATTAAACTTCAAGATGATAATATTTGATATGTAGGGAACAAATCAAATTGTAACCTTGCTATTTTTTTTCAGTGTAAGGCCTTTGGTCAATCTCATCTAGATGATCCCTAAGAAGTTCCTTTTTTTCATTATCTTTTTCATTTGTTGGATAATTTATTGCTATGTTATTCCTGCAGTCACTCCTTAGGATCCGATTATAACGACAAGGACCTGGTTTACTTCTAGGGTAGAAATTGCTAATGTTATCCCATAGCATGTCTAGAAAAAATCTTGGTGGGATGTGCTCTTATTTAGTAGGAAGTTATCGAGGTAGTGTTTCTTATCCTGCGATCAAAAAAATACTCAAATATAACACTTTTTTATTCTATATAACAATTGGCGAGAATTTGGATAATTTTGAGCCTTTTTGTTTCAGTGGTCACCCAGGTTGGGCAGATGTGTACCCGGAAGAAGGAAGAGGATGGCAGATTACGGTATAAACCAAAATCAATTAAACTGCTTTTACACATGAAAAGAAAAAATCCCACAAGTAATGTTTCACGCGTGTCAGAAATCCGGACTCAAGTCGCAGGTAGTGGCCCAAGCAAGAGCCTCTCCTGATCTGGGTTTAGGCAGTGTTTCTCTACCCTCTGTGTAATGAGGGGAATAAATTTGTAGAATAATTAGAAGAATAGAAAATGAGTAGAATAAAATAGTAAAATAAGTAGATTTATTTGTGTTGGGTTTAGAGAACTTAACCTGATGTAGATAGGTGGTGGGTTAAGTGGTGAACAAATGCGGGTTTAAAAGTCTTAATCTACTTACCAAATATGGCCTAAGTGATTTCCAAGTAGAGAGCATGAATCGCTTGATTGATTTCAGGCAGTGGTTCTCTTGCTTCTGACTAAGAAGTGAAGTGATACCCAAGTAGAGAGCACGGGCAGAATAAAGAGAGGCCTTGCTGTTTGAGATCCAACTTTTTTATTTGGTTAGTCGAAGGCAGCATGGCAAAATGTGGAGATTCAGCAAAGATTTAGAGGCTAATAGCATCAGGAAAAACGTGGCAGTCACAAAAGCCATGCAAGTGCCAATAAAAGCTTGGAAAAATAAAAAGATACTTTTCTTTCTAGAAAAGGAAGCCATGTTTTTATCGCTTAGGCGATTGGGGATGAGCCTTTAGCGTTTAAATTTAACTAGCAAACAAAATACCGACATTCCTCATTGAAAATTGAACCGAGCTAAGCTAGTTAAATCGGTAAATCACTTAATCAGCATTTTTTGGCCTAAATGTTGGCGAGATTGTTGAACCATTACAAATCGGTGTGCCATTGATTCGGGGGTTGTTTGGATGCAACCAAAGTATGATACTTTAGGGGTAAAATATGATTTTCGGCTCAACTTATGAGGTAGCCCAAAGGCCTATGATCGGAAGAAGCAATCTTTTAGAAGTGCTGTTATAAAATTAGGAACTTGCAATTTGGAGCAAAAGCCGCATATAATGTTTGGCCAGTGCAAAGTTGCAAAAGCCATGATGCACGATCTTCTATGTGCCCAAAGACTCTGATTGGAACCATGTCCAAACAACTCCTTACTCTAGTTAATTTGTCGAATCGAACCAGCCGTTTAAATTGTACCCGAATCAATATTCACCTTTCCTGCATGTGGAATTACTCTAATTATGGTTTGGTTTAGATTCAACTGATTGTGAAACTCTTGACTAGCAACGATTTCAAATTAAATCACAATATAACCTTAAAAAAAAATCTACTTTCCATGTAATGAATTTTTCACTAAACTAGATGTTTACAGATATTAGATTTCTTCTCTTATTTAAAGCATATGATGAATTTAATCTAATTTTAAATATTTTATTCATTTTAGTTCAAAATGGTTGAGTAAAGATTTAAGCAAAACCTTTGCTTCAATTTTGTAATAGTTATGAAAATAGTAATACCATGCTAATATCAACATTAATTGGATTGCGGTCTCCTCAGTTAAATCTAAGAAGAACCAAACCATTACATTTTTGATTTAATGTTTGGTTCAATTTTGACAACACGAGTTGGTCGTAGGCCTCTATGTCAAATAAATTAGGAGACAAAAGCCTCCAAAGCCCACAAAAAAGGGAAACAAGCCAATACACTGATATTTTATCAATTGAAGTAAATGTTTTTATCTTGTAGTTATCTCAATCATAACATATGAAGTTGGCTAGATAAAGCCATATAGGGCATTCCTTCAAAACCAGTTCAATCTCCCTTATACTTCCTCTCGTAAACAAACATAGCTCGTGGCCATGTGCCTTATAATCCCACCATATCGCTCATATAGGATAGAACTCTTCCCCAGGATGCATTCTCATTAAAGGGACATTTAAAAGATCCAATAAAATATCTTGTATGTTTGGGGCATACTTAAACTTCTTTTATCATCTAACATGAAGAATTAAAAGATCCAATAAACCAACTACCCAGATCTAAAAGGACTATACAATATCACATGCAAAAATTAGGGTAGGAGTATTTTTTAAAAGTGGAAGGTAGAAGGAATTTTCTTTAGACCAGCATTCTTAAACCAATCTAGAGAGAATAGACTATTGCCACCAACATTGAAGATTTGTAGTGCTTGTAAAGGAAATGATAATACAAACTGCTCATTTATTTACCGAAGGTTGTCTTAGAGGGGGATGATTAGTACAACAAGATAAAAATGAAATATAATGCACAAATAAAAATCACCACAAGAAGGACATAATAATTTTTAGGTGAAAAATCCTCAACAGGTAAAAATCATCACATAAGTCATATTGACTTAGGATTTTCCTGATCGCCAAGTAATCAAATCCACTATACCACACTATTTTGAATTGAGGGTAGTGTAACCTCAATACAACACACACAAGATTGAACTAATGCAATTTTGTCTTCATGAAACAAAAATCCACAACTCGGACACCCTTACAACAAAAACAAAAACAAAAGATCCTATAGAGCTACAAGATGAATGCAAACTACTAGCTTCTATAGATTAGGGAAACTTCCCTTTGATAGAAGTGAATTGGAGTTTACACACAGAGATTTGAGCTCTCAGAAGTAAAGTGATGAGCTTGGAGAGCAAATAGGTAATTCCCTCTTTGAATTTCTCTCTATGTGTATATGGTGGGAAGAATTGATTCTCTTCTTGTGTACAATAATGGTAAGACTAGAGGTTATTTATAGAGGTGTTAGGAAGGATCTAGAATGATCGAGAGATGCTTTATAGCTGTTGGAGGTGATTAGAATAAAGATCTCTTAAAATTAGGACAAATTGCAAAGTGATCCCAATAGTTATTACAATATCAGACGTCTGGTCAAGTCATCAATCGTCTAATTTATTAGGATAGATGTTTGAAGGAAAGAGTCAGATGTTTGATAAAAAAGACTCCAGAAAGAGGTTAACAGGCACTTGATCAGGATACGTTTGACTAGGTGATCATATGCCTTAAATGAGAATTTTGGATGTCTGACAAAAATGCTGGTTGCTTGTTACTATAACTATTCTTCCCTGGAATTGGGTTTGGAGTGAGATCGGATGCCTAGTCTAACTGTTGGTTGACATATAGAATGTATGGTATTAGAATCATTTCAGGATTCAAGCTTCTAACATAAGATCTTCTTGGATTTAGGTTTCCAAGATCCAACAGGTAGTTATGAGTCGTCTGATAGTCTTATTGGATGTTTGATGAACCTATAGGATGTTTGATATGAATGCTAGATGCCTGATTACCTGAAATGAACGTTGGGGTGCCAATGGTTAGAGCAGAGGACATTTACTGAATAGATCAGTTGCTTGATAATGACATTTCAGACGTTTAACAAAGATATTGGCCATCTGATTGGGCAATCTAATTTTTGTTTTGGACTATTGATTTAATTCTAATTTTCTCCTAAGTGTCAAGAGTCTATCTGAGAGTAACTTAAGACTAGGTTATCATCCTTGGGCTCTAACAATAAGTCTAGAGAAAGGTAAAAAAATACATCAAATGAAATACAAAGACTAAAGGATTGATCTTCAAGCTTTTCCTTCCTCTTCTTGCTTCTTTCTTCTTGGCCTTCAACTTTGTTCCTTCTTCCTTTCCTGTTTTAAATCCTTGTTCCTAAAATGTCAGTCCTCTAAGAGTAATATAAAAATTATATGTTTTGTTATCATCAAAATCAAATGCAATGGTACTCCTGCATCAACATTTACTAGGTAAAAACCTCTTGCTTGTAAATTTTCTAGAGTAAATACTTTGTCTTGTAGAAGCAACCAAGTAAATAATGAGACTCTCGACCAAAGGAATTTCTCTAGATAATCGATGAATAAGGGGAAATCATTCCATTAAATGCAAGGACCTTCCATGCTTTATTGTTGAGTTTTTTTATTTGATAGTAAGTGCAATTTTAATTCATCAAAGTAAAGAATGATTTTTTGATTAGATTATTATCAGACTCCTAGATTTCATGGACAAAGTGATTGTCAACTCTTAAAGAACTTAATTGTTTCTAGCCCTAGAATTTTAGAAGTTTTGTTGACAAATGGCATTTCATTGTTAAAGTATGTAAAGGTGTGGGTGATCAAGACAAAATCCCTAGGAACCTCTATGATCCAATTAGAGGCAATGCCCAATCAAGCAATTCGAATGTAGTTGAGTGTAAAGGGAGAAAACAAGAAGAACACGCACCGTTTGTTTACCTAGTTCCACCATGCATGGTTCACATCCAGGGAGGGGATCTAACCCTCAAATTGACTATAAAAATGAAATTTGGTACAAGGGTGTTCCTCGTGATCTCTCAATATAAAGTACATAAGTAAGACTGCTATACTTTAATGATCCCCACCACCTAGGCTTACCTCTTCATTTACAATCTTCATGAATCCTGATCTGTTTTGAGTTTCTTGAGGATTATGACCCTTCGACGTCTTTCCTTCTTCGGTCACCTTCAACTTTTCCTTTAGGGGTTGTTGCGAGGATCATAGCTAAATCTATTACAAGGATTATAACAAAAAGGAAAGACATTTTACCTTAAAAAGGAAAGATCATGTTTGGATCATATAGTTAGTCATAACAACCTGTAAAGGCAAGCTATCATGACTCATAGCATTCACCTATTATGAGCTAGTCAATGGGTTGTGAGGCAATTGACCTATAGACTAATCAAGCTTGGTTTCCCTTGCAACTATAAATTGGGTGTCTCATAATTTAGTCCTCAGGTTAGCCACTGGGTTGCTTACGCGAGGCCTATTTAAGAAGCCTTATAACCATGCCTTATGGACACATTGCAAGTATAATGCTTGGGATTTTTCCCATGTCACTTGGTTTACTTTCTAATAGCCATAGAATTTGATAGGATGATTATTTAGGTTAGGAGATCCTCGTCTTTTGAGCTAAGGGTGCACATAGATTGGGTAAATTTATAATCCAATTCAAATCCAATCCAATTAGATTGGATGGAATTGAATTTTTCATCTCAAAAAATTGGATTGGATTGAAAAGTTTCAATCCGCTAAAAATAGTATCGGATTGGGTTAGGATCTTAATCAAATCCATAATTTGTAAAATATTAACTCTATATATTCGAGTTTGATCTAGAAAATAATAATATGTATATATGTATATGTATCTATACTTATATATATGTGCATAAAATATTGACCACTGTTTTACAATCGAGCCAAGTACTGCTTGGCAAGCAATGTGACGAATTCGATCCCTCGAAGTTGACAGATAGGTCTACAAAGCCACTCATTGACATTTCTCTTTCATATCATTCTAGGAAAGGTGGCCTTGTTGATGAAAAATTCAAAGATCTTATATAGCAAGGTCTTGAACCTAGGGTCCTTTTGGAAGAAGTTTCCACTTCCTTATTCTTCATGGCAGCATAGCTTTGACTTCCGATCTTCTACAACCAATCCACCTCCCTTCTTTGGCATCGAGCACTTTCTTTACATGATAGAAGAGATTCCACAAGCAAATAGAACTTTCCATTATGTGAACAAAATTGATGGAATTGGAGTCTCGCAAACCAAACCATGCACACTCAAATCCCAACAATTCAAGCATTGGAGGTACATATTCTATTCATTGTTTGCAGACCCAAAAGAGGATTGCTTACCCAATCCAATGACCTAAAATCCTAATGTAAAGCCCCAAACCCACTTTCAGAAGTTGTTTTGGGATGGACGCAAGTAGGGAAACGCATGTCGCAACGCACTTTGCAATGCGTGTCCCCACCCAACAAACTACACCGGTGCACTTTTATATTCAATCGGTGTGTTTTGATTTTTCACCAGTTGAAACTCAAAATACATCGGTTGAAAATGAAAACACATTGGTGAATTTTGATTTTCAATCGGTTTCACCTATTTCAAGTTATTCTTCACCTATGGAAGGTGATTTTTCACTTGGAAAGTGATTTTTGACCTTAGGATTTAGGATTTACGAACCCTAAACCCTAAATCCTAAACCCTAAGGTCAAAAATCACTTTCCAAGTGAAAAATCACCTTCCATAGGTGAACAACTACTTTCTATAAATCCAAACCCTAAACCCTAAATCCTAAACCTAAACCCTAAATCCAAAACCCTTAGATGAAAACCACCTTCCACTTTTTAAGTGAAAACCTATTTTCAACCGGTTGGAAATGAAAGCACACTTGTGTGTTTTAATTTTTAATCGGTGTATTTTGGTTGTCCACCAAAACACACTGGTTGAAAATTAAAATACATAGATATGTTTTGTTGTAGCCCACATTTCTTTATTTTTTAGCTAATACAATATGTTATTTTACTAGGACCCTCATGCTATATTTATGCCATAACTAGGCTTCCACATCAACTCTAGGTGTATGCCAATTAATTATTTTTTGGAAATTACAC
Organism: Thalassia testudinum; assembly: GCA_037157565.1. NCBI lineage: Eukaryota > Viridiplantae > Streptophyta > Magnoliopsida > Alismatales > Hydrocharitaceae > Thalassia > Thalassia testudinum. The sequence goes on along the minus strand of JAZHRO010000022.1, from coordinate 694,937 downwards.
ACTGCTGATGCACTAGCCATTTTTTACCACCATAATCAGCTAATACTCCTTGAGAATCTTAAGGGCTAGTGGCAAACGGAGGCGACAACTAGCTTTTGTTAAATCGTTGTAGTACAGATAGTTATTGCCATCGTTTACTAATATTTGTTACTCGGAAAATAAAGTTCTCCCGAGGTCGAACTCAGGGAGCAAGTCGTATTCTAGGGGTACAAATTCTTATTACAAAAATAAAGAGAGAGAGAGAGAGATGAAAGTTTGGCTTCTTCTTCTTCTCTTCTTTCTTCCTCTTTGTCTTTTGTTCTTCCTGTTCTTCCTCTATTTCTTGGTTGGACGATCTTGTCTTTTTCTTCTTTTTATTTTCTTTGTTTCTTCTTTTCTTGCTTCAGATCTTCCTCCCGTGCTCTTCTTCTTCTTTTCTTCTTGCTTCTTGCTTCTCTTCTTCTTCTGCTTTCTATTTCTTCACTTGGCTGCTCCTTCTCTCTTCTTTTCTTCTTCTTCTTTGTCTTCTGATCTCTGCAGAGTCTTCACTTGTCCTCTCTGTGTTCCTCTCTTTCCTCTGCCTCTCCTTCCTTCTTCTTCTTTGCCTTCAGGACGTCATCTGATTGGAAAATCAGACGACTTAAACCGCTTGTTGCTACAGTGTCTCCCTTAGCTTCCTTCTTCTTCACCTGTGCCTGCACGCTCTAGAGTTCAGAGTCAGAGGGCAAAACCTAGTCTACCCCCCTCCCCCGCGTGTCTCTCTCTCTCAGAATTCGCTCTTAGGACAGCTCTCCGAGAGCAACCGGGGAATCGGGTACGCGGGTCGCGCCTGGGTCCAGGCCCACCGGCGTGCGGTGGTGGGCGAGAAGTGCCAGTCAAGTCGGGTCAGGTCGGTCGGATCCGCGTGATTAGCTCGCGGACGGGCCTGGTGAAGTGGTGTGAGAGGGACCTCACCCCGTGTGCTGAGGCAGTAAGCCAATAGCACGTTTTCAACTTATATCGGCGCGCCTCTTCGAAGCCTTCCGAGGTGGGACTAAATGTCCCACCCCAATGTGAGCGCCTGCGCAGAGGAAGCAGCGGCAGCCGAACTTCCCGCGAGGGCTTCGGGCGAGGGCTTCGCCCGAACTGCAGCCTGACACTTCGCGAAGCTACCCCGCGAAGCCTGGGGGTCTGACCTGGGTGTGGTGTGCCTGGAGCAGCAGGTCGAAGGAGCTTCGTCACTCGTCAATGGCGGCGGTGAGCACAGACCCTGTTTACAACAACACGGCCTCTCGGCCTAATCAGATATGCGGAGGACCTTCGCCGTGGCACGGCGAAGGTGGTCGGAGGGTCTGCAGGGGGCGTGGTGGAGCAAAAGGGTCGCCCTAGGTCAAACTGCGGGCGGAGAGGTGGGTGTGTTCGGTGGATCTGCAGAGGGCGTTTGGTGGGAAGTGGAGGGGTGGAAGATGATCAGGGTGAGGAGGCGGAGGTTATGCACAGGTCAGCGAGCCGTGTGGGTTGCTGGAGTGATGGGAGCGGTTCGCCGGAGTGTGGCCGGAGGTGGAGAAGGTGAGGGCGATTGGTCGGAATCGAGGGCGACAGTAAAGGCTTTCAGTATGGAAAAGAAAGAGGGGAGGAAGAGGAGAAGTTTTACCTACTAAGCTGGAAGAGGAGGGGTTGGCGCAGGCGACAGTTGTATCGACTGTCGCCGGAGAAGAAATTGCCCAGAGGAAGGGGCGGCGGCGAGGAGAGGGCCGGAGAGGCGCCAGCTGGGTGCGGCGTGACGTGGAAAGATCGAGGGAAGATAACCCTGCTGCTGGTAGTGCGGCAGGGCGATGAGGCGGAGGAGGAGAGGCCGCCGGAGCAAGGGGGCGTCTGTCGGAGTGGGAAGGGAGGAATTGAGGGGGTGTCTCCGTCAGATCCGAGATGGGAAGAACGGCGGAGCGACGGGGGTATTTATAGGGGCAGAACCAGAGAGGAGGGCGGAGGGAGACGACGTGTCTCCCTCGCCGGCAGACGCCGGAGGAAGGAGACCCATACCGTCCGTGCGTTCGCACGGGCAGTATGGGCGGTCGCAGCACTGAGGGGGTGTCCCTGCTGATGAGTGGCTACTCATCATAGCTAAAAGGCCGAAATTAAGCTAGATACTAAGCAAAACAATATCAAATTAACACATAAAAAGGGTTAAGTGTGGGAATTAAAGAAAAGACCTAAAACTTTTAATGTGTGTTAAAATCTCCTAATTAGGTCACAAAAATGAGATATTCTGAAAACTAAAGAACAAATGATGATCCATGCATCAATTGAACACATAAACAAGTTTGAAAAGACAAATCAGAAGTAAAATCAATGTCTTAAATGTTCAATTAAGCACATGTAAAAATTTGAAAGCAATTGGACATCATTTAGGCTTAGAAATAAATAGATTACAATTAGGTCCTTCATGCATTACATTTCTACCCTTCAAAACTCCTTCTTGGACCTTTTTGCAAGCCGCAGGGACCCTTCTGTATGACTGCAGGGCCCTTCCGGTTATAGTTCTTCTCACTTTTGGACCTGCACGCTATTCTTCTACCCCTTCGTTTAAGGGTCTTCCTGCAAGTTTTCCCTCATTTCAGAGAGAAGCCTGTGTTCTTCACGCGCACTGTAGCGCGCGAAGAACACAGCCATTCTCGACCGTCCATCGCACTTTTGATCTCGATCTGCGGTTGGAATCAAATGGAACCTTCGCGCGATTCGGTGCGTGCGTTCACCTCTCTTCCCAGATCTCATCTGACGGTCAGATCTCTCTCTTGACTCGCCGCGCGCTCTACCCATCTCATCCTCACCGCCGGCCTGATTCTGATTAACCTCACCCTTGCGGTGATCTCAGTCACTGAGCTGCTATTTAAGCACCTCAGTGGTGTCGCGCGCAAGGGATCGCTCCCTCCTACATCTCTTAGCGATCAATTCTTCCACTCCAGTCTCTCCTCCTCATCTAGACCCTGATTTCACAGCCACCGGCTGTGGAATCATCGCCTGCTCTCGACCCTCCTCGTCGTTAAGGACCTCGTAGCACCTGAGGACGACCCTGGAGTCTCACTAGCAGACTCTTCCCTCCGCTGGAGTCACCCTCCTCCTTTCTTCCTCCTTAGCCGCCGGCTAAGGACCCATAGGTCCCATTCTTCCTTTTAGTTTAGTTTTTAATTCTGCACAAGTAGTGTTAGATTTAGTTTGCAGTAGTTTAGAATAGATTTAGTTTTAATTGTTAGTGTTTAATGTTAGCTGTAGTTAGATTAGTCTTAGGAGTAGAATTAGTATTAGATCCCCTCCCTCACCTCCTCTGATCAGTCCAGATCAGAGGGGAAGAATCATCTGTTCACTATTCAATTTATCTCCCTCTTCATGTTTTGTTTTTCCCATCATCCAGATTCTGATTCTTGTTTTTTTCCTTTTAACGACGAATTTTTCACCAATCACCCACACATCCTGACCCAATTTCAGATCTGATGGCGCACTGCCTCAGATCTGAAAGTGGCGTCACAAGCACCATTTGGGGCTTCTCACTCATTCCATTTGTTTCATAAAAGCCCCTCTGTTTTAAATGGATTGCCTCAGTTTGTCAGAGCACTTTTGATCTGGATTTTAAAGGATTTTTACTCTCTGAAATGTTTTGACAGATCTGACAAATTGAAAGGATTTTTGGTTTTCATTGTAGGCAAGGATTCTGAGAAGTTCTCTGGTGACAGAGAACCAATCAGAAGAGCCTTTCATAATTCTGTTTATACCTTGTTTTGAATGCATTCGCCAGCTTCCATTAAATTTCCTTAATGCATTCTTAGTCTCTTTTTGCTATTTCAGAACTGCCATGCACTATTTGTGTTGATGATCATTTCTGTATGGTGATTCTCTAACCTAAGGAGTTTTCCATACTCCTTCAGGTTGCAAGAAACTGGGATTGTGTTTCTTTGGTTTTAATTGATTGAGCTAAGTCTTCCTTCATGCTGTCTATGGCATTAGGAAGACTAACTCAATGCCATTTGCTGTTTTGATCTGAAAGGATGCTTCTGATAAGTTTTTTTTTCCTAATGAGTATTTGAGCTGAATTTACATGAGATTTTCGTGAGATTTAAACCCCTTTCAGATTTGGATTTCAACTCTGTAAATTGTAGTTTGTTTTGAATTTTATCTTACTCCCAGTTATACAGCAACATGCTGCATATAGCAGCTACATTCCCCTCTTCTCTAAACTCCCTTCTTCTCTAAATTTCCCTCTTCTCTGTAGAATACTTCCCCCCTCTTCAAGTGGACTAACTGCAGCAGCAGTTAGCCATTTGACAGTGGCTTAAGCCACTGCCACTGTAAATAACACTAAAACAGCACGTTGTTCTCTTCTCCATCTCCTCTGACAGTAGCTGAAGCTGCTGCCTAAACTCAAATAAAAAAAAATCAATCAACTCTAATTCCCTAACTTTATACAAAAGCCTAATGGCATAGACTTATTTTAAAACTATAAATACACCCATTCATAGTATTATAACTATAGCATATCAGTTAGATACATAGTTATACTGTAAATATGTATAAAACCTGCACAGAAATTCGTATACATATGTAATCTATGTAAAAAATATGTATATATACTAATCTAGTATGTATGTATCTACTGATCTATGTATATATATATGTACAGATTTATATTTACTGATTTAGTAGCTAAGTTAATAGGTTAGAGCAATAATCAAGTAAATAAATCTATAAACTTGGGAATATATATATATATGTATATATTAAGTAATTTAAGTTAGTCAAAGTATAATTATACCTAGTATAACTTACTGTAACTTAGTTTTAATTATAAACTACACAGAATTGCTATTTTAGCCTAAATAAAACATAAATAAATTCGTAAAAATACAATAGAAATATGTATTAAATACTTAAGTATGTAAGTTAAAACTGTTTAAGGTCAATTAGACCATTTACTAATTATTTTATAAGTAATTAACTATTTAATCACCTAAATCAACCTGTATAATCAGCCTAGTTTAGCGAATTTATTTATATAGTAAATATATTTAAAATTCAAAATTAATTAATCAATTATGTAGTATTATGTAAATATTTTATTTACCATATTTTATTTTATTTTTTTTAAATAATTTATGGCCCCCAAATCGAGGGCCAAAAACGCGCACAGACGCAGCTGCGTCTGGTTTCCAGCGCACGATGTGGCGCTGGAATAGCGCCACATCGTGGGCTGCAAACGAAACGCAGCTATATAAATAGAATTTATGCTATAGCTTAGTTAGTCGTCATGGCGCCGGGCGCCCGAAACTTCACCTGTTCCGTCTGATCCGATAACCCGATTCTGATATGTGCTGAATACTGAATGCGTGATTCCTATGTGGGGCTGGGAGCCCGAGTGTGTGCGAACTTATTGAAGGCGTTGGGCTGAGGCCCTGCGCTGATACGAAAACGTAATTAAGCACCTAATCTGAGATTAGGGCGCGTTTAGTAGAGGTCTGGTCTCACCCTAAGGGTGCTGTGTATCCCTCGAAAAGCGCACCCGCTAATTAAACACATTTTACACTAAGGACTCTCCACCGCAGCCTCTGAAAGACTACACAGAACAAAATGAAAGGACAGACGACTTAAAAAAAAAAAAGAAGAGATAACACGAGATAACAACAGAAAAGACTCTGTACATATGTAAAATTAAACCCACATAATTACTAACAGAATAAAACGACACTATAAATGTCGCTAAAGACCTCAGTTTGCTTCTTTAGGTTGTATATAGTGTTTTCTGAGATTTAGCGACGTTTATATCTGTCACTAAAACTGATATATATGTCACTATAAATAAATGACTAGTAAGTTAAGTTTTTACACTATGGTATCCTAATGTAGTATGAACTAACATATTAGTGTTAAGAGTATAACTTGTAAATACATAGTTTAGAGTATAATAATAGATTGTTTGATGCTTGTTCATAGTTAGCATTTTTGCAAGCACTTCTTAGTAACTAGGTAAACAAAACATTCATTCATTCTTTAAATGTAAAGTTTCTTTTTGAATAAGAAGACAATTTTGGAGATAATCAAAGAGTGACCGAATTAAATTCAATAAATTGCCTCCCAGAGAACGACCTGGAACAAAACCAGTAAAAATTAGATAAATAAGCAAATGATAATAATGGTTGTAATGACTGGAACTCACCCATACTCACCACTATACGACATCCTTAATGTTATATTATACACCCTATACTACAACGACATGATCAACAATTATTACCAACAAACATTTACAATCATTCTCACTATCACCTGCGGTGGCTGACGACGCAGGGCACCCCCATTTGACTTGGCAAGCTCCCTCCCTTACCCTGCGCGGCGCCATGCTCCGCGCAAGGTCGCCGGAGCATGGTGCTGCTCAGGTTTTGCAGGAGGGACCTAAACGCAAAGAACGAAGGAGAGTTAGGGGCCAAAATGTGAGGGTTTAAAAGTTGAGGGCCAGAAAGTAAATGTATGAGGACCAAAGTGTAAAGTTGGTCAAGAAGGTTTCTTCTTAGGCTCAAGTTTTTATACATGACGAATTAGGACCTAAGGATTCTGATGGTGAATTTTATTTCTAGATTAAACCTTGTTTGACCGGTCAATTTACGCAAAAACCCAAATTAGGTTGTTAATTGGGCATAGTTCTCAATGTAGGTCAAAATGGGTTCCCAAGGATAAATTGAGGGTTCTAAACCCTAGAGATTATTTTTATATGAATTTTAGAGGGTTTATTCCATTTTTACTTTACCTCGAATCTCGTGAATTGAAGTGGGTTTATTTTAGGGTTACAGAATGTTATTTAATTTAATTCTTAAATTGCTCATGAACCCATTTCTGATTGATTCAACCCACTTTTTATCTTATTTAGATCATTTGACCTATGTTTGGTCTCTGAGAAATTCCGTTTATGTGCTGCAATGGTGAAATTGCAGTTTTTAACCTTTATTTCATGTTTTCTTCTTAGAACACTTATTCCTCAATTAAGCCCTTTGCTAAGTTATGTATGAGCTTTTATCCTTTGTATTAGGTCAAAATGAGCTAGTTATGGCTCATGATGAGGTTCTCATCAGCTAGTTTACTTTAGGTTGGATTTGTTGGGGTTATTCCATAAATATCATTTCTAACTTAAGATGGACTTGAACTATAACTTGATATAGATAACTGAACTTCATACTTGATAAGCACCGGTAACCCATTTTCTGAGTACCGATACTGGTGAACCAGTACTGGTATTAGTGACTCACAGGTTCAGATCCTATATCCAAATAAGTATCGAAATTGATGTCGAGTATCGGTACTTATGGCTCACTATTTAGGATTTATGTTCAGTTATACACTTGTCTAGTACTCATGGTGTACTAGTATTGGTGACCGGTACCGGTACCTATGATATACTGGTATTTCTCCAGAAACTCTTGGATCTCAACGAGTTCCGGTACTCATGACAAGTATCGGTACGTGTTGAGTACTGTCATGACCTTAACCTGTAGCCAACATGCATGTATCAGTACTAAAGATTAGTACTGGTACTAATGACATAGATCAGTTTAAGCCCTTAACCATGTCTATGCCCTATGAGTACCTAATTGTGCAACAATCATAGGACTTAATTGACCTAAATTGAGTTAGATTTTAGCTTAACTTAGGAATAATATATGCATCAGCTGCATATTTTGCATTATAATTGCTCTACTTAGTTGTTCATGAAATAATGCTATATTTCGATACTAATTAGTGAATAATTGGGTTTGTAGGTAATAAGAAGCTTAGGAGATGGCATGAAGTTAAATAGAAGCTAAATAAAAGCTGGATAGAGGCTGGAGCTACAGCGGAGCTGGAGTGAAAGCCTAGAATAAAGCTAGGAATAAAGAAGAGTTGAAGACAGAGAGTAAGAAGGAGGTATACTAGGCTACTTGTAGGAATAAATGTAAAAATTAAAGTAAAGAACTTAGGATAACCCTATCCCTATCCCTAGTCCTTAGGATAAACTTATCCACCTTCCTATCCCTAAGACACCCTCTTATTAGTTTAGTTTAGCCTAGGAAACCTTAAATGCACTTTCTAGCACACCTCTGGATGTCCAGATAGTGTGTCTAGACGTCCAATCTCTGTAGAAACCCTAGCCAGAACCTAACGCCAATGCTGATACAAAATTGGACGTCCAACCTATCCCTTAGATGTCCAACTTTTCAGGTATAAGTCGTTTGACCAAGCTTCTGGACGTCTAAAGGTCTTCTTTGGTTCCTGTTTTGGAATTAGAAGATATATTTTTAGGCCTAAGAATCATACCATACACCTTAGGAAACCTATCTAGAGACCACCTAAGCCTAGTACACTACCATTAACCCTACCTAAGAACCTAATTAAGTTCACACTACACCTAATTGACTCAGTACAAGTCAATTGGGTTAGCCCTTTTGTCTAATTGGATTCACGGAACCAAATTGGTACCATTTTCAATCCATGCAAGTTCAATTGGACTCAGTCATAGTCTAATTGACTCACCTACAACCTAATTGGGAATTCTTATCCCAATTTCACACACTATGACTCAATTAAACTTGTGATAAGTTGGACCCTTTTTCAACCCATGCAAGTTCAATTGGACTCAATCATAGTCCAATTGACTCACCTACAACCTAATTGGGAATTCTTATCCCAATTTCACACACTATGACTCAGTTAAACTTGTGATAAGTTTAATTGAACCTACCACATTAGTAATAGGTTAAATGAACCTATTTTAGGAGCCTCACCTAAACCTATTACCTAGACTTATTAGACTCAACCTAGGATCCATTTAGCTGCCACTCTAGAGTGGTCTACCCAACCCAATTTGGTCCACACCCAACACCTCCAAAAGCGGCGACAACAATCACCTTGTGGAGGTGCCAACACAACACCTATGACCCACCTCCAACTAGGTCCACGTCCACTCAACTCCTCTCCACCAAAAGTGGATCTAGAAGACCTCTTCCTTGCATACAAGGTGGTGCCCAAGGACTCTCTTCTCGAGTCTTCTCAATGGCACCTCAAGAGGCCTCCCATCTTCTATAAAAAGCCCTTCTCTTTTGCCACCCACCTATCATCTTCCTCCTCCCATTCACTTCACCTCATGGCCACCATCACCTCCACTCGAGGTCCACCACCTTCACCTCCAAGAGGCCGGCCACCACCACCTGTGGCCGCCCTCCATTCCCTCCTGCCACCTCAAGTCACATGGCCACCAAGCATACCCTTGGTGCCCCACTTTCTATTAGATACAGTAATTCTTTGTCGCTTTAATTTCCTGCATTTATTTCTTACTTACTAGTGCTAGTAATCTCTTTTTCTGATTACATGCCTAAGATCTCTTTGGGCTTTAGGCATGTAGTTCTTTGCATGGTGTGGACGGGCCATCATACCCTTAGTCTCACCACCCTCATCCTCTAGTGCCGGTGGCTCCTAGAGAGTTCTTGGTGGGATGGGCTTTTGTTAGACGTAGTAGTTTTCATTTTCCATGTACAAGCTTTCCTCTAGCTTTATTTGTAAACAGATAATGATGATTCAATGAAATAATTTTGCTATCATTTGTGGATCATTTCTTCTTTTAGCAAAATAAATCATGTCAGTATCAAAGAACATAAGTGATTTTCTGTTAGATAGGAATTCCGTTGGTATCTCACAGATAGTTGAAGTAGTGCAAATGGAAACCCACATGTTCACATTTGTTATCTTTCTAACACGCACACGTTCTTTATATTAACAATGTGCCTGGCGAATCCTATATATGCACTTTAGAAATCGGATTTCATTTTTAAGAGAGTAGGAATCAAAATCAGTTTGCCATTATCGCCTCCCTGAGATCAATCGGGACTCACCAAAGTTCCGTCATAAAATTGTTGTTTAGGTTTATTTCGCAACTATACTACAACTAAAACTTATTAACATCGCGATTTCCGACAGTAACAATACCGGTATACACAAGTGACAGATCTTGGTTGCTAGAGCTTGAGACCTAATATGTAACTCAAGTGTATCTGTACTCATGTACTAGTGAGCTACAACCTTTGTACGAGTTCTATAGCCACATTTGTAACACCCATGTATCGATACTCATGACGAGTACAGGTACTAGTGTCAATTATGAAATTGAAAATAGGGTTTTGAACAGAATATGAAGGATCTAACCTAGTTTAACCTAGTTTACACTGTTCCTAGGTTTTACTAACATGCATACATATATGTATACATATAAAGAAAAGAAACAAATGCCATTAAGATAATCATGTATGAAATACATTGACCCAAATACTCACACACAATATATATATCTATCTATATGTATATACATATGGGGTGAATCTGCAGTACACATGAGATCTATGAAAGTTACCTGTATTCATCGTTGATTAAGATAACCAAGGACTATGCATATGCTCTTCCAATAGATCCTTTGAAAGTATCAAGATCACCTGGAGAACTTAGGAGAAGAACCTTCCTCTTCTTCTCTGTCATGGGCTCTCTTTCTTATATCTCTCTCTCAAGTCATGATGGGGGTGACCACAAATCCAGAATTCAAAGGTCTCTTAGGGACCATGACTGAAATGACCCGTTATATTTTTTTAGTCGGATAAGATGTCTGGACTGTCAGTCAGACATTTGGACATATGTCCGGATGTCCAAAAGTAGGAAAATATCGTATATTCTTTTTGCTCTACGTGCAAGCGGCACGCAGAGTCTCGCTCTCTCTCCTCCACCCCCTCACTCGAACCCTAGAACCTCCCTATTTAAACCCCCCCATCCACTCCACACCCCACCACTCAAGCCATCGCCACCTCCACCTTCTCCTTGCGACGGCCACGCCCCTCCAGCCTCCCGTCTCTGCTGCAGCCGCGGTGAGGAAGGAGAGGAGCCAGCGAGGAAGAATGGGGAAGAGCGAGAGCGAGAGAGTGCGAGGGAGTGAGAGCGGGGGAGAAGGACGACGGCCGTGAGAGATCGATGGAGCTCGAGAAGGAGTTCGTGGGAGAGAGGAGGATGCTAGTGGGGAGCTTCTCAAGCTCTTGCAGCTGCTGGAGTTGTCATGCGTCATCTGAGAGCGGAGGCGCGAACGGGGCGAGCTGCGCGGAGGAGTTTCGATACTGGAAGTTTTCCAGTATTAGACATCTGGAGTGTCGACCAGACGTCTGGCGAGACATCAGAACATTCGGAGATGAAGCCGGACGTCTGAAAGCATAATATCGCGAGGTACGTATCTTCCTGTGCTACTTTCTGCCATGCAGACTGTAGCACAGGAAATGTCGGGCTGAGATTATGTGTGCGATTTTCGTACACAGGTGTGGGATGTTGGAAAGGCACGTGGTGCGCCTTCCCAGGTACTTTTGGATGTCTGATCGCTTCGCCAGACGTCCGACATCCCTTCCAGACGACTGGAAGGATGGTGAGATGTCTGGAGCTGCCCCTAGACGGTCGTGGAGGGATCTAGACATTTGAGAATACCGCAGGAGATACAAGGTGAGATCTGACGTCTTTTAAGATGTCTGGGACTAGTCCCAGACATCTGATTTTGGGCAGTAACTGTGTTTTTAACGCATTTAGGACCCAAACAAAATCGGATTTCCGCAAACGAAGTACCACTGTTTTCCACTCGAGTTTCTCTACATGTTCATGTTGAGTATCTATTGTTTTGAGCTTGTCTGATGTAAATTAGTCGCTGGTACAAGTTACCAGCTGTTAAGAACGTGGGCAGCAGACGGATTTTTAAGACGTCTGGAACCCTTTCCAGACGTCTGGTAATAAATTTTTTCGATGTATCGGGTTGCGTCTGTGCACTTGCGCATGCGGACTGCGCCTGCTGCCTTCGTCTTCTTTTTACTCTCTCTTCCTGCAGACACGCCGTCCCTCTTCTCTCTCTCCCCGCGCTGCTTTATAAACCCTAGTCCTCTCCCTCACCCTCATCTCCTCCGCCTTTCTCTTCTCCTTCTCCTTACCAGTGAGAGCGCGAGCGAGTGAGTGAGCGACGGCAGCAGCGGCCGCGGCGAGCGTGCAGGGAGGAGAGTTGCGAGCGAAAGGAAGAAGCTCGACCGCGAGGGTTCGGGCTTGCCGGGGCAGCTAGAGCCGGCCGGCGGGGGAGCGGCGGGCGTGGGGTGTCACAGAGGGGTTGCTGCAGCTCGGGCAGCAGGCGGACGGGGCGCGGTGCGGCCGTGAGTCACGGGCGGAGAGCGAATCGGGCTCTGGTTCTGGAAAATTTTCTTGAATCAGACGTCTGGACTTACGTCCAGACGACGCCGATGACGTCTGGACTTACGTCCAGACGACGCCGATGACGTCTGGAGGATTGTCCAGATGTCTGATAAGTAAGATTTTTCTTATCTTCTCCTTTTTGCGCATGTACGGCCTTGCAGCCGTCTGCCGCGACTTCTTCTGCGTTTCGTCGTGCTGAGAGCCGGTGTATGTGCGCGCAGGTCCTGCTCGGGAGGGCGCGGGGGCTCGCCATCCCATGTGAATCAGACGTCTGGCCGCAGTGCCAGACGACAGAGAGAACCTCCAGACGTCCGGGGTGACAATTGGACGTCTGGAAACCAAGGTCAGACGTCCCAGCGGGCTTCTGGACGTCTGAAGGACTGCGCAGAACTGAGGTACGACCTGACCCACCTTTTAAGACGTCTGAAAGAGGTTCCAAATGTCTGATTTTAGACAGTTTTGTCATTTTTGACACGTTTAGGGCCCGTTTGGAGTCCATTTTCCGCGTTTCGTGTTGTGTTCTTTCCAGAATAAATTCCTCTACCCGTTTACAGTAATTGTATACCGTTCTGAGAAACTCCTTGTGATTGATCCTTGTGTTAGGACCCCGTTCCGTTGCAGTCTTGGGGGTTGCGGAGGCGCGCGGGATTGCTGACCACGCCCCCAGTACTCCCGGTTTCGCTGGTAGAATGGCCTTTTAATTTATTTAACAAAATTTGTTACAATTCTGAAATAATTAATAGAGTCTAGGGCATTGCATGAACCCTAGGACTGAGAAATTAGATTGAATGATAGATCCTAGGGTATTGCATGAATCCTAGGATTGGAAAATTAGATCGAATGATAGTTCCTAGGATACGGTATGAATCTGAAACGTCGGTTCTGTTATAACGTTGTAGTAAAGCTGGTTGTTACCAACATTTCAAATATAAATTTTTTACTCGGAAAAATAAAAGAGTTCCCGAGGTCGAACTCAGGGAGCAAGTTGTATTCTAGAGATATACAAGTTCTATTACAAAAATAAAGAGAGAGAGAGAGAGATGAAAATTTGGCTTCTTCTTCTTTTCTTCTTTCTTCCTCTTTGTCTTATCTCCTCTTTGGCTTTTGTTCTTTCTGTTCTTCTTCTTCTTCTTCTTCTGCTTTCTTCAGATCTTCTTCTTCTTTTCTTGCTTCTTGCTTCTCTTCATTTCTTCTTCTTCTTTGGTTTTCTGCCTTGACCTCTCTTCTTCTTCTTTCGCGTTGGCCGTTGCTCTTCCTTCTTCTTCAGCCTGTCTTCTTTCCTGCTCTGGCTGCTGACCTTCCGTCGTCTGCCCCGGTGCTGAGACGACTTAACGATGCCTTTGCTACAGTGCAGCAGCTCCTTCTTCTTCAGCGGGTCTGCTTCTTCTTCTTTGGCCTGCACACTTCAGAGTTTTTTTTTCGTCAAGAGGCAAAACCTACTCTACCCCCCTCCCCCGCGTCTCTCTTTCTCTCTGAAATCACTCTTCGGAAGCTCTCCCAGAGCGCTACCGGGTAATCGGGTTCGGGTCAGGCCCGGGTCCAGGCCCACCGGCGTGCGTGGTGGGCGAGGAGTGCAGGTCAGTCTAATCGGGTCGGGCCAGGTCCGCCGAGCGTGGTCACGGACGAGGCCGGGTCGGGTCGGGTGAGGGACCTCACCCCGTGGTAACTGAGGCAAACAGATGGTGGCACTTTTGCAATTTATGTGGGTGTGTGGCTTCAGAAGGTTCCGAGGTGGGACTATCCGCGCACCCCTTTTCTCTCACGCCTGCAATAGGGATGGTGCTTCCAATTGCAACAGCTGTTGAGGCTCGCAACTCCAATTGAGGGCCAGGGTGTGTGCGCAAGACTCTTTCGCGCAGCCTAGGTCTTCAACCTGGGATATCTAGGCTTGGAGCAACCTCAAGCAAGCTTCGAGCTTCCTCGCCAATGGCGGTCAAGGCCTGGAACCTGAAATCAATAGAACGGCCTCTCGGCCAAATCAGACAGGCGGGGGACCTTCGCCGTGGCACGGCGAAGGTGGTCAGGGGGTCTGCAGGGGGCGAGATGGAGCTAACAGGTCGTCCTAGGTCAAACTGTGAGCGAAGAAGTGGGTGTGTTCGGTGGATCTGCAGAGGGTGTTTGGTGGGAAGTGGAGGGGTGGAAGAGGATCAGGGTGAGGAGGCGGAGGTTCTGCGGTGGTCGGCGAGCCGTGTGGGTCGCTGAGGTGATGGAAGCGGCTCGCCGGAGGGTGGTCGGAGGCGGAGAGGATGAGGGTGAACAGGAGCGGTCGAGGGTTTAATTGACTAAATTGAAAGCGGGGAAAGAAAGAGGAGAAGAAGGGGAGTAGGTCTAACTTACTTGCAGGGACGAAGGGGGAGGAACAGGGCGACAGTCGTATCGACTGTCGCCGGAGAAGACGATGCTCAGGGAGAGGGGCGGCGGCGAGCAGAGGGCTGGAGAGGCGCTAGCTGGGTGCGGCGTGGCGCGGGAAGAGCAGGGGAGGAAGTCTCTGCTGCTGGTAGTGCGGCAGAGCGAAGAGGTGGAGGGGGAGGAAGCCGCCGGAGCTGGTGAGCGTCTGCCGGAGAAAGAAGAGAAGAAAGCTGGGGGTTTTCTCCGTCAGATCCAGGCTGCTTTGGTCGGTGGAGCGGCGGGGGGTATTTATAGGGTTGAAGCAGGGAGGAAGGCGGAGGGAGACGACGTGTCTCCCTCGCCGGAGAATGGTCGGAATACGAACCCATACCGTCCGTGCGTTCGCACGGCCGGTATGGGGGGCTACAATGACCATGGGGGTGCTCCTGCGACGGCTGACGACGCAGGGCACCCCCGGTATACATGCCAGGTCCTCCACCTCACCCTGCGCGGCGCCATGCTCCGCGCAAGGTCGCCGGAGCATGGTGCTGGTAGGGTTTTGCAGGAGGGACCTGTTTGCAAAGAACGAAGGAGAGTTAGGGGCCTAAATGCGAGGGTTCAAAAGTTGAGGGCCAAATAGTAAATATATGAGGACCAAAGTGTAAAGTCGGTCAAGGAGGTTTCTTCTTAGGCTCAAGTTTTTATACATGACTAATTAGAACCTAAGGAATCTGATGGTAAATTTAATTTTCATATTAAACCTTGTTTGACCGGTCAATTTGCGTAAAGACCCAAATTAAGTTATTAATTGGGCATGGTTCTCAATGTAGGTCAAAATGGGTTCTAAAGGCCAAATTGAAGGTTCTAAACCCTAGAGATTATTTTTCTATGAATTTTAGAGGGTTTATTCTATTTTTACTTTGCCTCGAACCTTGTGAATTGAAGTGGGTTGTTTTAGGGTTACAGATTATCATTTGGTTCCTTGGAAGTGCTGTAGCCCTTGCTAGATCATCTCATCCCACTTTTATTCTTATTAAGCTGTTTTGACCTGTGTTTGGGCCCTGAATTACCCTGTATGCAGATTATACTGGTAAAATTGCACTTTTACCCCTTATGACTGGTTTTCTTCTCAAACTCAGAATTCTCTGAGTTAAGCCTTTCCTTGAGATATGTAGGAGCTTTTATCCTTTGTATTGGGTCAAAATGAGCTAGTTATGGCTCATGATGAGGTTCTCATCAGAATCCTAGGACTGGAAAACTAGTTGAATATACAGACATTGCAGTCTTGGAAAGTAGAAAGGAAATAATAGCTGCCTATAAATTGATTAACAGCTGCCTGCTATGAATGAATAAATATGATTGAGAACTTGGGTTGTATGAACGTAAAACTGGAACGATGAAACCTAAAATGGCCAAACGAAAAGAACATGAACCCTATGGGGAATTAGGAGTAGAACTCCTGGAAAGTGAATGGAATGGAATTGAGAAAGTGAAACGTGGAAGTGTGTTGTCTCTTGGGTACGTGGTACCAAAGAGAGCACACATTACCTCTTAGTGTAGAGGGGAGCTTTCCGCCCTTAGGTTGAGATCGGGGTGGGTTTGGCCACTGTACACTGACTTGTTGGCCCTCGTGTACGCAGTACCGAGGAGAGCTACTAGTGTAGGGAGAGCACTAGCTACCCCACGGGCCCCGGGGTTCTGTTAGCCCTCCTACACCGACTTGTTAGGCCCACTGGGCAAACCAGGGTAGTCAGGCGAAGGTGCGCGGACTGTGGAGGGGTTGGACCCCTGTTACTGAGAGGGCTCTGCTCTATATTGGTTCCGTGTTGTGTTTTGGGCGCACCCGTTAACGGAAACGACTGACCGCGTGCCAGTGCGGGGTAGCTACCCATGCGCTTATCGCGCGTGCCGTAGTCACCGTTACGTCTGTCAGCGACCTTGGGGTGGTTGACTGAGGGTAGGACCACCACGGGGGACTCTCTCGGCCAGGAGAGCACCACGTGTTACTTCTACTTTTCGGAAAAGACTGCAATCAAGATCGTTCCCACGAGGAACATTCGAGATCAGGAGAAGGATCAGAGAAATAAATCAATAGTGAAATAATTGAAAGACGTAAATAAAGAAAGTAAAAATATAACAGCTACTGTACACTCTACTGCTTCTTTAGCTTTTAGTTGCCACTCTACTTAGCGTTTCGTTGACGTGTTACCCTTGTTTCTTTTCAGGACCTAGTGTTGAGCAGCCAGGGTCAGCGGCTGCAGAGGATGCTGGGCCTAGTAGGGTCCAGTAGGGTTACCTGTAGTACTTTCTGTACTTTTCTTCCACTGTAGTGAGTAGTTTCCTTTGTTACTCCGTGTACTTTCTTTATTGAAAACTTTATGTAATGTACATGTTTATTTCCCTTCTGTTGTGGTGGTGTATACTGTAGTATTTCCTTTTCTTACTGGTGTATTTTGTTACTACTAGTTATATTCATGGTGAATGTGGTTTATTTTACTGCTCTTTTGGTTACTTCCTCGTTGGACGACTAGGTCTTGGGATTAGTCGAGTCGGTTCGATTCTCGTGTCTTGTAGGGATTCGGGAATCGGGTCGTTACACCAGCTGGTGGCGTGTTTGGGGCCCGCAGAGACGACGAGATTTGCAGTGCAGCCCCCATTCCTCCCGTGATACCCAATAGAGTGGTTTAGTTCAGTTATTAATATTTAAAAAAGAATGTACTTGTTAAGACCTGAGGCATCAAAACACTTTAAGACGTCTGGGAGTTGGTCCAGACATCTGGTCAGACATCTGGACGCCTTCCCAGATGTTTGGAAATTAATTTTTACGTGCGTACGATCGCGAGTCTACGTGTGTGCCGCGCGCAGACTGAAGCCCCGCCGCCCCCTTCTCTTTCTTCTTCCCCCGCCAACCTGTAGCACTTTTTTCCCTCCCATGACTACATATATCCTCCTCTCCCTCACACCACCCACATCCATCCGTCTCCTCCTTCCCTAGTGCGAGAGAGAGAGCGAGGGCAGCAGCTGCTACCGGGTGCAGCGGTGGAGAGGAGAGGTGCAGTGAGAGGGAAGAGGAGAGAGAGCGCGAGCCGTGAGAGAGAAAGCTTGCCAGAGCAGCTCAAGGTCGGCCGGCGTGCGCGAGGAGGAGCGTTGTGCTGGGGAGGTTTCCCCGATGCTGCTACAGCTCGGGTAGCGGGCGGACGAGCGCGGTGCGGCCGCGCGTAGCGGGAAAAAGACGAAGGAGCTCCTGATTTTGGGATTTTTCCCAGAATCAGACGTCTGGACCTACATCCAGACGACGCGGACGACGTTTGGAAGAAGCTCTAGACGGCTGATAGGTATGTACTGTGCCTATACCTTCCTTTTTGCGGATACGGCAATGCAGGCTGTTCTGCTGAAGCTCTGTCGCGTGCCTTGATGAGGGAGTTTTGCGTGCGCGTGCAGGTTTCGCTTCGGGAAGGTGCGGGGGACGCCCTCCCACGCGATTTAGACGTCTAGGCGAGTCACCAGACGGTGGAGAGTGTCTCCAGACGTCCGGAGAGGTGGTCGGACGTCTGGAACTAGGTCCAGACGGTTCAGTAGGACCCTTGGACATATGAGGAGCAGCGTAGAGCGAGGTATGGATCTGGACCCCTTTTAAGATGTCTAGAAGGTGTTCCAGACGTCTGATTTGAGTCTGAGTTGTCATTTTTGACCCGTTTAGGGTTCGTTCGAGGTCCGATTTTCGCATTTAAAATTCCGTTCTTCTCAGAATAAGTTCCTCTACTTGTTTGGAATACTTTTATCCTGTTCTGACTGGTTCCTTGTGATTGTTCCTTATGTTAGGACCTCGTTCTGTTGCGGAGGCATGTGGACCTGCCGATCACGCCTCCATTACTCCCGATTTTGCGGGTAGAGTGGCTTCTCTTAGTTAATTACAAACATTAATGCATATCTGAAATAGATGATAGATCCTAGGATATGGCATGAATCCTAAGACTTGAAAACTAGATTGAATGATAGATCCTAGGGTATGGCATGAATCCTAGGACCTGAGAACTAGATTGAATGATAGATCCTAGGGCATAGCATGAATCCTAGGACTAGAAACTCTGAAACGATTGTATTAAATACCTGAATTGCAGTATTGGATGAGTAGATAGAATAATAATAATTTCCTGTAATTGGATAACAGCTGCCTGTGAAATGTAGAGTACTGTTACATGTAATTCCTGTTGTTTGCAAATAAATGCTAGATGCCTGTATATAAATTGGAAAAGAAAGATTGGATGTTGGAAACACGTGCTATCTACCAATAAACCTGAAATGATGAACCATATGGCTTGGCTTGAGAAACATAAGCATGAACCCTACGGGGAGTTAGGAGTAGAGCTCCTGGAAATACAAAGAATGGAACTGGAAATGTGAATGGGGGAAGTGAGCTGGCCCTTGAGTACGGAGTACCAAGGAGAGCGATTGTCCCCCTGTTTAGTGTAGAGCGGAGCTAGCTGTCCTCGGTTTGGGACCCGGGGTTAGGACTGGCCACTTTGTATCGACTCTGTGGCTCTCACGTACATAGTACTGGGGAGAGCTACTAGTGTAGGGAGAGAGCTAACCACCGCACGGGGCACGGGGTTCAGCTAGTCGTCCTACATCGACTTGTTAGGCCCACTGGGCAAACCAGGGTAGTCTAGCGAGGGTGCGCGGACTGTGGAGGGGCGAGACCCCTGTTTGGTTACTGTGGAGGGGCTAGACCCCTGTTACTTAGAGGGCTCTGCCCTATACTTGCTCCGTGCTGTGCTATGGGCGCACCCGTTAATGGAAACGACCGACCACGTGCCAGTGCGGGATAGCTACCCGTACGTTTATCGCGCGTGCCGAAGTCACTGTTACGCCTGTCAGCGACCTTGGAGTGGTTGACTGAGGGTAGCACCACCACGGGGGACTCTTCCGGCCAGGAGAGCACCACGTGCTACTTTTACTTTTCGGAAAAGACTACAATCAAGATTGTTCCCACGAGGAACATTCGAGATCAAGAGAAAAACCTGAGAAATAAACCAAGAAAGAGTAAAATAAAGAAAGAAATTAAAACAACAGCTACTTGTCCACTTTTACTGTTTTTCTTAGCTAGCTGGTTGCCACTCTACTCAGTGTTTCACTGATGTGTCGTACTCACCACCTTTTTCAAGTCTAGGTGTTGAGCAGCCAGAGCCTATGTCTGCGGAGGGTGCTGGGCCTAGTAGAGCCCAGTAGTTGTACTTTTGTTGTACCCGTTTTTCTGTAGTAGTGAGTATTCTGTTACACCTTTGTACTCTTTTATTGTAAATTTCATATTTCTGTACCTGTTTTTAATTCTCTACTGTTGTGGTGGTGTGCACTGTAGTAGTTCTTTTCTTTGCTGCTGTACTTTTGTTACTGTTAGGTGCTTGCATGGTGGATGTGATTTATTTTATTGCTTTTTGGTTACTTTCTCGTTGGACGACTGGGTCTTGGGATCAGTCGAGTCGGTCCGATTCTCGTATCCTGTAGGGATTCGGGAATCGGGCCGTAATAGTACTTGTTTGGAATAATCGAATCGAACTCTAGGATGTGGAATGAACCTTAGGGTAGAAATGTATGAGCCTGTTTTGAGCTGTACTGTTTACTTGAGTGCATGGTTAAAATAAATTACTAGCAAATGGTATTAGTGTAATTATGAGATGCATGTTTAAATATGAATTGCCTGTATGTGAATGAGAAAGTGAACTGTGAAACCACAAATTGCATGTATATGATTGAGAATTAAATTGTGAAAACACGTGCTGCCTGTATATGGATGAGGAACGTGTTATGAAACATGAAATTTGAATATGGATAAATGAGATGAATATAAGCATGAACCCTACGAGAAATTAGGAGTAGAACTCCTGTGTATGAAAGGAATCTAGAATGTAGACGGGAAGTGAGCGGGCCCTGTGTACATGGTACCAAGGAGAGCAACTATCCCTTTTAGTGTAGAGGGGGAGTCAGCCACCTCTTGGGTTGAGACCCAGGGTAGGACTGGACGCTCTACACCGACTCCTGTTGGCCCTCGCGTATGTGGAATCGAGGTGAGCTACTAGTGTAGGGAGGGAGTTAGACACCCCACGGGGCCTGGGGTTAAGCTAGTCACCCTACATCGACTTTGTTAGGCCCGCTGGGCAAACCGGGGTAGTCGAACAAGGGTATGCGGACTGTGGAGGGGTGAGACCCCTGTTTGGTTCTCCTATTCTGAGAGGGCAAGGCCCTATATTGTTCCGTGTTGTACTTTGGGCGTACCCGCTAGTGGAAACGATTGACCGCGTGTCAGTGCGGGGTAGCTACTCGTGCGCTTATCACATGTGCCGTAGTGTAGCCCGATTCCCGAATCCCTACGAGACACGAGAATGGGACCGACTCGATTGATCCCAAGACCCAGTCGTCCAACGAGGAAGTAACCAAAAAGCAGTAAAATAAACCACATTCACCATGCAAGTAACTAATTGTAACAAAAGTACAGTAGTAAGAAAGTAAACTACTACAGTACACACCACTATAATAGTATAGAATTAAAAACAAGTACAGAAATATGAAGTTTACAATAAAAGAGTACAAAGGTGTAACAAATACTCACTACTACAGAAAATGGGTACAACAAAAGTACAACTACTGGGCTCTCCTAGGCCCAGCACCCTTCGCAACGGTAGGCTTTGGTTGCTCAACACATGGACCTGAAAGAGGTGGTAAGTACGACACATCAGCGAAACGCTGAGTAGAGTGGCAACCAGCTAACTAAGAAAAACAGTAAAGGTGGACAGGTAGCTATTGTTTTCAATTTCTTTTTTTATTTAACTAATTATTCTTTCTTTCATAACTTGGTTTATTTATCAGGTCTTTTTCTTGATCTCGACTGTTTCTCGTGGGAACGATCTTGATTGCAATCCTTTCCGAAGAGTAGAAGTAGCACGTGGTGCTCTCCTGGCCGAGAGAGTCCCCCGTGGTGGTCCTACCCTCAGTCAACCACTCCAGGGTCGTTGATAGACGTAACGGTGGCTATAGCACACGCGATAAACGCACAGGTAGCTACCCCGCACTGGCACGCGGTCAGTCGTTTCCGTTAACGGGTGCGCCCAAAGCACAGTACGGAACTAGTATAGGGCAGAGCCCTCTTAGTAACAGGGGTCTAGCCCCTCCACAGTAACCAAACAGGGGACTCGCCCCTCCACAGTCCACGTACCCTTGCCTGACTACCCTGGTTTCCCAGTGGGCCTAAGAAGTCGGTGTAGGACGGCTACCTGAACCTCGGGCCTCGTGGGGTGGTTAGTTCTCTCCCTACACTAGCAGCTCTCCCTGGTAATGTGTACGCGAGGGCCAGAAAGTCGGTGCAAAGTGGCCAAACTCACCCCGGTCTCGACCTGAGGGCGGCAAGCTCCCCTCTACACTAAGAGGTAATATGTGCTCTCTTTGGTACCACGTACCCAAGAGACAATGCGCTTTCCCATTCACTTTTCTAGTTCCATTCTATTTATTTCCAGGAGCTCTATTCCTAATTTCCCATAGGGTTAGTGCTCATGTTTCCTCAGGCCAAGCCATACTAGGTTTCATCATTCAGGTTTATTTGCATATAGTAGGTGTTTCCAACATTCAATCTTTCTTTTCCAATTTATATACAAGCAATTCGTATTTAATTTCAACCAACAGAAATTACATGTAGCAGCTACTAACAACAGTACTCTACATTTCACAGGCAGTTGTTATCCAATTACAGGTAGTTATTATGCCATCTACTCATTTCAAGACTACATTTCAGGCATTTAATACAATCGTTCCAGTGTTTCTAGTCCTAGGATTCATGCCATACCGTAGGATCTATCATTTAATCTAGTTTTCAGGTCCTAGGATTCATGCCATACCTTAGGATCTATCATTCAATCTAGTTTTTCTGGTCCTAGGATTCATGCCATACCCTAGGATCTATCATTTATTTCAGATATGCATTTATGTTTGTAATTAACTAAGGGAAGCCACTCTACCCGCAAAATCAGGAGTAATGGGGGCTTGATCGATGGGTCCACGCACCTCCGCAACCCCTAAATCTGCAATAGAACGAGGTCCTAACACAAGGATCAACCACAAGAAATTACTCAGAACATGATAACAAGCATTCCAACAAGTAGAGAAACTTATACGAAGAAGAACGGAATCTTAAACGTGGAAATCGGACCTCGAACAGACCCTAAACGGGTTAAAAACGACAACTCTGACTCAAATCAGATGTCTGGAACATCTTCCAGACATCTTAAAAGGAGTCTAGATCCATATCTCACTCTGTGCTGCTCCTCAGACGTCCAAAGATCCTGCTGAACCGTCTGGACCTAGTTCCAGATGTCTGACCACCTTTCTGGACTCTGGAGACGCACTCCGCCGTCTGGTGACTCGCCCAGACGTCTGAACCGCGTGGGAAGGCGTGTCCCACGCCTTCCTGAAGCGAATCCTGCATGCACACGCAAAAGCTCTCAATACTGCACGCAACAGAGTTTCGGCGGAACGGCTTGCATGGCGGTATCCGCAAAAAGGAAGGTATAAGCACAGTACGTACCTATCAGTCGTATGGAGCTTCTTCCAGACGTCATCCACGTCGTCTAGATGTAGGTCCAGACATCTGATTTTGGGAAGAATTTCCAGAATCAGAACCTCCTTCGTCTTCTTCCCGCTGCGCGCGGCCGCGCCACGCTCATCCACCCGCTGCTCTAGCTGCAGCAGCGTCGGGGAGGACTTCCCCGACACAACACTTCGCCTCGCGCATGCCGGACGGCCTTGAGCTGCTCCGGCGAGCTCTCTCTCTCTCACGGCTCGCGCGCTCTCTTCTCTTCCCTCTCGCTGCTCTTCTCCTCTCTGCTGCTACACTCGGCTGCAGTTGCTGCTCGCTTTCACTCTCGCTCTCGTGCTGGAGGAAGGAGAAGACGGGTGGGGTGGTGAACGAGGGAGAGGAGTATTTGTAGGCACGGGGGGGGGGGGGGGGCAGTTTTGCAAGTCGGCAAGGGGAGAGAAAGAGGAGAAGGCTGCTGGGGTTTAGTCTGCGTGTGGCACGCGTGTAGACTCGCGATCGTACGCACACAAAAGAAAATTTCCAGAGGTCTGAGAAGGTGTCCAGATGTCTGGACCAACTCCCAGATGCCTTAAAGTGTTTTGATGTCACAGGTCTTAACACGTAGTCACCGCTACATCTTGACAGTGACCTCGGGGTGTTTGAATGGGAGTAAGACTACTGCGGGGGACTCTCCCAGTCAGGGGAGCACCATGTGTACCTTCTACTCCACGTAAAAGACTGCAATCAAGATCGTTCCCACGAGGAACAAGCAAGATCAAGAAATATTTGGATACTTTGAGAAATAGATGAAGCAGAAATATAAAAATGAGATAAATAGAAATGAGAATAAAGCTTATTGTTTTTAGTTTACTTGCACATTAATAATGTAAACGCCACTCTATTCAACATTTACTGACTCCGTCTTTTCGTAACCCTGTTCAGGACAAGGAGTTGAGCAGCCCGAGTTTCCGGCTGCAGAGGGAGCTGGGCCCAGCCGAGCCCAGCCGTAGTAGTTTCTTTCTAGTTCTTTATTTCTACTGTAATTGTGGGTACTGGACTTTAAATTACTATTTTCGTTACTTTCTGTTTCTTGTTGTTGTTGTTGTAGCATGTACTATCTTGAGACAGTTTACTCTACTTTCCTTTACTGTTTCATTTTTCCTTTTGCTTAGTTATATTGCATGTGTGAATGTGGTTTATTTTCGTGCTTTTAGTTATTTCTCGTTGGACGACTAGGTCTTGAGATTAGTCGAGGCGAGTTGGTCTCAGATCTTGTACAAATTTGAGAACCGGGTCGTAACAATGACTCTTATTAAACAACAATTATAACTATGGGTATTTTGCTATTCTATCCATCAAAAAGATGCAAAACACGAACCAATCTCTACACAATTCTCATCTTAACCACATTAATCCATTTGTATCTTATACCCACACCCAACAACTAATTTTAGTTGATCATTTTTATATCATGAACAATAATAATAATAATAATAATAATAATAATAATAATAATAATAATAATAATAATAATAATAATCCTTTTGTTGTATATATATATATATATGTTAGATTATGATCCTACACGATTATATCTAAATTTTCACAAGTGAAGCTTGGATTATTATTTTTATCGTGATAAGATCGTGCCATGTCCTTGATTATATGAAAGGTGCTTAATCTATCGATCAGCAAGAGTGGATTGAGGAATGTAGAGTAGAAATCTAATCTCTATGGTGGGATTAAGGGACGAAAATGTGAGAATCCCTCCACCTCCACCCCGAGAAGCATTACATATCCTTGACACATATAACCAAGGCATAAACATGTCCAACCTCTATCTCATCTACTAAAATTATTATGTTGAGATTTTTCATTCAAAGCTTGCATGACATGATAAAATTAATTTCTTAAGTTTTTTCAGTTGAGATTGCTGACCTGCAGATGGATAAGTTAAAACAACAATCTGTCGGTGTTGATGGCACTTACTATTAATGGGAAAAACATAACAATTCAATTACTTTCCTCTCCCTAATTAAAGTACTCGTACCTCCTATATTAGAGGACAGCTTTTCCTCTCACATTGATCATAACTCGTCTTTGTGGTTCAACAAGTCCGAAACTCTCTTCAACGAGGCCTCTATGTTTTCTCGTTAAGCAAATTAAGGTATCCAATGTTTCAAAAGTAATATTTTCGATCTCATCCCTACCATGTACGTACCATTGAATATATGATCTGAGCAATCTGAAATTCTCGGCCAAATAGTATTCCATAGATTTCCTAAGAGAGATTTTAGTACAATGATCACATGGATTTTGGAGATCTAAATAAAACTCTTTAGATTTTATTGTTTTGGATGTTTGGAATGAAGCTCTTAAATTTTGTGGAACTACATTTTCTCTGAAACATAATGCTACTTTGTTTCAATATTTTATGCTTATTTTGAACCTTTTTGGTATTTTGTTGGTTCTATTTTTATTTAAAAGATGATTTTGATATTTAATTGTGTGTTTTAGTGTGCATGTTTTCTATTTTTTTATTCAGTAATATAAAATGATTAATTTTATTTTAATTATTGAAAATACAAAACCTCATAGTTGTTTCATACTCATCTTTATAATGGTTATTCACTGTATAATGACTTGTCCAACAAAAAACCTAGAGGATTTGATTCTGAACATTGCATGTATCCATTAAAAATACTTGCAAGGGGGTTTGCAATTATTTTCAGTGACACCTTTATAGCTAAAAATATTTGATCAGATACACCATCTAGATACAGCTTTTATAAAACTAGCCTTTGAGAGGAATTTCCTCGACCAATTTGGGACTTTTAGATGCTCCCAACCATAGGAAGTAATAAACTTTCCACTGGTTGCGTATCTAAGGGGATAATAAATTAATTTCATCAAAGATGATTATCAGCACATATATATGGGGTTAATTATGATATTACCTACATACTAATTAGGTACATATCTTGGAGTCAAATATCTTACTAATTTGATTGTTCACGTCTACATAAATAATTGCATTTAGTATTGTAAGGTTAACCATGTCTTTTCATATATTTGTTAACTAGTGTCAAAAACTTAACTTGTGATTCACTAAATTTAATTTGTGAAAGATTGAAGGATAGTAAAGACATGAAAATATTATTAGTATATTTAGTTATTTGTTTAGTGTGATAATTTTGAAAAATAACCATCCCAGGAGGGTGGGATTGAGGAAGTGAACTATGATGGCTACAACGGATTTTCTACTTCAAAAGCGAGATCTCTTGATTTTTCCAACCCTCTTGTCTCTACGTTGGTCACCCATCTTGATTTGGCACATGTGGCACACTCTCCGTCTAGGCTTAGAGGAGTCCGTAGGGGTCATTCTTCGATGGGTTCGACTAGGATTACTAGGGGTCGATTTAAATCCCAATCCTGTTCCATTTCCCAATGAACTATTTTTTCTGGAATTGCAGGGGTATTATCAATACCCCCACTTTAAATCGTTTAAAAGCTATGATTTCCTCTAGTCGCCTTCAACTCATCTTTTTGTTGGAGCCTTTTGCTACTTCCTCGGACATTGATCGCACTTTACAGGCCATTTGTTTTGATTATGCTTTATCTCCTCCAGAGTGTCCTAATATTTGGTGTCTTTGGAAAGACTCGGTCTCCCTTTCCTCCATATTCTCCTACTCCCAAGCCTCAAGGGTTGAGTGCAGGTTTCTAGGTCATGTATTCACCATCTCTACTATTTATGCCTCTTATGACCTTGACATTAGGCTCAACCTCTGGAATCATCTTTCTATGATTAAGACCAAGTTCCCCTCCTCCCCTTGGATTGTTAGGGGGGACTTTAATTCCATCCTCTCTGCTTCTGAGAAGAGAGGCGGTCGTCCTTTCTCCTCCTCCCAAACCCTTCCTTTTCAGTGCTTCATTGACAATTCTGCTCTCATTGACTAACCTTTGGGAGGTAATCAAATGTCTTGGTGTAATGGTAGGCGGGGTCACTTTAGGATCTATCAGAAGTTAGACTGTATCATTCTCAATCATTTTGTGATGGCTCTTGTCCCTATTGGCCGTTATTTCTCTCGTCGTAACTCTGACCATGCCCCCATTCTTCTCTGTTATGACCCGGTTCCCGAATCCCTACAGGATCCGAGATCGGCTCGACTCGACTAATTCCAAGACCCAGTCATCCAACGAGAAATAACCAAAAAGCAGGAAAGTAAACCACATTCATTATGCTAAGCAACTAACAGTAAAAGAGTATAACAGTAAAGAAGTAAAAGCTACTACAATACATGTTACCACTACAACAATAGAACAGTAACAAGGTACATGAACATAAAGTATAGAACGTATAAGTACATAACATAAAGGTATAAGAGTCTAACTCACTACTACAAGAGAAGTACAACAAAAGAAGCTATTGCTGCTGGACTCTATTGGGCCCAGCACCCTCCGCAGCCGTAGACTCGGGCTGCTCAACACCTGGACCTGAAAAGGGTTATGAGTACACAAAGTCAGCAAACGCTGAGTAGAGTGGTAACCAACTAACTAAAGCAGTAAAAGTGGATAGGTAGCTGTTTATTCCATTTACTTTATTTCGTAATTTATTCCTTTTCACCCATTAGTTTATTTATCAGATCTCTTTCTTGATCTCGAATGTTCATCGTGGGAACGATCTTGATTGCAGTATTTTCCGAAGAGTAGAAGGCACACGCGGTGCTCTCATGGCTGGGAGAGTCCCCCGTGGTGATCCTACACCCAGTCAACCACCCTAAGGTCATGGACAGACGTAACGGTGATTACGACGAGCGCGATAAGCACACGTGTAGCTACCATGTACTGGCACGCGGTCAGTCGTTTCTGCTAACGGGTGCGCCCAAAGTATAGCACGGAACAATATAGGGTCTAGCCCCTAAGAACCAAACAGGGGTCTTGCCCCTCCACAGTCCGTGCACCCTCGCCTGTCTACCCTGGTTTGCTCAGTGGGCCTAACAAGTCGATGTAGGGTGGTTAGCTGAACCTCGGGCCCTGTGGGGTGGCTAGCTCTCTCCCTACACTAGTAGCTCTCTCCGGTACAATGTACACGAGGGCCAAGAAGTTGGTGCAGAGTGGCCAATCCTAACCCTGGGTCCCAACCCAAGGGCGGCTAGCTCCACTCTACACTAAACAGGGGATAGTCACTCTCCTTGGTACTCCGTACTCAAGGGCCATCACACTTCCCCACTCACATTTTCCAGATCCATTCCAT
Source organism: Thalassia testudinum (assembly GCA_037157565.1). Classification (NCBI taxonomy): domain Eukaryota; kingdom Viridiplantae; phylum Streptophyta; class Magnoliopsida; order Alismatales; family Hydrocharitaceae; genus Thalassia; species Thalassia testudinum. The sequence goes on along the minus strand of JAZHRO010000022.1, from coordinate 666,570 downwards.
TTATTTCCAGGAGCTATACTCCTAATTCCCCGTAGGGTTCAGGCTCATATTTCTCATGTCATTCCATACTAGGTTTCATCATTCCCATTCCCATTCTAAGGTTCTACACATGCAGCTCGTGTTTTAGTATTTAACGTATACAATAGGTAAGGTTATATGCAATTGTTTCACTAACACAGTTAATTCATATTTCACAGGCAGCTCTTGTTCATTAATAGGCAGTTATTTCTATCTACTCATTCAAGACTGCAAAACACGCATATAGACATTTCAAGTGTTTCTCGTTCTAGGATTCATGTCATATCTTAGTTTCTAATCATTCATTCCACACATGCATTCAGGTTTGTATTTAAATTAGGGGAAGCCACTCTACCAGTAAACCCAGGAGTATTGGGGGCTTGAACAGCAGGCTCACGTGCTTCAGCAAGTCCTGAACCTGCAACGGAACGGAGTCCTATAACAAGGAACAATCACAATAGAACATTCAGAACAGTATAGAAAGTCTTTTAACAAGTAGAGGAACTCACAAGAAAAATATTGGTATCTTATTTGCATAAAACAGACCTCAAACGGACCCTAAACGGGTCAAAATAGGGTTTCTGACTCAAATCAGACATCTAGAACAACTTCCAGATGTCTTAAAAGTGTCCAGTAACATACCTCAAGCTTTGCGTCAACCTTAGACGTCTAGGAACTCTTCTGGACCGTCTGGACCCAGCTCCAGACGTCTGACCACCACACCGAATGTCTGGAAGTGCTTCCAGTCGTCTGGTAAGCTCCCAAGACGTCTGAAATGTGTAGGAGGACGTGTCCCACACCTTCCCGAAGTAAATCCTGCAGTGCCACCACATAATCTCCTCAAAGTAGGCATGCAACAGGGTACCTGTGGAGCGGCCTGCATGGTTGTATCCGCAAAGAGAACGTACCTTCGCGAAACTCTCTCCTCAGACGTCTGGAACCACCTCCAGACGTCCGCTCCGTCGTCTGGACGTCACTCCAGACGTCTGATTCTAGGAAAAATCCAGAACCAGAACCTGCTCTTGCTCGCTCTCGCCGCACGTGGTCCGCCTCGCTTCCTTGGTTGCAGCTCTAGCTGCAGCAGTGTCGGAGAGGACTCCCCCGACACACTCCTCTTCGCGCATGCACCGCTCCGGCCGTGCGCTCTCCGGTGAGCTCCCACATGATCTCGCGAGCACAACTCCTCCTCTCCTCACGCCGCTCCTCCTCGTCACCACTCTCACGCTCACTTGCTCGTGTTGGCTTTCTCGTTGGAGTGGAGAAGAAGAGAGGAAGGTGGCTGGGGTGGGGAGAACGAGAGAGAGGGAAGGGGTTTATAAGGTTGGTGGGTTAGGGTTTGCTGGAGGCGGGGAGAGAGAGAAGAAGAGAAGGAAAAAGAGAAGATACTATCTGCGCGCAGCCTACGTGCAGACATGAGCTTGTACCCAAAAATTTTGATTTCCAGACGTCTGGGAAGGTGTCCAGATGTCTTACCAGTCGTCTGACCTATAGTCCAGACGTCTGACCGACAGTCCAGATGTCTTAAAAGGCTCAAGACAGAACGGGTCTTAACATTCTTTCTATTGCTTCTAGCTCGGTGGTCCGTCCTAGGCCTTTCAAGTTTTAGAACATGTGGTTGAGGGATGGATGTCTTAGGGATTTGGTTGAAACCATTTGGCATTCCTCTAATCTCTCTTGCTCTGATCCTATTTCCAAGCTATATTCTAAGCTTTTTATTTTAAAGAGGTGTCTCAAAAATTGGAATAGATTGAATTTTGGTAATATTCACAAGATGGTTGAAGATCTTGAATCTCACTATGAAGAGTTAGACTCCAGGCTTTCCCTTCACTGGGATCCTTCTACCGTTGTTGAGCTCAATGATACTTCTCTTCTCCTCGACAATGCCCTAGTAAAGCTCAATGACTTTTATCTTCAGAAATCTAAAATTGATTGGTTGAATCATGGAGAAGGTTGCAACAAGTTCTTTTTTACTTTTATCAAAAGATGCTTTGCTAAACGTGTTAGAACTTCCCTTATCTCTTCTATTGGGCATGGTTCTTGGGAAAAAGCAACCTCTCTTTCCTTTGATTATTTTAGTAATCTGCTTTCTTCCCAGGGTGATGTCAATGTTAACTCCTTTCTTGACACCATTCCCCTGCTTCTCTCCTTTGATGACTGCATCGATTTAAGCCGTATTCCCTCAGAGTCTGAAATTTTCGATTCCCTTTCTAGCATGCCCCTGAAAAAAACCCCAGGTCTTGATGGTTTCAACGTTGAATTTTTCTCTCACTTCTGGGACCTAGCCAAACCAGATATTATTGAGGCTATTACTTACTTTTTTATCTCTAGATCTGCCCCTAGGGCCTTCAACAACACTTTCATCTCCTTAGTTCCCAAAACCTCGTTGGCCTTGGATCTCTCCCATTATCGCCTTATAAGTTTCTACAATGTTCTCTACAAAATTACTTCTGGGATTTTGGCAAACCGTCTTTGCCTCCTTCCCAAAATCATCTCCCCTGAGTAGATTGGTTTCATCAAAGGTAGACCTATCTATGATCACATTGCTTCTACTTTTGAGCTTTCGCAACGTATTGATCGTAAATCTTTTGTCTCCAATGTTATTGTTCAGCTAGATCTGGAAAAAGCTTTTGACCGAGTTGAGTGGAGCGTTCTTTTCAAAGTTCTTCATTGCTTTGGCTTCTCTTCTGATAATATTTCTCTTATCGGAGCCTTCGTGCAGCATGAAGGCTCCTCTGTTTTGGTGGATGGGAGCTCTTCGAATTTTTTCCCGGTTTCTCGAGGTCTGAGGCAAGGAGATCCTATCTCTCTTTCCTCTTTGATATTTTCATGGAACCGTTTATTCGTGGGATCAAGGAACTTTCCTTTTTTGGAAAAATTCAACCCTACTCGGTAAAAAGAGGTGTCTCCTCCCCCCCTTGTTACGACCCGATTCCCGAATCCCTACGAGATACGAGAATCGGACTGACTCGACTGATTCCAAGACCCAGTCGTCCAACGAGTAAGTAACCAAAAGAGTAGTAAAATAAATCACATTCACCATGTATATAACTAGCAGTAAAAAAAGTACAGCATAAAAGAAAAGAACTACTACAGTACACACCACCACAACAGTAGAGAATTAAACATGTACATAAATATGATGCTTACAATAAAAGAGTACAGTGGTAACGGAAAATACTCACTACAACAGAAGAAAAGGTACAGTAGGTACTACGCAAGTAAAACTGCTGGGGTCTACTAAGCTCAGCACCCTCTGCAGCCGCCGACTCTGGTTGCTCAATACCTGGTCTTGAAAAGGTGACAAAGGTGACACGTCAGCGAAACGCTGAGTAGAGTGACAGCTAACTAGCTAGGAAAGTAGTAAGGTGGACAAGTAGCTGTTATTTTTAATTTCTTTCTTTATTTTCTTTTTACTCATTCTTGAATTATTTCTAAGATCTTTCTCTTGATCTTGAATGTTCCTCGTGGGAACTATCTTGATTGCAGTCTTTTCCGAAAAGTAGTAGCATGTGGTGCTCTCCTGGCTGGGAGAGTCCCCCGTGGTGGTCCTACCCTTAGTCAACCACCCCAAGGTCACTGACAGATGTAATAGTGACTACGGCATGCGCGATAAACGTACGGGTAGCTACCCCGCACTGGCATGCGGTCAGTCGTTTCCGTTAATTGGTACGCCCCAAAGCACAACACGGAACTAGTATAGGGTAGAGCCCTCACAGTAACAGGGGTCCAGCCCCTCCATGGTAACCAAACAGGGGTCTTGCCCCTTCACAGTCCGCGCACCCTCGCCTGACTACCCTGGTTTGCCCAGTGGGCCTAACAAGTCGGTGTAGGAAAGCTAGCAGAACCTCGGGGCCCGTGGGGTGGCTAGTGCTCTCCCTACACTAGTAGCTCTCCCTGGTATTGTGTACGTGAGGGCCAAAAGTCGGTACAAAGTGGCCAGACCTAACCCTGGGTCCCTGGGGTGGCTAGCTCCGCTCTGCACTAAATAGGGGGACAGTTGCTCTCCTTGGTATTCCGTACTCAAGGGCTAGCTCACTTCCCCAATTCTATTCCATTCACCTCTCAGGAGTTCTACTCCTAATTCTCCGTTGGGTTCATGCTCATATTTCTTTAACTAAGCCAATTTAGGTTTCATCATTTCAGCTTTATTTTCATATAGCCCATGTTCTCAACAATTAATATCCATTCATAAACAAGTAACTGTTATCCAATTACAGGCAATTATCATTTTTCTTTCTATTTTTCCAAGACTGCAATTCATAAATTCACGACATTCGTTTCGGTGTTTTCTGTTCCTAGGATTCCTGCCACACCCTAGGATCTTTCATTCAATCTAGTTTTCCAGTCCTAGGATTCATGCCATACCCTAGGATCTATCATTCAATCTAGTTTTCTAGTCCTAGGATTCATGCCGTACCCTAGGATCTATCATTCAATCTAGTTTTCCAATCCTAGGATTCATGCCATACCCTACGATCTATCATTCAATCTAGTTTTCCAATCCTAGGATTCATGCCATACGCTAGGATTTATCATTCAATCTAATTTTCCAATCATAGGGTTCATGCCACACCCTAGAATCTATTAATTATCTCACAAGTGCATAAATGTTGGTAAATAATTAAAGGGAGCTACTCTACCCGCAAAACCGGGAGTACTGGGGGCATGATAGGCAAGCCCGCGCGCCTATGCAACCCCTAGAGCTACAACGGAATGGGGTCCTAACATAAGGATCAAACACAAGGAACTACTCAGAACAGGATGCAAATACTGTAAACAGGTAGATGAACTAAATTTGAGAAGAATGAAACTTGAAACGCGGAAAACGGACTTCGAACGGACCCTAAACGGGTTAAAAACGACAAGTCTGTCCAAAATCAGACGTCTGGAACATCTTCCAGACGTCTTAAACGATGGTTCAGGTCATACCTTGTACCTGCGCGGTCATTCAGACGTCCAGAATCCTGCTGAACCATCTGGACTTAGTTTCCAGACGTCCGACTGTTACTCCGGACGTTTGGAGACCCTCTTCGCCGTCTGGTGCTGTGCTCAGACGTCTGATCTGTGTGGGAGGACGTGCCCTTGCGCCTTCCCGAACGAGACCTGCATGCGTACGCAACCGTCCTCAACACAAAAATGAGGCAGACCCCTTGGCGGAACGGCCTGCATGGCTGTACACACGAAAGGAAGGAGAAAAGGAAATATTGTACCTTTCAGTCGTCTGGATCTTCCTCCAGGCGTCTCTTGTGTCGTCTGGACGTAGGTCCAGACGTCTGATTCTGGGAAATTTTCCTAGAATCAGGACCTCCTCGCCCTCCGCCTGCTGCGCACGGCCGTGCCGCGCTCGCCTGCTGCCTGAGCTGCAGCAGCGCCTCCCTAACGCCACGCTCCCGCTGCACGCCGACCGGCCGGCCCTGGCTGCTCCGGCGAGCTCGCACCCTCGCTCTCTAACCCTTCTCCCTCTCGCTGCAACTCCTCCTTCTCACGCACCCACGGCAGCAGCTGCTGCCCTCGCCCTCTCACTCTCACGCTAACAGGAAGAAGGAGAAGAAGACGGGGGAGTGATGGTGAGGGAGAGGAGAGGGGGTGTATTTGAAGGCGCCGTGGGGAGAGAGAGAGAAAGAAGGATGCGCCTGCAGGATGGGGAGGAGAGAAAGAGAAGAAAAGTGGGAAGCGGTTCAGTTTGCGCGTGCATGCGCGCAGACGCGAAACCGTACGTCGAAAAAATTAATTTCTAGACGTCTGGGAAGGCTTCCAGACGTCTGACCAGACATCTGGACTAACTCCCGGACGTCTTAAACGACGTTTGATGCCGGGGTCATAACAACATAATAGTGAGCGACTTTTCCACCTAGGCTAGTCTTCGTGCGTTTTAATGCTTATTATAGTAATGTCGTTATAGTATAAGATAAGATAGCTGTGGTTATCGTTACTAAAAAAATTTACTCGGAAATAGTTTCCCGAGGTCGAACTCAGAGAGCTACTGGAATTCTAGAAGTACAAAGTTTCTTTACAAAAATAAAAGAGAGAGAGGGAGAAATAGATTTCTGTCTTTGGCTTCTTCTTCTCTTCTTTCTCTTTTTGCTTTTCTTTTCTTCTTTCTCTTTTCTTCAGTTGCAGTGCCTCTATCTACGGGTCTTCCTTGGCTCTGTTTGCCTTCAATTCCTCTTCTTCTTCTACTTGTCTTCTGTTTCTTTTCTTCTTCAGTTCTTCTTCTTTTTCTTGTCTTTATCTTCTGCAAAGTCTTCTCTTTTCTTTCTCTTCAGCTGCGGAGCCTTCTCTTTTCTTCTTCTTCTTCTCTGCTTTATCTCTTCTGAAGCTTCATCCGTCGTCTGATACCGCAGTCAGATGACTTAAACTGCGGTTTGCTACAGTGCTTTTCCTCTTTTTCTTCCTTCGCTGCTTCTTCTGCTCTTCTTTGGCGAGCCTTCTTCTTCCTCTGCTTCTTCTTCTTCTCCTTCCTGCGGCTAAGTGTTGAGCCTTCCTCCTTTGCCCCCTGTTCCTGCACAAGGCACAGCAAAACCTAGACCTTCCCTCTACCCGCACGTCTCTCTCTTTCTCTGTAAACCGCTCATAGGAAGCTCTCCCAGAGCAGGGTTATCGGGTCGGGTAGCGTACCCGTGACTAGGTGCACTGGCGTGGGTGGTGCGTGAGGAGTGCAGGGTAAACGAGTCGGCCAGGTCCGCGTGGTGTGGGTCGGGGACGAGGCGGGCAAGGGGACCTCACCCCGTGTTCTGAGGCGCTAAGGTAAAAGCACAAAATCAATTTAAGTGGGTGTGGCGCTTCGAGATCTTACGATGTAGGACTAAACTTCTCTCCTTCTCGTGCGCGCCCGCAGGAAGAACGCGACCTTGCTTCAGCAGCTGCGTCCTCGTTTCCCCTCGCGTGCCAACTGCCTGCCTTCACCCGAGTCTCCCCAATTCGCATCAGCTGGAGATTTGACGCTCTGAGGCCTGGAGCTCGCTTGGAAGCTCCTTGAGTTGTCGCCAATGGCGGCTGGGGCAGTAGGCCTGTCTAACACAAAAAGGGCCTCTCGTCACGATGAAGGTGGTGCGAGGTGCATCAGGCCGCAAGACGGCCTAGGCGTGCGTGCCTAGGTCATTCTGTGGCCGGAAAAGTGGGTTTGATCGGGGGAGTGTTGTGGAGTGGCAGTGGAGGGGCGAAGGGTGGTTGGTCAGATGAGGCGGAGCTTTTGGGACAGTTGGCGAATCGTATGGGGTTGTGGGATGTTCGGGGACGACTCGCCGGAGTGTGACCGGAGGTGGGGAAGATGATGGTGGTCAGGCGTGGTCGTAGGGTAATCAAGCAAAATAGTTAGGGGAAAAGAAAGAGGGGAGGAAGGGGAGTGACTGTAACCTACCTATGGGGACGAAGGGGACAGGAGCAGCAGGCAGTCGTACCGACTGTCGCCGGAGAAGAAGCACCCAGAGGGAGAGAGCGGCGGCGAGGAAGAGGGCAGGGAGGTGCGCGCTTGGTACGACGCGACGTGGGGAGATCAGGTGAAGGTGGCTCTGCTGCTGGTATTGCAGCAGAGCGACGAGAGGGAGGAGGAGGGGCCGCCGGAGCTGGTGGGTTCCTATCGGAGTGGGGAGAGAGGAAGGGTTGAGGGATTCTCCGTCAAGGCCAGGCTGGGAGAACCGGCTGGCGATGCTGGTCTTTATAAAGGCGGTGGCGAAGGGGCGGACGCACGCTGGCGACGTGCGTCCCTCGCCGGTGTATGGTCGGAGACGAGACCCATACCTTCCGCGCGTTCGCACGGAAGGTGTGGGTGTCGTCAGGCAGCATGGCGGAGTCCCTGCGACAGCAGACATCGTAGGGAACTTCGCGTTCTCTCTGCAGGATGCCCCCCTCAGGAGGGACCAAAATGCAAAGAACGATGAGAAAATTAGGGGCCAAAATGCAAGGGTTTCGAAAGTTGTCGGTCAAAAAGTAAATGATGAGGACCAAATTGCAAAGTCGGTCAAGGAGGTCTCTTCTTAGGCTCAAGTTTTTATGCGTGACTAAATTGGACCTAAGGATTTTAATGGTGAATTTTGTTTCTAGGTCAGACCATGTTTGACCGGCCAATTTACGTAAAAACTCAAATTAAATCATTAATTAGGCATGGTTCTCAATGTAGGTCAAAATGGGTTTCTAAGGCTAAATTGAAGGTTCTAAGCCCTAGAGATTATTTTTCTATGAATTTTAGATGGTTTAGTTAATTTTTACCCTGCCTCGAACCTCGTGAATTGAAGTGGATTTATTTTAGGGTTACAGAATGTCATTTAATTCCTTGGAGTTGTTGTAGCCCTTGTTGGATCAGATCATCCCACTTTCCTTCTTATTTGGTTTGTTTGACCTGTGTTTGGACCTTGAGTTACCCTGTTTGCAAATTATGCTGGTGAAATTGCATTTTTACCCCTTGTGACTTATTTTCTTTTTGAACTCAGAATTCTCTGAGTTAAGCCTTTCTTTGAGTTATGTAGGAGCTTTTTCTTGCATATCTAGGTTAGATTGTGCTAGTTAGGGTTCATGATAGGGTTCTCATCACATAACAAACTCAAAGGAAGTTTCATCCCCGAAACTTGCGCTAACTAGGGTGCGGTAAAGAACAATATATGCATAACAAACTCAAAGAGGACCGAAGCTGGTCCGAAAGGATGTACCCTCAAAAAGTTCCGAGTACCACTCCCGCATCGCCGCCTCAGGCTCCCAGGTAGCCTCCTCGTATTGCTGGCTCCTCCACAAAACCTTCACCAGGGGTACTTGCTTCCGTCTCAGACTACGGACGGCTCTGTTGAGAATCTGCACTGGCCGCTCGGGATAGGTCAGGTCGTCACCCACCTTGATGCTCTCGTGACTCAGGATGCAACTGGGATCGGCGAGGTACTTCCTGAGGTTGGACACGTGGAACACGTTGTGCACACCAGAAAGCTGGGGAGGAAGGGCAAGCCTGTAAGCAACGGGTCCAACTCGCTCTAGGACCTCGAAGGGTCCCACGAACCTCGACGCGAGCTACCCTCTCACCCCAAACCGCTGCAAACCCTTCATGGGCGAAACACAAAGGAAGACGTGGTCTCCAACCTCAAACTGCACCTCTCTATGTTTCCGATCTGCATAGCTCTTCTGCCTGCTCCTGACAGTGCGGAGTCGCCTGTGAATCTACTCGACTACCTCCTGACTCTACTGGATCAGCTTGGGGCCAACCTCCCACTTGGTCCCCACCTCAACCTAACTCAAGGGTGCCGTACACCTCTGTCTGTATAGAGCCTCGTAGGGTGCCATGCCGATGCTCGAGTGATAACTGTTATTGTATGCAAGCTTCGCCAGGGGCAAGTGCTCCTCCCAAGAGCCCTTCCAGTCCAGTACACAAGCACGTAAAAGGTCCTCAAGTGTCTGTATCGTGTGCTTGGACTGCCCGTCCGTCTAGGGGTGGTATGCTGTACTGAACCTCAACCGCGTCCCCAGGGCCTGTTGAAACTCAGCCTAAAACTGGGACGTAAAGCGGGTATCCCGGTTGGATACGATCTCTCGCGGAACCCCGTGTAGACGTACCACGTCACGGATATTCCTCTCTGCCAACTGTGCTAGTCCCAAGGTGACTTGGATTGGCAAGAAACGTGCCGTCTTTGTCAATCTGTCAACGATTACCTAGACTGCGTCGTGTCCTCGCTGGGTAACAGGTAAGTCCACCACTAAATCCATGGTGATTCTCTCCCACTTCCACTATGGCACTGGAAGTGGCTGTAACGGCCCTGCAGGCCTCTGATGCTCGGCTTTCACCTGCTGGCACACTAAACACTACCGCACGAATTCACCCACATCTTGCTTCATTCCCCTCCACCAAAAGTCACGTCTCAAGTCATGGTACATCTTTGTGTTTTCGGGATGTATGGTGAATCTGGAACCATGTGCCTTAGTCAGGAGCTCTCTCAACAGTTCCTCATCTCTGGGAACGCACAACCGTCCCCTCATGCGCAGCACCTGGTCTGTAAAAGAGAAGTCCCCAGGGTCTCTTGACAGTACTCTATCACGCAAGGACTGCAAGTACGGGTCGGTCATTTGCCCGATGATGATGCGATCTATCAGCTCTGGCCTCGTCTGTTACGTCACAATCACTGCCCCACAGTACCCCCGTAACTCTAGGGGTCGCCAACTGCTCGCCCATCTCCTCCAAGAGGCTCCAACTCTGCATCTGTAAACTGGCCAAGTGTGCGGGTGCCTTCCGGCCCAAGGCGTCAGCCATCACGTTGGCCTTTCCCGGGTGGTAGGAAACGTTGCAGTCATAGTCCTTTAGGAGCTCTAACCAACGTCTCTGTCTCATGTTGAGCTCCTTTTGATCAAACAGGTATCTGAGGCTCTTGTGATCTGTGAAAATCTCAAAGGTCTCACCGTACAAGTAGTGCCTCTAGGTCTTCAGCGCGAAGATGACAGCTGCCGGCTCCAGGTCGTGGGTAGGGTAGCTATGCTCATGGGGCTTCAGTTGCCGCGAAGCGTAAGCGACAACGTGACCCCTCTGCATGAGCACACCCCCTAACCCCTGCAAAGAGGCGTCCGTGTACACAACGAACCCGCCACTACTGTCTAGGATGGTGAGCACGGGAGCCAAAGTCAGCCTCTCCTTCAGCACCTGAAAACACGCCTCACAGGCGTCTGTCCAAGTAAAGGACACGTCCTTCCGGGTCAGCTGTGTCATAGGACATGCAATCTGTGAAAAGTCCCTGATAAACCGCATGTAATAGCCTGCCAGTCCCAAGAAACTGCGAATCTCAGTGACCGTATGCGGTCTCTCCCATCTGAGCACTTCCTCGACCTTGGCTGGGTCCACAGCCAAGCCATCCCTGGAGATCACATGACCCAAGAAGGTCACCTCCCTCAACCAGAACTCGCACTTGCTGTATTTGGCGTACAACCTACGTCGTCTCAGTGTGTCCAAAACCACCCGCAAGTGCTGTCCGTGCTGCGTCTGATCCCGAGAATAGATGAGTACATCATCAATGAATACCACCACGAACTGGTCCAAGTACGGTCTAAACACCCGGTTCATCAAGTCCATGAAGGCAGCGGAGGCATTGGTCAGCCCAAACGACATGACCAGAAACTCGTAGTGTCCGTACCGGGTGCGGAAAGCTGTCTTGGAGACGTCTGCCTCCTTGATCCTCAACTGGTGGTATCTAGACCTCAAGTCGTGGTGCTGTCAGTAGCCGTGGCACCTCACAGCTAGTCAAACAAGTCATCAATCCTCTGCAGCGGATACCTATTCTTGATGGTGACCCTATTCAGCTGTCAGTAGTCCACTCAAAGGCGTAGGGTACCATCTCTCTTCCTTACAAACAGTACTGGGGCTCCCCAGGGAGATGCGCTGGGCCTCACAAAGCCCTTCTCCAAAAGATCCTGCAACTGAGACTTGAGCTCTCACAGCTCAAGTGGTGCCATCCTGTACAGTGCTATGGAGATGGGGCTGGTCCCCGGTATCAGTGAGATCTCAAACTCGATCTCATGCTCGGGCGGTAGTCCTGGCAACTCGTCTGGGAACACATCGGGGTACTCTATGACCACCAGGATACTTTGAAAGTCTGCCACAGGGCTGGGCTCTGCCACCACACAAGCTAGGAAGCCCTCACACCCCTAGCTCAAAAGTCTCGGTGCCTGAAGTGCAGAAATGCACCTGAAGCCTCCGTCCACTAGCTGCCCGTGGAACTTGAAAGAAGGCAACTCCGGTATGGAGAAGACGATCTTTCTCTCAAAATAGTCCACCAAGGCGTGGTAAGCGGATAGCCAGTCCATTCCCAGAATTACGCCAAAGTCCTCCATTTGTATCATAATCAGGTCAGTGGGAAGGCTGTTGATGAGAACCTCATCATGAGCCATAACTAGCTCATTTTGACCCAATACAAAGGATAAAAGCTCCTACATAACTCAAGGAAAGGCTTAACTCAGAGAATTCTGAGTTTAAGGAGAAAACAAGTCATAAGGGGTAAAAATGCAATTTTACCAGTATAATCTGCATACAGGGTAATTCAGGGTCCAAACATAGGTCAAAGCAACTTAATAAGAATAAAAGTGGGATGAGATGATCTAGCAAGGGCTACAGCAATTCCAAGGAACTAAATGATAATCTGTAACCCTAAAACAAACCCACTTCAATTCACGAGGTTCAAGTTAAAGCAAAAATGGAATAAACCCTCTAAAATTCATAGAAAAATAATCTCTAGGGTTTAGAACCTTCAATTTGACCTTAGGAACCCATCTTGACCTACATTGAGAACCATACCCAATTAATAACTTAATTTGGGTTTTTGCGTAAATTGACCAGTCAAACAAGGTTTAATCTAGAAATAAAATTCACCATCAGATTCCTTAGGTCCTAATTAGTCATGTATAAAAACTTGAGCCTAAGAAGAAACCTTCTTGACCAACTTTACACTTTGGTCCTCATATATTTACTTTTTGGCCCTCAACTTTTGAACCCTCGCATTTTGGCCCCTAACTCTCCTTCGTTCTTTGCGTTCAGGTCCCCCCTGCAAAACCTGCCAGCACCATGCTCCGGCGACCTTGCGCGGAGCATGGCGCCGCGCAGGGTGAGGGGGAGAGTCTGGCAAGTAAACCGGGGGTGCCCTGCGTCGTCAGCCGTCGCAGGGACACCCCCCTGGTCGCTGTAACCCACCATACCAGCCGTGCGAACGCACGAACAGTATGGGTTTCCATCTCCGGCGTCCTCCGGCGAGGGAGACACGTCGTCTCCCTCCGCCTTCCTCCCTGATTCGGTCCCTATAAATACCCCCGTCGCTCCACCGTTCTTCCCAGCTCGGATCTGACAGAGAAAACCCCCAACTTTCCTCTCTTCTCACTCCGGCAGACGCCCACCAGCTCCGGCGGTTCTTCCTCCTCCTCCTCTTCGCTCTGCCGCAATACCAGCAGCAGAGACTTCTTCCCCTGCTCTTCCCGCGCCACGCCGCACCCAGCTGGCGCCTCTCCGGCCCTCTGCTCGCCGCCGCCCCTTCCCCCGGGCATCTTCTTCTCCGGCGACAGTCGATACGACTGTCGCCCGCTCCGGCCCCTCCTCCTCCTGCTAAGTAGGTAGAACTCCTCCTCTTCCTCCCCTCTTCCTTTTCCTCACTTTAAACATCTACTGTCGCCCTCGATTCCGACCACTCACCCTCACCTTCTCCGCCTCCGGCCATCCTCCGACGAGCCGCTCCCATCACTCCAGCAACCCACACGGCTCGCCGACCACCGCAGAACCTCCGCCTCCTCACCCTGATCAACCTCCGCCCTTCCACTTCCCCCACATCACCCTCTGCAACTCCACCGAACAAACCCATCTTCCGACCCACAGTCCGACCTAGGGCAGCCCTTAGGCTCCGCCCCGCCGCCTGCACACCCCCCGACCACCTTCGCCGTGCCACGGCGAAGGTCCTCCGCGTTTCTGATTGGGCCGAGAGTCCGTTTTTCTGTGGGCAGGTACCTGCGCTCGTCGCCGCCATTGTTGAAGCGAAGCAGCTTCTTCACCTGCTGCCCCAGGTGCGAAGCGCCCAGGTCACCCTCCCAGGCTGTGCGGGGGCACTTCGGCAAAGCGTTAGGCTGCAGTTGAGTCGAAGCTCTCGCGCGAAGCCCCCGCGCTTCGCCTCGACTGCCGCTGCTTCCTCCGCGCAGGCACCCAAATTGGGGTGGGACATTTAGTCCCACCTCGTAACCTTTCAGAGGAGAGCGCCTGCATAAAGGCAAAAAGCGCCTTATGCTCGTTGCCTCCTGAGCACGGGGTGAGGTCCCTCTCACTCACTCGCTCGCTCGACCCGGTCTCGTCCGCGCTCACGCCTCGCGGACCTGGCCCGACCCGACTTAGACTGACCTGCACTCCTCGCCCACCACGCACGCCGGTGGGCCTGGACTCGGGCGCGACCCGTACCCGGCTACCCGGCAGCTCTGGGAGAGCTATCCTATGAGCGGATTCTGTGAGAGAGAGAGACGCGCGGGGAGGGTAGAGATAGGTTTTGCCCCTCTCTGATCAAGCTGTGTAAGTGTGCAGGCACAGGTGAAGAAGAACCGTGGAAGAAGACGAAGGCTGAAGGAAGGAGGATCACCGAGCGGCACTGTAGCAGCGGCGGTTTAAGTCGTCTGATTGGAAAATCAGACGACGTCCTGAAGGTAAGGAAGGAGAAGGAAGGCGAGGCAGAGGAGAACGCAGAGAGGCCAAGACAAGAACTGAAAGAAGAAAAAGAGCACGAGAAGAAGATCTGAAGAAAGGAAAAGAAGAAAAAGAAGAAGAACAAAAAAGAAGAGAGCAGAAGATCTGAGAAGGAAGAAGAGGAGAAGCAAAGAGAAAAGAAGAAAAGCCAACAAATTCTCTCTCTCTCTCTTTCTTTATTTTTGTAAAAGAAACTTGTACCCCTGAATACAACTTGCTCCCTGAGTTCGACCTCGGGAACTCGTTATTTCCGAGTAACAAATTGTATTAAACTGGTAATCACCTCCCTCTATACTATACTACTACGAAATAATAAAACTATAGAGGAAGACAGCCCACCAGTTTTTGGCGCCGTTGCCGGGGAGCAACGGTTATTCTAGAGGTAAACATTCCTGTTTCTTTTTAGTTTCTGATAATCTCCTCTCTTTTGTGCAGCTACAGGAAATCAAGAAAACAAGCAACCGCACGACAACCACTCCGAGGACAGGTAAAATTTTTTCCTCTTGCTATTAACCCCTAAACTCTAAAGAGGAAGAAAAGAAAAGAACAAGCAATATAGGGCTAACCTGTCTTCCATACTTAGTAACCATAAAGAGTTGCATGTTTTCAACTAATTACTCCTGCACACTATTAAGGGTATTTAAGGGCTAACACATTCTTGCTTGAGCCCTAATTACCCAACAAAGAATTAACTGGACCAAGTAGAGCCAACCTAGGATCCAACACTAGGGATTTAGAGACACACTCCTTAAGCAAGAATTGAGAAAACCAAATGAAGTGTGCCCAAGCCCTTGTCTGAAAATACCTATTCAAAGAAAACATAAAACAATTGGCTCTCTAAACACTTGAACCCTAAAAGACAGGACCTAAAAGCTCTCAAAGAAAACAAGAGGTAAAGTTGACCCCTTGGGTCAACCAACCTTAAATTAGGTCACTCTTTGCACTTAAAAGACTAAAGTTCAACTGAAAACCTTAAGCACCCTGATCTTAAAATTGGTAGACTTAAGAGGTCAAGATCCCCATTCTGGTCTACCTGGAACCGCAGTGACAAGAGAGGTCGAGTGGGGGAAACCCTGTAACCCGTGGGGACGCTCTACCGTGTAGGGGTCTTCGCGGGACTCTCCCTCTCTGGCTGCCCAGGTAATTCTCAGGTGGACGATCTTTCTGATCAAGGGGTCCATCTGCCCCGCACCTCTATAGTCACCCAACACATTTTTGGGTGTCTTGATTGGGTCCAGCACCTTCTAAACTTACCTCTTCCAACAGTGCATGTACGGAAGGAGGTCCTTAAGACCACCCTTAAGACCTCCTTTAGAAATTCGCTCCCGTCAAGGCCAAGCCTCGACGCCCGTGTTTGTGCAACAACACCCTCACCTTATTCTCTCTTCTGATTCAGAACCAAGTTCTTCTTCTTCCCCCATCATGGCTCAGCCAGTTGAGGAAGAAAATAATCTTGAGCACTAGCTCCAGCGACTCAATGACCTCTTCCAAAACTTCGTGCACCCACCACAGCATCCTATGATGCGGGACCACTACAGTCCTGCTGCGGTGGCCATTGAGCCTCGAGTCAGAATCCCGACTGGAGGACCTGATTCCGAATTAAAGCCCAACATGATTCATGCTATACCTAAATTCCATGGGCTTAATTCTGAAGATCCCTTCCAGCACATCAAACAGCTAAAGCATCTGGCCCACACTTTTGGATCAGATGCGCAAAATCGGGATATTCTTCTCATGAAGATGTTCTCCTTTTCTCTTATGGACAAGGCCGCCCATTGGTATCAAACTCAGACCCGGCCGATCAACACTTGGGAAGAACTTCAATCCGAGTTTTTGAAAAAGTTTTTTCCCGTTGGTCGGACCAACGCCTTGCGCCATCAGATTACACACTTCACTCAACAATCAGGAGAACCTCTCCATGAGGCATGGGATCGTTTTCAGGATCTCATGAGAAAATGCCCCCATCACGGAGTTCCTAAATGGGAACAAGTCCAATCTTTTTACCAGGGACTCCGTGAGGACATCCGCCTTTTCGTCAATGCAACTTGCGGAGGAAACATCATGGGTCAACATGAAGACACCGTATGGGAGATTCTCGAAAACATGTGCGAGAACTCCATCAACAATGACTCCATGGGATTATTCGACAGGACGAATACCCGCGCAGCGACGAATCTTAAGGGAGCACATGAGACGCAGGGCCTGTCCGCATCAGTCGACCTGGAATTAATGGCCAGTCGATTGGACAAGGTCTCAATCATTGAGAAGAAGGTGGATGAGCTGACTCAGCACTTACAGCGAGCCACCTCCGCGCGTAACTCCTTTGCACAACCTCCTTCCACACAGGAGACTGTGCAAAACATCCTCCACCGATATTCCCCTAGGATGGATCCATATCCATCCCCATCTGATTCTCGGATCGAAGGATCATCCGATCCTTTCTACACCAGCCCGGGGAACTCCATTCCCCCTTTCCCTGAATCTCAGGAGGTTCCTCAGACCTGCGAGGACCTCAACGCCATCCAGAACGACCCATTCTCCAACACTTACAACCCTGGATGGCGAAACCATCCCAATTTTCAGTGGGCGGGAAATTCCCAAACCCAAAGACCAGCTTTTCAGTCCCGCCCACAGCCCTCTCGTCATTTCCAGCCGCCTCAGCCTCGGCCCAACCCTACTTATCCATCAGGGCCAAATCAGGATCAAATGTCCCTAATCCTTCAGACTCTGGCTGACATTCAAAGAACAAATGCGGCTATTCAAAAATAGCACAAGGACGAACTTACAGAGGTTAAAACTCAACTGGCCCAGTTGGCAAATTCTCGCCAGCCAGGCACACTCCCTTCCCAACCTCTTCCTAACCCGAATAACATGCCAACCCAGAAGCGCGTTATGAATCCAAATTTAGGCCACGCACAATGGATTTATCAGGCCCCTACTGCTCCATCTCCAGACGAGATGGAAGCTTCAACTTCTTATGCGGGATTTCAGCAGCAGCCACCCCTCTTACCAAACCCAAACCAAAATCAGGCCGGATTAAATTCTGTAACAACACGTAGTGGTAAAACAACTCAAGACCCGCATTATCCAAACCACTCCAAGCCTGATAACCATGACCCTAGGATAGTTATCCAAGAAACCGCTGTTCCGGATCCACAACCTGGTCCTATCCTAGAAGAACCAACCAAGATCCCGTTTCCCGAGGCCTTGACCAAGGGAAAGAAGACCACCAAACCCGTGGCCCCTGAGGAGGACCTGGTCAAGCTCTTTGAGCAGGTCCACATAAACATCCCCTTGATGGATGCAATCCGCCACGTACCAGCTTACGCACGATTTCTAAAGAATATATGTACACCCCAGCGTAAGCCGCGAACCAAGGGAGGGAGCCCAATTGTTCTGTCAGAGCAAGCCAGCTCTGTAATCCTCAGTAGACTCCCACCCAAGGCAAAAGATCCTGGTACTCCCCTTATTTCCTGCAAGATAGGTGGTACCCAATTTGATAGAGCATTGTTAGACTTGGGTGCATCCATAAACCTGATACCCACATCCTTACTTGACCATCTAGAAGAATCTGAGCTAAAACCAACCGAGGTGACATTACAATTAGCAGATCGATCTATAAAGTCACCAAAAGGGATTCTCGAGGATGTTATCGTAAGAGTGCGGGATTTCTATTTTCCAGTGGACTTTATAGTCTTAGATATGGACGCACCTGAGAACCCTAGGGATACACCAATCATTCTAGGGAGACCTTTCTTGGCTACTGCTAGAGCCAACATCAGCTGTGAGGAGGGCCAAATAGAGCTTAAGTTTGGAGATCAAACACTGAAAATTGATATATTTAAGGCCCAACAAGGAATTAATTGCGGCGTCATCGAACAAATTTGTGACATCAGGACCTTGGTTGATGAATCACACTTCCAGAATGACGCGATTATGCCTCATCAACCACAGAAGGATCTTGACCCGCAAACAGAGGAGTCGAATCCAGATATGAATAACCCAGTAACTCCCACCCTCGAACCTCACATCTATACTGAACCACCCGCTGCTGCTGATAACCCCATCCTCGAACTGAAACCCCTTCCTGCTCACTTGAAATACATCTTTTTGGGTTCTAATCAGACCCTTCCTGTGATTATCAATTCCAACCTCAGTCCTGAACAGGAATCCCGTCTGATTGTTGTCCTCCAGCAACATCGCAGAGCCATCGGGTGGACTCTCGATGATTTGACTGGAATAAGTCCCTCTTATTGTACTCATCATATCTATTCAGAAGAGGGCACACGACCTTCTCGTGAAATGCAGAGACGCTTAAACCCCAATCTGCAGGAGGTCGTGAAAAAGGAGATCATCAAGTGGTTAGATGCCGGAATCATCTACCCGATCTCCGATAGTCGTTGGGTGAGCCCAATTCAGGTCGTGCCCAAGAAGGCAGGACTCACCACTATAACGACTGAGACCGGAGAAATCATTCCTACCCGATTAGCCAACTCGTGGAGAGTCTGTATAGATTACCGCCGACTCAATTCCTCCACGAAGAAGGACCATTTCCCACTACCCTTCATTGATCAAATTCTCGAAAAACTTGCGGGAAATAGGTTCTTCTGCTTTCTTGACGGGTACTCCGGTTATAACCAGGTGGCAATCCATCCTGAGGACCAAGAAAAGACCACGTTCACCTGCCCCTTCGGAACATACGCTTTCCGAAGGATGCCTTTCGATCTTTGCAATGCACCCGCTACTTTTCAGCGATGCATGCTTGCCATATTCTCAGATATGGTGGGTGATTATCTGGAAGTCTTCATGGATGACTTTTCAGTTTTCGGAGCATCATTCGACGATTGCCTCCAACACTTGGTCCAGATACTCAGGCGGTGCATCGATGTGAATTTGGTTCTTTCCTGGGAAAAGAGCCATTTCATGGTGCCTGAGGGAATTGTCCTGGGACACTCAATTTCGGAGAAAGGTATCCAAGTGGATCGAGCTAAGGTTAATCTGATTTCTCACCTTCCTATGCCTAGCTCGATCAGGGACATCCGTTCCTTTTTAGGGCATGTCGGTTTTTATCGACGATTTATCCCTGATTTTTCAAAAATCGCGCGCCCCCTGACCACTCTTCTCTCCAAGGATGTTCCTTTCGAAATTTCCAAGGAATGCACTCAAGCATTTGAAATCCTGCATGACCGAGTCACCCAAGCCCCGATCCTACAGTCCCCTGATAGGTCTCAACCCTTTGAGATCATGTGCGATGCATCCGACTTCGCTGTAGGAGTGGTTTTGGGGCAGAAAATTGACGGGAAACCTGTGGTCATTTACTACGCCAGCAAAACACTCGATGAGGCTCAGCGTAACTATACGGTTACTGAGAAAGAGCTGCTAGCTGTAGTATTTGCCCTAGAAAAATTCAGATCGTACCTTCTGGGTTCCCGTGTCATCATATACTCGGATCACACAGCTGTGAGGCATCTCCTTGCAAAGAAGGACGCGAAACCTCGATTAATCCGATGGATCTTGCTGTTGCAAGAATTTGACCTTGAGATTCGCGACAAAGCGGGAAAGCAAAATGTGGTAGCTGATCACTTGTCCCGTCTTCCTTCTGAAATAATTGACCCTCCCGGACCCATCACTGAGCATTTTCCCGATGAGCACCTGCTGACTATTGGTACTAGCCTTCCATGGTTTGCTAATGTAGTAAATTACTTGGCATCTCATCAGATCCCGTCCGATTGGCCGAAGGCCAAGAAGGACAAATTACGCTCCGATGCCAAGTATTACATTTGGGAAGACCCGTACCTCTTCCGCATAGGTGCCGATCAGATCATCCGGAGATGTGTCCCGGAAGGGGAATTCAACAATATCCTCTCTTTCTGCCATGACCAGGCATGCGGTGGCCATTTCGCCGGGCATAAAACCGCATCAAAAGTCCTCCAGTGCGGCTTTTACTGGCCCACACTGTTCAAAGACGCATACAATCACTGCAAGGCATGCAGTCGTTGCCAGACTTTGGGCAACATGAGCCATCGCGACATGATGCCTATGCAACCGATTCTAGTATGCGAAATCTTTGATGTTTGGGGGATTGATTTTATGGGTCCCTTTCCTGTTTCGGATGGTTTTGAATACATTCTGTTGGCTGTGGACTACGTGTCCAAATGGATCGAAGCCATACCGACCCGAACCTGTGATCACAAAATCGTTCTCAAATTCATTCATCAAAACATTTTCTCAAGGTTCGGGATTCCTCGTGCAATAATCTCTGATGGGGGGACCCATTTCACAAATGCTCAGTTTAGGTCACTGATGACCAAATACGGGGTGTCTCACCGAATCTCTACTCCTTACCACCCCCAAACTAATGGTCTAGCTGAGCTGTCTAATCGGGAGATCAAGAAAATCCTGCAAGTCACTGTTCGACCTGACAGGAAGGACTGGTTGTCCCGACTTCCGGAAGCATTGTGGGCCTATAGGACCGCCCATAAGACCCAATTGGGCATGTCTCCCTTTAGACTGGTGTACGGAAAGGCATGCCACCTTCCCGTAGAACTGGAGCATAAAGCCTATTGGGTAGTACGGAACTGTAATCTAGATCTTTCCAAGGCTGGGACCCACAGAAAACTCCAAATCAGCGAGATCGATGAATTACTCCTAGACGCGTACGAGAACTCGCAAATCTACAAGGAGCGGGTTAAAGCCTTCCACGACAAACACATCTCGAGAAAGATCATTCATCCTGGTCAGAAGGTCCTACTCTTTGATGCCCGACTAAAACTCTTCCCAGGAAAACTGAGATCCAAGTGGGTCGGACCATATTTGGTCCGACAGGTTTTTGGAAATGGAGCAATCGAAATCAGTCCACTCAGCCACGATTCTGAACCTTTCATCGTGAACAGTCAGAGACTCAAGCCGTTCATTGATGTAACTTCTACTGATTTGGCTGAAACATCTTATGTCCTCCATTCCCCTTGAGCTTATTGCGCCCAGCCGATGGCGTAAAACTCAGCGCTTAACGGGAGGCAACCCGTCATTTTCCTAAAAATCCAAAACTTTTTCTGACACCTTTTTGCACTTAAGGTTCACCCTTATAGACAGCCGACCCCACCTCAGATGCTTGCATTTGGGATTAGAAATCGTCCGCAAAAATTCAACCCGACCCATTCACTCATCCAAATTTCTGTCTTAAGGAATGAACTAAGTTAAATAAAAACCCTTAGGTTACAATGAGGACATTGCAAATCTTAGGCATGGGAGGTATGAAAGTGCAAAACTTGTAAGAAAAGGTTTCAAACAAAAAATTCACATATGCCAAAAACACCATAAAAATTAAAAATTTTTCAAAAAAAAAAAAAAAAAATAAAATAAAAGGAAAAGAGGAGAAGGAAATTTTCTGAAGGAGAAGGAGAAAAGAAACAAAATGAAAAAGGAGTACAAAATTATGAGAAAAGGTGATAGTCATTAGTAAGGAACTAAGGAATTAACCTAAGTTCTAGACCTCATTCAAGAAAATAACTGAAAAGTGCACAATGAGATTAGTAAGAATGCAAACCTTAGGCATTCTTGAATAGACTCTTAGTACCCATTAAGATCTGGACACTCCTCAAGAGGTTGAGGAAAATGAAAAGCTGAAGTATTAGGTCTAAGGCTTAGGAAGTATTTGGCCTCGTTAACTAATTTTTGGTTTACGGGACTCAGTAACCTAAGCACCCTAACCTCACACATAGCCTGGTTCAGTAAGCGTAAAAATCAGAATCACGCAGAAGCGTCGCAAAATTCTGAAAAGAACACCTAGAATAAGAGCGGCCGATCAACACAAGTTGCTTTGGACGAGTTCCCAGCGCGGAGAGGCGGGAAATCCCCTCGAAGATGCGTAACAAAATATCATCTCCTCGGTGCTTGTCTCTTAGGATATTTACATATCCTATTGGGGGCATGTAAGCACTCTGCTGGTTCAGATTCCATGGATGGCATTATCTCGAAGTGTCAATTGCCAGGGTCTGGATTCGGCCACGGAACACCATGGATGGGATTATCTCGAAATCTCAATAGCCAGGGTTCCGGGGGTTGCCATGGGCGGTGCTATCTCGAAGCATTGATCGCCAGGAACCCTTGAGGATTGATGATGGGAGCAAGGAATCTGATACAGACCGTGTTGAAAAGCCAATCCTAGGCTAGAACTAAAAAGAAAAAGAGAGAGAAAACTCTCCAAAAAAAATAACTTTCTATCTCTCTATTACAAAACGCACTGCGAACTGAGCCAGGGCTAAAATCATTTCAAGCACGGGTGCTTTAACCACAAAGTCCAATAAACCTTAGGTTAGTTCTTGTGGGCCTTAAAAACCTTTGCTAAAGACTGAGGCTAAGGCTAGACAGATTTGGATCTTGATTGGTACTAGAGTACCTTTTAGGCCTATGGTCAGCATTCTAACCTAATCTATGCTCAAATAAAAAAGCACTTATCTAAAGCTATTAAAAACTTCATGGTCTAGAACAAGGGTTGAAACCTTAAGTTTTTGCTAAGGGACTAGCAAAAGCTAGGCATGGGGGTATGATGAGAACCTCATCATGAGCCATAACTAGCTCATTTTGACCCAATACAAAGGATAAAAGCTCCTACATAACTCAAGGAAAGGCTTAACTCAGAGAATTCTGAGTTTAAGGAGAAAACAAGTCATAAGGGGTAAAAATGCAATTTTACCAGTATAATCTGCATACAGGGTAATTCAGGGTCCAAACATAGGTCAAAGCAACTTAATAAGAATAAAAGTGGGATGAGATGATCTAGCAAGGGCTACAGCAATTCCAAGGAACTAAATGATAATCTGTAACCCTAAAACAAACCCACTTCAATTCACGAGGTTCAAGGCAAAGCAAAAATGGAATAAACCCTCTAAAATTCATAGAAAAATAATCTCTAGGGTTTAGAACCTTCAATTTGACCTTAGGAACCCATCTTGACCTACATTGAGAACCATACCCAATTAATAACTTAATTTGGGTTTTTACGTAAATTGACCAGTCAAACAAGGTTTAATCTAGAAATAAAATTCACCATCAGATTCCTTAGGTCCTAATTAGTCATGTATAAAAACTTGAGCCTAAGAAGAAACCTTCTTGACCAACTTTACACTTTGGTCCTCATATATTTACTTTTTGGCCCTCAACTTTTGAACCCTCGCATTTTGGCCCCTAACTCTCCTTCGTTCTTTGCGTTCAGGTCCCCCCTGCAAAACCTGCCAGCACCATGCTCCGGCGACCTTGCGCGGAGCATGGCGCCACGCAGGGTGAGGGGGAGAGTCTGGCAAGTAAACCGGGGGTGCCCTGCGTCGTCAGCCGTCGCAGGGACACCCCCCTGGTCGCTGTAACCCACCATACCAGCTGTGCGAACGCACGAACAGTATGGGTTTCCATCTCCGGCGTCCTCCGGCGAGGGAGACACGTCGTCTCCCTCCGCCTTCCTCCCTGATTCGGTCCCTATAAATACCCCCGTCGCTCCACCGTTCTTCCCAGCTCGGATCTGACGGAGAAAACCCCCAACTTTCCTCTCTTCTCACTCCGGCAGACGCCCACCAGCTCCGGCGGTTCTTCCTCCTCCTCCTCTTCGCTCTGCCGCAATACCAGCAGCAGAGACTTCTTCCCCTGCTCTTCCTGCGCCACGCCGCACCCAGCTGGCGCCTCTCCGGCCCTCTGCTCGCCGCCGCCCCTTCCCCCGGGCATCTTCTTCTCCGGCGACAGTCGATACGACTGTCGCCCGCTCCGGCCCCTCCTCCTCCTGCTAAGTAGGTAGAACTCCTCCTCTTCCTCCCCTCTTCCTTTTCCTCACTTTAAACATCTACTGTCGCCCTCGATTCCGACCACTCACCCTCACCTTCTCCGCCTCCGGCCATCCTCCGGCGAGCCGCTCCCATCACTCTAGCAACCCACACGGCTCGCCGACCACCGCAGAACCTCCGCCTCCTCACCCTGATCAACCTCCGCCCTTCCACTTCCCCCACATCACCCTCTGCAACTCCACCGAACAAACCCATCTTCCGACCCACAGTCCGACCTAGGGCAGCCCTTAGGCTCCGCCCCGCCGCCTGCACACCCCCCGACCACCTTCGCCGTGCCACGACGAAGGTCCTCCGCGTTTCTGATTGGGCCGAGAGTCCGTTTTTCTGTGGGCAGGTACCTGCGCTCGTCGCCGCCATTGTTGAAGCGAAGCAGCTTCTTCACCTGCTGCCCCAGGTGCGAAGCGCCCAGGTCACCCTCCCAGGCTGTGCGGGGGCACTTCGGCAAAGCGTTAGGCTGCAGTTGAGTCGAAGCTCTCGCGCGAAGCCCCCGCTCTTCGCCTCGACTGCCGCTGCTTCCTCCGCGCAGGCACCCAAATTGGGGTGGGACATTTAGTCCCACCTCGTAACCTTTCAGAGGAGAGCGCCTGCATAAAGGCAAAAAGCGCCTTATGCTCGTTGCCTCCTGAGCACGGGGTGAGGTCCCTCTCACTCACTCGCTCGCTCGACCCGGTCTCGTCCGCGCTCACGCCTCGCGGACCTGGCCCGACCCGACTTAGACTGACCTGCACTCCTCGCCCACCACGCACGCCGGTGGGCCTGGACCCGGGCGCGACCCGTACCCGGCTACCCGGCAGCTCTGGGAGAGCTATCCTATGAGCGGATTCTGTGAGAGAGAGAGACGCGCGGGGAGGGTAGAGATGGGTTTTGCCCCTCTCTGATCAAGCTGTGTAAGTGTGCAGGCACAGGTGAAATAGAACCGTGGAAGAAGACGAAGGCTGAAGGAAGGAGGATCACCGAGCGGCACTGTAGCAGCGGCGGTTTAAGTCGTCTGATTGGAAAATCAGACGACGTCCTGAAGGCAAGGAAGGAGAAGGAAGGCGAGGCAGAGGAGAACGCAGAGAGGCCAAGACAAGAACTGAAAGAAGAAAAAGAGCACGAGAAGAAGATCTGAAGAAAGGAAAAGAAGAAAAAGAAGAAGAACAAAAAAGAAGAGAGCAGAAGATCTGAGAAGGAAGAAGAGGAGAAGCAAAGAGAAAAGAAGAAAAGCCAACAAATTCTCTCTCTCTCTCTTTCTTTATCTTTGTAAAAGAAACTTGTACCCCTAGAATACAACTTGCTCCCTGAGTTCGACCTCGGGAACTCGTTATTTCCGAGTAACAAATTGTATTAAACTGGTAATCACCTCCCTCTATACTATACTACGACGAAATAATAAAACTATAGAGGAAGGCAGCCCACCAGCTGTGTCCCCCAACACTGACCTCGCAACCCATGTATACCTCCTCAGTTATAAACAGCTGACCACTTGGACCTCTGATCATGAACGGATCCTCTAATAGCAGACAGTCCTGCCTCAAACTGACCGCGAAACTGGTAGCAACAAACGAGTGCGTAGCGCCGGAATCGAAAAGCATGAAAACTAGTATGTAGGAAACTGAAACCATACCTGCCACCACTGATCCCGAAGCTCTGGCATCCCTGTGTGTCAGGGCATTGATACGTCCCTCAGCCCTAGGTGCGGACGAAGCAGCCACACTCTACGTCGGACGAGTAACTGCTGGCTGGTACAACTCCCAGACGTCTTAAACAACGTTTGATGCCGGGGTCATAGCACCCCTCCCCCTCGTTTATGCGGATGATATTATTATCTTTACAAATGGTAATATTTCCTCCATCTGCAATTTGGCTTCCTTCATTAGAGATTTTGAGTCTTCTATGGGTCAATATGTTAGTCTCCCCAAAATCTTCTGCTTTATGGGTTGGCATTTTCCTCCTTCTTGTAGAGACCACATTCTCTCTATTTTGGGCTTTAAATTGGGCTCCTTCCCTTTTACCTATCTCGACTGTTTTATTTTCTCTGGTAGGACCAAGATTTCTTATTTCGATCCCATTGTGGACAAGACCAAATACAAACTTGCTGGTTGGAAGGCCTACCTCCTTTCTTCTGTTGCTAGACTTCTTATCAAACATATCTTGACCTCTACTACTATTCATACGCTTTCTACCATTGAGGTTGCTAAGTTTGTTATTCGGAAACTCCATGCTCTTTTTGCTGACTTTTTCTGGGGTTCCTCTAATCATAGCTCTCACCATCACTGAATTTCTTGGAGTTCTATCGCGCGTCCTTTTGACTTTGGTAGCCTTGGTATCTTTGACTTAAACCTTTTCATTAAGCCTTGAGATTGAAGGGAGCTTGGAATATCTTTTTTGGTGACTCTCTCCACCATTCTTTTATGAGGGATCTTTTGCTTGGCAATTCCAACTTCAAATCCTCTCTCCCTCTTCGATCTCGTATGCTTCTTCAAGCTCACAGGGAGTTGAAGCCTTTCATTCACTGGGAGGTCCATGAAGGCTCCATTGACTTCTGGTATGATTTATGGATTGGTGACTCTCCTCTCTACTCTCTCTTTCCTGAAGGCTCTACTCCCTCCCGAATCTCCATTTGTAGAGTGCTCCCTCTGCTCTTTAGTGCTCCTTTTCGCTCTACCATTCCTCATAATCTGCTTACCGAGATTTCAAGCCTCCAATTAGACCCTCTTAAGGACTTGCCAATCTGGGCTCTGACCTTTTCTGAAAACTTTTCTGTCTCTTCAGCTTATCAGCTGATGTTCTGATCCTTCCTGAAGGACTCTTATGTTATTCCCCTTTGGAATCTCAACCTGCCTCTTAGAATTTCCCTTTTTATTTGGAAGCTTCTTAAAGGCAGCCTCCCCATCGATGATAATATTAAGAAGTTAGGGATTCCTATCACTTCTAAATGTCTCTGTTGTCCTACTTATCTTGCACTTGAAACTCTCCCTCATCTTTTCTCGGATAGTCACTTGGTTCGTGATATTTCCACTTGGACCTTTAATCAGAATTACCTAGGTTTCAAGGATCCTTCCCTCTTTTTCGACATCATCTTGAATCCTTCCCCCTCTCGTTGGCTCAAGTTTGTTTAGGGTTTGATTCACTTCATTTGGTATAATGTTTGGTGGATCCACAATTCTTTGAAACATGATGGTTTCAATCTTGCCAAGCTCGATCTTTTACTTGAAAAGTATTGGAGGAATCTTCAGATGGAAAATTGGCTTAAGTAATCCCGCCCCTCTTGTCTCTCCCTTAGCTGGGTTCGTCCTGCTCAGGGCTTTAAAGTCAACTCTGCTGCTTCTTTAGTGGGGGATCATTGCTATTTTGGCTAGATTATTAGGAATTCTTTTAGGGATTTCATTATGGCTTCTGCTGCTAGTCTTGCTGGTGTCTTCTTTGAGGCTTTTTTCATTAGAGCCATCATCCATGCTATCTCCTACTTTTCTGATGATTCTTTTCAGGTGGAAATGGATTCAGTTTTACTTTACCATTGGTGGTTTGGTAAGCTTCAGGTTGCGTGGCAGATCAAAAAGTTCTTCGCTTCTCTTTGCGAGTGCTCCTCTAGGATCCACTCCTTCTCCTTCATCCATCCACTTATCAATGAGGCTGCTTCCAGGATTGCAAGACTTGGAGATGGCAACTGGCGTTGTTTCTACTGCTTAGATCAGCTCCCTCTCAATATAGTGGGTATTATCAAGTTGGATTGCATTCAGATGCCTTATGTTGTTCATCTGTAGCCCCTTTGCTGCTCTTTTGCTTTATGTACTAGGTCATGAGTTGTGGTCATCCATTTTTTGTAAGGGGTAGGTTTTGGTATAGTTCCCCTGCCCCTCTTCTTTCTTACCTCCTGGGAGTGGGGGATGAATAAAATTCCTCCTATTTTTTTTTTTAAAGCTTCTACATTCTACACATCTTCAATGTTGGTGCATTAGAAATAATTTGTTTACTCTTTTATAGTAATACATTACACATGAATACACTATTTAGCATTATTTAGAATTTTCGAAATTTTTATTATGTAATTCGTAGATAAATATAATTATGTTGTATATAAATGTAAGAGGATATAATATTTAATACAACATATAAATACCGTGAGATTTCTTCCAATTTTGCTCGGCCATGTAGCATTTCTTATGCTTTTTTGATAAGAATGTAGCATTTCTTATGTTGCATTTAGTTTTCCACCCAATAACAATATATGACAAGTAATTAATTTCCTTCTTATAAATGTAATGTTATATTTTACTAATAAATTTTAAGACTACTTTGGGACTTAATTTAAGAAAATCTATTTTGAGTTTTTATTCAGTCTAACATTTGCATTTCACTTTTATTATTTACTAAAAAAATGTTAATATGATAGCAAATATACAAAAGCGGAGAGAGGAGGGGATTTTATTATGTCACATACGTTAGATTTGGATGAATTTTTGCACATACCCTATCTAAAGGATACCCTTTCACTTTGTATTTCTTACCTTCCCATGGAAATTTATTTCTCCTAGTAGCATTCTTACATGTATAGATACACATGCACATATTACTCACATATAATCTTAACGTGTGTTTACTTGAGATTAGCGAAAAAGGAAATTTGACTATTTTAGAAATTTCATTTTCAATTTTTGATCCTTTATTAACTAGACGGAAACCATATGGGATGCTGAGAAGTAGACAGATATTTAACAAAACGATTATATGTGGTTAGCTAAACAAAGTTTTGATTTACTACTATGAAAATCAACTTTGATGCAATGCAAGTAATTGAGCAAGAATAAATGTTTGATTCTATCGTACCATTTGATATTTTTCTACCTTATTGAATGGTGATTTTCCTTTGAAGCTTATTTATATATATTTAATTGTAAATAGTTGTATG
Source organism: Thalassia testudinum (assembly GCA_037157565.1). Classification (NCBI taxonomy): domain Eukaryota; kingdom Viridiplantae; phylum Streptophyta; class Magnoliopsida; order Alismatales; family Hydrocharitaceae; genus Thalassia; species Thalassia testudinum. The sequence continues at coordinate 637,664 of JAZHRO010000022.1, read as the reverse complement.
TTTGGAGCAAATACTCTACATCTATAATTAGCAATCTAAATTATTGTTTTCTGTTTGTTTAGGACATTCTAAAGATTATATCTTCAAGTGGTGCAACTTCAGTCGCTTATAAAGATGTTATCCTCAATATATTCCACTTCCTGCACCATCATGTTCTCCATCATGTTTGCTTTATCCACCTCTATCAATGCAACGCAACCAAGTATTCCTCCTTCATCCATCTCTACCACTGGGATGTGCCATGAAGTTGTGATTCCCCATGGGTACCATTGTGAAGAGTACCATGTATGTAAACCCAAAAAATATCTTAAAGTTCTTACTTTAAATTTACATGTGTGCGCATATACACATTAATTTACATTAATTTATAGGTGACAACGGAGGATGGGTATATTTTGAGCCTACAAAGGATATCGATCCCAGAGGATTTTAATGGTGCAAACAAAGTATTGGGAGGTGGGAGGCCAGTGGTGTTGCAGCATGGATTGACAATGGCAAGTTCTTTTTCTTGTATAGGACATTTGATCAAACTAAATGAAAGGAGTACCAAAAATAGAATTAATGGACATCTTTGCACATATGACATTATATATATAACAAGCCACTTTTATTTCAGCTATGTACCTATATAATTGATGTATATGCATACATATGTATGTATATATACATCCACAGGTAAGCCCTGGTATCTTTTTGCACATATATATAGAGGCCCCCCTATCCCTATCACTAATACGAAGAAACCTTAATGATAGTTGAAATCTTATATTATTAAATTTCCAAAATGGAAGCATGCTATTTTAAATTAAGATAAAAAGACATCTGCAATATCTAATTAGTAGGTCAATCCTTTAACCTATTGAATATGGAACTGTATATAGGATGGAACATCATGGCTTCTCAATTCTCCAGATGAGGCCCTTGGCTTCGTTCTCGCAAACAATGGCTTTGATGTATGGATTTCCAACACTCGTGGTACAAAGTGGAGTCGTAACCATACTTCACTCCATCCATCTTTTGAGGTAAGTTCTTTACAATGTATAATGTTTACGTGTTTACGTGTATTTTTGTCAAATTAACATAGATATAGCTTAGATGTCCTAAACTCCAATTATATCCTAGCTAGTGATAATTGCAATTGAAAGAGTAACATTTGTGTCTAACAGGATTATTGGAATTGGTCATGGGATGAATTAGCAGCTTATGATCTACCAGCAGTGATCAATTTTGTTTACAGCAAGACTGGGCAAAAGTTGCACTACGTTGGTCATTCTTTGGTAACAAACCCCCCCCCCTCAAGAAGTTTATTTATAAACGTTAAAATCAATTTTCCTTTGGAAAATGTTTGGGGCACTCAGGATCTCACCTATATGCTCACCCCGAGTGCACCTCTAACCCTAGGGGTGAATTCTGCTCTTTTTCTTTTTTTAGAAAGTTTAAGGATGTTGTCTTTAATTTCTTTTAAATTTTAAATTCAAAAAGGCTTTTGCTTTTGACGAGAGAGTTTTATTAGGAAATTTAGTTAAACAAAACCAAATTTAATAATGCTTTGTGGTTACATTTTTCATAAATCTTATTTCATTTAATACTTTGTGGTGTTACCTTTGGAATTATTAGCTTTCTTACATGTTATGCATGGAGAAATTAAGTGATAAAAGATGTAGTAATCCATAATAGAAGTTACTATCGAAAAATTGAAATTAAAGAGGGCTGTTGTTGGAAAAGAGTACAAACACCGGTGAAAAAGTAGTCATTAGAATTTGGAAATTCTTTATCATCATCCTATATTTTATTCAATCAAATCAAATAATAGAAATCTATATCTTAGCATCTCATTTTAAGGGCAGACCTTTGTTGCTAATGAGGTAACATTTGATGGAGAAAGACCTTTTACGTCCATAAATATAGTTAGACAATCGAAACTTCCAGAACTTACCTCCTCTTGCCACGAGGTCCTATCTGGATTTTAATTTACAATGTAATTGGTTGTAGGGTACAAGTCATGTAACTAATATATATGATGAAGATTTTGAATAACATAACTATATATAGCAAATGATGATATTAATGTATTATCAAATAATTAGAATTAGTCACTTCGAAACCTTCCAGATTGGCTTATATGTTTTACATATGGAAGAAAGTTGCATTGATGTCATGATTCAAATGGTTGTGCAGGGAACGATGATAGCTGTGGCATCCTTGTCAGAGCGAAAACTGGTGGATAAGTTCAGATCTTTAGCACTATTGTGTCCAGTTGCTTATTTAAATCACATTACTACTTCTTTGCTCAAAACCGCTGCCCAACAAAATCTTGCACAGGTTAATCCTCCCTCTATACCTCCTCGCCCAAACGCACATTTTTAAGAACATAAGCAAATTAGGCATAGTTGATGAAATTCATTTGAGCGTTTTAAGCATGCCATGATATTTAATTACTATAAGTTAATATGGCACAATTTGAACGTAGAGATTTTGTTCCAAATAGACGATATGCTTTAATTATATTCCTCACTAACTTCCAATTAGATGTATGTATCCCTCTAAATATTGTCTTTGACCTTCAATAGTTATACCTCCGAAGAGGATGTTGGGTAGTTTTTATGGTCAAATCAAAGTAAAAAATAAAATTATAATGTGGTTGAATATACTCGATTTTGGAACGATCAATTTGTTTCTTCTCGCTCCCCATCTAACTTTGTACCTAATCTCTTACTCCTCTTTTTAATGTGAATAACCATCCCAAGTAGTTGTGTATGATACTGCTTGTTTTTCCATTTTTCCCCAAATAGGCAGTATAAGCGTATACAACATGAATTCACTCAAATAGCCTAGTATGTAGATAGTTGACCTCTTAATAGAAGATGAAAATTTAGGATTTACCTTGGTGTTAAAAACAAGAGGAAAATTTTCACGTTTATCTTTAGGAGAAAGTAATTGTTGAGTTATAGAAACATATTATGTTAAATAACTTCTTGACAAAGATGGCAAGTCTTGAATATGATTTTTATATAAAGGAAATTAACATGATTAAGAGAAACTCTTTTACCACTAGCATGCATAATTTTTAAGTGAAGTTCATTCATGTTCTTTTTACCTAGAAAACCCAAGAGTATTAATTTATTTGATTCCATTTACTTGTCACACATTTACAATCCTAAGCAATAGCATAATAGTTGACATAAAAAGGACAAACTTTGTTTTTAAATTAATTCCATTTATAATTAGTAGAAAAGATCTTCATGCATACACGGAGCACATGCTGGTTGGATTGAATGTTTTAAAATTCCACACCATGATATCTGAGCAAACTATCCTAAGTCTATCTTCTTTTGGAAACAGTTTGCACGAAGGATGGGAATTGCAGAGTTCAATATTAAAATGTAAGTATGCAAAATATTTGAGTGAAAAATTGAAATTCAGTTTTCATGATCAGTTTGTTTTACAAGCTACTGTAGCATTTAATTTAGATACACTTATCTCAATTCTAACATTCTTATCACTATTTAAGGACTATTAATAATATTTTTACGAAGTATATAACATATTGACAAAATGCATACATTTATGATACTAATGCCTTCCATGGTGATGTATTATGTTTCAAAGGATTATCGTGAACTATATCAACAGTTTGATGATATCCACCTTACATAGTGATATTTAAGGGTGCATATGGATCAAATTGGATCGGTAAATCCATAATCTAATCTATTTGTTTTGGATTGAGATTTTAATAATCTAATCTAATCAACTTCAAGGTTTAATCATTGTATTGGATTGAAATGATTTTTTTTTTTTTTAATTACACATGATTTTATGGTTTTTACATGATTTTCTATTAACTAATGAAAAATTCAAATTTGAACTTTATATTTTTTCTTATCAGACTATTAGCACAATGCCAATAACATCTCCAAAATTGAAAGATCTATATTAAAGATACGGAAAATTATTTACTTCACTTATCTTATAATAAAATAAGAACATAATGTAAAAGGTAATAATAAAGTAATAAATATACCTATAAAGAAATTTTGCATTATATACCCTTTAGTAATAAAGATTTATTTTTCTTTTTGTTACATGTAATATATATGTGTGTATGTAAATGCTATTTTTTTTACGACAGATCACAATGGATCCGATTAAATATATTATAAATTGTAGGCATCGTGGGTTAGTAAAGGTCTAAGCCTAAATTCAATCTAATTAAAATTAATTAAAAATTTTTAAATTCAATCCAATTAATAATGATAAAAAGTCCAATCCAATCCAATTGAATCGAAATGGATTCGCTTGTGGATTAATCTAATCCGTGTGGCCCCTAGTGATATTCATGTGTCGTGTTTTACGGAAAAACTTTATTAACATATAATATGTTTTCTAATTTAGGTAAATTTGGTGATGTAATGATCAATCACCTAATTTCTATTTTTCTCTTTGTAGAAATATTTATATTTATTATTAGCATATCTAGTTATTAGGTGAACTAAATAGATTATTCATACACCAATACGAAATTGGATATTGATGGAAGATATAATTTTTGATGCATGGCTATTGCATATTTGTGAAGAGAAAAACTTAACAAAAGATTTTACTTATCTTTTAATTATATTTTATGTAATATCGCATATGCCTAGTAAATTTTCCATTTTCACATTTGCATCTATATTTGAATTAGTCCTTGAATATGCCAGTTATGGTATGCACTACTTTACTATTAGAATGCATATGCACTATTATATTTGTTCAAGTACATTTGTATGCCCCTAAATTAGAGAAATAAACGATTTTTATGTATAATCTAAGTGTATCTCAAATTGCAAATCCATAGAGATATTTTTGTACTTGTATCTATTATGTAGTTGATCGAAGATATAATTGCTTCCTACATTATTTTTTAATTCAACAAATGTTGCCAATGTATTTAAATTCTTATTTTTTTGTGGTTATAAATACGCCGATTATTGATAATTTTGTGCAAGAATTATGTAATAGAAAGGTGATCGGTTGCTATGATATTATGACAGCAATTACAGGTAAGGAAGAAATACATACTTCATCATTTAATATTTTTTAGTAAATAATAGCTTGTTTTCTAATGACTAACTAAATTTGAAGGTGAAAATTGTTGTCTTAATGCCTCTACCGTTGGAGATTTCTTGGCATACGAACCACAATCCACGTCGACGAATAACTTAATCCATCTCTCTCAAGGTAAGCTTTCTCTTCTTATTATATGCGAAAGTTTCTTTTTTTTTTTCATCTATTTTATCGTTCGAACAAAATGCAATCACTTATTGATTTAATCTCTAGTAGGAGAATGATGAGTCAATTTATATCATGAAGCTCTATGTAATCAGGATAGGCAGGCCCAACATTAGTTTCGATTATATTAATTGCATGGTTACCATAACACGTATAAATTATGACGAACTTGCAGCTGTGAAGAGAGGAGTTATGGCAAAATATGATTTTGAGAACCCGTTGGTGAATTTGGTGCATTATGGTAGCACGCAAGCTCCAAGGTACAACTCTTGACCAACATCCCCACAGACATCCCCCTCTTCCTCAGCTACGGTGGTTGCGATGCCCTCTCTGATCCCATTGATGTTGGTCTTCTCCTCCACCGCCACCTTGGATCACACATGCATGACAAGCTGGTCGTCCAATTCATAGAGGAATTTGCACGCCTTGATTACATCATGGCCGTGAACGTGACACGAGTCGTCTACAAGCCTGTCATCTCCTTCTTCCATCGCCACCAATGACAATTCCTTCATTATTCGTCAAACTATAACTGCAAAATGATTGTTTTTGCAGAATTAATTTGACACTTGCTGTACATTATTTAAGTTTTTCATTTTTCTTACGTTATTGTTTCTTGAATGTCACTACTTGTAAAAAAAAAAAAAAAACCCTTTTAGTAGTCTACGTACTAAAAGTTTAAATAATTATAATATTATCTAGATATTTAACCAGAATAAATGTTAAGTAAAATGTATATGTTTGATCCAATAATATTTAGTTATTTAAACATTTAGAAAATAAGCATTTAGAAAGATTATAGTATCATTTAGACATATGTCACAATAGTTCTTACTGAACATTGACTTTGATTAAATATCCAGATAATGTTGTAGTTATTTAGACATTTGGGACATTTACATGAAAGGTCATTTATCTGGTGGTTTGTATATTCAAATAGCTATTCGTTGTATTACATGACCTTTCCGGACTATATACACTTGAATGGTTGAAAGTGACTGTGAGATCCCTCATCTGTTTACGATGATGACAATTATAAGATCATCGATCGTAAGCGGGTAGTAGATTATGAAAGCAAGGATGGTACGTAGTAACTTCTCCTAATTTATTTTGTAAATTTCTTAAAGTAACAAAATGTGTAATGCCCCAAAAATGTGTCATATATGAACTCAAAAAGAGTTAGGAAATACTACTTGATAGCTTGTGCTTAAAAATTCATGATGGTTAGCTTGAGTTTGTTGGGTCCATAACCAACAAGTTGTCTTAATTAAAATTTTCTTAATTAGACTTAATCCATTACATATGGTATTACGATAGAACTTCAACTGCCTAGTAGGATCGAGGATTTACCTTGGGATGGTTTAAGAGTTCGTCATAAAGTAGAGTTGTCACTATAAGTAGGAGTGTATATTTTAAGTTGCAATGAGGAGGTTGCAAATTCAAGTAGTGAAAGTTATAACACCTCAAAAATAATACAATATCATAAACTTAGGAATTGAAAAGTGAGTTATATATATTGAGAAATACTGGCACTTGATAAATTGAATTTAAGCATTTTAGATGGATACCTTGATTTTATTAGATATGTAACTAATACACTATTAAGGTTCATTTATCTCAATTAAGTAGATTGCCCAACAATGACCTTTTATTTTAATTTTTTAATCTTTATGTTTTCCCTTCTTAAGCTTCTAGGTTTACGGTGATAATTATAATCTCTTTTGATTTCTTCCTTCTTTGACTCACATTTTGGTTCAATTTTGGTCGCAAGTTACTCTTTATCCTTGTAGTACATTTTCAAGGATATTCAATAACTTTAAGGGTTACAAGTGTCTTCGTAATGAATTATTTCTACCTTTCCTTGAGATTCCTAATTTCCTAATCCTTTAAATCAATATGCCTGCATTTCTAATTGTCCTAAATTTTAAGTTAGTGGCTATGGTTTCATTCTATCTTGAGGAGGTAATGAATACCTTATGCTTGTTAATGCACAAACACTAATTGAAAGGGTTGCGCTTTTGCATGCTGTTACCACGTTTAATTTGAATAATTCCTAACTAAAGTAGATAGGGCAAGGAAGGGTTGGACCTACGAAGAGGTCGATCATGTGAAAAACTTCATTTTATGATTTAATCTAATGATTAGAATCAAGTTTTATTGATTTGGATACATATGCAACTAAGTTTCGAAATTCGCCTAAAAACTAATGACAATTTTAGACTATGTCGTCGAACAAAATATGCCTGGGAGCTTTGTCAAATACATGCATAAAATTTTCATAAATTCTGTGAACAAACTTGGATAAATCATGAACCAACAACACAAATTTTATGCAAATATATGAAGCATAAAATTCATAGTAATTCATAAAAGTTGACCTATTAAATCTGCATATGAATCTAATTAGTGGCACATGAAAGTTAATTTAATTTACCCAAAAAAAGTATCAAAAATTTATGCGAAGATATCGCACATGAAACGATCCGTATAAAATTGACCAGATTTCCTTATGCCTTTGAAATTTCAGAATTAACATTACAAACTAATATTCGTTGGCTCTAAATTATTTTAACAATTAAACATCCTAAGTAGCTTAAATTGTAAAAAAATTTCTCTCCCATCCGTAGTTTGACATTTGAAATCATACTTTTCAGGTTCGAACCTTCGCAGTGTCTGGCACCTTGTATGATTTGTTATGAATGCACACATGCGTGAACATCAAGTGCAAACATAAGAAACTTGAAGTTAGCTAGCCAACAAGATTACGTCGGTCTAACCAATGGGTAGAAAATCGTGATAACAAAGTAAACTATGTTCGCACACGATTTACAATGTAGACAACTACATGGGTATTCTAAGCATCAATAAGAGAAATAAAAAGAAATTTGATGCATAAGACTCACAAAGAATAAATTAATAAATGTAGTGAGTGTCATGCCACGCCAACCCTTAGATGTATCAAACGAGGTTAATAGGGGTGAAGGTTCGTAGCTCTTAGTTTTTCCTCGTAATGATTTGGGTTGTATGTAGTCAATTTAATCGATTATTAAGCTTATTTGCTTAAATAAGCTTCATGAAAACATTGATCTAAGCATGGCATATATATATATATATATATATCTTCAGATGAGTAGCAAGAAAAAGAACATAAACTTAGTATGTGGTGAAAGCAGGAATAACCATGATATAAATGTATATCAAAGTGCATCATACCAATAACACAATGCATAATTAAAAAACATCACAGGAGCTATAATGTTTACGGTCCATATATACGATAACAATTAATTATTATAACATAGTAATAGCAAAAGCAAGGCCCAACCGCAATATACAAAACAAACAAGGCTAACAAGTAACTAAAACAACAAGTACTAACTATGTCGAGGTCGCGAACTTCGTCCACGCCTTCCATCACCTGTTAGTGGGAGGGTCCCACAACTATACTAGGTGTAGAGGCACCACCATCTGGGCCCTTATGCCTTGGTGTGCCCTGTAGAAACAGCGTTGCACCAGCACTAAGTAGATCACCAACTCCAACCTCCTTGTAGTTGTAGTATGGCCCCACAGCCTCAGGTCCTAAGAATAGGCCACAAAGTAGGGACAAGCCCATCAGTTCAGTAGGGAAAAATTGCGTCTATCACAAGAAGCAATAGGTAGTGTACGAGTTATACTACCACAGGCTGTTATTACTCGATTCCCGAATCCCTACGAGATACGAGAATCGGACCGACTCGATTGATCCCAAGACCCAGTCGTCCAACGAAAAAGTAACCAAAAGAGCAGCAAAATAAACCACATTCACCATGTATATAACTAGCAGTAACAAAATACAGCAGTAAAGAAAAGAAATACTACAGTATACACTACCACAACAGTAAAGAAATAAACAGGTACATAAACATGATGCTTACAATAAAAGAGTACAGTAGTAATAGAAACTCCTCACTACAACAGAAGGAAAGGTACAGTGGGTACTACATGAGTAAAAACTACTGGGCTCTACTAGGCCCAGCATCCTCTGCAGCCGCCAGCTCTGGCTGCTCAACACCTGGTCCTGAAAAGGTGACAAAGGTGACACGTCAGCGAAACGCTGAGTAGAGTGGCAACCAAAAGCTAAGAAAAACAGTAAGGTGGATAGTAGCTGTTATATTTTTAATCTCTTTCTTTATTTTTCCATTTACTCAATTATTGAATTATTCCTCAGATCTTTCTCTTGATCTTGAATGTTCATCGTGGGAATGATCTTGATTGCAGTCTCTTCCGAAAAGTAGAAGTAACACGTGGTGCTCTCCTGGCCGGGAGAGCCCCTCGTGGTAGTCCTACCCTCAGTCAACCACTCCAAGGTCACTGACATACGTAACGGTGACTACGGCACGCGCGATAAACGCACGAGTAGCTACCCTGCACTGGCACACGGTCAGTCGTTTCCATTAACGGGTGCGCCCCAAAGCACAGCACGGAATCAGTATAGGGCAGAGCCCTCTCAGTAACAGGGGTCCAACCCCTCCACAGTAACCAACAGGGGTCTTGCCTCTCCACAGTCTGCGCACCCTCTCCTGACTACTCTGGTTTGCCCAGTGGGCCTAACAAGTCGGTGTAAGAGAGCTAGCAGAACCCTGGGGCCCGTGGGGTGGCTAGCTCTTCCCCCACACTAGCAGCTCTCCCCGGTACGGTGTACGTGAGGGCCAGAAAGTCGATGCAAAGTGGCCAAACCCACCCCGGTCTCGGCGTGAGGGCGGCAAGCTCCCCTCTACACTAAGAGGTAATATGTGCTCTCTTTGGTACCACGTACCCAAGAGACAACATGCTCTCCCGTTTTACTTTTCCAGTTCCATTCCATTTATTTCCAGGAGTTCTATTCCTAATTCCCCGTAAGGTTAGTGCTCATGTTTCCTTAGGCCAAGCCATACTAGGTTTCATCATTTTAGGTTTATTCGCATATAGTACGTATTTCCAACATTCGAACTTCTTTTCCTTTCCAATTTATATACAAGTAGCTCTTATTTAGATTCCAAACAACAGTAATTACATGTAGCAATTACTAGCAACAGTACTCTACATTTCACAGGTAGCTGTTATCCAATTACAGGCAATTATCATTATTCTATCTACTTATTTGAGGCTGCAATTCAGGCATTCAAGACATTCGTTTCAGTGTTTATGTTCCTAGGATTCATGCCACACCCTAGGATCTATCATTCAATCTAGTTTTCAGTCCTAGGATTCATGCCATGCCCTAGGATCTAACATTCAATCTAGTTTTTAGTCTTAGGATTCATGCCATGCCCTAGGATCTAACATTTAATCTAGTTTTCAGGTCCTAGGTTTCATGCCATACCCTAGGATCTATTATTTAATCCAGATAAGCATTAATGTTTGTAATTAACTAAGGGAAGCCACTCTACCCGCAAAATCGGGAGTACTGGGGGCGTAATCGGCAAACCTGTGCGCCTCCGCAACCCCCAGAGCTGCAACGAAATGGGATCCTAACACAAGGATCAATTGCAAGGAGCTACTCAGGTAGAGGAACTAAATCTGAGAAGAACGAAACGTGAAACGAGAAAACGGACTCTAAACGGGTAAAAAACGACAAGTTTGCCCAAAATCAGACGTCTGGAACATCTTCCGGACATCTTAAATGATGGCTCAGGTCATACCTTGATCCTGCGCGGTCCTTCAGACGTTCAGAAGCCCGCTGAACCGTCTGGACTTAGTTTCCAGACGTCCGACTGTCACTCTGGACGTCTGGAGACCCTCTCCTTCGTCTGGTGCTGTGTCCAAACGTCTGATCTATGTGGGATGACGTGCCCTTGCACCTTCCCGAATGATACTTGTACGCACACATGATCGTTCTCAACACGAAAAGATGTAGAACCCTTCGGCGGAACCGTTGCATGGCCGTACACACGAAAGAAGAAGGAAGGTAAAAATATCGTACCTTTCAGACGTCTGGACCTTCCTCCAAACGTCTCCTGTGTCGTCTGGACGTATGTGCATACGTCTGATTCTGGGAAATTTTCCCAGAATCAGGACCTCCTCGGCCTCCGCCCGCAACGCATGGCCGTGCCCGCCTGCTGCATGAGCTGTAGCAGCTCCTCCCCAGCACCACGCGCTTGCTGTGCACCCGTCGGTCGGCCCTGGCTGCTCCGGCGAGCTCTCACCCTCGCGATCAAGCTTTCTCTCCCTCTCGCGGCAGCCCCTCCTCCCCACGCACTCACAACAGCAGCTGCTGCCGCCCTCGCCCGCTCACTCTCTCGCTGTTAGGAAGAAGAAGAAGAAGGCGGTGGAGTGAGGGTGAGGGAGAGGAGAGGGGGGTATTTGAAGGCATCCGTGGGGGGGGGGGGAGAGAGAAAAAGGGTGTCTGCGCCTGCAGGGGGGAAGGAAAGAGAAGAAGAAGGGCGGCGGTTCAGTCTGTGCGCGCAGACGCGAACCCGTATGCCAAAAAAATTAATTTCCAGACGTCTGGGAAGGCTTCCAGACGTCTGACCAGACGTCTGGACCAACTCCCAGACGTCTTAAATGACGTTTGATGCCAGGGTTATAACACAGGCTAACTAATCCAGTTACCTCTTCCCAACATTTATTTCATTCATTACATTGTAGTTAATATTATTCTTTCAGTTGCCTTAGTGGATCAAACTCTTGAAAATCATTCCACTCTACTAAAGGAGATGTTAACGTATCCTTCATTTTAACCATAGCATGGTAGTCCCTCCTTGACTAGGGGAGAGATTAGCAATGCTAGTGATACTCAAGTAAGGTGTAATTGTTGTCATGTCATGAGAATGTTTTCTAACTTCAGTTAAAGGAGTCGGGCCTCTTGGGAGCTACCAAGTCCATATGCTTCGTAGACAGGACGAGCGAGCTCAAGTTAGGTCCTATGAAGTCTAGTTATCGATCATTCCAGATCATAGTATGTCACAACTTAATCCTAGATCCCTACAGGACCTAAGACTGGCTTGCCTCGATTAATCCGAAGACTCAGTCGTCCAACAAGAAATAACCAAATAACATTCAACAAACCACAATCACACAAGTACAGTAGCTAAGCAGAAAGAAATTAACAACAGGGGGAAAGGAACAGTAATATTATATGTCATAGTACAACCATCACAACAAAAACGAGTACATATAGCAGAAACAAGGCTATAGAAACTCACTACACCAAATAGTAGAACTAAAGCTAGGCTCGACTAGGCCCAGCGTCCTCAGCAGCCGATAGCTCAGGCTGCTCAAATCCCTGACTTGTACAAAATTATTTAACTGGAGTTAGCTAACGTTGAGTAGAGTGGTGGCTAAGAAGTAACATGCATTTAACAAGTAGTTTAACATATAATTTTTCGTTTCCAATTATATTACATATGTTGGTGCGTAGATGTATCTAATCAGGATTCATCACATTAATTAATCTTCTTGTTCCCTACAGGAACGATTTTGCTTATAGCTTCTCGTGATGTAGGATGCCCACGTGGCACTCTCCTGGCTGGGGAGTCCCTTCGTGGTAGTTATACACTCGGTCTACCACCCCGAGGTCATGGTCGTGATGTAGCGGTGACTACAGCACACGTGATAAGCATGCGGGTAGCTACCCCGCACTGGCACGCGGTCAGTCGTTTTTGCTAGCAGGTATGCCTCAACATACAGTGCGGAATAGTATAGGGCCTTGCCCTCTCAGAACAGAACAGAACAGGGGTCTCGCCCCTTTGGGGTCTCGCCCCTCCACAGTCCGCGTACCCTCGTCCGACTATCATGGTTTGCCCAACGGGCTAACAAGAGTTGGTATAGGGTGGCCATACCTAGCCCTGGGTCCCCTAGGGCAGCTAGCTCCCCCCTACACTAAGTAGCTCACCTCGGTACCACGTACACGAGGGCTAGTAAGAGTCGATGTAGAGTGGCCAAACCCACCCCGGGTCTTAACCCAAGGGTGGCAAGCTCCCCTCTACACTACAAGGGATAGTTGCTCTCTTCGGTACCATGTACACGAAGGTCAGCTTACTTCCCTTGACAGCTGCCCATGGGCGGCAATTTCCAGAACCATCCGATTCTCCGTATTACGGTATTCTTGTCTACATTCCCTGTAGGGTTCGTACATGAGTTTTTTTTTTCCACATCTGGGTTGGAATGTATGGAACGAGCAGTTCAGTTTCCATTTTTATCACATTATGGGTCCATTTTAAATAATACAGGCAGCTTTTGATTACTCAATCATTCACTTGTATTTTCCTCTAGCCCTAGTGTTCATGCCATGACCTAGGATTCAAGAATATATTCTAGAGTTTTACTTCTTCCTAGGGTTCATCTCAAGTCCTAGGATTACTTACTTGCATGTATTCATTTAGAGATTTATGGTTATAACCACTCTACCTGGGTAACCGGGTAGAATGGGGGCTCGTACAGTAGCTCTCGACATCTCCGCAGGTCCCGTATACTCGATGAACTGGAGACCTAAAACATGGATCGATTGGCCAAAAGGTTTAGAATGATACAAACAAGGTATCGTTACATAGAGAAACTCGTATGGAAAATAGAGACATTTTGTTTGTGGAAAACTGATAACATTACGGCCTTGTACGAGCCCAAAAACTCGCAGTCAGACAGAAATCAGACGTCTGGGAAAGGTCCCAGACGTCTTAAAACAGTTCTCAGGGATACCTCTCTTGGTGTTCCTCTATCAGACGTCTGGACTCAGTGCCGACGTCCAAGGGTTCCGTCAGACGTCTGGAGGTGCTCCCGGACGTCTGAAACTGCCTCGGTCCGCCTTCCAACTTCTGACACATATACGTACACTGTCAGGACTCTGGCAGAGAAGGAATACGGAAGGTAGATCTCTACCAGACGTCTCTTGTTACCTTCGAACGTCCGGTAAGATGCTTGGATATTGCTCCGGACGTCTGATTTCGCGAAAAAATGACTTCCACGGAACCGCTCTGGCTTCCCTCGCCTGCAAGTGCTGTAGTAGAGCAGCGCAACACCCTCTGCTCTAGTGCTCAGACTCACTTTGGCTCCCTACTCTCACTCGCTCTCGCCCTCGCTCTGCTCTCAGCTCTCTCGTCTTGCTACGGGGTGTGCAACGAAGGGGAGGGAGAGGAGAGGTTATAAAGGGAGAGGAGGTGAGGGGAATGAGATGGCGAGGGATGGTGTAGAGTGGCGCCGCAGGGGAAAGTGCGGGGAGGCGTGGGTGAGGGAGAAGGCATGGCGTACGTACGGTATGCGCTGAAGAGAAAAAGTATTTTCAGACGTCTGTTGATCTTTCCAGACATCTAGACAGACATCTGGTGAACTTCTTAGATGTCTTAAATGACTAAAAGGGTGATGGGTCGTTTCATAGTACACGGTTGATCAAATTATGTCGAGTCACGTCGACGCTTCTGTTAGGAGCTTACACTCCGGATGTGCCCTATCAATTTGCCATCGGACGAGGTACCCACCATCCCTTGTGGTACCCCAGAACCATTTGTACTTGAGAGCACTTACAGAGCTTCTTGCTACGAGTACCTCATATCGAGTCAGATTTAGGTACATACGAGTACTTCATTTCAGTGACAAATTGTGGCTGGTCATCGCAATTGGAAACCATCCAAGGTTCATCATTGGTAGTTGCTAGCTACCTCGATTGCCTAGGTCTTCAACCTACATTCATGAGCCCACAACTCAAGAGATCAAGATGTTTAGCCTTATGGGCCCACCTATTCTGACCTAATCATCTCATTCATTTCCATTTATAGTTCTATTTACTTAGATCCCCACTTCCTTGTGGTTTTACATAAAACATTTGAGGTTCTGTTCAGGACCCTCAGACTCAAGTTTCAGACTCTGAACAGAGTCTAATTCATCCCTCTTTTGATATCGGCCTTGGACTTAGCCAATTAGATTAGGTTCTTGATCCTCGTGAGGTGTTTCTACACCAAACAGGACCATATAGGCCTTATTAGACATCTGACCTTAGTATCAAACATCCTAAATGTCATAATAAGACATTTGACCAATGATCAAACATCTCTTGAAGAGGCAATAACAGAACCCTCTTCCTAACTGCAGAATCAGGTGTCTAGACTGAGTGTTGGATGCCCTATGGTCAGTCTGGACGTCTATTAAGATGATTAGATGTCCACTGATCAGTGGGTTCATTCTTGGAGTTGAGATTTTGCTACAGGGGATGTTTGATTTGTTGGTTGACATCCAGATTGGATTGATTAGACCTCTAACCACAACGTCAGACGTCTAATTTGCAGCCTGAACCACATTTGAGTTCTAAAATGCAATTTTTGACCTTGCCAACTTGCATACATCCATTCTAACCTCTCTAAACCATCACATATCACACCTATTCAAACTGTAAACAACTAATACATTTAGATTTCATGTGGATTGAACATCACAAACTAAATCCCCAAATTTGCTCTCAATGCACGTGCCCACAATATTTTTTCCCAAATCTGAAACATACACACCTATTCATTCACATGTGCCAACATTGAATGCCCGATATCACTTTCATTCCATGATCCGACTATAGAGAAACCAAAAGAAACTTCAAGAGAGGGGATCCCTACCTCAAAGCTAGCCACAACTCTCCCCTTTTGCTGAAATCACTCCTTACTATAGCCACAATAGTAGCAGCAACAACAGTAGTTACAACAATTAACCATGATTGCTCTTCTTCTTTTGTTGTTGCTGGCAGTAGATGGGGTGAGGAAATGTAGGGAGAGGGAGAGGAGTGAAGGCGCAGTGGTGGTGGTGGTGTTGCAAGTAATGCAAATGATGAAATGAGAGTCACATGTAGCCCAAATGAAGTGAGATATGCTTCTCATTATCATTAAACAAATGGGTAAATATCAATATCATTCGTCCACCAACGATAAGTTACCAACAAGGCTATGAAATCACATCATTTACATTTAGCCGCTCTAGCCATTAACATTTCATTGCTTCATCGACTCTCATCCATATAATTCAAGTGTTCAAGCTCCAATTTCACCATAATTCCAACACTTATCCTTAATTAAGGGTTTGATTACTTTCATTGACGTTATTAAAATTTCAAATCCTTACAGTGAGTACAGGGGAATAAAGATAAGACAAGAACTACTCCCAAATATCTAGACACCTCAACAATGGTACCCCTCTCTCTTCACCCGTGCTGCAGTGTTCGTCTGTCACCTAAATGTTCATGAACAACGTGGATATGGTTCACTTTCGAAGAGGATGCCCCCAGTCCGATCTCGATGTAGTAGCATGCACATAGATTGAGGCAGAAAATGCAGCGAGATTCCCACGTTGACGGAGAGAGAGAAGATCAAGAGAATATGCTGCAGTTTTGCAACACCCTTCTAGGATTTTCTTGACTTGTGTCATTTTTTCGGTTCGTTTCATTTTGAATATTAAGTTACACATAAAAATAAAGTTTTATCCCTTAAAATGATATTTCAAATGCAACTTGAATCACTTAATTTGGATTTCTAATGGGAAAGTTATAGCCAAAATACTAAAGGTGTGTCAGGCTATCACAAATTTTGGGATTAGGATTAGGATCTTTATTGGTTAAAATCATGGGAAGAAAGAAAAGAAAAGTTCTTGGACGTGTATTTTGTTTGGGAAAGGGTTAATGTGGACATCGAACGGTGGCATGAGTGATAAATATGTGTTAAGATTAGGGGTGGGTGTAACTAAGGTGGAGTTTGAGCTTTTTGGTTGGTTTTATTAGTCTTTAGTGGTGTATTTGAGCTCAAAATGAATAGAAATTAATATAGTGATTAAAATAGGATTTCTCCTCTATAATACCTCTTCCATGAGCTACTAGAGGTGGCGAGGAGGGCAACGTAGTTGTGCGTGGTGAAGGGGGCAGGACGACGTGTGGAGGTGCAAGCTGGAGGTGGAGCACGCGTGAAATAACCCTTCCCAAGGGTCGTTTGAGGTTTTCCTGAAAGGGAGGGGTGTAAGAGCAAATTTAAACCCCCTGGGTTTAAATCTTGGGCTATGCAAGGAAGGAGGGAACTTCGCGGGGGAAATTTCACAATTTGTCCCTCTCTCTCTCTTCCCACACAACACACCCACGCACACACCCTCTTCTCTTTAAAAAGACCCCCACACCCCCCCTCCAACCTCTCCATCTCCACACCACCACCTCCACCTCCACCTTCACTCCACCACCTTGCCGTCGGTGATCACCTCCTCCTGAGTCTC
The DNA here is from genome assembly GCA_037157565.1 of Thalassia testudinum. NCBI lineage: Eukaryota > Viridiplantae > Streptophyta > Magnoliopsida > Alismatales > Hydrocharitaceae > Thalassia > Thalassia testudinum. The sequence continues at coordinate 620,204 of JAZHRO010000022.1, read as the reverse complement.
CTGCAGCCACGAGTGGGGAAGAAGGAGAGGGGTGGAGCACGGAGGAGAGGGAGAAAGAGAGAGTGTGGGCGAGGGAGAGAGAGGGAGAGTGGGTGAGGGAAGGAGCCGGAGATGCAAGGAGAAGCTCGAGAGCATGCGTGGGAGAGGAGGTGCGGCCAAGGGAGCTCATGGAGAGGAGCTCTATGATCTCCTGCAGTTGCTAGAGCAGCAGCTGCGGTTCTGCAGGAGAGCCGCGCGGGGAGAAACTTCGCAGGCATACTGCGGAATCATTTTTCCGCAATATCAGACGTCTGGGATGCTATCCAAACATTTGGAGGAGCCTCAGGACATCCGGAGCTGGTGCCGGACGTCTGACAGCACGCAGAGTGCGAGGTATGTACCCTACACGAGTCTGCATGCTTGTATGTCGTATATATGTGTCATGCTTTTGAAGCAGCATGTGCGTACGCAGGCGTGAGTGCGTTGGAACGGCACGTGATGCACCCTTCGAGGTGCTTTAGGACATCTGGATGTCTCTGCAGACGTCCGATAACCATCTCAGACGTCTGGGTGCCCTGATAGACATTTGAAAGGACTCTAGGACAGCCGTGAGGGGTTCCAGACGTCCGAAATCAGTGCAGGAAAGCAAGGTGAGCCTCTGTGGTCATTTAAGACGTCTGGGTCTAGTCCCAGATGTTTGATTTTAGTATGAGTGCACGTTTTTGACCCGTTTAGGGCCCAAACAGAGTCGGTTTTGCTCAAACAAAGTATTGTTGGTTTCAGTTCAGAGTTGTCTACGTGTTTGTGTTATGCATATACTGTTTTGAACTCGCTTGATGTGATTTGGTCAATTGTATAGGTCTCTACCTAGTAGCGTATACAGGGCCCGCGGAGGCGACAGGCTTTGTGATTCGAGCTCTCATTCCATCCGTGTATCCCGGTAGAGTGGTTTTTCTTACCATGACTTAATTAATCAAAGTGCATGCTATCTTAGAATGATTTGATTGAACCCTAGGATATGAAATGAACCATAAGGAAGAATTGAATAAATGAACATTTCTTGAGCCACACAGTCTATTCTGAAATGCATGTTAGAACCCTTAATGCAAGAAAATGAATAGTTAAGTGATGTGATGCTTCTTTCAGTTATTAAATCACAAGTTGTCTGTTATATGATTAAGAACCGTGATATGAACAACGAGATATGCATGCCGTGAAATGAAATGAATACAATGCATGAACCCTATGGGAAACTAGAAGAGGTACTCACATATACAGAACGAATATCATATGTCTGAGGGAAGTGAGCTAGCTAAAATGACCCTTTCCAAGGACTGTTCGGAGTTTTCCGGGGAGTTAGGGGCACGAACAAAATATTTCTGACCCTTTGAGTTGAGTGTGTGGGTTCTTCGGGAAGAAGAGAGTTTGGTAGGGGGAAACACCGCAACTTTCCCTCTCTCCTCCCACACCACACACACACTCACGTACACACACGCACACACACTTTCCCCCCTCATCTCCAAAACCCAAACCCCCCTCCCATTCCTATTTAACCCCTCCACCCTCTCCATCTCCACCCCAATGGTAGTTTAACTTCTCAACACAGTTAATTAAGTTATTTAGGCTTAATTAAGTGTAAGAGAAAGTAACTTAGGTTAACTCGAATTAATGTCAGTTGTGTAGTATAGGGTTAAGTTAATCTAACATTTTACATTTTTAATTTTTTTAACTGGTTGAGTTCAGGTCGTTCACTGGGAGATATAACTTATCTTAATTCACCATTAACTCGTAAACATAAATTACTAATTATTTAATCAATCAGAATTATAATTAGATTACTTTAAGTACATGAATCTTGCATAAAAGATATTCACTTAAAAGAACATGCAACATTCCATAAGGAAAAATATATTTACACATGTGATTTTTCATTAAAAGTCAAGTAAACATGTTTATTTCATCCATTACAACTAATTACAAAAAAATTTAAGGCAAGAAAAAGTTATACAAATGAATACAAGTGCCTTATTATATCAATTAAGCTCAAAAAGATATGTTATTGCAATAAAAGTACAAATCAGAAGAAGTCTAATTATAAGAATAGACGCCTGATTCTCTTTATTTTTACTCTTTTCTTCTTAACCTTCAGCCCTCAAATCTTCTTCTCTTCTCCTATTTGCTCTGCCATCTCTCTCTCTCTCTCTCACTCTTTTCCTTTACTCTTTCTTCTCTCATCTTTTCTCTTCTTAGCTTTCTCCTTAGATTTCTTCTCAAGTTTTTCTCTCTTATTCTCCTAAGTAAATGCTCTTTCGGCTCTTTAACTGTGCAAACTAAACCACACTTAACCATTTTAAACCTTCTTTACTAAGCCCATTAATTTCTTTTTACTCCAAAATTATATTTATTTAATGGGAATCTCGGCCTTTTGAGGATACACAGCACCCCTCACAGGATGGGACCAGACCCTACTCAGTCGGGCCTAGTTTAGTTATTAGGTGGTTTATTTCCGGTTCAAATGGCACAGTATCCGACCTCCCAGGCCCACACACACGCCCGCTCACGGGCCCATACACACAGGCATACGCTCGCACACACACACATGCATCAACACAGGCACGCGCAATGCACGCACCCGCACACAAGCCAATTTCTCTTTGCACCCAGCGCTGTCGACTGAAACATCGTCGGCACTTTTTCATATTATACCAGTGCGTGTGTTCCAGAATTTCTGATGTGGGACTAAACTTCTCCCTTCCAGGCCTAACTTCGGTTGATGATTCCTAGTAGCTCAGAGCTCCAAATCAAGATATCAAGGGCTTGTTGGAAAGTTCTATAAGTGCTTTACAAGAATTTAGCATCAATTTGATGCTCAGACGAGGTTCCACCCCTCGATTTGAAGGGCGAAGGTGAAAGGTTTTCACGACCATTCATGGCTTGCAGGGAATAATCTCAGGTCTAAGGACCTGCAGTGAAGGCTTTTGACCTCAGATGAGGTCTTGAACCATCTCAATAGATGATTCCGCATCTATTTAATGGAGATAGGAGTGCTGTAAGGCTTCAGAAAGAAGAAGAAGCTTATGAGATATTATCAGGAGCTTCAGAACTTCATTCTGAGCTCTAATTAGCTCTTTAGAAAGAGAAATAGCTTTTGAAGATTCTGCACAACTCTAAGAAGTGCTAACAAACTGATCTGTGTGGAAATTAGGTTAAAATTTCGATGAATAGACTCAAGAATAGTTTTAGGTTTAAAAGAACCCAAACTACACAGTAGGTCAATTCTCAATAAATCTTCAATAAAACATATTCAAATTGAATTAATTGATCTCTATTGACTCCCAGAAACTCACTTAACCCCTAAAATCAGAGATTCAACTCTTCATTCTCTGAAATCTCCTCAGGTTTGACTAATAAAGCTCAGGAGTTGACTTTCCAAGTTATGCTTACTCACATCAAATTAACACCTTAGATCGATTCTATTTTTCCTCAGGAATTGATTTAAATCTCAAGAGGTAACTTTAGTCAGGAATTCTAGGGTTTCAGGACTCGTCGCCTGAGATCCTAATTGAGTTTGTTCGACAGAACAAACTACAACCTTTCTGAGTAAATAATCAATAGGACTAACCTCAATACACCTTCCTGATGCTTCTAGACCTCTTAAATTAAACTAAACCCTAACAAATAGTCATCTCCAACTCTGCCGGAGTTTGAGAAGATGGAGGCCTATGTAGAGCTCTAGACCTCAAAATATGAAATTAATAATCGATACAAAATCCTTAGGTCGTTAGTAATCAATCTGGAGCTTTGCACGGAGTTCTATGGGCTGAAGACCAATTTCGACTTGTCGGAGCCCGCTGAAGCTCCGATGATTCTAGACAGTGGCTGACAGTGTACAAAATTCATTAAAACAAGTCATTAAGGATACGAAAAGTTTCCTGAGATTGCAAAGAACCTTAGGAGCTTGTAAATTAGATCAATTGGTGATTAAAACACAAGATATGCAATGAATTCAGAAAGATCGTGATTTGAGTTCGCTGGAACTTAGACCAAGTTTTCTCACTCAATTGAGTAGACGGAACAAGTTAACGGGGTGTGGCGATGGTAATGGACTATTTATTTAAATAAATAACTTATCTCTGAGTCACCATTAACAGCGAGTGTTACGATCATGGGCGTCAAAAGCAGTTTAAGACGTCTGGGAAGTGTCCCAGACGTCTGGCCAGACGTCTGGAACCTTCCCAGACGTCTGGTAATAAATTTTTTCGGCGTACGGCTTCGCGTCTACGCGCGTGCACGCGCAGACTGAACCCGCAGCCTTCGTTTTCTCTCCCTGCAGGCGCCGCTTTCCTTCTCTCTCTTCCCGCGGCTTCCCTATAAGACACCCTCGCCCTCTCCCTCACCCTCATCTCCTCCGCCTTCCTCTTCTCCTTCTCCCTGCCAGTGAGAGAGCGCGAGCGAGTGAGCGGCGGCAGCAGCGGCCGGGGCGAGCGTGCGGGAAGGAGGGTTGCGCGCGAAAAGAAGAAGCTCGATTGCGAGGGTTCGAGCTTGCTAGGGCAGCTAGAGCCGGCCGGTGGCGGATCGGCGGGCGTGGGGTGTCGCGGAGGGGCTGCTGCAGCTCGGGTAGCAGGCGGACGGGGAGCGGCGCGGCCGTGCGTCGCGGGTGGAGAGCGAATCGGGCTCTGGTTCTGGAAAATTTTCAGGAATCAGACGTCTGGACTTACGACTAGACGACGCTGAAGACGTCTGGAGGACCATCCAAACATTTGATAGGTAAGATATTTCTATCTTCGCCCTTTTTCGCGTGTACGGCCATGCAGCCGTCCGCCGCGACTTCTTCTGCGTTCCGTCGTGCTGAGAGCCGGTGTTTGTGTGCGCAGGTCCTGCTCGGGAGGGCGCGAGGGTCGCCATCTCACGTGAATCAGACGTCTGGTCGCAGTGCCAGACGACGGAGAGAACCTCCAAACGTCCGGGGAGACAATCGGACGTCTGGAAGCCAAGCCAGACGTCCTAGCAGGCTTCTGGACGTCTGAAGGACTACGCAGAACTAAGGTGCGACCTGACCCACCTTTTAAGACGTCTGGAAGAGGTTCCAGACGCCTGATTTTGGATAGTTTCATCGTTTTTGACCCGTTTAGGGCCCGTTCGGAGTCCGTTTTCCACGTTTCGAGTTGCGTTCTTTCCAGAATAAATTCCTCTACCCGTTTACAGTAATTATATACCGTTATGAGAAACTCCTTGTGATTGATCGTTGTGTTAGGACCCCATTCCGTTGCAGTCTTGGGGGTTGCGGAGGCGCACGGGATTGCTGACCATGCCCCCAGTACTCCCGTTTTCGCTGGTAGAGTGGCTTTTTAATTTACTTAACAAAATTTGTTACAATTGTGGAATAATTAATAGAGTCTAGGGCATTGCATGAACCCTAGGACTGAGAAACTAGATTGAATAATAGAACCTAGGGTATTGCATGAATCCTAGGACTGGAAAACTAGATTGAATGATAGATCCTAGGGTACGGCATGAATCCTAGGACTGGAAAACTAGTGGAATATATAAATATTGCAGTCTTGGAAAAGTGGAAAGGAAATAATAACTGCCTGTAAATTGATTTAACAGCTACCTGTTATGAATGAAGAAATATGATGAAGAACATGGGTTGTATGAACGTAAAACTGGAACGGTGAAACCTAAAATGGCCAAACCAAAAAGAACATGAACCCTACGGGGAATTAAGAGTAGAACTCCTGGAAAGAGAACAGAATGGAACTGAGAAAGTGAAACGTGGAAGTGTGTTATTTCTTAGGTACGTGGTACCAGAGAGAGCACACATTACCTCTTAGTGTAGAGGGGAGCTTGCCGCCCTCAGGTTGAGACCGGGGTGGGTTTGGCCACTGTACACCGACTTGCTAGCCCTCGCGTACACAGTACCGAGGAGAGCTACTAGTGTAGGCAGAGCACTAGCTACCCCACGGGCCCCGGGGATCTGCTAGCCTCCTACACCGACTTGTTAGGCCCACTGGGCAAACCAGGGTAGTCAGGCGAGGGTGCGCGGACTGTGGAGGGGTTGGACCCCTGTTAGTGAGAGGGCTCTGCCCTATACTGGTTCCGTGCTGTGCTTTGGGCGTACCCATTAACGGAAACGATTGACCACGTGCCAGTGCGGGGTAGCTACTCGTGCGCTTATCGCGCGTGCCGTAGTCACCGTTACGTCTGTCAGCGACCTTGTGGTGGTTGACTGAGGGTAGGACCACCACGGGGGACTCTCCCGGCCAGGGGAGCACCACGTGTTACTTCTACTTTTTGGAAAAGACTGCAATCAAGATCGTTCCCACGAGGAACATTCGAGATCAAGAGAAGGATCTGAGAAATAAATCAATAGTAATTTAATAGAAAGACGTAAATAATGAAAGTAAAAATATACCAGCTACTGTGTACTCTTCTGCTTCTTTAGCTTTTAGTTGCCACTCTACTCAGCGTTTCGCTGACGTGTTATACTCGTTACTTTTCAGGACCAGGTGTTGAGCAGCCAGGGTCAGCAGCTGTAGAGGACGCTGGGCCTAGTAGGGTCCAGTAGAGTTTCCTGTAGTACTTTTTGCACTTTTCTCCCACTGTAGTGAGTAGTTTTCTTTGTTGCTCCCTGTACTTTCTTGGTCAAAACTTTATGTTATGTACATGTTTATTTCCCTTCTGTTGCGGAGGTGTATACTGTAGTATTTTCTTTTCTTACTGCCGTATTTTGTTCCTGCTAGTTATAATCATGCTGAATGTGGTTTATTTTACTGCTCTTTTGGTTACTTCCTCGTTGGATGACTAGGTCTTGGGATTAGTCGAGTTAGTCCGATTCTCGTGTCTCGTAGGGATTCGGGAATCGGGTCGTTACAAGATGGTATCAAAGCAAGGTCGTCCCGAGAAGTGAACCAACTGACTGGAAAATAACCAATTCACATGTCTGTGACTAGAGTAGCCACCACAACATTTCTTTTGGCATAAGCTCTTAGACTTTTTCGTTAGATATCGTTCCATATTGATGTGTTTCCGTTCTGTTTCGCGTCTCCTTGCAGGAGATGCCTCGTCGCGGGACTAGCGAGGCGGGCGCGGCCGAGGACGAGGTCGGCGAGGTGGGCTTGTTGCTGTCGATGCCTCAGTGGACCAGCCACTGCTCCCGGGCATTCAGGCCCAGGACCTCGCCTAGCTGATACGGGATATTGTGCGAGAGGAGCTCCACCCACCGCCCCGAGCGCCTCTCCCTGGGGCTGCGGTGGGGGAGTCCTCTGTGGGACCACACGACGGACGCGGCGCTGGACACGGGGGAGGGGATGGACCGCCACCACCCCCACCTTCCTCCGACACTTCTGTGCACGAGGCACCTTTACCTGGAGGTCACCAGCATCTCCACTGCAGTGCCACTTTGAGCTCTTCGGGTAGTTCCGGAAGCTGAAGCCCCCCTCCTTCAAGGGGAATGAGGACCCGACCGAGGCAGAGGACTGGCTCGAGCAGCTTGAGAAGATTTTTGACACCCTTCGCCCCCCGGTGGAGTGCCGAGTGGCCTTTGCCACGTACCAGCTGGAGAGTGTGGCACACAGGTGGTGGAGGGCGGTCAGGGGACAGGAGAGGGACGAGCCGACCTGGGACCGGTTCGTCACCCTCTTCTGCGAGCAGTACTTTCCCCAGACTTGGCAGGACCAGAGGAGGCGGGAGTTCCACACTCTCCACCAAGGGACGATGACCGTGAGCGCGTACCGCACGCGTTTTCTTGTGCTGTCCCGCTTTGCAGTGACAGTGGTAGCCACTAAGGAGGAGCGCCTTTGGAGGTTCACCGAGGGGCTCCGGCCTGCAATTCGGGGGTATGTCAAACCCCTGAAGCTGCCTACGTTTTCGAGGGTGGTGGAGGTAGCTATGACCTACGAGGAGACCAACCCGTCCGCGCGAGACACTGACGGTGGGCGGAGGAGGCCCTTCCAGCAAGAATTTTCACAGGGTCGGTGAGAGAGGAGACACGTGGCGTCTGCAGGAGAGCCGTCACGTTTTGCAAGGCCATCAGTGGCCTTTGGGGGCACTCGACAGGGGCCAGTCGCCAGCACCGGACCCCCGCCTAACCGACAGCAGGGACCCACTGAAGGCTGGAGTCGGGTTCCCCTTTGCTACCAGTGTGGCCAGCCGGGCCACATCAGGAGGGACTGCCCATCTAGGGTAGGAGGTCAGCAGATACTTCCCGCGCCGAGCACTGGAGGGAGCGTAGGAGGCCGCAGTTCCCAGGCACGAGGAGGAGGGCAGTAGTCACGAGGAGGGTACCGGCCAGCACCTATCCGTTCGACGCAGAGTGTGGCGTCTTCGTCTGCACCTAGAGCTGAGGGGCGTATCAACGCCCTGACACATAGGGATGCCAGAGCTTCGGGATCGATGGTGGCAGGTATGGTTTCAGTTTCCGGCAGCCTCGTTTACACACTTTTCGATTCCGGCGCTACGCACTCGTTTGTCGCAGCTAGTTTCACAGTTAGTTTGGGCCAGGATTATATGCTGTTAGAGAATCCGTTCGTAATCAGAGATCCGAGTGGTCAGCTGTTTGTAGCTGAGGAGGTGTACACGGGTTGCAAGGTCAGTATCGGGGGACATAGTCTGCCAACTGACCTGATTATGATATAGATGGGGGATTTTGGTGTAATTCTGGGGATGGACTGGCTGTCCGCTTACCACGCTCTGGTGGACTGTTTTGAGAGGAAGATCGTCTTCTCCATACCAGAGTTGCCTTCTTTCGAGTTTCACGGACAGCCGGTGGACGGAGGCTTTAGGTGCATTTCGGCACTTAGGGCGGTGAGACTTTTGTGCCAGGGGTGTGAGGGCTTCCTAGCTTGTGTGGTGGCAGAGTCCAGCCCTGTGGCAGACTTCCAGAGCATCTCGGTGGTCAGAGAGTTCCCTGACGTGTTCCCAAACGAGTTACCAGGACTACCGCCCGAGCGTGAGATCGAATTTGAGATCTCACTAGTTCCAGGGACCAGCCCCATCTCCACTGCACCATACAGGATGGCACCGCTTGAGCTGTGAGAGCTCAAGTCTCAGTTGCTGGATCTCTTGGAGAAGGGCTTTGTGAGGCCCAGTGCATCTCCCTGGGGAGCCTCGGTACTCTTTGTAAAGAAGAAGGATGGTACCCTACGCCTTTGTGTGGACTACAGACAGCTGAATAGGGTCACCATCAAGAACAGATACCCGCTGCCGAGGATCGACGACTTGTTTGACTAGTTGCGAGGTGCCACGGTATTCTACAAGATCGTCTTGAGGTCTGGATACCACTAGTTGAGGACCAGGGAGGCAGACGTCTCCAAGACAGCTTTCCGCACTCGGTACGGACACTACGAGTTTTTGGTCATGCCGTTTGGGCTGACCAATGCCCCCGCTGCTTTCATGGACCTGATGAACCAGGTGGTTAGACCGTACTTGGACCAGTTCGTGGTGGTATTCATTGATGATGTACTCATCTACTCTCGAGATCAGACACAGCATGGGCAACACTTGCGGATGGTTCTGGACACACTGAGGTGGCGTAGGCTATACGCCAAATATAGCAAGTGCGAGTTCTGGTTGAGGGAGGTGACCTTCTTAGGTCATGTGATCTCTGGAGACGGCTTGGCGGTGGACCCAGCCAAGGTCGAGGCAGTGCTAAGGTGGGAGAGACCGCGTACAGTCACTGAGATTCGCAGTTTCCTAGGACTGACAGGCTACTACAGATGGTTCATCAGGGATTTTTCACAGATTGCGCGTCCTATGACACAGTTGACCCGGAAGGACGTGCCCTTCACTTGGATGGACGCCTGTAAGGTGTGTTTTCAGGAGCTGATGGAGAGGTTGACTTCGGCTCCCGTGCTTACCATCCCTGACAGTAGTGGCGGGTTCATTGTGTACACGGACGCCTCTTTGCAGGGGTTAGGGGGTGTGCTCATGCAGAGGGGTCACGTTGTCGCTTATGCTTCGCGGCAACTGAAGCCCCATGAGCATACCTACCCTACCCACGACCTGGAGCTGGCAGCTGTTGTCTTCGCGCTGAAGACCTAGAGGCACTACTTGTACGGTGAGACCTTTGAGATTTTCACAAATCACAAGAGCCTCAGATACCTATTTGACCAGAAGGAGATCAACATGAGATAGAGACGTTGGTTGGAGCTCTTGAAGGATTATGATTGCAGCATTTCCTACCACCCGGGAAAGGCTAATGTGGTGGCTGACGCCTTGAGCTAGAAGGCACCCGCACACCTGGCTAGTTTACAGTTACAGAGTTGGAGCCTTTTGGAGGAGATGGGCAGTTGGCGACCCCTAGAGTTACGGGGGCACTGTGGAGCAGTGACAGTGACACGACAGACTAGGCCAGAGCTGATAGACCGCATCATCACAGGACAGATGGCCGATCCGTACTTGCAGTCCTTACGCGACAGAGTACTGTTAGGAGACCCAGGGGACTTCTTTTTCACAGACCAGGTGTTGCGCTTGAGGGGACGGTTGTGCATTCCCAGAGACGAGGAACTGTTGAGAGAGCTCCTGACTGAGGCACACGGTTCCAGATTCACCATACATCCCGGAAACATGAAGATGTACCATGACTTGAGACGCGAGTTTTGGTGGAGGGGGATGTAGCGGGATGTGGGTGAATTCGTGCAGCAGTGTTTAGTGTGCCAGCAGGTGAAAGCCGAGCATCAGAGGCCTGCAGGGCCGCTACAGTCGCTTCTAGTGCCGGAGTGGAAGTGGGAGAGCATCACCATGGACTTGGTGGTGGGCTTACCTACTACCCAGCGAGGACACGACGCAGTTTGTGTAATTGTGGATAGACTGACGAAGACGGCACAATTCTTGCCGGTCCGAGTCACTTTGGGACCAGCACAGTTGGCAGAGAGGTATATCCGCGACGTGGTACGTCTACACGGGGTTCCGCAGGAGATCGTATCCGATCGGGATACCTGCTTTACGTCCTAGTTTTGGGCTGAGTTTTAGCAGGCCCTGGGGACGTGATTGAGATTCAGTACAGCTTACCGCCCCCAGACGGACGGACAGTCTGAGCGCACGATACAGACACTTGAGGACCTTTTACGTGCCTGTGTACTGGATTGGAGGGGCTCTTGGGAGGAGCACCTGCCCCTGGCGGAGTTTACTTGCAACAATAGTTATCACTCGAGCATCGGCATGGCTCCGTACGAGGCTCTGTACGGACGGAGGTGTACGGCACCCTTGAGTTGGGTTGAGGTGGGGACCAAGTGGGAGGTTGGCCCCAGGTTGATCTGGCAGAGTCAGGAGGTAGTCGAGTAGATCAACAGGCGACTCCGCACTGTCAGGAGCAGGAGAAGAGCTACGCGGATCGGAGATGCAGAGAGGTGCAGTTTTAGGTTGGGGACCACGTCTTCCTTCATGTTTCGCCCATGAAGGGCCTGCAGCGGTTTGGGGTGAGAGGGAAGCTCGCGCCGAGGTTCGTGGGGCCCTTTGAGGTCCTGGAGCGGGTTGGACCCGTTGCTTATAGGCTTGCCCTCCCTCCTCAGCTTTCTGGTGTACACGACGTGTTCCACATATCCAACCTCAGGAGGTACGTCGCTGATCCCAATCACGTCCTGAGTCACGAGAGCGTCAAGGTGGGCGACGACCTGACCTACCCCGAGCGGCCAGTACAGATTCTTGACAGAGCCGTCTGCAGTTTGAGACGAAAGCAAGTACCCCTGGTGAAGGTTTTGTGGAGGAGCCAGTGGTACAAGGAGGCTACCTGGGAGCCTGAGGCGGCAATGCGGGAGCGGCACCTGGAGCTTTTCGCGGGTACGTCTTTTCGGACCGGCTTCGGTCCTCTTTGAGTTTGTTTTCTATATATTTTGTTCTTTCCGCACCCTAGTTAGCGCAAGTTTCGGGGACAAAACTTCCTTTGAGTTTGTTATATTGTTACGATCATGGGCGTCAAAAGCAATTTAAGACGTCTGGGAAGTGTCCCAGATGTCTGGGCAGACATCTGGAACCCTTCCTAGAAGTCTAGTAATAAATTTTTTCGGCGTACAGCTTCGCGTCTGCGTGATTGCACACACAGACTGAACCTGCAGCCTTCGTTTTCTCTCCCTGCAGGTGCTGCTTTCCTTCTCTCTCTTCCCGCAGCTGCCCTATAAGACACCCTCGCCCTCTCCCTGACCCTCATCTCGTCCTCGTTCCTCTTCTCCTTCTCCCTGCCAGTGCGAGAGTGCGAGCGAGCGAGTGAGCGGCGGCAGCAGCGACCGTGGTGAGCATGCGGGAAGGAGGGTTGCGAGCGAAAAGAAGAAGCTCGATCGCGAGGGTTCGAGCTTGCTAGGGCAGCTAGAGCCGGCCGACGGGGGATCGGCGGGAGTGGGGTGTCGCGGAGGGGCTGCTGCAGCTCGGGCAGCAGGCAGACGGGGTGCGGCGTGGCCGTGCGTCGCTGGTGGAGAGCGAATCGGGCTCTGGTTCTAGAAAATTTTTCGGAATCAGTCGTCTGGACTTACGACCAGACGACGCTGAAGACATCTGGAGGACCGTCCAAACATTTGATAGGTAAGATATTTCTATCTTCGCCCTTTTTTGTGTGTACGGCCATGCGGCCGTCCGCCGCGACTTCTTCTGCGTTCCGTCGTGCTGAGAGCCGGTGTTTGTGTGCGCAGGTCCTGCTCGGGAGGGCGCGAGGGTCGCCATCCCACGTGAATCAGATGTCTGGCCGCAGTGCCAGACGACGGAGAGAACCTCCAAACGTCCGGGGAGACAATCGGATGTCTGGAAACCGAGCCAGACGTCCTAGCAGGCTTCTGGACGTCTGAAGGACTACGCAGAACTAAGGTACGACCTGACCCACCTTTTAAGACGTCTGGAAGAGGTTCCAGACATCTGATTTTGGACAGTTTCATCGTTTTTGACCCATTTAGGGCCCGTTCAGAGTCCGTTTTCCGCGTTTCGAGTTGCGTTCTTTCCAGAATAAATTCCTCTACCCGTTTACAGTAATTGTATACCATTCTGAGAAGCTCCTTGTGATTGATCGTTGTGTTAGGACCCCATTCCGTTGCAGTCTTGGGGGTTGCGGAGGCGCACGGGATTGCTGACCATGCCCCCAGTACTCCCGTTTTCGCTGGTAGAGTGGCTTTTTAATTTACTTAACAAAATTTGTTACAATTGTGGAATAATTAATAGAGTCTAGGGCATTGCATGAACCCTAGGACTGAGAAACTAGATTGAATAATAGAACCTAGGGTATTGCATGAATCCTAGGACTGGAAAACTAGATTGAATGATAGATCCTAGGGTACGGCATGAATCCTAGGACTGGAAAACTAGTGGAATATATAAATATTGCAGTCTTGGAAAAGTGGAAAGGAAATAATAACTGCCTGTAAATTGATTTAACAGCTACCTGTTATGAATGAAGAAATATGATGAAGAACATGGGTTGTATGAACGTAAAACTGGAACGGTGAAACCTAAAATAGCCAAACCAAAAAGAACATGAACCCTACGGGGAATTAGGAGTAGAACTCCTGGAAAGAGAACAGAATGGAACTGAGAAAGTGAAACGTGGAAGTGTGTTATTTCTTAGGTACGTGGTACCAGAGAGAGCACACATTACCTCTTAGTGTAGAGGGGAGCTTGCCGCCCTCAGGTTGAGACCGAGGTGGGTTTGGCCACTGTACACTGACTTGCTGGCCCTCGCGTACACAGTACCGAGGAGAGCTACTAGTGTAGGGAGAGCACTAGCTACCCCACGGGCCTCGGGGTTCTGCTAGCCTCCTACACCGACTTGTTAGGCCCACTGGGCAAACCAGGGTAGTCAGGCGAGGGTGCGCGGACTGTGGAGGGGTTGGACCCCTGTTACTGAGAGGGCTCTGCCCTATACTGGTTCCGTGCTGTGCTTTGGGCGCACCCGTTAACGGAAACGACTGATCGCGTGCCAGTGCGGGGTAGCTGCTCGTGCGCTTATCGTGCGTGCCGTAGTCACCGTTACGTCTGTCAGCGACCTTGGGGTGGTTGACTGAGGGTAGGACCACCACGGGGGACTCTCCCGGCAAGGGGAGCACCACGTGTTACTTCTACATTTTGGAAAAGACTGCAATCAAGATTGTTCCCACGAGGAACATTCGAGATCAAGAGAAGGATCTGAGAAATAAATCAATAGTAATTTAATAGAAAGACGTAAATAATGAAAGTAAAAATATACCAGCTACTATGCCCTCTTGTGCTTCTTTAGCTTTTAGTTGTCACTCTACTCAGCGTTTCGCTGACGTGTTATACTCGTTACTTTTCAGGACCAGGTGTTGAGCAGCCAGGGTCAGCGGCTGTAGAGGACGCTGGGCCTAGTAGGGTCCAGTAGAGTTACCTGTAGTACTTTTTGTACTTTTCTCCCACTGTAGTGAGTAGTTTTCTTTGTTACTCCCTGTACTTTCTTGGTCGAAACTTTATGTTATGTACATGTTTATTTCCCTTCTGTTGGGGAGGTGTGTACTGTAATATTTCCTTTTCTTACTGCTGTATTTTGTTACTGCTAATTATAATCATGCTGAATGTGGTTTATTTTACTGCTCTTTTGGTTACTTCCCCGTTGGACAACTAGGTCTTGGGATTAGACGAGTTGGTCCGATTCTCGTGTCTCGTAGGGATTCGGAAATCGGGTCGTTACAGCGAGCTCAGAAATGAGGTGAAATTTAGGCGTTTACTTTATATGAGTTAATTATACTAATTAGGTGTAAAATCGGAGCCCTTAGAATATGGATGGGTGATGGAGAGCCCTAGTGCATGTGTTCTAACCTCGGAAACCTCCACCGTGGACAGCGGAGGTCACTGGTGAAGGTGAGCTGTTCTAGGCGGAATAAATGATATCTGTGAGGAATAGAAGATGAGTACGGATCGTGGAAAGGTAAAGAAAGTGGGACAGTGTTTAAAATTGCGAATGAAGTCCCAGTGAGGCCGGACTTGGCCTTGCTGGAGTTGAGGGAGATGAAGCTAAGATTTACTGGAAAATTAAACTAACCTACTCCTAACTGCCTCTAACCTATTCCTAAAATTTAAATCTACTTACTTGGACGATAAGGGTGAGAAATCTCCATCGATGGCTTGTGATGGAGGATGAAATCAGAGGATGTTGGAAAGAGCTCTGACGAGAAGTTGAAGGCGGCGAGGAAGAGGAATTGGTGCTCCAAGGTCCTGTCATGACCGTCCGTAGAGGAAGAGGAGGTGAGAGAGACGTTCCCTCGTGCGGAGGAGCTCTGAAGGAGAGATGAGAGGTTGCTGGAGGTGAGTGACGAATAGCCTATCATCGGCTACAGTGGGGGAAGAGGGAAGGGAGCCGACCTCTTAAATCGGAGAGGTGGAGGGGTATTTATAGGTTTCGGCAAATGAGAAGGAGCTCGAATTCGGATGGTATAGTGTCTAGGTGCGAGGTAACCATCGGCGTCTTCTCCGACGTTGGTGAGATTATCTTCGAACCCTAATTAGGATTACAGCTTCATCCAGACCGATGGATGGAAAGGTAGCGGTGCACTCAAGCTCCAGGAGCTTGGAGAGAGCGGAATGGGGTTAGATGTGAGGTGATCAGGTGGTAAATGCACTGCCGATCAACAGCCGTTAAAGTTGCTGAAGAAGAAATGAAGAAGAAGAAGTTTGTAGGGACCTATATGTAAAGAAAGATAAGGACCTAAATGTAGAAAAAGGACTCGATTGTAATGAAACTTAAGGACTAAAACATAAACTAAGGTTTTCAAGGCTTATTTTAATTTAAATCTTTTTCAAATTTTTATATATGATTATAAATTAGATAAATATTATATATAAACCTTGGATTTACATTTTTGACCTTTTTAGATTTATTTATTTAATTAATTAAAATTACTTAAGTTATTACATACTTAGTTATAAATTATGCTTAAGTTAATTAACACATTAATTAGGTAAATAATTAATGATATTTCGAGTGCATTTATTAATTAAATTATTAATAATATTAATTGGTTAATAATTTAGCACTTTTAACTTATTTTAATGTCCTTTAATGATTCATCCCTTATTCTATAATTACCTCTCATATATACATATTTCTAGCTAATTAACTAGGGAGACTAGTTAATTAGGGGCAGTTAATAGCCATGATGAGCCTCTCATCAATCACTTCCACCACCTCCACCTCCATCTCCTTTGTCGACGAGCCACCAACGGCCTCCCCATCTCCGCTTGCAGCCACGCGTAGAGGAGAGGAGCTCGCGAGAGGAGGAAAAGGAGAGGAGCTCGCGAGAGTGTAAGCGAGGAAAGCGAGGACGTGGGAGAGAAGGGAGGAGCTGCAGGAGCTTGAAGGAGCTCGTGTGGGGGGAGACGAGGATGCATGCGAGGAGGAGGGGCTCATGGGAGGAGCCTCTCGACCCCCTACAGCTGCTGGAGTTGCTGCAGGCAGGGGCAGTGAAGGAGTAGGACAGCGCGAGGAAGTTCTTTGTACTGGATTTTTCCAGTATCAAACGTTTGGAGCATCTGCCAGATGTCTGGAGTGGTAGCGGACATCTAGAGCTCAAGTTGGACGTCTAAAAACTCATGGAGTGCGGAGGTAAGCATCCTAAACACGCATGCATGCGCGTACATTACGTATGTAATGTTGCGTTGTCGAGGTTTTTAACCTGCAACAGTGTATGCAGGTACAAGCCTTGTAAAGGCATGCAAGCACGCTCTTCGAGGTGATTTAGGACTTCTGGGAACCTCCACTGATGTCTGATAGACACTTCGGACATCCAGGCGAGCTGACAGACATCTAGAAAGACCCAGGACAACTATGCAAGGGTTCCAGATGTTCGCCAGCAGCGTAGGGAAGAAAGGTGAGGTTTTGAGATCATTTAAGATGCCTGGTTCTAGTCCCAGACGTCTGATTTTAGATAGTATATGCATTTTTGAGCTGTTTAGGCCCAAACGAAGTCGGTTTATGCAAACGAAGTACCGTTGTTTTTCTCTCGAGTTTCTCTATGAGTTAGTGTTAATTATATACTATTTTAAACTCGTTTAATGTGACTTAGTCACTGGTATAGGTTTCCAGCCTGTTGTGTGTTCAGGGTCCGCGGAGACGACAGGACCTACAGTTCTGGCCTCCATTCCTGGTAGAGTGGTTTACTTTAATATTAAGATTTAAATAAATGAAGTGCATGTTTAGAAAAACTTGATTGAACCTTAAGATGTGAAATGAACCATAGGGCAAAAATGAATGAATATGGCTTGAGCTGTACTGTTTACTTTGAGATACTTGTTAAAACCCTAATTACTAGAAATTGTATTGATACATGATGTGATGCTTCTTCAGCTATAAAAACATGAGCTGCCTGTTATATGAATGAGAATTAGAAGATGAACAATGAATTATGCATGTTGAGAAATGAAATGAAACAAATACGAGCATGAACCCTATGGGGAACTAGGAGCAGAACTCCTGTATACGTAAATAATCTTGTAAGTAGACGGGAAGTGAGCTAGCTTTTGTGTACACGGTACCAAGGAGAGCAGTTGTCCCTTTAGTGTAGAGGTGAGCTAGCTGCCCCTTTGGGTTGAGACCTGGGGTTATGACTATTCACTCTACACCGACTCCTGTTTGGCCCTCGTGTGCGTGGTACCGAGGTGAGCTACTTAGTGTAGAGGGGGAGCTAGCCACCCCACGGGGCCCAAGGTCAGGACTAGCCACCCTACATCGAATCTTGTTAGGCCTACTGGCAAACTGGGATAGTCGAACGAGGGTACGCGGACTGTGGAGGGGTGAGACCCTTGTTCTCTTCTAAGGGACGAGACCACTATTCTAAGAGGGCAAGGCCCTGTGCTATACCTTTAGGTGTACCCGCTAGCGGAAACGACTGATCGCGTGGCAGTGTGGGGTAGTGTTTGTCGAACTGAAATCGAGTTTAGAAAAGTCGCGTTGTAATATAATCGAAATCGCTTTGAAAATAAATAATTTTATTACTTGAAGTTTATGTCTGAGGTCGAACACAGGGAGAAAATGGAATTCATGCACTAAGCTCAATGAATGCAATTTGAACACATAATATTACTAAAAAATCTAATGAAAAATATAAAGCAAGAGTATATGGATAATAGGAATAAATGTAGCAAGAAATATAATGACGACTTATGAAAAATTGGACGTCTGATTATAAAATTAGACATTTTAAAGGTGATGTGCTACAACGTCTCTGATTTTTCCTTCTCTGATTTCTCTTGCTCTTTACCTTCTTTGTTCTTCTTTTCTCCTTGGCCACTTCTTGCCTTGGCTTCTTCTTTCTTCTTCTCTTTCTTCTTTGGCTTCTTCCTGCCTTGGCTTCTCCTTCTTTCTTCTCTTTCTTCTTCTTTGGCAGCTTCAGTCCTTCCTTCTCTTCTTTCTCTTCAGCTCTTTCCTCTTCAGCCTTAGCTTCTCCTTCCTTAGCTTCTTTTTCGGTCTCCTCCTCCTTCCTTGGCTTCAACCCTTGGTTTCTTCTTCTCCTTTCCTTGCAAGAGCAAAACCTACCCCTACTCGCGCACGCTCTCTTCTCCTCTTTCTCCCTTAGGTTCGCTCTCCCAGAGCCACCGTCTCAGGTAATCGGGTCAGGTACGTGCCCGAGACCAGGCCCATTGACATGCGGTAGTAAGCGAGGAGTGCAAGGTCGGGTAAACAGGTCAAGCCAGGTACGCGTGGGCAGTGCCGCGGATGAGGCGGTGAGAGGGGGACCTCACCCCGTGGTTAGGAGACGATAAGCCTAATGCAGTTTTGCAATTTATTCCGCAACAGCGCTTCAAGAGTTTTCGAGGTGGGACTATCTTCCCACCTCCCTTCGCGTGCATCCGTAGTAGGCAACGACGCTTGATTGCAGCTGATGTTTCAACCTTCGAAGCCAATTGGTTGCCTGGATCTATGCGTGAGGGAAGTCCGCACAACCTAGGGCTCTTGTCCTAGAGCGGGGAGACCTGGAGGGAGCTCACTAGCAAGCTTCTCACTTGCTTCAATTGCGGAGGACCTCCTACACCTGTTAACATGCAAACGGCCTTTCGGCCTCGTCAGAAAGCTTAAGGGGCTTCGCTGAGACATGACGAAAGTGTTGCGGGGGTCGGCGAGGCATGGGGTTGCCGGAGTATGTGTGCCTAGGGCGCCCTGTGTGTTTGGGGGGTGTTTTGGGTGAGTGGCACGGTGAGTGAAGTGAGGGTTTATGTTCAGTGAAGTGTGGTAGAGCTTATGGGGTGGTTGGCGAGGCGGATGCAGGTGTGGAGCGACGGGGATGCCTCGTTGGAGGTCTGGCCGGAGGTGGAGAAGGTGGTGGTGATTGGTGGCATTGAGGGATATTTTCAATAAATAAAGAGGGGGAATAAGAGTAAGAGAGAGAGAGAAGTTAAACTAACCTAACCTAAGGATGAAGGAGGCAGGAATGGCGGTCGGCTCGTATTGCTGTCGTCGGAGACGAAGCTCTCCGTAGATGAGGCGGCGGCGAAGGGAGGGGCAGAGGTAGCGTCTGGGCTGGTGCGGCCGACACAGATGAATGAGAGGAAGGTAACCCAACCATTGGTATTGTGGTTGGGCGACGAGAGAGAGGGGACGGAGCCGCCGGAGCTTGCGGAGAGGTTGTGGCTGGCGAGGAGAGAAGAAAGTGGAGGAACAGGCCCAATTCCAAGCTGAGGAGGTGCGGAATGAATTAGGGTTTCTTAAATAGGTCCTGGAGGTTAGGTTTGTGCTTGGAAGCCAAGCTTCCAATCACAGCAAGCTCACCGGAGATGGCAATTTGGAGGAGACCCGAATCTCTCATGCATTCACATGAGAGATTGGGTACTAAATAGAGCCTCAAATTGTGTTCATACTGGAGGAGATTTCTCAGAGAATTTCCATTTCAATTTTGAAGGGGATTCTCTGAGAAATCAAAGAGATCTTGCCCTCGAAATCTCGCTGGAGTAGGATTTCCTCAGCCATAATGGAGAAGGAACCTAATTGCAAAGAACAAAGACAAAGCTAGGGGGTTTCTGCAGAGGTTTTCAAAAGATAGGGGTAGAAATGTAATTAGGCTGGACCTGTTTGCAAAGTAGGTCGTGATGAATTTCCCTTAGGTCCAAATTTTGGTACAAACCTAATTTGGACCTAAGGAATCCAATGGTGAAGTTGGATTTTGGGTTTGACCATGTTTGACTGGGTAATTTACATAAAAGCCTAATTTAGGGAAATATTTGTCTGAGTCCCCAATTTAGGTCAAAATAGGTTCTAAGGGCCAAATTGAAGGTTCTAAATTCTAGAGCATATTTTTTCCATGATTTTTAGAGGATTTAGGTGAATTTTATCCTGACTAGAACCTTGTTAAATCAAGTGGGTCTATTTTAGGGTTACAAGAAATCATTTAATTCCTAGAATTCGCATGAACCCTTTTCTGTTTGAACTAACGAACTTTTTATCTTGTTAAGATCATTTGACTTGTGTTTAGCCAATGAGAAAACCTGTTGTTGTACTGTAATGGTAAAATTACAGTTTTACCCCTTGTTTCTTACTTTTATCTCAGAATGGTTATTCATGGAATTAAGACCTCCAGTTAGTTATGTCAGAGCTTTTGTTCTCTTTTCTGGGTCAAAATGAGCTAGTTAGGGCTCATGATGGTGTTCCCATCAGGTAGCCACCCGTGCGCTTATCGTGTGTGCCGTAGTCATCGCTATGTCGCGACCGTGACCTCGGAGTGGTTGACTGGGTGTAGGACTACCATGGGAGACTTTCTCAGCCAGGAGAGCACCACGTGTACATCCTACATCATGGGAAAGACTGCAATCAAGATCGTCCCCTTGAGGGACAGTCAAGATCAAGAAATGATCGGTTTCTTAAGAGAATGAACAAATCAAAACCACTTGGTTGAGCTAAATGGAAATGGATAATAAATTTGTTGTTTGTCTTATGTTAATTACATGTAAATGGATTAACTACCACTCTACTCAGCATTAGATGACCAGAGATTTTATAACCTTGTTCAGGTTAGGAAGTTGAGTAGCCAGCACCATTGGCTGCAGAGGGAGTTGGGCCTAGTCGAGCCCAGCCTTAGCTGTGTTTCCTTTTTGGTTTCAGAGCTTTCAATTGTAGTAGTGAGTACTCTAGTTTGTAATACTATTTCTGTTACATTTTCGCTTTACTTTCCGTTGTTATAGTTGTGATTGCATGTAATAATGTGAGACATTTTGTCTGTTCCTTTTACTGTCTACTTATTTATTTTCTGCCTAGTTACATTGCATGTGTGGTTGTGGAATATTTTCTGCTTTTGGTTATTTCTCATTGGACGACTGGGTCCTGGGATTAATCGAGGCGAGCCGGTCTCAGGTCCTGTAGGGATCTGGGATTGGGTTGTAACACTGGCCCTCGAGTACATGGTACCGAGGAGAGTAATTGTCCCTTTTGCATAGAAAGTGAGCTGGCCCTTGTGTACGCGGTACCGAGGAGAGCTACTGTCACTTTAGTGTAGGGGGGAGCTAATCGCCCTTGGGTTGAGACCTGGGGTTAGAAATTGCCCATTACATCGACTGTTGTTACTTTAGTATAGGGGGGAGCCAGCCGCCCTATGGGACTCAAGGTTAGGACTGGCCACCCTACATCGACTCTTGTTAGGCCCACTAGGGAAGCTGGGATAGTCGGGAGAGGGTACGCAGACTATTGAGGGGCGAGACCCCTGTTCTGAGAGGGTGAGGCCCTATTCTGTTCTGTGCTGTACGTTTGGGCGTACCCGCTAGTAGAAATGATTGACCGCGTGCCAGTGCTGGGTAGCTACCCGTGCACTTATCGTGCATGCCGTAGTCACCGCTACGTCACGACCGTGACCTCGAGGTGGTAGATGATGTGCATACATCTGAATAGTCAAAAATGTCTATTTATGCATGTTCTTAGTATCATATAAGCATCATGCATTGTAAATATTGCATAACATGCATCAACATGCATTTAGGTCAAACTGTACAAATTGTATAGTAATTTCTTTTTGATGGCCAGGGATATGGTGACATTTAATTAGGGCCTCAGATTGAAGATCCAATCGTACGGATCTGATCAGGGCGACGATTGGAGTTCAATGACTCAAAGATGGTCTTGATTGGACTTCCGTAATATCAAATACAATCCGAGGAAGATCAGAGATCAAGGGCCAAGATGGTGTAAATCTGCACTTCAGATGACAAATCTGACTGTACGGATGGGTTTATATTGACGATCGTAACCCAACGGCGTGAAAATCAATTCAATCCGACATCCGTAGCACCATCTACAACACAAAGAAGATGGATGGCCAAGATGGTGCCACGTGGCACCACCCCAACCATCCAGACCCACCCACACCCCTCCGTGTGCCTTTTGAAGGCTCAAGCGATGAAGGATCGTGGCCATTGGATGAAGATCCAACGGCCACGAATGGCTGAATTCTAAACTCGCTGCTCGACTCAAGCGACTTTGTAGCGTGGCGGTGAGTCGCCTCTCACAAATCGCACTACGTGCGATCGAGTCGCAGCGGACAGACTCAATCCGTGAGAAGGAGGTGTGGATGAAATTGAGCTATGCGATGCGTGATGGACAGCGATGGAGCGGCCACATGGCACACCCAGATGCGAGGAGCGCTGCACGTGCGATCAGATGCGCATGCAAATGCATGATCGGACATGTGAGGCACTATCAAGGCGCGGGTGAGATGGATTCTAAGCCGTTAGATCTCGTGATCAGATGGCTGAGGATTTGTGAACGTGCGTAGGCATTGAGGCGTGAGGAGAGGAGGAGGTGGGGTGTGCGCGCGACCTATGCCCACGTTTGGGGTCTTTATTGATGTTAACTCCATCAATAAAGACCATGAATTAATGTTTTCAAGTGTGAAATGACCTTTTTGCCCCCAACCTCTACACCTATAGAAAGACCTATGTCCCCCATATTTCAATCATCCCCTTCTTCACTTCTCTCCCTCTCTAAGGCTCTAAAGAAGCTTGTCCCAAACCCGGGATGCTCCTTTAGAGTTAAAATCAAAGTTTTTCTCACCCCCATTCTAGAAGTGGATCCTGCGGCGACGACGCCCTGCCTCACCCCCGGTTCTTCCCACCTCATTCTCTATCTTCCATCCTCGTCCTCTGTCTTCTAGTAGTCGCCTCGTTCTGCTCGTCCTCCAAGCAGCTGTCAAGGAGGATAACTTCTCACCTCCTTTCTCTTTACTACTTTCTAGAGCAAATTTTATTGCTTTCTAGTTGTAATATTTTCCGCTTTCTAGTTGTAATATTTTCCTCTTTCTAGTTGTAAAACATTAACCATACTATAAAGTGCTTGATCTCTCTCTCTCTCTTATTATTTATATCGACTTCATTGTGATTATCTCGCTTTCTAAACAAAAACAACAAAAAAATATAATTACGGATTTCAAATCGACGTAGCTTCCCTGTGTTTGACCCGGAATTCTTTTCGAGTTTTAGTAAAATTTATTTGTTGATGGATTTCTTCGCAAATCACACTACGACAGGTTTTCAAAACTCAACCTTTTTGCGACGATTTTCCGATTCAACAGTAGATCAGGTGTAGGACTACCATGGGGGCTCTCCCGGCCAGGAGAGTGCCACGTGTACATCCTATGTCTTGGAATAAACTGCAATCAAGATCGTTCCCTTAGGGAACAAGAGGATTAAGAAATGTTGTGGATTCTTATTAGAATAACCGAATCAGAAACACGTAGTTGAGATAAATGGAATTGAATGATTAGTTATTTGCTTGTTTCTTTATGTTAAATTACATGTAAATGGCTTAACCATCACTCTACTCAGTGTTGGCTGACCACAGATTATATAACCATGTTCAGGTCAAGGAGTTGAGCAGCCAGCGCCACCGGTTGTCGAGGGTGCTGGGCCTAGCCGTAGTGTTTTTCTCTTTTCTGTTGAAGAGACTTTTGTAGTAGTGAGTACCTTTAGTATGTAGTAATTGTTCCTGCTATGTTCTTGTTATATTTCTTTCTGTTTTAGTTGTGATGGCTATGTATGTTATAGTACTCTTTCGCTTGTGGCATGTAATATTTTTTAGACTTTTCGTTCTGATTTCCATTATTGTCTCTTATTTATTTCTGTTTAGTTACATTGCATGTGTGGTTATAGAATATTTTCTGCTTTTGGTTATTTCTCGTTGGACGACTGGGTCTTGAAATCTAGTCGAGGTGAACCGATCTTGGGTCCTGTAGGGAGTTGAGATCGGGTCGTAACAACTCATGGCCGGCAGTGTGAGCGTGAGGAGAGGGTGGCCTGCAGCTGTCGTATCTGGGTTGTTGGGTTCCTTTCAGTGGAGAAGAACAATAGATGGTTGGTGGAGAAGATGAAGAAGGAATTGATGAAGAAGAAGAATAAAGAGTAAAATAGAGAAGAGGAAGTGGCTGGTGATGGGCTAAGAGGGATGGTGGTGGTTGATGGTGGTGTTGCGGTTGAAGGTGTGAATGGGTGAGAGGTCGTAAGCGTGGAAGTAGTGGTGGTTCTTTGAAGGTTTAAGGTGAACAAGGGAGGAAGGTGGTGGGTGAGGCACAGTAATGGAGTAGGTGAAGAAGCATGGTGATGGCGGTGAAAAAGCACTGCGGTGGCGGTAGCATGCACACCTGTGCGTGCTTGCAGTGATGCATGCGAGATCCGGATGGTAGTGTGGCTTGTCACACCACATGCCCACGGTGGTGGAGGCTTTCTACCAAGGTTGAGGCCTATGATGGTGGAATGGACGAGCTTGAAGCTTTACACAGTGGTGGAGTGGGATGATGGCCTTCATGAGTATGGTTGTAGGAGGCTTCTTATACAGTAGGGAAGGTGGAGAAGGAGATGGAGCGTCAACCATCAATGCCAGATCTGGCATTGACGGCCATGAAAGCAGCAATGAAGCGTGGTCCTGCAGCCATTGAAAGAAGAAAAGAGTGAATAAAGAAATAAGGATTATTTATGCACAACTTTTCACACAACACTCTTAATCCTATTTGAATGCATGTAATGTGTGTATGCATGCAAATTAAATTATAACTATCCTACATAATGCATGCTATCCTAATTAAGTTCTAAATCCTATTTACACATGAATAAAATATGAATGCAAGCAGAAACTTACCTCTAATGATATGAAGTCCAACCTCTTCAGTCATTTAGTTGTCCAGTCAACTTAACTTTTCCTTCATGTACTCCATAAATATAGGATCTTGGATCTATTTGAGTATATTGGTGACCTACAAAACAAGAATTTGCCAAATATTTTGGTTCCCACATCTTTTTGCATCTTTTAGGGTTAGAATTTCTCATCCAATAGTGTGTTTTTCTTGGATTCCATCCTCTTGGCTTTGGTGAATAACAATCTTTCTTAGTGTGTGCCAAGCTAGATTTGTTTTCATAAATTTTAGCCTTGCCTTTAATATTAATCTTAGCAAGATCACCAACTAGCTTATTTGAATTTTTTTAAAGAGTAGATACATCCTATTCCACAAAATCTATTTTACCTTTTGGCAAAGAGATTTTTATCTTTAAAGAGCTATTCTCTTCAAGAGTTTTGGTTTTATCTATAACAAGAGTTGTGTTTTCACTTACAAGTTCATGCTTTTTGTTCACAAGAGAACTAAAAGAATTCCTTAACTTCTTGTTTTCCATTTTTAAAAATCTATTAAGTTCATAAAGATCATTAAAAGCATCTTGTAATTCTTCCAAAGTATAAGGTTGTACCTTGGATTCTTCGTTGTCATCTTCAATTGCTATGAAACCATGAAATGTGATTTCCTCAATTGTTTCCTTGTTTTCTCCATCTTCTTATTCCTCAGAGCTTGAGTCATTCTAAGTAGCTTGGAATGCTTTCTTCTTAAATCTTTGACTTGGTGATGCTTTTGTTGTTTTTCTTCAAAAGTGGACATTCATTCTTCACGTTCCCTTTTCTCTTGCAATTATAGCAAATGATTTCCTTCTTCATGACTTTGAAGTCTTGATCCCTATAAAACTTTTGAAGCTTTTTAGCAATTCAAAGAAATTCTTCATCATCAGAACTTACCTTAGAATCATAATCCACCTTGAGCGCCAATGACTTCTTTTACTTTGATGTGCTTTTTGTGCATTTCTTTTGCTCCATTTTGTTCTCATATGCCATGAGATTTTCAAGTAGGTTGTTCATCTCCAAATCTTCGATTTGTTATGCTCCTTCAATGGTTGTGACTTTTGTTCCCACTCTGATCCAAGGAATTCTAGCAACTTCACTTGTAACTCTTCTTTGATGAAGGTCTTCTCAGGAGCTTTCAGGTTGTTCACTGTAAGAGTGAACCTAGTGTACATATCTTTGAGCTTCTCATTTTCCTTCACTGCAAAAGCATCAAATTCTTGCTCAAGAAGGTTAATTTTCAAAGTTTTAACTTTACTAGTTCCTTTGCGTGTTACCTCCAATGTTCTCCAGATCTTGTGTGAGGTTTTGCATTAAGAAACACGGTTGAACTCATCCGAACTACGTGCACAATAGAGTACGTTCATTGCTTTCGCACAATAGGTTTCTTTGGGATTTCCTGTGAGATTTGACATCATTCCAATAATATGAAGTTATGGGCCTGCAAGAAAGTGGTCATTCTAGCTTTCCAATATGAATAATTCATACCATTGAAATATGGTGGCCTCAAAATTGATTGTCCTTCATTGTACTCGATTGCGGTGGCTCTTCGCTCCATGGATCCTCCCCAATTGTTACATCGATGTCCACATGAACCTTCTTTGATACCAATTGAGGGTGCAGTAGAGGGGGGTGAATAATGCAATCAAATATATTATGGAAAAATCAAAATGGGATGCACAAATTAAAATCACATCACAAGAATGGACACAAGATTTTCTATATGGAAAATCTTCACAGGTAAAAACCACCACATAAGTTTTCCCGACTTCGGATTTCCCCTTATCATCAAGCAATCAAAAATCACAATAGCACACCACTTTAACCCAAGGGTGATGTAACCTGAAGTACAACATGCATCAAATCAAACTGATGCAATTGTGTCTCCCTAAATATGAGACTCCACAAACCGGATACCCTTACAATAAATAAAAGGAAAAGCAAAGATCCCTATAGAGCCACAAGTAATATGTAAATACTAGCTTCAATGGGTAGGAGAAACTTCCCTTGGATGGAAGTAGATCAAAGTTTCAATGCAATGGATAAAACTCTCATATGGTCTGTAAAGAAGCTTGGAGAGCTAATGGGTAGGTTTCTATCTATGATCTTCTCATTTTGTGAAAGTCTTGGAAAGCATTAATTCTATGTGTTGTGTTGCAATGGAGATCCACCAGAGTATTTATAGAGGTGTTAGGAAGGTTCTAGATAGGTTGAGAGAGTCTTTATAGCTGTTGGAAGAGATTAGGAATAAAATCTCTCGAAATTAGAACATATTGCAAATAGATCTGCAACTGTTAATACAATATTAGATGTTTAATTGGGTTATCAATTGTCTGATCTGGTCTAGTTAGACATTTGATAAAAGAGGTAGACGTCTGATGACAAGGCTCCAGAAGATAGTCAATGGGAACTTGCTTAGGGGACGTCTGATCAAGTGATCAAACAATTTATCTAAAGTTAAAGGTCGTCTAATTGAATGGTTGGGCATCTGATTACTGTAACCAATTTAATCTTGGACATGGGTCTAGAGTGATCAAGGACGTCTAGTCTAAATGTCAGTCATATTATAGGACGTTTAGTGTTCTTGTTGGACGTTTGATGTAATTAAGAATCAATTTAGTGCTTAACAAAAAATCTTTCTTAATTTAGGTTTCCAAGGTCCAACGGGTAGCTATGTGTTGTTTGGTAAGTGTATAGGACATGCAATAGGCTTACAGGACGTTTGACAAGAAGGTCTGTCGTTTGATGAATCAATTTGAACATTGGGTTACCAATGGTCATTACAGAAGATGCCTGATTAGAAGGTTTGTCGGCTTATAATGGATTTTAGGTCATCCAACAGTAGTGTTTGACATCTGATTTTTGGATGATGTTTCTATTTTGGAATTCTTTCTAAGACTAAAGTTTTTCCAAGTGTCCTAACTCTATGTAGGTGCTACTTAGGACTATATTAACACACTCGAGCTCTTTGCCAACATGTCTAAAATAAGAAAAGAAAATTACATCAATTGAAATATAGATACACTAACTAAAGATCTTCTATCTTCTTTCTTCTTAGCCTTCAACTTAAGTTTCTTTAAGACTTAGTCCTTTTTTCTTTACTTTTTGCTGCTATTTTAATCCTTGTTTCTGAAATGTTAGTTCTCCAAGAACAACAAAAAATCTAATGTTTTGTTATCACCAAAATCAAATGCATTAGTTCTATGCACTAACAAATGGTAGAGGCACTTGCTGTCTCAAAATGAGTAGCTTAAGTTGAAGAATAAGAAGTACCATGTCTTGATTAAGTAGACTATTGAAAATATGGATATTGATAATCCATTGTTAGATTGAATTCTATAAGGACATCTGTGATGTTTTGAACAACATTTTTCATATCTGAATTAAGTTTCCTTAACACAGTGATGTGGTCTCCCTATCCACTCTCTAATCTTATCTTTGGTGTGAAATGTAAGTTGGGCCTGTAAAAGATAAGCGCAATGAATAATTAACATAATTTTTGAATGAAAAAGTGATGTTAAAATTTAAAACTTTTGTACTTACCAATCCTCTCTCTACAAGTTCTTGTGGTTTGAAGAGAACTTTGGGAGGTATCAATTCTTATTGCATAAGCCTCTTTGTTATATCCTAATGCCACTATAAGTATCTCTATCTTTGTGCCTTGAATTAAGCGTTCTTGAAAGATGAATTCATATCGAGCATTCCATTGTTTGATATATTGGGCACAATGTAAAGCCCAATCTGCATTTGGATGATTTTGGCCATCTTCTTGGAGAAGGATCTCCATCGGATTTGGAAGATGTTGTGCCTTTCTGAATTACACCATTATATGATCCGAGACATGCATAATGATAATGTTGAAGTAAATGAAGACTATCCTCTACATCCAAATAACCCAATCTTGTGTGCATATTTCATAAATCATCTCCATATTAACATCTTGGTAAGGTTTCCAAACAATCTGCTAGAAATTAAACGTTAATCATCAATTATATTACCAAGAAATCAACTTTAAATGAAATCAAACTATGGTATTCATTGAGTACTTGATGCTCCTTTTGCATAGTTAACTCTTTTCGATAATAAGCTGTCAGGGCATTGTATGTTTAAATTATATTTCTTAGCCCTGTTCCGTCTATAAAAAAATTATGAACTAGTTAACTAGTTTTTAAAATGTATTTGCATGAAGAATATTAAGGGAATAGGATGATTACTTTGCACCCCATCGTGCAATGAGCACAAACTCGTGCAAGAAGATCATCAAGGTTGGTCTCCCAATATGCAAGCGCTCCTATGCCCAAACCTACATATTCAATGTACGTATGGTATGGACCAATCATGATTGAATGACTAAAAGAAAAAAAAAACATCAAAATGAAATGTGTGGTTTTTTCTTATCATTAGTAAGGAAAAGAATGCATTGACTTCTTTTTATTTTTTTCAGGAGAGTTTATTTAGTTCATCATATAGTCTCCTTAATGTGCTAGCACCCCAAGCATACTCATTGCATGCTTTTAACTCTTGTAAAAGAGGTAGATACCTGTAATAAAATCATGGGTTACCATAAACGATTCTATTAAAGTTAAATAAAGTTTATATTTTAATAATGTAATATACTTACACTAAAGGTACCCTCTCTTGTAGTGCATGAGTTAATAAGCTACAACTAATGCGATAAAGAGTAAGAGCTCATGCGTACTAAATAGCTTGATCCTGAGTTTGTATCAATGTGATCGAGATTCTTCTCTTTAATCCATTTCTTGTTCAAGTGCTTCTTTATCATCTTTTCACTATCAAGTGGGTTACATCCAACCATCTACAAGCAATACTCTCTGTTACGACCCGATTCCCGAATCCCTACGAGACACGAGAATCGGACCGACTCGACTGATCCCAAGACCCAGTCGTCCAACGAGAAAGTAGCCAAAAAGCAGTAAAATAACCCACATTCACCATGCAAGCAACTAAAAGTAACAAAAGTACAGCAGTAAAGAAATAAACTACTACAGTACACACCACCACAACAGTATATAATTAAAAACAGGTACAGAAATATGAAGTTTACAATAAAAGAGTACAAAGGTGTAACAAAATACTCACAACTACAGAAAACGGGTACAACAAAAGTACAACTACTGGGCTCTACTAGGCCTCGCACCCTCCGCAGCCGTAGGCTTTGGCTGCTCAACACTTGGACCTGAAAAAGGTGGTAAGTACGACACATCAGCAAAACGCTGAGTGGAGTGGCAACCGGCTAACTAAGAGAAACAGTAAAGGTGGACAGGTAGCTGTTGTTTTCAATTTCTTTCATTATTTAACTACTTATTCTTTCTTTCATCACTTGGTTTATTTATCAGGTCTTTTTCTTGATCTCGATTGTTCCTTGTGGGAATGATCTTGATTGCAGTCTTTTTCGAAGAGTAGAAGTAGCACGTGGTGCTCTCCTGGCCGAGAGAGTCCCCCGTGGTGGTCCTACCCTCAATCAACCACCCCAAGGTCGCTGACAGACGTAACGATGACTATGGCACGCGCGATAAACGCACAGGTAGCTACCCCGCACTGGCACGCGGTCAGTCGTTTCCATTAACGGGTGCGCCCAAAGCACAACACGTAACCAGTATAGGGCAGAGCCCTCTCAGTAACATGGGTCTAGCCCCTCCACAATAACCAAACAGGGGACTCGCCCCTCCACAGTCCGTGCACCCTGGCCTGACTACCCTGGTTTGCCCAGTGGGCCTAACAAGTCGGTGTAGGACGGCTAGCTGAACCTCGGGCCTCGTGGGGTGGCTAGCTCTCTTCTGACACTAGCAGCTCTCCCCGGTACTGTGTACGCGAGGGTCAGAAAGTCAGTACAAAGTGGCCAAACTCACCCTGATCTCGACCTGAGGGCGGAAAGCTCCCCTCTACACTAAGAGGTAATATGTTCTCTCTTTGGTACCACGTACCCAAGAGACAACACACTTTCCCATTCACTTTTCCAATTCTATTCTATTTATTTCTAAGAGCTCTACTCCTAATTCCTCGTAGGGTTCGTGCTCATGTTCCTTAGGCTAAGCCATACTAGGTTTCATCATTCAGGTTTATTCGCATATGGCAGGTGTTTCCAACATTCAATCTTTCTTTTCCAATTTATATACAAGCAGCTCGTATTTAATTTCAACCAACAGAAATTACATGTAGCAGCTACTAACAACAGTACTCTACATTTCACAGGCAACTGTTATCCAATTACAGGCAGTTATTATTCCATCTACTCATTTCAAGACTGCATTTTAGGCATTTAATATAATTGTTCCAGTGTTTATAGTTCTAGGATTCATGCCATACCCTAGGATCTATCACTCAATCTAGTTTTCAGGTCCTAGGATTCATGCCATACCCTAGGATCCACCATTCAATCTAGTTTTTCTGGTCCTAGGATTCATGCCATACCCTAGGATCTATCATTTATTCCACATATGCATTTATGTTTGTAATTAACTAAGGGAAGCCACTCTACCTGCAAAATCGGGAGTAATGGGGGCTCGATCAGCAGGTCCACGTGCCTCCGCAACCCTTAAATCTACAACGGAACGAGGTCCTATACAAGGATCAATCACAAGGAACCACTCAGAACATGGTAAAAAGCATTCCAACAAGTAGAGGAACTTATACGAAGAAGAATGGGATCTTAAACGCGAAAATTGGACCTTGAATGGACCCTAAACAGGATAAAAATGACAACTCTGACTCAAATCAGACGTCTGGAACATCTTCCAGACGTCTTAAAAGGAGTCCAGATCCATACCTCACTCTGTGCTGCTCCTCAGACGTCCAAAGATCTTGCTGAACTGTCTGGACCTAGTTCCAGACGTCCGACCACCTCTTCGAATGTCTGGAGATGCTCTCCGCCGTCTGGTGACTCGCCCAGACGTCTGAACCGCATGGGAGCACGTGTCCTACGCCTTCCCGAAGCGAAACCTACATGCGTACGCAAAAACTCTCAAACACAGCACACAACAGAGCTTCGGCGGAACGGCTGCATGGTCGTACCCGCAAAAAGGGATGTATATGCGCAGTATGTACCTCTCAGTCATTTGGAGCCTCCTCCAGACGACATCTGCGTTGTATGGATGTTGGTCCAGACGTTTGATTCTGGGAAAAATCCCTGAATTAGAAGCTCCTTCGTCTTCTTCCTTCGTCTGGATGTTGTCCGCCCGCTGCTCGAGCTGCAGCAACACCGGGGGAAACCTCCCCAGCATAACGCTCCTTTGCACGCACGCCGACCGGCCTCGAACTGCTCCAGCGAGCTCTCTCTCTCACGGTTCGCGTGCTCTCTTCTCTTCCCTCTCGTTGCTCCTCTCCTCTCCGCCGCTGCCCTCGGGTGCAGCTGCTGCTCGCTCTCGCGCTGGAGGAAGGAGGAGATGGATGGGGTGGGGTGGCGTGAGGGAGAGGAGGGGAGTATTTGTAGGCGTGAGGGGGGAAAGGTCCTGCAGTCGACGAGGGGAGAGAAACAGGAGAAGGCTGTTGGGGCTCAGTCTGCATGCGGCATGCCCGTGGACTCGCGATCGTACGCACGCAAAAATTAATTTCCAGACATCTGGGAAGGTGTCCAGACTTCTGACCAGATGTTTGGACCAACTCCCAGACGTCTTAAAGTGTTTTGATGTCACGGGTCTTAACAACATAACAAACTCAAAGGAAGTTTCGTCCCTGAAACTTGCGCTAACTAGGGTGCGGAAAAAGAACAATATACGCATAACAAACTCAAAGAGGATCGAAACCAGTTCAAAAAGATGTACCCTCAAAGAGCTCCGGGTACTTCTCCCGCATTGCCGCCTCAGGCTCCTAGGTAGCCTCCTCGTACCGCTGGCTCCTCCATAAGACTTTTACGAGGGGTACTTGCTTCCATCTTAGACTCCGGACGGCTCTATTGAGTATCTGCACCGGCCGCTCTGGGTAGGTCAGGTCATCACCTACCTCGACGCTCTCGTGGCTCAGAACGTGACTGGGATCGGCGACGTACTTCCTGAGGTTGGACACGTGGAACACGTCGTGCACACCAGAAAGCTGGGGAGGAAGGGCAAGCCTGTAAGCAACGGGTCCAACCCGCTCCAGGACCTCAGAGGGTCCCACAAACCTCGACGCTAGCTTCCCTCTCACCCTAAACCACTGTAGGCCCTTCATGGGAGAAACGCGAAGGAAGACGTGGTCCGCAACCTCAAACTGTACCACTCTGCGTTTCCGATCTGCATAACTCTTCTGTCTGCTCCTGACAGTGCGGAGTCGCCTGTGAATCTACTCGATCACCTCCTGACTCTGCCGAATCAGCCTGGGACCAACCTCCCACTTGGTCCCCACCTCAACCCAACTTAAGGGTGCCGTACACCTCCATCTATACAGAGCCTTGTAGGGTGCCACACCGATGCTCAAGTGATAATTGTTATTATAAGCGAACTTTGCTAGGGGCAAGTGCTCCTCCCAAGAGCCCTTCTAGTCCAGTACACAGGCACGCAAAAGGTCCTCAAGTATCTGTATTATGCGCTCAGACTGTCCGTCCGTCTGGGGGTGGTATGTTGTACTGAACCTCAACCGTGTCCCCAAGGCCTGTTGAAACTCAGCCCAAAACTGGGACGTAAAACGGGTATCCCGATCAAATATGATCTCCCGCGGAACTCTGTGTAGCCGTACCACGTCGCGGATATACCTCTCTGCCAACTGTGCTGGTCCCAAGGTGACTCGGATTGGCAAGAAACGTGCCGTCTTCGTCAATGTATCCATGATCACCCAGACTGCGTCGTGTCCTCGCTGGGTAACGGGCAAGCCCACCACAAGTCCATGGTGATGCTCTCCCACTTCCACTCTGGCATTGGAAGTGACTGCAACGGCCCTGCAGGCCTCTGATGCTCGATCTTCAGCTGCTAGCACACTAAACACTCCTGTACGAATTCACCTACATCCCGCTTCATTCCCCTCCACCAAAAGTCGCATCTCAAATCATGGTACATCTGTGTTTCTGGGATGTATGGTGAACCTGGAACCATGCGCCTCAGTCAGGAGCTCTCTCAACAGCTCCTCGTCCCTGGGAACGCACAAACGTCCCCTCATGCACAGTACCTGGTCTATAAAAGAGAAGTCCCCAGGGTCTCCTGACAGTACCCTGTCACGCAATGACTGTAAATATGGGTCAGCCATTTGTCCAGTGATGATGCGGTCTATCAGTTTTGGCCTCGTCTGTCGTGTCACGGTCACTGCCTTACAGTGCCCCAGTAACTCTAGGGGTTGCCAACTGCCCATCTCCTCCAAGAGGCTCCAACTCTGCGCCTGTAAACTGGCCAAGTGTGCGGGCACCTTCCAGCTCAAGGCGTAAGCCACCACGTTGGCCTTTCCTGGGTGGTAGAAAATGCTACAGTCATAGTCCTTCAGGAGCTCCAACCAACGTCTCTGTATCATGTTGAGCTCCTTCTGATCAAACAAGTATCTGAGGCTCTTATGATTTGTGAAAATCTCAAAGGTCTCACTATACAAGTAGTGCCTCCAAGTCTTCAGCGCGAAGATGACAGCTGCCAGCTCCAGGTCGTGGGTAGGGTAGCTATGCTCGTGGGGCTTCAGTTGCTGCGAAGCGTAAGCGACAACGTGACCCCTCTGCATGAGCACACCCCCTAACCCCTGCAAAGAGGCGTCCGTGTACACAACGAACCCGCCACTATTGTCTGGGATGGTGAGTACGGGAGCCGAAATCAGCCTCTCTTTCAGCTCCTGAAAACACGCCTCACAAGCGTTTGTCCATGAAAAGGGCATGTCCTTCCAGGTCAGCTGTGTCATAGGACATGCAATCTGTGAGAAGCCCTTGATAAACCGCCTGTAGTAGCCTGCCAGTCCTAAAAAACTGTGGATCTCAGTAACTGTACGCGGTCTCTCCCACCTGAGCACTACCTCAACCTTGGCTGGGTCCACCGCCAAGCCATCCTCGGAGATCACATGGCCTAAAAAGGTCATCTCCCTCAACCAGAACTCGCACTTGCTGTATTTGGCGTACAACCTACGTCGTCTCAGTGTGTCCAAAACCATCCGCAAGTGCAGTCTGTGTTGCGTCTGATCTCGAGAATAGATGAGCACATCATCAATAAATACCACCACGAACTGGTCCAAGTACAGTCTGAACACCCGGTTCATCAAATCGATGAAGGCAGCAAGGGCATTGGTCAGCCTAAACGGCATGACCAAAAACTCGTAGTGTCCGTACCGGGTGCGGAAAGTTGTCTTGGAGAGGTCTGCCTCCCTGATCCTCAACTGGTGGTACCCAGACCTCAAGTCTATCTTGGAGAATACCGTGGCACCTCGCAACTGGTCAAACAAGTCGTCAATCCTCGACAGTGGATACCTGTTCTTGATGGTAACCCTATTCAGCTGTCTGTAGTCCACACAAAGGCGTAGGGTACCATCCTTCTTCTTTATGAACAATACCGGGGCTCCCTATGGAGACGCACTGGGCCTTACAAAGCCCTTCTCCAGAAGGTCCTGCAACTGGGACTTGAGCTCTCGTAGCTCAAGTGGTGCCATCCTATATGGTGCTGCAGAAATGGGGCTGGTCCCCGGTACCAATGAGATCTCAAACTCGATCTCACGCTCGGGCAGTAGTCCTAGCAATTCATCTGGGAACACGTTGGGGTACTCTCTGACCACCGGGATACTCTGGAAGTCTGCCACAGGGCTGGGCTCCACCACCACACAAGCTAGGAAGCCCTCACACCCCTGGCCTAAAAGTCTCATCGCCCAAAGTGCAGAAATACACCTAAAGCCTCCGTCTACTGGCTGCCCATGAAACTCGAAAGAAGGCAACTCTGGTATGGAGAAGACGATCTTCCTCTCAAAGCAGTCTACCAAGGCGTGGTAAGCGGACAGCCAGTCCATCCCTAGAATCACGCCAAAGTCCTCCATCTGTATCATAATCAGGTCAGCGGGAAGGCTGTGTCCCCCAACACTGACCTCACAATCCGTGTAAACCTCCTCAGCTACGAACAACTGACCACCCGGATCACTGATCACAAACGGATCCTCTAACAACACACAATCCTGCCCTAAACTAACCGCAAAACTGGCAGC
The DNA here is from genome assembly GCA_037157565.1 of Thalassia testudinum. Taxonomy (NCBI): domain Eukaryota; kingdom Viridiplantae; phylum Streptophyta; class Magnoliopsida; order Alismatales; family Hydrocharitaceae; genus Thalassia; species Thalassia testudinum. The sequence goes on along the minus strand of JAZHRO010000022.1, from coordinate 584,086 downwards.
GACAAACTAGTGCGTAGCGTCGGAATCGAAAAGCGTGTAAACAAGCCTGCCGGGAACTATAACCTTACCTACCACCACTGATCCTGAAGTTCTGGCATCCCTGTGTGTCAGGGCATTGATACGCCCCTCTGCCCTAGGTGCGGACGAAGCAGCCACACTCTGAGTCGGACGAGTAGCCACTTGCCGGTACCCTCCCCGCGACTGCTGTCCTCCTCCTCGCACCTGGAAACCATGGTCTCCTGCTCGTCCTCCAGTGCTCGGCGCGGGGAGCATCTGCTAACCTCCAGCCCTAGACGGGCAGTCCCTCTTAATGTGTCCCGGCTGGCCACACTGGTAGCAAAGGGGGACTCGACTCCCACCCTTAGTGGGTCCCTGTTGACGGCTGGACGGGGGTCCGATGCTAGTAGCTGGCCCCTGTCGGGGGCCCCTAAAGGCCACTGACAGCCCCGTAAAGCGTGACGGCTCTCCTGCGGGTGCCACGTGCCTCCTCTCTCATCAGCCCTGTGAGAAGTCTGGCTGGTAGGGCCTCTTCCGCCCACTGTCAGTGTCACGTGTGGACGGGTTGGTCTCCTCATACATCATAGTTGCCTCCACCACCCTTGAGAACGTAGGCAGCTTCAGGGGTTTGACATACCCCCGAATAGTAGGCCGGAGCCCCTCAGTGAACCTCCAAAGGCACTCCTCCTCGGTAGCCACGGCTGTCGCGGTGAAACGAGACAGCTCCAGAAAAAGTGTGCGATACGCACTCACGGTCATCGTCCCCTGGCGGAGAGTGTGGAACTCCCGCCTCCTCTGGTCATGCCATTTCTGAGGGAAATACTGCTCGTAGAAGAGGGTGACGAACTGGTTCCAAGTCGGCTTGTCCCTCTCCTGACCCCTGACCGCCCTCCACCACCTGTGTGCTGCGCTCTCTAGCTGGTACGTGGCAAAGGCCACGCGGCACTCCACAGGGGGGCGAAGGGTGTCAGACACCTTCTCGATCTGCTTGAGCCAGTCCTTCGCCTCGGTCGGGTCCTCATCCCCCTTTAAGGAGGGGGGTTTCAGCTTTCGGAATTGTCCGAAAAGCTCGTAAAGGCACTGAAGTGGAGAAGCTGGTACGCCTCCAGGTAAAGAGGCCTCGTGCTCGGAAGTGTCGGAGGAAGGTGGGGGCGGTGGAGGGACACCCCCTCCCCCACGTCCAGCACCGTGTCCATCTCGCTGTCCCACAAAGGACTCCCCCTTCGTAGCCCCAGTGGGAGGCGCTCGTGGCGGTGGGTGAAGCTCCTCTCGCACGATCTCCCGTATCAGCTGGGTGAGGTCCTGGGCTTGAATGCCTGGGAGTAGTGGCTGGTCCACTGAGGCGTCAGGCTTAACGCGCCCGCCCCTCCGACCTCGTCCTCGATCGCGTTCAAGGCCCACCTCACTAGTCCCGTGTGGAGGCATCTCCTGCAAGGAGATGCGAACACAGAATAGAAAAATACGTCAATTCTAATCGACATTCAATGAAAGAACCCCAGAACAGATGTTGTTACGACCCGATTCCTAAATCCCTACGAGAAACGAGAATCGGACCGACTCGACTGATCCCAAGACCCAGTCGTCCAACAAGAAAGTAACCAAAAGAGTAGTAAAATAAACCACATTCATCATGCATATAACTAACAGTAATAAAAGTATAACAGTAAAGAAAAGCACTACTACAGTACACACCACCACAACAGTAGAGAATTAAACAGGTACATGAACATGATGCTTACAAATAAAGAGTACGGTGGTAACAGAAAATACTCACTACAACAGAAGAAAAAGTACAGTAGGTACTACACAAGTAAGACTACTGGGCTCTACTAGGCCCAACTCCCTCTGCAGCCGCTGGCTCTGGCTGCTCAACACCTGGTCCTGAAAAGGTGACAAAGGTGACACGTCAGCGAAACGCTGAGTAGAGTGGCAACCAAAAGCTAAGAAAGCAGTAAGGTGGATAAGTAGCTATTATTTTTAATTTCTTTCTTTATTTTCTTCTTACTCATTCTTGAATTATTTTTCAGATCTTTCTCTTGATCTTGAATGTTCCTCGTGGGAACGATCTTGATTGCAGTTTTTTCCGAAAAGTAGAAGTAGCACGTGGTGCTCTCCTGGCCGGGAGAGTCCCCCGTGGTGGTCCTACCCTCAGTCAACCACCCCAAGGTCACTGACAGACGTAACGGTGACTACGACACGCGCGATAAATGCACGGGTAGCTACCCCGCACTGGCACGCGGTCAGTCGTTTCCGTTAACGGGTGCGCCCCAAAGCACAACACGGAACCAGTATAGGGCAGAGCCCTCTCAGTAATAGGGGTCCAGCCCCTCCACAGTAACCAAATAGGGGTCTTGCCCCTTCACAGTCCGCGCACCCTCGCCTGACTACCCTGGTTTGCCCGGTGGGCCTAACAAGTCGGTGTAGGAAGGCTAGCAGAACCTTGGGGCCCGTGGGGTGACTAGTGCTCTCCTTACACTAGTAGCTCTCCCCGGTACTATGTATGCGAGGGCCAAAAGTTGGTACAAAGTGGCCAGACCTAACCTCGGGTCCCTGGGGCGGCTAGCTCCGCTCTGCACTAAACAGGGGGAACAGTCGCTCTCCTTGGTACTCCGTACTCAATGGCCAACTCGCTTCCCCAATTCCATTCCATTCACCTCTCAGGAGCTCTACTCCTAATTCCCTGTAGGGTTCATGCTCATTTTTCTTTAACTCAGCCAATTTAGGTTTCATCATTTCAGCTTTATATTCATATAGCCCATGTTCTCAACAGTAATTATCCATTCATAAACAGGCAACTGTTAACCAATTACAGGCAGTTATCATTTTCTTTTCTACTTTTCCAAGGCTGCAATATATATATATATTCAATCTAGTTTTCTAGTCCTAGGATTCATGCCATACCATAGGATCTATCATTCAATTTAGTTTTTTAGTCCTAGGATTCATGCCATACCCTAGGATCTATTATTCAATCTAGTTTTTCAGTCCTAGGATTCATGTAATACCCTAGAATCTATTAATTATTTCACAAGTGCATAATTTTTTATAAACAATTAAAGGGAGCCACTCTACCCGCAAAATCGGGAGTACTGGGGGCGTGATCGGCAAGTCCGCGAGCCTCTGCAACCCCTAGAGCAGCAACGGAACAGGATCCTAATACAAGGATCAAATACAAGGGCTACTCAGAATAGGATACAAATACTGTAAACAGGTAGAGGAACAATTTCTGAGAAAAATGAAACTTGAAACGCGGAAAACAGATTTCGAACGGACCCTAAACGGGTCAAAAATGACAAGTCTGCCCAAAATCAGACATCTGGAACATCTTCCAGACGTCTTAAACAATGGTTCAGGTCATACCTTCTCTTTCGCGGTTCTTCAGACGTCCAGACTCCCGCTGAACCGTCTGGACTTAGTTCCAGACATCCGACTGTCACTCCGGACGTCTGGAGACCCTCTCCACCATCTGGTGCTGTGCCCAGACGTCCGATCTGTGTGGGAGGGCATGCCCTTGCTCCTTCCCGAACGAGACCTGCACACATATGCGACCGTCCTCAACACGAAATGAGGCAGAACCCTTCGGCGGAACGGCTGCATGGTCGTACACGCGAAAGAAGAAGGGAAGAAAAATATCGTACATTTTAGACGTCTAGACCTTCCTCCAGACGTCTCCCGCATCATCTGGACGTAGGTCCAGACGTCTGATTCTGGGAAATATTCCCAGAATCAGGACCTCCTCGCCCTCCTCCTATTGTGCACGGCCGTGCCGCGCCACGCTCGCCTGCTGCCTGAGTTGCAGTAGCTCCTCCCCAGTGTCACGCTCCTGTTGCGTACCCACCGGTCAGCCCCGGCTGCTCCGGCGAGCTCGCACCCTCACGCTCTAACTCCCTCCCTCTCGCTGCAACCCCTCCTCCCCGCGCACATACGGCAATAGCTGCTGCCTCGCCCGCTCACTCTCACGCTAATAGGAAGGAGAAGAAGAAGAAGGCGGTGGAGTGAGGGTGAGGGAGAGGAGAGGGGGAGTATTTGAAGGTGCCGTGGGGGAGAGAGAGAAGGAAGGCTGCACCTGCAGGACGGAGAGGAAAGAGAGAGAAGAAAGGAGGGTGGCGGTTCAGACTGCGTGCGCATGCACGCAGACGTGAAACCATACGCCGAAAAAATTAATTTCCAGACATCTGGGAAGGCTTCCAGACGTCTGACCAGACGTCTGGACCAATTCCTAGACGTCTTAAACGACGTTTGATGCCGGGGTCATAACAGATGTCAAGAGATACGTTGTGGTGGTTACTCTAGTTACAAGCACGTGAATTGGTTATTTTCCAACAGTTAGTTCATTTTTCGGGACGACCTTGCTCTGATACCATCTTGTTACGACCTGATTCCCGAATCCCTACAAGACACGAGAATCGGACCGACTCGACTGATCCCAAGACCCAGTCGTCCAACGAGAAAGTAACCAAAAAGCAGTAAAATAACCCACATTCACCATGCAAGCAACTAAAAGTAACAAAAGTACAGCAGTAAAGAAATAAACTACTACAGTACACACCACCACAACAGTATAGAATTAAAAACAGGTACAGAAATACGAAGTTTATAATAAAAGAGTACAAAGGTGTAACAAAATACTCACTACTACAGAAAATGGGTACAACAAAAGTACAACTACTGGGCTCTACTAGGCCCAGCACCCTCCGCAGCCAAAGGCTTTGGTTGCTCAACACCTGGACCTGAGAAAGGTGGTAAGTACGACACATCAGCGAAATGCTGAGTAGAGTGGCAACCGGCTAACTAAGAGAAACAATAAAGGTGGACAGGTAGCTGTTATTTTCAATTTCTTTCTTTATTTAACTAATTATTTTTTCTTTCATCACTTGGTTTATTTATCAGGTCTTTTTCCTAATCTCGACTGTTCCTCGTGGGAATGATCTTAATTGCAGTCTTTTCCGAAGAGTAGAAGTAGCACGTGGTACTCTCCTAGCCGAGAGAGTCCTTCATGGTGGTCCTACCCTCAGTCAACCACCCCAAGGTTACTGACATATGTAACGGTGACTACGGCACGCACGATAAATGCACGGGTAGCTACCCCACACTAGCACGCAGTCAGTCGTTTCCGTTAACAGGTGCGCCCAAAGCATAGCACGGAACTAGTATAGGACAGAGCCCTCTCAGTAATAGGGGTCTAGCCCCTCCATAGTAACCAAACAGGAGACTCGCCCCTCCACAGCCCGCGCACCCTCGCCTGACTACCCTGGTTTTCTCAGTGGGCCTAACAAGTCGGTGTAGGATGGCTAGCTGAACCTCGGGCCCCGTGGGATGGCTACCTCTCTTCCTACACTAGCAGCTCTCCCCGGTACTGTGTACGCGAGGGTCAGAAAGTCAGTGCAAAGTGGCCAAACTCACCACGGTCTCGACCTGAGGGCAGCAAACTCCCCTCTACACTAAGATGTAATATGTGCTCTCTTTGGTACCACGTACCCAAGCGACAACACACTTTCCCATTCACTTTTCCAGTTCCATTCTATTTATTTCCAGGATCTCTACTCCTAATTCCCCGCAGGGTTTGTGCTCATGTTCCTCAGGCCAAGCCATACTAGGTTTCATCATTCAGGTTTATTCGCATATGGCAGGTATTTCCAACATTCAATCTTTCTTTTCCAATTTATATACAAGCAGCTCGTATTTAATTTCAACCAACAGAAATTACATGTAGCAGCTACTAACAACAGTAGTCTACATTTCACAGGCAGCTGTTATCCAATTACAGGCAGTTATTATTCCATCTACTCATTTCAAGACTGCATTTTAGGCATTTAATATAATTGTTCCAGTGTTTATAGTTCTAGGATTTATGCCATACCCTAGGATCTATCACTCAATCTAGTTTTCAGGTCCTAGGATTCATGCCATACCCTAGGATCCATCATTCAATCTAGTTTTTCTAGTCCTAAGATTCATTCCATACCTTAGGATCTATCATTTATTCCAGATATGCATTTATGTTTGTAATTAACTAAGGGAAGCCACTCTACCCGCAAAATCGGGAGTAATAGGGGCTCGATCGGTAGGTCTGCGTGCCTCCACAACCCCCAAATCTGCAACGGAACAAGGTCCTACACAAGGATCAATCACAAGGAACCACTCAGAACATGGTAAAAAGCATTCCAACAGGTAGGGGAACTTATGCGAAGAAGAACGGGATCTTAAACGCAGAAATCGGACCTCGAACGGACCCTAAACGGGTCAAAAATGACAACTCTGACTCAAATTAGACGTCTGGAACATCTTACAGACGTCTTAAAAGGAGTCTAGATCCATACCTCACTCTATGTTACTCCTCAGACGTCCAGAGATCCTGCTGAACCATCTGGACCTAGTTCCAGATGTCCGACCACCTCTTCGAACGTCTGGAGACACTCTCCGCCGTCTGGTGACTCGCCCAGACGTCTGAACCGCGTGGGAGGGCGTGTCCTGCGCCTTCCCGAAGCGAAACCTGCACGCTTACGCGAAAACTCTCAAACATGGCACGCAACAGAGCTTCGGCGGAACGGCCGCATGGCCGTACCCGCAAAAAGGGATGTTTATGCGCAGTATGTACCTCTTAGTCGTCTGGAACCTCCTCCAGACGTCGTCCACGTCGTCTGGATGTAGGTCTAGACGTCTGATTCTGGAGAAAATCTTAGAATTATAAGCTCATTCGTCTTCTTCCTGCTGTGCGCGGCCGCGCCGCGCTCGTCCGCCAGCTGCTCGAGCTGCAGCAGCACCGGGGGAAACCTCCCCAACACAACGCTCCTCCACGCGCACGTCGACTGGCCTCGAACTACTCCGGCGAGTTCTCTTTCTCACGGCTCACGTGCTCTCTTCTCTTCCCTCTCACTGCTCCTCTCCTCTCCGCTGCTGCACTCGGGTGCAGCTGTTGCTTGCTCTCACTCTCGCTCTCGCGCTGGAGGAAGGAGGAGACGGATGGGGTGGGGTGGCGTGAGGGAGAGGAGGGGAGTATTTGTAGGCGTGAGGGGGGAAAGGTCCTGCAGTCGACGAGGGGAAAGAATGAGGAGAAGGCTGCTGGGGTTCAGTCTGCGCGCGGCACGCGTGCATACTCGCGATCGTACTCACGCAAAAATTAATTTTCAGTTGTCTGGGAAAGTGTCCAAACGTCTGACCAGACGTCTGGACCAACTCCCAGACGTCTTAAAGTGTTTTGATGTCACGGGTCTTAACACTCTCCCCATGTTACGAGGTAAATTGTTAACCACATGATCATTGACACAAAAATTGGCTATCATAGCTACATCCTTTAATGTAACGGTGGCCTTCCCATCTATGGTTGCTAATGCACAAAGCTTGTAGTAGGGCATGATCAAGCTTCAACTACCAAAAATGATGAATTACTCTACAACCAACTATCTCTAGCTGTTCCTCGGCTAAGTTCTTTGTTGTTACGAACGCGCAGCTTCAGACGTTTTTAAGACGTCTGGGAGGTGTCCCAGATGTCTGACTAGACGTCTGGAACCCCTTCCAAACGTCTGGGATTCGGTTATTTTTGGCATGCATGTTTCGTCTGCGCGCCTGAGCGCGCAGATTTGCGTACGCTCTCTCTCCCTCTCTTTTTCCCTCTCTCCTGCGGTCGCAGAACCACCCTGTCCGCTCTCTCTCTCCTCGAGCGGCCTTAAAAGGCCATGCCCTCTCCCTCACTCCCGTCACCTCCGCCCCCTTCCTCTTCTCCTTCCAACCAGTGCGCGAGAGCGAGCGCGAGTGAGCGGCGGCGGCGACAGCCGCGGTGAGCGTGGGAGGAGGTGCTGCGCGTGGAAGAGGCGCTTGGCTGTGAGGGCGAGCTCGCCGGGGCTGCTAGGGCCGGCTGGCGGGGGGCGCAGCGGGCACGAAGTGACGCGGGGGGGGACTGCTGCAGTTTGAGCAGCAGGCGGACGAGATGCGGCGCTGCCGGGCGTCGCGAGCGGAGGGCGAGTTGCGCCCTGGTTCTGGAAAATTTTCTAGAATCAGACGTCTGGGATTCCAACCAGACGACTGGGAAGACGTCTGGAGGACTGTCTAGACGTCTGAAAGGTGAGTTATTTCCACTTCTTCGTTTTCTTTGACTGACCGTACTAAGAGAGAGAGGAAATGGGTACGTGCAGGTTCTGAGATTCGCATCCAACGCGAATTAGACGTCTGGCTGCAGTGCCAGATGACAGGAACGACTTCCAGACGTCCGGGGTGACCATCGGACGTCTGGAAACTAGGCCAGATGCCCTCGCAGGCTTCTGGACGTCTGAGAGACCACGCAGAGCAAGGTAACCCCTGATCCACTTTTTAAGACGTCTGGAATAAGTTCCAGACGTCTGATTTTGCACTGTTTCATCGTTTTCGACACCGTTTAGGGCCCGTTCGGGTTCCGTTTTCCGCGTTTCGAGTTACGTTCTTTTCGGAATTAAATCCTCTACCTGTCTACAGTAGCTATATACTATTTTGAGAAACTCCCTGTGTTTGATCCTTGTGATAGGATCCCATTCCGTTGCAGTCTCGGGGTTTGCGGAGGCACGCGGGATTTCCGACCACGCCCCCAGTACTCTTGTTATAACCGGTAGAGTGGCATTTAAGTTTATTAGCATAATCTGTTAAATTATGGAACCATAAATAGAACCTAGGACATTGCATGAATCCTAGGAATGAGAAACGAGATTGAATGATAGATCCTAGGGTGTTGCATAAATCCTAAGGCTGGAAAACTAGATTGTATGATAGATCCTAGGGTATGACATGAATCCTAGGATGGGAAAACTAGTGGAATATGTGAACACTGCAGTCTTGAAAATGTGGAAAAGAAATAATAGCTGCCTGTAAATTTGTTTAAACAGCTGCCTGTTATGAATAAATGAACATGATTAAGAATATGGGATGTATGAACGTGAAACTGGAAAGGTGAAACCGGAATGCGCTGAGTTAAAGAGCTGGAACCCTACGGGGAATTAGGAGTAGAACTCCTGGAAAGTGAATGGAATAGAATTGGGGAAGTGAGCTGGCCCTTGAGTACGAAGTACCAAGGAGAGCGACTGTCCCCCTGTTTAGTGCAGAGCGGAGCCAGCCGCCCCAGGGACCCGGGGTTAGGACTGGCCACTCTGTACCGACTTACTGGCCCTCGTGTACGTAGTACCGAGGAGAGCTACTAGTGTAGGGAGGTGCTAGCTACCCCACGGGCCCCGAGGTTCTGCTAGCCTCCTACGCCGACTTGTTAGGCCCACTGGGGCAAACCAGGGTAGTCAGGCGAGGGTGCGCGGACTGTGGAGGGGCAAGGCCCCTGTTTGGTTACTGTGGAGGGGTTGGACCCCTGTTACTGAGAGGGATCTGCCCTGTACTGGTTCCGTGCTGTGCTTTGGGAGCACCCGTTAACGGAAACGACTAACCGCGTGCCATTGCGGGTTAGCTACCTGTGCGTTTACCGCGCATGCCGTAGTCACCGTTACGTCTGTCAGTGACCTTGGGGTGGTTGACTGAGAGTAGGATCACCACGGGGGACTCTCCCGGCTAGGAGAGCACCACGTGCTACTTCTACTGTTCGGAAAAGACTGCAATCAATATCGTTCCCACGAGGAACATTCGAGATCAAGTGAAGGATCTTAGAAATAGATAAATTGTGAAACAATAGAAAGACGTAAATAAAGGAAGAAAGAAAATTAAAACAGCTACTGTACACTTTACTGTTTCTTTAGTTTAGCTGCCACTCTACTCAGCGTTTTGCTGACGTGTTACACTCGTTACCTTTCAGGACCAGGTGTTGAGCAGCCAGGGTCAGCGGCTGCAGAGGACGCTGGGCCGAGTAGGGTCCAGTAGAGTTACCACTGTTCTCTTGTACCTCTTTTTGGTTCCACTGTAGTGAGTAGTTCTTGTTTCCGCTGTACTTTTCTTTACCTGCAGTTCATATTATGTTATGAATGTTGTTCTACTGTTGTGGTGGTACATACTGTAGTAGTTTCTTTCCTTACTGCTGTATTTTCTTACTGTTAGTTATATTCATGTTGAATGTGGTTTATTTTACTGCTCTTTTGGTTACTTCCTCGTTGGACGACCAGGTCTTGGGTTTAGTCGAGTCGGTCCGGTTCTCGTGTCTCGTAGGGACTCGGGAATCGGGTCATTACATTTGTTTGCTGTTACTTTCTTTCTATTTGTTGTGTTTTCCTTAAATTGCTATTATAGAATAAAGAAAATTTTCATTAATGAGTAATCTTAAAGAAAAGATTAAGATTTTTTTTTAAGATTTTCATTAAAGAGTAATCTTGCTAGGTATTACAAGCACTTTGTCTTTGTTACTAATTGGCCAAATGCGTAGAGCAGTAGAAATATGAGTTGACGTCTGATGTAGGACGTAGAAATATGAGTCACTAGCCAAATGCCTTGTTGAATTAAAGAGTAACATGTTATGCATAAAGTGTGAAAGAATGTGTTGGACTATGAACTTTGAATGCACTACCTAGGACCTCTTCGTGCCGCTAGTCTACATCGATGTTCCTTGTGATAGAATGATACAATCCAATTGCTGTAACCCTTTCTCATTGATACATATAATTTCCAACTGCATGCATCATGAACACACTTTATTGTTAAGATCTTCTTGGATGCTACCTTCTTGGTACTCTACAACCTTCTCAAAACTTCATCATCATAGATGTCATTGTAATTCTTCTTTTGTATTCCATCTTTCATTTTGTTAATATTTTTGGCCACTGTCTTGTGCACCTGCATGTTGTTAGAAGGCGATCTGATCTTGACCTTGCATTTGATGGATCCAATCTTCACTACGTGATAAGTAGGGCTCAAAGTTTTAGGAGATCTCCTTCTCCATCATCTACATCTCCTTCTTCAAGACTTGGTTCTTGTTCCTCATCATCTGGTATATGAATATCTTCATTGTTCTTAATAAATGTGTCATGTGGCTCTTCATTCACAATAACTATCATTAAGTGTTAAAAATCGTGATTAGTCATGGGAGTATCCTCCCTCCTCTTCATCTTCTCATGTTAATTCTTCATTGTCATCATGTTTCTCTTATAATATGTCACTTTCATCTTCAGCTTCGAAAGGCAGACTATCTAAATCTCTTGCTTTTCATTAAACAATTTCAAATATGAGATGTTGAGATAAAGATGCACGAACTTGGTAGCCTATTGATGAAGGTTGAGAAGACCTAATAAAAGTTAAGATCACCATAAAATTCATCATCGATCTAACTTAATAGAAAGATATAGTGTCTATTGAGATATACCTACTAGTGGGATTTGCAATCACATGCATTTCATATATCATTGCACAGTATGTAGTGACTCATCGTTGTTAATGTTGAATAGAAATTACCTCGAATTGGGAGTCATGACTTTTCAAATTAATCGTAGTTGATATGTCGCTTTATTATATCCAATTATGAGGTAAGCAAGAGATCTCTTCAAATGTCCATGACCTCTTAATCTTCACCATCTTACTAAATCTACCCTCATAGTTAACATCGTCAAGGAAAGCTACTACTCAACCACCTAAACATTGAATAAGAAGGAATGAGTCCATTATCTGGAGGACCATGTAAGAAACGATAAGAGATGGTCAATTGAGATTGAAAAGGATAAGAGAGTTGGAATTGAGATTCAAATCACAACTAAATAAGATATCCACATCATATTGTCAATGTAGATCTTTTACACTAATATACAATCCATCTAAAAAGATAAAGATGTGTTTAGATTAGGTTTCTTACCATACTTTATCCTAATTAACATTTCATTCAAATTTTGAAACATATATTTTTAAAACGAGAGAATGAATATTAGTGTCATTTCTTTAAAATGATTATATCATCTGACAAGATTAATTTGAATTAGCATTAGTTTTTAAATTTGATTTTCTCATTAGGTTTGCTTAGAAATAATTAATTCAAATTAGCATTATTTTTATTTTTTTAAAAAAAATAAATAAGAAAGTACTATAGTTTAAAAGATATATGTAACAATTTGATTACAGTATTCTATTTTAAGTACTTTAATGTAGCATTTAATAATTTTTAATTACATATAAAAAATTTTGATTTGTTTTAAAATTTGATTTTACATATTCTTGTTAAGTTTCTTTAATCGTGTAAGATAGAAAATTCACATGTATTATAAAATGATTTTAGATATTGTTTAGTTCCTTTCATAAATCATTTTACATAGAAGCATTAGGATTTAAAAAGTATATAATTTGTAATATAGAAATTTCACATATATTATAAATTAGCAATAGAAAGTTAACATGCATTATAAAATGATTTTACATATTGTTAAGTTTCTTTCATAAATAATTTTACGATTAGCATTAGGATTTTAAAAAAATAAAACTTTACAATTTAGAATTTCAATTTTTAATGAAGAGAAATAATTGTTACATGTTATAAAATGTCTAATACACTATTTTTCATATTATTTTTGGTTTTTTCATAAAATTACTCTACATAATTTTAATTACATGTTAATTTCATTATTGTTATACTTTCCTTTCATAAAAGCATGACATATACAAATTATGAATTGATATATTACCATTTGATTTTTGATAGAAAAAAGAATATATATATATTAAAGTTAGATAAGAAAAGAATTCTTATTAAATTTTTCTTATATTTTTAAACATATTAGTATTACCATCAAGGCTAACAAAAAGATGTTACTAATGGATTTTGCTAACTAATCCTTATTGGATGTGGTTTATGATCAACATTTTTTAGGTTTATGGTAATAATATGCAAAAAATCTGAATCTAGTTTGTAAAATGAATTCGATTCTTGTTTTTATTTCGTGATTTCTAAATGCCTAATTTGTACTTTATGATTTGTAGCTAACACTTTATTTATAGTTCATAATTTGTAGATAATATATAGTTTGTGGTTCATGATTTCTATCTAACACACAATGAAATTCGACATACTTTTGCAAAGACAAGGGAAAAATATATGAACATGATTTTCTCAATTGTTAATTCATCTAGCATTCTTGAACAAATTTATAAAATATGTAATATGCAAAAATTAAAACCTAAAGACAATTAGGATCCTAGAATGATATGCCTAATTTCAAAAGTTTCGATATGCACTTTATGTGTGTACAGACATACTAATGTTAATTATAATGAGATGATTAACAAAATTATAAGAAACTTACAAATCAAGTAGCAAAAAAATAAGGTGTTACCTCAAAAAGTGTAATAAAATGTACAAGTAGAATGATCTACTTAGCTTGTAATAATTTTAAAATATTAAAACATATTATAAAAAATAAATACTACAAATCACAAACTCATGTAATCAAGTCAATGAGCACTACGAAAAAGTAATAAAAATACTTAGGAAAAAAGTAAAAACTATAAGCATTACAAAAATAATCAACAAAATGATATTAAAAAAAATGATGGATTATGGTGAAATAAGTAGAAGATGGGCATGTGATGAAGCGAAAGAGATAGAGGATGAGCCAATAATGAAGCATGATACGTGGAGAATGATCGGGTGATAAGCGAGCAAATGAGAGCTTGAGAGATCATGAAGCTTTAGAGTGGGAGATTATGAAGATTGAGGGGCAAAAAGGAGAGGAAAATGATTAAAAGTATAACAGAGAAGGAGCGAGGGAGAATAAATAAAGAAGAGGGGACATCGAATGTTGGGTAGAAGTTGAACATTTGCAGGAAGACAAATTACTAACCCATTTGAAGCACATCACACAAGGGAGATACAAATGCCACGTCAACTAAGATGAGTTTACTAACCCAATCTCCTGTTTCCCTTTTTCGTCCGCGCCCCATTTCCAAAATACCCGTTGCGCTCTGCTCTGGATATCTTGGACAGATGGTATCTTGCGGAGATTGTTGAGGTTGGAACTTTTTATATCAAAAAAAAACGCACAATCATGATAATGATAATAATTTACTACAGAATCTATTATTTATTTCCTCTCTTCCCACAAGGAACAGAGAGGGGTAAGAGACTGCAATGGACTCTTCTCCTCCCCCTCCTCTTCCCCCTCCACCTCCGCACTCTGTTCTCCCCGAAGACCTCACCCTCAGCATTGCATCCTTCCTCGAGGTACCCAGAAAAAAAAAAAATGGCATCCTTCAATCTTCGATTTATGGGTTCTTCCATATTGGCTTCCAACCACTTGGGTTACCTCAGGTGCAGGACCTCTGCTCTCTCGGGAGCTGTTCCCGCCTCTTCAGGGAGCTCTGCTCCTCCGATTACCTCTGGTTTGGCCTCTGCAGGAGGAGATGGCCGTCTCTCCTTCGCCTCTTAGAGGGCCCTCCTCCTCCCCGTCCTCTTAAGGTTTGGATGAGCTCTCGAGAAACTTAATGGGTTCGCTGTTCCTTTCTCCTTTTTTTGTGTTACCAACTCGTGATGGTTGTCTTTCAGTACTTGATGGTATTTTTCTTTTTTCTCCCCTTTCCCTTTTGTAATCTGTTTTGGATGGTGAGTGATTAATCGGAGTATATTTAGGTCCGCCTGTAAGAGGTTATGTGTTCAGAAAATCAAGAAATATGATGCCCTTGGGGGGTTGGAATGGCTATGTTTTCTCTAAATTCTTGTCTTGACCACGGTTTTTGTTTTCTTTGTTTTGAACCTTGAAAGATGAAATCGTTATTCGATCATGGTAGTTTTTTTCTTTCTTCTTTTGGGTAACTTCTGTAATTTGTTTTGCTTGGTGAGTGCTTAACCAGAGCTTGCTTGTCTCTGTCTATGAGCGGTGATGTATAGGAAAATCGAGAATTATGGTCGGCTATGTTTCTCTGAATTGTCATCTTGAATATGGTTTCTAATGATTTGTTTCGACCCTTGAGAGATGAAACGGGTATTTGGTCATGGTAACCTTTTTTCTTTCTTTTGGGTAATTTCTGTAATTTGTTTTGCGTAGTGAGTGTCAAATGAATTTTCCGCTATTCCTGCAAGCGATTCTATATAGGAAAATCAAGAATTATGCTGCTTTTGGGGATGGGGACGGCTACATTTCTTCGAAGTGTTGGCTTGATCATGGTTCTCGTTGCTTTGTTTTGATGCTTGAAAGATGAAAGCAGAATGTACGATGAAGTGGTTCTGGAAAAGGTATGGTCTTGTTGATTTTTCAAAGGGGGCCATGAACTATGGTTCCATGAGTTGGAAAATGCAACAAATTGGGTCCTGAGTTTCTTGGATAGGGCCTGAGAAAGACCCAACTGGAAACTTACTGGTTAATCATGATAATAAGTTTGGTGACTTTCCAATAAAATGTTGTCTTTTTTAAAAAATTGGGAAAGGGGCCAAGAAGTAAAAAAGAGAGTAGTGATGATTGTGAGAAGTTTCTCTTTTGAAGTTCAGGACTCTGTGTGCTATGATTTTCTGAGTTTATTCCCTCAAAAAAATGATTTAGTTTAGAGCCTAAACTAGGATATTTTCAGGGCTTCTGGATAATTTGCAGGGTATCTATTTATGATTTCCTAGTGCATGAGGAATGTTGCTCTTTGCAGATCATCCCAGTACTTCTTGTAATCTAACTCTTAAAAAAAAAAAAAAAATCAGTAGTCTAGTTCAGTCATATTTCCTATCAGTGATGGTAATCACTTATGGTCAAACTTTCTTGATTTCACTGCCCAACGTGATGGCCACTGATTGAACATTGCTGCCATGTGACAGGATTGAGCAGATTTCTTTAGTTTCTGTATCACTACTGTCCTTCCAGATGTATGGAACTTATGTGAGAAACAAGGCCTGGGTCCATGTTTAATTAAGATGTATTAGCTTGGATAACTTATTGGGTGTGAATCCAACTGACCAAAGACAACCACTGAAAATGTTTAAGCCTGAGTTTGCTGATGTGGTGCTATTTTTGGGGATATTATAACCCAAGTATTGGTAATCATAACAAGGTATTGGCAACTAGCTTGGAGCATTTAAACATTTTATTTTCAAGTAATGTGATTATTTGTATCAGAGTGGAACTTGGAAATAAGGAAGAAATTCACTTTATCAATTACATGTCTTAAAGGACTGGACATCTGACTTATATTGCGGAGAACTAATTAGTTTGATTAAATAGAACTGCAAGGATTAATTTTAGGATTTGCTTAATTATCTCGAGTGGTTACATTGATTTTTTATTTCCAATTCATCCTTGACATTGAATGGATCAGTAATCTGATTAAACAGATGAAAAGAGGAGCACGGTTGTTGGTTGATTTGTTTAGCTTTTTAGCTTATATGATTTTTTTTTTTTTATTTGCAATGGATGTGTTCATGTGCAATTGGCATAGGATCATAAACCAGTACATATTTTTATTGGAAAAAAACCATGAACCACACTGATAGGCTCATGCTGATTATCAATGCACCAATCATCATGGAAATTTTTTCTTACTTCTAGCGGGGGAGTTACCCTCCTTTTTTCTCTTCCATTTTTTTTCATACTTCTCTTGAAGCTGATTAATTGCAAGATGAATTTATGTTCAATCAGCAAAGCTAGGTGGAAAATATTAGAAGTTTGTAAACTGGTACCGAGACTTATAACCTTCATTCTTATTTAATTTTCTATTTATACACTTGATTATGTAGGGATGGAAAGACTTTTATATATTGCGGCACAGAGATCTCCTCTGCAGAATTTCTACTGTGATTGATTTTGTGAAACAGTGCTCTCAGAATAACTCGCTTGAAGTTGGAGAGTATTTGAAAGCTGTTGAAAATTTGGCTTCGCTAGATCTGGGGTTTGAAGATGTTAAACTATTTCTATTCACTGCAAGACAGAGTATCTTGTTGAATCTTATTGGGCTGCATTATTCCATGTTCTCTCTTGGAATATCAGTAAGTAATTAAGCCTTTTGTTGTTTTAGATCTTCATGTTAGAGATCGAAGTTCCATTTTTTTAATTTAAGTTTTTTAGGAAAGTGTAAAGGCTCATTAAGATGTTTGAAATTTGTTTAAGTTGCTATTCGAATGTGAAAATACTTTGTAAAGTAGTTGAAAACTTCATGAAAAATGCAAGGAAACCATGCAAAATGCACTTAGAACTTGGATCAATAATTTTGAAGCTTATAATCTTGATGTTGCCTTCTCTTGGTATACTTTCTACTAAAGTGATTATTTGCGCTATTCGTCTAATTGCTTTACAACAGCAACCTGAAAATGCACAGTCAGCACAACTTTAACGATTGCTTTCATTACAATTGAAAAATCCTTTATTCTAATCCAATAAAAATCTAAAAGAAAATTCACATTCTCATGTATTTATGTCAAGTAATGCAATGGGATCGAGGTAAAGAATGGGGTTGTGGAATAAGCATTCATTTGCTTTGGAAATGTAAAAAAGAAGCACACTAACATCCATGATCACAAACAAGAGATTTAGTCCTTGTTTGGTAAGGGGAATAAGTGTGTGGAATAAGTAGAGGAATATGGAAGAAGTGGAATAAATGATGGAATAAGTGAGTTAACCTGTTTGGATGTTAGGCATGTTAAGTGACGTGTTAAAATTATTCCACATAGAGGGGTGGAATAAGTTATAGGCGTGTTAACTCGTTTCTAGGTATGTTAAGTGACGTGTTAAACACTTAACACGCGTGACAAACAGGGCCTTAATGTAGAGAACCCCAAAGTTTGACTACCATTTATGACATGCTATCTACTAAAAAAGTTTCCAGAGCTTAGCCGTTACATTTCTTTGAGGTTCTTGTACTTCATAAATGCTGGTCAAATTCTCATGAGTAGAAATGGCACCCTGATGTAGACTTTTACTGTCGAGTATAGCTGTGTTAATCTTTTGTTTCTCTTCTTCCTTTGTGTTGTGAAAAGTGGTGGTTCAGAGCTGCCCTTGTATGTCATGGTGCTACGGCAAATGACAATCAAGACTGTCTAGCTCATAGAAAACTATCTTTGACTGAAGAGTGGTTTGTTTGGGGAAAGCTAACCTGATTGGTATGGTCATCTTCACAATATTGGTATTGTGTCCCCAACAATCTCTACAAAAAAAGGAGAAAGGAATCTTTTAAAAAATTAGAAGCAGCTGAACAGATAATTGCATTATAAACACTCACATTCCATATAAAAATAGAACAAATGCATAGATTTTGTCCATCCATCCCTTTTCCCTTGCCAGGTCAATTGTTTTAAGAAATATTTTCATGAAAAATGCTGAAACTCCTCTGACTATGGCTCCGTCACAGCAAATAATTCATTCCTTTCTCTTCCTATAACACCTGGTTAGTGCCCATTACATGATCCCTTTGGCCCACAACTTGTGAGAGACCCTCCCTTGTTAGGCTCAAAAGCAAACATAGATATGCTCTTAGATGCAAAGATTTACCTGATTTCTTGGATTGATGCTATTTTTATCTGCAAATGCTTCCAAGCATTTTCACTTGTAAAGTGCTTACACGCAGTGGAACTTCTGCATACTGCATCTGAAGGTCAGAGGGGAGATGGTATCATTGCAGGAAAACCTTGGGACTACCCTGCTATGTTATCGTGTAAATATAACACATGAATATTATTGAACCGTGTGCCTAAAGGAGCATAAGGGGAAATTATGTAGAGGCCCATAAGAAAACATAAAAGGACTGTGACCACAAAGAATACTAAATAGATAGAATATCTGATAAGCTAGATGTCTAAGTGTGATAATATAATTGAAATAGTTGAAATATTTAAATAACACGGAAGCGATAATATCAAAGTATATACGCATCACAAAACACTTGGGTTTACGTGAAAATCCCACTCACGAAGAATGGGGAGAAAATCACAGGAGAAGGCCTCAATAGGACACAGATTTGTATTTTTTCTTCTCAAAGAATAACTGAGGGAGTACATGTCTACTTATAGGTCATTACACACACAAAGTCCATATTTTCCAATGTGGCACTAAATCAACACACAATCCTCTCAACACTCCCCATCGAGCTGGAGCATGTAATGCTCAGCTTTTAACACAAATCCACTCTACACAGCAGACTAAACAACACTCTGGACTGGTTTTGCTTGTAGGCGGAAACACGGGCTGGAGCTGCTGAATGAACAGTAGCTGGCATTGAAGATCTGGTGCTGATGGCTCCCCGTTCAGTATCCCTGTAATTGGGTCTTCCTCTGAAGACTCGAAGGTGGATCTCCCTCTCTGGAGTCCACGAAATTGGATCTCTCTCATAAAAACCTTAAATGAGTTATTCCTTTGAGGATCTCAAAACTTTGGACCTCCCAGAGTTGGATTTCTCATGTGGAGTCCATGAACAAAAGGGACTCCTAAATAGGGGCGACTACAACAGACTCCTACACTCCTTTCTCCCATACTAGTATGGGAGAAGACAGTAACGATGAGAAGAAAATAAAACCAATAAAACTTAGAAAAGACTTCCATCTCTTTTCTTACACATAAACCTCATCATTTTTTTTTCTTTTTTCTTGTATTTTTTTTTAACTCTTTTCCTGCCATATTCTCTTTTTTCTCTTTTTCCCTTTTTTTATTTTTTTTGAAAAAGGAAAGGGTAGTTATCCAAGATGATAACTACTCAAATATATTAAAGAGAAAACCAACAACAAACACCAAAACAAGGGGTAAACACCAAGACCCCTCACTCACAAAGACTCACTCCAAAGCTTAAACAAAACAAGAATAGATTCCACAAAATTCTCCACATAAGGCTTCTACCCTCTGAAGACGACAGCATTCCTTCCTAACCAGACACCCCAGAGGATCGCCAGCGGTCTGGCCCTCTCCTTCTTCATACGGAAGATATTCTGCCCAACATTACCCCCTCCACTTCTATAATCGCTCCAAAAATCATTAAAAGACCGACAGCTCCACCATCTCGCTCCCATACGACTCCAAATGGGTAAGAGAAGAAAAGGTGGTCAACATCATCATCTTCACTTTCACACAATAGGCAAACCTTACTCTCCTCAGGAGCCCATCTCACCCTCCACACCTTAGTCATGAGTCTTCTCCTCCTAAGCAGCCAAACAAAAATCTTAACCTTCAGAGGACAAGTCGCCTTCCAAACCTGTCTGCAATCTCTCACCAGATCCAAATCACCAGTTGGACCCCTGCCGGACAATCTCCTATATGCAGCCCCCACTGAGAAATTTCCTTCATCCTAACCAAACATATCATTTCCGGATGCCGGCTGCAGACCTTCTAACTTTTCAAGCAATCTCTGGAATTTATGAATTCTCGCATCTGAAAGATTCCCTGCAAAAGACGGACACCATCCACCTCCCCAAACTTCAACCATAGACGCCTCTTTGCACGGGGCCATAGTAAAAGTCTCGGAAATCTTCTAGAGAGTGCACCTTGCCCTGTTCAATCATCCTGCCAGAACCTGAAGATCTCCCCCGTCCCCACCACCAGTACAAAACAGTTCTGCACCTTAGGAGCCACCGTCGACAAACCTTTCAAGAAGTGAGAAGCATTCCTCAGTAGGGATAAAAGGAGGTCCCAACGTAGCGGGCCACCATAAGCCGTCCTGAAAACCCTTCCCATCAAATCCTCCCTACCCTCCAAGAGGCCCCTAATCCACTTTACTAGCAGGCTATCATTTGACCTCCCCAAATCCCTCACCCCAAGCCCCCCTCCTCCACCAGCTTGCAAACCTCCTCCCACGCCACCAACCTGGCATCAGGCCCATTCGACCCCTGATTGGACCAGAAGAAATTCCTCATAAGCCTCACTATCCTCAAGATGACCTACCGGGGCAGCTTCAGGACAGAGGTGAAATACAATGACATTGCCGCCAGAATCGCCTTGAGCAAAACCAGCCTTCCACCCCTCGATAGAAGCCTGGACGCCCACCCCGCCAACCTCCCCTCCAGCCTCTCCATCAGGGGAGCCCAATCCTGTACCAGGATCCTACCATTTGTCAGCGGCAAACTCAAGTATCTGATCGGTAGCTTCACCTGCTTTGTGCCAAGACCCATGCTACACTCCCTCGCCTCTGCCTCCGTCAAATTAAAAGGGACAAAACCTGATTTAGACAGATTAATCTGCAAACTTGAAGCCTTACCAAACAAAAAAAGTAGAATCCGCATCCTCCTAGCCTCCACCTCCATGCCTTCTATAAAGAAAATCGTATCATCCGCATATTGCAACAACGGGATGCTTGTTCCATCTCCCAAAGAGAAACCCCTCACCAAGTTCCTCTCATAAGATTTCTTTGCCGCCCTCGCAAGTGCATCTGCCGCTATAACAAAAAGATCGGAGCCAATGGGCACCCCTGTCTCACCCCCTTTCTCGGCTGAATCCAACCCCCTACCGGGTTTCCATTGACAAGAACCGAGAAAGACGTCGTGGTGACACTCCTCTTCATCCACTTGATCCACACGGGTGGTGAAGGAGGATCTCCGAAGCTACCACATACCCCTCCAAAATGTTCCTGCCTGGGACAAAAGCCATCTGTAGCGGATCCACAATCCTCGCCAAGGTCTTCCTCAGCCTATTCGCCAAGATCTTAGCCACAATCAGGTAGATAGTATTTGAGAGAGCTATCGGCTTGTACTCCTGGATCTCCTCTGCACCCTCCCTCTTCGGCAATAAGAACAAGTAAAACTTGTTCAATCTGTTGAAGCCCGAATTTCCTTCGTTGAACTCCTATAGTAGCTGCACCACATCCTCCTTCACCACCGGCCAAAACTCCTTATAAAAGGCAATTGGAAAACCATCCGGACCTAGATAACCATCAGCATTCAGCCCTTAGATCGCCTTATGAATCTCATCTTCCTCAAACAGGCCTGTTAAGAACTCTTCCGCATCCCTGATCCATGATACCTCGAATCCCAACCACCTCCATCTTCCCCCTTGCCTCCTCCCAATAAACTCTGAAGTATCTCGCAGCCGCCCCTCCTACCACCTCTCTACCCATAAACTCCTCCCCTTCCACCACCAATCTATCAATCTAGTTCCTCCTCCTCCCGGATGCCGCCATATGAAAATACCGAGTGTTAGAATCGCCCTCCTTGAGCCACCTCTGCCTGGATCTCACCTTCCACTCCACTTCCTCCTTCCAATCTTCCTCTTGTATCACCTGCAAGCACTTTGCTCTGTTCACCCTGTCTATCTCGAAAAGGAGGCCAACATCCTCAGCCAAATCCAGCCTTGCAATCTCACTAAGAGCTTCATCTTTCCTCTTCCCGCGCTCCTCTTTAATTTGCTTCTTATGGACCTTGAGGAAGGACCTCAAATCTCGCAGTTTAGCTTCCAATCTAGCAGCTGCCGAGCCATCCACATGAACGGATCTCCATTTCTCTTCCACCAGCCCTTTGAATCCCTCTTCAAGGAGCCAAGCTCTGTCAAACTTAAAATACGTTCCATGCCTCCAGCCCTCATTTGTCACCCACATCAAGGGAGTGTGGTCTGAGAACGGCCGCTCTAGAGGTCTAACCTCCGCCTTTTTTAATTTCCAATGTGAGACCAAAGCTTCATAACAAAAAGACCTAAACAAACTCCTGAGACTTCCGCGATTGCGCCATGCACTGCGCGAGATCTTTGCAGCGACCTCCACTGACTTGACCTCGTTTCCTCTGATTCTTCATCTTCACCCCTTCTGTCGATCGCTCGGGGAGGGGGGGAGGCTCCTTCCAAGTCCTCGGCCACAACGTCCCCAAGGGGCTCCTTGACGCCACTGACCTCGCCCTCTTCCACGGCACTGTACTCGAGGAGAGGATGCGGTAGCGTGAGACCTCCGTGCTGTCTCCTCGCATGGCTGCCACTGGAGTGGAAGAGGCCCCCCTCCACCACCACTGCTAGGGTTTATTCGTGGTCGAGCCACCTCTGCCGCTCGTTGGCATTTCGTGGCCTCCATGATCCCACCTTTGCGACCATACTCGCCTGAGTTGCGAGATCGACGTCGCTCGATCGCCTCCTCGCTGCTATCATCCTTGGTCTTGTCCTCGGAGGCCATTGATGCAGACGCTGCTGCCGCCGATCGCCGTCGACGCCTCCCACGAGATCATGTCAGTCGTGATCACAGTCACTGTAGCTACCGTAGCGACTGACCACCACATGTGCTTACGCTTGGTCCGCGTGGGCCCTCTCCTTGATCACCTTGCTCCTGCTGGACTCCCTCACGTTGATTGTTTCGCCGCCTAGCGCCATCTCTCCGCCACTGTATGCAGAACATCGCGCGGATCTCCTCCACCTTCGCCGCCTGCAGTGGGCCGCATCTACGTGGAGCATTGGCATGGCTGCAGCCGATGCCTGCAGCGGATGCCGCTCCCCCTTGCGGCCGCTAGATGTGCCTCCGCAACACCATCGCCACTGAGCATAGCCACGAGGGTCGGCGCCAACGTGCCCAGCCCCAGCGTCACGCCATCGTTGGCGTCCTCCATCGCGACGACCCTTTGCCGCCGCGGCCTCATCTCCAACGTCGCGTGTGTCCTAGCCACACTGACCTCCTATTAGCAGCTCACTGTCATTGCTCCATTCTCCAACAACAAAGATACTTCAAGAACATAATATAATAATAATAAATTCAAGAATCTCTGATAATAAAACTCAAGAACGACTCGCTCTGCTACCAAGTTGAAATATTTAAATAACGTGGAAGCAATAATATCAAAGTATATACGCATTACAAAATACTTGGGTTTATGTGGAAACCCCACTCAGGAAGAGTGCAGTGAAAACCACAGGAGAAGGCGTCAATAGAATACTGATTTGTATTTCTTTTTCTTAAAAAATAAGTGAGGGAGTACACACATACTTATAGGCCATTGCACACACACGGTCCACATTTTCCAATGTAACATTAAACCAACACATAATCCTCTCAACAGAAATACATTGGGAAAGTGAAATATTTCGAAGGTGAGTGGGATAATTACTTCTCTTGATAAATCATTTTTTTGAAAAGGAAAAAGGAGAAGAAACAGTTTGGCAGGAAATAAACTAGATTGTCCATGCTTCTGTAGCAGTCAGAGGATTAATATCGCACTAAAAATATTAAATTGCTTTCAGTCTTTCCTACAAGGGTATGCCCAATAAGCAAGACATCAAATGGCCTTGGTGCCACATTACACTTGATGCTTAGTGGCTGTGCAGATTTATCTTGGAGTTAATAGTTACCCTCCTTGTCCCTATCTTTTTTTCTCCTACGACATGATCTTGCAGCACCGGCCTCTCTGTTTTCATTTGATATGTTGAATCATGGGGGCATTGAGAGCCAACTTAGATTTCTGTAATTCTATTGGCAGGGAGACATCGTCAACGAAGCCCTTCACTCTCGTGGCATATCCAACCGTCAGATCTGCGTGTTCACACTTCGGCTTGGCAGATGGTCCTTCGGATACCGCTTGCCCGATGAACGCTCCTATCACAAGGTCACTTTAGGCAATCTAACCACACCAGGAGAAGCAGCTCTTTGTTCTATACTCGGCCGAGGGGCAGTTCATGAGGTATTGCGTGTTCAGATCACGCCAATCACAATAAAGTAGTCACCAATGAAGATAAAAATGAAGGCCTACACTTTGCATGTGTCATACCAGTTGTAAATACACATGCTACATGGAGCCGCTTGGCTCCATCGTGTAAATGCATAGAGCACTAATGCATATGCACAGTTCTCACGTGTGAAAATGTGCATATATACTTACGAGTTCAGTTCCGTGTGACAATAACTGTAAGGATGTACAGTG
The DNA here is from genome assembly GCA_037157565.1 of Thalassia testudinum. Classification (NCBI taxonomy): domain Eukaryota; kingdom Viridiplantae; phylum Streptophyta; class Magnoliopsida; order Alismatales; family Hydrocharitaceae; genus Thalassia; species Thalassia testudinum. The sequence continues at coordinate 559,446 of JAZHRO010000022.1, read as the reverse complement.
ACTGGAGCGCATCTGATAGAGCAGTATGCTGCACAATTCCGCTTGTTTGTGTTGTTGAATGAAAAGTATGTGCAGCTGCCTTTTGTTCTACATTTGATTGTTGCACCGCAAAGCCAGATATTTCGGAGTGGCTTGATGTTTTTCATGTTGATTCATGGATTCTGATCGTCTCTTCTACCTCATAACTATTCCAACGGTTGGACATTGGTGTTTTTTTAGGTTTTGGATTTTGATGGTCAAGAAGCCATGGGTGTAATCACTACAGGAAATGGGACTGACCGAGAGGGCTTCACCTGGTGAAGTCGGCCGATTTTGTTGGTGAGGATTTCTGTCCTCGTGTTGTTAGATGTTGGGAACTTGTGTGATTGTTTTCCACTGGAAACTGTTGAGAAGTATGAAACTGGAATATAGGGGTAGGCTAGGGGTAAATTGCATTCAGTTCTTTAAAGGAAAATAAAACCATAGAGAAGTATAGATCAAAACTTTTTATATTTTTTCTTTAAGTTGAAGCACAGATGTCTACCATGTTTAGATTGGAACAACAACAATCAAAGGATGATCTTGGAAGTGTTTTGGTGAACATGTCATCAATTTGTTCTCAAGGTGTCACACGAGAAGTGTAAGTGAACCCTTTTGGTTCATATTACGGGTGTTGTGATAATCCACTTTCACATGTTGAGTCATTTCATGGAAGATTGGATTATTAACGATGAATAACATCACGTGGTTATCACACTTCATCTGCAAAGGGCCAGGTAGAGAGAGATCCAAATCAACAAGGATGGAATAAATCCACATGGGTTCACATGTGGCTTAGGTCATAGCCTCATATTCAAATTTAGCCCTAGATTTGATCACAATCTTCTGCTTCTTGCTTCACCAAGTAACCATATTTCCCTTAACAAATGTGCATAATCCAGTGGTAGATTTTCTATTCATAGGGCTCCTTGCATAATTCACATCTGAGTCACGTTACCTTGAGAAAACAACCCTTTCCTTGATGCAGATTTTAAGTTCTTAAAAATTATCATAGTTGCATCTCAATGTATCCTTTTTAGTTTGTTTATAAATTGACTCACCTTGCTCACTATAAGAGTGATGTCAGGTTGTATAACAATGTCATACAACAATTTCCCCACAAGGCACCTAAACCATCTCGCATCATTCTATCCTAAGTTATCTCTGTATTGATGTACACTTTAATCAATGGAAAGAAATGCAAGCTTGGCACCCAACATACTAGTCTCCTCTAGGAGACCAACTACATACTTCCTCTTCCCCCATCAATTCCAAGCCACTTCTGTCTTGAGAAAATATCATAGTGGGCCAAAGTCATTTGTAACAAAGTGCTTGGCTAAGAACTCATTGGTCTTGATGCCACATTTGTCATCCCTATTTAATATAATGTCACTTACATATACTCGTCCTTTTTCTATTCTCTTCACAAATAGTGAATGGTTTGCAGATGATTTCCTAAAATCAATCCTATCAATGATATTAGACAACTTTTGAAGCCATGCATGTGGACTCTATTTGAGCTCATAAATAGTTTTGTTTGCCTTGCAGACTTACACTTTGCTACACCCCCTCCACTTTGAACCTCGAAGGTTGTTGCATGTAAGCACTCTCTTGAAGATCACTATAAAGGAATTCATTTTTTATGTCTAGCTAGTGAAGCGACCAATCTAAGTGAACTACAACAAAAATAAGTATCTAAACATGGGAAGTCATCTGATAAGAGAAAATGTGTCAAAATAATCCACCTCATATGTCTACATGTACTCCTTTGCCATCAATCAGGCCTTGTATTGCTCCACAAATCCATCGAGCTTGTGTTTGACTATGAATTCCCATTTGTGGCCTACCACCGTAGCATCTAATGGTGGGTTGACAAGACTCCAGGTTCTTCACGAGATCAATGCACATATGTCATCCTTCATGGCCTGTTGCCACTTTAGATCATGTAGTGCCTTATGATGAGTAGTAGGTGTATAAAAAGTCGAGATACACAAGCTTAACTGCCTATATTGACCAGATAAATTGACCATAGACATGTGCTTAGGAATGGGGTGCATTGTGCACGACCTAATACTCTTTCGCAAAGCAATGGGAAGATCGAGACCATCATCTCCAGACTCATCCGCAACATCATTTGCTCATCAATTCAAGTTGTCGAGATCTTCCTGAACCACTAGAACACTAGTAGTCAATGGTGCAACAGTCCTAGATGGAGCATCAATACTATTAAGTGTAGGGATCACCTTAGGTGTAGATGATGGCTCTAGCTCAAGACAAGGGAAGTCTTTCTGATGCAAATGACGGTGAGCATGGATCATCCTGAACTTGCTATCAACCTCATTATCAAGAGTAGGCTTGGGAATGATAGCTTCATTTTTGGTAGTAAGAGTATCAATCCAAGAGCTGGCTGAAGAATAAAATGGTATGAATTCAAAAAATGACATTGGAACTGACATAGTGGTGCTTGCCGATAGGATCATAGCATCTATACCATTTATGAGCCCTAGAGTACCCCATAAAATCACATTTGATTGCATAGGTAGAAAGCTTGTCCCTGTTGGGACCAAATAAGTGGGCAAATGAGGCATATTTGAATACCTTAGGTGGTATTCGAAAGAGTTCCTTGTCAAGAAACATTATATAATATGGAATCTCTTCATCGAGGACAGTAGAAGGCATTAGGTTAATTAACACATGGTAAGTATTGCATTCCCCCAATATGATAATGAAACACTAGTTTAGATAAGAAGAGTTCTAGTAACATCTAAAACATAATGGTGTTTCCTCCTAGCCATTCCATTTTATTGGGAAGTATATGTGATGGTAACACCATCATGGGCTCTAACTAGCCACATTTAGTCAGGTTTGAATAATAAAAGCTCCTACCTTATCGTTTAAGGGTCACGACTCTGCATCATTCTAATTTGAAAAGAAAACAAGGAATTGGGGTTAATTTTGTAATTTTAACAGCACATTACAAATATAGAATAATCACGGGGTCACTCGAGGGTTAATTAAAGGTCAAATGAGCACAAAAGTCGAAAAAGTGGGTCAACATTGGTAGAAACGGAGTTTCATGCATTTTGAGGGTGAAAACAATACTAAAACCCTAATTATCAACCCACTTAAATTAAAGAGGTTTTGGTAATGATAAAATTAATTTAAATCTCCTAAAATTCATAGAAAAATATTTTAAGAGGTTTAGTACCCTTAGTTTGACCATCTGAACCTATTTTGATGTAGAATAGAGTTCCAGACAGAAATTTATCTTGATTTGGGCTTCTATGCAAATTTCCTAGTTAAACGTAGTCAAAACTCAAATCCAAGTTTACCATTAGATTCCTTGGGTCTAAATTAGTTTAGCACCAAAATTTAGGCTCAATCAGAGTCTATCTTGACTTAGTTTGTATTTAGCCCTTAAAAATTCTGTTTCTTACATTTAGCCCCCCAGGTTTCAATTTTATTGCAATTGGGTCCCTAACTTTCTCATTGCTTTCTTTAAATGGGTCCCTATCGCCATTGGTGTGAACGGAGCTTCACAGCCGAGATTCGAGGGAGGATTTTTCCCTCAGATCAGATCCAAATCCTTCCAAATTTAGAGGGATTGATCCGAAGATGATTCCCAATCAATTGAACTACCTCAAGAGCCCCAAATCGACCCATAGAGATCAAGAGAACGAGAGGAAATTTGGGGATTTTTTCCCTGAAACCGTGGCCAAATTTGGCTCTTTCCTTGCCTTTGAACTCGTTTTTTGAGCTCTATAAAGAGCCCTTGAGTCCAGGTCGTCCTCCTTAACCAAGTTTGAGCCGGAAATCCCCTCTTCTTCTTGTTCGGTCAACTGCACTTGCGCTCTAATGAGTCCTTCTATCTTCTTCATTCGGCCTCCTAACAATCAAATTGGAAGGTTCTCCGCCTTCATCTCGATTTTTCGCTCCTCGCCAGCCACAGTAAGAACCTTCTCCTTCCTCGTTGTCACCACTCTTTCTTGCCGTCAACTTCATCTTCCTCGCACTCAGCCGATCAACACCGGACGCATCTTGACTCCTCCCTCTTAGCTAAGCTCCCCATCTTCTTCCTCTCTCTCTCGCTCTCTCTAGACCATCCTTGCACCCTTGAATTTCATTTCGACTAACGCACCACCCTCAACCTTGTCGTCTTCCTCACTGCTGGCACGAGCTCCAGTGAGCTCGCATCGACACCACAGACCATCAAAGACACTTCCACCGCCTCCACAACCTCTGCCGTATCACACTGAGTAAAAGCCCTAACGAAATTTAGGGCTTTATACTCTCCATTGCCCTATCGAACTCCACACCCTCCGCTCGCTTTATCCGACATCGATAGGCCACTCCGCACCTCGAACCACCACATCACAACCACTACCGCACTCGCTGCACACTAGCGAAACTCTTGAGCTGTTTTGATTGGGCTGTGAGTCGTATTTTGCTCTTCAAGTATTCGTCGGAGCGCCGTCGCTGCCACCGTCTTCTTCGGTCACATTCACCCATCTCTAGCCATCACTCAACTTACTGGTGCCCTCAATCGAAGTGGACCCATCTGCTGCAGCTTCCCAGGTCTTCAATCACACGAGGAAGCCACAACTACTGCCTTAATTCCTCGATCCATTCAGCTGTAGCTTGTGAAGGAAACAACGAAGGAGCTACTACTTTAGTCCCACATCGGGGACTCAGCAGTGTGCGAAGGCAGATAAAGGCAATTCGTGCTCAGGGCTCATTGCCTCAGCATGCACCGGGGGTGAGGTCCCCATCCACGCACGCGTCAATGCACGCCCTCGCCCGTGATCACACCTGCAGGTCTGAGCTAGATCTGATTGCCCAGTTACTGTTCACCCGGGTCTGAGAGAAATCTGAGGAGGGAGGGGGTTTTTGCACTGTAGCCTCGAGATTCGTGCCCCCTCCTCTCCTTGCTCAACACTTAGCCAATTCATGAGCTTGCCTCCTGTAGCTCGTGCTTGCAAGGTTTGTGCCTTGCGGTTCTTCTGAGGTTGTAGAGATAAAGCGTCTGAGCCGTAATCACGACATCTAACTTGGTGCTTTACCTTGGTTCTAATATTTGCTGAGATATTCGATTGTGGTTACTGATGGATTATTTAAGATATTGATTAGAGCTTAATTGTAGGGTTAAATTTGGTGGTTCAAACCACCAATTTTACCCATTCTTTTTACACTCTGATACTTGATATTCTGAGACACATTTCTAATATATATTGCATATCATTTTTTATTATCTAATTCACTTGCAATTGCTATTTTTGATTATTGTGATTAGTGAATCGATTTGTTATACTTGCTCCTTACGAACAACCTCAGACTTATTTCTATTTCTTGAGTTTATAAATTTAAATGTTGATTCGATTTTGTTGACTATGCTACAACGCGTATTTTAAATTCGACAAAAGCATGTTAACAATATGGGTAGCTTGTTTGGTGGATGATCCCATATCTTGAAATATAGAATGGAGAATTTGAGTGCAAAATTTCAAAGCATTATCAATTTTTACAACTTTTACATTAGCACTAAACTAATTCTTTATTTCAACAAGAAAGTTTTCGATCATATTACCCATTTCAGACTTTGACTTTAGCAGAATAACTTGTCAAGCGAGAAAAATCAACAATCATAAGATAAAACCTGTGCCTCATATGGTCTGGAGCACAGCTAGGACCCCAAGCATCAAAGTGAAGCAATTGGAACAAGAATATCTTGGCTTAATGGAGTAGACTTGGTGACAAAGTTGGCAAGGATTTAGTCTTTAATGAACAACCTTCATTGAAAACCATAGTTGGAGTTAACTCAACTCCATAAATCATTTCATCCTAACCTAACAAATCTTAGCGATCAAGATCGTTGAAATAAACGCATATAGGAAATAAATAAATAAAAATATATGTATTTGCAACGATTTCGTATAGATCAAAAATATTAAATCAAACAAGTTAAACATGATTTGGCAAGACTCAGAATAAAATAAAGAACAAACAACATGTAATAGTATAAATAAACAAAATAAAGAAAGGTTAGAATTTACTCCAATTGAAGCGGCCATGAAGGACTTTCCTTAGATAATGTATCACCTCCCACAATATGGGTGTATCGGGGTTTGACGAACTCTTCTTAGGATACAACGATCCACCTCCAAGATTTGACGCACTCCGACTTTGAACGTCCTCGAAAATCACTTCAGGAGAACAAAGCCGAGGTAATTTGGATGATCAACTAAATTCCTGATTGATCTACCAATTTAATTGGTTTGATTAATCAAAAACCTTTCATAGATCTCTCAAACTCCTTATGTAAAATCGACAAATTTGATTGGAGATTTTTCTACCAATCTTACGTCGAACAAATGCACCAAGAAAGAGATATAAGAACGAAAGAGAGGGAGTGTGGAGAGAGCGTGGCCCTTATATAGAGCGAATGACTCAACGTTTTTGGTTGACCAAACCAAATGATTGACCAATTTTAGCCCATTAATCAATCAAAATAATTGATTCACTAATTTTACCTTTTGATCGATCGATCAATCCGGGCCAAAATCATGAGATTAAAAAATCCGTAGCAAGAGAGTTCAAGTTCAAAATTGATTCTCACCTGGGCTGGTGCGGGCGAGGCATGCGCTCGCGTGAGTGGACGTCTCTATCCTTACCTCTTACTCTTTGTTACATAAGCCACGAGAGGCAGAAGTCTTTTACACCCGCCAAGAGGTTTGTTTACTTTCAGTATAAGACTAAAAACCTCTACCAAATCTTACTGATTTTAACATAAATTCTTACATCACTATATATCAATTGCATCCTGATTAATGCAATTGGACTCCAAAACCAATAAAGACATGGAATGGAAATTAGAGTTAACCTTGAAATAAGCTTAGAGAATTCATGTTTCCATAATAAAAGCCAAAGCTGATTTCTCCTTACTTCGATACTTCGGCCTTGCATCCTAGCATGTTTTGGTGACACTGTAGATAAGATCTCAATTTCCACCATTTTCTCTTTATAAGAGTCTAGGACTATGCTTACTAAAGTGTGTGGCCTATTTTGTAGAGGAAGAGGGTCCCCCTAGTATCATTGGTATTTATAAATCAATTACACTTTGCATACATTAACTGTTCTTTTCTCATGTTTATTTTACAAGGGATTGGCAATGTTGATTCTCTAGATGTAAAGTGATTAAGTGTAATAACTTTGTTAGGGGATGAGACCACTTTAAGAGTGCATTCTTCTTTTGGGATGTATCCTAAGACATAATGTTCACCTTTTTCATTGATGCAGTGAAATTTGAGGTTCCATACCTCAAGTATAGTTGACTATAAAACCCCCTTTAGGGAACATCCTGCAATAACTCAAGAACATGCTCTACCCAATGTCGTCAATCACTGTGTTGACATGTGCCATCTTCCATGGTAAAATGTGTCCCATAAGGGCTCAATTTTAACTAATCTTTAATTAAGTCTAAGAACCTATTTAGGTGCCATTAGATGTCATGTTATGTTGTACATTTAAGTATAATGAGACATTATGGTGTGAGAACCCATGTATTGGCTTGATTTCATTAAGGATGGATGAAGTTAAGCGTTGTTACCAAAAGAATTGAGATTGTGGACTCTTAATCAAACTTTGTGCTTAGGTGGGAGGGTATGGGCATAAATTGAGTAACCCATATAAAGGCACCTATAAGGGGTGCGAGAGAGCACCATAGCGCTTATCCTCTCACCCTTCGCCATAACCCAACACCCTCCCAACCTCCCCTTTCCCATCTTCATTCAAGAATAATCCCTCTTCCCCTTCCATAGCCATTCTACAACCATATTCAACCTCTTTGGATCATCATTCTATAGCAAGAAGGCTTGGAGCTACTATCACCTAGTGAAGAAAGGGTTGGGAGGAGAAGGAGAAGAGGAGGAAGAGTTGTTGCTACTAGACTTTTGTCTGAAGTGTTGCACAATCAATGGTGCTTACAAAAAGGAGGAAGAGGTCGGGAGGAAGAAAAAGGAGAGGCATCATTGTCCTCTCCTCATAGGCCACCCAGGAAGAAGAAGTCAAAATGCTCGAGTGAAAATTTGAGGTGGGGGCACCCCATTCTTTGATCTTAAGTTCCTTTAATGCCTAACGTTGAAAGGCATACTTGTAGGTGCAACAAAGTTTGCTTCATATAAGATTTAAGGTTTCGTGTAGATTAAAGGCCAAGCATGAGTTTTTGTAGGGAATAGGATAATTAGTACTAGGAGTTGATAAATACATAGTCAATACACTTAATATGCCTAATTCTTAAGTAAACACATCATATTTAGTAAATAGTGCATCATAACTATCCTAGGTATATTAGGCTCAGAATTGCATTTATACATAATTTGTATATATTATAATAATCTGAATTTATGTAGGAATAAAATGCGAGGGTAGATTTTGAGAATGGAAGGCTGTAGAGATGTAGGAGAAGAAGCATCCTAAGAGGGGCAAAATGTAATTTTTTCAAGTTACAAGGGCTTAGGAATAATTTGTCCAGCTATAGTTCAAGCCCTTGTTCCTGAAGAAAATCCAAGGCCATTCGGACATCTTTGCAAAATTCTAGCAAGAACAGACTTAATTTATTCCACTTCTAATAGTTCACGCACGACTGGTGCACGAAGAACACATTTGGCCCGCGCTCCAAGCGCGCCCTGCATGTAGAAGGTCGCCAGCCACGTCAAGTGCGTGATCCATGCAACTCAAATAGTGCCTAGGCACACTTAAGCCTGCACCCATTGCCCACCGACCGCAATCTAGCCTATGAGCGCGATATGCGTGTAAGATTAGCACCTGTCCATGCCGCCTACCAGTGCTAGCGCATGATCCGCGCACTTGCATGATCTACTCAACCCGCCAGCACCGCTTGCTCGCTAGTTGCGAGTCCAGCTTTCCCTCCGCATATGCCAGGTGCGCGAACTGTGTGATTGGCTGACCAAACGATGTTCCCCCTCACCTATAAAAGGTCCCTATCCCCTCCATTGTCAAACCATCTCTACCTGCACCTTCTCTACCTCCACCAGAGTTAAGGAAGCCTTCCCAAGCTCCAACCTACCCTCCCAAGCTCTTAGGAGCCCTATTAGAATATAAAAACCCCTCTCTCTTCCCATTTCTCCAACCTCTCACCACCTTCATAGGGCCTCCTTAAGCCATCCTCTCACCTCCATTCCCTCTAACCAAAACCTTCTTCCCTCACCTCATACTCCACCAAACACCTGGCCTAAGCCTTCCTTTACCTGTCATCATCTTAACCCTTACCTCTATCGTCTAACCTCCACACCTCCATCTTTAGGCTATAGCTAAGCACCCCATCTCACTGAGCAGCTGTCTTGGGAGACTCTTCTCATCCTCTCTCTCTTTTATTTTATTTTGTTTGTTATTATTTTATTTTCCGTAGTTGTAATACGAAATTTCAGTTATAATACAAGTTTCTCTCTCTCCCCCCCCCCCTCTTTTATTCGTGTGCTTGTTATAATTTGTCCTACTTCTCACCCCTGTCTCTTTATATAAAAAATTATAAAAATTACAAAAGCTTTAAAATACCAAAAATAGATAATCGAGCAAGATTTTAAGCATGTTTGCCTCCCTGTGTTTGACATGGACTCACATCCGATTATTTTATTTGATCATGAATTTTTGCAAACTACGACGATTGTTATGACCCGATTCCAAATCCCTACAGGACCCGAGACTGACCTGCCTCGACTAATCCCAAGACCTAGTCGTCCAACGAGAAATAACCAAAAGCAGAAAGTATTCCACAACCACAAGTATAATGCAACTAAGTAGAGAAATAATATAGAGATAGTAAAAGAAACAGAACGAAATGTCTCATACTATTACAGGCCATCACAACTACTACAGCGGAAAATAAAGCGAAAATGTAGCATAAAAAGTATTACATATGACAAATATACTCACTACTACAAAAGAAGCTAGGAAACAAAAATGAAATATAACTAAGGCTGGGCTCGATTGGGCCCAGCTCTCTCTACAGCTGGTGGTGTTGGCTGCTCAACTCCCTGACCTGAATAAGGTTATAAAATTTCGTAGTCAGCGAACGCTGAGTAGAGTGGTAATTAAGTCATTTACATGCAATTAAGACAAGCAACTAATTAATTTTTCATTTTTATTTAACTCAACCAAGTACTTCTAATTTGTTTGTTCCTTTATTTATCTGGTCATTTCTTGATTTGGCCTGTTTCTCAAGAGAACGATCTTGATTGCACTCTTTCCCGTGATGTAGGATGTACACGTGGTGCTCTCCTGGTCGGGAGAGTCCCCTGTGGTAATCCTACACCCAGTCAACCACCCCAAGGTCACGATCGCGACATAGCAGTGACTACGGCACGTGCGATAAGCGCACGGGTAGCTATACCACACTGGCACGCAGTCAGTCGTTTCCGCTAGCGGGTACGCCTAAAGGTACAATATGGAACAACACAGGACCTTGCCCTCTCAGAATAGGGGTCTCGCCCCTCCACAGTTTGCGTATCCTCGTCCAACTATCCCGATTTGCCCAATGGGCCTAACAAGAGTCGGTGTAAGGCGGTTAGTCTTAACCCCGAGCCCCGTGGGGCAGCTAGCGCCCTCCCTACACTAAGTAGCTCACCTCGGTACCACGTACGCAAAGACCAAATAGAAGTCGGTATAGAGTGACTAGACCTAACCCCAGGTCTCAACCCAATGGGGTAGCTAGCTCTCCTCTACACTAAAGGAACAGTTGCTCTCCTTGGTACCGCATACACAAGGGCCAGCTCACTTCCAGTCTATTTACTAAGTTCTTTCCATATGCAGGAGTTCTTCTCCTAATTCTCTGTAGGGTTCATGCTTGTATTCCTTTCATTTCATTTTTCAACATTCAGATCTCACTATTCACATTACGGTTTCATTCTTATAACAGGCAGCTCATGTTTTACTAACTGAGAGAACATTATAGCAATAAACTAATACATTTGCTAGCAAGTTAGTTTAACATGCATCTCAAGGAAATAGCATAGCTCAAGCAATATTCATTCGTTTTTGCCCTAGAGTACGGAAAGCTGGTCCTCAACTGGTAGTGCCCGTACTAAGTACGGAAAGCTGTCTTAGAGACGTCGATCTCCTTGATCCTCAACTAGTGGTAACCTAACCTCAAATCTATCTTAGAGAACACTGTAGTGTCTCTCAACTGGTCAAAGAGGTTGTTGATACGAGGCAGTGAGTACTTGTTCTTGACGGTGGCCCGATTCAGCTGTTGGTAGTCGACACAAAGTTGCAGGGTACCGACCTTCTTCTTTACGAACAACATAGGGGCTCCCCACAGGGACACACTGGGCCTCACAAAACCCTTCTCCAATAAGTCCTGCAACTGTGACTTGAGCTCTCGCAGCTCAAGTGGTGTCATCCTATACGGTACAGTAGAAATGGGGCTAGTCCCTGGTACTAGTGAGATCTCAAACTCGATTTTACACTTAGGCGGTAGTCCTAACATCTCCTCTGGGAAAATGTCAGGGTATTCGTAGATCACCGGGATACTCTGAAAGTCAGCCACAAGGCTAGGCTCTGCTACCACACAAGCTAAGAAGCCCTCACACCCCTGGCCCAAAAGCTTCGCTGCCCGAAGCATAGAGTTGCACCTGATACCTCCATCCACTGGTTGGCCATGAAACTCAAAGGAAGGCAACTCCGATATGGAGAAGATGATCTTCCGTCCAAAACAGTCCACTAAGGTGTGATAGGCAGACAGCCAATCCATCCCTAGAATCATGCCAAAGTCCTCCATCGGGATTACCATTAGGTTGGCGGGAAGACTGTGTCCCCCTATGGCGACCTCGCAGTCTGTAAAGACCTCCTCTGCTATGAACAACTATCCACATGGCCCTCTAATCAATAACGGAACCTCTAACAGTACACTGCTCGGCCCCAAACTGACGACAAAGCTCGAGGAGACAAAAGAATGTGTGGCACCAGAATCGAAAAGAACGTAGGCTAATCTGTCAGAAATGGTAACCATACCTACCACTACAAAACTTGAAGCCCTGGCGTCCCTGTGTGTTAGGGCGTTGATACGCCCCTCAGCCTTGGGTGTAGACGAAGTGGCCACGCTCTGGGTCGGGCGAGCAGTAGCTGGCCAGTACCCTCCTCGTGACTACTATCCTCCTCCACACGTCTGGTGACCGTGGTCGCCAGCTTGGCCTCCAGCGCTCTGTGCGAGGAGCATTTGTTGTGCTCCGGCCCTAGATGGGCAGTCCCTCCTGATGTGGCCCTGTTGGCCACACGGGTAGCAGAGAAGGGCACGGCCTCCTCCCTCGGTCGGTCCCTGGTGGTGGCTAGGCGGGCGTTCGGTGCTGGCAGCTGGCCCTTGTCTGGGGCCCCCAAAGGCCACTGGTGGCCCCGCAGAACGAGATGACTCCTGCAGTTGCCGTGTGCCTCCTCTCCTGACAGCTCTGTGAGTACTTTGGCTAGTAGGGCCTCTTCCGTTCGCCGTTAGTGTCTCGCGCGATCGGGTTGGTCTCCTCGTAAGTCATGGCCACCTCAACCATACGAGAGAAAGTGGGCAACTCCATAGGTTTCACATACCCCCGAATCGCAGGTCGGAACCCCTCAGTAAACCTCCACAGGTGCTCCTCCTCAGTAGACACAACTGTCGGGACGAAGCGGGTCAGCTCTAGGAAACGCATGCGATACACGCTGTCATTGCCCCTGAAGGAGAGTGTGGAACTCCCGCCTCCTCTGATCCTGCCAGGTCTGTGGAAAGTACTGCTCACAGAAGAGAGCCACGAACTGGTCCCACATCGGCTCTCTCCCCTCCTAGCCTCTAGCTGCCCTCCACCACCTATGGGCTGTGCTCCCCAGCTGGTACGTGGTAAAGGCCATGTGGCACTCTAAAGGAGGGTGGATGGTGTCGAACACCTTCTCTATCTACTCCAACCAGTCCTCTGCCTCGACGGGCTCTCATCCCCCTTGAAGGAAGGGGGCTTCAGCTTCTGGAACTGGCCGAAAAGCTCGTGGTAGTGCTGCAACAGGGGAATAGGTACACCTCCAGGCAAGGAGGGCTCGTGCTCAGAAGTGTCTGAGGGTAGTGGGGGTAGTGGAGGATCACCCCCTCCCCCTCCAGCTCGTATGGTGCTGCGACGATTCCCCTGTCCCACAGAGGACTCTCCCTCCAAGTCCTCAGGGAGGGGTGGCCGAGAAGGCTGCTGGAGCTTCTCCTGTACGATATCTCGGATCAGCTGGGCGAGATCCTGGGCCTAGATGCTAAGAAGGAGAGGTGGGTCGACTGGTGCCTCGGGTTCGGCACGTCTGCCCCTCCGACCCCACCCACGGGCACATCTTTGGCCTGCCTCGAGAACTCCCCGACGAGGCATCTCCTACAAGGAGACGCACAAAAAGAGCAGGAACTGTCAATGATAACAGATTACATCAAGAGAAAAGACTCGAAAGCGAAGATCAAAGTGATATGTTGTAATGGCTATCCTAGTTGCATGCATGTGGGTGGCTATTTTTCAGACCATTTGGTTTATTTCTTGGGATGACCTTGCTTTGATACCATCTTATTATGACCTAATCCCAAATCCCTACAGGACCCGAGACCGGCCTGCCTCGACTAATCCCAAGACCTAGTCGTCCAACAAGAAATAACCAAAAACAGAGAGTATTCCACAACCACAAGTATAATGCAACTAAGCAGAGAAATAATACAGAGACAGTAAAGGAAACAGAACAAAATGTCTCATACTATTGCAGGCCATTACAACTACTACAGCAGAAAATAAAGAGGAAATGTAGCATAAAAAGTATTACATATGACAAATATATTCACTGCTATAAAAGAAGATAAGAAACGGAAAGGAAACACACTAAGGATAGGCTTGACTGGGTCCAACTCCCTCTGCAGCTGGTGGTGCTGGCTGCTCAACACCCTAACCTAAACAAGGTTATAAAATTCCGTAGTCAGCGAACGCTGAGTAGAGTGGTAATTAAGTCATTTACATGCAATTAAGACAAGCAACTAATTAATTTTTCATTTTTATTTAGCTCAACCAAGTACTTCTAATTTGTTTGTTCCTTTATTTATCTGGTCATTTCTTGATTTGGCATGTTCCTTAAGAGAACGATCTTGATTGCAATCTTTCTCGTGATGTAGGATGTACACGTGGTGCTCTCCTGGCTGGGAGAGTCCCCCGTGGTAATCCTACGTCCAGTCAACCACCCCGAGGTCACGGTCGCAATGTAAAAGTAACTACGGCACACGCGATAAGCACACAGGTAGCTATCCCGCACTAGCATGCGGTTAGCCGTTTCTGTTAATGGGTACGCCTAAAGGTACAGTACGGAACAGCACAGGGCCTTGCCCTCTCAGAACAGGAGTCTCGCCCTTAAGAACAGAACAGGGGTCGTGCCTCTCCACAGTCCACGTACCCTCGTCCGACTATCCCGGTTTGCCTAGTGGGCCTAATAAGAGTCGGTGTAGGGCGACTAGCTCCCTCCCTACACTAAGTAGCTCACCTCGGTATCACGTACACGAGGGCCAAACAGAAGTCAGTGTAGAGTGACTAGACCTAACCCCGAGTCTCAACCCAACGGGGCGGCTAGCTCCCCTCTACACTAAAGGGACAGTTGCTCTCATTGGTACCGCGTACACAAAGGCCAGCTCACTTTCCATCTACTTACTAAGTTCTTTCCATATGTAGGAGTTCTCCTAATTCCTCGTAGGGTTCATGCCTATATTCCTTTCATTCTGTTTTCCAACATTCAGATCTCATTATTCACATTATGGTTTCATTCTTATAGCAGGTAACTCGTGTTTTACTAACTGAGAGAACATCGCAGCAATAAACTAATACATTTGCTAGCAAGTTAGTTTAACATGCATCTCAAGGAAACAGTGTAGCTCAAGTAATATTCGTTCATTTCTGCCCTAGGATTCATTTCACGTCCTAGGGTTCAATTAAGTTATTCTAAACATGTACTTTGTTTGATTAAACCTTGATATTAAAGTAAACCACTCTATCGGAAAACACGAGAGGAAAGGGGTCTAGAACCACAGGTTCTGTCATCTCCGCGAGCCCCGAACACACTACAGGTTGGTGACCTGTACAAATGAACAACCACATCAGACAAGTTCAAAACTATATACAGGTGACACCAACATGTAGAGAAACTCAAGCGGAAAGCAACGGTACTTCGTTTGTGGAAATCCGATTCCGTTTGGGCCCTAAAAGGGCCAAAAATGCGCATACTGTACAAAATCAAACATCTGGGGCTAGTCCCAGACGTCTTAAAAGATGTCAGAACTCACCCTGTGTTTTCTATGACTTCCTCGGACGTCCAGATCCTTCCACGATCGTCTGAGGTGAGTCCCAGACGTCGGACTCTCCTTCCGGTCGTCCAAGAGTATAGTCAAACATCTAGCGATCTGCTCAGACGTCCAAAAGCACCTCGAAGGGCGCACTGCACGCCTTTCCAACGCACAGACCCAACATCAGCTAAGGGTCCCATCTGCATGGCTGGACCCCGTGTAGAAACACGTACCTCGGCACTAAACATGCTTTCAGACGTCCGGCTTTAGCTCCGGACGTCCCGCTGCTGCTCCAGACGTCTGGCCGATGCTCCAGACATCTAATATTGGGCAGGTCTGCTCGCAGAACTCTCTCGCGAGTCTTCTTCTCCACGCGGACTCCGCCTCACCTGCAGCTGCTACGCCAGCAGCCTCAAGAGGTTGCGAAGCTCCCCTTGGCGAGCTCCTCCTCCTCGCACGACTCCTCTCCTCGCACTGCCGAGCTCCTCCAGCTCGAGCTCTCGAGCTCCTCCCCCCGAGCTCCACCGAGCTCGCGCCGTCGCACCCGCAACAAGGCACTCCTCACGCACGAGCTCCTGTGAGGTCTCCCCTCTTTCTCATGCCCTCGCTCATACTCTCTCCCTCTCTCCTTCACACCCTTGCTCGCTCACGGCAAAGGGGCGATGATGAAAGATGGTCGCCAACAAGGGGAAGAAGATGGAGGTGGCAGTAGCTGGTGGAGAGGGTGGCGTGGGTGTGTGGGGGTTTAAATAGATGGTGATTAGGGTTTTAGTAAGGGGGTCGGAGGGGGAAAAACGTATGCGCGACGCATGCGCGCAAAAAGCAAGAGAACGTATGGTTCTCCCTACTTTCAAATGTCCTACCTTCTATCCAGATGTCTGCACAGACGTCTGGTGAACACTCTAAGCAAAGAGCGATGGGTCATTTCAACGATGATTTTAAAACTTTATCTTTGCAAATTTTTTGCGCATCAGGAGTAAAGCTTATGATATGTATGAACCATTTTTCATACAAACATGGTAATAGTTCCTACAGATCATGCATGCTAAAAATATTTTGTTAAGACAAACTACTGTTAATTCGTGAAGAATTAACTCTTTAGTTATTAAAATTAAATGTTAGTTTTGACAGCTAACGTTAGAATTTTTGCTATTGAATATTGAATGTCTTAGGAAGGATCCAAATGAAGAAACTAACATTAGGTATTGATTAATTAACATCAAACATCCTATAAATGATTGAAATCTAGGGTTTATTAATGATGTTTTAACCCTCACTAAGGTTAAGAAATAGTCAGCCTTGGATTGACCTTAATCTAATCCACCTATGGAAGGTTGAGATGAGGAAATGGATGTTTAAGAACCTTAGGTCAAATGGATATAAATGCTAATAGCCTAAGATTTGAGTTAATAAACTCAAGGGGGTAATGATTCTGCTGATAAAGGTATTGAAAGGATTGCAAACCTACACTCAATTGAGATCAACTTGAGTTAACTCCTTTAGGTTTTGAGGAATTAGTTGAGAATAGCTTCCATATGGCCCAACTCATCCAACAACAAGTCAACAACACTCCCATGTACTGAGATGGATCTCCTTACTCAAGGGTCATGAGTATGTGTTGTCTCCTCCTTGATCAAGGATGGACTCGTAGTACCATGGAGGCAAGCAAAAAGGATACATCAAAATTACCTTCCTTAAGGAGGGATGATTCTAGTATGTGAAGACCTTGTGTGGTAAGTGAAAGTACAATAACTTAAAAGACTAGTTAACCAATTAGTAGTTTATGAAGTGTGGAAATGGGATGCCTTTGTTTCATCATTAGTATTCACATGCACACACCACCTATTGCATTTGCTAGCACACGAATTATGTGTCTATTGGACCACTTGGCTTATCCCTACCTTGTGAGTGATTTTCAAGCAAAGATGCATAGTGTGGTGCCTAGATTTTCGCATATGAACGAGCTGTTGTCAAGAGCTAGAGCTAGTAAGACTTCGGCTTATTTAAGCATTCTACCTTTTAGAGCATAAGATGATAGAGTTGGAGCTTCTTGGGGTGTTGAGGGATTCACTCCAAGGGCTCTTGCAGGTTACATTGGAAGAGCACTTGTGGGCAAGGTTTTAAATGTTGATGTCGACAAATAAAAAAGGAGATATATCGAGGACATGGTACCATTGATATTGGTGAATTTTGGAGAAATCTCTAAAAAAGGCTCAAAATAATTCAAAATATCACAAATTTGATGAAAATTAACATTTTAATAACTGTTACATGCATGAAGAAATGCTTAGAAGACTAGCATCATAAATTTTGAATGAAAACATACTAGAAACGTGTTATTAGCATATCAACAAAGTCATATCATAGTATTGAAAAGAAAATACACATAACATGATAATAACTGAAGATGGTCATAGCAATACTCACTAGAAGAAATGAAATATAGGTCCCACCAGTGAACCACACCAAGCACCAACTAATGCTACTAAATCAATACCATGTTGAGTTTCAACCTAGCTCAACACCTCTCCCATTATTTTCTTCCTCTATTTGTAATACTCTAACATACTCATTGTGGGACTCCCACATCATAAAGTTGTATTGAGTATTGCATTCATTGATGTATCATTGGTAGTCTTCATCACTACAATATAGAAGTATTCCGAGAAGTGAATATCGACTTTGACTGTTAGAGGAGCTACTCCTGCTTTTATAGCAACCTTGATCATACTCATCTTGATGTTAAATCGTGATGATTTAGGCCACAAATCATCACCATATTGGGGATTAATTATAGATCTTGCCTAGGTAATGTGTAGACAACATTAGTTTGTGTAATAATTTAAGTGTAACACAAGATTTAACCTTGATATGAACAGTACTTGAGGTTAAATCGTAGTGATTTAAGCCATAATCATCACCAAATTAAGGATTAATTAGGAATCTTGCCTAAATAAGGTGTAGAGACTACATTAATTTGTGCAATAATCGAGTGTAGCATAAGATTTAACCTTGGTATGAACAGTAACTTAGGTTAAATCGAGGTGATTTAGGCCTAATGATGCAAAAAAGGTAAGATTAAGGTGATTACCTTGTTGAGAGTTGAAAATGGACTCCAAATCACTTGCTAATCAAGGCGAACGAACCGGTGAACGCTCGCAGCAGGTAGCAGTAGAGAACGGAGGAGAGGAAAGGAAGAAAGCAAAGAAAGAGGAGACTAGAGAGTAGCTGCAGAGATATCTTCCAATGTCGCCAGATATCAACGATATGTGAGAAAAATTGTATGCATGTGCTTCGATTTTGACGATATATCACCAACACACATTGACATGGGCAATATTTCGCCCAACATCCTAGAAAAAAGACATTCTTGCAATGTTGACAAGGATATCATTGGTGATATTGACATATTGGTGATATGTCGCCGATATGTTGCAACATCTCTTACTAATATGGGTGATATATCACCAATATCTCGGAAAAAAGATATTCCTGTGATATCGATATAAGTTATGTTGAGGATATGGATATATCGATGACATATCGCTTACATAGCAAGATATCTATTTCCATACTTGGGGGCATGTGCCTTGTGGGATAGGACAATTTAGTAGCTTAATCTACTCATGCAACTTGAGGACCATAAAGACCAGACAGACTCTTCCATGTGTTCTTTCCGGATATTGATTTGTGACAACTCTGAGTCATATCACTAGAACAAATTAACTAGTTTGTACCCCCTTTATATATTTGGATATCAGATGTGTGTTTATATAGGAAGATGGGCACCACCCTTTCATTCACTTATATTTTGTCAACTCTTTTAGTGGTGGGGACACTAACTTAAGTAGGCTTTATATTTGTTCATGGTGATGTTGGTTTCAATTGTGGCTTTAGTTCTGTAGGTAGATTGTTATTATCTCCTTACCACACACAGTATGGATGTTTTCTTTGCTTATCTATTACTACCATGTTATTTAATGTGTTATCATATACAATTTTCTCATTGCTTTTCATACTTGTAAAATTGAAACTTAATTAGGAAGAAATTTCTACTCAACCCTAACTACTTGTATATTAGAATCATTATGCTAATCACACTCATCAATCTAGTTCTCAAGTACTTGGGAGATTGTAGGACATGATATGTTGCAAAAACTGCCGCCCCTTCTAAATGCTATTGAGAATGTTGACCATTTCCACAACCTATCAACCAGAGTATTCTTGACCCAATATCGACTTCTATTACTCATAGTGATAAAATATGCCATTTTTGCCATCACTCTTACTAAGGCCATTATTGACCATCAAGCTATGTGCAACTATGAGGCCACAATTGTTGGTCGACCTTATTAATCACTCAATTGCATCCGTGCCATTTTGTTGCCTTAGTGATGGTTACCTCTTATCATGCCTCCTCTGCGATAATGGTGTTGTGCCACCATGCTAACACACTACTAATGACCACTTCACTATCTCTTGTCATTTTTGGCATCACCCCAATGATCTTGTTGCAAGGTCATCGTATCTTCACAACTAACTTTGAAACAAGGTGTCGCCTCATCCCTTAATTGCTTAGTATTCTAATAGGCATATGCACAATAGAAAAATAATGAAATACATGGTTAGAAACACATGCTTGAGGCCTTCTTCAATTCAAGAAAAAGTTGTTCACATTGCGAATGATAACAAACATTCAGACCAAGTAATGGGCTGGGCCATTGTGTACTTTGCCCACCTACCATGCCCTGGATTGGACTTGGGCTTATAAAATAAGCCATCAGGTCGGCCCAGCTTGGCTCAAGTTTCGACCTAATTATCTATGTGGCTTGGTTTTTACTTTTTTGACTCAACCCAACCTAGTGCAATCTAAGACTAAGCCAAAAAAAAAAAAAAACCCTTCACATTGCCATAATTCCAAAAACCCTCTTTCTTATTCCATCCCCATCCCAACAATGGGCTAACTTCTTGCTCGTTTCATGATATTGAGGAGAAAATTTATAAGATAAATGTGTGCCAGTTCCATCAAGGTGTTTTTTTGAAGAAACTTTAGATTATAGTAAGGAAGACATTGGATGCATGGTTGGGCCTAAGTGTTTCGGCCTGTATACCAAGCTAGGTTAGGCATGGACTGAGGTGCTTTTAAAGGTCGGCACATTCAGCCCAACCCATGACCCGACATGGCCCACACCTTCAATAGGTCTACAAACATCTGGAGAATATTTTTTACAGAGAAAGCATATAATAGCACAGTTCACCCAGACAATGCTTCAAAGTCATATCATAACTATGAGATAAAAAATATGTTTACAACCCACATATTTTTCTTTCTAGGGTTCGAAATGTATATGCTTGGATGCCATCCATTTTCCGCATCTGTGTATTTAATCAACTTCGTAATAAACAGGAGAATTCATTAAAAAAAACATGCCTCTATATTACACGTAATTCATTTGCGAAGTGCACTTCAAATTCAAAACTTAAAATCAAAACATCAGTAACTTGATTTTTCCATTCACATGCATGTGAGAGACTCCTTGCAGAATATGTAGACATGATCATCGATCCATGACATCACGCATTTTATTGTTTTTCCTGAGGCACATCTTGATCTTAAAATACTTCTTTCCAATCGATTTGGGTGGAAATCTATCTAAACCAGGAAAATTCTCGAACTGGTTTCTGTCAGGTTGAAAGTCCATTTACACCTTAGTTCATAACATTTTCTAATTTATTTATATCAAATAACAAATTGCATGGGAAACGTCTCCGTTTATCCAACGTGGCCAGTGATCGGAGTCGTGGGGTTTGCTTTCCTTCCCTTCTTTCAGTGATCCGATGCGTGCTTATCGTCGTATCTTAACTCCTCCCCAAATCAATATCTACTGGTGTTTAGTTCGTGCGTTGATGTGAAAATACAAAAGTTAATTATTATAAGATGTAAAAGTCAATTTCGATTGGGATAAGAACTTTTTTGAAAAATTAGAATCGGTGTATCATGAGTTTGAAAAATTAGAGTAAATGTATTATGATTTTTTTATTGATAAAAAATAAAACATATTAATTAGAAATTAAAATATATGGTACATTGTAAAATATATATTTTTATTTTTAATCAATATTTTAGATTGGCTTAATTTTATATTAACTAAATATCAATTTAATTATATATTATTTTATATTCTCACAAAAATATGATCCATGTGGATATAAAATAAAAAGATTGATGATAAAAATAAAATTCAAAATGTACGTACATGTTATAAGAAAAATGAAATAAATTAAATAAAATAATAGAGAGAATGAGGAGGGAGAGTAAAAAGGATTTAACAAAAAAAATGACCATGAAAGTGGTGCATGTTACGAATCAAATCTATTATATTAAAAATTGCATGCCCCAATTCACGAGGCACCTCTATCAAACATTTAAAAACACCTTTGTGTTGCCCCCTTCATTCGAGGGAACAAGCTGAAGTAAATTATGTACTAAATATTTGATGATCTTATTTTTATCTCTCCAAATCAAAAGTAAAATGATCATTTTTAAAGGTCGTTTGGCCTTTTTTTTTGGAATTTAAGGGGGTTGTTTGGAAATTTTTACGTGCCTAGACGAAGTTTTGACTTCTGGAGGGGGGTGGTCACAAATGGTAATCCCCTTGAAACTTACCTTGTGGACCCGAGGGGAAATATGGGGTTCTTTGAGGGCAAAACTACAAATATCCTGGCCCACGCACCCCTACGCCACCTTAAACTCTAACCCTACCCCCTACCCTATTTAAGACCCTACACCCTCGAAATTCACACCCTACCCCACCCCCTCCAACCTTAAACGGCACACCCACACACTTCCCCCCTTCCTTCCTTCCCTGTTGTCTCCCTGCCCGCACAAGGAGCACGAGCTACTGGAGCGTGAGCTCACGAGGAGGAGTTGCCGGAGAGTGCGGAGGAGAGGACGAGGTCGTGCATGCTGAGAGTTTCCGAGGAGGCTAAGTGTGCTGCGCGCCATTACTGGAGCTGCTGCAGCTCCTGGTACGAGAGGGAGGCTTCGCGAGGAGGAGCTTCGCGAAGGGTTCTGTGGAGGCATTTTTTCGCAGTTCCAGACGTTTGCGACGTTCGCCAGACATCTGGAGGGTTCGTCAGACGTCTGGAGGGAGCTTAGGACGTTTAAAAGCACACGGATTTCAAAGGTAATTTCCCTACCCGCGCTTTTGTCGTCTGTACACCCTACTGTAGCAACCGTAGATGTTACCCTGCTACTGCACGTGCCTACACGATGTCAGAGGTTGGGAAGACGCGTGGCACGACGATTAATGCACTTTAGGACATCTGGAAGTATCGTCAAACGTTTGACCACCCTCCCAGACGACCGGGAGAAGTGTTAGACATTTGGAGACACCCTTAGGTGGCTATTATTGGAACCTTGTTCTACATCTTATTTTGGTGTTAACAAAATTATTATGGATTAATGTTTGCAATTGAGTTCTTTCAGATTTAGGTGAAGATCAAGGCAAATAGGAAATGATGGAGGTTTGATGAAAAGAAGATCATGATAAGAAGGAGGCAAGATGACAAGGAATAATCAAGGAGGAGAAGATCATCTTCGACCTTTAGTTTCTCCAGTTTAGATTTTATATTTATAGATTGTATGCCTCTTAACAAGGGAATATAACTTAGATTGTAAAAATAATTAGAGATAAATTAGGATTAATATTACGATCATTTTCAAATAACGTAATTGATTAAATCACTTAAAAAAGGTATTTGTTAACCCACAAGTACTGGTACATGTGACTTACAGGTTTGGGTTTTGTCAAAAAATAAACCTGTACCCAACGAGTACCGATACTCATGATCAGTACCGATACTAGAGGTAATGAGTACCGGTACTAACCATGAGTACCAGTACAAGTGGGTTACAGTTGGAAAATATGAAGAAGAATGAAGAAAAATCCATAAGCAAGTAAAATGAGCTCACTTTCAAAGCTTTAAAGGAGGTATCGGACTTTGATAACTCCAATTCCGACGAAGGAAAGGAGCTTGCTTTTCTAATAAGAAAATTCAGAAGATTCATCCGAAAACAAGTTAAGAAAGTCAATAAATTTTCAAATGACATTATTTGTTTTGAGTGCAAGAAGAAGGGGCACGTATGAAAAGATTGTCCAATGATTAAGAAGAAGAAGGAAGAAAAGAAGGACAAAGAACTCGATTGAAAGAAAAAGAAGATTTCAAGAAAGGCATACAAGGCAACTTAGGATGATAGTGATTCCGACACGGAATCGTCTTCCGAAGAATATGAAGAAACAGAAGTTGCACATCTTTGCTTAATGGCAAACAATGACAACTCGGAAAATTAGGTAGATTCTGAAATCACCTTTAATGAATTAGTACAAGCATATGAAGATTTATATAATAAGGCTAGGATGATTAAAAAGAAAAATAAGGTTTTGCATGATAATTATAGAACTCTAGAAATAGAGAAATCTTGTTTAGAAATAAAATTAGATATGTCCAAAGAAACTAACAATCAATTACATGCAAAAATAGTAGAATTAGAAGATATTTATGAACACTTTGAGGACACTTTGAATAATTTAAAAACAACTAGCTGAATACGGAATTTTGTAATAATTTAAAAGTAAGTTCAATAATAAGAAGAACACACAAAATCAATTACATGCACCTAGACATGCATGGATTTATCAAAAGGTCAAGAATCCTAAGAATTATAGATCTAACACTAAAGTGATCTATAAATCTAAGGATTTGAAAGGTACTAACCATCAAGGACCAACAAGAAAATAGGTACCTAGAAAAAATATTTGTTTTGCAGGAGTAGATCAAAGTAATCAATGAATGTTCAAGGCACATAACGAAATACTTCAACCTTTCTATAGGTTAAATGAAGACCAAGAATGTTGGACAAGAGATGCTTGGTATCCTCAAGCTCCATTTTACTATTGGTAAATTTTATGGTATGATATTTCTTCATTTTTTGTGATTGACAAAAAGGGGGAGAAAGATAGAGGGTAAATAGTAATATTTTTTGGAGGATAATATATTTAGGGGGAGGATTTAATTAAAATTTTTTTTTATATAACATTGTTAAAAATTATTTTTATTCTTATAATTGTCTATTTGCAAGATAATTTTGTCAACACCAAAAAGGAGGAGATTGTTGGAACCTTGTTCCACATCTTGTTTTGGTGTTAACAAAATTATTATGGATTAATGTTTGTAATTGAGTTCTTTCAAATTTAGGTGAAGATCAAGGCAAACAGGAAATGATGGAGGCTTGATGAAAAGGAGAAGATCATGATAAGAATGAGGCAAGATGACAAGGAAGAATCAACGAGGAGAAGATCATCTTCGACCTTAGTTTCTCTAGTTTATATTTTATATTTATAGATTGTATGCCTCTTAACAAGGGAATATAACTTAGATCATAAAAATAATTAGAGATAAATTAGGATTAATATTGCAATCATTTTTAAAGAACGTAATTGATTAAATCACTTAAAAAAGGTACTTGTTAACCCACAAGTACCAATACTAAAGTTTAGTACCAGTACATGTGAGTTACAGGTTTGGGTTTTGTCAAGAAACAAACCTGTACCCAGCGAGTACCGGTACTCATGATCAGTACCGGTACTGGAGGTAACGAGTACCGGTACTAACCATGAGTACCGGTACAAGTGGGTTACAGATTTGTGTTAAGAGTTTGAAACCCAAATCTGGAAGCAACGAGTACCTGTACCCATACTTTAGTACCGGTACCAGGTAGATGTTGGCTCAAAACTGAATGGCTAGAAAATTAATTTTGGCTATATGAACGTTGGGATTTAAACCCCAACGTCTAGTAGACGTCCCAACTGAAGGTTTCCCTACCAGGAGGGGTGACGTAATAAAATTGCGGAAATAAAAATATAAAGCAATCTCAAAAATCAATCGCACAATGTACACAGGTATTTTTAGGTGGAAACCCAAACCGGGTGAAAACCACCACCTAACCCTCTCGAGTTAGGATTTTCCGATCAACCAAGTTGATCAAAATCCACTAAACGAATCACTTTAAACGAGGGTGATTCAACCTCAGTACAACCACGCTACAAGTACGAGGGTAGCGTTCCTCAACCCCTTCTCTCCACGAGAAGGATTTTGTCCCACGAAGGAGACGGGAATTCGCAAAGCGAATACCCAACCAAAATACAAAGATAAAGTAAAACAACAGTCCTATAGAGCCAACAAAATTAAACCTAGCTTCTATAGGAAATAGGAAACTCCCCTTTGCAAGGAGTGCGTCGACGATGACGCGGTGCGTGTGCCACGCGATGGCGCTACGTCGCTCTCGTGAACAACAGCGGGAGAGCGGGCGCGCAAACTGAATTTAGCTCTCAAGATGATGGAGCTTGAGCTTAGAGAGCAAGAGCTTCTTGGACACAAGAGTGTGAGAGTGTATTACAAGGTGTCTCTTGGTGTTTCTAAGTGTATATCTTGTGTGTTTTTGTGTTGCAAAGGTTCCCCTCTATTTATAGAGGCCTTAGGAAGGCTTTAGAAGGCTTAGGAAAGGTTCTATAGCCGTTGGGAACAAAGTCCAAGAGAATCAGGCCGAAATCAGGACAATGATTACATTTGACAGGGTCATCAGACGTCTAACTCTGGAATGAGACGTCTGGAAGGCCACTTTAAGACGTCTGATCTCAAGGTCAGACGTCTGATTCTATGCGGGTTTCTCCCTGACTTGAATCAAATCTAAACAGGGTTTTTGTGCAAGTCCATCAGACGACATACAGGACGTCTGGCATTATGTCTGGTCATCTGGAAACCTACTTTTACCGTGGGAATTGATTTCCAAACGTTGCAACGGCTAGAAAATCTCTGAGAAGAGATTTTGGGTCAGTCGAGGCAAAACGGTCATTTATCAGACGTCTGGACAGTCCTATGGACGTCTGATAAGGCTCTAACGGTCATATTCTGCCGTGCTCGCTAAATTAGCCAACGGTCCACTATCTGGACGTCTGGCAAGTCCATCAGACGTCCTCTAAGACGTCTGGACTAAGGTCTGGACGTCTGATTTCATCAGACAGAAAACTAAGTCCAGCCTAACAGTTATCAGACGTCTGAAACAACAGTCAGACGTCTTAAAATACTTTATCAGACGTCTGATTTTGGGATTAGACGTCTGGAAATGTTGTTTGAGCCCTATATTGGTTTTCTAGGTATTCTACAGAAAACCTAAGTATCCTAGGGTTGTGCAGGTGTTCCTAGGACTACTTTTAGGGTACTTTGAGGCTCTTTAACATAATGTTCTAAGGAATCAAAAAGAGCAAGAAAATAAATACAAGAGATACATGAAAGGATAAAAAAGAATCTATCCTATTCTTCTTGTCTTCCATCTCCAATCTTTCGCTCCACGCGAACCTCCTTTGTTTTCCGTCAAGCTCCTCCAATCCGTCCTGGATGCGAGCTCGAATTCCATCTAAACACGTCCTCATTTGCAATTGACCTGAAATCTAGGACTCAAATTGCAAATGTTAAATACACGTGTTTTGTTATCATCAAAACAAATGATCGTGGTGCTCTAGCACCAACACCAACTAGGTCCTAACTCTATAAATAAACCCTTAGTTTGCACATAAGAAATAGAGAAGAAAAATTCTAAAGCTATAATTCAAATTTCCACCATATTTTCAAAAGAGAAAGAAGAAGCTTGCCATTTACTTTCTCTACAGTCTTGCAAGCTTAACGGCGTATTTTTCTCACGCATCTACGAAGCGATTCACATTCATCCTAGGCTCTCAAATTGGTATTCAATTTAATTATTGTTAGGAGGCATAGGAATTCTTGTTGTAAGAGTTCTCTTTCTTACACCAGTTCTTATTTATATTTTGAGCATTTGCTCGTTGGGTTATAACAAACCCGTTGTTGTACTTGGGTTGAGGTAACCCGTTAATTACCTCGGTTTAGTAAATTGATTCTCTCAGGGTTGAGAGAATCGGGTTAAAAACCCTAAGCTGGGAGGCTTAGGTAGTGGAGTACCCAAGGGAGGGGAACCACCATACATTTTGTGTCCTTTGTGGTTTGAATTGATCGTGCAAATCTTTTTGTTATTACTAACATTGTGCTTAAGTATTTGTGTGCGTAGATAGCCATATTCCTCTATTTTTAGATCCTACAACTGTGAGGGGTTTCAGACATCGGAAACAGACACAAAGAGCAAGGTGAGGATTCTGCTTACTTTTAAGATGTTTGGGACTCACCCCAGACGTCTGATATTGGTCTGATTTCCTTACTTCAGGCATCAGGCGGCCGATCCAGCTAGACCAGCCTGCCTGGTTCAGTTTAGGTGAACCGGGAAGGGTGTTTGGGTTGGTTAAGGACCCAAATGAAGTTGATTTTTCTCAAACGAAGTATCGTTGGCCTTCTGTCGGATTTTCCTATGTGTTGAGATCATTTACCCACTATTTTAAGCTAGTTTTGACTTGAGGAAACATTAGTCAAAGTATTAATATCTAGTTTGACCAACCGTTTTGAATAGGGCATCCCTTCGTGGTGCGCACGAGACCTGTGGGGGCTATGTGGTCTGTCGTTCGTGCCCTCACATCTCCTGTTTACCTTGGTAGAGTGGTCCTCTTTGTTGGTGCTAGAGCACCACTATCGTTTATTTTGATGATAACGAAACGCTTGTTATTTAACATTAGCTTTTAAGTCATAGCTTTCAGGTCAAATTGCAAATGGAAACAAGTGTAAAGACAGAGTTTGAGCTCGTGTTCGTGGTGGATTGGAGGAGCTTGACGGAGAAGGAGCTTCACAAGGAGCAAAAGCTTGAAAAAGGAAGGAGATAAATAATATGATAGATTTCCTTTCTTATTCAATGCACTTTGTTATTTGTTACTCTTTATTTTCTTTCTTAGTAGCATGTTAAAGAGCCTCAAAGTACCCTCAAAGTAGTCTTAAGAACACCTGCCGGACCCTAGGATACTTAGGTTTTCTTAGAGAACTTAGAAAATTAAGATAGGTTTCAGACAGCTTGATCAGATGTCTAATCTTGACTTTTAAGACGTCTGACTGTTGACTCAGACGTCCAATAACTTAGGTTGGACTTGGTAGGTTCTATCTGTTGAAATCTGACATCCAAACCTTAGTCCAAACGTCTTAGAAGACGTCTGATGGTTGTGCCAGACGTCCAACTAGTGGAACGTTGGCTAACAAAGTAACCGTTGAGGAAAATGACCTTTAGGCTTATATCAGACGTCCGTAGAGGACCCCAGATGTCTGATATGTGACCGTTGAGCCTCGATTGAACTGAAATCACTTGTCTTGAGGATTATAGCCGTTTAGGCTCTTTAGAATCCATTCTTAACTTAATTAGGTTTCTAGACGTTTAGACCTAGTGTCAGACATCCTGTACGTCGTCTGATTGGTTTACACTAGAACCTTATTTAGGTCTGATGAAAGTCAGTAAGGGAACCCATTTAGAATTAGACGTCTAACTTAGTTCCCAGACATCTTAAGAGTGATTTCCAGACTTCTTATCTTTTTCCCAGACATCTGATGACCCTGTCAGAATCATTAATGATTATGATTTCGGCTTGCCTTGCCTTGGATGAACCCCAACGGCTATGGAAGCCTTCCAAGGCCTTCCAAAGCCTTCCTAAGCCCTCTATAAATAGGAGTACCTTTTCCTTGTCAAGACACACCAAGCAACACATTTTCCACATCTTTTGTGTTCAAGAGAAGTAGAAGAAGCTCTAACTCTCCAAGCTTTTGTTCCACTTCAAGAGAGCTTCATCGTTGTCACGTACCCACTCTCCCTTCGCAGTTACGGGAGTGACAAAGTGCCTCCGAGTGGTTCACGCAACCGTGTCAAGTCGATGCACATCCAACAAAGGGAAATAATCTTTACCTATAGAAGCTAGGTTTTATACTTTGTGGTTCTATAAGTTTGCCTTGTAATTTATCTTTGTTTATTAGTTAGGTATTCGCGTTACGAATTCCCATTTCCATCGAGGGACAAAATCTTTCTCGTGAAGAGGAGGGATTTGAGGCACACTACCCTCGTTCAAAGTAGTGTTGTTGTATTGAAGTTCAGTCGCCCTCGTTTAAGTGACTGGGTTAGTGGATTTTGATTGACTTTGTCGATCGGAAAATCCTAACTCGAGAGGGTTATGTGGTAGTTTTCACCTGGTTTGGATTTCCACCTAAAAATCACTTGTGCATTGTGTGATTGTTCTTTTTGTGAGATTGATTTTATATTTCCGCACTTTTCTTTTATCCCGCAAATCTCACCCTCTCCTGTAAGGATCTACACTCTCTACTCCTATGGTTTAAATTTCTTAAAGTGCATGCTAAATTAGAATCGTTTGCTTGAAACCTAAGGCATGAGATGAACCCTAGGACATAGAATGTGAATGTTAATATTTGTCGCATGAACCTAGCCTGCTATAAATTGATAATGCATGTGGTTAAAGCCCTACTGTGAGAACTTGAATGTTTAATTGCTGTGATGAGTTCTTATTCTGTTGAATCACGAGCTGCCTATTACGTGATTAAGAAATTAAATTGTGATTAGAGATACATCCCGTATGATGAAATGAAACGAATGCTATGGACGAACGCTACGGGGAACTAAGAAATGAATTAAAATACAGTGACATGGAAATCTGATGTGTGATGGAACATGTTACCTACGGGCTAGTTGGTTGTATGGACTTGGGTATGGAAAGTGAGTTGGCCCTCGTGTACGTGGTACCGAGAAGAGGTACTGTCACTTTAGTATAAGAGGGAGCTAGCCTCCTCTTGGGTTGAGACCCAGGGTTAAGATTGGTCACCCTATATCGACTCTTGTTAGGCCCACTGGGCAAACCGGAATAGCCGGGCAAGGGTTCGCAGGTTGTTGAGGGGTGTGGCCCCTATTCAGTTCTGTGTTGTATATTTGGGCGTACCCGCTAGCGGAAACGACTAACCACGTGCCAATGTGGGGTAGCTACCTATGCACTTATCATGCGTGCCATAGTCACAGCTACGTCACGACCATACTAAGGTGGTAGATCGGGTGTAGGACTACCATGAGGTGCTCTCCCGGCCAGGATAGTGCCATGTGTATATCCTGAATCGTGGGAAAACTGCAATCAAGATCGTTCCCTTAGGGAACAAATGGATTAAGAAATGTTGTGGATCCTTATTAGAATAATCGAATAAGAAACACATAGATAAGATAAACGGAAACGGATGATAATAAATAACTAGCAAACGTATGATTAGTTAGTTGCTTGTTCCTTTATGTTTAATTGCATGTAAATGACTTATCTACCACTTTACTTAGCGTTAGCTGACCATAAATTTATATAATTATGTTCAGGTCACGGAGTTGAGCAGTCAACACCACCGGCTGTAGAGGGTGCTGGACCCGATCAAACCCATCCATAGTTGTATTTTCTCGACTTTCTGTTTCAGAGCCCTTTTATTAGTAGTGAATATCTTTAGCCTGCAGTAACTATTTTTGTTAGATCTCTAGTTGTGATGGCTATGTCTGTAATAGTACTTTTCGCTTGTGGCATGTGATATCTTTGAGATTTTCTGTTCTATTTTTCATTGTTGTCTATTATCTATTCTTGCTTACTTACATTACATGTATGGTTGTGGAATGATTTATGCATTTGGTTATTTCTCATTGGTCGACTAGATTTTAGGATTTAGTCGAGACGAACTGTTCTCGGATTCTGTAAGGAGTCGGGATCGAGTCATAACAAAAATCAACATATCAACGATTCCTCGGGTTCCTTTCAAGCCATGATCTTCGATGGTAGCATATTCCTCCACCCTCCAAAGGGATCAACCTTTCTTGGATTGCACACTCATCTTTAGTAACATTTGATATTGCTTATCTGCATCTGCAAGGCAATGACTACGACCTAATGTCAAGGAGGAAAAGACAAGCAGGGTAAATAGATACAGCATACGATGTTGCATCCATTTTCCGACAAAGTCACATGGAAGCCGGGGCCCACCGTACGTTGAGAGGGAAGCGGGAGAAATCCACCCTAACAAGAGGAGAAAATTATGCCACGCTTCACTGGGAGAATATAAGTTGTTTTCCTCATTGATTTTAAATAAAATTTAGCAAGCTATTGTACATGTAAGCGTGACAGAAAAAGGAATCGTCGGTAAACACATAAATTTGATTGATATAGACAAAAGTTTTTTTATTAATTCCATCGTAAACCATATCAGATAACCTGATTCTTGTTTTAATTTGAACTTTCCTTTGACCGAAAATAATTCAGTCATACGTGAGCTCGTCTTCTGGAAAGGCATAGATGGTGTTCTTAGTCATATCCATATAAAGTACTGGTTTAATTTGGCGTGATTGTACGTATAAGTTCCGGAAAGAAAAGTTCTTTAGGTCAGGGTCCATTTGCGTACGGTGCAAATAAATGCCCGACGGTGAGCTAAATTCAACGCGGTCAGAGACGTAACGGAATGGTTTTGTTGGGGCTTACACGTAATAAGACCCCTCAGGGAGTCATCGGTAAGTGAAACGAAGAAGCCTCTCGTCAATCAAAGCCGATCAAAGGCAATCTTGGGAGATAGGGGCGAGACAATGAAGTGATGCGATGTTTTCTCCTTTGTTGTTGCCGAAACGTCAAAATTCACGACAAAGTCTACGCCTCCTTTGTCTGAAATAGGGCCCATGATTGAATGAGAAATCGGCATCCAAAGGTAATTTTTGTGGTCAAAATCAACGTCTTCAGTCTTATCCGAAAGGGGGCAGCTAGACAACACCTATGCGGTTGGACAGCACGTGCACCCGAGAGAGCGTCATATTTTACGTGCAAACACATACGACGTCGGTAAACGAAATCGTCAGTTGAAAGGGACACTCGCTTCCGCTGTTTTTTTTGAAATGGAGGCGGTTGAGGTCGATTTGCTTGAGATTTGCATCGGAAAACGGCCTGAGAAAACCTCCAGCAGTACGTACTCTGTTTTTTTGAGAAGGTTTTGTTGATTTCTTGAGAAGGATGTGATGTTTCTCTTGCTTGCCCAGGAAAGTAAGTGCGTGAGAGAAGAGGGAAGCGGATAAAAGTGGCGAAGCGCTCAAGTCATGATCATAAGCAAAGCATGAAGATTGTTCTACAAATACTCATACATGTATTTGTTATACTATTGTCTATGGAGCATGTTGTATGGCGTGTTTCATCTACTGCAGAGCATGTTTGTCACCTCGGTGAAATATGACTTTAGATTAATTTTCCATGATAAATGTCAAGAGCACACAACCTGCATGATAGGGGGTGCATGTCATGTTAGGTTTGAAATTCTCAGGATCGCATGCATCTTAAGATAAAAGATAACCCAAATGTTGAAAAGATGGCAGTCCATACATACGTGCATCCAAGAAGATATGATATGGATTAGCCACTAATCATTAAAAATGTGCAACCTATTTGTCCTCTCCTTGAAAAGTAAGTATTATGTTTCATCATGGTGATAGTAATCATTACAATGACTTAGGTATATTATTGTTTTTATGACTCAAACTCCTGATCTTAAAGGATTAGAAATTTGTGGCCATTTACGAACTAACAAGCACCTAAGGATATTTTCTCAATTAATTTCATAAAAGTATAAGATAAAATACCAGAGAAAATTTTAATCTACTTAGCATGCAAAAAGGTAAATTCAACAACAGGTACCACATAATGACATAAGTTATTGTGCTTTACTAATACAACAAACTACTAAACAAAAAAAATAAAAAACCTACTTAACAAACATACATCTGACAAGGAATGTTATAAAGCAACCGCTTATAACATAAAAATCACTCCTCATTATTTTACTCTAGAATTGGATCTACTTGCCCATACCGCCATTGTAACAATCTAAGTTCCATCAATCAACTAAACTTAATATTGAACCTAAGTCAATCGAATACAATTTATATCATAGACACTGAACTTATGATCATAACACATCAATACATAAGCAAGCAATTCATAAAGTATTAAATAAATAAGAAAATATGTGTTGACCATAATAAATAAATAAAGTCTAGCTACAAGTCTTGATAATTAAAAGTAGAAGATGGTCTAACAATCTAGGGGTATGTCAACTAGAAAATTGAAAGGGAAAACTAATTATAGAACGACAAAAAGTCTATCATTAGCATTGACTGTCGCCTAGTATCAAGTTAGGCCCTACACCAATTGTTCCAAACACAGCCATTGCATCTGGCTACTCAACTACACATACTACGGAGTCCAAGGTAGATGTCAGTAAAAGTTAAATAGTGTAGAACAAAGCAAATAGCATAAAATAAAACAAAAGAAATGAATACGAATTATTACCTGTTAATCCTTTTATCAACCCATTATTAATTAATCATTCTTGTGAGTTACTAGGTGTGCTTCCCTCAATAATTATAATCCTTGTTATATCAATCAATACCTCATAAGACACAAGGTGATCTTGATGAAATATTTCAAGAAATACAATTGACACAAGGTACTCTCTTGGCCAGGATCCCTTGTATTAGTTTCATAATTCTATCCCATCACCCCAAGGTTATTGCAAGGAGAAGTGGTAACTACATCCTACGATGTAAATATGTGTTAGCTAGATATGCTAATCCACAAATAGTTGTTCCTCCACTCATTTTTCAAAAAAAGAACAAGTAACTCCAACCTTGAGTCAAACACGTCGCTTACTTGGTTGGTCAACTAGCCTAACTATAAGTTATAAGGAGGCTAGCAACTCTTTAACTAATCCAAATGATCTAAGTCCAAATCAATGCTACGACGAAATTGCAGTGAACAGCGGGACTGAACTAGTTATCCAATATTTATATTCCAATTAATCCATTGATATCCAGTTATCAATGTAATATCATAGGTTTAGGTCATCCATCGTGATCCATGTTTTCTTGTTACTATCATTAACCGAGTTTCATAGTTTCCCATAAGAGGGTTATCACTAACATCAAAATTAGATTATTTAAGGGATAACTCAAACACCTAAAAAGAGAATAATTGGATCTAGAGCCACTTATTTAATTGTGAAATCAACGCATGTTAACCTTCCCAAGGTAGGGATTTATGTACATGATAAGCCTTGGTAATTAATTACTATGGGCCACCATAGTTATTAGCCACACAATATGAATTCATTACTATTTAATAATAATGAAGTCACACAAATAATAATAATTAGATTTGAACTTCATTGAATATTGGTCATATAATTAGACATTCTAGCAATGTAAGTTAATTCATGAGTACAATTCATCAATTAACCACATAAACATATCTATTAGGTAATCACAATTACCATGAATCTATATTTCAGTACCCAAGAAGATAATTCAAGGAAAGCATCTATCTAGACTCCACACTCTACAAAAGGAGATAAAACACATGTAAAATGATAATTATGCTAATAGGAATTACAAAATAGGTCACACGAGGAAGAAAAGGACAACTACTTTACTTCACGTTG
Organism: Thalassia testudinum; assembly: GCA_037157565.1. Lineage (NCBI taxonomy): Eukaryota > Viridiplantae > Streptophyta > Magnoliopsida > Alismatales > Hydrocharitaceae > Thalassia > Thalassia testudinum. The sequence continues at coordinate 524,624 of JAZHRO010000022.1, read as the reverse complement.
ATAGGAGTCATAGAGACTCCAAGATATAGGTTAGAGGCCTAAGAATTCTATCCATGCACCCTCATACTAGTTACATGCATTAAAGTGAAGTTTCTAGGTCAAACACATCAAGAATTGGGGTTCCAGCCGCATTAGAGGATATTCTAGGGTTTTAGTGTGTGAAACAATCATCAACAAGAGAGTTGAGACCTAGCAATGCGTAGTACTCAATGAGACGATTATAATGAGTACTTATTTGCGAAAAAAGGGGTTCGTTTTAAACTTGAACCAACAAAATACATCTACCTAGCCCTGAATCGATCCCCAAGCCAATCTGGAGTGCACTGTGAACCTCTTGCCATGTGGTAGGCATTGATTGGCTAGCCTCACCTCATGTGGATCATGCCTGCTCACTAGGTGGGCTCTATGTGGTTACTTTAGCATGTGCCTGTGATGGAGTCACTGACCTGTTTATAAGGTTCACTCCACAGCGTGCTTCTTCTTTGTGTACGTAGGATTGTGAGGGAAGGGTTAATGCTTGCCTTCCCATGCCACTTGGCACTCTGCCCCTATCTACTGGCCATATGGTGTCGCTGATGAACGTGAAAATTGTTGAGGCCCCCTGTGATCCCTCCATTTGTCTCTCTCCTCTTTCCTTTTTCCTCTTTTTTTCTCTCTTCTTCCTTCCTCTCAAGTTTTATGCAACCCAAGGGTGATAATAACAAGGGAAACCCTAAATTGAGATTTCTATAGATCACTAAACTCAGATTAGGATTAGAGTTGACCAAACTTGACCAAATGACCTACTTCGAATAGGTTTGATTGAGTTTTAATTGCAAATGCAAGTTTCACATTTTGTGAGGCACTCTGCTCGACCTATACCTAATGGGTATTAATGAGTTCAATTTGATGTGCTTGACTTTGAAATGCTTCAACAACACTAAATTTGGGGGCATTACAAACATAACAACCATAAAGAGAGTTTTGCTCTCAAAACTCATATAGGGTTATTGGTAGAGATGTTATAGATAAGTACTAAGTCAATAACAACTTAAAAGAGGCACAACAATCTTCAAAAGTCACAACAACCTTAAAGAGGACAAAATTAGAGTGTTATGGACTTCCCAATGAATAACTAGGGGTATATCTTCCTCGTCTCCACCTTGGGCTCCCAAGTCACTTCCTCATACTCCTAGCTTCTCCATGGCACCTTCACTAGAGGAACCTCTTTGTTTCATAACCTTCTGTTAAGACCCGTACTATCTGAGCCTTTTAAGACATCTGGAACTTGGGTCAGACGTCTGGACACCTTCCCAGACGTCTGGAAATCGAAATTTTCGTGTACAAGCTCGCGTCTACGCACGTGCTGCGCGCAGACAGTACGCGTCCCTCATTTTCTTCTCCTTCTCTCTCCTCTCGCCCAACGAAAACCCTAACCCCACACCTTATATAACCCCCCCTCCTCTCCCTCATTTCACCCACTTCCCAGCCACCTTCCTCTACCCTCCAGTGAGAACAACCGAGCGACGAATGGCGGAGAGGAGCAGCGTGAGAGGAGAGGAGGAGCAGCGTGAGAAGGAGAGGAGAGAAGGCTTGCAAGCTCGCATGGGAGCTCGCCAGTGAGCTCACGGCCGATCAGCATGTGCGTAAGGCAAAGGAGTGCGTCGGGGAGACCCTCCCCGACACTGCTACAGCTGGAGTAGCAGGCAAGAGGGCGTGGCGCGGCCACACGCGGCGCGAGAAGGCGGAAGTAGGTTCTGGTTCTGGGATTTTCCCAGAATCAGACATCTGGAGCGACGTTCAGACGACATAGCCGATGTCTGGAGGAGGTTCCAGACAACTGAGAGGTAAGCTTCGCGAACATACGTCTCCTTTGCGGATACGACCATGCAGGCCGTTCCGCCGAGGCGCTGTTTCGTGCCTTATTGAGAAGATTTCGCTTGATTGGCATAGAGGTTGCTTCAGGAAGGTGCAGGACACGCCCTCCCACACAGTTCGGACATCTGGGTGAGGCACCAGATGACGGGAAGCATTTCCAGACGTCCGGAGAGGTGGTCGGACATCTGGAACTGGGTCCAGATGATCCAGCGGAGTTCCTGGACGTCTGAGGAGTGGTGTAGGACTTGAGGTATGGCTCAGGACTCTTTTAAGACGTCTGGAAGGTGTTCCAGATGTCTGATTTGAGTCAAAATTACTGTTTTTGACCCGTTTAGGGTCCGTTTGAGGTCCGATTTCCGCAATTAAGATACCGTTGTTTCCTGTATGTTTTCCCCTACTTGTTGGAATACTTTCTATACTATTCTGAGTTGTCTCTTGTGATTGATCCTTGTGATAGGACCTCGTTCCGTTACGGGTTTGGGGTTTGTTGAGGCACGTGGACCTGCCGATCAAGCCCCCACTACTCCTGGGTTTACTGGTAGAGTGGCTTCTCCTTAATTTAATTACAACCTAATTGCATGTGTGGAATGAATGATTAGAATCTAGGATATGTCATGAATCCTAGGATTAGAAATACTGGATTGTCTGTATTGAATTGTTATGAACGCGCGCTTCAGATGTCTTTTAAGACATCTGGGAGGTGGCCCAGACGTCTGACTAGACGTCTGGAACCACTTCCAGACGTCTGGGAATCAGTTATTGTTGGCACGTGCGATTCGTCTGCACGCCTGAGCGCGCAGACCTGCGTACGCTCTCTCTCCCTCTCTTTTTCCCTCTCTCCTGCGGCCGCAAACCACCCTGTCCCACTCTCCTCTCCTCCTCGCGCGGCCTAAAAGGCCACGCCCTCCCCTTCTCTCTCGTCACCTCCGCCCCCTTCCTCTTCTCCTTCCAGTCGGTGCGCGAGAGCGAGCGCGAGTGAGCAGCGGCGGTGACAGCCGCGGCGGGTGCGGGAGGAGGTGCTGCGCGGGGGAGGAGGCGTCGGCCGTGAGGGCTCGAGCCTGCCGGGGCAGCGGGAGCCAGTAGGCGGCGGCGCAGCAGACGCAGGGTGGCGCGGGAGGCCTGCTGCAGCTCGAGCAGCAGGCGGAGCACTCGCACCACGGCCGTGCTTCGCGAGCGGAGGGCGAGTGGCGCCCTGATTCTGGAAAATTTTCCAGAATCAAACGTCTGTGATTCCAACCAGACGACGGGGAAGACATCTAGAAGACTGTCCAGACGTCTGAAATGTGAATTATTTCCGCTTCTTCGTTTTCTTCGACTGATCGTACTAAGACAGAGAGGAAACGGGTACGCGCAGGTTCTGAGACTCGCATCCAACGCGAATCAGACGTCTGGCTGCAGTGCCAGACGACAGGAACGACTTCCAGACGTCCAGGGTGACCATTGGACGTCTGGGAACTAGGCCAGACGCCCCCGCAGGCTTTTGGACGTCTGAGAGACCACGCAGAGCAAGGTAACCCCTGATCCACTTTTTAAGACGTCTGGAATAAGTTCCAGACGTCTGATTTGATCCTTGTGAGAAATTGTTTTGAGCAAGGTAGTTGTATACTGTTTTGAGAAATTCCTTATGTTTGATCCTTGTGATAAGACCCCATTCCGTTGCAGTCTCGGGGGTTGCGGAGACACGCGGGAATCCCGACCACGCCCCCAGTTCGCCTGTTGTAACCGGTAGAGTGGCTTTAAGTATAATCTGTTAAATTATGAAACCATAAATAGAACCTAGGACATTGCATGAATCCTAGGAATGAGAAACGAGATTGAATGGTAGATCCTAGGGTGTTGCATAAATCCTTGGGCTGGAAAACTAGATTGTATGATAGATCCTAGGGTATGACATGAATCCTAGGATGGGAAAACTAGTGGAATATGTGAACACTGCAGTCTTGAAAATGTGGAAAAGAAATAATAGCTGCCTGTAAATTTGTTTAAACAGCTACCTGTTATGAATAAATGAACATGAGTAAGAATATGGGATGTATGAACGTGAAACTGGAAAGGTGAAATCGGAATGCGCTGAGTTAAAGAGCTGGAACCCTACGGGGAATTAGGAGTAGAACTCTTGGAAAGTGAATGGAATAGAATTGGGTAAGTGAGCTGGCCCTTGAGTACGGAGTACCATGGAGAGCGACTGTCCCCCTATTTAGTGCAGAGCGGAGCTAGCCGCCGCAGGGACCCGAAGTTAGGACTGGCCACTCTATACCAACTTGCTGGCCCTCGTGTACGTAGTACCGAGGAGAGCTACTAGTGTAGGGGGTACTAGCTACCCACGGGCCCCGAGGTTCTGCTAGCCTCCTACATCGACTTGTTAGGCCCACTGGGGTAAACCAGGGTATTCAGGCGAGGGTGTGTGGACTGTGGAGGGGTTGGACCCCTGTTACTGAGAGGGCTTTGCCCTGTACTGGTTCCGTGCTGTGCTTTGGGCGCACCCGTTAACGGAAACGACTGACCGCGTGCCAGTGCGGGTTAGCTACCCGTGCGTTTACCGCACGTGCCGTAGTCACCGTTACGTCTGTCAGTGACCTTGGGGTGGTTGACTGAGAGTAGGATCACCACGGGGGACTCTCCCGGCCAGGAGAGCACCACGTGCTACTTCTACTGTTCGGAAAAGACTGCAATCAAGATCGTTCCCACGAGGAACATTCGAGATCAAGTGAAGGATCTGAGAAATAGATAATTGTGAAACAATAGAAAGACGTAAATAAAGGAAGAAAGAAAATTAAAACAGCTACTGTACACTTTACTGTTTCTTTAATTTAGGTGCCACTTTACTCAGCGTTTTGCTGACGTGTTACACTCGTTACCTTTCAGGACCAGGTGTTGAGCAGCCAGGGTCAGCGGCTGCAGAGGACGCTAGGCCGAGTAGGGTCCAGTAGAGTTACCACTATTCTCTTGTACCTCTTTTTGGTTCCACTGTAGTGAGTGTTCTTGTTTCCGCTGTACTTTTCTTTACCTGCAGTTCATATTATGTTATGAATGTTGTTCTACTGTTGTGGTGGTACATACTGTAGTGGTTTCTTTCCTTACTGCTATTTTTTTCTTACTGTTAGTTATATTCATGTTGAATGTGGTTTATTTTACTGCTCTTTTGGTTACTTCCTCGTTGGACGACCAGGTCTTGGGTTTAGTCGAGTCAGTCTGGTTCTCGTGTCTCGTAGGGACTCGGGAATCAGGTCATTACAAGATGGTATCGGAGCAAGGTCGTCCCGAGAAGTGAATCAACTGACTGGAAAATAACCAATTCACATGTCTATAACTAGAGTAGCCACCACAACATATCTTTTGACATGAGCTCTTAGACGTTTCCGTTCGGTATCGTTCCGTAGTGACGTGTTCCATTTTTTTTCGCGTCTCCTTACAGGAGATGCCTCGTCGTGGGACCAGTGAGGCGGGTCGTGGGCGCGGCCGAGGATGAGGTCGGCGAGGTGGGCGTGCCGTTGCTGACGCCCCAGTGGACCAGCCACTACTCCCGGGCGTCCAGGCCCAGGACCTCACCCGGCTGATACGAGACATTGTACAAGAGGAGCTCCACCCACCGCCCCGAGCACCTCACCCTGGGGTTGTGGAGGGGGAGTCCTCTGTGGGACCACTTGACGGACGCGGCGCTGGACACGGGGGAGGGGATGGGCCGCCGCTGCCCTCACCTTCCTCCGATACTTCTGTGCACGAGGCACAGTTGCCTGGGGGTGGACCAGCATCCCCATTACAGCGCCACTCCGAGCTCTTTGGGCAGTTCCAGAAGCTGAAGCCCCCCTCCTTCAAGGGCGATGAGGACCCGACCGAGGCAGAGGACTGGCTCGAGCAGCTGGAGAAGATTTTCGACACCCTTCGCCCCCCGGTGGAGTGCCGCGTGGCCTTTGCCACGTACCAGCTGGAGAGTGCGGCACACAGGTGGTGGAGGGCGATCCGGGGACAGGAGAGGGACGAGCCGACCTGGGACTAGTTCGTCACCCTCTTCTGCGAGCAGTACTTTCCCCAGACATGGCAGGACCAGAGGAGGCGGGAGTTCCACACTCTCCGCCAAGGGACGATGACTGTGAGCGCGTACTGCACGCGTTTCTTGGAGCTATCCCGCTTTGCAGCGACAGCGGTAGCTACTGAGGAGGAGCGCCTTTGGAGGTTCACCGAGGGGCTCTGGCCTGCGATTCGGGGGTATGTCAAACCCCTGAAGCTGCCTACGTTTTCGAGGGTGGTGGAGGCAGCCATGACTTTACTAGGAGACCAACCCGTCCGCGCGAGACACTGACGGCGGGCGAAAGAGGCCATTTCAGCCAGACTTTTCACAGGGCCGGCGAGAGAGGAGACACGTGGCGTCCGCAGGAGAGCCGTCACGTTTTACAGCGCCATCAGTGGCCTTTGGGGGCTCTCGACAGGGGCTAGTCGCCAGCACCGGACCCCCGCCCAGCCGACAGCAGGGACCCACTGAGGGCGGGAGTCGGGTTCCCCTCTGTTACCAGTGTGGCCAGCCGGGCCACATCAGGAGGGACTGCCCGTCTAGGGTAGGAGGTCAGCAGATACTTCCCGCGCAAAGCACTGGAGGACGCGCAGGAGGCCGCGGTTACCAAGTGCGAAGAGGACAGCAGTCACGAGGAGGGTACCGGCCAGCACCTACCCGTCCGAACGCAGAGTGTGGCTGCTTCGTCCGCACCTAGAGCTGAAGGGCGTATCAACGTCCTGACACACAGGGACGCCAGAGCTTTAGGATCGGTGGTAGCAGGTATGGTTTCAGTTTCCGGCAGACTCGTTTACACGCTTTTCGATTCCAACGCTACACATTCGTTTGTCGCAGCCAGTTTCGCAGTTAGTTTGGACCAGGATTTTACACTGTTAGAGAATCCGTTCGTAATCAGAGGTCCGAGTGGTCAGCTGTTTGTAGCTGAGGATGTGTACACGGATTGCGAGGTCAGCGTCGGGGGACATAGCCTACCAGCTGACCTGATTATGATACAGATGGAAGACTTTGGAGTGATTCTGGGGATGGATTGGCTGTCCGCTTACCATGCCTTGGTGGACTGTTTTGAGAGGAAAATATTCTTCTCCATTCCGGAATTGCCTTCTTTCGAGTTTCACGGACAGCCAGTGGACGGAGGTTTCAGGTGCATTTCGGCACTTCGGGCGGCGAGACTTTTGAGCCAGGGGTGTGAGGGTTTCCTAGCTTGTGTGGTGGCAGAGCCCAGCCCTGTGGCAGACTTCCAGAGCATCCCGGTGGTCAGAGAGTACCCTGACGTGTTTCCAGACGAGTTACCAGGACTACCGCCCGAGCGTGAGATCGAGTTTGAGATCTCACTAGTACTAGGGACTAGCCCCATCTCCACTGCGCCATACAGGATGGCACCGCTTGAGCTACGAGAGCTCAAGTCTCAGTTGCAGGACCTTTTGGAGAAAGGTTTCGTGAGGCCCAGTGCATCTCCCTGGGGAGCCCCGGTACTGTTTGTGAAGAAGAAGGATGGGACCTTACGCCTTTGTGTGGACTACCGACAGCTGAATAGGGTCACCATCAAGAACAGATATCCGCTGCCGAGGATCGACAACCCATTTGACCAGTTGCGGGGTGCCACGGTGTTTTCCAAGATCGACTTGAGGTCGGGATACCACCAATTGAGGATCAGGGAGACCGACGTCTCCAAGACAGCTTTCCGCACCGGGTACGGACACTACGAGTTGTTGGTCATGCCGTTTGGGCCCGCTGCTTTCATGGATCTGATGAACCGGGTGTTTAGACCTTACTTGGACCAGTTCGTGGTGGTTTTCATAGATGATGTACTCATCTATTCTCGAGATCAGACGCAGCACGGACAGCACTTGCGAATGGTTCTGGACACTCTGAGACGACGTAGGCTGTACGCCAAATACAGCAAGTGCGAGTTCTGGTTGAGGGAGGTGACCTTCTTAGGTCATGTGATCTCCGGAGACGGCTTGGCGGTGGACCCAGCCAAGGTCGAGGTAGTACTCAGGTGGGAGAGACCGCGTTCAGTCACTGAGATTCGCAGTTTCCTGGGACTGGCAGGCTACTACAGACGATTCAACAGAGGTTTTTCATAGATTGCGCGTCCTATGACACAGTTGACCCGGAAGGACGTGCCCTTCGCTTGGACAGACGCCTGTAAGGCGTGTTTTCTGGAGCTGAAGGAGAGGTTGACCTCGGCTCCCGTGCTCACCATCCCTGACAGTAGTGGCGGGTTCGTTGTGTACACGGATGCCTCCTTGCAGGGGTTAGGAGGTGTGCTCATGCAGAGGGGTCACGTTGTCGCTTACGCTTCGCGGCAACTGAAGCCCCATGAGCATACCTACCCTACCCACGACCTAGAGTTGGCAGCTGTTGTCTTCGCGCTGAAGACTTGGAGGCACTACTTGTACGATGAGACCTTTGAAATTTTCACAGATCACAAGAGCCTCAGGTACCTTTTTGATCAGAAGGAGCTCAACATGAGACAGAGACGTTGGTTGGAGCTCCTGAAGGACTACGACTGCAGCATCTCCTACCACTCGGGAAAGGCCAATGTGGTGGCTGACGCCTTGAGCCGTAAGGCACCCGCACACTTGGCCAGTTTACAGTTACAGAGTTGGAGCCTTTTGGAGGAGGTGGGTAGTTGGCGATCCCTGGAGTTACGGGGGCACTGTGGGGCTGTGACGGTGACACGACAGACTAGGCCAGAGCTGATAGACCGCATTATCACAGGACAGATGGCCGATCCGTACTTGCAGTCCTTGCGCGACAGAGTACTGTCGGGAGATCCAGGAGACTTCTCTTTCACAGACCAGGTGCTGCGCCTGAGGGAACGGTTGTGCGTTCCCAGAGACGAGGAGCTGTTGAGAGAGCTCCTGACTGAGGCACACGGTTCCAGGTTCACCATACATCCCGGAAACACGAAGATGTACCACGACTTGAGACGCGAGTTTTGGTGGAGGGGGATGAAGCGGGATGTGGGTGAGTTCGTGCAGCAGTGCTTAGTGTGTTAGCAGGTGAAAGCCGAGCATCAGAGGCCTGCAGGGCCGCTACAGCCACTTCCAGTGCCAGAGTAGAAGTGGGAGAGCATCACCATGGACTTGGTGGTGGGCTTACCTGTTACCCAGCGAGGACACGACGCAGTCTGGGTAATAGTGGATAGACTGACGAAGACGGCACGATTCTTGCCGATCCGAGTCACTTTGGGTCCAGCACAGTTGGCAGAGAGGTATGTCCGTGATGTGGTACGACTACACGGAGATCCGTGGGAGATCGTATCCGACCGGGATACCCGCTTTACGTCCCAGTTTTGGGCTGAGTTTCAGCAGGCCTTGGGGACGCGGTTGAAGTTTAGTATGGCTTACCACCCCCGGATCGACGGACAGTCTGAGCGCATGATACAGACACTTGAGGACCTTTTGCGTGCCTGTGTACTGGACTGGAGGGGCTCTTGGGAGGAGCACCTGCCCCTAGTGGAGTTTGCATGCAACAACAGTTATCACTCGAGCATCGGTATGGCTCCCTACGAGGCTCTGTACGGACGAAGGTGTATGGCACCCTTGAGTTGGGTTGAGGTGGGGACCAAGTGGGAGGTTGGCCCCAGGTTGATCCGGCAGAGTCAGGAGGTAGTCGAGCAGATCCACAAGCGACTCCGCACTGTCAGGAGCAGACAGAAGAGCTACGCGGACCGGAGACGCAGAGAGGTGCAGTTTGAGGTTGGGGACCACGTCTTTCTTCGTGTTTCGCCCTTGAAGGGCCTGCAGCAGTTTGGGGTGAGAGGGAAGCTCGCGCCGAGGTTTGTGGGGCCCTTTGAGGTCCTGGAGCGGGTTGGACCCGTTGTTTACAGGCTTGCCCTCCCCCCGCACCTTTCTAGTGTGCACGACGTGTTCCATGTGTCCAACCTCAGGAAGTACGTAGCCGATCCCAGTCACGTACTGAGTCACGAGAGCGTCGAGGTGGGCGACGACCTGACCTACCCCGAGCGGCCAGTGCAGATTCTAGACCGAGCCGTCCGCAGTTTGAGACGGAAGCAAGTACCCCTGGTAAAGGTTTTGTGGAGGAGCCAGCGATACGAGGAGCCTACCTGGGAGCCTGAGGCGGCAATGCGGGAGCGGTACCCGGAGCTCTTCGCGGGTACGTCTTTTCGGACCGGCTTCGGTCCTCTTTGAGTTTGTTATGGTTATTTTGACATCTTTTCCGTACCCTAGTTAGCGCAAGTTTCGGGGACGAAACTTCCTTTGAGTTTGTTATATTGTTACGAACGCACGCCTCAGATGTCTTTTAAGACATCTGGGAGGTGGCCCAGATGTCTGACCAGACGTCTGGAACCACTTCCAGACGTCTGGGAATCAGTTATTGTTGGCACGCGCGATTCGTCTGCGCGCCTGAGCGCGCAGACCTGCGTACGCTCTCTCTCCCTCTCTTTTTCCCTCTCCTGCGGCCGCAGACCACCCTGTCCCGCTCTCTCTCTCTCTCCTCCTCGTGCTGCCTTAAAAGGCCACTCCCTCCCCCTCACTCCCGTCACCTCTGCCCCCTTCCTCTTCTCCTTCCAATCGGTGCGCGAGAGCGAGCGCGAGTGAGCGGCGGCGGCGACAGCCGCGGCGTGTGCGGGAGGAGGCGTCAGCCGTGAGGGCTCGAGCCTGCCGGGGCAGCGGGAGCCAGCCAACAGGGGCGCAGCAGACGCGGGGTGGCGCGGGAGGCCTGTTGCAGCTCGAGCAGTAGGCGGAGCACTCGCACCGCGGCCGTGCGTCGCAAGCGGAGGGCGAGTGGCGCCCTGATTCTGGAAAATTTTCCAGAATTAGACGTCTGTGATTCCAACCAGACGACGGGGAAGACGTCTGGAAGACTGTCCAGACGTCTGAAATGTGAGTTATTTCCGCTTCTTCGTTTTCTTCGACTGACCGTACTAAGAGAGAGGAAATGGGTACGCGCAGGTTCTGAGACTCGCATCCAACGCGAATCAGACGTCTGGCTGCAGTGCCAGACGACGGGAACGACTTCCAGACGTCCGGGGTGACCATCGGACGTCTGGGAACTAGGCCAAACGCCCCCGCAGGCTTCTGGACGTCTTAGAGACCACGCAGAGCAAGGTAACCCCTGATCCACTTTTTAAGACGTCTGGAATAAGTTCCAGACATCTGATTTTGCACTGTTTCGTCGTTTTCGACCCGTTTAGGGCCCGTTCGGGTTCCGTTTTCCGCATTTCGAGTTGCGTTCTTTTCGTAATTACATCCTCTACCCATCTACAGTAGTTGTATACTGTTTTAAGAAATTCCTTGTGTTTGATCCTTGTGATAGGACCCCGTTCCGTTGCAGTCTCGGGGGTTGCGGAGGCACGCAGGAATCCCGACCACGCCCCCAGTTCTCCTGTTGTAACCGGTAGAGTGGCTTTAAGTATAATCTGTTAAATTATGAAACCATAAATAGAACATAGGACATTGCATAAATCCTAGGAATGAGAAACGAGATTGAATGATAGATCCTAGGGTGTTGCATAAATACTAGGGCTGGAAAACTAGATTGTATGATAGATCCTAGGGTATGACATGAATCCTAGGATGGGAAAACTAGTGGAATATGTGAACACTACAGTCTTGAAAATGTGGAAAAGAAATAATAGCTGCCTGTAAATTTGTTTAAACAGCTGCCTGTTATGAATAAATGAACATGAGTAAGAATATGGGTTGTATGAACGTGAAACTGGAAAGGTGAAACCGGAATGCGCTGAGTTAAAGAGCTGGAACCCTACAGGGAATTAGGAGTAGAACTCTTGGAAAGTGAATGGAATAGAATTGGGGAAGTGAGCTGGCCCTTGAGTACGGAGTACCAAAGAGAGCAACTGTCCCCCTGTTTAGTGCAGAGCGGAGCTAGCCGCCCCAGGGACCCGGGGTTAGGACTGGCCACTCTGTACCGACTTGCTAGCCCTCGTGTACGTAGTACCGAGGAGAGCTACTAGTGTAGGGAAGTACTAGCTACCCCACGGGCCCCGGGGTTCTGCTAGCCTCCTACACCGACTTGTTAGGCCCACTGGGGCAAACCAGGGTAGTCAGGTGAGGGTGCGCAGACTATGGAGGGGCAAGGCCCCTGTTTGGTTACTGTGGAGGGGTTGGACCCCTGTTACTGAGAGGGCTCTGCCCTGTACTTGTTCCGTGCTGTGCTTTGGGCGCACCCGTTAACGGAAACGACTGACCGCGTGCCAGTGCGGGTTAGCTACCCGTGCGTTTATTACGCGTGCCGTAATCAGCGTTACATCTGTCCGTGACCTTAGGGTGGTTGACTGGGTGTAGAATCACCACAGGGGACTCTCTCGGCTAGGGGAGTATCACGTGCTACTTCTACTCTTCGAAAAAAGATTGCAATCAAGATCGTTCCCACGAGGAACATTCGAGATCAAGAAAGAGACCTGATAAATAAACCCAATGGTGAAAGAAAGAATAATTAATTAAAGAAAGAAAGAATTGAAAAACAACAACTACCTTTCCACCTTTACTACTTTTGTTAGTTGGTTGCCACTCTACTCAGCGTTCGCTGATTTCGTGTACTCATAACCCTTTTCAGGTCCAGGTGTTGAGCAGCCAGAGCCTACGGCTGCAGATGTGCTGGGCCCAGTAGAGCCCAGTAGTTGTAGCTCTTTTTGTACTCGTTTATAATAGTGTATAGCTTCTTGTACCTTTATATGCTGTACTCTTTCATTCTACACATTATATTCCTGTACTCGTTTACTTTCTACTGTTGTGGTGGTGTGTACTGTAGTAGTTTTACTTCTTTACTACTGTACTTTTGTTACTATTAGTTGCTTAACATGGTGAATGTGGTTTATTTTACTGCTTTTTGGTTACTTTCTCGTTGGACGACTGGATCTTGGGATCAGTCGAGTCGGTCCGATCTGGTGTCCTGTAAGGATTCGGGAACCAGGTTGTAACACCTTCAAACCATTTGATCTAGGATTTGCACTAGCTACTCCAAGTATGTTAGGTCCTTTTAGATCCACGTTCCATAACTAAGAATGTGGTTCAGATCTAACATATACTTCTACAGGTTCATGATGAATATTTCTCCTCTTGTGATTTTAATATCTCTTCTATTAGCTCTATGTTATGATGGACTTTTTCTTGATCTGCTCCATGATTTCCTTACTTTGATGTGTCAATCTGGGGCCTACCTCTCACTTCACTCCAACCTCAACCTAATAGAGGGGAAACGTATATTTCTAGCCATACAATGTCTAATATGAAGCCATGTTAGCACAAATGTGATAAATGTTGTTATAGGTGAACTCCATTAGAGGTAGGTGGTCCTTTCAACAACCTTTCCATTCTATAACATAAGCTCGTAGTAGTCCTCCAAGGTTTGAATTATTTGCTTTGATTGCCCATTTTGTAGACATATGGCATGGCATGGGCACCTACATGAGAGGTTTAGTTTCCAAACCTAGAAGGTTGGTAAGAGCAATCATTGGAGCTTACTTTGGGTACCCAAAGTTGTGTATGAATGCCTTTAGAGTGCACTAAAGGGGGGGTGATTAGTGCAATCAAATAATATAAGGAAATTCAAAATAGATACACAAATAAAATCACTACAAAATAAGACACAAGAAACTTTTAGGTGGAAAACCTCCAAGGGTAAACACCACCACCTACATCTTTCTTGACTCAGGATTTTTGGATTATCAATCGATCAACAATCTACTATCCACATCACTTGAATTGAGGGTGATGTACGTCAATTACAAAGCCCCTCTCCGATCCCAATTGAAGAGTTTAACCTTTCCATGTGGGAAGAAATGAGGATCCGACTGGTCGGATAGCCAATTACAACAAGAAAAGAAAAATACAAAAATGCTATAAAACCACGAGGTAAATATAAATTCTTTCTTCCATAGGTTTGAGAAAACTTCCTTTTAGATCTTCTATGATGTGCTTGATCACTGATGTAGAGTGCTCAAGTTGTGGTCAATGGGAATAGAGTTGGAACATTGATTGTACAGCAATTCTCTTAATCGCTCTTACAAGTGTTCTTCTAGTAGATAAGAGTGGAAGAATTGCATCTTATGTTGTGTTGAGCAAGGGAAACCACTAGAGGTATTTATAGAGGTGTTAAGAAGACTCTAGATGGGTTGAGTAAGGTTTTATGGTTGTTGGAAGTGATTAGGATAAATATATCTCAAAATCAAAAAAGAATACAAAAGGATTTGCAACAAAGAATATAGTATCATACATTTAATAAGTCAGTTAGACGTTTGATGAGGTCTAGTCAGATGACTGATAAAGTGTAAGTTGTCTAATTCCAAAGAAACTATTGCCCAGAGGATGATCAAGCGATTTATTTCAACTTATAGGTTGTGTGGTTATAGGGTTAGACATTTGATTACTAAGATTTGATTTTATTAGAATTGGATTGAGGTCTACTGTCACGGCCCGGTCCCAAATCCCTACAGGATTTGAGATCGGCTCGCTTCGGTTAATCCCAAGACCCAATCGTCCAACAAGAAATAACCAAGTAACATTCATCAAAGCACAATCACACAAGTACAGTAACTAAGCAGAAAGAAATTTACAACAGGTGGAAAAAGGAACATTAATATTATATCATAATACAGCCATCACAACAAAACGAGTACATGTAGCAGAAACTCACTCTCAAACAGTAGAACTAAAGCTAAGCTCGACTAGGCCCAACGTCCTCAGCAGCCGGTGGCTCGGGCTGCTCAAATCCCTGACCTGTACAGAATTTATTTAACTGGAGTCAGCTAACGTTGAGTGGAGTGGTGGCTAAGAAGAAACATGCACAAAATTTTCCATTTTCCAATTATATTATACATGTGGGTGCGTAAAGATCTCTAGTTATGATTTGTTAATTAATCTTCTTGTTCCCTATTGGAACGATTTTGCTTGCAGCTTCCCGTGATATAGGATGCCCACGTGGCACTCTCTTGGCTGGGGGAGTCCCACCATGGTAGTCCTATATTCGGTCTACCACCCCGAGGTCACGGTCGTGACGTAGCGATGACTACGGCACACGTGATAAGCGCACGGGTAGCTACCACGCACTGGCACGCGGTCAGTCGTTTCCGCTAGCATGTACGCCTCAATGTACAATGCGAAACAGTATAGGGCCTTGCCCTCTCATAACAGAACAGGGGTCTTGCCCCTCAGGGGTCTTGCCCTTCTTCAGTCCGCGTACCCTCATCCGACTACCCCGGTTTGACCAATGGGCTGACGAGAGTCGATGTAGGGTGGCCATACCTAGCCCCGGGCCCCTTGAGGCGGATAGTTCCCCCTACACTACGTAGCTCACCTCGGTACCACGTACACGAGGGCCAGTAAGAGTCGTCGTAGAGTGGCTAAACCCACTCCGGGTCCCAACCCAAGGGCGGCAAGCTCCCCTCTACACTACAAGGGATGGTTGCTCTCTTTGGTACCACATACAAGAAGGTCAGCTTACCTCCCTTAACAGCTACCTATAGGTAGCAAATTCCCAGAACCATCCGGTTCTCTGTAGTACGGTGTTCTTATTTACATTCCCTGTGGGGTTCGTACAGGAGTTTCTTTTTCACATCCAGGTTGGAATGTTTGGGTTGGATGGAAATTACATCTTTTGAATACAACAAAATTAAAATAAAGATCTTTCTTCAAGCTTTTGGTATTCAAATTAAGTCTCTTTGAGACTAGGGCTTCCATCTTGCTTTGTCTTTTTATTTTTTGATTTGCTATCTTAATCTTTATGCTTGAAATGTTGGTTCTTCAAGAACCACATAAAATTATGTGTTTTGTCATCACCAAATTCAGGAACATTACTACTTATGCATTAACAATTTTTCTCTTTTTGATAATGACAACTTTATAAATGAAATATATTTGAAACAAGAAATTCTGTTTATGTACCAATTCTTCCCCTATTTGACATTCACTACAAAAAAAAATAACTTTTAGCAACATTTAATATTTGCCACTATAGGCGTTCTATTTGCTGCTATATGTAATTAACGACACTTAAAATAATTACCACTTAATTGCTATCTTCGTTGGCGTCACTAAAGGTTTAGCAGCAATTGTATAATTGCCGCTAAATCATCAATATTAGTGTCACTTTAATTGTCATAATTACCATCATTAATGATATTCTTTAATGAAAATTTATTTACCATTATTTCACTACTATTGAATTATATTAATGACAATTTAATTGACTTTATTAATGACTCTATATACTTCATTTAACGTTTTTTGTTTATGCCACTAAATTGCAACTATTGATTTGCTTTAATGACATTTTATTTTATCATTTAATTGCTACTATTGATATTATTTAGCAACAATTATTTATCTCTAATTCACCACTATTGATTTACTTTAATGACACTTTCTTTTGTATTTAATTGTCACTATTGATTTACTTTAATGACACAAAATTTATACCACTTAATTATCATTATTGATAATCTTTGGTGAGAAATAATTTTATTTTAACAAGCTCGAAACATAAAGTCAACCCCAATTTTATTAATCTCTTAATGATAGAGTATAATAAGAGCCCTTTAAAGGGATACATTAGAAAATAAGAAAAACATAAAAATAATATCAACAACCTCAGCACCAAAATATTCTCCTCTGAAACATGATACAAAGAAATACATAAAAAATATAAAAAAAGATGAAAATACAATGAATCATAAAAACTCAACCACGAAAGGCTGTAGTCTCTTCAAACCCTTGCTACCCCAAGCTGCTACAATCTTTCAAACTTTAATTTAAGGTAAAAAAATAGCACCATGATTATCAATAACATGTGAGGATAAGGTTTGCCAAAAAATACACATGAAATATCGACTTCCCATTGGAAATTTCAGAAAAAATAAAATAAAAGTAAATCTCCCTTATTGAGTTTTAACCCTTACTTATAATAATGGATTCCCATCTAGTATCCTTAAATTCAGTCAAAATGAAATAAAAATTGCAAGCCTTGATTCCTAAGTTTCTTTTTTTCATATTCAAGCAAATGCTCTAAATTCCAAAAGCCAAAATCAGCCACTTGGGTAGTTGGCAATGGAATTTCACGAACATTACATTCATGGAAAGATACAAACAGAAATAAGACTCAAGTGTAACAAAAAATAACCAATCCAAATTGTATATGCAAGCATCGGAGCAAAAGTATGTTATGGAACGTAAAGTATGTTACCATGGGAGGAATCATATCATAATATATCCATCCCTAGTAGCACCACAAGCACCAACTTCATGATTAGCAAAATTAGATCTCATTATAGGCCCATCACCCACCCTGCATTTTTAGGCACTTCTATAAGCATTTTTGTAAGGATAAACATCTTTTGAGTAGGGAAGGGATATCATGTTCATAAAGGTGGTGTTTGGTAGGCAAGCTAGGTAAGTTAACTCGCACTTGCTCACCACCTAAACCGCCTCCCAGTCAAGTTAAGAGAAGTTAACCCAGCAAACTTGAAATAAATTTAACCCGCTTAAACATCCAAATATCAAAATCCACTTGAACCACCACTTCATCTCTATTCCTCTACTTATTCCACAAACATATTCCCCTTACCAAACACCACTAAAAGAAATGATTCAAGAACAAAACAACTTCCACCTTCATGGTAGTTATATGATTATGAGGTATATTTCAAACATTGAGCAACATAAATCCCTTTAGATGAGTTAGGGGATTCTACCAAATAAACATCTCATTTTTCTTTAGAGTACAGATTCTTAATGCTTTTATCTAAGGGATAGCAAATTAGAAAAAGGAAACCAAGTGAAACCATATTTGATGTCTCTAAAGGGAAGAAATTCAAATTGTCACATTACTAGGTGGGTATTCCCGAAATTAAGAGGAAAGCAAAGTGCATTAGGATGGCTTACAGTTTTGTTGCTTTCCCTACCTAGAGGGTCATTGTTTGGTTTTTTCAAGGGGCCAGTTTTAAGGCCTTACATTTTCCTCCGCCATCTATAGAAAGTCATCCTTGATTCTGCCTAGTCTCGGAATAAAGAGGGTTACATCTTTCTCATCCCTAATTAGTTGACCTCCCACATACCTTCTTTCACAATTAGGCACCACCAAATCCTTACCAAAAGATCAGAGGAACTACTTTGTTCTGAGCCAAGAAAATATAGGGTGCTTAATCATAAGGGTTGATCTTTTTTGATGCTGTGGCTGAAAAAGACAAGTTGTTGCTGGTCCCATGGACAGTCCACCACTGCAACAGATATATATGCAACTGAGACCAGTCTAGTAGGGGGAAATGTAAATTCTGTTCCCTTTTGTAGCCTGACATGATGTTTCCTTATCCTTTACCCAGTGTAGGTAAATAGTCTAAGGGTATCCTCAAGAAATATTGTGGTACATGGTTCAGGATCTAGCACTGATTTTATATGTGAATCCTTGTATTGCTCCTGCCCAAAGCATGCCATTCCACACTTCAACCCTTCAACCAGATTTCGATCTTACGTTCTCGTTTGCAGCTTCTCTTAGGATCTATCTATTTTGTATCTCCCATGTTCACTTTTCCAGAGGATAATTTTTTTGGTTATTCATGAAAGATTTATGTGCTGAATTTTGATCTGGTGGTATTTCGATCTAGCCTTTTTTTTTTACACATTTAGAGTGGATTGTGCGATTTAGAAACCAAGAAGTTTAGTTTGGTGGAATGCAAAATTGCTCCAAGGAAAAGGGTGGGATCTTGAAAGGGTGTGTCTTCGGTGAGAAGTTTTGGTTTATTGCACTAATCAGCTCAGTGCCCTATGAAGGCTTTTAATATCATAGAGCAAGTTCATTTTTTTATGAGAAATGGATCTGCTTATCTAGCTCAGAATCAAATCTTTGGCAAAACTTTCTTCTTGACATTGGTTTTTGGAGTTGGGATGTATTTCCAAGGGATTCAATGGTATACCATATGTCTCTGGCCTGATAAATGACAATTTTGCAGTACCTAGATCTGGTTAAAACTTCGCAAAAAAGTCAATTTCTTTAATGCTAAAGTTGGATTTCAAACTCATAATGCCAGGAACACATTCAATTTTTTCCTTTTTTTCCCCTTCCTCAAAAATTCTTGGTTTCACACTATTTCATGAGGAACCAGTTTGTGTTACCCCAACTAATGCCCCAAAAAAACTGTGAATGTTCCGATTTCAAAGATCTGTTGGCACATAGAAGTTACAAATTCTATTGCAATCAGGATTTTCTTTGGTTTGTGGTCATCTCTTGCTAAGAAACTTCTCTTCTGTCATATGGAAATTCTGGTAAATGCTTTCACTGCTCGATTCTGTTAACAACATTTTACCTGTGTAAAGCATATAATCCAACTATACACCAGCTATTTGCAGCTTTTTTCCTGTTCCAATCTCTAGCCAGCTAAATTACAATTTTCTATTCAAAATGTTAAAATCATTCTTTGTCCTTTATCTGCAAAATTTTTTTCCTTATGAAGATCCCGTTACTTTTTTTTTCCAGCTTACTAAATGCATCTCAGTCAGATCTTCATGGCTGAAATGTTTTTCTACAAAACAAAAAAGTTATTTTTTGCTCCTAACTTGGGAAACGCAATACACATTAGTCAATTTAAAATCTCTTCTTCATCTATTTTTTGGTTGGTTAAATAATATTCTCTATGAGCTTGAGGGAATGGGGCAAGGGAGTTGGCAAAATCTAACTAGGATTTGGGATAATAACCACTTTAATGTTGACTCTGGGTTTGTTTTGATATATATTTAAGCAGGCATAATCAATTGACATAATGGCCATGAGTTATTTACGTTCCACAAAAATCTTGCTATCATCCACCATAAGATGCTTATGCGAATCTGACATCTACCATATCCAATCTCTTTCTACTGCAGGCATGGGGATAGGAGTAGAAGCTGCTGATCTAACCAATGAAGAATCAAAAAGGTGCGCCCGTCATCCCAGAGCGGGCAGTCCCCTTGCTAAGGCTTATATGGTGACCAAAACTTAAAGCTAATACAACTAACTAAAAGGTAGCACTGACCCAAAAGTGGAAAATCCACATTATCAATTCATGTTTCCTTTCCCAGAGCCTTGCCTGTGATTCCTCTCCCGCCGTTCCATTAAACTAAAAAAAAAAAACTTTCACGGCCCATAAGCTAGTTTGTCGAGACATGCTAATGAGAGTTGCATCGTTACCATCACATAACTTAGTACATCATCCTCTATATATTAAGCATGAAGAGAATAAAACTAAAAGAAATAGTCAAAATTTGCTAAATTAGTAAGTTATAATGATAATTGTAACTTCGTTCATTTTTTCATCTTCCTACATTATTCATATATTACTCCAATATCAACAATTCCCAGTAGATTCTTTTACCTACCCTCACCTATAACCTAATTTCTTTTAGTTAATTAATAGCAAAACCCAAACACTCTTGTAATAACAAAACTTTTAATTTTGCTTTCATAACAATCAATATGGATGTTAATTTACAAATATTTCCTCAATCAAATTACATAATCTTCAAGAATACAAATATCAAACACATTCTTATAACAATAAAATATCAATTAATTCAAAATCTAAACAAAGCATTGGTTGTTTTTTTCGTTTGACATGTTACACATAGGTCATGTAGGTCATTTCGTTTGTTAGGCCATGTAGGCTAGGTTGAGCTGAAGTATTTGGGTGGAAGTCAAGTCTTATAAGGAAGTTTTGCTAATAAATAAAATAGCAAAGGAGTAACTTAGTCTCCCATGCTTATTGGTAAAAGAAAAACGTTTAAGTACACTCTTTAACATTTGACAATTTAAAATACAATAAACATATCCAAGTTAAGAAGAGGATTTCATACCTCTATATAGCTCAAAATTGCCCATATGCTTATGCATCCAAGATTATCCATTGAAATACTTGCACAAAAACAAATCAACCACACATCATATTAACCTATTATAAGGGGATCTATAAGCGCATCCTATCTCTATTTAAAAAAAAAAAACAAGTAATGGGTAGCTATGTAGCCAATAGCCACTCAACTAATATTAATAAAAAATTTAGCTACAACCAACTATATATAGTTACAAATGTTGGGATTTTCAATATAAGTTCTTTCTAAGTTGAGGAGTGGAGGAGAGCAAGGAAGTGGACAAGAGTGGATAATTTTTTGTAGGTAAATAAAAAGTTACCTATAAATTTTCCCAGGTTGCCATTGCCTAAGGCCTCAATATATAGCAACTAGAAATGTCACAATACTCAATCGTCTCACTGCTCACAACTAGATAATGAGCAAACGACGGTCAATTTGCACATACCATATTAAAAGAAATCATAGATGTGTGAAATTCATTATCTACAATTAGAATGAAAGAAAATATTCATCCTAAACTACTCAAAATTATCTCAGAATACCACTCTCCAAAAGTTTCATCCTTCTTATATGTCAACCATAGCCTGCTTCTTTTTTGACGTCCTTCCTTCCTGTGGTGATTCAAAAACAAAGTAAAGAGAAGATATTATAGTACAATTACCGATCTTCCAGCTGGCATTAGCTTCTTTAAAAAACAAATGCATTATAAATTAATGACAATGTCTTTTACAAATTTCATCATAAGCACTAGGCATGTTTGATACAAGCCAAAAACCATATACATTCTGATGGTTTCAAGCTTGAGCTCAATCATGAACCAAAAAGTTCATAGATCTAGGGACTAACATGCATTTAGTGTCATCAATAGATTTCAAATAAAACATACAACTTTTCAATATATTATAAGATTCCCATAACAAGTTAGAAGAAATATCCCTAAAATAGAGCAATAGTTCTAGGAAACCACTAAGCAATAGTATGCAAGAGTTCTGGATGAGTGTATCAAAATGCTAATGAGCAGGATCAATAACATGCAAACCAATGATAGTACCCAAAGTTAAATAAAAAAATCCAAAAACCCATTATGTGGCAACATGCACAGTGGTTTCAAACTCCACCTACTAGCACCAAACATTGTTGCAAATCGATGGAAAGGGGTCCTTCACTATGTTCAGATGATTAAACACCCAATAATCAATAAGAACTATAAAGCTAAGCATTACATACTTAATGATAAGGTGATCTTGGAATAAAAAATAGCACCAATCAAGCAAATCACCAAAAGAAATATTAAACAATATGTACAAATCATTAATGACCGGTAAAGAACTTCATGAATAAACATTAAATACCTCTCAAGATTGATAGAATCAGAGATCGCATTGCATCCTTATAAGTGAATGCTGCAGGAGTAGCGATGGAAGAGAATATGTATAAGCCTTAGGCCATTGAGATCCTACAACAAAGCGAAAGAAGCCTCAAATTGAGAACCATAGCGAAGAAATAACATTTCCCAATCACTAGAGGAGTTGGATAACATACTTGTCGAAGGATGCATCTCTATGCATTTAATATTGATTCCCACCACGTTTGCATCAGACTATTAATAATGTTGGAGGGGGTTGTGTTGGTTGTTGGTGGGGGATTGCCGTTGCTGTGGGTGGAGCAACCAACCAAGCTAATTGCAGGTCTGGTGGTGGAGGAGACGAGGGAGGAAGGATGATTGACGACAGAGGGGAAGGAGGACCGAGGAAGGATAGCGGAGGGTAGATTAGAAAAGGGAGGAGGAGGGAGGAGGTGGCTGACCTCGAGGGCAATGCGGCTACGTCAGAGCAGTAGGAGAGCTCGATCCGGCGAGGGAGGGAGGTTAGGGCTTCTTTTGTGAGGACGGGGGTGCGTGGTGGCAGCTGGGTGGAACGGAAGAGGATGAAGGAGGTGGGGGCCTGGGTAGTGGTGGGGAGGGGGTGGTGGTGGAGGGGACGAGGGAGGGAGGAGGATCGGCAACAGAGGGGAAGGAGGACCAAGGACGGGCGGCAGAGGGTAGACGAGAAAGGGAGGAGGAGGGAAGAGGTGGCTGACCTCGAGGGCGGTGCAGCGATGCCTGAAGGAGCAGGAGAGCTTCGGCGAGTGGAGGTTGGCACCCGACGAGTGGAGATTGGCGCTTGGGGATGGAAGGGCGTTAGGGCTTCTTTTGTTACGAGGCGATTCGTGGGCTGAGGGGGAGGAAGTAGGGTGCCAACAAACGGGAGGAAGAAGTGAGGCGCGGGGTGCGGCAGGGTTTTGCTTCCAAAGTTCTGACATTTTCATTTGATTTTTTTTTTTGGTGATCGACTGGCGATCCATTTATTTTAAAGGTTGAATAATCTGTCCAATGATAATATATATATATATATATATATATATATATATATAGCGACATAAATATTTATCATTAATTTTATTGGTCAATTGTCAAAAAAATTCTAGTAGCATATAATTTTTTTTTGTCACCAAAATTAAATATTAAAAATTTAAATAGTCATATATTATAATATATATGTCATATATATTTATTGTTAATACTAATTGTTATTTGATAAAAATATTGTAGCATCATAAAAAAAAAATTACTGCTAAAGTAAAGATAATCGTGACAAATGTATTATATGTCACTCCACAATTTATTGTTAAAAATCATTTTTTTTGTAGTGATTATTAAAATAACTATAATATTCTTTTAGCTAAACAAAGCTATGATTTTTCAATAACTCCCTTTTGATTCTTACTTGTCTTAAAAAAATGTTATAAACTCTCCCTTTTTTCTATCAATCTACCCCTTAATCCAAACTCCCCCTTTCAACCGAAAATTGATATTTTTGTGAAAGGATGAGAACGAGTTATTCTCAAGTGGTATTTTGTCTAAAAATTGTATTTCAAGACAATTCTTCCTCTTTTAAAAGAAATTAAAGAAATAAATAAATTATCTCCCGCTAACTAAAATTTTCACCCCATTTATATTTATTTTAAATAAGATAAAAAACTTTTCTCTTAACTTAAAGCTAAAGGAGGGGGTGATTAATGCAATCAAATAATATAAGGTAATTCAAAATAGATGTATAAATAAAGTCGCTACAAAATCAAACATAAGAAATTTTTAGGTGAAAAATCCTCAAGAGAAAAAATCATCACCTAAGTATTCCTCGACTTAAGATTTTCCAATCACTAAGCTATCAACAATCCACTATTTACACCACTTGAATTGAGGATAGTGTACCTCAATGACAAAACCTTTCTCTAATCTTGAAACGACCCGTCACCTCTTGGTCCTTTATGACGTCTAGGATGTTCACCAAACGTTTGTCCAGATGTCTGGAGAGAGAGCCAAACGTCTGAAAAAGCTTTTTCGTTTCGACGCGTACCGTGCACACGCTACTCCCTCGCCCATGCCTCACGCCTCACCCTGCAACGGCCTCGCCCGCACCCCACGCCACTCCCTGCGATGCCACACCCCTCCCCTCACCTCCTCTCCCTTTATAAACCCCCTCCTCCTGCTCTCCATCTCACACCACCACAACCGAGTGGAAGAGAGAGAGAGAGCAGGAAGCCAGAGCGAGAGCGAGCAGAGAGCGGAGAGCTGATCGCGAGTTTGAGTGCGAGAGCGAAGGGCGCTATGCTGTTCTGCTGCAACGCCTGCGACGAGGAAAGCCAAAGAGATTCCGCGGAAGTCATTTTCCGCGGAATTAGACGTCCAGAGCGATATCCAAACGTCTTACCGGATGTCCGAAGGTAGTATGAGACGTCTAGTAGAGATCTACTTTCCGTATTTCTTCTCTACCCAAGTCCTGACAATGTACGTATATGTGTCAGAAGTTGGAAGGCGGATCGAGGCAGTTTCAGACGTCCAGGAGCACCTCCAGACGTCTAACAGAACCCTTAGACGTTGGCCTTATGTTCCAGACATCCGATAGAGGCGCCCCGAGAGAGGTATGCCTGAGAGTTGATTTAAGACATCTAGGATCTCTCCCAGACATCTTATTTCTGTCAGAACCCTTATTTTTGGGCTCGTTCAAGGCCCTATACAGTTCTGCGCTATACGTTGAGGCATACCCGCTAGCAGAAATGACTGACCGCGTGCCAGTGCGGGGTAGCTACCCGCGTGCTTATTACATGCGCCGTAGTCACCGCTATGTCACGACCGTGACCTCGGGGTTGTAGACCGGGTATAGGACTACCACGGAGGGACTCTCCCGGCCAGGAGAGTGCCACGTGTGCATCCTACATCGCGGGAAAACTGCAAGCAAAATCGTTCCTTTAGGGAATAAGAAGATTAAGTAATGAGATGAGCCCTAATTAGAGATCTCTACACAGAAAACCGTTATAGGATATTTTGGATCAGAAAATAATATGTTAAATTACCTGTAAATGCATTTATGTTTAAACCGCCACTTCACTCAACGTTAGCTAACTCCAGTTATATAACTTTGTACAGGTCAGGGATTTGAGCAGCCCGAGTTACTGGCTGCTGAAGACATTGGGCCTAGTCGAGCCTAACTATAGTTTCTACTACTTGTTGTAGTGAGTTCCTGTAGTTATATTTTTCAGCACTTTCTATTATGTTCTCTATCTATACTAGTTCTGTTGTGATGGCAATATTCCTGTTCTTGAAGGCATGTAATTTCTAGAATTACTGTTCTATTTCTCCTTTCGTTGCCATTTTCTTTCTGCTTAGCTACTGTACTTGTGTGGTTGTGGATTGTTGTATGTTATTTGGTTATTTCTTGTTGGACGACTGGGTCTTGGGATTAGTCAAGGCGAGCCGGTCTCAAGTCCTATAGGGATCTGGGTTCGGGTCGTGATAAGATAGTATCAGAGCAAGGTCATCCCGAGAAATAAACAAAATAGTTCAAAAATCATCACACTTATACATGTAGCTAGGATAGCCATCACAACATTTTACCTTAATTGTCATTTCTGAGTCTTACGTTTTCTCTGTAGCTAAACATTCACCATCAATCCCATTTCTTTCCAATCTCCGTGCAGGAGATGCCTCGCCAAGGAGCTCTTGAGGCGGGCCGCGGACGTGGTCGTGGTCACAGGGGAGGGCAAGCGATGGCCGAGGATGGAGCTGCTCCACCTCTCCTTCCAGGCATTCAGACTCCAAATCTCGCCCAGCTGATCCAGGATGTCATACGAGAGGAGCTCCATCAGCCTCCTCTTCCTAGGGATGCGGAGAGGGAGTCCTCCGTGGGGCAGGCCAGCCGCCACGACACTGGACGAGTTGGAGGGTGTTATGACCCCGGCATCAAACACCGTTTAAGACGTCTGGGAGTCAATCCAGGCGTCTGGTCAGACGTCTGGAAGCCTTCCCAAACATCTGGAAATTAATTTTTTCGGCGTACGGGTTCGCGTCTACGCGCAAGCGCGCGCAGACTGAACCGCCGCCCTCCTTTCTTCTCTTTTTTTCCTCTCTGCAGGAATAGCCTTCTTTCTCTCTCTCCCCGTGGCACCTTCAAATACACCCCCTCTCCTCTCCCTCACCATCACTCCACCGCCTTCTTCTTCTCCTTCTTCCTGTTAGCGTGAGAGTGAGCGGGCGAGGGCAGCAGCTGCTGCCGTGAGTGCACGGGGAGGAGGAGTTGCAGCGAGAGGGAGAAGGGTTAGAGTGCGAGGGTGCGAGCTCGCCGGAGCAGCCAGGGCTGGCCGGCGGGTGCGCAGCAGGAGCGTGGCGCTGGGGAGGAGCTGCTGCAGCTCAGGCAGCAGGCGAGCGCGGCACGGCTGTGCACAGCAGGCGGAGGGCGAGGAGGTCCTGATTCTGGGAAAATTTCCCAGAATCAGACGTCTGGACCTATGTCTAGACGACGAGGGAGACGTCTGGAGGAAGGTCCAAACGTCTGAAAGGTACGATATTTTCCTTCCCTTCTTCTTTCGCGTGTACGGCCATGCAGCCGTTCTGCCGAAGGGTTCTGCCTCGTCTTCGTGTTGAAGGACGGTTGCGTACGCATGCAGGTCTCGTTCGGGAAGGCGCAAGGGCATTCCCTCCCACAGAGATCGGACGTCTGGGCACAGCACCAGACGGCGGAGAGGGTATCCAAACGTTCGGAGTGACAGTCGGACGTCTGGAAATTAAGTCCAGACGGTTCAACGGGATTCTGGATGTCTGAAGGACCACGCAGAAACAAGGTATGACCTGAGCCATCGTTTAAGACGTCTGAAAGATGTTCCAGACGTCTGATTTGGGGTAGATTGGTCATTTTTAACCCGTTTAGGGTCCGTTCGAAGTCCGTTTTTTGCGTTTCAAAATCCGTTCTTCTCAGAATTTGTTCCTCTACTTGTTTACAGTATTTGTATCTTGTTCTGAGTAGTTCCTTATGTTAAGACCCCATTTCGTTGCGGCTCTGGGGGTTGTGGAGGCACGCGGGCTTGCCAATCACGCCTCCAGTACTCCCGATTTTGCGGGTAGAGTGGCTCCCTTTAATTAATTATCAACATTTATGCAATTGTGAGATAATTAATAGATTCTAAGGTATGGCATGAACCCTAGGACTGGAAAACTAGATTGAATGATAGATCCTAGGGTATGGCATGAATCCTAGGACTGGAAAACTAGATTGAATGATAGATCCTAGGGTGTGGCATGAATCCTAGGAACAGAAACACCGAAATGAATGTCGTGAATAGATGAATTGCAGTCTTGGAAAAGTAGAAAGAAAAATGATAATTGCCTGTAATTGGATAACAGTTGCTTGTTTATGAATGGATATTAACTGTTGAGAACATGGACTATATGAAAATAAAGCTGAAATGATGAAACCTAAATTGGTTGAGTTAAAGAAATATGAGCATGAACCCTACGGGGAATTAGAAGTAGAGCTCCTGAGAGGTGAATGGAATGGAATTGGGGAAGTGAGCTGGCCCTTGAGTACGGAGTACCAAGGAGAGCCACTGTCCCCCCCTTGTTTAGTGCAGAGCGGAGTTAGCCGCCCCAGGGACCCGGGGTTAGGTCTGGCCACCTTATACCAACTTTTGGCCCTCACGTACACAGTACCGGGGAGAGCTACTAGTGTAGGGAGAGTATTAGCCACCCCACGGGCCTCGGGGTTCTGCTAGCCTTCCTACATCGACTTGTTAGGCCCACTGGGCAAACCAGGGTAGTCAGGTGAGGGTGCGCGGACTGTGGAGGGGCAAGACCCCTATTTGGTTACTGTGGAGGGGCTAGACCCCTGTTACTGAGAGGGCTCTACCCTATACTGGTTCCGTGCTGTGCTTTGGGCGCACCCGTTAACGGAAACGACTGACCGCGTGCCAGTGCGGGGTAGCTACCCGTGCGTTTATCACGCGTGCCATAGTCACCGTTACGTCTGCCAATGACCTTGGGGTGGTTAACTGAGGGTAGGACCACCACGGGGGACTCTCCTAGCCAGAAGAGCACCTAGTGCTACTTCTACTTTTCGGAAAAGACTGCAATCAAGATCGTTCCCACGAGGAACATTCGAGATCAAGAGAAAGATCTGAGAAAAAATTCAAGAACGAGTAGATAGAGAAATAAAGTAAGAGATTTAAAAATAACAGCTACCTGTCCACCTTACTGCTTTCTTAACTAGTTAGTTTCCACTCTACTCAGTATTTTGCTGACGTGTCACCTTTGTCACCTTTTCAGGACCAGGTATTGAGCAGCCAGAGCCTGTGGCTGCAAAGGGTGCTGGGTCTAGTAGAGCCCAGTAGTTTTACTGTGCAGTACCTACCGTACTTTTTCTTCTATTGTAGTGAGTATTTCTGTTACCACTGTACTCTTCTAATTGTAAGCATCATGTTTATGTACCTATTTAATTCTCTACTGTTGTGGTGGTGTGTACTGTGGTAGTTCTTTTCTTTACTGCTGTACCTTTGTTACTGCTAGTTATATACATGGTGAATGTAGTTTATTTTACTGCTCTTTTGGTTACTTACTCGTTGGATGACTGGGTCTTGGGATCAGTCGAGTCGGTCCGATTCTCGTGTCTCGTAGGGATTTGGGAATCGGGTCGTAACAGAGGGGGAGGGGGTGATCCTCCATTGCCTCCACCTCCTTCAAACACTTCGGGTCACGAGTCCTCCTTGCCTGAAGGTGCACCCCTTCCTTCGTTGCGACTACACCACGAGGCCTTCAGCCAGTTCAGGAAGCTGAAGCCCCCCTCTTTCAAGGGGGAGGAGAGCCCGTCTGAGGCGGAAGATTGGCTGAAACAGATGGAGAAAATCTTTGACACCCTCTATCCTCCTATAGAGTGCTACATGGCCTTCGCCACGTATCAGCTGGAGAGTGCAGCTCACAGGTGATGGAGGGTGGTTAGAGGACAGGAGGAGAGAGAGCTGACGTGGGACCGGTTCGTGGCGCTCTTCTGTGAGCAGTACTTCCCATAGACTTGGCAAGATCAGAGGAGGCGGGAGTTTCACACTCTCCGCCAGGGGGCAATGACAGTTAACGCGTACCATACTCGTTTCCTGGATCTGTCACGCTTCGCCCCGACAGCCGCGTCCACCGAGGAGGAGCGCCTGTGGAGATTCACCAAGGGTCTTCGACCTACCATTCGGGGGTATGTAAAGCCCTTGAAGCTTCCTACCTTCTCCCGTGTAGTCGAGGCTGCCATGACCTACCAGGAGACCAACCCGTCCATGCGAGACATTGATGGGGGAGGACAGAAGAGGCCCTACCCGCAGGAGCACTCACAGGGCCATCGGGAGAGGAGGCACCAAGCACTAGCAGGGGAGTTGTCCCGTTCTGTGGGTCCACCATGGACCTTTGGGGGTCCCCGACAGGGACCAGCCAACTATAGCAGACCCCCGCCCAGTCACCAGCAAGGACAGCAGACAGAGGGAGGAGGTCGCATACCCCTCTACTATCAGTGTGGCAAGCCGGGCCACATATGGAGGAATTGTCCATCTAGGACCGGAGCACTGCCGACGCTCCTAGCACCGAGCACTGGAGGCCGATCTGGCGGCCGCGGATACCAGGCCCGAGGAGGAGGACAGCAGTCACAAGGAGGGTACCGACCTTTTGTCTCCCGCCCGACCTAGAGCACGGCTGCTTCTTTTGTACCAAGGGTAGAGGGTCGTGTTAACGCCCTGACTCATAGAGATGCTAGAGCTTCAGGTTCCATAGTGGCAGGTATGGTTACTGTTTCCGGTAGGCTCGTTTACACGCTTTTTGATTCCGGTGCCACACATTCGTTTGTTTCTGCGGAATTGCTGTCAGCATGGGGTCTAGTTGTGTACTCTTAGAGGAGCCCTTCCTGATTAAAGGACCAGGTGGGCAGGTGTTTGTTGCCGAGGAGGTTTTCACTGACTGTGAGGTCACGATAGGGGGACACAGTCTTCCGATTGACCTGATCATGATTCCGATGGAGGACTTTGGTGTGATCTTGGGGATGGACTGGTTAGCCGCATACCATGCTCTTGTAGACTGCTTCAGGAGAAAGATTATTTTCTCCATACCACGGTTGCCTCCCTTCGAGTTCCACGGCCAGCCTGTAGACGGAGGTTTCAGATGCATCTTCGCGCTTCAGGCAGCAAAGCTACTAAGCCAGGGGTGCAATGGCTTCCTTGCTTGCGTCCTAGTAGAGCCCGACCCCGTTGTCAGCTTACAGGGTATTCCGGTGGTTCGTAAGTACCCCGACATCTTTCCAGAGGAGCTGCCAGGACTACCACCTGAGCGTGAGATCGAATTTGAGATTTCATTGGTACTGAGGACCGGCCCCATTTCTACTGCATCATATCGGATGGTCCCGCTTGAGCTGCAAGAGCTCAAGTCACAGCTACAGGACCTGCTAGAGAAGGGCTTCGTGAGGCCCAGCGCCTCTCCGTGGGGAGCCCCCGTCTTGTTTGTGAAAAAGAAGGACGGTACTCTTCAGCTGTGCATTGATTACAGACAACTAAACCGGGTCACCGTCAAGAACAAGTACCTGTTGCCACGCATAGATGACCTCTTTGACCAGCTGAGAGATGCCACGGTATTCTCCAAGATAAATCTGAGGTCAGGCTACCATCAGCTAAGGATTAAGGAGACTGACGTCTCCAAGACAACCTTTCGCGTGTGGTATGGCCACTACAAGTTCTTGGTCATGCCATTTGGGATGACAACACCCCTGCCGCTTTCATGGACCCGATGAACCGCATCTTCCGGCCGTATCTGGATCAGTTCGTGGTTGTATTCATTGACGACATACTTATTTACTCCCGAGATCAGACACAGCATGAGCAGCATCTTCACACGGTCTTGGATACCTTGCGACGGCACAGGCTGTACACCAAGTACAGCAACTGTGAGTTCTGGTTGAGATAGGTCACCTTCCTAGGCCATGTGATCTCAGAGGATGGGTTGGCTATGGATCCAGCCAAAGTGGAGGCAATGCTTAGGTGGGAGAGACTGTGTACGGTGATAGAGATTTGCAGTTTTCTGGGATTGGCTGGTTACTACAGACGGTTTATCCGAGGATTCTCGCAGATTGCATGTCCTCTGACTTAGTCGACTCGGAAGGACGTACCTTTCGCCTGGACAGATGAATGTGAATCTTGCTTTCAGGAGCTGAAGGAGAGGCTGACATCAGCTCCTATACTCACCATCCCTGACAGCAGCAACGGATTCATTGTCTACACAGACTCCTTGTTGCAGGGATTGGGGGGTGTGCTCATGCAGCAAGGTCACGTTGTCACATACACTTCGTGACAACTGAAGCCCCACGAGCATAACTACCCCAACCATGACTTAGAGCTTGCAGCGGTTGTCCTCGCACTGAAAACCTGGAGTCACTACTTGTATGGAGAAACGTTCGAGGTTTTCACTGATCATAAGAGCCTCAGATACCTGTTTGACTAGAAGGAGCTCAACATGAGGCAGAGACATTGGTTGGAGCTCTTGAAGGACTACGATTACAGCATCTCCTACCACCCAAGAAAGGCCAATGTGGTGGCTAACGTCTTGAGCCGGAAGGCGCCCGCCCACTTGGCTTGCTTACGAGCGTAGAGTTGGAGACTCATGGAGGAGTTGAGCAGCTAGCGACCCCAGGAGTCATAGGGGTACTACAGGGCAGTGACAGTGGCGAGGCAGACACGACCAGAGTTGATTGATCGCATCATGATTAGACAGATGTCGGACCCATACCTACGGGCACAGCGAGACCGAGTATTGGCAAGGAGCCCAGGAGAGTTCTCGTTCACTGACGGGGTCCTGCATAAGAGGGGGCACTTGTGCGTTCCTAGAGATGAGGAGCTGTTGCAGGAGCTCCTGACTGAGGCACACGAATCCAAATTTACCATACATCCCTGCAACACAAAAATGTATCACGACCTACGACGTGATTTCCGGTGGAGGGGCATAAAGCGGGATGTTGGTCTTTTCGTTCAGCAGTGTCTGATATGCCAACAAGTGAAGGTCAAGCACCAGAGGCCTGCAGGGCCATTGCAACCACTTCCTGTTCTAGAATGGAAGTGGGAGAGTGTCACTATGGACCTGGTAGTTGTTACGACCCGATTCCCGAATCCCTACAGGCCATGTGGGGTGGCTAGCTCTCTCCCTACATTAGTAGCTCTCCCCGGTACAGTGTACGCGAGGGCCAAGAAGTTAGTGCAGAGTGGCCAATCCTAACCCCCGGTCCCAACCCAAGGGTGGCTAGCTCCGCTCTACACTAAACAGGGGACAGTCGCTCTCCTTGGTACCACGTACTCAAGGGCCAGCATACTTCCCCACTCACATTTCCAGATCCATTCCATTTATTCCCAAGAGCTCTACTCCTAACTCCCCATAGGGTTTATGCTCATATTTCTCATACCATTCCATACCATGTTTCATCATTCACATTTCCATTCCCAGGTTATTGATGAGCATCGTTCGCGGTGTTTTAAATGTGTTCGTTGTAGTATATTGCGGAAAACGATGATCAGTTTAATTTAGTTTATTACTCGAAATTTTAAATCTTCCGAGGTCGAACTCAGGAAGCAAACTCAATTCTAGAAGCATACAAAATCGAAATTTACTACTGTAGCTTTCCCTACTAGGATGAGTGACGTAATAAAATGCGAAAATAAAATATAAAGCAATCTCACCAAAGAAAACCAATCACACAATGTACACAAATGTTTTTAGGTGGAAACCCAAACCGGGTGAAAACCACCACCTAACCCTCTCGAGTTAGGATTTTCCGATCAACCTAGTTGATCAAATCCACTAACCGAATCACTTTAAAACGAGGGTGATTCAACCTCAGTACAACCACGCTACAAGTACGAGGGTAGCGTTCCTCAACCCCTTCTCTCCACGAGAAGGATTTTGTCCCACGAAGGAGACGGGAATTCGCAAAGCGAATACCCAACCAAAAGACAAAGATAAAATAAACAACAAACCTATAGAGCCAACAAAGTAATAAACCTAAGCTTCTATAGGAAATAGGAAACTCCCCTTTGCAAGGAGTGCGTCGACGATGACGCGGGTGTGTGAGCCACGCAACGGCGCAATGTCGCTCTCGTGAACAACGGCAGGAGAGCGGGTGCGCGAAGGCTTGATGCTCTCAAGATGTAGAACTTGAGCTTAGAGAGCAAGATCTTTTCTGGACACAAAAGAGTGTGAAAGTGTGTAGCTAAGTGTATCCAAGTGTATGTTTTGTGTATCTAGGTGTGTAAAGGCTCCCCTCTATTTATAGAGGCCTTATGAAGGCTTTGGAAGGCTTAGAAAAGCTTCCATAGCCGTTGGGTGCAAAGCCCAAGAGAATCAGGCCGAAATTAGGACAATGATTACATTTGACAGGGTAATCAGACGTCTAATTCTTTCATCAGACGTCTGGAAGGCCACTTTAAGACGTCTGATTTAAAGGTCAGACGTCTGATTCTATGCGGGTTTCCTCCTTACTTGAATCAGATCTAAATAGGGTTTTTGTGTAAGTCCATCAGACGACATATAGGACGTCTAGCACTATGTCTGGACGTCTGGAAACCTACTTTTACTGTGGGAATGGATTTTCCAAACGTTGCAACGGCTAGAAAAACTCTGAGAAGAGATTTTGGGTCAGCCGAGGTAAAACGGTCAATTATCAGACGTCTGGAAAGGCCTAAGGATGTCTGATAAGGCTCTAACGGTCATATCCTTGAGTGTATGCTAAGCCAGCCAACGGTCCACTAATTGGACGTCTGGCAAAGTCATCAGACGTCTCCTAAGACGTCCGATCTAAGGTCTGGACGTCTGATTTCATCAGACAGAACTAACTATGTCCAGCCTAACAGTTATCAGACGTCTGAAACAACAGTCAGACGTCTTAAAATACTTTATCAGATGTCTGATTTGGGAATTAGACATCTGGAAGTGCTGTTTGAACCCTATATTGGTTTTCTAAGTATTCTACAGAAAACCTAAGTATCCTAGGGTTGTGCCGGTGTTCCTAGGACTACTGTTAGGGTACTTTGAGGCTCTTTAACAAAATATTCTAAGGAAATAAAAAGAGCAAGAAAATAAAGACAAGAGATACAAGAAAGGATTAAAAAGAATCTATCCTATTCTTCTTGTCTTCTATCTTCAATCTGTCGCTCCACGCGAACCTCCTCTGTTCTTCATTAAGCTCCTCCAATCCGTCCTGGATGCGAGCTTGAGTTCCGTCTAAACACGTCTACATTTGCAATTGACCTGAAATCTAGGACTCAAATTGCAAATGTTAAATAACACGTGTTTTGTTATCATCAAAACAAATGATCGTGGTGCTCTAGCACCAACAACTACAATATACTACTTTACAAAAATAAACGAGAAAGAGAGAGGAAATAAAAAATTGTCTTCTTTTCTTTCTCCTCTTCTCTTCTTCCTTCTTTTCTCTTTCTGCCTTTTCTTTCTCGGACGTCTGATTCTCTGAATCAGATGCCTTATCTGCCACTTTGCTACAGTGCCTCCTCTTGGCTTCCTTCTTCTTTGGCTACTCTGTGCGGCTAAGTGTTCGACCGCTCCTCCTCTTTTCTTCTTCTGATCTTCTCTGTTGCGCTGTTGCAGCTCTTGGCTGCTTCTCCTTCTCGCGTCTCTTCTTCTTCTCTCTGCTGTGTTCCCTCCTCCTCTTTCTTCATTCTGCTGCTCTCCCTCTTCCTTCAGCTGCTCTTCTGTGCGGCTAAGTCCCCAGCCGCTCCTTCTCTTCTCCTCTTCTCCTGCTTTCCTGCACAGTACAAGGTTAGGCAAAACCTAACCCTTACCCACCCCACATCTCTCTCTCTATTTCTCTCTCAAAGGATCGCTCCCACAGCATTCGTGGGTATACGGGTCGGGTGTACGTGCCCAGGACCAGGCCCACCGGCGTGCAATGGTGGGCGAGGAGTGCTTGGTCGGGTAATCGGGTTCGGCCCAGGCCCGCTGGGCGAGGGCTGGTGCGAGCGCGTGGTGCGCTGTGGGCGTAGGCGAGGGACCTGACCCCTGTGTATTGAAGGCGATAAGCCTAATACACTTTTTCAATTTATTCGAAGTGCTGTGCTCAGACGTTTACGAGGTGGGACAAAAAGTCCCACCTGAATTTCGCGCCCTCGCCCGCAGCAGAAATCCTCGTCATTGCAGTGATACTCGAGCTCTCGCCTTCGATTAGGGACCTGGGATCGTGCGTGAGTCTCTCTCGCGTGGCCTAGGACTCCTACCTGGGGCTGCAGAGGCCTGGAGCTGCTAGCAAGCTTGCTCCAAGCTTGGAGACAATGGTGGTTAGTGTGTAGAACCTGAAAGCACAAATACTGCCTCATGGCTCCGTCAGAATATCAAAAAACCTTTACCGTATCACGACGAAGGTGAGGCGGGGGTTGGCTGGCCGTAGGGCGGCCTGGGCGTGCATGCCTAGGTTGCTCTGCGGCCGTGAGGATGGGTTTGTTCGAGGGACAGTTTTAGTGGGTGGCATGGTCGGTGGAAGGGTGAGAGGTGGTCAGTGGGAAATGGTGAAGCTCAAGGACCGGTTGGCGAGGGGTGGAGTGGTCTGTGGTGGGGAAATGGCCTCACCAGAGTTGGTGGTCGGAGGTGGAGATGGTGAGGGTGGACAGTGGCGTCGAGGGGTCAAAACAACAAATTAACAGGGGGGAATTAAAGGGGAGAGTAAGAGGAATGAGTCTAACCTGTTTAAGTGGACGAAGGGGGAGAGATGGCGAGCGGTGCGTATTTGCCGTCGCCGGAGACGAAGGCACCAGTGGAGGGAGAACGGCGACAACGACGGGGCTGGAGGCGTGTGTGAGGGTGTTGCACGATGCGGAGGAAGGACATGAAGACAGCTCTGCCACTGGTATTGTGGCAGAGTGATGGAAAGGAGGAGGAACAGTCGCCGGAGCTTGCTGGTCACCTAGCCAGAGGAGAAGGGGACGAAAATGGGGAGGAACTCTGGCCAAGTCAAGCTTGAAGGAAACGGCAGCCTCTGCCGCTCCTTAAATAAGTGTTGGCGAGGAGGGAAACACGAGGAGGAGGCGTGGGCAAGCCGCCAGAGATGTGGCCGGAAAAGAGACCCATGCCTCTCGTGCGTTCGCACGAGAGGTATGGGTGTCGGCAGGGCATGGGAAGAGGTCAATGCAGAAGAAAACAACGCGGGGGACCTTCCTTTTGTTTCTGGGGTCGGTCCTCTTACCCTGCGCGGTGCCATCCTCCGCGCAAAGTCGTCGGAGGTATGGGCTGCTGCTGCGGGTGGTAGAGGGACCGTCTGGAAAAGAACGAAGGGAAAGTTGAGGGGTTAAGTGCAAGGGTTCAAAAAGTTAAGGGTTAAAAAGTAATTCTTGAGGACCAATTTGTAAAGTGAGTCAAGGAAAACTTTTCTTAGGTCCAAATTTTGGTATGACCCTAATTTGGACGTAAGGAATCCAATGGTGACATTGGATTTTAGGTTTTACTACGTTTCACTAGATATTTTGCACAAAAACCCAAATTAGGTCAAAAATTGGGTATGGTTCTCAATCTAGGTCAAGATAAGTTCCAATGGCCAAATTTAAGGTTCTAAATCCTAGGGGATGTTTTTCCATGATTTTTAGAGGGTTTAATTGATTTTTATCTTACCTGGAACTTCATGAATTGAAGTTGGTTTGTTTTAGGGTTGTAGAATGTCATTTAATTACTAGATGCCGCTATAACCTTTTCAGACCAAATCATCCCACTTTCTCTCTTATTAAGCCCGTTTAACCTGTGTTTAGACCTTTAAAAATCTCATTTATGTACTGCATTGGTAAAATTACAGTTTTACCCCTTGTGAATTATTTTATACTTAAATTTATAATTCTCTGATTTAGGTTTTCCCTTAGGTTTTTGTAGAAGTTTTTTTACACTTATTTAGGTCAAAATGTACTAGTTAGGGTTCATGATGAGGTTCTCATCAGTTATACACATGCAGCTCGTGTTTCTATCATTCACGTTTCCATTCTCAGGTTATACACATGCAGCTCATATTCTAGCATTTAACATATACAACAAGTATGGTCACATGTAACTGTTTAACTATCACAGGTAATTCATATTTCACAGGCAGCTCTTGTTCATTAACAGGCAGTTGTTTTCTATTTACTCGTTTAAGACTGCAATTCAATCACGCATACAGGCATTTCAAATATTTCTCGTCCTAGGATTCATGCCATATCCTAGTTTCTAATCATTCATTCCACACATACATTCAGGTTTATATTTAAATTAGGGGAAGC
This sequence comes from Thalassia testudinum, assembly GCA_037157565.1. Classification (NCBI taxonomy): domain Eukaryota; kingdom Viridiplantae; phylum Streptophyta; class Magnoliopsida; order Alismatales; family Hydrocharitaceae; genus Thalassia; species Thalassia testudinum. Next base: position 487,310 of record JAZHRO010000022.1, on the reverse strand, counting down.
CACTCTACCAGTCAACCCAGGAGTATTAGGGGCTCGAACGGCAGGCTCACGTGCCTCAGCAAGCCCCGAACTTGCAATGGAACAAAGTTCTATGACAAGGAACAAACACAAGGGAACATTCAGAACAGTATAGAAAGCCTTATAACAAGTAGAGAAACTCACAAGGAAAACATAGATATCTTATTTGCGTAAAACGGACCTCAAACGGACCCTAAACGAGTCAAAAACAAGGTTATCGACCCAAATCAGACATCTGGCACCATGTCCAGACGTCTTAAAAGTGTCCAGGAATGTACATCAGGTCCTGCGTCAACCTCAGACGTCCAGGAACTCTTCTCGACCGTCTAGACCTAGCTCCAGACGTCCGACCTCCTCTCCGGACGTCTGGAAGTGCTTCCAGCCGTCTGGTAAGCCGCCCAGACGTCTGAAATGCGTGGGGGGCATGCCCCGCACCTTCCCAAAGCAAATCCTACATGCCACCGGCAAAATCTTCTCAAAATGGCCACGCGAACCGTAGCTGCGGAGCGGCCTGCATGGCCGTATCCGCAAAGGGAACGTACCTTCGCGAAGCTCTCTCCTTAGATGTCCGGAACCGCCTCCAGACGTCCGCTTCATCTTCTAGACGTCACTCTAGACTTCTGATTCTAGGAAAGACCCAGAACCAGATCCTGCTCTCGCTCACTCTTGCCACGCGTGGCCGCGGCTCGCCTCTTCGCCTACCGCTCCGGCTGCAGCAGTGTCGAGGATGACTCTCCCGACGCACTCCTCCTCCTCTCACACGCGCTGCTCCGGCGGTGCGCCCTCCGGTGAGCTCCCACACGAGCTCACGAGCTCAACTCCTCTTCTCCTTACGCCGCTCCTCCTCATCGCCGCTCTCGCACTCACTTGCTCGCGCTAGCTCTCTCGCTGGGGTGGAGAGGAAGAGAGGAAGGTGGCTGGAGTGGGGAGAACGAGAGAGGGGGAAGGGGTTTATAAGGTTGGTGGGTTAGGGTTTGCTAGAGGCGGGGAGAGAGAGAGGAAGGGAAGGAAAAAGAGGGTATTGTCTGCGCAAGCACGAGCGCAGACGCGAGCTCGTACCAAAACATTTTAATTTCCAAACATCTGGAAAGGTGTCCAGACGTCTGATCGACAGTCCAGATGTCTTAAAAGGCTCAGAACAGCATGGGTCTTTACAGTAGTGGGATTACCTATGTCACACTAGGGATACGATGCATTCTGGGTGATTGTAGATAGATTGACAAAGACGGCACGATTCCTATCGATCCGAGTCACTTTTGGACCAACACAATTAGCAGAGCGATACATCAGAGATGTAGTGCCCCTTCACGGGGTCCCCCGCGAGATTATTTCAAACAGAGACACTTGTTTCACTTCCCAGGTCTGGGCAAAATTTCAGAAGGCCTTGGGGACTCGTCTGAGATTCAGTACAGCTTATCACCCCAGACAGACGGACGGTTAGAGCGCACCATTCAGACCCTTGAGGACCTTCTACGTGCTTGCATACTAGACTAGAGAGGCTCCTGGGAGGAGCATTTGCCCCAGGTAGAGTTCGCATACAACAACAGTTTCCACTTGAGCATCGGCATGGCACCATATGAGGTTCTATATGGGAGGAATTGTACGGCTCCCTTGAGGTGGGGACCAAGTGGGAGGTTCCTCACTGGCTGATACATCAGAGTCAGGAGGTGATCGAGTAGATCCATCGACGACTGCGTACTATCCGGAGCAGGCAGAAGAGCTACGCTGATCTGAAGCGTAGGGAGGTACAATTTGAGGTTGGAGATCACGTTTTCCTCTGTGTTTCGCCCATGAAGGGCTTATAGCGATTTGGGGTGAAAGGGAAGCTTGCACCGAGATTTGTGGGGTCTTTTGAGGTCTTAGACTGGGTAAGACCCATCGCTTACCGGCTTGCCCTTCCTCCCCAGCTCTCTGGAGTGCACGGCGTATTTCACGTTTCCAACCTCAGGAGATATATCGTCTATCCCAGCCATGTCCTTAGCCACGAGAGCATAGAGGTGGGAGACGACCAGACCTATCCCGAGAAGCTGGTACAGATACTAGACAGAGCCGTCTGGAGTCTGAGACGGAAGAAGGTACCCTTGGTGAAAGTCCTACGGAGAAGCTAGCGGTACTAGGAGGCAACATGGGAGCCTGAGGAGACAATACGAGAATAGTACCCAGAGCTTTTCGAGAGTATGTCTCTTCGGACCTACTCCGGTCCTTTTTAAGTTTGTTATATGCTGCTATGTTATTTTCCACACCTTAGTTAGCTCAAGTTTCAGGGATGAAACTTCCTTTAAGTTTGTTGCATTGAAACGGCCCGTCACCTCTTGGTCCTTTAAGACATCTGAGATGTTTACCAGACGTCTGTCCAGATTTAAGACATCTGAGATGTTTACCAGACGTCTGTCCAGACGTCTGGAGAAAGAGCCAAACGTTTGGAAACGCTTTTTCTTTTTGACGCGTACTGACGTGCGCTCGTGCGTGTGTGTTAAGAAGTGTCGTTATAATCGCACTTGCAACGCTGGTTTTAAAGTAAAGAAACGGATGTGAGTCTGTGTTAAGACCCAAGGCACCAAAACCACTTTAAGACGTCTGGGAGTTGGTCCAGACGTCTGGTCAGATGTCTGGACACGTTCCCAGATGTCTGGAAATTAATTTTGCGTGCGTACGAGAGTGAATCTGCATGCGTGCCGCGCGCAGACTGAAACCCGCCACCCTCTTCTCTTTCTTCCTTCCCTCGTCGACCTGCAGAATCCTCCCCCATGCCTTCAAATACCCCTCCCCTCTCCCTCGTTCACCACCCCACCGTCTCCTCCTTCTCCCAGCATGAGAGCGAGAGCGAGAGCGAGGGCAGCAGCTGCTGCCAGGTGTCGTGCGGAGAGGAAGAGGTGCAGCGAGAGGGAAGAAGAGGGAGAACGCGCAAAAAAGAGAGAGAGAGCCCACTGGAGCAACTCGAGGCCAGCCGGCGTGCGTGCGGAGGAGCGTCATGATGGGGAGATATCCCCTAGTGCTGCTGCAGCTCGAGCAGCGGACGAGCGGCTGCGTGGCAAGCTCGCGCGCAGCGGGAAGAAGCCGAAGGAGTTTATGATTCTCGGATTTTTTCCCAGAATCAGACGTCTGGACGTATATCCAGACAACGTGGGTGACGTCTGGAGGGAGCTCCAGACGACAGAGAGGTACGTTTTGTCTCCTGTACTTCTCCTTACGGATGTGGCCGAAACTCTATTGCTTGCCGTGTTTGAGAGAGTTTGCATACGCGTGCAGGTTTCACTTCGGGAAGGCGCGGGGCACGCCCTCCCACACAGATTGGACGTCTGGACACAGCACCAGACGACGAAGAGGGTCTCCAGACGTCCGGAGTAACAGTCGGACGTCTGGAACTAAGTCCAGACGGTTCAGCGGGATTCTGGACGTTTGAAGGACCGCGCAGGATCAAGGTATGACCTGAGCCATCGTTTAAGACGTCTGGAAGATGTTCCAAACTTCTGATTTTGAGCAGACTTGTCATTTTTGAGCCGTTTAGGGTCCGTTCGAAGTCCGTTTTCCGCATTTCAAGTTTCATTCTTCTCAGAATTAGTTCCTCTACCTATTTACAGTATTTGTATCCTGTTCTGAGTGGTTCCTTGTGTCGATCCTTGTGTCAGGACCTCATTTTATTGTGGGTTTGCGGTTTACGGAGGCATGTGGATCTGCCATTCACGCCCTCATTACTCTCGATTTCGCAGGTAGAGTGGCTCCCTTTAATTATTTATCAATAATTATGCACTTGTGAGATAAATAATAGGTTTTAAGGTATGGCATGAACCCTAGGACTGAAAAACTAGATTGAATGATAGATCCTAGGGTATGGCATGAATCCTAGGACTGAAAAACTAGATTGAATGATAGATCCTAGGGTATGGCATGAATCCTAGGACTGGAAAACTAGATTGAATGATAGATTTTAAGGTATGGCATGAATCCTAGGAACAGAAACACTGAAACGAATGTCGTGAATACATGAATTGCAGTCTTGGAAAGGTAGATAGAATAATGATAATTGCCTGTAATTGGATAACAGCAGCCTGTAAAATATAGAGTACCGTTGCTAGTAATTGCTACATGTGATTCCTATTGTTGAAAACAATATTTGAGATGCTTGTATGTAAATTGGAAAGGAAGATAAGTTTGAATGTCGGAACATGTACTATATGCGAATAAACCCGAAATGATGAAACTAGTATGGCTTGGCCTGAGAAGCATGAGCATGAACCCTATGGGGAATTAAGAGTAGAACTCCTGGAAATAAATGGAATGAAACTGGTAGAGTAAATGGAAAGTGTGTTGTCTCTTGGGTACGTAGTACCAAGAGAAGCAAAGGTTACCTCTTAGTGCAGAGGAGAGACAGCCGCCCTAGGGACCCGGGGTTAGGTCTGGCCACTTTGTACCGATTCTTGGCCCTCGCGTACACCGTACAGGGGAGAGCTACTAGTGTAGGGAGGGAGCTAGCCACCCCACGGGCCCCGAGGTTCAGCTAGCCGTCCTACACCGACTTGTTAGGCCCACTGGGAAAACCAAGGTAGTCAGACGAGGGTGCACGGACTGTGGAGGGGCAAGACCCCTATTTGGTTACTGTGGAGGGGCAAGACCCCTGTGAGGCTACTATGGAGGGGCTAGACCCCTGTTACTGAGAGGGCTCTGCCCTATACTGGTTCTGGGCTGTACTTTGGACGCACCCGTTAACGAAAACGACTGACTGCGTGCCAGTGTAGGGTAGCTACCCATGCATTTATCGCGCATGCCGTAGTCATCGTTACGTCTGTCAGTGACCTTGGGGTGGTTGACTAAGCGTAGGACGACCACAGGGGACTCTCCCGGCCAGGAGAGCACCACGTGCTACTTCTACTCTTTGGAAAAAGACTGCAATCAAGATCGTTCTCACAAGGAACATTCGAGATCAAGAGAGAGATCTGAGAAATAATTCGAGAACAAGTAAATAGAGGGATAAAGAAAGAAAGAAACTAAAAACAACGGCTACTTGTCCACTGTTACTGTCTTTCTTAGCTAGCTGGTTGCCACTCTACTCAGCATTTCGCTGAGTTGTCACCTTTGCCACCTTTTTCAGGACCAGGTATCAAGCAGCCAAAGACTACGGCTGCAGAGGGTGCTGGGCCTAGTAGCACCCAGTAGTTGTACTTTTGTTGTACCATTTTTTCTGTAGCAGTGAGTATTTCTGTTACCACTGTACTCTTTTAATTGTAAGCATCATGTTTATGTATCTGATAAATTCTCTACTGTTGTCGTGGTGTGTACTGTAGTAGTTCTTTCCTTTACTACTGTACTTTTGTTCTGTTAATTACTTGTATGGTGAATGTAGTTTATTTTACTGCTTTTTTGTTACTTTCTCGTTGGACGACTGGGTCTTGGGATCAGTCGAGTCAGTCCGATTCTCGTGTCTTGTAGGGATTCGGGAACCGGGTCGTAATAGTCCGAGTGTCGGTCTCAGGGAGGCGTGAAAATCGAATTTTTTTTGTCACTTATTGTCACGAAAATTGAGGAGTTTTGCTTGCGAAAGGTGCGATTGAAAAGCGAGAGAGAGATAGAGAGAGAGAGATTAGGGTTAGAGTCGTTCCTTGCTTGATCATGCAACTTAAAAAGGAAACAAAGTAAACAACTGAACGGAAAATAACTTCATTAATCATGCAGCTTTAGTTCACATATTACAACATAAGATACATGCTTAAACATAAGTAAAGGAAAGCTTAAAAGAGAGGAAGAGAGAGAGAGGGGGGGAGAGCGGCGAGCCAGCCACGGCGGTGGAGAAGGTTCCATCGGCGGCTCATCGTCTCCGACGAGTACAAGAGGGCCTAAAGCTAGCTAAGAGAGGGGCAGAGTAGTTGCAAGGGAAGTGAATGCCTTGAATGAGTGGTTGGAGGGGATTTAAATAGGGAGAAGGGCTTTCTAAAAGAAGAAGGGGTTTTGGCGATGTCCGGGATGTCGCTAAAACCCTTCCAAAAGCATCGGTGAAGCCCTCCAGCCCGCCGATCACACACCCGCGCCGTTCTTCTTCACTCCCGATCTGTGGCTGATGCGTGAGAGTCGTCCGATCGAAGATCGGACGGCTGAGGTCCTTCGTTGGGCGCGCTAGGATCGCACCTTGGGCGTGCGTGCGCATGGGCGTCGTCGCCCGACGTGTGCGTGCGCGTGGGCGCTCGCTGTCTGAGGGCGCATCGCGTGGAGTGATCTCGGTCGCCCGCTGCTGATCGGGTGGCTCAATTTTACTGCGCGCATCTCCGTTTTCGATTTTCTTCACCCCGCGCGGCTCGAACCCATGCGCGTGTGTGCGGGCATGCGCGCTCACCACTGTGCCACGCCCTCTTCTTTGTCACGACGACAGCGGCGGGCGCGCGGTTCTTGGCCGTCCAATCGAAGATCGACAGCCGAGATTTAATCCCAGCTGAAGGGGGAAGCGGGGTGCGGTGAGTGGGGGGCGACGTGGCGCAACGAGGGCCATTGATCATTAGATCAACGGTCAGAACTTCTTGGGCCCATTGTAGGAGCTCCGGATGTCGGATTTGGCCGATCTTAAGTCCATTGGACTCCATTCGTCGTTCTGAATCCATCCGTGCAGTCCGATTGCTCATCTGAGGCCTACTTTGACAAGTGCTTACACAAGTGGCCATTAATATTTTTATAAGCAATCTTGGTACATGATGCATGCAATGCTCCTATTCTACTTATGTTGTGCCTTTTATTCTTGAGATGGGCCCTATTTAACGGAATTATCATCCCCATATGCAGTGTTATCATGCCCCCATGCTTACTCCTTACTAGTCCCTAGCAGGGTTTATTCTAGCCTTTCTTTTCTTTCAGAATTTAAGAAGTAATTGTTTAAACACTTCGTCACTTGTCAATAGGAGGAAATATACTAAGATCTTAATCTACAAAGACTAAGCATCGCTCGGGTGTCTGCCAAAATACGAATCGCTCAAATCCTTGCTTTAATGTATATAACTATACATATGTATGTGTGTGTGTGTGTGTGTGTGTATATTAGAATTTTTTTCGGAATTCAGCGTGGGTTGGTAACCTTTTACAGCTACCCAACCCACTCAAAACTCGGTCAAAACCCTAAGTGCTAAGCATCTTAGTGTGAAGATTGTGATAGACTTACTCAATGGTAATTTAGACAGACTTCGGGTTTCTACGCCCCTAGGTGACCGGAAGAGGAAATATATTTGCCTGAAGGTGTATTTGTTCGATTGGTAGCTTTCTGCCTACGTTTGTTTTAATTGGGGTCAACACAAGGATTTTTCCAGTGTATATCTCCCCGGCTTGTACTACTTCCCCGCTTCTTCCTTAAGTGTTTTGGTTCTTTTTGTGCAGTTATTGAGCTAGGCTCTAGACAACCGACCAATGGGCTGTTACCTACGATCACTTGCCAGCCATACTCGTGCGGTGAAGTGTGGTTTATTTTCTTTTCTTCTCCCCCCCGCCTTTTTTTTTCGTTGGTGGCTTCCCTGATCTCAAATGTACCTAGAGGCAATGAAGAAGAGATGGTCCCGTGGCTGGGTTCTGGACAACCTGCCAATAGGCTGTTACCCACGACAACTTGTCAGCCATACCACCCTAGAGAGTTCATTAGCTACCCAATTTCTGTCAAAATCTCCGAGGAGTGAGTCTGTGCAAAAATGTGTGCAGATGCTTAGACTCAAAGGTTTTCTGAGTTAGAGGGTGAGTTGATAAGTCGTATACTTATCACCTTATTTAGTAGGTGGATTAGAATAGTTTAAGGTTGCATGAATTCGAAGCTAAATCCATATTTTAACGGATACCAGGGCAGATTAAGCCTAATGGCCTGAAAAGTCTAAGTGTTTAAATTCTTTTTATATTATTTCCCACTATTGACAAGTTTCTAATGCCTAAGTTTCTTCCTAAATTCAATTTTTTTATTATTATTATTATTCAAACTGATTAAATGAGCTCGGGATTGTGCAATTTACCACCTCTCCATGCTTAAGTTGGACAATGTCCTCATTGGCAAATACATGGATGCAAAGGGGTTCAAAAAGATAGTACCTGAGTGACGTAAAATACCGGATCGGTCTGAATCCTCTGGGTTGCCTCCCAGGAAGCGCTGAGTTTAACGCCTCCAGCTGGCCGGTGCTTTGTGTCATCCCTCAACGAGGGTGATACTCTCCTTTGGGGGAACCTAGGCCAGGAAATGTTTCAATCTTTGACCATTAACTATAAAAGTGTGTCCAGTGTTTGGATCAGCGATTTCAACCGCCCCATTCGAGTAAGGCTTAACCACCCGAAATGTTCCTGTCCATTTGGACCTGAGTTTCCCCGGGAAGAGTTTTAGGTAGGTGTCAAATAGCCAGACTTGCTGGTTAGGCTCAAAGGTTTTTTTATGAATGAGTCAGTCGTGGACGGCTTTCATTTTCTCCTTATACAGTCGACTATTCTCAAAAGCGTCCCGACGAATTTCTTCGAGCTCAGATAACTGGAGCATCCTCTGCGCATCGGCTAACTGGGAATCCATGTTACATTGCTTGACAGCCCAGTAAGCCCGGTGTTCCAATTCGACAGGAAGATGGCAGGCTTTGCCAAAGATCAGGCGATAAGGCGACATGCCTATCGGGGTCTTGAACGCAGTTCTGTATTCCCACAGGGCATCATCTAGCTGCGTGGACCTGTCTTTCCTATCAGGTCTCACAGTCTTTTGTAAAATGTGCTTGATTTGTCTATTGGAGACCACGATCTGCCCATTTGTTTGTGGATAATATGGAGTAGCAATGTGGTGGTTCACCTCGTATTTTCTAAGTAGGGCACGGAATTGGGAATGGATAAAATGGCTTCCATCATCACTGATCATGGCCTTGGGTATTCCAAACCGAGAGAAAATGTTCTGCTTAGCAAAGTCCATGACAGTCTTGTGATTACATCGGCGGGTGGCAATGGCTTCAATTCATTTAGAAACATAGTCTATGGAGACTAGGATGTACTCGAAGCCGTTGGATGGTGGAAAGGGGCCCATAAAATCAATACCCCAAACGTCGAAGATTTCAACAATCAAGATGGGCTGAAGGGGCATCATATCTTTCTTGGTCATGGTCCCCAGCGTTTGGCAGCGTGAGCAAGTCTTGGTGAAGTTGTGTGCATCCTTAAACAGGGAGGGCCAGTAAAATCCAGACTGCAGAACCTTCGCAGCCATTTTCTTTCCAGAGAAGTGGCCACCACAGGCCTGGTCATGACAGAAAGAAAGCACATTCTGAACTTCGTTCTCGGGGATACACCTCCTGATGATCTGGTAGGCACAGAGGCGAAACAGCATGGGATCATCCCAGAAATAGTGCTTGGCCTCGGCCAACTATGCGGGGTTTGTCCTACAACTAGGTAGTTGACATAGTTAGCATACCAAGGCAGTCTCTTGTCTTGCACAACCAGAATATGTTCATCGGGGAAGGCATCAGATAGAGGTAGGGAGGGTCCAATGTGGTCTGGATGAAGTCTAGACAAGTGGTCAGCCACCACATTCTTCGATCCGACCTTGTCACGAATTTCTAGGTCAAATTCCTGTAAAAGCAGGATCCATCTGATGAGCCTGGGCTTTGCGTCCTTCTTGGCCAATAGGTGCTGGATGGATGAATGGTCAATGTAAATAGTCACGTGGGATCCCAGCAAGTACGATCGAAACTTTTCAAGTCCAAAGACTACAGCGAGTAACTCTTTCTCTGTAACCGTATAATTTCATTGGGCCTCGTCCAACGTTTTGTTCACGTAGTAGATCACCACGGGCTTCTTGTCTTGCCTTTGTCCCAGGACAACGCCTATGGCAAAATCTGATACATCACACATAATCTTAAAGTCCTGGGACCTGTCCGGGGGATGAAGTACAGGTGCTGTGGAGACTAAGTCCCAGAGGGTGTAATAAGCTTGGATGCAATCAGAAGACATGTGGAATATGGCGTTGTTGGCTAGAAGGTCGGTCAAGGGTTTGGAAAGCTTGGCAAAGTCTTTAATGAACCTTCGGTAGAAGCCAACATGTCCTAGGAATGAGCAAATCTATCGGACCGAGCTAGGTGGAGGAAGTTTGTAAATCAAATCAACCTTAGCCCGATCTACCTCGATGCCCCTATGTGATATGATGTGACCGAGGACGATCCCTTCTTCAATCATAAAATGGCTCTTTTCCCAACTTAACACCAGATTAACCTCGATACATCGTTTCAGGATTTTCTCCAAGTTGCTCAAACAATGGTCGAATGAATTCCCAAATACAGAGAAATCATCCATAAAGACCTCTAAATATTCACCCACCATTTCTGAAGAAATGGCTAGCATGCAATGCTGGAAGGTAGTAGGTGTGTTGCATAACCTAAACGGCATTCGATGGAATGCAAACGTGCCGTACGAGCAAGTGAATGTGGTCTTTTCTTGATCTTCCGGAGCAATTGCGACTTGGTTATATCCTGAATATCCATCCAGGAAGCAAAAATACTTTTGCCCTGCCAATCTTTCAAGGATCTGGTCAATGAATGGCAAGGGAAAATGATCATTCTTAGTGGCTTCATTGAGCTTCCTATAATCAATACACACCCGCCAAGCGGTGGTGGTGCGGGTGGGGAAGGATTCGCCATGATCATCGGTGACAACGGTGAGCCCGGCTTTCTTTGGAACCACTTGAGTAGGGCACACCCAGGGGATATCGGAAATATGATAGATGATGTCGGCGTCAAGCCACTTGATAATTTCTTTCTTAACGACCTCCCGCATGTTTGGGTTTAAACATCTCTGCATCTGGCGGGAGGGTCGCACCCCGTCTTCCAGGTAAATCTTATGGGTGCAATAGGTGGGGTTAATTCCTCTTAAGTCAGAAATGGTCCAACCGATGGTGGCCCGATGTTCTGAAAGGGTCGCGGTCAACCTCAATTCCTGACCCTTGGTTAGATGAGAATTAATAATCACCGAGAAGGTCTGGTCAGGTCCCAGGAAGACATACTTGAGATTCTCGGGTAGTGGCTTAAGTTCAGGTGCGGGTGGAACCACAGTTGAAGGAAAGGGAAAGGGCGAGAGTTGATCAACATTGATCTCCTTAAATGGTGTTGTGTGATGGTAATCAGCCTTACAGAGATCCACGGGTAGCAAGGGTGACGAGTCAGAACAGTCATTACAGGTTTGGTGGTCTGAGACAGAACTAAGGGTGAGGCATTCCTCAACCAAAGTTTCCACAGGATCATGTTCCTCAACACAATCACAATCAAAAGACTTTGTCGCCCGGAAGATATCCAACTGCATTTTCTTGTCTCCAAAGGCGATTTCCATACATCCCGTGTCACAATCAATGTTTGCCTTAGCCGTAGCTAAGAAAGGTCTGCCTAATATTATGGATGCATTCTGTAGTTTTTCAGGGACTTCCATGTCGAGCACCAAGAAGTCGATCGGGAAATAGAAGTCCTTGACCCGTACGATTACGTCCTCGACAACCCCCTTCGGGGTCTTCACTGATCTATCAGCCAGCTGAATGGTGACGGGTGTGGGTGTCAACTCTCCAAAGCCAAATTGGTGGTACAGGGTTGTTGGAATCAGATTGATGGAAGCACCTAAGTCCAGGAGCACTCTATCAAATGTCATGTCCCCGATATTGCAGGAAATCAGGGGTGCTCCTGGGTCAGTTTGCTTGAGTGGAAGGTTGCTTGATATTACGGAACTTGCTTGTTCGAAGAGCACAACCTTCCTAGGTGCTTGAGGTCTTGGCTTACGTTTGGGAGTACAGGCATCTTTCAAAAACTTGGTGTAAGTCGGGATGTGCTTAACGGCTTCGAGGAGCGGAATATTAATCTGTACTTGCTTAAAGATCTCCAAAAGCTCCTCAGTTTCTACAAAACTTTTCTTCTTCTTGATTGTTTCCAAAGCCTCGGGGTAAGGTGTTTGGATATGATGGGGTCTAATTCGGGGTCTTTGGGCTTTTCCAGTGCTTCCTCTAAGTCGGGTATTTCAACTGGCGAGGTCTTGGGGAGATCAGCCATTTGGGGTCCTGGGTTTTGGCGCCGCTTCTCAAGGTTACCGCATTCGCAGAGGCATTGGGACCATGGGTTGGTCCTTGAGAAGACGAGGATGAAGAAGCACCGAACCCAGGGGGTGTTTGTGGGGCTGGCTGGACCATGTGGGCCTGCCTGGGATTGCCTTGGAACCCTTGCGAATTGGGGCGTCTATTGATTATGTTTCACGGGTTCGGTTATGGCTGGGAAGGTAGGGATCCTTATTATTTACAGTCCAAAAGTTGGCCTAACTGTCCCTTTACTAAGGCCATTTCCTCCTGATGTTTCTGGTTCATTTCAGCCATCATCTTTATTAAGGTGTCCATTTGGTTTTGTGGAGGAGGAGCTGCCCTATTTTGATTGTATGGAGGTCTAACGGGTGGTCCTTGCTGATAGGGGGCAAGTTTGGCTGCTGGTTTGGCCTGGGCTGGTTCTGGAATTGAGGTTTCTAGTTTGTCCAACCAAAGTTGGGGTGATTACGCCAGCCAGTGTTGTAAGTGTTGGAGAAAGGGTCAGGTTTAGCATAACCTTGGATAGCTTGTACATCATCAAGGATAGACGACGTTGATGAAGAGGGAAGAGAGTAATCAAGGGTTGAGGGAGCAAAGGTCCCTCCCTGGAATGTGGGCAGGGTTTGTTCCAGGTTCAGTTGGGTTAAGGGCTGGACCAAGTCAACATTATGTGCTCCCTTTGTTAGGGAGAAGGTCTGTAAGGGGTTCCTGGTCTGGTTCAGTAGCTCATCAATCTTTTTGTCCACCAATTCCACTCGATCTAGTTTCTTGGCAATGATGTCCATGTCAACCATTCCAGAATTTGCTTGTACCTCATAAATCCCACCACGGGGTTGACTGGACCTGTTGAACTGGGTCATGGAGGCATTGTTGAGCGAATTCTCGCTCATAGACTCAAAGAGCTCAAACGTGCTCTCCTCGTCCTTGTTCAGGAAGTTCCCCCCGCATGAGGCATCGACGAAGTTCCGTAGGTTGCTGTCCAGACCATGGTAGAAAATCTGGACCAATTGCCACCTTGGTACTTCGTGGTGTGGGCATTTCCTCAAGAGTTCATTAAATCTTTCCCACGCCTCATGGAACTGTTCCCTACTCTGGAGTGTAAAGGTAGTAATAGCTCTTCTGAGGGCATTGGTCTTTCTTATGAGGAATAATTTCTTTAAAAATGCATGCCTCAGTTCTTCCCTGGTGGTGATTGGTCTACCTAGGGTTCTAAGCCAATGAGAAGCCTTGTCTCTTAACGAGAAGGGGAACATCTTAATTAGAACAATGTCAAGGCTAATGTTCCTAGGTTTCATAGTTCGTGCTATTCGGTCAAGATCCTCTAGATGCTGGAAAGAGTCCTCATTTAAGCTTCCATGGAAGTAGCTCTGGATCAGACTTAAGACATTCGGTTTCAGCTCAAAATCATCTCCCCCTTTGGGATTCCTAAGGTGTGGCTCGACTCTAATATCGGAGGGATTATAGAAATCGCGGAGGGGCCTCAGCTGATCTTGAAATGGTGGTAAATCAAGTGGTGGTTGCCCTTGTGGTAAATCAAATGGTGGTTGCCCTTACGGGCCTTGGAAAGGTGGTGGTTGAACTTGTGGGTTCTGTAACCGGTGTATGGCTTGCATGATGGCGTGGATTTGTTGCTGCTGAAGTCGGTGGTTTGCATTAATCTGGGCTTGAATGATGGCCATTGTGTCTGGTGGTGGTTGGTCCTCAGCCTCATCTATCCTAGGTTCAGCCATGTTTCTAGCAGAATCATGTCGCCTGGATTCCTGACCCAAAGCAAACAACTCGGGATGCAATGAGCGTCTCCTGTGCATACACTAGAGAAGAACATGAGGGGATGCGAAGAGCGACAGATGCGAGAAGTGTATGTTCAATCAAGCAAGCAAGCCTAATCCTTATGGTGTATTCCTTAGGAGACCTAGAAATCTCGAAAAGTGCGATTAAGTTCGTAAACACTGGACTCCCCTTCCCAAGGCTAATTTGGCCAGGTTGATTATGAGGGGATTGCAGGGAAGGTTCTTCCTTTGGCTTGCGCCGCCGGTTCCATAGACCCCACAACCGCGGTGATTTGACACTGCCCCGCAGCTTAGTCACCAGATTCTACCAAGGGAATGAAAGCCAAGTGCCCAGCGAACAAAACCTCGCCTCTAGAGACTTAACTCAGTCCTGCCTAGGGCATGTCTACTCAGTTTTAAAAGGGCTAGAATAGTGCTTGTGCTAGGGTTATGTGATGAGGAGTTGATTGGGGTGATGCCTCTTAATTTTCCACTTTCAATGTGTGTGCTTCTATCAAAACATGGTTTTCAAGCAAGGATTTTTAAGATGTGGTGTCTTTTAGTGTTTCTTCCTTACTTTAGTGTCTTTTAGTGTTGACGTGTCTTAATGTTTTCAGACAAGTTTCAGTGGGCATGTCAAGTTTTGCACACAATTTGGTGAAAGTAGATTTCCTTTTATTGTGTAGAGGCTCTAAAACCTTAATGTACTCATCTTAATAATCATGCAGCTTCTATTAGATGAGTCATTTTTAGGGTTGAGTGGAGCGACCCAAGTCAATCTAAGGTGGCTTCGCAGACACCACTCAAAAAGAGAAAAAAACACTCGAAGAATTTATTCAAAATGATAGAGTGTACATTTTTTTGTTGGGTGATGTGTTAAAGATGTGGGTCAGGTAATCATACACCACACCAATTTTTTTTTTCAATTTTACAATTTTTTTTTAGTTTTTTTCACGCAAGCAAACAATCATGAGTGAAGGATTACTCACTACCGGTCCTTGTTGCGCCTACTTCCTTGTGACCGTCATGGTTTGCATCGTTTCGCCGTCCAAGCGCCGAATTCCTGCAACCATCAAGTGAAAGGAGACAAGGTGTTAGACGATGTGAGCATGGATGTAAAAATGGAGGTGACAAAACAAATCTGTTGCCTCCCCGGCAATGGCGCCAAAAACTGACATGCACTCGTGCGTGTGTGTTAAGAAGTGTCGTTATAGTCGCACTTGCAACGTCGATTTTAAAGTAAAGAAATGGATGTGAGTCAGAGTGTCAGTCTCAGGGAGGCGTGAAAATCAGATTTTTCTTGTCACTTATTGTCACAGAAATTGCGGAGTCTTGCTTGCGAAAGGTGCAGTTGAAAAGCGAGAGAGAGATTAGGGTTAGAGTCATTCCTTGCTTAATCATGAAACTTAAATAGGAAACAAAGTAAACAACTGAACGGAAAATAACTTCATTAATCATGCAGCTTTAGTTCACAGATTACAACATAAGATACATGCTTAAACATAAGTAAAGGAAAGCTTAAAATAGAGGAAGAGAGAGGGGGGAGAGCGGCGAGGCAGCCACGGCGGTGGAGAAGGTTCCGTCGGCGGCTCATCGTCTTCGGCGATTACAAGAGGGCCTAAAGCTAGCAAAGAAAGGGGTAGAGTAGTTGCAAGGGAAGTGAATGCCTTGAATGAGTGGGTTGGAGGGGGTTTAAATAGGGAGAAGGGCTTTCTAAAAGAAGAAGGGGTTTTAGCGACGTCCCTGGACGTTGCTAAAACCCTTCCAAAAGCGTCGGTGAATCCCTCTAGCCCGCCGGTCACATGCCTGCGCCGTTCTTCTTCGCGCCCGATCCGTGGCTACAGTGTAAGAGCCGTCTGATCGAAGATTGAACGGCTGAGGTCCTTCCTTGGGCGCGCTAGGATCGCACCTTGGGCACGCGTGCGCGCGGGCGTCGTCGCCTAGCGTGTGTGGGTGCGTGGGCGCTTGTTATCTGAGGGCGCACCACGTGGCGCGATCTCGGCCGCTCGCTGCTGATCGGGCGGCCCAATTTTGCTGCGCGCCTCTCCGTCTTCGATTTTCTACACCCCGCGCGGCTCGAACCCGCGCGCGTGTGCTGGTGTGCGCGCTCACCGTTGTGCCACACCCGCTTCTTTGTCAGGGCGACAGCGGCAAGCGCACGGTTCTTGGCCGTCCGATCAAAGATCGACGGCCGAGATTTGATCCCAGCTGAAGGAGGAAGCGGCGTGCGGTGAGCGGGGGGCGATGTGGTGCAACGAGGGTCGTTGATCATCAGATCAACAGTCAGAACTTCTTGGGCCCATTGTAGGAGCTCTGGGTGTCGAATTTGGCTGATCTTGAGTCCGTTGGACTCCATTCGTCGTTCTGAATTCATCCGTGTGGTCCGATTGCTCATCTGAGGCCTGCTTTGATAAGTGCTTACACAAATGGCCATTAATACAGTTTTATAAGCAATCTTGGTACATGATGCATGCAATGCTCCTATTCTACTTATGTTGTGCCTTTTATTCTTGAGATGGGCCCTATTTAATGGAATTATCATCCCCATATGCAGTGTTATCATGTACCGTGCACATGCTACTCCCTCGCCCACGCGTCACCCTACAACGGCCTCACCCGCACCTCGCGCCACTCCCTGCGATGCCACACCCCTCCCCTCACCTTCTCTCCCTTTATAAACCCCCTTCTCCTCCTCTCCGTCTCACACCACCACAGTCGAGTGAGAGAGAGAGAGCAGGAAGCCAGAGCGAACGGAGAGCTGATCGCAAGTCTGAGAGCGAGAGCAAAAGACACTGTGTTGTTCTGCTGCAGCGCCTGCAGTGAGGAAAGCCGGAGCGATTCTGCGGAATCAAACGTCCGAACCGACATCCAGACATCTTACCGGACGTCCGAAGGTAGTATGAGACGACTAGTAGAGATCTACTTTCCGTACTTCTTCTCTACCCAAGTCCCGACAATGTACGTATATGTGTCAGAAGCTGGAAGGCGGACCAAGGCAGTTTCAGACGTCCAAGAGCACCTCTAGACGTCTGCCGGAACCCTTGGACGTTGACATTGTGTTCCAGACGTCCGATAGAGGCGTCCTGAGAGAGGTATGCCTGAGAGTTAATTTAAGACATCTGGGATCTCTCTCAGACATCTTATTTCTGTCAGAACCCTTGTTTTTGGGCTCGTTCAAGCTCCTATATAGTTCCACACTGTACGTTGAGGATATGTTGTGTTAATATGGTGATTTAATCGTTGAAATGAGTATAGTGGTTAACCTAAATCGAGCCTAACCATCTTTTTACAAAATTTTTAACCTGGCCTGCTTGTTTTTATCTTGGTCACTTTTAGGTCCAGGGTCGAACTCAGGGAAGCGGGATTAGAGATGAATAAGTTTCTACACCTTTCCTACAACGAATCTCTTCCGTTCGTTTATTATGTTTTTGGTGTTTTTTCTATTTACTATTTTTTTCTGATAATTTTTGTCCTTGAGGTACACCCTCAAAATCAGGTTCTTGGCTTTTAGCCAAATTAGGGTTCCAAAACTGGTCCTGCTATTCGCAAGACCGAGTACCTACAAGTCAAGGATTATCTTTTCTGTTTTATATATTTTTTTTATCTTTTTGATAGTAGGAAAGAGAAATAGAAATAAGATAAATACAATATGTATATATATATATTATATATATATATAGGGGTGGGGGTGGAGGTGGAAATGGCGTGTAGCACGGTGTCGAGTTGATCGTCTTCTAGGAAGACGCAACCAACAGGACGAAGTGCCGTGTGGAGTGTAGAATGGATGGGTGGAAGGTGTGTGCGGAGACGCTTTCTGTACTCGTGTATCGGGGAATATCAGCAACTGGTGTAGATATTCTCGCGATACAACATGTGGTAGGTGATATGAAAAATATATATATATATATATATATGTATATATATAAATATATATTTATATGTATATATATATAGGGTTATAATTATATAGGTGTATATGTAGTTATCTATATATATATATATATATATATATATATGTATGTATGTGTGTATATATATATATATATATAGATATGTAAATATATATATAGATAGATGTATATATATATGTATATTTATAATTAGATATATATATATATGTATGTATGAATGTATGTATATTTGTATATATATATATATATGTATAAATATATGTGTATATATATGTATATATATATGTATATATACTTATACTTAGTTGTATAGGTAATAATATATGTATAGATATATGTGTATATATATATACGTGTATAAATATATATATGTAAATATATATATGTATATATATATAAGTATATAGTCGTGTACAAGTGAGTGGGTGTGTGTGCGTCGGCAGGAGGGAGTGAGAGAGTATTAAGTCGCCCGGAGGCTTTAGCCGACGTTTGGTGGTGCGCGTAGGAGCGTGCACGCGCAGGTGTAGGCACCCGCAAGCGCAGGCGCACACTGGAGGGAGCGGTGTGAAGGCATAGCGCAGTGCACCGCGCTGTGCGTTGTGGGGATTGCCGGTGAAGAAGCGGGTGTTGGAGCAGATGCAGCGAACGCGGGCGTACACAAAAGCAGGTGCGCTAACGGGCTGGCGACGGTTGCGGCGCAGAGAGAGAGTACGCGGTGATCGGATAAGTTAGAAGCTTTCCGGTCACCGCACTATAGCTACAGTGTCGCGCTCTCTAGCGTGAATAGTAGCTACAGTGCACGCTCGGCGTGGGCGACCGTCTATGGCCGATTCAGCGTGTCCAGGTGCTATGGAGCGGGTTGGCGCGCACGCGAAAGGAGCTGCGCTGACTGCTGGCGTGCGCGAAGGGATTTGCGCGTGCGTGGGGCGGCCGGTGCCTTGCTATTGCTGTGGTTGAGCTTCAAAGCTCAACTCTGTGGCAATGGCGGAAAGGGCTGGAATGACGAAATCAGAGTGGTGAACCACCATGCCCACCGGCTCTTTGATGAGCTGGGCAGTGGTGGGACTCACAGTGGTGGTTGTGTACCACTGTGAGCTGCTCCTGCCCGTAACGTAGCTCCTCAGGAGGAAGAGAGGCTGCGTATGGAGGGGAGAGGGGAGGAGATGGCCTGAAGGAAGGAGATACTGTCGGTGTGTTGGACCAGGCTCCCCTTAAGCAAGGAAGCGAGGAGGGCCTTTTAAAGAAAGAGGAGGCAAGCCCAGCCATGCCTTGGGCTACGCATGGCTAAGCATGCGGCTGGCAGAGCATGGCTTGGCAGAGAGTGGCGCGAAGGAGTAGCCATGCCCTGCAGCCATGCGGAGAAGAAGAAATTCAAAGCCAATAAAAAAAAGTGAAGATGGCGAATTTGCGAGGAAGCACTTGAAGAATACGTTAATTACAAGGCCAATTTATTCACTCTCCTCCCCTCTTAAATAAATGCATGCATGCATTTATTTTTACAAATGCGACTATTGCTACCTAATATACAATGGCAATGCGAGGAAATATCACAAGATGGTATTTTTATTGGTGTATTTTTGCTGTGCAATCATACCCCCATGCCTATCTTTTGCTAGTCCCTAGCAAAACATTTTGTACTATATTTAGAATTGATCTTAAGCTGAAGATTTTCTTCTAAGGTGACATAGGTGTGTTTATTTGTTGGATATTGTGAGAATCAATTGTAGAGAAGATTACCAGTACTTTAAGTCTTACATGACATAGACCATCTCTCAACTAACCTGGACTCTTGATATTTAAACCTTAAGTACGATTTCCAGGACTCAGGAGGTTTTTGCCGTACTCGAGAGCTTAAGAGATTATGGCTTGTGCATAGTGAAGGATCTAGACTGACCAAATGAACATTAAGACTCAAGCCGAGGGTTTCACGAATTTTTAAGTGCAGGTTGGTCCCAGTTTCAGCTCGTGTCTTTGGATTGACCCTAAAAAAGATGACGGAAAACTCAACTCCCATTTTATTTCATTTGTGGCTCAAAGAAAACAGGGTATTTGTAACTTGCCCTGAAGGACTTTTGTAGGGAGAAGACTTTACAGACATTTGTGAGATATACTAACTTATTTGCATCTTTTTTTTTTTTGAAACATGTGTCAGTATATCTTTTACAACATTTTTTGGAGGAGCACACTTTTCTTTTGGTGGGAGAGTTTCTTTTTGATGGAAAGAGTCTCTCCTAAACACAAGACTAAAGCCTGGGATAAAAAGCCTACCTGCGTGCATAGGTAAGGACTCCACCTTCCCTAATGAACACTAGGGTTGGATCTTATGTTTACCTGGTCTTTCTTGATATGTGTAGTGTGAACCAAGATTACTTAGGCTCTTGAGTAGAAGCAAACCAACGGATCCTGTACTGGTGTCTCAGGTACAAGAATACATCCTTAGTTAGGAGAGATTCCGATCCATCTTGTCAATGCTTCAAGTGAATTAAGCCGAGCCTGAGCGAATCAAGCTTCTATGGCCTGGAAAGTCTTCAAAACAGCGGTTGAATATCCATTAACATTTATTGTATTTTTGTTTCAGCCTTCGGATCATTACTAAACACTTTTTTTTTATGCTATTTACATATAGAAGGATGGCAGCTACATGATACCATATAGTACTCGGTTCCTATAGATACCTATCCACCCCCCCATGCCAAACGATGCTATGTCCTCATATGCATGCAGGGTAGGGTAGAGGAAGGACCAAAGATCGAGTAACGAGAGATGAGGTGCAGGGTATACAACAGGGCGGTAGGGTGGGTGGTGAAGTGAAAAGGTGCAAAGTGCAATGTATGTGGTAGTGGCGGAGTGCTGTTGAGGTGCCTCCCAATGAGCGTTGAATTTAACGTCCCCAACTTTACTCAGAATGAGGCACGACATTAGTTACCCTCCAGCAGGGCAGTAGTTTCTCCAACAGTTTCTCCAACGAGTAAGATAGGGTTTCAAACGCTGCCCATTAACCGTAAATTTATGCCCAGATTTGGGATCTTCAATCTCAACGGCCCTGTTGGGAAATGGTCTCGAGATCAGGAAAGGATCAATCCATTTGGACCTCAGTTTCCCAGGAAAGAATTTGAGCCGGGCATTGTAGAGCCAAACTTGCTGAGATGGCTCAAATTCCTTCCACCGAATATGGCTGTCGTGAAAAGCCTTAGTGCATTGCTTGAAAGTTGAGGCAGAATCATAGGCTTCACGATGGAGCTCTTCCAGCTCCTGGAGTCGGAGTTTCCTTTCTCGACCACACAGGTCTGGGTCGAGGTTACATTGGCGAACCGCCCAATAAGCGCGGTGCTCCAGCTCCACGGGCAAATAGCAAGGCTTCCCGTAAACGATTCTATAAGGAGACATACCAAGGGGAGCCTTGAAGGCGGTCCGATACGCCCAAAGTGCGTCAATCAGCTTGTCAGACCAATCCTTACGGTCAGGCCGAACCGTTTTCTGGAGAATTTGCTTGATTTGCCGGTTCGACACCTCTGCCTGGCCGTTCGTTTGAGGATGATACGGAGATGGGATACGATGGTGAACTCTGTATTTCCTTAGAAGTGCCCGAAAAGAAGCATGGGTAAAGTGGCTTCCTCCATCCGAGATAATGGCTCGAGGGATCCCAAAGCACGCAAAAATGTGATCTTTGACAAATCGAGTGGATATAACATGGTCAGCACGGCGCATGGGAATAGCCTCGATCCATTTCAAAACATAATCAACTGCCACAAGGATAAATTCGAAGCCGTTGGAAGGAGGAAAGGGACCCATGAAATCAATTCCCCAAATGTCGAAAATTTCCGCAGCTAGGATGGGTTGTAAGGGCATAATGTCACGACGTGACATTGATCCTAACGACTGGCACCAGTGCAATGTTTGGCATAATTGTGTGCATCCTGGTGAAGGGAGGGCCAAAAGAAACCGCACTGCAACACCTTGGCTGCAGTTTTCCTCCCAGAGAAATGGCCTTCGCAAGCCTGATCATGGCAGAAAGATAGCACACTAGGGAATTCACTGTCAGGAATACAGCGATGGATGATTTGATCAGCACCTATTCGAAAAAGAAGTGGATTATCCCAAAAATAATACTTTGCTTCTGCCATGAGGCGCTCGCGCTGGTTTTAGGCCAATCACGTGGAAGGGATCCAGAAGCAAGGTAATTGGTAATGTCGGCATACCAAGGTCCACTTGCCACATTAATTGCCAATAGGTGCTCATCAGGAAAAATCTCATTAATCGGCAGGGTAAGTCCAATATGGTCAGGGTCAAGTCTAGAAAGATGATCAGCCACAACATTCTGGGCTCCGGCCTTATCGCGGATCTCAATGTCAAATTCTTGGAGCATAAGGATCCAACGAATCAGTCTAGGCTTGGCATCCTTCTTATGCATGAGATGGCGAATGGCCGCGTGATCAGTGAAAACAATAACGTGTGAGCCCAGAAGGTAAGAGCGGAATTTCTCCAGCCCAAAGACGACCGCCGGTAGTTCTTTCTCAGTGGTAGTATAATTACGCTGGGCCTCGTCCAACGTCTTACTGGCGTAGTACACCACAAAGGGGTGTCTATCGCGTCTTTGTCCCAGGATGGCTCCGACTGCAAGGTCAGAAGCGTCACACATGAGTTCAAAGTTGAGGGACCAATCAGGAGGCTGGAGAACAGGGGCCTTGGTGACAACATTACGCAGCTGCGTGAATGCTCGTATGCAATCGGGGCCCATATCGAAGGGTACATCGGTCGATAGGAGATGAGTCAAGGGTCGAGAAATCTTGGAGAAATCTTTGATGAATCTCTTATAGAAACCAACGTGTCCCGGGAATGAGCAGATTTGTTTGACAAAGCCAGGCATAGGTAAATCAATAATTACATCAAGCTTAACTCTGTCAACCTCGATACCCCTATCGGAGATGATATGCCCGAGAACAATTCCCTCGTGTACCATAAAATGACTTTTTTCCCAGGAAAGCACGAGGTTTACATCAATAAATCTCCTAAGGATACGGGTCAGGTTGGCAAGACAATCATCAAAAGAGGGTCCAAAGACCGAAAAGTCATCCATAAAGACCTCGAGAAAGTCACCCACCATGTCATGAAATATCGCCAGCATACATCTCTGGAAAGTTGCTGGCGCGTTACAAAGTCCGAACAGCATCCTTCTAAATGCAAAGGTGCCGAAGGGGCAGGTAAAGGTGATTTTCTCTTGGTCCCGGGGGTCAATTGCCACCTGGTTATATCCTGAGAATCCATCCAGGAAATAGAAAAATTTATTTCCCGCTAACCGCTCCAGGATTTGGTCAATGAAAGGTAGCGGAAAGTGATCTTTCTTTGTTGCAGCATTGAGTTTCCTATAATCTACACACACTCTCCAAGATGTAGGAGTGCGTGTAAGGATGGATTCGCCCCCTGTCATTGACACAGATGGTGAGTCCCGCCTTTTTGGGCACGACGTGAATCGAACTCACCAAGGGGCTATCGCTGATCGGGTAGATTATACCCGCATCCAGCCACTTAATAATTTCCTTCTTAACGACCTCCCGCATGTTAGAGCTGAGACGTCGCTACATCTCGTGGGAAGGTCGAGCCTCCTCCTCCGTATATATACGGTGAGTGCAGTAGGAGGGGTTAATGCCAGTTAAGTCTGATAAAGACCATCCAATGGCCGCCTTATGTTCCATAAGGACCTTCGTTAGTTTGCACTCCTTCTCCTTGATCAATTTTGAACTGATGATTACAGGGAGTGTTTCATTTGGTCCCAAGAAAACATACTTAAGTGTACTAGGCAGCTCTTTCAGCTCAGGAGTGGATGGTGAAAGCTCTGGCATTTCTTGGGACGAGAGTGTCCCAGGCGGATCGGAAAAAAAGTCAGGAGGAAGAAGTTTGCCCTCAGATTGGCCAAGAAGAGGGGCTTCTTGGATAGATGGATCCAAAAAGGAATAGCCCCAGTGAGTAGTATATGGGCTCAAGGTCCCAGTGTGGAGTTGCAACTCCGCCTAATTTGGCGGGAAAGAAAGGGCAATCCTATCTTCAAGCATGTGAACCGACGGTGAGTAGCCCGGATATGAATCAGACCACAAGGTATGGGAAGCGGAGAAAACCTCATCAGAAGTCTGGTTAGGAGAAGGTACGGGAATAGGGAGGGATGGGGGAAAGTCACAATATGTGTTGGTCAGGCAATTGTCAGTGTTTAAAGGCAGTCCGCAGCAGTCAGAATAGGACCCAATTAGACCGATACACGCGCTGACGGCCATATCCTTATCAAACGTGTCATCCTCGATGCAATCGCAATCAAAGTTCTTGGCTGCCTTGAAGATGTTAAGCTTGAGCTTCTCAGATCCAACGGCAATCTCAATACAGCCCGACTCGCAGTCGATATGGGCGCAGGCTGTGGCCAAGAACGGTCGACCAAGGATGATCGGACAATCAGAAAGTGAGCTAGGAACTTCCATATCTAAAACAAGAAAGTCAACAGGAAAATAGAGACTGTTGACCCTAACCACCATATCTTCCACCACACCCTTAGGAATTTTGACAAAACGATCTGCCAACTGTAACGTGAAAGGGGTGGGTTTCAGATTTCCTAAGGAAAATTTTTCGAGCATGATGGTTGGTATAAGATTGATGGAAGATCCTAGATCAAGCAGGGCACGGTTAAAATTGCAGCCTTGGATGCTACAGGAAATAAGCGGTGTGCTCGGATCTTTCTGCTTCGATGGTAGATTTGACAGTATTGCACAACTCGCATGAGACGAGAGAACCACCGGATTCTTAGTTTTCTTTGACTGTCGCCTGAGTGTTGTGTAGTCTTTGAAAAATCAGGCGACAGTAGGTATGTGGTCGATAGCCTCTAGCAAGGGTACCTTGATTTCAACATCCCTTAACAAATTACTAGGTTATCAAAGGCCTGTGTATCCTTCTTCTTGCCTTTTGGCTCCCTCAGTAGAGCCTCCAGGAATGGGACTGATTCTGGCACCAATGTGGGTGTATCGCCCTCTCGCGAATGCGGTGCGCATCTCGACTGAGAGGGCGATGATGAAGACGGGCCAGGATCAGGTCGAGGCAGATCGACGGTGTGCTTACCGCTCCTCATAGTGATCGCATTGGACGATGCGGGTCCAGTGGGATCATAAGGCGGAGGAGGGTTCGCAATAGGGAGATAAGAGTGAGGTGCTGCAGCGAGATTAGCCTGAAATCCCAGTGAAATGCTCGGAGCCTGCAGAATTTGATGAACCTGCCCCTGAGAAGGTCGCACCTGTGGTTGAGGACCACGGGGTATGAAATTTCGCTGGTTGGGAACAGGTTGGGTTGGAAGAGTGCCCTGAGATCGAGTCGCCATGCATAGTTGACTGATCTCAGCATTTTGCTGCGCCAATTGGTGCTGAAGAGAGGTCATGTTCTCTTCATGGCGCTTTGACATTTCCGTCATCATTCGCATCAATTTGTCAAGAGGACTTAATGTGTGTTTTGTTTGTGGTACGCAAGGACCCGATAGCGGATTCGCCATAGGATTAGACTGGGCCCGTGGGATGACGGGTGTGGATGGTCGCATTGGTCCACCTGCGGGGTTTTGGCGCTACGGGTTGTTGGACCATGCGAAGTTCGGATGATTTTGCCACCCTGGGTTATAAGTGGCAGAGAACGGGTTGTTCCCCAGGGCGCAAGCGTCTTCTAAGCCAGAAGATGCGTCCGCATGCAAATATGCTTCTGAGCACACGGAGGCTTGGTCCTCCGTGTCAAAATACTGGCTTGCAGAAGGCAGATCCACATGACTTACCGAATCGCTCGGTGCGACACTCGGTAAGGAAGGTCTTACAGGGTTTCTCGGGATAAGCTTGGTGTTGGAAGAATTAGGATTGTGACAAAGTGGTGAGGTGGAGGTGTTTGCCATAGAACGAGCGGGGTTGGCCAGAAGCTCGTTTAGCTTCTTGTGCACGACAGAGACTTCATCCAATTTCTGTGCGATAAGCCTGAGATCTATGGATGATTTGGAGGGTCCCGTGTCAACTTCGTGGACATTACAGGGCAGGCTGGTATGATTAAAGGCGACAATGGAGGCATTGTTCATTGAGTTTACACTCATAGTTTTAAATAATTCGAATGCTCCATTCTCATCTTTATTTATGAAATTCCCTCCGTAGGAAGCGTCTGCAATCTGCTTCAAAGTGTCATTTAGCCCATAGTAGAAAATCTAGGCTATATGCCACTTAGGTAGACCGTGGTGTGGACACTTCCTGAGGAGGTCATTATATCTCTCCCATGCCTCATGAAACTGTTCGCCGTTTTGTTGCGTGAAGGAAGTGATAGCACGGCGAAGCGCATTGGTTCTCCCGATTGGGAAGAACTTCTTGAGAAACCCTGTTCACATCTCTTCCCAGGAGTGGATGGTTCTCCCAAGGGTATGTAACCACTGCGACGCTTTATCCCGTAATGAAAACGGGAACATTTTCATGAGGACTATTGGTAACCCGATATTTCTTGGTTTAACTGTTTCAGCCAATCGGGTTAGGTCTTCCAAGTGGAGAAAAGGATCTTCACTTACAAGATCATGGAAGTGAAAATTTATCAGGCCAATTACATTAGGTTTCAATTCAAAGTCGTCCCCGCCCATGGGGACCCGAATTTGTCCTATGGTCTCAGTAGTAGCGGGATTCTGATATGAGCTAAGAGACCTAGGCTCCTCCCGTTCGGGAGGGTTCTGCATTTCCTCCAAGGTTTCCCTAATGGCTTCGATTTGCTCATTATACATTTCCATTCGGGCTTGGAGGCAGGTTATGGGATCCATGGCTCCACCACCTAGTGGGTTTTGAGGGTGGTTTCCTCCCTCGGGATTTAGGGGTGGGCGTGCAGCCATGTTTGTGGAGGAGGATGAGTCGGCTTCTTTCCTAGAATTATCAGACAATTCAAACAGTTCAGGGTTTTGTGACCTCCTCCTAAACATACACTACCGCAGGAAGAATTGGGGAGATAAGAAGGGAACAGGAGATGAGAGAAATGACACCGCAAAGGTGCACTTGATGAAAAATCAAGACAATCAAAGCCCTAAGCTCTATATTGTGCCCTTAGACCTAAAGATCTAAGTTACCTACTATCACGACCTATGGAACCGAATGCGAGAACCGCGGAACCACCGAGCCAGATTGAAAGGCCGTTTGCCCTAGTCTTAGACACCCGATAGCACGCGGGAGCCCTCACCAGCACGTAGGCGCTACACGTAAGTAGTTAGACCTCCAATCCTTAATAAGGGTCAAGTTGCTACCAATTTTAATTAGAGGCTTAGGATCAAGTGCTTCTGGAATGTGAAGGGTGTTATTTACCGGTAATGCCCAAGTGATTGATTTTATAAAGTGTGTAAACCAAGCATGCAACAGGGAAATCTCCCCGAATTGAAGTTTTAATTGGTGAATGATTTTTAGAGTTTCAGCCTTAAGTAGTATGGATTTTAGGATTTCGCTGAATTACCAATTCAACCAATCTCTGGGTTTTGAGAGAATACAAGTTTTTTTCTAAGCCCAACAAACCCTTCTTCAATGTCAGTTGGTTAATGCATGCTAAAATGCAATGGGCTTCCCTAGATGGAGACTTCTATGTGTGGATGCACGAGTCAATTTTAGATTAGTGTAAAAGGGAGCCAAAGCACTTCAATTCAAGTGCTCCCAATCACCAGAATGATGTTCCACACACAAGGCTCAACCATAAGATAAAGAAAATCAAAGCGTTGGGGTTGAAGTATTCGGGATCAAATTATAGGCACGTGAAAGGTCGTGGTGGAGTTGGAATGAACTCAATTCCAAGTCTCCCCACCAAAAAGGTGATCCCGAATTGCAGATAAATGAGGCAAAGAGGGATGGCAATCAATCTTTTATTTTTGCCTCAAAGAATACTTCACACGGCGAAAGATTCAAGAATCAAGATTCTTGGATCTTCGCTATGCGAAGATAGGCGGGAAGTCCCGGGGCGGTGGGAGTGATGGCAAACAATCAAACAAGTGATTTTTAATCCACTTGCCCCAAGAGATCCCAAGAAGTTTTTTTTTCTTCTTCTTGTTTTTTTTTATTAAGGTGACAAGTTGACCTAAGTTGCTAAGAAAGAGAGACCTACCTGTTCAGCAATGTGAGCGAAGCTCCAGTGCGGTGTCGGCAACTTCACGCTCTCATTCCCGCCTTGGATCTGCCCATGTCTCCGACTTCGTCTGCCTGCCTTGTCCTTGCAACTGGTTCACCTGCACACCAACAAACAGAAACACCCGTGAAGAGAAGGGTGTGAGAAGAGAAAAATTAAAGGAATGGAGTAGAAACTTACCTGAATGCGCACTTCCCCGGCAACGGCGCAAGAAAAAAGTGTGGTCGTGCTCGGATAGGTTGTGTTAATATGGTGATTTAATCGTTGAAATGAGTATAGTGGTTAACCTAAATCGAGTCTAACCATCTTTTTACAAAATTTTTAACCTGGCCTACTTATTTTTATCTTGGTCACTATTAGGCCCAAGGTCGAACTTAGGGAAGCGGGATTAGAGGTGAATAAGTTTCTACACCTTTCCTACAACGAATCTCTTCCGCTCGTTTATTATGTTTTTGGTATTTTCTCTATTTACTATTTTTTTTCTGACAATTTTTGTCCTTGAGGTACACCCTCAAAATCAGGTTCTTGGCTTTGAGCCAAATTAGGGTTCAAAAACTGGTCTTGCTATTCGCAAGACCAAGTACCTGCAAGTCAAGGATTATCTTTTCTCTTTTATATATTTTTTTTATCTTTTTGATAGCAGGAAAGAGATAGAAATAAGATAAATACAATATGTATATTTATATATTATATATATATAGGGGTGGGGGTGGAGGTGGAAATGGCGTGCAGCACGGTGTCGAGTTGATCGTCGTCTAGGAAGATGCAACCAACAGGACGAAGTGCTGCATGGAGTGTAGGATGGATGAGTGGAAGGTATGTGCAAAGACGCTTTCTGTACTTGTGTATCGGGTAATATCAGCAACTGGTGCAGATATTCCCGCGATACAACGTGTGGTAGGTGATATGAAAAAATATATATATATATATGTATATATATATAGGGTTATAATTGTATAGGTGTATATGTAGTTATCTATACACACATATATATATGTATATGTTTATATATATATATAGATATGTAAATATATATATAGATAGATGTATGTATATATATGTATATATATATATATGTATATGTATATTTATAATTAGATATATATGTATGTATATATAACTATATATATATATATATATATATCTGTGTGTGTGTGTATGTATGGATGTATGTATTTGTAGTTATAGATATATATCTATATATGTAAATATATGTGTATATATATGTGTGTATATATATATATATATATATATGTAAATATATGTGTATATATATGTGTGTGTATATATATATATATATATGTATGTATATATATACTTATAGTTAGTTGTATAGGTAATAATATATGTATAGATATATGTATATATATATATATACGTGTATAAATATATATATGTAAATATATATATTTATATATATATAAGTATATAGTCATGTACAAGTGAGTGGGTGTGTGTACAAGAGTGTGTGTGTGTGTATCTGTCTGCGGGAGGGAGTGAGAGAGTGGCTGTGAGAGAGGGCGCTGCCAGTTAAGTCATCCGGAGGCTTCAGCCGATGTATGGTGGTGCGTGCAGGAGCGTGCATGCGCAGGCGCAGGTGCGTGCAAGCGCAGGCGCGCATTGGAGGGAGCGGTGTGAAGGCATAGCGCAACGCACTGCATGGCGCAGCGCACCGCGCTGCGCGCTGAGGGGAGCGCATGCGAAGAAGCGGGCGCTGGAGCAGACGCAGCGGGCGCGGGCGTACGAGGAAGCAGGTGTGTAGACGGGTTGGCGACAATTGCGGCACGAAGAGAGAGCGCGCGGTGATTGGATAAATGAGAAGCTTTCCGGTCACCGCACTGTAGCTACAGTGTCGCGCTCTCTAGCGTGAACAGTAGCTATAGTGCACGCTCGATGCGGGCGACCGTTTGCGGCCAGTTCCGCGTGCGCAGGCACTGTGGAGTGGGCTGGCGCGCGCGGAAGGAGCTACGCCGGCTGCTTGCGTGCGCGGAGGGATTTGCGCGTGCGTGGGGCGGCCGATGCCTTGCTGCTGCTGCGGTTGAGCTTCAAAGCGCGACTCTGTGGCAATGGCGGAAAGGGCTGGAATGACGAAATCAGAGAGGTGAACCACCACGCCCATCGGCTCTTTGATGAGCTAGGCAGTGGTGGGACTCACAGTGGTGGTTGTGTACCATTGTGAGCTGCTCCTGCCCGCAGCGTAGCTCCTCAGGAGGAAGAGAGGCTGCGTATGGAGGGGAGAGGGGAGGAGATGGCCTGGAGGAAGGAGATACTGTTGGTGTGTTGGACCGAGCTCCCCTTGTATAAGGAAGTGAGGAGGGCCTTTTAAAGAAAGAGGAGGCAAGCCCAGCCATGCCCTGGGTTGCACATGGCTAAGCATGCGGTTGGCAGAGCATGGCTTGGCAGAGAGTGGCGCGAAGGAGAAGCCATGCCCTCTAGCCACGCGGAGAAGAAGAAATTCAAAGACAATAAAAAAAAGTGAAGACGACGAATTTGCGAGGAAGCACTTGAAGAATACGTTAATTACAAGGCCAATTTATTCACTCTCCTCCCCTCTCAAATAAATGCATGCATGCGTTTATGTTTACAAATGCGACTATGGCTACCTAATATACAATGGCAAGGCTAGGAAATAGCACAAGATGGTATTTTTATTGGTATATTTTTGCTTTGCAATCAGCGTACCCGTTAGCGGAAACGACTGACCGCGTGCCAGTACGGGGTAGCTACCCACGCCCTTATCACGTGCACCGTAGTCACCTCTACGTCACGGCCGTGACCTCAAGGTGGTTGGCCGGGTGTATGACTGTTACGACCCGATTCACGAATCCCTATAGGACCCGAGACCGGCTCGACTCGACTAATCCCAAGACCTAGTCGTCCAACAAGAAATAACCGAAAAGTAGGAAAATAAACCACATTCACTATGCAAAGTAACCAACAATAAAAAAGTACAAGCAGTAAAGGAAGTAAAAACTGCTAACAGTACATATCACCACCAAAACAGTAAGGTAGAACAAAGTACAGAAATAGAAATGGTAACAGTCTAACTCACTAGCAAAAGGAAGTACAACAACAACAGGAACTACTACTGTGCTCGACTGGGCCCAGCACTCTCTGCAGCCGGT
The DNA here is from genome assembly GCA_037157565.1 of Thalassia testudinum. Lineage (NCBI taxonomy): Eukaryota > Viridiplantae > Streptophyta > Magnoliopsida > Alismatales > Hydrocharitaceae > Thalassia > Thalassia testudinum. The sequence continues at coordinate 456,334 of JAZHRO010000022.1, read as the reverse complement.
AACTCGGGCTGCTCAACTCTTGGACCTATAAAGGGGTACGAGAAAAATGAAGTCAGCGAAAGCTGAGTAGAGTGGTAACTAAACTAACTAAGGCAGTAAAAGCTAACAGGTAATTTATCTTTTCCAATTATTTTATTTTACAAGTCATTTCTTTTCACCCATTGGTTTACTTTTCAGATCTCTTTCTTGATCTCGCATGTTCCTCATGGGAACGATATTGATTGCAGTCTTTTCCGAGGTGTAGAAGGCAACGTGGTGCTCTCCTGGCCGGGAGAGTCCCCCGTGGTGATTCTACACCCAGTCAACCACCCCGAGGTCACAGATAGACGTAGCGGTGACCACGGCATGTGTGATAATCGCACGGGTAGCTACCCAACACTGGCATGCGATCAGTCGTTTCCGCTAGCGGTACGCCCAAAGTACAGAACGGAATAGTATAGGGCTTAGCCCTCTCAGTAATAGGGGTCTAGCCCCTCAGAACCAAACAGGAGTCTCGCCCCTCCAGAGTTCGCGCACCCTCGTCTGATTACCCTGGGTTGCCCAGTGGGCCTAACAAGTTGGTGTAGGGTGGCTAGCTGAACCCTGGGTCCCGTGGGGTGGCTAGCTCTCTCCCTACACTAGTAGCTCTCCCCGGTACAGTGTACGTGAGGGCCAAAGAAGTCAGTGTAGAGTGGTCAATCCTAACCCCGGGTCCCAACCCAAGAGCGGCTAGCTCCGCTCTACACTAAACAGGGGACAGTTGCTCTCCTTGGTACCACGTACTCAAGGGCCAACACACTTCCCACTCACATTTCCAGATCCATTCCATTTATCCACGCCTCACTTCCCCATGTTATTCCATACCAGGTTTCCTCATTCACATTTCCATTCTCAGATTTTACACATGCAGCTCGTATTTCCACAATTTAACATATACAACAAGTTATATCACAGGTACTACTAACTAGCACAGGCATTTCATATTTTACAGGTAGCTTGTATTTATTAACAGGCAGATGTTCACATTTCTATTCATTCATTTAAGACTGCAATCTCAAACACGCATACAAATAGTGCAAGTACTTCTCGTCCTACGATTCATGCCAGATCCTAGGTTTCTAGTTATCCAATTTCACATAAGCATTCATGTTTTATAATTAAATAAAGGGGAAACCACTCTACCAGATAATCCGAGAGTATTGGGGGTTTGAACGGCAGGCTCACGTTCCTCTGCAAGCCCCGAACACGCAAAAGGTCGAAGTCTTATACCAAGGGACATACCACAACAGAATGTTTAGAATAGTATATAAGGCTTTTTAACACATAGAGAAACCCACAAGGAATCCACAGAAATCTTGTTTGCGTGAAACAGACCTCAAACAGACCCTAAATGAGTTAGAAATAGGACTGTAGACCTAAATCAAACGTTTAACACAAGGTCCAGATGTCTCAAAAGTATCCAGAGTCTCACCTCAGGTTCCTACATCAACTTCAGACGTCCGGAACCCCTTCTTGACCATCTGGATCCAACTCCAGACGTCCGACCTATCCTCCAGTCGTTTGGGAGTGCTTCCGGTCGTCTGGTAAGCTGTCCAGACGTCCCAAACGCGTGGGAGGGTGTGCCCCGTGCCTTCCCAAAGCTATCCTTGCACACATCAAACCAAATCTTCTACATTTAGCTACGCAAATCGTAGTAGCAGTGCGGCCTACAGGGCTGTAACCATAAGAGGGTCGTACATTCGCGAAGCTCTGCTTTCAGACGTCCGGTGTCGTCACCAGACATCCAACCCATCGTCTGGGCGACTCGCCAGACGTCTAATTCTAGGAAAAACGCAGAACCAAACCGACCCCCGGCTCCTTTCGCCATGCGCAGCCGCGGCCTCTCCTCCTCGTCTGCAGCAAGTGTCGAGGACGTCTCCCCCGATGCGCTCCTCCTCTCGCACGCGTTGCTCCAGCCGTGCGTCCTTCGACGAGCTCCCACGAGCTCGCGAGCTCAAGCTCCTCCTCCTCTCTTCACACCGCCTCTCCTCCTCGTCGCTCGCTCCCACGCTCTCTCTCTCTCTCGCCCGCCCCTCTCACTGCAGTGGAGAGGAAGGAAGGAAGGTGGTTGTGGTGGAGTGGGGAAGAGAGGAAGGGGGAGAGGGGTTTTATAAGGGAGTGGCTAGGGTTCTGCGGGGGAGAAGGTAGAGAGAGAGAAGAGGGAAAAAGGCAGTCTGCGCGCAGCCAGTGCGCAGACGCGAAGCTACGTACAAATTTTTTTATTTCCAGACGTCTGGGAAGGGGTCCAGACTGTAAATCCCTAATAGGAGGGGGTGAGATCAGCGTGACATAAAAATGCAGAATTAAAATATAACAATCTCACAAAATAGACAATCACACAATGTACACAATGATTTTTAGGTGGAAACCTAAACCGGGTGAAAACCACCACCTAACCCTCTCGAGTTAGGATTTTCCGATCAACCAAGTTGATCAAATCCACTAAACGAATCACATAAATGAGGGTGACTCAACCTCAATTACAACCACGCTACAAGTGCAAGGGTAGCGTTCCTCAATCCCTTCTCTTCACAAGAAGGATTTTGTCCCTTGATGGAGACGGGAATTCGCAACGCAAATACCCAACCAAATAACAAAGTAAAATACAACAATAATCTTATAGAGCCGACAAAGTAATTCTTAAACTAAGCTTCTATAGGTGTTAGGATGCTTCCCTTCGCTGGAAGTGCGTCGACGACGCGGATGCGTGAATTACGCGATGGCGCAACGGTGCTCTCGTGAATTATGGCGGGAGAGTGGGTGTGCAAATGATCGATGCTCTCTTGATGTAGAACTTAAGGTTGGAGAGCTAGAGCTTCAACTTCTTCTCTTGGACACAAAAGATGTGGAAAGTGGTTTGCTTAGTGTGTCTTGGTGTCTCTTGGAGTGGCAAATGTTCTCCTCTATTTATAGAGGCCCTAGGAAGGCTTTAGAAGGCCTTAGAAGGCTTCCATAGCCGTTGAGTACAACCTCTAAGAGAATCAGGCCGAAATCAGGATTAATCATTACACTGACAAGGTTATCAGACATCTGATCTTGGCATCGGACATCTGGAAAACCAGTTTAAGACGTCTGAGAACAAAGTCAGACGTCTGATTTTAAGCGGGTTTCCATCCTGACTTGAATCAAATCTAAACAGGTTCTAGTGAAATGTCATCAGACGACATACAGGACATCTGGCACTAAGCCTAAACGTCTGGAAACCTACTTTTCTGCAGAAATGGATTCCCAAGGGAGTGCAACGGCTACAAAAGCTCTGAGAAGAGATTTTGGGTCAGTCGAGGCAAAACGGTCATGTATCAGATGTCTGGGGTCCTCTACGGACGTCTGATACAAGGCTAACAGTCATTTCCTTCAGTGTTTACTAAGGCAGCCAATGGTCCACTAATTGGACATCTGGCAAAAACATCAGACATCTTCTAAGACATCTGGACTAAGGTCTGGACGTCTATTTTCATCAGACAGAACTAACTAAGTCCAACCTAAACATTATCGGACGTCCGAGTCGACAGTCAGATATCTTAAAAGTCATTATCTGACGTCTAATTTTCAGATTAGACGTTTGATAACACTGTTTGAACCCTATTTTGGATTTCTAAGCTGTCTACAGAAAACCTAAGTATCCTAGGGTTGTGCAAGTGTTCCTAGGACTACTATTAGGGTACTTTGAGGCTCTTTAACAGATATTCTAAGAAACAAAAAGAGCAAGGAAATAAAGACAAAAGTACATAGAAATAGATAAACAGAATTCTATCATATGCTTCTTGTCCTTCCATCTTCAAGCTTCTTGTCCTTCCATCTTCAAGCTCTCGCTCCTCGCGAAGTTCCTTTGTTCTCCATCAAGCTCCTCCAATCCGCCATGGATGCAAGCTCAAACTCCATCTAACCACGTCTCCATTTGCAATTAACCTAAAATCTAAGACTTCAAGTGTAAATGTTAAATGACATGTATTTTGTTATCATCAAAATAAACGATCGCGATGCTCTAGCACCAACAATCTCCCCCTTTTTTATGATGACAAAACCATAAATAATAATGCAAAAATCCTCCTCCTTTTTTACATTATTAAAAATGTTTAATTGATTTTAAATTTCCTATAATTCCCCCTTAAAACATGCTCTTCTATAAATGAGTTGAATTTCTTTTAACAAGAGTAGTGTCCTCCCCTTTTTTGTAACAACATGATAGCTATTATTTTTCTCCCCCTTACTAAAGGAAATTTAGCTAACTTACATCTCCCCCTTAATAATTGATAATTAGCTCATAATTTTAACTCTCCCTATATATTTGCTAATGATAAAAGGATAGGGTAAAGGGTTTTACCTCACCTACCATGGCCAATAAAATGACCCAAATGGAGGTAGTGGAGGCCACATTGGATGGGACTCCCATCCGTAGCTTGGAGGTCCGGGTATCGGTGCCTGTCTCCAATCTGGCGGTTGACGTGCGGCAGGTCCATCATTTGTTCGTCGTCTCGTCGGTCTTCTCGTTTTCCTCCTTGGTTTGCTCCTTGGTCCTCCCAACTCAAGTTGACCATACTTGAGCTTGTAGGTCCAGTCTTTTGTGTTATAGTTACCCTTGAAACCTACAAAATAAGATTCCAAATCTTTCTTCGGTATCCAAGTGAGCTTGGATCCGGATTTATTAGCAGGTTTCCTTGATGGAGATCCTTTCTCAATCTTAGGGCCATGCAAATCTTCTATTTTGTTGATTAATTTGCTAGAATTTTCCCTAAGACATGCGATTTCTTTTTCTATAATATTTATCGTAGTCTTTAAATTAGAAATTTCTAACTTTATACTAGCATTTTCCTCAATCAATTTAGTATTTTCATTGATTCAGTTATCATTTTTAGGACTAGCTTCTAAATCTTTAAGTTATTTTTCTAACCTTTCATTTTTATTTTTAAGAAAACTAAGGTTCTTTTTAATATTTTTATTTTCTATCTTAAGTGATTTATTAACCTCAAAAAGCTCATTAAATGCATTTTGTAAATCGGAATTTACCTCGTTGTCGAAGTCGCTTCCGCTTCCGTTGTTGCTTTCTCCTAAGGCCATGAAACCAAAGCAAGCAGTTTCATTCTTCTCAGGATTTTCTTTTTCCTCTTCCTCCGAGCTTGAGTCGTCCCACGTTGCTTGGAACACCTTTTTCTTAGATTTCTTCTCCTTTTCCTTCTTCTTCTCCTTCTTGAGAAGTAGGCATTCTGGTCGTAGATGCCCTTTCTCGTTGCAATGGTAGCAACGTCTCGAGCTTTCCTTCTTTTCTTTCTTTGATTCCCTACAAAACTTGGAAAATTTCTTAAGTAAAATTTTAAAGTCATTGTCGTCGGAACTTACCTAGCTATCTGATGCAACTTTGAATGCGAGGGGCTTCTTCGGTCTTAGTTTCGGTGTGTCCTTCTTCTTCTGATTCAGCTTTGTCTCGTAGGCCATTAGATTGTCTAGGAGATCCTCCATATTTAGCTCCACCTCGTTTGCTTCCTCAATTGCGGTGACCTTCTGCTTCCATTCTGGTCCAAGGGAACGGAGTAGCTTTCTTTGAAGCTCCCCCTTGATGAAAGTCTTCCCTAAAGCTTTCGAATTATTTACTATGAGAGTGAACCTAGTGTTCATCTCACTTAAAGTTTCGTTAGTCTTCATAGAAAATGATTCAAATTCTTGAGAAAGTAAATTTATTTTAGAAGTCTTTACCTTAGAGGTACCCTTGTGAGTTACCTCAAGTGTGTACTAGATCTCGTATGCGGTGGCACACTGCGAGATTCTGTTAAACTCCTCCAGGCTGAGCGCGCAATAGAGGGCGTTCATGGTCTTCGTGTTTAAAGAGAGTTCACGAATTTGTTGTTGCGAGTAGCCTCCTGTGGGTTTCTCTGGGATGTCAAATGGCGTCTCGCACTTGGCCCAAATCATGAAGTCATTGGCTTAAAGCCAAGTCTTCATCCGCAGCTTCCAGTAGGGGTAGTTGCTCTCGTCGAAGAACGGTGGACGGGTTGTGGACTGCCCCTCGGAGATCCGGATTGCGGAACTGCTCCCCTCCATGATCTTCTTGCCGGGTGTTACTCTGATCTCGCAAGAACCTGCTCTGATACCAATTGTAAATCCCTACTAGGAGGGGGTGAGATCAGCGTGACGTAAAAATGCGGAATTAAAATATAACAATCTCACAAAATAGACAATCACACAATGTACACAATGATTTTTAGGTGGAAACCCAAACTGAGTGAAAACCACCACCTAACCCTCTCAAGTTAGGATTTTCCGATCAACCAAGTTGATCAAATCCACTAAACGAATCACTTAAACGAGGGTGATTCAACGTCAATTACAACCACGCTACAAGTGTGAGGGTAGCGTCCCTCAACCCCTTCTCTTCACGAGAAGGATTTTGTCCCTCGATGGAGACGGGAATTCGCAATGCGAATACCCAACCAAATAATAAAGTAAAATACAACAATAATCCTATAGAGCCAATAAAGTAATTCTTAAACTAAGCTTCTATAGGAGTTAGGATGCTTCCCTTTGTTGGAAGTGCATCGACGACGCGGATGCGTGAACTACGCGATGGCGCAACGATGCTCTTGTGAATTATGGTGGGAGAGCGAGTGCGCAAATGATCGATGCTCTCTCGATGTAGAACTTAAGCTTGGAGAGCTAGAGCTTCAACTTCTTCTCTTGGACACAAAAGATGTGGAAAGTGGTTTGCTTAGTGTGTCTTGTTATCTCTTTGAGTGGCAAAGGTTCACCTCTATTTATAGAGGCCCTAGGAAGGCTTCCATAGTCGTTGGGTACAACCTCCAAGAGAATCAGGTCGAAATCAGGATTAATCATTACACTGACAGGGTTATCAGACGTTTGATCCTGGCATCGGACGTTTGGAAAACCAGTTTAAGATATCTGGGAACAAAGTCAGACGTATGATTTTAGGCGGGTTTCCTTTCTGACTTGAATCAGATCTAAATAGGGTTCTAGTGAAATGTCATCAGACGACATACAGGACGTCTGGCACTAAGCCTAGACGTCTGGAAACCTACTTTTCTGCGGAAATGGATTCCCAAGGGAGTGCAACAGCTATAAAATTTCCAAGAAGAGATTTTGGATCAGTCGAGGCAAAACGGTCATGTATCAGATGTCTAGGGTCCTCTACGGACGTCTGATACGAGGCTAACGGTCATTTCCTTCAGTGTTTACTAAGGCAGCCAACGGTCTACTAATTGGACGTCTAGTAAAAACACCAGATGTCTTCTATAAAAGACGTCTGGACTAAGGTCTGGACTTCTGATTTCATCAGACAGAACTAACTAAGTATAGCCTAAACATTATCGGACGTCTGAGTCGACAGTCAGACGTCTGAAAAGTCATTATTTAACATCTGATTTTCAGATTAGACGTCTGATAATGCTGTCTGAGCCCTATTTTGGTTTTCTAAGCTCTCTACAGAAAACCTAAGTATCTTAGGGTTATGCAAGTGTTCCTAGGACTACTGTTAGGATACTTTGAGGCTCTTTAATAGATATTCTAAGAAACAAAAAGAGCAAGGAAATAAAGACAAAAGTACATAGAAACAGATAAACAAAATTCTATCCTATCTTTCTTGTCCTTCCATCTTCAAGCTATCGCTCCTCGCAAAGTTCCTTTATTCTCCATCAAGCTCCTCCAATCCGCCATGGATGCGAGCTTGAACTCCATCTAACCATGTCTCCATTTGCAATTAACCTGAAATCTAAGACTTCAAGTGCAAATGTTAAATGACACGTGTTTTGTTGTCATCAAAATAAACGATCGCGGTTCTCTAGCACCAACACAGATGTCTGACCAGATGTCTGACCGACAGTCCAAACGTCTTAAAGGACTCAGAACAGAATGGGTCTTTATAAGGACTACCATGGAGGGACTCTCCCGGCTAGGAGAGTGCCACGTGTGCATCTACATCGCGAGAAAACTGCAAGTAAAATTATTCATTTAGGGAATAAGAAGATTAAGTAATGAGATGAGCCCTGATTAGAGATCTCTACACAAAAACCGTTATAGGATATTTTGGATTGAAAAATAATACGTTAAATTACCTGTAAATGCATTTTATGTTTAAACTACCATTCTACTCAGCGTTAGCTGACTCCAGTTATGTAACTTTGTACAGGTCAGAGATTTGAGCAGCCTGAGCTACCGGCTGCTGAGGAAGCTGGGCCTAGTCGAGCCCAACTATAGTTTCTACTGCTTGTTGTAGTGAGTTCCTGTAGTTATATTTTTCAACACTTTCCGTTATGTTCTCTATTTGTATTAGTTCTGCTGTGATGACAGTATTCCTGTTCTTGAAGGCATGTAATATTCTAGAATTACTATTCTATTTCTCCTTTCGTTGCCATTTTCTTTCTGCTTAGCTACTGTACTTGTGTGGTTGTGGATTGCTGTATGTTATTTGGTTATTTTTCATTAGACAACTGGGTCTTGGGATTAGTCGAGGCGAGCCGGTCTCGGGTCCTGTAGGGATTTAGGTTTGGGTCATGACAAATCTCAACCAAAGTATTTTACCCTTTCACATAGAAAGAAATGGGGATCTAACATGTTAGATATCCAATTACAATATGAAAAAAAAAAACAAAAATCCTATAGGGCCATAAGGTAAATATAAATTATAGCTTTTATAGGTATGAGAAAAGTTCCTCTAGATCTTCTATGACGTGCTTGATCATTGATGGAGAGTGTTCAAGTTGTGGTCAATGGGAATAGAGTTGGAGTACTAATTGTATAGCAATTCTCTTGAGAGCTGTCATAAGTGTTCTTCTTCTAGTAGATAAGAGTAGGAAGAATTGTATCTTATGTTGTGTTGAGCAAGGGTAACCACTAGAGGTATTTATAGAGGTGTTGGAAAGGTTTTAGATGGGTAAGGTTATATGGTTGTTGGAAGTGATCAAGACAAATATAGCTTGAAATAAAAAATGATTACAAAAAAATTCGCAGCAGACAATATAGTATCATATGACTTATATGATAAGGTTAGACATTTGATTACTGAGACTCGATTTTATTGGGATTAGGTTGTGGTCAATAGAGTTGTTTAGCCTAAGAGTCAAACATCTGAAGGTCTTGTTGGATGTTTGGTATGAAATCAATTCTCGATCTTTGTTCTGACACAAAATCTTTTGATTTTGTAGATTTCCTAAGAGCCAACGAATAGTTTTGTGTCGTCAAGCAATCAAATTGGACATTTGAAAGAGTGTCAGGATATTTGATAAAATATGTGGACGTTAGATAAATCAAGGTGAACGGTAGGTTATTTACATTCTTTTCAATTAGACGTCTGATAAATTAGGAGACATTTGATAAAGTAGTTGGTTGACTTATTTAATGTTTTTAGGTTGTCTGATTTGTTTGTTGGTTGTCTGATAGGCAATTTGGACATCTAAAAATATTTTGAGTAGAGTGAACATTTAAATGAAACTGTTCAATTCAGGGGTCGCCTAATTAGATAGTTAGATGACTTATTTTGTGTTTTAGGTCTTCTAATGGAAGTGTTAGGCATCTGATCAGTGAAGGATTGGACTTTTGATGGTGTTACAAGTCTCATTTCTGAAGGATAGTTTTGTTTGGATTTTGGTTTTAAGTCTAAGGTTTGTTTAAGTGTCCAAAGGTTATGTGGGTGTTAATTAGGACTTGTTTAGTATGCTTTGGCTCTTTTATATGAATCTAAAAACAAGAAAATGAAAATTACATATTTTGAATACAATAATATTTAAAAAAAGGTATTCTTTTTTCAAGCTTTTGGTCTTCAAACTAAGTCTCTTTTAGACTAAGGCTTTCATCTTGTTTTGTGTTTTTGCTTCTTGATATGCCATCTTAATTTTTATGCCTGAAATGTTAGTTCTCTAAGAACCACATAAAATTTTTGTGCTTCATTATCATCAAAATCAATAACATTACTACTAATGCACTAACAACATGCCAAGTCTGAAAAATTACGTAGAGAAGGCCACCTTTTTCATAGAAATTCACATCATTAGCATTGTGATTTGTGCCGTCATAAGACTAAATCATGTTCATTACTTACCATGGCACTGATTGGCCTACATTGTGGGTGAAAAGTTGGATAAAATTATGGGAATTCATATAATTGACTCAAGATTTGTGTTTTATAGGTTCTTGTAATTTTGTTGCACAAAATTCAACAGCAATTTGGGCATGGACACCCACCCCAAGCTTTTAGGTGTCTAATTGATTCATGGACTACCTCCTATAAATAGCCCAAGATTTCACTCATTCGAATTCACATAGAAGTAACTTATTCTTCACTTGAGTAGTGAGAGAGAGAAGAGCGATCCTTTGATGGAGAATTGGTAATTTCTTCATGACTCGATGATGGATTCTCATGTTCTTGGTGATGTTGGAAAGCTTACTTGAACCTATATGAGTCATATCCTTCCTTAATGCTAGTGAGATCAGGTAAGGATGAACTAACATTTATTTCAATTGTATGAAAATCTAGATGGTGTTCATTCACATGTTCAAAATGTGATTTCAATTTGTTCACAACATCTTGATCGATTCTTATGTTTCATGGAGGATGTGGCAAGTTAAGGTAGTTGGATACTTAGCCTGCACCTTGATCTTTTGTTGGTTAATGACAAATTTTGGCGGGAGTCATTAGATTCCTATGAATACCAAAAACTGAGATTTGGGCAAGGAATTATTCGATTGAGGTGTTTTGATGGGATTCCAAGCTCTAAAATTATGTAGCAACAACTTCCCAACATTTGGGAGAACGTTGGCAAATATCTGTACAAGGGCCAACTAGATTGAGCCATAGATTTGACTTGGATAGAATCTACCCAAAGGTTAAGTTACAAATTTGGGTGACTAAATAGTAGATTTGTGCACCCAAATCTACATGGACCCAAATCTAGGTGAGATGGAATTGAAGCATGATGCTTCCTTGGGCACTTAGACCATGGCTTGGTTTTTGAAGATGGTGGAAATTGGTATGTTTCCAAGTCAATATCATGTAAATGATCTTATGAACCTCTAATTAGACAACCAACCATGTTACCTAATCTATGGCACATTGATTTAAGATCGTTTAGAGATATTAATCAACTATGGTGGGTATGGAAATGAAATATTGGGATCACCAATGGATAGTTGGAATCCCTGGGTTCTGTTTGAAACTAAATGGGGGTCATGCTATGATATGATGGGCATTTTTAGATGTGAATCAAAATGTGAGGATGTGCATCCTCTTAATTAAGCATAGCCTGTCAACCTAGTATCTTATGATGATAGGATATTTTATAATGTGGGACACACCATTGAGGGTGACAACCCTTCACTGCTATACCTACTAGGTGGGGTTAGTTTTTGGTTAAGTGGGTTGGAGGTTCTATAGGTCTATTAGTGTGTTTTTGCTCGAATTGATCATCCAAGGTTCTTGCCACTTGCAATATGTTATAAATCTTCCATGAGATCGTGATTATAAAAAAGATTAGGGAATGTAATCAAGCTATGAAGCCATTTTCAATGTGAATAGTTTTTTGAGTCAAACTTGGATGTGTGAAATAAGCAGACTTGGGACAATTAGGTCTTTGAGAGACCTGATAGGTCCGTAGCATGAATAGTAGGTGTGCTGTGACAATAACTGTATAGTAAACCCATGAGAGCCTACCCTACAAGAGGTTTTTTATGAAACATTGAGCTAAGGAGATGGGTTGTGGAATGTACTTACTGAATTGCGTCATGGAAATGGAAACCACATAAGGTAAAGGTACAAGGTGTACAAAGGTACTAACGTCATCGACTAATGTAGGTAGCTGAGATTTGATGGACGTCTTCATAGAAAATAGTTGTCCAAGTGATGGACAAGGGGCAAAGATAGAACCATGTGATAGAATGGAAAGGAAATTTAGAATCATGAGAGAGCATGCGTATTTGGTGGTTTTCTTTTTACTTTCTTTACTTGGTTTTCTCTCTTTTCTTTGTTGAGCTTTTAGCTCACTCCCTTTTCTTTTTTGCGTATGGGGTTTTACCACCCATCCATGTGGTGACGGAGGATCAGTTTAAAGACGTACAAGTCAATCATAATTTCTTTCTCTATAATAAGAACTGTATTCCCAATCTTTAAATAGCATCAATTTGTCGTAATTTGTTTTCTATTGCATGCTTTATTTTTTTTAATTGTTGGCGGTAATTTTATATTTTCATAAAAGTAATTGAGAAAAGATTTTAGAATATTTTATAGAATGCCACTTAATCTCCTAATATGTAATTCTTACCGAGTTGCATTGTGACATATGTGCATGCATTAGATGCTTGCATCATGTTGCTGCCCTTCACTTCTGTAGCGTATGTGTGCCTATTCACACCTATGTGCCTTAGCCCACATGCCTATGCATTAGTTGGCACATGTGATACCCTTCCCCTTTTTCTTTCTTCTTTCTCTCCTCTCTTTCTTTCCTTATTGAATTTGTCACCCAAAGCAAAAATAGGTTGAATGAGGTTTCCAAGGCTATTCATAAGCCATGGAAGGGGACTAAGGCTTTGGTTATGGCTAATTATGTTAGATAACGCCCATAATTGGTTTAGTTATACCTCTTGTCTATGAAACATGTTTTCGTATATAGCATAAGCTTTGACATCATATTTTCATGAAGTATGTATGCATTGGAAAGCTTATGAGAAGAATATAATCGTACCATATATGACATATTTGGGATGTTTTTTTCGAGATTTTAGTAGAAAGATGAATCTTCACATTTTTAGGCACCCTAACCTTGCATGTAGTCAATGGGCAACTATGGGTTGGTATCAACCCATAGGACTCCAAAATTGTGTAGGAACCTACATATGAGATCATTGCACAAAGCCATGTAATATAGCTTTCTTCGGGAAGCTAGAACTAGGTGCCAAAACTTGCTTATCACATTTTATAATCAACGCTCTATTCAACATTAGAATGTGTCAGAGGAATGGGCCTTGTTCTAAGGCATGAGATCCATTTGGTAATGTGCAAGGAGGTTGAAGTATAGTAGCTTTTTTATAAGTTAATCTCTTATAGGTTTAAGATTTTTATAATAAGTTACTTTATAAGATTTTTTTCATAATAGTTTTTTTCTTTTTTTACAAAATTCTATTCACATCAATAGATTAAGTTTCCGTTAAAAAGGGAAAAACAAACCCTTTGTAACATTGATAGGGGTTAAGAAAGAAAATTTAGATTCACTTGACATGACCTATGTTAGAGCTAATTGTTTGAGTAAAATCTAATCATTTAATTTTGGATATGGATACAAAAATGTAAAAGGTGACACGCTTTATAACACAAAAGAGATGGAGGCAACCAAAAAAAGTGGAGACCATGACACTTGTATTGTCATGTAGTGGGGTCCACCACCGCTAAAAAAAGACCTCACCACTTCTAAACAAAAAATGAAATCATATTGCATTGATGTAAAATCATTTTACACTAATGCAAAATTACCAAAAATACCTTTGAAACCATTTTGCACTTGTGCAAAACCACCAAAATCACATTTAGAATCATTTTGCATCGATGCAAAATCATAAGATATATTTTAGAATAATTTTGCACTGATGCAAAATCACCTTCAAAATCATTTGCACCAATGCAAAATCACCAAAATCACCTTCAGAATCATTTTGCACCGGTGTAAAACTACAAAATGCACTTTAGAATCATTTTGCATCAATGTAAAACTTTCATGCCCCATTAACCTTCCGACGAGTCAAAAACTAGGTTATGGGTGTGAAGACGCATAGGTCCTAATTCCTAAGGTGGTTAAGGTTGTACTCAATCTGTTCATTTAGTTTTTTAATCCTATTTCACCAAATAAATTTATAAATGTAGCATTCCTACATGACATATATTTAGAAAAGCAGTAAGAAAATAACGTAAAATGAGGTATATGGCAGAAAAGTAGGATAAACCAAGTAAACCACATTCGCACGCCATAGTTCATCATAAAAAATATTTACAAGAGCTATAAGTGTCCACAGTCCATACATATATCAAAAGCTATGTTATTACAAAGTAAGTAAAAGCAAAGCCCAACCACTACATTTACAAGACAAAAAGGGTATGCAAGTAGAGAAAACGAAAGAGCACTAAGGTGGCTACGAAACTACTAACTACACCTCAAGTTTCTCTGGTGTAGCTTGCATAGGAGATTGGCTGGTGAAGGAGATAGGACGAGGGTCATGAGCTTTGTTAGTGCCTCCCACCACTCGTCTATGAGAGGGTCCAGCAGTTACATTGGGTGTAGGGACTTCCATCTGGGCCCTTACAGCCTAAAGTGCTTTGTAGAAGCAGCGCCTCACCATCTCCAAGTAGTGCTGCTCTGACCTATTCATTACAAAAGTATTGTCCCATTGCATTGGGTCCTAAAAATAGGTCACAAAGCGGGGATGAGCTGATCGACTCAGTAGAGACAAGGCTACATGTATCAACAAGAGACAACCAAGTAGTGTACGGGTTTGTACACTACAATCAAGCAACTAATTAACCATGTTATCCCATCCTAACTGTTTTCCCATGCATCATCATTATGTTATCATTATTCTCTCACTCACCTCAGTGGATCAAATTTTTGAGAATCAACTCTCTTTAACAGAGGTGATGGAGACATATCCTCCTCTTAAATCATAACCTAGTAGTATCTCCTTGATCATAGGAGAGACTAGCAGTGTTGGTGGTCCTCGAGTAAGGAGTACCCGTCCTCATAATACGAGAACATTACTGACATCAGTCAGACGAGTCAAGCCTCTTGGGAGCTACCCAAGGTTAATGTGTTGTGAACTTGAAGAGCAAGCTCGATTTGGGTCCAGCAAGGTTCGGTCATCGTGAAGAGCAAGCTTGGTTTGGGTCCAGCAAGGTTTGGTCATCGATCATCCAGATCGTTAGTTACGAGGTTGGTTAAATATTATCGGGCCACACTGATGCTCCTACTAGGAGTAAGTACTCCATATGTGCCCTCTTAATCTGCCTCCACACGAGATCTCAACCAACCCCCCCCCCCCCCGCTCTATGATACCTTGATGTCATCTACACATGTAGTCACCTTCCTAGCTTGAGTACTAAGTACCTCGATGTCATCCGCACTTGTGGATGCCCTCCTAGCTTTCGCTTGAGTACCTTATGTTTGATGACAACTCATAGCTTGCCACCACAACCAAGAACCATCCAAGTTCCAATGTTAACCATTGATAGTCACTAGCTATCTTAATTTCTCGGTTCTTCAACCCACAACATTGAGCCCATGGTGAAGGTTCGTCCCTACCAGGAGGGGTGACGTAATAAAATTGCGGAAATAAAAATATAAAGCAATCTCACAAAAATAAGCAATCGCACAATGTACACAAAGATTTTTAGGTGGAAACCCAAACCGGGTGAAAACCACCACCTAACCCTCTCGAGTTAGGATTTTCCGATCAACCAAGTTGATCAAATCCACTAACCGAATCACTTTGAACGAGGGTGATTCAACCTCAATACAACCACGCTACAAGTACGAGGGTAGCGTTCCTCAACCCCTTCTCTCCACGAGAAGGATTTTGTCCCACGAAGGAGACGGGAATTCGCAAAGCGAATACCCAACCAAAATACAAAGATAAAATAAAATAGCAGTCCTATAGAGCCAACAAAATTAAACCTAGCTTCTATAGGAAATAGGAAACTCCCCTTTGCAAGGAGTGCGTCGACGATGACGCGGTGCGTGTGCCACGCGATGGCGCTACGTCGCTCTCGTGAACAACAGCGGGAGAGTGGGCGCGCAAACTGAATTTAGCTCTCAAGATGATGGAGCTTGAGCTTGGAGAGCAAGATCTTTTCTGGACACAAAAGAGTGTGAGAGTGTATATCTTGTGTATCTAAGTGTGTCTCTTATATTTCTCTTCTTGTGTATCTAAGTGTGTTTTTGTTTACAAAGGTTCCCCTCTATTTATAGAGGACTTAGGAAGGCTTTGGAAGGCTTGGAAAAGCTTCCATAGCCGTTGGGTGCAAAGCCCAAGAGAATCAGGCCGAAATCAGGACAATGATTACACTTCACAGGGTTATCAGACGTCTAACTCTGGCATCAGACGCCTGGAAGGCCACTTTAAGACGTCTGATTCCAAGGTCAGACGTCTGATTCTATGCGGGTTTCTCCCTGACTTGAATCAGATCTAAACAGGGTTTTTGTACAAGTCCATCAGACGACATAGAGGACGTCTGGCACTAAGTCTGGACGTCTGGAAACCTACTTTTACCGTGGGAATTGATTTCCAAACGTTGCAACGGCTAGAAAATCTCTGAGAAGAGATTTTGGGTCAGCCGAGGCAAAACGGTCATTTATCAGACGTCTGTGAAGTCCTATGGACGTCTGATAAGGCTCTAACGGTCATATTCTTGAGTGTCTTCTAAGCCAGCCAACGGTCCACTAACTGGACGTCTGGCAAAGTCATCAGACGTCTCCTAAGACGTCTGGTCTAAGGTCTGGACATCTTATTTCATCAGACAGAACTAACTATATCCAGCCTAACAGTTATCAGACGTCTGAAACAACAGTCAGACGTCTTAAAATCCTTTATCAGACGTCTGATTCGTGAATTAGACGTCTGGAAAGTCAGTTTTAACCCTATATTGGTTTTCTAAGTGTTCTACAGAAAACCTACGTATCCTAGGGTTGTGCAGGTGTTCCTAGGACTACTGTTAGGGTTCTTTGAGGCTCTTTAACATAATGTCTAAGGAAAATAAAGAGCAAGAAAATAAATACAAGAGATACATGAAAGGATAAAAAAGAATCTATCCTATTCTTCTTGTCTTCCATCTCCAATCTTTCGCTCCACGCGAACCTCCTCTATTTTCCGTCAAGCTCCTCCAATCCGTCCTGGATGCGAGCTCGAGTTCCGTCTAAACACGTCTTCATTTGCAATTAACCTGAAATCTAGGACTCAAATTGCAAATGTTAAATAACACGTGTTTTGTTATCATCAAAATAAATGATCGTGGTGCTCTAGCACCAACACATGGCTCATAAGGTTGAGGCGTCCAACCTTACAAATTCACCTATTATGACCTAATTATCTCATTTTATTCAGTTTTTTGGTCCAATGTTTAGATTGCTTAACTCTATGGACCTATGAGATCACTTTGGGGTTCCACTCAAGACCCTAGGATCCAACAATCTGACTTTAGACTCTTGACAGAGTCAATTACATCATTTGTTTTGAATTAGGCTTTGATTTAGCCAATCTAATCTAGATTTTAGTGCTCAATGGGGGTCTTTGAGTCAAATCAAGACCATGTAGGCCTTATAGACGTCCAATAGGAGTGTCAAATGTTGAATGAGGTCAAGTAAGTCATCTGATAAATTGGGAAGATGTCCCCTAGAAGTGCATTAAGGCTATTTTCCTTTGCCCAACATAACAAGCATCTAGAGGTCCCTTTAGACGTCTAACTAGTTGGTTAGACTTCTGATGGACCACTCATTTCAACTTAGAGACTTGACCAAGCTACAAGGTTTGTTTGATTTTTGCATGAGACATTTGAAATGCCTGGATTAGACGTCTAATTAAAATTCCAGACATCCAATAAGCCTTCCAGAACCTAGAATGAGTATGAAATTAGGCTTTTTGATCTCTAACTGCAATGCACCTATTACTAGACATTTATAAACAACTTATAACCATTTTGCCTATGAAATCAGACATACCTCAAGCCTGAAAGAGGTAAGGGTGCTTGCTTCGCATCTCTGCTCTAGGCTCCCATGTGGCCCCCTCGAACTTTTGATTGCGCCACAATACCTTCACCAAAGGCACAACATTGTTGTGCAGCTTCTTTGTCGCTCGATCGAGGATCTGTACCAACTGTTCTTCGTAGCTAACGTTGGGCTCAATTTGTAGAACATCATAGCGCACCATGTGACCATTGTTTGGTATGTACATTCTTAGTGTAGACACATGGAACGCATTGTACACCATTGACAAGTGAGAGGCAAAGCCAGACAATACGTTACCAAGCCTACCTACTCAACAATCTTGAATGGGCCCATGTAACAGAGCCTCAACTTTCCTTTAATCTCGAAGCCATGAATCCCTTGCATCGGTGTTATGCAGAGAAACACCTTGTCTCCAACTTGAAACTATACATCCCATCGACGATGGTCACTACAAGTCTTTTGTTTAGATTTGGAGGCCAAAAGCTTTCTTCTAGTGAAAGTGACTTTATTTGTCATTATAGATACCTATTTGTATCTAGATATGCAATGACTAAATGGATAAGGTACACATGGATGCTAGTAGATTTGTAAATGGATGTAGATTTGAATTTAGTTGAATCTAACACAAAATTGAACTATCGACATCCCAAATGGGGACGTGAAAATTGATTACTGACTAAGTTTGAAGTTTTCTTTTATTTTTTCCCCTTAAGAAATAAACCTGGAGGATGTTAATAGCATCCTATGAGAAAATTTAGAAAGACAGGGGAAGAATAATACAAAAAAAATACATATGTCATAAAATAAAGAGGTCAATTGTCCACACTAGAGTATCAATATGTGCAAATATTAACATCGATATGGGCCATTGCATATCTTCTCATGCACGATAGTAGACCAGGCTATGCAGATTATCATATTAGAGATATAACTTAAAGTTAAGCCTTATCTTTTGATTGTGCGGATGATATTACATTTTAATAAGAGCCTATTATATCTTTACATAATTTGATATTTTAATTGTGTTAGATATTTTTTGTAACAAATTTTGAAATAAACATCCACGAAAACATTTCCGACATAAATAGTAAGATCATGGTGTTAAAATCCCCTCGTTCTCACACTCTTTCACATGTCCATTCAAAATTAAATTTTGGTTGCACGGTAAAAATTTAAGTTGTATAAGTTTTAGACTCATTTTCCAAGAGGGTAGAGTTTAATTATATACTCTCAAATAAATCTGGATGTAGCCTACAAATGAAATTTCTTTTATATATATATTTATATATATATATAGTTAAAATTACTTGTGATATTTACATATATGGCATAAAAAGTCAAACTCAACGCACACACCATATGCAATTGAATCCACAAAAAATCAAGAATCACCATTGAATTTTCCATGCTATCAAAACTTATTGGTAATATTTTAAATAACACAAATGTACGTATACATAAAAGTTTATGAGTTCCTTTTGAACTAAATTGTAGCAATATTTAGGTATAAATAGGTGATATTTGAATTTTAAATTAAATTACACCTGTGTTATTTTAATTTTGAATCAAATATCACTGGTGATATATAAAATATTATCGATGATTTTCTTAAATTATCGGTAAAATATAACAAATATTACCAGTGATATCTACTTTTTAAAGAATGCATGAACTTTGGTGTGATATAACCACTACTCTGAACCAAAATGTACATATGTAATCTTATTTTATACCAGTGTAAAATGATTTTGGGGTGATTTTACGTCGGTGTAAAGTTGTTTCAAAGGTGATCTGGTGGTTTTTCATCGGTGCAAAATGATTTTAATGGTTTGCATAAGTGCAAAATGATTCCGAAAGTGATTTTATAGTGGTTTGCACAATGTCAAATGATTCCATTGTTGGTTTGAACAATGGTGAATAACACTACATGTCAGTATTTTTTTATGTAAAGGGAAGACATGTCAAGTGGGGACAACGTTTACACCTTCTTACATTACAAAATGTGTTACCTTTTGCATTTTTGTACCTACACCCTATTTGTCTTACCATAAAAAATCACTTGTGATATTTACTTATATCACGTAAAAAGACATGCATATACACAACACATGCGATGAGACCCACAAAAAATCAAGATACCACTGGTGATTTTTCCATTCACTAAAAGTCCTTGACATCACATGAGATATTTGATTTAGAACAAAAAATAATGGTAAGTGATTGTTACATACAATTGAAAATCATATGTGGTATTTCAAATATTATTGGTCATATTTAATTTAGGATCACAAATCACTAATGCCAAATATCACTTATAATTTCTCAATCAGGGAGGAGTGGGTGCATGGTTCCTACCGGATAAGTTAAAAAAAAAATGCAAAATGACGATATTTTGTTTAAAATTAAACATAATCAGTAATTTTTTATTTAGGAAAAGATGACGCATTGGAAAATTCATTGCAGAATGAATCTTCTTACATTTACACCAAATATTACCGAGCATTTGAATTGTGTTCTAGAAATCACCAGGGAGTTGTAAAAGAAGCACCGTTGATGTCAAGGTGGGTCCATGATGAGCTGCACGAACAAAGGGGTTAATTTACATATTTCATGAATAATATTCATTTGTTTCTTATAATATTGCTGGTTTTGGTACCTTGGAGGATGCCATTCTCGTCGAACCTGATGTCTACATTGCATTTGTGGGTTAAAGAGTAACTTAACAAACACTATTTGGGCACCATGTCTGTGTTGAGAGATGGAGATGTTACGTAGTTGGTTTGGAAAAGACAGAGGTGGGAAACGAACGTTTCCTTTCCACCATGGAATTAATTTTTTTCCCCCATTAGGTGTCCGTCCATGTTTATCTACTTATCTAGAATCTCCTGAAACAAGTCATATACGTACACATCTGCGTACACATCGTATCTCCCGTGGCGTTTCTTGACGAAAACAACGTGCTTAATCCGTGTAAAATTCATCCATCACCGTTGGATCTAGTCAAGTCTGAATTTCACACGCACAAATTTGCATACGTATTTCTTGAATAAAAATCTACATGTAAGCATCACTTTACAACACCATCAAATTTCATGTTGCTTGGATCCTTAATTTAGCACCGTTTCTTTCGTGGAATAAACCCCGCTGTCCTCCGTCTGAGAAGACAATTTTTGGGAATCAGCAACCTTATGTTAGGGCTACCAATGACTGGAATAAGTTTATCGTCCCATTTTATGGTTTAATTGATATAAGTATATTACGTTGTTGTTGATAGGTCTTTAAATTACTCTAATCGTACAACAATTACTTCTTTTTCCTTTCATGTGACTCCCAACCAAACACAAGTAAATCAGCCCACATCCCAAGCAAATATGGCTTATTCCAAGGTGGGCTATTCCGCTATTTATATCTCCTCCCTTGAACTATCATCCGAACATTATTGTATTTGGTTTTCTTGAAGTTTGTCCTTTACATCTTTTCTACGTCTTGTATATCATACATCTACCTTGTATGATTCTCATTTATATGACCATTAGTAGTACCAATTTACTAGATTATATATTACATGCAGTAAAGTTTTTTTTTTATGATCCAAAACTCTTTAGGAATAAATAGAGGGAATTGATAGTCCTATAGGGTTAACCTTTGGAGAATAATGGGTTGGGACTTGAATTTGAATTTTCTCTGCCATAGTTAGTGATTATCACTAATTAAGTTGTATATTGGTGGGTGTGAAACTTTATTTTCAAGATTATTATTATAAAAGAAGTTAAATTGAAGTCAAACTTAGCCAACTTAATTAGAACTAGAAGTAATATTCCGCAAGGTTGGGGTGCAAACTTAAGAGTCTAAGTCCACTTCATCCTTTCGAAGGCATCACCTCATTCGTTATATGTTTGAAAACATGTTGTAAGTTATAGATGAATATAAACCCAACTTGCATCATGAAACTTGAAATGCTTAAGTTTAAATCACCATCATGTATGCTAGATTAGCTTCCCAATCCCAATCACATCGTGCCCATCCAAAAAAATCCCAATCCAACTGCTGTTGCCTCTAACCCTATAGTGCAAGTGGTTAGTGTTGGTGCTATAGTCTTATTTATATATAGTTGCTTTATCTTTTCATTTCACAACTTATCAGCATGTTTGAAAAATGCACCATCCATCTCCACTCCCCTCCATTATTCCAAAAAGTAATCCACGTGCATGTGGATTAAATTGGATAAGATTTTACTAAATCTACAATCTAATTTTCACCTGGTAGATAATGACTTTTTCTATTTGATCTAATCTAATTCAATATGATCCAATCAAAATTATAAAATTTTAATGTGGAAAGGAATAAGTTTAACAATAAATGCTTGGTACCTCATATGTAGACTTGGGGAAGTGATTCAACATATTATTGTATGCAAAATGCATTATGATGCTATCCAAAGTACTTTGATGAGTCTCCAAAATGAAATGAGTAGAAGAATTTTTATCCAGATACTAATGAATCATGCATGAGTAGATGACACTATGAACTCACGATGCATTGCCACTCAGAATCAACATGGTAGGATCGGAGTTATTGTTTGATTTGCAACCTTTGGAGCACTGTCAATATTTATATTTGAACTCTTATTACTTGTCGGATGTATCTCTTAGTTTTTTAAATACCCTTTGTCTCTATTTCTCATCGAAAGGGTTTGTTCGATAATACTTGTGTAATAGATCCCCCATTAAACCAAGGCATTTACATATCAAAAGAACATGAAAGATTCATGCAAAGATTATGTGCGAGTGGCAAAGGCAATGGGAACATAGAGTTAGGAAGGAAGATATGAAAATTTTGAGACATTGGAATACATGGGTAGTACTATCAATGCTCGATGTTGTAGGTATATAATAATGTATATATGATTTTATATATACATGTTACAATTTTATAGAATACAGGTTGAGTTAGATTGGATTAAAATCCAATACCCATCCAATCCACTTTCTAGCGGATTAAAAAAAAAATTTCAATCCATTTCCATAGAGGGGGAAAATATGGTTTTGTTCTTTTTCTTTTTTCCCATAATTCATCGGATTTGGATAGAATCTCAGATTTAACCGATCTGTGTGCGCCCCAATCCAACCTCCCCTCGAGTCCACCCCAGCAGGTGGTCTTGGGACTGCACGTGCACAAACCCTTCTATTATATAAGGGCCTAAATATAAAAAGCCTTATTATAAAAGTGCACATACTTGGCTTCTTTGGCCTCTGGTTCTATAAGCATCGCGGGGGGCCATTAACCGCAAAGAATAGGAATCGGGCACAATCGAACGGCGCACCGAAAGAAAAAAATCTCCCAATCTGCTCGCGGAGTTCGCGTTCGGGATCTTCCCCTCGTCATCTCCCTCTTCTCGTTGGATAAACGATGGTATTATACCTATCGTTCTACTCTTCTGAAGAAAACAGTCCTTCAATCCCCAGACACAGCTAATGGCTAAGGGTGGAAAGCTCTGTTTCTGTTCCTTTGTTCGATCGTTGCACAGCTCCCTGTGATTCCTCGATGTCGGTGGGTGATGAAGCGGTGGCGGTGTTCGGTCGCGGCGGTGCTGCTGATTTTCCTGATTTGGGGATCGGAAGCTCGAGGTAGATTGGTTTGAATCTTCGACTGCCGAGTGTCCTAATCTTGCTTTTTCCAGGATTTTTAGGTTTAAGGTGAAGTGAGGAAAAGTTCCCAGGTGTTTCGAGTAAATTGCAGGTTAGCATTATGGTGTGGTGATGTTTGTGGATGGATTGTTGAGGCTATGTTTCGTTGTCGGTTAGTGAACTCGAAGACTGATTAATTTCCAGGTGTAAGAATGTGTTTGATTTTGTGGTGGGAAAAGTAGCGGGTTAGATGTGACGGATGAGTTAGACGGGTTGAAAATATTCGGTTCATTTTTGATGTTGGATTGGTTTTTTGGCAGCAAAATGAATGGTCGATTAGATGTGACAACTAGGTTGATGTGTCGTTAGTAGTGAATTTAGAGTTGTGTAACTTACTCATCTTATGTTTGATGTTGCGTTGGTTTTCTTATTGTGTTGGGGGGGGGGTGGTTGTGGGGTGTGGGGATGTTCTGCTGAAGTGGGTTAACCTACTACCAAATGCAGCCCGGAACTTATTGGCTAAGTTTTTGCTGGGTTTGGCAAATTTTGCCTAATGATAAAGGACATAGGGAAGTTCGGGGAGGAGGTGAGGAAGTTCCATTGTGGAATATCGATTAGGTCAATAGATGGGTGCTGTTCTGGTGTGATGGCTCTTACTAAACTGTTGTACAATCATGATAGTCCAACTGTATGGAATTTGTTACTGACATTTTGGTGTAGAAGCTTGATGAAGATGAGCTAATATACTTGGGGTGCTGAAGTGGGTTAACCTACCACTGAGTGCAGCCTGGGGGTTATTGGCTAAGTTTTTGCTGGGTTTGGCAAAATTTGCCAAATGATAAAGGAGATAGGCAAGTTCAGGGAGGAGGTAAGGAAGTTCCATTGTGGAATATCGATTAGGTCATGAGATGGGTGCTGTTTTGGTGCGATGACTCTTACCAAAGTGTTGTACAATCGTGATAAGTCAAACTGTATGGAATTTGTTACCGATGTTTTGGTGTAGATGCTTGATGAAGATGAGCTAATGTACTTGAATTTTGGGAATGGATATGAAACCATAGGTTGCTTGTTATTTCTCAATTATATCACCACCTACAATAGGATAGCATTAATCACTTACTTAAGAGGACATAGAGCTAATATTATTTAAAGTTTAGATCATGCAGGATTGAGAGATTCACATTTCTCAAGAGAAGCTATCATGCATTTGGATGTGGCTTAGTGTTGAGCACTAGCTAAGTTTTAGGAAGTGTTGCGCTAAAAAGATGGTGTGTTTATTAGTAGGATAGATTATATTAAATTTGATATGATATATGAATCGATTTGATTTAAGTAGATAGATGGTTGTAGGTTATTTATGATGATGTCAGGTTATTTTTGTTACTGTTTTGTTAAAGAATGTTTCAGTGGTTGGATGTAATAATATATTGATTTCTTATAAGTAGGGATGTGATACAACACCCCTCATAAATCATGCTTATTCTACCTACACTATTCATATGAACCTGCGAACTCATGCTAAACCCTATCAGTAACTTTCATCCAAACTGGCCCATAGAGTATATAATTGGTGCATAGTGGCAACAATTTATTTAATAACCTTAAGATAATGGACTTGGAGGGTCATTCCCTTTAAGCTAAAGTCATTTCATTGCAAAAGTTTTTTAAGTACCTTTATGTCTTTGTAAGATGACTCTGCCAAGAAATATTATCTCTCTTAAATTGGTAGGTTAAGAAGTTTCTGAAGTAGTAAAGACGAGAATAAGCGTGGCTCGTTTTATGGATCATTGGATGAAACTGCTCATTGTGCTGGAGTGGTGACATTGGCCTTTGACATAGACCTTTGGATCCATGACATAAAGATAGTTGTCGAACCCAATATTCCTATTTTCTATGGTATATCAAGGACATATCTTCTTTGATTATGATTGATACCATCATCTTTGGACAAAAGCTCAACTCCTAAGAACTATGTCATGCTCAACAGATCTTGTCTAATAGACTGCTAATGTATGAAGTTTGTGATTTTGGACATGCTTGGTTTGTGATGATTATCATCAGCATATAAACACTCAGCGTAGATAATTCCAGGGTTGCATGGTAAAATGTCACAAAATCAGAAATGCATTATTCGGAAAACCTCTACCTAATTGCATCACATGATGTGTCAACCCTTAAGCTATCGTTTGCATTGTTAATTCTCCTCAAGGTGGATCTTTTGAGTAAATATGCACATTAAGCAATAATGTTGGTACTAGGTAGGTCCAGCTGTAGAAGCCATAGATTATCTTGCTTTTGTTGTTTTTCTTTTTTCCCATTTGTATATGGATTCTTCCACGATTTCCCCGTTAGTCTTCTATGCAGGGTTTCTCAAGGGAAACTAAGTCATCTTTATTCTTATTTTCAGCCATGTAATTCAGGATGGTAACTGAGAAACCAGATGCCTCCCAAACAAATCTTCAAAAAAGCTTCTTGCCTTACCTCCAAGACAAAATCCTGCAGTAAGATCAACTTTGAATTAATTTTTGAAAGGTAAGAGGGTGATTATCCATGTGATAACCACCCAAGATTCATCAACGTTGAATTAATAACTGGGCATGTAGTTGGAGCATTGCAGTCCAAGAAATCTTACCTACATGCCCTAGTTTTCTCTAGTTTCCTCCTTGCCACATGATTTTGTTGAGAGATTTGGAAACAAGAAGTTTGATTTAGAATGAAAGCATTAAAAGATGCAGGCATCTTTGTCATAAACTCGAGACAATTATCACTAAGAGACATTTCTCAAAGTGATGCCATGAAAATTGGTTTACCAAGCCATCTCTTGTTCCTTGCCATGTTTTGGGCAAAGAATTTTGGCATGGGTGTGTGCTAGGCACACGATAGACTCTAAGTGCTAGGTGTGTTTGAGGTCATTGTTTCTTGGTTCTTTTGTTTGCTCTTTTCTAAAAATAGTAGGTGTAACCTCCCTACATGTAGAATGGGTGAGGGAGGACTTATAAGGTCCCAACAAATTGATGTTTCATATTCGCAATAATCGCTAATGATTTCATTCCCTAACTCCTTGGAATCTGCACAAGGGGCAATGATAATGTTGGCTACTTTTGATGATGGTGATTGATGAGATCCCAAAATCCCTGCGTGATTCCTCGACTTTCTTAAGATGTTAAATTCCTTTTATAGAAGCTTTTCTATCATTTGACACGGTTGAGTCGTACTAAATATTTGAATATGGGTATATGGATCTTGGGTGTGGGTCTATGTTCACCATCTCTTATAAATAGTGTAACACATCCCTTCTCCTCTTGTTTGTTGTTGTTCTTAATGAAAACGAAAACTTTAATTGCTAGTGGGCACTAGGGCTTAGTGGAGCAAGTGCTCTCGTGGTTTTTCCTGCAAGGGTTTTGTTAGAGATTGTTAGGAATAAATTTGTTAGAGATTTATATCTTTCTTATTCTAGAAGATTATGCTAGGATTTGAAATAGGAGTGATACTCTGTATATATAAAGGGACCAACTCTTCTTATTTGTTTTCCTGAGATCCATAATAGTACTTTCTATTCCCTCTAAATGTCCACATGGTATTAGAGTGGGAATGGTCCTAAGAAATTCCCCTAGACTGTCAACTCTTTCTCTTGTGTGTAGTCTCCTCTGTGTTCCCTCCTTTACGTGCGCCACCTCTACACTCTCTTCCTGCCTGCAGCACACACGCACGTAGGTTTCCCTGCCTTTGCCCGCCATCGCATGAGGCTTCTACTATGTTGTGCACTAGCGCTCGTGGTGCTTGCCCTGTGATCACGCCAAAGCGCACATGGTTTGCCACTTGCGCCATAGTGCGATGCTCCTTAGTGCACTTCGTGTGCTTTTGCCTAATCACTTACCCACTATGCCACCGCATGTGGGTCTCTGTCTTCGCCTGCCACCACGCGTCCTATTCTCTCTGCGCGCAAACCATGCATGTCGCTGCCTAGTTTGTGCACACATCCACGCAGGATTTGCCCTAATCTTGAGCACATCACGTGCTCTCTCCTACTTGCCTTCTATCGTGGATGCACACATCATGCGTGTATCTCTGCACCTCCTTGTGTAGGACTAAGTCGACTTAGCAAATCAAGATGTCAAATACAAGATCGACTTTCATTACTATTGAGGCTAAGACTCTGGCTTCTACTATTGTTGAGACAAGGATAGACTGCTCTCCTCTTCAATTTTCTTTTGCAAAACTAGAGCATCTATAGTCTCTGCTGAGGAGAAAGCCCTCCTTTACCTACTGTTGCCATGGTTGCAACCCTTAATGATTCTTGTCTCTTACTCTTCTAGAGAATGTTTCCGTATCTGTTACTACTACTATTGTCTACTACAGACCTACTACTGCCTACTGCTATAGCTCTACTACTGTCTACTGCTACTACTACTACAACCCTACTATTGTCATTCGTGATTGCTACTTTTGTTACAGTTGTCTACCTTTTTTTCTGCTACTTCTACTTGCTACTACTACTACTGCTGCTGCTATTGCCTGCTTGAGATAGTCTCCTACTACATAACTACTATTGCTCTCAGTTTATCGAGGTTGCTAGTTCTGCTACAACCGTTCCTTCTCCTCCAGTCTCCTATCTGCTCCTCTGGAAGTCTACATTAGGGGGGAGTTTTCTTGTGTAACAAGTTGGGCATTGTACGCTCCAATTTGGGGGGTAGGGGATGGAGTGTTAAAGATATTATTCAGGAAAGTTTGTTAGGAATAAATTTGTTAGGGATTTGTTTCTTTCTTATTTGAGAAGCTTATGTTAGGATTTGAAATGAGTGACCCTCTCTCTTTCTATATATATATATATAAAGGGACCAACACCCCTTATTTGTTTTCCCGAGATCCATACTAATACGTCCTATTTCCTCTAAATCTCCCCAGGTTTTCCACGTAATCTTGCGTGTTGTGTGCGTGTTTGACTCATTGGACATGGTATCGGAGCCTAGTCGATTGGGTTCATGCTATGGTGGCTGAACTCTCCAGGGTTTCCACACAAAAGTTGCATGTCGAGGGGCCTCTGGTCTTCATCGAGGCTACTCTTTTATGCTTATAGGTGGTTCGTGCTTGGGGGGACCTCCTCGAGGTGTTTACTGGTCTGGCGACGTCACTGGCGACGGCGTTGGTAGTGGTGGCCGCCTTGGCACCTGTGGACAAACCTCCTCTCCTTCCCTTCTCTTGTATTTTAGGTTGCGTTGCACCCAGAAGTCAAATTTGGGCGTGAATCACACCCCAAAATCGTGTTAGGGCCTGCTTGGGGCCTACCTATGCCCAAACTTGTCCTTGGAGAAGGGCGGGGTGCCTAGTTTGTTTCCAGTGCTAGTAGTGGTTTGGCAACCCTCGGCACCACTTTGACGAGTTGCCGAGGTCTGGTCTAGGACTCAGTTTGCGGTGTTCCATGGAGGTTTGGTGGCCTTTCTCTCCATTTTTTAGATTTGGTTGGTTGCACCTTTCATATTTGTGTCATTGGATTTGAAGTTTTTGGGTTGTTGGAGCCTTATTACAGGTATCACTTGATCTGGGGTGTTGTTCCTCACTTCTAGGTGGCAGTAAACGAGGAGAAGATGGATAATAGGCTGTTAAAAGGCCAAGATATAATGAATATTCAGATCACTAGAACTAACTTGACTAAGGATAATTATCTTCTTTGGTCCACTGCTGGTCTGTTGTGAAGATGGCCTTTACGGGAGGGGTAGGATTGGATATATTGATGGCACCAAATCCAAACTTGATCCAATTGTCAAATTTTGGGAGAAATGGTACTTTAAGGATAGCAAGGTAAAGGCTTGGATAGTTAATTTAGTCTCCATGGAGATTCAATCTCAAATTTTGAGGAAGAAAACAACAAGAGAAATGTGGTAAGTGTTTGAAAGCATGTTTGAGCAAAAAAAGGAGGTCTAGGTGTATATCTCATGTGGGAAATCTACAATCTTCGTTAGGGCGATTTATCTATTGTTAGTTGGACAACTTGGATTACTACATTGATGAGACTTGGAAATACATGGATGACTAGAAACTTTTTTGGGAATGAGAGTGGAAACACCGTGCATTTACATTCTTGCAAGGCCTTAGTCCTGGGTTTGAAGTAGTAAGGAGTCAGATTCTCAACTGTTCAAAAATTCCTAGTAGTGAAGTAGTCTACTTTTAGGTGGAAGCAGATGAAGAAAGGAGCAAGACCATGAATTCTAAATACACAACTGTGGGTGATAGTGGCAAATATGTAGAGTACTCGGCTCTTGTAAGTCGTGGTTTGGGCAATAGTAGGGTCAACACGGATGGTACAAGGTCCAGTAAGAAGTGTACGCATTGTCATAAGAGCGGCCATACTATGGACTATTGTTGGGATTTGCACCCAGAGAAGAGGACCAAAGGGAAATTCAACCAGAAAGTTGCTATCAAAGTGCAACATGTGAGGTTGATTGCAGCCATTGCTTTTGAGGGTAAGGCATCTGAAGGAGGGGCAAGGTTACCTCTTCGCAACTTTACTATATATTAGTTTGAGAATTACAATGGATGTTCTTTAGAGTTCTATTGTTGAAAGAGTAAAATTTGGATGTTAGGTCACTCAACCATGCTCTTGCAACTCAAGGAAAGTTAGGTAATGGTCATGGTCCTTTGGTATCCTCCAACTATAGTAAAGATGATTGGATTGTTAATAGTGAAGCAACAAGATCATATCATCGAAAATGCTTCTTTTTTTCTATAATACCAGCTTAATTCCAAGCGTGACTAGGTTGCAATGATCGATGGGTTTAACATTACTATTGCTGGAAGAGGTCACATATCCATTTTAGATCGCTTTCTTGGAGATGCCCTTCATGTTCCAAACCTTCTTACTGTATTGTCTATGAGCAAAATTACAAAAGAACTCAACTACAAAATTATATTTTATACTGATCGTTGTGTGTTGCAGGATCTGGTGACGGGGAGGAAGATTGGGATTGGTTTGGTTTGTGATGGTCTTTTCAAGTTTTCTTCTAGAGTTGTAGCTGCTCTTGTCATAGTTTTGCTAGATTGTGAACAACACATAGAAGTGGATCTTGTTAGATGGAATTATAGATTAGGACATCTTAGTTCTTTTGACCTACAAGAACTATTCCCTACCACATTTTGTGGAATGAATATTCACTGCTTGAAGTGTGCGGTGTGTCAACTTGCTAAACATTATCAAATTCCTTTTTCTGAATCTCAAAGTAAAAGTGATATTGCTTTCTCATTAGTACATTTGATGTCTAGGGATTGGCTAGTATTAAATTTGTTGATGGCTTGCAATATTTCATCTCTTTCATTGACAATTGGTCACATTGTACATTCATTTACTTGGTGAAGAGTTAAGTTGAAGTGCCTAAAATTGTGCAAATGTTTGTGGCCTTGGTGGAAAATCAATTTAATATAGTAGTGAAAATCTTTAGATTGGACAATGCTCAAGAGTATCTTGACAAATCCTTGGCCTACATTCTTCAGTAGCAAGGGCATCATCCATGAGACTTCATGCAGCTACAGTTCGTAGCAAAATGGAATTGTAGGGAGAAAGAATCAACACCTTTTGGATACAACTCAAGCACTTCTCATTCATAGAAATGTTCTCAAGAAATTTTGGATAGAAGCCGTTTTGATGAGTGCATTCTTAATTAACAAAATGCCTTCTACAATGCTCGGTAGAAAAACTCCTTTTTCTGTGTTGAGGCCTGAACCTTCGCTCCTTGCTCGTCCACTTAGAGTGTTTGGTTATGTTTTGCTTCGTTCATAAGCTTGCTCATGGAAGTAGCAAGTTGGATTTGAGGTCTATAAGAGGTATTTTCCTTGGGTAGTCCTTTATGCAAAAAGGATATAATTGTTTTGACCTCATCACATGCAAGAGATATGTTACGATGTCACATTCCTTGAAGTTGTGCCTTATTTTTCTTCCTAAAATCCTCTTTTGGGGGAGAGTGCTATCATTCAAGAAGAGGATTTTGGGATCATTGGGATCTTAGGATCACTGATATGGATTAGGTGGGTGAGGATGATAGACAAGAGGACAAGGGAACAGACAGAAGGTATGGCGGGGCTTACAACAAAAGACACTAAGGGCAATAATCTGACCAATCCCAATTCCTTTTCAGTCCCTGCACTAGATCTAGGAAATGGCCCTGAGTGTTAAGACTTGGGTCTATATGCTCCTTTGCCTAGCCTTGAGACTGATGATCATAATGAGGCTGAGAATGCAAGTGTGGTGGTAAATGCTCCAAATACTTCAAATGTTGGGGACATGCCTATTGCTCTTAGGAAAGGAGTTGGGAGTGTTTAAAACATCTTATAAATAGATATGTGGCTTACTCCAAATTGAGCACCAATGACAAATGTTTCTTGTTCTTACTTGCCTCCTCTATGATTCCCAGGAATGTTGCTGAGGCACACTTTATCCTAAGTGGGTGGAGGCCATGCAAGAGGAGATGACTGCCCTATGGAAGAATCGTACCTGAGATGTTGTTGATACTCTCAGGCATGCTTATATATTTGGCTTGAAGTGGGTGTATACTATTAAGTACAAGGTTGATTGATTGGTACAAAGCCCGCTTGGTAGTGAAGGGCTTTACATAGAAGTATGGAGTTAACTACTCTAAGACCTTTGCACCTGTGGCTAAGATGAACTCTTTGTGGATTGTTCTTGCTATTGTTGTTTATTATTCGTGGAAGCTTCATCAACTTGACGTGAAAATGCTTTCCTGAATGGTGACCTGAAGAAAGAGTTGAAAAATATAACAAGTGGAAGCATGAATCAAAGCAATAAAAGAGATGCATAACTCTTGGGTTTACGTGGAAACTCTACTCACGAAGAGCGGGGAGAAAATCACGAGAGAAGGCCCTATGGGCATGTTTTCTTTGTATTTCTTTTCAAAGGAAATGGGAGTACACGCCTATTTATAGGCCATCACACACAAACAAAGTCTACATTTTCCAATGTGGCACTAAACCAACCATTTAGCTCTCTTCACACTCCCCCTCAAGTTGGAGCATGGAATGCTTAGCTTGTAACACAAATCCACTTTACATAGCAGAAGAAATAACACTCTGAACTGGTTCTTGCTTGTAGGCAGGAACATAGGCTGGAGTTGTTGGACGAACTGTAGCTGATTTTGAAGATATGGTGTTGGTGGCTCCTCATTCAGTATCCCTGAAATTGGGTCTTCATCTGAAGACCTCGAAGGTGGATCTCTCCCTCTCGAGTCCACAAAATTAGATCTCCCACATAGAAACCTGAAATGAGCCCTACATCTGAGGACCTCAAAACTCTGGACCTCCAAGAGTTGGATTTCTCATGTGGAGTCCAAGAACAAAAGGACTCCCAAATGGAGGTGACTACAATAAGCTCCCATACTTTCCCTTTCTCCCATACTCGTAAGGGAGAAAATATAATAATGACGAGAAGAAAATCGAACAATAAAAGCTAGAGAAGACTTCACATTTTCTCTCAAACATAAACTTCTTTTTTTTTTGATTTTTTTTCTTTTCTTTTTTCTTTATTTTTTCTCTATCTCCTTTTTCTTTTCTCTTTTTCTTTCTTCTCTTTTGTACTTTATTTCCCCTTTTCTTCTTTTTTAATGGATCTCTTCCCCCTGTTTTGTGTTGAAGACTGTAAGGGAGAAGAAATTGAGAGCTAAAAGACAAATGACCCTAAAAATATCTCATACCCAAAAAGAATCTCTTCAAATAAGCCTACAATCACGGTGCTGTTGGATGCTTAGCTGTTTCTCCATCTTCGTCGGCTTCTTTGTTGTTGCAACCATGCCTGGGGATGTGCCTCGCAAGGTCTTTGCGCGAGATTGTCGCTACGACTTCTGTCATGCGTGAGCACACCTTCTTCGTGCTTTGCTTCCTCGCCCTTCTCGATGCATCTGTTCTTCACGAGGCAGGCTCAGGGACGAGATTGAAGTTAGTGAAGCAGGGGAACCATTATCTCCTCAAACGCCGCTGGTGCTCTAGTAGCACCTCCTCCTCGTCGCCTGGTCCCCAAGGGACCATTACCGCCCTCCAATAGCCTTATGTTGCTGCCTGGTAGTGTGGGGAGACCACCACCGCTCAACATAGCTTCTGGAGACGATGGCGAAGGCACGGGTGCTAGTTCTCCCTCTTTAGGGCTATCGCTGATGTGGAAACCCCAACAGATAGCACCCACTGCATCGCCCCCCAAGGCACCCAGCAGTGGCCCTTGAGGCCCAGCACTATCGCCAAGGGCGGTTACGGCCTCTATAGCGGCCTGTTGGGCTGTTCCAGCGCCTCTAAGGTGCCTCATTGAGGCATAGCTGTGTCTTGCTGTGGCACCTCCTCTTCCTCGTCGCCTTGCATCGCCTAGCAATGCTCCTTTGACTCTTCTTCCACAGCTTTCAAATCTGGGCCCTATGATCCTCCTCTCTCTCAATAGGGTTCCAAGAACCCGACACGAGAGCGCCGTTGAGATGATACCACATTTATGGCAGATCCTTCTCTAAGAAACTTGTGAATAATGATAAAACTTAAGAATAATGAATACAATGATAAACTTGAGAATTAACCCAAGAAACGACTTGCTCTGATACCAAGTTGAAAAATATAACGAGCGGAAGCATGAATCAAAGTAATAAAAGAGATGCATAACGTTTGGGTTTACATGGAAACCTCTCACGAGGAGCGGGGAGAAAATCACGGGAGAAGCGCCTTATGGGCATGTTTTCTTTGTATTTCTTCTCAAAAGAAATGGGAGGGAGTATACGCCTATTTATAGGCCATCACACATACACAAAGTTCACATTTTCCAATGTGGCACTAATCCAACCATTCAACTCTCTCAACCGAAAGTCATCTACATGAGCATGCCCCTAGGATACGAGCAGGAAGGAAAATGCTATATACTAGAAAAGGTGTTATATGGGTTGAAACAGTCCCTTAAGGCATGGTTTAAATGTCTGTCTTTCGATGGAAAATCAAGCGTATAAGCAAGGAAATGGTGATCACACCCTCTTTATGAAACTAAATGCTGACAGGACTACCTTGCTAATTATGTATGTTGACATGATTGTTATCGGAGATGATGAAGAGATTAACAAAATTAAGTGTCATCTAGCTAGAGCGTTTGCAATCAAAGATTTGGGTAGGCTAAAGTACTTTCTTAGGATAGAGATTACAAGGTACAAGGATAGTTTTCTGTTGTGTCAAAGGAAATATGTTCTTGATTTGTTGGGGTGTAGACTTATTTCCATTCTTACCGAGGAAAATCATTGCTTGAGCTTGAATGATGGGAAGCAATTGGATGAGATAAAGAAGAACAGGAATCAAAAAATTATAGGAAAGTTGATTTATCTCCCTTTAACTCGGCCAGATTTATGCAATTATCTTGGTTAGTCAGTTCATGCATTCCTTGATAGATGCTCATCTCTTTGCTGTAAGTTGTATCTTTTAGTATTTAGAGAAGAATTCTGGAAAGGGGCTTTTGTTCACCAAGGGAGATAGTTTGGACATTGAAGCTTACACAGGTTGCAATTGGGCAAGCTCTATGGATGATAGGAGGTCTACTATTGGGTATTGCATATATCTTGCTGGGAAAATCTTGTCATATGGAGGAGCAAGAAGCAGACTGTCTGTGCAAGATCCGGTGCTGAAGCTGAGTACAAAGCTATGGCTATGGGGTTTACTGAAATGTTGCGAGCAAAAATCTTGCTTGCTGATGTGGCATTCAACCTATTACACCCATGAGGTTCTATGGTGACAACAAGGTTGCCATCAACCTTGCCAACAATCTGATCTTGCATGATAGGACCAAGCATGTTGAACTAGCCAGATATTTTATCCATGAGAAGATTGATTCTGGAGATCTTTGTCTCCCTTACTTAAGACTAGAAGATCAAGTGCACAATGTCTTCACGAAAAGGATTGCCCTGACACATTATGAGAAGAACGTCGACAAGTTGGGCATGCTCGACATTCATGGCCAACTTGAAGGGGAGTGTTGAGTGGTATTGAATATTTGTGTATGGGTATATGGATCTTGGGTGTGGGTCCATGTACACCATCTCTTACAAATAGTGTAACATATCCCCCCTCTTGGTTGTTGTTGTTCATAGTGAAAACAAAAACCCTAAGTGTTGGTGGGCATTAAGGCCTAGTAGAGCAAGTGTTCCTGTGGTTTTTCTTGCAAGGGTTTTCGATGTAATCTCGCATGTTGTGTGTGTCTAACTCATTCAAAAGGCACCATCGAGGCTTCTATTGATCATTGATGAAGAAAGCTTCCATCTTTTTGAGTTGACGTCCTCCCTCGGCTTAACCACATGGAGGAACAGGGTTGGGCCATTGCATTGGAGTACTATCAATGATGGGATGGGTGTAGTTATCTACACTTCAATCATGGCAGATACATGGCAGACAAATTTGGAGTGGTGCAACCTCAGCGATGGGAAACAAATGAAACAAGAGCTTCAATGGCCTTCAAGGTTCGCAACCATATTGGAATCTTGTGAAGCTTTATCGTACCTCTGGAAACCTTGGTAGTTACCCCTTCATGACCTCCTCAAGCACTTAACGATTTCACCATCTAACTGCTCTACTGACACAGATGGTTGTAGAAAACATAAGCAGCCCTTCCCTCCTTTGAGCATCCCAAGCAAAGGAGCTTGCCATCCCTTAAGACTCGAGTAAGGCATGAAAAGGGAAGCCTTTTTCATTTTACTTCAGTAGATTGCAAGAAGTTGGAGGCTGAACCCGCTAAGAGGGGGCGAGGAAGACCAAACAAGTGTTAGAAGGAAACTATTATGTATGACCTCAGTTACTTTAATTTTAGTATTGAAATGCCTGTGTGGAGGCAAAGAATTCATATAGCTGACCCCACTTAGTGTGTGAAAAGGCTTGTTTGTTGTTGTTGTTGTTGTAGATTGTTGATGATTGCTTCTCTTAATGGCGTCTACAATATGATAGCCAACAAGTGAAGTCTTGGGAGCCTTATCAATGGCTTGAATGGTTAATAACCATGGTGCCAACACCACCTTCACATCTGGCTTAGAGAACTCCTTAGCCTTGTGTAACCTTCTCCATCTTGGACATGAGAAAAGACACCTGAGTCAACAATTCAAACAATGAATAGGATTACAATAAGCCTATGAATGATTGCCCTTTCCCCAAGCATTAATAACGTCCTTATATGCAAAGCAATGATGCACTCACTGAGAAGTGTTGGACAAATATGGCTACCCACTTTGGTCTCTTGATGATGGTTCTCCACCCCTTTTCCTCATGGGTGACAACCACACCCACTGTTCTTCAATATGCTCCACCCTCACACTCCCCCTTTTCACTCATCACTTTCTATGAGGATGATATAATTTGTTATGTTTCTTAATTATTCTTTGAGCCTTACTTTTCTTGGGCTCGAGCCTAGTGGCTCCAGTGATTAAGGCCCTCATTGTCTTGAGTGTCTCACATGGTTGCAACTTTGGCAACGCTACAATAAGGAGGAAGAATGCGATGAGCCCATATAATCTCAATTTCAACAAAGGAATGCTTTATTGTGGTTGAAGGTTCTTATATTCTTTCAACTTGTAAACTCATTTGTTGTGTTGCACTTCGACATGGTTGATGTGCAATTTATTATAAATATTCATTTGGATATGCCTATAAGCTCCTCATTGTATCGTGATGCGCTTGTCTTTCCATAGCTGGCCCCAAGCCCATATGAAAGGGGCTGGCCCAAAGCGTAGTTGGATCTGTTGATATGGATTCCGTTACTCGTTTGAATTCTATCAGGTATGATTTGTTCTTTGTATTCAAGACCTAGAATGACCCAAGATAGATTTGATTGGAGGCGAACAAATCAAGTGAATGTTAGTCGCATCCCATGCACCAGTGGGATTTTCCATGTTATGAAACTCCCATCTGCAGCAGCACCTATGTAACATAACCATGGTCACTAAGACACAACATTTATTGATAGAACTTGTATTATTTATTTCTCGAGTATCCTTGGTAATTAGATAGAACTTATATTATTTATTTTCTGAGTTTTCTTGGTAACAGGCATTGACTTCACTCCTTTATTTCACAGATTTAGGGGTAAAATGGAAAGGTTATAACAATGTATACAATCATACACTTACTACAATTGTTGCGGAGTATGCCTCTGCTGTAAGTCAAATGATCAAAGCCCTTCTCTTGTTATTGCTAATTTTCCTTGAAGTTGGGTTACCCACTTTCAGAAAAAGAAAAAAACGGAGGAAAAAAAAGAGAATAGGAGCAAATGAAAAAGAATGATGACCCTCCAACTTTTATATCTTGCAGGTTTATATGTCAGATCTTACTGAGTTATTTACGTGGACATGCTCGAGGTGCACTGATAAAATTAAGGTAGTGTGATGATTGGAGTTCTTTATTTCATCCTTTTTTTTTTTTTTTAAAGAAAAAGGATGAGTATTGGGGGTCAATACTCACCCATTCCGTTACCACTTCCAAAAATACAAAGTTACATGTGTTGTGACCAAAAATGACATTGAGATAAAGCTTCACTTACAACATTTTCCTTCCAAGCCCTTATTTTAGCTTATTTTTAAGATAGACTCTGTAGTGTTCTATGCTGGAGGACTGCAGGTCATCAGACTGTTATGGCTTACTGGAATGGGTTGTCATTTGACTTCTAAATTTGTGCAGGCTTTTAATATCATAGAGCTAATTGTGGATGTTCAGAGTTGTTTACAGGTTCAACCACTCTTTCAGCTGTTTTATACTGCATGTTTATAGTTTCTGCTTCCTAAACCATTGCCATGATAAGCAATCATTTATTTCCTCGTGTAGGCATTTGTTGGAGTTGATGAGGATCTGAATTCGATAATCATTGCATTCAGGGGGACCCAGGAAAACAGGTGACCTGATATAATTGGTGCCTATACTTGCATTTTTCTGAGAGTGTCTATAATGGTGTCAACCTAATGCATGCTATCATCAAAATGATGTCTCTTTCATAGACACTGTAATTTTAAAACTCTGACCTAATTGTCGGAACAACATTTACATTTGGATCATAATGTGGCAACCTTATTCTTATTTATATTTATGTTATTGGTGACTTGGTGGCTCAACCCCTCCACAAATCTGAATTCTTGGGTTTATACCTGTCATGATCTTGTCACACACATTTTCATTATATAATGTGTTTCAGGGAACAAGATTAAGAATAAGAATGGAAAAAACATTGCAAACAGCTTTCGATGAAAGATGGTACCTAATATAAACTTTTGCTTCAGGTAGAAAATAAATGATTTGTGCAAAA
This sequence comes from Thalassia testudinum, assembly GCA_037157565.1. Classification (NCBI taxonomy): domain Eukaryota; kingdom Viridiplantae; phylum Streptophyta; class Magnoliopsida; order Alismatales; family Hydrocharitaceae; genus Thalassia; species Thalassia testudinum. The sequence continues at coordinate 417,704 of JAZHRO010000022.1, read as the reverse complement.
AAAAGAGAGAATAAATCTTGATGCCATGCAAGTTACTTATCCTATCTTAAATACACCACAAGAGGTGGGCAGTTATCAGAAGAAACAATCAAGTACTTCTTCCTAGACAAAGTTACAAGTTGAGAACCCCATATATCACATTTAAGTTTTAACTAACTGAGAAAAGATAGGACACCCTAATTCGTAAATAAGCTTGATGACCCCAGGTCACCTAGATGCGAATGCCAAAATGCCATATAAATAGCATCTGAGGTAGATGGTGCACCTGCAAAAGGGATGAGCTGGGAAGAATAGAGGGAGGAGGGCATATTCTCCCCACCTTCCTCCTGGCTTGTATATAAATACCTTAAAATTTAAGGTTTCTTATGCAAAATGCATGCCATAAGGAATCATTTCCAATGAGCTAGGTCAACCCCTTTTGTTAATTTGTACCCTCCCCATGTGCTCCCTTCCGTCCTCTCTCTCATGTTGACTTTTTATTTGCTATTTCATGCGATTACATTTCTTTTACTTATGTTATTTAAAGTCACATGTTATATGTCTATGCTATTGTTGTATGATTGTAGAGAGTTTCCTACTTTTTATTTGTTCTAGTGCTATTTCATTTTCCTTTTGGGTCTACATGTAATTGTTCTTGTCACCTCTCCTTGTATATATATATGGGGTCTAGGATTTTTCTTAATGATTGAAACTCTCTTCTTCTTACATGGTATCAGAGTGGTGGTCCTAGGTTGAAATTCTATACCTTCTTGGCTTCTCTCATTTCTTTCTCCACCAAATAACCTAGGTTCTCTTCTATTTGCATTAGAATTCTTAAATCTCATCTTAGGAGAGAAAGGACTTCAATGTGTGGTTTAGGGAGCCCATGCCCTAAAAGGCATTGTTCAACAGTGACCAAAGAATTAACTGCACTGGCTAGCAGCCTCGTCAGACCTCTTCGGTTGACTAGTGGGGGCGTTGTCAGACCCTAGCCAACCGATAGTGATGGCTCTGACTGTCGACTGACTGGGCAGGTGACCGTCCAACCACCCCTAAGCCAAATGTCACCGCTGGATGGTCTTGTTCTTGTGAGAATAAGCACTAGCTGATTGCTAGGACTTGGTGGCTCCTTTTGGTGGCTCGTGGGTGGCTCCTTTTAGTGGCTCATAGGTGGCTCCTCCTTTTGGCTTACTTTACCTGTCGTTATGACCCTTAATTGCTTGTTTGAACAAATTCCACCTCTGATTTCAAACCTACAATGGACTAAGGAACCCTTGTTTCTTTGGATGTGGCTCTTGATAACTAGGGGGATCTATTGATTGTCCTATGAAATGATTTTTGATTGTGGGACTTCAATTAGGTGAGATATGGCCTTGTGTTAGGTTGCAATGCAATAGTTTATTTCAGCGAGAGCCTGGTGCCTTTATATCGAGAGGCACCAGATAGAAATTACAAACATATCCCTTCAATATAAAACAAAATAGAAAAGACCTCACACAACTCAACACACTCTCTCAAGCTGGAGTTCTTGGGAAGTGCTTTAGTAAAAATATCTACTAATTGGTCTTTAGTATATATGTAGGGTGTAGAAATCTTCTTCACTGTAATTGCCTCCTTGATGAAGTGACAATTTACTTCAATATGTTTAGTTCTCTTATGGAAGACATGATTGTTTGCAATGAAAGTGGCGACTTTGTTATCACAATGCGTAGGAATAGGTCTAGAAACATGTGTTCCAAAATCCTCTAGGATAGATTGGACCCAAAGTAGCTCACAATTGGTCTGAGACATGGCCCTATCTTCTGATTTAGCACTTGATCTAGAAACAACCACCTGCTTTTTGCTTCTCCACGTGAATAGATTACCCCCAACAAATGTACAGTATCCTGAAGTGGACCTCCTATCCTTATATGCTTCAACATAATCTACATCTGAATATTCACAAACATCCAAGTGTCCATTATTTCTAAAATAAAGTCATTTCCTAGGTGCACTCTTCAAGTACCTGAGAAATTGGCAAATTCCATCCCAATGGACTTTCCTTGGCGACTGCATGAACTGACTCAATCTATCAACAACAAAAGCAATGTTAGGTTGGGTAACTGTCAGATACAGTAGTTTACCAATAATTGCACGGTATCTAGTCATGTCATGCAGTATGGGGCTTTTATCATCTTATAAGAGGCAAGGATACATCCATAGGAACATATGTTAGTTTGCAACCCAGCATACCCATGTTGCTGAACATGTCAAGCACATACTTGCACTGAGATAGCACAAGTCTTCCTCCAGTATGTTGCACCTCAATACCAAAGAAATAGTTGATATGGCCTAGATCCTTGGTAACAAACTGTGAATGTAGCAGCTTTTTTGCTTCTTCTATGCCTTGCCTAGTTAGCAATATATCAACATAAATAATGAGTATATCAGAACTTGTCTTCCCATGTAGTGTAAACACAGAGTGATCAGTAGACGATCTAATAAAACCATAGTCCTGAACAACTCTACTGAACCTCTCAAACTAGGCTTTAGGACTTTTTTTCAGTTCATAAATAACCTTCTTCAACTTACACACCTTATGACACTCCCCTCAGTAGTAAAACCCGGTGGTTGCTCCATGTATACTTCCTTCTCCAAGTCTCCATAAAGAAACACATTTTTTATGTTTAACTAATGAACCGTTCAATTGTTGACTGCAAGAGAAAGCAAGATCCTTATAGAATTGAGACGAGCCACATGGGAGAATGTCTCAAAGCAGTCAACTCTAAAGGTCTGAGTGTAGCCTTTGGCGGTTAGGCATGCTTTGTATCTTTCCACCGTGCCATTAGGACGACATTTTAGGGTAAGCTTCATCTATACACACACAACAGTAGCACCTCGGGGTAGATCAACAAGAGCCCATGTGCCATGGGATTGCAAAGTTGGCATCTCCTCTTCCATAGCCAATGTCTAGGATAGATCTTGGAATGCCTCATGATGGTCCCGTGGTACTTGGAGACTGTCAATAGCCAGGGAAAACTGATGTCCAACTGTAGGTAAACTGTCAAGTGAGATAAACTGAGATATAGAATATTTGGCACAAGATTGTGGAGCATTCCTTTGTGCAATTGGAAGGTCCAGAGTAATATCCTCAGTGGTAGTAGGTACTTGGTCCTCAGACGAATCATCAGTAGTTGGTGGAGATTGAGCAGAAATAATAGACAATGATTCCTCCACTTGAGGAACATCTTGAGTCCTACGCTGAAAATGCTTGGTATCTATAACAGGAACCTCAGGATGACACGGGAAAGGACCAGGATCAGGGTGACTGGCCCTCGATGTAGGTGGCTCATTGGGCTATGGTGGCTCAGATATGACAGGAAGAGGAATATCACTAGGCTGAGTAATGGACTGCTTCCCTTGTTTCTGGTAGTAAGGAATCTCCTCAAAGAAAGTAACATTAGTAGAGACAATATTTCTGTGAAATAGGATTATAACGACACCCTTTCTGAGTCCTAGGAAAAGCCAGAAAGATGTACTTCACAGAATGGGGAGAAATCTTATCTACATGGTGTAGATGGACAAAACATACATAACCAAAGACAACTGGAGTAATAGAAAATGTCCTTGTCAGGAAACAATAGGGAGTATGAAGTTCTACCCCCTAAAATAGATGAAGAGATACGATTTACCAGATATGTGGTAGTAAAAATAGCATCGGCTAAAAAAGACGAAGGAACATTCATTTGAAACATGATAGATCAGGCCACATCAAGTAAATGTCAAAGCTTACTTTCAGCTACCCCATTTTGTTGGGAAGTATGACGCAAGTAGTCTGGTGAACAATACCCAACGATTTGAAAAAAGTAGTCCTGGCATTCACAAATTCCAAACTATTATCACTCTAGAACAAAATTTTTCGTAAGATTAAAGACTTCGGACTTTTCTTTCATCCTAAACACCTATGACATTTTGATGTAATCATCCATGAGAACAAAAAAATATCGAAAGCCTTTAACACGCTTGACCCTACAAGGACCCCAAACATCAACATGAACTAAATCAAAAAGACTCAGTTCTTTTATTTTGAGGTGGAAAGGAAGGCCTATGGTGCTTGTTCAACTGACAGGCTTCACACCTAAAAACTTTAGGAAAAGACAATTTAGCGAATTGGCGGCGAAGAACATGCAAACTGGGATGACTAAGACGAAGATGTCACTGGAGAATAGAAGTGGCATAAATAACATCAGCACTGAAGGAAGGTGGGGCATGAAGATAGTAGAAACCATTTTGCTCAAGTCTACCAATTCGTCTCATCATCTGGAGGTTCTGTAAGAAGAAATATTGGTCATGAAACACTGCCATGCACCTCAAATCTTTTGTAATCTGGCTAATAGACATCAAATTGAGAGCAAAATTGGGAGTATGCATAACAATTGAGAGAGGTAAAGTAGTATGGAAAGAAATATTTCCAAGTCTAATGACTAATGATAAACTCCCATCTGCTACCTTAACCTGGAAAGGAGTAGCAAGATTTTGTTGAGAGGAAAAAAGGGTAGTATCACTAATTATGTGAGAGGAGGTACCTGAATCCGCAAGTTAAGTAGGGGTTTGGGATCTCACTAACATTGCTGAAGTACCTGCAGACCTCTGAACTGAGGTAGAAGTAGATGCCTGAGAAGCCATGAAGCAGTCATAATCTGCTATGAGACTGAAATCTGGCTATTATCTTCTTGCGCCTGAAAAGTATCCTCTGCAGATACTTAATGAGCACGTGGATCCATACCCTGTGGATATCCGTGCTTCATCAGCATCGATCCACAATATGTCTGTTTCTGTGACAATACTCATAGAAGAAAGAGTTCCTACCTCGACCACGACCACGTGTACCACCACGAGACCGACCACCTTTGTCCCCAGAAGTTCCCCTACCACGACCAACAGCGGTCATAGCAGAAGCATCAGAAGTGTGCATCGGATTAGAGGTGTCAAGTCTAGAGAGACAAGCATAAATATGTGCCAGTGTGGGAATCTCATCTATGGTTATAAATTGATCTTTTATCACCTTGTACTTAGAGCCAAGCTTAGATAGAAGTTGGATAGAGTGAATAGTTTCTCTCCGCTTGGTTATAACAACTGCATCAGTAGAAATAGGCTGGTAGACATCTTGTTCGTCCCATTTGTTCTTTATGGTGCCATAATATTTGGATAAGACCATAGTGCCTTTCTGAAGAGTGTGAATGTCCCCAACGACACAGTACAATCTGGTAATGTTGCTCCTGTGGGAATGAATCTCATGCAGCACCTCCCACATCTTCGTTGAGGCATTTGCCATGATCTACTTGGCAATGGTCTGAGTCATGCTGTTAAAGAGATATGTAGGTACCCAATCGTTGTCTACCTCCCAAGCTATAGACTTTATAGTAGGAACATTATCTGTTAGGATATAATTCTTCCGATGGGATTCGACAAACCGGGAAAAAGAGGTGGACCAAAGCAGAAAGTTGGATCCATCCAACTTGATAGATGTTCCCTGCATGTGAGGGGGAGTGCTCGTGATAGATGTCTACCCCACTCAGTCACTCACAACTTCCTTTTGATCCCCCATGATGTCCGAAGTCGAGATCCACAAAAAACAGAAATTTCAAGGTCTGAAAACTAGATCATAAGGTCTGAAAACTCTAATTTCAGACCTGGATTGCCTCCAAAACGCACATAACAACCACACGAAACGTTGATTTCAGATCATATACCTTGTAGGTACCCAGAGATGCTTCGTTTGCACACGCTAGGGCATCGAACAAGCCCTAGTGGTGCCTTCCAACGTGCAAAAACTCCTCTAGAAGGGACTGTGGAGATATAAGAGAACTAGTAACTCCGGTTCTAATAGTAATCGTTGATTTTCACAATCCCAACTATGTATAAAAGGGACTCAAGGGTCCCAAACCCCCTGATCTAGCCCAATATGGTCTCTAGAAAGGAACTTAGGGACCGTGTAGACCCACCAAGGGGCGACGCTAGTAGGAAGTCCCTACACCACTGGGCGACGGTTCAACCGGTGGCGTAAGGGAGGGCGATGACCCAGTAGCCACTAGAGAGGGGGCTAGGGGTGCCGTTGATGGGCTGTTGGCCTCCTACAAGGTCAGCGACGTTGGTGGAGGGGTGGCGTTGGTGGAGGGACAACGTCGCCCTTTGCTGGTGGTGTTGGCCTTGTTGGTGGCCAGCGATGTTGGAGAAGAGAGAGGAAGGGGGTGCGGTGGTGCGTTGTAAGATAGGGTTTCGTTGGATACTAGAGTCTCAATCTAGGATTGCTGTTGTGATACCATGTTAGGTTGTAATGCAATAGTTTATTTTAGGGAGAGCCTAGTGCCTTTATATAGAGAGGCACCAAATAGAAATTATAGACACACCCCTTCAATATAAAATAAGAAAGAAAAGATCCACCTTGGAAGTAGTTGATTCCCCGCACAAGGTGATGGGAATCATGGGGAGTTCAAGTACCCTTTCTTTGATTTGATTGTCAAGTTCGATGTGATCAATTACGTGTTGTGGGCATTGTTAATATTGAATGTTGTCGAAGGACATGATAAGGGACATATACTCATTGACTTGGAGCTTACTACGAAAATTGGGAAGTATGCGTCTTGGAAAAAGGATAATGTGATGGTGAGAGCCTGGATTATGAACACCATTCAATGCATTGCTGTGGAAATCATGTATTACAGAATAACTACAGAGATGTGGAAGATGTTTCAATATCCCACTCCAAGGAGAAGAATGCATCACGCATACTTCAATTTCATTACGAAATTGTGCATATGCAACGAGATGGGAGCCCCTTGCACAACACTATTCGATTTTGAAGTCTAGCTCTGAAAGATCGAATGCGCACACCTAATTTGTTCTTGTGAGAGATAGAAGACTTACTAGGCTTAGATGATGGTTGGTCACTTGTTGGGTTGGATTTTGCGTATGAAGCTACTAGGGTACATATGTTGACATTACTTGAGATACCAACTATGGAAGAGGCTTATAATTGGCTTAGCAGGCTTGCTGTTTCAATATCATCGTTGCCTCATGTTGAACATACATTTGTTATGGTTGTCTCTCAGGGATGAGGTAGGGCCTTTACTTTTACTAAAGGTTGTGGGTGTGGTTGTGGAGCTCAAGGGTGTGCTAGGCCCCAATGATTTCAGTATAGGAAGATTGGCCATACTGAGGAATGTGTTGGACAAAATATTGGAAGCCTATCATTGCTCATTAGGCAGTTGTAACACCAATGACGATGCCAGAGACGACTCCTATCACTAGGGTTGAGTATGATGATTTAGTTCAGAGGCTTAGCCAACATCGATTTACCATCACCCCTAGTTAAGCAAACTCGAGCTCATCCATAGGAGGTTTGAACACGGTAGCCTTCACTGGTCCATCAAGTACCTTCTTAGCCTGTGTTGCATGTAAGTCTTTCTTAGAAGAGACAAATTGGCTAGTTGACTTTGGTGCATCCCATTACATATGCGGAGATGCACACCAATTCTCTAGGTTGAAGCCTGTCCCATCAGGTTGGACCGCTCTTGTTGCCGATGGTTGGCATTCCCATATCACTAGTTAGCGGAAGGTCCAGACTGCACCCCACATACGATTGGAGAACATCTTGCACCTAATTTTCTTTTAGTTTTCTTTCTATCAGCAAATTGCAAAGGAATTAAATTGCAGTCATATTTAATGCCTTGTTTCTTACCTTTCAAGATATATTAATTTGGGGGGGGGGGTGATTGGCTGTAGTCGTGAGGAAGGGGTCTACTGTCTCCTACAGTGACCATATGTCAGGCAAATTTGTGTTCCTTTAGGAGGCGCTTCTAGTTATTTGTGGTATCTTCACTTTGGCCATCTTTGGCTACCCAAATTACGTGTAACCCCTCAGATACCTTCTATTGCCACTTTTCAGTGCGATGCCTGCCAACTAAGAAAACATCACTGAAGTTCCTTTCTCAGTTGGTCGACTAGGGGTTCTGAGTTTGTCATGTAGTTATTACATTTTGATATTTAGGGTTTGAGTTGTTCTCCTGGTCGCTCTCGACACAAGTTTTATTTAGTTGCCGTTGATGACCATTACTGTGTGTCATGGGTTTTTCTGTAGAAGTTGAAATCTAATGCTAGTGATGTTATCGAAAGTTTCTTAGTTGAAATAAAAACTTAGTTTGGTGTTGATGTGAAAATTGTTCGATCAAAAAATGCTTTGGAGTTTTGTAGTCAATTTCTTCATTCTTTTTTTAGGGAGCGTGGTATTCTTCACCAAACTAGTTGTCTATATACATTAGAGTAGAATAAATTGCAGAGAGAACACTGCCATATCCTTGATGTTGCATGGACTATTCTCATTCAGAATAGTGTTCTTCCTTATTGAGGTGACAGTGTTGTTTGATACATAGAATGCCATCTGTTGTGTTGGATGAGGAAGTTACGTACTCCATCTTGTTCCCTGATTGGGAGTTGTTCGGAGTCTCACTTAAGGTTTTGGATTGTGTTACCTTTGTCCACCTTTTCGGTTCCAACTGAGATAGACTTTCTCCATGGGCTGTTAAATGCATCTTTGTTGGATACTTTCGGACTTAAAAGGGATACACGTGTTATGATCCTACTAGTTAAGTGTTGCTATGTGAGCACAAACATCACCTTTCACGAGTTTGTACCTTATTAGTCTAGTTTTAGCTTATGGATTATTATCCCTGCTTTTGAGAATGAGGCTACTATTTCTATCCCTACTTCGATAGATGGCCAACAAAATAGGTTTAGGATGATTTATGCTCGCTGCCAGATGGAACCCGCTTCTCTTAAGCCTAGTTAATCGGTCACACTTAAGGTAATCCTTACACCTGAAGGTATCAATGCTATTTCTAGTTTTAATATACTAAGGACCACAAGTGTATCGAATGCCCATGAAGATTCTAATGTATGTAAGTAGATCGAGGTAGTTCTTCTAGATACTCCTGACCCTGAATTAGTTGAGGTAGAGGATATTGCAGATAGCTTTGATTTGCCCATTGCCTTGTGAAAGGGTACTTAATCATGCATGATGCATCCTATTTCTAGAGACACTTCTATGGTTAGTCTGTCACCCCAATTGATTACAAGTCTCTCCGCTATACACATACCCTCCACACATCAGGAGGTGATTCTTGATCTGAAATAGCGACAAGCTATGGAGGATGAGATGCCAGCATTATTGTTACAAGGTACCTGGAGTTTCGTTGAGCCTCCATTTGATGCATTAGTTGTTGGTTGCAAATAGGTATTTATAATGAAGCATCATCTAGATGGTTTTGTTGAGAGGTATAAAGCCCATCTAGTGGCGATGGGGTATACACAGACGTATGGTTTCGATTATTTTGACACATTCTCTTCTGAAGCACATATTTCTACAATAAACATCCTTATTTTTGTAGACAGAGATTGGCTACTATATCAGCTTGATGTGAAAAATGTCTCTTTGTAGTGCTCTTCAAGAGGAAGTTTATGTGTAGCAACCCTCAAGATTCGAGGTTATAGGGGAGTGTACAAAGGTTTGCAAGCTGCATAAGGCATGGCCTTAAGCAAAGTTCACGAGCTTGGTTTCAAAAATCATCTTAAGGTCAATGAGAAAGTTGGATTCAAAAGATCCATGGCAAGTAACTCTTTACACAGAAGACAAATACTGGGATTGTTGTGGTTGTCTACGTAGGTGATATCATCTTGACCAGAGATGATGCATAGGATATTATGACCACTAAGGAGTTTCTAATCGAGTACTTTGTTACACAGACTTGGGGTTACTTCGTTATTTTCTTGGGATCGAGGTAGATAAAAATGCACATGGGGTTGTCCTTTCTCAGAGGTAGTATGTGATGGATCTTCTCCAGGAAATTAGCATGCTGGGTGCTAAACTTGCTTTCATTCCTATGGACCCAAGTGCACACTTGTATGATGATGACTCGGGTTGAGTTGATGCTAGACAATACATGTCTAGTGGGGAAGCTCCTATACGTTATAGTGATTTCATTGAGCAAAGTGAGCTCATTTATGAATAAGCCTAGGAGGATACATTGGGAAGTAGCTTTGATGATTCTGAGGTATCTGAAATCCTTACTAGGGAAGGGCCTATTCTTTGCTCATGGTATATCACTGGATGTGGTGGCATATACTAATGTATATTTTGCAGGATGTCTTAGAGAAAGGAAGTCCACAATTGACTTTTGTACTTTTATTGGGGGCAATCTAGTCACATGGAGAAGTAAGAAACAGACAATGGTGACCAAGTTAAGTGTAAAATTTGAATATAGACCCATGGCTCAAGCTATAGCTGAGTTGATGTGGATTCACTTTGTGTTGGAGGATCTCCATGTGCCTTTGGTCCCATGGAAATGGAGTGTGATAACAAGGCATCTCTCTTCATACCTAATAATCTAGTGTTTCATGAGAGAGCTAAGCACGTAGAGGTGGACCATCACTACACTTGGGACATGATCCAAAAGGGTTTAATCTATACCTCTCATGTATCCTTAGTAGACCAAGCAACAGACATGTTCATGGGGTGGAAAATCGTGTGATTTGTAAAAGGTGAATTTTTGTGTCATAACATGTGCTTTTGCACACTTTTAAATTTGTAAAATTGAGTACCAGTGATAAGTATTCGGGTTGTCCAAGTAAGGCAGGTAGTCATTGAAATATAGAACACTCTTACTCATTTGAAACCTTGAATTTTTGTCTTTTTATGTTTTGCTAATTTTTTTAGGGTTTTGAAATTGAGTCAAAGAAGAGAAAATTGATGTTTAAAAATTTGAAAATTAAATGATGGAATCTTAACAAAGAGAAAGAAAGATTTAAAGAGAAGATTCAACAAGGGACTTGAGATCTTAATGGAAGTATTGATGATCTGTGGTTAAATATGGCAAATTATATTAGGAAGGTGGCAAAAGAGGTGTTAGGCATGTCTAAAGGAGCTTCAGGACAAAAGGAGGTTTGGTGGAGTGAGGAAGTGCAGAAGTTTACAATTAAAAGTGTTTACTTTAAAGCCTTATATTGAGATAAGACTAATGAAAACTTGGAAAATTACAAAAGAACAAAGAAAGAAGCAAAGAAAGCAGTTAGTGAAGCAAAAGCAAAAGCTTGGGAGTGTTTTCATAAGAAACTTGATTTTAAAGAAGGTGAAAAAGATATCTTTAAGCTAGTAAAGCAAGAGAGCAATAAATAAAGGACCTTACACATGTAATGTGCATCAAGGACGAAGAAGGATGCTTATAGCTAGTGAGGATATAAAGACAATATGGAAAAATATTTTCATAACCTTTTTAATGAAAAACAAAAGAATGATATCTTAGGGGAGTTAGCCAATTTAGAAGATTACGTGAATCGGGCAAGCTATCGAAGGATACAAAAGAAAGAAATAGTGGATGCTTTGAAAATGATGAAAATTGGGAGGGCTGTTGGGCCTGATGATATTTCTTTAGACGTTTGGAAAGTGTTGGGAGAAGAGGGTATAACTTGGCTTACAAATTTATTTAATAATATTTGGAGAGGTAAGAAGATGCCAGAGGAATATAGGAAAAGTTTTATGATACTTTTATATAAGAACAAAGGAGATATACAAAATTGTTCCAACTATAGGTGTATTAAATTGATGAGTCATATGGTGAAGCTTTGGGAGAGAATAATTGAAAGAGGGTTGATGCAAGTCTCTATAGTAACTGAAAATTAATTTGATTTTATGCTAGGTAGGTCTACTATTGAGGCAATACATCTCCTAAGACATATGATGGAGATCTACAGAGTTAAGAAGGATTTACATATGATTTTTATTGATTTGGAGAAGGCCTATGACTTTGTCCCAAGAAATATCTTGTGGAGAATTTTGGAGAAGTGATAGGTATCGATTTTATATATCAACCTCATAAAAGATATGTACTATGGAACTGCAGCTTGTGTAAGGATTAAAGATGGATTGATGGCCTACTTTGATATCACCATTGGTCTGGATAAATGATCGACATTAAGCCCGTACCTCTTTGCCTTGGTCATGGATGAGTTGATAAAGTATATCTAAGCTAAGGTGCCATGGTGTATGTTTTTTACGGATGACATTGTATTGGTTGATGAGACAAGAGATAGAGTGAACAGAAAATTTGAGCTTTGGAGAGAAGCCTTGGAAGCAAAAGGACTATGACTAAGTAGACAAAGAGTGAGTATATGGAATGCACGTTTAGTAGTAGAGGGAACAATGAAAGGATGGATGTAAAAATTAGAGAAGAGTGCATTCCAATGAAAGATGTTTTCAAGCACTTGGAATCTATTTTTCAACAAGATGGTGAAATTGATGGAGATGCTACACATAGAATTAATGCAGGGTAGTTAAAATGGAGGAGAGCATCAACTGTTCTCTGTGATAAGAGGGTTCCTTTAAAAGTTAAAGGAAAGTACTATTAAGCTGCTGTAAGACCTGCCATACTGTATGGTTTTGAATGGTAGGCTGTCAACTATAAGCATGTGCAAAAGATGCCTGTAGCAGAAATAAATATGTTAAGATGAATGTGTGGTCATACAAGAAAGGATCGTATTTCAAATGAGATTATTCAAGAAAAGGTTGGTGTGGCACCGATAGAGGATAAAATTAGAGAGACGTGTCTAAGGTGGTTTGGACATTTGCAAATGCCACTAAATGTTATAGTCAGGAGATGTGAGAAGTTGGAGGTTAAACTGGCTAAGAGGGGGCGAGGAAGACTAAAGAAGTGTTGGAAGGAAACTATTAAGTATGAACTCAATTACTTTAATTTAAGTCAAAAAATGACTCAAAATAGATCTGAGTGAAGATAAAGAATCCATATAGCCTATCCTACTTAGTGTGGGAAAATGCTTGGTTGTTGTTTTGAAATTGGGGCAACAAGAGACCAGGGTTTTGAAAATGCATAAATCATGAATGCGAAAACAAAGACCTGACCCTTCTAAGCTCACCCTAGGCAAGTGTGGCCTAGGGTAATTTGGAAGGTAGTGTAGAAAACAATGGAACTAAAGAAGCATGAAATTATAAAAACACAAATTGAAAGGCAAATGGAATTTTCATAATTATGAAGAATAATCTGTGCAAATGACACCAGTGAAACTCACTTGTGCAGAAGGGTTCTACACAAGTAAATTCCCAAGTGTACAAGAAAGCTTAACTACTACAATGTTGAAAATACAAAATTGTAAAGAGTCTCCAAGATAGTGCTCAACGCGGTCTTCGCTCTGAACTCGGATGTCCTGGGCTTGAAGAAGGTCCTCCCTTTGCTCCTATGATGATGATGATCTCTCCAGCAATTAAGGGTGGTAGCCCACCCATTTCTTCTCTCTTGAATGTCCTTTTAATGTGCTCCTTGGCGTGGCTCCATGGAGAAGGGAGTATGGAAGTGTGGAGACTAGAGGGGGGTGGTAGGGATCCCTCTCAGTCTTACGTTCCACCTTTTTTCTCTAGGGTTTTTGGTGTATTTTCAAGGGGAAGAATAGGTAGCCAAGGATGAGGATAAGTGGTGGTTATGTGGTTGTTTTATAGGCATGGAGGGGAGTAGTGGTTATGGTGTTGAAAGGGTGGCTAAGGTGGTGCCAAAATGGGTGGTTAAGGGAGGTTTTGGCACCAACTTAGGTGGTGCATCTAGAAGGTTGGTTGTTAAGGCTTTTGCGTCACCTATGGAAGGTTGTGAAGGTGGTGATTAAGGCTTTTGGCGCCAAGTGATGAAGGGGCATGAGGAGGTGGTGTGGAGTGGTGGTTATGGTGGGGTTTGGCACCAACTATGAAGAGTGTAAGGAGATGGTGGTTATGTAGGTTGGCGCTAAAGTGAAGAGGTGTCGTAGAGGTGGTGGTTATGTAGGTTGGTGCTAAAGTGAAGGGATGCCTTAGGTTGATTTTTGGCATCACCTTTATAGTGGTTATTTGGTGGTTGCTGCCACCGATTTAGGTGGGAGTTGAGGAGCTAGGTGGACATGTAGGAGGAGAGCTTTGGTAGCTAGTTGAGAGCTAGTAGTTAAGTGGAGCTAGGTTGAGTCGGCAAGAGTTGGAATAGCTGAGACGAGCTGGTAGTAGCTAGAAATGGAGCTCATAAAGCTCGTCTTCTTCTGTATTAGGGTTTTTCCTTTCTTTTAGGTTAGCTAGGATTTAGATGATGAATATGAGTTTCACATACCCTAACAAATCGAAAAACATGTAGAGTTAGATAACACAACACAAATACCTATTTGTTTATGTAGGGACCTTAATAATGCAAGAATGCCTAATGCATGCTTAATACTGCAGTGCATGTACAAAATGCCTAGGAATTAGCGGTGAAATGTGTATAAGAATGATGGTAAATAGGAGTTTATCAGTTCACCAAGGCACTACCTCTAGTTAACTTTTGATAGATGTGCCAATCTTAGCATGAAGGCTATTGTGCATCGGCCTAAGGGATAATACAAAGAGATACATAGTTTTTTCTATTTTCTATTTCTTTTGGTGCTATTTCCTTTTCCTTTTGGTCTACATGTAATTGTTCTTGGCCCCTCTCTCTATGCATATGGACTCGGAATTTTTTTAATGATTGAAATCTCTCTTCTTCTCATAATGATGGCTATTATTTTAATTATATCATTACAAATAGTTGTGTATTATTATATTTGATTTAAACATTTTTTAGGATATGTATTATTTTTATTATTTCTATGCAAATAGTTGTATATATTAAATTGTGTTAGGATCGAAATGAAATAGTTTATTCAGAGGGACCCTGAGCCTTTATATAGAGAGGCTCCAGAGAAAGAATTACAAGTATATCCCTTCACTATACAAGAAAATAAAAACACCGACCGTACATAACTCAACACTCCTTGTCAAGCTGGAGCATAAACATCAAACATGCTTAGCTTGGAACAAATAAAGTGCAATCTCTTCTTGGGAAGTGCTTTAGTGAAGATATCTGCTAGTTGGTCTTCAGTGCATATGTAGGGTGTAGAAATCTTCTTAGTTAAGATGGCCTCTCTGATAAAGCAGCAATCTACTTCAATGTGCTTGGTCCTTTTGATGGAAAATTGGATTGTTTGCAATAAAGGTGGTCATCTTGTTGTCATATGGAATAGGATCAGGTACCTGTACTCCAAAGTCTTCTAGAATAGAATGGACCCAGAGTAGTTCACAAGTGGTCTGAGACATAGCCTTATATTCAGATTCAGCACTAGATTTAGATACCACGTCCTGTTTTTTGGTCCTCCATGTGAATAGATTATCCCCAACAAATTGACAGTATCCTGTAGTGGATTTTTGATTCTCATGAGCGCTTGCATAGTTGGCATCAGAATATCCACAAACATCCAAGTGCCCATTGTCTTTTAACATGAGTCTTTTCCCAGTTGTACTTTTCAAGTACCTGAGAATTTGACAAACACCATCCCAATGGACTTCTCTTGGTGACTGCATGAACTGGCTCAACCTTCCAACTGTAAAGGTAATGTCTAGACGAGTAACAGTTAGATACAAAAGCTTACCGATTAATGCATGGTATCTAGTGACATCTTGTAGTAGAGGATTGTTATCATCTGCAATAGGAAAGGACACATTCATGGGTACGTATGCTGGTTTGCACCCCAGCATACCCATGTCTCTTAGCATGTCAAAAACGTACTTGTGCTGGGATAACATAAGTCATCCTCCAGTGTGCTGTACCTCAATACCAAGGAAATAATTGATGGGGCCTAAATCCTTGGTAACAAACTGTGACCTCAGCATCTTCTTCGTTTCCTCTATGCCTTTCCTGTCACTGCTAGTCAGAAGTATGCCATCTATATAAACAAGTATAACTGAGCCTGTCTTTTTATGCAATGTAAAGACAGGATGATCAGCAGAAGATCTGGTGAAGTCATAATTCTGAACCACCCTATTGAACTGCTCGAACCAGGTTCTGGGACTTTATTTTAGTCCATAAATAGCTTTCTTCAGTCTACACACCTTCTGATACTCCCCTTGAGTAGGGAAGTCTGGTGGTTGTTCTATGTAGACTTCCTCCTCCAAATCGTCATACAGAAAGGCATTTTTGATATCAAGCTGATGGACAGTCCAATACTTGTTGACAGCAAGAGAACAATATTCGAACATAATTAAGATAAGCTATCGGGGAAAAAGTCTCAAAGTAGTCAACCCTGAGCATCTGAGTATATCCTTTTGCAACCAAGCATGCCTTGTACTGTTCCATAGTGCCATCAGGATGACACTGGAGAGTAAATACCCATCTACACCCTACAACAGTAGCACCTGAGGGTAGATCAATAAGGTCCCACATGTCACGGGATTGTAAAGCTGCCATCTCTTCCTCCATTGCCCAGGTCCAAGATGTATCTTGGAATGCCTTACGATGGTCCCATGGTACCTGCAAACTGTCAATGGCCAGGGAAAATTGGGGCCCAACTGTAGACAAGCTGCCAAGTGACATAAACTGAGATACAAAATATCTAGCACAAGAACGTGGAGCCTTCCTTTATGCAATAAGAAGGTCCAGAGTAGTATCCTCAATGATAGTGGGTACCTGGTCCTCAGACAAATCATTAGCAGCTGGTGGGGACTAAGCAGAAATAGTAGACAATGGTTCTTCCACCTGAGGAACATCCTGGGTTTTGCACTGAAAATGCTTAGGAAAAGTATCCGTATCAGGAATCTTAGGACGATATGGGAAAAGACCAGGATTAGGCTTACTGGTCCTAGATATAGGTGGCTCAGTAGGTTGTGGTGGCTCAATAGGCATACGAAGATGAACCTCATGTGGTGGCTCAATAGGTTGCTCCCCTTGTTTTTGATAATAGGGAATCTCTTCAAAAAAGGTTACATCAACAAAAATATAAAATCTCTGTGAAACAAGGTCATAGCATTTGTACCCTTTCTGGGTTATGGTCCTGGAGTTGCCTAGAAACATATACTTTGCAGAGTGAGGAGAAATCTTATCCACTTTATGTAAGTGAACAAAACACATACAATTAAAGACAGCTGGAGTGACAGAAAAAAGGTCATTGCCAGAAAACAATGTAGAGTACGGAGTTTTACCTCTTAAGGTAGACGAACAAACACGATTCACCAGATAAGTAGCAGTAAGAATAGCATCAGCCCAAAAATGTAAGGGAACATTCATTTGAAATATGATAGAGTGGGTTACATCAAGAAAATGACAAAGCTTACGTTGAACCACCCTATTTTGTTGAGATGTAGAACACAAGTAGTCTGGTGAATAATATCGAATGATTTGAAAAAGGCAGGTGTCCTGATATTCACAAATTCCAAATCATTATCATTCCTAAAAATTTTAATGATGGTAGAAAATTGAGCCTTTATTTTCAGAACAAAATTTTTGATAGTATCAAAGACTTCAGACTTTTCTTTCATCATAGAGAATGACAGGACAAGGTTTCAACTATGACATGAAAGGAAAAAAAAATTGAAATGGAGTTGACATTATTATCCATAAGGATTTATTTGATAAAATTGATCTTACTACAGGAGATTCTAAGTTGTTTCCGCTTATGCACCTGAAGAAGGATTGGAGGAATGGATAAAGATATCGGCTTGGGAGGAGTTTGATATGGTAATTTGAGAAATTTTACAAAGATAAATGATTTACTTGGGTGGATATTTGAATGGACATGTAAAAAAGTATACTTTGGATCATGCTGGAGCTCATAAGAGTTATGGCTTTGATGATAGAATGGTTTTGTGATGGGTCCTATGATATTTTTATAGCAAATATTTCGCTGACAAAAAAGTACGAACAAGAGGCATTTTGATCACCTATGAGAAATGTCTAACAAGAGCCAATAACATAGATGGATTATTTGCTTTGAGAAATCAATTATGCTTTGAGTATTGGTAGATTATCCCATATGAGAATGTAATTGCTCAACCTTGTCTATTAGTTATGCATGTGCATTTTTTTTCTAAAGGTTATGTATGTACATATAAAGATATAAAAAGAAAATTGGCCTTTGAGAAGATAAGAACTAAATGATGGAATCTTAAAAAGGAGCAGGTGATTTTCAAGGGGACAATGTTGCACCAAGGTACCTGGGGACTTCATGCAAGTGCTGGTGACATGTGGAAGGCTACGATAACTTGTATTAGAGGAATGTCCAAAAAAGTTTGACTTTTTCAAAGGAGCATTGGACAAAAGTTTAGTAATGGAGTAAAAAGTATAAGGGAAGCTTATAGTTAAAAAGGTGTGCTCAAAGCCTTTGATCCAAATAAAATCGATGAAAGCTTAGCAAACTACAAAAGCACAAGGAAGTGATGCAAGAAGTTAGCAAAGTAAAAGTGAAAATGTGGGAGCGTATGTACAAAAAACTAGGTTTTGACGAAGGTGAAATATATGCCTTAAACAACCTAAAGCTAGAGAATGGAAAACAAAAGTTCTTGCAAAATAAAGGTTTCTGAAGATTAAAGAAACTTGTAATTATTGGAGATATAAGTTATTTTCTGAAGCTTTGTAATGCAAATAAGGTAGGTGATATCACTTTAGGATAGCTAGCCACTTTAGAATCTTGCATAAGTTGCAAAATGGTGGATGCTTTAAAGATGTTGAAATATGGGAAGGTTGTTGGGCCTAGTGATTACTCTTCTAGTTGTTATGAAAGTGACAGGAAGGTGTAACCTAGCTTACATTTTTATTTAATGCTCTTTGACAAGACAAGAGAGATTGAAAGGAATGAAGGAAATTTATTGTAATACCCTTACATAAGAATGAAGGAGGCATACAAATTTGGGAGATAATAGTTGAAAGAAGGTTGAGACAAGTTTCTAAAGTAATTGGAAACCAAGCTTCATGCTTGGTAGGCATATGATTGAAGCAATACATCTTATAAAATCAAGAAGGATTTACATATTGATTTGGAGAAGATTTATGATTATACTAGGATATTTTCCTCTGTTTTCTCTATTTGGATTGTTTATGCTTTATTATATTCTTTAGGTCCTTTTATGTATTTTACCCACACCTCTCTCTATATAAAGAGGTGTAGGATTTCCAGAGAATAATAGATTGTTAATTTCTTTCTACTTGGTATCAGAGTAGCAATGCTAGGTTGATGCTTTGGTATCCCACCAAAAATCCTAGCCTTCAAACCCATCCCACCGAAAACCCTGCTTCTCTTCGCTGTTGTGCCGCCGATCACCGCCTAGAGAGAGGCACCTCTCGGCCCTCTCTCCCCTCTCCCTCACGCAGGCGATCGCATCGAGGTAGCGGCAGCGTCGCTAGTCGTTGCACTGTCGGCTGCTGCTCACTGTGAGCAGCGACGCTGTAGGCTGGTGCGGCGTCGATCACTGCCCACGTCAGGTTGCGGCAGTGGGGATCCCTAGATCCTGCTGGGTAGTGCCATGAGGGTCTGAGGAACCTTGTGGTGGCCTTGTTTGATCCTAGTAGGGTTGGGTTTTCTCTCTCTCAATATGATATCCCTTAATCTTGTGTTGGGATCTTCGTATAAGGTATTTCTGATGATCGTTCTGAAAATCACATTTCAGATTAGATATTTGGTTGTCTTTCTTCCTGATTTGGCGAGATGGCATCCTCATCATCATTTGAAGTCACAATGGATGCTTCCATGGAGACAGGAAACATCAAGAACCCGTTCTTTGTTCCCATCACGAAGTTGGATGAGACCAACTATAGACGTTTGTCTCAGACGTTTCTTATGACCGTTGAAGGGTATGATAAGGAACATATCCTATTGGAGGTGGAGCCTACAACAAGACTGGGAAATGTCACGTCGAAAAGAGATAATGCCATGGTTAGGGCTTGGATTATGAACGCTGTTGCGTCACATATTGGAGATGGAATAATATACTACAGGACCTCCAAAGAGATGCGGGATTTTCTTCATGATACGTACTCTCATGGAAAGAATTTCAGTAAGGTATTTCAGATCACTCATGATATTTTTTCTCTGATTGGATGATCTTTCTCTTCCTTGGTATTATACTAGATTGAAAGGCTTTCTTGAGAATTATAATGCTTGTAGACCTATCTGTCCTTGTGTTGTACAGAGAGAGTATCGCAAGGAGTTTGCGGCTCTCAAGTTTCTTTCAGGTCTTTGTCCAGATTACGAGTCAGCCAGGTCCCAGATGCTTACCTTGATAGAGCTTCCTAGTTTGGAGGAGGCATATGGTAGACTTAGTAGACTATTAGTCAAGTCTACAATTCCAGAGACCACAGGACAGACCTTTGCCTTTGCTGTTGCTGGTGGCAGAGGACATGGAGGGTTTGCTATTCGGGGACGTGGTTAAGGCCGGGGGCAGCCTGGCCAACCATGCCCTACTTGCTCTTTTTATGGATGTATTGGACATGTTGAAGGTCTTGCTGGACCAAGCATGGAAAGCTACCCATGGGTAATCAGGCTTTAGTCACTATTGAGATAGAGACAGATATAGTTCCCAGAGCAGAGTTTGATGCTCTTGCACAGAGACTGGCTTAGGTCACACAGGAGTCTCCCTCTACTACAGATACTGTTGCCCTTGTATCCTCAGGTATAGAGGGTAATTCTAGTTTCTCTGCATTTTCACATTATGGTAGATCTCCATGGCTTATAGATTCTGGTGCATCAAGGCATTTGAGTGGTGATCACTCGTCTTTTAGACATCTTCAGTCTGTTACCTCAGGGAGGACTGTACAGGTTGCATATGGTCACCATTCCAGAGTAGATGGACAAGGGGAGATTTCTCCTACTCCCGGGTTACAGTTATCTAATGTCTTATTTGTGCCCGAGTTCCCATTTAATTTATTATCTGTGAGCAGAGTTACAAAGGATCTCAATTGCTGTGTTATATTTGATGATGTTGGCTGTATATTACAGGACAAGTTGACAGGAAAGATGATTGGTGGCAGAGATGAAGAGGGAGGGTGTATCACCTATTTCAGATGAACATAGTTGCATCTTGTCAGGGCGAATATGGCTTTCCTGTTGGCACTGCTCTACAATGGTGTTATCGCCTTGGACACATTTCTCTGGATAGGTTACGGTGTGTAATTCCCCATCTATTACCCATTATTGAGATCAGATGTGATGCATGCCATATTGGGAAACACCGTAGAGCTTCTTTCCCTGCTAGTTCCTCTTTGCTAGAGTCTATTTTTGATTTAGTTTATTTGTACGTTTGGGGTCTAAGTTGTGTTCCTGATAAATTAGGACATAGGTGTTATCTTGTTATTATGGATGATTGTTTACGAATGTCCTGGTTATTTCTTTTGAAGAATAAGTCTGATGTGAGCAATGTCATAGAAGATTTTTGTTATTGTGAAATGTGAGATCGGATAATGCATTGGAATTATGCACCACCAGATTACGTTTATTCTACAGGTCACATGACATTGTACATCAGACCACATGTCCACATACATCCCAACAGAATGGGATAGCTGAGAGGAATCACCTGCATATTTTAGATGTGGTAAGAACTATTCTCTTACATCATAATGTACCTAAGATGTATTGGGGTGATGTACTCACGGCCTGTTACTTGATTAAGCGGATGCCTAGTTCTGTGTTATCAGAACAAATTCCGTGGCAGATTCTACATCCTGACAGTGATCTTTCTGTAGTAACACCTCGCACATTTGGCTGTGTAGCCTTTGTACATATTACGGGACCCGACAGAGATAAGTTGGCGTTAAGAGCCACTAAATGTGTATTTCTGGGATATTCACACCCAGAAAGGATATAGGTGCTATGATCCTTTCACCAGGAGACACTATGTTAGTGTAGATGTCACATTTCATGAAGCTATCTCATATTTTTCTATGGTTGCCAGGCAATTGTCATTCATACCACAGGACAGATCTTCATAGGCTCCTATGCCTATGCCACCTGTTTGGTTTGGTGATTTTACACCTATTCCAGTGCTTGCTCAGTCCCCTTGGGATTCTGGTGATAGCAAGTTCAGGGATCCTCTAGTGATATATCAGATTCTAGTCACTTACAGACCTTGTGCTACCTCCCTCCCCCAACTTAGTACCATCATCCTCCCCTACATAGGTATGTGTTGATGATACCAATGAATCTTCGTCTCATGA
Organism: Thalassia testudinum; assembly: GCA_037157565.1. NCBI lineage: Eukaryota > Viridiplantae > Streptophyta > Magnoliopsida > Alismatales > Hydrocharitaceae > Thalassia > Thalassia testudinum. Next base: position 395,673 of record JAZHRO010000022.1, on the reverse strand, counting down.
TGTCTTTACAAGGTCAGCTAGTGCATCTGAGGATGATGGTTCTCCTACTATAGATGATGATATTGGTCTTCCTATAGTTAGGAATGCTTCATGTAGTTGTGTACACTATCATGTGACTGGTGCTTTTGTATGTGATGGTCTTAGTACCATGTCTGTTGTGTTGCATATGACACTTATGACATCCACAGGACCATTTACTTACCAGGAAGCTATGCTGGATCTTGCATGGATCAAGCTATGAAGGATGAAATGGCGGCTCTTCAATCTTGTGGTACGTGGGAGGTTACTTCTCGACTTGTGGGGGCCCGAGTGGTTGGTTGTTGATGGGTCTTTGCCTTGAAATATAACCTTGATGGGTCTATTTCTAGGCATAAGGCTCGCTTGGTAGTATAATGGTTCACTGAGACATGGAGTAGACTTTTTTGATACCTTCTCTACTGTGGCGAGGCTTCCTACAATCTGTATTCTTTTATCTGTGGCAGCTAACAAAGAATGGGATCTTCACCAACTAGATGTGAAGAATGTTTTCCTTTATGGTGATCTTCAAGAGGAAGTATATATGCAGCAACCCCAAGGATTCGAGGTTGAGGGGGAGTGTATCTGCAGATTGAAGAAGACGATTTATGGGCTCAAACAGAGTCTTCGTGCGTGGTTTCATAAACTGAGATAGTGAAAGGCATGGGCATGAGATCTACATTTGACCATTCCTTGTTTACCAGGAAGATTGATAAGGGAGTGATTGTTCTACTTATTTATGTTGATGATCTTATTATTATCGGGAATGATACTACTGGTATTCTATAGGTCAAAAAGGACTTGGCTGCACAGTTTGTTACGATAGATTTGGGATCCTTTCACAATTTTTTGGGCATTGCGGTGACTAGAGGAAAAGATGATATTGTGATGAGTTAGAGAAAGTATGCATTGGATGTTCTTAAGGAGATTGGGATGTTAGGAGCCAAGGTGGCTAACATATCCATGGATCCCAAGGTACACTTATATGATGAGGATGAGCCTGTGGAGAGCAGAAGCTATAGGCAGCTAGTTGGGAAACTTTCTCTATCTTACCATCACCAGACCTGACATTTCACTTGCTGTTGGAAAACTTAGTCAATTCATGGAAAAGTCAACTAAGTAGCATTGGAATGCTATAATGCAAGTACTCAGATATTTGAAGAAAAATCCAGGTCGTGGGTTATTTTTTCACAAGGGGTGTCCTATGACAGTGGTAGGATACTCTGATGCATATTATGCTGGCTGTCTTGTTGATTGCAAGTCTATTATAGGGTTTTATACCTATGTTGCAGGAAATTTGGTGACTTGGAGAAGCAAGAAGTAGATTGTTGTATCTAGATCCAGTGTTGAATCAGAATATAGATCTATGGCTCAAACAGCAGTAGGAATGGTTTGGGTGAAGTCTATCTTATGAGATTTATATATACAGATAGAGGACCCTATGGAGGTGAGGTGTCACAATCTTGTAGCTATATATATTGCAAATAATCCCATGTTTCATGAACGTATAAAATATGTGGAAATCGATTGTCACTACACTAGGGATCTTATCTAGAAGGGTGTTATTTGCACGCACATCTCCAGTTGCTTTAAAGGACCAGACAACAGATATCTTTACAAGGTCACTGAGCAGAGCTGCGTTTGATATTTACTGTGACAAGCTGAGTTTGATGGACATCTACACTCCAGCTTGAGGGAGAGTGTTATAGGATATTTTCCTCTATTTTTTATTTGGATTGTTTATTCTTTATTATATTCTTTAGGTCCTCTTATGTATTTTATCCACACCTCTCTCTTTATATAAAGAGGTGTAGGATTTTCGGAGAATAATAAATTGCTCATTTCTTTCCACTTCAATAGATATCCTGTGAAGAATTTTGTAGAAGAAACATGTGTTGTTTTCACATATCAACTTCATAAAAGATCGCCTACATGAGGGCTTAGCTTGGATTGACAGCCTACTTTGAATCACCATTAGTTTGCATTAAGTATTAACTTTAAGCCTTTATTTCTTTATTTTGATGATTATGGATGAGTTGACTAAGTACAATCAAGATGAGGTGCTAAGGTGTATGTTTTTGTTGATGATATTGTGCTTTTTGATGAGACAAACAAATGGGGTAAACTTGAGCTTGAGAGAAGAGCCTTAGAAGCTAAGAGCTTTAAATCAAGGACAAAGACTAGGTATTTAGAATGTAAATTTGGTTGAGGAGACAAAGATGATGCAAAGGTGAAAAGTGGAATGGATTGCATCTAGAAGAAAGATGTTTTTTAAATCTTTTGTGCTAGTTGTATAATAGGATGAACAAATTGATAGATGTCACACATAAAACTAATGTAGGCTGATTGAATTTGAAATGAGGGGAGGTTCTGGTGTTTTGCGTGGTGGGAAGATTCACTTGAAAATTAAAAAGTACTATAAAGTTGCTATGAGAATTGCCATATTAGATTTTTGTTAGCATATAGTTTTTCTTATATGTTTTATGCATTTCTTGTATAGGTTTATGGGTGTTTAGCTCTTGAGGGGCAGTGTTATACTTTCACCCTTTGTTTTCTTTCTATATAAGAGTACCTAGGGTTTTCTATAATGGGTTGAATCATTTCATCCAATTTGGTATCAGAGCATCGGTCTTAGACCATGGCTCTAGGTATCTCACCCCCAAGGCCTCCAAAACCCTACAACCAAATCCCGTTCCTCTCCTCCCTTTGCATTGCGCATTAGGGCTCCTTCCCCGCGGCGGTGGTAGCCCCAAGCCCACCACCAGGAGCGTGCAGCGAGGACAAGGCAGCCACGGTGAGGTCCTGGCAGCGTCGATCTAGCCGCCGTGGCGATTTGCAGCGTGGTGCGACAGTTGGCAGTGCCCTGCGGTGAGGCACGGCGGTCTGCAGTGTCGCCCCTAACTTCTACGCATGGTCCAACCATTGTGGCGGTGGTCGACAATGCCCTGTGGTGAGGCACGGCGGTCTGTAGCTTCGCCCCTAACTTCTGCGCGAGGTCCAGATGCTGCGCAAGGAGGTGCAATCCACGAGTGGGGCATGTAGCCCTGCCCTAGGGGTTACACTCATTTTTTGCGGGGAGAGGGAGCCTAGGTCCCTTTGGGGCCATTTGGGGTGTTCTCCTTGCACCCGGGTTAGGCCAATGTCTGTCCAAGAGGGCCTCTTGTCATTGATGCAGATCTGAATCCGGCTTGTTTCAGATCTATTGGTGTTCGCTGAACAGTGATATGATTTTCTCCAGTTTTATGGACTATTTTTTGGGTGTGTATTCCTCGTATTGATGGTTGTTTGGGGTTTGTATTCCCTGTATTGCATGATCCTTGGGGCGTGTATGTCCCATTGTCCTTGGGTGTGATCTACTTGATACTTATGGCAGAATCTGTGAGTCTTGTGCATAAGGAGCATTACAGGAGCCACCATGGAGCAAGGTGGTTGATCGACTCTGGTGCGTCATAGCATCTGTGCGGTGATTACACCTATTTTCGTTCGCTATGGTCCGTTTCCCTAGAAAGGACTGTATAGGTTGTTGACGGTAGATACACCCCAGTTAGGGGTAAGGGGGAGGTGTCTATGACCTCTAGTTTGCAGCTATCTGGTGCGTTGTATGTGCAAGAATTCCCACTGAGTGTTGTCAGTGAGCAGAATCACGAAGGATCTCAACTGTAGAGTGATGTTCGATGATGTTGGATGTGTTCAGGACAAGCTTACTGGGAGGACTGTTATCAGAGGTACGGAGGAGAATGGTGTTTACCGTCTGGGACAGGAGCCATTTGCAGGGGTTACTCGATATGGTAGCAGGAGTGTTCTATAGTGGCATGTTCGTCTTGGTCACTTCTCTCTGGATCGCCTCAGGAGGGTGATACCACATTTCCCCAGTTGCTACCATACAATGCGATGTTTGCCAATTGGGTAAGCACTATCGATCCTCTTTTCCAGCTAGCACATCTCCTGGATCTTTGTGATTATTTTAGTTGCTCCATATGGACGTATGGGGATCGAGTAGAGTCCCAGACCGGATGGGACACCGGTACTACCTGGTTGTCGTAGATGATTTCTTTAGAGCCACGTGGGTGTTCTTGTTGAAAAGTAAGGCAGAGGTTGGAGGATGCATAGAGACCCTTCTTCTGGAAATCAGCACACTGTATTCAACCACATTGAAGATAGTGTGGACCGATAATGCCCTTGAGTTTTGCATTGCCAGACTTAAGGAGTTCTATAGGACTTGTGAGATTGTTCACCAGACCACTTGTCCTTACACTTCACAGTAGAACGGGGTAGCAGAGAGGAAGCACATGCATTTGTTGTATGTTGCTCGTATACTATTGATTCATCATAGTGTTCCGCAGAGATACTGGGGGGATGCAATTCTGATAACGACTTATCAACAGGATGCCCAACTCAGTTCTTCACGAGCAGATACTGATTCTTCTGCATCCAGACGATGAGTTATTTCATGTGCCTCCTAGGACCTTTGGATGTGTTGCATTCGTCCATGTGCTATCACTTGGTCGTGATAAGCTGGCTCCTCGCATTATCAAGTGCGTATTTTTTGGGCCCCTCTAGGATACAGAAGAGATACCGTTGCTATGATCCTTTATAGAACATATATTATGTTAGCACTGATGTGACTTTCCATGATGATACACTGTATTTCTTAATCACTAGATAGAGGAGCTCTTGTGATGATGTTGGTTTTCTTCCCCTTCCTGTTCCGTGTACAGAGACTCAGGTGTCCACTTCTCAGTCTAAACCTCCAGCTGATAGACAGATGAGTTATTTCTCCCTAGATGACTTTGAGAGATTGCATGTGTCATTACATACCTATCACAAGCATCATACTACTTTTTAGAGGCCTCCCTCACCAGCAGCTGATGATTCACAAGTACTTGAGAGGGTACTTGATGCCAGTGACAGTTTGGTTAGACCTGACTCCTCAGACAGTGCAGATCATCATAGTGGCAAGGCTCCTTCTGCAGCGACTCAGTCAGAGGTACCAAATGATTAAGATCTCCCTATTGTCATTAGGAAGGCACCGCACACCTGTGAGTCCAGATATCGGGTTGCAGGTAGCTTGGCTACTGATGGTCTTGCTCCTCAGTTTAGCAGCTTCTGTCAGGCTTTTATAGCGTCACACATTCCGTCTACCTACCAGCAGGCCATGCTTGATCCAAAGTAGCGTCAAGTCATGGAGGATGAGATGGCAACACTTCGAAGTAGACAAACTTGGGATTTCATCTCACTTCCTACTGATGCACGATTGGTTGTCTCCTGATGGGTCTTTGCCTTGAAATACAACTCTGATGGGTCTATTTCAAGATATAAAGCTAGGCTAGTAGTAAAGGGGTTCACTCAGACATATGGGGTAGACTTCTTTGATACTTTCTCCCCTGTTGCGTGACTTGTCATTGTCTGAATACTTATTTCTGTTGCTGCTCACAGAGATTGGCCGTTATACTAGCTTGATGTAAAAAACACCTTTCTCTACGATGATCTTTAGGAGGAGGCTTACATGCAGCAGCCCCTGGGTTTCGAGGTAAGGTTCAGGGTAAGTATGTGTGTAGATTGAGGAAGGCAAATTATGGTTAGAAGTAGAGTCCTAGGGTATGGTTCCAGAAGCTATCAGAGGTGCTTTGCCAGATTGGTCTGAGTCGCTCTACTTCAGATCACTCCTTATTTGCCAGGAAGATTGACAGGGGGACTGTGGCATGCCTAGTATATGTTGATGATCTTATCATCACCGGAGATGACAGAGATGGGATAGACGAAGTTAAGAGGCACTTATCAGAGAAGTTTGTCATGAAGGATCTGGGACAGTTGAGGTATTTCTTAGGCATTGAGGTTGCATGTGGCAGGGATGGAGTGGTGTTCTTGCAGAGGAAGTATGCTCTTGATCTTCTTTAGGAGATTGGCATGTTAGCAGGTAAGGCTGCAAATATTCCCATGGATCCCAAGGTCCATTTATATGATGAGAAATCTGAGATGGTTGATAGGAGGGCATATAGGCAGTTGGTGGGTTTCTTTACCTCACCATCACTAGTCTAGACCTGTCTTTGTTAGTTGGTAGGCTTAGCCAATTTATGGATAAGCCAACTAGGCAGCACTGGGAGGTTGCAAAGCAGGTGCTCAGGTATGTGAAGAAAGCACCAGGACGAGGATTATTGTTCTGTAAGGGAATGCTCATCGGGATTGTACCATACTCTGACACTAATTATGCTGGTTGTGTTGGGGACAGAAAATCCACCACAGGTTTTTGCACCTTTGTTGCAGGCAACCTGGTTACCTGGAGGAGCAAGAAGTAAGCGGTTGTATCTAGATCCAGTGCGGAGTTAGTGTATAGGGCCATGGCCTAGACAGTTACTGAGATAGTTTGGGTCAAGTCAGTTTTGTCAGATCTTCATGTTTCTTTGGATAACTCTATGGAGATTTGGTGTGACAACAGAGCAGTGACCTACATTGCCAATAACCCTATGTTTCAGGAGAGGATAAAGCATGTAGAGATTGACTGTCATTACACTCGAGATCTCATTCAGCGTGGGATATTGAATACCACGAGTCACTTCTGAGGAGTAGGCTGCAGATGTTTTCACAAAGCCCCTTGCGAGATATGCCTTTGAGGCGTGTTGTTCTAAGCTGAGCATGACATATACATACTCCAGCTTGAGGGGGAGTGTTAGCATATAGTGTTTCTTATATATTTTATGCTTTTCTTGTATGGGTTTATGGGTGTTTAGCTCCTGAGGGACAGTGCTGTACTTTCACCCTTTAATCTCTCTCTCTCTATATAAGAGAGCCTAGGATTTTCTATAATGGATTGAATCATTTCATCCAATTAATTTTTGCGTGGGTTTCCCTGTAAACATCTAATTACATCAGCCCAATTTACTTTATATTTATATCCATACCTCTAAAAACTTCCATTATTAATGTAAATACCTGTCCACTAGGCAATTGAAAGTAACCATAGCTAAATCTTAACAAGCATTGTCTTGCCCTCTTCTCTCCCTCTCCGTTGCTTTACCACCACTATCAGTAGCTTCCTCCTTACCCAACACCTCCACAACCACCATCAGTACCTTTCTCATCTCCACCTCTCTCCTTCTCCAACACTCCCCTCTCCTTTTCCGACATCTCCACCACCATTGGTTCTCCTATCTTTCCACCTCTCACCCTCTCCATCGCTTCCCTTTCTTCATTTCTTTTCCTCTTCACTACTCCCTTCTCTCCTTATCTGGCACCTTCAAGATCACTACTAGCAGCTCCCTCATGTCTTATCCTTTTTCCTACTACTATGACACCTCCATTGCCACTACAACAACTCTTGCCTCTCTCTCTTCCTCTTCAATGCTCCCTTTCTCCTTTGATACCTTCACCACCATTTCTTCCATCAGTTCAACGAGAAAGAGAAGGAAAGAGAGATATATAGAGAGAGGGAGAGAAAGAGAGAGACATGGAGTGAGAGAGGGGTGAGAGAGGGGCAAGTAGTGATGGGGCTCATGGAAGTGGAGCAAGTAGTGGTGGACAAAGTAGTTGAAGAGAAACAATGGAAGAGTAGAAGCAAGGGATAACAATGGCATCTTGCCCATGAGGTCGAAGGGGAGCAAGTAGCAGTGTACACATGCATGAGGGATGCGCGACCATGGTGGATAGAGCTAGTAAAGATGCACAAATGCATCATGAAGACAATGGGCACCAGATTCGTTGAATTGTTGATCATTACAATGCTGCTTTACCTGTGTTGTTGCTATTGTGAGGAGTGGGGCTAACGCATTGGGTAAATAGAAAGGGGGGTTGGTATATAATTTAGACTTTTATGAGGGTTATCATGCAATTTAGACATTTGTGACCGTTGAACTTAACTGTCATCAAGTGTAGATGCCATTTATTATAATGTCTACCTAACCTAGGGATATGAGCATGTCCCGTTAAGAAGTTTTTGGTGGTATATATGTAAAAATGAGGTATATAGGCATATAGATGTAATTAGGTATGGTTATAGAAGTACCCATGTAAAAATCCCATGCCATATTGCATAGATTAGAGTATTGATTGTCAATCATAAGCATGTGCAGTGGATGTTAGTAGCAGAAATGAAGATGTTTAGGTGAATGTGTGGCTAAGCAAAGAGTGATCAAGTTCTCATTGAGATCATTAACAAATAAGATTGGGGTGGCACTAATAGAAAATAAAATGAAAGAGATACATATTTAGGTAGTTTAAACATGTATAGAGAAGGCCAATTGTTAGGGCATATGAGACCTAGGAGTGGTCAGGGAATGCCAAGTACTAGAAGGAAACCATCAAGTATGGTCTTGGTCTCTTAGATCTAAGTCTAGAAATAGCTCAATATAGATTTGAGTGAAGGCAAAAAATTCATGTAGTCAATCTCACTTAATGTGGAAAAAGGTTGTTTTTTGTTTTTGTTGTAGAGTTTCTTGGTAGGATATTGGACCTCAAGATGCATGGTGGCATAGGTATGTCTCTCATCATCTCCACTTTATTCAAAAGGTTTATGCACTTCCTTGATGATTCTCCCTTACCCTATTTACTTGAAATGCACTGACTCCACAAAATAACATGGATGCACAAGGTTTTCATGAAAATTTTTTGTAAGAAAAATTTTTAGTTCTAACACCATGCCTTTGTTTGTGAGCTTTTTCTTTTTATGAAAATGCCTTTAATTTGAATTATGGCATTGAAATATGTCTTGTTCTTCACCTTGGGTTTTGACTTGTTATCGTCAACTTGCAAGCAATCTTTGAACACAATTGAGCCTCAACGTAGTGGTTAGGAGATGCATTCTTTTTATAAACCTTTTACATCCAATTAATGTTGGGAAGATTCATTAGTTAGAATATATGAGTTTAATGGTCTACATTGTGATTGGGTGAGGATCTTCGGTTCTAATGACACTTGATGTAAAATATGGAATATGTGTATATTTTCTTGATTGACAGTGATCTTGATTTATTTGCAAGTTCAACACATATTAGAGGTGTGGCGATTCATGGAAGCGCAATGGGTCTTGGCATGTGGAGAACCCATGCGTGAAGCATGGTGGGCGATGGAGAGAGAGAGAGAGGCCGATGGCGAAGAAAAAAAGAGAGAGAGAGGGAGTTGATTTGTGGAAATAAATTGTATTAAACTTAATAATAATTACATTGGTACTTTCTTTATATAGTGAGCTATTCCTAATATCTAAATAAAGAAACAAGATCAATAAAATATCTAAAAATAGTAAATGAAATATCCTCCTAACAACTTAATTATTCACCTTAACATACTAAAAATAGGAAACTTGGACTCAAAGACACCCTAACAAAATCCCTTAGGGCCGGTGCCCCTTGGGTGACCAATAGACCTGCCACGTGGCCCTTATTCTCCACACACCCCTCAAGTCGAGGCTGGGAGGACGATGACTTGCTGCAACTATAATGAGGCTAGAGCCCCCACCATTCTTCATCCTCTTCCAGTTCCACATCCTCGACCTTCTCTTTGGTAGAAGTCAAGGTGTAGCCTCTTGCAACCTTTGAAGCTGTATTTGGCAACCTCAATAGTCATCGTGACGGCCACCGTGGTCTTCTTCTCCTTTTCTTCTTGAAACATGGCTCTAATCTTCTTGAGATTTGCAGTAGGGGAATCCACATGTGAGGTGCTAGTAGCTGCACGTATGGGTTTCACAAATTTGTCCCAACATTGATCTTGCGGATGATTGGTGTGCCTGCAATGTTGACATGGTGGATAAACTCGACTTGAGCCTTGACCACGCCCTCTTTTGCGTCTTGTACCTCCATCAAATGTAGCCATTGTGGTGTTTTTAGACACCACAACTTTGCTAGATCTTACATCTGGTTCTGCAAGCTTGTTGAGGCAATTATAAATCATCTCAAGATCTAACTTCTCGTCTAGTGCCAAGATCGGGTCACGCGTCGGCTGATGTCGGCGATATACCTGACAAGAGTCTCGTGGCTTGCCATCTTTCATATATAGTAATCTGCTTCTCATAACAGGCATACTTGTAGATCTCTAACTCTTTAAATAATGCCTCAATCTTTGAGTAATACTTATTAAGGGGAAGATCCCCTTGATTTGCCGTCCAGATGCGAGTATATATGCCAGTGATGTGGGTGTTGCTGGACTTCTTGGACTATCTCTTCTCCAAAGAATCCCACATCTCAAATGTTGACTTCTTGTATAACATGTTGGAGGCGATGGATGGATCGTCTGAGTTTATCAGCCAATTTATCACTATGTAGTTCTCTTTCAGTTCTTTGTCGTGTCCTTGGACTTGGGCTCCTTTAGTAGGATATGCAACTTGTCCTGGCTCCCAACGAAGATCTTGAACGTCCGTGCCCATAGGATATAGTTCGAGGCACCCTAAAGTTTGATTGTGGTGCCTTAAACTATAACCTTTCCTTCTCCGATGTTGATTTAGTTCTTGTTTTCAGCTATCCTCATCCTCGAAGAATAAGCCTTCCATAACTTGTACGCTTCGCGTTAGGTGCTGGAAGCATGAGGGAAGCTAGTTGCTGGAGTCCCCTTCTTGACTTCTTGAGCCTTGCGGAAGGCGCCAAGGTCCTTCAAGGAGTTCTTTGAGAGAACTCACAAGTTGACGAAGATGTTTCGAAAATCGAGACTCCGATGTACGTAGGAATCTCATATAAGATTGGACTTTCTTGTGCATGATCTCTCCTTACACCTCCTTGATTTATGCATGGAAGGGTATAGATGCCAAGACCGGTGGCTCTGATATCATGGGGAGATTCATGGAACCGCATTGGGTCTTGGCATGTGGAGAACCAATGTGTGAAGCTTGGTGGGCGATGGAGAGAGAGTGAGAGAGGTCGGCTGTGAAGAAGAGGAGAGAGAGAGAGAGTTGTTGATTTGTGGAAATAAATTGTATTCAACTCAAATATTCTCCTAACAACTTAATTATTTGGCATCTTAACATACTAAAACTAGGAAACTTAGACTCAAGGGCACCCTAACAAAATCGCCTAGGGCTGGCTTCCCTTGGGTGACCAATAGACCTGCCATGTGGCCCTTATTCTCCACAAGGGGATTAGTGCAACTTCTCCCTTTTTGTTTTCACTATTTGAATGAGCAAATTTCGGAACTATATATGGTCATAGAAGATGCTTAAACACTTGCTGGTAATTCCAATGCAAATTCAACGCATTGTTGATCAGCCTGGCATTGTGTTGGCCACTGCCATTGCTTCATCAAGTCATTATGCCCCAGCACAATCCTAGCCTTTTTTTCCCTAAAGAGGTAAAGGGTAACGACCCAATATCAGTAGTCACCCATTTCATTAGAGACCATCAAGTAACCATTACATCTCCAGAACAAGGAAAAATGATATTGTCAGATAGAAATCATAATTGGACTTTCCTCATGCATTTACCAAGGGTTAGAGGCATACTTAATAATGCTAGGACTTTGGTAATCTATCCTGGAAATAGTTCCTTCTGATCATTGGTCTGACATTAAGTAGAATGAAATATAGACATTAAGAGGTTCAATTTGCATGTTTTGATCCTCAGGACCTAGCTTGGATGGAGACCAGTCATTGCTTGTTTATGGGGCTGCTTGAAACTTTCAAATCAGTATCATAGTACGTAAGTTGTTTCCTGACTGGAGCACATGATACAAGGAGAATATCTGGTGTAGAAGTAGGAAAAGCTTGTGGCTTTATGTTTCATCAGCTCTGTTTTTGAACAGGGTTTAACATATTGAAAAACTACCTGCTAAATCGTACATGTTATACCTGGTCTCAATCATTACTGAACCGATTTTTATTGTTAATTTTCCAAGACAAACTTTTTTTGCAGCATACAAAACTGGATAGAGGACCTGTTCTGGAAGCAGCTTGATCTGAACTACCCTGGCATGCCAGGAGCAATGGTCTGCCATGTGGCTGACAACTTTTAGATAGAGAACTAGGATGATGTTTCTATTCTAATCAATCATATTTCTCCCCTTCTAGGTGCATCATGGATTCTTTTCAGCATATCATAACACGACTATTCGTGATGGTGTCTTGGAAGGTGTTCGACGAGCCAAGAGCTGTTATGGGGATGTTGGTATAATAGTGACTGGGCATTCAATGGGAGGGGCGATAGCCTCCTTCTGTGCACTTGATCTCATGGTAAAAGCCTCAGATTCTTTCTTTCATGGGATTCAGTTTTGAGTGGGTAAAGCTACCTGTGCGTATGATAATTAAATGTTAAGGGAGTCAACATAGCAGTCAAAGTGCAATTTTTGGGAGAACAATGTTTAAAAATCCATATATTTGTATTTTTAGATGTAAGACTCATTTTTTCCCTAAAGTTCATCATTCAGTGTTCCCTAAATGTAGTCTGCTTCTTACCTTGAGATTGCTACATGCCTTGCATTGTTTTCTAGAACCTGGTGCTTGCATCTGGTGTCTTCCTTTTCGTTCAGAACTTTCCCAATGTTGTGGTCTGATTACTTATGCTGATTTCAGGTTTTCCATGGAGCTTCTAATGTGCAACTAATAACATTTGGACAGCCACGCATTGGGAATAGCATTTTTGCATCATGCTTTCACAAGCTAGTTCCACACACTGTTCGGGTGGTTAACAGGCATGACATTGTACCACATCTGCCTCCGTACTATCCCCTCTTCCCATCCAAGACCTATCACCACTTTGCTAGAGAGGTAAAATATTGGCTACTCCACTTGTATGTTTGTCATGTTTACTATGTAACCTAATATTGACGTTTATGCATACAATTGTAAGTTAGTTTTCCTAGCTACTAATGCTCCAAAACTTACATCAGAGACTCAGGAAACTGAGTGTGATTTTAAGGATTAAACATTACAACTTAGGTTTAAGAATTTTATGTAGTTGATTTGGATTTGTTAGCTCATGCCCGATAATTTTTTAGGGTCCCTTTTCTCAATTAGGCTTTGTTCAAAGTTCAGGTATCAGGAAATGAACAAACCATAAATGCAGGTCTTAAGTGTTGTAAAGGTTACATCCTACATGATAAAAGTGATGGTAGAAGCCATCTCTTGAGTCCGTAAAAACCACATCTAGAAACTGATATTTGCTCGGTAACTGATCAACTGATTCATCTTATGAAGCTTGCAGAGATGTCCAAATTTCAAGAAAGGGTAGATATGAAACTCAGAGAATTGAGTAGTGATTTATAAGTGTGGAGAATAAAGTGTCATGTGACAGTGCCACATGACGTGTCTGCAGCAGGGTGTAGGTCTACCCAAAGGGTGTTGGCCCTAAGGGTCTTTTGGTATTTTGTTTAGAGTCCAAGTTGTTCTATTTTAAGTGTGATTATTTTTTTGAGTTGAATGCATTAATATTTTCAGCATCTCCTCCCACTCCTCTTCTGTCTCACTGCTGACTCTCTCCCGCTCTCTCTCTCACTGTTCACATGTGAACAGTCCATGCGTGGATTGTTGGGCACATATTTCAACATGCCAAGAACCTTCCACACTAGCGCCAATCTCTATAATAAGCATTGATAATAGCTATGTGAGAACTTGGGCTTAAGAATTCTGAGTAAGTTTGGATCCGTTAGGTCTATACATCCAACTAGTTGTTAAGGCCAATTTTCTTAGCTGGACTCTCATCTAGGTTTGGGTCCATGTATTTTTCAGCTACATTGACACTATTACCTTGTTTAAACCCTAAAAGGGAGAAAGGCCATGTCTTTTTTTCCAAGAAATATTACTACTCAACGCACTGAAAATTAGATTTCCTTCGATTTATTTCTTCGCTCTTCTTCCGGCTAGAGATGTATTGGTTCTCTGGATGCAGGTATGGCTGTACGATATTGGTTTCGGTAGCCTGGTATACACCGTCGAAAAAATCTGCGATGGTTCTGGTGAAGATCCGACCTGCAGCAGGTGATGACATGTCACCTTTGCATTTTTCATCATGTCATAGTAATGCCCCTACTCAATCAATGAGATCGATGTGAATTCATGGCATAAATGACAACACAATTATCTTTCGTTTTTTCTAATCCTTAATGTTCTTTCAGATCAGTGTCGGGGAACAGCCTATCCGATCACTTGAATTACTTCGGTGCAGACATGCAGGCGGATGCCTGGGGATCTTGTAGGATTGTGCTCGGCGGGCCCGAGGGGATTGCGAAAACTGACATCCATGGCAACTTGGTCATGTCAAAAGATGTCATGCAGATGCAGGTGCTACGACTGCCTTGGGAGCGTTCTTCAAGCGGGAGTCTATAGTGTTTATTCTTTGTAGCCTTAGTCCAATAAATATCGCCGGTATTCATGTAACTACATTTCTATGTACATTGCCTGTAAATACAAACGAAGGTGCATACGTGCAAAGTTGAATGAAACGTCAGTATCTTGTGGAGCTCTTCAATGCGATCTATTTATTCAGTAATTTTTAGAGCTACCTCTCCCATATTAAATATAAAATGTGAAAAAGATCCAAGTGACATAGAATAAGAATAGATTTGCTCTCGTGCGAATCCATTTCATATTGTTCATACTATTATACTCAATTGTTCCCCTACGTACGGATTGATTTACATCTTGATTTCACCTTTCAATTGATCGGATCTAATGCTCTGGTCAACACCCTCCCTAGTCGAACAAGGGGAAGAAAACCCTTGCAAATGAAAAAAAAAAAGGAAAAATCGGGAAAAAAAATATTCGCTTGTCGATCGTCAATCAGGTTTTGGATTTTTGTTTTGTTTTAATGAGGAGACAAAAAATCATGATATGGTACGTAAAAGTGAAGAAAATCTCCTCAATTTTAAACTACGTAGATTCTGTGACAAAATGCAATCTGGACATCTATCCTCCCGCCAAGATATCCTGCGAAGGGGTTTTTATCGCCCCTCAGAAGTTTCTTGGTAAGCATAGATGACGAAGAACACCTAATCGGGCTCTAGAATTCCATTAGTCAGTCAATTATAGCCGTCAAAATTTAACTCAAAGGAGGCATCTGCGTGCAGCATCATTGATCTGGTGCGGAACCGTCCTCTCAAAGGTAAGTGGGAAGGTGGATGCCCAGGGACTTAGAAGGGGGAAAGGGGAAATGTTGTAGGACACAAATGGGGAAATCTTTCCATACGTGGACTTTAATAGATCTTTCACTAATTTATGTGCCTTTTTTCTCTTGATTTGCTTACATTTATCTCCACGTCAAAAATCCTCTTTGTTAGGTGGAGAGTCAACTTCCTTAAGTAACTTATTTGGAATATAAGTATCTCATTCTTGGAAGTTAATTCCGCTTTCAGTTTCGCAAATTCTTTATTGGTTGTGGTTAAGTCATTATTTAACTTCACCGTTTTAGCTTCTATCCTATTTTTCTTAAGCAACTTTATTGCCTTATTAAATTCTTCCATCAATTCTTCATAAGTAATCTCTTCATCTGATTGTTCAACACGTAGGTAGCCTGGTTGGATAGCTCTTCCCTGATGTCACAGTGGATTTGATATGGACTGTTGTTGCCGAACTTACGTTAGTGTGTCGCCTGACCTAGATGCTTCTTATCCCAGTCTTGAACTTGAAGTAAACCAATGCACCAGTACCTACATCTCTAATACCAGGTGTTGAGTGGGAAAGTACTGGAGAGAGGCATATAGTGCTCCATTTATAAAGTTCAACAATTAATTTTTGCGATATCCACACTTTATATCAGTAAAATAAAGCATGTATCCTTTATCAATATCTTAAGCACAATATGCTAAGTCATAAATCATATTGGCATCGATATTTTAGAGTGATTCCTCTTCTCAAGTGAGTTCACCACTCAAGATTGTCTTGCCTTGGGATTTTATGTGACCTTTTGTCACAAATCCACTACAAAAGTTAGGTTACTTGTGGGTGTAACCTAAACCTTTATGACAACAATTAATCGTTGCCCAAATCAATCAACCTAAGTCGATTCATAGGCAACCTAATCATAAGGTATTTCCTATTGGTGGCTCAACCCAAAGCGGTTTACTACATGGTCTCCAACCACTAGTCAATCATGAGTCATTGTCCTGTATTCAACAAGTACAACAAGAATATTACCATAAGAATATCAATGTTCAATTCTATAGCTTAATCAGAATATAAGCACTAGCTATTAGTATTTATCTTGGATACTTCTCTAGAATCTTAAATATCAAAGATTTAAAGTTTGCGCATTTGAGAAACTCACAGGCGAATCTATATTAATTTGGCAATAGAGTTTTTTCTATAGATTTGGAAATGATTTCCTACTAATGATTCTTATAGAATTGCTTTGTGAAAAATTACTCCGCTAGAGATTCTTCTAGAATAAATTTTGTTAGAAGGATTCACTTTGCTAACGATTGCTCCAAAATCACTTTCTCATTGAATTGCTAGAATCTTGAAATCATAGAATCTCTTTTAAAATCATTAGAATCACACTCCTTAAAATCAAAGCCATAATGTTAAAACTAAAGAGTTAAAAGACAAGAACCAAAGCTTCGCCATGGAACTTTTTTAATCACTTGTGTTGTATTAGAATGCTTCTTAACCTCCTCTATTCATAGGTGAATTCTAGCTTGTAAAATGACCATTGCTCTTTTAATAATCAGTAATCATAGGTGATGGTAACACCATCATCATCCATAAATAACTTAATTTAGCTAAATTCCAAGGTTAAATTTATTTAACTAATCATTAAAAGGGTATAATTCAATTTTGGCCTAAACAAGAAAAGCAAATGAAAATTGAGTTAATTCTATTATTTTAATGGGTATTTACAAATGCAAATTAACTATGGGGTGAACCTATACCTAATTAAAGGTCGAATAAACTCAAATTTCCAAGAAGTAGGCTTGTATTGACTGATTTAGGATTTTTCTTAGAATAAAAGGTTAATCTATGAATAGAAACCCTAATTATAGCTTTACTTTAATTGAAAGGGTTATGATGGAAATGAATGTAACCTAAACATTCTAAACATCATCGAAAGATATTTTATGAGGTTTTTAACATTAAATTTTACAAAATGAACCTATTTTGACAAAAAATAGAGACCAAGGTGGGAAATTGATATATTTTGGGTTAAAGTGTAAATTGATCAGTCAAACTTCATCAAAACCCAAAATTAATGCCACTATTAGATTCCTTGGGTCTAAATTAGGTTACACCCAAATTTTGAGCCCAATCAGATTCCATCTTGGCCAAGTTTGTAAGTTACTCCTTTAGTTTCTAATTATTGCAAAAACCCCCCTAAGTTTTGAAATTTCGTGCATCAAGGTCCCTGGATGATGTCATGATGATGTCAACCGTCTTCTTCAGGCAAGTTGAGCAGCAACAGCTGCTTGTTACCTTCGTTTGCTCTCGGATCTTCCAGCGAGCCTTGACGAGGCAAATCTTGATCAAATCCCACCAAAATTGGTAGGATTGATTGCTGGTCGTGATGAATCCAGTAAGGCAGATCTCGAGCCCTATTTTGGCATGAATCCTCTCCAATTTGACCAAGAATCGTGTGTCTAAAACCTAACAAATTGACAATCACATCATTCAAATTGGGTTCAATTGATGTATGGTTCGCATCAATATAAAGGCCTAGGCATTCCCATGCACAATTCATGCTCAATTCGGCTGGAATTCATCTTCTTCTTCCTCCTTGAAGCCATGCCATTGACGCACCTCGGAGCTACTTCAACCCACCTCGTCGCTGTCTGCCACATACAATAGGTAGAGGGTTTTCCCTCCCCGTCGTCCCACGAAGCTTCATGTGAAGCTTTGTGACCTAATTTCTTTTCCTCCACTCCGATTTCATCTCTATGCCCTTCTTGCCGTCCTCTCTTCTTCCGATAATTATACTCTTCCTCTCTTCAAATTAGGTTAGGGCTTCTCTTTCCCATCCCTCCAATTAAATTTTTGGAGCTCTATATATAGTTCCATTCATCGCTTCTATCATCTCCTCTGAAATCCGGCATTAACAACAACCACTACCTTCATCGCCACTCTACCTCCATCACCCCAACGACCAATTGACCTGGGCAAAAGCTTCCACTCAACTTCGTTGAGCTTTTTCCCAAGTCAATTGCATCTGCCATCACCGCCATTGAAGCTGCTTTGAGCTTCTTCACCACCACCATCCACCCTACCTCGAGCTCAATAACCATAGGGCTTTGCTCCAGCGTACTTCGCCAGAGCTTTTGATGTGTTTAATTGGGGTAGAATGACCCATTTTTGTGTTTGCAGGTCTTTACCAGACGTACCATCTTCTTTGGCGACAACTGAGCCATCTGGTGACTTGATTGCTGGACCTCCTCACCTGTGGTCGTAGAAACGTTGCAGCAGCACATCCTGACTGTGGATTTGAGGATCTAGTGGCCAGCATCTGCGAGTGCTTTGCAGCAGCTATTAGCAGAGAAGATGAAGAAGAAGGTGGGACTTTAGTCCCACCTCGTTGAGCAGAAATCCTTTAACCTACCATTTAAAGAATTGTCATCCATATACGTTGCTTGGAAACAAGGGATCGGATCCCCATACGCATGCGCACAAGCCCGCTCACACACACACGGGCTGGGCTAACCTGACTTGGATCCACGAAGAGAAAGCTAGTCTCATTGGGCTGAGGTTTGGGCCGAGGAGAAGAGGGTTGATTTTGCAGCAAAGCACAAAGTGATTTGTGCTAAGATTGGTCTTAGGCTATAGTTCAATAGAACCAAATTTTTTTGGCCTTAGCCAAATTTTAATTGAGATTTCTATTCTTTTGAGTTTGATTCCATCTTGTCTTTGATTACATATTAACTATTTGCATCAAACTCCTGTGTTGCACATTTTGGAAACTTGATTAGTGGTATTTGTGCATCTTCTTGTTCCCTAAGACGACCGTAGATTTCTCTAATTTCAAGTTATAAATTTAAATGTTTATTTTTCTCTAGTCGCGATATTACAACTATTTTAAACCTCGATTAAAGTGATTAAACAATAGGAAAATTGGTTTTCATCAAAAACTCGACATATGTAGAGAAATTCCTTGAAATTGAGGTTTACTTAAATCAAATTCAAATCACATAAATATCTTCTTGCAACAGCAAAAATTGCTTGATTAACTAGTTGGAAAACTATCAACTAGTTGGTCTTGCCTTTTCTACCTATGACAACTATTTAATTTAAATTTATGTTGTAGGTGAATTCCTAATTGGTAAATGGAACTTTAAGAATTTTGAAATTGAATTAACTCAAGAATAGCACTTTCCATGGCCTTGGCATACTTCTAAATGGTTTTGTTCTATCATAATTAATTTAATCAATCTATATGGTGCTTATATCACAGTATATCCAGATAAGCTTAGCAATTCTTCTAAATAAAAATTATAACCAAGAAATTGAACTTGTTGAACTTGTTTTCCATGTAATCTTCTCTAATTGCATCTTTTAACTTGTAATCTTCAAGTTCTCTACATGTGATGCTTGTAATTCTTCATCCTTCATCACATTTGATTAATTACAAATGTCTAGCATATTTGCAAGTATGCACTTGCATCTTGTAAAAATTCTTTGCACACATAAATTCAAAAATCATCATAAATATGAATGCATCAAATACATAGATATTAGGTATGTTCATCAAATATAATCTTCATAAGCATTGAGAAAAATTGCACTTTAGTTCTCATAGATTTGCAAGAATTACTCTAAGCTCTTCTAGTAATTACATAGGTTTTAACCATCAACATCACTAGTATTATCATATTTCAACATTAATCCTAATGTCCCAATAGGTATAAGTTCTCATCCTCTTCTAGAATATTCCAGCTTGCTAGATTAAAAAAATTTAAATTTTATAGTGGGGATATCCAAAAGGAGTAGTTGCAGTAAATGTTTTAAGATCTAGGGCTAGCGGTGTTCCTCTAAAGTATTGATCGCATAAGATTCTTGCCAAGATGTTTGACTTGTTTTGAAACAAGGGTTTGATTGAATTTTTCAAGATTTATTATAACCCAACCATCATTATTCTTTGCTTTACACAAAATTTTTCATTTTGCTGGATGAAATCTTCATTTAGGATTTGATCGAGGCTAAGGAGCTTGACAGGAAAAATAGGTGATGGAAATGCTGCAAGCACGTTTGGGAGGAGAAGGAACATGTGGAGTTGATAATCTCATTACACCGTATGGGTGTACATCTAGGTAGGGGGTCTAACCCTCAATTGTCTACTAGAAATTGATATGATACAAGATGAAGGAAGTCCTTTTTTGAATACATGATCATTCCTTTATAGGGGTTTTCTTTTTTGCTATGGAGACAAGCATTTATTCTTCATGGGGTGCTATCGCTCAATGGGTTGCCTTTCTCTCTACGCTAGTGCCTTGATTCTTGTATTGTTGCTTAGATTCTTATGCTATTGCATTTTCTTCTTCACTATTGATGCCTTTTTTGCTTAGTCTATTAAGATCGGCATAATAGCGGATTGCAGGGTTTTAGTGTCTTGGGTGATCTCCTGCCATCTGAAAGCTGGGTGTCCAAGCAAACTAATCGATGTTGAGTGTTCTGAGGTGTATCCAGTTGTCTCATGTTAACGAGCATGAAATGATGTTTGTTAAAAACTACGTCGACCAATCAAATTTTAAATTTGTAATTTTGAAGTTAGGTTCGAGGTCATTTGTTGAAAGCAATTTATTGCATGAATACCACTGTTAGGATTTCACCAAATTTAGATTCAGGAACTAAATGCATGTAGTTCAACTCTCAATTATAGGCATTCTAGCTAGTTTAATAAAATTACGAGGGTTTATTGGGCTTTTCCCTTTTCTTTTAGAAAATGACTTAGTTAAGCCTAATGGGGATTATGAGTATATTTTTGATAAATCTACATTTATATATGTTAATTTTCTTATTTATGCATGTTCCTAAGTCCATAGAAGCATCATGCACTATAAATATTGCATAACATGCATCATTCTACATTTAAAATAATTATTGTAAATTATATATTAATTTACCTCTTTTTATAGCTAGGGGAGAAGGTGATATATTTTGGGGCCTTGGATTGAAGATCCAATCGTACAGATCTGATCAGGACGATGTTCGGAGTCCAACACCTTTCGAATCACCTTGAACGGACCTCGTAGCATCAGAGGTAGTCCGAGGAAGATCAAAGTCAAGGGCAAGGTGGTGCAAATCCAGACTTTAGATGACAAATCCGACTGCATGGATGGATTTGGATTGACGATTACAGCCCAATGACATAAAAATTGACCCATTCGGACATCCATAGCACCACCTGTGAAGAAATGAAGATGAATGGTCGTGATGGTGCCACGTGGCACTATCAGAGCCATCTAGGCCACCTAAGGACCACTGTAGCCTCTTTCCATCCGCACCATCAGATCTGGGTCATTGGATCTTCATCCAATGGTCATAGAGGCCTTACGTCTCTTAATCAGTTGGGAGGTTGTCTTAACACAATGACCTCCATAACTCATTGGTCTTAAGCCTTATGCCCAAAGAGAGGTCGCGGGGGCAATTTCTCCTCGTGGCTCAGATTTACACTAGTAGCCACGCAACATGCAATGCGCGGGAGAATGGCCAGCATAGTAGGTGTGATTTCCTCCCGCATGCAATGTGCAGGAAAGTTGGTGCAGCAGATTCCCGCAACTCACGCTTGAGGTGCGATTTGGAGCACCCTTCAGCGTGAAATCTAGATGCTTCATTACAGATCCAACGATCAGAAGACCCCCCTTGCTGCATGATAAAAGACTCATCATGACTCCTAATTAACATTGATTAGTTAATTTCCTTAGCTAATTATCTAAGAATATCATAAATAATCTAAAATAACATAATTAAGTCGCAATTAATATTAATATAAGTTTAATTATTAATTTGGACTCAAAATAATACCAATTAGCTATATAATAAGTATTTAATATAACTTAAATGAATTAATGACCTACGTACTTAATCAGCCTAATTAGTTTAATCATTTAAATAATATAGGTAAAAAGGGCAAAAGTGTAATATAAAGGCATAAATATATTATTTACATTATTTATAATCACATATAAGAAGTTGAAAAAGAAATAAATTAAAATAAGCCTTTAAATATGTCGTTTGCATTTAAGCCCTTAATTTTCATTTCAATCGAGTCCTTTTTATTATGCATAGGCCCTTATTTATTTACTAATTGGTCCCTATGTACACAACCTCTTTTTCCTTTTCTTCGTCCTTTTGGATGGTTGACGACGTTCGGTCCCTACACCCTCCGATCATCGCCTTTTCGGCATCATCCCACCTTCAGAGCTTGCATACAAGGTCTGCTCACCTTTACCTTTTCATCCATCATTTCGGATGGTCGTTTAAACCTAATTAACCTAGGTGACTAAGCTCACTAGCATCGGAGACGACGCTGATGGTTACCGTGAACCTAGACCTATTCCCGTCCGAATACACCCCGCTTTTCCTCCACCACCACCTATAAATAGCTCCCCATACCTCCGATCTCGGTTAGCAACCCTCTTCCCACTTCTTCCACCACGGTTGTTCATAGGCTATTCTTCCTCTACCTCCGGTGACTTCTACCTCCTTCCATCGATGTTCTCTGAGGAGAACAACCTTCCGTTCTCCGTTGTCCTTCGTCGCGTCTTCGAACGAGGCTACATCGTCATCCACATCTTCTACACATTGTATTCGATCTCCGTCGGAGCTCTGATCCTCCCCTCTGATTTCTTCCTCCGTTACGATCCATCGACGGAGTCTTCTAGCCCCTTTCGTCCAAGCAACAATAGAACTAACTTTGTAGTTTAGATTAGAGTAGCTTAGTGTAGTTAGTTAGCTTAGTTAGTGTAGATTTCATGCCGTATTTACAACGTCTTCCCCAACTCCAGCAAGCCTCATTTGGCTTGACCGGAGTCTCTTTTTGTCTTTCAAATTCACCAAACATCTTCTAATCTTGTTCACGATCACTTCTACATCCATTAATTGTATGATTTATTCACCTAATCGCCTAATTCCACCACACTCACCGGATCACCTCTGTTGTCTATGGCGGAGGTCTCCAGATAATTTCACACTCAATAGGGGTCCTTCATCACTTATTCATCACACAAGGGCCCCATTCTCACTTTTAATTAGATCTATAAACCTCTATATTCAAAACACCTAAATTCCCCTTCAACCTCTGAGTTCGCTATCCATGGCGAGCTCAGAGGAGTTTTTCGCCTAATTCCCTTCATGTACACCATCACTGGATCTTCTTAAGTATTTCCCTTCACTCAATTGAGTGGGAAATCACTTCTTGAGTTCATGCAAACTCAAGATGTTCTTTCAATGAAATTCGTGATAAATCTTGTGTTAGATCTTTAATTGATTCAATTGATACATTTTTGAGGTTTGTTATAACATCAGGAATCTTTTGAACCATATCTTGATATGTTTCATGGAGAATTTGTCTCTAGTGACCTAAAATGGCAATCACCGGAGCTTTGGCGAGCTCCGGCGATTGCAATTGCGAACCTCAACCATTAGAAGTTTGCGAAAAGCTCCAGATAGAGTTTTCATATTGTGAGGATTAAATTTGGCTACTCAAACCTATGTTTTAATGTTGATTGCTCTCAGCTGATCGTCATCTTCCTTAGCTCTAGCAAACCTGAGGAGACAAGTCTGTTAAGGTTTAAAGCTGGGAAACAGGTCAAAAAGCTTGAGTAGATCATGGAGAGTCTATTTTAGGTTT
This sequence comes from Thalassia testudinum, assembly GCA_037157565.1. Taxonomy (NCBI): domain Eukaryota; kingdom Viridiplantae; phylum Streptophyta; class Magnoliopsida; order Alismatales; family Hydrocharitaceae; genus Thalassia; species Thalassia testudinum. The sequence continues at coordinate 371,983 of JAZHRO010000022.1, read as the reverse complement.
CATTTAGGTCATAGAATCTTTAGTTTGATCTAATAAACAAACCTCCGTTTGATATCTGGCGATGAGCTTGGAGATACTCAAGAAGGGTTTGAAACGTGGTTTTGAGGTGCGAAATCATTTCCTTAGTCTGAATTCGACTGATTAAGGTTTTCAATTTGAGTTGAGAAGCTCTAATTCGGAAAGTCAATATTTCGAGCTTCAAAGTCAACTCTCATTCAATTATGGTGATTGAAAGGTTAAATGTTGAATTTAATAGGTTAATCGAGTTCCTTCTATGTTTGTGGATCTTCTACAATGGATTTGAGTGAAATTTGTTGAGGTTTATTGTTGATTCCAATTTCTGCCCATTTTGGGTTAAGTTTGGAACTCAAGTTTATTCAGTGACCTAAAGTCGAGTTTTGAACCCAATCTTTGCCTGCATAAGTTCCTTTTGATTTTTTGAAATGATCCAAATCATTTCTTGAGAATTTTATCAATCTACTGGACTGATTTACATTAGAATCAGTGCTCTGAACACTAAGATCAAGAGATAAGAAGCTTCTAAGCTTCTTAAAGCTCCTCAGACCCTCTTTTCCCAATCATTTGAGTACAGAATGGATTCTTGAACTCTTTTGAACTCTCAATCAAGATTGCATTTGACTATGTAGGTCATTTGACCTTAATTCATCATTAGCAACACGTACATGCTCATGGCGAGATTGTGGATCACTTTTGATCTAATCTTCAAATTAATGTTAAAATTGGATAGAGGAGTCTCAGAGCTTTCCAACGAGCTATTATAACCATGAAAGGTAAACTGAGTCGGTAGGGATCTTTGTTTGAAGTTGGCCGGCTAGTGACGTGTTTGTGAAGGAGATATGGCTATGTTAGTTCCACCTCGTGAGCTGGTGAAGCCACGCACACCTACTTAAGTAAATGCGCCACTAGCTGAAGCAATTGTCAATGCTCGACGCATATTATGAGCATTTGGGTGTGTGTGTGTGCACGCTCGTGCGTGTGTGTGTGTGCAAGCATGGGTGAATGTGTGAGCCCGATGGTGGATGTGAGCTTATGTGGGCCTGAATTAGGCCCAAAAATATACTATAATCCACAATTAAAATAACTAGGGTTCACCTAGTAGGGTTGATTCGACCCCCTATGGGCTGTTGATCCTCAAAAGGTGGGCACGCCCATTAAACCAACCTTTTGCCTAAGTAAAGAGAAGAAAAGAGGATTTGAAGCCAAAATCAACTAAGTGTTGATAGTTAAAGAGAGATGAGATGAGAGTCTAAAGAGCTAAAGGCTGAGAGAGGAAATGAAGGTTGAGGAAAAGAATGGTTAAGTGTTGTAATAATGACTTAATGATGTAAAGGCATGTTGTATAGTTAAACATTCTTTTATGCCTTAATTTGTATAACACTTGATGCAAATGTTCTTTTTGTTATTCAATGTTGTAATCATTCATGTATATTTTTCTTATAATGGAATAATTGCCAAGTTTCTAAGTTTAAATTTTGTATGCAATTGTTCATGAGCTTAACGTATATTGTGATTATATATTTAATTAACTTAAGTAATTAGTTAATTGTTAACTTAGAATAAAAATGGTGAATTAATTAAGTTTAAATACTTCCCAGTGAATGACCTAAATTCAACTACTTAAAAGAATTAAAATCTAAAATACTAGGTTAGCTTGACCTTATACTACAATTAAAGACGACAATTTAATAAATCGAGTTAACCTAAGTCTTTTCTTTATGCAACTAATTAAGCCTAATAATCTTAATTAATTGTGTTGAGAATTGAGCGATCATTGCACCATGCGATCCACCAGCTGTTGGCCTTCATTGCTTGGCCAAATGGGTGCATGGGACATGCACCCATTTCCCACGCATCCCAATTAAGCCCATGAACGAATTCAGCCTCCCCTCAACCTTGTATAAACCCACCTACACCCCCTCCTTCCTTGTCACCTCTTCCTACCTCTTCCTCTCCCCCTCCAAAGAAAGCTGGTCCCAAGTCCGAGATGCTCCATTAGAGTAGAAAATAAATATTTTTCCCCCTCTCTTATTCTCGTTTGTGGAGCATCCCATGGCCATTTTCTTACCTTGTTTGTGAAGCAGATTCCACTATGACGTCGCCTTGTCTCATCCCTGATTCGTCCGATTTTGTCCTCCTTCAAGCTCCTCACCACTCTCTTCCAGGCACTTTGTCAATACGACTCATCCTTCAATCAGCAGTCGAGGAGGATTTTTCTCATCTCTATCTTATTACTTTTTAAAGTAGATTTTGATTTTTGCAAGTAGATTTAATAAACACTGATTTATTTTTGATGAAATATTTGTTCTCTTTCGTTCTCTCTCTCTTATCCTGGCTTCTTCTCTATTATTATCTTTGTACTATTCTCTCTTTCTCTCTCTTGTATTATTTGATATTTAAGTAGAGTAGCTTGCGTAGATTGATTTCAACCGGCTATTCTGCTTTGTGATGGTAATTTCTAAACGTGGCTTTTAAATCAAACGTTTGCCTCCTTGTGTTCGACTTGGGACTCACTTTGAGTTTCAGTAATAAAAATTATTTGATTAGTGGATTTTTCGCAACTATGACGATAGGTTTTCAAACTCGATTTTTCTCGCGTAAAACTTCTCTGGGTCAATTTCTCAATAAAAACCATGCAAGCCCTACAATCTACCGAGGAGTCAAATCCATGAGAAGTTAATTTGGGGACCTCGTTAATTACTTAACACTTAATTAGATAAAACAACAATTAATGTGTGTAATCATTAAATAATTCAGATATTGCCTGAAGGTCATGAAGATGCAATAAACTCTCCAATTATGCAATAATCAAGACTAGTATCAACTTAATCAAGAAAATACTTCCAAATAGCCCCTAAAACTCAACAATGAGTAGTTTTCCTACAATTTGGTCCTTGGGGCTCACAATTTGGTCCCTGCAATTTTTCTTTCTTCTCAATCTAGCCCCTGCTAGCAGCAGGTGGCTTGAGGCCTTCTTCTTCGTCGAGGCAACCTGTAGGAAGAAATCTGGCGAGAGGGATGGAGTGCCTCAGGGCACCTTCGGCTGTGTAGAGAGGTCGGGAAGCATCCTCAGAGTTTCATGAAGCTTCCAGGGCAGCTTGGCGGCCGTGAAGGTGGTGGTCGATGGGTATCATTTTTGAGGAGGATGGCAAGAACGATGGGGGTCAGCTGAGTCAGGAGAAGGACTTTAGCCTCGACCAAGTGGCTGGGAAGCTTTTTCTGGCCTTGGCAGAGATGGTGGTGGCGATGATTTGGAGTGGGCTCACCGGAGGTGTCCAACCGAACTGAAGGAAGGCGGCGGTGGCGATGGGAGTTCGGTGGGATGTTGGAGGCATCGAAACCCTTAATAAATTGGGATTTTGTTTGCAGAAGGGTGGTGGTGCTTCCAAGGTGGTTGGCGATGAGCAATGAGGGCCGGCGGACGTGATTGGTGGTCGTCGGAGTTAGCGTCAGAGACAAGGAAGATGACATGGATAAGGAAGGTGGGATATTGGTTCCTACGCTTGAGGGTCCTAAACTACACTACAAAGAGGGGGGAAGAGAACACGATACCTAAGGTTGGATGAAGAGGGAAGGAGAGTGTCCGACGTTCGCCCACTAGATCCAAGGAAGAAGGTGGCGGCGCAAAGGTGATTGGAGGTGAGGAAGGGGTTAAGACGACCTTGCTTTGGTTGGTGAGTGTTGGACGACGACAGGGAAGATGATGGCGCTGCTCTTGAGGTCGAAGGAGGCTGCCAGGGTCGGAGATGGAGTTTGCCATGAAGAAGATGGGTAAGAAATGTGACTAAATCTCGGCGAAAAAGATCGACAAATCTTCGTAGAGCTTTATAGCTCCTCGAGACGTGATAACGTCGGAGATGGCAAGGATCAATGGTTGGATTTCGCAGCTAGCGACGGCGGTGTGATTGCACAACAATCATGGGTCCTAATCAACCTAAATATTGTCTAAACCTAGCTTAATTTATGGATATTTCACTCATATCTTTCATATCATGCATTGCATCAGTTTATTTAGAATAAGATGAGATATCCTGCTATTTAATATTTTTTTTGCTATTTGCAGGTAATAAAGTGATCCAGGATGCGGGAGATAGTGGAATAAAGCAATAAAGGAAGAAGAAGATTGATTTAGACAAGAGGAGTGGGGAGGATAGCCTTATCCTTACCCTTAGAAACCCTAGGACAACCTTCCCAAACCCAAAACTACCTCCATTAGGATACCTTAGCCTCAAAACCCAAACATGGATAGCACTATCCATGTTCTTATCCACCTTATCCCTCTCCCAAACACTTAGGAACCAAAACCCACCTTAGAAAACCTAAAACCCACTTTCCAGCACCTTTTAGGACATCTAGACATCTGGCTAGACGTCTGATTTCTGCAGAATATCAATCCAGGAAGCCAAAACTCATATTGACATAGAATTAGACATCCAATCTACTATCCATATGTCTAATTTTGGAGTATAGGAAGTCTGACCACTCTTTTGGACGTTTGATACTGTTCTCTGGTTCCTAATTTTGGTGCTAGAAGCCTGATCTTGCTTATTTTGAACTAGAAACCCCACCAGACACCCTAGGAAACCTAATTAGAGACCTCCTAAGCCTACTCCACTATCCATAGCCCTACTTATCCTATCCCTAACCCAATTGAACCATCTCATACCTAATTAGGTGCATCTACAGTTGATTGGGTGCACCTGAACCCAATTAGATCCACCTAGGATCTAATTAATTCATACCTATTAGGTTTACCTAAGCCTAAACACACACACACACATCCAATTAGACTTTACCTAAACCCAATTAGGTTTACTCCTTTCCAATTAGACTCACCTAAGACTAATTAGGTCCACACCCACTTAATGTAGGTTAACCCAACATAGATTCACCAAACCCACAACCCTACTCTACGAAAATTATACCCACACATATACACACTTTCCTAAATCCCACTTTCCCATTCTAACCCTCATTAGTTGGTCACCAACCTAGATCCTACATTGGTGGCACTTGCTATTTTGGGAGCCACCAAAAGTGGCGACCCATTTGAAATGGAGAGGCCTTCCCATAAAAGCCAAAGAAAGAGAGAGCACGCCCATTAATTCCTAATTCAATTGGCCTCAACTCTGCACTTGCGACACCCTCCCCTCCATCCCTAAGAGCTACCACCTCTAAACCTTAGGGCCGTCCACCACTCCTTTAAGGGGTCCTCCTCCTCCAAGGCTCCTCCATGGATGGCTAGGAAGAAGCTCTCCTCTAAGCTTCTTCAAGGGCGGCAAGAAGATGAAGGATCCATCAACATCCTCCTCCTCTCTTCTACTCTTGGGCATGCTTCTTCTTCCTCCATAGAGGGTCCATGCCCCCATTTTCTTTTCTTCTTAGACAGCCATAGAGAAGACCCCCCTCAAGGTCTTCTCAAGGACGACCATTGGTAGAGAAAGGGTGCAACACCCTCCTCTCTCCACTTGGGTGCACACACCCATCCTCCACTCTTTAGTGGATGGCCAAGAAGGCTTCTCCTTAGCCTCTCTTGGTTGATCCCTTTCTTTAGTTTAGCTTTATTTCCATGTATCCGAATTTTATAGTGACTTAATTTTTGATGCATGATTGATGTAAACACATTTACACTACTTAAGATGTCTATTTATGCATGTTCTTAAGCATAGGATTGCATTGCATGATATAAATATTGCATAACATGCATCATCTTGCATTTAGAGTAGTTTGAATAAAATGAAGGTTAATTATCTCTTTTTATGTGCTTGGACAGGGCAAACCTTTTATTAGGGCCTCGGATCGAAGATCTAACCGTATAGATGTGATCAGGGCGACGATTGGAGTTCAATGACTCCAAGATCGCCCTAATTAGGCATCTGTAGCATCAGATAGTGATTGGGGAACCCTAGAAGATCAAGGGCCAGGATGATGTAAATCCGCACTTCAAATGACAAATCCGACCGCACGGATGGATTCGGATCGACGATCGCAGCCTAACGATGCAAAAATCGAGTCAATTCGACACCCGTGGCACCATCTACAACATCCAGAAGATGGACGGCCAAGATGGCGCCACGTGGTGCCATCTCGGCCGCCCAATCGCCCGCATGCAACCACTGAAGCCTCCGCATCTGCCCCTCTGTGCCGTTGGATCTTGATCCAACGGCTGTGAATGCATGCGCCTCAAATCGTCCGCGCGACCACCCGTGCTCCGTAGCGCAGCGGTTGCGAGGTGCTGCACGTTCACAAGACGCGAGTTCGAGCCGCAGCGAGCAGGCGAAGGGCGCGGGCGAGCGTCGGATCTTGATCGGGCGGCCATCCGCGCTCAATAGCGTTGACGCGCTATTGCACGCCTGCACCTCATGCGGTATCGCATGTGTTGGGGCGGGCACGCAGAGAGCGGGCGAAGGCGTGATCTGGACCGTCCAATCTCGCGATTGGATGACTGTGGATGGATGAACGTGTGGCATGCGTTGAGCGTGAGCAGACGAGCGGGCACGCGCGGGCAGCGGCCACTACGCCCACGTTGGGGCTTTAGCGACTGTTTTATCCGTCACTAAAGATCCCTTATTTAATGTTTTAAAGATGTAATGACCAATTTGCCCCCACTCCTTGCAACTATAAAAGGAGACCCCCTCCACACGAAATTCTCATCCCTTCTCTTCTCTACCTCTCCAAAGCTCAAGAGAAGCTTGTCCCACACCCGGGATGCTTCTCGCGAGATAAAGTCCAAATTTTCGTCCCCTTTCGGAAGTGGATCCCGCGACGACGACGACGTGCTGCCTCGTTCCCGTTCTTCTGCTTCGTCCTCCTTCGTCTTGCTTCGTCCTTCTTCGTCCAGGCGTCGTCCCGTTCGGCTTGTCCTCCAAGCGACCATCGAGGAGGATATCTCTCTTCCTATTCTTTTTACTGCTTTCTCGTATAGATTTACTGCTTTCTAAAGTAGTTCTGCTCGTCCTCCAAGCGACCTTCGAGGAGGATATTTCTCCCTCTATTCTTTTAATGCTTTCTAGAGTAGATTTATTGCTTTCTAGTGTAATCATTTTCCCGCTTTCTAGTGTAATGAACAATCGTTCTAATGATGAAATTCTCTGTTTATTCTACATCTCATTTTGATTTCTGTTTGTAATATTCTCTCTCTCTCTTCTAGTTATTGTAAGTAGTTAGATAGTTTTAAATTGAATTACTTCGTGACAAATAAAAATAAATGCGTAGTTTTTAAATCAAACGTCCGCCTCCCTGTGTTCGACCGAGAATTTTAATTTCAGTATAAATTTTATTTGTTGAACATGAGTTCTTCGCTTTCAAACTACAACGACATGTTTTTCAAAACCAAACACGTTAGCGTCGCAACTCGTACGTCAACATTTTGGTGCCGTTGCCGGGGATGTAAACACATTTACACTATTTAAGATGTCTATTTATGCATATTCTTAAGCATAGGATTGCATTGCATGATATAAATATTGCATAACATGCATCATCTTGCATTTAGAGTATGAATAAAATGGAGGTTAGTTGTCTCCTTTTATGTGCTTGGATAAGGAAAACTTTTTATCAGGGCCTCGAATCGAAGATCCAACCGTACAGATGTGATCAGGGCGACGATTGGAGTTCAACGACTCCAAGATCGCCCTAATCAGGCATCTGTAGCATTAGATAGTGATCGAGGAACCATAGAAGATCAAGGGCCAGGATGGTTTAAATCCACACTTCAAATGACAAATCTGACCACACGGATGGATTCGGATCGACGATTGCAGCCTAACGACGCAAAAATCGAGTCAATCCGACACTCGTGGCACCATCTACAACATCCAGATGGATCCCGCCCTTCTCGCCAGATGCAGAGGAGATTGAATCCAAATATGTGAGAAGTGGTCAAAAAGGAAATTATTAAGTGGCTCAATGCAGAAATTATTTATCCAATCTCTGATAGTCCCTGGGTAAGTCCTGTTTAGATTGTTCCAAAGAAAACCAGGATTACCGTTGTGACTAACGAGCCAGGAGAATCTGTCACAACTCGTTCAGCTTCCTCTTGGAGGGTTTGTATTGATTATAGGAAGCTGAACACAGCCACTAAAAAGGATCATTTTCCCCTGCCCTTCTTCGATCAAATCTTGGAAAAATTAGCCGGGCAGAAGTACTTCTATTTTCTTGATGGCTACTCGGGATACAACCAAGTTCCTATCCATCCCGAGGATCAGGAAAAAACTACTTTCACCTATCCCTACAGAACCTTTGCTTTTCGTAGGATGCCTTTCGGGTTATGCAATGCACCTGCAACTTTTCAAAGGTGTATGCTAGCCATATTTTCTGACATGGTGGGAGAGTTTATGGAAGTCTTCATGGATGATTTCTCTATTTTCGGAGAATCATTTGACTCTTGTTTGGCTAATTTGAAAATGATTCTTAAGCGATGTATCAAGACACGACTGGTCCTTAGCTGGGAAAAGAGTCATTTCATGACCCAAGAGGGCATCGTTTTGGGTCATGTAATCTCTGAACGGGGAATTGAAGTGGACAAAGCTAAGGTTGATGCTATCGCTAAACTTCCTCCTCTCACATCTGTTAAACAAATCCGATCATTTCTTGGCCATGTGGGATTTTATCGAAGATTCATCAAGGATTTCTCGAAGGTTGCTAGTCCTTTGAGCAATCTTTTTGCCAAAGAAACACCGTTTGTTTTTGACGAATCATGCCGAAAGGCATTTGATTTCCTGAAAACGACAGTCACCTGTGCTCCAGTTTTGCAACCACCAATTTGGACAGCCCCTTTTGAGATCATGACCGACGCTTCTGATTACGCGGTCGGGGCTGTCCTGGGTCAGAAAATTGATCGAAAGCCCTCTGTCATCTACTACGCTAGTAAAACTCTGGATAAAGCCCAGAGGAATTACACTGTTACTGAAAAGGAATTACTAGCTGTAGTGTTTGCTTTGGAAAAATTCAGGGCTTATCTCTTAGGGTCTCATGTTATCATCTATACCGACCACTCGGCCTTGAAACATCTCTTGGCTAAAAAGGATGCTAAACCCCAGCTTATTCGTTGGATTCTTCTTCTTCAAGAATTTGATCTTGAAATCAAGGATAAAATCGGGGTACAAAATGTGGTAGCGGATCATTTGTCGAGACTCTTAGGTGATTTTTCTTGTCCAGACATTCCGATTGCTGACACTTTTCCGGATGAAGCTATTCTTACAGTTTTAGATGTCCACACACCATGGTTTGCTGACATTGTTAACTATTTGGCCATTGGTCAAATCCCCCAGGATTGGACCAAGCAACAACGGGATAGGCTCAAATCTGAGGCCAAATACTACTTCTGGGAGGACCCTGAACTATATCGCATCGGCTCTGATCAGATTATTCGCCGATGTATATCAGAGAATGAATTCAATAGTATACTTGAGTTTTGCCATGCATCTGGGTGTGGTGGACATTTCTCAGGGAAAAAGATGGCTACAAAAATCTTGCAATCTGGCTTCTATTGGCCATCTTTATTCAAAGATGCCCAGGATTTCTCAAGGTCATGTTCTCGATGTCAGGCAATCGGGAGCATAACTAAGAGAGACATGATGCCCCTAAACCCTATTCTTCCTGTCGAAATTTTTGATGTTTGGGGCATCGATTTCGTGGGACCCTTTATCCCTTCATTTGGACATCAATATATTCTTGTTGCTGTTGATTATGTGTCCAAATGGATTGAGGCGATTCCCACCTGAACCAATGACCACAAGGTGGTCATCAATTTTGTCAAGAAAAATATCTTCAGTAGGTTTGGGATTCCGAGGGTTATCATTAGTGATGGTGGCACTCATTTTACTAATGCCCAATTCTAGAATTTATTGGCCAAATACGGGGTTAATCATCGAATTTCCACACCTTACCATCCCCAGACGAATGGACAAGCCGAGATCTCCAATCGAGAGATCAAGAACATTCTGCAAAAAACGGTTAGGCCTGATCGCAAGGATTGGACTCAAAAGCTTAAGGATGCTCTTTGGGCCTACCGTATGGCATATAAAATGCCCATCGGCATGTCTCCATTCCGTTTGGTGTATGGAAAGACATGCCATCTACCCGTAGAGATTGAACACAGGGCATTCTGGGCAATAAAACAATGCAATTTAGATCTAAATCTAGCTGGGAAGACCAAGAAACTCCAACTATCTGAGTTGGAGGAGCTTAGAAATGATGCTTATGAGAATGCCAAGATCTACAAGGCTCGGACCAAAGCTCTACATGATCAACTGATTTCCCGCAAGAGCTTTGAGCTAAACTAGAAGGTCATGTTATTCGATTCTAAACTTAATCTCTTTCCTGGCAAACTTAGATCTAAATGGAATGGCCCATTCATAATTGACCAGATTTTTCCAAATAGAGCCGTTCAGATTTCTGACCCAAAGATGGGAACATATTTAAAGTCAATGGTCAACGTCTGAAGCCTGTTGTTGACCGTATTATTCCAGAACCCGTCTCAAACTCAGTTGCTTTAGCCATTCTGTGACTTCTTTGGCTGGACTTCGCCTAGCTGACGACATTAAACTCAGCAGTTGTACATATGACACAAGGCAGATACGAGCTTCATATTCAGGTGACATCTTTCATATTCTACCCTTTCGTTCATGTCTCTTTTTCAATGAGGACATTGCATCAGCTAGGCATGGGGGGATGGATTCATTTTTGAATCATTTGGTCAGCTTTGTGGAATTCATGTAAATTGTTTTTCTCTTCTTATTTATATATATATATATAAAATCAAAATTAGGGAGGATTAGTTGGACATTAGGACTTTTCAATCCTAAGAAATTTTACATTAGGATCTGAACACAAAGACCCTTCAGGTCTTTGGACTTAATTAGCCCGTGTATCCACTAAAATGTGAATTTATTTTTTGAGTCCTCGGCATCTTAATTCTATCGTAATTGGGATAAATAAATTTGGGTGATAAGTACATGACTTATCAACCCACCCTCTGATTTGAGGGAATTTTTTAGTTTTAAGCATCTACACACTTTCTTTGCACTGACTCGTTGTTCGGCGATTCTAACGAAAATTGGGTAGCTAATGAACCTTCTAGGGTGATATGGCTGGCAAGTTATCGTAGGTAACAACCCATAGGTAGGTTGTCCAGGGCCCAGTCACTGGACCTTTCTCTTCTTACTACTTTTAGGTAAATCTTAGACCAGGGAAGCCACCTACTTAAAAAAAAAAAGAAGAAAAAAAAAAAATCAAAAAGAAAAGGATAAAAGAAAAAAAGAAATAAGCCACACTTCACCGCATGAGTATGGCTAGCAAGTTGTCGGTGGTAACAGCTCATCGACCGGTTGTTCAGAACCCAGCTCAGTAAATGCACTAAAAAAATTTCCAAAACACTTAGGAAGAAGCGGAGAAGTAGAATAAATCGGGGAGATATATACTGGATTCACCCTTGTGTTGACCCCGTAAAAAAAAAAAAAGTACAGAGAAAGCTACCGGTTGTAAAGATACACCTTTAGGCAGAATTCTTTTTAGGTCACCTAGAGGCGTAGAAATCCGAAGTTCATTTTAATTGCCGGTCAACGAGTCTATCACATTCACAATAAGATGTTTAAAACTTAGGGTTCTCATCAAATCTTGGGCGAGTTGAATGGCCGTAGAAAGCCACTCTTAAACCCTAAAATTTGAAAATCCAAAAAAATTAGAAAAGAGGAAAAGGAGAAAAAGAAAATTTTCTTTGAATAAGGCGAGGGTTTGAGGCGGTCTGCATTTTGGCAGATACTTGGGCACTGTTGTGTCTTTGAAAGTTTAGATCCTAAGTAGACAATTTCTTTATGATTGAAAATAACTCATGCCCAAATAATCCAACCTAATTCTTTTATAAATAGCATATAGTTTTTGCTAGGGACTAGCAAAAGATAGGCATGGGGGTATGATGTAAACACATTTACACTACTTAAGATGTCTATTTATGCATGTTCTTAAGCATAGGATTGCACTGCATGATATAAATATTGCATAACATGCATCATCTTGCATTTAGAGTAGTTTGAATAAAATGGAGGTTAATTGTCTCCTTTTATGTGCTTGGATAGGGCAAACTTTTTATCAAGGCCTCGGATCGAAGATCCAACCATACAGATGTGATCAGGGCGATGATTAGAGTTCAACGACTCCAAGATCACCCTAATCAGGCATCTGTAGCATCAGATAGTGATCGGGGAACCCTAGAAGATCAAGGGCCAGGATGGTATAAATCCGCACTTCAAATGACAAATCTGACTGCACGGATGGATTCGGATCGACGATTGCAGCCTAACGACGCAAAAATCGAGTCAATCCGACACCCGTGGCACCATCTACAACATCTAGAAGATGGACGGCCAAGATGGCACCACGTGGCGCCATCTCAGCCGCCCAATCGCCCGCATGCAACCGCTGAAGCCTCCGCATCCGCCCCTCTCCGCCGTTGGGTCACAATCCAACGACTATGAACGCATACGCCTCAAATCGTTTGTGCAACCATCTACGCTCCGTAGCGCAGCGGTCGCGACGCGCTGCGCGTTCACAAGACGCGGGTTGGAGCAGCAGCGAGCAGGCGAAGGGCACAGGCGAGCGTCGGATCTTGGTCAGGCGACTGTCCGCGCTCAATAGAGTTGATGCGTTATCGCACGCCCGTGCCTCACGGGCATTGCACGCGTTGGGGCGGGCACGCAGCGAGCGGGCGAAGGCGCGATCTGGGCGGTCCGATCTCATGATCGGACGGCTGTGGACGGTTGAATGTGCGGCATGCGTTGAGCGCGAGCAGACGAGTGGGCGCGCGCGGGCAGCGACCACTACGCCCTTGTTGGGGCTTTAGTGACGGTTTTATCCGTCACCAAAGACCCCTTATTTAATGTTTTAAAGATGTAATGACCAATTTGCCCCCACTCCTTGCAACTATAAAAGGAGACCCCCTCCACACGAAATTCTCATCCCTTCCTTCTCTTCTCTACCTCTCCAAAGCTCAAGAGAAGCTTGTCCCACACCCGGGATGCTTCTTGCGAGATAAAGTCCAAATTTTCGTCCCCCTTCGGAAGTGGATCCTGCGACGATGACAACGTGCTGCCTCGTTCCCGTTCTTCTGCTTCGTCCTCCTTCATCTAGGCGTCGTCCTGGTCGGCTCGTCTCCAAGCAACCGTCGAGTAGGATATCTCTCTCGCTATTCTTTTTACTGCTTTCTAGTATAGATTTACTACTTTCTAGAGTAGTTCTACTCGTCCTCCAAGCAACCATCGAGGAGGATATTTCTCCCTCTATTCTTTTAATGCTTTCTAGAGTAGATTTATTACTTTCTAATGTAATCATTTTCCCGCTTTCTAGTGTAATGAACAATCATTCTAATGATGAAATTCTATGTTTATTCTACATCTCATTTTGATTTCTGCTTGTAATATTCTCTCTCTCTCTTCTATTTATTGTAAGTAGTTAGATAGTTTTAAATTGAATTACTTCGTGACAAATAAAAATAAATGTGTAGTTTTTAAATCAAACGTCCGCCTCCCTATGTTCGACCTGAAATTTTAATTTCGGTATAAATTTTATTTGTTGAACACGAGTTCTTCGCTTTCAAACTACAACGACATGTTTTTCAAACTACGCACAGCCACAGTTGCAGCTGTGCACCGTGCACAGTGCAGCCGCGCACAACTGTAGCCCAGCGCCTGCCAGCGTGCGCTCACACGACGTAGGGAGCATGGGCGCATAAAGCGCGCGCCAGTAGGGCGGGTGCGGATCTTCAGCGACGCATGCTTTCATGACGCTTGCAGCTGTCACTAATGGTCTGTGCGCGCCAGTAAGAGGATTTGGAGGGTAGATCTTCAGCGACAACTGCAACGAAGTTTATGGACGTCAGTAATGACCCAGATGCGAATTTGTTCTTCCTCCTCCACTATAAAAGGACCTACCCACCTCCATTCCAAACCATCTCTTCCTTTCTTCCTTTCACCAACTTCAAGGCTCTAGAGAGAGCTTGTCCCAAGCTCGGGATGCTCCTCTAGAGTAGAAAATCAAATAGTTTTCCCACCTCTCATCCCCATTCGTGGAGCATCCTGTGGCCATCCTCTCATCGCCCTTTGGGAAGAAGATCCTCGCCGTGACGCTGTCCTCTGGCCCCGTCCTCCATCCCGCTCCTCACCACCTTCCTCTAGGTGACGTCAGAGCGAGTCATCCTCCAAGCAACCGTCGAGGGGGATTTCTCTCACCTCATTCTATCTTTTTACGCTTTCGTAGTGTAGATTTTCCGCTTTCATAGTGTAACAAACAATTCTTCATGAATAGATGATTGTTTCTCTCTCTCTCTCTTTCTCCCTCTCTCTCTTATATTTTGGCAAGTAGATAAAGTTTTCATTGACCTAATCTCTTGCTTGTTAAAAATACCAAAAAAAAAGAAAACACAAAAATGAAATAAATAAATAAAAAGAGAAACACGGATTTTCAAAACCAAACGTTCGCCTCCCTGTGTTCGACCCGGGACTCACTTTTCAAGTTTCGGTATAAATTTTGTTTGATCACGAGTTTTGCAACTACGATGACGGGTTACTTGTAACCCTGATTTCAAACTCGTGAAACACGTGTGGTCATTTTGGCGCCGTTGCCGGGGAGGCAATGGAATTTACTTTATTGTTTTCTACACTTCTTTTCATTTACATAACACTAACCCCGCTTATCTCTGATCTATTATCTTGCAGGTACCCTAGCATGGAGATCCAAGTGCGGTAGACCAGAGTAAAGTGCAGGTAGAGTATTTTGTAAGTGTCCCCCGCACCACCCCCACGTTAGTTTTCATTTCATAACCTAATAACTCAAACCCAAATCAACTTAGGTGCTTTTTATAAACCCTAGGATAGATTTGGTTGTTTGTTTGCCACCTCCACTCACCTCGCCATTCAAATAAATAAAATAAAAAAATAAAAAAAGTGTTATCTGATTGTAGGATTTTCTGAAAGATACACACCTTAACACCCACAACTCTCGACTTAAGGCGCACCACTCCAATTTGCTTCTACCACTTAACTGGATCTAACCTTTGGACTCGGTACACTTCAACTCAAAACAAATAAGTGAGTAGAAATCTGATTAGGCTAAGACATTGTGTGCCTTAATTTGTGGTGCAAATAGGACAATTGATTGATTTGTTTAGGCCGCACCACTCAAATTAAAAGCGATTCATTAAGTAGCTTGCCACTTAGGGTTGATTCTTAGGGCTGAACCAGACACTCCACATTTTTTCTCTGATTTCTAAAGGAATATATCATCACCAGTGCTTGTAAAACTTGGAGTGTTCTCCTAAACTTGATTGAATATACCTAAGATTAAACCCTAAAAGCTACTAAATAACGTTATACCCTAAAAGACACATTATCAAATAACCTTGTTTGCAAACCCTGGTTGTGCACGCAAGCACATTTTAACTGATCATTAAAGGCGCAACCCATCTAAAGGGCCCATCACATTCCAAGAGCACAATCATCCCAAGCCTAATTAAAATTGAGTAGACGCTGGCCTTAAGGATTGATTCGCTCTTCGGGGCTCAGCTTGAGATTTTTTTCGATTAATCTGCTTCTGCTGGTCCATCTGATGTCTAGCTAGGGGAGTAGCGTCAAACGACTGCGGCTGAGGGGTACACTAGGAACCGGAGGCACAAGCCAAAGGAAGAACCTTCTCCCCAGTCTCTCCTTCTAACTAGTTGGATTGATCGGATAAAAGTAGACTAAATCATTTATAACCTCAAGACGAGTCCTGGGAGTTTGTAGGTCTTTAAGATACCTACATACGGACAGGGTTGATTGATTGTACTGCATGGCACCTTTCTCTCTTCTGATTTCCCTCCTTACTTCACCATGTATCCTTCCACTTCTTACACTCATTTCCCATCCTATCCTCCTACAACCACTTATCCCCAAGATGATTACTATTCTGACTTGACTCATTACCCATCGACTAGCCAGGATGACTTTGATTGGGGATACGAATCCGGACCTCAATGTCCAGGGTCTAACCCTGGACAATAAGACTATGATTACTATCCTTCCCAGAGCTACAATGATTATAGATCTCCACCCTTTGATGATCAACCTAACCAGATCTACAACCATGAAGGATATGCTGATTATAACACTTACCCTCCCCAGAATTATGCAAAATATAGGTCACCACCATTCTGAGGAACCTGAGAACCTCAATATCTTGACTCCCCTAGAATGAACCCAAACCCACCTAACCCTAAACCGAACCAGTCGGTTCAAGTGAACCGGATCCAAGACAGGGTGTTGGCTAACTTGAGGAACACCATATAATCTTTAAAAGCCCAGCCAACACCATGCATTGAAGCATTGGAGCCTATGATAAAAATGATTGATGAGCTGAATAGTTCTTTATTGGATTTGCTCCAAAGTGTTAGGGATAAGGACCTGGGTGAGTTTCTTCTTGGGAAATTGTTGAGGTTGAGGATGAAACTTGTGGTTGCCCTAGTCAAATCTTGGGATAATTCTCAAGATGAACCCTCTTCAGGAGAGCCAATGTTTGAAATCACTCAGGTGCTTGTCGGGGGGGATACATATTCTGAGATTGGAGATGACCAGGTTGATCTAGAGCAACCCTTTGAGGATGAATTGAGTTTCTCACCCGTGATCTCTGAGCCAGGAAGCGAGGAAAAATATGTCTCTTTGAACCAGCAAATGACATATGATTTTAAGACATATATAAATGAGGATCATGGATTCTTTGATTCTAAGGGTGAGGAATCTCTTAGTGAAGTCTCACTTGAGCTTAAGGAAGATTATTTTAGTGAGAAATATGGGCTCGAGGAGCATGACGAACCATTTGATAGCCCAGTCATTGAAGATTTTGATTCGGTTGGGACTAACGTGGAGGATTCGAATCCTCATTTACTTGATGATTCAATCAGTGACCCAATTCCTCATAGTACCCCGAAGAGCTGACTTCTGAGATCATTGTGCCCAAGTCAATCTTGATTCAGCTACAATTTCTGGACTTGGGAGAATCATATGGGGTGAATGATATGCTAGAGGTCTTGGAGCCTGAGCCCTTGATGTTGGAAGATAAAATTGTTGAAATAAAAATTTGGGAGGCTAATTCAGAGGGAACTTTGATTTTGGATCTAAGGGTATCTTTTGACCTGAAACCACGTACTTTCTACAAGAACCCTTATGATATCTTTCACATACAACCCAAGCTCGAAATAACTGATTATTTTTCTGAGCTAGATGTTAAGTGAACAACCGCATCTATTGAACCATCTTTACCCGTTATCCAACACTTTGGTCTTGGGTTGCACACCACTAAACCACAGGCCCGACCCCGCAAACACAACAACCTTCGGTTCTGGGTGATTTTCATCTAGAACTTGAGAACCACTCGACCCTGGGGCATGGGTTTGCACCATAATCTGGTCCACGTCTGTGGACATCTTCTGCTGACGGGTTTGAGGATCAATCTTTTTATTTTGGTTCTGACCCGCACTTATGAATTCTCAATTTCTTCTTTGTATGTATGTTATGCCTAGCTGAAGGCATTAAACTTAGCGCGTGTGTATACTCTCTTCTCTCTGCGAAGCTGACCGGATTTTCACGACACTCAGGTGATATTCTGTTTACTCCACCCTTTTCATGTCTTTATTTTTACAATGAGGACATTGCATCATTTAGGCATGGGGGGTGGATACTTAATCCTGAAATCATTTTGTTAACTTCATAGAATTTCTTTTAGTTTCTTTAAAAAAAAAAGAAAAAAATTGAAAATTCATAAAGATAAAAAAAAGAAGAATTAGGAGAAGAAAACTTTGGCATTTGGAAGTATTAACTTTTGGAAATGATACAATAGGACCTAAATACTTAGACTCTTTAGGTCTTCAGGCTTAATTAGCTCGGGTGTCCACTTGAATGTGGACTTAGTCTTGAGTCCTCGCTAATTAAAATTCATTTTAAGTTGGTAAATAAATTGGGATGATAAGTATGCGACTTATCAACTCGCCCTCTGATTTGAGGGGACTTTAAGCCTAAGCATCTACACACTTTTTTTTTGCACTGACTCACTTTTCGGTGGTTTCTTCTTAAATTGGGCAACTAATGAACTATCTAGGGTGATATGGCTGGCAAGTTGTCGGTGGTAACAGCTCATCGGTCGGTTGTCAAGAGCCTAGTCACAAGACCATTTTCATTATATTGCCTTTAGGTAAATCTTAGATCAGGGAAGCCACCTACTTAAAGAAAAAAAAGATAAACAAAAAGAAAAAGAAAATATATAAAAAAATAGAAAAAGGAGAAAATAAAAGAACAAATAAAACCACACTTCATCGCACGAGTATGGTTGGCAAGTTGTCAGTGGTAACAGCTCACCGGCTGGTTGTCCAGAACCCAGCTCACAAAAAAAAAAAGCACAATAATTCCCAAAACACTTAGGGAAGAAGCGGGGGAGTAGAATAAACCGAGGAGATATACATTGGGATCGCCCTTGTGTTGATCCCATAAATAAAAGTAGGGAGAAAGCTATCGTTTGAAAAGATAAACCTTTAGGCAAGGTCACCTAGGGTTGTAGAAACCCGAAGTCCGTTTTAATGGCTACCTAGTGAGTCTTTTACTATTTTCACAAGATGCTTAGCACTTAGAGTCCTTTTCGAGTCCTGGGAGGGTCGGGTAGCCGTAAAAAGTTATCCCAGAACTCTCAAACTCCAAAGGTAAAAAAAAAAAATTAGAAAAGAAGAAAAATAAAAAAAATTTATCTTCCCTTTTCAAATAAGGCGTGGTCTTGGGTGGTCTGCATTCTGGTAGACACTCGGGTACTATTTAGTCTTCATAGTTTAGGACCTTAGTTGAAATTTTCTATTTTTAATAAACGACTTAGGCCAAAGCGATCTAATCCTAATTTTGATTTTATACATCGCATGTAGTTTAATTTTGCTAGAGACTAGCAAAAGATAGGTATGGGGGTATGATATAGACACATCTATTTAGGTTAAAATGCCTATTCATGCATGTTCCTAAGCTTAGATTTGCATTTCATGTTATAAATATTGCATAACATGCATCATTGTGCATTTGGAGTAGTTGTATATATTTTAGGTTAATTGGGTCCTTTTTATGGTCAGGAGAGAAGAAGACTTATTTCAGGGCCTCGGATGGATGATAGGACCGTACGGATCTGATTAAGATGACGATCGGAGTCTAACGCCTCTGAAATCATCTAGATTGGAGAACCATAGCATCATACAAAGTCTGAGGAAGATCAACGGCCAGGGGGCAATGTGACATCCACACGGGTTTTGGATGGAAAATCCAACCATACAGATGGATTCAGAGCGACGATAGCAGTCCAGCAACGTAAGAATCATCTCGATCTGAGCACCGTGGCACCCTCTACAAAAGAAAGAAGAATGGACGGCCTAGATGGTGCCACATGGTGCCATCCAGGCCACCCAACGTCGGCCAGCAACAGCTCACATGCACAGCCGTAGCTGCGTGCAGTGCACACGTACAGTCGTAGTCGCGCACAGCACACCGCACACAGCCATAACCGTAGCCGCGCATCGTGCACAGAGCAACCATGCGCAGCAACAGCCCAACGCATGCCAGCGCGAGCACGTGCACGACGCGGGGAGCATGGGCGCGTGATGCGCGCGCCAGTGGGGCGGGCGTGGATCTTCAGCGACGCGCACCTTTAGTGACACTTGCAACTGTCACTAACGGTCTGCATCCACAAGCAAGAGGATTTGGAGGGCAGATCTTCAGCGACAGCTGCAGCGATGTTTATGGATGTCAGTAATGACCCAGATGCGAATTTGTTCTTCCTCCACTATAAAAGGACCTACCCACCACAATTCCAAACCATCTCTTCCTTTCTTCCTCTCACCACCTCCAAGGCTCTAGAGAGAGCTTGTCTCAAGCCCGGGATGCTCATCTAGAATAAAAAATCAAATAGTTTTCCCACCTCTCATCCCCATTCATGGAGCATCCTGTGGCCGTCGTCTCATCACCCTTCAGGAAGAAGATCCTCGTCGAGACGCTGTCCTGCCCCATCCTCCGTCCTCCGACTCCGTTCTCCTTCGTCCCTGTAACGACCCGGTTCCCGAGTCCCTACGAGACATAAGAACCGGACCGACTCGACTAATCCCAAGACCTAGTCGTCCAACGAGGAAGTAACCAAAAGAGCAGTAAAATAAACCACATTCAGCATGAATATAACTAACAGTAAGGAAAGAAACTACTACAGTAGATACCACCACAACAGTAGAACAACATTTATCATATAATAAGAACTGCAGGTAAAGAAAGTACAGCGGAAACAAAAAACTACTCACTAGAACAGAAACAAAAGAGGTACAAAAGACTGTGGTAAACTCTACTGGACCCTACTCGGCCCAGCGTCCTCTGTAGCCGCCGACCCTGGCTGCTCAACACCTGGTCCTGAAAAAGGTAACGAGTGTAACACGTCAGCAAAACGCTGAGTAGAGTGGCAAACTAACTAAAGACAACAGTAGAGTGTACAGTAGCTGTTATGTTCTGTTACTTCCTTTATTCACATCTTTCAATTTTTCTCACTATTTCATTTATTTCTCAGATCCTTTACTTGATCTCGAATGTCCTCGTGGGAACGATCTTGATTGCAGTCTTTTCCAAAAGTAGAAGTAGCACGTGGTGCTCTCCTGGCCGGGAGAGTCCCCCGTGGTGATCCTACCCTCAGTCAACCACCCCAAGGTTACTGACAGACGTAACGGTGACTACGGCACGCGCGATAAACGCACAGGTAGCTAGCCCGCACTGGCACGCGGTCAATCGTTTCCGTTAACGGGTGCGCCCAAGCACAGCACGGAACCAGGGCAGAGCCCTCTCAGTAACAGGGGTCCAACCCCTCCACAGTAACCAAACTGGGGCCTTGCCCCTCCACAGTCCGCGCACCCTCGCCTGACTACCCTTGTTTGCCCTAGTGGGCCTAGCAAGTCAGTGACGGAGGCTAGCAGAACCCCGGGGCCCGTGGGGTAGCTAGTACTCTTCTAACACTAGTAGCTCTCCTCAGTACTACGTACACGAGGGCCAACAAGTCGGTACAGAGCGGCCAATCCGAACCCCGGGTCCCTGGGGCAGCTGGCCCCACTCTGCACTAAACAGGTACAGGTACTTCCCTTGGTACTGCGTACCCAAGAGACAGTACAAACTACATCTCAGTTCCATTCCTTTTTCTTTCCAGGAGTTCCACTCCTAATTCCCCGTAGGGTTCCAGCTCTTTATCTCAGAACATCATATGTTTCACCTTCCAGTTTCACGTTCTCACAATCCATGATCTCAATCATGTTTCTTTATTCATAACAGGCAGCTGTTAATTCAATTTACAGGCAGCTTTATATTCCTTTCCATTTTTCCAAGACTGCAGTATTATACATTTCACTAGTTTTTCCCATCCTAAGATTCATGCCACATCCTAGGATCTAGCATACAACTAGTTTTCCAGCCTTAGGATTCATGCATCACCTAGGAGCTATCATTCCATACATTTCTCATTCTTAGGATTCATGCAATGTCCTAGATTCTAGTTATGGTTCCATACTTTAACAGATTTTAAAAATAAACTTAAGCCACTCTACCAGGTACAACGGGAGTAATGGGGGCGTGATCAGGAATCCCGCGTGCCTCCGCGACTCCCAAGACTGCAACTGAACGAGGTCCTATCACAAGGATCAAACACAAGGAGTGTCTCAAAACAGTGTATAGTTACTGTAGACGGGTATAGGAATTAATTCTGAAAAGAACGCAACTAGAATCGCGGAAAACGGAGCCCGAACGGGCCCTAAACGGGTTGAAAAAGACGATACTATGCAAAATCAGATGTCTGGAACTTATTCCAGACGTCTTAAACAGTGGATCAGAGAATTACCTGTCCAGCGTGGTTTCCCAGACGTCCAGAAGTATGCAGGGACGTCTGTCCTATCTCCCAGACGTCCGATGGTCACCCCGGACGTCTGGAGGTCACTCCCACCGTCTGGTACAACTTCCAGACGTCTGATTCGCAAAGGATGGCGAATCGACGAACCTGCGCACAGCCAACTGCCTCCCTCAGTACGGTCGGTCGACAGGAAGGAAGAAGAAAGCGGAATACACACCTTTCAGACGTCTATATGAGATACCAGACGTCGTCCTCGCCGTCTGCCTATCAACCCAGACGTCTGATTCTGGAAATTTTTCCAGAATCAGGGCGCTACTCGGCCTCCGCTCGCAACGCCGCCCGCGTCGCACCTCGCGCCCCTGCTGCTCAGACTGCAGTAGGTCCCTCTCTGCGTCATTCCGCGCCCCCTACGCCCTCCGCCGGCCGGCCAAGTCGCTCCGGCGAGCTTGCCCTCACGGCAGAGCTCCGCTCTCGCACGCCGCACCTCCTCCGCGCTCACTGCGGCCGCCGCTGCCGCCCTCGCGCTCGCGCTCACGCTCTGGCTGAAGGAGAAGGGAAAAGAGACGGTGGTGACGGAGTGAGGGGAGGCGTGCCCTTTTAAGGCCGCGCGAGGAGGAGAGAGGAGCGTGGCAGGTCGCCTGCAGCCGCAGAGAGAGAGAGGGAAAAAGAGAGAGAGAGAGGAATCGCGGGTCTGCGCGCACAGGCGCGCAGACGAATCCTTCGTGCAAAAATAACTATTTTCCAGACGTCAGGATGTGATCCCAGACGTCTGGTCTGACATCTGGGCCACCTCCCAGACGTCTTAAAAGACGTCTGGGGACGCGTTCGTTACAGTCCCGCTCCTCACCACTTTCGTTCAGGCGATGTCAAAGCGAGTCGTCCTTCGAGAAACCATCGAGGGGGATTTCTCTCGCCTCATTCTATCTTTTTACGGTTTCATAGTGTAGATTTTTCGCTTTCATAGTGTAACAAACAATTCTTCATGAATAGATGATTGTTTCTCTCTCTTTCTCTCTCCCTCTCTCTCTTATATTTTTGCAAGTAGATAAAGTTTTCATCAACCTAATCTCTTGCTTGTTAAAAATACCAAAAAAAAAAAAGAAAAGACAAAAACAAAATAGACAAATAAAAAGAGAAATGCAGATTTTCAAAACCAAACGTTCGCCTTCTTGTGTTTGACGTGGGACTCCCTTTTCGAGTTTCGATATAAATTTTATTTGATCACGAGTTTTGCAACTACGACGACGGGTTACTTGTAACCCTGATTTCAAACTCGCGAAACATGTGCGATCAACATCCCATTTAGGTTTGTCGCATTAAGCATGGCCACCATGGCCCCACTTAGATCCACACAGTCACTTATGTTTTCGCTAGCACATCTAGATTTAGGTTTCATTTTGCTTTCGAAAAATAAAAAACACAAAAAAATCACAAAATACAAAAGGATCAAAAATATTAGGTTAGATTAGATTTAGGTTAGAAAAGTCGATCCAAATCTTGACTCATTTTCATGCCTCCCAGAGATGAACGACCAGGACTCAAGTTCTAAAAAGAAAAAAATCTATGCGAGTTTCGTTATTATAAATATTTTTGTCAAAGGGATTTCGCGACTATACTATGATTTCTGACTTTCAAATGTGTAAATTCTACACTTGTCATGATGTTGGCAACGTTGATGAAGGCTTTGAATGCCCTAGTGGAAGTTGGCAGCACGTGCGGGATTGCGAGTTGGATGCTTCTTCCATGTATGGCGAGGTCTATTGATCACAACCTCGAGATCTCTGTGGTTAAAGACATAGTCAATGGAGGGGCTGTTGGCCATGCGTAAAGGAGAAGGTGTGGTGAGGAAGATGGTCTAAGGGGCCTCTTTGCAAGAAATTTTAGAACTTAGGGGTGTTTTTGCAAAACATTAGAAACTAAAGGAACAGATTACAAACTTAGTCAGAATGGGATCAGATTGGGATCAAAATTTGGGGGTAACCTAACTTGAACCCAACTAATCTCATGGTGACATCACTTTTGGGTTTAATGGTGTTAGACTAGTCAACTTGTATTTTAACCCAAAATGAATTAAATATTCACCTAATCTCTATTGTACGTTAAAATATGTTCATTTTGTAAAATTGATTATTTTAAATCTTATAAAATATTTTTCAATGATTTTAGAAGATTTATATTACATTTATTTCCATCAGAATCCTTTGAATTAAAGTGAGGCTGAAATTAGGATTTTATTAATTGTAAATTACTTTTATTTTAGAGAAACCTTAAATCAATCAGTGCAAGTCCACTTATTTGACCTTAATTAAGTATAGATTTACCCTTGAGTTAATATACACTTGTTAAAATAACATAATGAACCCAATTTACATTAATTCCTCTTAATTTAGCCCAGATTGAATTATACCCTTCAATACATTAATTAGGTAAATTTAACCTTAGATCTTAGCCAAGTTGAGCTAGATATAAAGGATGATGGTGTTACCATCAGCTTTAGGTGGTTCGCCAAAAATAATGGTGTCATGATTGCCATTATGAACCATCATAACATCCATCCATGGGCCACGGGTCCTTGAAAACCCCTTTCTTCTTCTCTTCCTCTAGTCAACATCCAAAACCCTTCCCATCCCTCATTCTCTTCCTCTCGATAGCCCCCTACCACATAACTCATCCCTACTAGTGGCAAAGGCATTCATTTCCCAGTATGGACACATGTCCACCATGGATGATAATTTCTTGTAATAAGAACATGTCCAAACAATTAAAATTGAAATGGTGCTCATCATTGTTCATCTAATGATCCTATCAACATCTCGACTTATCCTCCATGGATCAGGCTATCATGTTGGTGGCCTCCTATGCTGGTAACACCTTCAAATTTACAGCGGTGTATGCCTCGACTGATGCAGATATTACAGAGAACCTTTGGAGTTACCTATCCACTGTTGCCCAGATTTAATCGACTTTCTACAACATGTAATTACCTATCCACTGTTGCCCAGATTTAATTGACTTTCTGCAACATGTAATCAAACAATCACAATAAAGCATTGTTGTTGGGTTTTATCCCCGGCAACGGCGCAAAAAATATGATGAGTCGACTACTGGTTCGTATAAAAATAGGGTCATTGTTGTAGTATATGTAAAACAAACCGTTGTCGCATCAATTTTATTTATTTACTTAATTTTTGCTGGTTTATTCCAGGTCATTCATTGGGAGGTAGTTATTAATATACATCACTCTCTAAGTTCAATAATATTCTTTAATTCCAAAAAGATTGATTTTATGTACAATAATGAATGAATGAATCAAAGAATCAAAGAATGAAACAATTATGTACACAAGAATGAATTACAAATAATGAAAATGCTTGAAAATAATTATATACAAACAAGCATAAAAAACTACAATTAAATACTTTATATTATTTATTTACATCTTATAATAATAATACTTGGATATATATACAATAATAAGTAATAATATATACTATACTAACTTAAATTAACATACTAACATTTACAGTAACATATAATGTACCTACAATTTAGAAAAATTATATACATATGCTAAGGTAAAAGTAAGAACTATATTGATGTTTATTCTATCTACAATGGCGTTTATATATGTCACTAAAGCTATATTGTTATTTATATACATAATAGCTCAAACACATGTTATACTATGTATACTTATTACATATATATTATTTACTTACATATATATACACATATACATCTGTACGTATATATAGATATACACGCACACACTCAACACTCTCACAGTGCACATATATACACTACACATAGCACACAAGGCTCACGATAGTTAGTTGATTTTAGATGCCATTTCTTCTTTGTTAATCACCTTAATTAATGTTTACTAATCCAAAATTATTATTTTCAATTAGCAGGCGGCCTTTTCGAGGGATACACAACTCCCTTAACAGGTGGGACTAGACCTCTACTAAGAGTAGCCCTAACTTCTTAATTAGGCACCTTAATTTCAATTTAAGCTCGTTAATGGGCTCAATTAGGCCCACACACAGTGCATGGCTCCTAACCCATGCACCGCACACAAATCTTAAATGCCATATCAATTTCATACTCAAGAGGATAGAGGAGAGATTGTGTTCAGGTGTCCAGCGCCCATAACGATTGCTATGCCTAGAAGACAAAATCAATATAAGCCGCTGTGCTTACTCACATGCCCACGATGTGGGACTTAATTTAGCGCCTCACAGGCATTGTAGTCAGCGTGCTCACATGTCTGATTTGGCAGATTTAGCCCTCGATTTGAGGACCCAAATTAATTATAATTTTTAAATAAAATATATTTTTAGAAAGTCCTTATATATGGCTATATAATTGTGTAGTTTATTTACAAAAATAATTATATTTACTATATAAATAAATTAGCTAAAGTTTGGTATTTATACATACCGATTTAAGGGTTTATTTCTTAATTACAGTATAAATTAGTTAATTAATGATCGAATTGACTTATTACAATAGTAATATACATATTCAAGTATTTATTACAAATTTTTATTATATTTTACACGATTTATTTTAATTGATTTACATTTAAATAAATGATTTCAGGGTGTTTTACATTTAAATTAAATATAAATAGTATAATACATTATAAATATAATTAAATTAGTTTAAATTATTTAAAATACTATAGTACAAATATACAATATAAGTTAGTTCAGTAATAACTTAAGTTACTAATTTATTTTAATTTAATTTAATAGCTTAGCTAATAACTTCATAAATTAATTATTTATTGTATATATATAATTAAATTAAGTTACAAGTGTATTAATGTACATTATACATATATAAATACTTATGTGCAGTATCATTCATAAATATGCTATTTATAGGGTTTCATTAATTTATTTACTTTATAGTACATATAAGTTAGTATAATTAATAAATAATTATATAAATACTTTATATACAATTTAAGTTCTCTTAAATACTTAATTTATGTTATAGCATACATACATAAGTTATATATACATATTATATACATATTAGACATTATGCACATATATAGCTTAGTATATAGCTTATATATATATTATACATAGTACACATGGTGTTTTTAGGTATTTTTGAAGTTTTTCTGATTGTTATGGGTTTTGTGAGTTTTCTGGAGGTTGGAGGTGAGAGAGAAAGAAAGAGATGAGAGAAATTGAAATGTTTTTGGTGTTTTTGATTTTTAATTCTTTTATTAAATTCCAAAGTATACTGAACAGTCGGTTGGTATGTTCTACCAAGTTGGGAGTTCAAAGTACCATGAAACTTGGTTTGCACTTAGAAATAGACCCAATCTTACTCGCTACACACTTATTTTATTTTTTTGGATTTTTTTATAACATTTTTATTTATGTGCAAAGTTAGCACAATTTAGGGCCTTCTAAGAGTTTGAAAGTAGAACCTAAGACCCTAAAAAGAGTTCTAGTGGCTGGAATAGCAATGAAAGTGTTTAGATGTGCTCTATACAGTTTAAGAAAGATGCTATAGCCAATAAACATGATTTTCATTGATTTTTTTCCTTTAATTTCTAATGTGGATAATTAAGCATATTTTTAGCTGACAAAAGAATGTTTAAATCATATTACAAGCATTCAAATTTGACCAAAAGACATTTAAATATACAAGAAAGCTTGTACACAATATATACAATAGTAAAAAACATATCAGTCGTTTAAAATTTAAATTCCTAGCCCACTGCCCTATATTTCAGTCCACTCAACATCTAATGACAGCAGCAACAACAGATGCAACAGCAGGAATTGCAGCAGTAGCTGCATCTTGAACAGCAGCTCACATCAGTCTCTCAGCAGTCCAAGGAACTGCCCAGATGTCTTAAGTGATTCAAGGTTGTTGTGCAGCCATCAGGTCTCAAATTTAGTAGTTCTGAATTGGGGATTTCAATAAGAAAAACACATTTTCAACAGCTCTGAAATGGAAATTTCAGTAGCTGCTCAGATGACCAAATCTAATCCATAATCTCTGTCATAGACAAAAAAGATCATGGGATTAGATTGGAAATCAATCCAACAAAAAATGTCGCTGCTATGCAGCATTTTGATATATAAAATTGAGATTCAACACACAATCAACACTTCAAAAAGAAAATATGATAGGACATTGAATTCATTTGAAAATCAGTGGAAACATTGAATCCTCACTAAAAACCTTTCAACCTTGATCCCCATGTCAAATCAGAGAGAAAACACTGATTTGACCCCTTCCTTAGCTATAGACAGCATGAAGGAAGAGTTCAAATCAGTCCATTAAAGCCAACTAACTTGAATCCCAAATGTTTAAAACTTTAAGGAATATTGAGAATCCCTTAGGTGAGAAATCAGAGTTTCAAAAACTCAAATCCACACAATACTAGGTAGAGCCTCAAATCAACAAAGTTGATTCTCCTTGGCTCTACCACACATTGAAAAGCAATCAAAATCCCCATTCAAACCCAACTCAGACCTAGCTCATTTGAGGAAGAGTTTATCATTAGAACATCTCAAACTCACAACCAAAGTCTGAATTAAACAAAAATGTATCAATCCACTTGATCAAAAATTCTTTAAAACCCAATTTGATCAAAATCTCGTGATCTTGTATTGAAATCCAAATTAAAAATAGATCAAGCAAACTAATTCCATTTTAAATTTAGATCAGGGGTCTTTGTGGATTTCTAAAATGAATGGGGGACCCTAGCACAATTCCTCATCTTAAAGCTCAAAAGCAATGCGATGAGAAATTGACTCTAATGAGTGGGTGGATTGCGAATAAAACACAAGGAAAATCAAAACTTGAAATCGTGATGTGAGGGGGGAGATGAATGATCAATGAGTGAGATGAATTCATCTCATCTGATCTGAATTGATCAGAGGAGGTGGGTATGTGAATTCTACTCTAATCTACTCCTAAGCTAACGATCAAACTAGTGGATTCACTAACTGATCTACTCCTAACTAATCTACTGTATACTACTTGCTAATCTAAACTACTCTAACAAAGCAAGAAATCCTAATCTAATTAGATGAAGGGGACTCTCCTAGATGCAAAGTCGGCGGCTAAGGAGGAAGAATGGGGGGAGATCTCTAGCAAAGGAAAAGCCACAAGAGGAGCTTCAAGGTCATCCTTAGGCATACGTCATCCCTAGCGGCGAGGAGGAAATGGTGGTGAAAAACCACACCACTGTCACTAATGTGGCGAGTGAAAGGATAAGGGGGACTGGAGGGGACAAAGGAGGTCAATCCTTTGCGCGCGAGGATAGTGAGGTGCTTAATTAGAGCTTGGCACTGATTCCACTCATCGCGAGGGTGAAATTAGCCAATTAGGTCATGGGTGGTGGAGATGAGAGGAGAGGAGCGTGTGAGGATTCTAGTCAAATCCTAGCTGCTAGATGGGATCTAGAGGTAGAGGTGATCTCACGTGACAAGTCATGTGAAGCTTCGATTGAGGAGCAGCTACAGATTAAGAGGATCGGAGATTGAACGACGAGGATGAGGCCCGTTCTTCGCGGTGAACAGTGCTCACGCGAAGTGCAGGTGGTCTGAATTTTTTTGGTGAATTTGCAATAAATGCCCCCCAATGAAGGGGTAGAAGAATATCACCAAGGTCCATAAGTGGTAAGAATGTTGGTGCTAGGGCACCACGATCATTTATTTTGATGATAACAAAACATGCGATATTTAACATTTGCATTTGAGGTCTTAGATTTTAGGATATTTGCAAATGGAGACATGTTTAGATGGAGTTCGAGCTCGCATCCATGGTGGATTGGAAGAGCTTGACAGAGGAGAAGGAGCTTCGCGAGAAGTGAAAGCTTGAAGAAGGAAGGAGATGAAGAATAGGATAGATTTCCTTCATTGTATTTTGTACTTTATTTTTGCTCTTTATTTCTTAAATCTTATGTTAAAGAGCCTCAAAGAACCCTTAAAGTTGTCCTAAGAACACTTGCACAAGCCTAGGATACTTAGGTTTTCTATAGAGAACTTAGAAAATCAAATTAGGGCTCTGACAGCCTAATTAGACGTCTAATATGGAAATCAGATGTCTGATAATGACTTTTAAGACGTTTGACTGTTGACTCAGACGTCCAATAACTTAGGTTGGACTAAGTAGGATTTGACTATTGAAATCAGACATTCAGACCTTAGTCCAAACGTTTGATGGTTGTGCTAGACGTCCAATTAGTGGAACGTTGGCTAACAAAGTAGGAGTTGAGGAAAATAATCGTTAGGCTTCTATCAGACATCTGTAGAGGACCCTAGACGTCTGATATGTGACTGTTGACCTCATCGTGAGCCAAAATCACCTTTGTCAGATTATTCTAGCCATCAACCTATCTTGGGAATCCATTCTCGCAGAACAATAGGTTTCCAGACATCCAGACCTAGTGCCAGACGTCCTGTACGTCGTTTGGTGGTCTTACACTAGAACCCTATTTAGGTCTGAACCAAGTCAGGAAGGAAACTCGCCTAGAATTAGACGTCTGACTTAGTTCCCAGACGTCTTAAACTAGTTTTGCAAATGTTTGATACTTGGATCAGATGTCTGATGACCCTGTCAGAATCATAAATGATTCTGATTACAGCCTATTTTGCCTTGGGTTAAACCTCAACGGCTATGGAAGCCTTCTAAGGCCTTCCAAAGCCTTTCTAGGCCCTCTATAAATGGAGGAGGACCCTTGCCTTGCAAAGACACACCAAGCAACACATTTCCACATCAATTTGTGTCCAAAACACTTTAGAAGAAGTTCTACCTCTCCAAGCTTTGTTCTACATTTAGAGAGCTTCCATCTAGGTGTGCACCTGCTCTCCCTCCGTGATTACGAGAGCGACGAAGCACCGTCAAGTGGTTCACGCACCCACATCGTCACATCGATGTACTTCCACCAAAGGGAAGTTTTCTAACTCCTATAGCAGCTAGGTTTTAATATTTGTGGCTCTATAGGATTATTGTGTTTTATTTTCTTTGGTTGGGTATTCGCATTGGGAATTCCCGTCTCCTTCGCGAGACAAAATCCTTCTTGTGAAGAGAAGGGGTTTTGCGGTACACTACCCTTGTTCAAAGTAGTGTGGTTGTAAGAGGTTAAGTCACCCTCATTTTAAGTGACTTGCTTAGTGGATTTGATCGACTAGGTCTATCGAAAATCTTAACTCGAAAGGGTTAGGTGGTGGTTTTTACCCAGTTTGTGTTTCCACCTCAAAATCTCTTATGCCTTTGTGTGATTGCTTATTTTTGAGATTGTTTGTTTTAATTCCACATTTTATACGTCACGCATATCTCACCCCCTCCCGTAGGGAATTACAAAGAATGCCTACAAAGCAGTCCTTAGGATGCTTCAAATAAGTCCTTGCAGGTTACAAATAGGTCATTGGAAGGCTTTCTATGCATGAAATGTGATATGTGAAGGACCTAAATGTGAAACTCTAATTGCAAGGTCCTAATGATGTCCAAATGCAACCAAGATTTTATTGAAGCTCAATTGAACATATTAGAAGTTAATTTCACCTTTGATTTGGAGTTTTGAGCTCATTTGTGTGTTCAATTTGTAATTGGATCATCATTTTGTATTTAATAATAGAATATCTCAATAATTGACCTAACTTTGTTTTTTTAGCACAAAATTGATGTTTTAGGTCTTTTTCTCTATTTCTCACACTTAACCTTTTTTATGTGTTAATTTGGTAGTGTTTAACCTAATTTCTAGCTTAACTTGGGTATTTTAGCTATGATGAGTCACACCTCATTACCCCCTCTCCTTGGATAATAGGTGGTGATTTTAATTGTATTATCCGTGCTACTGAGAAATTGGGGGGTGCGCCTTTTGTAGATTCTCAGGCTATCCCCTTTAGAACTACCATTCATAATCTTGGTCTTATGGAAATGCTGCTTTCGGGTTCTCAGCTTTCTTGGTGTAATGGGAGGCGAGGGAATCAACGCATCTACCAGAAGTTAGATCGTATCTTGCTGAACCCAGTGGCTTTTCAAAATTATGATTGTGGTTCTTACCTTACTAGACGCTCCTCAGATCATGCACCTATGACCTTGATTTCGAATCTTTGTACCTTTAATCATCCTTGTCCCTTCCGATTTCAAAATATGTGGATCAGTGATGCCTCCTTTCATGTTCTAGTGGAGAACTCATGGCATCAGGAGTATTTTGACCCCTCTCATGACCCTATAACGGCCTTTTATTACAAATTGGTGACCATTAAGAGGATTTTGAGACATTGGAATAAGACGACTGATTGC
The DNA here is from genome assembly GCA_037157565.1 of Thalassia testudinum. Lineage (NCBI taxonomy): Eukaryota > Viridiplantae > Streptophyta > Magnoliopsida > Alismatales > Hydrocharitaceae > Thalassia > Thalassia testudinum. Next base: position 339,754 of record JAZHRO010000022.1, on the reverse strand, counting down.
GCAGCAATCATAGGTCATAAATGACCTAAATTAAGTTAGGACTTAGTATAACTTAGTGGAATCCATGCATTCATGAGCGTACTTTGCATCTTTACTGCTTTATTTTAGCTATACATAGAATAATGTTATAATGTGTTGATTAAGTGCATTATATGGTTTGTAGGTAATAAGAAGATCTAAAGTTGTATCTGAAGAATAAAGAGAAGCTGGTGTTGCAGTAGAGCTGGAGTAGAAGACTTAGGAATAAAGTAGGAAAATAATGCAGGGTTGAGGTATGCTACTCTACTTAGTATAATTTAATGTAGAGTTAAATTATGAAGAACTTAGGACCAATCCTAGCCCTGGGATAGCCCTAGAGACCATCCTAAGCCTTAGCCACCCTTAGATTAGGTCACCTTAGCCTAGGAGACCTCAAAACCCTAGTTCCAGCCCTTATCTGGATGTCCAGAGCCCTTAGGCACAACCCATAGACTTAGAACCCAAGTACACAGTGTTATTGGACGACCAGATAAGTTGTCAGACATTCAATTTTTGTAGAATTCCAAGACAGAACCTTGAATCCATCCTGACCTTTGATTGGACATCCAGACAAGAAGTCTGGACTTCTGATTTTTGAGTATAAGACGTCTGACACTCTAATTAGACGTCTAATACCCCTCTCAAGACTTTGTTTTGGAAATCAAGCTTGGATCTTAATTTCCTAGGTCCCTAAACCCAACTTCAAACCATAGGGAACCTAAATTAAGGTACCCTAAGCCTAGTACACTACCCCTAGACCCTCCTAAGAACCTAACTAGGTTCTCACTAAGCCCAATTGACTTGGATCTTAGTCAATTACAATTGTCTAGTCAATTGGACTCATAGAGTCCAATTAAGCTTAGATCTCAACCCATACAAGTCCAATTGGACTAAGTGAGAATCCAATTGACCTAATTCCAACCTAATTGAGTAACCTCACTCTCAATTAGGTTTTCACTCTTTCAATTAAACTTATTACAAGTTTAATTGCACATCTACCTTAGTAATTAGGGTTTCTAACCCTAATTCTATGACATAACCTAACCCAAACCCTTAGGACCTAACCTAGACCACTAGACCACTTAGACACACACACACACATGTCCACACACACCCACATACACCCTCATCTAGCCGTGCACTCACCTAGAGTTCTCTAGAACTCTCTCCATGCGTTGTTACCTTGGTTGCTAAAAATAGAAACCAAGAGTAATTCAAATTCTTAGATCCACATATTGTGGATCTAAAAACCACCTCCACCTCATCTTGGTCGGCCACCTTGGGGCTCTCTATAGAGAGTTCTACACCTCTCTAGAGAGCTTCCCTTGGGTCTATTTAAAGACCCTTAGATAGCCACTTGCAACCCATCTTGGTTCTAAAAACATCCACCCATCACCATAGCCTTTCACCACCACCTTCATGTGCACCTCCATGAGTTCCACCACCATGGCCATCACCACCTCCACGCCAAGAGCCAAGATCACCTCTCCCTTTCTCTCTAAGGGCCAGCCTAATCATCATTGGCCGCCCCTCTTTCTTCTCCCTACCAGCTCCATCTCAAAGGCCATTGGAGACCACCTCCAATTGCCCTTCCTTCTGCTAGCATAGATAAGTAGCTCATAGTTTTTCATAGTTTTCTCTGCTTATTTTATGCTTAGTAGTGTAGCTCTCTTCCCCCTCAATGATGTATGAGTAATCTCCCCATAGATCCATGCATGCAATCATTTCTGATAGTTAGTTTTATTGTTTAAGCTTTCATGTACAAGCTTTCCTCGAGCTTCGCTCTATAGCAGCCATTCTGGATTTAATGAAAATCATTTGATTATATATATATGTGAGTGTTGTAAAAATCACCATGAACTTCATTATCATATTTTATTGTGATTAAAGTTGCCTGTTTTAATCTCTCATTTTTTTAGCAACATGTCGTGCATGAATACGTAAATAATTATAAATTGACATGAGTTTTAGCAAGTAGAGGGAGGGATCGGAATCAGATTTTGCATTTCCATAATGCCTCCTTGAGTTCGACCGGGACTCACCACCTCGTTATTACAAATATTTATGTTTTGCTTGGATTTTGAGCTATACTATGACATAACGACGATTTTCATATTTGAAAATGCAAGATCTGCATGAACGACTTTTGGGAATATCCATGATATAGTGAGAATCTAGAGGCCCGTTTTGATGAGCTGGATGGGAAACTTACATCCCTTTGGGATGATGATGTTGCGACTGAATTCACGGATGTGCACTATTAGTTTGAAGATGCCTAAATTAAGTATCATGATTTTCTCCTCCAAAAGGCTAAAATTGATTGGCTCAATAATGGCGAAACAAATTCTAAACTATTTCACTCAGTTATCAAAAGATGCTTTGCCAAATGTAATAGGGCAAGACTCACGAATGTTGTTGGGAAGGGTTCTTGGAGTGAAGCTAGTGATCTTACGGTTGATTTTTACCAAACCCATTTGACTTTGGAAGCGCCCCATCTCTGCTCCCCTTTTCTAGACGTTATCCCCCCTATTCTGAACTAGCATGACTCTTCCTTATTGACAACCCCTCCTTCCCAGGAGGAAATCTTCTCTGCCCTCTTGCACATGCCTAGGAATCGAACCTCAGGTCCTGATGGTTTCAATGTTGAATTTTACTTGGAATTTTGGGATCTGATTAAAGGTGACCTCACGTCGACCATTACTCATTTTTTCGCTACGCTTAAGGGCCCGCGATCCTTTAGCAATACCTTCATAGCCCTTATCCCTAAGAAACTTGATGCTATGAATCTCACTGATTTCCATCCTATCAGCCTTTGCAACGTTTCTTATAAAGTTGCCTCCGTTATTTTGACTGAAAGAATGTCCACAATTACGCATAAGCTGATATCTACTGAGTAGGATGGATTCGTTAAAGGCCGCTAATCGACTTTCTGCGACATGTTAATCAATCCCTTCACAATAAAATGCTGTTGTCGGGTTTTTATCCCTGGCAACGGCGCCAAAAATATGATGCGATCGACTACGGTTCGTATAAAAATCGTCGTTGTTGTTGTATATGTCACAAATAGAAATCGTTATCGCATCAATTTTATTTAATTATATAATTTTTTAATGATTTATTCCAGGTCGTTCACTGGAAGGCAGTTATTGATATATATCACTCTCTAAGTCCAACATTATTTTTTAATTCCAAAAAGATCAATTTTATGTACAATCATAAATGAATGAATTGATGAATGAAAGAATTAACTAATTTATGTATTGAAATGCTTGCAAACATAAATATACAAACAAGCATCAAACACTATACTTATATACTATATACTATCTATTTATAACTTATATTACTAATACTTATATATATATATACAATAATAAGTAATAGTATATACTATACTAACTTAACTTAATCTATTGACATCTATAGTAACATATATAGTATGTACAACGACAGATATAAATGTCGCTAAACCTTAAGAAAAAGTATATATATAACCTAAGGTCCAAACTAGGGTCTATAGTGACACTTATTCTATTTACAGTGACGGTTAACTCTGTCAGTAAAGCTATACTGTTATTTATATACATATATATAGCTCAAACATTACTTATACTACATATACGTATTATACATATTATTTATTTACAGTATACTCTATATATGTTATATACATATACACTATATGGATATACACTTAACTCTTTCTCTTTTTCTTTATCAGGTTCTTCCAGGTTGTACTCTTTCTCTTCTTCTCTGTTCTCTCTTCTTCTTTCTTTTCCTACTCACGGCACTCTCATTTGCTCTTTAATTTTAACACTTAGCCATTTGTTCTCTCTTCTTAATCCCTCCTTATTAGGCCTTAGTTTAAAAATTAGGTTTATTAGTTGGCGGGCGGCCTTTTTGAGGGATACATAGCACCCTCACGGGTGGGACCAGACCTCTATTAAGAGCCTCCCTAATTCGTTGTCTTATGCTTAGTAATGGGCTTAATCAAGCCTCTCACACAGTGCATGGCTCCCAGCCACACACTGCACACCATCATCACATCACAACACCATGCCTAAGCCATATGCCATACATGCTCAGGGGAAGGGGTATAAGGTTTTCTCGCATCTAGTGCTTGACGACTGATTAACCATAAACACAAAAACCATTTAAGCGCCTCAGAGCGCTCCTGTTTCCACGATGTGGCACTATAGTTGCGCTTTCTGAGCAATAGAATCCCAGCACAGCCGTGCTGATTAGGTGATTTTGGCTCTTGATTTGAGGGCCATAATTTATTACAAATTAAAATTAAAATATGGGGAATTAAAGTATTTACATAGTACTACATAATTGTACAATTAATTTAGAAATTTAATTATATTTACTGTATAAATAAATTAGGCAAACTTTCCAGTTTATACATACTGTCTTTTGGGTTTTATTTCTTAATTACATATAAATTAGTTAATGTATGGTCTAATTGACCTTATAAGTATTAATATACATATTAAGGTATATAATAAATATTTTTATTGAATTTTAAAATGTTTATTTTGATTTTATTTCCAATTAAATAGTTTATTTTGGGCTATTTTATATATACATTATATATAACTAATATAATACATTATAAATACGATTAATTAGCTTAATTTACTTAAAATACATTAGGTCAAATATACAGTATAAGTTAGTTCAGTTATAACTTAAATTACTAATTTATTTTAATTTAATTTAATAACTTAGCTACTAAATAAATAAATTATTTATTATATATATATAATTAAGTTATGGTACAGGGTTTATTATATACATTATATACATATAAATATGTATGTACAATATCAGTAATAAATATGTTTATTTATAGGATTTTATTAATTTACTTAGAGTATAGTACATATAAGTTAATATAAATAATAGATAATTATATAAATAAGTTATATACAGTTTAAGTTATCTTAAATATTTAAGTTACATTATGTAATATATACATAAGTTTTATATATACATTATGTACATATTTTACATTATTTACATATATAACTTAATATATACCATATATATACAAGTATATACAAAGTATACAAAGTGTTTTTGTGTATTTTTGTGATTTTTCTGATTTTTTTGGGTTTTATGTGTTTTATAAAGATAGGGGGTGAGAAAGAAAGAGATGAGATAGAGAGAATGTTTTTGGTATTTTTGTGTTAAGAGGTTTTTGTTGAGTTTTAAGATAGACTGAACCGTCAGCTGGTAAGTTCTATTAAGCCGAGGGTTCAGATGGTTCAGAATATCATAAAACTTGGTATGAACTTAATAGTATACCTAATCTTCACTAAGACAGGTTTATTTTATTTTTTTGGAATTTTTATAGTATTTTTATTTATTTACAAGTTCAGCTCATTTTAGGGTCTTTTAAGTGCTTTCAAAAGAACCTAAGACCATAAATGTAGTTCTAAAGAATAGATAGGCAGTAGACTACCTCAAGTAAGTTCTAAAGACCAATTGAAAGATGTGCAATCACATAACCAAGCTTTTTAACTCTATTTCCAAAAAATTTCTACAGTTGGACAGTTAGGTACAAAAACTAGCTGACAATGAATGATTTGACACAACTTACAAGCATTCAAATGAAATTTTAAAATCAAAATTAGTATAGGAAAGTTGTACACCTAAATTACAACATTTACAACATGTCAGCTATTTAAAATAATACACCAAGCCTACTGTCCCAAGAGCTTCAGATTGAAATGACCCGTTGCCTTTTTAGTCGGATAAGACGACTGGAGTTTCAGTCAGACATCTAGACAAGTGCCCGGACGTCTGAAAGTGGGAAATTTCATACTGTGCTTGTGTTCTGCATGTGGCCGACGTGCAGAGGCCTTTCTCTCTCCCTGCACCGTCACCCCTTAAACCCTAACACCCCTCTATATAAACCCCCTTCTCTTCTTCTCACCTCCTCACCTTACTCAGCCACTGCCACCTCCACCTCCTGTGATAGCCGCGTCCCCCTTCTGTCTCTCCTGCAGTCGCGGTGAGGAAGGAGAGCCACCGGCGAGGGGGAAGAGGGGAGGAGCGAGAGCGAGAGAGTGCGAGGGAGTGAGAGAGAGGGAGGAGAACGACGACCGCAGGAGCTTGGTGGAGCTCGAGGAGTCATGGGAGAGAGGAAGACACCAGTGAGGAGCTGCTCAAGCTCCTGCAGCTGTTGGAGCTGCCACTGCGGGTGGAGGGCGAGCGGGGCGAGTAGTGTGAAGAAGTTCTGATACAAGAAGTTTCCTGTATCAGATGTTTGGGACAAAGTCCAAATGACTAGCGAGGCACCAGGACATCCGAAGTTGAGGTCGGACGTCTGAAAGCACAATATCACGAGGTACGTATCTTCATGCGCCACTTTTCCACCATGTAGATCATAGTGCAGGGGATGTCGGCTGATCGTTGTGTCTGCAGGTGCTTGTACGCAGGTGTGCTTTGGGAAGGCGTGCGGTGCATTTTCCTAAGTACTTTTAGACGTCTGATCACGTCGCTAGATGTCCGGAGGTACTTCCAAACGACTGGAAGTAGGGTGGGACATCTGGAGTTGCCCCCAGATGGTCCCAGAGGAAGTTTGGATGTCTGAATCATCCGTAGGAAGGGTAAGATGAGTTCTGACGTCTTTTAAGACGTCTGGGATTAGTCCCAGACGTCTGATTTTAGTCAGTAATTGTATTTTTGGCCCGTTTAAGGCCCAAACGGAATCGGATTTCCACAAACGAAGTACTGCTGTTTTCCACTCGAGTTCCTCTATGTGTTCGTGTTGAGTATCTACTGTTTTGACCTCATCTTATGTAATTAGTCGCTGGGTTACCAGCCGGTGGTGTGTTTGGGGCCCGCGGAGATGACGAGATCTGCGGTGCAGGCCCCCATTCCTCTCATGATACCCGGTAGAGTGGTTTAATGCATTTATTAAGACACGAATAAAGAATATGCTTGCCTAGATTAAATTGATTGAAACTCTAGTATGTGGAATGAACCCTAGGGTAGAAATGTATGGTCATGACATGGAATTACTTTGGTTTACTTGAGATGCATGTTAAAATACGAGCTGCCTATATGTAAATGAGAAATTGAACTGTGAAGTCATAAGTTGCATGTTTATGATTGAGAAATGAATTATGAAAACACGAGCTGCCTGTATATGGATGAGGAACGAATTGTAAAAATGAGATCTGAATATGGATAAAGGTGAATATGAGCATGAACCCTATAGGGAATTAAGAGTAGAACTCCTGTGGATGAAAGGAATTTGGAATGTAGACGGGAAGTGCACTTGCCCTTGTGTACGCGGTACCAAGGAGAGCAACTGCCCCTTTTTAATGTAGAGTGGAGCTAGCCTCCCTTGGGTTGAGACCCGAGGTTAGGATTGGCCACTCTACACCGACTCTTGTTGGCCCTCGCGTACGTGGTACCAAGACGTGCTTCTAGCGTAGGGAGGAAGCTAGCCACCCCACGGGACCCGGGGTTTAGCTAGCCACTCTACATCGACTTTGTTAGGCCCTTTGGGCAAACTGGGGTAGTTAAATGAGGGTACGCGGACTATGGAGGGGCGAGACCCCTGTTTGGTTCTGACGGGTGAGACCCCTGTTCTGAGAGGGCAAGGCCCTATACTGTTTCATGCTGTACTTTGGGTGTATCCGCTAGGGGAAACGACTGACCGTGTGTCAGTGCGGGGTGGCTACTCGTGCGCTTATCACGCGTGCCATAGTCATCGCTACATCTCGACAGTGACCTCGGGGTGGTTGACTGGGTGTAGGACTACCACTGGGGACTCTCCCGGCCAGGAGAGCACCACATGTACCTTCTACTCTACGGAAACGACTGCAATCAAGATCGTTCCCACGAGGAACATGCAAGATCAAGAAATACTTGGATACTTTGAGAAATAGATCATCCAGAAACACATAAATGAGATCAATAGAAATGAGAAATGAACCTGTTGTTGTTTTATTGTACTTGCACTTAAATAATATAAACATCACTCTACTCAGCGTTCGCTAACTCTGTCTTTTCATAACCCTGTTTAGGACCAGGAGTTGAGCAACTTGAGTTTCCGTCTACAGAGGGTGCTGGGCCCAGCTGAGCCTAGCGGTAGTCGTTCTTTTAGCTCTTTCATTTTTCTACTGTTGTAGTGAGTAATGGACACATATTTTACTGTTCCTGTACTTTTGTTTCCTTTCCATTTTCTGTTGTTGATGTGGTGGCATGTACAATGTTTTGAGACAGTTGTTCTACTTTCTTTACTACTTCGTTCTTTTCTTCTGCTTAGTTATATTGCATGTGTGAATGTGGTTTATTTTCTTACTTTTGGTTATTTCTCATTGGACGTCTAGGTCTTGGGATTAGTCAAGGCGAGCTGGTCTCGAATCCTGTAGGGATTCGGGAATCGGGTCGTAACAAGATGGTATCAGAGCAAGGTCGTCCCGTGAAATGAACCAATTGATTTGAGAATAACCACTCACATGCATATAACTAGGATAGCCATCACAACGTATCGCTTTGATATTCGTTTCCGAGTCTTTTTTTCTCGATGTAATCTGGTCTCGTTGACACTCTTGTTCTATCTCTTGTGTCTCCTTGCAGGAGATGCCTCGTCGGGGAGTTCCCGAGGCAGGCTATGGTCGTGGCCGTGGACGAGATCGGAGGGGTGGACGTGCCAGACTTGAGGCATCAATTGACCCGCCTTTCCTCCCAGGTGTTCAGGCCCAGGATCTCGCCCAACGAATCAGAGACATCATGCGAGAGGAGCTCCACTAGCCTCCACAGGCACCTCTCCCTGAGGACATGAAGGGGGAGTCCTCGGCCGGATAGAGAGACTGTCGTAGCATCGGACGAGCTGGAGGGGGAGGGGGTGATCCTCCACCACTCCCATCACACTCTGACACTTCCAAGCACGAGCCCTCCTTGCCTGGAGGCGTGCCCGTTCCCCCACTACAGCTACACCACGTGCTTTTCAGATAGTTCTAAAAGTTGAAGCCCCCCTCCTTCAAAGGGGGTGAGGACCTGTTTGAGGCAGACGACTGGTTGGAGCAGATAGAAAAGGTGTTCGACACCCTTTGCCCTCCCACGGAGTACCGCGTGGCCTTTGCCATGTACCAGCTAGAGAGTAGAGCACATAGGTGGTGGAGTGCAGTCGGAGGCCAGGAGGGAGGGAGCCGATGTGGGACCAGTTTGTGGCTCTCTTCTGTAAGCAGTGCTTTCCGTAGACCTGGCAGAACCAGAGGAGGCAGGAGTTCCACACTCTCCACCAGGGGACGATGACGGTTAGTGCGTACCGCGTGCATTTTCTGGAGTTGCCATGTTTCGCCCTGACAGCTATGTCTACTGAGGAGGAGCACTTGTGGAGGTTTATTGAGGGGCTCCGACCTGCTATTTGGGGGTATGTCAAACCCCTGAAGCTGCCCACCTTCTCTCGTGTGGTTGAGGTAGCCATTACTTACGAGGAGACCAACCCGATCGCGCGAGACACTGACGACGGATGGAAGAAGCCCTACCAGCCAGAGTACTCTTAGGGCCGTCGAGAGAGGAGGCACACGGCGCTCACAAGAGAGTCGTTTCGTTCTGTGGGGCCATCAGTGGCCTTTGGGGGCCCCAGGCAGGGGCCAGTTGCCAGCACTTGACCCTCGCCCAGCCGTCAGTAGGGACCTACGGAGGGAGGAGGTCATGTACCCCTCTGCCACCAGTGTGGCCAGCCGGGCCACATTAGGAGGGACTTCCCGTCTAGAGTCGGAGCACAGCAGATGCTCCCCGCACCGAGCACTAGAGGCCGAGCTGGCGGTCGCGGTCAGCAGGCGTGTGGGGGAGGATAGTAGTCACGAGGAGGGTACCAGCTAGCTACTGCTTGCCCGACCTAGAGTGTAGCTACTTCGTCTGCACCGAGAGTTGAGGGGCGTATTAATGCCCTGACACACAGAGACACTAGGGCTTCGGGTTCAGTGGTGGTAGGTATGGTTACTGTTTCTAGCAGATTTGTGTACATACTTTTTTATTCCGATGCCACCCACTCCTTCATCGTTATGAGTTTTGCCGTCAGTTTGAGGTAGGGCAGTGTGCTGTTAGAGGATCCGTTTGTGATTAGAGGCCCAGGTGGCCAGTTGTTTGTAGCCGAGGAGGTCTACACGAATTTCGAGGTCAGTATCGGGGGACACAGCCTCCCCGCTGACTTGATTGTGATCTAGATGGAGGACTTTGGCATGATCCTAGGGATGGATTGGCTGTCAGCCTATCACGCCCTGGTGGACTATTTCAGGAGGAAGATCGTCTTCTCCATACCGGAGTTGCCTCCCTTTGAGTTTCACGGACAACCGATGGATGGAGGTTTCAGATGCATCTCCGCGCTTCGGGCAGCCAGGCTTTTGAGCTAGGGTTGTGAGGGCTTCTTGGCCTATGTAGTGGTAGAGCCTAGCCCCGTGGCTGACTTTCAGAGTATCCTAGTGGTTTGTGAATATCCTGACGTTTTTCTAGAGGAGCTGCTAGGACTACCTCCTGAGTGTGAGATCAAGTTTGAGATCTTACTGGTACTGGGGACCAGCCCCATTTCTACTGCAACGTATCGGATGACATCGCTTGAGCTGCAAGAGCTCAAGTCATAGCTACAAGACCTGTTGGAGAAGGTCTTTGTGAGGCTCAGTGCGTCCCCGTTGGGAGCCCCTATGCTGTTTGTGAAGAAGGACGGTACCCTGTGACTTTGTGTCGACTATCGACAGCTGAATAATGTCACCATCAAGAACAAGTATCCACTGCCGAGGATTGACGACCTCTTCGACCAGTTGCGAGAAGCCACAGTGTTCTCCAAGATAGATCTAAGGTCAGGTTACCACAAGTTGAGGATCAGGGAGACTAACGTTTCCAAGATAGCTTTTCGTACTCGAAACGGGCACTACGAGTTCTTGGTCATGCTGTTTGGGCTAACCAATGCCCTTGCTGCCTTTATGGATTTGGTGAACCGTGTTTTCAGGCCATACTTGGACCAGTTTGTGGTGGTGTTCATCGACAACGTACTCGTTTACTTGCAGGATCAGGTGCAGCATGGATAGCATTTGCGCATGATCCTGGATACCTTGAGGCGACGTAGGTTGGATGCCAAGTACAACAAGTACAAGTTTTGGTTGAGGCAGGTAACTTTCTTGGGTCACGTGATTTCAGGGGATGGATTGGCTGTGGATCTAGCCAAGGTAGAGGCCGTACTCAGGTGGGAGAGGCCACGCACAGTGACAGAGATACACAGCTTTTTGGGACTGACAGGTTACTACCAGCGGTTTATTAGAGAATTATCTCATATTACGTGTCATATGACCCAGCTGACCCGGAAGGACGTGCCCTTTGCCTGGATAGATGAGTGTGAGGCATGTTTTCAGGAGTTGATGGAGGGAGTGACTTCAGCTCTTGTGCTTACCATACCAGACAGTAGTGGCAGTTTTGTGGTTTACACTGACGCCTCATTGCAGGGGTTAGGGGGTGTGCTCATGCAGCGGGGTCACGTTGTCGCTTACACTTTGCGACAACTGAAGCCCCATGAGCATAGCTATCCTACCTATGACTTAGAGCTGGCAGCAGGTTTCTTCGCACTAAAGACATGGAGGCATTACCTTTATGGTGAGACTTTCGAGATATTCACAGATCATAAGAGCCTCAGGTACTTGTTTGACCAGAAGGAGCTCAACATGAGATAACGATGTTGGTTAGAGCTCTTGAAGGACTACGATTGCAGCATCTCCTACCACCCAAGGAAGGCTAATGTGGTGGCCGACGCCTTAAGCCGGAAAGTGCCCGCCCACTTGGCTAGTTTACAGGCACAGAGTTGGAGACTCATGGAGGAGTTGGGCAGTTGGCGACCCTGGGAGTCACAGGGGTATTGTGGGACAGTGACAGTGACGCGGCAGACACGACCAGAGCTGATAGACCGCATCATCGCAGGGCAGATGACAGATCCGTACTTACAGACGCTGTGAGACAGGGTGTTGACAGGGGACCCAGGAGACTTTTCCTTCTCAGACGAGATACTGCGCATGAGGGGATGGTTATGCATCCCTAGGGACGAGGAGTTGTTGAGAGAGCTCCTAGCTGAGGTGCATGAGTCCAGGTTCACCATACATCTTGGGAACACAAAGATGTACCATGATTTACGATGCGACTTTTGGTGGAGAGGGATGAAGCGGGATGTTGGTGAGTTTGTGCAGTAGTGTTTGGTATGCCAGTAGGTGAAGGTCGAGCACTAGAGGCCTGCAGGGCCATTGCAGCCACTTCATGTGCCAGAGTGGAAGTGGGAGAGCATCACCATGGACTTGGTGGTGGGTCTACTAGTTACCCAGCGGGGACACGATGCGGTCTGAGTGATAGTAGACAGGTTTACGAAGACGACGCGTTTCCTACCGATCCGAGTCACCTTTGGACCAACACAGTTAGTAGAGAGATACATTAGAGATGTGGTGCCCCTGCACGGAGTTCCACGTGAGGCTGTATTTGACTGGGATACTCGTTTTACTTCCCAGTTCTGGCTGAGTTTCAGCAGGCTTTGGGGACACGTTTGAGGTTCAATACCGCTTACCACCCTAGACGGATAGACAGTCAGACTGCACCATACAGACACTTGAGGACATTCTGCGTGCCTGTATGCTAGACTAGAGAGGCTCCCAGGAGGAGCATTTACCCCTGGTAGAGTTTACATACAATAACAGTTACCACTCGAGCATCGGCATGGCACCTTACAAGGCTCTGTACGGATGGAGGTGTATTGTACCCTTGAGCTGGGTCGAGGTAGGGACCAAGTGGGAGGTTGGTCCCATGCTGATCTAGTAGAGTCAGCAGGTGATAGAGTAGATTCACAGACGACTCTGCACTTTCAGGAGTAGGCAGAAGAGCTACGCTGACCGGAAACACAGAGAGGTGCAGTTCAAGGTTGGGGATCACGTCTTTCTTCGTGTTTCACCCATGAAGGGTCTGCAGCATTTTGGGGTGAAGGGGTAGCTTGTGCCGAGGTTTGTGGGGCCCTTTGAGGTCCTGGAGGGAGTAGGACCCGTTGCTTACCGGCTTGCCCTTCCTCCCTAGCTTTCTAGAGTGCACGACGTGTTCCACGTGTCCAACCTTAGGAAGTACGTCGCTGATCCCAGTCACATTCTGAGCCACGAGAGCATCGAGGTGGGTGATGACCTGACCTATCCTGAGAGACTAGTACAGATACTAGATAGAGCCCTCTGGAGTCTACGACGGAAGCAGCTACCACTGGTGAAGGTCCTATGGAGAAGCCAGCGGTACAAGAAGGCGACTTAGGAGCCTGAGGCGACGATGCGAGAGTGGTATCCGGAGCTTTTTAAGGGTACATCTTTTCAGACCTACTTCAGTCCTCTTTAAGTTTGTTATGCACTTTTATGTTCCTTTTCCCGTGCCCTAGCTAGCTCAAGTTCCGGGGATGAAACTTCCTTTAAGTTTATTATGATGAAATGAGCCGTTGCCTTTTTAGTCTAATAAGATGTCTGGAGTTTCAGTCAGACGTTTGTCCAGACGTCTGGACATGTGCCTGAACGTCTGAAAGTGGGAAATTTCGTACTGCGCTTGTGCTCTGCGCTCGGGCGACACGTAGAGGCCTTTCTCTCTCCCCGCACCCTCACCCCTTAAACCCTAACACACCTCTATATAAACCCCCCCTTTTCATCTTCTCACCTCCTCACCTCACTCAGCCACTGCCACCTCCACCTTCTCCTGCGACAGCCACGTCCCCCTCCCATCTCTGCTGTGGCCGCGGCGAGGAAGGAGAGCCACTGGCGAGGGGAAAGCGGGGAGGAGCGAGAGCGAGAGAGTGCGAGGGAGTGAGAGCGGGAGCGGAGGACGATGGCCATGGGAGCTCAGTGGAGCTCAAGGAGGAGTCGTGGGAGAGAGGAAGACGCCGGTGAGGAGCTACTCAAGCTCCTGTAGCTACTAGAGCTGCCACCGCCGGCGGAGGGCGAGAGGGGTGAGTGGTGTGAAGAAGTTCTGATATTGAAAGTTTCCAGTATCAGACATCTGGAGTGAAGTCCAGACAACTGGCGAGGCACCAGGACGTCCGGAGCTGAGACCGAACGTCTGAAAGCATAATATTGCGAGGTACATATCTTCCTGCGCTACTTTTCCGCCATGCAGATTGTAGCGCAGGGGATGTCGACTGATCGTTATGTCTGCGGGTGCTCGTACACAGGTGCAGGCTTTGGGAAGGCACGCGGTGCGCTTTCCTAAGTACTTTTGGACGTCTGATCACATCGCTAGACGTTCAGAGGTACTTTCAGACGACTGGAAGTAGGGTGAGACGTCTGGAGCTACCCTCAGATGGTTGCAGAGGAAGTCTAGACATCTGAATCAACTGTAGGAAGGGTGAGATGAGTTCTGAGTTCTTTTAAGACGTTTGGAATTAGTCCCAGACGTCTGATTTTAGTCAGTAACTGCATTTTTGGCTAATTTAAGGCCCAAACGGAATTGGATTTCCGCAAATGAAGTACCGCTGTTTTCCACTCGAGTTCCTCTATGTGTTCGTGTTGAGTATATACTGTTTTGATCTCGTCTTATGTAATTAGTCTCTGGTATAAGTTACCAGCCGGTGGCGTGTTCGGGACCCACAGAGATGATGAGATCTACAATGCAAGCCCCCATTCCTTCTGTGATACCCGGTAAAGTGGTTTAATGCATTTATTAAAACACAAATAAAGGATATGTCTGGCTAGATTAAATTGATTGAAACTCTAGGATGTCGAATGAACCCTACGGTAGAAATGTATGGGCATGACATGGAATTACTCTGGTTTACTTGAGATGCATGCTAAAATATGAGTTGCCTGTATGTAAATGAGAAATTGAACTGTGAAACCATAAGTTGCATGTTTATGATTGAGAACTGAATTATGAAAACATGACCTACCTGTATATGGATGAGGAACGAGTTGTGAAACATAAGATCTGAATATGGATAAATGAGGTGAATATGAGCATGAACCCTACGGGGAATTAGGAGTAGAACTCTTGTGGATGAAAGGAATCTGGAATGTAGACGGGAAGTGTGCTGGCCCTTGTGTACACGGTACCAAGGAGAGCAACTGCCCCTTTTTAGTGTAGAGCGGAGCTAGCCTCCCTTGGGTTGAGACCCGGGGTTAGGATTGGCCACTCTACATCGACTCCTGTTGAACCTCGCGTACGTGGTACTGAGGCGTGCTACTAGCATAGGGAGGGAGCTAGCCACCCCACGGGGCCTGAGGTTCAGCTAGCCACCCTACACCGACTTTGTTAGGCCCTTTGGGCAAACCGGGGTAGACGGACGAGGGTACGCGGACTGTGGAGGGGTGAGACCCCTGTTTGGTTTTGAGGGGCGAGACCCTTGTTCTGAGAGGGCATGGCCCTATACTGTTCCATGCTGTACTTTGGGCGTATCCGCCAGCGGAAACGACTGATCGCGTGTCAGTGCGGGGTAGCTATCCGTGCGCTTATCACGCGTGCCGTAGTCATTGCTACATCTCGACAGTGACCTCGGGGTGGTTGACTGGGTGTAGGATTACCACGGGGGACTCTCCTGGCCAGGAGAGCACTACGTGTACCTTCTACTCTACGGAAAAGACTGCAATCAAGATCGTTTCCACGAGGAACATGCAAGATCAAGAAATACCTGGATACTTTGAGAAATAGATGAACCAGAAACATATAAATGAGATAAATAGAAATGAGAAATAAACCTGTTATTGTTTTATTGTACTTGCACTTAAATAATATAAACACCACTCTACTCAGCGTTCGCTGACTCTGTCTTTTTGTAACCCTGTTCAGGACCAGGAGTTGAGCAACCCGAGTTTCCAGCTGCAAAGGGTGCTGGGCCCAACCGAGCCCAACGATAGTCGTTCTTTCAGCTCTTTTGTTTTTCTACTGTTGTAGTGAGCAATTGACATATATTTTACTATTCCTGTACTTTTGTTTCCTTTCCATTTTTTGTTGTTGCTGTGGTGGCATGTACTATGTTTTGAGACAGTTGTTCTACTTTCTTTACTATTTTGTTCTTTTCTTCTGCTTATATTGTATGTGTGAATGTAGTTTATTTTCCTGCTTTTGGTTATTTCTCGTTGGACGACTAGTTCTTGGGATTAGTCGTGGTGAGCCGGTCTCAGGTCCTGTAGGGATTTGGGAACCGGGTCGTAACGCAGACTAACATCAGTTGTAGCAGCATTGCTACTGCTGAAATCGAACACCACAGTAACAGCAATTCAGGGATTTCCAGACATCCTTAAGGCAAATCAGACGTCTTAACATAGCTCAGATCCAAATCAGATTATCCAAGGGTGATTTTAATTGTCCTATAGTGATTTCAGAGATCTGCAGCAGCTCTGAAATTAATTTTTAGAGCTACAGCAGACTAAGTTAATTTTTAGAGCTACAGCAGACCAAGTTAAGATCAACCATCCCTTACAAAATCAAATTTAATCTCAGATCTCCTAATTGAAGATTTAGAAACCTTAAATGATTTTCACCTTCCACTATAGACAGTGTGAAGGTGAGCACCAAAATAAGTTTTCATTTCCATTAAACTTCTAAACATCACAATTTTCTTTTTTTTTTAAATTTGTTTATCTCTTGAAAATCAATGGGGATTGAGATCCGAAATGTGTAAAACTCTGATAGATTCATTCTGCCCTACTATAGATAGTAGAATAAAATAACCTCCAATCAGAGCATGAATTCCATGTGGAAATCATGTGAAACCACTTCAATGCTTGATGTAGGGGTGAATCCCCTCAAATGTTGCTGCTATAGTAGCTGTTCAATGTACTGAAATGGGGGGAGTTTTGACTTTAAAATCAGAAATTCAAGCAACCGTTTGTAACATAATCAGTCTGGACACATTCAAAAGCAACTCTAAGCAATGCAATCATCATCAATACTTCAGAAATTCATCAGACAAACCTAAAAACTCTTTTAGTTAGCGAGAAAACAGAATGAAATTCAGATAAATCTCCCCAAAAATGTATTGAAATCCTAATAAGCACCTCACCTTACATTATAGACAATGTAAACTAAGGTTGTAAATTAGGGTTTCAATGAGAGAAAACAAAATCAAAAGTGTCTCAAACAGATTTTGAAAAATTTGGGATTCATTCTCTATTGAGGGAAGCTTGAAAATCACATAAAAATCTGATTTATTCTCTCTCTTGTGCCATAGACAGCATGAAGAGAGAATCTAAATCCATTGATTAAACCATTGAAAATAAACCCAAATCATCAGATTCTCATTAAAAACAGATAGAGAGACTTTGTGAATTGATGAGATGGATGGGGAGTCCCTCAAGTGACTAATGAGAGCTTAAATCAGATTTGAATACTCAAGAGAATCAAGTCTGATTTGGTGCTCAGATGGGTGGGTGATTGGTGAAAAACATAAGGAAATCAGGAAGCGAAATTGGAAAAATGTAGAGGGAGAAAAACATGATCAGTGTGTGGGAGAAATAGTCCCCTCTGATCTGAAGTGATCAAAGGAGGTGAAATTGGGTATTTCTATGCTACAACTACTCCTAAGCTACACTACAAGTCATCAGATCAGCTGTAATTACTCCTACTCCTAGAAAGCAAGTAAACTACACTAGGAAAATAATAAATCTATCTAAATGGAGGAAGATGTCTCAGTGTTATGACCCGGTTCCCGAATCCCTACAGGACACGAGAATCGGATCGACTCGACTGATCCCAAGACCCAGTCATCCAACGAGAAAGTAACCAAAAAGCAGCAAAATAGACCACATTCACTATGCAAGTAACTAACAGTAACAAAAGTACAGCAGTAAAGAAAAGAACTACTACAGTACATACCACCACAACAGTAGAGAATTAAACAGGTATAGAAATATGATGCTTATAATAAAAGAGTACAATTGTAACAGAATATACTCACTACAACAGCAAAATGATATAGCAAGTACAACACAAGAAGAACTACTGGGCTCTACTAGGCCCAGCACCCTCCGCAGCTGCAGGCTCTGGCTGCTCAACACCTGGTCCTGTAAAGGTGACAAAGGTGACACGTCAGCGAAACACTGAGTAGAGTGGCAACCAGCTAGCTAAGAAAAATAGTAAAGGTGGACAAGTAGCTGTTATTTTTAATTTCTTTCTTTATTTTTATATTTACTCATTCTTGAATTATTTCTCAGATCTTTCTCTTGATCTTGAATGTTCCTCGTGGGAACGATCTTGATTGTAGTCTTTCCCGAAAAGTAGAAGTAGCACATGGTGCTCTCCTAGCCGAGAGAGTCCCCCGTGGTGGTCCTACCCTTAATCAACCACCCCAAGGTCACTGACAGACGTAACGGTGACTACGGCACGCGCGATAAACTCACGGGTAGCTACCCCACACTGGCACGCGGTCAGTCATTTCCGTTAATGGGTGCGCCCAAAGCACAGCACGGAACTAGTATAGGGTAGTGCTTTCTCAGTAACAGGGGTCTAGGCCCTCCACAGTAACCAAACAGGGGTCTTGCCCCTCCACAGTCCGCGCACCCTCGCCTGACTACCCTGGTTTGCCCAGTGGGCCTAACAAGTCAGTGTAGGATGGCTAGCAGAACCCCGAGGCCCATGGGGTGGCTAGCGCTCTCCCTACACTAGTAGCTCTCCCCGGTTCTGTGTACGCGAGGGCCAAAAGTCGATACAAAATGGCCAGACCTAACCTCGGATCCCTGGGGTGACTAGCTCCGCTCTGCACTAAATAGGGGGACAGTCGCTCTCCTTGGTACTCCGTACTCAAGGGTCAGCTCACTTCCCCAATTCCATTCCATTTACCTTTTAGGAGCTCTACTCCTAATTCCCTGTATGGTTCATGCTCATATTTCTCTAGCCAAGCCATTTTAGGTTTCATCATTCTAGTTTTATTCTCATATAGCCCGTGTTCCCAACAGTTAATATCCATTCATATGCAAGCAGCTATTATTCAATTACAGGCAATTATCATTGTTCTATCTACTTTTCTAAGACTGCAACTCATGTATTCACAACATTCGTTTCAGTGTTTCTGTTCCTAGGATTCATGCCACACCCTAGGATCTATCATTCAATCTAGTTTTTCAGTCCTAGGATTCATGCCATATCCTAGGATCTATCATTCAATCTAGTTTTCCAGTCCTAGGATTCATGCCATACCCTGGGATCTGTCATTCAATCTAGTTTTCAAGTCCTAGGATTCATGCCATATCCTAGGATCTATCATTCAATCTAGTTTTCAGACCCTAGGATTCATGTCATACCCTAGAATCTATTATTTATCTCAAAGTTGCATTAATGTGGGTAAATAACCAAGGGGAGCCACTCTACCCGCAAAACTGGGAGTGATGGGGGCATGATCGGCAGGTCCACGTGCCTTCGCAACCCCCAGATCCGCAATAGAATGAGGTCCTAACACAAGGATCAAACACAAGGAACTACTCAGAATAGGATACAAGTACTTTAAACAAGTAGAGGAACTAATTCTGAGAAGAACAAAATTTTAAACGTGGAAATCGGACTTCGAACGGACCCTAAATGGGTCAAAAACAACAACTCTGACCCTAATCAGACGTCTGGAACACCTTCCAGACGTCTTAAAAGATGGTCCAGGTCATACCTTACTCTGAGCTGTTCTTCAGACATCCAGGATTCCGTTGAACCGTCTGGACCTAGTTCCAGATGTCCGACTATCACTCCAGACGCCTGGAGACTCTCTCCATCATTTGGTGCTGTGCCCAGACGTCTGATCTGTGTGGG
Organism: Thalassia testudinum; assembly: GCA_037157565.1. Lineage (NCBI taxonomy): Eukaryota > Viridiplantae > Streptophyta > Magnoliopsida > Alismatales > Hydrocharitaceae > Thalassia > Thalassia testudinum. The sequence continues at coordinate 319,990 of JAZHRO010000022.1, read as the reverse complement.
AGGGTGTGTCCTTGTGCCTTCCCGAAATGAAACCTGCATGCGTACGAAACACCCCTCAACACAAGACATCTCAGAACTTCGGCGGATCGGCCTGCATGGCCGCATCTGCAAAAAGGAGGAAGAAAAGAAATATCATACCTTTCAGACGTCTGGATCTCACTACAGACGTCTCCCACGTCGTCTGGACATAGGTCCAGACGTCTGATTCTGGGAAATTTTCCCAGAATCAGAACCTCCTCGCCTTCCTCCCGCTGTGCGCGGCCGCGTCGCGCTCGTTCGCTTGCTTCCTGAGCTGCAGCAGCGCTGGGGTAACTTCCCCCAGCACCACGCTTCCATTGCACGCCCGTCGGCCGACCCTGGGCTACTTTGGCGAGCTCGCTCTCTCTTCCTCACGCGCTCTACCTCTTCTCCCTCTCGCTGCACCTCCTCCTCCTCTCACACACCCGGTAGCAGCTGCTGCCTTCGCTCTCTCACTCTCACGCTAACACTAGAAGAAGGAGGAGACGGTGGAGTGGTGGTGAGGGAGAGGGAAGGGGGGAGAGGATATTTGAAGGCATCGGGGGAGAGAGAGAGAGAAAAAGAAGACGCCTGTGGGTTGGCAGGCGCAGTCTGCGCATGCACGCGCGTAGACTCGCAATCGTACATCGCAAAAATTTAATTCCAGACGTTTGGGAAGGCGTCCAGATGTCTGACCAGACATCTGGACCAACTCCTAGACATCTTAAAAAGCATTTGATGTATTGAGTCTTAACACTCAGGTCACCCGCCGGTCGACTGATGATGACGAATGGGGAGAGGAGACTAGCAGCTGACGAAGATGTCTAAGGTCTACCACCTGGTCGGCTGGAAGCGAGTGAAATTGGGGAGGGAAGCGCCAACTCTGTCACAGCCGACAGAGGGAAGTGGGGGTGAGAAGAGCTGCAGGTGGACGAATGGATCGGCTCATGGGGGGAGGGAGTCGATGGGCGTGCACGCGATCAGTGGAGGTGCTTAAGTAGAGTGAGAGAGTGAATCTCCTCACCGCGCGGGTGAAATTAGGTGCTAAAGGTTTGTGCAGTGAGGATGAGAGGAGAGAGCGCGCATGAGGGTCTAATAAAAAGGTGTCTATAGGATGGGATCTGGGTGAACAGGTGACCACATGCACCGAATCGCGCGAAGGTTCGATTCAAATCGAATCACAGATTAAGCGAACAAAAGAATGAACGATGGGGATGGTGCATGTTCTTTGCGTGAACAGTGCGTGCGCGAGCTGCAGGTGGCGGCTGTGTTCTAATGGTGAATTTGCAGGGAACACCCCTCAGCGAAGGGGTAGGAAAAGTGCAGAGAGGCCCATTAGTGGTAAGGAAAGCTATCAGAGTAGTCCTTAGAATGTTGCAAATAGGTCCCTGCGGGTATCGAATGGGTCCTTGAAGGTTTTCTAGTGAATGAAATGTAATGTACTAAGAGCCTAAATGTAAATCTTTAATTGCAAGGCCCTAATGATGTCCAAATGCACCCAAATTTTTATGGAAGCTTAATTGAACATTTAAAAAGTTAATTACACTTTTGATTTGATCTTTTAAACTCATTTGTGTGTTCAATTTGCATTTGGATCACCATTTAACCTTTTTCAAAAGAATATCTCATTTAATGATCTAATTATGCGTTTTTAACATAGAATTGATGTTTTATGTCTTTTTCTCTATTTCCCACACTTAACCCCTTTTATGTGTTAAATTGATATTGTTTAACCTGGTTTCTAGCTTAACTTAGGCGATTTAGCTTTGATGAGTCACAACTCATTAGCTGCTCAATGCTTGATCATGTTGCTACATCCTTTGAGCTTACTCAGCGTATTAATTGGAAAGTGTTTGGCTCCAACATCATCATTTGGCTTGATCTCCAAAATGCTTATGATAGAGTGGAGTGGGAGATCCTTTATCGTGTTTTGTCTAAATTTGGATTTTCTCCTGGTGTTCTCTCTTTGATATCAACTTTTGTTGAGCACCATGGTTCCTCCATTCTCATTGATTGCATCTCCTCCAACTTTTTCACTCCTACTCGTGGTCTTAGGCAAGGTGACCCCCTCTCTCCATGCCTTTTTGATCTTTTTATGGAGCCTTTCATTCGGGGGCTTAAAGAGTTGCCCTTTCAGGAAAAAAATCCTCCCTTATTTTATTAAGCATGGAATTAAAGCCCCTCTTGCTCTTCTTTACGTGGATGATGTGATCCTTTTCTTGAATTGGGGCTCTCAGACTATCTCCAATCTTGCTGCTTTCCTTTGTGATTTTCAGGACTCTACAGGGCAGCACATTAACATGTCCAAAAGCTTTTGCTACTTGGGAAAACACTTTCCTACTGATAGGAAATGCCGTATTCTCCAAACTCTAGGGATCCAACATGGCTCATTCCCGTTTATATATTTGGGTTGTCCTATTTTTCCAGGGTGTACGAAAATGTCTTATTTCTATCCTATCATCGAGAAGATTCAATCCAAGGTTGCAGGGTGGAAAGCTACATTGCTTTCATTTGCCTCCCGAATGTTGCTTATCATGCACGTTCTCTACTCCATCCCCATATATACTCTCTCGGTTATGGAGGTCCCCATGGCCATTATCACTAAACTAGAGTCTATCTTTGCCAACTTTTTCTGGGGATCTACTTCTTTGGAGAAAAAGCATCATTGGATTTCTTGGCAGAACATCTCCCAACCTTTTAATAATGGAGGCCTTAGGATTCTCAATCTTCACCTTTTTATCAAGGCCCTTAGAATGAAAAGAACATGGAATATTCTTTTTCAAGACTACCCTTATTATTGCCTTATAAGAGGCCTTTATGGAAGCACTCTTTCTAGCTCTGCCCCTATTCCATTGAGGGTTCAGAAGATGAGGGAGTTGTATGTTGAGATGAAGCATTACATTCGGTGGGATATTCATGAAGGAGCTATGGATTTTTGGAATGATACCTGGATTGGAGACTTAGCATTGAAAGCCTTTCTCCTCGACTTCTTTTCTCCCTCTCCCATCTAGGTCAGGGATGTCATTGCTAATGACATTGATCCTCCAGATCTTACTTATATTCCTCAGAGTCTTAGGAATTAGATTTCTCTTACCCACTTGGATGGGGACAAGGATCTGCCTATTTGAACTCTTACTTCCGTTAGGTATTTCTCCATGTCCTCGGCTTACGCCTCCTACTTTAGATCCTCGCCTATTGACTATGTTGCTAAAGGTCTTTGGAATCTAAAGGTGCCTCTTCGCTTGAGTCTCTTGACTTGGAGGATTCTTCTCTCCAAGATGCCTACTAATGATAGCATTTCCAAGCTAAGTATCCCTTTGGCTTCTAAATGCTCTTGCTGTCGTAGCATCCCCCATCAAGTGTCCATTACTCATGTCTTCACGCAAAGCGAACTCGTTAGGAAAATTTCTAATGAGGTCTTTAGGATAAGCCTTCTTGATCCCATCACTCCAGCTTCTTTTATGCAGATCATGAACTCCCTGAATTTCAATTCTGATTATAAGCGTCGTAAAGGCTTGATAGTGTTTATGTGGTTTAATGTTTGGTGGATGCGTAATAAAATTAAACATGATAAAATCTCTTGGAAAAGATTAAATATTATTCTGGAGCATAATTGGGCTAAATTCTCTATGCAAATGTGGCTTCATAATTATAAATAGAAAGTCCTTGCTGGTACTTGGGTTCGTCCGACTTTTGGGAATAAAATTAATATTGCTGCAATTCCTAATGGTTCTTTTTTCAAGGTCGGTTGGGTTGCACGTGATGTTGGGGGGATTTTATCATTGGCGGGTCCAGTAAGAGTGATACGAGAATCAAAGAAATAGCCATTATCAAGGCCATCATCTACGCTACTAGCCTCATGCTTTGTGACTCTACCTTTCATATTGATATAGACTCCTTACTACTTTATAATTGGTGGAACGGAAAGATCCCTATTTCATGGTGGGTTCGGAAGGAGTACTTTGATCTTCAGCGGTGTAGGCTTAATATCAATTCCTTCAACTTCATCTGGTTTGAGGCTAACAAGTTCCCACTCCATCTGGCTAAAATGGATGTCTCTTGTCATATCTACCATTACTCCGACCTTTCTTGCTGTACTCGGGGCATCATCGTTTTGGACAAACTTCAGTTTTCCTTATGTATTGCTTTAGTTGCTTTTTTTGCTTCCTTTTGCTTTGATGTAAGGTCATGAGTCGTGGTCCATTTTGCTTTCCTTTGTACTGGCAGGTCTTGGCCTTGTCCCCCTGCTTTTTTCTCACCTCTACAGAGTAAGGGATGAATAAAGCAACTCCTATTTTCTTTTTTTTTTTTTTAAAAGATATCATTTATAGAGAGCTAGGCATTACTTTCTTGATTCCTCCTTAGTTAAGAATTACCCTTGGTAGAGTTTACTTTTATTCATCTTTTAACTTGCAAAGTTGCATATGGTTCTTGCATAGTTAATTATACCCATCAACTTAGGTTCTCTTTTCCAACCCTATTCTTACTTATAACTAGCTATGCTTGTTCATATGATTGAATTTTGTAACTAGGAATGCCTTCCCCAAAATTTTGTACCTTGATTGCACCTAAATTAAAATTTGTTTGATTTAGATATATTTCCTAGTCATTCTAAACTCCAAATAATCTCTTATAGTGATGTAACTCCTAAGACTTGATTAAATATGGAGTTTCGTTATAAACCACAAAATGTAGGCAAACTTAGGAAATTTATTTTGCTAAGAATAAAAAAGGCTTGAAGGGAAATCCAAGGCTATCGAACTCTCACTTGAGCTCCTAAGAATTGCTTGACAACATTAACGAAATGACCAACTTGTTCAAATTTGAAGCCATAAAATTCCTTCCTTTTCTTTTTGATTTTATTCCACCTCTTATAGAGGTGAATTGAAAGTAAGATATTGAATGATATGGTGATGGATTTCACATTCTTTTAAAAATAAATTTCAAGAGGTCATGGCTTATTAGTTTATTTTCAATCTACTTAGTCGATGCATTCCATGCACAACTCTTGTTATCCTATAAATATTATCTCCCTTTTGATAGTTGATTACCTATGTGAATTCCCAACACAGTGTGCCTAAATCATCCCCTGTGGAAGGCTATGCATCAACCAATCTGGAGACTATGCTCTTCTAGAGGTCGCCACTCCATGAAATCTATGGATACATATGCAAGATACGTTGAATTCTAGCCTCTCTAACCCTTAGTTATAAGGGATTTATCCATTGCACAACTTATATGTGATTTTTCTGTGTGTTCCTCTCTTTAAATATAATCTTTTTAGCAAGTAACTACTGCATTTCAAAAAGTCACCTAAAACGTTTAGAGGATGACATCTCAGTCTCAATCTTAATTGGTTAGCTTATTTGTCTTGGGTTTAACACCTCTTAGTTTTTTTTTTTTGATCCATTACTATTTTTTAGGCTCCGTTTATCATTGTTTATCCTTTTAGAATGTCTTCAATTTTGATAATAATATTTCAACACTTAGTTATTGAGTTAATTTATACCTAAACATAATTGGCGTTGCAAGTTATTTATTTGATATTTGTATGATGTAAACAACCCTTTGTGGTAATCTATAGTAAAATCTAATATAAAAATCCATTAACTTTAATTTTTCCTTGAATACTGTTTTTTATTTTCATGTTTTTGCTTACTTTGCTAAGGCAACACGTGTCTTCGTAACCTACTTCACCCTTGGAATTCTTCATCTCAGGTCGTCTCCACTAAACTTGAGTGGCGATCCATCAACCAAACCACGTTAACCCACATTTTTGTGGGATTATCCTAGTTTCCAAGTTGAACGTTACTAAATAGAAAATTTAGTGATTACTCGTAGCGATCAATATTCAATGAAGTAAAATTCAACAGTTGATCTAGGAAAGCACAAGTCTTAAAGTTTCCGTAGAGCATGGTTAATTTGATGGTGTTTTGTTCAAAATGGTTTGATGGTGTTGCCACGAGCAATAGGCTATGGGATTGCATATGAGTCCCCATACCAATGTCTACTTCACTGCAGTAACCAAGATTCATTGAAAGTTAATCATAATACTTTAGTTGCCCAACCGCCTTGACTTTTGGCCATCACAACATGCAAAGCCACCACCGAAGTAGATTATAACTTAGATAGGATGTCACTTTCAGTGTCAATGCCCATTTGTTGCAAAGTTATCTAATATATGATTCCACATGTTTCAATAATGCTATCACATTCATTACCCAACCACTAATTATGATTCAGTTGGGTTATCACTTTCGCTATTAGTGCACATGTACCGTAGAGTGACCCAATATATGATTTTGCATGTTCCACTAGCTAATACTACCACATTCACTGCCTAACCATTGAATATGACTTAGATCTTCTTTCACTTTCACTATTAGTGCATATTTGTTACAGAGTAATCTAATATATGGTTTTGCATGTATCAGTGATACCATCACATCCATTGGTCAACACCAATTATGACTTAGATAAAGCTTTCACTTTCGTTATTAATATCCATTTGTTGTAGAGTGATCTAATATATGATTTTGTATGTTCTAATAATACTATCAAATTCATTGCTCAACCACTACTTGTGACTTAGATGGGCTAGTACCTTCACTATCAATGGGCATTTGTGGTAGAGTGATCTAATATATGATTTCTCATATCTCAGTAATATTAATACATTCATTACCCAACTACCAATTATGACTTAGATGAGGTGTCACTTTCATTGTCAATGCCCATTTGTTCTAAGATTATCCAATAAATGATTTTGTATGTTTTGTTTATACCGTCACATTCATTTCCCAACTATCGAAGTTGATTATAAATAGAGCAAATAATCCTTGGCACATCTCAAATTGTAGAGCTTCAACCAAAGGAAGCGCAAAGACAGATTCCGGATATCACAAGTTGAGTGTGAAGATGGCAGGCGGTTCCAAGCTCACTGTGCTCATCCTCCTCGCGCTTATTGTGATCTCGTCGTCTCAATTGGCCAACTCCCTTGACGATCCTACGACTAATTCGGGTAAATACTTCATTCTCTTTTGGTCGGTAATTATTGCAAATGATTAACCTTCTAAGTTCATATATTGTAACATTTATATGTAGCTGATATAATATAGTGTAAACGTATAACCATGTAGATCAAGAGAGATAATGGAAGGAGGCAAAAAGTTTATGCTAATGACTCATCCAATCATGTGTCCCTTTTGAATTCCTCTCAAGGTTTGGATATGGATCGGACCATTAATTTTGATCTATCTCCTGACAACAACAAGCGTTCTAAAAATTATGCCACTTAAGGAAAATGAGATTCTTCCGCAAGATGATAATGGCTTTTCATGCTTTTCACATAACGTTGGGTCAAATGATTACTTTAGGAGGTAATTAAGGAGACCTGCCAACAGAGAAAAAGAAGTCGCTAATTCGGAAAATGCTTTTGACGTGGCACGTATTCAAATATGAATTTATCAGATCATCAGTTTTCCAATGCACACGTACTTGAATCGCACAGATTTTGATTTTTTGTAATTTTTTTTTTCGTTTTATTATATATTATATATATACCGATGCATGCAGAAATGGTAGGAGAGGATCATGGGGGGCATCGGCATCATGGATGGTACCCTCAACGTTGCTGGAAGACTTGCCGTTACTACTGTTACAAAATGCGCTACCGTGGCTACAAGTGCGCTCGTAGTGGACGGCGGGGGTGCTGGAAGTGCTACTGCCGTTACTAATCGATCGCCTGTATATCGTTTTCGCAGTTTCAGATATCTTGTCATATAGCCCGTTATATATATGGTGGCATAACTAAATAAAGAAATATCTGCCTGTATGTGACGCCTGTTATCCTTTGTACTCAATGATGATGTATATCGTATCAGCAATAAATAAAGTACTTATCTTTCGACTCGTGGAATATCTGCACCAAAATATTACGATGAGTGAAACGGACAGGTACATACTACAAAAGTTTGTGTCCTGCAACATTAGTTGTGTTTCTAGATGTCATCGTAGTGCCACAAATACGTGGGCACAAGATCGATGCGTGCCATCCCTTGTTCTATATAATGATGTATGTTATATGAGTGATGAATAAAGGAAAACTATGGCGAAACAAAAATTCCTGAGCAAAAACCCACATCCCTCTAGCAAAAAACCTCTCCCGCCATCGAGAGTTGCGCTTTTGTCTGAGAGTTGCGTTTTTGTCTGCTGGCGGGTGATCCATCGACCGAAGGAAGCTTTGTAAGATTTTGTGTGGGATTTCTTACACCCATCATAACAGCTACCACAAATGAAGTATATATTTGTCTTCGAACTTGCGGAACATCTGCACCAAAATATTATGACGAATGAAATGGACAGTTATTTATTGTAAAAGTGTGTCCTGTAACATTGTGTTTTTGCATGCCATGGCAGAGCCACGAATGTGTGGGCGTAATAACTATTACAGGACCATAAGAATAGTAACTAATATCTAATAGATATTGCATGAGGACAAATGTTTTTGCTTCTTAAAAGTTGGTAAATTTAAATTCTTTTGGTATCCTCATCAAAGATGCTCCGTTGTTATCGAGAATTACACTTTTTTTTTTTGCCCATAGTTAGGTTGAATTTGAAATTATCCTAAAGGTTAGTTTACTTTTAAGGTTAAAGAAATGATAATAAAAAATATAAAATTAATATTAACATACATTTATTTTTACTTACATAGTGATGTTAATATTAATTTTTTGTTTAATCGATATTAAGTTGTGGTATCAACTATTATGGTATTTAATTAACAGTGATATTAGAAATTTGAAATTAACCTTTTGACCCTTGAATAGCAGTTAAGTTTGTTAGAATAATATTTTTAAATATCAAGGTGATTGTGGTAATTATATTTTTTGTTTTGTATTATATATTAGTGATTATTTATATAAATAATATTACGATAGAGTATGGTAAATATATATATTTTTGCACGTAGTATAAATAATGTGTTATTAAATATATTTAGGTGTGATGTTATTTTAGTGATTATTAATATATAATTATAGTAATTAGTTTAGGTGATAAATTATTAAATTAATCTAAGTATTTCAAATTGATTATTATTTATGTAAGTAATATTTTTTAGGTAAATTCAATTATGTAATTCACTATTAACATTTTCATTGATAGAAACACCATGAAAAGATATATATAGCTAAGTCAAGTTACCAACCTATCTTAAGAAATTGGATATGGAAATGCTCAAATACATATTATAGCAACCTCAGTAGGCATTGTCAACAATTACTGACTTAGTACCATAAATCAATCCACGATGAAGAAGCAATCTTTGGATAACCAGCTTTTCTCTTAAAAAGCAACCATGCTCTTCTCCAAATAGAAATCCTAGTCACTAGCTCTCCAAGCAGCGGCAACAAGTAACATACACTGCTTCATCTATAAATCATTCCATTCTTAATCTCTTGAAATTTTCTAGATGATTATGAAATTGTCATTGTGATAAGCCTACAAAACATAAGCTCAACGCTCCATTTATGGCATGTGAATTCCAACTCCAATCTTACAAAAGTAATTCCATCTCCACTAAATTATTCTAAAATACCATCAATTACACAACAAAAAATTGCCTCTACTCTTGCTCTTCTTTGCAATTGAACTTTAGAATCCCCTCCCTTCTCAATTAAATTACAACGAGAACTCCCATGTAATAAATCAACATACACGAAAAGAACTCCATCATAATTGGATCACACGAGAGAACACATTTCTTCCATCCATTTCTTGTAATGCCCTAAAATCCAATTTTCGAGGCATTTCAAAGTGGTTCGGGTCATTTCTACTTGTAGACACACATTGGGCTTGGTGCGAGTAATAATACCTCGTAAAATGTAAAGAAACACGTGTTTTTGGTCAACCCTTTGTCAAAAGTGATAAAAAAGGTACCAGGTATGGTATCATTGGATTTCCCTTGTCACAAGCTTTCCAACGACAGCTGTTTCGTGCGAATCTAAGGTATGTAGCTTAAGTTAGGTCCAAAATAAATCAATAAGATCCTAAATGTAAGGTGAACCAAAATCAAGTGTAATTTTGATATTTTACAACAAATCCTAACGCTAAAGCCATTGTTGGGTATATAAAAATTCCTATTGAAAGTTGGAGCCATCATTCTCTTCATAAGCTACTAAAATTGGAGAAAAAGAGAAGAAAGAAGAAGAAATCATTTAGGAAGTTCAGGTTTCGCTCGCCAGGCATTGTTTCACACATGATCATGGTAGTGGTGGCGGCGTGCGTCAAGAGCGTGACGTGTGGTGATAGTGCGTGACTGGGGAGCAATGCCTGGCGAGCGAAACATGCATGCATTTATGCATTTACGTGAAGAGAGTGCATGCGCTGTGAATGTGCGACTCATGTTGCGGTGTACGGCATAGATCAAGTGGCGTGGTTGGCGATCTGCATGTGTCACGCGTGGACCAATCACATGCCGACACGTGTCAAGGGTGGGCCAACGTGCAGTTCAAGTGAATCAGTCAATTTGGTATGGTTCAGGACTCCGTGCTTTTTTGAGAGGTTTGAGGCCTTTCCAATGTTGGAATTTGATAAATAAGATATCGTTAGAATCGTATCGACATGTATTACATGTTGGTACTCTTTATTTTTTATTTTTGAGTACATTTCCTAACATGAATAATGAGAAACGTGTCTAATATGTTTTCAACTTGATTTTTGGCATCTTTGGTCTAAGAAACTCACTCGATGCATGCACAGAGATCGAGGAAAGTGTGGCACACATTTCTAAGACCTATGCACACTGTGTAGAGCTATCGTAACCCTCCAGTGATGTTAGGTAGAGTAGTCTACCCTTTCCTTGTTTCCAATTCATTTTTGAGTATTGTGGACCTGTTGTCACGTGTTTCTTTGCGTATATTTTTGGGTTGGCAAGCATTTCCTCTATTTTTCTGAGTTTGGAATTCATGTGGGATTATTGTTACTATTTTTGGGTACTTTAACACGAAACGATTTGATGATGCATGAATGATTAATGTTAAGAATGTTAAATGTGACCCTATCATCTCATGTGTGAAACAAACTCCATTTTTCATAAAACAAATGTCACTATAATCATTAATTAGTAAATTACTTGAGACCACTATCATAAATTGGAAACTAACTAGTTAATGGATAATTTTGGAATGATGTGAACTCTTCCATTCCATAATTTGAATCAACGGATGTGAATGATGAGATTTCTGGTTTAATTAATTAGTGTTATCAACTCAGATAGTTGGAAATAAATTATTAAACCTATAACAACTAATTTGTCAGGATTTAGAGGTTGGGTAACTAGTGTTAGCTCCGCTACTCACCTGATTTTGGCTGCAGCTTTGGTCCTTTGGACCAGGTTTGGGCAGATTTAGGGAGTTGCTATCCTCCCTACGACTCTTTTGTTAGGCTTATCGGCCAACTAGGAAAGCAGGATGTAGGGCTCGAGGGTTGGAGTTGGTTCTTTTCTCGGCTGGTGGGTGGGTCATTGGCTATCTATGGTTCAACGTGAATAGCGCTTGCACGTGTTCATGTCGTAAGATGTAGTCACCACTCCTTTTCACAATGACCCCAACGTGATGGATTAAGGTGACTTGACAGGTATAAGTTGCCTTCTCATCCAAGAAGATGACTTATATCGGTCTTGCATCTCAGGAAGTCACACGAGGCATCGATTAACTGGATGTTAACCGTAATAAGTTGGGGTCAACGCATAAAATAAACCAGTTAATGTGGTAATTAATAAATGGATTAATTGATGACATAGTACCCTTTCTCTTACTCTCTTTGTTACTGTTGTTACTTAATTGTTGTCATTCTGCTCTACTTAGTTTTACTGACATGTTTCTTGGGTTTCGTACTCAGGTGTTGCTAAACAGTCAGGTGTAGCAGCTATTGTTAGTCATTATACTATGGGACCGAGCTTTGTTATAGGAGACAATTTGTACTGAGTGTTGTGGCTAACTTAGTTTCACTTTCTTTTGTTAAGCTCTTTTATGTTTTTAGTATTTTTCATGGTTGTATCCATACTTGAGTACTTAGTTTAATTTTCTACTTTTGTGGTGGATTTTATTTTAATTGTCAACCCTTTATTTTCATTTAATGTAGTATGAATGGATATTTGGGTTTTGATATTCTATGACTATGTGTTGGGTGACTATTGACATTTCTATATTTATTGACATTATTTATACCTAACTTTTGTTAGTTTAAGGAGAATTAAGGTCATAATGCATTAGATTAGGTTAGATTAGTCATTTAGCACCACTTTGTAAATAGTGAATTCTTTTGAGTTTTATGTAATATTTTTCTTATTTATATCTAGTGCCTTGATGTTCTTATTTATACATGTTTAGGTGCCAAGTATATATGAGATTGATTGGAGCTTGGCAAAGAGGAGAAATCAAATTGAGTCAATTCCCAACCTAAACCCTAGCCTAATTAGGAGCATAATTCTCCACACCTAATTTCCACCCAACCTAGCCTAATTTCCCTATATAATGTCTAGCCACCACACCTCAGTTTCTAACCTTATAGTCCAACCATTATGGACTAAACTAACCATAATTTTCTACCCAACCTAGTCGTAAATCCTAACCCAACAAACCTTATTTGGCCATCCCTTTTATCCTCTAATAAATACTATTTTGGATGGCCAAAGTGTACCAAAATCTATCCACCACTAGATCTAAATCCTAGAGTTATAAATTTCCTACCAAAATCCCTATCTTAAAATCCTAAATCAAATTCTAAGCTTAATCTCGAAATTCGTAATAGCCTGACACATCTTTAGTATTTTAACCATAACTTTTTCAATTCAAATCCAAATTGCATGATTCAAGTTGCATTTAAGAGATGATTTTGAGGGCTACAACTTTGCTTTATGTGTAATTTGAAATTCAGAATAGAAGAAGGCCAAAAATTCAAAATAAGTGAAGAAAATCCTATGAGGCTTTTGCAACACCCTTCATCCTACTGATTGCACCTCAAAATACGCCTACAATAATGCCTTCTTATGCTATTTCCTAGCATTAACTATGCACATTAGGATTCCGTAGCTGCATTTGTAAAAATACATGCATTCATGCATTTAATTAAGAGAGGAGGAGAAATGAATAAGTGGCCTTCCATTTTACATTTTCTCAAGTGTATCCTTGCAAAATCCACATCTTTTTATTTTTTTCCCACTTGATTTTTATTTTCCTACGGCTGCTGCATTTTTTTCTCCTTGCGCCGCTGCTGCAGCAGCCCGTCCCTGCAGCGCCCTCTCCCTGCACCTGCCATTCCCTGCCATTCCCTGCAGCTGTATGCAAGGCCATGCCTTCTTCTTCTATATAAGGCCACGTCTTCTTCTCTTCAAAGGGGGGGCTGGCTGCAGCAAGAAAGAAACACCACCAGCAGGCCACCACCTTCCTCTCCTCCCTCTCCCCTCCATACGCCGGTCCTCCTCCGAGGAGATACCCGGCGGGCAGGAGCTCACTGTGGTGCACACCACCACAGTAAGACCACCACCGCTCAGCTCTTCAAAGAGCCGGTGGGCGTGGTGGCTCTCTATTTTCATTTTTCTTTCCGTTCCCGCACTTCCCGCCATTGCTGTCGCTTCAAGGTCTGAAGCTTGAAGCAGCAGCAGCAGCAGCAGCCCCCGCAGCTTCCGCAAGCGTCTGCAAGCACCCCAGCCACTCCGCGCGCGCCTGCAGACCTTCCCCGCTTCCGTTCGTACGCTCTGTCGCGAGCCCTCCTCGCTCGCAGTCGGTCGACACAGACACCTCTCCTCCTCTGCGCGAATACGCACCCGCGACCATCAGACAACGGCCTTCAAGCGCAGACGACTTAACGCCCCCCCTGCAGAGTGGCTGCATCCTCTCCTGCCCTCTCTCTCTCTCGCTCTCTCTCTCTCTCTCACAGCACTCGCTCTCTCTTTACACCGACGCACACACACACCTTCACCAACACTTACACACACCCACACACACATAAACACTATTATAAACTTATATATATATACGTATACTTATATATAGTGATATATATATACAGATATTGATATACATATATATATATATACATATATATATCTATATATATATATATACTTATATTTATACATATAGTAGTACCTATATACTTATGTATTAGTATATATACCTACTTTATATATATATATATATCTATATACCTACATATATACATACATATATATATATATACATATATACATATACTACTATGCATATACATATATATATATCTATATACTTATATCTATATATATAGTAGTAGTAGTATATTTATATACATATATATATCTATATACTTATATATATACTTATATATATATATATGTAGATACATATACCTATATACCTATATATATATCCATATAGTAATATATACATACATACATATATATATATATATATATATATATATATATATATATACATACATACATACATACATACATACATATATATATATATATACTTAGCTACATATATCTATATATACATATATTACTATATACTCATACATACATATATATATACCACTATATAGTTATATATACATACAGATATATATATATATATATATATATATATATATATATATATATATATATATATATATATATATATATATATAGATATACTTACATATATACATATATATATATCTACATATATATATACCTATATATTTATAACCATATATATATATACATCTGTATATATTTACATATATACATATATATATTTTCATATCATTTACCATATGCTGTATCGTGGGAATATCTGCACCAGTTGCTGATATTCCTCGATACACGCGTACAAAAAGCGTGGTCACATACATCTTCCACCATCCATCTCATATTCCACGCGGCACCTAGTCGTGTTGGTTGCGTCTCTTTAGACGATGACCGACTCGACATCGTGTTACACTCCATCGTCGCCTCCACCCCCACCCCCTTTATATATATAATATATACATATATATATATATACTATATTTACTTTATTTCTGTTCGCTTTTCTGTTAGTAAAAAGATAAAAAATATATATATAAAAGAGAAAAGATAATTTTTGACTTGCAGGTACCCCGTCTTGCGAATAGCAGGACTCATTTTGGAACTCTGTTTTGGCTAAAAGCCAAGGACATAATTTTGAGGGTGTGCTTTAAGAATAAGGATTACCAGAAAAAAAAATCTAAATAAGAAAAACACCAAAAACACAATAAACGAATGGAAGAGACTCGTTATAGGAAAAGCGTAGAAACTCGACTTGAACCCCACTTCCCTGAGTTCGACCCTGGACCTAAAAGTGACAAGATAAAATCAAGTATGCCAGGTTAAAAATTTTGTAAAGAGATGGTTAGGTCCGAATTAGGTTAACCACTATACATATTTCAACGATAAAATCATCATATTAACAACCTATCTGGGTCGACCATACATCTTTTCTGGCACCGTTGCCGGGGAAGTGCGCCTTCAAGTAAGTTTCTATTCAATTCCTTTTAATTTTTCTCTTCTCTCTTCACGGGTATCTCTGTTTTTTTTTTGGTGTGCAGGTGAACCTGGTTGCAAGGAGAAGACAGGTAGACGAAGTCGGGAACGAGGGCAGATCCAAGGCGGGAACCAGAGTGTGAAGACGCCGACACCGCATTGGAGCTTCGCACACATTGCCGAAAAAGTAGGTTGTCTTTTCTTAGCAAACTAGGGTTAACTTGTCATCTTAATAAAAAAAAAAATTAAAACTAAAAACTAGAAAAACTTCTTGGGATCTCTTGGGGCAAGTGGATTAAAATTCACTTGTATGATTGATTGACTTCACTCCCACCGCCCCGGGATTTCCCGCCCTACTTCGCTTAGCGAAAATCCGAGAATCTTGATTCTTGGATTTCCCGCCGTGTGAAGTATTCTTTGAGGCAAATACAAAAAAGATTGATTGCACCCCTCTTTTGCCTCACATATCTACAATTCAGGATCACATTTTTGGTGGGGAGACTTGGAATTGAGTTAATTCCAACCCCACCACAACTTTTCAACTTGCCTCAGATTCGATCCCGAATATTTCAACATCAACAATTTTATTTTCTTTATCTGTTGGTTGAGCCTTGTGTGTGGACATTTTTCTTGGTGATTGGAAGCACTTGAATTGAAGTACTTGGCTCCCTTTCACATTAATATAAAACTGACTCGTGCATCCACACATAGAAATCTCCATTTAGGGTAGCCCATTGCATTTTAGCATGCATTAACTAACTGATATTGAAGAAGGGTTTGTTGGGCTTAGAAATAAAACCTGTATTCTCACAAAAACCCGGAGATTGGTTGAATTGGTAATTCAGCAAAATCCTAAAATTCATACTACTTAAGGCTGAACTCTAAAAATCATTCACCAATTAAGAACTTCAATTCAGGGAGATTTCCCCGTTGCATGCTTGTTTTACACACTCTCTTAAAATCAATCACTTGGGCATTATCCGTAAACAACGCCCTTCACATTCCAAAAGCACTTGACCCTAAGCCTCTAATTAAAATTGGTAGTAAGTTGACCCTTACTAAGGATTGGAGGTCTAACTACTTGCGTGTTGCGGCTACGTGCTGGTGAGAGTTCCCACGTGCTATCGGGTGTCTAAGACTGGGGCAAACGGCCTTTCAATCTGTCTCGGTGGTTCTGCGGTGCTCGCATTCGGTTCCGTAGTTCGTGATAGTAGGTAACTTAGATCTTTAGGTCTAAGGGCACACTGTAGAGGTTAGGAACTTGACTGTATTGATTTGTAATCAAGTGTACCTTTGCGGCATCATTTCTCTCATCTCTTTTCCCCTCTTATCCCCCCAATTCTTCCTGCGGTAGTGCATGTTTAGGAGGAGGTCACACAACCCTGAACTGTTTGAATTGACTGTTAAATCTTGAAAACAAGCCGAATTGTCCTCCTCCTCCACAAACATGGCAAACACCTCTTCACCACTCCGTCACAATTCCAATTCTTTCAACACCAGGCTTTTCCCGAGAAACCCTGTAAGACCTTCCTTACCGAGTGTCGTGCCAAGCGACTCGGTAAGTCATGTGGAACTGGCTTCTGTGAGCTAGTATTTCAACACGGAGGACCAAGCCTCCGTGTGCTCGGACTCAAATTTACATGCGGACACGTCTTCTGGCATAGAAGACGCTTGCGCCCTGGGGAACGACCCCTTCTCTGCCACTTATAATCTAGGGTGGCGCAATCATTCGAATTTCGCATGGTCCAACAACCCGCAGCGCCAAAACCCCACTGGTGGACCAATGAGATCGTCCACACCCGTCATCCCAAGGGCCCAGTATAATCCTATGGCAAATCCGCCATCAGGCCCTTGCGTACCGCAAACCAAACACACATCAAGGCCTCTTGATAAATTGATGCGAATGATGACGGAAATGTCAAAGCGCCATAAAGAGAACATGACCTCTCTTCAGCACCATTTGGCGCAGCAGAATGCTAAGATCAGTCAACTACGCATGGTGACTCAATCTCAGGGCACTCTTCCTGCCCAACCTGTTCCAAACCTGCAAAACTTTGTACCTTGTGGTCCGCAACCATAGGTACAACCTTCTCAGGGACAGGTTCATCAAATTCTGCAAGCTCCGAGCATTCCACCGGGAGTTCAGGATAATCCTGCTGCAGCACCGCACCCTTTTGTTGATAGCGATTGCATCAAGGATGACACGTCTGACGAGGACATGACCGTCAGTACGTGTATCGGACTAATTGGGACCGATTCAGACTGCTGCGAATTACTTGACGACTGCCTGACCAACACAAATTGTGACATTCCCCAATCCCTCCCTATTCCCGTACCTTCTCCTGACCAGACTTCTGACGAGGTTTTCTCCGCTTCCCATACCTCGTGGTCTAAGTCATCGTCGGGCTACTCACCGCCGGTCCACACTCTTGAAGATCGGATTGCCCTTTCTTTCCCGCCAAATCAGGCGGATTTGCAACTCCACATTGGGACCTTGAGCCCGCATCTTACTCTCTGCGGCTATTCCCTTTTGGATCCATCTATCCAAAGAGACCCTCTTCTTAGCCAATCTAAGGGCCAACTTCTTCCTGATCTATTTTCTGATCCGCCTAGGACACTCTCGTCCCAGAAAATGCCAGACCTTTCACCATCCACCATCACTTTTCACTCCACTATCACACTTTTCACTTCACCACCCACCATCCACCCACCCTACCACCCTGCTTTATACCCTGACCCTCAGCTCTCCTTACCCGATCTTTCGTCCTTTCTCTGCCTTTCCCTGCATGCATATGAGGACATAGCATTGTTTGGCATGGGGGGGTGGATAGGCATCCATAGGATCCGGGTATTTTATGGTATCATACAGTTTCCACCCATTTATAAATATGCAAGAAAAAGAAAAAAGAAGAAAAAAAAAATATATATAATAATAAATGGTGTTTAGTAATGATCTAAAAGTTGAAACAAAAAAATACAATAAGTGTTTATGGATATTCAACCTCTGTTTTGATGACTTTCCAGGCCACAGAAGCTTGATTCGCTCAGGCTCGGCTTAATTCACTTAAGCATTGACAAAATAGATCAGAATCTCTCCTAACTAAGGACATATTCTTGTACCTGAGACACCAGTACAGGATCCGTTGGTTTACTTTTTCTTGAGAGCTTAAGTAAACTTGGTTCACACTACACATATCAGGAAAGACCAGGTGAACATAAGATCCAACCCTAGGGTTCATTAGGGAAGGTGGAGTCTTTACCTGTGCGTACAGGTAGACTTTTTATCCCAGGCTTTAGTCTTGTGTTTAGGAGCGACTCCTTCCACCAAAAAGAAATTCTCCCACCAAAAAGAAAAAAAAATGTTGTAAGAGATATACTGACACGTGTTTCAAAAAAAAAAAAAAGATGCAGAAGAGTCAGTATATCTCATAAATGTCTGTAAAGTCTTCGCCCTACAAGAAGTTCTTCAGGGCAGGTTACAAATACTTTGTTTTCCTGTGAGCCACAAAAATCAGAAAATGGGAGTTGAGTTTTTCATCATTTTCTTAAGGGTCAATCCGAAAACACAAGCTGAAATTGGGACCAACCTGTACTTAAAGATTCGTGAAACCCTGGGCTTGAGTCTCAATGTTCATCTAGTCAGTCTTGATCCGTCACTTAGCACAAGCCATAATCTCTTGAGCTCTCGAGTACGGCAAAAACCTCCTGGGTTCTGGAAATCGTACTTAAGGTTTAAATATCAAGAGTCCTGGTTAGTCGAGAGATGATCTTTGCCATGTGAGACTTAAAGTACTGGTAGTCTTATCTACAATTGGTTCTCACAATATCCGACAATAAACACATCTATATTACCTCAAAAGAAAATTTTCAGCTTAAGATCATTTCTAAATACTGCTTTGCTAGGGACTAACAAAAGATAGGCATGGGGGTATGATTGCACCTCAAAATACGCCTACAATAATGCCTTCATATGCTATTTCCTAGCATTAACTATGCACATTAGGATTCCGTAGTTGCATTTGTAAAAATACATGCATTCATGCATTTAATTAAGAGAGGAGGAGAAATGAATAAGTGGCCTTGCATTTTACATTTTCCTCAAGTGTATCCTTGCAAAATCCACATCTTTTTATTTTTTTCCCACTTGATTTTTATTTTCCTACGGTTGCTGCATTTTTTTCTCCTTGCGCCGCTGCTGCAGCAGCCCGTCCCTGCAGCGCCCTCTCCCTACACCTGCCATTCCCTGCCATTCCCTGCAACCGTATGCAAGGCCATGCCTTGTTACGAATGAGCCACTTCAGACGTCTTTTAAGACGTCTGGGAGGTGGCCCAGACGTCGGACAAGACGTCTGGAATCGCTTCCAAACGTCAGACCAGACGTCTGGAATCCCCTCCAGACGTCTAGAAATCGGTTATTTTTGGCACGCGTGTTTCGTCTACGCGCCTGAGCGCGCAGACCTGCGTACTCTCTCTCTCCCTCTCTTTTTCCCTCTCTCCTGCGGCCGCAGACTCCCTCTGTCCCGCCCTCTCTCTCCTCCTCGCGCGGCCTTAAAAGGCCACGCCCTCTCCCTCACTCCCGTCACCTCCGCCCCCTTCCTCTTCTCCTTCCAGACGGTGCGCGAGAGCGAGCGCGAGAGAGCGGCGGCAGCGACAGCCGTGGTGAGCGTGGGAGGAGGTGCTGCGCGTGGTAGCAGTGCTCGGCCGTGAGGGCGAGCTCGTTGGGGCTACTAGGGTCGGCCGGCAGGGGGCGCAGCGGGCGCGGAGCGACGCGGGGGGACTGCTGCGGCTCGAGCAGCAGGCGGAAGAGGCACGGCGCGGTCGGGCGTCGCGAGCGGAGGGCGAGTCGCGCCCTGGTTCTGGAAACTTTTCCAGAATCAGACGTCTGGGCTTCTAGCCAGATGGCGAGGGAGACGTCTGGAAGACTGTCCAGACGTCTGAAAGGTGAGTTTTTCCATCTTTTCTCCTTCCTTTCGACTGACCGTACTGAGAGAGAGAAATGGGTACGCGCAGGTTCGGTGATTCGCCATCCAACGCGAATCAGACGTCTGGCTGTAGTACCAGACGACGGGAGCGACGTCCAGACGTCCAGGGTGACCATCGGATGTCTGGGAACTAGGCCAGACGCCCCCGCAGGCTTCTGGACATCTGAGAGCCCACGCAGAGCAAGGTAATTCCCTGATCCACTTTTTAAGACGTCTGGAAGAAGTTCGAGACATCTGATTTTGCACTGTTTCGTCGTTTTCGACCCGTTTAGGGCCCGTTCGGGTTCCGTTTTCCGCGTTTCGAGTTGCGTTCTTTTCGGAATTAAATCCTCTACCCATCTACAGTAGCTATACACTGTTTTGAGACACTCCTTGTGTTTGATCCTTGTGATAGGATCCCGTTCCGTTGCAGTCCCAGGGGTTGCGGAGGCACGCGGGATTCCCGACCACGCCCCCAGTTCGCCTGTTGTAACCGGTAGAGTGGCTTTAAGTATAATCTGTTAAATCATGGAATCATAAATAGAACCTAGGAAATTGCATGAATCCTAGGAATGAGAAATAGATTGAATGATAGATCCTAGGTGCTGCATGAATCCTAGGACTGGAAAACTAGATTGTATGATAGATCCTAGGATATGGCACGAATCCTCGGACGGGAAAACTAGTGGAATATATGAATACTCCAGTCTTGGAAAAAAATGGAAAGGAACAAATAGCTGCCTGTAAATTGAATTAACAGCTGCCTGTTATGAATAGATAAACATGATTGGGAACATGGATTGTAAGAACGTGAAACTGAAAAGAGAAATCTAGATGTTCTGAGTTAAAAGAGCTGGAACCCTATGGGGAATTATTAGTGGAACTCCTGGAAAGAGAAAGGAATGGAACTGAGAAAGAAAGACGTAGTAGTGTGCTGTCTCTTGGGTACGTAATACCAAGGGAAGTACCTGTACCTGTTTAGTGCAGAGCGGGACCAGTCGCCCCAGGGACCCGGGGTTAGGACTGGCCACTTTGTACCGACTTATTGGCCCTCATGTATGTAGTACCGGGGAGAGCTACTAGTGTAGGGAGGGCACTAGCTACCCCATGGGCTCCGGGGTTCTGCTAGCCTCCTACACCGACTTGTTAGGCCCACTGGGGCAAACCAGGGTAGTCAGGCGAGGGTACGCGGACTGTGGAGGGGCAAGGCCCCTGTTTGGTTACTATGGAGGGGTTGGACCCCTGTTACTGAGAGGGCTCTGTCCTGGACTGGTTCCGTGCTGTGCTTTGGGCGCACCCGTTAACGGAAACGACTGACCGCGTGCCAGTGCGGGTTAGCTACCTGTGCGTTTATCGCGCATGCCGTAGTCACCGTTACGTCTGTCCGTGACCTTGGGGTGGTTGACTGAGGGTAGGATCACCACGGGGGACTCTCCCGGCTAGGAGAGCACCACGTGCTACTTCTACTTTTTGGAAAAGACTGCAATCAAGATCGTTCCCACGAGGAACATTCGAGATCAAGTAAAGGATCTGAGAAATAAATGAAATCGTGAGACAATTGAAAGACGTAAATAAAGAAAGTAACAGAACATAACAGCTACTGTACACTCTACTATTTCTTTAGTTTTAGCTGCCACTCTACTTAGCGTTTTGCTGACGTGTTACACTCGTTACCTTTCAGGACTGGGTGTTGAGCAGCCAGGGTCAGCGGCTGCAGAGGACGCTGGGCCGAGTAGGGTCCAGTAGAGTTACCACTGTCACTTTGTACCTCTTTTTGTTCCACTGTAGTGAGTAGTTCTTGTTACCGCCGTACTTTTCTTTACCTGCAGTTCATATTATGTTATGAATGTTGTTCTACTGTTGTGGTGGTATGTGCTGTAGTAGTTTCTTTCCTTACTGGCGTATTTTCTTACTGTTAGTTATATTCATGCTGAATGTGGTTTATTTTACTGCTCTTTTGGTTACTTCCTCGTTGGACGACTAGGTCTTGGGATTAGTCGAGTCGGTCCGGTTCTCGTGTCTCGTAGGGACTCGGGAATCGGGTCATTACATGCCTTCTTCTTCTATATAAGGCCACGTCTTCTCTTCAAAGGGGGGGCTGGCTGCAGCAAGAAAGAAACACCACCAGCAGGCCACCACCTTCCTCTCCTCCCTCTCCCCTCCATACGCCGGTCCTCCTCCGAAGAGATACCCGGTGGGCAAGAGCTCACTGTGGTGCACACCACCACAGTGAGACCACCACCGCCCAGCTCTTCAAAGAGCCGGTGGGCGTGGTGGCTCTCTGTTTTCGTTTTTCTTTCCATTCCCACACTTCCCGCCATTGCTGTCGCTTCAAGGTCTGAAGCTTGAAGCAGCAGCAGCAGCAGCCCCCGCAGCTTCCGCAAGCGTCTACAAGCGCCCCAGCCACTACGCGCGCGCCTGCAGACCTTCCCCGCTTCCGTTCGTACGCTCTGTCGCGAGCCCTCCTCGCTCGCAGTTGGTCGACGCAGACACCTCTCCTCCTCTGCGCGAATACGCGCTCGCGACCATCAGGCGACGGCCTTCAAGCGTAGACGACTTAACGCCCCCTGCAGAGTGGCTGCGTCCTCTCCTGCCCTCTCTCTCTCGCTCTCTCTCTCTCTCTCACAGCACTCGCTCTCTCTTTACACCGACGCACACACACACCTTCACCAACACTTACACACACCCACACACACATAAACACTATTATAAACTTATATATATATATACATATACTTATATATAGTGATATATATATACAGATATTGATATACATATATATATATACATATATATATCTATATATATATATATACTTATATTTATACATATAGTAGTACCTATATACTTATGTATTAGTATATATACCTACTTTATATATATATATATATCTATATACCTACATATATACATACATATATATATATACATATATACATATACTACTATGCATATACATATATATATCTATATACTTATATCTATATATATAGTAGTAGTAGTATATTTATATACATATATATATCTATATACTTATATATATACTTATATATATATATATCTAGATACATATACCTATATACCTATATATATATCCATATAGTAATATATACATATATATATATACATATATACATACATACATACATACATATATATATATATATATATATATATATATATATATATATATATATATATATATATATATATACTTAACTACATATATCTATATATACATATATTACTATATACTCATACATACATATATATATACCTCTATATAGTTATATATACATACAAATATATATATATATATAGATATACTTACATATATACATATATATATACCTATATATTTATAACCATATATATATACACATCTGTATATATTTACATATATACATATATATATTTTTTCATATCATTTACTATATGCTGTATCGTGGGAATATCTGCACCAGTTGCTGATATTCCTCGATACACGCGTACAAAAAGCGTGGTCACATACATCTTCCACCATCCATCTCACATTCCATGCGGCACCTAGTCGTGTTGGTTGTGTCTCTCTAAACGACGACCGACTCGACATCGTGATACACTCCATCGCTGCTTCCACCCCCACCTCCTTTATATATATAATATATACATATATATATATATATACTATATTTACTTTATTTCTGTTCGCTTTTATGTTAGTAAAAAGGTAAAAAATATATATATAAAAGAGAAAAGATAATTTTTGACTTGCAGGTACCCCATCTTGCGAATAGCAAGACTCATTTTGGAACTCTATTTTGGCTAAAAGCCAAGGACATAATTTTGAGGGTGTGCCTCAAGAACAAGGATTACCAGAAAAAAAATCTAAATAAGAAAAACACCAAAAACACAATAAATGAACGGAAGAGACTCGTTATAGGAAAAGCGTAGAAACTCGACTTGAACCCCACTTCCCTGAGTTCGACCCTAGGCCTAAAAGTGACAAGATAAAATCAAGTATGCCAGGTTAAAAATTTTGTAAAGAGATGGTTAGGTCCGAATTAGGTTAACCACTATACATATTTCAACGATAAAATCATCATATTAACAACCTATCCAGGTCGACCATACACCTACCCCTTGATTTCTAACCTAACCAATCAATTCTAAACCTTCATTCTAAGACCCAAAACCTCTACAAATACCCTACTACATGCCCCCCTTCCTCTTTAT
Organism: Thalassia testudinum; assembly: GCA_037157565.1. Classification (NCBI taxonomy): domain Eukaryota; kingdom Viridiplantae; phylum Streptophyta; class Magnoliopsida; order Alismatales; family Hydrocharitaceae; genus Thalassia; species Thalassia testudinum. The sequence continues at coordinate 295,282 of JAZHRO010000022.1, read as the reverse complement.
GCTTCAATATGCCTCCATAGCCTCTTCCTCTCACAAGTTTAAGAAGTTTACTTCTTCCATGCCCCCTTGATGCTTCTCTCTAGGTGGACCTTCACATCCTTCTTAACGCGTTATAGTCGGGTTTTAAAATACGAATCGTAGTATAGCAACTAAAGTGACAAAAACACTTAAATTTCAACTAAGCCAAAGGCCTCTCAACACTTAGAATTTTTCAAGCCCAAGAGAAGCCCTCAAACCAAACCACAAAATCAGCCGGAGGCTTGGCCCAGATTGAACCCAATGAATTAGCCCAAACCACGTGCTGCGAACTAAGCCCAAAACCCAACCCATGCTCTCGCCCAGGCACGCCCCCGCGTGTGTGCAGGCAAGTGCATGCATATGGTTGTGAGTAGGATGTAGGATCTAAAATAGACTATGCAATCTAATGGCTATGCGCACAAACAAACTCAATAGGAATATTAGTAATAATAAAAAGATTTGCACAAATAATTCAAATCACAGAAATTGACACAATATGTATAGTAGTTCCCCACTCACTTAGGTACTCCACTACCTAAGCCTCCCAGCTTAGGATGTTTAACCCGATTCCCTCAACCCTAAGGGAATCAATTTACTAAACGAGGTAATTAACGGGTTACCTCAACATAAGTACAAGAAATGGGTTTGTTACAACCCTACAAGCAAAAGCTCAAGTCCAAAATAAGAATTGGTGTAAGACAAGTAAAAATCTTACAACAAAATACCTAAGCCTCTGAACAATGATTAGAATAATATTACCAAATAGAGAGCCTAGAAAGGTCGTGAACGCTTTGTAATTACGTAAGAAAAGCATGTCAATGTGTTTGCAAGTGTGTAGAGATAATGAGAGCAGCAAACTACTTTTTCTTCTCTTGAAATATGGTGGAAATATGAAAATGTAGCTCTAGTATTTTCCCTTGTATATCTTGTGTGCAAACTAAGAGTCCTAGAGTCTTTTTATAGAGTTAGGACCTTATACGTCTACCAGACGTTGGGGTTTAAATCCCAACATTCATGGTCTCAAAATAAATTTTCTAGCCATTCAGATTGGAACCAACAGCTAACTGGTACCAGTACTGAAGTACAGGTACCGGTACAAGTTGCTCACAGTTATCCAGCAGCCAGCCCAACAGAGCCTGTGCATCGATACTTGTGACTCCTAGGTTTGAGACTCACTAGGCACTGTGACCTACCTGTACCGGTACTCATCATGGATACCGGTACTTGTAAGGTCTAGGCCCAAACTGAGTCTATAAACTATGACCATCAGATACCGGTACTCTTGATTAGTACCGGTACTTGTTGTTCACAGTTTGAGAGATAGGCTCAAACCGATGCGTTGCATATACCAATAATGATGAACAGTATCGGTACTTGCTTTCAAGTACCTTTATTTAAGTGTAGTACTAAATAGTTCATTAGTCTGCTTTAACCACTAAAACAAAATCTTTTAAACAATACGTATTTTGAATTATCGTAATGTTAATCCTAATTTATCTCTAATTAATTTTATGATCAAATACTTGATTCTTTGTTAAGAGGCATACATTCTAATAAAGAAAAAAAAACCTAATCTAAAAGAAACCAAAAACTTTAGATTATCTTCTATCATCAACTCCTTGTCATCATGCCTCCTTAACATAATTCTCTGTTTGACTTGATCTTCACCTAAATCTGAAATATCATTCAATTGCAAACATTAGTATACAATAATTTTGTTAACACCAAAACAAGATGTGGAACAAGGTTCCAACATAAGATAGGGACTCGACCACCTGTTAGTGAGCACGCTGTAGGGAATGAAATCCCTTATGAAGCCAATTCCAATTTGTCTTTGCACGATGTGGCACTATGTGTGCCACACTCCTTCACAAGCTGCAACGTCTTCAATCCATGGAGAAGGATGGCTTGATTGGGGCAAGGCAATCGTTGGATCTTCAATCCAACAGCTTGGAGAGATTCCTTGAGTGATTCCATGTAGATTGATGGTCGTCTCTTGGTGTTGGCTTCGTCGGATGAGGGTGGAAGGAGTCAAAGAAGACGACGGTGACGGTGAGTTCCTAAAATGAGAATACAGCCTCACGATCCCAATTAGATACCTCAAAAGCTTTGCTGAAGCATGGCAAAGGTGGTGGTGATGGTGATTTGGTGTTTGGGGTTGTGTGGTGGCCAGACAGAGGCAGGGATGGCAGTGAACGGATGGGTTATCTGGCCCAATGATTTGTAGGTCAAAGATCTCAATTTCTTGAGGGCTTTTGATCTACAAGTCGTTGTGAAGCTTGTGGGGTAGGTGGTTTGGTGGGTGGAGGCATGGAGTGGCGGTTCGAGCTTGCCAGAGCTCTTGTCGACCGCAAGGAGGAAAGGGGAGAGCATTGGAATTAGGGCTCGATTTCCTAAAACTAAAGGCCTAAACTAACTAAGGGAGGAGGAAAAGAAGAAACACTACTTAGTTTGGATGATGGAGGGCGAATCACATTCGGCATTGGCCGGCCAGACGTGAGGAAGAAAGTAAATCCGACGAGGTGAACGGCGGGGAAGATGAGGTCAAAACGACCTTACTTTGGCTGACAAAGGTCGTGAGGAAGAGGATGGCAGTGCCAAATTGGCCTTAACATGCGTAGACGAGGGTGGTTGGAGAAGCTTGCCGGAGCCGAGGGTGAGGGCGACCATTGTTGAACATGCTTTCATCAAGTTTAAAATATGAGTCATAGTATAGTCAACAAAAATGAAAATCAATGCGACAACTTTTAGATTTATAAGTGCTCGAAAAATAATCGTGAGTTCTGAGGTCATTCGCTAGGAACAAATATGGAATTCATGCACTAGTCACAATAATAAACAATGAGCACAATAATTCATGGTAAAAATATCCAATGAATATCAATCAAAAATATATTTAGTAATAAAAAATTGTATCTCAAAAATCACTGGGATAAAAAGAGTAATAAAACCCTAAAAATGGTAATTTGAATCACCAATTTAATCCCACAATTAAGCACATATCCCAATGTCTCAAACCAACTCAATTTTCCAACAGTGGTCTTGAACCTCTTATTCCCAAATGTCCACGTCAACCAAATATTCAATAAATCCACAGTGTCAACCAATATTACAATTAGATGTCGGGCCCTAAGGTTATTAAAGCCTCAGCATAAGCACAAGCACAAGCACAAGCCTCTGAAATTCGGTAAGTGTTGGGCGTGCGTGCATGCATCCCAAGGCACGTGCACACACCCCAAGGCAAAACCACCCCCCACCCTCCTCAGAATTCCTTCTCTCAGATCTAGTTATAGGTATTCCGGTGAACAGTACCGGGTAATTGGGTTGGGAACAGTGACTAAGCACACAGGCAATGGTGGTGGGCAAGGAGTGAGGCATGTGAGATGAGTGAGGGGACCTCCCCCTCATGTGAAAGACGATATGCCTTCAGCATGAGGCCAATTTATGTGTTGTTCCGAATCTGGTGTCCATGATGTGGCACTAATTGGTGTCCTCATTTCCGTGTGCTGCAGCTAAGATTCGAGCTTCGAATTGAAGCTGATGGTGAGCCGTTCTTCTTCAATTGAGGACCTGGTGTCCTTCAAGGTGTTTGTCCCCAGCTGCTGGAGGTGGTCATGCTGTCGATGACAGCCGGATGATGGCGGACAGAGGTGACGTATGGCAGCGATCTGATGATGACCTGCGAAGAAGAATATGGACTAATTGCCCCAATTAAAAGGCTCAATAGGGTTGTTGTGATGTGAGGAGTGTAACGGCGATGGTGGCGAGGTGTTTTGAGATCTGGGGTGGCGAACGATGTCAGTTAGGGTGGCAGGCAGTGGGTGTTTCTGGCGAGGTGAGGGAGTCGATGAAACCCCAAATTAGGAGAGGGCTTTTGTAGGTGGAGTCAGGGTGAAGCTTTTGAGAGTGGTCGCGAGTGGATTGGTGGCCTGTGGCAGTTGCACGGCTTTGTCGAAGGTGTTGCCGATGCTGGGGAAGACAGAGGGGGAGACGGTGATGAGTGGTCAAAATAGGAGTAGGGGTTGGAGCTAACCTAAAGAAGGAGAGGGAGAGATAGAACCTAGTCTAAGGGACAAAGGGGGTCAGAAATCCTTGCCTGTGTGATGGCTGTAGCCAGGGACGATGATATCTCTGGTGGAGGAACGACAATGAAGAAAGGGCTCAGAGCGGTCTTGGTCACGAAGAAGAGAGAAAGAGGTTGGTGCATCCAATTGGGTCGTTGGAAGCACAGAAGAGGAGGGGCGAGAGCTTTGCCGGAGCTGGTGGAGTTTGCGACCAGAGAGGAGGAAGAGGAAATTCTGGCGTAGACATGACTGATTCGAATGCTGGAACTTATGGGAGCTTATATAGAACTTGATTTTGAGCTCTAACTAGGAAATTGGGTGCCCTCGAGTCGGATTTGGGAACAAGGAATTTCCATAATTTCTCAGATTCACTGGGGGCTTCTCTCCCAAGATTCGAGTCTCAAATCATGTCCATATGATTCCCTGAAGTGTGAACCTTAATCCCACCAAATTTGGTGGGATTTGGTGTAGGTTTGTTGCTGTTTTAGGTTGGTCAAAGGTTGGTGCTGCTCGGGTTGACTCAACAATGGGGGTAGCGACCTAATCGTAAGAACGATGAGAAGGTTAAGGACTAATTTGCAATAAGATTGAAACCTAGGGGTTTGAATGAAAGATAGAGTTTTCAAGGGCTAAAATGTAAACTAGGTCAAGATGGACTCTGATTGGGTCCAAATTTTGGTGTTAACCTAATTTAAATCCAAGAAATCTAATGGTGACCTTAGATTTGAGTTTTGACTACGTTTGACTAGGTAAATTGCACAGAATCCCAAATCAAGTAAATTCCCATCCGAATATCTATTCTAGATCAAAATAGATTTAGATGGTCAAACCAAAGGTACGAAACCTCTTAGAATATTTTTTTATGAATTTTAGGAGGTTTATATAGATTTTATCCTAACCATAATCTTTCCAATTTAAGTGGGGTTGATAATTAGGGTTTTGTGTCTTATTTTTATCCTCGAAATGCGTGAAATCCTGTTTTTACCAGCGTGGACCCACTTTTTGGTCTTTTATGCTCAATTGACCTTTAATTAACCTATGAATAATCCCATGGTTAATCTGCATTCATGATGTGCCGTTAAAATAGCAGAAGATAATAATCTGTATTTTATTATCTTCTCAAATCAGGTTAGAGTGGAATTATGGCCATGAGACAATCATTTAGGAGCATTTATCTGTTGATTCCAACTAATTCAAGTTAGTTATGATGAATGATGACGTTACTATTAGCCGTGTGTAAAGAATAAGGTGGAAACATAGTTAATCTCGACTAATTTTGACTTAGAATTGTGCTAGAGCTTATATAGAGGAAGAATTGGCTTTGAATTGCTTGGAATTGACACGAATTCCTTGCGATTTGGGCAAGGAAGATATGTGATTTTCAAGCTCCATCCACGATCATAAGGTCCAAATTAATTCTCAATGTTGGGTTTAATTGATTGAGGAGGATCATAATACCAATCCCTCTAAATTTAGACGGAATTGGTTGAGATTTAGAGGAGAAATTGCCAATCAAAGATTCGAGTCATGGGTTGTGCTTTTGCTACTATTGTTGCCTAATCTGATGAAGAAGGCGATGGAGGGGCTCAAATGTAACGAAAATTGAAACTTAGGGGCATTTATGTAATAAACATGGACAAATAGGTTAAATTGCAAATCGAGTAAAGATGAACTCTGATTGGACTCAAAATTTGGGGTTAATCTAATTTTGACCCAAGAAATCTAATGGTGACCTTAAACTTGGGTTTTTATGTAGTTTTATTGATAATTTACATTGAAGCCCAAGAATGAAGAAAATTCTCACTTAAGTCTATTTTTGGTCAAAATGGGTTCTTTTGGTCAAAGTGAAGGTTCTAAACCTCTTAAAATATTTTTAAATGATTTTTATGAGGTTTAGTTTACATTTATTTCTACCATAACCTATTTAATTGAAGTGAGGTTGTAATTAAGATTTTTATTAATAATTTAATCTTCAAAATGAAGAAAACCATGATTTGAGCAGTGCGAGCCCACTTCTTCAAAATTTAAGTTCATTTGACCTTAGATTAACCCCTTAATTATTCTTCATTCTTGAGTTTTATTAAAACAACATAATTAACAAGATTTCCTGTCTTCTCGCATTCATCTCAGAATGGAATTACGACCATCTAATGGTTATTCAGGAGCATTTATCACTGGATCTTGACTAAATTAAGCTAGTTATGACAGATGATGGTGTTACCATCAATCCTTACCATTCTTCCTTGCTAAGGCTTCCTATTTAAGGTCACCATCTAGTTCTAGTTCTAGTTATTCTTCTAGTTGCAACTTTAGTTCTACTTGTCAAGTTGTAAGATTGACTTATATTTCATTAAAATTATAGTTTTATTATCTCTTGTCTGTACTTGCTTTTAATTATTCGTTCTAGTTGCATGTTTGCTTTTGTTCATAGTTTAGATTTTGATTTTGTAATTAGTTCTAGTACATCATTAGATTATATATGCAAAAATTTTAAAAAATTAGGAATTAGGAAAGCATAGTAATCTAATTGCCTCCATGTGAGATGGCTCAAACTTTGATTTGCGAATAATAATTTTCTATATCTTCGAGTTCGATACAAACAATTCTTATAAAGTATCTACACGATTTTACATTACAATGAACGTGTTTTACGTACTTCTCTTCGTATTAGATCACTTTTTGGCACAATTGCTGGGGATCGAACTCGAGTCGCCCACGTAACAGGCATGAATAGCTATCACCACGAAATGAAAAAGAAAATGAAAAAAAAAAATCTCTCTCTGGTAATAAGGGCTTGAAAAGATTATATCTTTTCGAATCATAATTTGGATTTGATCTTGACATGATTTTCAAAAATTAATTTTGAATATTTAGTGTGTCCTAAAATTTGCAGCTCTTGTTAATTGATCCTTTTTAAGTTAGCAACAAACCCACCAATTTTCATGCAAATATTCATTATATATTTTACTCAAAAATGTTGTTATTGTTGGTGGGTATTTCTGAAAACGGAGTGCAAAAAATCCAACTTCCTAGATTTTTTTTGATTTTTATATAACTACAAATTGGATGAAATTTGTTGCGTTGGTTTTCTAATCAAATCTAGTTTCATTGATAAAATTGGAAAAAATTTCTGAGATTCTTCTTATATCTGTTTCTGAAAATTACTTGATAGTGGTCTAAACTACTCGATTGACTGCCATAACTTGATAAATCCTGTTAAAATATTTTTAGGCCCCAAAAATTTTGAAAAAATATCTTGTGTGTACCTAATCAAGTGGTGTTTAAGAAGCCATAGTTGCTTTGTCTAGGCTGTGTTAGTCGCTCTGAATTGGATTTTAAAATCAATGCGTGTAGTATAGGTTAAATCAATGCGAAAAATAAATAATATTTTATACTCGAATGAAAGTCTGAGGTCAAACACAAGAAACAATTGGCAAAAATGATTCTCAAGATTGCAACACAATATAAGCAGTTTATAATAGAATTCCAAGCAGTAATGATATATAAATGAAAGCGTATGTCAAATAGTGCAAAAAGAATGGGGTAAAATGGTGATTTGAATCACCAATTACCCCTCACAATTATATCAAATATTTCAATAGTAATAATCAATCTAAAGCCACGTAGGATAAATGCACAGTTCACTTCAGACGTCTGCTCAGCCAATCAGATGGCTTAACCCGCTCTCTGCTGCAGTGCCCTTTTGCTTCTGTGCCTTCTTGTCCTCCTTCCTTCTCTTCACGCACAAGGGGGAGGATTCCTTAAATGGCTAAGTGTCAGCTGTTGGACCACAGAGCAAAACCCCTCTTGCCCCCGCGCGCTCTCTCTCTTTCTCTCTCTGGGATTCGCTCTCCCAAAGCCTTGGTCCAGGTTATCAGGTATTCAGGTGAACACACCTGGGACTAGGCTCACCGCAATGGGTGGTGAGCGAGGAGTGCTTAGATTAAGGAGTAATCGGATGCACCAGACCCGCGTGTAGGTGTCACGGGCGAGGTGCGTGAGGGGTGCAGGGACCTCACCCCCTGTGTTTTGTTGAGGCGATAAGCTTGTGGCAGAAATTCAATTTATGCAGTTGCGGGTGCTCTTCAGCTTCCGAGGTGGGACTATCCCACCGCGTTTCTTCTACCTGCACCTGCAGCTGCTGCTTCATTCAATTGCAATCAAGGGCCTGGTCAAAGGGCCAAATTGATCCCTGGGATATGATCTTGGAGACTCTCCGTTGCGCCTGGGACTTCACCTGGGCCTTGCAGGTGCTGGAGCAAGCTTCAAGCTTCGCTTGAAGCTACAGTAATAGTGGCGGAGGACCTGCTACCTGAAAACACAAGATGGGCTTTTTGCCTTGTTAGAAACGTTCGGTAGGATCGCCATGAGACAGCGAATGTGGTGGTGGGTGTAGCGAGGAGTGGGAGTGGCTGTGGTAGCCGGATGGTGACGGAGTAGGTCGACAGAGGTGGGTGTGTTTGGTGTAGCGGCTGTGTGCATAATAGGGCGAAATAGGATGGGGGTTTTGTAGAGGGTGGTGTGGCGAAGGTTGTGAGGTGGTCGGAGAAGTGTTTCGAGTAGTGGAATGAGCGGGAAGCCTCGCCGGAGGTCTGGTCAGAGCGAAGGATGATGGAGGTGGACTGCGGCGTTGAGGGTCGAAATTGGGATATGGAGAGTGGGAAAGATAGTGTAAACCTAACTGCCTAACTAACCTTATCTAAACGGATGAAAGAGGGGAGAATCCGCATCGGGGGTACATCAACGACGGAGAAAACAAAGAGCTCCGGTGAGGGTAGGAACGGCTACGATGACGGGAAGGATGCTCCTACTGGTACGGCCAAGAGAGGACGAGAGAAAGGAAGGAATTCTGTCCACTGGTATTGCGAACGGATGACGAAGGAGGTCAGAAGGAATCGTCTAAGCTTGCGGAGCTTCTCGGCTGGAGCTGAGAGAGGAAGGGAAGGGTTTCACGGCTGGAATCAAGCTTGGGATCTTTGGTCTGACTGGGGGTCTTTTGTAGACCTCTGGATGGTGTTTTGGGCTTGGGAAGCAAGCATCCCAAGCTAGAAAAGCTCACCGAAGATAGGAATTCTATGATACCCGAATCTCTCATGCGTTCGGATGAGAGATTGGGAAAGTTTCAGGGCTTAAGAATTGGCTCAAAAGGAAGAGAATTCCTTGACAAACTTCCCTTTCATATCTGAGAGGGATTCATCAAGGAATTAAGGAGAACATGCCATTTTAAGGTCGCCAGAGTTGTAGGATTAGGATTCATGATGGCAAGGACCTTTTTGAAGAAAATGATGGTAAAGATAGGGACCTTTGTGTAAGAAATTCAAAAGTTAAGGACTGATTGCGCAGCAATCATATACCCTAATTCGCCTACATTAAGGTAGAATCTAGCTTAACATGGGCATTCTACAACCATACACATCGTTCTTTGCATCTTAGATGATTTATATGTTTTATACATAATAATGTGCTATTTTATGGGTATTATTAATTGCAGGTAATCTAGGGTTGCAGATGAGTGATCCAACCTTATGGATCTATTCTAAATAACGATGGGAGTCCAATGCATCCAAGAGTGCATCAATCAGACTCCCATAGCACCCTAGGGAATCTGCAGAAGAAGTAGGAGCCAAGGGGGAAATTAAAGAATATCCGAACCTCAGATGACAAATCCAACCATGCGGATGGATCCGGATTGGCGTTCACAGTCCAACGGAGCAGAAGTCAACTTAATCGGATGCCTACATCATCAGATACAAGAAGAAGATGGACGGCCATGATGGCGCCACGTGGTGCCATCGCAGCCACCCCCTCACCGCGCCCCAATTAGGAAGGAGAACCGCTGGCCGTTGGATCGTCATCCAACGGCCGTGATCACAGCCACGCGCCCGCCCTCAGCCTCCTCATCAGAAGAGACAAAATCTCGACCGTTGGATTCCAATCCGACGACTGAGAATGCACAGCAACAAAACCTAAATGCAATAACTCGTGGGAGTAGCGCGTTGGTTAGTGTTCTCTCCACGAGATGGGCGATGCGGGATCGAAGCGTGCCCCTTGTGGATTTAGGAGAAGTGGTGCCCGCAGATGAAATTTGACCACCGGATCTCCATCTAGCGACTTGGCGGCAAACGCGTGGCGGAGGCGTTGGATGTAGACGCACGTGATGACGCGTGCGGAATCGCACGAAAGCACACTTTAGGATTTTCAAAGGCACGATGGAGCGCGCATTTAAGCCATCTGGGAGCTCAGAAGAGATGAGCGGCGAAGGAGCGCGAGTGTGCGGGCGAGCGCGGGCGAGTGGGAGCCGTCAAATTTTGACCAAGGGCGCACAGAGCACCACATGGCAGCATCAGAGTGAACCGAGGATAAAAGGAGGATTTGGAAGGCTTAATTAGGGTCGTTGATCTCTCGATCAACGGATCTGCTTAATCCAAGGCATTTGCACGAATTTAAGGGGCCAAATGACCTCTTTGCCCCCCACCAAAGCTGTAAAAAGAGGCCAAAGGGCCCCCCTTTAAAGGCAATTCTCTTAATTCTCTTCTTCTTCCTCCTTCAACCTTTCTTTCTTCTTCTTCTTCCTGTCTTTTCTGCATTCATCTTTGCACCTCCGTCTAAAGCATCTGCTGGGCCACCTCGACGGATTGTCGCTGCTCTTCCCAACCTCTCCAAAAGGCCACCACGAACCACCCGAGGTGCCCTTGTTCTGTTACAATAGTAGTTTGTTTATTTTATGTTTTATTCAAGTGCATGTATCAAATTCATGTTCAATCTCTCCTTGTGATATAAATATTGTGATTGATTGTTTCTTCTACTTAGTCTTTATATTTGAAATAGATGCATGAAATCAAAAGTGTTTTTTGCCACCCTGAGATCAACCGAGACTCACCAATTTCGTTAATTTATTTGTCGAGATGTTTTTCACACTATACTACAACGATTTATCATTTATGCGATCTATGCCTTGAACAAATTGGCACCGTTGCTGGAGAGGCAAGGTGACTTTTGATTTTATCTCTAATACAATATTTTTTGTGTGCAGGAACAACGACACGAAGCGGTGAACGAGGAAAAGTAGGCGCTGCAAAAATCAGGTTCACACATTCCCATTAGAAATTCGGCCAGAAAGTAAGTGTCATCTTTAAAATTCAATAACTGTGTTTCTAATGCTCCAAAAATTTTGAAATTTGGATTGGAACTAGATCTTCAAATTATCTTTCCAACGCCACTTTCCCAAAAAGAAATTCTTTCTATGGAAGTTTTAAAAATTCGTGGAGTATATACTGGTCAGATTAATTGAAAACAGAACTTTTATAAACTATAGAACTCAATTCTGACTAACATACAAGTCAGATTTACTCAAAATTTGTGGGGTGTGAAAGATAATCAAATTAGATTTCAATATCATATTTTAAAAAAATTTCTGGAGAATATTTAATATATTTTCCAACAGAAAAACCAACACAGGGTCTAAATTCCAGATTTGACCTTTGGTTAGCTAAAAATTCATAACTAATTGTTGGAAATAGAGAAAATTTTGGAAAAATACTCTCTGAAAAGCTTATTGCAAAAGGAATCTTCTTGCAAAGTTTCAAATTGTTTGGATTCCATCTTACCTTAGAGTATACTTTTAAATTGTGGTCTACAATTTGAGAAAGAACTTAAAAGTGCATGAGCCACTAGGACCACATTGACTAACTTGGACTCCGACAAGCCCAAAAGTTAGTCGGTGAGGCAAGTCACCTTGTGGACTGGCCACCATCTACTACATTGAAGAAACAGGTTAAGAATTCACAAAAATACATTAGATAACCTGCATTTGGCTTGAAACTACTGGGTAGTTCAACCTCTCTTGCAAAACTTGGTGATTAAGCCTTCGGGATAGTGTCAAACGACCGCGGCTGTGGGGTAACAAAAATGGAGGCGAAAGCCAAAGGAAGAACCTTCCTCGTAGTCCCCTCATAACCAGACTAGCCAGGTTAGCTTGAGAAGTGGGAATTCCATACAGTTGGTCTCTCGCCGAATTTTCAATAACACAAACTTAAATGAAAAATCAGGTCATCTGATCTAAAGGGCCACTCTGATTAACAAGGCCTTAGCCTTGTTCTACTTGACTACACCAACCCTTTGAGTTGGTGTATGCAAGGAAGAAGGTCATTAAGACCTGAACTTACTGGACCTTGGGAGCTAAACCCAAGGCGGCAAAGGCGATTTCACCCGACGTTTCTTCTCAACCTTCTTCCACCCGATTAGCTATGATGGCTAATCTCGATCCTCGAATTCATCAGGACCCAATGGCTCGTCTAGAAGCAGGGTCGAGGAAACGAAATAGAAATATGAGCAGAGCATCGACTGGATTCTTACGACACTTGACAGGATGCAGCATCCACCACGCGAAGAACAACTGTGGGACTTCTATAATCCAGTGGCAACAATCATAGCACCTCAGGTCTGGATTCTTGCAAGCGGAGATGCATTTGGGTTAAAGCCAAATATCATAAGTCTAATTCAGACTCATTTCCATGGAAACTCGATGAGGATCTCTTCCAGCACCTCGAAGACCTGAGTTGGATTATAGAGTCAACTCGACCCAGAAATATAGATATTGGAATTGTTCTCATGAAGCTTTTTCCTTTTTCTCTCAAGGATAAAGCTGCTTATTGGTTCAAGACCATCGGGAGGCCAATTGGAACCTGGGAGGAATTACGTCGTGAATTCCTCCAAAAATTCTTCCCGATTGGTCAAACAAATGCCATGAGGAGCGTAATCACGGCTTTTACTCAAGGCCCTGGAGAGAAGCTACATGACGCCTGGGACAGATTCCACGATCTTCTCAGGAAGTGCCCACACCATAGTGTACCCAAATGGCACCTCGTGCAAGTATTTTACCATGGGCTGGATGACACACATCGATACTTGGTCGATGCATCTAGCGGTGGGAATTTTCTCGCGAAGGATGAGAATAGCGCATTTGAACTGTTCGAGTCATTAGTAGAGAACTCGATGAACACTGCCTCAATGAACCAGTTCCAACGACCTAGACAGCAACGAGTTAATGTCCACGAAGCTCAAGCCGAGTCTGCCCGAGCCAACATGGACATTATCACCAAAAAGTTTGATAAGGTGGATCTGCTCGATAAGAAGCTCGATGAATTAATGCGAGCGAGATCTGGATCTTCTAGCAGCATTGCTCCATCTTACTCCTCTCAAGCATCCCGAGCCCCCTCTGCTCGTGCATATCCGGTTACTCGGGATGTTTTCTCTCCATCTTCGCAGGATCTTGCATACCAGGAACCCATGAACAATATGGATTTGGCATCGTACAATCAAGGTTACGCACCACATGATGATGCAAGTGGGTATTCATTTGATGAATTCTCATCTGAGATGTCTTCGGCTTATGATGATGTCAATGCCATTCAGGGATACAGGCGTAACAACCTGTATTAACCCGTATTATGAAACATATAACCCTGGTTGACACAATACGGGAATCCCAATTTTGCCTGGTTGAAGATGTCAATCCCAATTTTGCCTGGTCTGGTAATCCACAGAGGCCAAGTCAAGTTCCACACTACTAGACCAGACAAAACGGGAATGCACAGAACACGTATCCTAGGCAGCAGCCAGTCCCATCTCAGTAGCAACAGACATGCTCTATCTATCAGCTGCTGCACCAAGCTACCAACTACCCTCCAAAGCGGGCCGACCCTTTGGAGTCGTTGAAGGAGGAATTGTAGGCATCAATTCGAAAATCTACTCATGACAACCTCCAAATAATGAAGGCAATGGCTGATCAAATACAGAGCATACAGAACATGCAAAACCAAATGATGTAGGAGCATAGATCACAGGGAGCTTTACCCTCCCAACCTGTCCCAAACCCGAGATATGTGTAGAATCAAGGCACCCCGCCTAGATTCCAAGCACCACAGGGACAGGCACACACTATTATGCAATCATCTCCTGCACGTCCGAGTTATGGGCTCGGTCAGCCACCTCTGTTGCCAAACCCTGTGTATCTAGACCAACTCGCTCCTCTGCCCCTGCATGGATAGCACGCCGATGCAAAAGCTGTCACCTTAAGGAGCGAAAAGACTACACAGGATCCTCTACCTATGCAAGCAGGTAATGATTTTTCCTGTGCTATACCATGAGAGGGCTCACAACCCTCTTCCTCTCAAAATCCATCTTCATTAGATAAGGGAAAGAAACCTCTAGACCCTGAAATTCTCGTCCCTTTTCCCGCAGCCCTAACACGAGATTCAGCACGGAAAAAGGACATGCGGAATTTTGAGGACCTGAAATCTATGTTCAAGGAGGTTCACATTCAAGTCCCTCTCCTCGAAGTGATAGATCACATCCCACCTGTTGCTAGGTTCTTTAAGGACTATTGTACTCCAAAGCGATAGTAGAGGATTGGATGACAAGTGGTATTATCTGAGGAAGCCAACGCAGTCATTTTAGCTAACTTACCGCCCAAAAAGGACCCAGGCACACCATTGATTTCCTACTTTTTGCAGGATTCCCCTTTTGATAGGGCCCTTCTTGATTTAGGGTCACCCATCAACCTAACTCCCATTGCAGTATTTGATTGATTTCGATTTGGGGAGTTAAAGCCCACCTCTGTTACCATACAGTTGGCTGACCGATCTATAAAAACACCGAGGGGGGTGGTTGAAAATGTGATCATAAAAGTCCAAGGATTCTGCTTTCTAGTGGACTTTTTTGTTCTTAATATGGAGGTTCCTCCTAATCTCCGTGATGCACCGATTATTCTAGGTCACCCATTTTTGGCAACCACCCATGCAAACATCGACTGTGCATCAGGGTGCATGGAGATTGCCCCGGGAAATGAAAAGCTTAGACTGGACATTTTCAGGGCATCAAAGAACTTTGATTGTGATTTGATCAAGGAGGATAGTGAAGATGAAGATTCAACTTTCTGTGGGAACATTGGGCTCCTCTGTAGCGACCCAATGGCACATTCATCCTCACTATCACGGGTCTTTCATCGCGATCCACATGGGACTGAGACTAATGATATACACATTTCGTCCCATGGATCTGGTTGTCATGGGTGTTCATCTGCTCCTAACACCCCTGATCCTGACTATCCTGTCGTATCCAACACTGATATCTTAAGATAGGATTACGTGACCACTGCAGGCGGATTCTTTATTAGTCAGGATCAACAAATTTCCGCTATTGTTTCCTCTCCCCCCTGCATAACCCTCCTTCCCACCCTCCCCACCCTCCGCTACTAGAGTACAATCCTTACCTGATTCACACAAATACGTGTTTCTTGGAGAAAGTGAGTCATATCCAGTGATTATCAATGCTCACTTGACTACGGATCCGGAACACCAGTTGATCTCCATTCTGCAAGCACATAGGGCTGCTATCGAGTGGGGCATTGCTGATCTCCACGGAATTCACCCCTCATATTGCACTCACCACATCTAAATAGATGAAGGGGTGAGACCGTTGAGACAACCTCAGAGATGCCTAAATCCAAATATGTTGGAGGTTGTCAAGAAGGAGATCATTAAATGGCTGGATGCAGACATTATCTATCCAATTTCCGACAGCCAGTGGGTGAGTCCCATTCAGATAGTGCCCAAAAAGGCGGGACTCACCGTAATCAGAAATGAATTGGGCGAATCCATCCCAACTCGCACCATGACTTCTTGGCGGGTTTGCATTGACTACAGGAAGATAAACTTGGCTACCAAAAAGGATCATTTTCGTTTGCCCTTTATTGATCAAATTCTAGAATGACTAGCCAGGCGTAGTTTCTTCTACTTTCTATATGGATACTCCAGGTACAATCAAGTTGCAATCAACCTGGAAGACCAAGACAAGATGACTTTTATGTGTCCTTTTGGAACATTCGCTTTTAAAAGGATGCCTTTTGGCCTCTACAACGCATCAGCTACTTTTCAACGATGCATGATGGCCATCTTTTCAGACATGATCGGGGACTGCGTAGAAGTGTTCATGGATGACTTCTCCGTATTTGGAGACGATTTCTCATCTTGTCTTGATAACCTCACAAAGATTCTGAAGAGATGCATAGAGGTTAACCTAGTACTTTCATGGGAAAAAAGTCATTTTATGGTGAGGGATGGCATCATACTAGGTCACAGGATCTCCTCTAATGGACTTGAGGTCGATCGAGCTAAGTCTAAAATCATTTCGTGATTACCTCCTCCTAGCTTAGTTAGGAAAATCAGATCATTCTTAGGGCATGTCGGATTTTATCGAAGATTCATTAGAGATTTCTCGAAAATTGCTCGTTCATTAACGAATCTTCTGGTAACCGACACACCCTTTGAGTTTGAATCCTCGTGTCTCAACGCTTTCGAGACCTTTCGAAGCACTATCTCCAGTGCACCTATTCTCCAATGCCTCGACTGGTTGCTCGACTTCGAGATGATGTGTGATGCTTCCGACTTTGTTGTCGGAGACATTCTTGGCCAGTGTCGAGAGCGCCATCCATTTGTAATATACTACACTAGCAAAATGCTGAACGAGGCTCAGCGTAACTATATAGTCACTGAGAAAGAATTGCTAGCCATAGTATTCGGGTTGGAAAAATTTAGGTCATACTTACTCGGGTCCAAAGTTATCATTTACACTGACCATTCCGCCTTCCGACATTTGTTGGCAAAGAAGGATGCCAAACCCGCCTTATCCGATGGATCCTTCTTTTGCAGGAGTTTGATGTTGAAATCTGCGACAAAGTAGGAGCACATAATGTTGTGGCGAACCACTTGTCTCGGCTAGACCTAGACTACATTCCGTACTACCCGCCGATATCAAAATGAATCTCTGCTATCTATCAACTCTGTTGAGTTTCCTTGGTATGTTTATATAGCAAACTATCTTGTCGTAGGCAGGCTACCTGCAGGATTATCCAAGGATCAAAAGCTCAAATTTATATCAGAGGCTAAATTCTATTTTTGGGATGACCCATTGCTCTTTCTCATTGGAGCTAATCAGATCATCTGTAGATGCATCTCTGATTCGGAAATCTCTAGTGTGCTATCCTTCTGCCACAGTGATGCTTGTGGGGGTCATTTCTTAGGCCGAAAAACCACTACAAAGATTTTGCAGTCGGGATTTTTTTGGCCAACCATTTTCAGAGATACACACGAGTTTGCCAAGTGTTGTAAGCGATGCCAGGAAATCGGTTCTATG
Source organism: Thalassia testudinum (assembly GCA_037157565.1). Lineage (NCBI taxonomy): Eukaryota > Viridiplantae > Streptophyta > Magnoliopsida > Alismatales > Hydrocharitaceae > Thalassia > Thalassia testudinum. The sequence continues at coordinate 278,006 of JAZHRO010000022.1, read as the reverse complement.
ACCCAGAGAGATATAATGCCTCTCCAATCCATTCTGGTCATAGAAGTGTTCAACGTCTAGGGCATCAACTTTATGGGCCCCTTCCCGAACTCTCATGGCTTTGAGTACATACTCCTCGCAGTAGACTATGTCTCAAAGTGGGTAGAAGCTATCCCAACAAGACGAGCTGATCATAAGACTATTATATCCTTTGTCCGAGAATTTATTTTTGCGAGATTCGGAGTTCCCCACGCCCTGATAAGTGATGGAGGAAGCCACTTCATCCATGCCCATTTCAGGTCATTATTGAAGAAATACGGGGTGCAGCACCTCATTGCTACCCTGTATCACCCACAGACCAATGGGCAGGCTGAAGTATCAAACCGTCAAATCAAGCTTATCCTTCAAAAGACGGTTAGACCTGATAGAAAGGATTGGTCCGATCGGTTGATTGATGCATTATGGGCATATCAGACCGCGTACAAGGCCCCGCTCGGAATGTCACCATATCGCATGGTGTATGGAAAGGCCTGTCACCTTCCTGTGGAGCTGGAGCATTATGCCTTTTGGGTGGTGCAGAAGTGTAATTTTAACCTTGAGGCTGGAGGTTATGAAAGAAAGCTCCAGCTCAGTGAGTTAGAGGAGATTAAGTGGGAAGCATATGAGAATGCAAAAATATACAAGGACAAGACAAAAGCTTTCCATGATCGATGCATCCGGAGGAAGGAGTTCGCACCTAACTAGTAGGTTTGGTTGTTTGACTCCCGACTCAAATTCTTTGCAGGAAAGCTCAAGTCCAAATGGACTAGATTGTTTCTGGTGGTCCACTCGTATCCTAACGGGGCGGTCCAAATTAGAGACCCAAAATCTGGGCACATTTTTACGGTTAATGGCCAGCACCTCAAACCATTCTTTGCCCAGGAATCTCCTGCTGACGAAATGATACATCTTCTTGAGGATGTGTGATTGATGAGTTGCCCAGCTGGAGGCGTTAAACTCAGCACGTATACATATATACATATCATATATCCATAGCATATTGCATTTTCGCATATTGTTTCGCATATTGTTTTGCATATTGTGTATGGCATTGCAGTGATGGCATGAGTTGAATGACAACTCAAAAGCAGTTCAGGTGATTTCTATCTACATACACCCTGCCTTATTTCTTTTATTCATGCATGAGGACATGCAAACACCTAGGCATGGGGTGGTAGTCCATAAAAACTGAAAATTTTCTGCCAACAATTGGGGGATTAGATCGCTTTATCAAGAGATTTTATTAGAGAATTGTTCTTTAGTAGATTTCTAAGCTTAGAATCCAGTATAACCTCACATTTGCATGTAAATTTTGCAATGGATACACTACGAAAATTGATAGACATCTCTAGTTTGTCGATAAGAAGCATTGCTTCTTCTCCTAAGCCCTTGGATAGCAATCAAGGAGTCAAGTGAACCATCTTCTAGTTGATCCACCAAAACATACATGAGATGAGAGTAGAGAGTCTACTGGTGCTCTAAGGCTAGTGTAAGGAATCTTTAATCTTTAATAATTGAATAATGATACTCAAAGATGGGCATAGTTTTCGCTCTCAGTTCTTGCGTACTAAATCTGTGAGAAATTCCATACGAGAGCCACCAAATAAGGCAAAAACACAAAGAGCGGGTTCTAATAAAATTAGGACTGAGGTGGATGGTCACGACCGTCCTCTACAGAATCCTTGACTGAAGGAGGGTATTGATGTCAAGGTCAGAAATACGTCATCCTATCCATTCCCTACCCAATGTCAAGAGTAGGCACTTCCACCAAATAAGCCACCCAAGATCCTCTTGGTCATTCCCAAAAATTCCAAATAATGCCTCATGAATAAAAGTATGTATGTCGTGTTGAATTGTTGCATTATGTTATGTTGGTAACAGCATTGTACCAATAGATATATATATTGAAAAAAAAAGAAGAAGAAAAACATACCAAAGAGATATTTGCTTGAAAAAAAAAGTGCTATTTTAAGAAGTTTGAATTATGTAAGTCAAAATGTTTTGAGGCAAAAACACCTACCACCCTCATGAATCACCAAATTCATGAGGTAAAATGTTTTTGTATTTCTGACCGCCAGAATACGAGCTGAGGTGTTGATGTAAACACATTTATTGAGGTAAAATGCCTATTCATGCATATTTCTAGGTTTAGATTTGCATTTCATTTTATAAATATTGCATAGCATGCATCATTTTGCATTTAGAGTAATTGTATATAATTTAGGTTAATTGCATCCCTTTTGTGGTTAGGAGAGAAGGATATTTATTTCGGAGCCTCAGATTAACGATCCGACCATACAGATCTGATCAAGAGAACGATCGGAGTCCAACGCCTCTAAAATCGCCTTGATTGGAGTCCCGTAGCACTATATGCAGTCCGAGGAAGATCAACGGCCAAGGGAGTAGGAGACATAATTTGGAGCTTCAAATGACAAATCCGACCACGCGGATGGATTCGGGTCGACGATCGTAGCCTAACGGCGTAAAAATCGACTCAATCCGGCCTCTGTAGCAGCCCCTACAACAAGAAGATGGACGGCCTAGACTGCGCCACGTGGCGTAGCCCAGGCTACCCAGCGCACTCATGCGGCACCGCACGCGCGCCCAGGCGTGCATGCGCATAGCACAGTGCTAGTGCGTGGGCGCGTGCGGCAAGGTAGGGGAGTAGTGACGCATGAGCTAGACTTATAGCGACGTTTACAATCGTCGCTAATTCTTCGCACGCCAGCAAAGCCAACTTTGGGCGTGAGCGAGCATAAGCGGGCATGAGCTGCCTACAGCAACGCTTCTAGCGACAGTCTGGATGTCACTAATGGTCCCATACCTATTTTTGACTCTTCTCCTCCACTATAAAAGGACCTACATCCCCTCTCTTCCAAGCCATCTCTACCTACTCTACTCCCACCTACTCCCAAGCTCTACCAAGCCTACCAATGCTTCATTAGAGCTTGTTCTCAAGCTCTCAAGGCTCCTATTAGTATAGCGAACCTCTGCCCCACCAAATACTCCTCCAACTTTCCATCCCCTTTCATAGGTCGCCTTGGAGCTGTCCTCCTACCTCCATTCCGATAGCAGATCAACTCCATCTTCTCACCTCCATTCCAGAGCTACGCCAAAGCTTTCCTCAACTCGACGTCCTCCTACATCTCACCTCCGTCGTCCCGCTCCTCACCTCCTTCGTCCGAGCTTCCGCCAGGTGCCGTCATCTCGCTAAACAGCCGATTCGGGAGATTTCCTCTCACCTCCCTCTCTTTATATGCTTTCATAGTTTCTTGTAACTGACATTGGAAGTAATATATATCAGATTTGTTCCACATCTCTATCTTGTGGTACGTTTACTTATTTTCTTTCATTTCAAAAATACAAAAAAATAAAAAAACCCTAAAATACCAAAAAGAAACAAAACAAAGCGTGGTTTTCACGTAAAGTAAACGTCACCTCCCTGTGTTCGACCCGGAACTCCCTTAGAGTTTCAGTATAAATTTTATCTGATCGACGTATTTAGCAACTACGACGACGTGTTACTTGTAACCCCTATTTCTAAACACATGAAGCACGCCCAACCAGGAGTCTGACTTAGTCGTAGGATTATTAGAACCTAATTAAAGTGTAATGCCATGTAAGACCACCAAATACAGTTGCAAATCTGGTAAGATGTGAGCTCGGGAAGAAAAAGAAAAAGAAAAAGAGAAAGAGAGAAAAGAAAAAAGTACAAAAGATTAAAGAGAGCACAGTTCTCCAGCACTTCTCTAAGTTAAGTTATTCAGTAATCTAATAATCTAGATTCTGAAATACTAGTCTCCATGTAGCACTAGAAGAGAGTGAGCCACCAAATACAAATCCAGTTAACTCAAATATCTTCTACCTAAACCAAAAGCTGAGGCTAAAATTAGAGAATAGTTTATATCCCCGAGAGAAGAGATTTGCCTATCCCAATAGAATTTTCCTAAGGGTTAAGTACAAACTTTAAATGTGTATTGACTTTTCGCTTGGATTCGTTGCAGAAGTTACAACATTATATATTCATGGTTATCTGGGCTCTGAATTTTTGGATGAAACAAAAAGGAATAATCTTTTAAATTCTTGATAAAATTCATTTAGTCTTGCATTTGCTAGGGACTGGCAAGATTTAGGCATGAGGGTATGATTGCGCAACAATCATAAACCCTAATTTGCCTGAATTAAGGTAGAACCTAGCTTAACATGGGCATTCTGCATGCATACACATTGTACATTGCACCTTAGATGATTTATATGTTTTATACATAATAATGTACTATTTGAGAGGTATTATTAATTGCAGGTAATCCAAGGCTATGGATGAGCAATCCAACCTTATGGATCTATTTGAAATAATGATGGGAGTCCAACACATCGGAGAGCGCATTAATCAGACTCCCGTAGCACCCTAGGGAGTCCATAGAAGAAGCAGGAGCCAAGGGGGAAATTAAAGAATATCCGGACCTCAGATGACAAATCCAACTGCGCAGATGGATTCGGATCGACATTCACAGTCCAATGGTGCAGAAATCAACTTAATTGGAGGCCTACGTCATCAAATACAAGAAGAAGAAGATGGACGGCCACGTTGGCTCCACGTGGTGCCATCGCAACCGCCCCCTTATCGCACCCCAATTGGGAAGGAGAACCATGGGCCGTTGGATCGTCATCCAACGGTCGCAATCTCAACCATGCGCCTGCCCTCAGCCTACTCATAAGAAGAGACGAAATCTCGACTGTTGGATTCCCATCCAACGGCCTAGAATGCGTGCCAACAAAACCTAAACGCAACCAACTCGTGGGAGTAGCGTGTTGGTTAGCACTCTCTCCAAGAGACGGGTAGCGTGGGATCGAAGTGCACCCCGTGAGGATTTAGGAGAAGCGACGCCCGCAAATGAAATGTGACCACCGGATCTCCATCTAGCGGCTCAGTAGCGAACGTGTGGCGGATGCGGAGGCGTTGGATGCAGACGCGCACGATGACGCGTGTAGAAACGTGTGAGAGCAAGCTTTAGGATTTTCAAAGGCACGATGGAGCGCACGTTTAAGCCGTCCGATTGTAAGATCGAGCGCTCAGAAGAGGCGAGCGGCAAAGGAGCGCGGGTGTGTGGGCGAGCGCGGGCGAGCGGGAGTCGTCAGATTTTAATCCAAGGGAGCACAGAGCGCCACGTGGCAGCATCAGAGCGAACTGAGGATAAAAGAAGGATTTGGAAGGCTTAATCAGGGTCGTTAATCTCCCGATCAATGGATCTGATTAATTCAAGGCATTTACATGAATTTAAGGGGCCAAATGCCCTCTTTGCCCCCCACCAAAGCTATAAAAAGAGGCCAAAGGTTCCCCTTTTGAAGGAAATTCTCTTAATTCTCCTGTTCTTCCTCCTTATTCAACCTTTCTCTCTTCTTCTTCCCATCTTCTCTACATCCGTCTCTGCACCTCCGTCTAAAGCATCCGTTGGGCCACCCCGACGAATTGTTACTGCTCTTCCCAACCTCTCCAAAAGGCCACCACGAACCACCCATGGTGCCCTTGTTCTTTTACAACAGTAGTTTTTTTATTTTATGTTTTATCCAAGTGCATGTATCCAATTCATGTTCAATCTCTCCTTGTGATATAAATATTGTGATTGATTGTTTCTTCTATTTAGTCTTTATATTTGAAATAAATGCATGAAATCAAAAGCATTTTCTGCCTCCCTGAGATTGATCGGGACTCACCAGTTTCATTAATTTATTTGTCGAGATGTATTTCACGCTATACTACAACACATTGATTTTTTATGCAATCTACGCCCCGAACAAGGACTTATGTGGAATAAAGGAAATCAGACTTGGACAAAAGTACAAACTAGGTTGAAACAATCTCAGATTGGGCCTAAATTTTGGTATAAGCCTAATTTGGACCTAAGAAATCCAATGGTGAAGTTGGATTTTGGTTTTAACCTAGTTTGACTGGGTAATTTGCATAATTACCCAAATTAGGGCAAATGTCTGTCTGAAACTCTGTTTTAGCTCAAGATGGGTTTCAATGGTCAAATTGAAGGTGCCAAACCCTAGAGAATGATTTTATATGATTTTTAGAGGGTTTAGGTGAATTTTATCCTAACCAGAACCTTACCAGATTGAGCAGGTCTATTTTTAGGATTTTAGATGTCTATTAATTCCTGTAATGTATGAAAACCCTTTTCTGTCTATTTTTACCCACTTATCGGACTCTTAAGACCATTTGACCTTTGTTCCACCCTTGAGAGAACCTGCAGTTATTTTATTTTTGTGATAGAATGGTAAATTTGCAGAAATAACCCTGTATTCTTATTTTCTTCTCAAATCAATGTTTTGTGCCCTTATGACCTTCTGATGGATATGTAGGAGCTTTTATTGACTTAATCAAATCAAATTGAGTTAGTTATGGCTCATGATCTTCTTCCCATCATACCCCCATGCCTAGCTTTTGCTAGTCCCTTAGCAAAATCTCATGGAATTAACTTAAATTCTTAACCATGCCTTTTTATACTTTGAATTCTGCTATGTGCTTTCTTTTGTAAACTAGGTCAGAATGCCAATAGTAGGCCTAGAGGTACTCAAGTACCAACTAAGATTCGGACTTGACTAGCTCTAGCCTTAGTCCGCCGCAAAGGTTTCTAAGGCTCACAGGAACTAACCCAAGGTTTGTTGAACTTCACAGTTAAAGCACCCATGCTTGTAACATGTTTAGCCCAGGTTCAATTTGCAGTGCGTTTTTGTAAGAGAGACATAAGATTGTTTTTGGAGATTTTTCTCATTTCTTTCTTTATTTTTAGCTTCAGATTGGCTTTACAACACGGTCTGTATCGGATTCCTAGCTCCCACCATCAATCCTCGTAGGGTCCCTAGCAATCGATGCTTCAAGATAGCACCGCCCATGGCAACCCCCAGAACCATGGCTTTCGAGATTTTGGGATAATCTCGCCCATGGCATTCTGTAGCTAAATCCAGACCCTGGCAATCGACATTTCATGATAATGCCACCTGATGGGTGCGGGACGCGTTGGTTTAATTGTGTCGTTATAGCATGCATTCGCGATGTCGATTTTAGAGTATGGATATGGTGAGTCCAGGTGTCGAACATGAGGTGTGAAATCGGATTATTTTATCGCTTTAGTTGTCACAGGAATGGTGGTTTTGCTTGCGTGCATGAAAACGCGAGAGAGAAAGAGAGAGGGAGAGAGGGAGAGGGAGATAGAGAGTAGGGTTAGAGATCGTGTTTAAAACATGATAAGCATTAAGAGGATGTGAGCTACAATATGTGAAGCATCATCAATATATAGCATGCAGTTAAAGCTTGTTTACAACTATAACAATAGATGAAAGCATAAACAAGTACAACATAAACTAAAGTAGAGAGAGTGAGAGAAGGAGTCAAGGTGGCCATGGCAGTGGAGGGAGGCTCTGTCGGTGACTTGACAGCTCCGAGGTAGGTATGGAGTATTTGGTGGAGCTAGGAGAAGGCTAGGGTAGCATGGAAGGTGTGTTTGTGTATTCCACGCCTCCCAATAGGGTAGTTGAAGGGGTTTATATAGGGAAAAGAGGTTTCCAAACTAAGGGTTTTAGCGACGTCCGGAATGCCGCTAAACCCATGCCAGAAACATTGGTGAAGCCCCTCCTCCCGTCGGTCCATCGTAGGCGCGCGTGCTTCTTCTCCCAAAATCCACATGATTGCTCTGTGAGTCGTCCGATTTAAGATCGGACGGTCGAGAGTTTGCGTGGGCGTGCGTTGAGGATCACACATCATCCGCCCAGGCGCATCCACTACGCCACGTGGAGTGATCCCTACCGTTGGCTTCTGCATCATTGGCTTAATTTTTTCTACGTGTGATTCTACTACCAAATGGAGTCCCGCCGTGGGTTGAACCCACGCCTGGCATGTGTAGATAGGGCACTTGACTGCTGCGCTGTCTTTGCATCTGGTCGAGGAAGCGAAATCGTGTGCGGTTGCTGCCGACCGTTGGATGGAGATCCAACAGTCCAGATTTGAAGCGTTGGAGATGCGAGCGATGCTCACATGTTTTCAGCCGTTTGATCTGCTCGCAGAGGCGAAATTGTGTGCGGCTGCTGCCGACCGTTGGATGGAGATCCAACGGTTCGAATTTGAAGCATTGGAGATGCGAGCAATACTCACATGTTTTCAGTCGTCTGATCCACAGATTGAACGACTTAAAATGCTTTGCGTGATGAAGCCAGGGGCATGCTGTGGGTGAGGGCACGTTGGATGCTACCACGTGGTCGCCTGTGGGTTGTTGATCATCAGATCAACGACCAGAACTTCTTAGGCTGGTCGAGGTTGCTCCGGATATCGGATTTGAGTGATTTAGAGTCCATTAGACTCGATTCATCGATCTGAATCCATCCGTGTGGTCTGATTGCTCATCTGAGGCCTGTTTCAATATGCACTTGTACATATGACCATTGAACATTGATTATAAGCAATTTTAATTTGTCATGCATGCAATTCTCCCAAGCCCATTATGGTATATCATTAACGCACATATATCCTCAAAACTAACCCCAGTTGATGGAATTATCATTTCCTATGGCATCTAAACCAACACAAGGTGCTTACATGCCCTCGGTAGGATATTCAGATATCCTAGGAGTCAAACACTGAGGAGACGGTATGTTTTTGTTCATCTTCAAGGGGAATTTTCCACCTCTCCGCACCAGGAACTCTTCTAAATCAACTTGTGTTGATAAGCCGCTCCTAATCTAGGTAGTTTTTTTCAGAACAGATTTAATGCATTTGCGTGATTTTGATAATTAAGGGCACTGAACCAGACTGTGTGTGGATTAGGGTGCTTAGGTTACCGAGTTCTGCAAACCAGAGGTCAATTAACGAGATTGAATAATCCGTAAGCTTTAGACCTAATACTTAAGCTTCGCATTTTCCCCAACCTCTTGAGGACTATCCAGATCTTAACGGATACATGAATTTTTAAGGCTAAACACAAGCCTAAGAGGCCTAAGATCAGCGTTCATACCAATCTCTTTTGTTTCTTAGCACTTCTATTTCTTTTATTTCTTTCTTTTGATTTGGTCTAGAACTAACTAGATTCCTTAATCTTTTACTAATGACTATCTCTTTTTATTTCAAATTGTTCTCCTTTTTGACATTTATAACACCTCCCCTTTTGCTTCCTCAAAAATGATATGCAAATTGATCTTTCAAAATTTCCTCCCTTCTCCATCTTTTTTCTTTTTTCATTTTTTTTTTGGTTTTTTGGAATATATTTTTTTTTTTATGAAACCTTTTCTTGTGAAGTGATTCTCATAGCGTTTTGCACTTTAATACCCCCCCATGCCTACGATTTGCAATGTCTTCATTGTAAATTAGGTGGGTTCGAATTCATCTTAGATCGTACATTAGAACGGGTTCTAGGTGGTGGACAGGTTGGGATGACTGTTGCGAACGATTTCAAGCTCGGGTACGGGTATCAGAGGTGGAGTCGACTGTTCTAATGGACGAACCCTAAAGTGCAATATGGGTTTAGCACGGGATATGTTAAGAAGGGTTTCGATTTTTTCAAAAAGATGATGGGTTGCCTCCCGTTAAGCGCTAAGTTTAACGCCATCAGTCGGGCGCAATAGTCTCAGAGAGATGTGATTGACTGTATGAATGATTTGATCATAATGGATGAGAATTGGATGGCCACAGATAAGTATCAAAGCATGGTGGAGAGTCATTTCAGAATGTCTCAAATATAAGTCAGGCTGATTCATTTCTGGATGATCTTTCTTAAGTTTCTGCGGAGGAAATAGTTGGAAGGTATAGTGATCATGGGATTCTGTAGTAGGATTGTGGTGATTCCAAGGCTCAATAGAAATGGGTCTAGTTAGTGTATCTCAAATGTATGGTTCCTCTCGTGCTCTGTGACCTATTAAATTGATACCTGATGAGTTATTTTGATTCTTTTCCTCTGGGTTTGAGATTATCTCCTCGAGAAATGACTCATAGATTGGGTCTTCAAATGCATTTTCCCTATAATCTTCATCCCAATCAAAAGTGAATGCTTGGAGAGTGCCTTTTGAATCATAAAACTCAAAATATGTAAAGGATTCATATTCAAGGTGAAGGTCACTCTCAGTATCGTCCAATCCTGATTCCTGGTGGTCCTCAAAACAAAAAGTCTCCATATCCATGGACTCTGAATCTGGTCTGTCACCATGTTTCCGAACATTTTTGGGTCTATCCTCAAGTTCAAAGGTGAAAGCCTCCATTGTGCTCATGTCATTATGTTCGACAAGATCATCATCTAGGATGTGAAAGGTTTCCAATTAAGTTTCTAGGTTTCCTACTAAGGATATGGTCATGAGATCCTGTATAAAACTTAGTTGTTCTGTTAAGCATTTTCATTCTGTTGCCTCAAAAATATTGATCTTAGCATGTTGATTTCCAGAGGCAATTGTCATATTCCCTGATTCACAATTGATTATGGCTCTCGCAGTGGCCAAGAATGCTCTTCCTAAAATCACAGGAATATCCTATACCTGTTGTGGTGTTTCCATGTCAAGAATTAGGAAGTCTACTAGGTAGATGAAATCCTTAACTTTAATTACCACATCCTCTATCATCCTAATTGGTGTGATCAGGGTTCGATCAGCTACTTGTAAAGTGACATGAGAGAGTTTTAGCTATCCAATATGTAATTTTTCAAATAGGTTGGTAGGGATGAGGTTGACTTAAGCACCCAGGTCTAGTATAGCCCGCTTGAAGTTTGTATCACCGATATTGCAAGGGATTAGTGGGGTGCCTGGATCAGATTTCTTAGGGGGTAGACTGTTTTGGATTATGGCACTTATATTTTCAGATAGTACTACCTTTCCTAGTGTTTGTTCTTTCATCTCCCTTCTGGGTAAGTCAAGTGAGTTTGGGTTGAGAGTGAGGATATCAAGTAGTGGAATCGTGACTTGTGCATTCCTCAAAGGTCCCGTTATATCACTTTCTGACAATTCTTTAGTGTGGAGGTGAGCTATGACCTGGGATAGGGGAATAGATTGCTATCTTTAGGGGTAGATTTATGTTCTTTCATAATATTGATCAGAGCACAATCATGATGGGGAGGTGGATGGGGAAAAGTCAAACCTTGCTGTTGCTATGGGGGTGTGGTAGGGTAAGTCATGGTGTGTTTTGGCTCAACTGAGGTGGATGGAGAAAATAAGTAGGTATGAGTCGTTGGACTAGGTTGGGTATAACATGTTTGACCTTGGATTTGGTTTACAATGTGTTTTTGGGTCAACATGTTGTTAGGATTTGGCAGAGGTTGGGAAGGAAATGTGCTGAGCTGGCGAGAGCTTGCCAGCTGGGTCATTTGATTGAGAAGCTCAGTGATTTCTTCTTTGTGCTATTTTTGCATGTCAACCAAGTTTGAAGAATCGAAGATGTATGATCTTAGGTGGTCCAGATTGGAAATTTTGAGTGGGCCTTGGTTGGGTGGGCTGATAAGGATGCGGAGCCTATGGTCGGGGTTGAAATTGAGGTCTTGAATTTGGGTTATTTCCTGACCACGAAAAGTTAGGATGATTACACCATCTAGAGTTGTAGGTGTTGGAGAAAGGATTATTCTGGATGGTGTGAAGATCCTCGTAGGTCTGAGGAGTTTCGAGATAATCAGGGTACGGGGGTTCAGGGTTCCCCCAACTATGGTAGGCTGACCTAGGGTTGCCTTCAAAGCCATAATCAGATGGGGGTGGATATGCATCTATCCCCGGGGAGTGGTAGATGTTGTGAGCAACCTCCCTTCCGGTGGGTGGGTGCACGTATGTGCTTTGAGGTGCAGAGGTGGATTTGTGTAGATGACAAGTGATGTCGTCCACCTTCTTTTCGATAATGGAGACCATATCCAATTGACTGGCTACCAACTTCAGATCAATGGATGCAGAAAGACCTCAGGATTCATGTGCCCCCCGTTATTTGTCAATGCATGGGTGGACGTCCGGTCATACGCACCCAATGACTCATTGTTCAAGGAGTTCTCACACATGTTCTTGATAATTTTCCAGATCATGTCCTCATGTTGACCCATGATGCTACCACTACAATTTGCATTGACAAAGAGCTTGATGTCATCACAGATTCTGTGGTAAAAGGATTGGACTTGTTCCCACTTCGGAACTCCGTGATGGGGGCACTTACGCATAAGATCCAGAAAGCGATCCCATGCCTCGTGTAGAGATTCTCCCGCTCCTTGGAAGAAGTGTGTGATTTGGTGCCGCATCATATTTGTACGACCAATGGGGTAGAATTTTTGTGGGAAGGTGGTTTGAAGTTCTCCCCATGTGTTGATCGTGTGTGGTTGAGTTTGAAACCAGTAAGCGACTTTGTCAGCCAGAGAGAATGAGAAGAGTTTCAAGAGTAATCTATCCTGATTCTATACATCTGCCCCAAAAGTGTGGGCTAGATGTTTTAGGTTTTTGATGTGCTGGAAAGGATCCTCGGAGTTCAAGCCATGAAATTTTGGGTTCATATGAAGCATAGTAGGCTTGAGCGGGTCCTCCCGCGGGAATGTTGATTCGGGGTTCAATCTCCACCACTACAAGATTATAGCGATCTTGCATTTGAGGATGCGACGATGGGTTGATGATGGCATTGATTTGATTTTGGAAATCCTGGAATTGTTGCCCAAGGTTCGGTTGATCTCCTTGGTGATCCATAGCTGATAAGGGGGAAGTAGGATCTAAATCAGAGGATATGTCAATGTGATTAGGTTGTTGCACAAACACGGAGGTCGAGGCTCGACCTCGACAAGAGTAAATAGCTAATGGAGTCCTCAAGGATGGTCTTAAGGACCTCCTCTCGAACATGCACCGATGGAGTAGATGAGGGATAGTAGGTGATGGACCCAATCAAGACACCCAAAAAAGTTTGGATGACTATAGAGGTTCGAGGTGGATGATACCCCTTAGTCAAAAAATCGTTCATCTGAGAATTACCTGGGCAGCCGGAAAAGGAGAGTCCCGCGAAGACCCCTACATGGCAGAGCGCCCCCACGGGTTACAAAGTTTCCCCTACCCGACCTCTCTTGTCACTAAGGATCCAGGTAGACCAAAATGGGGACTTGATCTCTTAAGTCTACCAGTTTTAGATTAAGAGCAAAGGTGCTTATGATTTCACTTGAACTTCAAGATGTTTTTGTGCAAAATGACCTAATTTGAAGATTGGTTAACCCATCAAGGTGGGTGAACTTCACCTATTTTGTCCTTTGAGAAATTTAGGTCCTTCTTTTAGTGTTCAAATGAGATTAAGAGCCTAATTTTAGGATTTGCTTGAATAGATCAATTCAATCAAGGCTTAGGCACACACTGTTTGGGAAGGTTAATTCTTGATTAAGCAAGTGTGTCTCTAAAACCCTAAACTGGAAACCCTAATTGGCTCTGATTGGTCCAATTTAATTTGTTAAAATGTGGTACCTAGGGCTCAAGCAAGAAGGTGATAGCCCTAGATACCTTAAAACCCTAAGTAGGTGCACAAATCAGGGTTTGGATGTTGTCTAAATAGAATGTATCAAATCAGGAAACTTGATGATTAATCTAGAATAGAATGCAAGTAGCCCTAATAGATTTGTTTCCTCTTTTATCCTTTTTTTTTCAGAATTAGGGGCTTAGGGAAAACTGGATGGAGTTTACCTACCCTTGGAGTGGCTGATGTGCGGCTGATCTTCCTCCAATTAATCCCTGAAATAGATCACAGTCAAAAGAGATAGAGCAAGTTAGTACCAAATTAGATATTGCAATCCAAAGATCAAATTGCGTGTTGCTCCCTGGCATTGGCGCCAAAATGTTAGACGCTCTGAATTGGATTTTAAAATCAATGCGTGTAGTATAGGTTGAATCAGTGTGAAAAACAAATAATATTTTATACTCGAATGAAAGTCCGAGGTCGAACACAGGGAGCAATTGGCAAAAATGATTCTCAAGATTGCAACACAATATAAGCATTTTATAATAGAATTCCAAGCAATAATGATATATAAATGAAAGCGTATGTCAAATAGTGCAAAAAGTATGGGGTAAAATGATGATTTGAATCACCAATTACCTCTCACAATTATATCACATATTTCAACAATAATAATCAATCTAAAGCAACGTAGGATAAGTAGACAGTTCACTTCAGACGTTTGCTCAGCCAATTAGATGGCTTAATCTGTTCTCTGCTATAGTGCCCTTTTGCTTCTATGCTTTCTTCTTCCTTCTCTTCAGTGGTTGCCCTTCTTCCTTCTCTTCACGCACAAAGGGGAGGATTCCTTAAATAGCTAAGTGTCAGCCGTTGGACCACAGAGCAAAACCCCCCTTGCCACTACATGCTCTCTCTCTTTCTCTCTCTAGGATCCGCTCTCCCAGAGCCTCTGTCTGGGTTATCGGGTATTCGGGTGAACACACCCGGGACCAGGCTCACCGACAGTGGGTGGTGAGCGAGGAGTGCTTAGATTGGGCAGGTAATCGGATGCACCAGACCCTCGTGCATGTGTCACGGGCGAGGTGTGTGGGGGGTGCGGGGACCTCACCCCTTATGTTCTGTTGAGGTGATAAGCCTGTGGCAGAAATTCAATTTATGTAGTTGCAGGCGCTCTTTAGCTTTCGAGGTGAAACTATCCCACCACGCTTCTTCTGCGTGCAGCTGCAGCTGTTGCTTCATTCAATTGCAGTCAAAGGCTCGGTCAAAGGGCCAAATTGATCCCTGGGTTGTGATCCTGGAGACTCTCCACTACGCTTGGGACTTCACCTGGGGCTTGCAGGTGCTAGAGCAAGCTTCAAGCTTCGCTCGAAGCTATAGCAATGGCGGTGGCGGACCTGCTACCTGAAAACACAAGAATGGGCTTTTGGCCCATCAGAAACGTTCGGCAGGATTGCCATGAGATGACGAATGTGGTGGGGGGTGCAGCGAGGAGTGGGAGTGGTTGTGGTGGCTGAACGGTGACGGAGTAGGTCGGTAGAGGTGGGTGTGTTTAGTGTAGCGGCTTGGTGCGTAATAGGGTGAAATAGGATGGGAGTTTTGTAGAGGGTGGTGTGGCAAAGGTCGTGAGGTGGTCGGCGAGGTGTTTGGAGTAGTGGAATGAGCGGGAAGCCTCGTCGGAGGTCTGGTTGGAGCGGATGATGATGGAGGTGGATGGCGGCATTGAGGGTCGAAATTGGGATATGGAGAGCGGGAAAGATAGTGTAAACCTAACTAAGCCTAACTAACCTAATCTAAATGGATGAAAGAGGGGAGAATTCTCATCGGGGGTACGTCGGTGACAAAGAAGACGAAGAGCTTCGGTGAATGTAGGAACGGCAACGATGACGGGAAGGATGCTCTTGCTGGTATGACCAAGAGAGGGTGAGAGAGAGGAAGGAAATCCGGCCATTGGTATTGCGAACGAACAATGAAGGAGGTTAGGAAGAATCGCTGGAGCTTGCGGAGCTTCTCGGCCGGAGCGGAGAGAGGAAGGGAAGGGTTTCATGGCTGGAATCAAGCGTGGGATCTTTGATTTGACTGGGGGATCTTTTATAGACCTCTGGATGGTGTTTTGGAAAAGCTCACCGGAGATAGGAATTCTATGATACCCGAATCTCTCATGCTTTCGCATGAGAGATTGGAAAAGTTTTAGGGCTTAGGAATTGACTCAAAAGGAAGGAAATTCCTTGACGAACTTCCCTTTCAAATCTGATAAGGATTCATCAAGAAATCAAGGAGAACGTGCCATTTTAAGGTCGTTGGAGTTGTAGGATTAGGATTCATGACGGTAAGGACCTTTTTGAATAAAATGATGGTAAAGATAGAGAACTTTGTGTAAGAAATTCAAAAGTTAAGGACCCATGTGGAATAAAGGAAATCAGACTTGGACCAAAGTGCAAACTAGGTTGAAATAATCTCAGATTGGGCTCAAATTTTGGTATAAGCCTAATTTGGACCTAAGGAATCCAATAGTGAAGTTGGATTTTGGTTTTTGCCTAGTTTGACTAGGTAATTTGTACAATTACCCAAATAAGGGCAAATGTCTGTCTGAAACTCTATTTTAGGTCAAGATGGGTTCCAATGGTCAAATTGAAGGTGCCAAACCCTAGAGAATACTTTTATATGATTTTTAGAGGGTTTAGGTGAATTTTATCCTGACCAGAACCTTAGTAGATTAGGCGAGTCTGTTTTTAGGGTTTCAGATGTCCATTAATTCCTGTAACGTATGAAAACCCTTTTCTGTCTATTCTAACCCACTTATTGGACTCTTCAGACCATTTGACCTTTGTTCCACCCTTGAGAGAACCTGCGGTTATTCTATTTTTTTGATAGATGGTAAATTTGTAGAAATAACCCTGTATTCTTATTTTCTTCTCAAATCAATGTTTTGTGCCCTTAAGACCTTCTGATGGATATGTAGGAGCTTTTATTGACTTAATCAGATCAAATTGAGCTAGTTATGGCTCATGATGGTGTTCCCATCAGGCTGCGCTACTTGGTCCTAATTAAAGCTGACTTCATCTAGAAGTTGCATGAATAGGGTTCACATTAGGGTTTGCCAGATCCGCTTGAGATTCTTAAAGGAAAAGGCAAAGGTCTAAGTTGTTTACAAAATAGCCATCTATCCAAATAATTTGTCTCAAAAGACCTTGCAAGTGCAACCCTAAAATCAATCTCCATCTACTTGAACCTTAAAATACACATCACGAAAAATTCTAATTGTGGACCCTTGTTTGGAACACACACACTACTGAACTGATTAATTTGGGCACCCACCCCCTTAATTCCCATCATCTAATCCAATACACAATAGAACCCAAGCCCTAACTAATTTGATAGACATGACAATTAGGTTGGATATTTTTTTTAAGTTAAGCTAGACTTAGTTGAATTGTTTTGAGGCCTTGTCTATTTGGACCAATTGTGACAAGAAAAGTCGGTACGGTAACCGTGTTAACCATTAGGGTGTCTTACCGTGTGGGGTGTCCTACGGGGTCCCTGATGCACAATGACCAGTTCGTAGTAAAAGGGGTTTTAAATGTCGATGTTATGGTATATGTCACAAATACAAACCGATATCGCATCAATTTTATTTATATACTTAATTTTTATTGGTTTATTCCAGGTCATTCACCAGGAGGTAATTATTGATATACATCACTCCCTAAGTCCAAAAACATTCTTTTATTCCAAAAATGTTGATTATATTTACAAAAATGAATGAAAGAATCAATGAACAAAATAATTTGGTTAATTTTGTACAAAAGAATGAATTAAAAACACATTACAATGCCTAGAAACAAATGCACACAAACAAGCATTAAAAACTATGTAGAACTACTCTATGTTAGTTATTTACAATTACTATATTAATATCGAAGTATAGGTACAAAAATAGTTAATAATATTTACTATACTAACTCATTATAACATACTAATATCTATAGTAACATATATAATATATACAATAACATATATAAGTGTCACTGAAACCTTAGTAAACTACATACATAACCTAAGGCCAAAACTATCGTCTATACTAACATATATTTACATAAATAGTGATGGTTGAATCTGTCACTAAAGCTCTAGTGTTATATACATACATATAAGAGCTTAAACAAGCCTACTCTATATACATGTATATATACTATACTAGTATACATTATATTATATTATTTATATACGTATATATTATATATTATTTACTTCTATATATATATACATATATATAGACTCACATACACATATATACACACATATAACTCACACACACACACAAGGCACAGGGGCGGGGAATGGTTCAACACTTAGTAGCATTTCAGTCATTCTTCTCCTCTTTTCTCACAGTCGGTTCGGACCGGTACGGTTTGGTTTTTAACCCAAAAATTGGTTTAATTGGCAGGCGACCTTTTCGAGGGATACACAGCATCCATTTCTGGGTGGGACTAGACCTCTATTAGTGCCACCCTAGTTTTTATTAGGTGCATTAAGCCTGATTTATAGCTCATTATTGGGCCCACACAGGCCCATGCACAGTGCACGACCCCCGGCTCATGCACTGTACCATAGCTCATATCATGTTCGAGGGAGAGAGGGAGAGTGCAATGTGTATGTGGGTGCCCGATGCCTGACGACTATGAAGCCTACATCACAAAAACATATATGGCACTGCAGGTGGTCTCACGCCACTGATGTGGTGCTAAAGAAAGTGCCTGATTGGCACTGTAGCGACGCACATAGGGTTGTCGAATTGCGATTTTTGACCCTCGATTTGAGGGCCATAAATTATTTTAAATTAAAAATAAATTATGAAATTTTAAAGCCCTTACATAGGGCTACATAATTATGTAGTTAGTTTACAAAAATAAGTTATTTTATTATATAATTAAATTAGGTAAAGTTTACAGTTTATACAAGTTAAATTAGAATCTAATTTGCTAATTAAAGTATAAATTAGTTAATTAATTATCAAATTGACTTAGTACAGTATTAATATACATAATAAATTATTTATTACAGATTTTTATGATAATTTATAAGCTTTATTTTACTTTATAGAGATTTAAATACATGTTTTAGCTAGTTATACATATAAATAAACTATAAATACTATAATACAATATAAATACAGTTTAAATTAGTTGAAAATACTTAATATAATATAGTACAAGTATACACTATAAGTTATTTTAGTATTAACTTAATTTACTAATTTATTCTATTTTAACTTAATAAATTACCTAATTAACTTAATAACTTAATTATTTACTGTATATATATAATTAAATTACATTACAGGTGTTATATGGTACATAATACATATATAAATATGTATGTACAGTATTAGGTACAGATATGTACATTTAAATAGGTCTGTATAATTACTTAGTTATTTTACATTTTAAAGTATAAATTAGTTAATTAATTGTCAAATTGACTTATTATAGTATTAATATACATAATAAATTATTTATTACATATTTTTATGATATTTTATAAGCTTTATTTTACTTTATAGAGATTTAAATACATGTTTTAGCTAGTTATACATATAAATAAACTATAAATACTATAATACAGTATAAATATAGTTTAAATTAGTTGAAAATACTTAATATAATATAGTACAAGTATACACTATAAGTTATTTCAGTATTAACTTAATTTACTAATTTATTCTATTTTAACTTAATAAATTACTTAATTAACTTAATTATTTACTGTATATATATAATTAAATTACATGACAGGTGTTATATGGTACATAATACATATATAAATATGTATGTACAGTATTAGGTACAGATATTTACATTTAAATAAGTTTGTATAATTACTTAGTTATTTTACATTTAAGTTATATAAATTAATATAAAATAATACAATAAATTTATATATACATTAAGTTATCCTAAATACTTACTTTACTACATAGAATACATATATAAGTTATTTTTAGATATTTTATACATATTATACAATATTTACATATAGCTTTGGTTTAAGTTATATATACAAGTATATACATAGTATACATGGTATTTTTAGGAGTTTTTAGGATTTTTTTTATTTTTATGAGTTTTATAGGTGTAGTAGGGATAAGGGATGAGAGAGAAAGAGTGAGATGAGAGAAGAGGAGATGTTTTTGGTGTTTTTGAAGTTGAGATCTTTTATTAAGTTCCAAGATAGACTGAATCGTCGGCTAGTATGTTCTACAAAGTCAGGGGTTCAGAATGCCTTCAAACTTGGCACACACTTAAAAATATTCCTGATCTTGACTAAGACAAGTTTATTTTATTTTTTTTGGAATTTTTATATAATTTTTTATTTATTTACAAGTTCACCAAAGTAAGGCCTTAAAGAGGGTTTTCAAAAAGAACATAAGGCCTTGAAACCAGTTGGAGTGGCTGCGAAAGTGGTTTAAATACATCAAAACATTTAGCCCACTATCTAAAACATGTATAAGCCATTAAACTTGACTTTTGCATCAATTTAATTAAATTTCAAGTTTTGGATAGTTTTACACAAGAAACATTAGCTGACAAAAGAATTTAAACAAGATAATAAGCAATCTAAGTTGAATTTCAATTAATCTAAAGGCACAGGAATGCTTGTACAAGATATATATAGCACTACACAATAGGTCAACTCCTTCAACTCTAATTCATCCCAAAATCCACACAGATCAGACTCCAATCAGTATAGCCAAACAGTGGTCGCTGCTGCATCATAACAGCAGCTGATTGCTGCTCCAATTGCTCTTAAATATAGCAGCAACAGTTGCTACTATTCTCATAAAAAATTAGACGCAAAGATAGCAGTTCAGACGTCTTAATCACAATTACAGCCACTGCTGCCATTTTAGCAGCTCCTTAACTATGAATTTAGTAGCTGGACAGCAGCATGATCAAACCAAATTCAAGATCCAATTTGACTCAATGTCAGATTGTCATGTTCAGATCAGTCCTTTTAATTTATCCATCTTAAAATTCAGATCTAGCTCAATTCGTGCATTGAAATCATGAAAAACATTACACTTTGGAAATCTGAAAATCAAGTTATGAGAAAACTCATGATGGGGATAAAACTTTGTAAAAATAGATCAACCATTCCAAACTGCTGCAAAGAAATCTTTCAACCCTGATTTGCCTTGAAAACCCATCCAAAAGCCAATTTAGCAATAGAATCAGATTCAATATAGTGCTAAAGCCTCAAATCACTATGGTGATTCTCCTTGGCTTTAGCATCTCAATTAAAAAGCAATCATTCCAAAAATCAGTGAATTATACTCAAATCAGGTACAGCTCATCTGAGGAATAAAATTACATCAAATCATCTCAGATTCATTGCAAATGATCCAATTGCATGAAGATACTTTAATTTGCTTGATTAAAAACATTTAAAGCAAAAAAGATTCAAAATCTTGCGATTGTGTGTGAAATCCAAATTCGAGTCAATCAAGCAAACTAATTTCAATTCAAGATCAGATCAGGGGTCCTTGTGAACAACTAAAGTGGATGAGAGGACCCCTAGATGGACTTGAGCATGAATTAAGTCTAAAAATTTATGTCTTTCATGAGTAAGCTATGTCCGTTGAGGGGGAGGTGGAAAAACACCTCTCTGATCTAAATTGATCAGAGAGGGTAGAGTGGATCTACACTAATCTACTCCTAAACTACACTAAACCATCATCAGAATTCTGATTTCTAACATCTAATCTACTCCTACATTACTTTAACTAACACTACAATTAATCTAGAAAGCAGGAATTCTATCTAACAAAGCGGGAAATCTATCTAAGGGAAGAAGTTGTCCAAGGTCACCAGCCGGCGGCTGATGACGATGAAAGGGGAGGAGACCCTTCAGCTGATGAAGTTGTCCAAGAGCCAACGGCCGGTTGGCAGGAGGCGATTGAAGGAGGGAGAGGAGTGGTCTCTGTCATCGACCACTGAAGAAAGGAGGTAGGGAAGCTGAGGGAGTGGATGAAGGGAACCACTTAGGGGAAGGGAGCGATTAAGTGTGCGTGTGGCTCAGGGGAGCTCCTTAAGTATGTTGATCACTGGATCAAGGCATCATAGTGGTGCGATTAGGCACCTAGGTCTTGGGTGGTGGAGATGGGATAACGAGGGCATGTGAAGTCCAAATCAAAAGATGGTCATTGGATGGGATCTAGGGCAAGAGGTGACTGCACGCGCCAAAACTTGCGAAGCTTCGATTGGAGAACGATCGTCAGATCATGGGATCAAGGAGTGAACAGCCAAGATTGAGGGTATTCTTGAGCAGCTACAGTGTCCTCGTGTAGCAGGTGTATTAGAGTTTTTGCGGGGAAGCCCTTTTGGGCGAAGGGGTAGAGTTTTTGTCCTAAGGCCCATAAGTGGTGAAGAACCAATTCAAAGTGGTCCCTAGAATTTGCAAAGAGGCCCCTGTGGCTTTCAAAATGGTCCCCGGAAGGTTTTTAAATGAATAAAATGTTTATGACTTAAGGACCTAAGAGAGAAACCATAAATGCGAGGTCCTAATGATGTTCAAATGCAACCAAGTTTTTATTAAAGCTTAATTGAACATTTAGGAAGTTAATTTTACTTTTGATTTGAAGTTTTGAACTCAAATGTTTGTTCAATTTTGCAAATGGATCATCATTTTACAATAATGAATAGAATATCTCATTTAATGACCTAATTTCGCATTTTTAACACAAATTTGATGTTTTAAGTCTTTTTAACTATTTCCCACACTTAACCCATTTCATGTGTTAATTCAGTAGTGTTTAACCTAGTTTCTAGCTTAACTTAGGCATTTTAACTATGATGAGACGCACCTTATCAGTCCCACCCTTCTAGCCAACCATATAATTCAAGGGTTAGGATAAGTTAGCTAGAGATGGTAAGACTTAGATTAGCTCCAATAGGTGCAACCCTTAGGGCTAGATTTGATTGCTTGAATTGTGCATACAAGATCACAAAATCTACACTTGGTGCCACCTTTAGAAAGGGAACCTAGGAGAAGATTATTATTGGTGAGTTCAGCTCTACATCTGACTCTGATTCTGATTTTGATCTGATGGTTGACCAAGCCAACCCAAATCGACCTCTTCTAAATCAAAATCTTCAAATGGACCAACAACCTCAAATCCAACATCTCCAACAACAATTGAATCAATTTCAAGAAAATCATCAAACTCAAATGCAAGAGTTGCTTGAAATACTTCAAATCCAAAATCCACAATAGGCTAGACCCTTGAGGGATTTCTACAACCCTTCCCTTCATAGACATGTATCTTATGTTAGAGTTCCACCTATTGAGGCACACTTTGAAATTTAGCACTCTACCATACAACTCCTACCTGATTTTCAAGGTAATAATTCTGAAAATCCTTTTTAATTCTTAGAAGAGTTACAGCCATTATTGAGACCATTAGAATCCCAGATCTAAGTGATGATGTGCTGAAGATGAAATTCATCCCTTTTGTGTTGAAAGAAAAAGCTAGCCATTGGTATCGAACCATAGGGATGCCTATCACGCAATGGAAGGAGCTAAGAAGGGCCTTCATAAAAAAGCTTTTCCTGATTGAAAAATCCAATGCACTTGGAGAGCTATTACCACCTTCTCCTAGCAACCAAGAGAACCATTACATGAAGCTTGGGAGAGATTCATGAATCTAATTAGGAAATGCCCACATCATGAGGTTCCTAGATGGCAACTAACGCAGATATTCTGTCATGGGCTAAATGATCAAATGATGAGCTTAGCGGATGCATCTTCTAGAGGCAACTTTATAAGTAAGGATGAGAATAGCGCATTTGAATTATTCAAGAATATGAGCAAAAATTCCCTAAATAATGCTTCCATGGAAATTTATGGGAGATCCATGCAATCCAGGAGTAGAGTTTATGAGGTATAGGATAATACGAACAATGTGGATATGAATCTAATATGTAAGAAGTTGGATAAAGTTGATTTAGTATCCACGAAGGTGGATGAATTGATAATACAAAATAAGAACGGAGTGACCCTCCCGTCACCTACTATCCAAACTCCTTCATGGAGGGAGTTTGCGAATAACTTGCACGTGGCTTAGGATACAAGCCATTTGACCAAGGATCCTCTTAATAGGGTTCAAACAGGGACCTTTGATCCCTGTTATCCTAATTCTGTGTCGTCATTCTTATCATCATCTAGATGTGAGGATGTCAATGCTTTCTCCAACACTTATAATCCTGGTTGGAGAAACCACTCGAATTTCTCTTGGAGAAGCCAAGGGCAAGGGAACTAGTTGACTTCCCAAGCCAGACCTTATTAGGTGAACCCTAATTTGCAAAACACTTTCAACCAAGGTTGGATCTATAAACCCTTGCCAGCTAGTCAGCCAAACCAAACTAAATTGGCTATTTTAAACCAAAGCCGGCAACTGATGGACATGAACATTTCGATGTCGCAAGTTATGCAACAATTGACTTAGTTCATCATGGACATTAACAACCAAATAGGACCTAAACCTAGTGACATACAACATGGTACCCTACCTGCACAACCTATTCCAAACCCTAGGAACATGCCTAATAAGGGACACAATCCCCAAGGGTTCAATCAAAATAGGGAGTACCAAGCACATGTGATTCAACTAACTCCCTTCACCCCCCTGGTTTTAATGCACCTCAAGTTCCACATCCTACTCCTCCTTAGGGTATGAACCTTAATGCCACTGCTAATTCTGAGGAGTGGGAAGACCACTCAGAACTATGTGCACCGCAATCAATCAACCCACCAGGATCTTGATAGACCAACTCTAATTAATACACCTGAGATGGAGGAAGAGATCCAGACTCATGATTTTGTGGACCTAAATATCCAAATCCCTTTTCCTGAGGCCCTGTATTGGCCTAGGAAGAAGAAGCCTGAGCCCAACCATGAGACCTAGTTGGATGTGTTCAAACAAGTTCAGATCAACATCCTACTTTTGGAAGTTATTAAACACTTCTCGGCTTGTGCCAAGTCTTTAAGGGAACTACCAACAGCCAAGCATAAGCCGTAATCAAGTAATCATGAGAAGGTGACCCTTTCTGAACAAGCAAGCTATATTCTCTTAAAGGATTTATCTATCAAGAAGGTGACCCAGGAACCCCCTTAATTTCCTGCACAATTAATGATCTAACCTTTGACAGGGCTTTAATTGATTTGGGGGCTTCCATCAACCTAATGCCCACCAAGATCTATGAAATGATTGGATACGAGGACTTTGAATCTATTACAGTTCAAATCCAGTTGGTCGACCAATCTGTAAGATGTCCACAAGGGATTCTGAGGAATGTAATTGTCCAAATTGATAACTTCTACTATCACATGGACTTCATTATCTTGGATCTTGACATTCCTGTCGATTTTAGACGAGTCTTGATTATTCTTAGAAGACTATTTTTAGCAACTGTGGAGGCCTTGATTGATTGTGAAAATTGGAATATGCAAATATCCTTTGGGGATGAAAAGAAGAAATTGAAACTTTTTAAGGCTATTGAGGACTTTAATGAAATTGTGGGCTTATGGAAGAACTTAAGTAGGTTGAGGGTCTGATTAAAAATAAATAAAATGTCTCTTTGAAAGACTCAAAATCTAAGGAACATGCAAATAAATTTGAATATGAGACATTTCTCTTTTAGAATAAAAGTTCTAATAATTTTGAAATTGAAAACTTTATATCCGATTTTGAAGCTAAATTTGAGGAGAACAAGAGTGAGTCTAAATATGAGACATGTCTCTTTGAGGATGAGATTTCTGATTAATCTAAAATGGAAAAATTCACATTTGATTTTGAGGAAAACTTCTTGCTTAAAGTAAGTGAAGCTCAAAGATTTCATTCTGAACTTGATGAACCTTCAAGGACTAGCTTCACCTTTACATTAGATCTAGATGAGCTTGATCTTGACCCACTTTTTCTGGAATTTGATTACATATATCTAATGTGACCAAGTCAGATTGCAATTTTCTTGATTCAAAAGACTTGGACTTTAAGAAGGAAATGGTACAAAAGAGGAAACAGTGGAATCAGAAAATTTTTGGGGAAAAAACTTAAGGCCCCTTTATTCCTAGAAGCTCCAACTCTTTACAAGGATCCTTATAGTTTAATCAAATCGAATTTCTGTAAACATAAGATAGCCCAACATCTGCACCCTCACTTCAAATCTCATTACCATTGGGCTCAACACTTTATGAATCGCACATCTTTTACACTTGGGTTACGTACCTTTAGTCCTAAATTTGCACCTCATTTACCTAGCACTGAAAGCCATTGGGTGTGGTTCTTTCAGATTTATCTAATCTTCACTTGACTTTTTGGAATGGGACTGCACCATCAACTGGTTCACCTTTGTGGGCATTCTAGAGCAACATACATATATTCTAATGTTGTACTGTGTCCAGTTGTAGATGTAGAATTCAACGCTTGTTGGGAGGTAACTGATAACAACCAATTTTATATTCTTACTATGCTTAACCTTGGATCAGTTCCTAGGTTAAAACATGCCTTTAGATTGTAAATAAAGTAATACATCACTACTAGAAAAATGAGATACATCGCCGGTTATTTATCGTCAGTTAGTAAATCAACGACAAAGATATATTTGCCGTCATTTTCATCCATAACCAATGACGAATCTATCTTAAAAATGGGATCGCTAGTGTTGGTAATAAAGATCTGGTTTGGGCGCGCGAAGGAGACAATGTTTGGATAATTGTTGTTGCTTCTTAATTAAACCAACGGTAAATCTCAATTAGATGTATGCGTGTGCAGAGCCCTCTCCTCCCCATCCACTATTTTATTTGCAAACCCTCACTTCCTTCCTCTTCGTCGCTACTCCTCCTCGCCGCCCCTCCTCGTCGTCGGTCATCCTCCTCCTCAGGTGGGTCCTCCTCTTCCTCATCATCATTCTCCCCACCAACCCCCCCATCGTCGGCATTGCTCTCCTTTCCTCCTCGCACTGCCCTTCAATTAACACTATCTCTCGTCTCCACATCTCTGACATCTGACATGCCTCCCCCATCACTGGTAGCTGCCTCTCCCTAGCTTAAATATTTCAAATATCACGGGTGATATTTGGTTCATAATTGAATATCATGGGTGATATTTCAAATATCACAATTGATATTTGATTTAGAATTGAAATATCACCAGAGTAATTTAGTTCAAAACTCAAAATATTACTTGTTCATGCCTAAATATCATCAATGCAATTTAGTTCAAGGGGGGTAATAAGGTCATTTTCATATTCCCTAAGACTTCCAAAAAGCAAAAGACATAGAAATACCTTTTACTAATTATAAAGATGTCTAAGGACCTGTCATGGAGTAACATATCAATAAAAAGATACTCCATTTACTGACATATTTCTCCCCCTCGTACGCCCTAACATTTAAGATAATTTTAAATTCAACCAAACTATGGAAAAAATGTAACTCTTGGTAGCAGTAATGTATCTTTGATGAAAATACTAAACGAATTCAAATTTGCAAACTTATGAGAAGCAAAAACATATGACCTAACCTTATGCAATATATATATTAGATATTAGTTACTATTCATATGGTACTATAATAGTTATTGAACCCACATTCATTGTCCTGCCTTAGCATACTGAAGCACAATGTCCCAAGACACTCACTTTTTGGGCTCCAATCGACCGTTTGGGACTGAGCGAAGCCCCACTCTTGTCGACTCTCCCCCTCCTCCCTCCAGATCTCTCTATCCTCATCGACAGTGACATGCATGGTGTGTAGCGGTCGGGTGCAGGCAAGGTGACAACAGGTGCTGCCGTTGGTGATCCTCCTCGACCGACATGACCTGAGGGTGCCTCTTTGTCAAGGCTCGACCAGAGAGCTTGGTGCTATACGCATCTTCGTTCATCGCTCCGGTCAGAGCTGTAGTGCTTCATGGCGGTCTGTATGACGGCGGCAAGTGTGACATGGCATGGAGCGAAGCGTCGCGGTGGGCAGCCTGTGCTGCGGCGAGTGCGACGCGGCGTACGGTGGAGCATCGTGGCGATTTGTCCGTGCGGCGACGACGGTAATCGATGACTTGAGACAATCGTCAATCAATCACAATAAAGCACTATTGTCAATTTTTGCCCCCGGCAACGACACCAAAAAATATGCTGATCGAGAATCGATTTGCACTAAACAGGTTGTTTAATGTGTCATTATTGTAGTATAGATGTTATAAATGCAAACTAATGTCGCGTCAATTTTATTTATTTACAATTTTTACTGGTTTATTTCCAGGTTGTTTACTGGGAGGTAGTTATTAACATACATCACTCTCTAAGTCCAAAAATATTCTTTTATTCCAAAAATGTTAATTTTATTTACAAAATGAATGAATAAATCAAATAATAAAATAATTGGTTAATTATTTACAAAAGAATCAATTACAAATATTAAAATGCCTTAAACAAATGTACAATAAACATGCATAAAAAATTGGCTACTATTACACTATGTTAATTGTATACAACTACTATAAGTAATACCTAAGTATAGGTACAAAAATAACTAATAATGTAAACTATACTAAATTATATTAACATACTAATACCTGTAGTAACATATATTACATATGCAGTAACATAAACATGCGTCGCTATAGCCGTAGTAAAATATTTACATAATGTAAGGCAAACATAAATGCTTTTGCTAACATATATAGCTATGTACAGTGACAGATGAATCTGTCACTAAAGCTCTTAGTTATTTATATACATATATAAGAGCTCAAACATTTCTATAGTACTTTTATACTTATACATATATATTAATTATATACATATACATATTTATATTTATTTATTTAAATTATTTATATACATATACTTATACTTTATACTTAATACTATACATATATACATATGCTTGCATACACACAAGTAATACACACTACAGCCTTCAGAACACGTAACCGCACAACATCTAACTCTCAACACTTAGCCAAATTTTAGGATATCCCCACCTCTCCCAACAGACGTCTACTCTCTAACTCAAAAATTAGGTTTTAAAGTGGGCAGGCCGGCCACTTTCGAGGGATACATAACACCTAAGAGGATGGGATCAGATCTCTACTAGTAGCCAGCCCTAGTTCATATTAGGTGCATTTCAATTCACTTTCAGACCCATTATTAGGCCCACAATAGCCCAACTACAATGCAGGCCCCCGGCCCAAACATTGTACCAATATCAATTCATATGCTCAATTTAGAGGAGAGATAATGGAATGGCGAGGAGGCACCCTACGCCATGATGGCTACAGCGTCTACGCTGTGACGACTGCAGCATCTAAGGCACAGATTCATTTTATACGTAATCGTGTGGTCCAACGCCACCGATGTGGCACCATTCAAAACGGTTATTCTAGCACTAATTAGTGCTACAGTGTGATTGAAATTAGGGATTTTGGCCCCTGATTTGAGGGCCCAATTTAAGTCCGATTTTAAATTAAATTATATTTTTTAAAAGCCCTTATATAGGGCTATATAATGGTATAGTTAATTTAGAAAAATAAATTATTTAGATATATAATTAAATTAGTTGAAGTTGGTTGATTATACACATTAAATTAGAGGTTAATTACTTAATTAAAGTATAAATGAATGTCTTAATCATCAAATTGACTTTATACAGTGTTAACTTACATAATAAAATATTTAGTATACATTTTTATTGTATTTTATTAACTTTATTTTAATTTATTTACATTTAATTACATGTTTAAGTTAGTTATATACATATTTAAGTTATAAATACTATAATACATTATAAATAAAGTATAAATAGGATAAAAATATTTAATATAGTATTATACAAATATACGTTATAATTTACTTTGGTATTAACTTAAATTACTAATTTATTTATTATAACATCATCATGAGCCATAGCTAGCTTTAAATTAATCAGAATCAAGTGAGAAATGCTCCTACATAGTTGCCTTAGAGTGAATTCCCTGCACATCCATTCTGAGAGGAATACATTAAATTAGGGTTAATTCTGAAGTTTTAACATCATATCATGAATGCAGAATAATCACGAGGTTTCCCAGGGATTAATCTAAGGTCTAATGAGAATTAAAGTCTAATAAGAGGGTCCACACAGACAGAAACAAGGTTTCACGCATTTTGAGAATCAATTCATAACCTAAAACCCTAATTTCATACCCACTTGAATTGCAGAGGTTCTGGTCAAGATAAAATTCATCTAAATCATCTAAAATTCATAGAAAAATATTCCTTGAGGTTTGGTAAACCTGGTTTGACCTTTGGAACCTATTTTGACCTTAAACAGTCACAGACAGGGTTCTGCCCTAATTTGAGTTTTTGCCTAAATTGCCCAGTCAAACTTGGTCAAAACTCAAATCCAACTTCACCACTAGATTCCTTGGAACCAAATTAGGTTTTTAACAAAATTTGGACCCAATCAGAGTCCATCTTGACCTAGTTTGCATTTTAGTCCAGTCAGACTCTTTCTCTCTCAATTAGCCCCTCAGCTTTCGAAATCCTTGTATATCAGTCCCTAACTTTGTCTTCTTCTTTGCAGAACAACCCCTGCCGCCATTGGAGATCAACCGACCTCCAAGGAGCTTTTGACTACTAATCCTACTCAAATCAACACCAAATCCCACCAAATTTTGTGGGATTGGTGTTCACATTGCGAGGAATCATCTGAAGACGATTTGGGATCCCAAATCGTCCTTGTTTGCCCTAGCGAACCCACAAGATTTGTGGGTCTCTTGTGCTTCAAGAACTAGCCAATTTAGGCTTGTTTCCTATTTAGAACTTGCTCAGAAGCTCTATAAAAGCTTTCTCATTACAAAACCTAACTCCTTAGCTCGGTTCAGGCCACATCT
This sequence comes from Thalassia testudinum, assembly GCA_037157565.1. Classification (NCBI taxonomy): domain Eukaryota; kingdom Viridiplantae; phylum Streptophyta; class Magnoliopsida; order Alismatales; family Hydrocharitaceae; genus Thalassia; species Thalassia testudinum. Next base: position 247,638 of record JAZHRO010000022.1, on the reverse strand, counting down.
CTTTACAAATTCTCCCTCTCCGACCACCTCAAACCGTAGCTCTGGCGAGCTCCTCCAACCTCCGTCTTCACCCTCTGCCACATACCATAAGCAGAGGGAAATGTCTCCCCTCCATCGTTCGCTTCTTGCAATACCAGCAGGAGTCGCCCTACTCCTTCCTCGCCGCTCTCCCCTACCGGAGAATTCATCAACCCCGACGTCAACCAATCATAGCCGACGCCAACTTCCTCCCTTTTGTCTATTAGACTAGGCCAATCTCTTTCTCTCCTTCTTTAGGTTAGAACCACTCCTTCCCCACTTCAAACCAACCGACTATCCATTATCTACCCCTCGTCTTCCTTCGCTCTGGCCGAGCTCTAGCGAGGCTAACTGCCCTCCACAAGCCACCACACACTACACCACTACTCCCAAAAGTTCCGCCATTCCTTGCCCACAAAAACCCCTTAAGAAATTAGGGGGATTGGTTTCTCAAACTCTCCACCGGACACAACCTCCATGGCACTCCTTCCCTGAGTTTGCCCAACCACGATACGCACCTAAACGCCACAAGGACACCGCCATCACCTTCACCGTCCTCCTGCAATGCTAATGGACCTACTGATTAGGGCCTAGAGCCTGTACTTGTGATTTCAGGTTCTCGCCGTGCCTCGTCGTCGCCGTTATCTTCCTTGCTATTGATACACCTCATTCGATCATCATCATCATCAAGACCACCTCCAGGTGGCATGGCTCCAGGTCTTGAAGGTTCACAAGGCTTCAATTGCTTGGAAGTACCTCCGTAGCTATTCCAATTGGAGAAGTACCCTCTACTCCATTTGCGCCAAGAAGGGACATATAGTCCCACATCATCAGATGCAAAGCTCTCTATTGGGCATAAATTGATTTTGTGACATCCTCTCTTTGCCCAGTCACCGGGGGTCGAGTCCTCGCTCACCCACTTATGCACACCTCACCTGCAATCACACACCCATAGGCCTGGTCCCTGTTCATAACCTGATAACACGACCGTACACCCGATTATACCCAGGTTTAAGAGAGAGGAAAGGAGAGAGTTGTGAGAGGAGGGGGGAGGGTTTTGCTCTACATGCCTTGTGCCCCTGTGCTGAAGAGAAGGAAAGGCATACACTTAGCCTTTGAAGTGTTAGCCATACCCTGTGCTTAAGGAAGGAAAGGCTTGAGAAGAAAAAGAAGAGACAAGGCTCTCTCAACAGCCTTGTGCCCTATGTATGCCTTTTGTGAGGCACTCTGCTATGTGAATGTTAAGTCGTCTGTTCTATGAAGGCGACATCTGATTGAGCATTATTCTGGCACTATTGAGTTATTTAAGTACTAAGTTAACATTGATTAAATCAATTGAAGGTATTGTTTGATTATTTAAATGACATGAATATGAGATGCATGCTTAATTAAAGGACCTAATTGGTGATCTAAATCACCACTTTTTAGATTCTTTTTGTGTCTTCATCTTCTGAGAATATATTGGATTACATTGAATATCAACTTGATTAGTTTCATTTATTGAATATCTATTATTATGATCAATTGATTGTGCTCATCTATTTTAAATGAAGATTAATGTGTGAGTTTCATATTTGTTCCCTGCGAACGACCTTGGACTTTGTGTAATCGCTGCAAGATCGAGTTTATAATGAAGCATTGTAATATAGTCAAAATCGCTTTGAAAACAAATACAATTTTTATTACTCAAAAAAGTTTCCGAGGTCGAACACAGGGAGCATATGAAATTCACATACTAATCTCAACAATTAATGTAATTTGAACACAAAATATTACTCAAAAACTAATTTGCAATGTAGAGCATATGAGTATATGAAGAGTAAAAAGAACTTTAGACAAAATAATGGTGATTTGAATCACCAATTATAAGTTTAATACATAGAATAATTACTCAAATTTACTAAAGAAGGGAGTATGAAATTAGACGTCTGATTTTGCAATCAGACGTCTTAAATGACGTTTGCTACAATACCCATTTTGCTTTTGTCTGCGTATCTCTTCTCTACCTTCTCTTTCTCTGATTCTTCCTTTCTTCTATTTCTGCTTTTCTCCTTCTTCTATTCTTCTCAGGCCTTCAGCTTAAGCGTTCACTTCTTCTTCTTCCTTAGGCCTTCATTTGTTCTTCTTTTGCTTTTAACCCTGCGATCCTCCTCTTCTTTTTCTTCACTTCTCTTCTTCCTCAAGCTTTCTTCTTCTCTGACCTTTCTGCCTTCTGAAATCTAGCTAAGTGTCAGAGCCAAACTTCTCAGAGCAAAAACCCCCCTTCCCCCACGTAACTCTCCTCTCTTCTCTTTATATTTCAATCTCACTCTCCTAGAGCCAAAGTCGGTCGAGTAATCGGACCTAGCACATACCCGGGTCCAGGCTCACCGGCGTGCGGTGGTGAGCGAGGAGTGCAGGTCAGGCAGGTAATTGGGTCAGCCAGGTCTGCGGGTGAGGTGTCGCAGACGAGTCCGGGTGAAGGTGTAGGAGGACCTCACCCTCAGTGATTGGAGGCAAATAGCCACTGTTACTTTTTGGTATTATGCAGCTGCAGACGCCTCTTCATATCCGAGGTGGGACTAAATGTCCCACCTTTCTTCCGCACAGTGCATCAGCAGGGTATCCAGTAGAATTGATGGGGCTGCGGCTGCTAATGCTTCTGCGTGAGGACTTGGACACTTGCACGCCTCAATTCCACACAGCTTGGAGGTATCCCCTAGAGCAGAGACACCCTTGAGCAGCTTGAAGCTCGGCGTCAATGGCGGATTTTGGCCTGCTACCTGAAATCAAGAAAAAGGGCCTTATGGCCATGTTAGAATGCTCAGCAGGATCACCATGGCACGACGAATGTGACTGTGGCAGTGGTGTTGAGCGACTATAGTTGTGGTGGCCGGACGGTGATGGGAACGGTCAATGAGAGTGGGTTTGTTCGGGAAGGTGTTTGGGTGGATGATGGAGCGAATGGAGTAAAAGGAAATGAGCGGAAGGTGCAGTGGAGGTTGTAGGGTGGTTGGCGAGGTGGATGGAGGTGCGTAGTGGTGGGAACACCTCGCCGGAGGAGTCATTGGAGATGGAGGAGATGAAGGTGTTTAGTGGCATTGGTCGATTTTGGGAAATAAAGAGGGGGAGAAAGTAAGAGAGATAGGGAACCTAAGAGTCTGCTCTAAATACAAAAAGGGAAAGGAATCCCACGCCGGTGTGGTTGCCAGACGTGGGGAAGACAAACCTCCATAGAAGAGGCGACGGCGAAGACAGGGAAAGGACGACGACGGCTGGTATTGCGAGACGAGGACGGTGGGGAAGATGAATCCGCCACCGGTTTTGTGGTCGGACAACAAGAAGAGTAGGAGAGAGACCGCCGGAGCTTGCGGAGACTTGCGGCCGAAGAGGAGAGAGGAAGAGGGGGAGTTCCGACCCAATTTCAAGCTGAGGAGAATGATTGAACCCTAGGGAGTCTTTTATAGGTCATCAGATAGGGTTTTGTTCTTGGAAGCCAAGCTTCCAAGCTAGGAATTTTCACCAGATTTGGGAGCTTTCAAGAGACCCAAAACTCTCATGCATTCGCATGAGAGATTGGGAAAGAATCAGAGCATCAGACGGGTTCATATTGGAAAGGATTACTTGATGAGTCTCCCTTCCAATTTTGGAAGGGATTCATCAATCAATCAGGGAGATATCTCCTGTCAAAGGTCGTCGGAGTAGGTTTCCTCCACGATAATGGTGGAGGGACCTAATTGTGAAGACGATGAAGAAGGTAGGAGGCTGAATGTATGGGTTTTTGAAAGTTGGGGGTATAAATGTAATCAGACAGGACCATTTTGCAAACTAGGTCAAGACAAGCTCATCCTAGGTCCAAATTTTGGTACAAACCTAATTTGTACCTAAGGAATTCAATGGTGAAGTTGAATTTTGGTTTTGACCATGTTTGACTAGGTAATTTATGCAAAAACCTAATTTAGGGTAAATTTCTCTCTGAGACTCCATTTTAGGTCAAGATGGGTTCTGATGGCAAATTTGAAGGTACTAAACCCTAGAGAATATTTTTCGACGATTTTTAGAGGGTTTAAGTGAATTTTATCCTGACCAAAACCTTGGCTAATTAAGTGGGTCTGTTTTTAGGGTTTCAAAAGTCATTTAATTCTCAAAACACACACAAACCCTTTTCTGTCTGATCTAACCCACTTATTATCCTATTAAGACCATTTGACCTTTATTCAGCCCTTAAGAAAACCCGTGGTTGTACTACATTCATGATAAGCTGGTAAAATTGCAGCTTTAACTCTAGTTTCTTATTTCTCTCTCAGAATGGTTAAGCAATGAATTATGACCTTCAGTTGATTATGTAGGAGCATTTATTGACTTCGTTGGGTCAAAATGAGCTAGTTAGGGGTCATGATGGTGTTCCCATCAGACTCCCTTTAGATTCTGAGCTTATAAGTTTAAATGTTTGTTGTGAGATTTTGTCGATTATACTACGATGTATATATTTCTTAACACTCGACGACACTGTATCAACATTTATTTTATTTTAAGTTAATAAATTACTTAATTAACTTAATAAATTAACTACCTACTATAAATATATAATTAAATTAGATTACAAGCATTATATAGTTTATAATACATAGTTAAATACGTATGTATAGTATTAAGTACAATTTTGTACATATAAATATGTTTATAAAATTACTTAGATTTATATACATTTAGTTTATATAAATTAATATCTAATAATACAATAAATTTATATATATAATAAATCACTCTAAATACTTTATTTAATATATAGAATACAAATATAAGTTATTTATACACATTATGTACATAGTATACATTATATACATATAGCTTAGGTTTAATTTGTATTTACAGGTATATACATAGTGTATAGGGTATTTTTGGGTATTTTTGGGGTTATTATGATTTTTATAGTTTTTATAGGTTTAGGGGAGGTAGGGGATGAGAGAGAAAAGAACTCTTTTTTGATGTTTTTCAAGTTTGGTCTTTTGTTAAATTCCAAAGTAGATCGAACCTTCGACTGGTATGTTCTACCAAGCCAGAGGTTCGGAATACTTTGAAACTTTGCACGCACCTAGAGAAAATACCTAATCTTACTCAAGACACATTTATGTTATCTTTTGTGATTTTTTAATATATTTTATTTATATACAAAGTAACTACATGTAGGCCTTAAAGTATGTTTGGAACATGAAACCAAAGACCTAAAAATAGTTCTAAAGTTGAAATAGGAGCTCAATCACTCCAATGCATTTAGCACACCACATGAGAGATATTTGAGACATTAAACATGATTTTGATCATTAATTTCATTAAAATAGCATGTTGGACAGTTAATTCACAATATTAGTGACAAAAAATTTAACAAAAGATTACAAGCAATTCTAGTTGAATTAAAACTCAATTTCAATACATGAATGCTTGTACATGAGATGCAAACATTACAAATCAAGTCAGCTCATTTACATCCTCAAAATCCATCCAAATCTCAGCTCAGATAAGCTAAAACAGTGGCTGCTGCTATTCAAATTTTAGCAGCAAAGAGTTGCTGCTTCAAATCAGATGACATCTTCCAAATTCAGATGTTGATGAACACACATGTATTCATGATTAAATTCTTACTTGTGATAGCTCCTAAGCCAAGCATTGCATTCCATAGTATAAATATTGCATAACATACATCATACTGCATTTAGTGTAATGTGTATAAATTGTACAATAATTCCTGCATTGTTGTGGCTAGGAGACAGGTGTGACATTTCAAAGCTTCAAATATAAAATCCGTCCGTATGAATGAGTCCGAAGTGATGATTGCAGTCCGGCATTGCGAAAATCATCTCGATCTTAACATTGTAGCATCTTCTGTAGGCAAAGAAAGGTGGACGGTTCAAATGGTGCCACGTGACACCATCCAGAGCACCCAACGTCACCCGACGTCCCTCCAAAGGTCTCCCAACACGCAATCTTAGCCGTTGGATGAAAATCCAACGGCTGAGAATCCTCCTCCACCGCGCACCCACAACCACTCTTCTCGACCCAACCGATAGCATGGCGCATCGGTTGTGGCATCAACTCCTAAAGGAGGGGTGCGAGTTCGAAACCCACCAAGCCCCCCCAATCGCTCAATTGAGGCAATGCACGCACAGCCAACGCACGCACTGCGCCAGCACATGCTTGAGACATCCATGCGTGAAACATGCGCCAGCGTAGCACAACGCAGCGCACAGGACAACCATGCACGCATGCACGATAAGGCAGCACGTAGTGTGCGCCAGCAGTGCCGCACGGATCTTCAGCGACAGCTTGGGCGGATCTTTAGCGATGATTGCGAATGTCACTGATTGTATATGCGTGGAAAGCTTCTTCTCCACCACCTATATAAACCCCCCTACACCTCCCATTTTTCCCAATCTCTACCTATGCTACTCCCACCTACTCTAAAGCCTTAAGAATTCTCCCAAGCTCCCAAGAGCGCATTCCCAAGCACCATGGCCTCCTATTAGTGTAGCACTCCCTTACTCGACCAAGCATTCTACCATACCCTCACCTCCTTCGTAGGAGACCGCAGAGCTATCCTCTTACCTCCATTTAGGTAGACAATCGCCTCCACCTCCTCATCACCATTCCCTCAGCTTGGTCAAGTAGCCCTCTACCCAGGTTCCTCCTGCACCTCATCCTCGACGTCTAACAGCTCATCTCCTCCATCCAAGCCACCACCAAGTGCCATCGTCTCGCCAGACATCTGCTTTGGGAGATTCCTTCTCATCTTCATTCTCTTGTTATTTTGTTTAGCATATTTCTGATTAGTGTAATAAACAACATTTTGATATATCAGATTTGCTTCATTTCTAGACTCTCTATCTTTTTATTTATCCTTATTCGAATATTTATCTTGCCTATTTCTTCATTACGAAAATACTAAAAAAAATCACAAAACCCCAAAAACACCAAAAAGAAACAAAGCGAAACACAGATTCCAAAGAAACAAACGTCGCCTCCCCGTGCTCGACTCGGGACTCCCTTGGAGTTTTGGTAAAATTTTATTTGATAGCGAGTTTTGCGACTGCAACAACGGGTTTCTCAAAACCCTAACTTTTCCCTCGTGCAAACGTCTTAGAACCCAGCTACAGCTACTACTGCAGCCATTTTAGCAGTTACCTAGCCATGAAACCAGCAACTAGAAGCTGCTGCTGCAGTTATTGTGATTCCCAGCAGCCAATGCTACTGTGCTGAATAGGAGAGACTTAGGATCTGGAAAATCAGATCTAGATGCTAATCATCTCAGAAATGCCAAGTAATCCACAAAACCCTTGAAATTAGAGGTTTAATCCATAGAGAAAAGCTCAAGATCTGCTTAATCAGAATAGCAATTGCTGCTACTGAATTTATCTAGATCAAATCATCCAATCCAATGAAATTCAATCTTAATCCATGAAAATAGTCACATAAGGTCTGAAAACATCTCAAGTCAACTTTAGATCTTCATTTAAATCTCATTAAACCTTTAATGAGCATCATTTTCCAAATTGAATATTGTTTAGATCAAAAACCCATATTGCCCTGATTTGGGCTTTTCATTTGATTTGATTTCTGAATAAATATGATCTGCTTAAACACCATTGATTGGTGTTTAAGATGATCTAGTGACTAACTCAGAATCATTTGAGTCCTCGTTTGACCTCAAATCAGTATCACTGATTCTCCTTGGTCAAACTATCTAAGACAAGGCTTAACTTGAGTGCATGTTCATCCACAAATTAAAAATCAAATCCAACACCTTAGATTCATTACATTGCACCCAATTTATCAATTAAAAATCTCAAATAGCTCGATCGAATCCAATTGAAATCAAATGAACTCTAAATCATGAGATTGGGCATGGAAAACAAATCTGAAAGAAATCAAGCAATTCAAGACAATTAAACTAGATCGAGGGGTCTTTGTGAATAGATGGAGTGGATGGGAGACCCACCATGTGAAATTAGCGCTCAATCAGATTTGGATGGGGAGCATTAGATCTAATTGATGCTACATTGAGTGGGTGAATTGTGATAAAAAAACTTGAGGGAAGTCAGTGAACATGATCACGAAATGACGAGGGAGCTGAATGAGTTGATGCGAAAACACAGAGAACTCCTCTCTAATATGAAATTATCAGAGAGGTCAGGTTGGATCTAAAGTAATCTAAACTAATTCATCATAGATTTCACTATCTAATCTACTCCTACTGATCTAAATTACACTAACACTAAAACTAGTACAGAAAGCAGGAAAACTAATCTACGAAAGTGGTAAATCTAGCTAATAGATGAAGGTGGTGTCCAAGGTCCATCAGCCAGAGGTCAATGGTGACGAAATGGAGGAGACCCTTAACTAAAGAAGGAGGTTTCCAAGAGCCAACAACCGGCAGCTGGAGGCGATTGAAGGAAGGAGGAGAGCCTACTCTATTACCGCAAGTGAGGAATTAATGTAGGAGAGCTGAGGGGATGGACGAAGGGAACCACTCAGGGGGGAGGGAGCGATTAGGTGTGCGCACAATGATGGTAACACCATCATTAGTCATAACTAGCTTTAATTAGTTGGAATCAAGTAACAAATTCTCCTAAATAATTGCCTGAGGACCATAATTCCACTTAGATCCATTTTGAGAAGAAAGCATTAAAATAGGGCTAAATCTGCAGCTTTAACATCACATCATAAATGTAGAGTAACTACGAGGTCACTTAGGGGTTAATAAAAGGTAAAATGAGCATTAAATTCCAAGAAGTGGGTCAACACAGACAGAAATAGGGTTTTACCCATTTCGAGAATCAAATCAGTACCCAAATCCCTAATTTCAGTCTCACTTAAATGAAGAGGTTATGGTTAGGATAAAATTCATCTAAATTTCTTAAAATTTATAGAAAAATATTCTAAGAGGTTTGGTACCCATGGTTTGAACATCTAAAGCCATTTTGAGCTAGAATAGAGTTTTGAACAGAATTTTACCTTAATTGGGGCTTCTATGCAAATTACCCAATAACACATGGTAAAAACTAAAATCCAAGTTCACCATTAGATTCCTTGGGTCCAAATTAGGTTAGCACCAAAATTTGAGCCTAATCAGAGTCCATCTTGACCTAATTTGCAATTCAACCACTAAAATCTCTATTCCTCACATCAAGCCCCAAATTTTCGATTTCAATTCAAATGGGTCCGTAGGTTTCTCGTCTCCTTCAAGATTTAGTCCCTACCGCAATTGATCAGACAACAGGGCAAGAACTGACTTTGACCAAGTTGAACCTGATCAAATCACCTCCAAATCCCAGCAAATTTGGTGGGATTGGAGTTTAGACGATGAAGATTCATGTGAACGCAATCTTAGACTTTGATTTGAGGCAAAATGCTCATGCAAACCCACGAAATTCGTGGGATTCTTTGCTTCCAAACTAAGATCCAATCAAGCTTCCTTCCTCATATAGAGCTCGATCTCTAGCTCTATAAAGAGTGCCTGAGCTCCCACGGTCCAAATTAGCAAGGTTTTTGGCCAGAAACTCTTCTCCTCCTTCCCCGACCTGCTCTGACCAAGCTCCAGCGAGCTCCTCAGATTCCTCTTTGTTGCCCTCTACCACGTACAATAGTCAGAGGGAACTTCTCCCTTGACCTCCTCTAGTTCTCGCCGGTCACAACAGAAGCTCCCAGACCCCTGTCTCCTCGCCATCTCTTCCACCAGAGCCTTCGTCTCCTCCGACGCTAGCCAATCAAAGTCGGTGTGGAGCTTCCTCCACTTCATCCATAAATAAGCCATTCTTCCTCCTCTCCTTCTTTAGGTTAGAATCAACCCATTCCCAACTCAATTCAACCGACCAATCATGATCTCCCCCTCCGTCATCTCCACAGCCAGCGATGCCTCCGACGAAGCTGCCCGACCACCTCTAACCACCAATTGCCCAACCACCACCACCAAAAGCTTTGCGTGAACTCACAGACCAAAACCCCTCTCCTTATTGGCATTTCTGACCACTCCACAATGACACCAAACAACCCATCAAATCTTCAACCTCAACATCACCGTCCGGCCACCATAAAGCTCCAGACGCCACATCGACACTGTCATCGTCTTCCTCACCACACAGTGATCATCCTGAGAATTCTAATTTGGGTGATAATCCCATATTCGTGCTTTTTTAGGTTCATCGGACGTCCACCGTTGCCTCCATCCTCCTCGACAGCAACCATTGCTCTCCGACCATCAAAGTCGCTGCCTCCTCATCTAGGCGCTGCGGAATCTTCTTGCAAAGCAACCTACAACTTCAATTGAGCAAAGGCCACCAAGTCGAAGCAGGTTTAGCTGTTGGCATCCACGAAGGATAGCGGGGACATTAGTCCTACATCGGATGCTGGTAAGTGCGTGATAGCATATATAACACTTTCGTGATATTGCTTCGTTGCCTCGAGAGCACGGGGCTGAGGTCCCTTATGCACACCCATATGCACGTGCCCTCACCCACGGTTCACAAGCATGTGGGTCTGGGTTGATTCATTTACCCATTACTGTTCCTAGCCCGATAACCTGGTTAGAGAGAGAAAAGATTTTGAGGAATAGGGGCCATTTTTTGTTCTGTGCTTCTTGAGATGCATGCCTAAATGCCACACACTTAGCATCTCTGAGGCTCGGTGTTCTGCTCTTTGCTTGGCACATTTGTGCCTATTTTGAGGTTTAAACGGTTAGGTCGTCTGGGGATTATAACTGACGTCTGATACTAATCTGAATTACTGTGGAGTTATTTGAGATGCTGACGTTGCTATTTGAGACATTAGTGGCTCTAACCACTGTGGTAAAATTTGAGTTGTGGGATATATATTTCATTTGAGGATTTAATTGGTGATTCAAATCATCATTTTTTATAATTCACTTATTCTTTTTGTCCCCACTGATTTCTTGAGATATAATTGCTACTATTGATTATTATTGAATACAATATTTGAGTAGATTTCATTCATTGCATATCTTTTTGCTCATTGATTTAAATTGTGATTAGTGCGTGAATTTCACATTTGCTCCCTACGAACGACCTCAGACTCACTTGTTGTTTTCGAGGACTTTACAAATTTAAATGCTGTTGCGATTTTCATCAACTATACTATGACGTGTTTTCCCTAAAAGACGACTTTCACTAAACAATACGTGAGCTTAATGAGGTGTTTAAGTAGGCATTGCACTGATTGTACTCACCGCAGTGGTGAGATTAATCCATTAGGGCTTCTTTGGTGGGGATGGAGAGAGAGGAGGGTGTGAAGTTTCAAAATGAAATCCCACCGTCAGATGGGATCTAGGATAGGAGGTGATTCCATGCATAAAGGAGCGGGAAGATTGGATTTAGATCAGTTGTAGGATCAAGGCGCAAAGGAACGATGGCCACAATGGGCCATGTTCTTCGTGAATAGTAGACCCACGCTGGCTGCAGGTATAAAAGTGAAATTGCGCTGAGGCCCTTAAGAGCGAAGAGGTAGAAAAATTAGGATGAAACCCATTAGTGGTAAAGATTCTTGCAACGTAGCCCTTGTGAATTGCAAAAAAGTCCTCGGTGGTTATCAAAGAGGTCCTTAGAGGTTTTAAATGTGAATAAATGTATGTGACCTAAGGACCTAAATGAAAACTCTAAATGCAAGGTCCTAGTGATGTTCAAATGAAACGAAGTTTTATTGAAGCTTAATTGAACATTTAAGAAAACTAATTCCACTTTTGATTTGAACTTTTAAACTCAATCATGTGTTCAATTTGTAATTGGATCATCAAATTACATCTTTTGAATAGATTATCTCAATTTATGACTTAATTGTACGTTTTTAACATTGATTTGCTCTTTTAGATCATTTTCGCTAATTCTCACACTTAATCATTTTCTTATGTTAATTGTGTAGTGTTTAACCTAGTTTCTAACTTAACTTAGGCATTTTAGCTGTGATGAGCCACACCTCATCATACCCCCATACTTAAGTTTTGCTAATCCCTTAGCAAATAACTCAATAAAGTGCAAAGCATTTTAATACTAGCTAAGTGTGGTGAGATATTTATTTTTTTTCAATTTTTAAGTGTTTAGAGATGATCTTTAAGCTGAAATATTTTTCGATAAGCCAACTGTGTTTATGTTTGGACATTGTGAAAACCTGTCGCTTAGAAAGACTGACTGGAACTTAAGACTGATATGACATAGACCATATCTCGACCAATAAAAACTCTTGATATTTAAACCTTAAGTGTATTTCTAGGACTCAAAGGGTTTTACAAAGCTTAGAAGCTAAGTGGTTATGGCTGTGCATAGTGATAGGTCAGGACTAACCAGGTGAACTTTAAATCTCAATCCCAGGGTTTCACTTCTTTTTTAGTCTAGGTTAGTCCTAGCTTCAGCTCATGTCTTTGGATCGACTCTCAAAAATGCGAAAGACTCAAACCCAACTCTTATTGCGTTGTAGCTTAAAGAATATTTGGTGGAAATAGGGTATTTGTATTACACCTTGAAAATATTTTTGGTGGAAAACTGTTTATAGGACTTGGAGAACATACTTGACTTATTCTAAAGAATGTCTTTTTTTGAAAATTCTTTTTGACTTTTTTTTAACAAATAAATGTCAGTATGTCTCCAACAACTTTATTTGGTAGAGCACACTTTATTTGATGGGTGAGTAATTTGGTGGAAAGAGCTTCTCCTAAACACAAGACTAAAGACTAGGACGAAGAGTCTACCTACACGAACAGGTAAGGACTCCACCTTCCTTAATGAACACTAGGGTTGAATTTTAAGTTCACAAGATCCTTCCCAACACTATGTAGTGTAAACCAAAGTTACTTAGACACCTAAGCCAAAGCAAACCAGTGAATCATGTACTAGTGACTCAAGTACAAGAATACGTCCTAAGTTAGAAGAGATTGTGGTATATTTTGTTAAAGCTTAAAGTGTGTTAAGCCAAAGCCTGAGCGAATCAAGCTACAGTAGCCTAATTGCGCAGCAATCATAGGTCTTAATTGACCTAAATTAGGCTAGGACTTAGCATAAGTTAGGGTAATTCATGCATGCATAAGCATTATTTGCATCTTTACTGCTTTCTTTTAGATATGCATAAAATAATGCTAAAATGTGCTGATTAGGTGCATTATGCCAATTACAGGCAATAAGCTGATCAGACGATAGATCTGAAGCTGGATGTAAAGTTGGATCAGAAGAATAAAGGATAACTGGTGTTGCAGCAAAGTTGGAGCAGAAGACCTAGAATAAGATGTAATAGACAATAATGTAAGGGAGTTAAGGTATGCTATTCTATCAAGTAGGAATAAAGCAATAAATTGTGAAGAACTTAGGTCCATCCTAGCCCTAGGACAGCCTAGAAGCTTCCCCAAGCCTTAGCCACCCTTAGATTAGGTCACCGCACCCTAGGAAACCTTAAAACCCTAATTCTAGCCTCTATCTGGATGTCTAGATGAGTTATAGGACATCCAGAACCCTTAGCCAACTCCCGCACACCTTAAACCCACTTCTGCAGTGTTATTGGACGTCCAGACACTTGGTTAGACGTCCAATTTCTGCAGAATACCCAAGACAGAACCTAGAATCCTTCTTGACTCTGATTAGACGTCCAGAATTGAAGTCTAGACTTCTGATTTTTAAGTATAAGTCGTCTGATGCTATTATTGGATGTCTGGAACTTCTCTCCAGTTCCTGTTTTGAGATTCAAGCCTTGATCTTGGATCTATAGCCCCCTAAACCAAATTCTAATCTCATAGGAACCTAAATTAAGGTACGCTAACCCTAGTACATCACCTCTAGACCTCCTTAAGGACCTAATTAGGTCCTCACTAAACTTAATTGACTTAGATCATAGTCAATTACCATTGCCTAGTCAATTAGACTCATAGGGTCCAATTTGTAGTTTCGCCCTACTAGGAGGGGGTGACGTAATAAATTGCGGAAATAAAATCTAAAGCAATCTCACAAAAAATTCAATCACACAATGTGCACAATTATTTTTAGGTGGAAACCCAAACCGGGTGAAAACCACCACCTAACCCTCTCGAGTTAGGATTTTTCGATCAATCAAGTTGATCAAATCCACTAAACGAATCACTTTAAACGAGGGTGATTCAACCTCAATTACAGCCACGCTACAAGTGCGAGGGTAGCGTTGCTCAACCCCTTCTCTTCACGAGAAGAATTTTGTCCCACGAAGGAGACGGGAATTCGCAAAGCGAATACCCAACCAAATAACAAAGTAAAATAACAAATATAGTCCTATAGAACCAACAAAAATTTAAACCTAGCTTCTATAGGAATTAGGAAACTCCCCTTTGCAAGGAGTGCGTCGAATCGATGACGTGGGTGCGTGAGCCACGCGACGGCGTAACGTCGCTCTCGTGAACTACAGCGGGAAAGCAGGTGCGCAAAGGCTTAATGCTCTCAAGATGTAGAACTTGAGCTTGGAGAGCAAGAGATTCTTTTTGGACACAAAAGAGTGGAAATGCTTGTTCTTGGTGTGTCTAGGTGTATGTTGGTGTATTTAGGTGTGTGTTTGTGTGCAAGAGGTTCCTCTCTATTTATAGAGGCCTTAGGAAAGCTTTGGAAGGCTTTGGAAAGCTTCCATAGCCATTGGGAGCAAAGCCCAAGAGAATCAGGCCGAAATTAGGAACAATGATTGCACTGACAGGGTTATCAGACGTCTGATCCTGGCATCAGACGTCTGGAAGATCAATTTAAAACGTCTGAAAATAAGGTCAGACGTCTGATTTCATGCGGGTTTCTTCCTGACTTGAATCAGATCTAAGCAGAGTTCTAGTGCAAGTCCATCAGATGACATATAGGACATCTGGCACTATGTCTGGACGTCTGGAAACCTACTTTTTCGTGGGAATGGATTTCCAAGAGTTGCAACGGCTAGAAAATCTCTGAGAAGAGATTTTGGGTCAGTTGAGGCAAAACGGTCATTTATCAGACATCTAGAAAGGCCTAAGGACGTCTGATAAGGCTCTAACGGTCATATCCTTCAGTGTTTGCCAAGCGAGCCAACGGTCCACTAATTGGACGTCTGGCAAAACCATCAGACGTCTTCTAGGACGTCTGGACTAAGGTCTGGACGTCTGATTTCATTAGACAGAACTAACAAGTCCAACCTAAATGTTATCAGACGTCTGAAAAGGCTGTTTGAACCCTATATTGATTTTCTAAGTTTTCTACAGAAAACCTAAGTATCCTAGGGTTGTGCTGGTGTTCCTAGGACTATTGTTAGGGTACTTTGAGGCTCTTTAACAAGATTTTCTAAGGAACAAAAAGAGCAACAAAAGAAACGAAAAAGATAAAGAGTACAAGAGAAGGAAATCTATCCTATTCTTCATCTTCTTCAAGCCATCGCTCCTCGCGAATCTCCTCTGTTCTCCATCAAGCTCCTCCAATCCGTCTTGGATGCGAGCTCGAACTGCGTCTAATTACGTCTCCATTTGCAATTTGCCTGAAATCTAAGACTTCAAGTGCAAATGTTAAATGACACGTGTTTTGATATCATCAAAACAAATGATCGTGGTGCTCTAGCACCAACACAATTGAGCTCAGATCTCAACCCATACAAGTCCAACTGGACTCAATGAAAGTCCAATTGACCTAAGCTCAACCTAATTGAGTTATTTCACTCTCAATTAGGTTCACACCCATTCAATTAAACTTGTGTTAAGTTTAATTGCATTCCTCCATAGCAATTAGGGTTTGCAACCCTAATTTAAGGCCTACACCAACCTAAACCCCCTTAGGACCTAACCTATATCACTTAGACACATAGGGCACGACCACACACACACACACACACACCCCCATTCATGCACTCTCACACCACCTAGAGTATTCTAGGTTCTTCCAAAGGTGGCGCCACTCTTGGTTGCCAAAATTAGCAACCAAGAGCCATTCAAATTGGAGATCCACAAATGGTGGATCTAAAAACCACCTCTCTCTCTCTCTCTTTGGCTGACCACTCTTGGAGCTCTCTCTAGAGAGTGCCACACTTCTCTAGCGAGTCTCCCTTAGGTCTATAAAAAGACCTAAGGGGTGGCCATTTGCACCCATCCATTTCTTGGCTTCATTCACTCTTGGCTTCCATTTAGTTTAGCTACATCCACGTCCACTCCATCTCCACAAGTAGCATCACCATGGCCACCACCATCTCGACGCCAAGATATTGGATCACCTCCTCAACCTCTCTCCAAGGGCCGGCCTAAGCACCATTGGCCGCCCCTCCTTCTCCTCTCAATCAACTCAAAGGCCATCGGAGCTCACCTCCGAATGCCCTTATTTCTGCTAGATTAGTAGCTTAGTTCTTCATAGTTTACATGCTTTTATTACAGCTTAGTAGTGTAGTTCCTTACTTTTCCCCCAATGATGCATGCATAATCCCCCTTTAGATTCATTTATGCGATCGTTTTCTGTTATCTAGATTTATATTTTCAAGCTTCCCTCTATAAGCTTTCCATGAGTTCCATGTTGCAAACACCATGATGAATTAATGAAAGATCTTTATATATATATATGTGTGTGTGTGTGTTGAGAATCACCATGAGCTTATTGCAATATATTTTGTGTGATTAAAGTTGCCTGCTTTTAATTTCTGATATTTTGGCAACTAAGCATGTCATGCATAAATACGTAATAACCATAAACTGACATGCGATTTTAAGCAAGTAGAGCGAAAGAGATCGATTTCAAATTTGCATAAATGCCTCCTAGAGATGAATGACCGGGACTCAAGTCTCGTTATCTTTACAAATCATTTTTGACGAGCGTTTAGCGCGACTATACTACGATTTTCAACGATTTTAAAATGCACGAAAACGAGATTGTCATAGCCCAAAAAGTCTAACCAGTAAAGGTTGAATGCCCATAAACACTTATTCTATTTTTGTTTTCAGCTATAAGATCATAATTAAACACTTAAGATGGTTTCAATGCTTTTCTTTCTCCTCAATTTCTATTTGGAGTTCTCCTTCAACAATAGGTACAATAGGTCCCTTATTGTATTTTTGGAATTCTTTTGTTTTTGACATTTTTTTGTATTTTTGACTTTGTAATTTTTTTTCAAAATTTTCAAAAAATTTTTATTTTTTTGATATTTTTGATAATACTATACTATATACACTATAGGTGTATCTATGATTGCATTTCAGAGAAAGATTTCACCATTTACACCCCCTTGCTTAAATGCTGCAATGTCCCCATTGTAAGAATAGCGTGGATGCAAATGCATGCTCTACTTTTCACTAACTTAGGCTGGGTGACGGAAGGAGATAAAAATCTCTATGTGGATGATTTCAAGTTTGATACAAGATCAAAGTGGAAAGTCAGGCTAAGTAGTGAAATGCATGACATATGTGACTATGAATGTATGCTAAAAATGCAAGGATAAACACCTAATGCAAGAAATGGAAAATAAGGAAGGTGAAAGCAGCTATATACAAATGATAGGTTTGCTAAGTTTAACGCCTTCAGTTAGGTGTAAACCCAGTAGAAGATATGCTATTAGAAATAGGTTCAAGATGTTGGAGCAAAATGATAGATTTGACAAGTCTGAGATCATGAGGCTCAATGAAGGTTTCAGTCTTCGTCCATTGACAGTGAAAGGTTCAAATTTGTCAATCTCAGTAATCTCAACGGCTCCATTGTTAAAGATTCTTAAGATTTTGAAAGGTCCAGTCCACTTGGATCAGAGTTTCCCTGAGAAAAGTTTAACTTTGGAATCAAATAGGACTTTTTGACTAGGGTGAAAGGTTTTCCTACAAATGTGAAGGTCATGGAAGGCCTTTAATTTATCCTTATAAATTTTCGAGATTTCATAAGATTCATTCCTTAATTCATCTAGCTTGGAAATCTGAAGTTTTCTATGATCATCGGACTTCTTTAAGTCCAGGTTACACTTTCTGATGGCCCAATAGGCTTTGTGCTCAAGTTCTACGGGAAGATGACAAGGTTTATGTACACAAGTCTGAAAGGAGACATGCCTAATGGATTTTGTGAATTGTCCTATAGGCCCACAACGCATCAGAAAGGTGGGAAGACCAATCCTTTCTATCTGGTTGGATGGTAGTCTATAAAATCTTTTTGATCTCCCGGTTGGACAATTCAGCAAATCCATTAGTTTAAGGGTGGTAAGGTGTTGCAATCCTATGTGTCACCCCATACTTTTGTAGGAAGGACTGAAAGTGGATATTCCTAGAGTGAGACCCTCCATCACAAATGATGTCTTTTGGTACCCCAGATCTAGAAAAGATGTAATCCTGAACAAACTACTTTACAATCTTATGGTCATTTATCCTCATAGGGATGGCTTCAATCTATTTAGAAACATAATCAACTGCCAATAAGATATAGTTGAACCTGTAGGAATTTGGAAAAGGTTCCATGAAGTCAATGCCCCATATATCAAAGACTTCTCATACTATGATCGGATTCAAGGGCATCATGTCTCGACGGCCACTACTACCAAGAGACTGACAGCGTGAACATGCCCTACTATATTCATATGCGTCTTTGAAAAGTGTGGGCCAGAAGAAACCGCTCTGCAAAATCTTAGTAGTGGTCTTTTTGCCAGAGAAATGACCGCCACAACCCCGGTCATGGCAGAACGACAAGATACTTTCTATCTCCTTATCAAGTACACACTTCCTAATGATCTAATTAGAGGAAGATTTGATTAGCCATGGTTCTTCCCAAAAGTACTGACTAGCTTCGATTCTAAGTTTGGTGATTTGGGATATAGTCCAACCATTAGGCACTACTCCAGAAGCCAAGTAGTTGACAATGTTAGCATACCAGGGAAGATTAGAATGAATGACCAGCAATTGCTCATCAGGGAAGTTGTCAAAAATTTATAGTGAAGGAGATATCGCTTTAGAAGGAAGGCGAGATAAGTGGTCCGCTACCACATTCTGCTTCCCCACCTTGTCACGAATCTCTAAATCAAAACCTCTGTAATAGCAAGATCCATCTAATCAGACAAGATTCCGTGTCCTTGTTGGCAAGAAGATGTCAAACTGCTGTGTGGTCAGTGTAGACTATAATGTGGGAACCCAAAAGATAAGGTCTAAATTTTTTTAGTGCAAATACTACAACTAGTAATTCCTTTTCAGTGATTGTGTAATTCCTCTAAGCTTCATCTAAGGTCTTGCTAGCATAATAGATGACTGTAGGTTTCCCATCCAATTTTTGATCAAGGATAGCCCCTACTGCATAATCAGAGGCATCACACATGATCTCAAAAGGGTGAGACCAATCCGGGGGTTTCAGTATTGGTGCCTTGGTAACCAGATCACGAAGTGTCATATAGGCATGAACACAATCATCAAATATCTGGAGATCTACATCCTTAGAGAGGAGATTGGTGAGAGGTCGAGTTATTTTTGAGAAATCTGCTGTAAAGCGACGATAGAAACCAACATGGGTGAGAAAAGATCTGATTTGCTTAACCGACAAAGGTAATGGCAGGTCAGAAATCAATTTTACCTTTGCATGGTCAACCTCAATTCCTCTCTCAGAAATAAGGTGACCTAAAACTAGTCCTTCTAGTACCATGAAGTGTGATTTCTTTCAGGAAAGTACCAGATTCACATTGATGCATCTTTGCAGGACCTTATTCAGGTGGTCTAAACATGCATCAAATGTGCTTTCAAAGATTGAGAAGTCATCCATGAAGACTTCTAAACAATCACCTACTAAATCGGAGAAGATTGCAAACATATACCTCTAAAATGTAGCAGGTGAGTTACATAATCCAAATGGCATCCTACGGAATGGAAAGCTTCCATAGGTAGGTGAAAGTCATTTTTTCCAGGTCATCGGGGTGTATTGCCATCTGATTGTAGCCTAAGTATCTATCCAAAAAGCAGAAAAATCAATTCCCTGCCAATCTTTCCAGTATCTGATCAATGAAGGGAAGTGGGAAATGATCTTTCTTCATGGCTTGGTTGAGTTTGCGGTAGTCAATACATACTCGCCACGAACTAGCAATCCATGTAGGGATGACTACTCCAGAATCAGTGGTTATAACGATAAGTCCGACCTTCTCAGGCATAACTTGAACAGAACTTGCCCATTGACTATCTGATATGGGGAAGATAATTCCATTGTCTAACCACTTGATCATCTCATTCTTAACCACCTCCTGAAGTGTTGGGTTCAGTCTACGTTGTGGCTGTCTAGTTGGTCTAGATCCTTCTTCAGTGAAAATCCTATGTGTGCAGTTTAAAGGACTAATGCTAGTCAGGTTAGATAAGCTCCATCCTATAGCTTGTCTATGTGCTCTCAGGACACATAAGAGTCGTGATTCTTGATCAAACGATAAATGGGAGTTGACAATCATAGGATAAGTTCGATCTAGTCCTAAGAAGACATATTTTAAAGACTCAAGAAGAGGTTTAAGATCAATAGGTACAGGATCAGGTGAAGGAGCAGGTGTGGAGATCTCAGAAGATTCTAGAGACACTAAGAGAATAAGAGGTAAGTCCTCAGTTTCTAATGGTGTTGTCTCAGGGAGAGTCAAGTCAGAGAACAAAGGGTGTTGAGGCTCTAAATTAAGTGAATTAATCAATGTATCCTCGACCAACTTATCCAAAGAATCCAAGGAACAAATTTCCTCAATTAAACTATAGGATAGTACCCTTTGGGCCTAAAATATATCAATCTTCATCCTGTGATCTCCAAATTTCAACTCTATAAGGCCCTCCTCACAATTGATGTTCGCCTTGGCTATATCCAAGAAAGGTCTTCCTAGAATGATAGGAGTGTTCTGGATATCCTCAGGTACTTCCATGTCAAGGAATATAAAGTCTACAGGAAAATAAAAGTCCTTAACCCGCATTATAACATCTTCCAACACTCCCTAAGGTGTCTTAACTGATCGGTTAGCTAATTGCAGGGACACCTCGGTTAGCTTCAAATTGCCAACCTCGAAATGTGTCAATAGGGAGGTTGGGATAAGATTGATGGAAGCACCTAGATCAAGTAGTACTCTATTAAACGTGATGTTTCCTATCATATAGGACAGATGAGGGGTGCCTAGGTTTGTCTTCTTAATAGGGAGGTTTGAAATAAGGGAACTGATGTTATGCAACGCGTTAGGTTAAGTAGTTCATGGTACAATGTGCTTACGACCTCAATTTTAATAAGAATAATCGTACGGGGGTACGAGTGTCGAACATAGGGAGGCAAGAAATTGGATCAATAAATCGCTTTAATGTGACAAAATACATCATTTGGTTTGCTTGCGTGAAGAAGAGAGAGAGAGAGAGAGAGAAAAGGGTTAGAAATATGTAGTAGAGCAATGATATCTACCTGTGCTTGTAAAGTAGACATGGTGAGCATAATAGATTCTAGCACAAGATGGTAAAACCATACAATGAATAGGTAAAATTGTTTCGCAACTACAATGCTACAGGAAAGCTTAAAATAAACATTAAGATAAGGAAAAACAAATGTGACAAAATGGAGAGGCGAGGCAGCCACGGCGGTGGAGGGGCTTCTATTGGCGGCTCGACAGCTTCGGGACCTTGCTTAGACACTCTAAGGAGGTGGAGGACGGGCTTGGTAGATGATGGTAGAAGATATGGGTGTGTAGGTCCTTATATAGTGGTGGAGGGGGGTGTGTTTGCGTGCATGGGTCAACAATGACAATTAAAATGTCACTGAAGACCTGCCTTGGACATTGCTGAAGACATCACTCTCCCTTGCTAGTGTGGAGTGAAGGCATTGTAGCTGGTGAGGCGTGGCTGATGGAGCGCCATCAGATCCTCATCGCACAACTGCTGAGAGCATGCTCGTGATTTTCAAATCGCGCAGAGCGCGCGCTGAGATCGAACGGCTGACGCACACACGGATGTCTTAAACTTGTGCTCTTGATGCTGCGTATGGTAGTGCATGTGATCACGCGTGATCGTGAGTGTACACGCATCGCGCTCATCCAGCGTACGGGATTGTGCCGCGTGGGAGCTTCAGGCCCTGTTAATGGAGATCAACGGCCGTATTTTGATTACAGTGATGAGGGTGCCTCAACGGGAGTCAAACGTGTGTCCTCAACATGGGAAACACACTCGTTTCCAACGGGTTGTGGTCATGATTGTCACGCGGATGACCCTACGTGCATGCACTCGTGGCCATTGGATCTTCATCCAACGGCCACAGACCTGATGAGACGTGGCACTTCACCAACCATGCGATCTTCATCCAATGGTGGAGAAGCAGCGATGTCATCCTTCAGCGGGAGCAGGGCAGTCTTGGAGCAGCCTAGATGATGCCACGTGGCATCATCTGGGCTGTCTATCTTAAGATGCTTGTTGGGGATGCTACAGATGTCAGATCGAATCGATTTTCACACTGGAGGACTGCGATCGACGATCCTGATCCATCCGTATGATTGGATTTTTCATCTGAATCTTTGAACTATATCACCCTATTCCCTAGCCATAGAAATATGTGAATTAATATACAATTTATACAAGTCAACATCAATGTAACATGATGGATGTTATGCCTTATTTACAATGTTAAATGCAATGTTAAGCTTAGGAACTGACATAAGTAGGCATTTTATCATGAATAAATGCATATTTATCAGGAACTCACTTATTTCGAGAGAATGACAGGACCACTCCCTTTTTGAATTCTAGCCTTACGCTTAGGTGTACATAGTTCTTTCAAAAACTTAGCGTAAGGTGGAATGTGGCGAATCGCATCCAACAAGGGAATGTTTATGTGGACTTGCTCAAAGAACTTGAGCAAAACCTCCTCAGGTGCCACAACAGACTTCTTTTCATTACTCTTCTTTTCTAAGGCTTCCAGAAAAGGTACTGAAGTAGTAGTAGGAGGATCAATCAAAGGCTTAGAGGAGTCAAGTATAGGTAAATCAGCTGTAGGAGTGGAGGTGGGAGGCTTAGATAAAGATGTAGAAGTCAGTAATGGTGGATCAGTTGTACTTCTACCACTCCTAGTAGTGACGGCATTCAAATCAGCTTGCGGCGTAGACAAAGAATCAAGATCAGGTAGAATAGATGGTTGTGGATCACAATAAGAAGTATGATCAAAATTGGAAGAATTAGGATGAATGTAAAGCTCTGGTTCATGTAAGGTTTGTGATATGTAATGTGCTTGTCCTTGCAAGGGACATCTGGGTTGAATTTGAGATGGGAGTGAATGTGGTTGATGAGATTCCGTCAAGTGCAATAGCTAGGCTCTCATCTCAATTAAAGCTGCATCCTGTCTCTGCTGCATAGCAATATTTTGCTGTTGCATGTCAGCAAGAGCTTTCGTGATTGTCCCTAACTGATCATCACATGTAGGCTCAGGTTGAGAGTATTGGGCAAGCCTGGGTTGGGGTTGCTGGTAGGCATGCAATGGATACCCGTGTTGTTATGGAGGTGGTGCTCGATTCGGGTTGTGAAGTGGTGGTGCAGAAGGTTGTTGAAAGGTGGATCTCTGTGAATTTCTTGACTACGAGAAATTTGGATGATTCCACCATCTAGGGTTGTAGGTTTGTGAGTATGGGTCATTGTGAATGGCGTGAAGCTCCTCCGAAGCTCCAGAAGGTGCAGGGAAGTCAGTGTAAGAAGGAACAAAGGTTCCTACAACTGGTGAAAGATAGGAAAAAGAATAACCCAGTAGTGCAGGTTGTGTCACAGAAAGGTTATTCAAAGTTTCCCTACCTATGGGAAACTGAGAAGTGTGAGGTATAGATGACTGAGAAGAAGAAGATGATGAAGGTTTAAATAGGAATTTTCATACTTCATCTACATTATTCTCTTTTAAGCCTACCTTATTTAGCTGATTAGCAAAAATTTCTAAGTCTCTTATGCTGGATTGGACTTCGTGTACCCTCGTATGTGAATGGAAATGAGAGGACTTTCTATTAAAAATACTCATCGAAGCTCAAAGAGGTGTTTAAGTGGGCATTTCACTGCTTATACTCATCGTAGTGGTGAGATTAGTCCATTAGGGCTTCTACGTTGGGGATGGAGAGAGAGGGGGGCGCGAAGTTTCAAAATGAAATCCCACCGTCACATGAGATCTAGGATAGGAGGTGATTCTACACGCAAAGGTGCGGGAAGATTGGATTTAGATCGGCCGTAGGATCAAGGCGCAAAGGAACGATGGCCACAATGGGCCGTGTTCTCCGTGAACAGTAGACCCACGCCAGCTACAGGTATAATGGTGAAATTGTGCTGAGGCCCTTAAGGGTGAAGGGGTAGGAAAATTAGGATGGAACCCATTAGTGTAAAGATTCTTGCAGTGCAACCCCTGTAAATTGCAAAGAAGTCCCCGATGGTTATCAAAGAGGTCCTTGGAGGTTTTAAACGTGAATTGTAAAGGCCTGTTATGTTCTGAGCCTTTTAAGATGTCTGGACTGTCAGTCAGACGTCTGGTCAGACATCTGGACCCCTTCCTAGACGTCTGGAAATTGAAAATTTTGTACGCACGGTTGCGTCTGTGCGCTGGCTGTGCGCAAACAGCTTTCCTCTCTCTCTCTCTTCTTTTCTCTTTCCCGAACCCTAACCCCACACCTTATATAAGACCCCTCTTCCCCTTACTCTCTTCTCCACTCCACCACCACCTTCCTTCCTCTCCATTGCAGTGAGAGGGACGAGCGAGAAAGAGAGGACACGAGAGCGAGGAGCAAGAAGGAGAGGCGGCGTGAAGAGAGAAGGAAGAGCTTGAGCTCGTGAGTTCGTGGGAGTTCACCGGAGGACGCACGGTCGGAGCGGCATGTGCGGGGGGGAGGAGCGGGTCGAGGGAGACATCCCCGACACTCTGCTGCAGCCGGAGCTGCAGACGATGAGGAGAGGCCACGGCTATGTGCGGCGAGGGGAGCAGGAGGTCGGTCTGGTTCTGGGTTTTTCCCAGAATTAGACATCTGGCGTGTCGTCCAGACGATGGGTTGGACATCTGGTGACGACACCGGACGTCTGAAAGTAGAGTTTCGTGAAGGTACGTTCTTCTTGCGGTTACGACCATGCAGGCCGCACCGCAAAGTCGATCTGCATGGCTAAAAGTGGGCGATTCGGTCTGTCGCGTGCAGGGATAGCTTCGGGAAGGCACAGGGCACGCCCTCCCACGCGTTTCAGACATCTGGATAGCTTACCAGACTATCGGAAGCACTCCTAGACAACTGGAGGAGAGGTCGAACGTCTGGAGCTGGGTCCAGACGGTTAAGTAGGGGTTCTGGACGTTTAAAGTAGATGCAGGAACCTGAGGTGAGACCCTGGTGACTTTTATGAAGTCTGGACCTTGTGCCAGACGTCTGATTTAGGTCTGCAATTCTATTTTTGACCCGTTTAGGGTCCGTTTGAGGTTCGTTTTATGCAAACAAGATATCTGTGGTTTCCTTGTGAGTTCCTTTACATGTTAGAAAGCCTTACATACTGTTCTGAACGTTTCATTGTGGTATATTCCTTGGTATAGGACTTCGATCAGTTACGTGTTCGGGACTTGCAGAGGCACGTAAGTCTACCGTTCGAGCCTCCAATACTCCCAGATTGTCTGGTAGAGTGGTTTCCCCTGTTTTTAATTATAAAACATGAATGCATATGTGAAATTAAATAACTAGAAACCTAGGATGTGGCATGAATCCTAGGACGGGAAATGCTTGTACTGTTTGTATACATGTTTGATATTACAGTCATAAATGAATGATTAGAATTGTAAACAACTACCTGTTAGTAAATACGAGCTGCCTGTGGAATACGAAATGCCTGTGCTAGTTAAACAGTTACCTGTGACATTACTTGCTGTATATGTTAAATTGTGGAAATACGAGCTGCATGTGCATAATACGAAAATGGAAATGTGAATGATAAAACCTGGTACGGAACAACATGTGAATATGAGAATGAACCCTACGAGGAATTAGGAGTAGATCTTTTGTGGATAAATGGAATGGATTCGGAAATGTGAGTGGGAAGTGTGCTGGCCCTTGAGTACGTGGTACCAAGAAGAGAGACTGTCCCCTGTTTAATGTAGAGCGGAGCTAGCCGCCCTTGGGTTGGGACCTGGGGTTAGGATTGGCCACTCTACACCAACTTCTTTGGCCCTCGCGTACACTGTACTAGGGAGAGCTACTAGTGTAGGGAGAGAGCTAACCACCCCACAGGACTCGGGGTTCAGCTGGCCACCCTACACCGATTTGTTAGGCCCACTGGGCAAACCGAGGTAGTCAGATGAGGGTGCACAGGCTGTGGAGGGGCGAGTCCCCTGTTTGGTGCTAAGGGTCTAAACCCCTATTACTGAGAGGGCTAGGCCCTATACTGTTCCGTGTTGTATTTTGGACATACCTGCTAACGGAAACGACTGACCACGTGCCAGTGCAGGGTAGCTACTCGTGTGCTTATCGCGTGTGCCGTAGTCACCGCTACATCTGTCTGTGACCTCGGGGTGGTTGACTGGGTGTAGGATCACCACGGGGGACTCTCCTGGCCAGGAGCGCACCACGTGTGCCTTCTACTCTTCGGAAAAGACTGTAATCAAGATCGTTCCCACGAGGAACATGAGAGATCAAGAAAGAGATCGAAAAAGTAAACATATGGGTGAAAATGAATGACTTGTAAAATAAAATAATTGAAAAAGATAAATTACCTGTTAGCTTTTACTGCTTTAGTTAGTTTGGTTACCACTATACTCAGCATTCGCCGACTCCGTTTACTCATAACCCTTTTCAAGTCCAGGTGTTGAGCAGCCCGAGTCACCGGCTGCAGAGGGTGCTGGGCCCAAGCGAGCTCAGCAGTAGTTCCTGTTGTTGTTGTACTTCCTTTTTGCTAGTGAGTTAGACTGTTGTTATCGTTTCTGTTTCTGTACCTTATTCTACTTTACTGTTGTGGTGGTGATATGTACTATTAGCAGCTTTTATTTCCTTTACTACTTGTATTCTTTTACTGTTAGTTAATTAGTATAGTGAATGTAATTTATTTTTTTACTTTTTAATTATTTTGTATTGAACGACTAGATCTTAAGATTAATTAAATCAAATCCATCTCTTTGAATTCACCTTTATTTCTTATCTTATTTTTTAATTTTTGAATTCTCCTATTTAACGGAATGTATTTTCCCCTCAATGAATAAATGCATCTCTCGTATCATATTCTTTCCCTCGATAAAAAAATTTTGTTAATAAATAAAAGACGCCCCCTTTAAGAGAAAGTACATAATCGTCCATTTCATTCATCATATACGGAAGGCAAGTACTTTAATTATTGCACGTACAGCATACATCATTTTACGGTACTTTATTTAGAATTGTGCCACCATATATATCCCGTGGCTCTATCGTAAGATATCTGCAACTGAGGAAACGATTGGACATATATATAAAATACAATCCAACGAGCGTAAAGTAGATCATGTTACCGTTGATTCCATGCAGTAGCACCTCCACAACCTTAAGCGATTCTGGAAAACCTTGACGCGAATGCAAGTGTGGGAATTGTGGGCCTCTTCCTTGCAGTGGCGCCTGCAATCCCTCCTGCACTTGATTTTTGTAGCACCACAGTGGTACCACTTTTGAGGGATCAGTTGATTCTTCTTCTCTCCCACCAATTCCGCAAGCATCGATATATAATATAATATGTAATAAAAGTGAAAAAATAAAAAAATCAAAATCTGCGTGATTCAAGTACGGGAAGTGATGGTTTGATAAATTCTTAAGTTGAATACGTACTATGTCAAAAGGATTAATGTCGGGATCAGGGTATGAGGTGAGATAAAAATAGTTCTCGTGCAGTAAAGTATAATTAATTTTTAAATTTGAATTTGCTTACATTTTATCTTATCCGGACAGACTTGACTCACTCGAGGATCCGATTTTATCGAAATGAGAGAGGTGATAGAAAAAATACAGCAAAGCCACATTTTTAATAAATATTGAAAATGACTGTTGTAATAAATAACCTGACCAAGTACATACCTTGTCAAGTGATGTATCTGATCAGAAGATCTCATAAGATCTTCTACGGATTTAACAAAACACTTGTATAATAAATAGAGGAGGGAGACCCTTTGGGGCTCACTCCTTGCACCTCCAGGCAACAGGATTCAGGGCTCTCCCCAAGAGCGATTCATGTAATGCAATTCGAGAGAGAGAAACTCTGAGAGATTGTAATACCACCATTTCTAGTGGATTTTACGGGAGGTTTGCTCTCCCTACAGATATACACCCCTGTGCTGGAATTGAGTTACCAATCTCATGCCTCTTGCTTGTGATTGCTTGTTTGTGGCTACATTATGTTTTCAACGTCAAATAAATTCTTTGATGGCCTCTTGGAGCCTTGACGGCGGCTCATGAAGCCCATCAAATGACACCATCTGTGGAAAATGTCAAAAAAAAAAAAAATGCCATACTCTTCCAAGCATCTAGTCGCTAGAGGGAAGCACCTCCACAGTGCCCCACCTCAGCCTCTCTGCCTACGAGAAGGCATAACCAGCTCCTCTTGCCAACCACGGGTGCATCCTCCTTAAAAAATGAGAGAAAGAGTTAGCTGCAAGGACAGCCCCTCCTTGCAGGTGGGTGTCCCATCACCATCAAATGCCCCTTGCAGGCGGGTTCCCCTCCTTATGTGCTCTCTTAAGGGACATCAAAGAGAGTTGATGAAGATAGAAAAAAAGGAAGAAAAAAGGATGGAAGAAGTCATTGCAAGGATAGCCTCTCCCGGCAGGCAAGTGTCCCATCACCTCATTACATACAATGCACCTTGCCCGTGATGGTGAGTCTTTCAGCCCATGCCAAGACTCTCCAACATTCGCTGCGCAAATGCTTGCCAAGGCATGAAGCTCACAGCTTTCTCCTCCTGCTCCTTGTTTGGAAGTGAGCCTGGCAGCGAGCTCCTCCCATTCCTCACCTGGCCTCGCGTCAGGCAGCGAGCACCGGCAACATTGCATGGCTCCTTTGGCTCCACACCTGGTAGTAAGCTCTTCCCGCTCCTCGCCCGGCTCCATGCCCAGTAGCGAGCATCAGCAACACCACACAGCTCCTCCTGCTCCTCACCTGGCTTCATGCCCAGTAGCGAGCATCAGCAACACCACACAGCTCCTCCCGCTTCTCATCTAAAAGTGAGCTCGGCTGTAAGCTCGACTCTACTCCCAGCAACGAGCTCCTCTCGCTCCTCGTCCGAAAGTGAGCCTAATAGCAAGCACCGACAACGCTGCATGGCTCCTCCGGCTCCATGCCCGGTAGCAAACTCCTCCGCCTCCGAGCCCTCATTAGCGCCCCCGACCTTGTGTCCCTCAAGGGGATCCAGTAAGGGTGTTCTCCACTCATGGGGGCCACCTGGACAAGGTTGCCTGAATTTTTCCCCATCTAAAGGGCTCATCCGCCTCCATGTTAGGGGATTGAGCCTGAGGACAAAAGGCTCATCCTCCTTGACTCTCTCCCACTATCAGAAGAGAAAGGCCGTGAAGCCTCAACCAACAATGTTTCCCCTTTTTCTTTAAAAAAAATGGGCGGGGGGGAAAGGACAAAAAAGGGGAATGTTGGAGCCATCATGT
Organism: Thalassia testudinum; assembly: GCA_037157565.1. Lineage (NCBI taxonomy): Eukaryota > Viridiplantae > Streptophyta > Magnoliopsida > Alismatales > Hydrocharitaceae > Thalassia > Thalassia testudinum. Next base: position 218,098 of record JAZHRO010000022.1, on the reverse strand, counting down.
TCGCCTGCTTCTTATAGAGAGAGAGAGAGAGAGAGAGATAGAGAATGGAATGGATGGAGAATTATCCCATGCCATAGCTTGCCTAGAATAGCATCCAATTTCCTCACCCACTTGATGGTAGTCGGTAGATCAGGCGGACATCCATGAGCACTAGCCCCTGCCACCATTTAAAAAAAAAAAAAACAGTGGTGGGGGGGGGGGGGGGGGTGGGGGTGGGGTGCGATGGCAAATTGCCATCCACTTGGCGAAACAATTTGGATGGATAAAAGGAAGGCATCTTTTGGCTACCTGCTCTCACCTTCCAATTGAGGCATCCGGCCAACATATTTTTTCTTTGCCGAAGCCTCCTCCCGCTTGTGAGACCTTATTGCCTACGGCTGGAAATGATCTCCACACCTAACTTGAATGAATGTTGGCACAATAAATACCCCTAAGGTTCCGCATAAGCATAAACCACCCGCACGGGATAAGTTGCCAACAGGTACCAAGCCAACGCAAACTCCAAGCCCCCTACGAGCGTCGGTCCCGTGTGAGGAACCTTGGCGGGAAAGCCCGGTACTCAAGTCTCGTCAGGACGGATAGTGGGTTGAGACCAAGTTAAAGTCGGGGAATGAATCCCTACTTGTTATAGCCTCCTGACCATGCTCAATCGGGTGGTTTACTTTCAAATAAAAAAAAAGGGAGATCTGCCTGCTAAGATCTCTCCTCCTGACCATGGTCGCCTCGCCATGATGGCCCGAAAAGGTTGCCTTATGGTGGAAACGATGCTCCACTCATTTTATGAAAAGATAAGTAAATTCTCCTATTTCATTAAATAGAGATTTATTTTTGCATAATTTCTATACCGCTTGTGTAACGACCCGATTCCCGAGTCCCTACGAGACACGAGAACCGGACCGACTCGACTAATCCCAAGACCCAGTCGTCCAACGAGGAAGTAACCAAAAGACAGTAAAATAAACCACATTCAGCATGAATATAACTAACAGTAAGAGTACAGCAGTAAGGAAAGAAACTACTACAGTAGGCACCACCACAACAGTAAAACAACATTTATCATATAACAAAAACTGCAGGTAAAGAAGGTACAGCGGAAACAGAATCTAGTCACTAGAACAGAAACAAAAAGGGGTACAAAGCTGTGGTAACTCTACTGGACCCTACTCGGCCCAGCGTCCTCTGCAGCCGCCAACCCTGGCTGCTCAACACCTGGTCCTGAAAAAGGTAACGAGTGTAACACGTCAGCAAAACGCTGAGTAGAGTGGCAAACTAACTAAAGGCAACAGTAGAGTGTACAGTAGCTGTTATGTTCTATTACTTCCTTTATTTACATCTTTCAATTTTTCTCACTATTTCATTTACTTCTCAGATCCTTTACTTGATCTCGGATGTCCTCGTGGGACGATCTTGATTGCAGTCTTTTCCAAAAGTAGAAGTAGCACGTGGTGCTCTCCTGGCCGGGAGAGTCCCCCGTGGTGATCCTACCCTCAGTCAACCACCCCAAGGTCACTGACAGACGTAACGGTGACTACGGCACGCGCGATAAACGCACAGGTAGCTAGCCCGCACTGGCACGCGGTCAGTCGTTTCCGTTAACGGGTGCGCCCAAAGCACAGCACGGAACCAGGGCAGAGCCCTCTCAGTAACAGGGGTCCAACCCCTCCACAGTAACCAAACCGGGGCCTTGCCCCTCCACAGTCCGCGCACCCTCGCCTGACTACCCTGGTTTGCCCTAGTGGGCCTAACAAGTCGGTGAAGGAGGCTAGCAGAACCCCGGGGCCCGTGGGGTAGCTAGTACTCTCCTAACACTACTAGCTCTCCTCGGTACTACGTACACGAGGGCCAGCAAGTCGGTACAGAGCGGCCAATCCTAACCCCGGGTCCCTGGGGCGGCTGGCCCCACTCTGCACTAAACAGGTACAGGTACTTCCCTTGGTACTGCGTACCCAAGAGACAGTACAAACTACATCTCAGTTCCATTCCTTTTTCTTTCCAGGAGTTCCACTCCTAACTCCCCGTAGGGTTCCAGCTCTTTATTTCAGAACATCATATGTTTCACTTTCCAGATTCACGTGCTCAAATTCCATGATCTCAAACATGTTTCTTTATTCATAACAGGCAGCTGTTAATTAAATTTACAGGCAGCTTTATATATTCCTTTCCATTTTTCCAAGACTGCAGTAATATACATTCCACTAGTTTTTCCATCCTAGGATTCATGCCATATCCTAGGATCTATCATACAATCTAGTTTTCCGGCCCTAGGATTCATGCAACACCTAGGAGCTATCATTCCATATATTTCTCATTCCTAGGATTCATGCAAGCCCTAGGTTCTAGTTATGGTTCCATACTTTAACAGATTTTATTAATACTTAAAACCACTCTACCAGGTACAACGGGAGTAATGGGGGCGTGATCGGGAATCCCGCGCGCCTCCGCGACTCTCAAGACTGCAACCGAACGAGGTCCTATCACAAGGATCAAACACAAGGAGTGTCTCAAAACAGTGTATAGCTACTGTAGGCGGGTAGAGAAATAAATTCTGAAACGAACGCAACTCGAATCGCGGAAAACGGAGCCCAAACGGGTCCTAAACGGGTCGAGAAAGACAATACTGTGCAAAATCAGACGTCTGGAACTCCTTCCAGACGTCTTAAACGGTGGATCAGAGAATTACCTGTTCGGCTTGGTTCCCCGGACGTCCAGAAGTCTGTGGGGACGTCTGCCTAGATCCCAGACGTCCGATGGTCCCTCCGGACGTCTGGGGGCCACTCCCGCCGTCTGGTACAACTTCCAGACGTCTGATTCGCAAGGGATGGCGAATCAGTGAACCTGCGCACAGCCAACCCCCCTCCCTCAGTACGGTCAGTCGACAAGAAGGAAGGAGAAAGCGGAAACTCACCTTTCAGACGTCTGTATGATCTCACAGACGTCGACCCTGCCGTCTGGATATCAATCCAGACGTCTGATTCTGGAAATTTTTCCAGAATCAGAACCTTGCTCGGCCTCCGCTCGCGACGCCGCCCGCGTCGCACCTCGCGCGTCCGCTGCTCCGCCCGCAGCAGGTCCCTCTCCGCGACGCTCTGCGCCCCCCTGCGCCCTCCGCCGGCCGGCCAAGCCGCTCCCGGCGAGCTCGCCCTCACGGCAGAGCCCCGCCCTCGCACGCCGCAGCTCCTCCGCGCCTACTGCGGCTGCCGCTGCCGCTGCGCCCTCGCGTCCGCTCGCTCTCGCGCACAGGCAGGAGAAGAAGGAGGAAGATGGTGGAGACGGGAGGGGAGGCGCGCCCCCCTTTTAACGCCGCGCGGAGAGGAGAGAGAAGGCGGTCGCAGCCGCCTGCAGCTGCAGAGAAAGAGGCAGAATCGCAGGTCTGCGCGCACAGGCGCGCAGACGAATATCCCGTGCGAGCATAACTGTTCGCCAGACGTCTGTAAACTATCCCGGACGTCTGGTCAGACGTCTGGATGTGATCCCAGACGTCTTGACAGACGTCTGGGCCACCTCCCAGACGTCTTAAAAGGCGTCTGGGGCACGCGCTCGTTACAGCTTGCCTCCCCACCCACCTGCAGATATGCTGGGCTGAAAAACTCCCTCGCATTCCTGATGGGGGACAAAAATGGCTCTCGGATCCAAAACTCTGCACATGACCCGATAGAAGATCCAGCTGCCCAACTACAGGGCAGGCAGGCGGAACCGACTCAGCCTGCCCCACCTCAAGCCAGCCGGATCCCAACCAGAATCCGCCTAGCCTGACAAAAAGATTCAGTGCAGCATGGGCAGAAGATACGATAATATAGGCTTGACTACCTACACCCTAATGGTTACCATGTAGCTTGGCAATTAGGGATACCAGAGCCCATCAAGTGGGGTTTCCCCCCCATTATAAATAGAGAAGGAGGCCCTTAGAAGCAAAGGCCTCCGCTCTGAGAGAGTGAGCGAAATCGTGTGCTATCATGTAATATCACGAGAATTATAGTGCATAGTTGGGAGCATTGTTCTCCCCCTGAACATACACCCCATGTGGTGAAACTAGGTCACCAAACCCTGGTTTTCCTCTGTGTATGCTTGTTGATCGCCTCTCTACCCTCCTATGTAACGGATGATTAGTGGCTAAGTAACACTTCCTACGTTAACAAATCTTTTGGTGGCCTTCAGAGGCTCATCAGTTCCCAACAGGCACACACCACCCGCACGGGATAGGCTACCAGCAGGTACCCCAACTAGAGTGAACCCTGGGCCCATGAGAACATCGACAATGTGCGAGGAACCTTGGCATCCTACTGTAAGCTACCTCTTAAGGACCTGGGGAGTACCTGGGTACTCCAGTCCCGCTAGTGCGAATAATGAGTTGAGATCGAGTTTGAAGTCGAAAACTAAATTCCCACACTTCTATTGAAATTTATATCTTACTAATCACTTGATTTTTCAGGAGACGGTTCCCGAATGACCTCCCCTTCCCTCCCTCAAGTGGCGAGCGGGGACAATCGAAGCCCCTCCCCTTCCCTCCCTCAGGAGGCGAGCGGGCAAGCGGGGGCATGCAAGCACCTACCCTCCTCTCCTCATGAGGTGAGCGAGGGCATTGAAGCACCTATCCCCCACCACTACCAAGTGATAGCTGCTGGGGGCAAGGGTGACCTCGGTGCGAGGGTAAAAAAGAAGTATACTCTTGAGTCGACACAACCGGGCTATGAGAGTCGAGACTTATGATGTAGGACAAAAATAACCCTCGTGGAGTAAAGCACAATCGGCCCTTAGATCCCAGTCTGTCTACATCTTGTCAGATTTGAACAAGCCCGACCCGCCTAAGGACCCGGTTTTACCAAATTCAGAGAGGTGGTGGAAAAAGATAGCAAGGCCACGCCCTCAATAAATGATGGCAATGACAACTGCAATAAATAACCTGATCAAACTCACACCTTGTCAGGCGTCATATCTGGTCAAAAGATCTCATAAGATCTTCTCCGGGTATTACAAGACACTTGTATTATAAATAGAGAAGGGAGACCCTTCGGGGCTCACTCCATGCACCCCCAAGCAACAGGATTCGAGGCTCTCCCCAAGAGTGATCCATGTAATGCAATCCGAGAGAGAGAAACTCCGAAAGATTGTAATACTACCATTTCTAGTGGATTTTATGGGAGTCTTGCTTTGCCCCCATACGTACACCTCCTGTGGTGGAACTAGGTTACCAATCTCATGTCTCTTACTTGTGATTACTTGTTTGTGGCTACATTATGTTTTCAACGTCAAATGAATTCTTTGATGACCTCCGGGGGCCTTGACGTTAGCTCCCAAGGCCCATCAAGGTCGGACTCTTTTTTTTTTTCTTTCAACAAGTCTCCTTATCTCCTGAGGTAATTATTTGATCCAGAATGTGTTACATGAAAAGCATGAAAAATCATTGCCTATCGAGGAAAATTTTCATCTTTATTAACAAGTTAAATGAAATTTTAAGCACACTTGTTCAAGAGATGATCGAAATTAATGGTCCAATCTAGATCCTAAAAGCTTCCAGAAAAGGAATTCACATGACACATATATGATTGGATGTGCCATAAGCACAAAGGATAATGATACACGAACATTGATTAGTACATCGATTTGTACACCCACTCATAGGTCACATGATATTGTCTAAACACACATGACATAGTCTAAGTACATGACCCCCTTTTTTAATAATGGGGAGAGTTATGTGTGTACACTTCGATGTACACAAAATGTTTTCCAGGCAAAAACTTTTTGCTTCTTTCGATCATCACTCTTGAACCATATATTGGATCATTCCGTAGCAAATGAACATTAATAGAGTAAGTGACGACCTATCTAAGTCATAATAAGTGGTTGGACATTGAATTTGATAGAATTACTTAAACAAGTGAAACCATGTATTGGATGACTCTACAGCACTAACAGTGAAAGTGATAATTTATCTAACATATGTCGGATGACCTTACAACATTAATAGTGAAAGTGATAACTTATCTAGCATATATTGGATGACCCAGCAGCATTAATAGTGAAAGTGATAACCTGTTTAAGTCATAATCGGTGATTAAGCAATAAGTGCAATAGTATTACTAGAACAAGTGAAACTATATGTTGGACGACTATGTTGATATTTATTATTTATGTATTATTTATTAGAATATAAATATTTATAAGTTGATTAATTATTTAATATCTTTTAAAATAAAAAAATATAAAATTATATACTCATTTACATATCATATACTCTGTATGTGATGACCAAATCAATTAATCTTATATTACATATCGACTTTCTGAATCTTTTATAATTACTTAACACATATAATATAATATACGTGTACAACACTATACAAACAATTGTATTCAATAAAACTCATTACTTAACATCACACTCATTATATAATTATATAAAATCTTACTTTCTTATATTAAATAAATAACACCGATCACTTGGACATAAATTTTTACATAATAATTTCTAACCATTCTCATCAAATTATAAAAATCTCAACTTCTACTTTAAAATATTAAATAAATATTTACCAATATCATCTAATATATCAATCATTTTATCCATCGTTTATTAACACCCTTCTCTATTCATCCCTACGATATTGTCACACTTTATTTTATCTTAGATAACCGATCGATCAGTTGAGAACGGATCTCGTGGGGGTTTAATTAGACCAGAGAGCCGTTGACCCAGAGTGATATACGAGTCCTACGTTAAAAAAAAAAAGGAAAAAAAAACTCCAAACTTAGCCATGAAGATGAGGACGGCTGACAGCAGCCGGCAAGGTCACAGGCTGTGGGCAATTCCTCTTCCTCTCCCCACTCCCCAGTACCCGCACGTTTTTCTCCTTTCTGTTTTGCCGGCAAAGTCGCAGGCTGTGGGCAATTACTCTTCCCCTCCCCACTCCTCAGTACTCGCACGTTTTTCTCCTTTCTTTTATTTATTTATTTAACTATTTATTTCGATCGTCGTCCTTTTACTATTATACATTAACATCTTAAGATGCTTTCGTTCGCCAGTTGTGGAGGAAGGGGTGCCGCAACTGGCGAGAATTCGTAGCAGCCTCCGAGGGCTCTCTTCTCCCTCAGCCGCCTCAACGCTTCTGCAAGAGCTCCTTTGTGGAGGAGGAAGACAACGGAATGACCAACATGAGAGCAACTATTGGGAATGACTCCTCCAGCATTGGTACGCACGCGCGCGCGCACACACACACATATATATATATACACCCGCGCGCGCCGGTTGTAAGCATGTGATAATTAATTATATATTATAATTAATAGTGTATGAAATATGAAAGTAACCGTCCCATGTATTGATAGTTAGTGTTGTAATATAATATTTTTATATAATTATTTTTATGATAGAGTGTATTGTTGTAATTGATGTATTGATGATATTTGGTATATCAAGAAAAATGACGATGATGGTGGTAACGAAGTAAATAAATTATATGAGTATTATGTAAGGTATTTAATATTCTCTACCAAATATATCTCGATAAAAAAATTACCACAGAACTTATTTGTTATCGGTGACTATCGTCAAAATCACCGAATGATTTGGAAGGTGATTTCATTATTAGCGATGTTGAATGTGATGACAGATGAGAGGTACTTATTTTTACATTAATGAGCATGGTACTCTCTAGATACATTTCATATATATAGGAAAAATATCCATTAAGCATTATGCTCATAAACTCTCAAAAAAAACCTCTTGTTATGTCCGTTGGATGATGTTTTCTGTTTTTTTGAAAATCATTGCACATGTCAAATGATAGTTTGGAAAATCATCCTTTGTATATGGAATACATTCAATCAATCATTATAATATTTGTGAGAAATATTAATACACATAAATGTCAAGTTGTATTACACCTCTAATCATAAACCATATTTAGAATATAATTAATCAAATATTATAATATTATTGGAAAGTAATCATATCATATTAATTACAACTCTATTCTTACCTGAACGAATTTGTATTACAAGGTTTCATATATACTGCAATTCAATTTTCCACTTGTAATATAAATTTTTAAATTTCAATTATAATAGATAATTGTAATACAAGTTCATTGTATTTAAATAAGTTTGTTTTCACTTGTAATACAAGTTTTTACACTTTTCTTATGGTAAACATTTTGTAATACAAATTCAACATGTGTTACAAGTTAGTTTTTCACTTGTATTTCCTTTATGTAATACATAATTGCAAATGTCCTTACATTTAATTATCTTTTAATATATTATTTTAGTCGTGATATATCCTTTACAACATATATATTATTTGGTTACAAAACTTATCTAAATTGTTACAACAGTTATGTACAATTGTTACAACTCATCTTCTTGATATTATAACATATTTTTTTATTACAATAATTTTATATTTCTAACTTCTGTAATATGTTATTTTTAAGATTCCAACGACGAGATTTATGCATTCGTTCCTTTTTCTTTTCATGTGATTTTATTTTTCCATTAATGATGTTTGTAATACAAAATCTCTCGATATAATTAATTACTTTATTACCTATTTATAGAATGTTAATTCTTTGGGATATTAGGGCATACTTTTTTTAGTAAGTTGTTTTAATTTCTTTTATTTAAGTTGTATTATTTTAGCAACTTCCTTTATTTATGGTGTAATGCAAAATCATTTTTGTTGATATAGGTGATATTTATTATAATTGTGGGATCTCCACCCAATAGATGATACGTTATACTCATTTAATTATTTTTAAGCATTGTACTTAGTGGATAGGATCAATATATATATATATATATATAGTGATCCCTTTCTCCCTACCATACTATAGCTACTTTTTGCTTTGTTGTTGACAATGGTTTGTGTTGGCTTTCAACTATGGATCTGGAAGCAACCAAGTTCTTCTCGGCTCTCTCGGTGGCCTCTGATGTCAAATGGAGCTTGTGGGTCGAGTGGTTCAGATCTAGGCTGGTTAGCTTGAGGATGCTGGTGCTTGCTCCTTTGATGAGGGTGATGGTGTTCCTGTGCATGGTCATGTCCGTGTTGCACATAACCGAGAAGCTCTTCATGGGGGCCGTAAGCCTGTACGTGAGGTTGACCAACAGGAAGCCTGAGAAGGTCTACAAGTGGGAGCCCATGAGTGGAGACGAGGAGAGTGAGAACTTGGACTACCCAATGGTACTCGTTCAGGTCCCCATGTACAACGAGAAGGAGGTGAGAGGTTGCGATATAGATATATGCGCTTAATTCCCACCTTGCTCCTTCTCTCTCATTTCCCCTGTCAACACTACTTATGAGTTGGGCCCCTCTTGCATGCATTGGTGAATGCAGGTTTATCAGCTCTCCATTAGAGCTGCGTGCAACCTCTTGTGGCCCGTTAATCGGATAGTGATTCAGGTGCTGGATGATTCCACTGACCCTTCTGTCAAGGTGGGTAAACTCCGAGAGTTCTTCCCTTCATTACCGATGACCAATTATCCAACACTTTCAACTTAATTTACTGTTATGACTTGATTTTGGCTCTCTACAGGATCTGAGATCAACTCACTTCGACTAAATCCCAAGATCCAGTCGTAAAACGAGAAATAACTAAAAGTAGAAAATATTCCACAACCACATAAGCAATGTAACTAAGTAGAAATAACTAAAAGAAAGTAAAGGAAACAGAACAAAAAGTCTCACAATATTACATGCCATCACAACTACAACAGTGGAAAGTAGAACAAAACGTAACAGAAATAGTAATACATGTATCAAAATGTTCACTCCTACAACTGAAAGAACACTATGGAAATAGAAAGTGTCAACTACTAAGGCTAGACTCGACTGGGCCCAGCTTCTTCCACAGCCGGTGGCGCTGGCTGCTCAACTCCCTGACCTGAATAAGGTTACAAATCCATAGTCAGCTAACGCTGAGTAGGTTATGTTGGTGCTAGAGCACCACGATCATTTGTTTTGATGATAACAAAACACGTGTCATTTAACATTTGCACTTTGAGTCCTGGATTTCAGGTCAATCGCAAATGGATACGTGACTAGACGGAGTTCAAGCTCGCATCCAGGACGGATTGGAGGAGCTTGATGGAGAACAGAAGAGATTCGCGAGGAGCGATCGATTGAAGATGGAATGTCAAGAAGAATAGGATAAATTTTTGTTTAAACCTTTCGTGTATCCTTTGCCTTTATTTTCTTGCTCTTTATTTTTGTTACTTAGATTCATGTTAAAGAGCCTCAAAGTACCCTAACAGTAGTCCTAGGAACACCCGCTGTTGAACGAGAGAATCTACGCTAACGTGTTTGGTTTTTGGAAAAACCCGTCGTTGTAGTTCGAAAGCGAAGGATTCGTGTTCAACAAATAAAATTTATACCGAAATAAGAATTCCGAGTCGAACACAGGGAGGCGAACGTTTGATTTAAAAACTCCGCGTTTCTTTTTATTTTGTCACAAAGAAATTCAATTTAAACTATCTAAGTATCTACAACAAATAAAAGAGAGAGAGGGAGTAAGAGAGAGAGAAGGAATACTATACATGGAAATCAAAATGAGATGTAGAATAGACAAGGAATTTATCATAAAAGAGTTCTTTCATTACAACTAGAAAACATAAAACAATTACTCTAGAAAGCATTAAAAGAATGGAGGGAGAAATGTCCTCCTCGACGATCGCTCGGAGGACGAATAGACTACTCTAGAAAGCAGTAAATCTATACTAGAAAGCAGTAAAAAGAATAGGGAGAGAGAAATCCTCCTCGACGGTCGCTTGGAGGACGAGCCGGACGGGACGACGCCTGGACGAAGGAGAACGAAGCGGGACGAAGGAGGACGAAGCAGAAGAACGGGAACGAAGCAGCACGCCGTCGTCGTCGCGGGATCCACTTCCGAAGGGGGACGAAAATTTGGACTTTATCTCGCGAGAAGCATCCCGGGTGTGGGACAAGCTTCTCTTGAGCTTTGGAGAGGTAGAGAGGAGAAGGAAGGGATGAAAATTTCGTATGGAGGGGGTCTCCTTTTATAGTTGCAAGGAGTGGGGGCAAAATGGACATTACATCTTCAAAATAATAAATAAGGGGTCTTTAGTGACGGATAAAACCGTCGCTAAAGCCCCGCCGTCGCCGTCGCCGCCGCACCCACGCGCGCCCGCTCGGCTGGCCTGCGCGCGTAACGCAGACGCACGTCCGCGTCGTCTCAGCCGTCCGATCGTGAGATCGGACGGCTTAGATCGCGTCCGCGCCCGCTGCCGAGCGCGCCGCCCGCGTGCGATCGCGCGCCCACCAGAGCGTCCAATTGCGCGTCGGCGCTATCGGGCGCTCGCGGCCGTTGGATCTTCATCCGACGCTCGTGCGCGCCCGCTCGCCCGCGCCTTCGACCCCCTCTCCGCGGCTCGAACCCGCGACCTCCGCTTCGCCCGCAGCTGCGTAGCCGCTGCGCTACGCGGCGAAATGGTCGCGCGGACGTTTTTAAACGCGCGCGACCGCAGCCGTTGGATCGAGATCCAATGGCGGAGAGGAGACGTTGCGTGGTCTTCACAGGACTCCTGCGGCCGATTGGGCGGCTGGGATGGCGCCACGTGGCGCCATCTTGGCCGTCCATCTTCTGGAAGTTGTAGATGGTGCCACGGATGTCGGATTGACTCGATTTTTGTGTCGTTCGGCTGCGATCGTCGATCCGAATTCATCCGTGTGGTCGGATTTTCCATCTGAAGTGCGGATTTACACCATCCTGGCCCTTGATCTTCTAGGGTTCCCCGGTCTCTATCTGATGCTACGGATGCCTGATTAGGGCGATCTTGGAGTCGTTGAACTCCAATCGTCGCCCTGATCATATCCATACGGTTGGATCTTTGATCCGAGGCCCCGATAAAATATTTGCCCTGTCCAAGCACATAAAAGGAGACAATTAACCTCCATTTTATTCAAACTACTCTAAATGCAAGATGATGCATGTAATGCAATATTTATATCATGAAATGCAATCCTATGCTTAAGAACATGCATAAATAGACATTTTAAGTAGTGTAAATGTGTTTACATCACCCGCACAACCCTAGGATACTTAGGTTTTCTGTAGAACACTTAGAAAAACAATATAGGGTTCAAACAGAGTTTCCAGATGTCTAATTCCCAAATCAGACGTCTGATAAAGTATTTTAAGACGTCTGATTGTTGTTTCAGATGTCTGATAACAATTAGGCTGGACTTAAGTAGTGCTGTCTAATGAAATCAGACGTCTTAGGAGACGTCTGATGGTTTTTCCAAACGTCTTAGGAGACGTCTGATGACTTTGCCAGACGTCCAATTAGTGGATCGTTGGCTGCCTTAACAAACACTCAAGAATATGACCGTTAGAGCCTTATCAGACGTCCTTAGGCCTTTCCAGACGTCTGATAATTGACCGTTTTGCCTCGGCTGACCCAAAATCTCTTCTCAGAGATTTTCTAGACGTTGCAATGTTTGGAAATCCATTCCCACAGAAAAAGTAGGTTTCCAGACGTCCTGTATGTCGTCTGATGGACTTGCACAAAAATCCTGTTTAGATCTGATTCAAGTCAGGAAAGAACCCGCCCGAAATCAGACGTCTGACCGTTAAATCAGACGTCTTAAAGTGGTCTTCCAGACGTCTGATGCCAGAATTAGACGTCTGATTACCCTGTCAAGTGTAATCATTGTCCTGATTTCGGCCTGATTCTCTTGGGCTTTGTACCCAACGGCTATGGAAGCTTTTCCAAGCCTTCCAAAGCCTTCCTAAGGCCTCTATAAATAGAGGGGAGCCTTTGCAACATAAACACACACCAAGAAAGATAAACACACACTAAGAGAAACACAAGACACACCTAAGCAACTTTGTTCCACTCTTTTGTGTCCAAGAGAAGCCCTTGCTCTCCAAGCTCTTGTTCCATCATCTTGAGAGCATCAAGCTGTTGCGCACCCGCTCTCCCGCCGTTGTTTACGAAAGCGACGTTGCGCCGTCGCGTGGCACACTCACCGCGTCATCAACTCGACGCACTCCTTGCAAAGGGGAGTTTCCTAATTCCTATAGAAGCTTAGGTTAAAAATTACTTTGTTGGCTCTATAGGACTTGTCGTTTCTTTTATCTTTGTTATTTTGGTTGGGTATTCGCTTTGCGAATTCCCGTCTCCTTCGCGAGACAAAATCCTTCTCGTGGAGAGAAGGGGTTGAGGTACGCTACCCTCGTTTAAGTAGCGTGGTTGTATTGAGGTTGAATCACCCTCGTTTAAAGTGTTCGGTTTAGTGGATTTTGATCAACTTGGTTGATCGGAAAATCCTAACTCGAGAGGGTTAAATGGTGATTTTCACTCGATTTGGGTTTCCACCTAAAAATACTTGTGTACTTGTGCGATTGATTTTTGTGTGATTGCTTTATATTTTCATTTCCGCAATTATTATGTCACCCTTCCTCGTAGGGACGAATTTACATTTGGTATCAGAGCGAGGTTCTTGCAAGATCGGAGTAACACAAGGCAAGAAGATCATGGAGGGAAGCATAGCCGCAATCAGAATCTCCGAAGGGCAGTCCACCTGAAATTGCACTAGAGGGGGGGTGAATAGTGAAATTATATAGTATTGTAATACAACAAATTCAATCACACAATATACTCAATTATTTTTAGGTGGAAACCCAAGATGGGTGAAAACCACCACCTAAGCCAATCTCTTGACTTAGGATTTTCGATCACAAGGTGATCAATCCACTAACCACACTACTTAAACGAGGGTAGTGTACCTCAATTACAATTCCCACCTCCGATCCCTAAACGGAGGTTTCTCTCTTCAAGATGAAGAGACGGGGACCCGACAGGCCGGATACCCAAAATACAGAAATTAACAAGTAAAAATAACACCTATAGAGCACCCCAATAATTTAGTTGCTTTCTTATCTACTAAGCATGAAAAGAACTCCCTGATGATTTGCAGAACGGAGCGAGCCGGGAGTATGGATTTGCCCTTTGATCAGAGTATTAGCACAGCACAAGGGCAAGATGGAGCTTAGAGTAGTGAGCAAGAGATTTTTCTAATGGAATTGTATCTCAAGAGGTGTGTTTTGCCAAAGAAGAGTTGTAGTCTATTTATAGGCAAGTTTGGAACCTTCAAGAACACTTGGGAGAGCTCTTCTAGCCGTTGGAGACAAATCCCAAGAGTTTAGGACGAAATCCACACAAAATCAGGGTAATGATGATTCTGACAGCAACATCAGACGTCTAATTATAGGATCAGACGTCTTATAGGACGTTTGATTTTTCCTATGGTCGTCTAATCTTGCAGGACATCCTTAACGGACTCTATTGGATCAAAAGAAGGACGTCTGATATTATGTCATAAGACGTCTGATTAGTTTACTGGACGTCTAATGAATGGTGCATTCGTTCCTGTTATCATCGGATCCAAACAGGGTTCTAGGTTTAAAGGATCAGACGTCGTTACGGACGTCTGAGGACATTACCAGACGTCTGGAAACCTAAATACTCTTCCTTCCTACTTCTGCCAAAAGATTATGTGGCCGTAGAGAGATACGCACAGAAAATCATGGCCAACGGTTCAAAGACAGACGTCTGGAAGTGTGTCAAGACGTCTGGAAATTGTTTTTGCCTACGGAAAGTCTAACGGTTAGTATGAGGACGTCTGGGTAAAGAATTAGACGTCTGTGAACGGTTATCGACGTCTGAAAGTGAAGTCCTTCGACTGATGTTTATGAGGAGACGGACAAAGGCAGAGATATTTGAAATTAGACGTCTGATAAACATGTCAGACGTCTTATGATGGAAAATCAGACGTCTGGACTTTTTACTGGACGTCTGATAAAAGTATAAGTGTTGGGTTTTTTTGTTTCTAATTTATCCTAAGTGTAGAGAGCCTAAGTTAGCTATTTATAGGTTATGTTTGGGGGCTCTTTACAATATTTCTAGACTCAAATAAGATGAAAATTACAACCTTTGAAAGTTTACATGAAAAAAGCCTAAGACCTAATACTTATGCTACTCGTCTTCACGCTTTTAATCTCCCGTCTTGGAAAGCTTTTTGAAATCCTGCAAATATGTTATTATAGAGAGAAAACAATATGCTACGCTTTATTTATTATTTCATTTTCTTCATTTTGTAAAATCATCAAAATATTATATATGAGTAGTTGAACTAACAATCGTCCGACCACCCTATTTCGATGGGAGGGACTTCGGATATTGGAAGTTGAGGATGAAGACGTGGCTCCAAGCCACTGAATTCGAGATATGGGGATGTTGCGAAACCCCATACGAGATCCCGAAGCGACCCCAAGAAGGCTACTGGCAGCTGCAGATTCGAGAGCTTTCACTCAACGTAAAGGCAATGAATGCCCTGTATTGCACGTTGAGTCCGAAAGAGTTCGAAAAAATCCAAGATTGCACTACAACCCACGAGATATGGAGGAAGTTAGAAGACACTCATGAAGAGATGAGCTCGGAGGAAGAAGAAGAAGAAAAAGAAGAAGAAACCACTTGCTTTGGTTTCATGGCCAGAGGAAGCAATAGCGACAGTGAAAGTGGAAGCGACTCCGACAACGAGGTAAATTTCGATTTACAAGAAGCTTTTAATGAACTATTTGATGTTAGTAAATCATTAAGAATAGAAAAAAAAAGTATTAAAAAGAACCTTAGTTTTCTTAAAAATGAAAATGATAGGTTAGAAAAATAACTTAAGGACATAGAAGCTAGTCCTAAAATTGATAACCTATTATTAGAAAATAATAACCTCATCAATGAAAATAATAAATTGATTGAGGAAAATGATAGTCTAAAGTTAGAAATCTGTGATTTAAAGACTAAGATGCATACTATAGAAAAAGAAATCGCATGTCTTAGGGAAAACTCCAACAAATTAATCAATAAAGTAGATAATTTTTATAGCCCTAAGGTTGGGAAAGGATCTCCGTCAAGGAGACCCACTAATCGATCCGGATCCAAGCTCACTTGGATACCGAAGAAAGAATTAGAATCTTGTTTTGTAGGTTACAGGGATAACTACAACACAAAGGACTGGACCTACAAGCTCAAAGCTGGTCAACTCGAGTTGGGAGAACCAACGAGTAGACCAAGGAGGAGAACAAGAAGACCGACAAGACGGCGAACAAACGACGGACCTGCTGCACGTCGACCGCCAGATTGGAGACCGGCGCCAATACCCGAGCCTCCAAGCTATGGATGGGAGCCCCATCCGATGTGGCAACCACCACCGTTTGGGCCATTTTATTGGCCATGGTAGGTGAGGTAAAAATTCTTCACCCTATCTTTTTATCATAAGCATTTAAGATAGGGGGAGTTAAAAAATTATGAGCTAATTGTCAATAATTTTTAAGGGGGAGATATAAGATAGCTAAATTTCATTTAGAAAGGGGGAGAAAAATAATAGCTATCTTGTTGTTATAAAAAAGGGGGAGGACATTACCTTTGTTAAAATAAATTCATAGAAGAGCATGTTTTAAGGGGGAGTTATAGGAAATTTAAAATCAATCAAACCTTTTTGATAATGTCAAAAAGGGGGAGGATTTTTCTGGATTATTATTTATGGTTTTGTCATCATCAAAAAGGGGGAGATTGTTGGTGCTAGAGCACCACGATCATTTGTTTTGATGATAACAAAACACGTGTCATTTAACATTTGCACTTTGAGTCCTAGATTTCAGGTCAATCGCAAATGGATACGTGACTAGACGGAGTTCAAGCTCGCATCCAGGATGGATTAGAGGAGCTTGATGGAGAACAGAAGAGATTCGCGATGAGCGATCGATTGAAGATGGAATGTCAAGAAGAATAGGATAAATTTTTGTTTAAACCTTTCATGTATCTTTTGTCTTTATTTTCTTGCTCTTTATTTTTGTTACTTAGATTCATGTTAAAGAGCCTCAAAGTACCCTAACAGTAGTCCTAGGAACACCCGCACAACCCTAGGATACTTAGATTTTCTGTAAAACACTTAGAAAATCAATATAGGGTTCAAACAGAGTTTCCAGACGTCTAATTCCCAAATCAGACGTCAGATAAAGTATTTTAAGACATCTGACTGTTGTTTCAGACGTCTGATAACAATTAGGCTGGACTTAAGTAGTGCTGTCTGATGAAATCAGACGTCCATACCTTAGATCAGACGTCTTAGGAGACGTCTGATGGTTTTTCCAGACGTCTTAGGAGACGTCTGATGACTTTGCCAGACGTCTAATTAGTGGACCGTTGGCTGCCTTAACAAACACTCAAGAATATGACCATTAGAGCCTTATCAGACATCCTTAGGCCTTTCCAGACGTTTGATAATTGACCGTTTTGCCTCGGCTGACCCAAAATCTCTTATCAGAGATTTTCTAGCCGTTGCAATGTTTGGAAATCCATTCCCACAGAAAAAGTAGGTTTCCAGAAGTCCAGACATAGTGTCAGACGTCCTGTATGTCGTCTGATGGACTTGCACAAAAACCCTGTTTAGATCTGATTCAAGTCAGGAAAGAACCCGCCCGAAATCAGACGTCTGACCGTTAAATCAGACGTCTTAAAGTGGTCTTCCAGACGTCTGATGCCAGAATTAGACGTCTGATTACCCTGTCAAGTGTAATCATTGTCCTGATTTCGGCCTGATTCTCTTGGGCTTTGTACCCAACGGCTATGGAAGCTTTTCCAAGCCTTCCAAAGCCTTCCTAAGGCCTCTATAAATGGAGGGGAGCCTTTGCAACATAAACACACACCAAGAAAGATAAACACACACTAAGAGAAACACAAGACACACCTAAGCAACTTTGTTCCACTCTTTTGTGTCCAAGAGAAGCCCTTGCTCTCCAAGCTCTTGTTCCATCATCTTGAGAGCATCAAGCTGTTGCGCACCCGCTCTCCCGCCGTTGTTTACGAAAGCGACGTTGCGCCGTCGCGTGGCACACGCACCGCGTCATCAACTCGACGCACTCCTTGCAAAGGGGAGTTTCCTAATTCCTATAGAAGCTTAGGTTAAAAATTACTTTGTTGGCTCTATAGGACTTGCTGTTTCTTTTATCTTTGTTATTTTGGTTGGGTATTCGCTTTGCGAATTCCCGTCTCCTTCGCGAGACAAAATCCTTCTCGTGGAGAGAAGGGGTTGAGGTACGCTACCCTCGCTTAAGTAGCGTGGTTGTATTGAGGTTGAATCACCCTCGTTTAAAGTGATTCGGTTTAGTGGATTTTGATCAACTTGGTTGATCGGAAAATCCTAACTCGAGAGGGTTAAATGGTGGTTTTCACCCGATTTGGGTTTCCACCTAAAAATACTTGTGTACTTGTGCGATTGATTTTTGTGTGATTGCTTTATATTTTCATTTCTGCAATTATTACGTCACCCCTCCTCGTAGGGATGAATTTACAGGTTACATGCAATTAACTTGAGACAAGCAACTAATTAATTATTCATTTACATTTAGCTCAACTAAGTGATTTTGATTAGTTTATTCTACTAAGGATCCATACATTTCTTGATCTTGTCTGTTCCTCAAGGGAACGATCTTAATTGCAGTTTTTCCCGTGATGTAAGATGTACACGTGGTGCTTTCCTGGCAGGGAGAGTCCCCCGTAGTAGTCGTACATCCGATCTTCCACCCCGAGATCACGATCATGACGTAGTAGTGACTACGGCACGCAGGATAAGTTCACGGGTAGCTACCTCGCACTCGCATGCGATCAGTCATTTCCGCTAGCAGGTACACCCAAAACTACAGCACAAAACAACACAGAGCCTTACCCTCTCAGAACAGGGGTCTCATCCCTCCACAATCCGCGTACCCTCATCCGACTATCCCGGTTTGGCCAGTGGACCTAACAAGAGTTGGTGTAGGGTGGCTAGTCCTAACTCCAGGTCCTGTGGGACGGCTAGCTCCCTCCCTACACTAAATAGCTTACCCCAGTATCACGTACGAGAGGGCCAACAAGAGTCGGTGTAGAGTGACTAGTCCTAACCTTGGGTCTCAACCCAAGGGGGCGGCTAGCTCCCCTCTACACTAAAGGGACTGCTGCTCTCCTTGGTATCGTATACACAAGTACCAGCTCACTTCTCGTCTATATACGAGATTCTTTCCGTGTACAGGAGTTCTCCTAGTTCCCCGTAGGGTTCATGCTTATATTCATTTCTCAACACACATATCTCGTTGTTCACATTCTAATTCACATTCATATAACAGGTAACTCGTGTTTTAATAAGTGAAAAAAAAAAGCATCACATCAAATATTTACACACCTGCTAGTAATTAGGGGTTTAACATGCATCTCAAAGTAAAACAGTGTAGGTCAAGCAATGTACATTCGTTTCTATCCTAGAGTTCATTTCACATTCTAGAGTTCAATCAAGTTATTCTAAGCATGCACTTTACTAATTTAAATCTTAATATGAATGTAAACCACTCTACCGGAAAACACAGAAGGAATGGGGGCTAAAACCGTAGATCCTGTCGTCTCCACAGGCCCCGAACACGTTCCAAGCTGGAAACCTATACCAGTAACTAAATTAAGTCAGACGAGTTTAGAACATTATATAATTGACACTAACACGTAGAGAAACTCGAGCGGAAAACAACAGTACTTTATTTGCGTAAATCCAACTCCATTTGGGCCCCGAATGGGCCAAAAATTTTCATACAGACTAAAATCAGATGTCTGGGACTAGGCCTAGACGTCTTAAACGAGTTAGAAACTCACCTTGTGTTCTTGCGTTGCTGACGGACATTTGGAACCCCTTACAGTCGTCCTGGGGTCTTTCCAAACGTCTGCCAACTCTCTTGGACGTCTAATGTTGGTATCAAACGTCTGTCAAGGCGTCCAGACGACCTAAAGTGTCTGGAAAACCGCATTATGCACCTTCCCAACGACTCTGCAAATGTGCACAATGACGTACGGGCTAGACCACGCCTCTAAGCGGGTTGTATAAAATACGCAAAGAACGTTTAGGGCTTATACCTTTGAAAAGCACCTCATCGGACGTCTGATGCTGTCTCCAACCGTCCGATTAAACGTCTGTTGAGGGGTGCAGACGTTTGAACTACGGAGAAAGCCCTCATATAGGCCTTCGCGAGCCTTCTTCTCCTAGCGAGGTTCTCTCCTCGCTCTGTCACACACAAGGACTTAGGCTTCAGTAAGGGTAAGAGAATGGTACGAATGCACAGACCTTGAGCAGGGCGTTACCTCTAGTTTTCTGTGTCGTATCAGACGTCTAGATGTAGCTCTGGATATCCGACCAGACGTTTGAGGGTCCTCCTAGACGTCTGATTTTGCAAAAATATGATTTCGCAGAACTGTTGCGAGGCCTCCTTCCTCGCAACTAGCACCTTCTCTTCGAGATGACTCCTTCCCATAGAGCCCCCAGCAACAGCTCCTCTCGAGCCTCACCCTGCAACCGAGCTCCAGCTGCTCCCCACGAGCTCCTCCACGCGAGCTTCAAGCTCCCACGCTAGTTCTCGCACAACCGCTCCCTCAGTAGTTGCGTGGATAGGGAATGGATGGAGGAAGGAGACGAGGTGGTGCTGCAGGGAGAGGGATGAGGGGGGAAGAGGTAGAGGTCCAAACCTCATAGTTGAGGGAGTTTTATAGGGTGTGGGTTAGGGTTAGGGTTTAAGGAGGGGGGGGGGGGTGTGTGTGCGGGTGTGTGTGCGTGTGTGTGTGGGGGGTGGGAAGAGAAAGAGAGAGAGAGGAAATTGTGGAAATCTCCCCCGCTAAACCTCTCTTTGTCCCACAAGACCCACACACCTAAGCTCAAGGGGTTTAAAATTACACTCACGCCCTTAACTTTCCGAAAAAGCTCCGAACAATCCTCAAAAAGGGTCATTTCATTTATCTTAGGGTTAAAAAATTGATGTCAAGAAATATAAAATTAATGTTAATATTTATTTCTGTTATTTGAACTTGTGTTAAGTTATGGTGTTAATTTTTATAGTATTTACTTAAATTGATGTTAACAATAATTTTTGAAGAAACTGAGTTTAAGCATAAAAGAGTTACAAAATTAACACCTATTTTTGCTAACACTCCTTAAAATTAATGTTAACAAAATATGTGTTAATCCCTCAAAACATGTGTCAAGAATACGTGGATTAACTCCTTAAGTAAACAATGGTTAACTGCATCAAAAAAAGAAAGTTAATCCCCAAATAAACTAACCCTTCAAATTCAGGAGTACACTTACCATTTTGGTTCATTGTGTTCATATCACATAAATAGGATTCAAAGAAGCAATTGGGATCGAGATTGGACTCCAATCGTTACTCTAGTGTTGTAAAGTTGGCACTCAATTGCTTCGGGTACATCTGGTAAAGCCGACTTGGTGGGCAGAGTCACTTAGGCAGATGTGGCCCAACGAGCCCTTTCGTCTGTAATAAAGATACTGGTTCACAAGTTTCCGTACAAACTTAATCTTCTTGATGGTGTTCTTGCAGTTAAACCTTTAATTTAGTAAGATTTCTTTGTCTACTTAAATATAATTAACTATAGGCTACAGTTTGCAAGATGTGGCCAAGAAATTTTTTGTTTGTACTGCGGATTGTGAATATTACGGCGATTTGAGCAATGGGATTTCTTATCATCAGAAATTCGACGTGGATCGAAGATAAGAAAATTAAACGTAATTAAATGCCTGGACCACAGTACCGCAAGAGATGCTGCTACATCAACAATATTTTGTACACTAAAGTGGATCCACTTCAGTGTACAAAGAGGTGTCACTCCTAACGTTGACGTTCCCTCTGCATTCTCCTTCGGTAGTATTTGACCTGGAAAATACGTTGATGAATAAGAAAAAGTTAAATAAAATGATGTAATAAATAGATTTTGACATTATTACATTAAAAAAATAAAATAAATTTATGTCAAGTTAAATTCTTTTAACTTGAAACAAATGAGAGATGTGTTAAATGGTAAAGAAATATAAGTTAAGTGACTTATATCACTTACCAATCATAACTTCGATGGCTTTATCATTCTTTCCCTCTTGCCTGTTGACCACATTGCGTGGTACAAGAAATGTGGTACCCATTTTGATTTGGGTTGATTGTAAGTCTTTTATCACCGGTGTAAAATAATTTTGCATCGATTGGTGATAAATTGTTCAGGTGATTTTGCACTGATAAATTGTTTAGGTGATTTTGCATCGGTATAAAATCACCTGAACAATTTACCATCGATGTAAAGTGATTTATCACTGATATAAAGTTATTTATCACTGGTGTAAACATGATTTATCACTTGTACATTTCAGTTCAAAGTGGTGTGATAATTTTTTTCAATATAGTGGAATTCATTACACGACAAATCTTATGTTCTTTCATTTTTTTATATTAAATATCATTTATTAAGTGAGAATCATGTTCATATCACCTTATATTATATTCTGCATTACGTTGTACGGTTCTCTACATTTTGACTTATTTTTTTCTTTGATTTTTTATGGCATGTAGCTCCTCTAAGCATTTTTTATTAATTTTTTGTTCTCTCTCTACTTCTCTCTCTCATCTCATTTTTTTTCTTTGATTTTATTTTTCTTACACATTATTTACTGTATACGTTCGTTTCAAATTTCATCTTCGCCATCGATCTCTTCCTCTTATGCTCTTTCATTAAAGACCAATATTGATTATATTTCTACGAATTATAAAATAATACATATATAAAATTATGTAGTATAAATCTAATTTAAGATACTAATTGAAAATCAAAATACATCGGATAAAGTATTTTGCAATGCTTGGAGTATATTAATTTTCAATCGATGTTTTTGATTTTTCACCTATCAAAATTTAAGATATATCAGACAATGTATTTTGTAACATGCAGTTTACTGGATTTTTATTGATTGAAAATGAAGATGTATCGGTTGAAAATTATGTTAGACTTTCATATGATTGACTTTTATACTTCTGTACCAAGGCACAAGTTAAAAACTAATTTATACTAATATCCCATAGAAAATGCATTTTATTTACAAAATGTTCATTTAGATCTCTCGTGAAATTTGACGAATTGGATTTAAAATTCCATTCAACTTCATGTGCCTTCTTCTTGTGCGTGCCAAAACTCCTCTAAGGTACTATTTGGTTAATATGGGATGTACATGTTTTCTTTTTAGGTGGACAAGGGATAAGTTATCCTACCTTGGGCTAGGGTTTCGTCGCGTAATTTTAAAGTCCTAGACGTTGTAGTATATCGCAAAAAGCTATCACTAGTTTACAATTTATTATTCAAAATTAAAAATTTTCCGAAGTCGAACTCAGGGAACAAACTATGATTCCAGAAGCATATGAATTCACAATATATTATTTTACAAAAAATTATGAGAGAATGAGCAAAAGAAAACTCCTTTTCTTCTTCTCCTCTTTTCCTTTTCTTCTTTCTCTTGGCTTCTTCTTCTTCTCTCTTCTTCTTTTCTTTACTGCGATTCTTCTTTTCTCTTTCTTTTCTCTACTACTGCCTCTTCTTCTTTCTTATTTCTTTCTCTGCTCTGGTCCTTCTTCTTCAGCTCTTCTTCTCCTTCTTCTTTGTTCAGCAGTTCCGTCCTCCTTCTTTCTTCTTTTCTTTTTCTTCTCTTCTTCTTTTTGCTGCAGAGGCTTCCTCCTTCTCTTTTCTCTTTCTTTTTCCCTGGCCCGTCCTCTATTCTCTTCTGCTCTGCTCCTTCCTTTCTCTCCAACGTCTGATTCAGAAATCAGACGCCTTATCTGATTAGCCTCTCCTTCTTCTTTTCTTCCCTTTGGCTTCTCTGGCTTCCTCTGCTCCTCTCCTTCCTTCCTTCTTCTCTGCGGCTAAGTCCCAGCCGCTACTCTTCCTCACCTGTTCCCTACGCACACACACAAGCTCAGTGCAAAACCTACCCTACCCCTTTCCCGCGTCTCTCTCTCTTTGAATCTCTCTTTGGTATGCTCTCCTAGAGCCGGGTAATCGGGTCAGGTCGCGTGCCCGGGTCCAGGTGCACCGGCGTAGGTGGTGTGTGAGGAGTGCTCAGGAGTGGGGGTTGTCGGGTCGGGTCAGGTCCGCGTGGGATTGACGCGGATGAGACCCGGTGGATAGGTGAGGGACCTCACCCCAGTGTTATCGGAGGCAACCAGCGTATAACACTTTTTCAATTTATGTGTGGGCGTGCGCCCACACACTTCCGAGGTGAGACTAAAGTCCCACCTTCGTTCCGCGCACCTGCAAGCAAGAAGGTTCGTTCAATTGGGGCAGTGGCAGAAGCCTGCGACCCCAATTGAGGTCTCGAGAGCGTGCGCGAATACCTTCCGCGCACTCTCGGCTACAGACTTGGAGTTGAAGAGGCTTAGAGCTGCTCACCAAGCAGCTCCTGCTGTTTGTCAATGGCGGCGAGTGGGGCGAGACCTGAAAACACTAAAACGGCCTCACGGCCATGTCAAAAAGCTTAGGGAGCTTTGCCGGAGTACGGCGAAGGCGGTGCGGGGGTCGGCGTGACGTGAAAGTGCCTGTGGCCGTATGCCTAGGGCACTTTGCAGAGGTGCTGGTGGGTGTGTTCGAGGGGTGGTCTGGGGCTGCAGGGTGGTGAATGGAGGGTGGATTTGGTGTCAACGAGGTGTCGTGGTGCTTGGCGAGGCGGATGGAGGTGTGAGGCGGCGGAAACGCCTCGCCGGAGGGCGGCCGGAGATGGAGAAGGTGGTGATGGACAGTGGTGGTCGGTGGGTGGAAATAGCAAATTGAGAGGGGGGAAATAACATTGAGAGAAAGGGGAAGGTTCTTACCTACTTAATTGGCGAAGAGGGAGAGAGAAGGTGCCCGACGCGTGCCTACCGGCGCTGGGGACGAAGGTGCCCAGAAGGGGAGTAACGGCGACGAGGAGAGGATCTGGAGACACCAGCTGGTGCGGCCTGGCATGGGAAGATGAGGACGAGTAGACTCTACTGCAGGTGTGGCAGCAGAGCAACAAAGAGGAGGAGGAAGGTCGCTGGAAGCATCGGGCTGTCTGATCGGAGTGAGAGGAGACGAAGTGTGGGGGTGTTCTTCGGCTAAAACGAGCTTGCTAGAAATGGATGGCTCTGTTGCTTCTTATAAAGGTGTTGGCGAGGAGAGGATCTCGAGGAGGTGACGTGGGGAGCTCGCCGGAGAATGGCCGGAAAGCAGACCCATGCCTTTCGTGCGTTTGCACAGGAGGCATGGGCAGCTGCAGGGCAAAGGGGAGGGTCCCTGCAAAAGACAACGGCGCAGGAAACCCCCCTTTCATTCTGGAGAGCGTCCCCATACCCTGCGTGGCGCCATCCTTTGCGCAAAGTCGCCGGAGGTATGGGCGCCTGCGTGGGGTGGCAGAGGGGCCGTTCTGCAAAGGATGAAAGAAAAGATAGGGGGCTAACTGCAAAGGTTCAAAAAGATAAGGGTCAAAAAGTAATTCAAGAGGACCAATTTGTAAAGTCGGTCAAAATGCTCTTCTCTTAGGCCCAAATTTTTGTACCAACCTAATTTAGACCTAAGAAATTCAATGGTGTAATTTAATTTTAGGTTTGACCACGTTTGACTAGTCAATTTGCATAAAAACCCAAGTTAGGTCAAAAATTGGGTATGGTTCTTAATTTAGGTCAAAACAAGTTCTACTGGCCAAATTGAAGGTTCTAAACCCTAGAGGATGTTTTTCCATGATTTTTAGAGGGTTTATTTGACTTTTATCTTGCCAGGAACGTTGTGAATTGAAGCAGATTTGTTTTTAGGGTTACAGAATATCATTTAATTCCTAGAAGTTGTTATGACCCTTTTTAGATCAGATCATCCCACTTCCTTTCTTATTAAGCTCATTTGACCTGTGTTTAGACCCTTAGACACCCTGTTTGTGCACTGCATTGGTAAAATTACAGTTTTACCCCTTATGAATTATTTTATTCTTAAGTTTGGAATTCTCTGAGTTAGACTTTTCCTTAGGTTTTGTAGGAGCTTTTGCACACTTATTTAGATCAAATTGTGCTAGTTAGGGTTCATGATGAGGCTCTCATCATACCCTTATGCCTAGATTTTGCTAGTCCCTTAGCAAAACCTTA
Source organism: Thalassia testudinum (assembly GCA_037157565.1). Lineage (NCBI taxonomy): Eukaryota > Viridiplantae > Streptophyta > Magnoliopsida > Alismatales > Hydrocharitaceae > Thalassia > Thalassia testudinum. Next base: position 192,098 of record JAZHRO010000022.1, on the reverse strand, counting down.
AGGTTTTAACCTTTGTTCTAGATCATGAATTTCTTATCAAGTTCTGATAAGTGCTTTTCTTCTTGTATCCTTGATTAGGTTAAAATGCCAATCATAGGCCTAAAAGGTACTTCTAGTGCCAACCAAGATCCAGATCTGTCTAGCTTTAGCCTCTATCTTTGGCAAAGGTTTTTAAGGCCTATAGGAACTAACCTAAGGTTTATTGGACTTCATGGTTAAAGCACCCGTGCTTGAGATATTTTTAGCCTTGGTTCAGCTCGCAGTGCGTTTTGTCAGAGAGAGAGGTAGAAGATTTATTTGTTTGGAGAGTTTTTTCTCTCTTTTTCTTTTTAATTCTAGCTTAAGATTGGCTTCTCAACACGATCTATATCGTATTCCTTGTTCTCATCATCAATCCTCAAGGGTCCCTAGCAGCCGATGCTTCGAGATAGCACCGCCCATGGTAACCCCCAGAACCCTGGCTTTCGAGATTTTGAGATAATCCCGTCCATGGTGTTCCGTGGCTGAATTCAGACCCTGGCAATTAACACTTCGTGATAATGCCATCCATGGAATCTGAACCAGCAGAGTGCTTACATGCCCCTAGTAAGATATGTAAATATCCTAAGAGATAAGCACCGAGGAGATGATATTTTGTTACGCATCTTCGAGAGGAATTTTCCACCTCTCCACGCTGGGAACTCGTCCAAATCAACTTGTGTTGATCGGCCGCTCCTACTCTAGTGACATTTTCAGAATTTTTGAAATGCTTCTGCATGATTTTGATACTTATGCTTATTGAACCAGACTGTATGTGTGACTTTGGGTGCTTAGGTTATTGAGTCTCGTAAATCAAAGGTCAGTTAATGAGGTCGAATATTCCCTAAGACTTGGACCTAATACTTAAGCTTTTCATTCTCCTCAACTTCTTGAGGAATATCTAGATTTTAATGGGTACTAAGAGTCTATCCAAGAATGCCTAAGGTTTGCATTCTTACTAATCTTATTATACACTTTCCTTTTTCTTTTTCTTAATGTGGTCTAGAACTTAGGTTAATTCCTTAATTTCGTGCTAATGACTATCTCTCTTTCTTTCATTTTGTGCTCTTTTTTCATTTTGTTCTTTTTCTCCTCCTCCTTCCACAAGAATTTCTTCCCTCCTCTAATTTTATTCTTCTTTTTCAATTTTTTTTAAATTTTTATGGTTTTTTTAGCATATGTGAATTTTTTTTGTTTAAAACCTTTTCTTATGAGTTTTGCACTTTCATACCCCCCATGCCTAAGATTTGCATTGTCCTCATTGTAAATTGGGAGGGTTTTTATTTGACTTAGTTCATGCATTAGGACAGGTGTTTTGGTGAGTGGATGGGTCGGGGTGACTATTGCGGACGATTTCTAATCTCAGATGCAAGCACCTAAGGTGGAGTCGACTATCCTAAAAGATGAACCTTAAGTGAGAAGAGGTGTCGGAAAAGGTTTCGGATTTTTTCAAAAAGAATGACGGGCTGCCTCCCATTGAACGCTGAGTTTTACGCCATCGGCTGGGCGTAATATGCTCAGGGAGAATGAAGGATAAATGATGACTCAGCCAAATTTGTAGAGGCTACATCGATGAACGGTTTGAGTCTCTGACCATTCACGATGAAAGGTTCAGAATCGTGGCTGAGAGGACTGATTTCGACGGCTCCATTTCCAAAAACCTGTCGAACAAGATATGGTCCGACCCACTTGGATCGCAATTTCCTAGGGAAGAGTTTGAGTCGGGCATCAAAGAGTAGGACCTTCTGACCAGGATGAAAGATCTTTCTAGATATGTGCTTGTCATGGAAGGCTTTAACCCACTCTTTGTAGATTCGCGAGTTCTTGTACTCATCAAGGCGTAATTTATCGATCTCGCTTATCTGAAGCTTTCTGTGGGTTCCAACCTTAGAAAGATCTAAATTACAGCTCCGTACTGCCTAATAGGCTTTGTGCTCCAGTTCGACGAGAAGGTGACACGCCTTCTCATACACTAGTTTAAAAGGAGACATGCCTAATTGGGTCTTGTGAGCTGTCCTATAAGCCCACAAAGCTTCTGGAAGTCAGGACGACCAATCCTTCCTATCAGGCAGAACCGTGCCCTGTAGGATTTTCTTGATCTCCCGATTAGATAGCTCAGTTAGACCATTAGTTTGTGGGTGGTAAGGAGTGGAGATTCGGTGAGACACCCCATATTTGGTCATCAGTGACCTGAACTGAGCATTGGTGAAATGAGTCCCTCCGTCAGAGATGATTGCACGAGGAATCCCGAACCATGAGAGATATTCTGATAAATGAATTTGATAACGATTTTATGATCACAGGTTTGGGTCTGAATGGCTTCGATCCATTTGGACAAGTAGTCTACAGCAAGCAGAATGTATTCGAAGTTGTCCGAAACAGGGAATGGGCCCATAAAATCAATCCCCCAAATATCGAAGATCTCGCATACGAGAGTCGGCTACAAAGGCATCATGTCGCGATGGCTCATGTTGCCTAAAGTTTGGCAACGAATGCATGCCTTGCAGTTACTGTATGCGCCCTTGAATAAAGTGGGCCAGTAAAAGCCACACTGGAGGATTTTAGATGTGATTTTGTGCCCAAAGAAGTGGCCACCGCATGCCTAGTCATGGCAGAAGGAGAGAATATCATTGATTTCACCCTCCGGGATACATCGCCGGATGATTTGGTCAGCACCTATGTGGAAAAGGTACGGGTCTTCCCAAATGTAGTACTTGGCATCAAAACGCAACTTGTCTTTCTTAGCCTTCAGCCAATCAGAAGGTATCTGATGAGATGCCAAGTAGTTTACTATATCAGCAAACCATGGAAGCCTAGTACTAATAATCAGTAGGTGCTCATCAGGAAAATGCTCCGTGATGGGTCCAGAAGGGTTAATGATCTCAGAAGGAAGGCGAGACAAGTGGTCAGCTACCACGTTCTGTCTTCCTGCCTTGTCGCGAATCTCGAGGTTGAATTCTTGCAACAGCAAGATCCATCGGATTAATCGAGGCTTCGCGTCTTTCTTGGCAAGGAGATGCTCTACAGCTGTGTGATCTGACGAGTCGATTGTTCGCTTTAAAGTCGTTTGCAGTTTGATGTGGTGGAAAAATCAACTAATCAATATTTAAAAAGAAATAACCACTCGCAGAGGAGTGGGTCGTATCCACAGGGAGGAAATGACGTATTTAAATTCGCACTAGTTAAAAATGTTTGTTCGTAGTTAGTTTGGACAAGAATCAAGCCAAAATTGCCTTCAGATTAAGGTTGAAGTAAGAAACAATGCTGAAATAGCAATTCTGAGTAACTAGAGGATATTTGTCGCAATGCAGAATCAATAAAATATTATTAAAAATTAACAATGGAAGAAAATGTAATTTTTAATGGCCCGATTACTGTAGCAAAATAGGGAATTTTTTCCCCTTTGCCGTGCGCGACGAGGAGTGGACGGCCGGACGTGGGAAGCTCGGAGGATGTTCCTTAGACCGAGGGCTTCGAAGCGGTGGTGGTGGCGTGTCGCACGGCGGCCGGAGGAAGCCGGACGAGCTCCGGCGGAGGTAGTTGCAGCCGGTGCTGCAGCTGTTGTTGGCATGCGTTGCAGGCGGGTGCGAGAGCACGCGCGGCCTGTTGGCGGTTCTGCCGGAGCACTGCTGCGTGCTGGTTGGAGGCGTGAGCGCGCACTACAGCCAAAAGTGCTCTGTTGGCGGTGAGAGCGGGTGCTGCAGGCGCGGGAGGAGGGCGTGTGCAGTGAGGCACGCGCGGGACTGCTGGCGGGAGGGCGCTAGCGGTGAGGTTTTGCAGGTATGGCTGCAGCTGGCGTGGGCGTGCACTGCAGCCGATGCAGGGAAGGTGCTGCGGGCGCGGGAGTGAGCGGGTAAGGTTCTGCAGGTGCGGTTGGAGGTGAGAGGGAAGACTGCTGCGGCGTGGGTGGCGTGGGTGCGCAAGCCGGAGGGCGTGGAGATGGCGTAGGTGCGTAGGCTGGAGAGCGTGGAGATGGCGCTGGAGGTGAACTGGGTGATGTGGTTGTGCGAGTGCGGCTGCAGGTGGGGGTGCGCAGGCGGGTGGTCGTGATGAGGTTGCAGGCGGAAGGTGAGCGGGTGGCTTCAGACGTCCGGGAAATTTCCCGGACGTCTTAACTGACTGAGAAGGTGATTGCAGAGTGGCTGCGGTAGTGGTTGTTGGTGACGACGGTGAGGGAGATGCACGCTAAGGTGCTCACGGTAATGCGGACGAGCTCCGGATGACGGTGTGGCCTGTCAAACCACACGCCCACGGTGGTGGAGACTCGCCGCCACGGTTGAGGCCGGCGGTGTGGAATGGAAGAGAGGAGATCTCTCTGCACAGTGGTGGGTCGGTGGTGGAGGCCTACCTCGCTCAGCATCCTCTCTCCTTTTGTAGTGGCCTACACAAATTTGAAATCAGCTGCCCGACCAGATCCAACACATCCGCTCCTCCTTGAATGGGTTCTTCACTGCAGCAGCTGGTGGCGTTGGAGCGGTAGCCAGCCGTTCCTGCAAGAAGAATAAAGAAAATAATGTTAAAATATTATGGTTATTTATATACAGATCCTCAACTTTTATGTTAACCTAAATTAATGCATGCAATGTACCTAATTAGTTAACTAATGCAATTCTAAGTTAATTCTAAATGCATTTAAATATGAATAAGATGCATGAATTATGTAATTGAATTAGAAATATTAATTAATCTATTTACATCCTAATTTATGCTAAATAAATATTAGAATTAACCTAATGTCTAGGCACTTAAATACTTAAATAGCCCACAACTATGGGCTAATCAAATACCCACATGCCTAGTTTTTGCTAGTCCCTAGCAAAATTAAGCAAAATCTAGCACTCCAAGTAGACTAGTCAACTCACTTAGTCTTCCTTCAGAAGCATATTAAGTTCAGACTCTAGACCCAAGGTTCCTAAGTAGTTGCTAAGTTACTGACTAGGTCGACTAAAGACGAGTTGCAGGCACAACTTTCCCTGATTTCTGACTCTACCCTAAAGTTTATTGATCCCTGAGATTAAAGCATCCGTGCCTGTGCATTGGTCTGAGTTATTTGAGTTAAAGGAAATTTTTTTTTCTGTATATATATATATATTTTTCTGTTTGTTTGATTCTTCTAAGTCTAACCTCAGATCAGCTATCAACACGGTCTGTGCCGGATTCATTGTCCCCATTACCATACCTCGAAGGGTGCCTGGCTTTCGATGCTTCGAGATTGCACCGCCCATAATGATGCCAAGAACTCCTGGCAATCGACACTTCGAGATAGTATTGCCCATGGATTTCTTAAGCGAATTCAGGCCTATGGCAATCGGCACTTCGAAATAGGGCCGCCCATGGTACCTGAACCGCACAATGCGCTTACATGCCCCCAGTAGGATGGATATCCTAAGAGACAAGTGCCGAGGAGGTAATATGTTATCATCGCATCCTCAAGGTGAGTATATACTCCCCTCTCCTGCAGCGGGAACTCTTCCAATCAAAATGTGTTTTCAATCCTCTCCTAAGTTAAGACTAAGAGAACCAAATCTCTTTTCAGAAAGACAGAAATTAAGTTAATTACCAGACCAAGTGTGTGAAATTTGGATGCTCGGGTTACAAAGACCCGTAAACCAAAAGGTAGAATAAGACTCCAGGTACTACCCCACCTTTTAACTCAAACCCTAGCTTCCCTTCCTCAACCTCTTGAGGAATGGTCCGTAACTTAACTCCTACTTAAGTTTTTAAGTCCAGAAAGGACCCTAAAGGTCTAACGCTAGCAGCTCATTTAGCTTCTAAAGTTTGACCCTATAATTAATTTAGTCTACCTTAGAGTTTTGATTTGCTTAAGAATGCAGGACTTAGCCAGTTAAGCTCAAAACTTTTTTTTTTTTTTTATGCAAATGTATGCAATGAATGCACTATGCTATGTATATCCCCAAGTACACCCCCCCATGCCTAAATTCTGAAATGTCCTCATTGCATAGAAGGATATTACCCGAGTCAGAGCTGGGCTGAATTGCCAAAGAACCTGCAAATCAGGTTCAAGAATTACAGAAATAGGCCCTAAAAATGAGCAAAGCAATGTTGGCCTAGAAAATAGGTAACCTAGGATGTTGGCGAGCTGATGATGCATCCTGATTGCAAATGCTCGCCCAACTAAAATGGGAATGAAATCTTCCCAGGTCACCAGAAGAGGTTCTAAAGGATAAACAGGTATAACAACCTCTAAAGGGGTAGGGGGAGGATGATAAGGATCCTCCAAAAGGTATGGGGAAGGAATGGTGCAAAGATAAACCCCCAGGGTAATGGACTGACTAAAGAAATCATCAATCCATACCCGATACTCCATTACGGGAAATATTGGTCTGTTAAGCCCCCTGGTCAGAACAAAAGTGAGCAATTTTCTAAGGCAAGGATCGTCTAAGGTGTCCAAGTTACGAGGTTGCGGGATGGCCATAAGATCTAGGTTGGGTTTAATAAGCTCGGTGTCCATTCCTAACACTCTTTCTAAATCCTCAATTTAATTCCTAGCATTCCTTGCACCATCACATGTATCTTCCTGCTCTTCATCAGGAGTCACAATTTCGATTTCAGATATAAGCGAATCAGAGGGTGACTTCGAAGTGAATGAAGGCAGGTTGGAAGCAATCGATCTAGGGATTATCCTATCAATGTCATCCCCGGGTTTTTGTTCTTTACTCAAATCTTCCCCGGAGTCTATATGTGAATCCACATAAATCTTAGAAATTGCTTCTAAATTTTCCTTCATTTCATCATGAGGAGAAATATCATCAATGGGTGTGCTAAGGAAACCTAATTTGGTCAAATTTGTGACATCCTCAAGGTCTAACTCTTCAAATAAGACATAATCACCCTTAGTGTCACTCCAAATCTTGAATGTAGGTTCCTCATATAATTTGTCTTCCTCCTCATCACACAATTCATAATGTACCCGAGGTCTAGAATCATTTAATATCTCAGCAGATCCCCTAGGGTGCTCTATCTGAGGTAAATGGTTTACACTGGTAACATCAGACTCCTCAGATAGGTCAATTTCTTTAGGGTTAGGTTCCTGATGGCTTACGACTATGTTGTTTTGTTATGGCGTTGTAGTACAGCTAGTCATTGCCATTATTACAAATATTTTTTTACTCGGAAAATAAAAGTTCTTCCTGAGGTCGAACTCAGGGAGCAAGTTGTATTCTTAGAGGTGCAAAATTCTTATTACAAAAATAAAGAGAGAGAGAGAGAGAGATGGAAATTTGGCTTCTTCTTCTTCTCTTCTTCCTTTCTTCTTCTTTGTCTTCTCTTCTCTTTGGCTCTTGGGTCTTCTTTCTTCTGTTCTTCCTGTGTTCTCTTCTTCTTAATTTCTCCTCAGCTTCTTTGTCTTTCTCCTCGTGTGCTTTTCTTCTTGCTTCTGTTCTTCCTGTCTTCTCTTCCTTTTTCTTTTTCTTCTGATCTTTGCTTCTTCACTTGGCCTCTCCTTCTTTCTCTTCTTCCTGTTCTGTAGCTGCTAAGTGCTCGCTGCTTTCCTCTTCTTTCTCTTCTTGGTTGCGGTTCTGTCCTTCTTTTCTTCTTCTTCTTCTCTATTTTCAGGGCGTCGTCTGATTCTTCAATCAGACGACTTAAACTTCTGCTGCTACAGTGCATCTCCTTCTTCTTCTTCTACAGTCCTTCTTCTTCTCTACCTGTGCCTGCACGCTCAAGGCTTGAGTCAGAGGGCAAAACCTACTCTACCCTCCCCCGCGTCTCTCTCTCTCTCTCAGAATTCACTCAAAGGATAGCTCTCCCAGAGCTGCCGGGTAATCGGGTACGCAGGTCTCGCCCGGGTCCAGGCCCACCGGCGTGCGGTGGTGGGCGAGGAGTGCAGGTCGGGCTAATCGTGTCGGGCCAGGTCCGCGGGGCGTGAGCGTGGACGAGGCCGGGTAGTCGGGCAGGTGAGAGGGACCTCACCCCGTGATCTGAGGCGAACAGCTTAAGGCACTTTTTGCCTTTAAGCGCCTGCTCGCCTCAGTGAGTTTCCGAGGTGGGACTAAATGTCCCACCCTAATTGGACGCCCTCGCGGAGGAGGCAGCGCACAATCGAGGCTCCACGCGAGGCCTTCGGCCCAGCTGTGAGGCTAGGACTCTTCGCGGAGATGCCCCGCACAGCCTGGGAGTCGGATCCGGGCGTGGCGCGCCTGCAGCTGCAAGTTGAAGGTGCTTCTTCCGCGCAGCAATGGCGATGGAGGGCGCAACAGCTGTCCACAGAAGCACGGCCTCTCGGCCTAATTAGATACGCGCAGAACCTTCGCCGTGGCACGGCGAAGGTGGTGGGAGGTCGGGCAGGCGGCGGGGCGGAGCCTAAGGGCTGTCCTAGGTCAAACTGCAGCGTGGGAAATGGGTTTGGTCGGTGGGTCTGCAGAGGGCGATTGGTGGGAAGTGGAAGGGCGGAGGTTGATCAGGGTAAGGAGGCGGAGGTTCTATGAGGGTCGGCGAGCCATGTGGGGTGCTGGAGTGACGGGAGCGGGTCACCGGAGTTTGGTCGGAGGTGGAGAAGGTGAGGGTGTTTGGGTGAGGTTGAGGGCGACAGTAAAGATTTATAGTGAGAAAAAGAAAGAGGGGAGGAAGAGGAAAACTTACACCTACTTAGCGGGACGAAGGGGGGGCCGGAGCAGGCGACAGTCGTATCGACTGTCGTCGGAGAAGAAGCTGCCCAGAGAGAGGGGCGGCGGCGAGGAACGGGCTGGAGAACGCGCGCTGGGTGCGGCACGGCGTGGGAAGAGCGAGGGAAGGCAGCCCTGCTGCTGGTAGTGCGGCAGGGCGACGAGGAGGAGGAGAAGCCGCCGGAGCAAGGGGGCGTCTGTCGGAGTGGGAAGAGAGGAAGTGAGGGGGTATCTCCGTCAGATCCGAGCTGAGGAGAACGGCAGAGCTTGTGGGGTTTTTATAGAGGTAGAGACGGAGAGGAGGGCGGAGGGAGGCGACATGCCTCCCTCGCCGGAGGACGTTGGAGCAAGGAGACCCATACCGTCTGTGCGTTCGCACGGCCGGTATGGGTGGTTGCAGCACTCAGGGGGGGTGCTCCTGCGACGACTGACGACGCAGGGCACCCCCATTTGACTTGGCAGGCCCCCCCTTTACCCTACGTGGCGCCATGCTCCGCGCAAGGTCGCCGGAGCATGGTGCTGCTCAGGTTTTGCAGGAGGGACCTAAACGCAAAGAAGGAAGGAGAGTTAGGGGCCAAAATGTGAGGGTTCAAAAGTTGAGGGTCAAAAAGTAAATATATGAGGACCAAAGTGTAAAGTTGGTCAAGAAGGTTTCTTCTTAGGCTCAAGTTTTTATACATGACGAATTATGACCTAAGGATTCTGATGGTGAATTTTATTTCTAGATTAAACCTTGTTTGACCGGTCAATTTATGCAAAAACCCAAATTAAGTTGTTAATTGGGGATGATTCTCAATGTAGGTCAAAATGGGTTCCTAAGGCCAAATTGAAGGTTCTAAACCCTAGAGATTATTTTTCTATGAATTTTAGAGGGTTTAGTTTATTTTTTATCTGCCTCGAACCTCGTGTATTTAAGTGGGTTTATTTTTTGGATTACAGGATGTCATTTAATTCCTTGGAGTTGCTGTAGCCCTTACTGAATCATCTTGTCCCACTTTCCTTCTTATTACGTTATTTTGACCTATGTTTGGACCTTGAGTTACCCTATTTTCAGATTGGATTGGTGAAATTGCATTTTTACCCCTTAGTTTCTATTTTCTTTGCAAACTCGGAATCTCTCTGAGCCAAGCCTTTCTAAGGTTATGTAGGAGCTTTTTCTTGCAAATCAGGGTTAAATGGTGCTAGTTTAGGGTTTATGATGAGGTTCTCATCAGTTCCCTAAGGGTGGGTTTGAGTTCCATATCGTGATCAGAAGGGAGGGTAGGATTAAAAACATGACTTTGACCCACTTCATCAAATGTCACGAAAATACTATCATCTGGGTCGATGTCTTCCAATGGTACCATCATTCCCTTCTTTTGACTCTAATATAATTCAAGTGGATACTCAACCTTATCATTATCTTCCTCGGGTTGCCACCTTTCTTCATCCAATGCATAGCTACTTTCATGTGTATCTTCCTCCCACCTAAGGTGTGGATCTCTCAAGGAAGTGTCATCTAATGGGGAGGTTTCAAAATTGATCCTCGAAAAGTAACTATTCTCCCCAGAATTTCCCTCCAACTTAAAGTGTAGCTCTCCCACAGGAGATGCATCTATTGTAGAGGGGTATACGTCATCCTCAATGGGGTAGATTGGGTGGCTAATTTCATCTCTTTCTTGTTGGCCTGCTCTTGAAGTTTCTCCTAACAATTCAATCATTTCGTTTTGCATTTTCTGTATTTCCATCTTCAAAGAGGAGAGGTCATTGCTATAATGAGAGAAGTCAGGCTCAGGCTTATAGTACCCAGGAATGTCTGTCCAACCATAATAATTTTTTAGGGAGGGTGCGTTGGGTATTTCTATGGTGTGTGGGATATTAGGCAAAGCAAATCCCGCTCGTAGGTTCTGCTCACTGATTTGGGGCTTAACCAGGCCAATACTCTTATAATAGGTGTAAAACGGATCCCAATGATTGTCATTATGTCCATCAAGGGATGGACCATCTCGGCGTCTGGGATCGAAGGATGCAGAGTGGGGGTGAGGGTGTGGGCAAGATGTGAAAGGATGAAAATCAATGTGGTCCATTCTAACTCACACCTCAATCAGAATTCCCCAAGAAAAACACAATTCAAAAAGGACCTTTTAGGTCTTTCCCAATTTAGGCTTTTGATTTTAAGTCAGATTACAGGTGACAATACAATTTGTTCAATCAATTTACGCGCCTATTGTTGACCTACGGCTCGCCTAAGAAGACCTAGTTGGAGCTTAGGTGTTCTTCCCTAAATCTCAAATGGTCAAGTAAATCCAAAGACGGAAGATCGAGGGATGCAAGTAGGCCTAAACCTTCCTTTGAAGCTGTGCTTTCGCGGTGCTTCTCAACTACCCCCAAAAATCCGTGACAGGGTATCCCCCTCTTTGGATTTACAAAACCTTTGATCTCAAGTTCTGAATACTTCAGAATCCAACAGTAGGAGGGCTCTTATCCTAGTATTTCCAAACCTGAGTGTCTAGAAGCGTGTTGTGGTGCAAGTGAAATAAGTGTGCATACACCACAAAAGATTTTAAATTTTGAATCGCACACCAAGTTTGAAAATCAAATCCTTGGTTTTTAAAATGTCCCTCCTTTAATTAGTCCTTTTTCTAGAAAATATGTGACCACTTGTTTAATTTATTCAATACAGATTAGGTGGTCTTTGCATTAAGTCCAAATGCAATGCGTGATCAAGAATAGGATGCAAAGTAAGAAAATGCATACCTTGCTTACAGCAATCAACGATGCAAGAATGCATGCAATGTAGAGAAATAAATCTAAAGGCTGCTCATACAGACCTAAATGGTTCATCCTAGGGCAAGCAGCTTCTAGCAGGCAGCTCATTTTTTTTATTTTTAAAATTTTTAAACTACTTATGCACAAGCAAATAAAAGTAATCAATAAACTAAAAACCTAAATCTAAAGAAAAGGGAACAGGATCCCAAAAATTACCCAACACAGGTCCAAAACAAAATCGGGGAACAAACCCCTCAAAATATACCCCGAAACAAGGGTTTCAAACAAAATGCAATGAAACATTAAATCTAAAGTCTTAATTCTATTCTAATCAAACTAGCGACTAAATATACAATGATGTCTGTCGCGTCCTCGTCCTTCTCCTCCTTTCTAAAATGGCTCATCCAATCCTCCTCTGGCGACGTCAAGGGTCGCCTCTCACACTGGCTGATTCTTGCACAAATTTTCTCGCATAGAAAAAAAAAAAAAGGTCAAATCACAATGCAATTGAAAAATAATCAAAATAAAATCATGTGAAATTATTGCGTCTGTTGCCTCCTCGGCAATGGCGCCATTTGACGAGTCGATTGTTCGCTTTAAAGTCGTTTGCAGTTTGATGTGGTGGAAAAATCGACTAATCAATATTTAAAAAGAAATAACCACTCGCAGAGGAGCGGGTCGTATCCACAGGGAGGAAATGTCGTATTTAAATTCGCACCAGTTAAAAACTTTTGTTCGTAGTTAGTTTGGACAAGAATCAAGCCAAAATTGCCTTTAGATTAAGGTTGAAGCAAGAAACAATGCTGAAATAGCAATTCTGAGTAACTAGAGGATATTTTTCGCAATGCAGAATCAATAAAATATTATTAAAAATTAACAATGGCAGAAAATGTAATTTTTAATGGCCTGGTTACTGTAGCAAAACAGGGGATTTTTTCCCCTTTGCCGTGTGCGACGAGGAGTGGACTGCCGGACGCGGGAAGCTCGGAGGAAGTTCCTTGGATCGAGGGCTTTGAAGCGGTGGTGGCGGCGTGTCACACGGCGGCCAGAGGCGGCCGGACGAGCTCCGGCGGAGGTGGCTACAGCCGGTGCTGCAGCTGCTGTTGGCGTGCATTGCAGCAAGTGCGGGAGCACGCGCGCCCTATAGGTTGTTCTGCCGGAGCGCTGCTGCGTGCTGGCTGGAGGCGTGACCGCGCATTGCAGCTGGTGCGCGCTCTGTTGGCGGTGAAAGCGGGTGCTGCAGGGGCGGGAGGAGGGCGTGCACGGTGAGGCGCGCGCGGGACTGCTGGCGGGAGGGTGCTAGCGGTGAGGTTCTGCAGGTGCGGTTGCAGCTGGCGTGGGCGCGCACTGCAGCCGGTGCGGGGAAGGTGCTGTGGGTGCGGGAGTGAGAAGGTGAGGTTCTGCAGGTGCGGCTGGAGGTGAGCGGGAAGACTGCTGCGGTGTGGGTGGCGTGGGTGCGCAGGCTGGAGGGCGTGGAGATGGCGCGGGTGCGCAGGCTGGAGGGCGTGGAGATGGCGCTGGAGGTGAAGTGGGCGGATGTGGTTGTGTGGGTGCGGCTGCAGGCGGGGGTGCGCAGGAGGGTGGTTGCGATGAGGTTGCAGGCGGAAGGTGAGCAGGTGGCTTCAGACGTCCGGGAAATTTCCCGGACGTCTTAACTGACTGAGAAGGTGATTGCAGAGTGGCTGTGGTGGTGGTTGTTGGTGACGACGGTGAGGGAGATGCACGCTAAGGTACTCACGGTAATGCGGACGAGCTCCGGATGGTGGTGTGGCCTGTCACACCACACGCCCACGGTGGTGGAGACTCGTCGCCACGGTTGAGGCCGGCGGTGTGGAATGGAAGAGAGGAGATCTCTCTGCACAGTGGTGGGTCGGTGGTGGAGGCCTACCTCGCTCAGCATCCTCTCTCCTTTTGTAGTGGCCTACACAAATTTGAAATCAGCTGCCCGACCAGATCCAACACATCCGCTCCTCCTTGAATGGGTTCTTCACTGCAGCAGCTGGTGGCGTTGGAGCGGTAGCCAGCCGTTCCTGCAAGAAGAATAAAGAAAATAATGTTAAAATATTATGGTTATTTATATACAGACCCTCAACTTTTATGTTAACCTAAATTAATGCATGCAATGTACCTAATTAGTTAACTAATGCAATTCTAAGTTAATTCTAAATGCATTTAAATATGAATAAGATGCATGAATTATGTAATTGAATTAGAAATATGAATTAATCTATTTACATCCTAATTTATGCTAAATAAATGTTAGAATTAACCTAATGTCTAGGCACTTAAATAATTAAATAGCCCACAACTATGGGCTAATCATGATCCGAGTAGATTATGACGTGGGAACCCAGGAGAAAAGATCGGAATTTTTCGAGGGCAAATACTACGGCTAGCAGCTCTTTCTCCGTAACTGTATAGTTATGTTGAGCCTCATCAAGTGTCTTGCTAGCGTAGTAGATGACCACGGGTTTCCCGTCAACTTTCTACCCCAGAACCGCTCCTACAGTGAAATCAGATGCATTGCACATGATCTCAAATGATTGAGACCAATCAGGGGAATGTAGGATCGGGGCCTGGGTGACTCGGTCACGAATGTTCTCAAAAGCTTGAGTGCATTCCGTGGAAATTTCAAAGGGTACATCCTTGGAGAGAAGAGTAGTCAGGGGACGTGCGATTTTTGAGAAATCAGGGATGAAACGACGGTAAAAATCGATGTGCCCCAGAAAAGAACGGATGTCCCTGATCGAGCTAGGCATAGGAAGTCTAGAGATTAGATCAACCTTGGCTTGATCCACTTAGATGCCTTTCTCAGAAATTAAATGTCCTAGGACGATCCCCTCAGGCACCATAAAGTGGCTCTTTTCCTAGGAAAGAACCAAATTTATAGCGATGCAATACCTGAGTATATGAACCAAGTGCTGGAGGCAATCATCAAATGATGCCTCGAAAACTGAGAAGTCAACCATGAAGACTTCCAGATAATCACCTACCATATCAAAGAATATGGCAAGCATGCACCGCTGAAAAGTCGCGGGTGCATTGCAGAGACCGAAAGGCATCCTTCAGAACGCGTATGTCCCGAAGGGGTAGGTGAATGTGGTCTTTTCTTGGTCCTCAGGATGAATCGCCACTTGGTTATAACCGGAGTACCCGTCAAGAAAGTAGAAGAATCTATTTCCCGCTAATTTCTCGAGAATCTGATCGATGAATGGAAGTGGGAAATGATCCTTCTTCGTGGAGGAATTGAGTCTTCGGTAATCTATGCAGACTCTCCACGAGTTGGCTATTCGGGTAGGTATGACCTCTCTGGTTTCAGTCGTAATGGTGGTGAGCCCTGCCTTTTTAGGCACAACCTGAATTGGGCTTACCCAACGACTGTCGGAGATCAGGTAGATGATCCCTGCATCTAACCACTTAATGATCTCCTTTTTCACGACCTCCTGCAGATTGGGATTTAAGTGTCTCTGCATCTCACGGGAGGTCGTGCGCCCTCTTCAGAATAGATACGGTGGGTACAATAAGAGAGACTTATTCCAGTCAAATCATCGAGAGTCCAACCAATGGCTCTGCGATGTTGCTGGAGAACAGCAATCAGACGGGATTCCTGATCAGGAGTGAGCTTGGAATTTATAATCATAGGGAATGTCTGATTAGAACCCAAAAAGATGTATTTCAAATGATCGGGAAGGGGTTTGAGTTCAAGGATGGGGTTATCAGCAGCAGCGGGAGGTTCAAGATGAGTGTGAGGTACTTGGGTAGGAGTTATGGATTTGTCTATCTTAATGTCTGCCTCCTCTAATTATGGTGCAAGATCCTCTTGTGGTTGATGAGGAATGATCAGGTTATCCTCAAATTATGGTTCATCAACCAAAGCCCTGACATCACAGATATGTTCAATGACACCGCAATTTATCCCTTGTTGGGCCTTAAAGATATCAATTTTGAGAGTCTGGTTCCCAAATTTCGGTTCTATTTGGCCCTCCTCACAACTAATGTTGGCCCTTGCAGTGGCAAGAAAAGGTCTCCCTAGTATGATCGGTGTATCCCTTGTGATGAGTCCATTAAAATAGACTAATATTAAGCCTAAGAATATTTAATCGTATAGTTTAGGCATGTTAATAATGGCAATTAAGTTATAGAATAATTATACACCTCATGATTTAGGTTATAACATTTTGTAACTTAATAATCTTATTATTTTTATATGCAGGTAATAAAATACACAAAGAGCAAGGGTGGGAAAATAAAATTCCCCAAACAACCGCAACTCTCTTTCCCCCTCCCCTGCGGGCAAAACTTCTGACGCCGCCTTTCTCAACAACTGTCACCGGGGATTTGGGAAAATCCCAGAACTCACGAGCAAGGGAGGAATTAAAGAGAGGAGGTGAGGAGAGAGGAGGATCCATCTTTTCCCCTTCGCGGGGAAGGGCTTCACCGTGGAAAAGGCTTACCCTGTGACCCACAGCGTGCACTGTTCGCCAAGCACCCATCTCCAGCCGCATCCTCCCTTCCAGCGCCATCGCCCCACAGCCGCTCCACCTTCCAGTGCCATCGCCCCACAGCACCCCTCTCCAGCGCCCGCAGGCACTTGCTACCGCCTTCAAGCAGGTGCCTTCCCTGCCTTCACCATCACCCGCACGTCCCGCAGAGCATCCTCCTTGCGCACTGCAGAACAACCGCACGCCATCACGCCTTCGTAGCCGTGCCCGTAGGTGCTCTCAACAGTGCACCACTCCTCCCTGCAGAAGGCGCTCACGTGCTCTCTGCGTGCAAGCGCACGCCCTCGCCGCCCGCGCCCCCCAAAAACCTCTCGGCGTCCCTGCAATCTGCACACAGTGTGTGAGCTTTCCCGCCTCCAAGCGCCACAGCAGTCGCTGCGTCTTCACCCTGCAGTGCCTCCAAGCGCCACAGCAGGCACTGCGTCGCCGCGCACCAGCGCGCGCGCGCGCCCGCTCGATCAGCCGAAGCAGCAGCCGCCCTCCAGCAAACTGGTGTTCTTCATCTCCGGCCACCTCCGGCCACCACCTCCGGCCACCTTCACCGCCGCCGCTGCCACCGTCAGAAATCCCCCGTCCTCGTCGTCCTCCTGAGCCTCGCAACTACCCCGCCGGTGCTCTCTCTCTCTCGCGAGGAAGAGAGAGGGAAAAAGCTCTGTTTTGGTTTTAATTAGAAATTACATTCAATGCCATTGCAGGCAATTTCATTTTTTTTTATTAATATTATATTATGGCAGAATTGCATTCACGCACTCACAGTTCTTTTTAATTACATGGTATTAATATTGGCTAGTTTAAACATTGATTTTGGACTTGATTTAAGTACTAATTGTCTATAGTACACATCACATGAAAATTGCATTAATTCAGCCTAAATTTATTGAGGATTTCTGTGAGGGAAAACTGTGCTTACACCCTTAACCTTTTAGGTTATTACAAACCTACTGTCCTTCACATTTTAAGTCCAATTTAAAAAGGAATTTCGCATTATCCAAAATAACATTAAATAATTAAGTATTGATTGCACCATTGCCTCCCTATGGACACGACCCGTTCTTCTGCGAGTGGTTATTTTCATTATTTTTGATTCGTCGATTTTTCCACCACTTAAATACTATAACGCTAAGCGAAAAGTCGACACGTCAAATTGGCGCCGTTGCCGGGGAGGCAACAGATGCAATAGATTTACTTTATTATTTTTAAATCCTTTTGAGTTGCGAAATTATCTAATCATCTTTATTATTTTGCAAGGAATCTGACACGGCGACGAGGCGCAGCGAAGCAACGACTTTGAACGTGAACAACGCGCACGGCGGAGACGATCTTTTTGGTGGACCTTGACGCCACCTGGAGGACGACAACAAGAACACGTGGGCCTTGATCCCATGCATTTAAGCTTACGGAGAAGCCTATTTCTGATTTAGGCAATAGGTCTTAGATAAACATTAGATTTGAATTACTATCTTTTAGGCCCTTGTTGGGTATTTTTGGGAATGTGTTCCCATTTATTTAGATTATAGGATTATTTGAACTATTTTAAACTGCATTTCAATTAGTTATTTAGATTAGGTCTGTTTGTTACTATTATTTAAGGAAAAAAAAATCGAACTGCCTGCTAGAAGCTGCATATCTATAGGATGATCATCTAAGACTAAATGAGCAGCATCTAGTTTATTTTTTATTGCATTGCATTCATACACTGCACGAAGAAAGCTGGAGTAAGGTATCTCTTTTCTTGAGCATTAATTACTTGTCATGCATATGCATTGAACCTAAATCTAAGATCACTAAAGTGCTTGAATCAAATTAATTCAGTGGTCACTTTTAAATAAATTGGGACTGTTAAGAGGTTGGACTTTAAAATCTGTGATTGAAAATTGTGTGCAAAAGGATCCTGTTTGCGGAATTTAAAAAAAAAATCAAAAGACGATCGTATGCTTGCACACTTGAGACACTGTGCACCTCACACATAAGGTCACTAGATAATTTCTACCTCACCTCTTTTGCACCACAAGGGAAGTTAGTCGGAAATCAACAAGCCTATCCACCAAGTTACTTCGGTTCCTCGTGTGTGGGCTCGATTCGAGACTTCCATCCCTTATGAGTAGGTTATAGGCACCAGCGAAGGTTGGCCTAGGAAGCGTAATTTTTGCACAACTTGTTTGGCCACCAACTAAACATATAACTCTAAGACCTACAATCTACTAAAAACAGATCCCGTTGAATTTGCATTTGCTTTGACATTAGAACTCTCTAGGAAGTTTTCTGCTGAATTTTGCTAAAGCATAAGAGAGTTAAATTTGTTTTGCTTAAAGAAATGGATTATTCTTACTCCTATCATTCAGATTATCAGAGTCAATACTTCCCATCTTTTAATCAGGATCCCATGCTCCAAGCGTATCCATCCTTTGATGGGTACATTGATAATTCATGGGATCATTCTCATTCTTACCTTGGGAGTACTGGCTTGATAACTCCCACTTTTGAGCAGAGCCTAGGAGCGGGATTTTCCAATCCTGAAATCCCTACTTCCATGCAAACACCCAACCCTCCCACCCTTCATGATTTTCTGTATCGAGGTTGGACCGATACCCCTAGGAAACCAGAGCCTGAAATTGACTATCCTCCCCAACCTGATAATAGTAGCCTCTCCTCTTTTATGATAGAAATGCAAAAACAGCAAAAGGAAATAATGGAATCAATGGGAGAGATGTTGAGGAATAGTCAACAATTAAATGAGGAAATAAGACAACTTAGCTACACGGTTCCCAATAATCCTGATCCCTACCCATCCAATCATGATCATGAAAATAATTCTGAGGTACTTAATGATAATAGGGATCCAATTTCATGTAGCGATCACTTAGACTCTCCCAATGGGACGCAGCCACTAGAGGACAACAATCATAGTGATTATCCACCTGAACTATATTGGAGTCAAAAGCAAGAGGAAATTATTGTTCCTATCACTTCCCCTCTTGATTATTTGGTGGATTCCCATTCTATTCTTAGTGAGCCTACTCCTGACCCTCCACTTAGGGAATCAACACCTATCATTCAATATCCTGAGAATTCAAATGTACCTAATGAAGGTGACCCTAAGGGAATGGAGGATGATCAATTCTGGTCTCAGGGATATGAAGAGTCTAATTTAGAGGATAAGGATGCCCCAACAGAGGAACCTGGACTGAAAATCTGGAGTGAATCACAGGAGAATTATTTATCATTTGAGGATTTAGCTCCAGACGATAGAAATAATATGATTAAATCTAGATTCCTCCTTTCTTTTGAGAGTCATCCTCCATCAAAACAGGAGTTGATATTACAGGAGGACAAACAAAATGAGAAGTCTATGGGAGACTCTCGGGGACAAAACACGTCATTTGAGGATTTATACCCCGAGAACAATAACGAATTCAATGATATAGGCTTCCTCCAAAATATTAAGACTGATCCTCCGTTAGAAATAATTGAGGATACTGATCCAACTCCTAAGGAATCACAGATAAACCCAGATAAATATTTGACTGAACCAAGCGAATCTGGGGATGAGCTGAATGATAATGATTCTTACATCTTGACCCTGCCATCAAAGGGTTGTAATTTTGAGTCTACCCTTGATTCAAATACGACTCCGATTATTAATGCTAGGCAGGATAATTTGAAGTTGTCTACAACTGTTAGGGAGTGTACGCAATCTAAATCATTGTTGGAATTGGACTTAACACCAACTAAGCCCTCATTGGACTTAACCATTACCTTCCAACACTACAAACAACCCTTATACTCCTTAACCAATCCTTGGCTCAGATCTCTGCTCATGTACATTCTTTCTGGAGACTATATCAGGCCAGTACATCCTAGGGTAGAATGGCGAGTATGGATTGATGCTTGTACTTTTACTCTCGCCATTCAAGGGTTTGAACTAATAATGATTATATCTTTTAAAACCCGTCATACTTTGGAGGATCCTTATTATCCTCCACCTATTCCGTTTCGAGAGGTCCCTTTTCATTTTCCGTTTATTATCCCTAGACCTCCTAAGGTAGCCAACGAGGTTTTTCGCTTTCATATCTTCTGGCGAGCATTTGGAATTATATTGCATCATCAGCCTGCCAACATCCGCCTGCACTGTTACGCATGTTCTTAGGGCCTAACCTTTTCTGTTTGGAACCTGACTTATAGGTTCCTTATAAGTCTGGCTGCTGACAGAAAATGCAGTGCTTGTTGGGAGGCAACCCAGCGGTCATCAGGTGATTTCTTTCCTTTCTCCTCCTGTTTTAATTTTACAATGGGGACATTGGAGGATTTAGGCATGGGGGAGTGCATTTGCATTTTAGGTGCATTCATGCATTTAGGTTAGCATAAAAAAAAAAAATTTCTCTTTTCTTGAGCTGATTGGGTTAGTCCCTAGCAGAATACCTTTGTCATTGGAGGTTTTTCTTCTTGAATTATTTCTTAAGTTTAGAATCCAGTACATTTATTTCACATGCACGTAGACTGGGTAATGGATCCTTGAGGAAAACCAATGAGCATTTGTAGTCTACTGAACCCTTGGACTGTTCATAGAGAGTCAGGCATACTATCTTCTAGTAAATCCACCTCATATTTGTGAGAAGAAGTAGAGAGATTACTGGTGCGCTAGGTCTAGTGTAAGGACTCTTAAGTTCTGGATAATTAGATGATGATACTTCAGAGCTAGGCGTAGTTTTCACTCTCTGTTCCTGGGTACGTACTTTGAGTGAATTCCTGAGAGTCACCAAATAAGGTAGATACACAGATATTGAGTCTTAATAAAGCTATAACTATGGTGGATGGTTATGGCCATCCTTCATAGAGTCCTCAGCTGAAGGAGGGTAATAGTGTCAAAGGTTGGAAATACGCTTGTCCTATCCATTCCTTTCCGGCGCCGAGAATAGGCACTTCCACCAAATAAGCCACATAACTTCCTCTTGACCATCATCATCCCTAATAATGCCTCCTACATAAAAGTCCGTATTGTGTTATGTTGATTGAAAAAGAAACAAAAACAAGAAAAAAAAAATATATATATATATACATATAAAAGAAGTAGAAAAATAAGAAATAGAAAGAAGAAAAAGAAAAAAGAAAAGAAAAAAAAAGTTATATTACAAAAAAAAAGAAAGGCCAAGTGTATGATGTAACACTATTTTCGAGGCAGCAAAACACTTATTACGTTCCACCAAATATGACCCATACCTACCTTCTAGTATTTCTGATCGCCTGAATACTGGTTGAGAACTCTAACTTAGTTATAGAGTTATTAGGACTTTAATTGAAGTGTATATGCCATGTGAGGCCACCAAATAGTGAGTACAGTTTCTAAATCTGGCAAGATTTGTGATCTCAGAAAGAATAAGAGGGAGTGTCCAGGAACATCAAGAGAGTACAGTTGTGTAGCCTCTCTTTGAGTTGACTTATTTAATAGTCTAGAGATTTAGAGTCTGCAGTACTAGACATATGTAGCACCAGTTGAGTGTGTGCCACCAAATACAAATCCATTCAACTAGATATCTCCTACCTAAGCCAAACGCCGGGGTCAAATTACAGATTATCGTCTACTTTATCCCCGAAGGAAGTGGTTTCCTATCTCGACAGAAATTTTTGCCAAGGATGATGTATGAACTCCTAATGCGAATCAGCTATTTCACTTGGATCTGTTACCTAGGTTATCAGTACTTCACATTTGTCTGGATTTCTAAAGTTTTGAAATAAGAAAAGAAGAAGTCGTCTGATTACTTCTATTATTCATTTTTGCTAGGGACTAGCAAATCTTAGGCAAGGGGGTATTTGGTGAGTCCATTAAAATAGACTAATATTAAGCCTAAGAATATTTAATCGTATAGTTTAGGTATGTTAATAATGGCAATTAAGTTATAGAATAATTATACGCCTCATGATTTAGGTTATAACATTTTATAACTTAATAATCTTATTATTTTTATATGCAGGTAATAAAATACACAAAGAGCAAGGGTGGGGAAATAAAATTCCCCAAACAACCGCAACTCTCTTTCCCCTTCCCCCGCGGGCAAACCTTCTGACGCCGCCTTTCTCAACAACTGTCACCGGGGATTTGGGAAAATCCCAGAACTCACGCGCAAGGGAGGAATTAAAGAGAGGAGGCAAGGAGAGAGGAGGATCCATCTTTTCCCCTTCACGGGGAAGGGCTTCACCGTGGAAAAGGCTTACCCTGTGACCCACAGCGTGCACTGTTCGCCAAGCACCCATCTCCAGCCGCATCCTCCCTTCCAGCGCCATCTCCCCACAGCCGCTCCACCTTCCAGCGCCATCGCCCCACAGCACCCCTCTCTAGCGCCTGCAGGCACTTGCTACCGCCTTCAAGCAGGTGCCTGCCCTGCCTTCACCATCACCCGCACGTCCCGCAGAGCATCCTCCTTGCGCACTGCAGAACAACCGCACGCCATCACGCCTTCGTAGCCGTGCCCATAGGTGCTCTCAACAGCGCACCACTCCTCCCTGCAGAAGGTGCTCACGCGCTCTCTGCCTGCAAGCGCATTCCCTCTCCGCCCGCGCCCCCCAGAAACCTCTCGGCGTCCCTGCAATCTGCAACCAGTGTGTGCGCTTTCCTACCTCCAAGCGCCACAGCAGTCACTGCGTCTTCGCCCTGCAGTGCCTCCAAGCGCCACAGCAGGCGCTGCGTCTCCGCGCACCAGCGCGCGCGCACGCCCGCTCGATCAGCCGAAGCAGCAGCCGCCCTCCAGCAAACCGGCGTTCTTCATCTCCGGCCACCTCCGGCCATCGCCTCCGGCCACCTTCGCCGCCGCCGCTGCCACCGTCGGAAAGCCCCCGTCCTCGTCGTCCTCCTGAGCCTCGCAACTACCCCGCCGGTGCTCTCTCTCTCTCGCGAGGAAGAGAGGGGGGAAAAGCTCTGTTTTGGTTTTAATTAGAAATTACATTCAATGCCATTGCAGGTAATTTCATTTTTTTAATTAATATTATATTCTGGCAGAATTGCATTCACGCACTCACAGTTCTTTTTAATTACATGGTATTAATATTGGCTAGTTTAAACATTGATTTTGGACTTGATTTAAGTACTAATTGTCTATAGTACACATCACATGAAAATTGCATTAATTCAGCCTAAATTTATTGAGGATTTCTGTGAGGGAAAATTACGCTTACACCCTTAACCTTTTAGGTTATTACAAACCTACTGTCCTTCACATTTTAAGTCCAATTTAAAAAGGAATTTCGCATTATCCAAAATAACATTAAATAATTAAGTATTGATTGCATCATTGCCTCCTTGTGGACACGACCCGCTCTTCTGCGAGTGGTTATTTTCATTATTTTTGATTCGTCGATTTTTCCACCACTTAAATACTATAACGCTAAGCGAAAAGTCGACACGTCACCTTGGATTTTCAGGTGCGTCCATATCTAAGATTATAAAGTCTACAGGGAAATAGAAATCCCGCACCCTAACAATAACATCCTCAAGAATTCCCTTTGGTGACTTGACAGATCGGTCTGCTAACTGCAATGTCACCTCAGTCGATTTTAGCTCAGATTCTTCTAGATGGTTGAGTAGGGATGTGGGTATCAGATTTATGGATGCACCTAAGTCTAATAGTGCTCTGTCAAACTGGGTTTCACCAATCTTACATGAAATCAGGGGAGTGCCTGGGTCTTTTGCCTTGGGTGGGAGTTTACTCAAGATTACAGAGCTGGCTTGCTTTGACAGAACAATTGGACTCTCACTCTTGGTTCGCGGCTTAGCTGAGGTGTACACACATTCTTCAGAAATCGTACATAAGCCGGTACGTGGAGGATCGCATCCATCAAGGGGATGTTTATTTGGACCTGCTCAAAGAGCTTGACCAAGTCCTCCTCAGGAGCCACGGGTTTTATTGTCCTCTTTCCCTTGGTCAAGGCCTCGGGAAATGGAGCCTTGGTTGGTTCCTCTAGGATAGGTCCAGGTCTTTGATCTGGGACAGGGATAGGAACATCCTTGATTACTGTCCTAGGGTTTAGGTCACTACCAGGCTTGGAGTGGTCTGGATAAGGTGGATCTTGGGTCTCCTTACCACTACGGGTGCTTACAGAATTTAGCCCTGCCTGGTTTTGGTTAGGGGTTGGTAGGATGGGTTGCTGCTGTTGGTAACCCGCATAAGAAGTTGAGGCTTCCATCCCATCAGGTGAAGGAATAGAAGGGGCCTAGTAAACCATGTGTGCTTGGCCCAAGTTTGGGTTCATAACGCGCCGCTGGGTCGGCACGCTATTAGGGTTAGGAAGAGGCTGAGAAGGAAGTGTACCTGGTTGGCGAGAATTTGCCAACTGGGCAAGTTGATTTCGGACCTCTATGATTTCGTCCTTGTGTTGTTTTTGAATAGCCGCATTCATTCTCTGAATGTCAGCCAAAGTCTGAAGGATGAGAGACATTTGATCTTGGTTTGGCTCGGGTGAATAAGTGGGGTTGGGCCGAGGCTGAGGCGGCTGATAAGGACGAGGTACTTGTGGATGGGATTGAAAGGGTGGTCTTTGAGTCTAGGAATTCCCTACCCACTGGAAGTTGGGATGGTTACGCCATCCAGGATTGTAGGTGTTAGAAAAAGGGTCATTCTGGATGGCACTAAGGTCCTCGCAGGTCTGAGGAGCCTTAGAAAAGTCAGAGAATGGGGGAGTAGGGTTCTCCTGACAGGAATAGAAAGGATCGGAGGTTCCTCCGGTCCTAGAGTCAGATGGGGGTGGATACGAGTCCATCCCGGGAGAAGGTTGGTGGTAAATGTGCTGCACAGTTTCCCGTGCGGGAGGGGGCTGTGCAAAGGAGTTCTACGCAGAGGTGGCTCGCTGCAAATGCTGAGTCAGCTCATCCACCTTCTTCTCAATGATAGAGACCTTGTCCAATTGACTGGCCATCAATTCCAGGTCGACTAGTGCGAACAGGTCCTGCATCTCGTATTCATCCTATCGAATAGTCTCATGGAGTCATTGTTGATGGAGTTCTCGCACATGTTCTCGAGAATCTCCTACACGGTGTCATCATGTTGACCTATAATATTTCCTCCGCAGGTTGCATTGACGAACAATCTAATATCCTCACGGAGTCCCTGGTAAAAAGACTGGACTTGTTCCCATTTAGGAACTCCATGATGGGGGCACTTTCTCATGAGATCCTGAAAACGATCCCATGCCTCATGAAGAGGTTCTCCCGTTTGTTGCGTGAAGTGAGTAATCTGATGGCGCAAGGCATTGGTCTGACCAACGGGGAAGAACTTCTTTAGGAACTAGGATTGAAGTTCCTCCCAATTGTTGATCGATCGGGTCTGTGTTT
This sequence comes from Thalassia testudinum, assembly GCA_037157565.1. Lineage (NCBI taxonomy): Eukaryota > Viridiplantae > Streptophyta > Magnoliopsida > Alismatales > Hydrocharitaceae > Thalassia > Thalassia testudinum. Next base: position 166,887 of record JAZHRO010000022.1, on the reverse strand, counting down.
GATACCAATGGGTGGCCTTGTCCATAAGGGAGAAAGAGAACATCTTCATAAGGAGAATATCCTGATTTTGCGCATCTAACTCGAAAGTCTGGGCCATATGCTTTAGCTGTTTAATGTGCTGAAAGGGGTCTTCAGAATTAAGCCCAAGGAATTTAGGAATGGCATGAATCATGTTGGGCTTTAGATCAGAATCAGGTCCTCCAGTCGGGATTCTGACTCAAGGCTCAATTGCCACCGCAACGAGATTATAGTGGTCTTACATCATGGGTCGCTGCAGTGGGTTCATGAGGTTCTGGAAGAGGTCATTGAGTCGCTAGAGCTGGTGCTCAAGATTATTCTCTTCCTCTCCTGGCTGAGCCATTGTGGAAGAAGAAGGTGAGTTGGGTTCAGAATCAGAGGAGAGGTCTATGTGAAGGGTTGGTTGCACACGCAAGGGTACTGAAGCTTGGCCTCGAGGAGAGTGAATTTCTAAAGGAGGTTTCAAGGACCTCCTACCAAACATACACTGATGGAGTGGACGAGTTTAGCAGGTGCTGGACCCAATCAAGACACCCAAAATGTTGGGTGACTATAGAGGTTCGGGGTGGATGGTACCCCTTAATCAGAAGGTCATCCACCTAAGAATTACCTGGGCAGCCAGAGAGGGTGAGTCCTACGAAGACCCCTATATGGCAGAGCGCCCCCATGGGTTACAGGGTTTCCCCCACCCGACCTCTCTTGTCACTGAGATTCCAGGTAGACCAGAATGGGGACCTTGACCTCTTAAGTCTACCACTTTTAATTAGGATCAAGGTGCTTAGGGTTTTCACTTGAACTTTAACCTTTTAAATGCAAAGAGTGACCTAATTTAAAGGTTGGTTGATCCAAGGGATCAACTTCACCTATTAGTTCCTTTGAGAGCTTATTGGGTCTTGTCTTTTAGGATTCAAGTGACTTAAGAGCCAGATTGTTTAGGGTTTTTCTTAATAGATGTTTTCAAGCAATGGCTTGGGCACACTTCTTTTGAGAATTCTCAATTCTTGCTTAGAAAGTGTGTCTCTAAAACCTTAGCTTTGAATCTTAAATTGGCTCTAATTGGTCCAGTTAGTTGCCTCAAGATTTGGTAATTAGGGCTCAAGCAAGAAGGTTTTAGCCCTAAATACCCTTAATGGATATACAGACACAGTGTGTTGAAATTTGAAAACAGGCAACTTTGGTGTTTTACTATGTATAAAAGATAGGTTATTCCTAAATTGCTTTTTCTTTCTTTTTCTTCCTCTTTAGAATTTAGGGGTTTAAACGAGAGGATAGAAAATTACCTGTCCTTGGCATGGTTGTTGTGTGGCTGCTTGTTTCTTTCTTGATTTCCTATGCCTGCATAATAAAAGAGAAGAGATTAATCAATAGTAAATAAAAAATTATGAATTAATAGCTTCTAGAATGACCGTTGCTCCCCGACAACGGCGCCAAAAACTGGTTGGCGTTAGGGTTTCATCGCGTAATTTTAAAGTCCTAGACATTGTAGTATATAGCGAAAAGCTATATCAGTTTACAATTTATTACTCGGAATTAAAAGTTTTCCGAAGTCGAACTCAGGGAGCAAACTATGATTCCAGAAGCATATGAATTCACAATATATTGTTTTACAAAAAATTTAGAGAGAATGAGCAAAAGAAAACTCCTTTTCTTCTTCTCTCTTCTTCTTTTCTTTACTGCGATTCTTCTATTCTCTTTCTTTTCTCTGCTGCTGCCTCTTCTTCTTTCTTCTTTCTTTCTCTGCTTTGGTCCTTCTTCTTCAACTCTTCTCCTTCTTTCTTCGGCAGTTCCATCCTTCTTCTTCTTTCTTCTTTCTTTTTCTTCTCTTCTTTTTGCTGTAGAGACTTCCTCCTCTTTTCTCTTTCTTTTTCTCTAGCCTGTCCTCCTCTATTCTCTTCTGCTCTGCTCCTTCCTTTCTCTCTGACATCTGATTTAGAAATCAGATGCCTTATCTAATCAGCCTCTCCTTTTCTTTCCCTTTGGCTTCTCTGGCTTCCTCTGCTCCTCTCCTTCCTTCCTTCTTCTCTGTGGCTAAGTCCCAGCCGCTGCTCTTCCTCACTTGTTCCTTGTGCACACACACAAGCTCAGCGCAAAACCTCCCCTACCCCTTTCCCGCGTCTCTCTCTCTCTGAATCTCTCTTTGGTATACTCTTCCAGAGCCAGGTAATCGGGTTGGGTCACGTGCCCGGGTCCAGGTGCACCGGCGTGGGTGGTGCGCGAGGAGTGCTCAAGAGTGGGGGTTGTCGAGTCGGGTCAGGTCCGCGTGGGATTGCCGCAGACGAGACCCAGTGGATAGGTGAGGGACCTCACCCTAGTGTTATCGGAGGCAACCAGCGTATAACACTTTTTCAATTTATGTGTAGGCGTGCGCCCACACACTTTCGAGGTGGGACTAAAGTCCCACCTTCGTTCCGTGCACCTGCAGGCAAGAAGATTCGTTCAATTGGGGTAGCAGCAGAAGCCTGCAACCACAATTGAGGTCTCGAGCGCATGCGCAAATACCTTCCACGCTCTCTCGGCTGCAGACCTGGAGCTGAAGAGGCCTGGAGCTGCTTGCCAAGTAGCTCTTGCTGTTCGTCAATGGTGGCAAGTGGGGCGAGACCTGAAAACACTAAAACGGCCTCACAGCCACGTCAGAAAGCTCAGGGAGTTTCGCCGGAGTACGACGAAGGCGGTGCAGCAGTCGGCGTGACGTGAAAGTGCTTGTGGCCGTATGCCTAGGGCACTCTGCAAAGGTGCAGGTGGGTGTGTTCGAGGGGTGGTCTGGGGGTGTGGGGTGGTGAATGGAGGGCAGATTTGGTGTCAGCGAGGTGTCGTGGTGCTTTAGGGGTGCTTGGCGAGGCGGATGGAGGCGTGAGGCGACGGAAACACCTCGCCGGAGGGCGGTCGGAGATGGAGAAGGTGGTGATGGTCAGTGGTGGTCGGTGGGTGGAAATAGCAAATTGAGAAGGGGGAAATAACATAGAGAGAAAGGGGAAGGTTCTTACCTACTTAATTGACGAAGAGGGAGAGAGAAGGCACCCAGCGCGTGCCTGTCGGTGTTGGGGACGAAGGTGCCCAGAAGGGGGGTAATGGCGACGAGGAGAGGATCTGGAGACGCCAGCTGGTGCGGCCTGGCGTGGGAAGACGAGGACGAGTAGACTCTGTTGCAGGTGTGGCAGCAGAGCGACGAAGAGGAGGAGGAAGGTCGTCGAAAGCGTCGGGCTGTCTGACCGGAGTGAGAGGAGACGAAGTGTGGGGGTATTCTTTGGCCAAAACGAGCTTGCCAGAAACGGATGACCCTGCCGCTTCTTATAAAGGTGTTGGCGAGGAGAGGATATCGAGGGGGCGACGTGGAGAGCTCGCCGGAGAATGGCCGGAAAGCAGACCTATGCCTTTCATGCGTTCGCACGAGAGGCATGGGCACCTGCAGGGCAAAGGGGAGGGTCCTTGCGAAAGAGGACGACGCAAGGAACCCCCCTTTCGTTCCTAAGAGCGTCCCCCATACCCTACGCGGCGCCATCCTCCACGCAAGGTTGCCGGAGGTATGGGCACCTGCGTGGGGTGGCAGAGGGGCCATTCTGCAAAGAACGAAAGAAAAGATAAGGGGCTAAATGCAAAGGTTCAAAAAGATAAGGGTCAAAAAGTAATTCAAGAAGACCAATTTGTAAAGTCGGTCAAAATGGTCTTCTCTTAAGTCCAAATTTTTGTACCAACCTAATTTGGACCTAAGAAATTCAATAGTATAATTTGATTTTAGGTTTGTCCATGTTTGACCAGTCAATTTGCACAAAAATCTAAGTTAGGTCAAAAATTAGGTATGGTTCTTAATTTAGGTCAAAACAAGTTCTACTGGCCAAATTGAAGGTTCTAAACCCTTGAGGATGTTTTCCCATGATTTTTAGAGGGTTTATTTGACTTTTATCTTGCCAAGAATGTTGTGAATTGAAGCGGATTTGTTTTTAGGGTTACAGAATGTCATTTAATTCCTAGAAGTTGTTATAATCATTTTAAGATTAGATCATCCCACTTCCTTTCTTATTAAGCTCATTTGACCTGTGTTTAGATCCTTAGATACCCTATTTGTGTACTGCATTGGTAAAATTACAGTTTTACCTCTTATGAATTATTTATTCTTAAGTTTGGAATTCTCTGAGTTAGACTTTTCCTTAGATTTTGTAGGAACTTTTGCACACTTATTTAAATGAAATTGTACTAATTAGGATTCATGATGAGGCTCTCATCAGATAGTAAGGTAAAAGGAATATTTATACTATTTGGTTGATGAGATTATTTTAATGCTATGTTTAGAGGTGTTTAAGATTATAATTAATGTTTGGAGAGATTATTTAGAGGGATAAAGAAAGTGTGTCACACCAAACTAGCAGCGAGTCAAAAAGAATTAAGTAGACTTAACTCCCATTTTACCTTACATAGTTAAGTGGACTTACCTCAAATTTTACCTCACATACACTGCACTAATGCTTGTGCTAGGTTAAAGACATTTAATTCACGATAAAATTATTTCACATTCCCTGTGAAATAATTTTAACGTATGAAACCTCCCAATTTATTTATTTATTTCATCATTTTATTTCCTTCTATCCATATTTTTTTACTTATTCATTAAATCTTTTCTGCTGCCATTGTTCTAATAAAATGAAAAGAGAGACCGTTGGAAGTGGAGAACGAGAAAGAAGGTGGAAATGGAGTAAGACGATGGGGTAAAGTTGAGGACACCTTATATGTAAAAAATAATTTATTTTTTAACTTATTTCTGTCAACTCTAACGATAGAGAGGTATTGATAATAGATAGAATAATTTTTTTTTACACATCTGTATAAATAATATAAAGTTAGAGGTATATATATTATTGCAAATTTAAGTAACCATATAAGAATCCAAAAGCTACACCGTATCTATGGCCTTGGAAACCCATATTCATGACGACAGTAAATATTCGCTAAAAGGTGATATGATGTGAATTGAAGTATACAATAGTATTGTATTATGCAATTATATATATCAATAATGTTAGGTGCATTATTGATGGACTTCGTAGGTTTTTAAGATGGCGCTGAACAATTCTAAGAATGCCCCTATAGATATCAAATGAATTGACATAAACAATTAAGATTCAAATATCTAAATGAAAATCTAACAATAAAAAAATAATTCCATCGCATATGATCCCCTCTCCAAATCACATTACTCAATATTTCTCTGTGCCTACAAGAATTTTTTTTTTTCTTATGTTTATTTTCTAAAAGACTACATAGCTATAATGTTATCTAAATATTTGATCAAATTTAATGTCAACTGATTAAGATTTATCATGATATATCTTTTTGAGACATTTGATTTGAAAGAGGTGAAAAGGTATGACACAGTAAGATCGAAGAAACAACTTAAAAAGGTATATCATTTTGATTAAACATCTAGATAATATTATAGTTATTTAAGTATTTAATAAGATAACACCAAAAAAAATGTCTTTCTTTCTTTATTGTCTCTCTCTCCGTCCCTCCAAATTTCATTTTACCCCTAAAATTTAAAACATGATAAAAAGTCATTATTTCCTCATCAATTAAACTTTTCCTCTCATAATATTTAATACTACATTTAATTTTTTTGTTAAAGATGCATTCAATTGTTGATTATATGTGATTCTTACTAATGTTAATGATTTATTTGATTCATGTCGGTCATACTATATATATATTTTTTTCAAAATAATTATTGACTTTTATAAAATAAAAATAAATTTAAGAGATAATTTAAATATAAATGTGATTTATCAATGCGACTATAATCATTTGAAACAACTAAATTTTTTATATTTATAAACATAGGAATTGAAATAATTATAATAAAATATTTATTTTAAATTATTTTTTAAAAGCTAATTACTAATAAACATTACGATTGTCTACATACTTCCACGCTAATTTATATCTCACCTTTTTTTTTTTTTTTTTTTTTCTGGTCCCATATATTCTTACGTTGTAGGTGAAGAGTGAATTGCCTAGCACATTCAAGGCATACCGCAATCAACAACACCGGTGGTCTGCAGGCCCTGCTTACCTTTTCAAAAAGATGCTATTTGAAATCATCAGAGATCCGGTTAGTATTTTCTTATTTCATTAAGCTCATTAATCAAGCAAACATAAAAATTTATCTTGGACATCCATTTTCATAAAGTGAAAAATAAAGAAGGATGTGTTTAAATTCATTTTGCAAATGCATATGTCTTCTCTCACCACAGTGATTTTAATTAATGTATTTTAATTTTTTGTTGATGAAAATTATTTTTTATAGGTGAAAAATCAATTTACAGGTAGAAAAAAATCATATTCCATAAATAACAAATTACTTTCCAGGTGAAGAATAATTTTTAATTGGTGGATAGTTAAAATATATTAATATATTTTTATTTTTCATCAGTATATTTTAATTTTTTATAAGTGAAAAATCACCTTTCATCAATACGTGAAGATCAAAATACATTGATATGTTTTCTTTTTTAATCGATGTGTTTGATTTTCCATCGATAAAAAATCACTTTTTAAGTTGAGACATATTTTTTATTGGTAGAAAATTATTTTTAATTTATATTTTAATTTTTAAAAAATGAAAAATTATTTTGAAGCATGTGTTTTGATTTTTTCACTTATAATGTGTTTAGTTAGGTTTTTTCGATGGTGGTAGACCTCACATATGACTTTGGTTACCTATCTAGGGTGTACCAGTGTATCTTACTTTTCTTTTTTTTTTTAAGTGAGCGAGGTGTACTATTTTAGTGTGAGCGGAGATCCTTTTTCGATGAATGGGAACGTACTCTCCGCGTTGCATTATAATGTGCATTTCTTAACCTGTGTCCGTTCGTAAATATGCACAAAATTTAGTTTGGATTCTATTGACAAACTACTGCTTCATTTGTTTGAACTGCAGAAAGTTACCGTATGGAGAAAGTTCTACGTGATCTACGACTTTTTCATCGCTCGGAGGATCATAGCTCATATGGTGACCTTTCTATTTTATTGTATTGTCGTACCGGTATCTTGTTTTATACCAGAAATAGAGGTATCAATTGGGGGTGTCATTTACATCCCAACGGCCATCAACTTTTTTTACACTTCAAGGGAAAAGATTTTTTTAAATGTTTATTTGTTGAACGTCTAAGTTATAATAATATCAATATAGTTTTTTCATATTTTTTAATTAAATATCTAGATATGTTTACAAAAATAATATTTAGGAAGATTTTTTTTTTCCTGTAATGATGTCATTAATATCTCAGAAGCAATAATTAGTAAATCAGTAATTACAGATGGCAGCTTTTTCATCCCACTACCTAAATAACTGGAGACCTTTCGACCACTCCATGTACCTTTTCGTTGATTTTTGATATTTGGACGTGGCTAAGATTCAATGGTAATTGGTATGTACAATTTCATTTCAGTTTTACTCTTCTTTGACCCTTTTCATTAACCTTTTTGTCACCTTTATTTTATTTGTATATCCTTGCAAATATCATTAATTCAAGTGTAAGATGAGAGTACTCTAGAAAAATCTGGAATGTTAATTCAACGAATGCTTACATCGGTGGCCTTGCCAACTGTATTGTAACTCCTTTAAAAAATGTTAATCAGAACAAAGGGTGTTGCCATAAGAATATCGATTTATACACTAAAGTGTAGATCTAACCCTACCTCTTGCAGATTTTGCTACTTGGTAGGGAGTAAAGAGTGGGATTCGATGCATACTTTAGTGTACAAACTAGTGTCCCGAAAGCATCAATAGAGTTCCTAACTCTTAGACATGACACCTTCCTAGGAGAGGGACATGAGGATACTTACAGGATGTCTCATGTAAAGACTATTAGTTACAAGGGTTACTTTGTAATTAGCAAAGTTTGCAAGGTAAGTGATGCAAAAATTCTATTTATGGACTTGTAATCGACATTTTAACATAACAATCATGAATTCATTTGTTATTTAGAATAGAGGAAATGTATAAAAACACATTAAGTAACGTGTTTTGCAATGTACAAACATGATGCATGATGAAAAATGATTTTGCATTAATACAGATGATTCTTGAAGATTTTACACTAGTGCGCAATAGTTATAAAATGATTTCACATCGGTGTAAAATCATTCTGTATCGATAAAAAATGATTTGTATACTTTTACATTGTAAAATGTATCATCTTTTACATCTTTACACGTGTACCCTCAAAAACACATGAGGTGATTGGGCGAGGACTAACATGGGAAAATTAAATGTATTTTAGGTGATCCGATTAAGGCTTGTTTTGGCAGCTCTTTTCATTTGGTACCATTCTGGGTACCCTTTGAGAATGTGATGGCAATGCATCGATTAAAGGGGGTGTTGATCGATCTCTTTGAGGTAGGAAGCGTGAACGAATGGGTTGTCACAGACAAGTTTGGCGACACCCTAAAAAAAGAGGTGAACAAGCCTCTCCTCGAAAAGAAGACCAAGACCTTCGAAGGGTATTTGACATATATATATACACCTCTCTGCAATGTCGTCAACTTCTAACTTTTCTCACCCTTCCAATGCCTTGCGCAGATTAAATATCCTGGAGATTTCTATGTCCATATTTCTCCTCGCATGCACATCATATGACTGCCTATATGGGCATGACAGCTACTTCATATACATATTTCTACAGTCAATAACATTTTTCCTAATGGGCATTGGCTACGTTGGCACCTTTGTCCCCGATGCCAAGTAATTGTTGCTGATAGAGAGAAGTAGGAAGGAGGTCAACTATGTTGTATTTGTTATTGATTCTACTATAATTTTTGTTGGGCCTTCAGGATAAGAGAAGCCCTCCATTTTTGCTCTGGAATCTTTGTAGTTCATAATAGCTCTTTGCTTAATTATTCCATAGAAAATGCGTAAGCAGCTAGGAAGTACATTATTGGTAGGAGAAATATCAGAAGCAACACCACTGTTGTAAGTATTGGTTTAATTGTGTTGGTGGGTAAGGACAAAGGAGGGTAAATGTAGCATTTCTGCTACTTTCTTTGTAAGAAATACGATAATAAGATGCAAAAAGAAGACAATATAAATGAGAGTTCCACGAAAGTGCATGTTTTTAGAGTTTTGTTTTTCTCTTGTTACCATTCATTTTTGTTGAAAATAAACATGCAACGTAGACCTTTGTGATTTGGGAGGGGAACTTGAAATTTCAAGCAACAATGCAAGAATGTTTTCCTACATTCTTTTCCTTAATTCAGATGGGAGAGCTATCCTTTCTTCTTTTCTTTCTCTTTTAATAAATAACTAGATTTTAACCCACATTACTCGGAAGAATTCTGCAACAAAAAAAATATCTCAAATCCTAATTTGAAAAATAAAATTTTTTTTATCTATTATTATATGAAAGCCTAATGTAAATACTATGTTCATCGTATATGTTAGTCTAAAAAAGTAAAGGTGTTCATATGTATATTATAGATAAAAAGAGAGATTCGATATAAATAAAAAAAGTTATTATAATTAATATATATTAAAAAAATTATCAATTCAGGAGTCACCACCAGACACGCAATTGAAATGATCAGGCGATAAAGTTGAGAGAACATTCGGCGAGAGTACCTTAATTGTTATTCATGGGATATAAATAAAAAGATTATTATAAGTAATACTATCAACATCAAATGGATGGAAGAGAACCGCCGGTAGGCTTCAAACTCATGTGCCGAGAGTGTCATGCGTCTACGGTGGCGCCGGTAATCAACTATGCTCGTAGTCGATAGAAGTATCTTTATTCAATATGTAGTCTAAATTACTATCTCACAAATACAAAAAAATAAATGAACATTAACTATTACGGTTACTATCAACTTATTCTATAGAATTAAAGATTTTTTGCGACTACATCGCTTATAATTAGGATGATGCATTAATTAACAATGGTGATGGAAAGGTATGGAAAAAGTTTCATCGGGTGTGGTTTTTGCATAATTTTGGAGTTCTTTATTGTCACGTTGTCGGTTCGAGATATGTTAGGATTAGTTTATTTGAAGGTCAACCTTTACTTTGGGGTGTTAATTTCTATTTATTTGAGGGGTTAACATCTATAATCTTAACATATATTTTGGAGGGTTAACACTTATTTTGCTAACATCAGTTCTAAAGGCTGTTAGTAAAGTAAGTGTTAACTTCATAACTTTCCCACACTTAAATTCTACTCTACAGAAATTGATGTTAACATCAGTTTAAGTAAACACCACAAGAGTTAACATTATAATTTAACACAAACACTTCAAGAAATCAGCCTTTTCGCGGAGGTTCAAAACCGTCGGCAAATGATATACAACCATCATTAAGAACTGACGGTGAGTCCCTCTTTGTCAAAGATCTTTGCCATCAGTTTTGACAAGAACAGCCGATGTATTTTGAAAACTACCACGAAGGCGAACCGTCGGCAAATGTTTACATTTGCTAATGGCTTTGTTACCTGCTGGTTAATGTAAATGTAACCTTAATTTTGCCAAATGTTAGAAACTGTTGGTAAATGTAACTTTTTACAATGCGTTAGATAACCACCGGTATAACTTATGGCAATAGTTTTAATCCATTGGTAAAATGTTTACTGACAATGATAAAAATCGCTTGTAAAGACGTTGAACATCAAGTTTCTTTTCACGATAGTTGCATAATCGTCGGTGTAGACCTTATAATGTAACCTATATACCATCATATAATATAATATTCACTTAATAATATGTACACCAATCATGTACATGCAAATCTATAGCATTCACATAATAATATGAAAGTCACATAGCATTCACGTAATAACTTGCATATCAAGTATGTATTCCATCACATAACATCACATAATAATATACAAATAATATAATCTAACAAAATAAAATTTAGAAGATATAAAAATCAAACATGTGAAAGTGTAGCATATGTAAAAGTTATTATTTTTTTTTAAGTGCATTTATAAAAGTTTTCAAATAGTCTAACATAGTTTCCAACATGATTTTCAATATAGGGAAATCAATCTAAGGATCTACCGAACCATGTCAAGAGGACACATCATTATTGTTACAACGATGAAAAAATTGTGATGGTTTATGCTTGACAAATGTAGTAACAGATCGAATAGGCGGTTAATCTTCTGATTTTGTTGTTCAATTAATTATTTATACTTTTTCCTATCTTCACGAAGTTCCTCCACTTGAGTTGCAAGATTTTCCACCTGAGTTGTGAGATTGTTAAGCTACTATTGTGATGCTCCTCTATCTTTTCTATCATACAAGTTACTAATGATGGTACTTGCTCCGCCACATAAGACACGGATGCTCTTTTGGATGTATTGCCCTAAATACATCCTCTGCAATCATTGATGTTGAGCATTCACCACCACATACTCTCCACTGGAGTTATATATGAGTTGTGTCGTTTGTTCCTAATTAAAAAAATATTAATCTATATATTATTTAATATAATTTTGAAATAAAATTATATTATCAGAAATGAGGCATTAATACGTAATTTTATATTAGCAAAATTATAACAAAATGTCCTTTGTTAGGTATTAATATGTAATTTTATATTAGCTAATAAAATCTCGTAAGGACATGTGCTCTTTTGGATCTCTGATCATCGTCGACTTGCATGAATAACTCTTACCGATCGTCCATTATGTAATATGTGATAACCAGAATAATTTCTCAGTTATGAATAATTATTTATGTGCAACAAAATAAAAGTAGCTGAAATTAAGTTCTCGTTGTCCTTTACTTCTTTGAATAGAAGAGCAACCTGAAACTAAAACTTGTGTTCTTCGACCTATCACAAGAAGTTGCAATCCACTTGTTATAAATTTAACAGCCTTTCAGTAGCTTTTGTGATCTTGCAACTCTGAAATCGTGCTCTTTGTTGATACGTATGTACATGAGTGATATGATCTTATCACATATGAAATGTTCAAATACAATATCTCATTTGAATAACAATCCATTCATATAATTTTTGCAAGTGCATAAGATCTTATTATATAATCTTCATTTTCTAAGTAGTTTCCTATCATCATACATGAAATGCACAATCCAAAAATTATATCACTCCACTTTTATAACGAATGTAGTTGATGCTTCTCAAAGTTATCCAAGACTTGTCCATATCAACTTAAATATGGAAATGAGAGCCACAAATTGAAGTAAGTTACAAAAGGATATAAGCTATATTTTTATTAATGTTTTCTCTTGATGGTCCATCATTGAATATTTGATCACAATTTAGGTGTTATTTGTCACATGTAACCCATGTTTGAAGAAATTTCGACAGCATGTCCCTGCACTTCTCCAGCATACCCCCAAGATTGACATTAGCTTGATTTTTTAAACACCTAATGAAGGGTGCATAAGGAAGCTAGCTAAAATCAGTTGGTATGCCAGAGAAGGGCAAGAAGATCCACCAAAATTCTACAAACATAGGCTACATGCAACAAATATGACCTAAGTTATGATCAAATATTTAAGGACCCACCTTAGTTTGGGGCTTCACTGAACTAGGGACGATCAAGACTTGTAGTATGTTATAAAGACAGTGCATTATGCATATATGTGTAGTATATATACATTGACGTATTGTCCGTATAACATGATCACAAGTCTTGAATGGATAAGTATTTTAACACATTATCATCCCACTCTAACAAATAACCTTAGTGTTCTCATTTCCTGTTGTTTAATAACATGCGCCTAAGTTGTGGATGATGTATGTATCTACTTGTAACAAATATTAAATAAAAGAGTCTGCACTATACAAAAGAATAAGATACTAGCTATTAATTTGGATCAAATCTATGGTACACAAAAGTAAAAATAAGGATTTTAGTGGTGCCTATAGTATATGATGCATTACAATGGTGCCTATAGTATAGTATATGACATTGTATTAGAGTAGTGGATTATGGTTGATTCATGGTTGTTTTGGATTTTATTCTTTGAATCTTCAAGTTTCTTGCTAAGTGTCTTTAGATCAATATTGAGAAGTTCCATTAATAACTGATTGCGCAGCAATCATAAGACTTAAATGACCTGAATTAAGTTAGAACTTAGCATAATTGTAGTATAATTCATGCATAAATAGCATACATTGCATCTGTTGTACTTTACTTAGATATGCATGAAATAATGTTATAATGTACTGATTAGTGCACTACTTGGATTTTAGGCAATAAGAAGCTTAGAAGATCTGTAATAAAGATGAAGAAATAATGTAGGGATGAGGTATACTACCTTACTAGTAAAATTTTAATGTAGGGATTAAAGACCTTTCCTAGCCTTAGGATAGCCATAGAGACCTTCCTAAACCCAAGCCACCCGTAGATTAGGTCACCCTAGCCTAGGATACCTCAAAACCCTTATTCTAGCTCATATTTGGATGTCTAGGTAGGTTGCTGGACGTCCAGGACCCTTAGACACCACCTGCAAAGCCAGAACTCAATTTTGCTGGAATATTGGACGTCCAGACAAGGTGTCAGACGTTCAATTTCTATAGAAATCCAAGACAGAACCTCAACTTCACCTTGATTCAACGTTAGACGTCCAAACTAGAGAGTTGGACTTCTAATTTTGAAGTATAAATCATCTGATTACTAAATTAGACGTCTGGGACCCTTCTCCAATCACTATTTTTGAAATCAAGCCTAGATCTTGACTTCCTAAGGCCCTAAATCCAATTCTACACCATAGGGAACCTAAATTAAGGTGCCATAAGCCTAGTACACTACCCCAAGACCTTCTTAAGAACCTAATTAGGTTCTCACTAAACCCAATTGACTTGGATCTAAGTCAATCACATTTCACCTAGTTAAGTGGACTCATAGAGTTCAATTGAGCTCAAACCTCAACCAACACAAGTCTAATTGGATTCAGTGAGAGTTCAATTGACTCAAGCCTGACCTAATTAGGAACTTTCTCTCCCGATTAAACACACATCCACTCAATTAAACTTGTAATAAGTTTAATTGCACTTATCACTTTAGTATTAGGGTTTATAACCCTATCTCTAGAAACCTACCTAAACCCAATCACCTAGACCTATAGGACTTGACCTAAACCACTTAGCCACACCCACATATTCATGCACACACACCTAGCCGCCCACTCGAGAGACCTCTAGAACATTCACCTAGTGGTGCCACCTTGAAGACTATTTTTAGTCGTTCAAGGAGTCCACAACCACACCCATGAAATGTGGATCTAAGAAGACCCATTTCAAATGGGGTGGTTGGCCATGATGGAGGCTCTTCTAGAGAACTCAACACTTCTCTAGAGGGTCTCTCCCTTAGTCTATTTAAGGACCTAAGGGGACAGCCAAGAACCCTATATAGTCTTGGACTCCATTCATGCGCACACCCTCCATAAGCTCCATCACTTCCATAATTACCACCTTCACGTCCAAGGGCTAGAGCATCTCCACCACCTTCTCAAGAGGCCGGCCAACCACCTTGGTCACCCCTCTTTCCCTTCCCACCACCTCAGGCCACACAGCCATTGGAGACCACCTCCAATGTCTACTTTCTGTTAGATAGATTTAGAGTTCTTCTTAGTTTTAATTTCTACATTATTTTCTGTTAGTAGCGTAGTAACCCTCTGCCTTAATGTATGCATGCATAATCTTCCCTAGATCCATGCATGCATCACTTTTCTGTTAGCTAGAATCTGTGTTTTAAGCTTTCATGTACAAGCTTTCCTCTAAATGTGACTGTAATGATGATATTTTTGAAGAAATGAAATCACCACTTGCCTAATTCATCTATCTATATTGATCATTAGTTGCCTGCTTTACATGTTTATTTTTATGCAACAAAATGTCGATCCCCAAGGATATTAATGAATTAGTGATCGATTCATTTTCCGCTAGTCGCTATCATATTATTAAAGTCATGCGAACGCCAACACACACTTTCACATTCATGATATATTTGACGCACGCACACGTTGCCTGCGTAAACAATGTGACTAGCACATCTCTAACTTGCACTTTAGAAACTGGGGTCCAATTTTAAGCAAGTATAAAATCAAAATCAATCTCGCCTCTTAAATGCCTCCCTGAGATCGATCGGGACTCACTGTCTCGTTATATAATTTTTGTTTGAGTCGTAATTCACACTATGCTATGATGGTTTTCTCACTAAATTCGCGTTTTATGAACCCAACAATAGCCTCTATTGATGACATTAAAAAAAAAACATTCGAGGTCTGATGGTTGCATTTGGAGGAGTGCTTAGGAAGCCAAGGTCTATGGAAGTGGTGACCTTGTGGAGGAAGTGACCTATTTTTACATTGAAGTAATAACGCTAAAGTAGAAGAGGTAACAGTTGACTCTCACTTTATGGTAGTTTTTTGTGATTATGGTGATTGTGAAAGTTAAGATTTGCGGAGGTAATAACCCTATCTTATCACTTCACTCTAGCATGACTCTAAAGTGCCTACTTTGCACCTACTCAAATCATAATTTTTTGCTATTAAGCCTTACAGGCCTAAATCTAAAAGCAACTACTCTATGCTAAAACCTCTTAGATAAACAAGCCTTTCTTCCTTACAATTGTATAATTTCTCAGTGGATTTCTGATGATGTGTAGCTCATCATAACCAAAATGCCCAAGTTAAGCTAGAAACTAATCTAAACACTACATAATTAACACAAGAAATGGGTCAAGTGTGGGATTTCATAGAAATGACCTAAATCAACAAATCGATGTTACAAATGCATAATTAGATCATAAATTGACATATTCTATTCAAAGATGTAATTTGATTATCCAATTGCAAATTGAACAAATGATTGAGTCCAAAAGTACAAATCAAGAGTTGAACTAACTTTCTAAATGTTCAATTAAGCTCCAATAAACATCTGGTTGCATTTGGATATCACTAGGACCTTGCATATAGAGTTTTACATATAAGACCTTAGTACAAAACATTTTGTTCACATTTAAGGCTTCAGGGACTCCTTTGAAAGTTGTGAGGACCTATTTGTATACCATCAGGGGCCGCGCTGCAAGACACTTTACCACTAATGGGTTTTGTAACGAATGTGTGCCCCAGACGTATTTTAAGACGTCTGGGAGGTGGCTCAGACGTCGGACAAGACGTCTGGGATCACAACCAGACGTCTGATAAGACGTCTGGGATAGTTTCAAGACGTCTGGAAATCCGTTATTTTCGACACATGCGAGTCGCCTGCGGGCCTGAGCGCGCAGACCGCATATTCCCCCTTTTTCTCTCTGCGGCTGCAGGCGGCCTGCCACCTCCTCTCTCCTCTCCGCGCGGCGTTAAAAGGGGCGCGCCTCCCCTCCCGTCTCCACCGTCTCCTTCTTCTTCTCCTTCCTGTGCGCGAGAGCGAGCGGAAGCGAGGGTGGCAGCGGCGGCCGCAGTGAGCGCGGAGGTGCGGCGTGCGAGGGCGGAGCTCTGCCGTGAGGGCGAGCTCGCCGGAGCGGCTTGGCCGGCTGGCGGAGGGCGCAGGGGGCGCGGAGCGACGCGGAGAGGGACCTGCTGCGGTCTGAGCAGCAGGAGCGCGAGGTGCGACGCGGGCAGCGTCGCGAGCGGAGGCCGAGCAGGGTCCTGATTCTGGAAAAATTTCCAGAATCAGACGTCTGGATTGATAGCCAGACGGCAGGGTCGACGTCTGTAAGATCATACAGACGTCTGAAAGGTGAGTTTCCGCCTTCTTCTTCCTTCTTGTCGACTGACCGTACTGAGGGAGGGGTTGGCTGTGCGCAGGTTCGCTGATTCGCCATCCTTTGCGAATCAGACGTCTGGAAGTTGTACCAGACGGCGGGAGTGACCTCCAGACGTCCTGAGGGACCATCGGACGTCTGGGATCTAGGGCAGACGTCCCCGCAGACTTCTGGACGTCTGGGAAACCACGCTGAACAGGTAATTCTCTGATCCACTTTTTAAGACGTCTGGAAGGAGTTCCAGACGTCTGATTTTGCACAGTATCGTCTTTTTCGACCCGTTTAGGGCCCGTTCGGGCTCCGTTTTCCGCGATTCGAGTTGCATTCTTTTCAGAAGTAATTCCTCTACCCGTCTACAGTAGCTATACACTTTTTTGAGACACTCCTTGTGTTTGATCCTTGTGATAGGACCTCGTTCGGTTGTAGTCTTGAGAGTCGCGGAGGCGCGCGGGATTCCCAATCACGCCCCCATTACTCCCGTTGTACCTGGTAGAGTGGTTTTAAGTATTAATAAAAATTTGTTAAAGTATGGAACCATAACTAGAACCTAGGACATTGCATGAATCCTAGGAATGAGAAATATATGGAATGATAGTTCCTAGGTGTTGCATGAATCCTAGGACCGGAAAACTAGATTGTATGATAGACCCTAGGATATGACATGAATCCTAGGATGGAAAAACTAGTGGAATATATAATAATGCAGTCTTGGAAAAATGGAAAGGAATATATGAAGCTGCCTGTAAATTGAATTCACAGCTGCCTGTTATGAATAAAGAAACATGATTGGGATCATGGTTTGTAAGAACGTGAAACTGGAAAGTAAGACATGAGATGTTCTGGAACCCTACGGGAAAGTAGGAGTAGAACTCCTGGAAAGCGAAAGGAATAGAATTGGGGAAGTGAGCTGGCCCTTGAGTACGGAGTACCAAGGAGAGCGACTGTCCCCCTGTTTAGTGCAGAGCTGAGCTAGCCACCCCAGGGACCCGGGGGTTAGGACTGGCCACTCTGTACCGACTTGTTGGCCCTCGTGTACGTAGTACCGATGAGAGCTAGTAGTGTTAGGAGAGTACTAGCTACCCCACGGGCCCCGGGGTTCTGCTAGCCTCCTTCACCGACTTGTTAGGCCCACTAGGGCAAACCAGGGTAGTCAGGCGAGGGTGCGCGGACTGTGGAGGGGCAAGGCCCCGGTTTGGTTACTGTGGAGGGGTTGGACCCCTGTTACTGGGAGGGCTCTGCCCTGGTTCCGTGCTGTGCTTTGGGCGCACCCGTTAACGGAAACGACTGACCGCGTGCCAGTGCGGGCTAGCTACCTGTGCGTTTATCGCGCGTGCCGTAGTCACCGTTACGTCTGTCAGTGACCTTGGGGTGGTTGACTGAGGGTAGGATCACCACAGGGGACTCTCCCGGCCAGGAGAGCACCACGTGCTACTTCTACTTTTGGAAAAGACTGCAATCAAGATCGTTCCCACGAGGACATTCGAGATCAAGTAAAGGATCTGAGAAATAAATGAAATAGTGAGAAAAATTGAAAGATGTGAATAAAGGAAGTAATAGAACATAACAGCTACTGTACACTCTACTGTTGCCTTTAGTTAGTTTGCCACTCTACTCAGCGTTTTGCTGACGTGTTACACTCGTTACCTTTTTCAGGACCAGGTGTTGAGCAGCCAGGGCCGGCGGCTGCAGAGGACGCTGGGCCGAGTAGGGTCCAGTAGAGTTACCACAGCCTTTTGTACCCCTTTTGTTTCTGTTCTAGTGAGTAGTTTTTGTTTCCGCTGTACCTTCTTTACCTGCAGTTCTTGTTATATGATAAATGCTGTTTTACTGTTGTGGTGGTACCTACTGTAGTAGTTTCTTTCCTTACTGCTGTACTTTCTTACTGTTAGTTACATTCATGCTGAATGTGGTTTATTTTACTGTCTTTTGGTTACTTCCTCGTTGGACGACTAGGTCTTGGGATTAGTCGAGTCGGTCCGGTTCTCGTGTCTCGTAGGGACTCGGGAACTGGGTCGTTACAGGTTTCGTCCTAATTTTTCTACCGTTTTGCCATTTGGGTGTCTTCGCAATTTCTCCAACATAGTGAGACACCGCGGTGCACTGTGCACCCGAAGAACATGACCCATCTGGGTCGTCGTTCCCTTATTTCTCTGATCTAACAACCGATTCATGATCTAATCTTCGCGTGCATTTGTGCGTGGCATCACCGCACACCCCGGAACTCATCCAACGACCTTGATTTGAGTTGAATTGTTCACGCACCCTCTCAACTCACATCCACCGCCCATGCCCTAGGAATCTAATTTCACCCTCATGGTGACCACAATCAGTGAAGCACCTACTTAAGTTGCTTTAAATCTCATCGCGCACGCTATTGATTCCCCTCCTACTTTCTTGAGCAAATCGTTTGTTAAGACCCGAGGCACCAAAACCACTTTAAGACGTTTGGGAGTTGGTCCAGACGTCTGGTCAGACGTCTGGACGTCTTTCCAGACGTCTGGAAATTAATTTTTACGTGTGTACCAAAGCGAATCTGCACGCATGTTGCGCGTAGACTGAAACCCGCCGCCCTCTTCTCTTTCTCTCCCCTCGCCGACCTGCAGACGCCTCCCCCATGCCTTCAAATACCCCCTCCCCTCTCCCTCGTTCACCACCCCATCGTCTCCTCCTTCTTCCAGCGCGAGAGCGAGAGCGAGGGCAGCAGCTGCTGCTGGGTGCAGCGGGAGGGAAGAAGAGGGAGAGCGCACGAGAGAGAACCTGCTGAAGCAGCTCGAGGTCGGCCGGCGTGTGCACGGAGGAGCTTCGCGCGGGGGAGATCCCCTTTGGTGCTGCTGTAGCTTGAGCAGTGAACGAGCGGCTGCGTGGCGAGCTCGCGCACAATGGGAAGAAGGCGAGAAGGTTCTGATTCTGGGAAATTTTCCCAGAATCAGACGTCTGGACCTACGTCCAGACGACACGGGAGACGTATGGAGAGAGATCCAGATGTTTGAAGGGTATGATATTTCTCTTCTTCTCCCTTTCGCGGATACGGCCATGCAGGCCGTTCCGCTGAAGAGTTCTGCCTCTTTGCCATGTTGAGATCGTTTGCATACGCGTGCAAGTTTCATTTCGGGAAGGTGCGAGGACACGCCCTCCCACATGGATCAGACGTCTGGGCACAGGACCAGACGGCGGAGAGGGTCTCCAGACGTCCGAAGTGATAGTCGGACGTCTGGAACTAGGTCCAGATGGTTTAGCGGGATCCTGGACGTCTAAAGAGCAGCGCAAGAGTGAGGTATGACCTGGACCACTTTTTAAGACGTCTGGAAGATGTTTCAGACGTCTGATTTGGGTCAGAGTTTTCATTTTTGACTAGTTTAGGGTCAGTTTGAGGTTCGATTTCCGTGTTTAAAATTTCCTTCTTCTCAGAATTAGTTCCTCTACTTGTTTAAAGTACATGTATCCTATTCTGAGTGGTTCCTTGTGATTTACCCTTGTGTTAGGACCTCGTTCTGTTGCGGCTTTGGGGGTTGCGGAGACACGTGGACCTGCCAATCATGCCCTCATTACTCCCTATTTTGCGGGTAGAGTGGCTTCCCTTAGTTAATTTCAAACATTAATGCATATTTGAATTAAATGATAGATCCTAGGGTATGGCATGAATCCTAGGACCTGAATACTAGATTGAATGATAGATCCTAGGGTGTGGCATGAATCCTAGGAACAGGAAACATTGAAACAAATGTCTTGAATGCCTAAATTACAGTCTTGGATAAGTGGATCAAATAATGATAATTGCCTGTAATTGGATAACAGCTGCTTGTGAAATGTAGAGTACTGTTACTAGTAACTGTTACATGTAATTTCTGTTGATTGAGATTAAATACGAGCTGCTTGTATATAAATTGGAAAGGAAAAGAAGTTGAATGTTGGAACACGTACTATATGCGAATAAACCTGAATGATGAAAACTAGTGTGGCTTGGCCTGAGGAAACATGAGCACTAACCCTACGGGGAATTAGTAGTAGAACTACTAGAAAGAAATGGAATGGAACTGGAAAAGTAAAATGGGAAAGTGTGTTGTCTCTTGGGTATGAGGTACCAAAGGGAGCACATGTTACCTCTTAGTGCAGAGCGGAGCCAGCTGCCCCAGGGACCCGGGGTTAGTTCTGGCCACTTTGTATCGACTTTTGGCCCTCGCGTACACAGCATCGGGGAGAGCTAATAGTGTAGGGAGAACACTAGCCACCCCACGGGCCCCGGGGTTTTGCTAGCCTTCCAACACCGACTTATTAGGCCCACTGGGCAAACCAGGGTAGTCAGACGAGGGTGCGCGGACTATGGAGGGGCAAGGCCCCTGTTTGGTTACTGTGGAGGGGCTAGACCCCTGTTACTGAGAGGGCTCTACCCTATACTGGTTCCGTACTGTACTTTGGGCGCACTCGTTAACGGAAACGACTGACCGCGTGCCAGTGCGGGGTAGCTACCTGTGCATCTATCGCACGTGCCGTAGTCACTGTTACGTCTGTCAGTGACCTTGGAGTGGTTGACTGAGCGTAGGACGACCACGGGGGACTCTCCCGGCCAGGAGAGCACCACGTGCTACTTCTACTCTTCGGAAAAGACTGCAATCAAGATCGTTCCCATGAGGAACATTCGAGATCAAGAGAAAGATCTGTGAATATAATTCGATAACAAGTAAATAGAGGGATAAAGAAAGAAACTAAAAACAACAGCTGCTTGTCCACTTTTACGATTTTTCTTAGTTAGCTGGTTGCCACTCTACTCAGCGTTTCGCTGACGTATCACCTTTGTCACCCTTTTCAGGACCAGGTGTTGAGTAGCCAGAGCCGGCGGCTGCAAAGGGAGCTGGGCCTAGTAGAGCCCAGTAGTCTTACTTGTGTAGTACCTAGTGTACCATTTCTTTTGTAGTGAGTATTTTCCTGTTACCACTGTACTCTTTTATTGAAAGCATCATGTTTATGTACCTGTCTATTTTCTCTACTGTTGTGGTGGTGTGTACTGTAGTAGTTCTTTTCTTTACTGCTGTACTTTTGTTACTATTAGTTACTTGCATGATGAATGTGGTTTATTTTCTGCTCTTTTAGTTACTTTCTCGTTGGACGACTGGGTCTTGGGATCAGTCGAGTCGGTCCGATTCTCGTGTCATGTAGGGATTCGAAAATCGGATCGTAACAAGATGGTATCAGAGCAAGGTCGTCCCGAGGAGTGAACCAACTAGTTGGAAAATAACCAATTCACGTGTTTGTAACTAGAGTAACCACCCCAACATACCTTTTGACATCCGTTCTGAGGTTCTTTTTCTGAGTATCGGCTATATTTGACATCTCCCTATTTTGTGTTTGCATCCCCTTGCAGGAGATGCCTGGTTGTGGAACTAGGAGGGTGGGCCGCGGGCGTGGCCGAGGTCGAGGCCCGAGGGACAGATGTGTCGAGCTTAGAGTACATGCTACCCCTTCTCTTCTCCTGAGCATACCATCTCCGGACCTCGTCCATCTGATCCGAGAGGTGGTTCGAGAAGAATTTCAGCTTCCACCCACTTCGCCACCCCCTCATCTCTCTTCCGAGGGAATGATAGGGGAGTTTATTGTGGAATGAGATTTCCATCATCACACTAAGCGGGTTAGGAGAGCTCAATGGAGGCACGTGACACCTGCAGGAGGGCCGTCGCACTTTGCGGAGCCATCAATAGTCTCTGGGGGGCCTCGACAGGGGCCAGCTGTCAACACTGGACCCCCACCCAGCCGCCAGCAGGGACCTACCGAGAGGAGGCGTCGAGTTCCCCTCTGCTACCAGTGTGGCCAGCCGGGCCATTTAAGGAGGGACTGCTCGTCTAGGGTTGGAGCACAGCAGACGCTCACCGCTTCGAGCACTGAGGGCCAGTCGGGTGGTCGTGGGTTCCAGGTACCTGAGGGAGGACAGCCGCCAAGAGGAGGATACCGACCCACTGTCACTAGCTCCGCCCTGGGCCTACCTATTTTGTCCGCTCCCAGTACCGAGTGTCGCGACGTTGTGACTCACAGAGACATCATAACTTCAGTTTATACGGTGACAGGTATGGTTACAAGGCTTGGTCTTTTTGGAGTACGTAATTCCTTCTTCTAGTATGATGTACCTTCTTGCTCCACGAATTGGTTGCTACTTTGGAGTCCGATAGCACTCCATTAGGGGATGAGTGGTAGTTAGCAACCTAGGCGGCCAGCTGTTTGTAGCTGGGAAGGGTTACACGGATTGCGAGGTCAGTGTTGGGGGACACAGCCTTCCCGCTGACCTGATTATGATACAGATGGAGGACTTTGGCGTAATTCTGGGGATGGACTGGTTGTCTGCTTACCATGCCTTGGTGGA
The DNA here is from genome assembly GCA_037157565.1 of Thalassia testudinum. NCBI lineage: Eukaryota > Viridiplantae > Streptophyta > Magnoliopsida > Alismatales > Hydrocharitaceae > Thalassia > Thalassia testudinum. The sequence continues at coordinate 143,799 of JAZHRO010000022.1, read as the reverse complement.
CTGCGTTGAGAGGAAGATCGTCTTCTCCATACCGGAGTTACCTTCTTTCGAGTTTCATGGGCAGCCAGTGGATGGAGGCTTCAGGTGCATTTCTGCACTTCGAGCGGCGAGACTTTTGAGCCAAGGGTGTGAGGGCTTCCTAGCTTGTGTGGTGGCGGAGCTTAGCCCTGTGATAGACTTTCAGAGTATCCCGGTAGTCAGAGAGCACCCTGACGTATTCCCAGATGAGTTGCCAGGACTACCACCCGAGCGTGAATCGAGTTTGAGATCTCACTGGTACCGGGGACCCGCCCCATCTCCACAGCACCGTACAGGATGGCACCACTTGAGCTGCGAGAGCTCAAGTCTCAGTTGCAGGATCTCCTGGAGAAGGGCTTTGTGAGGCCCAGTACGTCTCAATGGGGGGCCCCGACACTGTTCGTAAAAAAAGAAGGATGGTACCCTACGCCTTTGTGTGGACTATAGACAGCTGAATAGGGTTCACATCAAGAACAGGTATCCGCTACCAAGAATTGATGACTTGTTTGACCAGCTTCGAGGTGCCACGGTATTCTCCAAGATAGACTTGAGGTCTGGGTACCATCAGTTGAGGATCAGGGAGGTAGACGTCTCCAAGATAGCTTTCCGCATCCGGTACGGACACTACGAGTTTTGGTAATGCCGTTTGGACTGACCAACGCCCCCGCTGCCTTTATGGATTTGATAAACCGGGTGTGCAGACCGTACTTGGACCATTTCATGGGGTATTCATTGATGATGTGCTCATCTACTCTCGAGATCAGGCGCAGCACGGACAACACTTGCAGATGGTTTTGGACACACTGGGACGACATAGGCTGTACGCCAAATACAGCAAGTGCGAGTTCTGGATTAAGGGAGTTGACCTTCTTGGGTCATGTGATCTCCGGGGATGGCTTGGCTGTGGACCCAGCCAAGGTTGAGGCAGTGCTTAGGTGGGAGAGACCGCGTACAGTTACTGAGATCCGCAGTTTCTTGGGACTGACAGGCTACTACAGGCGGTTTATCAGGGGCTTCTCGCAGATCGCACGTCCTATGACACAACTGACCCAGAAGGACATGCCCTTTACTTGGATAGACGCTTGTGAGGCGTGTTTTCAGGAGCTGAAGGAGAGGCTGACTTCGGCCCCGTGCTCACCATTCTGGACAATAGTGGCGGGTTCGTTGTGTACACGGACGCTTCTTTGTAGGGGTTAGGGGGGTGTACTCATGCAAAAGGGTCACGTTGTCGCTTACGCTTCGCGGAAACTGAAGCCCCATGAGCGTAGCTACCCTACCCACGACTTGGAGCTAGCAGCTATCGTCTTCACGCTGAAGACTTGGAGGCACTACTTGTACGGTGAGACCTTTGAGATTTTCATAGATCATAAGAGCCTCAGATACTTGTTTGATCAAAAGGAGCTCAACATGAGACAGAGACGTTGGTTGGAGCTCCTGAAGGACTATGATTGCAACATTTCCTAACATCCGGTGAAGGCTAATGTGGTGGCTGACACCTTGAGCCGGAAGGCGCCCGCCCACTTGGCCAGTTTACAGGCATGGAGTTGGAGCCTCTTGGAGGAGATGGGCAGATGGTCGACCCATATTTGCAGTCATTGCGAGACAGAGTGCTGTCAGGAGACCCTGGGGATCTCTCTTTTACAAATCAGGTACTGCGCATGAGAGGACGTTTGTGCATTCCCAGGGACGAGGAGCTGTTGAGAGAGCTCCTGGCTGAGGCACATGGTTCCAGGTTCACCATACATCCCGGAAACACAAAGATGTACCATGATTTTAGACGCAACTTTTGGTGGAAGGGGGATGAAGCGGGATGTGGGTGACTCGTACAGCAGTGTTTGGTGTGCCAGCAGGTGAAGACCGAACATCAGAGGCATGCAGGGTCATTGCAGCCATTTTCAATGCCAAAGTGGAAGTGGGAGAGCATCACCATGGACTTGGTGGTGGGTTTCCCTGTTACCCAGCGAGGACACGACGCAGTCTGGGTGATCATTGATTAATTGACGAGGACGGCACGTTTCTTGCCGATCCAAGTTGCCTTGGGACCAGTACAGTTGGCAGAGAGGTATATCCGCGTCGTGGCACGTCTACACAGAGTTCCGCGGGAGATCGTATCCAACCGGGATACCCGTTTTATGTCCCAGTTTTGGGCTGAGTTCCTGCAGGCCTTGGGGACGCAGTTGAGGTTCAGTACAACATACCATCCCTAGACGGACGGACAGTCCGAGCATACGATACAAACACTCGATGACCTTTTTCGTACTTGTGTACTGGACTGGAGGGGCTCTTGGGAGGAACACTTGCCCCTGGCGGAGTTCGCATATAATAACAGTTATCACTCGAGCATCGGCATGGCACCCTACGAGGCTCTGTACGGACAGAGGTGTACGGCACCCTTGAGTTGGGGTGAGGTGGGGACCAAGTGGGAGGTTGGCCCCAGGTTGATCCGGCAGAGTCAGGAGGTGATCAAGCAGATTCATAGGCGACTCCGTACTGTCAGGAGCAGACAGAAGAGCTATACAGACCGGAAACACTGAGAGGTACAGTTTGAGGTTGGGGATCATGTCTTCTTTCGCGTTTCGCCCATGAAGGGCCTGCAGCGGTTTAGGGTGAGAGGGAAGCTCGCGCTGAGGTTCGTGGGACCCTTTGAGATCCTGGAGCGGGTTGGACCCATTGCTTACAGGCTTGCTCTTCCTCCCTAGCTTCCTGGTGTGCACGACATGTTCCACATGTCCAACCTCAGGAAGTACGTCGCCGATCCCAGTCACGTCCTGAGCCACGAGAGCGTCGAGGTGGGTGATGACCTGACCTACCCCGAGCGGCCAGTGCAGAATCTCAACAGAGCCGTTCGGCGTCTGAGACGGAAACAAGTACCCCTGGTGATGATTTTGTGGAGGAGCCAGTGGTATGAGGAGGCTACCTTGGAGCCTGAGGCGGCAATGCAGGAGCGGTACCCGGAGCTCTTTGAGGGTACGTCTTTTCGGACCGGCTTCGGTCCTCTTTGAGTTTGTTATGCATATATTATTCTTTTTCCGCACCCTAGTTAGCGCAAGTTTCGAGGATGAAACTTCCTTTGAGTTTGTTATGTTGTTAAGACCCGAGGCACCAAAACCACTTTAAGACATTTGGGAGTTGGTCTAGACGTCTGGTCAGACATCTGGACGCCTTTCCAGACGTTTGGAAATTAATTTTTGCGTGCGTACAAAAGCGAATCTACGCACATGCCACGCGCAGACTGAAACCCGCCTCCCTCTTCTCTTTCTCTCCCCTCGCTGACCTGCAGACGCCTCCCCACGCCTTCAAATACCCCCTCCCCTCTCGCTCGTTCACCACCTCACCGTCTCCTTCTTCCAGCGTGAGAGCGAGAGTGAGGGTAGCAGCTGCTGCCGGATGCAGTGGGAGGGAAGAAGAGGGAGAGCGCGCACGAGAGAGAGAGAGCCCGCCGGAGCAGCTTGAGGCCGGCCGGCGTGTGCACGGAGGAGCTTCACGCGGGGGAGATCCCCCTGGTGCTGCTGCAGCTTGAGCAGCGAACGAGCGACTGCGTGGCGAGCTCGAGCACAGTGGGAAGAAGGCGAGAAGGTTCTGATTCTGGGAAATTTTCCCAGAATCAGATGTCTGGACCTACGTCCGGACGACACGGGAGACGTGTGGAGGGAGATCCAGACGTCTGAAGGGTATGATATTTCTCTTCTTCTCCCTTTCGCGGATATGGCCATGCTGGCTGTTCCACCGAAGAGTTCTGCCTCTTTGCCATGTTGAGATCGTTTGCGTATGCGTGCAGGTTTCGCTTCGGGAAGGCGCGAGGACACGCCCTCCCACATGGATTAGACGTCTGGGCACAGGACCAGATGGCGGAGAGGGTCTCCAGACGTCCGGAGTGATAGTCGGATGTCTGGAACTAGGTCCAGACGATTCAGCGGGATCTTGGATGTCTGAAGGGTAGCGCAAGAGTGAGGTATGACCTGGACCACTTTTTAAGACATCTGGAAGGTGTTTCAGACATCTGATTTGGGTTAGAGTTACGTTTTTGACCCGTTTAGGGTCCGTTTGAGGTTCGATTTCTGTGTTTAAAATTTCGTTCTTCTCAGAATTAGTTCCTCTACTTGTTTAAAGTACATGTATCCTGTTCTGAGTAGTTCCTTGTGATTTACCCTTGTGTTAGGACCTCGTTCTGTTGCGGCTTTGGGGGTTGCGGAGGCACGCGGACCTACCAATCACTCGCCCATTACTCCCGATTTTGCGGGTAGAGTAGCTTCCCTTAGTTAATTTCAAACATTAATGCATATCTGAATTAAATGATAGATCCTAGGGTATGGCATGAATCCTAGGACCTGAATACTAGATTGAATGATAGATCCTAGGGTGTGGCATGAATCCTAGGAATAGAAAACATTGAAACAAATGTCTTGAATGCCTGAATTACAGTCTTGGATAAGTGGATCAAATAATGATAATTGCCTGTAATTGGATAACTGCTGCCTATGAAATGTAGAGTACTGTTACTAGTAACTGTTACATGTAATTTCGGTTGGTTGAGATTAAATAGGAGCTGCTTGTATATAAATTGGAAATGAAAAGAAGTTGAATGTTGGAACACATACTATATGCGAATAAACCTGAATGATGAAACCTAGTGTGGCTTGGCCTGAGGAAACATGAGCACTAACCCTACGGGGAATTAGGAGTAGAACTACTAGAAAGAAATGGAATGGAACTGGAAAAGTAAAATGGAAAAGTGTGTTGTCTCTTGGGTACGAGGTACTAAAGGGAGCACATGTTACCTCTTAGTGCAGAGCGGAGCCAGTTGCCCCAGGGACCCAGGGTTAGGTCTGGCCACTTTGTACCGACTTTTGGCCCTCGCGTACACAGTACCGGGGAGAGCTACTAGTGTAGGGAGAACACTAGCCACCCCACGGGCCCTGGGGTTCTGCTAGCCAACCTACACCGACTTGTTAGGCCCACTGGGAAAACCAGGGTAGTCAGACGAGGGTGCGCAGACTGTGGAGGGGCAATGCCCCTATTTGGTTACTGTGGAGGGGCTAGACCCCTGTAACTAAGAGGGCTCTGCCCTATACTGGTTCCGTGTTGTACTTTGGGCGCACCCGTTAACGGAAACAACTGACCGTGTGCCAGTGCGGGGTAGCTACCTGTGCGTTTATCGTGCGTGCCGTAGTCACCGTTACATCTGTCAGTGACCTTGGGGTGGTTGACTGAGCGTAGGATGACCACGGGGGACTCTCCCAGCCAGGAGAGCACCACGTGCTACTTCTACTCTTCGGAAAAGACTGCAATCAAGATCGTTCCCACGAGGAACATTTGAGATCAAGAGAAAGATCTGTGAATATAATTCGAGAACAAGTAAATAGAGGGATAAAGAAAGAAACTAAAAACAACAGCTGCTTGTCCACTTTTATGATTTTTCTTAGCTAGCTGGTTGCCACTCTACTCAGCGTTTCGCTGATGTATCACCTTTGTCACCCTTTTGAGGACCAGGTGTTGAGCGGCTAGAGCTGGCGGCTGCAAGGGAGCTGGGCCTAGTAGAGCCTAGTAGTCTTACTTGTGTAATACCTACTATTTCGTTTCTTTTGTAGTGAGTATTTTCCTGTTACCACTGTACTCTTTTATTGTAAGCATCATGTTGATGTACCTGTCTATTTTCTCTACTGTTGTGGTGGTGTGTACTGTAGTAGTTCTTTTCTTTACTACTGTACTTTTGTTACTGTTAGTTACTTGCATGATGAATGTGGTTTATTTTCTGCTCTTTTGGTTACTTTCTCGTTGGACGACTGGGTCTTGGGATCAGTCGAGTCGGTCCGGTTCTCGTGTCCTGTAGGGATTCGAAAATCAGGTCGTAACATCATTCCTTCCTCTCCAGTAACTCCTAAGCATTTCACTTGCCACACCTGTGACAAAGGCGTAGCTCTTCCTCCTCAATTCCTCCTCGTCGCTAGGGATGACGTACGCCTGAGGACGACCATGGAGCTCCACTAGAGGGCTCTTCACTCATTGGAGACCTCCTTCCTTTCTTCCTCCTTAGTTGCCAACTTTAGATCTTGGAAACCCCATTCTTTCTGTTAGATAGGATTTCCAGCTTTGTAGAGTAGCTTAGATTAGTAATTAGAGTATAGTAGATTAATTAGGAGTAGATCAGATAGCTGAATTCATGGATTTTGTTGATTAGCTTTGGAGTAGAACAGATTAGAGCCAATCCGACCTCTCTAATCAATTCAGTTCAAAGAGGTGTTTTTCGTACTTTCACATCGATTCATACAGCTTTCTCTACGCTTCACAATCCACATTCATTGAATTCCCTGGAAGTTTTAATCACAACTCAACCACTCATTGAAGCATCAATCAGATCTGATGCTCCATATCATCTAGATTTGATTGAGTGCTAATATCACCTGGGGGGTCTCCCACACACTCCATAAATCCACAAAGACCCCTCAATCTGATTTGAATTGAACCAATTTGAGCATTTACATCAAATTTGTTGGTTTTGTTGATTTGAGAAGTTTTTGATTGAATTCAAGGCCAATCTAATTTGAATGATCAAATTGAGTCCTCTTATGCTTTATTGAAATGATTGAGATGGGTTTAAGTGATTTAGATTGGATTTTAATTGTTGAATATGCTTACGCCCAAATTTCAACTTGATTCACTCTTTTTTGGGAAATGTCTAAGGTAGCAGGAGCTAGGTTTTGATGCATGAGGATGAAGCTCCTGCTGTGACTTGAATAGATCTGAAGCATCACCTAAGATACCTGAACACCAATCAATGGTGTGCAGGTATCCTAGATGGGCAACTCATCTTGGTGAGCTCACATTATGTTAAGATCTGAGGCACCAAAACCACTTTAAGACGTCTAGGAGTTGGTCCAGACGTCTGGACGCCTTCCCAGACATCTGGAAATTAATTTTGTGTGCGTACGAGAGCGAATCTGCACGCGTGCCACGCACAGACTGAAACCCGCCGCCCTCTTCTCTTTCTTCCTTCCCTCGCCGACCTGCAGACGCCTCCCCCACGCCTTCAAATACCCCTCCCCTCTCCCTTGTTCACCACCCTACCGTCTCCTCCTTCTAGCGTGAGCATGAGAGCGAGGGCAGCAGCTGCTAGCGGGTGTGGTGTAGAGAGGAAGAGGTGCAGCGAGAGGGAAGAAGAGGGAGAGCGCACGAGAAAGAGAGAGAGAGAGAGCCCTCCGGTGCAGCTCGAGGCCGGTCGGCATGCACGCGGAGGAGCGTCGTGCTGGGGAGATTCCCCCTGGTGCTGCTGCAGCTCGAGCAGCGGACGAGCGGCTGCACGGCGTGGTCGTGCGCAGCAGGAAGAAGGCGAGGAGGTCCTGATTCTGGGAAATTTTCCCAGAATCAGACGTCTGGACCTACGTCCAGATGGCGAGAGCGACGTCTAGAGAGAGATCCAGACGTCTGGAAGGTACGATAGTTCTCTTCTTCTTCCTTCCACGGATACGACCATGCAGGCCGTTCCACCGAAAGTTTTGTTGCGTGCCGTATTGAGAGAGCGTTTGCGTACGCATGCAGGTTTCGCTTCAGGAAGGCGCGGACACGCCCTCCCACGTGGCCCAGACGTCTGGGAAAGTCACTAGACGGCGGAGAGCGTCTCCAGACATCCGGAGTGACAGTCGGACGTCTGGAAACTAAGTCCAGATGGTTCAGCGGGATTCTGGACATCTGAAGGACCGCGCAGGATTAAGGTATGAGCTGAGCCATCGTTTAAGACGTCTGGAAGATGTTCCAGACGTCTGATTTTGGGTAGACTTGTCATTTTTGACCCGTTTAGGGTTCGCTCGAAGTCCATTTTCCGCGTTTCGAGTTTCGTTCTTCTCAGAATTAGTTCCTCTACCTATTTACAGTATTTGTATCCTGTTCTGAGCGGTTCCTTGTGTTGATCCTTGTGTCAGGACCTCATTCTGTTGCGGGTTTGGGGGTTATGGAGGCACGTGGATCTGCCATTCACGCCCCCATTACTCCCGATTTCGCAGGTAGAGTGGCTCCCTTTAATTATTTATCAACAATTATGCACTTGTGAGATAATTAATAGATTTTAAGGTATGGCATGAACCCTAAGACGGGAAAACTAGATTGAATGATAGATCCTAGGGTATGGCATGAATCTTAGGACTGAAAACTAGATTGAATGATAGATCCTAGGGTGTGGCATTAATCCAAGGAACAGAAAACACTGAAACGAATGTCTTGAATGCCTGATTTGCAGTCTTGGATAGGTAGACAGAATAATAATAATTGCCTGTAATTAGATAACAGCTGCCTATAAAATGTAGAGTACTGTTGCTAATAGCTGCTACATGTAATTACTGTTGTTTGGAAACTAATTACGAGCTGCTCGTATATAAATTGGAAAAGAAAAGAAGTTTGGATGTTGGAAATACGCACTATATGCGAATAAACCTGAAATGATGAAACCTAGTGTGTCTTGGCCTGAGGAAACATGAGCACTAACCCTACGGGGAATTAGGAGTAGAACTACTGGAAAGAAATGGAATGGAACTGGAAAAGTAAAACGGGAAAGTGTGTTGTCTCTTGGGTACGAGGTACCAAAGGGAGCACATGTTACCTCTTAGAGCAGAGCGGAGCCAGCCGCCCCTGGGACCCGGGATTAGGTCTGGCCACTTTGTACTGACTTTTGGCCCTCGCGTACACAGTACCGAGGAGAGCTACTAGTGTAGGGAGAGCACTAGCCACCCCACGGGCCCCGGGGTTCTGCTAGCCTTCCTACACTGACTTGTTGGGCCCACTGGGCAAACCAGGGTAGTCAGGCGAGGGTGCGTGGACTATGGAGGGGCAAGGCCCTTGTTTGGTTACTGTGGAGGTGCTAGACCCCTGTTACTGAGAGGGCTCTGCCCTATACTGGTTCCGTGCTGTACTTTAGGCGCACCTGTTAACGAAAATGACTGACCGCGTGACAGTGCGGGGTAGCTACCCGTGTGTTTATCACGCGTGCCGTAGTCACCGTTACGTCTGTCAGTGACCTTGGGGTGGTTGACTGAGTGTAGGACGACCACGGGGGACTCTCCCAGCTAGGAGAGCACCACGTGCTACTCCTACTCTTGGGAAATGACTACAATCAAGATTGTTCCCACGAGGAACATTCGAGATCAAGAGAAAGATCTGTGAAATAATTCGAGAACGAGTAAATAGAGGGATAAAGAAAGAAACTAAAAACAACAGCTGCTTGTCCACTTTTACGATTTTTCTTAGCTAGCTGGTGCCACTCTACTCAGTGTTTCGCTGACTTGTCATCTTTGTAACCCTTTTCAGGACCAGGTGTTGAGCAGCCAGAGCCGACGGCTGTAGAGGGAGCTGGGCCTAGTAGAGCCCAGTAGTCTTACTTGTGTAGTACCTACTGTACCATTTCTTTTGTAGTGAGTATTTTCCTGTTACTACTGTACTCTTTTATTGTAAGCATCATGTTTATGTACCTGTCTATTTCTCTACTGTTGTGGTGGTGTGTACTGTAGTAGTTCTTTTCTTTACTGCTATACTTTTGTTACTGTTAGTTATTTGCATGATGAATGTGGTCTATTTTCTACTCTTTTGGTTACTTTCTCATTGGACGACTGGGGCTTGGGATCAGTCAAGTCGGTCCGGTTCTCGTGTCCTGTAGGGATTCGAGAACCGGGTCGTAACAAGATGGTATCAGAGCAAGGTCGTCCTGAGAAGTGAACCAACTGACTGGAAAACAACCAATTCACGTGTCTGTAACTAGAGTAGCCACCACAACGTTTCTTTTGACATATGTTCTTAGACTTCTCCGTTAAATATCGTTTCGTATTGACGTGTTTCCATTCTATATTCGCGTCTCCTTGCAGGAGATGCCTTGACGAGGAGGTAGCGAGGCGGGCCGCGGATGCGGCCGAGGACGAGGTTAAAGGGGCGAGCGCGTTGGGCCCGACGCCTTAGTGGATCAACCACTACTTCCAGGCTTTCAGGCCCAAAACCTCGCCCAGCTGATACCGGACATCGTGCGGGAGGAGCTTCACCCACCGCCACGAGCGTCTCTCCTTGGGGCTACGGGGGGGAGTCCTCTGTGGGACCATGTGACGGACTTGGAGCTGGACGCGGGGGAGGGGATGAGTCTCCACCGCCCCCACCTTCCTCCAACACTTCCGAGCACGAGGCTCCTTTACTGGGAGGTGCGCCAGCATCTCCACTCTAGCGCCACTTTGAGCTTTTCGGACAATTCCGGAAGCTGAAGCCCCCCTCCTTCAAGGGAGATGAGGACCCGACCGAGGCAGAGGACTGGCTCGAGCAGATCGAGAAGATTTTTGACACCCTTTGCCCCCCGGTGGAGTGCCGCGTGGCCTTTGCCACGTACTAGCTGGAGAGCGCGGCACACAGGTGGTGGAGGGAGGTCAGGGGACAGGAGAGGGACGAGCCGACCTGGGACCGGTTCGTCACCCTCTTCTGCGAGCAGTACTTTCCCCAGACATGGCAGGACCAAAGGAGGCGGGAGTTCCACACTCTCCGCCAGGGGACGATGACTGTGAGCGCGTACCGCACGCGTTTTCTAGAGCTGTCTCACTTCACAGCGACAGCAGTGGCCATTGAGGAGGAGCGCCTTTGGAGGTTCACCGAGGGGCTCCGGCTAGCGATTCGGGGGTATGTCAAACCCCTGAAGCTGCCTACGTTCTCGAGGGTGGTGGAGGCAGCTATGACATACGAAGAGACCAACCCGTCTGCGCAAGATACTGACAGCGGGCGGAAGAGGCCCTATCAGCTAGACTTCTCACAGGGCCGACGAGAGAGGAGACACGTGGTGCCCGCAGGAGAGCCGTCACGTTGTGTAGGGCCATCAGTGGCCTTTGGGGGCCCTCGACAGGGGCTAGCTACTAGCACCGGACCCCCGCCCAGCCGTCAGCAGGGACACACTGAGGGTGGGAGTCGGGTTCCCCTCTGTTACCAGTGTGGCCAGCTGGGCCACATCAGGAGGGACTGCCCGTCTAGGCAGGAGGTCAGCAGATGCTTCCCGCTCCGAGCACTGGAGGGCGAGCAGGAGGCCGCGGGTTCCAGGCGCGAGGAGGAGGAGGACAGTAGTCACGGGGAGGGTACCGACAAGCGGCTACCCGTCCGACACAGAGTGTGGTTGCTTCGTCCGCACCTAGGGCTGAGGGGCGTATCAACGCCCTGACACACCGGGATGCCAGAGCTTTGGGATCAGAAGTGGCAGGTATGGTTTCAGTTTCCAGCAGATTCGTTTACATGCTTTTCGATTCCAGCACTACGCACTCGTTTGTCGCTACCAGTTTCGCGGTTAGTTTGGAGCAAGACTATATGCTGTTAGAGGATCCATTTGTGATCAGAGGTCCGAGTGGTCAGCTGTTTGTAGCTGAGGAGGTATACACGGGTTGCGAGGTCAGTGTTGGGGGATACATCCTTCTCGCTGACCTGATTATGATACAGATGGAGGACTTTGGCGTAATTTTGGGGATGGACTGGCTGTCCGCTTACCACGCCTTGGTAGACTGCTTTGAGAGAAAGATCGTCTTCTCCATACCGGAGTTGCCTTCTTTCAAGTTCCACCGGCAACCAGTGGACGGAGGCTTCAGGTGCATTTCTGCACTTCGGGCGGTGAGACTTTTGAGCCAGGGGTGTGAGGGCTTCCTAGCTTGTGTGGTGGCAGAGCCCAGCCCTGTGGCAGACTTCCAAAGTATCCTGGTGGTCAAAGAGTAACCCGACGTCTTCCCAGATGAGTTTCCAGGACTACGCTCGAGCGTGAGATCGAGTTTGAGATCTCACTGGTACTGGGGACCAGCCCCATCTTTACAGCACCGTACAGGATGGCACCACTTGAGTTGCGAGAGCTCAAGTCTCAGTTGTAGGATCTTTTGGAGAAGGGCTTCGTGAGGCCCAGCACGTCTCCCTGGGGAGCCCCGGTACTGTTTGTAAAGAAGAAGGATGGTACCTTACGCCTTTGTGTGGATTACCGACAGCTGAATAGGGTCACCATCAAGAACAGGTATCCGCTGCCGAGGATTGATGACTTGTTTGACCAGCTGCGAGGTGCCACGGTATTCTCCAAGATCGACTTGAGGTCTGAATACCACCAGTTGAGGATCAAGGAGATAGACGTCTCCAAGATAGCTTTCCACACCCAGTACGGACACTACGAGTTTCTGGTCATGCCATTTGGACTGACCAATGCCCCCGCTGCCTTCATGGACCCGATGAACCAGGTGTTTAGACCGTACTTGGACCAGTTCGTGGTGGTATTCATTGATGATGTGCTCATCTATTCTCGAGATCAGACACAGCATGGACAGCACTTGCAGATGGTTTTGGACACACTAAGACAACGTAGGCTATACGCAAAATACAGCAAGTGCGAGTTCTGGTTGAGGGAGGTGACCTTTTTAGGTCATGTGATCTCTGGGAATGGCTTGGCTGTGGACCCAGCCAAGGTCGAGGCAGTGCTCAGGTGGGAGAGACCGCGTACGGTTACAGAGATCCGCAATTTCTTGGGACTGGCAGGCTACTACAGGTGGTTTATCAAGGGCTTTTCATAGATTGCACGTCCTATGACACAGCTGACCTGGAAGGACGTGCCCTTTACTTGGACAGACGCCTGTGAGGCGTGTTTTCAGGAGCTGAAGGAGAGGCTGACTTCGGCTCCCGTGCTCACCATCCCAGACAGCAGTGGCGGCTTCGTTGTGTACACGGATGCCTCCTTGTAGGGGTTAGGGGGTGTGCTCATGCAGAGGGGTCACGTTGTCGCTTACACTTCGCGGCAACTGAAGCCCCATGAGCATAGCTACCCTATCCACGACCTGGAGCTGGCGGCGGTCGTCTTCGCGCTGAAGACCTGGAGGCACTACTTGTACGGTGAGACCTTCAAGATTTTCATAGATCACAAGAGCCTCAGATACTTATTTGATCAGAAGGAGCTCAACATGAGATAGAGACGTTGGTTGGAGCTCCTGAAGGACTATGACTGCAGCATTTCCTACCACCCGGGAAAGGCCAACGTGGTGGCTGACGCCTTGAGCCAGAAGGCGCCCGCACACTTGGCCAGTTTACAGGTGCGGAGTTGGAGCCTCTTGGAGGAGATGGGCAGTTGGCGACCCCTAGAGTTACAGGGGAACTGTGGGGCAGTGACGGTGATGCGACAGACGAGGCCCGGAGCTGATAGATTGCATCATCACAGGACAGATGGCTGACCCGTACTTGGAGTTCTTGCGTAACAGAGTACTGTTGGGAGATCCTGGGGACTTCTCTTTTACCGACCAGGTGCTGCGCATGAGGGGATGTCTGTGCGTTCCCAGAGACAAGGAACTATTGAGAGAGCTCCTGACTGAGGCACACAGTTCCAGATTCACCATACATCCCGGAAACACAAAGATGTACCATGACTTAAGACGTGACTTTTGGTGGAGGGGAATGAAGCAGGATGTGGGTGAATTCGTACAGTAGTATTTAGTGTGCCAGCAGGTGAAAGCTAAGCATCAGAGGCCTGCAGGGCCGCTACAGCCACTTCTAGTGCCAGAGTGGAAGTGGGAGAGCATCACCATGGACTTGGTGGTGGGCTTACCTGTTACCCAGCGAGGACACGACGTACTCTGGGTAATCGTTGACAGATTGACGAAGACGGTGCATTTCTTGCCGATCCGAGTCACCTTGAGACCAACACAATTGGCAGAGAGGTATATCCATGACGTGGTACGCCTACATGGAGTTCCGCAGGAAGTCGTATCCGACAGGGATACCCGCTTTACGTCCTAGTTTTGGGCTAAGTTTCAGCAAGCCCTAGGGATGCGGTTGAGGTTCAATACAACATACCACCCCCAGACGGACGGACGGACAGTCTGAGCGCACGATACAGACACTTGAGAACCTTTTACGTGCTTGTGTACTGGACTGGAGGGGCCCTTGGGAGGAGCACTTGCCCTTGGCGGAGTTTGCATGTAATAACAGTTATCACTCGAGCATCGGCATGGCACCCTACGAGGCTCTGTACGGACGGAGGTGTACGGCACCCTTGAGTTGGGTTGAGGTGGGGACCAAGTGGGAGGTTGGCCCTAGGCTGATCCGGCAGAGTCAGGAGGTGGTCGAGCAGATTCACAGGCGACTCCACACTGTCAGGAGTAGACAGAAGAGCTATGCAGATCAGAAATGCAAAGAGGTGCAGTTTGAGGTTGGGGACCACGTCTTCCTTCGCGTTTCGCCCATGAAGGGCCTACAGCGGTTTGGGGTGAGAGGGAAGCTCGCGTCGAGGTTCGTGGGACCCTTTGAGGTCTTGGAGCGGGTTGGACCCGTTGCTTACAGGCTTGCCCTTGCTCCCCAGCTTTCTGGTGTGCATGACATGTTCCATGTGTCCAACCTCAGGAAGTACGTCGCCGATCCCAATCACGTCTTGAGTCACGAGAGCGTCGAGGTGGGTGATGACCTCACCTACCCCGAGCGACCAGTGCAGATTCTCGACAGAGCCGTCCGCAGTCTGAGATAGAAGCAAGTACCCCTGGTGAAGGTTTTGTGGAGGAGCCAGCGGTACGAGGAGGCTACCTGGGAGCCTGAGGCGGCGATGCGGGAGCGGTACCTGGAGCTTTTTGAGGGTACGTCTTTTCGAATCGGCTTCGGTCCTCTTTGAGTTTGTTATGCTTATATCGTTCTTTTCCGCACCCTAGTTAGCGCAAGTTTCAGGGATGAAACTTCCTTTGAGTTTGTTATGTTGTTAAGACCCGAGGCACCAAAACCACTTTAAGACATCTGGGAGTTGGTCCAGACGTCTGGTCAGACGTCTGGACACCTTCCCAGACGTCTGGAAGGTACGATAGTTCTCTTCTTCTTCCTTCCGCGGATACGGCCATGCAAGCCATTCTGCCGAAAGTTTTGTTGCGTGTCGTATTGAGAGAGCGTTTGCGTACGCATGCAGGTTTCGCTTCGGGAAGGCGTGGACACGCCCTCCCACGCGGCCCAGATGTCTGGCAAAGTCACTAAACGGCGGAGAGCGTCTCCAGACGTCCGGAGTGACAGTCGGACGTCTGGAAACTAAGTCCAGACGGTTCAGCGGGATTCTGGACATCTGAAGGACGGCGCAGGATCAAGGTATGAGCTGAGCCATCGTTTAAGACGTCTGGAAGATGTTCCAGACGTCTGATTTTGGGCAGACTTGTCCTTTTTGACCCGTTTAGGGTCCACTCGAAGTCTGTTTTCCACATTTCGAGTTTCGTTCTTCTTAGAATTAGTTCCTCTACCTATTTACAGTATTTGTATCCTGTTCTGAGTGGTTCCTTGTGTTGATCCTTGTGTCAAGACCTCGTTCTGTTGCGGGTTTGGGGGTTACGAAGGCACGTGGATTTGCCATTCACGCCCCCATTACTCCCGATTTCGTAGGTAGAGTGGCTCCCTTTAATTATTTATCAACAATTATGCACTTGTGAGATAATTAATAGATTTTAAGGTATGGCATGAACCCTAGGACTGGAAAACTAGATTGAATGATAGATCCTAGCGTATGGCATGAATCCTAGGACTGAAAACTAGATTGAATGATAGATCCTAGGGTGTGGCATGAATCCTAGGAACAGAAAACACTGAAACGAATGTCATGAATGCCTGATTTGCAGTCGTGGATAGGTAGACAGAATAATAATTGCCTGTAATTGGATAACAGCTGCCTGTAAAATGTAGAGTATTGTTCCTAATAACTGCTACATGTAATTACTGTTGTTTGGAAACTAATTACGAGCTGCTCGTATATAAATTGGAAAAGAAAGGAATTTTGGATGTTGGAAATACGCACTATATGCGAATAAACCTGAAATGATGAAATCTAGTGTGGCTTGGCCTGAGGAAACATGAGCACTAACCCTACGGGGAATTAGGAATAGAACTACTGGAAAGAAATGGAATGGAACTGGAAAAGTAAAATAGGAAAGTGTGTTGTCTCTTGGGTACGAGGTACCAAAGGGAGCACATGTTACCTCCTAGTGCAGAGCAGAGCCAGCCACCCCAGGGACCCGGGGTTAGGTCTAGCCACTTTGTACCGACTTTTGGCCCTCGCGTACACAGTACCGGGGAGAGCTACTAGTGTAGGGAGAGCACTAGCCACCCCACGGGCCCCGGGGTTCTGCTAGCCTTCCTACACTGTCTTGTTGAGCCCACTGGGCAAACTAGGGTAGTTAGGCGAGGGTGCACGGACTGTGGAGGGGCAAGGCCCCTGTTTGGTTACTGTGGAGGGGCAAGACCCCTGTCACTGAGAGGGCTCTGCCCTATACTGGTTCCATGCTGTACTTTGGGTGCACTCGTTAACGGAAACGACTGACCGCGTGCCAGTGTGGGGTAGCTACCCGTGCGTTTATCATGTGTGCCGTAGTCACCGTTACGTCTGTCAGTGACCTTGGGGTGGTTAACTGAGCGTAGGATGACCACGGGGGACTCTTCCGGCCAGGAGAGCACCTCGTGCTACTCCTACTCCTTGGAAAAGACTACAATCAAGATCGTTCCCACGAGGAACATTCGAGGTCAAGAGAAAGATCTGTGAAATAATTCGAGAACAGGTAAATAGAGGGATAAAGAAAGAAACTAGAAACAACAGCTGCTTGTCCACTTTTACGATTTTTCTTAGCTAGCTGGTTGCCACTCTACTCAGCATTTCGCTGACGTGTCACCTTTGTCACCCTTTTCAGGACTAGGTGTTGAGTAGCCAGAGCCGACGGCTGCAGAGGGAGCTGGGCCTAGTAGAGCATAGTAGTCTTACTTGTGTAGTACCTACTGTACCGTTTCTTTTGTATTGAGTATTTTCCTGTTACCACTGTACTCTTTTATTGTAAGCATCATGTTTATGTACCTGTCTATTTCTCTATTGTTGTGGTGGTGTGTACTATAGTAGTTCTTTTCTTTACTGCTGTACTTTTGTTACTGTTAGTTACTTGCATGATGAATGTTGTTTATTTTCTACTCTTTTGGTTACTTTCTCGTTGGACGACTGGGTCTTGGGATCAGTCGAGTCGGTCCGGTTCTCGTGTCCTATAGGGATTCGGGAACCGGGTCGTAACACATTAAGAGCCTACTTGGGCGATAAGGTGTTTTTGACATCTGTATGTTTTGATCAGTATGTGAAGAACTAAGTCAAGTTGGAAATGCTTAAGTGAAGTTTTGGAAATTGCTTTCGATGATTTGAACCTGATCTAAATTGATCTTAGATCTACACACGGTCTATAGTGGAAGGTTTGAGATCAGTTAGGGTTCCTTCAGTAAAAAGAGCTTTAATCTCGTTTGCTTTGAGTTTCAGGCTTTTCATTGGTTGATTGGGACAAAAGGAATTTGGATTTCAAGGTCTTACATTAGGTATGAAAGATATTTGAAAGTAACAGTGGCTGCTGATATGACTCGAATTTTCTTTGATTTCTATGGATTTTTGGATGAAAGAAACTTTTGATGGTTGGTCTAAATAAATTGTGTTTGACCAGGACCTATTAGGTTTGATTTTTAACGAGGCATAGATGTAGCAGCAGCTGGAATTCCTATTGCAACAGCAAATCAGCTACTGAGATTTTGCAGCATTTGTGCAGCAGTTGGTCTAAATGAGAGGATTTGAGCTGGGATTCCAAAGATTTAAAGAAGCTAACATGTGCATATTTATAGAATAATATTTTACTAGCATTATTGTACTGAAAATTGGAATGAAATCTAGTTAGAATTGCTTGTAATCTCATTTTAAATTTCATTGTTAGCATTTTTGTGAATATAACTATTCAAATCAAGTTAAATGTTTGAATATCATTCATGTAAAGTGTTGGACATTTTTGGGTGGTTAAATAGCAATATCACCACTTCAAACCCTTTATAGTGCCTTAAGACTCTGGTTTTAAACACTCAACAAGGCCTAACTTGGGTTGATTTGTAAATAAATAAAATACTTAAAAAAATATAAAAAATAAAATAAACCTATCTTGAATAAGATCAGGCATTTCTTTAGGTGTGTGGCAAGTTTCAAAGCATTCTGAACCCTCAACTTGATAGAGCATACCAGCCAACGGTTCAGTATACCTTTGAATTTAATAAAGAACTTAAAATGAAAAACATCAAAAACACTTCTTCTCTCTCATCTCATTCTTTCTCTCTCATCCCCTATTTCTCTTATATATATAAAACCTATAAAAATTAGAAAAACCCCAAAAATATCCAAAAATACCTCGTATACTATATATATACTTATATATATAAATTAAACCTAAGCTATATGTAGATATTGTATAATATATATATAATATCTATGACTAACTTATATATGTATTCTATAAATTAAATTAAATATTTAGGATGATTTAATGTATATATAACTTTATTGTATAGTTATCTATTAATTCATATTAATCAATTGTATAATAATCTAAGTAATTATATAATCCTATCTATATGTAGATAATTGTACCTAATACTGTACATATGTATTTAACTATGTATTATATATTGCACAGCACCTGTAATTTAATTTAATTATATATTTATAGCAGGTAATTAAGTTATTAAGTTAATTAAGTAATTTATTAACTTAAAATAAAATAAATTAGTAATTTAAGTTAATACTGAAGTAAGTTATAATGTATACTTGTATAATATCATATTAATTATTTTCAACCTATTTAAACTGTATTTATAGTGTATTTTAGTATTTATAGCTTAAAGATGTATATAACTAACTTAAAAGTGTAATTAAATATAAATAAATTAAAATAAAATTTTTAAAATACATTAAAAATGTATAAAAAATAATTTATTATGTAAATTAACTTTGTACAAAGTCAATTTCATGATTAATTCATTAATTTGTACTTTAATTAATGAATTTAATCCTAATTTAACATGCACAAAACCCTAACTTTAATTAATTTAATTATATATTTAAATAATTTATTTCCTTAAATTAACTATACAATTATATAACCCTATATAAGGGCTTTTCAAAAATATAATTTATTTTAAAATTGGACTTAAATTAAGCCCTCAAATTGAGGGTCAAAATCCCAAAATCAGAATTGTACAACGTGCAGCTCAACGCTTAATTGGACACTAAAATAGCACCACATCGTGAATGAATGGAGTGTCGCTGCTGTATAAGTTGAATGAGTGCCGATGACCACTCAATCCTCAGCGCTTGGTGCACATATACACACCATTACTCCTCTCTCTGATCCAAAAGAGTATATGAGCATAAATATCTAAACAGTGGTGGGCCAGGGGCTACGCACTGTAGCTAGGGCTGATATGAGGCCTGGAATCAGATTTAAATTCACCTAAATTGAGAACTAGGTCTAGCCCAAAGTAGAGGTCTGGTCCCACCCTAATAGGACGCTGTGTATCCCTCGAAATGGGCTTGCCTGCTCATTAAACCAAACTTTTGATCTAAGTAAAACATAGACGTTTGATGAGAGAGGGGACGACCTAAAAACAACTAAGTGTTGAGATAGAAGAGAAAAGAGAAGAGAGGAGTGAGTAAGCCACAGCGGCTAAGTGTTGAGTCCCCCCCCCAATTTGTATGCAAGTATATATATATGTATATGAATACATACATTATAAGTATACAATATAAATGAATATGTATAATAAATTAAATATGAATATATAATATGTACGTATACATAGGTTTGCATTTGTAAAAATTGACGCAACATCAGTTTGCATTTGTGTAACCTTTATTACAATAACGATACATAATTAAACCTTCTTAGTGCAACCCGGTGGTCGAAAATCATATTTTTGGCACTGTTGTCGGGGAGACAACTTTCTTGTACATATTTTTGATTTCTTTATATATAGTGATTCTTTTATTCCTATTTTTTGTTGTATATACATTTTTTTATTTGTTACATTCTTTGATTCCTTTTGTATGTATTGGTTTGACTAATCATTTTTCTTTTGTTTTATTTTCATGTTACCTAAGGAGGAATTGGAGGAGAATTACTACTTCCCGGTGGACCTACTTCCTAATTTTTCTTCGACTCCAGGACTTCTTCGACAGAACCATGTTTAGACTAGTTTAGACATTAGGATTTAGGTTTAGATTTTATTTTTATTTTTAGGATTCTTTGTATGGTCATAAGTTGTGAGAGCATGTTCTTGCTCATTTGATGTAATAATGTGAACCGTGGATACTTATTCTTTTATTCTTTATCGCTTTAGGTTTCTCGATTTTATTTTTTGATTTGATTTGATTCTTGCATTAGAAAAATAAAAAAATTGCAAAATTAAAAATACCAAAAATATTTCATCTCTACTTATCTAGCATCAACATTACATAGGCATGCCATCTTAGGTTTGCATTAATTTTTGCTAAATTTATTTTATGTCAATATGCATTAAATGTTGAGTGCTGGAGTTAAGTATGATTTCTAACTTTCTTAAGCTTCTGCCATCCTTGCATTGAACATAATTAAGCAAGACCACCACTTGTTTGCAAAAGATTAAAAAGTGAGACCTATCTACATGAAAAACACTCTTAAAGAGAAGAACCTAATTTTTTTTTGAAACTGAAAGGAAAGCTATCGTGTTACGATAGCAATCTGGAGGGCTTTTTATTCAAAATTATGAAGTAAGAAACAAGGAAAACTACAAATTAGATCCCCATCTATGTATGAGGGACCAGCACTCATTTAAAATTTGCTCACAGTATACTGGTCTCTCCTAAAATAATCTTTCATTTCTAACCCTCCAAACACACCAAAGGGACACGGCCATGTGCAGATGTTGTTTCCCAGGCATCACAAAATTCTGTTATAATGATTCCCATGATGGGAGAGGCTCCTGGTAGATTTTTCTCCAAATTGTATCCGTGACCAAGCATGAAGAGAAAATGTGAGTTAGATTATCAGTGTGTAGTCCACAAAGGTGACATTCATGCAATGCTTGTGTCTAAGGTCCCCTGTAATTAGACCTTCTTTTCTGCACAACCAAAGAAAGATTTGCACCTTGAGAGGGACCTTCAATAACCAAAGCTTCTTTTCAATATGAGCTCTCCCCAAATCCCTGCCAGAAATTAGGATTTTATTATATGCACGTTGGGCTGTGTATATGCCATCCCAAGCATATGTGTCCTCCACGCCAGGCCTTGGTCTAAAACTCTATAGGTCTAAAATCAGGTGTTGTCTTTCCTCCTACAGTCGAGTGCCCTCCCTGCTGGTTTCAGGTTCAACCAATTTCCAGCTGCTGCACGTCTTAGACCAGAAGCTGCTAACCAAACTGTCTTTATTAGCTGCAGCCGCATATACCCTTGGATAGGACTCTTTCAGATTGGCCAACAGTGACCACTGTTCCCTCCAGAAATTAAAACTCCTACCATCTCCAACCATCGGCTGCACCAAGTGCCAGTTATTCTCGACGGCCTGAGTAACTGATCTCCAAAATGGAGAAGGTTTGACAGGGAATAATCTCTTTAGTGCACTGTTAGAGTCTCCATAGCCATCCTTAACAAGAAGAGTCCATAACTTATCCTCACCACTAAGAATTTTAATCGCCCATTTAATCAAAAGGGCCTCATTAAATTCTTTAAATGCTTTAATCCCCAAACCACCTTCTTCCTTGGGGCGACACAGATGCTCCCATTTTAAAGGTTGCATGAATCTCCCCTCATATCGCGCCCCCTTCCAAAAGAATTTCTTTTGCAGCAGATCCACAAATTTCCAAATAGGCTTCGAAGCTCTAAAGAGGGAAAAGAAGAAGACCGTGATAGTGGTAATAACCGAGTTTAACAAGATCACTCTTCCTCCCTTAGATAAGAATTTACTGCTCCATCCTTCCAGCTTAATGGACATCTTGTCAAAGAGTAGATTCCAATCATTCTTCCTCAGTTTCGAGCTTCTCAATGGAAGCCCCAAGTACCTAATTGGCAGATTGGATTGAGAGGTTCCCAATGTTGTAGAGAGTGCTTCTTACTCCTACTCATTAAGGCCAAAACATATCAAGGTAGACTTCTCCCTATTTAATTTTAGACCAGACATATCTCCAAATATCTTGACCATGTGTCATAGTGCTTGAGCTTCAGTGGTTGTCCCTTCCATAAAAAAAACTATCATCTGCATATTGTAATATAGGTGCCATAGCTCTCCTGTTGGATAATGAATATCCTCGTAAAACACCAGCCTCAGAAAGCTTGCTGGCATATCTAGCAAGACCATCCACTGCAAGATTAAATACCAATGGGGCTAACGGGCAGCCTTGCCTAACACCCCACTGTGGCTGAATCCAAGCCCCACAGGGTTTCCCATTGATCAATGGAGAGGAGGCGATTGTAATGCACCGCTTTATCCAATGGATCCAGAGAGGAGGGAAACCTCTTCTTTTAAACACCTCCTAGAGATAGGGCCAAGAGACAAAGTCATAAGCCTTTCGGAAATCAACTTTCCACATAAAGGCTTTACACTTCCTTCTATACCAAGCACACACCATCTCTTGAAACATAATAAATGATTCCTGAAGAGATCTATTGGGTAAAAATGCTGATTCAACAGGGTGGATCAGGTTCTGCAATACAAGCCTCAGTCTATTTGCCAGAATCTTGCTCACCACCAAGTAGATAGAGTTTGAAAGAGTGATTGGTCTGAAATCAGAGAATTGTTTTGCACCTTGTACCTTTGGCAGCAGGAAGAGAAAAGATCTGTTGATCTTATCAAAGCCATAGTTACCTCTCTCAAACTATTTGATAACATCCATCACCGCACTGCCAAGCACACTCCATATTTCCTTATAAAAGAAAACTTGAAAGCCATCAGGTCTAGGAAAGCCTTCATTGTTTAAGTTTTTTATGGCATCCACAGTTTCTTTCTCAGAGATGGGAGCCTTCAGATTAGAGGCCTATTCAATAGAGACTTTAGGAGCATCACATGCTGCCATCGTCCATATACCTCTCTCAGCTGCCCTTGAAGAGTCCCTGTAATATTTGATAGCCTCCGATTTAATCTTTTGCATAGAAGATAATCTTTGACCATCCTTGAGTATGGAAGAAATTATGTTTACCCATCTGCGAGAGGTAGTTGTGAGATGGAAAAATTTTGTGTTGGCATCCCCCTCCTTTAGCCAAAGTTATCTTGATCGTTCCCTCCAGTCCATCTCCTGTTTCAAGTCCTCCTCTGCGACCACGTCTTGCCACATTTTTCTAGCATCAACCTTAGCATCAGATAAGGGACCTGCTGCCTCCTTAGCATCCAATACGTAGATTTCATTCAGAGCCTCAAGGCGCCTTTGCTGCCTTAGAGAAGACACCACAGCACCATACTCCTTCAGCATTATGCGTAGAGCGGTCAGTTTAGAGGCAAGCTTGACAGTGGCTGAACCCTCCACCTGTTTGGCTCTCCACCACATCTCATTCATCTCACAGAACCCAGGTTCTCTCAGCCATGACCATCTAAATTTGAAATAAGATCTTGCGTGTATCTATTCCCCACTATCCTAGACCAAGGGGGTGTGGTCTGAGAAGGGGCGATCCAACCTAGAGACAGTAGACAACTGGAACGTGTCTAGAAGAGTGGCATTCCCAAAAAATCTATCAATCTTTGACATAAGGCCATTGCCATTTCTCCAAGTAAACTCAACTCTTGAAGATGGATATTCGTTTAAACCAAGAGCTTGAACCACCAGCTGGAATCCAAGTGAAGCACTGTCCACTGCACCATTTGGCCTATCACTCCCTATCAGTACACAGTTTAAATCCCCACCCACTAGCCAAGCATCCCCTTGTATAAGCTCTGTGGTTGCAGCCCAATCTTCCCATAGTTCATGCCTCACTGAAGTGACACACGATCCATAAACACCAGTAATATAAAAAAACTCCCTGCCCCTGACTTCTTTGGAATTTACAAGTCACCAGGTGCTGAGCTCTATGCACCTCTAGTAGCTGTAACCATGCCTTTTTCCACCATAGAGAAATGCCACCAGATCTTTCATGTGCGTTGAGCATCACACATTCAGCCACCCCGGCATTCTTAATTTCATTCCAGACCCTATCACCCTCATTTTCAATGTGTGTTTCTTGTATAATCGCACAATCAATCTCCCACTCTCTCAGGTATGTCAAGAGAGAAGCCCTTTGACTCTTGTCGCGTGGCTCACACACATTCCATGTAAGGACTCTCATCGTCCTCTCTGGGTATCCCCCCTCTTTGAAATTTGTACCTTGCCAACTTGCATAATGGCAGCCATAGCATTTTCATCAAGTTTCAAATCTATGGTCAGCCACCTCTACCTAAGCCTATAAGGGAATTTTCCCAACTCAACCTTGGTAGTTGATCCAACTCCAAATTTCAAACCTTTCATATCCTGTAAATTGGAGTGAACTCCTAAAGAATTACTCGAGATCTCTTTCAGGACTCGTTCTTTAGTTATGTCAGTCAACGGTTGAGCTACTGCCACTACCTCAACCATGGTTGTCTCTTCCTCAACCATGTTTGTCTCCACTGCAGTTGTATCCACCAATTCCTCCTTCTCCCCAAGGTGGCGGACCTTACGTTTCTTGGTCGCTGGTGCCTCTTCAGGAGTCAGCCTACCTGTCAGATGTACATCATTCTCCTCTTTAGTAGCCTGCACATAAGACATCTTATCCTGACCCTTCTCCCCAACTATAACATCCACGGTAAAGCTTAAGACCAGCAGCCATGAGCTTTCCCCACACCGGAGAATTAGCCTCTCTGGGATAGACCTTGCCTTGAAAACATCCACCAAGACATTTAGAACCCATCCATCTCCCTCAATTAGACCTACCTCGGCATCCTTAGCCAACCTAGCAAATCCTGATATCATGTCCCCCACCACCTCTCTTGATCTTAGATGAAGCGGCAGACCTCTGATCACCAATCTCCCTGATCTAGAGCCTGCTCTCTGGGGTGGTCTCTCAGGCAAAGACCCATTGAAAGGGGAAACTAATCTCCAAATCACCAACAACCCTCCAAAGTAACTCGATTGAAAGCACAGACGTTCCAGGTCCATCATCCCCAAACCAAAAAGCAAAAAGCGTGTGGGGATGAGCAACGCAATCTTCCAACCATTAGTTGATAGGGAGAGAGAACTTACCAACTGTTGGAGCTTTTTCGATGCGGGGTTGCCGGTCATCACTTCTCTAATCAGCGCCCCTCTCAGCACCAATTCAGCCATTTTGATATCCTCTGTCATAGGGATTTCAACGTCAACAGTATGTCCCCCAAAGGTAGGAGGCGGTGGCGTCGGTGGCTGCACTCTCATATTTAGTACTCCAGGGTGCGTAGTTGTCTCTCCCTTCTCCTGCCCTCTATTGACCACGCAAGAGTCCTGCTTATGACCATGCCCCCTACATGAAAGACATACCAGGGGGTGGCAGCACACCGCCGCCATGTGTCCTCACCGTCGACATCTGAAGCAGACAATCTCCCTACCACCCCATGATCGACTGATGTTCGCCCTTCCCATGCTCGCCTCCCTTCTACCAACCTCCATGAATCCTCTTCTTTCCATCCTTCTCTAAGAACTGGATCTCCAAGTTGTCCATCCAGTAGCATCATGGCTTCTCCCTCTTGTCGCCCTAAAATCGCCTTCCATCCTTCCCTCCCCAGAACCTAATTCAAAGTGACTTAATTAAATTCTTTGAAACCTTGTGTGGTTTTTCATTGAGATTCTGTCAATTGATTCTATCGTGTACACACTACACGATCACATAAGATGCACAAGAATACACTTTTCTATCTTATCCCTCTGTGCACCTATAGGAACTTGGATTTGCATGCCAGTTTTATCTAAGTTTTGGGTGGATTTAGAGGTCTGCACATTGATAGGTTTTTCTTAGGATGCGTACGATTGCATTGATAATATCTGTTTGCGCACTATATTTTTTATAGCAGATCAATAGGAAAAATTCACAACTTTTGTCTCGTTTGAATTCTGTAGTCTTAATTCTGAAATTGAGATTTTGTTTGTCTAGATTGATTTTACTGTGAGTTTGTCACTACTTTGCAAAATATTTACAAAAATCAAACTCATGGATAGGAGATGATTCTTGACACCAACCACTAGTACTTCCTTTCGGTACTAATGCCCAAGTCACCTACACTTCCTCCTTTACAGTCTCCTTCAGGGAAGGAGCTTTGAACAATCCATTTGTGACACTACTATTCTGGAGAAACCTTTGTTCCCCAATACCCTGATCCTTCTGCACCTTACTCAGACCAACAACCACCTCTTATTCCCAACCCAAATTCATCTTCTTCGTCTTGATTTTGCATTCATTGATTGAAGAGGTGGAAGCTGTAGATTCCTTCTGGGCATTCCGTTTCTTTATTTGGACCTTGAGCTAAGTAATTCTGAGTTGACTCTGTTTCTGTGTACTTGGACCTTGAGCTAAGTATCTCTGATTTGATACCCATTCTTTACTTGGGTCTTCTACCAAGTATCTGATTCTGATTCATTTTCACTATGGAACTATTCTTCACCTTTGAGATTGACAAACTTCCATTCCATTGATCTTCATTGACTTGTCAATTCTCACCCATCTTTTTGGCTCCTACATTTTTGACACTTTTCTGGGTTTCCACTTAGCTGAAAGTGTTAAACTTAGCAACCTAACTTTTGTACAAAGCTGTTTTCACCTTTCTTGATTTCCATTTTCTTGCATTAGGTGTCTGTCCTTGCATTTTTAGCAAGCATTCATAGCCACATATGTCATGCATTTCACTACTTAGCCCAACTTCCCACTCTAATCCTATATCAGACTTGAAATCGTCCGCACAGAGATTTTTATCTCCTCATTCCGACTTCCTTCCATTACCCAGCCTAAGTTAGTGACAAGCAGAGCATACATTTGCATCCAACCTATTCATACAATGAGGACATTGCATCATTTAAGCATGTGGGGTGTAAATGGTGAAATCATTTTCTGAAATGCAGTCATAGACACACGTGTAGTGTATATAGTATACTATTATCAAAAATACCAAAAAATTGAAAACTTTTGAAAATATTTGAAAAAAATTACAAAGTCAAAAATACAAAAAAATGTCAAAAATACAATAAGAGGCCTACTATACCTATTGTTGAGGGAGAACTTCAAAATTGAAATTTTAAGGAGAGAGAAAGGCATTGAAAAAAATCTTAAGTGTTTAATTATGATCTCCTAGCTAAAAACAAAAATAGAATAAGTGTTTATGGAAATTCAACCTTTGCTGGTTAGACTTTTCGGGCCACTATAGCTTGATTCGCTCAAGCTTTGGCATAATACACCTTAAGCTTTGATAAGATAGACCAGGATCTCTCTTAACTTAAGGTGTATTCTCGTACCTGAGTCACCAATATAGGATTCGCTGGTTTGCTTTGGCTTTGGAGTCTAAGTAACTTTGATTTACACTATGCAGTGTCAGGAAAGATCTTGTAAATTTGAAATTCAACTCTAGTGTTCATTAAGGAAGGTGGAGTACTTACTTATGTGTGCAGGTAGACTCTTTGTCCAAATCTTTATTCGTGTTTAGGAGAAGCTCTTTCCACCATAGTACTCACCCACCAAATAAGTGTTCTCTACCAAATAAAGTTGTCGAAGACATACTGCCATTTATTTGTTCAAAAAAAATAATCAGAAAAAGTCAAAAAGAATTTGCAGAAAAAGACATTCTTTAGAATAAGTCAAGTATGTTCTCTGACTCCTATAAATAGTCTTCCACCAAAAATATTTTCAGGGTGCATTACAAACACCCTGTTTTCACCAAATATTCTTTGAGCCACAATGCAATAAGAGTTGGGTTTAAGTCTTCCTCATTTTTAAGAGTCAATCCAAAGACATGAGCTAAAGTTAGGACCAACTTAGACTTAAAAAGATGTGAAACCCCAAGATTGAGTTTTAAAGTTCACCTAGTTAGTCTTGACCTAACACTAAGCACAGCCATAACCACTTAATTTCTGAGCTTTATAAAACCTTCTGAGTCCTGGAAATTGCACTTAAGGTTTAAATATTAAGAGTCCTTGTTGGTTGAGAGATGGTTTATGTCATATCAGTCTTAAGTTTTGGTCAGTCTTCCTAAGCGACTGGTTCTCACAATGTCTAGACATAAACATGGTTGGTTTATCGGAAAAATCTTTTAGCTTAAAGATCATCTCTAAACACTTAACAATTTGAGAAAAGAAAAATAGATATCTCATCACACTTACCTAGCTGATACTTAAATTGCTTTGCACTTTAATAAGTTGTTTGGTAGAGGACTAGCAAAACCTAAGCATGGGAGTATGATGAGGTGTGGCTGATCATAGCTAAAATAACTAAGTTAAGTTAGAAACTAGGCTAAATAATACATAATCAACATAAGAAATGGGTTAAGTGTGAGATTTAATAGAAATGACCTAAACCAGCAAATCGATGTTAAAAATGAATAATTAGATCATAAATTGACATATTCTATTCAAAGATGTAATTTGATGATCCAATTGCAAATTGAATACATGATTGAGTCTAAAAGTACAGATCAAGAGTTGAATTAATCTCTAATAAAAACTTGGTTGCATTTGGATATCACTAGGACCTTGCATTTAGAGTTTTACATATTGGTCCTTAAGACATTACATTTTGTTCACATTTAAGCCTTCAAGGAATCCTTTACAAGTCATGGGGACCTATCTGTATACCGTCAGGGACCACACTACAAGACTCTTTACCACTAATGCATTTCATCCTAATTTTTCTACCATTTTGCCATTTGGGTGTCTTCGCAATTTCTCCAACATACCTGATGTATGCTTTCGTCGTGTGTTAAGAAATATATGTGTCATAGTATAGTCTACAAAATCACACAAAACACTTAAATTTATAAACTCAGAATCTATTTGGAGTCAGAGATCATTCGTAGGAAGCAAATGTGGAATTCACACACCAACTTGATTCAGAATTAATGAGCACAGTAAATTGATCATAACAAAAGATATGCAATGAATAAAACTTATCAAATTGATATCCAATGTAAATTAATGTATCTCAAAGAATATAGAGACTAAAAGAATAAAGAAACCTAAAAAGTGGTGATTTAGATCACCATTTAGATCTCTTTAATTAAGCATGTATCTCATGAATTCAATTTATTCAAATAATCCAACAGTATTCTCAATAAGATAATCCACATCAACTTAGGTACTTAAATATTTCAACAACACCAGCAGAATCAAAGGCTTAATTAGACATCGCCTATCAGAGCCAGATGGCCTAACTTCATCATAGCACAGCCCCATAGAAGGCACACAAGGGTGCCAAAGCTTCCTTCTCTCAAGCACAAGGCAAGAGCCAACTCTCTTAGAGACTAAGTGTAAAGCCTCTTCCTTCAGCACATGCCCAAGGCATTTAACTGCATAGCAAAACCCTCCCCCATCCTCCTCATAGATCCTCCTCTTTCCTCATCTTAGAACTAGGTTTAATTGGGTCAAAACACGAGTAATCAGATCTGGGCAGGGGACTAGGCTCATCGACGTGGGGGTGAGCGAGGTGTGCATGCACATGTGAGAGGGACCCGATCCCTTGTGACTTGGGTGAACAGCTCATGTCACAAATTCAATTTATGCCCGGCTGTGAGTTTGTTCCACACGATGTGGGACTATCTGCTGGGGCATCTTTGTGCGATGCTGTAGGGACACCTCCTTGCTTAATTGAAGCTGGTGGAGATGCTCTTCTCTTCGATTGATGCTACACAAAGTTTCGTTGAAGGATTCCACAGCTCTTAGAGTTGGAAGCGAGATTGATCGATGGCCGTGTGGCAGTGGTCGTCACCAGAGAAGACAACGGCCACAGCGGAGATGACCTGTAAGAGAAACATGGCCTAGGGCACAATTAGATAGCTAGTGACCTTCGCTGTGGTGTGGCGAAGGTAATGGTAGGTGCAATTTGATGCGAGAGAGTGTGAGGTGGCCGGACGATGATGGTGAAGGTGGCTGTGAGTGGGTGAGTCCTGTAGGTGATTATAGAGGTCAATAGCTCTAATAACCTTGGGGATTTTGATCTCTAGATGGTTGGGAAGGTATGGGTGGAAGTGGTGGGGTGTTTGGTGGCGTGTGTTGGTCGGGCAAGCTCACCGGAGATTCGCCGGCCGTGAAGAAGATTGAGGGAGATAGTGATGTAAAGACCCGTTCCACTTTTAGCCTTTTAAGACGTCTGGAGTGTTAGTCAGACGTCTGTTGATACATTTCCTTACTCAACTCAATAATTAAGTTAATTTTACTTAATTAAGAGTAGAGAAAAGTCACTTAGGTTAACTCGAAGTTGTGTCGATTAGTAGTATAGGGTCGAATTAACCTAACATTTTAGAAATTTTTACTGGTTTAGTCCAGGTCGTTCGCTGGGAGGTATAATTCATTCTAAATTCACCAATTATCTTTATTTTTCTTTTTAAGTTTAGGAGGTATATTTAAGTTAATTTAGAAACATGAATTTTGCAAAAATTGTTTAGATTGAAGGATTATGCAAAATCCCATATGAAAACTCATTTTCAACATTAAAAGCATGTAAATGATTTAAGGCAAGAAAGGGTTTATTTAATCAAAACATATGCCTTATTACAACAATTGAGAACAAAAAGTAATTAAAATGATGCAAGAAAAATAATTTCATTTCTTTATTTCTTCAGCCTCTCTTTTCTTCTTCTATCTTTCTCTCTTTTCCTTTTATCCTTTATCTTTTTAGTCTCTCTCGAGCTCTTTTCTTACCTCTCTTCTTCTGCTTTTCTGCTCCTGCCTTCTTCTTCTCTTCCCTTAGTCTTTCCTTAATTCCCTTAGTCTTCCCTTAAGCCTTCTCTTCATGCCTATTCTCCTTT
This sequence comes from Thalassia testudinum, assembly GCA_037157565.1. Lineage (NCBI taxonomy): Eukaryota > Viridiplantae > Streptophyta > Magnoliopsida > Alismatales > Hydrocharitaceae > Thalassia > Thalassia testudinum. The sequence goes on along the minus strand of JAZHRO010000022.1, from coordinate 113,017 downwards.
CTTTCCTTAGCCTTCAACTCTTCACTTAACCTTAGCTTTTCCTTCAAACTTTCAGTTGAACCAGGTTTTTTTACTTTTTAACCAAAAATTATTTTATTTGCGGTGAGGTCCTTTCGAGGATACACAACACCCTGAGATCAGGGTGGGACCAGACCCTACTCGGTCCTCGCCTGATTTCATTAAGGTTCGATTTTGGTTTATTTTTTGGTTCATAGTTTCGAGCCAATCTGGCTCAACTGCCTCCCAGGCCTCGCCCTCCCAGGGTCACACTCGCTCACGCCCACTCGGGTGCACACCCGTAGGCACACATGCCCGCACACACACACACATGCTCAAAAGGTTCAGATGCTCAGTTCGCGCCCAATGCTTGACGACTGCATCGGCTATGCGACAAATTCCTTTTGTTCCCATGCACGCGCTCAAAGCTAATCGATGTGGGACTATGTTCCCCCCTTCCAGACCCAACTTCAATCGACGATATCTTCCTACTCAGAGCTCCAAATCAAATGATTCTAGGCTTGTTGGAAAGCTCTAAGGTAGATCTACACAGTTGCAGGGTCAATTTTAAGATAAGAGGATGATTTCCTCTTCAATTTTGAAGAGTGAAATCAAGGGGTTCCTACGGGTTTTTATTGCCTGGGAATGGTTTTTAACTTTACAGTGTCCACAGATGGACTTATCTCTCTTAACTAAAGGTCTAAATAGGTTATACAAATGATTCCGCAGCTACAGATATAGGTTCTGAGTTCTCAAGACCTTTAGGAAGTGTACAAAAGGTTGAAGCTTCTCTGAAAGCTTCAGAGATCAGATTTACAACTTAGAAATATGGAACAGACACTTAAGAACAAATCTGACTGATTAAAATAGATTCTAAGGGTTGAAATTGACTTATCTGGGCAGAATTTAAGATTGAATTTCAACAAAATGGCACTGTCGTCAGTTTCGGTTCAAAAATAACCCAAACTGACAGAGTTTGAATTCTCACACAATAACTCATCTAAGCTCACTAAAATCTCTTTCAGATCATTCAAAAGAATCTCGGAATCCATTTAAGCTTCTCAAATCAAGAAATCATGCTCAGAACTCCAGAATTAGACTCAGTTTGACTGCGAAGCCTCGAAATTTGACTTTATGATTTAAACCTCTCTACAAGGAATTAATGCCTAAAATAGAATCTCTTCAATCTCAAGAACTCATTCAACCTTTAAAACAGATGGTTAAACCCTAGAAATTAGGGTTCCAGGCTCGCCGCCTGAGCTCCTAATGGTGTTTGTTCGTCAGAGTACTTGAGAGGTTGCCTCACAGATTTAAAGGTATGAATAGCTTCAGTGCACTGCACTGAAGCTTCTAGGTTCACTAAATACTTCTTAGGTCTCTCTATCAAACTTCTCCAACTCCGCTGGAGTTGGAGAAGATGAAACCTTAATCTGAGCTTCAGATACTTAATCCTCAAATAAGCAATTGCAAATTAATAAGTGAGAATCATTTCATCATTCTTGAGCTTCACACCAAGTTCTGTAGGCTGAAGAACAGATTTTTACTCGTCGAAGCTCCGGTGAGTCCAGAAGATGTATAAACTGTGTACAGATTGTAAAAATGTGTCATTTTTAATCTAAAAAGGTTCCTGAGGTTGCAAGGAACCTCAAGAACTCAATTAATTCTCCATTATCTCATTAGAGTAAAGATTTGATAGTAAAATTCATTTTTCAAAAGATCTGTGTGGATTAAGCTCAGGACTTATTTTACCACTCAATTGAGTGGTTAAAACAAGTCAACAGATAATAGCAGTCATAAGTATATAGTTAATTAAGGATTTGAACGGCTCCTGAGCTGCCATTGACAGCGAGCTCAGGAACTTAATTACAAATTGGGCGCTTAATTTATATATGGTAATTATACATATTATAGTGTCGATTAGGGTCCTTAAGTGGTGAATAGATGATGGAAGACCCTATGAAGGTGAATCTAAGCCTACTACTGTCACGATGGACAGTGACAGTAGTCGGTGGAGGTGAAGGTGAATTAGGCGATTAAGTGATCAATTAAGTGATTAAGTGGATTAGAAATGGTTGTGAGGGTTAAAGGAAGGTGGACAGTGAGTTAAAAAGACAAGATTAAGGCTCTGGTGAGCTCAAGGAGTTCGTCGGAGTCGGAGAAGATGAATACTGAAATTCTAAAATTACTCTAATCTAACTAACTATCTAAGCTAACCTACTCCTAATCTATTGTTACCTGGAAGAAGGGGTCAATACGGTTCTGCTGAAGGTTCATAGCGGACGACGAAATCAGAGGGTTTCAGGAAGATCTTCGACAGGTGGATTTGAGGTGAAGCAGATGATTCCTTGGGTCGGCGCCTGTGTCCAGAGACGTGGCAGACCACGACGGATCTCCTCGACTGATCAGAATGGATGGAGGAAGTCGGAAAGTGAGATGGAAGGTCGCCGAAGTTTTGGACGAATAGCCTATCGAAGTCGGCTACAATGTTAGAAGAGGGAAGGGAGCCAACTTGAGTTAAATCAGAGGGGTGAGGGGGTATTTATAATGGTTGGTGACGCAGAGAGTGGCAGGGTCTGGACGAAGAAGGAGGTTGAGGAGCTTAACCTCTGACGTCGTCTTCGACGACGGTGAGGTTATCTCCCATTGAAAATTAGGATTTCTGGTTAATCCAGATCGGTGGATCAAGAGGAGGTGGTGAGCGCAAGCTGTAAGAGCTTGGACAAAGAATAGTGATGTCGGCAGGGCGGTGATCGTGCGGTGGCGTGACTCTCCGTCGCTAGCCGTTCATTCAGCTGAAGAAGAAGAAGACAAAAAGGGACCTATATGTAATGAAACTTAAGGACCTGTGTGAGAATTAAGGACCCGATTGTAATGAATATTGAGGACCAAAATGTAAACCCAGATTTTAAAGGTTTATTTTAACTTAGATTTTTTTAAACTTTTTATATATGTTAGTAAATAAGGTAAATATTATGTTTTCACCTTCAATTTACATTTTTGACCTTTTTAGGTCAATTTATTAGATTAAGTAAAATTACTTAAGTTATTATATACTTAGGTATACATTATGTTTAAGTTACTTAACTTATTAATTAAGGAAATGGTTAATAGGATTTCGAGTCCAATTATTAATTAAATTGTTAATAATGTTAATTGAATGATAAAATGCCATTTTAAACTTATTTTAAGGTCCTTTTCTATATATCCCTTATTCTATAATTAATCCTTATAAATTCATAACCTTAGCTAATTAGCTAGGAAGACTAGTTAATTAGGGGTAATTAGAGATCATGATGAGTCTCTCATCATCTGTCCAAATGTCTGGACCATTTCCCAGATATATGAAAATTAAAAATCTGTATGCATTCTGCATTCTGCACGCGAGCAGCGCGTAGAACTCTCCTTCTCTCTCTTTCCTTCTCCCTTTCCCCCCTGCAGAACCCTAACCCTCGGCCCTTATAAAAGCCACCCCTCCTTCCTCTCCTCTCCACTCCACCACTACCACCACAGCCCACTTTCACTGCTATGAGTGAGGGTGAGCCAGGGTGAGCGAGAGAGAGCGAGAAAGAGAAGTACGGGAGGAGGAGGAGGAGGCCAAGGTCAGGAGCTTCGGTAGAAGCTTGTCGGAGCTCTCACGGCCACCACGGTGTGTGCGGGAGGAGGAGGAGGTCCAGAGCATCATCCTCGACCACCTGCAGTAGCTGAATCTGCGACGAAGCGAGGGGAAATGCGGCGGAGCACGACGAGGAGTGCTGGGAGCGCGATCTGATACTAGAATTTTTCCAGTATTAGATGTTTGGAGTGTGTTTTGGACGATCGGCTAAGCGTCTGGGTGTTTGGCATCAAACCCAGACGTCTGAAAGCACTGTATTGCGAAGGTACGTTCTCTTCACGGTTACGACCATGCGGGACGCACTGTAGAGGATTTGGTTTGGCTAAAATAGGGTGGCTGCTCTGTTGTACGCAGGAGAAGCCTTGGGAAGGTGCGCGGAATGCCTTTCCACACACTTTCAGACATCTGAACAGCTCATCAGACGGCCGGAGGCGTTTCCAGACGATCAGAGGACTGGTCAGACGTCTAGAACTGCTTTCAGACGATCGCGGGAGAGTCCTGGATGTCTGAGGTCACCGCAGGAGTTTGAGGTGAGATTCTGTAACTTTTAAGACGTCTAGACTTGTTTCCAGACGTCTGATTTTGGTCTATAGACACGTTTTTGATCCGTTTGGGGTCCGATTGGGATCCGTTTTATTCAAACGAAGTATCTGTGGTTTCCTTGTGAGTTTCTCTATGTATTAGAAACCTTTATACACTATTCTGAATCTTCCTTTGTGATGTATACCTTGGTATAGGACTTCGACCTGCTGCGTGTCTGAGGCTCGTAGAGGCGCCTAGGTCTGCGGTTCGAGCCCCCAGTACCCCCGGATTGTCTGGTAGAGTGGTCCACCCTTGTTATTCTTATTAAATATGAATGTATCTATGAAAATTAGTCAACTGGAAACCTAGGATGTCGCATGAACCCTAGGACAGAGAAATGAATAAACCAAATTGTTCTGCATGATTGTATTTGTATAAATGAATAAGTTAAACTGCTAACCATTGCTTGTAATAAAGTATGAGCTACCTGTTAGAATATGAGCTGCCTGAGATAACTGAACAGTTACCTGTGAAATCATTAGTTGCATGTATTAAATTATGGAAATACAAGTTTCCTGTATATAAACGAGAACTGAATTGTGAATGATGGAATCTGGATCAGAATAATGTGGTGAACATGAGCATGAACCCTACGGGGAGTTAAGAGTAGAGCTCCTGTGGGTAGATGGAAAATCTGGAATGTGTACGAGAAATGTGTTGGCCCTTGAGTATGTGGTACCAAGGAGAGCGACTGTTCCCTTTTTATGTAGAGCGGAGCTAGCCACCTTTGGGTTGGGACCCGAGGTTAGGATTGGCCACTCCACACCGACTTCTATTGGCCCTCGTGTACACGGTATCGAGGCGATCTACTAGTGTAGGGAGGGAGCTAGTCACCCCATGGGGCTCGGGGTTCAGCTAGCCACCCTATATCGACTTGTTAGGCCCTGTGGGAAAACCGGGGTAGTCAGACGAGGGTGCGCAGGCTGTGGAGGGGCGAGACCCCTGTTTGGTTCTGAGGGGCTAGACCCCTATTTCTGAGAGGGCTAGGCCCTATACTATTCTGTGCTGTACTTTGAGCGTACCTGCTAGGGGAAAAGACTGACCGCGTGTCAGTGCGAGGTAGCTACCCGTGCACTTATCGCGTGTGTCGTAGTCACCACTACATCTGACAGTGACCTCAGGGTGGTTGACTGAGTGTAGGACTACCACGGGGGACTCTCTCGACCAGGAGAGCACCACGTGTACCTTCTACTCTTCGAAAAAGACTGCAATCAAGATCGTTCCCTCGAGGAACATGTAAGATCAAGAAAAATATGAAAGTTGACAAAGAGGGGTGAAAAGGAATTACCTGTAAAATAACATAACTTGAAATGATAAATATACCTGCTACTTTTGCTGCTTTAGATAGTATGGTTACCACTCTACTCAGCATTCATTGACTCCGTTCTTTTTCATAACACTGTTCAGGTCCAGGAGTTGAGCAGCCCGAGCTTCCGGCTGCAGAGGATGCTAGGCCCAGTCGAGCCCAGCCATAGTTTTCTGCACTCTTTGTTGTACCCTCTTGACTGTTATTGTGAGTTTCAGACTTTAGCTACTGTTCCTGTTACTGTTACTTTCATTTTCGTTGTTCTTGTTGTTGTGGTGGTATGTACTGAAATAGCAGCTTTTACTTTCCTTTACTGCTTGTACGTTTTTACTGCTTAGTTACATTGCATATGTGAATGTGCTTTATTTTCCTTCTTTTTGGTTATTTCTTGTTGGACGACTGGGTCTTGGGATTAGTCGAGGCGATCTGGTCTCGGGTTTTGCCGAGATTCGGGAACCGGGTTGTAACAAGATGATATCAGAGCAAGATCGTCCCTAGATATGAACCAACTAGCTTGAGAATAACCCTTCACATGCATGTAACTAGGGTAGCCACCACAACGTACCGCTTTGATATCTGTTCTGAGTCCTTTTTAGAAGAAATTCGATAGCGATGATCCTTTTGTTCTATCTTCTACATCTCCTTGCAGGAGATGCCTCGTCAAGGAGTTCTCGAGGCAGTCTGCAGTTGCGGCTATGGACGAGATCAGAGGGACGAACGTGCCGAGTCCGAGGTGCCAGTTGACCTGCCTCTTCTCCCTGGCATTCAGGCCCAGGATCTCGCCCAGCTGATCAGAGACATAGTGCAAGAGGAGCTCCACCAGCCTCCATGGGCACCTCTCCCTAAGGACGTGGAGGGGGAGTCCTTGGTGGGACAGAAAGACCGCCGCAGAGTCGAACGAGCAGAAGGGGGAAAAGGTGGTCCTCCACCACCTCCACCACACTCTGACACTTTCGAGCACGAGCCCTCCTTGGCTGGCGGCGTGCCCGTTCCCCCCTGCAACTGCACCATGAGCTTTTCGGACAGTTCCGGAAGCTGAAGCCCCCCTCCTTCAAGGGGGATGAGGACCCATCTGAGGCATAGGACTGGCTGGAGCAGATAGAGAAGGTGTTTGACACCCTTCCCCCCTGCAGAGTGCCACGTGGCCTTTACCACATACCAGCTAGAGAATGCAGCACACAGGTGGTGGAGGGCAGTCAGAGGCCAGGAGAGGGGAGAGCTGACGTGGGACCGGTTCGTTACCCTCTTCTGGGAGCAGTACTTCCCGCAGACGTGGCAGGACTAGAGAAGGAGGGAGTTCCACACTCTCTGCCAGGGGACGATGACTATTAGCGCGTATCACATGCGCTTCCTGGAGCTGTCACATTTTGCCTCGATAGCCGTAGCTACAAAGGAGGAGCGCCTGTGGAGGTTCCCTGAGGGGCTTCGACCTGTTATTCGGGGGTATGTCAAACCCCTGAAGCTGTCCACCTTCTTGAGAGTGGTGGAGGCAGCCATGACGTATGAGGTGACCAACCCGGTCGCGCGAGACATCGAAAGCGGATGGAAGAGGCCCTACCAACCAGAGTACTCTCTGGGCCGTCGAGAGAGGAGGTATGCGGCACCCACAGGAGAGCCATCTCATTTTGCGGGACCATCAGTGGCCTTTAGGGGCCCCAGACAGAGGCCAGCTGCTAGCACTGGACCCCTGCTCAGCCGTCAGCATGGACCTACCAAGGGAGGGAGTCGAGTTCCCCTCTGCTACCAGTGTGGCCAGCCAGGCCACATCAGGAGGGATTGCCCATTTAGGACTAGAGCACAGCAGATGCTCCTCGCACCGAGCGTTGGAGGCTGAGCTGGTAGTCGTGGTCCCCATGCGTGTGGGGGAGGGCAACAGTCACGAGGAGGGTACCGACCAACGGCTGCTCGCCTGACCCAGAGTGTAGCTGCTTCGTCTGCACCGAGGGCTGAGGGGTGTATCAATGCCCTGACACACAGAGACACCAGGGCTTCCGGTTTAGTGGTGGCAGGTATGGTTACCATTTCCGGCATATTAGTGTATGTACTTTTTGATTTCGGTGCCACACACTCTTTTGTTGCTGCAAGTTTTGCTGTTAGTTTGGGATAGGACAGTGTGCTGTTAGATGATCCGTTTGTGATCAGAGCCCCAGGAGGTCAGTTGTTTGTAGCTGAGGAGGTCTACACAGACTGTGAGGTTAGTGTAGGGAGACACAGCCTCCCTGCTGACCTGATTGTGATACTGATGGAGGATTTTGGCGTGATTCTAGGAATGGACTGGCTGTCCACCTACCACGCCTTGGTGGACTATTTCGGGAGGAAGATCATCTTCTCCACACCGGAGTTACCTTCCTTTGAGTTTCACGGACAGCCAGTGGATGGAGGTTTCAGGTGCATATCTGCGCTTCGGGCAGCGAGGCTTTTGAGCCAGGGGTGTGAGGGCTTTCTAACCTATGTAGTGGCAGAGCCAAGCCCGTGGTCGACTTTCAGAGCATTCCGGTGGTTTGTGAGTACCCCGACGTGTTTCCAGAGGAGCTGCCAAGACTACCACCCAAGTGAGAGATTGAGTTTGAGATCTCACTGGTATCGGGGACCAGCCCCATTTCTACTGCACCGTACCGGATGGCACCACTTGTGCTGCGAGAGCTCAAGTCATAGCTACAGGACCTGTTGGAGAAGGGCTTTGTGAGGCCCAGTGCATCCTCGTGAGGAGCCCCTGTGTTATTTGTGAAGAAGAAGGATAGTACCCTACGACTTTATGTTGACTACAGACAGTTGAATAGGGTCACCATCAAGAACAAGTATCCGCTGCGAAGGATTGATGACCTTTTTGACCAGTTGCGAGATGCCACAGTGTTCTTCAAGATAGATTTGAGGTTAGGCTACCACCAGTTGAGGATCAGGGAGACCGACATCTCCGAGACAACTTTCCATACCCGGTATGGGCACTACGAGTTCTTGGTCATGTTGTTTGGGCTGACCAACGCCCCTGCTGCTTTTATGGACTTGATGAACCAGGTTTTCAGATCGTATTTGGATCAGTTTGTGGTGGTATTCATCGACGACGTGCTCGTTTACTTGCGGAATCAGGCACAACATGAACAACATCTACGGATGATTCTAGACACTTTGAGGCGACGCAGGCCGTATGCCAAGTACAGCAAGTGCAATTTTTGGTTGAGGCAGGTGACTTTCTTGGGCCACGTGATCTCAGGGGATGGTTTGGCTGTGGATCCAGCCAAGGTTGAGGCCGTACTCAGGTGGGAGAGGCCACGTACAGTGACAGAGATATGCAGCTTTTTGGGACTGGTAGGTTACTATCGACGGTTTATTAGGGGATTCTCGCAGATTGCGTGTCCTATGACTCAGTTGACTCGGAAGGACATGCCCTTTTCCTGGATAGATGCATGTGAGGGATGTTTTCAAGAGTTGAAGGAGAGACTGACTTCAGCTCCTGTGCTCATCATCCTGGATAGCGGTGATGGCTTTGTGGTGTACACAGACACTTCGTTGCAGGGGTTAGGGTGTGTGCTCATGTAGCGGGGTCACATTGTTGCTTACGCTTCGCGGAAACTAAAGCCCCATGAGCATAGCTACCCTACCCATGACTTAGAGCTGGTAGCTGTTGTCTTCGCGCTGAAGACATGGAGACACTACCTTTATGGTGGGACCTTTGAGATCTTCATAGATCATAATAGCCTTCGATACTTGTTTGACCAGAAGGAGCTTAACATGAGATAGAGGCGTTGGTTAGAGCTCCTGAAGGACTATGACTGCAGCATCTCCTACCATCTAGGGAAGGCCAACGTGGTGGCTGATGCCTTGAGTTGGAAGGTGCCCACCCACTTGGCCAGTCTACAGGCACAGAGTTGGAGACTTATGGAGGAGTTGGGCAGTTGGCGACCTCGGGAGTCATAGGGGTATTGTGGGGCAGTGACAGTGACACGACAGACGTGACTAGAGCTGATAGACCGCATCATCACAGGACATATGGCAGATCAGTACTTACAAACGTTGCGAGACAGAGTGCTGTCAGGGGACCTAGGAGACTTCTCTTTTACAAACGAGGTGCTGCGCATGAGGGGACATTTGTGCGTTCCTAGGGACAAGGAGTTGTTGAGAGAGCTCCTGATGGAGGCACACGAGTCCAGGTTCACCATACATCCCTGGAACACAAAGATGTATCATGATCTAAGGCGTGACTTTTGGTGGAGAGGGATGAAGCGGGATGTGGGTGAGTTCATGCAGCAGTGTTTGGTGTGCCAGCAGGTGGAGGCCAAGCACCAAAGGCCTGTTGGGCCGTTGCAGCCACTTCTTGCGCCAGAGTGGAAGTGGGAGAGCATTAGCATGGACTTGGTGGTGGGTCTACCTGTTACCTAGTGAGGACACGACATAGTTTGGGTGATAGTGGACAGGTTGACGAAGACGGCGCATTTCATGCTGATCCGAGTCACCTTGGGACCAGCACAGTTGTCAAAGAGGTACATTTGCGATGTGGTACGCCTGCACGGAGTTCCATGTGAGATTGTGTCTGACAGGGATACCCATTTTACTTCCCAGTTTTAGGCGGAGTTTCAGCAGGCTTTAGGGACATGGTTGAGGTTCAGTACTGCGTACCACCCCTAGATGGACGGACAGTAAGAGTGCACCATACAGACACTTGAGGACCTTTTGCGTGCCTGTGTACTGGATTGGAGAGGCTCTTGGGAGGAGCATTTACCCCTGGCAAAGTTTGCATATAATAATAGTTATCACTTGAGCATCGGCATGGCACCTTACAAGGCTCTATACGGACGGAGGTGTACTGCGCCCTTGAGTTGGGTCGAGGTGGGGACCAAGTGGGAGGTTGGCCCCAGGCTAATCAGGCAGAGTCAGGAAGTAATAGAGCAGATCCACAAATGACTCCGCACTGTTAGGAGCAGGTAGAAGAGTTATGCTGACCGGAAACGCAGATAGGTGCAATTTGAGGTTGGGGATCATGTCTTTCTCTGTGCTTCGCCCACGAAGGACCTGCAGCGTTTTAGGGTGAAGGGGAGGCTTGTGCCGAGGTTTTTGGGGCCCTTTGAGGTCCTGGAGTGAGTAGGACCCGTTGCTTACCAGCTTGCCCTTCCTCCCCAGCTTTCTGGAGTGCACGACGTGTTCCATGTGTCCAACCTCAGGATGTACGTCGTCGATCCCAGTCACATTATGAGCCACGAGAGTGTCGAGGTGGGTGACGACTTGACCTACCCCGAGAGACCAGTGCAAATACTAGACAAAGAAGTCCTGAGTCTGAGACGGAAGCAGGTACCTTTGGTGAAGGTTTTGTGGAGAAGCCAGCGGTACGAGGAGGCTACCTGGGAACCAGAGGCGGCGATGCAAGAGTAGTACCCGGAGCTTTTTGAGGGTACGTCTTTTCGGACCTACTTCGGTCCTCTTTAAGTTTGTTAGGTGTTTTATGTTCTTTTTCCGCACCCTAGCTAGTTCAAGTTTCGAGGACGAAACTTCCTTTAACTTTGTTATGATGTAAAGACTCGTACCACTTTTATCCTTTTAAGACGTTTGGAGTGTCAGTCAGATGTCTATCAAGACGTCTGGAAATTAAAAATCTGTACGCATTCTACGTTCTGCTCATGGGAGTCACGCAGAACTCTCCTTCTTCCTCTTTCCTTCTCCCTTTCCCCCTGCAGAACCCTAACCCTCGACCCTTATAAAAGCCACCCCCTTCCTCTCCTCTCCACTCCACCACTACCACCACAGCCCACTTTCACTACCATGAGCGAGGGTGAGCGAGGGTGAGCAAGAGAGAGCGAGAAAGGGGAGAAGTGCAGGAGGAGGAGGAGGAGGCCGAGGTCGGGAGCTTCGGTGGAAGCTTGCCGGACCTCACACGGCCACCGCGGCATGTGTAGGAGGAGGAGGTCCAGAGTGTCGTCCTCGACCATTTGCAGCAGCTAGAGCTGCGGCAGAGCAAGGGGAAACGTGGCAGAGTGCGATAAGGAGTGCTGGGAGCACAGTCTGATACTGGAATTTTTCCAGTATCAGATGTCTAGAGTGTGGTCCGGATGACCGGCTGAGCGTCTAGACGTTTGGCGTCAACACCAGACGTTTGAAAGCACTGTATCGCGAAGGTACATTCTCTTCACGGTTAGGGCCATGCAGGCCGCACCGCAGAGGATTTGGTTTGGCTAAAATAGGGTGGCTGCTCTGTTGTACACAGGAGCAACCTTGGGAAGGTGCATGGAATGCCTTTCCACGCACTTTCAAATGTCTGAACAGCTCATCATATGGCCGAAGGCATTTCCAAACGACCGGAGGACTGGTCAGACGTATGGAATTGCTTTCAGACTATCGGGGGGGAGTCCTGGACGTCTGAGGTCACCGCAGGAGTTTGAGGTGAGATTCTGTAACTTTTAAGACGTCTGGACTTGTTTCCAGACGTCTAATTTTGGTCTGTAGACATGTTTTTGACCCGTTTGGGGTTTGATCGGGATCCGTTTTACGCAAATGAAGTATTTGTGGTTTCCTTGAAAGTTTTTCTATGTATTAGAAACCTTTATACACTATTCTGAATCTTCCTTTGTGATTCATACCTTAGTATAGGACTTCGACTTACTACGTTTCTGGGGCTCGCAGAGGTGCTTGGGTCTGCGGTTCGAGCCCCTAGTACTCCCGGATTGTCTGGTAGAGTGGTCCACCCTTGTTATTCTTATTAAATATGAATGTATCTATGAAAATTAGTCAGCTGGAAACCTAAGATGTGTCATGAACCCTAGGACAGAGAAATGAATAAACCAAATTATTTTGCATAATTGTATTTGTATAAATGAATAAGTTAAACTGCTAGCCATTGCCTGTAATAAAGTATGAGCTGCCTGTTAGAATATGAGCTGCCTGAGATAACTGAACAGTTACCTGTGAAATCATTAGTTGCATGTATTAAATTGTGGAAATACGAGTTGCCTGTATATAAATGAGAACTGAATTGTGAATGATGGAATCTGGATCAGAATAATGTGGTGAACATGAGCATGAACCCTACAGGGAGTTAGGAGTAGAGCTCCTGTGAGTAGATGGAAAATCTGGAATGTGGATGGGAAGTGTGCTGGCCCTTGAGTACGTGGTACCAAGGAGAGAGACTGTTCCCTTTTTGTGTAGAGCGGAGGTAGCCACCCTTGGGTTGGGACCCGGGGTTAGGATTGGCCACTCTACACTAACTTCTATTGGCCCTCATGTATACGGTACTGAGGCGAGCTACTAGTGTATGGAGGGAGCTAGTCACCCCACGGGGCCCGGGGTTTAGCTAGCCACCCCATACCAACTTGTTAGGCCCTATGGGCAAACAGAGGTAGTCAGACAAGGGTGCGCGGACTGTGGAGAGGCGAGACCCTTTTTTGGTTTTGAGGGGCTAGACCCTGTTTCTGAGAGGACTAGGCCCTATACTATTCCGTGCTGTACTTTGAGCATACCCGCTAGCGGAAATGACTGACCGGGTGTCAGTGCGGGGTAGCTACTCGTGCACTTATCGCGCGTGTCGTAGTCACCGCTACGTCTGACAGTGACCTCGGGATGGTTGACTGAGTGTAGGACTACCACGGGGGACTCTCTCGACCAGGAGAGCACCACGTGTACCTTATACTCTTCGGAAAGACTGCAATCAAGATCGTTCCCACGAGGAACATGTAAGATCAAGAAAAATCTGAAAGTTGACAAAGAGGGTGAAAAGGAATTACCTGTAAAATAACATAACTTGAAAAGATAAATATACCTGCTACTTTTACTACTTTAGATAGTATGGTTACCACTCTACTCAGCGTTCGCTGACTCCGTTCTTTTTCATAACACTGTTCAGGTCCAGCAGTTGAGCAGCTCGAGCTTCCAGCTGCGGAGGGTGCTGGGCCCAGTCGAGCCCAGCCATAGTTTTCTGCACTCTTTGTTGTACCCTCTTTACTGTTGTTGTGAGTTTCGGACTTTAGCTACTGTTCCTGTTACTGTTACTTTCGTTTTTGTTGTTTTTGCTGTTGTGGTGGTATGTAATGAAATAGCAGCTTTTACTTTCCTTTACTACTTATACGTTTTTACTGCTTAGTTACATTGCATATGTGAATGTGGTTTATTTTCTTGCTTTTTGGTTATTTCTTGTTGGACGACTAGGTCTTAGGATTAGTCGAGGCAAGCCGGTCTCGGGTCCTGTAGGGATTCGGGAACCGGGTCGTAACAGCTGTGAGTGGGTGAGTCCGGTAGGTGATTACAGAGGTTAATAGCTCTAATAACCTTGGGGCTTTTGATCTCTAGATCGTTGGGAAGGTGTGGGTGGAAGTGGTGGGGTGTTTGGTGGTGTGTGTTGGCCGGGCGAGCTCACCGGAGCTTCGCCGGCCGTGAAGAAGACGAAGGGAGGTAGTGATGGTCGTCGGTTAAAACAAGTGGGGAAGGAGCTAGAAAGGTTTAGGAGAGGGAGAGGAAGGAGGTTACCTTGCTAAAGGACGAAGGAGATGAGGAGAGGCACTGGCTGTGATTGGCCGGCACCAAAGAAGGTGAAATCTCCGTTGAGGGAAGATGGCGGCGATAATAGGGGAAGGAACTCTAGTTGTGGTTGGCAAGGAGCGGAGGAAGGTGAGGAAGAAGGAGGACCACTTGATTTGTCTATCTAGTGTTCGGAGGAAGGGGGTCAAGAGGCTCGCCGGAGCTAGGTTGGAGAAGGTCAGGGAAGGAGTTGAAGAGGGATTTTGGTCTTAAACCTTGCTAAGGAGAACAGTATCATGTGAGGGATCCTTTTAAAGGCCTTAGGGGGTATTCCAAACAGGGTATGAAGCTTGGCGAGCTCAAAAACTTAAGGAAGAGGATCCTTGAGATTGCGAGTGTTCGCATGAGCTTTTTGGAGCAAATCAAGGTCCAAGACCTAGTTCAATTGATAGAGGATCTCTCAAGGATTCTCCCTTCCAATTTTGGAAGGATTAGGCTGAGTATCAAGTGAGAAAACCTCGCTCAAATCTCGACGGAGAAGCTCTATTCACACAAATGGCAGTAGGGATCTCTTTGCAAAAATGATGACAAAGTTAGGGTCCTAATTGTAAATATTTTGAAAGTTGAGGGGCTGACTTGTAAGAAATAGTTTTAAATGGACTGAAATACAAACTAGATCAAGATGGACTTTGATTGGGCCCAAATTTTGGTACAAATCTAATTTAGACCCAAGGAAATTGATGGTGAAGTCAAATTTGAGTTTTGACCAAGTTTAATTGGGTAATTTGCATAGAAACCTAAATTAGGGTAGAAATTTGTCTGTAACTCTTTTTAAGGTCAAAATAGGTTTAGATGGTTAAATTAAGGGTACCACACCTGAAGGAATATTTTTCTATAAATTTTAGAAGGTTCAAATGAATTTATGTTGACCAGAACCTCTGTAATTCAAGCAAGTCTGAAATTAGGGTTTTGGGTTATGAATCAGTTCTCGAAATGTGTGAAACCTCGGTTTCTATTTGTATGGACCCACTTATTCGACTTTAATGCTCATTTGACCTTAAATTAACTCCTAGGAAATCCCGTGGTTACTCTTCTTTCATGATGTGATGTTAAAACTGCAGAATTGACTTTGATTTAATGTTCTTCTTTTAGAATGGATTTGAATGGAATTATGGTTCTTAGGCGATTATGTAGGATCATTTGTCACTTGATTATGACTAATTAAAGCTAGTTATGTTTCATGATGGTGTTACCATCAATACTTGAGAAATCGTGGTGCACTGTCCACCTAAAGAACACGACCCATCTGGCCGTCATTCCCTTGTTGCTTTGATCTAACTACTGATTCATGATCCAATCTTCGCGTGCATTTGCGCGTGGCATCACCACACACCTAGATCTCATTCGATGGCCTTGATTTGAGTTGAATCCTTCGTGCTCCCTCTCTGCTCACATCCATCGCCCATGCCCTAGGAACCTAATTTCACCCTTATGGTGACCACAATCAGTGAAGCGACTACTTAAGCTGCTCCAGAGCTCCTCGTGTGTGCTATCGACTCCCCTCCTATTTTCTTGAGACAATCATTCCTCCCTCTCCAGTAACTCGTAACCATTTCACTCACTGTGCCTGTGACAGAGGCGTAGCTCTTTCTCAATTCCTTCTCACTGCTAGGGATGACGTACGCCTAAGGATGACCCTGGAGCTCCACTAGAGGGCTCTTCACTCGCTGGAGACCCCCTTCCTTTCTTCCTCCTTAGCTGCCAGCTTTGGATCCAGGCAACCCCATTCTTCCTATTAGATAGGATTTTCAACTTTCTAAAGTAGTTTAGATTAGTAATTAGAGTACAGTAGATTAGTTAGGAGTAGATCAGATAGCTGAATTCGTGGATTTTATGGATTAGCTTAGGAGTAGAATAGATTAGAGCCAATCCGACCTCTCTGATCAATTCAAATCAGAGAGGAGTTTTTCACACTTTTGCATCGATTCATACAGCTTTCTCTGTGCTTCACAATCCACATTCACTGAATTCCCTCAAAGTTTTATTCACAACTCACCCACTCATTGAAGCATCAATCAGATCTGACGCTCCATAGCATCTAGATCTGATTGAGCACTAATCTCACCTGGGGAGTCTCCCACACACTCCATAAATCCACAAAGATCCCCTAATATGATTTGAATTGAACAAATTCGAGCATTTACATCTGATATGTTGGTTTTGTTGATTTGAGAAGTTTTTGATTGAATTCAAGGCCAATCTAATTTGAATGATCGAATTGAGTCCTCTTATGTTTCATTGAGATGATTGAGATGGGTTTAAGCAATTTAGATTGGATTTTAATTGTTGAATTACTTACACCCAAATTTCAACTTGATTCACTATTTTTGCAAAATGTCTAAGGTAGCAGCAGCTAGGTTTTGATGCATGAGGATGAAGCTCCTGCTATGACCTGAATAGATCTGAAGCATCACCTAAGATACCTGAACACCAATCAATGGTGTGTAGGTATCCTAGATGGGCAACTCATCTTGGTGAGCTCACATTAAGAGCCTACTTGGGTGATAAGGTGTTTTTGACATCTGTATGTTTTGATCTGTATGTGAAGAACTAAGTCATGTTGGAAATGATTTAGTGAAGTTCTGGAAATTGCTTTCGATGATTTGAACCTCTAAATTGATCTTAGACCTACACACTGTCTATAGGGAAGGTTTGAGATCAGTTAGGGTTCCTTGAGTAAAAGAGCTTTAATCTCGTTTGGTTTGAGTTCCATACTATTCATTGATTGATTGGGATAAAAGGAATTTGGATTTCATGCTCTTACATCAGGTCTGAAAGAGAGTTGAAAGTAACAGTGGCTGCTCTGATATGACTCGAATTTTCTCTGATTTCTATGGACTTTTGGATGAAAGAAACTTTTGATGATTGGTCTGAATAAATTATGCTTGACGAGGACCTATTAAGTCTAATTTTTAATGAGGCATAACTACAATAGCAGCTGGAATTCCTATTGCAGCAGCAAATCAACTGGTGAGATTTTGCAGTAGCTGTGCAGTAGTTGGGCTGAATGAGACGATTTGAGCTTGGATTTCAAAGATTTAAAGAAACTGACATGTGCATATTTATAGAATAATATTTTACAAGCATTCTTATACTGAAAATTGGAATGAAATCTAGTTAGAATTGCTTGTAATCTCATTTTAAATTTCATTGTCAACATTTTTGTGAATATAACTGTTTAAATAACGATTGGCATGAGAACTGTATTGGAAATCAAGTTTAAATTTTTGAATATCTTTCATGTAAAGTGTTGGACATTTTTGAGTGGTTAAATAGCAATGCCAGCACTTCAAACCCTTTATAGTGCCTTAGGATTTTGGTTTCAAACACTCAACAAGGCCTAACTTGGGTTGATTTGTAAATAAATAAAATACTTAAAAAAATATAAAAAAAACAAAATAAACTTGTCTTGAGTAAGATCAGGTATTTCTTTAGGCATGTGGCAAGTTTCAAGGCATTCTGAACCCTCGCCTCAATAGAACATACCAGCCGACGGTTCAGTATACTTTAGAATTTAATAAAGAACTTAAAATGAAAAACACCAAAAACACTTCTTCTCACTCATCTCATCCTTTCTCTCTCATCCCTACTTTTCTTATATATATAAAACCTATAAAAATCAGAAAAATGCTAAAAATACCTAAATATACCTTGTATATTATGTATACACTTGTATATATAAATTAAACCTAACCTATATGTAGATATTGTATAATATATATATAATATCTATAATTAACTTATATATGTATTCTATATATTAAATTAATTATTTAGGATGATTTAATGTATATATAACTTTATTATATAATTATCTATTAATTTATATAAATTAAATGTATAATAAAATAAGTAATTAAATATAAATAAATTAAAATAAAATTTCTAAAATACATTAAAAATGTATAATAAATCATTTATTTTTTAAATTAACTATGTACAAAGTCGATTTCATGATTAATTAACCAATTTATACTTTAATTAACAAATTAAACCCTAATTTAATGCACACAAATTCTTAACTTTAACTAATTTAAGTATATATTTAAATAATTTATTTCCCTAAATTAACTATACCATTATATAGCCCTATATAGGGCCTTTTCAAAACTATAATTTATTTTAAAATCAGACTTAAATTCAAAATCGCTAAATTAGAATTGTACAACGCGCAACTCGTCACTTAATTAGCTGTTGGAATAGTGCCACATTGTGAACGAACGAAGTGCCGCAGCTCTATAAGTTGAATGAGCATCGACGACCGCTCAGTCATCAGTGCTCGACGCACATATACACACCATTACTCCTTTCTCTAATCGAAACAAGCATATGAGCATAAATATCCGAACAGTGGTGGGCTGGGAGCTACACACTGTAGCTAGGCCTGAAGTGGGCCTGGAATCAGATTTAAATACAGCTAAATTAAGAACTAGGGCTGGCCCAAAGTAGAGGTTTGGTCCCACCCTAATAGGGTGTTGTGTATCCCTCCAAATGGGCTGGCCTGCTCATTAAACCAAAATTTTTATCTAAGTAAAACATAGACGTCTGATAAGAGAGGGGACGACCTAAAAACAACTAAGTGTTGAGACAGAAGAGAAAAGAAAAGAGAGGAGTGAGTGAGGCACAACTGCTAAGTGTTGAGTTTGCCCCCCCTCCCCCCCAAGTGTGCGTATGCAAGTATATATATATATGATATGAATACGTACAGTATAAGTATATAATATCTATGAATATGTATAATAAATTAAATATGTATATATAATATGTACGTATACATAGGTAATATACATATATATATAAATAAATATAATTAGAATAGTAGCGATATTGTTTGAGCCTTATGTTGTATATATGTCCTGTTGTTTAAGGCTTTAGTGACAGATAAATATGTCACTGTACATAGGTATATATGTTAATAAAAGTAATTTTATTTGCCTTTTGTTATGTAAATATTTTTACTAAAGCTACAGCAACGCATATTTATGTTACTATATATATACTATATGTTACTATAGATATTAGTATGTTAATATAATTTAGTATAGTGGATATTAGTAGTTATTTTGTACCTGTACTTAGGTATTACTTATACTATTGTATATAACTACCATAGAGTAACTACATATAGTTTTTGATGTTTGTTTGTTGTATATATGTTTTAAGGCATTGTAGTGATGTAAACACATTTACACTACTTAAAATGTCTATTTTTGCATGTTCTTAAGCATAGGATTGCATTTTATGATATAAATATTGCATAACATGCATCATCTTGCATTTAGAGTAGTTTGAATAAAATGGAGGTTAATTATCTCATTTTATGTGCTTGGACAGGGCAAACATTTTATTGGGGCCTCGGATCAAAGATCCAACTATATGGATGTGATCAGGGCGATGATTGGAGTTCAACGACTCCAAGATCACCCTAATCAGGCATCCGTAGCATCAGTTAGTGACCCAGGAACCCTAGAAGATCAAGGGCCAGGATGGTGAAAATCCACACTTCAGATGACAAATCCGACCGCACGGATGAATTCGGATCGAAGATCGCAGCCCAATGACAGAAAAATCGAGTCAATCCGACATCCGTGGCACCATCTACAACTTCCAGAAGATGGACGACCAAGATGGCACCACGTGGCGCCATCTCGGCCGCCCAACGGCAGCATGCAATCTCGACAGTCTCCGCATCCGCCTTTCCCCGCCGTTGGATCAAGATCCAATGGCTGCGATGCGCCTACGCTGAAGTCAGGCGCTTGACATAAACGCGACCCCAGCGCGTTGGTTGAGCGCTGTAACGCGAAGCGGGGACACGCGTTGAGCCTCGCCACGCTAAAATTGGAGCAGTGGCGCACCTCCGATTGACCGCACGATCGCGATCCAACGGCCGCGCGCGCTCAAAAAAGATGACGCGCTCACGCACGCCCGCGCGTAACGTACGATCGCACGCGGGCGGGCGCGTAATGCAGCGGGTGAAGGCGCGACTTAAGCCGTCTGATCTCGCGATCGGACGGCTGAGGATCGTCGAACATGCGTAGGCATTGTGCGCGCGAGCAGCTGAGCGAGCGCAGAAGCTACGCCCACGTTGGGGACTTTAGCAACGGTTTTATCCATCATTAAAGACCCCTCAATTATTATTTTGAAGTTGTAATGTCCATTTTTCCCCCACTCCTTGCAACTATAAAAGGAGACCCCTTCCATACGAAATTCTCATCCCTTCCTTCTCTTCTCTACCCTTCCAAAGCTCAAGAGAAGCTTGTCCCACACCCAGGATGCTTTTCGTGAGATAAAGTCCAAATTTTCGTCCCCCTTCGAAAGTGGATCCCGCGACGACGATGGAGTGCTGCTCCGTTCCCATTCTTCTGCTTCGTCCTCCTTCGTCCTGCTTCGTTCTCCTTCGTCCAGGCGTCGTCCCGTCCGGCTCGTCCTCCATGTAACCGTCGAGGAGGATTTCTCTCTCTATTCTTTTTACTGCTTTCTAGTATAGATTTACTGCTTTCTAGTGTAATTCTGCTCATCCTCCAAGCAATCATCGAGGATGACATTTCTCCCTCCATTCTTTTAGTGTTTTCTAGAGTAAATTTATCTCTTTCTAGTGAAATTGTTTTATGCTTTCTAGTTGTAATGAACAATCTCCTCAATGATAAATTCTTTGTTTATTCTACATCTCATTTTGTTTCTATGTGTAATATTCTCTCTCTCTCTCTTACCCTCTCTCTCTCTCTCTTCTATTTATTGTAAATAATTAGATAGTTTTAAATTGAATTACTTCGTGACAAATAAAAAGAAACGCGTAGTTTTTAAATCAAACGTCCGCCTCCCTGTGTTCGACCCGGAATTTCAATTTTGGTATAAATTTTATTTGTTGAACACAAATTCTTCACTTTCAAGCTACAACGACAGGTTTTCCAAAATCGAACACGTTAGTGTAGCGATTCGTAACGTTCAACATTTTGGCATCGTTGCCGGGGAGGCAACGATCTTTGATTTCTCTTCGCGTTTTGTAACTTACAAATCATTTACTTCACTTTTCTCCTTTCTTATTGTAATTGCAGGTACTCTTTTGAGACGAGCAAAAGCGGTAGATTGGAGTAAAGTGCTGTGGAAGGTTTTGTAAGTTATTCCCCATTCATTCCCCCTCCATAGATTTCATTCGCCACATTGAATCCAAATTCCAATTAACCTAAGTGTTTGCATAAATCCTAGGAATAGTTTGGTTGTTTGGATTCTCACTCACATTCATTCCACCTTTATTTATATAAAAAAATAAAAAGATAATTTTGTGGGGCAATTTTCAACAAACACACAACGTACACCCACATTCAAAGGCACTTAACCAAATTGATTTGTTTCTACTCAACCGGGTTCTGATTTGTGGAACCGGTACACATAAATATATACTTGCATACGCACACTTGGGGGGGAGGATGATCTGATTTCTTCACTTGAGATCCCTGAGCCAGGTTACGAGGAAACATATGTCTCTGGGGAACACAAAGTGACAACTGATTTTGGGACATACATTGATACGGATCCTGATTTCTTTGATGGTGAAGATTCAAGTTGCGAAGTCTCACGCGAGTTTTCTGAACATGATTTCAGTGAGACAATTGGGCCTGAGGAATTTGATAGATCATTTAATAGCCCAATAACTGAGGAAACTGATCTTATTAGGGCACACATTACGAATCCAGAATCACATTTTCTGGAGGAATCAATTCATTGCCCGGATTATCAGTTACACCCTGTTGAGCTTATTGATGATTCTAATTCTGAGATAATTAGACCCAAGTCAATTTTGATTCTGCCACATCATTTAGACTTGGAGATTTCAGATGGGGTGATGAATATACAAGAGGTCCTGGAATTTGATATGTTGAATGAGGAGGATAGGAGCTGGGAAGTTTTGATTTGGGAAGTTAATTTTGGAGGAAATGGAAGATTGTGTCGAAGGGTTCCTTTTAAGCTGAAATCATCAAATCAAAACCCTTACGACATTTGTTTCGAGGATTTCAAACCCAAGCACACATTCAACGATTATCCTTTTGAGCTTCAATTCTCTGTAACCCGACTTTTTGGTCTTGGGTTGCATCCTCATAAATCGCAGGCCCGACCCCGCTTGCATTCTGATTTTAGGTTTTGGGTAATTTTTATCCAGAACCTAAGATATTCTCGATTATGGGGGATGGGTCTGCACCACAATCTGGTCCACATCTGTGGACCTTTGTTGACGGGTCGGAAGATTCTTCTGTTTATTTTAATTCTGACCTACACTTGTGAATTTTTCATTTCTTTCCTTGTATTGTGTGCCTAGCTGAAGGCACTAAACTCGGCACATATAAAGTTTTTCTTAGTTTTCATCTCGGAGCGGACCTGACATTCACACAATTCAGGTGCTTTCTATGCTTTTCCACTCTGTTTTATGTCTTTTTAATACAATGAGGACATTGCATTAGATAGGCATAGGGGGTGGATATTTATCTCTGAATTCATTCGTCAGCTCCGTAGATTTATTTTATTTTCTTTTATAAAAAAAAATTCGGAATTAGGAAAGAGAATTTGGGTTTAAGAGAATTTTCAATCTTAGGAAATACTACATTATGATTTGAACACAAAGACCCTTCAGGTCTTTGGACTTAATTAGCCCGTGTATCCACTAAAATGTGGATTTGTCTTTGAGTCCTCGCCATCTTAATTCTATCGTAATTGGAATAAATAAGTTTGGGTTATAAGTACACGACTTATCAACCCGCCCTCTGATTTGGGGGAATTTTTAGTCTTAAGCATCTACACACTTTCTTTGCACTGACTCGTTGTTCGGCAATTCTAATGGAAATTGGGTAGCTAATGAACCTTCTAGGGTGATATGGCTGGCAAGTTATCGTGGGTAACAGCCCATAGGTAGGTTGTCCAGAGTCCAGTCACTGGACCTTTCTCTTTTTGCTGCCTTTAGGTAAATCTTAGACCAGGGAAGCCACCTACTTAAAAAAAAAAAGAAAAGAAAAAAAAATCAAAAAGAAAAGGAGAAAAGAAAAAAAAGAAATAAGCCACACTTCGCCGCATGAGTATGGTTGGCAAGTTGTTGGTGGTAACAGCTCATCGACCGGTTGTCCAGAACCTAGCTCAGTAAATGCACTAAAAATTCCCAAAACACTTAGGAAGAAGCAGAGAAGTAGAATAAATTGGGGAGATATACACTGGATTCACCCTTGTGTTGACCCCGTAAAAAAAATAAAATAAAAGTAGGGAGAAAGCTACCGGTTGTAAAGATACACCTTTAGGCAGAATTCTTCTTGAGGTCCCCTAGAGGCGTAGAAATCCGAAGTCCGTTTTAATTACCGATCAACGAGTCTATCACAATCACAATAAGATGCTTAAAACTTAGGGTTCTCATCAAATCTTGGGTGAGTTGAATGGCCGTAGGAAGCCACTCTTAAACCCTAAAATTTGAAAATCCAAAAAAATTAGAAAAGAGTAAAAAGAGAAAAAGAAATTTTTCTTTGAATAAGGCGAGGGCTTGAGGCGGTCTGCATTTTGGCTGATACCCGGGCACTGTTGTGTCTTTGAAGGTTCAGTTCCTAAGTAGACAATTTCTTAATGATTGAAAATAACTCAGGTCTAAATAATCCAACCTAATTCTTTTATAAATAGCATATAGTTTTTGGTAAGGACACGCAAAAGATAGGCATGGGGGTATGATGTAAACACATTTACACTACTTAAAATGTCTATTTTTGCATATTCTTAAGCATAGGATTTCATTTCATGATATAAATATTGCATAACATGCATCATCTTGCATTTAGAGTAGTTTGAATAAAATGGAGGTTAATTGTCTCCTTTTATGTGCTTGGACAGGGTAAACATTTTATCGGGGCCTCGGATCAAATATCCAACTATATGGATGTGATCAGGGCGACGATTGGAGTTCAACGACTCCAAGATCACCCTAATCAGGCATCCGTAGCATCAGTTAGTGACCCGGGAACCCTAGAAGATCAAGGGCCAGGATGGTCAAAATCCGCACTTCAGATGACAAATCCAACCACACGGATGAATTTGGATCGACGATCGCAGCCCAACAATGCAAAAACCGAGTCAATCCGACATCTGTGGCACCATCTACAACTTCCAGAAGATGGACGACCAAGATGGCGCCACGTGGTGCCATCTCTGCCGCCCAAACGGCCGCATGCAATCTCGGCAGTCTCCGCATCCGCCTTTCCCCGCCGTTGGATCAAGATCCAACGGCTGCGACGCGCCTGCGCTGAAGTCAAGCGCTCGACATAAACGCGACCCCAGCGTGTTGGTCGAGCGCTCTAACGAGAAGCGGGGACGCGCGTTCGAGCCTCGCCACGCTGAAATTGGAGCGGTGGCGCGCCTCCAATCGACCGCATGATCGCGATCCAACGGCCGTGCACGCTCAATCAAGATGACGTGCTCACGCACGCCCGCGCGTAACGCGCGATCGCACGCGGGCGAGCGTGCAATGCAGCGTGTGAAGGCGCGACTTAAGCCGTCCGATCTTGCGATCGGACGGCTGAGGATCGTTGAACGTGCGACGGTTTTATCCATCACTAAAGTCCCCTCATTTATTATTTTGTTGTAATGTCCATTTTTCCCCCACTCCTTGCAATTATAAAAGGAGACCCCCTCCATACGAAATTCTCATCCCTTCCTTCTCTTCTCTACCCTTCCAAAGCTCGAGAGAAGCTTGTCCCACACCCGGGATGCTTCTCATGAGATAAAGTCCAAATTTTCGTCCCCCTTCGGAAGTGGATCCCGCGATGACGACGGCGTGCTGCTCCGTTCTCGTTCTTTTGCTTCGTCCTCCTCTGTCCTGCTTCATTCTCCTTCGTCCAGGCGTCGTCCCGTTTGGCTCGTCCTCCAAGCAACCGTCGAGGAGGATTTCTCTCTCCCTATTCTTTTTACTACTTTCTAGTATAGATTTACTGCTTTCTAGTGTAGTTCTGCTCGTCCTCCAAGCAATCGTCGAGGAGGACATTTCTCCCTCCATTCTTTTAATGCTTTCTTGAGTAAATTTATCGCTTTCTAGTGTAATTGTTTTATGCTTTCTAGTTGTAATGAACAATCTCCTCAATGATAAATTCTTTGTTTATTCTACATCTCATTTTGATTTCTATGTGTAATATTCTCTCTCTCTCTTCTATTTATTGTAAATAATTAGATAGTTTTAAATTGAATTACTTCGTGAAAAATAAAAAGAAACGCGTAGTTTTTAAATCAAACGTCCGCCTCCCTGTGTTCGACCCGGAATTTCAATTTCGGTATAAATTTTATTTGTTGAACACGAATTCTTCGCTTTCAAGTTATAACGATAGATTTTCCAAAACCGAGCACGTTAGCGTAGCGATTCGTAACGTTCAACATATAGTATTTATTAATTGATTCTTTTTGTAAATAATTATCCAATTCATTAATTGTTTGATTCATCATTCTTTTTGTAAATAAAATTAACATTTTTTGGAATAAAAGAATATTTTTGGACTTAGAGAGTGATGTATATAAATAATGCCTCCAAGTGAATGACTTAAAAATAAACTAGTAAAAATTATAATTAAATAAGATTGACGTGACATTGATTTGCATTTGTATCACCTTTACTATAATAACAGCATAATTAAATCTTTTTAGTGCAACCCGATGGTCGACGGTCAGTTTCTAACACATAATCAGATAATACCTTTCATAAGCTAGCCAGGAACCTATAAAGGAAGAAGGAAGCCCTCAAACAATGGAGGAAATACCATCATGAGCTTCTCAACACCATAAAAAAACATAATTGATGGGAGTGACTGATAAACGGCAGTTTATCATCATTCTTATGCCTTAAAAAAAATCTAGCTCTTAGGTTTTTAGCTCCGCAAATGAGTTTTGGGGCTGCATTTAGGCATCACATAGGTTAGTCATGCATTGCATTGTTTTGTTATTTTTAACTTGTTTATTTGAGTGTTAGGGTTTAAACAGATAAGCAGAACCTTAGAATCTTGACACTTATGAAGGCAAATGATGAAGAAGTTCAATTCAGGTGGAACTCAACTAGATCTAGCTCCTCTTGGCTGGATACCAGCTTACTTGGGTTAGGCTTGGCTCCATTTAGTTCCATTCAACTCATCTTGGTTGGATGGTAGCTCAGGGCAGCTCATTCTAGCTAAACTTAGCTCAAGTCAGCTCAGACCCAACTCAACTTGATTGAGTCTTGTTCATCCCACCTTCATTCAGTTCATTGGGAGCTCTAACTAGCTCAACTAAGTTGACTTTAGCTCAAAACCAGCTCCCTTAAGCTCCACTTAGCTCCTGCAGGTCAACTCTTCCTAACTTAGCTACTACTTGTCAACTAGTAGCTAAGATAGTTCAAGAGTCTTCATCAAAGGCAGATCTAGCTCAACCTAGCTCCAGTTTGGTTGAAGTCAGCTCACATCAGCTCAACTACCCTAGCTTAGCTACTAACCTGAAAAGTAGCTAGCTAAGCTAGTAGTTGAGTCTTCATGAAGATTCCCTCAGCTCCCTCAGCTCCAGTGTAGCATCAATCCAGCTCCAGAATCTTTTTCTATATCCTTCCTCAAACTCTAGCTCCACCATCTTCTACTCTACTAGCTAAGCTCCCAACCTACTCCAACTTCATGGCCGTCCCCCCTTTCCCCTTAACCCTAACTAAACCCTAACCTAACCCACCTACTTTTGGTGCCAACCCTCACCAACCACCACCCCATCACACCTCTTCATGTTGGCACCAAAACCACCCACACATACCCTTTCAAAATGGAGCCAACCACCACTTAATCTCCACCCTACACATCACCACCTAAGGCTATCTTCACCCTACACATAAACCCTTCTAGAAGCCTTAGGTGGCGGCAACCTTAACCACCTCTAACCAACCCTAAACCACCTCTAGTTGGTGACAAAAACTCCTACTCACACCCCTGTGATTCCCTACTTGGAGGGGGTGAGATATGCGTGACATAATATAAAGTGTGGAATTAAAATAGGCAATCTCACAAAAATAAGCAATCGCGCAATAGGCACAAGTATTTTTAGGTGTAAACCCAAACCGGGTGAAAATCACCACCTAACCCTCTCAAGTTAGGATTTCCCGATCGACCTAGTTGATCAAATCCACTAAACCCAGTTACTTGAATGAGGGTTACTAAACTTCAATTACAACCACACTACTTACACCGAGGGTAGCGTACCTCAAAACCCCTTCTCTTCACAAGAAGGATTTTGTCTTGCGAAGGAGACGGGAATTCGCAAAATGGATACCCAACCAAAGACAATAAAATGTACAACAATCTTATAGAGCCACAAATATTTAAACCTAGCTTCTATAGGAGTTAGGAAACTTCCCTTTGGTGGAAGTGCATCGATGTGACGACGCGGGTGCGGTAACCACGCTTTGGCACAACAGTGCTCTTGTAACGTCGGCACGAGAGCGGGTGCACAGCAGGACGAAGCTCTTAGGTGTGAAATGGGTGCTTGTAGAGCTAGAGCATCTTCTATTTGATCTTCTACTTCTTCTTGACACAAGAGAGTGGAAATATTCTTTCAAGATATATATTTGAGTGGCAAGGGTTCTCCTCTATTTATGAAGGGCCTAGGAAGGCTTTGGAAGGCCTTGGAAGGCTTCCATAGTCGTTGGGTGCAAATCCAAGGCAAATCAGACCATAGTCAGAATTAATCATGATTCTAACAGGGTCATCAGACGTCTGGTCCTGGCATCAGACGTCTGGGAAACCTGTTTAAGACATCTGAAAACTAAGTTAGACGTCTGATTCTAGATGGGTTTCCTTCCTAACTTGAAACAGACCTAAACAAGGTTCTAGTGTTTGGCCATCAGATGACATACAGGACATCTGACACTAGGTCTGGATGTTTGGAAATCTATTGTTCTGCAAAAATGGATTCCTAAGGAAGTACAATGGCTAGAAATTTTTGAAAGGAGATTTTGGGTCAGCCGAGGCAAAATGGTCATATATCAGTCATCTAGGGTCATCTATGGACGTCTGATACAAGGCTAACGGTCATTTCCTCAATGTTTACAAAGGCAGCCAACGTTCCACTAATTGGACGTCTGGCAAAGGTATCAGACGTCTCCTAAGACGTCTGGACTAGGGTTTGAATGACTGATTCTAACAGACGGAACCTACTAAGTCCAGCTTAGATGTTATGGACGTCTGACCAAACAGTCAGACATCTTAAAAGTCTATATCAGACGTCTGATTTCCAGATTAGACATCTGATAAGGCTGTCTGAACTCTATTTTGATTTTCTAAGTTCTTTATAGAAAACATAAGTATTCTAGGGTAGTGTAGGTGTTCCTAGGACTACTTTAAGGGTTCTTTGAGGCTCTTTAACATAAGATCTAAGAAAGAAATAAGGAATGAAATAAAGGAACAAAATTACATAGAACAAGATAAAAGGAAATCTATCATATTCTTCATCTCCTTCCTTCTTCAAGCTTTCGTTCCTCGCGAAGTTCCTCCGCCTCTATCCAGCTCCTCCAATCCGCCATGGATGAGAGCTAGAACTCCGTCTAAACACTTGTCTCCATTTGCAATTTGACCTGAAAACTAAGATTTAAAAGTAAATGTTAAAAGACACGTGTTTTGCTATCATCAAAATAAACAATCATGGTGCTCTAGCACCAACAATCTCTCCCTTTTTGATAATGACAAAACCAAAAATAATAATGCATAAAATCCTCCCCCTTTTTGACATTATCAAAAAGGTTTTTATCAATTTTAAATTTCCTATAACTCCCCCTTAAAACATGCTCTTCTATAATTGGGTTGAATTTCTTTTAACAAGAGTAATGTCCTCCCCCTTTTTGTAACAACAAGATAGCTGTTCGTACGGTTTTGTGCGGGTTTTAAAGAGAATATCACGTTGTAGTATAACCGACAAAACGTTCAAACAAATATAGAGAATTTTATTACTCGAAAAACTAGAGTCTCCGAGGTCGAACACAGGGAGCAATCTCAATACTTTCAAAACCAAAGAATACAACTTTTAAATGAACATAATTGATTCAGAGAGAGAGTTATAAAAAGTATTGCTAAAAGAGAATAAAATTGGACGTCTGATTTATTTATCAGACGTCTTAAAAGTAGAGTCTTCTTTCTCTCTTCTTTTTCGTTGGCTCTTCTTCTTCTTTTCTTCTGATCCACAGATCTTCTTCCTTGAACTTCTTTCTCTTCTCTTCTCTGCGAAGACTTCTTCTTCCTACCTTTGTTTCCCTTCTGTCTTCTTCTTTCTTTTTATCTTTTCTGCAGTCCTTCCTTCTCTCAGATCTCTGCCTTGCTCAGCTTCCTTTCTTCAGAGTTCCTTCTTCTTCTGCTCCTGCTCTTCTATTTCTTCAGTTCTTCTTTTTGCTTTCCTTCGCCTCTTCCTTCTCTTCTTTTCCCTTCTGCAGCGGCTAAGTGTCTACTTCTTCAACGTTCAGCCTACCTGCACAGAGCAAAACCTATCCCTTCCCCTCTACCTGCGCATCTCTCTCTCTCAGCAATTCACTCAAGGACGCTCTCCCAGAGCCACACGGGTAATCGGGTCGGATTTCGCACCCGGGACCAGGCGCACCTGCAGGTGGGTGATGCGCGAGAAGTGCGTTGGTTAGGGTCGAGTCGGATCCTGCTAGATCCGCGAGGTCAAACCGCGGACGAGGTGGGCGCTAGGGCAGGTGAGGGACCTCACCCTTGTGCGTTTGGAGGCAACCAAACAATATCACAAATTCAACTTATACCACAGTGGCGCCTTGTCTTTCCATGATGTGGGACTATCTGGCCTACCCCAATTTCGCGCGTGCCCGCAGAGGATTCCTCGTGCAATCGCCAAGGCTGGGAGCTTCGCAGCGTCAATGCTGGAACTAATCGCTTCGCAACACCCGCGCGAGTCTGCTGCGCCTGGAGCCTGGAGCTGCTGCGCTTGGAGCTGCTGCACCTGGAGCTGCTTCGACCGTCAATGGCGGCAGGAGCGTCGATACCTATCAAACACAAGCACGGCCTATTGGCCTAATCAGACCAACTGGGCACCTTCGCCGTGGCACGGCGAAGATGGTGCACGGTGTTGCAGGCCGCAGGATGGCCTAGGCATGCGTGCCTAGGTCAACCTATGGCCGGAGGTGTGGGGTTGTTTGGGGAACAGTGGTGGAGGTGTAGAAGGATGATGGATGGGAGGAAGTTGTTCCTGGTGGTGAGGCGGAGCTTCCGAGATGGTTGGCGAGCCGTGTGGAGGGGCAGAGTGGTGGAAGCGGCTCGCCGGAGGTCGGTCGGAGGCGAGGAAGATGGAGGTGGTCAGGCACTGTCAGGGGGCGATTAACTAAAATAACAGGGGGAAAAGAGAGAGGGGAAGATGGAGAAGATATTTGGAGTGGTCTGGAAGGAAGGGAGGCAGCGGAGTGGACGGCGCGTAACTGCCATCGTCGGGGAAGAAGCACCCTGAGGGAGGAAGCGGCGACGAGGATGAGGTCAGGAGAACGCGCGCCTGGTACTGCGCGACGCGGGAGAAAGAGGCGGAGTTGACTCTGCTGCAGGTATGGCAGCAGAGCGACATGAAGGACGGGGGGAGGTCGCCGAAGCTTGCGGGTCTCTTGGCCGGAGATGGGAGAGAGGAAAACTTGTGGGAATCTCCGTCAAAACAAAGCTGAGCCTCTGCGGCCAGGTCTGGGGATCCTTTTATATGTGTTGGCCGAACCTTCTAGTGCGTGGAGATCGTGCAATCACCTCTGTCGGCTCGCCGGAGATGGAAAGAGGGTGGATACCCAAATCTCTCGTGCGTTCGCATGAGAGATTGGGTTCACACCAGAGATTGTGATTGACTTTAGAAGGAAGGGAATTCCTCAGAGAATCTCCCTTCCATTTCTGGGAGGGAATCTCTGAGGGATCAGAGAGGAATCCCTCTCTAAACCTCGTCGGAAATCGGTTCTGCCCTAACAATGGTGACAGGACCTGATTGCAAAGGTGGCGAGGAACTTAGGGGGCTCTCTGCAAAGATATTCAAAAGATAGGGACCAAATTATGATTTCGGTGTACTAAATTGCAAAGTAGGTCAAGATGACCTCCCCTTAGGTCCAAATTTTGGTATAAACCTAATTTGGACCTAAGGAATCCAATGGTGAAGTTGTATTTTAGGTTTGACCTCGTTTGACTGGATATTTTGCGTAAAAACCCAAATTAGGTCAATTAATGTGCTAGGACCCTAATCTAGGTCAAACTGGGTTCCAAAGGCCAAAATGAGTGTTCTAAACCCTAGAGGATATTTTTCCATGATTTTTAGAGGGTTTACTTGATTTTTATCCTGACCGGAACCTTGTTAATTTAAGTGAGTCTGTTTTAGGGTTACTAAATGTCATTTAATTCCTAGATTGTACATAAACCCATTTCTGATTGACTCAACCCACTTTTTATCTCATTTAGATCATTTGACCTATGTTTTGCTTCTGAGAAATCCCGTTTATGTGCTGCAATGGTAAAATTACAGTTTTACCCTTTAATTCATGTTTTCATCTCAGAGCACTTATTCCTTTATTTAGGCCTTCTTCTAGGTTATGTAGGAGCTTTTATCTTCTTTATTGGGTCAAAATAAGCTAGTTGTGGCTCATGATGAGGCTCTCATCAATAGCAATTATTTTTCTCCTCCTTTTTAAAGGAAATATAGCTAACTTAACAAGATCTCCCCCTTAATGATTGATAAATAACTCATAATTTTAACTCCCCCTATCTATATGCTAATAAAAAAAAAAAATGGTTAAGGGTTACCTCACCTACCATGGCCAATAGAATGGCCCAAATGGAGGTGGTGGATGCCACATCGGATGGGGCTCCCATCCGTAGCTTGGAGGTCCGAGTATCGACGCCGGTCTCCAATCTGGCGGACGACGCATGGCGGGTTGTTCGGTTGTTCGTCGTCTCGTCAGTCTTCTCGTTCTCCTCCTTGGTCTACTCCTTGTTCCTCCCAACTCGAGTTGACCATTCTTGAACTTGTAGGTCTAGTCCTTTACGTTGATATCCTCTTTGAAACCTACAAAATAAGATTCCAATTCTTTCTTCGGTATCCAAGTGAGCTTGGATCCGGATCTGTTAGCGGGTCTCCTTAACGGAGATCCTTTCTCAATCTTAAGACTATATAAATTATCTACCTCGTTGATTAAGTTGTTAGAATTTTCCCTAAGACATGCAATTTCCTCTTCTATAACGTGCATCTTAGTTTTTAAATCAGAAATTTATATTTTTAAACTAGTATTTTTCTCAATCAACTTATTTTTCTCAAAGATTAGGTTATGATTTTCCAACAATAAGTCATCATCTTTAGGACTAGTTTCTAGGTCCTTAAGTAGCTTTTCTAACCTATCATTTTCATATTTTAACATGCTAAATTTCTTTTTTATGCTTTTGCTTTCTACTTTTAATGATTGACTAACATCAAATAGTTCATTAAAAGCTTCTTGTAAATCAGAATGTACCTCATTGTCGGAGTCACTTTCGCTGTCACCCATTGTCGCCACGAAACCCATGCAGGCAATTTCTTCCAGGGGATTCACCTCTTCTTCTTCCTCTGAGCTCATGTCGTCCCAAGTTGCTTGGAACACCTTCTTCTTA
Organism: Thalassia testudinum; assembly: GCA_037157565.1. Lineage (NCBI taxonomy): Eukaryota > Viridiplantae > Streptophyta > Magnoliopsida > Alismatales > Hydrocharitaceae > Thalassia > Thalassia testudinum. The sequence continues at coordinate 80,406 of JAZHRO010000022.1, read as the reverse complement.
GATTTCTTCTCCTTTTCCTTCTTCTTCTCCTTCTTGAGAAGAGGGCATTCTGGTTGTAAATGACCTTTTTCGTTGCCATGGTAGCAACGTCTCGGGCTATCCTTCTCCTTCTTTTCTTTCTTTGAGTCTCTACAAAACCTTAAAAATTTCTTAAGTAAAATTTTAAAGTCTTCATCGTCGGAAATTACCTCGCTATCCGACGTAGCTTTGAAGGCGAGATCCTTCTTAAGCTTTGGTTCTGGTGTGTCCTTCTTCTTCTACTTTAGTTTCATCTCATAGGCCATTAGGTTGCCTAGGAGATCCTCCATATTGAGCTCCTCCACTTCGTTTGCCTACTCGATCGTGGTGACCTTTTGCTCCCATTCCGATCCAAGGGAATGGAGTAGTTTTCCTTGAAGCTCCCCCTTGATGAAGGTCTTACCTAAAGCTTTTAAATTATTTACAATGAGAGTGAACCTAGTGTTCATCTCACTTAGAGATTCGTTAGACTTCATTGAAAAAGACTCAAATTCTTGAGAAAGTAAATTTATTTTAGAAGTCTTTACCTTAGAGGTACCTTCGTGAGTTACCTCGAGTGTGTGCCAGATCTCGTATGTGGTGGCGCATTACGAGATTCTGTTGAACTCCTTCGGGCTGAGCGCACAATACAACGCATTCATCATTTTTGTGTTGAGCGAGAGTTCCCGGATCTGCTGCTGCAAGTATCCTGCGGCGAGTCTTTCTAGGATGACGAAGGGGGTCTCACAACGGTCCCATATTGTGAAGCCATTGGATTGAAGCCATGTCTTCATCTGCAGCTTCTAGTATGGGTAATTGCTCCTGTCAAAGAATGGCGGACGGGTCATAGATTGCCCCTCAGAAATCCTACTCGCGGAACTGCTTCCCTTCATGATCTTTTTGCGTGGTTGTTACGATGAAATAGCAAGAACCTGCTCTGATACCAACTGTGATTCCATACTTGGAGGGGGTGAGATATGCGTGATGTAATATAAAGTGCGGAATTAAAATAGACAATTTCACAAAAATAAGCAATCACACAATATGCACAAGTATTTTTAGGTGGAAACCCAAACCGGGTGAAAACCACCACCTAACCCTCTCGAGTTAGGATTTTTCGATCGACTTAGTCGATCAAATCCACTAAACCCAGTCACTTGAACGAGGGTGACTGAACCTCAATTACAACCACACTACTTAGACCGAGGGTAGCATACCTCAAAACCCCTTCTCTTCACAAGAAGGATTTTGTCTCGCGAAGGAGATGGGAATTCGCAAAGCGGATACCAAACCAAAGAAAATAAAATGTACAACAATCCTATAGGGCCACTGACAAAGAGATTTTCGCTTTCTTATGATAGCAATGGAGGATATGTCGTTGTAATTAATGTTGTGGAAATCTCTCAATCAAAGATTAACATAGATATGAATTTAAACCACAATAAAGGATGTTGTATCCATAGGGAGGAATAGACCAATAAATTCACGAGAAGAGGAATATAATGTTCGCAGATACTTTCGCAACTTTAATGTGAGGAATATGCTATTTTAAATAGAGCTTGCAATTTCCTTAAAAGTTCAGGGGTATTTATATAGTTTTCACGCCAGGACTTAAGCTCCAAAAATATGCATATGATGCATGTGTAATATCATATCATATAACTTCAACTTGCATGCAAATTTGATTTAAAATTCAATGTAGAATCATGCACATAACACAAGTGAAATAATTTTAGGAAAGTCTGAGTGCATCAATGCAATGTGGCTTGAATAAAATATGAATATATAATTGGCAATGGTATTGAATGTAATTATTAATTGGGAAGAAAATAGAGGATTTCTCCTCTCTCTTCCTCACGTGGACGGCCGTGCACGGTTGGCGGCGAGAGTCGACGAGGAGGTGCGCCTCGACGAGGGCTTCGCAGTGGCGGTGACGCAGCGGCCGGGCGGAGGAGGATTGCCGCCGGCCTTTTGGCTGTTGGAAGAAGACAGCCCCGTGTGGAGAAGAAAATCAGTGCTGCTGCAGCCCGCACGGCTGCGGGCTGGGCGCACGCGCACAAGGGCGCTGGTGGTGGCGCTGATGTGGTCCTTTGCAACGCCTGCAGGGCATGGCTGTGGACCTGCAATCACCTGTGGGTGGCTGCGATGGGGTGCAGGGGCACCTGCGGGCAATGGCGCGGAGCGCGGTGGATGCAACGCTAGTGTGCGAGGGTAGTGAGCGCCTGCGGGCAGGCTTGCAAGGTGCACTCGAGAGGCCTGCGGGCGTGGCACCTGCGGTGCAGCGCCTACGGGCGTGGGCTCGCCTATGGGTGCTGGTGGGGTGCCTGCAAGCAATGCGGGTGCAGTGCCTGCGGGCGGCTACTGGTGACTGGGCGCTCGCGGTGGAGGCGTTGGTGGGGGCGCAGGTGCACGCTTGTAGAAAGCACGGTGCAGTAGCGGTGGGTGCGGTGCCTGTAGTGGATGCGCAAGGGCAGGCTGGAAGGCTTGGCTGTGGGCAATGCAAGGGCGCACGCGCGCAGGTGGTGGAAGGTGGCTTCAGTGCACGCTTGGTTCATAGGGTTCGCCCTCTCCATGGTGGAGAAGGTGGAGATAATTCCCCACCAGGGGGAGGAAGAAGATGAAGATCGGTCCAACTTTTCCAAACCTTTTTATCTCCTCTCCCCGCGTGAGTTAAGGGATTTTCAAATCCCTTTACTATTTTTGGCCAGCGGCTGTTGAGGGTGTTGAGGTCGCCAGAGATTGGGTGAGGTGAAGTCAGTTGTTTGGGGAAATTTCTTTCACCCCCCTACTCTTTTCCAACCTTATTCCTACAAAACAACAAAACATAAAATAATTACATACTAAATTATAGAATGCAATAAAATAGATAAAAACTCAAGTAATGATGCATGTGCTTATTTAATGACCTAATGTAATTATTAACAAACATACTATGTTATAATTGAAGTACTTAGGCATAACAATAGTCCATTAAAATGGACTCATCAGCCATAAATATTTAAACCTAGCTTCTATAGGAGTTAGGAAACTTCCCTTTGGTGGAAGTGCATCGATGTGACGACGCGGGTGCGTGAACCACGCTATGGCACAACAGCGCTCTCGTAACGTTGGCGGGAGAGCGGGTGCACAGCAGGATGAAGCTCTTAGGTGTGAAATGAGTGCTTGTAAAGCTAGAGCATCTTCTATTTGATCTTCTACTTCTTTTTGACACAAGAGAGTGGAAATATTCTTTCAAGATATATCTTTGAGTGGCAAGGGTTCTCCTCTATTTATAGATGGCCTAGGAAGGCTTTAGAAGGCCTTGGAAGGCTTCCATAGCCGTTGGGTGCAAATCCAAGGCAAATCAGGCCGTAGTCAGAATTAATCATGATTCTGACAGGGTCATTAGACGTCTAGTCTTGGCATTAGACGTCTGGGAAACCTGTTTAAGACGTCTGGGAACTAAGTCAGACGTCTGATTCTGGGTGGGTTTCCTTCCTGACTTGAAATAGACCTAAACAGTGTTCTAGTGTTTGGCCATCAAATGACATACAGGACTTTTCGCACTAAGTCTAGACGTCTGGAAATCTATTGTTCTGCAGAAATGGATTCCCAAGGAAGTACAACGGTTAGAAAATCTCTGAGAGGAGATTTTGGGTCAGCCGAGGCAAAACGGTTATATATCAGACATCTGGGGTCATCTACGGACGTTTGATACAAGGCTAACGGTCATTTCCTCAATGTTTACGAAGGCAGCCAACACTCCACTAATTAGATGTCTGGCAAAGGCACCAGATGTCTCCTAAGACGTCTGGACTAAGGTCTGAACGACTGATTCTAACAGACGGAACCTACTAAATCCAGCCTAGATGTTATGGACGCCTGATCAAACAGTCAGATGTCTTAAAAGTCAATATCAGACGTCTAATTTTCAGATTGGATGTCTGATAAGGCTGTTTGAACCCTATTTTGGTTTTCTAAGTTCTTTACAGAAAACATAAGTATTCTAGGGTAGTGCAGGTGTTCCCAGTACTACTTTAAGGGTTTTTTGAGTCTCTTTAACATAAGATCTAAGAAAGAAATAAGGAATGAAACAAAGGAACAAAATTACATGGCACAAGATAAAAGGAAATCTATCCTATTCTTCATCTCTTTCCTTCTTCAAGCTTTCGTTCCTTGCAAAGTTCCTCTGCCTCTATCCAGCTCCTCCAATCCGCCATGGATGAGAGCTAGAACTCCGTCTAAACACTTGTCTCCATTTGCAATTTGACCTGAAAACTAGGACTCAAAAGCAAATGTTAAAAGACACGTGTTTTGTTATCATCAAAATAAACGATCGTAGTGCTCTAGCACCAACAACCCCTTCATGTTGGTGCCAACATCACCTTAAATCTCCACCACTCCAACACCACCACAACCTATCCTAACCCTCCCTTGTTGGCACCACGTAACCCTCTTTCTTAACCATCCTAAAGTGGCACCAACACCACTGAAACCCACAATAACCACCACTCCATACATCCCTTCTCTTGACGCCACTTTATATCCGCCCTCCATTCACCAACCACCACCCTACAACACCATCCTAATCCTACACATGTCCTACACGCCACCTAACCCTACCACCATCAACCCTTAACCCTAGTCCCCACCTAGGGTTGGCACCAAATGCCATGCATCCCCTTATTTTGGCGCCACCCATTATCCACCCTAAGATCTCCTAACCACCCTCTACAAACCATCTTAACCCTCCATCCACTAACTACCCTTAACCCCCTTCCACTCCTATAAAAAGACCACCACCCACCACCATTAGATCACCTTTGGTTGCATTCTTTTCCACCTATATTCTACCCTATAGCTCACGGCCAAGAGAAGAAAAAGAAGAAGATTAAGGGGACACTCTAGCCCGTTGGTGCCTTCTCCTCTTCTCTTCTCTCTTGTGCCCAAGCCAACTAAAGGAGAAGCCAGGTAAGGAAGACCTTTGGAGGAGGTCTTAAGGGTGGTGCACGCCCACCCTTGGAGGAGCTTTTGAGGTAGAAACCATTCACCTGTGGAGGAGCTAAGGCATGCCCCATCTAGGGCTTTCTAGGAGGAGGACACACTTTGAAGGGGCAATTCAAGGAGGAGGAGGAATCTTTTTCAACTACGGAAGTAGCCGCAGTTAGAGCAAGGACCCTTCCATCTTCATCAACATCATCAGGAGGATATTCAGTTTTTATTTTGTTATTTTTAATTTAGTAGAAGCATTCCTCTACTTGTAAAACAATATCTTCCTTTAGTAAAATTTTACCTTCTTTAAATTTTTGTTGCATTTCTTGCTGTGTCTTGTTACTTTATCGTAGATCGCGTAAAAAATTAGTGCATTATAGTATAGTGCGAAATACGTCTCGAGCAAATAAATTAATGGAACTGGTGAGTCTCGATCGATCACAGGGAAGCAGGAAGCACTTTTAATATCATGCATTTGTTCCCAATATAATTACTAAATAGTATAGACACAATATCATAGTATATATATCAATCAAAGAGTTTGAACATGAATTGCATACATCTAACTAAACAAATTCTAACATAAACATAAAACTACTTATGTAACAGAACAAGGGCACCACGGGTGGTTCGTGGTGGCCTTCTGGAGAGGTTGGGAGGAGCAGCAACGTTCCGTCGGGGTGGCCCAACAGACGCTTCAGACGGAGATGCAGAGATGGAGGCAGAGAAGACGAGAAGAAGAAGGGAGAGGAGTTGTAGAAGGAGGAAGAAGAAGAAGTTAATGAATGCCTTTTAAAGGGGGCCCTTAGGTCTCTTTTTATAGCTTTTGTAAAGGGCATTTAGGGTATTTGAGCCCTTAATTCTGTGCAAAGGCTTCAGATTAATCAGATCCATTGATCGGGAGATCAACGGTCCTGATTAAGCCTTCCAAATCCTTCTTCCATCCACGGTTTATTCTGGTGCTGACACGTGGTGCACTGTGCACCCTTGGATCTTCATCCGTTGTTGTTTGCACGACCGCCACTTGCCCTCAATCAGCACCTCAACTCCTAAGGCTTCTCAATCGTTTGATCTCTCGATTGGATGACTTAAAAATCATGCTCAGTGCCCACTGATTCCTAAGGGCGCGTTATCGTGCGTGTCTTCATCTGACGCTCCCGCAACTACCACACGTTCACCGCTCCACCGCCCGATGAAGATCCTGCAGCTGAATCTCATCTGCGTACGGTCGATTCCCACACCGTGCTTCGAACCCGCATCGTATGTTTTATGTTAAGCACGCTCTCCGCTGCGCTACGCGTGCAGATTGTCACAGTTTCCAAATCTTGTGCAGCCACCCTCGACCATTGGATGGAAATCCAACGGTCGGGGTCTTGCCTTCGCTTGATGAAGCAGCTGGAGGCGGACGACGTGGATGCATTGCGATCGTTGGATGATGATCCAACAACCCACGACTCTCCTTCCCAGATTGGGGCACAGTGAGGGGTAGCTGCGATGGTGCCACGTGGCGCCATCGTAGCCGTTCATCTTCTTCTCTTTGTATCTGATGATGTAGGCCTCCGATTGAGTTGATTTCTAGCCGTTGGACTGTGAACATCGATCCAGATCCATCCGTATGGTTAGATTTTTCATTTGAGGTCCAGATATTCTTCAATTTTCCCCTTGGCTCTTGCTTCTTCTACGGACTCCCTAGGGTGCTACGGGAGTCTGATTGATGCGCTCTTGGAAGTGTTGGACTCCTATCGTCATTCCAAATAGATCCATAAGGTTTGATTGGTCATCTGTAGCCCTAGATTACATGCAATTATTAATACCTCTCAAATAGCACATTATTATGTATAAACATATAAATCATCTAAGCTGCAAAGTACGATGTGTATGCATGTAGAATGCCCATGTTAAGCTAGGTTCTACCTTAATTCAGGTGGATTAGGGCCTATGATTGCTGCGTAATCAACCCACACTCTCTCTAATTACTCTAGGTCTTCATGTACCTAGAGTGAGCTTAGAAAGAGAACTTGCTTGTCACTTAGGTTTTAACTTTAACAACTTAGGTGTAGTCGCCTTCTCGCTTTAATTTCGCAATTGCCCCCGTTGTTTCAAAAACCCTAAAAATCTCATATTCCAAAAATACAAAAAAGGAAAGGTGATTTCCATTTGCAAGTAAGAGGTTTATAACTGCAAAATTGCCTCCTTGGACGACCCTAGATACTCCACTATCTAGGTTTAAAAATTTAAAAGAGAATAGGTTTTTGTGAGTTACAACGATCTTAAAAACCCTAATTACAAATCGCATAAAAACCCGATCAGTGACAGACCAGATTTTGGGCCATTGAGTTTGGCTTCCGAGTTGCGAATCCAAACTTGAAACTTCTTTTTTGGAAGGGCTTGAACTTTCACCCCGCAACAACATTTCTTCCATGGTTCCATCTTTGACAAAGCATTACGAGTCATTTTTGTTGGCACTTGAAGGTCGCACCATCCGCATCATACATTGATACATTGATATTGGATGCCTTTATCCATGTCAAAATGGTTACCTCTATCCTGTGGAGCTTTAATGACAAAATACAAGTGATGATTTTTCTTTTTATTTTTCCAAGTGATGTTCTAAGTTAACATGGTGTTCTTATAGTAATTCATCCACCTTTTAGTGGATGTCCACAAATTTTACTTGCATTATTACTCGTCTTTTCGGTAAAGTTTTACAGGGAAACCCATTGCATAGACATGGATACAGAATCCGTCGAACCTATAACAGAGGCTATAACACGATTGCAAACAAATCACGGTAAAGGCTATACAGAGGCTATAATGCAGATGCAAGGAAACACGATCGCAGAGACGCATATGCCAATTGCAAAGACAAGGAAACACAATCCCCAACACAAATCGATGATGGACCCCCAAAATAAATAAACATATGACGGATTGCATCGAAACCCTACCATAGTTGTGGTGAGGAGGAATCTTTATCGAGGATGGCTGACAATGGCGTGGTTGCAGACAATGACAGGAAGCCCTATCATGGTTGCGGCAAGGAGGAAGCTTTGTCGAGGATGGTAGATGATGAAAAGGAAGCGGTGAGGAGGACTGCGATGATCAAGATGTGATCAACGATGGTGGCTAAGGAGAAAGCATCGTTGTCGTCGTGGTGAGGGTTGGAGAAGTGATGGAGCATTGGAGTGTGGAGACAATTTCTGAGGAGACGATGGTGTAGGAGAAGCATTGGAGCGAGCGGGCTTGGGGAATTGTCGATGATCGATGGTGGGTGGGGTTTAGGGCTTAGGGATTTGTGATGGAGGGTCACTTTTGGAGCAGGTGGGGTTTAGGGCGAGATTTTTTTTTTTGGCGTGAGTGTTGTTTATTATGAGGGTTCATAAGGATGCTTAACCTATTCCAAAGGTTTAAAATCACCGATAATAGAAATAATTTAGGTATATCGGTGATCCTATGGTAACCGATGCCAATTCATTGAATTACCATCAGTTTTGCACAATTGTTGGTATATATCTGACGCCAAAAGTCATATTTCTTATGGTGCAATTTAAGTAAACAGAAACTGATATTAACATCACCCTGTAAGTAAATAGAAATGAAGGTTAATATCGGTTTCACGTTTCTTAACACTAATTTCTTAACCCATAAAGTAAATTATCCCTAAGGAATAGTTTACTTAGGGGATTAGGAAAGTAGTGTTAAAAAATATGAAATTAGTGTTAACCTACAATTGTTATGTAGAGTGGAGTTAACATTAATTTGTACTTAATTAAATTGGTGTTAAATTATGATATTAACTTTTGTGATGTTTAATTGATAGTGATGTTAAATATATTAAATATAAGGGATATCCAATGCACGAGTTAAGTATAATTTTAACACGGATTAGCAAATAAGAAGTTAAATAATTAAGTAAACCAAGGTTAATCTTTTTTTTGAAAGAATAAACTTTCAAATAAAGTAAACGTTAACGTTAAGAAGGTATGCACATACGTTGTTGGATCGTTATATAGTTGGGATTCAATTAATTTATTTAGTCTCACACATCGTACTTGGAACGGAGAGGAGAGATTGTGTACCTAATTTGTTCTCACAGAAATATGATAAATTAATATTTTATTCTATGTGCAAGATTATTTCTTCAATATCTTGTTTTTCTTTTGAGGTTCGTGGTGGAGTTGCTCGATCGATGTCCTTGCGGGTAAATTAATTAACCAGAGTTCCAGCAGCCCTGAAGATCTGCAAGGATCTCGAGTTAAGGCCCGGCTGATGATCGAGGAGCAGCATGCACATGCGTGGCGTGGCACCGGATTGTGGCGCATCGGACCCTCTAGATTATTCTCTTGAATGCGGCACGGCCCGTTGGCGCTTAGCTGCTAGCGCACGGGCATGGCTGGCTCTATCGCCGACGCTACGTTAATATCGTTGCTTTTACTGTAGGGATCGTGGTCGTCGATCTACCAAAGAGCCTTTGCTATAAATATACGGGTAAAACGGTGGCGAAGGCTAAAATTCTAACATTCTTTCCTACACTGGTAGTCTCTCGATGCAGGTTGGCACCTCTTCTGGTGGCGTTTGTTACTTTGCAAGGTGAGAGTCGCTACTTCTTCGTTTAAAAAAAAATAAATATGCAACACAGTTTATTGCATACAATAAATACCTCACTGGAGCACACAACACATTCAATTTCATTTCTTTTTTTTTTTTTAGAGATTCACTTTTTTTTCCCTTGATTTTTTTTTCTCTTCATTTTTGTCCATATTTCACTTCATAACAATGGTACATACATCCCTAAAGCATTTGGTACATTTATTTCTCTTGGATATTTTTTCTTTTGATATTTTTTTGGTGTTTCAATTTTTACCTTCATGTAGGTCCATATTTCACTTTTTGTTAGAATTTTATTTTGTTTGATACTTTTTAGTGGAGGTGATTTGTGGAAGGAGGAAGTGGTGGCCAAGCAGGTGGAGGAGAATCGAGGTCGTGGGCCCTAGGTGCTAGGTGTGTGCTAGCAAAGAGGAGAGGTCATGGGTGCTATGTGCTGGCTATCGGAAGAGGGTAGAGAAGGATGCATCTGCAGGAGTAGGTGACAGTTGAAGAACTTGGAGGAGGAGGGTGGAGATGTGTGTTGTCAATGGCGTCGGTGTGCTGCTGGTGGCAATATGCTATGAGGGTGAGTTGTCATTAAGCATTAGGTGAGTGTAGGATGCATATGAGGGCAAAGGAAGGAGTTATATACGGATTATGTGCGTGAAAAAGTATATGGAGTAAAGGTGTGTAAATGCTATTACTCATATGTATCTCTTTAGGTGTGTGATTGTGTCTTTGTTCTATGGGATGGTAATTAATTAATAACAGCCAAAGAATGAATAAACATACATCGTAATGTGGTGGTTGGGACAATGTGGTTTTGATCAATATGTTTTGATTTTTTACTGGTAAAAATTACTTTTCATTAGTGGAAAATTACTTTATAAGTGAAAATCACTCTCCATATATTCAACTGATGTGTTTTAATTTTAACCAATGAAAAATCAATTTGAACTGATAATGATTGAGAGGTAAAATATAATGGTGTGTTTTTTATTTTCAAATGATGTATTTTAATTATCAACTACTATATTTAATTTTTAATCAACGAATTTTAACTTTTAATCGATATATTTTAATTTTTAACCAATTTATTTGAATTTTCAATTGATAAAATTTAATTTTTAACTGATATATTTTATTATTATTAATTTTTAAACAAGAATATAAATATGGACCGAACGTTACAAAATATCCTGTAACATGCGTTTTTCATGCTCATATCCTTAATGATATTAGTAACGGTGTTTATTTCGGCACCCTCGTCAAGCTCCCTCCATGGGGTAGCATACATGGGATATCACTCTTGTGTGGATTATATTTGGATGCAGCTTACCAAACATGCATAGGGATGTGTTATACAATATGTGCAGTGAGAATCACATATTTTCATTGTATATAGTGGATTCATACATTTAAAAAATACTTCCTTTTCAACAGCTGGTTTCACCTGTTATGAGTCTAAAATCACTTTTCACCTATAGATGAAATTCAAAATCACTTTTCATTAATGTAAAAGTAAAATACATCGATGTATTTTCATTTTTCACCAGTGAAAAATTACCTTTCACTCATAGGTGAAGGCCAAGACACACCAGTGGATTTTGATTTTCAATTAGTGTATTTTGATCTTTCACTGATAAAAGATCACCTTTTCGATTTAAGACATTTTTTATCGGTGGATAGTTATTTTTAACTTGGCATGATTTTCAAAAATTAATTTCAAAAATTTGGTGCGTCGAAAAATTTTGAAAATTTTAATTATTGATCCCCACAAAGTAAGCAACAAACTCACCAATTATCATGCAAATATTTATTATAGATTTTTCTACAAATTTTTGTTATTGTTGGTGGATATTTCTGAAAATAGACTGTAAAAAATCTAACTTCGTTGATTTTTTTTATTTTTATATAACTGCAAATTGGATGAAATTTGTTGTGTTAGTTTTCTGATCAAATCTAGTTTCATAGATAAAATTGGAAAAAATTCCTGAGATTCTCACCATATTTCTTTCTGAAAATTACTTGATAGGGGTCTGAACTACTTGATTGACTGCTCAAATTTGATAAATCTTGTTAAAATATTTTTAAGCCCCTAAAAATTTTGACAAAATATCTTGTGTGTGCCAAATAAAGTGGTGTTTGAGAAAACATAGTTGCTTTGTCATGCTGCACCACTTGGTCCTAATTAAAACTAACTTTATCTACAAGTTGCATGAATAAGGTTCCACATCAGGGTTTGCTAGATCCACTTGAGATTCTTGAAGGAAAATGCAAAGGTTACACTTGTTTGCAAAATAGCTATCTGTCCACAAAACTTGCCTGGAGAGACTTTGTAACTGTAACCCTAAAATCAATCTCTATCTACTTGAACCTTAAAAGATACATCACAAAAAATTCTGATTGTGGACCCTTGTTTGACATGCACACACTACTGAACTAATTAATTTGGGCACCCACGCCCCTAATTCTCAACATGTAATCTTGTACACAATATAACCTAAGCCCTAACTAATTTGATAGACATGCTAATTAGGTTGGATATTTTTCTAAGTTAAGCTAGACTTAGCTAATTTGTTCTGAGGCCTTATCAATTTGGACCAATCGGTGACAAGAAAGGTTGGTGTAGTAAATACGTTAACCCTTAGGATGCCCATCGTGCAGGGTGTCCTTCGGGGTCCTACCATTTTGGCCAGCCAAATAATTCAAGGGTTAGGATTAGTTAGCTGGGGCTAGTAAGACTTAGATTAGGTCTAATAGGTGCAACCTTTAGGACAAGATTTGATTGCTTGAATTGTGCACACACATTTTTCTCGCTTGTTCTATTTGTATCTTTAAAATTCTTCCAAGTGTATGCATGGTACAAGATCACAAAATCTGCACTTGGTGTCGCCTTTAGAAAGGAAACCTAGGTGAAGATTGATTATTAGTGAATCCAGCTCTACATCTGACTCTGATTCTAATTTTGATTTGATGGTTGACCAAGCCAACCCAAATAGACCTCCTCTAAATTAGAATCGCTAAATGGACCAACAAGCTCAAATTCAACATCTCTAACAACAACTAAATCAGTTTCAAGAAAATCATCAAACTCAAATGCAAGAGTTGCTTGAAATACTTTAAATCCAAAATCCACAATAGGCTAGACCCTTGAGGAATTTCTACAACCCTTCCCTTCATAGCCATGTACCTTATGTTAGGGTTTCACTTGTTGAGGCACACTTTGAAATTAAGCACTCTACCATACAACTCCTACCTTATTTTCAAGGCAATAATTCAGAAGATTCTTTTCAATTCCTAGAAGAGTTTACAGCCATTACTGAGACCATTAAAATCCCAGATCTAAGTGATGATGTGCTGAAGATGAAATTCTTCTCTTTTGCATTGAAAGAGAAAGCTAGCCATTAGTACCTGTAACGAATGGGTGCCCCAGACGTCTTTTAAGACGTCTGGGAGGTGGTCCAGACGTCTGACCAGACGTCTGGGATCGTTTCCAGACGTCTGGAAATCCGTTATTTTCGACACTCGCGAATCGTCTGCGCGCCTGAGCGCGCAGACCGCATATTCGCCTTTCCTTCCTCCTGCGGCTGCAGATTCCCCTGCCGCGAATCCTTCTCTCTCCTCTCTGCGCAGCCTTAAAAGGGCACGCCTCCCCTCACTCCGTCACCACCGTCTCCTTTCTCTTCTCCTTCAGCCAGAGCGCGAGAGTGAGCGCGAGGGCGGCAGCGGCAGCCGCAGTGAGCGCGGAGGAGGTGCTGCGTGCGAGAGCGGCGCTCTGCCGTGCGGGCGAGCTCGCCGGGGCTGCTAGGGCCGGCCGGCGGAGGGCGCAGGGGGCGCGGAGCGATGCGGAGGGGGGACTGCTGTGGTCTGAGCAGCAGGCGCGCGAGGTGTGACGCGGGCGGCGTCGCGAGCGGAAGCCGGGTGGTGCCCTGTTCTGGAAAAAATTTCCAGAATCAGACGTCTGGGTTGATAGCCAGACGGCGAGGGCGACGTCTGGTAGATCTTCCAGTCGTCTGAAAGGTGAGTTTTCCGTCTTCTTCTTCCTTCCTGTCGACTGACCATACTGAGGGAGGGAGATGGGTGTGCGCAGGCTCGGTGATTCGCCATCCAACGCGAATCAGACGTCTGGCTGTTGTACCAGACAGCGGGAGCGACCTCCAGACGTCCGGGGTGACCATCGGACGTCTGGGAGCTAGGCCAGACATCCCCGCAGACTTCTAGACGTCTGGGAAACCACGCTGAACAGGTAATTCTCTGATCCACTTTTTAAGACGTCTGGAAGAAGTTCCAGATGTCTGATTTTGCACAGTGTCGTTGTTTTTGACCCGTTTAGGGCCCATTCGGGTTCTGTTTTCCACGATTCGAGTTGCGTTCTTTTCAGAATTAATTCCTCTACCCGTCTACAGTAGCTATACACTGTTTTGAGACTCTCCTTGTGTTTGATCCTTGTGATAGGACCTCGTTCAGTTGCAGTCTTGGGAGTCGCGGAGGCACGCGGGATTCCCGATCATGCCCCCATTACTCCCGTTGTACCTGGTAGAGTGGCTTTAAGTGATTAATAAAATCTGTTAAATTATGAAACCATAAATAGAACCTAGGACATTGCATGAATCCTAGGAATGAGAAATAGATGGAATGATAGCTCCTAGGTGTTGCATGAATCCTAGGACTGGAAAACTAGATTGTATGATAGATCCTAGGATATGGCATGAATCCTAGGATGGGAAAACTAGTGGAATGTATAATACTGCAGTCTTGGAAAATGGAAAGAGATATAAAGCTGCCTGTAATTTGAATTAACAGCTGCCTGTTGTGAATAGATAACGTGGTTGAGAACATGGATTGTAAGAATGTGAAACTGGAAAGTGAAACCTGGATGTTTGAGTAAAAAGGATGGAACCCTACGGGGAAGTAGGAGTAGAACTCCTGGAAAGTGAATGGAATAGTTTTGGGGAAGTGAGCTGGCCCTTGAGTACGGAGTACCAAGGAGAGCGACTGTCCCCCTATTTAGTGCAGAGCGGAGCCAGCCGCCCCATGGACCCGGGGTTAGGACTGGCCACTCTGTACCGACTTGCTGGCCCTCGCGTACGTAGTACCGAGGAGAGCTACTAGTGTAGGGAGGTACTAGCTACCCTACGGGCCCTGGGGTTCTGCTAGCCTCCCACACCGACTTGTTAGGCCCGCTGGGGTAAACCAGGGTAGTCAGGAGAGGGTGCGCGGACTGTGGAGGGGCAAGGCCCCGGTTTGGTTACTGTGGAGGGGTTGGACCCCTATTACTGAGAGGGCTCTGCCCTGGACTGGTTCCGTGCTGTGCTTTGGGCGCACCCGTTAACGGAAACGACTGACTGCGTGCCAGTACAGGTTAGCTACTTGTGCGTTTATCGCACGTGCCGTAGTTACCGTTACGTCTGTCAGTGACCTTGGGATGGTTGACTGAGGGTAGGATCACCACGGGGGACTCTCCCGGCCAGGAGAGCACCACGTGCTACTTCTACTTTTTAAAAAAGACTGCAATCAAGATCGTTCCCACGAGGAACATTCGAGATCAAGTAAGAGATCTGAGGAATAAATGAAATAGTAAGACAATTGAAAGATGTGAATAAAGAAAGTAATATAACATAACAGCTACTGTACACTCTACTGTTGTCTTTAGTTTTAGTTGCCACTCTACTCAGCGTTTTGCTGACGTGTTACACTCGTTACCTTTTTCAGGACCAGGTGTTGAGCAGCTAGGGTCAGCGGCTGCAGAGGACGCTGGGCCGAGTAGGGTCCAGTAGAGTTACCACTATCTTTTGTACCTCTTTGTTTCCGTTATAGTGAGTAGTTCTTGTTTCCGCTGTACTTTTCTTTACCTGCAGTTCATGTTATATGATAAATGTTGTTCTACTGTTGTGGTGGTATATACTGTAGTAGTTTCTTTCCTTACTGCTGTACTTTCTTACTGTTAGTTATATTTATGCTGAATGTGGTTTATTTTACTGCTCTTTTAGTCACTTCCTCGTTGGACGACTAGGTCTTGGGATTAGTCGAGTCAGTCCAGTTCTCGTGTCTCGTAGGGACTTGGGAACCGGATCGTTACAGTACCGAACCATAGGGAGGCCTATCATGACATGGAAGGAGTTAAGAAGCGCCTTCATAAAAAAGTTTTTCCTGATCAAAAAATTGAATGCACTTAGGAGAGTCATTATAACCTTCTCTCAGCAACCGGGAGAACCATTACATGAAGCTTAGGAGAGATTCATGGATCTAATTAGGAAATGCCCACATCATGAGGTTCCTAGATGGCAACTAGCACATATATTCTATCATGGGCTAAATGATCAAATGAGGAGCTTAGTGGATGCATCTTGTGGAGGTAACTTGATAAGTAAAGATGAGAATAACGCACTTGAATTATTGAAGAATATGAGCAAAAATTCCCTAAATAATGCCTCCATGGAAACTTATGAGAGATCCATGCAATCTAGTGTTCGCGGCGTAGATCGCGTAAAAGATGAACGTGTTGTAGTATAACGCGAAATACGTCTCGAGCAAATAACTAACGGAACTGGTGAGTCCCGGTCAATCACAGGGAGGCAGAAAGCACTTTTGATTTCATGCGTTTATTTCAAATATAAAGGCTAAGTAAAATGAACAATCAATCACAATATTTATATTACAAGGAGATATTGAACATAAATTGGATACATGCATTCGAATAAAATATAAAATAAACAAACTACTGTTGTAGCAGAACAAGGGCACTATGGGAGGTTCGTGGTGGCCTTTTGGAGAGGTTGAGAAGAGCAACAACGATCCATCGGGGTGGCCCAATGGATGCTTCAAACGAAGATGCAGAGACAGATGCAGAGAAGATGGGAAGAAGAAGAAAAAGAAAGAAAGGTTGAAGGAGGAAGAAGAAGAGAATGCCTTCAAAGGGGGCCCTTTGGCCTCTTTTTATAGCTTTGGTGGGGTACAAAGAGGGCATTTGGCCCCTTAAATCCATGCCTTGGATTAATCAGATTCGTTGATTGGGAGATCAACGACCCTGATTTATCCTTCCAAATCCTTCTTTTTCCCTCGGCTCGCTTTGATGTTGCCATGTGGCGCTCTGTGGAGCATCGATCCTCCATCGCACGACTGCAGATCACCCACGCGCGTCCCTCGCATTTTCACCTTCGCCGCTCGCCTCTTCTGAGCGCCTTAACCTCAGCCGTCTGATCGTAAGATCAGATGGCTTAAAAGCGTGCTCCATTGCGCCTTTGAAAATCCTAAAGTGCACCCTTGCGCATTTCTGTACGCGTCATCGCGCACATCTGCATCCAACGCCTTCGTGTCCGCCACGCGTTCGCCACCAAGCCGCTCGATGGAGATCTGGCGGTCGAATTCGTCTGCGGGTGCCGCTTTTCCTAAATCCCCACGAAGCGCACTTCGATCTCGTGCCGCCCGTCTCGTGGAGAGAGTGCTAACCAATGTGCTACTCCCACGAGTTGGTTGCATTTAGGTTTTGTTGGTGTGCGTTCTCGGCCGTTGGATGGGATTCCAACGATCGAGATCTCGTTTCTTTTGATGAGGTGGCTGAGGGCGGCTGCGATGGTGCGATCGCGGCCATTGGATGACGATCCAACAGCCTGCGGTTCTCCTTCCCAATTGGGGCATGGTGAGGGGGCGGCTACGATGGCACCACGTGACGCCATCGTGGCTGTCCATCTTCTTCTTGTATCTGATGACATAGGCCTCTGATTAAGTTGATTTCTGCATCGTTGGACTGCGAACGTTGATTCGAATCCATTCGTGTGGTTGGATTTGTCATAGGAGGTCTGGATCTTCTTTAATTTGCCCCTTGGCTCTTGATCTTCTGTGGATTCCCTAGGGTGCTACAGGAGTCTTATTGATGTGATTTTGGAAGCATTGGACTCCCGTTGTAGTTCTGAATAGATCCATGCACTTGGATCGGTCATCCGCAGCCCTGAATTACTTGCAATGAGTGATACCTCTCAAATAGCCCAGTTTTATGCATAAAACACATATATTAACTATGATGAAGAATACGATGCGTATGCATGCAGAATGTTCATGTTAAGCTAAGTTCTGGCTTAATTCAGGTGAATTAGGGCCTATGATTGCTGTGCAATCATCTAGAAGTGGAGTTTATGAGGTACACGATAATACAAACAATGTGGATAATCTAATATGTGAGAAGTTGGATAAAGTTGATTTAGTATCTAAGAAGCTGGATGAATTGATGAGCCAAAATAGGAAGGGATTGATCCTCCCATCACCTGCTATCCAAACTCCTTCAGGGAAAGAGTTTGTGAATAACTTGCATGTGGCTCAGGATATGAGCCATTTGACGTAGGATCCTCTTAATGGGGTCCAAACAAGGACCTTTGATCCTTATTATCCTGCCACATTGTCATCCTCATCATCATCTAGATGTGAGGATGTTTCAAATATCCAAGAAAATAGTAGAAACAATGCTTTCTCCAACACTTATAATATCGATTGGAGAAACCACTTGAATTTCTCATGGAGAAGCCAAGGGCAAGGGAACCAGCAGACTTCCCAAAGTAGACCTTATTAGGTGAACCCTAATATGCAAAACACTTTCAACCAAGCTTAGACCTATCAACCCTTGCTAGCTAGTCAGCCAAACCAAACTAAATTGGCTATTTTAAACCAAAATCGACGACTGATGGACACGAACACTTTGATGTTGCAAGCTATGCAACAATTGACTTAGTTCATCAAGGACCTTAAGAACCAAGTAGGGCCTAAACCTAATGACATACAACCTGGTGCCTTGCCTACACAACTTATTTTGAACCCTAGGAACATGGTTAATCAGGGACACAATCCCTACGGGTTCAATCAAAATAGGGAGCACTAAGCACATGTGATTTAACCAATTCCCTTGACCACCTAGTTTTAATGCACCTCAAGTTCTACATCCTACTACACCTATCTTTCCTACTTCTCCTCCTTAGGGTATGAACCCTAATGCCACTACTAATTCCAATACTTTGAGGAGTGGAAAGACCACTCAGAACTCTATGCACCGCAGTCAATCAACCCACCAGGATCCTGATAGACCAACTCTAATTAATACACCTGAGATGGAGAGGAAGTGATCTAGAATCATGATTTTGAGGACCTAAATATCCAAATTGCTTTTCCTGAGGCCTTGTATTGGCCTAGGAAGAAGAAGCCTAAGCCCAACAATGAGACTTGGTTGGATGTGTTCAAACAAGTTCAGATCAATATCCCACTTTTGGAAGCTATTCAACACCTCTTGGCTTGTGCTAATTCTTTAAAGGAACAACAACCAAGTGCAAGCACAATCAAGTAATCATCAGAAGGTGATCCTTCTTGATTTATCTATGAAGAAGGGAGACCCAGAAACCTCCTTGATTTCTTATAAAATTAATGATCTATCCTTCGATAGGACTTTAATTGATTTGAGGGCTTCCATTAACCTAATGCCCAGCAAGATTTATGAAATGATTGGATTCGGGGACTTTGAATCTACTATAGTTCAAATCTAGCTAGCCGACCAATCTGTAAGACATCCATGAGGGATTCTAAGCAATGTAATTGTTCAAATTGATAACTTCTACTACCCCGTGGACTTCATTATTTTGGATCTTGACATCCCTGACGATTTTAGACCGACCCTGATTATTAATCTTGGAAGAGTATTTTTAGCAACTATGAAGGCCCTGATTGATTATAAAAATGGGAATATGCAAATATCCTTTGGGGATGAAAAGAAGAAATTGAAACTTTCTAAGGCTATTGAGGACTTTAATGAAAGTTGTGGGCTTATTGATGAACTTAAGCAGGTTAAGGGTTTGATTAAAAGTAAATAAAATGTCTCTTTGAAAGACTCAGAATATGAAGAACATGCAAATAAATTTGAATATGAGGCATTTTTTTAGAATAGAATTTCTGATAATTCTGAAGTTAATTGAAAGCTTTATATTCGATCTTGAAGCAGAATCTGAGAAACATGAGAGTAAATCTGAATATGAGACATATCTCTTTGAGGACGAGATTTTTGATGAATCTGAAATGAAAAAATTCACATTTGATTTTGAGGAAAACTTCTTGCTTAAAGTAGGTGAAGCTCAAAGATTTCATTTTGAACTCAATGAACCTTTAATGACTAGTTTCACCTTTACATGAAATCTAGAAGAGCTTGATCTTGACCCATTTTTTCTGGAATTTGATTGCATATCTGATGTGACTAAGTCATATTGTAATTTTCTTCATTCAGAAGACTTGGACTTTAAGGAAGGAAATGTTGGTGCTAAAGCACCATGATAGTTTATTTTGATGATAACAAAACACATGTTATTTAACATTTGCACTTGAAGTCTTAGATTTCAGGTTAATTGCAAATGGAAACGTGTTTAGACAGAGTTCGAGCTCGCATCTATGGTGGATTGGAGGAGCTTGACAGAGAACAGAGGAGCTTCACGAGAAGCGATAGCCTGAAGAAGCGTGAAGATAAGAATATGATAGATTTCCTTTTATCTTGTTCTATGTAATCATGTTTCTTTGTTTTGCTCTTTATTTCTTTCTTAGATCTTATGTTAAAGAGCCTCAAAGAACCCTAAAAGCAATCCTAGGAACACCTACACAATCTTAAGATACTTAGGTTTTCTGTAGAGAACTTAGAAAACCAAAATGAGGTTATGACAGCCCAATCAGACGTCTAATCTGGAAATCAGATGTCTGATATTGACTTTTAAGATGTCTGACTATTGACTTAGACGTCCAATAACTTAGGCTGGACTTTGTAGCTTCTGTCTGATGAAATCAGACGTTTAGACCTTAGTTCAGATGTCTGATGTTTGTGCCAGACGTCCAATTAGTGAAATGCTGGCTTCCAAGTAGACATTGAGGGATATGATCGTTAGGCTTATATCAGACATCCGTAGAGGACTCCAGACGTTTGATATGTGACCGTTTAGCCTTGGCTGACCCAAAATCTCCTTTGTCAAATTTCCTAGCCGTTAACCTATCTTGGGAATCCATTTCCATAGTACAATAGGTTTTCAGACGTCCAGACCTAGGGCCAGACGTCCTGTATGTCTTCTGATGGCCATGCACTAAAACCCTGTTTAGGTCTGAACCAAGTCAGGAAGGAATCCCGCCTAGAATCAGACATCTGACTTAGTTCCCAGACGTCTTAAACAGGTTTTCCAGATGTCTGATACTTGGACTAGATGTTTGATGACCCTGTTAGAATCATGATTGATTCTGATTACGGTCTATTTTGCCTTGGGTTCAACCCCAATGGCTATGTAAGCTTTCTAAGGGCTTCCAAAGCCTTCCTAGGCCCTCTATAAATAGAGGAGGACCCTTTCCTTGTAGAGACACACCTCACAAGACTACTTTCCACTCTTATTGTGTCACATTGATATTAAGAAAAAGTTCTAGGCTCTCCAAAGCCCGTGTCCATACCTGAGAGCTTCATCTTCATTTGTGCACCCCCTCTCCCTCTGAGATTATGAGAGCGACCAAGCACCGCCGTGTGGTTCACGCACCCACGTCAAACCGATGCACTTCCAAGCAAAGGGAAGTATCTTTACCTATAATAGCTAGGTTAATCTTTGTTGGCTCTATAGGTTGTTTTGTAATCTTTCTTTGTTATTGGTTGGGTATTCGTGTTGCAAATTTCTATCTCCTTCGTGAGACAAAATCCTCCTTGTGAAGAGGAGGGGTTGAGGAACGCTATCCTCGTACTCGTAGTATGGTTGTAATTGAGGTTAAGTCACCCTCGTTGAAGTGACTTGTTTAGTGGATTTGATCAACTAGGTCGATTGAGAAAATCCTAACTCGAGAGGGTTAGGTAGTGGTTTTCACCCGATTTGGGTTTCGACCTAAAAATACTTGTGTAATTGTGTGATTGCTTATTTTTGTGAGATTGTCTATTTTAATTCTGCATTTTATATTACGTCACGCATATTTTAATTCCGCATTTTATATTACGTCACGCATATCTCACCCCGTCTTGTAGGCAACTACAGGAAATGGTATAAAAGAGTAAAGGGTGGAGTCAGAAAATTTTTATGGAAAAAGCTTAAGGGCCCCTTTATTCCTAAAAGCTCCAACTCTTTATAAAGACTCTCATAATTTAATTAAATCTGACTTCTGTAAACCTAAGACAGTCCAACATTTGCACCCTCACTTTAAATCTCATTACCATTGGGCTCAACACTTTATGAATTAAATATCTTTTACACTTGGGTTACCTACCTTCAGTCCGAAATTTGCACCTCATTAATTTACCTAGCACTGAAGCCACTGGGTATGGTTCATTCTGATTTATCTATTCTTCACTTGGCTTTTTGGAATGGGGCTGCACCATCCACTAGTTCACCATTGTGGGCATTCTAGAGCGACACACATATATTCTGATGTTGTACTGTGTCTAGTTGTAGATGTAAAATTCTGCACTAGCTTGTCGGGAGATAACTGATAATAATCAATTTTATATTCTTAATATGCTTAATCTTAGATTAGTTCCTAGGTTAAACATGCATTTAGATTGTAAATAAAGTAATACATCACTACTAGAAAAATGAGATACATTGTTGGTTATTTACCGTCGGTTAGTAAATCGATAGCAAAGATATATTTGCCATCATTTTCATCCATAATGGACAGTGAATTTGTCTTAAAAATGGGACCGCTAGCATGGGTAACAAAGATCTGGTTTGGGCACGCGAAGGGGACAATGTTTTGACATTTGTCGTTGCTTCTTAATTAAACTGACAGTATTATGCTATGTAGAGTCCACTAGTCCCCATCCACTATTTTATTTGTAAACCCTCATCGCCCTCCTCCTCGCCGCCCACCTCGCCACCTCTCCTCGTCATCTGTCATCCTCCTCCTCCTCAGGTGGGTCCTCCTCTTTCTCGTTGTCAATATCATTCTCCTCCCCCCGCATCGTCGGCGTCCCTCTCCTCCTCGTTGCGTTGCCCTTTAATTAACACCATCTCTCATCCCTGCATCTCTGACATCTAACATGCCCCCCCGATCCTCGGCAACTGCCTCTCCCTGGCTTAAGTATTTCAAATATCACAGGTGATATTTGGTTCATAGTTGAATATCATGGGTGATATTTCAAATATCACAATTAATATTTGGCTTAGAATTGAAATATCACGGGAGTGATTTAGTTCAAAACTCAAAATATTACTTGTTCATGTTTAAATATCATCGGTGCAATTTAGTTCAAAGAGGGTAATAAAGTCATTTTCATATTCCTTATAAGACCACCATCAAGTAAACACCATAGAGGTTAATACCATAGCTTAACACTAGTTTAAGTAAATAGAAATTAGTGTTAACATCATTATATAAAGTAAACAGAAATGAAAGTTAACATCACTTTCACATTTCCTAGCACCAATTTCATAACCTCTCAAGTAAACTAGACCTTAGATGCTAATAGGATACTCTACCATTAAGCTAACTACCTTATGGTTATTTATAAACTTTATAATATTAAAGCATTGAGGACTTTAGAGTGACTTCATGATATTATGTCTATCCTAGGAAGTAACCTTTGATTAACCACGTAGGATCCTATTCTTCCTCTTTTAACTTCATAGCAACGACTCGCGAATGTTGGATACATGCTAAATCCCTATCAATCAAACAAAGTTTGAGATAAGCACATGGAATAAAGTCATCACTTATCCGGATATTACATAACAATACGATATATGACTATTAAAATATATGAGTACCACAGATATATACAGTCAGTGGTGGAGCACTCACTGTGCACCATCGGTTGTTGCCGGATGTTAATTCGTTGAGCTGTGCCATGTAACAACACATTTTGAAGTGACTAATTAAGATATATAGAATGCAATGAGTTACAACGATGGCATCAATCAATCGTCCTTTCTTTAAATTTTAAAAATATTTGAAATTCTTCTAAATTGGCACTCATTTAACGTGCTATGTCATGAAAAATATAATTACTTATTCCAAAAACAAAAATCATAGAAATACTTTTTACTATTTATAAAGATATCCAAGGACATGTCATGAAGTGATATATAAATAAAAAGATATCCAAGGACTATCATATTTCTCCCCGCCGTACGTCTTAGCATTTAAGTTAATTTCAAATTCAAGCAAATTATGACAAAGTAATTCTTGGTAGCAGTAATATATCTTTGATGAGAATATTAAAAGAATTCAAATTTGCAAACTTTTGAGAAGTAAAAACATATGGCCTGACCTTATGTAATATATATTAGATATTAGTTACCGTATATTCTTATGATTTTTTTTTTTATAATAAAATTGAGAGTATTTTTATTCATCTCTCATTTTGTAGAGGTCAGAAGAAGGATAAGGGGATCAGATCAAAACCTGTCAAGTACAAAGTAAAGAGGTAAATCACAACTTGTGACCTATTACAAAAAAAAAGGAAAGAGAAACAAGCAGGTGACAAAACCAAGGTTGCAATCAAGAAATCACATAGGGCAATTGAACTTTGTCCAAAAGTAAAGTACCCTGAAGGCGTATAGGGAGGTCTCTGATATTGCTGGGAAGAGTCCAATGATCCAAGCCCAGCACTGACAACTTAATAGCCAAAGAGTTTGCTGAAGGGCAAATATATGAACAGGAAGCAATCCGGCTTTTAATGCCGCTCAAGTCTCCACATTCCATTCAAACCTTCCAATGTAATGGAATTTTCCCATTCCACCAAAAATATAAAAGAGTAGAGTTTGTCTCCAGGTGAATATTAGAGTGCTGGGGAGTGATAGCCAAGAAATACTTGACCATGCGGACAAGGGCTATACCATTGTGGGTAATCTCAATCCTGGCGTGGACAACCTTCAATAAGTCCCCATTGACGTCGTGCATCACCCAAGAAATGTGAGTATAACGTAGGTTAGTAACCGAAGCTATGCTGCTTTAACCCCTTTGGTGGGCCGACACCAGGACACAGCAAAAGTTTTCAGCTGTTGTCTTTTAAACCAAAGAGATATATCAAATTTATCCCAATTATGATTGAGGAAATAGATAATCCTATTGAAATTAAAGCCCTCATTTTTAATTCTATTCCTAGCCCACCAAGACACTGAACCAAGTGAAATTGATAAGACCCTTGAGAATCTTAGCCCTCTAAGATTTGACCATAGACTTCATGATACGGGAAAAATGGAACGGATGAACCACCGCAATAAGATTCTTAGAAAAGACCCACTCAGTAATATGAAGCACGGGTTCACTCTTAGGAGAAAGATGCAGTAAGGTTTCCTGAGGAGGAGAGGAAGAGCAACACCAATATTTAGACAGGAGGTAGAACCCAAGCTTGATGATATTATCATCAGTAGGAAGCTTAAAATGAAGAATTCTCCATATCAAAATGGAGACCATGAGAGACATATTAATCTTTCGAATCACCTTCAAATAACCAAGCTCCTAAATCATCTATATATATTCTTATGATACTATAATAGTTATTGAGCCCACACATTCATGGTTTTGCCTTGACATGCTGAAACACAATGTTACGAGACACTCAGTTTTACAAAAAGTAATCGTCCATTTCATTCATCATATATAATATTTTGATGCAAATATTCCGCAAGTTGGAAGCCAATTAAGTACTTTAATTATTGCTCATACGGCATACATCATTTTACAGAACAAGGGATAACACACGTCGCATAAATGCACATACGCCTTTATTTAGAATTATGCCACCATATATATCACGTGGCTATATAGTAAGATATCTGAAACTGAGGAAACGATTGGACGCATATATAATCCAACGAGAGTAAAGTAGATCTTGTTGTTTATTCCACGCAGCAGCACCTCCACAACCTTAAGCGATTCTGGAAAACCTTGACGCGAATGCAAGTGTGGGAATTGTGGCCCTCTTCCTTCCCTCCTGCACTTTATTTTTGTAGCACCACAGGGGTGCTGCTTTAGGGATCAGTTGATTCTTCTTCTCTCCCACCAATTCTGCAAGCATCGATATATAATATAATATATAAGAAAACTGAAAAAATCAAAAAATCAAAATCTGTGTGATTCAAGTACGGATATATGTTGGGAAACTGATGGTTTGATAAATTCTTAAGTTGAATACGTGCTATGTCAAAAGGATTAACGTCGGAATTAGGGCCGGACTCCTTTTTCATCTCTTTCAACGGGTCTCCTTACCTTCTCAGGTAATCATTTGATCCGGAATGTGTTACACCAAAAGCATGAAAAATCATTGCCTTTTGTGGAAAAATTTCATCTTTCTTGACAAGTTAAATGGAATTTTAAGCACACTTGTTAAGGAGATGATGGAAATTAATGGTCGAATCTACACCCTAAAAGTTTCTATAAAAAGAATTCACATGACACATATATATGATTGGATGTGTCATAAATGCAAAGGATAATGATATATATACATTGATTTGTACACATACTCATAACTCATATGATATTGTTTGGGTGCACATAACATAATCCGATCGAGTACATGACTTCCTTTTTTAATAATTAAGAGAGCTATGTGTGTACACGGAAGTGTACACTTCTATGTACATGAAATATTTTTCAAGTATAAACTTTTTGCTTCTTTCCATTATCTCTCTTGAACCATATATTGGATCATTTCGTAGGAAATGAGTATTGACAGAGAAAGTGACAACTTATCGAAGTCATAAACTTATCTAACATATATTGGATGACACTACAGTATTAATAGTGAAAGTGATAACTTATTTGGGTCATAATCGATGATTGGATGATGAATGAGATAGAATTATTGCAATATGTCGAATCATATATTTGATTTCTCTATTCCAAATGAACATTGATAAGGAAAGTGACAGTCCACCTAAGTTGTAATCAGTGGTTAACCAATGAATGCAATAATATCATTGGAACATGTCAAACTATATATTTATATATTATTTATTGAAACATAAATTTTAATAAATTAATTAATTATTTTATATCTTCTAAAATAAAAAAAATAAAATCATATATTTATCTGTATATCATATACTCTCTGTACGATAATCCAACCAATTAATTGCATATTATATATATTGACTTTCTAAATTTTATGATTACTTGATACGTAGAATATAATATATGTGTCCATTATAACTTACCATCACATCCATTATATAATTATATGAAGTCCCACTTTCTTATATTAAACAAATACCATCGATGAGTTCGATACAAATTTCCGCACGATACTTTCGGATCGCTCTCGTCAAATCATAAAAATTTCAACTTTTATGTTAAAATATTAAATAAATTTTTACCAAGATATCGATACATAAATCATTTTATTCATTATTTATTTTATCACCGAAGTAAACGCCCTTTACGATATTTTGTTACATTTTATTTTATCTCACATAGCCGATCGATCAGTTGAGAACGGATCTCGTGGGAGTTTAATTAGATCTTGTTGACCCAAAGCGATATCCGAGTCATAGGTTAATAAAAAGTAAAAAAAAACTCCAAACTTAGCCATGAAGATGAGGACGGCTGACAGCTGCCGGCAAAGTCACAGGTTGTGGGCAATTCCCCTTCCCCTCCCCACTCCCCAGTACCGGCACGTTTTTCTCCCTTCTGTTATTTATTTATTTAGTTATTTATTTCGATCGTCGTCCTTTTACTATTATATATTAATATCTTAAGATGCTTTCGTTCGCCAATTGTGGGGGAAGGGGTGCCCCAAATGGGGAGAATTCGTAGGAGCCTCGCAGGGCTCTCTCCTCCCTCAACTGCCTCAACCCTTCTGCAAGAGCTCCTTTGTGGAGGAGGAAGACAACGGGATCATCAACATGAGAGCAACCATTGGGAATGACTCCTCCAGCATTGGTACGCACGCATATACCAGTTGTATGCATGTGATAATTAATTACATATTGTAATTAATGATAAAAATACTTAAGAACGAAATATGAAAGTATAATATAGATGAAGCAACACACGTACTTATAGTTGATGTTGTAATACAATATTTTTATATAATTATTTTTATTGCAAAGTGAAATCTAAAATAGGCAATACAATACCTTTTATTATTGTAATTGGTATATCGATGATATCAAGAGAAATGACGATGATGGTGGCAACGAAGCAAACAAATTATGTCGATATTACGTAAGATATTTAATATTATCTGACAAATATAGTTTGATAAAAAAATTAGCATAAGACTTTTTTGTTATCGGTGACAATTGTCAAAATAGCCGAAGGATTTGGAACTCATCATTGGTGGTGTTGAATCGGGTGGCAGACGAGGGGTGTTTATTTTTACATTAATGAACACAGTACTCTCTATGTACATTTCATGTGTGTGTATATATATATTTATAGGGGGTGAGTCATATGCGTATTATATTCATTTTATTATCTGTGAACTATACCTTACGATCAATCGATTGAAATCTAATAGTTATAAATAAGATCACTAATCTAACTTAAAGGTGATTTCGTAATACAAAAACAATGGAAACTTTCTAAAATAAAGTAACAGTCGTATCATTAAATGTCACATTCCAAAAACAATAAAATTTAAACAAGATACATTACTTCCATAAATATTGGAATTCCTTTAATGTAGTAACTAAACCATGACCAAAATTCAAATTTCAAAATATAAATGGTGTAAAATATGGTACGTCTTATATTTTTATTGTATTGTGTGCATCTGATTGACGTAATATAAGATATAAAAGGTTGTAATGGATGATTCATGTGGTCGTAATGAAGATAATGATAGATTATAACAAAGGCATGGCATAGCATGTTCCTGTCCAGAGGTGGAAGACTTATCTTGCTCAACTTGGTGATCACTTCCATCCCTATTTTCTACTTTTCCATTTTCAAAGCACCAAGATCCATTTGAAAAAGATTGGATGTGATGAGGAAGAGATTCTTTTGGAAGGGAGCTAGACATAAGGGCAGTTTCTTGCAGCCTCTCAAGTGGGATCAGATCTGCTATCCTAAGGAGATGGGTGGTCTTGGGATCAAATCCCTGCAGCATTTTAATGATGCATTGCTACTCAAATGGGCTGTTAAGCTGCTGCAAGGTGATCTGAAACCGTGGTCTGCTCTGATTAAAGATAGATATGGAGCGTCCAACAGCATGTTATCCAGACTTCAGCCCAATTGTCCATCACCTTTCTGGAAATTTGTAACTAAGGCATTGATTGATCACTTCCATCTGCTGCAACCGTCACTTGGAGATGGTAGGTCTTTCAGTTTCTGGAAGGAGAGATGGCCTGAAATGGGTGTCTTGAAGGAGCTCTATCTAAGAGCGTTTGCTACAGCAGATGACAAGGATGTCATGGTCAGCAAGGTCTGGTCCTGCAGCAGCAGCAGCTGGAATATGGATGGTGTGGAGTCCAGCAGAAGAGCTACCCGGTTATGGGAAGAAAAGAGAAGGCTTATATCAGACCTAGGCTTGGAATGGAGGACAGATATCTGTGGGAGGGGATTTATAGTGTCCAATCTGGCTATAATAGAATGTTGAACTTTGAAGAGGGATGGAGATATGATTCCATCGACAAGAAGATATGGATGTTAAAAATTCCTCTCAAGGTACAAATCTTCCTTTGGCTATGTAGGAGAGATGGGTTAATCACAAGTGATCTATGCCACAGAAGGTTGGGTACTGATCATCATGTGTGTTTTTTATGTGAGATGAGCATTGATAATGTAAATCACCTCCTCTCTTCTTGCCTTGTCACTGATGTCATCTGGAGAAAAAATTGTCAGGAGCCATTACCAAAGTGGGATTCTATCTGGCATGGGTTTAAAGTGAGTGGGAAGCCACATGTCCACATGGCTGCTACTATTTGGTGTGTATGGAAGGCAAGGAATGAGAGACTTTTTCAAGAGAGGCCGGTATGTTGTGAGGGTATTGTAAGAGAGTGTTGGTCCCTCATATACTCTTGGGGATCCTTTTTGTAATCTCCCTTGCTTTGCACATAATATACTGTTCTGGACTGTTATCGTAGGATGATAGCTCTCCTTTCTGTTTCAAAAAAAAAAAATTATAACAAAGGCATAAAATAATCGTATGTTGTCATAGAATGAACTAGTGACATATCCAAACTTTGATATGTTAACAACCACTACAACAAAAAAGACTTATGGTGATGTTTAATTAAATTTAACGTCATTATCTTCGACGACGTTAATAAATTATTGTAGCCAAAATAATAAGAGTAACATAGATTCTACTTGTGTTGACGTTTTTTTTATTAAACATCATTGAAAGAAATTTAATGCAAAGGTTTTAAAAAAACGTCATCAAATTTATCCCTATCACACCCTTAAAATGTCATTAAAATAAGATAAAAATACCAACACATACTTCCCTTCTTGCACCCTTGATTCCAACACAAAAAAATCCATGTAAAAGCAAATATTCTTTGTTTGTGTCCTCCGTTGTAACCAAAAATTTCACTTACTCTCCCACCCAAGAAAATTTCATTCCCTACGCAATCCTTTACCCTCCCCTACCTCGGCAAGCATAAAGCCCTCCGCTACCGTCGACATCAATCTCACTTCTCTTAGCATCGTCCTTGTCGATCTCCTCTCCTCGTTGACCTCCTTGTCCGCTTTGTTGTCCGCACGCTAGGCCTCCTCCACCTCGCCTTAATTCCTCACCAGTGAGTTTCGCTCCACCACCCTTTGCGAGGCCTTTGAGGTAAGTCCTCTCAACCCCTCCGACGACACCACCCGACCCCCTCACCCTCTCTCCCTTCTTTCCGACAACCCCTGTTAAGACCCATGCCATCAAAGTTCTTTAAGACATCTGGGACTTGGGCCAGACGTTTGGTCAGATGTCTGGACACCCTTCCAGACGTCTGGAAATCAATTTTTGCATGCGTATGACCGCGAGTATGCACGCGTGCCGCGTGCAGACTGAATCCCAGCCGCCCCCTTCTCTTTCCTCTTCCCTCGCCGACCTGCAGCAGCTTCCCCCCTCCCCCTCGGTGCCTGCATATATCCTCCTCTCCCTCACGCCACCCACATCCATCTGTCTCCTCCTTCGTTCAGTGTGAGAGCGAGAGCAAGAGCGAGGGCAGTAGCTGCTGCTAAGTGCAGCGGCGGAGAGGAGAGGTGCAGCGAGAGGGAAGAGAAGAGAGCACGCGAGTCGTGAGAGGGAGAGCTCGTCGGAGCAGCTTGAGGTCGATCGGCGTACGTGAGGTGGAGCGTTGTGCTGGGGAGGTTCCCCCAGCTCTGCTGCAACTCGAGCAGCAGATGCGCAGCTGCGCGGTGAGGTCACGCCCAGTAGGAAGAAGACGAAGGAGGTTTTGATTCTGGAATTTTTCCAGAATCAAACGCCTGGACCTACATCCAGACGACATGGACGACGTCTGTAGGGAGTTCCAGATGACTGAGAGGTATGCATTTCCTCCTATGCTTCCTCTTTGCGGATACTGCCATGCAGGCCGTTCCGCCGAAGTTCTGTCTCATGCCGTGTTGAGAGATTTTGCGTACGCGTGTAGGATTCGCTTCAGGAAGGCGAGGGACACGCCCTCCCACGTGGTTCAGACGTCTGGGCGAGTCACCAAACGGCGGAGAGCATCTCCAGACATCCGGAGAGATAGTCGGACATCTGGAACAAGGTCCAGACAGTTTAGTAGGACCCATGGACGTCTGAGGAGCAGCACAGAGCGAGGTATGGATCTGGATCCCTTTTAAGACATCTGGAAGGTGTTCCAGACATCTGATTTGAGTCAGAATTGTCATTTTTGACCCATTTAGGGTCCGTTTGAGGTCCGATTTCCGTGTTTAAGATTCCGTTCTTCGTATAAGTTCCTTTACTTGTTTGAAATGCTTTTATCCTATTCTGAGTGGTTCCTTGTAGTTGATCCTTGCATTAGGACCTCATTCTGTTGCGGATCTGGGGGTTGCGGAGGCACGTGGATCCGCCGATCAAGCCCCCATTACTCTCGATTTTGCAGGTAGAGTGGCTTCCCTTAATTAATTACAAACACAAATGCATATCTGAAATAAATGATAGATCCTAGGGTATGGCATGAATCCTAGGACCTGAAAACTAGATAAATGATAGATCCTAAGGTATGGCATGAATCCTATGACCTGAAAACTAGATTGAATGATAGATCCTAGGGTATGGCATGAATCCTAGGACCTGAAAACTAGATTGAATGATAGATCCTAGGGTATGGCATGAATCCTAGGACCTGAAAATTAGATTGAATGATAGATCCTAGGGTATGGCATGAATCCTAGGACTAGAAGCACTGGAACGAATGTCTTGAATGCCTGAATTGCAGTCTTGGGTGAGTAGATAGAATAATGATAATTGGCTGTAATTGGATAACAGCTGCCTGTGAAATGTAGAGTACTGTTGCTAGTAACTGCTTCATGTAATTCCTGTTGTTTAGAAACTAAATTCGAGCTGCTTGTATATAAATTGGAAAAGAAAAGATTAAATGTTGGAAACACGTGCTATATGCGAAAAAATTGAAATGATGAAACCTAGTATGGCATGGCCTGAGAAACATAAAAATGAACCCTACGGGGAATTAGGAGTAGAACTCCTGGAAATAAATAGAATGGAACTGGAAAAGTGAATGTGAAAGTGTGTTGTCTCTTGGGTACATGGTACCAAGGGAAGTACATGTTACCTCTTAGTGAAGAGTGGAACCAGCCGCCCTAGGGACCCGGGGTTAGGTATGACCACTTTGTACCGACTTTTGGCCCTTGCGTACACCGTACTAGGGAGAGCTACTAGTGTAGGGAGGGAGCTACCACCTCACGGGGCCCGGGGTTCAGCTAGCCGTCGTACACCGACTTGTTAGGCCCACTGGGCAAACCAGGGTAGTCAGGCGAGGGTGCACGGACTGTGGAGGGGCAAGACCAATGTTTGGTTACTGTGGAGGGGTGGACCCCTGTTACTGAGAGGGCTCTGCCCTATACTGGTTTTGTGCTGTGCTTTGGGAGCACCCGTAAACGGAAATGACTGACCGGGTGCCAGTGTGGGGCAGCTACCCGTGCGTTCATCGCGCGTGCCGTAGTCACCATTACGTCTGTCAGCGACTTTGGGGTGGTTGACTGAGGGTAGGACCACCACGGGGGACTCTCCCGGCCAAGAGAGCACCACGTGCTACTTCTACTTTTCGGAAAAGATTGCAATCAAGATCATTCCTACGAGAAACATTCGAGATCAAGAGAAAGACCTGAGAAATAAACTAAGAAAGAGTAATTAGATAAATAAAGAAAGAAATTAAAAACAACAGCTACCTGCTCAGTTTTACTATTTTTCTTAGCTAGTTGGTTGCCACTCTACTCAGCGTTTTGCTGACGTGTCGTACTTACCACCTTTTTCAGGACCATGTGTTGAGCAGCCAGAGCCCACGACTGTAGAGGGTGCTGGGCTTAGTAGAGCCCAGTAGTTGTAGTTGTGTTGTACCCGTTTCTGTAGTAGTGAGTATTTTGTTACACTCTTGTACTCTTTTATTGTAAACTTCATATTCTGTACCTGTTTTAATTTCTCTACTGTTGTGGTGGTGTGTACTGTAGTAGTTCCTTCTTTACTGCTGTACTTTTGTTACTGTTAGTTGCTTGCATGGTGAATGTGGTTTATTTTACTGCTTTTTGGTTACTTTCTCGCTGGACGACTGGGTCTTGAGATCAGTCGAGTCGGTCCAATTCTCGTGTCCTGTAGGGATTCGGGAACCGAGTAGTAAGAAGATGGTATCAGAGCAAGGTCATCCTGAGAAGTGAACCAACTAACTGGAAAAATAACAAATTCACGTGCTTGTAACTAGAGTAACCAGCCCAACGTACCTTTTGACATTTGTTCTGAGGTTTTTTTGCTGAGTATCGGCTAGATTTAACGTCTTCCGATTTTGTGTTTGCATCTCCTTGCAGGAGATGCCTTGACGTGGAACCAAGAGGGTGGGCCGCGAGCACGACTGAGGTCGAGGCCCGAGGGACAGATGTGTCGAGCTTTGAGTACATGCTACCCCTTCTCTTCTCCTACGCATACCGTCTCCGGACCTCATCCATCTGATCCAAGAGGTGGTTCGAAAAGAATTTCAGCTTCCACCTACTTCGCCACCCCCTCATCTCTCTTCTGAGGGTACGACAGGGGAGTTTATCGTGGAACGAGATTTCTGTCGTCACACTAGGCCGATTAGGAGAGCTCGAGGGAGGCACGTGACGCCCGCAGGAGAGCCATCGTGCTTTGTGGGGCCGTCAGTAGCCTCTAGGGGGGCCCCAACAGGGGCCAGCTGTCAGCACTGGGCCCCCGCCCAGCCGCCAGCAGGAACCTACCGAGAGAGGGAGTCGAGTCCCCCTCTGCTACCAGTGTGGCCAGCCAGGCCATTTCAGAAGGGACTGCCCGTCTAGGGCTGGAGCACAGCAGACGCTCACCGCTTCGAGCACTAAGGGCCAGTCGGGTGGTCGTGGGTTCCAGGTGCATGAGGGAGGATAGCCGCCACGAGGAGGATACCGGCCAACTGTCACTAGCTCTGCCCCGAGCCTACCTGTTTTGTCCGCTCCCAGTACTGAGGAGTGTCGCGACGTCGTGACTCACGGAGACATCATAGCTTCAGTTTATACGGTGACAGGTATGGTTACAAGGTTTGGTCTTTTGGAGTACGTAATTCCTGCTTCTAGTATGATGTATCTTCTTGCTCCACGAGTTGTTGCTACTCTGGAGTCCGATAGCACTCCATTAGGGGATTAGTGGTAATCAGAAACCTAGGCGGCCAGCTGTTTGTAGCTGGGGAGGTAATACGGGTTGTGGGGTCAGTATTGGGAACACCGCCTCCCCGTTGACCTATTTGTGATACCAATGGGGGACTTGGGCGTGATTCTGGGGGTGGACTGGCTGCCCACTTACCACGCCTTGGTGGACTATTTTGAGAGGAAGATCGTCTTCTCTATACCGGAGTTGCCTTCTTTCGAGTTTCACAGGCAACCAGTGGACGGAGGCTTCAGGTGCATTTCTGCACTTCGTGCGGCGAGACTTTTGGGCCAGGGGTGTGAGGACTTCCTGGCTTGTGTGGTGGCAGAGCCTAGCTCTGTGGCAGACCTTCAGAGTATCCCGATGGTTAGAGAGTATCCTGACATGTTCCCAGATGAGTTGCCAGGACTACCACCCGAGTGTGAGATCGAGTTGAGACCTCACTGGTACTGGGGACTAGCCCCATTTCTACCGCGCCTTACAGGATGGCACCATTTAAGCTGCGAGAGCTCAAATCCCAGTTGCAGGACCTTCTAGAGAAGGGCTTTGTGAGGCCCAGTATGTCTTCGTGGGGAGCTCCGGTATTGTTCATAAAGAAGGATGGTACCATACGCCTTTGTGTGGACTACAGACAGCTGAATAGGGTTACCATCAAGAACAGGTATCTGCTGCCAGGGATTGACGACTTCTCCAAGATAGACCTGAGGTTAGGATACCACCAGTTGAGGATCAGGGGAGGCAGACTTCTCCAAGACAGCCTTCCGCACCCAGTACGGACACTACGAGTTCTTGATCATGCTGTTTGGGCTGACCAACGCCCCTGCTGCCTTCATGAAATTAGTGAACCGGGTGTTCAAACCATACGTGGACCAGTTCGTAGTGGTAATTATTGATGATGTGCTCATCTACTCTCGAGATCAGGCGCAGCACGAACAACATTTGCGGATGGCCTTGGACACACTGAGACGATGTAGGCTGTACGCCAATCACAGCAAGTGCGAGTTCTGGTTGAGGGAGGTGACCTTCTTGGGCCATGTGATCTCCGGAGATGGCTTGGCTGTGGACCCAGTGATGAGTGGCTACTCATCATGGCTAAAAAGCTGAAATTAAGCTAAACACTAAGTAAAACAATATCAAATTAACAGATAAAAAGGGTTAAGTGTGGGAATTAAAGAAAAAGACCTAAAACCTTTACTCTGTGTTAAAATTTCATAATTAGGTCACAAAATGAGATATTCTAGAAGTAAAATACAAATGATGATCCATGCATCAATTGAACACATAAATAAGTTTCAAAGGCCAAATCAGAAGTATAATCAATGTCTTAAATGTTCAATTAAGCACATATAAAAATTTGAAGGCAATTGGACATCATTTAGGTTATGAAATAACAAGTTTACACTTAGGTCCTTCATGCATTACATTCCTACCCTTAAAAACTCCTCTTTGGACCTACTTGCAAGCTGCAGGGACCCTTTTGAAAGGCTGCAGGGCCCTTCCAGTCATAGTTCTTTTCACTTATGGGCCTGCACGCTATTCCTCTACCCCTTCGTTCAAGGGTCTTCCTGCAATTTTTCCTCATTTCAAAGAGAGGCCTGCTGCTATTCACGCGCACTGTAGCGCACGAAGAACACGGCCAATCTCAGCCATCCGTCGCTCTTCAGATCTTGATCTGCGGTTGGATTCGATTGGAACTTTCACGTAATTCGGTGCGTGCGTTCACCTCTCTCCCTAGATCTCATCTGACGGTCAGATCTTGTGCTCAGCTCACCGCGCGCTCCGCCCCTCACATCCTCACCGCCGGTTGCATTTTGAATATCTTTACTTGCGCGGTGATCTTAGCCACTGAGCATGCTACTTAAGCACCTCAGTGGTGTCGCGCGCAAGGGATCGCTCCCTCCTACACCTCTTAGCGATCAATTCGTCCACTCCAGTCTCTCCTCCCCATCCAGCCTTTGATTTCACAGCCACCGGCTGTGAAATCATCACCTTCTCTCGACACTGCTCATCGTTAAGGACTTTGTAGCACCTGAGGACGACCCTGGAGCCTCACTAGCAGACTCTTCCCTCCGCTGAGTCATCTTCCTCCTTTCTTCCTCCTTAGCCACCGGCTAAGGACCCATAGGTCCCATTCTTCCTGTTAGATTAGGTTTTTAATTCTGCATAATTAGTTTTAGCTGTAGTTAAGTAGTTTAGAGTAGAATTAGCATAATTGTTAATGTTTAAGTTTCGCTGTAGGGTAAAGTAGCTGTAGTAATAGAATTAGGCTTAAATTCCCTCCCCTCACCTCCTCTGATCAGTCCAGATCAGAGGGGAAGAATTCATCAAACCATGTTTCAAATTATCTCCCTCTCCATTTCTTTTTTTTTACAATCCAGTTCTGATTTTTTTCACGACAGATTTTTCTCATCTTTCACCCACACACTCTGATCCAATTTCAGATCTGGTTGGTTTTCAACCTCAGATCTGAAATTGGCGTCACAAGCACCTAAGGGGCTTCTCACTCACCTCACCTTTGGTCACAAAAGCCCCTGATTATGGGTCGAATTTTTCAGTTTGTCAGATTTCTCCTCAATGTGGATTTTAAGGATTTTTTGCTTTCTGGATTTACTGCCTGATCTGACAAATTGAAGTTGATTTGAATTCCCTGTTGGCAAGGATTCTGAGAGGATTTCTGGTGACAGAAATCATCTCAGAAGAGCCATACTTAAATCTGTTTTGATAAGCCTTGAATGCATTAAATGCAAGTCAGATCTGAGGATAATTACTGTGGTAATTTGAAGTTTGATCTTGTATTCATAAGTTTTTTTTTTATGGATGTCTGGTTTGTCTGATGATTTCCTAACCTAAGGAGTTCTCAATACTCCTTAAGGTTGCAAGAAATTGGGATTTGAACTTATGATTTTAATTGACTGAATTAATTCTTCCTTCATGCTGTCTATAGCATTAGGAAGAGTTAATTCAGTGATATTTGTGGGTTTTATCTGAAATGAGGTTTTTGATTAGGGTTTTTGGCATCTGAATTGAGATACTTAGTGATTTTCGTGAGAAATTAAACCCTTGTCAGAATTGGGATTTACTTATTTGCTTTTCAGTTTGGATTTGTTTGACTTTGATCCCAGTAACACAGTAAATTGCTGCATCTTGCAGCTACATATTTCTTTCTTTCCAAATTCTTCCCTTCTCACCATTTGGATACATTTCTTCTCAAATGGACTAACTGCAGCAGCAATTAGCCCATTTGGACAGTGGCTTAGGCTGCTGTTAAAAGACAAAAAATCTGAACTGAGGACTCTCTCCTCAGTTAGCTCTTCCTGTTTCATCTCCTACTGCTGTAGGATTTTTAGAACCAATCAAAGTGAGAAAAACCCCTAAACTTAACACCATACATTTAAAACTCTGATAGCCCATTTTAATTCTTCCCTTCTCACCTCTTGGACAGTAGCTTCAGCTGCTGTTAAAAGAGAAAACTGAACACAATTAGCTATTCCTTTCTCACCTCCTACTGCTGTAGGATTTACAAAAACAATCAAACTAACTCTGGTACATAAATATATCACTCTGTATAAAATTCTGATAGACAGTATATATAGAAAATTACTTATCTATATTACTCTGTATACTCCTTTAGACAATAGTCCTATGTAAATAGTAAACTGTATATATATACCACTATATATATATATGTAAATAGGCATTATATACATATAACTGTATAACTAACTATGTAAGTATACTGTATACTGTAAATTAGCTATCTGATTTAAAATAATATATGTATATTAATCTGTATTTAGGCAATATGTAAATAAGTATATTACTCTATAAGCATATATGTAGTATATTGTATATTCTATAAAACTGTATATATAGATTTGTGTATATGTGGATTATAAGTATATAAAATCCTGTACTTTAATTTAATCCTTTATATATAATAAATAATGAATTTATTCAGTTAACAGCTAAGTTGTCAAATTAAATTAGATAAATTAGTAATTTAGGGTTATAATTAAGTTAATTGAATCTATATACTTAGGCTAATATATCTTAAGTAATTTAAGCTAGTTGAAGTATGTTTATACCTTTTTTACATTACTTTAACTTAGTTTATAAGTAAAACAATCAAAAAGCTGCTATTTAAATATAAATAAAATAGAAATTAATTAGTAAAAATATAATAAAAATGTGTATAAAATACTTATGTATGTAATCTAACTCTGTATAAGGTCAATTAGACCATTTACTAACTAATTTATAAGTAATTAACCAAGAAAACACCTAAAACAGTGTGTAAAAACAACCTATTCTAGTAAATTTATTTATATAGTAAATCTAATTAAAAATTAAAATTAATTGAACAATTATATAGGATAATGTAAATACTTTATTTTTCATAATTCGCTTCCAGCTGCAGCTGCGCGCGATTTCTAGCACAGATGTGGCGCTCGAATAGCGCCACATCGTGCACTGCAAACCGCACGCAGCGGTTTATTATGTTTTTGTGCCTATGCCGAGTAGTCGTCAAGGGCACTGGGCGCCCGAAATAGCCATAGCCTATGATCTGATTGTGAGCATACTATATGAGCATGAATTGTGTGGGGCCGGGGGCCCGAGAAGCGTGTGTGGCGTGGGGTGATTACGCAGCAATCATAGGTCTTAATTGACCTAAATTATGCTAGGACTTAGCCTAAGTTAGGGTTATTCATGCATGCATACGCATTATCTGCATCTTTACTGCTTTTCTTTAGCTATGCATAAAATAATGTTATAATGTATTGATTAAGTGCATTATGTCGATTGCAGGGAATAAGCTGATCAGGAGCTGGATCTGAAGCTGGATCAGGAATAACAGGAGTTGTAGTAGAGCTGGAGTAGAAGGCCTAGTTTAGATATAGGAATAATAATGTAAGGGGGTTAAAAGTTTGCTATTCTATTAAGTAGGAATAAAGCAGTAAAATGTGAAGAGCTTAGGTCCATCCTAGCCCTAGGATAGCCTAGAGACTTCCCCAAGCCTTAGCCACCCTTAGATTAGGTCACAACAC
Organism: Thalassia testudinum; assembly: GCA_037157565.1. Taxonomy (NCBI): domain Eukaryota; kingdom Viridiplantae; phylum Streptophyta; class Magnoliopsida; order Alismatales; family Hydrocharitaceae; genus Thalassia; species Thalassia testudinum. The sequence goes on along the minus strand of JAZHRO010000022.1, from coordinate 41,079 downwards.
CCTAGGAAGCCCTAAAACCCTAATTCCAACCCTTCTCTGGACGTCCAGATAAGTTTTAAGACGTCCAGGACCCTTAGCCAACTCCCGCACACTTCAAACCCACTTCTGCAGTGTTATTGGACGTCCAGACACTTTGTCAGATGTCTAATTTCTACAGAATACCCAAAACAGAACCAGAAATCCTTCCTGACTCTGATTGGACGTCCAGACAACAAGTCTGGACTTCTGATTTTTGAGTATAAGACGTCTTATTCTATAATTAGACGTCTGATACTGCTCTCCAATTCCTGTTTTGAGATTTAAGCCTTGATCTTGGATCTCTAGGTCCCTAAACCCAATTCTAACCCCATAGGAACCTAAATTAAGGTGCCCTAACCCTAGTACACCACCTCTAGACCTCCCTAAGGACTTAATTAGGTCCTCACTAAACCTAATTGACTTGGATCTTAGTCAATTCCATCAGCCTATTCAATTGGACTCATTGAGTCCAATTGAGCCTTGATCTCAGCACACACTGTCCAATTGGACTCAGTGAGAGTCCAATTGACCTAGACCTGACTTAATTGAGTTGTTTTACTCTCAATTAAGTTTCCACACACCCAATTAAACTTGTATTAAGTTTAATTTCACTTTACCTTAGTGAATTAGGGTTTATAACCCTAATTTGAGAGTTTAATTGCACTTTACCTTAGTGAATTAGGGTTTATAACCGTAATTTGAGACCTACCTTGACCTAAACCCACTAGAACCCAACCTAATCAACTTAGCCACCTAAGTTTCGACCCACACACACCCACACACACCATCCACACGAAAATATCTAGCCTCGAGTTCTCTAGAACTCTCTACCATGTGTGGTTGCCTTGGTTACGAAAAATAGCAACCAAGAGCCATTCAATTTTTAGATCCACATTTGGTGGATCTAAAAACCACCATCCACCCTCTCTCTCTCACTCTCCCACGAGCTCCCACCATAGGCCTTCTAGAGAATTCCATAATTCTCCAGAGAGCTTCCCTTAGGTCTATAAAAAGACCCCTTGGGTGGCCATTGGCACCCATTCACTCCCTTAGCAATTGCTCTCCATTGGTGCCATTCACGCCACCTCCACTTAGCCACTCACTCCACCTCCACGAGCTCACTACCACCACCATGGAGGACACCATGCCGGGATGCTGGATCAACCCTACTTCTCTCTAAGGGTCGGCCTAAGCTACATTGGCCTCCCCTCATTCTCTTCTCGGCCACTCCAAGGCCATCGGGGACCACCCCTGAATGCCCTCTATTCTTCTAGCTCTAGATCATGCTCTTCATAATTTTTATTGCTTTCATTTATTGCTTAGTAGAGTAGGTTCTCTTCTTCCCCAATGATGCATGCAAAATCCCCCCGTCGATTCTTGTATGCAATCATTTTCTGGTAGCTAGGTTTAATTTCAAGCATTCCTGTATAAGCTTTCCTCTAGATTTCCTGTACAAATAACTCTCCCCCAATGAATGAATGAAAATGCATTTATATATATATCTCTCTCTTTATGTGTTTGAAATCACCATGAGTTGAATGATTATTTTATTTGCGTGATTTAAGTGCCTGTTCTTTAACTGGCCATATATTGCGCACCAGAATATTAAGTAGAGCGGCTTTAAGATCGATTTCAAAAACAGAAACACGCCTCCCAGAGAAGAACGACCGGGACTCAAGTCTCGTTATTTTACAAAGCAATATCTTTGTTGGATCGTATTTCGCAACTATACTACGATGCTTTTATCAAAAATGCGATCTACGAACTTCCAACATGGGGCTGAGGCCCTGCGCTGAGTTAAGAAAGAATAACGTAATTAAGCGGCCTAATGAGAATTAGGGCGCGCTTAGTAGAGGTTTGGTCCCACCCTCTGGGTGCTGTGTATCCCTCGAAAAGCGTGCCTGCAAATTAAGCACATTTTTAACTGATTAAAGAGAACTAATGATAGTGTTAAGTGCCTCTCGCCGTAGCATATTAAACCTGTTAAGTTAGAATGAAAACGCAGAAGAAGTATAATAAAGGAAGAACGTCTGAAGAAGAGGTGTGTTAAGAGAGAGAGACAGAAGATGTACATACGTAAATACAAATACAATAAAAATATAAATACATATATATAGGTATACGTAGTATAGCTAATTATTTGTATAAATAAACCCATATATTTACTAACAGAATAAAATGTCACCCTAAGTGTTGCTATAGACCCTAGTTTCCCTCCTTAGGTTTGTATATAGTGTTTTCTGGGATCTAGCGACGCTTATGTCTGTCACTGAAACTGTTGTATGTGTGACTGTAGATATCAGACTAGTAAGTTAAGTTAATATACTATGTAATCTTAGTCTATTGTGTACTTACATGTAAGTATTAATACTACAACTTGTAAATACATAGTTTATAGTATAGGAATAAATTGTTTGGTGCTTGTTTATAGTTAGTATTTGCAAGCATTTCTTAGTAATTAGGCAAACAGTGTCCACATTCATTCATTCTTTAATAAGATGTAAAACTTCTTTTTGGAATTAGAGGATAATTTTGAGATCAAAGAGCGATGTAATTCAATAAATTGCCTCCCAGTGAATGACCTGGAATAAAACCAGTAAAAATTAGATAAGTAAATAATAATAATGGTTGTAATGATTGGTACTCCATACAACTCACCACAACAACACTCTTGGTATTTCAAATCACAACATACTACAACACATCATTATCATAACAAAAATCCACCATAACCATTTATCACAATCATTACCATTACCCAGCCAAGGTTGAGGTAGAGCTCAGGTGGGAGAGACCGCGTACTGTTACAGAGATTCGCAGTTTCTTGGGACTGGCAGGTTACTATAGGCGGTTTATCAGGGGTTTCTCGCAGATTGCACGTCCTATGACACAGCTGACCTAGAAGGACGTGCCCTTTTCTTGGACAGACGCTTGCGAGGTGTGCTTTTAGTAGTTGAAGGAGAGGCTGACTTCGACTCCCGTGCTCACCATCCCAGACAGTAGTGGCGGTTTTGTTGTGTACACGGACGCCTCTTTGCGAGGGTTAGGGGGTGTGCTCATGCAGAGGGGTCACGTTGTCGCTTATGCTTCACGGCAACTGAAGCCCCATGAGCATAGCTATCCTACCCACGACCTGGAGTGGGCAGCTGTCGTCTTCGTGCTAAAGACTTGGAGGCACGACTTGTACGGTGAGACCTTGAGATTTTCACAGATCATAAGAGCCCCAGATACTTGTTTGATCAGAAGGAGCTCAACATGAGACAGAGACGTTGGTTAGAACTCCTGAAGGATTATGACTGCAGCATCTCCTACCATTCGGGGGAGGCCAACGTGGTGGCTGACGCCTTGAGCTGGAAGGCGCTTTCCCACTTGGCCAGTGTGCAGGCGCAGAGTTGGAGCCTCATGGAGGAGGTGGGCAATTGGCGACACTAGAGTTATGGGGGCAGTGACTGTGACACGACAGACGAGGCCAGAACTGATAGACCGCATCATCACAGGACAGATGACCGACTCGTACTTGCAGTCGTCGCGTGACAGAGTGCTGTCAGGTGACCCTGGTGACTTCTCCTTTACAGACCAAGTACTGCACATGAGGGGACGGTTGTGCATTCCCAGGGATGAGGAGCTGTTGAGAGAGCTCCTGACTGAGGCATACGGTTCTAGGTTCACCATACATCCTGGAAACACAAAGATGTACCACAAATTGAGACGCGACTTTTGGAGGAGGTGGGAGAGCATCGCCATGGACTTGGTGGTGGGCTTGCCCGTTACCCAGCGAGGACACGACGCAGTCTGAGTGATCATTGACAGATTGATGAAGACGGCACGTTTCTTGCCGATCTGAGTCACCTTGGGACCAGCACAGTTGGCAGAGAGGTATATCCACGACGTGGTACGTCTACACGGAGTTCTGCAGGAAATAGCATCTGATCAGGATACCCGTTTTACATCCCAGTTTTGGGCTGAGTTCCAGCAGGCCTTGGGGACACGGTTGAGGTTCAGTGCAGCATACCACCCCCTGACGGATGGACAGTCTAAGCGCACGATACAGACACTTGAGGACCTTTTGAGTGCCTGTGTACTGGACTGGTGGGGACCAAGTGGGAGGTTGGCCCCAGGAAGATCCGGCAGAGTCAGGGGGTGATTGAGCAGATTCACAGGCGACTCCGCACTGTCAGGAGCAGATAGTGGAGCTATGCGGATCGGAAGCGCAGAGAGGTGCAGTTTGAGGTTAGAGATCATGTCTTCCTTCGCGTTTCGCCCATGAAGGGTCTGGAGCGGGTTGGACCCGTTGCTTACAGGCTTGCCCTTCCTCCCTAGCTTTCTAGTGTGTACGACGTGTTCCACGTGTCCAACCTCAGGAAGCACGTCCCCAATCCCAGCCATGTTCTGAGCCACGAGAGCATCGAGGTGGGTGACGACCTGACCTACCCCGAGCGGCTAGTGCAGATTCTCGATAGAGCCATCTGGAGTCTGAGATGAAAGCAGGAACCCCTGGTGAAGGTTTTGTGGTGGAGCCAGTGGTACGAGGAGGCTACCTGAGAGCCTGAGGCGGAGATGAGGGAGCGGTAACGAGATCTCTTTGAGGGTAAGTCCTTTCAGACCGGCTTCGGTCCTCTTTGAGTTTGTTATACGTATGTTGTTAATTTTTCGCACCCTAGTTAGCGCAAGTTTCGGGGATGAAACTTCCTTTGAGTTTGTAATATTGTTAAGAGCCGTGCCATCAAAGTTCTTTAAGATGTCTGGGACTTGGGCCAGACGTCCGGTCAGATGTCTGGACACCCTTCCAGATGTCTGGAAATCAATTTTTGTGTGCGTACGATATCGAGTCTGCGCGCGTGCCGCATGCAGACTGAATCCCAGCTGCCCCCTTCTCTTTCCTCTTCCCCTGCTGACCTGCAGCACCTTCCCCCCCCCCGTGCCTACATATATCCTCCTCTCCCTCACGCCACCCACATCCATCCGTCTCCTCCTTCCTCTAGCGCGAGAGCGAGAGCAAGGGCAGCAACTGCTGCCAAGTGCAGCGGTGGAGAGAGGTGCAGCGAGAGGGAAGAGAAGAGAGCGCGTGAGCCGTGAGAGGGAGAGCTCGCCGGAGCAGCTCGAGGCCGGTCGACGTACACGAGGCGGAGCGTTGTGCTGGGGAGGTTCCCTCGGCTCTGCTGCGGCTCGAGCAACGGACGTGCGGCTGCGCAGCGAGGTCGCGCGTAGTAGGAAGAAGACGAAGGAGGTTTTGATTTTGGAATTTTTCCAGAATCAGATGTCTGGACCTACGTCCAGATGAAGTGGACGACGTCTGGAGGGAGTTCCAGATGACTGAGAGGTACGTATTTCCTCCTATGCTTCCTCTTTGCGAATACAGCCATGCAGGCCATTCCGCCGAAGTTCTGTCTCATGCCGTGTTGAGAGATTTTGCATACGCGTGCAGGATTCGCTTCGGGAAGGCACGGAACATGCCCTCCCACGCGGTTCAGACGCCTGGGTGAGTCACCAGACGGCGGAGAGCATCTCTAGACGTCTGGAGAGATAGTCGGACGTCTGGAACTAGGTCCAGACGGTTCAGCAGGACCTCTAGACGTCTGAGGAGCAGTGCAGAGCGAGGTATGGATCTGGACCCCTTTTAAGACGTCTGGAAGGTGTTCCAGGCATTTGATTTGAGTCAGAATTGTCATTTTTGACCTGTTTAGGGTCCGTTTGAGGTCCGATTTCCGCATTTAAGATTCCATTCTTCTTCGTATAAGTTCCTTTACTTGTTTGAAATACTTATCCTATTCTGAGTGGTTCCTTATGGTTGATCCTTGCGTTAGGACCTCGTTCTGTTGCAGATCTGGAGGTTGCGGAGGCACGTGGATCCACCGATCAAGCCCCCATTACTCCTGATTTTGCAGGTAGAGTGGCTTCCCTTAGTTAATTACAAACATAAATGCATATCTGAAATAAATGATAGATCCTAGGGTATGGCATGAATCCTAGGACCTGAAAACTAGATTGAATGATAGATCCTAGGGTATGGCATGAATCCTAGGACCTGAAAACTAAATTAAATGATAGATCCTAGGGTATGGCATGAATCCTAGGACCTGAAAATTAGATTGAATGATAGATCCTAGGGTATGGCATGAATCCTAGGACTAGAAGCACTGGAACGAATGTCTTGAATGCCTGAATTGCAGTCTTGGATGAGTAGATAGAATAATGATAATTGGCTGTAATTGGATAACAGCTGCCTGTGAAATGTAGAGTACTGTTGCTAGTAACTGCTTCATATAATTCCTGTTGTTTAGAAACTAAATTCGAGCTGCTTGTATATAAATTGGAAAAGAAAAGATTAAATGTTGGAAACACGTGCTATATGCGAAAAAACTGAAATGATGAAACCTAGTATGGCATGGCCTGAGAAACATAAAAATGAACCCTACGGGGAATTAGGAGTAGAACTCCTGGAAATAAATAGAATGGAACTGGAAAAGTGAATGTGAAAGTGTGTTGTCTCTTGGGTACGTGGTACCAAGGGAAGCACATGTTACCTCTTAGTGCAGAGCGGAGCCAGCCGCCCTAGGGACCTGGGGTTAGGTCTGGCCACTTTGTATTGACTTTTGGCCCTCGTGTACACCGTACCGGGGAGAGCTACTAGTGTAGGGAGGGAGCTAGCCACCCCACGGGGCCCGGGGTTCAGCTAACCGTCCTACACCGACTTGTTAGGCCCACTGGGCAAACAAGGGTAGTCAGGCGAGGGTGCGCGGACTGTGGAGGGGCAAGACCCCTGTTTGGTTACTGTGGAGGGGCTGGACCCCTGTTACTGAGAGGGCTCTGCCCTGTATTGGTTCCGTGTTGTGCTTTGGGCGCACCCGTTAACGGAAACGACTGACCGTGTGCCAGTGCGGGGTAGTTACCCGTGCATTTATCGCATGTGACGTAGTCACCGTTACATCTGTCAGCGACCTTGGGGTGGTTTACTGAGGGTAGGACCACCACGGGGGACTCTCCCGGCCAGGAGAGCACCACGTGCTACTTCTACTTTTCGGAAAAGACTGCAATCAAGATCATTCCCACGAGGAACATTCGAGATTAAGAGAAAGACCTGAGCAATAAACCAAGAAAGAGTAATTAGATAAATAAAGAAAGAAATTAAAAACAATAGCTACCTGCCCACTTTTACTATTTTTCTTAGCTAGCTGGTTGTCACTCTACTCAGCGTTTCGCTGACGTGTCGTACTTACCACCTTTTTCAGGACCAGGTGTTGAGCAGCCAGAGCCCACGGCTGCAGAGGGTGCTGGGCCTAGTAGAGCCCAGTAGTTGTACTTGTGTTGTACCTATTTCTGTAGTAGTGAGTATTTTGTTACACTCTTATACTCTTTTATTGTAAACTTCATATTCTGTACGTGTTTTAATTTCTCTACTGTTGTGGTGGTGTGTACTGTAGTAGTTCCTTCTTTACTACTGTACTTTTGTTACTGTTAGTTGCTTGCATGGTGAATGTGGTTTATTTTACTGCTTTTTGGTTACTTTCTCGCTGGACGACTGGGTCTTGGGATCAGTCGAGTCGGTCTGATTCTCGTGTCCTGTAGGGATTCGGGAACCGGGTCGTAACAACCCCCTTCTCTCCCTTCTCTCCAATGACCCCCCTCTCTCCCCTTTCTCTACGTTCCCTCCTTCCAAACTAGTGGGATAGTGGTGCGGTCCACCTCCTCTTCCTATCCCTTCCCTCCTCCCTCAACTTCGTCATTGGCCAACTGTAACGACCCGGTTCCCGAGTCCCTACGAGACACGAGAACCGGACCGACTCGACTAATCCCAAGACCTAGTCGTCCAACGAGGAAGTAACCAAAAGAGCAGTAAAATAAACCACATTCAGCATGAATATAACTAACAGTAAGAAAGTACAGCAGTAAGGAAAGAAACTACTACAGTAGATACCACCACAACAGTAGAATAACATTTATCATATAACATGAACTGCAGGTAAAGAAAGTACAGCGGAAACAAGAACTACTCACTATAACAGAAACAAAAGAGGTACAAAAGACTGTGGTAAACTCTACTGGACCCTACTCGGCCCAGCGTCCTCTGCAGCCGCTGACCCTGGCTGCTCAACACCTGGTCTTGAAAAAGGTAACGAGTGTAACACGTCAGCAAAACGCTTAGTAGAGTGGCAACTAAAAGTAAAGACAACAGTAGAGTGTACAGTAGCTGTTATGTTCTATTACTTTCTTTATTTACATCTTTCAATTGTCTCACTATTTCATTTATTTCTCAGATCTTTTACTTGATCTCGAATGTTCCTCATGGGAACGATCTTGATTGCAGTCTTTTCCAAAAAGTAGAAGTAGCACGTGGTGCTCTCCTGGCCGGGAGAGTCCCCTGTGGTGATCCTACCCTCAGTCAACCACCCCAAGGTCACTGACAGACGTAACGGTGACTACGGCACGCGCGATAAACGCACAGGTAGCTAACCCGTACTGGCACGCAGTCAGTCGTTTCCGTTAACGGGTGCGCCCAAAGCACAGCACGGAACCAGTACAGGGCAGAGCCCTCTCAGTAACAGGGGTCCAACCCCTCCACAGTAACCAAACCGGGGCCTTGCCCCTCCACAGTCCGCGCACCCTCGCCTGACTACCCTGGTTTGCCCCAGGGGGCCTAACAAGTCGGTGTGGGAGGCTAGCAGAACCCCGGGGCCCGTGGGGTAGCTAGTACCTCCCTACACTAGTAGCTCTCCTCGGTACTACGTACACGAGGGCCAACAAGTCAGTACAGAGTGGCCAGTCCTAACCCCGGGTCCCTGGGGCGGCTGGCTCCGCTCTGCACTAAACAGGGGGGACAGTCGCTCTCCTTGGTACTCCGTACTCAAGAGCCAGCTCACTTCCCCAAAACTATTCCATTCACTTTCCAGGAGTTCTACTCTTACTTCCCCGTAGGGTTCCATCCTTTTTACTCAAACATCCAGGTTTCACTTTCCAGTTTCACATTCTTACAATCCATGTTCTCAACCACGTTATCTATTCACAACAGGCAGCTGTTAATTCAAATTACAGGCAGCTTTATATCTCTTTCCATTTTCCAAGACTGCAGTATTATACATTCCACTAGTTTTCCCATCCTAGGATTCATGCCATATCCTAGGATCTATCATACAATCTAGTTTTCCGGTCCTAGGATTCATGCAACACCTAGGAGCTATCATTCCATCTATTTCTCATTCCTAGGATTCATGCAATGTCCTAGGTTTTATTTATGGTTTCATAATTTAACAGATTTTATTAATAACTTAAAGCCACTCTACCAGGTACAACGGGAGTAATGGGGGCGTGATCGGGAATCCCGCGTGCCTCCGCGACTCCCAAGACTGCAACTGAACGAGGTCCTATCACAAGGATCAAACACAAGGAAAGTCTCAAAATAGTACATAGCTACTGTAGACGGGTAGAGGAATTAATTTTGAAAAGAACGCAACTCGAATTGCGGAAAACGGAGCCCGAACGGGCCCTAAACGGGTCGAAAAAGACGATACTGTGCAAAATCAGACATCTGGAACTTCTTCCAGACGTCTTAAAAAGTGGATCAGAGAATTACCTGCTCACCGTGGTTTCCCAGACGTCCAGAAGTCTGCGGGGACGTCTGGCCTAGCTCCAAGACATCCTATGGTCACCCCGGACGTCTGGAGGTCGCTTCCGCCGTCTGGTACAACAGCCATATGTCTGATTCGCAAACGATGGCGAATCAGCGAGCCTGCACACAGCCAACTCCCTCCCTCAGTACGGTCAGTCGACAGGAAGGAAGAAGAAAGCGGAAAACTCACCTTTCAGACGTCTGTATGAGCTTCCAGACGTCTCCCTCGCCGTTTGGCTATCAACCCAGACGTCTGATTCTGGGAATTTTTTTCCAGAATTAGGGTGCCACTCGGCCTCCGCTCGCGACGCCGCCCGCGTCGCACCCCGCGCGTCTGCTGCTCAGACCGCAGCAGGTCCCTCTCCGCGTCATTCCGCGCCCCCTGCGCCCTCCGCCAGCCGGCCAAGCCGCTCCGGCGAGCTCGCCCTCACGGCAGAGCTCCGCCCTCGCACGCCGCACCTCCTCCGCGCTCACTGCGGCCGCCGTTGCCGCCCTCGTGCTTGCTCGCTCTCGCGCACAGGAAGGAGAAGAGGAAGGGGACGGTGGAGATGACATGAGGGGAGGCATGGCCTTTTAAGGCCGCACGAGGAGGAGGGAGAGAGTGCGCGGCAGGTCTGCAGCCGCAGAGAGAGAGGGAAAAAGAGAGAGAGAGAGGAATCGCGGGTCTGCTCGCACAGGTGACGGCGAAAATACGCGGTTTGTTAAATACGTCGTTGTAACGCGCAAAATCGATCAACTCTTAAATTTATATTCCTAGATAGGGGAGTATCTAGGGTCGTCCAAGGAGGCAATATGGTTGCAAAATTGATTCTCTTGCTTGGAATATATCTCAACTTTCTTTTTGGTAATTTTCAATATACCATTTTTCTTTATTTTTGAACTAAGGCAACATGCGAACTGATGGCGGGAAAAGTGTTTACACTTCCAATTAAGTAAACAACTCTAAAGTAGCAAGTAGAGCCTCTCCCTAAGCTCACTCTAGGCAAGTGGAGACCTAGAATAATTAGGGAGAGGAAGTGAAGAATGCTGAAAATAAGCAAAAAGAAATGCAAACAAGATATGCGAAAAAGGCAACTAGATAAGTGATAAAGTGTTTAACAAAAATGCCTAGTAGAGGAATGCTTCTACCACTTGATAATTGAAGTAAAAGAAAACACAAATCCTCTAAATAGATGGTGAAGAAGAGGGCTTCTTGCTCCAAGGTTGGTGGCTCCCAAGCTTGAAAAGGATCCTTCAACTCCTTCCTTGCAGTACTCCGCCAAAGTGATGACCTCCAAGGCAAGCCCTAAGGGGGCGTGCCCTAAGTTTCTCTCCAAGGGTGGACGTCCACCCTAAGCTTTTCTCCTTTGCCTGGCCGTCCTCCTTGAAGTGGGAGAGTCCTCCTCCTTGGCGTGGCCCAAGTTGAAGAGAGTGGGGAGAAGAAGGCACCAAAAGGGCTGGTGATGTGCCCCTTTAATCTCCTTCTCTACTCCTTCTTCTTGGCCGTAGGTATAGGTTGTTTAGGTAGAAAATATACTAAGGGAGGATGCCCCAAAATGGTGGTAGGTGGTGGCTTTTTATGGAATAGGATGGGGGGTTAAGGTGCCCCTTGAAATGGAGGGCTAGGATGGAAGGATGAGGGTGGTTGGTGATCCTATGGCTAGGGTGAGTTGGCGCCACCCCAAGGGGTGTTAAAGGGGGTGGTTATGGTGGTGTTGGTGTCTTTTGGTGGTGGAGAGACACCCCCATGTTGGCGCCAACATGGGGTCTTCTAGAAGGGGGGTTAGGTGGATGGTGGAGATGGATTCAAGGAGGATTGTGTGGTGGAGATGAGGGGGGATTTTGGAGGGAAAAGTGGCGCCATTAAGGGGTGGTTATGGGTAGTTTTTGGTGCCACTTTTAGGTGTCTTTTGGAGGTGGTGGGTAGGTTAGGTTGGTGCCAAGTAGGTTAGCTTATGTGGAGCTTAGGTGGAGCTAGTTGGGTGGAGTTGGTAGGTGGGTTTTTGGGGTGGTACAAGCCAAAGAAGTTGGAGCATAGCTAAGGTAAGCTAAGCTAAGCTAGCTTAGCTAATGGAGGAGTAGAGGAGAAGGTGTTGGAGCTAGGGTTTGGAGGAAGGAGCTGAGGAGAAGAAGTCTGGAGCTGGAGCTGGAGCTGGCTGCTGCTGAAGAGGCTGGCATGGGGCTACTCTAGCTGGCTTAGCTTGCTAGTTCTTTGCTAGTTGCTAAGCCAAGCTAAAGTGAGCTAGCTTCTACCAAAATGAGCTAAGGTGAGCTAGGTCTGGTGCTATCGGGGAGAATCAAGCTGGTTGAGGCAGCTAAGGTAGCTTAGCTCAACTGAGATGAGCTAAGCTGAATCCCCGGGAGCTGGACTTGAGCTTCCTGAGCTGAGATGAATTCTTCTTCAGCTGGCTGGAGTTGAGGGGAGCTAGATGTAGCTGGATCTGAGCTGGGGTGAACTCCTGTCAACTCAGCTGAGCTAGCTAGAGCTCCCTGTGAACTAGTGGGAGCTGAGATGAGCTAGACTCAGCTAAGTTGAGATGGATCTGAGCTGACTTGAGCTAGGGTGAGCTAAGATGAACTCTCTTGAGCTGCCATCCAGCTGAGATTAGCTGAATGGAGCTGGAATGAGCTAACCCTAGTTCAAGTAAGCTAGGTTCCAGCTGCGGTGAGCTGGATCAAGCTGGGTTCCAACTAGTCTGGGCTTCTCCTTCACCAATTGCCTTCTTGAGTGCTAGGGTTTTAGGGATCTGTGAATCTGTACATCCCTAACACTCACAAAAACACATTAAAACAATAATAAAAAATGCAATGCATGCCTATCCTAATTTATGCCTAAATGCAGCCCAAAAACCCGTTTGCGGAGTAAAATCCTAAGAGCTAGGTTAGTTTTAAAGCATAAAAATGATGATAAACTGGTGTTTATCACACCCCCATGCTTATCTTTTGCTAGTCTCTTAGCAAAACATTAATTTTTTTTTTTTTTGGGAAACGGAATTTTTGGGAAATCTAATTTTTTTGACTTTTGAGGAGAAAAAGAGATTAAGGGACCTTGGTAGATTAAAACACAGGAGATACGGGATTTGTTGAAGATAAACATCAGGATTTGTTTTTGGATCCAACCATTAGATAGAACGGGATCAGTATATCCTCAGAAAATTCACAAATTAACCCCTTGTTAATTCAGATGACTTGAAATGTTTGTTTTTAGGATTTTTCTGGCTCGTGAATCTGATTCGCAACTTGCAAATTCCTTTAAAACCTTGTGTCGGTGCTTGTGAAAAGCCAACCTTAATAAGGATGTGTTATTATTATTATTATTATTTTTTTTTTTTTTTTCTCCCCCATGCTTATTTTTAGCTTAGTCTTACAACAAATGTGTCGGTATCATCATTCCCATTACCATTCCTCGAGGGGGCTCTGGCGCCAGTACTTCGGGATAGCACTGTCCATGACACCACCCAGGAGCTCACAACCCCAAAACACGATGCGGTGAAAAGGGGCGCTCCAAGCAAACTCAAGCTCTTGCTCCGACGCTATAGGTAGAGCACCGTCCAAGACACTTGAGCTGCTGAAATGCGCTTTAATGCTCCGTCTAAAGATATGAAATATAGATATAGAGCAGCACCGAGGCGGTAACATGTTGACATCGTGTCCTCAAGGAAGGTTTTTTTCCTTCTTCTCGACGGTGGGAACTCAAACCAATGATCTGCTTCATACTTTTACTAAATCCAAACAAGGGAGTTTTTCAAATTTTTAGTTATTTTTAAGTGTTAGCTTGTGTGTGAAAATTGACACAAGAAGTTTCTCAAGAACCGCAGGTTTTTGAATCAAAAACTAAGTCAAATACTTTCCATATTACAAAATAGGATCAAGTCACCTGAACTATCATGAGTTCAGGTGGAATTTTAGAGAAGGATATCTGATCTAGTCTAAAATAGACCCTGGAATTCTAATGATCAGATCCATATCCTCATCCTTAGTTTGTTAAAGATTAAATCCCATTGTACCAGAAGTGAATTTTTCGACCGTAGTTCCGATTTCAAAATTTTTCCTCAAAAAGTTTTCAATATATATATATATTTTTTTTTTTTATTTTTTATTTTTTTGGGTATGCAAGCAGGAAATAAATTAAACAAAAATGCATGTTTTTAGGTTTTGAAAATCCTGAATCGATCGTAAAAATTTAAAAACACCCCCCCATGCTTAAGATATGCCATGTCCTCATGCATTAGGAGGGAAAAGGGATCACCTTAGTGATGACGGTCGGGTTTAGGATGAACAAAACCTGGAAAAAGAAGAAAAAAGGAAAGCAAGAAAATGATGGGTTACCTCCCATCTAGTGCTATCTTTTACGCCATTCAGCCGGGCGTGAAGGTATGCACAGAAGACGGAAAATCATGTAAATAATTGGACACTTGGATGCCCGCAAAAAAGGTGTCTTCGTCTAGATCCCTAGAAAATTGATTAGAAATAATATTGGGATCAAAGTGAGATGGAAATTGATAAGTGTGGCCCGAGTCTGGCCATGGTTTTAATTCAGGTTGGGTGCCAAACTCGGGCGGGGTTGGTGGCAGGTCCGTAAGAAAGGGGTCGGGGAAGGAATGGTGAGTTAGTGTGGAAAAATTAGGTGCGTGAATAGTGGGTGGGTTAGGGGGGGTATCAGGAACAAATTTGGAGTCAAGACAAGTTTCCGGATCACAGATCTCGCCGACCACTGAGTCTGAATCAGAGTCCTCAAAAAAACTGTGGTCGGTAAGGGTATCTATTAACATTGTCTCCTCCACCATATTAGAAATTTCAGTATCTGAGTCCTCAAAGAAGTTATCATCATGGAATCTCCTGGAGGATTTAAAAATATCTAAGGTGATAGTTTGGCCTGCACAGTTGATATCCATTTTGCCTGTGTGGCAATTGATATTTGCCTTTGCAGTAGCCAAAAAGGGGCGTCCAAGGATTATCGGGGAGTCCAGTAATGATTCGGGTGCCTCAATGTCAAGAACCAGAAAGTCTGCAGGGAAGACACAATTCTGGACCTTGACTAATACATCCTCGACAATCCCACGAGGTTTGATTGTAGATCGGTCGGCTAATTGCAGGGTAACCTCGACGGGTTTTAATTCACCGATCTGAAATTCTTCGAATAAACTTGTGGGAATAATATTTACAGAGGCACCAAGATCAAGGAGGGCGCGATTAAATGTAGTGTCATCAATAATTACAGAAATTAAAGGCGCCCCCGGATCTTTCATCTTAGGAGGCAGCTTACTCTGTATGACAGAGCTTACTGTCTCCGAAAGATGCACCTGTCCTAGATTTTTGGCCTGCCTTTTAGGAGTACAAATCTCCTTTAAAAATTTAGCATAGGCAGGTATATATTTAATGGCATCTAGGAGAGGGATATTGATATGAACTTGCCCAAATAGCTCCATGAGTTCTTCTGTAGTGGGCTCAGATTTCTTTCTTTTGTTGGTGGTAGGGTAGAGAGCTTGTGGGAAAGGGATAGGAATCTTGTCTTGAGATTTTTGTTGTTCTTTTTCTTCCTGATGGGGAGGTGGGGAGTCAATTTGCACAGGTATCTTACCAGGTTCGTGTGAAGGCTCGGGGTCAGTGGTGGTTTTCCCACTTCTCAAGGTAACTGCATGTGCAGTCGGATTATTATTTGGAGGAGGTGGGGGGGCCTGTGATTGCAGGAACCTGGGCGGCTGCTGAGGTGGATTAGGAGGAGGCTGATTTGGATAATGTGGATTTCTGCCCATATAATGGTTCCCTTGGTGATTGGGATTGGGTATGGGTTGGGACGGAAGATGTCCTACAGGTCTTTGCGTGGGAGCAACCCCAATCTGATTGTTCAGATTTGTGATGTTGCGGGTTACTTCCGTCATTTTTGTTTGCATATCTTGCAGGGTCCGTAGCATCTGGGCATTGATATCTTGTTGGGATGGCCCAGGATGGAAATTTGGATTCGACCCATACCCATTAAAATGATATGGTTGGGAGGAAACTTGATTATTCCAGGAGTAGTTCGGGTAATTTTTCCAATTGGAAGAATTTTTAAAGGGCTCCTGGATGGCAGAAATATTTTGGGTGGGGTTAAGATCTGGATAATTGAAATTCCCCAGTGAATCATGGGCAACCTCAGAATAATCAGCAGGAGTGGTGTTGAGATTGTGCAAATTTTCTCTTCGTGGAAAGTTAGGTTGGGTTAGATGTGGGCGTGGAGCTTGAATTGATGTGGCGAGTCTTTCCTCAATTTTCTTCTGATTAATATGCATCTGGTCGAGTTTCTGAGCGATCATTTGAAGATCGTCTTGGGCGACTGGGATAGATTGAGCGCCTATTTCATGAACACCAAACTGCGGGTTTTGGGTTCTGCAAAATGTGTTCATGGAAGCTTGATTAAATGAGTTTTCACTCATTTCTTCGAACAGGTCATAGGCACTTTCTGCATCTTTATTTAAAAAGTTGCCGCCACACGAGGCGTCGACAAACTGTCGGATTTGATCTTCTAATCCATGATAGAAGATTTGCACGAGCTGCCATAAAGGAATCTCGTGGTGCGGGCAACTTCTTAAAAGGTCTTGAAATCTTTCCCAAGAATCATGGAAAGTTTCACCAGATTTTTGGTGAAAGGTCGTAATAGATCTTCGTAAGGAATTGGTACGACCTATGGGAAAGAATTTCTTGAGGAAGGCACTCTTGAGTTGAGGCCATGTTGTAATGGGTCGGCCAATGGTCCTGAACCAATAAGCGGCCTTATCTTTAAGAGATAATGGAAAAAGCCGCATCAGCCATATGTCTTCTTGCACATTTCGGGAACGGGTTGTCTGTGCAAGAAGAGTTAGTTCTTCAAGGTGGCTGAAAGGGTCTTCCCTAGGAAGGCCATGAAAGTGTTTAATCAGGTTCAGGACGGCTGGCTTGATCTCAAAGTCCCCCTTCGGTATGACCACCCCTGGTCGTTCCTCATAATAAGACGGATCATAGAAATCTTTTAGAGGAACAACAGGCTGCTGACGGGGTGGTGGGTTTGGCCTTGGATTGGCTAGGTTTTGGATGTTCCTAGTCAATGTTTGTTGATTGGAATTTAATTTATTAATCTGATCGGCCATCAATTTTAAAAGATCAGGTAGGGGGTCTTGATGTTGTGTGTGGGGCAACTCAAGATTGGGGAGCTCCAAGTGTGGGAAGTTACTGGTGGTTGGGTTTTGGGTGGAAGGGTTAGAATTAGGGTTAGAGGTGGGGTTAGAGGTAGACGTGGAAGGGTCAGTGGACCTATTTTGTTGTGTTTCCATTTTTTCAGGAGAAGACAGAAAAAGTGGTCTTTTTACGTGGGGGGCGAAATCAAATGGTCCTTCCAAGTGCGGATTTTGAGACCGTCGCCCGTGCATAAAATGGAAGAACGGGGAGGGGAGGAGAAGAGAAAGAGATGAGAGAAAGTGTGCAATTCAAACAAACAAAAACTAGACCTAACTTAATTGTGACTCCCTAATAATAATAACCTAAGACTTGATCTATATAGGAAATAAGTAGTCAATAGTGAATACCCGTTCTATCAACAAATCTAGCCAAGTTGCTTAAGGGGAGGTTTGGGCCCAAACGTTTCCCAGGGAAAACCCCAGGTGCTTGTACAAACCCGCGCCTGGTCGTTTGACACGGCCCCTCAGCCTGAACACCAGATATAGATGACAGAATTGGTACTAACTAAAGAAAACTTAAGACCTAAATAGCAAGCCTAAGTTGATAAAGCCTTAGGGGTCAAGTTGCTACAAATTTTAATTAGGTCTAGGATTCTATAGTGCACACGGAATGTGGAGGGCGTTTATTGGGTTGTTGCCCTGTTATTTGATTTTTTTTTGTGTGTGCAGGAATTGGAGAGTGGCTCCAATGAAAATCAAGTTGTCACACAATTTTTTTTTTTTTTATATTTTTGTCTTTTAGGATGTGATTTAATTAAATGAATTTTAGGGTTTTTCTCTTTAAGTTTTCAAACAAGTTTGAAAGTTCACAATCAAAGGAAAGACAAGTTGTATGTGTGATTGTATATTTCCTTTTAATTGAGTCTCTAAAGAGAAAGAAGAAACCCTAAACCAATTATCCCTGAGACAGAAATTTAACTACCAATGAATTATTTTTAGCTTTCAGAATTAAGTAGTGGTCCAAACAAGTCAAACAACACCACTACTTTGAAGAAAATCAAACAAGGATTCCAGAAAAGATTTTTGTAAGATTTTAGGAATTTGTTTGATAATAGTTTTGAATTTTTAATTGTACTGGTGTCAAAGTCCAGAAATAATATCCGTGGGTATTATAGACTTTTCAGTATTACCACCGACCTCAGAAAATTTTTATAATTTTATATGATATGTAAAATTTCACAGGTATTCCAACAAGATAAATTTCACAAAAATTGGATGAGTATAAAAATTTTGAAAATTCGCGGACAGTAGCAAAACAGGAAGATTAGAGGGTGTGACCCCTATGTAATCCACGAATTTTTAAAAATTAAATACAAATCCAATTGATCTGAAATTTGGAACAGATGTTCCAAACTTAATTAAGAATCACTCTATGAAATTTTATGATTTTAGGAGGCCTGTGGTGTTAGGAATCGATTTTTCAAGTCTGGACAGAAATCTAGACCCGAAAAATAGAACACCAATACTTGCAATGGAATGGTGCTAAAGAAGCATACAAGCAAACAATGATTTTAAAATGCGCCACTCCACTTAATTTAAGTGTTTAGGGTCCTGAAAGCCAAGTTTAATATATTTTTGGTAGTTTTAATTAATTATGTGACTAGAAAGAGGAACCAACCTGAATTTTCGCGGGAAGAAAAGGACCTTTGAGCTTTCTCTTCCAGATTCCCGCCTTCCCACTGTAGTTCCTGCACACGCAAAAGAAAGAAAGAGAAGGGGATGAGATCCACTTCAAGAAAGAGAAAATGAGTTAATGCAAAGCCGTGCCTCCCCGGCAACGGCGCCAAAAAGTGACGGCGAAAATACGCGGTTTGTTAAATACGTCGTTGTAACGCGCAAAATCGATCAACTCTTAAATTTATATTCCTAGATAGGGGAGTATCTAGGGTCGTCCAAGGAGGCAATATGGTTGCAAAATTGATTCTCTTGCTTGGAATATATCTCAACTTTCTTTTTGGTAATTTTCAATATACCATTTTTCTTTATTTTTGAACTAAGGCAACATGCGAACTGATGGCGGGAAAAGTGTTTACACTTCCAATTAAGTAAACAACTCTAAAGTAGCAAGTAGAGCCTCTCCCTAAGCTCACTCTAGGCAAGTGGAGACCTAGAATAATTAGGGAGAGGAAGTGAAGAATGCTGAAAATAAGCAAAAAGAAATGCAAACAAGATATGCGAAAAAGGCAACTAGATAAGTGATAAAGTGTTTAACAAAAATGCCTAGTAGAGGAATGCTTCTACTACTTGATAATTGAAGTAAAAGAAAACACAAATCCTCTAAATAGATGGTGAAGAAGAGGGCTTCTTGCTCCAAGGTTGGTGGCTCCCAAGCTTGAAAAGGATCCTTCAACTCCTTCCTTGCAGTACTCCGCCAAAGTGATGACCTCCAAGGCAAGCCCTAAGGGGGCGTGCCCTAAGTTTCTCTCCAAGGGTGGACGTCCACCCTAAGCTTTTCTCCTTTGCCTGGCCGTCCTCCTTGAAGTGGGAGAGTCCTCCTCCTTGGCGTGGCCCAAGTTGAAGAGAGTGGGGAGAAGAAGGCACCAAAAGGGCTGGTGATGTGCCCCTTTAATCTCCTTCTCTACTCCTTCTTCTTGGCCGTAGGTATAGGTTGTTTAGGTAGAAAATATACTAAGGGAGGATGCCCCAAAATGGTGGTAGGTGGTGGCTTTTTATAGAATAGGATGGGGGGTTAAGGTGCCCCTTGAAATGGAGGGCTAGGATGGAAGGATGAGGGTGGTTGGTGATCCTATGGCTAGGGTGAGTTGGCGCCACCCCAAGGGGTGTTAAAGGGGGTGGTTATGGTGGTGTTGGTGTCTTTTGGTGGTGGAGAGACACCCCCATGTTGGCGCCAACATGGGGTCTTCTAGAAGGGGGGTTAGGTGGATGGTGGAGATGGATTCAAGGAGGATTGTGTGGTGGAGATGAGGGGGGATTTTGGAGGGAAAAGTGGCGCCATTAAGGGGTGGTTATGGGTAGTTTTTGGTGCCACTTTTAGGTGTCTTTTGGAGGTGGTGGGTAGGTTAGGTTGGTGCCAAGTAGGTTAGCTTATGTGGAGCTTAGGTGGAGCTAGTTGGGTGGAGTTGGTAGGTGGGTTTTTGGGGTGGTACAAGCCAAAGAAGTTGGAGCATAGCTAAGCTAAGCTAAGCTAAGCTAGCTTAGCTAATGGAGGAGTAGAGGAGAAGGTGTTGGAGCTAGGGTTTGGAGGAAGGAGCTGAGGAGAAGAAGTCTGGAGCTGGAGCTGGAGCTGGCTGCTGCTGAAGAGGCTGGCATGGGGCTACTCTAGCTGGCTTAGCTTGCTAGTTCTTTGCTAGTTGCTAAGCCAAGCTAAAGTGAGCTAGCTTCTACCAAAATGAGCTAAGGTGAGCTAGGTCTGGTGCTATCGGGGAGAATCAAGCTGGTTGAGGCAGCTAAGGTAGCTTAGCTCAACTGAGATGAGCTAAGCTGAATCCCCGGGAGCTGGACTTGAGCTTCCTGAGCTGAGATGAATTCTTCTTCAGCTGGCTGGAGTTGAGGGGAGCTAGATGTAGCTGGATCTGAGCTGGGGTGAACTCCTGTCAACTCAGCTGAGCTAGCTAGAGCTCCCTGTGAACTAGTGGGAGCTGAGATGAGCTAGACTCAGCTAAGTTGAGATGGATCTGAGCTGACTTGAGCTAGGGTGAGCTAAGATGAACTCTCTTGAGCTGCCATCCAGCTGAGATTAGCTGAATGGAGCTGGAATGAGCTAACCCTAGTTCAAGTAAGCTAGGTTCCAGCTGCGGTGAGCTGGATCAAGCTGGGTTCCAACTAGTCTGGGCTTCTCCTTCACCAATTGCCTTCTTGAGTGCTAGGGTTTTAGGGATCTGTGAATCTGTACATCCCTAACACTCACAAAAATACATTAAAACAATAATAAAAAATGCAATGCATGCCTATCCTAATTTATGCCTAAATGCAGCCCAAAAACCCGTTTGCGGAGTAAAATCCTAAGAGCTAGGTTAGTTTTAAAGCATAAAAATGATGATAAACTGGTGTTTATCAACAGGTGCGCAGACGAATCTCTCGTGCGAAAAAAATAACTGTTTTCCAGATGTCTGGAAACAATCCCACACGTCTGGTAAGACGTCTGGATGTGATCCCAGACGTCTTATCCGACGTCTGGGCCACCTCCCAGACGTCTTAAAAGACGTCTGGGGCACGCGTTCGTAACACCAACAATCTTCCCCGTCATTTCCGCTCCCACCATCTCCTCCATTGTGCGGCCTCTCTTCCTTCGAGTGCACCCTTCTTTGATCAACCCAATCATTATCTCTACTCCCTCATCAAGCAGGCGGAGGACTCCCTCCAGGGGCACGTCGCTAACCTCTTGCCCTTCTTAGGGCAACTCAACCCCTCCAAGCATTCCCTCAGCTATCTCTTCCTCCTTGAAGCTTATTCTTGTGGTCCAAGTGTCAGTCAGCAAGGCGATGAGTTTCTTTAATGCACAGTTGGATTTAAAATAAAATTAAGATTTTGCAAGGCAACATTCAAGAGAAGCTATACAGAAGACTTTTACTCTCTTACATGATTTTCAATGTTAAGATTTTGGGGAGACATTTCTTGGGAAATCTTTCAGATTATAGGTTCTAAGGAGAAAGCTCTTTGACAAGTTGAAGATTTGCATTTTGGACATGCTTCTTATCTGACAATATTATTCTAATCTTTTAGATTTTTGAGAAACTTACCCTGACCAATTCATAGTAGTCATTACTTGTGTTGAATATCATATACCGTTATTTAACTGTAGTATTGGTTTGCAGAGATTACTTGCATTATTACATTCCAATACATTCATATTTTTTTATAGAGGGATGACGAACTGTCAATGAGAAGGATTCAAACTGTGGGAGGAGAGTTGTAGCTTTTTGGCTTGTAGTTCTAAACCATTGAGTTGTTTACCACCTTTAGAAAATGCAAAGGTTTAAGGAAGCTTGTTTTGGATTTATCACACATCAATCTAATTTTTTGTATAGGGTATGTTAGGCAACTCTGATGGTGGGTTTTGTGGTTGGATGTCATGGAAAACTTCTAAGGTGTGAAGTTTTAGGTAGTGGAATGATCGGAAAGAGCAACCATTTTGAATATCTTGTGGTTTAGATGCAATGTAGTTGAATGATTATTAATCTAGTGATATAAATTGTGGTTACTGAATAAGATAGCTTATGATTATGCAAAGAATTGAACTACATTAATCAGTTCTCTTTGGAGCTATAAGAAAGAACTACTCACCTTCCTCTGGTACTATCCCATCTTTACAACCAACAATAAAAAAGAACAAACAACGAAGTTCAAATCCTTCAAACTTAGAATCCAAGTTGTGTAAGCCAAAGAAAAGGGAAGATATTTCAATTTATTATGCATCAAACAAGATATAAACATATAACAGTTACCAAATGGACAAGCATCATTTCAGTTGGACTAATGTGATATCAAATCAAGAAACTAATGCCAAAGAGAGTCATCGTTGGTCTAAGACTTTGGTGCCATGGCAGAAAGTATAGTAGGCTTCACAAGTCTTAAAAGGGAACTCTGGTATTGACAGGCAATAAATGCCACTACACTTAAAACCCTTACCTACCAAAGTCATCATCTTCATTCTCTAAGAATCCTGGAGTTCAAAATGATTACAACCCAACAATGGAGGAACCTAGTAAGTTGACTAATGGATGAAAAATTTAATTTAGATAGAGGAGCAAGCGAGACATCAGCTATAGCCAACACAAAAGTGATCTAAATGTCCTTGGGGTATTAACTAGAACAAGGCCCATTTACCTCTTAACAAGAGTAACAAACTTGGCTACAGAATATTTTTGAAATGAGAAAAGGATGATCACGTAAGGCTAGTGATCTGCTTCATCAGTGCATGTGGGCTTCAAACAACAAATACAACATGTTACAACATGGACCATACCCTTTTAAAGAATCAACTTGTCTACTCACAAAACATGGAAGCAGATCAGTGCTTTCAGGAGTAGTTAGCTGGTGACAAAGACTCTGGAATTCCACAAACCAGTTTCTGGGAGGGAGGGGGGGGGGGGTTGGATGCGATATCCAAGGAGGAACCATACAGCTCTCGCTAATGGGCATGGCAAAAAAATATGGGCAAGGTCCTCTCTTCCTTCATTACATATTGCACATGAGCCCTCAATCATAAAGGTTATTTTTGCCAAAACATCCCTCGTATTTAAAGCACCTGCGATTTCTTTCCATAGAGGAATTTTAATTCTAGGGGGAATGTTAAGAGACCAAATGTGTCTGTAGTGAGAGATAACAGCTTGGTCAGGGGTGGATCTACCAAAGTGATTTAAGAGCGACACATATGCAGATTTTATCGAGAAGACAGCCTTTGGGTGATCCGACCAGATCGGTCTGTCCACCTGACCCCAATGGATAGGAGTGTTTTGAATGCTAGTGGCAACATCAGGAGGGAAGAACTGATTAATAAGATCAAATTTCCAGCAGTGTTGATGTGTATCAATGAGGTCCCCTAGTTTTTGTAAGGAATTGGGGGGGTTGCTTGAAGGAAGAGCAGACCCTGGAAGTTTCTCACCCAAGAATCCCTCCATAAGTTAATATCTCATCCCTTATCGATTAGCCAAGAGATACCAGAGAGTAAGTATCCTTGAATGGAAAAAAGAGCCTTTGTAAAAAGGTGAATCCCCTAGTTTTGGTGAGTGATCCCAAAAATCCCCACTAGGAAAATATTTATTCTTCAGCTGCGATTGCCATAATCCATCAGCTTGCATAGGAAGTTTCCATCCCATTTTCATAAGAAATGTCATATTGGTGAGTTCAGTATCTCTGAAGCCAAGACCCCCAAAATGTGCAGGAATGCAAATGGAAGCCCAAGCTTTGGGATAGAAGTGGCTGCTATCATGGTGAACAACGTTGTCTAATGTTTGCCTTCCTGGCAGAAAACTAGATTGGTTACGAGCTATCAACCTATGTAGAACTAGGAAGATTCTCCTGGTTGCCAGCTTTGCAACGAGTTTGTAAAGGGTATTCGTTAGGCTAATAGGTCTATAGTCTCTAGGTTCAAGAGGGTTATTTATCTTAAGGACCACTTGCAAGAAGGTTCTTCCCATTTCAGGGGGCATGGATGAATTTCTGAATGCAGTTTGGACAAAATGGATGACCCCTTCTTTGATAATGCTCCAGCTTTGCTGATAGAATAAGGAGGGGAATCCATCCGGACCTAGGATTTTACAAAGGGGCAAGTGGAATAGCACATGCTTGATTTCCTCATGCTCCATAATGGAGGTAGACTAAGCTAATTTTTGTAGTGATCATGTTTCCGGTGATGAATTAATGACATCCTTTGGAGCTTAAAATTTTTATAGTGATCATGTTTCTAGCACTAATTTTTTGAATATTGCATGCTAGGCTTTCTTTGTATTATTTAGCATCGTATACCTAAAACATCATCCTCCCTTGATGCAAAAATCTATTTCCAAATACTTATTAGTCCTTTATTGTTTTGAACTAACGATTGACATTTGAAAGTTTCTAGCAGGTGCATCACATCAAGATGTAAATTCACAATTGTACAAATTTACATAATAAGATAATATTATGTTATTTAATTTATAGGTTACTAGTGGTGGGCATTTTTGGAGGTTGTGCTAGTTTGAGGTATAATTTCATTGTTTATAATTGATTTTTATGATATTTTAGGTTTATTATGTTAGATGTGGGGTGTGCCTATATATTATTTTTTATTTCAATGAGTGGATGTGGGGTGTGTCCACTTGTGTGATGCATTTTTAATGAGGGCTTTATCCACTTTTATTGTGTGTTATTTCGATATGCAGGTTTAAAGAAAATTTTCAAAATTTAAGGAGAAATTCTACCAATTTTTTTTTGAAATTCTTTTAATGTTCAAATAGGTTGATAGAATGATAAAAGCTACACTTCATTGATTTTAATAAATATAGATTTTACCCTCCTTTATTAACTTATGACAAACTTAGTGGATTTTGTATAGGAATTAATGGGTCTTATTTATCTAATGTTCCCCTTAAATGCTTTTGCATCAATTTTTCATGCACGTTCTCGTGCCATACCCTGCCTAGAGGACATTAAGTAATTCTTACACATATGGGAGCTTCAGACTTAAGTTACAGCTTCAAACTTCAGTTACACATAAGGATCCTTAGACATGATTGGAACATTCCATCCTTAGGCATGCTTTTCATCCTACCTAATTGAACCTTAATGTGTTGCCTAGATGGTCATGTAATCCTTTACACTAAAAAATGTGTGCTTGCTAATCCAACATAACTGTTATGCACAAATGTGACAGGTTATGAAAGAAATATCTCAACCATCAAGTGCCAAGAGCCTTATTGAGCTCCTCGTCTTATCTTTGACTATTCTACCCTAAGTTGGGGATGAATACCAAGGATTTATAGCTGTTGCATGTGGCTCACCCAAGCCCCCCAACCCATTTATTGTGAATTCACGTTCACCTCATTCTACTCATTGGGATGCAATAATTAGAGAACATAAAGATGATGCATTTAAAAAAGTAGAAATAACCAAAAGTCTTCCTCCTAAAAGATGGAGGGGTGATGTGGCTAGTGATTCTTGAAATGCTTGTGAAACCATCCTTTTTTGTCTTTTTCCTTCTTTTTTCCCTTTTTAGACGTGATTTTTGATGCACGAGGAGGCTTATGAGATAAGGAACAATTAAAACAGTTAGACTATGAGTTGATAAGCAGTGATTAGAGTGCTAGAGTCCAAACCCAAGTCTTTCCTCATTTTGGAAAATAGGAGCAATGGTTACTCTGCAAGTAACTATCTAGAAAACTCTAGTTGCCTTTGGTCTCAAAATCTAAAGTAAACCTCGTTCTAGTTGCCTCCAACTTGCTTATTATACACTTCGAGATCCAAAAATACATGAATGATTGTGTGTGAAGAATTTCAAATAAAAGGTTGATATAGATTTATGCAGCAAGGGCCTAAAAGAATGTTGATTAATGGACCTATTAGGAAAATTCTAATTAATGCAAAAAGAAGGGGGAATTACAAATGCAAAAGGAGAAGGGAATGACAAATTACTGACTCCACCTACTAAAGGGAGGGTTTGATGGAGGTCAGAATCTGCTGGAGATGAGGAGAGGAAGATTGAGTGGATAAATGCTAAATCCATGGATAGATCGTGGAAGGGATGAAAAGATGGCTGAATCATCTTGAAGCATTTTCTAGACTATAATGTATACATGACATAGTAAAGACTTAAGAAATATCTTCCAAAATTACAGATAAAGGGATTGCTACCTTCTTTTTAAAAGTACTTGTAATTTCAACTTATAGCTAGTAACTTATCGATTTCGTCCCTAGTTCTTCAAGAATCAAGCCACACAATAAATTGAACCCCTATAAAATTTTCACAACTTGTGCTTCTCATCCAACTGCACTAATTGTGTTGCATGCTGTTAAAATAACTCTATTGGTAAAGTTTAGATTCGTGCCTTTTACATGATTATGGAATGCTTATCTTGAGTTAGGATGATTGTGAAAGGTATGTATTGAGCATTTCTTATGTTGTGAAAGGTATGTACTAATCATGCTTGCTTCTTATAAACAAGTTATGTTCTAATTATTTCTTGTTTGCTACTTGACTATGGGACACTTTTTAATTGTATGTGATTCATTTTTAATGTTGGGTGTGCCCACTTGTATTTATTTTATTATTTTGCTATGCAGGTTTATAGAAAAACTTCAAATTTTAAGGGAAAACTCTGTTGACTTAAATTTTTTTTTAATATTTAAATTAGTTATTATTTAGATACACACACTTGCTAAAGAAAATAAATGTATGTGAGGTCAAATATTAGGTATTCTAACCTTTAGGGTAAAAATCCTCCGAGTCAAATTGTGTTAAATTACTTATCCGTTGAGATTTATGATCATGTTATACGGATAATGCAGTCGTGTATATATACCTCACTTACATGCATGATGCGTTGTTGTAGCATGCCATAAGTCTTAATCAACTTTAGTTCGGTGAAGTGCCAAACTAAAGAAGGTCCTTAAAGATTTAATCATAACTTAGGTTTACTTATTACATGTAATCTTGTGCAGTGCAATTTTAGTTGCTTCTTCCTACTCTTCTCCGATATACCAACTAATCTTATCTAGTTTCCTGTGGTACCCTTAAATGGGTGCTAAAGGAAATCCAGTTAAGGTTAGTATTGAGGGGTATACTGGAGAAGTATGGGGAGATGTTGCCGAAATTTCACCGCACAGAGGTTACATGTAACAAGTAAACTTAAGTTGTGATCAAATCTTAAAGGATGGGCTATAAAGTGAAAACTTTAATCAACATGCACAGATATATCTTTCTAACAATGATGATGTGTGGTTGACTATGCACATGGTATATGAAAAGATACTTATAGTCATCATAGAAATGTTTACATTGAAGATGCAATAATTGCATGATGAATAATTATCCATTTCAAAAGAAACATAGACTATGCACAATGTACTTGCATTAGTTTGATAGGAATAAGTTTTCCTTAATACTTTTCGCTTTTAATTTTTAAAATGATAGTTACTCACCTACTTGAAAAATGCTTAATTTTGCTACTATAAATCATTATATTAATTATCTTATGTGAAATATTGAAAAGTGTTACATTTAATTGAACTACTTTGATAAATTAAATAAAATTTTGAGAATTGTGATCATTTATTTTCCTTCATTTCATCCTTTAATTTACATCTACATTTGGTGTTTAATCTAATTTAACATCTTCTAGAAAAGTAGGCCAATTGATCAATATGCTTGGATGAATGAAGATAAGAGAACAGATGCATATAAAGCTAGGGTTGATATATTCATGACACATGTAAGGGAGATATATGGTAGGGAAAAAATCATACAATGCCCTTGCAAGAATTGTGCGAATGTGTTTATGCACTCGTAACATGTGGCATATGGACATTTGATCGTGGATGGTATTGACAAGTCATATAAACCTTGGATACTTCGTGGAGATAAGCCTCGATTTACCTGGTGTCAAAATCCTGAAGCATTAAAAGTCAAGGATGCAGAAGATATTATTAATGGAGCTGTGAATGATTCAGATACAGATTCCGTTCGCGACATACTTGAGGATATTGGTTATTATCATGATGGGACAAATGCTAGTCCTTATATCGAGCATGATTACAATGTATCTAATGCATGGTGTGATGCATTGCAAAAAGATGCACAAGAGTTCCTTTTTCTTGGACAAAACAAGTATACCAAGTTCTCATTTCTTGTAAAGCTCCTCTACTTAAAAGTGTACGGAAAGTTTACTAAAAAGACCTTGAATGGGATTCTATCATTGCTAAGAGATGCAGTGCTTGGTTTAGAAGTATTAACTAAGGACTCTTACAAAGCTTGTAAGTATTTGAAGGAGATGGAAATGGGTCAGCAAAAGATCGATGTGTGCAAGTATGATTGCATGTTGTTTTGGAAGGAGAATGCTAAAGAGGTTGTATGCTCAAAATGCAGAACATCAAGGTACAAGATAAATGATGGGGTGGGTAAGCCAGTGCTACATAAAGTTATGCGATATTTTTCTTTGAAGCCAAGGTTGTAACATTTATTCTTATCTTTTAAGATAGTTATCTATATGGATTGACACAAGAAAAATGAGCCAGTTGATGACAAGTTTATCTCCCATCCTTGAGATTCAGAAACATGGAAGAAGTTCAATAAAGATTACCCATGGTTTGCAGTGGATGGTAGAAATGTATATCTTGCACTGGCATCTGATGGGTTCAATCTGTTTGATACATTGAGTCAATCATATAGCATGTGGCCTATGATATTGTTAACGTGCAACCTTCCACCATGGATGTGCATGAAGCCTGAGTATTATACGATGTCTCTATTGATACCAAGACCAGAAGCACCTGGTATGGATATAGATGTATTGTTATAGCCTCTTGTTGAGGAGCTGAGGGAACTATAGGATAATGGAATATAAATATTTGATGCTACGAAGAAAGATTGGTTTACCATGCATGTAGTTCTATTGTGGACAATTAATGATTTTCCAGCTTATGGGATCTTGTCAAGTTGGCAGACCAAGGGATACAAGGCATGTCTTGTATGTATGGACCAAACTCCTTCAAAGAGACTTCAAAAATTGGATACATAGGTTGCCGTTGTTTCCTCCTAATTGACCACCATTGGAGAAAAAGAAGTTTGATGGGAAAACTGAAAATCGAACAATAACTGTAGACATTACAGCTGAAGGACTTCTACAGCAGGTAGATAATTTGCTAGATGTTCAGCATGGAAAGCATCCTTCGATGAGAAAGCATCGATGGCCAAATGAAGATCACAATTGGAGGAAGAGATCAATTTTCTTTGAACTTCCATATTGGCATACATTAGCATTGAGACACAACCTGGATGTTATGCATGTGGAGAAGAATATCTTAGAAAATGTACTGTGGACAATTTTAGATGTTGATGGGAAATCAAAAGACACATTGAAAGCAAGGCTTGACCTTTATGACATGAACATAAGGAAGGAGTTACATTTATAGAAATGAAGTGATGAAAAATTTGATGTTCCGACTGCCTGTTACGTAATGAGCCCTTCTGAAAGGAAAAAATTCTGTGAATTCCTAAAAGCAGTTCGGATACCAGATGGTTATGCTTCTCACATAGGTAGATGAGTAAATGTTATGGACGGAAGGATTACCTATCTAAAGAGTCATGATTGTCACGTGCTATTACAACATCTTCTTAGAGTCGGATTGAGTGGATTGCTTCCCAATGATGTAGTCTTGGCAATTTCAGAACTCGGCTTAATATTCTCTAAGCTTTGTAGGCAAAAGGTTAATGTTGATGAGATGAGAAAAATGTAGAGAGAGATAATTTTATTAATGTGTAAACTTGAGATGATTTTCCCACCAGCATTCTTCGATATAATGGTACATCTTGCGATCCACCTACCAAGAGAGGTACTACTTGTTGGACTGGTAGTATTCCCCTGGATGTATCCTATCGAAAGGTACTATAATTACATTCTCTAAGTCTAATGCTTTTTCTATTGCATTTTTAGTAAATTAATACTA
This sequence comes from Thalassia testudinum, assembly GCA_037157565.1. Lineage (NCBI taxonomy): Eukaryota > Viridiplantae > Streptophyta > Magnoliopsida > Alismatales > Hydrocharitaceae > Thalassia > Thalassia testudinum. The sequence continues at coordinate 11,181 of JAZHRO010000022.1, read as the reverse complement.
TTTAAATTTATTTTCATAGGTTCCTATCTACTTTAAAATAATTCGTACATAATAGAGCTTGTCCTGAAGGCTCAATTGCTAAAGCATATGTTGTGCACGAATGCTTGACATGGTGTTCTATGCATATTGGAGACATGAAGACAAGCTTTAATTGACAAGAAAAGAACTTTGATGTGGAAACAATTGACCCTTATATATATTCAGTCACAAGATAAGGGTCATTGGGCCAACAAATTATAATGTGCAATTAACGGGTGTAGAGAAGCAATCTGCCATATGGTTCGTATAAAGTAATTCTGAAGAAGTACAAGAATATATGGAGTGAGTTGTTTGACAAAAATTCGTACTTATATTAGCTCAATTACGTAAGTGGTAATCACTTACTCCTAATTTAAATAGGGAGCATCGAGGCATTATTCAACAACAAAGTACTTCGAACATTCATGCTAGTCAAAAGCAATAATTTGTCGAATGGTTTAAGTCCAAGGTAATTTAAGTCACATTATTTTGCAATTTATATATATATATTATTAATAACTGTAGACAATGTGTATCGTAGATGAAAGTGATATATAATGCATCAGGTGGTGAAGCAAGCGATGTAATAAGATCATTGTATGCATTTGCTTATGGTCCAGATATATGCATTAAGAGTTACACTGGTTGCATTGTCAATGGAGTAAGATATCACATGGAGCTACGTGATCGTAGACAAAAGTGTCAGAATAGTTCAATCATGTGTCAGGGCAATCATGAAGGTCGCATGATCGAGTTTTATGGCGTCCTTGTTGCATTCTTGAATTTCAATACATTTGTGACAAACGAATATATCTCTTTAAATGCAAATGGTGGGATTTAGGTCGTTGCCTGTCAAATGTTGAGATTGAAGGTCACCTCATGTCGATTAAGGTGAATGGCACCTAGTACAAGGATGATCCGTTTGTATTGGCTTCGCAAGTGCAACGAGTCTACTATCTTAAGGATAGGAAGAATGGTTCACAATGACGTGTGGTATAGAAACTTGAACACCATCATATATATGTTGTTCCAATCCAACTTGTAGAGCCAAGTGAGTTATCAAATGATGTAACACAAGCATCGAATGAAGAAGAATTTGATTATGATGAAGATGAACTAATTTTAGAAATCGGTGAAGACAAGATTCATAATATGAATCGAGATGTTGTTCAGCCTAAGTCTGTTGATGGCGATGAGGTTGATGACAATGCATTTGAGATAGTTGAAACAGATGAAAGTGAAGGAGAGGATGAAACTTTACTTGAATACATCAGTTCCAGTGATGAATAGCTCTTAAGCAAATATAATAGATATGAAACTTGGCAGATATTTTTTGTAACTAATTGCATAGCATTAAGATACATTGTTAGTCATGGTTATTCAATTAATTCATATTTTTGTGTATGTGCTTTCACCAATATTGCCAATTTAAATACTTCTCATGCACATGTTCATTTTAATAGAAAAAAATAGCAAACGACCATAAAACTATTGGAACAAGGGATTTAGATTCTACGGAAAAGGTTAAATTCATATATAGCTTTTTTCATTTCCTTTTTTTATTTTTGAGGTAAATTGTCAAATGATTGAAAAGCTGGATTCATTGGAAGACAACTTCAATTAATAGGATATTAACAAGGGTAAAGATGACATTTATCTCTGACAACCACAGGTTGGGAATGATGTAAGAAGGATAGGGTCCCAAGGGTTAACCTATGGAAATTCATGGGATAACCCTCCAAATTCTCATCCCACTTGAACCCAAGAATCACTTATCTTGGATTAAGTGCCTTTAACCCAGGTTAGAATATCCCTCTACCAAATAGGGTTAACCTCCATTTTCATGGGTTAACCCAATTGTCAAAAATAATAGGTATCTCATGGGATATTCTAGTAGGTATACCATGGGATATTCCTCTGACTCACAAGATATCCTTCAAGCAAACAGTTATAAAAAGGACTTTTACTTGTATGTGTATAAATGAACTGTGACATCTATATATATTCTTTAAGTGTTTTACATTGGCTCTTGTACAAGCTTCTAGAAAATAATAAAATGGATACCTTTTGACTTGAAGTCTTTGGTGTACATTGTTTGATCCTTGTGACTTCTTTGAGTTTCCCTTAGCTTTCTTTTGCTTGAGCTTCCTTAAGCTAATCAACATTTACTTTAAACATCTTCATCTTGATTTAGTAATACATGCATCTCACATATCTAATTAGATCTCTGAAATATAGAGTTAGACAAATATAACTTATTTTGTTAACATAAAAATTTGATTAATTTTGTACTTTGAATTAACAATCTCCCCTATTTTGATGTTTGATAAGATTAATTCATAAAAATAACTATTTGAAAAGAGATAATATAAGTATGATATATAGCAATAAAATTTTGTTTCCTCCCCATTTCAATAAGCTTCTAAACTCCAATAACATAAAATATAAGTTTAGCAGGAATATTATTTTTATGGCATTCTTTCTTCTCCCTGTTTTTGTTAACATGATAAAGGATAGAAAAAAAGTATATTAAACAAAAACATAATATTCATAGATTTGAGTTGAACATAAAGGTGCATAATATCCTTAGCCTACTTAACTATTACAAATGGATAAAGTTCAAACTAGAAATAGACTACAAAGTTTAAACTTAGTACAAACCAAATTCATGAAAGCATGGAACTTCGAACCTAAAAACAAGAAAAACAACAAAGAAAACTTAAGCATCCAATCCATCTTTATCTTCATTCTTTCTTTCCCTTTTTGAGTTCCTTAAGATCTTTCTTGATGCGAACATCTTAGTTTTTGTTTTTTGTTATTTCTTTCGTGTTTTTACTGTTCGCCGTGGTGGGGTGTACCCACTTGTTTTGTTGTTCTAGTTTCACCCTAATGTGTTGGCAGTGGGGTGTGCCCATCGTATATGTATATATATTTTTCTTGTATGCATGTATAGGTTTTCGTTGCAGGTACATGAATTTGCAAAATGTCCCATAAACAGGAGAAACTCTGTCAAAGTTTTGGTAGAATTAAGCCTTTAAATTCAACGGAACTTGTCACTCCAAATTGTACTTTTTTGAATGAACTATGCATTTAACCATTCATGCAATGTCTTTTTAGCAATTTGTATGGGTTATATCTTTTCCCATTTCTTGGTAATATATGTTTGTTCTTTGCTTTATGGGTATTTACGCTTCTGTTTTGTCCTTTTTGTTGAAAACAAACTTTAATGATTTTAGAAAAGGTAGAACATCAAGTATTAACATAGAAAACACACAATTTCAATAGTAGGGTTCTGAAAAGAAGGGTAAGTAAAAAAAAGAAGCATTTGAATTGTGGAAATACAATCAGATCTACATTCTACAATCAGACATCCCAGCTGGGCCATGAAGTGAAATTTTTGAGGGACTAAAGTACAAGTTCATATGGCAAGATGAACTTGTTAAATGATGGATCTCTTGGTGATCCACATCGAGTATTGAGCATAAGAACTTGATATTGTCCTCATACATTACATCGAAGACAAGCCCAAGATCTAGTGTAGTGCTTGGGTCAACAACACCACTTCCATAATCAAATGGTGTTGCATGCACTAGAGTAGTACTTGCTTCTGAGTCCAAATATTGTTTGGCTAGAAGAGGTCCACCTCCGCGATCCTATGTCATGCCTGTAGTCATCAAGGTTGACTTAATGGTAGCTAAACTCCATCTAGGATGCTTCTACTTTAGCAGAGCAACAATGCCGACAATATGAGGAGATGCCATATTGGTTCCAGATGCCATTGCAAATCCCTCCCCTGCATAGTGTGCATCATTTGTTCCATTGGGTGACCAGGAAGCCCAAATAAGATAGCCTGGAGATAGGATATCTGGTTTAAGCACATCGACATCTCAAAAAGTGAAGTCCTTCACATCTGGTCCTTGTGAAGAAAATAAGGAAACCATAGGTGCTGATTTGCGTAGTATGGGAGCTAAACCATCTCCAATACTAGCGGATGCCAAAAAACTGGATGTTCGCCCAGCCCAGTCTCTTTTTGTGGAACTATTGTAATAATCTATGAGATCCTTTGATTCATTGGCATCAGTTATCAGAATCCCAGGAGTGCTGACAGGGACAAGATAGAATTTCATATCTGGGGAATCATTTTCTACCATAAGAACAAAGCCTGCTACTCCAAGTTTTCTTGTCGTCTCAGAAACCTTCTTGACTGATGCACTGCTAGAAATAAAATTGAAAGAATACCCACAAAGGATTATTCTTCCAACCACTTTGTCTTTTTAATAACTTAGGCCTTTGACAATCTGAAGGATTGTATTGTGCAACAGATGAACTAATCAAAGCATCATTTGCAGCAACCAAGCTATAAGTTGTGTTCCCATGGGTAGCAGGGGACAACTTAAGCCCAGATAAAATTTTTCCATTCCCAAGAACCAAATGATTCCTGTATCTATGATCATCAATTGCAGCAGCTACAGATGTTATCTAGGGGCTATATGAAACTAATGCTTATCTGAAAGAAATTAAATAGATGGAATAGTTAGAAAATGATCCTCTCTTTAGAAATTTATCCTGAAACACATAAACCATCTAACTCTTCAATCCCTTAATATAAATTGCAAATATCAACCCCACAGATAGCATCATCACATCTTATTGAAAATATAGAACAACCGTCCTCTTGTCAAAAGGAGATCACACACTTCTCTCATAACCAGCATATCTTTTTTTATTTTAAATTATTTAATGGATTATTATGTTGTTTTAAATAATGTAAATATGTAAGGTATCATCTTAGATGTAAAATGCGTAGACATTAGTAGTTTAACTTTACAGCTATTATTTTTGGTTATATATTTGTCTACAGTTATGGCATTCATGATATCTCTATTGGCGATGACAATGATATGTATGGTTGGTGGTCCCTTTCCCTTCTCGAAAAATAAAGGGAAAAGAGGCAAAAGGGGCTTATTAGCTCCCAATGGCATTTGCCTCAAGTTGTAACAAATATGATGGATCATGTGTCTCAAACTCAGGAAGCAGGTAATTTTAAATTTATATTTATTAGTTGTAAATTAAACAAGACAATTGCATTATTTTTTAATCGTGTAATGTTTTTGCATAGGAACATCACCCATGATTCCAACCCATTGCGGAGGTTGTACAAGACTATTTCCTTAAGAGAAGAGGACTTTAGCAGTGAGTCAGAATATGTTTAACATGAGTAGAGTTACTCGGGCAGCAAGTACATTGAATTCTACTCCACTAGTTACCCCCGAAGAACAAGAGACTGCAACAAATATACTTGACAATGTCTTGCTGATGTAGGTGTTTCGTGTGTTTGAAATTGGAGTTAAGAGTAACCCATCGTTGTAGTCGCAAAACTCATTATCAAATAAAATTTTACCAAAACTCCAAGGGAGTCTCGGGTTGAACACAAGGAGGTGACGTTTACTTAATTCGAAAACCATGCTTCGTTTTGTTTGTTTTTGGTGTTTTAGTTTTCTTATCTTTTTTTTCATTTGTTTTTATAAAGCAAGAAAACAATATGGATCACAATGGAGATAGAAGAAAATATGATATATATTGCACAAATGTTTATTACAATAATCTAGAAAGCATAAAAAAGAGAGGTGAGAAAGAATCTCCCGAATTGGCTATTCGGCGAGATGACGGTGCCTGGCGGAAGCTTGGAAGAAGGAGTTGGGAAGCGGGACGATGGAGGTGAGATGCGGGAGGACATCGGGTAGAGGAAAGCTTCAGCGTGGCTCCAGAATAGAGGTGAGGAGGTGGAGATGATCTGCTACAGGAATGGAGGTGGGAGGACGGCTCCAATGTGACCTATGAATGGTGATGGGAAGATGGAGGAATATTTTGTGGGGCAAAGGTTCGTTACACTAATAGGAGCCTTGGGAGCTTGAGAGTGAGCTCTAACGGAGTGTTGATAGGCTTGCTAGAGCTTAAGAGTAGGTGGAAGTAGAGTAGGTAGAGATACCTTGGAAGGGAAGGGGTGTAAGTCTTTATATAGTAGATGAAAGGAGGCTAAAATAGGCATATGACCAATAGCGACCAATAGGACATCACTGTAGGTCCAGCTGAAATGTCGCTGTAGCCATCTCACGCCCACTCACGTGCGCACTACGTTGGCCCTCCATCTCGTGCGTTGATCGTGCTCGAGCCTCGCTGGCCGTCCATCTTGTGTTGCCAGCTGCCATCGCGAGTGTCCATCGAGCATCCACTGGCGTCCGCTGGTGCGTGCTGATCTGCGCAAAGTGAATCCTTGCCCTTGGATGGCGGATGAAGGGCTCTGAGTGCATGGGAGCGAGTGCTCTAGATCTCGCCTCTGGTGAGTGTACGATTGCACGTCCACCCATGCATCAGATCTCACGTGCATGGGTGTCACGCATCAGTGACGCCACGTAGCTGCTTCCCTCTCCGCCCGATCACCCATCGACGACTCAATTTCTTACCTGCACGCGCTCAGCGGATAAAATCCGCTTGTGGGGCTTCGATCGTGTGGCCGTGCGTTGTGAGCTGAAGCACCGACTGCTGCGGTGAGGTTGGCTTTGTGCCTTGCTTAGGAATTAAGGCTCTGCGTGCTACGACCATTGGATCTTGATCCAACACTTGCACGAAGCCCTCTCTCTTCTTGGCTTGAAGCAGGTGACGCAGTGCTTTGATGACCGTTGGATTTGAATCCAATGGTCGAGACTTCACAGTACTGCTTGGGAGGAGGGGCTGCGGCCAGGCTGGAGGGCTGTAATGGTGCCACGTGGCACCATCGTGGCCGTCCACCTCCTTCTTCTTGTAGAGGGTGCTACGGAGCTCTGATCGGCGTGATTCTCACGTTGACGGACTGCGATCATCACTCCAGATCCATCTGTATGGACAGATTTCTCATCTGAAGCCCGTAAAGATGTCGCACTACCTCTTGGCCATATAAAGTGTTGGAATTAATGTACATAATGTACAACTATCCTAAATGCAATGCAATGAATGTTATGCAATATTTATACTATGATATGTAATGATAAGCCTAGGAATTATTATAAATAAGCATTTTATTATGAATTCATGCATGTTTATCATACCCCCATGCTTACTTTTTGGTAGTCCCTAGCGAAATTAACCTAAATGCTATGTATAAAAGTAGAATCAGGATTCGATTACTTAGGAAAAATTCGTCGATTGCTTTAGAAAATCTCAACCTCAAGACCTAATTACAAAAACTCAACAGTGCCTGGGTGCCTACCAGAATGCAGACCGCCCAAGCCCTCGCCTTATTTGAAAAGAGAAGATATACAATTTTTTTTCTTATTTTTCTTCTTTTCTAATTTATTTGTACTTTTAGAGTTTGAGAGTTCCGGGATAACTTTTTACGACTACCTGACCCGCTCAAGACTCAAAAAGGACTCTAAGTGCTAAGTATCTAGTGAAAAGAGTGAAAGACTCACTAGGCGGCCGTTAAAACTGACTTCGGGTTTCTACGACCCTAGGTGACCTTACTTAGAGGTTTATCTTTTTGAATGGTAGCTTTCTCCCTATTTATTTTATTTATGGGGTCAACACAAGTGCGAACCCACTGTATATCTCCCCGATTTATTCTACTTCCCCACTTCTTTCCTAAGTGTTTTGGGAATCATTGTGTATTTTTATGAGCTAGGCTCTGGACAACCGACCAATGGGCTATTACCTACGGCAACTTGCCAGCCATACTCGTGCGGTGAAGTGTGATTTTATTTGTTTATTTTCTCCTTTTTTTTTTAAGTAGGTGGTTTCCCTGATCTAAGATTTACCTAAAGGTAGTACAACGAAAATGGTCTTATGGCTGGGCTCTGGACAACTGGCCGATGAGCTATTATCACCGATAACTTGCTAGTCATACCACCCTAGATGGTATATTAGCTACCCAATTTTCGTAAAAATCGTCAGAAAGTGAGTCGGTGCGAATAGTGTGTAGATGCTTAGACTTAAAATCTCCTCAAATTAGAGGGCAGGTTGATAAGTCACATACTTATCACCCCAAATTGTTGACCAGTTAAAATAGAATTACTTGGCGAGGACTCGAGACTAAGTCCACATTCGAGTGGACACCCAGGTTAATTAAGCCCGAAGACCTGAAGAGTCTAAGTATTCAGGTCTCAAAGTATCAATTCCTAAAGTTTGCAACTCCTAATGCCTAAGTTTTCGTCTCCTAATTCTTTTTTCTTTTTTTTGATGAAAAACAGGAAATTACTGTTACGGCTAACAAACAGATTCATAAGAAATATCCACCCCCCCATGCTTAGCTAATGCAATGTCCTCATTGTTAAAAATGAAAGCATGCAGGAGAGTAGAAGTGGAAGACTAGCACTTGGTTTCCTTGAGATTCAGGTAAGCTCAGAATAGTCTTTACACGTGCTGAGTTTAATGCCTTCAGCTAGGCGATGATCGATCCGTGGTGGTTAAGGCAAGGTAAGAGCAACCTTGTCCGAGATGGGTTCAGGGAGCACATGGTCAATAAAGGGTTCGAGACGCTGTCCGTTGACCTTGAAGGTATTACCCGTCTTTGGGTCAGAGATTTCGACGGACCCGTTAGGGAAAATCTACTCAATAATGAACGGGTCGTCCCACTTAGACCTAAGCTTACCGGGGAAGAGCTTTAGTCGAGAATCGAAAAGCCAAACCTTCTGATTCGACTTAAAGCTCTTACGTGAAATCATCTAGTCATGGAGAGCTTTGGTCCTTGCCTTATAGATTCTGGCATTTTCATAAGCATCATTTCGAAGTTCCTCCAACTCAGATAGTTGGAGTTTCCTGGTGATGTAAACACGTTTAACTACTTAAGATGCCTATTTATGCATGTTCTTAAGAATAGGATTGCATTGCATGATATAAATATTGCATAACATGCATCATCTTGCATTTAGAGTAGTTTGAATAAAATGGAGGATAATTGTCTCCTTTTATGTGCTTGGACAGGGCAAACTTTTTATTGGGGCCTCTGATCGAAGATCCAACCATACATATGTGATCAGGGTGACGATTGGAGTTCAACGACTCCAACATCACCCTAATCAGACATCTGTAGCATCATATAGAGACTGGAGAACCCTAGAAAATCAAGGGCCAAGATGGTGTAAATCCACACTTCAAACGACAAATCCGATCGCACGGATGGATACGGATCGACGATCGTAGCCTAACGATGCGAAAATCGACTCAATCAGACACCCGTGGCACCATCTACAACATCTAGAAGATGGACAGCCAAGATGGTGCCACGTGGTGCCATCTCAGCTGTCCAACTGGCCCTCAAGACCGCCGCTGCTTTTTCATAGAAGATTTGGCACACGATCTGGGCCGTTGGATCTCGATCCAACGACAGTGGATACGCGCGCCTTAAAACATCCTCGCGCCCATCCATGCTCCGCAGCGCAGCGGGCGAGAGTTTTATTGTGAGCAGGCGACGTGTGATCGAATCGCACGAGAGGGCAAGCGACGTGGATGAGCGGGCGCGGTTGAGCGTCAGATCTCGATCGAGCGGCTGCGGGCTCTCAATAGCGCCCACGCGCTATCGTACGCCTGCGCCTCACGCAGGATTGTACGCGGGCGGGCACACGTTGAGGAGCGGGGAAGGCCCAACTTAACCCGTCCGATCTCGCGATCGGATGGCTGAGATTCAGCGAATGTGAGCGTGCGTTGAGCGCGTGAGAAAGCGAGCAGCCACGCGGGCAGCGCCCACTACACCTACGATGGGGCTTTAGCGACGGTTTTATCCGTCACTAAAGACCCCTTATTTAATGTTTTGAGATTTAAATGACCAAATTGCCCTCACTCCTTGCAACTATAAAAGGAGACCCCCTCCACACGAAATTCTCATCCCTTCCTTCTCTTCTCTCCCTCTCCAAAGCTCAAGAGAAAACTTGTCCCACACCCAGGATGCTTCTCGCGAGATAAAGTCAAATTTTCGTCCCCCTTCGGAAGTGGATCCTGCGATGACGACGACGTGCTGCCCCGTTCCCATTCTTCTGCTTTGTCCTCCTTCATCCTACTTCGTCCTCCTTCATCCAGGCGTCGTCTCGTCCGGCTCGTTCTCCAAGCGACCGTCGAGGAGGATCTCTCTCCCCATTCTTTTTACTGCTTTCTAGAATATATTTACTGCTTTCTAGAGTAGTTCGGCTCGTCCTCCAAGCGACTGTCGAGGAGGATATTTCTCTCTCCATTCTTTTAATGCTTTCTAGAGTAGATTTACTGCTTTTTAGTGTAATTATTTTCTGCTTTCTAGTTGTAATGTTTAGTGAAACAAACAATCTCTTTAATGATTAATTCCCTATTCATTCTACATCTCATTTTGATTTCTGTTTGTAATATTCTCTCTCTCTTACTCTCTCTCTCTTCTATTTATTGTAAATAGTTAGATAGTTTTAATCAATTGAATTATATCGTGACAAATAAAGCAAATGCGTAGTTTTTAAATTAAACGTCCACCTCCCTGTGTTCGACCCGGGATTTCCATTTCGGTATAAATTTTATTTGTTGAACACGAGTTCTTCGCTTTCATACTATGATGACAGGTTTTCAAAACCAAACATGTTAGCGTAGCAACCCATAACGTTCAACACCTGGTTTTCCCAGCCAACTCTAGGTCAAAATTACATTTTCCGATGGCCCAAAATGCCTGGTGTTCAAGTTCTACGGGTACGTGACACGCCTTACCAAACACCAGACGGAACGGAGACATACCGATAGGTGTTTTGTTCACCGTATGGTAGGCCCAAAGAGCATCATCTAGCTTTTGGGTCCAATCCTTCCTATTAGGCCTAACGGTTTTCTGCAAAATATTTTTGATCTCCCGATTGGAGACCTTGACCTGTCCGTTCGTTTGAGGGTGGTAAGGTGTGCAAATTCGATGATTCACCCCGTATTTCCCTAGTAAATTTTGAAACTGGGCATGAGTGAAATGTGTGCCACCATCACTGATAATTGCCTGAGGAACCCCGAATTGACTGGAGATATTTTTCTTCACAAAATTGATGACCACCTTGTGGTCCTTAGCCCAGGTGGGAATTGCCTCAATCCATTTGGACACATAATCAACAGCGACCAGAATATACTGGTGTCCAAATGAAGGAATAAGTCGATGCCCCAAATGTTGAAAATTTTGACGGAAAGTATTGGGTTAAGGGG